>CM060931.1:745172297-755172297 GCA_030765085.1 Allium cepa | reverse complement strand
AATTTTCAATTATTAATATTTAAAATCAATTGAATATTCAAATTTTAAATAATAGAAATTCTGGGTCGTTACAAGTAAAATGTATTTGAATGACCTAAAAAAAAATATGCGGGCCTGGGTGCTACTTTACACGAATACACTGCACGTGCGCTTGCTACCTTATTTGAATGACCTTTATAAAAATGATATGCGTGTAAAACCTGTTCGTACTACACGTGCGCTTGATACCTTATGCACAAATAAAATGAAAGCCTCACGTGTATGCGCAAAAATGCAATCTAACAGGTCAATATGACCAAAATGTTGTAGCTTGCAAAAAAAACATGATTCATTTGCAGGCATAAACGTGTACTGAAGCAAAAATGTAAATCACCTAACATATTTTTGCGCACAGTAACTTATATAAAAAACAAAACTCATACACAAAAATATAAAACTTGTACGTACGCAACTGATTGAAACAAGGGTCTGAACAATATTATTTTTCCACGCACGCACACTACTCAGTGAGTACTACACAAATGGAAAGGTCTGGGTTTATACTTTGTGCTTCACATTTTTAAACATCAAGTGAAACGAAACACTTATCTGGACAACATTTCTTTGCACGCAAACAAGGTAACCAAAACAATTGCAGACTCTATAACCCAAAGTGCACCATAAATTGAAGTGATAAATAAATTAGAGATGTGAGTTAAACACTCACCAAAGTTTACTTCAAAATTATTTAGCAACTAAATCCAAAGGAGCTAGAAATTTACAGCCATTCATATCCTTCTCTGAGCAATTGGAATTAAATGAGCATAAGAAGTGATGAAGGCTACTTGGAAAAATGAAAACAACGAAGGAATGATGCTACTAGAAAATGAGCAAGGGAAAGTTGCAGCATACTTTTCTTTTCAATTTTTGTGTATAAGTCAAAGGAAATAATGTATTGGCCTTCATTTGTACATAAGCATTAAATTGGAGACGTGCAAAAGAATAGAAGGTACACACTGCATAAAATAAAAGGATGGTGACAGCAAGAAAAATGGTGATAGAAAATAATGCAATGTGTTCATTTGCTTTTAAAATTTGAACATGACAGCACTTGTTCAATTTGCATAAAATGAACCAATACATTTTACACGTGAATGGCAAATCAATATAACACAATTGTTATAAAGTTGGGCCACTTCTCATATTTGTGTTCACACTTGTTTTACTTTTTGTTTATAAATTGTTTCAACTTTGCTTTACAACTGGATCCATTTATTTTCTCGTGTGAAGGTAAATGAAAAGAATGTAACACAACTTTGTATATTTTCTTCCATTGTGCTGTCACAATAATATGCAACTGACTTAGAAATGGATTTGCATCATTTTTTTCTTCGAATTTTTATTTTTAAAATTTCTAATTAAAATATTTATCTCGACGGTAATTCAAAAATCATTGTTGTTACAACATCCCTATATCTTCTAGATTTCATTTTCAAAAAAAAAACTTTTACTAAAACCAAAATTTAAGAAATCAAAAGCCTGTGGTCAATTTCAAAACCAGAAAATAAATCAAGGCTTCCATTCTTTCAAACTAAATCAAATAAGGATCAGATCAAGAAAATACAGCTAAAGCAAAAGTCTTGATTATCTCTACTACAAAGAATTCCAGTTTCAAAAATCAAGTTTCCTAGTAACAAGCTTTCAAGAACATCATAGCATTCAGTTTTCAAAACCAAGAAGACATTTCAGTTTTCAAGCATTTGCGAGTTCAAAACCTATGCAACTTGTAGAGCTTCAAATTAAAGCCTGCTCTGTTCAAGACAAAAGGGGTGAGAAACATTTATTTTAAAATTTGAAAATGAAATGCATGCCTATGACAGTGAACACAATATCCAATTCCACTTCAAAAAGCTATATTCCTTAATCTAGTACATATCTGATGATGTTTTAAACTAGGTATATCTTTAATTTCTAATATAGTTTAAGTTAAAAATAGTTTGTAAACAAATTATGTTGGGTCCTACGATAATGATAAATTTTTCAGTGAAAATTCAACTTTGGTGATAATTTGATGTTTTTAATTCTAAGATCTAATCATACAACCTTGATTGTTGATTGAAAATATGAATTTTAGTGGAAAGATTGTAATTTTTAGTGATGTATTTCGCGAGATATTGTTAGACGAACCCATTCGTTCAAAAATCTATTTCCGTCGATTCTGTCGACGGAAGGAATTGCAGCCTGTTCTAGAAGGAGCAGGTGGACCTAGGGGTGGTGATTACCAAGGCCGTTTGTTGGATTTGGGTGTGGATTGGGAGAACGAGCGAGTTTTATGATTTAAGGGCAGGTCTCGGCAATGGTAGCGACGTAGTGATTTCGAGGAATGGTGGAGCAATCGGAATTCGAAGGGGTAAGCTCAGTGATAGCTGCATGGGAGGGCTTTCATCTGAGATAGGCGGCATGCGAGATAGTGATCGGAGGTGAGAGCATTTCGTCGATCTTTGGAGGAATGTGGGTTTCTGGGTTTCTGAAGGGTTGAGATTTTGGTCGACTTTCGATCGGAATGGTAGTTGACTACGGAAAGGTAGCGAATGTGATCTGGGAGTGATGTGTGACTGGATGGTGGTGTCGTGGCAGCGAGATGGTCAGCGATGTGAGTGTGTACGTGCACGTGTGTCACTATGCATGTGTGGTCTAGGCAAGTGTAGTGTTTTCGAGGTTGGTCATGTGCGATGTTGGGTCGGTGTGGCCTCGAAGCGATGCAGCGATCGATCGAACTCAGGGAATGTTTTAGGATGATCCTTTGGGTTGTTGTTCCTAGAATTGGGATTGGAAGCAGAGAGGTTAGAGAGGGAAGAAAGTGGGAAGGCCTTCGGTTCTTTTTCTTCAATCTGGGTTTGGGCTCCGGCCTATGGTGTTGTGATTAATTAAATAGCATTTGGTTTGTTTTTTGTCTTCGGGTTTTGGGTTTCGGCCCTATTGTTTTTGGAACCAAATTAAATTTAAAAATTTTAAAACCATGCTTTTAAAATTGTTTTAATTTAAATTTAGGATTAAGTAAGTTACATTTCAATGTAATTAAGTTAATTTATTTTATCATGTGTCATTATTTATAAATTAATTCTTAAGATTTCTTAAAACAAATTGAATATCATAATTAAAAGTTAATTAAGCAGAAATGTTTTTAAATCTTAATTAACTTAAATCTTTTTGGTTAACCTATATGATAATGTTGATAAATTACAAGGTTTATTAATTAAGGAAATTTGATGGTAACTTAATGATTAATTAAGATAAGTGTTTTTATAATTGCTTAATAATAAAAGGTAGAATTAACAATTAATTAGAGATTAATTAATTTGTGATTAAGGTTTATTAATTAAGACTTATTAATTAATAGATAAATGGCAATCAATCAGGAGATTAAAAATTGATAAATTGATTTGTAAAGTGATAAAGAAATGATTAATTAAATGGTTAAAATTAATTAATGATTGTTTAAGCAGGGATAAGTGTGTTATTGTTAACTAATTACTTTAATTAAGTAATCAGAGAATCATTAATTAATAGGATTTATTAGTCAAGGAGATTAATTAAAAACTTAAGGTGAATGATTGAGGCTAATTAATCTACGGAGTAATTTACTTATTGTAATTAAGAAAACATTAATCAAGGGATTAATGATTAAGAATGATTTATTAATTGGGTTGTAATTAATAAATGTCAAGTATACAGGATTAAGGTAATCCAGGTAATTAAAGTGGTAATTAATTTAATGGAAATAAATTAAATTAGTCAGGAATTCATATATCTAATAAATATTGTTACGGGTGGTTGAATAATATTGGATGTCTTTATCTCTGATGGATGATTGAGATATGTTATGATATAAATAGGTAGAACTGTAATAGTATATGTTATCTATCAGAGTTGAACTGTTATGTGATATGATAACATTGATATAAATTGCATTAATTTAAATTTTAAAATTTTGGATTAAAGATGACATTGAATTCGTAGAGACAGGAGTCGGGTATCAGTAATTACCCGAAACCACTTCGATTAGTAATTGACGGTAATTCTTTATAGTTTGGTTAGAAGCAAACTAGGCTGGAATGGAATAAATTAAGTAACCTGGACATTAAATCTTGAGAACTGTTGTGTGTGATAAATGTTTGACTTTATTAAGTAAGAACTCGTAAAAGGTATGAGTTACCTAGTAATTCATAAGTCATATAACTTGATTTCATATTATGTTGGTTTACTCACGCTGGTTTCTTGACAGACCTAAGTGTTACTTTGATGTAATGCTCGGGTCAGACCGAGTATTACAAATTTTCAAGTAAGGATGTTTTGGAGCTCAAGAGGCAAGCTGGATGGCAGGAACGTATGGAGTGTATTCTTCTATAAGGCATTTTTGTTATTTGGGATATGTTGATTTTAACTGTCCTGTGATTATGAAATGATTGTAACTCTGGTGTGTGTAATGATAATGAACAAGTACAGTTTTCCTTTGTATAACCATTATTTTATTTAATATTATATTTTGATCCGTTGCGAATGTGAGATTGTGTGTTTCTTTTCTGTTTCTTCTATCTCTTTTCTCCTTTTCCTAACTATCTTGAATTTTCGAGATCGAAAATTCCGGGTCTTTGCAACAGTGTATGAATGTAAATGCATGTGTATGAGGACAAATATAAGAGAATAATAATAATAATAATAATAATAAAAAAAAAAATAATATATAGATATGTACATACAAAAGAATATATAGATGTATACACATAGGGAGACAAGCATTTAATGCACATGCTTTGAAGTATGCACCGGCAGATGAAAATGTCTTTGTGTTAGAAGATGCTGCACCCCTGAAGCAGCAGAAGACTTTTAATGATGACATTATATTCAGTACTAGGGATTCAATGGGTGTTGAAGCTCCTACCATTGATCCTTTGGTCATCTCCGCTGGCATTGGGCCAGCTACTGTGAAAAGAGTTCTGGTTGACTGTGGGGCTTCGTGCAACATTCTCTTCAAGAAGACTTTTGATCAGATGAAGATTCCAATGGCTGACGTTCAAGCTTCGTCACTAAAGATTGCTGGTTTTACTGGGGAGCCGAAACAGCCAATTGGGACTATTGATTTGTTCGTAGAGCTTGGAGAGGGGCAGAGAAAAGTGGCTCGTAAACAGACCTTTGTTATTGATGAAGAATTTTCTGCCTGCAATGCCTTCCTAGGCCGACCAACTCTGGCAGCATTTAAAGCTATTCTTGCCCCATGGTGTCTGACCATAAAATTCCCCACAGATAATGGAGTCGGTGTGGTGAAAGGGGATCAAAACGCTGGACGGGAATGTTATCTTACAGTGTTGCGTGAAGCAAGGAAGAGAGAAATGGGAAAAGATGCGGCGACCCCAGTCCGCATCAAAGAATCAACCTTGTAGCAATTACAGGGTAGACCCTGCACAGGCGAACATAGCGGCGCACGAAGAGAGATGGATCCTAGAAAAGCCAGTGCAGGGGAGAATAGGGTGGTACCAGTTGAAGTGACAGTGCCGGTACCTATTGACCCGAAAGACCCGAACAAAGTATTGAATGTGGGTTCGCAGCTTAATGCAACCATTCAAAATGTTCTGATATCATTTTTTAAAGCAAATCTGGATGTATTCGCTTGGACTCATGCTGATATGTGTGGAATATCTCCAGAAATTGCAGTACATACCTTGAATATTGATCCAAAGTTTACACCTGTGAAGCAGAAAAGAAGAACCCAGGGTTCCGAAATGTCAGCAGCATTAAAGGAAAAGGTGTATCGGCTCATGGAGAATGACTTTATCAGAGAATCTACTTATCCGAATTAGGTTTCAAATCCAGTACTGGTTAAGAAAGCTAACGTAAAATGGAGAGTATGCATCGACTTTTCAGATTTAAACAAGGCTCGCCCCAAAGACTGCTTTCCGCTTCCCAGGATTGACCAGTTAGTTGATGGAACTGCGGGGCATGAATTGCTATCTTTTATGGATGCCTACTCCGCATATAATCAGATCATGATACATGAGCCAGACCAAGATAACACAAGCTTTATCACCGATGTTGGCCTCTACTGCTATAGAGTCATGCCTTTTAGACTTAAGAATGCAGGGGCAACTTACCAAAGACTTGTTAATGCCATGTTTAGACCACAGATTGGCAAGACTATGGAAGTTTATGTCGATGATATGCTGGTAAAGTCAAAGAAAGCGGTGGACCACATGGATCACTTGGCAGAGATGTTCTCAATCCTCCGAAAGTACGGTATGAAGCTAAATCCTTTGAAGTGTTCATTTGGGGTTGAATCTAGAAAGTTTTTGGGTTTCATTGTGAGTGCAAGGGGCATTGAAGCTGATCCTGCTCAGATAACTGCCTTAAGAGAAGTCAAAGCTCCTAGAACGAAGAAGGAATTGCAAAGTCTCAATGGAAAAGTTGCTGCCTTGAGTCGGTTCATTTCCAAAGCTACTGATAAATGCATTCCATTCTTCGATGCTCTAAAGAAAGGAAGAAAAAACTTTGACTGGACTCCTGAATGCCAGAAAGCTTTTGATGATCTGATTCGTCATATGGAAACGCCTCCTATACTTTCTAAGCCTGACAATGGTGAAGATCTTTTTGTGTATTTGGCATTCTCGTCTCATGCCCTCAGCGCAGCTTTGGTACGGGAGGATGCGAAAATTCAGCGTCAGGTCTACTACATCAGCAAGAGATTCACTGGGGCAGAATTGAACTATTCAAAGTTGGAAAAGCTCGCCTATTGTCTATTGATTGCATCAAGAAAATTGAGGCCATATTTCCAAGCTCATCCCATCAAAGTCCTCACCGATCAGCCCTTGAAGCAAGTCATGTTTCGTCCTGAGACTTCAGGTCGTCTTTTGAAATGGAATATTGAACTTAGCCAATATGGCATAACTTATCATCCCCGAAGAGCAATCAATGGACAAGCTTTGGCAGACTTCATCGCGGAATGTACAGACATAGGCGATAGTGAGGAGGTGGTAACCGATAATTCCCCAATTCTATGGAAATTGTATGTTGATGGCGCAAGAAACGATTACTGTTCCGGGGCCGGGGTTGTGCTTGAAACCCCTGAAGGACGGTCACTGTGTTATGCTTTAAGATTGGAATTCCCTTCGACAAACAATGAAGCAGAATATGAAGCTCTTATTGCTGGTTTGAAAATTGCTAAAGAATTGAACGTCAGGGCATTGCAGATCTTCAGTGATTCACAGCTTATTGTGCGTCAAGTCAAGAAAGAGTTTCAAACCAAAGGGAGAAATCTGCCTGCCTACTTGTCAGAGCCTGGGAGCTTCTCGAGGACCTGGACCATTATACGATAAACCATATACCTCGGGAAGAAAACATGAAGGCAGATTCCCTCGCGAAGTATGCAAGCACTGGTGAAGCTCAATTATTGGGATTAGTTCCTGTGGAGGTCCTATCAACTCCAAGCATTGAGGAAATGGATATAGACTGGATCATGGCCATATCTTAAGAACAGGAATCATGGATGACTCCGATAAAGGATTATCTGCTCAACGGATCTACGCCAGAAAGTTCAAAAGAGCGTCAGAAACTGTTAAGAAAGGCTTCAAGGTATACAATTCAAGATGGCCGATTGTATAGGCGGGGATACTCAATGCCATTACTCCGATGTGTGACCAAGGAAGACGCTGAAACAATTCTAACTGAGGTACATGGAGGAGAGTGTGAAGACCATTCAGGAGGTCAAACTTTAGCAAAGAAAATTCTCCATTATGGATATTTTTGGCTGGATATTAATCGTGATGCTGCGAGTTGCGCCCAAAATTGTGACAAATGCCAGAGATTTGCTAAAATCCCAAGAGCACCTTCCACTGAGATAACACAGATGGTCAGTCGGTGGCCATTTGCTATTTGGGGAATGGATCTCATTGGGCCTCTGCCAACTGCAAAATCCAAAATCAGATATGTTATTGTTGCTATAGATTATTTTACTAAATGGGCTGAATCTGAACCCTTGGCTACTATTACCTCTAAGAAAATGATAAACTTTGTATCTAAGAATATCATTTGCAGGTATGGAGTGCCTCAAAAGATAATCACAAACAATGGAACCCAATTTGAAAGTGAAGAGTTCTAAGATTTTTGCAAAAAATTCAAGATCCAGAAAAGTTTCTCAACAGTGGCTCATCCGCAGGCAAATGGGCAAGTGGAAGCAGTAAACAAAATTATCAAATCAACCATCATAAAACAGCTGGAAAAAGCAAAAGGTGGTTGGATCGATAAACTTCCGCTAGCACTATGGGCATATAGAACTACACATAAAACTGCGACGGGGCACACTCCATTTTCATTGGCATATGGATCAGAGGCAATGATTCCGGTAGAAATAGAGGTCCCTTCACATAGAAGAATTCGTTTCAATCAAGCCGAAAATGAAAAGCTACAACTTGAAGCCCTTGACTTCCTTGATGAAAGAAGGGAAGAAGCTGAACTCAGAATTGCAGCTCATCAGCAAAGAATAGCCAGGCACTTCAATTCCAAAGTTCGCCGACGCAGCTTTGAAGTTGGGGATCTAATCTTAAAAAGAATTATGACACCTACAGGCGTGCTTGGACCAAACTGGGAAGGGTCGTATGTTATAGGCCAAAAACTCCTTGATGGCACATTCAAACTTATAACGGTCGAAGGAGACCCAATTCCAAGAGCATGGAACATCAATCATTTGCGCCCATATTTTACTTAAAGGCTTGAATGAAATATTGTAAAAGAATGATGAATGTATGATTCTTGTATTGAAAGCCGCTGTAACGTCAGTGAAAGTGAATAATAAGAACTGTAAAGTGGATGTAGGCCCAGTTCTTTGCTGAACCACTATAAATCTTGTGTTCTTTACTATTATAGACTGCTTTGCTTTATTTCGATATATAAAATACGTCAATTGTATTATAATGTCGATTTAATAATGCAGGCCATAAAAACAGAGCTTACCCATCACAAGACTAAGCAATCCTTGACATCACCCAACAAGCAAACGCTAAGCCATTCAAAATTTCCATACTCAAAACCTACGAAAGTAGTTCTTTGAACAAAAGTTAGTGATTCGGCTGGAAGTGGGCCATTGCTAATTAACTGTGAATGTTTGTACAAACAAGCATCCAGTTAAGTAGCCTGTGTCTACCACCACCAAATCGCTTAACTATGAAGTATGTTTCTTTGGATAAGAGAAATTGTTGGCAACTAAAAGGGAAGGGTATTTGGAAAGGATAACGGGGATCGTCGAAATGAATGGATGGCAAAGAGACATGGGCAAGCAAGCATCAAACAGCAAAAGACCTCTTCGGAGGCACAAGCCCTCTTCGGAGGCACAACTCTTTAGAGGATAAAGACCTCAACGGGGCATGCTAGAAGACTTTCTCAACAAAAAAGATTGGTATGGAATGACCGGGAGCACCTTCCTGACTGGAAGGCAAGGCGCTTGTTTACTTGATGAGACAGTTTGCGCAGACAAGCGTCCAAGTAACTTGCGTCCGCCTCGTCAATCCATACGATGATCGGAGGCACCTTCCCAAGTGGAAGGCAAGGCGCTTATTCACTAGTTGAGACAATCTGCGCAAATAAGAATTCAAGTAACTTGCGTCCGCCCCGTCAATCCCGCCAACCATGAGGAAGAAACTTCCAGGCAGACTCGGAGGCACGCATTCCACTGAGATTTGAAATAAAACTTCACAAGTGCTGGAATGTGAAAAGCCCTCTTCGGAGGCCCATTTCACCATAGTTGAAATGCCAAAAGACCGCGGGCCTCGCCAGAAAAAGAGAGTTCTTTCTCGACATAAAGTTGCGGACTGATCAGTGGCACAGAATACTTGTGTCCGCCCCGTAAATCCATCCAACTAAGAGAGAGAAGCTCCAAACTTCCAGGCAAAAGCCCTACTCAAAGGCACACATTTTACCATGATCTGAAATAAAACTTCACACGAGTCGAAATGTGAAAAGCCCTCTTCGGAGGCTCGCTTCCCAGCGAACAGGGAAAAGATAAAAGCCTCTCCCAAGAGGCAGAAACAAAAAAACCTCTTCCCAGAGGCGCAACCAAACAAAAAGACCTCTTCCCAGAGGCGCAACCAAACAAAAAGACCTCTTCCCAGAGGCACAATCAAAAACTCTCTTCAGAGGCTCAAGCGGGTTGAAGCCCCTTTTTCGGAAGGCCCACTGCACTATGAAGTGAAATTCACTTGCCAAAGCAAAAGTGACTTTTTTCAAAAAGTGAAGTGTAAAAACTTTGCAACAAAAAAAAAAGAGAAGAAGAAGACTCCTCCAATATGAAGTGCATTCTACTAAAATAGAAAAATATTTTCTTAGAACAGAAATATTATCCTATAAAGTACAAATGCAAATTTCCTTCAAATGGATGAGTTGTTCTCTAAAGGAAGAGTACAAGTCTTCTTGAAACAGAAGAGTTGTTCTCCAAAACTCTGCCAATGTGAAAGAGATTGCAATAAACCATGGTATGGGGGCAGCACATTATAGGTACAAGAATGGAAACAATGATCAAACAACATACCATAGGTTCATTGCAATATCACACAAAGGAAACAAGGAACTTGTATAAAGATAAAGAATAAATGTATTCTCAAATACAGACAGAAGTTTGAATAGATAAAAGGAACATTTTATTCAATATTACGAAAATTTTATACAGGTACAGGTTTCAGGATAAAGAAAAGCTGGGCAATCTCCGGCCAGTACATGCAAAAAGCAAAAAGCAAAGCAAAGAAGGGAAAGCGGTACTCATCACTTCTTTCTCCCACCACCTTTAGAGCCTTCACCTGGCTTAATAGGCAATTTTTCAAGCCGACTTGGGAGAGTTGGGGGAGAAGGAGAGAGAGCTAGTACTGGATCAACTGCCGTTTCCTTTTCGGTAACAGAAATTCTTCTCCCTTTCTTCTTTGAAGTTGTACGCTTCCTCCTCCTCTTTGAAGAAGACTAACTCCCCGGAGTGACAACAGCAGATAATTTTATGTCATCAGAAAGGGTTCGCTCCGGTGATACTCGCCTCCTTCAAGTCCTTCGGCCTTCTGCTCCTGCGAAGCGGCTGGATCGTCCAAGCCTTGAAGGGCTCCTATTAGTTCTTCCTGCGATCCCGGCTGGAATGTAGGAGTGATTTGAAGAGATGAAGGAGGAACAGCTGGAGGAGGAGAAGTTTCTATGACACTGGGCGTTTTCGCCATAGAAGAAAAGCAAAAAATATTAGTATCTCCCGCGAAGAGAGGAGATAACGGCTCATCGAGTCTTAAGTAATAAGCAACAAGTTCATCAAGCTCGGCCGAAGCAAATGAGTAATCTGCTTGACCTGGTTCGACGTTAATATTACCTAGAGAAGTGGGCTTTCTAATGTCAACTTCATAAGCTTGTGCTTCAGTGCTTTCTTCGCCTTCATCTCCACCCTATGCACTTGTAATATCAGTTATGACTTTAGCAGGGGACGGTGAATGGGAACCGGAGCCTGTGATATCAACGTCAGCCAAAATTGAATGAGGGACAGGGGCAATAAATGGTGCTTCTTTCTCTGGATGCTCCTCTCTCATCTCCCCAGCACGCTCTCTAGCGAGCTGCTCTTTTCCTCTAGCAAGGGCTGCACGAGCTCTGTCATCCAGATAATGTGACTCGAGTTCTTCTTCGGCATACCCAACATCTTTAAGCATATAAAGCGCAACTTTCCATACTTCAGCCAAAGTGATTTCATATTTGGGGCCCAAAAATGCGAGACTGTCACGCCCTGGGACACTTTGCAAGTAGAAGTCAAATGATGTCGAACTGACATCGGCTTTAGTAGCTTGATGAGCTTCTTCAGCTGCAATTTTACCGACAACAGCCTCATCGCGCTCCTTCTCAACCATAGCAAGTCGAGTTTTTAATGTCTCAATTTCGAGGTTCTGGGAGCTGGTCTGTTGTCGCAACTGTGCAACTTCAACGCGATAATCTTATACAACCTTTTCCTGCCACTTGAGTTTATCTTCGGCCTCTCGTTGGTTGGCATGAGCATCCCGCACTTGTTACTGAAGCACATTTTCCCTTTGAGAGTAGGAAGTGGAGGAAGTAGCAAGCTTCACTTTAAGTTTACCAACTTCCGCTTCAAGCTTTTCATTATAAGCGGCGATGCTCCTCATCTCCGCATCATGTTGATCAAGAGTCTTTTGCCATTCGGATTTATCGTTCTCCATGGTGAACATAGCCTCAAGGTTCGCGCGATTCATTCTCTGGAGTTCGTCAACAAGTTTCTGCCAATTCGACATTCTCTCAATATCAAGCTCGACAGCATAAAGATTTCACAACATGGCTGGTTTGTCGATTGGAACCAGATCAAGATCAAAGCGAACTCCCATCAAGCACCAGTTTGGAAATCGGCTTTGAAGAGTAGTTGGGCCTGGTCCAACCTGATATGATGGCCTGCCAATGATCGTCTGAATATCGGTACGAGCGAGAGTGGGAGATTGAGGAGGCACCGAAGCAATGGGCTCTTTAAGAATGTCAGATGATGACTTTTCACTATGCTTGGTCCGTTTGCTCGAATCTTCGGCGGCATGGCTTTTTCCTTTGTCATCATGGGATTTTCATTTTAGGGAATCACCCTCTCTGTGGGAAGAGTCGTGACGTTCATCCCCTCTCCCGTACCGTTCTTCGTATATTCTTCTCTCCTGAGCTTTTCGAGAAGCCCTTTCTTCATCAGTCTCCCTATGTGGGGGAAGATAACGCCTGTAATCATATTGACTGCGCCTTCCATACTGCTTAAAGTCAACATAAAACGAGCCACTTCGCCCCATTGGAGAACCTGAAATAAAAGAAAAAGCATAACTTGAGAATCTTCAAATTGCAAGGAGTTAAGTGCATATAGGTGTTGAAAAGTCCTAAGTGTGTGTAATGTGCAAACTATGCGCGTCAAACTACGAACCACTCTTCGATCGCGGGAGAACGATGGGGGTAGTAGCTAACGTCAACTCTTGAGTCGATGGAGTATCGCAAAATAGAAGTTGCTTCAACTACTGAAGAGCAAACCCTAGTAGTAACTGGATCGTCTTTAAAGAGCTCCTGTGAGGTGATAAACAGGTCGCTCAACCCTTCAAAAGTGTCATCCCCGCTCTGCTTGACAGGACTTGTTTTCCCGGCTCCTTCATCACCAAACTTCTTCGAATGTTGGGGAGATCCCTGAGGCTCTTCTTCTTCTTCAATGACCGGGGCAAGTGAAAATTTTCCAGATGACCCCGCAACGTCAGTAGAAGTAGAGCACTTCACCAGAGAAGCCTCAGAAGCAGGTTCTTTTAGTGTGGGTTCGTCGGTAGAAACTGGGGCATCTAATGCTTTAGCTGGGGAGTCTGGGACCTCATGGAGGTGTGTAGAGCGAGAAGAATGCAAATGTCCAAACTGATGTAAAAATACGTCCCTCAACAAAAACTTTATACTTCTTTCCACTACGGCCACGGCATTCAGTCTTTCAAAAATTTGCTTGTGGCCAGGATCTCTAGAGGGGGGAGGAAGTGCTGAACAAGGAAAGAGTGAAATTAGCACTTAGCAACTCAGATCTTGAAAATCTCAGGAATGGAAAAAATAGAAGCGGGTAATCTTACTTCCTACACTCCAGATAGCATAAAACCCTGAGGGCAGCGAACAAAGCAAAACTGATTCAAGAAGCCATGTGCGCTTTCGGAAAGATCGGTAACGAGTTTGCGATTCCTAGCGCTTCTTACAACAATAATGGAGGGATGATCTTTAGTTTTTGTGAATTAACATAAGTAATAAATTTCCTCAAGACATGGCAGTCGATCCAGAGTTCTCCTGGATAAAACGCACAACCCCATTAAGATGGCATAGCCATTGGGGTGCAATTGGAACGGAGAGATGGTCAATCGAAGTAGGAGCTGCTGAAGAAAGTCACTGAAGGGAGGAATGGCACCACACATGCACATTTGGCGGTTAACAGCAACAAAGCCACGAGGTGGCCTATCAGCAAAATCATTTGGTCCAGGCAGTAAAGCATCCGTTTCGGCAATGCCAAATTGGATGCGTAATTGAATAAACACCCGGTGACTCAAGGAAGTTGAAACTCTTTCTAGAGGATTGTTCAGTGGAACAGCTATCGGAAGGGCCTCTCCAGTTTGTTCTGTTACTTCTTCTTGATGTGAAGCCATTCTACATAAACAACTGGATATTCAAATGTGAAGGTGCACATTTCCTAAAATGTGTGAAGTGTTGTGTAAAATCAACAAAGCGACAAGCAAATATAACTGGAATTAAGACTAGCAAGCATTTGTCAGTTATAAAGTTTCAGGGCTTGTTGTTTTAAGTCCAAATATGCAAGTGTAATGTTGATGCAAACAAATCAGTTCAAGTTAACGATGCTTTGCATTAATACTTCGCTTTAGTTGATTATTCTATGTCGACTAATCTGTCATTTGATGTGGGTAGTCAATGGCAGTATATTCGCCCTGGTTTTCTGTAATTGTTGTTTTCAGCAGGTTGTTGGATTATAAGTTAATGTGATCTGTGAAAAAGTGCAACAAAGTTCAAGTAATCCAGAATTTAGGCAATTCAGTCCGGCAGTTCAAGTTAGGCACTCAAGTTGAGATTATGTTTCTAAGTGTGAATTCGAGTTGATCATCCAAGTACTAACTCGTCCACGACTTAAAAGATTTCCTGCGAGTTAAGTTGATTGGTTCTTTAAATCATTGGTCCTTTAAGTCGTGGGGCATAGTAAGGGGAAAAGGCTTCAGTTCAAATTGATAAGAATTTCTCCAAGTCCTAACTCGGCCACGATTCAAGGCTTATTTCGCATCTAGTTAAGTCGGCCAAAAGATAAGTCGCGAAGGTTTATAGGTCACCCAAAATTGCTGGGTCGTGTCCAAGCTAGTGTCTCAACCGACAAACCTCCTATCTAATTGGTAACTCGTCAACCTACAACCTAATAACCCGTTATCACCTAAGCGACGAAACCCATTGTCTATCGATACCACAAAATCACCTAACGCCAGTCCAAATCATTACAGATCCATCGCAATTCCAATACACCGTTGGACCCTCGTGAGCCACAACAACAGCGTAGTTAATCGCAATCTAAAACCGATCACAGTATAGCTCGAAAAGGGAATGCGATGTATGGATAGTGAACTGGGAGCAGAAAGTGAAAATTCATGGTTCGACCGTGATTTTGGGTTGAATGGAGATCAAATTCACTTACACAATGCAAAAGAAAGGATGGATTGACGGCAGAATGGATCGGTTTCACCTTTGGAGCTTAAGAGGTCGTTAATGGCGGAAAGAGTTATCAAGACGATTCAGTAAAGAGGAAAGAGCGAGTCAGTGGTTTAAATAGGACAGAAAGAGGGAGGCGAATAGCCATACGAGTTACCTCTTGGGTCGCTCATGACTTAAGGAAACTAAATCGAAGCACACGACCTACGACTTAGGCGCGTACTTCGAGGGGCAAATGTTAACTCCTCGGCTAAGCAACTTAGCGACCCAAGGAGGCAAGCGACTCAAGACAATAGCGTAGCAACTAAAACGAAGCCCTGCATCGCGACTTAGCGACTTAAGGACAAAAGCGACCTACGAGTTAACAAGGCAAAGGAACTAGCGACTTAACACATGAGGCGGGCAGAGCAACTTAACTTCTGAAGTGAAGCAACGACTTAAGGAGGTCAGCGACTCAATGGGTAAGCGACTTAAAGAGAGCAGCGGCTTAACTGGTAAATGACTCATCGAGTTATCGACCTTACGACTTAAGAGGTCCATGACCTAGCGAGTTAAACGGTGGCATGACCTAGCGACTTAAGGGTTTGACGACCTAAAGAATTAAAGCTTTCACGGCCCACGATGAGTCGTTGATGACCTTATACTTGGTGATTGAACTATGCCGCCTTCTATAAGTCGCGAATACCCATCAGTTAGTACAAAGGGTCATGTATGAACCAGTAAAGTCGTAACTACTCACCCCTTAACCCGGTGGCGACCTACCGCCCATCCTAAGTCATAACCCGCGACTTACGACTTACTTTAAGTCGTAAGTCGACTTAAGGTCAGTAGAGGAATCTCTATAAATACGGCATGTGCTTCAACATTAAGGGGACTTTTCCGATCATTTTCTTCAAAGTGTCGAGACACTGTCATCTTCAAGTCGAGGCTTACTCCAACATTTGAAACTCGCAAGAAGCTTCAATCAACTTCAAATAGGAATTCAACGCATTCAACCATGAATTCGGAGAACTTTCTTGCATCGAAGTTTTTCTAGCTACTTGTCTTTTGAAGTGAATTGTAATTGAAAGTAATTGTAAAGGATTGTAATCATATAAGCAATGAAAAAGGATTGAAGTGGACGTAGGCTTGATTATAAGCCAAACCACTATAAACTCTGTGTCTCTTACTGCCTTTTTTCAATGACTTACTGCTTTTTCTGATTCCCGTGTTAACGGGTGGTGCTTTCATTCAATCTCTATTTGCATCGGGGTGTTATCGTCCGACTTTTTACGTTAACATACATCTATAAGCTAATTTAAATTTCCTTTCTTTAACCAAAAACTATTGTTTTAAAACCATAATTCCAAATAAATGAAATTTGATGGATTTAATTGGTAACTGATTTTGTTATTAGTAGACTTCTAAACTTATATGAATTACAAAGTCAAAAATTAAACAGAGCATTTTATTTAAATTAACTAGAGTTAAATTGTTGTATAATTTATTTAAATTGTAATTAATTTGAATTAAAACATAAATGGATATCAGTTGATTAAAGTAAACAAATTCGAATGTGAGATTGTTGGAATGGTTATAGATCGTTATTTTGTTAACGATCTATATTGGACATTTATTTCAATTATTCTTGCTCGTGTCATCAAGTGGTCAGTTGAGCTAAATAGCAAATTGGAAGTGAATAGTAAATTGGAAGTGATGATATGTTTATTTGGAATAAAACTCCATATTTGAATAACGTCACTCTGAACACTAAATTGTTATTTTAAACAATTTACCCTTTTAATTTATTATTTGGATTTGAAGAGGCCGGGTTTCGGTATTAGCAATATCCGAAATCACCTTGATTTGAAATCACTACAAAATCTTTATGGATTTGATTATAAAGTCTAATAGGCAAGAATTAAATAAAAATTAAGTAAACCCGACTATTTTGAATAAATAATGGCACTTAGATACTATTTTAATAAATGGATTTAGTAACGAGTGTTTGGTCATACCGAGATAAAACTCGTGATGTTGGACGAGTTACCCTGGTTTTCAAGAAACTTTATAACTTAAGTATTTCATATTAGATGGGTTTACTCATGCTGGTTTCCAGCCTCACTCGGGTGTTACTTTATTATAATGCTTGGGTCAAACCTATTACAGATTTTCAGGTTAGGATGTTCTGAACCTCAGAAGATGAGATGGATGACAGAGACGTATTGATTAGATTCCACTGTGTATTACGGGCTGTATAGACAGTAGTTGAGGATAAGTCATTATAATTGTCAGATTTGTTGTACTCTGGTATCTTGTATATATACTGATAGTTACAGCTTTCATTGTATAAAATTCTGTTATTTGTATATTATATTTTGTTCCGCTGCGATTGTGAGATTATGTGATGTTGTTTTCCCTTTCTTCTACCTCCTTTCTTCTTAACCCTAACAATCTGGGATTTCCGACGCTCGATTGTTCGGCACTCTATACAGGTGACGTATTAGTGTCGATTTTCAAGGTCGAAAATCTTTCGGGTCGTTACAAGTTGTCAATGGGAATGGCAATGTGGCATTCAAAGATGATGTGATATGTGATATGTGTAAGGTAATCGCTACCTCTTTGGCCTCACTCCCCAAAAAGTGGCTGAAGCAGGGATAGAAGCAGCAAGTCTAAAATGGATCGCTCCCATTAGGAGATGTCATCACTCTTCTAGATATATCTTTACACACTATGAAATCGTGTATCAGATTATTGTTGATGTATGCTTGTGGCCATGAATTTTAGATCGGTAACGACCGGAGTAATGACATATTCGGTACTATCCAGGAAGGGGTAGGCCGGTCTTGTGTTGGTTTAGGCTTCGAGTATCTCGACCCTAAGCACATCCCTCTAGAAGTGTATTGAGCTTTAGAAAAGGTAGTCCCTTCACCTAGTCATTTATATGGAAATCCAAAATCCAATATGTGCCTGCCATTTTCTAGTTAGAAAGCCATGTATTACAAGATGTATGATGGAATTTTATAATGTAACAATTTCAGCTTTTTTAGCTTTACTTCTGAACTGGCATCGCTCACTTGATTTTCTAGTGCGGACTCCGATCAGGCTTCTCAATTAGAAATATCTATTCTTCTTACATAGCCGTATACTATGATAGAAAACTTTGGTTCTAGATTAAAATCCATCACCAAGTGTTCGTCATTAAAAATCGAGTAATAGATCCTTATCCGGAATGATGTGAAACATTTCCAATCATATACTCGAATCTTGGATCGAGAATTATGTGCAAAAGAAAAATGATCTACGTACAATCTATGTACTAACCTAAAGGTTCTTACTACCTAACTACTTTCTACCCTCCCATAATATTTATGAAAACATTTCATAAAAATTACAACTTAGGTTCAAACATTTTTAAATGATACAACTTATTTGTGAAACTTTTTCATAAATTATTTTAACTTATTAAATTTGTATAATACACTCTTACATCCTAAGAGTACATACCAAAACATCTGATTTTAAATGTTATTTATCTATTCCATTCAGTTGTAGACCCAAAAATACCTTTGGTCTTAAAGTTTAGTCGATCAATCCAACCTCTTTACCCAATTGGTCTGGTAAGTTGCTAGAAGAGTATGATATTGGTATCCAAACCCTGTCCTAGAGTCTACGATTTTTTTAGACATCTCTAAGGTAAAGACGTTTATTAGTCGGCCCAATAACATAAATTAATTTTTCTCTTCTAGATGTTAAAATCAAAAGACATGCTGTAATAAAACCAAGTTTATTAAACCTTTTTATTAAATTGATTCAATTTCAAAACTTCATTTATTCACCCATTCTTCAATCAAAATATTTGAAAACTTAGGAGCCAAATACCCAGGCTTTAGTTCAATTTTTTTTAAATGATACTTTACATTTAATCCTTAGAAATGTACATATAGTCCGAGTAACTCCGAAATGATATCAAGGAACTGGGTACTACCAAATAGTATCATAAATCCCTTTACCAAGAAGAGTAATACTCAAGAGATGTAAAGTTTCGATATTTTCAATCATTCGCATCCACACATGTCGGACTTGAATTGCCCAAACTATCGGATTGTTAATTTATATTTGGCAAAACTCAGCATATATGGTAAATAAAATAATCACAGAATCATAGACATGGAGTAATATAACAATAGGCAGCGGAAACAAAAGAATAGTAGTTCATGAAGCTACTATATATATATATATATATATATATATATATATAACAGAGTTAAAACAAGATACATCAGAAGTCTCGAATACATAGAAGTCTCGGTAAAATAGTCAAATACAAGATCAGAATGTATCATAGGAATCAAATGAGTACTGCAAGATGAATAGATGGATGAATCTCCAATCGAAGCTCCATCTCCAAAGGTGAGTCAAATGCCGTGACACTCTATCTGACCCGAGTGTAAAGCAAAACACAAAACACTCGAATCAAAAATAGCATTCTTATATCAATAAATCCAACTCAAGTTAAATATCAACTGAAATACAAGTAACTTAAAGGATGTTTGGGATCCCATACTCTAAGGTCCGTTAAACTCTCTACTATGTAGTAATATATGCTATTATAACAATGTCTATAGTAAAGTAAACTATTAAAATAGCGTTAAGGCATTACCCACTTCCCCCTTAACACATTTTATATATTCCCATAGTTTATATAGTACGGTAATCTCCTCCATATTGGGCGTCGTCAGAGGGCACTCTATAGGTATAGTACGAAACAAACTCATAGTGGTCTTGCTAAGGTAGGTGACATGGTACAACTATGCAATGCAAGGGTAGATATACCAATTACACTTCTAGGCTGCTGGTAACACATAGCAGCAACTACATCCCACCTCGAGCCACACTCCCAAATTAAAGGTGCGCACTAAATCAACCACAAAGTAATAGAATGGAAATCGAAGAAGTGTGTTCGATCGGAGGAGCTACTTCACGGCCCGTCAATTGGTCTTATTTTAGCCACCTTATGCCAACTCATAGGAGTCGGGTCGACATATATACCTCATATATGATCATTGTCGCCATCCTACTTCATTCTGAAATCTGCACTGCGCACACAGCTGTTAAAGTGGTTTTTGGCATTGGCAGAGAGTATGATAATAACCGATCCTGGTCTCTTTAACAACCCAGCGTTATTATAAAACCACGGTCATTTCAAATAGTTTGTGCTTCAAAACCAAAATATCATTTCCATTCCAAAACCACATCAATATTATACCATTTCCACTTCAAAACCATATCAATACAATATCATTTCCATTTTCAAAAACCATATCAATACAACAACATTTCCATTTTCAAAAACCATATCGATACAATATCATTTCCATTTTCAAAAACCATATCAATATGATATCATTTCCAAAATCATAGCACTTCAAAGTTATAACACTTTCTAAATCAAAACACTTGAAATCGTAACACTTTGAAATCATAACACTTTGAAATCATAATACTTTGGAAAACCATAACACTTTCTTTTAAACAGTTTAGATATTAATAATATTATATATAATAAAATAGTTTATAAAATAAAATAGTTTATATAAAATAGCCATAAGATTAAAGTAATTAGTACATTAAAATAGTTTATATTAAAAATAGTTTATATTAAAAATGATTTATATTAAAATAGTTTATATTAAAAATTTATAAAGTAAAATATAAATAGTTTTAAATAATATTTAAAAATACTTTATATAATAAAATAGCTTCCTCAAATTCCATAAATCAATTCGAATCAATTCGAATTCAAAATTCAAATTTAATTCAATCTCAATTCATCAATTTCAATTCAATTCAGTTTCTCAATAAACCTTTTCAAATTATATCAATTTCAAATACTGATTTAAGCCACAAAATAAACCATTTCAATTGCAATATATTCAAAGCTTTAAGTATTCCACATTTTCAAAACTAAGTTTGATAATTATATATATATATATATATATATATCTAAATTTAACTTCATTATTATTTATTTTTGAAATATTCACGTAATCAATCCAATATCATTTAAATAAACTTTAAATTACATTTGAAATAAATTAGATATTCCTTTAATTTATTTAAACTTTAAATATTCAATTTATCACTTTAAATTAAATCAACTTATAGAATCATATCTTTAATCTCAAATTCAATAAGTTTCAAATCGATTTAATTAAATAAAATTCTTAATTAAATACAATTTCAAATACATTCGAATTTATCTTCCCAACCTTAACTTATAAAATCATTATAAAATCTATTTTTAAAATAAAATTTTAAATAAATAATTAAGCATATTATATTTAATCAAATCAAACTTTATTATTAAACTTATTTTATAATATAACTAATTTGTACATATTTTAAAATAGTAAAAATATAAGTAAATTCTGAAAATTTATAATTTTGAAAAATAACTTATAATTTTAAAATTTTCAAACATACACTACAACAAAACAGCCATTTTACAATGGGCAATGCCCATTGTATTATGGATTTCGCAACGGGCATGCGCGCGTTATATTAGGCCTTGTTGTAATAGGTCGACCATATTTTACAATGGGCAATGCCCGTTGTAATATGTATTTCGCAATGGGAAATGCCCGTTGTAATACATGATATTGCAACGGTTTCTGACCGTTGCAAAATAAATGCAAATTTTAAAAAAAATTACAGCAGCATCCATGCAGTACATCCATATCAATAATGAATAACTTAACGAGTAATAAATATTATCGTAAAACAACCAAAATCTCATACGAAAAGACTAAAAGCTAGAGTCATAAAATTCCAAAACATTCCAAAAAGTTAGATAAGTTTACATCGACATAGTTCTAATATACACATGACAACTAGTTTCATAACAACAACTTCCAAACTTCCACTGCCAAGAAACTGCAGTCAAAACTAGGATCCCCTAAATATGACTCCATCGCCATCACAACACACTGCTTTCAGCATTCGCACTGCCTCCACAGTGACCATCTCCTTTCAAGTGACCAGCAGCCAAGCTTACACATCACTGTCTTTAGACCCACTCTTCCCTGTAACATTCCTTCCTGACCAAAAAGTTAAAAAGGTCAAACCCCAGCCAAAAAGATATTCAACTATGGCAGACCCCTACCAAAAAGTTGTTCCGAAATACGACAACAACCTGTAGAATTATCATCCCAAAATGAAAACCCTTAAAACGGAAAACCTCAGCAGTTTCTCCCTCCCTACAGTCGCAACTCATGTCGATTTATACTAAAATGCAGTCCAATTCAATCATGCCAAATTCCCAATCTGATATAAACCTAATCAGAACACAATTCAATTCTAACTGACTCAAGCAGGCCTTTATTAAGCTACTTTAAATGAATTACATTTGCATCATTTTATCAATGGTATGGGGACCTAGAGCATTTGATGTGTTATTCGTCCCCCACGAGCGAGGGGAACTCATGTCCTAAAAAATACCCATTACATGTAATAAACAATTAAATTTGCCTAAGATAAAATCAACACGTAAACATGTTGCCTTTGAACATTCAATGATCGAACCCAACAACAAATAGGACCGACCATAGTTTTCATGAGTATGACCAAGTCATGAATACTACCAAAAAAAGGCTTCTTAAAGAGCTACACTACAAGATTCTAGTAATGCAGCAAATCGATTTTAAGACCATCTGAGTGAAGGGGAAGAAATACAGAGTTTGGAAATAGAAAACCTCATTCCAAGACTTTCCATAAGATTCTAGTAATGCAGCATTGCATGTTTTCAAATCAACAAAAGCACCTGAGAGCACTGAAGCCACTTCCTCCCAACCTCTATTGTGCCCCATGCAACAGAAAATGCCATTAATTTTTTCCAGATTGTAGACAAATGTTTTTTTTGATTTTTGTTTTTCAAATGTTTTCTGGAAAAAATAAATTTGTAGTAGAATTTATATCGTGAAACTTACATTATAGTTTGGATTTCATCACTAGAATATTCACAAATTATCTTTTGAAGGTGATATGTTGTTTGACCATCCATTGCTGCAATAGAATAGAAACTTGGCACAAAGTAGACCTTTGCTTCTGAAAAACCAATTGCATGTTCTTGCATTATTTTAAGGGTTTCTCTTGTCTTAACATCATCACTGCAATTAGTTAAATACCAAATTATACATTTACATTATTACAAAATATCAATGATTTGGCTTTGCCAAAAAAAAATATCAATGATTTAACTGAATAATATAATATATTTAAATTGCCTCCATAGATGGTAATGATGTTGGCGATGTTATGGGACTCTTGCAAGCACCATTTAATTCACGATGTACATAAGCGCGTGTTGGGACAAACTCTTCCTTCTCTACTTTTACAAGCATAGCTTAGTTTTGTAAATTGTACTTCGAAAAACAAATGCAAAACAGCAAATTGATCCACTAGGTTGAGTACTGCTGCTTACAATTATTTAAAAGAACAAAAAGTCTTTGAAAGTGTAGCCTACATTACATCCAAAATGACGCGGCGGATTAATCAAAATAAACTTCAATCGGTGAAAGTAGCACTCGGTGGATTGATGAATACCAAAATGCCCAAATTCGTTGATCCGAAGATACCGAATTCTAGCTATCTCAAACACGTTGATAGCGCACTATACCGTGTTCAAAGATCTACGATTCTTCGTACGTTGATCTAGCGCACTAGGTACCGTGAATCGGCTTCTACGATCGTTGGATCGAGCGCACTCAATTAACCGAAAGAGGAGATAGGAGATTACACTCAACTACCAATTTAAGAAGAAAGCACACAGCAATCAACAAGAAATTTTATTTAAAAATCAACCTCCAAAAAATGTACAACTCACTCACTATTTATAGAGTTTTGACCCCGACACTTAAGTCGTATACGACTCATCCTCCACGACTCACGACTTAATGACATAACGCGACTCAACATCACGACTCATTCACAACCGGCAGCGACTCAACACCACGCGACTCAAGACTCAAGGAAAAATTACAAACAACTCAACACAAGACGACTCACTTACATACATACAACACGACTCAACGCAATTACATCACAACGCGACTCAACCGACTCAACTGCATACTTACTTAAGAGCATACACTAGGTCGTTGCTGACCTAACACTTCACATACATACAGGCCGACTTACATATAACGACTTCGCATGACCTGGTTTACGACCTAAGACTCATACGACTCAAGCAACACGAGCTTCTTGCGGTATATCTTCTCAACGACTTAACTAGGTCGCGCCTTCCTCCGACTCAAGCCTTTAATATCTCCAACATTTCCCTGCCTCAAGATAAGTCGTGGACGACTTATAGATGAGTCGTTGAGTCGTGTACGACTCATCCATCCCAAACGACTTAAGCCCCTGTTAAGTCGCAACTTCCTTTCATCTTCTTTGTTAGGTCGTAGCTCCTTCTCTTTAAGTCGTAACTCGTCATCCTTCCCTTTGTTAAGTCGTGAGCGACTTATAACCTCCGAACGACTCAAGAACGAAGCCAACTCCAAACGACTTAAAGGCCTTGAAAAATTTAAACATATCGATTCCGTATTGCGTACTGCATCATCCTCCCCCGGTTGACAGAAATTCGTCCTCGAATTTTCACTTTCTCTTTCCACAATAATTTCATTCCCATGATATGGAGTCAAATGTTTAACATTGAACACGTCAGAAGTGTATACGTCTTCCGGTAGCTTCAACTTATAAGCGTTTTCGTTGATCCGTTTCACAACTTCTACAGGACCAATTTTTCTGGCTTTCAACTTGTTATAAGCGCCTACTGGAAAACGATCCTTAGTTAACACAACATAAACCAAATCACCTTCGTTAAATTCAACACTTCGTCGCTTCAAATCTACCGTCTGCTTATACTTCTCATTAGCTTTCTCCAACCGTTCCCGAGCAATTTTATGACATTCAGTCAACCCATCAACAAAGTCTATAGCTCGTTTAACCGTCCCCTTTGGTTGTGGCACTACTGCTAAATCCAACGGTGCCCTTGGCAAACTTGAATATACAATCTGAAATGGACTGTAACCTGTGCTTCTATTAACTGCATGATTATGTGCAAACTCTGCTTGGCATAACTTCGTGTCCCAACTCTTCAGATTATCTTTCACCAAACATCGTAACAAATTTCCCAGCGATCTGTTAACTACTTCGGTTTGTCCGTCCGTCTGTGGATGATAAGCACTACTAAATTTCAGCTTCGTTCCCACCATCTTCCACAAGCTTAGCCAAAAGTGACTCAAAAATCTGGTATCCCTGTCTGAAACAATAGACTCTGGCAACCCATGTAAACGGTAAATTTCTTTAAAGAATAACTGAGCAACACAAACAACATCTGCCGTCTTCTTACAAGCAATAAAATGCGCCATTTTCGAAAATCTGTCCACCACAACAAATATAGAATCATTCCCCCTTTGAGTTCTAGGCAAACCCAAAACAAAATCCATGCTGATATCAACCCATGGTTTAGTTGGTACAGGTAACGGCATATACAATCCTGCATTTGTCGCTGTTCCCTTCGAAACCTGACATATATGACATCTCTCCATAAATCTTTCAACTTCCTTCCTCATCGACGGCCAAAAGTAAGAATGAGAAATCAAATGCAATGTACGATCACGGCCCACATGTCCTTCCTCGTGCAATTCCTTGATAATCTTCATTCACAAACTGCTCTCTGGAATACATAATCGATTTCCTTTAAACAAGAATCCATCAACCATCATAAATTCATCAGTATCCCCATCCTTAACTTTCTCAATGAACTTTGCAAAGTAAGGATCTTTGTCAATCAACTCTGGCAATAATTCAAACCCTATCACCTCAACTTTCATTGTAGTCAACAAATGACTCCTCCTACTCAAAGCATCAGCCACATGATTCGTTGCCCCCGATTTATGTTTCACGACAAAAGTAAACTGCTGCGAATAAGCAATCCATGATGCATGTCTCGCTGAAATTTTATCCTGTCCTTGCAAATGTTTCAACGCCTCATGATCAGTGTAAAGAACAAACTCTTTCTGAAATAGATAATGCCTCCAATGTTTAACAGCTTGCACAACAGCATAAAACTCAACATCGTATGTACTGTATCTCATCTTTGCCCCTGATAACTTCTCACTGAAATATGAAATAGGTCTTCCCCTCTGACTCAACACTGCTCCAATCCCAACCTTTGATGCATCAGTATGTAGCTCAAACATAAACTGAAAATCTGGTAATACAAGAATTGGTGCTGTCGTCAAAAGTTCTTTGATTCGTTCAAAAGCAACTCCTGCTCCCTCTGTCCAAGAAAATTGTTCCCCCTTCATGCAATCAGTAACTGGTGCCATCACGCTACTGAAGTGTGGAACGAATCTTCGGTAGAATGATGCCAATCCATGGAAACTTCTAACTTCAGTGATAGTTCTCGGTTGTGGCCAATTTCTAACTGCTTTGACTTTACTCTGGTCCACCTGGATTCCCTTCTCAGATACAACATATCCCAAAAATAATACACTTCGAGTCATGAACACACATTTCTTCATAGCTGCATAAAATTGTTCCTCACGAAGAATAATTAACACCTTTCTCAAATGCTCTACATGCTCCTCTATGCTCGCACTATAAATCAGAATATCATCAAAGTAAACTACAACAAACTTCCCAATGTACGGTCTGAAAATTTGATTCATCACCCTCATAAATGTACTCGGTGCATTCGATAGACCAAACGGCATAACCAACCATTCATACAATCCTTCCCTTGTCTTGAACGCGGTCTTCCATTCGTCTCCCGGTCTAATTCGAATCTGATGATATCCACTCTTCAAATCAATCTTCGAAAAGATAGTAGCGCCACTCAACTGATCTAGCAAGTCATCCAACCTTGGCATAGGAAACCTGTAACGAACAGTAATCTTGTTCAAAGCTCTACTATCGGTACACATTCTCCATGTTCCATCCTTCTTCGGCACCAACAAAGCTGGTACTGCACAAGGACTCAAGCTTTCCTGAACACGTCCCTGCTCTAACAACTCTTCCACCTGCCTTCGTAACTCCTCATGTTCCTTCGGACTCATTCGGTAATGTGGTCTATGCGGTAATACTGCTCCCGGAACAAGATCAATTTGATGTTGAATGTCTCTTAATGGCGGTAACTCCTTAGGCAACTCTTTTGGAAATACGTCTTCAAATTCTTTCAAAACTGGCTTCGCTTCTTCTGGAATTTCAACCTCTTCATGACTCTCTCGTCCAATCAACAAATAGACTTCAGGCTCATATTCAACTTCCTTAACAAACTCCTTCAAAGATAGCAAAGTTTTCAGCTCTTCAATCTCCTCTAGCTTGATTTCCTTCTGTTGTTGCTTCTTAGGAACTAAAGTGATTTTAGTACCTTCGAATATGAAACTGTAACTATTAGCACGACCATCATGTTGCACTGCTCTATCAAACTGCCATGGTCTGCCCAACAACAGATGACACACATCCATGTCTACAACATCACACCAAATTTCATCTTTGTACTTCTTTCCAATAGAAAAATTCACACAAGCTCTTCGACACACCTTCACTTCACCACCCTTCCTTAACCATGCTAACTTGTACGGTTTAGGATGCTTCTCAGTTTTCAATTTCAACTTCTTTACTGCTTCTGTAGAGCTAATATTGTCACAGCTTCCAGCATCAATAACGAACTTGCAAACTTTTCCCAAAATAGTGCATGTCGACTGGAAAATATTGCTTCTCAACCAACTAGAATCCTCTTCTTTGCTTTGGTGTAAGACATGATCTCCTCATCATAAGATTACAACCTTCATCTCCAGACAATTCTTCCTCCTCCTCGACATAAGGTGTATTTGAACATTCTACCTCCTCACCATCATCCTCAATCTCAGCAACCATTGCTCTCTTCTTCGGCTTCGGACATTCATTGCTTTTGTGACCCAACTCCTGACAATTATAACATTTGAAACCACTGCTAACCTTCGCCTTCTCAGCCTCCTTCACCACTGGCTTTGTAACAGGTTTAGGAACATTAGAACTTCCACTAACACCCTTCGCTTGATTATTTGAATTAGTAAACACACCACCTCCACGCCTTCCCTTCTTCTCCCAAGCCAACGCTTTCTGATGTGCCTCTGCTACTAATCTAGGATCAAACATATTAACCATATCCTGGATCTGCATTCTCAATCCCCCAATGAATCTAGCAGTTAGCTGTTCTTCCGTTTCCATAATATCATTCCTAGCAATGAGTTGGTAAAATTCATCAGCATAAGCACTAACAGACTTTGTCCCTTGCCTCAGATTCTGCAACCTCTGGTACATAAGTGATTGATAGTTGTAAGGTAAGAAAGTAGCTCTCATCAACTTCTTCATTTTCTCCCATGATTCAATCTTTGACTTCCCCATTCTCTCCCTTGTAAGTTTAGTTTGCTGCCACCACGCCAAAGCTCTCCCCCTCAACCTAGTAGCAACCAACTTTACTCTTCTACGCTCAAGAACCTCCTTGAAATCAAAGATCTCTTCAACATTTGACACCCAATCAAGAAATTCTTCAGCTACCATTCCACCCTTGAACTCTGGAATTTCCATCTTCATACCCGACTCCCATCAACGATCATCCTCTACATCCCGATAAGAATTTCGAACTTGGTCTCGATCTCGATAATGAATGCTAGTTCTATCACCCTCTTCATCAAAATCAAAAGTACGCCTACGTCGATCTCGACCATCAACATTCCTTCGTTCATGCATATCTCTTCTACTATGTCTCTCTTCATCTCTATACGCCTCATTGTAAAATTCACGTTGACTTCTTCTCTCTTCATGTCCATAGTCATGTTGATCTCTCCGTGATGAAATTGATGTTTCTCTTCTATCTCTAAAAGAATGCGGTGACACCCTCCTCGCTTCCGTAACCGATGGCGAAACTCGGTTTCCTCCATGGTTCGAGTTTGGTGATATCCTCCTTTGAGTTTGATTCAAATCATTCATCAACTTCTCTAACTTTCCAATGCCTTCATCAAATTTCTCATTAATACGTTGTTCCATAAGCTCGGCTTCTTCTCTTATATACAAGGCTTCAACGTTTTGATGACGATTAGCTCTCCTAGGTGGCATGATTGAAAATCTTCACAAACTCTTCAAAACTTCACAAACAACAAGTCACGGCTCAACTCTTGTCTTGGCAATAGCTCTACACGACTCAA
This sequence comes from Allium cepa, assembly GCA_030765085.1. Classification (NCBI taxonomy): domain Eukaryota; kingdom Viridiplantae; phylum Streptophyta; class Magnoliopsida; order Asparagales; family Amaryllidaceae; genus Allium; species Allium cepa. The sequence continues at coordinate 755,142,829 of CM060931.1, read as the reverse complement.
ACCCCTTAACTCGGCAACAAGTTAATTCGGCCTCAACAATTTACGGCTTAACTTGGCTCGGCTCAAGGTTTCCAAACAACTTCAAACTCAAACACTTCTCCAACCCTAGATCCAAAATGAGATGGATCAAAATCTTCAAATTTGTTGAAACTTCAAGATGAACACGATGAACTCCAACTTCAAACTTCAAAAATTGGCTCCAAGTCTCGGCTTAGCTATGATTGGCTAAGTCTAGCTCCAATACCAAAAAACTGACACAGCGGATTAATCAAAATGAACTTCAATCGGTGAAAGTAGCACTTGGTGGATTGATGAATACCAAAATGCCCAAATTCGTTGATCCGAAGATACCGAATTCTAGCTATCTCAAACACGTTGATAGCGCACTATACCGTGTTCAAAGATCCACGATTCTTCGTACGTTGATCTAGCGCACTAGATACCGTGAATCGGCTTCTACGATCGTTGAATCGAGCGCACTCGATTAACCGAAAGAGGAGATAGGAGATTACACTCAACTACCAATTTAAGAAGAAAGCACACAGTAATCAACAAGAAATTTTATTTAAAAATCAACCTCCAAAAAATGAACAACTCACTCACTATTTATAGAGTTTTGACCCCGACACTTAAGTCGTATACGACTCATCCTCCACGACTCACGACTTAATGACATAATGCGACTCAACATCACGAATCATTCACAACCGGCAGCGACTCAACACCACGCGACTCAAGACTCAAGGAAAAATTACAAACAACTCAGCACAAGACGACTCATTTACATACATACAACACGACTCAACGCAATTACATCACAACGCGACTCAACCGACTCAACTTCATACTTACTTAAGAGCATACACTAGGTCATTACCGACCTAACACTTCACATACATACAGGCCGATTTACATATAACGACTTCGCATGACCTGGTTTACGACCTAAGACTCATACGACTCAAGCAACATGAGCTTCTTGCGGTATATCTTCTCAACGACTTAACTAGGTCGCGCCTTCCTCCGACTCAAGCCTTTAATATCTGGAACATTTCCCTGCCTCAAGATAAGTCGTGGACGACTTATAGATGAGTCGTTGAGTCCTGTACGACTCATCCATCCCAAACGACTTAAGCCCCTGTTAAGTCGTAACTTCCTTTCATCTTCTTTGTTAGGTCGTAGCTCCTTCTCTTTAAGTCGTAACTCGTCATCCTTCCCTTTGTTAAGTCGTGAGCGACTTATAACCTCCGAACGACTCAAGAACGAAGCCAACTCCAAACGACTTAAAGGCCTTGAACAATTTAAACATGTCGATTCCGTATTGCGTACTGCGTCACAAAACCATGTAGTGATTCACGCCTACAAAGTGTGAGATTTTATTCTAAGACATAATCTAATATGCAAGACAGAGCTCATGTCCAAAGTTGATATTGACTTCTCCTTGGATAAACTGACTAGTGTACAATGGAACCATATGAAGATTTTTTAGGCCTTGAAGTTTTTTGACTCTATATTAAGAGATCAAATTATAGCATCTTCTTTTCCCTAAAATGCTATTTTATATAATTCATAAAATTGAAGCCAGCCAAATAATGCTAGATTTATATTAAAAAACTTAGAACAAATGTAAATGCAAGAAAGATGATCCATAGTTCAAGTAACAGAAACACCATAGGAAATTATATGATATAAAAAAATAAATATTACGATTCATGATTCAATCAAATAAATAAGGCAATAATTAAAATTCCAAACCTGCTTAAGATGCCCTCAGGAACCCACTCCATTTGCTGAAGCTTCCTAGCCACAACAATCGCATCCTCCTTAACAGATTTACGCAAAGGCAGATCATGATCTATCCTTCAAAAGCAATAATAATAAACAAAATCATAAACTATTTTTATTTGTCCATTCATCAAATTCATACTGTTAAATTTCGAACCTTTGGTGAATCGTTTAGGAACCCTCGGCGTGGCGTAGGAGAATGTGGCGGCGACATCGAGGTTTACTGGATGTGCTGATCGCAGTGGAGGATTCATCGAAGACAGAAGGAGCGGAGGTGGAGATTGAGATAGAGCAAATCTGATGGTTTTTTATAAATGGTGTAGGAGAGAAAAAGAAAGAAGATTTCGATTTTTCCTTTCTTTCTTCTGAGAATTGAATTGAAAAAAGAACTGGGTATCGATTTGAACATTTCGGTTTCAATCAAGTCGAGCATAGGCAAATTGAAAAGTAAAAGCACATACAGTACTCGACTAAATTGGAGAAGTCGTGAGCAATCTAATTGATCCAAGAAAGTAAATTGAAGCATCAGCAACAAATTGAAGTGGCGACTCAATTCCCAAGAAACCCTAGTTTTCACAAAGAAGAAGAACACCATTTTTCACAAGCAATGGGCATGCATTACAACGGGCATTTTGTGACCGTTGTAAAGTTGGCATCTATTACAACGGACTTGAATGGACCGTTGTAATAGCCTTCTATTACAACGAGCAACCAATGCCCGTTGTAAAAAGGGCGTTGTACATGGCATCTTTTACCACTGGCGCCAATGGACCATTGTAATAGCCTTCTATTACAACGGGCAACCAATGCCCGTTGTAAAAAGGATATTGTAATAGGGTATTTTTGTTATAGTAATATAAATTTAAAATCAAGAATTTAACTAAAATAACCTTTATAAGTATAACATTTAAAATCAATATTTATATAAACACACATAAACATATATATATATATATCTTTTTAAACCTTGGAAATCATTTCAAAATATTTATATATAGGCCAACGGTGTTTGTACATAATTTTCTTTCTGATGGTCAAGTGATGCGGATACTTGTCATTTCAATCCGTAATTTAAATTATATACGGGTATATATCATTTCAACCCGCAATCCTTAATTCAATTCAATGAAAATCGCTTGGGCTTATCATTTCAACCCATAATGATTTTCCATGTTCTACAGATCGTTCGGATATGTATCATTTCAACCCATAGGGAATCCTATACTAACAGGAAACTTGAAGAGTGATAACAAATATGATAACAATATAACATGCATATATCATCAATATAAATAATAGATAATGGTGTCAGATGTCACAGGTGAACAGATGGTATATATACAACAATGTAAATAATTAACAACAGCATATTGCAATTGTCGTTTCAATTGAAATCAAATTTAAAAAATATAAGAATGTTAATCGTGAGTGATTGCTCACCTTTCGAAGATAGAAAGAATAGATAACAAGACAATCTACGATTTGAGTCACGATCTAGACTATCAACCGATCCAACAACAGATCTCAAAGCAACGTAAACTGAACACGGATTTGACAGACAAAGCTGATAGATAAGAAATTGATGAAATAAAATGAAGATAATTGATATAAGTGAACTTATAGATAACTATATATATCTATATACATAAAATCATGTACAACCTATAATTTAAAATAAACAAATAACTTTCAAAATCTATACCCCTATACAATTTAAACCATAAAACCTTTTTCAAAATTATTAATCGAAACATGTTATACATATGTGTACCAACATAACAATATATATATATATATATATATGTTTTACATATACAAAATCAAAAGAGTTTGGAAAAATCACAGCTACAACGTTTTATATAAACTAATATATATATATATATATATATATATATATATATATATACTGTCATAACACATGTACTTTAAGCTTATAAATTCTTATATATATGAACTCTTATATAAACTGTGAAATAGATTCGAACAAAATACATTTGCTAAACATATAAAATAAATTGAGAAATATATATAAGCAATTATATAAATAAATAAACTTATACTTTAATAACTTAGGCAAACATACAAAACTTTATAAACAATAAGAAACTTCATATACATAGTAAAATATGTGTAGGAAACTTATATATTAGTTGCTATACTACAACACATATACCACCTATATGTATCCCGAACTAACTCTATAATAATATATATAAGGGAAACCAAAATAGCTACATACAAGATCTACATAGTATAAAATCTACTGTGACTCTATGCATTATGTACTAACAAAACTATACATGAGTATATACATATATATAAACAAACTTATATAACTTTAAATATAACAATAAATATATATATACACAAACATATATAAGATATAGATATGTATAAATGTATACTCATGCAAGCTCTAGTATATATGTAAACTCAAATAGATCGTATATATAAAATATTATAAACTTGTACATTATAAACAACTATATGTGTTATATATATATATATATATATATAATTTTAAAAACTAATATTTACCAAACAATATGTTAGCTGTAAATATACGTACACAGATTACACAGCCTTTATAGCCTATCTTTAACTTGCATAACATATAGCTATAACAAATCATATGATAAAATATTGTTATAAAATAATATATATGTATATATACATATGTATAGTATTTTAAACAATGTAAGACAAAAGTTGCCAACTCAAACTCATATAAGGAAACATATATCTTCTTCTGTAATATAATATAATGCAAGTATACGTACTGCCTTTATGCATACGTATTGAAAATATCTAAAACTTATATATAATAAAATATACTTTACTACAAAATTTACTGAGATAAAAGAAGATTGCCAAAAACATGACATATGAATGCACGTTAAGAAGCATGAATATATTATTCAAAACAAAGGGGCTTACGGTTGCTGCTTTCCAATATGTGCAACATATATCAATATATTTTCCCCTTCAAGGCGAATGGCTTTGGACGCGACAGGGCTGGCTTCGGCTGGGAAGGAGAAGGGGCTGTCACCTCAAGGTGGCAGGCGAGTCGATGGAAGCTTTGGATTGGGAAGTGGATAGATCGAAGCTTCTGTTGCAAAGTGGGAGGATGTACCGGGTCCCGGCTTTGGGTGCAGCGGTAGCAAGGGATGAGAGCACACATGAATGGAGGTGCAGCTTGCATGTGTGGACATGGTGTGAGTTGGAGGTGGCATGGCCTACAGGGAAAAGAAAAGAGAGGTTGTGACACTCGGGTTGATGAACACGGTGTTGATGAGTGGGTGGTGGATCTGGCAACTAGCGTGAGCGAAAGGGAGCTTGGAGGTTTCAAACATGGAGATGGAAAGGTGTAGAAAAGAGAGAGTAAGGGAAAGCCTGAGGAAGAAGAGAGAAAGTAAGGGGAGATCACTGGCAAAACAAAGAAGTTTCAGAAAAAAGATTAGCTTGTATATATAATATTTTCTCGATGAGCAAATATAACAAAAGAAGAGGAATAGGAAGACAAACGAACCAACATACAAATGAAAAGTGGAAAAAAATCAATAATCAGCTGCATGAGTTCCAAGAAGTAATAAAAGCTACTGGCCATTGGTTTCTAAATGGTGGAAAATAAATGGTCACAAGGAAACAAAGAGACGGACCGTTACAGTTAACCGTTTTTACAGTTTCGACGCGTACGAATTCCGAAACACACAAATGAATACACTGTTGAGATCAGCATGACGAGATGATCAAAATGGTATACAGATATCATTGGTACGATTACCCAATCAAAAGTCGATAATCGGTACCGAAAATCCTTCTAAAACGCCAAAAATAAGATAAACGGAGAAATAGCAGTCCAAATTTGACAAAATGAAATATGACGTCTTACTTAGAAGATGATTTACAAATTTATTGTATAAAAATATTCGGGTATGGAAAATATTTTATTATCATCAAATATCAACTGATTTGAATTGAAATAAAATTACACAATAAAAATAAACTTCCATATTTTCAAATGAAAATTTACCATTTTCTATGTTTAAACAGACATATTCCAAATATTAAATTTTTATTTCCAAAATCAGTTATTTAAAATTTCATAAAAATTCAATTAGTTACGTTATTAAAATCATTAAAATATACGGGTCGTTACAAGAGACGTGCTTACCATCCAAACACATCTCCTGCTCAATTTTAGTCGCTTTTGAGTCACTCAAACTAGTTAGTTATAAAAATATTTCTTCTTTTTGAAATAATATTATATATATTTCCAAATAAATAGATTTTAAAAAAAAATTATCCTCTGCTTTCATTGGATTCGTTCGGATTCGAACTTGTTTCGGTCCTATAATGACAAAAAGAATAATTTACTAAGTGCACTACTACACTTGCCATAGCAAACATCTGATTGTCACTTAGAAGATTATTCTAATTATCACAAAGCAGATCGGCACTCATTCCTCGAACTGTTCAAAGAAAAATCTTACTCTCAAATTCTTTTTCAAAATATTTATACCTTAAACTATTTTTAAGTAAAATTATTACTACTTTTCCAAGAATCATTTGAAAACTTTATCGAAGCCACCAGGATTTGAATTTCCTAAAAATTAATCTTATTCCCAAACATATTTTATAATTCTAATCTATAAAATCATTTGAAATATTTCTTTCAATAAAAAGTTTTATTAAAATCCAATTTTAGCCCAACAAAAAATGGAATGCCTTATAGTCAAATTGTGAAACTCAATTCACAAGTGTTTGATTAAATGTTCCCACAACTCTATCTACCTAACATACTTAAAAGGAAAAACAACTAATAGATTTTGTCAATGTTCAAAAATGAACGAATATGCTAATCAAACCCAAAGTGATAATAATAAAGTATTATCAACTCCTAACAACAATCGCATCATATATAACCATAATTATTTATTTTATTTTGAAAATTATTTCTTTATATATAAAATATATTCCTAGGTAAAATTATTTCATTTACCAATTTAAAATGACACTTTGTTGATTTGCATGTTAAGTGTTTAGAAACCCATATCAACATCGTGGTGCCCCATGTCTCAACCAGAATTCATAAACCACTCAACTGATAAATCAACACAATTTAAAAAATATCATAGCATTAACAAATAAGCTCTCAATATATATACTCAGACTCCTCCTAGGGTCTCACTTACTCTATCTCAAATGAGTTTTCTCCACCAAAGGCTAGGTGTTCGCTCAGCCTAAGCTCTGATACCACATTGTAACGATCTGCCTTTCTTACATGTAAAGATGACACTTAATACCTCATCGATATTCATGTGCCGGTCATTTAAGTGTCCGAATAATAGGTCATTACGGTTGAAAGAAAGAAAAAGAAAGAACAAAATCTCACAATACATGATGAGTAATATATAATATGAACAAGTCTTTACAAAAAGAAATTATCTTTATTATATACATCATAAACGTACATTACAACTTGGATAGTTGTAACAACCTGTCCTTACAATTTCTGATAGATACAGACGAAAAAAACAATAGAAAATAGCGAAAGAATATAAGGTACGTGAATACACCTCAGAAAATCCAGCTCGTCATCTGAAAGCTCCAAAGGATCCAGCTATATCTGGAAAATATGCTCGGGCTGACTCGAGCATTATAAGAAAAATAACGCCCGAATCATTCTGGTAAAACCAGCATGATACACTCAAATAACAAGGAGTTAATTTATTATAACTTGTAAAATCTTTTAAAATCAAGGTATATCTCATAAGACCACGTCGCACATAAATACGAATAGGTTTTCACCTTACGATAACCAAAATATTTTTATAGAAAATCCAGTGGTATTATGATAATGTCTAGAATACAAATACAAATTAATTATAGCCAAAAAATTTACATTATTAAATTGCAGTATAATACGTATACCATCAAGTCTGAATGCGCTTATTGGAGAATCGATTCCAACTATGAAAGGGTAACGGTCTACTTACCGAATCTGTACTCCTCTAGATAAAATTTACGGAACGTCAGAATGCATTGCACCTCTGCTACTCAGGACCGGCCCTATCCCTTATTGGATAGCGTCGAATATGATAACCCTTAATTGCGATCAAACAACCATAATGAGCCTCGAAGCATACATGGAGATATCGACACTAGATCATAGAATGATCATACCCTAATAGGAGCGACCCACATAGCCCTGCTGCATGTCCCTATTTTATTTATTTTCTCAGATGATGAGACTTGAGGATACGATTACCTTTTTGTATTGCAACCATCTTGGAATGCTAACACTACCCTCCAGGCAGCAATGCAGTGCCAGCGTTCATCCATACAAGTTCATTCTGGGTTTCAACGAAACCAAAGGCACCACCTCCGCTACAACTATTTTGAAATCACCCTCAGGATTAGTATTAATTAGCCCTTGCACTTCAAAATCTCAATCCTCAAACATCTTCACGATGTCTTCATTTCAAAATGCTTGAGTTGGATTGGAGTGGTTTTCGGATAATTTATACTTATCTGATCCCGGTCTCTTCGAAACAGCATTCGATAGTTCAGGTAAATTCAACCCTGGTTCTTTTGGAAATAATCAAACAATATATATGAGCAGGGATCACTCCCTAACCGTTTAAATGGATGGATCTCCCTACCATTTGTCTTAGGAGAACGAAACGAGATTTATACGCAGAGTACAACATCATAGAAGATGACTGTGCCATATAACTCATGATTTTCTCCTAGATATTTTTGAAGTTATGTTTTGGTCCATATTTGATAGTTGGTTATTAAACTATCAAATAAAAAACAACAACAAATTCAAAGATTTAATTACCCATAGCAACCACTAAGCCTCAAACTAAATCTTTCATTTACTAAGACTCTTTTCAAAAGTGTTTATCAAAAACATTCATATACTTATTACATAAGTATATTCACAAAACATATTTGAAAGATTTATAATTTCCAAATCTTATAATAGGATCAAAACAAAATGTTATTTAAAGTATAGATAAAGATAATGTGACGCCCCGTGTAACGACCCGGTGTTTTCAACCATTCGCATCCGCACATGTCGGACTTGAATTGTTCAAAATACCGCGTTGTAAAAATAAATTTGGCAGAACTCAGAATATACAGTAAATAATTAATCACAGAATCACAGACACAGAATCAGAATACTCGCAGCGGAATTTAAAAATACTTAGTAGTTCATGAAGCCACTATAAATAGTCTCAACAAATACAAATTACAAAGTCTTCCATCCCAAATATAGTTTATATCATCAAATAAAAATCCCAAAGTTTTGTTTTCATAAATAAGATAGCAGACAGAGAGAAGCCAACAACTTGAAAGGATCTACAGAAGTCCTAGCTCCGGGATGATGACTGAACTGCAACTCAGGCTGACCCGAGCGTAAAATAAAACATTAACACTCGAGTCAGGACATACATACTTATATAGTGTAAGCTAATTCAAGTGTACTGTAATATAGAGCAAGTAACTTAAAGGATGCTTGGGACCGCCCATCCTCTAAGGATCCGTTAAACTATTTACTATGTAGTATATTGCGCTATTATAATAGTGTCTAATTGTAAAATAAACTTACTTTTTAATAGCGTTAAGGGGTTACCCATATAGCCCTTAACACAAATAATGCCAATAGTCTATACAGTACCGTAATACCTCCTGATCGGGAAGCTACCAGAGGATACTCCATAGGTACGACACAAATAGAAACTCGTAGGAGGCTCGCTATGGTAGGTGACACGGCACAACTAGGCAATGCCAGGGTAGATATACCAATTGCTATCCGGACCGGTGGAAACGCGTAGCCGCAGTTACCGCCCATCTCGAACAACACTCCCAAATCAAAGGTGCGCATCAAAACAATCACAGGAGTAATAGAATGGCATACGAAGAAGTGCGTTCGATCAGAGGTGCTACCTCATTAATCCGAGAATCGCTCCTGTTTTAGCCACCTTATGCCAACTCACGGGAGTCGGGTCCACGTATTTACCTTAAAGGAACCGTCACCACCATCCTACTTCATTCTGGGATCTCCACCGCGTACACGGTTAGTCAAAGTGGTTTTCGGTATCGACAGAGAGTATGTCCACATCCGATCCCGGTCTCTTTGCCAACCAAGCGATATTATAACCCGTGGTTACAGTTTAAAATGGTATTCGTACTTTAAAATCAAAATATATTCCTTCAATATCAAATATTGATTTAAACTTTCCACTTTATACATACTTTTTAAATTTATTCAATTTATTTGGAATTTATTGCCTTTACCAAATTTTAAAGTTAAATTCTTCCTTTAAATCCATCAAAAAAATCAATTTCTTAAAAATTTTCTAATGACATATTAAATTCCAAAATTTACACCTTTTTCCCAAAATTAATTTCCATACATTTTTAAAACAATCAAATTCCAGTTTCTGCAGCACTTATGAAATGCTACCTAAAGTTTATGGGTTAAACAGTCCAATTTTAAAAGACAGCATTTAAATGCTGTAATAGGTTATTAACTTATCAATTTAGTTTAAATTCCAAATACAACTTATTATCAATTATTTCTTAACTGAAATCTCATCTTAACAAAAATCCAGAATTTTTCCAAATATGTTATATTTATTTATTTAAAATCTTAACTCATTCAAAAATCATTTTTAAATCTTTATAAAAATCCTTTAAATACATTAAACCACAATATTATAAACTTCCATTTAAAAATAATTTTAAAATATTTAAGAAAAATATTATAGGAACCACGGGTCTGTATAAAATTTTCTAGCCTAGGTCAAGTGATACGGATTTATATCATTTCAATCCGCAATTTTACAAACCCCGGGTTCTATCATTTCAAACCCGCAATCCCAAGTTAAAATTAAACGGTTAACTGAATAAATGCATAATAATCATCGTTTTAGGCCTACCATTTCAGCCTTAACGATTTAAATTTATAGGGAACTTGCAGTGATGATTTAAATCAGTAAATAAACATTTAACAATATAAATGCAGAAATATTACAACAGATAAATAACTGATGATGTGTCAATTTAAATGGAGTTTAACATCCTACGTTATATTACAGACAGATAATAGTTAAATAATAATTTACACATACACTTGTGATAATTCACAGAAATATAGGCATCTTTGTCTGGTGAGAAAGACTCACCTGAAGGCTGCAGAAAAATTTGATTCAAAACGAAAATCCACCGGAAAAGAAACGAACAGAGAGTAACGATCAAATATCCCGGATGTCACGCCTAGATTCAAATCTATAACAAGATCCAAATACCGGATACGTGACTTTAGAAATTTACGGTCAAAGCAAAAATAAAAATAGGACGAGAATTAGTTCGACTTGCTCGACCACTCCACTGGGTATACTATCAAAACATAACGAAACTTTTCCTACCCATTACTGAACCATGCCATTTCAAAAATCAAGGTAAAATTTACCTAAAGGCCATCTAAAACAAAATGGTGAAGTTTTTCTCCTATAGGCCATGATATATGCATGTACCAGTGCATCCAATACTCTACTACCTACAGGCTTATGCACTGTCCCACGCAACTATAAAGCATATTGCAGTTATATGCTTTTATATGCAACTAAACATTTCCACCTAACATCTTCTCTGTTATCTGAAGTATTACAGGCTTTCTCCCTTTTTTTTTCAACCGAATCTTATATATATATATATATATATATATATATATATATATATATATATATATATAATTTTTATAAAACATGCACGGATACATCATTTCTTCTTTAAAATTTTTACTATCATCAACGAATAACTACCCAAGTCAGTTACCTAAAACACGGTCAAGATTTCACTAAAAGCCTGCCTATATGATATGCCTATATGCAACTGAAGGCTCACTCACTATGTCAACATGTTATATTCTGATGAACCCTGAAAACTCTCTTTCTCTCCCTCTGTTATATTCTTCTTTACTCTCGTTTTATATTTATTTATTTTTTTTTTCTTTTTTTTTTCTTTTTTTTTTTTAAATATGTCTAACATCCTATGCAAAACAAAACTCACGCAACTCTCTGCCTACAACTTGCGTCTCTCTGCTATCTACTGTTACAAGATGGTAAAACATGCACAGATCATTAGTGATAAGTACATCCAGAATAACACTTACTACATCATAACTACACTAATTCCATAACCTAGCTTCCTACAGGTTATTGACCTGACTTGAATGAATTTGCAAGGTAATGCATTTCTCTTAAGACCTCATCATCAACACACATATCCACTGCTACTAGAAATAAGGTTTTTTTTTCAAAATATATGTCTCGTAGGAAACTTGGCTGAGCACTAGAGTGGTAGTCAGGGTTGGAGTGGTCGAGCCAAAAGATGGGAAAGCAAAGGAAAAAAAACTGAAGAAGGAAAATGGAGAGGATGCAAAAGAAGAAAAGGAATAGTAATATTACCTGATAGAAGCTTTTCTCCTTGTGGATGATGTTATGCAAGATGAGGAGATAAAATACGAACCAGGCTAATATATTTATAGAGGGGAGAGTTTGCTTTAGATGCAAGAAAACATATATACGTGAAGAAAATCAAAAGGGCTCGGTACAAAAATGGCAACATATCTTGGCATGCCTAAACAATTGATTGATAAAGCAAAATTTCGTACGTTCAAAAGTTTGAATGTGAATACCTTGGCAAGAGATTGAAAAAAAAAACGGCAGCATTGATAGAAGATTGAACGTTTTGCAGATAAAGAATTGATTTGAGGCGAAATCAATGGAAAAAGAAAAAGCAAGCAGAGCTCAGTGATTTATTTCCAGTTTTTATCTTGTTTGAATGGATAAGGCTCGTGTGATTTTAGGGACCACAGTTAGCAATTAGATTTGATTTTATATGCGTGATATTCATTGCCAGTTTATGAGTTTTGATTTCAACATTTTTTTTTATTTGATAGTTGCGTGATTGTAGATTGAAGAAACGGCATTTGGAAGAACTGATATTAGGCAAGAGATTGATTTTAGGCAAAAGATATTTGGATGAAAAGGTATATACAAAAGTTTAAAATAAATTTTGACAGTTAAAACAAAAGTAACGTTTGTTATAAAAATCACTAACTGATATTTTAATCGATAAGTATATTTAAATATGATTTTTACTTTATATGCGTGATTATAGGAACGAAAAATTTTATCTTGCAAAATAAAGGCAGTGGAAACAGAGAGATATAAATAGGAATGTGAGAATTTGAAAAGATAGGCAAGGTTAAATTTGAATGCATGAGTTGATTTTAGGCAATCAAATATATTGGTCCATTTAGGTTGCGTGAATAAATGAATACAGTGACATGCTCAAGAAACAAAAAGGTAAGAGGCAAATGCCAAAAATGTTAAAAGAATAAAATTTTGGGTCACGCGCAAAGGAATGCAAAATTGATTTTCTCTCAAATGATATATGCGTGATTTAAGAAGAAATATATGGTATGTTTAAATCAAAAATGGAAGAGTTGATTATTATCATTATATTTTAAAGAACAGTTACAAACAGATTTGAACGTTTCTTTTTTTTAAATTCAGATTTGCGTGCTTTTTTTTTCTTTGATGCCTGGATATGCACGTTATTCCTCTGGATTTGAGATAAGGCTTGCGAAAATATTAATTGCCAGTTATACAAAGCCTTGGATTCTATACTTTATATGCGTGATTAAAGCAAGCGTTGATTTTGTATACAGACCATTGATACGATATTTTAAATACATATCGATGTTGAAATATGATTTTTAAAATACACCAACTGACGTAATATAAAACACCCTAAGTTATATAAAAATAACGTTTTTAATTTATACGTTTATTTTGTTACTTATACCATAAATTTTTTTACGCGTCCTTTAAACGCGAAATTTAACAGTTCATTAATACACTAAATCCTTCAAAATTATTACTTAACAAACTTAATTGGTTTTCACATATTATATATATATATATATACAAAATTCCTTTTATTAAAATTCAAATGGAGTTGTCTTTTAACAAAATTAACCGTTTCACAACTTTAAATTTCCATATTTAGTATTTTAAGGAAATGATTTAAATCAAATTATATATGTATATAAATTGGGAAGTAAATTTTACTGGAAAGAGAAAAATAACGGATTAAAGTTCTATACGTTTTCTTATATATAATCTTATATATATATAGTATTTATTCCCTAAATTTACGTGCCCTTTTTAACGCGTAATTTCCTAGTTCATTTATACACAAAAAAAATTCCAAATTCTGACCATGCTGAGACTCAAACTCGTGACCTGTCGTGAATAGCCCAGATGTCTTAACCACCTAAGCTATTAATGTTTTCTTAATTAAAACTTGATTTTGCTAGAAATTAAGTTATTTACCATCCTCGACAAAAACCCAAATTACCAAATTAAAGTTAATTCTTAACCATGTCAAAATTTCAGAGATCTTATTATTTAATTAAAAATTTGGTCAAAATTTTTTTTTATTATTATTTTTAATCACTTTAAATAAACCCCAAAGTTTTTTTTTTTTAGAAAAATACAAGTGAAAAATATTTGTTAAAAAAATTGGGCTGTTACACTCTCCCCCACTCAGAACTTTTCGTCCTCGAAAGGAAGAAGGTAGGGGAATAGAAACAACCTGAAAGAAAACTAAATTGAAACTTAAATTAGAATCATTAATCTAAACAATAAAAATTCAATTTTAAATTAATCATTGATTTCATCTATTTATACTTAAAATTTTAACATTTATTTATTTACATATTTACTTGTATAATATCCCTACACTTAAAAAAAAATCATTCAAAATTTTTTTTTTTATCCAAATTTTACCCAAGGTATTACAACATTCTAATTTAAAATGTTTAATTTTAATCCAAATTTGAAATGGTAATTTAACTTAATTGTTAAAGTAAATTTACCATTTCCCAAAATAAACTAAATTCCCCATTTAGTTTCTTCTTTATTCCAAACTATAATTAAATTTATTTTTCTCAATATTTTTCTCATCTATGTCAAATATTTTTCTCAATATCTAAACTATATAAATTCAATTTAAATTAATATTCAATAATTGATTTAATTCATTTGATTTTTACAGAAGTTAAATCAATCTTAACTATTTCCAAATTAATTATCTTATTATCCAATTATTTTCTAAAATCAGAAATTTGTATAGTCATTTATAATAATCATCTTTTATTCAACAAATTTAATTTTCTTTAATCCAGATTATTATTAAATATATTCTGCTTAATATATCTTATCGCACATATTAAGTAGATTATATTTAATATAACTATTCCAATATATTTCTAAATTTCCTTTAACACCATTTGATATTGTATATTATTCAGTTATTATTTTATTTCTATTTACCTCTATTTGTCTTGTTGTAACTGAAACTTTTAAGTGTATAACATTTATTATAACCACTCAAATTTTTATTTATAAAATCCTTTTATATTATACATTATCCAATTACATAGTTAATTTCTGAATGATTTAGGTAAGTTATATTGGCATGCAATTTATACAAGTAAAATTTTCCAACTATATTATTCAAGTTTAAATATTCATTCCAAATTTGACTTTATTTTATCATTAGAATCACCTTTTAACATAAATTTATGAATTAAATTTCCAATTAACTTCAAACCCTTTAGAGATAAATAAATACATACATATAGTATATGTCAAATCAAATTTAAATCATATATCTATATATATTATAAATTAAGTCATATTTTAGAAATTCAAATTAATTAAATTTTTGAAGCAAAACTACATCGTGGTCTCTTTACTTCGATACTCGAAAATGAATGTCGATGTTGTTGTAGTCATCACCGAAATTATTTTCCAGCAACAAAGAGAAGAGCACTAATTTTTAAAACTTTAAAATTCTTTGGAAACAAATTTATATTCGAAAATTATTTAAATAATAATATATCCTTTTAAGACTTTAAACACAAGGTTTGAAACTATCAGATATTAAATTCTTAAATTCTTGTTTTAAATCCATTTCTGTTTCCAAATAAATTTATAACCATGTTTTATAGTCCAATTATATATTAAGACAAAACCAATGGTTTACAAAACTATAAATAAAATCAAACATTATTATCTCTAAACAACTAGTTAAATTCTGAAAATTATACTTATATATATAATATTAGATTTTTCCCAAATATAGGAATAATTTTTTTTCAAAACAAGGATAGAGATTCAAATTTTGAAGGACTCAAATTAAAGAGAATTTTGATTTAAAGAAAAGTTGGAATCAGAAGATCCGATGGTTAAATAACAGAATAAGAAACCAGATAAGTTTGTATAAATCGCGGGCAACCTTAACCTGGTCAACCGTGACTTAAAGAGTCAGATCGATGTGAATTTTCTGGGGTAAATCTACATTCGATCTGAAGAGATAGAGTTCAGAATAACCAAAGATACTAGTATCTAAACCGAGGATAAATATAAATCTTCGGTGAATCAATGCTAGTTGTAAAGGAGTTTCACCGCTATATTAGAATATTGGCGAAACCGCCAATTCACTATAAAGATCATCCTAAGTGGAGTTATGGGATACTCCCGAATCGAAAGAAAAATAAATAGTGAGGGACACGAATGAACTTCGGAACCGCAGGGAACGTTCCAAAATTCAAAAAGGAAGAGATTCAAGCTCGAATGAAAGCGATTCTGTAAATCAAATTTACCATACATTCTAAGTTTTGCCTAGAGCCAAAGCTCTGATACCAGATGTAACGACCCGGTGTTTTCAACCATTCGCATCCGCACATGTCGGACTTGAATTGTTCAAAATACCGCGTTGTAAAAATAAATTTGGCAGAACTCAGAATATACAGTAAATAATTAATCACAGAATCACAGACACAGAATCAGAATACTCGCAGCGGAATTTAAAATTACTTAGTGGTTCATAAAGCCACTATAAATAGTCTCAACAAATACAAATTACAAAGTCTTCCATCCCAAATATAGTTTAAATCATCAAATAAAAATCCCAAAGTCTTGTTTTCATAAATAAGATAGCGGACAGAGAGAAGCCAACAACTTGAAAGGATCTACAGAAGTCCTAGCTCCGGGATGATGACTGAACTGCAACTCAGGCTGACCCGAGCGTAAAATAAAACATAAACACTCGAGTCAGGACATACATACTTATGTAGTGTAAGCTAATTCAAGTGTACTGTAATATAGAGCAAGTAACTTAAAGGATGCTTGGGACCGCCCATCCTCTAAGGATCCGTTAAACTATTTACTATGTAGTATATTGCTCTATTATAATAGTGTCTAATTGTAAAATAAACTTACTTTTTAATAGCGTTAAGGGGTTACCCATATAGCCCTTAACACAAATAATGCCAATAGTCTATACAGTACCGTAATACCTCCTGATCGGGAAGCTACCAGAGGATACTCCATAGGTACGACACAAATAGAAACTCGTAGGAGGCTCGCTATGGTAGGTGACACGGCACAACTAGGCAATGCCAGGGTAGATATACCAATTGCTATCCGGACCGGTGGAAACGCGTAGCCGCAGTTACCGCCCACCTCGAACAACACTCCCAAATCAAAGGTGCGCACCAAAACAATCACAGGAGTAATAGAATGGCATACGAAGAAGTGCGTTCGATCAGAGGTGCTACCTCATTAATCCGAGAATTGCTCTTGTTTTAGCCACTTTATGCCAACTCACGGGAGTCGGGTCCACGTATTTACCTTATAGGAACCGTCACCACCATCCTACTTCATTCTGGGATCTCCACCGCGTACACGGTTAGTCAAAGTGGTTTTCGGTATCGACAGAGAGTATGTCCATATCCGATCCCGGTCTCTTTGCCAACCAAGCGTTATTATAACCCGTGGTTACAGTTTAAAATGGTATTCGTACTTTAAAATCAAAATATATTCCTTCAATATCAAATATTGATTTAAACTTTCCACTTTATACATACTTTTTAAATTTATTCAATTTATTTGGAATTTATTGCCTTTACCAAATTTTAAAGTTAAATTCTTCCTTTAAATCCATCAAAAAAATCAATTTCTTAAAATTTTTCTAATTACATATTAAATTCCAAAATTTACACCTTTTTCCCAATATTAATTTCCATACATTTTTAAAACAATCAAATTCCAGTTTCTGCAGCACTTATGAAATGCTACCTAAAGTTTATGGGTTAAACAGTCCAATTTTAAAAGACAGCATTTAAATGCTGTAATAGGTTATTAACTTATCAATTTAGTTTAAATTCCAAATACAACTTATTATCAATTATTTCTTAACTGAAATCTCATCTTAACAAAAATCCAGAATTTTTCCAAATAAGTTATATTTATTTATTTAAAATCTTAACTCATTCAAAAATCATTTTTAAATCTTTATAAAAATCCTTTAAATACATTAAACCACAATATTATAAACTTCCATTTAAAAATAATTTTAAAATATTTCAGAAAAATATTATAGGAACCACGGGTCTGTATAAAATTTTCTAGCCTAGGTCAAGTGATACGGATTTATATCATTTCAATCCGAAATTTTACAAACCCCAGGTTCTATCATTTCAAACCTGCAATCCCAAGTTAAAATTAAACAGTTAACTGAATAAATGCATAATAATCATCGTTTTAGGCCTATCATTTCAGCCTTAACGATTTAAATTTATAGGGAACTTGCAGTGATGATTTAAATCAGTAAATAAACATTTAACAATATAACTGCATAAATATTACAACAGATAAATAACTGATGATGTGTCAATTTAAATGGAGTTTAACATCCTACGTTATATTACAGACAGATAACAGTTAAATAATAATTTACACATACACTTGCGATAATTCACAGAAATATAGGCATGTTTGTCTGGTGAGAAAGACTCACCTGAAGGCTGCAGAAAAATTTGATTCAAAATGAAAATCCACCGGAAAAGAAACGAACAAAGAGTAACGATCAAATATCCCGGATGTCACGCCTAGATTCAAATCTATAACAAGATCCAAATACCGGATACGTGACTTTAGAAATTTACGGTCAAAGCAAAAATAAAAAATAGGACGAGAATTAGTTCGACTTGCTCGACCACTCCACTGGGTATACTATCAAAACATAACGAAACTTTTCCTACCCATTACTGAACCATGCCATTTCAAAAATCAAGGTAAAATTTACCTAAAGGCCATCTAAAACAAAATGGTGAAGTTTTTCTCCTATAGGCCGTGATATATGCATGTACCAGTGCATCCAATACTCTACTACCTACAGGCTTATGCACTGTCCCACGCAACTATAAAGCATATTGCAGTTATATGCTTTTATATGCAACTAAACATTTCCACCTAACATCTTCTCTGTTATCTGAAGTATTACAGGCTTTCTCCCTTTTTTTTCAACCGAATCTTATATATATATATATATATATATATATATATATATATATATATATATATATAATTTTTATAAAACATGCACGGATACATCATTTCTTCTTTAAAATTTTTACTATCATCAACGAATAACTACCCAAGTCAGTTACCTAAAACACGGTCAAGATTTCACTAAAAGCCTGCCTATATGATATGCCTATATGCAACTGAAGGCTCACTCACTATGTCAACATGTTATATTCTGATGAACCCTGAAAACTCTCTTTCTCTCCCTCTGTTATATTCTTCTTTACTCTCGTTTTATATTTATTTATTTATTTTTTCTTTTTTTTTCTTTTTTTTTAAATATGTCTAACATCCTATGCAAAACAAAACTCACGCAACTCTCTGTCTACAACTTGCGTCTCTCTGCTATCTACTGTTACAAGATGGTAAAACATGCACAGATCATTAGTGATAAGTACATCCAGAATAACACTTACTACATCATAACTACACTAATTCCATAACCTAGCTTCCTACAGGTTATTGACCTGACTTGAATGAATTTGCAAGGTAATGCATTTCTCTTAAGACCTCATCATCAACACACATATCCACTGCTACTAGAAACAAGGTTTTTTTTTTCAAAATATATGTCTCGTAGGAAACTTGGCTGAGCACTAGAGTGGTAGGCAGGGTTGGAGTGGTCGAGCCAAAAGATGGGAAAGCAAAGGAAAAAAAAATGAAGAAGGAAAATGGAGAGGATGCAAAAGAAGAAAAGGAATAGTAATATTACCTGATAGAAGCTTTTCTCCTTGTAGATGATGTTATGCAAGATGAGGAGATAAAATACGAACCAGGCTAATATATTTATAGAGGGGAGAGTTTGCTTTAGATGCAAGAAAACATATATACGTGAAGAAAATCAAAAGGGCTCGGTACAAAAATGGCAACATATCTTGGCATGCCTAAACAATTGATTGATAAAGCAAAATTTCGTACGTTCAAAAGTTTGAATGTGAATACCTTGGCAAGAGACTGAAAAAAAAACGGCAGCATTGATAGAAGATTGAACGTTTTGCAGATAAAGAATTGACTTGAGGCGAAATCAATGGAAAAAGAAAAAGCAAGCAGAGCTCAGTGATTTATTTCCAGTTTTTATCTTGTTTGAATGGATAAGGCTCGTGTGATTTTAGGGACCACAGTTAGCAATTAGATTTGATTTTATATGCGTGATATTCATTGCCAGTTTATGAGTTTTGATTTCAACATTTTTTTTTATTTGATAGTTGCGTGATTGTAGATTGAAGAAACGGCATTTGGAAGAACTGATATTAGGCAAGAGATTGATTTTAGGCAAAAGATATTTGGATGAAAAGTTATATACAAAAGTTTAAAATAAATTTTGACAGTTAAAACAAAAGTAACGTTTGTTATAAAAATCACTAACTGATATTTTAATCGATAAGTATATTTAAATATGATTTTTACTTTATATGCGTGATTATAGGAACGAAAAATTTTATCTTGCAAAACAAAGGCAGTGGAAACAGAGAGATATAAATAGGAATGTGAGAATTTGAAAAGATAGGCAAGGTTAAATTTGAATGCATGAGTTGATTTTAGGCAATCAAATATATTGGTCCATTTAGGTTGCGTGAATAAATGAATACAGTG
Source organism: Allium cepa (assembly GCA_030765085.1). Classification (NCBI taxonomy): domain Eukaryota; kingdom Viridiplantae; phylum Streptophyta; class Magnoliopsida; order Asparagales; family Amaryllidaceae; genus Allium; species Allium cepa. Next base: position 755,121,929 of record CM060931.1, on the reverse strand, counting down.
ACATGCTCAAGAAACAAAAAGGTAAGAGGCAAATGCCAAAAATGTTAAAAGAATAAAATTTTGGGTCACGCGCAAAGGAATGCAAAATTGATTTTCTCTCAAATGATATATGCGTGATTTAAAAAGAAATATATGGTATGTTTAAATCAAAAATGGAAGAGTTGATTATTATCATTATATTTTAAAGAATAGTTACAAACAGATTTGAACGTTTCTTTTTTTTAAATTCAGATTTGCGTGCTTTTTTTTTTCTTTGATGCCTGGATATGCACGTTATTCCTCTGGATTTGAGATAAGGCTTGCGAAAATATTAATTGTCAGTTATACAAAGCCTTGGATTCTATACTTTATATGCGTGATTAAAGCAAGCGTTGATTTTGTATACAGACCATTGATACGATATTTTAAATACATATCGATGTTGAAATATGATTTTTAAAATACGCCAACTGACGTAATATAAAACACCCTAAGTTATATAAAAATAACGTTTTTAATTTATACGTTTATTTTGTTACTTATACCATAAATTTTTTTACGCGTCCTTTAAACGCGAAATTTAACAGTTTATTAATACACTAAATCCTTCAAAATTATTACTTAACAAACTTAATTGGTTTTCACATATTATATTTATATATATATATACAAAATTCCTTTTATTAAAATTCAAATGGAGTTGTCTTTTAACAAAATTAACCGTTTCACAACTTTAAATTTCCATATTTAGTATTTTAAGGAAATGATTTAAATCAAATTATATATGTATATAAATTGGAAAGTAAATTTTACTGGAAAGAGAAAAATAACGGATTAAAGTTCTATACGTTTTCTTATATATAATCTTATATATATATAGTATTTATTCCCTAAATTTACGTGCCGTTTTTAACGCGTAATTTCCTAGTTCATTTATACACAAAAAAAATTCCAAATTCTGACCATGCTGAGACTCGAACTCGTGACCTGTCGTGAATTGCCCAGATGTCTTAACCACCTAAGCTATTAATGTTTTCTTAATTAAAACTTGATTTTGCTAGAAATTAAGTTATTTACCATCCTCGACAAAAACCCAAATTACCAAATTAAAGTTAATTCTTAACCATGTCAAAATTTCAGAGATCTTATTATTTAATTAAAAATTTGGTCAAAATTCTTTTTTTATTATTATTTTTAATCACTTTAAATAAACCCCAAAGTTTTTTTTTTTAGAAAAATACAAGTGAAAAATACTTGTTAAAAAAATTGGGCTGTTACAACCCGAACTCGATGTCCGACAACAACATCAAATTCGTATCGCCGGAGCTTGCAACAACATTAGATTATAAATAACACAGCAGAAATAAAAGATGATATCACTGATACAACATGAATACAATGTCCAATACATCAATTTGATACAATGATAATCATCAACATCAGAGAATACAAAAATACAGTGGAACATGATACAATATGATAAGTCTTCACAGAATCCAATACTGCAACCCTGATCCAAAAGCTCCAAAGACAAAGCTCCCAAAACTCCAAGCTCGATCCACCATAAAGGTTGCACAAAGATAAGTAAGTTCGTCCGTGGACTCCAAAGACTCCAAAATGATAAAATAGAAAGCTGAAGGCTACCAAAATGATATCTACTACCTGACTAACTGAAAAACTAAACTCTAGACTGCCCGTGTGGAAAATAGTGGGCACCCAGAGTTTAGAAATGGAACAATAAACTCCGGGTTAGTCGTGGGACTGGTATGAGCAAACAAAAACATTTGGTCTTTGAAACAAACAAAAGGTTTTATGTTTTGAAATCCGCAATGCTTTTTGAAAATGAAACTACCATAAGGCCTCCCGCCACACACACAATGCAAACGTAGAATTGGAGGTGATTTCTCCTTATGATAGTCAAAAATGCTTGATACGAGGAAATTTCTTTGATATTATTACTATAAGTGCAAAGTTCATAAAAACCATTTAGAAAGTATAATATAAATCCTAGCCAGCATAGACATTCCGAACTATGCCTACTATAGCTACCATCCAAACAGTGGGGCGCCACCATAAGTAGATGGCAGGTAATACAACTAAAACCGTACAAGGCACGTATTGGATGAATGGATTTCCAACAAATGGTCAGGCTAAGGAACTTCCTATTGCCACATGGGAACGCCTCTGGCGGGACGCCCCGAGGACCTACCCGGCTCTCTGCCAAACAAGGCCGGCTACCCCCTTCCCGGGGAATAAAACCTCGGATATGCCACCCCCGGTCCTTTGGGACCTTTAACCGAGGATCCTCTACACCAACAACAACACACAGTAATAGATATATACTACAGTGCCCACATGAGTAAGTATCTGGGCTCCATACCATGATACTACCCTTTTCCAGAAGGAATGGTCATACCCTAGGGGAGCTACCCATGAAACCTTGCCGCATCTTTCCTGTTTTGACCATTACCGGTTTGTGAGGCTCGAAGAGGTTTCGTCCACAAAGTTACGCTTTTTCACAAAGCCATGCTTTGATCACAAATGATCAACAAATGATCATCAATCACACAGCAGCACTTAGCATGCCACACTACCAAATTGGGAGTATATCGCTGATAACTTCAACTACATAACCTCTGAGCTCGTACGCCTCAGAGAAGGGTGTTAAGCTAAGAGAATAAATTCTCCGCCACCAACGGATATGTATTTGAAAGAAATCGGCTTTATATCTCAAAGTGTAGTGTCGGACATACGACCATACAAGTCTGTCCCGGGTTTGAACAGAACAGAAGGCGCTTCCGAAGAAGCCCTTGCAATCTGGGTGTCCACAATCCCGATCGGATTCTCCATCACTTGGGGAATCTCTATATCGTAGCTACTCAGTGCAGAGACAATCGATAGGTCATCCTATCTATCTCGCAAATACCCGGTCTTCACCACCGGTCTTCAATTGCTATCCATAATGACGTATCATTATTCGGAATGGGCTATATGACACCAGGTCCTCTCCCGGCTAAACTGAATAATGAGCGTAATATTTAAAAACATATGCATATGTGATTTCAGTTAAGTCACAACTTAAATTTCAAAATTCCCTTTTTAATGGTTTAAACCAATTACCATTTAAATCTTTAAACACAAAGATTTAGTTCACAAAATTTACCCAAATTCACAAAGATCCATTCACTTATTTCAAAACAATTTCCATTTTTATTTGGATTAACCCACTTAATCTTTTAAATAAAAGATTTAACTCATAGCTTTCAAAACCATTTCCAAAAGTTCATTCATAACTTGGAAAACTGTATTTCAATTCAAACTTGAAATTCCTATAATACCAATTTGGAAATTCATTTCTTATATGAAAGCTTTTATCATTTGAAAACAAATAGTTTTCATTTTGGGAAAATCTGATTTCAATTTTACAAGTTAAAGTTTTTCAAACTTGGGTTACATTTAATTCCCAAAACAACACTTAAAATATGGTTTAAAAACCCATATAAACTTGTATGACCCTTTACTTCATAAATTCTCAAAATAGATTTTAGTTTCAAAATTTGAATTCAATTTTAAATTGAATTATTAAGTTTCAAAACTTTATTAAGTTATTCAAAATAACTTTTATCTTTGAAACCTCTTTTCAAAAGCTTTTCACTTTAAATCCGATCCATTTCCAAAATCATTTGAATTCAAAAATTCAATTTAAAAATTATTTCAAAAATCTGTGACTTAACTAATTTCCACGTGCAACCCATATTTGTGTGTGTATAGTGTAGTCCAAGGGGTTTTACACAATAGTGCACAACATCAATCATAAGAATATAGATAAGCGGTATAACTCATAACGCTTATCTTCATTCACCGATTCATAGATAAAGTAAATTTATCAATCACAAAGATTTACTATTACAATTCGATGTGGGTTTCGGATAACCAATTGGAATCCGACTCCCTGTCGCATCGAAATTCAAATGTCGTTTACGGGTCAAAGGGTTTGCATATCCATATAACACTATATTCATCACAAATAGAACAGCTCAACACAAAGCGTCACATAGCATCACATCACATATCAATAAATCAATCCATCACAGAACATCCAATAATAATCAAACAACTACAACTAGGATGAATAAATTGGGTGGTTTAATTCAACAACATAATTACTTTCATTAGAAATCTTAAATCAATGATTAATTATTATTAATTTCAATTGAATAAGTTTAAATTACTTTCATTAATTAATCATTTCTAAATTAACTACCAAAATTAATTAACCTTTAATTGTAATTAATTAAATCTTCATTACATTTATAAATTAATTATTCCTTAATTAATTTCTTAAATTAATAGACCCTTAATTTTTAATTAAATCTTAATTATAGTTGCCTAACCTTACTTGATTAATGATTCCTTAATTACTTACTTTAATTAATAAACCCTTAATTATTCCTTAAATCTTAATTATAATTGATTATCCTTAATTGCTTAATTAATAGGTTTATTATTGCTTAATTAATTACTTTAACTAATTACTCCTTAATTAAATATGATTTCTTAATCACTTAAAGTTAATTAACCTTTAATTATCTTCTCTTGATTTTTTCACTAGGTAATTACTATTTTTATTTAATCATTTATTAATCACTTGATCAATTAACTTGAATTACTGATTAATTTACTTTAATTACTTTCATTGAGCAGTTCACTTTAAATAATAATTTCCCTTTTAAAATATGTTAACTTAAACTTTGAAAATTACTTAACCATTTTAAAACATCCTTAACAATAATTATTTTTAATTTTTAATAAGTTAACCTTAATTACGAATTTTTGATTACTTGATTTTTGTTAACAACATAAATTAAAACATTTGATTTTCTTATTCCTAAATCACTTTTTATTTAAAATAACTTGTTAAAATATAAGTTTAAAACTTAATTGTTTTTTTTCTTTTCTAAATCCTTTATTTCAAATACCTTAATTTAATACCTTTTATCTTAATAATAAAATCATCATTTATAGAGAAACAATTCTTATAAACTTGTTATTACTAACCTGCTACAGTTTTTTTTTTTTTTTTGAAAAAAAAAAAATCAGAAACACAAGACCCCAGGCAACCCGAGTGTTTCCCCGAGCTAATCCCCCTCGTACACGAAACCTACTTCGGGTTTTCTCACAAATTTATTCGAGACCGTCCCAGCTACTCTTCTCCTCCTTTCTCTGTCTCAAAACATACCCAGGCACATTCATGTGCACTGTGCACCGTGCACCTACACCAGCTAAACGCCCACCACCAGCCACTGCCGCGATCACCCACGAGTCACCCACGATCCCTTCACCTTGCCTGAGCACCCAGAAAACCCCGACCTCACCGTGTTCAAAATCGAGCATGATGGCATTTATCCTGGAACCACCAGTCACCAGAAAGAACTCCACGCATCGCCAACCCCGACCACTAGTGACCACGCCGTCATGCCCTAAGCAGCACCATACGTCCACGCTTCTAATCACCCCGGTCCTTTGCAACTCGATGCAACATTGATGACGAAATATCCACTAACACGATAGAGCCCCAAAACCCTAAAGTGATCTCGAACTAACAATCTATGCAATGAAAAAAAAATTTGATAATTTTCTCGAAATCATTAATGTTCATGCTTGCTCCAATCAAAATCCCAACATTTAACATTGATTCGATTGTCAAAAAAACGTGAAAACCCATACTCTGTTCATTCCACCATTTTGCCTTAATCTCGCAACTAAAAATTCTAGTTTTTGTTTTAAAAATCATCATTTCCAAAATGTATTCAAGTTATGAAATTAGATTATTAAATTATAACATTTGATTTATTACATTTATTCAAGCCTCCACTGCATTTTCTTATTTCCCAGAAAAACTCTAACTGGTTATGTTTTAAAAATAATTTTAATTTTTTTTTATCTTCATTTATGATTAAACAATCATAATTTATTTAAACACACATCCTATCAGAATCTTTAAATGAAAAGATTTGGATCCTAGCTTTGTTTTAAACCCTGGAAAATAAGAACAGGGTATATGAAATGATGTATTACAGACATGTACATGTAACCTTTTGAATTTATACATATGTATTTGTATTCATAACTAACATATTATCACACACATGCATTATCACAGACGAGCCAAGATTCACATATACAGGTTTAAAAATCTTCTTACCCAGCTTTGAAAAAAACTAAGAACTGAATATATTTTTTCATGTTTTAAAGCTCTACTGATTCTCTTCTTCCCATACAAATTATCCTCAAATTTATCTTAACACTACTTTTAAACTTGGATCTGGATTTGTGTAAACAAATTTTATTTACATTCTAAGATCAAAAATGAAGTTGAGAAGGGGATTTGGATTTATGAACAGGGTTTGAAAACCTGAAATCTAGAACAGGGCTCATGTCTTTGTTTACAGACCAATATTTCACACAGTCATACATGCACATCCACAAAACATACAAACAACTTCAAGCATACATAAGAGTTTAAGGGTTTTGCTCACCTCAAGATGAAGAACAGAGGACCAGAGCTTTGCTTTTGATTTCCTACATTATTGTTCTGAAAGTTGAGCTTTGTTTTTTTTTTTATTTGCATCAGATTTTGAAACTTGAATTGTTAGCTTCAGATTTGCTTGATTCCAGAACTTGACCCTTGCTTTTATCTTTTGATTTGTTCTTTTATTTGTTGTTCCTGAACTCCTGCTATGCTTGCATGCCTTGCTGTTTACACTTCCAGGCTTTACAAATTGATTTGAAACTTTCCTGAATTTGCTTACAATCTGGAATAGGCTTTTCTTCTTTCAGGTTTTGATTCTCCTTTTTTTTCTTTTTTTTTCTTTTTTTTTTGGTTTGCCAAACCTGGCTCTCAAGTTTGAGATCTAAGTTGCTTTACTTCAACATCTTCCTGACCTTATTCTCTTCCAGATTTTCATTCTAGCATTTGCTTTGGTTTCAGATTATTGAGAGGAATTTTTCGAATTTTAGTTTGAAGATGCAACTTGTTTTTCTCTGGTTTCTCTATTTCAGACTTTAGTAAGGGGAGAGTTCGAATTTTTTTTGAATTGGAGATGATGTTGTTTCTTTTTTTTTATTACTGACTTCTCATTTCAGATCTTGAGATTCGAATGGCCTGGCTATTATTATTTGCATATTCCCCAAAAATTTGATTTAAAAGAAAACAGATTCTTTTGCCACTTGTAGCTTGTAGGGAGAATTATGTTTAAATCCTTTGACTCCATTTAATTTGTAAACTTTTGTTTAATCCTCCATGTTGTTATGTTTTCATATATGCATATGCTTTAAATTTTTAAAGTTGTTTATATCTTCATTTATAATTATATTTTTCACAAACAAAAATCTCTATTGTTTTCACATTCAACTTAATTTTAGCTCACTATTTTTATATGCAACTATTTTATACATTTTAAATTCATTCAAGAAATTTCCTAATTAATTCATGAATAAATTCACAATTTATTTTCAAAATTAATTTAATTGCCAAATTAATCGTAGTTAATTTTCAGGAATGTTACAGATTCCCCCTTAAAGAAATTTCGTCCCCGAAATTCGCTAGGGATACGAGAAAGAATAGATGATAGATAAAGAACGATTGATCAGATCAGATCGAAATATTTATTCTGCGTTTGGCTTACCAAAGCGGAATATCAACAAACGTGAGAATCAACTCATTCAATTACGAAATAATTGGGTTACCCGATCTACGAAATACACAGGGGTATTGGTTAGTTCGAAGGGATAACTAACCATTCGTAGATTACATCGAAACCCAATGAAATAGACATAAATAGATTCTACTATGATTCAGATTCAAGATTTAACTTATTTACGATTTTCTAAGAAATAAAACTATGGGTAGTTCTCCTATAACGAACAAAACTTGAAAATTTAATCGTAGACGAGGAGGTTACCTTATAAAATTTCCTTTCCTTTATCAGCCCTTGAGGTTGAAGAATCACCCCTGACTGCATATCTCTTTGCTACTAGAGCTTCCTTCCTTACCGGACAGTCGTTGATCCTATGTCCTGGCTTGCGGCAACGATAGCATCCCGTAGATTCCTGATCTGGCCTCATAAATGGCTCTCTCAATCCTGGCTTCCAAGGATTCTTGCATTTATCCGAGTAGTGGCCTTTCTCCAAGCAGTTGAGATAAGTGACTTCTTTTAGCTTTTTCTTTCGAGAATTCTTCTTTTCTTTTTCTTTCCTCGATTTCTTTCCACCAAACTTCTTTTTCCTCCAATTCAGATTACTTGTGTTTCCATCCTCCTTTGAAACTTCCTGCTTATCCAGAGTATCATATCTATAACCCATATCAATTAACTCGGAAAACGATTCCTTTACGTGAGTAGTCATCCTCTCCTGGAATTCCATGTCCATTCCCCACATAAACTTTTCATTCTTCTTTAACGGTGTATTTACCAATTCTGGACCAAATCGAGATAACTCGTTGAATTTGTTCAAGTATTCCTCAAATGATAAGCTTCCTTGCTTCAAATCTATAAACTCATGGTACATTCTAGAGACACCAGCAGACGGCATATATCGCTGCTCAAACACTTCCTTGAAACGACTCCAAGTGAACTCATCCGCCGGTTCATCTAATGTAATAGTTTCCCACCAAGCTAAAGCCTCTTCTTGGAGTGGCCAAGAAGCTATCAATCGCATCTGATCATCTGCCAACCTTAGTCCTTTGAAAATCCTTTCACATGATCGAATCCAGGCTTGTGCTTCGATAACTGATTCTTTGCCTGTGAATGACTTTCCACCAAGTCTAGAAAAACTTCGATATAGATCAGCTAGATTTGATTGAGATTGAATAGGAATATCTATCGTTGCAGGGCCTTGACCAGTTGAAGTGGTACTTCCCCGTCCCCAATCTCGTCCTCTTCTTCCACTCATTCTCACTATCTGTGAATAGTAAGAAAACCGATTTAAGCATTCGGACGAAATATCTTAGAGAATAACAACAGATAAAGGGAATAGATTGAGAAGTTTGGATTTTGGTTTCACTGGTTATACTCATTCTAGGGTATACTTCACCCTATCTCTAATGAGCCATCTAATGTGTTACACTCCGTAGCTAAAGTTCTTACTCAACCTTTAGCTCTGATACCAAACTGTGACGACCCGAACCCGATGTCCGACAACAACATCAAATTCGTATCGCCGGAGCTTGCAACAACATTAGATGATAAATAACACTGCGGAAATAAAAGATGATATCACTGATACAACATGAATACAATATCCAATACATCAATTTGATACAATGATAATCATCAACATAAGAGAATACAAAAATACAGAGGAACATGATACAAAATGATAAGTCTTCACAGAATCCAATACTGCAACTCTGATCCAAAAGCTCCAAAGACAAAGCTCCCAAAACTCCAAGCTCGATCCACCATAAAGGTTGCACAAAGATAAGTAAGTCCGTCCGTGGACTCCAAAGACTCCAAAATGATCAAATAGAAAGCTGAAGGCTACCAAAACGATATCTACTACCTGACTAACTGAAAAACTAAACTCTAGACTGCCCGTGTGGAAAATAGTGGGCACCCAGAGTTTAGAAATGGAACAATAAACTCCGGGTCAGTCGTGGGACTGGTATGAGCAAACAAAAACATTTGGTCTTTGAAATAAACAAAAGGTTTTAAGTTTTGAAATCCACAATGCTTTTTGAAAATGAAACTACCATAAGGCCTCCCGCCACACACACAATGCAAACGTAGAATTGGAGGAGATTTCTCCTTATGATAGTCAAAAATGCTTGATACGAGGAAATTTCTTTGATATTATTACTATAAGTGCAAAGTGCATAAAAACCATTTCGAAAGTATAATATAAATCCTAGCCAGCATAGACATTCCGAACTATGCCTACTATAGCTACCATCCAAACAGTGGGGCGCCACCATAAGTAGATGGCAGGTAATACAACTAAAACCGTACAAGGCGCGTATTGGATGAATGGATTTCCAACAAATAGTCAGGCTAAGGAACTTCCTATTGCCACATGGGAACGCCTCTGGCGGGACGCCCCGAGAACCTACCCGGCTCTCTGCCAAACAAGGCCGGCTACCCCCTTCCCGGGGAATAAAACCTCAGATATGCCACCCCCGGTCCTTTGGGACCTTTAACCGAGGATCCTCTACACCAACAACATCACACAGTAATAGATATATACTACAGTGCCCACATGAGTAAGTATCTGGGCTCCATACCATGATACTACCCTTTTCCAGAAGGAATGGTCATACCCTAGGGGAGCTACCCTTGAAACCTTACCGCATCTTTCCTGTTTTCACCATTACCGGTTTGTGAGGCTCGAAGAGGTTTCGTCCACAAAGCTACGCTTTTTCACAAAGCCATGCTTTGATCACAAATGATCAACAAATGATCATCAATCACACAGCAGCACTTAGCATGCCACACTACCAAATTGGGAGTATATCGCTGATAACTTCAACTACATAACCTCTGAGCTCGTACGCCTCAGAGAAGGGTATTAAGCTAAGAGAATAAATTCTCCGCCACCAACAGATATGTATTTGAAAGAAATCGGCTTTATATCTCAAAGTGTAATGTCGGACACACGATCATACAAGTCTGTCCCGGGTTCGAACAGAACCGAAGGCACTTCCGAAGAAGCCCTTGCAATCCGGGTATCCACAATCCCGATCGGATTCTCCATCACTTGGGGAATCTCTATACCGTAGCTACTCAGTGCAGAGACAATCGATAGGTCATCCTATCGTTCTCGCAAATACCCGGTCTTCACCATCGGTCTTCAATTGCTATCCATAACGACGTATCATTATTCGGAATGGGCTATATGACACCAGGTCCTCTCCCGGCTAAACCGAATAATGAGCGTAATATTTAAAAACATATGCATATGGGATTTCAGTTAAGTTACAACTTAAATTTCAACATTCCCTTTTTAATGGTTTAAACCAATTACCATTTAAATCTTTAAACACAAAGATTTAGTTCACAAAATTTACCCAAATTCACAAAGATCCATTCACTTATTTCAAAACAATTTCCATTTTTATTTGGATTAACCCACTTAATCTTTTAAATAAAAGATTTAACTCATAGCTTTCAAAACCATTTCCAAAACTTCATTCATAACTTGGAAAACTGTATTTCAATTCAAACTTGAAATTCCTATAATACCAATTTGGAAATTCATTTCTTATATGAAAGCTTTTATCATTTGAAAACAAATAGTTTTCATTTTGGGAAAATCTGATTTCAATTTTACAAGTTAAAGTTTTTCAAACTTGGGTTACATTTAATTCCTAAAACAACACTTAAAATATGGTTTAAAAACCCATATAAACTTGTATGACCCTTTACTTCATAAATTCTCAAAATAGATTTTAATTTCAAAATTTGAATTCAATTTTAAATTGAATTATTAAGTTTCAAAACTTTATTAAGTTATTCAAAATAACTTTTATCTTTGAAACCTCTTTTCAAAAGCTTTTCACTTTAAATCCGATCCATTTCCAAAATCATTTGAATTCGAAAATTCAATTTAAAAATTATTTCAAAAATCTGTGATTTAACTAATTTCCACGTGCAACCCATATTTGTGTGTGTATAGTGTAGTCCAAGGGGTTTTACACAATAGTGCACAACATCAATCATAAGAATATCGATAAGCGGTATAACTCATAACGCTTATCTTCATTCATCGATTAATAGATAAAGTAAATTTATCAATCACAAAGATTTACTATTACAATTCGATGTGGGTTTCGGATAACCAATTGGAAACCGACTCCCTGTCGCATCGAAATTCAAATGTCGTTTACGGGTCAAAGGGTTTGCATATCCATATAACACTATATTCATCACAAATAGAACAGCTCAACACAAAGCGTCACATAGCATCACATCACATATCAATAAATCAATCCATCACAGAACATCCAATAACAATCAAACAACTACAACTAGGATGAATAAATTGGGTGGTTTAATTCAACAACATAATTACTTTCATTAGAAATCTTAAATCAATGATTAATTATTTTTAATTTCAATTGAATAAGTTTAAATTACTTTCATTAATTAATCATTTCTAAATTAACTACCAAAATTAATTAACCCTTAATTGTAATTAATTAAATCTTCATTACATTTATAAATTAATTATTCCTTAATTAATTTCTTAAATTAATAGACCCTTAATTTTTAATTAAATCTTAATTATAGTTGCCTAACCTTACTTAATTAATGATTCCTTAATTACTTACTTTAATTAATAAACCATTAATTATTCCTTAAATCTTAATTATAATTGATTATCCTTAATTGCTTAATTAATAGGTTTATTATTGCTTAATTAATTACTTTAGCTAATTACTCTTAATTAAATATGATTTCTTAATCACTTAAAGTTAATTAACCTTTAATTATCTTCTCTTGATTTTTTCACTAGGTAATTATTATTTTTATTTAATCATTTATTAATTACTTGATCAATTAACTTGAATTACTGATTAATTTACTTTAATTACTTTCATTGAGCAATTCACTTTAAATAATAATTTCCCTTTTACAATATGTTAACTTAAACTTTGAAAATTACTTAACCATTTTAAAACATCCTTAACAATAATTATTTTTAATTTTTAATAAGTTAACCTTAATTATGAATTATTGATTACTTGATTTTTGTTAACAACATAAATTAAAACATTTGATTTTCTTATTCCTAAATCACTTTTTATTTAAAATAACTTGTTAAAATATAAGTTTAAAACTTAATTGTTTTTTTTCTTTTCTAAATCCTTTATTTCAAAAACCTTAATTTAATACCTTTTATCTTAATAATAAAATCATCATTTATAGAGAAACAATTCTTATAAACTTGTTATTACTAACCTGCTACAGTTTATTTTATTTTTATGTTTTTTGAAAAAAAAAAACACTCAGAAACACAAGACCCCTGGCAACCCGAGTGTTTCCCCGAGCTAATCCCCCTCGTACACGAAACCTACTTCAGGTTTTCTCACAAATTTACTTGAGACCGTCCCAGCTACTCTTCTTCTCCTTTCTCTGTCTCAAAACATACCCAGGCACATTCATGTGCACTGTGCACCGTGCACCTACACCAGCTAACCGCCCACCACCAGCCACTGCCGCGATCACCCACGAGTCAGCCACGATCCCTTCACCTTGCCTGAGCACCCAGAAAATCCCGACCTCACCGTGTTCAAAATCGAGCATGATGGCATTCATCCTGGAACCACCAGTCACCAGAAAGAACTCCACGCATCGCCAACCCCGACCACTAGTGACCACGCCGTCATGCCCTAAGCAGCACCATACGTCCATGCTTTTAATCCCCCCGGTCCTTTGCAACTCGATGCAACATTGATGATGAAATAGCCACTAACATGACAGAGCCCCAAAACCCTAAAGTGATCTCGAACTAACAATCTATGCAACGAAATTTTTTTTTGATAATTTTCTCGAAATCATTAATGTTCATGCTTGCTCCAATCAAAATCCCAACATTTAACATTGATTCGATTGTCAGAAAAACGTGAAAACCCATACTCTGTTCATTCCACCATTTTGCCTTAATCTTGCAACTAAAAATTCTAGTTTTTGTTTTAAAAATCATCATTTCCAAAATGTATTCAAGTTATGAAATTAGATTATTAAATTATAACATTTGATTTATTACATTTATTCAAGTCTCCACTGCATTTTCTTATTTCCCAGAAAAACTCTAACTGGTTATGTTTTAAAAATAATTTTAATTTTTTTTATCTTCATTTATGATTAAACAATCATAATTTATTTAAACACACATCCTATCAGAATCTTTAAATGAAAAGATTTGGATCCTAGCTTTGTTTTAAACCCGGAAAATAAGAACAGGGTATATAAAATGATGTATTACAGACATGTACATGTAACCTTTTGAATTTATACATATGTATTTGTATTTATAACTAACATATTATCACACACATGCATTATCACAGACGAGCCAAGATTCGCATATACAGGTTTAAAAATCTTCTTACCCAGCTTTGAAAAAAACTAAGAACTGAATTTTTTTTTCATGTTTTAAAGCTCTACTGATTCTCTTCTTCCCATACAAATTATCCTCAAATTTATCTTAACACTACTTTTAAACTTGGATGTGGATTTGTGTAAACAAATTTTATTTACATTCTAAGATCAAAAATGAAGTTGAGAAGGGGATTTGGATTTATGAACAGGGTTTGAAAACCTGAAATCTAGAACAGGGCTCATGTCTTTGTTTACAGACCAATATTTCACACAGTCATACATGCACATCCACAAAACATACAAACAACTTCAAGCATACATAAGAGTTTAAGGGTTTTGCTCACCTCAAGATGAAGAACAGAGGACTAGAGCTATGCTTTTGATTTCCTACTTTATTGTTCTGAAAGTTGAGCTTTGTTTTTTTTTTATTTGCATCAGATTTTGAAACTTGAATTGTTAGCTTCAGATTTGCTTGATTCCAGAACTTGACCCTTGCTTTTATCTTTTGATTTGTTCTTTTATTTGTTGTTCCTGAACTCCTGCTATGCTTGCATGCCTTGCTGTTTACACTTCCAGGCTTTACAAATTGATTTGAAACTTTCCTGAATTTGCTTACAATCTGGAATTGGCTTTTGTTCTTTCAAGTTTTTATTCTCCTTTTTATTTCTTTTTTTTCTTTTTCTTTTTTGGTTTGCTAAACCTGGCTCTCAAGTTTAAGATCTAAGTTGCTTTACTTCAACATCTTCCCGACCTTATTCTCTTCCAGATTTTCATTATAGCATTTTCTTTGGTTTCAGATTATTGAGAGGAATTTTTCGAATTTTAGTTTGAAGATGCAACTTGTTTTTCTCTGGTTTCTCTATTTCAGACTTTAGTAAGGGGAGAATTCGAATTTTTTTTGAATTGGAGATGATGTTGTTTCTTTTTTATTTTTTATTACTGACTTCTCATTTCAGATCTTGAGATTCGAATAGCCTGGCTATTATTATTTGCATATTCCCCAAAAATTTGATTTAAAAGAAAACAGATTCTTTTGCCACTTGTAGCTTGTAGGGAGAATTATGTTTAAATCCTTTGACTCCATTTAATTTGTAAACTTTTGTTTAACCTCCATGTAGTTATGTTTTCATATATGCATATGCTTTAAATTTTTAAAGTTGTTTATATCTTCATTTATATTTTTCTTTTTCACAAATAAAAATCTCTATTGTTTTCACATTCAACTTAATTTTAGCTCACTATTTTTATATGCAACTATTTTATACATTTTAAATTCTTTCAAGAAATTTCCTAATTAATTCATGAATAAATTCACAATTTATTTTCAAAATTAATTTAATTGCCAAATTAATCGTAGTTAATTTTCAGGAATGTTACAGATAACCTCAAACAATATCCCTTCGGTGTTAAGTGTGGAACGAATGTCCATATCACCAGAATTAAGTTGGTCGGTTAAAGAAAATCCAATCTCAAATCCTTTTATAAATTTCCTTCTATAAATCCTCTAAATAAATCTCATTTATTTTTGACTCCTCTTTACTTAAATTCCAAATCCATTTACAAAACTCGTTACAAATCACACGTTAAATTTACGAAACTCTTTTATAAATATCAAAACCATTTATATATCTCTTCATAAATCTCCAAAATCATTTATAAAACTTTCTTGTAAATATTCCTTATTTAAAAAAAAATCCTTAAATTGTAACACCCAAAATTATTGGTCGTTAGATTTTAAACATTTAATTCATTTTAAATGTCGAATGTGAATTATAGTTCGATTTCGAATAAGAAGATTTTGGTCAAATTAATAAAGTTGGTTAAATTTCAAATATGGCAGTTCAATTGGAATTGAATAATAATAATTTAATATTTGGAATTGGAATAATTTTTGGATCTAGATGTAAATAGATACGAAAATGGTTTCTAAAATTTATTTTAAGTCTATTTAGTTTTAAATAATGATGTCGGACTTTTGTATGGAATCAAAAGTCGATAAGTTAACATTTGGAATTTTATATTAATTTAATAATGGAATTTCATATTATAATACTGCAATTAATCAGATTTTGCTTCGAAATAGGTCAAAATGAATTTCAATGTGATTTTAAATTCTATTTGATTTATAATTAAGTAAAATTTAAAAGTTAAATTTTAGGTGATTTCGACGATTTTGGAAATCGCTCGAATTTATCGACGAGTTAAAATAGCCTTCCAAGGCACAGTCTTGGAATTTAATGAAACTAGTTTTATTGGATCCGTAATAGTTAGTTATTGTCGGATTTCAATTTTCGTAGCAATCGGAGTTGTCGTTTGACCCTGGCAGCTCAAAACGCGTAGAAACAACTTTAATCCATTAATTAAGAATTGACCGTTTATTTCCGTAACTCACGCGTATGATCGAATTAGCTTTCGAAACACGTTCCATTATGTTCGGAATGCAGGTAAAACCTTATAATCGCCTGTCGGCACGCGTTGTTTGGAGATCGTTTGAGAAAGTTGTTTAAAAGTGAATTTAGTAATAAAATAATTGGGTTATACGTATATATATACGTTTAAGGGGCCGAAACCCTAATTTTATTCAGCGGTCGACACTCTATGCCATACAATGGCCGAAACCCTTTGACTTATATCTCAAATTTTCGATCAATTCACGCAATAATTTCGAAAGCTTCCAACACGAAGATCGTAGAGGACTTCGAGATCTACGAAGTGGACGGTCGTGATCGAGTATCGCGTTGTGGATCGTCTCTAATTTCACCACGTTCATTTGATGTTCGCTCTCGTGTTTCGAGGCAACGACGACACTTGATGGTTGAGCGCGGGGGTCGTGGGTGAGTGGCGACTCGCTCTTTGTTGTGGCATTGTTTGATCGTATTCTAGTGCGCTTATGGAGGAGCGAAATGGAACCCTAAGCGGCGGTTATGGGTTTATGAGCGGCTGGAGACGTGCGTCAGGGGAAGAAGAAGAAGTTGTGGCTTTGATCTGAAGGTATTTGGCTTGGATGTTTTCAGTGGGAATCAATATTTGGAAATTTATTCCATAAGAAGTGTGTGGTTTGAAAAATGTTTCCAAAAATGTTGAAAATGGAAATATATCTTGCGAAGATATTTTGAGGCTAATAAATAATTTGGAGAAATTATTTATTGTTTGATCGATGTTTGTGAATGTTAATTGATAGTTAAATCACCGACTATCAATATTGGCCAATGCATTGATCGTTTCGAAGAGACCAGGTGTGACTCCCCACCTCTATGCTCACAATAACAAAGGGTATTAAAAGAAATACTGTGTGTTATTATGAAGAATAAGGCTGGATAGGAGCGGCCATCCGTAGTTAGACCTTACATTAGTATTGGTTATTACGATAGGAGTGGTATATATTTTTAATTTTCATCTCTTATTTATTTACTCCTATCGACATACCCAATTCCAATATAAAAGAACTATGATGGTTCATAATAGTTTAGGACAATAAATATAATAATAACACAGATAATATAATTGCGGAACACAGATAAAACAGAAAGTCTCTAAACCAAAATCAAAAGTCACAAATTCAAACCAAGAAACCAAGACGAGAAATCATTGCCGTGAAATTCAGTTAATCAAGCAACAAATTCATGAATTTGAACAAGCTAGCAATCACTAAAAGCTTGAATTAGATGTGAGTGAAGGATTCACTCATCTTTGCCACGAATTGGAGCAGCCGAGAGCCAAGCAAGGAGACGAAGTCATC
Organism: Allium cepa; assembly: GCA_030765085.1. NCBI lineage: Eukaryota > Viridiplantae > Streptophyta > Magnoliopsida > Asparagales > Amaryllidaceae > Allium > Allium cepa. The sequence continues at coordinate 755,104,112 of CM060931.1, read as the reverse complement.
AATCGCTCGAGCCATTCAAGTCGAAGCCGTGGAAGGAATTGAAGCATCTCGAGAGACGAACGATCGACAAATGCCGGCACTCTTATTCCTCAAAGCCCTGACTTGAGGAACGAATGATCACGAGCAAGCCCTAATTTCATAAAGAAGACGAGGCCGCCATTATTTTCGTTTATTTGCTTTAGGGTTGCAATGAAGAAAATGAACGAGCAACGGCCTCTATATCGATATAACGCAACCACAAAACAACAAATACGAGGGCCAAAATAAATTTTAAAGCCCGCATATCTTTAACGAATATTTGCAAATAATTTCAAACAGGGTTTAAAAATTCCAAACAGCAATAAGCTATCAACATAAACCTAATTCAAAATGCCCAAACTACACTTAGCAAATTTTTAAACGAATTTCAACTTGATTTAGAATCTCAATTGCAATTTAACAAATAAATTAATCGTCATTTGACGATAATAAATTGTTATGAAACCCCGGGTTGTTACAGACTCCCCTCCTTATAAAAATCGTGTCCCCGCAATTTTCATAATTAAGGTCGTCGCTAACAATTGTTTTTCTAACATAAACTGGTTAAGCTAGAAAAAAAAGGTCGAGAATACAAACGACAAGGAAATCATTTAATCTCAGTAAAAGAAATTCATAAATTCTCAACAAAATCTAATTATCAAGTAGATAATCAGGAAACAGCAAAATTGAATAAATGCAATTATCAACAATATTCAATTATCAATTAGATAGTTAGAATACAGAAATCACGAAATAGTAATATCTAATTACCGATACGATAGTTAGAAAACAACAAAATCTAATTATCAACAAAGATAATTAGAAAACACAAAACACAATTTGCAAAACTGCAATTATCTAGTTATCAACCAGATAGTTTGAAAACAACAAATATCTAATCACCAAAACGATAATCAAAAATCTCAAATCAACAAATATTTAGTTATCAAAAATGATAATCAGAACTCATAACATCAAATATCTAATTATCATAGGCGATAATCAGAAACAACAAATATCCGATTATCAAAAACGATAATCAGAACTCATAACATCAAATATCTAATTATCACAGGCGATAATCAGAAACAACAAATATCCGATTATCAAAACGATAATCAGAACTCATAACATCAAATATCTAATTATCATCGGCGATAATCAGAAACAACAAATATCTGATTATCAAAACGATAATAAAACCTCATAACATCAAATATCTAATTATCACAAGCGATAATCAGAAACAACAAATATCCGATTATCAAAAACGATAATCGGAACTCATAACATCAAATATCTAATTATCACAAGCGATAATCAGAAACAACAAATATCCGATTATCCAAAACGATAATCAGAACTCATAACATCAAATATCTAATTATCACAAGCGATAATCAGAAACAACAAATATCCGATTATCAAAAACGATAATCGGAACTCATAACATCAAATATCTAATTATCACAGGCGATAATCAGAAACAACAAATATCCTACTATCAAAAACGATAATCCGAACTCATAACATCAAATATCTAATTATCACATGCGATAATCAGAAACAACAAATATACGATTATCAAAAACAATAATCGAAACTCATAACATCAAATATCTAATTATCACAGGCGATAATCAGAAACAACAAATATCCGATTATCAAAACGATAATCAGAACTCATAACATCAAATATCTAATTATCACACGCGATAATCAGAAACGACAAATATCCGATTATCAAAAACGATAATCAGAACTCATAACATCCAATATCTAATTATCACAGGCGATAATCAGAAACGACAAATATCCGATTATCAAAAACGATAATCAGAACTCGTAACATCAAATATCTAATTATCACAAGCGATGATCAGAAACAACAAATATCCGATTATCAAGAACGATAATCAGAACTCATAACATCAAATATCTAATTATCACAAGCGATCAAATATCCGATTATCAAAACGATAATCAGAACTCATAACATGAAATATCTAATTATCCCACACGATAATCAGAAACAACAAATATCCGATTATCAAAAACGATAATCAGAACTCATAACATCAAATATCTAATTATCACAGGCGATAATCAGAAACAACAAATATCCGATTATCAAAACGATAATCAGAACTCATAACATCAAATATCTAATTATCACAGGCGATAATCAAAAACAAAAAATATCCGATTATCAAAAACGATTATAAGAACTCATAACATCAAATATCTAATTATCACAAGCGATAGTCAGAAACAACAAATATCCGATTACCAAAAACGATAAACAGAACTCATAACATCAAATTTCTAATTATCACAAGCGATAATCAGAAACAATAAATATCAGATTATCAAAAACGATAATCAGAACTCATAACATCAAATATCTAATTATCACAAGCGATAATCAGAAACAACAAATATCTGATTATCAAAACGATAATCAGAACCAACAAATATCTAATTATCCAAAACGATAATCAGATTCAACAAATATCTAATTATCAACAAAGATAATTAGAAATCATATCAACAAATATCCAATTACCTGCAGATAATTGGAAACAACAAATATCTAGAAATCAATTAAGATACTCTAGAAAATCAACATAAAAGGATGGATCGATCCCATCAGATGGCGAGTTTTTAAGCTACGCCGCACGTGCATCTCAGACTGGCCGAAGCCTACCAAGTACTATAAATTTTTGGCGCCCATTAGATTGACTCGAAGGTCCGTAGGGTGACCCGAAGGTCTAGTGCTGGTATTTGACCCGAAGGTCCGCAGAGTGGCCCAAAGGCCCAACAAATGACCCAGAGGTCCAGCAGAGTGGCCCGAAAGCCCAACAAATGACCCGAAGGTCCATCATATGACCCGAAGGTCCAACATATGACCCGCAGGTCCATCAGAGTGTCTCGAAAGACAAATAAAATCATCAGAATCATCAAAACAGCAAATATTTCAATTAACGAGTCCAGAGTTAACCAAAATAGCAAACGCACATGTCCTATAACCATGAGTTTTACTAAATCGTTTAATTCACTTCATCGTTTCCTTGAAAGTGCAAAATTGTGTATTCCAAATAAAACATTTCACATTCTCAAACGGACAAGTCCGGAATTAAGCGAATCAGTAAAAGAAAGGGGTCGTAGTCCTCGATTTTGCTGAAACATTTAAATCGCTTCCTCATTCTTTTGAAAGTGGAAGCTGCAATACTTCTAAAACAATTTCATTTATTTATAAAAGCAATAATTTACATTCTCAAACGAACAAATCCGGAATTAAGCGAATCAGTAAAAGAAAGGGTTCATAGTCCTCGATTTTGCTGAATCGTTTAAATCGCTTCCTCATTCTTTTGAAAACGTAAACTGAAAAAAAAAATTGAAAACATTATTTATTTTTAAAACGATTTTCAATTCACGTGCTTAAAACAACAACATCAATGACATTTTCGGTAAGAAAATTGTACTTCTCAAAACACCGTAGAAACGGATCTTAATATCAGCATTGCGGGATAACCGCTTGAAAATCCACTTTTAAATATGACGGATACTGAAATCAAAGCGACAGTATTTTTTTTTAAACGTCAAAATCTCATCAAAATAATTTGCATCAAAATATAACACTAGAGAATTTTCATTCATCAAAATGTCAATAAAACACCGTGCTTCGAAAATATAGCATCGATGTAAAAATCCCGTTATAAAAATAACGGCAACAAAATACGTTTAGAATCAAACATCGGTTCAACGTAAAAATAATGCAGTTACGTGCAACTTAAATTTGCACGTATACTACAAAATGAACATAGAAATCAGTCGAATATATCTTCAATGAAGATAATTCAAAACAACAAAAATCTCAACAAATTCACATAACTGTAATCACTTCGAATCCTCAAATCGGAATTGAAATTTTCAAAGAAAACAAAATAACACGGCTATGTAAACGATAATTGAAATTTATTTAAATTTCATATTTTGATTTTTCAAATCAAAAAAGGTTATCAGTCGTAATCAGCGAAGACAGTCTCACTGTTTCCGCTGCGTAGTCTGATAAGCAGAACATAAATCAATCAATCATCAAAACACAACTTCACTTTTATTTTTAAATAAGGAAATTTAAAAATTTCATCATAATTTCAAAACTTTAGTTTTGACTCAAAGCACAAATAAAACATCGCCTAATAGTTGTAACACATGTTCTATCTAGGTTATGTTTTATATTATTTCCATAAACCCCAAGCTCTGATACCAACTGTGACGCCCCACCTCTATGCTCACAATAACAAAGGGTATTAAAAGAAATATTGTCTGTTAATACAAAGAATAAGGCTGGATAGGAGCGGCCATCCGTAGTTAGGCCTTACATTAGTATTGGTTATGGCGATAGGAGTGGTATATATTTTTAATTTTTCATCTCTTATTTATTTACTCTCATCCACATACCCAATTCCAATATAAAAGAACTACGATGGTTCATAATAGTTTAGGACAATAAATATAATAATAACATAGATAATATAATTACGGAACATAGATAAAACAGAAAGTCTCTAAACCAAAATAAAAAGTCACAAATTCAAACCAAGAAACCAAGACGAGAAATCATTGCCGTGAAATTCAGTTAATCAAGCAACAAATTCATGAATTTGAACAAGCTAGCAATCACTAAAAGCTTGAATTAGATGTGAGTGAAGGATTCACTCACCTTTGCCACGAATTGGAGCAGCCGAGAGCCAAGCAAGGAGACGAAGTCATCAATCGCTCGAGCTATTCAAGTCGAAGCCGTGGAAGGAATTGAAGCATCTCGAGAGACGAACGATCGACAAACGCTGGCACTCTTATTCCTCAAAGACCTGATTTGAGGAACGAACGATCATGAGCAAGCCCTAATTTAAGAAAGAAGACGAGGCCGCCATTATCGTTTATTTGCTTTAGGGTTGCGATGAAGAAAATGAACGAGCAACGGCCTCTATCTCGATATAACGCAACCACAAAACAACAAATACTTGGGCCAAAATAAATATTAAATCCCGCATATCTTTAACGAATATTTGCAAAGAATTTCAAACAGGTTTAAAAATTCCAAACAGCAATTAGCTATCAACATAAACCGAATTCGAAATGCCCAAACTACACTTAGCAAATTTTTAAATGAATTTCAACTTGATTTAGAATCTCAATTGCAATTTAACAACTAAATTAATCGTCATTTGACGATAATCAATTGTTATAAAACCCCAGGTTGTTACATTCACTCACATCTAATTCAAGCTTTTAGTGATTGCTAGCTTGTTCAAATTCATGAATTTGTTGCTTGATTAACTGAATTTCACGGCAATGATTTCTCGTCTTGGTTTCTTGGTTTGATTTTGTGACTTTTGATTTTGGTTCAGTGACTTTCTCTGACTTGATGAATTGGTTTGTCATTTTCTCGGCCATAACTACATTTGAGGTCCAGTTGAGCATATGGAGTTGTTTCTTTGTTATTGGTCTGGTTTTTGATTTTTTTTATTATAGCTTGACATTGTCGAACTCTGCTTTGACTTGTTTACTTCGACAATGACATTGTTCACCTCGGCTCCATGTATAATTATACTGCAGTTGACTTTGTTTTGAATTTGTTTCTTGGCTCAGGCATTGATAATTGATATTTTCATTGACCTGTAGCAAATTGTTTCAATTGTGCACTCGACATTTCTCTTCATGTTGAGCTTGTTTCTGGTCTGGTTGTTGTTTCTTGCTCATGTGTTCATTCATGTGTAAAACTGGTTTGATTCACTCGATCACTGTCTTGCATTCACTCCAGTTCTTTGACTTGAATTTCTGGTCTGATTTAGTTTGATTCGCTGTTGAATTCATTTGCATGATGCACTCGAGTTAGTGTTGTCCCATTTGTTCAACATTATATATGTAAATATATTTGTGCATTTGGTTGTTCATGAGTCTTGTGCTCGAGCTCCTTTGTTTCGACCAATTTACTTCACTGTTGAGTTCACTGATGCATTTTATTTTCATGTGGCCTTTACTACACTATCTTCACATTAAAAACAGCGTATGTATACTTGGGTCAATACAAGTGTACGCATTAATTTTAGTACTGTGTAGTTGACAGCCTTGTGTCTTGGTGACAATTGCAGTTTTAAGTTTCGTGTAGTATTTGGATTCCACTGACCACTCATATGCCATTTTGCACTGTTGGGTTTATATTGCCTTCGCTCGAGTATGATACATTGCATTGATGCCTTGTACTCATTTGCATTTTCTTCGGTCATCTGACTTTGTGTATACTATTACCTGACATTTTGGTTTGTGATTCACCGTCGCAACCTGTTCCTTTTTTTAGTCATCAGGAAGTTCACCATAGTGGTTTGTATTTCAAGTCTTTACTGCAACCATATGAATATACTTGCCTTCGAGTTTTTGCATGGGGATTCAGTAGCTTGACTACACGTATATGAAGCAGTGTTGCACCCCTTAAGTATTTATTTGGTTCGTGCCCTGGTATGGACTGTTGCATTGACTTTGTATCTACCTGCTTATATTTGCATTCACCGGTATCACTGTTTTGTACTGGTGAATTTGATATTTTGTTCAAGTCTTCATGCACTATATTGTGCACTTGTGTTGTTGGATCTAGTCCTTTGTTGAAGTCGGGTTTGACCTTGTTCTGCCCTTATTCATCGGTTTGCACTGCTTCATCATGTCACTGTTTTCAGTTGAATATGGGGTATTATCTCGAAGTTTATGCAACTGCCATATGCAGTTTCATATTACACCTCTGATGCATTTTGTCCATATGCAGTTCCATATTGCACCTCTGATTCATTTTGTCCATGTGCAGTTCGTTATGTACATTCAGTTATGTACATATCGCATATTCACTTGGTTGGAGCTTTATACTGCTGTCATTTGCTTAGTGCATTAGTTTGCACTGTGAATTCTTGTGTATTGGTCTTTGAGCTTTGCCGAGTGTATTTCTTTAAACTATTGCATTGAGTTGAGTCGTGACAGCAGTGACTTGACCTTTGCATTTTGATTTGTTTTTGAAGTCACTTGTGTTGAATCTAGTATTTCGGAATTGACCTTGTGCTTGTTTGTGTACATCATCACTGTAGTGGCAAGGCAGTGCACGCAAGCGTGAACTGCAGCCACACGGTTCTATTGAGCTTTTTTGTACATCATCACTTTAGTGGCAAGGCAGTGCACGCAAGCGTGAACTGCAGCCACACGATATGGCTTTTATGATATTCTATTTTGTTTTGATTTATTGATCTTTTGCAAATTCCATATGCTGTAGTGGCGAGGCAGTACACACGTGCGTGTTCTGCAGCCCTACTCGAGTTGACTTTTGTGATATTTCAATAGTTTGAATTGTTTTGTTTGTTCAATTCAATATTTTGAAATTGTATTTTGATTTGATTTGATTCGATCATTTTTTTGTTGTCTAATTATCTATTTGATAATTAGATTATGAGTTTCTAATTCTTTATTTAATAATTAGATTTTGTTGTTAATTGTCGTGTAGGCAATTCTGTTGTTTTTTAATTTATCTTCGTTGATAATTTGGATTGGCTGATTTGTTGTTTAACACTGTTACGTGTTATATTTATCGTTATCCGATTTCTTTATTTAAAGATCGGATAGACGAGATTTATTGTGACTGTCGTCTAATTATTATTTAATTATTATTGCTTCTGTGCATTAATAACTGAGTTTGAATTAGACTGACCCGTGTATTATTTTCTTTTGAATTTAATACTCGGGTCAGACCGAGTTATTACAGGTTGTAGATATCTTGCTTTGGATTGCTGCTAGAGCTATGAAGTCTTTTCATATCTTTTGGAGTAGTCGTTGTCATTTTTAGTAGTCACTGTATTTGTATATGATGTTATGTATTCATGTATATTATTCACGATAATGTACTTGTGTATATAACTTCCAGTGTCGATGGTTGTAGTTGTATCATATGTACTGTATCACATGTATTGTAACTGACATCAGTTATTATATGTATGAGACTTTCTGTTTTATCTATGTTCCGCAATTATATTATCTGTGTTATTATTATATTTATTGTCCTAAACTATTATGAACCATCGTAGTTCTTTTATATTGGAATTGGGTATGTCGATGGGAGTAAATAATAAGAGATGAAAATTTTAAAATATATACCACTCCTATCGTAATAACCAATACTAATGTAAGGCCTAACTGTGGATGGCCGCTCCTATCCAGCCTTATTCTTCGTAATAACAGACAGTATTTCTTTTAATACCCTTTGTTATTGTGAGCATAGAGTGGGGCGTCACACCGGGATCGGGATTAATTTCTCGAAAACCACTTCGATTCGGTTTGTACGTTTTCATGGAAAAACGAGTTTAGAGTCGAAAATGAAGCATTGAAGTGCAAGGGCTAGTCGCTACTAATCCTGAGGATGTTTCCAAAATGGATGTAGTAAGAGTAGTGCCTTCGGTTCTGTTTGAACCCGAGATGAACTTGTATGGATGAATGCTTTCGGAACATCGTCAGGTGGACGATGGGCATTCTAAGTGAAACGTTCTAAAAGGTAACGCTTAGCCTCAAGCCTCATCAACCGGGAATGACTGAAAATCAGGGGTTATGCAGCAAGGCTATGTGGGTAGCACCTATTAGGGTGAGGTCATCCCTGTCTAGATGTCCCATTTTATTCGGCTTAGTGGTGCGGTTGCTGATCCCAACCGTGGGGTGATCTTACTCGGGATTATCCAGTAAGGGGTAGTCTCGGTCTTGTGTTGCAGGGGATTGGGAGTAATCCTCGGTACGATGATCTAGGCCACATACTGTGGCATGTGGTACTCCAGTGCCTCGTCATTAGTTGGAAATCCATACTCGCTACGCGCCTTTTACGATATTTGTTTGTATAACCCACTTTGTGGCTAGTAGTTGCAATTTAATCATGTAACAATTTCGGCTATTTTAACAAGTATTTGTATATAGACACTATTATAATATCATAGGATTTTTATAAAAAGTGTTTTAGCTATCGTAAGGTAAAAACCGAACATGTTTATTTGTGGCGTGGTCTTACGAGATGATTTTATTTTCAAAAGAATTTTTGAAACATTAAAAATCAATTTGGGTTTATTTTTATCAACTGGTATTCCAGACTGACTCGGGTGTTATTTTATTATAATGCTCGGGTCAGACCGAGTATTATATGTTCAGGAAAGGATGTTGTGGAGCTCAGGAGAGGAGCTGGAGACCGAGACGTATTATCCGTACTTGTTTATATCCGCTGTTGTGATTTGTTTGAAATTGTCAGGCTAGTAATTGATGTTTGATTGTGATACTCTGATGATGTAATATATAAACAGATATAGTTTCATTTTGTGTAAGATCTGATATTATATATTATATTTTATTCCGCTGCGATTGTGAGATTCTGTTATTGTTTAGTTCCTTCTTTCTTCTATCTTCTTTCTTTTTCCTCAACAATCTGTCTTTTCCCGGTAACTCAATCGTCAGCATATTATACTGTGGCGTATTTTGTGTCGATTTTCAAGGGTCGAGAAGGGTGAACCGTCACACTTGGTATAAGAACTTAGGCTGGCGACAAACTTGGCTCTGGTGGGGAAATTACTCATTAAACAGAGTCAATAGTACTCTATAATGAGAGTTGAGTGTAATAGTAGCTATGAGAGCGTACTTGTTAGTGAATATAAAAATTATTTTTATACTGTGTTGACTTACAGGTTGAGTGTTTATGAATTCTGGTCGGTGCGGGATGTACAACCATATCGATAGGTGTTTCTAAACTCTTAAACAAGGTAAACCAACATAGTATTTTTTTTAAAGTGGGTAAATGAAATAATTTTACCCAAAATTATATTTTCGTATAAAAGGAATAATTTTCTGAAATTATTATATATATTTGGATGTTTGGTTGTGGATATCTTAATCAAATATAAGAATCTAAAATTTGAAATGATTTATAACCAAACAGAATTCTATAAGTATAACTAAAATTTGATTTAAAGCAGAATTTAAGTCCCGGAAATTTTGAAAGGGTTTGAATGAATTTAAAACTAAAGTTTGGGAATTTAAAATCGTGTGAATGTTTGAAATGTTTTCCAAAGTGTTTGAAGACAATAATGGAGTATTATTTTGGAAAATATTGTTGAATGGAAATTGTTTTGAAAGGGAATTTAGGGTAGTAGGGAAGCACTGAACTCACTTCAGTCGTTAGAAAATAATTCTGATGATAATGGCCACATCATTTGTACTCATTTTCGAGTTTCTAAGGTGATGGATTGCTACCGTGGAGATTGGTTATGATATTTGTTTGGACTTGGTTGGTATACAGGTTGTTTTAGAAATTTCAAAAAGGAAAATTTGTTTTGGTAAAAACAAGTTGTTATGGAATCTGGAAGTTTGATTTGATATACCAAGTGGGTATGTGTTGATTACTATTTCAAAATGGCTTTGAAATAAAACCGGGTAATTGAATTCTAGAAAATTCTATTTAAATAATGTGTAAAGTTAAAATGAATCAACTGTTGAACTTATTAAGTGAAGTTGATATTAATGAGAGAAAAATGAAAATTTTAATCCTGGGATTAAAATTTAACTTGAGAAAATGGTGGTGAATAAAATATATTTGAATTTAACTCAGGATAAGTTAAATAAAATTTGAAATTGAGTTAAATTGAATATAAAGTTGAAATGTAAAATGACTTTGTAATTGAGAGTTATAATTGTGTAATGAAAATTTATACCCTTAAGCCAATTAGTGTTATATATATATATATATATATATATAATCAGGGATTGTGATTAAAAATGTAAATTGAGTTAAATGAGAAATATAAGCTTTTAAATAAATAAGTTGAGAACATATGGATAGGAAATGAAATTTTAAAACCAAAATAAAATGGATGAAATTTTATAGGAAATTCAAAACTTGTTCCTAAATGAAATGTAAAGTAAGATAAGACAAAGGAAAATATAAAAGGTGTAAGGACTTAAGTTAGTAAATAAGTTTTAAAACTTATATATATTAGAAAGTAAAAATTTAAATTCAATGGAGAAATAAAATTGGATCGAATTGGATTTAACTTCGATTAAATGGAACTGAAATTAATTTGGATTTAATTAAAATCAAAACTTAATATTGAATGTAATTAAATTCTTATTTAAAATAGTAAGGAAATGATATGAATTTAAGTTGACTTAATAAAATTTGGTTAAACTTGAATTAAATTAGGAAAAAAAATTGAATTAAATGGAATTTAAATTAAGTAAAAGTGGTATTGAATGAATTAAATTCTCACTCAACTTAATTCAAAAAGAATTGTTTAGAAATAAATTTAATGTAAGCTAAATTAAATGGGAATTATATTGGAATGAATAAAATTTTGATAGCTTGTTAAAAATTTAAAAAGCAAGATAAAACCCAGTTCTGGTTTAGAATAATTGGAATGGTTATGTTATGAATAAAATAAATTCAGAAATGAATTTAGAAGGTGAATTAAATTTTAATGGCTAGAATAAGTAAACAAATTGAATTAAAATTTGTAATGAATGGGAATTTGATTGAATGAGAATCAAATTAAAACGAAATAAAATTGATTGGATGAAAGGAAATGGGATGTAATAGAGTTGAGACAACTTAAGAAAATTTTGAAACGGTTGATGTCGAGCTTTATAAGGGGTCTTGAATGAAATTTATTTAGATAACAAAATTTTAATGCAAGTGAAAGAATTTTAATTTCTTATCATGATGAAATAAGAATGTTTGAGTTGTAAATAATCCAAAATGGAATGATATTAATATAAACTTAAGTTGGATGATGAATTTGACATGAGAATAGGGATTTGATTTAATAATTGTGATGAAGTAAAAATTGTTTGGGTTGTAAATAATTTCAAATGGAGTAAAATTAATATAGTTTGAGTTGGAATTAATTTAAAATGGGTATAAAACTTAAGTATGGCTATTTGCTTGAATAACATCAAATTTGCATTTAGATTAGTCGTTTTTGTTGTAAACAAAACTAATAAATTAAGGAAAATAAATGAAGTTAGTTTTGAATATATTGGAATGAGATGGAATTAAATTTAGTGGAATTGTATATAAATGCAAGTGAATCATAAAGAAATGCAAATGTATCAAATTGAAAATAAAGATTTCATTGTAAATTAATTTGGAATTGAATTGAAGTAAATATAAATTTATGTAGAAAACTTGAATGTAAATCGTACGAGTGGAATAAAATGAAGTATGGATTTGCAAAGAAAACTAAAGTAGTATTGAAACATTGTGATTGCTTATAACAGATGGATTACAAGCAGGATTATGAAATTTGTTTGTTTGGGTATGTAATTGATATGTTGGTTAAGATTAATGAATGGAATGTTGTTGAAATTCTTATATTATTGAAAACTGATATGTTTGTTTGAGTAAGTACAGGTACGGGAGGCAATCGATTGTGTTGGGGCGCGTAAATGCATAAAATATTAGCCGCTTGCTTTTAAAATGCTAATCAAAAGGTATGCCTATGCAATTTAATTAGAAAATGATAATATATTGTGGTATATTTTGTATTCCGACCTTGTGGGTCGATGTGTGTGTGTGTGTGTGTCTATATATATATATATATATATATATATATATATATTGTGATATTGTAAAACTCTCTCTGAACAAAGGAGACTCTGCCAATATTTTTTGAAAATTTTGGGGGTTAGAAAAATTTTCGAAGTTTTGAAATTTTGGTTAACTTAGAAAGTTGATTTTTGAAATAATGTTGGAAACAAAAGCTTTTGAGTTAGAAGTAAAAGCAAATGGATTCGGAATTGAGCTAAAAGTTTTGAGAAGTGTATGTAAGTTTTTAATTGAAAGAATTAGGGCAGGTAAGTGAGTATGAAAGTATTTTTCTACCTTAGGAAATTTCGAGGACGAAATTTTTATAAGGGGGAAGGAATGTAACAACCTAGAATTTTTGGTCGTTAGGATTTAAACATTTAATTCATTTTAAATGTTGAATGTGAATTATAATTTGATTTCCAATAAGAAGATTTTGGTCAAATTAATAAAATTAGTTAAATTTCAAATATGGCAGTTCAATCGGAATTGAATAATAATAATTTAATATTTGGAATTGGAATAATTTATGGATCTGGACGTAAATAGATACGGAAATGGTTTCTAAAATTTATTTTAAGTCTAATTAGTTTTATATAATGATGTCGGACTTTTGGATGGAATCAAAAATCGATAAGTTAACATTTGGAATTTTATATTAATTCAATAATGGAATTTCATATTATAATACTGCAATTAATCAGATTTTGATTCGAAATGGGTCAAAATAATTTCTAATGTGATCATATATTATATTGATTTATAATTAAGTTTGTAAAATTTTAAAAGTGAAACTTTAGGTGATTTCGACGATTTTGAAAATCGCTCGAATTTATCGATGAGTTCGTGATTTTGACGAAACCAGCTCAATTGGATCCGTAATAGTTGGATATTATCGAATTTCAATTTTCGTAGCAATCGGTGTTGTCTTTTGACCCTGGCAGCTCAAAACGCATAGAAACTACTTTAATCGATTTAACTAAGAATTGATCGTTTATTTCCGTAACTCGCGCATATGATCGAATTAGCTTCCGAAACACGTTCCACTGTGTTCGGAATGAGGGTAAAACCTTATAATCTCCTGTCGGCACACGTTGTTTGGAGATCCTTTGAGAAAGTTGCTTAAAAGTGAATTTAGTAATAAAATAATTGGGTTATACGTATATATATATATATATATATATATATATATATATATATATATATACGTTTAAGGGGCCGAAACCCTAATTTTATTCAGCGGCCGACACTCTATACCATTCAATGGCCGAAACCCTTCAACTTTTATCTCAAATTTTAGATCAATTCACGCAATAATTTCGAAGACCTCCAGCACGAAGATCGTAGGGGACTTCAAGATCTACGAAGGGGATGGTCTGATCGAGTATGGCGCTGTGGATCGTCTCCAATTTCACCACGTTCATTTGATGTTCTCTCTCATATTTCGAGGCGACGACGGCGCATGAAGGTTGCACGCGGGGGTCGTGGGTGAGTGGCGACTCGCTCTTTGTTGTGGCATTGTTCGATCGTATTCTAGTGCGTTGATGGAGGAGAGAAATGGAACCCTAAACGGCGGCTATGGGTTCGTGAGAGGCTGGAGGTGTGCGCGAGAGGAAGAAGAAGAAGTTGCGGCTTTGATCTGAAGGTGGGAATCAACGGCCGAGGTTCATTTCTGTAAAATATAAAAGAAAATTTGTTTTAAATTTTTATACAACCTTTATAAAACCATAACTTGTGCGTACGTTATCAGATTCAAACGAAACAAGAAGCGTCGAAATCGCAGCGACGCGATCTACGAGCTGAAACAGATTTGGAAACTATGGGAGTTAGCGAAAATTTAGGTTGAATCGAATGTATAGATTTAATTTAAAATTTAAAACGCTCGTCGAAACTCAAGGTGAGTTAATCTCACTCACATCTGGATACCATTTAATTTAAATAGTTAATATTTAAATAATTGTGTGATTGGTTGAATATGAATATTAACATCGGTCTGGATTGATATTTATTTGTTGTGCTAACATCTGTGGATGCAGGGAAACAAGTTGGAGGGATCCAAGTGGATTCCTCACAAATAGAAATTTTATTTATATTCTGTGATATATTTCATTGATATCCTGTGATAGATTGATTTGGAATTTTGTTATGTTGGGTTATGGTTGGATAATATAATTTGGTATTTTAAAATATCAATAAATTGAAATGGGAGTAAAAAGGAGATGAAAAGTAATTTCTATGTAATGAATTTTAAGGAAATTAAATTCAACAAATTGGATTGGAATTTGAAGTGTTTTCGAAATTTTGATTTAAAAGGAAATGTGAAATGAAAATTTATAAACTGGGTTCATAACTGAAATTGGATATTTATCGGGGGATGAATTTGAAAGTATAGATTTTCGGTGGGAACTTCTATAAGAAGGTGCAAATTGTTTTAAAAATAATAATGGGATTATTTTTAAAGGATAGAAAGTGTATTTTTCTTGGGAAATGAAGTATATTTCAAAAGAGAAGCTTTCAAAGTATAAACTAGGAAGTTAAAAAATGTGTTTTTAGAATATTTCAAAAACAATACTACCTTTAATTACTTTTAAGTGAAAAGTGAATATTATTAAAGTAATTATGGTATTTGATTATTTTAAAGATAAATTAGTATTATGATTTCTAAAGGAAAATTTCTTATAAGTACTTGATGTAATAACTTTATATAAAAAGGAAATGATAGCTTAAATATTTGATTAATAACTTTAATTTACAAGGTAATTTTGTTTTAAATTACTTAGAAACTTCTCTATATTTCCTTAAATATTTTTAGTTAAGTAATTTCTAATAGCTTTATTTTAAATATTTTAAGCATATAATTTGAAGGTGGTTTTCCAGGAAATAGAAATGTGCATAAAAGTTTATTTTTAAAGTGTTGGAAGCAATTTACGGTATTTAAACGTAAATTCGAATTGAGATAAATCCAGCAGGATTTATAAAAGAATTTTATTTTGTTTATTTTGGAATGGAAGATTATTTCCTTGAAAAGCCCAGTACGTTTAAAGCAGATTTTTAAGTAAAAGTTAAAAGTTTTAAATTTGATTTTAAAAGAATGATATTAATATTTATATTTATAAAATGGAATTATTTTAACGATAGTTTGGTCAAAGTTTTATTTAAAAACTTGTATAGGATTTCATAACTTTACTTTAAAGTTTAGTATGACTTAACTTTATTTTGAGGAAAAGTAGTTTATGTTTTATAAAGCAGTTTTATTTGAACATTTAAAAAGTATGTATATATTTCAAATAAAGTATGTAAATTGTATTAATTTAAATTAAGATAAATCTAAAGTATTTGGCTTGGATGTTTTCATTGGGAATCAATATTTGGAAATTTATTCCATAAGAAGTGTGTGGTTTGAAAACTTTTCCAAAAGAGTTGAAAATGGAAATATATTTTGCGAAGATATTTTGAGGCTAATAAATAATTTGGAGAAATTATTAGTTGTTTGATGCATGTTTGCGAATGTTAATTGAGAGTTAAATCACCAACTATCAATATTGGCCAATGCGTTGATCGTTTCGAAGAGACCGGGATCGAGATTACTTTCTCGAAAACCACTTCGATCCGATTTGTACGTTTTCGTGGAAAAAAAAGTTCGGGATCGAAGATGAAGCATTGAAGTGTATGGGCTAGTCGCTACTAATACTGAGGATGTTTCCAAAATGGATGTAGTAAGAGTAGTGCCTTCGATTCCGTTCGAACCTGGGACGGACTTGTATGGATGAATGCTTTCGAAACATCGTCAGGTGGACAATGGGCATTCTAAGTGAAACGTTCTAAAAGGTAACGCTTAGCCTCAAGCCTAATCAACCGGGAATGACTGAAAATCAGGGGTTATGAAGCAAGGCTATGTGGGTAGCACCCATTAGGGTGAGGTTATCCATGCCTAGATGTCCCATTTTATTCGGTTAATGGTGCGGTTGTTGATCCCAACCGTAGGGTGATCTTACTCGAGATTATCAAGTAAGGGGTAGTCCCGGTCTTGTGTTGCAGGGGATTGGGAGTAATCCTCGGTACGATGATCTAGGCCACATACTGTGACAGGTGGTATCCCAGTGCCTAGTCATTAGTTGGAAATCCATACTCCCTACGCGCCTTTTACGAGTTTTGTTTGTATAACCCACTTTGTGGCTAGTAGCTGGAATTTAATCATGTAACAATTTCGGCTATTTTAATAAATATTTATATATAGACATTACTATAATATCAGAGGATTTTTATAAAAAGTGTTTAACTATCGTAAGGTAAAAACCCAACATGTTTATTTGTGGCGTTGATGCAGCACGCGCTTTAAGTCGCCAGCGATCTAGTGGTCTACGATCTAGCAAGATACGTCTGTCTATTACAATGCAGCACCCTAACGAGTTAAAGCGCAGCGACCTGACTAGCTTCGCCAGTAAGTTAAGAGACCTATGCGATAGATCGCTCATTAATGAGTCACGACCAAGTGAGACTCGACCTAACTCACAGCACACCATGATAACAGATTATTCCCTAAGTCTTAGGTCGACCAAGTTTAGGTCGCGAACGAACAGAATTTTTATGATGCTGAAGATGTTCTTCCTTATGCCGCTTCTTCTCATAACATTCGAGTGGTTAGGTCGCAGCTCCATATGTCGCGAGGTCCATCATGTTTCTTATGTCACTCTGATTCTTAGGTCTCTCAAGTTCTTTCTTATATCGCTCCAAATGTTCTGTCTTATGTCGTTTCTTCTTAAGACGTTCAAGTGGTTAACTCGCAAGTTCCCTATGTCGTGAGGTCCGTCATGAAGCTTATGCCGCTGGAGCTTACCTGAAGCTTAGGTCGCTACAGCTAGGTTGCAAACGAGCAAGATCCTTATGTCGCTCAAGTTGTTGTGTTGTAAAGGCGTATGTTGTTTTGTTAGGTCGCAGTGTTGGTAGATCGTGATGTATCGTAACCCGTATGTTGTTGATGGTTTCTTAAGTCGTATGTATGTTGTCTTGTGTAGCTCGTATGTTGATGTAAGTTGTTGAGTCGTGTATGCTGTGTTGTAAACTCCTATAAATAGGGGTGTTGGGTCATTTGTAAAGATGTTTTTGATTTTGAATAAAATTTTGTTTGAGTGCTTTGTGCCTCTTTAAAATTGGAAGTTGAGCGTTGTCTCCTTTCTCCATTTTCGGTTATTCGAGTGCGCTCGAATCAACGGATTTGAAGCCGAATCACGGAATCTTGTGCGCGAGATCAACGTAGAATAATCGTAGATCTTTTAACACGGTATGATGTGCGATCAACGTGTTGGAGATAGCTAGAATCCGGTATCTCTTGAGATCAACGAATTTGGGCATTTATCCTTGGGTATTTCAATCCATCGATTCAACTTTTCACTGTTTCATCCATTTTGGTATATCCGCTGCGTCAGTTTGGTATCAGAGCTAGACTTAGCCAATCATAGCTAAGCCGAGCCTATTGGGAGCCGAGTATAGAGTTGTTGATCAAAACCAAGAACTATAAGTTGAAGTTTTGGATCAAGGCTGAGAGTTACAAGCCGAGCCGAGCTAAGTGCAGGCCGAATGAAGTCAAGTTCAGATTTGAGTTAAAGTTGTGCTAGTTGAAGTGTGTTTGGATTCGTTGAAGATTCGACAATGCCTCCGAGATGTGCTAATCGATTTCAAAATGTTGAAGATGTGTATCGAAGACAAGAAGCCGAGCAAATGGAACAATGTATTAATGAAAAGTTCGATGAAGGTATTAGGAAGTTAGAGAAATTGATGAATGACTTGAATCGAAGTCAAAGGAGAAGGTCACCAGCCTCGAACCATGGAGGAAACAAATTTTCGCCATCGGCTGCAGAAGCGAGGAGGGTGTCACCTCAATCTTGTCGAGATAGAAGAGAATCATCAGTTTCAATGAGACGAGAATACCATGAGTACAGAAATGAAGAGAGAAGAACCCCACGTGAGTTCGAAAATGAATCATATCCCGATATTGAAAGACAGGGTAGAAGGACCATGCATGATCATAGAGACGTGGATGGACGAGATAGATATCAAAGTACATTTGATTTTGATGAGGATGGTGATCGAGGCGGTATTCATTATCGAGATCAAGGCTAAGTGCAAAATCAATATGTGGATGTAGAAGATGACCGTCGATGGGAGTCGGGGATGAAAACAGAGATTCCATAATTTAAAGGGGGAATGATAGCGGAAGATTTTCTTGATTGGTTATCAAATGCTGAAG
Source organism: Allium cepa (assembly GCA_030765085.1). Classification (NCBI taxonomy): domain Eukaryota; kingdom Viridiplantae; phylum Streptophyta; class Magnoliopsida; order Asparagales; family Amaryllidaceae; genus Allium; species Allium cepa. The sequence continues at coordinate 755,085,204 of CM060931.1, read as the reverse complement.
AAATTTTTGACTTCAAGGAAGTACCCGAGTATCGTAGAGTTAAGTTGGTTGCTACACGGTTGAGGGGAAGAGCTATGGCATGGTGGAAACAAACTAAACTTACACGGGAAAGAATGGGAAAGTTGAAGATAGTTTCATGGGAGAAGATGAAGAAGTTGATGAAGGCAACTTTCTTACCTTATAATTATCAGTCTCTTATGTATCAACGCTTACAGAATTTGAGGCAAGGGACAAAGTCGGTTAATGATTATGCAGATGAGTTTTATCAACTGATTGCTAGAAATGATATCATGGAGATGGAGGAACAGTTGACAGCTAGATTTGTTGGAGGGTTGAGAATGCAAATTCAGGATATGGTGAATATGTTTGTTCCAAGATCCATTGCTGAAGCACACCAGAAGGCTCTAGTTTGGGAGAGGAAAGGTAGAAGAGGAGGTGGTGTATTTACAAATTCCAACAATCAAGTGAAAGGGGCTAGTAGCAATACGAATGTGTCCAAGGCTCTTGGAAAATCGGTTGTCAATGAAGTTGCTAAGACCAAGGTCAACAACAATTTCAAGTGTTATAACTGTCAGGAGTTTGGTCATAAGAGCAATGAATGTCCAAAGCCTAAGAAGCGAGTGATGGTTGCTGAGGTTGAGGATGAGGATGCAGAAGTAGAATGTTCAAATTCACCATAAGTTGAGGGGGAAGAAGAATTATTAGCGGGAGACGAGGGAAATTCTTTAATGATGAGGAGATCATGCTTGACACCAAAGCAGGAAGAGGAGACTAGTTGGTTGAGGAGCAACATTTTCTAGTCAATGTTCACTCTCTTGGGAAGGGATTGCAAGTTTGTCATCGATGCGGGAAGCTGTGATAACATCATTTCTACAGAAGCTGTGAAGAAGTTGACGTTAAAGACAGAGAAGCATCCCAAACCTTACAAGTTAGCTTGGTTGAGGAAAGGTGGGGAAGTGAAAGTTAATCGAAGAGCTTGTGTAACTTTTTCCATTTGAAAGAAGTATAAGGATGAAATTTGGTGTGATGTTGTGGATATGGATGTATGTCATTTGTTGTTAGGCAGACCGTGGCAATACGATAGAGCTGTGCAACATGATGGGAGGACTAACGGCTATAGTTTCATGTTCGAGGGCACCAAAATCACTTTAGTTCCCAAACAGCGACAACAAAGTGAAAGCAAGTTGGAGGAGATTGAAGAACTAAAGACTCTGTTATCTTTGAAGGAATTTGTCAAGGAAGTAGAGGATGAGCCTGAAGTATTTCTGTTAATTGGGCGTGAAAGTAGTGAAGCGGTTGAAATTCCTGAAGAAGTTAAACCAGTGTTGAAGGAGTTTGAAGATGTATTTCCTGAAGAATTGCCAACAGAGTTACCACCGTTGAGAGACATACAACACCAGATTGATCTTGTTCCGGAAGCTGTGTTACCACATAAACTACATTTTAGAATGAGCCCAAAGGATCACGAAGAGTTGAGAAGGCAGGTGGAAGACTTACTTGAACAAGTGCGCGTACAAGAAAGTTTAAGTCCTTGTGCTGTACCAGCATTGTTAGTGTCGAAGAAGGATGAACTTGGAGAATGTGTACAGATAGTCGAGCACTAAACAAGATTACAGTGAGGTACAGATTTTCGATGTCTAGATTGGATGATTTGTTAGACCAGTTGAATGGAGCTGCTATCTTTTCAAAGATTGATCTGAAGAGTAGATATCATCAGATTCGAATTCGACTAGGTGATGAATGGACGACTGCATTCAAGTCGCGGGAAGGGTTGTATGAATGGCTAGTCATGCCGTTTGGTCTTTCGAATGCACCTACTACTTTTATGCTAGTGATGAATTAGGTCTTTTGACCGTTTATTGGAAAGTTTGTAGTGGTATACTTTGATGATATATTGATATACAGTGGGAGCACCGAAGAACATCTACTACATTTGCGGGAAGTGTTGATGATACTTCGTCAGGAGCAATTTTATGCGGCAACAAAGAAATGCGTGTTCATGATGCATAGTGTTTTGTTTTTGGGGTATGTATTGTCTAAGCAAGGTATCCAAGTGGATCAAAGTAAAGTTGAAGCAATCGGAAATTGGCCACAGCCCAGGACTATAACTGAAGTCAGAAGTTTTCATGGTTTAGCATCATTCTATCGAAGGTTTATTCCACATTTCAGCAGCGTGATGGCACCTGTTACTGATTGTATGAAGGGCAAGCAGTTTTCATGGTCAAAGAAAGCAGGATTTTCTTTTGAGCGAATCAAGGAACTTTTGACTACAGCACCAATTCTAGTTTTGCTGGATTTTCAGTTGCTATTTGAACTACATACTGATGCATCTAAAGTTAGAATTGGAGGGGTGTTGAGTCAAAGGGGCTGTCCAATTGCTTATTTTAGTGAGAAGCTTTCGGGAGCAAAGATGAGATATAATACTTATGACATGGAATTCTATGCTATTTTCCAAGCCATAAAACATTGGAGACACTATTTGTTTCCTAAAGAGTTTGTGTTGTATACTGATCATGAAGCCTTGAAACATTTGCAGGGATAGGATAAGGTTGCAGCCAGGCATGCTTCATGGATCGCATACTTGCAACAGTTTACATTTGTAGTAAAGCATAAGTCGGGAGTTACAAACCGCATGGCAGATGCATTGAGTAGAAGAAATCATTTGTTGACTACGATAAGAGTTGAAGTAAGGGGGTTTAATGTACTTCCAGAATTGTTTGTTGAGGATCCTTCCTTTGCGAAGATTGTAGATGAAGTCAAGAAAGGGAAGAAGGATGAGTATGTGTTGGTGGATGGTTTTCTTTTCAAAGGAAATCGATTGTGTATACCAGAGGGCAGTTTGCGAATGAAGATTGTGAAAGAATTGCATGAAGAAGGTCATGTGGGAAGAGATCATACCTTGTAGTTGATTTCTCAATCATATTTTTGGCCTTCCATGAGGAAAGAAGTTGAAAGATTTGTGGAGAGATGTCACATATGTCAAGTTTCCAAAGGGACGGCTACAAATGCAGGATTGTATATGCCATTGCCCATGCCTACTAGACCATGGGTTGATATTAGCATGGACTTTGTTTTGGGTTTGCCAAGAACTCAACGAGGGAATGATTCTATATATGTTGTGGTGGATAGATTTTCGAAGATGGCACATTTCATAGCCTGTAAAAAGACCGCCGATGCAGTCTGTGTTGCTCAATTGTTCTTTAAAGAAGTTTATCGACTACACGGACTACCTAAGACCATTGTTTCTGACCGGGATACTCGATTTCTAAGTCATTTTTGGTTGAGTCTGTGGAAAATGGTTGGGACTAAGCTGAATTTTAGTAGCGCCTATCATCCACAAACAGATGGGCAAACGGAAGTGGTGAACAGATCTTTGGAAACTTGTTGAGATGACTTGTGAAAGATAATTTGAAGAGCTGGGATGGGAAGTTATGTCAGGAGGAATTTGCACACAATCATGCCGTTAATCAAAGTACTGGATTCGGTCCATTTCAAGTAGTATATTCAGCAATTCCGAAGGGACCGTTGGATTTGTTGATAGTTCCATGACAGAAAGGGGTTGTTAAATGAGCTTCTGATTTCGTGAATGAGTTACAGGAGTGCCACAGAATTGTTCATGAACGATTGCTTAAGTCAAATGAAAGTATAAGCAACTTGCAGATAAGAGAAGGAGTGTAAACTTCAAAAAGGGCGATTTTGTTTACGCAGTTTTGACGAAAGATCGTTTTCCAGTTGGAACTTACAACAAGTTGAAAGCTCGAAAGATTGGTCCAGTCGAAATTTTGAAGAATATCAGTGATAATGCTTATCAGTTGGGACTGCCGGATCAGATCTGCACCTCCGACGTTTTCAACGTCAAACATTTGATTCCGTTTCAGGAAGATAAGAGTGTTGAAGAAGAGGAAAGTGTAAATTCGGGGATGAATTTCTTTCAACCAAGGGACGATGATGCAGCGCGTGCTTTAAGTCGCCAAAGACCTAGTGGTCTACGATCTAGCAAGATATGTCTGTCTGTTATAGTGTGGCACCCTAACGAGTTAAAGCGCAGCGATCTAACTATCTTCGCCAGTAAGTTAAGCGAGCTATGTGATAGGTCACTCATTAACGAGTCACGACCTAGTGAGACTTGACCTAACTCACACCACACCATGATAACAGATTATGCCCTAAGTCTTAGGTCGACCCAGTTTAGGTCACGAACGAATAGAATATTTATGATGCTGGAGATGTTCTTCCTTATGCCGCTTCTTCTCATGACATTCGAGTGGTTAGGTCACAGCTCTGTATATCGCGAGGTCCTTCATGTTTCTTATGTATCTTTGATTCTTAGGTCGCTCAAGTTCTTTCTTATGTCGCTCCAGATGTTCTGTCTTATGTCGTTTCTTCTTAAGACGTTCAAGTGGTTAACTCGCAAGTTCCTTATGTCGCGAGGTCCGTCATGAAGCTTATGCCACTGGAGCTTACCTGAAGCTTAGGTCGCTACAGCTAGGTCGCAAACGAGCAAGATCCTTATGTCGCTCAAGGTGTTGTGTTGTAAAGGCATATGTTGTTTTGTTAGGTCGCAGTGTTGGTAGGTCGTGATGTATCGTAACCCGTATGTTGTTGATGGTTTCTTAAGTCGTATGTATGTTGTCTTTTGTAAGCTCGTATGTTGATGTAAGTTGCTGAGTCGTGTATGTTGTTTTTTAAACTCCTATAAATAGGGGTGTTGGGTCATTTGTAAAGATGTTTTTGATTTTGAATAAAATTTTGTTTGAGTGCTTTGTGCCTCTTTAAAATTGGAAGTTGAGTGTTGTCTCCTTTCTCCATTTTCGGTTATTCGAGTGCGCTCGAATCAACGGATTTGAAGCCGATTCATGGAATCTCGTGCGCGAGATCAACGTAGAAGAATCGTAGATCTTTTAACATGGTATCGTGTGCGATCAACGTGTTGGAGATAGCTAGAATCCGGTATCACTTGAGATTAACGGATTTGGGCATTTATCCTTGGGTGTTTTCAATCCATCGATTCAACTTTTCACTGTTTCATCCATTTTTGCATATCCGCTGGGTCAGGCGTGGTCTTACGAGATGCTTTTATTTTCAAAAGAATTTTTGAAACTTTAATAATCAATTTGGGTGTATTTTTATCAACTGGTATTCCAGATTGACTCGGGTGTTATTTCATTATAATGCTTGGGTCAGACCGAGTATTATATGTTCAGGAAAGGATGCTGTGGAGCTCAGGAGAGGAGCTGGAGACCGAGACCTATTATCCATACTTGTTTATATCCGCTGCTGTGATTTGTTTGAAATTTTTCAGGCTAGTAATTGATGTTTGATTGTGATACTCTGATGATGTAATATATAAATAGATATAGTTTCATTTTGTGTAAGATCTGATATTACATATTATATTTTGTTCCGCTGCGATTGTGAGATTCTGTTATTGTTTAGTTCTTTCTTCTATCTTCTTTCTTTTTCGTCAACAATCTGTCTTTTCCCGGTAACTCCGTTGTCGGCATATTATATTGTGGCGTATTTTGTGTCAATTTTTGAGGGTCGAGAAGGACGGACCGTCACATAAATAAACTCATTTAATAAATTCCTTTTGATAAACAAAACAATTATTTAAAACATCTTTACTAAAATCATTACTTAACTTGAACCATTATTAAAAATATTATTGACCTTAAAAATTAGAAAGAAGCTTGGTGGCCGCAATGGTTCTCTTTTAATTAAGTTTACTTTTCAAATTATAACATGGGTATTTACAAAACAAGCAGATATATATATAAGGGAATCGGCTAACAACAAACAAATCAACGCATAGGTAAGATGTCCATGTTACTTGTAATGACCCAGAATTTCTATTAATTAAAATTCGAATATTTAATTAATTTTAAATATTAATAAGTGAAATTTGTAAGTCGAATAAATTTTATTTCGAATAATTGGATTTAATTGGACAATTAAATCGATAATTTAATATTTAAATTCCATAAATAATTGGAAATTGGGTTTAAAATGATTAAAAATGATTTGTAAAATTTTATTTAATCATATTGGAGTTATGCTGATGTTATAGAACTTTTAAAATCGAATTAAAAGTTAATTTGTGAAAATTGAATCTTTTAATGTTTAATTGACGAGTTAAAATAGCCATTTTTCAAACAGTCTCGGATTTCGACGAAACCAGTTTCATCGGATCCATAATGTGATATTATTGTAGGATTTCAAATTTCGTGTTAATCAGATTTATCGTTTGTCCGGAGCAAGGCAAAACGCATAGAAAATCGTTTAATTGGTTTAATTTAAAATTGATCGTTTGTTGCCGTAACTCGCACAGATGATCGAATTAGCTTTCGAAACCTATTCCATTGTGTCTGAAACGTGGGGTAAACCCTAGAAACGCCGGTGACCACGCGAGATTTGGAGTTCGGAAAAATTGGAAATAAATAGTGATTTGGAGAAATTTTCTATAAAAAGGAACCATTATCTTCTAATTGGCCAAAACCCTAATTTCAATTCAGAGTTGCCATTTACAAAATCGATGGCCAGAAACTTCCTTTCTTTCCTCCTCAATTACTTCCAATCTGTCGATAATTAGCAAATATCTTCAACTAACAAATTGAAGACCACGAAGAGAGCTTTCAATTCATACGGAGTTGATGGGGTATGGCGCGACGTGGAGTGAGTAAGGGGGCCGCGTTCTCTACGTGTTCGGACACGTTTTCCAAGGCGAATACGAAGCCGAGTTCGTCGTCCCTCTGGCCGATGGTGTGTTGTGAGGTGAGCTTCGAGATGGCGCTAGTTGATCGATGTGAAAGTCGGTGTATGGGTTGCGAAAATTTGATGATGGTGGCGGCTATGGGTTCGGCATTCACTGGGTAACGAACGCGTGGGAGGAGAACGTGTACACGGGCTTGATTTTGTTGAATGAAATCTAGCGGCCCAGATTTGCAGAAAGTTTAAAATTGAAAAAGAAAGTGTAAATTAATTATATTTATTAATGTGTAAACTTTAAAATAGTGTATCTCTTTCATACGAGGTCCGTTTTGGACGAAACAAATTGCGACGGGTTCGTTTTGACGAACACTAAGCTAAGGAGCTGGATTGGAAGCGATTGGAGTCAGTGAAATTTTTTGGGTAAAATTAAACGTTCGTTTAATTTTATTCGAAATAAAACGTGGAAACTGAATTGAAATCGAGGTGAGAACTTGTCACTCAATCGAAATTGTTCGATGTTAATTTTATATAATTATATTTAAAATTTCTTGATTGTATGTTTGAATGATGATTGTTATCTATTGACTGTTAAATTGACATTATGCGCCTTTAGTAAGCGGAGGTTATTTATTAAAAACATATACCGCGAATATTTCACCGTATAGTGAAATTGGTATTATTTATATACTTGGAGTTGATTTTCCGCATTCTATAGCGGATGAGACCCTATTGCGCCATATAATAGCGGATAATAATTTATAAATCCCATATACCACGATAATTCCGTACTGGTACGGAATTGGTATTGTGCTAATGTTTGTGGATGCAGGGAAACAGGTTGGAGGGATCCAACTGGATTCCTCACCAGTATTTAATTTATTTCAGATATTGTGATATTTGATTGATTATCATATCGATATATGATGTTTGGAAGTCGTGATTGACTATTTGGTGTGTTGCATCATCGGATCCATTTTTAAAGTTAAAAAATAACGATTTTGATTTTTAAGGGATTTTTAAAGTGATTTTTGAAATTATATGTTTTATTAAACTTTTGAATTGATTCATTTTAAATAAATAAACGTTAAAATTTTAAAGTTATAAAAATTATAATTTTTGGTGAAATATAACCAAAGTGTGATTTTTGGAATAAATAGTTAAGTAATTTATAAAATGGTTTAAATTGGGATTTTTGAATTATTAGAAACGAGGTATATAAAAGGTTTACAAAATTAAAATTTTATAAACTAAAAATATTGGAATATTAAAACGAGATTTTATAAGTGTTAAAAAAATGAAATTAAAAAAAAAATTGGATTTCATAAGTGAACGAAATTTATAGATTTATAAATTGTGAAGTTATAAAATGAATAGATTTCGTAAAATAAAAGATTTATAGGTAATTAACTTATAAACTGGATTTTGGGCATTTCAATGGGATATTAATAGAAATTGTTAATAAAGGAGATTTTATAAGTTGAAGTTGTTATAAAATATAAATGAATCTTATAAGTAATAGAAGTTTTAAAAAGAACGATTTTGTAAATAAATGAATTATAAGTATTTAACTTATAATATGGATTTTTGGTATATATTTGAGATATATAAATCGAATCGGATTAATAAAGGAGATTTATAAATCGAAGTTTATAAATAGAAATGGAATTTGTAGACATTGTTTATAAATTCGAAATCAATGGAATTGGATAAATTGAATATAGAAATTTATTAAAAGAAGTATATTCGCGATTTTGGATAGCGAACTATTCTTTATATAAAATGTGTAGAAATATTGAAATTTGGTTAGTGAAGTATATTCACGATTTTGGACAGTGAATATATTATTAAATAAAATGGTTATTTTTGGGAAAGCTATATTATAAAATGAAGTTAATTATTTTAAAAAGATGTTTTAAAATGTATTATGAATCGAATACATAGATTTCAACATTCATTGTTGAAATAGATGTTTTCGAGAAATAAGGAAATGGTGGACTATAACACTGTTGTTATAGTAAATGATTTCCGAAAGGAAATGTTTTGTATAGTATTGGGATTTATATATCTATTTTAATTTCGAATTCCTATACTAGTGATTTTAGGCCGTCGTAACGATGTTTTACGCACATTTGTTTTGGCCCAAATAAATATGTTTAAGAGAATGATTTCCTTAAAGAATGAAATTTACTTAACTTCGATTTAAGTATATTGACTATTTTCCAAGTGTTGAAAATAAATAGATTTGTGAATTACTTATTATTAAATAAGTATGGAAATGTTTTCCAATATGAAGTGAATGTTTTGAGATTGTATCTTGTAAAGATAAATTGAAAATGAATATTAGAAGTCAATTTGAAAATCGTATATTCATAGATATTTTGGAAATGTAAGTTCACTATGGAATTTATAAAAGGGAAGGGAAATTTGTTTAAAAATAAACGTTGATTTATTTTTGAAGTGCGGGAATTTATTTACGGATTTGGAACGTAAATATAAAGTAAATCGGTAAGGATTTATTTAATTGGTTTAAATGAACCATTTTGAAATGAAAGTATTTCCGCGTAAGGAAAATGTTTGAAATTTGTTTTCAAAAGTTGTAAAGGTGAAAAGTGATTTGAAATTTGTTTTCAAATGTTGAAGTGTGGAAATTATATATCTAGTAAAGATATTTTGGAAAATAAATAATTTGGAAAATTATTTGGAACCTGATAATGTTGAGCATGCCTATTGATAGTTAAATAACGGACTATCAATATTTACCTTTAAATAGGTATTTGATGTGATTTGCTTGAATTTGAATGGAACGCTTATTTTTAAAATAAGCGCTCACTATTCGGGTTAGCCGGGAAAGGACCTTGGGGTCGTATAACCCATTCCGAATATGTGATACATCGTTATGGATTGCATTTGATGACCGGTGTTGAAGACCGGATATTTGTGAAAACGGAAGGATTACCGTCGAATGTTTCTGCATTGCCTGATCTCCAATATAGAAATTTATTACCCTTTGTGATGGGAAGTCCGGTCGTGATTAGTGAATACCGGATTGCAAGGACTTCTTTGCAAGTGCCTTCGGTTCCGTTCGATCCCGGAACGGACTTGTATGGATGTGTGTCTGACGTTATAGTTTGAGATGTAAAGCTGGTTTCTATCAAATATATTTCCGTTGGTGGCGGAGAATTTATTCTCTTAGATTAACACCCTTAGAGGCTATGTAGTTGATGGTTACTAGTGATACATTCCCAAATTGGTAATGTGGCATACAAAGTGTTGTTGAGCATTTGTTCAATTAAAGCACAGCTTTTGTATAAAGCGTAGCTTTGTGAACGAGACTTCGTCGAGCCTCACAACCCGGAAATGGTCGAAACAGGAATGTTGCGGCAAGGTTTTTTAGGGGTCGCGCCCCCTAAGGTATGTCCATTTTCTTCTGGATAGAGGTTGTATCATGGTATGGAGCCCAGATATTTAACCTATGTGGTTGCTGCAAATTTATTACTTTGTGGTTGTTGGTATTGAGGATCCTCGGATAAAGGTCGGTAACGACCGGGGGATGGCATACTTTTTTGTGTGGAGTTATCAAGTTACAGCTTCATTGCACCCAGAAGCGTGTGGTAACTCGGCCTTGTGTCAGCAGAGATCCGGTTAGGTTCTCGAGGCGTCTTTCCAGAGGCGTACCCATTTCGGTGTAGGAAGTTCCTTTGCCTGACCATTTGTTGGAAATCCAAAGAAACAATATGAACCCTGTACGGTTTTAGTTGTATAACCGGCCGTGGAATGTGGCGGTAACCTGCTAGTGAACATGGTAGCTATAGTAGGCATACGATAATGGTCGTATGTTGGCTAAGATTTATATTATACTTTCGAAATGTTTTCTACACTATGCACTAAAAATAATAAAAATCAAAGGATTCTGCGTAGTAATCATATTTGACTATCATAAAGAGAAATCTCCTCCAATTCTGTGTTTGCATTGTGTGTGTGGCGGGAGTCCTTATGGTAGTTTCATTTTTTTAAAAGCATAGTGAAATTCTTTTGATTTTCTTTGTGAAAATAACTATTTTAGTTCTCACACCAGTCCCATGACTGACCTGGAGTTTATTGTTTCCTCCCTAAACTCTGGGTGCCCACCAATTTCCACACGGGCAGTCTAGAGTTAGGTTATTAGGATATTCTGGAATTCAGGAGTTGTTGGAGGCAAGCTGGATGGCATGGCGTATTCACTAGTATATAGTATTTCATTTCCGCTGTTTGTTGTTGTTTGTTGTTGTACACTCTGATGATGTAATAAAATGTAATATGATGTAATGTAATAACTGATATAGTTCTTTTGTTTAAAGATTATTCATTTATCTATTATATGTTGTTCCGTTGCGATATGTGAGATTCTGATATTGTTCTGTTATTTCTTTCTGTTCTGTTCTATCTTTTTCTTTCTTCTTCTATCTTTTCCTTCTTCTTTAACCATAACGGGACGGTTTTCCGGCCTTCGATTGCTCGGCAGTTGATACAGTGGACGTATTGATGTCGGTTTTCGAGCGTCGAAAAGTCGCAAACGTCACATTTGGTATCAGAGCCAGGTTTCGATCCTGGGACCTGTGGGTTTTGTTCTGCTAAACATATGTCCAAGTTAATATAATAGCAGAATGGGTTTATATTCTGCTTAAATAGATGTCAATATAATCTACTTGGTGAACTATGGTAAAACGGTAACAAACAAATATCCAATATAACTTAATTAGAGGAATGGTGTTTTATTCTGCTAAACAGATGTTATTGAGTTCCATGTTCGATTGGGTTTACTTAAGGATAATCGACAAAGAAATTCCTTGGATTTAGAACATTCTTTAAAAGAAAGTTGATTTTTGAAACAAAGCCGATCTTTAGAATTAAAGTGGTTTAAAACTTTAAAACTTTTGTTTAATAATTAAATAACATTTAAACTTTTTATTAAATAATAATTAAACCTTTAATTAATAATTAAATAATAATTAACTATCAAACAAATAATTAAATAATAATTATCCATTAAAATAAATAATTAAACTATAATTAATCCGTAATTAATTACTAAATAATAATTTAAACCCTTAATTAATAAATAAGTATTAATTAATCTAAATTAATTAATTAAATATTCCTTAATTAAAACTTATATAATAAATTAAACCTTCATTTAAAATAATTAAATCATAACTAAGTTTTAATTAAACCTTAAATTAAATGTGATTACTAATTAATTCATAATTAATCCCTTTTATAAATAAATAATTATTTAATAACTATTCTTAAATAAATAATTAAATAATAATTAATCCCTAACAATTAAATAATAATAAACTTGAATTAATTAACTAATTATAATTAACTTAGCTGATTGACACTTAAGTGTTAATTACCTTTATAAACTAATGATTAAGTACTAATTATCTTAATTAATTAATTAATTAAAAGGTCATTAAAATAAATTAATAAATAAATAATTAAATAATTACTTTTTAAATACTTAACTAAAGTTTTGAAAGCACTTTGTAAAAAGAATACTTAAGTAAAAATATATTTTTTAGATTTTCCAAAACTAGTTCGTTTAACGAACTGCGCTTATAGCAACTATCGCTATATGACCCCAAATTTAAAAACTTGATTTTTATACTATACAGTTTCAAAATTATTAATTTTTAAACTTTTACCACTTTATAAATCTAGTGAAAGATATTAGAAAACAAAATAAGGTTTGAAAACTTTATAAAGCATTTCAAGAAAGTGAAGTTAGAAATCAACTTTTTAAAATCCAAAGGATCTTGATGTCACAAACTAACCATTTCAACATACTAACTTTTTTCTTTATCATACATCAGCATATGCATGCATACAACATATATATATATGTGTGTGTGTGTGTGTGTGTGTGTGTACAACACGACCCATCACAACATTCAATTAGTAAAGATCTTAACTTCCATACCTTACTAACTTTTACTTCACTTTCTAAGCTAAGAATCAACATTATGTATACACATACATAAGCCATATACAAATTATTGATTTCAACCAACATCCAACCAATAACAACCAAGATAATACTATGCTAATGTTTAAAAACTTTATTAAAAGATAACTCACCAAATGCTACCAAAGGCTTACTAACTCGACCCGATCTTCCACTAGCACTTGAATTCAACCAAGATCGTAGCTCCTACTTTGCAAAATGCAAATTTTTGAACTAAGATAGGGACTTTTTGTTCGGCCAATAGGGGTACATGGCTTGCCATGGTTGTGAGAGGTGCTTTTGAGCTTGTTTTGAATAGAGAAGATATAGGAAAGGAAGGAAGAGGTTTCTAAACAAAGTTTTATGGATTTTTAAAATAAAAGAGAGTTAGATTTTGAATTTAGACTTTGGAGGATGCTATGGAAATGCATACATGAAGACTTGGAGGAAATTTGCAAGAAAAGAGTGAAATTAAAAATGGAAAAATGTTAGGAAATTGGTTTATTTACTAAGTGCAAAAATTAAATTACTAAACTACCCTTATGTACTTTACTCTCCATAACTTCATGCCACCTCACCATGCTTGTCCACTTTCTTACCAACATGTTCCAACATGTATTTAATACCATATGTACTTATGTTTAATAAGATGCGACACTTACATTTCAAATTTTATTTTATATTTCATAAAATGTCACATCTTGCATTATATAAACTTAAGTAAAGTGTGTGTGTGTGTGTATATCTAAACATATCCTAAATTATTTTGTAATTAATATCTATATCGTAGAGTTCAAAATGTTACCAACAACTTTTAGCCGACAAAAAGTCGAAAATTCGGAAAACAAATTCAGGTCACATTTTTTATTTTTCTTCGCACTATATACTTTTGTAAACAAATTTTAAAACTATTTTACCATCATTATCTATTATTAAAAATAGTTTTATTTTAATTATAAAATATATTGTTTGAATATTTAAAATTAATTAAATATACCCAAATCAAAGATGTGAAATTCTGGGTTGTTACATTTGGGCTGTGAGCATTGATGTTGAGGGGGAGGCTTGGCTTGGCCTTGATGTGTTAAAGGCGGTGTCTTTAGGCTTTTGGTTGATGGTAGGAAGTGGTTCGTTGTTCTTGAGTGTTCGAGCTTATTGTAATCTTCGATTTGGGTGATTTATCTTGCTATCTTGTATGTATATATTGTGTGTGTGCACATGTGCACAAATATAAAATTAGTGTGACATTAACTAATTGAAGTTATAAACTTTGGATCCTCTTACATTTGAAAGCAAATGATAACTTTATATTGTATAAAATCACTCTTATTACGTTATATAACATATGATGTGGCCTTGATTTGATGTTTAAATATATTTTTGGATTGTGGGTTGAATATAAGTACGGTGAAAGTGTTTGAAGTGAGAATAGTCGTTATAAGTTCACTTAGATATCCCTTAACTTTAAGATGTGTAAATGGAAGATTTGTGATCGTAAATTTGTATAACTTGTTTTGGTTGTTCTATATACATTATTTATTGTATAGGACAGTAAATAAATGGTTTGGAAAGTTATAGACATTATGAACCAAAGTTGCGAAAGTTAGAAGTGAAAAGGTCGAAACTGATGCACTTTGAAAAAGCCTTGTGTTCGGCGTTTTTCAAACTCAACTTTAACATACATCCTACAGGCTTCTTTGAATTTTTAGTATATACTATAAGATTACTTATAAGTAGAAAGTTACTGAAGTTTAGATCATCCAATAACTTGTGAAACAAAGTTGCAAAAAATTATAGCGAGAAGGTCGCTATATCAGCACTTTGAAATATCTTTTTTTTTTAGAGTTTTTGTAATTAATACGAAAGCCATCCTTAGGGGTTTATATGTGTTTCTAATAATTATTATATGTGTATTTATTATTGAAAATGAATAAAAAATAAAATATTTTAGAATTGGTCAAACCAAGTGGCTAATGTTTGGAGTAAAAAGGTCGTTATATGACCACTTTAGTAAATAGTTTGTTTTCGAGGATTTTTATAAATACATTAAAAGATATACTTTGAGGTTTCTTTACATGTTTTTTAAATAAATTAAAATTAGTACTTATTGTAAAAATCTAAAATCATTTGTTTAAGTAGTCAAAACTGGTCGCAAAGATCGCGCTTCTCTATGTTGTTCTTTGTCAAAGACATTTAATAGCATTTATAAATGCTGTAGTAAATTGATCGAGGTTTTAATTGTCTAAAAATTATATTTTAATATGTTATTTTTTCCTAATTTTTAGGAATTTTTTCTAACGTATTTAGCGGTATTTCAAAGTTGGTTTGAGTTTAAATATATTTTTATATTTATTTATGAATTTTCAAAGTAAAGAGGTTTTATAATATAAAACATGCTTTTCATTTATTTTCATCAAATTGTAAATTAGTTAATTTTAAGTTATATCTTACATAGATATTATATATATATATATATTACATAGATATTCAAAACTTATTTATAAGTATTTTTAAAGTAAATTTATATACATAAGTTTGGAAAAGTAAGTTAAGTATTTTATAAAAGAATGAAAGGTTGTTTTGGATTATAACACTTATGTTATAATAAATGTCTTTGTAAATTTAAGTAAAGGTATATTACCTTGTTTAGTAAACATAGATATACATAGAGCTTTAAAATGAATATTTTAAAGATTTGACAAGTATGTTATGGTTTGGGTCTGTTGTGACAATGTTTAACAACATTTTTCTTTACCCTTTTTGAAAATACTTAGTAATATACTTAGATTTTTAAAAGAATGTTTTAAAGATAATTATAATTGAAATGGTTTTAGGTTTGTAACAATGTTTTAATGACATTTGTTTTTAACCCATTAAAGTGTACTTGTGCAAATGTGAAATCCTGTTTAAGATTTATGAATATCCTTATACCGCTTAGAATAAGAATATGAATACATTTCTAAGTATTGAAACATGTACAAATGAATAGTAGAACTAAAAGGGGGTTTTTTACATAAAAGAAGTTTTTACTAATAAAAGAGGTTTTAATTAATAAAAGGATAAATTAAATAAAAAAGGGATTAGAAGTCGCTTATGTGACTTAATCGTGTTTTGTGTGACTTAATCGTGCTTTGTGTGTATACTCGTTTATGGAAAGCATTTAGTCGTGTGCTTAGCACTAAAAGTCGACAAAGTAAACTTTTCTATCTTTGAGAGTTAAGGATGAAGTGTCTAGGCAAAGCTTTGATGCAACCAATGCTCTACTTACCTTGCTTCACCCTTGACCAAGGGATAATGTAAGTTGAAAAGCTCGAAAAGTGATAAGTATATGAGACTTAGTTTCCATATGCGACCGTATATTTTAGGCTAGATAGTCAATTTGTCGACTATAGAACTTGACCAAATTTATTTAGGAAGTATTTAAAAGCTTCACAGTTTCATATGATTTGAGAACCCTAGAGCGGAGCATTGGTATAAAGCGTTTCTAGCTTTAAGAACTTATATATACGAGAACCTTAAGGACCCCTCTTTATATATTGTTCAATTACTTCTAAAAGAACCAAAATTAAGTTGACCGCTAATTCATCGATTTAGGTTTTGGAGAGACCGGGATCGGTAAATGTTTTACTTATCGAATGCTACTTTAAAACTAATATACTAGTTCTATGTTTTGGAAGCGGTTGTGAAGTGGAATATTATAGAGTTGAATTGTCTATCATAATGTTAAGTCAAAGGGGGAAGTCGGTGTTAGAATTCGACGGAGGACTTATGCTGGAATCCATTTGAGGATTCATGATATGTTGAGATGCTAGGATCCATTGAGTGATTCGTGTTCTATTCGAGTGATGAAGACTCGTGTGAGAGATGCCGAAAGTAGCCTCTACATTGGGAAATGGAAAATGACAAAGAAGGATGCATAGTCTTGTGTTTAGCTAACTCGGGTAGGGTATTATCAACTCTACATCTAGAGTATGCTCATCTATTTGTTCATCGGCGGGAGTTGATGATACTTGGTTCCAATGGCTTATACTATTTCGGGCCTGCGGAAGCTATGTTTAGCTTATGGTATATTTTATTTAGAGATATACGACACTCGAAAAGTGGTTTCTGATCCTTGTGCATGGAGATCCGCTTCAGCTTACTAGAGGTGTCTCTATAGAAATCCATATGCAAACGTACCTTAGCGGTTTTGATTGTACCTCAATATTGTTGTGGTGTGATCAATGTAAGCATCATAGCTATTTAATTTGATTTTTATTCCACACCCTAGCATTATCTATTATATCACCTTATGTACTTATTAGATGGTGATTCTTTTAAGGGGGTAACCATTACGGCATTCCATGCGGTCTCAAAAGTACTGTTATATGCGACCACATATTTCTTGAGTTTCTCATACTAGACTTATGTTTGACACATGGTTTTTTTCACTAATTTCATTGTATACTCTTTCGAGTATCTGAGAAAGGCAGGTTTTCATTGATGCTCACTGGAGCTCGAGGAGATAAGTTGGATGTTTCACCTACCATAGTATTCTTATTTTTATAGCAATATTATTATGTATGTATCATCATTTATAAGGACAGATTGTTATAACTGTCCAAGCTGCTAATAGTATTTGGAATTGTAATTCTGAAATGCTATGATCTAAGAGCGACAGTTTGTACTGCTGTTTGATATGATATGTTATCGTTCCCCTATGAGATTCTGATATTGTGTTCTCTTCTTTCTTGTTCTATTTATTTTTATTTTTATTTTACCTTAATATATGGTCTTTCTGGCACTTGGATGTTCGGCCTATGAATACTGTAGATATATTAGTGTCGACATTAGGGGATCGAAAAGGGAGTCGTTGCATTCATAGCCTTTGATGTACTTCACATTTTCATAATCCAAAATAAGATTTGGAACATCTATAAGTTATGCTACAACTCTACTTTCAAAAGCATTAATTGTCTTTTCCACCATTAAAACTTTGTTGAAAAGTAGCCAAAACAAGAATGCTA
Source organism: Allium cepa (assembly GCA_030765085.1). Lineage (NCBI taxonomy): Eukaryota > Viridiplantae > Streptophyta > Magnoliopsida > Asparagales > Amaryllidaceae > Allium > Allium cepa. The sequence continues at coordinate 755,067,504 of CM060931.1, read as the reverse complement.
TACTGCACTTATCTTACCTGAATGCATGCTAATCAAATTTCATATATGTGACTAATGTTTTAACCCGATTTGAGAATAGGTACACAGATGACTAATGGATTAGCTTGTAGTGCTAGCTTTCTTTGCTCGCTTTAGAAAATAAATAGGCATGCTTAAAATTGCATAAAAATGTATGATTTATGCTTATATATATATATATATATATATATATATATATATATATATATATATAAAATTTGTTCTGTATATATTTCACCAAGAGAATATACAAAATAAAACACAATAAGCTAGATACACTTTTAACATGAAACAACTAAAATAAAACAATACATAATATGTTAAAAGTCAAGCACTGATTAAATCATCCCTTATTGTCCATCCCCAATACCATTAATTACCAACAATTACTTCAGTTGGACCTTCAGAAATCTCTCATTTGATATGATAACCAATCGCTTTCTGATCACCATCTTCCATATCAAGCGGTTACAGTAATCGCTACCAATACTTTCTCTTCGATTTTCTTCCTTTATCCAGCACCATGTCCACCAACTTATCACCAAGTCTTATCTTGAAACTCAAATATGTTCTAGTTTTTGATGTCATCTCTTATTATAAATATAATTAGTCCTTCATTAGTCTTTTGAGATCTCCAATCAATCAAACACCAATCCTAAATCAATATGATCAACATTCCTGGCTTACGCTCTAACATGTTCTCTAAGAATCAAGACTATGACCATCTGTGTGCTAACTCAAGCATTTGCGCTAGTTAATGTAAATACTAATTCACTTTAAACTTTTGTTTAGAGCTGAGTGTGAACTTGCCAGAACTATACATGATGATTGAGCACTCTTTTGTATCTTTTTCAAATCGAAAGTAGTAGTGCCTAAAAACTAAGATATCCGACCACCCTTATATGTTATAGCCTTCATTATTGTCTTGCTTATGGCAATGGTTTAAATACATAGTACTTCGTCGTTGGTGTAGTATGTCTTTAGAAACCAAAACTTTGAAGAATTTTCATAGCCAGCAGTCTTTTGAACATCGGGAAGCAAAAATTGGAAGAAATACCTTATCCTATATACATTATAAGAGTTCCTCTTTGAAGAGAGATTCCATATATATATATATATATATATATATATATATATATTAGGAATCTGATCATGTTTTGATCGTGTATACTTATATATTTATATTGCAATTGTTCGAAAGCCCCTCAGTACAAAGAAGTCTCTTCTGAAATCTTTTAAAAAATTTGATACTTAAAAAAATTTTGAAAATTTTATACTTTTTGGAGTGAAAGAAGATTTTCGAAAGAACTATTGAAAGCTATATGTATATATGTTGTCATGCTATGCATTTGAACAAAATGGTTTTTTTATTTATGTAAGTACATATGTACTTACGTTATATTAATTTACATGAATGGATAAATTTTAAATGAAATACTTTATGTTGAATTAAGTTGGATTAATTGATGCATGGTTGCCTTTTAATTGAATGATCTAATGCTCTTTTGAGTTTAGGAGTGCAAAAAGAAATATAAAACTAAGAATGTGTGTGTATTACATTTCATTGTTAATGTTATTGGCTAAATCGATTACAGTACTCTCTAGTAAATTGCGAGGAAGCTATTTCATTAAGAAGGGGTGTAACGTCCCGGAATTTCGATCGTCAGATTTTGAACATCTAATTCATTGTAAATGTTAATGTGGATTTTGAATTGATTTTGAAGTAAGAATACTTTGGTTAAATCAATATAATTAGTTAAAATATCGAGTATGGCAATTCAATTAGATTTGAATAATAATAATTAAATATTTGGAATTGGAATAATTTGTGAATCTGGAGGTAAATAGATACGAAAATGGTTTCTACAATTTATTTTAAGCCTATTTGGATTTGAATTATAATATTGGACTATTGGATGGAATCAAAAATCGATAAGCTAAATTTGGAAATTTTATATTAATTTAATAATGGGATTTAATAATATACTAATGCAAATAATCAGATTTTGATTTAAAATGAATCAGAATGGTTTAAATATAATTATAAATTCTATACGATTTATAATAAAGTTAGTAAAGTTTTAAAAGTGAAATTTTAAGTGATTTCGACGATTTTGGAAATCGCTCGAATTTATCGACGAGTTAGAATAGCCTTCCGGGGCACAGTCTCGGAATTCGATGAAACAAGTTCCATTAGATCCGTAATAGTTAGTTATTATCGAATTTCAATTTTCATAGCAATTGGAGTTGCTGTTTGACCCTGGCAGCTCAAAACGCATAGAAACTATTTTAATCAATTTAATTTAAAATTGATCGTTTGTTTCCGTAACTCGCGCATATGATCGAATTAGCCTCCGAAACACGTTCCATTGTGTTCAGAATGCGGGTAAAACATTATAATCGCCAGTCGGCACGTGTTGTTTGGAAATCGTTTGAGAAAATTGTTTAAAAGTGAATTAAATAATAAAATGAATGGTTGTACGTATATATACATGTGTATAGAAACCCTAGCCTCAAGAACAGAACATAGCCACCTCGCTCAATTTAATGGCCGAAACAAATCAGTTTCCTCCTGCAATCTTCCACAATCCATCGACTTTTAGCAAAAATTGTTAACTAGGGGATCAGAGAACTCGACGAAGGCTTCATATCCATTAGGTGGAGTGGCACGAAACTCGACGAGATGACCAAAAATCGTCGACAAAGGGGCAGCGTATGTTCGCAGTTTTTGAGAAAGGGGAGCCACCGAACTTCGCCATATACTAGCCCATGGTGGACGTGGGGATGGTGCGGCTCCCAGTGGTGTTGGATTGAGTTCGATGACGACGATGGAGGAGCTAGGGTCGGTCAAAGTTTGAAGCAATGGGTTTTCGATTTGAACCTGATGTCGCGTGTTGTAGAAGGAGGTTACGGCCTATTTTTTTGTTCGGTATTAAAAAAAAGGAAATTTTTGTTTTAATTTGTAATTGAAACTAATAAATTTCATAACTAGTGCATGCGAGGTCGAAATTGGGCGAAACAGAAGCGCCGGAATCGCGGCGACGCGATCTACGCGCTGCAGCAGGTCCGGAGATGTTTGGGGCAAGTGTAAATTTTGGATTAAATCGAAGGATTCGATGTAATTTTAAACGCTAGTCGAAACTCAAGGTGACTTAATCTCACTCACATCTGGAATTTCCAGTTAATTTTAATAGTTAAAATTTAAATGAATGATTGATTGGTTGGATGTGAATATTATGATCAGTCTGGATATGATATTTTATCTGTTATGCTAACGTATATGGATACAGGGAAACAGGTTGGAGGGATCCAACTGGATTCTTCACAATATAGAATTTTTTTTCATAATTGATGATGTGTTTATTTATATACTGTGATTGATTAATTTGAAAATTTAATTATGCTATTCTATGATTGGATGAATACAATCTAGGAATTTAAAATATAAATAGAATAAATTGGGTTTAAAAGGAAATAAAAGTAATTTTTAAGTAATGAATTTAAGGAAATTAAATTCAAGAAATTGGTTTGGAATTTGAAGTGTTTATGAAATTTTGATTTAAAAGGAAATGTTAAATGAAAATTTATAAACTGGGTGTATAAATGAAGTGGGATATTTATCAGAGATAGAAATTGAAAATATAAGTTTCTGGTGGGATTTCTATAAGAAGTATAAATTGCTTAAAAATAATAGTAAGATTGTTTTTAAAGGATGGGAAGTGTACTTTTTCCTAGAAATTCAGTATGTTTTAAGGAAAAGCTTTCAAAATATAAATGGCCAGTTTAAAATGTGTTTTAGAATATTTTAGAAAGAAAATATTATTTTAATTGTTAAACATTTATTTAAGTAATTATGGTATTTAATTATCTTAAAGGTAAAGTAGTATTATGTTTTCAAAGGGAATTTTAATATAGATATCCGATAGAACAACTTCATATAAAAAGGAAAATTTTGATTTAAGTTAATCAAGAAACTTTTATAGATTTCAAAAGTATAATTTGGATAAAAATATTTGGTAATCATATTTTAAATATTTAAGTATATTTTTGGAAGTGATTTCCAGGAAATAGAAATGTGTTTAAAAATAAAAGAAGTTTATTTTAAAGTGTGGGAAGAAAATTTACGGGATAAACGTAAATTTGAATTGAGATAAATCAAACAGGATTTATAAAAGGAATTCTTTGGTTTATTCTGAAAATAAAAGTGTATTTCCCTGAAAACACAAGTACGTTTCAAAACAGATTTCTTTTTAAAAAAAATTAAAAAGTTTAAATTTGTTTTTAAAGTCATGTTTTAAGAAATTATTATTTTAGTTGTAAAAAATTAAAAGTAAAGATTTAATAAATTAGTTATAGAAGTAATTAATTTAAATGGTTAATTGGTATTGTGTTTTATAAAAATATTATTAATATTTATATTTTATAAGATGGATTCATTTTAAAGATAGTTTGGTTGAAGTTTTATTTCAAACTAGTATAGAATTTTGTAACTTCTCTTTTAAAATTAGTTTGAACTTAACCCTTATTTTATAATTAGCTTACATTTTATAAAGTAGTTTGCTTTAAATGTTTTTAAAATATATGTTGAATAAAATGTTTAAGTAGTAATCTAAATATTTTAAGGTATATTTTAGAATACAGTGATTTAATTGTTTTAAAATCTAAATGTTTGGACTTGGTTGTTTCCAGTGGAAATAACTATTTGGGAAATTTATTCCATGACAGAGTGTGAATTGAAACTGTTTCCAAGGGTTTGAAAATGGAAATATTTCTTGAAAAGATATTTTAAGGATAATAAATAATTTGGGCAATTATTTATGGTTGATGGATGTTTGTGAATGTTAATTGATAGTTAAATAACCGACTATCAATATTGGCCAATGCGTTGATCGTTTCGAAGAGACCGGGATCGGGATTAATTTCTCGAAAACCACTTCGATCCGATTTGTACGTTTTCATCGAAAAAACGAGTTCGGAGTCGAAAATGGAGCAGTGAAGTGCAAGGGCTAGTCTCTACTAATCCTGAGGATGATTTCAAAATGGATGTAGTAGGAGTAGTTCCTCCGGCTCTGTTCGAACCCGGGACGGACTTGTTTGGATGAACGCTTTCGAAACATTGTCAGGTGGATGGTGGGCGTTCTAAGTGAAACGTTCTAAAACGGTAACGCTTAGCCTGAAGCCACATCAACCGAGAATGACTGAAAATCAAGGGATATGCAGCAAGGCTATGTGGGTATCACCCATTAGGGTATGGTCATCCCTGCCTAGATGTCCTTTTTTATTCCGCTTAGTGGTGCGGTTGTTGATCCCAACCGTAGGGTGATACTCGGGATTATCTAGTAAGGGGTAGTCCCGGTCTTGTGTTGCAGGGGTTGGGAGTAATCCTCGGTACGGTGATCTAGGCCACGTACTGTGACAGGTGGTACCCCAGTGCCTAGTCATTAGTTGAAAATCCATTCTCCCTACGTGCCTTTTATGGTTTTGTTTGTATTACCCACGATTGTGGCTAGTAGCTGGAATTTAATTAATGTAACAATCTCGGCTATTTGATTAAGTATTTGTATATAGACACTATAATTATATCAGAGGATTTTATAATAAATGTTTTGGCTATCGTAAGGTAAAAACCGGACATGTTTATTTGTGGTGTGGTCTTACGAGATGCTTTTGATTTCAAAGGATTTTTGAAACTTTAATAATCAATTTGAGTGTATTTTTATCAGCTAGTATTCCAGACTGACTCGGGTGTTATTTCATTATAATGATCAGGTCAGACCGAGTATTGTAGATTGTAGGAAATGATGCTCTGGAGCTCAGGAGAGGAGCTGGAGTCCGAGGCGTATTATCCGTACTTGTTTATATCCGCTGTTGTGATTTGTTTGAAATTGTCAGGTTGGTAATTGATGTTTGTTTGTGATATTCTGATGGTATATTGTAAAAAATAGATATAGTTTTCATTTTGTGTAAAGATTTGTTATTGACTATGATATTTTATTCCGCTATGATTGTGAGATTCTGTTATTGTTTAGTTCCTTCTTTCTTCTATCTTCTTTCTTTTCCCTCAACAATCTGTCTTTTGCGACACTCGAGCGTCAGCATATTATTCTGTGGTGTATTTTGTGTCGATTTTCGAGGGTCAAGAAGGGCGGGTCGTCACACTTGGTATCAGAGCGAGGTTGGCGATAACCTTGGCTATGGTGGGGAAATTACTCATTAAACAGAGTCAATAGTACTCTATAATGAGTTGAGTGTATTAATAGATATGAGTATTTGTTTGTGAATATAATAATTGTTTTTATACTGTGTTGACTTATCGGTTGAGTGTTTATGAATTCTGGTAGGTACGGGAAGTACATCCGTATCGATAGGGGTTTCTTAACTCTTAAACAAGAAAAACCCACAAGGTATTGTTTTTAAAGTGGGTAATTGATATAATTTTACCCAAAATTATATTTTGGTATGAAAGAGATAATTTTCAGAAATTATTATATATTTGGATGTTTGGTTGTTAATATTATAATCAAATATAAGAATCTATAATTTGAAATGGTTTATAACCAAATAGAATTATCTAAGTATGGTTTAAATAAAAAAAGAATAACTAAATTTGAATTAAACCAGAATTTAAATCTCGGAAATTTTGAAAAGTGTTCAAAATGGGCTTAAACAAAGAGTTTGGGAATTTAAAACCTTGGAAATGATGGAAATATTTTCTAAAAATTTGAAGGAAATAATGGAGTATAATTCTGGGAAATATTTCTAAATGGCAATTGTTTTGAAAGGAATTTATGGAACTAAGAAAGCACTGAACTTACTTCAGTCGCTGGGAAATAATCATGATGATGATGGCCATATCATCAGAATTCATTTTCGAGTTTCTAAAGTGATGGATTGCTTCTGTGGTAATTGGGTATGATATTTGTTTAAAGTTGTTTGATATACAAGGTGTAATCCCCCGCCTTTCCACACGGTTCAAATCGACGATAAACCACACACGTCGGACTTAAACCATACATAAGGGCGGATTGTTATGGGGTAAATAAGAAAAGAAGGAAGAAATAAAAAAACAAAACAAAATCTTGCAGCGGAACGACAAAATATAATAATCAAATATAAAATTCATGAATCTATTTACAAAATATTTGATTTTACTTATACAATACATATCAGAGTTAAACGTACCAGAGAATAATAGTTAATGCAGCGGAAACAATATGCATGTAACGACCCAGAATTTTTGATAATTTAAATTTGAATATTTAATTAATTTTAAATATTAATAAGTGGGATTTTTAAGTCGAACAATTTATTTATCGGATATTTGATTTAATTGGACGATTAAATCGATAATTTAATAGTGATATTCCAGAAATAATTAAATATTGGGTTAAGTATGATTGAAAATGATTTGGAAATTTTTATTCTATCATATTTAAGTTATAGAAACATTATAGAACTTTTAGAATTGAATTCGGAGTTAATTTGTAGGAATCGAATATTTTAATATTTAATTATCGACTGAAAAATAGCCAATTTTTGAACAGTCTCAGAATTGAACGAAACGAGTTCCATTGGATCCGTAATAGTTAGTTATTATCGGATTACAATTTTCGTAGCAATCGGAGTTGTCGTTTGACCGTGGCAGCTCGAAACGCATCGATATCGTTTTAATATTAATTTAGCGAGCTCAAATAGCCATTTTTCAAACGGTCTAGGATTTCGACGAAACCAGTTTCATCGGATCCGTAATGTGATATTATTGTAAGATTTCAAATTTCAAGTCAATCGGATTTACCGTTTGTCCGGTACAAGCCAAAACGCCTAGAAAATCGTTTAAATCGGTTTAAATTTAAATCGAGCGTTTATTGTCGTATTTCACACACACGATGGAATTAGCTTCTGAAACCTATTCCACTGTGTCCGGAATGCGGAAAAACCCCAAGATCGCCTGTCGGAACGCGTAGATTGGAGGTCGTTTGCATAAGTTGTTAAATTGGAAATTTTATTATTAAAATAATATTAATAATATATATATATATATATATATTTATTTTTCTTTCTTAACCCTAACGAGATATTCACCAGCCGCCTCTATTATAAACCAATGGCCGAAATTTCATGGTGTTCTTCTTCATTTTCTTTCCAATCCATCAAATGATTTGAGAGACGTTCAACACGAAAGTCGAGGAGCGTGGAGAGAGCGTCACATCCATACGGGGATCATGAAATATGGAGCGACGTGGTGGCCAAGATCTCGGCCCGTTCGTGCGTTGTTTGGGCACGGAATTCGAGGCTGGTGGTTGACCGAGTGGGGCCGGTCTCTGAGCGTGGGTAGCTCTCATGATGGCGAACGGAATGGAGGTTGTTGATCGACGAACGGTCGAGCATGGTGGTCGCGGTTCGAAGCCCTAGGGGCGGCTTGTATGCGTTCATGCGTGTGTATCCTACCTGTAGAACGAGTGATAGAAGGAAGATGAGTAGCTTGCGCGTGCGGCCCAAATGTTGGTATTAATATTAAAAAAATGTGTAAATTGAATTTTATAATTGTATGGAAGTTTAAAATGTTGTATCTTGTTCATGCGAGGTCCGATTGGGACGAAACAAATTGCGACGGGTCCGTATTGATGGGCACTTCGCGATGCAACCAGTTTGAAGTCGATTGGAGCTCGTTTGTATTTGAGTAAAATTAAACGTTCTTTTAATTTTATTCGAAAACGAACGCTGAAACGGAAATAAAACCAAGGTGAGAACTCCTCACTCAATCAAACCGTTTGGTTTAAAATTTTAAATAGTTAATGTTGATTGATGATTTGCTGTTTGATTGTGATAGTAGATATAGTAGGATATACTATATATAGCAATATATATATATATATTGGCATATGTATATATTGGAATTGATTTGCCGCCTCGTATAGCGGATGAGACCCTTTTGCGCCGCCTATTAAGCGGATAATATTTTATAGAATCCCATATACCGCGATATTCCACCTTGAAGTGGAATTGGTATTATGCTAACGTCTGTGGATGCAGGAAAACAGGTTGGAGGGATCCAATTGGATTCCTCGCAAATATTTATTTGTTTATAAATATTGTGTTGATTGTTAACTATCATATCGATATATGATGTTTATTCTCGTGATTGACCATTTGATGTTGTTGCATCATCGGATTCATTTTTAAAGTTAAAAATAATGATTTTGAATTTAAAAAGGGTTTTTAAAGTGATTTTCCAAAGTATACGTTTTATTAAATTTTTGGATTGATTCATTTTAAAATAAATGAACGTATAAAATTTTATGTTATAAGAATTAATATTTTTATGAAATTAACCAAAAGGAAAATTTTAAAATAAATAGATTTATAAAATAGTTAAATTAGGATTTTTGAATAATTATTATAAACAGTTTACATAAAAGATTTTATAAATTGATATCGATAAATTTAAAATTATTGGAATTATGAAACGAGTTTATTAAGTGTTAAAATGAAGTATAAAAATGGATTTCATTTAAACTATAGTTTTATAAATTGTGAAAGTTATGAAATGAATTGATGTTGAAAATAAAAGTTTTATAAGTAATTAACTTATAAAATCGATTTTGGCCATTTAAAGGGGATATTTATAGAAATTGTTAATAAAGGAGGTTTTTATAAGTTGAAAACTATTATAAAATGTAAAGGAATCTTATCAGTGATAAGATCTAAAAATTTGTGAAGTTTTAAAAGAACGGTTAGGTAAATAAATGGATTATAAGCTCTTAACTTATAATACGAACCTTTGGTACAGAAATTGGGTTTATAAATTGAATTGGACGGATAAAAGAGTTTTCTAAACCGAAGTTATTAATTGAAATGGAATTTATAAACGTTGTTTATAAATTGGAAATCAATTGAATTTGATAAATTGAATATGGAAGTTTGTTAAAGGGGTTATATTCACTATTTTTGAACGATGAATATACTATTATATTAAATGGTCATGCTTTGAAGAAAAAAAGTTTTAAATGGAATTTAAAACGATTTAAAGATGCTTTAAGAGGCATTAAGTATCTGTTAACTCCTATTTCTACCACGACCTAAAACTCCGCGACCTATAACTCAGCAGCCCAACGACCTAAGAGTACTTGACAACTTAATGGTCTCAACGACCTAACGGCATAATTGCATTAGCGACCTAACTCCACGAAGCAGCTATGCGACCTAAAGACTTAAGCATTGTCACGACCTACGACCTATGGGGAGTAGCGACCTAATTCCTGAAGATATGGAGCGACCTATCAAGCTTTGCGACCTAACAGAGAGCTGCAACCTAAAGGAGGCCGCGACCTACCAAGCTTCGCGACCTAACCAGATAAGCAAGCAAGCAACCTAAAGACTTTATGCGACCTAACTGTCCACCGACCTATGAAGTTTCGCGACCTAAGGGATTCAGCGACCTAAGATCAGCTATGGCCACAGGAAAGTACTCACGACCTAGGGTAGGTCGCTAACGACCTAAACACGTAAATAAAGAGGCCGCCTCTACTATGCCGCTGAGTGTTAGGTCGCGCACGACCTAGAACTTGTTGAAAAAAGCATGCGCCTACTCATGAAAAAGGAAAACCGGAGCTTCATAGGTCGGAGACGACCTACGACCTTACTTAGGTCGGTCACGACCTACGACCTAAGTCCGAGCAAAGCCTATAAATACACCCCTAATTCCAACTGAAAGAGGACTTTTTGGCTGATTTCCTTCGAACACCGTTACTCTGCTGCATTCCAAACTAATCCAATCCAACACTTGAAGCTCTCAAGATATTAAGAACGCTACAAACAACTTCAAGAAGAGATCACATGCATCCAACATGGATTCGAAAACTCTCATCTCCATCGAAGTTTAAGCTACTTGTTCTAAGTATCTTGTAATTCAAAGTGTATTGTATTTGGGAAGAATTGTATCAGCTTGTAACGAGATTATTAATAAAAGTACTTAAAGTGGACGTAGGCTATACCCTAAAGCCGAACCACTATAAAATTGTTGTTGTTTACCGCTTTTCTACTATTATCTGCTTGTAATCTGTTCCCGAGTCGTCGGGTGGTGCTTTCACAATTACAACTCATACATCGGGGTGTTAGCGTTCAAATTCAAGCGTTAACATTTTTGTTGCTTTCACTGAGAACTGAACTCAGGCAAGTTATCATCATTGCTTCACAGAGGTTTGTAGAGAGAATTTCCCTGAAAACCAGAAGTCTATCCGAGATAATGGCTCCTGGAAGGAAGAGTAGATCTGTCAGATCTGGGAATATTCAAGAGGGAACCTCCGCTTCCCCTGTACCTAATCAACCCATTCCGTCTGCTGGGGTTACGAAAGCAGAGTTGGATGCTGTAATATTAGGACTGAACCAGCAGATAAACGCCCAGAATGCACAATTAGAAGCTCAGAGTGCCCAAAATGCTCTAATTCTGAATAAGTTGAATGATTTACTCGGGGCAAATAATCAACCGGATGGTAATGGAAGGAATTATACTGGCAACATTCATGATGCTAATGAGAGGAATGCTCCAGAAAGCGCTGCCAGTCCCTTTGAGCAAACGCTTCCTGAGGTTGGTGGATCTGGAACTCGACATGATGAGGAGTATCTTTCTGGAATGGTCCGGCAAATCATGAGAGAAAGTATGCAAAGGGTTGAAGATGAGAAAGAATGGGGTTTCGCCCCAAGTAAAACTCCATTTACTGAGAAAATCTTAAAGGCGGAGTTTCCAAGGAAGTTTGTCCCTCCAACTATCCCAGCTTACAAAGGGACAAGTGATCCGAATGAATTCTTGTATAAATATGATTGGCACATGACAGGTGCCAGGGCCTCAGACGAGATAAAGTGCCGATATTTCCCCGTATACCTTGAAGGTGTGGCTCTACTGTGGTTCACCAAGCTGCCAGTCCGATCTATTGATCAGTTTTCAGACTTGACCCGAAAGTTCAAGGAACAGTTTAGACTATATGCTTCAAAGGCCAAAGACATCATGTCATTGTCAAGTATAGAACAGAATCCTGGTGAATCTATCAGATCTTTCTTGAACTGCTTTAATATAGCGCTGGCAGAGGTGGACAATACTGAACCGCGAATGATATTGACTTATCTGATGAGGGCTATTGATAAGTCGAGCGAATTTGGGAAATGGTTAAACATGAAGGAGCCAACCTCCCTCGAAAAGTTCTACAAAAAGGCAGACGAATTCATACGCCTGGAAAGCCGTCCTGTACTGCTGAAGGCAGTGTCAGAAAAAGCTGAAGATAACACTGTTGCACCACGCAAGATTGAATCTGTAGGGCAAAAAAGGGAAAATAACAATGGGAAGAAACAGAGTAATCTGAAGAAAGAAGCCCCGATCCTTCAAGCCATCAGAGTATACTCCTTTATCAGACACGCCGGAGCATATCTTCCTTGCCATTAAAGATTCTGTTGACCTCCCTAAACCTATCCCTTTGAGGACCGGAAAAAAGGCTATACAAAGTGGGAAGTTCTGCCGCTTCCATAATCAACCCGGTCATGAGACTGATGAATGCCGCCAGTTGAAAAATCTGATTGAAGAATTGCTAAGAGAAAACAAGCTGCAGCAATTTGTGAAAAAGAATAGCAACAATCCTGCATCGTCAAGTCAGGGGCAACAGGCTCCTGTTCATCAGCCTAGGATAGGTGAGAAAGCTACGGGGCATGAATCTGGAAGGCCCATTATCAATGTCATTACAGGAGGGCCTCACCCAGCTGGCAAGAGCTGGGGAGAGATGGAGAGATATGCCAGAGCTTTGAAATATGTTCCAGCCGAAGAAGACGTCTTTGTTTTAGAAGACACTACGCCCCTGAAACAACAAAAAACTTTCAGTGATGATATTATTTTCAGAGCCAGAGATTCCTTAGGTATCGAAGCTCCTACCCTAGATCCCTTGGTCATCTCTGCTGGTATTGGACCGGCCATTGTCAGAAGAGTTCTCATTGACTGCGGAGCATCATGTAATATCCTCTTCAAGAAGACATTCGACCAAATGAAAATCCCTATGGTCGATGTACAAGCCTCATCGTAGAAGATCGCTGGCTTCACCGGGGAGCCAAAGCAACCAATAGGAACCATCGATCTGCTAGTAGAACTTGGGGAAGGAGAAAGGAAAGTGGTCCGCAAGCAAACATTTGTGATTGTCGATGAATTTTCTGCTTATAATGCTTTCCTTGGTCGTCCAACGCTCGCAGCATTCAAAGCTATTCTAGCCCCGTGGTGCCTCACTATTAAATTCCCTACAGACAATGGAGTAGGAGTTATAAAAGGGGATCAAAATGCTGCGCGAGAGTGCTATTTGACAGAGTTGCGAGAGTCAAGAAAGAGGGAAATGGGAAAGGATGCGGCCACTCCGGTCCGCATCAAAGAGCCAGCCTTGTAGCAATTACGGGGCGGACCCTGCACTGGCGAGCATAGCGGGGCACGGAAAGAGATGGATCCCAGAAAAGCCAGTGCAGGGGAGAATAGAGTAGTGCCGGTTGAATTGACGGTACCGGTACCTGTTGACCCGAAGGACCCAAATAAGGTGTTGAATGTGGGTTCACAACTTAATGTGTCAATTCAGAATATCTTGATATCATTCCTGAAAGCAAATCTGGATGTCTTCGCTTGGACTCATGCTGATATGTGTGGAATATCTCCAGAAGTTGCAGTACACGCTCTGAATATTGACCCAAAGTTTACACCAGTAAAACAGAAAAGAAGAACCCAAGGTCCAGAAAGGTCAGCAGCATTAAAAGAGGAAATTGATCGACTCATGGAAAATAACTTCATCAGAGAATCTACATATCCGAACTGGGTTTCAAATCCTGTGTTGGTTAAGAAAGCTAATGGAAAATGGAGAGTGTGCATCGATTTTTCAGATCTGAACAAGGCCTGCCCCAAAGATTGCTTTCCTTTACCCAGGATCGATCAACTGGTAGATGGAACAGCGGGACATGAATTGTTATCTTTCATGGATGCCTACTCCGGATATAACCAGATCATGATGCATGAACCGGATCAGGAGGACACGAGCTTTATCACCGATGTTGGTCTTTATTGCTACAGAGTTATGCCCTTCGGTTTGAAGAATGCAGGGGCAACCTACCAAAGACTTGTTAATGCTATGTTCAAACCGCAATTGGGCAAAACTATGGAAGTCTACGTTGATGACATGTTAGTAAAGTCTAAGAAAGCAGCGGATCACATTGAACACTTGGCAGAAATGTTCGCAGTCCTCCGGAAATACAGAATGAAGCTTAACCCTCTGAAATGCACGTTTGGGGTCGAGTCCGGAAAATTCTTAGGGTTTATCGTCAGCGCTAGGGGCATTGAGGCTAGTCCAGCTCAAATTACTGCCTTGAAAGAAGTCAAAGCTCCTAGAACAAAGAAGGAATTGCAAAGTCTCAATGGAAAAGTTGCCGCCTTAAGTCGGTTCATTTCCAAAGCCACAGATAAATGTATCCCATTCTTTGACGCCCTAAAGAAAGGAAAGAAAAACTTCAATTGGACTCCCGATTGCCAAAAAGCCTTTGATGAGTTGATTCGCCATATGGAGAGGCCTCCAATACTTTCTAGGCCTGGCGATGGCGAGGATCTTCTTATATACTTGGCAGCATCATCACACGCTTTAAGTGCAGCGCTGATACGGGAAGACAAAAGGATTCAACATCCAGTTTACTATATCAGCAAAAGACTCACTGGGGCAGAGATAAATTACTCTAAGTTGGAAAAACTCGCCTATTGCTTACTAATTGCGTCTAGGAAGTTGAGGCAATATTTTCAAGCTCATCCTATCAGAGTCCTCACTGATCAACCTTTAAAGCAAGTCCTGTTTCGCCCTGAAACTTCGGGTCGTCTTCTAAAGTGGAATATTGAACTCAGTCAGTATGACATCACTTATCATCCCCGGAAAGCGGTCAATGGACAAGCTTTAGCAGATTTCATTGCAGAGTTTACAGATAAAGGAAACACTGAGGAAGAAACGTTCGACAATTCCCCTATCCAGTGGAGGTTATATGTCGATGGTGCAAGAAATGATTACTGTTCTGGAGCCGGAGTCTTACTTGAGACTCCTGAAGGTCGGTCATTATGCTATGCACTAAGATTGGAATTTGCTTCAACAAACAATGAAGCCGAATATGAAGCTCTTATCGCAGGACTAAAAATCGCTAAAGAACTAAACATACGAGCATTACAGATCTTTAGCGATTCTCAGCTTATTGTATGTCAAGTCAAGAAGGAATTTCAAACGAAAGGGGGAAACCTGGCCGCTTACTTGTCGAAGGCTTGGGAACTTCTGTGTGAGCTCGATCACTATTCAATAAGCCACATTCCTCGGGAAGAGAATATGAAGGCAGATTCCCTCGCAAAGTATTCAAGTTCTGGTGAAGCTCAACTATTGGGATTGGTCCCTGTAGAAGTCCTTTCAGCACCAAGTATAGACGAGATGGATATTGACTGGATTATGAATGTATCTCAAGAACAAGAGTCATGGATGACTCCAATACTGGACTACCTACTCAGAGGTTCTCTGCCAGAAAATTCGATAGAAAGACGAAAGCTACTAAGGAAAGCCTCTCGCTATGTAATTCAGGATGGCCGATTATACAGACGGGGATTCTCAATGCCATTGCTTCGATGTGTATCCCGGGAAGAGTCCAAAACAATCCTAGCTGAGGTGCATGGAGGAGAATGTGGTGATCATTCAGGTGGTCAAACATTAGCAAAGAAAATTCTCCGATACGGATATTTTTGGCCAGAAATTAATCATGATGCTGCAAGCTATTCCCGAAAGTGTGACAAATGCCAAAGATTTGCCAAAATTCCTAGAGCACCTTCAACTGAACTCACACAAATGGTCAGTCCATGGCCATTTGCAATTTGGGGAATGGATCTCATTGGGCCGCTACCGACTGCCAAATCAGGGATTGGATATGCTATTGTTGCAGTTGATTATTTTACGAAATGGGCTGAAGCTGAACCTTTGGCTACTATCACCTCTAAGAAGATGATAAGTTTCGTGACCAAGAATATCATTTGCAGGTATGGTGTGCCTCAGAAAATAATCACAGACAATGGTACTCAGTTTGAAAGCGAGGAATTCCAAGATTTTTGCAGGCGATTCAAAATCCAGAAAAGCTTTTCAGCAGTTGCTCATCCGCAGGCAAACGGGCAAGTGGAAGCAGTAAACAAGATCATCAAATCAACCATCAAAAAGCAACTCGAAAGAGCAAAAGGTGGTTGGGTCGATAAGCTACCACTTGCACTATGGGCATACAGAACCACTCACAAAACTGCGACTGGGCACACTCCTTTCTTATTAGCATACAGGTCGGAAGCAATGATCCCGATAGAAACAGAGGTTCCTCCACACAGAAGGATCCATTTCAACCAAGCAGAAAATGAAAGGCTACAGCTTGAAGCGCTAGATTTCCTTGATGAAAAAAGAGATGAGGCCAATCTCATAATTGCAGCTCATCAGCAAAGAATAGCCAGACATTTTAATTCCAAAGTTCGCCAACGCAGCTTTGAGATTGGAGACCTAGTCCTGAAGAGAATTATGACAGCGACAGGTGTGTTTGGGCCAAATTGGGAAGGACCGTATGTAATAGGTCAGAAGCTTCTTGACGGCACATTCAAACTCACCACTGTTGATGGAGATCAAATTCCAAGGGCATGGAACAGCAACCATTTGCGTCCATACTTTACTTGAAAATTTTGTTGAAACATTGTAAAAAGAATTATGAATGTATGATTCTTGTAATTGAAAGCAATTGTAAAACTGATGCAAGTAAATAATGAAAGAATATAAAGTGGATGTAGGCCCAATTTCATGGCCGAACCACTATAAATCTTGTGTTCCTTATTATTATTACATGTTTGCTTTATTCTCGATATAAAAGGTACATAGAATGTATTGCTGAAATGTCGATTTGAATTTTTGCAGACAATGGAAGTGAAACTTGCACATAAAAAGACCAAGTGATTCTCGCCAAATTTCAAGTCACAAGAGCCCCGAATTCAAATCCTAGATAGGAAGTACTTCAATTGAACAGCCTATGATTTCGACAGAAACGGGTCTTTGCTAATAAATTGAGATCGTTTGAACAAACAAACATCCAATTAAAAAGCTAGTGCTCGTTCTCACGAAATTGCCTGACAATGAAGCACACTTCCTTGGATTAAACAAGTTACTTGTAAAAAGAAAAAAGAAAAAAAAGAAAAAAAAAGGGGGCAGAGGATCATTGAAAAGGCATAAGCAAGTGAACAGAGGAACAACCAAAGCTATCATCGGCAGCACAAGTCCTCTTCGGAGGCACGACTCTTCGGAGGATAAAGACCTCTAATGGGTCATACGCCACAAAAAAGAAAGTTCTGTACTCAACAATAAAGATTGGAGGAGTCATGACCCTCCAACCATGAGAGAGTAACTTCCAGGCGATGAAAACCCTCTCTGAGGCACATTTCACCAGGAGTTGAAGTGTTATGACCGCTCTTCGGAATTTCACTTCACCAGAGTTGAAATGCAAACAAAATAAAAGCCCTCTTCGGAGGCCCATTTCACCAGGAGTTGAAGTGTTATGACCGCTCTTCGGAATTGCACTTCACCAGAGTTGAAATGCAAACAAAATAAAAGCCCTCTTCGGAGGCCCATTTCACCAGGAGTTGAAGTGTCATGACCGCCCTTCGGGATTTCACTTCACCAAAGTTGAAATGAAAACAAAATAAAAGCCCTCTTCGGAGGCCCATTTCACCAGGAGTTGAAGTGTAACAACCGCTCTTCGGAATTTCACTTCACCAAAGTTGAAATGCAAAACAAGATAAAGACCTTCCTGGAAGCCCATGTTTCACCGAGGTTGAAATAAAACTTCCAAGTGTCGAAACGTGAAAAGGCTTTCCTCGAAGGCACAACTCTTTGGAGGTACACGTTTCACCAAGATTGAAATAAAACTTCCAAGTGTTGAAACGTGAGAAATCCCTCCTCAGAGGTACAACCCCCTCCCGGGGACACAATTAAAAAGAAAGACCTCTTCAGAAGCCCATGTTTCACCGAGATTGAAATAAAACTTCCAAGTGTTGAAACGTGAAAAAATCTCTCCTCAGAGGCACAATTTTTATTAAAAAGAAGAAAGAGAAAAATCCTCATCAAAAGCGTACTTGATGACTTTACCTATTCTAAAAAAAAGAAGGGGGAAGAAAGTTAAAGTACATTCAGAGGTCCGCTTTACCACATAGAAGAATTCACTTGGCAAAATATATACATACGCAAAAGGAAAAAGTGATTTCTTCGAAGGACAAAGCGTAGAAACTTATATGAAGGAAGTTGCACTCTACGAAAATTCTCTTCGAGAATGAAGTAATTATTCTTTAGAAAACGAGAGTGCAAGTCCCCTCGAAGTATACGATATTGCAGTAAGCTCATGGTATAGGGGCAACATGTTATAGTTACATACAAAGCGGTATAACTATGTCGGTAAAGTACGCTCAAACAACATACCACAAGCTCACCGCAGCATCGTATAAATAAACTTGTGCAAAAATGAATAATAAATGCATTCTCAAATTCAAACAAAAGTCTGTACAAGTAAAGAATCATTTTATTCAATTGCAGATATTGCAGATACAGGTTTCAAAATAAAAAGCAGGGGCCGGTGCCTGCACAACATCCGACCATTACACAAAAAAGGAATCAAAAAGCTCAACTCTTCATTTCTTCTTGCCGCCTTTAGACCCTTTACCCGGCCGAGTGGTTAGCTTTTCAGGTCTTTCAGGTTGGTCTGAAGGCATAAGGGAAGAAGGGGAGGGAGGTGCAACTGGTGCAATTTCCGGTTCCTCTTCAGTGGTGATAATTTTCTTCCCCCTCCTCTTCGATGTCCCATGCTTCTTTCTTCTCTTCGAAGAAGACTCACTCCCCGGAGTAACGAGAGCGGACAAAACTACGTCGTCAGAAGGAGTCCGCTCCGAAGAGATCTCGCCTCCTTCGAGTCCCTCATCTTTTTGCTCCTGCGAAGCAATAGGGTCATCCAAGCCATGAAGAGCCTCAATTTTCTCCTCTTGTGACCCAGGTTGTGAAGCAGAAGGAGGAGTCACCTGAAGAGATGGAGGAGGAATAACCAGAGAAGGCGAAGTCTGCACGGCACTTGTTGTTTCAACTGCAGAAGAAGAAAAATTGAAAATGTTAGTATCTTCCCGAAAGAAGGGAGATATGGGTTCATCGAGATTCAAGAGGTAATCGAGAAGCTCATCAAATTTTTGAGGAATAAGCAGGTAATCCACCTGAATCGGACCAATGTCGAAATTACCTGAAGATGTTGGCTTCGTCAGTTCAATCTCATAATTCTGAGCCCCAATGTCCTCCAAAGCCTCTTCATCAGTAGGGGTAATTACCCCGGTTTTTGTAGGAGGCGGCGAATGAGCACTAGAGCCTGTAATGTCCACCTCGGGAGAAACAAGAGGACGTTCAGAGGTAGTAGGCGGTACTTCTTTTTCAGAACGCTCCTCTTCCGCCATCCCGGCCCGCGCTCTGGCAAGCTGCTTCTTTCCCTTGGCAAGAGCGGCACGGGCTTCATCATCAAGATAATGCTCTTCAAGGGCTGACTCAGCATATCCAGCACCTTTACCACCGAGCATATCAAGTGCTGCCTCCCAAACTTCAGCCAGTGTGATTTCATACTTGGGGCCTAGAAAGGCAAGGCTGCCACGTCCCAAAATGCTGTGTAGATAAAAATCGAATAATGTGGAGCTAATGTCAGCTTTGGTTGCTTGATGAGCCTCTTCGGCCGCAAGTTTACCAGCAACAGCCTCGTCGCGCTCCTTTTCGGCCATAGCAAGTCGAGTTTTTAACAACTCTATCTCCAAGCTTTGAGAGCCGGTCTGTTCTCGCAGTTGTACAGTTTCAGCACGATATTCTTCTATGACCTTTTCCTTGTATGCAAGCTTATCTTCGACTGCTCTTTGACTGGCATGCGCATCTCGTACTTGTTGCTGAAGCATGCTCTCCTTTTGAGAATGGAAAGTAGATGAAGTAGCTAATTCTTCTTTAAGTTTTTCTACTTCCGCTTCCAGCTTTTCACTGTAGGAAGCAATACTTCTCATTTCGGCGTCATGCTGTTCGAGAGTCTTCTGCCACTCAGCCTTATCATTCTCCATTGTTAGCATGGCCTCGAGATTGGCTCGGTTAACCCTCTGAAGTTCGTCGACGAGTTTTTGCCAGTTCGACATTCTTTCGATATCGGTCCTGACAGTATCAAGATTTCGCAGCATAGCTGGTTTGTCGAGAGGAACCAAGTCGAGATCAAATCGAACCCCTCTCAGGCACCACTGAGGAAATCGACTTTGAAGAGTGGGAGGACCTTGCCCGACTTGGTATGCGGGCCGGTTGATGATTGTTTGAATGTCGGAGCGAACGGGAGCAGGAGATTGAGCAGGGACATGTTTAGAAGCTGAAGGAGTTGTTTCTTCAGTAAGTCTAGCCCGCTTGTTAGAAGAATCGTCTATGTGACTCGTTCCTCTCTCATCATGAGATTTTCTCTTTTGGGTATCATCATCTCTGTGAGGAAGATCATGTCTTTCTTGTTCCCTTCGGCGACGTTCTTCATATGCTCGTCTCTCGTCGGCTTTCCTGATGGCCCTCTCTTCATCCGACTCTCTGTAAGAAGGAAGGTAACGCCTGTAATCATACTGGCTACGCCTCCCGTAGCGCTGGAAATCATCATAATACGAGCCGCTGCGCCCCATAGGAGAATCTGGAATTAAAATAATAAGCTTTAGAAATCTTTAAAGTACAAGAAGATAAGTGCATAGAAGTGATGAGAAATCCAAAGTGTCGTGTGACGTGTAAACTACGCGCATCGAGTTACAAACCACTCTGTGGAATAGAGGTAGTGATAACTTGAGTAGGAGGAGTTGACATTTGTTGAAAAGAAGATGTCGCCTCGATTACAGAAGAGACAGTTTTAGAAACATCATCTTTGAAAAGTTCTTGAGATGTCACAATTAAATCGCTCAACCCCTCAAAAACATCATCGCCATCTTGTTTTTTGGAGCTTGCTTTCTTAACTCCTTCACTAGTAGATCGAGGGGGTTCTTCCTCTTCAGTAACTGGGGCAAGTACAGACTTGTCAGATGGCCCCACAACATCTTTCGGAATTGAACACTTAACTAGTGAAGTTTCTATAGAGGTTCCTCCTTGCAAGTGCTCTTAGTGGAGACTGGGGCATCAGGAGTGCTTGTCGGAGAATCAGGAACCTCCGTTGGAACTTCATGTATTTGAGTGGAACGAGAAGGATGTAGAAGCTCAAACTGATGAAGAAGTTCTTCTGTCAATAGAAATTTTGCGCTTCTTTCTTCAGCAGCCACAGTGCTTAGCCTTTCAAAAACTGACTTATGGCTGGAATCTCTAGAAGGAGGAGGAAGTGCTGGAAAGTTAAGGAATGGAATCAGCATCTAGCAATATGAACCAGGTAAAACTTAGAATAAAATTAAAGAGAAAAAAGATCTCACTTCCTACTCTCCAGTCTGCGTAGAATTCTGCGGGGCAACGAATGTAGAAGTATTGATTCAGGAATCCATGTGCACTCTCCGGCAAATCCAAAATAAGTTTGTGGTTCCGCGCACCCCTTACAAGTACAATTGAAGGATGGTCCTTGTTCTTCGCAAAAGTGCACAAGTAACAGATTTCCTCAAAACTCGGAAGACGATCAAGAGTCCTCCTGAACAGAACACACAATCCCATCAAAATAGCATAGCCACTGGGGTGCAGCTGAAAAGGAGAGATCGTCAGTCGAAGTAGGATTTGCCGGAGAAATTCATTAAAAGGAGGAATTGCTCCACTCAAGCACATTTGTCGATTAATGGCAACAAAACCGTAAGGTGGTCTATCAGCAGAGTCATTTGGTCCAGGGAGTAGAACTTCTGCCTCGGCAATGCCAAATTGAATGCATAATTGATTAAGCGCCCGCTGTTTCAAAAGGGTAGGAGTTCTTTCCGGAGGATTCTCTAGTGGAATAGTAATCGGGAAAACCCCTTCAGCGTGTTCTATTATCTCTTCTTGTTGAGACATCATTCTACATAAGCGACTGGATGTTCAGATGAGAAGGTGCACGTTTCCTAAAAAGTGTGAAGTGTTGTGCAGAACTTTAAAAAAAAAAGAAAGCAAACATAACTGAAGTTAAACTAGTTGACAATTAGTCGACTATGAGATTTCAGGACTTGTTAATATAAAGCTCAAGTGAAGTGTTAATGCGAACGAATCAACTTTAACTGGATATTTTAGTTTTGCTTTAACACTTCACTTGAATTCATTGGTTCACAGCATTTCATTCACACAATTCATTTAAGTTAATTACTCTTTATCGACTAATCTGTCATTCGATGTGGGCAGTCAATGGCAGTATATTCGTCCCAGTTTTCTGCAAACATTATGTTTAACAGGTTATTAGCATTAGAGATAATCTGCAAGGAAGTACAACAAAATCCAAGTTCAAACAGTTCAATCAAAGTTGTCTCAAAATGTCACAAGTCCTAGGTCGCCCGGCGACCTAGCATAGGTCGGAACCTTCTTAGGTCGCGCTGTGCAAAGTAAAGGATAAGGCATTTCAATCTCGTCATAGTGTTAGCTCGGCCGCGACCTAGAGTCTATGTCGCAAGAAAGTTAGGTCGTGCGGTTCCTAGCTCGAGTAACTCTTAGCTAATGAAAAGTCTTAGGTCGCGCAAATATTAGGTCGTTCAGCGACCTAGTATGGGTCGAAACTATTCCTTAGGTCGCAAGGGTTCTTAGATCACGAATTATCTTAAGTTGCTCAAATTCACTAGGTCGCTAGCTTCCTCCCCACGCAATGCTTCACCGGACTTGATAACCCGCTATCAACTACACCAAAATCCATCATCCTATTCGTGAAGTTCATCATCTTTTCATACCACCAAACCATTCGAAAAACCGATTCAAAGTATCTCCGATCTATCATAAATCTAACTCACTACTGTGCGTTCGTAAATCGCAACAACCACAATAACCAGTAACGATCAAAAATCGATCACAGCGCAACTCAAAGTGAAGCGCGACGCGCAAAATCGATTTGAGGTTCAGAGGTTGGAGTTCGTGGTTCGATGGTGGTTATGGAATGAATAAAGATCGAAGATGCTTACGTAATTTGATAGCAAGAAGGAATTGATGAATGATTTGGTTGAATTCGTCTTTGAAATCGCAGAATTCTGTTAATGGCAGAGCAAGAAATTGAAGCAGTTAGGTAATGGAGAAGAAACGACCTAGCAATTTATATGGAGCTGAAAGAAGAAGGCGAGTAGACACGCGAGTTAGCGTATGTTTTAGGTCGCTTACGACCTAGCAAAGTTAAGTCGAAGCACACGACCTATCACATAGGCCTGTACTTCGAGGGGCAAATGTTAACTCCTATTTCTACCACGACCTAAAACTCCGCGACCTATAACTCAGCAGCCCAACGACCTAAGAGTACTTGACAACTTAATGGTCTTAACGACCTAACGGCATAATAGTATTAGCGACCTAACTCCACGAAGCAGCTATGCGACCTAAAGACTTAAGCATTGTCACGACCTACGACCTATGGGGAGTAGCGACCTAATTCCTGAAGATATGGAGCGACCTATCAAGCTTTGCGACCTAACAGAGAGCTGCAACCTAAAGGAGGCCGCGACCTACCAAGCTTCACGACCTAACCAGATAAGCAAGCAAGCAACCTAAAGACTTTATGCGACCTAACTGTCCACCGACCTATGAAGTTTCGCGACCTAAGGGATTCAGCGACCTAATATCAGCTATGGCCACAGGAAAGTACTCACGACCTAGGGTAGGTCGCTAACGACCTAAACACGTAAATAAAGAGGCCGCCTCTACTATGCCGCTGAGTGTTAGGTCGCGCACGACCTAGAACTTGTTGAAAAAAGCATGCGCCTACTCATGAAAAAGGAAAACCGGAGCTTCATAGGTCGGAGACGACCTACGACCTTACTTAGGTCGGTCACGACCTACGACCTAAGTCCGAGCAAAGCCTATAAATACACCCCTAATTCCAACTGAAAGAGGACTTTTTGGCTGATTTCCTTCGAACACCGTTACTCTGCTGCATTCCAAACTAATCCAATCCAACACTTGAAGCTCACAAGATATTAAGAACGCTACAAACAACTTCAAGAAGAGATCACATGCATCCAACATGGATTCGAAAACTCTCATCTCCATCGAAGTTTAAGCTACTTGTTCTAAGTATCTTGTAATTCAAAGTGTATTGTATTTGGGAAGAATTGTATCAGCTTGTAATGAGATTATTAATAAAAGTACTTAAAGTGGACGTAGGCTATACCCTAAAGCCGAACCACTATAAAATTGTTGTTGTTTACCACTTTTCTACTATTATCTGCTTGTAATCTGTTCCCGAGTCGTCGGGTGGTGCTTTCACAATTACAACTCATACATCGGGGTGTTAGCGTTCAAATTCAAGCGTTAACAGTATCGAAACCATAGATTTCAACATTTATTGTTGAAATAGACGTTTTCGAGAAATAGAAGGAAATGAATACATAGATTTCAACATTTATTGTTGAAGTAGGCATTTTCGAGAAAATAAGGGAATGGTGGACTATAACACTGTTGTTGTAGTAAATGGTTTCCAAAAGGAAATATTTTATATAGTATTGGGATTTATATATCTATTTTAATTCCGAATCCCTATACTAGTGGTTTTGGGTTGTCGTAACGATGTGTTACGCAACATTCGTTTTGACACAAGTAAAAGTGAATAAAAGAATGTTTTCCTTATAAGAGTGAAATATATTCTTAACTATGGTTTAAGTATATGGAATATTTTCAAATTGTTGAAAATAAATAAACTTGTGAATTACTTATTTTTAAATAAGTATGGAAATGTTTTTCCAATATGAAATGAAACGTTTTTGAGAATTTATCTTTTAAAGGTAAAATGGAAGCGAATAATTCGAAATCGATTTGAAAATCGTATTCTAGTATATATTTTGGGAAATTTGAAATTCACTATGGAATTTATAAAGAAGGGAAATTTGTTTAAAAATAAATATTGATTTATTTTGAAGTATGGAAATGAATTTACAAATTTGGAACGTAAGTTTAAAATAAATCGGTAAAGATTTATTTGATGATTTGAAATTTGTTTTCAAAGGGTATAAAGGATGAAAAGTAATTTGAAATTGGTTATCAAATGGTTGAAGTGTGGAAATTATATCGTGTAAAGATATTTTGGTAAAACAAATAATTTGGGCAATTATTTGAAAGGTGTATATATATATCTTGTGAAGATATTTTTGGGATTAAATAATTTTGGAAAATTATTTGGAATCTGACGATGTGGCGCATCTTTATTGATAGTTAAATAACCGACTATCAGTATTTACCCTTGGATGGTATCTGTTGTGTTTGTTTGAGATTGAATGCTACACTTATTTTAAAATAAGCGCTCGCTATTCGGTTTAGCCGGGAGAGGACCTTTGTGTCGTATATCCCATTCCGAATATGTGATACGTCGTTATGGATAGCATTTGAAGACCGGTGTTGAAGACCGGGTATTTGTGAAAACGATAGGATGACCTATTGATTGTCTCTGCATCGTTAGCTACGGTATGGAGATTTCCTTTGTGATGGGAAATTTTATCGGGATTATGAATACCCGGATTGCAAGGCCTTCTTTGGAAGTGCCTTCGGTTCTCTTCGAACCCGGAACATACTTGTATGGTTACATGTATGACATTACATTTTGAGATATAGAGTAGATTTCTTTCAAATACATTTCTGTTGGTGGCGGAGAATTTATTCTCTTAGATTAACACCCTTCTCTGAGACGTACGAACTCAGAGGTTATGTAGTTGAAGGTTATCAGCGATATATTCCCAATTTGGTAATGTGACATGCTGAGTGCTGCTGTGTGATGATCACTGGTTCGTCATTTGTGATATGATCATTTGTTTGATCATTTATCTTTGTGATCATTGCTTTGGTCATCTGTTGACCCAAAGCATGGCTTTGTTGCACAAAGCGTAGCTTTGTGGACGAGACTTCGTCAGATCTCACTCCCCGAAAATGGTCGAAACAGGAATATGCGGCAAGGTTATGAGGGTCGCGCCCTTTAGGATATGTCATTCCCTTCTGGAAAAGGGTGGTATCATGGTATGGAGCCCAGATATTTACTCATGTTGATACACTATATCTATTACTGTGTGGTGTTGTTGGTATCGAGGGCTCGGATAAAGGTCCCAAAGGACCGGGGGATGACATATTCGTGTAGTAGTTACCTAGTTACAGAGGTAACCCGGCCTTGTGTTGGCAGAGATCTAACCGTAACATTAGTTTCTCGGGACGTCCCGCCAGAGGCGATCCCATGTGGCAGTAGGAAGTTCCTTAGCCTGACCATTTGTTGGAAATCCATTCAAAACAATACGCGCCCTGTACGGTTTTAGTTGTATAACCTGCCATGGAATGTGGCGGTAACCTGCTATTGAACATGGTAGCTATAGTAGGCATACGGCGAAGAGTTGTATGCTGGCTAGGATTTATATCCTACTTTCGAAATTGTTTTCTACACTATGCACTAATAATAATATCAAAAATGATTTGATTTTTGCGTAGTAAGCATCTTTGACTATCATAAGGAGAAATCTCCTCCGATTCTACGTTTGCATTGTGTGTGTGTGCGGGAGGCCTTATGGTAGTTTCATTTTCCAAAAAGCATTACGGATTTCAAAATTTAAATTTTCTTGTTTCTTGTTTAAAGATAAACTGTTTTGAGTTCTCACACCAGTCCCATGACTGACCTGGGGTTTATTGTTCCTTTCCTAAACTCTAGGTGCCCACTATTTTCCACACGGGCAGTCTAGAGTTAGGTTATCAGGTTATTCTGGATTCGGGAGTTGCTGTGCAGATTTGGAGGCGAGCTTGGATAGCGTAGTCTATTATCTATTGTATATAGTATTCTTTTCCGCTGTTTTATTGTTGTACACTCTGATGATGTGATGTAATGTATAAAATGTATAGTTCTTTTGTTTTAATGAATATTCATTTATCTATTATATGTTGTTCCGCTGCGATTGTGAGATTCTGATATTGTCTTCATGTTTCTGTTGTTTGTTTCTGTTTCTTCTCCCTTTTCTCTCTTCTTCTACCTCTTTCTTCTTCTTAAACACTAGCGGTTCGGTTTTTCGGCAACGAAAAATCGAGATCGTTAGAATGCATGTGGTGGAATACTATAATAAATAATAATAATATAAATCTTCGTCTTCGTTCTCCAGAGCTAAAGTCTTCGAATCCTGAAATGCTCAGGTTAACCCGAGCGAATTGAAAAGACAAAACACTCGAGTCAGAACTAAAAGTTCTTATGTAAGTTAAATCAACGGTAAATAATATGAGTGGAGCAGCGTCGGAGATGTTTACAGGATTTGACATCTTCTATCCAGTGTCTAACGTGAGTGCAGTAACTTAAGAGATGAATGCACTGGATTCACATCTCCTAAGGATCCGTTAAACTATCTACTATGTAGTAATATACGCTATTATAATACTGTCTAAAGTAAAGTATAATTTACTGAAAATTGCGTTCAGGGGTTACCCATATAGCCCTTAACACACTTTTATATTCCCATAGTCTATACAGTACCGTAATCTCCCCCGTACTAGGCGTCGTCAGAGGGCACTCCATAGGTATGGTACAAAACAAAATCGTATAAGGCGAGCTAGGGTAGATGGCATGGCACAACTAGACAATGCCAAGGTAGATATACCAATTACGCATCCGGGTTGGTGGTAACGCATAGCCGCAGCTACCGTCAACCTCAAGCCACACCCCCAAATCAAAAATCAGAAGTGGCCACTGAATCAATCCAAAAATCAGAGTATAATATCGAAGGGATGTGTCCGATAAGAGGGGCTATCTCCTTGGCCCGAGAATCGCTCCTGTTGTAGCCACCTTATGCCAACTCACGGGAGTCGGGTCCACGTATTTACCTCCAAGGAAACGCCGCCACCATCCTACTTCATTCTGGAATCTCCACCGCGTACACGGTTGTTAAAGTGGTTTTCGAAGTTGGCAGAGAGTATGACAACTTCCGATCCCGGTCTCCTTAACAGCCCAACGTTATTATAACACCGCGGTCTTTAAAAATAATTTATACTTTTAAAACAGAATATAATATCAATTTCAAAACCATATAACGATATCATTTCCATTTTAAAACCAAATTAATATGATATCTTTTCCAAATATATCCTTTTCTAAAACCATAACAATTTCAAAGTTATAATGTTTCAAAACCAAACACTTGAAATATAGCCTTTCAAAACATAAAACTTTGAATTTCATAACTTTGAAATATAACCCCACCACTTAAATGGGTTAAATATCAATTACTTTATATAATAAAATAGTTCCTTCACCTTCGCAAATCAATTCCAAATATAGATTTAAATCCCAAATAAACCATTTCAATTTCCATATATTTCAAAGCTTTAAATATTCCACCATTTCAAAACGAATTCTTTAAAAATTTTATATATATCAAATTCAATTACTATTTTATCAATTTGAAATGTTAACTTAATAAATCAAATATTATTTTAGTAAAACCTTTAGACTTCAAATAACTGGATATTCTTTCAATTTAATTAACTTGATAATATTGATTTAAATCAATTTGATATTCATTTAAATCCTCTAAACAAAATTCAACTTATAAAATTATACCTATTAAATCTCAATTTATTTATGCTTCAAATCAAATTTTTCGAGGTTAATTCTTAAATACTTTAACTCAAATCAAATTCACATTATCTTCCAACCTTAATTTATTTGAGTCATTATAAACTCAATATCCAATAGAATTTAAATAGATACTTACCATATTGTATAAAAGAAATCTAACTTTATTATTTAGCTTATTTTATAATTCAAAACAAATTTATACATAGCTAAATCAATAATAAAATAGCATTTATATAACATCTAAAATCAATATCTGTGTAGCCTATATATTTCTTTAAAAAACCATAAAAATCATTTCAAAAATAATTATATATATATGTGTATGTATGTATGTATATATATATGCCGCGGTGCCTGTATATAATTTTCTATCCTGTGGTCAAGTGATACGGATATTTATCATTTCAATCCATAATTAAAACAAAAATTCGGTTGTATATCATTTCAAACCGCAGTCCCGAATCAAAGTAAATGCATAACAACTTGCAGATTATGATGATATAAATAAAACATCCATTCATTCATCATAAAATCATACATCTATCACAATCATCATACAAAACAATCAATGAGTATCAATATATAATTGATAATATATAATAGGTAATTAACTGGCAGTTATGTTCCATAATAAATTAAATAACGATTAAATTTAAATAAATGCAATTAACTGATATGATGATTAAAAATATGCAAAATAGTCATAAATAAATTCATAATCACAACATAAATTAATTTAACAAACATAAGAAATTTTAGAAGTTGTGAGTGGGTTATAACACTTACCTTTTGAATTTAAATAGAATTTAAATCCAAAATCCAAACAGTCTCCAAATTGGTCCTAACTAGCGTCAAAGTCTCCAGAATTTCAACACGAACCTAGCGGAGAAAACCGCGTATGATACGGAGTTCGTACGCAAAAGTTATATCAGTTTGAGCAATTGAAAATTAAATTCAAATTAAAACAAAATAGAAAACAAACACTCACATTATTCAAGGCCACGTCAGCGTCCATACTCACGTGAGTCCCTGTAGCTACCCTAACTCTTCAAACTCGCGACAACCAACCAGGCCGTCGAAGACTAAACGTTGACCAACGATTGCACGTGCCACCGATCGCCAGGACATGCCGCACCTCCGCCACGCGCATGCCAAGCCAGACCGCACCGAACGACCCAAGTCCGGTCGCATAAAACCACATGCGCCGCCGCCTTCAGTGAACCCTAAGTCGTATTTTCCACCAAATCCAGCCGTTGAAACGTCAAACAAACGATGTCGATGCAATCCCCTCAGTGCTCTCTATAATACCCAGAAGTGATTTCCTGATCAGACGAGGTTCGTCGTCGAGCGATGAACGGTCGAAACTTCTTCGATTTTACTGATCGGACGATGATCCAAAACGAAAAACGAATCATGGATCTGAGATGCGCTCGTCGAGATCTTTGATACGTAATTTTTCAGAATTTTTCTGAGGCATTTGAAATTTCAATTTGATTTTTGAATTGTGTTTGGATCTAGAGTTTGTTTGTCTGCCATTGAGGAGGAGAGATAGTTGAAAAATACATACAGACAAATGAGAAATAGAAGTAGGCTAGAGTTTATAACCGGGTATTTATAGGTAGGGTTGAAATAAATAGATGGATCGGGTTGAATATACGCGCTAACGACAAAGTGGCGCAAAAAGCGCGGTTCGACTCCGGAATGAAATATGAGTCAATCCATATATCAAAATAGATGTTTTAAAATATTTTAAACGCAATGGAAAAGATTTCAAGTCCAAATTCCATCGTATGAAGAAGTTATGCTAAAATCAATATTTTTCTACTTGATTTCAATTTCATTGATTTCAAGGCGTTTCACGTTCGTACGATCAAACGACAAGTTCGATTGCTGCGAAACTTGAAATCCTACAATAATTCACCGTTACGGATCCAATGAAACTAGTTTCGTCGCAATCCGAGTCAGTGGCCAAAATGGATATTTTTACCTTAATTAAAAATGTAATATTAAATTAATTAAATCCAGTTTTAACTCCCAATTCTATAATTGACATTTTTTTATCATTTTTATATTTCTTAATCATTCACAATGATTTTAAACAAATTTAAATGTCAATTTTGAGTTGATTAATTCATCAATTCCAATGTTAACCTCAACTTCAATATTTAATTCCAATTTCATTAAATTTAGAAATTATAAAATAAAACTTTAAAATCCAATTATTAAATTCTTAACCCTTGTTATCTGAGTCTTATACCAATAAGAATATAGCTAACATTGCTTTTAAATCTTGGTTCATAATATTCTCCCATTTTAAATTAATTCTAATTAACGTACTATTTAATTACCATTAATTGCAATTAATCTTATTATCATTATAGTTCAAATCCCAATAAATTGATAAATCTTGATTTTCATTCTTCTTATCTAACCGATTGCTTTAATTAATTAAGATTGCACAATTAAGTCAATTACTACAAGCCCTTTCTAATCAATTTCTATGGACTAAACAAATAGGTAATTTGTAACAATTGTAACCGTTAAACTTTAATTACCTTTAAGTTTATTTCCTTCAAACAAATATTATAATTACTTCCAGAACATTGATTTTATTCAATGACCATTTATTATAATTTAAATTCATTAATCTAATTCAGTGCTTACATTTTTTTCATATATTAAATTTGTAGCTAAGTATACATCTGCATTATTTCCATTGATTTGAATTTCATTCAATTTGTTTATAATCAACTTATTTTAACATCACTACCTTTAATTTTAATCATCAATTCATTCAAAAACCACTAACCATACCTTATTACCCAATATTACCTTAAATCTACACTAATGTAATATTTAATTTCCATTTATTGCAATAGGTTCCAATTAATAGTGATTGCGCTAAATTAGTTATTTATCAACTTGCATTAATGTTATCACATTAATCTACATCCAATTTCAATTTGTATTCCCAATAAATTTATTTAGCTTTCTATTACACCAATTACTATCTTAAAAATAAATTTTCCATTTCCCTTTTAATTTACACCCACATTTTCTATTATTATATTATTTATCATTGAAGTATATTTAGTTATCTTTATTCTTCCCAACCAATTACTATATGTTATTATAACTTTACAATTTTAAATAGATTCATTGATTGACATTTCATTCTTCATATTAATTATTAATCTAAATAGCACTTGTTACGTTTTATTGTACTTATTAGCTTACAACAAGTGCTACCATTAGTTCAAACACTAATTCATTCCATTTCCATTCATTATACATTATTTTATTGGTAAGTCAACATTTTACATTATTAATTTACCTTTTATATCCCATTATGAATTAATGCACACATTAATTAAGATTTTAAATCAAATGTAACAACCCTAGATTTTTTTCCTATGTATTTTAAATTTGACTTTATTTTATTTTTTTAAGTTTTTTTTTCAAATATTTCATTTTAAATATAAATACTGATTTTTAAGTGATCTATAGTTCAAAATAGTATAAATTGGACATTTTACTAAAAAGGTGAATTTCTAGTCAAATTAGTCAAACTTTGACTTTTAAAATTCAAATTTAAATTATTTTAAATCTTAAATTTTATCTTTTATTATGAAAATAGATGTAATAACTTAAACACTACTTTTTGTTTCGTTGAAAACGGAGTTATATAGTAAAAGTTATGTATATTTAAATATTGAGTGCAATTTGTTTATTCTACAATTTTGTTATTTTAAATTTTATAAATTATATTTTCTTTGTCATATTTTATTTTAATATGTATTAATATGTTATTGCATGTATATTTTTTATTTTAATATTTTTAAAGTAAGGTAGGAATTTTTCAAGAGTTAGTAGTATTTTTCTTGTAATTTCCATGCCCTGTTTTCAATTTTTATACATTTTCTTTAGTTCTTTTTCTATTTTTATCCAATTTAATTATTTATTTTATTTTGAAAATGATAAGTAAATTATTTTATTTCAAATTTTCACTTCATAATATTTTTAAAATGAAGTGGACATTTTTCCAAGACTAGTAGTGATTTATTTGTAATTTCTGGACACTGTTTTGTATTTTTAAGTAATTTCTTTCATTCTTTTTATATTTTCTTTAAAATTAATTTTTTATTTTCTTATATTTTCACTTGATTTCGGTTTTTACAAGTATTTGCTGATTCACTTTTGTTTTTATTTGATCTTTAGAAATCTGAAATGCGTTTCATTTCTAGACGTTTCATTGTCCAAAAACGTTTCAAATGCCATAACCATCTCATTTATTCATTTTGGCTGCCCATTTTCACTTTCTAGCCATGACTTTCTCCTACTTCTCACTCAAGAAACCATTCTTTCATTTTATTCATGGCTTCAAACATTTTGGGTAATGTCTTCCTCTTATTTTCTTCCTATTCTTCCTATTTTCTTATGTATTTTTGCCTTGTTCTCTCCACTCTTTTGCTCAGCCTCAACTCCATAGCCATGGCCACCACCTCCTACACCTCTTCTCTATCATCATCACCACCTACTCCTCAGATCTGAACCATGGTCGAACCCACCATGATGCTAAAATCCAAAAAAATACAACATATGCCTTGAAAACATGTTAGTTTGAGCCTTGTTGCTTCACCACCTCTTTTTCCACCACCACCACCACCTTTAGCCGCCACCACCACCTCTGACCAGACCACCACACACCACTACAACATCTATCCTGATCTGAACATGAATGGCCAAGCCAAACCCCTACATGGTCGAGCCTTTTGTTGACCAAAAACCCACCTATTTTGCATAAGCCTCTTCATATTCGTGCGTAGTAACTCCTCCACCACTTCAACACCTTGTAGCCATGACTTATAGGACCCAAACCTGAACTGAAGTATGTCCAAACCTGAGCCAAAACATCCCCTAGGCCGTGCAATCAAATGTAGAAAGCAAGGCAAAAGACTGTGTATTCGTATCTCTTTTATTTCAAAGTTGTTTCAATTTAATGTTGTGTTGAATTGTTAATTTATTTTGGTTTTTTTTTGGGTTGCAACACATGTTATAAGCTTGGATCTCTTCCCACTTGAGCCTATTATTGTTTCATCATGCCTTCTAGAATCTGTTGTGTCATTTGAGTTGATATCTCCAGCACAAAAAGGTGAGTAAATCTCACCAGACTAATATGTACTTATATAACTGATAAACTGACACCCTTTGAATTTGTAACTGTTTATCATCATGCTATATCTGCTATATTATTATCATATGATGTTCACACCTATTATTACACTTGTTATATCATATGTTATTGTTATTTTATGCTATTCTGTCGTTTATATGAGTTATCACCATTGCAAGTTCCCTGTAGACTAGAATCACTACAGGTTGAAATGATACATACCCGAACGGACTTTAGAATAGGGGAAAAACGTTATGGGCTGAAATGATAGGCCTGAGCGTTTTCCAAAATCATTCATTTTACTTGGGACTGCAGGTTTGAAATGATAGAACCCGGTTTTTCTTTGTAAACTGCGGATTGAAATGATATATATCCGTATCACTTGCCTTAGGCTAGAAAACTATATACAGACCCGTGGTTTATGTAATATTTTTAAAAATGTTTTAAAATATTTTAAAATGTTAAATTTATAATGTTTTGATAATATTTTGATTTAAATTTAATTAAAAATGATTTTGTAGAAATATTAATGATTTTCTATAAATTAAATAATGAAATAAGTAAACGGTAAAGTAGAATTTGAACTATAAGTAAATTTTGGAATTTATGTTTTTTTTAAAAAGGAAATTATGTAAAGTAAGAAAAATATATGATTTAAAAATGTATTTTAAATGATTTTATAAAAATAATAATGATTTTTGAATAAGTTAAAATGTTAAACAAATGGATGTTTAAGTAAATTTTGAAATATAACTTAAATGTGAAATTTTAAATTTTGTTTTAATAAAGTGAAATTTTAATTAAGTAAAATTTATGGAAATAAGTTATATTTTTTAAATTTAAACCTAATAGTTAATTTAATAGTTTACTTAAAGAAATGGAAGTTAATACTTGAATTTAAATAAAAAATTATGTTAAAAATTGATTTTTGGACGAGATTTAACTTTATAAAAATCATAAAAATAAGAGTATTGAAATGATGATTTTAAAATGTAAAATTTATGATGTTTATAAGTTAAATGATTTAAATTAAAGATTAACTGTTGGTGAAATTTTTATTTAAACCCTAAATTTGATTTAACAGCATTTTTGAAGTGTAATATAAAGGATATTACAGCATTTTGTAAATGCTGTAGTTGTTTTAAATGAACTAAAAAGTTAATTTGAAATAAAGGCTATTATAGCACATTGTAAGTGCTATAGTGGTTAAAATTAACATTTAATGTTTATTTGAAATTTAAAGAAAATCTATTACAGCACTAAATGTTGTATTTTGTTAAATGAAATGTTTTAAACTATAACTTTACATAGCATTTTTAAGTGCTACGGATAGTGAATTTTACTATTTTATTAAATTTTAATGAGAGTAATCTTTGGAATAAGATTTAAATTTTTGGAAATTAAATATTTAACTATTAAATATAAGGAATTGACTTTATTTTTTATGAAAAGATTTAACCTTTAAATATAAACTCCTTTGAAATGTAAGTTTGAAATGGTGATAAATTTCTAAATAAAATGAATGGTTTTAAATGGTATTTAAATGAATTAAAAATGAATGATGTTTTGAATAATACTTTGATATTTTGATATTTTGAAATGATATTTTTTGATTTATTTAAGTTATTTGATAGATGAATATTTAAAATATATATATTATTTGAGTTTATTTAAATAATATTAGATTTATGAAATGTGAGATATGAAAACTTTGAAATAAAATGGTTTTGGTTTTGAAGTATAAACTATCATTTAAATGATATTTTGATATTAAAAATGTTTTGGAAATGAAGTTTTGAAAGGTATGATATTTTGATATTAAAAATGTTTTGAAATGAAGTTTTGAAAGATATGATATTTTGATAACAAAATGATTTAAAAATGAAGTTTTGAAAGATAAGATATTTTGATAATAAAATGATTTGAAAGGAAGTTTTGAAAGGATATGATATTTTAATATATTAAATTGATTTGAAGGAGTTTTTGAAAGGATATGATAATTTAATATATTGAAATGGTTAGAAATGACTTGATATTTATTTTGATAAATATTTGAATTTGAAAGATATAGTATGTTGATATATTGAAAAGGTTTTGGAAATGATTTAATCTTTATTTTGATAAAGATTTGGATTGAAAGGGATATTTTATTTTGAAGTATAAATTATTGTTTTAAAGTTATAACCACAGGTTATAATAACGATTGGTTGGCAAAGAGACCGGGATCGGATATCTGGCATACTCTCTGTCGATACCGAAAACCACTTTGACAACTTTGTACGCGGTGGAGATTCCAGAATGAAGTAGGTTGGTTGGCGAATGTTACTGGAATGAAGTAAGAGAACGCTGATGGATGACCTAATTATGACTAAAATAGGAGCTATACCGGGCTACATAAAGGGTCGCACCCTTTCATCGAGCATGCTTCTTCAGAAACCATTCTATTACTTTTGTGATTCGATATAATGGCATCACTTTGATTTGGGGTATTCCTCGAGGTGGGCGGAAGCTGCTGGTCACCACCGGTCCGGGAGTGCAAACGGTGTATCCACCCTGACATTGCCTCGCGTGCCTTGTCATATGTTCCTTATATCGAACCCACTAAGATTTTGGTTTAAAGATCCGACCGCGTTAAGGTTCACCATCCCCTTAACGCTATTTTTATATGATTATACTTTACTGATTAGACATTACTGTATATAGAGCAATATACTACATAGTAAATAGTTTAACGGATCCTTAGAGGATGGGCGGTCCCAAAAATCTTCTAAGTTACTTGTACCTTTGCTACAGTTCACTTGAGTTGGTTTACATTGTATAAGTATGTATGTCCTGACTCGAGTGTTCGTATTTTTATTTACGCTCGGGTCAGCCTGAGTATTCACAGATTTGGATTCCACCTTCTAGAGATTGGAATCGCTGGGGATTATCTGCTTATCTAGTCTTATCTATTTCGGTGTTGTTGTTGTATTCAGCTTGTACTTAGTTATCATATTGAAACGTCTGTTGTATTTTATTTAACTCTGATATATTTATATAGTAGCTACATGAACTACTATCTCTTTTACTTCCGCAGCATTATTAAATACTCTGTGTCTGTGATCTATGATTTTTACTTACTGTATATTCTAAGATTTGCCAAATTTTATTTACAACGCGGTATTTTGAGCAATTCAATACCGGCATGAGTGTCTACCTATACACTTATAATGGATGCGAATGGTTGAAAATATCAGGCTGTTACAGTTGGTATCAGAGCATTGGTAGCTCTAGGCAAAACTCAGCATATGTAGTGAATGTATTTATAGAGTCACTTTCATTCGAGTTTGAATCTCTTCCTTTTTGACTCGATTCCTTTGAATTTTGGAACGTTCCCTACGGTTCCAAAATCCATTCGTATCCCTCACTATTCATCTTCTTTTGACTCTGGAGTATTCCATGACTCCGCTTCGAATGATCTTTTTAGTGAGTTGGCGGTCACGCCAATTTCAAATTGAATTGAAAAAAAGGAAAACTCATTTACAATTAGCATCGATTCACTAGAGATTTATATCTATCCTTGGTTTAGATGCTAATATCTTTTGTTATCCCGAACTCTAACTCTTGAGATCGAATGTAGATTTTTCCTAGAAAAATCCACATTGATCTTATTCTTTAAGTCACAGTTGACCCGGTTAAGGTTGCCCGTGATTTATTTAAGATTATCCACCTCCCTATTTTTTTATTTAATCATCTTGTCTTTTGTTTTCAACCTATCTTCAAACATTTTGATTTGTACTTGTAAATCTATGTTTTGTTTATATATTGTGTTGTTTGAGTTGTTGATTTTGAGTTGGGTTTCTGATCGATTCGTCTGATCAACGCTATCGATAAGATTTCCAAAACACTTTAACAGAACAAACTGACACAAAATTATTTTAAAATTTGGTTAATGAAATAAATTTTGATATATATGTAAATTTATGGAACTTAATAAACTGATTTAAATTGATTATTTGAAATGATAATACTTGATTTATCATTTAGTGTTCTACAAATGAATGTATAAATAGTTGTTTATAAATTTATTTGGGAACTTAAATGAATTTAAAACAAGAATTTGAGAATTCAAATTCCAATGATTTCAAACCTTGTGTTTAAAGTTTTAAAGGGTTATATTATTTAAAGTATTTTTGAATAGAAATTTATTTTCAAAGAATTTTAAAAGTTTAAAAAAATTAGTGCTCTTCTCTTTGTCGCTAAAAAATAACTTCGATGATGACTGCGGCATCATCGACATTCATTTTCGAGTTTTGAAATGAAGAGACCGCCCTGTAATCTTGGTACAGCTTTGTTTTGGGAAATCAAATTGGTTTGAATTTCTAAAATATGACTTGATTTATAATATATGTAGACATATGATTTAAATTTGATTTGATAAGTTATGTACATACATTTATTTATCTTTAAATGGTTTGAAGAAATCGAAAATTTAATTTTTAATTTCAATTATAAAAAAAATCAAAATTTTGGATGAGTATTCAAGGATGAAATGATTTAATTTGAAAGTTTTATTTGTATAACACACAATTTCATCCCAATATAACTTACCTTAATTTTCAGAAGTTGAATGTGTAATTGGATAATATACAATATAAAAAGATTTTATAAATGAAATTTGAGTGGTTATAATAAATGTTATACACTTAGATTTTAATTATAAAATGATTAACAGAGGTAAATATAATAAAAGGTAATTGAATAACTTACAATAAAATAATGTTAAAAGAACTAAGAATAAAAGAAAGCAGTTATAATAAGTGTAAGTATATTCAACATAAGTGATAAATATATTGAGAGGAACAAATTTAATTTCAATTAGGAATAAAGAAGAATAAAATTTATTAAGTACATTGTGAGTGTAATAATTGAATATTTTTCAAACCCATGGTTTTAAAAATTGTTAATTTAAGATGATTGGATAATAAGATAATGAAATTTGAGATAGTTAAGATTTATTTAACTTGTGTAAAGATTTATTCTCTATTTAAGTTGAAATTTCCATGCTTTCAAATTTATTTCCTTATTTCGTTTTTCAAACTATCTTTTGGTTGTCCTTATCATCCTTATCTTGCTATAATCTTTCTATTTAGAAATCTTTCTATAATCTTTGATAATCTTTGGTACTCATTTTGAATCTATTTTTGCGTGCTTGTGATTTTGATTTTGGAGAATCTTGGAAAGATAATCTCCACCTTGTTAAACTTACCTATAACAACAGTTATCATGTATAATTTCAATCTTCATGTCATCTTATCTTAATCCTAATTCACTCTATCTTTTTTCTGTGCTTTCCCGTACCTCATTCCTTTTCGGGGACGAAAAGTTCTGAGTGGGGAGAGTGTAACAACCCTAGATTTTTGCATATATATTTTTAATTTGACTTTTTTTTATTTTTTAAAAGTTTATTTTATTTCAAATATTACTTTTTTAAATATAAATGCTGATTTTTAAGTGATCTATAGTTCAAAATAGTATAAATTGGACATTTTACTAAAAAGTGAATTTCTGGTCAAATTAGTCAAACTTTGACTTTTAAAATTCAAATTTAAATTATTTTAAATATTAAATTTTATCTTTTAATATGAAAATAGATGTAATAACTTGAACATTGCTTTTCGTTTCGTTGAAAACGGAGTTAAACAGTAAAAGTTATGTATATTTCAATATTGAGTGCAATTTGTTTATTCTGCAATTTTGTTATTTTAAATTTTGTAAATTATATTTTATTTGTCATATTTTATTTTAATATGTATTAATATGTTATTGTATGTATATTTTTGTCTTTTAATATTTTTAAAGTGAGGTAGGTATTTTTCTAGAGTTGATAGTATTTTTCTTGTAATTTCCATGCCCTGTTTTCAATTTTTATACATTTTCTTTAGCTCTTTTTCTATTTTTCTCCAATTTAATGATTTATTTTATTTTTAAAATGATAAATAAATTATTTTATTTCAAATTTTCAATTCATAATATTTTTAAAATGAAGTGGACATTTTTCCAAGACTAGTAGTGATTTATTTGTAATTTCTGGACACTGTTTTGTATTTTTAAGTAATTCTTTTCACTCTTTTTATATTTTCTTTAAAATTAATTTTTTTTTTCTTATATTTTCACTTGGTTTCGGTTTTTACAAATATTTGCTGATTCACTTTTGTTTTTATTTGATCTTTAGAAAACTGAAATGCGTTTCATTTCTAGATGTTTCATTTCTAGACGTTTCAAATGCCATAACCATCTCATTCATTCATTTTGGCTGCCCATTTTCAGTTTCTAGCCATGACTTTCTCCTATTTCTCACTCCAGAAACCATTCTTTCATTTTATTCATGGCCTCAAACATTTTGGGTCATGTCTTCCTCTTATTTTCTTCCTATTCTTCCTATTTTCTTATGTATTTTTGCCTTGTTCTCTCCACTCTTTTGCTCAGCCTCAACTCCATAGCCATGGCCACCACCTCCTACACCTCTTCTCTATCATCATCACCACCTACTCCTCAGATCTGAACCATGGTCGAACCCACCATGATGCTAAAATCCAAAAAAATACAACCTATGCCTTGAAAACATGCTAGG
The DNA here is from genome assembly GCA_030765085.1 of Allium cepa. NCBI lineage: Eukaryota > Viridiplantae > Streptophyta > Magnoliopsida > Asparagales > Amaryllidaceae > Allium > Allium cepa. Next base: position 755,026,924 of record CM060931.1, on the reverse strand, counting down.
TTGAGCATTGTTGCTTCACCACCTCTTTTTCCACCACCATCACCACATATAGCCTCCACCACCACCTCTGACCAGACCACCACACACCACTACAACCTCTATCCAGATCTGAACTTGAATGGCCAAGCCAAACCCCTACATGGTCGAGCCTTTTTTGAAAAACCCACCTATTTTGCATAAGCCTCTTCATATTCATGCGTAGTAACTCCTCCACCACTTCAATACCTTGTAGCCATGACTTATAGGACCCAACCTGAACCAAAGTATGTCCAAACTTGTGCCAAAACATCCCCTAGTCCGTGCAACCAAATGTAGAAAGCAAGGCAAAAGACTGTGTATTCGTATCTCTTTTATTTCAAAGTTGTGTCAATTTAATGTTGTGTTGAAAAGTTAATTTATTTTGGTTTAGTTTTGGGTTGCAACACAATTTATAAGCTTGGATCTCTTCCCACTTGACCTATTGTTGTGCCATCGTGCCTTCTAGAATCCGTTGTGTCATTTGAGTTGATATCTCCAGCACAAAAAGGTGAGTAAATCTCACCAGACTAATATGTACTTATATAACTGATAAACTGACACCATTTGAATCTGTAACTGTTTATCATCATGCTATATCTGCTATATTATTATCATATGATGTTCACACCTGTTATTACACTTGTTATATCATATGTTATTGTTATCTTATGCTATTCTGTCATTTATATCAGTTATCACCATTGCAAGTTCCCTATAGACTAGAATCGCTATGGGTTGAAATGATACATACCCGAAAGGACTTTAGGATAGGGGAAAAACGTTATGGGCTGAAATGATAGGCCTGAGCGGTTTCCAAAATCATTCATTTTACTTGGGACTATGGGTTTGAAATGATAGAACCCGGTTTTTCTTTGTAAACTGCGGATTGAAATGATATATATCTGTATCACTTGACCTAGGCTAGAAAACTATATACAGACCCGTGGTTTATGTAATATTTTTAAAAATGTTTCAAAATATTTTAAAATGTAAAATTTATAATATTTTGATTTAAATTTAATTAAAAATGATCTAGTAGAAATATTAGTGATTTTCTATAAATTAAATAATGAATTAAGTAAACGGTAAAGTAGAATTTGAACTATAAGTAAATTTTGGAATTTATGTTTTTTTTAAAAGGGAAATTATGTAAAGTAAGAAAAATATAATATTTTGATTTAAAAATGTATTTTAAATGATTTTATAAAAATAATAATGATTTTTGAATAAGTTAAAATGTTAAACAAATGGATGTTTAAGTAAATTTTGAAATATAACTTAAATGTGAAATTTTAAATTTTGTTTTAAAATGGTGAAATTTTAATTAAGTAAAATTTATGAAAATAAGTTATATTTTATAAATTTAAACCTAATTTTTAAGCTAATAATGGAAGTTAATACTTGAATTTAAATAAGAAATTATGTTAAAAATTGATTTTTGGACGAGATTTAACTTTATAAATATCATAAAAATAAGAGTATTGAAACGATGATATAAAATGTAAAATTTATGATGTTTATAAGTTAAATGATTTAAATTAAAGATTAACTGTTGGTGAAATTTGTATTTAAACCCTGAGTTTGATTTAACAGCATTTTTGAAGTGTAATATAAAGGATATTACAGCATTTTGTAAATACTGTAGTTGTTTTAAATGAACTAAAAAGTTAATTTTAAATAAAGGCTATTATATCACATTGTAAGTGCTATAGTGGTTAAAATTAACATTTAAAGTTTATTTGAAATTTAAAGAAAATCTATTACAGCACTTAATGCTGTATTTTGTTAAATGAACTGTTTTAAACTATAACTTTATGTAGCATTTTTAAGTGCTACGGAAAGTGAATTTTACTATTTTATTAAATTTTAATGAGATTAATCTTTGGAATAAGATTTAAATTTTTGGAAATAAAATATTTAACTATTAAATATAAGGAACTGGCTTTATTTTTTATGAAAAGATTTAATCTTTAAATATAAACTCCTTTGAAATGTAAGTTTGAAATGGTGATAAATTTCTAAATAAAATAAAAGGTTTTAAATGGTATTTAAATGAATTAAAAATGAATGATGTTTTGAATAATACTTTGATATTTTAATATTTTGAAATGATATTTGTTGATTTATTTAAGTTATTTTATAGATGAATATTTAAAATATATATATTATTTGAGTTTATTTAAATAATATTGGATTTATGAAATGTGAGATATTAAAGCTTTATAAAATGGTTTTGATTTTGAAGTATAAACTATCATTTATAAAATGAGACATAAGTGCACGGCCACTTTAAAACCGGCTTAACCAAAGGTCAGGGCGACATAGTCTCCCTGTCCCCAAAGTTTATGTCAAGTACTAGTGGTCCAGTGGTTTACGACATGAGGTGAGTTGCTGCATCTTGTTGTGGTGGCACAGGTTCGATTCCCAGCGGCCACAAGTATGAGACATAAGTGCACGGCCACTTTAAAACCGGCTTAACCAAAGGTCAGGGCGACATAGTCTCCCTGTCCCCAAAGTTTTTAATTAATTAACAATTCTAATTTCAAGTGAAATTAATGGCTACAGGCGATTTCATGGCAACAGGCGATTAATTTCGCTCCGGCTTCAGTTTTTCGCTCCGGCTTTCTTCATCTTCCCCCCTCCCCCTCCCCCCCGCCTCTGCCGTAACCTTTCTAGCCTCCTCCCCTTATGCCCGATCCTCCATCTCCTCCTTCTTCAACTCGGAGTGGCCGTTTTTTCAAGCCGTTGAACCTTATGTCAATTCGACCTCCTGCTCTTTTCACTTCATCTGAATTTCCTCCTCTGCTATCGTCTCCTATTCGCCCTCGTGCTTTGGATGAGATTGTGTCATTGGGTGCTGACCCTGCTGCCGTGCCACGCCCTAATGTGTGTGTGCAGGACCCGAGCTTCCTGAAACAGATGAGTTGTGTTGTGGGTAAGAAATCCTTGTTGAATGATCACGATTCCAGTAAGGATGTTGGTGTGTCTGGCCTAGCGCAGGGGAGTAGTTCTGCTGGTTTTTCTTCTTCTGTTTTAGGCACTCAAAGTGTTTGTGTTATTTCCCCAAAGAAATCTGAGCCTACTGTCAATATTGATAATCCTGTTGCTAATTTACCCACTGCCCCCAGATTTGTAGATAGCCGTGTTCCTGATGTTACGAAGCAGAACTCTAAATCGTGGTCTTCTCTTTTCTCTTCCTTGCCCCGTAATGCGGGTGCCTACATCCCGATTGAATTTGAAATGGTTGAGGAAAATGGAGTGATGATTCCTCCCCCTTGTGTTTTGCAAGCCGGTGTGGATTTGTGGTCAGACTATTTGGTTGGTTTCTTTCTTGACCCTCATCACCGTCTTTCAAATGCAGCTTCAGTTCTTCGCAGGGCTTGGAAGATACGTGGTAATTTGGATGTGAAACTGATTGATACGATGTACTTCTTAAAATTTTACTCTTCTGAAGATCGTCTGCGTGTATTAGATGCTGAGCCTTGCATCGTTGATGGTCGGCCTTTTATTGTTACCCCCTGGTCTCCTACTGTGGCGTGTGCTCGTGAGCAAGTGTATTCCATCCCTGTTTGGGTATATTTTTCTCAGATTCCCTCAGTTCTTCAGCCTCTTATTGGTCTGAATTGGTTAGCTTGTAATGTTGGTAAGCTAAAATGTTTTGACTCTAACACGGTGGACCGTGACAAGTTAATGTATGCGAAGGCACTAATTGAGATTTCCCCTTCTAAGCCTCTCCCTACTTCTATTCCTGTACAGCTTGCTGTTGGCCATATTGTGGAAGTTAGAGTTCGCTATGGCTGGGTACCGGATATTTGTACCTACTGTCACTCCTTTGGACACCTAGCTCGTGATTGCCTTCATTCTGAAACTTCTGCGGCTGCTCCAAAGTTTCCTTTGCCGCGCCCCCCGCCCAAGGATCTGGGTCCCCAAAGTTTCTGTCCCTCCTGCTCCTCAGGCTCCGTTGCCTGATCTGCCTGTCCCATCATTGCCCCTTGATTTGCCTGGTTCTCCGCCTGGTTCTGTGGTTCCTGGTGCTGCTCCTGTCATCCCTCTTGATGCTACTTGCCCCCCCTCGCTCCTTCCTCCTGTTGCTTGGGATGAGGCCGAAGGATGTTGGATTGATCCCAATTCTGATATGAGGTATAACCCGGAAAATGAATCTTTCTTCCGGTTTGTATCTGATGATCAGCTGGACCTTAGATGCCTTCGCTACAAACTATCTGGAGATTCTATTGTTCTTGATACGGACGGGTTGGATGCGGCTTCTAATGCGGACTTGCTTGCTGATCCATCCTGGGATAGATCGTTTATCTACTGTTCTGATGATGCGGTTTATGACCCTTGTCTTGCACTGCGGTTTCGCCCTTTTGTTGGCCTTTCTGGGTCTGTCCCTTTGTGATCTTCTTTGGTGATTTTGGTTCATAGGGATTCTCCCACCTTGGTGGTGTGTTAGTTTTATCATGTTACTTTTTGTTACTGTGACATAGCCGTCATGTCCCTGTGCTGTTTTTTTCTGTTTCTCCTTTTAGTAGTTAAGGTGCTTTTACCTTGCTCCTGTACTTCAAATTTTTATTACGTGCGTAATAAAAGTGGACGGTCCACTATAAAACCGGCTGGCTTTGCCAAAAAAAAAAAAATGTTTTGGAAATGAAGTTTTGCAAGGTATTATATTTTGATATTGAAAATGTTTTGAAATGAAGTTTTGAAATATATGATATTTTGATAATAAAATGATTTAAAAATGTAGTTTTGAAATAAATGATATCTTGATAATAAAATGATTTTAAAGGAAGTTTTGAAAGGATATGATATTTTAATATATTAAATTGATTTGGAAGGAGTTTTTGAAAGGATATGATAATTTAATATATTGAAATGGTTAGAAATGAAATGTATTTATTTTGTTAAATATTTGAATTTGAAAGATATGGTATGTTGATATATTGAAAAGGTTTTTGGAAATGATTTAATCTTTATTTTGATAAAGATTTGGATTGAAAGGGATATTTTATTTTGAAGTATAAATTATTGTTTAAAAGTTATAACCACGGGTTATAATAATGATTGGTTGGCAAAGAGACCGAGATCAGATATCTGGCATACTCTCTGTCGATACCGAAAACCACTTTGACAACTGTGTACGCGGTGGAGATTCCAGAACGAAGTAGGTTGGTTGGCGAATGCTACTGGAATGATGTAAGAGAACGCTGATGGATGGCCTAATAATGACTAAAACAGGAGCTATAGCGGGCTACACAAAGGGTTGCACCCTTTCATCGAGCATGCTTCTTCGGAAACGATTCTATTATTTTGTGATTCGTTATGGTGGCGTCGCTTTGATTCGGGGTATTGTTCGAGGTGGGCGGAAGCTGCTGGCTTGCCGTCACCACCGGTCCGAGAGTGCAAACGGTGTATCCACCCTGGCATTGCCTTGTGTTCCTTGTTATATGTTCCTTATATCGAGCCCACTACGATTTTGGTTTAAAGATCCGACCGCGTTAAGGTTCACCATCCTCTTAACGCTATTTTCTATATGATTATACTTTACTGATTAGACACTACTGTATATATAGCGCAATATACTACATAGTAAATAGTTTAACGGATCCTTAGAGGATGGGCGGTCCCAAGCATCTTCTAAGTTACTTGTACCTTTGCTATAGTTCACTAGAGTTGGTTTACATTGTATAAGTATGTATGTCCAGACTCGAGTGTTTGTATTTTTATTTACGCTCGGGTCAGCCTGAGTATTCACAGATTTGGATTCCACCTTCTGGAGAATGTAATCGCTGGAGATTATCTGCTTATCTGGTCTTATCTATTTCGGTGCTGTTGTTGTATTCAGCTTGTACTTAGTTATCATATTGAAACTTCTATTGTATTTTATTTAACTCTGATATATTTATATAGTAGCTTCATGAACTACTATCTCTTTTACTTCCGCTGCATTATTAAATACTCTGTGTATGTGATCTGTGATTTTTATTTACTATATATTCTGAGATTTGCCAAATTTTATTTACAACGCGGTATTTTGAGCAATTCAATTCCGGCATGAGTGTCTACCTATACACTTATAATGGATGCGAATGTTTGAAAATATCAGGCTGTTACATCAAATTAATCATTTCATCTTGGTAACATTCTTTTATTACAATAAGAATATAATTAACATTTACATTGTTTCATTACTTGGAATTACATCCAAGTTATTAACAATTAACTTACATTTATACTGGTACATTCAAGTTATTAAAATTAACTTATCAATCTTATCCAAGTTATTATTTCCATTAATAACTCACTAAATTTTTATTTCCTTCAACATTAAGTTACCAAAATCTTCTTAAATTAAGAAATTTGATTACCGAATTTTACGGGTCGTTACACAAGGTGTTTTAGAAATTTCAGAAGGGAAATTTTTTTTGGTAAAAACAAGTTGTTTTGAAATTTGGAGATTTGATTTGATATACCAAGTGGGTATGTGTTATTTATGATTTCAAAATGATTTGAAATTAAACCGGGCAATTGGATTCTGGGAATTCTATTTAAAAATGTTAAAGATAAAAATGAATCAACTACCGAACCTATTAAGTGAAGTTGATTTAAATAAGAAGGGAAAATAAAATTTTAATCTTGGAATTAAAATTTAACTTGAGTAAATGGAAGTGAATAAGATATATTCGAATTAAACTTAAGGTAAGTTAAATAAAATTTGAATTGGAATTGAATTAAATTGGATATAAAGTTGAAATGTAAAATGACTATAATTGTGTAATGAAAATTTATATCCTTAAGCTATTAAGTGTTATTTATATAATCTGGATTGTGATTATAAGATGTAAATGGACAAGAATGAGCAATATAAGCATTTAAATAAATAAGTTGGTGAACTTAAGAATAGGAGATGAATTGTGAAACCTAAATAGAAATGGTTGAATGTTACCTAAGAAAAATGGAAAGTTTAAGAATTGAATTCTAAATGAAATGTAAATTGAGATAAGGCAAGTTAAATATAAAAGGTGAATGGACTTAAGTTGGTAAATAAGGTTAAAGAAGAAATAAAATTGAATCGAATTGGATTTAACTTCAAATAAAAAAAGAGAGAAATTGAGTTAAATTTGAATTGAATTAAAATCAAAACTTAATTGTGCTATAAATAATCTTGAATAGAATTAAGTTCTTATTTAAAATAGTAAAGGAAATAGTATGAATTTAAGTTGGCTAAATAAAATTTAGTTGGGCTTGAATTAAATGTGGAAAGTAATTGAATTAAATGGAATTTAAGTGAAGCAAGAATGATATTGGATGAAATAAATGCTCACTCAACTAAATTCAAAAGAGTTGTTTGGAAATGAATTTAGTGTAAGCTAAATTAAATGAATTTATACTGGAATGAATAAATTTTGGATAGCTTGTTAAAAATTTGGAAAGTAAAATAAAACCCAGTTCTGGTTTAGAATAATTGGAATGGTTATGTAATTAATAAATTCAGAAATGGATTGAGAAGGTGAATAAATTTAAAATGAACTGAGTAAGGAAACATATTGATTTAAAATTTGTAATAGATTGGAATTTGATCTAATAAGAATCAAATTAAAATGAAAATAAATTAATGTAAGAAGGAATAGAGTTATTTTGGTGTTGAAATAACTTAAGCAAATTGGAAAATGATTGTGGTCGAGCTTTATAAGGGGTCTTGAATGAAATTTTTTAGATAATAAAATTTCAGTGCAAGTAAAAGAATTTTAATTTCTCATCGTGATGAAATAAGAATGTATGAGTTGTAAATAGGAATGATATTAATGTAAAAACCTATATGGATAATGAATTGGAAGTGTAAGAATAGGAATTTAACTGATAATGGAAGAAAAATGAGGATGTTTAGGTTGTAAATAATTTCGAATGGAGTAAAATTAATATAGTTTGAATTGTAATTAATTTAAAATGGTTATAAACTTCTGTAATTGTTGTTTGCTTGAATAACATTAAAATTTGCATGGAAATTGGTCGTTTTGTTGTAAACGGAATTGAATTGGTTTAAAGAAGCAAATGAAATTGGTTTATAAATCAATTAGAATGGATTGAAATCTTATTAAGTAGATTTGTATATAAATGAAAGTATATCAAATTTGAAATAAATATTTGATTGTGAATTAACTTGGAATTGAATTGAAGTAAATTGATGTAAGTAAAGCATAGGTTAATCATATTGAAGAGAATATGAATTGGTTGTAGTAAATATGAATTGTACAAAGTAAACTTGATTGTAAATCATTCGAGTGGAATAAAATGAAGTTTGAATTTGTTAGGAAAATTTAATGGTGTTGAAAATTTGTGATTGCTTATAAAGATGGTACTTGCAGGATTTCGAAAATTGTTGTATGGGCTTTGAAATTGACACGTTTAGTTTACATAAATGAATGGAATGCTGTTAAATTTTCATATTATGGAAAACTAATGTGTTTATTTAAGTAAGTACAGGTACGGAAGGTAATCAATAGAGTTGGCGTGCGTATATGCAAATTAATTAGCTGCTTGCTTTTAAAATGCTAATCAAAAGGTACGCACACGCAATAAAATTGGGAAATGATATATATACTGTGGTATATTTTGTTTTCCGACCGTGTGGGTCGATGTATATATATTTATATCTATTGTGATAATGTAAAACGCTCTCCGTACAAAGGAGACTCTGTCAAAAAATATCTAAAATTTTGGGAGTTAGAAAATTTTTGAGAATTTTGAAAATTTTGGGTTAACTAGAAAGTTGCATTTTGAAATGGTGTTGTAAACAGAGCTTTTGAGTATAAATAAAGCAAGTGGTTTTGGATTAAGCAAAAAGGTTTTGAGAAGTGAATGTGAGTTTTAATTGAATGAATTTTGGGGTAAGTAAATGAGTTTAGTAGCATTTTTATACCTTAGCAAATTTCGAGGACGAAATTTTTGTAAGGGGAAGGAATATAACGACCCAGAATTTTGACCGTCAGATTTTGAACATTTAATTCATTTTAAATGTTAAATGTGGATTTTGAATTGATTTTGAAGTAAGAAGACTTTGGTTAAATTAATATAATTAGTTAAAATATCGAGTATGGCAATTCAATTGGATTTGAATAATAATAATTAAATATTTAGAATTGGGATAATTTGTGAATCTGAAGGTAAATAGATACGAAAATGGTTCTTCAAATTATTTTAAGACTATTTGGATTTGAATTATAATATTTGACTGTTGGATGGAATCAAAAATTGATAAGCTAAATTTTAAAATTTCATATTAATTTAATAATGGGATTTAATAATATTATAATGCAAATAATCAGATTTTGATTTAAAATGAATCAGAATGGTTTCAAATATGATTATAAGTTCTATATGATTTATAATAAAGTTAGTAAAGTTATAAAAGTGAAATTATAAGTGATTTCGATGATTTTGGAAATCGCTCGAAATTATCGACGAGTTAGGGTAGCCTTCAGGGGCACAGTCTCGGAATTCGACGATGCAGGTTCCAGTGGATCCGTAATAGTTAGTTATATCGAATTTCAATTTTTGCACCAATCGGAGTTGTCGTTCAACCCTGGCAGCTCAAAACGCATAGAAACTATTTTAGTCGATTTAATTTAAAATTGATTGTTTGTTTCCGTAACTCGCGCATATGATCGAATTTGTAACGACTCAGAATTTCTGTCATTTAAAATTCATATATTTAATTGATTTTAAATATTAACAAGTAAAATTTGTAAGTTGAATTAATTTTATTTCGAATATCTGGATTTAATTGGATACTTAAATCGACAATTTAATATTTGAAAATTACAGAAATAATTTGAAGTTGGGTATAATATGATTAAAAATGATTTATAAAGTTATAATAAATCATAGTGGAGTTAGAATTATGTTATAGAACTTTTAAAATTGAATCAAAAGTTAAATTGCAGAAATTGAATATTTTAATATTTAATTGACGACTAAAAATAATCATTTTTCAAATAGTCTCGGATTTCAACGAAAATAGTTTCATTGGATCCGTAATGTTATATTATTGTAGGGTTTCAAATTTCGTGTTAATCGGATATACGTTTTGTCCGGGGCAAGCGAAAACACATAGAAATTTGTTTAACCGGTTTAATTTAAAATCGATCATTATTGCCATAACTCGCACAGATGATCGAATTGGCTCTCGATACCTATTCCATTGTGTCCGGAATGCGGGATAAACCCTAGAAACGTCGGTCACCACGCGAGATTTGAAGTTCGAAAAAATCAAGTGAATAGTGCTTTTGGCAATTTTCTATAAAAGGACTCACTTTCTTTCTATTTGCATCAGACCCTAGAAGAAATCCTAGCCACCATTAACGTTTCTATGGCCGAAAATTCATTTCGTTCCTCTTCGATTTTCTTCCAATCCACACATCATTTTGAAAAATTATCAACTACAATGTTGTAGAGGACGGCGAGATCTTCAAACCCAACGAGTATGATCGTAATTGGAGCAGAGATTCAACGGCAAATCTCGTGTAAACGTCACACGATCGGGCATGATTTTCTATGCGATTTTAGGGCCGAGCTTGATGATTTTCAAGGTGATGGCGCGCGAGGGTGTTGCCTTCGTGACGGTGTTGCTCGATCGAAGTGAAGGTGTTCGTATGGGTTGCACGAATTAGGGTTTAGGGTGGCGGCTTGGGTTCTTCGGCCTGTAGATTCACGCGTTGGAGAAGAAGGAGCATATGCGGCTGAGATCAAGGCAATAGAACGTGCGGCCCTGATGAGCTTAGGTTATAAAAATATAAAGAAAATTGTAAATTTTTTATGTTATAGTTCGTGTAAATTTAAAACACTGTAACTTGTTCATACGAGGTCGGAATTGGACGAAACGGACTGCATTGGGTTCGTATGGACAAACACTACGCGATGGAGCTAGATTGGAGTTGATTGGAGCTAGTGAAAATTTCGGGTAAAATTAAACGCGTGTTTAATTTTATTCGAAATAAAACGCTAGAACTGTTATCGGAAACTCAAGGTGAGAACTTCTCACTCAATCGAAATTGTTTCAATTTAAATTTTAAATGGTTAGATTTAAAATTGCTTGATTGAATGATAAATGATTATCTATTGTATTGAAATAGACCATATACCCCGTATATTAAGCGGATGTTATTTATTAAAAACATATACCGCGATATTCCACCTTGATGTGGAATTGGTATTATAAATGACTTGGAGTTGATTTCCCACATTATATAGTGGATGAGACCCTATTGTGTCGCATAATAGCGGATAATATTTTATAAATCCCATATACCAGGATATTTTACCTCGAAGTGGAATTGGTATTGTGCTAACATCTGTGAATGCAGGGAAACAGGTTGGAGGGATCCAACTGGATTCCTCAGAACATTTGAATTTGTTTCAATGTTATGTGTTGATTATTTATAATCTGTGTGTGGATATATTGTGATTGAGATTGTTGAAGGCTAAAATTCAGCCGAATATATTTTTGGTATCGTTAGAGACCGGAAATAAATAAAATTGGATTTTTGAAAATTCGAGCTGAAAATTTTAGTAAAAAATTATTTTTGGGAATTGGATTAATTTAAATGAAGGGATTTTAAAAGGATAAAGTTTATTTTTAATCCTATTGAACAAAATTCCAAAATATGGGGAAAAGGCTAAATAAGTGGATTTAGTATAATATTGTTTATAAGTTAAAGGATTTATTTAAAAATTCGGATTCTAAATGGTTGGAAAGGGATAAAGGAATTTATTTCAAAGGAAACAAATTTATAAATTTAATTCAGGAATAAATTTGGTGTTTGAAATAAATGTTTGGAAAATTAAATTAGAAATTGGTTTGGTATTTGCAATATATTTGGAAATCAATTTGAAAGTTGATTTGGTGTTGAAAGTGGATAATTGAAATCGATTTGAAAAATCGTATAAAAAGTGAATATTTGGAAATGTAAATTCACAATGGAAATTTATAAGGGGAATTTGTTTTGAAAATAAACATTGATTTATTTTTAAAAGTGTGGAAATAAATTCACGGATTTGAAACGCAAATTTAATAAATCGATAAGGATTTATTTAATTGGTTTGAATAAACCATTTTGAAATGAAAGTGTATTCTCCCTGGAAAGCTGAATAAGATTTTCTGAATAGTTTTGAAATATATGTATATAAAATTCTAGAATTGGTTTTGAAAAGAATATTTTGGAGAAATTAACTTCTTAAATTGTTTTACATCCTTTATGTAAAGATTTGTTAAGTTGATTTTTGAAATGATTATTTCTAAGATTTAATCAATAATTGTTTTAGAAAATAGTTATTTAAATAATTATATTCTATCTACTAATTTAATTTTGAAAAAAAAAGTAGTTTGGACCTAAGTTATATGAAATATATTGGTGTAATATTTTTATAACTAATACTTTGAGCAACGTGTTTAAAGAGAAGTAGTTTTATTCCAAAGAGTTTTCCAAATATATTTTGGATAAGCAATATAAGTTATTTTTAAAGTATTTGAACTCGGCAGATTTCCACTGAAAGTGAATAACTATTTGGAAGTGTTTCCGTTTATGGAAATTGATTTGAAATTTGTTTTCAAAGATTGAAAGGTGACAAAAATGATTTGAAATTTGTTTTCAAATGGTTGAAGTGTGGAAAATATATCTTGTAAAGATATTTTGAAAATAAATAATTTGGGAAGATTATTTGGAATCTGGTTATGTTGTGAAAATGGATTAATAGTTAAATAACCGACTATCAATATTGACCCTTAAATGGCTATTTGTTGTGATTTGTTTGGAAATATTGGATGCTACACTTATTTTCAAAATATTGCGGTCGTTATTCGGATTACCCATTCCGAAAAGTGATACGACGTAATGGATAGCATTGAAGACCGGTGTTGAAGACCGGGTATTTGTGAAAACGATAGGATGACCTATCGATTGTCTCTGCACCGTTAGCTACGGTATGGAGATTTCCTTTGTGATGGGAAATTCAGTCGAGATTGTGAATACCCGGATTGCAAGGGCTTCTTTTGAAGTGCCTTCGGTTCTCTTCGAACCCGGAACAGACTTGTATGGTTACGTGTCTGACATTACATTTTGAGATATAAAGCAGATTTCTTTCAAATACATCTCTGTTGGTGGCGGAGAATTTATTCTCTTAGCTTAACACCCTTCTCTGAGACGTACGAGCTCATAGGTTTTGTAGTTGAAGGTTATCAGCGATATACTCCCAATATGGTAATGTGGCATGTTGAGTGTTGCTATGTGATGATTATCTATTGATCATTTGTTGATCAAAGCATGGCTTTATGCCTAGCTTTATGGACGAGACTTCGTCAGACCTCACACCCCGGAAATGGTCGAAAAAGGAAAGATGCGGCAAGGTTATGAGGGTCGCTCCCTTTAGGGTATGTCATTTCCTTCTGGAAAAGGGTGGTGTCAGGTATGGAGCCCTGATGCTTAACCTATGTGGTTGCTCCAATCTCATTTTCTGTGTGGTTGTTTCTTTGTGATAGAGGGCCTTCGGATAAAGGTCATCAGGGACTGGGGAGGGGCATACTCGAGTAGTAGTTACCTAGTTACAAAGGTAACCGGGCCTTGTGTAGGCAGAGATTCGGGTAGGTTCTCGGGACGTCCATCCAGAGGCGATCCCATGTGGCAGTAGGAAGTTTCTTAGCCTGACCATTTGTTGGAAATCCAATTCCCAATACGAACCCAGTACGGTTTTAGTTGTATAACCTTCCATTTACTTATGGTGGTCACCACTGTTTAGATGGTAGTTATAGTAGGCATAGTTCGGAATGTCTATGTTGGCTAAGATTAATATTCTATTTTCAAAATTCTTTCTACACTATGCACTCAATAATATCAAAAATGATTTGTTTTACGTAGTAAGCATCTTTGACTATCATAAGGAGAAATCTCCTCCAATTCTGCGTTTGCATTGTGTTTGTGGCGGGAGTCCTTATGGTAGTTTCATTTTCCAAAAGCATTGCGGATATTTTTCACTTCCCTTGTTGTTGTTGTTTAAAGATAAATAACTTCATTAGTTCTCACAACAGTCCCATGACTGACCTGGTGTTTATTGTTCCCTTCCTAAACTCTGGGTACCCAAAATTTTCCACACGGGCAGCCTAGAAATAGGTTAGCAGGTTATTCTGGATTTAGGAGTGCTATGGAGCTCAGGAGGCGAGCTGGATGGCGAGACGTATCACTTGTATATGATATTTTCTTTTCCACTTATTCAGATTGTAAGGACAGGTTTATACAACTAAGCATTTGGTTATGTTGTGTTGTATTTTGACTCTGATGATGTAATGTATAAAATGTACCGTTCTTTGATTTAAAGATTATTCATCTATCTATTATATGTTGTTACGCTGCGACTTTGAGATTTGTTATGTTGCTTTTCTTTCTTTCTTCTTCTATCTTCTACCTCTTCTTTAACCCTAACAGTACGGTTTTCCGGCATTCAATTGTTCGGCAGTTGATACAGTGGACGTATTAATGTCGACTTTCGTGAGTCGAAAATCGCAATCATTACATTTGGTATCAGAGCATTTGGTTAATCGGCAACCTTGGCTCCGTTGGGTATTACTCATTAGAGATAGAGTCAGTAGTACTCTAGAATGAGTGTGAGTGTAATAATAGACTGAGCGCATATTTGTTAGTGAAAATAAAATTGTTTTATGTTGTGATGATTTGTTTGTTGAGTGGTATATGGATTCTGGTCGGTATAGTCTGTACAACTCTATCGATAGGGATCTCTATACACTCGTACAGAACAATTCGGCACGATATTGTTTTAAATTGGGTAAGTGAAATAATTTTACCTCGATTATATTTTATATATAAAGGAAATAATTTTTCAGAAATTATTAAAGTGTATATAGAATTAATTGTTTGGTTGTTGACAATATAAATATATATAAGTGAATCAAAGTTGTTCGAATAATCTGAATAAAAACAACAGTTGTAAAAGAAGAAATTATATAAGCAAAAGAATTATAAAGATGGAATTATAATTAAAATGATTTACAGTTGTGAAATAATCTTGTATAGGTAAAGTAAAATAGTGAAATTCTATAAGAAAAGATTTATAAATGTGATTTAAAGAAAATTTTGAAAGAATTTAAAGCATTGGATTCACTACTGTTGATGGGAAATAATAAGGGTGATGACTGCAGCATCATCAGTATCATTTTCGAGTTTCTATGTGATGGATTTGCTACCATAGTTAATTGAAATTGAATTTTGTTGTGATAAACAAATTTGAAATTAAATTCCAAGTTGAAATTGATGAATATAAGTAATCAAGTTTTGAACTTATAATATGAGATAATAAAGATTTAACTTTAGCAAAGTTGAAATAAATTTGAATTAGTATGATAAAATATATGATGTGAAATTTAACTAAAGGAAGTTAAATAAATTAAATCAGATTTGGAAGTTGAATAATAAGTTGTATAACTTATTAAATGCAAAGATGTAAGTAAAACCAGTTATTAAAATGGTTAAACAACTTTGTTAAGCAAAATGAGATATGAATCTGAATAAATGATGAAATTTGACTTTGGTAAAAGTTAAATAGAATTTACTTTGGAGTTGGAATCTGAATTGAATTTATAAGTGGAAAATTGAAATGGAATATAACTTAAGTGATGCTGAATGAAGTTGATTTTGGTATCGAAGTAAAATAATAAAGTGAATTAAATGGATGTGAACTTGGGTTATATAAATGAAATTCAACTTTATTTGTAAAATGAATTAGCAATCGAATAAATAAATGGATTGAATGTTAATCAATAAAATGTAAATAAATTGATATGGAATAATGGATATAAGTGTTAATTCATTTAAAGCTAATTGAATAATTGGATGGTAGCCAATTTAATATTAAACCAATTGGAATTAAAAGTGTTGAACCAAATTGAATGTAAATTTAATAAATTTGGTTGTGTTGAATATACATTGGTTGTTAGATTATTGTTAGTTGATGATATTGAAATTCATTAAATGTTAATGAAGTTGAATTAAAAAAAATTGGAAGCTATGTAATTAAATTTGAATTGAAAGTGAACCAACTTGAATGTAAATTAGTGAATGTAAACTAATTAAAAATGAATAAAGGAATGTTAGTAAAATCCAATGTTAACAAATCAAACGTGACAACAAAAATGAAAACCAATTCATCGAATATTAATGAGAAGTGAATTTATATTGATTTGGTTATGAATTGATTTGGATAGACATTGATTTGTTGGATGTTAATTGGATGATAGTTGTTTGATTGATTGTATTTGTGGTTGTTGGTTGCATTTGCTATAGTGGCACATGTAGTTGTTATGTTGGTATATGATGTATATTGATATTATTTTCATATATACATGTTTCTCATTGTTTGTTGAGTATTTAGTAGGTGCGAATGGCGCTTGCTTCGCATTTGGAGCTCGCTTTCACGCTATATTAGCCGTATATGCTCGCTAATAATATATAAGGTACATATCTCGGATTACATATCGTACTTTTACACTTTTTCCCTACGGGATGCCTTATTACTTGATGAGATGTATATTTGTGATATATATATATATATATATATATATATATATATATATATATTGTCACTTTTTTTGGATCGAGCCGCGCAAAGGAGGTCATGGCGAATTTTTCTGAAAATTTAAGGCGTTGGAATATTTTTGAGAAAATTGGGAAATTTCGAAAACTAAGTTTAGATTTGAAAACTTAGTAAACATTTTGTAAGAAGTTTAAGTATTGAGTTTTTGGAAAAGTTAAACACTTAAGAGATTTGTAAATCAAATTTAAACGGTTTGTTTTGAAAAGTTAATGGATTTAAAACTTTTTCTTACATGGCAATTTCGAGGACGAAATAATTTTAAGGGGAAAGATTGTAACGACCCAGAATTTCTTTCATTTGAAATTCGTATATTTAATTGATTAACAAGTAAAATTTGTAAGTCGAATTAATTTTATTTCGAATATCTGGATTTAATTGGATAATTAAATCAATAATTTAATATTTGAAAATTATAGAAATAATTTGAAATTGGGTTTAATATGATTAAAAATGATTTATAAAGTTATAATAAATCATATTGGAGTTAGAATTATGTTATAGAACTTTTAAAATTGAATCAAAAGTTAAATTGCATAAATTGAATATTTTAATATTTAGTTGACGACTAAAAATAGTCATTTTTCAAACAATCTCGGATTTCGACGAAACCAGTTTCATCGGATCCGTAATGTTATATTATTGTAAGGTTTCAAATTTCGTGTTAATCGGATATACCGTTTGTCCGGGGCAAGCCAAAACGCATAGAAATTTGTTTAACCGATTTAATTTAAAACCGATCGTTTATTGCCGTAACTCGCATAGATGATCGAACTGGCTCTCGATACCTATTCCATTATGTCCGGAATGCGGGATATCCCCAAGAAACGCAAGTCATCGCGCGAGATTTGGAGTTCGGAAAAATCAAGTCAATAGTTTTGGCAATTTTCTATAAAAGGACTCACTTTCTTTCTATTTGCATCAGAACCCAAGAAGAAACCCTAGCCGCCATTAACGTTTCTATGGCTGAAAATTAACTCCGTTCCTCTTCGATTTTCTTCCAATCCACACATCGGTTTGAAAAATTATCAACTACAATGTTATAGAGGGCAGCGAGATCTTCAAATCCAACGGGTATGATCGTAATTGGAGCAGAGATTCAATGGAAAATCTCGTGTAAACGTCACATGATCGGGCATGATTTTCTATGTGATTTTAGGGCCAAGCTTGATGATTTTCAAGGTGATGGCGCGCGAGGGTGTTGCCTTCGTGACGGTGTTGCTCGATCGACGTGAAGGTGTCCGTATGGGTTGCGCGAATTAGGGTTTAGGGTGGCGGATTGGGTTCTTCGGCCTGTAGATTCACGCGTGGGAGAAGAAGGAGCATGTGCGGCTGAGATCAAGGCAATAGAACGTGCGGCCCTGATGAGCTTAGGTTATAAAGATATAAAGAAAATTGTAAATTGTTTATATTATAATTCGTGTAAACTTTAAAACACTGTAGCTTGTTCATACGAGGTCAGAATTGGACGAAACGAACTGCGTTGGGTTCGTATAGACGAACACTACGTGACGGAGATGGATTGGAGTTGATTGGAGCTAGCGAAAATTTCGGGTACAATTAAACGCGTGTTTAATTTTATTCGAAATAAAACGCTACAACTGTTATCGGAAACTCAAGGTGAGAACTCTCACTCAATCGAAATTGTTTCAATTTAAATTTTAAATAGTTAGATTTAAAATTGCTTGATTGAATGATAAATGATTATCTATTGTATTGAAATAGACCCTATACGTCGTATATTAAGCGGATGTAATTTATTAAAAACATATACCGCGATATTCCACCTTGATGTGGAATTGGTATTATGTATGTACTTGGAGTTGATTTCCCACATTATATAGTGGATGAGAGCCTATTGCGCCTCATAATAGCGGATAATATTTTATAAATCCCATATACCATGATATTTCACTTCGAAGTGGAATTGGTATTGTGCTAACATCTGTGGATGCAGGGAAACAGGTTGGAGGGATCCAACTGGAGTCCTCAAAACATTTGAATTTGTTTCAGTGTTATGTGTTGATTATTTATAATCTGTGTGTCGTTATATTGTGATTGAGATTGTTGAAGGCTAAAATTTAGCCGAATATATTTTTGGTATCGTTAAAAACTGAAAATAAATAAAACTGGATTTTTGAAAATTCGAGTTGAAAATTTTGGTAAAAATTTATTTTTGGGAATTGGATTAATTTAAATGAAGGGATTTTAAAAGGGTAAAGTTTATTTTTAATCCAATTGAATAAAATTCCAAAATATGGGAAAAAGGCTAAATAAGTTGATTTAGTATAATATTGTTTATAAGTTAAAGGATTTATTTAAAAATTTGGATTCTAAATTGTTTGAAAGGGATAAAGGAATTTATTTCAAAGAAACAAATTTACAAATTTAATTCAGGAATAAATTTGGTGTTTAAAATAGAAGTTTGGAAAATTAAATTAGAAATTGGTTTGGTATTTTCAATATATTTGGAAATCAATTTGAAAGTTGATTTGGTGTTGAAAGTGATAAATGAAATCAATTTGAAAAATCGTATAAAAAGTGAATATTTGGAAATGTAAATTCACAATGGAAATTTATAAGGGGAATTTGTTTTGAAAATAAACATTGATTTATTTTTAAAAGTTTGGAAATAAATTCACGGATTTGGAACGTAAATTTAATAAATCGGTAAGGATTTATTTAATTGGTTTGAATGAACCATTTTGAAATGAAAGTGTATTCTCCCAGAAAAGACGAATAAGATTTTCTGAATAGTTTTGAAATATATGTATATAAAATTCTAGAATTGGTTTCGAAAAGAATATTTTGGAGAAATTAACTTCTTAAATTGTTTTAAATCCTTTAAGTAAAGATTTATTAAGTTTATTTTTGAAATGATTATTTCTAAGATTTAATCAATAATTGTTTTAGAAAATAGTTATTTAAATAATTATACTCTATCTACTAATTTTATTTCGAAAAAAAAAAGTAGTTTAGACCTAAGTTATATGTAATATATTGGTATAATATTATTATAACTAATATTTTAAGCAAAGTGTTTAAAGAAAAATAGTTTTATTCCAAAGAGTTTTCCAAATATATTTCGGATAAGTAATATAAGTTATTTTTAAAGTATTTGAACTCGGCAGATTTCCAGTGAAAGTGAATAACTATTTGGAAGTGTTTCCGTTTAAGGAAATTGATTTGAAATTTGTTTTCAAAGATTGAAAGGTGAAAAAAATGATTTGAAATTTGTTTTCAAATGGTTGAAGTGCGGAAAATATATCTTGCAAAGATATTTTGAAAATAAATAATTTGGGAAGATTATTTGGAATCTGGTTATGTTGTGAATATGGATTGATAGTTAAGTAACCGACTATCAATATTGACCCTTAAATTTCTATTTGTTGTGATTTGTTTGGAAATATTGGATGCTACACTTATTTTCAAAATATTGCGCTCGTTATTCGGATTACCCATTCCGAATAGTGGTACGACGTAATGGATAGCATTGAAGACTGGTGTTGAAGACCGGGTATTTGTGAAAACCATAGGATGACCTATCGATTGTCTCTACACCGTTAGCTACGGTATGGTGATTTCCATTGTGATGGGAAATTCGATCAGGATTGTGAGTACCCGGATTGCAAGGGCTTCTTTTGAAGTGCCTTCGGTTCTGTTCGAACCCGGAACAGACTTGTATGGTTACGTGTATGACATTACATTTTGACATATAAAGCAGATTTCTTTCAAATACATTTCTGTTGGTGGCGGAGAATTTATTCTCTTAGTTTAACACCCTTCTCTGAGACATACAGGCTCAGAGGTTTTGTAGTTGAAGGTTATCACCGATATACTCCCAATTTGGTAATTTGGCATGCTGAGTGCTGCTGTGTGATGATTATCTATTGATCATTTGGTTATCATAGCATGTCTTTATGCCTAGCTTTGTGGACGAGACTACGTCAGACCTCACACCCCGGAAATGGTCGAAACAGGAAAGATGTGGCAAGGTTATGAGGGTCGCTCCCTTTAGGGTATGCCATTTCCTTCTGGAAAAGGGTGGTGTTAGGTATGGAGCCCTGATGCTTAACCTATGTGGTTGCTCCAATCTTATTTTCTATGTGGTTGTTGCTTTGTGATAGAGGGCCCTCGGATAAAGGTCCCAAAGGACCGGGGAGTGACATACTCGAGTAGTAGTTACCTAGTTATAGAGGTTACCCGGCCTTGTGTTGGCAGAGATCCGGGTAGGTTCTCGGGACGTCCATCTAGAGGCAATCCCATGTGGCAGTAGGAAGTTCCTTAGCCTGACCATTTGTTGGAAATCCAAGTCCCAATACGAACCCAGTACGGTTTTAGTTGTATAACATACCATTTACTTATGGTGGTCACCACTGTTTAGTTGGTAGCTATAGTAGGTAAGTTCGAAATGTCTATGTTGGTGTGACGCCCCACCTCTATACCCATGCTAGCCAAGAACACTACGATGTAGTGCTGTCAACTAGCACGGAGAATAAGGCTGTTGAGGAGCGACCATCCATGTAACTTCTTTGTGCGAGCACCGTTATGTCAGATAGTATAGCATGCATTTCATTTAAGGAGGAAGTCCGACATACCGATACAAACTCAAAGCTATCAGACGGTGGCTATAAATAATCTTCGGAAACAAAAATAGAAATAAGCATAACACAATCAGTCACAGACATCCATATCACAAAGGCGGAAGAAGATATGGATATATAACTAACACATGAAAGTATACATCAGAGTAGTGGTCAAAAAGATCCACAATAATACAAAAGAATAGCAACATGTGCTATACAAAAGAATACAACTATGAGTCTATATCTCAAGTGTATACAACAAAAACTGCTAATCTAAATAGTTAGCCAAAAGTCAGAGTAGCAAACCCCAGGGAGAAGTCAAGTAGAAGCACCTGTAACAATATCGGTCTGACCCGAGTATTATTTAAGAAAATAATAAATGGATCAGTCCAGCTATAAATATCAGATGACATGGTATGAAATAAAAGATGTGGCATAACATAAAATATCCATACTGACATACTACTATAAGTATGAAAATGATGATCAACAGAAGATCAATCAATAAGAGATAAATCAATATCACAAGAATCTTCTCAAAGATCCAAAGAGGGCATCATACCCTAAACTTGTACTCAAAACAAGTCAATGACATAAATTCTAGAAATCAACACAGGAAATCCAGAAATCATAGAAAAAGGGAAAGAGGCCTATCACATGACGGTCCGAAGACCATAGGGAGCTACCCCATATGGATGAGTCAGAATCACCCAGATGAGGTCTAGGCTAACCAAAAAGCAAAAAGGTATGTGTGAATGGAATCACACAAATGGTGTCTAGCATGACCTCGCAACAAAAAGGTATGTGTGAGTGGAATCACACAAATGGTGTCTAGGCTAACCAAAAAGCAAAAAGGTATGTGTGAATGGAATCACACAAATGGTGTCTAGCCTAACCAGGAAGCAAACAAAGATACATCGCACAATTGCTAGCCTAAATCACAAAATGATCATCATGATCAACGAGAAGTGTCAATTACACTAAGCTAGTAAATATAAAAGTTTAGCTTCATGTCCCATAACCACTTGCTTAACTCAAATATTTACGAACAAACTGTAGATCTTCACTAGTAAATTGTCACAAAAAGGTTCAATCGAACAAGTCCAAGAGTTAACCAACGAAGCAAACGCAAGTGTTTCATACCACTTGTTTTACTAATCCGTTTAATTCAATTTCTCATACGAGTGAGGTAAAGGTTTGTATATACTAGTAGATTGGAAAATGGTTTAAGAAAAGAGCTTTGTTATTGAAAATAGAGGTGAAATCATTTGGTTTGAAAGAGTTTTGATATTTACTACTAGTATTGAAACCTTCATATTTTAAAGTGACAAATCATAAAAGTGATTGTAGAAACAATCAATCATTAAAATTCACATATGAAGACGTGAATAAAATCCAAAGAAACTGATAAAGAATCCATCGAAATAGATATTCAAAAATCCATAAAATCGACCGAGAAGCCCAAGATAGTTTGTCTCGAAGAATGGTCAACTCAGGATCTCAACAAAGCAAGTTCTATTGAATGTTTTTCAGATAAGATCCCCTACGGAGGGGGGTGGGGGGTGGCAACCCCCCAATGTGGGGGTGCGGGAGCAACGCCCCTGCTACGGGGTTCGACCTGCCCGGTCAGGTCGCGGGGGTCCAGGGGCAGCGCCCCGTCCAAAAACGGTACGACCTAGTGATTAAAGGGGCACGACCTAGTGGTCCAGCGACCTAAAGGGTAAAGGTCATGCAACATAAAATGGGTTCGCGACCTAACACTCAAACGACCTAAAGAAAATAAGGAGCCGAGCGACCTATAAGAAGCAGCGACTTAAATAGAATCGAGGTCCAACGACCTACGGGTTAGGTCATGCGAGTTAAGGAGGTCAACGACCTAACAGAGACACGCGACCTAATAAAGGCACGCGACCTAGCGACCTAAGCAGGAAACGCGACCTATGAGGGACAAGCGACTTAAGTGGGTCAACGACCTACGGAATATAGGTCACGCGACGTAACGGTTTACAAGGTCTTGCGACCTAACTGGAAACGTGGTGTAGCGACCTAGTGGTTTAAAGAAGATGGGTCACGCGACCTAAGGAGATAAGGCCTAGCGACCTACGAGCTAAGGGTTCAATGACCTAACAGGTAAGAAGATCGCACGACCTAAAAACAACCTAAGGTCATACGACCTAGCGACCTAAAGCCATACGACCTGACGACCTAAGGTCATACGACCTAGCGACCTAAAGCCATACGACCAAGCGACCTAAGGTCCATACGACCTAACTCCGAAGACGTTAGAAATGGCCAGAACGACCTACGACATAAGGTCCATACGACCTACGACCTAAGGTCCATTCGACCTAAAGCCCAACGACCTAGCGACCTAAAACCAAACGACCTACGACCTAATACCGAGTGCTGAGCGACCTAACGTTGTAGGCCATTTTAAGGTCGAAAACGAGATATTTTGAGGCCGAGACTTTTCCACGCGAACGACCTAGCATAGGCAGAACGACCTAGTGCAGTTTTTCGCCAAAAACACTAAAATTTGGGTTTTTTCGCCAATCCAATCCAAACCAAATGCAAATGTACATGCAAACATGATAGGGATTCATTCCCAACAGTCCAAGATAGTTATAGGCTAGATTTGTGAGATAAAAATATCACCTTTTCACTAAAATGGATGAAGATGAAGCTTGAAATGCTATGCAAGGATCAACCACTAGCTTGAATCAATGTCTTCACTTGAGTTTTGGAGTTGATGTTGGATTAGCAATAAAGACTTAGCTTTTGGGGTTTTAATTTCTCTTTCCACTCACCATTAATGCAAAAGCTTGAGTTGGTAGGAATTTATGAAGAGTGAAGAGAAGGAGGGGATTGGGCTTGAGTTGTAATGGCTATGCTAACCCAAAGTCCAAAGTGGGAAAAGTTAGTGAAATTCCACTAACTCCAAACCTATCAATGTTTATACTTAAAAAGTTGTAAACGGCATTTCGAACTAATTAGTGGTCTCGAGTCCTAATTTAACCGTTTGCAAAAAGTAACTTTTCGGACCAAAATCCAATTAACGATAAAATATTTAAATATAAAATCGACAAATATGCCGGTTGTTACAGATGGCTAAGATTAATATTCTATTTTCGAAATGCTTTCTGCACTATGCTCTAATAATAGTATCAAAAATGATTTGTTTTGCGTAGTAAGTATCTTTGACTATCATAAGAAGAAATCTCCTCCAATTCTGCATTTGCATTGTGTGTGTGGCGGGAGGCCTTATGGTAGTTTCATTTTCCAAAAGCATTGCGGATATTTTTCACTTCCCTTGTTGTTGTTGTCTAAAGATAAATAACTTCTTTAGTTCTCACACCAGTCCCATGACTGAACTGGAGTTTATTGTTCCCTTCCTAAACTCTGGGTACCCAAAATTTTCCACACGGGCAGCCTAGAAACAAGTTATCAGGTTATTCTGGATTTAGGAGTGCTATGGAGCTGAGGAGGCGAGCTGGATGGCGAGACGTATCACTTGTATATGATATTATCTTTTCCGTTGTGTATTCAGATTGTAAGGACAGGTTTATATAACTGAGCATTTGGTTGTGTTGTGTTGTATTTTGACTCTGATGATGTAATGTATAAAATGTACCGTTCTTCGATTTAAAGATTATTCATTTAGCTATTATATGTTGTTCTGCTGCGACTATGAGATCCTGATATTGTTCTGTTTCTTTTCTTTCTTCTTCTATCTTCTACCTCTTCTTTAACCCTAACGGTATGGTTTTCCGGCATTCGATTGTTCGGCAGTTGATACAGTGGACGTATTAATGTCGACTTTCGTGAGTCGAAAATCGCGATCGTTACAGAATTAGCCTCCGAATCACGTTATATTGTGTTTGGAATGCGGGTAAAACATTATAATCGTTTGTCGGTACGCGTTGTTTGGAGATCGTTTGAGAAAATTGTTTAAAAGTGAATTAAATAGTAAAATGAATGGTTGCACGTATATATACATGTGTATAGAAACCCTAGCCTCAAGAACAGAACATAGCCACCACGCTCAATTTAATGGCCGAAAACAAATCACTTTCCTCCTC
Organism: Allium cepa; assembly: GCA_030765085.1. Lineage (NCBI taxonomy): Eukaryota > Viridiplantae > Streptophyta > Magnoliopsida > Asparagales > Amaryllidaceae > Allium > Allium cepa. The sequence goes on along the minus strand of CM060931.1, from coordinate 755,001,588 downwards.
CAATCTTCCATTATCCATCGACTTTTAGCAAAAATTGTTAGCTAGGGGATCAGAGAACTCAATGAAGGCTTCACCTCCATATGGTGGAGTGGCGCGAAACTCGATGAGATGACCGAAAATCGTTGACAAAGGGGCAGCGTCCGTTCGTTGTTTTTTAGAAAGGGGAGCCACCAAGCTTCATCGTATCTTAGCCCATGGTGGAAGTGGGGATGGCACGACTCCCAGTGGTGGTGGATTGAGTTCGACAGCGGTGATGAAGGAGCTAGGGTCGGTCAATGTTTGAAGCAATGGGTTTTGGGTTCGAACCTGATGTCGCGTTGTGACGACCCGGAATTTTTAAGCAATTTAAATCGGAATATTTAATCAATTTTAAATATTAAATAGAGTAATTTTAACTTGAATTACGAATATCACAATCTATTTGATAATTGAATTATTAAAATTAAATAATTTGAAGTTGGATAAATTGTTGAATCTGGAGTTTTAAGCCTATTAAAAGTAATTTGAAGGCTTATAAAATTTATTTTGATAACACCGAAGATAATAGAAGTTGTAAAATTAAAATTAGCAGTGATTCGTTCAGTGTTGAAATTTATATCGTTTAAATTGAATTTAAACGATAGACTTTCGAGGCACAGTCTCGGAATTCGACGAAACCAGTACCATTGGATCCGTAATACTGAATTATTATCAGATTTCAAATTTTGTATTGATCGGAGTTAGTGTGTGAGCGTACGATATATAAACGCGTTGAAATTTAATTGATAATAATCAATTCGAATTTTAATTTTAATTATAAGTGAACATTGTAGCATGGCGTCTTCTACACGCTTCCTTTGCCTTCTCGTACACGCCATACCCTATCCTTTTTCTTTTCAAACACGAGACCCTGATTCCTTTAGTTCACTTAACAATTTGAAAAAAAAAATCAATAATGGCCGAATTTCCTTCTTCCTCGTGTACCTCAAATCCTACGAATCATTTCATTTACTGTAAAGAAAAATTGTAACGACCCACTATTTTGTATCATTCAAATTTGACAATAAATAAAACATGTCAAGCTTGAATAGTTCAAAATAATAGATTGTACATAACTTAGGAGCAAATGAAATCAAAACACAGAATCACAGACGCAGATATCAGAAAAACTCACAGCGGAATTAAAATATTTAGTGGTTCATGAAGCCACTATAAAAATCTTAACCAAATAAAAATTACATAGTTTGAAATCCCCAATACGGTTTTAAAACATAAATAGAAGCTGAATCTTTCAAAGTCTTGATTTCAGAAAAAGATATAGACTGAAAAGCTTTGCCAGCAGCACGAATGATCTACAGAATATCCTAGCTCCGGTGAAAGAAAACTGAAGCTGCAACTCAGGCTGACCCGAGCGTAAAATAAAACATAAACACTCGATTTAGGACATACATACTTATATAATGTAAGCTAATTCAAGTGTACTGTAATATAGAGCAAGTAACTTAAAGGATGCTTGGGACCGCCCATCCTCTAAGGATCCGTTAAACTATTTACTATGTAGTATATTGCGCTATTATAATAGTGTCTATTTATAAAATAAACTTACTTTTTAATAGCGTTAAGGGGTTACCCATATAGCCCTTAACACAGAATATATTCCCATAGTCTATACAGTACCGTAATCTCCCCCGTACTGGGCGTCGTCAGAGGGCACTCCATAGGTATGCTACGAAACCAAAATCGTATAAGGCTCGCTATGGTAGGCGACACACCACAACTAGGCAATGCCAGTGTAGATATAACAATTGCTATCCGGACCGATGGAAACGCGCAGCGCGCAGCTGCCGCCCACCTCGAACAACACTCCCAAATCAAAGGTGCGCACCAAAACAATCACAAAAGTAATAGAATGGCATACGAAGAAGTGCGTCCGATCAGAGGTGCTACCTCATTAATCCGAGAATCGCTCCTGTTTTAGCCACCATATGCCAACTCACGGGAGTCGGGTCCATGTATTTACCTCAAAGGAACCGTCACCACCATCCTACTTCATTCTGGAATCTCCACCGCGTACACGGTTGTCAAAGTGGTTTTCGGTATCGACAGAGAGTATGCCAGATATCCGATCCCGGTCTCTTTAACAACCAAGCGTTATTATAACCCGTGGTTACAACCTTTAAAAATGGTATTTATATTTTGAAATCAAAATAAATTTCAAATACCTTCAATATCAAAATATTGTTTTTAAACGTTAGTCATTTTATAAAAATACCATTTAAATCTATTCAATTTATTTAGGAATTTATTTCCCCTTTTTACCAAATTTTAAAGTTAAATTCTTCCTTTAAAACCATCCAAAGTCAATTTCTTATTTTTATCAATTACATATTAAATTCCAAAATTTAGGCCTTTCCCCTAAAGATTGTTTCCATAATTTTAATTTTTAAATAATTCAAAATCCCAGTTTTTGTAGCACTTATGAAATGCTACCTAAAGTCTATAGGTTAAAACAGTTTGTTTATAAAAGACAGCATTTAAGTGCTGAAATAGACTATTAACTTAACCATCAAGTTTTAAATTCCTAATATAACTTTTTATCAATTTTTTTTTTTACTTAACTGAAACCTTGTTTTTAACAAAATTCAGAAATTCCCAAAATAAGTTATATTCCAAAATTTATTTAAACATTTATTTATTTGTTTAACATTTTTAACTCATTCAAAATCATTATAAATATTATAAAAAATCCTTTAAACCAGAATATTATAAACTTCCATTTTAAAATATTTCAGAAAAACATTATATAAACCACGGGTCTGTATATAGTTTTCTAGCCTAGGTCAAGTGATATGGATTTATATCATTTCAATCCGCAATTTACAAAACTCCGGGTTCTATCATTTCAAACCCGCAATCCCAAGTTAACAAATCAAATTTAAATAATTAAATAAATATATGGATAATAATTGTCGTTCAGGCCTATCATTTCAGCCTATAACGATCTCAATTTACAGGAAACTTGCAGTGATGATTTAACAGTAAATAAGCATTAAATAATATAACTGCAACTATATTATAACAGATAAACAACAGATGAGGTGTCAATTTAAAATGGGGTTTAACATCATACTTTATATTACAGACAGATGACATTTAATAAATAATTTACAAATACACTTGCGATAATTCACAGAAATATAGGTATGTTTGTCTGGTGAGAAATACTCACCTGAATGCTGCAGAAAATTTTGATTCAAAATGAAAATTCACCGAAAAAAAAGGAAACGCTCAGCGGGCAACGATCAAATTTCTGCGGAGTCGACTCCCGGATTCAAAGCTTGAAAAGGAAATGTAATAAAACAAGACTTAGAAAACTTTAATACGAGATTTTTGAACAAACGGGACAACGGAAACCATTCGACTCGACCGCTCCACCACCTAACCCATGCTCAGCCCAAATACAACTGCACGCATCATAAACATTACTGCCTTCCCTAATCTTGGCTTACATGCTTATGAATGCTACTTTTCTCTTTGTTTCTTCATCTCTCTTTTTTTTCCTTTTTTTCTTTTCTCTCTAAACGTATGTGTATGCTCATGTTCACTCGAAACGTGCACACTGCTGATACGGATATGCACGCACCCTCCTAATCAATAACAACCAAATGCCTCACCCTTATTCACGCGTTTATGCCTTTATATTCCCTTTGCCTTATTATAAAACATATCCAACATCCTATGCAAACGAAAACTCACGCAACTAAAATCATCCAGGCAATTGATAAAAGAACCCAGCTGCCCTATTTCCTACCCTCAAAACTATACTTCCTACTGGTCCCAACTACTGACTTATCAAAACAAACCTATCTCCTTGTTTCTCAGTTTATATGCATGCATTTAGTACAGGTAAATTATCTGATATATGCAAAAAGGCAAAGCTTCTCACTGATACACGCATGTACAGGTACCCTCAAATCTCTCCTCTCCCTCTTCCCTTCCTCTCCTTCCTCTGTTTTACATATTTATTTATTTATTTTATTTTTTTTAAACAAACTCCTGTACACAAAACTAGATCTGCAAAACTATAAAACACTGGGAGAAGAAAATATGCAGGCAACTCACAAGGCACGGCCCTATGCAAACTCACGCAACTATGATGAATGTAAAAAATGATATTGCACTAAAGGTACGGCAATCATGCAACACGACACACTTGCCCTATAGGCCGTGATCTATATGCACAGGTGGTGGAGCAGTTGAGTGAATTGAAAGAACAAGAGAGAAAGAGAGAAAGGTATAAAATAAAAGGAAGAAGAAAAGGAGAAGGCAATATAAACTATTACCTGATAGAAGCTCTGGACGCAACAGTCAAAGCAAATGCAAAGGGGAAACTTTGAAGAGATGAAGCTTTGTAGTGGAGTTTATATAAGAAACAAGCTGAGATGCGAGTTGCATAAATATAGAAAGCAATAAATTTCGAAATAAAAACAAGGAAGGCCGAGTGATTTCCTTCCAGTTTTTAATATGTTTGAACATTATTCATGCGTGATTAAATGCAAGAAACAGCAAGGCCCGAGGAAAAATGAGCAAGATATTATTTTTCCAAACGAGCTGATGCAAATTTGAAGGCCGAGCTTGATTGGGGAATAAGGCTTGCGTGTTTATTACCAGATATACTAAAATTTAAATGCATGCGTGATTTATGGGAACAGTTATACGAAAATTTATTTATTGCAAAATAAAGGCAGTGGAAACAATAAGCAAGAGATAAGGTTTTTGTGCTTAAAGAAATAGAGGAGCGTGATCATAAAAGCAAATCTGATTCTCCTTCAGATGATATTCGCGTGATTTAGAGAAGATATATGGTATGTAGAAATTTAAAAGATAGGCAAGGTAAATTTTCAAATTAATAGTCAAAACACACAAGTCAACACGTAAAATTTGAACGTATGAGTTAAATTTTGGCAAGAGATTGATTTAGGAGAGACAAAAATTTTACCCAGTGAAAAGGTGTGGAAAAAGTAACTTTTGCCATAAAACTACCGACTGATGTTTTAATCCATATAGATATTAAAATATGATTTTTAAAATACGTCAAACTGACGTAATATAAAACACCCAAAATTTATATAAAAATAACGTTTTTTAATTTATACGTTTTATTACGTTACTTATACCATAAATTTTTCGCGCCCTTTAAACGCGAATTTAACAGTTCATTAATACACTAAATTTTACAAAGTTATTACTAAAATATTATTGGTTTACAAAATATTATATATATATAATTCCTTTTATTAAAATTCAAATGGAGTTGTCTTTTAACAAAATTAACCGTTTCACAACTTTAAATTTCCATACTTAGTATTTTAAGAAAATGATTTAAATCAAATTATATAAAATTTAAAAATTAGTTTCAAGATTTAAAAATTAAAAGAAATAAATTGCTAGAAAAACTAGGGTTGTTACGCTCTCCCCCACTCAGAACTTTTCGTCCTCGAAAAGTAACGAAAGAAGAGAAAAAAGAAAAAAAAACAAAGGAAGATAAGATGGTAAAGCAAAGTACCTTAAACGAATAATACCGGATTCGAAGCATGAATGCTCTCCTCCGTCTCCCATGTGCAATCTCGCTCATCAGTGCTCCATTGCACTTTGATCAATTGGACAGACTTCCTTCTAAGCTGTTTCGTACCTCGATCGACGATACGAAGCGGCTTCCTTTCAATGGTTAGATCAGGCTCGATGTCCAGACCATCAAGAGCAGTTGGCTGGATGACAAGAGATGGATCGTGAAGACAGCAACGAAGGTGGGATACATGAAACACATTGTGTTTTCCGGCAAATTTCTCGGGTAGATCTAGTCGATAAGCAAGAGATCCAATCCTCTCCAGAATACGGAATGGTCCTATGAACCTAGGGGCCGGCTTTCCTCTACGTCCAAACCGAACCACATTTCTTAAAGGAGAGACCTTAAGAAATACCAAATCACCTACATCAAACTCCAAGCTCCTTCTACGCCGATCAGCGTACTTCTTTTGTCTATCTTGAGCAACTTTTAACCTTCTCTTAATCTCCTCCACTCTCTCCGAAGCTTCCAAAATTATCTCGGGCCCAAGAACTAAGCGGTTACCGGATTCAATCCAACAAGAAGGAGATCTACACGGTCTCCCATATAGAGCAGCAAATGGAGACATCTTAAGACTAGCCTGATAACTATTGTTATAGGTGAATTCCACAAGATGGAGATGATCTTCCCAAGATCCTCGATAATCCAAGATGCACGCGCGAAGAAGATCCTCAAGAATCTGATTTACCCTCTCCGTTTGACCGTCAGTTTGTGGGTGGTAAGCTGTGCTCAGGTTCAAACGAGTACCCAAGGATTCTTGGAACGCTTTCCAAAACTGACTAGTGAAAATAGGGTCTCGATCGCAAACAATGCTAAGGGGAACGCCATGGAGGCGAACAATCTCCCTCATATAAATCTAAGATAAACTCGAAGCCGTACGAGTAGATCTGACTGGAATAAAATGTGCGGACTTAGTCAGTCTATCCACGATAACCCAGATGCTTTCATTTCCCTTCCTAGATCTCGGCAAACCATCGATAAAATCCATAGAAACTTGCTCCCACTTCCAATTTGGAATCCCCAAAGGCTGCAACAACCCCGGTGACTTCTGATGATCCGCCTTGACTTGCTGACAAGTCGCACATCTACTCACAAAGATAGAGACATCGCACTTCATACCCTTCCACCAGTAAAGTTTCTTTAAATCCTGATACATCTTTGCTACGCCAGGATGGATGGAAAGTCGGGATTGGTGGTGTCCCCGAAGTAACTCCTGCCTTAAACCATCAACATTCGGGACACAAATCCGATTATTACTCCTTAAAATCCCTTTATCATCAATCTGGGCTCCACTACCATCAATACTACTATTTCCACCATTTCTGCTCCGGACACTTCCCTTCATACGCCTAAGCATCTCGTCCTCATCCTGCTTAGCCTTAATACGATCCAAAAGAGGAGAAGAAACAATAAGCTGGCACAACAAAGATTTCTTTCTACTTAACGCATCGGCCACTACATTTGCTTTCCCGGGAGTATAGCTTATGTCGAGATCATAAGAAGCAAGAAACTCGAGCCACCGCACTTGTCTCTGATTTAAATCCTTCTGGGTAAAGATATATTTCAGAGACTGATGATCGGTGAAGAGATCAAACTTAGCTCCCAAGAGATGATGTCTCCAAAGCTTTAGAGCAAAAACAACAGCCAGCAACTCTAAATCGTGAGCAGCGTAATTAGCTTCATGTGCCTTCAGCTGAAGACTAGCATATGCAATTACTTTCCCATCTTGCATTAGCACTGCTCCCAAACCTTCTCGACAAGCATCGGTAAATACCGTTAATCTTTCACTTCCATTTCGTACAGTAAGCACTGGTGCGGAGGTGAGCTTATCCTTTAACTCTTGGAATGCAGCTTTACACTTATTTCTCCATATAAACTTAGCATTCTTTCGAGTTAGAGCAGTCAGAGGTGCCGAAATCGGAGCAAAGTTCTCAATGAACCTTCGGTAGTAACCGGCAAGGCCTAGAAAACTGCGAATATCAGTAGGAGTCTTAGGTTCTTCCCAATCTTTGATTGCAGCGATCTTGACTGGATCAACAGAAACTCCTTCACTAGACACAATGTGTCCGAGGAATCGGACTTCTTCTTCCCAGAAATGGCATTTAGAGAATTTTGCTTTTAACTGGTGCCTCCTAAGAGTCCCCAATACAAAGCTCAAGTGAGATTTATGCTCTTCCTCAGATTTGGAGAACACAAGGATATCATCAATGAAGACTAGAACGAATTTATTTAGCACATCGCGGAAGACACGATTCATCAAGTCGACGAAGAAGGCAGGAGCGTTAGTCAGCCCAAAAGGCATAACTAGCCATTCAAAGAAACCATTTTCGGTACGGAAAGCAGTTTTGGGTATGCTCTCCTCAGCAACTCTAAGCTGATGGAAACCTATGGCTAAATCAAGCTGAGAGAAAACAGTCGCTCCATAGAGTTGATCGAACATATCATTTATGCGGGGCATAGGATATCTGTTCTTCATGGTAAGCTTGTTCAGTTCCCTATAATCAACACACATCCGGAGGGAACCATCAGATTTTGTGACAAAAACTACAGCTGCTCCCCATTCTGAGAAGCTAGGTCTGATCAACCCTTTAGAGGATAAGTCTTGAATTTGCTTCCTTAATTCGCCCTTCTCCCGTGGTGCCATTCTTCTGGGTGGAAGGACTACAGGTCGCGCTCCAGGGATGAGGTCGATACGGAAATGAATTTCCCGCTTCGGAGGTAAAGAAGTGACTTCACCAAATACGTCGGGAAATAATTTAACCACCGGAGTGGACTCAATATCACCATGGAAAATATCGAGAGAATAAACGAAGCTACCAGCAAGCTCTTGAGGCCATTTACACTGGATCTCTAATGGATTTCCTAAATCATCTTTAAGGGCAACCGTACGAGAACTACAAGAGATATCTACATCATGTCTATTTAACCAATCACCTCCCAGCAAAAGGTCGAAAGCGTCAAATCCCAAAACATAGAAGTCACCAGTGAAACACTGCTGGAAATGGAGAAGCTTCACATTCCTACAAACTTTACTAAGGTTCGCAGGGCCACCGATGGGGTTTGAAACACATAAAGGTACAGAAGAAAATTCAGGGGAAAGGAGATGCTCAAATCTATTACAGAGATCCGACGAGATGAAACTATGGGAAGCTCCGGTATCGAATAAAACGCGAACAGGAGATTTGAATAAAGTAAAAGAACCTTGAAGTGTACCTTGGGAATCGCTAGGAGCGGGAGCAGGTGCAGGTGCTGGCGGTGGAGCTGGAGAGGATGCAGAAGTAACAACGAAAATTCCTGATGCCTTGCCCTTCTTCTGAGTAGGGCAGTCTCTCTTGAAATGTCCCGGCTGAAGGCAAATGTGGCAAAGGTCTCGCCTAGCCGACTGAGCGGGAGGTGGAATCGCAGCACCCAAGGTAGGACAGATATTCACGTAGTGTCCCTTTTGGTCGCATCGGTGGCAAGTAATGGTAGACAGATCTACAGGTGGCCTCGCAGGAGCAGAAGATGATGATCCCAACCCTTGAGCCTTATTCCTCTTATGACGGAAGAAATTTGACTTCCTTTTCTTTGAATTTCCAGAAGACTGGGCCGATGTAGACAGGGCAGCTGGAGTGGTCCTAAAGGTAGGGTTCTCATACCGGAGAGCCATATCCATCAAAGCAGTGAACGTCCCATGTACATGTGCAATAAGCCGATCGTAAAACTCGGGGAGAGCACCAGCGATAAATTTCTCGTTCTTCTTAAGCGGGGTGTCTACCAAATTCGGGCCGTATTGGGAGAGCTCATTAAACTTTCTCTCGTACTCCGTGAAGGACATACTGCCTTGCTTCAGATCCATAAAGTCTCGATAGAGCTGAGACTTGCCCGCTTCGGGCATCCATTTGACCAGAAAGGCCTCCCTAAAGCACGATAAGAGATATAAGATGAATTCAAAAAATGGGGAAATTTGAATCCGATTTTGGACACCCGAAGAAGATATCTAAATTGCTCCCAAGTGAGTTCAGCCTCATTAGTGTGACCAGTAATTGATAGCCACCAATTTAAAGCGGCTCCCTACATCTGCCAGGCTGCGAGTTGCCTCTGCTGGGCATTTGTGATTTCGAGACAGGAGAAAATCCTCTCCAAGTCTCGTAACCATTGCTGAGCTTCTATAATGGTTTCTGAACCCATGAATTTAGTGCCACCTTGTTCAGCATAGTCTCTGCATAGCTTAGTAAATCTGGCAGGGGCAGCAGGTGGAGGGGCTGGGGCAGCAGCTCGCCCTCTACCTCTATTGTTTCCTCTATTCATCCTGAAAGATCAAGAATGAATTTTTTTAAGGCCAGAGGAAAATATTAATGTCAAGATATTCTAGGATAAGATAAAGTTTAACTTGTACAAGCAATTAACAAAGGCTCGAATTATAACGATGGAGAGAAGGAAAGAGTAGTTGGAAAAAAAATTCTTTAAAATAGGAAGTTTTTATATCAAAATACTTCTTTTAAAATCTTTTTGAAAATCATTTTATACTTTAAAATACGTTCTTTCACAAGGAAAGGATTCTAGAATTTGACTTCACTCATTCTAGGGTATTGCTACCCTATCTCTAATGAGTTTTTGCTCCTTAGGCTATGGTTAAACCAAAGCTCTGATACCAACTGTAACGACCCACTATTTTGTGTCATTCAAATTCGACAATAAATAAAACATGTCAAGCTTGAATAGTTCAAAATAATAGATTGTAAATAACTTAGGAGCAAATGAAATCAAAACACAGAATCACAGACACAGATATCAGAAAAACCCACAGCGGAATTAAAATATTTAGTGGTTCATGAAGCCACTATAAAAATCTTAACCAAATAAAAAATACATAGTTTGAAATCTCCAATACAGTTTTAAAACATAAATAGAAGCTGAATCTTTCAAAGTCTTGATTTCAGAAAAGATATAGACTGAAAAGCTTTGCCGGCAGCACGAATGATCTACAGAATATCCTAGCTCCGGCGAAAGAAAACTGAAGCTGCAACTCAGGCTGACCCAAGCGTAAAATAAAACATAAACACTCGATTCAGGACATACATACTTATATAATAAGCTAATTCAAGTGTACTGTAATATAGAGCAAGTAACTTAAAGGATGCTTGGGACCGCCAATCCTCTGAGGATCCGTTAAACTATTTACTATGTAGTATATTGCGCTATTATAATAGTGTCTATTTATAAAATAAACTTACTTTTTAATAGCGTTAAGGGGTTACCCATATAGCCCTTAACACAGAATATATTCCTATAGTCTATACAGTACCGTAATCTCCCCCTACTGGGCGTCGTCAGAGGGCACTCCATAGGTATGGTACAAAACCAAAATCGTATAAGGCTCGCTATGGTAGGCGACACGGCACAACTAGGCAATGCCAGGGTAGATATACCAATTGCTATACGGACCGATGGAAATGCGCAGCGCGCAGCTGTCGCCCACCTCGAACACACTCCCAAATCAAAGGTGCGCACCAAAACAATCACAAAAGTAATAGAATGGCATACGAAGAAGTGCGTCCGATCAAAGGTGCTACCTCATTAATCTGAGAATCGCTCCTGTTTTAGCCACCTTATGCCAACTCACGGGAGTCGGGTCCACGTATTTACCTCAAAGGAACCGTCACCACCATCCTACTTCATTCTGGAATCTCCACCGCGTACACGGTTGTCAAAGTGGTTTTCGGTATTGACAGAGAGTATGCCAGATATCCGATCCCGGTCTCTTTAACAACCAAGCGTTATTATAACCAGTGGTTACAATCTTTAAAAATGGTATTTATATTTCGAAATCAAAATAAATTTCAAATACCTTCAATATCAAAATATTGTTTTTAAACATTAGTCATTTTATAAAAATACCATTTAAATCTATTCAATTTATTTAGGAATTTATTTCCCCTTTTTACCAAATTTTAAATTTAAATTCTTCCTTTAAAACCATACAAAGTCAATTTCTTATTTTTATCAATTACATATTAAATTCCAAAATTTAGCCCTTTCCCCTAAATATTGTTTCCATAATTTTAATTTATATACTTCAAAATCCCAGTTTCTGTAGCACTTATGAAATGCTACCTAAAGTCTATAGGTTAAAACAGTTTGTTTATAAAAGACAGCATTTAAGTGCTGAAATAGACTATTAACTTAACCATCAAGTTTTAAATTCCCAATATAACTTTTTATCAAAAAAAAAAAAATTTTACTTAACTGAAACCTTATTTTTAACAAAATTCAGAAATTCCCAAAATAAGTTATATTCCAAAATTTATTTAAACATTTATTTATTTATTTAACATTTTTAACTCATTCAAAATCATTATAAATCTTATAAAAAATCCTTTAAACCAGAATATTATAAACTTCCATTTTAAAATATTTCAGAAAAACATTATATAAACCGCGGGTCTGTATATAGTTTCTACCCTAGGTCAAGTGATACGGATTTATATCATTTCAATCCGCAATTTACAAAACTCAGGGTTCTATCATTTCAAACCCGCAATCCCAAGTTAACAAATCAAATTTAAACAATTATATAAATATATGGATAATAATTGTCGTTCAGGCCTATCATTTCAGCCTATAACGATCTCAATTTACAGGAAACTTGGAGTGATGATTTAACAGTAAATAAGCATTAAATAATATAACTGCAACTATATTATAACAGATAAACAACTGATGAGGTGTCAATTTAAAATGGGTTTTAACATCATACGTTATATTACAGAAAGATGACATTTAATAAATAATTTACAAATACACTTGCGATAATTCACAGAAATATAGGTATGTTTGTCTGGTGAGAAATACTCACCTGAATGCTGCAGAAACTTTTGACTCAAAATGAAAATTCACCGGAAAAAAAGGAAACGCTCAGCGGGCAACGATCAAATTTCTGCGGAGTCGACTCCCGGATTCAAAGCTTGAAAAGGAAATGAAATAAAACAAGACTTAGAAAACTTTAATACGAGATTTTTGAACAAACGGGACAACGGAAACCATTCGACTCGACCGCTCCACCACCTAACCCATGCCCAGCCCAAATACAACTGCACGCATCCTAAACATTACTGCCTCCCCTAATCTTGGCTTGCATGCTTATGAATGCTACTTTTCTCTTTGTTTCTTCATCTCTCTTTTTTTTCCTTTTTTTCTTTTCTCTCTAAACGTATGTGTATGCTCATGTTCACTCGAAACGTGCACACTGCTGATACGGATATGCACGCACCCTCCTAATCAATAACAACCAAATGCCTCACCCTTATTCACGCGTTTATGCCTTTATATTCCCTTTGCCTTATTATAAAACATATCCAACATCCTATGCAAACGAAAACTCACGCAACTAAAATCATCCAGGCAATTGATAAAAGAACCCAGCTGCCCTATTTCCTACCCTCAAAACTATACTTCCTACTGGTCCCAACTACTGACTTATCAAAACAAACCTATCTCCTAGTTTCTCAGTTTATATGCATGCATTTAGTACAGGTAAATTATCTGATATATGCAAAAAGGCAAAGCTTCTCACCGATACACGCATGTACAGGTACCCTCAAATCTCTCCTCTCCCTCTTCCCTTCCTCTCCTTCCTCTGTTTTACATATTTATTTATTTATTTATTATTTTTATTTTTTTTAAACAAACTACTGTACACAAAACTAGATCTGCAAAACTATAAAACACTGGGAGAAGAAAATATGCAGGCAACTCACAAGGCACGGCCCTATGCAAACTCACGCAACTATGATGAATGTAAAAAATGATATTGCACTAAAGGTACGGCAATCATGCAACACGACACACTTGCCCTATAGGCCGTGATCTATATGCACAGGTGGTGGAGCAGTTAAGTGAATTGAAAGAACAAGAGAGAAAGAGAGAAAAGTATAAAATAAAAGGAAGGAGAAAAGGAGAAGGCAATATAAACTATTACCTGATAGAAGCTCTAGACGCAACAGTCAAAGCAAATGCAAAGGGGAAAACTTTGAAGAGATGAAGCTTTGTGGTGGAGTTTATATAAGAAACAAGCTGAGATGCGAGTTGCATAAATATAGAAAGCAATAAATTTCGAAATAAAAACAAGGAAGGCCGAGTGATTTCCTTCCAGTTTTTAATATGTTTGAACATTATTCATGCATGATTAAATGCAAGAAACGGCAAGGCCAGAGGAAAAATGAGCAAGATATTATTTTTCCAAACGAGCTGATGCAAATTTGAAGGCCAAGCTTGATTGGGGAATAAGGCTTGCGTGTTTATTACCAGATATACTAAAATTTAAATGCATGCGTGAATTATGGGAACAGTTATAGGAAAATTTATTTATTGCAAAATAAAGGCAGTGGAAACAATAAGCAAGAGATAAGGTTTTCGTGCTTAATGAAATAGAGGAGCGTGATCATAAAAGCAAATCTGATTCTCCTTCAGATGATATTCGCGTGATTTAGAGAAGATATATGGTATGTAGAAATTTAAAAGATAGGCAAGGTAAATTTTCAAATTAATAGTCAAAACACACAAGTCAACACGTAAAATTTGAACATATGAGTTAAATTTTGGCAAGAGATTGATTTAGCAAAGACAAAAAATTTACCCAGTGAAAAGGTGTGGAAAAAGTAACGTTTGCCATAAAACTACCGACTGATATTTTAATCCATATAGATATTAAAATATGATTTTTAAAATACGTCAAACTGACGTAATATAAAACACCCAAAATTTATATAAAAATAACATTTTTTAATTTATACGTTTTATTACGTTACTTATACCATAAATTTTTCGCGCCCTTTAAACGCGAATTTAACAGTTCATTAATACACTAAATTTTACAAAGTTATTACTAAAATTTTATTGGTTTACAAAATATTATATATATATATATAATTCCTTTTATTAAAATTCAAATGGAGTTGTCTTTTGACAAAATTAACCGTTTCACAACTTTAAATTTCCATACTTAGTATTTTAAGAAAATGATTTAAATCAAATTATATAAAATTTAAAAATTAGTTTCAAGATTTAAAAATTAAAAGAAATAAATTGCTAGAAAAACTAAGGCTGTTACAAAAATAAATGGTGGGGCAACGAATTCAAACGAAATCGATTTTCGTTCAATTCGAATTTCACGTCACCATCTCGATTCATTTTCGCGAATCAAAACTCGAGGGGGAAGAGGCGACGGCGAAGCACTGCACGTGATTTGGGGTCGGCTTGATTTAGGTTTTCGATTTCGGGTGAGGGTTTGGGACGCGACACGACTAGATGGATATCGAGCTCGTTGGGGATTTTGGTGACGCGATACGATGTGAGATCTGTGATGCGTAGGAAGGGCTCGGCAAAGCTAAAGCAGGCGACGTTGTCGCGTGGAGATAGGGCTAGGGTTCGAGTGGGTGGCGCTTGCAGGTGGGACGAGGCCGAGGTGAGGTGAAGGCGATGGCGACTTCAATGAGCAATGACGGAAGTTGTTCGATGGCAGCGGCCTGTACTGTAGGCAGTAAGGTATGCCTTAATCTGCAATTTAATTTTGAAATTAACAAATTACTGTTAAGGTTTAAATCGTATACAGAGGAATTTATATACCTACAATAGGATATACATTTATATAAACAATTTGTTTAATATTATATATATATATATATATATATATTTAGATGCTCGGAACAAAGAGATTGAATTATAGATCAATACAGTTTCTTTATAAAGGGTCTTCATAGATAACACACAGAAAAAATATAAAAAAAAAGTATATATGGATACATATATATGTAGATGGAGTTGAGAAGATTAGGGATTTTAGAAGGCTTGGAAATGTATATAAGAATAGATTTTTAAATCTATATTGACTCTTATATAAGTATATATATATATATATGCAATTTCAAAAGCAGAAATAAATATACGTAGTTACATTCATAATTTACCAAGTTAGTAGTTATCAAGGAAATATTTAGTTTAAATGGGTAACCAATTATTTTAGTTACAAAAAGGTTTTTAAAAGAAAAAAAATCAGTTGTATACTTAATTATCTGTTCAAATTAAATCATTAATTAAAATAAATTAAATTAAACTAAATTAAAACTATTAAATGGAAATTTATTACTCAAATTGTTCAAATATTAATATATCGTCTAATATTTATACAAGGCCAAGAAATGGTGGAAACAAGCTAAATTGGAAGTGGATTGTCGAACAAAAGCAAAGGTGAGTTAATCTCACTCGGTTTAATTCAAATTTGAATGATTAAATTTAAATAATTGTTTGAAATGGTTGAATTGATTCATGTGCTGTGGCGTGGTATTTATTTGGAATTTGCATTTTTATATTATGCTAACATCTATGGATGCAGGAAAAACAGGTTGGAGGGATCCAACTGGACCCCTCAACTTTTATTTAAATTATTTAATATTCTCTGCTCTGGTTATTGAATATTCTATGATGCATTATGTGGAAGTATTGAATGCTATGGTTTGGATGATATAATTGAGAATAATGAATTACCAAAAATATAAATGTGATTTTTGAATGAAAATGAAAGAAGCGAAATTGCAAGTGAAATAATTATAGAATAAATTTAAGAATGACTTGGAAAAGAAATAAAATAACTTTAAAATTTTAATAAGTGAATCCTGAGGATGAAAGGGGAAAATTTGAATAAACAGGAAGTTGATGAATTTTTAAAATTCAGTGTTATTATTTAGAAGAAAAAAAACATTTATCTAAAAGCTAAGATTTGAATTATTGGAAGAATAAAGGAAAAAGTTAGAAAAATCTGGAATTTGTATATTTCAGTTAAAAGTTTTAAAATCAAATGAAAAATAATAATAACAACAATAATTAAGTCCCTACTTAATAAATTTTGAAATGAATTAAGTAATTATAGAAATTTATTTTAAGTGGGATAAACTTGAAATCAATTTGGGAAAGTTGATTTAAGTGGTTGAATTTGGATATTCTCCCTGGATAACCAAGTACGTTTTCATAGTAAATTTTTAAATATAAATTACTAGTTTTAAATTTGTTTTAAAAGGTATGTTTTGAAAATTTATTATTTTTTTATATTTATAGTCTAAAGTAAAAAAATTCTCAAATCTATTATAACATGAATTACTTAAAAATGACTTAATATTTTGTTTTTAAAAGTATAAATCTAGTTTTATATTTATTAAATAATCTTATTTTCAAATGTTCATATAGTATGGTATTTTAAATAAATTATTGATGTAGTTTTAACTTACATGTTATAAAGTATATTTCAAAGTAAAAGGTTTAAATTATTTTAAAAATCTAATTTGTGCTTGGTGATTTCGGAGGAGATAGAAAATATTTGGGAAAGTTTATTCTAAAAGGAAAGGTGGTTTGAAACTGTTTCCAAAGAATTAAAAATAGATATATATCTCATGAAGATATTTTTGAAGTTAATAAATAATTTGGGAAATTATTTATTGTGTGATGGATGTTGTTGATAGTTAAATAACCGACTATCAATCTTGGACCATGCGTTGATTGTTTCGAAGAGACCGAGATCGAGATTTATTTCTCGAAAACCACTTCGATCCGGTTTGTACGTTTCGTGAAAAACGATTTTGGATTCGAAGATGGAGCGGTGAAGTGCAAGGGCTAGTCGCTACTAATCCTGAGGATATTTCCAAAATGGATGTAGTAGGAATAGTGCCTTCGGTTCCGTTCGAACCCGGGACGGACTTGTATGGACGAATGCTTGAGAAACATCGACAGGTGGACGATGGGCATTCTAAGTGAAAATGTTCTAAAGGTAACGCTTAGCCTCAAGCCTCGTCAACCGGGAATGACTGAAAATCAGGGGATATGCAGCAAGGTAATGTGGGTCATGCCCAAGCAGGAAAAGATAATTCCCCTGTCTAGTTGTCCCTTATATATTTCGGCTTAGTGGGTGGTTGGTCGCGCTAACCACGAGGTTTATCTTGTTCGGGACTGTTCAGTAAGGAACGGTTCCGGCCTTGTGTTGCAGGGGATGAAGGGAGTAATCCTCGGTACGGTGATCTAGGCCCCGTACTGTGACAGGTGGTACCCCAGTGCCTAGTCATTGGTTGGAAATCCATTCTCCCTACGTGCCTTGTACGAGTTTTGTTTGTATTACCCACTTTTGTGGCTAGTAGCTGGAATTTAATAATGTAACAATTTCGGCTATTTTATAAGTATATGTAAATAGACCCTATTATAATATCAGAGGATTTCTATAAAAAAAATGTTTTAGCTATCGTAAGGTAAAACCCGGCATGTTTATTTGTGGCGTGGTCTTACGAGATGCTTTTGTTTTCAAAGGATTTTTGAAACTTTAATAATCAATTGAGTGTGATTTTCTCACGCTGGTATTCCAGACTGACTCGGGTATTATTTAACTGTAATGCTCGGGTCAGACCGAGTATTATAGAATATAGGATATGATGTTGTGGAGCTCAAGAGACGAGCTGGATGACGATACGTATTCTCGTACTTGTATATATATATATTTCCGTTGTGTTGAGTTGTTTTGTACCCATTGTATGTTATTGATGTGAGCTGTGACTGATGCACTCTGATGATGTAATATATGTAAACTGATATATTTGATTTTGAGTAAAGATTATTTATTATCTATTATATTTTATTTCGCTGCGATGGTTAGATTCCGATGTTGATTTTGTTTTCTCTTCTTCTACCTATTCTTCTTAAACCCAAATGGTTCGTATTTATGTGCAACTTGAGTTGATTGTTGTAGAATAGTGTTGACTCAAGGGGTACGGATTTGCGGGACATTACACGCGTGTTGTAGAAGGAGGTTGCGGCCTTTTTTTTGTTCGGTATTAAAAAAGGAAATTTATGTTTTAATTTGTAACTGAAGCTAATAAATTTCATAACTAATGCATGCTAGGTCGAAATTGGGCAAAACGGGAAGCGTCGGAATCGCAGCGACGCGATTTAGGCAAGTGTAAATTTTGGATTAAATCGAACGGTTCGATTTAATTTAAATTTTAAAACGCTCGTCGAAACTCAAGGTGGGTTAATCTCACTCGCATTTGGAATTTCCAGTTAATTTTAATAGTTAAAATTTAAATGAATGATTGATTGGTTGGATGTAAATATTATTATCCGTCTGGATATGATATTTTTATCTATTATGCTAATGTCTGTGGATGCTGGGAAACAGGTTGGAGGGATCCAACTGGATTCCTCACAATATAGAAATCATTTTCATAATTGATGATTTGTTTATTTTTATACTATGATAGATTAATTTGAAAATTTAATTGTGTTGTGCTATGATTAGATGAATACAATTTGGGAATTTGAAATGTAAATAGAATAAATTGGGTTTAAAAGGAAATAAAAGTAATTTTTAAGTATGAATTTAAGGAAATTAAATTCAAGAAATTGGTTTGGAATTTGAAGTGTTTATGAAATTTTGATTTAAAAGGAAATGTGAAATGAAAATTTATAAACTGGGTTTATAAATGAAGTGGGATATTTATCAGGGATAAAAATTTAAAGTATAAGTTTCCGATGGGAATTTCTATAAGAAGTATAAATTGCTTAAAAATAATAGTAAGATTGTTTTTAAAGGATGGGAAGTGTAATTCATTATGTTTTAATGAAAAGCTTTCAAAATATAAATGGGCAATTGAAAATGTGTTTTAGAATATTTTAGAAAGAAAATATTATTTTAATTGTTTAAAGTGAAGTAAACATTTATTTAAGTAATTATGGTATTTAATTATCTTAAAGGTAAAGTAGTATTAAGTTTGCATAGGGAATTTTAATATAGATATCCGATAGAACAACTTCATATAAAAAGGAAAATTTTGATTTAAGTTAATCAAGAAACTTTTATAGATTTCGAAAGTATAATTTGGATAAAAAAATTTAGTGATCATATTTTTAATATTTAAGTATATTTTGGAAGTGATTTCCAGGAAATAGAAATGTGTTTAAAAATAAAAGGAGTTTATTTTAACGTGTGGGAAGAAAATTTACGGGATAAACGTAAATTTGAATATAGATAAATCAAGCAGGATTTATAAAAAGAATTCTTTGGTTTATTCTGAAAATGAAAGTGTATTTCCCTGAAAATCCAAGTACGTTTCAAAACAGATATAAAAAAATGAAAATTAAAAATTAAAAAGTTTAAATTTATTTTTAATGGAATGTTTTAAGAAATTATTATTTAAGTTGTAAAAATTTTAAAAGTAAAGATTTAATAAATTAGTTATCGAAGTAATTATTTTGAAGGGTTAATTGGTATTATGTTTTAAAAAATTATTATTAATATTTATATTTTATAAGATGGATTCATTTTAAAGATAGTTTGGTTGAAGTTTTATTTGAAACTAGTATAGAATTTTGTTAACTTCTCTTTTAAAATTAGTTTGAACTTAACCTTTATTTTATAATTAGCTTACATTTTATAAAGTAGTTTGCTTTAAATGTTTTTAAAATATATGTTGAATAAAATGTTTAAGTAGTAATGTAAATATTTTAAGGTATATCTTAGAATACAGTGATTAAATTTTTTTAAAATCTAAATGTTTGGACATGGTTGTTTGCTGTGGAAATGAATATTTGGGAAATTTATTCCATGACAGAGTGTGAATTGAAATGGATTTCAAGGGATTGAAAATGAAATATGTCTTGCAAAGATATTTTAAGGATAATAAATAATTTGGGCAATTATTTATTGTTGATGGATTTTTGTGAATGTTAATTGATAGTTAAATAACCGACTATCAATATTGGCCAATGCGCTGATCGTTTCAAAGAGACCGGGATTGGAATTAATTTCTCGAAAACCACTTCGATCCGGTTTGTACGTTTTCGTCGAAAAAACGGGTTCGGAGTCGAAGTTGGTGTAGTGAAGTGCAAGGGCTAGTTGCTTGTAACGACCCGCTATTTTGGACTATTCGCATCCGCATATGTCGGACTTGAATAATTCAAAATACCGAATTATTAATTTAAATTTGGCAAAACTGAACATATACAGTAAATAAATAATCACAGACACAGAGTAATAAATGCAGTGGAAACAAAAGATAGTAGTTCATGAAGCTACTATATAAATAACAGACTTAAATAAGTTACAACAGAAGTCTTGAATACAATAGTCAAATACAAGAATCAGAATATATCTCTAGAATCAACTGAATATCTTAAAGCTGGATAGATAGCCGGATCTCCAAGCGAAGCTCCAACTCTAAAGGTGAGTCTCGAATACTGGTACACTCAGTCTGACCCGAGCGTAAAGCAAAACACAAAATACTCGAGTCAAGATTAACATTCTTATATCAATAAATCCAACTCAAGTGAAATAGCAACTGAAATACAAGTAACTCAAAGGACGTTGGAATAACCATCCTCTAAGGATCCGTTAAACTATCTCTTATGTAGTAATATACGCTAGATAGATAATGCCTATCAGTAATATAAAGTATCAAAATAGTGTTAAGGCGTTACCGTTATCCCCCTTAACGCATTTTATATAAGTGTCATAGACTATACAACACTGTAAACTCCACCGTAAACTAGTGGAATATCAGGGAGTACTCCATAGGTATAATACAAAACAAATTCGTAGTGGTCGCATATATAGGGACACAAGTATGAAAAGGTACATGAGGCAATACCCAAGGTTGTGAAACTACCGTTTGCCTGATCCGGACTGGTAAGAACGCATCGCCGCAACGATCGCACCACCGCAAAACAACACTCCCAAGATTACGAGTGTGCACCAATCAATAACAAGTAATGAGTAGTTTACGAAGAAGTGTGTTCGCTCGAGGTGGCTAACCCCATTTGGCCCGGCACGGCTCCTATTTTAGTCATTTACAATTCGACACAAGTGTCAAGGCTATCCATTATCGTTCTCTTTCTTCAGTCATCATGTACATCATTCCAACCACTTCATTCTGGATCACGCTCCGCGTATAGTTATTAAAGTGGTTTTCAGTTTAGACAGAGAGTATGTCCATAACCGATTCTGGTTTCTTTAATAACTTTCGTAATTATTACACCGATTGGTCGTTTAATAAATTTCAAAAACCAAATCAATTTCAATTTCGATTAGAATTTGTAAACCAACATTTTATTTGTCTTTCTATATCAATTTCCATAATTTACGTTTCAAAACTTCCAAATTACTATTTCAAATCTTATAATTCAATTTCAATTTTTATTTAAAACAATTCAAATATTGATTCAAGTTCGTATATAAATTTCATTCCGAAATCATTTAAATTAATTTAATTAAAAATTTAAATCAATTTAAATTCATTAATCGACTTCATTCAATATTCGTTAAGTAAATTTATCATTCAAAACAATTTCTATTTAATTTCCAATTCATTAAATCCATTGCTTAAGTTCAACTTCATTATATCAAAACTTACAAATGGAATTAAATTAAATTCGTCAAATCAAAAAAAATTTATTACAAGTCTTACATTAATTTCAAATAATCCCATTTTTGTTTCTTGTTAAAGAAATTCAATTTCACTTATTCATTTACTTGGTTACAAATTTCAAAACTCAATTAATAAAGAAACTTAATTCACTTATTCAAGAAGTTCAATTTCACTTATTAAAGAATTCAATTTTATTTAATTATTAAATACTTCAATCTCATTAAATTATTAAATAATTTCAAATTTTAATTATTAAATAATTTCAAAACCTAATTATTAAATAATTTCAAACTTAATTATTAAATAATTTCAAAACCTAATTATTAAATAATTTCAAACTTAATTATTAAATAATTTCAAAACCTAATTATTAAATAATTTCAAGCTTAATTATTAAATATTTCAAACTTAATTCAATTATTTCTTAAATTAAACAACGTTCTTTCATCAATTACTTTATTAATATTTTATTTAGATTATTAAATATTAACATTTTCCTTTCATTAAAATTCAAATTACAACTTCATTTCAAAACCTTATTATTTACTCAAATAAAATCTTTATTTTATTTTTAAATCAAATTATTGACCAATCAGATTTTAATTAATTCTCTATCCTAAGTCAAAATTTTATTTGGGTATTTATTATTTCAAACCGATTCCATTTCAATTTACAAATCAAAGCATAGCAAAGGGAACTTGCACTGTGATAACTGGGATGGTGTCAAAGTAAATAAACAAGCAATAGCAACAATCAATAGCAATTCAATAATTAATTCAAATAATCCCGAAATAATCGTATTAATTTACATTTGTTGTTTATGCAAATTAATATAATTATTTCTAGAATCTACACTATCATTTCATGTAGATTAAAGATTATTACATTAATATTTATACGGTTCTTCACTTGATATCTATTATTCAGTTTCATACTACATCGATTTAAACAACATACATTTAAATGGTTCAAGGTGTAATTAACTATATATCTACGTGTCAAATAATTTAAAATTTTAAAAGGGTCATATTATACAATTTTTATCTAATCAAATTCAACACATATATCAATTTCAAATTGTTAACTCCTACATCAATTTCAATTGTAAATTATTTATCACTTCATACATTAACAATTTAACGTCCAATATCAGCATCAAACAATCAATCATTTATCAACCAAACTGGATTATCATCGTATAAATAACAGATAATGGTGTCCGATGTCATAGGTGAACTGATACAGGTAATAACATATATATAATAGTGTAAATAACTAACAGCTGCATATTTCAATTGTCGTTTCAATTGACATCAAATTTAATAAATAAAAAACATTAACCGTGAGTGATTACTAGCCTTTCGAGGCTAGAGAGTTTTACAACAGAGCAAGCTACGAATCCCATAGTAAAGTGAGATGGGCACAAATTGGTAAAGGAAATAGGTACGACGGACAAAGCTGATAATAAGAATAGATGAAACAAATCAGAACGGGGTCGATGAAGATAGTTGGCACAAGCGAATTTATGCATATAACTAAATATGACTATTTCCATATATAAACATATTCTAAATACAACACATGTTATAATGAATATATATATACCCTTCAAAATCATTGTTTAAATCAAAACACATAAATAAATCAAATATTTAATTATGGATACTGTAACAACCCGCATATTTAACGATTTGATATTTAAATGTTTAATTTAAATATAACGTCGTTAGTCGGATTTTTGGGTCCAAAAAGCTACTTTCTGCGAATGGCCGAATTGGAACTTGAAACTACCTCCATTGGTTCCAAAATGGCGTTTGTGATCTTTTTTAGTATAATCTTTGATATGTTTGGAGTTTGTGAAATTTTGACCCTTTTTCTATTGGGTTTTAGGTTTGGGTTCAGCCCACTAGTTTAATTAATACCCTAACCCAACCCCTTCTCTTCATTCATCCTCATTTCATTTCATTTCTTAAGCTGGAACTGAAAATGGTGGAAGGGAAGAGAAAATAGAAATTGCAAGCCCTAGTTTCTTCTTGTAAACTTGATTCTTGCCCCAAAATCAAAGAGAATCCATTGGTAAGCTCTTCTTCATCTTCTCCAACTCTTCTCCTCTTCAATTTCAGAAAATTTTCTAAACCTAAATTGGGAAATATGTGTTTTATTCTTAGATTGAAGCTTGTTGAGTTGAAGTAGTGTTTGGTTGGTCTTCTCCTTGTTATTGAGCTCCATCTTCTTGTTTTTGGGTTAAAGGTGAGTTTTGAACTCACATCTACTTCTCTTGATTTCATTGATGTTGGGTATGAATTCCTAGCACTTGTTCATATGCACTTGCTTTTAGTTTGGATTGAATTGATGAATATCCGAATTTTTAGTGTTTGGGTTCAATTCTTTGAAATCCTAACTTTGATGTTTTGATCATGTTTTTGGTGATGAATTGAAGTGCTTATAGGGCCGGGTAGCCGCTTGGCGTAAATCCTTAGCGTCCGTGCTCGTCCGATTGAAGTTGGGAGAGTTTGCACTTCATTGGTAATAAGTAGGAAATGCAGGAAATTGGGTTCAGTCGACTGGATCCTCTGTTCAGTCGACTGAGCTGAAGCCCGAAATTTTTCTAGACAATTTTCAGTCGACTGAACAGGGATTTCAGTCGGCTGACCTGCTCCTGTTTTAGTGTTTTGCCTATTTATGCTCGTTTTGATTGGTTTTCCGGATTTTATCGATTCATGTTGGTTCTTAGTGGTTGTTATTGCCTCTTTGACTTTGATAACTTATTTTTGACTTTATCCACGGGTTTTTATAGAATAATCTTTCTAATCATATTAAAAGCTCGTTTCTCCAATTTATAAATTCTATTTAAAACACACACTTTCGCACTTCGAGCGAAGTGGAAGGGTGATTAAATGGTTGGGCAAAACAAGGACCATGAATCTGTGCGTTTATCTATCCGATTAATCCCCGATCTATTCAATAGATCGTTTTGACCTTCGGGTTTGGTTTACCGATGATATGAGGTAAGCTTTGTACTGCTTTGAGTGTGAAAGTGACTGACGGATAGTAAACCGTTTAGTGCGAACAATTGGTTATGGGACATACGTTAACACTTTTCGGATTCCTTTTTGAGAGTTATGACACATTCCGCCAGTTAGTGGTGTCCAGTACCGGGTCTCTGACCTGCACCACTACGGTTTGTTGCCTTCGGGTATGTGCCTTCGGGTTTGTTGCCCTTTAGTATCGCTTCCGATGTTGGTCGTTATGAGCCGCATGGGTGATATTGGGTTGCCCTTTAGTATCGCTTCCGATGTTGGTCGTTATGAGCCGCATGGGTGATATTGGGTTTGGAGTCTTCGGGCTCATGGATCCTTGTTTGTACAGTACTGAGCTCGAGCAAATTTTCTGATGTTTCATTCATATGTATATGCCCTAGGTATCGCCCTTCAGTGTTGGTCTTCTTGAGCCGCATGATGCATAGCATTTACCTTGTGGAACTTGTATACCTTATTGGTATTTGTTATTGCCTTTTGGCTTGCTTTGGGATATTCTTATCCTTTGTTTCTATATGTTGCCGATGATATGAGGCTTGTTCTATATGATTCATCTTTCGTTAGATGATTGTGTTATCTCTTTTATAGATATCTATTATGCTTTGTAACCTTGCAGGTTTATTGTTGTTCAGTTTATCTAACTGATTTGTTTAGCTAGACTGACCTGTGTATTTTATACTCGGGTCAGACCGAGTTGTTTCAGGTTAGGTGCTTTTGGACTTAGCCTATTTTGCTTCCGCATGGACTATTCAGCTTGTTCCTTTTCGTTACAGCTTTTGTGTAGTCCTATTTTGTAGTAACTCTGATATGTATTCTTTTGACTCGTCTGTATATTGTGGTTTGCTATACCACTTGACATGTATTAGTTTGTATACTCTGTTATGTATCTGTATATATATATGTATATGATGATTTACTGTTCTGTGATGTATATTACGTTTAATTTTTTATATTCTGTTCTGATAGATCCAACCACCTATGGTTTTGTTTTTAAGTATTCATTGGGTATGTCGACCTGCTTGGTATGTTTATCGTCGATGTATTCAATAAATAGTTAGAGCAAGGCTATAGATGGTCGCTCCTAACCAGCCTTATTCTCCGTGTTAGTTGACGGCATTACCCTGTGGTGTCCTTGGCTAGCGTGGGTATAGAGGTGGGGCGTCACGGCGTGGTATCAAAGCCGAGTTAAGAACAAAGTATGACAAACACAGAATAGAGCACATATTACAGTACATGAAAGTATATAAATGATACAAACCTTTGAATCATCGTGTCTCTTTATTCCATAAAGGTTAGATAGAATTTGGGGAATACGTCCAGGAATGCATTTTATTCCGTAGTATTCCGTAATGAAGTATCTACCTTGTGAATAATCTTGTTCTTATCTTACCTTCAGCGTATGGCTGGAAGAGGCAGGGGACGACGTTCGGATGCTGGGCAATCCAGTGGCACACATCCGGATGGCGTTTATATGTCTGCTGATCAGTTTTTGGAATTGTTTAGGAGCACTCAGCCTCCATTTCCTCCTCAAGTATCTCCACCTCGCAAGTCTGCCTTTCCACGTCAGTGCAGTGATTTTTCTCATCTTGGAGGAAAGCCGTTTAAGGGCTCCGAGTCTGTTCTTGAAGTCTAAGATTGGCTTCGCACGTGCGAGCGTATTTTCTCTCGCATGGATCTTTCTGACCATGATAGAGTTCTTGTAACTTCTAGCTTATTACAAGAGCGTGCTCTTGATTGGTATGAGCTTCTTGTAGCCGAAATCGATGAGTCTACTCTTTCTTGGACTCTGTTTCGGGAACGATTTGAACTCAAGTTCGTTCCTGAATCTGAAAAAGTTTTATTGACCCGTCACTTCCATGAGTTGAAGCAAGGGAAATCTTCTGTTTCTGAGTATGTTGCATCATTCGAGGCTTTATCTAAGTATGGTCTTGAATTCATCAGCACTTCTTATAAGAAGAATCTGAAGTTTGTCTCTGGTCTTAAGAAATATCTTAAGAAATCTTTGTTGCTCCAACTTAAACTTTCTTTTGAGGAGTTGGTTGATTCGGTACTTTATCTCGAGACCATCGAGAAGGAGTGTGATAGTGATGTTGATGTTGAGGTTTCCAAAAACCCCAACAAGAGGCCATTTCCAATTCAGAAGTCCAGGCCTTTTCCTTCTAAGAAGAAGAAGACTGGCGATCCTAGTTCTCAGCCTCAGTCTTCCGGAACACCTTTCGTTCGAAAGTGTTTCAATTGTGGTTCTCCGAATCATATTATTCGAGCTTGTCCTAAACCTCTCTTTTGCCGTTATTGCAAGAAGGAAGGTCATCATGTTTCAGCTTGCCCTACTGTTCCGGCTGGTGCTAAGTCTAGCAATCTTTATGCTACCAAGGTTTCTAAAGGTCCCTCTCAGCCCAAAGGTATATCTCCATCCATTTTGTAAGGTTCTATTTTATTTTATGACCATAGTATACGAGTTCTTTTCGATACGGGTGCTTCACATTCTTTCGTATCGAAGAAGCTCGTTGATGATTTATCTTTGGATGTTTCTTGTATGGTTACTTCTTTAAGGATTGCGAATCCTATTGGGGGATCCGCGACCCTTAGTTTGCTGTGTGATGATGTTGAGATTGTTTTATGTGGTTTTTCTTTTCGTGCGAATCTGCACGTTATTTCTTGTCTGGGATTTGATTTGATTTTGGGTATGGACTAGCTAGTGAGATATGATGCCAGGATTATTTGTTCGGAGAGAATTTTGTATCTTCGACATCCAGATTCACCTATTCAGCATCTCTTGTTCTTCGGGACGTGGATAATTCCGAAATGGCTTTATATTCTCTTGATTCACGAGATAATGATGATATATCTCGTATTCCTATTGCTTGTGACTTTTCTGATGTTTTTGAGCCTGTCTCGGGTTTACCACCTAAGAGGGCAATTGAGTTCCGCATTGATCTCATTCCAAGCGCACAGCCAGTTAGTCGTCCTCCCACGAGGATGTCTACAAAGGAAAATGAGGAACTCAAAAAGCAGCTTTTAGAGCTTGAGTCCAAGCAGTTGATTCAGTACAGTTTTTCTCCGTGGGGATCCGCGGTCGTCTTCGTGAAGAAGTCCGATGGAACTCTTAGGCTTTGCATTGACTATCGCAAGCTTAACGAGTTAACCATCAGAAATAGGTATCCATTGCCTAGGATCGATGATATGTTCGATCTATTGAGTGGTGCTAAGGTCTTTTCTCAACTCGACCTTGCCACAGGTTTTCATCAATTACGAGTCGCGGAGGATAGCATACCGCTTACCGCTTTCCGCACTCGATATGGTTCTTTTGAGTGGCTGGTTATGCCGTTCGGTTTGACGAACGCTCCTGCTTTCTTTGTTGATCTCATGAATCGAATATTCCGGGAATATCTCGATAAGTTCGTCCTTGTGTTCATTGATGATATCCTTATTTATTCTAAGTCTGAAGCTGAGCATGCTAATCACTTGAGAATTGTCTTGAGTACCCTCCGTCATCATCAGCTTAGAGCCAAGTTCTCCAAGTGCCATTTTTGGGAGAATAGGGTTAAGTTCTTAGGCCATGTTGTATCTTCCGATGGCATTTCTGTCGATCCCTCAAAGATCGAAGCCATCCAGAATTGGAAGAGGCCTGAGAATGTACGTGAGATTCGTAGTTTCCTTGGATTGGCTGGTTATTACCGTCGGTTCATTAAGGATTTTTCCCGTGTTGTGCTTCCTCTTACTTGCCTTACTCGAAAAGGCATTCGTTTTATTTGGTCCGACAAGTGTGAAGCTTCCTTTCTGTCATTAAAGGAACTTCTCACTAATGCTCCTATTCTTGTGGTTCCCTAGGGGAATCATGATCTTGTTGTCTACACTGATGCTTGTGGTAGTGGTCTTGGTGTTGTTCTTATGCAGAAGGATCGGGTAGTTGCTTATGCTTCTAGGCAACTGCGTCCGAATGAAGTCCGCTATGACACTCATGATCTTGAGTTAGCCGCCATTGTCTTTGCCTTGAAGATTTGGCGACACTATTTATTGGGTGAGCGCTTCATTCTCTATATCGATCATAAATCTTTGAAGTATTTGTTCACTCAGAAGGAACTCAATATGAGACAACAACGTTGGCTCGAGTTTCTTGCCACCTATGACTTTGATATCCAGTATACCCCTGGTAAGGGTAATCGTGTTGCAGATGCGCTTAGTCGCAAACATTCGGCGGTTATTTCTATGATGCTTGCCGAATGGAATATTCTTGAGACTCTATCTTTTTGTGAAATTCGGGATCGAGGTTCATCTTCTGATTCTCCTATTCTACTATTTAGTTTGGGAGCTCGACCTATTTTGTTGGATCGTATTGCCGATGCTCAGCGGCGTGATCCTGATTTGTTGCATTTTATTCATCTTTGTGAGCCTGAATCTTGTGATGAGGCGTTGCAAGATTTTAGCATTGATTCTCATGGGTCTCTTCGTAAGAAGAACCGTCTTTTAGTGCCTTCTGATCTTGCACTTAGGCATGACATTCTTGATGACTGTCACCGTTCTAAGTATACCATTCATCCCGGTAGTAGCAAGATGCATGCCGATATGCATCGTCTTTATTATTGGGAAGGCATGAAACGCGATGTGGCGAGTTATGTGAGCAATTGCATAACTTGTCAGCGTTTTAAGGCCGAGCATCAGCGTCCTTCGGGTCTTCTTCAGCCTCTTGAGATTCCATTATGGAAATGGGATCAGATTTCTATGGATTTCATTGACGGCCTACCTCGTTTGAGATCGGGTCATTCTAGTATTTGGGTTATTGTTAATCGCCTCACTAAGTCTGCTCATTTTGTCCCTATTAAGTCTAATAGGACTGCTTCGCATTTGGCTAAGTTATATGTCAAGGAAATCGTGAGACTTCACGGTGTTCCTAGTTCTATTGTGAGTGATCGTGATCCTTTATTCACGAGTCATTTTTGGAAGAGTCTTCAGCGAGCTTTGGGAACGAAGCTTAATTTTTCTACAGCTTATCATCCGCAGTCTGACGGACAGACTGAACGGGTGAATCGTATCTTGGAAGATCTCCTCCGTATTTATATTTTTGATTTCGGTGGTAGTTGGGAGGATCATCTACCTCTTGTAGAGTTCTCCTACAACAATAGTTTTCAGTCTAGTATCGGTATGGCTCCTTTTGAAGCCTTATATGGAAGGCCATGTCGATCACCTTCTTGTTGGTTGGAATCTGGAGAGAAGCTTATTCTTGGTCCAGATTTTATTCGTGATTCTTCCGAGAAGATTGATCTTATCCGGTTGAGAATGAAAGAGGCACAAAGTCGCCAGAAATCCTACGCGGACAACCGTAGGAAGCCTCTCGAATTCTCAATTGGTGATCTTGTTTTTATTCGTGTTTCTCCTTTGAATGGGGTTATGCGTTTCAGTATGACTGGGAAATTGGCTCCTCGCTTTATAGGACCATTTTCTATTACTGAACATATTGGCCCTGTGGCTTATAGAGTTTCACTTCCAGCTCATTTATCTGGCATTCATGACGTGTTTCACGTCTTGCAACTTCGGAAGTGTCTTCGGGAGTCAGATTTTGTTATTGCTTCTCCTGATTTGCAAGAGCTTGAGGTCACACCGGACTTATCTATTGTACAGTAGCCTATTCGCGTGCTTGACACGGAGGTGCGACACCTTCGGAATAAGGACGTGCCGCTCGTTAAAGTTCAATGGTCCGCTAATCCAAATGACTGTACATGGGAAACCA
Source organism: Allium cepa (assembly GCA_030765085.1). NCBI lineage: Eukaryota > Viridiplantae > Streptophyta > Magnoliopsida > Asparagales > Amaryllidaceae > Allium > Allium cepa. The sequence goes on along the minus strand of CM060931.1, from coordinate 754,970,781 downwards.
AAGAGTTTGTCGAGAGATCTTATCCGGGTTTTCATTCTTTGCTTTGAAACGGTGAGTATGTCTTTTCATCTCGAGCTTATTTCCTTTTCTTTTGATTGATTATATGTATGTAGTTCTTACAAATATCGTCTCTAGGAATTGCGGGGACGCAGTTTTGTAAGGAGGGGAGACCTGTAACAACCTGCATATTTAACGATTTGATATTTAAATGTTTAATTTAAATATAACGTCGTTAGTCGGATTTTTGGGTCCGAAAAGCTACTTTCTGCAAATGGTCGAATTGGAACTCGAAACTACCTCCATTGGTTCCAAAATGGCGTTTGCGATCTTTTTGAGTATAATCTTTGATATGTTTGGAGTTTGTGAAATTTTGACCCTTTTTCTATTGGGTTTTGGGTTTGGGTTCAGCCCACTAGTTTAACTAATACCCTAACCCAACCCCTTCTCTTCATTCATTCTCATTTCATTTCTTAAGCTAGAACTGAAAACGGTGGAAGGGAAGAGGAAATAGAAATTGCAAGCCCTAGTTTCTTCTTGTAAACTTGATTCTTGCTCTGTTAACCCTATCTCGGTTACGACTCAGCAGGTATGTGGAGATGGCGCCGACCTAACTGATTAGCAAGATGGCCGACCTAATTCGATACCGACTTAACTGGTTAAGAAAGCGTACCGACTTAACGCTGCAAAGAGATTCCGACCTAAGGTTTGAAGTAACCCACCGTCTTAATATATTCACCGATCCAACATCTTAAGAGTGATGCCGACCCAAGAATGGCCGACCTAAATGGCTCAGGAGAGGTCCCGACTTAACTCTCAAGAGGCGTACCGACCTAATGGTTAAAGGGAAATCCCGACCTAGAGACTTACATAGCCTACCGACTTGACATGCTACCGATCTAACTACGATGAATCGCAACCGACCCAGGGAGATGAAGGGTGAAACGGTGCAACCATTTAACACGTAGCACGTTAGACCGACGGCGACTTAGTCTAAGTCGGAAACGACTTAGGACTTGTGTGAATCCATCGAAGACAGGTAAACACGGCTTGACCATATCAGGGCTCTTATAGGTCGGCCACGACTTAACTGGGTCGGTGAGGAGTTAAGACCGAGCTTAGGTCCAAAATCTTTGCCTATAAATATCAACCTACCTCCAACATTCGAGGGACTTTTGGGTCGATCAATTTCAAGCACCATTACTTTGCCGAATTCCAGACTACTTCAACACTTAAAGCTTTTGAGATTCTAAGAACGTCTAAAAGAACTTCATAAAGAAATCATCTACATCCACCATGGATTTGAAGATTTTTGTCAACATCGAAATTTGAGCTACTTGTTCTAAGTCTTTTGTAATTCAAAGTGTGTTGTACTTGAGAAGATTTGTATCAACTTGTAACGTGATCATCAATAAAAGTACTTAAAGTGGACGTAGGCTATACCCATAAGCCGAACCACTATAAAATTGCTGTTGTTTACTGCTTTTCCGCTATTACTTGCTTATAATTCTTTCCCGATCTATCGGGTGGTGCTTTCACAACTACACTTCACACACTGGGGTGTTAGCGTTCAAATTTAAGCGTTAACATTTTTGGTGCTTTCACTGAGAATTGAACTCAGGACAGCTGTCATCATTGCTTCACAGAGATTTGAAGAAAGAATTTCCTTAAAAACCAGAAGTATATCTGAGATTATGGCTCCTGGAGGGAAAAGTAGATCGATCAGATCTGGGAACATTCAAGAGGGAACCTCCGCTTCCCCTGTGCCTAATCTACCCACTCCGTCTGTTGGAGTTACAAAAGCGGAATTGGATGCTGTGATTCTAGGGCTAAACCAGCAGATAAACGCCCAAAATGCACAACTAGAGGCTCAAAGTGCCCAGAATGCTCTGATTCTGAATAAGTTGAACGACTTACTTGGGGCAAACAATCAACCGGCTGGTAATGAAAGGAACTATGCTGGCAACATTCATAATGTTGATGAAAGGAATGCTCCTGAAAGGCCTACTAGTCCCTTTGAGCAGGCAGTACCTGACGCCGGTGGATCTAGAACTCGGCATGATGAGGAATATCTTTCTGGAATGATCCGGCAGATCATGAAAGAAAGTATGCAAAGAGTTGAAGATGAGAAGGAATGGGGTTTCGCCCCAAGTAAAACTCCGTTTACTGAAAAGATCTTGAAGGCGGAATTTCCAAGGAAGTTTGTCCCTCCGACTATTCCAGCTTACAAAGGGACAAGTGATCCGAATGAGTTCTTGTATAAGTATGATTGGCACATGACAGGTGCCAGGGCCTCCGATGAAATAAAGTGCCGATATTTCCCCGTATACCTGGAAGGCGTGGCTTTACTGTGGTTCACCAAGTTACCAGTCCGATCTATCGATCAGTTTTCAGACTTGACCAGAAAATTCAAGGAGCAGTTTAGACTATATGCTTCGAAGGCCAAGGATATTATGTCACTATCGAGTTTAGAGCAGAATCCTGGTGAGTCTATCAGATCCTTCTTGAACCGCTTCAATATAGCACTGGCTGAGGTGGACAATGCTGAACCACGAATGATATTGACTTATCTGATGAGGGCTATCGATAAGTCAAGCGAATTTGGGAAATGGTTAAATATGAAGGAGCCAACCTCTCTCGAAAAGTTCTACAAAAAAGCAGACGAATTCATTCGCTTGGAAAGCCGTCCTTTACCAGTAAAGACAGTGTTGGAAAAAGCAGAAGACAACACTGTCGCTCCACGCAAGAATGAATCGGTGGGGCAAAAAAGGGAGAATAGTAATGGGAAGAAACAGGGTAATCTGAAGAAGCCCCGATCCTTCAAGCCATCAGAATATACTCCATTATCACATACACCGGAGCACATCTACCTGGCCACTAAAGATTCCGTCGATTTCCCTAAACCTATCCCTTTGAGAACTGGGAGAAAAGCCATACAAAGTGGGAAATTCTGCCGCTTCCACAATCAACCAGGTCATGAAACTGATGAATGCCGCCAGCTGAAAAATCTGATTGAAGAGTTGCTAAGAGAAAACAAGTTGCAGCAATTTGTGAAAAAGAATAGCAACAATCCTGCATCGTCGAGTCAGGGGCAGCGGGCTCCTGTTCATCAGCCTGGGGCAGGTGAGAAAGCTACGGGGCATGAATCTGGAAGGCCCGTTATCAATGTCATTTCCGGAGGACCTCACCCAGCTGGCAAGAGTTGGGGTGAGATGGAGAGATATTCCAGGGCTTTGAAATATGCTCCAGCCGAAGAAGACGTCTTTGTTTTAGAAGACACTACGCCCCTTAAACAACAGAAAACTTTCAGTGATGATATTATTTTCAGAGCCAGAGATTCTACAGGTATTGAAGCTCCTACTTTAGATCCCTTGGTCATCTCGGCTGGTATAGGACCAGCCATTGTCAGAAGAGTCCTCATTGACTGCGGAGCATCATGTAATATCCTCTTCAAAAAGACATTTGACCAGATGAAAATCCCTATGATCGATGTGCAAGCCTCATCACAGAAAATCGTGGGCTTCACTGGGGAGCCAAAGCAACCAGTAGGAACCATCGATCTGTTTGTAGAACTTGGGGAAGGAGAAAGGAAAGTGGTCCGAAAGCAAACCTTTGTGATCGTCGATGAATATTCTGCTTATAATGCTTTTCTTGGCCGTCCAACACTCGCAGCATTCAAAGCTATCCTAGCCCCGTGGTGCCTCACTATTAAATTCCCTACTGACAATGGAGTAGGAGTTATAAAAGGAGATCAAAATGCTGCTCGAGAATGCTATTTGACAGAGCTGCGAGAGGCAAGAAAAAGAGAAATGGGAAAGGATGCGGCAACTCTAGTCCGCATCAAGGAACCAGCCTTGTAGCAATTACAGGGCGGACCCTGCACTGGCGAGCACAGCGGGGCACGGAAAGAAATGGATCCCAGAAAAGCCAGTACAGGGGAGAATAGAGTAGTACCGGTGGAAACGACAGTTCCGGTACCTGTTGACCCGAAGGACCCAAATAAGGCGTTGAATGTGGGATCACAGCTTAATGTGTCAATTCAGAATGTCTTGATATCTTTCCTGAAAGCAAATCTGGATGTCTTTGCTTGGACTCATGCCGATATGTGTGGGATATCCCCAGAAGTTGCAGTACACGCTCTGAATATTGACCCAAAGTTTACGCCAGTTAAACAGAAAAGAAGAACCCAAAGTCCAGAAAGGTCAGCAGCATTAAAAGAAGAAGTTGATCGACTCATGGAAAATAACTTCATCAAAGAATCTACATATCCGAATTGGGTTTCAAATCCTGTGTTGGTCAAGAAAAATAATGGGAAATGGAGAGTGTGCATCGATTTTTCTGATCTAAACAAGGCTTGCCCCAAAGATTGCTTCCCATTACCCAGGATCGATCAACTGGTAGACGGAACTGCGGGACATGAATTGTTATCCTTCATGGATGCCTACTCCGGTTATAACCAAATCATGATGCATGAGCCGGATCAGGAAGATACAAGCTTTATTACAGATGTTGGACTTTATTGCTACAGAGTTATGCCCTTCGGATTAAAAAACGCAGGGGCAACCTACCAAAGACTTGTTAATGCTATGTTCAAACCGCAATTGGGCAAAACTATGGAAGTCTATGTCGACGACATGTTAGTAAAGTCCAGGAAAGCAGCGGATCACGTTGAACACTTAGCAGAAATGTTCGCGGTCCTCCGGAAATACAGAATGAAGCTTAACCCCCTGAAATGTACATTTGGGGTCGAATCCGGAAAGTTCTTAGGTTTTATCGTCAGTGCTAGGGGCATAGAGGCTAGTCCGGCTCAAATTACTGCCTTGAAAGAAGTCAAAGCTCCTAGAACAAAGAAGGAATTGCAGAGTCTCAACGGAAAGATCGCCGCCCTGAGTCGGTTCATTTCTAAAGCTACTGATAAATGCATCCCATTCTTCGATGCCCTGAAAAAAGGAAAGAAGAACTTTGAATGGACTCCCGAATGCCAAAAGGCTTTTGAAGAGTTGATCCGTCATATGGAAACGCCTCCGATACTTTCTAGACCAGGCAATGGTGAGGATCTTCTTATATACTTGGCAGTATCATCTCATGCTCTAAGTGCAGCGCTGATACGGGAAGACAAAAGGATTCAACATCCAGTTTACTATATCAGCAAAAGACTCACTGGGGCAGAGCTGAATTACTCCAAGTTGGAAAAACACGCCTATTGCCTACTAGTTGCATCGAGGAAACTGAGGCAATATTTCCAAGCTCATCCTATCAAAGTGCTCACTGATCAACCTCTAAAGCAAGTCCTATTTCGCCCAGAAACTTCGGGTCGCCTTCTAAAATGGAACATTGAACTCAGTCAATATGACATCACTTATCATCCCCGAAAAGCAATCAACGGACAAGCTTTAGCTGATTTCATTGCAGAATTCACAGAGAAAGATAATGGTGAGGAAAAAGCGATCAATGATTCTCCAATCCAGTGGAAGATGTATGTTGATGGCGCAAGAAATGACTACTGTTCCGGAGCCGGAGTGGTACTTGAAACTCCTGAAGGTCGATCATTATGTTATGCACTAAGACTGGAATTTCCTTCAACAAACAATGAAGCAGAATATGAAGCTCTTATTGCAGGTCTGAAAATCGCTAAAGAGCTGAACATTCGAGCATTACAAATTTTCAGTGATTCTCAGCTTATTGTATGCCAAGTCAAGAAGGAATTTCAAGCAAAAGGTGGAAACCTGCCTTCCTACTTGTCAAAGGCTTGGGAACTCCTATGTGAACTCGATCACTATTCAATAAGCCACATTCCTCGGGAAGAGAATATGAAGGCAGATTCCCTCGCAAAATATTCAAGTTCTGGTGAAGCTCAACTATTGGGATTGGTCCCTGTAGAAGTCCTTTCAGCGCCAAGTATAGACGAAATGGATATAGACTGGATTATGAATGTATCTCAAGAACAAGAGTCATGGATGACTCCAATACTGGATTACCTACTCAGAGGTTCTCTGCCGGAAAACCCGATAGAAAGACGAAAGCTACTAAGGAAGGCCTCTCGCTATGTAATTCAGGATGGCCGATTGTACAGACGGGGATTCTCAATGCCATTGCTTCGATGTGTATCCCGGGAAGAGTCCAAAACAATCCTAGCTGAAGTGCATGGAGGAGAATGTGGTGATCATTCAGGTGGTCAAACATTAGCAAAGAAAATTCTCCGATACGGATATTTTTGGCCAGAAATTAATCGGGATGCCGCAGATTACTCCCGAAAATGTGACAAGTGCCAAAGATATGCCAAAATTCCTAGAGCACCTTCTACCGAACTCACATAGATGGTCAGTCCATGGCCATTTGCAATTTGGGGAATGGATCTCATTGGGCCCCTACCAACTGCTAAATCAGGGATTAAATATGCTATTGTTGCAGTTGATTATTTTACTAAGTGGGCTGAAGCTGAACCATTGGCTACTATCACCTCTAAGAAAGTGATAAGCTTCGTGACCAGGAATATCATTTGCAGATACGGTGTGCCTCGGAAAATAATCACAGACAATGGTACTCAGTTTGAAAGCGAGGAATTCCAGGATTTTTGCAAACGATTCAAAATCCAGAAAAGCTTTTCGGCAGTAGCTCATCCGCAGGCAAACGGGCAAGTGGAAGCAGTGAACAAGATCATCAAATCAACCATCAAAAAGCAACTCGAAAGAGCAAAAGGTGGTTGGGTCGATAAACTACCACTTGCACTATGGGCATACAGAACTACTCACAAAACTGCAACTGGGCATACTCCTTTTTCGTTAGCATACGGATCGGAAGCAATGATCCCGGTTGAAACAGAGGTCCCTTCACACAGAAGAATCCATTTCAATCAAGCAGAAAATGAAAAGCTGCAACTTGAAGCGCTGGATCTCCTTGATGAAAAAAGAGATGAAGCTAACCTCAGAGTTGCAGCTCATCAGCAAAGGATAGCCAGACATTTCAATTCCAAAGTTCGTCAACGCAGCTTTGAAATTGGAGATCTAGTCCTGAAAAGAATTATGACCGCGACAGGTGTGTTTGGGCCAAATTGGGAAGGACCATATGTAATAGGTCAGAAACTTCTTGACGGCACACTCAAGCTCACCACTGTTGATGGAGATCAAATTCCAAGGGCATGGAACAGCAATCACTTGCGTCCATACTTTACTTGAAAATTTTGTTGAAACATTGTAAAAAGAATTATAAATATATGATTCTTGCAATTGAAAGCAATTGTGAAACTGATGCAAGTAAATAATGAAAGAATATAAAGTGGATGTAGGCCCAATTTCATGGCCGAACCACTATAAATCTTGTGTTCCTTATTATCATTATATGTTTGCTTTGTTTTCGATATAAAAATACATAAAATGTATTGCTGAAATATCGATTTAAATTTTTGCAGACAATGGAGATAAAACTTGCGCATAATAAGACCGAGCGATTCTCACCATCATTGAACAAGCAAATTTCAAGTCACAAAGACCCTGAATTCAAATCCTAGATAGGAAATACTTCAATTGAACGGCTAATGATTTCGATAGAAACGAGCCCTTGCTGATAAATTGAGATTGTTTGAACAAACAAACATCCAATTAGGAAGCTAGTGCCCGTTCTCACGAACTTGCCTGGCAATGAAGTACACTTCCTTGGATTAAACGAGCCACTTGTGAGAGAAAGGGGAATGAAAACTTGAAAAAAAAAAAAAAAAAAGGATCGCTGAAAAGGCATAAGCAAGTGAACAGAGGAACAACCAAAGCTACCATCAGCGGCACAAGTCCTCTTCGGAGGCGCAACTCTTCGGAGGATAAAAGACCTCTAATGGGTCATACGCCACAAAAAAGAAAGTTCTCTACTCAACAAAAAAGATTGGAGGAGTCATGACCCTCCAACCATGAGAGAGTAACTTCCAGGCGATGAAAACCCTCTCTGAGGCACATTTCACCAGGAGTTGAAGTGTTATAACCGCTCTTCGGAATTTCACTTCACCAGAGTTGAAATGCAAACAAAATAAAAGCCCTCTTCGGAGGCCCATTTCACCAGGAGTTGAAGTGTTATAACCGCTCTTCGGGATTTCACTTCACCAGAGTTGAAATGTAAACAAAATAAAAGCCCTCTTCGGAGGCCCATTTCACCAGGAGTTGAAGTGTTATAACCGCTCTTCGGGATTTCACTTCCCCAGAGTTGAAATGTAAACAAAATAAAAGCCCTCTTCGGAGGCACATTTCGCCAGGAGTTGAAGTGTAGCAACCGCTCTTCGGAATTTCACTTCACCAAAGTTGAAATGCAAGAAAAAAGACCTTCTTGAAAGCCCACGTTTCACCAAGATTGAAATAAAACTTCCAAGTGTTGAAACGTGAAAAGGCTTTCTTCGAAGGCACAACTCTTTGGGGGTACACGTTTCACCGAGATTGAAATAAAACTTCCAAGTGTTGAAACGTAAAAAATCCCTCCTTAGAGGTACGACCCCCTCCCGGGGACACAATCAAGAAAAAAGACCTCTTTGGAAGCACACGTTTCACCGAGATTGAAATAAAACTTCCAAGTGTTGAAACGTGAAAAGGCTTTCTTCGAAGGCACAACTCTTTGGGGGTACACGTTTCACCGAGATTGAAATAAAACTTCCAAGTGTTGAAACGTGAAAAATCCCTCCTCAGAGGTACAATTTTGCATAGAAAAAAAAAAGAAAAAAAAAATCCTCATCAAAAGCCTACTTTAACTTTCAAATGGAAAATGATCGTAAAAAGAAAAGAAGTTAAAGTACCCTTCAGAGGTCCGCTTTACCACATAGAGGAATTCACTTGGTAAAATATGCACATAAGCAAAAGAAAAAAGTGATTTCTTCGAACGACAAAGCGTAAAAACTTATATGAAGGGAGCTGTACTCTATAAAATTTTCTTTAAAGAATAAAATAATTATTCTTTAACAAATAAGAGTGCAAGTCCCCTCGAAGTATAAAATATTGCAACAAGCTTAAGGTATGGGGGCAACATGGCATAGTAGTATAGCTGCATCAGTAAAGTAATACTCAAACAACATACCATAAGCCCGCTGCAATGTTATATAAACAAACTTGTGCAAAAATAAATAGTAAATGCATTCTCAAATTCAAACAGAAGTTTGTACAAACGAAGAATCATTTTATTCAACTATAATGCAGATACAGGTTTTCAAGATAAAAGCGGGGGCCGATACCCGCACAACTCTCGGCCAGTTCATATAAAAGACAAAAAGCTAAAATCTTCACTTCTTCTTCCCTCCTTTGGACCCTTTACCCGGTCGAATGACCAGCTTTCCAGGTCGGCCAGTGGGTATAAGGGAAGTAGGAGAGGTAGGTGTAACCGGTTCAACTTCCGGCTCCTCTTCAGTGGCGGTGATTTTCTTCCCCCTCCTCTTTGATGTCCCACGCTTCTCTCTCCTTTGTGAGGAAGACTCACTCCCTGGAGTGACAAGTTTTGATAGAACAATGTCGTCAGAAGGAGTCCGTTCCGGGGATATGTGTCGCAGCGGATTAATCAAACAAAACTTCAATCGATGGATTGTAGCAATCGGTGAGTTGAAGATACCAAAAATGCCCAAGTTCGTTGATCCAAAGATACCGAACTCTAGCTATCTCAAACACGTTGATAGCGCACTATACCGTGTTCAAAGATCTACGATTCTTCGCACGTTGATCTAGCGCACTAGATTCCGTGAATCGGCTTCAACAAACGTGGATTCGAGCGCACTCGAACGACGTAAGTGGAGATAGGAGATTACACTCAACTACCAATTGGTATGAAAGCACAAAGCTAACAAAAGAGAAATTTTATTCAAAATCAACAACCACAAAATGTACAACACACGCGCTATTTATAGCTTTCACAACTCAACACACACAAACCCTCACCTGACTCTTAGGTCGGCGACGACTTACGACCTAACTTAGGTCGCGGCCGACTCAACACAAGGCAGCTCAACTCCAGAACGACTCAACCCTGGCCGACTTAACAAGCACGACCTTCATACATCATCATATGACCTTAAGACGACTCACCATAGGTCGTATGCGACCCAACACTTCATATACATGACCGACTCAACATTACCCCTAGGTCGGTAACGACCTAAAATACAACACTCACAACCCATAGGTCGGTAACGACCTAAAATGCAACACGATCCACTACATACCGACTTAAAACTCACGACATACGACTTACAACATACAACAGTACACGACTCATCACAACAAACGACTCACGACTCATACTAGGTCGGCAACGACCTACGACTCACGACTCATAACTTCAGCGACTCAACATCCTTCCTTCGACTCAAGCTCCCATCAGTTGAATCCTTCTCCTTCTTGATGCTATCTCGGTCACGACTTATGGATACGTTGTTAAGTCGTGTACGACTCATCAAGTATGCACACTCCAAGTTTCCCTTGAGTCGTAACCCTGTTCCATTATCCCGTATACGACTCAAGCTCGCACGACTCAAACCCGATGCCTCTTTTATGCGGTTCAAATTGTTGTTAACTCGAAACTTGCTATCCCGTGCACCATTAAGTCGGAAACGACTTAACCCTGCCTTCCTAAGTCGCGTACGACTTAACCTCTCTATGAGTCGTGTACGACTCATCCTTGTTAGAAATTTTGGTTGCATTTCTTCTCTGTTCTGAGCTGCATCATCCTCCCCTGGTTGAGAAAAATTCGACCTCGAATTTGTAAATTCTTCCTCAACCATCTCACCTCCATGATATGGAATTAAATGTTTGACGTTAAAAACATCAGAAGTATAAACATCATCTGGTAACTTTAATCGATAAGCATTCTCATTGATTTTCTTCAAAACTTCAATTGGACCAATTTTTCGTGCCTTCAACTTGTTATAAGCACCCACCGGAAAACGATCCTTTGTTAATACGGCATAAACCAAATCACCTTCCTTAAATTCAACATTTCGACGTTTCAAATCTGCAAACTTCTTATATTTCTCATTCGATTTCTCCAATCGTTCCTGAACGGTTCTATGACATTCAGTCAGCTCATCAACAAAATCAGTAGCTCGTTTAACTGTTCTCTTTGACTGTGGTACAGCTGCTAAATCCAATGGCCCCCTGGGTAAATTTGAATAAATAATCTGAAACGGACTGAATCCTGTGCTTCGATTTACTGCATGATTATGAGCAAATTCTGCCTGGCATAGTTTCATGTCCCAACTTCTCAAATTATCCTGTACAAGACATCGCAACAAATTTCCCAATGACCTGTTAACAACTTCTGTCTGCCCATCGGTTTGTGGATGATAAGCACTGCTAAACTTCAGTTTCGTTCCCACCATCTTCCACAAACTCAACCAAAAGTGACTCAGAAAACGAGTATCTCGGTCAGAAACAATAGATTCTGGTAAACCATGAAGTCGATAAATCTCCTTGAAAAATAGCTGTGCGACTCGAACTGCATCTGCTGTCTTCTTGCAAGCAACAAAATGTGCCATCTTTGAAAACCTGTCCACCACAACAAATATCGAATCATTTCCCCTTTGAGTTCTCGGCAAACCCAAAACGAAATCCATGCTGATATCAACCCATGGCTTAGATGGTACTGGTAACGGCATATACAACCCTGCATTCGTTGCTGTCCCTTTTGAAACTTGGCAAATATGACATCGCTCCACGAATCTTTCAACCTCTTTCCTCATCGACGGCCAAAAGTAAGACTGCGAAATCAACTGTAAAGTACGATCACGGCCAACATGTCCTTCCTCGTGCAATTCCTTCACAATCTTCATCCTCAAACTACAGTCCGGAATACATAAACGATTTCCTTTAAACAGAAAACCATCAACTAACATGAATTCATCGGTACTCCCATCCTTCACTTTTTCAACATATTTCACAAAGTAAGGATCTTCTTCAATCATCTCTGGCAACATTTCAAACCCCGTCACTTCCACCTTCATTGTCGTCAGTAAATGACTCCTCCTACTTAAAGCATCAGCTACTCGATTGGTCACCCCAGATTTGTGCTTAACGACAAAAGTAAACTGCTGTAAATATGCAATCCATGATGCATGTCTTGCTGAAATCTTATCTTGCCCCTGTAAATGTTTCAAAGCTTCGTGATCAGTGTACAGAACAAATTCCTTCTGAAATAAGTAATGTCTCCAATGCTTAACAGCCTGAACAACAGCATAAAATTCAACGTCATATGTACTGTATCTGATCTTTGCCCCTGACAGTTTCTCACTAAAATAAGCAACTGGCTTTCCATTCTGGCTCAGAACTCCTCCAATTCCAACCTTCGAAGCATCAGTATGCAATTCAAACAATAACTGAAAATTAGGTAGAACAAGAATTGGTGCAGACGTCAACAATTCCTTGATCCTTTCAAAGGCAACCCCCGCTTCCTCTGACCACACCAACTGTTTACCCTTCATGCAATCAGTCACTGGAGCCATCACGCTACTGAAGTGTGGTATGAACCTTCGGTAGAATGACGCTAGCCCATGAAAACTTCTCACTTCTGTAATTGTCTTTGGCTGTGGCCAATTCTTGACTGCTTCAACTTTGCTCTGGTCAACTTGAATACCTTTCCCTGAAACAACATACCCCAGGAATAAAACACTAGGTGTCATAAACACACATTTCTTTGTAGCAGCATAAAATTGTTCTTCACGAAGAATAAACAACACTTCTCTCAGATGTAGAACATGTTCCTCCGTACTCCTGCTATAAATCAAAATATCATCGAAATAAACCACGACGAACTTTCCAATGAGTGGTCTAAAAATTTGATTCATCACCCGCATGAATGTACTAGGTGCATTAGACAAACCAAATGGCATAACCAACCATTCGTACAACCCCTCTCTAGTTTTGAAAGCTGTCTTCCATTCGTCTCCAGGTCTGATACGAATTTGATGATAACCACTCTTCAAATCAATTTTCGAGAATATAGTTGCCCCACTCAACTGATCCAACAAATCATCCAACCTCGGCATAGGAAATCTGTAACGAACAGTGATCTTATTCAAAGCTCTACTATCAGTGCACATTCTCCAAGTTCCGTCCTTCTTTGGTACTAACAATGCAGGTACAGCACACGGACTCAAACTTTCCTGAATACGACCCTGTTCAAGTAATTCTTCCACCTGCCTTCTCAATTCCTCATGTTCCTTCGGACTCATACGATAATGTGGTCGATGTGGTAACACTGCCCCCGGAACAAGATCAATCTGATGTTGAATGTCTCTAAGTGGTGGTAACTCCTTTGGCAACTCCTCTGGAAAGACATCTTCAAACTCTTCCAAAACTGGCTTTGCTTCTTCGGGAATCTCAACTTCTTCACTACTCTCTCTCCCAATCAACAAAAACACTTCCGGTTCTTCCTCCACTTCTTTAACAAACTCCTTCAAAGTCAACAGAGTTTTCAATTCTTCAATCTCCTCCAGTTTGTTCTCCTTCTGCTGTTGCTTCTTAGGAACCAAAGTGATTTTAGTACCCTCGAACATGAAACTGTAACTGTTGGCACGACCGTCATGCTGAACTGCTCTATCAAACTGCCATGGCCTGCCCAATAACAAGTGACAAACATCCATGTCCACAACATCACACCAAATTTCATCTTTGTACTTCTTCCCAATCGAAAAATTCACACAAGCTCTTCGACACACTTTCACTTCACCTCCTTTTCTTAACCATGCTAGCTTGTATGGTTTAGGATGCTTCTCGGTCTTCAAATTCAACTTTCTCACTGCTTCTGTAGAAATAATATTATCACAACTTCCTGCATCAATAACAAACTTGCAGACCTTTCCCAGAATAGTACATGTCGATTGGAAAATATTGCTTCTCAGCCAACTACAATCCTCCTCTTGCTTAGGTGTCAAACAACTTCTCCTCATCATAAGATTACAACCTTCATCACCCGACACTTTTTCTTCCTCCTCAACATAAGGTACATTTGAATACTCTGCCTCCTCACCATCATCTGCTTCAACCTCTGCAACCATGGTTCTCTGCTTCGGCTTCGGACATTCGTTGCTTTTGTGACCCAACTCCTGACAATTATAACATTTGAAAACACTACTAGCCTTCGCCTTCTCAACCTCCTTGACCACTGGCTTTGTAACAGGTTTAGGAACATTAGAACTTCCGCCAACACCCCTTGCTTGATTATTGGAATTAGTAAACACACCACCTCCACGCCTTCCTTGTTTCTCCCAAGCTAACGCTTTCTGATGTGCCTCTGCTACTGATCTAGGATCAAACATATTAACCATATCTTGGATCTGCATTCTCAAGCCCCCAATGAATCTAGCAGTTAGCTGTTCTTCTGTTTCCATGATATCATTCCTGGCGATGAGTTGGTAAAATTCATCAGCATAATCACTAACAGATTTTGTCCCTTGCCTCAGATTCTGCAACCTCTGGTACATAAGTGATTGGTAGTTATAAGGCAAAAATGTAGATCTCATCAACTTTTTCATCTTCTCCCAAGATTCTATCTTTGACTTCCCCATTCGTTCTCGAGTAAGTTTAGTTTGCTGCCACCACGCCAAAGCTCTCCCCCTCAACCTAGTAGCAACCAACTTCACCCTTCGATTCTCCGGCACCTCCTTGAAATCAAAGATTTCCTCCACATTAGACAACCAATCTAAGAACTCCTCAGCAACCATCCCGCCTTTAAACTCCGGAATCTCCATTTTCATACCCGACTCCCAACGACGGTCATCCTCCACATCACGGTAAGAATTTCGAACTTGGTCTCGATCTCGATAATGAATACTTGCTCTATCACCCTCTTCAACAAAATCAAAGGTACGCCTACATCGATCTCGACTAACATCATCCCTTCTCTCATGCATGCTTCTTTGACTATGTCCCTCTTCATCTCTATATACTTCATGGTCAAATTCTCGATGACTTCTTCTTTCTTCATGTGCATAGTCATGATGATCTCTTCGTGATGAAATTGATGTTTCTCTTCTATCTCTACAAGAATGTGGTGATACCCTCCTCGCTTCCGTAACCAATGGCGAAACTCGGTTTCCTCCATGGTTCGAGTTTGGTGATCTCCTCCTTTGATTCAAATCATTCATCAATCTCTCCAATTTACCAATGCCTTCATCAAATTTTTCATTAATACGTTGTTCCATAAGCTCGGCTTCTTCTCTACGATACATAGCTTCAACGTTTTGATGACGATTAGCTCTCCTTGGTGGCATGGTTAAAATTTTCACAAACTTCAACAAATTGAACACAATACTTCAAAATTTCACACGATAAGGCAATCTAGGCTCAACTGTCTCGGCAATGCTTGTCTCGGCCTTGACTCTTCACAACTTTGCTTGGCTCGGTCAAGACTTGCCTCGGCTCACTCCAAAACCTTCAAAACTTTGGCGCGCAAATCACCAATTCAAAATCCAAACAAAATCCAACTCCTCGATCCAAAATGAAATGGATCAAACTCTCCAAACTTGATGCAACTTCAATATGAACACGATGAACTACTTCAAACTTCAAAAACTTGGCTCCAAGAATCAAACTTAGCTATGATTGGCTAAGTATGGCTCTGATACCAAACTGTCGCAGCGGATTAATCAAACAAAACTTCAATCGATGGATTGTAGCAATCGGTGAGTTGAAGATACCAAAAATGCCCAAGTTCGTTGATCCAAAGATACCGAACTCTAGCTATCTCAAACACGTTGATAGCGCACTATACCGTGTTCAAAGATCTACGATTCTTCGCACGTTGATCTAGCGCACTAGATTCCGTGAATCGGCTTCAACAAACGTGGATTCGAGCGCACTCGAACGACGTAAGTGGAGATAGGAGATTACACTCAACTACCAATTGGTATGAAAGCACAAAGCTAACAAAAGAGAAATTTTATTCAAAATCAACAACCACAAAATGTACAACACACGCGCTATTTATAGCTTTCACAACTCAACACACACAAACCCTCACCTGACTCTTAGGTCGGCGACGACTTACGACCTAACTTAGGTCGCGGCCGACTCAACACAAGGCAGCTCAACTCCAGAACGACTCAACCCTGGCCGACTTAACAAGCACGACCTTCATACATCATCATATGACCTTAAGACGACTCACCATAGGTCGTATGCGACCCAACACTTCATATACATGACCGACTCAACATTACCCCTAGGTCGGTAACGACCTAAAATACAACACTCACAACCCATAGGTCGGTAACGACCTAAAATGCAACACGATCCACTACATACCGACTTAAAACTCACGACATACGACTTACAACATACAACAGTACACGACTCATCACAACAAACGACTCACGACTCATACTAGGTCGGCAACGACCTACGACTCACGACTCATAACTTCAGCGACTCAACATCCTTCCTTCGACTCAAGCTCCCATCAGTTGAATCCTTCTCCTTCTTGATGCTATCTCGGTCACGACTTATGGATACGTTGTTAAGTCGTGTACGACTCATCAAGTATGCACACTCCAAGTTTCCCTTGAGTCGTAACCCTGTTCCATTATCCCGTATACGACTCAAGCTCGCACGACTCAAACCCGATGCCTCTTTTATGCGGTTCAAATTGTTGTTAACTCGAAACTTGCTATCCCGTGCACCATTAAGTCGGAAACGACTTAACCCTGCCTTCCTAAGTCGCGTACGACTTAACCTCTCTATGAGTCGTGTACGACTCATCCTTGTTAGAAATTTTGGTTGCATTTCTTCTCTGTTCTGAGCTGCATCAATATGTCACCTCCCTCAGGTCTCTCATCTTTCTGCTCTTGCGAAGCGATGGGATCATCCAAGCCGTGAAGAGCCTCTATTTGTTCCTCCTGTGATCCAGGTTGCGAGGCAGAAGGAGGCACCGCCTGAAGAGATGAAGGAAGGATGACCGGAGGAGTAGAAGTTTGAGCAGTGCTTGGTACTTTCTCTACAGAAGAAAAAAGGTTAAAGTCAGTAAAAAGAGGAGATGAAGGTTCACCAATGAAGTCAGTAAAGAGAGGAGATGAAGGCTCGTCAAGGTTGAGAAAATAGCCAAGGAGCTCGTGAAACTCATGTGAAATAAACGAGTAACCAGCTTGAGCAGAATTGACAGTAGCGAGATTAACAGTGAAGTTACCTGGAGAAGCTGGTTTCCTGATATCGACTTCATAAGCTTGCGCATCAGCGCTCTCTTCACCCTGGTCTCCGCCTTGTGTGCTTGTAATATCAGCGGTAACTTTGGTGGGAGATGCGAGATGGGAACTAGAACCAATAATGTCGACTTCAGACGAAGAAGGTGGCTGGACTAGAGTAGTTGAAGTGGTTTTCCCCAGCTGGTCCCCTTCCGTCACTTCGGTTCTTAGTTTGGCAAGTTGTTCCTTTCCCCTGGCAAGAGCAGCGCGAGCGTCTTCATCAAAATAATGCCTTTCCAGGGCTGACTCGTCATAACCAGCACCTTCAGCACCAAGCATATCGAGGGCGGCCTCCCACACTTCAGCTAAAGTGATCTCATACTTGGGACCAAGAAAGGCGAGGCTTCCACGCCCCAAGACGCTATGCAAGTAGAAGTCGAATAATGTTGAGCCGAAGCTGTTTTTGGTCGCCTCATGAGATTCTTCGGCTGCGATTTTGCCGGCGACAGCCTCATCGCGCTCCCTTTCAGTTTTGGCAAGCTGAAGCTTAAGCATTTGTATCTCCGCCTCCTGGGAGTTGTTTTTCTTTCGAAGCTCAGCAATATCAGAGACATAGCCTTCACTGATTCTTTTTTGTGCCTCGAGCCTATCTTCGGCATCCCTCTGACTGGCATGAGCATCTCTAACTTGTCTGAGAAGCACTTCTTCTTTTTGAGAGTATGAAGTAGAGGAAGCAGCAAGCTCATCTTTCAACTTCTCAACCTTTGCTTCGAGCTCCTCGTTGTAGGAAGTTATGCTCCTCATTTCGGTGTCGTGCTGCTCAAGCACCTTTTGCCACTCAGCCTTATCATTTTCCATGGTGAGCATGGCCTCTAAGTTGGCACGGTTAACTCTTTGAAGCTCATCAACAAGCTTCTGCCAGTTTGACATCCTCTCGATATCGAGCTTGACTGCATCAAGATTGCGCAACATAGCAGACTTGTCAATGGGGACCAAGTCTAGGTCGAATCTCACGCCCTTTAAGCACCATTGTGGAAAACGACTTTGTAAAGTGGCTGGGCCAGGTCCCACTTGAAATTTAGGCCTGCTTATTATTGTCTGGATGTCCTCCTTCCCAAGAGCAGGAGAGTCAGAAGTAATGTCAAGAGGGGCAGAGGCAGTAGGCTTTTCGGGAATAGTGGAAACATGTCTCTCACCATGTCGGGCTCGTTTGCCTGAATCTTCAGCTACATGACCTTTTCCTCGGTCGTCGTGAGATTTCCTTTTGTGCGAGTCATCACTCCTCTGCAGAGAATCATGGTGCTCATCCCTATCCCTTCTGTCATAACGCTCTTCTGCATCCCTCCTTTCACGAGCCTTTCGAGCAGCCCTCTCTTCGTCAGACTCTCTATAGGAGGGAAAGTAACGCCGATAATCATATTGACCACGTCCCCCGTAGCGTTGGAAATCCTGATAATATGATCCGCCGCGTGTCATTGAAGAATCTGAAATAAGAAAAGATAAGCTTTAGAAATCTTTAAAGTATAAGAAGATAAGTGCATAAATGTGCTGGAAAATCCTAAGTGTTGTGTGATGTGCAAGCTACACGTATTAAGCGACAAACCACTCTTTGGTGCAGAGGTGATGATAGCTTGGGTATGAGGAGTTGATGTTTGTGTTGGTGTTTGTCGAAGAAGAGATGTCGCCTCAATTACAGAAGAGATAGTTTTAGATACGTCATCTCTAAAAAGCTCCTGCGAAGTCACTATTATGTCGCTCAACCCCTCATAAACATCGTCACCATCATGCTTGGTGGGACTTGTTTTCTCAATTCCTACATCAGCTAATCCCCCGAGAGGCCGTGAAGGTTCTTCTTCTTCCTCGATCGGGGCAAGCACCGTCTTACTAGATGACCCCATAATGTCGGTAGGAGTGGAACACTTCACCAATGAAGCTTCAATATTAGACTCTTTTGATGTAAGTTGTTCGACAGTAACCGGGGCGTCAGGAGTTTTCATCGGAGAATCGGGAACTTCTGTTGGAACTTCATGAGCATGCGTAGAACGAGAAGCGTGTAGAAGCCCGTATTGGTGTAAAAATTCATCCTTCAGCAGAAATTTTATGCTCCTTTCTTCCGCAGCCACGGCACTCAACCTCTCAAAAACTTGTTTATGAATCGGATCTCTAGAAGGGAGAGGAAGTGCTGAAAAGAGCAAAGAATGAAGTTAGCAACTGAAAGTTCGGATCTCGAAGAAAGTTTCAAAAACGAAAAAATGGAAACACTAGTCTTACTTCCTATTCTCCAGATGGCATAAAACCCTGGAGGGCAGCGAGCAAAGAAAAACTGGTTCAAAAATCCATGAACACTTTCAGTGAGATCGGAAAGGAGCTTGCGGTTTCTAGCACTTCTCACAATAATGAGTGAAGGATGATCTTTACTCTTTGTAAACGAGCACAGATAACGAATTTCTTCAAAACTCGGTAGGCGATCAAGAGTTCTTCTAAACAAAACACACAACCCCATCAAGATGGCATAACCATTAGGATGAAGTTGAAATGGAGAGATCGTCAACCGGAGAAGAAGAGTTCGAAGGAAGTCATTGAAAGGGGGAATTGCCCCACTCAAGCACATTTGGCGATTGGCTGCAACAAAACCGTAAGGAGGATTATCAGCAGTGTCGCTTGGCCCGGGCAATAAGACATCACTTTCAGCAAAGCCGAATTGAGTGCGTATCTGAATAAACATTCTTGGGGTTAGAATGGTCGAAGTTCTCTCCGGAGGATTCTCTATGGGAACAGCCACCGGGAAAGTCTCTTCCTCTTGAGCTACCATTTCTTCTTGTTGGAGAGAAGTTATTCTACACAAGCAATTGGATATTCAAACATGAAGGTGCACGTTTCCTAAAGTGTGTGAAGTGTTGTACAAGTATCAATCAAACAATAAGCAAAGGCAACTGGAATAAAACCTAGCAAACATTTGTTAGTTATAAAGACCAGGAATCTTTGTTTTGAGTTTGAATATGCAAATATAATGTTGATGCAAACAAATCAGTTCAAATTGTTGATACTTTGCATTAATATTCTACTTTAGTCGATTAATTCACAACATTTCATGCATTATATTCATGATGCTTATCTTGTCTTGACTAATCTGCCATTTGATATGGGCTGTCAATGGCAGTATGTGCGCCTTGTTTTCCTTTGTTTGTTTGTTATTCTCAACAGGTTGGTAGCTTAAAAGTGAGAATGATCTGTGAAGTGACATAATGTGTTTAAACAAATTTAAAGTTGGGGCAGTTCAAAGTTTAATCCCTGTTCAAAGTTTGATCATAGTTCAAAGTTTATTCCACTTAATTTGGCAGTCCAAGTCAAAATGATTAAAGTTAGTTAACACTCTCAAGTGTCAGCATGTCCAAGGCCTAAGTCGTATCTCGGCTACAACCTAAAAAAAGAAAGGCTAAGTCTGAAGTTGGCCAAAATCATAGCAATTCGATTCGGCAAGCTTGGTTAAATGCTTAAGTGCTAACTCGGTTATGCCTTAAGAATCTCCCACACATTAATGTTGGGTTCCTACTCCTTTAACTCGGCAGTTCCCTAGGTCGCAAGAGAGAGGTGGGGAAGCAGGCCCTGATTCAAAAGGAAAAAGTTTCTCCAAGTATTAACTCGGTCGCGGTTCAAGCCTTAAAAGTTAGGTCGGTAGGTTTCCCTATGTGTTGGCTCGGCCCCGACCTAAAGCTTACATCCCCCAAATCAGATCGGCCATAAGAAAAGTCATTCAAGATCACTAGGTCGCATCTAAACCAATACCTCACTCCACTCAACCCATGAGCCCGCTAACCGCTCCTCCACCAGCAAAAACCCCTATTCCATTCATACCATCACCTGCTGCCTGACCATCCACTAAATCAGTTCGAAGTTATCACAAATTTGTCGCATGGTAATCTCAAACGGTTAGCCTAAGACGACGAGCCACTTTCATTACTTCATCGAACTTTTAATCGAGCAACCTAAGTTTCATCAACGGCAAATATGATGGAATTCGTGATGAAGCATCATGCAAGGAGGCCGTTTGAATTCAAGCGATAAAGTTTGAGAACCGATGGTAATCTACAATCGAGAAAGGTGGAATCACTTACGCAATGTGTAGCAGAAGTTATCGATGATCAATTGAATAAAATCGCCTTTAAGGATCTGACAGTGCTTTAATGGCGGAATTGAGCAAGAGGTTAAATGAAGAAGGAGGAAGAAGAGAGCTAATTTATAACTCACGGTGAAGGATTATGAAACGACGCTAATCGGTAGGTCGTACGCAATCTACCGACCTAAGGGAAGCCGAGCTAAGATATTTCGAAGCACACGACTTAAGCCTAAGGCGTATACTTCGAGGGGCAAATGTTAACCCTATCTCGGTTACGACTCAGCAGGTATGTGGAGATGGCGCCGACCTAACTGATCAGCAAGATGGCCGACCTAATTCGATACCGACTTAACTGGTTAAGAAAGCGTACCGACTTAACGCTGCAAAGAGATTCCGACCTAAGGTTTGAAGTAACCCACCATCTTAATATATTCACCGATCCAACATCTTAAGAGTGATGCCGACCCAAGAATGGCCGACCTAAATGGCTCAGGAGAGGTCCCGACTTAACTCTCAAGAGGCGTACCGACCTAATGGTTAAAGGGAAATCCCGACCTAGAGACTTACATAGCCTACCGACTTGACATGCTACCGATCTAACTACGATGAATCGCAACCGACCCAGGGAGATGAAGGGTGAAACGGTGCAACCATTTAACACGTAGCACGTTAGACCGACGGCGACTTAGTCTAAGTCGGAAACGACTTAGGACTTGTGTGAATCCATCGAAGACAGGTAAACACGGCTTGACCATATCAGGGCTCTTATAGGTCGGCCACGACTTAACTGGGTCGGTGAGGAGTTAAGACCGAGCTTAGGTCCAAAATCTTTGCCTATAAATACCAACCTACCTCCAACATTCGAGGGACTTTTGGGTCGATCAATTTCAAGCACCATTACTCTGCCGAATTCCAGACTACTTCAACACTTAAAGCTTTTGAGATTCTAAGAACGTCTAAAAGAACTTCATAAAGAAATCATCTACATCCACCATGGATTTGAAGATTTTTGTCAACATCGAAGTTTGAGCTACTTGTTCTAAGTCTTTTGTAATTCAAAGTGTGTTGTACTTGAGAAGATTTGTATCAACTTGTAACGTGATCATCAATAAAAGTACTTAAAGTGGACGTAGGCTATACCCATAAGCCGAACCACTATAAAATTGCTGTTGTTTACTGCTTTTCCGCTATTACTTGCTTATAATTCTTTCCCGATCTATCGGGTGGTGCTTTCACAACTACACTTCACACACTGGGGTGTTAGCGTTCAAATTTAAGCGTTAACATGCTCCAAAATCAAAGAGAATCCATTGGTAAGCTCTTCTTCATCTTCTCCAACTCTTCTCCTCTTCAATTTCAGAAAATTTCCTAAACCTAAATTGGGAAATATGTGTTTTATTCTTAGATTGAAGCATGTTGAGTTGAAGTAGTGTTTGGTTGGTCTTCTCCTTGTTATTGAGCTCCATCTTCTTGTTTTTGGGTTAAAGGTGAGTTTTGAACTCACATCTACTACTCTTGATTTCGTTGATGTTGGGTATGAATTCCTAGCACTTGTTCATATGCACTTGCTTTTAGTTTGGATTGAATTGGCGAATATCCGAATTTTTAGTGTTTGGGTTCAATTCTTTGAAATCCTAACTTTGATGTTTTGATCATGTTTTTGGTGATGAATTGAAGTGCTTATAGAGCCGGGTAGCCGCTTGGCGTAAATCCCTAGCGTCCGTGCTCGTCCGATTGAAGTTGGGAGAGTTTGCACTTCATTGGTAATAAGTAGGAAATGTAGGAAATTGGGTTCAGTCGACGGGATCCTCTGTTCAGTCGACTGAGCTAAAGCCTGAAATTTTTCTGGACAATTTTCAGTCGACTGAACAGGGATTTCAGTCGACTAATCTGCTCCTGTTTTCCTGTTTTGCCAATTTATGCTCGTTTTGATTGGTTTTCTGGATTTTATCGATTCATGTTGGTTCTTAGTGGTTGTTATTGCCTCTTTGACTTTGATAACTTATTTTTGACTTTGTCCACGGGTTTTTATAGAATAATCTTTCTAATTATATTAAAAGCTCGTTTCTCCAATTTATAAATTCTATTTAAAACACACACTTTCGCACTTCGAGCGAAGTGGAAGGGTGATTAAATGGTTGGGCAAAATACGGACCATGAATCTGTGCGTTTATCTTTCCGATTAATCCCCGACCTATTCAATAGATCGTTTTAACCTTCGGGTTTGGTTTACCGATGATATGAGGTAAGCTTTATACTGCTTTGAGTGTGAAAGTGACTGACGGATAGTAAACCATTTAGTGCGAACGAGTGGTTATGGGACATACGTTAACACTTTTCGGATTCCTTTTTGAGAGTTATGACACATTCCGCCAGTTAGTGGTGTCCAGTACCGGGTCTCTGACCTGCACCACTACGGTTTGTTGCCTTCGGTTTGTGCCTTCGGGTTTGTTGCCCTTTAGTATCGCTTCCGATGTTGGTCGTTATGAGCCGCATGGGTGATATTGGGTTGCCCTTTAGTATCGCTTTCGATGTTGGTCGTTATGAGCCGCATGGGTGATATTGGGTTTGGAGTCTTCGGGCTCATGGTTCCTTGTTTGTACAGTACTGAGCTCGAGCAAATTTTCTGATGTTTCATTCATATGTATATTCCCTAGGTATCGCCCTTCGGTGTTGGTCTTTTTGAGCCACATGATGCATAGCGTTTACCTTGTGGAACTTGTATACCTTATTGGTATTTGTTATTGCCTTTTGGCTTGCTTTGGGATATTCTTATCCTTTGTTTCTATATGTTGCCGATGATATGAGGCTTGTTCTATATGATTCATCTTTCGTTAGATGATTGTGTTATCTCTTTTAGAGATATCTATTATGCTTTGTAACCTTGCAGGTTTATTGTTGTTCAGTTTATCTAACTGATTTGTTTAGCTAGACTAACCTGTGTATTTTATACTCGGGTCAGACCGAGTTGTTTCAGGTTAGGTGCTTTTGGACTTAACCCATTTTGCTTCCGCATGGACTATTCAGCTTGTTCCTTTTCGTTATAGCTTTTGTGTAGTCCTATTTTGTAGTAACTCTGATATGTATTCTTCTGACTCGTCTGTATATTGTGGTTTGCTATACCACTTGACATGTATTAGTTTGTATATTCTGTTATGTATCTGTATATATATGTATATGATGATTTACTGTTCTGTGATGTATATTACATTTAAGTTGTTATATTTTGTTCTGATAGATCCAACAACCTATGGTTTTGTTTTTAAGTGTTCGTTGGGTATGTCGACCTGCTTGGTATGTTTATCGTCGATGTATTCAATAGATAGTTAGAGCAAGGCTATAGATGGTCGCTCCTAACCAGCCTTATTCTCCGTGTTAGTTGACGGCATTACCCTGTGGTGTCCTTGGCTAGCGTGGGTATAGAGGTGGGGCGTCACAGATACCTTAATATAAAACTATTATATATGTAAAGCTTTGTACCAAATGTACAGGTCACGTAAAACTCATACCAAAAAAAAAAATTAAAAGCACGTATATAGTTACTGACCATGTTCAAACTCTGTATATGATTAATGTATATACTTAAAACATACGTATAAAATCTTGTTCAACTAATGAACATGAGGTCACAAAATAGCATACAAAGTTGCAAGCATAGTTCAATAGTAAATCATATATTTGTACTATAGTTAAAACAAACAAACAATATAATATATATACACCTAAAAGCAACCGATCTTAACAACGTATAGAACGTCTACATGCGCAAATCAAAATAAACATATACTTCTAACCAATGCAATATAATACTCACGCAAGTATAATATACAGTAATCAAATATATATTTATATATATAACCTATAAGCAAATTATCTTCACATATGTATGCTTCAACAAACTGTGCAGGGTAGTATATATGACAGAATATATTCCAGCTTATATTAACACATATATAAGATTTGGAAACTGAATTTTTTTTTGAATAGAATATATGTATGTTTTACATATCACCAAATATAAACAACGTGGCCTATACCATATATAAATTAAGTTGTTACTAAAATATATGTACACTGGCAAATTCAAAGTTTTCAAACAACAACTCAACATATTACGCCACCGAGTATATATACAAAACCCTTTATATATATAAAAAAACATATCTTTTAAAGCTTGTGTATACTATATCCAAAGGACAAATACACATATCTCCATAATTCACTGACCTTACATAAAGCATATACAACTTAAGATCTGCGAACTACTTATATAACATATACATGTATAATTTTGTATATAAATAGTATATACAGTAAACAATTGAGTAAACCAATGCTTATCAAATTTAAACAATATTTATATTTATTCAAAGTTATCCAAAAATAAAACAATATAGCAATAGTAAAACATATATATATACTTATATATGTAGCAACCATACAGCATAAAATAACTTACATAACTTATATAAAAAGTACTAACATAGAATCAACTGTATATATTTATTAGCATATATTAATGCACGCACATAGTATGTCAAAGCAACATTCAGCACTCCATTGCATAAATTGCCAAAATCGAAATATAGATGTTGTGACGACCCTAGATTTTGGCCCTATTATTTTAATAAATATTTAATCTAATTAAATAAAATGTGAACTGATCATATTAAAATGAATATAATTTTGGAAATATTGCCATTTGTTTATAATATATATTGGTAATTTACTGAACTAATCATTGAAATATAGTTTTGATTAGTCGAACAAATGAAATTCTAATAGTTAAGATGTCGGATTGCATATATAGATAAAAATATATATAAATAAATAAATAAATAAATAAGTATTTATACTAGAAATAAATACCTTAAAATTTATCGTTATGTAAATTAGAAAATAAACACTTGAGATAACTCCAGAATTTGTATAGATAGAATACATGTAGTATGAAAGAAATAAGGCAAAAGCAAATATATGATAGAAAATAACAAAATTAAAAGGTATAAAACAATGCCTGACACAAAACATATGTGTATAAACTATATAAATTAGAAGTAATAAAACAAAATGTTTACATACAAAATTATCTTCATCCATAAGCTAATGCCTACCTGCAAAGTCTACATTTACATGCCAAATATCTATCTACAGCAAACAAAATTATAATAGTGTTAACATATTGAGGAACAAAGCATTTAATTGCTATCATCTCAGCCAAATTTTTGTCATCTCAAATCTTTCCATCTTCAGTAAATAAAATCTAAGCAGAATAAAAACAAAATAAAGAAAGATACTTAACCAGATAATACCTCCTTTATACGTACTGTTATCTTTTATATATATAACCTTTGTTCTAGTTCGTTCATCAATAACTTAGCTAACTAGAGAAAAACAAAAAGGAAAAAAATACAAATAAAATCAAACTCAGGTTCAACAAATATAAGACAAGATTCAGAGGATAGATTCAAACTGCAATTTTCAAAATAACAAAGTGTTCTCTGTTCAGAAATATTTCAGGTGAGTAACACTTTAAAAAATGTAAATCTGTTGCTTGATTAAGGTCTGAATAAGTACGCTTTGAGCATGTATATTGGTGAACTTCTGTGCATCTCAGATAAATAATGTAAGCATGTTTAATAATTCCTGTAAACACCTCTGTTCCTGTTCAGGTTATATTAGTGTGAGTAAACTTTTATTTTAAAAGTAAGTAGGTAATTTTTTGTTGCATATGAACTTCTGTTGCATGCATATATAAGTATAATTTTAGTATATTTCTGGTTTAAGTATGCATGTTGGTTCCTGGGTATTCTTCTATGTATGAGTTCAGAGTTTAAAAAAAAAATTCAAATCTTCCTATCCAATTTCTGTTAGGTATTGGAAATCAAATAAGGATTTGTTGTTTAAAACATAAATTTAGATTTTTAAAAGCTAGTTATACCTTGTTGTAAAATACAATCACTGTAATCTTATTTTACAGGTATCAAATGATAATTTGATAAAATGGGTTGTTGTAAAATATTAATTCAAGTTCATAGTTTAAATCCTTACTGCAAATCATGATTTTTAAAATAAAAATGAAGATTTTTAGATTGGTATTTTATGAGCAGTTCGTATTTGAATAAAAACTGCATTTTCACAAATTTCAGACAATTGAATCAATTTAAAGGGTTGAAATTTAGATTGAAGCAAGTATAAACATTGGTGATTTCATGAAAATTATCAGAAAATTTTTATATTGCCTGAGATTAGAGTACGAGATCCATTTAGGGCTTGAATTCCTGTTTTTATCCATGCCTGTATTGTGTCGAGATCATCTCCATAACGCGATCGAGTGGCTCGAGCTTCTGAAGGTTGATGGTTTATCATGATGACGACGCATGGGTGAAATTTTGGGCGTTGTAGGTAGATGGGGCGGCGGTGGCGAGGCGATCTACCGTAAGTGTTTGTTACAGTTTTCGTCCTAACATCTAAATTTCAAATTTGAATTTGTGAGGACGATTTGGTTTTGGGTTTCGAATTTGAGGGGAAATTGCGACTTGTCTGTGGTGATGGAGATCGCTGAAGTCGAGTCGCACCGCCGCGCACATGTACGGTGAGGTGTTGGTGTCAGTGTCGATGAGGGCATGCGTCTCGAGTCGTACTCGAGTTTTGTGGGTGGTTGCTTCGGGTTTTGGACCGAGCTTGTGAGTGAGTTACCTGATACTTGAATTGATACTTGAGTGAAATCTTAAGTTACAAAAAAAAGGGGAAGAAGAAGACGGATACGAGAAGGAGAGAGGTGACTCGGGGGAAAACTGGAGCAACTCGAAGTGTAACTCGAGCGAATCAGGGAGAGTCTCAGGTTCCAACTGCAGTTTTTTTTTTAAATATTTAAGTTAGGTAGTTTGTTTTTTTCTACAAATTTTAAATACTGTAAAACTTATTAAAAGTTCAACAGACTAAGTTAAGACTTAATTACAAGTTTTAATTATCTTGGTTAATGCTTAACAATGATTTTAACTCTTAATTAATTATTTTAATTGAGTAATTAAATTACGTAAAGTATAAAATTTATGAACATTTAAAGTTTTGTAGATAGTAACAAATTGGTTTTCAAAGTTAAAGAAGATTTCTTTGAAAATGTTAGTTAAGATGATTAATTATTCAATTAATTATTTTTAGAAAGTAATTAAGGATAATTAAATTATAATTGTATTTAGAGTTTGGATTAATTAATGATTAATTGATAAATAAATTGGTAATTAACTACTTAAAGTTAATTAACGAATGATTAGTAGTTAAATAATTAAGTAATTTAATTAACAAATGATTAATGATTAGTTAACTGGTAATTAAGGAATACTTAATTTGTAATTAAGTTGTGTTAATCAATAATTGAGATTTATTAGTTAATGGTTAAAGAATAATTAATCTGCAATTAAGATTTATTAATCGGGTTTAAGGGTAATTAAGGGACGGATTACCCGATTGGAATTAATTTGTTATTTAATTAAAGGTAATCTCTTGATGATAAATTAAATATAAATACTTGATGAGATTTAGTGAAGTAATTCATAATCATAGGACGTAATAAATTAAAAGGAATTACTTAATGGGAAGGAATTAAAGGGAAATTGCTTAGTAGAAGTAATTAAGGATAAATTACTTGGTGTAATTAAAATAAGGGATTAATAAATTAAGTAAAAGGTTAATTACTTAAGTAAGTAACTACAGAGAGGTAATTACCATTTATGAGTAATTGGGGTTAATTAATGAATGCAATTAATTAAGGATAATCATTCATGAAATGTGATTCAGTATAATTACTTAATGGAAGTAATTAGATAATGATGATAATCTTAATGTAATTAAAGGTGAATGATTATGGGCTGATAAATCAATTGGGTTGTAATTCATTAATAAGGAGGACTTAGAGGTAATTGATTTAATTCAATTATGGTTAATTGGATTTATTCGAGATGGAGTGATTGATTATCTTGCTTATGTATGATAAGTGATTGTTTAAATGCCCTGGATTGATTGATACCCCTGATATGAAATGGTTTGTGATATAATGTGTTGGGTGGGCAATGATAATGTGGTTATGTATTAATAATGAATTGCTGAGTAAAGGTGACATCTTTATTTAAAATTGAATTTCATTTCACTTAAATGACAAGTGTTAAGATGAACTGAATTCGAAGAGACCGGAGTCGGGTATTAGTTAATACCCGAAACCACTTCGATTCGTTATAGATTGATTTGTGAAATCAATAGGCTGGATTGAAATGATTTAAGTGGACTGGATTATTTTATCTAAGTTTGGTGCTTAGAAATTAATATGTGAAATAAGTGTTGTCTATAACAAATTGTTAATTGGTTAAATTGATATAAGTTACCCCGGGTTTATATAAGTTGTTTGTTTGGTACTACATGTTAGATAGGTTTACTCACGCTGGTTTCCAGCCTGACCCGGGTGTTACTTTGGTGTAATGCTCGGGTCAGACCGAGTATTACAGATTTCCAGGTAGGTACGTTCTAGAGCTCAGAGGGCGAGCTGGATGGCAATATCGTATAGAGTATATCCGCTGTATTTATATTATTGTTAATCTGAGACATGATAATTGTAAATATTCAGTGACTGTATATAATGTGAAACTCTGATGTATTAGAATGTAATCGACAGATATAGTATTCTTTTGCAATTGTTATTATTTATTATTATATTTTATCCGCTACGAAATGTGAGATGTTTCGTGTTTTTGTTCTTCTTCTTCTATCTCTTTCTTCTTTTTCATGACTATCTGGAATTTTCGGCTTCGAAAATCTCGGGTTGTTACATTTGGTATCAGAGCTGAAAGGTTAAGCGAGAGCCTTGGCTCTGGTGGGGATTACTCATTAAATAGAGTTCGTAGAACTCTAGAATGAGTTGTGTGTGTGTGTGTATGAGCGCGTACTTGTTATTTTCTTATAAAAAGATTTTAAATGATTTTATATAAAAATATATTTTGATATATAAAGCGATATTTCCTTCTAAGAAATATTAAGGTGATTGGTTGTAAAATTATTAGAATTAAATTAAGAAGTAATATAATACAACCAAACTAAAATTAAATAAAGATAAGTTTGAAATGGATTCGAACTGAAATTGAAGTCTTGAATTGGAATTAAACTGAGTTGAAATAAAAATACAACCAAATTAAAATTTAATGGATTGAAATTAAAATTCTAAATCTGGTTCCAGAATTTGAAACTTTGTTCCAAGGTAATGAAAAATAATAAATAGGAATTATTTAGATAACTGGGACTTTGTGAAAACAATGGGTTGTTTGAAGTTTGATTTGAATTTAAAACCAAGGATGGTTTAAAGTTTTAAATCATGGCTGGGAGGGCCAAGAAATAAATATGTATATATGTATGGATATACATGATATCAAAGATAATTTAAAATAATGAAGTAAACTCTAAGAGGTTGAGTTTTGATTTTTCCCTGAAATGCGATATAAAAACTCAAAGTGATATAAGTTTTGAACTTATAAGAGGGAAAGACTTTTGAAGTTTGAAGCGGGAATGTGTGTGATCTCAAACGGGTTTGAGATTTAAAAATTGAAAATGGATGGACGTCTTAAAATAAATTGGACGATATCATCCTGTTGTTAATAAAATCATTAAATTGAGAATGGAATTGTATAAATATAATAAATGTGAATAATTGAATTGTAAAATAAACTGTTTAAGAACTGGCTTCAAACTGGAAGATAAAATTGGATAATAAAATTAAGTTTGAAAATAAATAAAATTGTATTGAATTCTTATTTGACCATTGACGTACATGAGTTAAGATAATTGTAACGAAACGAATTTTGCCCGCTCGAAAATCGACATCCATACTTCAAATCGTATTCGAATGCCGTAGATTGGGATTGTTTAAAATAAAATTTTATTTCAAATATGTAATTGTCTAAATTGGTTTTAAATGAAATTTAATAATAAAAATGTATATTTAATTTAAATTTAAAGTGTAATGTTTAAAATACACATAAATGATGATGAAATCATAAATAAAGAAATTTATTTATTTTAGAGAAAATTAAGGTAATAAAATAGTTTAATTAATAAGGTATTTAAAGAATGATTTATTTAATTTATAAGTAATTAATAATTTATATTAATTTATAATTAGGAATGATTAATAATGAATTAATCTAAGATAATTTCTTAATGAAAGTAATCAAGGGATTAATGCTTTTTGAAATTGATTTTGATATTTTAATTTATTAAAGTTGATTAAGTGGTCAGTAATAATCACTTATGTTAATTAATTAAGAATAATTTAATTAACTAAAGTATTTGATAAATAAATTAATATCAGATGATTTGTAATCAATTAATAAATCAGGATTAGATAATTAATTCATAAGTAATTAATTTAATTGGAAATAAATTGAATTAATTAGAATTAAAACAATAAATTAATCCTGCTTATAAATGATTATTAAATACTTGACCTTACTTATGGATGATCGTATTATATGTGATGCCTTGAATTGATTGTCCTATTTGATTGGTGATATTTTGTTCTGTGGATGAGTTGTATATAATTTATCCAGTTATTTACATTGACATATATCTGTGATCTGTACGATAGGCGTTATAGTTTATATCGCTTATCAATTATAATTCTGTGTTTAATCTGTGATGATTGAATAATGTTGCACTATTGTGTTAAACCCCTGGACCACACTTACACACACAAATATGGATTTCACGAGGAAATCGATTAAGTCACAGATAAAATGATTTTTAAATTGAATATTTGAATTCAAATATTTTGAAATGGATTGGGGTTTAAGTGAAAAGCTTTTGAAATGAAATTTCAAAGATGAAATTTATTTTGAATAACTTGATTGAATTTTGTAATTTAAACATTTTGATTTAAATTTAAATTCAATATTCGAAATTGAATTCAATGATTTGGAAATTAGGGACTAAAGATGTTATACCAGTTTATAGGGGTTAAACTATTTAAAGGTACTGATTTGGAAATTTGAATTTAAATTCAAAGGCTTTAACTCGTGCAAATAAAATTGGATCTTTCTGAAACGAAAACTATTTGTTTTCAAATATTAAAAGCTTTCATATAAGTAGTGAGCGTCCAATTTGTGATAAAAAGGATTTCAAGTTAAAAATGAAAATGATTTTCCAAGTCATGGAAACGGTTTGAAAGTTATAAGTTAAATCTTTAATTTAAAGATTTTAAACGAGTTAATTCAATTGAAACGGAAATTGTTTTGAAATCCGTAAATGGATCTTTGTGAAACTGAATGAACTTTGTGAAATAAATCTTTTGTTTAAAAGATTTGAAAATGGTAAATTGGTTAAACCATCTGAAGAAAGTTTTGAATTATTAAGTTGTGACTTAATTGAAATCCCATATCCATATGTTTTAAATGTTGCGCTCACTATTCGGTTTAGCCGGGAGAGGACCTTTGTGTCATATATCCCATTCTGAATATGTGATACGTCGTTATGGATAGCATTTGAAGACCGGTGGTGAAGACCGGGTATTTGTGAGAATGATAAGACAACCTATCGATTGTCTCTGCACCGAGTAGCTACGGTATAGAGATTCCCTAAGTGATGGGAAGTCCGATCGGGATTGTGAATACCCGGATTGCAAGGGCTTCTTTGGAAGTGCCTTCGGTTCTGTTCGAGCCCGGAATAGACTTGTATGGATTGTGTGTCTGACACTACACTTTGAGATATAAAGCAGATTTCTTTCAAATACATTTCTGTTGGTGGCGGAGAATTTATTCTCTTAGCTTAACACCCTTCTCTGAGATGTACGAGCTCAGAGGTTATGTAGTTGAAGGTTATCAGCGATATATTCCCAATTTGGTAATGTGGCATGCTGAGTGATGCTGATCAATTGTTGATCAAAGCATGGCTTTGTGAAAGGCGTAGCTTTGTGGACGAGACCTCATCGAGCCTCACACCCCGGAATGGTCGAAACAGGAAAGATGCAGCAAGGTTATTGGGGGTAGCGCCCCTTAGGGTATGTACATCTCCTTCTGGATAGAAGTGGTATCATGGTATGGAGCCCAGATACTTACTTATGTGGACATCACAAACCTATATATATCTTGTTTTGTGATTTGACGTTGGGGCCCCGGTTAAAGGTTAGTTACAACCGGGAGGTGGCATACTCGTGTCAGTAGTTATCCAGTTAGGGGTAACCCGGCCTTGTGTTGTGTAACGACCCAGAATTTTAATTTATTAAAAATTGAATATTTAATTAATTTTAAATATTAATAAGTGAAATTTATAAGTCGAATAAATTTTATTTGAATAATTGGATTTAATTGAATAATTAAATCAATAATTTAATATGTTAAATTATGGAAATAATTGCAAATAGAGTTAAATATGTTTGTAAATGATTTGGGAAATTTTATTTTATCATATTGGAGTAAGAATGATATTTTAGAACTTTTAAAATCGAATTAAAAGTTTATTTGTGAAAATTGAATATTTTAATATTAAAATCGACTAGTGAAAATAGTCAATTTTTGAACAGTCTCAGAATTGAACGAAACTAGTTCCATTGGATCCGTAATAGTTAGTTATTACCGGATTTCAATTTTCGTGTCAATCGGAGTTATCGTTTGATCGTGGCAGCTCGAAACGCATTGAATTATTTTTAAATTTAATTTGGCGAGTTGAAATAGCCATTTTTCAAAAAGTCTCGGATTTCGACGAAACCAGTTTCATCGGATCCGTAATGTTATATTATTGTATGGTTTCAAATTTCGTGTTAATTGGATTTACCGTTTGTCCGGTACAAATTAAAACGCCTAGAAAATCGTTTAAATCGGTTTAATTTAAATTGAACATTTATAGCCATAACTCGCACAGATGTCCGAATTAGCTTCCGAAACCTGTTCCATTGTGTCCGGAACGCGGGGTAAACCCTAGAAACGCTGGTTACGGCGCGTAAATCGGAGTTCGGAATTTCCGGAATGAATAGTGTTTCGTTCGTTTCCTATAAATAGACCAACACCCCCCTTCATAAATAAAAAAAATATCTGAAACCTAAACCTAGCCGCCACTTTAGTATTGAATGGCCAGAATTTGATTTCACTTCCTCCTCAAAATCTCTCAATCCATTCACAATCAAGCAAAGTGTTCAACACGAAAGTCGAAGGGCTAAGCGAGAGCTTTCGATCTATACGGTGATGATGGGGCTTGGCGTCACGTGGAGGTGGGAAGGTGGCTGCGTGCGTGCCACGTTCACTTGCGTGCACGAGTATCAGGGGATGGCCGAGCTTCATGAGGTTGGGGCCGAACGTAGAGGAGGCTAGGGGCTTCGTGATGGCGTATCCTGATCGTCGTCAAGTGGCGAGATGGACGAGTATAATGTAACCCTAGTTTACATTGTTATGGGTTTTGTGTGCGGCAATGTCCTGTAGGATACGTGAGTGGAAGATGAAGTTATGTGCGGCCAAGATTGCAAAGGAGATGGATCCAGTGGCTGTAGTTGAGCTAGGTTTAAAAATAGTTAAGTTATATTGTAAATTGTTTATAAAAAATTTATGTAATGTTCAAATATTCATAACTTTGTCATACGAGGTTGAAAACGCGCGAAACCAGTTGCGTTGGAATCGTATGGACGAGCACTACGCGATGAAATTGGATTGGAGTCGTTTGGAGTTAGTGAGGATTTCGGGTAAAATTAAACGCGCGTTTAATTTTATTCGAAATAAATCGCTAAAAAGAAATTGAAATCAAGGTGAGAACTTCTCACTCAATCGAATCAGTTTCGATTTTATTTTAAATAGTTAGATTTAAAATATTTGAATGCATGTTTGAATGATGATTGTTATCTATTGATTGTTAAAATAGACATTATGCACCGTTAGTAAGCGGATGTTATTTATTAAAAACATATACCGCGAATATTTCATAAACAGTGAAATTGGTATTATATATAATAGCAATATATATATATTGGCATATGTATATATTGGAGTTATTGATTTCCCGCATTTGCATAGTGGATGAGACCCTATTGCGCCGTCTATTAAGCGGATAATATTTTAAATCCCATATACCGCGATAATTCCGTACTGGAGCGGAATTGGTATTGTGCTAATGTTTGTGGATGCAGGGAAACAGGTTGGAGGGATCCAACTGGATTCCTCAACAGTATTTATTTGATTATGGATATTTTGATATTCGTTGATTATCATATACGATATGTGATATCGTTGTTGTCGTGATTGACTATTTGGTGTGTAGCATCATTGGACCCAGATTTTGGGATTTTAAAATGATTTTAAAGTGATTTTTGAAAGTATACGTTTATAAAATATTTTTGGAATTGATCCATTTTAAATAAATAAACGTTATAATTTTTAAAGTTATAAAAATTATGATTTTGAGAAATACGGTTAAAGATTGATTTTTGAGAAATATGGGTTAATGTTTTTTATAAAATAATTGAGTTATAAATCGAATAGGTTAATAAAGGAGATTAAAGATGTTTTAAAATAATAGTATAAATTGATTTTATAAAGGATTTATAAATTGATATTTATAAATTAAAACATTTGAATTATAAAACGATTTTTATAAGTGTTTGAATGAAGTGAAAATGGATTGCATAAGTGAATTGAATTTATAGATTTATAAATGGTGAAGTTATAAGTGAAATTTATAAATAATAAGATTTATAAATTTTGTGAAGTTATTAAAGAATATATTTGGATAAATAATTGAATCTTATAAGTTATAAGATTTATAATTATGAAGTTCAAAGGAACGATTTTTCAAACAAATAAATTTTAAGTATTTCACTTATGATATGAACTTTTGTTTTATAATTGAGTTATAAATTGAATAGGTTAATAAAAGAATTTATAAACGTTGTTTTATAAATTCGCAATGACTTATTTTGATAAGTAAATTGTTGTGACTTGTTAATGGAGTTATATTCACGTTTTTGACTGTGAATAATCCTTTGAAATAAAATGTATAGAAAGGATGAAATTGATTAACGTAGTATATTCACGTTTTTTTGGATAGTGAATAATATGTTAAAGAAAATGTTTAGAATGTGATATTTTAAATTGAAGTAAAACGATCTAACGATGTTTTAAATTGTGTTAAGATTCGAAACCATAGATTTCAACATTTATTGTTGAAATAGACGTTTTCGAGAAATAGAAGGAAATGGTGGACTATAGCACTGTTGTTATAGTAAATGATTTCCGAAAGGAAATGTTTTGTATAGTATTGGGATTTATATATCTATTTTAATTTCGAATCCCTATACTAGTGATTTTGGGTTGTCGTAACGATGTTTTACGTAACATTCATTTTGGCCCAAATAAATATGTTTAAGAGAATGATTTCCTTAAAGAATGAAATATATACTTAATCTCGATTTAAGTATATTGAATATTTTCCAAAGGTTGAAAATAAATAAAATTGGTGAATTACTTATGAATAAATAAGTATGGAAATGTTTTCCAATATAAAGTGAATATTTTGAGAATTTATCTTTTTAAAGATAAATTGAAAAGGTATATTGAAATGAATAATTGAAATCGAATATTCATAGATATTTTGGATTATAAATTCACTAAGGAATTTATAAAAGAAAGTGGAATTTGTTTAAAAATAAATATTGATTTATTTTTGAAGTATTGGAAATAATATATCTTGTAAAGATATTTTTGGAAAATAAATAATTTGGAAAATTATTTGGAATCTGGTGATGTGTGCATATCAATTGATAGTTCAATAACCGACTATCAATATTTCCCTTTGAATGGGTAATTGATGTGATTTGTTTGAATTTGAATGCCACACTTATTTTTGAATAAGCGCTCACTATTCGGGTTAACCGGGAAAGGACCATGGGGTCGTATAACCCATTCCGAATATGTGATACGTCGTTATGAATTGCATTTGAAGATCGGTGTTGAAGACCCGGTATTTGCGAGAGCGATAGGATGACCTGTCGATTGACTCTGCACCGAGTTGCTCCGGTATTGAGTTCTCCATATGTGATCGTGAATCCGATCAGGATCGTGAATATCCGGATTTCAAGGACTTCTTTGTAAGTGCCTTCGGTTTTGTTCGAGCCCGGAACGGACTTGTATGGATTGTATGTCTGACATTACAAATTGAGATATAAAGCAGATTTCTTTCAAATATATTTCTGTTGGTGGAGGAGAATTTATTCTTTTAGCTTAACACCCTTCTCTGAGACGTACGAGCTTAGAGGTTATGTAGTTGAAGGTTATCAGCGATATATTCCCAATTTGGTAATGTGACATGCTGAGTATTGCTGTAAATGATCATTGTGTTGATTATTTGTGATAGGATCGTTTATTTGATCGTCTATCTTGGTGATCATTTGTTGACCCAAAGCA
Source organism: Allium cepa (assembly GCA_030765085.1). Lineage (NCBI taxonomy): Eukaryota > Viridiplantae > Streptophyta > Magnoliopsida > Asparagales > Amaryllidaceae > Allium > Allium cepa. Next base: position 754,933,121 of record CM060931.1, on the reverse strand, counting down.
TGGCTTTTGTATAAAATATGTTTTTGTGGACGTGACTTCGTCGAGCCTCACACCCCGTGAATGGTCAAAACAGGAAAGATGCGGCAAGGTTATGAGGGTAGCGCCCTTTAGGATATGTGCATTTCCTTCTGGAAAAGGGTGGTATCATGGTTTGGAGCCCAGATGCTTACTCATGTTGAAAACACTTTATGATTGTGTGAATTGATTGCGAGCGCTCGGTGAAAGGTCCCAAAGGACCGGGGGATGGCATATTCGGTCAGTTGTTACTCAGTTAGGGGTAACCCGGCCTTGTGTTGGTAGAGATCCGGTTTGGTTCTCGGGGATGTCCATCCAGAGGCATTCTCATGTGGCAATGGGAAGTTCCTTGGCCTGATCATTCGTTGGAAATCCAAAGAAACAATACGAGACTTGTACGGTTTTAGTTGTATAACCTGCTATGGAATGTGGCGGTAACCTGCTATTGAACATAGTTAGCTATAGTAGGCACAGTTCGAAATGTCTATGTTGGCTAAGATTTATATTCTATTTTCGAAATGAATTTTTCCTACACTATGCACTAGTAATAATATCAAATGTTCTTTTAAATGCGTATCAAGCATCTTTGACTATCATAAGGAGAAATCTCCTCCGATTCTGCGTTTGCATTGTGTGTGTGTGCGGGAGGCCTTATGGTAGTCTCATTTTTAAAAGCATTGCGAATTGACTTTAAAAAAAAAATATTCCTCTATTTTGATTTTAAAGATAAATAAACTGTTTTGAGTTCCTACACCAGTCTTGCTTATGCTAGGTGATATGTGATGGGGGGTTCTCGCTTCGCAGTTAGGTGGCGAACGAGAGACTCTTACCCCCACACGTCCTCTTTTAGGGGGTTGGTTAGGTGTAACCTGAGACAGTCGAGAGGCTGGCCGTAAAAGCAAGTTTGGGATATCAGTGTAAGCGACGGTAGGGCTGGGATGGTTGAAAAGCCTACCGGTTGTGACCGCTACCTCCGGGGCGTTACATTTGGTATCAGAGCATATGGTTAAGCGACAACCATGGTTCTGTTGGGTATTACTCATTAGAGATAGAGTCAGTAGTACTCTAAAATGAGTTTGAGAGTAATAATAGCTATGAGAGCGTATTTGTTAGTGAATATATAAAATTGTTTTATATTGTGATGATTGGTTTGTTGAGTGGTATATAGATTCTGGTTAATACGAGTAATTAACGTGGTTGATAGGGATCTCTAAACACTTGTACAGAACAATTCGACACAATATTGTTTTAAAATTGGGTAAATGAAATAACTTTACCTTGATTATATTTTTTATATAAAGGAATAATTTTTCAGAATTATCAAAGTGTATATAAGTTGATTGTTTAGTTGTTTGAATAATCTAAATAAAAGAATAATTGTATAAGCAAAGGAATTTGGTTGAAATAAATATACATTGGTTGTTATTTGATTGTTAGTTGATTGTCTATAATTCATTAAGAATTAATGAAATTGAAAGCTAAAGTAATTGGAATTCCATTGGAAGTTAAGTGAATCTTAAATAAATTGAATTTGATTTGGAAGTGAACCAACTTGAATATGAATTAGTAAATATAAACTAATTGAAAATGAATGTTAGTAAAAACATCCACTGTGAATGAATCAAATGTGATTAAATTGAAAACCATTTCATTGAAAACTAATAAGAATATGAATGAATATTTATTGGTTATGGATGATAGTTGGTTGATGTTTGCATTTGTTGCTTTAGTTGCATTTGCTATGTTAACATATATAGTTATTATGTTGCTATATGATGTATATTGATACTATTGTCTATATACATGATTCTCATGTTGTTTGTTGAGTGATTAGTAGGTGCGGATCGCGTTTGCTTCGCATTTGGAGCTCGCTTTCGCGCTATATTAGCCGTATATGCTTGCTAATAAAATATAAGGTACATATCTCGGATTACATACCGTACTTTTATACTTTTTTTCCCTTCGGGATGCCTCATTACTTGATGAGATGTATATTTGTGATATATATACTGTCATTTTTTTTTTTCGGATCGAGCCGCGCAAAGGAGACTATGGCGAATTTTTTCGAAAATTTAAGGCGTTAGAAAATTTTGTGAAAATTTGGAAAATTTTGGAAACTTTAACTTTGATTTTAGAATTGAAAGTTAAACAATAGTAGTTGTTTTTGAAAAGATAACTAAGTATGATTTGAAAACTTAGTAAAGTATTGTAAGAAGTTAACTATGAATTTGGGAAAGTTAATAGATTCTGTAACTTTTCTTACTTGTTAATTTCGAGGACGAAATTCTTTTAAGGGGGGAAGATTGTAACGACCCAGAATTTTAATTTATTAAAAATTGAATATTTAATTAATTTTAAATATTAATAAGTGAAATTTATAAGTCGAATAAATTTTATTTGAATAATTGGATTTAATTGAATAATTAAATCAATAATTTAATATGTTAAATTATGGAAATAATTGAAAATAGAGTTAAATATGATTGCAAATGATTTGGGAAATTTTATTTTATCATATTGGAGTTAGAATGATATTTTAGAACTTTTAAAATCGAATTAAAAGTTTATTTGTGAAAATTGAATATTTTAATATTAAAATCGACTAGTGAAAATAGTCAATTTTTGAACAGTCTCAGAATTGAACGAAACCAGTTCCATTGGATCCGTAATAGTTAGTTATTACCGGATTTCAATTTTCGTGTCAATCGGAGTTATCGTTTGATCGTGGCAGCTCGAAACGCATTGAATTATTTTTAAATTTAATTTGGCGAGTTAAAATAGCCATTTTTCAAAAAGTCTCGGATTTCGACGAAACCAGTTTCATCGGATCCGTAATGTGATATTATTGTATGGTTTCAAATTTCGTGTTAATTGGATTTACCGTTTGTCCGGTACAAATTAAAACGCCTAGAAAATCGTTTAAATCGGTTTAATTTAAATTGAATGTTTATAGCCATAACTCGCACAGATGTCTGAATTAGCTTCCGATACCTGTTCCATTGTGTCCGGAACGCGGGGTAAACCCTAGAAACGCTGGTTACGGCGCGTAAATCGGAGTTCGTAATTTCCGGAATGAATAGTGTTTCGTTCGTTTCCTATAAATAGACCAACACCCCCCTTCATAAATAAAAAAAAATATCTAAAACCTAAACCTAGCCGCCACTTTAGTATTGAATGGCCAGAATTTGATTTCACTTCCTCCTCAAAATCTCTCAATCCATTCACAATCAAGCAAAGTGTTCAACACGAAAGTCGAAGGGCTAAGCGAGAGCTTTCGATCTATACGGTGATGATGGGGTTTGGCGTCACGTGGAGGTGGGAAGGTGGCTGCGTGCGTGCCACGTTCACTTGCGTGCGCGAGTACCAGGGGATGGCCGAGCTTCATGAGGTTGGGGCCGAATGTAGAGGAGGCTAGGGGCTTCGTGATGGCGTATCCTGATCGTCGTCAAGTGGCGAGATGGAGGAGTATAATGTAACCCTAGTTTACGTTGTTATGGGTTTTGTGTGCGGCAATGTCCTGTAGGATACGTGAGTGGAAGATTAAGTTATGTGCGGCCAAGATTGCAAAGGAGATGGATCCAGTGGCTGTAGTTGAGCTAGGTTTAAAAATAGTTAAGTTATATTGTAAATTGTTTATAAAAAAATTGTGTAATGTTCAAATATTCATAACTTTTTCATACGAGGTCGAAAACGCGCGAAACCAGTTGCGATGGAATCGTATGGACGAGCACTACGCGATGAAATTGGATTGGAGTTGTTTGGAGTTAGTGAGAATTTCGGGTAAAATTAAACGCGCGTTTAATTTTATTCGAAATAAATCGCTAAAACGAAATTGAAATCAATGTGAGAACTTCTCACTCAATCGAATCAGTTTCGATTTTATTTTAAATAGTTAGATTTAAAATATTTGAATGCATGTTTGAATGATGATTGTTATCTATTGATTGTTAAAATAGACGTTATGCGCCGTTAGTAAGCGGATGTTATTTATTAAAAACATATACCGCGAATATTTCATAAACAGTGAAATTGGTATTATATATAATAGCAATATATATATATATTGGCATATGTATATATTGGAGTTATTGATTTCCCGCATTTGCATAGCAGATGAGACCCTATTGTGCCGTCTATTAAGCGGATAATATTTTAAATCCCATATACCGTGATAATTTCGTACTGGAGTGGAATTGGTATTGTGCTAATGTTTGTGGATGCAGGGAAACAGGTTGGAGGGATCCAACTGGATTCCTCAACAGTATTTATTTGATTATGGATATTTTGATATTCGTTGATTATCATATACGATATGTGATATCGTTGTTGTCGTGATTGACTATATGGTGTGTAGCATCATTGGACCCAGATTTTGGGATTTTAAAATGATTTTAAAGTGATTTTTGAAAGTATACGTTTATAAAATATTTTTGGAATTGATCCATTTTAAATAAATAAACGTTATAATTTTTAAAGTTATAAAAATTATGATTTTGAGAAATACGGTTAAAGATTGATTTTTGAGAAATATGGGTTAATGTTTTTTATAAAATAATTGAGTTATAAATAGAATAGGTTAATAAAGGAGATTAAAGATGTTTTTAAATAATAGTATAAATTGATTTTATAAAGGATTTATAAATTGATATTTATAAATTAAAACATTTGAATTATAAAACGAGTTTTTATAAGTGTTTGAATGAAGTGAAAATGGATTGCATAAGTGAATTGAATTTATAGATTTATAAATGGTGAAGTTATAAGTGAAATTTATAAATAATAAGATTTATAAATTTTGTGAAGTTATTAAAGAATATATTTGGATAAATAATTGAATCTTATAAGTTATAAGATTTATAATTATGAAGTTCAAAGGAACGATTTTTCAAACAAATAAATTTTAAGTATTTCACTTATGATATGAACTTTTGTTTTATAATTGAGTTATAATTTGAATAGGTTAATAAAGGAATTTATAAACGTTGTTTTATAAATTCGCAATGACTTATTTTGATAAGTAAATTGTTGTGACTTGTTAATGGAGTTATATTCACGTTTTTGACTGTGAATAATCCTTTGAAATAAAATGTATAGAAAGGATGAAATTGATTAACGTAGTATATTCACGTTCTTTTGGATAGTGAATAATATGTTAAAGAAAATGTTTAGAATGTGATATTTTAAATTGAAGTAAAACGATCTAACGATGTTTTAAATTGTGTTAAGATTCGAAACCATAGATTTCAACATTTATTGTTGAAATAGACGTTTTCGAGAAATAGAAGGAAATGGTGGACTATAGCACTGTTGTTATAGTAAATGATTTCCGAAAGGAAATGTTTTGTATAGTATTGGGATTTATATATCTATTTTAATTTCGAATCCCTATACTAGTGATTTTGGGTTGTCGTAACGATGTTTTACGTAACATTCGTTTTGGCCCAAATAAATATGTTTAAGAGAATGATTTCCTTAAAGAATGAAATATATACTTAATCTCGATTTAAGTATATTGAATATTTTCCAAAGGTTGAAAATAAATAAAATTTGTGAATTACATATGAATAAATAAGTATGGAAATGTTTTCCAATATAAAGTGAATATTTTGAGAATTTATCTTTTTAAAGATAAATTGAAAAGGAATATTGAAATGAATAATTGAAATCGAATATTCATAGATATTTTGGATTATAAATTCACTAAGGAATTTATAAAAGAAAGTGGAATTTGTTTAAAAATAAATATTGATTTATTTTTGAAGTATTGGAAATAATATATCTTGTAAAGATATTTTTGGAAAATAAATAATTTGGAAAATTATTTGGAATCTGGTGATGTGTGCATATCAATTGATAGTTCAATAACCGACTATCAATATTTCCCTTTGAATGGGTAATTGATGTGATTTGTTTGAATTTGAATGCCACACTTATTTTTGAATAAGCGCTCACTATTCGGGTTAACCGGGAAAGGACCATGGGGTCGTATAACCCATTCCGAACATGTGATACGTCGTTATGAATTGCATTTGAAGATCGGTGTTGAAGACCCGGTATTTGCGAGAGCGATAGGATGACCTGTCGATTGACTCTGCACCGAGTTGCTCCGGTATTGAGTTCTCCATATGTGATGGTGAATCCGATCAGGATCGTGAATATCCGGATTTCAAGGACTTCTTTGTAAGTGCCTTCGGTTTTGTTCGAGCCCGGAACAGACTTGTATGGATTGTACGTCTGACATTACAAATTGAGATATAAAGCAGATTTCTTTCAAATATATTTCTGTTGGTGGCGGAGAATTTATTCTTTTAGCTTAACACCCTTCTCTGAGACGTACGAGCTTAGAGGTTATGTAGTTGAAGGTTATCAGCGATATATTCCCAATTTGGTAATGTGACATGCTGAGTGTTGCTATAAATGATCATTGTGTTGATTATTTGTGATAGGATCGTTTATTTGATCGTCTATCTTGGTGATCATTTCTATGATCATTTGTTGACCCAAAGCATGGCTTTTGTATAAAGTATGTTTTTGTGGACGTGACTTCGTCGAGCCTCACACCCCGTGAATGGTCAAAACAGGAAAGATGCGGCAAGGTTATGAGGGGTAGCGCCCTTTAGGATATGTGCATTTCCTTCTGGAAAAGGGTGGTATCATGGTATGGAGCCCAGATGCTTACTCATGTTGAAAACACTTTATGATTGTGTGAATTGATTGCGAGCGCTCGGTGAAAGGTCCCAAAGGACCGGGGGATGGCATATTCGGTCAGTTGTTACTCAGTTAGGGGTAACCCAGCCTTGTGTTGGTAGAGATCCGGTTTGGTTCTCGGGGATGTCCATCCAGAGGCATTCTCATGTGGCAATGGGAAGTTCCTTGGCCTGATCATTCGTTGGAAATCCAAAGAAACAATACGAGACTTGTACGGTTTTAGTTGTATAACCTGCTATGGAATGTGGCGGTAACCTGCTATTGAACATAGTTAGCTATAGTAGGCATAGTTCGAAATGTCTATGTTGGCTAAGATTTATATTCTATTTTCGAAATGAATTTTTCCTACACTATGCACTAGTAATAATATCAAATGTTCTTTTAAATGCGTATCAAGCATCTTTGACTATCATAAGGAGAAATCTCCTCCGATTCTGCGTTTGCATTGTGTGTGTGTGCGGGAGGCCTTATGGTAGTCTCATTTTTAAAAGCATTGCGAATTGACTTTAAAAAAAAATATTCCTCTATTTTGATTTTAAAGATAAATAAACTGTTTTGAGTTCCCACACCAGTCACATGACTGACTCGGAGTTTATTGTTTTCCCTCATAAACTATGGGTGCCCACCAATTTCTACACGGGCAGTTAAGAGTTAAGGTTTATCAGGATATTATGGATATTCTGGAGTTGCTGGAGGCAAGATGGATGGCATGGCGTATTATTAGTATATAGTATTTCTTTTTCCGCTGCACTGTTTGTTGTTGTTGTTGTACACTCTGACGGTATGATGTAATGTAATGTATAAAATGTAATAACTAATATAGTTCTTTGTTTAAAGATTATTCATTTATTATTATATGTTGTTCCGCTGTGAATTGTGAGATTCTGTTGTTGTTCTGTTATTTTCTGTTCCGTTCTATTTTCTATTTTCCTTTCTCTCTATTTTCTATCCTTTTCTCTCTTCTTCTGTCTTTTCTTCTTCTTAAACCTTCTGTGTTCGGTTTTCCGTCGTTCGATTGCTCGGCAGTCGATAAAGTGAGTATCGATGTTGAATTTTCGGAAGTCGAAGAATCGGGTCTTGACATTTTGGCAGAGATCCGGTTAGGTTCTCGGGGACGTCCTTCCAGAGGCGTTCTTATGTGGCAATGGGAAGTTCCTTGGTCTAACCATTGTTGGAAATCCAAAGAAACAATACGAGCCTTTTACGATTTTAAATTGTATAACCTGCCACCTCAGGTGGTAGCTATAGTAGACATAGTATAATGGTACCTATGCTGGCTAAGATTAATATTCTACTTTCCAAATGCTTTCTACACTATGCACTATTAATAATACCAAAGAATTCTTTTCTCGTATCAAGCATATTTGACTATCATAAGAAGAAATCTCCTCCAAGTCTGCGTTTGCATTGTGTGTGTGGTGGGAGGTCTTATGGTAGTTTCATTTTTAAAAAGCATAACGAAATTTCTTTTATATTTCTTGTTCTATTTAAATGCAACTATTTTTGTTTACTCATACCAGTCCCATGACTGACCCAAAGTTTATTGTTTATTTCCTAAACTCTGGGTGCCCATTATTTTCACACGGGCAGCCTAGTAGCAGGTTTTCGTATTTTGGGAGTAGCAGTATTTTGGAGCTTTTTGGAGATATCAGGTGTTTAGCTTATGGAAGTTCGTTATCACTTCCGTTATTGAAGACCTTTTGGATATATGATCACTGTTGTAGTACTATGATATTTATTTGGAGATGTTGTGATTCATGTATTATGTACTCTGATGTAGTATGGATATTATTATGATGATGTATCTGTGATGATATGTATGATATTGATTCTGTTCCGCTGTTTTATATTCATCTAATTGTTGTTATAAGCTCCGGCGATACGAATTTGATGTAATTTATCGGACATCGAGTTTGGGTCGTCACAGTAATTTAAAATGGAATTTTGAAAATTGAACTCAGAAAATTAAATTGATTAAAAACTTTGAATAAAGGTTAATTTGGTTTAAGAAGATAAACCCATCTTTGAGAGTTTAACTCGAATTTATATAATTCAGGATAGTTTAAATTCAGGCTTGAAATTGAATTAGTTCAAAATCGAAATTTGTTTGAATTAATTGGATTGGTGATTGAAGATGTATAAGTGTAAAACACAAAAAAAATTAAATGGGAAATTAAATTGGATTATACTGAAATGATTTGAATTTGAAATGGGTTCAATCGAAAATAATTCACATTGATTGGAATAATTTGAAATTATAATATAAGTTGAACATGATTAAAATTTAATGGCATTTGTTTTAAATTGGGAAGAGAATCAAGATTTGATTCGACTTGAATTGGGTTTAAATAAAATTTAATAGAAATTGAAGTTATTCAGGCTGGAATTGAGTCAATTTAAATGGAAATTTAAATTGAATTGTTGGAGAAATGAACAGTTTGACTCTTGACTATTTTCAACATAAATTGTTTTGATATAAACTTATTTTTCTAAGCTATTAAATATATACAACTTTTCCTTCTTAAAGCCAAATTATTTTATACTTGTTTTACAATTAGTTTTGGAGCTATTTAACCATTTTTCAACTGCTTTCTAAACTAGTTACTATTTTTTTCAACTATGTTACAATTAATTACTATTTTACAACGATTTTGCAAGCATCTAAAAGTTTTGAAACTATTTAAATATTTTCCCACTATTTTATAATTACTTATCTATTTTACAGCTATTTTGCGAATTAATAATCATTTTTCAACTACTTATCTATGTTTCAATTTTCAAGATATTTTCTAAATATAAACTGGTCGGAGTTCAAATTGTTATTGATTTAAATACCCAATTGAGATAAGGATTAAAGTGATAATCCAAACAGGGATTAAAGGAAATGTGAATCGAAAGAGAAATTGATTTGGCTGATAATCAATGAAAATAAATAAGTAGGATGTACGTATATTATTCTATTCGCATAGTGATTTGATCCAGATTCGAGCTCAGAATTTCGAGATTGTTATATCCATCCGAGTGGGATTTTTCCTCGATTTTCGACGGCGAACCTGGATATGGATTGTTGATTGGTTCTAGATATTCTCTATCATGGTTATGGCTATGCAAGGAGAATGACGGATTTTGATCAAGAAACTATATCTGTGTCCGCACTAGGAAGTCGGGTGGACGATACTAGTTCGGAAGTGAAATTGTGTGATCGAGTGAGCGATCAGATTGGTATAGCGTACGCATGATAAATGTACATCGTACGGATTTAGATGAAATTGATATTGGATAGAGAAATTAAATTGGGATATTTGGTTGTGAATAAACAAAGTTGTATAACTTTGTTATATAAGATAAATCTTCCCTTGTTGAATTTATTGCTGGAAGAAAAATGTTTTTGATAATGTTTGAAGTACGAAGGAATTTTATACGAGGTTGAAATGATCCAAGTTTTTAAATTTTATATATCTGAATATATATAAAGGATCTTATGAGGATTTTAAAAAGGTTGTGGGAACCATTGGATTTGGAAAGGCTTTTGATTTTGGGTAAAATCAATATTGAATTTGGGAAAGCCTGATTTGAGAATTATCGATTTTGGGATAATCGATTTTGTGTAAAGGAGATTTTTATGAGATTCATACTAGGTGTATGATTTGAAAGATACTATATGTGTATAGTATAAAGTGTTTTGATGATGGCTCTGGGGTAAAAGGCACTCCCTTGAAATTAACTTCTCAGGAGTGCCACGGGGTGGTGCTGCCTTGAGCCCAAGGGGGGTTCTAAAGTTGATCCTATGAGGAGTCCGGACAAAACTAGTTCCTGGGGATTATGAGTAGTGTATAACATAGCGGAAGTCGTGTGTGCCATTGAGAGCCAACGGTCTGTGTTTGATTTTATATCGGCAGACTGCGACCTATGTAGGAGTGGAGAAGTTTCATTTCGACAGCAAAAATCAGAGGCCGCGGAGAGCCTACAGTTACATAGACTTTTGCTGTGACGGCAATGTAACCCTGGATGTAACTGTGATCTATTGTGTGGGAACCATGGCATAATCAAGAGGCCGCGGAGAGCCCACAGTTGCATGGACTTTTGCTGCGACGGCAACGTAACGCTGGAATGTAACTGCGACCATGGATGGGAGTGATGATTTCCAGAGCATCCTCACTAAAGATATTTCCTCTATTTTCAAAAACTGATTTCGATATTTTCAATAAAATTTCTTTTTCAAGTATTTTCACTGGGTGTTGAAAACGGGTTTACCAAGTACTTATAGATTTTCAGTCGTACGTCTGATCAACGTATGACCGAATTTCTACAAGGACAAGGACGGACTGGTTGAGACATCGAGTTTTAACAAGTAATTGTATAAAAACTATTTTTGTAATACCATGTAGATTTTAAAGTGTTTGAAATGATCAAAAGATAATATATCTGATTTTAAGTATTTAATAAATTCTGCCTTCGTTCCTTTTCGAGGACGAAAAGATTCTAAGGGGGGAAGAATGTGACGAACCTAGATTTTGGCCCTATTATTTTAATAAATATTTAATCTAATTAAATAAAATGTGAACTGATCATATTCAAATGAATATAATTTTGGAAATATTGCCATTTGTTTATAATATATATATTGGTAATTTACTGAACTAATCATTGAAATATAGTTTTGATTAGTCGAACAAATGAAATTCTAATAGTTAAGATGTCGGATTGTATATATAGATAAAAATATATATATATAAATAAATAAATAAATAAGTATTTATACTAGAAATAAATACCTTAAAATTTATCGTTATGTAAATTAGAAAATAAACACTTGAGATAACTCTAGAATTTGTATAGATAGAATACATGTAGTATGAAAGAAATAAGGCAAAAGCAAATATATGATAGAAAATAACGAAACTAAAAGGTATAAAACAATGCCTGACACAAAACATATGTGTATAAACTATTTAAATTAGAAGTAATAAAACAAAATGTTTACATACAAAATTATCTTCATCCATAAGCTAATGCCTACCTGCAAAGTCTACATTTGCATACCAAATATCTATCTACAGCAAACAAAATTATAATAGTGTAAACATATTGAGGAACAAAGCATTTAATTACTATCATCTCAGCCAAATTTTTGTCATCTCAAATCTTTCCATCTTCAGTAAATAAAATCTGAGCAGAATAAAAACAAAATAAAGAAAGATACTTAACCAGATATACCTCCCTTTATACATACTGTTATCTTTTATATATATAACCTTTGTACTAGTTCATTCATCAATAACTTAGCTAACCAGAGAAAAACAAAAAGGAAAAAAATAAAAATAAACTCAAACTCAGGTTCAACAAAAATATAAGACAAGATTCAAAGGAAAGATTCAAGCTGCAATTTTCAAAATAACAAAGTGTTCTCTGTTCAGAAATATTTCAGGTGAGTAACACTTTAAAAAATGTAAATCTGTTGCTTGATTAAGGTCTGAATAAGTATGCTTTGAGCATGTATATTGGTGAACTTCTGTGCATCTCAGATAAATAATGTAAGCATGTTTAATAATTCATGTAAACACCTCTGTTCCTGTTCAGGTTATATTAGTGTGAGTAAACTTTTATTTTAAAAGTAAGTAGGTAATTGTTTGTTGCATATGAACTTCTGTTGCATGCATATATAAGTATAATTTTAGTATATTTCTGGTTTAAGTATGCATGTCGGTTCCTGGGTATTCTTCTGTGTATGAGTTCAGAGTTTAAAAAAAAAAATTAAATCTTCCCATCCAATTTCTGTTAGGTATTGGAAATCAAATAAGGATTTGTTGTTTAAAACTTAAATTTAGATTTTTAAAAGCTGATTAAACCTTGTTGTAAAATACAATCACTGTAATCTTATTTTACAGGTATCAAATGATAATTTGATAAAATGGGTTTTTGTAAAATATTAATTCAAGTTCATAGTTTGAATCCTTACTGCAAATCATGATTTTTAAAACAAAAATGAAGATTTTTAGATTGGTATTTTATGAGCAGTTCGTATTTGAATAAAAATTGCATTTTCACAAATTTTAGACAATTGAATTAATTTAAAGGGTTGAAATTTAGATTGAAGCAAGTATAAACATTGGTGATTTCGTGATAATTATCAAAAAAAATTTATATTGCCTGAGATTAGAGTACGAGATCCATTTAGGGCTTGAATTCCTGTTTTATCCATGTCTGTATTGTGTCGAGATCATCGCCATAACGCGATCGAGTGGCTCGAGCTTCTGAAGGTTGATGGTTTATCGTGATGACGACGCATGGGTGAAATTTTGGGCGTTGCAGGTGGATGGAGCGGCGGTGGCGAGGCGATCTACCGTAAGTGTTTGTTACAATTTTTGTCCTAACATCTAAATTTCGAATTTGAATTTGTGAGGACGATTTGGTTTTGGGTTTCGAATCTGAAGGGAAATTGCGACTTGTCTGTGGTGATGGAGATCGCTGAAGTCGAGTCGCACCGCCGTGCACATGTACGGTGAGGTGTTGGTGTCAGTGTCGATGAGGGCATGCGTCTCGAGTCATACTCGAGTTTTGTGGGTGGTTGCTTCGGGTTTTGGACCGAGCTTGTGAGTGAGTTACCTGATACTTGAATTGATACTTGAGTGAAATCTTAAGTTACAAAAAAAACGGGGAAGAAGAAGATGGATACGAGAGGGAGAAAGGTGACTCAGGGGAAAACTGGAGCAACTCGAAGTGTAACTCGAGCGAATCAAGGAGTGTCTCGGGTTCCAACTGCAGTTTTATTTTTATTTTTTTAAATATTTAAGTTAGGCAGTTTGTTTTTTTCTACAAGTTTTAAATACTGTTAAACTTATTAAAAGTTCAACAGATTAAGTTAAGACTTAATTACAAGTTTTAATTATCCTGGTTAATGCTTAACAATGATTTTAACTCTTAATTAATTATTTTAATTGAGTAATTAAATTACGTTAAGTATAAAATTTATGAACATTTAAAGTTTTGTAGATAGTAACAAATTGGTTTTCAAAGTTAAAGAAGATTTCTTTTAAAATGTTAGTTAAGATGATTAATTATTCAATTAATTATTTTTAGAAAGTAATTAAGGATAATTAAATTATAATTGTATTTAGAGTTTGGATTAATTAATGATTAATTGATAAATAAATTTGTAATTAACTACTTAAAGTTAATTAACGAATGATTAGTAGTTATGTAATTAAGTAATTTAATTAACAAATGACTAATGATTAGTTAACTGGTAATTAAGGAATACTTAATTTGTAATTAAGTTGTGTTAATTAATAATTAAGATTTATTAATTAATGGTTAAATAATAATTAATCTGCAATTAAGATTTATTAATCGGGTTTAAGGGTAATTAAGGGACGGATTACCCGATTGGAATTAATTTGTTAGTTAATTAAAGGTAATCACTTGATGATAAATTAAATATAAATACTTGATGAGATTTAGTGAAGTAATTCATAATCATAGGATGTAATAAATTAAAAGGAATTACTTAATGGGAAGGAATTAAAGGGAAATTGCTTAGTAGAAGTAATTAAGGATAAATTACATGGTGTAATTAAAATAAGGGATTAATAAATTAAGTAAAAGGTTAATTACTTAAGTAAGTAACTACAGAGGGGTAATTACCATTTATGAGTAATTGGGGTTAATTAATGAATGCAATTAATTAAGGATAATCATTCATGAAATGTGATTCAGTATAATTACTTAATGGAAGTAATTAGATAATGATGATAATCTTAATGGAATTAAAGGTGAATGATTATGGGATGATAAATCAATTGGGTTGTAATTAATTAATAAGCAGGACTTAGAGGTAATTGATTTAATTCAATTATGGTTAATTGGATTTATTCGAGATGGAGTGATTGATTATCTTGCTTATGTATGATAAGTGATTGTTTAAATGCCCTGAATTGATTGATACCCCTGATATGAAATGGTTTGTGATATAATGTGTTGGGTGGGCAATGATAATGTGGTTATGTATTAATGATGAATTGCTTAGTAAAGGTGACATCTTTATTTAAAATTGAATTTCATTTCACTTAAATGACAAGTGTTAAGATGAACTGAATTCAAAGAGACCGGAGTCGGGTATTAGGTAATACCCGAAACCACTTCGATTCGTTATAGATTGATTTGTGAAATCAATAGGCTGGATTGAAATGATTTAAGTGGACTGGATTATTTTATCTAAGTTTGGTGCTTAGAAATTGATATGTGAAATAAGTGTTGTCTATAACAAATTGTTAATTGGTTAAATTGATATAAGTTACCCCGGGTTTATATAAGTTGTTTGTTTGGTACTACATGTTAGATGGGTTTACTCACGCTGGTTTCCAGCCTGACCCGGGTGTTACTTTGGTGTAATGCTCGGGTCAGACCGAGTATTACAGATTTCCAGGTAGGTACGTTCTGGAGCTCAGATGGCGAGCTGGATGGCAATATCGTATAGAGTATATCCGCTATATTTATATTATTGTTAATCTGAGACATGATAATTGTAAATATTCAGTGACTGTATATAATGTGAAACTCTGATGTATTAGAATGTAATCGACAGCTATAGTATTCTTTTGCAATTGTTATTATTTATTATTATATTTTATCCGCTACGAAATGTGAGATGTTTGGTGTTTCTGTTCTTCTTCTTCTATCTCTTTCTTCTTTTTCATAACTATCTGGAATTTTCGGCTTCGAAAATCGCGGGTTGTTACAGATGTCCTTAAAGCGTGTATATAGATAAACACATATATATACAACCAATAAAATAAAAGTGTATATATATATATACATACCTTATATATTAGCATGGGATGCAAACAAGTGGAGAGGCAATGGTGAACGATAAGCTGGAAATAAGACTGGAGCTTGGTTAATGGGTATAGGTGATGGGTCGGAGTCGAGCTAAGGGTATCGCCATGTCGGTCAGGTCGGTGGTGTGGGCTCGGCAACTTCGCGCCGTGGTGGAAGAATCTGAAGGCGGTCGGAGCTATGCGAAAGTGGTGAGGTGGGTCAGTGTTGCACGCAGGTGCGGCTAGGTTAGGTTGAGGCGTGGTGATCTTGGGTTGCTACCGTGGTGGAGGCCAAGCAAGATCGGGGATGATACTAGCTGGAGGTTGTGAAGAGGCCGGCGTTGGATGAAATGGCATGAGTCGGGTGATGGCATGGTGAAGGTTTGAGGTTGAAGGAGGGGAGTTGATGCGTGAAAAAGATGAAGGGGCAATGAAAGCTACAGCAAATTTTATATTCTATATGGTAAGGATGGTCGAAGAAAGAAGGTAAGGTTGTGATATGAGTATCCTATAGTACAGAGAAATGAACGAACCCAATAGCAAAGTGAAACGTCACAAAATATAATTACAAAATTAAATGAAATTGATGTCAGTGGTAACAGCTGGCTACAGAGGCAAGGAATATAAAACAAATGGACACAAGGAAATAACAGCTCAAACGCACATCGATACGGACAATCGTTTCACGGATTACGTCGCGTACCGGAATTCCGAAACGCCAAAATGAATACACCGTAGAGATCAGCACGACAAGACGATCAAAAAGGTATATAGATATCAGTGGTATGATTGAATTATAAAAATTCAAATTTTCTACTAGCGGAAAATGCAAGAAAAACGCAAAAAAATAAGATCGACGGAGCTAAAGAAGTCCGAATTTGGAAAAATGAAAAATGATGTCTTGCTTAGAAGATGTTTTAGAATTTTTCTATGTAAAAATATTTAGGTTTCGAAAACATTTTATTTTCAACAATTCTTAACTGATTAAATTGAAATAAAATAACACACGAAAATAAACTTACAAATTTCTGGATGAAAATTTACCAGTTGCTATATTTAACTAGACGCATTTCAAATATTAAATTTTTATTTCAAAATTTTATTATTTAAATTTTACAAAATTCAATAAATCTCATTATTAAAACGGTTAAAATTTACGGGTCGTTACACTCTTCCCCACTCAAAAGTTTTCGTCCCCGAAAAGGAAGGAGGTAGAAGAATAGAACAATCAGAAAGAAAAATAGATTGAAAAAAAATAAACAATTAGTTCAAACCATATAAATTTAAATAAACTTATATTCAATAATTTGTTTTTTAAAATCCATGTTTCCATTAAATTGATTTGATTTCACATTTATTTATATTTGATACGAAAGGTTTCTTTCAAAACAAAATTTTCTTCAATTTCAATTAATTCAAGATATTCCGTTGAGTTGATTTTATTTCAATTTATTAATTCCCTCAAAAGGAAATTTATTTTATTTATCTCATTTATTGTTCTATTAACTTATCATTCTATTCATCTCTATTATCATTTTATAATTAAATTAAGTATATAACATTTATTATAACCACTCAAATTTGTTTATAAAGTCGTTTTATATTGTATATTATCCAGTTATCTTAAATTAACAATTTCAAAGATCATAAATTTGAATAGTCATTTATTATAATCATTATTTATTCGACAAATTTAATTTGCTTTATTCAAATTATTATTAAATTTATTCTACTTAATATATCTTATCACATATATATTAAGTATATTTACACTTACTATAACTACTCAAATTTACTTAAAAATTCCGTTGATATCATTTTCTACTGTATAATATTCAATTACATAGTTAACTTTTGAAATTTAGGTAAGTTATATATAATGCAATTGAGTGTTATACAAGTAAATTTCCAATTCAATTCTTTCCAGTTTAAATATTAATTCAAAAAATTTATTCATTTATAATTGAAATCATCCTTTACCGAAATTTTAAGAATTAAATTTCCGATTTACTTCAAACAATTTAGAGATAATTATGTACATACAATATATCCAAGTCAAATCTAAATCAAATACTAATATATATATATATATATATATATATTAAATCGATTCATACTTTAGAAATTCAAATCAAATTCATTTCAAAACAAAAGAATAGCAAGCTACTAATGGTCTCCCCTCTTTGAAACTCGAAAATAAAAGTCGATGATGCGGCCGTCATCACCAAAATTAATTTTCCAGCGACAAAACAAGAGAGCACTGATTTAAAACTTTAAAATTTCTTTCAAATGATTTCTATTCTAAAATAATTTAAATAATATACATTCTAATACTTTAAATACAAGGTTTGAAACCCATCGGAAATTAAATTCTCAAATTCTTGATTTAAATTCATTACAAACTCCAAATCAAATTATAACCTAAATTTTTATAAATTCATTTATTTATATTATGAAATAGTCAATGGTTTATAAATAATAAATGAAAATTAAATATTATCATTTCGGACAACATATTTATTAACAATTTAATTTTAGAAAAATTTATACCTATAATATAATCATTCAAAATTATTTACTAAATTTTGAAACAATATTGTGTCAATTTGCTATATTCATGTGTTTTAGAAATTCTATCGATAGCGTTGATCAGACGAATCGATCGAAAACCCAAATCAACATCAACAATCCAAAAAATACAATATACAATAAAACACTTTTAATGTTAATTCACAAATACACTTTCTCCCTCGACGATACAAGAATGGACTTCAAAGCAAGTATAAAGATTCAAATTTTGATTGACTCAAATCAAAGAGAATTTTGCTTCGAACATAGGTTCGAAACAAAAATAAGATGATTTAAAAAACAAAATATTGAGATGGATAAGTTTATATAAATCGCAGGCAACCTTAACTGTGTCGACCGTGACTTTAAGAATAAGATCGATGCAGAATTCCGAGGCAAATCGACATTCGATTGCAAGAGATAGAATTCAGGCATAGCAGGAGATAGATAGCATTGTATACCAAGTATACAGAAATCTCCGATAAATCAATGCCTTTTATAAAGGAATTTCACCCCTTTACAAATCATTCGAAGATTGGCGAGACCGCCGAACTATTATAGATATCATTCGGAGTGGAGTTATGGGATACTGACGCAGCGGATTAATCAAACAAAACTTCAATCGATGAAATGTAGCAATCGGTGAGTTGAAGATACCAAAATGCCCAAGTTCGTTGATCCAAAGATACCGAACTCTAGCTATCTCAAACACGTTGATAGCGCACTATACCGTGTTCAAAGATCTACGATTCTTCGCACGTTGATCTAGCGCACTAGATTCCGTGAATCGGCTTCTTCGATCGTTGAATCGAGCGCACTCGATTAACCGAAAGAGGAGATAGGAGATCACACTCAACTACCAATTGTATGAAAGCACAAAGCTAACAAAAGGAAATTTTATTCAATATTCAACAACCCCAAAAAATTACAACACATACGCTATTTATAGAGTTTCTGACCCTTAGGTCGTGACCGACTCATACCTCACGACTCATATAAGTCGTTGCCGACTCATCTAAGTCGATGCCGACTCAACAGACAAAGCTACCTACTTCAATTACATCACTTCATACGCAACCGACTCAACACGGCCGACTCATCACAACACAGTATACAGCGACTCAACATATTACATAAACGACTCAACTTATTTACAGACTTGACCGACTCAAGTTATTACCGACTCAACAAATTACAACACTGCACCACCGACTCATCTTCATGTCGACCTACGACTCAAAGATACACTGCTTATCTCCTTGCCGACTTATCTTAGGTCGTAGCTCGTTAGCTCAGCGTAACGGTCCTTTTGGTCTATAATTGACTCGGTTCCGACTCAGCTCTTCCACACTTGATTCCTTAAGTCGGTCCCGACTCATGACCGCCTCAAGCTCCTTCCCAGTGTCTCGTTCCTTTTCTTCCTGTATCTCATTGAGTCGTGGACGACTCATACTAAGTCGTAGACGACTCATACTAAGTCGCGGCTGACTCAACTCCGAAGTCCACTTTATTCGACCTATGTCATTTCCCCCTTGTAATCTCTTAAGCCGGAAACGACTCATTACTTTATTGAGTCGTGGACGACTCATCAAGTTACACCATAGGCTCGTATTTTCTGAAATTAAAGATTGCACACTCTCTTCTCTGGTTTTGGCTGCATCATCCTCCCCTGGTTGAGAAAAATTCGACCTCGAATTTGTAAATTCTTCCTCAACAATCTCACCCCCATGATATGGAACTAAATGCTTGACGTTAAAAACATCAGAAGTATAAACATCATCTGGTAACTTTAATCGATAAGCATTCTCATTGATTTTCTTCAAAACTTCAACTGGACCAATTTTTCGTGCCTTCAACTTGTTATAAGCACCCACCGGAAAACGATCCTTTGTTAATACGGCATAAACCAAATCACCTTCTTTAAATTCAACATTTCGACGTTTCAAATCTGCAGACTTCTTATACTTCTCATTCGATTTCTCCAATCGTTCCTGAACGATTTTATGACATTCAGTCAGCTCATCAACAAAATCAGCAGCTCGTTTAACTGTTCTCTTTGACTGTGGTACAACTGCTAAATCCAATGGCCCCCTGGGTAAATTTGAATAAACAATCTGAAACGGACTTAATCCTGTGCTTCGATTTACTGCATGATTATGAGCAAATTCTGCCTGGCATATCTTCATGTCCCAACTTCTCAAATTATCCTGTACAAGACAGCGCAACAAATTTCCCAATGACCTGTTAACAACTTCTGTCTGCCCATCTGTTTGTGGATGATAAGCACTGCTAAAATTCAACTTCGTTCCCACCATTTTCCACAAACTCAACCAAAAGTGACTCAGAAAACGAGTATCTCGATCAGAAACAATAGATTCTGGTAAACCATGAAGTCGATAAATCTCCTTGAAAAATAACTATGCCACTCGAACTGCATCTGCTGTCTTCTTGCAAGCAACAAAATGTGCCATCTTTGAAAACCTGTCCACCACAACAAATATTGAATCATTTCCCCTTTGAGTTCTCGGCAAACCCAAAACGAAATCCATGCTAATATCAACCCATGGCTTAGATGGTACTGGTAATGGCATATACAATCCTGCATTCGTTGCTGTTCCCTTTGAAACTTGGCAAATATGACATCGCTCCACGAATCTTTCAACCTCTTTCCTCATCGACGGCCAAAAGTAAGACTGCGAAATCAACTGTAAAGTACGATCACGGCCAACATGTCCTTCCTCGTGCAATTCCTTCACAATCTTCATCCTCAAACTACAGTCCGGAATACATAAACGATTTCCTTTAAACAGAAAACCATCAACCAACATGAATTCATCGGTACTCCCATCCTTCACTTTTTCAACATATTTCACAAAGTAAGGATCTTCTTCAATCATCTCTGGCAACATTTCAAACCCCGTCACTTCCACCTTCATTGTCGTTAGTAAATGACTCCTCCGACTCAAAGCATCTGCTACTCGATTCGTCACCCCTGATTTGTGCTTAACGACAAAAGTAAACTGCTGCAAATAAGCAATCCATGACGCATGTCTCGCAGAAATCTTATCTTGCCCCTGTAAATGTTTCAAAGCTTCGTGATCAGTGTACAGAACAAATTCCTTATGAAATAAGTAATGTCTCCAATGCTTAACAGCCTGAACAACAGCATAAAATTCAACGTCATATGTACTGTATCTCATCTTTGCCCCTGACAGTTTCTCACTAAAATAAGCAACTGGCTTTCCATTCTGGCTCAGAACTCCTCCAATACCAACCTTCGAAGCATCCGTATGCAATTCAAATAATAACTGAAAATTAGGTAGAACAAGAATTGGTACAGACGTTAACAATTCCTTGATCTTCTCAAAGGCAACCCCTGCTTCTTCTGACCACACAAACTGTTTACCCTTCATGCAATCAGTCACTGGAGCCATCACGCTACTGAAGTGTGGAATGAATCTTCGGTAGAATGACGCTAGCCCATGAAAACTTCGCACTTCTGTAATTGTCTTTGGCTGTGGCCAATTCCTGACTGCTTCAACTTTACTCTGGTCAACTTGAATACCTTTTCCTGAAACAACATAACCCAGGAATAAAACACTAGGTGTCATAAACACACATTTCTTTGTAGCAGCATAAAATTGTTCTTCACGAAGAATAAGCAACACTTCCCTTAGATGTAGAACATGCTCCTCCGTACTCCTGCTATAAATCAAAATATCATCGAAATAAACCACGACGAACTTTCCAATGAATGGTCTAAAGATTTGATTCATCACCCGCATGAATGTACTAGGTGCATTTGACAAACCAAATGGCATAACCAACCATTCGTACAACCCCTCTCTAGTTTTGAAAGCTGTCTTCCATTCGTCTCCAGGTCTGATACGAATTTGATGATAACCACTCTTCAAATCAATCTTTGAAAATATAGTTGCCCCACTCAACTGATCCAACAAATCATCCAACCTCGGCATAGGAAATCTGTAACGAACAGTGATCTTATTCAAAGCTCTACTATCTATGCACATCCTCCATGTTCCGTCTTTCTTTGGTACTAGCAATGCTGGCACGGCACAAGGACTTAAACTTTCCTGAACACGTCCCTGTTCCAACAACTCTTCCACCTGCCTTCGTAATTCCTCATGTTCCTTCGGACTCATACGGTAATGTGTTCGATGTGGTAACACTGCTCCTGGAACAAGATCAATTTGATGCTGAATGTCTCTAAGTGGCGGTAACTCCTTTGGCAACTCCTCTGGAAAGACATCTTCAAATTCTTTCAAAACTGGCTTTGCTTCTTCCGGGACTTCAACCTCTTCACTACTCTCTCGCCCAATCAACAAAAATACTTCCGGTTCTTCTTCAACTTCTTTAACAAACTCCTTCAAAGTCAACAGAGTTTTCAATTCTTCAATCTCTTCTAGCTTGCTCTCCTTCTGCTGCTGTTTCTTAGGAACCAAAGTGATTTTAGTACCCTCGAACATGAAACTGTAACTGTTGGCACGTCCATCATGTTGTACTGCTCTATCGAACTGCCATGGTCTGCCCAACAATAAGTGACAAACATCCATATCTACGACATCACACCAAATTTCATCTTTGTACTTTTTCCCAATAGAAAAATTCACACAAGCTCTTCGACACACTTTTACTTCACCTCCCTTCCTTAACCATGCTAGCTTGTATGGTTTAGGATGCTTTTCAGTCTTCAAGTTCAATTTCTTCACAGCCTCTGTAGAAATAATATTATCACAACTTCCCGCATCAATAACAAACTTGCAGACTTTTCCCAGAATAGTGCATGTCGACTGAAAAATATTGCTTCTCAACCAACTACAATCCTCTTCTTGCTTTGGTGTCAAACAACTTCTTCTCATCATAAGATTACATCCTTCATCACCCGACACTTCTTCTTCCTCTTCAACATAAAGTGCATTTGAACATTCTACCTCCTCACCATCATCCTCTTCAACTTCTGCAACCATGGTTCTCTTCTTCGGCTTCGGACATTCATTGCTTTTGTGACCCAACTCCTGACAATTATAACATTTGAAAACACTACTAGCCTTCGCCTTCTCAGCCTCCTTCACCACTGGCTTTGTAACAGGTCTAGGAACACTAGAACTTCCACCGGCACCCTTCACTGGATTATTAGAATTAGTAAACACACCACCTCCACGCCTTCCCTGTTTCTCCCAAGCTAACGCTTTCTGATGTGCCTCTGCAACTGATCTAGGATCGAACATATTAACCATATCCTGGATCTGCATTCTCAATCCCCCAATGAATCTAGCAGTTAGCTGTTCTTCTGTCTCCATAATATCATTCCTGGCAATGAGTTGGTAAAATTCATCAGCATAATCACTAACAGACTTTGTCCCTTGCCTCAGATTCTGCAACCTTTGGTACATAAGTGATTGGTAATTATAAGGTAAGAAAGTAGATCTCATCAACTTCTTCATCTTTTCCCAAGATTCTATCTTTGACTTCCCCATTCGTTCACGAGTAAGTTTAGTTTGCTGCCACCATGCCAAAGCTCTCCCCCTCAGCCTTGTAGCAACTAACTTCACCCTTCGATTCTCCGGCACCTCCTTGAAATCAAAGATTTCCTCCACATTAGATAACCAATCTAAAAACTCCTCAGCAACCATCCCGCTTTTAAAATCCGGAATCTCCATCTTCATACCCGATTCCCAACGTCGATCATCATCAATAACCCGATATTGACGTTGTCCCTGATCTCTGTCTCTGTAATGAACACTTCCTCTTTCACCGTCAAACTCATCCTCAAAGTCAGGTGTATAGCGTTGTCGATCTCGTCTTCCAACATCTCTAACACCACTTCTACTACCAACATCCCTTCTATCGTGATCATCAACATTCCTCCTACTTCGATTGTCAACACTTCTATGCTCTTGACTTTCTCTTCTCTCCCGTTCCGAATGTGATGAAACTCTACTATTTCCACGGTTTGATTCAGGTGAAATTCTCCTTCTATCCTGACTCATATCAATCATTAATTTCTCCAATTTACCAATGCCTTCATCAAATTTTCCATTAATACGTTGTTCCAAAAGCTCGGCTTCTTCTCTACGATACAAAGCTTCAACGTTTTGATGTCGGTTAGCTCTCCTTGGTGGCATGGTTGTAAACTTCACAAGACTTCAAAAATTCAACACAAGACTTCAAGCTTTCCACTCAGCAAAGCAATCTAGGCTCAACAATACACGGCTATGCTTGTCTCGGCTCACACTAACTCGGCAACGAGTTAACGATTCAAGTAAAGTCGGCTCCCCCTTGTCTCGGCCTTGACACTTCACGGCTTGGCTTCAAACTTACTCCAAAACCCTCCAAAAATTGGCGCGCAAACACCAATTCAAAGTCCAAACAAAGTCCAACTCCTCGATCCAAAATGAAATGGATCAAACACTCCAAACTTGATGCAACTTCAATATGAACACGATGAATTCCTTCAAACTTCAAAAACTTCAAAACTTGGCTCCAAGAATCAACTTAGCTATGATTGGCTAAGTATGGCTCTGATACCAAAACTGACGCAGCGGATTAATCAAACAAAACTTCAATCGATGAAATGTAGCAATCGGTGAGTTGAAGATACCAAAATGCCCAAGTTCGTTGATCCAAAGATACCGAACTCTAGCTATCTCAAACACGTTGATAGCGCACTATACCGTGTTCAAAGATCTACGATTCTTCGCACGTTGATCTAGCGCACTAGATTCCGTGAATCGGCTTCTTCGATCGTTGAATCGAGCGCACTCGATTAACCGAAAGAGGAGATAGGAGATCACACTCAACTACCAATTGTATGAAAGCACAAAGCTAACAAAAGGAAATTTTATTCAATATTCAACAACCCCAAAAATTTACAACACATACGCTATTTATAGAGTTTCTGACCCTTAGGTCGTGACCGACTCATACCTCACGACTCATATAAGTCGTTGCCGACTCATCTAAGTCGCTGCCGACTCAACAGACAAAGCTAACTACTTCAATTACATCACTTCATACGCAACCGACTCAACACGGCCGACTCATCACAACACAGTATACAGCGACTCAACATATTACATAAACGACTCAACTTATTTACAGACTTGACCGACTCAAGTTATTACCGACTCAACAAATTACAACACTGCACCACCGACTCATCTTCATGTCGACCTACGACTCGAAGATACACTGCTTATCTCCTTGCCGACTTATCTTAGGTCGTAGCTCGTTAGCTCAGCGTAACGGTCCTTTTGGTCTATAATTGACTCGGTTCCGACTCAGCTCTTCCACACTTGATTCCTTAAGTCGGTCCCGACTCATGACCGCCTCAAGCTCCTTCCCAGTGTCTCGTTCCTTTTCTTCCTGTATCTCATTGAGTCGTGGACGACTCATACTAAGTCGTAGACGACTCATACTAAGTCGCGGCTGACTCAACTCCGAAGTCCACTTTATTCGACCTATGTCATTTCCCCCTTGTAATCTCTTAAGCCGGAAACGACTCATTACTTTATTGAGTCGTGGACGACTCATCAAGTTACACCATAGGCTCGTATTTTCTGAAATTAAAGATTGCACACTCTCTTCTCTGGTTTTGGCTGCATCAGATACTCCGGAATGAAAAGTAGACGGATAGTGAGGGACACGAATGAATTTTGGAAATGTAGGGAATGTTCCAAAATTCAAAGGAATCAAGTCAAAAGGAAGAGATTCTGTGACGACCCGGAAATTTTAACGAATAAAATTGGAATAATTAATTGATTTTAAATATTTAAAAAGTTAATTTTAACTTGAATTTCAGGATATCAATATTTACTTGATAATTAAATCATTGAATTGTATAGTTTAAATATTGAATTTAATATTTGAAATTGGGTAAATTGTTGAATCCGAGATTCTAAGCCTGTTTAAAATAATTTGAAGGCTTATAAAATCTATAATGATGATACTGAAGATAATAGAATGGTTGAAATTTAATGCAAAGGCAATTTGTTCAATTTTAATAATATATCGTTTAAATTGGAATTTAAAAATAGCCTTCCGAGGCACAGTCTCGGAATTCGACGAAACCAGTTCCATTGGATCCGTAATAGTTAGTTATTATCGGATTTCAATTTTCGTAGCAATCGAAGTTGTCGTTTGACCCTGGAAGCTCAAAACGCTTAGAAATATTTTAATCGATTCAATTTAAAATTGATCGTTTACTCCCGTAACTCGCGCATACGATCAAATTAGCCTCCGAAGCACGTTCCTTGTGTTCAGAATGCAGGTAAAATCTTATAATCGCCTCACGGCATGCCTTAAGAGGAGTTCGAAATTTTATATGATAACAAACGAAACGTTTGGAAGTTTTATAATATAATAAAACTTAAAGTCAAATGAGCATAGATATTTTTATTAACGCTTATTCAAGAAGCTTCCCCAACCTTATAACCTACCCCGTTCTCTCTATATCCTTCATCAGGAATCAAATTCTCAAACAAAAAAAATAAAAATGGCCGCGTTTTTATTTTTTTCCCCCAAATCAAATCAATATTGCTTTCGTCCATTTTCTCGTTTTTTAATAAAAACCGAAGTCGAGAATGGGGAAACGACTCGACATCACGATTCTAGGGTTCGTGAAGATTAGCGTGGTGCGTCTTGCTGTCGGCGACAAAGGGTGGGGCGAGATTGCTCGATCGAGGGATGGCCACGCGTAAAGAATATGGGGAAATGAGCAACTCGTCGCGGTCGAATTAGTGTTGGGGATTCGCGAACCCAACCCGGTCGCGACGTTGTCGCGAGCGCCGAGTCGAGGGTTGCTGTCACGGCCTTCTGGGGGTTCGATCTTGTATGTGGCAATGAGGCAGGGTGGCCGAGATTTCGGCAGGCAATTTGGAGGTTGTTCGTGATGGTATGAGCTGTGAGGTATTACCTGTTTTGTTTTAATTTGAATACATACATACATATAGATGTGGAAAAACAATATATACGTATAAATTGGATTTTTTTTGCAGAGAATGATGTATAGGAAGAATTTTTTTTTTTTACAGATTAAAAAAAAAGAAAAGGGACATTTACAGTAAGACATAAATTAATCATTTTTATTAGTACACTTACCAATTTAGTTAAATTAGGTAGATAACAAAGATTATTGTTGGTTTGACAAATATGGGGATACATATGAAATTATACATATATAGATTTTTAATCAGATAGGTTTTTTTTAAATATATATGTAGTTCCGATAAAATAAATTGTTTGTCAAAAATCTAATAGTAAAGTTAAGTTTGGAGTTTTATTATTCCAGCAAATTTCATTTCGAAAATGAGAACCCTTATTTTAAAACTAGTTAATTAAAATTTATTTAATGTTAAAAGTAAATTGTCAAATTAGATCTAATTATTAATGAATTATAAAATGTTTATACAAGGTCGAAACCGTGAAGCTAAGCTGAGATTGGATCGGGTTTGCAAATCGAAAAATCAAAGGTGAGTAAATCTCACTTTGTTGGATTTTATTTAAATTTAAATGGATTAATTTTAATAGTTGGTTGAATGGTTGAATAGATTTGATGTTTACTGATGATCTGGTGAATTTAGTTTTTGATTGGTTTTCGAGTTAATTGTTGCCTAACTCGAAGTATTCGGGTTTTAAGTTGTTTCAAAACTTAAATCATAAATAAGAAATGTTTTCATTTTAAATGTTAATAAGGATTTAATGATCGTGATTCATTAAATTAGTGGGGTAATTAAAATGGATAATTAATTAATTCAATTAATTGATAATTTGGATAGAATAATTAAGTAGTTAAGGGTTTGAATTGATTAATAAGGGACTTAGGGTTAATTAATGAATTTCTAATGGATTGAGAAAAATCAATGGATGGTTTGATGGGTAATTACTTAATGTAACTAATAATATATTTACTTTGTGTAATTAATCGAGAGATAATTAAGCTAATTAATTAAGAAGAATTAATTTATTTAATGAAGTAAATAAAAAGGTGGAAAACTTTAGGTGGAGATAAATCAAGTAGGATCAATACTGCGGATTAATTAATATAATTAATTTAGATTTAGATAAATTGAAATGCAATTAGAAATAAATGACTTATAAAACTAATGAAGAAATTAAAGATTTGAGTAATTAAGATTTATTAATCCATCATAAGTGACTTATGGGAAATTAATTAATATAAGTAATTAAGGATTAAGGTAATTAATATAGTTTATTAATTTACGAAGTAATTAAGTTTTCTTATTAATTATGGGTTAAGAATAATTAATGTCGTGAGATTAATTAAAGATAATTACTTGCGTGAAATTGAAAGATAATTAATCCATTGTGATTAATTAAGATGAATAGTGAATGATTGATTAATGAATTGATTTGGAATTAATCAATATTGAATGAAGGAATCTAAGGGCTTGAGGTTTGAAAGTCAATCAAAATCAATTGACTTGATTTGTATGTGATTAAGTTTTTCTTATGGATGATTGAATGGTATTGGATGTTTGAATGAGTTGATATCTCTGATATGAAATGTTGTGTATTTCATTTGATTAACTTGGGATAGGATAATATGGGTTTTCGAGGAGACTGGCATCGGGTATTATGAAATACCCGAACCCACTTCGAATGTTTATAAATTGATTTGTGAAACCAATAAGTTGGAATGAAATGATTTAAGTAAATTGGATTATTTTACTTAAGTTTGATGCTTAGAAATTGATATGTGAAATAAGTATTTCCTAAAATAAATTGTGGCTTTGTGAATTGATATAAGTTTCCCCGGGTTTATACGAGTTGTATACTTTGTATTCCTTGTTAGATGAGTTTACTCACGCTGGTTTCCAGTCTGACCCGGGTGTTACTTTGGTGTAATGCTCGGGTCAGACCCGAGTATTACAGATTTTCAGGTAGGTACGTTCTGGAGCTCAGGAGGCGAGCTGTAGGCAATATCATATAGAGTATATCCACTGTATTTATAATATTGTTAATCTGAGTCATGATACTTGTAAATATTCAGTGACTATATATTATTTGAAAACTCTGATGTATATTAAATGTAACCGACAGTTATAATATTCTTTTGTAAACTGTTATTATTTATTATATTTTATCCGCTGCGATTGTGAGATGTTTGGTGTTTCTGTTGTTCTTCTTCTATCTCTTTCTTCTTTCTCATAACTATCTTGGATTTTCGGCTTCGAAAATTTCGGGTCGTTACAGATTCAAACTCGAATGAGAGTGATTCTGTAAATACATTTAGCCTATATGCTAAGTTTTGCCTAGAGCTACCAAAGCTCTGATACCAACTGTAACGACCCGCTATTTTGGACTATTCGCATCCGCATATGTCGAACTTGAATAATTCGAAATACTAAATTGTTAATTTAAGTTTGGTGAAACTGAACATATACAGTAAATAAATAATCACAGATCACAGACACAGAGTAATAAATGCAGCGGAAACAAAAGATAGTAGTTCATGAAGCTACTATATAAATAACAGACTTAAATAAGTTACAACAGAAGTCTTGAATACAATAGTCAAATACAAGAATCAGAATATATCTCTAGAATCAACTGAAAATCTGAAAGCTGGATAGATAGCCGGATCTCCAAGCGAAGCTCCAACTCCAAAGGTGAGTCTCGAATACTGGTACACTCAATCTGACCGGAGCATAAAGCAAAACACAAAACACTCGAGTCAAGATTAACATTCTTATATCAATAAATCCAACTCAAGTGAAATAGCAACTGAATTACAAGTAACTCAAAGGACGTTGGAATAACCATCCTCTAAGGATCCATTAAACTATCTACTATGTAGTAACATATGCTAGATAGATAATGCCTATCAGTAATATAAAGTATCAAAATAGTGTTAAGGCGTAACCATTATCCCCCTTAACACATTTTATATAAGTGTCATAGACTATACAACACTGTAAACTCCACCGTAAACTAATGGAATATAAGGGAGTACTCCATAGGTATAACACAAAACAAATTCGTAGTGGTCGCGTATATAGGGATACAAGTATGAAAAGGCACATGAGGCAATACCCAAGGTAGTGAAACTACCGTTTGCCCGATCCGGACTGGTGAGAACGCATCGCCGCAACGATCGCAACACTGCGAAACAACACTCCCAAAATCACGATGGTGCACCAATCAATAACAAGTAATTAGTAGTTTACGAAGAAGTGTGTTCGCTCGAGGTGGCTAACCCCATTTGGCCCGGCACGGCTCCTATTTTAGTCATTTCCAATTTGACACAAGTGTCAAGGCTATCCATTATCGTTCTCTTTCTTCAGTCATCACGTACATCATTCCAACCACTTCATTCTGGATCACACTCCGCGTATAGTTATTAAAGTGGTTTTCGGTTTAGACAGAGAGTATGTCCATAACCGATTCCGGTTTCTTTAATAACTTTCATAATTATTACACCGATTGGTCGTTTAATAAATTTCAAAAACCAAATCAATTTCAATTTTAATTAGAATTTGTAAACCAACATTTCATTTGTCTTTCTATATCAATTTCCATAATTTACATTTCAAAACTTCCAAATTACTATTTCAAATCTTATAATTCAATTTCAATTTTTATTTAAAACAATTCAAATATTGATTCAAGTTCGTATATAAATTTCATTCCGAAATCATTTAAGTTAATTTAATAAAACATTTAAATCAATTTAAATTCATTGATCGACTTCATTCAATATTCGTTAAGTAAATTTGTCATTCAAAACGATTTCTATTTAATTTCCAATTCATTAAATCCATTGCTTAAGTTCAACTTCATTATATCAAAACTTACAAATGGAATTAAATTAAAATCATCAAATCAAAAAAAAATTATTACAAGTCTTGCATTAATTTCAAATAATGGCATTTTTATTTCTTGTTAAAGAAATTCAATTTCACTTATTCATTTACTAAGTTGCAAATTTCAAAACTCAATTAATAAAGAAACTTAATTCACTTATTCAAGAAGTTCAATTTCATTTATTAAAGAATTCAATTTTATTTAATTATTAAATAATTCAATCTCATTAAATTATTAAATAATTTCAAAACTTAATTATTGAATAATTTCAAAACCTAATTATTAAATAATTTCAAACTTAATTATTAAATAATTTCGAAACCTAATTATTAAATAATTTCAAACTTAATTATTAAATAATTTCAAACTTAATTCAATTTCTTAAATTAGACAACGTTCTTTCATTAATTACTTTATTAATATTTTATTTCAGATTATTAAATATTAACATTTTCCTTTCATTAAAATTCAAATTCCAACTTCATTTCAAAACCTTATTATTTATTCAAAAAAATCATTATTTTATTTTTAAATCAAATAATTGACCAATCGGGTTTTAATTAATTCTCTATCCTAAGTCAAAATTTTATTTGGGTATTTATCATTTCAACCCGATTCTATTTCAATTCACAAATCAAAACATAGCAAAGGGAACTTGTAGTGTGATAACTGGGATGTTGTCAAAGTAAATAAACAAGCAATAGCAACAATCAATAACAATTCAATAATTAATTCAAATAATCTCGAAATAATCGTATTAATTTACATTTGTTGTTTATACAAATTAATATAATTATTTCTAGAATCTACACTATCATTTCATGTAGATTAAAGATTATTACATTAATATTTATACTGTTCTTCACTTGATATCTATTATTCAATTTCATACTACATCGATTTAAACAACATACATTTAAATGGTTCAAGGTGTAATTAACTATATACCTACGTGTCAAATAATTTAAACATTTAAAAGGGTCATATTATACAACTTTTATCTAATCAAATTCAACACATATATCAATTTCAGATTGTTAACTCCTACGTCAATTTCAATTGTAAATTATTTATCACTTCATACATTAACAATTCAACGTCCAATATCAACATCAAACAATCAATCATTTATCAACCAAACTAGATTATCATCGTATAAATAACAGATAATGGTGTCAGATGTCATAGGTGAACTGATACAGGTAATAACATATATATAATAGTGTAAATAACTAACAGCCGCATATTTCAATTGTCGTTTCAATTGAAATCAAATTTAATAAATAAAAGAACATTAATCTTGAGTGATTACTCACCTTTCGAGGCTAGAGAGTTTTACAACAGAGCAAGCTACGAGTCCATAGCAAAGTGAGATGGGCACTAATTGGTGAAGGAAATAGGTACGACAGACAAAGCTAATAATAAGAATAGAAGGAACAAATCAGAACGGGGTCGATGAAGATAGTTGCACAAGCGAATTTATGCATATAACTAAATATGACTATTTCCATATATAAACATATTCTAAATACAACACATTTTATATTAAATATATATATACCCTTCAAAATCATTGTTTAAATCAAAACACATAAATAAATCAATTATTTAAATATGGATACCTTAATATAAAACTATTATATATGTAAAGCTTTGTACCAAATGTATAGGTCACGTAAAACTCATACCAAAAAAAAAATTTAAAGCACGTATATAGTTACTAACCATGTTCAAACTCTGTATATGAATAATATATATACTTAAAACGTATGTATAAAATCTTGTTCAACTAACGAACATGAAGTCACAAAATGGCATACAAAGTTGCAAGCATAGTTCAATAGTAAATCATATATCTGCACTATATTTAAAACAAACAAACAATATAATATATACACCTAAAAGCAACCGATCTTAACAACGTATAGAACGTCTACATGCGTAAATCAAAATAAACATATACTTCTAACCAATGCAATATAATACTCACGCAAGTATATAATATAGTAATCAAATATATATTTTTATATATATTACCTATAAGAAAATTATCTTCACATATGTATTCTTCAACATAACTGTGCAGGGTAGTATATATGACAGAATATATTCCAGCTTATATTAACACATATATAAGATTTGCAAACTGACTTTTTTTGAATAGAATATATGTATATTTTACATATCACCAAATATAAACAACGTGGCATATACCATATATAAATTAAGCTGTTACTAAAATATACATACACAGGCAAATTCAAAGTTTTCAAACAACAACTCAACATATTACACCACCGAGTATATATACAAAACCTTTATATATATAAAACAACATGTCTTTTAAAACTTGTGTATACTATATCCAAAATACAAATACACATATCTCCATAAATAATTTACTGACCTTACATAAAGCATAAACAACTTGAGATCTGCGAACTACTTATATAACATATACATGTATACTTTTGTGTATATATAAAGTATATACAGCAAACTATTGAGTAAACCAATGCTTATCATATTTAAACAATATTATATTTATTCAAAGTTATCCTAAAATAAAACTATACAGCAACAGTAAAACATATATATATACACTTATATATGTAGCAACCATACAGCATAAAATAAATTACATAATTTATATAAATAGTACTAACATAGAATAAACTGTATATATATATTAGGATATATTAATGCACGCGCATAGTATGTCAAAGAAACATTCAACTCTCCATTGCATAAATTGCCAGAATCGAAATATAGATGTCCTTAAAACACATATATAGATAAACACATATATATGCAACCAATAAAATAAAAGTATATATATACATACCTTATATATATTAGAATGGGCTGCAAATAAGTGGAGAAGCAATGGTGAATGGCAAGCTGGAAATAAGACTGGAGCTTGGTTAATGGGTATAGGTGATGGGTCGGAGTCGAGCTAAGGGTATCGCCATGTCGGTCAGGTCGGTGGTGTGGGCTCGGCAACTTCGCGCCGTGGTGGAAGAATCAGAAGGCGCTCGGAGCTATGCGGAAGTGGTGTGGTGGGTCAGTGTTGCACGCGTGTACGGCTAGGGTAGGTTGAGGCGCAGTGATCTTGGGTTGCTGCCGTGGTGGAGGCCGAGCAAGATCGGGGATGATACTAGCTGGAGGTTGTGAAGAGGCCGGTGTTGGATGAGATGGCGTGATTCGGGTGATGGCACGGTGAAGGTTTTGAGGTTGAAGGAGGGGAGTTGATGCGTGAAAAAGATAAAGGGGCAATGAAAGCTACGGCAAATTTTATATTCCATATGGTAAGGACGGTGGAAGAAAGCAGGTAAGGTTGTTATATGAGTATTCCATAGTACAGAGAAATGAACGAACCCAATAGCAAAGTGAAACGTCACAAAATATGACTATAAAATTAAATGAAATTGATGTCAGTGGTAACATCTAGCAACAGAGGCAAGGAATACAAAACGAATGGACACAAAGAAATACCAGCTCAGACGCACATCGATACGGACTATCGTTTCATGGATTTCATCGCGTACCGGAGTTCCGAAACGCCAAAATGAATATACCGCAGAGATCAGCACGACAAGACGATCAAAACGGTATATAGATATCAGTGGTATGATTGAATTATAAAACTTCGAATTTTCTACTAGCAGAAAATGCAAGAAAAACGCAAAAAAATAAGATCGACGGAGCTAAAGAAGTCCGAACTTGGAAAAAAGAAATATGACGTCTTGCTCAGAAGATGTTTTAGAATTTTTCTATGTAAAAATATTTAGGTTTCGAAAACATTTTATTTTCAACAATTCTTAACTGATTAAATTGAAATAAAATTACACATGAAAATAAACTTTCATATTTTCGGATGAAAATTTACTAGTTGCTTTGTTTAACTAGACGCATTCTCAAATATTAAATTTTTATTTCAAAATTTTATTATTTAAATTTCGCAAAATTCAATAAATCTTATTATTAAAACGGTTAAAATTTAAGGGTCGTTACATCGCTACTAATCCTGAGGATGTTTCCAAAATGGATGTAGTAGGACTAGTGCCTTCGGTTCCGTTCGAACCCTGGACGGACTTGCATGGATGAACGTTTCGGATCGTCAGGTGGGCGATGGGCGTTCTAAGTGAAATGTTCTAAAAAGGTAACTCTTAGCCTCAAGCCTCATCAACCGGGAATGAATGAAAATCAGGGGATATGCAGCAAGGCTATGTGGGTAGCACCCATTAGGGTAAGGTC
This sequence comes from Allium cepa, assembly GCA_030765085.1. NCBI lineage: Eukaryota > Viridiplantae > Streptophyta > Magnoliopsida > Asparagales > Amaryllidaceae > Allium > Allium cepa. Next base: position 754,897,911 of record CM060931.1, on the reverse strand, counting down.
ATCCCTGCCTAGATGTTCCTTTTTATTCGGCTTAGTGTTGCGGTTGCTGATCCCAACCGTAGGGTGATCTTACTCGGGATTATCCAGTAAGGGGTAGTCCCGGGTCTTGTGTTGTAGGGGATCGGGAGTAATCCTCGGTACGGTGATCTAGGCCGCGTACTATGACAGGTGGTACCCCAGTGCCTAGTCATTAGTTGGAAATCCATTCTCCCTACGTGCCTTTTTCGGTTTTGTTTGTATTACCCACGATTGTGGCCAGTAGCTGGAATTTAATTAATTTAACAATTTAGGCTATTTGAATAAGTATTTGTATACAGACACTATTATAATATTAGAGGATTTTATAATAAATGTTTTGGCTATCGTAAGGTAAAAACCCGACATGTTTATTTGTGGCGTGGTCTTACGAGATGCTTGTGATTTCAAAGGATTTTTGAAACTTTAATAATCGATTTGGGTGTATTTTTATCAACTGGTATTCCAGACTGACTCGGGTGTTATTTCATTATAATGCTCGAGTCAGGCCGAGTATTATAGATTATAGGAAAGGATGCTGTGGAGCTCAGGAGAGGAGCTGGAGTCTGAGACGTATTATCTGTACTATCCCCTGTTGTGATTTGTTTGAAATTTTCTGGTTGGTAATTGATGTTTTTTTGTGATACTCTGATGGTATATTGTATAAAACAGATATAGTTTTCATTTTGTGTAAAGATCTGTTATTGACTATTATATTTTGTTCCATTGCGATTATGAGGTTCTGTTATTGTTTAGTTCCTTCTTTCTTCTATCTTCTTTCTTTTCCCTCAACAAACTGTCTTTTGCGGCACTCGAGTGTCGGCATATTATTCCATGGTGTATTTTGTATCGATTTTCGAGGGTCGAGAAGGGCGGGTCGTCACAAGGGGAGTCTCTAACCCAGTAAGAAGCTGAATAAAATAAATGCAATAAACTGTATTTTTGAATTTAAATTGAGATTTTGGTGAATGGTTCGAGGCAGAAAATACTTTAAATAATATTAAAAGGTTATTTTAGAAATTTATATTAAATTGAAAATGATAAAATTAATTTTTTGATATATGTTGATTATATTGAGAAACTATCAATTCAAAAATTCAAATTTGACATTTGAATTTAATTTTGTAAATCCAAAAGTAATTTTAAAATCTATATTTGCGAAATAAAACATATGTGTGAATTTTGAAATTATTCGAAGGAATAAATAATTGTTTTAGGCTTAAAAGAATATTTTGGACTATGAAAAAACTATTTCATGTAGGGATAAAATTCGAAAATTTTGTAGTGGCTTGAATAATTTTTTCATGTGTTAAACAATCTGAATTGGTCGAAAACATGTTAATTTCTTTGTGAATTGAAAAGAAAAATTCACTTTTTTAAATTCGGCATAAAGCCATTCAAAGCCCATTAACCCATTCCTTCTTGCTTAAGCCAGCCATCCCTTATCTGCTTTCACATTTTATTGTACTCGTTCTCCTAACCCTGACACCTTATTCTCCTAAAACTGCACATATAAGTCAAAATGAAAAAATGAAACGTACGAACGGATGTAGGTTGAGGCGTGCGGCCAGGGATGTCAATGTGAGGCTGAAGGTGTATGATAAGACTGGAGGTTGAAGGTGCATGATAAAACTGGAGGCATGGCCATGTACACAATAGGAACAGACAGTGTGTGCGGCTGAGGTGAAGGGTGGCATTGACATAAGATTAGAAGTGCATTTGGAGTTGCAACGTGCAACTAGGGAAGAGCAATGATGGCATTTCGATGTAAGCAGGATGACAATGGTGTGGGTAGGCTTGGTTGAAGTTAGGGTTTTGAAAATTTGTTTTGGGTTGAGATGATCTTCATTTCTATTTGATATATATACCACTGGATGATTTTATGATTTTCATCATATGAGAAGATCTAAAATAGAATTGTAGTGTTTGAATTTTGAAAACACCAATTGTAATATTAGATGTGAAACATATCCACTGTAAGTATATATACATATAATGTGTATTGTTATGGGTAAGTGGGGTTAATTTGTGTACATAATACTTGAATTGAACATATTTACAAAGAAGAAATTTTTATTGAGTTTAATGATTAAAAGAAGTGCAAATATTATTTGAAATAATTCAACCTACAATCCTTTGGAATATGTTTTATAAATATATTTCAAGAGAAAACGCCCTTTCTTTGATGAGTCAAATATTTAAAAGTCTTAGTTGGTTTTCAAAATAGTTTTTATATATACATATACATAATATGTATATATATATATAAACTTGTTTTAATACCTAAAAAGAAAGATTTGCATTAATTTTCTGAAAGAATTTCAGGGACTTTAACCTGAAGTTTATTTGTAAATGAATTATGAATATATTTCAAAAGAAATTTAATAGTTGATGTTCACTTGAGTGGGTATGGACTACATAATGTTTATAAAAATGGATTTGATGCACTGTAATGGTAAGATGACATTAAATGAGCTGAATTTAAATTGCTTTACCATAAGTGATATTATTATGTTTATATGGGAGTTAATAAGTGAATGTTTGGCTACCTTGACCCATCAAGACACACACACACACCCCATGTTGTTATATGGTGTAAAGGTTATTATTATGCAAGTTATTCCAAGTTTGGATGGATGAATTGAATGTAGGGTGATGTTATAGTTAAATGGATGTTTTAAAGGTAAAACTCCACCACTAAGTGATATAACCTAGAAAGGATACCAAAAGAGAATGTGGATATGTTATGTACAAAGCATGAGTTCTTTTCAGGTCGTGATTCGAAATAAGCACGTGGGCCTGTTATTGCTATATATGATATATTTACATGACTTAGTTAACCAAATATGGCCTGGTTTGTATAATATTGCGAAGTTATATAATAATATCCCATATGTTTCTATGTGATGTTGTGTTTATTGAATTTTCATGTTATAACTAATTATTAATGAATTGATGTTATGAGATGGTGTGATGCACACACAACCACGACATATATGTATGTACGTACGTACGTATGTAGGTACGTATGTATGTATGTACGTACGTATGTATGTATGTACGTACGTATGTATGTATGTATGTATGTACACACGTTTGTTTGTTTATGTATGTATGTATATATAGATATAATGCCATTTTAAGAATGGAATAGATGGCGTTAGAAAGTCCAAATATTTGTAAATGCATGAAATGAAGTATACCCATGGGTTATAATGACATATACATGATGTTATATAAATGTCGAAATGCTTAGGATGCATGTTATTTGCTGAATGTGCTAATATATGATTTGTTGCCTCACTATGTCATTTATGTAAGTAATATGATGATTGAGAATCGCATATTGATTATTCCATTATGTCTTGTATGATAAATGATGTGATCATGATGCATATGTGATATGCTATGTGAGATAAGTATTAACACTCTATACAGATATTAGGATATAAATGTCATTTGTGGGGTAATGTCGTCAGTGAACCGATGTAAATGGATGCTTTAATAATGTAATCGGTATTAGGTGTGCTATTATATGCTAGAATCCATCCTAGTAATTAGATTCAAGGTTGCAACCTGAATCATGACGAATTGGTCCCATGTCACTTTATTATCCAAACGATCTGTTGCACAGACACAACCATAGTGATAGGCGTAATGCAAACGTGAAACGAGGAAGAGAATAGCAATCACATTGATGGATATGTGAGTAGACGGAATGATGATTACAGTGCGGTGAGCAGAGCGCCAATGAGAGGAGAGGAGACAGTGCAACAAATAGATCACGCGGGGGCACCCACAACATCTAATCATGGTGTATATGGATGAAAAGGACCATGATACCGGTTTGAGCCCGAATTTAGTAAAAGTTGGTCGACGGTATGTGGTGAAATAGACCATAGTGCCTTGGTGTTGACTCAATAGTAATAAAACGAATAAGGAAACTTAGAAAAGGTTACCGCGTTTACGCTTGTATATTGATGATGTAACGATTTTAACGATTGCAACTCATATATGTGGATAGGATGTGATATCCAAGTAGATTATAGTTGCAGCTATGAATCACGTAATTCAAAGCCGTCTCTTGTGTGCTAAAAATTATATGATAAAGTGGAGAGGTGGGCTGTGTATTAGTCTAGTGAGTGTGTGACACTCTTGAAAGTAAAAGCTTATCATGTATTGCTATACCCAATACCTACATCTTATGTTATGTTTTGAGCACGATTACACTTAGAGCAAGTATCTTCTTGACTTGGTGTTTGTTATGTATTTAACAACCTCGGCTCAAACTAAGGTTGCTTCACAAGTTTGATATATGTTTATATGTTCTTTATAGGCTACGGCATGGAGGTGGAGTCGATAACAAAGATGGACATTCATTTTTCTTATATCGAGACTAGGTTTTTTCGGATGGCATAATGTATTATTGTGTTTAGCCTTGTATTCTATATGATATGTGGATGTATAATGTAATATCCCGGAATTTTGGACAATATAAATTTAATAATCTGTGTTTAAATTTATATTGAATTGATAAATTTTGTTAATAAATTGGATTTGATTCTATAATCTTCTTTATTTAAATATTTAATTTGTGAAATTATTTTTAATGAGTTAATAAATCTATTTTCTATTTAATAATGTATATGTATTTGTATATGTTTTAAATAGACAAGTTGTTTTTAGTTAAATTAGTATAGCATAATTTTAATGTTTTAAAAATGGGAATTTTGATTTGTTTTTAATTTAAACTTTTCAAAAATATTTAATAAAATACTAAATGATTTTAAATATGTGAGTAAATGTTTTATTGGCTTAAAAATTCATTTTAATTTAAGTTTGTATATTAAAAATAAGTTATAAAATATTTGTGTTATTCTTTATAAATTATTAATTGGTAATTTTGATTTGTAAAATTAATATGAAGTTTAAAATATAATATATGAAGCGTGTATTCAATAAGTTACAAACTCTTGTGTAAATTTATTTTAATTGTTTAAAAGTTTCTTTTTCAAATGATTTAATTGTGTATTGTTTTGCTTTGTTCTTTAGAATTATTTAAATGCATAACTATGTATATGAACTAATTAACTAAGTTTAAATATTCATTAATCTTAAATTTAATAGCAAAAACAATTACAAGGACATATGTAAGCTTAATTTACATGTGTTGGTAATTTAAGATTTAAGTTAACATGTGTTAAAAATTTATGTGAGAAAATTAACAAGTGTCCATTCTTTTTACCAAGTGTCAAATTTTAGTTTTTATTTTCCTTTAATTTTAATTAAAATCAAACATTGTTATATAAACATGTATTTACTCATTTCTCTACTCTTTCTCATTTTTCATTCTAAAAACAAAGAAATCTGAAACCCTCTTCATAATCATGCAAACACTTACATTTTTTCAAACCTGTAAACACTTGCATTCAACTCCTCAAAGAAAAATACAAGTCTGCATCTTCCAAAATACAAAACCTGCATTACAAACAAGCCTGTAACTCCTCAAACTCAAAATACAAACCTGCAACCATGAAAGCAAGCAAAAGGTCTGCATTTTTGCATCTGGAAACAAAGGGGCCGGCATGCATAAGTTTTCAAATCTGGAAGCAAAGTTGGAAGCCTGCATGTTTTAAAAAGCAACAGCATTTTGTTTTAAAAAAAGCAACATTCAAGTTTAAAAGGGCATTCAAGCTACTGCATTTCAAATCTGGAACATGCAATTAAAATCTGGGCTCTGCTTAATAATCAGGTGAGTAACACCTAATCCAAAATAATTAAGTAGGATTGCTTGCTTGTTTATCTTCTGAGTTAAGTTTTTGTATATGTTTTTTTTTTAAAACTGCCTGTGTATATATAAAAATGCAATGCATGTTTGATTTCAGGGTTCTGATTGTTATAGTTTAAGTTCAAATTTGATAAATAGTTTTTGTTTCTTAATCTGGTTGCTTTTATGGATTAGCATTCGAATGGAATTTGTTTATTACATGATTAAATAAATTTTAAAGGCTTTTATAAGTTGTATAGATTCTGTGTTGTCTGAAAGCATAAAAACACACTAAATTCTGTAGAATTGGAAAATGTAGGTATCATGAATTAATGTTTCAGGTTCACTATAGAATTATTAAGTGAATTCAGGAATTTTAAAACTAAAATTAAAATTTACAGTGTTAAAAATAAAATGCAGTTCCAAATTAAATGTATTTTACACTCTGGTCAAGATCAGTTGATCCTTGAAATTGAACTAGTTGAATTTGTTTCTGGTGATAGTTTATCTATCATAGATCATAGGAAAATTACTGAATTGATTTACAATTCAAGTTTGAAATTGAAATTTGGCATTTCTGTTATGAACCCTAGTTATTTGGGTTACTGTTTTTGGGTCGATTGTGGACCCCACAGTGATGCGAGTTCAAAGATATTATGGGTAATGGTAGATGGTGTAGTGATGAAGCTATCGCCGGAGTATGGATGTTGATGATGGTCGGAAAGAGGAGTATTGGATGTTGACAGGTTAGGCAGTGGATGGAAATGCTGTTTCAGGTTTGTTTGGTTGTGGTCTAAGTGTTTCAGGTTTTGACTTTAACTTGAATTCAAATTCAAGTTGAAATTGTGGAGAATCTGGGGGATCTTAAGTTGAAGTGTAGTCACTGGTCGTTGGGGGATGGCCAGAGAAGATGGTCATAGGTGGCCTGAGATGGGTTAAGTGGTGCACAGAGGAGTTGTGCAGGTTGTGATGTTTTTTGGTTGCAGAGTTTTTGTCTCGGGATAGTCTCGGGATTTTTGAGGGGAAACTCGAAGCAGGGAGGCTTTAAACTCGAAGTAATGGTGGGATTGCCCCGAGTTACTTATGTTTCAAGTTTAGATAGATAAAACATAAAACTGTTTATAGTTTTTTTTTAAAATAGAAGTAAAAGTTTTAAAAGTAAACTTGAATCTGAACCAAGTTTAAGATTTAAACTGGTTTTAAACATGAATTCAGTTAGTTTAAATCTTAGGTTTTGAATTTTTGAAAATTTTATTTGGTCTTAGCATAATCTGGAAACTGTTGCAGTTTTAAAAATTTTAAAGTTAAAATTTAAAATGGAAACTTAAATTTAACTTAGGATTAAACTTGAATCTAAAGATGAATTCAAACAGTTTGAATTCTTATTTTGGAATAATTTAAATGCAAAAATTCAAGTTTGTTTGAGAAAAAAATAATAAAAGAAGAAGAAACAGGAAACCTGTTTTCAGTTTATAAAATTTGAAATAAAAGCAAACTACAATTTTAACTTAGGATTTTAAAAACTGAATTTAACTATGAATTTAAATAAGTTTCAATTCTGGTCTTTTGAAATTATTTAAATTCAGAAAAATTTCAAAGTTTGGTTTTTAAATAAAACAAAGAACAGTTTTCTGTTTTTATATGTAAAGGTAAATTTAAATTTGCATGTGGAGATTTAAACTGAGTTTTTAGTTTGAAATTTCTGGAATTAAAATTTAAACTTCAGTATTAAAATAAAGGTTTAAATTTAAATTGCTTTTAAATGAATAAATGATATGCATTTGAATTGAAGTTGTAAATTGTAGGAAGAGTTTTAAAGAGTTAAAACTAAAATGAGTTTGGAAGTTGTATTTCAATTTTGAAATTTTAAAGTAATTTTTTAAATTGATTTGAATTTAAATTGATTTGAAATTTAAATTGTTTTAACTTATTGATAAGATAGATGTTTTAAACATATAAGATTTAGTCTTGATTGTTTTAAAATTTTATTTTAAAATAAATTTGAGTCTTAAGTTTAAAATGAAAAGTTAAATGGGATTTAAAGTAAATTTTAAAAACATTTTGTTTTTAAATGCTTGATTAAATAGAAATGTTTATTTAAAAGATAAATAAATGTTTACTGATTGAAATCATTTAATAATTAAGGTAATTAAGATGAATATTAATTATTTAATTAATTAATAATGTGGATGATTAATTAAGTAATTAATAATTTTTAAGTTAATTAATTTAATTTGAGATTAATTAATTAAGTTTAATTAATCTATAATTAAGGGTGATCAATTAAACTTTAATTTATGATAAAAAAAATTCATTAATCAAGTGATTGATGATAATTAAGGTTTTAATTAACACTTAATTAATTAATAATTAGAGATTAATTAAATGATAATTAAATATTAATTAATTGATAATTAATAATGATTAATTTAAGTTAATTCTTAATTAAGTAATTAAGAAATGTTAATGAAGGTCATTAACTTAAGATTATTTAACAGTTAATTAATGTGATTAATTTTTGATAATTAATTAGATTAATTAATTAATAATAATCAATTGTTTAAATTTAATTACTTATGAAAGTAATTAATGAATTAATTACTTAGTGTAATTAATTTAATGAATGTGATTAGTTTAGATTAATTAAGTTAAATTAATTTAAACATTTGTGGATTGTTGATAATTACTTTATGTAATTTATGAATTTGTAATTACTTAAGTAAGTAATTAATTAATAATTACATGATGTACTTAAGATATTTGATTTAGAAGTAATTGGATTTAAATTACTTTGAAATTAATCAAGGGGATTAATTTAGATAATTAATTAAGAATAATTAATTACGGGATGAGTAATTAAAGTAGTTAATTACTGAATGGTTATTAATCATGGGTGATTAATATTTATATGTGGATTAATTTTAGATTAATTACTTATGTAATTAATTTATAATTTATTAAATGTAATTAGAATCATTAATTAATTAATTAATGATTTAATTTGGAATTGATTAATTAAGGTATAATTAATAATGAAAAATAATTAATGTGATTAATTTTAGTTAGTCAATTAATTTAGTAATTACAAGTTAATTGTTTGCAAAGGGTTTAAGTAATTAACTTATGTGATTAATTTATAAGCTAATTACTTATTGTAATTAAAGATAGTTAATCAGTATTAATTGAAATATTGAGATGGTGATTTATAAATTGATTTGAAATCAATGGATAGATAAGTTAAGCAGAATTTTAATGATGAAGTAATTAATTTAATTCATTTTAAATTAATTAGAGATTGGGTAATTAATTTAATTCATTTTAAATTAATTACAAATAGTGTGATCATTAGATAGTTGCTTATGTTTGATAAATGGTATTGGTTGCCTGCTATGGTTTGTAATCTCAGTAATGAGATGAATAGTGTATGTGATATGGATGCATTGGTTGCTTTTGGATGATAATATGGATTATCTGATTATGATCTGAATTATCTGTTGATAATGATAATATTGATTATCTGTTGCGTTGTGAATTATCTATAAAAGACACGCTTTGGATTTCGATGAGACTGGGATCGGGTTTCCTTATTTGGACATCCGAAAACCACATCGATTCCAATTAAACGTTAGGTCGTTAATCTAAGTGGAGCGAGTGAAGACTCGAGGTGTAAGGGCTATACGTCAGTATAACTCTGCGGGTGATTCCGTAATGAGTTTGACGGAATAGTACTTATAGATTCGAGATGGTGATTCAGAGTGCAAGGGTTATTATCGTTAACTCTGAGGGTGATTCCAAAATGAGTGTAACAAGATAATGCCTTCGGTTTCGTTCGAACCCGGAACGAACTTGTATGGATTGAATGCTTTCAGAACATCGTCAGGTGGACGATGAACATTCTAAGTGATATGTCCTATAAAAGTAATCGTAGCCTCAAGCCTCATCAACCGGGAATGGCTAAAACAGGGGAGGTGCAGCAAAGCTTCATGGGTTGCACCCACTGGAGAGTAAGATTTATCCCTGTCTAGAGGTCCCTTTATATTTCGGCTGTGTGGACGGTTGATCATGACAATCGTCGGGGTTGTCTTATTTGGAACTGTTCAGTAAGGAACGGGTCCGGCTTTGTGTTCAGGGGATGAAGGGAGTAATCCTCGGTACGGTGATCTAGGCCACGTACTGTGACGGGCGGTACCCCAGTAGCCCTGCCATTGTATGGAATCCAAAATCCAATAAGTGTCAACGGTTTTGATTGTATTACCCACTTTTGTGGCTAGTAGTTGGAATTTAATAAATGTAACAATTTCGGCTATTTCTTATTTACTTGAATACCCTAGACCCTATTATAATATCATCGGATTTCCTATCAAATGTTTTGGTTAGCGTAAGGTAAAAACTTTTCCATGTTTATGTGTGGGAAGTCATACGTGATACTTTTCTTTCAAAAGGTTTTTCAAAGTTAAGCAACTTTAACCTGTTACTCACACCAGACCCATGTCTGACCCGGAGTTATTTCTGTTTTTCTATAACTCTTGGGTACTCAAATTTTTATGAGTATTCAAGAGAATTTAGGTTAGGGTTCGGGTTAGCTTTGACGAATTGTGGAGGAGCATATAGAGCAGGAGGCTTCTGCGTATAGTTATATAGTTCCGCTGTGTTGGTATTTCTGAGTGTTTCTGTATTGTGATTGAGTTGTAATAACTAGACAGATGTTTATAACTGTCTAGTATGGGTTGTATATGTCTGTGTACTCTGATATTTGATGTATACTATGTAATACTTATGTTATTAATATAATTTATTCATTTCACTATTGAGATTCTTGTGTTGTTTCTTCTTTCCCTTCTTTCTTTTCTCTTTTCTATCCTTTTCTTTCTTCTTAACGATGAGACTTCCTGGTATTTGGAAGCCGGGTCGTGACATATAAGATATTGCGTTAGACATCGATTATGATATATATACAAATGTGTTGGTTTTATCCATCTCCGATTCTATATATTTTGGGTTTATTCTCTTAAGTGCCTCAAATATAGAATTACTCGGTCTGGGAAACTCGTATATGTTGCTTTGTGTCGGGACGACATATATACTATTTCAAATGTGATTACATATTGTAACGTATTTGTGTTGACCCAAAGTAGCATTTATGAGAGATCGCTCCTTTCATGCCCATTGATCTGAGCTATCATGTGATAATCTCCTTTGACATTGTAGTTACTGGAGTCAGGGTTTACAGCATGTCTCTTCGGTCTTCGAGAAGCTTCAATCTCACCCAAGGACATCTCTAACCTTTATCTTTCTGTCTGTAACCATGATCATAGCCCGTCTATATGTCTATAAAGTTTTGACTTCTACAACCATAGCCCTCACCACCACATCGGTTGTCGTCTCAGCTACCATCACGATCTCCACTTTCACCATGAGATCTAGTCCCTAGCCCAGAGCTAAAAGATGGGTAACATCTTAAGAAGAAACTTTAGATGATCTCAATGTTGCAATGACAACAATTATGAGCTTACTGTCACCCTAATCATTGGTAAGGAGACCTCAATAGGGGCTAAAATGGATGTTCAAGTTGACAAGCTAAAAGCTATGACGAAGGAACCTGGCTTGGAATCACCTCATGCACCTTTATCTATCGCCATATTGATCTCCTCACCCAAAATCGTGCTACCTTTAGGTCTCACTGCTGGCACTTCCTAGACACCTCAGAGGGCTCATGGCAATTCGACAACCCACTCTACTAGACAACTTACGAATAAATCTCCTATTTTGACAAAAGCATTCCAAAAGGGGGGAAGGGAGAAAGAATCCTACCAAGCAGCGGACCAAAGGAGGGAAAAGGGAAGAAAGAAATGATTAACTTTGGCTAATCTCGTAAGATTGATTTTTTTAGCCTTTGTGCATTTTGATCTTTTGGCTTTCTATGTACATTGGCCATTATTGCACGGAGCAGCCCTCGTAATTTTTTAACCTAAAGATGCATAAATAAAAAGTTGTTTCGATTAGATTTTCGTATCATTTACATTATTATCGGCCTTTACTTTCTTGCGTATGTGCTTTTCATGCATGTATACGTCTATAATTATCGACAATGAATTTACTTATAAATCATACATGTATGTGTCTGTGATATGTGCATTGCCTTTATTTATTGTAATCTATACATATAAATAAATTTCTCTAATTTACCGGTGTTTCTTGGTTCCTTAGTTGTGTTTATTATTAGTCAAACCCACATTTAACTAACAAAATTGTATATCATCAGTCAACATTGTTTATTATTGGTTATACATATCTCGTTCGGCCATAAACATCCTTGTGGTTCGTCATTGCAGCTGAAATTATACGGCTTTTCTACTTATGTTAACATAAGCACTGATATAATTTGGTACTGTACCTACAAAGGATTCAGTTCTATACATATTCTTATCTCTTAGAGTCGTTGTCTTAGATGCCTTTCTCCAGGCATCTACCTCTGACTTCACCTATCTCTAGGCATTGGTCAAAGATAAGATGTGTAGTATAAACTTCCTAATCGAACCCAGTCTGATTATACTCAAATAATTTGTTCATGGATCAAGGGAGTTCATCGGTACGTATCTGTGGGTATCTAAACACCTGGTTTTCAAAAGATGGAATGTCTACTTATGCCATTATTCTTCCAGTACAAAGTCAGACATTAAGAATACGGTTCCATTGATTCAAAAGGTCGGCTTTATTTTTGAAAATGTGGTAATTATTGCCTTATTACATCGAATCTTGATGAATAGGTTGCCTTATTTAAAAAGTAAATCAAGTAAAATGGCACTGTAGATGCTCGCTATTCCATGCCTGGGGAATTGGGATCCTATCTACTGTTGATAGCTTATAAAGTTCAATATCCAAGCTTTTGTGCAACCACATAGAGACCTTTCCAATTCGGGCCAAGTACCTCCATACCCAAAAGTACTCTTTTTGAAACGTGATCGCTTATTTCGATGGTACGATGTTTGACCTTTGCATTGAACTATTTTGGTACTTTTCGCTAGTGAGTAGCTACCCTCAAATCAGCCTCTCCTCGTTTTTCTTCAACCAAGTCGAGGGACTCAAGCAAAAGTTCCTTGTTCATCTTAGGATCAAGGTGCAATCTTTTATGAGAGGGGACCTTTGCTTCGATTAGAATCATGTCCTCATTCTTGTAAGCAAAGGCAGATGGAATATGACCAGTTGCGGACATCTAGGTTTTCTGATAATCTCATAATACTAATGGTAACTCTTCCACCCAACTACCCTTAGCTATTTACAATCACTTCTTCATGATGGATTTAATGCACTGCTTATACCCGACCATTCATCTACGGGTGTGCTACTTCTGTGTCAATCCGATGTCAAGTGCAGATCTCATTGAATTCCGTACTTTTTGATTGAGTTCCATTATCAACGACTATCTTCTATGGACTCTAAACCTACAAAAAACGTTCTTCATGACAAAGTTGATCACTTTGTTGAAGTGGCTGTTTGTGAGCGATCTCTCTTCATCCTATTTCATGAAGTAGTCCACAACCACAATTACATATTTCGCTCCACCGCTTGACATTAGCAGCACTCCAATGATGTATATTCCCTAAACCGAAAATGGCTACTAGCTAACCATTTGTGTAAGCTCATTCGATGGAGTTCTCGAAATCTTGGCAAATTTCCAATATATGTCACGCCTCCTTGAATAGTAAGTTGCATCTCATTTGATAGTTGGCTCAAAACATCAATAGTAAAGAATCTTCTTTGCTAAAGTTTGGCCCCCTTCCACCCAGTGTGATCACCGTAGCTCCCTTTATGTACTTCCACAAGGATATTTTTAGCTTCATTTTGGCGACACATCTTAGCAGGGGGTTTGAGAATCCTCTCATATATAGCACTCCAGACATAATGAAACATGTACTTTATGCAAGAGCTTCTACCTTTTATGCTGACCCTTTAGGAGAGTCCCCTTTAGAAGATAGTTTTTTATCAGAATCATCCATGACTCCTTCTCTCTTCGACCTCCTAGATCCAATCAACATCCATCTAGTCAATGCTTGGAGTCGTTAAAACCACTACTGACATGATTCCCAATAACTATGCATCTTGAGAACTAGTCAGCTTTGATAATGAATCGGCATTTGTATTCCCCACTCTAGATATGTGCATTATCGTATAGTGCTCAATATCACCAAGTAATTCCAACACCTTTGAAAGGTAAGGGATGAGTCTTGTGCCCTTAGCCTGAAATTCCTTCTTGACTTAACAAACCACCAATTGGAAGCTGCTAGAGATATACAATCCTTCTCTCCCAATTCATTAGCTATCTCGAGTCCTATAATTAGCGCTTTGTATTTAGTTGCATTATTTGTCGCCTAGAACTCTAGCTCTAACGCATAAAAGATCCTCCGTCCTTTTGGGGTTATAAGGACTACTCCTGCTTCAAAGTCATGCTCACTGAAGGCTCTATTAACATATAACTTCCATTAAGAAAGTTGGACCCATTCTTCTACTACTTCATTATCCCAAATGGTAAATTTAACGGTGAAATATGCCAATGTCTATCCTTGAATCGCCTTCCTAGGGTGGTAAGTTATATCGTAATGGCTAAACTCATTGTTCCACTTCATCTACCTACCCAAAGTCTCTAGATGATGTAGTACTCATCTAAACAGTTGTAATCAACACCTTTATCGAATGAGCCTGGATGCATGGCCTTAATTTCTTCAAAGGAATCAACAAAGTGTATGCCAACTTCTCAAGCTTTGGATAGTCTTTCTTCACTATAATGAATTGTTTATCGATATAATAGACTGGCTATTAGATCTTGCACTCCTTGTTACCAAGGATGTATTTAGTGCGTGAGTTGATACTACTAAGTAGATGTACAAATCCTCTCCTTCCAAAGGACTGGATAATATCTTTGGTTTCCTCAAGTGCTCCAATAGATTTTGAAATGCAGCTTCACGTTTACTCATCCATTTGAATTTTCATTTCTTCTTCTTGAGGGCATCAAAGAATGATATGCACTTGTCATTCGCTTTTGAGACAAATCAACTCAATGCAGCGACTTCCCCATTAAAGCTCTACATTTCCCTCCTCATCTTGTGGGCAATAACCAGTTTCAATGTATTTAGGATTAGCTTCAATGCCACTTGATTTTACTATGAAACCCAAGAACTTGCTCGTAACAATCACAAAGGGGCTCTTTAATATATTTAGCTCCATTCCATTCTTTCAAAGCACATCGAACATTTCTAAATGGTCATTCATGTGATTCATTGTTCTTCATGATTTCACAAGCATATCAGTCACTGAGTTCCATTGTCTATGATATTTAAATATTATGTTTACCAAGTGCTACTTTATCATTCTTCAAACCGAATGGCATGATTCTATAGCAATACAGCCCCACGTATGTAATGAAACTATTGTGCTCTTGATCTGGGATGTATATTGCAATCTGGCTATAGCCTAAGTATGCATCCATGAAAAATAGCGGTTCATGTCCGGTCATTCCATCCATAAGTTGGTCTGTTCACAGCAAAGAGAAGTAGTTGTTCAGGAAACCTTTATTTAAATTAGGATAATCAATGCATGTCCGCTGTTTTCCGTTTGCCTTTTTTTACTAATAATGGGATTGATACCCGTTTTGGGTATAGTGCATCATAGATAAGGACATTGGCCTTTAGTTTATCCACTTCCTCTTTCAGTATAGTCGATCGCTCAGGTTTCATACTCCACCTCTTTTGTTCCAAAGGAGGGCAACTTAGGTTCACAATTAGCATGTGACATGCATATTTAGGTGATATCCTACACATATCGGAATGTGTCCAAGAAAACAAATCCATGTTCACCAAATAAACCCTATCAACTCCTTTCTCATCTTCAAATTAAGTTGAGACCGACTTTGAGACCTTAGTATGATATATATCATCAATTGGAACATCAATCATCAGCTCCAATAAGGCCGCCCTTACCTCTTTTGGCTCTTTTCATAGGTCCATTGATTTGTAGAATTTATTGTTGCACTCGAGCCAGGGCTTGGGAGGTTGTCTCTATGCTTCCAAGGATTTGATGCAAAGAGGCTTCTTTGAATTCTTTCCTTTTCTCATTGCTCCATCTCTCTAAGCTCAACGATGTAGCACTCTCGACCTGTGCACTGGTCCCTTGAATTGCTCCCACTCCATTCTCTATAGGAAACTTCAACATCAGGCATTGTATAGAGAGTGCAATTCAAATAATAGCAAGGCCGGTAGAACTAAGAAAGCATTATATGCTGGGAATCCATCAACCACTACAAAGATCTGCAATTGCACTGCCTTGTGGACTCCTCTCGATACAAAAAACAGCTTGATACAGCCGACCGGTTCTTTGGCCTCTCTTGTGAATCCCTAGATACGAGATTTGCAAGACCAGGATCCTACTCATTTAGGAGCATCTTATCAAATGTCTGCTTAAATAAAATATTCGTTGAGCTCTTATAATCAATAAGGACTTGGTGCACTATCATCGGACTAGTCGCGGCCGTAATCCCGATCGGGTTAAGTGTCGGCGCTTCGACCCCATCAACATCTCTATTTCTGAAAACAATGTCATCGTCAATTCTACTTCATTAGAGCTCCCTCTTCTATGCTGTAACACATCTCTTGAGGTGCATGCCTAAAGGAGCTACAATGGCTCTCCATCTCATTCTAGCTTCTCTCCACTGGGTGCGGACTCCTTGTAAGGTATCAATCATAATTTTTCTAGTCGACTGTCTTTATCCCTCTCCAATGGATCCAGCCTGATTCCCTTAGGTCTATTTCCTTTGGTGTTAGATACTAGCTTTCCCACCAATCTAAGGTTTCGAACATACTGTTGCAACTTCTTTTTTCAAATTAAATCCTCAACCACATCAACATAATTCATTTGTACTATAACCATGCCTCTCACGGAAGAGTATACTTTTTGAAGCACCTTTCCACTTCGGTAGCCTCCCTTAAGGGTGATTTCTTGTAACACTCCATTCCTTGAGTAACAAGGTGGATGTTTTCAAAGGAATCCATTAATTATGTATAATGTCCTAGCCGAGTATACCTTGAACGCTTATTCATACCTTACTTCTTAATACCAGTGTTCTGATTTTTTTTCTTCTTTTGTTGTTGTTATTACTAACATTCACTACAATGTTTCCACCATCATCACTACTTTGTTTGACAAAAATGTTGCTTCGAATCATGCTGATTGGCCCTTTTTGATCACCAGTAGCTAATCCAGTATGCCTTTTCTAAGTGCAGTTACTGAGGTGTCTTCCGATGAAATTCTTTCAAAGTAGGTGGTTCATTTCTCTTGAGCCATCTGCCAAAGTCTATCTGTGGGTAAACCCTATTCATAAGAGCCATCGGCATTGTCTCCTCCTTAGCGTTACTCACATCCATTACAGTGCGTTGAATCTCTTTAAAAAGCTTTTCAAGGTCTCTCTAGACCTCCGATGCACATCAGACAGTGACCAGCATCCTTCGGTTATACGGTATGCACCTAAAACTGATCCATAAACCAATTAGCCAACTAATTATACGATGATATGGATCTAGACTGAAGCTTGTTGAACCACATTATCACTTATCCTTCATGGAAAATAGGAAAACATCAACATCATGCAGCATTCGTTGCATGGTAACTATCCATGTGTCATCTGTACTT
Source organism: Allium cepa (assembly GCA_030765085.1). Classification (NCBI taxonomy): domain Eukaryota; kingdom Viridiplantae; phylum Streptophyta; class Magnoliopsida; order Asparagales; family Amaryllidaceae; genus Allium; species Allium cepa. Next base: position 754,880,450 of record CM060931.1, on the reverse strand, counting down.
CAACAGATGTTGTCATAGATTAATCATGCCTAGCTCAGTATTGATGGAATCACAAACTTCTTTGGATATCTTGTCTAGGATAACTTCAGTGAATGGGGTTTGACTAGCCAAAAGAACCGAACTCATTGTTATGTCATTGCCGATTCTTACTCATCAATCTCTTAATCATACTGGAAATTTACTCTCTTTGCCTTGGCCGACTGGACGGCGATCGTCATGAATGTCCCCGAGCATTTAGTCTAGAAAACACTCTCAGTTAGTTCTATGACATCTAGTTTCCTTAGTCTTTGGAGAAACCACTTGTCCCAAACCATGCTGACTCTCCCTTGGACCTCGTCCCCTTTTAGCTGGCTAAGTAGTGTTAACTTTAATACCACCAACCGAATAGCTCGCCCTTCATGAATGTCGACCACCCATAAGTCATCCACACTATCGAAGAGTTCTAACCTTTGAGTAGACCAATCCGTATGATTGGTCCAAATTGAACAATACTGATCGGTTTGGATTTTGGCTGAGTTATTTCATTCTCATACCCTTCCTCTACGTTGCCCTAGCCCCTTTTTACATCGATCGTTTATTCGATCTTCTATTTCTTCCGTTGAAAACGAGCTTTCTTTACTAGAATCGGAAGATGATGAATCTCTTCTTCTCTTCCTTTGCCTATGAGATTCATTCTATTATTGGGGTTAAGCCAACGCTGCCAGTTAGTTTTATAGTTTGGTCATCATATCCTTTTGAACCATCTACTGCTCCAACATCTTCATATTCATATCCATCATCATCTTAGGTTTTATCACAGTTTCTTACTGAGATAAAGAATGGCAAAGCAGCTGGTTGATTTGTTTCTTCTTCATGCTGGGATCTTTCATTATCCCCTCTTGTAATTGCACCAGATCTAGTAGCTCTCTTAGGTGCTAGACATTTTTCAAGTCCGAATAATAATAGATCCATACCTGAAAAATCCGTTTCTCAATGAAAGCACCAAATAATATTTGCACAAAATTTTGGCAAATACCACAATTAAGTCAAGAACAAAATTTAAAAGTTAAGAATTCAAAGATTAAAGTGAAAGACATAAGGTTTTTTAAAGTAATTCGGCTAAAATATTAATCATACGTCCACTATCAATATTATTTCGATTAACTTTTCCAAATTCAGCCAAAGCACAATCGATTTTAGAACTAGATAAAGATGGATTTCGAAAATGGTATAATCTCCTTGTAAAGGTTTCCAAAAGCCCCCTTCTTAGTTGATGATAGATCTTTATTTATAGTCACACTTCTCAACCAGAGTCAACATAGCATGTTTGAACGACAAGTATGCACTTCCAACCATAAAGGACTCAAAATGCAAATATATCATCATCATAACCGGTTGGTAACTAATTGATTTTGTTTAGTACCGAACCATTGTGGTATTTCAAATTTCACAACATCTTTATATTTTCTTAGATCTTCAAGTTTTGGACCACGTTGACAAAATTGCCCCTCAAGGACCAATTGGCACCGACAGTTTTGCCCATTCTATACTTATCTTTTTCTTCAAACTTATCGGTCGAAGTGGGTCCTCCGTATCTTTGGACCAATCGGTATCGACCCCTTTTGGTCGGTCGACTGGTTTTGACTTGTGTAAAACTTAGTCAAAATCCTCGTGCTCCATCCATTCATCAACCTTCACATTTCCTCAACCTCTTAATCCATTTCTTCATCATCTTGAAGTCCAGATCTATTACGATATCACATACAGGATAATAATATTGTTTTAATGAAATTATTTTACTACAAACTCCTTAAACGTGACTTTTTGAACTTTCAATGGGATAATTATGAATTTAGGACAGCAATCAGATGTATCATCGCGAATGGGACCTATTATAACATGCCATCGCGAATGGCATTTCTGAACTTTCAATGGGACCCGTTCTAACATGCCATCGTGAATGGCATCATACGTATCGCTATAATTGAATCCATATTTGCACATGCATAAACTGTATTAATATAATTACTTCAGATAATATATTAAAGTGCATATATGTGTGTGTATCAAGTGTGTATATCAACACACTTGTTTGTGTATCAATGTATTTGTGTGCTTTTTTATCAATATTAGTGTGTATGAGTATTAGTGCATATTAGCTTATTAACAAAACCATGTATTATTAATTTTTATTAATAATATTTTATATTGTTATTTTTTATTAATAATAACATGTATTGTTTGTTTTACTAACAATACCCTTTTTTAATAATTTTACTATGAATACCATGTATCATTATTATTATTATTATTATTTTCATCAATAGTACAATATATTATTACTTTTTTATTAATAGAACCATATATTATTATTGTCTTATAAACAACCATATTTTATTAATTATGTAATACTGTATGTTATCATTTTTTTAATTAATTATACCATATATTATTATATTCACTAAGGCTGTACCGGTAAAAATTCCACCGTCTAACCGATTAAAATTCACTGTTCCTAACCGGCGAATTTTTGGATCAAGCGGTTGTCGTTGAGTGATGATGGTGCGGTATTTCTGACCGCATTTAGCGGTAGCGGACATGGTGTGAAATTCTCCGCCGTCGGCTAACGGTATACCGCTTATTTTTCCATCCCGCTTTCCATCTCGATGGAAAATTAGGGTTTCATCTTTCATGTATTGACTTGTGCAATGGATTTAATCTGGGTCGCTCATGCTATCTTCATATAATCTCTTGTCATAATTTTAATTAGGTTACTCATTTCATTTTCATCGAATCGAGCCATCGATAGCTCCAATTAGCTTCGCAGTTCGCAATCCTGCCAATCCATTATTGATTATGGTTCCTCTTTCATCATCACAATTAAATCCATCTCAAGAGACTTCTAGTTCTATCCAACGATTCCAACCACAATCTGAGAATGAGGGTAAGCTTTCAAATTTAACACTTAATTAGTCTAAACATCGTATCTGTTGTTGTGCTTCTAATTTAGTGATTCATGGTGAAAAAGTTGTATTGCTACAAGCAATTTGTGGTTTTATACTTTTGACTTTTGACCTTTAACACTATAATGATACTTATTTTGCTGGTTGGAGTTGATTTTGTTTATGCTGTTTAATTTATAAGAGACGATAAATGGATAAAGCTGTATTATTTTCTTGTAACTTCTCAAGCAAGCAGAAAAATCAAACTAGAAAGTTTCTATTGTCATCGTTTTACACTTTTTTGTTCTATCTAGACTATGGAAGTAACTGATAATTCATAATTGTTGTACTATTTTGTTTCTAATGCACAATAACCCATTTGAGCTGCAAGTTTATCACTTTTTTATTACTTTTTATCACATTTTTGCTCCAAGTTTAACTAGAAAGATCAAAAGAGTTCTACTATTTTGTTTCTATGCTTGATAATTGTGCAATGATAGCCATAGGCATCATATGAATCATTTATTTTCAAATTTTAGCTTCAGGTGAGGATATTAATATTATGCAAGTGCAAAATTCATCAAGTCCTACCGTGGAAGTGGAACTATTGCCCGCAGCAGTTCAAGTTTCACCACCTGCAGTCTGCAACTCAACTCAGGTTAATCCTAAAACAAAGGCTAGTAAAAAACGTAAATCATGGGTATGGGATTATGCAACCGAGTCTACGGATGCCAATGGAAAAAGAATTGGCATCTGTAAAACTTGTGAAAAATTATTGCCTGCTGATAGTATACATTATGGGACCACTACTATTGCTGAGCATCTAAAACGTAAATGTAAAGAATGTCCGGCTTATCAAAGTCAGCTAAAGGGTCAACCCATTATAACTCAAACTAGTATGGATGGTCCATTGATTCCTCATTCCTTTAGCCAAAAAAGATGTGAAGAAAAGTTAGTTCGGTTTATTATTCAAGATGAGATGACTTTTAGAATGGTGGAAGGAACAGGTTTCAAGCAGTTATTGTTTGAGTTGTGTCCTAAATTAAAAATACCAAATAGGCAAAAAATTGATTCTCTTGTTTGGGAAATGTATCAAATGGAAAAGGCAAAATTATGGGTGTGATAGGTAAACAAATAGTTAGTATTACGACAGACATGTGGACATCAGTACAAAATATTAACTATATGGTTGTCACGGCTCATTTTATGGATAATGACTGGAACTACATAAGCGGATAATTAGTTTCACTAAAATCACAAGCCATGTTGGTTTGGAGCTAGGAAAAAGCATGGAGGCTTGCTTGAGGGTTTGGGGCATAGAAAATGTGTTATGCATCATAGTGGATAATGCTAGTTCGAATGAACCAGCTATTGAGCATGTTAGAAAAAGACTTAATGACATGAATGGGGTTATTTTCAATGGAAAATTTATTCATATGAGATGCGCTTGTCATATTATCAATTTAATTGTCAAAGATGGATTGAAAGAACTTTATAGCTCAATTGAAGCAATTAGAAATTGCGTCAAATATATTCACTTGTCACCTTCACGATTAGAAAAATTTAGAGCATATGCATGTATGTTAAAAATGGATCAAATGTCCAATATACCAATGGATGTATGTACTAGGTGGAACTCTACATATAAAATGTTAGAAGGTGCACAAAAATATCAAAAAGTGTTTGCTATGATGGAGGAAGATGATGTTCACTTCATCAATTATTTTAAAGAAAAGGAAAGTAGAAAACATACATGCGATGTTGATTGGGTAAAAGCAAATGCTTTTGTGCATTTACTGGAAAAGTTTTATGAATCCACTTTGATGCTCAGTGCGTAAAAAAATGGTACATCTCATCTGATTTTAAAGGTGGTGGCAGAATTGCTATGGGAAATTGATTTGAAGATCGGCGATTATTCTAATCCAATTTTACAACATGTAGCAATTTCTATGAAAGAGAAGTTCAATAAATATTGGGGAGATTTTGAAAGTGTCAATAAGATGATATACATTGCCCATGCTTTGAATCCAAGGTGGAAGCTTGATCTTATTGAAACATGTTTTGAATGTATTGGATACAATGAAGTCAGTGTCTCTCATATCGTAAATGAAATCAAAATGACTTTTCACTCTTTTATAATGGATATAAAGGGGTAGATACTGATATATGCACTTCTTTGAAAAATAAAATTCCTATATATTCATAAAATATCTTAACTGGGCTTTCTCCATTTGAGCTGCAAGTTAAATGAAGAAGAGAGGCTATGGAAGTAACTGATATTGCTAATGAAGTTGATAAATATTTTTCCGATCCTTGTGGAAAAAATCGACAGTGATTCTTTTGATCTTTTGAATTGGTGGAATATTAACCAATCTTGGTATCCAATTCTTTCTAAAGTGGCAAAAGATGTACTCTCTATTCCTAGCTCCACCATAGCAAGTGAGAGTGCATTTAGTTTGGGTAGAAGAATAGTGGATCCATTTCGAGCTTCAGTTACTCCAAAAACAATAGAGGCTTTAGTGTATGCAAGCGATTGGATTAGAGCGGACGACTTTAATTTTGATAAAGAACCAATCGAAGATGAAGTTCAACTCTACAAGGAACTTGAGGCTTTGGAAATAAGTAATACATGTTGATTCATTTGTTTATTAAAGTATTGTAAATACTACTTAATATTTTGCACTAAAGTTCTTTTGCTTGTGCTTTAGGTACTTTGAAAGCGACGACTCCTTCAACAAGCGTCGATCCAACTTCTAATCCATGTTAATGCATTATGAATAGGTGATAAAACTTTATTTATTTTCTTTTCTACTATTAAGAATTGAAGCTTTCATTACTCAAATATGACCATAGTTCTATTTACTGTTAAAATTATTAAACTAGATACACTCGATATATGTTAGGCCTCACTAATATTTTGTGACGACCGCCCATGACTCCTGCACCAAAACAAGGAAATAATGCGCTGAAAGGCGTGCCAGGTAGCCATGGACGATAGTCAGGGTAAAATAAAACAGCAAACTCTATCGTACAACTCACAGCGCATGGATAAAATACAATAGAGAAATATATAGTGAAGCACCATAACAGAAAAATCATCATATAAGCATCGTAGTAGTTTTATACAAACATGAATCATCCATACATCAAAGCCTCACTACAAACACTCAATCAGATATAACAGCGGAACACCCAGTACATATAGTAAGAAAACTAGTATGCAAAGCCTCCTGCTCGTCTTCGTCATCATCAGCGTAGATCTCTAAGAACAGCACCTGTCACCTGCTACCTAGTCTGCCCATCCCAACATGGATGAACAGCCCAAGGTAATAAGAGGAGACATAAAACCTTGAGTCAGACAAAGTCTTAGTGAGCAGTAAATCAACTATCAAACATACCAAAAGAGCATAAAGGATAAAAGGAATAGGAACCAAACCATCCCACTCCACCTCTTTCTACAGTGATGGCCCCCAGACACACACCAAGGAGAAGTAAGCATAACATAGCAGATAATTAAGGTAAAGCAATAATCACTCGAGTCAAGGGCGATGTTTTCCAAATACAAACCCCCAAGGCCTAAACCAAGATCAGATAAGCACCTAGAAAATACCGCTCTTGAGACCGAATGATGATACAACCAAACGTCCAAACATCCATGACTCTGGCTATCACTGTTATCCTTGCTTTGGTTTCACCGTTGATTGAATGACCATCCGTCAAGGGCTGATGGTAACCCCGGTTCTAGGCATAGCTCCGCACGTCATCGTGACCCGTGCCTAGGACTTACCTACTCTGCCCAGAGTACTCAACTACCTACCTGTAGTCTTTTGGGTGTCCCGACTACCTGCCTGTAGTCGTTATGGGCGCCCCATGTACTCTTGCTTTTGAGCATGCTAGAACCTTCAACAACGATGAGATCCAAGCCTCCTAGTCATCCTCCTTGACGACTATCCTCATACTAGCTCAAGCTACCTCTCGAGCAATCCATTATCAACCAACTCGAACCATCCCTCGAGTCTTCAACATGCTTGGAATGATCCCTGCCTGGATTACGCCAAGTCTACATCACATCGTACTTCGCTTTATCACACCATAGCAAAGTCTCAACTCAACAACATGGTTTGCCTCATCGCATCATGGCAAAGTTCCATCTCAACATCATCCAATCCATACATATGAGCTTCAACATCCACCTCATATGCCTTTAGCAGCTTTCACCATTCAAGAGCCTCTTCTGTAGCTTTTGAATCATCTTTGACCATACTTGTCCACATCTATCAACTAGATAGCTCATTCACAACAATCAATCAAGGCAAACCTTAATCCAAACAAATACGTATTCAATCAAGATCTAATTAGGCATTTATAACTAAAATGGCAATTTCGTAAATAAATGAGCATAGAACTAACATACATGAATCATGGGTTTTTAGCATAGATCTAGCAAATATAAAACATGGGTTTTGTTTCTATAACTTAATAAATGAACTTGCATAGGTAAACATCTTCACAAACAATGGATCTATACTTGGATCTAAGGAAAATGCACAAAATCACTATCTACAACACTCCAACAAACCACCAATCCAATATACTCCTTTGGGTCCGCGTGAGAGATAACTACCACTCACCAAATCACCTAAACACCTCAAAACTAAACACTTCAGATCTGGACAGCGAAGATCAAGGCTTGATCCGGCGAAATCTCGCTTAAAACGATGAAATCTAACTTCGTTGGATGAAGATCTTCAACTTTGGTCCTTGAATCTTTGATCTCGATCTTCGATCTTGGATGGATGTTAGAACTAGATTGGAATGGAGAAAAGAAGATGAAGAAATGTTGTAGTCGAGCTCTCAAAATGGCAGCACTTCGTCGCTTCAAAAATCAGTACCAAAAAGTGAGCCAAAGCCCTCTATTTATAGGCTGAAATCTCCCTGACTCGGCCGCTCTTAAGTCATTGCCGACTCATCTCCCTGAGTCGCCCCCGACCTAAAACTTACGACTCATGCCACTTGCCGACTCAACACAGCATGCTTCGACACGGCTCACGACCTATACGACTCAACCCCAAGACACTACACAACACACACACAGGGTCACACGACCTACCGACCCAACCAAACACGGCACAGCATGCTAACGACTCAAGCCCCTGCCGACTTAACAACACACACGACTCAATTAACATGCCGACTCAACTACACTAAGCTATACTCGGTACTTGCCGACCTAACTAGGTGACGACCTAACAACCTATTCAAACTGCCGACCTAATTACACATGGGATAACACACTCTGCCGACCCAAGCCTTGGGTCGTTTTCCCCTTAACTCGGTCATATGACTCAGCAGCCTAAAACATTACCGACCTAACTATCATACGACCTAACCCTCTAGGTCGTTAACCCTTAAGTCGGTCACCCTATAGGTCGGTCCAAACCTTAAGTCGTAACTCCTCTATCTCGCTAGCTCGTCCAATACATTTCTTAACCCGGTAACTCCTAGGTCGGCCAGTTTCTATGAGTCGTTAACTACCCTGACTCGGTTCAACGTACTAAAGTTGTAACTCGTGCACGACCTAACTCGGCTAAGCCTATGAGTCGGTCACAACTCGACACTTAAACACACGAGTTACTCTCCATACGACTCAGGCTAGAGACAACATAAACAACACTAACGACCTGTAAATTCTACGATCTATTGGTACGTAAAATACGGGTCGTTACATTCTCTCCCCCTTAGGAATTTCGCCCCCGAAATTCCAAGTAATCAACAGCAATCAAAATTATTCCGCATGCCTATCATCCACAGCAATCAACATACCATGCATCCAATTCTAGCCTAGCATGCAGAATTCTAAGACTTAGAACAAGCTACAAATTCATGAGATGTCACGACACTTTAGGGCCATACCTCGAAGAGTTCTGGATGAGCTGCCTTCATCCTCTCTTCCTCCTCCCACGTACAGTCGTTAACATCATCACTCCATTGTATCTTGAGCAACGTAATCGTCTTCCTCCTAAGCTGTTTCGTATCGGTTTCAACAATACGAAGCGGCTTACGAGGTCTCGTAACCACTGGATCAACCTCTAAGTCTTCACAGCTATCAGCAGAAACCACAGTAGTTGGGTCATGCACATACTTCCGTAGATAAGATACATGAAAGACATTGTGCACACCCGCCATCTTTTCCGGTAACTCCAACCTGTAAGCGAGTTTTCCAATTCGTTCGATAATCGGGAATGGTCCAACAAATCTCGGAATTAACTTTCCTTTCTTCCCTAATCTAATAGCACTCTTCAATGGAGAAATCTTCACAAAAACCATCTCTCCTACATCGAATTCCAAATTCTTACGACGATTATCGGCATAACTTTTCTGACGATTTTGGGCTGCTTTCATTCGTTGCCGAATGATCTCTATACAATCTGAAGTCTATCGAATCATCTCTGGCCCAAGTATCATCTTTTCTCCAGTTTCCAACCAACATGTCGGAGAGTTACACGGTCTTCCATACAATGCCTCATATGGTGCCATACCAATACTCGACTGATAACTGTTATTATATGCAAACTCCACCAAATGAAGATGATCTTCCCATGATCCTCCGAAGTCCAAAACACATGCTCTAAGGAGATCTTCCAAAACTCGGTTGACTCTCTCAGTCTGACCATCTGTTTGAGGGTGATAAGCTGTACTCAAACACAACTCGGTTCCCAAAACTTCCTGGAAGCTCTTCCAAAATCCACTAGTGAACAATGGGTCTCGATCGCTCACTATACTCTTCGGAACACCATGGAATCGAACTATCCACTTAACATACAACTCAGCCAACTTTGATGCAGTCCTAGTTGATCGAACAGGAATGAACCTTGCACTCTTGGTCAAACGATCTACTATGACCCAAATTCCTTCATTTCCTGCTCTTGTCCTAGGTAGACCATCGATAAAGTCCATCGACACTTGCTCCCACTTCCATGTAGGAACTTCTAATGGCTGAAGTAATCCACTGGGCTTCTTCTGCTCAGCTTTCACTAACTGACAGTTCATACACTTGGAAATAAAATTTCCAACATCCTTCTTCATGCCTTCCCAGTAGTAAGTTCTCTTCATATCCCGATACATCTTATTTCCACCTGGATGAATTGTCAACTTCGAGTGATGACCTTCCTTCAGAACTTCATCTCTCAATCCATCCACATCGGGAACAACCAACCGTCCTTGCTTCCGAAGCCAACCCTCTCGATCGACCTTGAATCCCTTATCCTTCTCTGGGTCCAATCCAGATTCCAAATCTCGGATGATCTTGACAAGCTTATCGTCTCGCTTTTGGCTCTCACCAATTCTTTCCACAAGAGTAGGTCTTATCGATAAGTTTGCCAACATCTCAGGTTCCAATTCACATCTGGGCCTGAAATCAAATCCATCCAAATACTTGAGACTCTTCCATTCCGAAAACATGGCTCCCAATCCTGCATGTCTTCGACTTAACGCATCAGCCACTGCGTTACCTTTTCCCGGAGTATAGGCTATACCAAAATCATAAGATGCTAGAAACTCTAGCCACCGTTGCTGTCGAAGATTCAAATCCTTTTGGGAGAACAGATACTTCAACGACTTATGATCTGTAAACAACTCGAATCTAACTCCCAATAGATAATGTCTCCACATCTTCAAAGCAAACACAATTGCCGCTAACTCCAAATCATGAGTCGGATAATTCCTTTCATGTGGCTTCAGTTCTCAACTAGCATACGCAACAACTTTATCTTTCTGCATTAGCACTGCTCCAAGTCCAGTGCCACATGCATCGGTGTAAACCACCATCTCATCATTCCCACTTGGAATAGTCAAGACAGGAGCACTCGTCAGTCGCTCTTTCAGGATTACGAAAGCTTGCTCACACTTATCATCCCATTTGAACACTTGGTTCTTCTTCGTCAATCCTGTCAACGGTGCAGCTATCTTGGAAAAGTCTTTGATAAACCGACGATAATATCCTGCTAATCCAAGAAAACTTCTTACTTCAGATGCATTCTTAGGTCTTACCCAATCCTGGATTGCTGCCACCTTAGCAGGATCAACCGCTACTCCATTTCCAGAGATAACATGGCCTAAGAACCTCACTTCACTCTTCCAGAAGTGACACTTTGAAAACTTAGCCTTCAGCTGATGTTTCCGCAAGATTTCCAAAACAATCCTCAAGTGTGTCTTGTGCTCTTCTTCAGTTCTGGAATAAACCAAAATATCATCCACGAATACAAGCACGAACTTATTCAACTGATCTCTGAATACTCTATTCATAAGATCCACAAAATATGCTGGTGCGTTAGTCAACCCAAACGGCATTACCAGCCACTCATAAAACCCGGATGGTGTCCTAAAAGCAGTCTTCGGCACACTATCCTTCGCCACTCTCAATTGGTGAAATCCCGTTGCCAAATCCATCTGAGAAAACACCTTAGCCTCGTGAAGCTGATCAAACAAGTCGTCTATTCTCGGCAACGGATACTTGTTCTTTTTAGTCAACTTATTTAGCTCACGATAATCCACACACAACCTCAACGATCCATCCGCTTTGGTTGCGAACACAACTGGTGCACCCCATTCGGACACACTTCTCCGAATGAATCCTTTCCGTAAAAGGTCATCAACTTGCACCCTCAACTCTAGCTGCTCCCTAGGCGCCATCCGCCTAAGAGGCATCACAACAGGTCTGGCTCCCTCGACTAGATCGATACGAAACTCGATCTCCCTATGCGGCGGTATCCCTTTGACTTCGTCAAAGACGTCCTCAAATCCATTCACAATTGGCACCGATGACAGTCCATCCCGTGGAACAACCAGCGAATACATGAAGCTCATGAAGACGCCTTCCTCATGCTTACATCGTATCACAACCTTTCGCCCTTCCACATTCCCGACTGTCACCTCAAGCCTCTCACAATCAATCCTTGCCGCATACTTCCTAAGCCAGTCCATACCCAAAATAATTCCGAACCCCGCAAAGTTTAGAACAAAGCAATCACAAACAAACGAGCAATCATGACTCGACACAACTAGACCACGGCATACCACACACAAACATGACGAACCCCCAACTGGATTAGTCACAACCAATGGCCTATCAACAATATCCGGTCTCAAACCTAACCGGTCTACCAAATCATTACAAACAAAAGAATGCGACGCTCCAGTATCAAACAACACTCTAACTGGAACACCACAGATAGAAAGAGTACCTTGAACCACCACACTCTTCCCTTTTCTTCAGTAGTCGGAGCTTTTGAAGACGACGGCACAACTCCCAAAGCATAAGCTTGCACAATCTGCCTATCTTTCCTCGGCTCTGGGCAATCCTTCTTGATATGTCCCAGCTTATCACAGTTATAACACTTTCCCGGCACCTTGGGATTCTTACAATCTTTGTAAAGATGGCCCTTCTGCTGGCAGTTATAGCAAGTCACTTCGCTCTTCGGCTTCTTCTGGCCATCCTTACCCTTCTGCTGCTGCTGCTTCCTCCTCTTATTGCCATTCTGGTGTGGTTTAGATCCTTCCCTGGTTACAGCAACAACAGAACTTTCCTTAGGAAACAAACTCTCATGCCTAAGAGCTTTCTCCACCAGCTTCTCAAATGGATCGTCCAAATGATCCACTAACTGCCTCCCTAGATAAGCATCCAGACCAGTCACAAACTTCTCATTCTTCTGATAGGGAGAATCAATGTACGATCTGGCATACTTGGACAAAGCTTCAAACTCAGAAATATACTCAAGAACTGGTCTCCCACCTTGCTTGAGCTCTACAAACCTCTTGAACAAAACAGACTTCTGAGCCGTAGAGATGAACTTGGCTTCAAATCTAACTTGGAATTGCTCCTAGGTAATCTCTTCTTCTGGGGTATCAATGGTGATAGAATTCCACCAATCAGCAGCTCTTCCCTGAAGCTGTCTCGATGCAAGCTTTCTCTTAGTTGCATCCTCAATCCCTAAGTCACCAAAGATCCTTCGACATGCATCAATCCATCTCTGCACCTCAATAGTCGACTCCGTCCCCAAGAAAGCTTTTCCTCCAAGAGAAGTATAATCCTTGCAAAGCTTAGCAAAATCCACCGGTCTTGGAGCTTGAACTTGAACTCCCACATCCACTGATGATCCTGAAGCTGGTATCCTTCTCATGATCGAAGTCATCATCGCTTCGAACATAGTTCCATAATCAACAGCTCCTTCATTAGCACGGCTTTCCCTTGCAGCTGGTCTCCCTCTTCGACTCATCCTTAATATCTGTAATAAGAATGATTAGAACACCTTAAGAAACAACTGCATAAGGAGTTCAAATCCTTCTAGGCTACTATATTATATATAGTAATCATCCATCAAAATACAATTACGTCTTTCATACGTAGTTACGTCAGCGAGCGTTGGCTAAAATCGATTAACTTGGCTTTGATACCAAATGTGACGACCGCCCATGACTCCTGCACCAAAACAAGGAAATAATGCGCTGAAAGGCGTGCCAGGTAGCCATGGACGATAGTCAGGATAAAATAAAACAGTAAACTCTATCGTACAACTCACAGCGCATGGATAAAATACAATAGAGAAATATATAGTGAAGCACCATAACAGAAAAATCATCATATAAGCATCGTAGTAGTTTTATACAAACATGAATCATCCATACATCAAAGCCTCACTACAAACACTCAATCAGATATAACAGCGGAACACCCAGTACATATAGTAAGAAAACTAGTATGCAAAGCCTCCTGCTCGTCTTCGTCATCATCAGCGTAGATCTCTAAGAACAGCACCTGTCACCTGCTACCTAGTCTGCCCATCCCAACATGGATGAACAGCCCAAGGTAATAAGAGGAGACATAAAACCTTGAGTCAGACAAAGTCTTAGTGAGCAGTAAATCAACTATCAAACATACCAAAAGAGCATAAAGGATAAAAGGAATAGGAACCAAACCATCCCACTCCACCTCTTTCTACAGTGATGGCCCCCAGACACACACCAAGGAGAAGTAAGCATAACATGGCAGATAATTAAGGTAAAGCAATAATCACTCGAGTCAAGGGCGATGTTTTCCAAATACAAACCCCCAAGGCCTAAACCAAGATCAGATAAGCACCTAGAAAATACCGCTCTTGAGACCGAATGATGATACAACCAAACGTCCAAACATCCATGACTCTGGCTATCACTGTTATCCTTGCTTTGGTTTCACCGTTGATTGAATGACCATCCGTCAAGGGCTGATGGTAACCCCGGTTCTAGGCATAGCTCCGCACGTCATCGTGACCCGTGCCTAGGACTTACCTACTCTGCCCAGAGTACTCAACTACCTACCTGTAGTCTTTTGGGTGTCCCGACTACCTGCTTGTAGTCGTTATGGGCGCCCCATGTACTCTTGCTTTTGAGCATGCTAGAACCTTCAACAACGATGAGATCCAAGCCTCCTAGTCATCCTCCTTGATGACTATCCTCATACTAGCTCAAGCTACCTCTCGAGCAATCCATTATCAACCAACTCGAACCATCCCTCGAGTCTTCAACATGCTTGGAATGATCCTTGCCTGGATTACGCCAAGTCTACATCACATCGTACTTCGCTTTATCACACCATAGCAAAGTCTCAACTCAACAACATGGTTTGCCTCATCGCATCATGGCAAAGTTCCATCTCAACATCATCCAATCCATACATATGAGCTTCAACATCCACCTCATATGCCTTTAGCAGCTTTCACCATTCAAGAGCCTCTTCTGTAGCTTTTGAATCATCTTTGACCATACTTGTCCACATCTATCAACTAGATAGCTCATTCACAACAATCAATCAAGGAAAACCTTAATCCAAACAAATACGTATTCAATCAAGATCTAATTAGGCATTTATAACTAAAATGGCAATTTCGTAAATAAATGAGCATAGAACTAACATACATGAATCATGGGTTTTTAGCATAGATCTAGCAAATATAAAACATGGGTTTTGTTTCTATAACTTAATAAATGAACTTGCATAGGTAAACATCTTCACAAACAATGGATCTATACTTGGATCTAAGGAAAATGCACAAAATCACTATCTACAACACTCCAACAAACCACCAATCCAATATACTCCTTTGGGTCCGCGTGAGAGATAACTACCACTCACCAAATCACCTAAACACCTCAAAACTAAACACTTCAGATCTGGACAGCGAAGATCAAGGCTTGATCCGGCGAAATCTCGCTTAAAACGATGAAATCTAACTTCGTTGGATGAAGATCTTCAACTTTGGTCCTTGAATCTTTGATCTCGATCTTCGATCTTGGATGGATGCTAGAACTAGATTGGAATGGAGAAAAGAAGATGAAGAAATGTTGTAGTCGAGCTCTCAAAATGGCAGCACTTCGTCGCTTCAAAAATCAGTACCAAAAAGTGAGCCAAAGCCCTCTATTTATAGGCTGAAATCTCCCTGACTCGGCCGCTCTTAAGTCATTGCCGACTCATCTCCCTGAGTCGCCCCCGACCTAAAACTTACGACTCATGCCACTTGCCGACTCAACACAGCATGCTTCGACACGGCTCACGACCTATACGACTCAACCCCAAGACACTACACAACACACACACAGGGTCACACGACCTACCGACCCAACCAAACACGGCACAGCATGCTAACGACTCAAGCCCCTGCCGACTTAACAACACACACGACTCAATTAACATGCCGACTCAACTACACTAAGCTATACTGGGTACTTGCCGACCTAACTAGGTGACGACCTAACAACCTATTCAAATTGCCGACCTAATTACACATGGGATAACACACTCTGCCGACCCAAGCCTTAGGTCGTTTTCCCCTTAACTCGGTCATATGACTCAGCAGCCTAAAACATTACCGACCTAACTATCATACGACCTAACCCTCTAGGTCGTTAACCCTTAAGTCGGTCACCCTATAGGTCGGTCCAAACCTTAAGTCGTAACTCCTCTATCTCGCTAGCTCGTCCAATACATTTCTTAACCCGGTAACTCCTAGGTCGGCCAGTTTCTATGAGTCGTTAACTACCCTGACTCGGTTCAACGTACTAAAGTTGTAACTCGTGCACGACCTAACTCGGTTAAGCCTATGAGTCGGTCACAACTCGACACTTAAACACACGAGTTACTCTCCATACGACTCAGGCTAGAGACAACATAAACAACACTAACGACCTGTAAATTCTACGATCTATTGGTACGTAAAATACGGGTCGTTACATATTTACTGTTAAAATTTTTTACTGTTAAGAATTGAAGCATTCAATATTTGATATACTTTGGGCCTCACAGTTGGGATGCATATTTCTGGACATTCACTGATGTTTTTCATTGATGTTGATATACAAAATATGAACCAATCTTAATTGGACATTCACTGATGTTTTTCACTGAAGTTAATATACAAAATATGAACCCGTCTTAACTGGACATTCACTGATCAGACCATAAAGTAAGGGAGGCAATTAAAAATTTGAGATCAGTTTACTGGACATTCACTGAGGTTTCCTGAACTTGAATTTTTTATATCAGTTTGGCTTTGAGATTGGACCAAAGTAAGGGATGCAATTAAAAATTTGAGATCAGACAAAAGCATAGTCATCTTTGATATCATGTTTCATTTTCTTTTTGTGATTTTTCCATGTTACGTTTTAGCCTTTAGGAAAAAAATCTTGTAGGTTTTCCAGTTTATGAGACTCCACGCTAGCTTGCTTAATTAGTTAGTTGTTTAACATACATTGGATGCTGGTTGTTGAATGCATGTTGGCTGTGGGTTGTTTTTTGAATGCAGTCTCAAATGTTGAATGCAGTCGCAAATTGTGATGTCCCACCTCTATACCCACGCTAGCCAAGAACACTACGGAGTAATGCTGTCGACTAGCACGGAGAATAAGGCTGTTGAGGAGCGACCATCCATGTAATTGCTTTGTGCGAGCACCGATATGTCAGATAATAAAACATGCATTTTATTTCAAGAGAAAATCCGACATACCGATACAAACTCAAAACTACTACACATTGGCTATATAAATCCTTCGGAAACAAATATAGAAATAAGCATAACATAAATCAGTCACGGATAATTCTTATCACAAAGGCGGAAGAAGATATGAATATATAACTAACACATGAAAGTGTATATCAGAGAAGTGGTCAAAAAGATCCACAATAATAAAAAAGAATGGCAACACGTGCTATACAAAAGAATACAACTATGAGTCCATATCTCAAGTGTATACAACAAAATAAACTACTAATCTAAGTAGTTAGCCAAAAGTCAGAGGAATCAATCCCAAGTGAGAAGTCAAGCTGAAGCACCTGTAACATCTCGGTCTGACCCGAGTATTATTTAATAAGAAAATAATAAACGGATCAGTCTAAATATAATAATCAGATGAAACGATATAGAATAAGAGATATGACTAAACACATAATAATCACAATGTCAAGCTGTGATATATATAAGTAATTGAAAATCAACAAGAGATTAATCAATATCACAAAACCTACACAAGAATCAAAGAAATGTCATACTCCTTATTTCGTTCACCAAACCATAAATATTGACGATTATATCAATGTCAATCACAAAAGTCAATGACACACAAATTCACGAATGCACAAATATTGATAAAACTTATCAATGGAAATCACGAAAATTGGTGAAACACAAATTCTAGAAATCATCTCAAGAAATCTAGAAATCACAAAAGGGGGAAGGCCTATCACAAATGAGAGCATAAAGCTCACCAACACGTGCATCACAAACGGAACGCTAATTCCATGGTTGCTAACCATCACAAATTGAGCCGAAGCTCCACAAACGGCCCGAAGACCATGGGTTGCTACCCCACCAATTTGAGTCGAAACTCCACAAAACGGGGTTTAGTCTCCCTCGCAGACAAAGAGACATCGCACATTACTAGTCTAAATCACAAAGATGATCGTCATGATCAACGAGAAGTGTCAATAACACTAAGCTAGTAAATATATGAATTTAGCTTCATGTCCCATAACCACTTGCTTAACTTAAATATTTACGAACAAACTGTAGATCTCCACTATAAAATTGTCACAAGAGATTCAATCGAACAAGTCCAAGACTTAACCGACGAAGTAAACGCAAGCGTTTCATACCACTCGTTTAACTAAGTCGTTTAATTAGATTTCTCATACGAGTGAGGTAAAGGTTTGTATATACTAATAGATTGGAAAACGGTTTAAGAAACGAGCTTTGTACTAAAATAGTGTTGAAATCATTTGAAGAAAGAGTTTTGATATTTACTACTAGTATAGAAACCTTTATATTTTTAAAGTGACAAATCACGAAGAAGATTGTAGGAACAATCAATCACTAAAATTCACATACGAAGATGTGAATAAAAATCCAACGAAACCGATAAAGAATCCATCGAAATGGATATTCAAAAATCCCTAAAAAGGAGTCATCAAAGTCATAATAAATGATAACAACAAATAGGAAACAACACGAATCGATTAAAGTTGGAAATTCATGCAATATAGGTGAAACAGGCTAAATTGCATCAGGTTCGGTCGGCCAGCTACAGAGCTCGGTCGACCGGACCCTGTTCCAAAAAAATCTCGGGAAGCAGGTCGGTCGGCTGAGCCCTGTAGCCAGTCGACCGGACCAGAGACAGAAAGGTGCCTATGCACCTTAGTAGCAGGTCGGTCGACCGGCCCAGGGGCTCGGTCGGCTGTAACGATTGCGGATTTTCGTTGCCGAAAAACCGAATAGTTATGGGTTTTAAAAAGAAAAGAAAAGAAAGAAGAGAGAAAAAGAAGAAAAAGAAAACAACTGAACAACAACAGAATCTCACAATTCGCAGCGGAACAACATATAATAATAAATGAATAATCTTTAAACAAAGAACTATATCAGTTATTACATTACATTTCATTTCATTACATCATATCATCAGAGTGTACAACAACATACAACAATAACCAGTGCAGCGGAAAAAGAATATACTATATAAACTAGTAATACGCCATGCCATCCAGCTTGCCTCCAGCAACTCCAGAATATCCAGAATATCCTGATAAACCTAACTCTTAACTGCCCGTGTGGAAATTGGTGGGCACCCAGAGTTTAGGAAGAAAAACAATAAACTCCAAGTCAGTCATGTGACTGGTGTGAGAACTCAAAACAGTTTGTTTATCTTTAAAATCAAATAGAGAAATATTTTTAAATTCAATTCGCAATGCTTTTAAAAATGAGACTACCATAAGGCCTCCCGCACACACACACAATGCAAACGCAGAATCGGAGGAGATTTCTCCTTATGATAGTCAAAGATGCTTGATACGCATTTAAAATAACATTTGATATTATTATTAGTGCATAATGTATAACAAATTCATTTCGAAAGTAGAATATAAATCTTAGCCAACATACGACCATTATCGTATGCCTACTATAGCTACTATCCAAACAGTGGTGACCACCATAAGTGAATGGCAGGTTCTACAACTAATACCGTACAAGTCACGTATTGTTTCTTTGGATTTCCAACGAATGGTCAGGCTAAGGAACTTCCTACTGCCACATGGGATCGCCTCTGGCTGGACGTCCCGAGAACTTAACCAGCTCTCTGCCAACACAAGGCCGGGTTACCTTTATCACTAGGTAACTACTACACGAATATGGCATCCCCCGGTCCCATCGGACCTTTAACCGAGCGCTCGTCACCAACAACACCACACAGAAATAGATATAGTGTATCAACATGAGTAAGTATCTGGGCTCCATACCATGATACCACCCTTTCCAGAAGGAAATGCACATACCCTAAAGGGAGCTACCCCTCATAACCTTGCCGCATCTTTCCTATTTTGACCATTAACGGGATGTGAGGCTCGACGAAGTCACGTCCACAAAAACATACTTTATACAAAAGCCATGCTTTGGGTCAACAAATGATCAACACAATGATCACTAAGATAGACGATCAAATAAATGATCCTATCACAAATAATCAACACAATGATCATTTCAGCATCACTCAGCATGTCACATTACCAAACTGGGAATATATCGCTGATAACTTCAACTATATAACCTTTGAGCTCGTACGTCTCAAAGAAGGGTGTTAAGCAAAGAATAAATTCTCCGCCACCAACAGAAATATATTTGAAAGAAATCGGCTTTATATCTCAAATTTTAATGTCAGACATACAATCCATACAAGTCTGTTCCGGGATCGAACAGAACCGAAGGCACTTACAAAGAAGTCCTTGCAATCCGGATATTCACAATCCTGATCGGATTCACCATCACATATGGAGAACTCAATACCGGAGCAACTCGGTGCAGAGTCAATCGATAGTTCATCCTATCACTCTTGCAAATACCGGTCTTCAACACCGATCTTCAATGCAATTCACAACGACGTATCACATATTCGGAGTGGGTTATACGACCCCATGGTCCTTTCCCGGTTGACCCGAATAGTGAGCGCTTATTCAAAAATAAGTGTGTATCCAAATTCAATCAATTCACATCAAATACCCATTTAAAGGGAAATATTGATAGTCGATTATTGAACTATCAATTGATATGCACACATCACCAGATTCCAAATAATTTTCCAAAATATCTTTACAAGATATATAATTTTCAACACTTCAAAAATAAATCAATATTTATTTTCACACAAATTCCACTTTCACATATAAATTCCATAATGAATTTATATTTCAAAATATTCATGCATATATGATTTCAATTATTCATTTCCAATTTATCTTCAAAAAGATAAATTCAAAATATTCACTTCATATTGGAAAATATTTCCATACTTATTTATTCATAAGTAATTCACAAATCTCTTTTATTTTCAACAGTTAGGAAATATTCAATATACTTAAATCGAATTAAGTATATATTTCATTCTTTAAGAAAATCATTCTCTTAAACATATTTATTTGGGTCAAAACGAATGTTGCGTAAAACATCGTTACAACAACCCAAAATCACTAGTATAGGGATTTGAATTTTAAATAGATATATAAATCCCAATACTATACAAAAACATTTCCTTTCGGAAATCATTTACTATAACAACAGTGTTATAGTCCACTATTTCCTTTTATTTCTCGAAAACATCTATTTCAACAATCAATGTTGAAATCTATGGTTTCGAATCTCAACATATTTTAAAACATCGTTAGATTGTTTTAATTCTATTTAAAATATCACATTCAAAAACATTTCCTTTAACGTATTATTCACTATTCAAAAACGTGAATATACTATGTTAATGAACATCATCCTTTTATTCATTTTAATTCAAAGGATTATTCACTATTCAAAAACGTGAATATAACTCCATTAATAGGTTATAACAATTAACTTATCAAAATAAGTCGTTTGCGAATTTATAAAACAACGTTTATAAATTCCATTTCTATTTATTTATAAAAACTTCTTTTTTTATAAATCCTTTTATTAACATATTCCAGTTTATAACTCAATTATAAACTAAACGTTCACATTATAAGTTAATTACTTGTAAAACGATTATTTTACAAAATCGTTCTTTTTAAAGACTTTTTCCATTTATAAACCTTATAATTTATAAGATTTATTTATTTAACCAAACCTATTCTTCAATTAACTTCACAAATTTATAATCTTACTATTTATAAATTTCATTTATAACTTCACAGTTTATAATTCTATAGATTTCATTCATTTATGAAATTCACTTTCACTACATTCAAACACTTATAAAAACTCGTTTTATAATGTCTATATTTCAATTTATAAATATCCATTTATAAATCTCTAAATATAAATCAGTTTATATTATTTTTCTAAAACGTCTTTAAATTCCTTTATAATTTCATCATTTCGATTTATAAAATAATCAAATTTTATAAATCCTATATTTAAACTTTTATCATATATTCAAAAATCCAATCTAAATTATTTTATAAAATCATTAGTTCATATTTCTTAAAAATCAACTTTTAATCGTATTTCTAAAAATCAGCTTTTTAACTATATTTCACAAAAACCATAATTTTTTATAACTTTAAAAATTATAACGTTTATTTATTTATAATGGATCAATTCCAAAAATAAAGTATATTTTCAAAATCACTTTTAAAATCATTTTAAAATCCCAAAATCTGGGTCCAATGATGCTACACACCAAATAGTCAATCACGACTACAACGATCCATCATATATCGTATATGATAATCAACGAATATCAAAATATCCATAATCAAATAAAAACTGTTGAGGAATCCAGTTGGATCCCTCCAACCTGTTTCCTGCATCCAAAAACATTAGCACAATACCAATTTCGCTCCAGTACGAAATTATCGCGGTATATGTTCTTAATAAATATTATCCGCTTACTAACGGCGTAATAGGGTCTCATCCGCTAAACAAAAAATGCGGGAAATCAATCAACTGCAATATATACATATGCCAATATATATATATTGATATTATATATAATACCAATTTCACTGTTTATGAAATATTCGCGGTATATGTTTATATTAAATAACATCCGCTTACTAACGGCGTATAATGTCTATTTTAACAAACAATAAATAACAGTCATCATTCATACATGCATTCAAATATTTTAAATCTAACTATTTAAAATAAAATCGAAATCTATTCGATTGAGTGAGAAGTTCTCACCTTGGTTTTAAATTCTGTTTAAGCTTTTATTTCGAATAAAATTAAACGCGCGTTTAATTTTACCCGAAATTCTCACTAACTCCAAACGACTCCAAACCAACTCCATCGCGTAGTGCTTGTCCATACGATTCCAACGCAACTGAGTTTGCATTTTTTCGACCTCGTATGAAAAAGTTATGCATTTTATAAGATTACACGATTTTTAAATTAACTAAATACAACAAAACCTTTATATTTTTAACCTACAAACATTTACAACCCTTGGATCTGCTGCCTCCACATCTGGACCCTTCCCCCTTTCTTCCTTCTTTCACGTTTTTGGCTACAGCACAAGCCGAACAAACAAAACCCAACATAGAAACTAGGGTTTCCGATTTCACTTTCATCACTCAACTTGACGACGATCAGATTGCTCCACCTCGAAGACCACCACACTAGCTCCCCACGGCCCTAGGCATATGAAACTCGGCCTCCTCCTCCACCTCAGGTTGCGTGCGCAACTGGACACGCACGGCCCCACATAGCTTCCTCTACGCAACTCCAAACACGATCTCCACCGTTGATCTCCAAGCTCTCGTCGCCCTCTTCAATACTCTAGTTGAACATTTCTGCTAATTCCTGATGGATTGGAAGAAATCGAGGAGGGAATGAGATTGAATTCTGGCCATCCACTTATTAGGGCCGGCTAGGGTTATTTTCTTTTTTTTTTTATTAAATGAAGGGGGTAGTGTGCATATTTATAAGGAACGAGCAAGCGTAAACACTATTCATCCCGGAAATTCCGAACTCCGATTTAGACGCCGTAACCAGCGTACCTAGGGTTTATCCCGCGTTCCGGACACAATGGAACAGGTTTCGGAAGCTAATTCGGAAGTATGTGCGAGTTATGGCTGAAAACGTTCAATTTAAATTAAACCGATTTAAACCGATTTCTAGGCGTTTTAATTCGTACCGGACAAACGGTAAATCCAAATGACTTGAAATTTGAAACCTTACAATAATATCACATTACGGATCCGATGAAACTGGTTTCGTCGAAATCCGAGACTTTTTGAAAAATGGCTATTTTGACTCGCCAAATTTAAATTAAAAACGATTCGATGCGTTTCGAGCTGCCACGATCAAACGATAACTCCGATTGATACGAAAATTGAAATCCGGTAATAACTAACTATTACGGATCCAATGGAACTGGTTTCGTTCAATTCTGAGACTGTCCAAAAATTGACTATTTTACAGTCGATTATTAAATATTAAAATATTCAATTTTCACAAATTAACTTTTAATTCGATTTTAAAAGTTCTAAAATATTTCTATAACTCCAGTATGATTAAATAAAATTTTACAAATCATTTTCTATCATATTTAACTCAATATTCAATTATTTCCATAATTTAACATATTAAATTATCGATTTAATTATCCAATTAAATCCAATAATTCAAATAAAATTTATCTGACTTATAAATTCACTTATTAATATCTAAAATTAATTAAATATTCAAATTTTAATTTATAAAAATTCTGGGTCGTTACAATCTTTCCCCCTTAAAAGAATTTCGTCCTCGAAATTACAATTAAGAAAGGTTACAGTATCTATTAACTTTCCAAAATTCATAATTAAATTCCTTACAATACTTTACTAAGTTTTCAAATCATACTTAGTTATCTTTTCAAAAACTATTATATCATTTAACTTTCAACTCTAAAACAAAGTTAAAGTTTTCCAAAATTTTCCCAATTTTCTCAAAATTTTTCTAACGCCTTAAATTTCCGGAAAAATTCGCCATAGTCTCCTTTGCGCGGCTCGATCCGAAGAAAAAAAAATGACAGTATATATATCACAAATATACATCTCATCAAGTAATGAGGCATCCCGCAGGGAAAAAAGTATAAAAGTACTGTATTTAATCCGAGATATGTACCTTATATTTTATTAGCAAGCATATACAGCTAATATAGCGCAAAAGCGAACTCCAAATGCGAAGCAACCGCAAATCCGCACCTACTAAATACTCAACAAACAACATGAGAACATGCTCATATGCAAATAATCTCAATATACAACATATAGCAACATAATAACTATATACGTCAACATAGTTATGTATTCAAAACAACAAATGCAATATATATTCAACCATCAACCAACTAACATCCATATCCAATAAACATTCATTCATATTCTCATTAATATTCAATGAATTGGTTTTCAATTTATCACATTTGATTTATTAACATTGGATTTTATCAACATTCATTCTCAATTTTAATTAGTTTGCATTCACTAATTAAATCCAATTCACTTTCAATTTTATTCAAATTTATTTACTTCTAATTTGAATTCAATTACATAGCTTCCAATTTCATTAACACTTAATGAATTACATATAATCAACTACAATCATATAACAACCAACGTATATTAATTTCAACCAAATTCCTTTGCTTATATTCATTCTCATTCAATTTATTCAACTTCTAATAACATTTGATTTCAATGAATTTCTACTTTCATTCATTATTTCATATCAATTTTAATTACATTCAATTGATTAACATTCAATCCATTCATTCAATTCAATTCAATTCTAAAGTTGAATTTCATTCATATAACTTAAGTTCACATTCATTTAATCCACTTGATTCATTTACAACTCATATTCATATAGTTTCACTTCTTATATATATAAGTTTATTTCACAATTGTAAAGACTTTAATTATAATTCAATTCTTATAATTCATTTGCTTATACAATTATTCTTTTTATTTAGATTATTCAAACAACCTAACAATCAACTTATATATATACTTTAATAATTTTGAAAAATTATTCCTTTATATATAAAATATAATCAAGGTAAAATTATTTCATTTACCCAATTTTAAAATCAATATTATGTCGAATTGTTCTATTCAAGTGTTTAGAAACCCCTTCGGCAAAGTTGTACATACCGTGCTGAGGAAGGTTCATATGCCACTCAATAAACCAATCATCACAATATAAAACAATTTCATATCACTAACAAATACGCTCTCATAGCTATTATTACACTCAAACTCATTCTAGAGTACTACTGACTCTATCTCTAATGAGTAATACCCAACAGAACCATGGTTGTCGCTTAACCATCAGAGCTCTGATACCAAATGTAACGATTGCGGATTTTCGTTGCCGAAAAACCGAATAGTTATGGGTTTTAAAAAGAAAAGAAAAGAAAGAAGAGAGAAAAAGAAGAAAAAGAAAACAACTGAACAACAACAGAATCTCACAATTCGCAGCGGAACAACATATAATAATAAATGAATAATCTTTAAACAAAGAACTATATCAGTTATTACATTACATTTCATTTCATTACATCATATCATCAGAGTGTACAACAACATACAACAATAACCAGTGCAGCGGAAAAAGAATATACTATATAAACTAGTAATACGCCATGCCATCCAGCTTGCCTCCAGCAACTCCAGAATATCCAGAATATCCTGATAAACCTAACTCTTAACTGCCCGTGTGGAAATTGGTGGGCACCCAGAGTTTAGGAAGGAAAACAATAAACTCCAAGTCAGTCATGTGACTGGTGTGAGAACTCAAAACAGTTTGTTTATCTTTAAAATCAAATAGAGAAATATTTTTAAATTCAATTCGCAATGCTTTTAAAAATGAGACTACCATAAGGCCTCCCGCACACACACACAATGCAAACGCAGAATCGGAGGAGATTTCTCCTTATGATAGTCAAAGATGCTTGATACGCATTTAAAATAACATTTGATATTATTATTAGTGCATAATGTATAACAAATTCATTTCGAAAGTAGAATATAAATCTTAGCCAACATACGACCATTATCGTATGCCTACTATAGCTACTATCCAAACAGTGGTGACCACCATAAGTGAATGGCAGGTTCTACAACTAATACCGTACAAGTCACGTATTGTTTCTTTGGATTTCCAACGAATGGTCAGGCTAAGGAACTTCCTACTACCACATGGGATCGCCTCTGGCTGGACGTCCCGAGAACTTAACCAGCTCTCTGCCAACACAAGGCCGGGTTACCTTTATCACTAGGTAACTACTACACGAATATGGCATCCCCCGGTCCCATCGGACCTTTAACCGAGCGCTCGTCACCAACAACACCACACAGAAATAGATATAGTGTATCAACATGAGTAAGTATCTGGGCTCCATACCATGATACCACCCTTTCCAGAAGGAAATGCACATACCCTAAAGGGAGCTACCCCTCATAACCTTGCCGCATCTTTCCTGTTTTGACCATTAACGGGATGTGAGGCTCGACGAAGTCACGTCCACAAAAACATACTTTATACAAAAGCCATGCTTTGGGTCAACAAATGATCAACACAATGATCACTAAGATAGACGATCAAATAAATGATCCTATCACAAATAATCAACACAATGATCATTTCAGCATCACTCAGCATGTCACATTACCAAACTGGGAATATATCGCTGATAACTTCAACTATATAACCTTTGAGCTCGTACGTCTCAAAGAAGGGTGTTAAGCAAAGAATAAATTCTCCGCCACCAACAGAAATATATTTGAAAAAAATCGGCTTTATATCTCAAATTTTAATGTCAGACATACAATCCATACAAGTCTGTTCCGGGATCGAACAGAACCGAAGACACTTACAAAGAAGTCCTTGCAATCCGGATATTCACAATCCTGATCGGATTCACCATCACATATGGAGAACTCAATACCGGAGCAACTCGGTGCAGAGTCAATCGATAGTTCATCCTATCACTCTTGCAAATACCGGTCTTCAACACCGATCTTCAATGCAATTCACAACGACGTATCACATATTCGGAGTGGGTTATACGACCCCATGGTCCTTTCCCGGTTGACCCGAATAGTGAGCGCTTATTCAAAAATAAGTGTGTATCCAAATTCAATCAATTCACATCAAATACCCATTTAAAGGGAAATATTGATAGTCGATTATTGAACTATCAATTGATATGCACACATCACCAGATTCCAAATAATTTTCCAAAATATCTTTACAAGATATATAATTTTCAACACTTCAAAAATAAATCAATATTTATTTTCACACAAATTCCACTTTCACATATAAATTCCATAATGAATTTATATTTCAAAATATTCATGCATATATGATTTCAATTATTCATTTCCAATTTATCTTCAAAAAGATAAATTCAAAATATTCACTTCATATTGGAAAATATTTCCATACTTATTTATTCATAAGTAATTCACAAATCTCTTTTATTTTCAACAGTTAGGAAATATTCAATATACTTAAATCGAATTAAGTATATATTTCATTCTTTAAGAAAATCATTCTCTTAAACATATTTATTTGGGTCAAAACGAATGTTGCGTAAAACATCGTTACAACAACCCAAAATCACTAGTATAGGGATTTGAATTTTAAATAGATATATAAATCCCAATACTATACAAAAACATTTCCTTTCGGAAATCATTTACTATAACAACAGTGTTATAGTCCACTATTTCCTTTTATTTCTCGAAAACATCTATTTCAACAATCAATGTTGAAATCTATGGTTTCGAATCTCAACATATTTTAAAACATCGTTAGATTGTTTTAATTCTATTTAAAATATCACATTCAAAAACATTTCCTTTAACGTATTATTCACTATTCAAAAACGTGAATATACTATGTTAATGAACATCATCCTTTTATTCATTTTAATTCAAAGGATTATTCACTATTCAAAAACGTGAATATAACTCCATTAATAGGTTATAACAATTAACTTATCAAAATAAGTCGTTTGCGAATTTATAAAACAACGTTTATAAATTCCATTTCTATTTATTTATAAAAACTTCTTTTTTTATAAATCCTTTTATTAACATATTCCAGTTTATAACTCAATTATAAACTAAACGTTCACATTATAAGTTAATTACTTGTAAAACGATTATTTTACAAAATCGTTCTTTTTAAAGACTTTTTCCATTTATAAACCTTATAATTTATAAGATTTATTTATTTAACCAAACCTATTCTTCAATTAACTTCACAAATTTATAATCTTACTATTTATAAATTTCATTTATAACTTCACAGTTTATAATTCTATAGATTTCATTCATTTATGAAATTCACTTTCACTACATTCAAACACTTATAAAAACTCGTTTTATAATGTCTATATTTCAATTTATAAATATCCATTTATAAATCTCTAAATATAAATCAGTTTATATTGTTTTTCTAAAACGTCTTTAAATTCCTTTATAATTTCATCATTTCGATTTATAAAATAATCAAATTTTATAAATCCTGTATTTAAACTTTTATCATATATTCAAAAATCCAATCTAAATTATTTTATAAAATCATTAGTTCATATTTCTTAAAAATCAACTTTTAATCGTATTTCTAAAAATCAGCTTTTTAACTATATTTCACAAAAACCATAATTTTTTATAACTTTAAAAATTATAACGTTTATTTATTTATAATGGATCAATTCCAAAAATAAAGTATATTTTCAAAATCACTTTTAAAATCATTTTAAAATCCCAAAATCTGGGTCCAATGATGCTACACACCAAATAGTCAATCACGACTACAACGATCCATCATATATCGTATATGATAATCAACGAATATCAAAATATCCATAATCAAATAAAAACTGTTGAGGAATCCAGTTGGATCCCTCCAACCTGTTTCCTGCATCCAAAAACATTAGCACAATACCAATTTCGCTCCAGTACGAAATTATCGCGGTATATGTTCTTAATAAATATTATCCGCTTACTAACGGCGTAATAGGGTCTCATCCGCTAAACAAAAAATGCGGGAAATCAATCAACTGCAATATATACATATGCCAATATATATATATTGATATTATATATAATACCAATTTCACTGTTTATGAAATATTCGCGGTATATGTTTATATTAAATAACATCCGCTTACTAACGGCGTATAATGTCTATTTTAACAAACAATAAATAACAGTCATCATTCATACATGCATTCAAATATTTTAAATCTAACTATTTAAAATAAAATCGAAATCTATTCGATTGAGTGAGAAGTTCTCACCTTGGTTTTAAATTCCGTTTAAGCTTTTATTTCGAATAAAATTAAACGCGCGTTTAATTTTACCCGAAATTCTCACTAACTCCAAACGACTCCAAACCAACTCCATCGCGTAGTGCTTGTCCATACGATTCCAACGCAACTGAGTTTGCATTTTTTCGACCTCGTATGAAAAAGTTATGCATTTTATAAGATTACACGATTTTTAAATTAACTAAATACAACAAAACCTTTATATTTTTAACCTACAAACATTTACAACCCTTGGATCTGCTGCCTCCACATCTGGACCCTTCCCCCTTTCTTCCTTCTTTCACGTTTTTGGCTACAGCACAAGCCGAACAAACAAAACCCAACATAGAAACTAGGGTTTCCGATTTCACTTTCATCACTCAACTTGACGACGATCAGATTGCTCCACCTCGAAGACCACCACACTAGCTCCCCACGGCCCTAGGCATATGAAACTCGGCCTCCTCCTCCACCTCAGGTTGCGTGCGCAACTGGACACGCACGGCCCCACATAGCTTCCTCTACGCAACTCCAAACACGATCTCCACCGTTGATCTCCAAGCTCTCGTCGCCCTCTTCAATACTCTAGTTGAACATTTCTGCTAATTCCTGATGGATTGGAAGAAATCGAGGAGGGAATGAGATTGAATTCTGGCCATCCACTTATTAGGGCCGGCTAGGGTTATTTTCTTTTTTTTTTTTTATTAAATGAAGGGGGTAGTGTGCATATTTATAAGGAACGAGCAAGCGTAAACACTATTCATCCCGGAAATTCCGAACTCCGATTTAGACGCCGTAACCAGCGTACCTAGGGTTTATCCCGCGTTCCGGACACAATGGAACAGGTTTCGGAAGCTAATTCGGAAGTATGTGCGAGTTATGGCTGAAAATGTTCAATTTAAATTAAACCGATTTAAACCGATTTCTAGGCGTTTTAATTCGTACCGGACAAACGGTAAATCCAAATGACTTGAAATTTGAAACCTTACAATAATATCACATTACGGATCCGATGAAACTGGTTTCGTCGAAATCCGAGACTTTTTGAAAAATGGCTATTTTGACTCGCCAAATTTAAATTAAAAACGATTCGATGCGTTTCGAGCTGCCACGATCAAACGATAACTCCGATTGATACGAAAATTGAAATCCGGTAATAACTAACTATTACGGATCCAATGGAACTGGTTTCGTTCAATTCTGAGACTGTCCAAAAATTGACTATTTTACAGTCGATTATTAAATATTAAAATATTCAATTTTCACAAATTAACTTTTAATTCGATTTTAAAAGTTCTAAAATATTTCTATAACTCCAGTATGATTAAATAAAATTTTACAAATCATTTTCTATCATATTTAACTCAATATTCAATTATTTCCATAATTTAACATATTAAATTATCGATTTAATTATCCAATTAAATCCAATAATTCAAATAAAATTTATCTGACTTATAAATTCACTTATTAATATCTAAAATTAATTAAATATTCAAATTTTAATTTATAAAAATTCTGGGTCGTTACATCGGCCGACCCTGATGCTCTGCAAATTGAATCTCATTTAATTGATGTGCAAACTCCACCAATTCGCAACCGAACGAGCACGGACGATAGGGAATTATGCCTAATGGCTATCCGACCCTATTGGCTCCTCAATGCATCACCAAAAACGCATTTGAACATCAAAGCTATGATTTTTAAGATTTGAACCCAAAACACTAAAAAGTGGAATATTCACCAAATCAATCCAAAGCAAAAGCAATTGCACACGAATAAGTGTTAGGAATTCATACCTAACAATCGAAGATAAATATAAGCATAGATGTGAGATAAAAATCTCACCTTTGAACCCAAATCAATGAAGGAGAAGCTTTAAAAACAAGCTAAGATCAATTCCTCTTCAATAACAACTCAAGAAGCTTCAATCTAAGCTTAAAAGAGAAAATTTTCCTAAATTAGGTTTAAGAAATTTCTGAAATCAAAGAGAGAATGAGTTGGAGAAGATGAAGAGAAAGCTTACCAATGGGTTCTCTTGAGTTTGGAGCTAGAAGATGGATTTGCTAATGGAAACTATGGCTTAGGATTTCCTAATTCTTTTTCTCTTCCCTCATTTTTGATGAAGCTTGAATGTATTAGGAACTTATGAAGGAATGAAGAGAAGAGGGTTGGAGCTAGGTTGATAAATGGGGTTAATGGGCTGAAACCCAAACAAAGGCCCTAAGTGAAAAGTAGCGAAATTTCACTAACTCCAAACATATCAAAATTTACACTTAAAAAGATCGCAAACGGCGTTTTGAACTCAATGGGAAGGGTATCGAGTCCTAATTCGACTGTTTGCAAAAACTAGCTTTTCGGACCAAAATCCGACGAACGATAAAATATTTAAATAAAATATTTAAATATAAAATCGATAAATATGTGGGTTGTTACACAAGTATTGAATGTTGTCTGAATTCACACAATATAGTTACATTCATTTCCTATTTTATTAACAACTTTCATTTTGTAGTATTTTGGGATTTTGGGCCTTGGCTGCTGCATGTATTCATGACGCATATATAAGCATGTATAATTGCTGCTCTACTTGAAATAATGGAGTCAGACTTTAGTCATAAAGAATTCTCAAGCTCTGGAAT
The DNA here is from genome assembly GCA_030765085.1 of Allium cepa. NCBI lineage: Eukaryota > Viridiplantae > Streptophyta > Magnoliopsida > Asparagales > Amaryllidaceae > Allium > Allium cepa. Next base: position 754,848,031 of record CM060931.1, on the reverse strand, counting down.
GAAATTTATGGATCTGGTATCACACATGGGTTAACTACCAAAAATAGCTGCTGGACTTGTGGAGCCACAAACTCTACAAAGAATGAAAAAGACTTAGTTGTATGTATTGAAGTTCTGAACTCTATTTACTAACTATGGTAATAGTTGCTAATGACTTCACTGGTTGGTTGGTCAGTCATTGGTATTCCATGTCATGTTATATTATATATTATGTAAAAATACGGATGATGAACTTTATAAATCATTTTGTATATTAAATGCAATGGTCAGTAGTCAGTGACTCGGTAATATATATATGTTGAACTGGGTTATATATAATATAGTGTACTGTGGTATGATGCATTGTGTTTACAATTCTGTTTTTTTATTCCTAGTTTGTTGAACATGTTAATATAGCAATGAATGTGCATGAAGTTTTTAACTATTTATATAAACTATTGTTATTTGTGTCAAACGGTTGGCTTCTAATCGTACCATGTTGGATGGTACGGTAACCGCACCGTTTAAAAATTAATCGTAACTAACGGCTGACGGTTGGTAAAATGATCTAACCGTTTAAGAACGATATGGTAATGGTTAGCTTAAATTTTAACGGTTGCCGCACCGAATACACGCCTAATATTTACTAACAAATACCATTCGTTATCAAGTTTTATTATTAATATCATATATTATTGTCAACACAATTCATTATTTTTTAATTAAAAATATCAAATGTTATATTTTACATCGAGTATTGGATAACAATGGATTTCATAAACAATTACATGACGATGGAATTCACGTCCAATTTCGTGGCAAGATGATACCTTTTTTTTTAATGGTCGGTTATCTTACTTTTCCATTAAAGACATAACTATATTTACTTTTCGTAAATCATTTAAACTTAGATAGTTCAACAAAATTTTGGTAAAATGTCTCCTCGTATCGTGTGCATAAGAGCACACATGGAGAACAAAAATGAAGTACTATTGAAATTTTGTGAAACATTCCAACCGAAATGATTTACAAAATTTAAATATCATTATATTTGTAACTTGTCCAATATTAGGTCAAATCTAACGAACACTCTATTAGATTATTATTGATGTCCATTTAACAATTAAATAAACATTTATATAATGGTCATATAAAATACATGTCGTGACATCGCCTTTATTATATTGTGTGATGTGAAGAATTATACATTTATATATTGTATATACACGAGTGAGATACTAAGTTGAGTAGCGAATAAGATGTGTAGCTCCTTTTAATCTATACTCCATTCAGAAGAGTGTTATTCAAGTGAAAGGTTGTATTTTCTACTGTATACCCAATGAGATGCAAATTGAGTTCTAACTTCTCATTGTAATCCAGTTCTTGTCGTAGGATTATGCGAGATTAGTGACCAATGATATTCCTTGCATTTCAATGTGGTCCTACTTCAGTCGAGTAGGTATACAAACGTTTATGGTTATCCAGAATATATGACATATTGTCCAACGCTTGAGGACCGTATTTAATGGACGGTATATCTAGGTCATATTGACTTAACCCTCACTCCAATCGGGTAGGCATTTAATTGTAAAGATATTATCTCCATGCTACATGCGATATGGCAAATGGAATTATGCGGATTTGATGTAATCCCAATTCCATTCATTAGGGTATTTGTTTTGTCAGGATGTTGTCTCCGCGTGTCTTTGTAAACATCCTCCGCATGGCTTTGTATTGAGACAGGTTGATTAGTGAGTACAGGTGACCCAGCCTAACTGGGTATCGTTTGAGATCGGATATGTGGTATCGGAAATTAAATATCACAAGGCATACATTACATTAAAAATCATATGCTAGATGGTAAATATTAATTAGAATTAATCGTTTCGGCAGGAATAATCGAGGATTAATCAAAATTAAGATTTTTGATGACTCGTGTATTTTAAATAAAATTTTAGTGTTGTTTAGTGTCAATCAATATAAATTGACAATTTGGGATCTTCTTCGTGCTTAAGAGTAATTAAGAAGGTAAGATCGAATGAAACTAGCACATTGATACTTATGTGCAGTTGCGGAGCCAAAACTTTGTTGAGATGGTCACCTTCTAGATGTTTATTTAAAAACTTTAGGCCGTCATTTTATAGTTTATCAAAATTTTAATTTCAAATTTCTAGTAAGAGTTGCAGTGGTTTTTTTCCTCTTACAAGATTGAAAATAAAATATTGTTGTACTTTATCTAAGTAGCAGATTTTATGTTGTTTAAAACTTGCATACCCATACAAAATAAAGAAATGGCCTTTAACGTATATTGGGCTGAAATTAAACTACGTGGTCCCACTTAATAAAGGAGAAAAACACATACATGGTCAGTTCCTCTTTCCTTCTCTCTTCGTCCTCTTGCTACTTTTAACCATACATTTTTCATTCATTTTTCTAAACGGGGAGTGTAAAATTTCTGTAGGGAGGGGCTCACTTGCCTATCCCAGCTATAAGGTGGCTTCGTCCTTGCTTATACTGACAGTGAATCTTAAAGTAATTCATACTAAATGTCTAAATACATATTTAGATTTTTACACGAGATGGTAAAACTTATTTTGACGGACCTTGACAAATTGTTAGACGTTAAGTCTCGTATAGCGTTTAAGCAAGGCCTAGACGGAGGTTTAGAATGATTTTTACAACAGTAGCATCTGGTATTCTATGGTATGAAGTTTTGTTCATCTATCGAAGTTGGTCTATAAGGCTGCGAAACCTAAAATAAATCAATCTTGAGCGGTTCTCAAAAAGAGGTGGAATGGTCTTTTAAACCGAATTTGATACAAGGTAAGGAAGTACTGACACGGAGGAATTACCAAAATATAAAGGCAAACTGCAAATTTAACGTCTCTATTGGATCGATTTAAATTTAAAAGCTGAGATGAATAGATTTTGACTTTCGAAAAATCAGAAAAAACAACTTGTATAAGTCAATCCAAACAAGTCTTTTGTGGGACATTTCTTGTACTGCGTCTTGTTCTCACAGTACATAATAGCAGAACTAATAGATTATAAACAGAATGTATGGACATTTGTTTTGTACAGCGTATTCAACAAATGATTGTACTCGGTTATGCGTGGACATTGTCTAAGTAGGGATGAAAACTTTAAAACTCTACAACCTAGTACGTGAGAGGTGAGCCTACAAATATCAATCTAGGGAAAAATTGGGGATATTCATGTTAGAAAACTGCTATTGTAACATCCCGCCTTTTTGCACGATTTAAACAGACACACGTGCCAATTCAAACCATACGTAAGGGCGGATTGTTATGGGATAAATAAGAAAACAGAGAAGGAAACAGAATCTCACAGCGGAAGGATAAAATACAATAATCAAATATACAGTTCATAAATCTGTTTATAAAACATTTGATTCTTCTTTATACAATTAAATATCAGAGTTCACATACCAAAATATCAATGCAGCGGAATTACAGTGTAGTGCAATAGAATAACATAGTAGGTAGTAATACTACAATCTTCGTCTTCGTCCTCCAGAGCTAAAACTTCAAATCCTGAAACGCTCGGACTGACCCGAGCGAATTTGGAAAGACAAAAACACTCGAGTCAGAACTAAAAGATCTTATGTGAGTTACATTAACAGAAATAAATATGAGTGCAGTAACTCAAGAGATGCTCGGGATTTACATCTCCTAAGGATCCGTTAAACTATTTACTATGTAGTATATTGCGCTATTATAATAGTGTCTAATTGTAAAATAAACTTACTTTTAAATAGCGTTAAGGCTTTACATTTTCCACCTTAACACATTTATATATTCCCATAGTCTATACAGTACCGTAATCTCCCCCGTACTGGGCGTCGTCAGAGGGCACTCCATAGGTATGGTACAAAACAAAATCGTATAAGGTGCGCTAGAGTAGGTGACACGGTACAGCTAGGCAATGCCAGGGTAGATATACCAATTGCTATCCGGACTGGTGGAAACGCGCAGCGCGCAGCTACTGCCCACCTCGAACAAACACCCTCAAAATCAAAGAAATCAATAGTGGCCACCGAATCAATCCAAAGTCAAAGTATAGTATCGAAGGAGTGCGTTCGATCAGAGAAATGACCTCATTGGCCCGAGAATCGCTCCTATTTTAGCCACCTTATGCCAACTCACGGGAGTCGGGTCCACGTATTTACCTTGCAGGAAACGCCTCCACCAACCTACTTCATTCTGGAATCTCCACCACGTACACGGTTGTTAAAGTGGTTTTCGGAGTTGGCAGAGAGTATGACAACTTCTGATCCCGGCCTCTTCAACAACCAAACGTTATTATAACACCGCGGTCCTTTATAATAATTTGTACTTTTAAAACCAGAATATAATATCCATTTCAAAACCATATAAATATGATATCATTTCCTTTTAAAACCCAAAACAATATGATATCATCTTTATTTTCCAATATATTCTTTCCAAAAATCATAGTGGTTTCAAAGTAAAATATTTAGAAATCAAAACTCTGGAATATAATATTTCCAAATTATACTACCTTAAAAATCATAACCTTGAAACAAATTTCCATCTCTCAAATGGTTAAATATTAAATTTCTTTTATAAAAAAAATAGCTTCTTTACATTTCACAAATCAATTCCAAATATCGATTTAAACTTCCAAATACCATTTTTAATTCTTATGTTACAAAGCTTTAAATATTTCACCATTTCAAAAACAAACTCGTTTGACAAACCCATATATATCAAATTCAATTACTTATTATTTAGACTTGAAATGTTTACTTAATGAATTCAATATAATTTAAGTAAAACCTTTAGCTTCACGTAATTGGAAAATCTTTCAATTTATTAAAGTTGATATATTCATTAAAATCAACCTGATATTCATTTAAATCACTTTACAAAAAATCAAGTTATGAAAATCATATCCTTTAAAATTTTAATTTTTATTAAATTCAATTTAACTTAATATTCATCTTTCAAATCTTATTCTCATTTAAGTCATAAAAACTCCAGAAATTAGATTTTAAATAAAGGCTTAATCGTATTTGATCTTAAAAATCAAACTTTATTTTATACTTCAAATCAAAGTTATACAAAGCTTAAAAACCGAAAATTTTCTATATATATATATATATATATATATATATATATATATAACCAAATCAATATCCCATAAACCATATATATATATATAGCTTTTACAAAATCATAGTAAAACATTTCAAAAATAATTTTATATATTTACCGCGGTGTCTGTATAAAATTTTCTACCCTATGGTCAAGTGATACGGATGTTATCATTTCAATCCGCAATTTAAAATAAAAATGCGGTTGTATACCATTTCAAACCGCAATCCCAAATGAAATGAAAATGCATGATGACTTGAAGTTTATACAATGTAAATGTAGCATCCATTCATCCAAATATCAATCATCAACCATTATTTGCAATCATCATCTAATTTAAACAATCATCGATATAGAGCATGTAAATTATACAGGTAATACATAACAGGCATTTACTGGCAGTTTATTTTGTAAAATAAATTAACTAAAATTTAACTATCAGTTTATATGCACAGATAAATTTAACTAAAATTTTAACTGTCAATTTATATGCAATAATTGAATTAAATAACAAGTAAATTAAATGAATGCAAATTAACTGAGATAATGATGAAATATATGCCAAACAGCTATAAATAAATTTTTAAACCCATTATAAATCAATTTAACAAACATAAGAACTTTTAGAAGTTGTGAGTGGGTTAAAACACTCACCTTTTGAATTTAAATCGAATTTAAATTCAATTTAAACTCAAAAATTCGACGGTCTTCGAATTGGTCCAAACGAGTGTCAACAGATCTGGAATTTAATTACGATCCTAACAAAAAAAATCTCGCGTGAATCGGACTATGTATGAGAAAGTTATTCGAAAATTTCGATTGAAACAAAAATTAAATAAAACAAAATAAACAAATATACCCCATCACCATGCCACGTCACAGGCCACGTCCTTCTTCTCAAATTCGAGCAGCTACAGCACCAATAAAAAAACGGATAGTACCAACAGATTACGCTCTTCGAGAATTATGACATATAATTTTTCAGGAATTTTTAGAGGAGTTTGAAATATATATATATTTTATTTATTTATTTTGGACTGTAATTGGATCTGGAAATTTTGCAGCCATTGGAAGAGAAGAAGTTGAAGAAAAGAACACACAGAGAGAAATGAAGATAGATGGAGGCTAGGGTTTACACAGCCTATAAATAGACAAAGTGAAATAGGATAGGTGGGCACGAATCATAAACGCGCAAAAACGGTTGTTGGCCCACCAGAATATTTTATATTAATTGGATACGTTACGGATTAGTAAATAAATAAATTTCTTCCTCAGACATTTACATTGAATTTTAAACGTATTTACAAATGTAAATTTAGATGCTTCATTTATAAGTTTCAGTATAAATTCACAATTTCATTAAATTCCAAATTCATAGATAAGTTTCCATTTTCAACTAAATTTCTAAATTACCGTAATAATTATCTTAGATTTTTATTCATTCTCAATAGATTTAACTATTGTAAATTGACTAAGTTTTCATACTATAAAAATTGTCACGACCCGAAATCGATGTCCGATAAACAACATCAAATTCGTATCGCGGGAGCTTGCAACACCATTAAATGATAAATACACAGCGGAAATAAAAGATGATATCACTGATATAACATAAATACAATATCTGATACATTAATATGACACAATGATAATCATCAACATCATAGAATATACAACATAGAATACAGCGAAATATAACACGAAATGAGATAAGTCTTCAACAGAATCCAATACTGCGACTCTGATCCAATAGCTCCAAAAAAAAAAAAGAGCTCCAAAACTCCTAGCTCGATCCACCATCAAGATTGCACCAAGATAAGCAAGTACGGTGTGATCCAGAGACTGAACCAGCTCCAGATAATCTACTGAACCTAACTATCTGAAACATAAACTCTAGACTGCTCGTGTGGAAAAAATTGTGGGCACCCAGAGTTTAGGAAAGGAACAATAAACTCCGGGTCAGTCGTGGGACTGGTATGAGCAAACAAAAACAGTTTGTCTTTAAAAACAATCAAAAGATTTATCCTTTTGAAAATCGCAATGCTTTTTGAAAAATGAGACTACCATAAGGCCTCCCCACACACACACCATGCAAACGCAGAATCGGAGGTGATTTCTCCTTATGATAGTCAAATATGCTTGATACGTGAATTTCTTTAATATTATTATTATAAGTGCACAGTGCAGAAAATATTTTGAAAATAGAATATAAATCTTAGCCAGCATAGACATTTCGAATTATGCCTACTATAACTACCATGTTCAATAGCAGGTTACCGCCACATTCCATGGCAGGTTATACAACTAAAACCGTACAAGGCTCGTATTGTTTCTTTGGATTTTTCCAACAAATGGTCAGGCTAAGAAACTTCCTATTGCCACATGGGAACGCCTCTGGCGGGACGCCCCGAGAACCAAACCGTTCTCTGCCAAACAAGGCCGGGAACCCCTTTTCCCAAGGGATATTACAAACCCTCAGATATGCCACCCCCGGTCCTTTGGGACCTTTAAACGAGGATCCTCTAAACCAACATCACACATAAATAAATATAGTGTGTCCACATGAGTAAGTATCTGGGCTCCATACCATGATACTACCCTTTTCCAGAAGGAATGGTCATACCCTAGGGGAGCTACCCCTGAAACCTTGCCACACAATTCATGTTTCGACCATTACCGATTTGTGAGGCTCGACGAAGTTTCGTCCACAAAGCTACGCTTTGATACAAAGCTATGCTTTGGGTCAACAAATGATCAAAGTAATGATCACAAAGATAAATGATCAAACAAATGATCCTATCACAAATGATCAAACAATGATCATTACACAGCAGCACTTAGCATGTCACATTACCAAATTGGGAATATATTGCTGATAACCATCAACTACATAACCTCTGAGCTCGTATGTCTCGGAGAAGGGTGTTAAGCTAAAAGAATAAATTCTCCGCCACCACAGAAATGTATTTGAAAGAAATCTGCTTTATATCTCAAATTGTAATGTCAGACACACAATCCATACAAGTCTGTTCCGGGTTCGAACAGAACCGAAGGCACTCCCAAAGAAGCCCTTGCAATCCGGGTATTCACAATCTCGATCGGCCTTCCCATCACTTAGGGAATCTCTATACCGGAGCAACTCAGTGCAGAGACAATCGATAGGTCGTCCTATCGTTCTCGCAAATACCCGGTCTTCACCACCAGTCTTCAAATGCTATCCATAACGACGTATCACATATTCGGAATGGGATATATGACACAAAGGTCCTCTCCCGGCTAAACCGAATAGTGAGCGCAACATTTAAAACATATGGATATGGGATTTCAATTAAGTCACAACTTAATAATTCAAAACTTTCTTTCAAATGGTTTAAACCAATTTCCATTTTAAATCTTTTAAACAAAAAGATTTATTTCACAAAGTTCATTCAGTTTCACAAAGATTCATTCCCGGATTTCAAAACAATTTCATTTCAATTGGATTAATTCATTAAATCTTTAAATCAAAGATTTATTTCATAGCTTTCAAATCTGTTTGCAAAGATTCATTCATAACTTGGAAAATTATTTCAATTCGAACTTGAAATCCTTTCTAATACAAATTGGAAATTCATTTCTCATATGAAAGTATTTATTGTTTGAAAACAACAGTTTTCGTTTCAGAAAAGCCCGATATCATTTATACAAGTTAAAATCCTTGGTGTAATTCAAATTCCCAAAACACACTTTAAAAATGGTTTGAACCCGTATAACTTGTAACGTTCTTTTTAAATCATAAGTATTGAATATAGAATTCAATTTCAGATTATTGAATTTCAGTTTAAATCCCATTATTAAATTTTCAAATCTTTATTAGTTATTCAAAAGTAACTTTTATTCTTAAAACAGCTTTTCAAATGCTTTTCATATTAGACTTAATTTATTTCCAAAACTATTTGAATTTAAAAATTCAAATTCAAAACTTATTTACAAATCTGTGAATTAACCGATTTCCACGTGAAATCTGTATTCGTGTGTGTATAGTGTGGTCCAAGGGTTTTACACAATAATGCACACATCAGTCATCACAGATTCAATCAATATCGATAAGCGGTAAAATTGATAACGCTTATCTTTATTCACAGATTCATACATAAATAAATTTATTAAGCACAAATATTCATCATTAAAATTCGACGTGGGTTTCGGATAACCAACTGGAATCCGACTCCCTGTCGCATCGAAGTTTAAATGCCGTTTTACGGCAAAGGGGTTTTCTCATCAATGTGGAATAAAGTCATCAATCATAATCCAGCACAGAGTAATTCACATCTCACAGCATCACAATTTCAAAACAGAAACATCGATTCATTTTACAACAAATCAAATATCCAACATATACAATCCATAAATAATCATCTTTAATTCTTATTGTAATTAATTCAAGTTTAATCAATTACTTGAGAGTTAATTCCTTAACCCTGTTTAATTTATCATTAATTCTCAACTGATTACTTATTTCATTCCGAATTAGTTAATTAACAAAACAATTCTTAATCAATCATTAAATCTTAATTACTAAATTGATTTCTCTTAATCATTAAGTAAAAATCTTAATTTTTAATCAACTTAATTGACCATTTATTGATTACTTAATTTCTTAGTTAATCAATTATTAATCCTTAATTCTGAATGAAATTACTTAATTTATTAACTATTAATTCATAGTTAAATTACTTAATTAATTACTAATTACAATTAAAAAGTAATTATTCTTGATTATTTTCAGAAAATAATCAATTAATATTAATTTTTCACAAATTAACGTTTTCAAAGAAAACTTCTTTAAACTTTGGAAATCATTTTAATATTAACTATAACATTAAATGTTAAGTAACTTAATTACTTGATAAAAAAATAGTTAGATGTTAAAACCTTGTTAAAGTATTAACTAAAATAATTATGACTTGTTTAAATTTATTGACTTTAACCGTTGAACTCTTTCTTAAGTTACCGTATTTAAAAATTTGTAGAAAATAGGTTGTTAACGTTGCTTTTTACAACATAAGTTCCCAGTTTGTCAAAAAAAAAAACCCGAGTCCATCCTTTAAATACTCCAGTATTACTTCGAGCCGAAACCCCCTTTCCCCGAGACCTCTTCTCTCTCTCTCTCGAGTTCTTCTTCTCTCTTTTTTTTTAACTAAGTTGAAATTAAAACTACAGTTAACAATCATTCACGCGCTCATACCCAAGAACCCGAAGTAAACCCCCTTCATCCTCGAGTAATGACTCGCGACAACCCCCATCCCCCAACACTGCCACCAGGTGATACGTGCACGTGCACGGAGCGGCGACGCCACTCTGGCGATCGACAAGGCTCCCCACAAGTCACAAATTGACACGGAAATCGGTCTAAAAATCCAAATTGGTGAAATTAAATTCTGGAGGAAATCGAGCTTCCAGACCAAAACTCGAATACCCTTCTTCATCAAAAACCGCCTCAACCAAGCGAACCCAACCACCAGAAAATCCCCAACTCCGGCCTTACCTCACACACCCCCTACGCTACCCTTCCTCTGAGTTTCGTGCAGCTCGGTGCACTAGGGGAGGCGCGGTGAGCACAAATTCGAACGCCAAGAAAACTAGGGTTAAAAACAAATCCCGATCGCCACCATCACCACCGAGGCTTTGACCACCTCCGAGCATTTTTCCTAGACCCTACGACCCCCCAGCTAGCTACAGCTCCAATCACGAGGCGAAAAATGTCGCCGATCACCGTGGTTTGCCCAAAAAGTCAAATCAGTTCACTTCCCGTTTTCTCATCCCAAATAGCACTAAAAATCTGGATTTTGCTTTTAAAAATCATAGTTTGTAAAGGTGAACCAGATCATACATTTAAAAATTAAATTTTAATCAATTATTCTTTTCCAAAACAATGAGATTCTACTACATTTTTTTATATTTTCCAGAAAGCTATTTATCTTTAGTGCCTCCAAATATTTTTAGAAAGGAGATCATGAAAATTCTAACAAAATTCCTTCAAACATTAAGATCCATAGTGGTCTAGAAGGTGAGTTCTCGATATTCAAAGGGATTAAACCCTATAATAACTTAGAACAGAGACCTTTACTTGCTACAGACAGGCATAAGCATATACACCTATACAGGAGTTCATATTTATGCTAGCATCTTTTATATTTTTCATTTACAAATCATCAGATGCAAACCCAAAAGATAACCATATTAGTTCAAGTGTTTGCTCACCTTTCTGTTGAAGACAGAGACCTGGAACAAGCTTTGAACAGATTGAACTTGCTATTCAGGTTGAACTTGCTTTGTCTTCTTTTTTTTTTGTTGAATGACTTTGAGTTTAAAGATGATGATATTTATGAATTTTCCTCTGGTTTGCTTAGTCTCGAACTGGAATAGAGTTGATATAGCAACAGATTGTATGTATACAGGGGAAGGTGCTATCTAGTACAATATCTTATTTTTATATATATTTTTCTTTGTACCAATGCAGGGATTTTTCATGTTGGTGGCTGAAAGAAGTAGCCTACTTCGGCTGAGATGATATTGGATATGCTGAGAGGATATTGTGGTGGCTGATGAGATGGAGCAATTAATGCAAAATCCTATTGTTTACATCTTGCTTTGTACATGTTTGTACAGTTTCTTTACTTTGCTTTGTATTTTATATGTACTTTTGTTTATAACTTATACTATTTAATTATGTATGCATATGTTTTGCATGTGCATGTACAGTTCTTGCTTTACTTTGTACTCGGCTGAGATGATTTCAAGACATGCTTGCTTTGTTTGTGTCTAAGTATTTTGTTTTACTCTCTTTTGTTACTTCCCTGGTTTACATAATTTATATGCAACCTATATGTATTCCATTATGGTTTATTTTATAACCATATAGTAAACATAAACTTTGATTTTTTTATTTGCTTGCTTGATTTAATTTCCAGGCTCTTATCTTATTGCTTCACAATATTAATGAATTCAATGTTGTTATTTTTATCTATATAAACTTTAAATTTTTCAAACATTAAATGCATAACGTATATTTTATTTTATTTATATTTTACACTTATCACTTATATTCAATATTGATACGTATTTTTATTTTATTTTAAACACTTTATTTATAATTCAATTCAACTGAAAATATTCATTTTTGAGTTTCAAGTCAAATCCAAAAACAAATAAATATAAATTTCTTATTAAATTTGAAAAATTCAACCAAATCCATAATTAAATCTAAAATTCAGTTATATTATAAATTTAAATTCGTCTATAAAGCTGGGATCTTTACAAAAATCCACATTTCTATGTATATATACATTTGAATTCCCTACTAAAATATTTTATTTATATTTCGCAATTACTTCCAATCCATTTTTTTTTGGCATCGCACTGTTACTTAAATAAATAGCCTATACCAACACTAATTATCATTAATTTGAAAACGGGTTACCAAATTTTGGATTTTATTAATAATTATTATTTATTACTTCATTGTTTACTCAAATTTAAACAATTTAAGATGTTTCTTAAATGCTGAGTACATTATTAACTTCAGCGTAAAACTTCAATTTTATTTTATCTACAAATTATAAATTAACTTTGCAGAAATCCTTTAGTTGACCTTTCATTTAATTATCCTATCTATTGGTATCCCATAGATGGGAATTCCTAAAACATCTCCGAATTCCAACTTTAATTTCAATCACATAAAATGTTCTATTCAGTTTCCAATAAATTCAATAAATTCAAATTATCATGTTCTAAATCCAAATGAAACCATATATCCTGCCTTCCATTCTTTTAATCTAACTAATTATCATATTCTGAATACGGTTTACGTTATTTCCACCTATAAGCTACAAATAATAACGAATGTTGCATTTGATTTAGACTCTAAATAAATTGATTGGTAATAATTAATAATTCTCACTATTGCCCAATTTATTCCCATTCATGCTTAAATTACCACCAAACAATCATTAAATTTACCTATCTTTTATTGATTCCGTAAAATCTATTTGCCCTGAGTTAGTTACTGCATTTATCAATTTCCAATTTCGCAATCACCTTAAATACATAAATTGGTATTGCATTAACATTTAAATTTATTAGCTTATGTCAACACTATTAACATTAATTGCAATGTATTACCAATTTTAGTCACTACCCTAACTACTAACTCATATTAACCTACATTATTCCCAAGAATTTCATTGGTTTTTCTTATATTAAATTTATCAACCATATTAATTAATGTTTTTTTAAAAACAATTAATAAAATTCCCTTTAATATATACAACTTAGCAATCTATTAAGCATGGTATTATATTTCACGTAAATGTACATTTAATTACATTTATTACAATGTTATCCAAATAAATTGATGATCTAAGTATATAACTCCTAATATCCACCCATCTTGCCTTAATCCCAAATAACATACAAACTAAACTACCCTTAATTTCAATTAACCCTATCATTACTTTTTATATTCCAAACAAATAAATTAATAATAGGTTAATTGAATCAGATTTACAATCCAACTTTAATTATTTGCAAATTTTGTCAGTTTGGACCACTTGGTAAATTCAGAATCCTTTAACAACTTCCTACATTGATTTATTTTTGAATCATCCCAAAATTTTCAATATTAAAGTACAAATCCAATTTATCAAAAATTAAAACTTAAATTTCAAGGAATTTATTTATTTAGGTTTAGATCCCGTTATTCACTAAAATTGGTTGGTATTTATTTCATTCGCCTCTTTAATTGTACGTAAATTTCTCATAAATACACCAAAAATTTCATTTAATTCCAACTGCTTCCTAATTTCCATTTCTACGTCTTAACACACTCTATATTAAACTTCTAGACATTGAATTACTTATCATATTAATGTAACATTTATCTAGTGTATTAACATTTATTTCAATTCAAATTCTATCAACCAATTAAACATGTGACCTATTACTATTGCTTACAAATCAAAATATTGCACCCATTGTCATCTTCTGAATGGAATTAGTCTTTATTTCAAAACTTATCTAAATTTACATTGAGACCATATTTAATCCTCTTCGATAATATTAATCCTCGATTTATTAAATGGAATCAATATATCTTACATAACATGTTTTACGCATAAATTTTTAATTAATATTATTTCAACTTATTCCCCATATTCTCAATAATTACCTAACATAAATCTACGCTTATTTTATTCTACGTTCACACTTCCGTTACTCTCAAATCAATAAGTAACGTTCATATAAATAAATGTTATGTCAGTTGTTGGATCATAGGTTTTGATTGCTGACAAAAATTCACGAATCTACAACTACGACATCATCCCGACTCAACGACTCAAAGTATGGTTCATATAGTTATATATTTTAACAAGAGTCATCAAATATGTATATAGAGTCTAGTAAGTGCTTTGTTAAAATCTTTCCTCAAGAATCATCATTCACATTCAAATAAACTTGCATGCATATTTTAATCAAAATCAAGTTTTCAAAAAATACATGGAGCGAGGATCAAACCTGGGTCACTAGTTTGGAAGGCATGTACTCTAACCAAATGAGCTATTGCTGTTTTTGTTTAACAACAGAATTCAGTCGACTGAATTTCCTGCACAGTCGACTGAATCTGTGCAGTTTAACATACATGCACAGTTTCAGTCGACTGAATTTCCTGCACAGTCGACTGAAATTGTTCCTGAAAATTTTTCTTCATATTTTCAGTCGACTGAATTTCCTGCACAGTCGACTGAATTTGAACCTGCGAATTTTGCATGAAAGGACACCTTCTTCTTCCCAAGAGTTGCGACCATTCTTCAATAGAAATGGAAGCTTCTCTTATCTACAACCCTTGGCAATACATGCATCCTTTTTACAACTATAAATACATGATTCAAACATCAATCAATTAACCGAATTCTCTTGCTTTAATCTTACTATTCTCTTGTTCATATTTTCTAGATATTCTCAAAGCAATCACTAATCTATTGCTTGAATCATTGTTTTCGTTTATAACATTCTTTTGATTCATAGCAATTAACATTCCTAAATCTTCACAAACACATTGCATACTCTCGAGGATAAGATTATAGGAATATTGTACTACATTAGACTCATTAGTGTTGACAAGAACACAACAAGTCGAATATTGTATTTTAGTAATTGGGTTGAAGTCCTCTTCGGTAGTTGAGGCAAGAAATCCCGTTCGGTTGTTCGGGTAAGTTGTAAACCTATTACTCCGGGTGAAGTGAGGGTGTTAGTTAGTGAAATTCCTAAGAGGAGCTTAGGGACTGGACGTAGGACGAGAGGTCCGAACCAGTATAAAAGTCTTGGTGTCTCCTTGCATTTACCTACTTTATATACCTAGACTATTTAATTATTCCATATTACACGATCCTACCGCATAGCCCCTTTCTTTCAATTGGTATCAGAGCCTGTATTCTAGAGATCGTAACAGCATCCTAGAATAAATGGCTACAAAGAGATCTAGTCAAGGCAATAAGAAGAGGAAGAGCAATAAAGAAAAATCAAAGGAGCAAACAAACAAATGCTTCATGGCAAAAGATAATGAGGTTAGTGATCTAACTTTTGATGATATGATAGAAATAAATTCAGAACTTCTAGACACTTTAAAAAATCTCAAAAGAAAATATAAGGAAGCTCTAGAAAATCAGAAGAAAGAAGAATTCGAAAGAGATATGCTTAAAGACGAGAAGAAAATATTAGAAGAAGAACTTGAGAAAATTCAAGATTCACTCTTTGACAATTCTCAACTCGCTCTATTAAGTCAAGAAATAGAAGCTCAAAAAGAAAAGAATAATGCTCTAGCATCTGAGAATCATGAGTTAAAAACAAAAATTAAAATTGTTGAGTTAGATAACACTAGTCTCAAAACTAAGCTTGATGACATTACTAAAAATATTTCCAAATTTAATAAAGGGAGAGAAAATTTATCCAGGATTATTGAAAATTCTCAACCTGCTTCAAATAAGAAGGGATTAGGTTATGTTAAGAATTCAAAAGCTCTCAATGATAAAAGTGGTTTAGGATATAATAAAACTGATCGCAGAAATAGCACTAGATATGCTTTCATGTATAGTAAAAATGATAGTGCTAGTACTAAATTTCGAGTAAAGCCTAAATCCAATTTTTATAGAAATTCAAATACTACTATGACCTATAATGTTGGTAATTTCTTTAGAAGTACAAAATCATTAACAGGAAATATGAATAAAAATTATCTAAGTATTTGGGTTCCTGTTGATTGGAAAAATAGAGAAAAATACATTGATGATTATTTTGATATGGTAGTTAATAATGAAAATTATATTTATAAAGGTTCAACCACACCCAAATGGGCATGGTTTCCTAAAAATTAGTAAATTATAAAAACCTTGGGTATCGCATGCTTTAAATGTTAATTTTTTTCTGATACCTCACATTATAAGTAGTGGTTATTTTGTTTTATATTGCTCTATGTTAACACTTATGTAAAATATATTTTATATCATCATATAAACTCTCCTTTTTGTCGATGACAAAGGGGGAGAAAGATATTGCTCTCTAACACAATTTGCAGGAATAAACCATGCAAGCACAGATTAAGGGGGAAAAAGATTAAATAGGAATATATAGCATAGATTCAGGGGGAGAAATCGATAGCACAATTACGGAAAGATATTCAGTGAGAGAGATATGATCAACAAAGCTTGTCAAAGATTCATTCATAGAAAATGGAGTTGTCATCATCAAAAAGGGGGAGAATATTGGATCATAGGTTTTGATTGCTGACAAAAATTCACGAATCTACAACTACGACATCATCCTGACTCAACGACTCAAAGTATGGTTCATATAGTTATATATTTTAACAAGAGTCATCAAATATGTATATAGAGTCTAGTAAGTGCTTTGTTAAAATCTTTCCTCAAGAATCATCATTCACATTCAAATAAACTTGCATGCATATTTTAATCAAAATCAAGTTTTCAAAAAATGCATGGAGCGAGGATCAAACCTGGGTCACTAGTTTGGAAGGCATGTACTCTAACCAAATGAGCTATTGCTGTTTTTGTTTAACAACAGAATTCAGTCGACTGAATTTCCTGAAGTCGACTGAATCTGTGCAGTTTAACATACATGCACAGTTTCAGTCGACTGAATTTCCTGCACAGTCGACTGAAATTGTTCCTGAAAATTTTTCTTCATATTTTCAGTCGACTGAATTTCCTGCACAGTCGACTGAATTTGAACCTGCGAATTTTGCATGAAAGGACACCTTCTTCTTCCCAAGAGTTGCGACCATTCTTCAATAGAAATGGAAGCTTCTCTTATCTACAACCCTTGGCAATACATGCATCCTTTTTACAACTATAAATACATGATTCAAACATCATTCAATTAACCGAATTCTCTTGCTTTAATCTTACTATTCTCTTGTTCATGTTTTCTAGATATTCTCAAAGCAATCACTAATCTATTGCTTGAATCATTGTTTTCGTTTATAACATTCTTTTGATTCATAGCAATTAACATTCCTAAATCTTCACAAACACATTGCATACTCTCGAGGATAAGATTATAGGAATATTGTACTACATTAGACTCATTAGTGTTGACAAGAACACAACAAGTCGAATATTGTATTTTAGTAATTGGGTTGAAGTCCTCTTCGGTAGTTGAGGCAAGAAATCCCGTTCGGTTGTTCGAGTAAGTTGTAAACCTATTCCTCCGGGTGAAGTGAGGGTGTTAGTTAGTGAAATTCCTAAGAGGAGCTTAGGGACTGGACGTAGGACGAGAGGTCCGAACCAGTATAAAAGTCTTGGTGTCTCCTTGCATTTACCTTCTTTATATACCTAGACTATTTAATTATTCCATATTACACGATCCTACCGCATAGCCCCTTTCTTTCCTCAGTTTCCTATTTATTGTGGTATTTGTATTTATTTATTACTGCATAACTTTACTTATTTTCTTCCCATCACTTTAAAATTAATCGTTAAAGTAACGCTTATCAATACGCATCAAATTATTTACCAAATTATAAGGTTTTGATTTTTTTAACAAATTAATTGACAGATTAATTAGGTAATGTATACGAATTGTTATTATACCCATAAATTTACACTTAATTATTTAAATGCCTTACCTATATTCTCTATCTTCCCATTATATTCAAGTACAATACTTACACCAATTTTTATTGAAAAATTTATTCATATTACAAACAAAGGCTTAAATTACCATTGTTAAATTAGCGTTCAATATATATTTATCACCTTTTATTATTTCTACTAAATTTTTATTACAAAATTCTATTAAATAAATTAAATCGTCGAAATTTCCGGGTCGTTACAGCTATTATAAACTGCAATCGTTTCATTTACTTTTAACGTTATGCAGTTTCTATTCTTAATATGACCCTATTAATTAGGTCATAAATAGAACGTTTCATTTACCTTTAACGTTATGCAATTTCTAATCTTAATGTGACCCGATTAATTAAGTCATAAATAGGCCGTTCTATAATTAGAACATTAGGTTTGTGATTAATCTTTAGCGTTGAATTGGTATATGATGGAGGTACCAGATTTAGAGTTAAATGTTATATAAAGGATTGGGTCCTCTCTCTCCTAGGATATAAAGGTATTCTTCTCCATCAAGAAACATATAAAGAAATAGGGTTAGAGAGAAAGACCGAATTCTGAGAAGAAGAGTAATTATTAAAAGTCGGAAGAAGAAGATGACAGCCATTACATCTTCCGCTGTTAATCAAGGTACGTCATCTTAAAAAAATCATATTAAGCTTTGTTTGTGAAATATTTGGTATTGGTGATCCTTGGGCTATTACTTGAATTATTCATCATTAATCATGAAAGATGGAACAGTAAAGAATTTTTGACATTTGATATTAGAGCCACCAATCAATAACTGAATATTTCCTATGATTGCAATTAATCTGTTCTATGCTTTACTCATGATGTTTAATCAAGTATGTGTTATAAGTCAATTATGCACATGAGATTTATGATTTTGTTAATCACCAAAGTGGTCAAAATCAGAATAATCATTTAGTGCATAAGTGACATAATGATTATTGATAGAAATTGCCAGTTATAATAATACCAAAAAAACCGACGTCACTAATGGTAGAACTTGATAACTTACCCAAAGGAAAGTCTTATTCTATAACTAGTTGGCACGATGAGGTTTAATAGATATCTTGATTAAATAAATATTGATCATCCAAAGATGTCAGTTTTATTTAATTGAATATATTTATTACTTACTTATGTTTTGGTATTTAATTATATTAAGTATAAGATAGTATCTACCCAAAGGAGTGTTATATTATACTATTATGTACATATCTGAATCGCATTAGCTATGACCTTATAGTTATTTCAATTTTTTTTATTTAATTTGCAGTAGTTCCCATGTGTTGAATATGCACTTATATGATTTTTGTTTGATGATAATAAACATATATATATATATATTCGTTTAAATGTATTTGTTAATGTACTATTTTATTTTTCACAGATTAAATAAATATTTGCTGAATAAAATTAAATAACACAGAATTTGAATTCAAACAGAATTTTTATTCAAACAAATATTTATTACAATTTGAATAGTACAAATTCAAGCTCTCACTATACATATACAATTTTGATTACAACACATCACAATTTCATATTTACATTTAACCTCACTACACATCACTCTTTCACTCAATTCGTATTTCATCTACAACTTCATTCCAGTTAGAATCCAGCATCTGAGCAATCTGCAAAAATATACACTAACGCGGTAAAATTGAAAAAGAAATATTTTTGCAATATAAAATAAAAGATGGTTTTGAAAATATTATTTGCCTCAGTTATTTGGGTTGTTCGTCGTCATTTAAATTTGAATTTATCATACACGAACAACTTGTGACATACACAGTGTATCACTGTATATGCCACAAGGCCGTGCACATCGAAATATACACTTGATAATGTTACAGGGACAAGTGAGCACAGGTCAAACCCAAATGAAAAGACGGGTTCAACTCACGTGCAATAAAATAAATGTCACAACTCTCAGCACAAGGTCAAACCCGAGTTTTTAAAACTGGATTCAACTCAGGTGCAATAAAAGTGTACAAGCTCAACAAATTGATCAGAGGTAGCAACTTTGAGCTACAGACCGAGCAAGTACATATATACAAGCAACTGAAGGCAACATGACCAAAAGATCAGAGACAAAGTAAATCCAACTCAGCAATGAACTCACATGGACAAC
Source organism: Allium cepa (assembly GCA_030765085.1). Classification (NCBI taxonomy): domain Eukaryota; kingdom Viridiplantae; phylum Streptophyta; class Magnoliopsida; order Asparagales; family Amaryllidaceae; genus Allium; species Allium cepa. The sequence continues at coordinate 754,827,593 of CM060931.1, read as the reverse complement.
ATGTCATGAATGAACTAGCAAAGGCTAGCCACCAACATAACAGCAACACCAACCAGAAAATACAACAATTCAGGGATGAACACGGATGAAGCCGAAAATGATCAATGAACAGTATTCATCACAATGAACCAACAATATGAAAAAGGACAGTGAAAAGTACAAGGTAAAGACATATGCATTGCAACTTACATGTACACCATGACATCAAGGCCAGAAGTTCAAGTGAGTGCGCCAAAGATATGACAACACAACGAACATGACAGCGAACAAATGACCTAGGGTACAACTTCAGATGACGCAGATGAACACATGGCCGAGAAACAACATCCAGACCAGTATGCATATGAAACCAACATGGCCAAAATGAAATACCAGAAACAAAAGTCAAGAGCAAGTCAAATGCACAACAGGCCGGAACAGTACAACTCAATTAATATGCAAATGTCAAGACTAACTCCAGAGTATCACACGTACAAACAACTCCAGACTCAAAGATAGATAAATGTATGCATAGATGAATCGTGAACCATAAAGACCAAACAAAAATGTATCAATCTCAAATATCAAGCCGCAAGAAGGATGCAAGTTCGAAACAAATTCAAGCCAAAGCCAGAAATTCACGAAATCAAAAATGGCCGAAGTCAAATGAATTCAACACCGTGGTGACCACGTAACAAATTCAAAGCCGTGTTTCAAATCAAAGTCAACACCGTAATGACCAAGAAATCAAACGAGTCAGATTCGAAGTCGTGTGAATCAAGCTACTAGAAATTATACGAAATTGACAAAGTCAAATAAATCATCAACGTTCAACAAAAATCGAATGGCCGAAAGCATGATAATGAACAATTCAAACTAACGTAATTCAAGGAGATCGACTCCTATAAATTGCAACAATCATCATCGGCATAGTATGCATCGAGTTCAAGTACGAAAACATTAAATCACAAAAGCATAAATTACATACCGAAGCAAAGATAAAACTCGATCAACGAAGCAGCCAAAGTGAACAACGAGAAAAGATCGACCGAAGCTACTCGCGAATTATCCACGCGATCGATCAACATAAAGCAGGCGCTTCAAAAACCCTAATTTGTATCAAAGGACGAAAGCCCTAATTTGGATCGAAGGACGAAGCCGCCACGTTCACAAAGAAACAAATAAAGGAGGAACGGGTTAAAACATAAAAGGGGCCAGCCTTTTCTTAAGAGCTTCTCTTTTAATAATATTATAAAGGGTTTTATTTTGAATTAGGGTTGTTTTTATTTTAAATTGTTTTTAAATTGTAATTTCTTTTTAAACCGTTTAAATTTCTAGTCGTGTGACTAGGGGACAAACTACGTGGCATAGTTTGAGAATTTGCAGCTCAGTCGCTGAGTTGTGGCAGGGTTTTGAGCGTAGAGTTAGGTTTAGTCGATAGCGGGTGTCGCGAGATTACGTGTGTAAGCGTCTGACTATCTAATTTCTAGTAGAAACCTTGGGGGCAGCACGTAGGCAGGGTTTTGCCGAAGCTGGGTAAATTCTGTGTCGTTTCTATTTCTGCATTTATTATTCTTCTATTATCTGTGCTGCTATTGTTCTGTAATCGGCGTTGAAAGTATTTTATAAGCTTCCGCGATTAATTTTTATAATTTATATTATCACCCTATTCACCCCCCCTTTAGGGTGAAATCGATCCTACAAGTGGTATCAAAGCTAGGAACAAAAGCCGCTTTTGTTTTAAAAATTCGTTTTTCAAAAACCAATTTCTGTTTTAAAATTTTGAATTTTTAAAATGGCTTCTTTTAATACTGCTTTTGCTGAGAGTCAATCCATAATTAGACCACCAATGTTCAATGGTGAATATGCTTATTGGAAAAATAGGATGGAAATCTTTCTGAAAACCATTGACGCTTGGAATATTGTTGAGACAGGTTATAGAACACCGACTATAACTGTAGATAATCAGGAAGTAGATAAACCAAAGGAACAATGGACAGAACTAGAAAATAAATTACAAAATACTAATGCTAAAGCTATGAATTCTATTATCTGTTCAATGGATCAATTTGAATTTAATCGTGTCTCACATTGTCTAACTGCGCAAGAAATATGGCACAACTAGAAGTGACTCACGAAGGAACATCTCAAGTCAAAGAATCCCGCCTTGCCATGCTAAGCAGCGAATACGAGAACTTCACAATGGCGAAGGAAGAAAATATCAAAGAGATGCATGGACGACTTTCCAATATCATTTACAAATCAAAAGCTCTTGAAAAAACATACACAGAGTTGGAGATAGTCCGAAAAATCCTCAGAGTCCTTCCGCGAAAATTTGAAGCAAAGGTGACTGCCATTCAAGAATCAAAAGACTAAAAACAAATGAAAATTGAAGAACTCATCGGAAATCTCACCACTTATGAGCTAGAAATGAAATTCAAGGAAGAGCGTGAAGGAGGAGATACTCGAAAGAAATCAATAGCGCTCAAAGTAACAACCGAAAGTGATGATGATAACGATGATGATGATGGAGCAGCAGAGCTGGCACTGCTAATAAAGAAATTCAAAAGGTGGAATCGCAAATCCAGCTTGAAATCATGAATTGAAAAGCAGAATAGGTAAAGCACTAGACTACTCAGAAGAACAGAAAATTATCTGTCACAAGTGCAACAAACCCGGTCATATCAAGCAAAATTGTCCATAGAATCAATTCAGCCAAGGAAAGAAATAGAAAAAGAAAAGTTTTGCAGCCACTTGGGATGAAATGGATGAGATGATAAAAGCACTGGCAGTGAGAGCGAAAAAGTAGATTTGTGCCTTCGATGTGATATAACTGAGAGTGATGATGATGAGCCAAGCGAGGTATCAAAACTTACTCATTCAGAGTTGCTTATATATTTTCATGAAGTAAATGGTTGTTTTGAACGACTTAGGGAGAAATATGCTAAACTTGAATCACAAAAAGTTACTTTGATAGAATTAAATGAACAACTTGACCAATTAGTTAAAAACTATCAAAGAAGGATCCCTAAGTGTGATAAGTGTCCAACATTCGAAGAGGAAATTAAAAAATCAGAAATCAGTATAAAATCACTTGAAAATGAAATTCTGATTTTAAAAGAGAATGAAAATACTAGGAGAGAGAATTCTATTAAAAAGTGCACAGAATTGTTAAACGAAAATGAATCTCTCAAAACACAAGTCCAACAATTGTCAACGACTTTAGATAAATTTTCAAAAAGTGAAAAATTGTTGAATATGCTATTAGGAAAGCAAACTGTTAATACGGTTAGACAAGGACTTGGATATAGTAGTTCGAAAATTGTTGAAAGCAATATTAATCAAGTTAATTCTATGTGCACAATTTGTAGAAAATATGGACACAATCACAATAATTGTTGGTATAGACCCAAACATGTGAAACCTATACCGATTTGGGTTCCAAAAGGCACAAATATAAAATTTCTCAAAGTTAAACAAATTTGGGTGCCGAACGGAACAATTATAAATAGTTTTGGGTCTCCACAAAATTATTTTTCAAAATATTCTGCCACTAACGATCATGGACCTATAAAAACAAATAGGTCACAAAAATCTTTCAACGTGTAGGTATGGTGGCAGGCTAAGGAACAACAACAGTGTTCTCTGGATTTTGGCTGTTCCAAGGGCACACCGAGCGACAAAGTAAAGTTCCTTAGCCTAGTATAAAGGTGACAGAATCACAATGGACAACAACAAAAAATATCGTAAAGGTAAAACAGGTAATGGTATATTTATTTGAACGATATATTAAATGTGATAATCTGCACCATATTCTGAATGAAAATCAGCCAATATTGAGATGATGAAAAGATGATGATTTTGACTCTGACTTATTCAACATAGTTGGCCAATTATATTCTTATGCCAAAAGCACTATAAAATTCTCTAGATTCTTTGAATCACTTCATATATATTAGTTTGGATTAAAAATAGTGTTTTGTTGGATAATACATTTGGTTATAATACGGCTAACTCTATATTAACGGCTTTTGATTATTAACACGGCTTCATTTCAAATTCAAGAGAATGTCATTTAAATTGCTGTTAAAATTGAGTTTGAAATTTTTGGTGCACACTTCATGGTTTGGTCAATCAAATTAATGATCATTTTGAGTGAAAAAGAAATTCAGATGCAGATTACGCAGGTAATCTAGTTGATAGAAAAATTACTAGTTGAATGTGATTTTTGAGACATTTAGTAACTGCATCGTTTTTCAGAGAAAATATCTGCATAATTCTCACTTGAAATAATTTTCAAATAGCAGAAAATTTTCTTATAAAACCCCCACGAGAAAATCATTTTTGACCATATTTTCGGATTAGTCATTTTGAAAAATTGATTTCATAATTATTTTTGAATTTGATTTTAAATGACTATTTTGACTAATCTGACTCCCTAATAATTATCAAAAAGATAAATGGTGATTGAAAAAGTGACGAGTGCTGATGTTTATCATATATTATAACTCGAGAAAGTATAACTAGAAAATTTCTTTAGAAATTTAAACAAGAGTTATAAAACTTTTTGTTGGTAAAAATTCCACGACCATCTCTATATCTATCATATTTCTAACGACCATCACTCATCAAAATTCTATATAGTTTGTTGATATGTGGTACTTTAAACAGGAATCGTTCGTTTTTCATTTTTACATTTTTTAAAAGATAATAATAACAACAACAATAATAATAATAATAATAATAATAATAATAATAATAATAAATACCAAAGTATTCACTCTCATTTAAAAGTCCTCACGGTTATGCATGGGTGAATTACTTGGAATTTGTTATGTGCTTCCATGCTCATTTAAAAGTCCTCACGGTTATGCATGTATGGAACGCATATCAAAAGTTGATTTTTAAAATAAACAAGTTGATTCTAATCCCATTTAAAAGTCCTTATGGTTATGCGTGGTTAGAAGATACTTGAATTCATTTTAAAAAAAAATTGGAATACTACTAATCTCATTTAAAAGTCCTAACGGTTATGCATGGTTAGTAGGTATTCAAATTCCTGATATAAATATACCATAAATAGACACAACTGTATGGTTTTATATGATGACATAATTCCCATCATTCTAAAAGTGGAATATGCGCCTAACAAAATATTTATGATTTCTGTTTGATTTTTTATTGAAATTTAATATTTATATTTAATTGAGTTTTAATGTTGAATTAATATAGATCACTTTATCTCTATTTTCTCTAACACTATCATTCTTTTGCTGATAACAAAAGGGGGAGAGAAAAGTTAAGATTTTGTCAAATAAAATCAAGCAAAGGTCAAATAATTTTCTATTTGCATCTAGGCTCATTTGCATATTTTTATTTGTATGCATATATATAGGAGGAGCTTTGTGTAGAGAGGAAGCATTTAAATAAGGGGAGCAATTAGAGCATATCAATGATCAAATACATTTAACATATTCAAAATCTTAAATATATGTTTGTTATCATCAAAAGGGGGAGATTGTTGAATATGCGCATATATGATTTTTGTTTGATGATAATAAACACACACACACACACACACACACATATATATATATATTCGTTTAAATGTATTTGTTAATGTACTATTTTATTTTTCACAGATTAAATAAATATTGCTGAATAAAATTAAATAACACAGAATTTGAATTCAAACAGAGTTTTTATTCAAACAAATATTTATTATAATTTTGAATAGTACAAATTCAAGCTCTCACTATACATATACAATTTTGATTACAACGCATCACAATTTCATATTTACATTTAACCTCACTACACATCACTCTTTCACTCAATTCGTATTTCATCTTCAACTTCATTCCAGTTAGAATCCAGCATCTGAGCAATCTGCAAAAATATACACTAACGCAGTAAAATTGAAAAAGAAATATTTTTGCAATATAAAATAAAAGATGATTTTGAAAATATTATTTGCCTCAGTTATTTGGGTTGTTCGTCGTCATTTAAATTTGAATTTATCATATACGAACAACTTGTGACATACACAGTGTATCACTGCATATGCCACAAGGCCGTGCACATCGAAATATACACCTGATAATGTTACAGGGACAAGTGAGCACAGGTCAAACCCAAATGAAAAGCCGGGTTCAACTCACATGGAATAAAATAAATGTCACAACTCTCAGCACAAGGTTAAACCCGAGTTTTTAAAACTGGATTCAACTCAGGTGCAATAAGAGTGTACAAGCTCAACAAATTGATCAGAGGTAGCAACTTTGAGCTACAGACCGAGCAAGTACATATATACAAGCAACTGAAGGCAACATGACCAAAAGATCAGAGCCAAAGTAAATCCAACTCAGCAATGAACTCATATGGACAACATGTCATGAATGAACCAGCAAAGGCTGGCCACCAACATAACAGCAACACCGACCATAAAATACAACAATTCAGGGATGAACACGGATGAAGCCGAAAATGATCAATGAAACAGAATTCATCACAATGAACCAGCAATATGAAAAAGGGCAGTGAACAGTACAAGGTAAATACATATGCAATGCAACTTACATGTACACCATGACATCAAGGCCAGAAGTTCAAGTGAGTGCGCCAAAGATATGACAACGCAGCGAACATGACAGCGAACAAATGACCTAGGCTACAACTTCAGATGACTCAGATGAACACATGGATGAGAAACAACATCCAGACCAGAATGCATATGAAACCAACATGGCCAAGATGAAATACCAGAAACAAAAGTCAAGAGCAATGTTAAATGCACAACAGGCCGGAACAGTACAACTCAATTAATATGCAAATGTCAAGACTAACTCCAGAGTATCACACATACAAACAACCCCAGACTCAAAGACAGATAAATGAATGCATAGATGAATCGTGAACCATAAAGACCAAAGACAAATGTATCAATCTCAAATATCAAGCCGCAAGAAGGATGCAAGTTCGAAACCAATTCAAGCCAAAGCCAGAAATTCACGAAATCAAAAATGGCCGAAGTCAAATGAATTCAACACCGTGGTGACCACGTAACAAATTCAAAGCCGTGTTTCAAATCAAAGTCAACACGTAATGACCAAGAAATCAAACGAGTCAGATTCGAAGCCGTGTGAATCAAGCTACTAGAAATTATACAAAATTGACAAAGTCAAATAAATCATCAACGTTCAACAAAAATCGAATGGCCGAAAGCATGATAATGAACAATTCAAACGAACGTAATTCAAGGAGATCGACTCCTATAAAATGCAACAATCATCATCGTCATAGTATGCATCGAGTTCAAGTACGAAAACATTAAATCACAAAAGCATAAATTACATACCGAAGCAAAGATAAAACTCGATCAACGAAGCAGCCAAAGTGAGCAACGAGAAAAGATCGACCGAAGCTACTCGCGAATTATCCACGCGATCGATCAACATAAAGCAGGCGCTTCAAAAACCCTAATTTGGATCAAAGGATGAAAGCCCTAATTTGGATCGAAGGACGAAGCCGCCACTTTCACAAAGAAATAAATAAAGGAGGAACGGGTTAAAACATAAAAGGGGTCGGCCTTTTCTTAAGAGCTTCTCTTTTAATAATATTATAAAGGGTTTTATTTTGAATTAGGGTTATTTTTATTTTAAATTGTAATTTTTTTTAAACCGTTTAAATTTCTAGTCGTGTGACTAGGGGACAAACTACGTGGCGTAGTTTGAGAATTCGCAACTCAGTGGTTGAGTTGTGGCAGGGTTTTGAGCGTAGAGTTAGGTTTAGTCGATAGCGGGTGTCGTGAGTTTACGTGTATAAGCGTCTGACTATCTAATTTCTAGTAGAAACCTTGGGGGCAGCACGTAGCAGGGTTTTGCCGAAGCTGGGTAAATTCTGTGTCGTTTCTATTTCTGTATTTATTATTCTGTTATTATCTGTGCTGCTATTGTTCTGTGATCTGTGTTGAAAGTATTTTATAAGCTTCCGCGATTAATTTTTATAATTTATACTATCACCCTATTCACCCCCCCTCCCCTCTAGCGTGAAATCGATCCTACACCATGAATACACATGCTTCATCTGTTACATTATTCACTAGTGTTAATTTTTCTGAATGGAGAGAACAAGTCAATTTCCATTTAGGTGTTCAGGATCTTGACTTGGCACTCCTTGAGGATAAACCTGTTGCTCATACAACAGCTAGTACTGAGACAGAAAAATCACACCATAAAGCATGGGAACGCAGTAACAGATTGAGCCTCATGTTTATTAAGATGACTGTTGCTAACAACATCAAGTCAACAATTCCACAAACAGAAAGTTGCTAAGGAATATATGCATTTTGTGGAAGAGCGTTTTCGTTTAGCTGATAAGTCACTCGCTGGTACTCTTATGGCAGAACTCACGACCATGATGTTTGATGGGTCGCGAACTATGCAAGAGCACATTATAGAGATGACTAATCTTGCAACAAGGTTAAACTCCCTTGGACTTACAGTAGAGGATTCTTTTCTTGTCCAATTTATCCTGAACTCGCTACCTTTTGAATATGGACCTTTTCAAATTAACTATAACACTATAAAGGATAAGTGGAATGTTAATGAATTGGCCAGTAGACTTGTTCAGGAAGAAGGACGTTTAAAAAATCAAGTGAATCACCCAGTAAGTTTTGTGAGTAATAAAGCTAGTAAAGAAAAGAATGGAAAATCAAGTCATTTCAAGAAGAAAAAAGGCACCTGCTAAGAATGGGAAGGATGAAAAAAGAAGGAACTAAAGGATGTTCGATGTCATTTCTGTAAAAGGAAAGGACGTTATCAAAATAACGAAAAGGATAGCTTGGTCCAAAAAAATGGGATTTCTTATGATCCGAACCATAAATCCAAATGAAGATCTTTTTCTCTTTATGGGAGACGGAATGAAATCCACAATGGAAGGCATTGGGACTTATCGTCTAATTCTAGAAAGTGGATATGTATCAGACTTATATAGTACCCTTTATGTACCTTCATTATCTAAAAACCTTATTTTCATAAGTAAGTTGGATATTTCTGGTTTTAGATGTATGTTTGGATCTGGTTGTTTTGATTTATATAAGAATACTTAATGTTGGTTCCGGTATTCTAATTGATGGTTTATATAAATTGAAACTGAATGACACTTATGCGAATTCCTTGCTGAATGTAATAAATAATGTTGGATGCAAACATAGCATGTTGAATGAAAATTCTACTTTCTTATGGCATAAAAGACTAGGTCAGATATTCAAACAAAGAATGATGAGATTAGTAAGTAATGAAATTTTGTCAAATTTGAACTTTAGTGATCTAGAATTATTTGCTGATTGTATTAAAGGTAAAGAAACCAAACATAATAAGAAAGGAGCCACTAGAAGGAGCCAGCTTCTTGAAATAATACACATTGATATTTACGGACCTATGGACACTCCAGCCTTTAATGGAGAAGAGTATTTCATCACTTTTATTGACGATTTTTCCCGCTATGGTTATGTCTATTTGCTTCATGAAAAAACTCAATCTGTGAATGTCCTTGAGTAGTTTGTAAAGGAAGTTGAGAGGCAATTAGATAAAAAGGTGAAAATCATAAGGCCTGATAGAGATGGTGAATATTACAGCAAATATAATGAGCCAGGCCAGTGTCCAGGTCCATTTGCAAAATTCGTCAAAAGTCATGGCATATATGCGCAATATACAATGCCAGGTACACCATAGCAAAATGTGTAGCAGAAAGGCGTAATAGGACGTTAATAGATATGATTAGGAGTATGATGTCAGATTCTACGCTACCTAAGAATTTGTGGTCGTATGCTCTCAAAACCGCTAATTATTTGTTGAATAGGGTTCCTAGTAAAGCTGTTCAAAAGACTTCTTTTGAATTATGGACTAACAGGAAACCTAGCTTAAGACACCTACATGTTTGGGGTTGTCCAGCGGAAACGAGAATGTATAATCCACACGAAAAGAAATTAAATTCTCCAACGATTAGTGGGTATTTTTTAGGTTACTCTGAAAAATCTAAAGGATATGTTTTTTACTGTCCTAATCATAGTCCGGGAATTATAGAAACTGGTAATGCAAGATTCATTGAGATTGGTGAAGTCAGTGTGAGTGCTAGAAGAGAAATAGTGGAAATAAAGGAAACAAGGATAAATGTTACATTGCCTAGAATAGTTCCTCCATCTACTATTACTCCAAATGTTGTTCCAACTATTGGAGAACAGCATGATGATGAACAACATATAAATGAAGAAGTACTTCCTGAAGGAAATGACTTACATAATGTCGATATGCATGAACTACAACAAGTAGCATTAAGAAGATCTCAAAGAGATCGTAGGTCACTTATTTCTAATGATTATATGGTTTATATGCAAGAATCAGATTATGATATAGGAATCAATAAGGACCCAGTTTCGTTTTCATATGCTGTAGAAAATAAAGAGTCAAAGGAATAGATTAATGCCATGAAAGAAGAACTAAAATCCATGCAACAGAATGAAGTTTGGGATCTCTTGAGTTACCACATGGCTGTAAAAGAGTCGGATGCAAATGGGTTTTTAAAACCAAACATGACTCTAGTGGTAATGTCGAACGGTATAAAGCTAGACTTATTGCTAAGGGTTACACTCAGAAAGATGGTGTTGGTTACAAGGAGACATTTTCTCCTGTTTCGAAGAAGGACTCACTAAGAATAATAATGGCATTAGTACCACTTTATGATTTGGAATTGCATCAAATGGATGTAAAAATAGCCTTTCTGAATGGAGATCTTGATAAGGATGTTTATATGGTCAACGTGAGTGTTTTTCTATAAAAGGTAAAGAACAGTTGGTGTGTAAACTTAAGAAGTCAATATATGGGCTTAAACAAGCATCCCGGCAATGGTATATTAAGTTCAATACCATTATTACATCTTTTGGTTTTAAGGAAAATACGGTCGATCACTGTTTATACCAAAAGATCAGTAAGAGCAAGTTTATTTATCTAGTCCTTTATGTTGATGACATCTTGCTTGCTGCAAATAATTTAAGCATATTGCATGAGACTAAAGAATTTCTCTCAATGAACTTTGAAACGAAAGATATGGGAGAGGCATCCTATGTGATCGGAATAGAAATATTTCGTGATCGATCAGAAGGAATATTGGGATTGTCTCAGAAAGGATATATCGAAAGGATTCTAGAGAGATTTGGAATGAGTAAGTATTCACTTGGGAAAGTTCCTGTACAGAAAGGTGATAAATTCAATCTCATGCATCTATAGTTGGTAGCCTAATATATGCTCAAACCTGTACTAGACCGGATATCCGTTTTGTGGTCGGTATATTAGGGAGGTATCAAAGTAATTCAGGAAGGGAACATTGGCAAGCTGCAAAGAAAGTGTTAAGGTACTTACAAGGCACGAAAGATTACATGCTCATGTATAGTAGATCCAATGAATTGGAGGTGATTGGATATAGCAATTCAGATTTTGCTGGATGCATCAATACTAGAAAATCGACTTTTGGTTACCTGTTTATGTTTGCTCAAGGAGCCATATCATGGAAAAGTGCGAAACAAACTATCGTTGCTTCATCTACTATGGAGGCAGAATTTGTGGCATGTTATGAAGCCACAATTCATGCATTATGGTTATGGAACTTTATTTCAGGACTTGCGGTTGTCGACACCATTAACAAGCCGCTGAAAATTTATTGTGATAATTCTGCAGCAGTGTTTTCCTCAAAAAACGACAAGTACTCTAAATGTGCCAAACATATGGAACTGAAGTATCTTGTTGTGAAAGATGAGGTTCAGAAACAAAGAGTGTCAATCATGCACATCAGGACAGAACTTATGATTGCAGACCCTTTGACAAAAGAGTTACAGCCAAGACAATTTAAGGAACATGTTCAAGGATGGGTCTTGGTTGTATTAATAATAATTGATGTGTGACAGTTTGAGCTTCTTTGTGTGTTTCTGATATACAATTATGTGTCTCTTGTTTTAATGTGGCAGTACGTAATTTATGTAATTTTAAACAAGAAAGAGTCTTATAAAGATATTATATTTAGTCATTATGATATAAGACATTATGTGGACCATTATGCCGTTTTATATAAATTATGAGTATAAAATGATGGATTGCTGCCATTGTAGTATATGGAAGGGAATGCATTGAATTAATAATACACAACCGCCATAACTCTCGGCAATTTATCATAGTATGATGTTCAACACTTGATATTATGAACAATCGGGTCAAGTGGGAGAATGTTAGAAAACTGCTATTAGAAACTGCAATCGTTTCATTTACTTTTAACGTTATGCAGTTTCTAATCTTAAGATGACCATATTAATCAGGTCATAAATAGAACGTTTCATTTACCTTTAACGTTATGCAGTTTCTAATCTTAATGTGACCCGATTAATTAAGTCATAAATAAACCATTCTATAATTAAAACATTAGGTCAGTGATTAATCTTAAAACGTTGAATTGGTATATGATGGAGGTAACAGATTTAGAATTAAATGTTATATAAAGGATTGGGTCCTCTCTCTCCTAGGATATAGATGTATTCTTCTCCATCAAGAAACATATAAAGAAATAGGGTTAGAGAGAGAAACCGAATTCTGAGAAGAAGAGTAATTATTAGAAGTCAGAAGAAGAAGATGACAGCCATTGCATCTTCCGCTATTAATCAAGGTACGTCATCCTAAAAAAATCATATTAAGCTTTGTTTGTGAAATATTCGGTATTGGTGATCCTTGGGCTATTACTTGAACTGTTCATCATTAATCATGAAAGATCGAACGGCAAAGAATTTCTGACATCACTCTAAGTTTACTTGATTTTCTACAAAAGGGGATAAAATCGCCTTTTAAAATCATATGTTTTGAAGCGGGAATGGGCATTTGTTTGCTTTAGTTTATCCGGTGATAATAATTGTTAATGGAACTAAAACCAATAAAATGAAAACCAAATCAAATCACCAAATTAAGTTTGATTGGTTATCCGATTTAACTGAACTTAAAACAATTCACGTTTTATGTTAGGGATATTCATTGTAATCTGAAATGAAATCTAAAGAGAATTAGGGAAAAAGACAATCTTTGAAAAAATTAGGCCGAAGGTTATGAAGTTTTATTTTTAGGCTGAAGAACAAATACTATTGATATTTAGCATTATATTGAACTTTTACACTTTACAAAATGCTAGTTATAACTAACATTATTCAGTTTTACACTATACAAAATTCTATTTATAACTAGCATTGTCCTTCAGCCTAAAAAATAAACCTGCTGCCCTTCAGCCTAAAAAAAATTCTAAGTTTGTCATTATGCCTATTTTCTTGTAACATCTAAATATATATTTAAAGTATTTTTATTTTGCGTAATTATGATTTCTAATAGTAATTTTGACATATATATGCTAATTAAAATCTATTTAGATAACTAATTTAAAAAATTGTTATAACATTAGAAATTTTGAAAATATAATCAAAGTTTGGTTAATTTAGTTTAACCAATAACCAAACTAAATTTTCTTGCGAGTCGATTATAAACCAATGTGGTTTCAAAATCAAACCAAATCGACCGAAATAAATTGATTCGGTTGATTTACAAATATTGCTCACTACTACTTTGGAATACTACAACAATCATTTAAAGCTATCAACGGTTGTAATCTAATTCCTATATTAGATTAATAGATCATTACATACCCTTGAAATGTTGAAATTTTCGGTACCCCTTCGCATCTTCCGCTATGCGCACACTACATTTAGCGTAGAAGATGCAAGACCACTCAACGATGCTCTTTTGGTGCCAGCGTCATGATTTTTGGATATCCCTACATCCCCCTATAGCACATATATTTTTATGGCAACATTTATTTGTAACAAAAGGAATATCTTTCTATTACATGCTACCAATCTTATATATATATACTCATCTCTTTTAGAATATCTTGCGATGTGAGACAAATCATAATCCAATCTACGCACTCACTCTAATACAATGAGTGTCACACCTAACAGATCTCCACTTTGGCGAACATTTCTCAATTCAACTTGAAGTTATACAGAGTCCTCAAACACTTGGATAAGGTTGCTAACACCACCAGCAATTTAGATTACATCGCTACCATCTCTCAACAGTTTCGCCAAGCTGTTTTTACAAAGAGTACATTTTTCCACGGTTAGAGCAGACCGCGTTCTAACATATAACTCCACCTTAATGAGAATCCTGAACTCAAGCCACATACTGAAGCATTATTAGGTCAATGCTGCATCATATTGGTCTCATCAAACCATCGGCTCTGATACCATGTTGAAATTTTCGACACCCTCTCGCATCTTCCGATATGCGCTCACTTCATTGTGTAGAAGAGGCAAAACCACTGAACGAAACTCTTTTAGTGTCAATGTCATGATTGGATATCCCTATATTCGCTAGAGCACATATATTTTCGTGGCAATATTTGTTTGTAACAGAAGGAATCTCCTTTTGTTACATGCTACCAATCTAATATGCTCATAGAATATCTTGCGTTGTGGTACTAATCGTAATCCAATCTACGCATCTACTCTAATATAATACGAGCCACACCTAGCATGAAAACAGTAGACATGCCAGTTGTATAGATTTACCGCAAAACTACAATTGGATTTTGCTCTCGTAGGATAATGCGGCATAACATTGATGTATGTTTGCATCCTTGTGCTGGTTAAATGTATTTTTTCCTGTATGTGCTTAACCCTTTTGGTTGCACCGTATACATGCCTTAATATATATCAGTGTAAATCTCACGTGCATCCAATAGCTAAAATATTTACTTTTCATTGACAAAATAATTTATGCACTGTCGCGGTACTGTTATTTCAAGTAATTTGTTAGTGAAATTTTATTGATTTGTGGTTGGTAAGCGCATGACGATAAAGTTTGCAAATCAATAATAAGATTTCATTTATGAATGTAGGACATTTTGAAATTTTCAAAAAAACACCGTCAAAATCCTATTATTTGACTCTCTTTGTTAACGAATGTTATAATTTTTTGGGTGAAAAGTCCAATCACGAGTTCACTTGTAAATGATGGATTGGCATTACTTGCATGTTCACTGTAACATTACTGGGCTGACATTGTAAAATCCAAGAGCATTCGTTAAATTCTTATAATTTTTTGGGTGCTCACGTGAATAGGCAAAGTGTGTGTTTTGTTGGATGCGTTCTAGGGCCTCTTGCGGCAACAATAGGAGATTATTACCTGATATATTTTGTTAGCATATATTCTATCTTAAACTATTGCATAAGAGTGGTGCTTCTGTCACTAATTCCTCTACTACTCTTAACAGATAAATATTTTTTAAAGTGTTCGGTATCTTTTGTTGTCCCCTCCGCCCCCTCCTGCTCGGGTTGTATTGTCTTTTGACCGGACCTGTGTATATATATTGTTTGTAGACTAGGGTACAAAACCACATGCATGTGATGCTCAAAAATTTAAGTTAAAATTATAAACCTCACGTGAAAGATTTGTTACATTAAAACTCATTACACCAATTTGCTCAAACAAGTCGCCCAATGGTCTTCCATAGAAGACAAGTCCACTTAAAGATGAATGGTCTATGGTTTAACCAAATAAACCAATCGGTTGATTTGGTTTTATTTTGAAAATATATTGATTTCTAATAGACCTGTAAAAAGAAAAAATTAATTCGATTATCGATTTAACCGAATTAATCAAACTTTTATTACATCGTCAAAATTACTAATGTTATAATCTCTTAAACTAGTTTAGTACCCTAAATAAATTTTATTTACCGTGTCAAAATTAGTATTAAAAATATATAAAAGTACTAAATAAAAATACTTTAATCATCTATTTATGTTTTATAGTAAAGTACAACGAATATTCCATACAAGTTCATATTTTTAGTTCGAATAAATCAGATAACCAATCGAACCAACTAAACTTAATTTGGTTGATTTGATTTGATTTTCATTTTTACTGTTTTAGTTCGATTTAACAATTTTCATCATTGGATCAACCAACCAACAAATGCTCACCTCTATACCCATCTCGTAGCAGAAGTCTGGTTTTTAATACCAATACTATTGCGACGAGACTGAATAATTCTCAGTCAAAGCTGGAATAGGAGGACACTTTGTCCAATTCAATTTAAAGCTCCTCCGGCCTGAAATTTACGTTCCGCTGAAGATGCACAAAATTTTGTATTGCCACTATAACCATTATGGCACCAAATCCAAAAATTGTGCCAATTTTCAGCCAAAGAGGTTTCAAAATCAGGTTACTAAGAGAAAACATTACTGTTCCATCCTTTTACAATGTGATGCAACAAGCTCATCAGTATGTCCATTTGTAAATTTCATCTACACATATAGATGTTCAAAGCAAGAAAGAAAACTGAAAATATTTCTCATTGAGTCATCCTTAACCTCATATATGTCATCCATACCCAATGTCAGTATAAAATCATGTAACAGCCTCAGGAGCCGAATTACAATAAGGTGTATGTAAGCAAACCAACCTAGTTGACATCAAGCACACACAAGAAAACCCAACACCAAGAAGCAACCCATAAACACTTTTCCTCCCATCCAACCTCATCGCCCTCCTAAACACGTTACCAAAACAAGGCAACAGCGACCCACAGGCAAACACCATCCAGTAATCAAGTCCACGGTAGTCTATACCCGCAACAATTGCCCCAATAGCAGAAACTGGACCCGCAAACCCGGTAAAAGCCGCAGCAGCAAGGGCACCCCGCCAGCTGTCGGTTGCTCCATATATGCAGCTGGCAACAGCTGCCCCACGAGGAAGGCCGTGCAACGAAGCGGGTAGAATCATGTGTTGCCCTAGGCCGTAGGCTTTAGGGGCGGCTACCCCTAAGGCTAGCCCTTCGGCTAGGGCATGGAGGGAAATTGCAACACAGGCGAAGAAGGATTGTAAGGTTAGGGCACTTAGGGTGAACCCGGAAGGGGAAGTTAGATTGTTGATGGAGGTTTTTTTACGGGTAGTGAGATTTAGAATGGTTGAGGTGAATGTGTTGAAAAGAGTGGAACCCAAAATTAGAAGGAAGATGAGGGTGAAAATGCTTAGTTTGGCGGAGATCAGTATTTGGAGAGGTCGCCATAGTGCAAGAACAAAGGCGATGCCTGAAGAGATTCCAGAGAGTAGTGGGTGTGGGAGATGGAATGCTAGGGCAAACGTGATGAGGAATATGCCCCCAAATAGAGGTCCGAGTCCGAATAGGAGTGAGATTAGAAATCCAGAAGCTGCATCAGAACTGCATGTTGGATTAAGCAAATTGTTAAGGGAACAAAGCCATTAATGAAACTAAAAAACACACATATATATGGAGTTTTACCACTCAGGTAGCGTTTAGAAGTTAATAGCACATTTAAACTCTTTTGAAACCTAATTCAAAAAAGGGGCTGCCTTTTCTGCTTACATGTCCGAACAAAATATGTGTACTTGTAAGCTTCGACACGGCAGAAATGCAAAATTTCCAGGATAAAAGAAAAAAAATGATGCACTTTCAAACAGCACCAACACGTTTTTCAAAACAAAATTGCACTAAGCTTGTTTATGATGGTGTTATTTAAAACCACATGGGTACAAAATAACACTTTCTTTCATGTGTACAGAACGAGATTTATTTTTGTAATTAGTTTCCAAATGGGTCTAAATGTGTAATAAGTCTTGAAAAGTTGCCTGCATTGATAACAAATCCAAAAAATAAATTATGTCAGCAGTTTGTCTTGTATTAAAAGCTAATAGAAATTAAGAAAAGGGGGGTTTAGTTGGTAAAATACTTCAAACAAATCACTTATGTTCCAATAGTTGTCTGGTAGAACAAAACACCGAAGAAAAGGAAAGGGTCATACTTGTAGTCGTTGCTAAAAGACAGAAGCACTGTGCTTAGAGTCTCCATGAATGCCACAGCAAGTGTACCAGCCGATGCGACATGAGAAGGAGATGCTTCCTATAAGAAAAAAATTCTCAGGTAATTTAGAACAGCTGAAAGAAAACCAGTTTACTATAATACGGTATAACGCAAACTATAATATAAGTTTTCATACACCAATTCATTACTTTACCTATAATATCTCAGTTTTTAATTTTTACTAGGGAAAGACGGTCTTCTGATTCACAGAAGCAACTGAGAAGAGGTAAAGAAGGTACACGAAAATTACCTTAAAGGCATCAGGGAGAACTTCAGCTATTACCATCCAAATCATGCATCCAGCAGCAAAGCCCGTACAAAACGGTAGAAGCTTGTGAAATGCATCAGCACAAAGGAATGCAGGAACAGCTACAATAGGCTAGTGGAGTAAAAAAATAAAACAATAAAACAATAGAGGGTAGCATCAGCATAAAAAATTAGTAGGGACATAAAACTCAAATCATTTGCAACAGAGTTTATGGAGCTTTTATATAAATTTGAAAATTTACCTGCGGTAAAGATGTAATAATGCTCCATAACATTGCGTTACGTGGAGAAACACCACGAGAAGCAAGCACCATGCTCACAGCCAAGCCTTCTGGAATATTGTGAATAGCTATAGCTAAAGTAACAAGAAGACCTTGAGTTAAACCTTTGGAACCAGCAAACGACACTCCAACACCTGAACCTTCCCCAAATGAGTGAAGTGTCATTATGCCAATTACCAAAACTGCTTTACTTGCATCGGCACCTTTAATGTCCAACATGCTTACGTCCCCATAATGTTCAAGAAACTGTGTATAACAAGATATATTAGACATACTAAGGCCTCGTTCAAGGACAAAGAAAATGCTTAGGGAAAAGCTGACAGCGAAGGTTACATTCGATTTATCGATTACGTCAGCGGTTTGATGGAAAGCGTTTGCACTTCCCAAAACCCAACGGTTGGTGAGGACATAATTTTTACGTCCTAGCCGCGATACGTCGGACGTAAATTCATATACAAGTAAACGCGAGAGATGCAGCTGAAAACATATCAGAAAACACGATTTATTTTTTCTCTCCTCTTTAACCCAAGTAAAAAAAAAAAAATTGGGCTTCATCTTCTGCTTTCATCCAACAAACAACCTATTAAAGAATAGTTCGAAAGAAACGGTCCAGTTCGTGAATGTGTGCTTTTTATTGCATGCTCTTTTTCGACTTGGAAAAAGACAGAGCTCATGTCTGCTATCCGAACTAATAATTATGACGCTGGGTACAATGTTCTAGTTTTGATTCACAAATGGGATAATCATATCCGAATTTATGCTCATTTTCAAAGGTTGGTGATGGTGGAGGGAGCCGACTGGAATGCTGAAAGGAAAATCGTTGCAGGTAATAATGATCTCTGGGTATAAACAAAAACACAAGGCTTGCCGTTTCTGAAGGTTTTCAGATGACGTTCTCTATAAAACCGGAAGATGATGGATTACCTGTTGGAGGGACATCTAGTTAAGGGAACGTGTCCATTTAGCGATCAGATTGAATTTACTGTCCCTACGTGTCTATCCTACAACGAAGTATTGCATCTGGTCAAGCCGGTAAGGAGTGATGAGGGTATTGAAATGATGAACCTTACCGATCTAACCTACGATTCTATTGTACTCGACCGCTCTAGTCGAAAAGCCAAGCGTCGTGATACTACTGGGCCTTTCATTCTGCTCTTGCTCGTGCAATCTCCAAGCGTTTCTTGAGACTGTCCGCTTCCTTATCGTGGATTACCATCGTAGTTTTACTATTTTTTTAAAAAAAAATTATGTATTAGATATTGTTAATCTAAACCTGTGTTTGAATTTGTGTTTGAATTTGAATTTGAATTTCTTTTGTTGCTTATTAAATATTGAATATGAAATATTTATTAGTTAATGATTAATAATTATTACAAATAAAAAAATATTTTACATTACACAATACTTCATATCCAACCACTAATCAAATTTTTGTCCACGAATACCACAACCTCTAATCCAGTTTGTCCGCAAACGCATCCCAAGTTAAAACTATGCTTAAAGAATTTAAATGATTATGTCTGTCAATATAACTTCAAACCAAGTTGCACTATCACAGTTTAGTTAATAACAAAATCTTCATAATGTTGTATGTCAATAATAGCAACTAAATTATATCCAGTTATAATGCCAGTGTGAAGCAGGTAAAATACAGTTGAATTTTAACAAACTGGGAAAACTGCAAAGTAGTTTAGCGATTGGCAAAATGTTAGATATAAGCCAAATAATTGTTTTGAGTTTGGAATCTTTGGATCCTGAACATGCTTAATTATCATGCCATGACAGAAGTAAGTTTTCGTGTAGAAGCTTTTAGAGATGAATTGCATGCATGCGTTGGTTGATGAAATGGGTGCGTCCATCATACAGAGATATAAGATTGCCGAAAAGTGTACAAATACAGCATCTCCCTCCCCCTCGTGCTCCCTCCAAACCCCCCCCCCCCACCCCTTCCCTCTCCCTCCCCCACTCAATCTCCCTTTTGCTCCCTCCCTCCCCTCACCCCATCCCTCCCTCTCTTAAAAGGTAGTCTAATATCAATAAAAAATTAACTGAATAGAAATGATTGCTTAAGATTTCAACTGGATTTTCATCTTTACAATTTATCACTATCAAAAATGGCTTTTTGTTCACAAATAGGACTTGGGTGATGAATCAAATTCAACGATGAGAATTATTGTTTACAAACAATTGATCAAATACTTTTATAATTACTTGCACTAGTATAAAGGATAATCATTTAAAATGACTAAAATATTTGCATGTTTTAAGTTCGGAATTTGCAACTCATTTGTGATTAATTAGGTGTTAAAATGGCTTTATTTCATATGTGTGTTGAAGATGACTTAAAAGCTTTTGATAAATCAAGCATTGACAAACTCAGTATTGACCAACCAACTACAAATGTAGTTCTTAATTGTTTATACATTCAAGTATAATTATTAGTATAACCATGTTAAAGTGCAAATATTTGTGCTTTTAATATAAGCTATTACGGTAAGATACTACTACATAGAAGTGCAAATGATTGCACGGTAGGAGTATGATTTGCAAATACTTGCAATAGATGTATTTTTGCACTGTATTTTCTAGGTATATATATATTTGCAGCTTTGTAATAAGCAGTTATAATGTACTATTGTATGTTAGAAAGCAGAAATATTTCCACGATATAACCAAATTTTGCATTGTTGATTAAATAAAGCATGAATTTATACTGAATTAATGTATCTTTACATTGCCTATTTTCAAGTATAAACATTTGCACCAACTGTAATTTTTATTTACCAACAAGATTACATAGTGCATTAATTTATCGTATTTTGCACTATAAAATTTTAAAATGCTAATATTTGCACAAAATAAAATATTAATTTGCATTTTCCACTAGAAAATGCAAATATGTGCATTTAATAACTGAAATTTGGAGGATCTTCTTTAAAGTGCATGTACGTGCATTATAAATGTGTTTGCGAACAACTTAGGATTAAAGATTGATTAGAGGTTGATGACGTTTTTTGCATAGAAATTGGTTAGAGGCTGACTAGAGGTTGAGTAACAAGTAATTGGATGCATGCAAAAAAATTGGAAAATCGCGTTCAACGTACGTTACATCAAATGTAATTTTGTGTCTTACACTCTCGAATTTTGAGAAGGTAATGGTTATTTCCCGAACCGTCGAAGTAAATGTTACTTCGACGCATCTCCAATACGTCGGACGAATTATCTAATAATTGTTTTTTCACTAGCGAATTGACATCCACAAACGCAGCATAGATAACCGGAATTTGCATTGCCCATTTTACAGTGTGAATATTTACATTACCAAGCAGTATATGTACATTTTGACTAATATGTGAAACACAATTAAACAAAAGGATGAAAATTGTTTGGAGAAGGCGAAATATCAATTTCATTTTTACTATACGAGCATACGGCACGCGCTTTGCGCATGAATTATTTTTGTACAAATTGTATATCTTTAACACATTCAACAGAAAATTATTCGCACATATATTTAGTCATATTTTTGAGTTGAAATCATGTGTGATTAGTTTGAATTTTTATTTCTATGTGGCAAACATATTAGTTAGTTTATTTATATTGTAAATTAACAAAGAATGAAATTGTTGAAATTTATTTGTTAGAGCATACTTTTAAGTGATACTAACAATTAGTAAATATTTATGGATGAGGTTTTAAAATTTTAAAATAAGTTTAGTTGGTATATCTTATTCTTAAGCGATATTAATATTTGGTAGTAGGGGGACGTTTTTGGTAGCTCACGCTGATACCAAAGGTATTACAAATATTAGTAAAGTTACCCAAAGAGATATTTCTCCTATTCTTTTTTAAAGATAAGGATGCAAAACGTAAAGAAACTAACATATCAAGTCAAGTCAAACATAACTTCTGTAAATTGTTTTACCATGCGAAGAAATACACGTGAATGTATAATCCAAGAACTTATATTTGGTTTTTTGGCCATGAACATACAGTAGTAAAAAATCCATAAACTACCAGTAGTATCAAGAAGACAAAACATGTCCTAGGAGTGGACATACTCGGCCACGGCGTACAACCTCTTGATTTAATTGGATGTACGTTGGAAAGAGACGTATCCTTAGGATTTAAGAGCAAGCTTGGACCGTTGGATCATAAAAATCAAGTACAGAAACATAATTTAAGTTTAACAAATATAATGTCTAAGCTGAGAGGATCTACGTCTTCATTCTAGTTCATATATTCTTAATTCGGTCTTTGGTTGGCAACAAGGACCTTTTGTTACAGTTTCAGACACAATATATTGAACCAAATTGCTCTAAAGAGGTGTAAAGCTAGTATAACAAAATAAACACAATAGTCGTAAGTATAATGTTCATGGAGATATATTGGGTAACTTCTTTCCTACAAACACAAATAGGTTTGTAATAAGGAGTATGCATAAACGGTATACATATCTTTCTTCTTCAGACTGTATTCGTTTAGGTCCAAACTTAGCATTCAGTAAAAAGGCTCGGACACAAAACATGTACACAATGATCTCCATAGTCCATGGTCCAAGGTTTTCAAAATAGAATTTAAATTGTAGACCATAAAGTTCAAACTTTAAGAGAAATTGAAGGTTCAAAAGATACATATTTTAAGATTCATATATACTTTGAAATTGATTCTGATGCATAAACTTCTACATATGAATCTACAAATCAATTTTTCTTCTTGTTCCATTTTCATTTTGTTTAGAAAACATTAAATTGGAATTGTTATACATTATTATGGATTGAATAATTTTTCTCACTTGTGATTTTGATTTGAATAGGAATGCAATCAATCGTAAAGGGTGAAATTCGATCTGAAATGGGATTTAAATCGTAGGATTTTAATATTTTTGACAACTAGACTGCATACAAATAAAGCGAAATTGAGGCGTAATTTTATAAAAACAATAATTCTCCAATGCAGGCCTATAGTAATTAATCAAAAAAGACACTATCAAGTAATAAAACGGCTAGGCTAGACAGTTTATTTGACAATATCTTTGTTTCTTATAATAGATACTATAAAAGTGCATGTGTGTACAAAACATAATTGCTTAACAATATGTTTTATTTCTTAAAATTATTATGAAAGTGCAATACCACCTGTGTTGCTTAGTGAAATTGTTGTCTTTTCTGAAAATTTATGATTTGGTGAAATTAATGCTAATACAGTAGTACCTTCTTGCACAACCAAATAAAAATTGCTCCAGACACGATGCCAAAAACAACCCAACCACCACCACCACTACCATAACTCTGCCCTTCTTGAACTAAATCAAAACTTGCAGCCAACATAACTCCTGCAGCCAATCCATTACACACGCCTGCCCATTGTGGTTCCAACTCCAGAAAGAAAAATGGAACTGCACCCAACCCAGTGGCAGCAGCCATGGCTAATGTGAGCCATGCTACCATGTAAACCGGAACCCTGCTTTTACTAGCCACTTTTTCATCAAAGGAATGTAGTGTACTACTTTCTGTCAATGTTACATTAGTTACTATATTATCAATATTTCTGTTTGGCGCGTGGATTCTTTTGACGGATTCTTCCTTTCCAGAGTTAGCCGATGTAGGATTGCACAGAAATATAAATACGAGGAATAACAATAGAAGCACTTGCAACCTTGAAACCATACTCTAAAATAGCTTGTGCTTCTACTATTATTTTGAATTATTAGCAGTTCATATGTTACCAAACTTTTCACCACTAAATCATCCAATACATCAGCTTGTGTTTTTTCAACCTAAATACAAATATGTATATATTGAACCTTTGAGGAATGATTGAATACTTCTGAATCTGCAAACAACAACATGAATTGAAAATATTTAGAAAAACAATTCAATTAAGTCAAATTATGAAACTAAATCATTTTTATAGACTAAATGATCAAACTTGCAACAGAAGTTGACCAACAATAAAGATGACCTAATTTTGACCATTTATACGATAATTTTACTAATCTCATCAACTATAGAAATTTGTAACCCTAATTCCAAAATTCCAAACAAAAATAAACTCAAATTACCTCAAATGGAGCTAATCATAATCGATTCAGGTAGAAACCAAATCCAATTTTAGATTCCTGATTGAAAGATTTCCAATCAGAACGATTGAATTTTTCACAAACATACAGCGCCAATAAACTCAAAAATATCAGGTTGGATTACAAATGAAGAAGACTTAACGTCAACGGAACATAGAGGTATTTTATGAAAATAAACCCTCAGAATTTACATTATTTTATTAGTATTTATATAAGTTAGTATTAAGTCACAACTACTTAAAAAACATCCGATGCATCCGATGCCTAACGCAGCACCCAGATTTTTCCATAGCTAACGGTTTTCTAAACGACCAATCCGTGTTCTACAGTTTGGATGAAGTGTAGTCATTGATACCTCATTTAAAAATGTTCCAACTCCTCTCCAATAACTCATGTTTTAATTTCTGTTTTATTTTCAAAAACCGTTGAAATGTCGAATCGCATTATCAACATTGCAAAACGTACCGTTCGACAACAGATAGAGCAGCTAGCTCATCCTCTTCACATTGCTCTACCATCGAGACGACGATTCATAACTTACGGGTTCTACACGTCTGAAAGATACAAACATCGCATGTGGACAGCTATGCATACAGTCAAGGTATAATTCTGAATATTAAATAACGGTTAATAGATGAATGTTATGTTATATCAATCATGAAATATTGTTTATTATGTAGACCCGTTATTTACCTAGTATATTAATCGATGTTATGTTTATCGTACATTAATCACGAACAATTGTTTATTTTTTAGTCTCAGTACGTCGGTTGTCGAGGTAGTTGATCAAAGTGTATATAGCATAGTAATACGATAGGCTTCCTAAAGATATGTAGATAAGCTGCAGGCCATTCATTTTGCCTTCTTCTTACAAATTCGACCCCCTCGGTTATTTGATCGTTCATTCATATCCGTCCTAGTTGAGAGCTGGTGGCCAACGACACACAATTTTCATTTTTTCAGATTTTGAGCTCGGCATTAACCTCCTCGATTTTTATATGTTGATTGGATTGCGATAGGAGGCCCAGATAGATTGACATTTGCTTTTGATCATTTGTATGAAAGTCTTGAGCTTTTAATAGTATGTCTACCACATTTTAACAGTGGTCATGTTTCTTCCGATGTTGTTTCCCTAACATAGAGTATATTACAGCCTATATGGATACCAATGCTAGAGCGATGCTGTCTTTAGGGCGTTTCTCATATATTTATTTGGTTCAACCTTCTTTTAGAACCAAAAGAGTAAAATTATACTAGAGTAACTTAGAGCTGTAGCCGATCTAGATCAGCTCCATGCTGTAGACATTGGGTCTTCTATACTCGGATGTTTGTACACCGCTCTTGATCTTATGCTCTCGGGAAGGTGAGGCAGATGTTTGGCTTCTGCTATATTTTGTCATGCTGGTACTGTGAGTACATGGCAACTATGCATCCCCGTATTGTTATGACAACTAACCATGTAGCGGAGACATACTTCCCACGCATGAGATGATGGGAGCGTCTTCAGTTGAATTCTCATGCGTCTATTGGAGTTAGACATGACTTAATTGAGGCCCGATCTCATATTGATTTGAGACGCAGGGCTTATCTTGTACGGGCACCATGGGCTTCATATTAGATCGTCATGACATGGATAGGCCAGATGTATGATGATCGTATTCTTTTTAATGCATATCACCTGTGTAGATGGAGGATTGTTTTACATACACAGGCCTTTCTTTCTATTTGGTATTTAAAAGAGAGATGATGATATCAGACCATTGAAGAGCCACATATTCTTGGAGATCCATTATCTTGTGATGACATGTGAGGAAGACGTTGGACCAATCGATTGTAGTATATATAGGGACTAAAAAAGGCTAGATGGGTAGATGCTTAGACGGTTTTCCTGGTCGATAGGGATTTTGAAGTATACTAGGTTAGACTTGTTTCTCGACGCTACATGTTAACTGACTATACTCAAGGAGTGAAATTTCGATCATGTAGGTCCACATATAGTCAACGGTTCAGACACCTCCATTTTATTTGATTCCACTCCATCTCAATACTCTCAATAGCACATGAACTTCGGTCTTGATGCATATTTTAGAGCATATGATATCAGTGGTACTCTTATCGAGCAGCAGATAGTTTATCCATAAGATCAGGATATTGCTATTATTCTTAGTGTTGGATTATACCCGCTTTTTGAGGTAATTCAATAAATTAATAAATCATTGTACAATATTAGTTAAGTAGGTGTATGCTGATATATTATTTGTAATTACAGTACGCAAGTAGATGGATGAGCATAGACGATATATTGCCGCTATTCAGCATATGACACTCGCTCATACTTAGATGCTCAAACAGTAGGCTCAGCAGGCAACGCAAACATTGACTGTGATTTGCAGTGTGGCGACTCAGAATTTTTGGTATTTGAATTTGAAAATATTTAATTGATTTTAAATATTGGAAGTTGTTTTTAAACTGGAATTTCAAAATTTACTATGAATTTGGCAATTTAATTATTGAATTTAACTATTAAAGTTGGGTAAAAATTTGAATCTTCAGTTTTAAGCTTGTTAGAAATATTTTAAAGGCTTAGAAAATCCATATTGATAATAGTGAAGATAATGGAAGCTTCAGAATTGAAATTGAAACTAGCTTGTTCAGTTTTGAGATTTTATTGTTTAACTTGATATTTAAAAAATAGCCTTCTGAGGCACAGTCTCGGAATTCGATGAAATCATTTTCATTGGATCCGTAATATTGTATTATTACCGGATTTCAATTTTCGTAGTAATTGGAGTTGTTGTGTGAGCGTACGACATATAAACACGCCGAAATTTATATCGAAAATTCAATTTTATAACTCGATTCAAAAGCTATCTTCTCCATACGATTGAATTGGGACTCGAAACCTTTTCCAACGCGTTCGAAATAGGGGTACAACATTATAAACGCCTAGCGGCACGCCTCGATAGGGGTTCGCGATTTTAAGCTGCGTTAATTGAGACAATTTGAATTTGAATTTAAATTTGAAATATATTCTATCCTGGTCAACTTCAGTTCAAATTCCCCCCATCAAAACTTTTTCTCTGCAACCTTTTTCTACACGTCGTCGCTATTCTTTCACTTCGCTCAAATCATAGTTCATGCAGAGAAATATCTTTGTTCTTTTCTTCCCAGCTAAAATGGCCGAGCTAATTAGATTTAACAGTCGAAGCCCCTTTTCTATTCAAAATCAATGGCCGCGAGTTTAAAAATAAAAATTAAAAAAAAAATCAAAACAACGGCCGATGGTCGCACTACTTCAAATCAGGATTTCTCAAATTCGAAATCAATAAATGGCCGAAGTCGAATCAATGCCGAGCTTGAGTTTGGGTTTTCGGGTTGGACTTCGTGTCACGTCATCCAATAGCGCTCGAGCCATCAGGTTTTCAAGTTCGCGATGTCGTAATTTTGAAGTCGCAGTCGCGACCGCATGCGCGATGCCGTGAAGCTCGGCATGTCGTGGAGGACGATCTCGTGCGGGCATATGGGACTGAGGGCAGAATGGAACGAACGCGCAGAAATGCTCGAGTTAGGGCTTGGATTCGCGAGGGCTTGGATTGTAGTTTGTTGCTGGCGAAGTAAAAGGGAGCGGTAGCTATCGCGAGGTGGTGGCATGGCTGTGCTCAAGGGTGGTCGCGATTTCGAGTTTGGATTCGTCGTGGAAGCAAGGGGAGCGCGAGTTCGAGGATAAGCGATGTCGTGATACCAGGCGAGGCGATGGTCTCGAACGAGGAGTCGCGATTGTTGGGTAGCCTGGATTTTCGATCGTCGGAACGTACATAGTAGTTTATTTTAATCGAATTTGATATATATATATACACACACACACACATATGTAGGAATAAAAATTATGGAAATACGAAAAGAAAAAAAATTTAACAGTAAAGAATGTTGCTGTCTGATTTTTAAATTTGTAGAGTTTAAACTTATATATAGTAAATTTGACTTATATAAATTGTTTTTATATGCAGTTTTAAAATGAGAATAAAATAATTTTTTTTATATACCTTTTTAAAATCTACTAGTTTATTTTAAACAAAACTATAGGGTGATTAATTATTTAATAAACTTATTTCAATTATTTAGTTGCCAAAATATTTATAAATGGAAAATTAGTTAAAATAATATTTTTGGTTAAGTAGATAAATTAAACGATAATCGATTGTTCGATCTATTTTAAATATTAATAAAACCACAAAATTGTTTATACAAGGTCAGATCGTGAAGAAAAAAAACTGGGTTGGAAATGGATTGCAAAATAAAAGCAAAGGTGAGATCTTCTCACCCAAAATTCAATTGAAAATTCAGTTATTGATTGACTGTCTGATGTGATATTAGATATAGTAGAATATATATATATATATATATATATATATTTGGAGTGATTGATTTCCCGCATTATATAGAGGATGAGACCCTATGCGTCGCATAATAGCGGATGATATTTTATAAATCCCATATACCGCGATATTCCACCTAGAAGTGGAATGAGTATTTAATTGTTGTGCTAACATCTGTGGATGCAGGAAAACAGGTTGGAGGGATCCAACTGGATTCCTCAAATATTGAATTTGTTTCATATGCTGTGTGTTGATTATTTATAATCCCTGTGTGATTTTATTTGTGGTTAAAATCGTTAAAGGCTATAATTTAACCGAATATATTATTGGTATAGTTGGATGCCAGAAATAAATAAAAAGTTGGATTTTTGAAAATTCAAGTTGAAAGTTTATAATAAACTTTATTTTTGAGAATTAGATAAATTTAAAAGAAGGAATTTTAAAAGGATAAAGTTTTATTTTTAATCCTATTGAACAAAATTCCAAAATATGAGGAAAAGGCTTAATAAATGGATTTCGGGTAATATTATTCAAAGATTGAAGAATTTATTTAAAATACGGATTTTAAATATTTTAAAGAGGTAAAGGAATTTATTTCAAAAAGGAAATAAATTTAGAAATTAAATTAGGGATTTAATTTAGAGTTGAAATAAATTTTGAAATCGATTTGGAAAATTGACTTGGTATTTGAAAATAAATCCTTGGGAAACCAATTTGTAATTAATTTGGTGTTTGAAGAAATTTTGGAAATCAAATTGGAATTGATTTGGTAATTGAAATAAATTTTGGAAATCAATATGAAAATTTATTTGGTGTTCGTAGGGAAATTGATTTCGTGTTTTGAAAATAAATATAGAAATCATTTTGGAATTTGATTTGGTGTTTCAAAGTGAATGTTGGAAAATCGATTTAAAATTGTATATCAGTTGATATTTAGAAATGTAAATTCATAATGGAAATTTATAAGGGAAAGGGAAATTGGTTTTAAAATGAACATTGATTTATTTTTAAAGTGTGGAAAAGATTTGAAACTTGTTTCAAAGGATGGGAAATCGATTTGAAATTTGATTTTCAAAGTAATGAAGTGTTAAAAATATATCCTGCGAAGATATTTTGAAAATAAATAATTTGGGAAAATTATTTAAATCTGGTAATTGTTGTGAATGTTGATTTATAGTTAAATAACCGACTATCAGTATTTTCCTTTAAATGGCGTTTGAGTTTCGATGCGACCAGGGGTCGGATTCCAAGTGGATATCCGAAAACCACATCGAACCTTTGTGATTGTGATAGATCTTTCATTTAAAAGATCAAAGCGGAAATTGTTGTGATTTGTTGAAATCTGAATGAACACTTATTTTTAAAAATAAGCGCTCGTTATTCGAATTAGCCGGGAGAGGACCTTTGTATCATAAAACCCATTCCGAATAATGATACGACAAAATGGGATTGCATTTGAAGACCGGTGGTGAAGACCGGGTATTTGCGAGAATGATATGATGACCTATCGATTGTCTCTGCATTGAGTAGCTACGGTATAGAGATTCCCTAAGTTATGGGAAGTCCGATCGGGATTGTGAATACCCGGATTGCAAGGGCTTCTTTCGAAGTGCCTTCGGTTCTGTTCAAACCCGGAACAGGCTTGTATGGAAGTGTGTCTGATGTTACAAATTGAGATGTAAAGCTGGTTTTTATCAAATACATTTCTGTTGGTGGCGGAGAATTTATTCTCTTAGCTTAACACCCTTCTCTGAGACATACGACCTTAGAGGTTATGTAGTTGATGGTTACTAGTGATACATTCCCAATTAGGTAATGTGGCATACGAAGTGCTGCTGATCATTTGTTGATCGAAGCATCGCTTTTATGAAAAGCGTAGATTTGTGGACGAGACTTCGTCGAGCCTCACAACCCGAAAATGGTTGAAACATGAATGTTGCGGCAAGGTTTTTTAGGGGTCGCGCCCTAGGTTATGTCCATTTTCTTTTGGATAAGAGGTGATATCATGGTATGGAGCCCAGATATTTTACCTATGTTGATGCTGCAAATTATTATACTTTGTGGTTTTTGCTTTGTGGTTGAGGATCCTCGGATAAAGGTCTGTAACGACCGGAGATGGCATACTTTTTTTGTGTGGACTTATCAAGTTACAGCTTCATTGCACCCAGAAGCATGTGGTAACTCGACCTTGTGTCAACAGAGATCCGGTTAGGTTCTCAGGGCGTCCTTCCAGAGGCGTACCCATTTCGGTGTAGGAAGTTCCTTAGCCTAACCATTTGTTGGAAATCCAAAGAAACAATACGCTCCCTATACGGTTTTAGTTGTAGAACCTGCCATTTAAAATGGTAGCTATAGCAGGCATAATATAATGGTACCTATGCTGGCTAAGATTAATATTATACTTTCGGAATGTTTTCTGCACTGTGCACTAATAATAATAATCAAAGGATTTTGCGTACTAAGCATATTTGACTATCATAAGGAGAAATCTCCTCCAATTCTGTGTTTGCATTGTGTCTGTGGTGGGAGGCCTTATGGTAGTTTCATTTTCCAAAAACATAGAGGATTTCCTTTTATTTCTTTGTGAAAATAACTGTTTCTAAGATCTCACACCAGTTCCACGACTGACCTGAAGTTTATTGTTCCCTTTCTAAACTATGGATGCCCATAATTTTCCACATGGGCAGCCTAGAGTCAGGTTAGCAGTTATTCGGAAGCAAAGTCAAGAAGTTGCTTTGAGAATCAGGAGTTGGAACTAGATGGCGAGGCGTATCACTATATATGTAATATTTCTTTCCGTTGTTTGTTGTTGTACACTCTGATAATGTAATGTGATGTAATGTAATAATTGATTTAGTGATTCTGTTTAAGGGTATTTATTTATATATTATATTTGTTCCACTGCGAAATGTGAGATTCTGTTATTGTTTCCGTCCTTCTTCTTCTACCTCTTTCTTCTTAAACCCTAATGGTTCAGTTTTCCAGCATTCGATTGTTCGGCATTTGATACAGTGGACGTAATAATGTCGATTTTCGAAAGTCAAAAAATCGGGTCATTACAAAGTGGTATCAAAGCATTTGGTTAAGCGACAACCTTGGCTCTGTTGGGTGTTACTCATTAGAGATAGAGTCAGTAGTACTCCAGAATGAGTGTGAGTGTAATAATAGATATGAGCGTGTATTTGTTAGTGAATATAAAATTGTTTTACATTGTGTTGACTTATCGGTTGATTGATTATAGATTCGGGTCGGTGCAGTTTGGCCAACTGTTTTGATAGGGGTTTCTAAACTCTTAAACAAGATAAATTGACACGGTATTGTTTTAAAATAGGGTAAATGAAATAATTTTGACCAAAACTATTTTCGTATATGTAAAAGAAATAAATTTTCTGTGAATTATTATAATATATGG
This sequence comes from Allium cepa, assembly GCA_030765085.1. NCBI lineage: Eukaryota > Viridiplantae > Streptophyta > Magnoliopsida > Asparagales > Amaryllidaceae > Allium > Allium cepa. The sequence continues at coordinate 754,795,226 of CM060931.1, read as the reverse complement.
TTGCTTGGTTGTTAGGAGGCGATAATATTAAATTGTTGTTATCGTTGTATGAGGGATTGAAATCAAAACCAAAAGCTAAGAAAATAAAAATCCAAACTTTGGAAAAAAAATGGATTGAATTCAAGTAAACTAATATGATAATTAATTAATTCATGAAATAGGAAAGTTGAATTAGTTAAATTAAAATTCAATTATGAGTTAAATTTGCAGATAAAATTAGTAAGTAGAAATAAATTGAAAATTTCCTTGTTATTGATAAAATAAATTTGAAATGAATTAAGAATGGAAATTTAAAATGGATAAGTGAATAAAACTAATTTAATTAAAATTTGTAAGTGGAATGGATTTGATAAATGAAAATTAAATCAAGGGTTTAAATTGGGAAGTGTTATAAGAAAAAAATTTAAGTTTTGAATTGAAATAACTTAAGTAAATATTGGATTAAATAGAGCTAAATGTTAATAAAGGAATTAAAATTAGTTAGTGAAACTAATTAAAAGAATGACAAATTTAATATGGTTTATAATGAATTGAATTCAATATTTATAAATGAAATGTAAAATGAATTCATATGCAATTTGGAATCCAGTTTAAATATAAGTGGTTATAAACCAAAGTGGTGAATTGGAAATAAATATAAGAAGTATATAAAATAACTCTCTTGAACTTAAGAAATAAATGGTAAAATTCTTAAGTAAAATTTAGAGTTGGGAAATATTCTAAATTAATTAATGGAGGATAAACTGGAAACTGTGAAATGGTTTTAACTGAAATGAATGTGAATCTGGAATGCAAAATGAATTGAACAGAATCAATTGGAAATGAAATAGAATAAAGAGTAAATTGAGTTTGTATTAATTTAAATTAGTTATAAACTAGATTGGATATTCTATTTAGTGAATATCGTCGAAATTTGCATAGAAATGGTTGTCGTTTGATACAAACGAGTATGTATAAAATTCTAAGAGTTAATAAAAGCAAATCAAATTGATTTTTGAATCAATTGAAATAGATATGAGTTCATTTCGCTTAAAAATTAATTGAATGAAAGAAAGTGAGTTGTAAATCACTTGAATTGAATAGAAATGGTATGTGAATTGATTGTAAGCAATTAAAATTGTATCGAAACGATATAAATTACTAATGGAAACAACTTTTAGTATTTTGCTTGTGAAAATTATGTGTTTACTATTGAAAATGAGTGAAATGTAAATGAATTTCCTATATATAGCACTTACGTGTTTACATTGAGTAAGTACCGGTACAGGAGGGCAGTTTGTCTGGATTTGGTCGCGCTAAAATGCTAATAATAATCCGCTTTGCTTAAAAATGCTAAATAAGGTACGCCTACGCAATAAAAATAGGAAATATGAACTATTTTTGTTTTTTCCGACCGGGTGGGTCGATGTATATATATTTATATCTTTTGTCAAATTGCAAAAGCTCCTCCGTACAAAGGAGACTTTGCCAAAATTTTCTGAAAATTTTGGGAGTTAGAAATTTTTTGAAATTTTTTTGTTAGCGAAAACGATTTCAAATTGAAAATTGAAGTAAATTAGTGAATGAAACTAATCTAAAATAATAATATGAATCAGTTATAATTAAAAGATAAAATTTAATATTCATAGTAGAAGATAAATTGAATTCAAATAGAATTGAAATTGTGAATTAAATTCAAAGGAAATTGAAAATGCAAGATTGAATGATAATGGATATACTTCAATAGTGAAGTAAAAATGGTATAAGAAGTATATATTAAAATTCCGTAAAGGAATGTGCAAAATGATATTTGAATGTTGTAATTGGATATTATGGATATCAGAATATATAGATGTGTACACGGGAATGGATTGGGATTTTGATTTCAAAGATAAAATTGAATTGCTCGACAAAAAGGTACGTATTTAAATTTCAATATGAAATTTGATGATTTTCTTGTCTAGCCACTTGGCGTTTTGTTTTCTTTTGAAATCTGAGGGCTTGTGGTGCCATTTTGTAGTCGTACCGAGCTAGCCACGCTAAGGAGACGTTGGTGAAATTTTTCAAAAATTTAGGGAGTTAGAAAAATTTTGAGAAAATTTTGAAAGTTTAAAATTTGAATTTGAATTTAAATTTAAATTGTTAAAGAAAACAATGTTGCATGAAACTTATAATTGAAGTTGGGAAGTTAGTTGAACTAATGATGGGTCTTAAATAAAAAGATTTGTTTTGGCAAGACGATAAAACTATTTGGATTGGAAAAAATAATAAATGAGTTAAGGATTATTCTACCTAACCTGTAATTTCGGGACGAAATTCTTTTAAGGGTGGAAGGATATGACGACCCAGAATTTTTGGTATTTGAATTTGAAAATATTTAATTGATTTTAAATATTGGAAGTTGTTTTTAAACTGGAATTTCAAATTTTACTATGAATTTGGCAATTTAATTATTGAATTTAACTATTGAAGTTGGGTAAAAATTTGAATCTTCAGTTTTAAGCTTATTAAAAATATTTTAAAGGCTTAGAAAATCCATATTGATAATACTGAAGATAATGGAAGCTTCAGAATTGAAATTGGAACTATCTTATTCAGTTTTGAGATTTTATTGTTTAACTCGATATTTAAAAAAAGGCCTTTCGAGGCACAGTCTCGGAATTCGATGAAATTAGTTCTATTGGATCCGTAATATTGTATTATTATCGGATTTCAATTTTCGTAGTAATTAGAGTTGTTGTGTGAGCGTACGACATAGAAACGCGTCGAAATTTATATCAAAAATTCAATTTTATAACTCGATTCAAAAGCTACCTTCTCCATATGATTGAATTGGGACTCAGAATCTTTTCCAATGCGTTCGGAATAGGGGTACAACATTATAAACGTCTAGCGGCACGCCTCGATAGGGGTTCGCGATTTTAAGCTGCGTTAATTGAGACAATTTGAATTTGAATTTAAATCTGAACTATATTTTATCCTGTTCAACTTCAGTTGAAATTCCCTCCCATCAAAACTTTTCTCTGCAACCTTCTTCTGCACGCCGTCGCTATTCTTTCACTTTGCTCAAATCACAGTTAATGTAGAAAATTATCTTCGTTCTTTTCTTCCCAGCTAAAATGGCCGAGCTAATTAGATTTAACAGTCGAAGCTATCAATGGCCACGAGTTTAAAAAAAAATCAAAACAATGGCCGATGGTCGCAACTACTTCAAATCAGGATTTCTCAAATTCGAAATCAATTAATGGCCAAAGTCGAATCAATGCCGAGCTTGAATTTGGGGTTTCGGGTTGGACTTCGTGTCACGTCATCCAATAGCGCTCGAGCCATCATTTCGAGTTCGCGATGTTGCAATTTTGGAGTCGCAGTCGCGACCGCATGCGCGATGCCGTGAAGCTCGGCATGTCGTGGAGGGCGTTCTCGTGCGGGCATATGGGATTGAGGGCAGAATGGAGCGAACGCGCGGCAATGCTCGAGTTAGGGCTTGGATTCGCGAGGGCTTGGATTGTAGTTTGTTGCTGGCGAAGTAAAAGGGGTGGGTAGCTGTCGCGAGGTTGTGGCACGGCTGTGCTCGAGGGTGGCCGTGATTTCGAGTTTGGATTCGTCGTGGAAGCAAGAGGCACGCGAGTTCGAGGATAAGCGATGTCGTGATACCAGGCGAGGCGATGGTCTCGAACGAGGAGTCCCGATTGTTGGGTAGCCTGGATTTTCGATCGTCGGAAGGTATAAAGTTGTTTATTTTAACTGAATTTGATATATATATATATATATATATATATATATATATATATATATATATATCTACTCATATGTAGGAATAAAAATTTTGGAAATAGGAAAAGAAAAAAAATTTAACAGTAAAGAATGTTGTTGTCTGGTTTTTAAATTTGTAGAATTTAAATATATATATAGTAAATTTAACTTATATAAATTGTTTTTATATGCAATTTTAAAATGAGAATAAAATAATTTTTTTATATACCTTTTTAAAATCTACTAGTTTATTTTAAACAAAAGTATATGGTGATTAATTATTTAATAAACTTATTTCAATTATTTAGTTACCAATATATTTATAAATGGAAAATTAGTTAAAATAATATTTTTGGTTAAGTAGATAAATTAAACGATAATCGATTGTTCGATCTATTTTAAATATTAATAAAACCATAAAATTGTATATACAAGGTCAAATCGTGAAGAAAACAAACTAGGTTGGAAATGGATTGCAAAATAAAAGCAAAGGTGGGATCCTCTCACTCAAAATTCAATTGAAAATTCAGTTATTGATTGACTGTTTGATGTGATATTAGATATAGCAGAATATGTGTGTATATATATATGGAGTGACTGATTCTCCACATTATATAGCGGATGAAATGCGCCGCATAATAGCGGATGATATTTTATAAATCTCATATACCGCGATATTCCACCTCGAAGTGGAATGGGTATTTAATTGTTGTGCTAGCATCTGTGGATGCAGGGAAACAGGTTGGAGGGATCCAACTGGATTCTTCAAATATTGAATTTGTTTCATATGTTGTGTGTTGATTATTTATAATCCCTGTGTGATTTTATTTGTGGTTAAAATCGTCAAAGGCTATAATTTAACCGAATATATTATTGGTGTCGTTGGATGCCGGAAATAAATAAAAAATTAGATTTTTGAAAATTCAAGTTGAAAGTTAATAGTAAACTTTATTTTTGAGAATAAGATAATTTAAAAGAAGGAATTTTAAAAGGATAAAGTTTTATTTTTAATCATATCGAATATAATTCCAAAATATGAGGAAAAGGCTTAATAAATGGATTTCAGGTAATATTATTCAAAGGTTGAAGAATTTATTTAAAATACGGATTTTAAATATTTGAAAGAGATAAAGGAATTTATTTCAAAAAGGAAATAAATTTAGAAATTAAATTAGGGATTTAATTTGGAGTTGAAATAAATTTTGAAATCGATTTGGAAAATTGACTTGGTATTTGAAAATAAATCCTTGGTAAACCAATTTGTAATTAATTTGGTGTTTGAAGTGGAAATCAAATTGGAATTGATTTGGTAGTTGAAATAAATTTTGGAAATCAATATGAAAATTGATTTGGTGTTCGAAGGGGAATTGATTTCGTGTTTTGAAAATAAATTTAGAAATCAATTTGGAATTTGATTTGGCGTTTGAAAATGAATGTTGGGAAATCGATTTAAAATCGTATATCAGTTGATATTTAGAAATGTAAATTCACAATGGAAATTTATAAGGGAAAGGAAAATTGGTTTTAAAATGAACATTGATTTATTTTTAAAGTGTGGAAAAGATTTGAAATTTGTTTCAAAGGATGGGAAATTGATTTGAAATTTGATTTTCAAAGTGATGAAGTGTTAAAAATATATCCTACGAAGATATTTTGAAAATAAATAATTTGGGAAAATTATTTAAATATGGTAATTGTTGTGAATGTTGATTTATAGTTAAATAACCGACTACCAATGTTTGCCTTTAAATGGCGTTTGAATTTTGACGCGACCGGGGGTCGGATTCCAAGTGGATATCCGAAAACCACATCGAACCTTTATGATTGTGATAGATCTTTTATTTAAAAGATCAAAGTGGAAATTGTTGTGATTTGTTGAAATCTGAATGAACACTTATTTTTAAAAATAAGCGCTCATTATTCGGATTAGCCGGGAGAGGACCTTTATGTCATAAAACCCATTCTGAATAATGATACGACGAAATGGGATTGCATTTGAAGACCAGTGGTGAAGACCGGGTATTTGCGAGAATGATAGGATGACCTATCGATTGTCTCTGCACTGAGTAGCTACGGTATAGAGATTCCCTAAGTGATGGGTAGTCCGATCGGGATTGTGAATACCCAGATTGCAAGGGCTACTTCGGAAGTGCCTTTGGTTCTGTTCGAACCCGGAACAGACTTGTATGGAAGTGTGTCTGACGTTACAAATTGAGATGTAAAGCTGGTTTCTATTAAATACATTTTTGTTGGTGGCAGAGAATTTATTCTCTTAGCTTAACACCCTTCTCTGAGACGTACGAGCTCAGATGTTATGTAGTTGATGGTTACTAGTGATACGTTCCCAATTTGGTAATGTGGCATACGAAGTGCTGCTAATCATTTGTTGATCGAAGCATGACTTTTGTGAAAAGCGTATCTTTATGGACGAGACTTCGTCGAGCCTCACAACCTGGAAATGGTCGAAACAGGAATGTTGCGGCAATGTTTTTTAGGGGTTGCGCCCCTAGGGTATGTCCATTTTCTTCTGGATAAGAGTGATATCATGGTATGGAGCCCAGATATTTTACCTATGTTGATGCTGCAAATTATTATACTTTGTGGTTGAGGATCCTCGGATAAAGGTCTATAACGACTAGGGATGGCATACTTTTTTTGTGTGGAATTATCAAGTTACAGCTTCATTGCACCCAGAAGCGTTTGGTAACTCGGCCTTATGTCAACAGAGATCCGGCTAGGTTCTCGGGGCGTCCTTCCAGAGGCGTACCCATTTTGGTGTAGGAAGTTCCTTAGCCTGACCATTTGTTGGAAATCCAAAGAAACAATAAGCGCCCTGTATGGTTTTAGTTGTGGAACCTGTCATTTAAAATGGTAGCTATAGCAGGCGTAATATAATGGTACCTATGCTGGCTAAGATTAATATTATACTTTCGGAATGTTTTCTGCACTGTGCACTAATAATAATAATCAAAGGATTTTGCATAGTAAGCATATTTGACTATCATAAGGAGAAATCTCCTCTAATTCTGCGTTTGCATTGTGTGAGTGGTGGGTGGCCTTATGGTAGTTTCATTTTTCAAAAACATAGCGGATTTCCTTTTATTTTCTTTGTGAAAATAACTGTTTTTATGATCTCACACCAGTCCCACGACTGACCTGGAGTTTATTGTTCCCTTTCTAAACTCCAGGTGCCCATAATTTTCCACACGGGCAGCCTAGAGTCAGGTTAGCAGTTATTCGGGAGCAAAGTCAAGAAGTTGCTGTGAGAATCAGGAGTTGGAACTAGATGGCGAGGCGTATCACTATATATGTAATATTTCTTTCCGTTGTTTGTTGTTGTACACTCTGATAATGTAATGTGATGTAATGTAATAACTGATATAGTGATTTTGTTTAAAGATATTTATTTATGTATTATATTTGTTCCGCTGCGAAATGTGAGATTCTGTTATTGTTTCCATTCTTCTTTTCTACCTCTTTTTTCTTAAACCCTAATGGTTCGGTTTTCCAGCGTTCGATTGTTCGGCATTTGATACAGTGGACGTAATAATGTCGATTTTCGAAAGTCGAAAAATCGTGTCATTACATGCAGGCTCAACTGGCTACAACCCAGATTGATGATGGAAATCTTGGTGATTTTGATGATATAGCTGACGATGATGATGACTTTAATGACGATGACGATGGTACGATATTCTTAGGATGACCGTTGATTCTATTATTTAGAGACATGTGTATTACTTCTATGTTTCAGTTGATTCTATTATTTGGACATTCGTTCTATTATTGTTTATATGACCAGCATTTATTTTATGTTCTTGTTGTATTCGCACTATACTGTTACAGTTGACATGATGTACCATGATATTGTTTATATGATCGTTGTTTGATTGTACTATGTGGTCGTTGTTAGCATAATGTACAGTGATATTTTTAATACAGCCATTGTTAGATTCTATTATATTGTTATGATGTATATGTCATACTGTTACATATTCCATTATATGACTATTGTGAATATCATGACCCTATAAATATTACCATTGACGTTCCTTACATCAAGTCGGCTTCTCAAGTTTATATAAGAAAAAACTAAATTCATTTATCATACAATGTCAACGAATCTTCGTGCAACCCCTCATCCTCTATAACCAACAAGGGTAGAGATAACACGTCAGCAACAACAAAAAGGGATTATAGCATGGGACTCACCAATAATCATTGTTTCTGTTCATATGAATCCCCAGTGGTTGTTGTGAGATATGGTCTTGACGTTGGACGTCGTTACCTAAGGTATCAATAATATAGATGTAAATTTCATGAGTGGATCGACGACGCTCCACTTCAATATGTGGTTGACTACATAACGCAATCGCAAAGGGAATTGGCTTTACTACAAAATCATGTAGTCTAGTAATGGTTCATGAGCGGAAGTTAACTCATGTCGAAGAGGTGGGACTCAACATCTTTTTCTACAACTATGGTCTTGAAGCTAAAATTGACATGGTGACAACAATTGATACAAACATCGGACATTGTTTCTATAAATGTCTCGTAGGTCGGTGTTGGATTGGTTATTGGCTCAACTTGCTGCTCTTTGGAAGAGCTAAGCAGTTAGCCTCAGACTTAAGGCATGAGATTATATTGCTTGAAACCCAACTAAGATCACCTTTTAGTCGATGTATTTATTAGTTTGTTTGTATTTACGCAAGTAATCATTCTACATCTACAATGTAATTCATCATGTAACCTTCCGTTTAAATGCAATTCTTTATCTATCACTTGTTAAATTGAGATGATCAAACTCTAAATTCTTTGTCTGCCACTTGTTAAAGTTGAGATGACCACACTCTGAATTCTTTGTCCACCACTTGTTAAAGTTGAGTTGACAACGCTCTGAATTCTTAGTTTGTCACTTGTTAAAGTTGAGATAACCGCACTATGAATTTTTTGTATGTCACTTGTTAAAGTTGAGTTGACAACACTCTGAAATAATGTTGCCACCCATGCCAGTCTGCTGTAGTTGAGTTGACACCATTGTATTCCTATGCCTTGTTGCTATGCACATGCTAATTCACTTGTATAAGAACTTAAGCATCCATCCCAAATATCGCAATATAAACTTCATTCTTTCTCTATCAACAAAAAATTAAATACTAAAACAGATACATCATTTTTCCTAAAATGTGCTATGTCGTTTGATAGTGATTCCGAAAAGGAAGATGCCCTATGAGAGGAAGTCGAGGAAATGCAAGAATCAATAGACCTATGTCATGAAGCTCACAGTTCCACATCCGAAAAACATGGTGGATCGGTCATAGTTCGGGAATATACAAATCGTAATCAATTTGTCTTTCATAAAACTTTCATCGAAGACAAGTTCAATGCAAATTGCATGTATGGACCAGATATGTTTAAGAGAAGATACAAATGAGAAGAGATATGTCCTTGAGAATTTTGACAGGTATATAAAACAACAATAGATATTTTATTTATAAGTCAAACGCTTCAAAAATGTAGAACCTTGACGGTGAATAACAAATAATTATCGCATTGAGGATGTAACTTATGGCAGCCCTGTAAATGCACTGAACGATGTATACCGGATTGCAAAGAGTATTGCACTAGAAACTCTCAATAAATTTTATCAATCTGTAATAGATGCTTACGGCGTTGATTACCTTAGATCTCTGAACAAGGACGATGTCGTGTGGATTACAGAAATGCATGAGTGGAGGATGGTCTGGCATGCTAGGAAGTCTCGACTGTATGCATTGAGAATGGAAGAACTACCCCAAAGCATACCATTGAGCCTACAATAGTAAAGAAAGAAGACCAATTATAATTTTAGAAGCGATTTCTTCATACAATTTGTGAATTTGAACGCTTTCTTCAAATTGCCTTGATCTAATAAGGACTTAATGTTATTGAGAGGTCACACATATTTAATGATCTAGCACTTGGCCAAGTGACTCCGATGACATTTGCTCTTGGGCAAAACACTTACGACTATGGGTATTATCTAGACGATATGATTTATCCAAAATGGAGCAACATTGTAAAAGTGTATCCAAATTCGATAATGGCAAAGCATGGAAAGTTTGTTGTGATGCAAGAGGGATAAAGAAAAAAGTAGAATGAGCTTTTGGCATTCTTCAATCCAGATTTGCAATAATTAGCAATCCTTATCGAGCATGTCCTCAAGAAAAGATGTCTACAATAATGTTTACACGTATTATTTTGCATATATGATTTTTGGAGACGAAAGAGATATGGATGAAGAACATCGTCACTACGAATATGATGGTGCAGCGCAAATGTCAGATACATTCTGAGACGACATTCTTATAACCGAAGAAGCTTTCAACATTCATGTGGAACATCAACTTTCATTACGAGATGCGCAACATCACAATAGGCTACAAAAAGATCTTATGAATTGTATTTGAAATTACTTTGGAAATTGTTAGTTTAATTTTACATCCAATTAACATGTGTATGCCTTTGTGATGTATTCATACTTTAGTTAACTAATCAATTGTATTGCATTTCCTTCAAAATGTTATTTAACTTAGGTACACACCTTCTACGAATGAAAATAAAAATAGTAGAACATTAATTGATAACCAATATAATGGATTTATATAAAAAATGTACATTGAAAATAATACAAATTAAAAGTGCTAAGATTAAAACAAACTACAATTGAGGGAACCTAGATATGATCATTTCTCTTTTTCACTCCATTCAATATTGCATTTGAACCTCATCTATTCCCATCAAATTTTTATCTATAATCAAGTGTTCTTATTTTTGTCATTCAAGGTCCAACATGTGTTGTCTAACATCTGCAAACTTACGCATTACATCAATCTTCTCATGTGCTTGCTTGATTTTATCTTGATATCTTCTTTCGTGAATTTCACGAGCGGCGTTCACTTTAGCGTTCGAACTAGCTTCGGCTTTGTTCTTTCTCTTTGCTGCTTTGGCGCCTATTGGTTTATAACTTTCATTGGGTCTCTGGGTGAGCAAATCCACCTCATTTTCTACCCCGTATGAGGTTTCTCTACCAAATGAATTCCCTGGAGTGGACGAGTATGTTGATTTTGATCGGTTGTTCATTCCCTTCCACTTTGTTTGAATGTCTCTAAGGCTCTTTGCATTATCAAAGTTCCACTTCTGTTGGCTCGTCGGCAACTCATAACAATTCGAGAATTGATAGCAGTTTGGTTTTTTAGCACCATTTTCCCTTGTAAAAAACTTTATGAATTCTTCATTCATCATTCTTTTCAGATAACCTAAAAAGATTATATACCAACCAACAAACTAATAAATCAAGAAACATGCTAAATGCTCTTCGCCTCCTATTCCACTAGAATTTGCCGTCTTTATTTTTTGTGATTCATAAAATCAAGTTTGGCGACTGACTTTGCTGAACCGACCTTGAATTGCTGACAAAGAACATGGTTTTCAAGATGTTTTATGTTAATGGTGTTCATTATTTTCTTACAAAATTTATCGCCTTTTTGGTTAGTACCTCTTATCGAATCTTTAGTATAATGATAGTAAATGTTGTATACGTCAAACTCCTCATCGCTTCACCATATGTTAAATGAATACTGGCTCGAAGGAGTACTGTGTTGTCGCCCATTATTGTCCTTGAAAACATAGCTTTGAGAGTGAAAAGGATGCGTAAACCCTTCGAATAGTGAAGACATTACGAAGATCGTTTTTGATTTGAAAACATTATGGTATCACTACAAGGAATACAGTCATTCCCGATGGCTCCAAGCTGTCGGCGGCATTCGAAAGCCATTAGAAATACCATCGATATAGAGAACAAGCCTTTCATCTATGTTCGACGGAAACAACGACAACTTTGTGACGACTTCTGATGGTTTTTTCGACGGTGGTTCCGACATTGTTTCCGAAGGAGCTGACGTCCACATGGCTTAAAAACACGCTAGAAAATCATTGGATGCCGTCCGAAGCCATTGTAGTTTTCGAACGGTTAAGCTTCGAAAGTCATCGGAGGACGTCAGAATATTTCCACCTATAAGCCGTCGGAAACCATCGGTAGCCGTCGAAAATGTAGGTAAATTTTTTTCAGCACCCTAACAGCTTATCAATATCAATATATATTACAACACATCAAAATCAATGTGTGTGTGTATATATATATCAGATATATTAGCTAAAATTAATATCAATATCAATAATAATATAAAACTCAAACATTACCATCTCAAACTCAAACATTTCCAATCAATAGAAAACAAACCATCCATCATCACTCAACTGCAATATCTACATCCAACATCAATGTACAATATGTACATCCAACATCAAATCTCACAAATCAACCTCACAAACAAATATCAAACACCACATGTCCACAAATCAACCTTACCATCTCTAATTGTAACAAAAACTGCAAAACGTACCTCATGACTCGTCATCGACTTTGGAACCACCAGACAAAGGGAATGCTCCATGACGCTCCGTATACTTGGTCAAACGTTGGTTCAATTGCTCCATTTGCGCTGGTTGGAGGCATTCTTGCTCCTATAACTGTGCTATCTGCTGTCGAAGCTTATTAATCTCAACATTGTGCTGAGCCTTTTGTAGGCCTTTTGTGAGACCTGAACCTACAAAATAAGTCAAATTATGTTTAAGTTATTACGTAACTTTTATAAAACTAAGCAATTTTTACAACTTAGTTAATTTTTATAAACTACCGATTGATTGTCATAGCCATAACGCCTATTTCTCTACGCCAGGTCCATAGCAAAGTCGAAGATAGATCCTCCCCATCAGTAGTCAATTGCTCACATCCCGAATACTCAAGCTTCAGCGCGCGTGCTTACATAAATTTTTTCAGTAACGCAAAATTAAATACAAGTAAATATTACATGACATTGTTATAATATTTTATAACTAATTAATCAAAATGGTCATTATTAATATGTAACGATCCGTAAATTTTGATAATTAAAAATATTAAGTTAAATAAGATTTTGGAATTTAACATTGTAAGAAATTAAAAATTTGTGATTTATTAATGAGAAAATAACTAGAATGTAATTTAATAATGTTGATTCAATTTAATTGATAACTATTTTAATGAAATTCCAATCAATTGAAATAATTGTAAAATTAATTTGGTTAGAAATTATAAATAAGGAATAAATTCAATGTTATTAATAATGAAATTGCATGTTATTTATCTAATTGATTTTAGTATATAATGTGAAATCAATTATATGTACGTAAATTTATAATCTTGTTGTAAACAATAAACTTATAAATGTGATTAAATTATGTAAAAGTAACAATTGCTTATTTACGATCTTACTCTTTAATCCATTGAAATTAATTTGGAAATTAATAAAATTAAATGTAACTAAATATTGCATTAATATAAGTTAACGTAATAACTGTAGAATAAGAATGTAAATAAAAGTGAACTAGTGTCAAATGAATTCATATTGGTATGGATGATTCAACAATAAAAATGAAATCAAAATAAATGATATTATTGGAATTTAAATTATAATTAATGAATTTATCACAGTTGTAATTAAACGTTGTGATTAGTGTAATATTTAAATATTAGATGAACACGAAAAATTTATTTTTAAAAGGTTATCAGTTTCTATGTAAACAAGAATGATGAATTTGTCAATAATTAAATTTGAATTTAAAAGTGATTAAACCAATTTAATTAATTAACGTGCAAAATAGCCATTTTGGCCACTGTCTCAGATTTCGATGAAACCAGTTTCACCGGATCTGTAACAATGAATAATTGTAAGATTTCAAGTTTCGTAGCTATCGGTCTTATCGTTTGATCGTGTGAGCTCAAAACGCGTAGAAATCAATTTAATGAATTCAATTTAAGTAAGCTGATTTTAAAAGCTAACTTTTGTATACAATGGAATTTGGGTTTGAAACTAGTTTGATCTAGTTTAAATTTTTTGAAAAACTATATTTCGATATACTGGATGATCCATTTTCGTTTCGGGAACGAAACAGGCTTTTCGGGTCGTTATTGTTGTTTCAACCCAATTCGATATGTCTTCTCATTCTTGTCTACCTTTTTCCATGTAAATAGATTTCTTTTTCGGAAACCCTAACAGCCTTTCCATTTTACCATATGTACTTTTCAGTTCCTCATCTGCTTCTTCCTTCTTCTAGTGGCAGAACCTAATTTCAATTCCAAATCAAAATCAAATTCAAAAATGAAAATCCTCAAACCATGTCATATTATATATCATTCGAAAGTTCTTGATGAGCGCAATCTATTGTAGTAATTAGTTTTTTGATTTTATGCATCATTTGACTAGAAAACGATGAAGAACCTTGGCTATCCATTTCTAGGGTTTACGACCAATGGTGGATCGTCGACCGTTTGACCATTTGGAGGCGGCATTAGGAAGAGGAGGTCGAGCAGGTCTCGAGGGTAGTGTTAATTCATGCTAGGGTGTCGTAGTTCGCTGGAATTCTCGAAAATAGGTGGGCGGCGGTGTGATTGCCTGGGGAAATCGGAGGCGGCGACTGCTCAAGCGTAGGCGCGGCCAAGCACGGAGGATCCAGGCGTGGGCTCTAATTTGGGTCGAGAGGCTTGTAGGTGATGGCGACAGCAAGGTAAGGTGGTGGCTGGGAGTTTTCGTGGGACCGATCGTGCGCAGGCTAAGGCTTTGAGACGAGATAACGTGTATATTATTTTATTATTTTTATTTATTTTATAATATAAATCGTATAACATCTACTGCTTATAACTTTTGCATACGATCACGGATTCATACGCAGTTTTCTCCGTTGTGACCGTACTGAAATTCCTGATATTTTGAAACTGGTTGGTTGAATTCTAAGACTGTTAGATTTTTGGACCTGATTTGGATTTTAAATCATTGAAAAATAAAAGGTGAGTGTTTTAACCCACTCACAAATACTAAATCATCCTATGTTAGTTAAATTAAAGTTATGATGTGATTTGAAATTTATTGATTGCTGTTTGGTATTTTTAAATTGCCATAAAAATGTAATTTGAATTAATATTGAATTTAATTGCTATTTAAATTAATATTGAATTTAATTACCAGTTAAATACTTGATAATGATAACTAGTTTATTTGTTGTGATTTATTGGTTGATTCGAATGATGATTGTGATGTATGCTTAATTGTTGATGTTTGGATGATTTGATAATATATTTGTTTATATGTTATTATCACATTGCAAGTTCTCTTAGTATGCTGTTAGAAAAAATCACTATGGGTTGAAATGATACATAGCCGAATGGACTTATAGATTAACGAGAAATCGTTATAGGTTGATATGATAAACTCGAGCGATTTTATGGATTTTGAATTTTATTCGGGATTGTGGATTGAAATGATATATACCCGTAAATTTAAATTATTGCCCGGTTAAAATGATTTATATCCGTGTCACTTGGCCATAGTGTAGAAAATTATATAAGGACACCGGATTAGTTAAATTAAATGATTTTAAATCCTTAAATTTTAGAATTCAGTTATATGAAATAAAATTTGATTTATATGAATTGAATTGTTTTTAAATTCAATTAAACATTTTGAAATTGAAATTGTTTTAAATGATTTTTTCAAAGAATTTAAATTTAATCTTAAAGTTGATTCTGAAATATAAATGAAATTTATCAAAATTGAATTATTGTAAACGTTGAATATTTAAACTTTGAAATCTGTTGAATTTGAAGTGGTTTAAATTTGTAGTTCAAACATGGATTTGAAATCGACATAATTTGAAATGGTTTTAATGAGAATTTGAATTGAAATATTATAATTGAGTTTGTTGATTTGAAATCTGGATATGGTCTAGATTTGCTGAAATGGAAAAACAGTTGATTTGATATTATTTTCAAATAAATTATTTTAATATAAACTGTTTAAAAATGTGTTATTTTAAAATTCAGATTATTTTAGATTTTAAACTATTTACTATATAACCATTTAAAAAAAAATCTAATTTTATATTAAACCATTTAAAACTATTTTAAACTATATTAAACTATTTAAAACTATTTTAAAATATATTGAACTATTTTAAACTATTGTAAACTATTTCTAATATATTAACTCTTTTAATATATAAACTTTTTCTAATATATATACTATTTTAATCTATAACCTATTTTAACATTATTTACTATTTTAGTATAAACTAGTTTAATTTATAACCTATTTGTTAAAAAATAAAACTATTTTCAATGTATAACTATTTAAGTACATATAAACTACTTTCAATATTCAAACCTGTGATAACCCTGATTTTTAGGGTAATTTTATGATTCAATTTAGTTTATGATTGTTTAATAATTGGAAAAATAGGAATAGAAACTTGTTGCCAATGAATGGTTAAAAAAAAAGGTATGTACTGGTGCACTAGACAGTACATACACATACACATATTTTCTACAATATAAAATAGGCAGAAATTAATTTGTAAGTTAGAATAAATAAATTTCAAATACATAGGCATGCAGACATGATTATTGCAGACATGAATATGTCTTTAAAACAAGTTTAGTATAAAGAAAATAAAGTATGTAGTCTAGAATAAACATATGCAGAAGATAGTAAGTACTTAAATAAATAAATAAATATGTTTACATGAGATATGCAGGAGCATAAGAAAGCACTGCTAGTAGGAGACAAGGTTTGCATGGAAATAGTATGAATCTTTAATAAAACTGTTAACGTAAAAAATCTGACGCTAACACCCCGGTGTAAGTAGTGTAAGTATGAAAGCACCACCCGTTGGTACGGGAACAAAGTATAAGCAGAGAAATCACGGAAAAGTTGTAAAATACAACAGTTTTATAGTGGTTCGGCTTAAGATCGAGCCTACGTCCACTGTAAATTCCTTTATTGATGATTTGATTACAATTCTTTACAATGCACTTCGATTACAACACACTTTTGACTAGTAGCTCAAACTTTGATGTAGAAGAATCTTTTGAGTTCATGTTGAATGATCCAAATCTTCTCTTGAAGTTTGTTGTAGCATCTTTGGCGTTTGGAGTGCTTGTAGTGCTGTTTGAGTCGAGAGAATGACAGAGTATCGACACTTCGAAGAATGAGCCAAAAGTCCCTTCATGTTTGGAGCCCAGGCCGTATTTATAGGGAATTCTGAACAGGACTTAAGTCGTTTACGACTTAAAGTAAGTCGTAAGTCGTGGGTTACGACCTAAGATAGGTCGTTGGAAGTCAGCGAGTTAAGGGGATATGAGTTATGACCTAACTGGTTCGCACTTGGCATCCGAACTAACTGGTAGGTTCTAACGACTTAGGGGAAAGCGGCATAGTTTAATCACTAAGTGCTAAGTCGTGAACGACTTAAAGTAAGTCGTGAAAGCATTAGGTCGCTGCCGCTTTAACTCTTTAGGTCGTGAAGTACTTAAGTCGTTAAGTAGTTAGGTCGTAAGTCATTTTATCCGTTTAGGTTGCTAACTCCTTTAACCCTTTAGGTCGTTACCCCGCTTCATCAGTTAGGTCGTCCCACTTCTTAAGTCGTTAAGTTGTGGCACTTCTTAAGTCGTTAAGTCATGGCACTTCTTAAGTCGTTAAGTCGTGGCACTTCTTAAGTCGTCCAATTCTTAAGTCGTTAAGCCGCTTCTTCTGTTAACTCGTTAACTCGGTTGAGTCGCTCTACGCGTTAAGTCGCTGATAGGTTAACTCGTTAGGTCGCTGATCTTTGGTCCAGCTTAGGTCGCGAGGTCCAGCTTAGGTCGATCACCGTAGCGGTGGCGTTGCCCCCACACCCCCACCTTGGGGGTTGGCACCCCCCGGACCCCCTCCGTAGGGGATCTTATCTGAAAAACCATTCAACAGAATCGAGACGAATTATCATTGGCTTTTTGGTCGATTTTTGATATCATGGCCTTGCTGAAAAAGTGGAGTTAACAAAAACACTTTAGCCAATTTCAGTAATTCTTTTGCTTGAAAAAAAATGTAAGTCATGCATATAACATGACCCGGGGTAAGATAAAAGGAATAGGGTATATTTTCTGAGAAAAAATTATAACAAGGACCACTTACCCATTTTCTCTATAAAAAAAATGAGAAGCAAATCATAGTTGATGGGGCAAAACTGACATTGGGTAATTTTCTAAAACCCTAGTGGCAGCCAGGGTCTAGTATAAGAAGGCCTACGGGTAATGAGATCTATCACTATTTTTAAACAGAGAAAAAAAATATATATAGCAATAGAAATATAAACCAGAGAGCATTGGCCATTAGAGTTAAGAGGAAGATCAAAGGGAAAAGGAAGGCTTAGGAAAAGGAGTTAAGGTGAGTAACCTCACTGGAAACATTGGCAATAAGCAATAAGTCCTGAATATTGAGGCAGCTTGACTAAGTTTATATTTTTATTTATTTGCAAGCTATGTTGTTTTTATGACTTGGTAACTTTGACTTGTTTTATGATCTGTTTAAATGAAAACCCTTTTTATATTGATTTACCCAGAGTGAAATAGCCAGGGATTTAATGTTTAAATATGTCTTTCTGTGTTATGATTTAACTGTAAGATGAAGTAGTGAGTATGGGTTTCCTTTATATATATATTTGTTAGTTTAAAACCCAGGATACTTAATATGGATATATGGTCTAAAAATGAAGGAGGATATGGGGCTGCAACATTGAATTGTTGCTTATGTCTCATATCAACAGAAAATGAAAATATAGGGGTGCAATGTATACATGTGCCGAGCCTCTACATTCCATGAACTATCCAATAAAATCTCATACTTGTGATTTAGTCAGATTTGAGGACCTACATAGATTTGATTGAATCAGAGGTAGAAAGAAACCAACAGAAAAATTTATTTATGGCCATATGTTTGTATTAGGATCTATTGAAATTCATAGGAAAAATAACATGTTTAAGAAATCACATCTGTTGCTATGGAAAAAGTGTTTGCTAGTGAAAACATGATATGTTAACCTCTGGATGTATATATATGGGACTGAATGTTTTCTTCATTGCTTGAACATGAGATGCAGAGAGGTATTAACACAATATTAAAAGAAAAGGGGGAGTGACACTTAGTAACTTAACTAAGGACTTGGGATCTTAGGGCTACAAAATATAGCTTGGCAAGGTGAACATTGCAAGCTCACACATGGTATGATTATACCCAGGGGCCTGAGTGTGCTGGGTTAACAGTGGATATGCCCCAGACAGTGTGTGATTTAATTAAAAGGAAAAGTAGCTAAAGACCATAAAAACAAAAATACTTGATATTGAACATTAGTAACAGGTTCATGTGAATGCTTGGGTAAAATTCCTGATGGCTAGAAAATCTATAGATGAGGAATGATGATTTAATTGATATTTGTGTGACTATCTGATGATGTTCTATGGATGAATTCTATGTTGGTTTTCTCTGTAACAAATCATTGAATTATGTATCATTTTGTGTACTCTAATGAATATGCACAGGTTACCCAGAAATATGCATAAGAGCAATATTGCATTCTTCTATCTATTTTGTAGTTATTTGAATATGAGAAAAGTTATATAAAATTTATGTTTTCGGTTAGATTACTCATACCAGGCATTAGTCTGACCCATGTGTGTGTTGATGCACTATTGGGTGTCTCATATTTTATGGGGCAGTCCATAGTGATTGTGCAGGTAAGTAGGTATTTCATGGATCAAGCTTGGATGTTTAACTGCTTAGAGATTTTGGATGTTATGTTTAAAGAATTGCTGAAGTTAAATTTGATATTTATGTTGAATTTTGTCAATCTGCTTAGTTTAAGTTTGCTTGAGAAGCCAATGTTTTGCTATACTGTTCTGCAAATATTAAACTTATATGTATCAGCTGAAACTCTTGTGTCTTGATTTACCAATGTGTTGTCTAGTAATGAAGTCTCTTAAATTTTAAACTGATCAACTTATGATGATAAATGATCTGATTGAAGGAATAACCAAGTATTTAACTTTAAAAACTTATGTTTAAATTGATATAAAAATCTGGCAGAAGAAAGGGTTTTGAGTTGCTTTAAAAATGGTCTAAAAAGAATGATATGTTCTTTGTTTTAGAATAAATGCAAAATAGATATGGCTAACCTAACCACATTATTGAGTCTGGATTTAGCCAACACTGAAAAAAAAAGAGATTTAAATTCAATTTTTCAACAAAGCTATACAATTCAAAAATATAGGGCAGACTCAGTTTTAAAAAATAAATGAATGAGCACCTGAAATTTCCTAGAGACACACACATGCTCAAGCAAGGGCACAGTTTATACAATAATAAGATTATGAAATAAACACAAAATGCTAAGCCTAGCAACCTGAAACCAAAAATCAAGCAATGATTTAAGTATGCCTAGAAATTGGATTTCTAGAAATTATATTGCTCCGTGGGAAGTTATTATTGACAACTTTCAGTAGATTTCTACTTATAAATTTTTATACTCTGATTCAAGTAGAAATTAACTTATATATCTTCATATATGTAAGTTTAAGTTGAATTAAAACAAACCAATATTTATTGGCAGAAAGATCCTGGAAAGGAGAAAAGTAAGAGAGATGATTTTCTCAATTTAGATGTCCACTTTACATATGCTTAAAATTTTTTTTTCAGGAAAAGAAAGTGGGTCATCTCATTTGGTATCAGAGCTATGTTGTTAAATAACATAGCAAAATTTTGTATGAACTTGTTTGCATTGATGTATGATGTGTTTATTGCTTTAGATACTTTGTTCTGTTAGTACATATATTACTAATATCTATTATAACTAAATAAGGATAAATTGAAGTAAATTAATTTATAGAGGGATAGGCAAAATGAACTAACTTAAGTGTTATATCCATAGAACTATGGTGAGACCTAGACAACAAGATGTAGGACCAAGTGAACCACCTATGATGAATATGCAAGAATTTATGAGAGCCCTAAGGGATGGATAGTCAACAGGCAAGAAAATCCACATGAAGAGCTTTCCAAACTTCTCAAGACCTTTACCAATCTTGGAGGCAAAACTTTTGATGGAACAGAGGGGATTATGGGAGTTCAAAACTGGCTTAGAATTTTTGACAGAATTTTTACAGATATGTAAGTTGAAGACCAAAAGAAGAGGCAAATAGCATCTAGACAACTAAGAGGAGCAGCTTTGGACTAGTGGGAAGTTATCATAGCTGGAAGACCTGAAGGAGAAGTGACATGGAATCAATTTAAGGAAATGTTGGAAGGAAGATTTGTACCTGCATCAGCTAAAGAGTCTTTGCTAGAGGAATTCATTAAATTAAGGCAGGGGACTATGAGTGTTACTGAGTATACACAGAAGTTTGAATCACTAGCAAAATATGGTGCAGTGCTTATCACAACCAGAGAAGCTAAAAATGGCAGATACATTCAAGGGATGAATGCTAGCCTTAGTAGAGCTATGTTGCCATATAAGGACAGGACATTTGATCAAGTTTTGGATCTGACTCTGAGTATTGAACAACATGATAAAGCCAGGGAAAATTTCATAGCACTAAGGAATATCAAAATAAGAAAGGAAAGGGTAAGTTTCACCCTTATGATAAAAAGAAAACAGATGTAACTTCCACCAAAAAATCAGAAGAAGTCAAAACTGCTGAGGTTAAGAAGAAAATCACTTGCTATAATTGTGGACAAGAGGGACACATGAAAAATAGGTGTACAAATCCTAAACCAGCATCCTTCAAATGTCACCAGTGTGGAAAGAAAGGTCACATAAGGAGGAACTGTCCAGAGTTTAAGCAAGGAAAAGTGAGTACTTTGGAGGTAAAAGGCAAAGCAACAGAAGGACCAAATGTTGAGAATCATGGCCAAGTTGAAGGTACTTTGCTTATTCACTCAATACCTTTTACAGTAGTGTATGTTACTGGGGCTACACACTCTTTAATTTCTCATGATATTGCACAACAATTAAAATTGAATTGTATGATTGTTGATAGGCCATTGCTTATTAAAAGTCCTTTAGGTAATTCTTGTGTTTTGGGTATGATGTGTATGCAACTGGGATTCAATATAGGGGGATATATGTTCAATGCAGACCTATATGTGTTGCAATATCCAAGCATAGGAGTTATTTTAGGAGTTGATTAGTTAAGAAAATATAGGGCTGTTATAAATATGGAGACCTCCACCATATCATTGAAAACTTCTGAAGGAAAAAAGATAGTTGTTCTTTGTGAAATAAATAAGAACAGAAATATAGTTACCCTTGCTAACTTATCTAGTGAGAAGCACATGCCAGCATTAGGATAAATTCCTATAGTAAATGAATATGCTAATGTGTTTGATGAAGTTAGAGGAGTTTCAAACCATAGACCAGTAGAGTTTTCAATTAAACTGATTCTAGGAGCTAACCCAGTGATTAAGAGGCCAACTAGAATGGGGCCTAAAGAATTGATAGAACTGAAGAAACAATTGGTTGAACTAGAAGAAAAAGGCTTCATCAGACCCAGTAGCTCATCATGGGGAGCACCAGTGGTTTTTGTTAAGAAGCAAGATGGATCTCTCAGACTATGTATTGATTACAGAGAGTTAAATAAAATTACAGTTAAAAACAAATACCCCTTAACAAGAATTGATGATCTTTTTGATCAATTAAGTGGTGCAAAAATATTCTCCAGACTTGATTTAGCTTCAGGATTTCATCAAATGAAAGTAGAAGAGGAAAGCATTAAATATACAGCTTTTAATACTAGGTATGGACTTTATGAATTTTTAGTGATGCCCTTTGGCTTGACAAATGCTCCCTCTTACTTTGTTGATTTGATGAATAGAATTTTTAAAAAATACTTAGATAAATTTGTATTGATATTTATTGATGATATCTTAATTTATTCTAAGATAGTTGAAGAGCATGAGAATCATATGCATATAGCACTACAGAAATTGAGGCAAGAAAATTTGAAGGCAAAATTTTTGAAATGTACATTTTGGCAAAATGAGGTAAACTTTCTAGGACATGTGATATCAGAAAAAGGTATATCTGTAGATCCCAATAAGGTAATTGCAGTTCAAGCTTGGAAAAGACCTACTTGTGTTACAGAGGTCAGATCTTTTATGGGGATGGCTGGTTATTATTGAAGGTTTATAAAAGATTTTGCAAAGATTTCAATTCCATTAACTAGGTTGACAAGGAAGAATCAGGTATTTGCTTGGACTGAGGAATGTGAGAAAGCCTTTGGGAAGTTGAAGGAGGCACTAATACAAGCTCCAATACTAAAAGTACCTGAAGGAAATGAAAATTTGGTGATATATACTGATGCAAGTGGACAAGGACTTGGGGCAGTATTGATGCAACAACATCAAGTGATAGCTTATGCCTCTAGACAGTTAAAACCCAGTGAGATAAAGTATGCTACACATGACCTTGAATTGGCTGCTATAGTATATGCTCTTAAATTATGGAGACATTATTTGTTAGGGGCAAAATTTGAAGTTTACACAGACCATAAGTCATTTAAATATTTGTTTTCACAAAAAGAATTAAACATGAGGCAACAAAGGTGGGTTGAACTACTAGCCTCATATGATTTTGAAATATTGTATACACCTGGCAAGGCTAACAAAGTAGCAGATACTTTAAGTAGATAGCATGTTAATATAGCTAGGTTGATGATAGAAGAGTTTAACACTCTATCACTATTGATTGACTCAGAAGTAGAAAGTGAAAGTGTAGAAAATATGAGCATATGCAGTGAGAATGTAGAGATGGGTAAGTTAAGTTTTGTTATTTTGGGGTCAGAATTAAAAACTAAAGTTGAAAAGCTACAATACCAAGATTCATCTTTACTTTAGAAGAAAACTCAGATATTAAATGGAGAGATAGTGGAAGGTTTTCTGTTGAATGATCAGGGCCATTTGAAGAAAGGAAGAAGAATATGTGTTCCTTCCATTGATGAATTGAAGCAAGAAATATTGGATGCTTATCATAAAAGTAAATATACCATACATCCAGGAAGCACAAGAATGTATCATAACCTCAAAAGAGATTATTGGTGGAAAGGTATGAAATGTGCAGTGGCAACTTATATGTCTCAGTGCATGATTTGTCAACAGGTAAAAGCTGAATACCAAAGACCTTCAGGGATGCTTCAACCTTTACAAATACCACAATGGAAATGGGAAGATATATCAATGGATTTCATTGATGGTTTGCCAAAAACTAGGAGGGGAAATGATAGTATTTGGGTTGTAGTAGATAGGCTAACTAAATCAGCTCATTTCATACCTGTAAAATCAGAAAGGAATGCATGCACATTAGCTCAATTATTTATTAAGGAAATAGTTAGATTGCATGGAATACCAAAAACTATAGTAAGTGATAGAGACACCATCTTCACTTCAAAATTTTGGCAAAGTTTTCACAAAGCAATGGGGACTGATCTATGCTTGAGTACAGCATATCACCCTCAATCTGATGGTCAAACAGAAATTGTGAATAAATTTCTTGAAGACATGTTGAGGGCATGTATATTGGATTGGGGAGGAAACTGGGAAGATCACATATTTCTGGCAGAATTTGCATATAACAACAGTTATCACAGTAGCATAGGCATGACACCCTTTGAAGCACTCTATGGTAGGCCATGTTTATCACTTTCAAGTTGGATTGAATCTGGGGAGAAGGTGGTCTTCGGACCAGAAAATGTAAAAGAAATTTCTGAAAAGATAGCTTTGATTAGAAAAAGAATTGCTTCTGCCCAAGATAGGCAAAAGAAATATGCATATCAGAAGAGAAAGGCAGTACAATATGATGTAGGAGATTTTGTATTTGTTAAAATATCACCTATGAAGAAGGTTCTAAGGTTTGGGAAACAAGGAAAGTTAATTCCCAGATACATAGGACCATATAAAATTTTAGAAAGAATTGGAAATGTAGCCTATAGGTTAGAATTGCCAGAGGAGATGAGGGCAATGCATGATGTTTTTCATGTATCTCAGTTAAGGAGATGGATTCATGATGCAGAGACAATCTTGGAATCCACTAGGGATGTGCAGATTGATCCCAAAATGGTTTATGGAAAAGAGCCAGTAGGTATTGTTGCAAGAGAAATTAAGAAATTAAGGAATAAAGAAATTAAATTGGTGAAAGTGCAGTGGATCCTTGACCCAAATGATTGCACATGGGAAGTGGAAGATAAAATCAGAAATGATTATCCAAAATTGTTTGAATGAATAAAAGGTATAACATATATATGTTGATAAATACTTTGATTAAATATGTAGTGTGAATTTTTGTTTTAAATTTACACAGAGTTTAACTAAGAGGTTAGTTTGAAAATGATTGATTTTCTGGATTGAAAATACTTGAGTTAAGTATGAAAGAAGTGTGGGACACAATTCCTAAAAGGAGGGGTATATGTGATAACCCTGATTTTTAGGGTAATTTTATGATTCAATTTAGTTTATGATTGTTTAATAATTGGAAAAATAGGAATAGAAACTTGTTGCCAATGAATGGTTAAAAAAAAGGTATGTACTGGTGCACTAGACAGTACATACACATACACATATTTTGTACAATATAAAATAGGCAGAAATTAATTTGTAAGTTAGAATAAATAAATTTCAAATACATAGGCATGTAGACATGATTATTGCAGACATGAATATGTCTTTAAAACAAGTTTAGTATAAAGAAAATAAAGTATGTAGTCTAGAATAAACATATGCAGAAGATAGTAAGTACTTAAATAAATAAATAAATATGTTTACATGAGATATGCAGGAGCATAAGAAAGCACTGCTAGTAGGAGACAAGGTTTGCATGGAAATAGTATGAATCTTTAATAAAACACTTTAGCCAATTTCAGTAATTCTTTTGCTTGAAAAAAAATGTAAGTCATGCATATAACATGACCCGGGGTAAGATAAAAGGAATAGGGTATATTTTCTGAGAAAAAAATAAAACAAGGACCACTTACCCATTTTCTCTAAAAAAAAAAATGAGAAGCAGATCATAGTTGATGGGGCAAAACTGACATTGGGTAATTTTCTAAAACCCTAGTGGCAGCCAGTGTCTAGTATAAGAAGGCTTAAGGGTAATGAGATCTGTCACTATTTTTAATACAGAGAAAAAAAAATATATAGAATAGAAATATAAACCAGAGAGCATTAGCCATTAGAGTTAAGAAGAAGAGGAAGATCAAAGGGAAAAGGAAGGCTTAGGAAAATGAGTTAAGGTGAGTAACCTCACTGGAAACATTGGCAATAAGCAATAAGTCCTGAATATTGAGGCAGCTTGACTAAGTTTATATTTTTATTTATTTGCAAGCTATGTTGTTTTTATGATTTGGTAACTTTGACTTGCTTTATGATCTGTTTAAATGAAAACCCTTTTTATATCGATTTACCCAGAGTGAAATAGCTAGGGATTTAATGTTTAAATATGTCTTTCTGTGTTATGATTTAACTGTAAGATGAAGTAGTGAGTATGGGTTTCCTTTATACATATATATTTGTTAGTTTAAAACCCAGGATACTTAATATGGATATATGGTCTAAAAATGAAGGAGGATATGGGGCTGCAACATTGAATTGTTGCTTATGTCTCATATCAACAGAAAATGAAAATATAGGGGTGCAATGTATACAAGTGCTGAGCCTCTACATTCCATGAACTATCCAATAAAATCTCATACTTGTGATTTAGTCAGATTTGAGGACCTACATAGATCTGATTGAATCAGAGGTAGAAAGAAACCAACAGAAAAATTTATTTATGGCCATATGTTTGTATTAGGATCTACTGAAATTCATAGGAAAAATAACATGTTTAAGAAATCACATCTGTTGCTATGGAAAAAGTGCTTGCTAGTGAAAACATGATTTGTTAACCTCTGGATGTATATATATGGGACTGAATGTTTTCTTCATTGCTTGAACATGAGATGCAGAGAGGTATTAACACAGTATTAAAAGAAAAGGGGGAGTGACACTTAGTAACTTAACTAAGGACTTGGGATCTTAGGGCTACAAAACATAGCTTGGCAAGGTGAACATTGCAAGCTCACACATGGTATGATTATACCCAGGGGCCTGAGTGTGCTGGGTTAATAGTGAATATGCCCCAGACAGTGTGTGATTTAATAAAAAGGAAAAGTAGCTAAAGACCATAAAAACAAAAATACTTGATATTGAACATTAGTAACAGGTTCATGTGAATGCTTGGGTTAAATTCCTGATGGCCAGAAAATCTGTAGATGAGGAATGATGATTTAATTGATAATTGTGTGACTATCTAATGATGTTCTATGGATGAATTCTATGTTGGTTTTCTCTGTCACAAATCATTGAATTATGTATCATTTTGTGTACTCTAATGAATATGCACAGGTTACCCAGAAATATGCGTAAGAGCAATATTGCATTCTTCTATCTATTTTGTAGTTATTTGAATATGAGAAAAGTTATATAAAATTTATGTTTTCAGTTAGATTACTCATACCAGGCATTAGTCTGACCCATGTGTGTGTTGATGCACTATTGGGTGTCTCATATTTTATGGGGCAGTCCATAGTGATTGTGCAGGTAAGTAGGTATTTCATGGATCAAGCTTTGATGTTTAACTGCTTAGAGATTTTGGATGTTATGTTTAAAGAATTGCTGAAGTTAAATTTGATGTTTATGTTGAATTTTGTCAATCTGCTTAGTTTAAGTTTGCTTGAGAAGCCAATGTTTTGCTATACTGTTCTGCAAATATTAAACTTATATGTATCAGCTGAAACTCTTGTGTCTTGATTTACCAATGTGTTGTCTGGTAATGAAGTCTCTAAATTTTTAAACCGATCAACTTATGATGATAAATGATCTGATTGAAGGAATAACCAAGTATTTAACTTTAAAAACTTATGTTAAATTGATATAAAAATCTAGCAGAAGAAAGGGTTTTGAGTTGCTTTAAAAATGGTCTAAAAAGAATGATATGTTCTTTGTTTTAGAATAAATGCAAAATAGATATGGCTAACCTAAACACATTATTGAGTCTGGATTGAGCCAGCACTGAAAAAAAAAGAGATTTAAATTCCATTTTTCAACAAAGCTATACAACTCAAAAATATAGGGGAGACTCAGTTATAAAAAAAAATGAATGAGCACATGAAATTTCCTAGAGACACACACATGCTCAAGCAAGGGCACAGTTTATACAATAATAAGATTATGAAATAAACACAAAATGCTAAGCCTGGCAACCTGAAACCAAAAATCAAGCAATGATTTAAGTATGCCCAGAAATTGGATTTCTAGAAATTATATTGCTATGTGGGAAGTTATTATTAACAACTTTCAGCAGATTTCTACTTATAAATTTTTATACTCCGATTCAAGTAGAAATTAACTTATATATCTTCATATATCTAAGTTTAAGTTGAATTAAAACAAACCAATATTTATTGGCAGAAAGATCCTGGAAAGGAGAAAAGTAAGAGAGATGATTTTCTCAATTTAGATGTCCACTTTACATATGCTTAAATTTTTTTTTAAGGAAAAGAAAGTGGGTCATCTCAAAACCATTTAAAGTTGGAACTGTTACGATTTAAATTTAATTAATTTAAATGCGAATATTTTGATATGATGGTTTAACCTATTTTGTGGTTATGATTTTGAAAATGAATATGACTTAAACTGATACGATTTTGAAGTGAACATGATTTCGAAAGTGATATGATTTTGTAGTGAATATGATATTTTGATATCAATTATGAATCGGTTTTGGAATTTAAAAGAACCAACCGGTGTGAAATAAGCGTTTGGTTGTTAAAGGGACCAAGATTAGATATTGTCATACTCTCTGCCAATACCGAAAATCACTTTAACAAATATGCACGTAGTGGAGAATCCAGAATGATGTAGGATGGTTTGGTGAACACTACTGTATGAAGTATGAACGCAGCCCTGACCCCATCGGGTTAGCTTGTTATGACTAAAACATGAGCTATACTGGGCCAAGTGAGGCCGCTCCTCCGAACGGACACATTTCTTCGATACCATATTTATTACTTTACGATTGATTTGGTAGCCGCCCTCGATTTGATTATGGGAGTGTGTTCCGAGGTGGGCGGTAGTAATTGCTATACGTTACCACCAGTCCGGGAGTGCAAACGGTAGAATCCTACCCTAGCATTGCCTCGCGTGCCTTGCCATATACCTTATCGAGCCCACTACGGGTTTGGTTTGTGTCATACACTATGGAGTGCCCTCTGATAGCCCTCCACTTTATGGAGGAATTATGGTACTGTATAAATTACGACATTTATATAAAATGTGTTAAGGGGGATATGGATAATGCCTTAATGCTATTTTAATACTTTAGTTTTCTGTAGACATATTATAATAGCATATTATACTATGTATGTAGATAGTTTAACGGATCCTTAGGAGATGGAATCCTGAACATCTCTTAAGTTATTGCACGCACGTTAGACACTGGATAGGAGATGTAAAATCCCATAAACGTCTCTGAAACCATTACACTCATATTTATTTATGTTGATTTAACTTACATAGGATCTTTTAGTTTGGACTCGAGTGTTTTGTCTTTTCATTACGCTAGGGTCGGCCTGAGCATTTCAGTATTGAAGACTTTACTTCTAAAGGACAAAGATGGAGATTTGTATGCTATTTATTTTGTATATATTCCACTGCATCATGTTGTTCCGCTGCATGTATTGTAAAAGTTTAATCAAATGTTATTTGTACAATAGTTTCATGAACTGTTTATTTGATTATTATATTTCGTCATTTTGCTGTGAGATTCTGTGTTTTGTTTTTCTTTCTTTCCCTTATTTTCTTATTTACCCCATACACCCTTTTGAACGGTTTGAGTCCGAAATGTGTGATTTATTGTCGATTTAAACCAACAAAAATGGTGGCGTCATTACATAATAACTTATAACTTAAAATAAACTTACATGTGCGGTATATGCTTTATCATCCTCATGCTAGGCATACATCAACGATCCCACGTCATCGGTCTCCCTGACGGCATGAGCATGCCAATACGTCCATATATGAGATATGAGCCCAACATGCTCTTTCATGCAATAATTGATGTATATTATTGTTGTTCATAAAAATTTATACAAAAATGTAACAACTGCTCTAATTGCAATTAATCAATTTACCAGGTCCTCGCGATGATGCTGAAATGATTTTGGGCCACCATAGTGTGTGACTGGATTATTCTGTCTGTACGCTGAGTTCCTGTCTGAATCCGCTTGCAAATTAAAAATTAAGATTATATTTTACACGTATAAATTGTGTATTATCTACAGAAAAAATTAAGGTGACATCTGATAGACTTACCCTGAATTCATCGTTACCCTACCACGCAACCCAAGCATCCCATACACTGGCGCCAATCCAATTTGGCTTCTTCCTGGATTTTATAATGGTGGACATCGTATCCCGGTAATTATTCACAACCTTGGAGTTCCAATGGCGCTGGAAAAGAGCAATATCCTCCTCTTGTAGGTCTACCACACCTTGTATATATGTTGAAAAATATAAGTTATACATTATACTTAGTCAGCAAATTGTAAAGTGATTATACATAATCATATTTAATTTTACACTTATCAAGAAGTCCTACCAGATGCTCTTTCAAACATGCTCTGGGATCCTACTACATATCGGCCAGCACGCAGTCATATGGCTCATGTATGCCTTCCTAGATGTGCTGAGCACTGTATTTGAAGGCTTAAGCTCAAAAACCCTGCATTAAATATGATATGAACAAATCATGACTAATATGTCATACAAAATATTTATAATGCTGAAGTAATTTTAATACTTACGAGTCATCTGCTTTCGGTAGCAATCTAACCGCGGTATGCAGTGCACCTTGTGATGAGCTGCCGCCATCACCTCCGCTGCGAACGGTCCCTCTTTGAGACGAAGAGGGGGAACCGGGCTGCGAAGAACTCCGACGCATTACGAACGACATATGTACTACCTATCATATACGCATTATTTTATTATGGCAGAACATATCATTCAACTATAAGTAAAAATATCAAGATTATGCATCAAAAATCGCATATAACATATAAAAAAGTGTAACATCAATGCTCCCATAAATTACCTTTTTTCAACATGTATACTATTAAATCAGTCCCCGTCTTTTTCTGATTGAAACTCAGTCCCGTACTCTATATGTTTTCCTTTGTGGTCTCAAATGCTTATACTAATACATTTGATTCATCATTTAGAGGTCCAAAATCTGTTTTATAATGACTTTCGCACATTAAATTATCGGGTGGCATTTCACGTTTTGCAGCTTGTACTATAGCTGTAAACCCGGCTTATGTAAAGCTTTATTTTGATTTCATCGTAATGTATTCTACAATTACTGATAGTTGAGTACCGCTTGCACAACCATCCCAAAGAGGTTTCTTAGCAGCATCCAATAAATCATAATTACGTATTATTTTATTATGGCAGAACATATCATTCAACTATGAGTAAAAATGACAAGATTACGCATCAAAAATTGCATATAACATGTAAAAAAAATGTAACATTAATACTCCCATAAATTACCTATTTTCAACATGTATACTATTATATTAGTCCCCGTCTTTTTCTGATTCAAACTCGGTCTCATACTCTATATCATTTTCCTTTGTGGTCTCAAATGCTTCTACTAACATATTTGATTCATCATTTAGAGGTCCAAAATCTGTTTTATAATGATTTTCGCACATTAAATTATCGGGTGGCATTTCACGTTTTGCAGCTTGTACTATAGCTGTAAACCCGGCTTCTATGAATTTTTATTTTGATTTCATCGTAATGTATTCTACAGTTACTGATAGTTGAGTGCCACTTGTACAACCATCCCAAAGGGGTTTCTTAACAGCATCCAATAAATCATAATTACGTATTATTTTATTATGGCAGAACATATCATTTAACTATAAGTAAAAATGACAAGATTATGCATCAAAAGTCGCATATAACATATAAAAAAGTGTAACAACAATACTTCCATAAATTACCTTTTTTCAACATGTATACTATTAAATCAGTCCCCGTCTTTTTCTGATTCAAACTCGGTCTCACACTCTATATTGTTTTCCTTTATGGTCTTTAAATGCTTCTACTAATACATTTGATTCATCATTTAGAGGTCCAAAATCTGTTTTATAATGATTTTCACATATTAAATTATCGGGTGGCATTTCACGTTTTGCAGCTTGTACTATAACTGTAAACCCGGCTTTTGTGAAGTTTTATTTTGATTTCATCGTAATGTATTCTACAGTTACTGATAGTTGTGTACCACTTGTACAACCATCCTAAAGAGGTTTCTTAGTAGCTTCCAATAAATCATAACACCTGTCATATAAATATTATTTTATTATGGCAGAACATATCATTCAACTATGAGTAAAAATATCAAGATTATGCATCAAAAATCGCATATGACATATAAAAAAGTGTAACATCAATACTCCCATAAATTACCTTTTTTCAACATGTATGCTATTAAATCAGTCCCCGTCTTTTTCTGATTCAAACTCGGTCTCATACTCTATATTGTTTTCCTTTGTGGTCTCAAATGCTTCTACTAATACATTTGATTCATCATTTAGAGGTCCAAAATCTGTTTTATAATGATTTTCGCGCATTAAATTATCGGGTGGAATTTCACGTTTTGCAGCTTGTACTATAGCTGTAAACCCGACTTCTGTGAAGTTTTATTTTGATTTCATCGTAATGTATTCTATAGTTACTGATAGTTGAGTACCGCTTGTACAACCATCCCAAAGAGGTTTCTAAGCAGCATCCAATAAATCATAATTTTTGCCTTTAATACTTGGTTTTTCTTCGACATTAACATCGTTACCATCAACTTCAACCGTAGGTAACATTGAACGTGCTGCATCTTCAACCATATCTTTTATGAGATTCATCAGAACAATTTCAGTATCCACCTCCTCTTTCGAATGTATGGGGTTAGGTGCTATAAGTTCTCCATGACGATCACACACCACATAATTTGGCACCAAACCATATTGGTGAAAATGAACTATTACATATCTAGAATCAAATGCTTGAACCTACTACATGGACAACGAATTTCTTCGTCAGTCCTATTATTACTTAAAGCTAATTCAATAAAGACCTATATATCATTTTGAAAATGTTCACTTGTTGAGCCTTCAATTTTTCTTCTTCGTTGGCACATACAGCTCCGAACTATAGAATAATTAACCATTTTTCCTACTTTAAAACATACAAACATATTAATCATTTACATATTGACATTTTATTTTTTCAATTAAATCATACATTTAAATATTCATGAATATATAATATTATTATATTTAATTTTATTTTCAAACGGATTTACATAAAATTTTATATGAATATAATCTATAATTTTTAGGTTATTGTTGTACACTTTGATGGTTGGTCATCCTACTTCCCATTACAACACAGTAGTAACTATGTTTTGTAAATCATTTCATTTTAAACATTTCAACAAAATTTCGACAGCACTTCCCCTTTGTTCCTTGTATCGTACACATATGCGTGTACATATGGAACAAAAAGAAAGTGTTATCGAAATTTTGTGAACCATCTAAAATGAAATGATTTCCAATGTAACTTGTCTAATACATGGAAAAATTTAACAATGTGGGTGTTGGAATCCATAAATAGATATGGGGGCGACGTATCAGTTCTTTGTTGGTTTGATGCAAGCAGGAGCTGCTGCTGATGTTGGTAGAAATGTAGGAGGAGCTAATCCCGTGGCTCTAGTTGGGAATAATAATGCTTTCTGATAAATATTACACCAGTTTAAGTGCGAAGCCATTCTTGGGAACGAAAAGTGCCATAGAGGTTCAGAATTGGCTATTACATTGTGAGCGTATATTTACTGATTTGGGTCTAAATGATGAGCAAAAGAGAAGATTGACCTTTGGACAGTTGCAGGGGTCAGCACTACATTGGTGGAATAGTGCCACTATCGAAGTTCCGAAAGAGCAGTTAACTTGGGTTGATTTTAAGACGAGATTTGAGTAGAAGTTTGTATCTAAATTTGCTAAGTCCAAACTGATGAGAAGTTTATGGATTTAGTGCAGGGAGAGATGTCAGTGGTAGTGTATGCTATTAAGTCTGAAGAAACGTCTCGATATGGATATGCTGTTATAAATACTAACATCAGAAGGAATGAGAGGTCCATTCAGAGGTTGATCCCTGTGCCTGCTAGAATGACCATGACACATGTTCGTGATCCATGTAATGTGGTGGTGGAGATGGTCATTCGCCATGAGGAGTTACTTGTTGATTTTGCTAAAGAGAAGCCAGTGGAAGCTTAGGGTTAAGAAGAAGGGAGCCTAGAAGGGAGATACTACAAATAAGCCAAAGGCTAATATAGTTTGCTATAAATGTGACAAGAAGGGTCACTTTGCGAATGAGTGCCGATCATGAAATGGGAAGAAAGCTGCAAACAAGAAGAATGTAAAGTGATTCAACTATGATTAAGTTGAGCATTACAAGATCAGTGTCTAAAACCAGATAGGGCGGACAAAGGAAAGGTCTTTGCTTTTGGACCAGCTAGGCCTACTGCAACAGATAAACGAAAAGACTGTGATGGAAGGTACGCTTTTGATTCAGAGTATTCTAGTTAGAGTACCTTTTGGTACCGATGCATCATATTCATTTATATCTCGGTGTTTGGTTAATATGTTATGTTTAGAACCCACCTACCTTGTTGCTTCCTTAAGGGCTGCGAATCCAATAGAAAGGTATGCAACTCCATGATCAAGATGCGACCAGTTATAACTTGATTTGTTAGGTCATAAGTTTGCATGTAGTTGATTTCGTAGATTTCATGATCATTTTGGATATTGATTGGTTGGGTAGGTATGAGGCTAGAATATTTTGTCAAGATAAGGAGATATCATTGAGACAAACTAATAGTCATAACCGAGTGATATTCTCAGTAGAGAATACCGACCGGAGTGTTAGTGCTTTGCTTAGTGCTATGGAGGTAGGAGATGAGTTAAGTCAGGTTCAGGTAGCAAGAGAGTTTGCAGGTGTCTTTGAACCAGTCATTGGACTACCACCGAAAAGAGCTGTTGAGTTTACAATAGATCTTATGCCCGAAGCTAAATCTGTGAGTAGACCACCTTGTAGGATGACACCTACCGAGATGAAGGAATTGAAGGTGCAGCTATTGGATCTTGATGGAAGGAATTTTATTTGGCCAAGCAGTTCGCCTTAGGGAGTGGCTGCGGTGTTCGTAAAAAAACCGAATGGGTCGTTAAGTATGTGTATCGACTATCGTAAGTTAAACGAAAGAATGATCAAAAATAAGTATCCTTTGCCAAGAATAGATGATATGTTCAATTAGTTGAATGGAACCAGAGTATTTTTCTAGTTGGACGTGGCGATCGGTTTCCATCAATTCAGATTTGCGGAGGACAGTATTCCTTTGACAGTATTTCGAACTAGATATGGTTCATATGAGTGGTTGGTGGTACCGTTTGGATTGACAAATGCACCTGATTTCTTTTTAGATTTGATGAACCAAGTTTTCGGAGAGTATTTGGATAGGTTTGTACTTGTGTTTATAGATGACATTCTATTATACTCTAAGGATGAGAGAGAACATGAAGTTCATCTTATAGTGGTGCTTGAGAAGCTGAGGTAGAATCAGCTAAAGGCGAAATTTGCCAAGTGTCATTTTTGGAAGAGGTTAAGTTTCTTGGTCATGTGGTTCCAGAGAAAGGATTTTTAATCGATCCAGATAAGATTGCAGCCGTGAATAATTGAAAGAGACCAGTGACGGTGACTGAGATTAGGAGTTTATTTGGACTTGCTAGCTACTATTAGAGATTCATTAAGGATTTCTCGCGGGTAACAACTCCCTTAAATAAGCTTACCAGAATGGAGTTGAAGATTGTTTAGCCCGATAGATGTGAGAAACATTCCTTAGGTTAAAGCAATTGTTGACCAATGCACTCGTGTTAGTAGTTCCCGATGGAAACCAAGGGTTGGTGGTATATACTGATGCATGTGGAACTAGATTAGGAGCAGCGTTGATGGAGAATGGTTATGTTATTGTCTATGCATCTAGGCAGCTTAGACCACATGAAGTAAGATATCCCACTCATGATTTGGAGTTTACAACAGTGATCTTCACATTGAAGATTTAGAGACATTATCTCTTAGGGGAGAGGTTTGAGCTTTATACCAATCATAAGTCTTTACGGTATTTATTCTCTCAAAAGGAGTTAAATATGAGACAACAGAGGTGGTTGGAGTTTTTGGCCGCTTATGATTTTGGCATAGAGTATATGCTAGGGAAACGCAATAATGTAGCAGACGCTCTAAGCAGAAAACATCAGAATTTGGTGTCAGCTATGTTGGTGGAGTTGCAGGGCTTAGAAGCTTTAGCCAGTTGAGATGTGCAATTAAAATCAACTGTTAGTTCTAGTTGGAGTTTCATCAGGTTGACTTGTTTAGAAGTTCGACCAGTATTGATTGACAGAATTGCTTCTAAGAAAAAAAAGGACCCAACATTAGCTAAAAGGATCTGAAGATTTGAGGTTGGAACAGAGATCGATAATTTAAACGATTCTAGCCTTGACCAAAGAGGATGGCTAAGAAAGAAGGGGCGGTTATGTGTTCTGAATGTGGAGGACTTGAGGAAAGAAGTTCCTGGAGAATGTCATTGAACCAAGTTTTCAATTCATCCTAAAGGAACCAAGACGTATCATGATATGAAGAGGAGCTTCTATTAGGAAGGCATAAAGAGGCATGTTGGCTTGTGGGTTAGGCAGTGTGCAAACTGTCAACAACTTTAAGCTCAACATCAGAAACTGAGTGGGTTGCTTCAGGCTTTAGTGATTCTAGTTTGGAAATGAGATTCGATGTCCATGGATTTTATAGATGGGTTGCCAAGGGCAAATAATGGTAATGAAAGTATATGGGTTATAGTGGACAGATTGACCAAAAGTGCTAATTTCATTCCATTTAAGTCAACCATGGTACCTATTTTAGCGAACTTGTTCATGAAAAACATAGTTAGACTTCATGGAGTTCCTAGCTGTATAGTCAGTGACAGAGATGCTTTGTTCACTAGTGAATTCTAGATGAGTCTACAGGAAGTGATGGGTACCAAGCTCAAAATGAGTACTGCATATTACCCTCATACATATGGGTAGACAGAGAAGGTCAATAAGGTACTCGATGATTTATTGTGGGTTTGTGTACTGGACGTCGGTATATCTTGGGAAGATCACGTACACTTGGTTGATTTTTTCTATAATAACAGTTATCAGACTAATATAGGAATGGCGCCATTTGAACCCTTGTATGAAAGGCCATCCAAATCACTAGCATGTTGGTTGGATACTGGAGACAGATTAGTGTTAGGTCCAGATTTGGTAAAAGAGGCGTCAGAAGAGGCGTCAGAAAAGATTGAGATGATCTGATAATGGATGAAGGAAGCTCAATTTAGGCAGAAGAGTTACGCAGATAAGAGGCGTAAGGACCTAGAGTTCTTAGTTGGAGATAGGGTTTTCGTTAATGTATCACCAATGAAGGGTGTATTATGATTTGGAAATTCAAGGAAGTTAGCGCCAAGATATGTTGGTCCATTCCATATTTTAGAAAGGATTGAAAAGCTCGCATACATAGTAGAGTTGTCGAGCAGTATGGCATGTGTTCATAATGTATTTCACGTGTCTCATCTTCGCAAGTATGTGCATGATCCAGAGACTACTATCCCTTCGATAGGGTTAGAAGACTTAGAAGTAGAGCTTAATTTGACTTTTGTTAGACAACCAGTTCGGGTTGTAGCTAGAGATGAGAAAAGATTAAGGAATAAGAGAGTCAAGTTGGTGAAGTTCAGAGGAGAGACAACGAGAAGGACTATACTTGGAAGACATAAGACAGAATTAGAGATACTTATCCTAATTTTCTTTGGGGGTATGACTACATTAGATTTATATAGATAGTTTCTAGTCAGATAAGCTAGTATGGTTATCATGGTTGTTAGGAGTTGTTGCAGGTGATTGCTATGTTTAGTATTTAGTCCCTACTGAATTTCGAGGATAAAATCCTTTAAGAGGGGAAGCCTCAAAAATCTCTAATTTTTGATAACATTATTCAGGAAATTTAATTAGATAAATTTAATAGAATAATGATGATAAGAGGATTGAGATTTGAATAAACCTTATATAGGGCCATGCTTATTAATAAAGTAAATGGGCTTTAATTGGGTTATTAAACTAATTAAATTACACATAGGCATATTAGTAAAATAGCCTCCTTATCACACATGGCTATACACTTCTTGCCCTTGCCCACTCATGTTCCATTTTCATTTCTCAAAAGCGAAAATCTAAAACCTAAAATAGAGCCGGCCATTACCAAGGAAGAAAGAAGGAAAATTTGTCTAAAGCTAGGATGGATTAATCAACAACAAATCTCAATTTTTTTATCATATCTAAGGTGAACAATAATTTCCTACCTTCTCTATTTTATTCTATGATTATATATTTTCAAATCCTTGATTAAATTCGTTTTTTGAGGACATGGATGATGATATGCTTGAAATTATTATGTTTGACTTGTTTTAATTCATTTACATACGAATTTACATGGTTTCGATGTAAGATAGAAAGTTTATGATTTTATAATGCCACAGATATTTTTTATGATAAGTAAAACATGATTTTGGAGATGCGTTTTAATTTTCAGAATTTTCCAAGCTATGGAAAATTTATCATGAATTTCTGAAGGAAAATATGATATAATTGGGTTTAAAATTTGTTTTGAGTGTTTCACGAACAAATTGGGTCTAAATTTTTAATATGTTCGATTACATAAATAAATTGAATTTCTGTGATTTTTGGGATTTTTCCTAATTGACTTACTAGGAAAAATAAATTATTTTAAAAGAAGAACTTTTCTGAAATTGTTGGTTTTGTTATAAGAAAGTGCTTAAACATTATCGTTCTGTGATTTAGATATGATGTAATGCGGCAGTTATAAATATAAACTATTTGAAAAGTTTTTATGACAACCAATCAAAGATTTACAAATAGGCTAAAAGAAGCCAAATTTTAGCTTTTAACTCGAAAAAGTAGGTTCCGCCTCGAATAGTAGCATCTTTCGACTCCGTTAACTCCACTCCATCTCAATCGAAACCATCCCAGTCAAGCTCATATAGTCGATACCAATAAAAAAAGTATCATCTAGATGGTACGAAGTGGATTGGGTTAAAGGCGGAAGCCTTGGTGTTGAAAGGTATGCTTCCGATGGGGTTGAAACCCTGTTTTATTTTCAAAAGATAAAATCTTGCCTTGTTTCACTTAAAGCTTTCGACATAGTCGAAACACATGGAATCGAAAAGGTTTTATAAACGGATTTCGAAGAAGGTTGCTATACTATGTAAGCTGTTAGCTTTTAAAGGAATCCTTTTTCTTTGAATAAGAGCTTTCGAAAGGATTTTTTCGATCAAGTCGAAACCCAGCCACTAATTTTCCTTTCAACTGTACTAATGCCATCAATGCTTTCGAAGGGTTATCTTTGTTTTACCTAAGCCAAGAATTTTTCTAAATGCTTTCAAAAGGAGTTAAGGGTTTCGAAGGCAATGGAGGTGAAAGGGTGTTTCGACTCTATCCTTCAAAGTTTTAATTTATAGGATTGTGCTTTCGAATAGATGGTTCCGACACCATCAATTTTTACCTAAATACAATTCTATAAGAGTTTCGAAAGAGATACTTTCGTATATAACAATTTTGATCCAAAGGATGTTTAAAGAGTAAACCCAATGCTTTCGAAGGGATACTTTTATTTGTTTCGAAGCTATGTTTGAAGAATGTTTTAGATACCATCGCAAGGTATAATTGGTTTTGAAAGGAATGTTTACTATGTTTTGGAAAGAATTCTTTGCTTTCAACGGAAGTTATCCAAAGGTTTCGAAAGAGATGTTTTTTAGATTTCAAAACATAAACCCAGTCTCAATTTAAAGGAATAAAAATGGCATAAATAAATAAAAAAGTTTTTGAAATGAAGCAGTTTTGATTGATTAAAAAGGTTAAAGTGGTTTAACCGGGTATATAATCAAGGATAATAAACCACAGTTGTTGGTATTATTTTGTTGCTATGTTTACTTATTCATATACTTATTCACATTGTTATTAACCCATAACTGTATTTTGGGGAAGAGCAGAATAGCCAGTTTGGTTGACTCAGTAGTGAATATAACTTAAGGAAATGTTAAAATCTTAATAAAAGATATTGGCAGCGGCCAATTGGTTCATAGTAATCCCATGAAAACTGTGCATAACAAATGATATTGGCAGGGGCCAATAAGTTCATAGTCAACATATGAAATCCATGTTTATTATTGGCAAGGGCCGTATGGTTATAGTTAGCCCATGAAAACTACGTCCGGACTAAGATATTGACAGATAGTCAATAGGTTACTAGTTAGCCATGAAAACTAGGATATGAAAAATGATATTGGAGTTAGCAATATGTTCTTTGTGATCCCATGAAAACTATGAAATCGGATGGCTAGTCCATAACATTTAACAGGTTAATAGTGATCCTTAAGACTATAATTTAGATAGATAGCCAGAATGAATGGGGATGGGTAATTCAAATTTGATTTACTCATTTTGCATATCATCATAATATATTGAAATAACAAGTATTTAACCATTATGGATGCAGGATCACAATATACGGTTTTATAAATGTTTTAGAATACTAGCGAGGGGAAAACCCATTCTACTAAGCGTCGTGGTCTCACTAGGTATCTAAATGGTTTGAGATGGCGGATTATTATTCATACCATGCTTTTTATCTAACTCGAAGTTTTTGTTTTCCACTTAAACTCTCGAGTACTCAATTGATTTTGAGTAGGTTGAGAGTTAAGGTGTCCAGGTGTTCTTTTAGACGTATAAAGCTTCCGAAGATGTGCAGGAGGCAAGCTAGTTATTAGATTTATTTATTTCTGTTGTGTCTTTTGATTATAAAGAAAAATTGGTTTTACGGCCTTATTGTTATATACTTTAATCAAGCAAGGGGGCATATTTATGTGTCGCTCTTAGTGTATTTTGTATTAATTATATGTTATCTGAACGTGGTCTGCGAATTGGGATTATGTAATCAATTTGGAATGTATTGAAATGGAATATGGAATTTGTTTATTTTTAAATTTTTTTCCATATTTTTGTAGTTCCGTGTATCAATGTATATTTGGTCGCTGAGGATTAATAACTATGGATGGCTATAGCATCCGTAGCCGTTAGTTTGGGCCTCTAAGTAGGGGGATGTTAAAAATGGTTGTTGAAAATGTGGAGTATCGAAGACGTACATTTCATCACTATCTTCTTCTTCCTCGGCTTGTGTGTGCATAGGAGTCTTCCCTCGATCACCTCTGTCGTGTGACATACCTTCCCGTGAGGCTTGAGAATGATAAACCAGTGTTTGAATCCAAGGTGTGGGTGTTGGTGAAGGCGTAGATGATGAGCGTGAGGAAGATCGGTCACATACTTTGTGCATCACCTTCCTTAAGTGGAGACAACTTTGTTTAGAGTCTTCCCCATCTTTGTCATCCTAGTAAAGAAAGTGCATTCCAACTCAGTCATTTTTCTATTTGCAGCTCGTTGATTGGCCATGATTATTTTTTGGTTTATGATTGGCAAATCACGAAGAGATTCATTTGGCATTAGTTAAACCCGAGCTTTTTGAATTTCGAAGTCCGAATAATATTCGGTGCCATGACTAGAGGAAGGTGGACGTTGGGAGGGATGAGGGGAGTAGGTTTGTTGAGGAGTGCTAGTTTGAGGAGGGCCATGATGTTCTTGTTCTTATTTTTGTTGTGTCCATTGGTTGAAGGGAATGATACGAGGTGGACTCCTCGGAAGATGCATCAGTGAAAGATATCGTGGTTCACTATCTTTGGTCGGAATTTCTTCGTATTGTGAGATATACGAAGGAACAAAAATATTTGTCAAGATGCACGTTATATATGGAGCATAAACAATGGAACGACGATGCATAGTCCAAAATCCTTTAATTTAATCATGAATAAAATTTTCCCAATTAACTGGTAGTGTGGCGCCCCACCTCTATGCCCACAATAACAAAGGTTATTATAAGGAATAACGTCTACTATTGCGAAGAATAAGGCTTGTTAGAAGCGACCATCTGTAAGTAATGCCTTAGACAAGTATTGATTACATCGATAGGAGTTGTGTAAATTACTCCCAACGATATAAATTCAATCCAAATCTAAAACGAAACTGCGGTGGCATAAGGAAAATTCAGAACAACTCATAATAACAATAACATAGATAAGTATAATCACATCAGAATAGAAATATCAGATATATAACAGAAGATAAGTCTGGATACGTGCTACAACAATCGATGGTTCACATGAACCAAATGTACATATACATAGATATCATATCATACATGAGATGAGAGTCAATACACCAAAAGTAACACCTCGAAGTCTAGACAAAAGATGATGCGAAATCCCAAAAGATGAAGCGGCAACAGAATCAGAGATAGCGATTAGCCTGAAATAACTCGGTCTGACCCGAGTATTATTTAAAAGAAAATAATAAACGGATCAGTCTAATTTAAACTTAGAAGTGAATGCATCATAAACAACATCAAAGAAAATCAATCATATCTCGAATGAGATGATTCAGCATAAATAATCAACATAGTTTAAATGAAGAAATCTCATTCAACTCCATCAGATTCAACTTTCAAATTCATAACTGAATTCAAAACAGAAATTCACAAAATCTAGAAATCAAAATAGATAACTAGAAAAATCAGCATAGAAGTACATCGATCCCAGCATATGGCGAGTCTAAGCTACGCCGCACGTGCATCAACATATGGCCGAAGCCTACCAAGTACTGTCATCATAATTTTTGGCGCCCAACAAATTGACCTGAAGGTCCAACAAATGATCCGAAGGTCTACTACTGATAATTGACCCGAAGGTCCATCATATGACCCGAAGGTCCAGCATAGTGGCTTGAAAGCCCAACAAAATCATCAAAATCATCAAACAATGACAAATATTTCAATTAACGAGTTTGGAATTAACCGAATTAGTAAAAGTGTGGTTCTATACTCCGCACTTTTGCTAAATCGTTTAAATCTCTTCATCGTTTCCTTGAAAGTGCATAATTGTGTATTTTATAGAAATAACATTTTACGTTCTCAAATGGACAAGTCCGGAGTTAATCGGATCAGTAAAAGTAACGGTTCATAGTCCTTAATTTTGCTGAAGCATTTAAATCGATTCCTCATTCTTTTGAAAGCATAAACTGTAAAATTTTGGAGACAGTCTTATTTAAAACGATTTTTAAAATACGTGATTTAAAACAGCAACATCTATAGCAATTGACGAGGAAATTGCGCTTCACAAAACACCATAAAACGGATATCGAATCAGCGTTGCAGAATAACCGCTTGAAAATTCACTTTAAAATTGACGGTTACTGAAGTCAAATCAACAGTAATTTTTATTCGTCAATTATCTCATTAAAACAACATGCTTCAAAAAT
This sequence comes from Allium cepa, assembly GCA_030765085.1. Classification (NCBI taxonomy): domain Eukaryota; kingdom Viridiplantae; phylum Streptophyta; class Magnoliopsida; order Asparagales; family Amaryllidaceae; genus Allium; species Allium cepa. The sequence continues at coordinate 754,751,884 of CM060931.1, read as the reverse complement.
ATAGCATCGAAGTAAAAATTCCGTTATAAAAATAATGGCGCAAAATACGTTTTAAAACCAAACACCGGTTCAAAGAAAATTTAAATAGTGGATTGCACTTATATATATATTGATTAAAATATTGGATAGCTTGGACTTAGTTCATGTGCAACACATAAATTGACAAAAGGTCTAGACTACACTTACACGACGAATACTTTTCACAAAAATGAAAGTTACAAAGTTTTAAAGTAACCTAGACCATACACGCACTAATGCATTTGAAGAATAACCTGGGCAATATAATATGCATGCACGCACCTTTTAATAAAAACAAACAAAAAATGTTTGAATTATTCACATGCATAGAGTACAAAAAATATATCAATGACTTGCGCAAATTTTCCCCGACGCATGCGAAATGAATGGGAAAAATAATTAAAAAAAACCTGAGCACTACAACGCCATGCATGCATGCACGTAATTACATAGGTAAGAATATAAATGAACAACTTTATTTTTCCACACAACGCACAATTATGGTCTGGGATTCATGCAATAAAATAAAATGCACATGGAAGGGATAAAATATCTGGGCACTAACGCCACATGCATGCAGTGATGAAATTAATAAAATAACATGACCTGGTTTTCCACGCATGGCCTAATTTTAAGAAGTGACCAATAAAAATATGACTCAGGTAATATTTGCACGAATAGTATGAAGTAATGAAAATCAATGATGGCTTGGCAATATTCATGTGTACGACATGTTTGCACGCAAGTAGTAAATGGCGTGCACGCACATAAACGAATTACAAAAATAAAATAACCTGGCCAATACAGTTTACGCATAGGTATAAATTACTCTGGACAAGTCTCAAGCCTTACACATACTTGGAAATGGAAATATAAAGTGAAAATGAGAACCTTGACTTGATATACTGATACGCACTCTATGAAACAATAGATGGCCGGAAATATTCATGCAGACACGCAATTTACGGTTTCAAAACAATTTTTGTGCACTTTAACTTGCGCACACACGTAATGAAAAGTGACCATATGCACGCAAGTGAAAAAAATGTAAAACAACAATGACCTGGGACTTGTTTTTCAATTCATCAACTTGCATACACGAAAAATATAAACTGAAACGGAGGAGGGCCTGGATATCAATACATGCACGCATGAAAATATATAAACAACTTAACCACAAAAAGTTGCAAACCATTATAATCTACAAAACTACATATCAAAATAAGCAACATAGTTTAATTAGAAGCGTGAGTTTGCACTCACCTCAAGTTCGTTTCCAAATCGGTTAGCAACAAAATCCACAAAAGAGCGAGAATTTGGAACTGCCATTAACAATTTGTTACCGAGCAACTGAAGAAAAATGAGCTAAAGAAAGAATGCATGCATACTTTTCTTTCACCAAAATTTTGCACAAGTCAAATAAAGTGCTAGAAATTGTACAAAGGCATTTAATGTAAACGTGCATTAGTGGGAAGTAAGTACACAACCTATGCAAAAAGGATGATGGCCATACAGCTAAGTTTCCAACTTTGGTTTTATAAATAAGTGACAGCAAACGAAGTGTTCACTACTTTTGAATTAAACCCATTCATTTTTTTCACGTGAAGGCCAAATGCAAATATAACACAACTTAGTTATATTCAATGCAACAAGCAATTTGCAACTGACTTCGCAAATGAATTTGCATCATTTTTTTTTAAAACTCAATTTAAAATTTCTATTTTAAATCTTTATTTCGACGGTAATAAAACCACGGTTGTTACAAACTCCCTCCTTATAAAAATTGCATCCCCACAATTTTCATACCAGAAGTTGTTTATAACACAAATAATTCATCACAACAAAGATTAAAATAGAAAAGATGGATAAGAATGCTCACCCCCAACTAAAGAGGAGAGAAAACTAGGATAAGAATGCTCGATGAATTCTTTGGTTTCCCAAGTGCAATCTTTGGGGTTTGCGGACCATTGAATTTTCACAAGCGGGACTTATTTATTCCGAAGGCGTTTGACCTCCGAAGCTAGCACACGAATAGGATTTTGCACAATAGACAAGTCGGGTGAGATCTCAAGATCTTGCAACACATGAGGATCAATAATAGAATCCGAATCTCGAAGGCATCGACGAAGCTGGGATATATGAAATACGTCATGAATTCTGAAAAACTGGATAGGTAGCGATACACGATAAGCAACAGGGCCAATGCGTTCCGTAATAGGAAACGGTCCAATATATCGAGGGGCCAATTTCCTGGAGCTACTAAAATGCACCACACCCTTCATCGGAGAAACATGAATGAATACACGATCGCCAACAGAAAATTCCAAAGGCTTCCTACCATGATCGGTATAAGATTTCTGCCTATTCTGAGCCTCTTTCATTCTCTGTCTGATAATATCAATCTTCTCATAAGATTCATGAATATAATCGGGGCCGAGAACTAACTTTTCCCTCGATTCCAACCAACAAGATAGTGATCGACACGGTCTTCCGTAAAGGGCTTCGAAAGGAACCATACCGATACTGGATTGGAAACTGTTGCTATAAGAGAACTCAACTAGAGATAAGTGGTCTTCCAAACTACCACCAAAATCAAGAATACAAGCTCGAAGGAGATCTTCTAACACTTGATTCACGCTTTCAGTCTGACCATCAGACTATGGATTATAAGCTGTACTAAGATTAAGCTTAGTGCCCAGAGATTTCTGAAGACTCCGCCAGAAACCACTAATAAAAAGCGGATCCCTGTCACTAACAATAGAACTAGGCACACCATGAAGTCGAACGACTTCCTTAATAAAAAGCTTAGCCAACAAAGGAGCACTCCGATTGGACTTGATAGGAATAGAATGGGCTGATTTGGTCAATCTGTCAACGATCACCCAAACATTAGTATGGCCCGACCTCGAACGAGGTAGACCATCAATGAAGTCCATAGAAATCTAATCCCATTTTCATAATGGAATCTCAAGAGGCTGCAAAAGACCACTTGGACGATGGTGTTCTGCTTTAATAAGTTGACAAGTCATGCAACGACTCACATAACTTGCAACATCACACTTCATAACTTCCCAAAAGTATAAGCGTTTCATCTCAGCATACATCTTACTACTACCCAGATTAATAATATACTTAGAACGATGACAGTCCTTAAGAATGTCATTTCTAAGATTAGGAACATCAGGCATGATCAACCTTCCCTTCTTCCGAATACAACCATGAATATCAAAATCATATGAAGCAAGAAATTCGAGCCAACGCTGTTGCCTCATGTTAAGTTCTTTCTAAGTGAACAAATATTTCAAAGACTTGTGATCAGTGAAGAGAATAAAATGCTCGTCCAATAAATAATGTCACCAAATCTTTAGAGCGAAGACTATAGCGGCTAACTCCAAATCATGGGTAGCATAACGAATCTCGTTAGGCTTTAGTTGTCTAGAAGCATAGGCAACTACTCTATCCTTTTGCATGAGAACATCACCGAGTCCATAACCACTAGCATCGGTATAAACAACAAGATCATGATTCCCCTCGGGAACCACTAAGATAGGAGCATAAGTAAGGAGATCTTTTAACTTCATGAAAGATGTTTCACACTTATCCGACCAAATAAAAGGAACAACTTTTCTCGTGAGAGTGGTAAGCAGTAAAGCAATACGAGAAAAGTCCTTAATGAACTGGCGATAATATCCTGCCAATCCAAGGAAACAACGGATCTCAGTAACGGTCTCGGGCCTCTTCCAATTCTTAATAGATTCGAATTTGGAAGGATAGACAGAGATACCATCGGAAGAAACTATGTGACCGAGAAACTTCACCTTATTCTACCAGAAGTGACACTTGGAGAATTTGGCATAAAGCTGATGCTGACCAAGAGTGCTCAAAACAATCTCCAAATGCTGAACATGATCGACTTCAGATTTGGAATAAATAAGAATATCATCAATGAAAACCAAGACGAACTTATCGAGATATTCTCGGAATATCCGATTCATAAGATCAACAAAATACGTTGGAGCATTCGTCAAACCGAATGGCACAACAAGCCATTCGTAAGAACCATAACGAGTATGAAATGCGGTAAGAGGAATGCTATCTTCCGCAACTCGTAACTGATGAAAACCGGTAGCAAGATCGAGTTGGGAGAAAAGCTTAGCGCCACTTAATTGATCGAACATGTCATCGATCCTAGTTAACGGATACCTATTTTTGAAAATGAGCTCACTAAGCTTGCGATAATCAATGCAAAGCCTAAGAGTACCATCTGGCTTCTTAACAAAGACAACGGCGGCGCCCCAAGGTGATGAGCTAGAACGAATAAATCGCTTGGCTTCCAACTCAAATAATTGTTGCTTGAGTTCCTCATTTTCTTTAGCAGACATCCTCCTGGGAGGACGACTGACAGGATGAGCACCAGAGATAAGGTCAATACGGGACTCAATTGCCCTCTTTGGCGGCAAACATGAAATAGGCTCGAAGATATCAGAAAAATCAGAAACAACCGGAATATAAGCTATGACATCCTTCGATTCGAAGGAAGAAATAAGACATTCGAAGTATGATTCAAGCTTCGAAATATAATAGATAATTGCTCGATAGCATCGGGATGCTTGAGATATAAAGTTCTTTCAGGACATAGGATTTGAACTTCATAACGGACAAGCCAATCCATACCCAATATCATACCAAAACCAAGATGATCCATAACATGCAGATTCGCATGAAAGGAAAAGCCACATAGAATAATCTTTACATCAACACATAACAAACCAAGAGTAGCAGATCCACCAATAGGATTCACAATCCTCAAAGGATCGCAAAGACTAACAACATCCAAAGGAATAACACCAACAAGCTCCTTTGATACGAACGAATGCGATGCACCCATATCGAAAAGAACTCTAATAGAACGACCATGAAATAAAATAAACCCTTCCAAAACAGAAGGAGTAATACCTTTGGGCATAGAAGAATCACCAGAAGCTTTAGCAACATTAAGCTTTCCAGATTTTGAAACCCTTAGGAGAAATAGGAAAATCAGAAACCCAATGACCCTCTTTCTTGCAATAACGACAAATACGAGGTTTAGGACAGCTACGAAGAAAATGATCCAAAGGACCACAATTATAGCACACCCTCTGAATAGAAGATGCACTACTAGGCTGAGTACTAGAGGTAGCTTGCTTCTTCTTCTTCTTGTTGGAAGAAGAATTAGGCCTATGAAATGGAAACCTCTTCGGGTTCTTAGAAACCTCAACCTCATCACCACTATCACTTTCCTTTTCAACAGCTTCAAGGCAAAGAGCCGAATCAACAAGTTCCTCTAAAGAGAGCTGAAGCTGAAGCAAAAGAACTTTCTTCAATTACTTATTCAAACCATCAACAAATCGAAGATTCTTCTTACGCCGAGTGTTAATGAACTCAACTCTGTATTTGGATAAGGTCTCGAAAGATGCAACATAATCAGAAACAGAGAACTTTCCTTGCTTCAACTCAAGGAAACTATGAGCAAGATTAGCCTTTTTCGATTCAGGAACGAACTTAAGTTCGAAACGTTCCTTAAACTGAATCCACAAGAGAGAGGACTCATCAACTTCAGCAATAAAAAGCTCATACCAATCTAGCGCACGTTATGCTAGATGCTACGAGAAGGCGATGATGATTAGAAAGATCCATCCGTGAAAATACGTGCTCACAAGCGCGCAACCAAGTCTGAACCTCCAATACACTTTCTGATCCCTTGAAAGGCTTACCTCCAAGGTGGGAATAGCCACTACATATGCGGGCGAAGGCAGACTTTTGAGAGGGAGCTACGGGAGTAGCAACAGAAGGCTGAGTACCTCGAAATAGCTCCACAAACTGATCAGCTGACATATAGACTCCGTCTGGATGAGAACCACTGGACGAGCCTGCAGAAGAACGCTTCCCTATACCTCTTCCAGCCATGGGCTGAGAGAACAAGAGAAGATAAGGATTAGTTAAACAACACACAATTGATAAGAAATTTAATAAATGGAATAATATGGAATATGAGATTTATTCCTAGACATACTCCACATGTCAAAGTGGAAAGAATAGATTAGAAAGGCACGAATAAACCCTCGAATAGTTGTAACGCATGTTCCATTCTGCTTCTGTTCTGTGTTTATTATAATTTTTTCTGGATTTCAGCTCTGATACCAAGCTGTGACGCCCCACCTATATGCTCACAATAAAAAAGGTTATTATAAGGAATAATGTCTGCTATTGTGAAGAATAAGGCTTGTTAGAAGCGACCATCCATAAGTTATGCCTTAGACAAGTATTGATTACATCGATAGGAGTTGTGTAAATTACTCCCAACGATATAAATTCAATCCAAATCTAAAACGAAACTACGGTGCTTAAGGAAAATTCAGAACAACTCATAATAACAACAACATAGATAAGTATAATCACATCAGAACAGAAATATCAGATATATAGTGGAAGATAAGTCTGGATACATGCTACAACAATCGATGGTTCACATGAAGCAAATGTAATTATACATAGATATCATATCATACATGAGATGAGAGTCAATACACCAAAAGTGACACCTCAAAGTCTAGACAAAAGATGATGTGAAATCCCAAAAGCTGAAGCGGCAATAGAATCAGAGATAACGATTAGCCTGAAATAACTCGGTCTGACCTGAGTATTACTTAAAAGAAATAATAAACGGATTAGTCTAATTTAAATTTAGAAGGGAATGCATCATAAAATACATCAAAGAAAATCAATCATAATCTCGAATGAGATTATTCAGCATAAATAATCAACATAGTTTAAATGAAGAAATCTCATTCAACTCCATCAAATTCAACTTTCAAATTCATAATTGAATTCAAAACAGAAATTCACAAAATCTGGAAATCAAAATAGATAACTAGAAAAATCAGCATAAAAGTGGATCGATCCCAGTATACGACGAGTCTAAGCTACGCCACACGTGCATCAACATATGGTCGAAGCCTACCAAGTACTGTCATCATAATTTTTGGCGCCCAACAAATTGACCCGAAGGTCCAACAGATGACCCGAATGTCTAGTACTGGTAATTGACCCGAAGGTCCATCATATGACCCAAAGGTCCAGCATAGTGGCTTGAAAGCCCAACAAAATCATCAAAATCATCAAATAATGGCAAATATTTAAATTAACGAGTCTGGAATTAACCGAATTAGTAAAGCGTGGTTCCATACTCCACACTTTTGCTAAATCGTTTAAATCTCTTCATCGTTTCCTTGAAAGTGCAAAATTGTGTATTTTATATAAATAACACTTTACGTTCTCAAATGGACAAGTCCGGAATCAATCGGATCAGTAAAAGTAAGGGTTCATAGTCCTTAATTTTGCTGAAGCGTTTAAATCGATTCCTCATTCTTTTGAAAGCGTAAATTGTAAAATTTTGGAAACAGTTTTATTTTAAAACGATTTTTAAAACACGTGGTTTTGAAACAGCAACGTCTAGAGCAATTTCGACGAGGAAATTGCGCTTCACAAAATACCGTAAAAACGGATATCAAATCAGCGTTGCGGGATAACCGCTTGAAAGTTCACTTTAAAATTGACGGTTACTGAAGTCAAATCAACAGTAATTTTTATTCTTCAAAAATCTCATTAAAACAACATGCTTCAAAAATATAGCATCGAAGTAAAAATTCCGTTATAAAAATAATGGCGCAAAATACGTTTTAAAACCAAACACCGGTTCAAAGCGAATTTATATAGTGGATTGCACTACTATATATATTGATCAAAATATTGGATAGCTTGGACTTAGTTTGTGTGGAACACATAAATTGACAAAAGGTCTAGACTACACTTACGTTAAGAATACTGTTGCACAAAAATGAAAGTTATAAAGTAAACTGGACCATACACGCACTAATGCATTTGAAGAATAACCTGGGCAATATAATATGCATGCACGCACCTTTTAATAAAAACAAACAAAAAATGTTTGAATTATTCACATGCATAGAGTACAAAAAAAATATCAACGACTTGCGTAAATTTTCCCCTGCGCATACGAAATGAATGGAAAAAAAAATCCGACCACTACAACACTATGCATGAACACACGTAATTACATAGGTAAGAATATAAATGAACAACTTCATTTTTCCACACAACACACAATGATGGTATGGGCTTTAATGCAATAAAATAAAATGCACACGGAAGGGATAAAATATCTGGGCGCTAACGCCACATGCATGCAGTGATGAAACTAATAAAATAATGTGACCTGGTTTTCCACTCATGGCCTAATATTAAGAAGTGACCAATAAAAATACGACTCAGGTAATATTTGCACGTATAATATGAAGTAATGAAAATCAATGATGGCCAGGCAATATTCATGTGTACGATATGTTTGCACGCAAGTAGTAAATGGCATGCACGCACATAAATGAATTACAAAAATAAAATAACCTGGCCAACGCAGTTTACATGCAAGTATAAATTACCCTGGACAAGTCTCATGCCTTACACATACTTGCAAATGGGAATATAAAGTGAAAATGAGAATTGCCTTGACTTGATATACTGACACGCACTCTATGAAACAATAGATGACCAGAAATATTCATGCAGACACGCAATTTATGGTTTCAAAACAATTTTTGTGCACTTTAACTTGCGCACACACGTAATGAAAAGTGACCATATGCATGAAAGTGAAAAAAATGTAAAACAACAATGATCTGGGACTTGTTTTTCAATTCATCAACTTGCATACACAAAAAATATAAATTGAAACTGAGGAGGGCTTGGATATCAATACACGCACACATGAAAATATATATACAACTTAACCACAAAAAGTTGCAAAACATTATAATCTACAAAACAACATATCAAATAAGCAACATAGTTTAATTAGAAGCGTGAGTTTGCACTCACCTCAAATTCGTTTCCAAATCAGTTGGCAACAAAATCCACAAAAGAGCAAGAATTTGGAACCACCATTAATAATTTGTTACCGAGCAATTGGAGAAAAATGAGCTAAAGAAAGAATGCAGGCATACTTTTCTTTCACCAAAATTATGCACAAGTCAAATAAAGTGTTGGAAATTGTACAAAGGCATTTAATCTAAACGTGCATTAGTGGGAAGGAAGTACACAGCCTGTGAAAAATTATGATGGCCATACAGCTAAGTTTCCAACTTTGGTTTTATAAATAAGTGACAGCAAACGAAGTGTTCACTACTTTTGAATTGGACCCATTCATTTTTTTCACGTGAAGGCCAAATGCAAATATAACACAACTTAGTTATATTCAATGCAACAAGCAATTTGCAAATGAATTTGCATCATTTTTTTTAAAACTCAATTTTAAATTTCTATTTTAAATCTTTATTTCGACGGTAATAAAACCCCGGTTGTTACAGGTAGGTGAGAAAATATTGCATACAAAGCTCTATGGACATTGGGATAAATTTGTTCATGACTACCTAGACAAGGAATATTGGTATTAATCATCATTAGATTAAATAGTCTAGCCAGTGGTTGAAGATAAATGGATTTCCATTGTGGCATTCTATTCTCTCATATTTGATGTGCAACTTCATCCCTAGGTAGAAGACCATGATCCGGTATATCGGTTAAATCAATCCTCTCATAAGAATATCCAAAAATACGATCAATGGTATACACATCAATTTTAACTTCTTTCCATTAAACATTTGACCATAACTAACCATTATCATTCTCCATAATCCAAATCTCTAAACTACATAGATTGGAGTAGAAGAGGTAAATAGCAAGAGGATCGATGATTACCTTATTCACATCATAACTAATCAAATTGCAACAGCTGACATCCATAGTAATTCCTAAGATTTCATATTCCATAACATTGACAAGGCGATAAAAAGGACCCAAGTGGATCTTATTTTGGGTAAAAGCCTCGAATCTTTTGATTGCATTAGGATAATTGCGGAGCCATTGTTTAATGTGAGCTTGTGTGACTGGTGCTTGAGAGGAGGACGAAGATTGGCCTTACTTTCGCTTCTTGGAGATGGCAAACTTCTTAGGAGCCATTGATTTAAGAATTTGAGTGTTTTAAGATCTAGGGATTTAGGATTTCGGAGTTAAAATGTAGGTAACGTGAAGAGAAAGGGAATTTTTTTCTATACAGCTGTTGGTTAATTTTTGCCAGAGCAGCAACATACGTTTGTGAGGAAGTCATAGATGTCTGTAAGGAAGTCACAGATATCTGTGGCTTTAGTTAGAAGGAGCCGAGAGAGCTAACAGACGTCTGTGATGGTTGCACGGACGTCTATGATGGTTTCACAAAGGTCTACGACTATAGAAGATTTAAAAAGAGAATCTTTACAAACGTCTATGTGTTTTCCATAGACGTTTGTGGTTACAATGAAAATTTTCCCTTAGCTAATGATAGATCCATGAAATAGTATTGCTTGAATTCTGATTTCTGCTGATTCCTCTAGAGGGATATGTACCGATCAGTCCAACTTGCTCCAAATAACATGCGATCCCTAACAGAGCTTCTCATATTGTGTTACACTTAGCCTCCAAGTTTCACGCTAATTTGACTTGTAGGACTCGAGTTATTGATCAATCTTTATCGCAATATGCCGTGAATGCTGATTATAGCCGATCCTTATGGAAGGATAGGTACCGATCCCTGCAATTTGCTCCAAATGTCATGCGATCCTTATGGGGTGTTCCACATGTTCTAATTAGCTTGTCCTCAAAGTTTCATGTCAGTTGGATGTGTAGATGTTGAGATATTGGTCGTTTTTCCACAATAATGCTCTTGTGCTTTGAAGTATGCCGATCCCTCTTATTGGAGCCAATCTATGTCGATCCCTCTTATGCATTGAGCCATATTTCATATTTCGAACATTCTCCTTGCATATCTATCAATTCCATTCAATATTGACTCGATACTATTATCTACACCTGGTTTTTGGGCCCTACAATTATCGCTCTGTACTCATTGTCCTTGGTAATCGTGAAGTCTATTGGGTTAAAACTACCTGCATACTGCCTTAGCAAAAGGCGGTTTACACTTTGCCCTCCTCCAAAACATGCCTTGTGCTTTGAATTGCCATAAATCAAAAATTTGAAATCCATAATCCATTGATTGCCATATTGTCCAATCCATTGCCAATCCAAATCCATGATCTTTCTGAATCGTTAGTGAAATCCATGATCATTCGGAGTTGATTTCCGATACTGAACCCATGATCTCTTTGGATTATTAGCCAAAGCGCAAACAGCTTTGGGCCCATATCCAAATCCATAGCTGCTCAAAGTTAAAATCCAAATCTTAAACTCTCTGGGTTGTTATCCACATCCAAATCCTCGATCTCACCATATCCTTGCCAAGCACAATCCGTACTCGATGACCTGAGTAGGTCGATCCATCATGTTCGAACGAAGCGACCTACTGCTTGCTTGGCATATTCCATACCTGATGACCGTGATCTCTCCAGATCTTGCCAAGCATAATCCATACTCGATGACATAAGTAGGTCGACCCATCGTGCTCAAGCGAAGCGACCTACCCCTTGCCGGGCATAGTCCATAGCTAACAACCTTGATCTCTCCGAATCCTTGCTGAGCACAATCTATACTCGATGACCTAAGTAGATTGGTCCATCGAGTTTGCGTGAAGCAACGTACCCTTGCTACGTATAGTCCATATCTAACAACCTGTATTATCTATTACATTGATCCAAATTTAAACATTCCTAGTTCAATTTGCCAAAATATAAAATAAGAGTTCGTACAACCAATAAACCAGAGTTCGAAGCAAACAAGAAGAAAAAACAAATTTCACATACCCTAACATTACAATTTATCATCAACTCAGAGCATGCCAAGGGACTATCCTGGATCTCATACATGTGTAAGTGACTTAGTCATCATACTATGGAGTTTGTTACTTATTTCATGCTATCCCGACCAATTAATGACAAGTTGATGATAATGCTTTGATATGTCATTTTCATACGAGGTGGATGGTGGCTGCTCATGTTCCACTACTACAGCCCAAGTTCTTATGTATTGTTGTAACCGACCATTCCTCACGTGTTCCTCAATGAATTCCTTCAACTGCCTGCAGTCATTTGTATTGTGCCCATCCATCTCATGCAATAGGTAGCGCTTTCCTGATGCATGTTTGTGTTCAAAGGGTTCCATCCTTGCCTGCCTTTGATATAGAAGGTGTTCTCAAGTATCCAGATATATCTGTTCTAGGTTTTCATTCAATTCCGAGTAAGAATAGGATTTGGGTTCTCCACTCTATTGCTTCAATCCATCGAAGCTATTGTCCATGTTCCATTTACCATTGTCCTTTCCCGAGCTTTCATTGGGTCATTCTCCACCACGTACCGTATTAACTTTCGTTGCCTCTTTATCAGCTTTCGCATCTTCTTATCACAGAATCCTTTCTACTTCATGGTAGAATTCTCCGAGATCCATCAGTGGACCCCATATTAGTGATGTCTTGAAATCTAAATTATTTGCAACTCCTGACACTACTGCTATCAAAACCATCGACAGATCTGGTCGATCCACCTAAATAACTGCTACATTTAACATGGTTAAGAAATTCTTGAGTGATTCTCCTATCCACTGTTTTACTAATGTTAATGTCATCACATTCTTGGGTCATGTTATGTGAACCCGAAACTGATTCATTAATCTTTCGACTAATTCCATCCATGTGCGAACCGCTTTCCAATTGTTTGAACCATATCGCCGCAACATCTGTTAAGTATAAGAGAAAGCACCATGCCATGACTTCTTCTGATGCCCCCAGTACTTCCATGTGCCATATATACCTCATTATATGCATAGTTGGATTCGACTTTCCGACATAAGCTTCAAGTGTTGGTAGTTTGAATTTTGATGGATTCCTAGCATTCTTGATATTAGGAGCGAATGGACTTCTATTTACATCCTCCAGATCTCTGTTCACGAATCCTCCATGCATAGCTCGCCCTATCATCTCTACAAACTTGTCATTGTCTTCCAATGGTAGTTTCCTATCATCATATCCAAGCTGCCCCCCGAATCTAAGAGAGAATTTTGGAATGTATTCCTCCGTACGAGCATTCAAATTCCGATTCGCACCAAGCTCCATAGGATTGATCGCAGGTCCTCTAGAATCATGATCAACCAGACCAGAAGGCATGCCCTCTAGCCTTTTGGGATTAGTAACGATCCCTCTGGAGGGGTAAGTGCCGATCCCTCTAGGATGGCAGGGGACTGCCCATGGCTTCTCTATTCCATACCTTTGTCTATTGGGTTCATTTCCATGTTCACGGTTCCGATTTCCAACGATTCCTGCTACTTTAACTCCTTGATTCTGTGCTCCAGCTTTTCCAACCCATTGGAGCAATTTCTGCATTATCTCCTCGTCTTTTTAGCATCCTCTCCTGCATAGCATCCATCATCATTACCATTTCATCACTAGTGATGTAAACATATGCTTGATTAACTCCAGTCACTGAGGAAGCCTCCTGACTCCCTCTATGATGGATCCTTTCCGGTAGCACTGTCCTTGTTGATTTCCTAGCCATTTATTTCTAGATCCAAGTATCCTAGCTTCCAAATCTAAGATCCTAGCTTCTAAATCCTCGAGTGCAAGTCCTTCTTAGTGAAAGCACCAAAATGTTGGCATCCAAATTGGCCACCAATACCTAGTTGTATGAAAGCACCAATATAGGAAAAAAAATTAAAACAATAAAAAAAGTAAGTAAAATGAGACAAAATTTTTAGTGGTTCGGCTCACTCCGGCCTACGTTCGCTCTCAAATAATCCTTTATTATACTAAAGTTTGTTTACAGTTACAATCTGAAATCCCAGAATAAAATTGGCAGAGTGTAGCCTAAGTTCATGATAAAAGAAGCAAAAAAGACTCCTTTTTTGACACCATGCCTGCTATATTTATCAGAGAAGACATCCATGGATCGAAATGAAATTTCGATAAAAGGTTTAGAAGACCTAGAAGAGGCCACCCAAAGATTTCTAGGCCCATTGGGGCCCACAACAGAGATCGGTATCGATCCCTATCAGTGCATCCAAATGGGCTGCAATCACTTTTAAGGGTGTCTCATGATGTTCGCTACATGCTTCTAAATTTCGTGCAATTCGGACGTACGGTTTATGAAATATCGCATTTTCCATGAAGTAGTATTGCTTGAATTTTGATTTTTGCCGATCCCTCTAGAGGGATAGGTACTGCTCCCTCCAACTTGCTTTAAATACCATGCGATCCCTAGCGAGCTTTTCCATGTTGTGTTATGCCTAGCCTCCAAGTTTCATGCCAATTTGATTAGTAGAACTTGAGTAATTAGTCAATCTTTATTGCAATATGATGTGAAGGGTGATTAGCCAATCTCTATGGAAGGATAGGTACCGATCCCAACTTGCTCCAAATGTCATGCAATCCCTGTGGGGTGTTCCATACGTTCTAATTAGCTTGTCCTCCAAGTTTCATGTCATTTGGATGTGTAGATGTTGAACTATTGATCGTTTTCCACAAGAATGCTGTTGTACTTTGAAAATCCCTCTTGTTGAAGACAATCCATGCCGGTCCCTCTTATGCATTGAGCCATATTTCATATTTCGAACATTCTGCCTAGCATATCTATCAATCCCATTTAGTCTTGACTTGATACTATTATCTATACCTGATTTCTAGGCCATGCAATCGTCGCTCTATACTCATCGATCTTGATAATCGTCAAATCTATTAGGTTAAATTCGCATGTATACTGCCTTAGCAAATGGTGGATTAACACTTATTACTTTGCACATGCACGTACAAACATATATGTATATGATACTTATATTATATAATACAATATAAATTCAATAAAAAATAAAACTTTATTTATAAATAAATATAATATTGGTTTTATTTAAAAGAAAATTTACAAAAATTCTAAATGAATTTAGACTACATAGGCCCAATAAAGATTTAAAAGCTAAAGAAACTGAAATTTTCTCAATTACCCCATTTGTGCTAGCCTAGATCCAATAATGATATCAGAGCTAACTAATCAAGCTTTCAACCTAGTTAGTAAGATGCCTATGAAAGGTTATGTCTAGATTGTTGGGAAATCAAGTGCTATGCCTAATGGTTGTTCCTAATAAAAAATGCCCAATTTGAATTGGGCTTTAGGCTAATTTTAAATTTGTTTCATATTAAAATAAAATTTTTAAGTTAAAAGTTAAATTTAAAGTAAAACACATATTATTAAAGTTATAATATAATTTTTCAAAATGTTTGAAAATATTATAGAATTAGTTTCAAAGATATTATTTATTAATGAGATCAATAAAACAAATGAATTAATTAAATAGGTTAATTAGTTATACACACACACATATACATGAATAATGTATATGTTCTTCAAAAAATGAATAATGTATATAATGATATATATTACGTGCTCTTGAATTGTTTAAGATGATATGAGTATACATATGTGTATAAAAGAATTTTCCAAATCAGTAAAATTTAATTAAATAAATTCATCAACAATTAATTAATAAATAAAATACATAGATAATATATAAATATAGTACTGTAAAGGTTATAATATATAAATGCAATATAATATGTTGTAATTGAATATTATAACAATTAATTAAAGTTTTAATTAATTAAATTAATTAAGTATGATTTAATTAATATAGTGTTATACATTAAATATTATATAAGTTAAATAAAGTATAAAAGTTATAAAATAAAAACACTAATATAATATAAATGTATAACCTAAAGGTGGAACTTTAAGAACCCAATTAGACATAAGGAATAAATGCAAACTTATCTTACATATACCATGATCTCTAATGTTTCCGACACTTGAATTACGAGGGTATTTCATAAGTCATACATTATTCCATAAGTCGATATCAGTCAAATAAATATATTGAAGATTACAAATCTTTAATAGACATTGTCCTCTACCATTTATATATTGGTGTATTACTTGCATGCTCTCTGGTTGTTAAGCAAACTAAAGCTAGAGATGTTATATGTAAATAATATTTAAATAATAATAATTAAGTAACATTATTTAAAAATTAATGTATAATATTTAATAATTAATTTTTATGTGAAATAATTCATGCTAATAATAAACAAATAATAAATTAATAAATTAAAAATCAATAAATAAATGATAATTAATAAACTATTACTGTTAAATAATAATTAATAATTAATAATAAAAAAATTATATGAATTAATTAATGGTTTGTATGAACTAATTAATTGTTTGTTATCAATAACTGTTATATTATTGGTTTTATCTAAGAATTTCATCAATTATTTTTTCGTTAGTTGTGATAGATGACTATAACAACATTTTTTTTCTTTTATTCGTTGTAATATATGACAATTTTTAACAATTCTTTTTTAAGGCTACTAGTTATAGATACCTATTACAAGCTTTTTTGTTTACTCTTTTTAATAAATAGTTAATAAGTAATAATTAATAATTACAATAAAATACTAATAATTAATGATATATTAAAAAATTAATAATTCTTAAATAATAATTAAAATTAAAATATAATTATTAATAAGTACAATTAAATAATAATAATCAGTATTTATTTTGAAATATCAAAATAATTAATTAATAACTAACTAATTAATTAAATAATTAATAATAATAAATAATTAAATAAATAAATAATAGTAATTAAGTAATAATAATTAAGAATTAATGTATAATAATTAATAATTAATTTGAAATATGAAATACGAAATTGATTTATATAATTTGTGTAAACATATTTAATAAATAAGAATATAAATTTAACAATTTAATAAATATAGTTTAACAACATCTTTCTTAAAAGTTATGATAAATAATTTAATAATTAAGAAATAACATTAAATAATTAATTTTTAATAACTATTAATTAGTTACTATTAAAATTAATAATTAGTAATTAATAAAAAAATATCATAATTACAATTAATATTTAATATTTTATTTACCCCATTTCAAACATATAAATATAGATATGGCTTATGTAGAGATTTGGGTAAAATTATTATTTGCCAATGTAGAGATTTACCCCATTTATTGTTTGAAATGGGGTAAATGAAATAATTTTACCCAAATTATTTTTATGTATAAAAGAAATAATTTTTCAAGAATTATTATAGTTATATATGGTTTTCTTGGTTATTCGAAAATGATAATATTGAACCATTATCATTTGTTGTTATGGTGATTGAATAAAAGTTAATATTATAACCAAAGGTTAAGAAAGCAATTCATATAACAAATGGGATTTCGTAAATATGGTTTTGCAAATGTGATTTATAATGAAATGAAATTTCAAAGGAATATTTAAATATGATATGGCTTATAAAAACGATTTATAAAGGGTTTAAAATTTGGGAATTTAGTTTCCCGTTGGATTTGAAAATAATTTCCAAAAGTCTTGGAAAATAATAGTGGTATTATTTGGAGAATATTTTGAGTTGGAAATATTTGGAAGGTTTTTGAAGGAATAAAAACACTAAAATCACTCCGGTCGTTGAAAAATAATTTGGGTGATGACTGTAGCATCATCGACTTTCATTTTCAAGTTTTCAAGGGAGGAATTGCTACCTTAATGAATTGCAATTGGAGTTTTGTTTTGAAAAAAACTGGTTTTGGCTTGAAATGCAAAGGAATAATTGATATACAAATGGATTGTGTATATGTATTTGATTTCAAAAATGATTTGAAATATATTGGGAATAAGGAGTTAAATTCTTAGATTTTTAATTAAAATGTTATTTGGGTAATATGAAAAAATAGTTTGATAACTTATAAGAATTTGAAATTTCTTTGGAATGAAATTTAACTTAAGAAGAGTTAAATGAAAGTAAGTGTGATAATTGAATAAATTAGTAAAGTAAACTAATTAAATGAAGTGAATTGGAAGACATTGGTGAAGGGAATATAAATAAGTTGGAAAACTTATAAAATTTGGAATGGAAATTAACTTGAATTAAGTTAAATAAAGGGAATTTTGAAAATTTAGCCTTAGTATGCTAAATTAAATAATTATTGGAAATAGAATTTATTAAGATTGGAAATAAATGAGTGAGTGAATAATTAATTTAATTAGTAAGTAAACGAAATTGAAATTGAATGTTGGAATGATATTTAACTTGAATTACGTTAAATAAAGTGAAATTGGAAATTTAGTTTGAGTTGGAGTAAATAAACTGAATTTTGGGAATATAATTGATTGAGTTAAAGTGGGTATAGACTCAAGTGTGAGGTGCCAATTAATATAAGAAGTTGTATAAAATATTTATAATAAACTTAAGAAAGTTGATGGTGAATTCTAAAGTGAAATTGGTATTGAGGTAATATACAAAGTAAATAGGTAAATGGAATAAATGCGAATAAAAAGAATGTGATATAGCTAGTAATCAATTGAGATAAATGCGTAAGTTGTATGTAAATTATTTTATTCGCGTGACGATTTGATCAAAATTCGAGCATATAATTTCGAGATAATTTAAATTGATCCGAGTTAGGATTTTTCACTCGATTCTCGACGGCGAACCCTGAATATATATTTTTGATTGATTCTGGCTCTATCATAGTATATAGCTATGCAAGGAGAATGACGGTTTCCAATCAAGGAGCCGGATCTGAGTCCACGCTAGATGGTCGTGTGAACGATACAAGTTCGAAAGTGAAATTGTGTGATCGAGTGAGCGATCAGATTTGATATTGCATACGGATGATATGTGTACACCGTATGGGTTTTGGTGAAATAAATATTGGAAATTGAAAATGCTAAATAAAATGATTTTTAATGGTATAATCGGATACTATTGGTAAGTGAGGTACATGTATTTAAAAGTAGAAGCTAAATTGATGTCTTCGATTTCAGAAGTAAAATTTGATTGCCCGACAAAAAAGTATATGTTTAAATTGTGTTTGAAATTGATGATTTTCTGATTAAGCCACTTGGCTCTTGTTTTGATGATTTGGGCCCATAGTGGAAGTTTTGTAGTTTTTGGATCTAGCCACGCAAAAGAGACGGTGGCGAAATTTTTCAAAAATTTAGAGAGTTAGAAAATTTTGAAGGAAATTTTGATAACTAGAAAAATTGGATTTAAGTTATAACTTGAAATGGTTGAGTAGAAGATGTTATTTGGAATCTATGGATGAAGTTGGAAACTAGTAAATGTGATAGTGTGTTTTCAATAAAAATTGTTTTTTGGAAGTTGTTTGAAACTATGTGGTTTTGGAAAATAGCTACTGGGTTGTGGACCATTCCTCTTACTTGGCAATTTCGAGGGCGAAATTCTTATAAGGGGAAGGAATGCAACGATCTAGAATTTTGGTTATTTAAAATTGGAATATTTAATTGATTTTAAATATTAAAATTTAATTTTTAACTTGAATTTTAAATAAAACGATTTATTAGATAATTAATTTATTGAATTTAATAATTGAATATTGGTTGAATTATTGTATCTTGAGTTTTAAGCTTGATAAAAATAATTTAAAGGCTTATACAATTTATGTTTATAATAGTGAAGATAATAAAAACATTTTAAATTCAATTTAAAAGTGATTTGTTCAATTTTAAAAATATATCGTTTGAAAACATATATAAAGCCATCCGAGGCACAGTCTTGGAATTCGACGAAACAAGTTCCATTGGGTCCATAATAGTGTATTATTATCAGATTTCAAATTTTGTAATGTTTGGAGTTATCGTTTGGTCGTACGGGATAGAAACACGTTGAAATTAACATCGAAAATTCAACATAATAATTGGATCCAAAAAGCTATCTTCTCTATACGATCGAATTTGGACTCAAAATCTTTTCCATTGCGTTCGAAATAGAGATAAAACATTATGAACGCTTAGCGAATGGCCTCGATAGGGGTTCAAGATTTTGAGTTGTGTAAATTGAGATGATTTAAATTTAAATAAATATATATTTATTTGACTTGACTTTATTCACCTCAGCTCCTTTCTTTCCCTTCAAGCTACTGTAGCTAACCTATTCAAACACGCTTTCCATCGTTTCCCCCTTCTTTTCTTTTTAAATCACGCAACCGAGCCAAAGAAAAAAAGAGATAGCCACTTTGTTTTAAAATTGAAAATTTAATGTTATAGAAAACTGAAAATCTGGAAATTTATTTTACAACGTTCATCTCAGCTAGGTCTTCAATTCAGTATTTGTTTTCGAGAGTTTCGTGTGACTTTCGTAAAGCAATAGCGGTCGACGGTTTAAGCGGAATTAGGGTTGCAATTTAGGTTCGTTTTAGAGGGCTGTGACGCCCCACCTCTATGCTCATAATAACAAAGGTTATTATAAGGAATAACGTCTGCTATTGCGAAGAATAAGGCTTGTTAGAAGCGACCATCCGCAAGTTATGCCTTAGACGAGTATTGATTACATCGTTAGGAGTTGTGTAAATTACTCCCAACGATATATATTCAATCTAAATCTAAAACGAAACTACGGTGGCTTAACGAAAATCCAGAACAACTCATAACAACAACAACACAGATAAGTATAGTCACATCAGAACAGAAATAGAAGATACATAGCGGAAGAAAAGTCAGGATACACGCTATAACAATCGATGGTTCACATGAACCAAATGTACATATACATATCCATCAATGCATACATGAGATGAGAATCAATACACCAAAAGTAACACCTCGAAGTCTAGACAAAAGATGAAGTGAAATCCCAAAAGCTGAAGCGGCAACAGAATCACCGATAGTGATTACCCTGAAATAACTCGGTCTGACTCGAGTATTATTTAAAAGAAAATAATAAATGGATTAGTCTAATTTAAACTTAGAAGTGAATGCATCGTAAACAACATCATAGCAAAATAATCATTGTCTCGAATGAGACTATTCAACATAAGAAATCAATATAGTTTAAACGAAGAAATCTCAATTTAAACTCCATCAAAATCAACTTTCAAATTCACAATTGAATTCAAAATAGAATTACGCAAAATTATAATCTCGAATGAGACTATACACAAAAACTATAGTCTCGGACGAGACTATACACAAAACTATATTTTTGGATGAGACTATGCACAAAACTATAGTCTTGGATGAGACTATACATAAAATTATAGTCTCGGATGAGACTGTACAACATAGTAATCAACATTGTTTAAATGAAGAAATCTCATTAAACTCCATCAAAATAAATTTCTAATTTCACAATTGAATTCGAAACAGCAATACACAAAAATCTAGAAATCAATTAACAAAACTACAAAATCAACATCCACAAATTCTAGAAATCAAAATAAAATAACTAGAAAATTAACATAAAAGTGGATCGATCCCATCATATGGTAAGTCTAAGCTACGTCGCACGTGCATCAACATATGGCCGAAGCCTACCAAGTACTGTCATCATAATTTTTGGCGCCTAACAAATCACCCGAAGGTCCAACATATGACCCGAAGATCTAGTACTGGTAATTGACCCGAAGGTCCATCATATGACCCGAAGGTCCAGCATAGTGGCTCGAAAGCCCAACAAAATCATCAAACAACAAATCCACAGCAAATATTTCAATTAACGAGTCCGGAATTAACCGAATTAGTAAAAGCGTGGTTCCATATTCCGTACTTTTGCTAACACGTTTAAATCTCTTCATCGTTTCCTTGAAAGTGCAAAATTGTGTATTTTATATAAATAAAATTTACGTTCTCAAATAGACATGTCCGGAATTAAGAAAATCAGTAAAAGTAAGGGTTCATAGTCCTCAGTTTTGCTGAAGCGTTTAAATCGCTTCCTCATTCTTTTGAAAGTGTAAACTGTAAAATTTTCGAAAACAATTTTATTTTAAAATGATTTTTAAAAACACGTGATTAAAACAACAACATCTATAGCAATTTCGACAAAGAAATTGCGCTTCACCAAACATCATAAAAATGGATATCAAATTTGTGCTGCGGGATAACCGCTTGAAAATTCACTTTAAATTGACGGTTTCTGAAGTCAAAACAACAGTAATTTATATTCGTCAAAAATGTCATTAAAACAACACGCTTCAAAATATAGTAACGGAGTAAAATCTGTTATAAAAATAACGGCAACAAAATTCGTTTTATAACAAAACGCCAGTTCAAAATAAATTAATCAGTAGATTGCACTGCTATATATTCATCAAAATATTACACGCAAGAATAAAATGTAATAGCAGGTGATCTAGAACTTGAAGTTCTTATACGCAAATATGAAGTAATATGCTACACTAAATGCATGCACGCTATAATATGCAGACACATTTGGTAAAAAGTGACTTTAAAACTGATTCTCGCATGTTACTTCTTTGCACAAAATGATTTGGCAAGGACCCTACTTTGCACACATGTGCCAAAATTCTAAAATGACTTAGCATGCATTATCACTCACGTAACTAAGTGGACAAAGTTCTCAAGTGACCTGAGCTACATTTATATGCGCTCACAAGTAACAAGTTAATGGTCAGGACACGCTTACGTGTATGCATGCAAGTGAAATGGAGTATACAAAACAAAGTGACCTAAACTATTTATACGTAAAACCATTTGAAATAATAATACCCACCTGGACAACCTAGAACTCACGTGAAAATTTTGCCACTTGTACATAAGTAACGTTTACGTGGATAAAACAACAACCTGGCTATGCATAGCATGCACGAAAAAAAAGTATAGTCACATGAAATCAATTAACATGGGAAATAAAGTAACATGTACTCATCATTTTTTTTCATGCAACACAAAAATGGCCTGACTAGCACTTATACACACACGCATTCAAATGGGTTTCAATAATGTCTGGAAATGCTATTTTCATGTACGCAAGATTTTGTAACATGTTTTTACGTAATGATGTAGTTTCCAAATTAAAAGACCTGGGTAAAAGTATTACACGCAAGCACTCAACCTTTTGCAGACACAACAAATATGCAGTACAAATGTTTATATACCTATGAAGCTTACTAAAGAAGATAATGAAACAAAAAATATAAGCATACAAAAGAAATAACAAAAGTAATAAATAATAATAATAATAATAATATGATACCAGATCTCTAGTACACTATTATATATCACCTCTGTAAAATCGCGTACCTATCAACCACCCTACCTTGTACGCTCAAACATCACGTACTTTGTCTTCCCTCAGAAGCTAATGCCTTCATTTTTTAACCAAGCCTCTCCTTCTCTTTCAATAATCCATCGGTAAAGAAAGAAAAAAAAACAAATAAAATCAAACGAAAGAAAAAAAATATGGCGGCCTCTCTCTAAAAATCGTTCGTTTCTACAAATTAGGGCTTTTCAAAAATCAAAGACGGCTCCTTCGATGATCGAGTTCGATCGCTGCTTGTCTCTTCGGGTTGCGCTCGCGACCGCTTCAGGCAAAGGTGAGTGATAAATTGTCACTCACATTTAATTCAAAGTTTTGTTGATTTCTGATTGTTCAAGCTGTTTTGTTCAGGTCTAAAGCCAAGTTGACTTCGTGTTTTTTAATTGGTTTAAATGAAAAGCTGTTTACTTCATGATATTTGATATTTTTCAGTAACCTATGGCACTTGGCTTCGGCCTTGACTATTTTTAAACTTGATTTGGACTTGTTTATTTCGTTCTGAAATATGCTTGTCCGATATTGAAATGTTCGTACTTTAATCCCTGGTTTTATCAATTTCGTGTACTTTGATGAATTTCTGGACATGAATGATTTACTGACTTATTGAGTTCGTTCATTTTGATACTTGTTTTCCATGCCTTTGAATCTGAACTGTTTGTTTCTTTACCACCACGTCCCTGACCTGTTCAACATATTCTTTGATGTTGAGCCACTATCTTCACTGTAATATGTCTTCATTTGTACATATATGTGTCTTTCTATTATAATGTATATATATGCATTTATGTGTGTATATATATGATTATTTTTGGTTCTGGTCTTCATTGTGTATCCACACATCTCAGTAGCATCGTCCCTTGTCATCAAGATGTATTACAATTGATTCAAACTGTAGTTGTCTTTGTTCAAAACTGCTACTTGTCACTCGTTTATGCTCTGTCTACTTGTTTATTCGAGTAGTACATATATGTATTTGGTGTACATTTGTTTTGGGTGCTTTGTTGGCCTGTAGCTCCATGCTGCCACCCCTGTGTCATTTTTACTTTGAGGAAAAATTGTATATTAGTAGCCCACTTGACTTTGTTTAGCATGTCTCTGTTGTTCCCCTGGTCTGGTACCTGTAGTATTGTTGCCATTTATATTAGTTTGAGTTGTATTTCATGCCAACAAATCTTTTCACCCTGCCTATGTTCAGTGTTGAACTGATTTCGAGTCTAGTTTGAGGCTATGGTCTTTGATTTGAGAAATGCCTAGAGCCTATTGCACTGTCTGTTTGTTTCCTCTGTTGTTGTTGGTTGAAGATGTCGGCATATTGTATCGGGTAATATGAGAATCTACTCGAAGATTTGATGTGTGTGGCCCGAAGTAAATTTAGTTACTAACTGGAAAAATGTTTTGTATGCATTTAAACTTGAACTGTTTGCCTGGAAAGCTAAAAGAAATTTGAATTTCAAATCAATGGTTAACTTAGTTTAACCAAAGTTTAAAAGTGAGTTCCAGTTAGTTGTGAAACCTGGATTTGGAATAAATAAGTTTTAAATCTAATTTTTTTTAAAAATATCTTAAAGATGTTAAGGGAATTAAGTGTTGTTTTAGAATTTGGACTTAAAATGGAACCTGGAATTTTTAGAAGAAAATTTGGGCTTCATGTAGCTATGTACTCCATTGTCCACTGATATATGCCATTCACTGTTGCCTAGATTGAGTCTTGGATTGCAGACTTGAACCTGTTGTGCACTTCATATAGTGTAGACACCTGATCATATATGTTAACTGTGTATGCTTGATGTGTACCTTTGATTCTCCTGACTTGAAACTTGATTAACTTGTATGCTTGTTGCCTTCTGCATATACTCTCTGATTTTGAACTGCCCATGCTTCTTTATTTTTGTTGTATCTGGACTTAATTCATTTGTGATTCTACCATTGTTTCAATTTGGTTTTTCATTTATCACAGTCTTGCATATAGTCCAACCATTGTTGTCTTGGTTTGAGTCTTGATGCATTTAGGATCTGATGTACTTGATATATTTGTACAGCTTCACTTGATCTGTCCATTTAAATTTGCACTTTGCATTAGTTCATTGTGTACATTGTGTATGCATAGATTATTGACTTGTTCACATAACTGCAGTATATTCGAGTCTGATATTATTGAAGGCTGCACTGTCCTATTTCATGTTGCATTAATACATTTTGATTTGGTCGAGGATTGTTCACATTTTCTGGTGCACTGTTATAGCCTTTATGCACCATTCATGTCACTGTTTGATATAGTGCATTTCAGTGTACTTGCAGTTTGCATTTGGTTGTTGCAGTCACTTGTCCTGTCCACTGCCCTATTTCATATTAATGGAGCACTTCCACTTGAGATTGTATTAGTGTGGTTACTGCAGTTTCTTTTGTGGCTGTGCAGTTGTAGTTGAATTGTGTGGAGTTACCTTTGCTTCCTGTCTTTGGTATATACGAATGCAGTTCCAATCTGTTTGGCCCTTAGTGGCTTGCATCTGAGTTTTTGTTGCAGTCTCTTGGTTATAGCTTGCCCTTGCACACTTGTGGTGACTGCAGTTATTGTTGCAGTTTGCCTTTGAGTTCAAAATGGGGCTGTAGTTCATTTTTATAAAAAAAAAATTTGCAATTTTTGAATTGTGCAGTAATGAGTTGTTTGGGAACTTGTTTTCTTGAGTTTACTTGAGTATATGCAAAACAGTTGCATTTCGACCCTGCCATTGTTGCACGGGTTTTGGTGTTGCAGCTGCGTTGAGTCACTGACTTGACCTCTGCAGCTTCGATTTCTGTTAGTATTCACTGTTGTGATGATTTCACATGCTGTTGTGGCGAGGCCGTACACGCATGCGTGTACTGCAGCCACACAGTATTTATTTTAATTGTTATTTCTTTTGCTTTTGATCCATTGATCCTTTGCGTATTTCATATGCCGTATTGGCGAGGCAGCGCGCGCGTGCGTGTACTGCAGCCAATCAGTTTTGATGTTTTTAAGCAACTTCTCAATTATTTGAATTGATTTGGTTTAAATTGATGATTTTGTTGTTAAATGCCGTTTAGGCAATTTTGATGTTTTTCTAAATTATCTTCATAAATAATCCCTTCATCTATCTTCGTTGATAATTTGAAACTACCAATTTATTGTTTAACACTGATAAGTGTTATATTTACCGTTATCCGATTTCTTGTTAAAGGATCGGATAGGTAAATTTATCTTTGACTGTCGTCTAATTGGTATTTAATTATTATTGCTTCTATGCACTAATAACTGAGTTTGAATTAGACTGACCCGTGTATTATTTTCTTTTGAATGTAATACTCGGGTCAGACCGAGTATTTTACAGCTTGATGATTTTTAGGCCGCGAAGTTAGAGAGAGGGGGATACCGCTTTAGCTTTCAGGGATTTTGTACTTAAAAGAAATACTCCGCTGTATAAAATTTAAATGTATTGTATAAACTCTGATATTTGTATAAATGAAAAAAATTCATTTATGTGAAATATTATTATTCTGTGCTTCTGTGGCTGATTCTGTTTAAACTCTATAAACTAAATAACAATCCGTCATTTTGAACGTTTTCAAGTTGGTTTAATTACCGACTGAGACGGTCAGAACGGCGGGATGTTACAAGTGGTATAAGAGCTTTGGTTTACACAAAGCTTAGTTTATGGCGTTTAATATGAATAGTTACTAGAATCACTTTAAAAAAATGTTTTTCAAACTTAAAGAAGTATAAAATTGTTTTTTTAAAATAAAAGGTATTTTGAAAATTCAAATTTTTTCGGACAAATCCCCCTCTCTTTTGTAGCTCTCTAAATTTAGGTTTGCGATAGTTTCTCTTCGGTAAGGTCTCCTTAGATTTGAGTTCCGATCATTCGAAAACCCATTATCGAATTGCTGAGATTTATGGAAAAGCAAAATATAAGTTAAGTGAATTAGTGAATTGGTTTAAATCAAATATTTTGAATATCTCCAAAGCAATAATTGGGAAATAAAAAGACATGTCAATTTAGTTATAGCCAAGGGGATCATTGAACTATAACTTGGGAATTTGATTCTGAATTCTTTTGAAAATTGATTTCAAATGTTTTGAAGAAGATTTAGTAAATAAATAGATTATAAGTACTTAACTTATAAATGGACTTTTGGTATATAATTGAGTTATATAAATGGAATTGAATTAATAAAGGAGATTTATAAATCGAAGTTTTATAAATAGAAATGGAATTTGTAAAGATTGTTTATAAATTCGAAACCAATTGAATTTGATAAATGACACATAGAAGTTATTAAAGGAGATATATTCATGATTTTGGACAGAGAATTATCCTTTAAGTTAAATATTGTGATCATAAAAGTTGGTTGGGAATTTTTCCATGATTTTGGACAGTGGATAATCTTTTAAATAAATGTGTAGAAACATTGAATTGAATAAATAAGTATATTAGCGATTTTGGACAGTGAATATATGTTAAAGAAATGTTTTAGGAAGTGATATTATGAAATGAAGTTAATGGTTTTAAATATATTTTAAAATGTATTAAGTATCGAATACATAGATTTCAACATTCATTGTCGAAATAGACGTTTTCGAGAAATAAAAGGAAATGGTGGACTATAACACTATTGTTATAGTAAATGGTTTTCGAAAGGAAATGTTTTGTATAGTATTGGGATTTATATATCTATCTTAAATTCGATTCCCTATACTAGTGATTTTGGGTCGTCGTAACAATGTTTTACGCAACATTCGTTTTGACTCAAATAAATGTGTTTAAAAGGACGCTTTCCTTAAAGAATGAAATATATATACTTGATTATGATTTAAGTATACTGAGTGTTTTCCAAGTGTTGAAAATAAAATTGATGTGTGAATTACTTATTATTAAGTAAGTATGGAAATGTTTTTCCAATATGAAGTGAATGTTTTGAGATTTTATCTTTTAAAGATAAATTGATAATGAATATTAGAAATCGATTTGAAAATCGTATATTCATAGATATTTTGGAGATGTAAATTCACTATGGAATTTATAAAAGAAAGGGAAGTGTTTCCGTTTAAGGAAATTGCTTTGAAATTTAGGTGAAAAATGATTTGAAATTTGTTTTCAAATGGTTAAGTGTGGAAAACTATACATCTGGTAAAGATATTTTTGGGAAAGTTTGAAGTTGGTTTAAAACCAATATTGTGAAAATTATGCGGAATTCAAACTATGAATTAAGTCGAAGTTGAAAAAGTTAAATGGGAAATTTGAACAATTAGTTCAATTTGGAAAATTTTCAAAAAAAAGATTGAATCTTGAGTTAAATTGAGTTTAACTTCGACACCAAAAACAATATAAGTTGAGCTTTGAATTTCGGATAGTCAGTTTGGATTGTATGTCTAACATTGTGAATTGACGACATAGCAATTGATCTCTATTAAATATATATCTGTTGGTGGCGGAGAATTTATTCTCTTAGCTTAACACCCTTCTCTGAGACGTACGAGCTCAGAGGTTATATATCGGTAGACATCAATTACGTGCTGAGAATTTACGATGTAACGTCAAATCCAAATCGAGTGTGAAGTCGATAATGAATTGAATTATGAATGTGAATTGGGTTTGAGATAGCCTTGAATTTCCAAATCGACTTAGAGGAAAATTTTAAATCGGTAATGAGATGGAAAACTCATGAATCCTCTATTTGTTATGGGTATGAGATATTGAGGTTTTCGGAACTTATATATGAGAATGCAGTAAATTCGAAAACCATCAGTTTAGAAAGTAAATGTTACGGAAAACTTATGTACGTTTACATAAGTATGATATGTACGAAATGTGAAATGAATTACTATCTATATATGATATTATGTTTTCTAAACTGAGGATATGGAAAAGTACCTTCCATTTAAAATTTGTGAAGGTTGTTGGAACTCGAGATGAGTGTCCATTTGAAAATCGTAGCTACGTAGAATTCCATTAGTTAGATTGACCATTTTAATTCCATTAGTTGGATTGACCATTTGAATTCCATTAGTTGGACTGACCATTTGAATTCCATTAGTTGGATTGGCCATTTGAATTCCATTAGTTGGAATGGCCATTTGAATTCCATTAGTTGGAGTGACTAGCGTAATTTGAGGGGCGAGATGCCTACAGTTACAAGTGATTCCACTGGGATAGTGGCACAACCGCCGGGTAAACTGCAATCTAGAAGTTAAAGAGAAATTCGAGGGGCGAGATGCCCATGGTTACAAGAGACTCTACTGGGATAGTAGCGTAACCGCCGTGTGGACCGCGATCTATGGCAACAACCATGGCGAAATTCAAGAGAGATGTGAAATCTACGGTTACAAGCGATTCTACTGGGATAATAGCGTAACCGCCGGGTAATCTGTGATCCATGGGGGTCCGTGCTTTCCATATCCATTTTTAAAAGAATTTTTAAAAGTATTTTCACTGGGAATTGAAGCAAGTATATTTAGTACTTGGTGATTTTTAGTCCTGCGCCTGGCCAACGTATGCCTAATGTCTTTAAGAACGATGATAGACTTGTTAAATTTCGAGTTAGCAAGTATTTTCAAACTTTAAATAGCAAATCAATAGTCTGAAGTTAAAATTACATAATTCCAACCTAATAAACTAAGGAAGAGGATTTTTGAAATATTTTGAAAGTCCACAGCTTTGGAAAAGTTATACTATGCAAATCTCTAACATGAAGAATTTCAAGTTTAAAATCTGAGTTTAGTAAGTTGAAAATTTTGGCAAAAGACTTTTGCGTCTTGATTGTAGAAATCAATAAACAAAGCTAGTGAGATAAAACAAATGGAATGAATCCTATACTTATTAATTTTTAATAAGATTCGAGCTTGGTAAAATTGTGTAGGGTATAAATATCGGTGAGAATTTAACAATCATTTTTCCTAACTTGTATTTTTGGGACGAAATTCTTTTAAGGAGGGGAGATTGTAACGGCCCTGGATTTTGAATAATTTAAATTGAAAATATTTAATAAATTTTAAATATTTGAATGATGGTTTAAATTGAATTTCAAATATAACTATGAATTTGGCGATTAAATTTTAAAAATTTAATCTATTAAAAGTTGAATAAAAATTTGAATTTGACTTTGGAGTTGAAATTGAATGTTAAATTTGTATGTAAAATTCGAACCAATGACTTAGAAAAATAATTTGGATTAAAAAAAAAAGTATTACTTATGTAAATTAATAAATTGATGGTTAGTTTTAATAACATTTTTCTTTAACTTAAATAAAATGGAATAAAATTTTATCAATACAAAATACAAGTATAAAATCTAATTGTAAAACATGTTAATATAAATTAATATTTCATAGTTGAACTTCAAAACGTTTATATACCTATGAAGCTTACTAAAGAAGATAATGAAACAAAAAAATATAAGCATACAAAAGAAATAACAAAAGTAATAAATAATAATAATAATAATATGATACCAGATCTCTAGTACACTATTATATATCACCTCTGCAAAATCGCGTACCTATCAGCCACCCTACCCTGTATGCTCAAACATCACGTACTTTGTCTTCCCTCAGAAGCTAATGCCTTCATTTTTTAACCAAGCCTCTCCTTCTCTTTCAATAATCCATCGGTAAAGAAAGAAAAAAAAACAAATAAAATCAAACGAAAGAAAAAAATATGGCGGCCACTCTCTAAAAATCGTTCGTTTCTACAAATTAGGGCTTTTCAAAAATCAAAGACGGCTCCTTCGATGATCGAGTTCGATCGCTGCTTGTCTCTTCGGGTTGCGCTCGCGACCGCTTCAAGCAAAGGTGAGTGATAAATTGTCACTCACATTTAATTCAAAGTTTTGTTGATTTCTGATCGTTCAAGCTGTTTTGTTCAAGGCTAAGGTCAAGTTGACTTCGTGTTTTCTAATTGGTTTAAATGAAAAGCTGTTTACTTGATGATATTTGATATTTTTCAGTAACCTACAGCACTTGGCTTCGGCCTTGACTATTTTTAAACTTTATTTGGACTTGTTTATTTCGTTATGAAATATGCTTGTCCGATATTGAACTGTTCGTACTTCAATCCCTGGTTTTATCGATTTCGTGTACTTTGATGAATTTCTGGACATGGATGATTTACTGACTTATTGAGTTCGTTCATTTTGATACTTGTTTTCCATGCCTTTGAATTTGAACTATTTGTTTCTTTACCACCACGTCCCTGACCTGTTCAACATATTCTTTGATGTTGAGCCACTATCTTCACTGTAATATGTCTTCATTTGTACATATATGTGTCTTTCTATTATAATGTGTATATATATGCATTTATGTGTGTATATATATGATTATTTTTGCTTCTGTTCTTCATTATGTATCAACACATCTCAGTAGCATCGTCCCTTATCATCAAGATGTATTACAATTGATTCAAACTGTAGTTGTCTTTGTTCAAAACTGCTACTTGTCACTTGTTTATGCTCTGTCTACTTGTTTATTCGAGTAGTACATATATTTATTTGGTGTACATTTGTTTTGGGTGCTTTGTTGGCCTGTAGCTCCATTCTGCCACCCCTATGTCATTTTTACTTTGAGGAAAAATTGTATATTGGTAGCCCACTTGACTTTGTTTAGCATGCCTCTGTTGTTCCCCTGGTCTGGTACCTATAGTATTGTTGCCATTTATATTAGTTTGAGTTGTATTTCATGCCAACAAATCTTTTCACCCTGCCTATGTTCAGTGTTGAACTGATTTCGAGTCTAGTTTGAGGCTATGGTCTTTGATTTGAGAAATGCCTAGAGCATGTTGCACTGTCTGTTTGTTTCCTCTGTTGTTGTTGGTTGAAGATGTCGGCATATTATCTCGGGTAATATGAGAATCTACTCGAAGATTTGATGTGTCTGGCCCGAAGTAAATTTAGTTACTAACTGGAAAAATGTTTTGTATGCATTTAAACTTGAACTGTTTGCCTGGAAAGCTAAAAGAAATTTGAATTTTAAATCAATGGTTAACTTAGTTTAACCAAAGTTTAAAAGTGAGTTCCAGTTAGTTGTGAAACCTGGATTTGGAATAAATAAGTTTTAAATCTATTTTTTTTTAAAAATATCTTAAAGATGTTAAGGGAGTTAAGTGTTGTTTTAGAATTTGGACTTAAAATGGAACCTGGAATTTTTAAAAGAAAATTTGGCCTTCATGTAGCTATGTACTCCATTGTCCACTGATATATGCCACTCACTGTTGCCTAGATTGAGTCTTGGATTGCAGACTTGAACCTGTTGTGCACTTCATATAGTGTAGCCACCTGATCATATATGTTAACTGTGTATGCTTGATGCGTACCTTTGATTCTCCTGACTTGAAACTTGATTAACTTGTATGCTTGTTGCCTTCTGCATATACTCTCTGATTTTGAACTGCCCATGCTTCTTTATTTTTGTTGTATCCGGACTTAATTCATCTGTGATTCTACCATTGTTTCAGTTTGGTTTTTCATTTATCACAGTATTGCGTATAGTCCAACCATTGTTGTCTTGGTTTGAGTCTTGATGCATTTAGGATCCGATGTACTTGATATATTTGTATAGCCTCACTTGATCTATCCATTCAAATCTGCACTTTGCATTAGTTCATTGTGTACATTGTGTATGCATAGATTATTGACTTGTTCACATAACTGCAGTATATTCGAGTCTGATATTTTTGAAGGTTGCACTGTCCTATTTCATGTTGCATTAATACATTTTGATTTGGTCGAGGATCGTTCACATTTTCTGGTGCACTGTTGTAGCCTTTATGCACCGTTCATGTCACTGTTTGAGATAGTGCATTTCAGTGTACTTGTAGTCTGCATTTGGTTGTTGCAGTCACTTGTCCTGTCCACTGCCCTATTTCATATTAATGGAGCACTTCCACTTGAGATTGTATTAGTGTGGTTACTGCAGTTTCTTTTGTGGCTGTGCAGTTGTAGTTGAATTGTGTGGAGTTACCTTTGCTTCCTGTCTTTGGTATATACGAATGCAGTTCCAATCTGCTTGGCCCTTAGTGGCTTGCATATGAGTTTTTGTTGCAGTCTCTTGTTTATAGCTTGCCCTTGCATACTTGTGGTGACTGCAGTTATTGTTGCAGTTTTCCTTTGAGTTCAAAATGGGGCTGCAGTTCATTTTTATAAAAAAAATTTGCAATTTTTGAAGTGTGCAGTAATGAGTTGTCTGGGAACTTGTTTTCTTGAGTTTACTTGAGTATATGCAAAACAGTTGCATTTCGACCCTGCCATTGTTGCACGGGTTTTGGTGTTGCAGCTGCGTTGAGTCACTGACTTGACCTCTGCAGCTTCGATTTCTGTTAGTATTCACTGTTGTGATGATTTCACATGCTGCTGTGGCGAGGCCGTACACGCGTGCGTGTACTGCAGCCACACAGTATTTATTTTAATTGATATTTCTTTTGCTTTTGATCCATTGATCCTCTGCGTATTTCATATGCCGTATTGGCGAGGCAGCGCACGCGTGCGTGTACTGCAGCCAATCAGTTTTGATGTTTTTAAGAAACTTCTCAATTATTTGAATTGATTTGGTTTAAATTGATGATTTTGTTGTTAAATGCCGTTTAGGCAATTTTGATGTTTTTCTAAATTATCTTCATAAATAATCCCTTCATCTATCTTCGTTGATAATTTGAAACTCCTTATTTATTGTTTAACACTGATAAGTGTTATATTTACCGTTATCCGATTTCTTGTTAAAGGATCGGATAGGTAAATTTATCTTTGACTGTCGTCTAATTGCTATTTAATTATTATTGCTTCTATGCACTAATAACTGAGTTTGAATTAGACTGACCGTGTATTATTTTCTTTTGAATGTAATACTCGGGTCAGACCGAGTATTTTACAGCTTGAAGTTTTTCAGGCCGCAAAGTTAGAGAGAGAGGGGGATACCGCTTTAGCTTTCAGGGATTTTGTACTTAAAAGAAATACTCCGCTGTATAAAATTTAAATGTATTGTATAAACTCTGATATTTGTATAAAAGAAAAAAAATTCATTTATGTGAAATATTATTATTCTGTGATTCTGTGGCTGATTCTGTTTAAACTCTATAAACTAAATAACAATCCGTCATTTTGAACGTTTTCAAGTTGGTTTAATTACCGACTGAGGCGGTCAGGATGGCGGGATGTTACAACGTCTTTATTTTTTTCAAATTTCTGGTGACAATAAGTTCATCTTTGCTTTATACATAAGTGACAATATAGTGTTCATTTGCATTTAAAATGGACCATCCATTTGTCACGCATGAAGGCATATTTGCCACTTACTTCAACATGCTACCCCTTATACATTCATATGACTTTGAAATTGATTTCATTTTTTTTTCAATTTCAAATTTTAATTTAAAATTACTATTTTAATATGTTTTTTTTATTTCGACAGTACCCAAAAATTACGGTTGTTACAAACTCCCCCTTATAAAAATTGTGTCCCCGCAATTTTCATATTAGAAGTTGTTTATAACACAAATTAATTCACCACAATAAAGATTTAAAATAGAAAAGGTAAATTAAGAATGCTCACCCCCACCCGAAGAGGGGAGAAAACCCGGATTAGAACGCTCGATGAATTCTTTGGTTTCCCAAGTGCAATCTATGGGGTTTGCGGACCATTGAATTTTAACAAGCGGGACTTCTTTATTCCGAAGGCGTTTAACCTTCGAAGCTAGCACACGAATAGGATTTTGCATCATAGATAAGTCGGGTGAGATCTCAAGATCTTGCAACACATGAGGATCAATAATAGAATCTGAATCTCGAAGGCATCGACGAAGCTGGGATACATGAAATACATCATGAATTCCCAAAAACTGGATAGTTAGCGATACACGATAAGCAACAGGGCCAATGCGTCCCGAAAACAGCACGATATAAAACGTTTTTATAAAAATAAAAAAAATATACACTCTTAAATATATACTCTCAAATTCATCCTAGGATCTCACATAACCGATCTCAATTGAGTCAATCCCATCAAAGCCTAGGTGTCCGCTTAACCTAAGCTCTAATTCGAACTGTAATGACCCACCTGTCCATACAATTTAAGCTGGTAATAAACCACACATGTCCCGCCCGAAATTGAATGAGAAAGCGGGTAGTTAGGGAAAAGAAAGAAGACAAGAAGAACTAAACAGCACAAAATCATACATTAGGATGAATAATTTATAATAGATAACAAATCTTTACAAAAAACAAAACTGTAATATATGTACATATAGACATCAATCAGAGCATACTAACCTATTTAAACGGACAGTTATAACAACATGTCCTCACAATTGTGAATAATATACAACAATGAATGCAGTAGGAGAAAAATAACCATCTACGTGAATACATCTTAAGGCCTCCAGCTCATCTCCCGTAGCTTCAAATATCCAAGTAACCTAGAAATACGCTCGGTTTTTCGACGCCCGAAAATCGACATCAATACGTCCATAGAATTACAGGCCGAATATTTGAGTGTCGGAAATACCAAATTGTAAGGGAAAGAAGAGGTAGAAGAAGTAAATAGAAAAAAACACAGAATCTCACAATCGTAGCGGAACAATATATAATAGGTAACAATTGATCTTTACACAAAAAGAAATATAAATGTTTTTATACATTACATCATCAGAGTACAAAACAAATCAATAGCACAATGTCGGACAGTTATGATAACTTGTCCTCATCGAAGCTGACTATACAGCTTATAATGCACAACGGAATCTACATTAAGTACGTGTGATACATCTCGTCATCCAGCTCCCTCTTGAACTCCACAGCATCCTCTCCTGTATCCTATAATACTCGGTGCGACCCGAACATTATAATAAAATAACACCTGAGTAAGTTCGGAAAACTAGCGTGAGAAGACACACTCAATTGTATTATTAAAGTTTTCTAAATCCTTTGAAAATCAAAGGTATCTCGTAAGACCACGCCAAAAATAAACATGCCGAGTTTTTACCTTACAATAACCAAAATATTTTATATCAAATCCTCTAATATTATAATCGTGTCTAAGTACAAATACTTATTCAAATAGCTGAAATGCTTGCATCTCACGTTCAAGCATAGTTGGGCACAATCAAAACCTTACGACGCTTATTAGAGATTGGGTTCCGTACAACCGCATGGCTACTGGGGTACCGTCCGTCACAGTACATGGTCTAAATTAGTGCACCGAGGACCACTCCCGATCCTCTGCAACACAAGACCGGAATAGCCCGAATAAGATCACCCCACGGTTAGGATCAACAACCACCCACATAGCCGAAATAAAGGGACTCTAGGCAAGGCTTACCTTACCCTACTTGGGAGCTACCCACTTAGCCTTGCTTTACCTCCCCTATTTTAGCCATTCCCGGTTGATGAGGCTTGAGGCTACAATTACCTTTTTAGCACACATTCACTTAGAATGCTCACCGTCCTCCAATGACGATGTACTGATAACATTCATCCATACAAGTCTGTTCTCGATCTGAATGGAACCAAAGGCACTAATCCTACTACAACCATTTTGGAATCACTCTCTGGATTAGTAGCGATTAGCCCTTGCACTTCACTGCTCCATCTTCGACTCCAAGCTCTTGTCTTCCTTACAAAAACGTACACGTTTGATCGAAGTGGTTTTCGAATCACAAATCTAATCCCGGTCTCTTTGAAACAACATTCGATATTTCTCGATAAACTCAAACCCGATTCTCTAGGAAATACAAATAAGAGAATAAGATCGGAGATCACCTGCTAACCGTTAGTGGACGGATTTCCTTATAAACGTCCTAGAAGAACCAACAGGTTTATATGTACAATATAGCACCTCGAACGGTAACTGTACCATATAATTCCCTAGTTTCCTCTAGATATTTCTGAAGTTATATTCAGGTCCATATTCGATAGTCGGTTATTTAACTTTCACATAAACAATCATTCAACCAGATATTTTATTTCCGATGAAAAACACCCAGTCTTATTAAATTTAGATTTTAAATAAATTAAACCACCTTATCAAAAATATACACATAAAATATTTAAAGTAAAGTGACTTAAATCACTTTATTCAAAATAATAGTTATGAAATTATACAATAATTCTTCAAGTAAAACTTTAGCCAAAAATTACATTTAAAATAAAGTCATTTTATAAATATAAATATTTAATGATTATCCTTTCTAAAATCAGAATACAAATTTAACCTTTAAAAATAATTAACTACTATAACTAACTTAATTTATAATACATAAACAACTTTTGAACATCTAAATAATAAATTTTCTAAAATACATTCTTTTAAGCAATTTCAAATTTCAAATTTATCCTTAAAAATCTTTCCTTTAACATATACTTAACTTTCCAAAAAAAATACATTTCCACTAAAATAAAACCGGTCTTGTCATTTATATATCCTTCTCAATTTATCTCTAGTTTAAATTTTCGTTCCAACTCCGTAAATTTCCTTTCCCACATTTTAAAAATAAAACCACTATTTATATTTAAAACGAATTACCATCTCCTTGTAAATTCCCATTGTGAATTTGTAAATTCAAATTATCCACTAATAAGTATTCACTTTATTTATAAACCCCGTTTATAAATTCCATAGTCTCATTCTCCTTTTAGTCATTGTTTCAAAACACTTAATCGATTTCCAAATCGATTTTCTAAATTAATTCCATTTTAAAATTTATTTCTTGATTTACCCAAATTACCCCAAACCTCTTAATTTCAGATTCCCTGTCCTTTTCTGATTTGAAATCTTATTTAAATCTGAAACATCAATTCTACACTTTATTTCAAAAATTTGCTTTTATTTCTTGCAAACCATTTAAATCTTGAATTTAAAAAAAATCATCTAATTCTTAAACAATATCGCTTAAGTCCTTAAAACTCTTTTATTCCCATTTATTCAAAATCTCTTTTTCCATACTCGGAATTTATTTAATAGGACTTTGAAATCAAACCTTTTACTTTTTCCCAAATTCATTATTTTAATTTATCCAACTTCAGTATAAATATTTTACTTAAAATTTTCTTTTTATTTTCCTTCAAAAATCCAATCTTTATATTTTTGATATCCTAAAATACCAAAATATATTCAGCAAAACCGTACCATTCAGTAATTTCAATTTTTAATATGATCTATCAAAGATTATCAAATAAATCATATCACTGAATATGAAAATAAATTTAAATATTTTTGAGGAATCCAGTTGGATCCCTCCAACCTATTTCCCTGCATCCACAGATGTTAACACAATATAAAAATACCAATCCCACTTCGAGGGGGATATCGCGGTATATAGGGTCATCCGCTATTATGCGGGGCTCGTATGGCCTCATCAGCTATATATATATGCGGCAATATCAATTACTCCAAATATATATATATATATATATAAAGTCTTATATATATTCAATAAACAATAATTATTATAATTCAACAAAGCATATCTAATAATTTAAATTTAAACATTCAAATTAAATTATGGAAATCCAAATGAGTGAGAAAATTCTCACCTTTATTTTTTTTCAGAATTTTCTGACCGATCCCATTTTTAATTCTAGCTGGTATACTTCTCATCTACAAATACAAACTCGCCTCTATTTTTTTATTTGGACCTCAAATAGATAAATTACAAAATTTATAAATATAGGGATAGCTAAATTGAATTAAATTAAGATTAACTCAAAAATTTCAAAACTGCTTAACAGATTTAATTTTACCTCCTCACTAATCAACTACAGCCACCCAGTCTACCGTCGAACTCACGAATGCAAACTCATGCCAGGTTCTTAAACCCAAACAGTATAACAACCTCGCGTGCACTTTAACCATGATGCTCGTCCAAGATCGACGTTGACGTTCCCATGCCCAAAATCATGACCTGGAACCAGTGCTCTCGAAACCGCGAGCATCACTTCGCCTTTTTCGCCACCACGATGTCGCTGCTCCTCTTGCAAGCCCTCCTTGACATCTCGCCGCTCCAAATCACCGTGTGTGAGCTTCCCTCTTTCCATCTCCAATCGTCGTGAAACTTCGATGTCTCGCACCCAGCCAACACCCACGTGTAACGTTCACACGTATGCGAACTCCTCATCTCAATTTTCCCCCCTACGAACTCTGCCGTCGAGTTGAGTTCGAGGATAACCGATCAGCTTCGATTCGATCGTTGCTTGCTTTCTCTTTTTTTTCAGTCGATTTTTTTGAATTGAACTGGAGAGGGGACTTGATTTTGAAGAGAGAAAATTCATTCGACAATGCTTTACTTTTTTTCTCTCCTGGCTACGAACTATTTGAGCTTTTAAAATGCAAAGGAGTAAGGAACACGGTTCGATGATAACGTGTTTGAATTAACTAGCTATAGTAACTTACTGTAGCGATGTGAAGAGAAATGAAAAAGCTCTGATGTGAATATAAATGTCAATCAGTTTAAATATATATTTATTTAATTTTTAATTGTCTCAAATCCCCAGCTTAAAATCCCGACCTCCTATCGAGGCATGCCGCTAGGTATTCCTAATGTTATGGCCCTATTTCGAACATAATGGATAACGTTTCGAGTCCTAATTCGACCGTATGGAGAAGATAGCTTTTTTGGGCGCAATTCTTATATTAAATTTTCGATATAAATTTCAGCGTGTTTATATACCATAGGGAGAAACGATAACTCCAAACGTTACAAATTTTGAAATCCGATAATAATACATTATTATGGATCCAATGGAACTGGTTTCATCGAATTCCAAGCCCGAGCCCCGGAAGGCTATTTTTAAATGTCAAATTAAACGACATATTTTTAAAACTGAACAAAACTCTTTCAAATTCCATTTTAAAAGTTCCATTACCTTCAGTATTATTAATATAAATTTTATAAGGCTTTAAATTATTTTTAACAAGCTTAAAAACCAAGATTTCATATTTTCCCAATTTCCAATTATTAAATTTAGTGATTAAATAATCCAATAAATAGTGATATTTGAAATTCAAGTTAAAAATTGAATTTCAAATATTTAAATTAATTAAATATTCCAATTTCAAATATTCAAAATTATGGATCGTTGCATATTCTCTACTTAACACCGAAGGATTTTAACTCTAGAAATATCAAGGGGAAACATGGGGATTATATGGTACAATTACGATCAGCGGTGCTATACTACACGTATAAACTTGTTTCATTCTTCTAGAACAATTGACAAGGAGATCCATCCGCTTAAACACTTCGGGGGTGATACCCACTTTTATGTATTGTCTGGTTATTATCTAAAGAATCGGTATTGAGCATTCCAAAAATCGACGTTGGTTTGTGTAGCCCCCGAGAAGCGGAAGAATGTACTCCTAAGAGATGACTTGAACTATAATCACTCTAAAAACTATATACATTTCTATGAAGGAGATTCATGTTATATTGAGACGTTGGGATCCATGTAGGAATTCGACACCTATTGGGGTATGAGAATCCATTTGCGATTCCAAGATCTAATTGAGATATGGGAATTTATGTATGATTCTGAGACCCGTTGGGGTATAGGAATCCATGTGGGATTTCGTGATAAATTTGGTGATGGTGCATAAGCTAGAATGCCAAATGTAGTTTCATCAGCAAGAATGACTAAGACCAAAGATTTGAGGCATGGCCAGTAGGGTTGGAAAACCCATAGGGTGTAGTCGGCCCCTTCTGAATGCCACTTATAGTTATTATGCATGCATAGGGCGAAGCACTCGGTCTTAGAGAGACCGGCTATGTTTTTCCTACGTTACATCACTAGGGATGTATGCTGCTTCAAAAGGATATCTCTGATCCTTATGCAGGAGGACTGCTCCTCGAAGTACTGATGGCACCTTCATGAAAATCCTACACAATTAGCAAACATGCCTTACCGATTTCCAATTATATACCTAGTATTGTTGTGATGTACACTTACGAGCATCACAGCTACTTGATTATTATTATTTTCGCCTTCAAACATTATTATAATATCACTAGATTTTCAGATATAATTTTTTTATCGTAAGGTAAAAACCTATCTCTGCTTATGTGCGACGTGGTCTTACGAAGTACCTTTGTTTCAAAAGGTTTATTTAAACTTTTAGAATCCATTTGATTGTGTTCTCATGCTGGTTTTACCAGGCTGACCCGGGTGTTGTTTTCCTATAATGCTCGGGTCAAACCGAGCGTATTTCTAGGTTACCTTGATATTTGAAGCTACAGGAGATGAGCTGGAGGCCTTATGATGTATTCACGTAGATGGTTATTTTTCTCCCACTACATTCATTGTTGTATATTATTCACAATTGTGAGGACATGTTGTTATAACTGTCCGTTTAAATAGGTTAGTATGCTCAGATTGATATCTATATATACGTATATTACAGTTTTGTTTTTTGTAAAGATTTGTTATCTATTATAAATTATTCATCCTAATATATGATTTTGTGCTGTTTAGTTCTTTTTGTCTTCTTTCTTTACCCTAACTACCCGCTTTCTCGTTCAATTTTGGGTTGGACATGTGTGGTTTATTATAAGCTTAAATTGTACGGACAGGTGGGCCATTATAGTTGGTATTAGAGCTTAGGTTAAGCGGACACCTAGGCTTTGGTGGGATTGACTCAATTGGGATAGGTTATGTGAGATCCTAGGATGAATTTGAGAGTATATATTTAAGAGTGTGTATTTTTTATTTTTATAAAAACATTTTATATCATGCTATTTTCGGGACACATTGGCCCTGTTGCTTATCGTGTATCGTTACTTATCCAGTTTCCAGGAATTCATGACGTATTTCATGTATCCCAGCTTCGTCGATGCCTTCGAGATTCAGATTCTATTATTGATCCTTATGTGTTGTAAGATCTTGAGATCTCACCCGACTTGAATATGATGCAAAATCCAATTCGTGTGCTAGCTTCGGAGGTTAAACGCCTTCGAAATAAAGAAGTCCCTCTTGTTAAAATTCAATGGTCCGCAAACCCCATAGATTGCACCTGGGAAACCAAAGAATTCATCGAGCGTTCTAATCCGGGTTTCCTCTCCTCTTTGGGTGGGGGTGATAATTCTTAATTTATCTTTTCTATTTTAAATCTTTTTTGTGGTGAATTAATTTGTGTTATAAACAAATTCTAGTATGAAAATTGAGGGGACACAATTTTTATAAGGGGGAGTTTGTAACAACTGTACTTTTTGGTTACTAACGAAATAAAAATATATATTAAAATAGTAATTTTAAATTAAAATTTGAAATTGAAAATAAATTTTAAATTAAAATTTGAAATTGAAATAAAATGAAATCAATTTCAAAGTCAGATGAATGTATAAGGGGTAGCATGTTGAAGTAAGTGGCAAATATGCCTTCATGCGTGATAAATGG
Source organism: Allium cepa (assembly GCA_030765085.1). Lineage (NCBI taxonomy): Eukaryota > Viridiplantae > Streptophyta > Magnoliopsida > Asparagales > Amaryllidaceae > Allium > Allium cepa. The sequence goes on along the minus strand of CM060931.1, from coordinate 754,709,292 downwards.
ATGGTCCATTTTAAATGCAAATGAACACTATATTGTCACTTATGTATAAAGCAAAGATGAACTTGCTGTCACCAGAAATTTGGAAAAAATAAAGATGCAAATTCATTTGCAAAGTTAGTTGTAAATTTCATGTTGCATTGAATATAACTAAGTGGTGTTATATTTTCAATTGCCTTCTTCAAGTGTAACAAGAAATGGTCCATTTAAAAACAAGTGGAACATATTATTTGCCTTGCTGTAAAAGCAAAGTTTTATAAAAGAAATAGTGAACACATTTTTTCATTTCATCATTTGATATGCTAGCTAAGTCCTTTTCTTCTTGTGAGCTCGTCTAGCTTTAAACGCTTTGTACAAACTTCTGCCAACATTATTTTTATTTGACTTATCACAAATATTAAAAGAAAAGATAGAGGATAGCATCTTTTTGTTCCATCTTTATTCCAGTAGCCTCTATCACCGTCTTTTGCTCAAAATTTTTTAACTCTACAAAAATTAATGGCTGTTCAAAAAAATTCTTGCTCCCTTGGAATCTGGGTAACTAGCTGATTTCGAAACGAATTAAGGTGAGTGAAAAACTCACATATCTAATTTAAAATCTATGCCGCCTATTTTGAAATGCAGTTTTTGTTGATTATATTGGTTGAAATTTGTTGTATATGTAGCATAGAGTATTTATAAATTTGTTAATAAAGGTGCCCTCATTTACCAATTGCAGTAGCCTTAAGAACATGTAGACAATATGTGTATTCATGTTCAAATTCCTAACTGCATATAAATAAGGGTGCACAAACTACGCGTGTGTATATGTATATATATAATTATACGTGCTCCTTAATTTGTGCGTGAGTGTTTTCAATGGACGTATTGATGTCGATTTTCGAGCGTCGAAAAACCGAGCGTATTTCTAGGTTACTTGGATATTTGAAGCTGCAGGAGATGAGCTGGAGGCCTTATGATGTATTTACTTAGATGGTTATTTTTCTCCCACTGCATTCATTGTTGTATATTATTCACAATTGTGAGGACATGTTGTTATAAATGTCCGTTTAAATAAGTTATTATGCTCTGATTGATGTCTATATATACATATATTACAGTTTTGTCTTTTGTAAAGATCTGTTATCTATTATAAATTATTCATCCTAATGTATGATTTTGTGCTGTTTAGTTCTTCTTGTCTTCTTTCTTTTCCCTAACTACCCGCTTTCTCGTTCAATTTTGGGTTGGACATGTGTGGTTTATTATTCGCTTAAATTGTACGGATAAGTGGGTTATTATAGTTGGTATTAGAGCTTAGGTTAAGTGTACACCTAGGCTTTGATGGGATTGACTCAATTGAGATAGGTTATGTGAGATCCTATTGAGAGTATATAGTTAAGAGTGTGTATTTTTTATTTTTATAAAAACGTTTATATCGTGCTGTTTAATCTGTTAAGTGGCTTAAGAATTCTGGTCGATGTGTTCGGCCAATGTTGTTGATAGGAATTTCCTAAAGACTTGAACAAGACAACCGACATAATATTGATTTAAAATTTGGGTAAATGAAATAATTTTATCTAAGAATATATTTTATATAAATAAATAACTTTCCAAAAATTTAACATAGTTATTCTGGGTCGTGCTTGGTTGATAGAAATGATAATATTCCATCATTATCATATAGGATTTGATCGGTCATGCTTGCCTAGTTCTGAGCATTGACTATTATCCATTAATCTATCTTGAATCTTCCATTTTGAAACCTGGGTTGGATAGATAGAAATTTTAGGAACATTAAACAGAATACCTTGCGAATTAAGTTTCACAATTTGAATACAAGACGTTCGTTAAAATTTGATTTCTAAAAGTTGTTAATTTAAAAGAAAAATTCGAATATTTTGGAAAGAATATTTTAGGTACAATTTTATATAGAGGATTGATTTGATAAAAATTAAGTTTTATTTAATGTTGTTTTATTTAAAGGAAACTGGGAATATTTTGAAATAATATTTAGAAATGATTGAATACAAAAGTTTGTTATAATTAATTGGGGTTTTATAAAAGAAGTTTATTAAAAGAAAACTTAAATATTTCTAAAATAATACTTAAATAATGACTTATATATAGCTTTGAAATAAATATTTGGAAAATGATTTCCTTTAAGAGGATATTTTATAAATTTGATTTATAAACATGTGTTATAAATAAAAAGGAACTTGATTTCTAAATCGATTATTTTGGAAAATGGTTTTCATGTTTTATAGGTTAACTATAGTAATTGAGAATGTTCTTGGGGTAAAACATTTCTAAATGGGCAATTGTTACCTTTGGGATCTCACTGTATAATTGTTTCGATAAAATAAATTTTGATCTGATATCAAAAGTATGGTTTGATTTATCATAGAGTGAATATGTATATAATCATTTTAAATGATTTGTTGTAAAAGAAATAATAGTTTTATTTGAGATATTTTTAGAATATAAATGATTTTGGAAATGGTAATTATAGTTATTTAAAAGGGGATTTTAAGCTCAAGGAAAAAGTTAAAGAAAAATTTAGTTTCAAGGACAAGAAGTTTGTTTTTTAGGCTGAAGGAAACTTTTTAGTGTAAATCACAGAATGATAGTTGTAACTATCATTTTCAATTTACACTAAAAAGTGTCCTTCAGACTAAAAAGTAAACTTGTTGTCCTTGAGACTAATTTTTTTTGTAACTTCTTCCTTGTGCCTATTTACCTGTATTTAAAAATATATATTAAGTATAATACTATTGCAAAGGGAATTTAAAAAGAAAGCAGTATATTTTCTTTGGATTGGTTCAGGAAATGAGTCCCGATTTGTTTTGTGGTGATCTGAATAATCTTCTACGTGATGATCTGATGTTTGCTTAGGCGAACGATATATTGTGCACTAAGTAAATTATTTCCTTTGTCATTGTACGGTCGGGATGAGTTTGAATCCAGACGAATCCGAAGTAATTTGGAAATGGATAGTTTGTTAAAAAACCATTTATTTGGAAATATATTTGGTATGGTTTCAAAAGGGGGATTTTGAAAATTGGAAATTTTATTTTAAAGTTAACTAGTTCGAATGGCTTGAAATTAACTAAAATGGGTAAGATATACATTTGGATGCTAAACGTTTCTCTTGAGTTCCTTCTAGTAAGGTATAACAACAGTGTTTCTATGGTTTCGATCCTTAACACATTTTAAAATAACTTCAAATCGTTTTAATTCTGTTTAAAATATCACTTCCTAAAACATTTCTTTAATATATTATTCACTGTCCAAAATCGTGAATATAAATCGCTTACCAAATTCAACACTTCTACATATTTTAATTTAAAGGATTATCCATTGTGCAAAGTCGTGGATATATCTCCTTTAATAAGCTTTCATATTTACTTATCAAATTCAATTGGTTTTGGATTTATAAAACAACGTTTATAAATTCACATTTATATATTTTTTTATATAAAAACTTCAACTTATAAAATCCCTTAATTACCAAATTCTACTTATATCTCATTTAAATGCCAAAATCCAATTTATAAGTTAATTACTTATAAATCTTTTATTTTACAAAAATCTATTCATTTTATATGAGACGACCTAACTTCTAGACTCCAGGAAGTCGCACGGCTAATAAGAAAAAAAGGGATAGAAAAGAGAAAGAAAGAGAAGAAGAAGAAACAACACATCAGAATCTAAACAGCGGGACGAATAAATTATATTAATAACATGAAATATTTACATAGTTTACAACCACTATCAGAGTTACACAGATAATACAACACACACTAGACAGTTATAAACACCTGTCTAGTTATACAACTCAATACAACATCACAAATAACTCATAGATACCAAACACAGCGGACTACTATATAACTACAACGCAGAAGCCTCCTGCTCCATTTGCTCCTCCATAATTCGTCAAAGCTAACCTGAATCCCTTGGTTACTCGTAAAAATTTGAGTACCCAAGAGTTTATGAAAAACAAAAATAAACTCCGGGTCAGACATGGGTCTGGTGTGAGTAACAGGTTAAAGTTTCTTAACTTTGAAAAACCTTTGAAAAGAAAGGTATCACGTAAGACTTCCCACACATAAACATGGAAAAGTTTTTACCTTACGCTAACCAAAACATTTGATAGGAAATCCGATGATATTATAATAGTGTCTAGGGTTTTCAAATAAATATGAAATAGCCAAAATTGTTACATTATTAAATTCCAGCTACTAGCCACAAAAGTGGGTAATACAATCAAAACCGTTGGCACTTATTAGATTTTGGATTCCATACAATGGCAGGGCTACTGGGGTACCGCCCATCACAGTACGTGGCCTAGATCACCGTACCGAGGAGTACGCTCGCTCCTCTGCAATACAAGGCCGGACCCATTCCTTACTGAACAGTTTCGAACAAGACAACCCGACAGTTGTCGCGAATCAACCGCCCACACAGCCGAATAAAAAGGGACTTCTAGACAGGGATCAATCTTGCTCTCCAGTGGGAGCTACCCACAAAGCCTTGCTGCACCTCCCCTGTTTTAGCCATTCTCGGTTGATGAGGCTTGAGGCTACGATTACCTTCATAGGACATCAAATCTTAGGATGCTCATCGTCCACCTAACGATGTTCTGAAAGCATTCAATCCATACAAGTTCATTCCGGGTTCGAACGAAACTGAAGGCACTATCTCGTTGCACTCATTATTGGAATCACCCTCAGAGTCAACGACCATAGCCCTTGCACTTTGATTCACCATCTCGAATCTATAAGCACTATTCCGTCAAACTCATTACAGAATCACCCACAGAGTTATACTGACGTATAGCCCTTACACCTTGAGTCTTCACTTGTTCCACTTGGATTAACGACCTAACGTTTAATTGGAATCGATGTGGTTTTCGGATTCCAAATATGGAAACCGGATCCCGGTCTCATCGAAATCCCAAGCGTGTCTTTTAGGTCCAAGTTGTTTTAAGTTTAAAACAATTCAATTTAATTATCCATATACACACAGATAGATAATTCATATCATCATAATAGATAATCAATATTATCATAAACAGGTAATCATCACAAATTGATAATCTATATTATCATCACCAATAGATACTTATATCATCATCACAATGCAACCAATGCATCCATAACATACAACACTATTTATCTCATGTTTGAGATTCAAACCATTCAGGGTAAACTATATCATCCATTCATAAGCATAGATCTATAATCACACCATCTATAATTAATTTAAAATGAATTAAATTAATTACTTCCTCATTTTAAATCTTGCTTACTTAACCCTTAATTGATTACCAATCAATTAAATAATTATCCTCAAATTAATTACCTTAATTAATCACCCTTGATTAATTATCCTTTAATTACATTCAAGTAATTATCTTTAATTAATTTTACAAATTAATTATCCTTAACCAAAATTAGTAATTAACCTTTAATTACTTCATTAATTAATTAATTATAATTAATTACATTAGTCCTTAATTAATTAAATTAATTAATTACTTCCTTAATTACTTCTAAATTAATTACATTTAATAATTATTATATTTATTAATCAATCTTGATTAATCTCATTAGTAATTAATCACTCTTAATGAATTACATCACTTAATTATTTCAAATAACTTAATTAATAAATGTTTAAATTAATTACATTAAGTAATTAATTATTAATCACTTCATAAAGAAATTACCTTCACATTAATTACACAAAGTAATTAATCCCAAAATACCATACTTCAATTAATTATCTTCAGTAATTTACTTATCGTAATTACTTCTCTAAGTAATTATTTTTCACCGATTACCCATCAACCCATCTAAAGACTATTCTAAATTAATTAAACTTAATTAATTAATTTAAACTAATCCAATTAATAAATTAAATACAATGAGTAATTAATATCTTTAATTATTTCCATAAAGTAATCATACTTAATTAAATTTCATAATTGATTATTTAAATTAATTAATCCAATTAATTATCAAAATTAATTACATAAATAAATATATTATCACAAGTTAATGGCCATCATTAACTTATTAACAAATTCTTAATTACCTTTCTTAAGTAATTAACTTAAATTAACTACAAATTTAATTAACCTTAACTAATTTCAAATGTTTAATTAATTAAACAAATTAATTAATTAAATTAATTAAATTATTAATTTTAATGAAACAAAGATCATTAAATCTTAAATTTACTTCAAAAATAAAACATTTCTTATTCATGATTACTTTATCATTAATAAAGTAACTTAAAACAACTTAACTAAAATTGTTTTCAAATTACATTTTAAAATTTAAATTGAAAACCAAACTTAACTTTATCAAAGTTTTAAAAACATTGTAAAACCTTTTTAAACTTATGCTAAATAATTTTTCATATTATAAAAGAAGTTTTAAGGAAATTTAAACCCATATTTATAATACAAATCATATTTAAAATATGATTCAATATCAAAAGCTGTTTAAACATTTCAAAATTTAAAAAAAAAAATTCTTTTATTTTCGAAACATGATTCAAATTTGAATCTTGTTTCCAGATTTGAATTTATGTTTAAATCTCCTATTTTGATTTAAAAGCTTTAACTTTAAATTTAATTATCTAACTTTTTTTTTTCTTTTAAATGTTGCTTAAATATTTTAATTTAAAAAGTTTAAATTAAAATTTTAAATCTGTATTCAAATCTCATTTGAGATTCATACCTTGAATTTTATTTAAATTCTGTTTTCAAAACCCTGCATTTAGATTTTAACATCAATTCTGAATTGAATATATATATATATACACACACACACACACACATATACAGGTTTCAGTGAAACCTGTAATATAAGGGGATACCCGAGACCCCTTTCATTTACTTTGAGTCGCATACCTAACTACTTCGGGCAAAAACTCAACTTACTCGAGCAAATCTCAAGTCAAAACACAGCAACCTCCAAATCAAAACACCTGATCCACCATTCTTCACCGTGCATATGCACGGTGGCCTTGGCCACCTCCGGCCACCACCCAGTCACTATCATGTCGACGTTAATCCCTGCATCACCATGCTAACATCAAAATCACCCAATTCACTCGAAAACGAAATCGAGTTCCCCAATTCAAACCTGACAACAATAACAAACACTCACACCCAGTCACTATCATGTCGACGTTAATCCCTGCATCACCATGCTAACATCAAAACCACCCAATTCACTCGAAAACGAAATCGAGTTCCCCAATTCACTCGAAAACGAAATCGAGTTCCCCAATTCAAACCTGACAACAATAACAAACACTCCTTCACCCAAACCTGGAAACTTGCTCGTTTCCTCAATTCCGACCACCGTGTCGATTGAAACTCCGGCCACATCAACATCAGTGCTCCAGCAACCAATTCCTTGAATCCCAATACGCTCGGTCCACTAGGAAGAACGAGATTATCAAAACTTCGAACCAAGCCAAAACTAGGTTAACAGATCTTGTCAACCTCCCATCGCCTCCACCGCACACTATTTATCTTCCTGACATTTTTGCCACATTCTCTGATCACTACTCTACCTCCACCAAAAACCCCAAACACTCAAATTAACTTGGTCATCATAGATTGGCCAAAACCCAATTTCAGTTCAAATGGGTACTGCAGTCTCAATCCCTAACTAAACAATACGATTTTAGTTTAAAAAAATCATATTTTTGTTTAAGTTTCCAGATTATAACACTGTATTTATAATTTATAATGTTTGAGTTTCATCTTTATTTAACATACTCTGAAGTTTTACAATTTACAGAGACATCACCCAACTTTATTTTACTTAAATAAATTTCTAAACTAAACTATGTTATAATTAACACATTTGCTTCAGGACTTAATCCCTAACAAAATTTAAACAAGAACAAGGGGAATTTATTTTTATTTTTAAAAGAATCTGGACCTGGAACCAGAGTCAGAAGCAATACAAATACAAATACATGCACAACAACACTTCATACATACACAAAGTTCACTGATAAATTCATTCATAACATATTATTTTTTATAGATGATCAGGCAACATAAATATTCACTTAAATCTTGAAAATTGTTATGTTACTCACCTGTCTTGAGCATGAAGAACAGAGCTTTTGTTTTGAATTTAAAAACCAGTGTGCCCTCTTTGCTAAAAAGAAACTTCAACTTTGGATGCTTTAACTTCTTTGAATTTTTGATAAAACTTGAGTTTTTTTGCATTTAAATTTTCATGCAGGCCTCTGGTTTAAAGGATGCATGCAAGCATGCTTTTGATTTCCAGAATGTTGAAATGCAGAGGCTTTAAATTTTCTTTTTAAATGGAATTGCAGGTTGCAGGCTTTTCATTTGATTCTCAGATTCAAGGAAATAAATTTCAGGTTTGATTTTGAAAAAAAATTGTAGGATGTAGATTTGGTTAGAGAGGTAAGACAAAAGGTTTACAGAGTTTTAAAGAAAATGCAGACATGAGCTTTTAGAAATGGATTTTGCATTGGAAAAAGAATTTTACAGAGGATTGCAGGCTTGATTTAGAAAGGTTTCAGATTTGATAAATGAATTCAGGTTCTTGTGAGGAATTTGATATTGAAAAGAATTCAAATCTTGAACATGATTTAAATTTTTGTTTTTGAAAGTTTGAAAACAAGTTTATTTTCAACTGAAAACTTTTCTTCTAAACTTTTGAAAAAAAATGGAGATTTAGAAAAGAAGCATGAGGGAATAAAGAAACATGTTTTATAAGTGTATAAATGATTTATTTTAAAAATTAAAAGAAAATTAAAATGAAAAGGACACTTGTAAAAAGAACTAACACTTGTCAAATTAAGTAGATTAATTGTTTACACTTGTCTCATTAATTGCTTAAAATGTTAACTTTGTTTTATACACATGTTAATTATTTTTATTTAATTTAAAGATAAATAAAATCCTCTTTTCTTTATTAAATACATATAAAGTAGTTTTCATAAATGAATGGATATGTATTTCCTTTTAATGAAGTAAAACAATTTACATAAAAGTGAAAACTTATTTACAAGATCTACATATATTTATTAATTTGAATTTCAAAATTAAATCAAATTCAAATGTTATTTATACATTAAAATTCCACTTAAAACTAATTTATCAACCTATTTTAATTTTAAAATAATAACATTGTCTTTTAAAAATCTTATCTATATTTATATTTATACATTTATTATTTGAAAATAACTCATTTATCAATTTTAAATCATTTATAAAAGAAATCATAAATTACTTGTCTTATTTATCTTAATTAAAAGAATTAATGTTTAATATATAAAGAGTATCTTAAATTTTCATATAATTCCAAATTATAATTATTAAGCTATGTTTAAAACAAATAAAATAAACTTTTAAAATTTAAACTATGTTTAAAATACAATTATACAATTTAAAACAATTTTTTTAAGTATTTTAAACCAATTAGTTATTTATTAAATAAAATAATAATCTTCAAATTATCAAATGAATATTAGAATTTTAAAAACAAGATTTTATTTGTTCATTTAACTTCAAATCAAACTTATCCATTCACATTATATATAAATACATATACATTATAAACAGGAAAACAATTATTAGCTTTTAAAAGATAAAATTCATAAATTACACATTTATTTAATTGGATTATTAAATCAAGTAAATTTTTATTAAAATTTTATCAAATCAATTTACTTTTAAATACAGATTATTAAATTGATATTGCTAAAATTTCTGGGATATCACATTATAACTTCGCAATTTATAAATATATAAATTTCATTCACTTATGAAATCCATTTATACTTCATTTTAACACTTATAAAAACTCATTTTAAAATTCCAATATTTTAATTTATAAATATCAATTTTATAAATCTTTTATATAAATCGTTTATAATAATTCAAAAATCCCAATCTAAACCATTTTACAAATAAATCAACTACTTATTTCAAAAATCTCATTTCGGTTATATTTTACAAAAATCGTAATTTTTATAACATAAAAATTATAACGTTTATTTATTTAAAATGAATCAATTCCAAAATTCAATAAAACGTATACTTTCAAAAATCACTTGAAAATCCTTTTAAATTCGAAATCGTTACTTTAACATTTTTAAAACTCCAAAAATAGGCCCAATGCTGCAACAACACCAATACATCAACCACGACATCCAAACATCATATATCAAAATGATAACAGAATATATCGCAAATATCTGTAAATAAATCAATACTGTTGAGGAATCCAGTTGGATCCCTCCAACCTGTTTCCTGCATCCACAGATGTTAGCACAATACCAATCCCGTTTCAAGACGGAGTATCGCGGTACATGGGTTTATATAAAATATTATCCGCTATTATGCGGCGCAATAGGGTCTCATCCGCTATATAATGCGGGAAAATCAACTCAAAGTACATATATAATACCAATATCATTCACGGTGGAATATCGCGGTATATGTGTTTAATATAATAACCTCAGCTTAATATACGGCGTATATGGTCTATTTCAATACAACAGATTGGAATTTATCATCCATGCATACAGTTAACACAATCAAGCAATTTTAAATTTAACTATTTTAAATTTAAATCGAAACAAATTCGATTGAGTGAGAAGTTCTCACCTTGTTTCAGTTTCAGCGTTTTATTTCGAATAAAATTAAACGACCGTTTAATTTTATCCAAAATTCACACTAGCTCAAATCAATCCCAATCTAGATCCATCGCGTAGTATTCGATAATAAGAATCCAACGCAATTCGTTTCGTGCGAAACGGACCTCGTATGAAAAAGTTATAGCTTTTTAAAGTTTAAATGATATAATACATATATAAATTTACAATTTTTATCTCTAATTAAACCTAGATTCAATTACTACCGTTAATTGCTTCTGAAAGAAATCTAGGCCGTGCCTCCTTGCTTCTTCTCCCTATCACGAAAAACACGACCGTACAACCCATTTTGGCCGCCCCTATCCATCAATTTTCGTGCCTCCTCCATTGATCGAGAACACGATCAACCAACATCATTTGAAAGGCCATCACAAACTCCACCTTCGGCATGCTTCTCATGCAACTCGGTCGAGTATTGCCATTGGAAAACATATATGAACGGTGAAGTTTCGAACTCGATTTCCCATTAATCTATAGCTCAAAATCCAATCTTGACCATTGGATTTATAGCTCTCGTCGTTGTCTACAACTTTCATTTAGGAAGTTTTGCGAATTGATTTGTGGATTTGAAGAAAAACGAGGAGGAAGGAGAAAATTTTGGGCCATTGAACATATATGAAACGGCAGCTACAAACCTGGTTAGGGATTTGTGATAAAAACGAAACAAAGATGGCCTTATATAGAAAATTACGCGACACTAGACATCCGATTTTTTTCGAACCCCAAACGAAGCGTGCCGCCTGGCGTTTATAATATTTTACCCCTATTCCGAACGCGATGGAATATATATCGGGAGCCAATTCGATCATATTTGGAAGATAGGTTTTCAAATCGACTATTTAAATTTAAAATTCACTTAAACCGATTTCAATGCGTTTTAGCTTGCCCCGGACAAACCGTAAATCCGGTTGATGAGAAATTTGAAATCTTACAATAATTTAACATTGCGGATCCAATGAAACTGGTTTCGTCGAAATCCGAGACTGTTTGGAAAATGAGTATTTTCGCTCGTCAATTAAATATTAAAATATTCAATTTCTGCAAATTAACTTTTAATTCAATTTTAAAAGTTCTATAACATCGTTCTAACTCCAATATGATTTAATACAACTTTACAAATCAATTTTAATCACATTAAACCCAATTTCCAATTATTTCTGTGATTTCAAATATTAAATTATCGATTTGATTATCCAATTAAATCTAGATATTCGAAATAAAATTCATTCGACTTCCAAACTCTACTTGTAAATATTTTGAAAATCAATTAAATATTCGAATTTCAAATGACAGAAATTATGGGTTGTTACATAAGGAAACGTATGATACTATTTGTTAGTACCCAATTCCTTGGTATATTGGGGTTACTCGGGCTATCTATATATATAATTGTTACGGATTGAAATATATCTAATTCATTTCAAATTTTTTTGAAATAAATATCCAAGTATTCGACTCTTAAGTCTCCAAAATATATAACATCGTTTCAAAAAGTGTTTGATTGAAAACCCAGGTGTTTAAATTTTTTTAAGTGAATTAAAAATAATTGTTTTGAATTTAATAGTTTTGTATACCCTTGTAATGTGGTAGAGTGTTTTATGAGTTTTATAAATCCAACGGAGTTATATGAAATGTTTTTCATAAATAATTCAATGGGAATAGAATTAGTATTGAAATAACCAATCAAATAAGTATGTAAAATGGATGTAAATCATTCTCTCTCCACATAGTTTGATTTAATATTCGAGCACAAGGCTCTGAAATGTTCCATACCATTCCAAATAAGGATCTAGTACTCAATTTTTGACGGTGAAAAATTAATGAGGGTTCTTGATATGGGAGCAAGGTTTTCTATCATAGCTACAGCCATGTAAGGAGAGCAGAGGTCCATAATCAAGGAGCCTGATCAGGGTCCGCACTAGTAAATCGGATGAGCGATACTGATTTGGAAGTGGAGTTTTGTGTTCGAATAGTGATCGAATCAGATTCTATATATGAATGATCTATGAACATCATGTAGGCTTATGAATAGTATTGAGTGTTCTTATGCTGAAATTTTGGGACGAAATTCTTTTTAAGGAGGGGAGAGTGTAACGACTCGTATTTTTTGGTCTTCAAATTTGAATATTTAATTTTTTTAAATATTCTGGTTTGAATTAAATTAAAATAAAATCTATATTTCAAATTTGGACCTGATTTTCAATAAATTATTTTTAGTTTAATGTATGAAATTTTTTCGTAATTTTTAATCTGGAGAAGAAGTAAATTTTCATTTGATGTATTTTACAGCAAATGCTAGCACTTTTAGACTTCACAGAATTTAATAACTTGTCTATTTTATTTTTGTTTTGTGATCGTGTAACATTGTTATATGGGATCATATTTTATTCTTTGTCAATCGTGACTCATAATCGGGCGCGATCTGGTGTGGCAGGGTGCCAGAATATAATTTAAAATCAAATATAACCACATAGTACACACAGTACAAAACATAACATTTTTTTCTTTCTTTCTTCTGCTCAGCCACAGTTTTGTCTCCCATGTTTGGCTGCGCCTCTCTATCTCCCTCAGTTTTGATTTTTATTTGGTCTGGTACTAGAGGAGGTGAGCATGTTGAGAGGATGATTGGAGATGTCGGGGAGGAGCCTGGGGATGAGGCAGAGGTGATGACCGTGGCCGATTTTGGATTTAGGCTTCGTGGTCTTGTGAATGGCTCGAATTAGGTTTTTGGGGCTGTTTTTTGTGGTGTTTGGAATTGAGGCTACGTGAGGGATTCAACGGCGATGGAGTCGATCACGAGGTGGCCAAAAGGTAGAGCTTGGGTGTAGGGTTCCAATGGAAAAAGTGATGATGGGTAGAAGTGACTGGGTGGTGGAACGAGCTCATTGCATCGATGTATTCAAAAATCTGGGCGCGACGGAATTTGTTCGTGATGGATGGAATCTGAACGGAGGGGTTCGAGGCCAGGGTATGGAGCTAGTAATGCGAGGTTGGGAAGATGATCAAGCATGTGTCTTTAGGTTTGACGTCAAGGGTTGGTGTGGTCGTGCACATGCACCACCGTGTGCACTTCGTTATTTTTGTTTGCCTGGAGTTGCGTATAGGGTATGAGCATCAGTTTGGGAAAGAAAGAGTAGTAGTGGTTGGATGTGGGTTTGCAAGGAGTTGGGATAGGCTTGTTTTAAGTATAGTGAGAAATTGTCTATTTTAAATTGTTTTGGTGTGTGTGTATACACACACACACATATATATATTATATAGTTAATTAACTTTGAAATGCTACATTGTGTTCATATGAAATCCGTTTAACTTGCGTATTTTTGCATTAGGCTCGTGTTGGTGAGTACAATGTCATAGTGAAATTTATGTGTAGATTTGGGATGTTTGAAAATTATGACATAGAGAAACTGATACAATTTTAAATTACGTTATTTTAATAATTAACGTCGTCTTAATTTGTGTACCTTAATTATTGATGTTTATTTGCCCAAATAAAATATTATTGAGCTAGACTAGATTGAATATGGTAATTGGACATCTGTTAGTGGAAAAATGACCGTCCCGCTAGTTAAAATTGGTTTGACATTTACTTAGCAGAATAAATACCCGTTCTACTATTTTGTAGATTGGGACATTCGATTATATATCGTAAACTGATATGCCACTTTAAATAAATGATATATTAACCAATGATGGTTAAATGATGAATTTATTTACATAGTCGTGGATTATGTAAGTATCTGTTGTTAAATTGTGAAGTTAAATTGAATAATATGGTAGCATGTTTAAGTACCATCGTGATCGTCAAGCCTCCATCAAAATTTGAAAACTAAGTACGGATTTGAAAAGTTATTTTATGGATATATTATAAGGCTTAATGATATTTATTAATTAGTAACAAGATTTGAAAAGGCAATAACTTATTAGTAATAATATTTCAAAGATAATCTTTAATTGTTTTAATAATGATTAAAGTTAATTATTTTACTAAAATGATTCTCAAAAGCTATTTCTTGATGTTATTTAAGAATGTTTAATTACTATTTAAAAGTTATTTATTTATGGTTTAAAAATATTTTAGTTATATTTTAATTAATTATTTTAAATGATTATCTATGCTTTAATTCTTAATTAAAGTTAAGTAATTATATTGATTGAAGTTATTTAATTATATTTAAAGGATAATTAATTTTCATATTAATATTAGTTTAAAATTAATTAATTATTGTTTTAAAAATGTTTTAAAGTTAATTAATTATTATTCTAATATTGTTTTGAAGTTAGGTTATTAATAAAATAATAACTTTTAAAAATTAATTTAATATGTTTTAATGTGATTTTAAGTTATTATTTTAAATTATATTTAATTTAAATTATATTTAATATGTTTAAATAAGAACTGATTATTTTAGGTTAATTAAAGACATTTTAAATAATTTTTAGTTTATCAAGGAAATCTTACCGACTTGAAAGCTAGTAAATAAGTTGTTTAAATTTGGAAAGAGTTTATAAATAGTTTTGGATATTTATAAACAATTTGTGAATGAGTTTTAAAGATCTAAAAAGGAAATTTTTTGTAAACGGGATTTGAGATTTATTAAGAATATCTTATAATGGGACTAGAGATTTATAAAGAAACTTTTTAAATAGATTTGATAGTATTTATAAAATAAAATGGATATGAGAAGAAACGGTAGATCTTTATGGCATAATTCAAGAGGCAAGGATTGCCTACAGTTTACTATGGATTCGTTGGGATAGTGGCGCAATAATTGGGTAAGCTAAGATCCATAGTCGATATTGAACAGTATTTTCCATATCTATTTTCTAGAGTTTTCAAGTTTTGGAAGAAAAATAGTTTGTAAATACACTTATACTACTGACATAAGTATATGATTAGATTTTCTAAGTATCGAGAATATAGTGGTTTGTTAATATAATTATCCTGTTGAGACAAATATATGGAAGTGATTTCCAAGCATCTGAAATGTGAATTAAAATTAATAAAAGATTTATTTAAGAGGCTTGGTGATTTTCGTGGGAAATATAATCTTTGTTTTGATTGTTTTTTATTTCATAGTTAAATAACCGACTATCAAATCCTGTCCTAAATATGTAATCATTCATAATTTTTGGTGGTAGGGAAATATTCCTTACTTAGTAGTAAATGATTTTAACTTTGGAAGTATCTAAGAGAAACACAGGGATAATATGGTACAGTTACCATCAGCGGTGCTATATTGTATATATAAACTTGTTTCATTCTTCTAAGACAAATGATAAGGAGATCCATACGATTAAACAGTTAGGGGGCGATCCCCACTCTTATTTATTGTTTGATTATTTCCTGAAGAACCTGTATTGAGCATTCCGAAAAGTGGCGCTGGTTTGTGGAGCATCTGTGAAGTTGAAGAGTGTACTTGTAAGAGATGACTTGAACTAGTAACCACTCTAAAAACCATATACAGTTCTATGGAGGAGATTCGTGATATATTGAAATGTTGGGATCCATGTGTGATTCCGAGACCCGTTGGGGTATGGGAATCTGTGCGCGATTCCAAGATCTAATTGAGATATAGGAATCTGTGTGTGATTCCAGGACCCGTTGGGGTATTAAAATCCATGTGGGATTCCGTGATCGATTTGGTGACGATGCACAAGCTAGAATTTTAAATGTAGCCACACCAGCGGGAGTGATTAAAACCAGATATATGAGGCATGGCAAATAGGGTTGGCAACCTATATGGTGTAGTCAGCTCCTTCTAGATGTCGCTTATAGTTGTTCTGCATGCATGAGGCGATGCACTCGGTCTTAGCGAGAACAACTATGTTTTTCCTATGGTACATAGGGATGTATGCTGCTTTGGAAGGATATCTCTGATCCTTGTGTAGAAGTATAGTTCCTCAAAGTACCGAGGGCGCCTCCATGGAAATCCTACACAAGTAGCAAACGTGCCTTATCGATTTCCATTCGTATACCTAGATTGTTGTGATTTACACTCACGAGCATCACATCTACTTGATTATTATTATTTTCGCCTTTAGACATTACTACAATATCGCTAGATTTATGATATAAACATTTTTGGTTATCGTAAGGTAAAAACCCATTCGTATTTATGTGCGACGTAGTCTTACGAAATACCTTTGTTTCAAAAGGTTTATTTGAACTTTAAGAATCCATTTAATTGTGTTCTCATGCTGGTTTTACCAGAATGACCCAGGCATTGTTTTCTATGTTGCTTGGGTCAGACCAATCATATTTCCAGGTTTACCTAGATATTTGGAACTTCAGGAAATGAGTTGGAGGCCCTGAGATATATTTACGTAAATGATTATTTTTCTTCCACTGCATTCATTGTTGTATATTATTCAACAATTGTGAGGGCAGGTTGTTATAAATGTCCATGCTAAATAGGTTAGTATGCTCTGATTGATGTTCGTATATACATATATTATAGTTTTGTTTTATGAAAAGATTATTATCTATTATAAATCTTTCGTTCTGCTGTGAGATTCTATATTGTTTAGTTCTTCCTATATTCTTCCTTCCTTCTTTTTCCTAACTATCCATTTTCTCGTTCAATTTGGGTTGGAAATTTGTGGTTTATTGTCAGCTTAAACTATACGGAAAGGTGGGTCGTTACATAATGTCACGGTCAACTCAAAGTCAAGGTCTCTATCCAGAGCATTTCGGTTAATAATATTCATTATTATTGAACCAAGGACTTTGTGTGTAACGACCCACTTTCCATACAGTTTAAGCTGACAATAAACCACACATGTCCAACCCAAATTGAATGGAAAGGCAGATAGTTAGGGAAAAGAAAGGGGAAAGAAGATAAGTTGAAACTAAGCAACACAGAATCTCACAGCGGAATGAATAACTTATAATATATGACAAGTCTTTATATAGAAACAAAATTATAATATATGTATATACGGATGTTAATCAGAGCATACTGACCTATTTCATCCCGGATATTTATAACGACCTGTCGTTACAATTACTAAAAATACAACCATGAATGCAATGAAAAAATAACCATGTACGTAGATACGTCTTTGGGCCCTAGCTTTCCTCTTGAAGCTCCAAAAAAATCCACCTAAACCAGAATATATGCTCGGTCTGACCCGAGCATTATAGGAAAACAACGTCCGGTTCAGTCTGGTAAAACCAGCATGAGAACTCAAATCACAAGGAATCTTTTTTATTCTAACTTGTAAAATCCGTTAAAATCAAAGGCATCTCGTAAGACCTCGCCACACATAAACACGGACGGGTTTTTACCTTACGATAACCGAAACTTTAATATTTGAAAATCCAGTGATATTATAATATTGTCTGAGTACGAAAATAATAAGAATTAAGTAGCTGTGATGCTCGTGTGTGTATATCACAATATTACTAAGTATATAATCGAAAATGGATAAGGCATGTTCGCTTATTGTGTAGGATTTCCTTGGTGATGCCCTCAGTACTTCGAGGAACGGTCCTCCTACACTAGGATCAGAGATATCCTTCCAAAGCAGCATACATCCCTAGTGATGTATCATAGGAAAAACATGGCTTGCCTCACTAAGTCCAAGTGCATCGCCTTATGTATGCATAACAACTGTACGTAACGTCCAATTGGAGCCGACTACACCCTATGGGTCTACCAACCCTACTTGCCATGCCTCATATCTCTGGTTTATTCATTCTCACTAATGAGGCTACGTCCGGCATTCCAGCTTATGCTCTGCCACTAAATAGACCATAGAATCCTACATGGATTCCTATACGCTAAGAGGTCTCGGAATCACACATCTTGAATAGATCTTGAATCACCAATGGATTCCCATACCCCAACGGGTTTGGAATCACACATGGATCCCAACATCTTAATATATCACGAATCTCTTCCATAGAACCGTATGTGGTTTTCGTAGTGGTTATGGGTTAGAAACATCTCTTACGAGTACACTCTTTGGCTTCCTGAGCGCTTCTCAAAACCAAACGTCGATTTCCGAAATGCTTGATACTGGTTCTTTTGGGAATAATCAGACAATACATAAGTCGGGTATCACCACCTAACAGTTTAAGCAGACGATTCTCCTTATCATTTGTCCTAGAAGCACAAAACGAGTTTATACGTACAATATAGCATCTCCGATGGTAGCTATACCATATAATTCCCATCTTTCCCCTAGATATTTCCAGAGTTAAAATCCTTCAGTGTTAAGTAGGGAATATTCCTTACCATCAAAATTAAGAAGGATTACATATTTAGGCCAAGATTTGATAGTCGGTTATTTAACTATCAAATAAACAAACATTCCAAACAAAGATTATATTTCCCATGGAAATCACCAAGCCTCTTAAATTAATCTTTCATTAATTAAAATCACATTTCAAATACTTAGAAGTCACTTCCATTTACTTATCTCAATAGGATAACTATACTCACAAACCACTATATTTTTATACTTAGAAAATATAACCATACATTACTTGAAATAATTTAAATTAATAAGTTATTATTTAAACATCCCTCTAATCCATTCAATTTAATCTCATTTAAATTAATAACTTTAAAATTTCATTAATAATATATTAAATTGATTTCAAACACTATTATTATATTAATAAGTTAACTTCAAAACATTATTAGGATAGCAATTGATTATTGAATAATATTAATATGATAATTAATTAACCTATAAATATAATCAAATAACTTAAATCAATATAATTAAATAACCTTAATTGAAAATTAAAGTATAGTTGAATTATTTTAAATAAATAATTAAATTAAAACATTTTTGTACAACTAAATAACTTTAAAACAATAATTAAACATTCTTAAATAATATTAAGAAATAACCTTTAAGGATCTTATTAATAAAATAATTAACTTAAATCATTATTAAAAACAATTATAAATTATCTTTAAAATATGGTTAATAAAGGATTATTAATTTTTTTTTTAAATCTTATTATTAAATAATAATTATCCTTAAACCTTATAATAAAACTAATTATTCTTAAAATAGCTTTCAAATCAATAATAAGTTTTTTAAATTTGAAGGCGACTTAACAATCACCATGGTACTTATATAAGCCACCATATAATTTAATTAACTTTTAAAGTTAAAAATAGATATTTACATAATCCAGGACTATGTAAACAAATTCCATACTCAACCTTCATTGGCTAACATATCACTTATTCAAAGTAGCAAATCATTTTATCGAGATATAATCAGATGTCAAAAGCTATAAGATAGCAGAATGGAGATTTATTCTGCTAAGTAAACATCAAATTATTTTAATTAGCGGAATAGTGTTTTATTCCGCTTAACAGATGTTCAATTACCATATTCAATCCAGTTTAACTTAATAGTATTTTATTTGGTCGAATAAGAATCAATAAATAAGGCATATAAATTTAAAAGACATTATTATTTAGAATAACGTAATTTAAATTCAGTCGTTTTCATATGGCTAAAATTTATACTTGCCCAAAATCATTAACAAGTTACATTACTACATTGTACTTGTTGTTATGAATCTAGTGTCGAAGACCACGGTTCAAACAGGCTTCATATGGGTGCATTATGGATTTACAAATGTTAAAATAATTTTTTATTAACTAATTAACTCAAAAAGATTTAAACGAACCTTTGCCCAAGGCTCACCAGATCAAACCTAAACAAAATAGCTTCATCACTAATGCAACCCATCTCCATCTTTCCCAAACCCAAATGCAAGAACAATCAAGAAAATCAGGCCGGCTTCCCAACATTTCTCTTCTTCCCCTCTTACCCATGCACGTTCATGCACGCGTGTGCACATGAGCTGTTTCGCTCGAGACCCTGCCGCAACAACACCTCCATGTTCACCTTTCTCGGGCCATAATGATCAACCATCAACTTCAAGCTCTAACCTTCTCCTCCTCAAAATCCCCAATCAAATTGAGCAACCACTTTCCCACATTAAACACGATTTGCCAATTCTCGATCTACCCACGACCTACGGCCGCCTATAGTTGTGTCGCCATCGCCGCATGAACCCAATACCTGAGCGCACGTCCTGGAGAACCCATGTCGAGCTCGACCTTTCCTAGCCTCGTCAAAACCACCGCGTTCGCGATTAACTCACAACATGCACCTAACCCTAAACCGAGCTCTAACCATCACCTCACTCTATTTAAAACCCCGCAACTATTGTCAATGTCTCTCCTATGGCCTGAGGTTCCTCTAACCACGACCGCTTGACTTATCATCGACAAACTTCCCAAAATTTCAAGTTTAATTCAATTCTGTTCAACTTACTCCCAAACGCAAATTCCAAACTTAAAAATAACTCGAATACCACTAAAAATCATGAATCGATGTGATAAAAAATATTATACAATCCATTTGTCAAATTAGAATTGTTCAAATATTCATTTTCATGGCCTACTTACTGTAATAAGCCCAGACAAAATAGTGAACAGATAATTTTTAAAATAACTATGAACGTAAATGAACATCTTTGTAGTTGACGGCTAGAGCTAATGTCAAGTGGTTTATGTGTTATTGATTTTTAAACTTTTGGGATGGTGTATGTTTGAGTTTGTAGAAAAAAATAGAGAAGATAAAATAAAAAAAACTATAAGTGATTATTTGCAAGTATACAAAGTTTTGCAGTAAGTATACTCTTAAATCAACCCCTAAGATTTGTAAGCTCACATTCCAAATTGCTCCTTGAAATTTTCTCTTAAGATTTTGAAAAGTTTTTCAAGGTAAGATTTTTTTTTCCTTTCTTCGTTTTCCTTTAAGATCTCCCTTTTCAAATATAATGAGTATTTGTGTGTGTCTAACAAGTAGCATATGAGTGTATGTATATATATAAAAAGGAATAAATAAGTAAATACATATAAAGAGATGAAAAATGTCTTACTATATCCTAACATCATTTCATTATTTGCCTAAGCACATACATAAAAGCTCATGCTGGGTTAAAGAAGATTCAAGTACTAATAGTTTAAAGGGAACATTTGCCATACATCCTTAATAACTTTCATAATTCACCAAAAATCCTTTAGATAAAAAACACATAAATTTCATCTTTATTTTTAAGCGCGGCCTATTTTTTTCCCAAACTACCCTTAAATATCATCCTAGAACCCTGAACCCATGCTTTTTTTATCGTTCGACATTTATTCCAATTGAAATCACATATTCTTCAACAAAATACGAGAAATCTACAAAATCGAACAACAAAACAACCAAAATCAAGTCGAAATCTGACGTTTTCAAAATCAAACAAGGCAAAGTAGGAAGGTCGAAGGTGATATATCTCAATTTCAAGAGTAGTCGATTTATATCACACCTTTTTCAGTCGATGTATCTTAGGGTTTTTGCAAGTGATTTATAGATTTTTGAGTTAGCCGTGCATGTAATCGACCTTTTTAAGGTAATACATAGAAAATGGAGAATGCAGACGACAAGCTGTAAAACTTCCTCTAATTACTGCAATTTTTGTTAAAAATTATTCAGAAAACTGTTTGCTCTCTTCAAATTTAAAAGCATATGTTGCTAATGTGTTTTTTGTATATTTTTAAGCAATATATTCGATCAATGTCAGTATTTGCCTGCAATTTTTCATAATAATTACAAATCTAACACTAGAAATCATACTAAGGTCAATTAGTCACAATTATCGCAGACAAATATGCAACTGTGTTGAATTTTTTTGAATATCTCTGCAATAATTATGTATAAACGAAATTAAGTTAACATTACTGACAATATCATATGTAGCTGCAATAATTCACTTTAATTGCTTACTTTTCAGTAATAAAGCAGTTAAACATAATAAACTTACTTTTATGTGTAATTTTTTTAATAGTTTAATGTCAATTATTCATAGTTATTGCAGATAGATATGCAACTATACTGGGCACTGTTGAATATCTTTGCAACATTTATGTATGAACAAAAATAAGCATTACTGACAATATTACATATGGTTGCAACAATTCAGTTTAATTGCTTATTTTTCAGCAATAATTCAGTTAAACAGAATAATCTCATTTTTATATGCTACTTTTTGAATACTTCCATTGAAATGACAATCTTTTTCGAAAAAAGTGAAGAAAAATATGATAATACTTATAATTACAAATGCCATATTTTAAAGTTTATAATTATTCAAATTGTTGCTGAAAAATAAGCAATTAATTTTTAAAACTACTGACATATACGCAAGTACAACATATACAAGAAAAGTTTTGTATAAGTTAACAGTTTTCTAAATTTTTTCATTGGATTACCAATCTATTTGGAAAAAGTGAAGAAAATTCTGGAAATATGTATGATTAGAAACAGTAAAATTTTGATATCATAGTTATTCAAATAATTGCTAAAAAATAAGCCATTTTTTTAAAACTGCTAAAACATATGCAACAATTCCACATACATGAAAATTCGCATATACCTTAAAATTTGATGAATAGACTGCAATTATTTAAGATAATTGCATATATTTCTGTTTTTTCTGCATATTCATTATACTGCAAGTGTTTAACATCATCTATCATATGATTAGATTGTTCATATTTATTAAATAATTTTTAATGTACTTTTACATAAAAAACAAAAGAAGAAAGAAGGAAAAAAAGTAATTCTGGAAACATCACTTATTCGTGTTAAACAACAATCAGGATCAAATATTCTATAGAAAAAAGAAAAACAACCAATGAAGAGAAAATTACTTTATGGGAAGACAACTACAGAAATAATTTAAGGCCTTTTATCGATGTCCTTAGCAAGATTAAGAAGGAAGAATTGCTGACAGTATCACATACAAAATATCTTTAAAATTTACCTTTCTACAAATTCGTTCATATGACCTATGTTTGAATTATATCGGCAAAGGAAAACACAAAAAACTCAACAACTATAGACATAATCATCAAAGTCTACAGAAAGAACTTGAACTGCTTTCAATTGGGAGATATGTTACTAACATTCACAGAGAATGATATAAGCCAATTATTATCAATTCCTACAGATGGTCAGCAAATCAAAACTTCTGGCCATATGAAAAAAGAGGGCAAAAGCAATGTTCAGTTTATATCATTCATCAACAAACACTTTGAAGGAGAGACAAGTGTCAACAAATAAAACATAGAAAGGGAGTTGTTTACAATAATAAAAGGAACATCAAAAGAAGAAAAAGCAGATACATCAAAGCTTTTGCAACTGCATTTGGTTGTAGCATTCTTAATATCAAATCCAAACTCAACTGTATCTTGGAATATGATTCCATATTATGTTTGTGAAGATAAAATGCAGTAGATATCGTGGCCAAAAATGATTCACAAACATTTGATAAATTAAACTGAAAAATATATTGACACACCAAGGAAAATAAATGCTTACGTTACTGGTATTAAATTTTTGATTAATTAGATACTAATAATTTATTCTAATAACAATTGACTTTTTTTGCTGTGGTGGATCTGTGAGAAAACACAAATTTTGAAATATGCTAAATTGCAATACAACAACTCATATTCCTTGGCTGGCAAATGGGATATATCAAAACTCAAGCCAAAAATGTTAATAACTATAGAGTACAACTCATTAAGTATAATTGTAATATAATTTATAGAATTGTTAAGTTACAGTACAAAAATAGCCAGTACTCCATTTTTTTGCAAACTTATCTGCAATAAATAACAATAGTTGCAGATATATCTGCAGTTATTAGCAGCAGTTGATCATTTTAGGAGCAATTATTCACTACAGATGCTGACTTATCTGCAATTATTATAAATAACCGCATATTTGTCTGCAGTTATAAGTAGGAAAACTGAAAATAGGGCTACAAATATTTACAATAATTAAAGATATATCTACAATGTTGCATAATACTTGTATATTTTTCTGCCATTATTAAAAATATTTATGTACATACATTCCAATCATAATTAAAATTATATATAAATTTCCAATTATTCACAATTCTTACATAATTATATTCAAATATTCTAAAGCTTTAATTTTTATTCAATTCTTTATTTTAGGATTTTCAAGGAGAAGAACTAAAATTGCTTAAAGATGTAGTTGAAAAAGATGAAGAATACAAAGCATTGTATAAGAAAAAAGAAGAAAAATACAAAGAAACAATAAGAAAACTTGAATTGGACAATCGAAAACTTCAAGCCGAAAATACGCTGCTAAGAAAGCAATTGAAACAATATGTGGAAACATCACCGTCCACACAATCTGAGAATGTATAGCTACCAATAAAAGAGATAAGTAGCAGCAAAATAAACTCCACAAATGAAAATGAAACTGAAGAAAACGAAGAAAGTGAAGATAATGAAACAGAAGAGAATACTTCATTTGGTAATACTTTCAATAATATTTTTTTCAATAAGAATGCAAAAATTTAAAATATTTGATGATACATATGCAAATATTCTTACAATATGACAAAAGCATTGTTAAAGAATAAACGAGATATTATTGCAATAATTATTAAAAAGTGCAGCATATTCTTCATTTTTTACATAATACCTTGTAACATAACACATAAAACCCATTATTATTTCAAAAATACTAAAGAGTTGAATTGCAAACATATATTTCAACTCAAAGGATAGAAGAAAAGGAAAATCAAACCGAAGACAAAACTATTGAAGATGGATGTCGGATTATGGAGAAAGATAAAGATGAAGAAAAAGAAGAATAAAAAGGAAAAGATGTTGACAATATGAAAAAATAAATTTCGAAGAAAAAAAAAATCATCCAGATGATAATGAACAAACAAAAAAAGTTGAGGAAGATAAAGCAATTGAACAAAATCCTTCATTAGGTAATGCTTTGAATAATTATAGTTTTTCAACAAGACTGCAAAAGTTAAACAAATTTTTTGATATGTCCGCAAATATTCTTATTATATCGAAAATACGATGTTGAAGAATAATTGCAGATATTAATGCAACAACAGTTATAAAGTGGAGCATATTCTTCATTTTTTGAAAATTATTCACAAAATTACAAATAAAATTCATTATCACTTCAGAAAAGTAAATATTTCAATTGAAAATACATCTTTCAGCTCAAACCACCGAGGAAATAGAAAATCAAACTAATACTGCATATTAAAACAAAAATATTAAACAACAATGCAGAATTACAAAAGTTGAAAAACCTGAAGACAATCAAATCACAAAAATTGTATTCCGAAAACCAATCATGAAATATTCACCAACATTCAAATTCATTTTAGGTGAAAGCATTCAAAATTATCCATAGCTACAAGACAAACAAACAGAAGATGAGATATCTAGTTCTGTAGAAAAAACCGAAGAAAGCAAAGAGAAAACATTGGAAATTGAAAAGCAAAAAAAGGGTAAAAATTAGTTGAAGAAGTGGATTTCCAAACTGAAAAGAAATCAAAAAAGGGGAAACAGCAAGTAGAAATCCTACCAACAATAGTTTAAGAATATGAATCTGAACCTGGATAAACTGAATTATCTACCACTAGAAAGATAAATGTTAGAAAAAGGTCAAATGCGCGAAGTCCATCTGAAGAAAAAATCAAGCTGCTTAAGGACATCTTTAATAATTTCGACCTCAGGTAAAACGAAGTCCTAACTGTGTATAATTCTTTAAATAGCCAAGTATATCGATAATTGCTCAAGTAAATGTAATTATTTAAATTTTCTACTAACATATCAGCAAATACTTAAAAAATGCAAACATTTAGTAATATTAATCATTATATCATTGCAAAAGTGCATAACTGAATGGAGATGATGACATCATTATAATTGGAACATCACTTGGTGAACTACTTATAGGAAGATTTCTTGAAGGCCAGGTAGAACTTTACTCAACTATTCCATTTATTTGAAAATTTATCAGCAACATTTCAATGGACTTGTTGTTTTATCTGCAAAAATCCATTTATCAGCAACAATTCCATTTATCCACATATTTATCAGCAACATTTTGTTAAACTAATTATTTTGTCAGCAAAATTCCATTTATCTGAAGCAATTACATTTATCTGCAGAATTTTCAGCAACATTTCGTCAAATCTGTCGTTTTTATACAAAATTCCATAAACTTATTGTTTTTTCTGCAAAATATATTTAGTCTTTTGTTAACAAATATACTATCACTATTTCCTCATAACATTTTTGTAGATCATTGACTGGTATTCACATGAACTGCATAAAGTTCATGCAGAAAACTTGTACTTCAATGTTTATGCTGCTGTACGTTTTATAATCTTTTAGTAAAGCATTTTTTAAATATTCATAAATTCAATTTGCTAATATATTCTCCTATAGACATTTCTACTGAACAATTCAAAGAATGTAACACAAGCCCTACTTAATAATGTAGTCGCTAAATTTTTTACGAACTGCAATAAATTGTTCTTCCCTATCTACCAAAAATCACATTTTACCCTCTTGGAGTTTATTGAAGAAGATAGAATATGGATTCACTATGATTCCATAAAACCAGGGTACGAAGGACAACATCAGAAGGCTGCAAGAAAGCTGGTATGTAAATTAAAAAATGAATAGATCAGAGGAAAATAAACTGCTTAACAAAATCTTAGTTTTTCTTTACAAAGAGTTTATATCATAGCCTTATAAAGAAATTGGAAAAAGCAGAGCATAAACCATCAAACCAAATCACTTTTGCTAACAACCCACAACAACGTTCTGATTCGAAAGTACACAACAAAAAAAATATACTAATATTTCCATATCATAGAACATTTATTCTAACAATTTCACAATATTTGTCAATCATTGCAGAGTTGACCATGGCATTTTTGTAATGAACATTATGAAAGAAAGAAGTGAAATCAAAGAAATCAATAATGATGACCCTCAATTCACATATGAAGCTACGGATTTATAAAGAGCTGAATTGGCACACCAAATTCTTTCTTGCAAACCTTGTAGTTGGAGCTTAGAAATTCTTTCTTGCAAACCTTATAGTTGGAGCTTAGAAGAAAGCTTGACACAAAAGTTTTTACTTTTTGAAGAAAACCAAAATATTTGATGTATCAAACTGTAATGTTTTATCTAAGAATTCTGAAATGTATATACATATTTTGCTAAACTTATGTAGTTGGAAGACAATATTACTGTGTTAACACAATATTAGAGTTTATTATCAAAAAAATTATATATTGTTAACGTGAAAATTAGACGCTAACACCCCGGTGTAAGTGGAAGTTGAGCGAAAGCACACCCGTGAACACGGGAACTAAAACAAGTAGAAAAATCACAAACAAAGCAGAAAAGACAACAGTTTTTATAGTGGTTCGGCTTAAGGCAAGCCTACGTCCACTTTAATTCTCTTTATTGCTGAACCAATTACAACTTTACAACAATCTTCAATTACAATTCTAACGAGACAAACAACTAGAACTTTGGTAGAGAAGAATTCTTCGAATCCATGTAGATTGCGTTAAATTTTCCCTTGAAGTTAGTTGAGATGCTCTTCGAACTTGAAGTGTCGGGTGAGTTGAGAATTCAGCAGAGCATTGGCGCTTAAAGTGATCGGCCAAAAAAGGTCCCCTGAAAGTTGGAGATGTCCATGTATTTATAGAGAATACTGGGCAGGAATTATTGTCAAGTCCTAAGTCGTGGCCGACTTAAGATAAGTCGTGGCCGACCTACCGAGTCATGTCCACAGTTTAGTAGAGGCAAGCTTGTCTGAATTCATGTCATAAGTATTAAGTCGCCAATGCACTAAGATGATCCGGCATAAGTTTCACGGCATTGGATTTTGACTCAGTAGTTTTAGGTCTGGTCGACTCAAGTTAGGTCGTGGGTCGTAGCTTAATTGGTAGGCTTGTTTATTTCAGGTGATAGCACAAGTTCTGAACCGTGTATGAGTCAGGAGGCTACGTGCTAAGTAGTTGTACCAAACTTACCCTTGCTTGCCTGGGTCGTGAACGACTCAGAATGAGTCGCAAGTCGGTATCCTTCTTAGGGCTTAGGCAGTTATCTTGAGTTGTTAAACCATCCCGTCCTTGAGCTGTGGATTTCCTTAAGCCGTAAAAACCTTTCATCGTGATCCATCCCTTCTTTCTTAAACCGTTAAGTCGTAGACTCCTATATGTCGTAAGTCGTTCACTTCCGTAAGCTGTTGACTCCTTTAGGTCGACCAATCCCTGACTCGTTAAGTCGTGTAACTCCCTTGAGTCGTTAACTTGTTAAGTCGGTTACTTATTGAGTCGGGCCACTCCTTAAGTTGTGAGTCGTCTCAGGTCTTAACTCGTTGATCAGACGGGGTTAACATTTCCCCTCGAAGTGCGCGCCTAAGTTGTAGGTCGCGTGCTTTGACTTTCCCTTGACCCGCGTGTGCCGTTTCGAGTTCCACTGTCCTGGTGTATAAAAGGCTTAAGTCGCTCCTCCTACTTCACCTTCCCGCTTAATTGTTTACTTCCACCATTAGCAACTTTCGAAGCTTTCAGAGTCGAATTCATCCAGCTCACCACACTTCCAACCGAATTCCTACAATCTTCATCATTACGCTACGTAAGTAAACTCATCGCCCGTTCTATTTCGTAATTACCGTTACCCTTCGATCATGGACTTCCCATTTCTTAACCTCAATCCAAATCCTCGCACCGTGCTTTATTTCGGGTCATGTTATGATTGATTTCTGACAAGCTTGGAGCGGTTTGCTTTGAGTTTTTAGACGATTTGCAAGGAGCAGACGATGGGTTTTTATATTTCGTGTCAGTTGATCCATGAGTTTAGAGGAGATGATACTGTCTTGTATGGGTTATCGGGTTAGGAGATAGGAGGATAACGGGTTAGTGGTTAGAAAGATAATGGGTTAGGAGTTAGGAGGATAACGGGTTACTAACTTGAGAAGAGGTTGGTCGGTTGAAGGAAACGTGACACTAGCTTGGACGCGATTCAGTAATCTTGAGCGCAGTAATTTTGAGCGATTCAATAACCATCGCGACTTATCCTTTGACCGATTTACCAACCTTCACATAAGTCTCAAGTCGTAGCCGGGATAGGATTTGGAGAATTTCACTTTGCTTCAGACTGAAGCCTTTTCTATTTTCCATGGTTCACGACTTAGAGCATAGCCGACTTAAGGCACCAATAATCCAAGATTGAAATGACCTATCTTAACTTGCCTCGTAATTCTTAGGTCGTGGACGAGTTAGCCAGATAACCAATGATTTGATTTAACCCGTAGGAAGAATTTCTTAAGTCGTTGCCAACACTTAAGCCGTCGCCGAGTCAACACTTAAGTTGTCGCAGTTTACAATTTGGCTTGAACCTTGAACTATTAAACTTTGATCTGTCAAACTTTGCTGCATTCTTTTATAGATCACTTTAACTTGCAGGCTAACAATCTGTTTAATACAACATTTACAGAAAATTGGGACGAATATACTGCCACTGATTGCCCACATCAAATGACAGATTAATTAATTAACAAATAATCAACTTGAACAGATTGTGTGAACGAAGTGCTTTAAAACAACGAATTTGGGCAAAGTATCAAGGCAACATTGGAATAGTCAACCAAACTTTCCTGTTTGCATTAACACTGTACTTGAACTTCAAATTAACAAGTCCTGAAATTTGATAGTCGATCAATTGTCGACAAGCTTAACTCCAGTTATATTTACTTGTTTATTTTTATTAGTTTTGCACAACACTTCACACCTTTAGGAAACGTGCACCTTCAAATTTGAATATCCAGTTGCTTATGTAGAATGGCCTCACATCAAGAAGAAGTAACGGAACAGATTGGAGAGGCTCTTCCAATGGCTGCTCCACTGACTACTCCACTGGAAAGAGTCTCAACTTCCTTGAACTACCAGACGTTTAGCTCATTGCGCGCTCAATTTGGCATCGTTGAAACGGATGCTATATTACCCGGGCCAAATGATTTTGCTGATAGACCTCCCCGTGGTTTCGTCGCTGTCAACCGCCAAATGTGCTTGTGCGGTGCTATTCCTCCCTTCAACGAGTTTCTTCAGCAATTTCTACTTCGATTGACCATCTCTCCGTTTCAACTGCACCCCAATGGTTACGCCATTCTGATGGGGTTGTGTGTTTTATTCATGAGAACCCTGGATCGGCTACCGAGCTTTGGAGAAATTTGTTACTTATGTTCCTTCACCAAGACTAAAGACCATCCCTCTATTGTCGTCATAAGGAGTGCTAGGAATCGCAAACTCGTGACTGACCTTTCCGAGAGTGTTCATGGATTTTTAAATCAGTTTTTCTTTGTTCGCTGCCCCCCAGGGTTTTATACCATCTGGAGAGTAGGAAGTAAGATTACCTGCTTCTATTTTCCATTCCCGAGCTTTTCGAATTTCGAGTTGTTAATCGTTAATTTCGCTCTTTCCTTTTTCAGCACTTCCTCCCCCCTCTAGAGATCCAGGCCATAAGCAAATTTTTGAGAGATTGACTGCTGTGGCCGCAGAAGAGAGGAGCATAAAATTTTTGTTGAGGGATGAACTTTTGCATCAGTATGGGCTTTTGCACGCTTCTCGCTTTACACACCCCCATGAGGTCCCTGACTCCCCGGCTAGAGCGTCGGATGCCCCAGTTTCTACTGACACATCCATACCAAAAGAACCTGCTCTTGAGGCTTCTCTAGTGAAGTGCTCCACTTCTGTTGATGTCGCGGGGTCATCTGGCAAACTTGCCCCGGTCACTGAAGAAGAAGAGTTCCGGGAATCTCCTCCGCATTCAAAGAAGTCTAGTGACGAAGAAGCTGGGAAAACAAGCCCTGCCAAACAGAGTGGAGATGACACTTTCGAAGGGTTGAGCGACCTGTTTGTCACTTCACAGGAGCTCTTTAAAGACGACCCCGTTACCACCAGGGTTTCTTCTTCAGTAGCTGAGGCGGCCTCTATTCTGCAACAGACTCCGTCGACTCAAGAGTTGACGCTATCTATTACACCCACAACTACTCCACAATTAAAGAGTGGTTCGTAGTTTGATGCGCGTAGTTTGCACATCACACACACTTAGAATCTTTCGGCACTTTTATGCTTCTGACTCTTTGTACTTTGAAGACTTCTAAAACTTATCTCTTTTTATTTCATATTCTCCGATGGGACGCAGCGGCTCCTACTATGATGACTTCCAGCGCTACGGGAGGCGTAGCCAATATGATTATAGGCGCTACCTCCCCTCTTACAGAGAATCCGATGAAGAGAGAGCCGCCCGAAAGGCTCAGGAGAGGAGGGCGCAAGAAGAGCGTTCTGAGAGAAAAGAGAGAGAGGAGCGCCACGATTCTTCCCATAAAGGCGATGATTCCCACAAGAGAAAATCCCACGATGACCGGGGAAAAAGTCATATGGTTGAGGAACTAAGCAAACGTGCCCGACACGGTGAGAAGCATACTTCTACAACTCCCGAAAAGATCACTGCCTCCGTCTCGCTTGACATTCCTTCCGGCTCTCCCGCTCTCGGGAAGACAGACATCCAAGCAATAATTAGCAGGCCTAAATTCCAAGTTGGACTGGGCCCAGCCACTTTGCAAAGCCGGTTTCCACAGTGGTGCCTGAAGGGAGTGCGGTTCGATCTTGACTTGGTCCCTATCGACAAGCCTGCCATGCTACGAAATCTCGATGCCGTCAAGCTTGATATTGAAAGGATGTCGAACTGGCAAAAGCTTGTAGACGAGCTTCAAAGGGTCAACCGTGCAAATATAGAGGCCATGCTTACTATGGAGAATGATAACGCCGAATGGCAGAAGGTTCTGGAGCAGCATGATACTGAAATGAGGAGCATCGCTACTTACAATGAAGTGCTTGAAGCAAAATTTGAGAACTTAAACAAGAGCTTGCTACTTCTTCTACCACATATACTCAAAAAGAAGAAGTATTTCAGAAGCAAGTTTGCGATGCTCACGCAGCTCAGCGACATGCCGAGGCACAACTTGAAGCTGAGCAGAAAACAGCAGGAATGTATCGTGCTGAGGTTACAGAACTACAGGAGAAAGTCAGCTCTCAGAAGGCGGAAATTCAAATGCTTAAGCTTCAACTTTCCAAAGCTGAAAGAGAGCGTGATGAGGCCGTTGCCGGCAAAATTGCAGCTGAAGAATCTCATGAGGCAACGAAGACCAACATCAGCTCAACATTATTTGACTTCTACCTGCATAGCGTCTTGGGGCGCGGTAGCCTCGCCTTTCTAGGCCCCAAGTACGAAATTACTCTGGCTGTGGTATGGGAGGCCGCACTTGATATGCTCGGTGCTAAAGGTGCTGGCTACGTCGAACCAGCTCTTGAGGAGCATTATTTTGATGACGATGCTCGCGCCGCTCTCGCCAAGGGAAAGGAACAACTTGCAAAATTAAGGGCCGAAATGGCTGTAGGGGAACATTCAGGAAAAACTATCTTAACTGCTCCGATTCAGCCTTCTCCTTCGGCCGAAATCGATATCATCGGTTCCAGTTCCCATTCTCCATCCCCTACTAAAGTTACCACCGAGATCACAAGTATACAGGGTGGAGATGAAGGCGACGAGAGTGTCGAGGCACAGGCTTATGAGGTTGATGTCAGGAAGCCGACTTCTCCAGGTAACTCTACTGTTAATCTTGCCCAAGTAGACTGCTCATCTGTTTCTTACGAGCTTGATGAGCTTCTTGACTATTTTCTGAATCTCAGCGAGCCTTTATCTCCTCTCTTTACTGACTTTAAATTCTTTTCTTCTGTAGAGAAAGCACCGAGCATTGTTCAAGGTTCTCCTCCTCCAATTATTCCTCCTTCGGTTCTCCAAGTCACTCCTCCGTCCGCCTCTCAACCCGGGTCACAAGAGGAGCAAATAGAAGCTCTTCACGGCTTAGATGATCCTATTGCTTCTCAAGATCCAAGAGGAGAAGAAACTGAAGGAAGCGAGAAGACCCCAGAACCAACTGGCTCCGATGATGAACCGTTAGCTAAACTTTTTTCTCCAGGGAGTGGGTCTTCTTCCAAGAAGAGAGGAAAGCAGGGAGTCTCCAAGAAGAAGAAGGAATCTTCAACTGGCGAAGAAAAAACGGAAGAAAGTCCGACTGATCCCCTTTCTCCTTCGTCCCCTACTCTTACAAGCCGGCCTAAGAAGTTGATCACCCGGCCAGGTGCGGGCTCAAAAGGTGGAAGGAAGAAGAAATGATGGCTCTGATTCTGTGGCTTTCGTATCGCTCTTTGCTTTTTGCATATACTGACCGGAGATTGTGCGGATACCGGCCTCCGTTTTTCTTTTTCTTTTTATTTTGAAACCTGTACCCGTACAAAATTTTAACAGTGTTGAATAAAATGATTCTTTTTCTTTGTACAAACTTCTATCTGTATCTGAGAATGCCTTTATTATTCATCTTCGTGCAAGTTTCTTTACATGATATTGCAACGAGCTTGTGGTATGTTGTACGAGCATAATTTTACCAATATAGTTATACCATGTTGCCCCTATACCATAAGCTTGTTGCAATATTTTATATTTTGAGGGGACTTGTACTTTTATTTTCTAGAGAATAATTATTCCATACTTGGAGGAATATTATTTCGTTAAAAAACATAGTACAACTTCCTCCATATAAGTTTTTACGCTTCATCCTTCGAAGATATCACTTTTTCTTTTGTGCATATACACATTTTACCAAGTGAATTCTTCTATGTGGTAAAGCGGGCCTCTGAAGGGTACTTTAACTTCTTTTTGAGGAAGAGTATTTTCCAGAATAGGTGAATTATTCTTCCTTTGAAAGTTAAAGTGTGCCTTTGATGAGGGCTTTTTTTTTTTTACGCCTCAGTAAAGGGCTTTTTGACTTTTGCTTTGCGTTTCTGACGAAATGCTTCTTTGAAAAGTTGCACCTCTGAGGAGGGCTTTTTCACGTTTCAACACTTGGAAGTTTTATTTCAATCTCGGTGAAACGTGTGCCTCCGAAGAGTTGTGCCTCCGAGGAGGGCTTTTTCACGTTTCAACACCTGGAAGTTTTATTTCAATCTCGGTGAAACGTGTGCCTCCGAAGAGGTCTTTCTGCTCGATTGTGCCTCCAGGAGGAGGTCTTTTCATTTCTGCCTCTAGGAAGAGGTCTTTCTGTTTTGTTGTGCCTCTGTGAAGAGGTCTTTTTGTTTCTGCCCCTTGGGAGAGGCTTTTATTTTTCCCTGTTCGCTGGGAAGCGGGCCTCCGAAGAGGGCTTTTCACATTTCATTTCACGGGAGTGTATCGACCGATCACGATGAAATGTGTGCCTACGAGTAGGGTTACTTCCTGGAAGTTTGGAGTTTCTTTCTCTCGGTTGGATGGATTCACGGGAGTGTATCAACCGATCATTCTGCAACTTTGTATCGAGAAAGATCTCTCTTTTTCTGGTTGGCCCGCTCGAGGTCTTTTAGCATTTCAACTGTGGTGAAATGGGCCTCCGAAGAAGGCTTTTTTCACGTTTCAACACCTGGAAGTTTTATTTCAATCTCGGTGAAACGTGTGCCTCTGAGTAGGGATTTTGCCTGGAAGTTTGGAATTTCTTTCTCTCGGTTGGATGGATTCACGGGAGTGTATCAACCGATCATTCCTCAACTTTGTATCAAGAAAGATCTCTCTTTTTCTGGCTAGGCCCGCTCGAGGTCTTTATCCTCCGAAGAGTTGTGCCTCCGTAGAGGGCTTGTGCCTCCGAAGAGGTCTTTTGCTGATTGATGCTCGCTCGCCCATGTCTCTTTTGCCATCCATTCACGTTGGCGATCCCTGTTGTCTTTTGCAAGCGTCATCACTTTTTAGTTGCCAATGATTTCCTTTATCCAAAGAAATACACTTCATAGTTAAGCAAGTTGGTGGTGGTAGACACAGGCTATTTAACTAGTTGTTTGTTTATTCAAACATTTGCAGTTAGTTAGATATGGTCCACTTCCATCCACATTGCTCACTTTTGTTCGAAGCACTTCTTTTGTGGGATTTGAGTATGGAAATCTCGAATGGTTTAGTGCTTTCTTGCTGAGTGGTGTCGGAGATCAATTGGTCTTGCGATGGGTAAGCTTCATTTTTATAGCCTGCATTATTAAGTCGACGTTTTAGTAACACAATTAACGTATTTTATATGTCGAAATAAAACAAAGCAGTTTATAATAGTAGAGAACACAAGATTTATAGTGGTTCGGCCAAAAACTGGGCCTACATCCACTTTATAGCTTTTCATTATTCACTTGCTTTACAATTGTTTTCAATACAAGAATCATATATTTGCAATTCTTTTACATTTCAGCAAAGCTTTCAAGTAAAATAAGGACGCAAATGATTGCTGTTCCAAGCTCTTGGGATTGGTTCTCCTTCGACAGTTGTGAGTTTGAATGTGCCTTCAAGAAGCTTCGTGCCTATAACATATGGCCCTTCCCAGTTTGGCCCAAACACACCTGTAGCTGTCATGATTCTTTTCAGAACTAGGTCCCCAACTTCAAAGTTGCGCCGACGAACTTTGGAATTGAAGTGCCTGGCTATTCTTTGTTGATGAGCTGCAATTCTAAGTCTAGCCTCTTCTCTTCTTTCATCAAGGAGGTCAAGTGCTTCCAATTACAGTTTTTCATTCTCATCTTGATCAAAATGGATCCTTCTGTGTGAGGGGACTTCAGTTTCCACTGGAATCATTGCTTCTGATCCATATGCCAATGAAAATGGAGTATGCCCAGTCGCAGTTTTGTGGGTGGTTCTATATGCCCATAGTGCAAGCGGTAACTTGTCAACCCAACCACTTTTCGCTTTTTCCAGCTGCTTTTTGATGGTTTATTTGATGATTTTGTTTACTGCTTCCACTTGCCCGTTTGCCTGCGGATGAGCCACTACTGAGAAGCTTTTTCGGATTTTGAATCGTTAGCAAAAATCTTGGAATTCCTCGCTTTCAAACTGAGTACCATTGTCTGTGATTATCTTTTGAGGCACACCATACCTGCAAATGATATTTTTAGTCACAAAACTTATCATTTTCTTAGAGGTGATAGTGGCCAATGGTTCGGCCGCAGCCCATTTAGTAAAATAATCAACAGCAACGATAGCATATTTAATCCCTGACTTGGCAGTTGGAAAAGTCCAATGAGATCTATTCCCCCTATGGCAAACGGCCATGGACTGACCATTTGTGTTAGCTCAGTAGAAGGTGCTCTAGGAATTTTAGCGAATTTCTGGCATTTATCACACTTCCGGGAATATTCAGCAGCATCCTGATTCATTTCTGGCCAAAAGTATCCATAACGGAGGATTTTCTTTGTTAAAGTTTGACCACCTGTATGATCTCCACATTCCCCTCCGTGTACTTTAGTTAGAATTGTCTTAGTTTCTTCCTTTGTCACACATTGGAGTAATGGCATTGAAAATCCTCGTCTGTACAAACGACCATCTTGAACTATATATCTGGAGGCTTTCCTCATAAGCTTTTGTCGTTCTTTTGAATTTTCTGGCAGAGAACCATCGAGTAGATATTTCAGTATCGGAGTCATCCATGATTCTTGCTCTTGGGATACATTCATAATCCAATCAACATCCATTTCATCTGTGCTTGGAGCTGACAAGACTTCGACGGGAACTAATCCCAAAAGTTGAGCTTCACCAGTACTTGAATACTTCGCGAGAGAATCCGCCTTCATATTTTCTTCTCGGGGGATATGGTTTATCGAATAACGGTCAAAATCACGAAGGAGCTCCCAGGCTTTAGATAAATAGGCTGATAAATTCCCTCCTTTAGCTTGAAATTCCTTCTTGACTAGACAAACAATAAGTTGAGAATCACTGAAGATTTGTAATGCCTTGATGTTTAGTTCTTTAGTGATCCTTAAACCAGCAATGAGGGCTTCATATTCAGCTTCATTGTTCGTCGAAGGGAATTCTAGTCTCAGCGCATAACATAGCGATCGCCCTTCTGGGGTTTCAAGGACAACCCCTGCTCCGGAACAGTAATCATTCCTTGCGCCATCGACATACAATTTCCATTGGATTGGGATGCTATCAATGACTTCTTCCTCACTATCACCCTTGTCCGTACATTCTGCGATGAAATCTGCCAAAGCTTGTCCATTGATTGCTTTTCGGGGATGGTAAGTGATGTCATATTGGCTGAGCTCGATATTCCATTTCAAAAGACGACCCGAAGTCTCAGGATGGAATAGGACTTGCTTTAGAGGTTGATCAGTGAAGACTTTGATGGGATGAGCTTGGAAATATGGCCTTAATTTTCTCGATGCGATCAACAAACAATAGGCGAGCTTTTCTAATCTTGAATAGTTCATCTCTGCCCCAGTGAATCTTTTGCTAATATAACAGACTGGGCGTTGAATCCTTGCGTCTTCCCATACCAACACTGCACTGAGAGCATGAGACGAAATTGTCAGATATACGAAAAGATCTTCACCACTGTCAGGCTTTGAAAGTATCGGAGGCACTTCCATATGACGAACCAACTCATCAAATGCTTTCTGACAATCAGGAGTCCACTCGAAGTTCTTTCTTCCTTTCTTAAGAGCATCAAAGAATGGAATGCATTTGTTAGTAGCTTTGGAAATAAACCGACTCAAGGCAGCAACCTTTCCATTGAGACTTTGCAATTCCTTCTTCTTTCTAGGAGCCTTGACTTCTCTCAGAGCGATGATCTGAGCTGGATTGGCTTCAATGCCCCTAGCACTCACAATGAAACCCAAAAACTTTCCGGACTCCACTCCAAATGAACACTTCAGGGGATTAAGCTTCATTCTGTACTTGTGGAGTACTGCAAACATCTCTGCCAAGTGATCCATGTGGTCCACTGCTTTCTTAGACTTTACTACAATATCATCAACATAAACTTCCATTGTTTTGCCAATCTGTGGTTTAAACATGGCATTAACAAGCCTCTGGTAAGTTTCCCCTGCATTCTTGAGTCCGAAAGGCATGACCTTGTAGCAGTAGAGTCCAACATCTGTGATGAAGCTTGTATCCTCTTGATCCGGCTCATGCATCATAATTTGGTTATATCTGGAGTATGCATCCATAAAAGATAACAATTCATGCCCTGCCGTCCCATCCACCAACTGATCGATCCTGGGCAGCGGGAAACAGTCTTTAGGGCAGGCTTTGTTCAGATCTGAAAAATCAATGCACACTCTCCACTTTCCGTCAGCTTTCTTAACCAGTACTGGATTTGAGACCCAATTTGGATAAGTAGCTTCTCCAATGAACCCGTTCTCCATGAGCCGATCCACTTCTTCTTTTAATGCAGCCGTTCTCTCAGGACCCTGAGTCCTTCTCCTTTGTTTCACAGGTGTAAACTTTAGATCAATGTTCAGAGTATGTACTGCAATCTCTGGGGATATTCCGCACATGTCAGCATGGGTCCAAGCGAATACATCCAAATTAGCCTTCAAAAATGAAATCAGAACATTCTGAACTGTCGGATTGAGTTGTGAACCCACATTAAGCACTTTGTTTGGGTCCTTTGGGTCTACGGCACTGGTACCGTTACCTCTATTGGTACCACTCTATTCTCCCCTGCACTGGCTTTCCTTGGATCCATCTCTCTTCGTACCCCACTACATTCACCAGTGCAGGGTCCACCTTGTAATTGCTACAAGGTTGGTTCTTTGATGCGGACTGGAATCGCCGCACCTTTTCCCATCTCTCTCTTCCTAGATTCTCGCAATTCTGCAAAATAACATTCTCGCCCCACATCTTGGTCTCCCTTAATCACACCAACTCCGCTATCTGTGGGGAATTTTAGAGTCAAGCACCATGGGGCAAGAACAGCTTTGAATGCAGCAAGAGTTGGTCGGCTTAAAAAGGCATTGTAGGCAGAGATTCTTCAACAATTATAAAGGTTTTCTTTCGAGCCACTTTCCTCAGTCCCTTTCCAAGTTCTATGAACAAATCTATGGTCCCAATCGGCTGTTTGGGTTCTCCAGTAAACCCAGCGATCTTAAGGGAAGAAGCTTGAACGTCAGCCATTGGAATTTTCATTTGATCAACGGTCTTCTTAAAGAGGATGTTCCACGAAGCTCCACAATCAACTAGAACTCTTCTCACAGTTGCTGGCCCAATACCAGCGGATATGACCAAAGGATCTATGGTCGGAGCCTCGATACCCAAAGAATCCCTGGCATTGAACACAATATCATCTGTGGAAGTCTTTTGTTGCTTTGAAGGCGCATCATTCTCTAAAACAAAAACATTCTCTTCAGCTGGTACATGCCTCAAGGCCCGGGCATACCTTTCCATCTCTCCCCAGCTTCTTCCTGCTGGTTGAGGTCCTCCAGTTATTATATTGATAGCTGGTCTTTCCGATTCCTGCTCTACGGCCTTCTCACTTGAGGCAGGACGGTGAGCGGGAATTTGTTGTCCTTGAGTTGAGGAAGCTGGGGCATTTCTGTTCCTTTTCACATACTGCTGGAGTTTGTTTTCCTTCAAGAGTTGTTCAATTACCTCTTTCAATTGGCGGCATTCATTGGTGTCATGGCCGGGCTGGTTGTGGAACCGGCAGTACCTTCCACTTTTTTCCATCTTAATCGCAACTCTCATTTTAGGTGGTGCCGGATAATTGACATCATCTTTAGTTGCGAAGTAGATGTTTTCAGGGGTATCGGTCAAGGGTGTGAAATTGAAAGAACGGCCTTTCTTAGCGTCTCCTTGTTTCTTTCCATCATCATTTCCCCTTTTCTGAGTGTTAGGCTCTTTCTTGTTCGAAGGAACACCATTGTCCCCGGCTTCTGCTGATACCGCTTTAGCCGGCGTTTGAAGGCTTTCCAAGCGCATGAACTCATCCGCTTTCTTGTAGAATTTGTCAAGTGAGTTTGGTTCCTTCATTTTTAACCATTTTCCAAATTCGCTTGATTTGTCAATTGCCCTCATCAAGTATGTCAAGACCATGCGTGGCTCAGCATTATCCACCTCAGCCAATGCTATATTAAAGCGATTCAAAAATGATCTGATGGATTCTCCCGGATTTTGCTCTAGACATGACAGCGACATTATATCCTTTTCTTTATAAGCATACAATCGAAATGGCTCCTTGAACTTCCTGGTCAAATCGGAGAATTGATCGATGGACCTGACCGGCAGCTTCGTAAACCACAATAGAGCTACACCTTCTAGATAAACTGGGAAGTATCGGCACTTAATTTCATCCGACGCCCTGGCACCAGTCATATGCCAGTCGTACTTATACAGAAACTCGTTTGGATCACTCGTCCCCTTGTAAGATGGAATAGTAGGGGGAACGAATTTCCTTGGGAATTCTTCCTTCAAGATTTTTTCAGTAAATGGAGTTTTGCTCGGAGCAAATCCCCACTCTTTCTCGTCTTCATCTCTTCGCATACTTTCTTTCATGATTTGACGAACCATACCCGAAAAATACTCTTCATCATTTAGAGGCTCTAGAGGGCACACATCAGCCACTCTCTCTGAATTCTGCCTCGACAATCGTTCACGGAGGGTCGGTTGCGGTCCTGATCCTCCAGCCTGAAGAGGAGTCCTTTCTACAGGGTCTGCGGCTCTTTGAGAGATGTTCCCTTCAACATCCTGAACTCCCACAGTAGGGTTCCCATTGTTATTGACTGGTTGACGATTTGCCCCTAGCAGATCATTCAACTTACTTAAGATCAAGGCATTTTGGGCATTCTGGGCCTCTAACTGCGCATTCTGAGCATTCAATTATTGATTTAGCCCCAAAACTACGGCGTCCAACTTTGCTCGAGTAACTCCAATAGTTGGAGCTGCTTGACTTGAAGGTGGAGAGGTAGCAGTATTCTCTTGAACATTATCGGACCTTGCAGAACTTCGTTTTCTTCCAGGAGCCATTATTTCCAATAAACTTCCGGTTTTAAAAGAAATCCTTTCAACAGACCTTTGCGAAGCAATGATGGAAGTTTCCTGAGTTGGGTTCTCAGTGAAAGCACCAAAAATGTTAACGTGAAAATTAGACGCTAACACCCCGGTGTAAGTTGAAGTTGAGCGAAAGCACCACCCTTGAACACGGGAACTAAAACAAGTAGAAAAATCACAAACAAAGCAGAAAAGACAACAGTTTTTATAGTGGTTCGGCTTAAGGCAAGCCTACGTCCACTTTAATTCTCTTTATTGCTGAACCAATTACAACTTTACAACAATCTTCAATTACAATTCTAACGAGACAAACAACTAGAACTTTGGTAGAGAAGAATTCTTCGAATCCATGTAGATTGCGTTAAATTTTCCATTGAAGTTAGTTGAGATGCTCTTCGAACTTGAAGTGTCGGGTGAGTTGAGAATTCAGCAGAGTATTGGCGCTTAAAATGATCGGCCAAAAAAGGTCCCCTGAAAGTTGGAGATGTCCATGTATTTATAGAGAATTCTGGGCAGGAATTATTGTCAAGTCCTAAGTCATGGCCGACTTAAGATAAGTCGTGGCCGACCTACCGAGTCAAGTCCACGGTTTAGTAGAGGTAAGCTTGTCTGAATTCATGTCATAAGTATTAAGTCGCCAATGCACTAAGATGATCCGGCATAAGTTTCATGGCATTGGATTTTGACTCAGTAGTTTTAGGTCATGGTCGACTCAAGTTAGGTCGTGGGTTGTAGCTTAACTGGTAGGCTTGTTTATTTCAGGTGATAGCACAAGTTCTGAACCGTGTACGAGTCAGGAGGCTACGTGCTAAGTAGTTGTACCAAACTTACCCTTGCTTGCCTGGGTCGTGAACGACTCAGAATGAGTCGTAAGTCGGTATCCTTATTAAGGCTTAGGCAGTTATCTTGAGTCGTTAAACCATCCCGTCCTTGAGCCGCGGATTTCCTTAAGCCGTAAAAACCTTCCATCGTGATCCATCCCTTCTTTCTTAAACCGTTAAGTCGTAGACTCCTATATGTCGTAAGTCGTTCACTTCCGTAAGCTGTTGACTCCTTTAGGTCGACCACTCCCCGACTCGTTAAGTCGTGTAACTCCCTGGAGTCGTTAACTTGTTAAGTCGGTTACTTATTGAGTCGGGCCACTCCTTAAGTCGTGAGTCGTCTCAGGTCTTAACTCGTTGATCAAACGGGGTTAACATGTATAAATTTCTTACAATTGGATTCAGTTACCAAAATACTAAAGCAAATCACAACTATTTATAATAATTGCAGAAATGTCAGCAATAAAAGCGTATATCTGCAGATATCTCCACAAATATTTGGTTATTCCTAATTCTTGCACCAAATAATTGCAGAAATGTCAGCAATAAAAGCATATATCTGTAGACATTTCAACATATATTTAGTTATTCCAAATTCTTGCACCAAATAATTGCAGATGTGTCAGCACAAAAAATAAATAATTGCAGATTCCTCCACATTTATTAAAAAATTGCACATACTTATGGATATACAATAGTTATTTCATGCCAACCAATGATACAAATATCATCTTCATATAAAAAGCAATATTCACAAAGAGGTATAAACAGTAAACAAAAATTCAGAAAAACTATAGAAATATGTGCAATTAATCGTAATAATTGCTAAAAACACTG
Organism: Allium cepa; assembly: GCA_030765085.1. Lineage (NCBI taxonomy): Eukaryota > Viridiplantae > Streptophyta > Magnoliopsida > Asparagales > Amaryllidaceae > Allium > Allium cepa. The sequence continues at coordinate 754,666,124 of CM060931.1, read as the reverse complement.
TAATAATGATTAATAGAAGCATATCATGAATAATACATTAAAAACATTAAACATCCAACCCAAGTCCAGAGAAGATACCATTAAATGAATAAAAAACATAAACTCAACTCCATACATTTTAACTTTCCAAAAGGAAAAAACCTACACGTGTTTCAGTGAACAAGTCCTTTTATTATGACACAACTTCTTGCATATACTACATCTAATTTCACCCACAGATTTTATCCTCTTAGATGATGATAGTCGACCAGGCATTCTTCAACCTTTAGGAGGTGCTACAACAACATATTCAATCAAAACATCTTCTTTCACAAAGTTTATAATAGGATTGATTGGATGAGAATACGCCGATCAAAAATAAACAACTTTGAAATAATCTTCAATGTAACCATAACCATTTAACTTTCCACAACTCAAAATACATCTAACATCATTAGCACAAGGAAAACCATATATTTGCCACAAATTACAAGAACAAGTCCGATTATTTAAATCAATAGATTGATGAATAGGAGAATGAACTTCAAACACATGTTCACTTGATTTTATAACAAACCACGAAGCTCCTTCCAATTGAAGACTTTTCAACCTTTTTCATTCACCGGACATACAACACTATTCCAACTATTAGCAAGTTCACGACGATCAGAAATTAGCTTCATTAACTTAACTATAATGTTATCCAAGCATGTAATGATTGGTAAATATCTTTCTTCCAAAATCCATTTAGTGAAACTCTCTGAACAATTTGCTGACATTTCACCATAATGACATGCAGGGAAAAAGACATAGCAAACTTCTCCAAGGGAATTCCATTCATAAAGTTTGCCATAGTAAAACCACCGGCATCTTTAAAATTCTTTAATGCAACATTGGAATCATCCAAATTAGAAGCATATGCAACACGTCCAATCTAATCTATCAACCATTTTTTTTTGATTTGGAAAATTCAGATTTTAAAGCAACATTAAAATTATTGTTTAAATGATAAAAACATGAACCATGAACTGAATTTGGAATGTGACGACCCGAAATTTTCTAATAATTTAAATTTGAAAAATAAATTGATTTTCAATAATTAAGGGTTAATTTTAACTTGAATTCCAAATAATAATATTTATTTTATAATTAAATTATTGAATTATGTAATTCGATATTTAGTAAAATGTGGAATCTGGAATTTTAAGCCTATAAAAAAATATAAATAATTTGAAGGCTTATAAAATTTATAATGATAATACTAGAGATGATAGAATGATTGGAATTTAATTTAAAAGATAATTTGTTCAATTTGGAAACATATCGTTTAAATTGAATTTAAAAATAGCCTTCCAAGGCACAGTCTCGGAATTTGACGGAACCAGTTCCATTGGATCTGTAATAGTTAGTTATTATCGGATTTCAATTTTCGTAGCGTTTGGATTTATCGTTTGCTCGTACGGGTGAGAAACGCGTTGAAATTAAAATCGATAATTTAATATTTCAAATTGATTTATAAAGCCAACTTCCACACACAATTAAATTAGCCTCCGAAACATGTTCCATTGTTTTCGGAATGCAAATAGAACCTTATGAACATCCGTTGGCATATCTGATTTGGGGTTCGGGGCTTCGCGTTATGCAAAAAGGATATTTTCAATATTTAAATATTTTAATTAACACTCGTATTCAAGAAGCTAACGTCAAAGCAATATTTATCACGGGCCTCTCACCTTCAACAGAAATCGAAATCAATTTTCTATTCAAGTCTTAATCCCTCTAATGTAATCGCATCTCAAAAAAAATTAAAAAAATACAGAAAATGGCCAAAGCCCTCGGAGAAAAAAAAGCAACGTGGTCTTAATCGAGTTCGAACTCGATAGCGCAGTCACTTGAGAATAGGAGGGGGGAAAGCTCGACTTCGGGCTGTTCGCTTTTGGGGCCGCGATTGGGTTCGCGTACGCATGCGCGAAGTGGATGCGAAATCGATCGCGATTCTAGGTTTTGGGCCGCGCAGTGATTGGAAGACGCGAGGCAGCACCGGTGGTCGTAGGCGATGCTGATGCGAACCTAGGGTTGGCAGCTGGAGGTGATGCGCGATCTAGAGTTGTGGCACGTCGTATCAGTATGACTCGAATGCTCGTTCTTCAGTGACGAGTGATGTCATCGACATGAGGTCTGTTCTTGAAGAATATTGTTTAATAAAGTTTGAAATCTACATAGCTTATTTAAACTGTAATAGGTATTATTTTAGAGTATGGGTTTCATAGGAAGGAAATATGATTTATTTTTGGAAAAAAAATTTAGTTTACATAAAATAAGTTAATCAAATTTTATTAAATGGTAAATGATGATTTGATTATTACAAACGTTAATAAAACCCTATAATGTTATTCAAGGTCTAAATCGTAGAGAAGACAAACCGGATTGGGCTGGGTTGCAATTTGAATTAAAGGTGAGTAAATCTCACACCTTAGATTTTTATCTAAATTTAAATGGTTAAATTTATGTTTTTGGTTGCATGATTAAATTGATTGATGTGCACCATGAATAGATGATCGAGTGACTTTGGTTTTGATTGGTTCTCGAGTTGATTGTGGTTTGACTCGAAGTATTTGGGTTTTAACTTGTTTAAACTTAAGTCAGAAATAAAAAAATGATTTCATTTTAGTGTTAATAAGGGCTTAATGATTTGTGATTCAGTAAATAAGAAGGGTAATTAAAATGGATAATTAATTAATTCAATTAGTTAATGATTTGGGATGATTAATTTATTAATTAAGATTTGAATTAATTAATTAAAGTTAAGTTAATTAATAAAGCATTTAAAATAATCGATGGATGGTTTAATAAGCAATTACTTAACGAAATTAATAAAGTATAATTACTTGTGAAATTAACCAAGAGATTAATTAAAATAGTTAAATAAAGGAGTATTAATTTATTTAATAAAGAAAATAAAAGGATAGTAAATTACTGGTTGAGATAAATCAAGAGTGGTTAATACTTATGATTTAATTAATGATTAATTATTTAATGTAATTAATTTAGATCAGGATAAGTTAAAATATAATTGAAAATCCTTAATCTATATAATTAATAATGTAATCGAAGATTGATTAACTAAGATTGATTTATCCATAAATAGAGACTTATGAAAAATTAACTAATATAAGTAATTAAGGATTAATGTAATTGAAATAGTTAATTAATCCATGAAGTAATTAAGATTACTTATTGATTTTGGGTTAAGAATAATTAATATCATGAAAATAGATAAAGATAATTACTTGAATGTAATTGAAGGATAATTAATCCAGGGTGATTAATTAAGATGAATGGATAGGGAAGGGTTGATTAATTAATTGTTTTGGAATTAATTAATGAAGGAATCTAAGTGATTGAGGTTTGAAATTCAATTAGAATCAATTGAATTGATTTGTATGTGATTAAGTTTTGCTTTCGAATGATTGATTGATATTGGATGCTTTGAGTGAGTTGATACCTTTGGTATGAAATGTTGTGTATTTCATTTGGATAACTAGGGTTAGGATGACATGAGTTCGAAGAGACCGGGGTCCGGTATTGGGAAATACCCGAAACCACTTCGAATTTTTATAGATTGATATGTAAAATCTATATGCTGGAGTAAGGTGATTTGGCGGAATTGGACTATTTTAAATCTAAATCTTTGGTATTTAGAAAATTTATGTGTGTAATACGTTATGTCTATAACATTTTGTTAACTTGTAAAATTGGTTTGAGATACCGGGGTTTATATAAGTTGTTTGCATTGGTATTCCATGTTAATTGGGTTTACTCACGCTGGTTTCCAGCCTGACCCGGGTGTTATTTTGATGTAATGCTCGGGTCAGACCGAGTATTACAGATTTTCAGGTAGGTACTTCTGAAGCTCAAGAGGCGAGCTGGATGGCAATAGCATATAAAGTATTTCCGCTGTATTATATTATTGTCAATCCGTGACATGATAATTGTATATATTCAGTGACTATATATACGTGAAACTCTGATGTATATTAAATGTAATCGAAAGATGTAGAATTCTTAGTAAACTGTTATTATTTGTTATTATATTTTATCCCCTGCGAATGTGAGATTTTGGTGTTTCTGATCTTCTTCCTCTTCTATCTCTTTCTTCTTTCTCATAACTATCTGGGATTTTTGGGATCGAAAAGTCCGGGTCGTTACATTTGGTATCAGAGCTGAAAGGGTAAGCGAGAACCTTGGCTCTGGTGGGAGTTACTCATTAAATAGAGTCTGTAGTATTCTAGAATGAGTTGAGAAGATATATATATATATATATATATATATATATATATATATCTGTGTGTGTGTGTGTGTGTGTGTGTGTGAGCGTACTTGTCATTTTCTTATATAAAATTTTAAAATGTTTTTATATAAAAGTATATTTTGGTATATAAAGGAATATTTCATTCTAATAAATATTAAGATGATTGGTTGTTAAATTATTGGAATTAAAATTAAGAAGTAATATAATACAACCAAATTAAAATCATGAATTGGAATTAAATTAAGTAAAAACGAAAATACAACCAAATCAAAATTTAATTAATTGAAAATGAAATTCTAAAATTAGAATTCAGGAATTAAATTATTTAAAAGCTTTATGTAACGACCCGAAATTTTCGATAACCAGAAAATTTCAGATAGTTATGGAAAAGAAGAAAGAGATAGAAGAAGAAGAACAGAACACCAAAATCTCACATTCGCAGCGGATAAAATATAATAAATAATAACAGTTTACAAAAGAATATTTTATCTGTTGTTTACACTTTAATACATCAGAGGTTCACATATATACAGTCACTGATCATATACAAATCATGTCTCGGATATATAATCATATACTGCAGCGGAAATACTCTATACGTACTTGCCATCCAGCTCGTCTCCTGAGCTCCAGAACGTACCTACCTGAAAATCTGTAATACTCGGTCTGACCCGAGCATTACACCAAAGTAACACCTGGGTCAGGCTGGAAACCAGCGTGAGTAAACCCAACTAACATGGAATGCAAAAGTTTACAACTCATATAAACCCGGGTAGCTTATATCAATTTCCACTTCATAAGCTGTTATAGATATCACTTATTTCACACATCAATTTCTTAGTGCCAGAACTTAGATTTTATGGTCCAATGCACTTAAAATCATTCCAATATACCCTATTGATTCCTCGTATCAATTTGTAAAGAATCGAAGTGATTTCGGGTATTAACTGATACCCGACTCCGGTCTCTTCGAAATTCGTGCCATCCTTACCCAAGTTATCCGAATGAAATACACAACATTTCATATCAGAGATATCAACTCATTCAAAGCAACCAATACCAATCAATCATCCATACGCAAAACTTAATCATATACAAACCAATTCAATTTATTCTAATTGAATTTCAAACCTCAATCACTTAGATTTCTTCATTCAATATTAATTAATTCCAAACAAATTAATCGATCATCCCCTCATAATTCATCTTGATCAATCACCCTGGATTAATTATCCTTCCATTAGCTTCAAGTAATTATTTTTAATTAAATTCTCGATATTAATTATTCTTAACCAAATCAAGAAGAAATCTTAATTACTTCATGAATTACCCAACTATTTCAATTACATTAACCCTTAATCACTTACGTTAATTAATTTCTTACAAGTCATTTGTTATGGATTAATCAATCTTAATCAATCGGCTTTGATTACATCATTACACATCTAATTTAATTATATTAATTAAAACCCACAATATTCATCATTGAAATCTTGCTTACTTACTAATAATTAGTTACACTCCAGTAACTTATCATTTCCTAAATATCCATCTTAAATTTATCACCTTTGTACTTGTTTTAAAGGATAGTTAAATTTCTCTAATTAGCCTCCTGATAAATTTTCCTTCAATTGCTTCTACTAAGAACTCACCCTTCTTATCAATTTCACCAAGTAATTTAAATCTAAATTACTTCCATTTATTATCCATCCATTAATTTATTACATCCAGTAATTTCAAGTATCACTAATTACCTTACTAAGTAACCTTACATTATAAATTACATTAAGTACTTATACCTTTCAAATTTCACAATTGATTGCCCTTAATTAATTAATAAAATTAGTTACCTTAAATTAATCACATCAATGAATCATTTAATAGCCTTTAATCATTGATCTTTCATTAGCTATATTCGTTAACCAATCCTTAAAGTACTTCTCTAAGTTCTTAACTTAAATTAAACACTTAATTACAAGTTAAGGCTGGAAACCAGCGTGAGTAAACCCAACTAACATGGAATGCAAAAGTTTACAACTCATATAAACCCGGGTAGCTTATATCAATTTCCACTTCATAAGCTGTTATAGATATCACTTATTTCACACATCAATTTCTTAGTGCCAGAACTTAGATTTTATGGTCCAATGCACTTAAAATCATTCCAATATACCCTATTGATTCCTCGTATCAATTTGTAAAGAATCGAAGTGATTTCGGGTATTAACTGATACCCGACTCCGGTCTCTTCGAAATTCGTGCCATCCTTACCCAAGTTATCCGAATGAAATACACAACATTTCATATCAGAGATATCAACTCATTCAAAGCAACCAATACCAATCAATCATCCATACGCAAAACTTAATCATATACAAACCAATTCAATTTATTCTAATTGAATTTCAAACCTCAATCACTTAGATTTCTTCATTCAATATTAATTAATTCCAAACAAATTAATCAATCATCCCCTCATAATTCATCTTGATCAATCACCCTGGATTAATTATCCTTCCATTAGCTTCAAGTAATTATTTTTAATTAAATTCTCGATATTAATTATTCTTAACCAAATCAAGAAGAAATCTTAATTACTTCATGAATTACCCAACTATTTCAATTACATTAACCCTTAATCACTTACGTTAATTAATTTCTTACAAGTCATTTGTTATGGATTAATCAATCTTAATCAATCGGCTTTGATTACATCATTACACATCTAATTTAATTATATTAATTAAAACCCACAATATTCATCATTGAAATCTTGCTTACTTACTAATAATTAGTTACACTCCAGTAACTTATCATTTCCTAAATATCCATCTTAAATTTATCACCTTTGTACTTGTTTTAAAGGATAGTTAAATTTCTCTAATTAGCCTCCTGATAAATTTTCCTTCAATTGCTTCTACTAAGAACTCACCCTTCTTATCAATTTCACCAAGTAATTTAAATCTAAATTACTTCCATTTATTATCCATCCATTAATTTATTACATCCAGTAATTTCAAGTATCACTAATTACCTTACTAAGTAACCTTACATTATAAATTACATTAAGTACTTATACCTTTCAAATTTCACAATTGATTGCCCTTAATTAATTAATAAAATTAGTTACCTTAAATTAATCACATCAATGAATCATTTAATAGCCTTTAATCATTGATCTTTCATTAGCTATATTCGTTAACCAATCCTTAAAGTACTTCTCTAAGTTCTTAACTTAAATTAAACACTTAATTACAAGTTAAGGCTGGAAACCAGCGTGAGTAAACCCAACTAACATGGAATGCAAAAGTTTACAACTCATATAAACCCGGGTAGCTTATATCAATTTCCACTTCATAAGCTGTTATAGATATCACTTATTTCACACATCAATTTCTTAGTGCCAGAACTTAGATTTTATGGTCCAATGCACTTAAAATCATTCCAATATACCCTATTGATTCCTCGTATCAATTTGTAAAGAATCGAAGTGATTTCGGGTATTAACTGATACCCGACTCCGGTCTCTTCGAAATTCGTGCCATCCTTACCCAAGTTATCCGAATGAAATACACAACATTTCATATCAGAGATATCAACTCATTCAAAGCAACCAATACCAATCAATCATCCATACGCAAAACTTAATCATATACAAACCAATTCAATTTATTCTAATTGAATTTCAAACCTCAATCACTTAGATTTCTTCATTCAATATTAATTAATTCCAAACAAATTAATCAATCATCCCCTCATAATTCATCTTGATCAATCACCCTGGATTAATTATCCTTCCATTAGCTTCAAGTAATTATTTTTAATTAAATTCTCGATATTAATTATTCTTAACCAAATCAAGAAGAAATCTTAATTACTTCATGAATTACCCAACTATTTCAATTACATTAACCCTTAATCACTTACGTTAATTAATTTCTTACAAGTCATTTGTTATGGATTAATCAATCTTAATCAATCGGGCTTTGATTACATCATTACACATCTAATTTAATTATATTAATTAAAACCCACAATATTCATCATTGAAATCTTGCTTACTTACTAATAATTAGTTACACTCCAGTAACTTATCATTTCCTAAATATCCATCTTAAATTTATCACCTTTGTACTTGTTTTAAAGGATAGTTAAATTTCTCTAATTAGCCTCCTGATAAATTTTCCTTCAATTGCTTCTACTAAGAACTCACCCTTCTTATCAATTTCACCAAGTAATTTAAATCTAAATTACTTCCATTTATTATCCATCCATTAATTTATTACATCCAGTAATTTCAAGTATCACTAACTACCTTACTAAGTAACCTTACATTATAAATTACATTAAGTACTTATACCTTTCAAATTTCACAATTGATTGCCCTTAATTAATTAATAAAATTAATTACCTTAAATTAATCACATCAATGAATCATTTAATAGCCTTTAATCATTGATCTTTAATTAGCTATATTCGTTAACCAATCCTTAAAGTACTTCTCTAAGTTCTTAACTTAAATTAAACACTTAATTACAAGTTAATTCGTTAATTCATTCTTAATTACAAACTATTTAACTTCTAAGTACATCATCGATTTCATTTTCTTAGAAACAAACATGTTCATTTCGGGCAGAAATTTAACCCGAGATTGCACCACAAATTCATATACATAGATGGTCGAATTTTAAAAAGTGATACAAATGAAAGTTATCACATTCTTCCTGCAGTTTCCAAAACTTTAAAAATTATAGGATTTGGATAAGAAACGCAAAAGTTATGCACAAAATACTAGCTCAGGTTTGACAAGACACTAAGTACTCTACAACAACAGGACAACGAGTTTGCAAGAGGTTTTTCAACATCTTAATCAACGAATTTCAGAAAATGATATAAATAAAAGTTATAGGCCTTTCCGTTAGATTTCCACAATGGCCAAGATCACCAAATTTGGATCAACGGTTCAAAAGTTATGACCAGTTTACTAAAAACATTAAGCTTAGCCCGAACTTATGCATTTACAGGACAGCGACCAACAATTGCAATTTTAGCATAGAAAACGTCGCAATCAGGAAAAATAAATAAAGCAAAAGTTTTAGCTTAGTTTCTATGCTTTCCGGAACATTAAATATTACCGAATTCTGATAAGAATTGTAAAAGTTATGGATAAAACAATTCTGAAATTTGAATTTCATAACTTCTGTCATTTTGCCTCGGGACAGCGATAAACAATCATAATTTTGGAAAAGATAACATCGAAATTTTTGAAAACTCAAAACATGAAAGTTTTAGAACAAAGTCTAAGCTTTCTGAAAAATTTAAATTTATCGAAATCGGTTGAGGAACGAAGAAGTTATGGCCAATTTAGTTTCAGCCTTAAGCACAGAGCTAATATTGGTTTTGCTCTCGGGATTACAGTAGAAAATTTCAATTTTGACATAGCTAACATCCAAATTACAGAAAACACAAAACACCAAAGTTGTAGCACATGAAATAAGTTTTCCAGAACATCCAAGAAATCAAAATTTCATTGAGGATTGAGAATGTTAAGGTCAAATTACTAAGCTGCGTTTTTGATAGAACTGAGTCACCTTTACTTACAACTATCATCTCTTCAAGAATAACATGAATACTAGAAATTTAAATAGGTTTTCTCACCTTAAACTTGTGTATTTTCCTTAACCCTTTTTTCTTAGCTTTTCTCCAAGCTTTTTCACTTTATCTTACTTTTGTTTTTATTTTGTGAAAGAAAGAAAAATAAGTGAACATTTCCACCCTTTATATAGTAATTTTCAAGGCTAGTTTGGTAATTTTAGTTTTAGACACTTGTCTACTTCTCTTTGCACAAGCTTTAGAATGTTGACACATGCCTACTTAGGTGTCTTAAGATGTTTCTACACATGAACACCTAATAGGGTTATGTGTCACTACTTTATTAAATCTTGTGACACATGTCCTTCATTTTTTTATGCAAGCTTTATTTCATGACACATATCTTATTTAGTAATCATTTAAGGTGTTCTAGAAGTGTACACCAAAGTGATATATGTGTCATAATTCTATTTCATCTTAAGATAAGTGTATGGTCCATATTATGCCACTTGTCTTCACCATGTCATGCCACTTATCCTATACTTATAAATGTATACATACTTATACCTTTTTGTATTATTTAAAAGCATACATAAATATAAATAAAATAGAGATGGTGTAGATAGTATATTGTAAACTATCGATTTACACGATATATTATTAAAACTGACAAATCACCTTTAAATTAGATTCCAACCATTCTATTATCTTCAGTCCTATCATTATAAATTTCATAAGCCTTCAAATTGTTATTAACAGGCTTAAAATTCTATATTCAATATTTTACCCAATTTCAAATTATATAACTCAATAATTTAATTATCAAGTAAATATTAATATTCGGGAGTCAAGTTTACAATTAACGTTTAAATATTTACAATCAATTTATTATTCTAATTTAAACTGTTAAAAATATCGTGTCGTCACATTCCTCTCCCCTTAAAAGAATTTCGTCCTCGAAATTTATAGTTAGGATGAATGGTTCAAAACCCGTTTACTTTTCCCAAAACCCACAATTCAACATTCTACCAATTATCTTTTATTAAAGACACTTAACCTTAACCAACTTCCTAAAACCTTCTATAGTTTTCACGCAATACCCTTTTGCTCAATCCTTTAAATTTCAATTTAAAACCAATTTTGAGTTATCGAAATTTTCTCAAATTTTTTTTTATCTCTCTAAATTTCCGAAAAGGTTTGCCAGCGTCTCCTTTGCGCGGCTAGCTCGGTACTACTACAAAAGGCCTCTGCGGGCTTCCAAATTCCAAAAGAAAACAAATGCCAAGTTGCCACATCAAAACCCATTCCAATTCCATACAGAATTTTAAATACATACCCTTTTTGTCGGGACATTCACATTTATCTTTTGGAATCAAATCCAATTTCTATCACAACCTTGATTTTTTTTTATTCAATCAGACTTCGTCCATTTATTATTTAATTCCATTAACTCATTTTATATTGCACTTTCTTAATTCATTTGCGAATTTATTTTATTTATACAAAGCCATTCTCAATTTACTTGCAACTTTCGTTAAATATTGTTCATACCACATTTGAATTTCATTTGTAATTCAAACCGTCACTTTTCCAATCCAACTCTATTTTATTTCTACAACATCTCTTCTTATTTAATTCATTATCAAATCCAAGTCGAATTCTATTGACAAATTCGAATTCATTTCCAAACTCCATTATTAATTTACAATCCATTTGTTTAATCGAGTAAAATTTTATTAACATACTTTATCAAATAATTATTTATTAGCTTACTTCCAACTTTTATTACAAAGAAACTTACTTCATTAAATTTTCTCGAGTTCTTATTTTATAATTCCTATTTGGATTTCCCTTTTAATTATTAAAATTTAGAAATGCCTTTAAATTTGGATAATATTTTATAAAACATATTTTTTATAACTCGAAGTCTCAAACAGTCCATCCTTGTTCTCACAGAATTTCAGTCATACGTTGATCAGGCGTGGAACTGAAAATCTATAAGTACTTAGCAGACCCATTTTCAACACCCAGTGAAAATACTTTAGAAAATAATTTTATTGAAAATATAGAATTTTTTTTTGAAACTAGTGGATATATCTTTGGTGAGAATGCTCTGGAAATCATCACCCCCATCCATGGTCACAGTTACATTCCAGGGTTACGTTGCCATCGCAGCAAAAGTCCATGTAACTGCAGGCTCTCCGCGGCCTCTCGATTACGCCATGGAACCCACACAACAGATCACAGTTACACCCAGGGTTACGTTGCCGTCGCAGCAAAAGTACATGTAACTGCAGGCTCTCAGCGGCCTCTGATTTTCGCTGTCGAAATGAAACCTCTCCACTCCTACATAGGTCGCAGTCTGCCGATATAAAATCAAACGCAGACGGTTGGCTCTCAGCGGCACACACGACTTTCGCTATGTTATACCATAGGTCCCAGTCTACCGATATAAAATCAAACATAGACCTTGGCTCTCAGCGACACACACGACTTTCGCTATGGTATGCTCTACTCATAATCCCCAGGAACTAGTTTCGTCCGGACTCCTCACAGGATCAACTTTAGAACCCCCCCTTGGGGCTCAAGGAAGCACCACCCGGTTGTACTCCTGAGAAGTTCATTTCATGGGAGCGCTTTTCCCCCAGAGCCATCATCAAAACATTTTATACTATACACATATAGTATCTTTAAATCATACACCTAGTATGATCTCATACAAAGCTCCTTTACACCAAATCGATTATTCCTAAATCGATAATTCTCAAACTAGGCTTTCCAAATTCTTATATTGATTTTACCCAAAAATCAAAAGCCTTTCCAAATCCAAATCCAAAGGTTCCTAAAACCTTTTCCCAAAATCCTCATATGATCCTTTATATATATATTCAGATATATAAAATCTTTTAAAACTTTGGATCATTTCAAACTTGTATAAAATTCCTTTTATACTTCAAAACATTTCCAAAAACCCTTTTCTTCTGGCAAAAGATTCATCAAGGGGAGTTTCATTTTATTGAACAAAGATATTTAACTTTGTTTACTCAAAATCAATATTCAAATTTGATTACTCCGTTCAATATCATTTTCATTCAAATCCGTACGATGTACACATATCATCCGTACGCTATACCAATCTGATCGCTCACTCGATCACACAATTTCATTTCCGAACTAGTATCGTCCACCCGACTTCCTAGTGCGGACACAGATCTGGTTTCTTGATCAGAAACCGTCATTCTCCTTGCATAGTCTAACTATGATAAAGAATATCCAGAACCAATCAACAATCCATATCCAGTTTCGTCGTCGAAAATCGAGTGAAAAATCTCACTCGGATCGATATAACTATCTCGAAATTCTGTGCTCGAATCTGGATCAAATCACTATGCGAATAGAATAACATACGTACACCCTACGTATTTTTTTTATTGGTTATTAGCCAAATCAATTCCATTTTTATTCACATTCACTTTGATTTTCATTCACTTACTCACAATTGCTTTAATCCCTTTGGATTATCACCTCTATTCTTATCTCGATTGAGTATTTAACCAATAACAGTTTGAACTCCGACCAGTTTATTTAGAAAATAGCTTGAAATTTTTATTTTTATTTTTGAAAATAGATAAGTAGTTGGAAAATAATTACTAGTTTGTAAAATAGCTGTAAAATAGTTCAGTAATTGTAAAATAATTGGAAAATAGTTAAATAGTCATAGAAATTTTAAATAATTCCAAAATAGCTATAAAGTAGTAATTAATAGTTGAAAATAGTAATTAGTTTATAAAATAGTTAGAAAATTGTTAAACAGTTTCAAAAATAATTGTAAAACAAGTATAAGATAGTTCGGCTTTTAAAAGAAAGGTTATATATATAATGAATAGCTTGGAAAAATAGGTTTGTATTAAAACAGTTTATATTAAAAATAGTCCAGAGTCAAAACTGTTCACTCCCCAATCTTCATTCCCAATCAATTCAATTTAAATTTCCTCTTCCATTTAAATTGACCCCATTCCAATTTAAATAACTTCAATTTCCATTGAAATGGATTTAATCCAAATTCAAGTTGAATCGATTCTCAATTTCCTTCCAACTTCAAATCAAATTCCTTTTGATCTTTAAACTTGTATAATCTTTAATTACAATTTCAATTTTACAATTTCTATTTGTAATCAATTACATTCACATTTTGCTTTTAACTCAGAATTATACATTTTATTTAGCCAATTTATTTTTATTATTCCACAAATATTTCAATCAAGATTCCAGAGTTTAAACAAATTTCCAAAATTTCAGTAGCACCTTAGAATTCAACTACATCCAAAATTCTTTGGCAAATTCAATTACCCCTTTGAATTTCACAACCAAACCCAGTTCACAAACAATTCCAATGTAAAACAATTTGGTAGCAATTTCTCTTCAAGAAACTCGAAAATAAACATCGATAATGCTGCAGTCATCACCGACGTTATTTTCCAGTTACCGAAAGTGTTCAATGCTTTTATCTCTTTAAAAACATTTTCAAATATTTTTAATTCCAAATCTCCCAGGTTTCAAATTCAACACAAAAATATTTTTGAAATAATACTATTATTTTTCCAAAACCTTTGGAAACCACTTCCAAATCCAAAGGAATTTTAAATTTCTCAAATATTCCAAATTCCCAATCCATCCAATTCATATTAAACATTACTCTGGAATTCTATTTCAAATTATAATCTCATTTATTTATGAAGTTTATTTCAATTTATAAATTACATTCACAATCTATATTTCAAATTCCATTTTGTTATATAAGTTTATACTTTAACTTTGGTTATAAATTTCAGTTTGGTCGTATTTTATATTACTTCTTAACTTAATTCCAATAATTTAACAACCAATCACCTAAATATTCATTAGAAGGAAATATTGCTATATATATCAAAATATATTTTTATATAAAATAATTAAAAATATTTATAAGCAAATAACAAGTACGCTTTCATATATATATACATACTCAACTCATTATAGAGTACTACAGACTCTATTCAATGAGTAATCCCCACCAGAGCCAAGGTTCTCGCTTAACCTTCAGCTCTGATACCAACTATAACGACCCGAAATTTTCGATAACTCGAAAATTTCAGATAGTTATGGAAAAGAAGAAAGAGATAGAGGAAGAAGAAGAACAGAATACCAAAATCTCACATTCGCAGCGGATAAAATATAATAAATAATAACAGTTTACAAAAGAATATTTTATCTGTTGTTTACACTTTAATACATCAGAGGTTCACATATATACAGTCACTGATCATATACAAATCATGTCTCGGATATATAATCATATACTGCAGCGGAAATACTCTATACGTACTTGCCATCCAGCTCGTCTCCTGAGCTCCAGAACGTACCTACCTGAAAATCTGTAATGCTCGGTCTGACCCGAGCATTACACCAAAGTAACACCCGGGTCAGGCTGGAAACCAGCGTGAGTAAACCCAACTAACATGGAATGCAAAAGTTTACAACTCATATAAACCCGGGTAACTTATATCAATTTCCACTTCATAAGCTGTTATAGACATCACTTATTTCACACATCAATTTCTTAGTGCCATAACTTAGATTTTATGGTCCAATGCATTTAAAATCAGTCCAATATACCCTATTGATTCCACGTATCAATTTGTAAAGAATCGAAGTGATTTCGGGTATTAACTAATACCCGACTCCGGTCTCTTCGAAATTCATGCTATCCTTACCCAAGTTATCCAAATGAAATACACAACGTTTCATATCAGAGATATCAACTCATTCAAAGCAACCAATACCAATCAATCATCCATACGCAAAACTTAATCATATACAAACCAATACAATTTATTCTAATTGAATTTCAAACCTCAATCACTTAGATTTCTTCATTCAATATTAATTAATTCCAAACAAATTAATCAATCATCCCCTCATAATTCATCTTGATTAATCACCCTGGATTAATTATCCTTCCATTACCTTCAAGCAATTATTTTTAATTAAATTCTCGATATTAATTATTCTTAACCAAATCAAGAAGAAATCTTAATTACTTCATGAATTACCCAACTATTTCAATTACATTAACCCTTAATCACTTACGTTAATTAATTTCTTACAAGTCATTTTTTATGGATTAACCAATCTTAATTAATCGGGCTTTGATTACATCATTACACATCTAATTTAATTATATTAATTAAAACCCACAATATTCATCATTGAAATCTTGCTTACTTACTAATAATTAGTTACACTCCAGTAACTTATCATTTCCTAAATATCCATCTTAAATTTATCACCTTTGTACTTGTTTTAAAGGATAGTTAAATTTCTCTAATTAGCCTCCTGATAAATTTTCCTTCAATTGCTTCTACTAAGAACTTACCCTTCTTATCAATTTCACTAAGTAATTTAAATCTAAATTACTTCCATTTATTATCCATCCATTAATTTATTACATCCAGTAATTTCAAGTATCACTAATTACCTTACTAAGTAACCTTACTTTATAAATTACATTATGTAATTATACCTTTCAAATTTCACAATTGATTACCCTTAATTAATTAATAAAATTAAATACCTTAAATTAATCACATCAATGAATCATTTAATAGCCTTTAATCATTGATCTTTCATTAGCTATATTCGTTAACCAATCCTTAAAGTACTTCTATAAGTTCTTAACTTAAATTAAACACTTAATTACAAGTTAATTCGTTAATTCATTCTTAATTACAAACTATTTAACTTCTAAGTACATCATCGATTTCATTTTCTTAGAAACAAACATGTTCATTTCGGGCAGAAATTTAACCCGAGCTTGCACCTCAAATTCATATATATAGATGGTCGAATTTTAAAAAGTGATACAAATGAAAGTTATCACATTCTTCCTGCAGTCTCCAAAATTTTGAAAATTATAGGATTTGGATAAGAAACGCAAAAGTTATGCACAAAATACTAGCTCAGGTTTGACAAGACACTGAGTACTCTACAACAACAGGACAACGAGTTTGCAAGAGGTATTTCAACATCTTAATCAACGAATTTCAGAAAATGATATAAATAAAAGTTATAGGTCTTTCCGTTAGCTTCCCACAATGGCCAAGATCATCAAATTTGGATCAACGGTTCAAAAGTTATGACCATTTTACTTAAAACATTAAGCTTAGCCTGAACTTATGCATTTGCAGGACAGCGACCAACAATTGCAATTTTAGCATAGAAAACGTCGCAATCAGGAAAAATGAATAAAGCAAAAGTTGTAGCTTAGTTTCTATGCTTTCCGGAACATTAATTATTATCGAATTCCGATAAGAATTGTAAAAGTTATGGATAAAACAATTCTGAGATTTGAATTTCATAACTTCTGTCATTTTGCCTCGGGACAGGGATAAACAATTATAATTTTGGCCAAGATAACATCGAAATTTTTGAAAACTCAAAAAACAAAAGTTTTAGAACAAAGTCTAAGCTTTCCGCAACATTTAAATTTATCGAAATCGGTTAAGGAACGAAGAAGTTATGGCCAATTTAGTTTCAGCCTTAAGCATAGAGCTAATATTGGTTTTGCTCTCGGGATTACAGTAGAAAATTTCAATTTTGACATAGCTAACATCCAAATTACAGAAAACACAAAACACCAAAGTTGTAGAACATGAAATAAGTTTTCCAGAACATCCAGTAAATCAAAATATCATTGAGGATTGAGAAAGTTATGGTCAAATTACTAAGCCGCGTTATTGATAGAACCGAGTCACTTTTACTTACAACTATCATCTCTCCAAGAATAACATGAATACTAGAAATTTAAATAGATTTTCTCACCTTAAACTTGTGTATTTGCCTTGACCCTTTTTCCTTAGCTTTCTCCAAGCTTTTTCACTTTATCTTACTTTTGTTTTTATTTTGTGAAAGAAAGAAAAATAAGTGAACATTTCCACCCTTTATATAGTAATTTTCAAGGCTAGTTTGGTAATTTTAGTTTTGGACACTTGTCTACTTCTCTTTGCACAAGCTTTAGAATGTTGACACTTGCCTACTTAGGTGTCTTAAGATGTTTCTACACATGGACACCTAATAGGGTTATGTGTCACTACTTTAATAAATCTTGTGACACGTGTCCTTCATTTTTTTATGCAAGCTTTATTTCATGACACATACCTTATTTAGTAATCATTTAAGGTGTTCTAGAAGTGTACACCAAAGTGATATATGTGTCATAATTCTATTTCATCTTAAGATAAGTGTATGGTCCATATTATGCCACTTGTCTTCACCATGTCATGCCACTTATCCTATACTTATAAATGTATACATACTTATACCTTTTTGTATTATTTAAAAGCATACATAAATATAAATAAAATAGAGATGGTGTAGATAGTATATTGTAAACTATCGGTTTACACGATATATTATTAAAACTGACAAATCACCTTTAAATTAGATTCCAACCATTCTATTATCTTCAGTCCTATCATTATAAATTTTATAAGCCTTCAAATTGTTATTAACAGGCTAAAAATTCTATATTCAATATTTTACCCAATTTCAAATTATATAACTCAATAATTTAATTATCAAGTAAATATTAATATTCGGGAGTCAAGTTTACAATTAACGTTTAAATATTTAAAATCAATTTATTATTCTAGTTTAAACTGTTAAAAATATCGGGTCGTCACACTTTAAATAAAGGTAAGTTTGAAATGGGACTTATTGCAAACAATGGGCTGTTTGGAAATTTCATTTGAATAAAAAACCGGAAGTGGTCTAAAATTTAAGGATGACCTCGTGTGTAAAGGAAATGATATGTATGAATAAGGAATATACATAAATCAAAAATGGTTTGAATAAACTCTAAATGTTGAGTTTGAAATTTGGAATGGGATGTGATACCCAAAGTGATAAGTTTTTAAGTAGGAAGATTATTATTGCGAAGTTTAAAGATTGAATGTGGTTGATTGGAGTAAGTAAATCAAATTTAACATGGGAGAAGATAAATAAGTTTGAATGAACATCTTGAATTGGAATTTAACTTGGAAAGCAAAATGGTTAATTTGAAGTGGAATTGGTAGTTTGTGTGATCTCAATATGGGTTTGAGATCTGGAAATTGGAAATGGATGGAGGTTTTAAAATAAATTGGATAATGTCATCCTATTGTTATTAAAAATCCTTAAATTGCGAATTAGATTTGTTTCAATGAATGAGGAATAAAGGGTGGTAATATATCCATTATTGAGATAAAAGGGAAATCTTACTTTAATTTGAAATTAAGGATATGGAATCACTTTAAACTAAAAATTTGAATAATTGAGTTTGTAAATTAAAATTGTTTAAGAACTGGCTTCAAACTGGAAGATAAAATTTAATAAATAATTAAATTTTTAAAATAAAATTGTATTGAACTCTTATTTGAATCTTGATATATATATAAGTAAAGATAATTTAAAATGGAGAATTGGACTCAGAAATTAAATTGTTTAAAAACTTTAATAAAAGTTAATTTGGTTTAAAGAGTTAAACCAAACTTTGAGAATTCAAGTCGAATTTATATAATTCGAGATGAGTTAAAGTTGAAACTTAGATTCCATTCGTACCAATTGAATTGAGTGTAAATTAATTAGAATTGAAGTTGAATTGGGAACAAATCAAGTCCAATGGAAACTGGAGTTATTTAAAATTTGAATTGGGTCAATTTAAATGGAAATGAAAATTTAAAATGAATTGATGAGAATGGAGATTGGAAATTGAACAGTTTGACTCTGGACTATTTTCAATATAAATTGTTTTAATATAAACTTATTTTTCCAAGCTACTAAATATATACAACATTTCTTTCTTAAAGCCAAATTATTTTATACTTGTTTTACAATTATTTTTGGAGCAATTTAACCATTTTTCAACTGTTTTCTAAACTAATTACTATTTTTCAACTATTTCATAAACTAATTTCTATTTTACAACTATTTTGCAATTATTTAAAATTCCTGAAACTATTCAACTATTTTTTGACTATTTTACAATTAGTTACCTATTTTATAGCTATTTTGCAAACTAATAATTATTTTCCACTACTAACCTATTTTTCAATTTTCAAGCTATTTTCTAAATATAAACTGGTCGGGGTTCAAACTATTATTAATTTAATACCCAACTGAGATAAGAATTGAAGTGATAATTCAATGGAATTGAAGCGATTGTAAATAAGTGAATGGAAATTAAAGGAAATGTGAATAGGAAGAGAAATTGAGTTGGCTAAAAAAATCACTAAGATTAAATACGTAGGATATACGTATATTATTTTGTTCGCATAGTGATTTGATCCAGGTTCGAGTACAGAATTTCGAGAAAATTTGTCGATCCGAGTTGGGATTTTTTCACTCGATTTTCGACGGCGAACCTGGATATGCATTGTTGGTTGGTTCTGAATGTTCTCTATCATAGTTATAGATATGCAAGGAGAACGATGGTTTCTAATCAAGAAACCAAATCTGTGTCCGCACTAGAAGGCCGTGTGGACGATGCTAGTTCGGAAGTGAAATTGTGTGATTGAGTGAGCGATCAGATTGGTATAGCGTACGGATGATATGCGTACATCGTACGGATTTGAATGAAATTGGTATTGAAAAGAGTAATAAAATTTGAATATTTGATTTTGAATAAACAAAGTTATATATCTTTGTTATATGTAAGATGAAACTCCCCTTGTTAAATCTATTACCGGAAGAAAAGGATTTTTGAAGGTGTTTGAAGTATAAAAGGAGATTTATACAAATTTAAAAGGATCCAAAGTTTTTAATTTTTTTATATATATCTGAATATATATATATATATATATATATAAAGGATCTTATGAGGATTTTGAAAAAGGTTTTGGGAACCTTTGGATTTTGAAGGGCTTTTGATTTTTGGGTAAAATCAAGATTTAATTTGGAAAGCCTAGTTTGAGAATTATCGATTCTGGGATAATCGATTTTGTGTAAAGGAGCTTTGTATGATATCATACTAGGTGTATGATTTGGAAGATACTATAATGTATATTATAAAGTGTTTTGATAATGGCTCTGGGGAAAAAGGCGCTCCCTTGAAATGAACTTCTCAGGAGTGCCACCAGGTGGTGCTGCCTTGAGCCCCAAGGGGGGTACTAAAGTTGATCCTGTGAGGAGTCCGGACAAAACTAGTTCCTGAGGATTATGAGTAGAGTATACCATAGTGAAAGTCTTGTGTGCCGCTGAGAGCCAACAGTCTGTGTTTGATTTTATATCGGAAGACTGCGACTTATGGTATAACATAGTGAAAGTCGTGGTGCCACTGAGTGCCAACAATCTGCGTTTGATTTTATATCGGTAGACTGCGACCTATGTAGGAGGGGAGAAGTTTCATTTCGACAGCGAAAGTCAGAGGCCGCAGAGAGCCTGCAGTTACATGGACTTTTGCTGGGATGGCAACGTAACCCTGGAATGTAACGGTGATCTGTTGTGGGTTCCATGGCATAATCAAGAGGCTGCGGAGAGTCTGCAGTTATATGGACTTTTGCTGCGATGGCAACGTAACCCTGGATGTAACTACGACCAGGGATAGGGGTGATGATTTCCAGAGCATTCTCAACAAAGATATTTCTTCTATTTTCAAAAATAACTGATTCCGATATTTTCAATATAATTATTTTCCAAGTATTTTCACTGGATGTTGAAAACGGGTTTACCAAGTACTTATAGATTTTCAGTCCTACGCCTGATCAACGTATGACTGAATTTCTATGAGAACAAGGATGGACTGGTTGAGAAATCGAGTTATAAGAAATAATTTTATTAAAAGCTATTTTAATAGTATTATCTGAATTTAAAAGCATTCCTAAAATTTTAAATAAAGGTGTTGGAATTTTGAATGATGAAAGAAAATCCAAACTGGAATTATAAATAAAAATTTAACTCGATTAAATAAAATGGATTGTAATAGTGGAGTTTCGAAATGAATTCGAATTATAAGTAGAATTCAACTAGGGTTTGATAATGGATTAAATAAGAAGAGAGGTTGTAAAAATAAAATCGAGTTGGATCGAAACAATGATAGTTTTAATTTATGAGTAAAATTCAAGTGTGATCTGAATAATATTTAACGAAATTTGCAAGTAAATTAGATATAACGGAAGTGTTGTCGTATGAAATGTAAGGGAACTATAATAGAAATGGTTGATTGGCAAACAGAACCCAGATGACTGGAAATAAATTGAGAATGGCTTTAAAATAAATTCGCAAATGAATTAAGTAAGCGAGTTAAAAATTTAAATATGGGGTGAATAAGTGGGTTAATTGAATTAAATAGTAAATGGATGAAGTCTGATTGAATAAAAACTAAACCAAAGTTGTAATTGGAATTGGATTATCAGATTGAACTTAAGTTCGGTGGCATATGTGCTTGGATATTATTTTGATAAATGGAGAAGGTGAAGTAAAATTAAAATTAAAATGGATGGGCTAACTAAATTTAATGGAATTTGATTAAATGAGAATCAAATAGAAGTAAACTTAAGTTTAATGTTTGAATAAATTAAAGTAAATTAACTTAAGTTTAAAATTTATGGAAGCTTGGCTTCGAATAAGGGTGAAAGCCCATTAAATAAAAGCTTGGATTGAATTAATTTGGGAATGGCTAGTAGTTATAAACTAAAATAAATACTCTATTAAATGAATATTGTCAATTTTGCATAAAATGAATTGTCGTTTAACATAAATGAAAGAAATTAAAATTCTTTGGGTTGAGAGAAGTTAAATAACTTGATTTTTAAATTAATTGGGTGTAATATGGGCTTGTTTGGGTTAAAATAAATTGGATGTAAGCAGTTGAGCTGTAAACTATTTGAATAGAATGGAGATGTTTGCGAATTGGTTGTAAACAATTAAATTTTTAAGTTGGAACACCATAAGTGGCTTATAAAGATTGTTTAACCTGCATTGCTTAAAGAAACTTGTATGTTTGCTAGTTGAATATGTTAAATATGTTAAATTACATGATTTTAGTGCTTACATATTTGAATTAAGATGGTACAGGTATCTGATGGCCGTTTGGCTGATTTGGATTGCGGTAATTGCTTAAATTAATAAGCTGCTTGCTTTATATGCTAAATAAAGATACGCCTACGCAATAAAAATAGGAAATATGAACTGTTTTTGCTTTTTCCGACCGTGTTGGTCGATTTATATATATTTATAACTCTTGTCAAATTGCAAAAGCTCCTTCGTACGGAGGAGACTCTGCCGAAAATTTTCGAAAATTTTGGGAGTTAGAAAATTGAGAATTTTTTTTTGTTAAGCAATAAAATGATTTCAAATTTGAAACCAAAATAAATTAGTAGATGAAACTAATTTAAAATAATAACATGAATCAGTTATAAATGAAAGATAAGATTTAGTACTCAGAAGTGAAGATAAATGGAATTCATGTGAAATGAGAAAGCTAATTTGAATCGAAATAGGTATGAAACATATGTGAGGAAATGTATAAAATGATTGGAAATGTTACGATTGAATATTGTTGCTAAGTAAGATATGCAGGTATTAAAGGGAAAAGAAAATTGGATTTGATTCCAAAAGATAAATTTGAATTGGCCGACAAAAAGGTATGTATATAAAATTTCTGTATGAAATTGGATTGGGTTTTTGATCTAGCTACTTGGCTTTTGTTTTCTTTTGGAATTTGGGAGCCCATAGAGGCATTTTGTAGTTGTACCGAGCTAGCCGCGCAAAGGAGACGCTGGCAAAAAATTTTGGAAATTTTGGGGGTTAGAAAAATTTTGAGAAAATTTTGATAATTCAAAATTTGGTTTTAAATTGAAATT
Organism: Allium cepa; assembly: GCA_030765085.1. Classification (NCBI taxonomy): domain Eukaryota; kingdom Viridiplantae; phylum Streptophyta; class Magnoliopsida; order Asparagales; family Amaryllidaceae; genus Allium; species Allium cepa. The sequence continues at coordinate 754,642,364 of CM060931.1, read as the reverse complement.
TTGATGATTGAGCAAAAAGGGTATTGTTTGAAACTATAAGAGATTTTGGGAAGTTGGTTAAGGTGATAGTGAGTCTTTAACAAAAGATAGTTGGTAGGATGTTGAAGAGTGAGTTTTGGGAAAAGGTAAACGGGTATTGGATCATTCTTCCAAAATAGTAATTTCGGGGACGAAATTCTTTTAAGGGGGGATGAATGTGACGACCCGAAATTTTCTAACAATTTAAATTTGAAAAATAAATTTGATTTTCAATATTTAAGGGTTAATTTTAACTTGAATTCCAAATAATAATATTTATTTGATAATTAAATTATTGAATTATGTAATTCGATATTGGGTAAAATGTGGAATCTGGAATTTTAAGCCTATAAAAAAATATAAATAATTTGAAGGCTTATAAATTTATAATGATAACACTGGAGATAATAGAACGATTGGAATTTAATTTAAAAGTTAATTTGTTCAGTTTTGAAAAATATCGTTTAAATTGAATTTAAAAATAGCCGTCCGAGGCACAGTCTCAGAATTCGACAGAACCAGTTCCATTGGATCCGTAATAGTTAGTTATTATCGGATTTCAATTTTCGTAGCGTTTGGATTTACCGTTTGCTCGTACGGGTGAGAAACGCGTTGAAATTAAAATCGATAATTTAATATTTTGAATCGATTTATAAAGCTAACATCCACATACAATTAAATGAGCCTCCGAAACATGTTCCATTGTGTTCGGAATGCGGATAGAACCTTATGAACGTCTGTCGGCATATCTGATTTGGGGTTCGAGGATTCGCATTATGCAAAAAGGATATTTTCAATATTTAAATATTTTAATTAATACTCATATTCAAGAAGCTAACATCAAAACAATATTTATCACCGGCCTCTCACCTTCAACAGAAATTGAAATCAATTTTCTATTCAAGCCCTAATCCCTCTAATGTAATCGCATCTCAAAAAATTAAAAAAATACAGAAAATGGCCGAAGCCCTTGGGGAGAAAAAAGCGACGTGGTCTTAATCGAGTTCGAACTCGATGGCGCAGTCACTTGAGAATGGGGGGGAATGCTTGACTTCAGGCCGTTCGCTTTTGGGACCGCAATTGGGTTTGCGTACGCGCGCGCGAATTGGAGGCAAAATCAATCGCGATTCTAGGGTGTGGGCTGCGCAGTGATTGGAAGACGTGAGGAAGCACATGTGGCCGCAGGCGATGCTGACGCGAACCTAGGGTTGGTAGCTGGAGGTGATGCGCGATCTTGAGTTGTGGCACGTCGTGGCAGTATGACTCGAATGCTCGTTCTTCAGTGACGAGTGATGTCATCGAGGTGAGGTCTGTTCTTGAAGAATATTATTTAATAAAGTTTGAAATCTGCATAGCTTGTTTAAACTGTACATAGGTATTATTTTAGAATATGGGTTTCATAGGAAAGAAATATGATTTATTTTTGAAAAAAATATTGGTTTACACAAAATTAGTTAATCAAATTTTATTAAATGGTAAATGATGATTTGGTTATTACAAATGTTAATAAAACCCTATAATGTTATTCAAGGTCTAAATCGTAGAGAAGACAAACCGGATTGGGCTGGGTTGCAATTTGAGTTAAAGATGAGTAAATCTCACACCTTGGATTTTTATCTAAATATAAATGGTTAAAGTTATGTATTTGGTTGCATGATTAAATTGATTGATGTCACTATGAATAGATGATCCGGTGACTTTGGTTTTGATTGGTTCTCAAGTTGATTTTGGTTTGACTCGAAGTATTTGGGTTTTAACTTGTTTAAACTTAAGTCAGAAATAAGAAAATGATTTCATTTTAGTGTTAATAAGTGCTTAATGATTTGTGATTTAGTAAATAAGAAGGGTAATTAACATGGATAATTAATTAATTCAATTAATTAATGTTTTGGGATGATTAATTTAGTATCTAAGAGTTGAATTAATTAATTAAAGCTAAGTTAATTAATAAAGCATTTAAAATAATCGATGGATGGTTTAATAAGCAATTACTTAACGAAGTTAATAAAGTATAATTACTTGTGAAATTAATTAAGAGATTAATTAAAATAGTTAAATAAAGGAGTAATAAATTTATTTAATGAAGTAAATAAAAGGATAGTAAATTACTGGTTGAGATAAATCAAGAGTGGTTAATACTTATGATTTAATTAATGATTAATTATTTAATGTAATTAATTTAGATTAGGATAAGTCAAAATTTAATTGAAAATCCTTAATCTATATAATTAATAATGTAATCAAAGATTGATTAATTAAGATTAATTTATCCATAAATAGAGACTTATGAAAAATTAACTAATATAAGTAATTAAGGATTAATGTAATTGAAATAGTTAATTAATTCATGAAGTAATCAAGATTACTTATTGATTTTGGGTTAAGAATAATTAATATCATGAAATTAAATAAAGATAATTACTTGAATGTAATGGAAGGATAATTAATCCAGGGTGATTAATTAAGATGAATGGATAGGGAAGGGTTGATTAATTAATTGTTTTGGAATTAATTAATGATGGAATCTAAGTGATTGAGGTTTGAAACTCAATTAGAATCAACTGAATTGATTTGTATGTGATTAAATTTTGCTTTCGAATGATTGATTGATATTGGGTGCTTTGAGTGAGTTGATACCTTTGATATGAAATGTTGTGTATTTCATTTGGATAACTAGGGTTAGGATGACATGAGTTCGAAGAGACAATGGTCAGGTATTGGGAAATACCCGTAACCACTTTGAATTATTATAGATTGATATGTAAAATCTATAAGCTGGAGTAAGGTGATTTGGAGGAATTGGACTATTTTAAATCTAAATCTTTGGTATTTAGAAAATTTATGTGTGTAATACATTATGTTTATAACATTTTGTTAACCTGTAAAATTGGTTTGAGATACCCGGGTTTATATAAGTTGTTTGCTTTGGTATTCCATGTTAGTTGGGTTTACTCACGCTGGTTTCCAGCCTGACCCGGGTGTTACTTTGATGTAATGCTCGGGTCAGACCGAGTATTACAGATTTTCAGGTAGGTACGTTCTGGAGCTCAGAAGGTGAGCAGGATGGCAATAGCGTATAAAGTATTTCCTCTGTATTATATTATTGTTAATCTATGACATGATAATTGTATATATTCAGTGACTGTATATATGTGAAACTCTGATGTATATTAAATGTAATCGACAGATGTAGAATTCTTAGTAAACTGTTATTATTTATTATTATGTTTTATCCGCTACGAACGTGAGATATTGGTGTTTCTGATCTTCTTCTTCTATCTCTTTCTTCTTTATCATAACTATCTGGGATTTTTGGGATCGAAAAGTCCTGGTCGTTACATGGAAACACTTTGGGAATAGCAACAAGAATACTAGGATGATGGTTAGAAATGAAAACTAATTTTCTACTATCATCTTTCAAAAAATATTTAAGTTGTTCACAATACCAAATCCAATTATTTTCATCTTCACCGGACACATTTGCAACTGCTATAGGAAAAAAATTCTAATAAAACAATGAATATATAAATAACTGAACAAATTGCGTAATACTATGCACTTATATTGAAAAAGTGTTGACAAAACTACAACTATTACAATATATTACTACAGAACAATTTCTTACTGTATCAAAAACATTGCAGATGAAACGATCCTGACTCGGCCTTCAAAAATCTGCACCGAATACGACACTCGTATTCCAATGCCGCAGATCCAAACGTCGAATCTGGTTCGCCGGAGCTTATAACACATTAAGAACAACACGGTGGAAGAAATGAATAATACATTTGACATACAACATTTGATACAATATCCAGATATAATGATGGCACAATGAATATCAATATACATCAGAGCTATGATACAAGACAATAACAACGGAAAGAAAAGATAACACCAGCAGCGGAATAATACCTCCAATATGGTCTTCAAGAGAGAAAGAGAAATAGTATCCAAAACTGTAACTCCATCTCCAAAGCACCAATCTATAAGTAGCTCGAACTCTAAATAACGATGCACAAAGATAAGCAAGTGCATTCCTGATCCAAAGACTGAACTAGCTCCAAATAATCTACTAAACTTGACTATCTTAAAAACCCAACTCTAGACTGCCCGTGTGGGAAAATTGTAGGCACCTAGATTTTAGGAAAGGAACAATAAACTCCAAGTCAGTCGTGGGACTGGTATGAGCACACCAAAAAACACTTTGGTCTATAAAACAAACAAAAGAATTTAAATCTGAAATCCCCAATGCCTTTTTGGAAAATAAAACTACCATAAGGCCTCCCGCCACACACACATTGCAAATGCAGAATTAGAGGAGATTTCTCCATATGACAGTCAAATATGCTTGATACGAGAAAATTTCTTTAATATTATTATTATAAGTGTAAGGTGTGGAAAACATTTCGAAAGAATAATATAAATCCTAGCCAGCATAGGCATTTCGCACTTATGCCTACTATAGCTACCATGTTCAATAGCAAGTTACCACCACATTCCATGGCAGGTTATACAACTAAAACCGTACAGGGCGCGTATTGTTTTGATTGGATTTCCAACAAATGGTCAGGCTAAGGAACTTCCTACTGCCACATGGGTATGCCTCTGGCGTGACGTCCCGAGAACCTAACCAGATCTCTTCCAACACAAGGTCAGGTTACCTCTATAACTATGTAACTACTGCTCGAGCATGCCATCCCCCGGTCCTTTGGGACCTTTATCCGAGGTACCTCTAATCCAACAACCACAAAGTAATCACAAAGTAATAGATCGGTAGTATCCACGTGAGCGAAGTATCTAGGCTCCATACCATGATACCACCCTTTTCCAGAAGGGAATGACAAACCCTAAAGGGCGCGACCCTCATAACCTTGCCGCATCTTTCCTATTTCTACCATTTCCAGGGTGTGAGAAGTTGATGCAGTCTCGTCCACAAAGCTACGCTTTATACAAAGCCATGCTTTGATCAACAAATGATACATAGCAGAACTCATCATGCCACACTACCAAATTGTGAGTATATCACTGGTAACTATCAACTACATAACCTCTGAGCTCGTACGTCTCAGAGAAATGTGTTAAGCTAAGAGAATAAATTCTCCGCCACCAAGCAGAAATGTATTTGATAGAGATCAGTTTAATATCTCAAAGTGTAGTGTCAGACATACAACCATACAAGTCTGTCTCGGGTTCGAACTGAATCGAAGGCACTTCCAAAGAAGCCATTACAATCCGGGCATCCACAATTCCGATCGGACTTCCCGTCACTTAGGGAGATCTCTATACCGGAGCAACTCAGTGCAGAGTCAACTGACAGGTTATCCTATAGTTCTTGAAGACACCCGGTCTTCAACACCGGTCTTCAAATGCAATCCATAACGTCGTATGATTATTCGGAATGGGTTATATGACACAAGGTCCTCTACCGGCTAAACCGAATAATGAGCGCAATATTTAAAAACATATGGATATGGGATTTCAGTTAAGTCACAACTTTAAACCAAAAACCTTTCTTCAAATGGTTAAACAAATTACCATTCAAATCTTTTAACAAAAAGATTCGTTTCACAAAGTTCACTTAGTTTCACAAAGATCTATTCATAGATTTCAAAACAATTTCCATTTCAATTTGGATTAACTCAATTAAATCTTTAAATTAAAGATTTAACTTATAGCTTTCAAACCCATTTCCAAAGATTTATTCATAACTTGGAAAACTTTTTTCATTTTAAACTTGAAATCCTTTTAACACAAATTGGACGTTCATTTCTTATGTGAAAGCTTTTATTATTTGAAAACAAATAGTTTCCGTTTCAGAAAAATCCAATTATATTCATACAAGTTAAAATCTTAGGTTAAATTTAAATTCCCAAAACAACACCTTTAAAATGGTTTAAAACCGATATGAACTTGCATAACCTCTTTAAATCATAAGTAGGATTTAATTTCAATTTTTTTGATTCAAATTCAATCAATTTTCAAAACTAAATTAAGTTATTCAAAGATAGCCTTTATTTTTTTGAAATTCCTTTTCAAAAGCTTTTTTATTTTAATCCCGATCCATTTCCAAAACCATTTGGATTCAAAATTTCAATTTTAAAACTATTTCAAAAATCCATGACTTAACCAATTTCCACGTGCAACCCATATTTGTGTGTGTATAAGTGTGGTCCAGGGGTTTTACACAATAAAAGTGCAACATCATCAATCAGCACAAATTCAAATACAACAATATATTTGATAAGCGGTATAAACTATAACGCTTATATTTGATAAGCGGTATAAACCATAACGCTTATCTTTTATTCACAGATCACAGGTATATATCACAGATAATAAATTACATCAAACACAGGTCAAGTCAAAACTGAACATATCAGGGTATCAAACAATTCAATCACCCAATGTAATCCAAACATCCATAAGTAAAATCAGTTAATTGTCTGATTAATTCAAATCAGATTAATTACTAATCCTGGTTAATTAACACTAATAATTTACAAATCATTTTGATTAATTATTCTTTAATCGTTTATTGATTAACCACTAATAATAAATTAATTAACCTTTAATTACAATTAATCAACCTTTAATTATTAAATAATTAACCTTTAATTATTTAATTCACCATTTAATTAATTATCCTTAATTAATTAATTAACTCTTAATTAATTAATTAATTACCATTAATTTAATTGTCCCTAATTAGTTATGATAAGTGTGACGCTCCACCTCTATGCTCACAATAACAAAGAGTATTGAAAGAAATACCGTCCGTTATTACGAAGAATAAGGCTGGATAGGATTTAATGTTTAAATATGTCTTTCTGTGTTATGATTTAACTGTAAGATGAAGTAGTGAGTATGGGTTTCCTTTATATATATATTTGTTAGTTTAAAACCCAGGATACTTAATATGGATATATGGTCTAAAAATGAAGGAGGATATGGGGCTGCAACATTGAATTGTTGCTTATGTCTCATATCAACAGAAAATGAAAATATAGGGGTGCAATGTATACATGTGCTGAGCCTCTACATTCCATGAACTATCCAATAAAATCTCATACTTGTGATTTAGTCAGATTTGAGGATCTACATAGATATGATTGAATCAGAGGTAGAAAGAAACCAACAGAAAAATTTATTTATGGCCATATGTTTGTATTAGGATCTATTGAAATTCATAGGAAATATAACATGTTTAAGAAATCACATCTGTTGCTATGGAAAAAGTGCTTGCTAGTGAAAACATGATTTGTTAACCTCTGGATGTATATATATGGGACTGAATGTTTTCTTCATTGCTTGAACATGTGATGCAGAGAGGTATTAACACAGTATTAAAAGAAAAGGGGGAGTGACACTTAGTAACTTAAATAAGGACTTGGGATCTTAGGGCTATAAAATATAGCTTGGCAAGGTGAACATTGCAAGCTCACACATGGTATGATTATACCCAGGGGCCTGAGTGTGCTGGGTTAACAGTGAATATGCCCCAGACAGTGTGTGATTTAATAAAAAGGAAAAGTAGCTAAAGACCATAAAAACAAAAATACTTGATATTGAACATTAGTAACAGGTTCATGTGAATGCTTGGGTAAAATTCCTGATGGCCAGAAAATCTCTAGATGAGGAATGATGATTTAATTGATAATTGTGTGACTATCTGATGATGTTCTATGGATGAATTCTATGTTGGTTTTCTCTGTAACAAATCATTGAATTATGTATCATTTTTTGTACTCTAATGAATATGCACAGGTTACCCAGAAATATGCATAAGAGCAATATTGCATTCTTCTATCTATTTTGTAGTTATTTGAATATGAGAAAAGTTATATAAAATTTATGTTTTCAGTTAGATTACTCATACCAGGCATTAGTCTGACCCATGTGTGTGTTGATGCACTATTGGGTGTCTCATATTTTATGGGGCAGTCCATAGTGATTGTGCAGGTAAGTAGGTATTTCATGGATCAAGCTTGGATGTTTAACTGCTTAGAGATTTTAGATGTTATGTTTAAAGAATTGCTGAAGTTAAATTTGATATTTATGTTGAATTTTGTCAATCTGCTTAGTTTAAGTTTGCTTGAGAAGCCAATGTTTTGCTATACTGTTCTACAAATATTAAACTTATATGTATCAGCCGAAACTCTTGTGTCTTGATTTACCAATGTGTTGTCTAGTAATGAAGTTTCTAAATTTTTAAACTGATCAACTTATGATGATAAATGATCTGATTGAAGGAATAACCAAGTATTTAACTTTAAAAACTTATGTTTAAATTGATATAAAAATCTGGCAGAAGAAAGGGTTTTGAGTTGCTTTAAAAATGGTCTAAAAAGAATGATATGTTCTTTGTTTTAGAATAAATGCAAAATAGATATGGCTAACCTAACCACATTATTGAGTCTGGATTGAGCCAACACTGAAAAAAAAAAGAGATTTAAATTCAATTTTTCAACAAAGCTATACAACTCAAAAATATAGGGGAGACTCAGTTATAAAAAAAAATGAATGAGCACCTGAAATTTCCTAGAGACACACACATGCTCAAGCAAGGGCACAGTTTATACAATAATAAGATTATGAAATAAACACAAAATGCTAAGCCTAGCAACCTGAAACCAAAAATCAAGCAATGATTTAAGTATGCCCAGAAATAGGATTTCTAGAAATTATATTGCTATGTGGGAAGTTATTATTAACAACTTTCAGCAGATTTCTACTTATAAATTTTTATACTCTGATTCAAGTAGAAATTAACTTATATATCTTCATATATGTAAGTTTAAGTTGAATTAAAACAAACCAATATTTATTGGCAGAAAGATCCTGGAAAGGAGAAAAGTAAGAGAGATGATTTTCTCAATTTAGATGTCCACTTTACATATGCTTAAATTTTTTTTTTAAGGAAAAGAAAGCGGGTCATCTCATTTGGTATCAGAGCTATGTTGTTAAATAACATAGCAAAATTTTGTATGAACTTGTTTGCATTGATGTATGATGTTTGATTGCTTTAGATACTTTGTTTCTGTTAGTACATATATTACTAATATCTATTATAACTAAATAAGGATAAATTGAAGTAAATTAATTTATAGAGGAATAGGCAAAATGAACTAACTTAAGTGTTATATCCATAGAACTATGGTGAGACCTAGACAACAAGATGTAGGACCAAGTGAACCACCTATGATGAATATGCAAGAATTTATGAGAGCCCTAAGGGATGGATAGTCAACAGGCAAGAAAATCCACATGAAGAGCTTTCCAAACTTCTCAAGACCTTTACCAATCTTGGAGGCAAAACTTTTGATGGAACAGAGAGGATCATGGGAGTTCAAAACTGGCTTAGAATTTTGGACAGAATTTTTACAGATATGCAAGTTGAAGACCAAAAGAAGAGGCAAATAGCATCTAGACAACTGAGAGGAGCAGCTTTGGACTAGTGGGAAGTTATCATAGCTGGAAGACCTGAAGGAGAAGTGACATGGAATCAATTTAAGGAAATGTTGGAAGGAAGATTTGTACCTGCATCAACTAAAGAGTCTTTGCTAGAGGAATTCATTAAATTAAGGCAGGGGACTATGAGTGTTACTGAGTATACACAGAAGTTTGAATCACTAGCAAAATATGGTGCAGTGCTTATCACAACCAAAGAAGCTAAAAATGGAAGATACATTCAAGGGCTGAATGCTAGCCTTAGTAGAGCTATGTTGCCATATAAGGACAGGACATTTGATCAAGTTTTGGATCTGACTCTGAGTATTGAACAACATGATAAAGCCAGGGAAAATTTCAGAGCACTAAGGAATAATCAAAATAAGAAAGGAAAGGGTAAGTTTCAACCTTATGATAAAAAGAAAACAGATGTAACTTCCACCAAAAAATCAGAAGAAGTCAAAACTTCTGAGGTTAAGAAGAAAATCACTTGCTATAATTGTGGACAAGAGGGACACATGAAAAATAGGTGTACAAACCCTAAACCAGCATCCTTCAAATGTCACCAGTGTGGAAAGAAAGGTCACATAAGGAGGAACTGTCCAGAGTTTAAGCAAGGAAAAGTGAGTACTTTGGAGGTAAAAGGCAAAGCAACAGAAGGACCAAATGTTGAGAATCATGGCCAAGTTGAAGGTACTTTGCTTATTCACTCAATACCTTTTACAGTAGTGTATGTTACTGGGGCTACACACTCTTTAATTTCTCATGATATTGCACAACAATTAAAATTGAATTGTATTATTGTTGATAGGCCACTGCTTATTAAAAGTCCTTTAGGTAATTCCTGTGTTTTGGGTATGATGTGTATGCAACTGGGATTGAATATAGGGGGATATATGTTCAATGCAGACCTATATGTGTTGCAATATCCAGGCATAGGAGTTATTTTAGGAGTTGATTAGTTAAGAAAATATAGGGCTGTTATAAATATGGAGACCTCCACCATATCATTGAAAACTTCTGAAGGAAAAAGGATAGTTGTTCTTTGTGAAATAAATAAGAACAGAAATATAGTTACCCTTGTTAACTTATCCATTGAGAAGCATATGCCAACATTAGGTTAAATTCCTATAGTAAATGAATATGCTGATGTGTTTGATGAAGTTAGAGGAGTTTCAAACCATAGACCAGTAGAGTTTTCAATTAAACTGATTCCAGGAGCTAACCCAGTAATTAAGAGGCCAACTAGAATGGGGCCTAAAGAATTGATAGAACTAAAGAAACAATTGGTTGAACTAGAAGAAAATGGCTTCGTCAGACCCAGTAGCTTATCATGGGGAGCACCAGTGGTTTTTGTTAAGAAGAAAGATGGATCTCTCAGACTATGTATTGATTACAAAGAGTTAAATAAAATTACAGTTAAAAACAAATACCCCTTACCAAGAATTGATGATCTTTTTGATCAATTAAGTGGTGCAAAAATATTCTCCAAACTTGATTTAGCTTCAGGATTTCATCAAATGAAAGTAGAAGAGGAAAGCATTAAATATACAGCTTTTAATACTGGGTATGGACTTTATGAATTTTTAGTGATGCCCTTTGGCTTGACAAATGCTCCCTCTTACTTTGTTGATTTGATGAATAGAATTTTTAGAAAATACTTAGATAAATTTGTATTGATATTTATTGATGATATCTTAATTTATTCTAAGACAGTTGAAGAGCATGAGAATCATTTGCATATAGTACTACAGAAATTGAGGCAAGAAAATTTGAAGGCACAATTTTCAAAATGTACATTTTGGCAGAATGAGGTAAACTTTCTAGGACATGTAATATCAGAAAAAGGTATATATGTAGATCCCAATAAGATAATTGCGGTTCAAGCTTGGAAAAGACCTACTTGTGTTACAGAGGTCAGATCTTTTATGGGGATGGCTGGTTATTATAGAAGGTTTATAAAAGATTTTGCAAAGATTTCAATTCCATTAACTAGGTTGACAAGGAAGAATCAGGTATTTGCTTGGACTGAGGAATGTGAGAAAGCCTTTGGGAAGTTGAAGGAGGCACTAATACAAGCTCCAATACTAAAAGTACCTGAAGGAAATGAAAATTTGGTGATATATACTGATGCAAGTGGACAAGGACTTGGGGCAGTATTGATGCAACAACATCAAGTGATAGCTTATGCCTCTAGACAGTTAAAACCCAGTGAGATAAAGTATGCTACACATGACCTTGAATTGGCTGCTATATTATATGCTCTTAAATTATGGAGACATTATTTGTTAGGGGAAAAATTTGAAGTTTACACAGACCATAAGTCACTTAAATATTTGTTTTCACAAAAAGAATTAAACATGAGGCAACAAAGGTGGGTTGAACTACTAGCCTCATATGATTTTTAAATATTGCATACACCTGGCAAGGCTAATAAAGTAGCAGATGCTTTAAGTAGATAGCATGTTAATATAGCTAGGTTGATGATAGAAGAGTTTAACACTCTATCACTATTGATTGACTCAGAAGTAGAAAGTGAAAGTGTAGAAAATATGAGCATATGCAGTGAGAATGTAGAGATGGGAAAGTTAAGTTTTGTTATTTTAGGGTCAAAATTAAAAACTAAAGTTGAAAAGCTACAATACCAAGATTCATCTTTACTTGAGAAGAAACTCAGATATTAAATGGAGAGATAGTGGAAGGTTTTCTGTTGAATGATCAGGGCCATTTGAAGAAAGGAAGAAGAATATGTGTTCCTGCCATTGATGAATTGAAGCAAGAAATATTGGATGCTTATCATAAAAGTAAATATACCATACATCCAGGAAGCACAAGAATGTATCATAACCTCAAAAGAGATTATTGGTGGAAAGGTATGAAAAGTGCAGTGGCAACTTATGTGTCTCAGTGCATGATCTGTCAACAGGTAAAAGCTGAATACCAAAGACCTTCAGAGATGCTTCAACCTTTACAAATACCACAATGGAAATGGGAAGATATATCAATGGATTTCATTGATGGTTTGCCAAAAACTAGGAGGGGAAATGAAAGTATTTGGGTTGTAGTAGATAGGCTAACTAAATCAGCTCATTTCATACCTATAAAATCAGAAAGGAATGCATGCACATTAGCTCAATTATTTATTAAGGAAATAGTTAGATTGCATGGAATACCAAAAACTATAGTAAGTGATAGAGATACCATCTTCACTTCAAAATTTTGGCAAAGTTTTCACAAAGCAATGGGGACTGATCTATGCTTGAGTACAGCATATCACCCTCAATCTGATGGTCAAACAGAAATTGTGAATAAATTGCTTGAAGACATGTTGAGGGCATGTGTATTGGATTGGGGAGGAAACTGGGAAGATCACATATTTCTGGCAGAATTTGCATATAACAACAGTCATCACAGTAGCATAGGCATGGCACCCTTTGAAGCACTCTATGGTAGGCCATGTTTATCACCTTCAAGTTGGATTGAATCTGGGGAGAAGGTGGTCTTAGGACCAGAAAATGTAAAAGAAATTTCTGAAAAGATAGCTTTGATTTGAAAAAGAATTGCTTCTACCCAAGATAGGCAAAAGAAATATGCAGATCAGAAGAGAAAGGCAGTACAATATGATGTAGGAGATTTTGTATTTGTTAAAATATCACCTATGAAGAAGGTTCTAAGGTTTGGGAAACAAGGAAAGTTAATTCCCAGATACATAGGACCATATAAAATTTTAGAAAGAATTGGAAATGTAGCCTATATGTTAGAATTGCCAGAGGAGATGCGGGCAATGCATGATGTTTTTCATGTATCTCAGTTAAGGAGATGGATTCATGATGCAGAGACAATCTTGAAATCCACTAGGGATGTGCAGATTGATCCCAGAATGGTTTATGGAAAAGAGCCAGTAGGTATTGTTGCAAGAGAAATTAAGAAATTAAGGAATAAAGAAATTCAATTGGTGAAAGTGCAGTGGAGCCTTGACCCAAATGATTGCACATGGGAAGTGGAAGATAAAATCAGAAATGATTATCCAAAATTGTTTGATTGAATAAAAGGTATAACATATATATGTTGATAAATACTTTGATTAAATATGTAGTATGAATTTTTGTTTTAAATTTACGCAGAGTTTAACTAAGAAGTTAGTTTGAAAATGATTGATTTTCTGGATTGAAAATACTTGAGTTAAGTATGAAAGAATTGTGGGACACAATTCCTAAAAGGAGGGGTATATGTGATAACCCTGATTTTTAGGGTAATTTTATGATTCAATTTAGTTTATGATTGTTTAATAATTGGAAAAATAGGAATAGAAACTTGTTGCCAATGAATGGTTAAAAAAAAAAAGGTATGTACTGGTGCACTAGACAGTTCATACACATGCACATATTTTCTACAATATAAAATAGGCAGAAATTAATTTGTAAGTTAGAATAAATAAATTTCAAATACATAGGCATTCAGACATGATTATTGCAGACATGAATATGTCTTTAAAACAAGTTTAGTATAAAGAAAATAAAGTATGTAGTCTAGAATAAACATATGCAGAAGATAGTAAGTACTTAAATAAATAAATAAATATGTTTACATGAGATATGCAGGAGCATAAGAAAGCACTGCTAGTAGGAGACAAGGTTTGCATGGAAATAGTATGAATCTTTAATAAAACACTTTAGCCAATTTCAGTAATTCTTTTTCTTGAAAAAAAATGTAAGTCATGCATATAACATGACCCGGGGTAAGATAAAAGGAATAGGGTATATTTTCTGAGAAAAAAATAAAACAAGGACCACTTACCCATTTTCTCTAAAAAAATGAGAAGCAGATCATAGTTGATGGGGCAAAACTGACATTGGGTAATTTTCTAAAACCCTAGTGGCAGCCAGGGTCTAGTATAAGAAGGCTTAAGGGTAATGAGATCTGTCACTATTTTTAAAACAGAGAAAAAAAATATATATAGCAATAGATATATAAACCAGAGAGCATTGGCCATTAGAGTTAAGAGGAAGAGGAAGATCAAAGGGAAAAGGAAGGCTTAGGAAAATGAGTTAAGGTGAGTAACCTCACTGGAAACATTGGCAATAAGCAATAAGTCCTGAATATTGGGGCAGCTTGACTAAGTTTATATTTTTATTTATTTGCAAGCTATGTTGTTTTTATGATTTGGTAACTTTGACTTGCTTTATGATCTGTTTAAATGAAAACCCTTTTTATATTGATTTACCCAGAGTGAAATTGCCAGGGATTTAATGTTTAAATATGTCTTTCTGTGTTATGATTTAACTGTAAGATGAAGTAGTGAGTATGGGTTTCCTTTATATATATATATATATTTGTTAGTTTAAAACCCAGGATATTTAATATGGATATATGGTCTAAAAATGAAGGAGGATATGGGGCTGCAACATTGAATTGTTGCTTATGTCTCATGTCAACAGAAAATGAAAAATAGGGGTGCAATGTATACATGTGCTGAGCCTCTACATTCCATGAACTATCCAATAAAATCTCATACTTGTGATTTAGTCAGATTTGAGGACCTACATAGATCTGATTGAATCAGAGGTAGAAAGAAACCAACAGAAAAATTTATTTATGGCCATATGTTTGTATTAGGATCTATTGAAATTCATAGGAAAAATAACATGTTTAAGAAATCACATCTGTTGCTATGGAAAAAGTGCATGCTAGTGAAAACATGATTTGTTAACCTCTGGATGTATATATATGGGACTGAATGTTTTCTTCATTGCTTGAACATGAGATGCAGAGAGGTATTAAAACAGTATTAAAAGAAAAGGGGGAGTGACACTTAGTAACTTAACTAAGGACTTGGGATCTTAGGGCTACAAAATATAGCTTGGCAAGGTGAACATTGCAAGCTCACACATGGTATGATTAGACCCAGGGGCCTGAGTGTGCTGGGTTAACAGTGAATATGCCCCAAACAGTGTGTGATTTAATAAAAAGGAAAAGTAGCTAAAGACCATAAAAACAAAAATACTTGATATTGAACATTAGTAACAGGTTCATGTGAATGCTTGGGTAAAATTCCTGATGGCCAGAAAATCTGTAGATGAGGAATGATGATTTAATTGATAATTGTGTGACTATCTAATGATGTTCTATGGATGAATTCTATGTTGGTTTTCTCTGTAACAAATCATTGAATTATGTATCATTTTGTGTACTCTAATGAATATGCACAGGTTACCCAGAAATATGCATAAGAGCAATAT
Source organism: Allium cepa (assembly GCA_030765085.1). Taxonomy (NCBI): domain Eukaryota; kingdom Viridiplantae; phylum Streptophyta; class Magnoliopsida; order Asparagales; family Amaryllidaceae; genus Allium; species Allium cepa. Next base: position 754,626,657 of record CM060931.1, on the reverse strand, counting down.
TGCATTCTTCTATCTATTTTGTAGTTATTTGAATATGAGAAAAGTTATATAAAATTTATGTTTTCAGTTAGATTACTCATACCAGGCATTAGTCTGACCCATGTGTGTGTTGATGCACTATTGGGTGTCTCATATTTTATGGGGCAGTCCATAGTGATTGTGCAGGTAAGTAGGTATTTCATGGATCAAGCTTGGATGTTTAACTGCTTAGAGATTTTGGATGTTATGTTTAAAGAATTGCTGAAGTTAAATTTGATGTTTATGTTGAATTTTGTCAATCTGCTTAGTTTAAGTTTGCTTGAGAAGCCAATGTTTTGCTATACTGTTCTGCAAATATTAAACTTATATGTATCAGCTGAAACTCTAGTGTCTTGATTTACCAACGTGTTGTCTAGTAATGAAGTCTCTAAATTTTTAAACTGATCAACTTATGATGATAAATGATCTAATTTAAGGAATAACCAAGTATTTAACTTTAAAAACTTATGTTTAAATTGATTTAAAAATCTGGCAGAAGAAAGGGTTTTGAGTTGCTTTAAAAATGGTCTAAAAAGAATGATATGTTCTTTGTTTTAGAATAAATGCAAAATAGATATGGCTAACCTAACCACATTATTGAGTCTGGATTGAGCCAGCACTGAAAAAAAAAGAGATTTAAATTCAATTTTTCAACAAAGCTATACAACTCAAAAATATAGGGGAGACTCAGTTATAAAAAAAAAAGAATGAGCACCTGAAATTTCCTAGAGACACACGCATGCTCATGCAAGGGCACAGTTTATACAATAATAAGATTATGAAATAAACACAAAATGCTAAGCCTAGCAACCTGAAACCAAAAATCAAGCAATGATTTAAGTATGCCCAGAAATTGGATTTCTAGAAATTATATTGCTATATGGGAAGTTATTATTAACAACTTTCAGCAGATTTCTACTTATAAATTTTTATACTCTGATTCAAGTAGAAATTAACTTATACATCTTCATATATGTAAGTTTAAGTTGAATTAAAACAAACCAATATTTATTGGCAGAAAGATCATGGAATGGAGAAAAGTAAGAGAGATGATTTTCTCAATTTAGATGTCCACTTTACATATGCTTAAAAAAAAAATTTTTTAAGGAAAAGAAAGTGGGTCATCTCAAAACCATTTAAAGTTGGAACTGTTACGATTCAAATTTAATTAATTTAAATGCGAATATTTTGATATGATGGTTTAACCTATTTTGTGGTTATGATTTTGAAAATGAATATGACTTAAACTGATACGATTTTGAAGTGAACATGATTTCGAAAGTGATATGATTTTGTAGTGAATATGATATTTTGATATCAATTATGAATCGGTTTTGGAATGTAAAAGAACCAACCGGTATGAAATAAGCGTTTGGTTGTTAAAGGGACCAAGATTAGATATTGTCATACTCTCTGCCAATACCGAAAATCACTTTAACAAATATGCACGTAGTGGAGAATCTAGAATGATGTAGGATGGTTTGGTGAACACTACTGTATGAAGTATGAACGCTGCCCTGACCCCATCGGGTCAGCTTGTTATGACTAAAACATGAGCTATACTGGGCCAAGTGAGGCCGCTCCTCCGAACGGACACATTTCTTCGATACCATATTTATTACTTTACGATTGATTTGGTAGCCACCCTCGATTTGATTATGGGAGTGTGTTCCGAGGTGGGCGGTAGTAATTGCTATACGTTACCACCAGTCCGGGAGTGCAAACGGTAGAATCCTACCCTAGCATTGCCTCGCATGCCTTGCCATATACCTTATCGAGCCCACTACGGGTTTGGTTTGTGTCATACACTATGGATTGCCCTCTGATAGCCCTCCACTTTATGGAGGAATTACGGTACTGTATAAATTACGACATTTATATAAAATGTGTTAAGGGGGATATGGATAATGCCTTAATGCTATTTTAATAGTTTAGTTTACTGTAGACATATTATAATAGCGTATTATACTATGTATGTAGATAGTTTAACGGATCCTTAGGAGATGGAATCCCGAACATCTCTTAAGTTATTGCACGCACGTTAGACATTGGATAGGAGATGTAAAATCCCATAAACGTCTCTGAAACCATTACACTCATATTTATTTATGTTGATTTAACTTACATAGGATCTTTTAGTTTTGACTCGAGTGTTTTGTCTTTTCATTACGCTAGCGTCGGCATGAGCATTTCAGTATTGAAGACTTTACTTCTAAAGGACGAAGATGGAGATTTGTATGCTATTTATTTTGTATATATTCCACTGCATCATGTTGTTCCGCTGCATGTATTGTAAAAGTTTAATCAAATGTTATTTGTACAACAGTTTCATGAACTGTTTATTTGATTATTATATTTCGTCATTTTGCTGTGAGATTCTGTGTTTTGTTTTTCTTTCTTTCCCTTATTTTCTTATTTACCCCATACACCCTTTTGAACGGTTTGAGTCCGAAATGTGTGATTTATTGTCGATTTAAACCAACAAAAATGGTGGCATCATTACATAATAACTTATAACTTAAAATAAACTTACATGTGCGGTATATGCTTTATCATCCTCATGCTAGGCGTACATCACCGATCCCACGTCATCGGTCTCCCTGACGGCATGAGCATGCCAATACGTCCATATATGAGACATGAGCCCAACATGCTCTTTCCTGCAATAATTGATGTATATTATTGTTGTTCATAAAAATTTATACAAAAATGTAACAACCTCTCTAATTGCAATTAATCGATTTACCACGTCCTCGCGATGATGCTAAAATGATTTTGGGCCACCATAGTGTGTGACTGGATTATTCTGTCTGTACGCTGAGTTCCTGTCTGACTCCGCTTGCAAATTAAAAATTAAGATTATATTTTACACGTATAAATTGTGTATTCTCTACAGAAAAAATTAAGGTGACATCTGATAGACTTACCCTGAATTCATCGTTACCCTACCACGCAACCCAAGTATCCCATACACTGGCGCCAATCCAATTTGGCTTCTTCCTGGATTTTCTAATGGTGGACATCGTATCCCGGGAATTATTCACAACCTTAGAGTTCCAATGGCGCTGGAAAAGAGCAATATCCTCCTCTTGTAGGTCTACCACACCCTGTATATATGTTGAAAAATATAAGTTATACACTATACTTAGTCAGCAAATTGTAAAGTGATTATACATAATCATATTTAATTTTACACTTATCAACAAGTCCTACCAGATGCTCTTTCAAACATGCTCTGGGATCCTACTACATTTCGGCCAGCACGCAGTCATATGGCTCATGTATGCCTTCCTAGATGTGCTGAGCACTGTATTTGAAGGCTCAAGCTCAAAACCCCTGCATTACATATGATATAAACAAATCATGACTAATATGTCATACAAAATATTTATAATGCTGAAGTAATTTTAATACTTACGAGTCATCTGCTTTCGGTAGCAATCTAACCACGGTATGCAGTGCACCTTGTGATGAGCTGCCGCCATCACCTCCGCTGCGAACGGTCCCTCTTTGAGACGAAGAGGGGGAACCGGGCTGCGAAGAACTCCGCCGCATTACGAACGACATATGTACTACCTGTCATATACGCACTATTTTATTATGGCAGAACATATCATTCAACTATAAGTAAAAATATCAAGATTATGCATCAAAAATCGCATATAACATATAAAAAAGTGTAACATCAATACTCCCATAAGTTACCTTTTTTCAACATGTATACTATTAAATCAGTCCCCGTCTTTTTCTGATTGAAACTCAGTCCCGTACTCTATATGTTTTACTTTGTGGTCTTAAATGCTTATACTAATACATTTGATTCATCATTTAGAGGTCCAAAATCTGTTTTATAATGACTTTCGCACATTAAATTATCGGGTGGCATTTCACGTTTTGCAGCTTGTACTATAGCTGTAAACCCGGCTTATGTAAAGCTTTATTTTGATTTCATCGTAATGTATTCTACAATTACTGATAGTTGAGTACCGCTTGCACAACCATCCCAAAGAGGTTTCTTAGCAGCATCCAATAAATCATAATTACGTATTATTTTAGTATGGCAGAACATATCATTCAACTATGAGTAAAAATGACAAGATTACGCATCAAAAATTGCATATAACATGTAAAAAAAATGTAACATTAATACTCCCATAAATTACCTATTTTCAACATGTATACTATTATATTAGTCCCCGTCTTTTTCTGATTCAAACTCGGTCTCATACTCTATATCATTTTCCTTTGTGATCTCAAATGCTTCTACTAATATATTTGATTCATCATTTAGAGGTCCAAAATCTGTTTTATAATGATTTTCGCACATTAAATTATCGGGTGGCATTTCACGTTTTGCAGCTTGTACTATAGCTGTAAACCCGGCTTCTATGAATTTTTATTTTGATTTCATCGTAATGTATTCTACAGTTACTGATAGTTGAGTGCCACTTGTACAACCATCCCAAAGGGGTTTCTTAACAGCATCCAATAAATCATAATTACGTATTATTTTATTATGGCAGAACATATCATTTAACTATAAGTAAAAATGACAAGATTATGCATCAAAAATCGCATATAACATATAAAAAAGTGTAACATCAATACTCCCATAAATTACCTTTTTTCAACATGTATACTATTAAATCAGTCCCCGTCTTTTTTTGATTCAAACTTGGTCTCATACTCTATATTGTTTTCCTTTGTGGTCTTAAATGCTTCTACTAATACATTTGATTCATCATTTAGAGGTCCAAAATCTGTTTTATAATGATTTTCGCACATTAAATTATCGGGTGGCATTTCACGTTTTGCAGCTTGTACTATAACTGTAAACCTGGCTTTTGTGAAGTTTTATTTTGATTTCATCGTAATGTATTCTACTGTTACTGATAGTTGTGTACCACTTGTACAACCATCCTAAAGAGGTTTCTTAGCAGCTTCCAATAAATCATAATACCTGTCATATACATATTATTTTATTATGGCAGAACATATCATTCAACTATGAGTAAAAATATCAAGATTATGCATCAAAAATCGCATATGACATATAAAAAAGTGTAACATCAATACTCCCATAAATTACCTTTTTTCAACATGTATGCTATTAAATCAGCCTCCGTCTTTTTCTGATTCAAACTCGGTCTCATACTCTATATTGTTTTCCTTTATGGTCTCAAATGCTTCTACTAATACATTTGATTCATCATTTAGAGGTCCAAAATCTATTTTATAATGATTTTCGCATATTAAATTATCGGGTGGCATTTCACGTTTTGCAGCTTGTACTATAGCTGTAAACCCGACTTCTGTGAAGTTTTATTTTGATTTTATCGTAATGTATGCTATAGTTACTAATAGTTGAGTACCGCTTGTACAACCATCCCAAAGAGGTTTCTTAGCAGCATCCAATAAATCATAATTTTTGCCTTTAATACTTGGTTTTTCTTCGACATTAACATCGTTACCATCAACTTCAACCGTAGGTAACATTGAACGTGCTGCATCTTCAACCATATCTTTTATGAGATTCGTCAGAACAATTTCAATATCCACCTCTTCTTTCGAATGTGTGGGGTTAGGTGCTATAAGTTCTCCATGACGATCCCACACCACATAATTTGGCACCAAACCATATTGGTGAAAATGAACTATTACATATCTAGAATCAAATGCTTGAACCTACTACATGGACAACGAATTTCTTCGTCATTCCTATTATTACTTAAAGCTAATTCAATAAAGACCTATATATCGTTTTGAAAATGTTCACTTGTTGAGCCTTCAATTTTTCTTCTTCGCTGGTACATACAGCTCCGAACTATAGAATAATTAACCATTTTTCCTACTTTAAAACATACAAACATATTAATCATTTACATATTGACATTTTATTTTTTCAATTAAATCATACATTTAAATATTCATGAATATATAATATTATTATATTTAATTTTATTTTCAAACGGATTTACATAAAATTTTATATGAATATAATCTATAATTTTTAGGTTATTGTTGTACACTTTGATGGTTGGTCATCCTACTTCCCATTACAACACGGTAGTAGCTATGTTTTGTAAATCATTTCATTTTAACATTACAACAAAATTTCGACAGCACTTCCCCTTTGTTCCTTGTATGTACACATATGCGTGTACATATGGAACAAAAAGAAAGTGTTATCGAAATTTTGTGAACCATCTAAAATGAAATGATTTGCAATGTAACTTGTCTAATACGTGGAAAAATTTAACAATGTGGGTGTTGGAAATCCATAAATAGATATGGGGGCGACGTATCAGTTCTTTGTTGGTTTGATGCAAGCAGGAGCTGCTGCTGATGTTGGTAGAAATATAGGAGGAGCTAATCCCGTGGCTCTAGTTGGGAATAATAATGATTTCTGATAAATATTACACCAGTTTAAGTGGGAAGCCATTCTTGGGAACGAAAAGTGCCATAGAGGTTCAGAATTGGCTATTACATTGTGAGCGTATATTTACTGATTTGGGTCAAAATGATGATCAAAAGAGAAGATTGGCCTTTGGACAGTTGCAGGGGTCAGCACTACATTGGTGGAATAGTGCCACTATCGAAGTTCCGAAAGAGCAGTTAACTTGGGCTGATTTTAAGATGAGATTTGAGCAGAAGTTTGTATCTAAATTTACTAAGCCAAACTGATGAGAAGTTTATGGATTTAGTGCAGGGAGAGATGTCAGTGGCAGTGTATGCTATTAAGTCTGAAGAAACGTCTCGATATGGATACGCTGTTATAAATACTAACATCAGAAGGAATGAGAGGTCCATTCAGAGATTGATCCCTGAGCCTGCTAGAATGACCATGACACATGTTCGTGATCCATGTAATGTGGTGGTGGAGATGGTCATTCGCCATGAGGAGTTACTTGTTGATTTTTCTAAAGAGAAGCCAGTGGAAGCTTAGGGTTAAGAAGAAGGAAGCCCAGAAGGGAGATACTACAAAGAAGCCAAAGGCTAATATAGTTTGCTATAAATGTGACAAGAAGGGTCACTTTGCGAATGAGTGCCGATCATGAAATGGGAAGAAAGCTGCAAACAAAAAAATGTAAAGTGCTTCAACTATGATTAAGTTGAGCATTACAAGATCAGTGTCTAAAACCAGATAGGGCGGACAAAGGAAAGGTCTTTGCTATTGGACCAGCCAGGCCTACTGCAATAGATAAACGAAAAGATTGTGATGGAAGGTACGCTTTTGATTCAGAGTATTCAAGTTAGAGTACCTTTTGGTACCGATCATTCATATTCATTTATATCTCGGTGTTTGGTTAATATGTTGTGTTTAGAACCCACCTACCTTGTTACTTCCTTAAGGGCTGCGAATCCAATAGAAGGGTATGCAACTCCATGATCAAGATGCGACCAGTTATAACTTGATTTGTTAGGTCATAAGTTTGCATGTAGTTGATTTCGTAGATTTCATGATCATTTTGGATATTGATTGGTTAGGTAGGTATGAGGCTAGAATATTTTGTCAAGATAAGGAGATATCATTGAGACAAACTAATAGTCATAACCGAGTGATATTCTCAGTAGAGAATACTGACCGGAGTGTTAGTGCTTTTCTTAGTGCTATGGAGGTAGGAGATGAGTTAAGTCAGGTTCAGGCAGCAAGAGAGTTTGCAGGTGTCTTTGAACCAGTCATTGGACTACCACCGAAAAGAGCTGTTGAGTTTACAATAGATCTTATGCCCGAAGCTGAACCTGTGAGTAGACCACCTTGTAGGATGACACCTACCGAGATGAAGGAATTGAAGGTGCAGCTAGTGGATCTTGATGGAAGGAATTTTATTTGGCCAAGCAGTTCGCCTTAGGGAGTGGCTGCGGTGTTCGTAAAAAAGCCGAATGGGTCGTTAAGTATGTGTATCGACTATCGTAAGTTCAACGAAAGAATAATCAAAAATAAGTATCCTTTGCCAAGAATAGATGATCTGTTCAATCAGTTGAATGGAACCAGAGTATTTTTCTAGTTGGACGTGGCGATCGGTTTCCATCAATTCAGAGTGGCGGAGGACAGTATTCCTTTGACAGTATTTCGAACTAGATATGGTTCATATGAGTGGTTGGTGGTACCGTTTGGATTGACAAATGCACCTGCTTTCTTCGTAGATTTGATGAACCGAGTTTTCCGAGAGTATTTGGATAGGTTTGTACTTGTGTTTATAGATGACATTCTATTATACTCTAAGGATGAGAGAGAACATGAAGTTCATCTTATAGTGGCGCTTGAGAAGCTGAGGTAGAATCAGCTAAAGGCGAAATTTACCAAGTGTCATTTTTGGAAGAGGTTAAGTTTCTTGGTCATGTGGTTCCAGACAAAGGATTTTCAATCGATCCAGATAAGATTGCAGCCGTGAATAATTGAAAGAGACCAGTGACGGTGACTAAGATTAGGAGTTTACTTGGACTTGCTAGCTACTATTAGAGATTCATTAAGGATTTCTCGCGGGTAACAACTCCCTTAAATAAGCTTACCAGAATGGAGTTGAAGATTGTTTAGCCTGATAGATGTGAGGAAACATTCCTTAGGTTAAAGCAATTGTTGACCAATGCACTCGTGTTAGTAGTTCCTGATGGAAACCAAGGGTTGGTGCTATATACTGATGCATGTGGAACTAGATTAGGAGCAGCGTTGATGGAGAATGTTATGTTATTGCCTATGCATCTAGGCAGCTTAGACCGCATGAAGTAAGATATCCCACTCATGATTTGGAGTTTACAGCAGTGATCTTCACATTAAAGATTTAGAGACATTATCTCTTAGGGGAGAGGTTTGAGCTTTATACCAATCATAAGTCTTTACGGTATTTATTCTCTCAAAAGGAGTTAAATATGAGACAACAGAGGTTGTTGGAGTTTTTGGCCGGTTATGATTTTGGCATAGAGTATATGCTAGGGAAACGTAATAACGTAGCAGATGCTCTCAGCAGAAAACATCAGAATTTGGTGTCATCTATGTTGGTGGAGTTGCAGGGATTAGAAGCTTTAGCAAGTTGTGATGTGCAGTTAAAATCGATTGTTAGTTCTAGTCGGAGTTTCATCAGGTTGACTTGTTTAGAAGTTCGACCAGTATTGATTGACAGAATTGCTTCTAAGAAAAAAAAGGACCCAACATTAGCTAAAAGGATCTGAAGATTTGAGGTTGGAACAGAGATCGATAATTTAAAGGATTCTAGCCTTGACCAGAGAGGATGGCTAGGAAAGAAGGGGCGGTTATGTGTTCTGAATGTGGAGGACTTGAGGAAAGAAGTTCCTGGAGAATGTCATTGAACCAAGTTTTCAATTCATCCTAAAGGAACCAAGATGTATCATGATATGAAGAGGAGCTTCTATTAGGAAGGAATAAAGAGGCATGTTGGCTTGTGGGTTAGGCAGTGTGCAAACTGTCAACAACTTAAAGCTCAACATCAGAAACTGAGTGGGTTGCTTCAGCCTTTAGTGATTCTAGTTTGGAAATGAGATTCGATATCCATGGATTTTATAGACGGGTTGCCAAGGGCAAATAATGGTAATGAAAGTATATGGGTTATAGTGGACAGATTGACCAAGAGTGCTAATTTCATTCCAGTTAAGTCAACCATGGTACCTATTTTAGCGAAGTTGTTCATGAAAAACATAGTTAGACTTCATGGAGTTCCTAGCTGTATAGTCAGTGACAGAGATGCTTTGTTCACTAGTGAATTCTAGAAGAGTCTACAGGAAGTGATGGGTACCAAGCTCAAAATGAGTACTGCATATCACCCTCAGACATATGGGTAGACAGAGAGGGTCAATAAGGTACTCGATGATTTATTGTGGGTTTGTGTACTGGACGTCGGTATATCTTTGGAAGATCACATACACTTGGTTGATTTTTTCTATAATAACAGTTATCAGACTAATATAGGAATGGCGCCATTTGAACCCTTGTATGAAAGGCCATCCAAATCACTAGCATGTTGGTTGGATACTGGAGACAGATTAGTGTTAGGTTCATATTTGGTAAAAGAGGCGTCAGAAAAGATTGAGATGATCTGATAATGGATGAAGGAAGCTCAATTTAGGCAGAAGAGTTACGCAGATAAGAGGCGTAAGGACCTAGAGTTCTTAGTTGGAGATAGGGTTTTCGTTAATGTATCACCAATGAAGGGTGTATTATGATTTGGAAATTCAAGGTAGTTAGCGCCAAGATATGTTGGTCCATTCCATATTTTAGAAAGGATTGAAAAGCTCGCATACATAGTAGAGTTGTCGAGCAGTATGGCAGGTGTTCATAATGTATTTCACGTGTCTCATCTTCGCAAGTATGTGCATGATCCAGAGACTACTATCCCTTCGATAGGGTTAGAAGACTTAGAAGTAGAGCTTAATTTGACTTTTGTTAGACAACCAGTTTGGGTTGTAGCTAGAGATGAGAAAAGATTAAGGAATAAGAGAGTCAAGTTGGTGAAGTTCAGAGGAGAGACAACGAGAAGGACTATACTTGGAAGACATAAGACAGAATTAGAGATACTTATCCTAATTTTCTTTGGGGGTATGACTACATTAGATTTATATAGATAGTTTCTAGTCAGATAAGCTAGTATGGTTATCATGGTTGTTAGGAGTTGTTTCAGGTGATTGCTATGTTTAGTATTTAGTCCCTACTGAATTTCGAGGATAAAATTCTTTAAGAGGGGAAGCCTAAAACATCTCTAATTTTTGATAACATTATTCAGGAAATTTAATTAGATAAATTTAATAGAATAATGATGATAAGAGGATTGAGATTTGAATAAACCTTATATAGGGCCATGCTTATTAATAAAGTAAATGGGCTTTAATTGGGTTATTAAACTAATTAAATTACACATAGGCATATTAGTAAAATAGCCTCCTTATCACACATGGCTATACACTTCTTTCCCTTTCCCATTCATGTTCCATTTTCATTTCTCAAAAGCAAAAATCTAAAACCTAAATAGAGCCGGCCATTACCAAGGAAGAAAGAAGGAAAATTTGTCTAAAGCTAGGATGGATTAATCAACAACAAATCTCAAATTTTTTATCATATCTAAGGTGAACAATAATTTCCTACCTTCTCTATTTTATTCTATGATTATATATTTTCAAATCCATGATTAAATTCGTTTTTTGAGGACATGGATGATGATATGCTTGAAATTATTATGTTTGACTTGTTTTAATTCATTTACATACGAATTTACATGGTTTCGATGTAAGATAGAAAGTTTATGATTTTATAATGCCACAGATATTTTTTATGATAAGTAAAACATGATTTTGAAGATGCGTTTTAATTTTCAGAATTTTCCAAGCTATGCAAAATTTGTCATGAATTTCTAAAGGAAAATATGATATAATTGGGTTTAAAATTTGTTTTGAGTGTTTCACGAACAAATTGGGTCTAATTTTTTAATATGTTCGATTACATAAATAAATTGAATTTCTGTGATTTTTGGGAATTTTCCTAATTGACTTACTAGGAAAAATAAATTATTTTAAAAGAAGGACTTTTCTGAAATTGTTGGTTTTGTTATAAGAAAGGGCTTAAACATTATCGTTCTATGATTTAGATCTGATGTAATGCGGCAGTTATAAATATAAACTATTTGAAAAGTTTTTATGACAACCAATCAAAGATTTACAAATAGGCAAAAAGAAGCCAAATTTTAGCTTTTAACTCGAAAAAGTAGGTTCCGCCTCGAATAGGAGCATCTTTCGACTCCGTTAACTGCACTCCATCTCAAGCGAAACCATCCCAGTCAAACTCATATAGTCGATACCAATAAAAAAAGGTATCATCTAGATGGTACGTAGTGGATTGGGTTAAAGGCGGAAGCCTTGGTGTTGAAAGGTATGCTTCCGATGGGGTTGAAACCCTGTTTTATTTTCAAAAGATAAAATCTTGCCTTGTTTCACTTAAAGCTTTCGACATAGTCGAAACACATGGAATCGAAAAGGTTTTATAAACGGATTTCGAAGAAGGTTGCTATACTATGTAAGGTGTTAGCTTTTAAAGGAATCCTTTTTCTTTGAATAAGAGCTTTCGAAAGGATTTTTTCGATCAAGTCGAAACCCATCCACTAATTTTCCTTTCAACTGTACTAATGCCATCAATGCTTTCGAAGGGTTATCTTTGTTTTACCTAAGCCAATCATTTTTCTAAATGCTTTCAAAAGGAGTTAAGGGTTTCGAAGGCAATGGAGGTGAAAGGGGGTTTCGACTCTATCCTTCAAAGTTTTAATTTATAGGATTGTGCTTTCGAATAGATGGTTCCGACACCATCAATTTTTACCTAAATACAATTCTATAAGAGTTTCGAAAGAGATACTTTCGTATATAACCATTTTGACCCAAAGGATGTTTAAAGAGTAAACCCAATGCTTTCGAAGGGATACTTTTATTTGTTTCGAAGCTATGTTTGAAGAACGTTTTAGATACCATCGCAAGGTATAATTGGTTTTGAAAGGAATGTTTACTATGTTTTGGAAAGAATTCTTTGCTTTCGACGGAAGTTATCCAAAGTTTTCGAAAGAGATGTTTTTAGATTTCAAAACATAAACCCAGTCTCAATTTAAAGGAATAAAAATGGCATAAATAAATAAAAAAGTTTTTGAAATGAAGAAGTTTTGATTGATTAAAAAGGTTAAAGTGGTTTAACCGGGTATATAATCAAGGATAATAAACCACAGCTGTTGGTATTATTTTGTTGCTATGTTTACTTATTCATATACTTATTCACATTGTTATTAACCCATAACTGTATTTTGGGGAAGAGCAGAATAACCAGTTTGGTTGACTCAGTAGTGAGTATAACTTAAGGAAATGTTAAAATCTTAATAAAAGATATTGGCAGCGGCCAATTGGTTCATAGTAATCCCATGAAAACTATGCATAACAAATGATATTGGCAGGGGCCAATAAGTTCATAGTCAACATATGAAATCTATGTTTATTATTGGCAAGGGGCGTATGGTTATAGTTAGCCCATGAAACTACGTCCGGACTAAGATATTGACAGATAGTCAATAGGTTACTAGTTAGCCATGAAAACTAGGATATGAAAAATGATATTGGAGTTAGCAATATGTTCTTTGTGATCCCATGAAAACTATGAAATCGGATGGCTAGTCCATAACATTTAACAGGTTAATAGTGATCCTTAAGACTATAATTTAGATAGATAGCCAGAATGAATGGGGATGGGTAATTCAAATTTGATTTACTCATTTTGCATATCATCATAATATATTGAAATAACAAGTATTTAACCATTATGGATGCAGGATCACAGTATAAGGTTTTATAAATGTTTTAGAATACTAGCGAGGGGAAAACCCATTCTACTAAGCGTCGTGGTCTCACTAGGTATCTAAATGGTTTGAGATGGCGGATTATTATTCATACCATGCTTTTTATCTAACTCGAAGTTTTTTTTTTCCACTTAAAATCTTGAGTACTCAATTGATTTTGAGTAGGTTGAGAGTTAAGGTGTCCAGGTGTTCTTTTAGACGCATAAAGCTTCCGAAGATGTGCAGGAGGCAAGCTAGTTATTAGAGTTCTTTATTTCTGTTGTGTCTTTTGATTATAAAGAAAAATTGGTTTTACGGCCTTATTATTATATACTTTAATCAAGCAAGGGGGCATATTTATGTGTCGCTCTTAGCGTATTTTGTATTAATTATATGTTATCTGAACGTGGTCTGCGAATTGTGATTATGTAATCAATTTGGAATGTATTGAAATGGAATATGGAATTTGTTTATTTTTAATTTTTTTTCCATATTTTAGTAGTTCCGTGTATCAATGTATCTAATATCGTCATATTTGGTCACTTAGGATTAATAACTATGGATGGCTATAGCATCCGTAGCCGTTAGTTTGGGCCTCTAAGTAGGGGGATGTTACAAATATTGTTGAAAATGTGGAGTACCGAAGACGTATATTTCATCACTATCTTCTTCTTCCACGGCTTGTGTGTGCATAGGAGTCTTCCCTCGATCACCTCTGTCGTGTGACATACCTTCCCGTGAGGCTTGAGAATGATAAACCAGTGTTTGAATCCAAGGTGTGGGTGTTGGTGAAGGCGAAGATGATGAGCGTGAGGAAGATCGGCCACGTACTTTGTGCATCACCTTCCTTAAGTGGAGACCACTTTGTCTAGAGTCTTCCCCATCTTTGTCATCCTAGTAAAGAAAGAGCATTCCAACCCAGTCATTTTTCTATTTACAGCTCGTTGATTGGCCATGATTATTTTTTGGTTTATGATTGGCATATCACGAAGAGATTCATTTGGCATTAGTTCAACCCGAGCTTTTTGAATTTCGAAGTCCGAATAATATTCGGTGCCATGACTAGAGGAAGGTGGACGTTGGGAGGGATGAGGGGAGTAGGTTTGTTGAGGAGTGCTAGTTTGAGGAGGGCCATGATGTTCTTGTTCTTATTTTTGTTGTGTCCATTGGTTGAAGGGAATGATACGAGGTGGACTCCTCGGAAGATGCATCAGTGAAAGATATCGTGGTTCACTATCTTTGGTCGGAATTTCTTCGTATTGTGAGATATACGAAGGAACAAAAATATTTGGCAAGATGCACGTTATATATGGAGCATAAACAATGGAACGACGATGCATAGCCCAAAATCCTTTAATTTAATCATGAATAAAATTTTCCCAATTAACTGGTAGTGTGGCGCCCCACCTCTATGCTCACAATAACAAAGGTTATTATAAGGAATAACGTCTACTATTGCGAAGAATAAGGCTTGTTAGAAGCGACCATCCGTAAGTAATGCCTTAGACAAGTATTGATTACATCGATAGGAGTTGTGTAAATTACTCCCAACGATATAAATTCCTTCCAAATCTAAAACGAAACTACGGTGGCATAAGGAAAATTCAGAACAACTCATAATAACAATAACACAGATAAGTATAATCACATCAGAATAGAAATATCAGATATATAACAGAAGATAAGTCTAGATACGTGCTACAACAATCGATGGTTCACATGAACCAAATGTACATATACATAGATATCATATCATACATGAGATGAGAGTCAATACATCAAAAGTGACACCTCGAAGTCTAGACAAAAGATGATGCGAAATCCCAAAAGATGAAGCGGCAGCAGAATCAAAGATAGCGATTAGCCTGAAATAACTCGGTCTGACCCGAGTATTATTTAAAAGAAAATAATAAACGGATCAGTCTAATTTAAACTTAGAAGTGAATGCATCATAAACAACATCAAAGCAAATCAATCATATCTCGAATGAGATTATTCAGCATAAATAATCAACATAGTCTAAATGAAGAAATCTCATTCAACTCCATCAGATTCAACTTTCAAATTCATAAATGAATTCAAAAAAGAAATTCACAAAATCTAGAAATCAAAATAGATAACTAGAAAAATCAGCATAGAAGTAGATCGATCCCAGCATATGGCGAGTCTAAGCTACGCCGCACGTGCATCAACATATGGCCGAAGCCTACCAAGTACTATCATCATAATTTTTGGCGCCCAACAAATTGACCTGAAGGTCCAACAAATGACCCGAAGGTCTAGTACTGGTAATTGACCCGAAGGTCCATCATATGACCCGAAGGTCCAGCATAGTGGCTTGAAAGCCCAACAAAATCATCAAAATCATCAAACAACGACAAATATTTCAATTAACGAGTTTGGAATTAACCGAATTAGTAAAAGTGTGGTTCTATACTCCGCACTTTTGCTAAATCGTTTAAATCTCTTCATCGTTTCCTTGAAAGTGCAAAATTGTGTATTTTATATAAATAACATTTTACGTTCTCAAATGGACAAGTCCGGAGTCAATCGGATCAGTAAAAGTAACGGTTCATAGTCCTTAATTTTGCTGAAGCATTTAAATCGATTCCTCATTCTTTTGAAAGCATAAACTGTAAAATTTTGGAGACAGTCTTATTTAAAACAATTTTTAAAATACGTGATTCAAAACAGCAACATCTATAGCAATTTCGACGAGGAAATTGCGCTTCACAAAACACCATAAAACGGATATCAAATCAGCGTTGCAGAATAACTGCTTGAAAATTCACTTTAAATTGACGGTTACTGAAGTCAAATCAACAGTAATTTTTATTCGTCAATAATCTCATTAAAACAACATGCCTCAAAAATATAGCATCGAAGTAAAAATTCCATTATAAAAATAATGGCGCAAAATACGTTTTAAAACCAAACACCGGTTCAAAGCAAATTTAAATAGTGGATTGCACTTCTATATATATTGATTAAAATATTGGATAGCTTGGACTTAGATTGTGTGCAACACATAAATTGACAAAAGGTCTAGACTACACTTACATGACGAATACTTTTCACAAAAATGAAAGTTACAAAGTTTTAAAGTAACCTAGACCATACACGCACTAATGCATTTGAAGAATAACCTGGGCAATATTATATGCATGCACGCACCTTTTAATAAAAACAAACAAAAAATGTTTGAATTATTCACATGCATAGAGTACAAAAAATATATCAATGACTTGCGCAAATTTTCCCCGGCGCATACGAAATGAATGGGAAAAATAATTAAAAAAACACCTGAGCACTACAACACCATGCATGCACGCACGTAATTACATAGGTAAGAATATAAATGAACAACTTTATTTTTCCACACAACGCACAATTATGGTCTGGGCTTCATGCAATAAAATAAAATGCACATGGAAGGGATAAAATATCTGGGCACTAACGCCACATGCATGCAGTGATGAAATTAATAAAATAACATGACCTGGTTTTCCACGAACGGCCTAATTTTAAGAAGTGACCAATAAAAATATGACTCAGGTAATATTTGCACGTATAGTATGAAGTAATGAAAATCAATGATGGCTTGGCAATATTTATGTGTACGACATGTTTGCACGCAAGTAGTAAATGGCGTGCACGCACATAAACTAATTACAAAAATAAAATAACCTGGCCAATACAGTTTACGCGTAGGTATAAATTACTCTGGACAAGTCTCAAGCCTTACACATACTTGCAAATGGGAATATAAAGTGAAAATGAGAACCTTGACTTGATATACTGATACGCACTCTATGAAACAATAGATGGCCGGAAATATTCATGCAGACACGCAATTTACGGTTTCAAAACAATTTTTGTGCACTTTAACTTGCGCACACACGTAATGAAAAGTGACCATATGCACGCAAGTGAAAAAAATGTAAAACAACAATGATCTGGGACTTGTTTTTCAATTCATCAACTTGCATACACGAAAAATATAAACTGAAACTGAGGAGGGCCTGGATATCAATACATGCACGCATGAAAATATATAAACAACTTAACCACAAAAAGTTGCAAACCATTATAATCTACAAAACTACATATCAAAATAAGCAACATAGTTTAATTAGAAGCGTGAGTTTGCACTCACCTCAAGTTCGTTTCCAAATCAGTTAGCAATAAAATCCACAAAAGAGCGAGAATTTGGAACCGCCATTAATAATTTGTTACCGAGCAACTGAAGAAAAATGAGCTAAAGAAAGAATGCATGCATACTTTTCTTTCACCAAAATTTTGCACAAGTCAAATAAAGTGCTAGAAATTGTACAAAGGCATTTAATGTAAACGTGCATTAGTGGGAAGGAAGTACACAACCTATGCAAAAAGGATGATGGCCATATAGCTAAGTTTCCAACTTTGGTTTTATAAATAAGTGACAGCAAACGAAGTGTTCACTACTTTTGAATTGAACCCATTCATTTTTTTCACGTGAAGGCCAAATGCAAATATAACACAACTTAGTTATATTCAATGCAACAAGCAATTTGCAACTGACTTCGCAAATGAATTTGCACCATTTTTTTTTTAAAACTCAATTTAAAATTTCTATTTTAAATCTTCATTTCGACGGTAATAAAACCACGGTTGTTACAAACTCCCTCCTTATAAAAATTGCATCCCCGCAATTTTCATACCAGAAGTTGTTTATAACACAAATAATTCATCACAACAAAGATTAAAATAGAAAAGATGGATAAGAATGCTCACCCCCACCCGAAGAGGAGAGAAAACTAGGATAAGAACGCTCGATGAATTCTTTGGTTTCCCAAGTGCAATCTTTGGGGTTTGCGGACCATTGAATTTTCACAAGCGGGACTTATTTATTCCGAAGGCGTTTGACCTCCGAAGCTAGCACACGAATAGGATTTTGCACAATAGACAAGTCGGGTGAGATCTCAAGATCTTGCAACACATGAGGATCAATAATAGAATCCGAATCTCGAAGGCATCGACGAAGCTGGGATATATGAAATACGTCATGAATTCTAAAAAACTGGATAGGTAGCGATACACGATAAGCAACAGGGCCAATGCGTTCCGTAATAGGAAACGGTCCAATATATCGAGGGGCCAATTTCCTGGAGCTACTAAAACGCACCACACCCTTCATCGGAGTAACATGAATGAATGCGCGATCGCCAACAGAAAATTCCAAAGGCTTCCTACCATGATCGGTATAAGATTTCTGCCTATTCTGAGCCTCTTTCATTCTCTGTCTGATAATATCAATCTTCTTAGAAGATTCATGAATATAATCGGGGCCGAGAACTAACTTTTCCCTCGATTCCAACCAACAAGATGGTGATCGACACGGTCTTCCGTAAAGGGCTTCGAAAGGAACCATACCGATACTGGATTGGAAACTGTTGCTATAAGAGAACTCAACTAGAGATAAGTGGTCTTCCAAACTACCACCAAAATCAAGAATACAAGCTCGAAGGAGATCTTCTAAGACTTGATTCACCCTTTCAGTCTGACCATCAGATTGTGGATTATAAGCTGTACTAAGATTAAGCTTAGTGCCCAAAGCTTTCTGAAGACTCCGCCAGAAACCACTAATAAAAAGCGGATCCCTGTCACTAACAATAGAACTAGGCACACCATGAAGTCGAACGACTTCCTTAATAAAAAGCTTAGCCAACAAAGGAGCACTCCGATTGGACTTGATAGGAATAGAATGGGCTGATTTGGTCAATCTGTCAACGATCACCCAAACATTAGTATGGCCCGACCTCGAACGAGGTAGACCATCAATGAAGTTCATAGAAATCTAATCCCATTTCCATAATGGAATCTCAAGAGGCTGCAAAAGACCACTTGGACGATGGTGTTCTGCTTTAATAAGTTGACAAGTCATGCAACGACTCACATAACTTGCAACATCACGCTTCATACCTTCCCAAAAGTTTAAGCGTTTCATGTCAGCATACATCTTACTACTACCCAGATTAATAGTATACTTAAAACGATGACAGTCCTCAAGAATGTCATTTCTAAGATTAGGAACATCAGGCACGATCAACCTTCCCTTCTTCCGAATACAACCATGAATATCAAAATCATATGAAGCAAGAAATTCGAGCCAACGCTGTTGCCTCATATTAAGTTCTTTCTAAGTGAACAAATATTTCAAAGACTTGTGATCAGTGAAGTGAATAAAACGCTCGTCCAATAAATAATGTCGCCAAATCTTTAGAGCGAAGACTATAGCGGCTAACTCCAAATCATGGGTAGCATAACGAATCTCGTTAGGCTTTAGTTGTCTAGAAGCATAGGCAACTACTCTATCCTTTTGCATGAGAACAGCACCGAGTCCATAACCACTAGCATCGGTATAAATAACAAGATCATGATTCCCCTCGGGAATCACTAAGATAGGAGAATAAGTAAGGAGATCTTTTAACTTCATGAAAGATGTTTCACACTTATCCGACCAAATAAAAGGAACAACTTTTCTCGTGATAGTGGTAAGCGGTAAAGCAATACGAGAAAAGTCCTTAATGAACTGGCGATAATATCCCGCCAATCCAAGGAAACAACGGATCTCAGTAACGGTCTCGGGCCTCTTCCAATTCTTAATAGATTCGAATTTGGAAGGATAGACAGAGATACCATCGGAAGAAACTATGTGACCGAGAAACTTCACCTTATTCTACCAGAAGTGACACTTGGAGAATTTGGCATAAAGCTGATGCTGACCAAGAGTACTCAAAAAAATCTCCAAATGCTGAATATGATCGACTTCAGATTTGGAATAAATAAGAATATCATCAATGAAAACCAAGACGAACTTATCGAGATATTCTCAGAATATCCGATTCATAAGATCAACAAAATACGTTGGAGCATTCGTCAAACCGAATGGCACAACAAGCCATTTGTAAGAACCATAACAGTACGAAATGCGGTAAGAGGAATGCTATCTTCCGCAACTCGTAACTGATGAAAACCGGTAGCAAGATCGAGTTGGGAGAAAAGCTTAGCGCCACTTAATTGATCGAACATGTCATCGATCCTAGTTAACGGATACCTATTTTTAATAGTGAGCTCACTAAGCTTGCGATAATCAATGCAAAGCCTAAGAGTACCATCTGGCTTCTTAACAAAGACAACGGCGGCGCCCCAAGGAGATGAGCTAGAACGAATAAATCGCTTGGCTTCCAACTCAAATAATTGTTGCTTGGGTTCCTCATTTTATTTAGCAGACATCCTCCTGAGAGGACGGCTGAGAGGATGAGCACCAGAGATAAGGTCAATACGGGACTCAATTGCCCTCTTTGGCGGCAAACATGAAATAGGCTCGAAGATATCAGAAAAATCACAAACAACCGGAATATAAGATATGACATCCTTCGATTCGTAGGAAGAAATAAGACATTCGAAGTATGCTTCAAGCTTCGAAATATAATAGATAATTGCTCGATAGCATCGGGATGCTTGAGATATAATGTTCTTTCGGGACATAGGATTTGAACTTCATAACGGACAAGCCAATCCATACCCAATATCATACCAAAACCAAGATGATCCATAACATGCAGATTCGCATGAAAGGAAAAGCCACATAGAATAATCTCAACATCAACACATAACAAACCAAGAGTAGCAGATCCACCAATAGGATTCACAATCCTCAAAGGATCGCAAAGACTAACAACATCCAAAGGAATAACATCAACAAGCTCCTTTGATACGAATGAATGCGATGCACCCATATCGAAAAGAACTCTAATAGAATAACCATGAAATAAAATAAACCCTTCCAAAACAGAAGGAGTAATACCTTTGGGCATAGAAGAACCACCAGAAGCTTTAGCAACATTAAGCTTTCCAGATTTTGAAACCCTTAGGAGAAATAGGACAATCAGAAACCCAATGACCCTCTTTCTTGCAATAACGACAAATACGAGGTTTAGGACAGCTACGAAGAAAATGATCCAAAGGACCACAATTATAGCACACCCTCTGAATAGAAGATGCACTACTAGGCTGAGTACTAGAGGTAGCTTGTTTCTTCTTCTTCTTGTTGGAAGAAGAATTAGGCCTATGAAATGGAAAACTCTTCGGATTCTTAGAAACCTCAACCTCATCACCACTATCACGTTCCTTTTCAACAGCTTCAAGGCAAAGAGCCGAATCAACAAGTTCCTCTAAAGAGAGCTTAAGCTGAAGCAAAAGAACTTTCTTCAATTACTTATTCAAACCATCAACAAATTGAAGATTCTTCTTACGCCGAGTCTTAATGAACTCAGCTCCGTATTTGGATAAGGTCTCGAAAGATGCAACATAATCAGAAACAGAGAACTTTCCTTGCTTCAACTCAAGGAAACTATGAGCAAGATTAGCCTTTTTCGATTCAGGAACGAACTTAAGTTTGAAACGTTCCTTAAACTGAATCCACAAGAGAGAGGACTCATCAACTTCTGCAATAAAAAGCTCATACCAATCTAGCGCACGTTATGCTAGATGCTACGAGAAAGCGATGATGATTAGAAAGATCCATCCGTGAAAATATGCACTCACAAGCGCGCAACCAAGTCTGAACCTCCAATACACTTTCTGATCCTTTGAAAGGCTTGCCTCCAAGGTGGGAATAGCCACTACATATGCGGGCGAAGGCAGGCTTTTGAGAGGGAGCTACGGGAGTAGCAACAGACGGCTGAGTACCTCGAAATAGCTCCACAAACTGATCAGCTGACATATAGTCTCCGTCTGGATGAGAACCACTGGACGAGCCTGCAGAAGAACGCTTCCCTATACCTCTTCCAGCCATGGGCTGAGAGAACAAGAGAAGATAAGGATTAGTTAAACAACACACAATTGATAAGAAATTTAACAAATGGAATACTACGGAATATGAGATTTATTCCTAGACATACTCCACATGTCAAAGTGGAAAGAATAGATTAGAAAGGCACGAATAAACCCTCGAATAGTTGTAACGCATGTTCCATTCTGCTTCTGTTCTGTGTTTATTATAATTTTTTCTGGATTTCAACTCTGATACCAAGCTGTGACTCCCCATCTATATGCTCACAATAACAAAGGTTATTATAAGGAATAGCGTATGCTATTGTGAAGAATAAGGCTTGTTAGAAGCGACCATCCATAAGTTATGCCTTAGACAAGTATTGATTACATCGATAGGAGTTGTGTAAATTACTCCCAACGATATAAATTCAATCCAAACCTAAAACGAAACTACGGTGCTTAAGGAAAATTCAGAACAACTCATAATAACAACAACATAGATAAGTATAATCACATCAGAACAGAAATATCAGATATATAGTGGAAGATAAGTCTGGATACATGCTACAACAATCGATGGTTCACATGAAGCAAATGTACATATACATAGATATCATATCATACATGAGATGAGAGTCAATACACCAAAAGTGACACCTCAAAGTCTAGACAAAAGATGATGTGAAATCCCAAAAGCTGAAGCGGCAATAGAATCAGAGATAACGATTAGCCTGAAATAACTCGGTCTGACCCGAGTATTATTTAAAAGAAATAATAAACGGATTAGTCTAATTTAAAATTAGAAGGGAATGCATCATAAAATACATCAAAGAAAATCAATCATAATCTCGAATGAGATTATTCAGCATAAATAATCAACATAGTTTAAATGAAGAAATATCATTCAACTCCATCAAATTCAACTTTCAAATTCATAATTGAATTCAAAACAGAAATTCACAAAATCTGGAAATCAAAATAGATAACTAGAAAAATCAGCATAAAAGTGGATCGATCCCAGTATACGACGAGTCTAAGCTACGCCACACGTGCATCAACATATGGCCGAAGCCTACCAAGTACTGTCATCATAATTTTTGGCGCCCAACAAATTGACCCAAAGGTCCAACAGATGACCCGAATGTCTAGTACTGGTAATTGACCCGAAGGTCCATCATATGACCCAAAGGTCCAGCATAGTGGCTCGAAAGAAAGCCCAACAAAATCATCAAATAATGGAAAATATTTAAATTAACGAGTCTGGAATTAACCGAATTAGTAAAGCGTGGCTCCATACTCCAAACTTTTTCTAAATCTTTTAAATCTCTTCATCGTTTTCTTGAAAGTGCAAAATTGTGTATTTTATATAAATATCACTTTACGTTCTCAAATGGACAAGTCCGGAATCAATCGGATCAGTAAAAGTAAGAGTTCATAGTCCTTAATTTTGCTGAAGCGTTTAAATCGATTCCTCATTCTTTTGAAAGCGTAAACTGTAAAATTTTGGAAATAGTTTTATTTTAAAATGATTTTTAAAACACGTGGTTTTGAAATAGCAACGTCTAGAGCAATTTCGACGAGGAAATTGCGCTTCATAAAATACCGTAAAAACGGATATCAAATCAGCGTTGCGGGATAACCGCTTGAAAGTTCACTTTAAAATTGACGGTTACTAAAGTCAAATCAACAGTAATTTTTATTCTTCAAAAATCTCATTAAAACAACATGCTTCAAAAATATAGCATCGAAGTAAAAATTCCGTTATAAAAATAATGGCGCAAAATACGTTTTAAAACCAAAAACTGGTCAAAGCGAATTTAAATAGTGGATTGCGCTACTATATATATTAATCAAAATATTGGATAGCTTGGACTTAGTTTGTGTGGAACACATAAATTGACAAAAGGTCTAGACTACACTTACGTAAAGAATACTGTTGCACAAAAATGAAAGTTATAAAGTTTTAAAGTAAACTGGACCATACACGCACTAATGCATTTGAAGAATAACCTGGGCAATATAATATGCATGCACACACCTTTTAATAAAAACAAACAAAAAATGTTTGAATTATTCACATGCACAGAGTACAAAAAAAATATCAACGACTTGCGTAAATTTTCCCCTGCGCATACGAAATGAATGGAGAAAAAAAACCCGAGCACTACAACACTATCCATGAACGCACGTAATTACATAGGTAAGAATATAAATGAACAACTTCATTTTTCCACACAACACACAATGATGGTATGGGCTTTAATGCAATAAAACAAAATGCACACGGAAGGGATAAAATATCTGGGCGCTAACGCCACATGCATGCAGTGATGAAACTAATAAAATAATGTGACCTGGTTTTCCACGCATGGCCTAATATTAAGAAGTGACCAATAAAAATACGACTCAGGTAATTTTTGCACGTATAATATGAAGTAATGAAAATCAATGATGGCCAGGCAATATTCATGTGTACGATATGTTTGCACGCAAGTAGTAAATGGCATGCACGCACATAAATGAATTACAAAAATAAAATAACCTGGCCAACGCAGTTTACATGCAAGTATAAATTACCCTGGACAAGTCTCATGCCTTACATATACTTGCAAATGGGAATATAAAGTGAAAATGAGAATTGCCTTGACTCGATATACTGACACGCACTCTATGAAACAATAGATGACCAGAAATATTCATGCAGACACGCAATTTACGGTTTCAAAACAATTTTTGTGCACTTTAACTTGCGCACACACGTAATGAAAAGTGACCATATGCATGCAAGTGAAAAAAATGTAAAACAACAATGATCTGGGACTTGTTTTTCAATTCATCAACTTGCATACACAAAAAATATAAATTGAAACCGAGGAGGGCTTGGATATCAATACATGCACACATGAAAATATATATACAACTTAACCACAAAAAGTTGCAGAACATTATAATCTACAAAACAACATATCAAATAAGCAACATAGTTTAATTAGAAGCGTGAGTTTGCACTCACCTCAAATTCGTTTCCAAATCAGTTGGCAACAAAATCCACAAAAGAGCAAGAATTTGGAACCACCATTAATAATTTGTTACCGAGCAATTGAAGAAAAATGAGCTAAAGAAAGAATGCAGGCATACTTTTCTTTCACCAAAATTATGCACAAGTCAAATAAAGTGTTGGAAATTGTACAAAGGCATTTAATCTAAACGTGCATTAGTGGGAAGGAAGTACACAACCTGTGATAAAGTATGATGGCCATACAACTAAGTTTCCAACTTTGGTTTTATAAATAAGTGACAGCAAACGAAGTGTTCACTACTTTTGAATTGGACCCATTCATTTTTTTCACGTGAAGGCCAAATGCAAATATAACACAACTTAGTTATATTCAATGCAACAAGCAATTTGCAACTGACTTTGCAAATGAATTTGCATCATTTTTTTTAAAACTCAATTTTAAATTTCTATTTTAAATCTTTATTTCGACGGTAATAAAACCCCGGTTGTTACAGGTAGGTGAGCAAATATTGCATACAAAGCTCTATGGACATTGGGATAAATTTGTTCATGACTACCTAGACAAGGAATATTGTTATTAATCATCATTAGATTAAATAGTCTAGCCAGCGGTTGAAGATAAATGGATTTCCATTGTGGCATTCTATTCTCTCATATTTGATGTGCAACTTCATCCCTAGGTAGAAGACCATGATCCGGTATATCGGTTAAATCAATCCTCTCATAAGAATATCCAAAAATACGATCAATGGTATACACATCAATTTTGACTTCTTTCCATTAAACGCTTGACCATAACTAACCATTATCATTCTCCATATTCCAAATCTCTAAACTACATAGATTGGAGTAGAAGAGGTAAATAGCAAGAGGATCGATGATTACCTTATTCACATCATAACTAATCAAATTGCAACAGCTGACATCCATAGTAATTCCTAAGATTTCATATTCCATAACATTGACTAGGCGATAAAAAGGACCCAAGTGGATCTTATTTTGGGTAAAAGCCTCGAATCTTTTGATTGCATTAGGATAATTGCGGAGCCGTTGTTTAATGTGAGCTTGTGTGACTGATGCTTGAGAGGAGGACGAAGATTGGCCTTACTTTTGCTTCTTGGAGATGGCAAACTTCTTAGGAGCCATTGATTTAAGAATTTGAGTGTTTTAAGATCTAGGGGTTTAGGAATTTGGAGTTAAAATGTAGGTAACATGAAGAGAAAGGGAATTTTTTTTCTATACAGTTGTTGGTTAATTTTTACCAGAGCAGCGACATACGTTTGTGAGGAAGTCATAGATGTCTGTAAGGAAGTCACAGATATCAGTGGCTTTAGTTAGAAGGAGCCGAGAGAGCTAACAGACGTCTGTGATGGTTGCACGGACGTCTATGATGGTTTCACAAAGGTCTACGACTATAGAAGATTTAAATAGAGAATCTTTACAAACGTCTATGTGTTTTCCATAGACGTTTGTGGTTACAATGAAAATTTTCCCGTAACTAATGACAGATCCATGAAATAGTTTGCTTGAATTCTGATTTCTGCTGATTCCTCTAGAGGGATATGTACCGATCGCTCCAACTTGCTCCAAATAACATGCGATCCCTAACAGAGCTTCTCATGTTGTGTTACACTTAGCCTCTAAGTTTCACGCTAATTTGACTAGTAGGACTCGAGTTATTGATTAATCTTTATCGCAATATGCCGTGAATGCTGATTATAGCCGATCCTTATGGAAGGATAGGTACCGATCCCTGCAATTTGCTCCAAATGTCATGCGATCCTTATGGGGTGTTCCACATGTTCTAATTAGCTTGTCCTCAAAGTTTCATGTCAGTTGGATGTGTAGATGTTGAGATATTGGTCGTTTTTCCACAATAATGCTCTTGTGCTTTGAAGTATGCCGATCCCTCTTATTGGAGCCAATCTATGTCGATCCCTCTTATGCATTGAGACATATTTCATATTTCGAACATTCTCCTTGCATATCTATCAATTCCATTCAATATTGACTCGATCCTATTATCTACACCTGGTTTTGGGCCCTACAATTATCGCTCTGTACTCATTGTCCTTGGTAATCGTGAAGTCTTTTGGGTTAAATCTACCTGCATACTGCCTTAGCAAAAGGCGGGTTACACTTTGCCCTCCTCCAAAACATGCCTTGTGCTTTGAATTGCCAAAAATCAAAAATTTGAAATCCATAATCCATTGATTGCCATATTGTCCAATCCATTGCCAATCCAAATCCATGATCTTTCTGAATCGTTAGTGAAATCCATGATCATTCGGAGTTGATTTCCGATACTGAACCCACGATCTCTTTGGATTATTAGCGAAAGCACAAACAGCTTTGGGCCCATATCCAAATCCATAGCTGCTCAAAGTTAAAATCCAAATCTTAAACTCTCTGGGTTGTTATCCACATCCAAATCCTCGATCTCACCATATCCTTGCCGAGCACAATCCGTACTCGATGACCTGAGTAGGTCGATCCATCATGTTCGAACGAAGCGACCTACTGCTTGCTAGGCATATTCCATACCAGATGACCGTGATCTCTCCAGATCTTGCCAAGCACAATCCATACTCGATGACATAAGTAGGTCGACCCATCGTGCTCAAGCGAAGCGACCTACCCCTTGCCGGGCATAGTCCATAGCTAACAACCTCGATCTCTCCGGATCCTTGCTGAGCACAATCTATACTCGATGACCTAAGTAGATTGATCCATCGAGTTTGTGTGAAGCAACGTACCCTTGCTATGTATTGTCCATATCTAACAACCTGTATTATCTATTACATTGATCCAAATTTAAACATTCCTAGGTCCATTTGCCAAAATATAAAATAAGAATCCGTACAACCAATAAACCAGAGTTCGAAGCAAACAAGAAGAAAAAACAAATTTCACATGCCCTAACATTACAATTTATCATCAACTCAGAGCATGCCAAGGGACTATCCTCGATCTCATACATGTGTAAGTGACTTAGTCATCATACTATGGAGTTTGTTACTTATTCCATGCTATCCCGACCAATTAATGACAAGTTGATGATAATGCTTTGATATGTCATTTTCATACGAGGTGGATGGTGGCTGCTCATATTCCACTACTACAGCCCAAGTCCTTATGTATTGTTGTAACCGACCATTCCTCACGTGTTCCTCAATGAATTCCTTCAAATGCCTGCAGTCATTTGTATTGTGCCCATCCATCTCATGCAATAGGTAGCGCTTTCCTGATGCATGTTTGTGTTCAAAGGGTTCCATCCTTGCCTGCCTTCGATATAGAAGGTGTTCTCAAGTATCCAGATATATCTGTTCTAGGTTTTCATTCAATTCCGAGTAAGAAGAGGATTTGGGTTCTCCACTCTATTGCTTCAATCCATCGAAGCTATTGTCCATGTTCCATTTACCATTGTCCTTTCCCGAGCTTTCATTGGGTCATTCTCCACCACGTACCGTATTAACTTTCGTTGCCTCTTTATAAGCTTTCGCATCTTCTTATCACAGAATCCTTTCTACTTCATGGTAGAATTCTCCGAGATCCATCAGTGGACCCCATATTAGTGATGTCTTGAAATCTAAATTATTTGCAACTCCTGACACTACTGCTATCAAAACCATCGACAGATCTGGTCGATCCACCTAAATAACTGCTACATTTAACATGGTTAAGAAATTCTTGAGTGATTCTCCTATCCACTGTTTTACTAATGTTAATGTTATCACATTCTTGGGTCATGTTATGTGAACCCGAAACTGATTCATTAATCTTTCGACTAATTCCATCCATGTGCGAACTGCTTTCCAATTGTTTGAACCATATCGCCGCAGCATCTGTTAAGTATAAGAGAAAGCACCATGCCAAGACTTCTTCTGATGCCCCCAGTTGTAACGATCCCGAGTTATAATTTATTTTAATTCGACAATTAATTTAAATTTTGAATAAAAATTGGGTAATAATTGGTAATTTATACAAAATGTTAGTAAAATTTTAATAATCGAGTATTTGAAAATTATAAAACAGTCGATAGTTAAACTTTATAAGGAAATAAAGTTTGTGTTGATGTTAAACAAATATTTAAGTAAATTTTTAATTATATAAAATATGAAATGAACATATTAAATGATCCTAGAATTTTGTAAACTAAAAAAAATATATATAAAATATAAAACAATTTGTATATAAGATAAAATAAATTACAAACAAATGTATGCATGCAAACGTAATTAAAATAGAAATTTATTTGCAATACAAAGTAACAAAACAAAGAAATAAAATAAATACACATAGTTAGAATTCAAAACAACACTTAAATATGAAACAAAATAAAACATAAACAAAGAAACACCAAGATCCTTAGTACACTGTAAAATATCCTAGCACACATTTTTCATCTCAGCCGAAGTAAGGCTGAAGTAAGAAAATACATTAACATGCATAACCAAGTACAATAGCATACCAAAGCAAGATCATCTCAGCCCATAACTATTGTACAAACAAACAATAATAACCCCTGTACACATCTCCTTTATATTAGCCTTCCCCTCTCATTGTAAGTCTGTTCCACAAACGAAAGCAAATATGAAGTAATGTTATCTCAAACTAAAACAAAATTCATCAAACAAATCAAATCAATGCAACCAGATATTCTACCTGGAAATTATAAATGAAGATTGAATGCAAAAGTTCAAAGCAGAGATCTTCTCAGTTTTAAGCATGCAAGTTCATTCTGAAAGAAAAGAAAGAAAAACAAAGGAAATCAAAATCCAGCTTTCCAAATTCAAAGCAAAGTATTTTGCTACCTCTGTTTCAACAGTTTCAGGTGAGCAACTCTTCCTTTAAAAGCCTAATCCTATTGATATATTTTGATGGTATGATGATTGTTTGATTTGTGTGATGGTTGAATATCTTAATGAATGCAATATGACAGTATGAATATCATTGCATGTCTGCATATATATAAAAATGTTTGTGTGTATATGACTGTAAATACATGAGCCTCTGTCTAAACTAACAGTTTTTTTAAACAAATTCAAAACCTATCTCAAATAATGGACTTTGTTCTTTATTTCTGGAATATCAAGGTGGGTAAACTTTTGAATCTGAATTTAGCTGGTTGTTTTAATAATCATGATAAAGTAAAAGTGATGAAGTATTGTATGCATACAGATAGGTATGTATATGAGTATGAGTGAACTATGCCTGTCAGAAAACAGACATGTTCTCAGTTTGAACATAACAAGTTTCCAAATATGTTTTGAAATCAAATTCCCTCTCTTTTGATTATTGTTAAACTTCAGACATTAAATAAAAGTTGTTAGTTTTAATATGGTTCGAATATAAAAAAATAGATTTAAGTAAAACAAAGGAAGTCTCTCTTGAAAATTTTGAAAATACAGACATCATTTAAATTATGTCGAAATTTCAAACATCATAAATCTTAGTTTCAGGTGGAACATTTTAAATGACATCGAAGATAACGATTTTTGAAAGGAAAATCACGATTTTTAATGAACTATGGAACAAGAAAATCGAAGTGGAACAATATTTGGGTTTTTGATGAGTTCGAGTGATCTCGTCGTTGAGGGACCTCGGGGTTTCGAGTGAAGGTAGAGGGGAGTACTGTGTGCTGGGGAAAAATGAGGGAAAGTGCTCCAGTTCAACGTGGAAGCGGCGGTGAACGTTTTAAATTTCTAAACCTAATTTTGACTGGGTCGAGTGTTTCAATTGGCTCGTCCTCATCGCGCGATCGAGTACGGCGAGTTTTGGGGTGATGGTAGGGGGAACGTGGACGAGAAGAGGGTCGAAGTTTGAGGCTCTCTAGTGGACGGGATTTCGAGAACGTCGACGAGTTCCAGATTGATGTAAGGTCTGTTCTTGTGTTCCAGGTTTCCATTTTTGCATGATTTTGATTCGAGGCCGATGGTGATGTTTTGGCAATCAAAGATGGTCGCAGTGATGATGTCTGATATGTTGGAAGGTTATTGGTGGTGGTAGGTGAATCCGGTGACGTGCATATGCACAGTGGGTTGTCGGTGTCAGTGGGTATGGCGTGGGTTTGAGGAAGATGAGTACTCGGGTGTTCTCGAGTTAAAAAGGGGTGTGGCTCGAGTAATCCCTGTGTTTGACTCGAAGCATTCGAGTATTGGACCCAAAATAAAAATGGTTTTGTCTTGGGTCAATTTTGTATGCGTAACTCGCTTTCCAAATTAAAAAGGGTTTAAGTAATTAAGTGAAATAGAAGATTTGTATTTAATATAAATTTGAAAGTTAAATTAAAAACTTGAAAACTGAACCTGAATCAAAACCGAATCCCAAATTTTGAAACAAAAATAGATTTTATAAATTTAAATGTTCAAAAAAAAATTTGATTTGTTTCTAAAAGGAATATGCGATAGGTTAATTTCGTTAACTTCTGAATGTTTACGAATGGGATTTTAATGATACTGATTAAAGAATGATTAATTTAAGGATAATTAATCAAGGGATTTAAGTATAATTACTCAATGTAATTTAATTTTGATTTATTAGAATAAGTGATCGGGATAAACACTTATTGTTGCCAGTTAAGGATAATTAATGGAATAATAGTTAATTAAAGATTACTTAATTAATGAGTTATAATTAATTGAAGATTTATTAGTTATTGTAAGTGGTTAATTTTTAAGGTTAATTAATCAAGTGATTAAGATAAAATTACATTTAATGTAATTACAATGTTGATTCATTATAAAGATAATAAATTACTTAAAGATAATTATTTAATGAAATTAATTAAGGTTAAATGATTTTGTAATCAACTTAAGGTTAATCTAATTAATATGATTAATAAAAAAATAATTTAACTTATTTAAACGTTTGATGAATTTATTGATATCAAATGATTTGTAATTAATTAATCAAGATTGGGTAATTTATTCGTAAGTAATTAATTTACTTGGAAATAAATTGAATTAATTAGGATTAAACGATTAATAAATCCTAATTATAAATGATTATTGAATGTTTGCCCTACTTATAAATGATTTTATTGTATGAGATGCTTTGAATTGATTGTCTTATCCGATCTATGATATTTTGTTCTGTGGATTGTGCTATGTATAATTTATTCATTTATTGTTGATACATCAATATTTTATCTGTGAATCTGTGAATGGGCGATAAGCTTTATAGTTATATCGCTTATCAACTATATTTCTGTGTTTGATCTGTAATGATTGAATGATGTTGCACTATTGTGTTAAACCCCTTGACCACACTTATACACACACAATTATGGATTTCATGAGGAAATCAATTAAGTCACAGATTTGAAATGATTTATAAAATTGAATATTTGAATTCAAATGTTTTGAAAATGAATTGAGATTAAAGTGAAAAGCTTTTGAAATGGAATTTAAAAGATGAAATATAGTTTGGATAACTTGATTGAGTTTTGAAATTTAAATATTTTGATTTAAATTTGAATTCAATATTTGAAATTGAATTCTATGATTTGGAAACTAGGATATAAAGAAAAGTTATTCAACTTATAATAAGTTATATGGGTTTTTAAACCATTTTTGAGGTGTTATTTTGGGAATTTGAATTAATCCAAAAGATTTAACTTGTATAAATAAGATCGAATTTCTTCGAAACGAAAACTACTTGTTTTCAGATAATAATAGCGTTCATTTTAAAGAAAGGATCTCCCAATTATGTTAAAAAGGTTTCAAGCTGAAATAGAATTGAAATATTTTGAAAGCTATGAAATGAATCTTTGATTCAAAGGCCGAATGAGTTAATCCAACTTGAATTGAAATTGTTTTTGAAAGGCTATGAATGAATCTTTGGAAATGATTTTGAAAGCTACAAGTTGAATCTTTGATTTAAAAGATTCAACAAGTTAATCGAATTTTGAAAGCTATGAGTTAAATCTTTGATTTAAAGATTTAACGAGTTAATCCAATTGAAATGGAAATTGATTTGAAATCGGTAAATGGAATTTTGTGAAATTAATCTTTTGTTAAAAAGATTTGAATTGGTAATTTGTTTAAACCATTTGAAAGAAAAGTTTTGAATTATTAAGTTGTGACTTAATTGGAATCTCATATCCATATGTTTTAAATGTTGCGCTCACTATTCGGGTTAGCCGGGAACGGACCTTTGGGTCGTATAACCCATTCTGAATATGTGATTCGACGTTATGGATAACATTTGAAGACCGGTGGTGAAGACCGGGTATTTGCAAGAACGATAGTATGACCTATCGATTGTCTCTGCACTGAGTTGCAACGGTATAGAGATTCCCTAAGTGATGGGAAGTTCGATCGGGAATGTGAATACC
The DNA here is from genome assembly GCA_030765085.1 of Allium cepa. Taxonomy (NCBI): domain Eukaryota; kingdom Viridiplantae; phylum Streptophyta; class Magnoliopsida; order Asparagales; family Amaryllidaceae; genus Allium; species Allium cepa. Next base: position 754,593,152 of record CM060931.1, on the reverse strand, counting down.
CGGATTGCAACGGCTTCATTGGAAGTGCCTTCGGTTCTGTTCTAAATCCAGAACAGACTTGTATGGATAGTTATGTCGGACATTACAAATTGAGATATAAAGCTGATTTCTTTCAAATATATTTCTGTTGGTGGCGGAGAATTTATTCTTTTAGCTTAACACCCTTCTCTGAGATGTACGAGCTCAGAGGTTATGTAGTTGATGGTTATCAGCGATATATTCCCAATTTGGTAATGTGACATACTGATTGTTGCTGTGAAATGATCATTGTGTTGATCATTTGTGATAAGATTATTTGTTTGATCGTTTATCTTTGTGATCATTTCTATGATCATTTGTTGACCCAAAGCACAGCTTTTGTATAAAGCGTGGCTTTGTGGACGAGACTTCGTCGAGCCTTACAACCCGGTAATGGTCGAAACAGGAATCGTGGCGGCAAGGTTTCAGCGATCGCTTCCGTAGGGTAGGACCATTCCTTCTGGAAAGGGGTAGTATCATGGTATGGAGCCCAGATACTTACTCATGTGGATACACTATATCTATTACTGTGTGGTGTCGTTGGAATCGAGGCCTCGTATAAAGGTCCAAAAGGAACGGGGGTGGTATATCTGATGTTTCTTACTCCCTGGGAAAGGGGTAGCCGGCCTTGTTTGGTAGAGATCCATTTGGGATGCTCGGGGACGTCCTTCCAGAGGAGTTTCCATTTCGGGGTTTGGGAAGTTCCTTTGCCCGACCATTTGTTGGAAATCCATTCTTCAAATACGTACCTTGTACGGTTTTAGTTGTAGAACCTATCATTCACTTATGGTGGCGCCCCACTGTTTGGATGGTAGCTATAGTAGGCATAGTTCGAAATGTCTATGTTGGCTAAGATTTATATCTTTACTTTCGAAATGATTTTTACTACACTATGCACTAATAATAATATCAAATGTTTCTTTTTAATGCGTATCAAGCATCTTTGACTATCATAAGGAGAAATCTCCTCCGATTCTGCGTTTGCATTGTGTGTGTGTGCGGGAGGCCTTATGGTAGTCTCATTTCTAAAAAGAATTGCGAATCTATTTTAAAATATTTCTTTGTTTGTTTTTGAAGATAAACTGTTTTTGTTGCTCACACCAGTCTTACGACTGATCCGGAGTTTATTGTTTCTTTCCTAAACTCTGGATGCTCAAAATTTTCTACACGAGCAGTCTAGAGTTGGGTTTTTCAGATAGTCAGGTTTAGTAGATTATCTGGAGCTAGTTCAGTCTTTGGATGTGGACGAGACTTGCTTATCTTTGTGCATCGTTATTGGGAGTTCGTGCTACTGCTGGAGTTCTTCCTTGAAGACTATCTTAGAGTTATATTTTTCCGCTGCTAGATGTTATCTATTTTCCATTTCCGTTGCTATTTTATTGTATCATATCTCTGATGTATATTGATATTCATTGTATCACTATGTTGTATCAGATATTGTATCTGTGTTGTATATCAATGTATTATTCTTTTATTCCGCTGTGTTGTTTACTTAATGTTGTTATAAGCTCCGGCGAATCGGATTTGAACGGTCGAATCTATGACATTCGAATACGATATGAAGTATGGATGTCGATTCTCGAGCGGGCAAAATCTGAGTCGTTACATTTGGTATCAGAGCCAGGTTTCGATCCTGGGACTTATGGCTTATGGGCCCACCACGCTTCCGCTGCGCCACTCTGTGGGTTACTTCCATGTGCCATATATACCTCATTATACGCATAGTTGGATTCGACTTTCCGACATAAGCTTCCAGTGTTGGTAGTTTGAATTTTGATGGATTCCTAGCATTCTTGATATTAGGAGCGAATGGACTTCTATTTACATCCTCCAGATCTCTGTTCACGAATCCTCCATGCATAGCTCGCCTTATCATCTCTACAAACTTGTCATTGTCTTCCAATGGTAGTTTCCTATCATCGTATCCAAGCTGCCCCCGAATCTAAGAGAGAATTCTGGAATGTATTCCTTCATACGAGCATTCAAATTCCGATTCGCACCAAGCTCCATAGGATTGATCGCAGGTCCCCTAGAATCATGATCAACCAGACCAGAAGGCATGCCCTCTAGCCTTTTGGGATTAGTAACGATCCCTCTGGAGGGGTTAGTGCTGATCCCTCTAGGATGGCAGGGGACTGCCCATGGCTTCTCTATTCCATACCTTTGTCTATTGGCTTCATTTCCATGTTCACGGTTCCGATTTCCAATGATTCCTGCTACTTTAACTCCTTGATTCTGTGCTCCAGCTTTTCCAACCCATTGGAGCAATTTCTGCATTATCTCCTCTTGTCTTTTTAGCATCCTCTCCTGCATAGCATCCATCATCATTACCATTTCATCACTAGTGATGTAAACATATGCTTGATTAACTCCATTCACTGAGGAAGCCTCTTGACTCCCTCTATGATGGATCCTTTCCGGTAGCACTGTCCTTGTTGATTTCCTATCCATTTATTTCTAGATCCAAGTATCCTAGCTTCCAAATCTAAGATCCTAGCTTCTAAATCCTCGAGTGCAAGTCCTTCTTAGTGAAAGCACCAAAATATTGGCATCCGAATTGGCCACCAATACCTAGTTGTATGAAAGCACCAATATCTAATCCAATCATAGAAATATAAAGAGAAATAAATGAGGAAAAAAAATTAAAACAATAAAAAAAGTAAGTAAAATGAGACAAAATTTTTAGTGGTTCGGCTCACTCCGGCCTACGTTCGCTCCCAAATAATCCTTTATTATACTAAAGTTTGTTTACAGTTACAATCTGAAATCCCAGAATAAAATTGGCAGAGTGTAGCCTAAGTTCATGATAAAAGAAGCAAAAAAGACTCCTTTTTTGACACCATGCCTGCTATATTTATCGGGGAAGACATCCATGGATCGAAATGAAATTTCGATAAAAGGTTTAGAAGACCTAGAAGAGGCCACCCAAAGATTTCTAGGCCCATTGGGGCCCACAACAGAGATCGGTACCGATCCCTATCAGTGCATCCAAATGGGCTGCAATCACTTTTAAGGGTGTCTCATGATGTTCGCTACATGCTTCTAAATTTCGTGCAATTCGGACGTACGGTTTATGAAATATCGCATTTTCCATGAAGTAGTATTGCTTGAATTTTGATTTTTGCCGATCCCTCTAGAGGGATAGGTACTGATCCCTCCAATTTTCTTTAAATACAATGCGATCCCTAGCGAGCTTTTCCATGTTATGTTATGCTTAGCCTCCAAGTTTCATGCCAATTTGATTAGTAGAACTTGAGTAATTAGTCAATCTTTATTGCAATATGATGTGAAGGGTGATTAGCCAATCTCTATGGAAGGATAGGTACCGATCCCAACTTGCTCCAAATGTCATGCAATCCCTATGGGCTGTTCCATACGTTCTAATTAGCTTGTCCTCCAAGTTTCATGTCATTTGGATGTGTAGATGTTGAACTATTGATCGTTTTCCACAAGAATGCTCTTGTACTTTGAAAATCCCTCTTGTTGAAGCCAATCCATGCCGGTCCCTCTTATGCATTGAGCCATATTTCATATTTCGAACATTCTGCCTAGCATATCTATCAATCCCATTTAGTCTTGACTTGATACTATTATCTATACCTGATTTCTAGGCCATGCAATTGCCGCTCCATACTCATCGATCTTGATAATCGTGAAATCTATTAGGTTAAATTCGCATGTATACTGCCTTAGCAAATGGTGGATTAACACTTATTACTTTGCACATGCACGTACAAACATATATGTATATGATACTTATATTATATAATACAATAAAAATTCAATAAAAAATAAAACTTTATTTATAAATAAATAGAATATTGGTTTTATTTAAAAGAAAATTACAAAAATTCTAAATGAATTTAGACTACATAGGCCCAATAAAGATTTAAAAGCTAAAGAAACTGAAATTTTCTCAATTACCCCATTTGTGCTAGCCTAGATCCAATAATGATATCAGAGCTAACTAATCAAGCTTTCAACCTAGTTAGTAAGATGCCTATGAAAGGTTATGTCTAGATTGTTGGGAAATCAAGTACTATGCCTAATGGTTGTTCCTAATAAAAAATGCCCAATTTGAATTGGGCTTTAGGCTAATTTTAAATTTGTTTCATATTAAAATAAAAATTTTAAGTTAAAAGTTAAATTTAAAGTAAAACACATATTATTAAAGTTATAATATAATTTTTCAAAATGTTTGAAAATGTTATAGAATTAGTTTCAAAGATATTATTTATTAATGAGATCAATAAAACAAATGAATTAATTAAATAGGTTAATTAGTTATACACACACACATATACGTGAATAATGTATATGTTCTTCAAAAAATGAATAATGTATATAATGATATATATTACGTGCTCTTGAATTGTTTAAGATGATATGAGTATACATATGTGTATAAAAGAATTTTCCAAATCAGTAAAATTTAATTAAATAAATTCATCAACAATTAATTAATAAATAAAATACATAGATAATATATAAATATAGTACTGTAAAGGTTATAATATATAAATGCAATATAATATGTTGTAATTGAATATTATAACAATTAATTAAAGTTTTAATTAATTAAATTAATTAAGTATGATTTAATTAATATAGTGTTATACATTAAATATTATATAAGTTAAATAAAGTATAAAAGTTATAAAATAAAAACACTAATATAATATAAATGTATAACCTAAAGGTGGAACTTTAAGAACCCAATTAGACATAAGGAATAAATGCAGACTTATATTACATATACCATGATCTCTAATGTGTCCGACACTTGAATTACGAGAGTATTTCATAAGTCATAAGTCGATATTAGTCAAATAAATATATTGAAGATTACAAATCTTTAATAGACGTTGTCCTCTACCATTTATATATTGGTGTATTACTTGCATGCTCTCTGGTTGTTAAGCAAACTAAAGCTAGAGATGTTATATGTAAATAATATTTAAATAATAATAATTAAGTAACATTATTTAAAAATTAATGTATAATATTTAATAATTAATTTTAATGTGAAATAATTCATGCTAATAATAAACAAATAATAAATTAATAAATTAAAAATCAATAAATAAATGATAATTAATAAACTATTACTGTTAAATAATAATTAATAATTAATAATAAAAAAATTGTATGAATTAATTAATGGTTTGTATGAACTAATTAATTGTTTGTTATCAATAACTGTTATATTATTGGTGTTATTTAAGAATTTCATCAATTATTTTTTTGTTAGTTGTGATAGATGACTATAACAACATTTTTTTTCTTTTATTCGTTGTAATATATGACATGTTAACTCCACTTTTTCAGCATGGCCATGATATCAAAAATCGACCGAGAAACAAATAATAGTTCATCTCGAAGGATGGTCGACTTAACCTCCCAATAAAGCAAGTTCTGTTGAATGAATTTTCAGATAAGATCCCCTACGGAGGGGGGTCCAGGGGGGTGCCAACCCCCCAAGGTGGGGGTGCGGGGGCAACGCCACCGCCTACGGTGTTCGACCTGACCGGTCAGGTCGCAGGGGTCCAGGGGGCAGCGCCCCCGGCGGGGTGCGGGGCAGCGCCCCGACCAAAACGGTATACGACTTAAAGAGTTACCGACTCAACAGCCTTGAGGAGTTACCGACTCAACAGCCTTGAGGAGTTACCGACTCAACAGCCTTGAGGAGTTACCGACTCAACAGCCTTGAAGGGTTACGACTCAACGACTCAGGAGGGATAACGACTCACCGGGTTATAACCTTAGCGACTTAAAGGTGCCGGCCGACTCAACGGGTTAACGACTCATGGAGTTAGCGACTCATGGGGCAGACCGACCTAAGGATTTCAACGACTCAGGATGACTAACGACCTATCATAAGTCGCTGGCGACTCAAGCGAACAAGGAACAAGCTTAATACCGATACACCTATGCCGCTGCCTGCTGACTCGTGGTATGTGAGTCGGTCACGGCTCATCTTGAGTCGGTCACGGTTCATCCTGAGTCGGTCACGACTTATGGCTTGACCAACAATTCCAGCCCAGAAATTTGCCTATAAATAGATGGCCACCTCCAACATTCAAGGGACTTTTGGGGGGGGCTCACTTCTTGGACGCTATTACTCTCCCATTGTCTCGACTTCAAACAACGCTCAAGCAACACTTCTATTACTCCAATCATCAAAGACATTTCAACAAATCTCAAGAGGAAGAATAACTCATTCGCCATGCATTCGAAGGATTCTTCTACATCGGGGTTTGAGCTATTTGTCTAAGTGTGTTGTAATCGGAGTTGATTGTAAAGAATTGTAACCAAATCAGCAATAAATAGCTTTAAAGTGGACGTAGGCTAGATCTTAAACCGAACCACTATAAATATTGTGTCATTTATAGCTTTTCTGTGATTTCTTTGCTTATACTTTGTTCCCGTACCAACGGGTGGTGCTTTCACAATTACCTTCTACACACCGGGGTGTTAGCGTTCAATTTTTAGCGTTAACATTTTTGGTGCTTTCACTGAGAACTGAACTCAGGAAAACTGTCATCATTGCTTTGCAGAGATTTGTAGAAAGAATTTCCTTAAAAACCAGAAGTCTATCTGAGATTATGGCTCTTGGAAGGAAAAGTAGATCTGTCAGATCTGGAAACATTCAAGAGGGAACCTCCGCTTCCCCTGTGCCTAATCAACCCACTCCATCTGTTGGAGTTACGAAAGCGGAGCTGGATGCTGTGATTCTAGGGCTAAACCAGCAGATAAACGCCCAAAATGCACAATTAGAGGCTCAAAGTGCCCAGAATGCTCTGATTCTGAATAAGTTGAACGACTTACTTGGGGCAGACAATCACCCGGCTGGTAATGAAAGGAACTATGCTGGCAACGTTCATGATGTTAATGAAAGGAATGCTCCTGAAAGGGCTACTAGTCCCTTTGAGCAGGCAGTACCTGAGGCCGGTGGATCTAGAATTCGGCATGATGAGGAATATCTTTCTGGAATGGTCCGGCAGATCATGAAAGAAAGTATGCAAAGGGTTGAAGATGAGAAGGAATGGGGTTTCGCCCCAAGCAAAACTCCGTTTACTGAAAGAATCTTAAAGGCAGAATTTCCAAGGAAGTTTGTACCTCCGACTATCCCAGCTTATAAAGGGACAAGTGACCCGAATGAATTCTTGTATAAATATGATTGGCACATGACAGGTGCCAGAGCCTCGGACAAAATAAAGTGCCGATATTTCCCCATATACCTGGAAGGTGTGGCTCTACTATGGTTCACCAAGTTGCCAGTCCGATCTATTGATCAGTTTTCAGACTTGACCAGAAAATTCAAGGAGCAGTTTAGACTATATGCTTCGAAGGCCAAGGACATCATGTCACTGTCAAGTTTAGAGCAGAATCCTGGTGAATCTATCAGATCTTTCTTGAACCGCTTTAATATAGCGCTGGCCGAGGTGGACAATGCTGAACCACGAATGATATTGACTTATCTGATGAGAGCTATTGATAAGTCAAGCGAATTTGGGAAATGGTTGAATATGAAAGAGCCAACCTCCCTCGAAAAGTTCTACAAAAAAGCAGATGAATTCATTCGCTTGGAAAGTCGTCCTTTGCCAGTAAAGACAGTGTTGGAGAAAGCAGAAGACAACACCGTCGCTCCACGCAAGAATGAATCGGTGGGGCAAAAAAGGGAGAATAATAATGGGAAGAAACAGGGTAATCTGAAGAAGCCCCGATCCTTCAAGCCATCAGAATATACTCCATTATCACATACGTCGGAGCACATCTACCTTGCCACTAAAGATTCCGTCGATTTCCCTAAACCTATCCCTTTGAGAACCGGGAAAAAAGCCATACAGAGTGGGAAATTCTGCCGCTTCCACAATCAACCCGGTCATGAAACTGATGAATGCCGTCAGTTGAAAAATCTGATTGAAGAGTTGCTAAGAGAGAACAAACTGCAGCAATTTGTGAAGAAGAATAGCAACAATCCTGCATCGTCAAGTCAGGGGCAACAGGTTCCTGTTCATCAGCCCAGGACGGGTGAGAAAGCTACGGGACATGAATCTGGAAGGCCCGTTATCAATGTCATTACAGGAGGGCCTCACCCAGCTGGCAAGAGCTGGGGTGAGATGGAGAGATATTCCAGGGCTTTGAAATATGCCCCAGCCGAAGAAGATGTCTTTGTTTTAGAGGACACTACGCCCCTGAAACAACAGAAAACTTTCAGCGATGATATTATTTTCAGAGCCAGAGATTCCACAGGTATTGAAGCTCCTACTCTAGATCCCTTGGTCATCTCGGCTGGTATTGGACCGGCCATTGTCAGAAGAGTCCTCATTGACTGCGGAGCATCATGTAATATCCTCTTCAAGAAGACATTTGACCAGATGAAAATCCCTATGATCGATGTACAAGCCTCATCACAGAAGATCGCTGGCTTCACTGGGGAGCCAAAGCAACCAATTGGGACCATCGATCTGCTTGTAGAACTTGGGGAAGTAGAAAGGAAAGTGGTCCGCAAGCAAACATTTGTGATTGTCGATGAGTTTTCTGCTTATAATGCTTTTCTTGGTCGTCCAACACTCGCAGCATTCAAAGCTATCCTAGCCCCGTGGTGCCTCACTATTAAATTCCCTACTGACAATGGAGTAGGAGTTATAAAAGGGGATCAAAATGCTGCGCGAGAATGCTATTTGACAGAGCTGCGAGAGTCAAGAAAAAGAGAAATGGGAAAGGATGCGGCAACCCCAGTCCGCATCAAGGAACCAGCCTTGTAGCAATTACGGGGCGGACCCTGCACTGGCGAGCACAGCGGGGCACGGAAAGAAATGGATCCCAGAAAGGCCAGTGCAGGGGAGAATAGAGTAGTGCCGGTGGAAACGACAGTCCCGGTACCTGTTGACCCGAAGGACCCAAATAAGGTGTTGAATGTGGGTTCACAGCTTAATGTGTCAATTCAGAATATCTTGATATCTTTCCTGAAAGCAAATCTGGATGTCTTTGCTTGGACTCATGCCGATATGTGTGGGATATCTCCATAAGTTGCAGTACACGCTCTGAATATTGACCCAAAGTTTACGCCAGTTAAACAGAAAAGAAGAACTCAAGGTCCAGAAAGGTCAGCAGCATTAAAAGAAGAAGTTGATCGACTCATGGAAAATAACTTCATCAAAGAATCTACATATCCGAATTGGGTTTCAAATCCTGTGCTGGTCAAGAAGGCTAATGGAAAATGGAGAGTGTGCATCGATTTTTCTGATCTAAACAAGGCTTGCCCCAAGGATTGCTTCCCGCTACCCAGGATCGATCAACTGGTAGACGAAACTGCGGGACATGAATTGTTATCTTTCATGGATGCCTACTCCGGTTATAACCAAATCATGATGCACGAGCCGGATCAGGAGGATACAAGCTTTATCACAGATGTTGGACTTTATTGCTACAGAGTTATGCCCTTCGGATTGAAAAATGCAGGGGCAACCTACCAAAGACTTGTTAATGCTATGTTCAAACCGCAATTGGGCAAAACTATGGAAGTCTACGTCGACGACATGTTAGTGAAGTCCAGGAAAGCAGCGGATCACATTGAACACTTAGCAGAAATGTTCGCAGTCCTTCGGAAATACAGAATGAAACTTAACCCTCTGAAATGTACATTTGGGGTCGAGTCCGGAAAGTTCTTAGGTTTCATCGTCAGTGCTAGGGGCATTGAGGCTAGTCCAGCTCAAATTACTGCCTTGAAAGAAGTTAAAGCTCCTAGAACGAAGAAGGAATTGCAGAGTCTCAACGGAAAGGTCGCCGCCCTGAGTCGGTTCATTTCCAAAGCCACTGATAAATGCATCCCATTCTTTGACGCCCTGAAGAAAGGAAAGAAGAATTTTGAATGGACTTCCGAATGCCAAAAAGCCTTCGATGAGTTGATCCGTCATATGGAAACGCCTCCAATACTTTCTAGGCCAGGCAATGGTGAGGATCTTCTTATATACTTGGCAGTATCATCTCATGCTCTAAGTGCAGCGCTGATACGGAAAGACAAAAGGATTCAACATCCGGTTTACTATATCAGCAAAAGACTCACTGGGGCAGAGCTGAATTACTCCAAGTTGGAAAAACTCGCCTATTGCCTACTAGTTGCATCAAGGAAACTGAGGCAGTATTTCCAAGCTCATCCTATCAAAGTACTCACTGATCAACCTCTAAAGCAGGTCCTATTTCGCCCTGAAACTTTGGGTCGCCTTCTAAAATGGAACATTGAACTCAGTCAATATGACATCACTTATCATCCCCGAAAAGCAATCAACGGACAAGCTTTAGCTGATTTCATTGCAGAATTCACAGAGAAAGATAATGGTGAGGAAGAAGCGATCAATGATTCCCCAATCCAGTGGAAGATGTATGTTGATGGCGCAAGAAATGACTACTGTTCTGGAGCCGGAGTGGTACTTGAAACTCCTGAAGGTCGATCATTATGTTATGCACTAAGACTGGAATTTCCTTCAACAAACAATGAAGCAGAATATGAAGCTCTTATTGCAGGTCTGAAAATCGCTAAAGAGCTAAACATTCGAGCATTACAAATCTTCAGTGATTCTCAGCTTATTGTATGTCAAGTCAAGAAGGAATTTCAAACAAAAGGTGGAAACTTGCCTTCCTACTTGTCAAAGGCTTGGGAACTCCTATGTGAACTCGATCATTATTCAATAAGCCATATTCCCCGGGAAGAGAATACGAAGGCAGATTCCCTCGCAAAGTATTCAAGTTCTGGTGAAGCTCAACTATTGGGATTGGTTCCCGTAGAAGTCCTCTCAACACCAAGTATAGACGAGATGGATATAGATTGGATTATGAATGTATCTCAAGAACAAGAGTCGTGGATGACTCCAATATTAGATTACCTACTCAGAGGTTCTCTGCCAGAAAATTCGATAGAAAGACGAAAGCTACTAAGGAAAGCCTCTCGCTATGTAATTCAGGATGGCCGATTGTACAGACGGGGATTCTCAATGCCATTGCTTCGATGTGTATCCCGGGAAGAGTCCAAAATAATCCTAGCTGAGGTGCATGGAGGAGAATGTGGTGATCATTCAGGTGGTCAAACATTAGCAAAGAAAATTCTCCGATACGGATATTTTTGGCCAGAAATTAATCGAGATGCTGCAGATTACTCCCGAAGATGTGACAGATGCCAAAGATTTGCCAAAATTCCTAGAGCACCTTCTACCGAACTCACACAGATGGTCAGTCCATGGCCATTTGCGATTTGGGGAATGGATCTCATTGGGCCGCTACCAACTGCCAAATCAGGGATTAAATATGCTATTGTTGCAGTTGATTACTTTACTAAATGGGCTGAAGCTGAACCATTGGCTACTATCACTTCTAAGAAAATGATAAGCTTTGTGACCAAGAATATCATTTGCAGATACGGTGTGCCTCAGAAAATAATCACAGACAATGGTACTCAGTTTGAAAGCGAGGAATTCCAGGATTTTTGCAAACGATTCAAAATCCAGAAAAGCTTTTCGGCAGTAGCTCATCCGCAGGCAAACGGGCAAGTGGAAGCAGTGAACAAGATCATCAAATCAACCATCAAAAAGCAACTCGAAAGAGCAAAAGGTGGTTGGGTCGATAAACTACCGCTTGCACTATGGGCATACAGAACTACTCACAAAACTGCGACTGGGCATACTCCTTTTTCGTTAGCATACGGATCGGAAGCAATGATTCCGGTTGAAGCAGAGGTACCTTCACACAGAAGAACCCATTTCAATCAGGCAGAAAATGAAAAGCTACAACTTGAAGCGCTAGATCTCCTTGATGAGAAAAGAGACGAAGCTAATCTCAGAGTTGCAGCTCATCAGCAAAGGATAGCCAGACATTTCAATTCCAAAGTTCGTCAACGCAGCTTTGAAATTGGAGATCTAGTCCTGAAAAGAATTATGACCGCGATAGGTGTGTTTGGGCCCAATTGGGAAGGACCATATGTGATAGGTCAGAAGCTTCTTGACGGCACATTCAAACTCACTACTGTTGAAGGAGTTCAAATTCCAAGGGCATGGAACAGCAATCACTTGCGTCCATATTTTACTTGAAAATTTTGTTGAAATAATATAAAAGAGTTGTGGATGCATGATTCTTGTAATTGAAAGCAATTGTAAAACTGATGCAAGTGATTAATGAAAGAATATAAAGTGGATGTAGGCCCAAATTCTTGGCCGAACCACTATAAATCTTGTGTTCCTTATTTTTATTACATGTTTTTATTTTCGATATAAAAGTACATAAAATGTATTGCTGAAATGTCGATTTAAATTTTTGCAGACAATGGAAATAAAACTTGCGCATAATAAGACCGAGCGATTCTCACCATCATTCAACAAACAAATTTCAAGTCACAAAGACCCCGAATTCAAATCCTAGATAGGAAATACTTCAATCGAACGGCTAATGATTTCGATAGAAACGAGCCCTTGCTGATAAATTGAGATTGTTTGAACAAACAAACATCCAATTAGGAAGCTAGTGCCCGTTCTCACGAACTTGCCTGACAATGAAGTACACTTCCTTGGATTAAACAAGCTACTTGCAAGAAAAGGGGAATGAAAACTTGAAAAGAGAAAAAAAAAAAAAAAAAGAGGATCGGTGAAAAGGCATAAGCAAGAAGACAAGGAAACAACCAAAATCCATCATCGGCAGCACAAGTCCTCTTCAGAGGCACAACTCTTCGGAGGGTAAAAAACCTCTAATGGGTCATATGCCACAAAAAAGAAAGTTCTCTACTCAACAAAAAAGATTGGAGGAGTCATGACCCTCCAACCATGAGAGAGTAACTTCCAGGCAATGAAAACCCTTTCTGAGGCACATTTCACCAGGAGTTGAAGTGAAATAGCCACTCTTCGGAATTTCACTTCACCAGAGTTGAAATGCAAACAAAGAAAAAGACCTCTTCGGAGGCACATTTCACCAGGAGTCGGAGTTGTTACTCTTTGGAGTTTCACTTCGCCAAAGTTGAAATGCAAACAAAATAAAAGCCCTCTTCGGAGGCCCATTTCACCAGGAGTTGAAGTGTTATGACCGCTCTTCGGATTTCACTTCACCAGAGTTGAAATGCAAACAAAATAAAGACCTCTTCGGAGGCATATTTCACCAGGAGTTGAAGTGTAACGGCCGCTCTTCGGAATTTCACTTCACCAGAGTTGAAAGACGAACAAAATAAAGACCTCTTCGGAGGCACAATCAAGAAGAAAGACCTCTTCGGAAGCCCACGTTTCGCCGAGATTGAAATAAAACTTCCAAGTGTTGAAACGTGAAAAGGCTTTCTAAGGCAAAACTCTTTGGAGGTACACGTTTCACCGAGATTGAAATAAAACTTCCGAGTGTTGAAACGTATAAATCCCTCCTCAGAGGTACAACTTTCTATATAAAAAAAAAATCCTCATCAGGGGCATACTTTAACTTCCGAAGAAAGAGTAATTTACCTATTCTGGGGAATAATCTTCCTCGAAAAAAAAAGAAGAGAGAAAAAGAGAGAGAGGGAGTTAAAGTACCCTTCAGAGGTCCGCTTTACCGCATAAAAGAATTCACTTGGTAAAAAATGTACTTAAGCAAAAGAAAGAAGTGATTTCTTCAAAGGTCGAAGCGCAGAAACTTATACAAAGAGGGTTGTACTTTGCAAAAAATTTCTTTAAAGAATAAAATAATTATTCTTTAGCAAATATGAGTGCAAGTCCCCTCGAAGTATAGAATATTGCAGCAAACTTATGGAATGGGGGCAATATAGTATAATTACACACAATATGGTATAGCCAAACCAGCAAAAGGTAACGCTCAAGTAACATGCCATAAGCTCGCTGCAATATCGTGTAAATAAACTTGTGCAAAAAATAAATAGTAAATGCATTCTCAAATTCAAACAGAAGTTTGTACAAACGAAGAATCATTTTATTCAACTATAATGCAGATACAGGTTTCAAAATAAAAGCGGGGGCCGGTACCCGCACAACTCTCGGCCAGTTCATACAAAAGACAAAAAGCTAAAGTCTTCACTTCTTTTTACTGCCTTTGGACCCTTTACCCGGCCGAATGACCAGCTTTTCAGGTCGGCCAGTGGGTATAAGGGAGGAAGGAGAGGTAGGCGCAGCTGGCCCAACTTCTGGCTCCTCTTCAGTGGCAGTGATTATCTTCCCTCTCCTCCTTGATGCTCCTTGCTTCTTTCTCCTCTTTGAGGAAGACTCACTTCCTGGAGTGACAAGTTTAGATAGAGTTATGTCGTCAGAAGGAGTCTGCTCCGGAGATATGTCGCCTCCCTCAAGTCTCTCATCTTTCTGCTCTTGCGAAGCAATGGGATCATCCAGGCCATGGAGAGCCTCTATTTGTTCGTCCTGTGATCCAGGCTGCGAAGCAGAAGGAGGAGCCACCTGAAGAAATGGAGGAGGGATTACCGGAGAAGTAGAGATTTGAGTAGTGCTTGATACTTTCTCTACAGAAGAAAAGAGGTTAAAGTCAGTAAAGAGAGGAGATGAAGGTTCACCAATAAAGTCAGTAAAGAGAGGAGATGAAGGCTCATCAAGGTTGAGAAAATAGCCAAGGAGCTCATGAAACTCATGCGAAATAAATGAGTAACCCGCTTGAGCAGAATTGACAGTAGCGAGATTAACAGTGAAGTTACCTGGAGAAGCTGGTTTCCTGATATCGACTTCATAAGCTTGCGCATCAGCGCTCTCATCACCCTCATCTCCACCTTGTATGCTTGTAATCTCAGTGGTAACTTTGGTGGGAGATGCAAGATGGGAACTGGAACCAATAATGTTGACTTCAGACGAAGAAGGTGGCTGGACTAGAGTAGTTGAAGTGGTTTTTCCCAGCTGGTCCCCTTCCGTCACTTCAGTTCTTAATTTGGCAAGTTGTTCCTTTCCCTTGGCGAGGGCAGCGCGAGTGTCATCATCAAAGTAATGCCTTTCCAGGGCTGATTCGTCATAACCAGCACCTTCAGCACCAAGCATCTCAAGGGCGGCCTCCCACACTTCAGCTAAAGTGATCTCATACTTGGGACCTAGAAAAGCAAGGCTTCCACGCCCCAAGACGCTATGCAAGTAGAAGTCGAATAATGTTGAGCCGAAGCTGTTTTTGGTCGCCTCATGAGACTCTTCAGCTGCGATTCTGCCGGCGACAGCCTCATCACGTTCCCTTTCGGTTTTGGCAAGCTGAAGCTTAAGCATTTGTATCTCCGCCTCCTGGGAGTTGTTTTTCTTTCGGAGCTCAGCAATATCAGTAGCATAGCCTTCACTGATTCTTTTTTGTACTTCGAGCCTGTCTTCGGCATCCCTTTGGCTAGCGTGAGCGTCTCTCACTTGTTTCAGGAGCACTTCTTCTTTTTGAGAATAGGAAGTAGAGGAAGCATCAAGCTCATGTTTCAATTCCTCGACTTTTGCTTCAAGCTCCTCATTGTAAGAAGCAATGTTCCTCATTTCGGTGTCGTGTTGCTCAACGACCTTTTGCCATTCGGCCTTATCGTTTTCCATAGTAAGCATGGCCTCTATGTTGGCACGGTTAACCCTTTGAAGCTCGTCAACAAGTTTTTGCCAGTTCGACATCCTCTCAATATCGAGCTTGACGGCATCAAGATTGCGCAACATGGAAGACTTGTCGATGGGGACCAAGTCCAGGTCGAACCTCACTCCCTTAAGGCACCATTGAGGAAACCGGCTCTGCAGAGTGGCAGGACCCGGTCCAACTTGAAATTTGTCCTGCTAATTATCGTTTGAATGTCTGATTTCCCAAGAGCGGGAGAGTCAGAAGGAATGTCGAGCGAGGCAGGAGTAGTAACTTTCTCAAGAGTAGTAGAGGCCTGCTTTTCACTGTGACGGGCTCGTTTGCTTAAGTCTTCACCCATGTGACCTTTTCCTCGATCGTCATGAGTTTTTCTCTTGTGGGAGTCATCGCCTTTTTGCCAAGAATCATGGCGCTCTTCTCTCTCCCTTCTTTCACGACGTTCTTCTTCAGTCCTCCTTTCATGAGCCTTTCGGGCAGCCCTTTCTTCATCAGATTCTCTGTAGGAGGGAAAGTAACGCCTATAATCGTATTGACCACGCCCCCCGTAGCGTTGGAAATCCTGATAATATGATCCGCCGCGTGTCATTGAAGGATCTGAAATAAGAAAAGATAAGCTTTAGAAATCTTTAAAGTATGAGAAGATAAGTGCATAAATGTGCTGGAAAATCCTTAGTTGTGTGTGAAGTGCAAACTACTCGCGTTGGACTAACGAACCACTCCTCAGTTGGGGGGAAGTAATAGATCCCACTGTCGGTGACAATTCTTGGGATAAAGGAGTTGGAGTCTGTTGGAGGGCAGATGTCGCTTCAATCATCGGGGGTACAGTTTTACCACAGGCAGGGTCATCTTTAAAGAGCTCTTGGGAAGTGACGATTATGTCACTTAAATCCCCAAAGACGTCATCACCATCATGCCCAACCTGATTCCCTCCATCAGCTCCTTTGTCGGCACTCTTCCTGGTTTGGGAAAGGGGCTCCTCTTCTTCTTCAATTATGGGAGCAAGTGCGGGCTTTTCGGAGGGTCCCGCATCGTCTCTTGGAGTAGAGCACTTTACTAGTAAGGTTTCTGCAGAAATTTCTCCTCGCATGTGCTCTTTAGTGGAGATCGGAAGATCAGGAGTTTTCACCGGAGAATCAGGAACCTCCGTTGGAGCTTCATGAGGCTGAGTAAAGCGAGAGGGATGGAGGAGTCCGTATTGATGTAAAAATTCATCGTTTAGCAGAAACTTTATGCTCCTCTCTTTAACCGCCACAGCACTTAGTCTTTTAAAAATTGACTAATGACTGAAATATTCGGAAAGAGAAGGGAATGCTACAAAGTAAAGAACGAAATTAGCACTCAACAACTTGAATTCTGAAAATCTCAGAAGAAAAAAAATCCAGCTTGCTCCACTATTTCTTCTTATCAAGAAGACATTCTACATAAAGAACTGAGTATTCGAAAATAAAGGTGCACGTTTCCTAAAAGCGTGTGAAGTGTTGTGCAAAGCTACTTGAATAACAAGCTAATAAAGTAATACTCGAAATAATACCAGTTGGCAAATATCTCAATTCAGAAAAATTCGAGGCTTGTTATTTGAAAATAAGTGCAGTATCAATGCAAATAGCAGTTATAACTGTGTAAATTTTTTGTTGATACTCCATTCAAGATAGTTGATTCGCAACACTTCATCAAATCCATACTAATTTACTTACCGTAAAATATCAGTTCTTTGATCTAATCCATCACTCGATATGGGCAATCGGTGATGAGTATATTCGCCCCATTTTTCCGCAAATGTTGCATTTAATAGGTTGTTAAAATAATCTATAAAGAGATGCAACAAGTTCTGGTCAAGTTCAAAAGGCTTCAGGACAAAACAAAGTAAAGTTACCTAAGTACAAGCTCAGCAGCTCAGTAAAGCACGAGTTAAGAAGAATCGAAGCACACGACCTAATCCCTAGGCGTATACTTCGAGGGGCAAGTGTTAACTCCACTTTTTCAGCATGGCCATGATATCAAAAATCGACCGAGAAACAAATGATAGTTCATCTCGAAGGATGGTCGACTTAACCTCCCAATAAAGCAAGTTCTGTTGAATGAATTTTCAGATAAGATCCCCTACGGAGGGGGGTCCAGGGGGGGTGCCAACCCCCCAAGGTGGGGGTGCGGGGGCAACGCCACCGCCTACGGTGTTCGACCTGACCGGTCAGGTCGCAGGGGTCCAGGGGGCAGCGCCCCCGGCGGGGTGCGGGGCAGCGCCCCGACCAAAACGGTATACGACTTAAAGAGTTACCGACTCAACAGCCTTGAGGAGTTACCGACTCAACAGCCTTGAGGAGTTACCGACTCAACAGCCTTGAGGAGTTACCGACTCAACAGCCTTGAGGAGTTACCGACTTAACGACCTTGAAGGGTTACGACTCAACGACTCAGGAGGGATAACGACTCACCGGGTTATAACCTTAGCGACTTAAAGGTGCCGGCCGACTCAACGGGTTAACGACTCATGGAGTTAGCGACTCATGGGGCAGACCGACCTAAGGATTTCAACGACTCAGGATGACTAACGACCTATCATAAGTCGCTGGCGACTCAAGCGAACAAGGAACAAGCTTAATACCGATACACCTATGCCGCTGCCTGTTGACTCGTGGTATGTGAGTCGGTCACGGCTCATCTTGAGTCGGTCACGGTTCATCCTGAGTCAGTCACGACTTATGGCTTGATCAACAATTCCAGCCCAGAAATTTGCCTATAAATAGATGGCCACCTCCAACATTCAAGGGACTTTTGGGGGGGGGGGCTCACTTCCTGGACGCTATTACTCTGCCATTGTCTCGACTTCAAACAACGCTCAAGCAACACTTCTATTACTCCAATCATCAAAGACATTTCAACAAATCTCAAGAGGAAGAATAACTCATTCGCCATGCATTCGAAGGATTCTTCTACATCGGGGTTTGAGCTATTTGTCTAAGTGAGTTGTAATCGGAGTTGATTGTAAAGAATTGTAACCAAATCAGCAATAAAGAGCTTTAAAGTGGACGTAGGCTAGATCTTAAACCGAACCACTATAAATATTGTGTCTTTTATAGCTTTTCTGTGATTTCTTTGCTTATACTTTGTTCCCGTACCAACGGGTGGTGCTTTCACAATTACCTTCTACACACCGGGGTGTTAGCGTTCAATTTTTAGCGTTAACATGACAATTTTTAACAATTCTTTTTTAAGGCTACTAGTTATAGATACCTATTACAAGCTTTTTTGTTTACTCTTTTTAATAAATAGTTAATAAGTAATAATTAATAATTAGAATAAAATACTAATAATTAATGATATATTAAAAAATTAATAATTCTTAAATAATAATTAAAATTAAAATATAATTATTAATAAGTACAATTAAATGATAATAATCAGTATTTATTTTGAAATATGAAATAATTACTATTAAAATAATTAATTAATAACTAATTAACTAATTAAATAATTAATAATAATAAATAATTAAATAAATAATAGTAATTAAGTAATAATAATTATGAATTAATGTATAATAATTAATAATTAATTTGAAATATGAAATACGAAATTGATTTATATAATTTGTGTAAACATATTTAATAAATAAGAATATAAATTTAACAATTTAATAAATATAGTTTAACAACATTTTTCTTAAATGTTATGATAAATAATTTAATAATTAAGAAATAACATTCAATAATTAATTTTTAATAACTATTAATTAGTTACTATTAAAATTAATAATTAGTAATTAATAAAAAATATCATAATTACAATTAATATTTAATATTTTATTTACCCCATTTCAAACATATAAATATAGATATGGCTTATGTAGAGATTTGGGTAAAAATATTGTTTGCCAATGTAGAGATTTACCCCATTTATTGTTTGAAATGGGGTAAATGAAATAATTTTACCCAAATTATTTTTATGTATAAAAGAAATAATTTTTCAAGAATTATTATAGTTATATATGGTTTTCTTGGTTATTCGAAAATGATAATATTGAACCATTATCATTTGTTGTTATGGTGATTGAATAAAAGTAGATATTATAACCAAAGGTTAAGAAAGTAATTCATATAACAAATGGGATTTTGTAAATATGGTTTTGTAAATGTGATTTATAATGAAATGAAATTTCAAAGGAATATTTAAATATGATACGGCTTATAAAACGATTTATAAAGGGTTTAAAATTTGGGAATTTAGTTTCCCGTTGGATTTGAAAATAATTTCCAAAAGTCTTGGAAAATAATAGTGGTATTATTTGGAGAATATTTTGAGTTGGAAATATTTGGAAGGTTTTTGAAGGAATAAAAACACTAAAATCACTCCGGTCGTTGAAAAATAATTTGGGTGATGACTGTAGCATCATCGACTTTCATTTTCAAGTTTTCAAGGGAGGAATTGCTACCTTAATGAATTGCAATTGGAGTTTTGTTTTGAAAAAAACTGGTTTTGGCTTGAAATGCAAAGGAATAATTGATATACAAATGGATTGTGTATATGTATTTGATTTCAAAAATGATTTGAAATATAAGGAGTTAAATTCTTAGATTTTTAATTAAAGTGTTATTTGGGTAATATGAAAAATAGTTTGATAACTTATAAGAATTTGAAATTTCTTTGGAATGAAATTTAACTTAAGAAGAGTTAAATGAAAGTAAGTGTGATAATTGAATAAATTAGTAAAGTAAACTAATTAAATGAAGTGAATTGGAAGACATTGGTGAAGGGAATATAAATAAGTTGGAAAACTTATAAAATTTGGAATTTGATTTGGAATGGAAATTAACTTGAATTAAGTTAAATAAAGAGAATTTTGAAAATTTAGCCTTAGTATGCTAAATTAAATAATTATTGGAAATAGAATTTATTAAGATTGGAAATAAATGAGTGAGTGAATAATTAATTTAATTAGTAAGTAAACGAAATTGAAATTGAATATTGGAATGATATTTAACTTGAATTACGTTAAATAGAGTGAAATTGGAAATTTAGTTAGAGTTGGAGTAAATAAACTAAATTTTGGGAATATAATTGATTGAGTTAAAGTGGGTATAGACTCAAGTGTGAGGTGCTAATTAATATAAGAAGTTGTATAAAATATTTATAATAAACTTAAGAAAGTTGATGGTGAATTCTAAAGTGAAATTGGTATTGAGGTAATATACAAAGTAAATAGGTAAATGGAATAAATGCGAATAAAAAGAATGTGATATAGCTAGTAATCAATTGAGATAAATGCGTAAGTTGTATGTAAATTATTTTATTCGCGTGACGATTTGATCAAAATTCGAGCATATAATTTCGAGATAATTTAAATCGATCCGAGTTAGGATTTTTCACTCAATTCTCGATGGCGAACCCTGAATATATATTTTTGATTGATTCTGGCTCTATCATAGTATATAGCTATGCAAGGAGAACGACGGTTTCCAATCAAGGAGCCGGATCTGAGTCCACGCTAGATGGTCGTGTGAACGATACTAGTTCGAAAGTGAAATTGTGTGATCGAGTGAGCGATCAGATTTGATATTGCATACGGATGATATGTGTACACCGTAAGGGTTTTGGTGAAATAAATATTGCAAATTGAAAATGCTAAATAAAATGATTTTGAATGGTATAATCGGATACTATTGGTAAGTGAGGTACATGTATTTAAAAGTAGAAGCTAAATTGATGTCTTCGATTTCAGAAGTAAAATTTGATTGCCCGACAAAAAAGTATGTGTTTAAATTGTGTTTGAAATTGATGATTTTCTGATTAAGCCACTTGGCTCTTGTTTTGATGATTTGGGCCCATAGTGGAAGTTTTGTAGTTTTTGGATCTAGCCATGCAAAAGAGACGGTGGTGAAATTTTTCAAAAATTTAGAGAGTTAGAAAATTTTGAAGGAAATTTTGATAACTAGAAAAATTGGATTTAAGTTAATAACTTGAAATGGTTGAGTAGAAGATGTTATTTGGAATCTATGGATGAAGTTGGAAACTAGTAAATGTGATAGTGTGTTTTCAATAAAAATTGTTTTTGGGAAGTTGTTTGAAACTATGTGGTTTTGGAAAATAGCTACTGGGTTGTGGACCATTCCTCTTACTTGGCAATTTCGAGGGCGAAATTCTTATAAGGGGAAGGAATGTAACGATCTAGAATTTTGGTTATTTAAAATTGGAATATTTAATTGATTTTAAATATTAAAATTTAATTTTTAACTTGAATTTTAAATAAAACGATTTATTAGATAATTAATTTATTGAATTTAATAATTGAATATTGGTTGAATTATTGTATCTTGAGTTTTAAGCTTGATAAAAATAATTTAAAGGCTTATAAAATTTATGTTTATAATAGTGAAGATAATAAAAACATTTTAAATTCAATTTAAAAGTGATTTGTTCAATTTTAAAAATATATCGTTTGAAAACGTATATAAAGCCATCCGGGGCACAGTCTTGGAATTCGACGAAACTAGTTCCATTGGGTCCATAATAGTGTATTATTATCAGATTTCAAATTTTGTAATGTTTGGAGTTATCGTTTGGTCGTACGGGATAGAAACGCGTTGAAATTAGCATCGAAAATTCAACATAATAATTGGATCCAAAAAGCTATCTTCTCTATACGATCGAATTTGGACTCAAAATCTTTTCCATTGCGTTCGAAATAGAGGTAAAACATTATGAACGCTTAGTGACTGGCCTCGATAGGGGCTCGAGATTTTGAGTTGTGTAAATTGAGATGATTTAAATTTAAATAAATATATATTTATTTGACTTGACTTTATTCACCTCAGCTCCTTTCTTTCCCTTCAAGCTACTGTAGCTAACCTATTCAAACATGCTTTCCATCATTTCCCCCTTCTTTTCTTTTTAAATCACGCAACCGACCCAAAGAAAAAAAGAGACAGCCACTTTGTTTTAAAATTGAAAATTTAATGTTATAGAAAACTGAAAATCTGGAAAAATTTTTTACAACGTTCATCTCAGCTAGGTCTTCAATTCAGTATTTGTTTTCGAGAGTTTCGTGTGACTTTCGTAAAGCAATAGCGGTCGATGGTTTAAGCGGAATTAGGGTTGCAATTTAGGTTCGTTTTAGAGGGCCGTGACGCCCCACCTCTATGCTCATGATAACAAAGGTTATTATAAGGAATAACGTCTGCTCTTGCGAAGAATAAGGCTTGTTAGAAACGACCATCCTTAAGTTATGCCTTAGACGAGTATTGATTACATCGTTAGGAGTTGTGTAAATTACTCCCAACGATATATATTCAATCTTAATCTAAAACGAAACTACGGTGGCTTAACGAAAACCCAGAACAACTCATAACAACAACACAGATAAGTATAGTCACATCAGAACAGAAATAGCAGATGTATAGCGGAAGAAAAGTCAGGATACATGCTACAACAATCGATAGTTCACAAGAACCAAATGTACATATACATATCCATCAATGCATACATGAGATGAGAATCAATACACCAAAAGTAACACCTCGAATCTAGACAAAAGATGAAGTGAAATCCCAAAAGCTGAAGCGGCAACAGAATCACAGATAGTGATTACCCTGAAATAACTCGGTCTGACTCGAGTATTATTTAAAAGAAAATAATAAATGGATTAGTCTAATTTAAACTTAGAAGTGAATGCATCGTAAACAACATCATAGCTAAATAATCATAGTCTAGAATGAGACTATTCAACATAAGAAATCAACATAGTTTAAATGAAGAAATCTCAATTTAAACTCCATCAAAATCAACTTTCAAATTCACAATTGAATTCAAAACAGCATTACGCAAAATTATAATCTTGAATGAGACTATACACAAAACTATAGTCTCGGACGAGACTATACACAAAACTATATTCTTGGATGAGACTATGCACAAAACTATAGTCTTGGATGAGACTATACATAAAATTATAGTCTCGGATGAGACTGTACAACATAGTAATCAACATTGTTTAAATGAAGAAATCTCATTAAACTCCATCAAAATAAATTTCTAATTTCACAATTGAATTCGAAACAGCAATACACAAAAATCTAGAAATCAATTAACAAAACTACAAAATCGACATCCACAAATTCTAGAAATCAAAATAAAATAACTAGAAAATCAACATAAAAGTGGATCGATCCCATCATATGGTGAGTCTAAGCTATATCGCACGTGCATCAACATATGGCCGAAGCCTACCAAGTACTGTCATCATAATTTTTGGCGCCTAACAAATGACCCGAAGGTCCAACATATGACCCGAAGATCTAGTACTGGTAATTGACCCGAAGGTCCATCATATGACCCGAAGGTCCATTATAGTGGCTCAAAAGCCCAACAAAATCATCAAACAACAAATCCACGGCAAATATTTCAACTAACGAGTCCGGAATTAACCGAATTAGTAAAAGCGTGGTTCCATATTCCGAACTTTTGCTAACACGTTTAAATCTCTTCATCGTTTCCTTAAAAGTGCAAAATTGTGTATTTTATATAAATAAAATTTACGTTCTCAAATAGACATGTCCGGAATTAAGAAAATCAGTAAAAGTAAGGGTTCATAGTCCTCAGTTTTGCTGAAGCGTTTAAATCGCTTCCTCATTCTTTTGAAAGTGTAAACTGTAGAATTTTCGAAAACAATTTTATTTTAAAATGATTTTTGAAAACACGTGATTAAAACAACAACATCTATAGCAATTTCGACAAAGAAATTACGCTTCACCAAACATCATAAAAATGGATATCAAATTAGTGCTGCGGGATAACCGCTTGAAAATTCACTTTAAATTGACGGTTACTGAAGTCAAAACAACAGTAATTTTTATTCGTCAAAATTGTCATTAAAACAACACGCTTCAAAATATAGTACCGGAGTAAAATCTGTTATAAAAATAACGGCAACAAAATTCATTTTATAACAAAACGCCAGTTCAAAATAAATTAATCAGTAGATTGCACTTGTACATATTCATCAAAATATTACACGCAAGAATAAAATGTAATAGCAGGTGATCTAGAACTTGAAGTTCTTACACGCAAATATGAAGTAATATGCTACACTAAATGCATGCACGCTATAATATGCAGACACATTTGGTAAAAAGTTACTTTAAAACTGATTCTCGCATGCTACTTCCACAAAATGATTTGGCAAGGACCCTACTTTACACACATGTGCCAAAATTCTAAAATGACTTAGCATGCATTATCACTCACGTAACTAAGTGGACAAAGTTCTCAAGTGACCTGAGCAACATTTATATGCGCTCACAAGTAACAAGTTAATGGTCAGGACACTCTTACGTGTATGCATGCAAGTGAAATGGAGTATACAAAACAAAGTGACCTAAACTATTTATACATACCATTTGAAATAATAATACCCACCTGGACAACCTAGAACTCACGTGAAAATTTTGCCACTTGTACATAAGTAACGTTTACGTGGATAAAATAACAACCTGGCTATGCATAGCATGCCCGAAACAAAAGTATAGCCACATGAAATCAATTAACATGGGAAATAAAGTAACATGTACTCATCATTTTTTTTCATGCAACACAAAAATGGCCTGATTAGCACTTATACACACACATTCAAATGGGTTTCAATAATGTCTGGAAATGCTATTTTCATGTACGCAAGATCTTGTAACATGTTTTTACGTAATGATGTAGTTTCCAAATTAAAAGACCTGGGTAAAAGTATTACACGCAAGCACTCAACCTTTTGCAGACACAACAAATATGCAGTACACACGTTTAGATTTGTGCACGTGTAAATGATGAAGATAACAGCATAATGACCTGACAACATTACTACAAAATACACTTGAACACTAAAATCTTTTTCACGCAAATGATTTAAACCTAAACTAGGCATGAACTCTCTATATTGCACGCATAGATTGAAAACACTCACGCACAAATGAAGGAGCACGTACAATTATATATATATACGCGTATTTTATGCACCCTTATTTATATGCAGTTAGGAATTTGAACATGAATACACATATTGTCTACATGCTCTTAAGGCTACTGCAATTGGTAAGTATAGGCACCTTTATTAACAAATTTATAAATACTCTATGCTGCATATACAACAAATTTCAACCAATATAATCAACAAAAACCGCATATCAAAATAGGCGGCATAGATTTTAAATTAGATATATGAGTTTTTCACTCACCATAATTCGTTTCGAAATCATCTAGTTACCCAGATTCCAAGGGAGCAAGAATTTTTTTGAACAGCCTTTTTTTTTTGTAGAGCTAAAAAAATTTGAGCAAAAGACGGTTATAGAGGCTACTGGAATAAAGATGGAACAAAAAGATGCTGGCCTCTTTCTTTTCTTTTAATATTTGTGATAAGTCAAATAAAAATACTGTTGGCAGAAGTTTGTACAATGCGTTTAAAGCTAGATGAGCTCACAAGAAGAAAAGGACTTAGCTAGCATATCAAATGATGAAATGAAAAAATGTGTTCACTTTTGCTTTTATAAAACTTTGTGTTTACAGCAAGGCAAATAATATGTTCCACTTGCTTTTAAATGGACCATTTCTTGTTACACATGAAGAAGGCAATTGAAAATATAACACCACTTAGTTATATTCAATGCAACATGAAATTTACAACTAACTTTGCAAATGAATTTGCATCTGTAACGGCCCTGAATTTTGAATAATTTAAATTGAAAATATTTAATAAATTTTAAATATTTGAATGATGGTTTAAATTGAATTCCCAATATAACTATGAATTTGGCGATTAAATTGTAAAAATTTAATCTATTGAAAGTTGAATAAAAATTTGAATTTGACTCTGGAGTTGAAAATGAATATTAAATTTGTATGTAAAATTCGAACCAATGACTTAGAAAAATAATTTGGATTTAAAAAAAAAAGTATTACTTATGTAAATTAATAAATTGATGGTTAGTTTTAATAACATTTTTCTTTAACTTAAATAAAATGGAATAAAATTTTATAAAAAACAAAATACAAGTATAAAATCTAATTGTAAAACATGTTAATATAAATTAATATTTCATAGTTGAACTTCAAAACGTTTATATACCTATGAAGCTTACTAAAGAAGATAATGAAACAAAAAAATATAAGCATACAAAAGAAATAACAAAAGTAATAAAAAATAATAATAATAATAATATGATACCAGATCTCTAGTACACTATTATATATCACCTCTGCAAAATCGCGTACCTATCAGCCACCCTACCCTGTACGCTCAAACATCACGTACTTTGTCTTCCCTCAGAAGCTAATGCCTTCATTTTTTAACCAAGCCACTCCTTCTCTTTCAATAATCCATCGGTAAAGAAAGAAAAAAAAAATCAAACGAAAGAAAAAAATATATGGCGGCCTCTCTCTAAAAATCGTTCGTTTCTACAAATTAGGGCTTTTCAAAAATCAAAGACGGCTCCTTCGATGATCGAGTTCGATCGCTGCTTGTCTCTTCGGGTTGCGCTCGCGACCGCTTCAGGCAAAGGTGAGTGATAAATTGTCACTCACATTTAATTCAAAGTTTTGTTGATTTCTGATTGTTCAAGCTGTTTTGTTCAAGGCTAAGGCCAAGTTGACTTCGTGTTTTCTAATTGGTTTAAATGAAAAGCTGTTTACTTGATGATATTTGATATTTTTCAGTAACCTATAGCACTTGGCTTCGGCCTTGACTATTTTTAAACTTGATTTGGACTTGTTTATTTCGTTCTGAAATATGCTTGTCCGATATTGAACTGTTCGTACTTCAATCCCTGGTTTTATCGATTTCGTGTACTTTGATGAATTTCTGGACATGGATGATTTACTGACTTATTGAGTTCGTTCATTTTGATACTTGTTTTCCATGCCTTTGAATTTGAACTATTTGTTTCTTTACCACCACGTCCCTAACCTGTTCAACATATTCTTTGATGTTGAGCCACTATCTTCACTGTAATATGTCTTCATTTGTACATATATGTGTCTTTCTATTATAATGTATATATATGCATTTATGTGTGTGTATATATGATTATTTTCGGTTCTAGTCTTCTTTGTGTATCCACACATCTCAGTAGCATCGTCCCTTGTCATCAAGATGTATTACAATTGATTCAAGCTGTAGTTGTCTTTGTTCAAAACTGCTACTTGTCACTTGTTTAAGCTCTGTCTGCTTGTTTATTCGAGTAGTACATATATATATTTGGTGTACATTTGTTTTGGGTGCTTTGTTGGCCTGTAGCTCCATGCTGCCACCCCCGTGACATTTTTACTTTGAGGAAAAATTGTATATTGGTAGCCCACTTGACTTTGTTTAGCATGTCTATGTCGTTCCCCTGGTCTGGTACCTGTAGTATTGTTGCTATTTATATTAGTTTGAGTTGTATTTCATGCCAACAAATCTTTTCACCCTGCCTATGTTCAGTGTTGAACTGATTTCGAGTCTAGTTTGAGGCTATGGTCTTTGATTTGAGAAATGCCTAGAGCCTGTTGCACTGTCTGTTTGTTTCCTCTGTTGTTGTTGGTTGAAGATGTCGGCATATTGTCTCGGGTAATATGAGAATCTACTCGAAGATTTGATGTGTGTGGCCCGAAGTAAATTTAGTTACTAACTGGAAAAATGTTTTGTATGCATTTAAACTTGAACTGTTTGCGTGGAAAGCTACAAGAAACTTGAATTTCAAATCAATGGTTAACTTAGTTTAACCAAAGTTTAAAAGTGAGTTCCAGTTAGTTGTGAAACCTGGATTTGGAATAAATAAGTTTTAAATCTAATTTTTTTTTAAAATATCTTAAAGATGTTAAGGGAATTAAGTGTTGTTTTAGAATTTGGACTTAAAATGGAACCTGGAATTTTTAAAAGAAAATTTGGGCTTCATGTAGCTATGTACTCCACTGTCCACTGATATATGCCACTCACTGTTGCCTAGATTGAGTCTTGGATTGCAGACTTGAACCTGTTGTGCACTTCATATAGTGTAGCCACCTAATCATATATGTTAACTGTGTATGCTTGATGTGTACCTTTGATTCTCCTGACTTGAAACTTGATTAACTTTTATGCTTGTTGCCTTCTGCATATACTCTCTGATTTTGAACTGCCCATGCTTCTTTATTTTTATTGTATCTGGACTTAATTCATTTGTGATTCTACCATTGTTTCAGTTTGGTTTTTCATTTATCACAGTCTTGCATATAGTCCAACCATTGTTGTCTTGATGCATTTAGGATCTGATGTACTTGATATATTTGTATAGCTTCACTTGATCTGTCCATTCAAATCTGCATTTTGCATTAGTTCATTGTGTACATTGTGTATGCATAGATTATTGACTTGTTCACATAACTGCAGTATATTCGAGTCTGATATTTTGTAGGCTGCACTGTCCTATTTCATGTTGCATTAATACATTTTGATTTGGTCGAGGATTGTTCACATTTTCTGGTGCACTGTTGTAGCCTTTATGCACCGTTCATGTCACTGTTTGATATAGTGCATTTCAGTGTACTTGCAGTCTGCATTTGGTTGTTGCAGTCACTTGTCCTGTCCACTGCCCTATTTCATATTAATGGAGCACTTCCACTTGAGATTGTATTAGTGTGGTTACTGCAGTATCTTTTGTGGCTGTGCAGTTGTAGTTGAATTGTGTGGAGTTACCTTTGCTTCCTGTCTTTGGTATATACGAATGCAGCTCCAATCTGTTTGGCCCTTAGTGGCTTGCATCTGATTTTTTGTTGTAGTCTCTTGGTTATAGCTTGCCCTTGCATACTTGTGGTGACTGCAGTTATTGTTGCAGTTTGCCTTTGAGTTCAAAATGGGGCTGCAGTTCATTTTTATATAAAAAAATTTGCAATGTTTGAAGTGTGCAGTAATGAGTTGTCTGGGAACTTGTTTTCTTGAGTTTACTTGAGTATATGCAAAACAGTTGCATTTCAACCCTGCCATTGTTGCACGGGTTTTGGTGTTGCAGCTGTGTTGAGTCACTGACTTGACCGCTGCAGCTTCGATTTCTGTTAGTATTCACTGTTGTGATGATTTCACATGCTGTTGTGGCGAGGCCGTACACGCGTGCGTGTACTGCAGCCACACAGTATTTATTTTAATTGATATTTCCTTTTCTTTTGATCCATTGATCCTTTGCGTATTTCATATACAGTATTGGCGAGGCAGGGCGCGCGTGCGTGTACTGCAGCCAATCAGTTTTAATGTTTTTAAGCAATTTCTCAATTATTTGAATTGATTTGGTTTTGATGATTTTGTTGTTAAATGGCGTTTAGGCAATTTTGATGTTTTTCTAAATTATCTTCATAAATAATCCCATCATCTATCTTTGTTGATAATTTGAAACTACTTATTTATTGTTTAACACTGATAAGTATTATATTTACCGTTATCCGATTTCTTGTTAAAGGATCGGATAGGTAAATTTATCTTTGACTGTTGTCTAATTGCTATTTAATTATTATTGCTTCTATGCACTAATAACTGAGTTTGAATTAGACTGACCCGTGTATTATTTTCTTTTAAATGTAATACTCGGGTCAGACCGAGTATTTTACAGCTTGAAGATTTTTAGGCCGCGAAGTTAGAGATAGGGGGATACCGCTTTAGCTTTTAGGGATTTTGTACTTAAAAGAAATACTCCGCTGTATAAAATTTAAATGTATTGTATAAACTCTGATATTTGTATAAAAGAAAAAAAATTCATTTATGTGAAATATTATTATTCTGTGATTCTGTGGCTGATTCTGTTTAAACTCTATAAACTAAATAAAGTTCCGTCATTTTGAATGTTTTCAAGTTGGTTTAATTACCGACTGAGGCGGTCAGAACGGTGGGATGTTACAAGTGGTATCAGAGCTTTGGTTTACACAAAGCTTAGTTTATGGCGTTTAATATGAATAGTTACTAGAATCACTTTAAAGAAAATGTTTTTCAAATTTAAAGAAGTATAAAATTGTTTTTTTTAAAATAAAAGGAATTTTGAAAATTCAAATTTTTTCGGACAAATCCCCCTCTCTTTTGTAGCTCTCTAAATTTAGGTTTGCGATATTTCTCTTCGGTAAGGTCTCCTTAGATTTGAGTTCCGATCATTCGAAAACCCATTATCGAATTGCTGAGATTTATGGAAAAGCAAAATATAAGTTAAGTGAATTAGTGAATTGGTTTAAATAAAATATTTTTAATATCTCCAAAGCAATAATTGGGAAATAAAAAGACATGTCAATTTAGTTATAGCCAAGGGGATCATTGAACTATAACTTGGGAATTTGATTCTGAATTCTTTTGAAAATTGGTTTCAAATGTTTTGAAGAATGATTTAGTAAATAAATAGATTATAAGTACTTAACTTATAAATGGACTTTTGGTATATAATTGAGTTATATAAATGGAATTGAATTAATAAAGGAGATTTATAAATCGAAGTTTTATAAATAGAAATGGAATTTGTAAAGATTGTTTATAAATTCGAAACCAATTGAATTTGATAAATAACACATAGAAGTTATTAAAGGAGATATATTCATGATTTTGGACAGCGAATTATCCTTTAAGTTAAATATTGTGATAATAAAAGTTGGTTGGGAATTTTTCCACGATTTTGGACAGTGGATAATCTTTTAAATAAATGTGTAGAAACATTGAATTGAATAAATAAGTATATTAGCAATTTTGGACAGTGAATATATGTTAAAGAAATGTTTTAGGAAGTGATATTATGAAATGAAGTTAATAGTTTTAAAGATATTTTAAAATGTATTAAGTATCGAATACATAGATTTCAACATTCATTGTCGAAATAGACGTTTTCGAGAAATAAAAGGAAATGGTGGACTATAACACTGTTGTTATAGTAAATGGTTTCCGAAAGGAAATGTTTTGTATAGTATTGGGATTTATATATCTATCTTAAATTCGATTCCCTATACTAGTGATTTTGGGTCGTCGTAACAATGTTTTACGCAACATTCGTTTTGACTCAAATAAATGTGTTTAAAAGGACGCTTTCCTTAAAGAATGAAATATATATACTTGATTATGATTTAAGTATATTGAGTGTTTTCCAAGTGTTGAAAATAAAATTGATTTGTGAATTACTTATTATTAAATAAGTATGGAAATGTTTTTCCTATATGAAGTGAATGTTTTGAGATTTTATCTTTTAAAGATAAATTGATAATGAATATTAGAAATCGATTTGAAAATCGTATATTCATAGATATTTTGGAAATGTAAATTCACTATGGAATTTATAAAATAAAGGGAAGTGTTTCCGTTTAAGGAAATTGCTTTGAAATTTGTTTTCAAAGATTGAAAGGTGAAAAATGATTTGAAATTTGTTTTCAAATGGTTAAGTGTGGAAAACTATATATCTGGTAAAGATATTTTTGGGAAAGTTTGAAGTTGGTTTAAAACCAATATTGTGAAAATTATGCGGAATTCAAACTATGAATTCAGTCGAAGTTGAAAAAGTTAAATGGGAAATTTGAACAATTAGTTCAATTTGGAAAATTTTCAAAAAAAAAATTAAATCTTGAGTTAAATTGAGTTTAACTTCGACACCAAAAACATTATAAGTTGAGCTTTAAATTTCGGATAGTCGGTTTGGATTGTATGTCTAACATTGTGAATTGACGACATAGCAATTGATCTCTATTAAATATATATCTGTTGGTGGCGGAGAATTTATTCTCTTAGCTTAACACCCTTCTCTGAGACGTACGAGCTCAGAGGTTATATATCGGTAGACATCAATTATGTGTTGAGAATTTACGATGTAACGTCAAATCCAAATCGAGTGTGAAGTAGATAATGAATTGAATTATGAATGTGAATTGGGTTTGAGATAGCCTTGAATTTCCAAATCGACTTAGAGGAAAATTTTAAATCGTTAATGAGATGGAAAACTCATGAATCCTCTATTTGTTATGGGTATGAGATATTGAGGTTTTCGGAACTTATATATGAGAATGCAGTAAATTCGAAAACCATCAGTTTAGAAAGTAATTGTTATGGAAAACTTATGTACGTTTACATAGGTATGATATGTACGAAATGTGAAATGAATTACTATCTATATATGATACTATGTTTTCTAAACTGAGGATATGGAAAAGTACCTTCCATTTAAAATTTGTGAAGGTTGTTGGAACTCGAGATGAGTGTCCATTTGAAAATCGTAGCTACGTAGAATTCCATTAGTTGGATTGACCATTTGAATTCCATTAGTTGGATTGACCATTTGAATTCCATTAGTTGGATTGACCATTTGAATTCCATTAGTTGGATTGGCCATTTGAATTCCATTAGTTGGAATGGCCATTTGAATTCCATTAGTTGGAGTGACTAGCGTAATTTGAGGGGCGAGATGCCTACAGTTACAAGTGATTCCACTAGGATAGTGGCGCAACCGCCGGGTAAACTGCAATCTAGAAGTTAAAGCAAAATTCAAGGGGCGAGATGCCTATGGTTACAAGCGACTCTACTGGGATAGTAGCGTAACTGCCGTGTGGACCGCGATCTATGGCAACAACCATGGCAAAATTCAAGAGAGATGTGAAATCTACGGTTACAAGCGATTCTACTGGGATAATAGCGTAACCGCCAGGTAAACTGTGATCCATGGGGGAACGTGCTTTCCATATCCATTTTTAAAAGAATTTTTAAAAGTATTTTCACTGGGAATTGAAGCAAGCATATTTAGTACTTGGAGATTTTTAGTCCTGCGCATGGCTAGCGTATGCCTAATGTCTTTAAGAACGACGATAGACTTGTTAAATTTCGAGTTAGCATGTATTTTCAAACTTTAAATAACAAATCAATAGTCTGAAATTAAAATTACATAATTCCAACCTAATAAACTAAGGAAGAGGATTTTTGAAATATTTTGAAAGTCCACAGCTTTGGAAAAGTTATACTATGCAAATCTCTAACATGAAGAATTTCAAGTTTAAAATCTGAGTTTAGTAAGTTGAAAATTTTGGCAAAAGACTTTTGCGTCTTGATTGTAGAAATCAATGAACAAAGCTAGTGAGATAAAACAAATGGAATGAATCCTATACTTATTAATTTTTAATAAGATTCGAGCTCGGTAAAATTGTGTAGGGTATAAATATCGGTGAGATTTTAACAATCATTTTTCCTAACTTGTAATTTCGGGACGAAATTCTTTTAAGGAGGGGAGATTGTAACGACCCTTAATTTTGAATAATTTAAATTGAAAATATTTAATAAATTTTAAATATTTGAATGATGGTTTAAATTGAATTCCAAATATAACTATGAATTTGGCGATTAAATTTTAAAAACTTAATCTATTGAAAGTCGAATAAAAATTTGAATTTGACTTTGGAGTTGAAATTGAATGTTAAATTTGTATGTAAAATTCGAACCAATGACTTAGAAAAATAATTTGGATTTAAAAAAAAGTATTACTTATGTAAATTAATAAATTGATGGTTAGTTTTAATAACATTTTTCTTTAACTTAAATAAAATGGAATAAAATTTTATCAATACAAAATACAAGTATAAAATCTAATTGTAAAACATGTTAATATAAATTAATATTTCATAGTTGAACTTCAAAACGTTTATATACCTATGAAGCTTACTAAAGAAGATAATGAAACAAAAAATATAAGCATACAAAAGAAATAACAAAAGTAATAAATAATAATAATAATATGATACCAGATCTCTAGTACACTATTATATATCACCTCTACAAAATCGCGTACCTATCAGCCACCCTACCCTGTACGCTCAAACATCACGTACTTTGTCTTCCCTCAGAAGCTAATGCCTTCATTTTTTAACCAAGCCTCTCCTTCTCTTTCAATAATCCATCGGTAAAGAAAGAAAAAAAATTCAACGAAAGAAAAAAAATATATGGCGGCCTCTCTCTAAAAATCGTTCGTTTCTACAAATTAGGGCTTTTCAAAAATCAAAGACGGCTCCTTCGATGATCGAGTTCGATCGCTGCTTGTCTCTTCGGGTTGCGCTCGCGACCACTTCAGGCAAAGGTGAGTGATAAATTGTCACTCACATTTAATTCAAAGTTTTGTTGATTTCTGATTGTTCAAGCTGTTTTGTTCAAGGCTAACGCCAAGTTGACTTCGTGTTTTCTAATTGGTTTAAATGAAAAGCTGTTTACTTGATGATATTTGATATTTTTCAGTAACCTATAGCACTTGGCTTCGGCCTTGACTATTTTTAAACTTTATTTGGACTTGTTTATTTCGTTCTGAAATATGCTTGTCCGATATTGAACTGTTCGTACTTCAATCCCTGGTTTTATCGATTTCGTGTACTTTGATGAATTTCTGGACATGGATGATTTACTGAATTATTGAGTTCGTTCATTTTGATACTTGTTTTCCATGCCTTTGAATCTGAACTGTTTGTTTCTTTACCACCACGTCCCTGACCTTTTCAACATATTCTTTGATGTTGAGCCACTATCTTCACTGTAATATGTCTTCATTTGTACATATATGTGTCTTTCTATTATAATGTATATATATATGCATTTATGTGTGTATATATATGATTATTTTCGGTTCTGGTCTTCATTGTGTATCCACACATCTCAGTAGCATCGTCCCTTGTCATCAAGATGTATTGCAATTGATTCAAACTGTAGTTGTCTTTGTTCAAAACTGCTACTTGTCACTTGTTTATGCTCTGTCTGCTTGTTTATTCGAGTAGTACATATATGTATTTGGTGTACATTTGTTTTGGGTGCTTTGTTGGCCTGTAGCTCCATTCTGCCACCCCTATGTCATTTTAACTTTGAGGAAAAATTGTATATTGGTAGCCCACTTGACTTTGTTTAGCATGCCTCTGTTGTTCCCTGGTCTGGTACCTGTAGTATTATTGCCATTTATATTAGTTTGAGTTGTATTTCATGCCAACAAATCTTTTCACCCTGCCTATGTTCAGTGTTGAACTGATTTCGAGTCTAGTTTGAGGCTATGGTCTTTGATTTGAGAAATGCCTAGAGCCTGTTGCACTGTCTGTTTGTTTCCTCTGTTGTTGTTGGTTGAAGATGTCGGCATATTGTCTCGGGTAATATGAGAATCTACTCGAAGATTTGATGTGTGTGGCCCGAAGTAAATTTAGTTACTAACTGGAAAAATGTTTTGTATGCATTTAAACTTGAACTGTTTGCGTGGAAAGCTACAAGAAATTTGAATTTCAAATCAATGGTTAACTTAGTTTAACCAAAGTTTAAAAGTGAGTTCCAGTTAGTTGTGAAACCTGGATTTGGAATAAATAAGTTTTAAATCTAATTTTTTTTTAAATATCTTAAAGATGTTAAGGGAATTAAGTGTTGTTTTAGAATTTGGACTTAAAATGGAACCTGGAATTTTTAAAAGAAAATTTGGGCTTCATGTAGCTATGTACTCCACTGTCCACTGATATATGCCACTCACTGTTGCCTAGATTGAGTCTTGGATTGCAGACTTGAACCTGTTGTGCACTTCATATAGTGTAGCCACCTAATCATATATGTTAACTGTGTATGCTTGATGTGTACCTTTGATTCTCCTGACTTGAAACTTGATTAACTTTTATGCTTGTTGCCTTCTGCATATACTCTCTGATTTTGAACTGCCCATGCTTCTTTATTTTTATTGTATCTGGACTTAATTCATTTTTGATTCTACCATTGTTTCAGTTTGGTTTTTCATTTATCACAGTCTTGCATATAGTCCAACCATTGTTGTCTTGGTTTGAGTCTTGATGCATTTAGGATCCGATGTACTTGATATATTTGTATAGCTTCACTTGATCTGTTCAAATCTGCACTTTGCATTAGTTCATTGTGTACATTGTGTATGCATAGATTATTGACTTGTTCACATAACTGCAGTTTATTCGAGTCTGATATTTTTGAAGGCTGCACTGTCCTATTTCATGTTGCATTAATACATTTTGATTTGGTCGAGGATTGTTCACATTTTCTGGTACACTGTTGTAGCCTTTATGCACCGTTCATGTCACTGTTTGATATAGTGCATTTCAGTGTACTTGCAGTCTGCATTTGGTTGTTGCAGTCACTTGTCCTGTCCACTGCCCTATTTCATATTAATAGAGCACTTCCACTTGAGATTGTATTAGTGTGGTTACTGCAGTTTCTTTTGTGGCTGTGCAGTTGTAGTTGAATTGTGTGGAGTTACCTTTGCTTCCTGTCTTTGGTATATACGAATGCAGTTCCAATCTGCTTGGCCCTTAGTGGCTTGCATATGAGTTTTTGTTGCAGTCTCTTGTTTATAGCTTGCCCTTGCATACTTGTGGTGACTTCAGTTATTGTTGCAGTTTTCCTTTGAGTTCAAAATGGGGCTGCAGTTCATTTTTATAAAAAAAAATTTGCAATTTTTGAAGTGTTCAGTAATGAGTTGTCTGGGAACTTGTTTTCTTGAGTTTACTTGAGTATATGCAAAACAGTTGCATTTCGACCCTGCCATTGTTGCACGGGTTTTGGTGTTGCAGCTGCGTTGAGTCACTGACTTGACCTCTGCAGCTTCGATTTCTGTTAGTATTCACTGTTGTGATGATTTCACATGCTGTTGTGGCGAGGCCGTACACGCGTGCGTGTACTGCAGCCACACAGTATTTATTTTAATTGGTATTTCTTTTGCTTTTGATCCATTGATCCTCTGCGTATTTCATATGCCGTATTGGCGAGGCAACGCACGCGTGTGTGTACTGCAACCAATCAGTTTTGATGTTCTTAAGAAACTTCTCAATTATTTGAATTGATTTGGTTTAAATTGATGATTTTGTTGTTAAATGCCGTTTAGGCAATTTTGATGTTTTTCTAAATTATCTTCACAAATAATCCCTTCATCTATCTTCGTTGATAATTTGAAACTACTTATTTATTGTTTAACACTGATAAGTGTTATATTTACCGTTATCCGATTTCTTGTTAGAGGATCAGATAGGTAAATTTATCTTTGACTGTCGTCTAATTGCTATTTAATTACTATTGCTTCTATGCACTAATAACTGAGTTTGAATTAGACTGACCCGTGTATTATTTTCTTTTGAATGTAATACTCGAGTCAGACCGAGTATTTTACAGCTTGAAGATTTTTAGGCCGCGAAATTAGAGAGATAGGGGGATATCGCTTTAGCTTTTAGGGATTTTGTACTTAAAAGAAATACTCCGTTGTATAAAATTTAAATGTATTGTATAAACTCTGATATTTGTATAAAAGAAAAAAAATTCATTTATGTGAAATATTATTATTCTGTGATTTTGTGGCTGATTCTGTTTAAACTCTATAAACTAAATAACAATCCGTTATTTTGAACGTTTTTAAGTTGGTTTAATTACCGACTGAGGCGGTCAGAACGGCGGGATGTTACAGCATCTTTATTTTTTCCAAATTTCTGGTGACAACAAGTTTATCTTTGCTTTATACATAAGTGACAATATAGTGTTCATTTGCATTTAAAATGGACCATCCATTTGTCACGCATGAAGGCATATTTGCCACTTACTTCAACATGCTACCCCTTATACATTCATATGACTTTGAAATTGATTTCATTTTTTTTCAATTTCAAATTTTAATTTAAAATTACTATTTTAATATGTTTTTTTTATTTCGACAGTAACCAAAAATTACGGTTGTTACAAACTCCCCCTTATAAAAATTGCGTCCCCACAATTTTCATATTAGAAGTTGTTTATAACATAAATTAATTCACCACAAAAAAGATTTAAAATAGAAAAGATAAATTAAGAATGCTCACCCCCACCCGAAGAGCGGAGAAAACCCCGATTAGAACGCTCGATGAATTCTTTGGTTTCCCAAGTGCAATCTATGGGGTTTGCGGACCATTGAATTTTAACAAGCGGGACTTCTTTATTCCGAAGGAGTTTAACCTTCAAAGCTAGCACAAGCATAGGATTTTGCATCATAGATAAGTCGGGTGAGATCTCAAGATCTTGCAACACATGAGGATCAATAATAGAATCCGAATCTCGAAGGCATCGACGAAGCTGGGATACATGAAATACATCATGAATTCCCAAAAACTGGATAGGTAGCGATACACGATAAGCAACAGGGCCGATGCGTCCCGAAAATAGTACGATATAAAACGTTTTTATAAAAAAAAAAATATACACTCTTAAATATATACTCTCAAATTCATCCTAGGATCTCACATAACCTATCTCAATTGAGTCAATCCCATCAAAGCCTAGGTGTCCGCTTAACCTAAGCTCTAATACCAACTGTAATGACCCACCTGTCCGTACAATTTAAGCTGGTAATAAACCACACATGTCCAGCCCAAAATTGAATGAGAAAGCGGGTAGTTAGGGAAAAGAAAGAAGACAAGAAGAACTAAACAGCACAAAATCATACATTAGGATGAATAATTTATAATAGATAACAAATCTTTACAAAAAACAAAACTGTAATATATATACATATAGACATCAATCAGAGCATACTAACCTATTCAAACGGACAGTTATAACAACATGTCCTCACAATTGTGAATAATATACAACAATGAATGCAGTGGGAGAAAAATAACCATCTACGTGAATACATCATAAGGCCTCCAGCTCATCTCCCGTAGCTTCAAATATCCAAGTAACCTAGAAATACGCTCGGTTTTTCGACGCCCGAATTTCGACATCAATACGTCCATAGAATTACAGGCCGAATATTTGAGTGTCGGAAATACCAAATTGTAAGGGAAAGAAGAGGTAGAAGAAGTAAATAGAAAAAAAACACAGAATCTCACAATCGTAGCGGAACAATATATAATAGGTAACAATTGATCTTTACACAAAAAGAAATATAAATGTTTTTATACATTACATCATCAGAGTACAAAACAAATCAATAGCACAATGTCGGACAGTTATGATAACTTGTCCTCATCGAAGCTGACTATACAGCTTATAATGCACAGCGGAATCTACATTAAGTACGTGTGATACATCTCGTCATCCAGCTCCCTCTTGAGCTCCACAGCATCCTCTCCTGTATCCTATAATACTCGGTCCAACCCGAACATTATAATAAAATAACACCTGAGTAAGTTCGGAAAACTAGCGTGAGAAGACACACTCAATTGTATTATTAAAGTTTTCTAAATCCTTTGAAAATCAAAGGTATCTCGTAAGACCACGCCAAAAATAAACATCCCGGGTTTTTACCTTACAATAACCAAAATATTTTATATCAAATCCTCTAATATTATAATCGTGTCTAAGTACAAATACTTATTCAAATAGCTGAAATGCTTGGATCTCACGTTCAAGCATAGTTGGGCACAATCAAAACCTTACGACGCTTATTAGAGATTGGGTTCCATACAACTGCATGGCTACTGGGGTAACGTCCGTCACAGTACCTGGTCTAAATTAGTGCACCGAGGACCACTCCCGATCCTCTGCAACACAAGACCGGAATAGCCCGAATAAGATCACCCCACAGTTAGGATCAACAACCACCCACATAGCCGAAATAAAGGGACTCTAGACAAGGGTTACCTTACCCTACTTGGGAGCTACCCACTTTGCCTTGCTTTACCTCTCCTATTTTAGCCATTCCCGGTTGATGAGGCTTGAGGCTACAATTACCTTTTTAGCACACATTCACTTAGAATGCTCACCGTCCTCCAATGACGATGTACTAATAACATTCATCCATACAAATCTGTTCTCGATTCGAACGGAACCGAAGGCACTAATCCTACTACATCCATTTTGGAATCACTCTCTGGATTAGTAGCGATTAGCCCTTGCACTTCACTGCTCCATCTTCGACTCCAAGCTCTTGTCTTCCTTACAAAAACGTACTCGTTGGATCGAAGTGGTTTTCAGATCACAAATCCAATCCCGGTCTCTTCGAAACAACATTCGATATTTCTCGGTAAACTCAAACCCGATTCTCTAGGAAATACACATAAGAGAATAAGATCGGAGATCACCTGCTAACCGTTAGTGGACGGATTTCCTTATAAACGTCCTAGAAGAATCAACAGGTTTATATGTACAATATAGCACCTCGAACGGTAACTGTACCATATAATTCTCTAGTTTCCTCTAGATATTTCTGAAGTTATATTCAGGTCCATATTCGATAGTCGGTTATTTAACTTTCAAATAAACAATCATTCAACCAGATATTTTATTTCCACTGAAAAACACCCAGTCTTATTAAATTTAGATTTTAAATAAATTAAAACACCTTATCAAAAATATACACATAAAATATTTAAAGTAAAGCGACTTAAATCACTTTATTCAAAATAATAGTTATGAAATTATATAATAATTCTTCAAGTAAAACTTTAGCCAAAAATTACATTTAAAATAAAGTCATTTTATAAATATAAATATTTAATGATTATCCTTTCTAAAATCAGAATACAAATTTAACCTTTAAAAATAATTAACTAATATAACTAACTTAATTTATAATACATAAACAACTTTTGAACATCTAAATAATAAATTTTCTTAAATACATTCTTTTAAGCAATTTTAAATTTCGAATTTATCCTTAAAAATCTTTCCTTTAACATATACTTAACTTTCCAAAAAAATACATTTCCACTAAAATAAAACCGGTCTTGTCATTTATATATCCTTCTCAATTTATCTCTAGTTTAAATTTTCGTTCCAACTCCGTAAATTTCCTTTCCCACATTTTAAAAATAAAACCACTATTTATTTTTAAAACGAATTACCATCTCCTTATAAATTCCCATTGCGAATTTATAAATTCAAATTATCCACTAATAATAAGTATTCACTTTATTTATAAACCCCGTTTATATATTCCATAGTCTCATTCTCCTATTAGTCATTGTTTCAAAACACTTAATCGATTTCCAAATCGATTTTCTAAATTAATTCCATTTTAAAATTTATTTCTTGATTTACCCAAATTACCCCAAACCTCTTAATTTCAGATTCCCTGCCCTTTTCTGATTTGAAATCTTATTTAAATCTGAAACATCAATTCTACACTTTATTTCAAAAATTTGCTTTTATTTCTTCCAAACCATTTAAATCTTGAATTTAAAAAAAACCATCTAATTCTTAAACAATATCGCTTAAGTCCTTAAAACTCTTTTATTCCCATTTATTCAAAATCTCTTTTTCCATACTCGGAATTTATTTAATAGGACTTTGAAATCAAACCTTTTACTTTTTCCCAAATTCATTATTTTAATTTATCCACTTCACTATAAATATTTTACTTAAAATTTTCTTTTTATTTTCCTTAAAAAATCCAATCTTTATATTTTTGATATCCTAAAATACCAAAATATATTCAGGAAAACCGTACCATTCAGTAATTTCAATTTTCAATATAATCTATCAAAGATTATCAAATAAATCATATCACTGAATATGAAAATAAATTTCAATATTTTTGAGGCATCCAGTTGGATCCCTCCAACCTATTTCCC
This sequence comes from Allium cepa, assembly GCA_030765085.1. Taxonomy (NCBI): domain Eukaryota; kingdom Viridiplantae; phylum Streptophyta; class Magnoliopsida; order Asparagales; family Amaryllidaceae; genus Allium; species Allium cepa. The sequence continues at coordinate 754,551,098 of CM060931.1, read as the reverse complement.
TGCATCCACAGATGTTAACACAATATAAAAATACCAATCCCACTTCGAGGGGGATATCGCGGTATATAGGGTCATCCACTATTATGCGGGGCTTGTATGGCCTCATCAGCTATATATATATATATGCGGGAATATCAATTACTCCAAATATATATATATATATAAAGTCTTATATATATTCAATAAACAATAATTATTATAATTCAACAAAGCACATCTAATAATTTAAATTTAAACATTCAAATTAAATTATGGAAATCCAAATGAGTGAGAAAATTCTCACCTTTATTTTTTTTCAGAATTTTCTGACCGATCCCATTTTTAATTCTAGCTGGTATACTTCTCATCTACAAATACAAACTCGCCTCTATTTTTCTAATTGGACCTCAAATAGATAAATTACAAAATTTATAAACATCGGGATAGCTAAATTTAATTAAATTAAGATTGACTCAAAAATTTCAAAACTGCTTAACAGATTTAATTTTACCTCCTCACTAATCAACTACAGCCACCCAGTCTACCGCCGAACTCATGAATGCAAACTCATCCCAGGTTCTTAAACCCAAACAGTATAACAACCTTGCGTGCACTTTAACCGTGATGCTCGTCCAAGATCGACGTTGACGTTCCCATGCCCAAAATCATGACCTGGAACCACTGCTCTCGAAACCACGAGCATCACTTCGCCTTTTTCGCCACTACGATGTCGCTGCTCCTCTCGCAAGCCCTCCCTGACATCTAGCCGCTCCAAATCACCGTGTGTGACCTTCCCTCTTTCCATCTCCAATCGTCGTGAACCTTCGATGTCTCGCACCCAGCCAACACCCACGTGTAACGTTCACACGTATGCGAACTCCTCATCTCAATTTTCCCCCCTACGAACTCTGCCGTCGAGTTGAGTTCGAGGATAACCAATCGGCTTTGATTCGATCGTTGCTTGCTTTCTCTTTTTTTTCAGTCGATTTTTTTTGAATTGAACTGGAGAGGGGACTTGATTTTGAAGAAAGAAAATTCATTCGACCATGCTTTACTTTTTTTCTCTCCTGGCTACGAACTATTTGAGCTTTTAAAATGCAAAGGAGTAAGGAACACGGTTCGATGCTAACGTGTTTTAATTAACTAGCTACAGTAACTTACTGTAGCGATGTAAAGAGAAATGAAAAAGCTTTGATGTGAATATAAATGTCAATCGGTTTAAATATATATTTATTTAATTTTTAATCGTCTCAAATCCCCAGCTTAAAATCCCGACCTCCTATCGAGGCGTGCCGCTAGGTATTCATAATGTTATGCCCCTATTTCGAACATAATGGATAACATTTCGAGTCCTAATTCGACCGTATGGAGAAGATAGCTTTTTTGGGCGCAATTCTTATATTAAATTTTCGATATAAATTTCAGCGTGTTTATATACCATTGGGAGAAACGATAACTCCAAACGTTACAAATTTTGAAATCCGATAATAATACATTATTATGGATCCAATGGAACTGGTTTCATCGAATTCCAAGCCCGAGCCCCGGGAGGCTATTTTTAAATGTCAATTTAAACGACATGTTTTTAAAACTGAACAAACCTCTTTCAAATTCCATTTTAAAAGTTCCATTACCTTCAGTATTATTAATATAAATTTTATAAGCCTTTAAATTATTTTTAACAAGCTTAAAAACCAAGATTTCATATTTTCCCAATTTCCAATTATTAAATTTAGTGATTAAATAATCCAATAAATAGTGATATTTGAAATTCAAGTTAAAAATTGAATTTTAAATATTTAAATTAATTAACTATTCCAATTTCAAATATTCAAAATTATGGATCGTTACATATTCTCTACTTAACACCGAAGCATTTTAACTCTAGAAATATCAAGGGGAAACATGGGGATCATATGGTACAATTACGATCAGCGGTGCTATACTACACGTATAAACTTGTTTCATTCTTCTAGAACAATTGACAAGGAGATCCGTCCGCTTAAACACTTCGGGGGTGATACCCACTTTTATGTATTGTCTGGTTATTATCTAAAGAATCGGTATTGAGCATTCCAAAAATCGACGTTGGTTTGTGTAGCCCCCGAGAAGCGGAAGAATGTACTCCTAAGAGATGACTTGAACTGTAATCACTCTAAAAACTATATACGTTTCTATGAAGGAGATTCATGTTATATTGAGACGTTGGGATCCATGTAGGAATCCGACACCTATTGGGGTATGATAATCCGTTTGCAATTCCAAGATCTAATTGAGATATGGGAATTTATGTATGATTCTGAGACCCGTTGGGGTACAGGAATCCATGTGGGATTTCGTGATAAATTTGGTGATGGTGCATAAGCTAGAATGCCAAATGTAGTTTCATCAGCAAGAATGACTAAGACCAAAGATTTGAGGCATGGCCAGTAGGGTTGGCAAACCCATAGGGTGCAGTCGACCCCTTCTAAATGCCACTTATAGTTATTATGCATGCATAGGGCGAAGCACTCGGTCTTAGAGAGACCGGCTATGTTTTTCCTACGTTACATCACTAGGGATGTATGCTGCTTCAAAAGGATATCTCTGATCCTTATGCAGGAGGACCGCTTCTCGAAGTACTGAGGGCACCTTCATGAAAATCCTACACAATTAGCAAACATGCCTTACCGATTTCCAATTATATACCTAGTATTGTTGTGATGTACACTTACGAGCATCACAGCTACTTGATTATTATTATTTTCGCCTTCAAACATTATTATAATATCACTAGATTTTCAGATATAATTTATTTATCGTAAGGTAAAAACCTATCTCTGCTTATGTGCGATGTGGTCTTACGAAGTACCTTTGTTTCAAAAGGTTTATTTAAACTTTTAGAATCCATTTGATTGTGTTCTCATGCTGGTTTTACCAGGCTGACCCGGGTGTTGTTTTCCTATAATGCTCGGGTCAAACCGAGTGTATTTCAAGGTTACCTTGATATTTGAAGCTACAGGAGATGAGCTGGAGGCCTTATGATGTATTCACGTAGATGGTTATTTTTCTCCCACTACATTCTTTGTTGTATATTATTCACAATTGTGAGGACATGTTGTTATAACTGTCCGTTTAAATAGGTTAGTATGCTTAGATTGATGTCCATATATACGTATATTACAGTTTTGTTTTTTGTAAAAATTTGTTATCTATTATAAATTATTCATCCTAATGTATGATTTTGTGCTGTTTAGTTCTTTTTGTCTTCTTTCTTTTCCCTAACTACCCGCTTTCTCGTTCAATTTCGGGTTGGACATGTGTGGTTTATTATCAGCTTAAATTGTACGGACAAGTGGGTCATTACAGTTGGTATTAGAGCTTAGGTTAAGCGGACACCTAGGCTTTGATGGGATTGACTCAATTGGGATAGGTTATGTGAGATCCTAGGATGAATTTGAGAGTATATATCTAAGAGTGTGTATTTTTTATTTTTATAAAAACGTTTTATATCATGCTATTTTCGGGACGCATTGGCCCTGTTGCTTATCGTGTATCGCTACTTATCCAGTTTCCAGGAATTCATGACGTATTTCATGTATCCCAGCTTCGTCGATGCCTTCGAGATTCGGATTCTATTATTGATCTTTATGTGTTGCAAGATCTTGAGATCTCACCCGACTTATCTATGATGCAAAATCCTATTCGTGTGCTAGCTTCGGAGGCTAAACGCCTTCGAAATAAAGAAGTCCCTCTTGTTGAAATTCAATGGTCCGCAAACCCCATAGATTGCACCTGGGAAACCAAAGAATTCATCGAGCGTTTTAATCCGGATTTTCTCTCCTCTTTGGGTGGGGGTGGCAATTCTTAATTTATCTTCTCTATTTTAAATCTTTTTTGTGGTGAATTAATTTGTGTTATAAACAACTTCTAGTATGAAAATTGAGGGGACACAATTTTTATAAGGGGGAGTTTGTAACAACTGTACTTTTTGGTTACTAACGAAATAAAAATATATATTAAAATAGTAATTTTAAATTAAAATTTGAAATTGAAATGAAATGAAATAAATTTCAAAGTCAGATGAATGTATAAGGGGTAGCATGTTGAAGTAAGTGGCTAATATGCCTTCATGCGTGATAAATGGATGGTCCATTTTAAATGCAAATGAACACTATATTGTCACTTATGTATAAAGCAAAGATGAACTTGCTGTCACCAGAAATTTGGAAAAAATAAAGATGCAAATTCATTTGCAAAGTTAGTTGTAAATTTCATGTTGCATTGAATATAACTAAGTGGTGTTATATTTTCAATTGCCTTCTTCAAGTGTAACAAGAAATGGTCCATTTAAAAACAAGTGGAACATATTATTTGCCTTGCTGTAAACGCAAAGTTTTATAAAAGCAATAGTGAACACATTTTTTCATTTCATCATTTGATATGCTAGCTAAGGCCTTTTCTTCTTGTGAGCTCGTCTAGCTTTAAACGCATTGTACAAACTTCTGCCAACATTATTTTTATTTGACTTATCACAAATATTAAAAGAAAAGAAAGAGGACAGCATCCTTTTGTTCCATCTTTATTCCAGTAGCCTCTATCACCGTCTTTTTCTCAAATTTTTTTAGCTCTACAAACATTAATGGCTGTTCAAAAAAATTCTTGCTCCCTTGGAATCTGGGTAACTAGCTGATTTCGAAACGAATTAAGGTGAGTGAAAAACTCACATATCTAATTTAAAATCTATGCCGCCTATTTTGAAATGCAGTTTTTGTTGATTATATTGGTTGAAATTTGTTGTATATGTAGCATAGAGTATTTATAAATTTGTTAATAAAGGTGCCCTCACTTACCAATTGCAGTAGCCTTAAGAACATGTAGACAATATGTGTATTCATGTTCAAATTCCTAACTGCATATAAATAAGGGTGCACAAACTACGCGTCTGTGTGTGTATATATATATATATAATTATACGTGCTCCTTAATTTGTGCGTGAGTGTTTTCAATGGACGTATTGATGTCGATTTTCGAGCGTCGAAAAACCGAGCGTATTTCTAGGTTACTTGGATATTTGAAGCTGCAGGAGATGAGCTGGAGGCCTTATGATGTATTTACTTAATTGGTTATTTTTCTCCCACTGCATTCATTGTTGTACATTATTCACAATTGTGAGGACATGTTGTTATAAATGTCCGTTTAAATAAGTTATTATGCTCTGATTGATGTCTATATATACATATATTACAGTTTTGTCTTTTGTAAAGATTTGTTATCTATTATAAATTATTCATCCTAATGTATGATTTTGTGCTGTTTGGTTCTTCTTGTCTTCTTTCTTTTCCCTAACTACCCGCTTTCTCGTTCAATTTTGGGTTGGACATGTGTGGTTTATTATTAGCTTAAATTGTACGGATAGGTGGGTTATTATAGTTGGTATGAGAGCTTAGGTTAAGCGGACACCTAGGCTTTGATGGGATTGACTCAATTGAGATAGGTTATGTGAGATCCTATTGAGAGTATATAGTTAAGAGTGTGTATTTTTTATTTTTATAAAAACGTTTATATCGTGCTGTTTAATCTGTTAAGTGGCTTAAGAATTCTAGTCGATGTGTTCGGCCAATGTTGTTGATAGGAATTTCCTAAAGACTCGAACAAGACAACCGACATAATATTGATTCAAAATTTGGGTAAATGAAATAATTTTATCTAAGAATATATTTTATATAAATAAATAACTTTCCAAAAATTTAACATAGTTATTCTGGGTCGTGCTTGGTTGATAGAAATGATAATATTCCATCATTATCATATAGGATTTGATCGGTCATGCTTGCCTAGTTCTGAGCATTGACTATTATCCATTAATCTATCTTGAATCTTCCGTTTTGAAACCTGGGTTGGATAGATAGAAATTTTAGGAACATTAAACAGAATACCTTACGAATTAAGTTTCACAATTTGAATACAAGACGTTCGTTAAAATTTGATTTCTAAAAGTTGTTTATTTAAAAGAAAAATTCGAATATTTTGGAAAGAATATTTTAGGTACAATTTTATATAAAGGATTGATTTGATAAAAATTAAGTTTTATTTAATGTTGTTTTATTTAAAGGAAACTGGGAATATTTTGAAATAATATTTAGAAATGATTGAATACAAAAGTTTGTTATAATTAATTGGGGTTTTATAAAAGAAGTTTATTAAAAGAAAACTTAAATATTTCTGAAATAATACTTAAAGAATGACTTATATATAGCTAGAATAGATTTGAAATAAATATTTGGAAAATGTTTTCCTTTAAGAGGATATTTTATAAATTTGATTTATAAACATGTGTTATAAATAAAAAGGAACTTGATTTCTAAATCGATTATTTTGGAAAATGATTTTCATGTTTTATAGGTTAACTATAGTAATTGAGAATGTTCTTGGGATAAAACATTTCTAAATGGGCAATTGTTGCCTTTAGGATCTCACTGTACAATTGTTTCGATAAAATAAATTTTGATCTGATATCAAAAGTATGGTTTGATTTATCATAGAGTGAATATGTATATAATCATTTTAAATGATTTGTTGTAAAAGAAATAATAGTTTTATTTGAGATATTTTTAGAATATAAATGATTTTGGAAACGGTAATTATAGTTATTTAAAAATATATATTAAGTATAATACTATTGCAAAGGGAATTTAAAAAGAAAGCAGTACATTTTCTTTGGATTGGTTCAGGAAATGAGTCCCGATTTGTTTTGTGGTGATCTGAATAATCTTCTACGTGATGATCAGATGTTTGCTTAGGCGAACGATATATTGTGCACTTAGTAAATTATTTCCTTTGTCATTGTACGGTCGGGATGAGTTTGAATCAAGACGAATCCGAAGTAATTTGGAAATGGATAGTTTGTTAAAAAACCATTTATTTGGAAATATATTTGGTATGGTTTCAAAAGGGGGATTTTGAAAATTGGAAATTTTATTTTAAAGTTAACTAGTTCGAATGGCTTGAAATTAACTAAAATGGGTAAGATATACATTTGGATACTAAACGTTTCTCTTGAGTTCCTTCTAGTAAGGTATAACAACAGTGTTTCTATGGTTTCGATCCTTAACACATTTTAAAACAACTTCAGATCGTTTTAATTCTGTTTAAAATATCACTTCCTAAAACATTTCTTTAATATATTATTCACTGTCCAAAATCGTGAATATAAATCGTTTACCAAATTCAACACTTCTACATATTTAATTTAAAGGATTATCCATTGTCCAAAATCGTGGATATATCTCCTTTAATAAGCTTTCATATTTACTTATCAAATTCAATTGGTTTTGGATTTATAAAACAACGTTTATAAATTCACATTTATATATATTTTTTTATAAAAACTTCAACTTATAAAATCCCTTAAATAACAAATTCTATTTATATCTCATTTAAATGCCAAAATCCAATTTATAAGTTAATTACTTATAAATCTTTTATTTTACAAAAATCTATTCATTTTATATGAGACGACCCAACTTCTAGACTCCAGGAAGTCGCATCGCTAATAAGAAAAAAAGGGATAGAAAAGAGAAAGAAAGAGAAGAAGAAGAAACAACACATCAGAATCTAAACAGCGGAACGAAGAAATTATATTAATAACATTAAATATTTACATAGTTTACAACCACTATCAGAGTTACACAGATAATACAACACACACTAGACAGTTATAAACACCTGTCTAGTTATACAACTCAATACAACATCACAAATAACTCATAGATACCAAACACAGCGGACTACTATATAACTACAACGTAGAAGCCTCCTGCTCCATTTGCTCCTCCATGATTCGTCAAAGCTAACCTGAATCCCTTGGCTACTCGTAAAAATTTGACTACCCAAGAGTTTATGAAAAACAAAAATAAACTCCGGGTCAGACATGGGTCTGGTGTGAGTAACAGGTTAAAGTTTCTTAACTTTGAAAAACCTTTGAAAAGAAAGGTATCACGTAAGAATTCCCACACATAAACATGGAAAAGTTTTTACCTTACGCTAACTAAAACATTTGATAGGAAATCCGATGATATTATAATTGTGTCTAGGGTTTTCAAATAAATATGAAATAGCCAAAATTGTTACATTATTAAATTCCAGCTACTAGCCACAAAAGTGGGTAATACAATCAAAACCGTTGGCACTTATTAGATTTTGGATTCCATACAATGGCAGGGCTACTGGGGTACCGCCCATCACAGTACGTGGCCTAGATCACCGTACCGAGGAGTACGCCCGCTCCCCTGCAACACAAGGCCGGACCCATTCCTTACTGAACAGTTTCGAACAAGACAACCCCGACAGTTGTCGCGAATCAACCGCCCACACAGCCGAATAAAAATGGACTTCTAGACAGGGATCAATCTTGCTCTCCAGTGGGAGCTACCCACAAAGCCTTGCTGCACCTCCCCTGTTTTAGCCATTCCCGGTTGATGAGGCTTGAGGTTACGATTACCTTCATAGGACATCAAATCTTAGGATACTCATCGTCCACCTGACGATGTTCTGAAAGCATTCAATCCATACAAGTTCATTCCGGGTTCGAACGAAACCGAAGGCACTATCTCGTTGCACTCATTATTGGAATCACCCTCAGAGTCAACGACCATAGCCCTTGCACTTTGATTCACCATCTCGAATCTATTAGCACTATTCCGTCAAACTCATTACGGAATCACCCACAGAGTTATACTGACGTATAACCCTTACACCTCGAGTCTTCACTTGTTCCACTTGGATTAACGACCTAACGTTTAATTGGAATCGATGTGGTTTTCGGAATCCAAATATGGAAACCGGATCCCGGTCTCATCGAAATCCCAAGCGTGTCTTTTAGGTCCAAGTTATTTTAAGTTTAAAACAATTCAATCTAATTATCCATGTACACACAGATAGATAATTCATATCATCATAATAGATAATCAATATTATCATAAACATGTAATCATCACAAATTGATAATCTATATTATCATCACCAATAGATACTTATATCATCATCACAATGCAACCAATGCATCCATAACATACAACACTATTTATCTCATGTCTGAGATTCAAACCATTCAGGGTAAACTATATCATCCATTCATAAGCATAGATCTATAATCACACCATCTATAATTAATTTAAAATGAATTAAATTAATTACTTCCTCATTTTAAATCTTGCTTACTTAACCCTTAATTGATTACCAATCAATTAAATAATTATCCTCAAATTAATTACCTTAATTAATCACCCTTGATTAATTATCCTTTAATTACATTCAAGTAATTATCTTTAATTAATTTTACAAATTAATTATCCTTAACCAAAATTAGCAATTAACCTTTAATTACTTCATTAATTAATTAATTATAATTAATTACATTAGTCCTTAATTAATTACATTAATTAATTACTTCCTTAATTACTTCTAAATTAATTACATTTAATAATTATTATATTTATTAATCAATCTTGATTAATCTCATTAGTAATTAATCACTCTTAATTAATTACATCACTTAATTATTTCAAATAACTTAATTAATAAATGCTTAAATTAATTACATTAAGTAATTAATTATTAATCACTTCATAAAGAAATTATCTTCACATTAATTACACAAAGTAATTAATCCCAAAATACCATACTTCAATTAATTATCTTCAGTACTTTACTTATCTTAATTACTTCTCTAAGTAATTATTTTTCACTGATTACTCATCAACCCATCTAAAGACTATTCTAAATTAATTAAACTTAATTAATTAATTTAAACTAATCCAATTAATAAATTAAATACAACGAGTAATTAATATCTTTAATTATTTCCATAAAGTAATCATACTTAATTAAATTTCATAATTGATTATTTAAATTAATTAATCCAATTAATTATCAAAATTAGTTACATAAATAAATAAATAATCACAAGTTAATGGCCATTATTAACTTATTAACAAATTCTTAATTACCTTTCTTAAGTAATTAACTTAAATTAATTACAAATTTAATTAACCTTAATTAATTTCAAATCTTTAATTAATTAAACAAATTAATTAATTAAATTATTTAAATTATTAATTTTAATGAAACAAAGATCATTAAATCTTAAATTTACTTTAAAAATAAAACATTTCTTATTCATGATTACTTTATCATTAATAAAGTAACTTAAAACAACTTAACTAAAATTGTTTTCAAATTACATTTTAAAATTTAAATTGAAAACCAAACTTAACTTTATCAAAGTTTTAAAAACATTGTAAAACCTTTTTAAACTTATGCTAAATAATTTTTCATATTATAAAGAAGTTTTAACGAAATTTAAACCCATATTTATAATACAAATCATATTTAAAATATGAATCAATATCAAAAGCTGTTTAAACATTTCAAAATTCAAAAAAAAACTTCTTTTATTTTCGAAACATGATTCAAATTTGAATCTTGTTTCCAGATTTGAATTTATGTTTAAATCTCCTATTTTGATTTAAAAGCTTTAACTTTAAATTTAATTATCTAACTTTTTTTTTCTTTTAAATGTTGCTTAAATATTTTAATTTAAAAAGTTTAAATTAAAATTTTAAATCTGGATTCAAATCTCATTTGAGATTCATACCTTGAATTTTATTTAAATTATATTTTCAAAACCCTGCATTTAAATTTTAACATCAATTCTGAATTGAAAATATATATATATATATACAGGTTTCAGTGAAACCTGTAATAATAGGGGATACCCGGGACCCCTTTCATTTACTTCGAGTCGCATACCTAACTACTTCGGGCAAAAACTCAACTTACTCGAGCAAATCTCAAGTCAAGACACAGCAACCTCCAAATCAAAACACCTGATCCACCATTCTTCACCGTGCATATGCACGGTGGCCTTGGCCACCTCCGGCCACCACCCAGTCAACTATCATGTCGACGTTAATCCCTGCATCACCATGCTAACATCAAAACCACCCAATTCACTCGAAAACGAAATCGAGTTCCCTAGTTCAAACTTGACAACAATAACAAACACTCCTTCACCCAAACCTGGAAACTTGCTCGTTTCCTCAATTCCGACCACCGTGTCGATTGAAACTCCGGCCACATCAACATCAGTGCTCCAGCAACCAATTCCTTGAATCCCAATACGCTCGGTCCACTAGGAAGAACGAGATTATCAAAACTTCGAACCATGCCAAAACTAGGTTAACAGATCTTGTCAACCTCCCATCGCCTCCACCGCACACTATTCATCTTCTTGACATTTTTGCCACACTCTCTGATCACTACTCTACCTCCACCAAAAACCCCAAACACTCAAATTAACTTGGTCATCATAGGTTGGCCAAAACCCAATTTCAGTTCAAATGGGTACTGCAGTCTCAATCCCTAACTAAACAATATGATTTTAGTTTTAAAAAATCATCTTTTTGTTTAAGTTTCCAGATTATAACACTGTATTTATAATTTATAATGTTTGAGTTTCATCTTTATTTAACATACTCTGAAGTTTTACAATTTACAAAGACATCACCCAACTTTATTTTACTTAAATAAATTTCTAAACTAAACTATGTTACAATTAACACATTTGCTTCAAGACTTAATCCCTAACAAAATTTAAACAAGAACAAGGGGAATTTATTTTTATTTTTAAAAGAATCTGGACCTGGAACCAGAGTCAGAAGCAATACAAATACAAATACATGCACAACAACACTTCATACATACACAAAGTTCACTGATAAACTCATTCATAACATATTTTTTTATAGATGATCAGACAACATAAATATTCACTTAAATCTTGAAAATTGTTATGTTACTCACCTGTCTTGAGCATGAAGAACAGAGCTTTTGTTTTGAATTTAAAAACCAGTGTGCCCTCTTTGCCAAAAAGAAACTTCAACTTTGGATGCTTTAACTTCTTTGAATTTTTGATAAAACTTGAGTTGTTTTGCATTTAATTTTGCATGTATGCCTCTGGTTTAAAGGATGCAGGCAACCATGCTTTTGATTTCCAGAATGTTGAAATGCAGAGGCTTTAAATTTTCTTTTTAAATGGAATTGCAGGTTGCAGGCTTTTCATTTGATTCTCAGATTCAAGGAAATGAATTTCAGGTTTGATTTTGAAAACAAATTGTAGGATGTGGATTTGGTTAGAGAGGTAACACAAAAGGTTTGCAGAGTTTTAAAGAAAATGCAGACATGAGCTTTTAGAAATGGATTTTGCATTTGAAAAAGAATTTTACAGAGGATTGCAGGCTTGATTTAGAAAGGTTTCAGATTTGATAAATGAATTCAGGTTCTTGTGAGGAATTTGATATTGAAAAGAATTCAAATCTTGAACATGATTTAAATTTTTGTTTTTGAGAGTTTGAAAACAAGTTTATTTTCAACTGAAAACTTTTTTCTAAACTTTTGAAAAAAATGGAGATTTAGAAAAGAAGCATGAGGGAATAAAGAAACATGTTTTATAAGTGTATAAATGATGTATTTTAAAAATTAAAAGAAAATTAAAATGAAAAGGACACTTGTAAAAAGAACTAACACTTGTCAAATTAAGTAGATTAATTGTTTACACTTGTCTCATTAATTGCTTAAAATGTTAACTTTGTTTTATACACATGTGACTTATTTTTATTTAATTTAAAGATAAATAAATTCCTCTTTTCTTTATTAAATACATATAAAGTAGTTTTCATAAATGAATGGATATGTATTTCCTTTTAATGAAGTAAAACAATTTACATAAAAGTGAAAACTTATTTACAAGATCTACATATATTTATTAATTTGAATTTCAAAATTAAATCAAATTCAAATGTTATTTATACATTAAAATTCCACTTAAAACTAATTTATCAACCTATTTTAAATTTAAAATAATAACATTGTCTTTTAAAAATCTTATCTGTATTTATATTTATACATTTATTATTTGAAAATAATTCATTTATCAATTTTAAATTATTTATAAAAGAAATCATAAATTACTTGTCTTATTTATCTTAATTAAAAGAATTAATGTGTAATATATAAAGAGTATCTTAAATTTTCATATAATTCCAAATTATAATTATTTAGCTATATTTAAAACAAATAAAATAAACTTTTAAATTTTAAACTATGTTTAAAATACAATTATACAATTTAAAACAATTTCTTTAAGTATTTTAAACCAATTAGTTATTTATTAAATAAAATATTAATCTTCAAATTATCAAATGAATATTAGAATTTTAAAAACAAGATTTTATTTGTTCATTTAACTTCAAATCAAACTTATCCATTCACAATATATATAAATACATATACATTATAAATAGGAAAACAATTATTAGCTTTTAAAAGATAAAATTCATAAATTACACATTTATTTAATTGGATTATTAAATCAAGTAATTTTTTATTAAAATTTTATCAAATCAATTTAATTTTAAATACAGATTATTAAATTGATATTGCTAAAATTTCTGGGATATCACATTATAACTTCGCAATTTATAAATATATAAATTTCATTCACTTATGAAATCCATTTATACTTCTTTTTAACACTTATAAAAACTCATTTTAAAATTCCAATATTTTAATTTATAAATATCAATTTTATAAATCTTTTATATAAATCGTTTATAATAATTCAAAAATCCCAATTTAAACCATTTTACAAATAAATCAACTACTTACTTCAAAAATCTTATTTCGGTTATATTTTACAAAAATCGTAATTTTTATAACATAAAAATTATAACGTTTATTTATTTAAAATGAATCAATTCCAAAATTCAATAAAATGTATACTTTCAAAAATCACTTGAAAATCGTTTTAAATTCGAAATCGTTACTTTAGCATTTTTAAAACTCCAAAAATAGGCCCAATGCTGCAACAACACCAATACATCAACCACGACATCCAAACATCATATATCAAAATGATAACAGAATATATCGCAAATATCTGTAAATAAATCAATACTGTTGAGGAATCCAGTTGGATCCCTCCAACCTGTTTCCCTGCATCCACAGATTTTAGCACAATACCAATCCCGTTTCAAGATGGAGTATCACTGTACATGGGTTTATATAAAATATTATCCGCTATTATGCGACGCAATAGGGTCGCATCCGCTATATAATGCGGGAAAATCAACTCAAAGTACATATATAATACCAATATCATTCACGGTGGAATATCACGGTATATGTGTTTAATATAATAACCTCAGCTTAATATACGGCGTATAGGGTCTATTTCAATACAACAGATTGGAATTTATCATCCATGCATACAATCAACACAATCAAGCAATTTTAAATTTAACTATTTAAAATTTAAATCGAAACAAATTCGATTAAGTGAGAAGTTCTCACATTGTTTCAGTTTCAGCGTTTTATTTCGAATAAAATTAAACGACCGTTTAATTTTATCCAAAATTCACACTAGCTCAAATCAATCCCAATCTAGATTCATCGTGTAGTATTTGACAATAAGAATCCAATGCAATTCGTTTCGTGCGAAACGGACCTCGTATGAAAAAGTTATAGCTTTTTAAAGTTTAAACGATTTAATACATATATAAATTTACGATTTTTATCTCTAATTAAACCTAGATTCAATCACTACCGTTAATTGCTTTTGAAAGAAATCTGGGCCGCGCCTCCTTGCTTCTTCTCCCTATCACGAAAAACGCGACCGTACAACCCATTTTGGCCGCCCCTATCCATCAATTTTCGTGCCTCCTCCATTGATCGAGAACACGATCAACCAACGTCATTTGAAAGGCCATCACAAACTCCACCTTTGGCATGCTTCTCATGCAACTCGGTCGAGTATTGCCATTGGAAAACACATATGAACGGTGAAGTTTTGAACTAGATTTCCCATTGATCTATAGCTCAAAATCCAATCTTGACCGTTGGATTTATAGCTCTCGTCGTTGTCTACAACTTTCATTTAGGAAGTTTCGCGAATTGATTTGTGGATTTGAAGAAAAACGACGAGGAAGGAGAAAATTTTGGGCCATTGAACATATATGAAACGGCGGCTACAAACCAGGTTAGGGAATTGTGATAAAAACGAAACCAAGATGGCCTTATATAGAAAATTACGCGACACTATTCATCCGATTTTTTTCGAACCCCAAACGAAGCATGCCGCCAGGCATTTATAATATTTTACCCCTATTCCGAACGCGATGGAATATATATCGGGAGCCAATTCGATCGTACTTGGAAGATAGGTTTTCAAATCGACTATTTAAATTTAAAATTCACCTAAACCGATTTCAATGCGTTTTAGCTCGCCCCGGACAAACCGTAAATCCGGTTGATGAGAAATTTGAAATCTTACAATAATTTAACATTGCGGATCCAATGAAACTTGTTTCATCGAAATCCGAGACTGTTTGGAAAATGAGTATTTTCGCTCGTCAATTAAATCTTAAAATATTCAATTTCTGCAAATTAACTTTTAATTCAATTTTAAAAGTTCTATAACATCGTTCTAACTCCAATATGATTTAATACAACTTTACAAATCAATTTTAATCACATTAAACCCAATTTCCAATTATTTCTGTAATTTCAAATATTAAATTATCGATTTGATTATCCAATTAAATATAGGTATTCGAAATAAAATTCATTCGACTTCCAAACTCTACTTGTAAATATTTAGAAAATCAATTAAATATTCGAATTTCAAATGACAGAAATTATGGGTTGTTACATAAGGAAACGTATGATACTATTTGTTAGTACCCAATTCCTTGGTATATTGGGGTTACTCGGGCTATCTATATATATAATTGTTACGGATTGAAATATATCTAATTCATTTCAAATTTTTTTGAAATAAATATCCAAGTATTCGACTCTTAAGTCTCCAAAATATATAACATCGTTTCAAAAAGTGTTTGATTGAAAACCCAGGTGTTTAATTTTTTTTAAGTGAATTAAAAATAATTGTTTTGAATTTAATAGTTTTGTATACCCTTGTAATGTGGTAGAGTGTTTTATGAGTTTTACAAATCCAACGGAGTTATATGAAATGTTTTTCATAAATAATTCAATGGGAATAGAATTAGTATTGGAATAACCAATCAAATAAGTATGTAAAATGGATGTAGATCATTCTCTCTCCATATAGTTTGATCTAATATTCGAGCACAATGCTCTGAAATGTTCCATACCATTCCAAATAAGGATCTAGTACTCAATTTTTGACGGTGAAAAATTAATGAGGGTTCTTGATATGGGAGCAAGGTTTTCTATCATAGCTACAGCCATGTAAGGAGAGCAGAGGTCCCTAATCAAGGAGCCTGATCAGGGTCCGCACTAGTAAATCGGATGAGCGATACTGATTTGGAAGTGGAGTTTTGTGTTCGAATAGTGATCAAATCAGATTCTATATATGAATGATCTATGAACATCATGTAGGCTTATGAATAGTATTGAGTGTTCTTATGCTGAAATTTTGGGACGAAATTCATTTTAAGGAGGGGAGAGTGTAACGACTCGTATTTTTTGGTCTTCAAATTTGAATATATTTTTTTTTAAATATTCTGGTTTGAATTAAATTAAAATAAAATCTATATTTCAAATTTGGACCTGATTTTCAATAAAATATTTTTAGTTTAATTTATGAAATTTTTTCGTAATTTTTAATGTGGAGAAGAAGTAAATTTTCATTTGATGTATTTTACAGCAAATGCCAGCACTTTTAGACTTCACAGAATTTAATAACTTGTCTATTTTATTTTTGTTTTGTGATCGTGTAACATTGTTATATGGGATCATATTTTATTCTTTGTCAATCGTGACTCATAATCAGGCGCGATCTGGTGTGGCAGGGTGCCAGAAAGTAAATTAAAATCAAATATAACCACATAGTACACACAGTACAAAACATAACATTTTTTTCTTTCTTTCTTCTGCTCAGCCATAGTTTTCTCTCCCATGTTTGGCTGCGCCTCTCTATCTCCCTCGGTTTTGATTTTTATTTGGTCTGGTACTAGAGGAGCTGTGCATGCTGAGAGGATGATTGGAGATGTCGGGGAGGAGCCTGGGGACGAGGCAGAGGTGATGACCGTGGCCGATTTTGGATTTAGGCTTCGAGGACTTGTGAACGGCTCGAATTAGGTTTTTGGGGCTGTTTTTTGTGGTGTTTGGAATTGAGGCTACGTGAGGGATTCAACGACGATGGAGACGATCACGAGGTGGCCAAAAGGTAGAGCTTGGGTGTAGGGTTCCAATGGAAAAAGTGATGATGGGTAGAAGTGACTGGGGTGGTGGAACGGGCACATTGCGTCGATGTATTCAAAAATCTGGGCGCGACGGAATTTGTTCGTGATGGATGAATCTGAACGGAGGGGTTCGAGGCCAGGGTAATGGAGCTAGTAATGCGAGGTTGGGAAGATGATCAAGCATGTGTCTTTAGGTTTGACGTCAAGGGTTGGTGTGGCTCGTGCACATGCACAACCGTGTGCACTTCGTTATTTTTGTTTGCCTGGAGTTGCGTATAGGGTGTGAGCATCAGTTTGGGAAAGAAAGAGTAGTAGTGGTTGGATGTGGGTTTGCAAGGAGATGGGATAGGCTTGTTTTAAGTATGGTGAGAAATCGTCTATTTTAAATTGTTTTGGTGTGTGTGTATACACACACACACACACACACACACATATATATATTATATAGTTAATTAACATTGAAATGCTATATTGTGTTCATATGAAATCCGTTTAACTTGCGTATTTTTGCATTAGGCTCGTGTTGGTGAGTACAATGTCATAGTGAAATTTATGTGTAGATTTGGGATGTTTGAAAATTATGACATAGAGAAACGGATACAATTTTAAATTACGTTATTTTAATAATTAACGTCATCTTAATTTATGTACCTTAATTATTGATGTTTATTTGCCTAAATAAAATATTATTGAGCTAGACTAGATTGAATATGGTAATTGGACATCTGTTAGTGGAAAAATGAACGTCCCGCTAGTTAAAATTGGTTTGACATTTACTTAGCAGAATAAATACCCATTCTACTATTTTGTAGATTGGGACATTCGATTATATATCGTAAACTGATATGCCACTTTAAATAAATGATATATTAACCAATGATGGTTAAATGATGAATTTATTTACATAGTCGTGGATTATGTAAATATCTGTTGTTAAATCGTGAAGTTAAATTGAATAATATGGTAGCATGTTTAAGTACCATCGTGATCGTCAAGCCTCCATCAAAATTTGAAAAACTAAGTATGGATTTGAAAAGTTATTTTATGGATATATTATAAGGCTTAATGATATTTATTAATTAGTAACAAGATTTGAAAAGGCAATAACTTATTAGTAATAATATTTCAAAGATAATCTTTAATTGTTTTAATAATGATTAAAGTTAATTATTTTACTAAAATGATTCTCAAAAGTTATTTCTTGATGTTATTTAAGAATGTTTAATTTCTATTTAAAAGTTATTTATTTATGGTTTAAAAATATTTTAGTTATATTTTAATTAATTATTTTAAATGATTATCTATGCTTTAATCCTTAATTAAAGTTAAGTAATTATATTGATTGAATTTATTTAATTATATTTAAAGGATAATTAATTTTCATATTAATATTAGTTTAAAATTAATTAATTATTGTTTTAAAAATGTTTTAAAGTTAATTAATTATTATTCTAATATTGTTTTGAAGTTAGGTTATTAATAAAATATTAACTTTTAAAAATTAATTTAATATGTTTTAATGTGATTTTAAGTTATTATTTTAAATTATATTTAATTTAAATTATATTTAAGATGTTTAAATAAGGACTGATTATTTTAGGTTAATTAAAGATATTTTAAATAATTTTTAGTTTATCAGGGAAATCTTACCGACTTGAAAGCTAGTAAATAAGTTGTTTAAATTTGGAAAGAGTTTATAAATAGTTTTGGATATTTATAAACAATTTGTGAATGAGTTTTAAAGATCTAAAAAGGAAAAATTTTGTAAACGGGATTTGAGATTTATTAAGAATATCTTATAATGGGACTAGAGATTTATAAAGAAACTTTTTAAATAGATTTGGTAGTATTTATAAAATAAAATGGATTTGAGAAGAAACGGTAGATCTTTATGGCATAATTCAAGAGGCAAGGATTGCCTACAGTTTACTATGGATTCGTTGGGATAGTGGCGCAATAATTGGGTAAGCTAAGATCCATAGTCGATATTGAACAGTATTTTCCATATCTATTTTCTAGAGTTTTCAAGTTTTGGAAGCAACATAGTTTGTAAATGCACTTATACTACTGACATAAGTATATGATTATATTTTCTAAGTATCGAGAATATAGTGGTTTGTTAATATAATTATCCTGTTGAGACAAATATATGGAAGTGAATTCCAAGCATCTGAAATGTGAATTAAAATTAATCAAAGATTTATTTAAGAGGCTTGGTGATTTTTGTGGGAAATATAATCTTTGTTTTGATTGTTTTTTATTTCATAGTTAAATAACCGACTATCAAATCCTGTCCTAAATATGTAATCATTCATAATTTTTGGTGGTAGGGAAATATTCCCTACTTAGTAGCAAATGATTTTAACTTTGGAAGTATCTAAGAGAAACACAGGGATTATATGGTACAGTTACCATCAGCGGTGCTATATTGTATATATAAACTCGTTTCATTCTTCTAAGACAAATGATAAGGAGATCCATATGATTAAACAGTTAGGGGCCGATCCCCACTCTTATTTATTGTTTGATTATTTCCTGCAGAACCTGTATTGAGCATTCCGAAAAGTGGCGTTGGTTTGTGGAGCATCTGTGAAGTGGAAGAGTGTACTTGTAAGAGATGACTTTAACTAGTAACCACTCTAAAAACCATATACAGTTCTATGGAGGAGATTCGTGATATATTGAAATGTTGGGATCCATGTGTGATTCCGAGACCCGTTGGGGTATGGGAATCTGTGCGCGATTCCAAGATCTAATTGAGATATAGGAATCTGTGTGTGATTCCAGGACCCGTTGGGGTATTAAAATCCATGTGGGATTCCGTGATCGATTTGGTGACGATGCACAAGCTAGAATTTTGAATGTAGCCTCACCAGCGGGACTGATTAAAACCAGTTATATGAGGCATGGCAAATAGGGTTGGCAAACCTATATGGTATAGTCAGCTCCTTCTAGATGTCGCTTATAGTTGTTATGCATGCATGAGGCGATGCACTCGGTCTTAGCGATAACAACTATGTTTTTCCTATGGTACATCACTAGGGATGTATGCTGCTTTGGAAGGATATCTCTGATCCTTATGTAGAAGTATAGTTCCTCAAAGTACCGAGGGTGCCTCCATGGAAATCCTATACAATTAGCAAACGTGCCTTATCGATTTCCATTCGTATACCTAGTATTGTTGTGATTTACACTCACGAGCATCACATCTACTTGATTATTATTATTTTTGCCTTTAGACATTACTACAATATCGCTGGATTTATGATATAAACATTTTTGGTTATCGTAAGGTAAAAACCCATTCGTATTTTTGTGCGACGTAGTCTTACGAAATACCTTTGTTTCAAAAGGTTTATTTGAACTTTAAGAATCCATTTGATTGTGTTCTCATGCTGGTTTTACCAGAATGACCCGGCATTGTTTTCTATGTTGCTTGGGTCAGACCAATCATATTTCAAGGTTTACCTAGATATTTGGAACTTCAGGAAATGAGTTGGAGGCCCTGAGATATATTTACGTAAATGATTATTTTTCTTCCAATGCATTCATTGTTGTATATTATTCAACAATTATGAGGGTAGGTTGTTATAAATGTCCGTGCTAAATAGGTTAGTATGCTCTGATTGATGTCCGTATATACATATATTATAGTTTTGTTTTATGAAAAGATTTATTATCTATTATAAATCTTTCGTTCTGCTGTGAGATTCTATATTGTTTAGTTCTTCCTATATTCTTCCTTCCTTCTTTTTCCTAACTATCCATTTTCTCGTTCAATTTGGGTTGGAAATTTGTGGTTTATTGTCAGCTTAAACTATACGGAAAGGTGGGTCGTTACATAATGTCACGGTCAACTCAAAGTCAAGGTCTCCATCCAGAGCATTTCTGTTAATAATATTTATTATTATTGAACCAAGGACTTTGTGTGTAACGACCCACTTTCCATACAGTTTAAGCTGACAATAAACCACACATGTCCAACCCAAATTGAATGGAAAGGCAGATAGTTAGGGAAAAGAAAGGGGAAAGAAGATAAGTTGAAACTAAGCAACACAGAATCTCACAGCGGAATGAATAACTTATAATATATGACAAGTCTTTATATAGAAACAAAACTATAATATATGTATATACGGATGTTAATTAGAGCATACTGACCTATTTCATCCCGGATATTTATAACGACCTGTCCTTACAATTACTAAAAATACAACCATGAATGCAATGAAAAAATAACCATGTACGTAGATACGTCTTTGGGCCCTAGCTTTCCTCTTGAAGCTCCAAAAAAATCCACCTAAACCAGAATATATGCTCGGTCTGACCCAAGTATTATAGGAATATAACGTCCGGTTCAGTCTGGTAAAACCAGCATGAGAACTCAAATCACAAGGAATCTTTTTTATTCTAACTTGTAAAATCCGTTAAAATCAAAGGCATCTCGTAAGACCTCGTCGCACATAAACACGGACGGGTTTTTACCTTACGATAATCGAAACTTTTATATCTGAAAATCCAGTGATATTATAATATTGTCTGAGGACGAAAATAATAATTGTTAAGTAGCTGTGATGCTCGTGTGCGTATGTCACAATATTACTAAGTATATAATTGAAAATGGATAAGGCATGTTCGCTTATTGTGTAGGATTTCCTTGGTGATGCCCTCAGTACTTCGAGGAACGGTCCTCCTGCACTAGGATCAGAGATATCCTTCCAAAGTGGCATACATCCCTAGTGATGTATCATAGGAAAAACATGGCTTGCCTCACTAAGTCCAAGTGCATCGCCTTATGTATGCATAACAACTGTACGTAACGTCCAATTGGAGCCGACTACACCCTATAGGTCTGCCAACCCTACTTGCCATGCCTCATATCTCTGGTTTATTCATTCTCACTAATGAGGCTACGTCCGGCATTCCAGCTTATGCTCTGCCACTAAATAGACCACAGAATCCTACATGGATTCCTATACGCTAAGAGGTCTCGGAATCACACATCTTCAATAGACCTTGAATCACCAATGGATTCCCATACCCCAACCGGTTTGGAATCACACATGTATCCCAACATCTTAATATATCACGAATCTCTTCCATAGAACCGTATGTGGTTTTCGTAGTGGTTATGGGTTGGAAACATCTCTTACGAGTACACTCTTCGGCTTCCTGAGCGCTTCTCAAAACCAAACGTCGATTTCCGAAATGCTTGATACTGGTTCTTTTGGAAATAATCAGACAATACATAAGTCGGGTATCACCACCTAACAGTTTAAGCAGACGGTTCTCCTTATCATTTGTCCTAGAAGCACAAAACGAGTTTATACGTAAAATATAGCATCTCTGATGGTAGCTATACCATATAATTCCCATGTTTCCCCTAGATATTTCCAGAGTTAAAATCCTTCAGTGTTAAGTAGGGAATATTCCTTACCATCAAAATTAAGAAGGATTACATATTTAGGCCAAGATTTGATAGTCGGTTATTTAACTATCAAATAAACAAACATTCCAAACAAAGATTATATTTCCCATGGAAATCACCAAGCCCTTAAATTAATCTTTCATTAATTAAAATCACATTTCAAATACTTAGAAGTCACTTCCATTTACTTATCTCAATAGGATAACTATACTCACAAACCACTATATTTTTATACTTAGAAAATATAACCATACACTATTTGAAATAATTTAAATTAATAAGTTATTATTTAAACATCCCTCTAATCCATTCAATTTAAATCACATTTAAATTAATAACTTTAAAATTTCATTAATAATATATTAAATTAATTTCAAACACTATTATTGTATTAATAAGTTAACTTCAAAACATTATTGGGATAGCAATTGATTATTGAATAATATTAATATGATAATTAATTAACCTATAAATATAATCAAATAACTTAAATCAATATAATTAAATAACCTTAATTGAAAATTAAAGTATAGTTGAATTATTTTAAATAAATAATTATTTTAAAACATTTTTGTACAACTAAATAACTTTAAAACAATAATTAAACATTCTTAAATAATATTAAGAAATAACCTTTAAGGATCTTATTAATAAAATAATTAACTTAAATCATTATTAAAAACAATTATAAATTATCTTTAAAATATGGTTAATAAAGGATTTTTTTTAAATCTTATTATTAAATAATAATTATCCTTAAAACTTATAATAAAACTAATTATTCTTAAAATAGCTTTCAAATCAATAATAAGTTTTTTAAATTTGAAGGCGACTTAACGATCACCATGGTACTTATATAAGCCACCATATTATTTAATTAACTTTTAAAGTTAATAATAGATATTTACATAATCCAGGACTATGTAAATAAATTCCATACTCAACCTTCATTGGTTAACATATCACTTATTCAAAGTAGCAAACCATTTTATCGAGATATAATCAGATGTCAAAAGCTATAAGATAGCAGAATGGAGATTTATTCTGCTATGTAAATATCAAATTATTTTAATTAGCGGAATAGTGTTTTATTCCGCTTAACAGATGTTCAATTACCATATTCAATCCAGTTTAACTTAATAGTATTTTATTTGGTCGAATAAGAATCAATAAATAAGGCATATAAATTTAAAAGACATTATTATTTAGAATAACGTAATTTAAATTCAGTCGTTTTCATATGGCTAAAATTTATACTTGCCCAAAATCATTAACAAGTTACATTACTACATTGTACTTGTTGTTATGAATCTAGTGTCGAAGACCACGGTTCAAACAGGCTTCATATGGGTGCATTATAGATTTACAAATGTTAAAATAATTTTTTATTAACTAATTAACTCAAAAGGATTTAAACGAACCTTTGCCCAAGGCTCACCAGATCAAACCTAAACAAAATAGCTTCATCACTAATGCAACCCATCTCCATCTTTCCCAAACCCAAATGCAAGAACAATCAAGAAAATCAGGCCGGCTTCCCAACATTTCTCTTCTTCCCCTCTTACCCATGCACGTTCATGCACGCGTGTGCACATGAGCTGTTTCGCTCGAGACCCTGCCGCAACAACACCTCCATGTTCACCTTTCTCGGGCCATAATGATCAACCATCAACTTCATGCTCTAACCTTCTCCTCCTCAAAATCCCCAATCAAATTGAGCAACCACTTTCCCACATTAAACACGATTTGCCAATTCTCGATCTACCCACGACCTACGGCCGCCTATAGTTGCGTCGCCATCGCCGCATGAACCCAATACCTGAGCGCACGTCCTGGCGAACCCATGTCGAGCTCGACCTTTCCTAGCCTCGTCAAAACCACCGCGTTCGCGATTAACTCACAACATAGACCTAACCCTAAACCGAGCTCTAACCATCACCTCACTCTATTTAAAACCACGCAACTATTGTCAATGTCTCTCCTATGGCCTGAGGTTCCTCTAACCACGACTGCTTGACTTATCATCGACAAACTTCCTAAAATTTCAAGTTTAATTCAATTCTGTTCAACTTACTCCCAAACGCAAATTCCAAACTTAAAAAGAACTCGAATACCACTAAAAATCATGAATCGATGTGATAAAAAAGATTATACAATCCATTTGTCAAATTAGAATTGTTCAAATATTCATTTTCATGGCCTACTTACTGTAATAAGCCCAGACAAAATAGTGAACGGATAATTTTTAAAATAACTATGAACGTAAATGAACATCTTTGTAGTTGACGGCTAGAGCTAATGTCAAGTGGTTTATGTGTTATTGATTTTTAAACTTTTGGGATGGTGTATGTTTGAGTTTGTAGAAAAAAAATAGAGAAGATAAAATAAAAAAAAACTATAAGTGATTATTTGCATGTATACAAAGTTTAGTAGTAAGTATACTCTTAAATCAACCCCTAAGATTTGTAAGCTCACATTCCAAATTGCTCCTTGAAATTTTCTCTTAAGATTTTGAAAAGTTTGTCAAGGTAAGATTTTTTTCCTTTCTTCGTTTTCCTTTAAGATCTCCCTTTTCAAATATAATGAGTATTTGTGTGTGTCTAACAAGTAGCATATGAGTGTATGTATATACATAAAAAGGAATAAATAAATAAATAAATACATATGAAGAGATGAAAAATATCTTACTATATCCTAACATCATTTCATTATTTGCCTAAGTACATACATAAAAGCTCATGCTGGGTTAAAGAAGATCCAAGTACTAATAGTTTAAAGGGAACATTTGCCATACATCCTTAATAACTTTCATAATTCACCAAAAATCCTTTAGATAAAAAACACATAAATTTCATCTTTATTTTTAAGCGCGGCCTATTTTTTCCCAAACTACCCTTAAATATCATCCTAGAACCCTGAACCCATGCTTTTTTTATCGTTCGACATTTATTCCAATTGAAATCACATATTCTTCAACAAAATACGAGAAATCTAAAAAATCGAACAACAAAACAACCAAAATCAAGTCGAAATCTGACGTTTTCAAAATCAAACAAGGCAAAGTAGGAAGGTCGAAGGTGATATATCTCAATTTCAAGAGTAGTCGATTTATATTACACCTTTTTCAGTCGATGTATCTTAGGGTTTTTGCAAGTGATTTATAGATTTTTGAGTTAGCCGTGCATGTAATCGACCTTTTTAAGGTAATACATAGAAAATGGAGAATGCAGACGACAAGCTACAAAACTTCCTCTAATTACTGCAATTTTTGTTAAAAATTATTTAGAAAACTGTTTGCTCTCTTCAAATTTAAAAGCATATGTTGCTAATGTGTTTTTTGCATATTTTTAAGCAATATATTCGTTCAGTGTCAGTATTTGCCTGCAATTTTTCATAATAATTACAAATCTAACACTAGAAATCATACTAAGGTCAATTAGTCACAATTATTGCAGACAAATATGCAACTGTGTTGAATTTTTTTGAATATCTCTGCAATAATTATGTATAAACGAAACTAAGTTAACATTGCTGACAATATCATATGTAGCTGCAATAATTCACTTTAATTGCTTACTTTTCAGTAATAAAGCAGTTAAACATAATAAACTTACTTTTATGTGTAATTTTTTTAATAGTTTAATGTCAATTATTCATAGTTATTGCAGATAGATATGCAACTATACTGGGCACTGTTGAATATCTTTGCAACATTTATGTATGAACAAAAATTAGCATTACTGACAATATTACATATGGTTGCAACAATTCAGTTTAATTGCTTATTTTTCAGCAATAATTCAGTTAAACAGAATAATCTCATTTTTATATGCTACTTTTTGAATACTTCCATTGAAATGACAATCTATTTCGAAAAAAGTGAAGAAAAATATGATAATACTTATAATTACAAATGCCATATTTTAAAGTTTATAATTATTCAAATTATTGCTGAAAAATAAGCAATTAATTTTTAAAACTACTGACATATATGCAAGTACAACATATACAAGAAAAGTTTTGTATAAGTTAACAGTTTTCTAAATTTTTTCATTGGATTACCAATCTATTTGGAAAAAGTGAAGAAAATTCTAGAAATATGTATGATTAGAAACAGTAAAATTTCGATATCATAGTTATTCAAATAATTGCTAAAAAATAAGCCATTTTTTTAAAACTGCTAAAACATATGCAACAATTCTACATACATGAAAATTTGCATATACCTTAAAATTTGATGAATAGACTGCAATTATTTAAGATAATTGCATATATTTCTGTTTTTTCTGCATATTCATTATACTGCAAGTGTTTAACATCACCTATCATATGATTAGATTGTTCATATTTATTAAATAATTTTTAGTGTACTTTTACATAAAAAACAAAAGAAGAAATAAAAGAAGGAAAAAAAGTAATTCTGGAAACATCACTTATTTGTGTTAAACAACAACCAGGATCAAATATTCTATAGAAAAAAGAAAAACAACCAGTGAAGAGAAAATTACTTTATGGGAAGACAACTACAGAAATAATTTAAGGCCTTTTATCGATGTCCTTAGCAGGATTAAGAAGGAAGAATTGCTGACAGTATCACATACAAAATATCTTTAAAATTTACCTTTCTACAAATTCGTTCATATGACCTATGTTTGAATTATATCGGCAAAGGAAAACACAAAAAACTCAACAACTATAGACATAATCATCAAAGTCTACAGAAAGAACTTGAACTGCTTTCAATTGGGAGATATGTTACTAACATTCACAGAGAATGATATAAGCCAATTATTATCAATTCCTACAGATGGTCAGCAAATCAAAACTTCTGGCCATATGAAAAAAGAGGGCAAAAGCAATGTTCAGTTTATATCATTCATCAACAAACACTTTGAAGGAGAGACAAGTGTCAACAAATAAAACATAGAAAGGGAGTTGTTTACAATAATAAAAGGAACATCAAAAGAAGAAAAAGCAGATACAACAAAGCTTTTGCAACTGCATTTGATTGCAGCATTCTTAATATCAAATCCAAACTCAATTGTATCTTGGAATATGATTCCATATTATGTTTGTGAAGATAAAATGCAGTAGATATCGTGGCCAAAAATGATTCACAAACATTTGATAAATTAAACTGAAAAATATATTGACACACCAAGGAAAATAAATGCTTACGTTAATGGTATTAAATTTTGATTAATTAGATATTAATAATTTATTCTAATAACAATTGACTTTTTTTGCTGTGGTGGATCTGTGAGAAAACACAAATTTTGAAATATGCTAAATTGCAATACAAAAACTCATATTCCTTGGCTGGCAAATGGGATATATCAAAACTCAAGCAAAAAATGTTAATAACTGTAGAGTACAACTCATTAAGTATAATTGTAATATAATTTATAGAATTGTTAAGTTACAGTACAAAAATAGCCAGTACTCCATTTTTTTGCAAACTTATCTTCAGCAAATAACAATAGTTGCAGATATATCTGCAGTTATTAGCAGCAGTTGATCATTTTAGGTGCAATTATTCACTATAGATGCTGACTTATCTGCAATTATTATAAATAACCGCATATTTGTCTGCAGTTATAAATAGGAAAACTGAAAATAGGGCTACAAATATTTACAATAATTAAAGATATATCTACAATGTTGCATAATACTTGTAGATTTTTCTGCCATTATTAAAAATATTTATGTACATACATGCCAATCATAATTAAAATTATATATAATTTTCCAATTATTCACAATTCTTACATAATTATATTCAAATATTCTAAAGCTTTAATTTTGATTCAATTCTTTATTTTAGGATTTTCAAGGAGAAGAACTAAAATTGCTTAAAGATGTAGTTGAAAAAGATGAAGAATACATAGCATTGTATAAGAAAAAAGAAGAAAAATACAAAGAAATAATAAGAAAACTTGAATTGGACAATCGAAAACTTCAAGCCGAAAATACGCTGCTAAGAAAGCAATTGAAACAATATGTGGAAACATCGCCGTCCACACAATCTGAGAATGTATAGCTACCAATAAAAGAGATAAGTAGTAGCAAAATAAACTCCACAAATGAAAATGAAACTGAAGAAAACGAAGAAAGTGAAGATAATGAAACAGAAGAGAATACTTCATTTGGTAATACTTTCAATAATATTTTTTTCAACAAGAATGCAAAAATTTAAAATATTTGATGATACATATGCAAATATTCTTACAATATGACAAAAGCATTGTTAAAGAATAAACGAGATATTATTGCAATAATTATTAAAAAGTGCAGCATATTCTTCATTTTTTTACATAATACCTTGTAACATAACACATAAAACCCATTATTATTTCAAAAATACTAAAGAGTTGAATTGCAAACATATATTTCAACTCAAAGGATAGAAGAAAAGGAAAATCAAAGCGAAGACAAAACTATTGAAGATGAATGTCAGATTATGGAGAAAGATAAAGATGAAGAAAAAGAAGAACAAAAAGGAAAAGATGTTGACAATATGGAAAAAATAAATTTCGAAGAAAAACAAAATCATCCAGATGATAATGAACAAACAAAAAAAGTTGAGGAAGATAAAGCAATTGAACAAAATCCTTCATTAGGTAATGCTTTGAATAATTATAGTTTTTCAACAAGACTGCAAAAGTTAAACAAATTTTTTGATATGTCCGCAAATATTCTTATTATATCGAAAATACGCTGCTGAAGAATAATTGCAGATATTAATGCAACAACAGTTATAAAGTGCAGCATAATCTTCATTTTTTGAAAATTATTCACAAAATTACAAATAAAATTCATTATCACTTCAGAAAAGTAAATATTTCAACTGAAAATACATCTTTCAGCTCAAATCACCGAGGAAATAGAAAATCAAACTAATACTGCATATTAAAACAAAAATATTAAACAACAATGCAGAATTACGAAAGTTGAAAAACCTGAAGACAATCAAATCACAAAAATTGTATTTCGAAAACCAATCATGAAATATTCACCAACATTCAAATTAATTTTAGGTGAAAGCATTCGAAATTATCCATAGCTATAAGACAAACAAACAGAAGATGAGATATCTAGTTCTGTAGAGAAAACCAAAGAAAGCAAAGAGAAAACATTGGAAATTGAAAAGCAAAAAAAGGGTAAAAATTAGTTGAAGAAGTGGATTTCCAAACTGAAAAGAAATCAAAAAAGGGGAAACAGCAAGTAGAAATCCTACCAACACTAGTTTAAGAATATGAATCTGAACCTAGATCAACTGAATTATCTACCACTAGAAAGATAAATGTTAGAAAAAGGTCAAATGCGCGAAGTCCATCTGAAGAAAAAATCAAGCTGCTTAAGGACATCTTTAATAACTTCGACCTCAGGTAAAACGAAGTCCTAACTGTGTATAATTCTTTAAATAGCCAAGTATACCGATAATTGTTCAAGTAAATGTAATTATTTAAATTTTCTACTAACATATCAACAAATACTTAAAAAATGCAAACATTTAGTAATATTAATCATTATATCATTGCAAAAGTGCATAACTGAATGGAGATGATGACATCATTATAATTGGAACATCACTTGGTGAACTACTTATAGGAAGATTTCTTGAAGGCCAGGTAGAACTTTGCTCAACAATTCCATTTATTTGAAAATTTATCAGCAACATTTCATTGGACTTGTTGTTTTATCTGCAAAAATCCATTTATCAGCAACAATTCCATTTATCCACATATTTATCAGCAACATTTTGTTAAACTAATTATTTTGTCAGCAAAATTCCATTTATCTGAAGCAATTACATTTATCTGCAGATTTTTCAGCAACATTTCGTCAAATCTGTCGTTTTTATACAAAATTCCATAAACTTATTGTTTTTTCTGCAAAATATATTTAGTCTTTTGTTAACAAATATACTATCACTATTTCCTCATAACATTTTTGTAGATCATTGACTGGTATTCACATGAACTGCATAAAGTTCATGCAGAAAACTTGTAGTTCAATGTTTATGCTGCTGTAAGTTTTATAATCTTTTAGTAAAGCATTTTTTAAATATTCATAAATTCAATTTGCTAATATATTCTCCTATAGACATTTCTACTGAACAATTCAAAGAACGTAACACAAGCCCTACTTAATAATGTAGTCGATAAATTTTTTGCGAACCGCAGTAAATTGTTCTTCCCTATCTACCAAAAATCACATTTTACCCTCTTGGAGTTTATTGAAGAAGATAGAATATGGATTCACCATGATTCCATAAAACCAGGGCATGAAGGACAACATCAGAAGGCTGCAAGAAAGCTGGTATGTAAATTAAAAAATGAATAGATCAGAGGAAAATAAACCGCTTAACAAAATCTTAGTTTTTCTTTACAGAGAGTTTATATCATAGCCTTATAAAGAAATTGGAAAAAGCAGAGCATAAACCGTCAAACCAAATCACTTTTGCTAACAACCCACAACAACGTTCTTATTCGAAAGTACACAACAACAAAAAATGTACTAATATTTCCATATCATAGAACATTTATTCTAACAATTTCACAATATTTGTTAATCATTGCAGAGTTGACCATGGCATTTTTGTAATGAACATTATAAAAGAAAGAAGTGAAATCAAAGAAATCAATAATGATGACCCTCAATTCACATATGAAGCTATGTATTTATAAAGAGCTGAATTGGCACACCAAATTCTTTCTTGCAAACCTTGTAGTTGGAGCTTAGAAATTCTTTCTTGCAAACCTTATAGTTGGAGCTTAGAAGAAAGGTTGACACAAAAGTTTTTACTCTTTGAAGAAAACCAAAATATTTGATGTATCAAACTGTAATGTTTTATCTAAGAATTCTGAAATGTATATACATATTTTGCTAAACTTATGTAGTTGGAAGACAATATTACCATGTTAACACAATATTAGAGTTTATTATCAAAAAAATTATATATTGTTAACGTGAAAATTAGACGCTAACACCCCGGTGTAGGTTGAAGTTGAGCGAAAGCACCACCCGTGAACACGGGAACTAAAACAAGTAGAAAAATCACAAACAAAGAAGAAAAGACAACAGTTTTTATAGTGGTTCGTCTTAAGGCAAGCCTACGTCCACCTTAATTCTCTTTATTGCTGAACCAATTACAACTTTACAACAATCTTCAATTACAATTCTAACGAGACAAACTACTAGAACTTTGGTAGAGAAGAATTCTTCGAATCCATGTAGATTGCGTTAAATTTTCCCTTGAAGTTAGTTGAGATGCTCTTCGTAC
This sequence comes from Allium cepa, assembly GCA_030765085.1. Lineage (NCBI taxonomy): Eukaryota > Viridiplantae > Streptophyta > Magnoliopsida > Asparagales > Amaryllidaceae > Allium > Allium cepa. The sequence continues at coordinate 754,519,141 of CM060931.1, read as the reverse complement.
TTGAAGTGTCGGGTGAGTTGAGAATTCAGCAGAGTATTGGCGCTTAAAGTGATCTTCCAAAAAAGGTCCCCTGAAAGTTGGAGATGTCCATGTATTTATAGAGAATTATGGGCAGGAATTATTGTCAAGTCCTAAGTCATGGCCGACTTAAGATAAGTCGTGGCCGACCTACCGAGTCAAGTCCACGGTTTAGTAGAGGCAAGCTTGTCTGAATTCATGTCATAAGTATTAAGTCGCCAATGCACTAAGATGATCCGGCATAAGTTTCACGGCATTGGATTTTGACTCAGTAGTTTTAGGTCGTGGTCGACTCAAGTTAGGTCGTGGGTCGTAGCTTAACTGGTAGGCTTGTTTATTTCAGGTGATAGCACAAGTTCTGAACCGTGTACGAGTCAGGAGGCTACGTGCTAAGTAGTTGTACCAAACTTACCCTTGCTTGCCTGGGTCGTAAACGACTCAGAATGAGTCGCAAGTCAGTATCCTTCTTAGGGCTTAGGCAGTTATCTTGAGTCGTTAAACCATCCCGTCCTTGAGCCGTGGATTTCCTTAAGCCGTAAAAACCTTTCATCGTGATCCATCCCTTCTTTCTTAAACCATTAAGTCGTAGACTCCTATATGTCGTAAGTCGTTCACTTCCGTAAGCTGTTGACTCCTTTAGGTCGACCAATCCCTGACTCGTTAAGTCGTGTAACTCCCTTGAGTCGTTAACTTGTTAAGTCGGTTACTTATTGAGTCGGGCCACCCCTTAAGTCGTGAGTCGTCTCAGGTCTAAACTCGTTGATCAGACGGGGTTAACATTTGCCCCTCGAAGTGCGCGCCTAAGTTGTAGGTCGCGTGCTTCGACTTTCCCTTGACCCGCGTGTGCCATTTCGAGTTCCACTGTCCTGGTGTATAAAAGGCTTAAGTCGCTCCTTCTACTTCACCTTCCTGCTTAATTGTTTACTTCCGCCATTAGCAACTTTCGAAGCTTTCAGAGTCGAATTCATCCAGCTCACCTCACTTCCAACCAAATTCCTACAATCTTCATCATTACGCTACGTAAGTAAACTCATCGCCCGCTCTATTTCGCAATTACCGTTACCCTTCGATCGTGGACTTCCCATTTCTTAACCTCAATCCAAATCCTCGCACCATGCTTTATTTCGGGTCATGTTATGATTAATTTCTGACAAGCTTGGAGCGGTTTGCTTTGAGTTTTTAGACGATTTGCAAGGAGGAGACGATGGGTTTTTATATTTCGAGTCAGTTGATCCATGAATTTAGAGGAGATGATACTGTCTTGTATGGGTTATCGGGTTAGGAGATAGGAGGATAACGGGTTAGGGGTTAGAAGGATAATGGGTTAGGAGTTAGGAGGATAACGAGTTACTAACTTGAGAAGAGGTTGGTCGGTTGAAGGAAACGTGACAATAGCTTGGACGCGATTCAATAATCTTGAGCGTAGTAATTTTGAGCGATTCAATAACCATCGCGACTTATCCTTTGACCGATTTACCAACCTTCACATAAGTCTCAAGTCGTAGCCGGGATAGGACTTGGAGAATTTCACGTTGCTTCGGACTGAAGCCTTTTCTATTTTCCATGGTTCACGACTTAGACCACAGCCGACTTAAGGCACCAATAATCCAAGATTGAAACGACCTATCTTAACTTGCCTCGTAATTCTTAGGTCGTGGACGAGTTAGCTAGATAACCAATGATTTGATTTAACCTGTAGGAAGAATTTCTTAAGTCGTTGCCAACACTTAAGCCGTCGCCGAGTCAACACTTAAGTTGTCGCAGTTTACAATTTGGCGTGAACCTTGAACTATTAAACTTTGATCTGTCAAACTTTGCTGCATTCTTTTATAGATCACTTTAACTTGCAGGCTAACAATCTGTTTAATACAACATTTACAGAAAATTGGGACGAATATACTGCCACTGATTGCCCACATCAAATGACAGATTAATTAATTAACAAATAATCGACTTGGACAGATTGTGTGAACGAAGTGCTTTAAAACAACGAATTCAGGCAAAGTATCAAGGCAACATTGGAATAGTCAACCAAACTTTCCTGTTTGCATTAACACTGTACTTGAACTTCAAATTAACAAGTCCTGAAATTTGATAGTCAATCAATTGTCGACAAGCTTAACTCCAGTTATATTTACTTGTTTATTTTTATTAGTTTTTCACAACACTTCACACTTTTAGGAAACGTGCACCGTCAAATTTGAATATCCAGTTGCTTATGTAGAATTGCCTCACATCAAGAGGAAGTAACGGAACAGATTGGAGAGGCTCTTCCAATGGCTGCTCCACTGACTACTCCACTGGAAAGAGTCTCAACTTCCTTGAACTACCGGATGTTTAGCTCATTGCGCGCTCAATTTGGCATCGTTGAAACGGATGCTATATTACCCGGGCCAAATGATTTTGCTGATAGACCTCCCCGTGGTTTCGTCGCTGTCAACCGCCAAATGTGCTTGTGCGGTGCTATTCCTCCCTTCAACGAGTTTCTTCAGCAATTTCTACTTCGATTGACCATCTCTCTGTTTCAACTGCACCCCAATGGTTACGCCATTCTGACGGGGTTGTGTGTTTTATTCATGAGAACCCTGGATCGGCTACCGAGCTTTGGAGAAATTTGTTACTTATGTTCCTTCACCAAGACCCATCCCTCTATTGTCGTCATAAGGAGTGCTAGGAATCGCAAACTCGTGACTGACCTTTCCGGGAGTGTTCATGGATTTTTAAATCAGTTTTTCTTTGCTCGTTGCCCCCAGGGTTTTATACCATCTGGAGAGTAGAAAGTAAGATTACCTGCTTCTATTTTCCACTCTCGAGCTTTTCGAATTTCGAGTTGTTAATCGTTAATTTCACTCTTTCCTTTTTCAGCACTTCCTCCCCCCTCTAGAGATCCAGGCCATAAGCAAGTTTTTGAGAGATTGACTGCTGTGGCCGCAGAAGAGAGGAGCATAAAAATTTTGTTGAGGGATGAACTTTTGCATCAGTATGGGCTTTTCCACGCTTCTCGCTCTACGCACCCCCATGAGGTCCCTGACTCCCAGGCTAGAGCGTCGGATGCCCCAGTTTCTACCGACACATCCATACCAAAAGAACCTGCTTCTGAGGCTTCTCCAGTGAAGTGCTCCACTTCTGTTGATGTCGCGGGGTCATCTGGCAAACTTGCCCCGGTCACTGAAGAAGAAGAGCTTCGGGAATCTCCTCCGCATTCAAAGAAGTCTGGTGACGAAGAAGCTGGGAAAACAAGCCCTGCCAAACAGAGTGGAGATGACACTTTCGAAGGGTTGAGCGACCTGTTTGTCACTTCACAGGAGCTCTTTAAAGATGACCCCGTTACCACCAGAGTTTCTTCTTCAGTAGCTGAGGCGACCTCTATTCTGCAACAGACTCCGTCGACTCAAGAGTTGACGCTAACTACTACACCCACAACTACTCCACAATTAAAGAGTGGTTCGTAGTTTGATGCGCGTAGTTTGCACATCACACACACTTAGAATCTTTCGGCACTTTTATGCTTCTGACTCTTTGTACTTTGAAGACTTCTAAAACTTATCTCTTTTTATTTCAGATTCTCCGATGGGACGCAGCGGCTCCTACTATGATGACTTCCAGCGCTACGGGAGGCGTAGCCAATATGATTATAGGCGCCACCTCCCCTCTTACAGAGAATCCGATGAAGAGAGAGCCGCCCGAAAGGCTCAGGAGAGGGGGGCGCAAGAAGAGCGTTCTGAGAGAAAAGAGAGAGAGGAGCCCCACGATTCTTCCCATAAAGGCGATGATTCCCACAAGAGAATATCCCACGATGATCGGGGAAAAAGTCATATGGTTGAGGAACTAAGCAAACGTGCCCGATACGGTGAGAAGCATACTTCTACAACTCCCGAAAAGATCACTGCCCCCGTCTCGCTTGACATTCCTTCCGGCTCTCCCGCTCTCGGGAAGACAGACATCCAAACAATAATTAGCAGGCCTAAATTCCAAGTTGGACCGGGCCCAGCCACTTTGCAAAGCCGGTTTCCACAGTGGCGCCTGAAGGGAGTGCGGTTCGATCTTGACTTGGTCCCTATCGACAAGCCTGCCATGCAACGAAATCTCGATGCCGTCAAGCTTGATATTGAAAGGATGTCGAACTGGCAAAAGCTTGTAGACGAGCTTCAAAGGGTCAACCGTGCAAATATAGAGGCCATGCTTACTATGGAGAATGATAAAGCCGAATGGCAGAAGGTTCTTGAGCAGCATGATACTGAAATGAGGAGCATCGCTACTTACAATGAAGAGCTTGAAGCGAAATTTGAGGAACTTAAACAAGAGCTTGCTACTTCTTCTACCACATATACTCAAAAAGAAGAAGTATTTCAGAAGCAAGTTCGCGATGCTCACGCAGCTCAGCGACAAGCCTAGGCACAACTTGAAGCTGAGCAGAAAACAGCAGGAATGTATCGTGCTGAGGTTACAGAACTACAGGAGAAAGTCAGCTCTCAGGAGGCGGAAATTCAAATGCTTAAGCTTCAACTTTCCAAAGCTGAAAGAGAGCGTGATGAGGCCGTTGCCGGCAAAATTGCAGCTGAAGAATCTCATGAGGCAACGAAGACCAACATCAGCTTAACATTATTTGACTTCTACTTGCATAGCGTCTTGATGCGCGGTAGCCTCGCCTTTCTAGGCCCCAAGTACGAAATTACTCTGGCTGAGGTATGGGAGGCCGCACTTGATATGCTCGGTGCTAAAGGTGCTGGCTACGTCGAACCAGCTCTTGAGGAGCATTATTTTGATGACGATGCTCGCGCCGCTCTCGCCAAGGGAAAGGAACAACTTGCAAAATTAAGGGCCGAAATGGCGGTAGGGGAACATTCAGGAAAAACTATCTTAACTGCTCCGATTCAGCCTTCTCCTTCGGCCGAAATCGATATCATCGGTTCCAGTTCCCATTCTCCATCCCCTACTAAAGTTACCACCGAGATCACAAGTATACATGGTGGAGATGAAGGCGACGAGAGTGCTGAGGCACAGGCTTATGAGGTTGATGTCAGGAAGCCGACTTCTCCAGGTAACTCTACTGTTAATCTTGCCCAAGTAGACTGCTCATCTGTTTCTTACGAGCTTGATGAGCTTCTTGACTATTTTCTGAACCTCAGCGAGCCTTTATCTCCTCTCTTTACTGACTTTAACTTCTTTTCTTCTGTAGAGAAAGCACCGAGCATTGTTCAAGCTTCTCCTCCTCCAATTATTCCTCCTTCGGTTCTCCAAGTCACTCCTCCATCCGCCTCTCAACCCGGGTCACAAGAGGAGCAAATAGAAGCTCTTCACGGCTTAGATGATCTTGTTGCTTCTCAAGATCCGAGAGGAGAAGAAACTGAAGGAAGCGAGAAGACCCCAGAACCAACTGACTCCGATAATGAACTGTTAGCTAAACTTTTTTCTCCAGGGAGTGGGTCTTCTTCCAAGAAGAGAGGAAAGCAGGGAGTCTCCAAGAAGTGGAAGGAATCTTCAACTGGCGAAGAAAAAATGGAAGAAAGTCCGACTAAGCCCCTTTCTCCTTCGTCCCCTACTCTTACAAGCCGGCCTAAGAAGTTGATCATCCGGCCAGGTGCAGGCTCAAAAGGTGGAAGGAAGAAGAAATGATGGCTCTGGTTCTGTGGCTTTCGTATTGCTCTTTGCTTTTTGCATATACTGACCGGAGATTGTGCGGATAACGGCCTCCGTTTTTCTTTTTCTTTTTATTTTGAAACTTGTACCTGTACAAAATATTAACAGTGTTGAATAAAATGATTCTTTTTCTTTGTACAAACTTCTGTCTGTATCTGAGAATGCATTTATTATTCATCTTCGTGCAAGTTTCTTTACATGATATTGCAGCGAGCTTGTGGTACGTTGTACGAGAATAATTTTACCAATATAGTAATACCATGTTGCCCCTATACCATAAGCTTGTTGCAATATTTTATATTTTGAGGGGACTTGTACTTTTATTTTCTAGAGAATAATTATTCCATACTTGGAGGAATATTATTTCGTTAAAAAATAGAGTACAACTTCCTCCATATAAGTTTTTACGCTTCATCCTTCGAAGATATCACTTTTTCTTTTGTGCATATACACATTTTACCAAGTGAATTCTTCTATGTGGTAAAGCGGACCTCTGAAGGGTACTTTAACTTCTTTTTGAGGAAGAGTATTTTCCAGAATAGGTGAATTATTCTTCCTTTGAAAGTTAAAGCGTGCCTTTGATGAGGGCTTTTTTTTTACGCCTTAGTAAAGGGCTTTCTGACTTTCGCTTTGCGTTTCTGACGAAATGCTTCTTTGAAAAGTTGCACCTCTGAGGAGGGCTTTTTCACGTTTCAACACTTGCAAGTTTTATTTCAATCTCGGTGAAACGTGTGCCTCCGAAGAGTTGTGCCTCCGAGGAGGGCTTTTCCACGTTTCAACACCTGGAAGTTTTATTTCAATCTCGGTGAAACGTGTGCCTCCGAAGAGTTGTGCCTCCGAGGAGGGCTTTTTCACGTTTCAACACCTGGAAGTTTTATTTCAATCTCGGTGAAACGTGTGCCTCCGAAGAGGTCTTTCTGCTCGATTGTGCCTCCGGGAGGAGGTCTTTTCATTTCTGCCTCTGGGAAGAGGTCTTTCTGTTTTGTTGTGCCTCTGGGAAGAGGTCTTTTTCTTTCTGCCCCTTGGGAGAGGCTTTTATTTTTCCCTGTTCGCTGGGAAGTGGGCCTCCGAAGAGGGCTTTTCACATTTCATTTCATGGGAGTGTATCGACCAATCACGATGAAATGTGTGCCTACGAGTAGGGTTACTGCCTGGAAGTTTGGAGTTTCTTTCTCTCGGTTGGACGGATTCATGGGAGTGTATCAACCGATCATTCCGCAACTTTGTATCGAGAAAGGTCTCTCTTTTTCTGGTTGGCCCGCTCGAGGTCTTTTAGCATTTCAACTGTGGTGAAATGGGCCTCCGAAGAGGGCTTTTTTCACGTTTCAACACCTGGAAGTTTTATTTCAATCTCGGTGAAACGTGTGCCTCAGAGTAGGGCTTTTGACTAGAAGTTTGGAGTTTCTTTCTCTCGGTTGGATGGATTCATGGGAGTGTATCAACCGATCATTCCACAACTTTGTATCGAGAAAGATCTCTCTTTTTCTGGATAGGCCCGCTCGAGATCTTTATCCTCCGAAGAGTTGTGCCTCCGTACAGGGCTTGTGCCTCCGAAGAGGTCTTTTGCTGATTGATGCTTGCTCGCCCATGTCTCTTTTGCCATCCATTCACGTTGGCGATCCCTGTTGTCTTTTGCAAGCGTCATCACTTTTTAGTTGCCAATGATTTCCCTTATCCAAAGAAATACACTTCATAGTTAAGCAAGTTGGTGGTGGTAGACACAGGCTATTTAACTGGTTGTTTGTTTATTCAAACATTTGCAGTTAGTTAGATATGGTCCACTTCCATCCACATTGCTCACTTTTGTTCGAAGCACTTCTTTTGTGGGATTTGAGTATGGAAATCTTGAATGGTTTAGTGCTTGCTTGCTGAGTGGTGTCGGAGATCAATTGGTCTTGCGATGGGTAAGCTTCATTTTTATAGCCTGCATTATTAAGTCTACGTTTTAGTAACACAATTAACGTATTTTATATGTCGAAATAAAACAAAGCAGTTTATAATAGTAGAGAACACAAGATTTATAGTGGTTCGGCCAAAAACTGGGCCTACATCCACTTTATAGCTTTTCATTATTCACTTGCTTTACAATTGTTTTCAATGCAAGAATCATATATTTGCAATTCTTTTACATTTCAGCAAAGCTTTCAAGTAAAATAAGGACGCAAATGATTGCTGTTCCAAGCTCTTGGGATTGGTTCTCCTTCGACAGTTGTGAGTTTGAATGTGCCGTCAAGAAGCTTCGTCCCTATAACATATGACCCTTCCCAGTTTGGCCCAAACACACCTGTAGCTGCCATGATTCTTTTCAGAACTAGGTCCCCAACTTCAAATTTGCGCCGACGAACTTTGGAATTGAAGTGCCTGGCTATTCTTTGTTGATGAGCTGCAATTCTAAGTCTAGCCTCTTCTCTTCTTTCATCAAGGAGGTCAAGTGCTTCCAATTGCAGTTTTTCATTCTCATCTTGATCAAAATGGATCCTTCTGTGTGGGGGGACTTCAGTTTCCACTGGAATCATTGCTTCTGATCCATATGCCAATGAAAATGGAGTATGCCCAGTTGCAGTTTTGTGGGTGGTTCTGTATGCCCATAGTGCAAGCGGTAACTTGTCAACCCAACCACTTTTCGCTTTTTCCAGCTGCTTTTTGATGGTTGATTTGATGATTTTGTTTACTGCTTCCACTTTCCCGTTTGCCTGCGGATGAGCCACTGCTGAGAAGCTTTTTCGGATTTTGAATCGTTTGCAAAAATCTTGGAATTCCTCGCTTTCAAACTGAGTACCATTGTCTGTGATTATCTTTTGAGGCACACCATACTTGCAAATGATATTTTTAGTCACAAAACTTATCATTTTCTTAGAGGTGATAGTGGCCAATGGTTCGGCCTGAGCCCATTTAGTAAAATAATCAACAGCAACGATAGCATATTTAATCCCTGACTTGGTAGTTGGCAAAGGTCCAATGAGATCTATTCCCCATATGGCAAACGGCCATGGACTGACCATTTGTGTTAGCTCAGTAGAAGGTGCTCTAGGAATTTTAGCGAATCTCTGGCATTTATCACACTTCCGGGAATAGTCAGCAGCATCCTGATTCATTTCTGGCCAAAAGTATCCATAACGGAGGATTTTCTTTGTTAAAGTTTAACAACCTGTATGATCTCCACAATCCCCTCCGTGTACTTCAGTTAGAATTGTCTTAGCTTCTTCCTTTGTCACACATTGGAGTAATGGCATTGAAAATCCTCGTCGGTACAAACGACCATCTTGAACTATATATCTGGAGGCTTTCCTCATAATCTTTTGTCGTTCTTTTGAATTTTCTGGCAGAGAACCATCGAGTAGATATTTTAGTATCGGAGTCATCCATGATTCTTGCTCTTGGGATCCATTCATAATCCAATCAACATCCATTTCATCTGTGCTTGGAGATGACAAGACTTCGACGGGAACTAATCCCAAAAGTTGAGCTTCACCAGTACTTGAATACTTCACGAGAGAATCCGCCTTCATATTTTCTTCTCGGGGGATATGGTTTATCGAATAACTGTCAAAATCACGAAGGAGCTCCCAGGCTTTAGATAAATAGGCTGGTAAATTCCCTCCTTTAGCTTGAAATTCCTTCTTGACTTGACAAACAATAAGTTGAGAATCACTGAAGATTTGTAATGCCTTGATGTTTAGTTCTTTAGCAATCCTTAAACCAGCAATGAGGGCTTCATATTCAGCTTCATTGTTCGTCGAAGGGAATTCTAGTCTCAGCGCATAACATAGCGATCGCCCTTCTGGGGTTTCAAGGACAACCCCTTCTCCGGAACAGTAATCATTCCTTGCGCCATCGAGATACAATTTCCATTGGATTGGGATGCTATCAATGACTTCTTCCTCACTATCACCCTCGTCCGTACATTCTGCGATGAAATCTGCCAAAGCTTGTCCATTGATTGCTTTTCGGGGATGGTAAGTGATGTCATATTGGCTGAGCTCGATATTCCATTTCAAAAGACGACCCGAAGTCTCAGGACGGAATAGGACTTGCTTTAGAGGTTGATCAGTGAAGACTTTGATGGGATGAGCTTGGAAATATGGCCTTAATTTTCTCGATGCGATCAACAAACAATAGGAGAGCTTTTCTAATCTTGAATAGTTCATCTCTGCCCCAGTGAATCTTTTGCTAATATAATAGACTGGGCGTTGAATCCTTGCGTCTTCCCGTACCAACACTGCACTGAGAGCATGAGACGAAATTGCCAAATATACGAAAAGATCTTCACCACTATCAGGATTTGAAAGTATCAGAGGCACTTCCATATGAAGAACCAACTCATCAAATGCTTTCTGACAATCAGGAGTCCACTCGAAGTTCTTTCTTCCTTTCTTAAGAGCATCAAAGAATGGAATGCATTTGTCAGTAGCTTTGGAAATAAACCGACTCAAGGCAGCAACCTTTCCATTGAGACTTTGCAATTCTTTCTTCGTTCTAGGAGCCTTGACTTCTCTCAGAGCGGTGATCTGACCTGGATTGGCTTCAGTGCCCCTAGCACTCACAATGAAACCCAAAAACTTTCCGGACTCCACTCCAAAGAACACTTCAGGGGATTATGCTTCATTCTGTACTTGTAGAGTACTGCAAACATCTCTGCCAAGTGATCCATGTGGTCCACTGCTTTCTTAGACTTTACTAGCATATCATCAACATAAACTTCCATTGTTTTGCCAATCTGTGGTTTAAACATGGCATTAACAAGCCTCTGGTAAGTTGACCCTGCATTCTTGAGTCCGAAAGGCATGACCTTGTAGCAGTAGAGTCCAACATCTGTGATGAAGCTTGTATCCTCTTGATCCGGCTCATGCATCATAATTTGGTTATATCCGGAGTATGCATCCATAAAAGATAACAATTCATGCCCTGCCGTCCCATCCACCAACTGATCGATCCTGGGCAGCGGGAAACAGTCTTTGGGGCAGGCTTTGTTCAGATCCGAAAAATCAATGCACACTCTCCACTTTCCGTTAGCTTTCTTAACCAGTACTGGATTTGAGACCCAATTTGGATAAGTAGCTTCTCTAATGAACCCGTTCTCCATGAGCCGATCCACTTCTTCTTTTAATGCTGTCGTTCTCTCAGGACCCTGAGTCCTTCTCTTTTGTTTCACAGGTGTAAACTTTGGATCAATGTTCAGAGTATGTACTGCAATCTCTGGGGATATTCCGCACATGTCAGCATGGGTCCAAGCGAATACATCCAAATTAGCCTTCAAAAATGAAATCAGAACATTCTGGACTGTCGGATTGAGTTGTGAACCCACATTAAGCACTTTGTTTGGGTCCTTTGGGTCTACAGGCACCGGTACCGTTACCTCTACTGGTACCACTCTATTCTCCCCTGCACTAGCTTTCCTTGGATCCATCTCTCTTCGTACCCCACTACATTCACCAGTGCAGGGTCCACCCTGTAATTGCTACAAGGTTGGTTCTTTGATGCGGACTGGAATCGCCGCACCTTTTCCCATCTCTCTCTTCCTGGATTCTCGCAATTCTGCAAAATAACATTCTCGCTCCGCATCTTGGTCTCCCTTAATCACACCAACTCCGCTATCTGTGGGGAATTTTAGAGTCAAGCACCATGGGGCAAGAACAGCTTTGAATGCAGCAAGAGTTGGTCGGCCTAAAAAGGCGTTGTAGGTAGAGAATTCTTCAACAATTATAAAGGTTTGCTTTCGAGCCACTTTCCTCAGTCCCTTTCCAAGTTCTACGAACAAATCTATGGTCCCAATCGGCTGTTTTTGTTCTCCAGTAAACCCAGCGATCTTAAGGGAAGAAGCTTGAACGTCAGCCATTGGAATTTTCATTTGATCAAAGGTCTTCTTAAAGAGGATGTTGCACGAAGCTCCACAATCAACTAGAACTCTTCTCACAGTTGCTGGCCCAATACCAGCGGATATGACCAAAGGATCTATGGTCGGAGCCTCGATACCCAAAGAATCCCTGGCACTGAACACAATATCATCTGTGGAAGTCTTTTGTTGCTTTAAAGGCGCATCATTCTCTAAAACAAAAACATTCTCTTTAGCTGGTACATGCCTCAAGGCCCGGGCATACCTTTCCATCTCTCCCAAGCTTCTTCCTGCTGGGTGAGGTCCTCCAGTTATTATATTGATAACTGGTCTTTCCGATTCCTGCTCTACGGCCTTCTCACATGAGGCAGGACGGTGAGCGGGAATTTGTTGTCCTTGAGTTGAGGAAGCTGGGGCATTTCTGTTCCTTTTCACATACTGCTGGAGTTTGTTTTCCTTCAAGAGTTGTTCAATTACCTCTTTCAATTGGCGGCATTCATTGGTGTCATGGCCGGGCTGGTTGTGGAACCGGCAGTACCTTCCACTTTTTTCCATCTTAATCGCAACTCTCATTTTAGGTGGTGCCGGATAATAGACATCATCTTTAGTTGCGAAGTAGATGTTTTCAGGGGTATCGCTCAAGGGTGTGAAATTGAAAGAACGGCCTTTCTTAGCGTCTCCTTGTTTCTTTCCACCATCATTTCCCCTTTTTTGAGTGTTAGGCTCTTTCTTGTTCGAAGGAACACCATTGTTCCCGGCTTCTGCTGATACCACTTTAGCCGGCGTTTGAAGGCTTTCCAAGCGCATGAACTCATCCGCTTTCTTGTAGAATTTGTCAAGTGAGTTTGGTTCCTTCATTTTTAACCATTTTCCAAATTCGCTTGACTTGTCAATTGCCCTCATCAAGTATGTCAAGACCATGCGTGGCTCAGCATTATCCACCTCAGCCAATGCTATATTAAAGCGATTCAAAAATGATCTGATGGATTCTCCTGGATTTTGCTCTAGACATAATAGCGACATTATATCCTTTGCTTTAGAAGCATACAATCGAAATTGCTCCTTGAACTTCCTGGTCAAATCGGAGAATTGATCGATGGACCTGACCGGCAACTTCGTAAACCACAATAGAGCTACACCTTCTAGATAAACCGGGAAGTATCGGCACTTAATTTCATCCGACGCCCTGGCACCAGTCATATGCCAGTCGTACTTATACAGAAACTCGTTTGGATCACTCGTCCCCTTGTAAGCTGGAATAGTAGGGGGAACGAATTTCCTTGGGAATTCTGCCTTCAAGATTTTTTCAGTAAATGGAGTTTTGCTCGGAGCAAATCCCCACTCTTTCTCGTCTTCATCTCTTCGCATACTTTCTTTCATGATTTGACGAACCATACCCGAAAAATACTCTTCATCATTTAGAGGCTCTGGAGGGCACACATCAGCCACTCTCTCTGAATTCTGCCTCGACAATCATTCATGGAGGGTCGGTTGCGGTCCTGATCCTCCAGCCTGAAGAGGAGTCCTTTCTACAGGGTTTGCGGCTCTTTGAGAGATGTTCCCTTCAACATCCTAAACTCCCACAGTAGGGTTCCCATTCTTAATGATTGGTTGACGATTTGCCCCTAGCAGATCATTCAACTTACATAAGATCAAGGCATTTTGGGCATTCTGGGCCTCTAACTGCGCATTCTGAGCATTCAATTGTTGATTTAGCCCCAAAACTACGGCGTCCAACTCTGCTCGAGTAACTCCAACAGTTGGAGCTGCTTAACTTGAAGGTGGAGAGGTAGCAGTATTCTCTTGAACATTATCGGACCTTGCAGAACTTCGTTTTCTTCTAGGAGCCATTATTTCCAATAAACTTCTGGTCTAAAAGAAATCCTTTCAACAGACCTTTGCGAAGCAATGATGGAAGTTTCTTGAGTTGGGTTCTCAGTGAAAGCACCAAAAATGTTAACGTGAAAATTAGACGCTAACACCCCGGTGTAAGTTGAAGTTGAGCGAAAGCACCACCCGTGAACACGGGAACTAATACAAGTAGAAAAATCACAAACAAAGCAGAAAAGACAACAGTTTTTATAGTGATTCGGCTTAAGCCAAGCCTACGTCCACTTTAATTCTCCTTATTGCTGAACCAATTACAACTTTACAACAATCTTCAATTACAATTCTAACGAGACAAACAACTAGAACTTTGGTAGAGAAGAATTCTTCGAATCCATGTAGATTGCGTTAAATTTTCCCTTGAAGTTAGTTGAGATGCTCTTCGAACATGAAGTGTCGGGTGAGTTGAGAATTCAGCAGAGTATTGGCGCTTAAAGTGATCGGCCAAAAAAGGTCCCCTGAAAGTTGGAGATGTCCATGTATTTATAGAGAATTCTGGGCAGGAATTATTGTCAAGTCCTAAGTCGTGGCCGACTTAAGATAAGTCATGGCCGACCTACCGAGTCAAGTCCACGGTTTAGTAGAGGCAAGCTTGTCTGAATTCATGTCATAAGTATTAAGTCGCCAATGCACTAAGATGATCCGACATAAGTTTAACGGCATTTGATTTTGACTCAGTAGTTTTAGGTCGTGGTCGACTCAAGTTAGGTCGTGGGTCGTAGCTTAACTGGTAGGCTTGTTTATTTCAGGTGATAGCACAAGTTCTGAACCGTGTACGAGTCAGGAGGCTACGTGCTAAGTAGTTGTACCAAACTTACCCTTGCTTGCCTGGGTCGTGAACGACTCAGAATGAGTCGTAAGTCGGTATCCTTCTTAGGGCTTAGGCAGTTATCTTGAGTCGTTAAAACATCCCGTCCTTGAGCCATGGATTTCCTTAAGCCGTAAAAACCTTTCATCGTGATCCATCCCTTCTTTCTTAAACCGTTAAGTCGTTCACTTCCGTAAGCTGTTGACTCCTTTAGGTCGACCAATCCCTGACTCGTTAAGTCGTGTAACTCCCTTGAGTCGTTAACTTGTTAAGTCGGTTACTTATTGAGTCGGGCTACTCCTTAAGTCGTGAGTCGTCTCAGGTCTTAACTCGTTGATCAGACGGGGTTAACATATATAAATTTCTTACAATTGGATTCAGTTACCAAAATACTAAAGCAAATCACAACTATTTATAATAATTGCAGAAATGTCAGCAATAAAAGCGTATATCTGCAGATATCTCCACAAATATTTGGTTATTCCTAATTCTTGCACCAAATAATTGCAGAAATGTCAGCAATAAAAGCATATATCTGTAGACATTTCAACAAATATTTAGTTAGTCCAAATTCTTGCACCAAATAATTGCAGATGTGTCAGCACAAAAAATAAATAATTGCAGATTGCTCCACATTTATTAAAAAATTGCACATACTTATGGATATACCATATTTATTTCATGCCAACCATTGATACAAATATCATCTTCATATGAAAGAAGTATTCACAAAGAGGTATAAACAGTAAATAAAAATTCAGAAAAACTATAGAAATATGTGCAATTAATCGTAATAATTGCTAAAAACACTGCAATAATGATTAATGGAAGCATATCATGAATAATACATTAAAAACACTAAACATCCAACCTAAGTACAGAGAAAATACCATTAAATGAATAAAAAACTTAAACTCAACTCCATACATTTTAACTTTCCCAAAGGAAAAAACCTACATGTGTTTCAGTGAACAAGTCCTTTTATTATGACACAACTTCTTGCATATACTACATCTAATTTCACCCACAGATTTTATCCTCTTAGATGATGATGGTCGACCAGGCATTCTTCAACCTTTAGGAGGTGCTACAACAACATATTCAATCAAAACATCTACTTTCACAAAGTTTATAATAGGATTGATTGGATGAGAATACGCCGATCAAAAATAAACAACTTTGAAATAATCTTCAATGTAATCATAACCATTTAACTTTCCACAACTCAAAATACATCTAACAGCATTAGCACAAGGAAAACCATATATTTGCCACAAATTACAAGAACAAGTCTGATTATTTAAATCAATAGATTGATGAATATGAGAATGAACTTCAAACACATGTTCACTTGATTTTATAACAAACCACGAAGCTCCTTCCAATTGAAGACTTTTCAACCTTTTTCATTCACCGGACATACAACACTATTCCAACTATTAGCAAGTTCACGACGATCAGAAATTAGCTTCATTAACTTAACTATAATGTTATCCGAGCATGTAATGATTAGTAAATATCTTTCTTACAAAATCCATTTAGTGAAACTCTCTGAACAATTTGCTGACATTTCACCATAATGACATGCAGGGAAAAAAATATAGCAAACTTCTCCAAGGGAATTCCATTCATAAAGTTTGCCATAGTAAAACCAACGGTTTTAAAATTCTTTAATGCAACATTGGAATCATCCAAATTAGAATCATATGCAACACGTCCAATCTAATCTATCAACCATTTTTTTTTATTTGGAAAATTCAGATTTTAAAGCAACATTAAAATTATTGTTTAAATGATAAAAACATGAACCATGAACTGAATTTGGAATGTGACGACCCGAAATTATCTAATAATTTAAATTTGAAAAATAAATTGATTTTCAATAATTAAGGGTTAATTTTAACTTGAATTCAAAATAATAATATTTATTTGATAATTAAATTATTGAATTATGTAATTCGATATTTGGTAAAATGTGGAATCTGGAATTTTAAGCCTATAAAAAAATATAAATAATTTGAAGGCTTATAAAATTTATAATGATAATAATGGAGATAATAGAATGATTGGAATTTAATTTAAAAGATAATTTGTTCAATTTTGAAATGTATCGTTTAAATTGAATTTAAAAATAGCCTTCCGAGGCACAGTCTCGGAATTTGACGGAACCAGTTCCATTGGATCCGTAATAGTTAGTTATTATCGGATTTCAATTTTCGTAGCATTTGGATTTACCGTTTGCTCGTACGGGTGAGAAACGTGTTGAAATTAAAATCGATAATTTAACATTTCAAATTGATTTATAAAGCCAACTTCCACACACAATTAAATTAGCCTCCAAAACATGTTCCATTGTGTTCGGAATGTGAATAGAACCTTATGAACATCCGTTGGCATATCTGATTTGGGGTTCGGGGCTTCGCGTTATGCAAAAAGGATATTTTCAATATTTAAATATTTTAATTAACACTCGTATTCAAGAAGCTAACGTCAAAGCAATATTTATCACGGGCCTCTCACCTTCAACAGAAATCGAAATCAATTTTCTATTCAAGCCCTAATCCCTCTAATGTAATCGCATCTCAAAAAAAATTAAAAAAATACAGAAAATGGCCGAAGCCCTCGGAGAAAAAAAAGCAACGTGGTCTTAATCGAGTTCGAACTCGATAGCACAGTCACGTGAGAATAGGAGGGGGGAAAGCTCGACTTCAGGCTGTTCGCTTTTGGGGCCGCGATTGGGTTCGCGTACGCATGCGCGAAGTGGACGCGAAATCAATCGCGATTCTAGGTTTTAGGCCGCGTAGTGATTGGAAGACGCGTGGCAGCACCGGTGGTCGTAGGCGATGCTGATGCGAACCTAGGGTTGGCAGCTGGAGGTGATGCGCGATCTAGAGTTGTGGCACGTCGTATCAGTATGACTCGAATGCTCGTTCTTCAGTGATGAGTGATGTCATCGACGTGAGGTCCGTTCTTGAAGAATATTGTTTAACAAAGTTTGAAATCTGCATAGCTTATTTAAACTGTAATAGGTATTATTTTAGAGTATGGGTTTCATAGGAAGGAAATATGATTTATTTTTGGAAAAAAAATTAGTTTACATAAAATTAGTTAATCAAATTTTATTAAATGGTAAATGATGATTTGATTATTACAAATGTTAATAAAACCCTATAATGTTATTCAAGGTCTAAATCGTAGAGAAGACAAACCGGATTGGGCTGGGTTGCAATTTGAATTAAAGGTGAGTAAATCTAACACCTTGGATTTTTATCTAAATTTAAATGGTTAAATTTATGTTTTTGGTTGCATGATTAAATTGATTGATGTGCACCGTGAATAAATGATCGAGTGACTTTGGTTTTGATTGGTTCTCGAGTTGATTGTGGTTTGACTCGAAGTATTTGGGTTTTAACTTGTTTAAACTTAAGTCAGAAATAAAAAAATAATTTCATTTTAGTGTTAATAAGGGCTTAATGTTTTGTGATTAAGTAAATAAGAAGGGTAATTAAAATGGATAATTAATTAATTCAATTAGTTAATGATTTGGGATGATTAATTTAGTAATTAAGAGTTGAATTAATTAATTAAAGTTAAGTTAATTAATAAAGCATTTAAAATAATCGATGGATGGTTTAATATGCAATTACTTAACGAAATTAATAAAGTATAATTACTTGTGAAATTAATCAAGAGATTAATTAAAATAGTTAAATAAAGGAGTATTAATTTATTTAATGAAGAAAATAAAAGGATAGTAAATTACTGGTTGAGATAAATCAAGAGTGGTTAATACTTATGATTTAATTAATGATTAATTATTTAATGTAATTAATTTAGATTAGGATAAGTTAAAATATAATTAAAAATCCTTAATCTATATAATTAATAATGTAATCGAAGATTGATTAATTAAGATTGATTTATCCATAAATAGAGACTTATGAAAAATTAACTAATATAAGTGATTAAGGATTAATGTAATTGAAATAGTTAATTAATTCATGAAGTAATTAAGATTACTTATTGATTTTGGGTTAAGAATAATTAATATCATGAAAATAGATAAAGATAATTACTTGAATGCAATTGAAGGATAATTAATCCAGGGTGATTAATTAAGATGAATGGATAGGGAAGGGTTGATTAATTAATTGTTTTGGAATTAATTAATGGAGGAATCTAAGTGATTGAGGTTTGAAATTCAATTAGAATCAATTGAATTGATTTGTATGTGATTAAGTTTTGCTTTCGAATGATTGATTGATATTGGATGCTTTGAGTGAGTTGATACCTTTGGTATGAAATGTTGTGTATTTCATTTGGATAACTAGGGTTAGGATGACATGAGTTCGAAGAGACCGGGGTCCGGTATTAGGAAATACCCGAAACCACTTCGAATTTTTATAGATTGATATGTAAAATCTATATGCTGGAGTAAGGTGATTTGGAGGAATTGGACTATTTTAAATCTAAATCTTTGGTATTTAGAAAATTTATGTGTGTAATACGTTATGTCTATAACATTTTGTTAACTTGTAAAATTGGTTTGAGATACCGGGGTTTATATAAGTTGTCTGCATTGGTATTCCATGTTAGTTGGGTTTACTCACGCTGGTTTCCAGCCTAACCCGGGTGTTATTTTGATGTAATGCTCTGGTCAGACCGAGTATTACAGATTTTCAGGTAGGTACTTCTGAAGCTCAAGAGGCGAGCTGGATGGCAATAGCGTATAAAGTATTTCCGCTGTATTATATTATTGTCAATCCGTGACATGATAATTGTATATATTCAGTGACTGTATATACGTGAAACTCTGATGTATATTAAATGTAATCGAAAGATGTAGAATTCTTAGTAAACTGTTATTATTTGTTATTATATTTTATCCCCTGCGAATGTGAGATGTTGGTGTTTCTGATCTTCTTCCTCTTCTATCTCTTTCTTCTTTCTCATAACTATCTGGGATTTTTGGGATCGAAAAGTCCGGGTCGTTACATTTGGTATCAGAGCTGAAAGGGTAAGCGAGAACCTTGGCTCTGGTGGGAGTTACTCATTAAATAGAGTCTGTAGTACTCTAGAATGAGTTGAGAAGATATATATATATATATATATATATATATATATATATATATATATATGAGCATACTTGTCATTTTCTTATATAAATTTTTAAAATGATTTTATATAAAAGTATATTTTGGTATATAAAGGAATATTTCATTCTACTAAATATTAAGACGATTGGTTGTTAAATTATTGGAATTAAAATTAAGAAGTAATATAATACAACCAAATTGAAATCTTGAATTGGAATTAAATTAAGTAAAAACGAAAATACAACCAAATCAAAATTTAATTAATTGAAAATGAAATTCTAAAATTAGAATTCAGGAATTAAATTATTTAAAAGCTTTATGTAACGACCCAAAATTTTCGATAACCCGAAAATTTTAGATAGTTATGGAAAAGAAGAAAGAGATAGAAGAAGAAGAAGAACAGATACCAAAATCTCACATTCGCAGCGGATAAAATATAATAAATAATAACAGTTTACAAAAGAATATTTTATCTTTTGTTTACACTTTAATACATCAGAGGTTCACATATATACAGTCACTGATCATATACAAATCATGTCTCGGATATATAATCATATACTGCAGCGGAAATACTCTATACGTACTTGCCATCCAGCTCGTCTCCTGAGCTCCAGAACGTACCTACCTGAAAATCTGTAATACTCGGTCTGACCCGAGCATTACACCAAAGTAACACCCGGGTCAGGCTGGAAACCAGCGTGAGTAAACCCAACTAACATGGAATGCAAAAGTTTACAACTCATATAAACCCGGGTAACTTATATCAATTTCCACTTCATAAGCTGTTATAGACATCACTTATTTCACACATTAATTTCTTAGTGCCAGAACTTAGATTTTATGGTCCAATGCACTTAAAATCATTCCAATATACCCTATTGATTCCACGTATCAATTTGTAAAGAATCGAAGTGATTTCGGGTATTAACTAATACCCGACTCTAGTCTCTTCGAAATTCGTGCCATCCTTACCCAAGTTATCCAAATGAAATGCACAACGTTTCATATTAGAGATATCAACTCATTCAAAGAAACCAATACCAATCAATCATCCATACGCAAAACTTAATCATATACAAACCAATTCAATTTATTCTAATTGAATTTCAAACCTCAATCACTTAGATTTCTTCATTCAATATTAATTAATTCCAAACAAATTAATCAATCATCCCCTCATAATTCATCTTGATTAATCACCCTGGATTAATTATCATTCCATTACCTTCAAGTAATTATTTTTAATTAAATTCTCGATATTAATTATTCTTAACCAAATGAAGAAGAAATCTTAATTACTTCATGAATTACCCAACTATTTCAGTTACATTAACCCTTAATCACTTACGTTAATTAATTTCTTACAAGTCATTTGTTATGGATTAACCAATCTTAATTAATCGGGCTTTGATTACATCATTACACATCTAATTTAATTATATTAATTAAAACCCACAATATTCATCATTGAAATCTTGCTTACTTACTAATAATTAGTTACACTCCAGTAACTTATCATTTCCTAAATACCCATCTTAAATTTATCACCTTTGTACTTGTTTTAAAGGATAGTTAAATTTCTCTAATTAGCCTCCTGATAAATTTTCCTTTAATTGCTTATACTAAGAACTTACCCTTCTTATCAATTTCACCAAGTAATTTAAATCTAAATTACTTCCATTTATTATCCATTAATTTATTACATCCAGTAATTTCAAGTATCACTAATTACCTTACTATGTAACCTTACTTTATAAATTACATTAAGTAATTATACCTTTCAAATTTCACAATTGATTACCCTTAATTAATTAATAAAATTAATTACCTAAAATTAATCACATCAATGAATCATTTAATAGCCTTTAATCATTGATCTTTCATTAGCTATATTCGTTAACCAATCCTTAAAGTACTTCTCTAAGTTCTTAACTTAAATTAAACACTTAATTACAAGTTAATTCATTAATTCATTCTTAATTACAAACTATTTAACTTCTAGGTACCTCATCGATTTCATTTTCTTAGAAACAAACATGTTCGTTTCGGGCAGAAATTTAACCCGAGCTTGCTCCTCAAATTCATATATATAGATGGTCGAATTTTAAAAAGTGATACAAATATAAGTTATCACATTCTTCCTGCAGTTTCCAAAACTTTTAAAATTATAGGATTTGGATAAGAAACGCAAAAGTTATGCACAAAATACTAGCTCAGGTTTGACAAGACACTGAGTACTCTACAACAACAGGACATCGAGTTTTCAAGAGGTTTTTCAACACCTTAATCAACGAATTTCAGAAAATTATATAAACAAAAGTTATAGGCCTTTCCGTTAGCTTTCCACAATGGCCAAGATCATCAAATTTGGATCAACGGTTCAAAAGTTATGACCATTTTACTTAAAACATTAAGCTTAGCCTGAACTTATGCATTTGCAGGACAGCGACCAACAATTGCAATTTTAGCATAGAAAACGTCGCAATCAGGAAAAATGAATAAATCAAAAGTTGTAGCTTAGTTTCTATTTTTCCGGAACATTAAATATTACCAAATTCCGATAAGAATTGTAAAAGTTATGGATAAAACAATTCTGAGATTTGAATTTCATAACTTTTGTCATTTTGCCTCGGGACAGCGATAAACAATTATAATTTTGGCCAAGATAACATCGAAATTTTTGAAAACTCAAAACATAAAAGTTTTATAACAAAGTCTAAGATTTCTGCAACATTTAAATTTATCGAAATAGGTTGAGGAACGAAGAAGTTATGGCCAATTTAGTTTCAGCCTTAAGCACAGAGCTAATATTGGTTTTGCTCTCGGGATTACAGTAGAAAATTTCAATTTTGACATAGCTAACTTCCAAATTACAGAAAACACAAAACACCAAAGTTGTAGCACATGAAATAAGTTTTCCAGAACATCCATTAAATCAAAATTTCATTGAGGATTGAGAAAGTTATGGTCAAATTACTAAGTTGCGTTATTGATAGAACCGAGTCACTTTTACTTACAACTATCATCTCTTCAAGAATAACATGAATACTAGAAATTTAAATAGGTTTTCTCACCTTAAACTTGTGTATTTGCCTTGACCCTTTTTCCTTAGCTTTTCTCCAAGCTTTTTCACTTTATCTTTCTTTTGTTTTTATTTTGTGAAAGAAAGAAAAATAAGTGAACATTTCCACCCTTTATATAGTAATTTTCAAGGCTAGTTTGATAATTTTAGTTTTGGACACTTGTCTACTTCTCTTTGCACAAGCTTTAGAATGTTGACACATGCCTACTTAGGTGTCTTAAGATGTTTCTACACATGGACACCTAATGGGGTTATGTGTCACTACTTTATTAAATCTTGTGACACATGTCCTTCATTTTTTTATGCAAGCTTTATTTCATGACACATACCTTATTTAGTAATCATTTAAGGTGTTCTAGAAGTGTACACCAAAGTGATATATGTATCATAATTCTATTTCATCTTAAGATAAGTGTATGGTCCATATTATGCCACTTGTCTTCACCATGTCATGCCACTTATCCTATACTTATAAATGTATACATACTTATACCTTTTTGTATTATTTAAAAGCATACATAAATATAAATAAAATAGAGATGGTGTAGATAGTATATTGTAAACTATCGATTGACACGATATATTATTAAAACTGACAAATCACCTTTAAATTAGATTCCAACCATTCTATTATCTTCAGTCCTATCATTATAAATTTTATAAGCCTTTAAATTGTTATTAACATGCTTAAAATTCTATATTCAATATTTTACCCAATTTCAAATTATATAAGTCAATAATTTAATCATCAAGTAAATATTAATATTCGGGAGTCAAGTTTACAATTAACGTTTAAATATTTAAAATCAATTTATTATTCTAATTTAAACTGTTAAAAATACCGGGTCATCGCACTTTAAATAAAGGTAAGTTTGAAATGGGACTTATTGCAAACAATGGGTTGTTTGGAAATTTCATTTGAATTAAAAACCAGAAGTGGTCTAAAATTTAAGGATGACCTCGTGTGTAAAGGAAATGATATGTATGAATAAGGAATATACATAAATCAAAAATGGTTTGAATAAACTCTAAATGTTGAGTTTGAAATTTGGAATGGGATGTGATACCCAAAGTGATAAGTTTTTAAGTAGGAAGATTATTATTGCGAAGTTTAAAGATTGAATGTGGTTGATTGGAGTAAGTACATAAAATTTAACATGGGAGAAGATAAATAAGTTTGAATGAACATCTTGAATTGGAATTTAACTTGGAAAGCTAAATGGTTAATTTGAAGTGGAATTGGTAGTTTGTGTGATCTCAATATGGGTTTGAGATCTGGAAATTGGAAATGGATGGAGGTTTTAAAATAAATTGGATAATGTCATCCTATTGTTATTAAAAATCCTTAAATTGCGAATTAGATTTGTTTCAATGAATGAGGAATAAAGGGTGGTAATATATCCATTATTGAGATAAAAGGGAAATCTAACTTTAATTTGAAATTAAGGATATGGAATCACTTTAAACTAAAAATTTGAATAATTGAGTTTGTAAATTAAAATTGTTTAACAACTGGCTTCAAACTGGAAGATAAAATTTAATAAATAATTAAAATTTTAAAATAAAATTGTATTGAACTCTTATTTGAATCTTGATATATATAAGTAAAGATAATTTAAAATGGAGAATTGGACTCAGAAATTAAATTGTTTAAAAACTTTAATAAAAGTTAATTTGGTTTAAAGAGTTAAACCAAACTTTGAGAATTCAAGTCGAATTTATATAATTCGAGATGAGTTAAAGTTGAAACTTAGATTCCATTAGTACCAATTGAATTGAGTGTAAATTAATTAGAATTGAAGTTGAATTGGGAATAAATCAAGTCCAATGGAAATTGGAGTTATTTAAAATTTGAATTGGGTCAATTTAAATGGAAATGAAAATTTAAAATGAATTGTTGAGAATGGAGAATGGGAATTGAACAGTTTGACTCTGGACTATTTTCAATATAAATTGTTTTAATATAAACTTATTTTTCCAAGCTACTAAATATATACAACATTTCTTTCTTAAAGCCAAATTATTTTATACTTGTTTAACAATTATTTTTGGAGCTATTTAACCATTTTTCAACTGTTTTCTAAACTAATTACTATTTTTCAACTATTTCATAAACTAATTTCTATTTTACAACTATTTTGCAATTATTTAAAATTCCTGAAACTATTCAACTATTTTTTGACTATTTTACAATTAGTTACCTATTTATAGCTATTTTGCAAACTAATAGTTATTTTCCACTACTAACCTATTTTTCAATTTTCAAGCTATTTTCTAAATATAAACTGGTCGGGGTTCAAACTATAATTAATTTAATACCCAACCGAGATAAGAATTGAAGTGATAATTCAATGGAATTGAAGCGATTGTAAATAAGTGAATGGAAATTAAAGGAAATGTGAATAGGAAGAGAAATTGAGTTGGCTAAAAAAATCACTAAGATTAAATACGTAGGATATACGTATATTATTCTATTCGCATAGTGATTTGATCCAGGTTCGAGTACAGAATTTCGAGATAATTTGTCGATCCGAGTTGGGATTTTTTCACTCGATTTTCGACGGCGAACCTGGATATGCATTGTTGGTTGGTTCTGAATGTTCTCTATCATAGTTATAGCTATGCAAGGAGAATGATGGTTTCTAATCAAGAAACCAAATCTGTGTCCGCACTAGAAGGTCGTGTGGATGATGCTAGTTCGGAACTGAAATTGCGTGATCGAGTGAGCGATCAGATTGGTATAGCGTACGGATGATATGCGTACATCGTACGGATTTGAATGAAATTGATATTGAAAAGAGTAATAAAATTTGAATATTTGATTTTGAATAAACAAAGTTATATATCTTTGTTATATGTAAGATGAAACTCCCCTTGTTAAATCTATTACCGGAAGAAAAGGATTTTTGAAGGTGTTTGAAGTATAAAAGGAGATTTATACAAATTTAAAAGGATCCAAAGTTTTTAAATTTTTTATATATATCTGAATATATATATATATAAAGGATCTTATGAGGATTTTGAAAAAGGTTTTGGGAACCTTTGGATTTTGAAGGGCTTTTGATTTTTGGGTAAAATCAAGAATTAATTTGGAAAGCCTAGTTTGAGAATTATCGATTTTGGGATAATCGATTTTGTGTAAAGGTGCTTTGTATGATATCATACTAGGTGTATGATTTGGAAGATACTATATATGTATATTATAAAGTGTTTTGATAATGGCTCTAGGGAAAAAGGCGCTCCCTTGAAATGAACTTCTCAGGAGTGCCACCAGGTGGTGCTGCCTTGAGCCCCAAGGGGGTACTAAAGTTGATCCTGTGAGGAGTCCGGACAAAACTAGTTCCTGAGGATTATGAGTAGATTATACCATAGCGAAAGTCGTGTGTGCCGCTGAGAGCCAACAGTCTGCGTTTGATTTTATATCGGAAGACTGCGACCTATGGTATAACATAGCGAAAGTCGTGGGTGCCACTATGAACCAACAGTTTGCGTTTGATTTTATATCGGTAGACTGCGACCTATGTAGGAGGGGAGAAGTTTCATTTCGACAGCGAAAGTCAGAGGCCGTAGAGAGCCTGCAGTTACATGGACTTTTGCTGGGATGGCAACGTAACCCTGGAATGTAACGGTGATCTGTTGTGGGTTCCATGGCGTAATCAAGAGGCCGCGGAGAGTCTGCAGTTATATGGACTTTTGCTGCGATGGCAACGTAACCCTAAATGTAACTGCGACCAGGGATGGGGGTGATGATTTCCAGAGCATTCTCAACAAAGATATTTCTTCTATTATCAAAAATAACTGATTCTGATATTTTCAATAAAATTATTTTCCAAGTATTTTCACTGGATGTTGAAAACGGGTTTACCAAGTACTTATAGATTTTCAGTCCTACGCCTGATCAACGTATGACTGAATTTCTATGAGAACAAGGATGGACTGGTTGAGAAATCGAGTTATAAGAAATAATTTTATTAAAAGCTATTTTAATAGTATTATCTGAATTTAAAAGCATTCCTAAAATTTTAAATAAAGGTGTTGGAATTTTGAAAGATGAAAGAAAATCCAAATTGGAATTATAAATAAAAATTTAACTCGATTAAATAAAATGGATTGTAATAGTGGAGTTTCGAAATGAATTCGAATTATAAGTAGAATTCAACTAGGGTTTGATAATGGATTAAATAAGAAGAGAGGTTGTAAAAATAAAATCGAGTTGGATCGAAACAATGATAGTTTTAATTTATGAGTAAAATTCAAGTGTGATCTGAATAATATTTAACGAAATTTGCAAGTAAATTAGATATAACGGAAGTGTTGTCATATGAAATGTAAGGGAACTATAATAGAAATGGTTGATTGGCAAACAGAACCCAGATGAGTGGAAATAAATTGAGAATGGCTTTAAAATAAATTCGCAAATGAATTAAGTAAGCGAGTTAAAAATTTAAATATGGGGTGAATAAATGGGTTAATTGAATTAAATAGTAAATGGATGAAGTCTGATTGAATAAAAACTAAACCAAAGTTGTAATTAGATGTAAGCAGTTGAGTTGTAAACTATTTGAATAGAATGGAGATGTTTGCGAATTGGTTGTAAACAATTAAATTTTTAAGCTGGAGCACCATAAGTGGCTTATAAAGATTGTTTAACCTGCATTGCTTATAGAAACTTGTATGTTTGCTAGTTGAATATGTTAAATATGTTAAATTACATGATTTTAGTGCTTACATATTTGAATTAAGATAGTACAGGTATCTGATGGCCGTTTGGCTGATTTGGATTGCGGTAATTGCTTAAATTAATAAGCTGCTTGCTTTATATGCTAAATAAAGGTACGCCTACGCAATAAAAATAGGAAATATGAACTGTTTTTGCTTTTTCCGACCGTGTGGGTCGATTTATATATATTTATAACTCTTGTCAAATTGCAAAAGCTCCTTCGTACAGAGGAGACTCTGCCAAAAAATTTCGAAAATTTTGGGAGTTAGAAACTTGAGAATTTTTTTTTGTTAAGCAATAAAATGATTTCAAATTTGAAACCAAAATAAATTAGGAGATGAAACTAATTTAAAATAATAATATGAATCAGTTATAAATGAAAGATAAGATTTAGTACTCAGAAGTGAAGATAAATGGAATTCATGTGAAATGAGAAAGCTAATTTGAATCGAAATAGGTATGAAACATATGTGAGGAAATGTATAAAATGATTGGAAATGTTACGATTGAATATTGTTGCTAAGTAAGATATGCAGGTATTAAAGGGAAAAGAAAATTGGATTTGATTCCAAAAGATAAATTTGAATTGGCTGACAAAAAGGTATGTATATAAAATTTCTGTATGAAATTGGATTGGGTTTTTGATCTAGCTACTTGGCTTTTGTTTTCTTTTGGAATTTGGGAGCCTATAGAGGCATTTTGTGGTTGTACCGAGCTAGCCGCGCAAAGGAGACGCTGGCAATTTTTTTTGGATATTTAGAGAGTTAGAAAAATTTTGAGAAAATTTTGATAATTCAAAGTTTGGTTTTAAATTGAAATTTTGATGATTGAGCAAAAAGGGTATTGTTTGAAACTATAAGAGATTTTGGGAAGTTGGTTAAGGTGATAGTGAGTCTTTAATAAAAGATAGTTGGTAGGATGTTGAAGAGTGAGTTTTGGGAAAAGGTAAACGGGTATTGGATCATTCTTCCAAAATAGTAATTTCGGGGACGAAATTCTTTTAAGGGGGGAGGAATGTGACTACCCGAAATTTTTTAACAATTTAAATTTGAAAAATAAATTGGATTTTCAATATTTAAGGGTTAATTTTAACTTGAATTCCAAATAATAATATTTATTTGATAATTAAATTATTGAATTATGTAATTCGATATTGGGTAAAATGTGGAATCTGGAATTTTAAGCCTATAAAAAAAATATAAATAATTTGAAGGCTTATAAATTTATAATGATAACACTGGAGATAACAGAACGATTGGAATTTAATTTAAAAGATAATTTGTTCAATTTTGAAAAATATCGTTTAAATTGAATTTAGAAATAGCCTTCCTAGGCACAGTCTCGGAATTTGACAGTACCAGTTCCATTGGATCCGTAATAGTTAGTTATTATCGGATTTCAATTTTCGTAGCGTTTGGATTTACCGTTTGCTCGTACGGGTGAGAAACGCGTTGAAATTAAAATCGATAATTTAATATTTTAAATCGATTTATAAAGCTAACATCCACATACAATTAAATGAGCCTCCGAAACATGTTCCATTGTGTTCGGAATGCGGATAGAACCTTATGAACGTCTGTCGGCATATCTGATTTGGGGTTCGGGGCTTCGCGTTATGCAAAAAGGATATTTTCAATATTTAAATATTTTAATTAATACTCATATTCAAGAAGCTAACCTCAAAACAATATTTATCACCGGCCTCTCACCTTCAACAGAAATCAAAATCAATTTTCTATTCAAGTCCTAATCCCTCTAATGTAATCGCATCTCAAAAAAATTAAAAAAATACAGAAAATGGCCGAAGCCCTTGGAGAAAAAAAGCGACGTGGTCTTAATCGAGTTCAAACTCGATGGCACAGTCACGTGAGAAATGGGGGGGGAATGCTCGACTTCATGCCGTTCGCTTTTGGGGCTGCGATTGGGTTCGCATACGCGCGCGTGAATTGGAGGCAAAATCAATCGCGATTCTAGGGTGTGGGCCGCGCAGTGATTGGAAGACGTGAGGCAGCACAGGTGGCCGTAGGCGATGCTGACGCGAACCTAGGGTTGGCAGCTGGAGGTGATGCGCGATCTTGAGTTGTGGCACGTCGTGGCAGTATGACTCGAATGCCCGTTCTTCAGTGACGAGTGATGTCATCGAGGTGAGGTCTGTTGTTGAAGAATATTATTTAATAAAGTTTGAAATCTGCATAGCTTATTTAAACTGTACATAGGTATTATTTTAGAATATAGGTTTCATAGGAAAGAAATATGATTTATTTTTGAAAAAAAAATTGGTTTAGACAAAATTAGTTAATCAAATTTTATTAAATGGTAAATGATGATTTGGTTATTACAAATGTTAATAAAACCCTATAATGTTATTCAAGGTCTAAATCGTAGAGAAGACAAACCGGATTGGGCTGGGTTGCAATTTGAGTTAAAGATGAGTAAATCTCACACCTTGGATTTTTGTCTAAATATAAATGGTTAAAGTTATGTATTTTGTTGCATGATTAAATTGATTGATGTCACTATGAATAGATGATCCGGTGACTTTGGTTTTGATTGGTTCTCGAGTTGATTTTGGTTTGACTCGAAGTATTTGGGTTTTAACTTGTTTAAACTTAAGTCAGAAATAAGAAAATGATTTCATTTTAGTGTTAATAAGGGCTTAATGATTTGTGATTCAGTAAATAAGAAGGGTAATTAACATGGATAATTAATTAATTCAATTAATTAATGATTTGGGATGATTAATTTAGTATCTAAGAGTTGAATTAATTAATTAAAGTTAAGTTAATTAATAAAGCATTTAAAATAATCGATGGATGGTTTAATAAGCAATTACTTAACGAAGTTAATAAAGTATAATTACTTGTGAAATTAATCAAGAGATTAATTTAAATAGTTAAATAAAGGAGTAATAAATTTATTTAATGAAGTAAATAAAAGGATAGTAAATTACTGGTTGAGATAAATCAAGAGTCGTTAATACTTATGATTTAATTAATGATGAATTATTTAATGTAATTAATTTAGATTAGGATAAGTCAAAATTTAATTGAAAATCCTTAATCTATATAATTAATAATGTAATCAAAGATTGATTAATTAAGATTGATTTATCCATAAATAGAGACTTATGAAAAATTAACTAATATAAGTAATTAAGGATTAATGTAATTGAAATAGTTAATTAATTCATGAAGTAATCAAGATTACTTATTGATTTTGGGTTAAGAATAATTAATATCATGAAATTAAATAAAGATAGTTACTTGAATGTAATGGAAGGATAATTAATCCAGGGTGATTAATTAAGATGAATGGATAGGGAAGGGTTGATTAATTAATTGTTTTGGAATTAATTAATGATGGAATCTAAGTGATTGAGGTTTGAAACTCAATTAGAATCAACTGAATTGATTTGTATGTGATTAAGTTTTGCTTCCGAATGATTGATTGATATTGGGTGCTTTGAGTGAGTTGATACCTTTGATATGAAATGTTGTGTATTTCATTTGGATAACTAGGGTTAGGATGACATGAGTTCGAAGAGACCGGGGTCGGGTATTGGGAAATACCCTTAACCACTTCGAATTTTTATAGATTGATATATAAAATCTATAAGCTGGAGTAAGGTGATTTGGAGGAAATGGACTATTTTAAATCTAAATCTTTGGTATTTAGAAAATTTATGTGTGTAATACGTTATGTTTATAACATTTTGTTAACTTGTAAAATTGGTTTGAGATACCCGGGTTTATATAAGTTGTTTGCTTTGGTATTCCATGTTAGTTGGGTTTACTCACGCTGGTTTCCAGCCTGCCCCGGGTGTTACTTTGATGTAATGCTCGGGTTAGACCGAGTATTACAGATTTTCAGGTAGGTACGTTCTGGAGCTCAGAAGGCGAGCTGAATGGCAATAGCGTATAAAGTATTTCCTCTGTATTATATTATTGTTAATCTATGACATGATAATTGTATATATTCAGTGACTGTATATATGTGAAACTCTGATGTATATTAAATGTAATCGACAGATGTAGAATTCTTAGTAAACTATTATTATTTATTATTATGTTTTATCCGCTACGAATGTGAGATGTTGGTGTTTCTGATCTTCTTCTTCTATCTCTTTCTTCTTTTTCATAACTATCTGGGATTTTTGGGATCGAAAAGTCCGGGTCGTTACATGGAAACACTTTGGGAATAGCAACAAGAATACTAGGATGATGGTTAGAAATGAAAACAAACTTTCTACTATCATCTTTCAAAAAATATTGAAGTTGTTCACAATACCGAATCCAATTATTTTCATCTTCACCGGACACATTTGCAACTGCTATAGGAAAAAAATTCTAATAAAACAACGAATATATAAATAACTGAACAAATTGCGTAATACTATGCACTTATATTGAAAAAGTGTTGACAAAACTACAACTATTACAATATATTACTGCAGAACAACTTCTTACTGTATCAAAAACATTGCAGATGAAACGATCCTGACCCGGCCTTCAAAAATGTGCACCGAATACGACACTCGTATTCCAATGCCGCAGATCCAAACGTCGAATCTGGTTCGCCGGAGCTTATAACACACTAAGTACAACACGGTGGAAGAAATGAATAATACATTTGACATACAACATTTGATACAATATCCAGATATAATGATGGCACAATGAATGTCAATATACATCAGAGCTATGATACAAGACAATAGCAGCGGAAAGAAAAGATAACACCAGCAGCGGAATAATACCTCCAATATGGTCTTCAAGAGAGAAAGAGAAATAGAATCCAAAACTGTAACTCCATCTCCAAAGCACCAATCTAGAAGTAGCTCGAACTCTAAATAACGATGCACAAAGATAAGCAAGTGCATTCCTGATCCAAAGACTGAACTAGCTCCATATAATCTACTAAACTTGACTATTTTAAAAACCCAACTCTAGACTGCCCGTGTGGGAAAATTGTAGGCACCTAGATTTTAGGAAAGGAACAATAAACTCCAAGTCAGTCGTGGGACTGGTATGAGCACACCAAAAAACACTTTGGTCTATAAAACGAACAAAAGAATTTAAATATGAAATCCGCAATGCCTTTTTGGAAAATAAAACTACCATAAGGCCTCCCGCCACACACACATTGCAAATGCAGAATTAGAGGAGATTTCTCCATATGATAGTCAAATATGCTTGATATGAGAATATTTCTTTAATATTATTATTATAAGTGTAAGGTGTGGAAAACATTTCGAAAGTATAATATAAATCCTAGCCAGCATAGGCATTTCGCACTTATGCCTACTATAGCTACCACGTTCAATAGCAAGTTACCACCACATTCCATGGCAGGTTATACAACTAAAACCGTACAGGGCGCATATTGTTTTGATTGGATTTCCAACAAATGGTCAGGCTAAGGAACTTCCTACTACCACATGGGTATGCCTCTGGCGTGACGTCCCGAGAACCTAACCAGATCTCTTCCAACACAAGGCCAGGTTACCTCTATAACTATGTAACTACTGCTCGAGCATGCCATCCCCTAGTCCTTTGGGACCTTTATCCGAGGTACCTCTAATCCAACAACCACAAAGCAATCACAAAGTAATAGATCGGCAGTATCCACATGAGCGAAGTATCTAGGCTCCATACCATGATACCACCCTTTTCCAGAAGGGAATGACAAACCCTAAAGGGCGCGACCCTCATAACCTTGCCGCATCTTTCCTATTTCTACCATTTCCGGGGTGTGAGAAGCTGATGCAGTCTCGTCCACAAAGCTACGCTTTATACAAAGCCATGCTTTGATCAACAAATGATACATAGCAGAACTCATCATGCCACACTACCAAATTGTGAGTATATCACTGGTAACTATCTACTACACAACCTCTGAGCTCGTACGTCTCAGAGAAAGGTGTTAAGCTAAGAGAATAAATTCTCCGCCACCAAGAAGAAATGTATTTGATAGAGATCAGTTTAATATCTCAAAGTGTAGTGTCAGACATAAAACCATACAAGTCTGTCCCGGGTTCGAACTGAATCGAAGGCACTTCCGAAGAAGCCATTACAATCCGGGCATCCACAATTCCGATCGGACTTCCCGTCACTTAGGGAGATCTCTATACAGGAGCAACTCAGTGCACAGTCAACCGACAGGTTATCCTATAGTTCTCGAAGACACCCGGTCTTCAACACCGGTCTTCAAATGCAATCCATAACGTCGTATGATTATTCAGAATGGGTTATATGACACAAGGTCCTCTATCGGCTAAACCGAATAATGAGCGCAATATTTAAAAACATATGGATATGGGATTTCAGTTAAGTCACAACTTTAAACCAAAAACCATTCTTCAAATGGTTAAACAAATTACCATTTCAAATCTTTTAACAAAAAGATTCGTTTCACAAAGTTCACTTAGTTTCACAAAGATCTATCCATAGATTTCAAAACAATTTCCATTTCAATTTGGATTAACTCAATTAAATCTTTAAATTAAAGATTTAACTTATAGCTTTCAAACCCATTTCCAAAGATTTATTCATAACTTGGAAAACTATTTTCATTTTAAACTTGAAATCCTTTTAACACAAATTGGACGTTCATTTCTTATGTGAAAGCTTTTATTATTTGAAAACAAATAGTTTCCGTTTCAGAAAAATCCAATTATATTCATACAAGTTAAAATCTTAGGTTAAATTTAGATTCCCAAAACAACACCTTTAAAATGGTTTAAAACCCATATGAACTTGCATAACCTCTTTAAATCATAAGTAGGATTTAATTTCAATTTTTTTGATTCAAATTTAATCAATTTTCAAAACTAAATTAAGTTATTCAAAGATAGCCTTTATTTTTTTGAAATTCCTTTTCAAAAGCTTTTTTATTTTAATCCCGATCCATTTCCAAAACCATTTGGATTCAAAATTTCAATTTTAAAACTATTTCAAAAATCCATGACTTAACCAATTTCCACGTGCAACCCATATTTGTGTGTGTATAAGTGTGGTCAAGTGGTTTTACACAATAAAAGTGCAACATCATCAATCAGCACAAATTCAAATACAACAATATATTTGATAAGCGGTATAAACTATAACGCCTATATTTAATAAGCGGTATAAACCATAACGCTTATCTTTTATTCACAGATCATAGGTATATATCACAGATAATAAATTACATCAAACACAGGTCAAGTCAAAACTGAACATATCAGGGTATCAAACAATTCAATCACCCAATATAATCCAAACATTCATAAGTAAAATCAGTTAATTGTCTGATTAATTCAAATCAGATTAATTACTAATCCTGGTTAATTAACACTAATAATTTACAAATCATTATGATTAATTATTCTTTAATCATTTATTAATTAACCTTTAATTACAATTAATCAACATTTAATTATTAAATAATTAACCTTTAATTATTTAATTCACCATTTAATTAATTATCTTTAATTAATTAATTAACTCTTAATTAATTAATTAATTACCATTAATTTAATTGTCCCTAATTAGTTACGATAAGTGTGACGCCCCACCTCTATGCTCACAATAACAAAGAGTATTGAAAGAAATACCGTCCGTTATTACGAAGAATAAGGCTGGATAGGAGCGGCCATCTGTAGTTAGGCCTTACACTAGTATTGGTTATCTCGATAGGAGTGGTATATATTTTTATTTTTCATCTCTTATTTATTTACTCCCATCGACATACCCAATTCCAGTATAAAATGAACTACGATGGTTAATAATAGTTTAGGATAATAAATATAATAATAACACAGATAATACAGATGCGGAACTCGGATAGTAGAAAGTCACATATATATATAACTGAAAGAAGTTACAATACATGTGATATAGTACATATGATACAACTACAACTGTCGACTCAGGAAGTTATATACACAAGTACATTATCGTGATTAATATACATGAATACATAACAACCTATACTAAGACAACGACTACTCCAAAAGTATGAAAAGACTTCATAGCTCTAGCAGCAACCCAAAGCAAGATATCTACAACCTGTAAATACTCGGTCTGACTCGAGTATTAAATTCAAAAGAAAATAATATATGGGTCAATCTAATTCAAACTCAGTTATTAATGCACGGAAGCAATAATAATTAAATAACAATTAGACGACAGTCACAATAAATTTCGTATATCCAAACCTTTAACAAGGAAATCGGATAAGGGTAAATATAACACATAACAGTGTTAAACAACAGATCAGCAGATGCAAATCATCAACAAAGATAAGTGAAAAGAATATCAATGAAGATAATTTAGAAAACATCTGAATTGCCAAAATGACAATTAACACAAAATCATCAAATTAACCAATCAAAATACAAATCCAAAACATATTGAAATATCAATTAAAATGCCAACTCGAGTAGGGCTGCAGTACACGCACGCGTGTACTGCCTCGCCACTACAGCATATGGAATATGCAAAAGGTCAATAAATCAAAACAAAATAGAATATCATAAAAGCCATACCATGTGGCTGCAGTTCACGCTTGCGCGCACTTCCTTGCCACTACAGTGATGATGTACACAAAAGCTCAATGGTACCGTGTGGCTGCAGTTCACGCTTGCGTGCACTGCCTTGCCACTATAGTGATGAAATAGGAATCAGCACAAGGTCAAGTCCGAGCGATTAAGTTGGATTCAACACAATGTATAAATTCAATTGAAATGGTCAAGACAGACAGTCATGGACAATGTGCACGAATGTACACAATGAAAATTCATAAACGAACACTAGGTCAAGCACAAGAAAATCGGGTTCAACATTTCACAAGTCAAAGGTAACAATACTACATGCACCAGTTCAGAGAGACCACAATTAAAAGCTAAACAAAATCAAGTGTAGGAACTATTCAGATTACATGAATTTAGGGCAAAGGTTAAATATAGCCAAACATACTCCAGAGCAACATGCAACAAGTAGCGCATGCATGTACACACACATGTATATGTGAATGTACACATTTGTGCACCCTTAACAAATGTAAAACCCAAATTCAGTAAACAAAACACAACAACTCAGCAAGGTCATGGGACCAAAATGCTGTAGCAGCACCCAGGGTTAGATTAACCCATACAAACTGGTGCAACCAAGAATAGGCCGAGTAAATGAATGACCAATAATTTAAACTATCAGAGTATGCAAATATAGGCAGCAGCATGGTTAACTAAGGCAACTGGGTTGAAATGCAACCTTAAAGAGAAATCTCAAATATTGGCACAAACAGAACTGGCAAGCAAAAGGCGCAAGGGTAACCACTAACACACATAAGTACATGTGTATATATGGCATATACAAGTGGACAAATTCAGTAACTAGAATCTGAATGTGGCAAACTCAATAGAAAATGCATATGAACAAACAAATGCAGACCGAAGGGAATGGATATACAGTGACTAGGTTATGGATTAGACCATGCAACTGGACTCGAAGTAGTGCACAGTTAAACTCAAATGTGTAAGGTCAAAACAATACATCATAAATTTCAAAATGATATAAGTGTACAGTGCAGTGAAACTAAGGTATGGATGAACACTGCAACACAAGAGAGTGCACAGCAAAGTCGAATGATCTCATGTGGATAATGCAGCCAAGATCAAGCATGCTACAGCAAGTAGTACGAGTTGAAGACTGCACTACTACGAATGGATCGACATACACAAAAAATTCCAACAAACCGTGGATCAGAAGTTTCACCAACCAAACAAAGACCGAAGTCAACACCGAGCAAATTGCAAAATCAAAACAAATCCCCATTTTGAATAATTTCACAAAATTAAATTGCTGATTTCAAACCATAGTCAACGACTAAAATGACCAATGGTCAAATAAAATCAACTCGAAGGCAAGAGAATTAAAGCAGCAATTTCTAGACCAAGATCAAAGCCATGGAATTTAAGAAGTCGAACTAAGCCAAATATCAATACCGAGTCAATAATCATCAACCTCGGGACAAAATAGAACGACTGCAGCACCGTACTGAGAACGAATTAGGTGTGAGTGGAATAAAAATCACTCAAAGTAGCAGTTTCACAATAATCATGGTTCAAAGCCGTGGGTATCAAGGAAAACGAGCAACGAAAACCACAAATTTGAATAAATCAAAAATCACAAAAATTTGAATTAAATGTGAGTAACAATTTACTCACCTTTGTTCGACGGGAATTGAAGTAGCCGTGAGCACAGACGAACGAACGACGAACGAGCAAGCCCTAATTTTAAATGAGGATGACGAGAACGAAGCCCCCATTATTATTATTTTCGTTTGGGTCTAGGGTTTTCGAGCGAAAAATAAAGGAGAGGGGCGGGTTTGCCATTATCTCAACAGAAAGAGAACGGGCCTTTGCTTTGATAAGTATCACGGCCCAAAACAATAAAAGAGACGTGGGCCATAAATTAAATTTTTAAAGCCCGCATATCATTATCGTATTATTAAAAGAATTTTGACTAATTAAAAACCTCCAAACTGCAATTAGCAAACAATATTAATCGTTAAACAACGTTAATTAATTGTTGTAAAATTCCGGGTTGTTACAGACTTCCCTCCTTATAAAAATTGCGTCCCCGCAATTTTCATAATTAAAGGCGTTAATAACAATTAGTTTTCTAACATAAACTGGTTAAGCTAGAAAAATAAAGGTCGAGAATATAAACACCAAACAAATCTCTTAATTTCATAAAAGAAATTCACAAATTCTCAACAAATCTAACTATCAAATAGATAATCAGAAGACAACAAAACTGGATAAATGCAATTATTAGCAATATTCAATTATCAATTAGATAATTAAAATACAGAAATCAAAAAACAACAATATCTAATTATCGATACGATAATTAGAAAACAGCAAAATCTAATTATCAACAAAGATAATTAGAAAACACAAATCACAATTCACAAAACCGCAATTCTACTTACCAAAACGGTAATCAGAAAACAACAAAGGTCCAATTATCAAAATGACAATCAGAAATCTCAATTCAATAAATATCCATTTATCAAAAATGATAATCAAATCTCAAATCAACAAATATTTAATTATCAAAAACGATAATCAAATCTCAAATTAACAAATATTTAATTATCACAAATTATAATCAAATCTCAAATCAACAAGTATTTAATTATCAAAAACGATAATCAAATTTCAAATCAATAATTATTTAATTATCCCAAACGATAATCAAATCTCAAATCAACAATTATTTAATTATCCCAAACGATAATCAGAATCAACCAATATCTAATTATCAAAAACGATAATTAGAACTCATATCAACCAATATCCAATTATCACAAGCGATAATCAGAAACAACAAATATCCGATTATCAAAAACGATAATCAGAAACACCAAATATCTAATTATCAAAAACGATAATCAGAAACATCAAAAACATCAAATATCTAATTATCAAAAATGATAATCAAATCTCAAATCAACAAATATTTAATTATCACGAACGATAATCAAATCTCAAATCAACAAATATTTAATTATCAAAAATGATAATCAAATTTCAAATCAACAATTATTTAATTATCCCAAACGATAATCAAATTTCAAATCAACAATTATTTAATTATCCCAAATGATAATCAAATCTCAAATCAACAATTATTTAATTATCCCAAACGATAATCAGAAACATCAAATATCTAATTATCAAAAACGATAATCAGAAACATCAAATATCTAATTATCAAAAACGATAATCAGAAACATCAGAAACATCAAATATCTAATTATCAAAAATGATAATCAAATCTCAAATCAACAAATATTTAATTATCACAAATGATAATCAAATCTCAAATCAACAAATATTTAATTATCGAAAACGATAATCAAATTTCAAATCAACAATTATTAAATTATCCCAAGCGTTAATCAAATCTCAAATCAACAAATATTTAATTATCACAAACGATAATCAAATCTAAAATCAACAAATATTTAATTATCAAAAACGACAATCAAATTTCAAATCAACAATTATTTAATTATCCCAAACGATAATCAAATCTCAAATTAACAATTATTTAATTATCCCAAACGATAATCAGAAACATCAAATATCTAATTATCAAAAACGATAATCAGAAACATCAAATATCTAATTATCAAAGACGATAATCAGAAACATCAAATATCTAATTATCAAAGACGATAATCAGAAACATCAAATATCTAATTATCAAAATCGATAATCAGAAACATCAAATATCTAATTATCAAAAACGATAATCAGAAACATCAAATATCTAATTACCTGCAGATAATTAGATTCAACAAATATCTTGAAATCAATCAAGACACTCTAGAAAATCAACATAAAAGGTTGGATCGATCCCATCAGATGGAGAGTTTTTAAGCTACGCCGCACGCGCATCTCAGAGTGGCCGAAGCCTACCAAGTACTATAATTATTTGGCGCCCATCAGATTAACCCGGATGTCCGCAGAGTGACCCGAAGGTCTAGTACTGGTATTTGACCCGAAGGTCCGCAGAGTGGCCCGAAAGCCCAGCAAATGACCCGAAGGTCCATCATATGACCCGAAGGTCCATCAGAGTGGCTCGAAAGCCAAATAAAATCATCAGAATCATCAAATAGCAAATATTTCAATTAACGAGTCCGGAATTAACCAAAATAGCAAACGCACATGTCCCATAACCACGAGTTTTACTAAATCGTTTAATTTTCTTCATCGTTTCCTTGAAAGTGCAAAATTGTGTATTCAAAAATAACATTTCACATTCTCAAACGGACAAGTCCGGAATTAAGCGAATCAGTAAAAGAAAGGGGTCATAGTCCTCGATTTTGCTGAAACGTTTAAATCGCTTCCTCATTCTTTTGAAAGAGCAAAGTGCAAAACTTTTCAAAACAATTTTCATTTATTTTAATTAATTTACATTCTCGAACGAACAAGTCCGGAATTAAGCGAATCAGTAAAAGAAAGGGGTCATAGTCCTCGATTTTGCTGAAACGTTTAAATCGCTTTCTCATTCTTTTGTAAGCGCAAACTGCAAAACTTCTGAAAACAATTTTATTTTTAAAATGATTTGTAAATCCGTGATAAAAACAGCAACATTAGTGACAATTTCGACAAAGAAATTGCACTTCTCAAAGCACCATAGAAACGGATCTCAAAATCAGCATTGCGGGATAATCGCTTGAAAATCCACTTTAAAACTTGACGGTTACCGAAGCCAAAGCGACAGTAATATTCATATGTCAAAGTCTCATCAAAATAATTTGCATCAAAATATAATATTAGTGAATTTTCATTCATTAAAAAAAGTCAACAAAGCACCGTGCTTCAAAATTTAGCAATGGCGTAAAAATCCCGTTATAAAATAACGGCAACAAAAGATGTTTGAACCAAACATTGGTTCAACGTAAAATTAATGCAGTAACGTGCAACTTAAATTTGCACGTATACTTACAAAATGAACAAAGAAATCAGTCGAATATATCTTCAATGAAGATAATTCAAAACAGCAGAAATCTCAACAAACTCACATAACTGCAATTGCTTCGGATCCTCAAATCGGATTCGAAATTTTCAAAGAAAACAAATTAAACACAGCTATGTAAACAACAAATGAAATTTATTTCAATTTCATATTTTGATTTTTAAATCAAAAGGTTATCAGCCGTACTCAGCGAAGACAGTCACTGTTTCCGCTGCGCACTCTGATAAACAGAACACACTCAATCAAATCATCAAACACAATTTCACTTTTTATTTTTAAATAAAGATATTTAAAACTTTCAGCATATTTTCAAAAATTTAGTTTTGACTCAAAGCACAAATAAAACATCGACTGATAGTTATAACACTTGTTCCATCTAAGTTATGTTTTATATTATGTCCATAAACCCCAAGCTTTGATACCAACTGTGACGCCCCACCTCTATGCTCACAATAACAAAGAGTATTAAAAGAAATACCGTCCGTTATTATGAAGAATAAGGCTGGATAGGAGCGGCCATCCATAGTTAGGCCTTACACTAGTATTGGTTATCTCGATAGGAGTGGTATATATTTTTATTTTTCATCTCTTATTTATTTACTCCCATCGACATACCCAATTCCAGTATAAAACGAACTACGATGGTTCATAATAGTTTAGGACAATAAATATAATAATAACACAGATAATATAAATGCGGAACTCAGATAATAGAAAGTCTCATATATATATATATATATATATATATATATATATATATATATATATATATATATATAACTGAAACCAGTTACAATACATGTGATATAGTACATATGATATAACTACAACTGTCGACTCAGGAAGTTATATACACGAGTACATTATCGTGATTAATATACATGAATACATAACAACCTATACTAAGACAACGACTACTCCAAAAGTACGAAAAGACTTCATAGCTCTAGCAGCAACCCAAAGCAAGATATCTACAACCTGTAAATACTCGGTCTGACCCGAGTATTAAATTCAAAAGAAAATAATACACTGGTCAGTCTAATTCAAACTCAGTTATTAATGCACGGAATCAATAATAATTAAATAACAATTAGACGACAGTCACAATAAATTTCGTATATCCAAACCTTTAACAAGGAAATCAGATAACGGTAAATATAACACATAACAGTGTTAAACAACAGATCAACAAATGCAAATCATCAACAAAGATAAGTGAAAAGAATATCAATGAAGATAATTTAGAAAACATCTGAATCGCCAAAACGACAATTAACACAAAATCATCAAATTAACCAATCAAAATACAAATCCAAAACATATTTAAATATCAATTAAAATGTCAACTCGAGTAGGGCTGCAATACACGCACGCGTGTACTGCCTCGCCACTATAGCATATGGAATATGCAAAAGATCAATAAATCAAAACAAAATAGAATATCAGCCATACCGTGTGGCTGCAGTTCACGCTTGCATGCACTGCCTTGCCACTACAGTGATGATGTACACAAAAGATCAATGGTACCGTGTGGCTGCAGTTCACGCTTGCGTGCACTGCCTTGCCACTACAGTGATGAAATAGGAATCCGCACAAGGTCAAGTCCGAGCGATTAAGCTGGATTCAACACAATGTACAAATTCAATTGAAATGGTCAAGACAGACAGTCATGGACAATGTGCACGAATGTACACAATGAAAATTCATAAACGAACATTAGGTCAAGCACAAGAAAATCAGGTTCAACATTTCACAAGTCAAAGGTAACAATACTACAGGCACCAGGTCAGAGAGACCACAATGAAAAGCTCAACAAAATCAAGTGTAGGAACTGTTCAGATTACATGAATTCAGGGCAAAGGTTGAATATAGCCAAACATACTCCAGAGCAACAGGCAACAAGTAGCGCATGCATGTACACACACATGTATATGTGAATGTACACATTTGTGCACCCTTAACAAATGTAAAACCCAAATTCAGTAAACAAAACACAACAACTCAACAAGGTCATAGGACCAAAATGTTGCAGCAGCACCCTGGGTTAGATCAACCCATACAAACTGGTGCAACCAAGAATAGGCCGAGTAAATGAATATGACCAATAATTTAAACTAGCAGAGTATGCAAATATAGGCAGCAGCATGGTTAACTAAGGCAACTGGGTTGAAATGCAACCTTAAAGAGAAATCACAAATATTGGCACAAATAGAACTGGCAAGCAAAAGGCACAAGGGTAACCACTAACACACATAAGTACATGTGTATATATGGCATATACAAGTGGACAAATTTAGTAACTAGAATCTGAATGTTGCAAACTCAATAGAAAATGCATATGAACAAACAAATGCAGACCGAAGGGAAT
The DNA here is from genome assembly GCA_030765085.1 of Allium cepa. Classification (NCBI taxonomy): domain Eukaryota; kingdom Viridiplantae; phylum Streptophyta; class Magnoliopsida; order Asparagales; family Amaryllidaceae; genus Allium; species Allium cepa. The sequence goes on along the minus strand of CM060931.1, from coordinate 754,476,151 downwards.
GGATATACAGTGACTAGGTTATGGATCAGACCATCCAAACGGACTCGAAGCAGTGCACAGTTAAACTCAAATGTGTAAGGTCAAAACAATACATCATAAATTTCAAAATGATATAAGTGTACAGTGCAGTGAAACTAAGGTATGGATGAACACTGCAACACAAAAGAGTGCACAGCAAAGTTGAATGATCTCATATGGATAATGCAGCCAAGATCAAGCATGCTACAACAAGTAGTACGAGTTGAAGACTGCACTACTACGAATGGATCGACATACACAAAAAATTCCAACAAACCGTGGATCAGAAGTTTCACCAACCAAACAAAGACCGAAGTCAACACCGAGCAAATTGCAAAATCAAAACAAATCCCCATTTAGAATAATTTCACAAAATTAAATTGTTGATTTCAAACCATAGTCAACGACTAAAATGACCGAAGGTCAAATAAAATCAACTCGAAGACAAGAGAATTAAAGCAGCAATTTCTAGACCAAGATCAAATCCATGGAATTCAAGAAGTCGAACTAAGTCAAATATCAATACTGAGTCAATAATAATCAACCTCGGGACAAAATAGAACGACTGCAGCACCGTACAAAGAACGAATTAGGTGTGAGTGGAATAAAAATCACTCAAAGTAGCAGTTTCACAATAATCAAGGTTCAAAGCCGTGGGTATCAAGGAAAACGAGCAACGAAAACCACAAATTTGAATAAATCAAAAATCACAAAAATTTGAATTAGATGTGAGTAACAATTTACTCACCTTTGTTTGACGCGAGTTGAAGTAGCCGCGAGCACAGAGGAACGAACGACGAACGAGCAAGCCCTAATTTGAAATGAGGATGACGAGAACGAAGCCGCTATTAATTTTTTTTTCGTTTGGGTCTAGGGTTTTCTAACGAAAAATAAAGGAGAGGGGCGGGTTTGCCATTATCTCAACAGATAGAGAACGGGCCTTTGCTTTGATAAGTATCACGACCCAAAACAATAAAAGAGACGTGGGCCATAAATTAAATTTTTAAAGCCCACATATCATTATCATATTATTAAAAGAATTTTGACTAATTAAAAACTTCCAAACTGCAATTAGCAAACAATATTAATCGTCAAACAACGGTAGTTAATTGTTGTAAAATTCCGGGTTGTTACAATAAGTGACTATCCCTAATCTTAAATCAATTTTTTTTTACCTGATTAATCCACCTTTGATCATTAATTAATCACTCCAAATTAAGTAATTATCTTTAAACAATTAATTACCTTTAATTGTTTTTTCATTAATTTAATCTTCATTTATTAATTATATTAATTAATAAATCCTTAATTATAAATTGATTAACCTTATGTTAATAATTAATATCTTTGATTAATTACAATGATTGATAAATTAATCCTTAATTAATAATGATTCCTTAAATCACTTTCATAAATGAATTTGTTTTTAATTAATTAATTATTTCCAAATTAAATACCTTTATTAATTAATCACATTAATTAATTATTCTTTAAATTAACTAACCTTTAAACACTTGATTAATAAATCTTTAAATCATTTATTATTCGTCTTTAATTACCTTCATTAAGTAATTACTTTTAAGAAATTAATCATTCTCAAATTAGTTATTCCTTAATTTCTTGATTTATTAAACTTCTAATCATTCATTAATTACCCTTAATTATATAAGTTAACTTAACCTTTAAGTTGACAATTTAGAAACATTTGATTAACTTCTTTATTTCTTTGTTAAGTTTATTTAAATGAACTCTTTTAAAAATTATAAAATTTAAACATTTTGAACTTAATTAATTAAAATATCTTCATTTAAAACCTTAATTACATATTTTAACTCAATAACAATCATTAATTTAAAAAGGTTAGTTTAGGAATCATGTTAACTCAGATTGTTAAAGTGTTTGAAACTGGAAATTTTAAAACCCGAGTCAACTTCGAGTATTACCCGAGACGATTTCCCATTTACTTCGAGTTTTTCTGAAAATCAACCCGAGTGCCACAAAACTGGAATTTTTTTTCCTAAGTTATTCTTTTTACCCTGCGTGTTGGAATTTTTACTCGAGTTATAACTCGAGTTTCCACACAATATTCCCGAGAATTTCTTCGAGTCGTATCCAACGTCCTCAATTTCCTTTTCTTCCCCAAATCACAACCATCACCTGGAATCCAAAAACGCACGCGTGCACGTGCATAGATGGTCGGAGCCTCTCCGACCATCACCGCTTATCCCCATAGGTCGACGATGATCTCATCATTCAATTTGACAACCAAGGTTGCCCACTTAATCGAAAAATCAAAAACGAACTCTACGAGCTCCTGTAACCCAAAATCTTGATCACCTAAGAATGCTTCGTCCAGACGATCACGACCACAATAAATCACCTTCATTTACTTCATCGGCAAATCTAGGTTGTTAAACCCTAGTTCAATCACACGCGGCAACCACGGCGAACCAGAAAAGCCTTGACTATTTTTCCCTTATTTGCCTAACCTTCACCCTCCTCCAGAACGAACCCCGATCACCCTGAGTCCACTGATCACCAGAAAAACATAAAAATCCATTTTCTGGTTAACTTCGAATTTCACCCTTGATTACAAACTAAAAATCATCATTTTATTTCTTTAATTCATCACTTTTGATGACGGTTCTAATCATGTAACCCAAGCATAAAACCATGATAATCGAATTTCCCAGCCTTTGTTTTATTTTACTATAATTCTTTGTTTTTGAATTGATTCCTTGATACGATCACATGTAACCAATTTTAAAAATAAACTAGCATCTGTACGATTATTTTTCTTTAAGGAATCATGGCCTAAAATAGATTTGACAAAAAGACATGGATTTTCTTTGGTTATTCTTGGGTCTGGAAAACACAACAGAGTATGTATATATACCCAGTCATGCCTACCATATATAGCCTAATTCAATTTTGTTCAAGTGAATACGTCCAGAAAACATATACACACATCATCATCATACAGGTAAATCACATGCATCAGTATCAAAGATTAAAAATTGAAGGTTTGCTCACATTTTTTTCCTGAAGGTAGAAGGTTCTTGACAGTTTCAAAAGAAGGATGAAACCTTGAAACCTTTTTTCTTTCTTTTCCTACATTAATTTTTTTGAAGTTTAGATCTGCAAGTTGTGAACAAAAGTCTTTGTTGTTTGTATCTGTTCATTTAATCAATCAATAACAACAATTCTAAATTACTTACAGTTTGAACCTTTTTTTATACAACAGAGAAGCTTTAAATCCTTGCTTTATCACTGATTAACAAACTTCAGATTAGAACTTTTAAAAGGGTTTTACTTGCCTTAGATTATTTCCAGAAATTTTGCATTGTCTCTAGCCAAACTGCATCTGTGTTTTCATTTATAAATCTGCTGTTTTGAATTTGTTTTATGTTAAAAACTTGATTTTGAAATTACAAATTCATTAAACTTTAAAGTTAAAAACTTATCTGAGGTTGATCGTGTACTTGCTTTTCCTTTGTTTTACCAGGTTTTAGGATTTTGAACAGAGAAGCACTTGCATGCCTCAGGTTTACTTTGATTTTTCAAATTGAATCCATAATTGTTTGATCTGAGTTGAATCAGCTACCTTGCTTGAGATTCCTAGATCTCTTCCTTTCTGTTTTGATCCTATTTGTTTCCAGATTTGTTTAACTGGTTTTATTTTTCAGGTTTTGAGAAATGAAGTTGATGATCACCCTTTTGATGATTTTTTTCTATTTATTTTTTTTCTTTGGAGGTTGAGATTTGAGATACTCAATCCTTTTTACTGTACTTTTCAGATTGGTGAGAAGTTATAGGATTTGAATATTGGGAGATGGAAAGTTTCCTATAATTGTTAATCCTATTATTTTATTCAAGTAATTATATTGGGTGCCATTTGTAAAAAGAAATGATTATGAGATCTAATGCATGTTGATTGCTTTACTTTATCTCTTTTGTATATGTTTATCATTTGTAATTTTCAAAGACAAAAGAAATTTTTTAATAAATTTTTATATCATATTTATTTTATAAATGAACATACCCCTTTCTTACTTGACCTTTATATTTACATTATATAAAATATAAATTACACCTTAATGATTTTTAGAAACCAAATATTTTTTCTCTAAAACATTTATTTTAAATTTAGATTCAAATTTCCAATTCACTTGAATTAAAAATCTATTTATGTCTATATATATATTCATACATAAAATTATGCAACTTAAATTCAAATTCAATGTTTACATTTGTAAAATGTTTATGTTTCCTTTTATATTTATATTTACACAAACAAAATTTTATCCCAATTAATTTTCACATTGCAACTTTAATTTTGTTCAACATATTTGTACACTTATATATTTATACAATTTAAATTCATACATTTTTTATTATTTATTTTTCTACAACTTTTAAAAGAAAAGAAGGATTTAAAATTTTTGATTTCATATTAACAAATAGTCGTATTTATTTATATAAGAGAATTAAATCTTAAAAAAAATCTCTTGAAATTCATTACATCTCCTAAATATTAATATAATTAAAAATTTAGAAAACAACTATCATTAACTTTTCATTAATCTCAAAGCTTTTAATTTCTGTTTTATTTTTAATACATTTGTTTTTCCTAAATACAATATTTATTTGTAAGATACTTATGCTTAAATTTCAAATTAAATTTCTATTTATGATCAAAAATTATTTATTTATTCTAGAAATATCTAATTAATTCACAATTTATTTTTAAAAATTAATTTAATTGCCAAATTAAACTTAGTAAATTTTCAGGAATGTTACAGCAGACTTTTCAGCAATTTTTTATGTAAAATTACTTCAGTTTCTACAATGTTTTCTATAGTAAGGTATTATTTCTTTCTAATAAATGCTGATATAGCAGCAACAAATAATAGTTATTCAGATATTGATGCAATTATATATTAAACTACAAACAAACAGCATACCTTCGTTGCCATTTTTATCAGTAGCAACCATCAAACAACCTTCAAAACTACTTTACTGCCAGGATTAGTTTCGAGTACAGCATCACATAAAGACTTCAAATGGTGATAAGACATCATATCACTTCCATGTAAATCTTCAGAAGCCAATCTCTTCCCACTATTAGCAAAATAATACTTGCAAATGATATTATACTCAGTTTGAAATAGGTTAATAATGTCCTTTGTCTTCATTAACAGATTAGCTTGAATATGATCATAAACCAACAACTTAATCAATTTACTTAAAACAGGAGGATCATTAATATCATGAATTTCAGCACCACAAGTATGTTCAGGATGAAATCTCTTTATAACAAAATAGCCAGGAAGATTAAACTTGATAGAAGCACGAATTCTAAAAGTACATTTTGTTCGGGAACAAACAACCATAACCCTTTCCTTATCATTCTTAATAAAATCAAGCTTGTACCCAGTCTTAATACTATATATCATCAAATTGAGCCTAAATTCAGTAACACCACCCAGAAATTGTTGACCAACACCCATAAAAACGATTGATTGGAATCATTTCTCAATAAATGCATGAATTGAATATTAGAATCACCAGTACAAACAAATAAGGAATCACTACTACAAGAAACAACATCTGACCTAATATTGATTGCTCAAAAACTAGTAGGAATAACATCAAATAAAGTAATCCTTGCGTTTATTAGCAGCCAACAACAAAATAGATTAAAGATCAAAATTAGTTTCAATATTCCTTCTCAATCCATCACTAACATAGTATAATTCAAATGACAATAAGCTCAATCCTGTCCATTTACAACAAATAACACTTCTCAACATAACAACCGAAATTGAAGACGTAAAGAAAAGCTATCATATCTAAACTTCGACAACACAAGCACTCCAACATCATTAGGAACACTTTAATTTAAAAGAAAAATAGAATTACAATTAAAAATAAATAAATAGAAGAAACAAAGATATATATGTTATATGCTGATATGTAAGAAATAATTTAAAAAAATTGCAGATAAATCAGCACATAATAATAATATCCTAACATTTAAGCAATATTATTTGCTGATATGTATGCAATATTTCTAAAAAAATGCAGATAAATTAGTAGAAGTCCGAGCTTAATCAAAAATAGTGAAATATGAATATTATTTGCTGATATGTAAGCAATAATTGTAAAAAATTGCAGATAAATCAACAATTATTAGTAATTTGCATACCATTTTCACCATACATATTCAAATTATTTGCGGACAAGTCTATAAAATATCTACAGTAATTCCAGACAAATATGAACTTAAGCAAAACTAACAAAATATATCATCGAACAATACCCTGCACACACGCATTAATTTTTTAGCTAAAGTAAATAATATAATACTTGTAATTTCCATTTACTTTAAACAAAAAAGAAACAAAAATAACAACATTATCAACCAATATCGCAATATCAATTAAAAACAAACAAAATCGACTACAAATCCAAACAATATTTTACTTGGAAGAAGATAAAGCCATGAATCCGAAATAATATCTTAAAACAACGATCGAACTGAATCAGAATTAAAAACTTGCAACCGAAATCACGACCACTATTAAAATTAGCGCGATAGGTAAACGGGGGTATTTTTGGAATAAATTTAGCCGCAAATAAAAATAGGGATTGGAAATATAAGTTTTCAAATGGGAGGAGTTTACACGGGCTAAGTTCAATTAAAAGGACATGGGCCTAATTTTCACTAGTTTAAATGTTAAGTACTTTGTGTTTTATGCATAAATCATCATCATCATCATCATTATCATTATTTCATAACAATTCACATCCTTTAGTATAAATATAATAATAGCATAATTCTAGTTTATTTGTAAATTTACGTATATGAGTGTAAAATAATGTTCACACATTTTACAGAAAAAATTTTGGTTGACGGAAAGTCAAAAAATGAATTACGATCACATTTTTTTTATTTATCTTCAAACTAATTACCTTTGCAAACAATTTTTTGTAAACGAATTTACCATCTCTAGTTATTATTCCAAAGGTTTTTTATTTTAGTTACAGAATCTATTATTTGAATATTGAAACTAATATCAATACTCACAAATCAAAGTGATGAAATTTCTGGGTCGTTGCATTCTCTCGCCTCCCACAAAAGAATATCGAGCCCGAAATTTTATCACACAACATCCAGTAAAAGCAAGGTTAAACAAAACTATCAACCCATCGATTACTAACTATTTAAATAAGGTTAATTATCCAACATGCCAAAATATACTAGAAATACTACATATATACAAGAGCATCAACTCAGATGCTTCATCAACTATAATCACAACATAACATCCAAAAACTATCAACACAATGTAATAGGATACACATAGCTATGCCAAAAGAGCTGCTCTAGGCATCCAAGAGAACTCCTCAAAGTGGACTCTCTCTATTGGAGTCCGCCACCTCGGGTCCCTCTACTATTATGGACTCAACATCATTATCAGGAATCCTTATGTTTTTTGGGTCAGGATTCCTGGGATTCAACATCTCTGCTCTCGAGCACCATGCATCATCTAAAATGACATCCCAATCCTCCACTTCAATCGGATTGTCAATGACTTCCCCCATCTCCTAGATGATTGCATAATCATTCTCTGATTCCAGCTCCTCTCCTGGAATGGGTTCCACTTCTTCAAACTCCTCCTCTTCCTTGAAATCTTCCTCTTCCTCAAATTCCTCCTCGAACCCTTCCTTGATTGCCTCCTCAAAATGTTCCTCGATTGCCTCCTCGAACTCTTCCTCGATTGCCTCCTCGAATTCCTTTTCTAGCGACGGATGGCCAATATCCTCCAGAACCCAGCTAACCATGCCCTGCTTGAAAATTCTTCTAGCCTTCATATGCTCTCCTCTAATGAAAATGGGAGTCCTCTAAAATAAATCAACAAAAATTCTTAGAATGAGATTCTAAGTCCTACTAAGGTCCAAATAAAAAAAAGAGCATTTAAAAGATGACTCAAATTTTCTAACTTATATAGGCTTCCTATATCCCAATTATACACACAAAACATCTTATTTTTAAATCCTACTTATCCCATTCCATTCTAATGTAGATTCTAACAATTTTTTTTTATTATTCAAAAAATATCCTTTGAAACGGTACATTATATTTCCAAATAAATAATTTTCAACAACTATCAGTTTTGTAATGATCTGCCTTTCGGACAGTTTAAATCGATAATAAACCATACATGTTAGACCCAAACCTTTCAAAACGACAGATTGTTATGGGGTAAATAAGAAAAAGCAGAGAACGAAAGAAAACAAATAAAGAATCTCGCAGCGGAATGACAAAATATAATAATCAATAAAACAGTTTATGAAGTTGTTTACAAATAACATTGATTATACTTTTATAATCAGATCAGGGTTACATACAAGAAAAAATAATAAATAAATGCAGCGGTACAACATGATGCAATGGAATAAATATAACAAATAATAATAGTACAAAATCTTCGTTTTCGTCCTCTAGAAAGCAGTCTTCGATAATCTGAAAAGCTCAGGTTGACCCGAGAGAATTGGAAAGACAAAACACTCGAGTCAGAACTAAAAGATCTTATGTAAGTTAAATCAACAGTAAATAAATATGAGTGTAATGGCGACGGAGACATTTACGAGGTTTGACATCTCCTATCCAGTGTCAACGTAGGTGTAATAACTTAAGAGATGTTCGGGATTTACATTATGACGCCCTACCACTATACATACACTAGCTAAGGACACTACGGCGTAATGCCGTTGACTAGCTGCAGAATAAGGCTATTGAGGAGCGACCATCTGTATAATTACTTTGTGCGAGTACCATTATGTTAGATAGTATGACATGCATTTCATTTTAAGAGGAAATCTGACACATCAAATACAAACTCAAAGCTACTACATAGTGGCTAAGTGGTCTTCGTAAAACGAATATAAAATAAGTTGTAACATAAATCAGTCACTAATATTCATGAATATCACTAAGGCGGAAATAGATATGAATATAACACATAGAAGTGTATATCAAGTAGTAGTCATGCTAGATCCACTGCATCACAAAAGAACATGTACAAGTGCAAGACAAAACAATTTGTATACATCAAGGAGTCTTTATCTCCAATGTATAAAAACAAAAACTACTAAGCTAAAGTAGTTAGACAAAAGTCAGAATCTAGTCCTTGCTAAGAAGTCAAGTGGAAGCACCTGAAACACTACGGGTCTGACCCGAGTATTATTTAAGAAGAAAATAATAAATGGATCAGTCTAGCTAGAAATATCATATAAGATGAGATAGAATAAGAGATGTGACAAATATATATAATAACAACAAAAATCATACAATATCTCAAATTTTCTCAAAACACCAAAAAGAATGTTATATTCTTTATTTTTATTCACAAAATCACAAATACTGATAGAGCGTATCAATCCAAATCAAAAAAATTGGTGAAACACAAATTCTAGAAATCAATAATTAGAAATCCAGGAAAACACAAAGGGGGAAGGCCATTCATAAACGGGATCATGAAAACTCACTAACACGTGTATCACAAACGGGACGCTATCCCATGGGTCGCTAACCCATCGAGCCGGTGCAACGACATAGTTCAACGGTATGCCCGAGGAACCTGAAACACAAATAAGCCAGAACAATGACGTAGTACAACGGTACGCCCAATGAACCGAACTCCATAAAACGGTCAAAAGATCATGGGTCGCTAGCCCATAAAAATGGGAAGTACAAAACAGGGTATAGTCCCCCATACGGACAAAGAGACATCGCATATCGCTAGTCTAAACCATAAAATGATCACTATTGATTAATAAGAAGTGTAAATTACACTAAGCTAGTAAATAAATAAGTTTAGCTTCATGTCCCATAACCACTGGCTTAACTTAAATATTTACGAACAGATTGTAAATTTCCACTCAAGAATTGTCACGAGAGATCAATTGAACAAGTCTAAGAATTAACCGACGATGTAAATGCAAGCGTTTCATACCACTTGTTTTGCTAAGTCATTTAATTAGATTTCTCATATGATTAGGTAAAGGTTTGTATATAAAAATAGATTGGAAAACAGTTTTTAAAATGAGCTTTGTATTAAAAGTAACGTTAAAATCATTTTTTTGTGAAAGAGTTTGAGAATGTACTACCAGTATAGAAACCTTTTGTAATGACTCGGATTTTTCGATCCCGAAAATTCCAGATAGTTAGGAAAAGAAGAAAAGAGATAGAAGAAGAAACAGAAACAAGACACATAATCTCACATTCGCAGCAGCGGATAAAATATAGTATCAAATAATATTCTTTACACAAAGAAAGCTGTATCAGTAAATTTAGATTTTTAATACATCAGAGTCACAAGATTTCAAAATCACTGGACAGTTAAAAAAAACTTGTTCTAGATAATTAACAATATATCACAGCGGAATACACTCCATACATTTCTGCCATCCAGCTCGACTCCTGAGATCCAGAACGTCCTTACTTGAAAATCTATAATATTCGGTCTAACCCGAGCATTACGTCAAAGTAACACCCGGGTCAGGCTGGAAACCAAATGTGTATAACCCATCTAACATGAAATACTATGGCATAAAAATTTACTTAAAACCCGGGGGAATTCGTTCATCACTACAAGTCCACAACTTGCTATAGTCAACACTTATATTTACAATCAATCCCTAAGTACATTTACTTAGATTTAGATGGTTAAGTCATTTAAATTATTCCATTTAAGCTTATTGATTTCACATATCAATCTATAAAAAATCATTGTAGGTTACAAATCGAAGTGGGTTCAGGTATTTACTGATACCCAACACCGGTCTCTTCAAATTCAATAACATCTTAACCCAAATTATTCAAGTGAAAAATACAATTCAAACATTAAATACAAGATGTCACTTTTACATAGCAATCATTATCAATAGATAACCATATAATCACTGTATAACCCAAACATAACATATCATAAAACATTTTATAGGAGAGATATCAACTAATTCAAGATATTCTATAATCCAAATGTCCATAAGCTAGATTAATTAGTCACATCATTTCTAATTTATTTAAATAAATTAAATTAATTACTTCAATCATCGTAAAATCCTGCTTACTAAATCATTAATTAATTTCAATCCAATTAATTAATCATTCTTTAGTTGTCCATCTTAATTAATCACCCTTGATAAATTATCCTTAATTAATTTCTAAAATTAATTATCTTATAATCACTTAAATTGATAAATTTTCCCTTAATTAATCACACTCCTTAATTAATTAACCCTTAATTAATTTCTTTAATTAATCAATCCTTTAATTAATTATACTAAGTAGTTAATCCTTAATTACTTCCCCTAAGTAATTTACCTTTGATTACTTTCATCAAGTAATTATCCCATTGGTTAATTATCCTTAATTAATTAAATAAAATTACTAATCAATTATCCTCAAATAATTAATGTAATTAATTAACCTTCAACAAAATAATCCTTTAATTACTTATTTAAGTAATTATCAATTTAAGTAATTGACCTCAATTACTTAAATTAATCAATCCCTAAGTCTCAATAAATTAATCTCTAATTAGTTTTATACCCTTTAATTATAATTAAATAATCCTTAACCATTCATTAAATTATTTCATTAATTTAATTAATCATTAATTATCCAAGACCTTAATTTGCTATAAAATAAACCATTTATCTTAAACACTTTATCTTTTTAATTTACGCATAAATACATTTAAATTAAGTTTAAACTAACTTAAAAAAATTTAAACTTAACAACTTCAAGTTAACAAATTATAACTTTCTTAAATCCACTATTTAATAACATTTTTCATATAAAGAAAAGATTTAAGAAATAGTTCAACCTAGATTTATTTTTAAAATTAAAAAATGCTTATATTTAGATTTCAAAACTGTTAAATTTACTCCGGGACCATCCCGATTCTCACCCAAGAAAAACTCATGCAATCCCACACCCAACACCAGTCCTTCTTCTTTTTATACAAGCTTACTTAAATTCGTCTCCACTTGCACACCCATACAAACTCAAAAATGACTCGAGCAACTCCATCATTTTCCCGAGTGTTCCTTCGAGAGAGTTTCCTCTTTTCCGCTCACAGCAAAACTGATACACGGCCGCCACCGTGCACATGCACACAGCGTCCCTTCCCTTCCGATCATCGCTCAGGCCACCTTCACGTCGACGATCCGTTCTCCGATGCATTCAACCTTCCAGTTAGACGCAATCAACTGAAATTCAAAAAACGAGCACATTGTTCAGACCTGGTGTAACATCCCGCCTTTTCGCACACTTTAAACCGACACACGTGTCAATTCAAAGCATACGCAAGGGCGGATTGTTATGGAGTAAATAAGAAAAACAGAGAAGAAATAAAACAAAACAGAATCTCACAGCGGAAGGATAAAATATAATAATAAATATACAGTTCAAACAGTTTACAAACACTTGATTTGCTTTATACAATAAATATCAGAGTTACACATACCAATACAATCAATGCAGCGGAACAGTATGAATGTGGTGCAATACTATAAATAATAATAATACAGATTCTTCGTCTTCGTCCTCCAAAGCTAAAGTCTTCGATCCTGAAACGCTCGGACTGACCCGAGCGAATTTGAAAAGACAAAAACACTCGAGTCAGAACTAAATGATCTTATGTGAGTTAAATTAACAGAAATAAATATGAGTACAGTAACTCAAGAGATGCTCGGGATTTACATCTCCTAAGGATCCGTTAAACTATTTACTATGTAGTATATTGCGCTATTATAATAGTGTCTATTTATAAAATAAACTTACTTTTAAATAGCGTTAAGGCTTTACATTTTCCACCTTAACACGTAAAATGCCAATAGTCTATACAGTACCGTAATACCTCCTGATCGGGAGGCTACCAGAGGATACTCCATAGGTACGACACAAATAGAAACTCGTAGTAAAGGCTCGGTATGGTAGGTGACACGACACAACTAGGCAATGCCAGGGTAGATATACCAATTGCTATCCAGGCTGGTGGAAACGCGTAGCCGCAGTTACCACCCACCTCGGACAAACTCCCCAAAATCAAAGTAAAAGTGGCCACTGAATCAATCCAAAGTCAAAGTATAATATCGAAGAGGAGGGTTCGATCAGAGGAATGACCTCATTGGCCTGAGAATCGCTCCTGTTTTAGCCACCTTATGCCAACACACGGGAGTCGGGTCCACGTATTTACCTTACAGGAAACGTCGCCACCACCTACTTCATTCTGGAATCTCCACCGCGTACACGGTTAGTCAAAGTGGTTTCGGTATCGACAGAGAGTATGTCCATATCCGATCCCGGTCTCTTTGCCAATCCATCGTTATTATAACACCGCGGTCATTTAAAAATAGGTTATACTTTAAAAATCAGAATAAACATTCCATTTCATAACCATGAAAACGATATCATTTCAAAACCCAAAACCATATTTTATCACTTATCCCAAATATAATTCTTTTCCAAAATCATAATGCTTTAACTTCATAACGTCTAAAAATCAAATATTTTCAAAGCATAATATTTTGAAAATCATAATTTAAAACCATAACTTCTAAAAAAAACTTGAATGGTTTGGACATTCAACGGTATATGAATTAAATGGTTTAACTTAAATGTTACTTTGTAAAGAAAATAGTTCTCATGGCTTTACAAATACATTTCTTTATTAAAGTCTAAACCAAAATTTATATTATCTCTCTCAAGTTCCAAAACCACTTCAATTTATTTATATATACGTATATCCATTTTGAGTAACAATATTTCAAACTAAAACTGGATTTTATTCTTTCAACAGATCAATTGTTCTATTAATTAGTCTTGAATATTCACATAAAATCCATAAATAATAAGACTTCAATTTCTAGTAATAAAATATATATATTTTCCCAATTCAAATTATACTAGAATATTCATTTCAATTTATTTTGGGAAAAATCCAATTATAAATATCATATCCTAAAATTTCCAAACTTAACATTTAAACATATGATTTAAATTATTAACTCCATTTTCTTAATTTTCTTCCATTTTTAATAAAGATTTTCATACACCTTTTAAATTTCAAAATTTTCAACTTCATATGTATATATATATGGAAGAAAATATTTATACAATATAAAATTTAAGATTATTATAAACCGTATTCCATCCAAACCATAGAAATCACATTTAAATAGTTATATATATACCGCGGCGCCTGTATATAATTTTCTATCCTATGGTCAAGTGATACGGATATTTATCATTTCAATCCGCAATTTAAAAGATATAAAATTTTGCGGTTGTATATCATTTCAAACCACAATCCCGAATGAAAGGAAATATGCATGATAATTTGCAATTTAATGATATACAATAAATATCCATTCATCAACATCATCCATCATCCAAATCGCAATCATAAATCAATATCAATCAATAACAATATTATTTTTGGTACTACATAACAGGTAATACTGGCAATTTTATTCAAATTAAATTTAACAGCTATTAATCTACAGTCTATATTCAGTAATAAATTATATAACTGTTAACTAGCAGTTCATATCCAAACAAATAAATTTTAACTGTAAATTTATACGCAATAAATTAATTAAATTAACAGTTAAATTTAATAAATGCAATTCCACAGATATGAATAAAATAAACATGCCAAACACTCATAAATAAATTTCTATTCATGTCTAAAATTAATTTAACAAACATAAAAGCTTCTAGTAGTTGTGAGTGGGTTAAAACACTCACCTTTTTGAATTTAAATTGAATTCAAATCCAATTTAAACCCAAAATTTGGACAGCCTCCAAATTCATCCAAACTAGTGCCAAAACGTCATAAATTCCGATACGATCCCATCAAAACAAACCGCGCGCGAATCCGAGCTCGTATGCAAAAGTTATGAAAATTTGAAAAATGGAAAATTCTGGTCCAGGGTCGACTTCGGGTTCGACTTCGGTGCGCCGCCTCAATTCCCCGGTGCTTGCTTGGAGTTTTCGCCAAAACGACCCGGAGCGACCCTAGTCATTTTCTTCCTGACCCGAAGTTGCTCTAGGGTTTTCTCCCCTGAAACCCGAAGCGCGACCAGAAGCTGCTGCAGATCCGAATTTATTTATTTATTTATTTTTTGAACTTTTTTTTTTTTGAATTTGAGAATTAGGTTTTTTTCTTCTGCCATTAGAATGAGGAGTTGAGAATGAGATCTACGTATAGAAAAATGAAAATAAGGAGTGGCTAGGGTTTATAACAGGTTATATATAGACAAGGCTGAAACATAATAGATGGATCGGATTGGATCTAAACATAAGTTTAAATTTAGGCATAAACATATATGTAATAAACTAGCATTAAATTTTGAAACGTGAATTGATTTAATTGGAAATAAATTGCCCAAATATTCTTATTCCCTCAAATTTTATTTACTGAAGGTTGCACTTAATCTGATTTATACATCTTGCCCCTTTTGTCTTTAAATCAATAAATCTTATATAGTATATAGATTTATCATTAATTTTATCTATTCTTCCTTTTTAGGCAATGTTCTATATATTAGATTTCATTTAAATGCAATAAATCATACTATCGTAGTTATATCCAATTAAATAAATAAATGTTGATTCCTACTCTTTTTATCCAACAATTGTTTACGTTTTATTTCATAAATACTTCTACACACATTCTGGATTTTGTATAAATGGTTGTAACGTTAAATCGTGTCTACTTCCCATTTTATATTTAAGGTTTCTAAAACCGATTAATATTATTCCCTTGTCCAAACACTCTTTTTCCCAATTTATATTAACATATCCTTAAATTAGATTAATTCCTATTGATGTAATAGTTAAACATAAATTTCACTTATTTGAAATAAATCCACAATTTAATTTCAAATAAATCAAAAAATTTTGGTTTATCACTTCTTAAATACCCAATCGTCATAATTTAATTAAAACTACATTTATCACATTTTATAGAATTTACCATCTTAAGTGACAAATCAAAACTACCCTAACTGCACAAATTTATGGTAATCAATTTCAATTGCTTTCCCATTATACTACATAAATTATCCAAATGAAACCTAAGTGAAACGTTTATTTATTTAAAAATCTTACTGTTTGAATGAATTTATCATTTACGATATAATTTACATTTGACTTGATTTCTCATTTATTTTGCAAAACGGTAAATTCCAATTCCTACCAACATTATATTTAATATAAATTTGAATCCAAATAATTGGTATTGCACAACCTTATTGCGTACATTTACATATAGTTACAACTAAGTCAATACACTGATTTCATGAATTCATAAGTTAATCCACAAATTTCCATTGACTCTTTATATCCAAAATCAATTGCAAAGGTTTAAAAGTTGCTAAATTTCGATTTCAGTAATTCCTTTAATTCCATTCAAAATCAGCAATTATCTATTAAATGTCCCAAAATTTCTATTAAATTAATCTAACGAATCTTTAATATAAATTAGATGAATTAAATATTGCATTCAAACTATTGCGTTAATATTTTCCGTTTCACTTTAAAGTAACTACATTTGCCAATTATAATATTTATTTCAATTTCTTAAAATAACCCTTTATTTACATTGAACCCAATTTAATTAAGTTTCCAATTGATTAGATTCAATTTCAACATTTAACTACCCTTAAGTTTTAGGTTATAAACAATTTATATGTATTCTTTCTTAATTATTACTTTGCAACTTCTCGTATAAATTTCACAATCAAACATAAATTTTAAAGTAACGCTTAATAAATATGCTCCTATAATTTCTCAACTTTTAAACGAACGTTACTCCACTTTCAATTAGTGTAACATTCATTTAATTATTACCACCTATTACCGATCCTAATCCCATTAACAAATAAGCAGATAGATTTTTATGATAGGTGTTACAAATTTTTTTTTTAAAATAAATTACTATTCATTACTATTGCCTTAAATTCAGCATTAATTTCCTTGCATTAACATTTTATACTAAAATCTTTATCCGATTATAATTTATACTCTAAAAAATGTCATTTACACCTTTCGTTGTTTCTTAATTACAATTAAGGCGCATCAACTATCTATATTGGTAAATGATTGAATTTTCTAGTAATCCTACTATTTAATGTTTAGTATATTTGTATATTATTATTTACCCTTTTGTTCTCCATTATTGACTAGACACATTAATTTAGATTCATTTACATTGAATGCCCTTCTTAGCTATATACTCAATACATGTTAAATCTACATAATTTTTACCCTTTTATTCAAATTCACTTATACCATCAATAACAAAATGTTGCCCTAAATTTAGATTCAATTATATACATTAGATAAATGGGTAAACTTTTGTAATTATCCCATATATGAAAATATTTTTATGCATACATTTCCACTTACTTACTATGCATTCATTTATTAAATTACTAATTGCCTTAGTCAACTTATCCCCTATTTACTACCAAATTTCAAATTTAATTATGGCTTATCAATACATAAAATTTACATAGGCAAAACAAATTTTATTACTATCTTAAGTCTATTTATTATTGACAACATTCATTAAATTTCCTTATCAACACTCATTACATTGATTTATTCAGCGGTCACCTTTTATTTAGTTACTATCCATTTTACAATCCAATGTAAGTCTTCCACTATTTATTTTATATTAAATGAATTCCATTCTACTTAAATCTTTTTATTGATATTCACTAATTCAACCCTTATGTCAGTTTCTTATATTTAACTTTAAATCAAATTGTGACAATCTACATTATCCAAATCTATTGTCATAAAATTTTATTGTTACGCTAAATTACAACTACTATACCAAATTTCTACATTTATTCTCAATTAGATTAGAAATTATATTAATTCAATTCATTTAATATTATTAATTTAACGGGTCGTTACAATCTCCCCCACTCAAAACTTTTCGTCCCCGAAAAGGAAAAAGAAGGGAGAAGGAAGAATAAACAGTACATCTTATTTCAAATATTAACTTATAAACAATAATTTACTGGATTAATTTCCTTTAATGAAATATACCCGTTTATTATCATTACAACCTTTTATACTTAAATCATTAAAGTTTGGAAAATATTCAACAAAATTCTAAGTCCAAAATTTACGAAATTTTTTGGCAGAGTCTCCTTTGTACGGTGAGGCTCGGGAGAAAATATAATATCAAAATATACAAATATATTACATATATTATCAAAATATTATATCCCAACACGGGAAAAATAGCGCTTTAAACGCAATCCGAAAACTTACCTATTTGTCGGGCAATATACGCTTATTATTTTGGAACCAAAAGCAGTAGCAGTTGCTTCCATCACCTGTATTCACTTATATAATCTAAAAGGTTAAATATTTATTTTAAAGTGAACTATTCAAGTGGATTCAATCATTAATCAACCAAACAATTCAACAATCATCAACCTTACAAACAACATACATACACAAACAAAGCAACCATTTAATCCATCAAACAAATAGTTGTTTGGGTTCAAACTTGAAATTTGTATGAAATGAAATTAACTATCAAGTGCATCCTTTACTCAACAGTCTTAGATGGAACAAAGATACTTATTCATTTAACCACTTCAAATTTCTTACCCAACAGCATAAATCAAACAACACAATTCAAACCAACACCCAAATTTATTTATTATACATTTATCTCATGCTTCAATGGTTTGATTTTCTTTCTTTCATTTATGGAGTGATTTTTTTATTTCTTACAAATTTTCATTTTCCATTTATCACAAAATTCATTATATTTGTATTCCAATTTATTTACTAAAGTTTCTATCATCTATTTATACTACTTACCTTTACTTATAGTAAAATTTCCAATTTAACTTAAGTCTATACAATTAATTCTTATTAATAATAGCAAATTAATAGAATACCTTTATTACCTTACTCTTCACTTGTAAGATTTCCCCTTACATTTTCCTACTAACATTGCAACTTTTTATTATATGGTAAGTTATGTATGTTTTAAGAATGTAAGTGAAAATTTACAAGTTTCTTCTCCATTCCTTTAATTAATATATATTTGTTTTATAAATTACAATTTCGACTTACCTTTAATCTCATTCATTTATTTAATGTTGAAGTTTCCATTATATTTAATTACAGTAACCCTCTACTTACACTTAATTTATTAACCTTATAACTTGCATTCCTATAAGTGAAAGATTTTACTCATTCATTAACTATGGATTGCAGTCATTTATATTTTTCCTACTTTCCATTATATTAAAATAGAGGGAAATTAAGGCGTACTTAAGTTAATAACCCTACAATCAAACTTTATAAATTAAGGAATTTCATTTTTTACTTTCTTAAGGTTAAAATCATCTTTTATTAATACAACCTTTAATTTTAGTAAAATTCCAATCATCACTTAAGTTAATACCATTAAATTCTTATTTATAACAGTAATTTATTGAATACTTCATTATTTCCAAAAATTCTACTTGCATAATATTCTATTCCACTCTTAATTTACATTTCAACTTTTTATACTTGGTAAGTTATTTATGTTAAAGAAAAAGCAAAAGAACTTATGCAAGTTTAATCTCAACTCTTTTAATTCATTGATTACTTCTTTTATTTCATTAACCCAAATTTTTACAACTAATTAATGGAAATTCAAGAATTAATACCGGGTCAAATTCCAAAATTTCTTTAAAATAATAGATAATTAATTTCTTACAACTCTTATATCTCTAATTACCTTTAAACAATTAAAATTTTAAATAATTTCAAAACAAATCTGCAGTAGAATTTACTACAGTGGCCTTTCCCTTCGAAACTCGAAAATAAAAGTCGATGATGCGGCCGCCATCACCGAAATTATTTTCCAGCGACAGAGAGGAAAGTACAAACTTATTTTCTTCAAAATCCTCTTAAACCAATTCTTTCGAATTATACTAAATATTTATATAAGAAAATATTTATAAACCAAATCATTATATTTCATAAATCCTTTGAAAGCAGATTTTCAAAATCCCGGACTTAAGTTCTAAAATCTCCAATTTGATTTATTATAATTTCAACTTAGCTTCAATTGTTATAAATATTTTTATTTCCTAACACCCAATCTATAGCAACCAAATATATATATAAATATATATATATATATATATATATTTATAAAAATATTTTTATATATAGAAAATATAATAGGCAAAATTATTTCATTCACCTATATTAAAAACAAATATTATGTCGGTCTGTCCTATTAAGTGTTTAGAAATCCCTATTGATGACATAGCGTCCCATGCATCAACCAGAATTTATAAATACAAAGCGGAACAGATTAACACAATATTAAAATCTTTTTATAACACTAACAAGTACGCTCCCTCATATATATACACTCAGCGACTCCCATAGGGTATTACTACCCTATTAACAAAGAGTCAAACCCCACAAAGCCAAAGTTTATCGCTAAACCAAAGCTCTGATACCAACTGTAACATCCCGCCTTTTCGCACACTTTAAACCGACACACGTGTCAATTCAAAGCATACGCAAGGGCGGATTGTTATGGGGTAAATAAGAAAAACAGAGAAGAAATAAAACAAAACAGAATCTCACAGCGGAAGGATAAAATATAATAATAAATATACAGTTCAAACAGTTTACAAACACTTGATTTTCTTTATACAATAAATATCAGAGTTACACATACCAATACAATCAATGCAGCGGAACAGTATGAGTGTGGTGCAATACTATAAATAATAATAATACGGATTCTTCGTCCTCCAAAGCTAAAGTTTTCGATCCTGAAACGCTCGGACTGACCCGAGCGAATTTGAAAAGACAAAAACACTCGAGTCAGAACTAAAAGATCTTATGTGAGTTAAATTAACAGAAATAAATATGAGTACAGTAACTCAAGAGATGCTCGGGATTTACATCTCCTAAGGATCCGTTAAACTATTTACTATGTAGTATATTGCGCTATTATAATAGTGTCTATTTATAAAATAAACTTACTTTTAAATAGCGTTAAGGCTTTACATTTTCCACCTTAACACGTAAAATGCCAATAGTCTATACAGCACCGTAATACCTCCTGATCGGGAGGCTACCAGAGGATACTCCATAGGTACAACACAAATAGAAACTCGTAGTAAAGGCTCGGTATGGTAGGTGACACGACACAACTAGGCAATGCCAGGGTAGATATACCAATTGCTATCCAGGCTGGTGGAAACGTGTAGCCACAGTTACCGCCCACCTCGGACTAACTCCCCAAAATCAAAGTAAAAGTGGCCACTGAATCAATCCAAAGTCAAAGTATAATATCGAAGAGGTGGGTCCGATCAGAGGAATGACCTCATTGGCCTGAGAATCGCTCCTGTTTTAGCCACCTTATGCCAACTCACGGGAGTCGGGTCCACGTACTTACCTTATAGGAAACGTCGCCACCACCTACTTCATTCTGGAATCTCCACCGCGTACACGGTTAGTCAAAGTGGTTTTCGGTATCGATAGAGAGTATGTCCATATCCGATCCCGGTCTCTTTGCCAACCCATCGTTATTATAACACCGCGGTCATTTAAAAATAGGTTATACTTTAAAAATCAGAATAAACATTCCATTTCATAACCATGAATACGATATCATTTCAAAACCCAAAACCATATTACATCACTTATCCCAAATATAATTCTTTTCCAAAATCATAATGCTTTGACTTCATAACGTCTGAAAATCAAATATTTTCAAAGCATAATATTTTGAAAATCATAATTTAAAACCATAACTTCTAAAAAAACTTGAATGGTTTGTACATTCAACGGTATATGAATTAAATGGTTTAACTTAAATGTTACTTTGTAAAGAAAATAGTTCTCATGGCTTTACAAATACATTTCTTTATTAAAGTCTAAACCAAAATTTATATTATCTCTCTCAAGTTCCAAAACCACTTCAATTTATTTATATATACGTATATCCATTTTGAGTAACAATATTTCAAACTAAAATTGGATTTTATTCTTTCAACAGATCAATTGTTCTATTAATTAGTCTTGAATATTCACATAAAATCCATAAATAATAAGACTTCAATTTCTAGTAATAAAATATATATATTTTCCCAATTCAAATTATACTAGAATATTCATTTCAATTTATTTTGGGAAAAATCCAATTATAAATATCATATCTTAAAATTTCCAAACTTAACATTTAAACATATGATATAAATTATTAACTCCATTTTCTTAATTTTCTTCCATTTTTAATAAAGATTTTTATACACCTTTTAATTTCAAAATTTTCAACTTCATATGTATATATATATATATGGAAGAAAATATTTATACAATATAAAATTTAAGATTATTATAAACCGTATTCCATCCAAACCATAGAAATCACATTTAAATAGTTATATATATACCGCGGTGCCTGTATATAATTTTCTATCCTATGGTCACGTGATACGGATATTTATCATTTCAATCCGCAATTTAAAAGATATAAAATTTTGCGGTTGTATATCATTTCAAACCACAATCCCGAATGAAAGGAAATATGCATGATAATTTGCAATTTAATGATATACAATAAACATCCATTCATCAACATCATCCATCATCCAAATCGCAATCATAAATCAATAACAATATTATTTTTGGTACTACATAACAGGTAATACTGGCAATTTTATTCAAATTAAATTTAACAGCTATTAATCTACAGTCTATATTCAGTAATAAATTATATAACTGTTAACTAGTAGTTCATATCCAAACAAATAAATTTTAACTGTAAATTTATACGCAATAAATTAATTAAATTAACAGTTAAATTTACTAAATGGAATTCCACAGATATGAATAAAATAAACATGCCAAATACTCATAAATAAATTTCTATTCATTTCTAAAATTAATTTAACAAACATAAAAGCTTCTAGTAGTTGTGAGTGGGTTAAAACACTCACCTTTTTGAATTTAAATTGAATTCAAATCCAATTTAAACCCAAAATTTGGACAGCCTCCAAATTCATCCAAACTAGTGCCAAAACGTCAGAAATTCTGATACGATCCCATCAAAACAAACCGCGCGTGAATCCGAGCTCGTATGCAAAAGTTATGAAAATTTGAAAAATGAAAAATTCTGGTCCTTGGTCGACTTCGGGTTCGACTTCGGTGCGCCGCCTCAATTCCCCGGTGCTTGCTTGGAGTTTTCGCCAAAACAACCCGGAGCGACCCGAGTCATTTTCTTCCTGACCCGAAGTTGCTCTAGGGTTTTCTCCCCTGAAACCCGAAGCGCGACCAGAAGCTGCTGCAGATCCGAATTTTTTTTTTTTTTTTTTTTTTGAATTTGAGAATTAGGTTTTTTTTTCTTCCATTAGAATGAGGAGTTGAGAAGGAGAATAATGAAAATAAGGAGTGGCTAGGGTTTATAACAGGTTATATATAGACAAGGCTGAAACATAATAGATGGATCGGATTAGATCTAAACATAAGTTTAAATTTAGGCATAAACATATATGTAATAAACTAGCATTAAATTTTGAAATGTGAATTGATTTAATTGGAAATAAATTACCCAAATGTTCTTATTCCATCAAATTTTATTTACTGAAGGTTGCACTTTGTTAACGCTTAAATTTGAACGCTAACACCCCGGTGTGTGAAGTGTAGTTGTGAAAGCACCACCCGATAGATCGGGAAAGAATTACAAGCAAGTAATAACGGAAAAGCAGTAAACAACAGCAATTTTATAGTGGTTCGGCTTATGGGTACAGCCTACGTCCACTTTAAGTACTTTTATTGATGATCTCGTTACAAGTTGATACAATTCTTCCCAAGTACAATTCACTTTGAACTACAAGAAACTTAGAACAAGTATTTTAAACTTCAATGGAGATGAGAGTCTTCGAATCCATGTTGGATGTACGTGATCTCTTGTTGAAGTTGTTTGTAGCGTTCTTAGTGTCTCGAGAGCTTCAAGTGTTGAATTGGTTTGGAATGCAGCAGAGTATCAGCGCTTGAAGAGAATGAGCCCAAAGTCCCCCCAGAGTTGGTGGTGGATGTCTATTTATAGAGAGTTCTGGGTGAAAAAAAGTTGCTAAGTCCTAACTCGTTGCCGACTTAAGGTAAGTCGTTGCTGACTTAGGATGAGTCGTGACCGACTCATTGAGCTGAGTCTCTGGTTTGTAGAGAGCTTCCTGCCTTTTTCGAACCCACGCTTCAAGTACTAGGTCGTTTACGAGTTATCTGGTTGTAGTTTCTGGCTTGTTTGTATAAGTCGTATACGACTCATCATAAGTCGTAGGTCGTTGTTGACTTAACCAGCTGCCTTCGGCTTAAAGCTGAGTTCAGGCTTTGTGAAGGCGAGTCCTAACTCGTAGACGAGTTAAGAGATAGTGTCTTTAGGTCGTACACCTTTTTTAAGTCGTAACACTTGTTAACTCGGTCAAGCTTTAATCTGTTATGTCGTAGCTCCCTTAAGTCGTATAGACTCCTTAGGTCATCAGGGTCTTAAGTCGTTATCTCTTCTTAACTCGTGAGCCGCTTATCTCGTAAGCAGCCTAACTCGGGTACTCCTTAACTCGTAGAGGCTTTAACTCGTAGGAGGTTTCTAATTCGTGTATCCTTTAACTCGTAGATGCCTTGAGTCGTAGGAAGCTTAACTCGTAAGGCTTCCTATCCCGTAGAGGCCTTAAGTCGTACAAATCCTTAGGTCGTGTGTTTCTTTAAGTCGTAACATGTTCAAAGCCACACAATCCTTTTAAGCCGTAGACCATTCATTTCCTTAAGTCGTGAAGCCTTTTGAGTCATGAGCTGCTTAACTCATGGACCTTTTAACTCGTGAACGAGATAGGGTTAACATTTGCCCCTCGAAGCACACGCTTAGGTCGTAAGTCGTGTGCTTCGACTTATCATAACCCGGGCATGCCGATTCAAATTCCAACATTTCCAGATATAAAAGCCTGAGTCGTCCTTCCTCTTTCCTTCTTCTCATCACTTAACTTTTAAACTGTTTTCTGCCATTAACGCATCTCTGAGCTCTCCAAGGCGATTTCGATCCAAACTTCGTCCGATTCCTTCTAGCATCATACAATCGTAAGTGATCTTGTTCCCTCTTCGACCGTTAGCCATTGTTACCTTACATGTTCAGTCCCTCGTTTTTGGCTTGTCCTTTCAAATCCTACGAGCTTTATCAAATCGGTCATTGACGAACTTAAACTCGTTTGGCTTGACATAAGGTGATTCGCGATTTGAGGCGACTTGTAGTGTGATAGGTTAAGGCTATTGCTGTTGAGGTGGCCGTGGGTGAACAGGTTGAAAGTTAGAAGGGAAGGCAGGTTGGTTGAAAAACTTGATTCGAATAGAGTGAGGAGTCGTCCCATATACAACTCAGAGATTTTCCATGCGACCTAGCAATTTTCATGAGCCGTAGCCGAGTTAAGACTTAAGGGATTTCCAGTTGCTTTGAATCAGAGCCTTTCTTCTGTTCCTTGAGTTACGACTTAGGATTTAGAGCATAATCAGCTTGATGTGTTGACGACTTAAGACAGGAACGACTTAACTCTTGAGTCGGTTACGACTTAACTCTTGAGTCGGTTACGACTTAGCACATGTATTTTTTAAACTCCACTTGAACCTTGAACTGCTGCTTGAATCTTTTACAGATTGCTTTAACTTGTAAGCTAATAACCTGTTAATATAACATTCACAGAAAACTGGGACGAATATACTGTCATTGATTGCCCACATCGAACGACATATTAGTTAATGATAGATGATTAACTTAAATAAATCGTGTGAACGAAGTGCTATCGATTTCAAGTGGAATATTAAAGCAGCACTGGATTAGTCAATTGAAACTGACCAGCCCTCATTAATATTATGCTTGAGCTTTAAATAACAAGTTCCGAAATTACCGTAGTCAATCAATCGTCAACCAGTTTAATTCCAGTTATCTTTACTTGTTATTATTATTATTATTATTTTTAGCTTTGCACGACACTTCACACTTTTTAGGAAACGTGCACCTTCGCATTTGAACATCCAGTTGCTTGTGTAGAATGACCTCTCATCAAGAAGAGCCGATGGGCCAGGCTGAAGATGTCTTCCCAGTAGCCATCCCTATAGACAACCCTCCGGAGAGAACATCCACAACTTTGAATCAGCGGGTGTTTAACCAACTGCGCGTCCAGTTTGGCATTGATGATGCTGACATCTTATTTCCGGGGCCAAATGACACCGCGGATAGGCCCCCTCTTGGCTTTGTTGCTGTTAATCGCCAAATGTGCTTGAACGGCGCTATTCCTCCCTTTAATGACTTTCTCCAACAATTCCTGCTTCGGTTGTCTATCTCTCCATTCCAATTACACCCCAATGGCTACGCCATTCTGATGGGGTTATGTGTTCTATTTAGGAGAGTTTTGGATCGATTACCAAGCTTCGGGGAGATCTGCTATTTTTGCTCATTCACGAAAACTAAAGACCATCCCTCCATCGTGGTTATAAGAAGCGCTCGAAACCGTAAACTTATTACTGATCTCTCCGAAAGCGCTCACGGATTTTTGAATCAGTTTTTCTTTGTTCGCTGCCCTCCAGGGTTTTATGCCATCTGGAGAGTGGGAAGTAAGATTTCCTGTCTTTACTTTTTCCGTTTTGAAACTTTCTCGAGATCTGAACTCTCAATTGCTAATTTCATTCTTTTCCTGTTTTAGCACTTCCACCCCCTGCCAGGGACCCAAGTCTTAAGCAAATTTTTGAAAGATTAAATGCCGTGCCGGTAGAAGAGAGGAGCATAAAGTTTCTGCTAAACGATGAATTTTTACATCAATACGGACTCCTCCATCCCTCTCGCTTTACTCGGCCTCGTGAAGCTCCAACGGAGGTTCCTGATTCTCCGGTGAAAACTCCTGATCTTCCGATCTCCACTAAAGAGCACATGCGAGGAGAAATTTCTGCAGAAACCTTACTAGTAAAGTGCTCTACTCCAAGAGACGATACGGGACCCTCCGAAAAGCCCGCACTTGCTCCCATAATTGAAGAAGAAGAGGAGCCCCTTTCCCAAACCAGGAAGAGTGCTGACAAAGGAGCTGATGGAGGGAATCAGGTTGGGCATGACGGTGATGACGTTTTTGGGGATTTAAGTGACATAATCGTCACTTCCCAAGAGCTCTTTAAAGATGATCCTGCCTGTGGTAAAACTGTACCCCCGATGATTGAAGCTACATCTGCCCTCCAACAGACTCCAACTCCTTTATCCCGAGAATTGTCACCGACAGTGGGACCTATTACTTCCCCCCAACTGAGGAGTGGTTCGTTAGTCCAACGCGAGTAGTTTGCACTTCACACACAACTAAGGATTTTCCAGCACATTTAAGCACTTATCTTCTCATACTTTAAAGATTTCTAAAGCTTATCTTTTCTTATTTCAGATCCTTCAATGACACGCGGCGGATCATATTATCAGGATTTCCAACGCTACGGGGGGCGTGGTCAATACGATTATAGGCGTTACTTTCCCTCCTACAGAGAATCTGACGAAGAAAGGGCTGCCCGAAAGGCTCATGAAAGGAGGACTGAAGAAGAACGTCGCGAAAGAAGGGAGAGAGAAGAGCGCCATGATTATTGGCAAAAAGGCGATGACTCCCACAAGAGAAAAACTCATGACGATCGAGGAAAAGGTCACATGAGTGAAGACTTAAGCAAACGAGCCCGTCACAGTGAAAAGCAGGCCTCTACTACTCCTGAGAAATTACTATTCCTGCCTCACTCGACATCCCTTCTGACTCTCCTGCTCTTGGGAAATCAGATATTCAAACGATAATTAGCAGGCCCAAATTTCAAGTTGGACCGGGTCCTGCCACTCTGCAGAGCCGATTTCCTCAATGGTGCCTTAAGGGGGTGAGATTCGACCTAGACTTGGTCCCCATCGACAAGTCTGCTATGTTGCGCAATCTTGATGCAGTCAAGCTCGATATCGAGAGGATGTCAAACTGGCAGAAGCTTGTCGATGAGCTTCAAAGAGTTAACCGTGCCAACATAGAGGCCATGCTTACTATGGAAAACGATAAGGCCGAATGGCAAAAGGTCGTTGAGCAACACGACACCGAGATGAGGAACATTGCTTCTTACAATGAGGAGCTTGAAGCAAAAGTCGAGGAATTGAAACATGAACTTGCTGCTTCCTCCACTTCCTACTCTCAAAAAGAAGAAGTGCTTCTGAAACAAGTGAGAGATGCTCACGCTAGCCAAAGGGATGCCGAAGACAGGCTAGAAGCACAAAAGAGAATCAGTGACGGCTATGTCTCTGATATTGCTGAGCTTCGAAAGAAAAACAACTCCCAGGAAGCGGAGATACAAATGCTTAAGCTTCAGCTTGCCAAAACTGAAAGGGAGCGTGATGAGGCTGTCGCCGGCAAAATCGCAGCCGAAGAATCTCATGAGGCGACCAAAAACAGCTTCGGCTCAACATTATTCGACTTCTACTTGCATAGCGTCTTGGGGCGTGGAAGCCACGCTTTTCTTGGTCCTAAGTATGAAATCACTTTAGCTGAAGTATGGGAGGCCGCTCTTGAGATGCTTGGTGCTGAAGGTGCCGGTTACGACGAATCAGCCCTGGAAAGGCATTATTTTGATGATGACGCTCGCGCTGCCCTTGCCAAGGGAAAGGAGCAACTTGCCAAATTAAGAACTGAAGTGACGGAAGGGGACCGGCTGGGGAAAACCACTTCAACTACTCTAGTCCAGCCACTTTCTTCGTCTGAAGTCGACATTATTGGTTCCAGTTCCCATCTTGCATCTCCCACCAAAGTTACCACTGAGATTACAAGCATACAAGGTGGAGAGGAGGGTGATGAGAGCGCTGATGCGCAAGCTTATGAAGTCGATATCAGGAAACCAGCTTCTCCAGGTAATTTCACTGTTAATCTCGCTACTGTCAATTCTGCTCAAGCGGGTTACTCATTTATTTCGCATGAGTTTCACGAGCTCCTTGGCTATTTTCTCAACCTTGACGAGCCTTCATCTCCTCTCTTTACTGACTTCATTGGTGAACCTTCATCTCCTCTTTTTACTGACTTTAACCTCTTTTCTTCTGTATAAAAAGTATCAAGCACTGCTCAAATCTCTACTTCTCCGGTAATCCCTCCTCCATCTCTTCAGGTGGCTCCTCCTTCTGCTTCGCAGCCTGGATCACAGGAGGAACAAATAGAGGCTCTCCATGGCCTGGATGATCCCATTGCTTCGCAAGAGCAAAAAGATGAGGGACTTGAGGGAGGTGACATATCTCCGGAGCGGACTCCTTCTGACGATATAACTCTATCTAAACTTGTCACTCCAGGAAGTGAGTCTTCCTCAAAGAGGAGAAGGAAGCAAGGAGCATCAAAGAGGAGAGGGAAGATAATCACTGCCACTGAAGAGGAGCCAGAAGTTGGGCCAGCTGCGCCTACCTCTCCTTCCTCCCTTATACCCACTGGTCGACCTGAAAAGCTGGTCATTCGGCCGGGTAAAGGGTCCAAAGGCAGTAAAAAGAAGTGAAGACTTTAGCTTTTTGTCTTTTGTATGAACTGGCCGAGAGTTGTGCGGGTACCGGCCCCCGCTTTTATTTTGAAACCTGTATCTGCATTATAATTGAATAAAAAGATTCTTCGTTTGTACAAACTTCTGTTTGAATTTGAGAATGCATTTACTATTTTTTTTTTTTTTTTGCACAAGTTTATTTACACGATATTGCAGCGGGCTTATGGTATGTTGTTTGAGTATTACTTTACTGATGCAGCTATACTATTATACCATGTTGCCCCCATACCTTAAGCTTGCTGCAATATTTTATACTTTGAGGGGACTTGCACTCTTATTTGCTAAAGAATAATTATTTTATTCTTTAAAGAAAATTTTTGTAGAGTACAACTCCCTTCGTATAAGTTTCTACGCTTTGTCGTTCGAAGAAATCACTTTTTTCTTTTGCTTATGTGCATATTTTACCAAGTGAATTCCTCTATGTGGTAAAGCGGACCTCTGAAGGGTACTTTAACTTCTTTTCTTTTTCTTTTTTTTATAGTAGGTAAATTACTCTCCCTTTGAAAGTTAAAGTACGCTTTTGATGAGGATTTTTTTTTATACAAAGTTGCACCTCTGAGGAGGGATTTTTCACGTTTCAACACTTGGAAGTTTTATTTCAATCTCGGTGAAACGTGTACCCCCAAAGAGTTGTGCCTTTGAAGAAAGCCTTTTCACGTTTCAACACTTGGAAGTTTTATTTCAATCTTGGTGAAACGTGGGCTTCCGAAGAGGTCTTTCTTCTTGATTGTGTCCCCGGGAGGGGGTTGTACCTCTAAGGAGGGATTTTTCACGTTTCAACACTTGGAAGTTTTATTTTAATCTTGGTGAAACGTGTACCTCCAAAGAGTTGTGCCTTCGAAGAAAGCCTTTTCGCGTTTCAACACTTGGAAGTTTTATTTCAATCTTGGTGAAACGTGGGCTTTCAGGAAGGTCTTTATTTTGTTTTTGCATTTCAACTTTGGTGAAGTGAAATTCCGAAGAGCGGTTATTACACTTCAACTCCTGGCGAAATGTGCCTCCGAAGAGGGCTTTTATTTTGTTTACATTTCAACTCTGGTGAAATGATATCCCGAAGAGCGGTCATAACACTTCAATTCCTGGTGAAATGGGCCTCCGAAGAGGGCTTTTATTTTTTGGCATTTCAACTCTGGTGAAGTGAAATCCCGAAGAGCGGTCATAACACTTCAACTCCTGGTGAAATGTGCCTCAGAGAGGGTTTTCATCGCCTGGAAGTTACTCTCTCATGGTTGGAGGGTCATGACTCCTCCAATCTTTTTTGTTGAGTAGAGAACTTTCTTTTTTGTGGCGTATGACCCATTAGAGGTCTTTTATCCTCCGAAGAGGACTTGTGCCGCTGATGGTAGCTTTGGTTGTTCCTCTGTTCACTTGCTTATGCCTTTTCAGCGATCCTCTCTCTTTTTTTCTTTTCAAGTTTTCTTTCCCCTTTTCTTGCAAGTGGCTTGTTTAATCCAAGGAAGTGTACTTCATTGTTAGGCAAGTTCGTGAGAACGGGCACTAGCTTCCTAATTGGATATTTGTTTGTCCAAACAATCTCAATTTATCAGCAAGGGCCTGTTTCTATCGAAATCATTAGCCGTTCAATTGAAGTATTTCCTATCTAGGATTTGAATTCGGGGTCTTTACGACTTGAAATTTGTTTGTTGAATGATGGTGAGAATCGCTCGGTCTTATTATGCGCAAGTTCTTTTTCCATTGTCTGCAAAAATTTAAATCGACATTTCAGCAATACATTTTATGTACTTTTATATCGAAAATAAAGCAAACATGTAATAAAAATAAGGAACACAAGATTTATAGTGGTTCGGCCAAGAATTTGGGCCTACATCCACTTTATATTCTTCCATTAATCACTTGCATCAGTTTTTCAATTGCTTTCAATTACAAGAATCATACATTCACAATCCTTTTTTACAATATTTCAACAAAATTTTCAAGTAAAGTATGGACGCAAGTGATTGCTGTTCCATGCCCTTGGCATTTGATCTCCTTCAACAGTAGTGAGTTTGAATGTGCCGTCAAGAAGCTTCTGACCTATCACATATGGTCCTTCCCAATTGGGCCCAAACACACCTGTCGCGGTCATAATTCTTTTCAGGACTAGATCTCCAATTTCAAAGCCGCGTTGTCGAACTTTGGAATTGAAATGTCTGGCTATCCTTTGCTGATGAGCTGCAACTCTGAGATTAGCTTCATCTCTTTTTTCATCAAGGAGATCCAGCGCTTCAAGTTGTAGCCTTTCATTTTCTGCTTGACTGAAATGGATTCTTCTGTGTGAAGGGACCTCTGTTTCAACCGGGATCATTGCTTCCGATCCGTATGCTAACGAAAAAGGAGTATGCCCAGTTGCAGTTTTGTGAGTAGTTCTGTATGCCCATAGTGCAAGTGGTAGTTTATCGACCCAACCACCTTTTGCTCTTTCGAGTTGCTTTTTGATGGTTGATTTGATGATCTTGTTCACTGCTTCCACTTGCCCGTTTGCCTGCGGATGAGCTACTGCCGAAAAGCTTTTCTGGATTTTGAATCGTTTGCAAAAATCCTGGAATTCCTCTCTTTCAAACTGAGTACCATTGTCTGTGATTATTTTCTGAGGCACACCGTATCTGCAAATGATATTCTTGGTCACAAAGCTTATCATTTTCTTTGAAGTGATAGTAGCCAATGGTTCAGCTTCAGCCCACTTAGTAAAATAATCAACTGCAACAATAGCATATTTAATCCCTGATTTAGCAGTTGGTAGCGGCCCAATGAGATCCATTCCCCAAATTGCAAATGGCCATGGACTGACCATCTGTGTGAGTTCGGTAGAAGGTGCTCTAGGAATTTTGGCATATCTTTGGCATTTGTCACATTTTCGGGAGTAATCTGCAGCATCCCGATTAATTTCTGGCCAAAAATATCCGTATCGGAGAATTTTCTTTGCTAATGTTTGACCACCTGAATGATCACCGCATTCTCCTCCATGCACTTCAGCTAGGATTATTTTGGACTCTTCCCGGGATACACATCGAAGCAATGGCATTGAGAATCCCCGTCTGTACAATCGGCCATCCTGAATTACATAGCGAGAGGCCTTCCTTAGTAGCTTTCGTCTTTCTATCGAGTTTTCTGGCAGAGAACCTCTGAGTAGGTAATCCAGTATTGGAGCCATCCATGACTCTTGTTCTTGAGATACATTCATAATCCAGTCTATATCCATCTCGTCTATACTTGGCGCTGAAAGGACTTCTACAGGGACCAATCCCAATAGTTGAGCTTCACCAGAACTTGAATACTTTGCGAGGGAATCTGCCTTCATATTCTCTTCCCGAGGAATGTGGCTTATTGAATAGTGATCGAGTTCACATAGGAGTTCCCAAGCCTTTGACAAGTAGGAAGGCAGGTTTCCCCCTTTTGCTTGAAATTCCTTCTTGACTTGGCATACAATAAGCTGAGAATCACTGAAGATTTGTAATGCTCGAATGTTTAGCTCTTTAGCGATTTTCAGACCTGCAATAAGAGCTTCATATTCTGCTTCATTGTTTGTTGAAGGAAATTCCAATCTTAGTGCATAACATAATGATCGACCCTCAGGAGTTTCAAGTACCACTCCGGCTCCAGAACAGTAGTCATTTCTTGCGCCATCAACATACATCTTCCACTGGATTGGGGAATCATTGATCGCTTCTTCCTCACCATTATCTTTCTCTGTGAATTCTGCAATGAAATCAGCTAAAGCTTGTCCGTTGATTGCTTTTCGGGGGTGATAGGTGATGTCATATTGACTGAGTTCAATGTTCCATTTTAGAAGGCGACCCGAAGTTTCAGGGCGAAATAGGACTTGCTTTAGAGGTTGATCAGTGAGTACTTTGATAGGATGAGCTTGGAAATATTGCCTCAGTTTCCTCGATGCAACTAGTAGGCAATAGGCGAGTTTTTCCAACTTGGAGTAATTCAGCTCTGCCCCAGTGAGTCTTTTGCTGATATAGTAAACTGGATGTTGAATCCTTTTGTCTTCCCGTATCAGCGCTGCACTTAGAGCATGAGATGATACTGCCAAGTATATAAGAAGATCCTCACCATTGCCTGGTCTAGAAAGTATCGGAGGCGTTTCCATATGACGGATCAACTCTTCAAAAGCTTTTTGGCATTCGGGAGTCCATTCAAAGTTCTTCTTTCCTTTTTTCAGGGCATCGAAGAATGGGATGCATTTATCAGTAGCTTTAGAAATGAACCGACTCAAAGCGGCGACCTTTCCGTTGAGACTTTGCAATTCCTTCTTCGTTCTAGGAGCTTTAACTTCTTTTAAGGCGGTAATTTGAGCTGGACTAGCCTCAATGCCCCTAGCACTGACGATAAAACCTAAGAACTTTCCGGATTCGACCCCAAATGTACATTTCAGAGGGTTAAGCTTCATTCTGTATTTCCGGAGGACTGCGAACATTTCTGCTAAGTGTTCAATATGATCCACTGCTTTCCTGGACTTCACTAACATGTCGTCGACGTAGACTTCCATAGTTTTGCCCAATTGCGGTTTGAACATAGCATTAACAAGTCTTTGGTAGGTTGCCCCTGCGTTTTTCAATCCGAAGGGCATAACCTTGTAGCAATAAAGTCCAACATCTGTGATAAAGCTTGTATCCTCCTGATCCGGCTCATGCATCATGATTTGGTTATAACCGGAGTAGGCATCCATGAAAGATAACAATTCATGTCCCGCAGTTCCGTCTACCAGTTGATCGATCCTGGGTCATGGGAAGCAATCTTTGGGGCAAGCCTTGTTTAGATCAGAAAAATCAATGCACACTCTCCATTTTCCATTAGCTTTCTTGACCAACACAGGATTTGAAACCCAATTCGCATATGTAGATTCTTTGATGAAGTTATTTTCCATGAGTCGATCAACTTCTTCTTTTAATGCTGCTGACCTTTCTGGACCTTGGGTTCTCCTTTTTTGTTTAACTGGAGTAAACTTTGGGTCAACATTCAGAGCGTGTACTGCAACTTCTGGAGATATCCCACACATATCGGCATGAGTCCAAGCAAAGACATCCAGATTTGCTTTCAGGAAAGATATCAAGATATTCTGAATTGACACATTAAGCTGTGAACCCACATTCAACACCTTATTTGGGTCCTTCGGGTCAACAGGTACCGGAACTGTCGTTTCCACCGGTACTACTCTATTCTCCCCTGTACTGGCTTTTCTGGGATCCATTTCTTTCCGTGCCCCGCTGTGCTCGCCAGTGCAGGGTCCGCTCCGTAATTGCTACAAGGCTGGTTCCTTGATGCGGACTGGAGTTGCCGCATCCTTTCCCATTTCTCTTTTTCTTGACTCTCGCAGCTCTGTCAAATAGCATTCTCGCGCAGCATTTTGATCCCCTTTTATAACTCCTACTCCATTGTCAGTAGGAAATTTAATAGTGAGGCACCACGGGGCTAGGATAGCTTTGAATGCTGCGAGTGTTGGACGGCCAAGAAAAGCATTATAAGCAGAATATTCATCGACGATCACAAAGGTTTGCTTTCGGACAACTTTCCTTTCTCCTTCCCCAAGTTCTACAAACAGATCGATGGTTCCTACTGGTTGCTTTGGCTCCCCAGTGAAGCCAACGATTTTCTGTGATGAGGCTTGCACATCGATCATAGGGATTTTCATCTGGTCAAATGTCTTTTTGAAGAGGATATTACATGATGCTCCGCAGTCAATGAGGACTCTTCTGACAATGGCTGGTCCAATACCAGCCGAGATGACCAAGGGATCTAAAGTAGGAGCTTCAATACCTGTAGAATCTCTGGCTCTGAAAATAATATCATCACTGAAAGTTTTCTGTTGTTTAAGGGGCGTAGTGTCTTCTAGAACAAAGACGTCTTCTTCGGCTGGAGCATATTTCAAAGCCCTGGAATATCTCTCCATCTCACCCCAACTCTTGCCAGCTGGGTGAGGTCCTCCTGAAATGACATTGATAACGGGCCTTCCAGTTTCATGCCCCGTAGCTTTCTCACCTGCCCCAGGCTGATGAACAGGAGCCCGCTGCCCCTGACTCGACGATGCAGGATTGTTGCTATTCTTTTTCACGAATTGCTGCAACTTGTTTTCTCTTAGCAACTCTTCAATCAGATTTTTCAGCTGGCGGCATTCATCAGTTTCATGACCTGGTTGATTGTGGAAGCGGCAGAATTTCCCACTCTGTATGGCTTTTTTCCCGGTTCTCAAAGGGATAGGTTTAGGGAAATCGACGGACTCTTTAGTGGCAAGGTAGATGTGCTCCGGCGTATGTGATAATGGAGTATATTCTGATGGCTTGAAGGACCGAGGCTTCTTCAGATTACCCTGTTTCTTTCCATTATTATTCTCCCTTTTCTGCCCCACCGATTCATTCTTGCGTGGAGCGACAGTGTTGTCTTCAGCTTTTTCCAACACTGCCTTTATTGGCAAGGGACGACTTTCCAAGCGAATGAATTCGTCTGCTTTTTTGTAGAACTTTTCGAGAGAGGTTGGCTCTTTCATATTTAACCATTTTCCAAATTCGCTTGACTTATCAATAGCCCTCATTAGATAAGTCAAGATCATTCGTGGTTCAGCATTGTCCACTTCCGCCAGCGCTATATTAAAGCGGTTCAAGAAAGATCTGATAGACTCACCAGGATTCTGCTCTAAACTGGACAATGACATGATATCCTTGGCCTTTGAAGCATAAAGTCTAAACTGCTCCTTGAATTTTCTGGTCAAGTCTTAAAACTGATCAATAGATCGGACTGGCAGCTTGGTAAACCATAGTAGAGCCACCCCTTCAAGGTATACGGGGAAATATCGGCACTTTATTTCATCAGAAGCTCTGGCACCTGTCATGTGCCAATCATATTTATATAAAAATTCATTCGGGTCACTCGTCCCTTTGTAAGCTGGGATAGTCGGAGGGACAAACTTCCTTGGAAATTCCGCCTTTAAGATTCTTTCAGTAAACGGAGTTTTGCTTGGGGCGAAACCCCATTCCTTCTCATCTTCAACTCTTTGCATACTTTCTTTCATGATCTGCCGGACCATTCCAGAAAGATATTCCTCATCATGCCGAGTTCTAGATCCACCGGCCTCAGGTACTGCCTGCTCAAAGGGACTAGTAGGCCTTTCAGGAGCATTCCTTTCATCATGAATGTTGCCAGCATGGTTCCTTTCATTACCAGCCGGTTGATTGTTTGCCCCAAGTAAATCGTTCAACTTATTCAGAATCAGAGCATTCTGGGCACTTTGAGCCTCTAGTTGTGCATTTTGGGCGTTTATCTGCTGGTTTAACCCTAGAATCACAGCATCCAACTCCGCTTTCGTAACTCCAACAGACGGAGTAGGTTGATTAGGCACAGGGGAAGCGGAGGTACCCTCTTGAATGTTTCCAGATCTGACAGATCTACTTTTCCTTCCAGGAGCCATAATCTCAGATAGACTTCTGGTTTTTAAAGAAATTCTTTCAACAAATCTCTGTGAAGCAATGATGAGAGTGTACCTGAGTTCAGTTCTCAGTGAAAGCACCAAAAATGTTAACGCTTAAATTTGAACGCTAACACCCCGGTGTGTGAAGTGTAGTTGTGAAAGCACCACCCGATAGATCGGGAAAGAATTACAAGCAAGTAATAACGGAAAAGCAGTAAACAACAGCAATTTTATAGTGGTTCGGCTTATGGGTACAGCCTACGTCCACTTTAAGTACTTTTATTGATGATCTCGTTACAAGTTGATACAATTCTTCCCAAGTACAATTCACTTTGAACTACAAGAAACTTAGAACAAGTATTTTAAACTTCAATGGAGATGAGAGTCTTCGAATCCATGTTGGATGTACGTGATCTCTTGTTGAAGTTGTTTGTAGCGTTCTTAGTGTCTCGAGAGCTTCAAGTGTTGAATTGGTTTGGAATGCAGCAGAGTATCAGCGCTTGAAGAGAATGAGCCCAAAGTCCCCCCAGAGTTGGAGGTGGATGTCTATTTATAGAGAGTTCTGGGTGAAAAAAAGTTGCTAAGTCCTAACTCGTTGCCGACTTAAGGTAAGTCGTTGCTGACTTAGGATGAGTCGTGACCGACTCATTGAGCTGAGTCTCTGGTTTGTAGAGAGCTTCCTGCCTTTTTCGAACCCATGCTTCAAGTACTAGGTCGTTTACGAGTTATCTGGTTGTAGTTTCTGGCTTGTTTGTATAAGTCGTATACGACTCATCATAAGTCGTAGGTCGTGGTTGACTTAACCAGCTGCCTTCGGCTTAAAGCTGAGTTCAGGCTTTGTGAAGGCGAGTCCTAACTCGTAGACGAGTTAAGAGATAGTGTCTTTAGGTCGTACACCTTTTTTAAGTCGTAACACTTGTTAACTCGGTCAAGCTTTAATCTGTTATGTCGTAGCTCCCTTAAGTCGTATAGACTCCTTAGGTCATCAGGGTCTTAAGTCGTTATCTCTTCTTAACTCGTGAGCCGCTTATCTCGTAAGCAGCCTAACTCGGGTACTCCTTAACTCGTAGAGGCTTTAACTCGTAGGAGGTTTCTAATTCGTGTATCCTTTAACTCGTAGATGCCTTGAGTCGTAGGAAGCTTAACTCGTAAGGCTTCCTATCCCGTAGAGGCCTTAAGTCGTACAAATCCTTAGGTCGTGTGTTTCTTTAAGTCGTAACATGTTCAAAGCCACACAATCCTTTTAAGCCGTAGACCATTCATTTCCTTAAGTCGTGAAGCCTTTTGAGTCGTGAGCTGCTTAACTCATGGACCTGTTAACTCGTGAACGAGATAGGGTTAACACACTTAATCTGATTTATACATCTTGCCCCTTTTGTCTTTAAATCAATAAATCTTATATAGTATATAGATTTATCATTAATTTTATCTATTCTTCCTTTTTAGGCAATGTTCTATATATTAGATTTCATTTAAATGCAATAAATCATACTATCGTAGTTATATCCAATTAAATAAATAAATGTTGATTCCTACTCTTTTTATCCAACAATTGTTTACATTTTATTGCATAAATACTTCTACACACATCCTGGATTTTGTATAAATGGTTGTAACGTTAAATCTTGTCTACTTCCCATTTTATATTTAAGGTTTCTAAAACCGATTAATATTATTCCCTAGTCCAAACACCCTTTTGCCCAATTTATATTAACATATCCTTAAATTAGATTAATTCCTATTGATGTAATAGTTAAACATAAATTTCACTTATTTGAAATAAATCCACAATTTAATTTCAAATAAATCAATAAATTTTGGTTTATCACTTCTTAAATACCCAATCGTCATAATTTAATTAAAACTACATTTATCACATTTTATAGAATTTACCATCTTAAGTGACAAATCAAAACTACCCTAACTGCACAAATTTAGGGTAATCAATTTCAATTGCTTTCCCATTATACTACATAAATTATCCAAATGAAACCTAAGTGAAACGTTTATTTATTTAAAAATCTTACTGTTTAAATGAATTTATCCTTTACGATATAATTTACATTTGACTTGATTTCTCATTTATTTTGCAAAACGGTAAATTCCAATTGCTACCAACATTATATTTAATATAAATTTGAATCCAAATAATTGGTATTGCACAACCTTATTGCGTACATTTACATATAGTTACAACTAAGTCAATACACTGATTTCATGAATTCATAAATTAATCCACAAATTTCCATTGACTCTTTATATCCAAAATCAATTGCAAAGGTTTAAAAGTTGCTAAATTTCGATTTCAGTAATTCCTTTAATTCCATTCAAAATCAGCAATTATCTATTAAATGTCCCAAAAATTCTATTAAATTAACCTAACGAATCTTTAATATAAATTAGATGAATTAAATATTGCATTCAAACTATTGCGTTAATATTTTCCGTTTCACTTTAAAGTAACTAAATTTGCCAATTATAATACTTATTTCAATTTCTTAAAATAACCCTTTATTTACATTGAACCCAATTTAATTAAGTTTCCAATTGATTAGATTCAATTTCAACATTTAACTACCCTTAAGTTTTAGGTTATAAACAATTTATATGTATTCTTTCTTAATTATTACTTTGCAACTTCTCGTATAAATTTCACAATCAAACATAAATTTTAAAGTAACGCCTAATAAATATGCTCCTATAATTTCTCAACTTTTAAACAAACGTTACTCCACTTTCAATTAGTGTAACATTCATTTAATTATTACCACATATTACCGATCCTAATCCCATTAACAAATAAGCAGATAGATTTTTATGATAGGTGTTACAATTTTTTTTTTTTTTAAATAAATTACTATTCATTACCATTGCCTTAAATTCAGCATTAATTTCCTTGCATTAACATTTTATACTAAAATCTTTGTCCAATTATAATTTATACTCTAAAAAACTTCATTTACACCTTTCGTTGTTTCTTAATTACAATTAAGGCGCATCAACTATCTATATTGGTAAATGATTGAATTTTCTAGTAATCCTACTATTTAATGTTTAGTATATTTGTATATTATTATTTACCCTTTTGTTCTCCATTATTGACTAGACACATTAATTTAGATTCATTTACATCGAATGCCCTTCTTAGCTATATACTCAATACATGTTAAATCTACATAATTTTTACCCTTTTATTCAAATTCACTTATACCATCAATAACAAAATGTTACCCTAAATTTAGATTCAATTATATACATTAGATAAATGGGTAAACTTTTGTAATTATCCCATATATGAAAATATTTTTATGCATACATTTCCACTTACTATGCATTCATTTATTAAATTACTAATTGCCTTAGTCAACTTATCCCCTATTTACTACCAAATTTCAAATTTAATTATGGCTTATCAATACATAAAATTTACATAGGCAAAACAAATTTTATTACTATCTTAAGTCTATTTATTATTGACAACATTCATTAAATTTCCTTATCAACACTTATTGCATTGATTTATTCAGCGGTCACCTTTTATTTAGTTACTATCCATTTTACAATCCAATGTAAGTCTTCCACTATTTATTTTATATTAAATGAATTCCATTCTACTTAAATCTTTTTATTGATATTCACTAATTCAACCCTTATATCAGTTTCTTATATTTAACTTTAAATCAAAATGTGACAATCTACATTATCCAAATCTATTGTCATAAAATTTTATTGTTACACTAAATTACAACTACTATACCAAATTTCTACATTTATTCTCAATTAGATTAGAAATTATATTAATTCAATTCATTTAATATTATTAATTTAATGGGTCGTTACACCTGAAACCAACCTGAACTAAAGATTCGCCAACAACCATCTTCTCCGACCATCAGTAGCCTCGCAATCGAACCCTGACCTTCACCTTACCTCCCCCTTCCATTTCCCCCACCATCGACACCTATAGATCGACCAAAGCGACCTAAACACCTCGAACTCAACATCAGCCCATCGAGCTCCTAAAACCCTATTTGATCGCCCCCTCGACGACACAGCGATCAATAAACCCAGAGGCTATTTTTGCCGAGATCGTCCACGCACGACCTCCTTTTGACCCTAAACCCAAGGCCAACCTTCCACGTGGTCGTCGAAAAATGCAAAAAATCCTAACTCTGATCAACTAGGAAATTCCCAACAGCCATAGCTTTAAAAATCATGTAATTCATTCCAAAAATCAGGATTTTTATACTCGAATCCACTCATGAGTTCAAAGCTGAAATTTAAATATTTGATTTTCTGTCCAAAAATAAATTTTGCTGTTATTTCTTGT
This sequence comes from Allium cepa, assembly GCA_030765085.1. Lineage (NCBI taxonomy): Eukaryota > Viridiplantae > Streptophyta > Magnoliopsida > Asparagales > Amaryllidaceae > Allium > Allium cepa. The sequence continues at coordinate 754,434,709 of CM060931.1, read as the reverse complement.
TTTCAAAACTATTACTTAGTATTTCTACCTGAAATTCTTTTTAAAAATGGATTTACATTGTCTTGATCCATTTCCTTTTTAAGATCCTCACCAAATATTGGCTTTTTAAAGAGAAATTAAATTTTAAAACTGGATTATAAACCAGTAACTAAGAATAGGGATTCATACACATATGTACAGTCATACAGGTTCAAACATCTATATACTTGTCTGTATACAAACATGTTTTAACATGCAAACTGTAACGTCCCGCCTTTTTGTACGCTTTAAATCGATGATAAACCATATACGTCAAACTTAAACCATACAGATGGGTGGATTGTAATGGAGTAAATAAAAAAAGTAGAGAAAGAAAAAGAACAAAACAGAATCTTGCAGCAGAATGATAAAATATAACAATCAAATATACAGTTCATGAAGCTGTTTTACAAAATATTCGATTATACTTATACAATACATATCAGAGTTACACATACCAGAGAACAATAAATAATGCATCGGAACAGTAAGAATGTAGTGGAATACTATAATAAATTATAATAAATGTAAGGACCCGGAATTTTAGGCAATATCAATTTAATAATCTGCATTAATAATTAAATTGATTTGATATTTTTTCTTTATAATTTTTATTTAAATTGGTAGATTTAACTTAGTAAAGGTCAAAAAATATTTAATCTGGTAATTTTGATCAATATCTTTTTAACAATTTAACATTGATAAAATAATTTTTCAAAGCTAATAAATTTTTTATTCTGTTTATAATATATATATATATATATATTTGATATATGTTGTGAATAGAATATCTTTGGTTTTAAATAAAGGTTGAATTTTTCAAATTGTAATATATATGTATGTATATTTTATTTTGAGTTATTCTGAAATTTCTTTAGTTTATAGATAATTTATAATGTATGAATATTGTAATTTAAAGCTTTGTTTTAAAAATTAACATTTTTTCAAATGTTAATTTAGATTAATTAAATTATTTTAAATATAAGATAATTGTTTGTTTTTAAACAAGATAGTTTAAAAACGTATATAAACAAAGTTTGTTTTGCTTTCTTTTTAAATGCTTCAATTTAAATAGTTATAAATGTATATAAATAAATGTTTTAAGATTTTTAAATCCATAAGAATATATTTGTATTATAACTAGATTCATAATAATTTTCTTTAAAGATTAAACTTGTATATTTATCTAAATTCAAAAGATTATTATTTTAAAAAAAATCATTTCATAAATACATAAGTATTCATTTATAAAGTAACTTAAATAATTAAGCTTATATTACATTTTAAATTAAATAAAAATCTATTTAAAATACTAAGATACATGTGTAAACATGTTAATCCTCTTAATAACACAGTAAACCTATTAAGCTAATTATGTGACATTTGTCCAAGTTTTATAACAAGTGGCATATACATTTTAATTTTAATAAAAGTATTAAGAAGAAGATTAGTTTCTTTTTCAAACATTTCTTTTCCTTGTTTTCACTTCTTAACTCTATTCAATGGCAACCTGCAATTTTTTTCAAATCTGAAAAGATTTAAACACAAAATCAAAATCTGAAGTAAATGTCAATCTGCAAAATTTATCACCTGCATTTCTAAGGGGAGTTAACATGTTTTGCTTGGGTTTTTGGGTAGACCCATTGTTTTGATCGGGTTTTTGGGTTGCATGTTTTTCTTTTGGGTTGGTCTGTGTAGTGGCAGGTTGTTGTGTAACTTTTGTTGAGTTAATGAAGGTAAGCATTGTATTATAAGCAAGTTTATAAAAGAAACCAACATATATAGTTGAACTTGATATAATGTAAACCAAAACTTTTAAAAGTAAATGTTAATAAAGCTTTAAAAGTACAAATTGAAATTATTTTTAATTTAGAATGATTTCTTTTTTAAAGTAATTTAATTTAATTACATTTTGGAGTTCAATTTAAAAGAATGTTTTGAATTTAAATATTAAATCAAAGTTTAAGTCTAAATTTTAAGTAATGATTTAAAACTAAAATTTCAAATTTATATTTGAAACAAATAAGATTAATTTAGATGTTTTAAAGTATTCTAAATTTTGAAATTTGTTTCTAAATTTCCTATTTTCAAATATGATTATTATTATGATTTTGAAAAACCAAATAGGATAATTTGTTTTAAGTTGTTAAAATTTAATTTATTCAAATAATTCATTATAAGATAAATAAGGTTAATTTATCTTCGATTGAATATAAGAATATTTAATATGATTTGTTAATAAGTAAGGTTTAATTAAGATTAATGATTTTCTTAATTAATTGAAGATTTAAAATATAAAAAGTCAATTAATTAATTATTTAATTAATTTTAAATAATTAGTTAATTGTTTATTAAATTTTATATAATCACTTAATTATGGATTAATTAAGCGTGATTACTTAATGAAGTAATCAATGGTGAATTATGGAATGTAATTAATGGAAGTAATTATAGGAAATTACTCATGGAAGTAATAAATTGAAGTGATTAATGGAATCGCTTAATATTATCAATTAAGGAATTGGTTAATATAATTGTTTTAAAGTTAATTAATTATGGAGTAATTAATTAGTTAAAGAATCAATGATCATTTAATAATGGGATTAATTATTTGTTAAGTAATTAATGAAAGTAATTTGAAGATAATTACTTATGTTAGTAATTGAGGGTTAATTACTTAATTTATTTAGTTAATTAATTAATGTGGTTAATTAATTAATGAATGAGGTTAATTTAAGATTAATTACTAAGTGTAATTAATTGAAATGTAATTAATTATTGAAGTAATTAATTGAGGATTTATTTATTTATTTAATTGATTAATAATTACTTAATGAAGTAATTAAAGATTAATTAATTAGATTAATTAATCAAAGGATTAATATAATTAATTAAGAAGTTAATTAATTAAGATAAGTAATTACAAATTGTTAATTACTGATTGTGATTAATAAGATGATTAATTACAAGTTAATTTAATTAAAGGAATTATTAATTAATAAGGATCATTAATTAATGTAATTAATGATATTAACCAAGGTTGATTAATAAAAGTAATTAATTACAATGTGATTAATTAATTGTAATTTTAATGTAATTAATTATAATTGATTAATTAATAGAAGTAAGTGAAGGATAATTAATTATTGTAATCAATGATAAGTAATTAAAAGTTAATTACTGTATATGGCTAAGGGTAATTAGTTGAATGTAATTAAAGTATAATTAATCAAGGAAGATTAATTTGGGAAGATCATTAAGAGATGATTAAATTATTTATTTGGAATAATAATTAATGAAGAAGGATTATGGCAATCCAATTGATTAAGAGTTAATCAATTCTGCTTTGGATGATTTATTAATATTGGTTGACTGATTGATATGGGGTGATCAATATTGGGTGATTGATATTATGTGATTGATATTGGTTAATACTGGATGATTTGGATATTATGATATGTGATATGCTGCTTTGTGAAGATAAATATTGTTATGAATTATCTATTGTGATAATATGATTCATCTATTTGTTTATATCATCCAGAATATAAGTTAAATTGTTCAAACCCTTAAGTACAACTTGGACATTAAAATGGCGTTTGGTTTCGGTGAGATCAGGATCGGGTTTCCATATTTGGATATCCGAAAACCACATCGATTCTAATTTAAACGTCAGGTCGTGAATCCAAGTGGAGCTTTGTGGAGACTCGAGGTGTAAGGACTATATGTCAGTATAACTCTATGGGTGATTACGTAATGAGTTTGACGGAATAGTACTTATAGGTTCGAGATGGTGATTTATAGTGCAACGGCTATGGTCGTTGACTCTGAGGGTGATTCCAAAATGAGTGCAACGAGATAGTGCTTTCGGTTTCGTTCGAACCCGGAATGAACTTGTATGGATCGAATGCTTTTAGAACATCGTCAGGTGGACGATGAGCATTCTAAGATAGATGTGTTCTACAAAGGTAATCGTAGCCTCAAGCCTCATGAACCGGGAATGACTAAAACAGGGGAGGTGCAGCAAGGCTTCGTGGGTAGTTCCCATTGGAGAGCAAGATTTTCCCCTGTCTAGAAGTCCCTTTTTATTCGACTGTGTGGGTAGTTGGAATCGCGCGCCAACTGTAGGGTTGTCTTGTTCGGGACTGTTCAGTAAGGAATGGTCCCGGCCTTGTGTTGCAGGGGAGTTAGGGTGGCTCCTCGGTATGTTGGTATAGGCCACGTACTGTGATGGATGGTACCTCAGTAGCCCTGCCATTGATGGAAACCCATTCTTCCTATGAGACCATACAGTTTTGATTGTATTACCCACTTTTGTGGCTAGTAGCTGGAATTTAATAGATGTAACAATTTCGGCTGTTTCTTATTTACTTGAAAACCCTAGACACTATTATAATATCACTGGATTTCCTATCAAATGTTTTGGTTAGCGTAAGGTAAAAACTTTTCCATGTTTATGTGTGGGAAGTCTTACGTGATACCTTTTCCTTTCAAAGGTTTTACTAAAATTAAGCAATTTAAACCCGTTTACTCACACCAGACCCCTGTCTGACCCGAGTGTTTATTTTCTGTTTTATTAAACTCTTGGGTACTCATATTATGTATGAGTAGTCAAATGATTCAGGTTTGCTTGACGAATTCTGGAGGAGATATGGAGTAGGAGGCTTCCACATGTAGATATATTATGGTTCCCCTGTGTTTGTTTGGTACCTGTTTCTGTTGTACTTGAGTTGTATAGTTAGACAGATGATTATAACTGTCTAAGATGTGTTGTATAAGTTGTTTACTCTGATGTAATATAATACTGTGTAATATTTTATGTGATATATTATATTTTATTCGTTCCGCTGTAAGTTCTCTGATGTTGTTGTCTTTTTTCTTTCTCTTTCTTTTCTCCTTCTATCCCTTTCTTTCTTCATTAGCGATGTGTCTTCCTGGGGATAGGAAGTCGGGTCTTCACAGCTGGTATCAGAGCATTAGGTTAAATGAATACCTAGGCTCTGTAGTGGTGTCCATCTTGAGAGAGCGTAATTGTAATTTTTATATAAACTATATATATATATATATATATATATATATATATATATATCTATCTAATCTGTTGGGTTATCTGTTCGGTTTTTCCAACATAAATTTTAGAGGTAGATGGAGTAGTGGTGTGTGTGTAACATGACTACCACTGAAGGAAAAGGTCCATATGTTGAGGTTGGAAGTATATTTTTTCGAGATTATAGACCTAATACTGTCTCGAGTGAGATTTGTAGCTTGGAGTAAGGATTTCTCTGATATCCGAAGGAAATCTTTTTAAAGATTTGGAGTTTATCTTTGTAAAGACCCATAAGTCCGTACTCCTTGAATAGACACTAATCTCCTTTGTTTAATTCAAGATGAACGAAAATACGAACCCTTAGGGGTTTTAAGAAAAATTTAAGAAAGAAGAATTTAAGAAAAGAGAAGAGAAAAAGATAGAAGATGGAGAGGAAAGAAAATAGAAATTTTTAAAATAGAAGAAAAAGAGAATAGAAAGAAAATAGGACGGAACAGAAAACAAACATCAGAACAACATCAGAATCTCATAATTCGCAGCGGAACAACATATAATAATAAATGAATAATCTTTAAACAAAGAACTATATCAGTTATTACATTTTATACATTACATTACATCATATCATCAGAGTGTACAACAACAACAACAAACAGTGCAGCGGAAAAAGAAATACTATATAAACAATACGCCATGCCATCCAGCTTGCCTCCAGCAATTCCAGAATATCCAGAATATCCTGATAAACCAAACTCTTGACTGCCCGTGTGGAAATTGGTGGGCACCCAGAGTTTAGGAAGGAAAACAATAAACTCCAAGTCAGTCATGTGACTGGTGTGAGAACTCAAAACAGTTTATTTAACTTTAAAGTCAAAATAGAGAGATATTTTTAAATTCAATTCGCAATGCTTTTAAAAATGAGACTACCATAAGGCCTCCCGCACACACACACAATGCAAACGCAGAATCGGAGGAGATTTCTCCTTATGATAGTCAAAGATGCTTGATACGCATTTAAAATAACATTTGATATTATTACTAGTGCATAGTGTAGGGAAAATTCATTTCGAAAGTAGAATATAAATCTTAGCCAACATACGACCATTATCGTATGCCTACTATAGCTACTATCCAAACAGTGGTGACCACCATAAGTGAATAGCAGGTTCTACAACTAATACCGTACAAGTTTCGTATTGGGAATTGGATTTCCAACAAATGGTCAGGCCAAGGAACTTCCCATTGCCACATGAGAATGCCTCTGGAAAGACATCCCCGAGAACCAAACCGGAACTCTGCCAACACAAGGCCGGGTTACCCCTAACTGTGTAACTACTGACACGAGCACGCCATTCCCCGATCGTAAACGACCTTTCTCACGGGATCCCGAAAACCAACAACCACAAAGTAATAAATTCGTAGTAACCACATAGGTTAAATATCTGGGCTCCATACCGTGATACCACCTCTATCCAGAAGGAAATGTACATACCCTAAAGGGTGCTACCCCTCATAACCTTGCCGCATCTTTCCTGTTTTGACCATTTTCGGGGTGTGAGGTTCGACGAAGTCACGTCCACAAAAACATACTTTATACAAAAGCCATGCTTTGGGTAAACAAATGATCAACACAATGATCACCAAGATAGACGATCAAATAAACGATCCTATCACAATAATCAACAAAATGATCATTTCAGCAACACTCAGCATGTCACATTACCAAATTGGGAATATATCGCTGATAACTTCAACTATATAACCTCTGAGCTCGTACGTCTCAGAGAAGGGTGTTAAGCTAAAGAATAAATTCTTCGCCACCAACAGAAATATATTTGAATGAAATCGGCTTTATATCTCAACTTGTAATGTCAGACACACAATCCATACAAGTCTGTTCCGAGCTCGAACAAAACCGAAGGCACTTACAAAGAAGTCCTTGCAATCCGGATATTCACAATCCTGATCGGATTTCCCATCACATATGGAGAACTCTATACCGGAGCAACTCGGTTCAGAGTAAATCGACAGGTCATCCTATCGCTCTCGCAAATACCGGGTCTTCAACACCGATCTTCAATGCAATTCACAACGACGTATCACATATTCGGAATGGGTTATACGACCCCATGGTCCTTTCCCGGTTAACCCGAATAGTGAGCGCTTATTTAAAAATAAGTGTAGCATTCACATTCAAACAAATCACATCAATTACCCATTCAAAGGGAAATGTTGATAGTCGGTTATTGAACTATCACTGGATATGCACACATCACCAGTTTCCAAATAATTTTCCAAATTATTTATTTTCCAAAATATCTTCACTAGATATATAATTTCAATACTTCAAAAATAAATCAATATTTATTTTTAAACAAATTCTCCTTTCCTTTATAAATTCAATAGTGAATTTATATTTCAAAATATCCATGCATATCATTTCAATTATCCATTTCAATTTATCTTCAAAAAGATAAATTTTAATTATTCACTTCATATTGGAAAACATTTCCATACTTATTTAATAAGTAATTCACAAATTTTATTTATTTTCAACACTTAGAAAATATTCAATATACTTAAATCGAAATTAAGTATATATTTCATTCTTTAAGGAAATCATTCTCTTAAACATATTTATTTGGGCCAAAACGAATGTTGCGTAAAACATCGTTACGACGTCCCAAATTCACTAGTATAGGGATTCGAAATTAAAATAGATATATAAATCCCAATACTACACAAAACATTTCCTTTCGGGAATCATTTACTATAACAACAGTGTTATAGTCCACTATTTCCTTTTATTTCTCGAAAACGTCTATTTCAACAATAAATGTTGAAATCTATGGTTTCAAATCTCAACACCTTTTTAAAACATCGTTAGATCGTTTTAATTCTATTTGAAATATCACATTCAAAACAATTTCTTTAGCATCTTATTCACTATTCAAAAACGTGAATATACTTCATTAACAATTTCATCCTTTTATTCATTTTATTTTAAAGTATTATTCACAGTCAAAAACGTGAATATAACTCCATAAATAAATCATAACAATTTACTTATCAAAATAAGTCGTTTGTGAATTTATAAAACAATGTTTATAAATTCCATTTCTATTTATTTATAAAAACTTCCTTTTTATAATTTCCATATTAACCTATTCCAGTTTATAACTAAATTATAAACTAAACGTTCATATTATAAGTTAATTACTTATAAAACGATTATTTTACAAAATTGTTCTTTTTTTAAAGACTTTCCAATTTATAAATCTTATAACTTATAAGATCCATTTATTTAACCAATCTATTCTTCAAATAATTTCACCAAATTTATAAATCTTACTATTTATAAATTTCTTTTATAACTTCACAGTTTATAATTCTATAAATTTCATTCAATTATGAAATTCATTTCCACTTCATTCAAACACTTATAAAAACTCGTTTTATAATGTCCATATTTCAATTTATAAATATCCATTTATAAATCTCTTAATATAAATCAATTTATATTATTCTTTTTAAACGTCTTTAAATTCCTTTATTATTTCACCGTTTTGATTTATAAAATAATCAAATTTTTATAAATCCTATATTTAAACTTTTCACAATAATTCTAAAATATCTCGATTAAACTATTTTATAAACTCAATAGCATCATATTCTCAAAAATCAGTTTTTAACTATATTTCTCAAAAATCATAATTTTTATAACTTAAAAATTATAACGTTTATTTATTTAAAATGGATTAATTCCAAAATTATTTTATAAAACGTATACTTTCTAAAATCACTTTAAAATCATTTTAAAATCCCCAAAATCTGGGTCCAATGATGCTACACACCAAATAGTCAATCACGACTACAACGATATCATATATCAATATGAAAATCCATCAAATATCAAAATATTTGAAATCAGATAAAAACTGTTGAGGAATCCAGTTGGATCCCTCCAACCTGTTTTCCTGCATCCAAAAACATTAGCACAATACCAATTTCGCTCCAGTACGAAATTATCGCGGTATATGTTCTTATTAAATATTATCCGCTTAATAACGGCGTAATAGGGTCTCATCCGCTAAAAAATGCGGGGAATCAACAACTGCAATATATACATATGCCAATATATATATATTGATACTATATATAATACCAATTTCACTGTTTATGAAATATTCGCGGTATATGTTTTTATTAAATAACATCCGCTTAATAACGGCGTATAATGTCTATTTTAACAATCAATAGATATCAATCAACATTCAAACATGCATTCAAATATTTTAAATCTAACTATTTAAAATAAAAATCAAACTAATTCGATTGAGTGAGAAATTCTCACCTTGATTTTATTTCCGTTTTAGCGATTTATTTCGAATAAAATTAAACGGACGTTTAATTTTACCCAAAATTCTCACTAACTCCAAACGACTCCAAACCAACTCCATCGCGTAGTGCTCGTCCATACGATTCCAACGCAACTGAGTTTGCATTTTTTCGACCTCGTATGAAAAAGTTATGAATTATTGAAGTTACACGTATTTATATACATAGATTTATAACATAATTAAAATTTATAAACCACCACAATCATCACCGTCAGATCCCAGGCCAAGCAATCACAGCCGTGCACTGCGTCTCCCCCCCCTCTCTCGTATGCATCTCCAGGAAAACGCAATGGGGCCGAACCCAACATATAGAATTAGGGCTTATTAATTCGACCTCGTTTCTCGACTAAACTCCATCACACCACCGCCATCCTGAAGCACACAACGCAAGCTACCCACGGCCAGAAGCTCGGCACACTCGGCCCCCCCTGCTACTTGCGCACGCAAGTGAACGTGGCACGTTTGTGCCCAATTTCCCATCGATCCGCTCAACTATTCTCGATCATAACCGTTGAAATCCAAGATCTCACCATCCTCTACGAGTTTCGAGTTGAAACTTTCTTGAATCGATGCATGGATCAAGAGATAAATGAGGAGAATCAAAACTAATTTCTGGCCATTCAGTTTCTAGGGCCGGCTAGGGTTTTATTAGGTTTTTTTTTTAATTTTTTTATTTTCTAAATGAAGGGTAGGGGCTATTTATAAGGAACGAGCGACACTATTCATCCCGGAAATTCCGAACTCCGATTTAGGCACCGTAACCAGCGTTTCTAGGGTTTATCCCGCGTTCCGGACACAATGGAACAGGTTTCGGAAGCTAATTTGGAAATCTGTGCGAGTTATGGCTGTAAACGCTCAATTTGAATTAAACCGATTTAAGTCGATTTCTAGGCGTTTTAATTTGTAACGGACAAACGGTAAATCCAATTGACTTGAAATTTGAAACCTTACAATAATATCACATTACGGATCCGATGAAACTGGTTTCGTCGAAATCCGAGACTTTTTGAAAAATGGCTATTTTAGCTCGCTAAATTAAAATTAAAAATAAATCGATGCGTTTCGAGTTGCCACGATCAAATGATAACTCCGATTGACACGAAATTTGAAATCCGGTAATAACTAACTATTACGGATCCAATGGAACTGGTTTCGTTCAATTCTGAGACTGTTCAAAAATTGACTATTTTTACTAGTCGATTTTAATATTAAAATATTCAATTTTCACAAATTAACTTTTAATTCGATTTTAAAAGTTCTAAAATATCATTCTAACTCGCATATGATAAAATAAAATTTTACAAATCATTTTCAATCATATTTAACTATATTTTCAATTATTTCCATAATTTAACGTATTAAATTATCGATTTAATTATCCAATTAAATCCAATAATTCAAATAAAAATTTATTTGACTTATAAATTCACTTATTAATATTTAAAATAAATTAAATATTAAAATTTTAATTTCTAAAAATTCTAGGTCGTTACAATCTTTGAAGTGTAAGTTTGGTTCTGTCGGAAGTGCAGAAGTAAGTGATGATATCTTGGTAACTGCATGATGAGATGCAGTATCCATGGATATTTGCCGAAGATGTTTTCTCTTGAAGCAGTTTTAGAAGTGGTTGAGGAGCAGTTTTTACCTGCCATGGGGAAGATTCGTCTGTGTAGAGTTATCTGGATCTTTAGCATGGAGATTGTCTGTTTTGGGATATGAGACTAAGGTCTATTAGTTGCTTCGCTTCGGCATGGCCTCATTTGTCATTCCTTAAGGAAAGCAAGATGTTGATGCTTGGTTTGGAGTCCGAATTTCTTAAGAGGTTGTCTGCCATCTCGAAGGTCTGTTGGGTGTTTGTTGATGGTTTGGTTTTTGAGGAGCCTTTGGATTAGAAGTCATTGGTTGGATGTGGTAGCAGTTCAGCTCGAAGTTTTCGGTGTGGACGAGAAGGTCTTTTAGCTCTGTAGTATCCTCAAGGTAGAGTTTGGAAGCAGCAGTGTGGCCGTTTCTCCGATAGTTTAGGAATCTTTGTGGTTCTTCTATCAACAGCCCGGGCAGGTGGTGAAAGTTTTCTTAAGGGTGAACCTTGTTTGGAAAAGCTTAAGGCTGTTCTAATTGATAAAGAGAGGACGGTTTCTTTGGAATCCAAACTAGGTTGGATCGCAAAAGTGACTTGCAATTAGTTTGGGAATTTTTCTTAGGCAATCTTTTGTTTGAGATTGAGGATTCTCATGTGCAGTAGGAGCTACTGAGGCCATCAAAAGTTTGTCAGCATCTGGAGTTGAGTTCCATATTGTTTTGGGTTCCAGAAGTGATACTGGTAGTTAGCCTGGAAGTTAGATGGTTCTTGGAGAAGGAGAAGTTGGTGTAGCAGCTCAGAATTTTTTTGATTTGGATTGGTTAGATTTTGTTTTTGGTTTGGATTTCTATTATATGGTTGTGTGACTGAGTCAGATGGGTCACTCAGATTTTATGGATTTGATGAACAAAGTTTTCCTAGATATATTGGATAAGTTTGTATTCGTTTTCATCAAAAGTATTCTCAGAATCAGAGTTGTGCAGCGGAAGAAAGGTTGCAACTGTGCAAGGAAGGAAGCAAGTTCAGTTTGCTAATGCTTGAGAATAGAGCTTGAGATCTGGATTTCGATGGATTTTGGAAGACTTTTCTGTTGAATAGGATCCAGAAACTGGTTTGTTTTGGTTTAGTTGTTTCTGAAAGTATCAGCATAGGTTGAGCTGATCAGGAAGAAGATTGGCAACCCAGGATTGTCTGTTGAGTTATGCAGATATAAGATAAGGAGTTTGGAATTCGAAGTTAGAGTCTTCATTGTTGTTAAGATTTCTCTGGTTAAGAAAGCTGTTTTGGGTAAGATTGGATGGCTAGTTCTGAGGCATTTGAGATTTCTTATCTGTGTTTTTGATAGGATAAGATTGAATTGCTAGCTTGGATAGCTTGAATTCATTGTATTTCACGTATCTCTGGGAGAGTATGTGTATGATTCATCATTGGTTGTTGAATCTGCAGTTCAGTTGGCTTTGGAAGTTGAGCTAGACTTAAGTATAGTCTGATGTTCTGTTCAGATTGATGGATCTAGAGGTGAGGGAGCTCAGGGTTTTAGTGGTATACTTTGTTTAGCTTCTGTAGAGCGAGTCTCCCCATGATTTATATTTGGGAAACTCTAGATAGTATTAGAGATTTATTCTGATTTCTGTCAGGATAACTAGTTAAGTTTGTTTGTTTGATTGATTGCTATGGTTGTTTGTTACTGGTTGATAGGTATGCTTTGCTGTTTGAAATTAAAATCTTTGCTGGGTTATAAATTACCTTTGCTTTTAAATTTCGGGCACGAAATTCTGTTAAGGGGGAAGGATTGTAACGACCCGGAATTTTAGGCAATATAAATTTAATAATCTGCATTAATAATTAATTTGATTTGATAATTTTTCTTTATAATTTTAATTTAAATTGATAGATTTAATTTTATAAAGGTTAATAAATATTTAATATGGTAATTTTGATCAATATCCTTTTAACAATTTAAAATTGATTAGATTATTTTTCAAAGCTAATAAAAATTTTATTCTGTTTATAATATATATTTGATATATGTTGTGAATAGAATATCTTTGGTTTTAAATAAAGGTTGAATTTTTCAAATTGTAATATATATGTATGTATATGTTATAATTTGAGTTATTTTGAATTTTCTTTAGTTTATTGATAATTTATAATGTATGAATATTGTGATTTAAAGCTTTGTTTTAAAAATTAATATTTTTTCAAAAGTTTATTTAGATTAATTAAATTATTTTAAATATAAGATAATTGTTTGTTTTTAAATAAGATAGTTTAAAAAAGGATCTAAACAAAGTTTGTTTTGCTTTCTTTTTAAATGCTTCAATTTAAATAGTTATAAATGTATATAAATAAATGTTTTAAGATTTTTAAATCCATAAGAATATGTTTGTATTATAACTAGATTCATATCAATTTTCTTTAAAGATTAAACTTGTATATTTATCAAAATTCAAAAGATTATTATTTAAAAAAACATTTCATAAATACATAAGTATTCATTTATAAAGTAACTTAAATAATTAAGCTTATATTACATTTTAAATTAAATAAAAATTTATTTAAAATACTAAGATACATGTGTAAACATGTTAATCCTCTTAATAACACATGTAAACCTATTAATCTAATTATGTGACATTTGTCCAAGTTTTATAACAAGTGGCATATACATTTAAATTTTAATAAAAGCATTAAGAAGAAGATTAGTTTCTTTTTCAAACATTTCTTTTTCTTTGTTTTCACTTCTTTACTCTATTCAATGGCAACCTATAATTATTTTTTCAAATCTAAAAAGATTTAAACAGAAAATCAAAATCTGAAGTAAATGTCAATTTGCAAAATTTATCACCTACATTTCTAAGGGGAGTTAACAGCAAGTTCAAAATCAACCTGCAAATGCTAACGGGTGTTCAACTGCAACATCAAATTCAACCTGCATTCAAATTTAAAATGCAATTTCAACATGCGTGGCATTCTTTTGTTCAGTAATTAAAGTTTTCCAGATTTTCAACATCAAACTTTTCCAGATTTCAGAGCCCGGAAAATTCAAGAATAAAAAAATAAACCTGCTCTGTTTATAAAATCTGTCGTGCATATTGAAGGTGAGTAAACTTTAAGCTTAAAAACAGTTTTTATTAACTTTGCTTAAATATTGTGATGGATGTTTGTAGAAACATGGCTTGTATACGTTTATGAATATGTATGCATGTATGACTATGTGATGTATCTGCTTATAAACTGATGGAATGCCTCTGTTGCATCACATGATTGAATTTCACTAAAATAAAATTCAAATACACTTCATAAATTTAGCTTTAGTTCTTGATCTCTAAACAGAAAATGAGTATGTTTGTGTAATATAATTTTTAAAAAGGGATTCTGAAAATTTTAATTTATAGATAGTTTTAAAAATAGGAAGAACAATAAATTACTGGTTTATGTTAAAAATCTATGACTTAAATTCCTGCTTTGGATTATATAAATGGAATTGTAATTAAAAATGTTGATTTTTAGCATGCAACTCAGAATTTTTAAATTGACATTTAATTTGGAAATTGGGAATGAATGTTATCGGCAATTTGGTAAACTACCGATGATCCACTAAATGATTGAAGTTGAATTCTTGGTGGTTGTAACAACCCTGGGTTTAGGGTCATCTTTTCTTTTATGTTAAATTATATGGAAGGTTATAATTTAATATTGATTTTGAGAATAAAATTTGAGTTAAAAAACTAATTATTGTGAGAATTGAGGATTTGTTGTGAAAAATAGAGTTTGAGAATTTTATGTCATGTTATGTAAGTGGAAATGAATGGAAAATGCTTTTATTTAGATAAAAAATGCAATAATTGGACAATTATTGCCGTTTGCTTTTATTAATTGGTTTTAATAAGAGTAATCAACTTTATTAAGTACTTATTGGATAAAAACATGAATTTGGGTTGGAGATTTGTTTTAACCATAAATTATGGTTTTAGATGGTTTTGTGTATTTTCTAAGTAAAGGAAAATATTTTGTGGAGTTTTAGAAGTTAAAATATGGGTTATTTTCTTTACTTAATTAAAAGTGTGCAATTTATAATAAAAGAGGGGCTTTATTGTAAAAGTGTTTAAAATAGAGATTTATCTATTTATTTGGGTTTAGAATGTTTTACTTTATAATTGATGAAAATTTGAGAGCTCTTGTATAAATAGTTTGTGAGAAAATAAATTGTATATATGTGTACTTATGTTGTGCACATATTTGTTGAATCAATTTATTCCTTGAGGCCTTTTTGTTGCAATTCTTTTGACTATTGAGCCCAAGCCCATTTCCTTTTTTTGTGAACTCTAGCCTGGTTGAAGGGGAATTTTTTTTTCCTGTACGTTCTAATTCCTAAATCCTCTCTTGTCCCTCCCTCTCTTTCCTTTCTCTGTGAAACTTTTCAATGGTCTCTTCAACCTAATCTCAAGCTAGAGCCCTCAAAAAATTAATTCTTTTGGCTTGCTAATTAACTCCAGAGGTAATCACCTTCCTTCTCCTTCAAAGATCTCCACCAAATTCTTTTACAGTGAGTAAATTCTTACTTTCTTCTCCATTGGCTATGCATGTCTGTTTTGAGGTATTTTAAGGTACTGTATGTTTGCAACATCTACAAAAGACCTCAGCTTGGCTCCAAATTCTTGCTAAGATATTGCTAAAGTGTATGGTAAGTATTCATACTTACATTTGATAGCTAAATTTAGTCTCTGGACAAGAATCTGGAATTAGTTGGTTACTGTAAGTTCAGCTTGTCGTTGTTTAACTTCTGTTTGATATTATTACTCTATTGGCTGAATAATATTTATGGTATAACTTTTGCGTTTCATATCGAAATTTAGAAATTCAAGATATTATGGAATCCTTGTGAAATATTCCACAATTTTATGTTTTTGGTTTTGACTGATTTTGAAGTCTGCATGGTGAAAAATTGACTTTTTCATCGCTGTCCCGTGTTGATAGTCAGTGCAAATAAATCTGTTTTGTTGAAACCTATCTTCAAACCACCATAACTTTTGAACGATAAATTGAAATTGAGTGATATTTTTTTTGGTTGGAAGGTATATTTATAAGAAACAACTTTCACGTATTGAGTTTTCTGTAATTTAGATGTTTGCTGTGTCAAAATCCAATTTTTCTACTGTGGTCCCGAGAGCAAAAGCAATATTTGCTCTGTGCTAAAGGCTGAAACTAAATTGGCCATAACTTCTTCGATGTTGATCCGATCTTAACAAATTTAGACGTTTCGGAAAGCTTAGACTTTGTTCTAAAACTTTTATCTTTTGAGTTTCCAAAAATTTCGAAGTTATCTTTTCCAAAATTTTGATTGTTTGTCGCTGTCCCGAGACAAAATGACAGAAGTTGTGAAATTCAAATCTCAGAATGATTTTATCCATAACTTTTACAATTTTTATCGGAATTCGGTAATTTTTAATGTTCTGAAAATTTTAGAAACTAAGCTATAACTTTATTTTTATTCATTTTGCCTGATTTTGAAGTTATCTATGCTATTATTGTAATTGTTTGTCCATGTCCTGTAAATACATAAGTTCAGGCTAAGTTTGATGTTTTTGGTAAAACGATCATAACTTTTTAACCAATGATCGGAATTCGATGATCTTGGCCATTCTGGAAAGCATGAATTATATGTAAAAACTTTCATTTAGAGTGTTTAAAAAAAATTTCAAGTTTACTAGCTCAAAATAGCGGATTTTATCCATTGTCCTGTGTTTTGTTCCATGTCATTAGTGCACTTATTGTTTTCAAACCATTTGAAAATTGTTTTGCATCCATGAACATGTACATGCATGATCTGGCTTGGTAATTATGGTGTTAAATATTTTGTTTAAATATTTTTTGGAGTATTTCTAAATAATAAAAGTAGATATACTATATTTATTTTATATAAAAAGTAGAATTTTAATAAAAGGATTTTTTTTGGGTTTCGAAAAATTTATTTTAAAACCCGGTTACCTTAGTAAATTATTGCGCAAAGATCATAAACCATTTTTTTTCCTTTAGGACGTATAAGAATGAGAATTAAATGATTTGGTAAGGATATATGGTATGGGACATGTGTTCTTGCTTTATCGCTTAATATCGGACTTCTACGACCGAAACTAATTTGAATTATTATTTTGAGATGATTTAGAAGTTGCCAAATTTTAACGAACATTATTGGTTGGAGAATTACTCTTTTTGAGTACGTTTGATGACGAACCAATCTAAATGTTTTTTTTGCAATCGCTGATGAGATGAGGCGACCAAGACGAAAATTTTCCGTTTGGAGAATTATGATTAGAAATAACCGTCATGATGTTGTTTTACTTACCGATGAGACGAGGTAAGTCTATTTATGAAGTATTCATGAAGTTAAGATGTTTATGATGATTTATGAAGTTAAGATGGTTATGATGATTTTGACTTGTCGATGAAATGAAACAAGTCACGATGGAACCATTACTCGTCGATGTGAAGAGATGAGTATGGTATTATATTAACTCGCCGATGAGATGAGGCAGAGTGAGTTTTGTGATGGTTCAGATGTTTTATGATGTTTTCTAATGTGGAACCAACTAACGATTAGTAAAACATTAGGGGAGAACGTATAGTATGGGATATACGTTCTCACCTTTTGGGTTCCTATTCGAATAGTTGAGACACATTCAAGATGTTACTAGTACTGGACCGAGTACGATTGGAGTCACCACGATGTTCACGATGTTATTACTCAAGTCTAATCACAACGATGTTTTTACTCGGATTTGTGGCTGGGTTTCATCAAGATGTTCCAACTAGTCAATCACGATGTTATGATGTTATGTGACCCCAAGTCATCACGATGTATGGTACCAAATTACTAGTACTAGTCAAGATGTAAAGCACGTGCTATTTTCCATGAAGTTTAGATGTTTCGTTTTCACTGTTTTGATGATGATTCTTTATTATAGCCTTATGTAAGAAAAGGGCTTATTTATATACATGGTTTTATGGTGATTTCGAATATGATGTTTTGGATTCTTTCCGGGCTCTATCAAGATGGATTTGAGACATTATATATATTTATACCAATGAGATGAGGTATAAATTATGGTAATGCTTTTATGATGAGTGTTGATAATAGATTTAAGATAGATTTATATTTATACCAATGATATGAGGTATAAATGATTATGGAGATTCCTTTATAATGAGTTTAATGATGGATTTGAGATGTATTTATATTTATACCAATGAGATGAGGTATAATAATTAAGAAGTTTCTATTAGATGGGTTTTATTTATGATCGATTCTTGAAGTTTAATTATCTTATGAAGATTTACTTTATGGTCCATATCCTCACCCATTTCATTCGGTTATATTATATAATTAGATAGATGATGTCTATCTAATATACATATTGTATTCCTCTATGCAATCATGATGAACCATTGATGTATCACTCTAGAGATAACTTGATGACCTATATCATTCCATTGGTAACGATGGAATGGTTTTCCCCTTATCTCTTATCATCACATTTACTTATGATAAGTTCTAGCTAGCATGACCCGTGTGTTTTCACTCGGGTCAGACCGAGTCGTTTCAGGTATCATCTATTGGGCTTAGCTTGAAGTTGGTGTTGGATATCATTTCTTCTTTCGCTTGAGTAGTTTATTTCTTCAGCATACTCTGATGTTTTTACATTTGATTTGATGTATATGGTGTGGTCGAGTACGACCTTTATTGTATTCATATTGTATTGTACTAAACATGTATCAGTGTATATGTATATATATGATGTCGATTACTGTTCTGTGATGTGCTTTACATTTAGTTATTGTATTTTGTTCTGATAGATCCGTCAACCACCTATAGTTTTGGATTAAACATTTACTGTGTATGTCGATTCATTGAGATAGAAAAGAAAATTGTATTGCATTTATCGACGTATTCAGTAGATGTTTAAGACAAAGTTATAGATGATCGCCCTTAACCAGCCCTTTTCTCCGCTTTAGTAGATGGAATTACTCGTTGATTCTCTTTACTAAGGTAGGTCTCGGGGTGGGGCGTTACAGCTTGGTATCAGAGCCATGGTTAGAACAAAGTATAATAAACATAGAACAGTATGTATATCACGATACATCGAAGTACAATGCGAGTGAATCATTGTCCTTTATTCGAGCTTGTTTTCGAATCGTGCTTTGATTCTTTTTCGTATATTAGGATATGTTGAGATGGAATATGTCTAGGAATATGTATATTGTATTCCGTAGTATTCCATAATAGAGTTTGATGTCATATTATCTTATAAATAATCTTATTTAGGATTATTATATTCTTATTTTTGTCGATACGAGTGAGTTCGTATCGATGGAGCTGATTGATTTCTTTGAAGCATTCTTGTTGCATTCCTTTGAGAGTTGTGAATCCTATTAAAGGATCCACAACGATTGGCTTGTTGTGAGCATTCCGAGTTTTCTATTTGTTGCTGCTTTAGTGAGTATTTGTTTAGTACTCACTATATTAAGATGTATTTGATTTGAGATGGATTGACTTATTTGATGTTAAGTCCGATCCTTTTGGTTGTTATAGGATCCTATATTTATTTAGGCATCTTAATTTGATTGGTTTATTATCCCTATCACTTTGGAATGTTAATGATGATTCCGAAGTTTTTGTATTCACTCTTGAGTATCGAGATGTTGATGATATATCTAGAATTCCAATCAAGGTGATTTTGCTGGTTTTTGTGAGTCCGTTTGGATTTGACATCCAATCAGGCAATCGAATGTTGAGGTAACCTTATTCCTGGCTCTTAGCTCTTCGATTATCCTTCCACGAGGATATCCACTAAGGAATGAGGCGAGTTTCTAGATTATTCGAGTTCAATTGAGTTTATTATTCAGTTTTTTTTTAAGTTATCCTTTTCGAATACTCAATCGGTGTTATCCTTTGCAGCTTTACTTTATTTGAAGTAATGATTTGTGGTTTGTATGCTTCCTTTTCCTTCGAGGAGAATATCTTGCTTATCTTTGGTCTTGATGATTTCCTAGAGTGGTTCGTCCTCATGTAGGAGTTGACGAACACTCCGTCTCCTTATGTTGATTTTGTGAATCGCGTACTTTAGGAATATCTCGATGCATTCTCTTAATGTTCTTTGGTTTGAGTTTTTGAAGCCATATATATGAGTTTTAAAAAGAGAAATTAAAGTTTTGAGATATTTTAAAAATTAAAGAATGTTTTGAGAATATATTTATATGAGCAGTATTCTTTCATAGAAATAATTTGAGAGTGTTGGGTTATCCATCGAGTAGTTAAGAGTTCTGGTCGATACGCCTGATCAACGTTATCGATAGGAATCTCCTAAATGCTATGATGAGGCAGTCAAACACGAAGATTTGAGTTTTAAGGATTGAGATTTTGAAAATAATATTTTGAGATTAAATATTAAATTTATTCTTGAATGGTAATTGCAGCCATTGATTTTAGAGATGAGTAATAGAGTGGCGAGGCAGTTTGATCGTTCGGTCAACTCTGCAGCCAACGGATATATTTATTTATTAGAGACCCAATAGCGAGGCAATGCCATTTATTTATTTTTAAATTATAAAATGAGAATATAAATGAGATTATTTTTGAGTTGTGTTTTGTTGGATGTACATTTTGAGTAGAATCTATCTATTTTGATCGGTTTTGTTGGCGTTTTGCCTTCTTGTTGCTATTCGAAGACGAAGTGTCTTCGATAATTTGGGCTGTTGCTTGGAAATTTTTATATCCCACATATCCCTTTTCCGATGTTCGGGGAGATTTATGGGAATTTCAAGCAATCTTGTTATTCCATTCCTCTATCTTATGGTGTAAAATGAGGAATTTTCCGAATTTATGCTTATCCAGGCTTCTTTCAGTTGATTGAATTCGTTGTTTTGTACAAACTTTTCCCTAGAAATTGCGAGGACGTAATTTCGTTAAGGAGGGGAGTCTATAACAACCCTGGGTTTGGGGTCATCTTTTTTTTATGTTAAATTATATCGAAGGTTATAATTTAATATTGATTTTGAGAATAAAATTTGAGTTAAAAATCTAATTATTGTGAGAATTGAGGATTTGTTGTGAAAAATAGAGTTTGAGAATTTTATGTCATGTTATGTAAGTGGAAATGAATGGAAATTTTTTTTATTTAGATAAAAAAATGCAATAATTGGATAATTATTGCCGTTTGCTTTTGTTAATTAGTTTTAACAAGAGTAAGCAACTTTATTAAGTACTTATTGGATAAAAACATGAATTTGGGTTGGAGATTTGTTTTAACCATAAATTATGGTTTTAGATGGTTTTGTGTATTTTCTAAGTAAAGGAAAATATTTTGTGGAGTTTTAGAAGTTAAAATATGGGTTATTTTCTTTACTAAGTTAAAAGTGTCCAATTTATAATAAAAGAGCGGCTTTATTGTAAAAGTGTTTAAAATAGAGATTTATCTATTTATTTGGGTTTGAATGTTTTACTTTATAATTGATGAAAATTTGAGAGCTCTTGTATAAATAGTTTGTGAGAAAATAAATTGTATATATGTGTACTTATGTTGTGCACATATTTGTTGAATCAATTTATTCCTTGAGGCCTTTTTGTTGTAATTCTTTTGATTATTGAGCCCAAGCACATTTCCTTTTTTTGTGAACTCTAGCCTGGTTGAAGGGGAATTTTTTTTTCCTGTACGTTCTAATTCCTAAATCTTCTCTTCTCCCTCCCTCTCTTTCCATTCTCTGTGAAACTTTTCAATGGCCTCTTCAACCTAATCTCAAGCTAGAGCCCTTAAAAAATTAATTCTTTTGGCTTGCTAATTAACTCCAGAGGTAATCACCTTCCTTCTCCTACAAAGATCTCCACCAAATTCTTTTACAGTGAGTAAATTCTTACTTTCTTCTCCATTGGCTATGCATGTTTGTTTTGAGGTATTTTAAGGTACTGTATGTTCTCAACATCTACAAAAGACCTCAGCTTGGCTCCAAATTCTTGCTAAGATATTGCTAAAGTGTATGGTAAGTATTCATACTTACATTTGATAGCTAAATTTAGTCTTTGGACAAGAATATGGAATTATTTGGTTAATGTAAGTTCTGCTTGTCGTTGTTTAACTTCTGTTTGATATTATTACTCTATTGGCTGAATAGTATTTATGGTATAACTTTTGCGTTACATATCGAAATATAGAAATTCAAGATGTTCTCGAATCCTTGTGAAATATTACACAATTTTATGTTTTTGGTTTTGACTGATTTTGAAGTCTACATGGTGAAAAATTGACTTTTTCATCGCTGTCCCGTGTTGTTAGTCAGTGCAAATAAATTTGTTTTGTTGAAACCTGATCTTCAAATCACCATAACTTTTGAACGATTAATCAAAATTGAGTGCGATTTTTTTCGATTGGAAGGTATATTTATAAGGAACAACTTTCACGTATTGAGTTTTCTATAATTTAGATGTTTTCTGCGTAAAAATCCAATTTTTCTACTGTTGTCCCGAGAGCAAAAGCAATATTTGCTCTGTGCTAAAGGCTGAAACTAAATTGGCCATAACTTCTTCGATTTTGATCCAATTTTAACAAATTTAGATGTTTCGGAAAGCTTAGACTGTGTTCTAAAACTTTTATGTTTGGAGTTTCCAAAAATTTCGAAGTTATCTTTTCCAAAATTTTGATTGTTTGTCGCTGTCCCTAGATAAAATGACAGAAGTTGTGAAATTCAAATCTCAGAATTATTTTATCCATAACTTTTACAATTTTTATCGGAATTCGGTAATTTTTAATGTTATGAAAAGCTTAGAAACTAAGCTATAACTTTATTTTTATTCATTTTGCCTGATTTTGAAGTTATCTATGCTATTATTGTAATTGTTTGTCACTGTCCTGTAAATACATAAGTTCAGGCTAAGTTTGATGTTTTTGGTAAAACGATCATAACTTTTTAACCAATGATCGGAATTCGATGATCTTGGCCATTCTGGAAAGCATGGATTATATGCAAAAACTTTCATTTAGAGTGTTTTAAATTTTTTTCAATGTTTACTAGCTCAAAATAGAGGATTTTGTCCGTTGTCCTGTGTTTTGTTCCATGTTATTAGTGCACTTATTGTTTTCAAACCATTTGAAAATTGTTTTGCATCCATGAACATGTACATGCATGATCTGGCTTGGTAATTATGGTATTAAATATTTTGTTTTAAATATTTTTTAGAGTATTTCTAAATAATAAAAGTAGATATACTATATTTATTTTATATAAAAAGTAGAATTTTAATAAAAGGATTTTTTTTTGGGTTTCAAAAAATTTATTTTAAAACCCGTTTACCTTAGTAAATTATTGCGCAAAGATCATAAACTATTTTTGTTCCTTTCAGACGTATAAGAATGAGAATTAAACGATTTGGTAAGGATATATGGTATGGGACATGTGTTCTTGATTTATCGCTTAATATCGGACTTCTACGACCGAAACTAATTTGAATTATTATTTTGAGATGATTTAGAAGTTGCCAAATTTTAATGAACATTATTGGTTGGAGAATTACTCTTTTTGAGTACGTTTGATGACGAACCAATCTAAATGTTTATTTTGCAATCGCTGATGAGATGAGGCGACCAAGACGAAAATGTTCCATTTGGAGAATTATGATTAGAAATAACCGTCATGATGTTGTTTTACTTACCGATGAGACGAGGTAAGTCTATTTATGAAGTATTCATGAAGTTAAGATGTTTATGATGATTTATGAAGTTAAGATGGTTATGATGATTTTGACTTGTTGATGAAATGAAACAAGTCACGATGGAACCATTACTCGTCGATGTGAAGAGATGAGTATGGTATTATATTAACTCGCCGATGAGATGAGGCAGAGTGAGATTTGTAATGGTTCAGATGTTTTATGATGTTTTCTAATATGGAACCAACTAACGATTAGTAAAACATTAGGGGATAACGTATAGTATGGGATATATGTTCTCGCCTTTTGGGTTCCTATTCGAATAGTTGAGACACATTCAAGATGTTACTAGTACTGGACCGAGTACGATTGCAGTCACCACAATGTTCACGATGTTATTACTCAACTCCAATCACCATGATGTTTTTACTCGGATTTGTGGCTGGGTTTCATCAAGATGTTCGGACTAGTCAATCACGATGTTATGATGTTATGTGACCCCAAGTCATCACGATGTATGGTACCAAATTACTAGTACTAGTCAAGATGTAAAGAACGTGCTATTTTCCATGAAGTTTAGATGTTTCGTTTTCACTGTTTTGATGATGATGCTTTATTATAGCCTTATGTAAGAAAAGGGCTTATTTATATACATGGTTTTATGGTGATTTCGAATATGATGTTTTGGATTCTTTCCGGGCTCTATCAAGATGGATTTGAGACATTATATATATTTATACCAATGAGATAAGGTATAAATTATGGTAATGCTTTTATGATGAGTGTTGATAGTAGATTTAAGATAGATTTATATTTATACCAATGATATGAGGTATAAATGATTATGGAGATTCCTTTATAATGGGTTTAATGATGGATTTGAGATGTGTTTATATTTATGCCAATGAGATGAGGTATAATAATTAAGTCGTTTCTATTAGATGGGTTTTATTTATGATGGATTCTTGAAGTTTAATTATCTTATGAAGATTTACTTTATGGTCCATATCCTCACCCATTTCATTCGGTTATATATATAATTAGATAAACCATGTCTGTCTAATATACATATTGTATTCCTCTACGCAATCATGATGAGCCATTGATGTATCACTCTAGAGATAACTTGATGACCTATATCATTCCATTGGTAACGATGGAATGGTTTTCCCCTTATCTCTTATCATCACATTTACTAATGATAAGTTCTAGCTAGCCTGACCCGTGTGTTTTCACTCGGGTCAGACCGAGTCGTTTCAGGTATCATCTATTGGGCTTAGCTTGAAGTTGGTGTTGGATATCATTTCTTCTATCGCTTGAGTAGTTTATTTCTTCCGCATACTCTGATGTTTGTACATTTGATTTGATGTATATGGTGTGGTCGAGTACCACCTTTATTGTATTCATATTGTATTGTACTAAACATGTATCAGTGTATATGTAAATATATGATGTCGATTACTGTTCTGTGATGTGCTTTACATTTAGTTATTGTATTTTGTTCTGATAGATCCGTCAACCACCTATAGTTTTGGATTAAACATTTACTGTGTATGTCGATTCATTGAGATAGAAAAGAAAATTGTATTGCATTTATCGACGTATTCAGTAGATGTTTAAGACAAAGTTATAGATGATCGCCCTTAACCAGCCTTATTCTCCGCTTTAGTAGACGGAATTACTCGTTAATTCTCTTTATTAAGGTAGGTCTCGGGGTGGGGCGTTACAGTGGTAGCTAGTTTTGGTATCATTGACCAAGGGAAAAATGCTGGGAATTTTTTTTAATGTGTGAATTTCTCGAATTGGGTCGAACTAGGGTTTCGGCTTTGTTTTCGTTCGGCCCTGTTGTCGAGATGTTTGCAACTTGAATAGCTGACCGGAGGTGATCGCTTCTTGGGGGACCGATGCTCGGGATGTGGCGCTTCGATGATGAGAACGACAGGGGCTGTATGGCGTCAAAGCTTTGGCCGTGGGAGGTTTTGGTTTTCGAGCAGCTGTAGTGGTTCGAGCTTGGGGTCGAAATTTTGATTCTCGAGTTCATTCTTCGATCTGGGTTCGAGTTAGTGTTCGCATGGGTACTTATGACCGTTGTAGATGGTCGCGATGACCTGTAATGGCCGCAGGCGATGTCGCACGTGCACCATGCACGTTGCTATGTGCACTGGAATGTGATTTTAGGTAGTCGAGATAAAGACTCGGGGAAGTTCTCGCGTTATGCTCTGGTTGGACTCGAAGAGGAAGGAGTGCCGGGTTGCTTCGGGTTAGGCACGGGTAGACCCATTGTTTTGCTCGGGTTTTTGGGTTGCATGTTTTTCTTTTGGGTTGGTTTGTGTAGTGGCAGGTTGCTGTGTAACTTTTGTTGAGTTAATGAAGGTAAGCATTGTATTATAAGCAAGTTTATAAAAGAAACCAACATATATAGTTGAACTTGATATAATGTAAACCAAAACTTTTAAAAGTAAATGTTAATCAAGCTTTAAAAGTATAAATTGAAATTATTATTAAATTTAAATTTATTCAAAATGATTTCTTTTTGAAAGTAATTTAATTTAATTACATTTTTGAGTTCAATTTAAAAGAATATTTTGAATTTAAATATTAAATCAAAGTTTAAGTTTAAATTTTAAGTAATGATTTAAAACTAAAATTTCAAATTTATATTTGAAATAAATAAGATTAATTTAGATGTTTTAAAGTATTCTAAATTTTGAAATTTGTTTCTAAATTTCCTATTTTCAAATAAGATTATTATTATGATTTTTAAACCAAATAGGATAATTTGTTTTAAGTTGTTAAAATTTGATTTATTCAAATAATTCATTATAAGATAAATAAGGTTAATTTATCTTTGATTGAATATAAGAATATTTAATATGATTTGTTAATAAGTAAGCTTTAATCAAGATTAATGATTTTATTAATTAATTAAAGATTTAAAAATATAAAAAGTTAATTAATTAATTATTTAATTAATTTTAAATAATTAGTTAATTGTTTATTTAATTTTATATGATCACTTAATTATGGATTAATCAAGTGTTATTACTTAATGAAGTAATCAATGGTGAATTATGGAATGTAATTAATGGAAGTAATTATAGGAAATTACTCATGGGAGTAATAAATTGAAGTGATTAATGGAATAACTTAATATTATCAATTAAGGAATTGATTAATATAATTGTTTTAAAGTTAATTAATTATGGAGTAATTATTAGTTAAAGAATCAATGATCATTTAATAATGGGATTAATTATTTGTTAAGTAATTAATGAAAGTAATTTTAAGATAATTACTTATGTTAGTAATTAATGGTTAATTACTTAATTTATTTTGTTAATTAATTAATGTGATTAATTAATTAATGAATGAGGTTAATTTAAGATTAATTACTAAGTGTAATTAATTGAAATGTAATTAATTATTGAAGTAATTAATTGAGGATTTATTTATTTATTTAATTGATTAATAATTACTTAATGAAGTAATTAAAGATTAATTAATTAAATAAATTAATCAAAGGGAAATTAATTAATTAAGGTAAGTAATTACAAATTGTTAATTACCAATTATGATTAATAAGATGATTAATTACAAGTTAATTTAATTAATGGAATTATTAATTGATAGGATCATTAATTAATGTAATTAATGATATTAACCAAGGTTGATTAATAAACGTAAAAAATTAAATTGTGATTAATTAATTGTGATTAATTAAGGTTTAATGTAATTAATTATAATTGATTAGTTAATAGATGTAAGTGAAGGATAATTAATTATCGTAATTAATGATAAGTAATTAAAAGTTAATTACTGTATATGGCTAAGGGTAATTACTTGAATGTAATTAAAGTATAATTAATCAAGGAAGATTAATTTGGGAAGATCATTAAGAGACGATTAAATTTTTTATTTGGAATAATAATTAATGAAGAAGGATTATGGTAATCCAATTGATTAAGAGTTAATCAATTCTGCTTTGGATGATTTATTAATATTGGTTGATTAATTGATATGGGGTAATCAATTTTGGGTGATTGATATTGGGTGTTTGATATTGGTTGATACTGGATGATTTGGATATCTATGATATGTGATATGCTACTTTGTGAAGATAAATGATGTTATGAATTATCTATTATGATAATGTTATTCATCTATCTGTTTATATCATCCTGAATATAAGTTAAACTGTTCAAACCCTTAAGTACAACTTGGACATTAAAATGGCCTTTTTTTCCGGTGAGACCGGGATCGTGTTTTCATATTTGGATATCCGAAAACCACATCGATTCCAATTTAAACGTTAGGTCGTGAATCCAAGTGGAGCTTTGTAAAGACTCGAGGTGTAAGGACTACACGTCAGTATAACCCTGTGGGTGATTCCGTAATGAGTTTGACGGAATAGTACTTATGCTCAGTACTGTATAAACAAGGATCCATGAGCCCGAAGACTCCAAACCCAATATCACTCGAGTGGTGACAAATGACCAACTGCAAAATGATACAATAGGGCGACAAGCCCGAAGGCACAAACCTGAAGGTACAAACCCGAAGGCAACATACCCGAAGGCAACAAACCTGAAGGAGATAGTCCGAAGACACTATCCCAAAGGCAACAAACCGTAGTGGTGAAGGTACGGAGGCCCAGTACTGGACAACACTAACGGGCAGAATGTCACAACTCTCGAAAAGGAACCCTTAAAGTATTAACGTGAGTCCCATAACCACCTGTTCGCACTAAACGGTTTACTATTCGATAGTCAATTTCACACTCAAAGTAGTACAATGTTTACCTCATCTTATCGGTAAACCAGACCAAAGGTCAAACCAATCAATCGAATAGGTTGGGGATTAATCGGAAAGATAAACACATGGATTCATGGTCCGTGTTTTACCTCACCATTTAATCTCCTTTCCACTTCGCTCAAAGTGCGAAATTGTGTGTGTGTTTTAAATAGAATTTATAAATTAGAGAAGTGAGCTTTTAATACGATTTGAAGAGATCATTTTATAAAAACCCGTGTATGAAATCAAAAAGGAATCATCAAAGTCAAATATGCATAAATAGCTAATTGGAATCAACACGCGTTGATTAAATTTGGAAAACCAAGCAAAATAGGAAAATAGGCAAAAGAAAGCAGATTCAGACATTTGAAATAGGTGGTTCAGACGTCTGAATCTGAAAAATTAAATGTTTTCCAGAACCTAATTCAGACGTCTGAACCAAATGTTTCAGACGTCTGAAATAGGCGTTTTTAGCCTATTTCCTTTCTATTTGAAATCAAGCCAATTCAGACGTCTGGAATTTTGATTCAGACGTCTAAATACTGGGGAATAAAATTTCACAGTATAATATTCATACGTCTGAAAATGAGGATTCAAACGTCTGAATCCTGTTGTTTAGGCATTTCCTGAACCTGGGCCATTAATGTCCAATACAAATCAAAGCGATCGGATGAGCGATGATTACGAACTTACGTCAATGACTGCCCAACCTCAATGACTCACCCAAACACTCCAAACAACATAAACATCAACCATATAAGGACTTCATAGATTTGGCTTCAAAAATCATAAATTGGCAATTTCATCAAATCAATCCAAATCGGAGGCAAACGAACATGTAAATATGTTAGGAACTCATTCCTAACAATCCAACATAGTTGTAAACAGAGATGTGAGATAAAAATCTCACCTTTTAACTCACAAACAAAGATGAGTAGCTCAAACGCAAAGAAAAGACCAACCACTCTCCACTTCAACTCTACCAGCTTCAATCTAAGACCAAACCAAGTATTTCCTAAGTTAGGTTTAGGAAACTTTCTGAAATTGAAGAGGAAAAGAGTTGGAGAAGATGAAGAGGAGGCTTACCAATAGTTTCTCTTGGGTTATGGAGCAAGAATTTGAGTTTGCAAAGTAAACTAGGGCTTGGAATTTCTATTTCCCATTCTCTTTCCCCATTTTCAGTTGAGCTAGAGTTAAATAATTGAGAATGAGTGAATGGAGAAGAGAGGGGACTGAGTTAAGGGTATTAAGCTAAGCTAAAGGGCTGAACCCAAACCCAAAACCAAAATAGAAAAAGCAGCAAAATTCTGCTTACTCCAAACATACCAGAGCTTATACTCAAAAAGATCGCAAACGCCATTTTGAACTCAATGGAAGTAGTTCCGAGTCCCAAATCGACAGTTTGCAAAAAGTAACATTTCGGACCTAAATCCGACTAACGACGCTATATTTAAATAAAACATTTAAATATATATTCGTTAAATATGCGGGTTGTTACAGATCTCCCCTCCTAACAAAATTGCATCCACGCAATTCCTAGAGACGATATTTGTAACAACTACATACATACATCATCCAAAAGGAAAAAATAAGCCTGAGATAAAGAGATACTCTCGCCGTTGCCACACAAAGATAGAAAACCCGGATAGGATCGCTCGATAAACTCTCTGGTTGCCCAAGTGCAGTCATTGGGACTAGCGAACCATTGAACTTTAATGAGCGGCACGTCCTTGTTTCGAAGGTGTCGCACCTCCGTGGCAAGCACGTGAATAGGTTTCTGTACAATAGATAAGTCCGGTGAGATCTCAATCCCTTGCAAATCAAAAGAATCGATAACAGAATCCGACTCTCGAAGACACTTCCGAAGTTGAGAGATGTGAAACACGTCGTGAATGCCAGATAAATGAGTAGGAAGTGAAACTCTATAAGCCACAGGGCCAAAACGTTCAGCAATAGAAAATGATCCTATAAAGCGAGGAGGCAATTTCCTAGTCGTACTGAAGTGCATCACCCCCTTCAAAGGAGAAACACGAATAAAAACAAGATCACCGTCTGAGAATTCGAGAGGCTTCCTACGGTTGTCTGCGTAGGATTTCTGGCGGCACTTTGCCTCTTTCATTCTCAAACGAATCAAATCAATCTTCTCAGAAGAGTCACGAAAAAAATCCGGGCCAAGAATAAGCTTCTCCCCAGATTCCAACCAACAAGAAGGTGATCGACATGGCCTTCCGTATAAGGCTTCGAAAGGAGCCATACCGATACTAGACTGAAAACTATTGTTGTAGGAGAACTCTATAAGAGGTAGGTGATCTTCCCAACTATCACCGAAATCAAAAATTCAAATACGGAGGAGATCTTCCAAGATACGATTCACCCGTTCAATCTTTCCGTCAGACTGTGGATGATAAGCTGTGCTAAAATTAAGCTTTTTTCACAAAGCTTGCTGAAGACTCTGCCAAAAATGACTTGTGAATAAAGGATCACGGTCACTCACAATAGAACTAGGAACATCGTGAAGTCTCACGATTTCCTTGACATACAACTTAACCAAAAGCGAAGCAGTCCTATTAGACTTAATAGGAATAAAATGAGCAGACTTGGTGAGGCGATCAACAATAACCTAGATGCTAGAATGGCTCGATCTCGAACGAGGTAGGGCGTCAATGAAATCCATAGAAATCTGATCCCATTTCCACAATGGAATCTCTAAAGTCTGAAGAAGAACCGAAGGACGCTGGTGTTTGGCCTTAATACGCTGACAAGTTATGCAATTACTCACATAACTCGCCACATCGCGCTTCATTCCTTCCCAATAATAAAGACGACGCATATTGGCATACATCTTACTACTACCCGGATGAATAGTATACTTAGAACAGTGACAGTCATCAAGAATGTCATGCCTAAGTGCAAAATCAGAAGGCACAAAAAGACGGTTCTTCTTGCGAAGACACCCATGAGAATCAATGTCAAAATTCCACAACGCCTCATCACAGGATCCAGACTCACAAAGCTGAATAAGATGCAACAAATCAGGATCACGCCGCTGAGCATCGGTAATGCGATCTAATAAAATGGGTCGAGCTCCCAAACTAAATAATAGAATAAGAGAATCAAAAAATGAAGCTCGATCACGAATTTCACAAAAAGATAGAGTCTCAAGAATATCCCATTCGGCAAGCATCATAGAAACAACAACCGAATGTTTGCGACTAAGCTCATCAGCAACACGATTACCCTTACCCGAGGTATACTGGATATCAAAGTCATAAGAGGCATGAAACTCGAGCCAACGTTGTTGCCTGATATTGAGTTCCTTCTGAGTGAACAAATACTTCAACGATTTATGATCGGTGTAGAGAATGAAGCGCTCGCCCAATAAATATTGTCGCCAAATTTTCAAGGCAAAGATAATGGCGGCTAACTCAAGATCGTGAGTGGCATAGCGAACTTCATTCAGACGTAGTTGCCTAGAAGCATAAGCAACTACCCGATCCTTCTGCATAAGAACAACACCGAGACCACTACCACAAGCATTGGTGTAGACAATAAGATCATGATTCCCCTCGGGAACCACAAGGATAGGAGCATTAGTGAGAAGTTCCTTTAATGTCAGAAAGGAAGCTTCACACTTGTCGGACCAAATATAACGAATGCCTTTCTGAGTAAGGCTGGGGAGAGGAACCACCATACGGGAAAAATCCTTAATGAACCGACGGTAATACCCCGCCAATCCAAGGAAACTACGAATCTCATGCACATTCTCAGGCCTCTTCCAATTTTGGATGGCTTCGATCTTTAAGGGATCGATTGTAATGCCCTCGAAAGATACAACGTGGCCTAAGAACTTAAGCTTATTCTCCCAAAAATGGCACTAGGAGAATTTGGCTCTAAGCTGATGAAGACGGAGGGTACTCAAGACAATTCTCAAGTGATTAGCATGCTCAGCTTCAGACTTAGAATAAATAAGGATGTCATCAATAAACACAAGGACGAACATATCGAGATATTCCCGGAATACTCGATTCATGAGATCAACAAAGAAAGAAGGAGCGTTCGTCAAACCGAATGGCATAACGAGCCACTCAAAAGAACCATATCGAGTGCGGAAAGCTAGAAGAGGTATGCTATCCTCCGTGGCTCGTAACTGATGAAAACCCATGGCAAGGTCGAGCTGAGAAAAGACCTTAGCACCACACAATAGATCGAACATGTTATCAATCCTAGGCAATGGATACCTATTCCTGATGGTTAACTCATTAAGCTTGCGATAGTCAATGCAAAGCCTAAGAGTTCCATCAGATTTCTTCACGAAAACGACCGCGGATCCCCACGGAGAAAAACTGGACTGAATTAACCGCTTGGATTCAAGCTCTAAAAGCTGCTTCTTGAGTTCCTCATTTTCCTTTGTAGACATCCTCGTGGGAGAACGACTAACTGGCTGTGTGCCTGAAATGAGATCAATGCGGAACTCAATTGCCCGCTTGGGTGGCAAACCCAAAATAGGCTCGAAAACATCGGAAAAGTCACAAGCAATAGGAATACGAGATATATCATCATCATCTCGCGAGTCAAGAGAATGTAAAGCCATTTCGGAATTATCCACATCCCGAAGAACAAGGATAGCTGAGTAAATGAATCCGGATGTCGAAGCTATAAAATCCTCTCTGAACAAATAATCCTGGCATCGTATCTCACTAGCCAGTCCATTCACAAAATCATATCAAATCCTAGACAAAAAATAACGTGCAGATTCGCACGAAAAGAAAAGCCACATAAAACAATCTTAGCATCATCACAAAGCATGATGAGGGTCATGGATCCCCCAATAGGATTCGCAATCCTTAAAGAAGTAACCAAACAAGAAACATCCAAAGATAAATCACCGACGCGCTTTTTCGATACGAAAGAATGTGAAGCACCCATATCGAAAAGAACTCGAATACTATGGTCATGAAATAAAATAGAACCTTCCAAAATAGATGGAGATATACCTTTGGGTTGAGAAGAACCTTCAGAAGCTTTAGCAGCATAAAGCTTGCTAGACTTGGCACCAGAAGGAACAGTAGGGCAGGTGGAAACATGATAACCTTCCTTCTTGCAATTGCGACAGAAAAGAGGCTTAGGACAAGCTCGAATCATATGATCAGGAGAACCACAACTAAAACACTTCCGAATGAAAGGTGTTCCCACAGACTGAGGCTGAGAATTAGAACCACCGGTCTTCTTCTTCTTAGAAGGAAAAGACCTGGACTTCTGAAATGGAAACTGCCTCTTGTTGGGGTTCTTGGAAACCTCAACATCATCACCACTATCACACTCCTTCTCGATAGCTTCGAGATGAAGTGTAGAATCAACCAACTCCTCAAAAGAAAGTTTAAGCAAGCGACAAAGACTTCTTAAGATATTTCTTAAGGCTAGAGACAAACTTCGGATTCTTCTTATAGGAAGTGCTAATGAATTCAAGACCATACTTAGATAAAGCCTCGAATGATGCAACATACTCAGAAACAGAAGATTTCCCTTGCTTCAACTCAAGGAAGCGACCGGTCAATAAAACTTTTTCAGATTCAGGAACGAACTTTAGTTCGAATCGTCCCCGAAACTGAGTCCAAGAAAGAGTAGACTCATCTATTTCGGTAATAAGAAGCTCGTACCAATCAAGAGCATGCCCTTGTAATAAACTAGAAGTTACAAGAACTCAATCATGATCAGAAAGATCCATGCGAGAGAAGATACGCTTGCACGTGCGAAGGCAAGCTTGGACTTCAAGAACAAACTTGGAGCCTTTAAATAGCTTTCCCCCAAGATGAGAAAAATCACTACACATACGTGCAAAGGCAAACTTGCGAGGTGGAGATACTCAAGGAGGAACTGGCGGCTGAGTGCTCCTAAACAACTCCAAAAACTGATAGGCAGACATATAAATGCCATCCGGATGTGAGCTACTGGATTGCCCAGCATCCGAACGTCGTCCCCTGCCTATTCCAGCCATACGCTGAAAGTAAGATAAGAACAAGATTATTCACAATGTAGATGTCATTAATTCAAATGTGGAATACTACGGAACAAAATGCATTCCTAGACGTATTCCCACATTCTATCTACCACCAAGGCACAGAAGGAATATAGAGGCACGATGGTTCAAAGATTTGTAACACTTATACACTTTGATGTACCAGAATATGTGCTTCTATTCTATGTTTATCATATTTTGTTCTGAACCTTGCTTTGATACCATACTGTGACGCCCCACCTCTATACCTATGGTAGCCAAGGACACTATGAGGTAATGCCGTCAACTAATGCAGAGAATAAGGCTGATTAGGAGCGACCATCTATAGCCTTGCTTTAACTATCTACTGAACACATCGACAATTGTCATAAAAGAAGATCGACATATCCAATGAATACTCAAAACAAAACCATAGGTGGTTGGAGGATCTATCAGAACAGAATATAACAACTCAAATGTAATATACATCATAGATAGTAGATCATCATATACACATATATAGATACATAACAGCGTATACAAACTGATACATGTCAAGTGGTATAGCAAACCACAATATACAGGCGAATCCAAAAGAATACATATCAGAGTTACAACAAAAAGGACTGCACAAAAGCTATAACAAAAAGAAGCTAGCGGAATAGTCCATGCGGAAGCAAAATATGCTAAGTGTTAACTCCTCATTTATTCAGCGACCTAATGGTGCAACAAGCATTACGACCTAACAAGGTACAGGACCTAAAGGTATCGCGACCTAGCGACCTAATGCTAAGCGGCCCAGCGACCTAAAGGATTAGATGGTCCAGGGACCTATGACTCAACGAGTGAACAACTTATGTGAAGGCACGACCTAACTAACTAAGGGAGTAAGCGACCTAATACATAAAGCGACTGAGCGACCTAGCGCACCGACGACCTATGGACTGAGGTGACCTAGCGACCTAAACGTATACACGACCTAGCGAGTCAAGATGGGGAGAGACTTAGCAATATGCTCAACCTAATGACCCAACGACCTACGACCTATACTAGGTCGCGCTCTACCTACTGACCCGTTGGGAGAGGACGAAGTGCGACCTATTTGAACCAAAGCTCGTATCTGTTAGGTCGCACGAGGGTTACGACCTAACATAGGTCGCCGAACGGCCTGCGACCTATGTCCAGGTATTCCTTATAAATACGGCGCTAGCTCTAACATTCAAAGGATCTTTTTTGGCTCATTCCCGGAACGCCGATACTCTGCTGAATTCTCGACTCACTCGACACTTCAAACACAAAGGACATCTCAACAAACTTCAAGAGGAAATCTAACGCAATCAACATGGATTCAAAGACTTCTTCTACATCGGAGTTCTAGTTATTTGTCCCATCAGTGTTGCAATCAGAGATTGTTGTAAAGTTGTAATTGATCCAGCAATAAACAAGATTAAAGTGGGCGTAGGCTTAACCCGAAGCCGAACCACTATAAAACTGTTGTCTTTTACTGCTTTCTCTGTGACTTTTCTACCTGTTTCTAATTCCCGTGTTCACGGGTGGTGCTTTCACTTAATCTCTACTTACATTGAGGTGTTAGCGTTCAATTTTAAGCGTTAACATTTTTGGTGCTTTCACTGAGAAATTGAACTCAGGCTATTTTCGTCATTGCTTCTCAAAAATTTGTTGAAAAAATCTCTCTCAAAACCAGAAGTCTATCAGAGATAATGGCTCCTGGAAGAAAGCGTGGATCTACAAGACCTAGTAATGTCCATGAGAATACTGCCACTTCTCCTTCGTCAAGTCAAGCAGCACCAAGTGCCGGAATTACACGACCGGAGTTAGATGCTGCAGTATCTGGGTTATACCAACAGATGGAAGCCCAGAATACTTTGATGCTTGAAAGGTTAAATGCATTGCTCGAAGCTAGCCGTCAACCGGTGAGAAATGAAGAAAACCTTGCAGATGATGTTCATAACCCTGAAGAGAGGAATATTCCTCAAAGAGCAGCTATCCTCGCCAAAGAAACACCTCCTCAACCTTGAGGATCGAGACCATAACCAACTCTCCACGAACGTTTGTCCAGACAAACTTCCGAGAAAATGGCCGAAGTCTGTCCTGCAGATCCTTTAAATGATGAGGAATATCTTTCGGGCATGGTGCGACAAATCATGAAAGAAAGTATGCAGAGGGATGAAGATGAGAAGCAATGGGGATTCGCTCCGAGCAAAACTCCGTTCACTGAAAGGATTCTAAAGGCGGAATTCACAAGGAAGTTTGTTCCTCCTACCATCTCGGCTTATAAAGGAACAAGCGATCCTAATCAATTCCTGTACAAGTATGATTGGCACATGACTGGTGCTAGAGCGTCTGATGAGATCAAATGCTGGTACTTACTGGTATATTTGGAAGGAGTGGCTCTGCTCTGGTTCACAAAGCTTCTGGTCCGATCCATAGACCAGTTCGTCTATTTGACTCGGAAGTTTAAAGAGCAATTCAAGTTGTATGCTTCAAAGGCAAAGGATATTATGTCACTGTCAAGCCTGGAACAGAATCCTGGGGAATCTATCAGGTCTTTCTTGAACCGCTTCAACATAGCTTTGGCTGAAGTGGACAATGCAGAGCCACGGATGGTCTTGACATACCTGATGAGGGCAATCGACAAATCAAGCGAATTTGGGAAGTGGCTGAAGATGAAAGAACCGAATTCACTTGAGAAATTCTATAAGAAGGCTGATGAATTCATGTGCTTGGAAAGCCTTCGAGCACCAGTTAAAGTAGCATTGACAGAGGTTAAGAATAATACTACTGCTCCTACCAGAAGGGAATCCGAAAGTCAGAAAAGGGAAAATAACGGTGGGAAGAAACAGAAAGATGTGAAGAAACCTCGCTTCTTAAAACCTTCAGTTTTCACTCCTTTGACTGACACCCCGGAGAATATCTTCTTTGCTACCAAAGATGCGGTAGAATATCCTAAGCCGCCTGAGATGAGAGTTAACAAAAAAGCTGCTTAGAGTGGGAGATTCTGCCGATTTCATAATCAACCTGGTCATGATACCAACGAATGTCGCGATCTGAAAAGTCTGATTGAAGAACTACTGAGAGAGAACAAGTTGCAGCAATATGTTAAAAGAAGTAGAAATGACCCAATTTCATCTACTAAGGCCAACAACTTCCTGCTCATCCATCTGGCTCGGTTGAGAGGAATACTGTGCATGAATCAGAAAGGCATGTTATTAATGTGATTACAGAAGGTCCTCACCCAGCAGGCAGAAGATGGGGCGAGATGGAAAGATATGCCCGTGCCTTGAAGTATGGACCAATAGAAGAGAGTATTTTTGTGCTAGAAGATGCTGCACCTTTGAAGCAGCAGAAAACTTTTAATGATGATATTATGTTCAGAGCCAGGGACTCTATGGGCATTAAAGCTCCAACCATGGATCCCTTGGTCATTTCTGCAGGCATTGGGCCGGCTATTGTGAGAAGAGTGCTTGTAGATTGCGGCGCTTCTTGCAACGTTCTCTTCAAAAAGACGTTTGATCAAATGAAAATTTCGATGGCTGACGTTCAAGCCTCATATCAGAAAATCGTTGGGTTTACTGGGGAACCGAAGCAGCCCATTGGAACTATCGACTTGTTCATGGAGCTTGGAGAGGGGCAGAAGAAGGTGGTTCGGAAACAGACTTTTGTAATTGTTGATGAATTTTCTGCCTACAACGCCTTCCTGGGCTGACCAACTCTTGTGGCTTTTAAGGCAATTCACGCCCCGTGGTACCT
This sequence comes from Allium cepa, assembly GCA_030765085.1. NCBI lineage: Eukaryota > Viridiplantae > Streptophyta > Magnoliopsida > Asparagales > Amaryllidaceae > Allium > Allium cepa. The sequence continues at coordinate 754,396,408 of CM060931.1, read as the reverse complement.
CACTATGAAATTTCCCACGGATAATGGCGTTGAGGTTATTAAAGGGGATCAGAATGTTGGGCGAGAATGTTATCTAATAGAGTTGCGTGAAGCAAGGAAGAGAGAGATGGGAAAACATGCGGAAGCCCCAGTCCGCATCAAAGAACCAACCTTGTAGCAATTACAGGGTGGACCCTGCACTGGCGAGCATAGCGGGGCACGAAGAGAAATGGATCCCAGAAAAGCTAGTGCAGGGGAGAACAGAGTGGTGCCAGTGGAAGTAACGGTGCCAGTACCAGTTGACCCAAAAGATCTGAACAAAGTAGTGAATGTGGGTTCGCAACTTAATGTGACGGTTCAAAATTCCTTAATATCATTCTTGAAAGCAAATCTGGATGTATTCGCTTAGACTCACGCCGATATGTGCGGAATATCCCCAGAAATTGCAGTGCATACCCTGAATATTGATCCGAAGTTTACACCGGTAAAACAGAAGAGAAGAACCCAGGGACCTAAAAGGTCAGCAGCGTTGAAGGAAGAGGTAGACCGGCTTATGGAGAATGGTTTCATCAGGGAGTCTACTTATCCAAAGTGGGTTTCAAATCCAGTACTGGTTAAGAAAGCTAATAGGAAATGGAGAGTTTGCATTGATTTTTCAGATTTAAATAAAGCATGCCCCAAAGACGGCTTCCCGTTACCCAGGATAGATCAGTTGGTGGATGGAACATCGGGCATGAATTGTTATCTTTCATGGATGCTTACTCCGGATACAACCATATTATGATGCATGAGCCGGATCAGGAAGACACAAGCTCATCATCGATGTTGGACTCTACTGCTATAAGCTCTTGCCCTTTGGACTTAAGAATGCAGGGCAACTTACCAAAGACTAGTCAATGCTATGTTCAAACCGCAGATTGGCAAAACTGTGGAAGTTTATGTTGACGATATGTTGGTGAAGTCAAAGAAAGCGTTAGACCATATGGACCACTTGGCGGAAATTTTGCAATCCTCCAAAAGTACGGAATGAAACATAATCCTTTGAAATGTTCGTTTGGGGTGGAGTCCGGAAGTTCTTGGGTTTCATTGTGAGTGCTAGGGGCACTGAAGCTAATCCTGCTCAAATCGCTGCCATAAGAGAAGTCAAAGCCCCTAGAACGAAGAAGGAACTGCAAAGTCTTAATGGAAAAGTCTCTGCCTTGAGTCGATTCATTTCCAAAGCTACTGATAAATGCATTCCATTCTTTGATGTTTTAAAGAAAGGAAGGACAAATTTTGACTGGACTACTGAATGCCAGAAAGCTTTCGATTAGTTGATTCGTCATATGGAAACGCCTCCAATACTTTCTAAGCCGGACAATGGTGAAGATCTTTTTGTATATTTGGCAATCTCGTCTCATGCTCTCAGTGCAGCGTTGGTACGGGAAGATGCAAAAATTCAGCGCCCGGTTTATTATATCAGCAAGAGGTTCACCGGGGCAGAGATGAATTATTCAAAATTGGAGAAGCTCGCCTATTGTCCACTGATTGCATCAAGAAAGTTGAGGCCGTATTTCCAAGCTCATCCTATCAGAGTCCTCACTGATCAACCTCTAAAGCAAGTCCTGTTTCGTCCTGAGACTTCGGGTCGTCTTCTGAAGTGGAATATTGAACTTAGCCAATACGACATCACTTATCATCCCCGGAGAGAAATCAATGGACAAGCTTTGGCAGATTTCATCGCAGAATGTACAGAAAAGGTGACAGTGAGGAAGAAGCGACTGATAATCCCCTAATTCGATGGAAATTACATGTTGATGGAGCAAGAAACGATTATTGTTCTGGGGCTGGGGTTGTACTTGAAACCCCTTAAGGGCGGTCATTGTGCTATGCATTGAGATTGGAATTCCCTTCGACAAATAATGAAGCAGAATATGAAGCTCTTATCACCGGCTTGAGAATTGCTAAAGAATTGAAAGTCAAAGTGTTGTAGATCTTTAGTGATTCACAGCTTATTGTATGTCAAGTTAAAAAAGAGTTTCAAACTAAAGGAGGAAATCTGCCTGCTTATTTTTCAAGAGCTTTGGAACTTCTCGATGATCTTGACCATTATACGATAAATCATATACCCCGGGAAGAGAACATGAAGGCATATTCTCTCACAAAGTACGCAAGCAACGGTGAAGCTTAATTATTAGGATTAGTTCCTGTGGAAGTCCTGTCAGCTCCAAGCACTGATGAAATGGATATTGACTGGATCATGACTATATCTCAAGAGAAAGAGTCATGGATGACTCCTATAATAGAATATATGCTCAACGGTTCTCTACCGTAAAGTTGAAAAGAACGATAGAAGTTGCTAAGAAAAGCCTCCAGATACATAATTCAAGATGGCCGATTGTGTAGGCGGGGATTCTCAATGCCATTACTCCGATGTGTGACCAAGGAAGAGGCTAAGACAATTCTAGCTGAAGTACATGGAGGAGAGTGTGGAGACCATTCAGGTGGTCAAACTCTAGCAAAGAAAATTCTCCGTTATGGGTATTTTTGGCCAGATATTAATCGTGATGCTGCAAGTTATGCCTGAAAATGTGACCGATGCTAGAGACTTGCAAAAATCCTAAGAGCACCTTCCACCGAGATAACACAGATGGTCAGTCCGTGGCCATTTGCTATTTGGGGAATAGATCTCATTCGACCTTTGCCAACCGCTAAATCCGGAATCAGATATGCTATTGTTGCTGTTGATTATTTTACTAAATGGGCTGAATCTGAACCATTAGCTACTATTACCTCTAAAAAGATGATAAACTTTGCAACTAAGAATATCATTTGCAGGTATGGTGTGCCTCAAAAGATAATCACAGATAATGGAACCCAATTTGAAAGTGAAGAGTTCCAAGATTTTTGCAAGCGATTCAAGATCCAGAAAAGCATCTCAGCAGTGGCTCATCCGCAGGCAAACAGGCAAGTGGAACTAGTAAACAAAACTGTCAAATCAACCATAAAAAAAGCTGGAAAAAGCGAAAGGTGGTTTGGTCGATAAGCTTCCACTAGCACTATGGGAATATAGAACCACCCACAAAACTGCGACTGGGCACACTCCATTTTCATTAGCATATGGATGAGAAGCAATGATTCCGGTGGAAATAGAGGTCCCTTTACATAGAAGAATTCATTTCAATCTAGCTGAAAACGAAGAGTTGCAACTTGAAGCACTTGACTTTCTTGATGGAAAAAAGGGAAGAGGCTCAACTCAGAATTGCAGCCCATCAGCAAAGAATTGCCAGGCATTTCAATTCCAAAGTTCGCCAACGCAGCTTTGAGTTGGAGATCTAGTCTTGGAAAGGGTCGTGGCAGCAACAGGAGTGTTTGCGCCAAACTGGGAAGGGCCATATGTCATAGGCAAAAAGCTTCTTGATGGCACTTTCAAACTGACAACTGTCGAAGGAGATCAAATTCCAAGAGCTTGGAACAACAATCACTTGCGTCCATATTTTACTTAAAAGCTTTGCTTAAATTTGTAAAAAGAATTATGAATGTATGATTCTTGTATTGAAAGCCATTGTTAAGCCGGTACAAGTGAATATTAAGAACTATAATGTGGATGTAGTCCCAGTTCTTGGCCAAACCACTATAAATCTTGTGTTCTATACTGTTATAAACTGCTTATTTTATCTCGATATATAAAGTACTTCAATTGTATTGCTAAAATGTCGATTTAATATTGCAGGCCATTAAAGCAAAGCTTACCCATCATAAGACCAAGCGATCCCTGACATCACTCAACAAATGAATGTCTAGCCACAAAAATTCCAAACTCAAATCCTATATAAGAAGTGCTTCAAGCAAACAGTTAGTGGTTCCGCCAGAGGTAGACCCTCGCTAACTAATTGTGATTGTTTGTGCAAACAAACATTCGATTAATTAGCCTGTGTCTGCCCCTGCAAACTCATTTAAAAATGAAGTACACTTCTTTGGATAGAATATGCTACTTGCAAAAGAATGGAATGTGTTCTTGGAAATGATAACAGGGAACCGCTGATATGAGCAAATGGCGAAAAGACATGGGCGAGCAGGCAGCAAACAACAAAAGACCTCCTCGTAGGCACAAGCCCTCTTCGGAGGCACAACTCTTCGGAGGATAAAGACCTCTAATGGGACTTGCCAGAAAAAGAAATTTCTCTTTCTCAACAAAAAGTTGTGGACTGATCGGTGGCACAGGACACTCGTTAACTAGATGAGAACGTTTGTGCAAACAAACAATTCAACAAACTTGTGTTCGCCCCGTGAATCCATCCAACCGAGAGAAGGAAACTTCCAGGCAAAAGCCCTACTCGGAGGCACATATTTCACAGTGATCTGAAATAAAACTTCACACGGGTTGAAAGGTGAAAAGACCTCTTCGGAGGCATGCATTCCACCGAGATCTGAAATAAAACTTCACAAGTGCTGGAATGTGAAAATCCCTCTTCGGAGGCCCATTTCACCATAGTTGAAATGCTAAAAGACCTCTTCGGAGGCACACATTTCACCGCGATCTGAAATAAAACTTCACACGAGTCGAAATGTGAAAAGACCTCTTCGGAGGCCCGCTTCCCAACGGACAGGGAAAAGATAAAAGCCTCTCCCCAGAGGCAGAAACAAAAAGAGCCCTCTCCCCAGAGGCACACACACAAAAAAGCCCTCTTCCCAGAGGCACAGTCAAACAAAAAAGCCCTCTTCCCAGAGGCACAATAAAACAAAAGCCCTCTTCGGAGGCACAAACAGGTCGAAGCCCTTTTTCGGAGGCCCGCTTTAGCACGAAGGAAAATTCACTTGCCAAAATAAAAGTGACTTTATCCAAAAGTGAAGTGTAAAAACTTCGCAAAAAAAAGGAAAAGATTTCTCCAATACGAGGTGCATTCTACTAAATCAGAAAAATATTTCCTTAAAACGAAAATATTATCCTATAAAGTACAGATGCAAATCTCTTTCAAATGGAAAAGTTGTTCTCTAAAGAAAGAGTACAAGTCTTCTCGAAACAGAAGAGTTGTTCTCCAAAATTTTGCCAATGTGAAAGAGATTGCAATAAACCATGGATAGGGGCAATATAATATAGTTGCAAAAATAAAAACAATGCTCAAGCAACATACCATAAGTTTACTGCAACACCACACAGAGAAAATAAAGAAACTTGAATGAAAAAGAAGAATAAATGCATTCTCAAATACAGACAAAAGTTTGTACAAGTGAAAGAATCATATTATTCCATGCTATAAATTTTTTATACATGTGCAGGTTTCAAAACAAAAGAAGGCGGGGACCGGTACCCGCATAATCTTTGGTCAACACAAGTCTTTATATATACAAGCAAAAAAGCAAAAAGCAAGATGAAAAGCATAAGTCCTAAACCCATCACTTCTTCTTCCTGCCACCTTTTGAGCCTTCGCCTGGCTGGATGATTAACTTTTTGGGCCGGCTTGCGTGGGTAGGGAAAGAAAGAGGAAGAGGTGCAATTGGACTTTCTTCTGTTTTTTCTTCGCCAGCAGAAGCTTCTCTCCTTTTCTTTGAAACTACATGCTTACCCTTCTTCCTTGAAGAAGAATCACTGCCCGGAGTGAAATGTGCAGACAACGTTATGTCAACAGAAATAGTCTGCTCCGGGGTTCTTTCGCTTTCTTCAGGTTCCTCGGCTTTCTATTCTTGAGAAGCGACCGGGTCATCCAAGCCTTTAAGGGCTTCGATCTGCTCCTCTTGTGACCCCGGTTGAGAAACGGAAGGAGGAGCAATCTGAAGAGGCGGAGAGGAAACAGCTGGAAGAGGGGAAGGCTGTATAACACTTGGCGCTTTCACTATAGGAGAAGAGAAGTTAAAGTCAGTATCTCTCATAAAAAGAGGAGAAAGTGGCGCGTCAAGATTTAAGTAATAATCAAAAAGTTCATCAAGCTCATGTGAAGAAAGCAAGCAGTCCACTTGAGCAAGATCAACACTGAGGTTACTTGGAGAAGTAGACTTTACTATGTCAACTTCGAAGTCCTACGCTTCAGCGCTTTCTTGAGTCTCATCTCCAGTTTGGGCGGTGGCACTTTAAATAACAGCTTTAGCAGGAGAAGAATGGGAACTGGAGCCAGCAATATCGATATCGGCCGAAACTCAAGGTAGAACTGGGTTGGTTGAGATTGTCTTTCCTAAATGTTCTCCTTCGGTCATTTCGGCTCTCTCTTTGGCGAGTTGCTCCTTTCCCTAGCAAGAGCGGCACATGCAATATCATCCAGATAGTGCGCCATTAAATCTACTTCAGCATATCCGGCTCCTCCAAGCATATCAAGTATGGCCTCCTACACTTTGGCCAAAGTGATTTCATATTCGGGTCCCAAAAACTTAAGGCTACCGCGCCCCAAAACACTATGGATGTAAAACTCGAATAGAGTGGAGCCGACTTTAGCTTTAGTTGCCATGTGAGATTCTTTGGCTGCAGCTTTGCCGACAATAGCTTCATCACGCTCCTTTTCAGCTTCAGAAAGTCGAGCTTTGAGTAGTTCAATCTCCAAGTGCTGGGAGTTGGTTTTCTCTCGAAGTTGAGCAACATCAGCTCGGTAGTTTTCTACAGCTTGCTGCTGTGCTTCAAATTTAGCTTCAGCATCTCTCTGTGCCGCATGAGCATCTCTCACTTGTTTTTGAAGCACTTCTTCTCTCTGAGAATAAGAAGTGGAAGAAGTGGCGATCTCTTCCTTAAGTTTTTCGACCTCTGCTTCAAGCTTCTCATTATAAGCGGCAATACTCTTCATTTCAGCATCATGCTGATCAAGTGTTTTCTGCCACTCAGATTTTTCATTTTCCACAGTCAGCATGGCTTCAAGGTTTGCGCGATTCACTCTTTGAAGCTCGTCAATGAGTTTTTGCCAGCCAGACATTCTCTCGATGTCGAGTTTGACGACATCAAGATTTCGCAACATGGCTTGTTTATCAATCGGGACCAAGTCAAGATCGAAGCATACTCCCTTTAAGCACCAGTGCGGAAATCGGCTCTGAAGAGTAGTCGGACCCTGCCCAACTTGATAGGGGGGCCTACTTATGATTGTTTGAATATCGGTTCTTGGAAGGGGAGTAGAGCCGGAAGGAATTTCCAAAGAGACGGGAGCAGCAGGCTTTTCAGAGAGTTCGGATGTCAGTTTTTCACCAAGTTTGGCCCGTTTACTCGGGTCCTCAGTAACATGGCTTTTTCCCTTGTCATCACGGGACTTTCGCTTGTGGGAATCATCCTCTCTTTAGGAAGAGTCATGTCGTTCGTCCCGTCTCCCGTAACTCTCTTTCTAAGCGTGCTTCTCACGAGCCTTCCTCGCAGCTCTTTCTTCGTCAGTTTCCCAAGAGGTAGGAAGATACCTCCTAGGGTCATAAGAACCGCGCCTCCCATCACGCTGGAAATCATCGTAGTAGGAGCCGCTTGATCCCATTGGAGAATCCGAAAATAAAAAATAACATAAACTCAGAAATCTTGAAAGAAAGAAAGTTGAACACATATAAGTGCTGAAAAGTCCTAAGTGTGTGTAACGTGCAAACTACGCGCGTCGAACTACGAACCACTCCTGGGTTGGGAGGTGATGATGGATTTTACAGCCAGTGTCAACTCTTGGGCTGATGGAGTTTGTTGCAGAACGGATGTCGCTTCAACTGCTGGAGAAGTAACTTTAGCGGTGATAGGATCATCTTTAAAAAGCTTCTGTGAAGTAATCATCAGGTCGCTCAACCCTCAAAAGTATCATCACTGCTGTGCCGGGCGGGACTTGCTCTCTCAGTTCCTTCGTCACCAAGTTTCCCAAATTGTTGGGGAAGTTCCTCTTCTTTAATGACGGGGGCAAGTGCATGTTTGTCGGATGACCCCACAACATCAATTGAAGTAGAACACTTTAACAATGAAGCCTCAACAGTACGTTCTTTCGTAAGTTCTCCAACGGAAACCGGGGCATCCGATGCCTCTACTGGAGAGTCGGGGACTTCATGAGGTTGAGTGGAATGAGAGGGGTCCAGATGCCCGTATTAGTGAAGAAGTTCATCTTTCAGCAGAAACTTAATACTTCTTTCCTCAACCGGCACGACGCTTAATCTTTCAAAAGTCATTTTGTGACAAGGATTTCTAGAGGAAGGAGGAAGTGCTGTAAAAGAAAAGAATGAGATTAGCACTTAGCAATTCGGATCTCAAAAAATTCAGAAACGAAAAGAATGAGGATGAGCAATCTTACTTCCTATTCTCCAGATGGCATAAAACCCTAGGGGGCAGCGAACGAAAAAGAATTGATTCAGAAAACCGTGAGCACTTTCGGAGAGATCGGTGATAAGTTTACGATTTCTGGCACTTCTCACGAGTATAATGGAGGGGTGGTCTTTATTCTTTGCGAACGTGCATAAGTAGTAGATTTCTTCGAAGCTCGGAAGACGGTTAAGTGTCCTCCTGAATAAAACACACAATCCCATCAGGATGGCGTATCCATTGGGGTGCAGTTGAAAGGGAGAGATGGTTAGTCGAAAAAGGAGTTGATGAAGAAATTCATTGAAGGAATGGCACCACAAAGGCACATCCGACGGTTGACGGCGACAAAACCGAGAGGTGGCCTGTCAGCAGTATCATTTGGCCTAGGAAGTATAGCATCCGCTTCGACAATCCCAAATTGAATACGTAATTGGTTGAATGCCCGCTGACTCAGGGTAGTTGGAGTTCTTTCCGGAGGATTATCCAATGGGTCGGCTATCGGGAAGACTCTTTCAGATTGCTCGATTATCACTTCTTGAGAAGACATTCTACACAAGGAACTGGATATTCAAATATGAAGGTGCATGTTTCCTAAATGTGTGATGTGTTGTGCAGAACTAATAAAATTACAAGAAAATACAACTGAAATTAAACTAGTTAATAGTTGTCAGTTAAAAAGCTTCAGGGCTTGTTGTTTTAAGTTCAAGTACAACGTTGAAGCAAACAGATTAGCTTTGGTTGATTAATTTAGCATTGCTTTAATGCTTCACTTGAGTGTGTTGATTCACAGCGTTTCATATAATTTCTTTAAGTTGATTATCTTTTATCGACTATCTGTCATTCGATGTGGGCTGTCAATGGCAGTATATTCGCCCTAGTTTTCTGCAAATGTTGTGTTCAGCAGGTTGTTAGCTTACAAGTGAATATAATCTGTTAAGAAGTACAGCAAGGTCATGCAAGTTATCTCGGCAGTTCAAATGAAGAATTCAAGTTAAAAGTGCTGTCAATCAAAGTTCAAACAGTTCAAAGTTCAAGCAGTTCAAGTTGGAAATACAATCAGTTCTATCAAAATTTTGAAGCTTTCAAGTTTTGTTCAAGTCCTTAAGCTACAGTCCGAATCAAGAATTCAAGGAAAGGCGGTGTAAATCTGGCTAAGTCCTAGGTCGCCTGGATACTAACACGACCTAAGAAGTTAAGTCGTGTGCAATTTAAGTCGCAGGCTTTCAGGTCGGTCAAATGCGGTAGGTCACAAAGGCTCTTAAGTCGCTCAGACTCATTAGGTCGCCTCTGGTGAAACTTAGCAATCTCGAACCATTTCCTGTTAAAGTCACTATACTCTACTTTCTCTAACTCGCTAACTTCCTCTCTGCCCAATAACTCCTGCCTCTTAACCTGATAACCCGTTAGCTTCTCTACCAACAAAAATCCATTATTTATCCATACCACCAAATCACCTGCACTGATTCGAATCGCTCCAACTCCATTATAAATCCAACGCGCTGTTATGCTCTCATGAGTCGCAATAGCAGCATGGCTAATGACGATCAAAATTAATCGCAACATGACTCAAAAGCTAAGTGAGGCGTACGAAGTTGATTTGGGGTCAGAGGGTAGAGATTCGTAGTTCAGTGATAATCACGGTTGGATAAGGATCAAATTCACTTACGCAATATAATAGCAAAGATGAATCGTCGATTGATTAGCTCGAATTCGCCTTTGGAAGCTTGAAGTTTCGTTAATGGAGGAGCAGGATATTGAAGCAGATAATGGGGAAGAAGAAACAAGTTAGCAGTTTATATGGAGCGAAGGGAAGGAGACGAATGGGCACGCGAGCTATTAAACCTCATGGGTCGCTCGCGACCTAGAAGAATTAGGTCGAAGCACACGACCTATGGCATAGGCATGTACTTCGAGGGGAAAGAGTTAACTCCTCATTTATTCAGCGACCTAATGGTGCAGCAAGCATTACAACCTAACGAGGTACTGGACCTAAAGGTATCGTGACCTAGCGACCTAATGCTAAGCGGCCCAGTGACCTAAAGGATTAGATGGTCCATCAACCTATGACTCAATGAGTTAACAACTTATGTGCAGGCGCGACCTAACTACCTAAGGGAGTAAGCGACCTAACACATAAAGCGGCTCAACAAGTTAAACGACCTAGTTGCTAAATGGACTGAGCGACCTAGCGCACCAACGACCTATGGACTGAGGTGACCTAGTGGCCTAAAGGTATACGCGACCTAGCGAGTCAAGAAGGGGAGCGACTTAGCAATATGCTCAACCTAATGACCCAACGACCTACGACCTATAATAGGTCACGCTCTACCTGCTGACCCGTTGGGAGAGGACGAAGTGCAACCTATTTGAACCAAAGCTCGTATTTGTTAGGTCGCACGAGGGTTACGACCTACAATAGGTCGTCGAACGACCTACGACCTATGTCCAGGTATTCCTTATAAATACGGCGCTAGCTCCAACATTTAAAGGATCTTTTTTGGCTCATTCCCGAAACGCCGATACTCTGCTGAATTCTCGACTCACTCGACACTTCAAACACAAAGGACATCTCAACAAACTTCAAGAGGAAATCTAACGCAATCAACATGGATTCAAAGACTTCTTCTACATCGGAGTTCTAGTTATTTGACCCATCAATGTTGTAATAAGAGATTGTTGTAAAGTTGTAATTGATCCAGCAATAAAGAAGATAAAGTGGACTAGGCTTAACCCGAAGCCGAACCACTATAAAACTTTTGTCTTTTATTGCTTTCTCTATGACTTTTCTAGTTGTTTCTAATTCCCGTGTTCACGGGTGGTGCTTTCACTTAATCTCTACTTACACCGGGGTGTTAGCGTTCAATTTTAAACATTAATACTAAGTCCAAAAGCACCTAACCTGAAACAACTCGGTCTGACCCGAGAATAGAATACACGGGTCAGTCTAGCTAACAAGTCAGTTAGATAAACTGAACAACAATAAACCTGCAAGGTCAATAAGTATAACAAATATCTCTAAAAGAGATAACACAATCATCTAACAAAAGATGAATCGCGGCAAGACAAGCCTCATATCATCGACAACACAATAAACAAAGGATATGAATATCCCAAAACAAGCCAAAAAGGCAAGTAACAAGTATCAATGAAGGTAACACAAGTTCCACAAGGTAACCGCAATACAACATGTGGCTCAAAAGACCAACACCGAAGAGCGATACCTAGGGAATATACATATCAATGAAATAATAGAAAATTTGCACGTGCTCAGTACTGTATAAACAAGGATCCATGAGCCCGAAGACTCCAAACCCAATATCACTCGAGCAGTGACGAATGACCAACTCCAAAAGCGATACAATAGGGCAACAAACCCAAAGGCACAAACCCAAAGGTACAAACCCGAAGGCAACATACCTGAAGGCAACATACCCGAAGGCAACAAACCTGAAGGAGATAGTCCGAATACACTATCCCAAAGGCAACAAACCGTAGTGGTGAAGGTCCGAAAGCCCAGTACTGGACACCACTAAATGGCAGAATGTGTCACAACTCTCGGAAAGGAACCCGAAAAGTATTAACATGAGTCCCATAACCACCCATTCGCACTAAACGATTTACTATCTGATAGTGAATTTCACACTCAAATCAGGACAAAGTTTACCTCATCTCATCGGTAAAACAGACCAAAGGTCAAAACAATCAATCGAATAGGTTGGGGATTAATCGGAAAGATAAACGCATGGATTCATGGTCCGTGTTTTACCTCACCATTTAATCTCCTTTCCACTTCGCTCGAAGTGTGAAATTGTGTGTGTGTTTTAAATAGAATTTATAAATTAGAGAAGTGAGCTTTTAATACGATTTGAAGAGATCATTTTATAAAAACCCATGTATGAAATCAAAAAGGAATCATCAAAGTCAAATATGCATAAATAGATAATTGGAATCAACACGCGTTGATTAAATTTAGAAAACCAAGCAAAATAGGCAAAAAACAGAAGATTCAGACGTGTGAAATAGGTGGTTCGGAAGACTGAATCTGGAAAATTAAATGTTTTCCAGAACCTAATTCAAACGTCCGAACCAAATGTTTCAGACGTCTGAAATAGGCATTTTTAGCCTATTTCCTTTCTGTTTGAAATCAAGCCAATTCAGACGCCTGGAATTTTGATTCAGACGTCTGAATACTGGGGAATAAAATTTCCCAGTATAATATTCAAACGTCTGAAAATGTGGATTCAGACGTCTGAATCCTGTTGTTTAGGCATTTCCTAAACTTGGGCCATTGATGGCCAAAACAAATAGAAGCGATCGGATGAGCGATGATTACGGACTTACGTCAACGATTGCCCAACCTTAACGACTCACCCAAATGTTAACGCTAAAATTGGACGCTAACACCCCGGTGTAAGTAATGAAAATGTGAAAGCGCCACCCGTTGCTACGGGAACTACAGATAAGCAGAAAATAACAGAAAATCAAGTAAATAGACAATAGTTTTTATAGTGGTTCGGCTTAGTGTCAAGCCTACGTCCACTTTAATCCTCTTTATTGCTGATTCGATTACAACTTTTACAATGATCTTTGATTACAACACAACTAAGACAAGTAGCTAGAACTTCAATGTAGAAGAGCTCTTCGAATTCATGTTGAATGTGTTAGATCTCTCTCAAAGTTCGTTGATGTGTCTTTGGTGTTTGAAGTGTTGAAGGAGTCGAGAAAACAGCAAAGTATAGGCGTTCCAGAAATGATCCAAAAGTCCCTTTCCAGATGGAGTAGGCGGGGTATTTATAAGGAGATTCTGGAGTTAGGTCGTAGATCGTGGGCGACATAGGAGTGGGTTAGGTCGTAGGTCGTAAGCGACCTAATGGACACGGGCTATGGCTTATAATGGTTGCGCTTTGTTGAATTGCTTCTGCTGGTAGGTCGTAGCGACCTATGAGAGTGGTGAGCGACTTAAATGGAGCAACTGATGATAGTTATGGGTGAGGCTGTGACCTAAGGTTGGGAGCGACCTATATGCAAGCGGCTTAAAGAGATGTGGGTTATGTAGGTGCTAGGTCGCTAGGTTACCTCGCTGAGTCGCTAGATCGCTTAAGTCGCCGACATCTTAGGTCGTTGGCACTTTGGTCGCTTAGGTTGTTGAAAATGCTTAGGTCGCTGAGATACTGTAGTGTTTACTCCACTGTTATGTTATGCTGTTGATCTGTATGGATTTCTAAGTCGTTAAGTCGTTGAGTGGCTTAGGTCGTTAACTCGCTGTAGGTCTTATATCTATGTTAGCTCGCTCATTTTTTAGGCCGTTAGGTTGCTGGGCCTTCTAACCCGTTAGGTCGCTGAGTCATAAAAAAGAGGAGTTAACACTTGCCCCTCGAAGTATACGCCTAGGGAATAGGTCATGTGCTTCGATACTTCTTAACTCGTGCCTTGCTGAATCGTTAGGTCGTAAGCGACTTAAGAAGCTCATTAACTCGCGCGCCCGTTCATCTTCTCCACTGTCTCCTATATAAACCATTATGTCGCTTCGTCCTCCTCACTTTATCGCTTATACTCTGCGGCCATTGTTGCATTTGAGCTCAGAAGTTAACACGAAATCTTCTCCTTTTCATCCCCAATCGTTGATTCCAACAGCCAATTTAGGTAATACCGATCTTCCATCCGTCACGTTTACCATCGATTCCTCCATAATTAGCTCCATACAATTTTCATTACCATGTTGTAAGATTATATTCTGATTCGCCCTCCTACCATCGAATCGCTGGCAATTACTGTAAAAAAGAATCATCCTAGGGTTTCATGGAGTTATTTGGCGAATGCTCGAATTTGTAGAGCTAACGATGGTTTCTGGAAATTTAGAGGAGATGATGAGGTTTTAGGTGTTTGGGGGAGGCGAAGAGGTACTTGGTTAATGCGTTATTGGATTTTAGGTTATGTCATGGCGTTTTTGGTGAGGCAAGGGAGATGGACACGTGGCAACGTGTGAGTGGAGAGTAGGACTTAGGATTTCATGATGGAAGAAAGATCGGCACTTCCGAACTACTCTTGGAGCGACCTAAGGCACGAAGCGAGTTAACCATGTAGAGTGCTTTACCGCACCGAATGACCTATGAACTTTGCGACTTAAGGAAATCTGAACGACCCATCTTAACGATCTATGAACTTTACGACTTAAGATGTATGGCATGTTGCTTCGGATGAGTTAACCCTTTTAACGACCTACCTTTAGGTCGCATTATGATTTGGGCGAGCTAACACTTAAGCAAATTTGCCTTGTAGTGACTTAATTTTGCCAGAACAACATATGAATTCTACCAGAATGACTTAAAGAAAGCCCAACCTATGTTAAGTCGCTCGAGCATAATCTGGACGACCTAAAGAACCCCGAGTTAACTTAAGTCATTCCTGTGACCTAAGTAGTGAACAGGACTTGAACACTTGTAAAATTAGACAGAACTTGATTGAATTTCCAACTTGAACAGCTGGAATGAACTACTTGAACTTGTTGCACTTTTTCATAGATTATATTAACTTTTGAAGCTAACAACCTATTAAATACAACATTTGTAGAAAAATAGGGTGAATATACTGCCACTGACTGCCCACATCGAATGACAGATTAGTTGATAAAGAATAATCAACTTAAAGAAATTATGCGAATGAAGTGCTATGAATCAACAAATTCAAGTGAAGTATTAAAGCAAAGAAAAATTAATCAACTAAAGCTGATCTGTTTGCATCAACACTGCACTTGTACTTGGACCTAAAATAACAAGCCCTGAAACTTTATAATTGACAAATGCCTATTAGTTTAATTCCAGTTATATTTGCTTGTCATTTTATTAGTTTTGCACAATACTCCACACATTTAGGAAACGTGCACCTTCATATTTGAATATCCAGTTCCTTGTGTAGAATGACTTCTCAACAAGCACAAGAAGAGATGGTAGAGCGAGCCGAAGGAGTTTCCCCAATAGCTAACCCCTTAGATAATCCCCCGGAAAGAACTTCAACTACTCTGAATCAACGGGTTTTCAGCCATTTATGCATTCAGTTTGGTATTGCTGAAGCGGATGCCTTGCTTCCTGGGGTTAATGAAACTGCTGACAGGCCACCTCTTGTTTTTATCGCAGTTAATCGTCAGATGTGCTTGATCGGAGCTATTCCTCCTTTTAACGATTTTCTTCGACAGCTCCTCCTCCGATTAACTATCTCTCCCTTCCAGTTGCATCCCAATGGCTACGCCATCTTGATGGGACTGAGTGTACTGTTCAAGAGGACACTCGACCATCTTCCAAGCTTTGAAGAGATTTTCTACTTGTGTACATTTGCGAAGAACAAAGATCATCCTTCAATTACACTTTTGAGGAGCGCTAGAAACCGTAATTTGATAACCGATCTTCGTGAAAGCGCCCATGGGTTTTTGAACCAGTTTTTCTTTGTTCGCTGACCCCCAGGATTTTACAGCATCTAGAGAGTAGGAAGTAAGATTGCTTATCTCCGTTCTTTCCTTTTCTGAGCTTTTTCAAAATCCAAGTTGTCAAGTGCTAACTTCATTCTTTACTTTTGCAGCAATTCCTCCTCCATCAAGGGATTCTAGCCATAAACAGACTTTTGATAGATTGAGTGCTGTAGCTGCTGAAGAGAGAAGTATCAAGTTTCTGCTGAAGGATGAGTTTTTACACCAATTCGGACTTTTGCACCCTCTCAATCTATTCAACTCCGTGACGCCCTCGGTTCACAAGTAGAGACGTCAGATGCCCTGGTTTCCGCGAAGGAACTTACACCGAAGGAACCTGTTGCAGAGGCCTCATTGGTGAAATGCTCTACTCTTGCTGACGGTGCGGGGTCATCTGGCAAGCTTACACTTCCCCTGGTTATCGAAGAAGAGGAACTTCCTCAACATTCCGGGAAGGCTGCTGATGAGGGAGCTGAGAAAGAGAGTTCCGCTAGGCATGATGGCGATGACATCTTCGGAGGGCTTTGCGACTTAGTGGTGACTTCATATGAGCTCTTCAAAGATGATACCATTGCTTCTAAACTTTCTTCTCCTGCAGTCGAAGTGACATCAGTTTTGCAAACAACTCCATCAACTCAAGAGATAACTCTTAAGCCGAAAAGTGGTTTGTAGCTTGACGCGCGTAGTTCACACTCCACACACACTTAGGATTTTAGCAATTTTGTGCACTAGCTTCTTTATTTCGAAGATTTGTAAACTTTATCTCTTCTTCATTTTCAGGTTCTCCAATGGGACGCAACGGTTCATACTACGACGACTTTCAGCGCTATGGAAGACGCGACTCTTATGATCCCAAGTGGTACCTTCCGGCCCCTAGGGAGACCAACGAAGAAAGAGCTGCAAGAAAAGCTCAAGAGAGGCGGGCTTATGAGGAGCGCTATGGGAGAAGGGATGAACGACATGATTCTTCCTGGAGAGATGATGATTCCCACAAAAGAAAATCTCATGATGACAAAGGGAAAGGTCATATCGCTGAAGATCCAAGCAAGCGGGCCAAGCTTAGCGAAAGGCCGGCGTTTGCAATTTCTGAAAAGCCCGCTGCTCCCATCTCTTTGGAAATCCCCTCCATCTCTCCTTCCCTTCAAAGAGCTGATATTCAAACAATCATCAACAGGCCTCCGTATCAAATTGAGAATGCCCCGCCTGCACTCTAAAGCCGGTTTCCAAACTGGTGTTTAAAAGGAGTATGCTTCGACTTGGACTTAATTCCCATTGGCAAGCAGACCATGCTAAGGAATCTCGACGCTGTTAAACTTGACATTGAGAGAATGTCTGGATGGCAAAAGCTAGTTGATGAGCTTCAAAGGGTGAATCGCTTAAATATCGAGGCTATGTTAACCATGGAGAGCGATAAGTCCGAGTGGAAGAAAACTCTCGACCAGCACAATGCAGAGATGAAGAACATCACCGCTTACAGTGAGAAGCTTGAAGCGGAAATTGAAAAACTCAAAGAAGAGCTTGCTACTTCTTCCACTTCCTATACTCAAAAGGAAGAAGTGCTTAAAAAACAAGTGAGAGACACTCATGTCAGTCAAAGAGATGCTGAGGCTAGATTTGAGGCACAACAGCAAATTGTAGAAAGCTACCGCGCTGATATTTCTCAGTTGTGGAAAAAAACTAGCTCTCAGGGCATAGAGATTGAAATGTTAAAAGCTCGGCTTTCTAAAGTTGAAAAAGAGCGCGATGAAGCCATTGCCGGCAAAGCAACAACCGAAGAATCTCATGAGACGACTAAAGCCAACATCAGCTCTACCTTATTCGAGTTTTACATTCATAGTGTCTTGAGGCATGGCAGTCTCTCATTCTTGGGCCCTAAGTACGAGATTACCTTGGCCGAAGTGTGGGAGGCTGCAATTGATATGCTTGGAGGCGCTGGCTATACTGAGGCAGATCTTGAGGCACACTATCTAGATGATGAGGCACGTGCCGCCCTTGCCGGGGAAAGGGGCAACTTGCTAAAGAGCGAGCCGGAATGGCGGAAGGAGAACATTTAGGGAAGGCACATTTGACCGACCCAACTCTTCCTTCGGTTTCGGCCGACATTGATATCATTGGCTCCAGTTCCCATTCTTCGCCTCCTGCCAAAGCTGACACTGAAATTGTAACTGCTCATACTGGAGATGAGGCTCAAGAAACCGCTGAAGCACAAGACTTTGAAGTTGACATGATAAAGCCAACTTCTCCAGGTAACTTCAACGTTGATTTAGCTCAAGTGGACTACTTGTTCGCTTCACATGAGCTTGATGAACTTTTTGATTATTACTGAAGCCTTGACGCGCCACTATCTCCTCTCTTTGCGAGGAATACTGATTTTAACTTCTCTTCTTTTGTAGTGAAAACGCTAAGTGCTGCACAGACATCTCCTCTTCCAGCTGTTCCACTTCCATCTCTTCAAATTACGCCTCCTTCAGCTTCTCAACCGTGTTCATAAGAAGAATTAATAGAAGCTCTTCAAGGCTTGGATGATCCGGCCGCTTCACAAGAGCAGAAGGTTGAGGAACTTGAGGAAGGTGAAAGGTTTCCGGAGAAATTTCATGATGACACAAAGCTGTCTGAACTTAAAACTCCAGGCAGCGAGTCTTCTTCAAGGAAGAAAGGGAAGCGTGTAACTTCGAAGAAGAAAAGGAAAAGCACTTCTGCTAGTTAAGAGAAGGCGGAAGTAGACCCAGCTGTACCTCTATCTCTTTCTTCCCCGATTCGTTCAAGCCGACTCCCAAAGTTAACCATTAGGCCAGGTGAGGGCTCTAAAGGTGGCGGGAAGAAGAAATAACGAGTCTCGCTTTACCCTTCTTGTTTTGCTTTTTACTTGTATATAAAGGCTTGTATTGACCGGAGATTGTGCGGGTACCGGTCCCCGCTTTTTGAAACCTGCACATGTATAAATTTTTTATAGTATGGAATAAAATGATTCTTTTTTTTTACTTGTACAATTTTTGACTGTATTTGTGAATGCATTTATTCCTTATTTTCGCACAAGTTTCTACATTTTCTTTGTGTGATATTGCAATAAGTTTGTGGTATTTTGCTTGAGCGTTGCTTTTATTAATGTAGCTATATTGTATTGTATTTCCCCCATACCACTGCTTATTGTAATTTCTTTCATTTGGTAAGACTTTGGAGAACAATTCTTCTGTTTCGAGAAGACTTGTACTCGTAAGTTGGAGAACAACTCTTCCATTTTGAGAAGGCTTGCAAACTCTTACTTTAGAGAATAATTTTTCCATTTTGAGGAAATATTACTCCGCTTTAGTAGAGTGTGCCTTGTATTGGAGAAATCTTCTTTCTCTTTTGTTTGAAAAAGCTTTTACACTTCACTTTCGGAGATAGTCACTATTATTTTTTGACAAGTGGATTCTCCTACGCGGTGAAGTGGGTTTCCAAAGAAGGCTTTGATTTGGCACTCCAACTTCCGGGGAAGAATATTTTCAAGATGAGGAAATTGATCTTCCCTTGAAAGCTGCAGTGTGCCCCCGAAGAGGGCTTTTTTGTTTTGTTCGCTTGAAAGTGCTTTCTTATAGTTAAATGGATCCATAGGACGAACGCAAGTTACTTAGTTGGATGTCCGTTTGCACAAACGATCGCAGCCAGTTAACAAGGGCCCTGTTCCTTCTATCTTGGGAAGGTGCCCCTCCGGTGGTTCCATCAACTTTGTTGGTTAAGAAAAGCATCTCTTCTTGGGACGTGCCTCCGAAGAGCTCCGAAGAGGTCTTGTGCCTCCGAAGAGGTCTTGTGGTGCCTCGGGAGAGGTCTTCTGCCTCCGAAGATGGCAGGTGTGCCTGTGGTGAAGGCTCGTGTCTCTGAAGAGGGCTTGTGGTGCCTCGGGAGAGGTCTTCTGCCTCCGAAGAGGGCAGGTGTGCCTTTGTTGAAGGCTCGTGCCTCCGAAGAGGGCTTGTTCCTCCAAAGAGGTCTTTATTTGATTGCTTGGAAGTTACTTTTTCACAGTTAAATGGATTCACGGGGCGGATGCAAGTTACTTAATTGGATGTTCGTTTGCACAAACGGTCGCAACCAGTTAACAAGGGCCCTGTGCCTTCCACTTGGGAAGGTGCCCCTTTGGTGATTCCACCAACTTTATTGGTTGAGAAGAGCACTTTCATTTCGGTGTGCCTCGTTAGAGGGCTTTTTCCTCCGAAGAGTTGTGCCTTCGAAGAGGGCTTGTGCCTCCGAAGAGGGCTTTCGGTGGTTGGCTTGCCATAAAGGTTGCGTCTCACAGTTAAGTGGATCCACGGGGCGGACACATGCTATCCAACCGGATGTTTGCTTGCAAAAATGATCGCAATCAGTTAGCAAGTGCCTGGTGCCTTCGCTTTGGGAAGGTGCCCCTTCGGTGGTTCCACCAACCTTTTTTTTTTGAGAGGAAAGACTCCTTTTTGGCTATTTTCTATCTGCTCGCCCTTGTCTGTTCGTCATTTGCTCATCAGCGATTCCTTGTTATCATTTCCAAGCACATGTTCCTTTCTTTTGCAAGTAGTTTGTTTTATCCAAAGAAGTGTACTTCATTGTTAAGCGGGTCCATGGGGCAGACGCAAGCTATCTAACCGGATGCCCGCTTGCACAAACGATCACGATCAGCTAGCAAGTGCCTGGAACCTCCATGTTAGGGAGGTGCCCCTCCAGCGGAATCACTAACTGTTTTCATGAAGCACTTCTTACATGGGATTTGAATCTGGAATTTCTGTGGCTTGACATTTGTTTATTAAGTGATTTTAGGGATCTCTTGGCCTTGTGATTGGTAAGCTTTGTTTTAATGGCCTGCAATATTAAATCGACATTTTAGCAATACATTTAAGGTATTTACACATCGAAATAAAACAGGCATTTTATAGTAATAAAGAACACAAGATTTATAGTGGTTCGGCCAAGAACTGGGCCTATATCCACTTTATAGTTCTTATTATTTATTTGCACTGATTTTGCAATGGCTTACAATACAAGAATCATACATCCATAATCATTTTACAAATTTAAGCAAAGCTTTTAAGTAAAATATGGACGCAAGTGATTGCTATTCCAAACTCTTGGAATTGGATCTCCTTTGACAGTTGTCAGTTTGAAAGTGCCATCAAGAAGTCTTTTGCCTATGACATACGGCCCTTCCCAGTTTGGCGCAAACACTCCTGTTGCTGCCATGATCCTTTTCTAGACTAGATCCCCAATCTCCAAGCTGCGTTGGCGAACTTTGGAATTAAAGTGTCTGGCAATTCTTTGCTGATGGGCTGCAATTCTGAGCTGAGCCTCTTCCCTTCTTTCATCAAGGAGGTCTAATGCTTCAAGTTGCAGCTTTTCATTTTCACCTTGATCGAAATGAATTCTTCTGTGTGAGGGGACCTCTATTTCCATTGGAACCATTGCTTGTTAATGAGAATGGAGTGTGCCCAGTCGCAGTTTTGTGGGTAGCTATGTATGCCCATAGTGCTAGTAGCAGTTTATCGACCCAGCCACCTTTTGCCTTTTCCACCTGTTTTTTGATGGTTGACTTGATAATTCTGTTTACTGCTTCCACTTGCCCGTTTGCCTGCGGATGAGCCACTGCTGAGAAGCTTTTTTGGATCTTGAATCGCTTGCAAAAATCCTGGAACTCTTCGCTTTCGAATTGGGTACCATTGTCTGTGATTATCTTTTGAGGCACA
Organism: Allium cepa; assembly: GCA_030765085.1. NCBI lineage: Eukaryota > Viridiplantae > Streptophyta > Magnoliopsida > Asparagales > Amaryllidaceae > Allium > Allium cepa. The sequence goes on along the minus strand of CM060931.1, from coordinate 754,375,071 downwards.
CCATACCTGCAAATGATATTCTTAGTCACAAAGTTTATCATATTTTTGGAGGTAATAGTAGCTAAGGGTTCAGATTCAGCCCATTTAGTGAAATAATCAACAACAATAATAGCATATCTAATTCCAGACTTAGCAGTTGGCAAAGGCCCGATGAGGTCTATTCCCCAAATGGCAAATGGCCATGGACTGACCATCTGCATTAGCTCGGTAGAAGGTACTCTTGGGATTTTTGCAAATCTCTGGCATCTGTCACACTTTCGGGAGTAGCTAGCAAAATCTCGATTAATGTCTGGCCAAAAACACCCATAGCGGAGAATTTTCTTTGCTAGAGTTTGACCACCTGAATGATCCCCATACTCTCCTCCATGCACTTCAGCTAAAATTTTCTTAGCCTCTTCCTTGGTTACACATCGGAGTAATGGCATCAAGAATCCCCGTCTATACAATCGTCCGTCTTGAATCACATATCTTGAGGTTTCCTTAATAGTTTCTGACGCTCCTTTGAATTTTCTGGAAGGAGGCCGTTAAGTTGATATTCCTTGATCGGGGTCATCCACGATTCCAGCTATTGAGAAACAGTCATGATCCAGTCAATCTCCATTTCATCAATACTTGGAGCTGACAAGACTTCTACAGGGACCAATCCCAATAGTTGAGCTTCACCAGAGATTGAATACTTTGCTAGAGAATCTGCCTTCATGTTCTCTTTCCGGGGTTTATGACTTATCGTATAATGATAAAAATCACCGAGAAGCTTCCAGGCCCTTGACAAGTAAGCAGGAAAATTTTCTCCTTTAGCTTGAAACTCTTTCTTGACTTGGCGTACAATAAGCTGGGAATCAATGAAGATCTGCAACACTTTGATGTTCAGTTCTTTAGCAATCTTCAAGCCGGCAATTAGAGCTTCATATTCTGCTTCATTATTTGTTGAAGGATATTCCAATCTCAATGCGTAGCACAATAATCGCCCTTTGGGGGTTTCGATCACGACCCCAGCTCCAGAACAATAGTTGTTTCTTACGCCATCAACATATAATTTCCATTGGATCAGGATGTCATTAGTCACCTCTTCCTCACTGTCACCTTTATCTGTATATTCTGCAATGAAGTCTGCTAAAGCTTGTCCATTGATGGCTCTTCGGGGATGGTAGGTGATATCATACTGGCCGAGTTCAATATTCCACTTCAGAAGATGACCCGAAGTCTAAGGGCGAAATAGGACTTGCTTTCGAGGCTGATCAGTGAGGACTTTGATAGGATGAGATTGAAAATATGGCCTCAACTTTCTGGAAGCTATCAGTAGGCAATAAGCGAGCTTTTCCAGCTTTGAATAATTCATCTCTGCCCCAGTGAATCTTTTGTTGATGTTGTATACTGGGTGCTGAACTTTTGCATCTTCCCGTACTAATGCTGCACTGAGAGCGTGAGACGAAACTGCTAAATATATGAAAAGATCTTCACCGTTGCTGGGCTTAGAAAGTATTGGAGGCGCTTCCATGTGACGAATTAGTTCATCGAAAGCTTTCTGACATTCCGGAGTCCATTCAAAGTTTTTCTTTCCTTTCTTTAGAGCGTCAAAGAATGGAATGCATATCTGTGGCCTTGGAAATAAACCAACTCAAAGCAGTGACTTTCCCATTGAGGCTCTGCAATTCCTTATTTGTCCTAGGGGCTTTGACATCTCTTAGAGAAGGATTAGCTTCGATGCCCCTAGCACTCACAATGAAACCCAATAATTTCCCAGACTCTACCCCGAATGAACATTTCAAAGGGTTAAGCTTCATTCCATAATTTCGGTGGACTGCGAACATCTCTGCCAAGTGATCTATATGGTCCACTGCCTTCTTTTATTTCACCAACATATCATCAACGTAAACTTCCATAGTCTTGCCAATTTGTGGTTTGAACATAGCATTAACAAGTCTTTGGTAAGTTGCCCCCGCATTCTTCAGTCCGAAGGGCATTACTCTATAGCAGTAAAGACCAGCATCGGTGATGAAGCTCGTGTCCTCCTGATTTGGTAATATCCGGCGTAAGCATCCATAAAAGACAACAATTCATGCCCAGCTGTTCCATCCACCAACTGATCAATCCTGGGTAACGGGAAGCAGTCTTTGGTGCAGGCTTTATTTAAATCTGAAAATTCGATTCATATTCTCCACTTTCCATTTGTTTTTTTTAACCAGCACTGGATTAGAAACCCAATTTGGATAAGTGGACTCTCTGATGAATCCATTGTCCATGAGCCGATCTACTTCTTCTTTTAATGTTGCTGACCTTTCTGGACCCTGGGTTCTTCTTTTCTACTTCATAGGTGTAAATTTCGGATCAATATTCAGAGTGTGTACTGCGATTTCTGGAGATATTCCACACATATCGGCATGACTCCAAGCAAATACATCCAGATTTGCTTTCAAGAATGATATCAAAATATTTTGAACTGTCACACTAAGTTGAGAACGCACATTCACCACCTTGTTTGGATCTTTCGGGTCAACAGGTACTGGCACCGTTACTTCCACTGGCACCACTCTATTCTCCCCTGTACTGGCTTTTCTGGGATCCATTTCTTTTCGTGAACCACTATGCTCGCCAGTGCAGGGTCCACCCGGTAATTGCTACAAGGTTGGTTCTTTGATGCGGAGTGGAGCTGCCACATCCTTTCCCATCTCTCTCTTCCTTGCTTCCTGCAACTCTATAAGATAACATTCTCGCCCAGCATTCCAATCCCCTTTAATAACAACGACGCAATTATCCATGGGGAACTTCATAGTAAGGCACCACGGGGCGAGAATTGCCTTGAATGCTGCAAGAGTTGGCCGGCCCAGGAAGGTATTGTAAGTAGAAAATCCGTCAACAATCACAAAAGTCTGCTTTCGAACCACCCTTTTCTGCCCCTTTCCAAGCTCCACGAATAAGTCAATAGTTTCAACTGGCTGTTTTGGTTCCCCAGTAAACCCAACAATCTTCTGCGATGAAGCTTGAACATCAGCCATAGGAATCTTCATTTGATCGAATGTCTTTTTGTAGAGGATATTGCAAGAGGCGCCACAGTCAACAAGCACCCTTCTTACGATAGCAGGTCTGATACCTGCAGAGATGACCAGGGGATCCATGGTAGGAGGTTCAACACCCATAGAGTCCCTGGCCCTGAACACAATGTCATCATTAAAAGTTCTTTGCTGCTTTAAAGGTGCAACATCTTCCAACACAAAAACATTTTCTTCTGCTGAGGCATATTTCAAAGCACGAGCATATCTTTCCATCTCGCCCCAGCTTCTGCCTGCTGGGTGAGGACCTCCTGTGATTACATTAATAACAGGCCTCTCTGATTCATATGCGGTAGTCCTCTCACCAATGCCAGATGGATGAGCATGAAGTTGCTGGCCCACAGTAGATGAAGTTGGGTCATTCCTATTTCTCTTAACATATTTTTGCAGCTTGTTCTCTCTCTCAGCAGTTCTTCAATCAAACTCTTCAAATGGCGACATTCGTTAGTATCATGACCGGGTTGATTATGAAACCGACAAAATCTCCCATTTCGAACAGCATTTTTCCCAAGCTTCAACAAAGGTGGTTTAGGATATTCAACGGCATCTTTGGTAGCGAAAAAGATATTCTCCGGAGTATCAGTTAAAGGAGTGAAATCTGAAGGCTTGAAGAAGCGAGGTTTCTTCACATCCTTCTGCTTCTTCCCACCGTTATTCTCCCTCTTCTGACCTCTGGATTCCTTTTTGGTAGGAGCTGCAGTGTTATTCTCAACCTCCGTCAATCCCCCTTTCGCTGGCACGGGAAGGCTTTTCCAACGCATGAAATCGTCAGCTTTCTTATAGAATTTCTCAAGCGAATTTGGATCTTTCATCTTCAGCCATTTCCCAAACTCACTCGATTTGTTGATATCCCTCATCAAGTTGGTCAAAATCATTCGTGGCTCCGCATTGTCGACCTCATCCAAGGCTATGTTGAAGCGGTTTAAGAAAGATCTAATAGATTCTCCCAGACTCTGTTCCAGGCTGGACAGTGACATTATGTCCTTCGCCTTTGAAGTATACAACCTTAATTGTTCTTTAAACTTCCGAGTTAAATCGGAGAGCTGGTCTACAGATCAGACTGGTAGCTTTGTAAACCAGAGTAGAGCCACTCCTTCCAAGTATACCGGAAAGTACCGACATTGATCTCATCAGATGCCCTGGCACCAGTCATGTGCCAGTCATACTTATATAAGAATTGGTTAGGGTTTCTTGTTCCTCGATAAGCCGGAATGGTAGGTGGAACAAACTTCCTTAGAAATTCCTCCTTCAGAATTCTTTCGGTGAACGGAGTCTTGCTTGGACCGAAGCCCCATTTTTTTTATCTTCTTCCCTTTGCATACTTTCTTTCATAATTTGTCGAACCATTCCCGAGAGGTATTCCTCATCGTTTAGAGGCTCTGTGGGACAGACTTCAGCCATTTTCTCGGAATTTTGCCTGGACAAACGTTCGCGGGGAGTCGGTTGCGGCCTTGATCCTCCATCTTGGGGAGGTGCCCCTTCGGCGGGGCCAGCTGCCTTTTGACGAATATTCCTCCCTTCAGGATTATCAAACTCATCAGCAAAGTTTTCTTCATTATTCACTGGTTGATGGTTAGCTTCGAGCAAAGCATTCAACCTATCAAGCATTAAAGTGTTCTGGGCTTCCATTTGTTGTTATAACCCAGATACTGCAGCATCTAAGTCTGCCCATGTAATTCCAACACTTGGAGTTGCTTTACTTAACGAAGGAGAAGTGGCACTATTTTTATGGGCATCACCGGGTCTAATAGATCTGCGCTTTCTTCCAGGAGCCATAATCTCTGATAGACTTTTGGTTTTGAGAGAGATTCTTTCAACGAACTTTTGCGAAGTAATGATGAAAGCACCCTGAGTTCAATTCTCAGTGAAAGCACCAAAAATGTTAACGCTAAAATTGGACGCTAACACCCCGGTGTAAGTAGTGAAAATGTGAAAGCACCACCCGTTGGTACGAGAACTAGAGATAAGCAGAAAATAACAGAAAATCAAGTAAAGAGACAACAGTTTTTATAGTGCTTCGGTTTAAGTCAAGCCTACGTCCACTTTAATCCTCTTTATTGCTGATTTGATTACAAATTTTACAATGATCTTTGATTACAACAGAACTAAGACAAGTATCTAGAACTTCAATGTAGAAGAGCACTTCGAATTCATGTTGAATGTGTTAGATCCCTCTCAAAGTTCGTTGAAGTATCTTCGGTGTTTGAAGTGTTGAAGGAGTCGAGAAAACAACAAAGTATAAGCGTTCCAAAAATGATCCAAAAGTCCCTTTCCTGGTGGAGTAGGCGGGGTATTTATAGGAACATTCTGGAGTTAGGTCGTAGTTCGTGGGCGACATAGGAATGGGTTAGGTCGTAGGTCGTAAGCGACCTAATGGACACGGGCTGTGGCTTATAATGGTTGCGCTTTGATCAATTGCTTCTGCTGGTAGGTCGTAGCGACCTATGAGAGTGGTGAGCGACTTAAATGGAGCAATTGATGATAGTTATGGGTGAGGTTGCGACCTAAGGTTGGGAGCGACCTATATGCCAGCGGCTTAAAAAGATGCGGGTTATGTAGGTGCTAGGTCGCTAGATTACCTCGCTGAGTCGCTAGATTGCTTAAGTCGCTTAGGTCGCCGACACTTAGGTCGCTTAGGTCGTTGGAACTTAAGTCGCTTAGGTTGTTGAAAATGCTTAGATCACTGAGATACTTTAGTGTTTACTCCACTGTTATGTTATGCTGTTGATCTGTATGGATTGCTAGGTCGTTAAGTCGCTGAGTGGATTAGGTCGTTAACTCACTGTAGGTCATATATCTATGTTAGCTCGCTCATTCTTTAGGCCGTTAGGTCGTTCGACCTTCTAACCCGTTAGGTCGCTGAGTCGTAAAAAAGAGGAGTTAACACAAAACACTCCAAACAACATAAACATCAACCATACAAGGACTACATAGATTTGGCTTCAAAAATCATAAATTGGCAATTTCATCGAATCAATCCAAATCGGAGGCAAATGAACATGTAAATATGTTAGAAACTCATTCCTAACAATCAAACATAGTTGCAAACATAGATGTGAGATAATAATGTCACCTTTTAACTCACAAACGAAGATGAGAAGCTCAAACGTAAAGAAAAAACCAACCACTCTCCACTTCAACTCTACAAGCTTCAATCTAAGACCAAATCAAGTATTTCCTAAGTTAGATTAAGGAAACTTTCTGAAATTGAAGATGAAAAGAGTTGGAGAAGATGAAGAGGAGGCTTACAAATAGCTTCTCTTGGGTTATGGACCAAGAATTTGAGTTTGCAAAGTGAACTAGGGCTTAGAATTTCTATTTCCCATTCTCTTCCTCCATTTTCAGTTGAGCTAGAGTTAAAGAAATGAAAATGAGTGAATGGAGAAGAGAGGGGACTGAGTTAAGGGTATTAAGCTAAGCTAATGGGCTGAACCCAAACCCAAAACAAAAATAGAAAAAGCAGCAAAATTCTACTTACTCCAAACATACCAGAGCTTATACTCAAAAAGATCGCAAACGCCATTTTAAACTCAATGGAAGTAGTTCCGAGTCCCAAATCGACAATTTGCAAAAAGTAACATTTTTGACCTAAATCCGACTAACGACGCTATATTTAAATAAAACATTTAAATATATAATCGTTAAATATGCGGGTTGTTACAGATCTCCCCTTCTAACAAAATTGTGTCCACGCAATTCCTAGAGACGATATTTCTAACAACTACATACATACATCATCCAAAAGGAAAAGAAAATAAGCCTGAGATAAAGAGATACTCTCACCGTTGCCAAGCAAAGATAGAAAACCCAGATAGGATCGCTTGATAAACTCTCTGGTTTCCCAAGTACAGTCATTAGGATTAGCAGACCATTGAACTTTAATGAGTGACACGTCCTTGTTTCGAAGGTGTCACACCTCCATGGCAAGCACGCGAATAGGTTGATGTACAATAGATAAGTCCGATGAGATCTCAAGCTCTTGCAAATCAGGAGAATCGATTACATAATCCGACTCTCGAAGACACTTCCGAAGTTGAGAGACGTGAAACACGTCGTGAATGCCAGATAAATGAGCAGGAAGTGAAACTCTATAAGCCACAGGACCAATACGTTCAGTAATAGAAAATGGTACTATAAAGCGAGGAGCCAATTTCCCAGTCGTACTGAAGCGCATCACCCCTTTCAAAGGAGAAACACGAATAAAAACAAGATCACCGTCAGAGAATTCGAGAGGCTTCCTACGTTTGTCTGCGTAGGATTTCTGGCGGTTCTTTGCCTCTTTCATTCTCAAACGAATCCAATCAATCTTCTCAGAAGAGTCACGAACAAAATCTGCGCCAAGATAAGCTTCTTCCCAGATTCTAACCAACAAGTAGGTGATCGACATGGCCTTCCGTATAAGGCTTCGAAGGGAGCCGTACCGATACTAGACTGAAAACTATTGTTGTAGGAGAACTCCACAAGAGGTAGGAGATCTTCCTTACTACCACCAAATTCAAAAATACAAATACGGAGGAGATCTTCCAAGATACGATTCACCCGTTACGTCTGTCTGTCAAACTGTGGATGATAAGCTGTGCTAAAATTAAGCTTTGTTCCCAAAGCTTGCTGAAGACTCTGCCAAAAATTACTCGTGAATAAAGGATCACGGTCACTCACAATAGAACTAGGAACACCGTGAAGTCTCACGATTTCCTTGACATACAACTTAGCCAAAAGCTAAGTAGTCCTATTAGACTTAATAGGAATAAAATGATGGTGAGGCGATCAACAATAACCCAGATGCTAGAACGGCCCGATCTCGAACGAGGTAGGCCATCAATGAAATCCATAGAAATCTGATCCCATTTCCACAATGGAATCTCTAGAGGCTGAAGAAGACCCGAAGGACGCTGATGTTCGGCCTTAATACGCTGACAAGTTATGCAATTACTCATATAACTCGCCACATCGCGCTTCATGCCTTTCCAATAATGAAGACGACGCATATCGGCATACATCTTACTACTATCGGGATGAATAGTATACTTAGAACAGTGACAGTCATCAAGAATGTCATGCCTAAGTGCAAAATCAAAAGGCACAAAAAGACGGTACTTCTTGCGAAGACACCCATGAGAATCAATGCTAAAATCCCGCAATGCCTCATCACAGGATGCAGACTCACAAAGCTGAATAAGATGAAACAAATCAGCATCACGCTGCTGAGCATCGGCAATACGGTCCAACAAAATGGTTCGAGCTCCCAAACTAAATAATAGAATACGAGAATCAAAAATGAAGCTCGATCACGAATTTCACAAAAAGATAGAGTCTTAAGAATATCCCATTCGGCAAGCATCATAGAAACAACAGCCGAATGTTTGCGACTAAGCGCATCAGCAACACGATTACCCTTACCCGAGGTATACTGGATATCAAAGTCATAGGAGGCAAGAAACTCAAGCCAACGTTGTTGCCTCATATTGAGTTCCTTCTGAGTGAACAAATACTTCAAGCATTTATGATCGGTATAGAGAATGAAGCGCTCGCCCAATAAATACTGTTGCCAAATCTTCAAGGCAAAGACAATGGTGGCTAACTTAAGATCATGAGTGGCATAGCGAACTTCATTCGGACGTAGTTGCCTAGAAGCATAAGCAACTACCCGACCGTTCTGCATAAGAACAACGCCGAGATCACCGCCACAAGCATCGGTGTAGACAACAAGATCATGATTCCGCTCGGGAACCACAAGGATAGGAGCATTAGTGAGAAGTTCCTTTAATGTCAGAAAGGAAGCTTCACACTTGTTGGACCAAATATAACGAATGCCCTTCCGAGTAAGGCTGGGGAGAGGAAGCACCACGCGGGAAAAATCCTTGATGAACCGACGGTAATACCCCGCCAATCCAAGGAAACTATGAATCTCATGCACATTCTCAGGCCTCTTCCAATTTTGGATGGCTTCGGTCTTTGAGGGATCGACTGTAATGCCCTCGAAAGATACAACGTGGCCTAAGAACTTAACCTTATTCTCCCAAAAATGGCACTTGGAGAATTTTGCTCTAAGCTGATGAAGACGGAGGGTACTCAAGACAATTCTCAAGTGATTAGCATGCTCAGCTTCAGACTTAGAATAAATAAGGATGTCATCAATAAACACAAGGACGAACTTATCGAGATATTTCCGGAATACTCGATTCATGAGATCAACAAAGAAAGTAGGAGCGTTCGTCAAACCGAATGGCAAAATGAGCCACTCAAAAGAACCATATCGAGTGCGGAAAGCTATAAGAGGTATGCTATCCTCCGCGGCTCGTAACTGATGAAAACCCGTGGCAAGGTCGAGCTGAGAAAAGACCTTAGCACCACACAATAGATCGAACATATCATCGATCCTAGGCAATGGATACCTATTCCTGATGGTTAACTCGTTAAGCTTGCGATAGTCAATGCAAAGCCTAAGAGTTCCATCAGATTTCTTTACGAAAATGACCGCGGATCCCCATGGAGAAAAACTGGGCTGTATCAACTGCTTTGACTCAAGCTCTAAAAGCCGCTTCTTGAGTTCCTCATTTTCCTTTGTAGACATCCTCGTGTGAGGACAACTAACTGGCTGCACGCCTGTAATGAGATCAATGCGGAACTCAAATGCCCGCTTGGGTGGCGAACCCGAAACAGGCTCCAAAACATCAGAAAAGTCACAAGCAATAGGAATACGAGATATACCATTATCATCTCGCGAGTCAAGAGAATGTAAAGCCATTTCGCAATTATCCACATCCCCAAGAACAAGTGATAGCCGAGTAAATGAATTTGGATGTCAAAGATATAAAATCCTCTCAGAACATATAATCACTCACTAGCCAGTCCATTCCCAAAATCATATCAAATCCCATACAAAAAATAACGTGCAGATCCGCACAAAAAGAAAAGCGATATAAAACAATCTCTGCATCATTACAAAGCATGCCGAGGGTCGCGGATCCCCCAATAGAATTCGCAATCCTTAAAGAAGTAACCAAACAAGAAACATCCAAAGATAAATCATCGACGGGCTTTTTCGATACAAAAGAATGTGAAGCACCCATATCGAAAAGAACTCGAATACTATGGTCATGAAATGAAATAGAACCTTGCAAAATAGATGGAGATACGCCTTTGGGCTGAGAAGAACCTTCAGAAGCCTTAGCAGCATAAAGCTTGCTAGACTTGGCACCAGCAGGAACAGTAGGGCAGGTGGAAACATGATGACCTTCCTTCTTGCAATAGCGACAGAAGAGTGGCTTAGGACAGGCTCGAACCATATGATCAGGAGAACCACAATTGAAACACTTCCGAATGAAAGGTGTTCCAACAGACTGAGGCTGAGAATTAGAACCACCGGTCTTCTTCTTCTTAGAAGGAAAAGACCTGGACTTGTGAAATGGAAACTACCTCTTGTTGGGGTTCTTGGAAACCTCACATCATCACCACTATCACACTCCTTCTCGATAGCTTCGAGATGAAGTGCAGAATCAACCAACTCCTCAAAAGAAAGTTTAAGCTGGAGCAGCAAAGACTTCTTAAGATATTTCTTAAGGCTATAGACAAACTTCAGATTCTTCTTATAGGAAGTGCTAGTGAATTCAAGACCATACTTAGATAAAGCCTCCAATGATGCAACATACTCAGAAACAAAAGATTTCCCTTGCTTCAACTTAAGGAAGCGACAGGTCAATAAAATTATTTCAGATTCAGGAATGAACTTGAGATCGAATCGTCCCCGAAACCGAGTCCAAGAAAGAGTACACTCGTCTATTTCGGCAATAAGAAGCACGTACCAATCAAGAGAACGCCCTTGTAATAAACTAGAAGTTACAAGAACTCTATCATGATTAGAAAGATCCATGCGAGAGAAGATACGCTCGCACGTGCAAAGCCAAGCTTGGACTTCCAGAACAGACTCGGAGCCTTTAAACGACTTTCCCCCAAGGTGAGAAAAATCACTGCACAGACGTGCAAAAGCAGATTTGTGAGGTGGAGATACTCGAGGAGGAACTGGAGGCTGAGTGCTCCTAAACAACTCCAAAAACTGATCGACAGACTTATAAACGCCATCCGGATGTGAGCCACTGGATTGCCCAGCATCCAAACGTCGTCAATTGAACACATCGACAAATGTCATACAAGCAGATCGACATATCCAATGAATACTCAAAACAAAACCATAGGTGGCTGGAGGATCTATCAGAACAGAATATAACAACTCAAATGTAATATACATCACAGAACAGTAGATCATCATATACAAATATATAGATACATAACAGAGTATACAAACTGATACATGTCAAGTGGTATAGCAAACCACAATATACAGGCGAATCCAAAAGAATTCATACCAGAGTTACAACAAAAAGAACTGCACAAAAGTTATAACAAAAATAAGCTAGCGAAGCAGTCCATGCGGAAGCAAAATAGGCTAAGTCCAAAAGCACCTAACCTGAAACAACTCGTTCTGACCCGAGTATAGAATACACGAGTTAGTCTAGCTAACAAATCAGTTAGATAAACTGAACAACAATAAACCTGCAATGTCAATAAGTATAACAAATATCTCTAAAAGAGATAACACAATCATCTAACAAAAGATGAATCACAGCAAGACAAGTCTCATATCATCGGCAACACAGTAAAAAAAGGATACGAATATCCCAAAACAAGCCAAAAAGGCAAATAACAAGTACCAATGAAGGTAACACAAGTTCCACAAGGTAACCACTATACAACGTGTGGCTCAAAAAGACTAACACCGAAGAGCGATACCTTGGGAATATACATATCAATAAAACAACAGAAAATTTGCACGTGCTCAGTACTGTATAAACAAAGATCCATGGGCCCGAAGACTCCAAACCCAATATCACTCGAGCGGTGACGAATGACCAACTCCAAAAGCGATACAATAGGGCAACAAACCCAAAGGCACAAGCCCGAAGGTGCAAACTCGAAGGCAACCTACCTGAAGGCAACATACCCGAAGGCAACAAACCTGAAGGAGACAGTCCGAAGTCACTATCCCAAAGGCAACAAACCATAGTGGTGAAGGTCGGGAGGCCCAGTACTGGACACCACTAACTGGAAGAATGTCACAACTCTCGAAAAGGAACCCGAAAAGTATTAACGTGAGTCCCATAAACCACCCGTTCGCACTAAACGGTTTACTATCCGATAGTCGATTTCACACTCAAAGCAGTACAAAGTTTACCTCATCTCATCGGTAAACCAGACCAAAGGTCAAAACAATCAATCGAATAGGTTGGGAATTAATCGGAAAGATAAACGCATGGATTCATGGACCGTGTTTTACCTCACCATTTAATCTCCTTTCCACTTCGCTCGAAGTGCAAAATTGTGTGTGTGATTTAAATAGAATTTATAAATTAGAGAAGTGAGCTTTTAATACGATGAAGAGATCATTTTATAAAAACCCGTATATGAAATCAAAAAGGAATCATCAAAGTCAAATATGCATAAATAGCTAATTGGAATCAACATGCGTTGATTAGATTTGGAAAACCAAGCAAAATAGGCAACTAGGAAAAAGGCAGCAGATTCAGACGTCTGAAATAGGTGGTTCAGACGTCTGAATCTGGAAAATTAAACGTTTTCCAGAACCTATTCAGACGTCTGAACCAAATGTTTCAGACGTCTGAAATAGGCGTTTTTAGCCTTTTTCCTTTTTGTTTGAAATCAGCCAACTCAGACGTCTGGAATTTTGATTCAGACGTCTGAATACTGGGGAATAAAATTTCCCAGTATAATATTCAGACGTCTGAAAATGAGGATTCAGACGTCTGAATCCTGTTGTTTAGGCATTTCCTGAACCTGGGCCATTGATGGCCAAAACAAATCGAAGCGATCGAATGAGCGATGATTACGGACTTACGTCAACGATTGCCCTACCTTAACGACTCACCCAAACACTCCAAACAACATAAACATCAACCATATAAGGACTTCATAGATTTGGCTTCAAAAATCATAAATTGGAAATTTCATCGAATCTATCCAAATCAGAGGCAAACGAACATGTAAATATGTTAGGAACTCATTCCTAACAATCCAACGTAGTTGTAAACATAGATGTGAGATAAAAATCTCACCTTTTAACTCAAAAACAAAGATGAGAAGTTCAAACGCAAAGAAAAGACCAACCACTCTCCAATTCAACTCTACAAGCTTCAATCTAAGACCAAAACAAGTATTTCCTAAGTTAGGTTTTGGAAACATTCTGAAATTGAAGAGGAAAAGAGTTGGAGATGATGAAGAGGAGGCTTATAAATAGCTTCTCTTGGGTTATGGAGCAAGAATTTGAGTTTGCAAAGTAAATTAGGGCTTGGAATTTCTATTTCCCATTCTCTTCCCCCATTTTCAGTTGAGCTAGCGTTAAAGAATTGAAAATGAGTGAATGGAGAAGAGAGGGGACTGAGTTAAGTGTATTAAGCTAAGCTAAAGGGCTGAACCCAAACCCAAAACCAAAATAGAAAAAGTAGCAAAATTCTACTTACTCCAAACATACCAAAGCTTATACTAAAAAAGATCGCAAACGCCATTTTGAACTCAATGGAAGTAGTTCCAAGTCCCAAATCGACAATTTGCAAAAAGTAACATTCCGGACCTAAATCCGACTAACGATGCTATATTTAAATAAGACATTTAAATATATAATTGTTAAATATGTGGGTTGTTACAAGATACTTTAGACAAATATATTTCTAAATAAGCTAAAATATACACAACAGGTTGAACCCATGTTAACAACTTTACTAAACACTTAAATTATATTATTATACAAATAATAGGTTATACAATTTACATACTTGACTCTATATGCATAATAAAATATACTGTAAGCTTTTCATATTATGCTGTAAGCCTATATATGCATGCACTATATAACTATATGCTACTAATACAATTTTTGTAGCTTACGTAAACTTATAAAAACAATGTAACTAATAGATTTGCAGGCTCATATAAAACTTATACCTACCTATATTTTATTTTACTTTAATTTAATTTAATTTAATTTTTTATTTTTAAAACACACGTACACATTAAAAATCAACTTATATATAACTATACTGTTCGTACTATAACTTATAGATATAAAACAGCAAACCTATTTAAGCAATATCAGATAACAGATTTATATACGCTTATGGATATATATACCTTTAAATAAAAGAGAGAAGCAAGGTCGAAAGTGGTGGTGGTGGATGGGCGCAGGGCAGTCGTGGTGGTGAAGAGCCGAGCACTTGATGGAGTGAAACAATAGAAACAAAAGAACATACAAGAGGAAAAAAAGTGCATGCGGCCATTACCTGAAGAGCAAGCTTTACTCAAGAGAAGAAGGCCAATTGATATTCAATAGGATATTGTGTGCGTGTTTATATTTATTAGAGAAGTTGCATTGATTAGGTGGAAAAAAAAGGCAAGAGATAAAAATTTGTAGCGGCTATAGGAATTTGAGGATTTAATCCCTATTATATAAAGAGAAGTAAATCGAAGGTGGAGTGATATGAAAGTTTTACACGTGAATTTGCAAGGCAGCTTTAAATTCTTCCTTTTAAAAAGGCATGGCTGATTGATTTGCAAAGCTAACGTATGTCAAAGGGGTGTATTTTAAAGGCAAAAGATAATTTCAAACGTATGCCCAAAAGTAACGTATTTAAATTTATTTGTTTCTTATTTAATTAATAAAATATACGCCAAAGAATATATTAGGAAATAACATACCATTTATAACGCCAAATAAATTAAATAAGAATGGATATAAAACATACCAAATAAAACGTGTAATTTATTGCCTTTTTACAACATTATTTATTACTTAATTTAAAAGTATATAACCCATATAAGTAAAACAACAGCGAAATAAATGTTGTAGATATATATATTTTATACAAAAGATTTTAGTTGGAATTTAAAATTTCAATTAGTGTCAAAATTTAACCAAAATCTACCATTACAGAATTGTATATATTTATTTAAAATTGGGCAAATTAATTCAAGAAATTTTAAAAATTCAAATTCCTTTAAACAATTTAACACTAAGGTTTTAAAAATAATATATATGCATAACATATCATGTTACACAAATTAGAACATGATTTTACAAACAAAAAATATTATTTATATAAATTAAAATAAACAAATTTGTTAAATAAAACAATTTACACTATAAAAAGCATAACTTTCACAATATTAATCCGATTTCAACGAAACAAAAAGCAGTATTCTTGAAATTAAATCTATTTCCAAAATGAAAGATAAAATTTCAAAAATTCAAATATTTAAATTTAAAAGTCAAAGTTTGATCAATTTGACCAAAAATCCATTTTTTTTGGAATTATTCCATTTATTCAGGTTTGGAATTATAATTCACACAAAAATCAAAATTTATATTTATAATAACAAAATTTATCCATTTTAATAAATAAAATAAAGTTTTTAAATCAGTAATTTCAGTTAAAATAATTAAAATATAAAATTAAAATAAACACAAAATACAGGGTTGCTACATCAGCTGTACTGGTAGTGATGTAGAGTAGTGACCCGATCATTCCCCTATATAGTTTTTGATTTACATCTTTTGAAAGATCTTCTTTATTTAAATCTTCATTGGTTGTCGGAGTGCGTTTTCCACTCGTAGTAGTCATACCAAATTTACTAACTAGATCCCTAACATATTTTTCTTAACTAATAAAAATACCGTTATCTAATTGTTTAATTTGTAAACCTAAGAAGAAAGCAAGTTCACCCATATGAATCATCTCAAACTATTTTGTCGTTATTTCAGCCATTTCATATTAGTTGATCTAAAAATAATATCATCTACTTAAATTTGTACTAGTTGGATATCATTTTTATTTCTTTTAATGAAAAGAGTATTACCTACTTTACCAATTTCAAAATTTGATTGTAATAGAAAAGATCTTAGTCTGCAATACCATGCTCTTGGAGCTTGTTTCAGACCATTAGAATTTTCTTAAGTTGAAAACATGGTTTGGAAATTTTTCAGACCATTAGAGCTCTTCCTTCGGAACTCTGACAGTCACACAATTCCACCAGTGAAGCGCTGCCCCTTGCGACTTCCTAGAGGCCATCCTCCTCTTTTTCTCATCATCCAAGCCTAGATCAGTAAAGATCCTATCACAGTGCAATAACCAATTCTCAACCTCAACATCATCCTTCATTCCAACAAACGGCTTTCCACCCTGACTGGTGCAGTCTCTGCTAAATCTAGCACAATTATATCCAACTGGAGCTACAGGATTTGCTTCTCCAACATTACCAGCTATTTCGGCTTGCACAAGATTGGCTAACAACTGGTACGCCATCCTCGCATCTACTGGTAGATTTCCAACACTCACATTGGCATCAGCATTTGGGTTAACATTAGCCTGTCGACCTTTGTTCCTCCTGGTATTAGGTCGAGCGTTTCCATTAGTTGTGGTGCTTTCTCCATCGAGATTTCCTCTTTCGTTTCTACTTCCATATCTTCTTTCTCCTAAATCTACATAACAGCCTTAGTAAGATATTGAAAAACGATCTAAGAGAGAGGGAAACACATACTTATATATATCAATTACAAGTACGTTACTATAGTGAATTATATTTTAGATTCATTGGATTATGTTTCAAAAAGCTTTTAGGTTTAACCTTTTATTTTAACTTTCATAAACCTATGCTCTAATACCAACTTACAAAATCCCCCTACTTGGAGGCCCAAAACTAACGGTCATGGATGTTGCAGTCATCCATGATTATTAATCCTCAACAACCAAATGCGGTGGTGTTAGATTCGTTGATAAATAGAAACACATGAATATGGAAAATTTTAAAGCATCAAATAAGATCTCATTCCATTACAAAACAATTCCAATTCATTATATAATCCCACAATTGTAACAGCCCAAATTTGAGCTATAATAATTAATTAACGAATTAATTAAATAACAAATAAGTTTGTGAAATTGTCAGAATTGAGACACCAGAATTGAGAGATGGGAGTTGCATCATTATGTCCATGGTAATTTTATGGTCAATTTCCATATATAACTTGTCAAAATCCGAGCTAATATGAAGAAGTCACAAAAGAAATAAGAAATTAGAATGAAAAAGAAAAATATATATTAAAAGGCATAGGTCGACCCATATTTGGGTTAGGTTGACCTATAGGACGACCACCAAAAGAGTCAGGTTAACCTTAGGGTTGACCCCCATGGAAGCTAGGTCGACCTGCCTTAGTTCTTGGATGTTATTTCCTCCAGTACGAAGCGAACACCTCATAATTCTATTTTCGTTCAATCCTGCGCGTTCATGCTTGCATCCGACGGTACCTAGAGAGCCTATGACGTGGTTGCACCAGATTCAATCATCAAATCCAACGGTCTGAGATCCCTAAGCTACACTATAAATTGAACCTTAGGCCTAGTTATTTTTCTCATTCATATTTTCTCCTATTCGGTTTCATTGCTTGAGGCTGGACCT
The DNA here is from genome assembly GCA_030765085.1 of Allium cepa. Classification (NCBI taxonomy): domain Eukaryota; kingdom Viridiplantae; phylum Streptophyta; class Magnoliopsida; order Asparagales; family Amaryllidaceae; genus Allium; species Allium cepa. The sequence goes on along the minus strand of CM060931.1, from coordinate 754,357,498 downwards.
AAATAGAACATTTTTCTAAGGAGGAGATCTTTCTGATAAAAATATTCTACGCCCTAGGAGTGGATCCTGGAAGGCCAAAGATTAAAGCTAAGGACCATAGGTAAGTGTTTTGTAATTATTTTAGATTATTAAGCATTTTAAAATAATAAGGTTTCAATAGTTGTAGTTTTTCTATAGTTTTGAGGCAGTTTTTATGTAAGTTATTACAGTTAACTTTTAAGTAAATTTCAAAAGTTCTTTTCAGTCTATTTCATTCGGCTATTTTTTCAGTTATTTATAGTTATTTACATTTATTTACATCTGTTTTAAGTTGGAATTTAGCCTGTAAATGTTTATTTCTTTTTATTGCTTTTTACGTGAATAAAATATTAAAAAGAAGAATAATTTGCAAATATGGATTAAAATAGAAAAACGCTAAATTTATAGAAATCAGATGTAAAATAAGAAGAACTGTAATAAGATGAAGATAGACTGAAATAGGCAAATTTGAGATATTTGCAAGCATAATTATAACAAGTGATTATAATTAAAAGGGAGAGAAGAGTAACAGAAGAGGCTTATTTTATAACTTAGGTCTTGGATTAAGTTGATAAGCAAATAACATATATGTATAATTACAAAGAAAGAAATAACAGAGGAGGCTTATTTTAAAACTTAGAATAAGTTAATAAACAAACACAGAAGTAGTGGTCCATACCTGCAGCATTCCTTTTCAGATCTAGGACTTATGGTCTCACAATAGCTGGTGAGGCTAGGACACGCTTATGCTGATTATGGTAAATAAGTGGCCAATAGATAGAAGCTCAAATCTGGAGATTTGGTCAAGGGGCACAAACTAGAATTTGTTTGTTAGGACCAGTACTAGTAGCATTCCTCTTTAGGACTAGGACTGAAGGTCTCAAAATCGCTAGGTGAGGCTGGGCAGCATTCCCTTTTAGGTCTAGGACTGATGGTCTAACAACAGTTAGGTGAGGCTGGGCACGCTTATGCTGATTAGGGTAAATATGAGGTAACAACAAGGAGGTGATAGTTAGTGTGCACCGGCGATGATCGAGCATGCGGCATCGATTAGGGTAAATAATTCACTACTGCGTTCCAAGTGCTAAGAGGTGTCATTTGCTGTGACCAACATGATTGGTTCACAGTGGCACAATAGAGATAGAATGCCGATCAACGGGTAGAATCATGATTTCAGTCTAATAAAATTAGCAATTGAAATAGGATTAGGGTTTTAGCCTAATCATAGCAGGTAAAAACAAGTGCAAAAAATCAAAACAATCAAAGCAAAAAGTCAAACAGAACCAGAAACAATATTTTATCCCATTTTTATCTTTTCGGTATTTCTTTCCATACTAAAACTATTTCTTAATCTATTATCTTTATCTTGCTTAGAAATGCTAGTAATTACTTTCACTCACCGGACTTATTGTCTGACCCACTCCTCTATTTCCCCTTTCCTCCCCATAGGCCGGCAGAGTCGAGGACAGTGGATTCAGATCTCTTGGAGATATATTCCCGGAGGTCTTCATGTATTCTTCTTCTTTTCATTTTTCTTTTCATTTGGCTTTTGATGTATTGGTACTGATGAGAGGGATGATTATTAATATTTGCATACTCTGATTATGTGAGACTAAGATATATTTTTATAAGACATGAGAATTTGGGTTTTTAGACATATTATGTTTTTATAACTTATTGATGAAGTTTAATTCTAAATAATGAATTAGTATTTAAATTTTTCACTACTTTTACCTATTTGTCTTGTGTGTCTTAGTCTCTGTGATGTTTTAGCTATACTTATAACGCACCATATTTTTTAGTGTGCCCTTTTTGGGTATACTAAGGGGCGTGGGGTATTTCACTTGGTATCAGAGCCTAAGGTTATAGGATTCCTAGAAACTTGCTTTAAAAATATTCTACGCCCTAGGAGTGATACATTGTATATTGGTTTCAACCTAGTGATTTCAACGTAATTGAAGGCGGAAGCTTAGAGCCAAAAGGGACTTCTAAAGAAGGCAAAACAACATTTTTGGGTAAATATGATTTAATACTAATTATAACATACACTTTCTAATTAAACTTTCATGTATAAACATCAGATTGGTTGCCTTAACTTTTCAAATTCTTTAATAAAATAACCACCACTAATTTTCAGGTCTAAACCATGGTTAAGTTAGCAAATAAGCCCTTCCATTAAGCAAAATAAATATTGCAAGGAAGCCCATCTTCTAAAATAATTTAATTTGCATAGCAAATCACTTAGAAAAAATCCTTAAAAATTGCAGAAATTCGCTTAAATCATGTTATCTAAGATATCAAAATTTCAGACCTATATTCTCAATATATATTTTGAAATAAATTTATAAACCCAAATAATCATATTTTCTTTTGAAAATTCATAATAATCTTTCCATTGCTTGAAAAATTATTGAAATTAAAAACCAACTCCAAAATCATGTTTTATATAAAATAAAAAATTTCCATGGCGTTTAAACATCATTATAAATCGGTTTTGCCCTAAAACTGTGAGAATTCATATTTAAACATCCTTGTTTAAATCAAATAAATTGTGATTCAAGCATATCGTCATCCAAATCATCATAAAAACGAATTTACCCTTTAATCTGAAAGCATATGAATATAAAGCAAAACATAGATGGAATTATTATTTGATTAAGACAAAGAGATTGGATTGAGATTAATTTCACCTAAGCTTGAACCTCTAGCTTTTGATTTAATTTCTCTTTGATTATGGCCGGCTCCTTTTCTTACGTTTTTATTTTCAAAATAATGCAAATGGGAATGAAATGGTAAGGAATGAGAATATATAAGGGAAAGGGTTATGTGTGTAAAATTCCAAATATACCCTTATGTAGATTAATTAAGTCAAAACCATTCTTATGCCCATTTAATTATTTAATTGAGCTTGGCCTTAATTATATTTATTCAAATCTCAACCCCTTAGCACTAGCCTTTACATTATTCTATTTAATTTATCTAATTAAATATCCTAAATAATGTTACCAAAAATTAGGGGTGTTACTCAATATTCATTTTGATCACTTGCTCGATCACGTAGATTTCCCTTCCCAACTGATATAGATCACTTGACATCTCTAGTGCGGACTCAGATCTGGTTCGTCGATTAGAGACCTTTGTTATCCTTACATAGCCATATACTATGATAATAAACTTCAGGATCATATCAAGAATCTATATCAAGCGTTCGCCGTCAAGAATCAAGTGAGTTCGTACTAATGCGAACCACTTCGAAAACATGCACTCGATTATTGGATCAAGAAAATCGATGCGAATAAAATGATCTACGTACAACTTGCATATTTATCTTATTGGTTTCTTAATTGCACCAACTCCTTTTTAATCACATTTATTTATTCGATTATTATGTCTTCTAATACTAAGATGATTTATGTATCATTTCATAAAACAAAACTTCAAGTTTATACACATTTTATAACTTAAGTTCATTCTCGTATAATACTCCACTACATCCTAAGAGTATATACCAAAACATCAAATTTGTAACAAGTATGATTAACAAATTTAAAATTTGTTTTACTTACTATGTTCTCAATTCAAGTATTATATAAACTCATTTTTATATCTTCAAAAACACTTCACTACAAGTTCTATAACAATTCAGAAGTTCTCGACTATCCAAAACTGCTGAAAATCCCATTTCATTTTAACAAATAATCACTACCAATCGACATATCATACCATGATGCACATACCATACTTTCCTAATGCATAGGCTACATATGTCCAAGAAATAACTTAATAAGAAAACTTTAGGAAAAAACGCAGATTTTCATATCAGGTCATTTTTAATAATATATATATATATATATATATATATATATATATATATATAACTTTTATATATTAAACCTTACTTTGGGATTAAATCAAAAACTATTTTACCATAACTTCTTTATAGCATCCCACACTTAAAAATCTAAAAATGAACGTCGATAATGTTGAAGTCATCACCTGAATTATTTTGAAGCGACAGGAGTGAGTTCAGTACATTCAATTTATGCCTTTATGATTTAACCAAAATCATTTCAAAATGGTATTAAATACTTCGTAAATGTTGCTAAGCAAGATGATCTCAATTTTATAAACCAATTTCTAAATTTTATGTTCCAATTTCCAAAATGCGTACTTTTAAATAATACTATTATTATTTTTCTTTAAAATTTTGGAAAACATTTTCAAAGATTACCAGGATTTAAGTCCTCAAATTCTTTATTTAAATCCTTTTCGTTTATAAACCATATTTATATATAGTTGCTTTCTCATCTGAATCATTTCATAAACGCGTAACATTGATTAGATTATAATAAATAACTCTTGTTAAAATTCAATTTCAACCCAACATTATCATCAAACGCCTTATTGTCAACCGTGAAACTCAATTCACAAGGTGCTCATATTTAATGTTCCCATAAATTACTACCCACCCAACCCCTGTTGTACGAAGGTAAATTTCTTATAAATTAACGACTATAGTAAATGCTCATAAACTGGCCGAGCATAACTAATCAAATAATAAATGATGATGATTGAATATTTTCATTTCCTAACAAATATGAACATCATAAATAACTATATCGATATTCCTTCAAAATCTTTTCCTTTTATATCTAAAATATAGTCCTAGGTGAAATTATTTCATTTACCAGTTTCGATAACAATACTGTATTGGTTTTCTTTGTTAAGTGTTTAGAAAAACCTATCCATATAATGGCATCCATTGAACCAACCATAATTCATAAACCACTCAACAGACTAATATAAAAGATTTTAATAGTATTAACAAATACGCTCTTATATGTATAATACGCTCAACTCATGCTAGGGCATTCCATTGCCCTATCACTTAATGAGTCATACCCAACCAATGCCAAGGTTGTTGCTTAACCTTAAGCTCTGATACCAAGTGTAACGACTCTCCTTTTAGACCCCTATATATCGACACTAATACATCTATGGTATTCACGTGTTGAGCACCCAAGTGCTGGAAAGACAAATTGTTAGGGTTAAATGAAAGAAAAAGAAATAAAACAAATAACGAGGAGCACAATATCAGAATCTTACAATGGAACGATCATATATTGTTATCCCGCTTTTTGGCAAAGCCGCGATACCAAAAGATCGGTCAAAAACGGAGAACAATTCGTCTCAGAGGCTGGTCATACTTCGTTTCGCCATGGATATCACTGAATTTTATCCGAGTCCAGATTGAGCTACAATTGATAGGACACGGCAAGAAAGACTATAGGAGTCAGCATTTCAAGTTTCAAGTCAACCCGAGTTCATACGCTAAAGTTATGATCGGTTCAACTTGTAGGAAACACCCTGGTTTCGAACCCATCATGATGGGTGTCTTCGAACCCATCATCAGGCACCCTTCGAGACCATCACCCTCGAACCTAAGGACATCGAAGCCATCGGTTTCGAAACCATCAGAGCGCCTCACCTTCAGCTCCACCCACTTCGAATCCGTCTCCTTGTTCGAACCCATCACGGAGTCCTTGTTCGAACCCATCACGGAGTGCTTGTTCGAACCCATCACGGAGTCCTTGTTCGAACCCAACTGTGCAGCTTCATTCGAAACCACTGGGTCATCCAACCATGATGATGTGTCTTCCATCGGTTCGAATACGCCGAGATATATGGAGTCGAAGCGGTCAACACGGAGTGAAGACCGGATCGATTCAAAGTTTGCGCTCCACGTCAACGCGAAGCCACGTGCCTCCATGGATTCGAAAGGATCGGTTCGAAACCTTGGTTTCGAACCAAACAGCCGAGCAATAAGCCCAATTTCGAACCCATCATATCTCCTAACCTACTGATCCAAATGCCATGAAATTTTCGCAGAAGCTTGCATGCATGTTGAAGAATGTCTACGCCAAATTTCACCTCGATTGGATGAATTCTTGATCGGTTCGAATGGAGTTCGAACCGATGCCAAAGTGGGCCCAAACTTCCTGAGACCGTGCGTGTGGGCCGCCTCACGTGTAAGGAGTGGTCTCCCGAGTTTTCAGCGAGATACCAGCATCCTACGCCTATAAATAGAGCCCCAGGGCCAACAGAAAAGGGGGATCTTCTGACTCTGAGGCGCCCAGACTCTGCCGGATCAATATCTCCATCATCCTATATCATAATTTGATTGTTGATTTCGAATTTCCAGTTGTAACTTGCTGTTGATCGCTGTAACAACTTGTAAACATTGAAAGAGAATCAATAAAATATCAAAAAACTTCACAGTGGACGTAGGCAACACGCCGAACCACTATAAATCGATTGTCTACGCATTTTCTTCACTGTTGATTGGAGTTTTTGTTAGATAATATCTGTTTTGAACTTGCATTCTTGACTATTATCTCTTCAACGACTCCCGAAGAGTGTTGTGCCCAATTTTGGCGCAAACACTTTGGTGCTTTCATTGAGAAAACCTAGATTTTCTCCTGCTCGTTGGATCTGTCATCGATACCGGATTGAATAAATCTAAGAGAGAGATCCAGATCGTTAAATCCAACTTCCTTCCCTTCTATTCAGATTTGCATAAAGTCTAGGAAAGGAACTCAACTCTAAAGATGGTTAGCACAAGAACCACCTCGAACGCCGTCAATCAAGAAGGACAGGATAGACAGAATCCTGCCCCTCTACCTCCACCTAATCAAGATGTCGCTGGGCACTCAGAGCCATCGGGTCCGGTTACCCGACAAGAATTGCAGTTGTTACTCCAAGAGCTGACCCAGAGTCGGCGACAACTAGAAGAACAGCTACGCGCTAACGCTGAGCTAATCAACAAGCTGGATCGCCAAAAACGAAAGAGATCCATGAGAGATCGTGCTTCTCGCTCTTCCAGCGAAAGTTCTTCATCTTCTGATTATCATAATCGACCTCCACGACCCCGGTTAGATGGGAGTCGTATGCCATCCGCTGGAAACCAACCGACATTGACCGTTGGACAAATCAGAGTTGGCCCGTCATCCAGCTTCCAAACCGGACCCTCCTCCCGAGGGGGCGCCGTTCCTCATCACGCCGCAGAATACCGCACCACTAGCGTTGCGGCTGAACCAGGGGTCGACGCTCAAGACCAGTCGGACCTAGACCGTTGTCATAGCGGCCGTACTCCTGAACCGTACGTCCCAAAGGACTATGAGCCGAGAAGGCAAGATGTGAATCGTCGACGATATCCGGTTCAAACCCAAAGTATGGAACGTGACCACATTTCGGCGCAAATGCCGGATCTTTCAACTATGATACGTCAGATGATCCGTGAGAGTCAGGGGTTCACAAATGACGATTGGGGAGTTTCCCGAAGTCATACTCCCTTTACGGACGATATTCTTAATGCTGAACCCCCACGGCGATTCCGAATGCCCACTCTACCCATGTATGAGGGAAACTCCGACCCCAACCAACATATTCTAAAATATGAATGGTCGATGACTGCTGCCAGAGCCGACGATGCTGTGAAGTGTCGTAGTTTCCCCATATCCTTGGGGGGCATCGCCACCATGTGGTTCACCCGATTGCCTCCTCGATCCATCTCCTCATTCGACCAGCTGGCCACAAAATTCGTTGAGCAATTCCGCGTGCACGTCGCAAGGCCGAAAGATGTCAACATTCTATCTAGTGTCACACAAGCTCCCGGAGAGACACTCAGACACTACTTAGAAAGATTCCATACTGCATGTGTAGAGATTAGTAATCCAAACGATAACTCCATCCTTATGGCATTAACTAAGGGGATCGACCCCAATTCTGAATTTGGCAATTGGCAAGCTGGGAAACCACCTGCATCATTGGACCGTTTCCATGCCAAAGCAGCTCAATTCCTGAGACGGGAAGACGCGAAACAGTCTAGGAAGCAAACTGACGCAGGGCCAAGTGTGGAAGGAACCCTAAGCAATGTTGCAATAAAACAATCCGATGAGAGCTCCGGAAAAGTCCAGTTGAACATTAAAAATAAACAAGCTCGGCGAAGAGAGAGCGTGAATCAACTTAAAAAACAAGATCAAAATCGTGGCCCGCAACGCAAAAATCCGATGTTCGACAGTTATACTCCTTTGAACACTTCACTGGAGGACTTGTATTTGCAGACCCGTAATACAATTCAGTATGAAAAACCTGCTCCAAGACCGTCGTCGGAGAGACAAATCCAGACGGGAAAATTTTGCAGGTTCCATGAAGGCTACGGGCACAATACGAACGAGTGTCGTCACTTACAAGATCTTGCTGAAAAACTAGTCAGAGAAAGGAAGCTGGAACAGTTTGTGCGGACACTGCAGCCCAGAGAAGCGGGCCCATCCAATCCAATCAATGAACCCAATCGACCGAGGCAGGAAGACTCGACTTGTCCCCGTGGGAGATTGGTGATGAACGCCATCAGTGGCGGGCCTATTTACTCAGGGGCCTGGAACGACGAAGAACCTCGTCACTGCCACACATGACAGGCTCCTTCAGTCTATGAATGCTTTGTAGCTTCCTTTACATTTTGAATTTTGAATTTGTAATAAGGCACTGACTTTGCCACATTTTCTCATTTCAACAAATAAAATGCTATCTCTTCAAGCTAAAGCTGTGATTCACCGAATACAACATTCAACAATCACGACACACGAAGAGCTAAGTTCCATCGAACAATGGAATTTATTCAAATAGCGAGTGACTGCGTTACAACCGGCCACTCACTAAGTGAAACCCCAGCTCGGGGGCAAGCCAACACATCGAAGGCTTAACTGGACCAACACACGACAGTCCATTCCATAATTCGTTCCCACTGCGCGAACGGACTCCAACTTCCCACAGTGTGAATTGGAGTATAAACATTCCATAATTCGCTCCCAGAGCGCGAGCAGACTCCAACTTCCCACAGCGTGAATTGGAGTATAAACATTCAATAATTCGTTCCCAGAGCGCGAACGGACTCCAAGTTCCCAGAGTGCGAATTGGAGTATAAACATTTAATAATTCGTTCCCAGAGCGCGAACGGACTCCAAGTTCCCATAGTGCGAATTGGAGTGTAAACATTCAATGATTCGTTCCTAGAGCGCGAACGGACTCCAAGTTCCCAGAGTGCGAATTGGAGTATAAACATTCAATAATTCATTCCCAGAGCGCGAACGGACTCCACGTTCCCAGAGTGCGAATTGGAGTATAAACATTCAATAATTCGTTCCCAGAGCGCGAACGGACTCCAAGTTCTCAGAGTGAGAATTGGAGTATAAACATTCAATAATTCGTTCCCAGAGCGCGAACGGACTCCAAGTTCCCAGAGTGCGAATTGGAGTATAAACATTCAATAATTCGTTCCCAGAGCGCGAATGGACTCCAAGTTCCCAGAGTGCGAATTGGAGTATAAACTTTCAATAATTCATTCCCAGAGCGCGAACGGACTCCAAGTTTCCAGAGTGCGAATTAGAGTATAAACATTCGATAATTCGTTCCCAGAATGCGAGCGGACTCCAACTTCCCAGAGCACGAATTGGAGTATACACGTAAATTACAGGTTCTCGGAGCGCGAACCGGAGCATCCGTGCTAGCTCCAGATTCCCGAAGTGCGGGTTGAAGTACGAACATCAATTTCGGGTTCCTAAAGTGCGAACCCAAACATACATGCTTTATCCAAGTTCCCGGCGTGCGAATTGGAGCACAAACACCAAGTTAAAGTTCCCGTAGTGCGAACTAAAATGTTAATACTAACTCCGAGTTCGTAGAGTGCGAATTGGAATGTGAACATTATTTCTAAGTTCCCGGAGCGCGAACCATGATGTTAACTCCGCCTTGACCATGACTCACTGATCTAGTGCATCAAGAGGTTCCGACCTAACAGTTAGAAGCATGCCGACTTAAAGCTCAACAGAGGGTGCCGACCTAAGGCTCAACAGGGGGTGCCGACCTAAGGCCTAAGGGTTATGCCGACCTAGTAGGATTGAGAGGCATACCGACTTGAGAAATACCGAGTTAAGGCTAAAACAGTTGCCGACCTAACGTGGGTACTGGCCTAAGACTCAGAAGATACCGACTCAGTGACTTGACCGAGTTACCGATCTAATGCCCTACCAAGCTGGCGACCTAGAATAGTTGCCGACCCAAGTCACAACCGATCCAGCTCCCCAGTAATCTCGTTCACGATCCAGGACTTATCATTTGGACCGTGACTTGCGACCTACCAAGTTAACTCGTCCACGACCTAATATAAGCCCGATGCCATGTTACTGAGAAGAGGTGGTGTTGACTCGAAGGCGACCTTAGACCGGTCACAACTCACCTTAAGTCGGCTGCGGCTTAACTTGAGTCGGCCACGGTTTAGGACTTGGCAAAAATTTCAGAATCAGAACTCTCTATAAATAGGCAACCACCTCCAACATTCAAGGGACTTTTGGCACATTCTCTTCATACACCGTTACCTTGCTGCATTGAGAACTTCATCAACACTTAGAGCTTTCAAGATTAGAGGAATACATCAAAGAACTTCACGAAGAAACCACACATCTTCAACATGAATTTAAAGACTTTAATCGACATTGAAGCTTAAGACTTGTTCCAAATCACTTGTAGCTTGAAGTATATTGTACTTGAGAAGAATTGTATCAGCTTGTAACGAGATTATTAATAAAAGTACTTAGAGTGGACGTAGGCTATACCCTTAAGCCGAACCACTATAAAATTGTTGTTGTTTACTGCTTTTCTGCTATTACTTGCTTGTAATTCTTTCCCGATTTATCGGGTGGTGCTTTCACAACTACACTTCACACACCGGGGTGTTAGCGTTCACATTTTAGCGTTAACATTTTTGGTGCTTTCACTGAGAATTGAACTCAGGAAAACTGTCATCATTGCTTCACAGAGATTTGAAGAAAGAATTTCCTTAAAAACCAGAAGTCTATCTGAGATTATGGCTCCTGGAAGGAAAAGTAGATCTGTCAGATCTGGAAACATTCAAGAGGGAACCTCCGCTTCCCCTGTACCTAATCAACCCACTCCGTCTGTTGGAGTTACGAAAGCGGAGTTGGATGCTGTGATTCTAGGGCTAAACCAGCAGATAAACGCCCAAAATGCACAATTAGAGGCTCAAAGTGCCCAGAATGCTCTGATTCTGAATAAGTTAAACGACTTACTTGGGGCAAACAATCAACCGGCTGGTAATGAAAGGAACTATGCTGGCAACGTTCATGATGTTAATGAAAGGAATGCTCCTGAAAGGGCTACTAGTCCCTTTGAGCAGGCAGTTCCTGAGGCTGGTGGATCTAGAACTCGGCATGATGAGGAATATCTTTCTGGAATGGTCCGGCAGATCATGAAAGAAAGTATGCAAAGGGTTGAAGATGAGAAGGAATGGGGTTTCGCCCCAAGTAAAACTCCGTTTACTGAAAAAATCTTAAAGGCGGAATTTCCAAAGAAGTTTGTCCCTCCGACTATTCCAGCTTACAAAGGGACAAGTGATCCGAATGAATTCTTGTATAAATATGATTGGCACATGACAGGTGCTAGAGCCTCTGACGAAATAAAGTGTCGATATTTCCCCGTATACCTGGAAGGTGTGGCTCTACTATGGTTCACCAAGTTGCCAGTCCGATCTATCGATCAGTTTTCAGACTTGACCAGAAAATTCAAGGAGCAGTTTAGACTATATGCTTCGAAGGCCAAGGACATCATGTCACTGTCGAGTTTAGAGCAGAATCCTGGTGAGTCTATCAGATCTTTCTTGAACCGCTTTAATATAGCGCTGGCTGAGGTGGACAATGCTGAACCACGAATGATATTGACTTATCTGATGAGGGCTATTGATAAGTCAAGCGAATTTGGGAAATGGTTAAATATGAAGGAGCCAACCTCTCTCGAAAAGTTCTACAAAAAAGCAGATGAATTCATTCGCTTGGAAAGCCGTCCTTTACCAGTAAAGACAGTGTTGGGGAAAGCAGAAGACAACACTGTCGCTCCACGCAAGAATGAATCGGTGGGGCAAAAAAGGGAGAATAATAATGGGAAGAAACAGGGTAATCTGAAGAAGCCCCGATCCTTCAAGCCATCAGAATATACTCCATTATCACATACGCCGGAGCACATCTACCTTGCCACTAAAGATTCCGTCGATTTCCCTAAACCTATCCCTTTGAGAACCGGGAAAAAAGCCATACAGAGTGGGAAATTCTGCCGCTTCCACAATCAACCCGGTCATGAGACTGATGAATGCCGCCAGTTGAAAAATCTGATTGAAGAGTTGCTAAGAGAAAATAAACTGCAGCAATTTGTGAAGAAGAATAGCAACAATCCTGCATCGTCAAGTCAGGGGCAACAGGTTCCTGTTCATCAGCCTAGGACAGGTGAGAAAGCTACGGGACATGAATCTGGAAGGCCCGTTATCAATGTCATTACAGGAGGGCCTCACCCAGCTGGCAAGAGCTGGGGTGAGATGGAGAGATATTCCAGGGCTTTGAAATATGCTCCAGCCGAAGAAGACGTCTTTGTTTTAGAAGACACTACGCCCCTGAAACAACAGAAAACTTTCAGCGATGATATTGTTTTCAGAGCCAGAGATTCCACAGGTATAGAAGCTCCTACCCTAGATCCCTTGGTCATCTCGGCTGGTATTGGACCGGCCATTGTCAGAAGAGTCCTCATTGACTGCGGAGCATCATGTAATATCCTCTTCAAGAAGACATTTGACCAGATGAAAATCCCTATGATCGATGTACAAGCCTCATCACAGAAGATCGCTGGCTTCACTGGGGAGCCAAAGCAACCAATTGGGGCCATCGATCTGCTTGTAGAACTTGGGGAAGCAGAAAGGAAAGTGGTCCGCAAGCAAACATTTGTGATTGTCGATGAGTTTTCTGCTTATAATGCTTTTCTTGGCCGTCCAACACTCGCAGCATTCAAAGCTATCCTAGCCCCATGGTGCCTCACTATTAAATTCCCTACTGACAATGGAGTAGGAGTTATAAAAGGGGATCAAAATGCTGCGCGAGAGTGCTATTTGACAGAACTGCGAGAGTCAAGAAAAAGAGAAATGGGAAAGGATGCGGCAACCCCAGTCCGCATCAAGGAACCAGCCTTGTAGCAATTACGGGGCGGACCCTGCACTGGCGAGCACAGCGGGGCACGGAAAGAAATGGATCCCAGAAAAGCCAGTGCAGGGGAGAATAGAGTGGTACCGGTGGAAACAACAGTTCCGGTACCTGTTGACCCGAAGGACCCAAATAAGGTGTTGAATGTGGGTTCACAGCTTAATGTGTCAATTCAGAATATCTTGATATCTTTCCTGAAAGCAAATCTGGATGTCTTTGCTTGGACTCATGCCGATATGTGTGGAATATCTCCAGAAGTTGCAGTACATGCTCTGAATATTGACCCAAAGTTTACGCCAGTTAAACACAAAAGAAGAACCCAAGGTCCAGAAAGGTCAGCAGCATTAAAAGAAGAAGTTGATCGACTCATGGAAAATAACTTCATCAAAGAATCTACATATCCGAATTGGGTTTCAAATCCTGTGCTGGTCAAGAAAGCTAATGGAAAGTGGAGAGTGTGCATCGATTTTTCTGATCTAAACAAGGCTTGCCCCAAAGATTGCTTCCCTTTGCCCAGGATCGACCAACTGGTAGATGGAACAGCGGGGCATGAGTTGTTGTCTTTCATGGATGCCTACTCTGGATACAACCAGATCATGATGCATGAACCTGATCAGGAGGACACGAGCTTTATCACCGATGTTGGTCTTTATTGCTACAAAGTTATGCCCTTCGGATTGAAAAATGCAGGGGCAACCTACCAAAGACTTGTTAATGCTATGTTCAAACCGCAATTGGGCAAAACTATGGAAGTCTACGTCGACGACATGTTAGTGAAGTCTAAGAAAGCAGCGGATCACATTGAACACTTAGCAGAAATGTTCGCAGTCCTCCGGAAATACAGAATGAAGCTTAACCCTCTGAAATGTACATTTGGGGTCGAGTCCGAAAAGTTCTTAGGTTTCATTGTTAGTGCTAGGGGCATTGAGGCTAGTCCAGCTCAAATTACTGCCTTAAAAGAAGTTAAAGCTCCTAGAACGAAGAAGGAATTGCAGAGTCTCAACGGAAAGGTCACCGCCCTGAGTCGGTTCATTTCCAAAGCCACTGATAAATGCATCCCAATCTTTGACGCCCTGAAGGAAGGAAAAAAGAATTTTGAATGGACTTCCCAATGCCAAAAAGCCTTCGATGAGTTGATCCGTCATATGGAAACGCCTCCAATACTTTCTAGGCCAGGCAATGGTGAGGATCTTCTTATATACTTGGCAGTATCATCTCATGCTCTAAGTGCAGCGCTGATACGGGAAGACAAAAGGATTCAACATCCGGTTTACTATATCAGCAAAAGACTCACTGGGGCAGAGCTGAATTACTCCAAGTTGGAAAAACTCGCCTATTGCCTACTAGTTGCATCAAGGAAACTGAGGCAATATTTCCAAGCTCATCCTATCAGGGTACTTACTGATCAACCTCTAAAGCAAGTCCTATTTCGCCCTGAAACTTTGGGTCGCCTTCTAAAATGGAACATTGAACTCAGTCAATATGACATCACTTATCACCCCCGAAAAGCAATCAACGGACAAGCTTTAGCTGATTTCATTGCAGAATTCACAGAGAAGGATAATGGTGAGGATGAAGCGATCAGTGATTCCCCAATCCAGTGGAAGATGTATGTTGATGGCGCAAGAAATGACTACTGTTCTGGAGCCGGAGTGGTACTTGAAACTCCTGAAGGTCGATCATTATGTTATGCACTAAGATTGGAATTTCCTTCAACAAACAATGAAGCAGAATATGAAGCTCTTATTGCAGGTCTGAAAATCGCTAAAGAGCTAAACATTCGAGCATTACAGATCTTCAGTGATTCTCAGCTTATTGTATGCCAAGTCAAGAAGGAATTTCAAACAAAAGGTGGAAACTTGCCTTCCTACTTGTCAAAGGCTTGGGAACTCCTATGTGAACTCGATCACTATTCAATAAGCCACATTCCTCGGGAAGAGAATATGAAGGCAGATTCCCTCGCAAAGTATTCAAGTTCTGGTGAAGCTCAACTATTGGGATTGGTCCCTGTAGAAGTCCTTTCAGCACCAAGTATAGACGAGATGGATATAGACTGGATTATGAATGTATCTCAAGAACAAGAGTCATGGATGACTCCAATACTGGACTACCTACTCAGAGGTTCTCTGCCAGAAAATTCGATAGAAAGACGAAAGCTACTAGGGAAAGCCTCTCGCTATGTAATTCAGGATGGCCGATTGTACAGACGGGGATTCTCAATGCCATTGCTTCGATGTGTATCCCGGGAAGAGTCCAAAACAATCCTAGCTGAGGTGCATGGAGGAGAATGTGGTGATCATTCAGGTGGTCAAACATTAGCAAAGAAAATTCTCCGATACGGATATTTTTGGCCAGAAATTAATCGAGATGCTGCAGATTACTCCCGAAAATGTGACAGATGCCAAAGATTTGCCAAAATTCCTAGAGCACCTTCTACCGAACTCACACAGATGGTCAGTCCATGGCCGTTTGCGATTTGGGGAATGGATCTCATTGGGCCGCTACCAACTGCCAAATCGGGGATTAAATATGCTATTGTTGCAGTTGATTACTTTACTAAATGGGCTGAAGCTGAACCATTGGCTACTATCACTTCTAAGAAAATGATAAGCTTTGTGACCAAGAATATCATTTGCAGATACGGTGTGCCTCAGAAAATAATCACAGACAATGGTACTCAGTTTGAAAGCGAGGAATTCCAGGATTTTTGCAAACGATTCAAAATCCAGAAAAGCTTTTCGGCAGTAGCTCATCCGCAGGCAAACGGGCAAGTGGAAGCAGTGAACAAGATCATCAAATCAACCATCAAAAACCAACTCGAAAGAGCAAAAGGTGGTTGGGTCGATAAACTACCACTTGCACTATGGGCATACAGAACCACTCACAAAACTGCGACTGGGCATACTCCTTTTTCGTTAGCATACGGATCGGAAGCAATGATTCCGGTTGAAGCAGAGGTCCCTTCACACAGAAGAATCCATTTCAATCAAGCAGAAAATGAAAGGCTACAGCTTGAAGCGCTAGACTTCCTTGATGAAAAAAGAGATGAGGCCAATCTCAGAATTGCAGCTCATCAGCAAAGAATAGTTAGACATTTTAATTCCAAAGTTCGCCAACGCAGCTTTGAGATTGGAGACCTAGTCCTGAAGAGAATTATGACAGCGACAGGTGTGTTTGGGCCAAATTGGGAAGGACCGTATGTAATAGGTCAGAAGCTTCTTGACGGCACATTCAAACTCACCACTGTTGATGGAGATCAAATTCCAAGGGCATGGAACAGCAACCATTTGCGTCCATACTTTACTTGAAAATTTTGTTGAAACATTGTAAAAAGAATTATGAATGTATGATTCTTGTAATTGAAAGCAATTGTAAAACTGATGCAAGTAAATAATGAAAGAATATAAAGTGGATGTAGGCCCAATTTCATGGCCGAACCACTATAAATCTTGTGTTCCTTATTATTATTACATGTTTGCTTTATTCTCGATATAAAAGGTACATAGAATGTAATTGCTGAAATGTCGATTTGAATTTTTGCAGACGATGGAAGTGAAACTTGCACATAAAAAGACCAAATGATTCTCGCCTAATTTCAAGTCACAAGAGCCCCGAATTCAAATCCTAGATAGGAAGTACTTCAATTGAAAAGCCTATGATTTCGACAGAAACGAGTCTTTGCTAATAAATTGAGATCGTTTGAACAAACAAACATCCAATTAAAAAGCTAGTGCTCGTTCTCACGAAATTGCCTGACAATGAAGCACACTTCCTTGGATTAAACAAGTTACTTGTAAAAAAAAAAAGGGGGGGGGTAGAAGATCATTGAAAAGGCATAAGCAAGTGAACAGAGGAACAACCAAAGCTATCATCGGCAGCACAAGTCCTCTTCGGAGGCACGACTCTCCGGAGGATAAAGACCTCTAATGGGTCATGCGCCACAAAAAAGAAAGTTCTCTACTCAACAAAAAAGATTGGAGGAGTCATGACCCTCTAACCATGAGAGAGTAACTTCCAGGCGATGAAAACCCTCTCTGAGGCACATTTCACCAGGAGTTGAAGTGTTATGACCGCTCTTCGGAATTTCACTTCACCAGAGTTGAAATGCAAACAAAATAAAAGCCCTCTTCGGAGGCCCATTTCACCAGGAGTTGAAGTGTTATGACCGCTCTTCGGAATTTCACTTCACCAGAGTTGAAATGCAAACAAAATAAAAGCCCTCTTCGGAGTCCCATTTCACCAGGAGTTGAAGTGTTATGACCGCTCTTCGGAATTTCACTTCACCAGAGTTGAAATGCAAACAAAATAAAAGCCCTCTTCGGAGGCCCATTTCACCAGGAGTTGAAGTGTCGTAACCGCTCTTCGGAATTTCACTTCACCAAAGTTGAAATGCAAAACAAGATAAAGACCTTCCCGGAAGCCCACTTTTCACCGAGATTGAAATAAAACTTCCAAGTGTTGAAACGTGAAAAGTCTTTCTTCGAAGGCACAACTCTTTGGAGGTACACGTTTCACCAAGATTGAAATAAAACTTCCAAGTGTTGAAACGTGAGAAATCCCTCTTCAGAGGTACAACCCCCTCCCGGGGACACAATTAAAAAGAAAGACCTCTTCAGAAGCCCACGTTTCACCGAGATTGAAATAAAACTTCCAAGTGTTGAAACGTGAAAAGGCTTTCTTCGAAGGCACAACTCTTTGGAGGAACACGTTTCACCAAGATTGAAATAAAACTTCCAAGTGTTGAAACGTGAAAGAATCTCTCCTCAGAGGCACAAATTTTTATTAAAAGGAAAAAAGAAAAATCCTCATCAAGAGCGTACTTTAACTTTCAAAGGAAGAGCGATTTACCTATTCTAAAAAAAAAAAAAGAAGAAGAAGGTTAAAGTACATTCAGAGGTCCGCTTTGCCACATAGAAGAATTCACTTGGCAAAATATATACATACGCAAAAGGAAAGAGTGATTTCTTCGAAGGACAAAGCGTAAAAACTTATATAAAGGAAGTTGCACTCTACGAAAATTCTCTTCGAGAATGAAGTAATTATTCTTTAGAAAACGAGAGTGCAAGTCCCCTCAAAGTATACGATATTGCAGTAAGCTCATGGTATAGGGGCAACATGGTATAGTTACATACAAAGCGGTTTAACTATGTCGGTAAAGTACGCTCAAACAACATACCACAAGCTCACCGCAACATCGTATAAATAAACTTGTGCAAAAATGAATAGTAAATGCATTCTCAAATTCAAACAAAAGTCTGTACAAATAAAGAATCATTTTATTCAATTGCAGATATTGCAGATACAGGTTTCAAAATAAAAAGCAGGGGCCGGTGCCTGCACAACATCCGACCATTACACAAAAAAGGAATCAAAAAGCTCAACTCTTCATTTCTTCTTGCCGCCTTTAGACCCTTTACCCGGCCGAGTGGTTAGCTTTTCAGGTCTTTCAGGTTGGTCTGAAGGCATAAGGGAAGAAGGGGAGGGAGGTGCAACTGGTGCAATTTCCGGTTCCTCTTCTGTGGTGATAATTTTCTTCCCCCTCCTCTTCGATGTCCCATGCTTCTTCCTTTTCTTCGAAGAAGACTCACTCCCCGGAGTAACGAGAGCGGACAAAACTACGTCGTCAGAAGGAGTCCGCTCCGGAGAGATCTCGCCTCCTTCGAGTCCCTCATCTTTTTGCTCCTGCGAAGCAATAGGGTCATCCAAACCATGAAGAGCCTCAATTTTCTCCTCTTGTGACCCAAGTTGTGAAGCAGAAGGAGGAGTCACCTGAAGAGATGGAGGAGGAATAACCAGAGAAGGCGAAGTCTGCACGACACTTGTTGTTTCAACTGCAGAAGAAGAAAATTTGAAAATGTTAGTATCTTCCCGAAAGAAGGGAGATATGGGTTCATCGAGATTCAAGAGGTAATCGAGAAGCTCATCAAATTTTTGAGGAATAAGCAGGTAATCCACCTGAATCGGACCAATGTCGAAATTACCTGAAGATATTGGCTTCGTCAGTTCAATCTCATAATTCTGAGCCCCAATGTCCTCCAAAGCCTCTTCATCAGTAGGGGTAATTACCCCGGTTTTTGTAGGAGGCGGCGAATGAGCACTAGAGCCTGTAATGTCCACCTCGGGAGAAACTAGAGGACGTTCAGAGATGGTAGGCGGTACTTCTTTTTCAGAACGCTCCTCTTCCGCCATCCCGGCCCGCACTCTGGCAAGCTGCTCCTTTCCCTTGGCAAGAGTGGCACGGGCCTCATCATCAAGATAATGCTCTTCAAGGGTTGACTCAGCATATCCAGCACCTTTACCACCGAGCATATCAAGTGCTGCCTCCCAAACTTCAGCCAGTGTGATTTCATACTTGGGGCCTAGAAAGGCAAGGCTGCCACGTCCCAAAATGCTGTGCAGATAAAAATCGAATAATGTGGAGCTAATGTCAGCTTTGGTTGCTTGATGAGCCTCTTCGGCCGCAAGTTTACCAGCAACAGCCTCGTCGCGCTCCTTTTCGGCCATAGCAAGTCGAGTTTTTAACAACTCTATCTCCAAGCTTTGAGAGCCGGTCTGTTCTTGCAGTTGTACGGTTTCAGCACGATATTCTTCTATGACCTTTTCCTTGTGTGCAAGCTTATCTTCGACTGCTCTTTGACTGGCATGCGCATCTCGTACTTGTTGCTGAAGCATGCTCTCCTTTTGTGAATGGAAAGTAGATGAAGTAGCTAATTCTTCCTTAAGTTTTTCTACTTCCGCTTCCAGCTTTTCATTGTAGGAAGAAATACTTCTCATTTCGGCGTCATGTTGTTCAAGAGTCTTCTGCCACTCAGCCTTATCATTCTCCATTGTTAGCATGGCCTCGAGATTGGCTCGGTTAACCCTCTGAAGTTCGTCGACGAGTTTTTGCCAGTTCGACATTCTTTCGATATCGGTCCTGACAGCATCAAGATTTCGCAACATAGCCGGTTTGTCGAGGGGAACCAAGTCGAGATCAAATCGAACCCCTCTCAGGCACCACTGAGGAAATCGACTTTGAAGAGTGGGAGGACCTTGCCCGACTTGGTATGCGGGCCGGTTGATGATTGCTTGAATGTCGGAGCGAGCGGGAGCAGGAGATTGAGCAGGGACATGTTCAGAAGCTGAAGGAGTTGTTTCTTCAGTAAGTCTAGCCCGCTTGCTAGAAGAATCGTCTATGTGACTCTTTCCACTCTCATCATGAGCTTTTCTCTTTTGGGTGTCATCATCTCTATGGGGAAGATCATGTCTTTCTTGTTCCCTTCGGCGACGTTCTTCATATGCTCGTCTCTCGTCGGCTTTCCTGATGGCCCTCTCTTCATCCGACTCTCTGTAAGAAGGAAGGTAACGCCTGTAATCATACTGGCTACGCCTCCCGTAGCGCTGGAAATCATCATAGTACGAGCCGCTGTGCCCCATAGGAGAATCTGGAATTAAAATAATAAGCTTTAGAAATCTTTAAAAGATAAGTGCATAGAAGTGATGAGAAATTCTAAGTGTGTGTGATGTGCAAACTACGCGCATTAATCTACGAACCACTCTTTATTTGGGGAGTGGTTGTGGGTGTAATAGTTAACGTCAACTCTTGAGTCGACGACGACTGTTGCAAAATAGAAGTAGCTTCAACTACTGAAGAAGAAATCCCGGCAGTAGTAGGGTCATCTTTGAAGATCTCTTGTGAAGTAGCGAAGAGGTCGCTCAATCCTTCGAAGATATCGTCCCTGCTTTGCTTGACAGGACTGGATTTCTTAGCCATTTCACCAGATTCTTGTGAATGGTGAGAGGATCCCTGAGGCTCTTCTTCCTCGATAACCGGAGCAAGTTTATCAGATGGCCCCGCAACATCAACAGAAGTGGAGCACTTCACCAGCGAAGATTCAGGAGTCTTTATCGGAGAATCGGGGACTTCCGTTGGAACTTCATGAGCATGCATAGAGCGAGAAGTGTGTAGAAGCCCATGTTGATGTAAAAATTCATCCCTCAACAGAAATTTTATGCTCCTCTCTTCTGTGGCCACGGCACTCAACCTCTCAAAAACTTGCTTATGAATTGGGTCTCTAGAAGGGAGAGGAAGTGCTGAAAGGAACAAAGAATGAAATTAGCAACTGAAAGTTCGGATCTCGAAAAAGTTTCAAAACGGAAAAAATAGAAACACTAATCTTACTTCCTACTCTCCAGATGGCATAAAACCCTGGAGGACAGCGGGCAAAGAAAAACTGGTTCAAAAATCCATGAACGCTTTCAGTAAGATCGGAAATGAGCTTGCGGTTTCTAGCACTTCTCACAATAATGAGGGAAGGATGATCTTTACTCTTTGCAAACGAGCACAGATAACGAATTTCTTCAAAACTCGGTAGGCGATCAAGAGTTCTTCTAAACAAAACACATAACCCCGTCAAGATGGCATAGCCATTGGGATGAAGTTGAAACGGAGAGATTGTCAACCGAAGGAGAAGAGTTCGAAGGAAGTCGTTAAAAGGAGGAATCGCCCCACTTAAGCACATTTGGCGATTGACTGCAACAAAACCATAGGGAGGATTGTCAGCAGTATCACTTGGCCCAGGGAGAAGAACATCACTTTCAGCAAAGCCAAATTGAGTGCGCAGCTGGATAAACGCTCTCGAAGTTAGAATAGTCGAGGTTCTCTCCGGAGGATTCTCTATGGGAACAGCTATCGGAAAAGTTTCTTCCTCTTGAGTTACCACTTCTTCTTCTCGGTGGGAAGTCATTCTACATAAACAACTGGGTATTCAAACATGAAGGTGCACGTTTCCTAAAGTGTGTGAAGTGTTGTGTAAAATCAATCAAGCAGTGAACAAATATAACTGGAATGAAAACTAGCAAGCATTTGTTAGTTATGAAATTCAGGGACTATTGTTTTAAGCCTAAATATGCAAGTAAGATGTTGATGCAGATAAATCAATTCAGATTATTGATACTTTGCATTAATGTTTAACTTTAATTGATTGATTCACAAACATTTCATGCAATATAATTAAGTTGCTTGTCTTGTCTTGACTAATCTGTCATCTGACATGGGCAGTCAATGGCAGTATTTTCGCCTTGGTTTTCTTTGTTTGTTATTTTCAGCAGGTTAGCAGCTTATAAGTT
Organism: Allium cepa; assembly: GCA_030765085.1. Taxonomy (NCBI): domain Eukaryota; kingdom Viridiplantae; phylum Streptophyta; class Magnoliopsida; order Asparagales; family Amaryllidaceae; genus Allium; species Allium cepa. Next base: position 754,335,278 of record CM060931.1, on the reverse strand, counting down.
AATGCGATCTGTGAAATAATACAATGAGATTCAAGCAAATTTAAAGTTGGGGCAGTTCAAAATTTAGGCAACTTAGTTTGGCAGTTCAAGTTAGAAACTCAAAGTGGATCTATGCTCTCAAAAAGTCAGCATGCCCAAAGCTTAAGTGTTAACTCGGCAGCGGTTTAAGAGCCAACTCGGTCACGGTTTAAGGGTTTAACTCGGCCACGACTTAGGGATTAACTTGGCGGCGGTTCAAGGTTAAATCAGTAGAAGGTTAAATCGGCAGATTTCCCCAAGGATTAACTCGGCCACAGTTTTAAGGCTTAGATCGGCAGAAGGTTAGGTCGGTAGATCTCCCTCAAGTGCTAGCACGGCCACGATTTAAGGATTGGGTCAGCCAAAAGCCAAGCCCCCTAAAATCACCAGGTCGTATCTGAATCAATACCTCGCCCCGCTCAACCTGTTAACCCGTTAGCTACTCCCTCAACCAAAAAATTCTCACTTCATTTATCCTATTTCATGCATTCGGATCATCCAAGACATCAATTCGAAACCTCTGCAAAGTCAGCGCCTTGCAATCCTAGCACGAATCAAAATCAGCTAGCCTAAATCAGTAAACCATCTTCATCGTCCCATCGATCAGTCAAAATCGAACCGAGCAACCTAAACTTCACCAATTACGAAAACGATGGTATTCTTGATGGAGCATCACACAAAGAGGCAATTCGTGTTTGAGCGACAGGATTCATGAATCGACAAGTAATCTACGATCGAAAGAGAAATAGAATCACTTACGCAATGGATGGTAGAGATTATCGGTGATTAGTTGGAAGGAAACTGCTTCTAGGAATTTGAGAATACTTTAATGGCGGAATCAGGCAAGAGAGTAAGTGACGAAGAAAGAGGAAGAAAGTTAACTTATACCCTGCAGTGGAAAGTTTGGAGCAACACACACGGTCTAACTGTTAGGTCGCATACGACCTACCGACCTAAGAGGGGACGGGTTAAGGGCTATCGAAGCACACGACCTAACATTTAGGCGTATATTTCGAGGGGCAAATGTTAACTCCGCCTTGACCATGACTCACCGATCTAGTGCATCAAGAGGTTCCGACCTAACAGTTAGAAGCATGCCGACTTAAAGCTCAACAGGGGGTGCCGACCTAAGGCTCAACAAGGGGTGCCGACCTAAGGCCTAAGGGTTATGCCGACCTAGTAGGATTGAGAGGCATACCGACTTGAGAAATACCGAGTTAAGGCTAAAACAGTTGCCGACCTAACGTGGGTACTGGCCTAAGACTCAGAAGATACCGACTCAGTGACTTGACCGAGTTACCGATCTAATGCCCTACCAAGCTGGCGACCTAGAATAGTTGCCGACCCAAGTCACAACCGATCCAGCTCCCCAGTTATCTCGTTCACGATCCAGGACTTATCATTTGGACCGTGACTTGCGACCTACCAAGTTAACTCGTCCACGACCTAATATAAGCCCGATGCCATGTTACTGAGAAGAGGTGGTGTTGACTCGAAGGCGACCTTAGACCGGTCACGACTCACCTTAAGTCGGCTGCGGCTTAACTTGAGTCGGCCACGGTTTAGGACTTGGCAAAAATTTCAGAATCAGAACTCTCTATAAATAGGCAACCACCTCCAACATTCAAGGGACTTTTGGCACATTCTCTTCATACACCGTTACCTTGCTGCATTGAGAACTTCATCAACACTTAGAGCTTTCAAGATTAGAGGAATACATCAAAGAACTTCACGAAGAAACCACACATCTTCAACATGAATTTAAAGACTTTAATCGACATTGAAGCTTAAGACTTGTTCCAAATCACTTGTAGCTTGAAGTATATTGTACTTGAGAAGAATTGTATCAGCTTGTAACGAGATTATTAATAAAAGTACTTAGAGTGGACGTAGGCTATACCCTTAAGCCGAACCACTATAAAATTGTTGTTGTTTACTGCTTTTCTGCTATTACTTGCTTGTAATTCTTTCCCGATTTATCGGGTGGTGCTTTCACAACTACACTTCACACACCGGGGTGTTAGCGTTCACATTTTAGCGTTAACACATGATACAAGCATCGATAACTCTCGAGTTCCCGAAGTGCGAACCAGATTACCGATCTCAAGTTATCTTAAGTCCCCGGAGTGCGGACGTGTGCTCAAGACTTGCAACAAGTGCGATCAACCACCAAAAATACAAGTGCTGTTCCCCAAAACTGGGGGGCACGAAAGCTAAATATTAATCACTAACCGAAGTGATACAACGTCCGAAGTTCAACTCATTCATCAATCACAACTTGTGACCAAGATTTTCAGGCTTGGCAAATGAAACGAACTCTACTTAAACGGTAAAAACACCACAAGTACACTAGACCGAAAACAAGACACTGCAAGTACTTAAGCACAAATAAAACAAGAGTTGAAACAAAGAAATAAAATTTTATTTCAACTAACTTAAAACAAGAACTTACACGCAAATAAGTTCTTCCAAAAAAAATGCCTGCTAGCAGGTGCCGAACCTGCATCTATACACGACCTACTGACAAAAAACGAAGACAAGTACCATCTACCAAAACATCTACTTGAGAAGCTGATTTATTTCTTCTTTTTCGTCCTTCTCACTAGTGGTACATCTTCAGTGTCACTAGGGACAGAAATTCTTCGTTTTGAGTGTCTCCTCTCCGGCGGTGGCTCTTCGGCTGGAGGCATGATGTCAATATCCTCCTCGGAGCTTGAATCTACATGGGGGCTTCTCGCCGGAAGAGTAGGGGGGACTGGATCCTTAACAGAAGTTGAGATAGTGCCACCCGATGGTGCTACCATAGCAGGTGCTGGACTCTGCGCCGCAATGCTGCCACCGACGGTACCGCTCTGCCCCGCAGCCTCTATTTCGGCGTTGATCTCAGCCAAAATTTCCTCATCACGAGTCGCATGGGCTTGGCTGGGGGCATCCACGGCCTGCATCGAAGAACTTGAGGACGGCGGGAGGCTACTAACGATGATAAATGGCAAGTCAGAGAAAGAACCACCCTGCTCGCCGAGCAGTTCGCTCACCATTTGTTCGTCAGCAGATAAGGGTCCCCCCTGCGCCGCCTCAGTAGATACCGCAGTTACAACAGTAGTCTCGGTGGCGATGGCCTTATCTCCTCTGCTTGGTTCTTGAGCCGCGACAGTCGGCGCAGTTCCAGTCACTAGGCAAAAAATAAGAAGTTATTAGTAACTGCTGCAAAACAAACACTCTATTTAGAAAACGCTTGAGATAACTTCGGAATACCTTCCCCAGTTTGGCTCGCAGACGGCTGAACGGCCTCGGAAGTGTGCTCGTGAATAGGAGATAAGCGCGGCTGTTCCGGGTCGTAAGCAGGAACAGGTTGCAAACCGACCGCAGATACAGACACCGACGAAGATGGTGCAGTGACTTCAGTGACAGCGGAATGGTGCTCAACACCTGATCCCTCTCCGACTTACAGGGAACGACCGCCGATCATCTCCTTCTCATGAGCGATGATGGCGTCATGAAGGACCTTCTTCTCATCATCTGTGAGCAGCCGGTTTTCAAGTTCGAATCGATCGACCGCTTCACCTAGGTGCGCTTCCTCTTCCTCCTCAACCAATCGGTCCCAGGCGCTACGAAGGTGAACCGGATAATCTTGAAGCCAGGCCAAGTTTCTGTGTTTTAACACACTGGCGTTGTAAGTTATGAGCAAATCTTCGATATCGGCCTCTAACCTGGCCTCTGCCTGTTGAACCTTCTCCTCCACCTCTGCTTCGGCCGCCTGAACTTTGGCCGTGGCCGCATCTCTTTCAGTGCGAAGCACTACGGCTTGCTCTCAGGCTTCTTGCGCCGTGTTAAGCGGGTCATCTCTATCTTTAATAATTTCGGCAAATTTAGCCTTGAGCTCATTGAGTTCTTTTAACGCCGCGTCCCGCTCAGCAGTGACGACAGTGTTTCGGTGGCCCATGTCTTCCACCGTAACATAGTGCTCCTTTTTCATTCTATCCATGGCTGCTTGAGCTTCATCGGCCTTTGTAAGAGCCTCCATCTCTGATTTTCGAGACGCTTCAGCCTCGGTATTCAGCACTTGTATGATGCAGTCTTTTTGAGCCAGCTCGGTTTGAAGCTTTTCAATGGTAGCCGCTCGTTCGAAGGCCAACGCCGATGCCTTATCGGCCGCCCTATACCACGCCTTATATTGGGTGTAAAAGTCATGCGCATAGTCGAGCGCTAACCGCTCGGCCTCCGGCGGGATTCTTTTCAGGTTCGGGGGAAAGACGTAGTTATCGAAGCAAATATTCGGGAACTCCCTCTTTAGTTGCGCAAGTCTAATTGCCCCTTCCCCCGAGATTTCAGTAGGAGGCTGCTCTGTGACTATCGGGGTCATCGCCTTAGATCGGGAAGGTTGAGAAACCGACGTATATCGAGAACTCTCGGAAGGATGAGGGACATGAGCAGGAGGTTGTACGGGATCTCTGGAAGGAGGAGGGGTACGCGATCGCGATCGACGCTTATAGCCCCTGTCCGTGTCATATCTCTCATGACTAGAATACCCAGAGCGTCCCTGGTCATAATGCCCAGAGCGCCCGTGATCATAGCCTTTATCCTCTTCTCGTCTGCGCGAATCGTAATATGAAGGCTTGCGGGCATGTCGAAGACTCCCAAGCATTGAACCGTGCTTAGACATGATATCTACGAAGCAAAATAAAATAGAATTAATCACCTTTCAAAACAGATAGTTTTCAGTCAAAGGTTATGCAGTGTCGTGAAATGTGTATGAATATGCATTCCCCCCGACCAACCAGAAGTGTCGACCTCGCTGATACTAAGAGGCTCGTTCAACTCTAGAGTACGATGGAATTCCTCCAACCCGGCATCATGTTGAAAAGACACATCGTCCGGGATTGGAAGATCGGCAAGCCCTTCAAAAAGATTTTCGGTTCTCGGAGGAGACATCTCCGAGATTCTAACTCCGGGAGCAGAACGGGCCGTGACAACCGATTTCCATCTCCCCTTCTTACTTGACTTAACCATGGCAACCTTGCCTTTTCTCTGCTCCGCGGCATCCGGAACTACGTCAGTAGGCCCGGTCAGCGGCTCATCATTGGTGTGGGTTCTTTCAGAGTCAGCTTCCTCAGCTGTAGTAACTCCGGGTTTCTTGTACTTGACTCGTTTTTTCGAGACGACCCTTAGTGCCACCTCAAAGCTTATGCTCTGCCCTTGTTCGATCAAACCGCAGGCCCGGAGATTCCTATCCGTCAATAACACGTCGATATCCCTATCTCCACTCGGGACTTCTCGAAGCACTCGCACCATCTCCCTATAGTGCTCGCCCTCCGATCGCTGAATCACCGCTGTAAAAAAGAATAAAATATAAGTTCCACTTCGGCTGCAATTGCCGTAGTAATTATTTACGAACTCAGCTATACTCACGTCTGAATAGCCATCGTTGGGCAAATCCAGGAGGACATCTGACATAAAACCATTTTGTCCTATAATAGCTCAACCTGGTCCAAGACCCGGTAACCACTTGTCAATTTCTCACTGCTTCCCGGAATGTAAAGGAGGGGTAATCACCCCGAGTTTTGAAATTGAACAAGTATCTGATCTCAATTGGGAGCGGTGGTCGATGGAGATATTCTATAAATGCAATGAACAAGCTATTGATCGACGCTTATCCGTTCGGGTGCAGCTTAGATGGGGCGACCTCAAAAACGACAATACTCCCCTTATATACTCGTTGAACGGAGGAAGTGTCCCGGCCGCGCACGCGTGGCGGTTAAATGCTGTATATCCCTCCGGCGGATTATGCGGTCTATCATTCGGCCCCCGCAGTAGCACATCATCCAGCGACAGGCCGTGTCTCAAACATATTCTCCCCAACATGTCTTCAGAGATATTGGACGGAACGGAATATGATGGATTGACAATGAACGACGCATCGGGAAGTTCATCCGGGGCTGGACCAATAATCTCAGGATCAATATCCGGAATCTCTAGCCTCGGAGAGACTGTAACTTGAGTCTCCTGCTGCTGTGAACTTGACGGTTCCATAACTAGCTAACTCACGAGAAACCATCGTTAGACGACAAAAACCCATGCTTTTCCCAGTGTAGCATGTATGAGTGTATGTTGTGCAGTGACATGCATTACTTGAATAAATGTTGCAGAGAAATATGCAAACGCCAAAGCTACGGAGTCCAGCTATAATGACCGTCATCGCTGACCGTCATCACAAATCCATTTCCATGATGGAAGTTGATCCGGGTAAAAATTGTTATGGTTCCATCGACGAGCTTCGAAGGGCGGTCATGTATGCAGTTTAATATTCAAGTCCAAATGTGCAAGAGTGAAGCCCGTCGGAGTTAGGCCTAGAAAATATCAAACTTTGGCATCCATCATAGAGGGTTCGAAACCATCACAAGGACTTTGTTCGAACCCAACCGAAGACCCCTTCGTTCGAACCCATCCTAACGTCGCTTCGAACCCATGCAGTTAGACGCGCTTCGAATCGATGACCAGATGCCAAATTCGAACCATCAATAAGGGACAACTTCGAATCGATCATTGCTTGACAAGTTCGAAACGACAAGGGAACCCCCAACTTAACGTCATCCACGTTCGCGTTGATACTCTTCGTATCGATGCGAAGTTGTGGACTTCGAAACCACAGCCGATGGGTTCGAATCCATCGATTCGAGTGAACCCATCGAACCCATCAATGGGTACAAACTGCGTCACCCCCATAGGGTCGTCCAAGAAATTGATTCGAGCACGAGTCCCCATATGGCTTCGAAGCCCTCTGCCAGACCAGATCTGACTTTACCAATCGATAGAGAAGCGCGGGTTCGAAGTAACTCTGCCGTTCGCCGTTTGAATTCGAGGCTGATTACCTAGTTTGAACAATGAATTCGAGAGAATGAAGACTTGAATCTTGGTCGATTCGATGATGTGACACAGTGTTTTCTCTTTTTGGAGCTCCGAAACGATGAAGAACACAGAAAAATCAAGGCGGAAGTAAAAAAGTAAAAAGTAAAAAATGGCGAGCCCACCGCTATTTATATGAGGTGTTGAAAGCAACCGAGACGATTGCTCTCCCAGCCAACCCAACCGGCCACAACCGGTCAAGTACCAGATCGGTTCGAAGTTAGCTTTCGAACCCATCTTCCTAAAGCCCTATCGATTCGAAGTTCACCTCATGCTTCAACGGTACGAAATGCACTACAGAGTGACAGGCTGCATCGATGCGAAACGAACTATAGGCATATCGATTCGAAGACCTTGTTCACATCCCCCACTTCGAATCCATCCATGGCCTATCGATACGACGGATGACTTCGTACCCATATTCTTCCAATTCGAATCGACTCGAATAGTAATTTTGTATCCATTCCCTCAAACCGGTTCGAATGTTGACTTCGAACCCATCATAGCACAAGCATACCGCGTCCATACAAACGTGAATTTCGAACCCATCGATGCTCGAATGCATCGGTTCGAAACATCACACTCACGCAATACAGAATTCAATTCCTTCAACCTTCAATATCAATTTAGGGGAGGATCGATAAGAAGGGACTTTTCTAAACAACCGTCAAGCGTTGTCTCAACTTAAGTTTCCAAATCGGTTCAGAAGAGAATCGATACGAAATTCAATAGCCAACCAAGCTGGCAACGACTCATGAACGCACAACGTTTGCAAGGGTCAAACTAACGTATATGCATAATAGTCGAACTAACAATCGATTTTAAACATTTACAGAGATCAAACACTCATCTTGTTACAAATGCAACAGCCAACGGCTAAGCACTGTTATACAGCAATCAATCATGTCAACACGAGGTTACAACAACACGGCATACGAGTTTCAGCAAAAAAGAGAGTAATGATTGTTCAGAGAGAGATTGCAGCTATTCAAAGCACATCATGTTCCCACAAGACGTAATTTGGGGGGCAAAATGTTATCCCGCTTTTTGGCAAAGCCGCGATACCAAAAGATCGGTCAGAAACGGAGAACAATTCGTCTCAGAGGCTGGTCATACTTCGTTTCGCCATGGATATCACTGAATTTTATCCGAGTCCATATTGAGCTACAATTGATAGGACACGGCAAGAAAGACTATAGGAGTCAGCATTTCAAGTTTCAAGTCAATCCGAGTTCATACGCTAAAGTTATGACCGGTTCAACTTGTAGGAAACACCCAGGTTTCGAACCCATCATGATGGGTGTCTTCGAACCCATCATCAGGCACCCTTCGAGACCATCACCCTCGAACCGAAGAACATCGAACCCATCAGTTTCGAAACCATCAGAGCACCTCACCTTCAGCTCCACCCACTTCGAATCCGTCTCCTTGTTCGAACCCATCACGGAGTCCTTGTTCGAACCCATCACGGAATCCTTGTTCGAACCCAACTGTGCAGCTTCATTCGAAACCACTAGGTCATCCAACCATGATGACGTGTCTTCCATCGGTTCGAATACGCCGAGATATATGGAGTCGAAGCGGTCAACACGGAGTGAAGAATGGATCGATTCGAAGTTTGCGCTCCACGTCAACGCGAAGCCACGTTCCTCCATGGATTCAAAAGGATCGGTTCGAAACCTTGGTTTCGAACAAAACAGCCGAGCAATAAGCCCAATTTTGAACCCATCATATCTCCTAACCTACTGATCCAAATGCCATGAAATTTTCACAGAAGCTTCCATGCATGTTGAAGAATGTCTACGCCAAATTTCACCTCGATTGGATGAATTCTTGATCGGTTCGAATGGAGTTCGAACCGATGCCAAAGTGGGCCCAAACTTCCTGAGACCGTCCGTGTGGGCCCCTCACGTGCCAGGAGTGGTCTCCTGAGTTTTCAGCGAGATACCAGCATCCTACGCCTATAAATAGAGCCCCAGGGCCAACAGAAAAGGGCGATCTTCTGACTCTGAGGCGCCCAGACTCTGCCGGATCAATATCTCCATCATCCTATATCATAATTTGATTGTGGATTTCGAATTGCCAGTTGTAACTTGCTGTTGATCGCTGTAACAACTTGTAAACATTGAAAGAGAATCAATAAAATATCAAAAAACTTCACAGTGGACGTAGGCAACACGCCGAACCACTATAAATCGATTGTCTACGCATTTTCTTCACTGTTGATTGGAGTATTTGTTAGATAATATCTGTTTTGAACTTGCATTCTTGACTATTATCTCTTCAACGACTCCCGAAGAGTGTTGTGCCCAATTTTGGCGCAAACATATATAATATCAAAAGATAACATAAATAGTTATTCTACAATGCAAAGTTTTTTAGAGTTACAACAATCAGTCTGGACGGTTATAATGACGGTCCGCACAAATGCTGATATGCACACACAAACTATGCAGTGGAAATATATACTTCGATAGGAAATCTCCCAGCTCCTCTCCAGAATCTCTGAAGCATTGACGGCCAAATTTGGAATCATGCATGTGGCTGACCTAAGCATTGTATGAAAATAACACTTGAATCAGTTTGGTAAACCAGCATGAGAAACATAAGAAATATGAGTGACATGTAACAGTAACTATTAAGACCGTACGGGTTCCTGTATTGGTTTTCCCCTCAAAAAACAAAACATTCATTAAGTTTGACATATAGTGATATGATATATAATGTCTAGAGTGTAGCACATAAATCATGTTAAATAGTTGTCGCGTTAACGCCACAAGAATAATAGGTATACGATCAATACCACTAGGGCACGTTCGCATAATGGATTTTTAACGAAGATCACTATAGGGAAGCCGAATCCAAACTCTATGAAAAGGATCATAAACTACTTCCGAGCATCGTATATCTCTAAATGTGATGTACTCTAAGGTAAATAGAACTGGACCAATAACGATGTGTAATCCAAGCCATACCGACTCTCGCTAGCAGCAATCGATAACCATCTCTACGGATGGAGTTGATATACCCTTAAGGTTGCAAAACCCCTTAGCAATGCCCCTTCTCTATTTTCTGTCATTTTTCTGATGTCGAGGCTACGTTCGGCATCTCATCACTCAAACAGAACAAGAAACCCTAAATGGACTCCTCCATCTCAAACAGATCATGAATCACTACAAAGATTCGAGCATCCTGAATAGATCTCGAACCTCCACATAGGTCCTCCGCATAAGTCCTTCGATTAATGTTAACGTTGTGCTCTCTCTTGGAATACTACTCAAGATAGAAAGTGCCATATGATAGCATCATTTGAAATGTTAACACTGACTTCTCCTTTAGACTTAACCTTAGGATAGATAGTTCAAATCTATAACTTTTCACTTCACAACCACTTCCAAAACATAGATCGTGTATATGGTTTTGAAGTGGAACCGAATTCGAGTCATCTCATATATGTACACTCTTCCCACTTATCGGACTCTCCAGAATCGATCGATGAATTCTCGATAAAATCAACCTCAATTATTTTAGAAATAAATAAAAAATATATAAGAGCGGAGATAACTTCCTAACCGTTTAAGCAAACAGATTTCATTTGTCCAAGAAGAGCAAGATGAGTTTGTACATACAATATAGCATCTGCGAAGATAACTATACAATAAACACTCTTGTTTCTTCTAGATATTCCTAATTTATATTAGACAATTTTGATAGTTGACTAATCGACTATCTGGTACAAGATGTTTGTAAATAAATGGAAATCAAGTCTAGTATACTTTCCATAAACAAATGAACATACGAAACACTATCAAGTCACACAAAGTACCATCAAGCCACGCAATGTTTGGTTAAGCTACTTAAGAAACTCCTGATCCCTTTTATTTAATTAATCTTTTATTAGTTAAAAACTCCATTATTAGTAAACTTCATTTATCTAACTTCTATCTTTTCCAAAAGATTACATACTTATAATTTCCTTCAAAATACCCATTTTAAAGATTTAAGTACTTTCACAAATCCATTCAACAGGTTAAAGACAAATATTACTTAAATATTGTCACTATAAACCTAAGATCATTTTGCTTATACTTATCTTTAAATCATTCTTTTAAATAACTATTTGTTTTCATAAGTATAATAAAAAAGGGTTAAAGATAAATATGATTAAGACATCACAACAAACCCGAACCATTTTCCTACTTATACTATCTTTAAAACATTTGTTTTAAAGATTTAAGTTCATATTCGATCATGTTCAGCATTTGACAATTTAACTATCAATTTATAAAAATGAGTGCTTAAAGAAATCATAATTCATACGCTTAACTCGTTTCTATCATTCCAACTTGACCATTCCTCATTCAAGGGTGAAGCCCTGTAAGTTAGAGCACTGGTTTTATCAAAGCCTTGCCTAGGCACTTCATTCTTAGATCTTACAAATGGATAAGTCTACCTCGTCGGCTTTGAGTGTTAACTGTAGTATTAATGATTTCAATAAACAATAAAAAATCAACACGATTAACACATTTTTGATATTTTCCAACTTACAATTCTTCGGTCAAGTGGGAAGCCTGGTAGGTTAGAGCTCTATTGGTCCATCCCTACTTGACATCAATCTTAACTCTCACAAATAGATAGACCTTACTTCATCGAATTTTAGTGTTAAGCATAGTTAAATAGTTTTCAAACAGTTTAACCATTTAGCCACTACGGAATTACTTACACCTTTCTAAATATTTGGTTTATAATTCAAAACTGGATACTTAACAAAACAATTTAAAAGGTAAGATGTTTGCATAAGATATTTTCACAAGATAAGACATTTTCACAAGATATTTATAGAAGATATTTATACTTCAAAATACTTATAATAGATTTTAAAGCATTCATTTAAAATATTACTTGAAAATAATAAGTTTGAAAAATCATTAAAAACTTGAAAACGACATGTTTTCAACAAAATATATCTTGTTTAAAAATTCACAACTAATTCTTTAAAGCTCATAAAGTTCTCAAACCACTTTTATAATACTCTAAAAATTAGGTAGTAAGCACTTGTAAAAATAATGAGACAAAAAATTTAAAGTTAAATATCTTTTTAAACCTTTTAAAATCCAAAAATCAAGGGCAAACTTGACATTTTTGCACTAGTGATGTTTTGACCACTTTCTGGGATTTTACCTAACATTTTACAATTCAAACAATTAATAGAAACCAACGTATATATAAGATAGTATAAATATGGTGGGAAACCCCTAAGGATCTCTTTACAAAGTTTCACAGCAATCGCCAGAAACAAGGCAATTAACAACTTCATCTATAACGACTATCGCTATAAGTATACATTCAAATCCGAGTCCGATCTAAACCGAAGTCCATCTATAACCTATGTGATTTGGTCAAGGTCTTGTCCCAAGTCCATTCAAGTCCATTCCAAGTTTGTTCAATTCAATACATGGATCGCATATGTCACTTACTTTTAAAGTAAGAATCCAAACCAATGTTTTAACATAAGCTCAAAGCAATTCAATCAACATAAACATCATCATATACTGAAATATACATGTTATATTTTTCATTCAAAGTGAGGAGTTAACTCACCATAAACCCAATCATAAGCAAGATCCAAGAATTCAAGCCGAATTCCTCTTGCAACCACCTCCTTTCTTCCTTCTTTCCTTGCTTCACCCTACTTCTAGCTCTCCCTCTACCTCATGTTGCTCATGACCTATCACCATAGAGGGTGCACGGCTTTACTTCTTCATGTAATGGCTTGGTGGAAGAGTTTCTATTATTGAACCAAACATTGTGGCAAAGTTTCAAGTGATTTGGAGTTGATTTGCTACTATTTTATTTCAAAACATAAGAGAGGAAGATAACGAAGATGCCACAAATTTTGAATTCTAAGCTTTGTAAATGTTTGTGATTGTTTCCTAAAGTTGCACCCCTCCATATATAGGCTTAGGAATGAGATAGGGAAGGACCAAAAACCCCTCAAACCCTTCTAACATTAATTACACACATCACTTCTCCTTTATCATATGCATAACACTTAAGCATTTTCATACTTGCTCATTTCCTAAATATCTTTGATGACATCACCTATAACATACTCCATAAAGATTATTTCCATAAATGGAAAATTATTTTTACTTCATTTTATTAATTTCTTAAGTAAATAAGTGTATGTAAAAAAAGCCTGAACAATTTCTAATACTTAAAAAGCTGTTTATCGATAAAACGATTTTCGGTCATATTATCGATATTTTTTCAAAGCATTTATTTTTGTACACATTTTTATAAAACAAGTTTACCATCATTACTTATGAATTAAAAGAGAGTTGAAAAGCTCATTAAATCATTTTAATAACATTTAATCTAAGATTCAAATATTTAGATAATTTATATACTTAATATGATGTGTTCGAAATTCTGGGTCGTTATAGAATTTGAAGAAAAAACTGCCCGACTTAGAATATGTATTGCTAAATGTGTTAGATTTTGAGCATCGTCTCTACCTATTATTGACCACCATTAAGTAGGAGAACACGTATTTATAGCTGCTTTTGCAAATGAGGAGCCAAATTCACCTACTTTCATTCTATAATTATCCACCTATGGGTGTAAAAATTAAATATTTGATCTACATTTTGAACGCAATATATTATTTAATTTACCTCTTTTCCTCGATTTGTGTTAATAGTGCGGGATCGTTCTTTCAACGACACTATTGAATCTATTTAACACTTCATTATCATTTATCGCACAGTAGATAAATAATATGATTAAGGAAATAACCTATATTTTACACATTGCAAGCATGAATGTGATGTTGTGAAACTTTACTATTTGAAAGGCAATAATTTAAAATAATTACCGTGTGAATTGGTCGATCTAGTTGTTCTCCCATCCTTTATCTATAATGTCCCGCCATTTTTTTGATTGCCAAAAGCCAACGTTTTTTCTAATCGACACTTTCTAGAGATCCATCATGTCATAAAGATAGCCCATATCTACTTTATCGTCGTTATCCACCATTCTCAAAACTTTGACTAGTGGCTCGAATACAAGAATGACGGAAGCAAATACAGTCCATAAACTTTCATTGTAAATCAGATCAGCGACATTTGTTTCTGTTCTTTTGTCTGTAGCAGCGAGTCTAAGCATTTTAGATGTCATTCCCTCGTAGTAATCATTCTTCTCAAGTCATTTTTATGTTTAAATGGAGTCTAATGCAATGAAATGAGTGGAAAACCTAGTCACTGCAAGTCTAATCAACTTTTTGTCATTTGTCTATTTTCTCATTATGGAAAGTAACCAACCATGATTGTATTTGAATATCATTGTTAATTGACGAGTACATATGCACATCCAGGTAGACCTGCATTTAATCACAACGTGCATTCATTTTTAGTTATACAAGTGGAAGTAGATTTGATAGTAGCATCTCCATATTTGAACTCCCCCAAGGTAAAAGCCGCTATTTTTTTGTTCAGACTTCAATAACTTCTTTGTACAAACTCGGAATTAGGCGAGATTTTGACAGATAAACTTCCATCAAAATTATAGACAACAAGGAACACTCGGATACTTCATCTAGTGAATGTATATCGTAGTTTTCCATGGTGACTAACAGTTGTACTTTGAAAATAACAATGTACATCCACGTATTTAAACTCCGCCTAGGTAGAAGCCACTATTTTTTGTTCATACTGTAATAACTTCTTCATACTAACTCGAAACCAGATGAAACTATGACTGATGAACTCCTACCAAAATTATGGAAAATATAGAATACTCGGATACTTCAACTTATGAACGTATACCATAGTTATCCATGGTGATTAACTGTTGTATTTAGACAATAACAGGCTATATCCCTACATCAATGCACACTGTACTTCTCCATGGTAACTAATAGTTGTAATTAGAAATAACATGCTACATCCTCATATTTGAACTCCGCCTAGGAAGAAGCCACTATTTTTTTCCTTCATACTGCAATAACTTCTTTATACTAACTCGGAATCAGGAAAAACTTCTACCGATGAACTCTCACCTAAATTACGGGCAATATGGTACACTCGGGCACTTCAACTAGTGAACTTATACCATAGTTCTCCATGGTGACTAATAGTTGTACTTGGAAAATAACACTCTACATGCTTGCATTTGAGCTCCGGCTAGGCAAAAGCCTCTATTTTATTTGGTTCATACAGCAATAACTTCTTCATACTAACTCGGAATCGAACAAAACTTTAACCGATGAACTCTCACCTAAATTACAGACAATGTAGAACACTCAGATACTTCAGTTTTGAATATGTACCATAGTTCTCCATGGTGATTAACAACTGTACTTGGAAAATAACAGGCTATATTTCCACTTCAACGCTCTTTCTACTTCTTTATGGTGACTAATAGTTGTACTTAGAAAATAACAGGCTACATCCTCATATTCGAACTCCGCCTAGGCAGAAGCCGCTATTTTTTTCAGAGTGCAATAACTTCTTCATACTAACTTGGAAAAAACTTCGACCGATGAACTCCCACCTAAATTACGGACAATATGGTACGCTTGGATACTTCATCATATAGACGCACACTGTAGTTTTCCAAGGTGTCTAACAGTTGTACTTAGAAAATAATAGGAAACATCCCATATTTAAACTCCGCTTCGGCGAAAGCTGCTATTTTTTTTCTTCATACTGCAATAACTTCTTCATACTAACTCGAAATGGGACGAAACATCGCCTGATGAACTCCTACCTAAATTATAGACAATATGTTACACTCGGATACTTCATCTTGTGAACGCACACTTTAGTTTTTCATGGTGACTAACAGTTGTACTTAGAAAATAACTAGCTATATTCTCACTTCAATGCTCATTGTAGTTCTTCGTGTTGAGAAATAGTTGTACTTAGAAAATGACAGGCTACACCCTCATATTTGAACTCTACCTAGGCAAAACCCGCTATTTTTTCTCAGACTGCAATAACTTCTTCATACTAAATCAAATATAGCAAAACTTCGATCGATGAAATCCTACCTAAATTGTAACGACCCGTATTTTTAACTACTTTAAATTATTAAATGTAGTGCAATTGATGAATAAAAAGGGTTAAAAATAAAGATTTTAAAGAATTATTAATATGGCTATTGAATATGAACTTAAACAAGATTTTAAAATAAACAAATTTCGAAGATTTAAGTAATAACAAGTATTATTGAACGTGTTTACAACCAATAATTGGATTAAATAATAAATTTTGAATTTATTAGATTTAAATAAAGTAACTGGTTGACCGAAAAATTCATTTTCAAATCTAATATTGAAATCTGTTAAATATTGAACAATTAAATTGTTTAAATTTAATATTGGAATTATTTGAATAATTGAATTCTGAATTTAATATAATTGAAAATAATATCGAAAGTTGATTTAAATTTTATTTAAACAACAGAGAAGATTGGTAGCATTTAAAATTGAATTTAAAAGTGAATAATTGAAAATTTGTATTATAATCGAGACGTTAAAAATAGCGATCTGGGCACAGTCTCGGATTCCAACGAAACTAGTTCCGTTGGATCCATAATAGTGTATTATTTTGAATTTCAAGTTTTGCAGCGTTTGGAGTTATTGTTTGGTCGTACGGGTTAGAAACGCATTGAATTTAATAACGAAAATTTAACATAATAATTGGGTTCAAAAAGCTATCTTCTCCAAACGATCGAATTAGGACTCGAAACCTTTTCCATTACGCTCGGGATGGAGGTATAACATTATAAATGCCTAGTGACACGCCTCGATAGGGGTTTGAAATTTTGAGTTACATAAATCAATATATTTTGAAATTAAATTAATATATTAATTAGCCAATCTCCCTTTCAGCTGCAATTCAATCTTTTCATTGTATCTTTTACCTATGCAAACACGCAAGGCGTCTTTCTTCCCTTATTTATACACTTCTTCCTCTTTAAAATGTACAACCGAGCCCAACAGTAAACTAAGGAAAAAATGAAGCTTTGAAATTTTTTATCTCACAAAATACTTGATAAACAAATCTAAAACCACTTTCTAAAATCATGAATTGCGCAAAGCTTTGATTTGGTTTGCTCGTTGGTGGTTGCGGCAGCTGTTGGGATCGAGGCCGTTCTTAGGGGGGAGCCTAAGGTTCGAGTTTATGTGGTTTTGGTTCATCGATTTACAAGACGAAGGTTGGATTTGGTCTCAGAGTGGCGGAGGGCAGTTCGTCGCCAAAAATTTGGAAGGAGCAGTGAGAAAAACTATAACGTGGATATTAGCAGGTTGGTGAGAGGATGGCACTGTCACGATTGGCAAGGGAGGGTTTGGCGAGATGTGATGGTGTTGGTCGAGATGGGGACACAAAGAGGAGTTGATTGGTGGCATTGTTTGGTGGATTTGTCGGGCTTTTGGCCGTGTCAGTGATATAGATACACGGCAGCTTGCTTTTCTTCGTGCTTAGGCTTTTTCGTGGGGAAGATGAAGTGTTGGGCCGGGTTGGATCTTGTTGGCTATGGGCTTTCTATTAAAAAAACAGTTGTAAATTTTATACTTAAATTCTTGTAAACTTAAAAATTGTGTAACTCTGGCATGCTAGGTTGAAATTGGACGAAACTTTTTGCATTGCGATTATGATGACAAGAGCTTCGAAATTGAAACTGGTTTGGACGAGTTTGGAGACAGTCAAAATTTGGCTAAAATCGGACTTTGTTCGGTTTTAGTTCCAAACTGGAATGTCTCGAGGACAAAGAAAAATCAAGGTGAATGTTTTATAATGCTTACAACGTACTAGAATATTTTTATGCTAGCTAAATTTGAAATTATGAAGTAATATAAATTTATTCATCGTTGTTTGATAAATTGTCATTGAATTAACCGTGGAATTAAAATTGACTGTTAGGATGGTTGATTGCGATGGATGCTATTGGTTGATGTTTTGGTTGATTTGGATGTTTGTTTATTCTGATATATCCTATTATCACCTTGTATATTATTTACAGTATATAAACTGTAAATTGAATTATTTCGAATAAATTAAGAAATAGGTTGAAATGATATATACCTATGATACTGTGATTTGGATAGAAATGATATATATCCACCCTGGAAATTAAATTGAAATAACTGATCACTTGGCCATAAGATAGAAAATTATATATAGACACCGAATTGGCTAAATTAAATGGTTTTAATTTTTTTATGAAATTATTTAAACGATTCATTTAAATGAAATAAAAATCGAATTTATTGAAATCAAATTATTTTCAAACTTGAGCTCTAATTGTTATAGTTTTAATTTGAAATTGTTTAAGTAATTGAAATTGGGATTTTGAAATTATAATTGAAATATGATTAAATTTCGTAAATTGATTTGTTTTTCTAAGGATTGGATTTATTCAAACTTTGAATATTACATAGTAAAACTGATATAAAAACAATATTTCAAAATTGAGCTCGAAATTGAATTATATTTGTAGAATGGGATTTTAAACTGAATATTAAAGGGTAATTTGATTGAATGTTTTGAATCGATAATTTGAAAATCGAACTCGAAATTGATAAATTGAAATGGTTTTGATTTGAAATTGGAATGGTTTTGATTTTGAAATTGAAATTAAACTAATTGGATTTGAAGTGGAATTGAATTAATTAAAATTGGAATTGAAATTGATTTGAATTGAAATCGAAATCGAATACATTGAATGGAAATTGGAATTGATTTGAATCGGGAAGTTGGAATTGAATCGATTTGACTTTGAAACTATTTTCAAATTAATTATTCAATATAAAACTATTTAAAAGCTATCTTCTTAAATATACAAATTAGTTCGGTTTTCCAAATTATTTTTCTATATAAACCATTTTAATACTTAAACTATTTTATATTAAACAATTTCAACCAGTTAAACTAGTTTTAACTATTTTAACCATTTACACTATTTTTAATATTATAATTATTCGAACTATTTTAAAACTATTCAAACTATTTTTCAAAAATTTCAAACTAGTAAAGGGTGGAATGTTTATTTTTAAGTCATGGATTTAAATACGAATGGACTTAAATTGAAGTTATTACCCAAATTGAAATTCTGAACAATTTTGGAGTCGAAATTAAGATATTGAGGCGAGAACGATTTTGAATTGAAATAGTATATTTTGAGTAAATATGATGATTTCAAAACGGAATTGATTTTGAAACGAATATGATATTTTGATATCAAGTATAAACTTTTTTGAAATATAAAATACCAACCGAGGTGAAAAACGACGTTTGGTTGTTAAAGAAATCAGGGCCGGATATGAGCATACACTCTGTCGATATCGGAACCACTTTAACAATTGTCTACGCAGAGGAGATTCCAGAATAAAGTGGTTGGATTTGGCGTCGTTTGCTGGATTTGAAGAAACAAAACAATGATGGATAGACCCCGGCACTTGTGCCAATTTGAAATGACTAAAACAGGACGGCTTGACAGGGCCAAGTGGGCTAATTACCTGAGCGGACATCCGTTCTTCGATTTTATTCGACTCGGTTCATATTATTACTCTTGTTGTTAGTTTCGATTAGTGCATCTTGATTTTGGGATAGCCTCCCTTTAACTCGATATGGGATGGATGGACGCGGGGGCGTCATGGCTATGATGCGTTAACACCAGCCCTACGACCGAACTGGTAGTATCCTACCTTGGGCAGTGCCTCACGTGCCTTTTCATACTTTTATCCATATACGAGACCCATGCGATGTTGGTTTAGTGTTGTCGTATGATGGTGCATCCCTATCCACCGACCGTTTAACTGGTGTTTTATATGCAGACTGTTCGACAATGCTTAAAAACGCATTAAAGTGGATCAGTGTAAAGCCTTAATGCTATTTTAATATTTATTTTACTCATTAGACATTATGTATATAGCGTATTCTACTACATATAAATATTTTGACGGATTCTTAAGAGATGGAATGTCCTGTAACATCTCTTGAGTTATTACACGCACGTTATACACTGGATAGGAGATGTGAAATTCCGTAAGCATCTCTGACACCGTTACACTCATGTTATATGCGATATCGATTTGACTTACATAAGGATATTTTAGTGCTAACTCGAATGTTTTGTCTTTTCATTATGCTTTGGTTAGTCTTGAGTTTTTTCAGCTTATTGAAGATTTATTCTAAAGGACGAAACGAAGATTTGATATTATTATTACTATTATTATCCCTGCATCATGTTGTCTGCTGCATTGCTTTATTTTATTTCTGATGTATTTATAACTCTGATAAATGTTGTATAGATTATGATCAAATGTATTGTATAAACTCCTTCATGAACTGTTTATCTAATTATTATATTTTATCGCTCCGTTGCGAGATTCTGTACTTGTTTCTTCTTATGGTCTTATTTTTCTTAATTCACCGCATCGATTATCTATATTCCGAATTGTTTAAGTCGGACATGTGTGAGTTATGGTCATTTTAAACCTTTCGAAATGCGAATCGTCACATAAATTATGGACTATGTAGCACACTCATATACTTTATCTTTTGAAAGAACATTCTAGTTCTCCATGGTACCTAACATTCGTACTTAGAAAATAACAGGCTACATCCCCGTATTTGAAATCTGCCTAGGAAGAAGCCGCTATTTTTTTGTTTATACTTCAATAACTTCTTCATATTAACCCAGAATCAGACAAAACTTCGACCAATGAACTCCTACCTAAATTACAAACAATATGGTACACTCAAATACTTCATCTTGTGAATGCATATTATATTTCTCAATGGTGACTAACAGTCATACAAAGAAAATAACAGGCTATATCCCCACTTCAACGCTTACTATAGTTCTCTATGGTGACTAATAGTTGTACTTAGAAAATACCGGCTACATCCTCATAATTGAACTCCTCCTTGGCAGAAGCGGCTATTTTTTTCCTCAAACTACAATAGTTTCTTCATACTAACTCGGAATTAGGCAAAACTTAGACCATTGAACTCCCATCTAAATTACAGACAATATGCTACATCAGGATAAATCTTCTTATAAATGCACATTATAGTTCTCCATGGGGACTATAGTTTACTTGGAAAATACTACCACATACCCATATTTAAACTCCGCCTAATGCAGAAGATGCTATTTTTTTGTTCAGACTGTAATAACTTCTTCATACTAATTCGGAATCCGACGATACTTTGACCGATTAAATCCCACCTAAGTTATGAACAATATGAAACAGTCGAATACTTCATCTTGTGAGTGCACACTGTAGTTCTCCATGGGGAATGATAGCTGTACTTAGAAAATAACAGGCTACCACATTCCCTTATATGAACTCCGCCTAGTGCAGAAGCCGCTAATTTTTTTTGTTCAAACTGCAATAACTTCTTGGCACTAACTGAAAATTAGGAAAAACACCGATCGATGAACTCCCACAAAAAATACGGATAATATGGTACATTCGGGTACTTCATCTTGTGAACGGACGCTGTAATTCTCCATGGTGACTAAAAGTTGTACTTATAAAATGCTATATCCCCACTTCAATGCTCACTGTAGTTTTCCATGGTGACTAATAGTTGTACTTAGAAAATAACAGGCTATATCCTCATTTTTGAATTTTGCCTATGTAGAAGCCGCAATTTTTTTCTTCAGACCGCAATAACTTCTTCATACTAACTCAGAATTAGGCAAAATTTCGACCGATGAACTCCCACCTATATTACTGACAATATGGTACACTTGGATACTTCATTTTGTGAATACATGTTGTAGTTCTCCATGGAGAATGACAGTTTACTTAGAAAATAACATGCTACCACACCTCCATATTTGAACTTCGCCTAGTGCAGAAGCTGCTATTTTTTTTCAGACTGCAATAAGTTATTCATACTAATTAGGAAGCCGGCGAGACTTCAACCGATTAACTCCCACCTAAAATATGGACAATATGGAACACTCGGACACTTCATCTGTGGAAGCACATTGTAGTTCCCTATGGAGATTGACTGTTGTACTTAGAGAATAACAGGCTACCACATCCCCATATTTGAACTTCGCCTAGTGTAGAAGCCGCTATTTTTTTGTTCAGATTGCAATAACTTCTTCATACTAACTCGAAATCATGCAAGACTTCGACCGATGAAATTCAACCTAAATTGCGGACAATATGGTACACTCGGATGCTTCATCTTGTGAACACACAGTGTAATTCTCCATGTGCTAACAGTTGTACTTAGAATAACGTGCTATATCCCTATAATTGAATGCTATTTCTCTATGAGATGTAAAAGGTATATTTGGAATTTCAAAAGGACACCATGTAAATTTACTCAATGAATTCTATTTATTAGTAGTAAAGATAATTTGAGATGACTATTGTTATCTTTGGTTCTTTCGAGATATCTTATAAAATCATATCAATGTAATGTGCTACACATGTTGTTCAATATAAATGTTTTCTTTTCTACATCAACAACTGACCGATAGCTTTATAGTTAGCACCCTTATCTATCACTCCCTACACTATTCTATTTTCTTCAATAGACTTGACAACGTCATTCATCAATCCGTAAATATATTTCCCACTTTGAAATTCATTAGTAGCATTTAAAAATTTGAGAACTATCATCCCATGGATGGAGTACAAAAGAAAAACATTAATTATTTGTCAATTCTGATTACTCCAACCATCGCACATCCATGCATAACTATATTCATCGTAGAAATTATGAAACGTGTTAATATATGATCGAACTTCTAATTCTATTTTCATGTATGAATGCGATAATTCGCATGTAGTAGTTAGATAAATTCCATAGCTGCTTTCCACAATCGCATCAACCACCGTTGCATAATAAGGACTATTTGGAACATTATGTGAATAATGATTGAAGTAAAAAAAATTAGCAATTATGCGACCTAGGTGCCTTTTACCATTTTTAATCCCTTTTATTACAGATTTAATATAAGGCTGAGAACTATCTCCTTTTTTTACATGTACGAATCGATTCTTCAACAAAACGAGTTCAAAAATCACCATATGCTCTCGCAGATATTCCACGTATGTTTTCTCTACTTAAATAGAACTAACACCTAATTATCTATGAGATCTTTGCATCTATGTTCTCTAAACGTATCTATGATGTCCCGCTTGTGTCATGACCCAAAATCCAATGTTCGAAAACTAACATCAAATACCTCACTTGTATACGACCGCCGAAGATTCAAACATCAAACTCTAGTCGGATGGAGCTTATAACAACATTAGATGAATATAAAACAGCGGAAACAAAATGAATAGCATGCATTACATCATAGATACAACATCATCATAATATCCAATACTACATCAGAGTATCTTAATACATATATCACAACTCCAAATAGAACATCATAATAGAACAATAAGTGATCATATGCCAAAAAGTCTTCAGGGAAATGAAGTGATAGCGAACTTCCAAAACTAAGCACCTTGAGATCCAAAAGCTTCCAAAATATCTCCAAGGAAAAAGCCTCCAAACACGGATAGCCTCCAAACCCAAAAAGAGCTAGCACCAAAACATGGAAACCTTCTACTTGCCCGCCCATGTGGAAATTATGGGCATCCAGAGTTTAGGAAGAAACAATAAACTCTGAGTCAGTCATGGGACTGGTATGAGTAAACAAAAACAATTGCTTTTAAATAAACAGGATTTATAAAAGAAAATCCGGTATGCTTTTTGGAAAATGAAACAACCATAAGACCTCCCGACACACACACAATGCAATCGCAGAATTTGAGGAGATTTCTTCTTATGATAGTCAAATATGCTTGATACGAGAAAAATTCATTGGTATTATTATTAGTCATAGTGTAAAAAACCATTTCGAAAGTATAATATTGATCATAGCCAGCATACAACCATTATTGTAATCCTACTATAGCTACCATCAAAACAGTGGGGCGCCACCATAAGTAAACGGGAGGTTATACAACTAAAACCGTACTGGTTTCGTATTGGGAATTGGATTTCCAACAAATGATTAGGCTAAGGAACTTCCTACTGCCACATGGGTACGCCTCTAGAGGGACGTCCCGAGAACCTACCCGGTTCTCTGCCAACACAAGGCCGGGTTACCTCCGTAAATAGGTAACTACTACTCGAGTATGCCACCCCCCGTCGTTTGCGACCTTTATCCGATGGCCCTCTACCACAAAGAAACAACCACACAGTAAATGAGATTGCAGAAATCACATAGGTTAAGTATCTGGGCTCCATACCATGATACCACCTTTTTCGAGAAGGAGATGACATACCCTAAAGCGTGCGACCCTCATAACCTTGCCGCATCTTTCCTGTTTTGACCATTTTTTAGGTGTGAGGTCTGATGAGGTCACGTCCACAAAGCTACGCTTTACACGAAAGCTATGCTTTGATCACAAATGATCGTCAACACACCGCAACACTTAGCATGCCATACTACCAAATTGGGAGTATATCGCTGATAACCTTCAACTACACAACCTTTGAGATTGTACGTCTCAGAGAAGGGTGTTAAGATAAGAGAATAAATTCTCCGCCACCAATCAGATATGTATTTGAAAGAAATCTGCTTTATATCTCAATGTGTAGTGTTAGACACACAACCATACAAGTCTGTTCTGGGTTCGAACGGAACCGAAGGCACTTTGTCCAATAAAGGAAGAAGCCCTTGCAAATCCGGGTATCCACAATCCCGATCGGACTTCCCATCACATGTGGAGATCTTTATACCGGAGCAACTCGGTGCAGAGACATTCGATGGGTTATCCTATCATTTTTGAATACACCCGGTCTTCACCACTGTCTTCAAATGCTATGAATTTCATTGTATCACTATTCGAAATGGGTTATATGACACAAAGGTCCTCTCCCGGCTAATCCGAATAGTGAGCGCTCAATTTTAAAACATGTGTGTGTATTAATTACAAGGATTCACATTCAGGTTCGATGTGGGTTTCGGATAACTAATTGGAATCCAACTCCCTGTTGCAACGAAGTTTAAATGCCGTTATATGGGCGAAAAGGGTTTTCACATACATACAGAAGCAAATCATGAATCACGGTTTAACACAAATCAATCCACATCACACAGTACTACAACAGAAATATCAATCCAGTACACAACATTTGATGATAGTCAATCATCTTCAACTAAGGTGAATGTGATTTAAGTGAATTAACCACATACTTATTTTTTATTAACTATTTTGAATCAATGATTAATTATTCTTAACTAGGAATTAATTAAATCTTAACTAACTTTATTAATTAATTATTCTTTAATTAATTATCTTAATTTATTAATTCTTAATTGTTAACTAATCAAATTTTAATTACTTTTATTAATTAACTATTCTTTAATTAATTAATTATTAATTATAAATTAGTCACAAACCATTAATTGTTTAATCATTATTTCATCATTATAAATAAATATTATTTAAAGTTAACACTTGAATGTTTGATCTACCTCTCAATTTTTATTAAGTTAAATGTAAAAAAAATTTATTTAAAAATTAAAAAATATTGAAATATCTTTAAACTTCATTAATTTAAAAAAAATCATTTCAATACTATTTACTTCACCTTCCATTAACAAACTATCTTTATTTATAATGAATGCTTTAGAAAATTGTTTAAACTTAAGTTTTCAAAATTTTCAAACTAGAATTAGCAGTTTTCGTGGCCAACCCGAGACGTCTCGAGTCGTCCCCGAGAAAAATGCCCCCCTGCTTCGAGTTTTCACCCAGATCAACTCGAGTAAAAAAATTTCCAACTAAAAGTTTGTTTAAGTTTAGAATGACTTGGTGCAACGCCAAACGACACGATCCTCTCTTCGAGTCTTCAACCCCAAACGCCGAGCAGTGCTTCGAGTCTAACATCATCTCCCTTCAAAAACAAACTGCTGATAAAACGAGACCATGTGCACGTTGCACACCGTCCCGATCATCACTGGTCGAAGCCCCGACCGCCGTTAGGTCGACGACGATGTTCTCGACCCATCGAGCCACCCCAAAACACGAATCATCGCCACGATCGAAAACGAGCTCCTCGACCCGTACTCCATCGAAACCCATCACCAGAAAATGGTCTCGCCCCACCTTCTCTGGCCGTCAGAGGTCACCAAAACTCGACCTAAGCTTCATCAATGAACGTCGCCGCGATTGTAACTGATGTCACGAAGTCCGATTATCTAACGGTGATGCAGCAACATCATTTCAAACACGAGCAGAAATGGGTTTTTAACCCTAATTCGATCTCGAATTAACAATTTAAAGATTTATAAATTCAACTTTGTATTTTTACGGTGATCTCAAAATCTCAAGCTAACTGTGATGACGAACTCGAGGCCCACAAACGTTTAGATCATCAGAATTTGACAAAATTTCATTTTTCTGATCAACCCCAATATCTCAATGAATATGTTCTTAAAAAATCTGATTCTGCTTCCAAAAATCATCAATTGTAAAAACGTTTCGATTGATATAATTGAAATCAAAAATTGTGATGACCAATTTTCCATCAAGTTTTGATTTTTGCCTGTAATTTCGATTTTCCAGGAAATTATTGGTTTTGATTTGCTTAAAACTATTTTTAAGGGTTGAATCATGTGAAAACTAACAACTTCCCTTCAAATATTATAGCCTGAAGTGAATCAGAGAAGTGGAGATTGATTTTTAGACAGGGTTTCTTTTTTTTCATGAAACCTGGAAATAAACAGAGACATCTTTGTTTGCACATCAAACATGCATCCACATAACACCAATATTCACATGCATGTATATACTTTGCATTTTAATCTCTAGCCTGAGTCAAACAACACAAAGAATCCAAATTCGCAAAGTTTACTCACCTTGCAAAGTGTAAACAGAAGCCCCTGAGTGTTTCTAAAATAAGGATGAAGCCTGGATTTCCCACTTTAATTTTGAAATTAAATCTGCAACTAGTAAGTGCAGATCTTTGGTTATTCTTTGTTGTATTTGTTCATTTAATTCATCAATAACAAACAATATTCCATTTACTTACAGTTTGAAATCCTTATACCACAGAGAACATAGTCTGTAGTTGAAAACCAGAAATAAATTTTAGTCTTTGAACTTGATTTGTTTCCTGCAACTGTTCAATTCAATTGATTAATTCTTGCTTTATTACTGTTTAACAAACTCAAATTCAATTTTTTTAAAAGGAATTCATTTGCCTTAATTTACTTCAGAGAATCCCTACACTGTCTCTTTAGCCAAAACTGAAGCACTTGTTTAAACTAATCTGCAGTTTGAATTCGTTTATGTTAAGACTTGATTTTGAAATTACAAATTCATTAAACTATAAAGTTTAAAGTTTACCTGAGAGATGAAATTTAAAACTACGGCTTGATGTTAAGAAGATCTTTAGATTTTTTACTTTGAATCCAAGAGAAAGTTGACAGTTTTCTGATTTCTTTTTTTATTTGGGTGTTGAGATTTGTGATGCTCAAATCTTTGTAACTAGTCTTTCAGAGATTTGGGAGGCTAAATAATTTGAAATGGAAGCTGATTTTTTTTTATGATTTTTAAATTGTATTATTTTACTCAACCAATTATATTGAATGCCATTTGTTAAAAAAACAATCATGAGATCTCAATACATGTTAAATTTTTTTACTCCATCTCCTTTGTGCATGTCTGACACTTGTAATTTTACAAAGACAAAAGAATTTTTAAATAAATTTCATATCATGTTCACTTTATAAATAAATATACCCCTTATTCATTTGTATATACATATATACAATGTTAAAAGAAGAATTGTTTTAACCAATATTTACATTATATAAATTACACCTTAATGATTTTAAATGCCACTTATTCTTTAAACATTTATTTTAAATTTAAATTCAAATTCCAATTCAACTTGAATTATAACCATTTATGTCCATTTATATATTCATACATATTCTTGTACAATTTAAATTCAATTTCAATGTTTACATTCAAATCTACTCATATATGCCTTATATATAAAATTTAAATTCGAATGATTTTTAAAACATTTATTATTCCAAGATTTTAAACTCAAAAGAAATTGGAATTTTATTCATACAAATCATCACTCATTTTATTTGTTTGAGATATTTCAATTTATTTCCAAATTAAATTCCAAAGGTTTAAATATATTACCAATTTTAAAATGATAAATTTTTGGGATGTTACAGATATCCCGCCTTAAGAGAATTTTATCCTCGAAATTTGAAAGGGAGAGCAAAACAAACAAAGAAGATACGAATTCAGAAAAAATAAAGGAATGGCTTACCATTTTAAGCCGAGATATCCACTCTGCAATTGGGATATGATTTCTACATATTATCTTCAGTTTTCCAAGTGCAGTCCTTTGGATCGCCACTCCACTGAACTTTAACTAGCTTCACAATTTTGTTTCTCAATTACTTTTCATCACGATCCACAATCTTTATTGGCTCTCTTTTAACTGTTAAATTGGGAGTGATGTCGAGATCTTGTTGAGCAGCTTCTTCAATAATACTATTCGGATCATGCACATACTTCCGAAGGTTGGAAATATGGAACACATCATGCACGCCCGATAACCAGCTATGCAACTGCACTCGATAGGCTAAAGAACCGATCCTCTCCAGAATAGGAAAAGGTCCAATATACCATGGTGCCAGCTTACCGGTCTTCCCAAATCTTAATACACTTCGCATTAGAGATAATTTAAGAAATATAGAATCTGCAACCTGGAATTCCAAATCCCTTCTTCTACGATCATAATAACTCTTTTGACGACTTTGAGCCGTCCTCAATTTCTTTCGTATAAAATCAACTTTCTCTGTGGCTTCTTTAACCATATCTGGTCCAAGGACAAGTCTATCACCACCCTCGACCAAGCATGCAGGTGATTGACATGGACGACCATATAGAGCTCCAAAAGGAGCCATCTCGATACTGGCCTGATAGTTATTGTTATAAGTGAACTCGACCAGATGCAAATGGTACTCCCAAGAACCACCAAAATCAAGTACACAAGCTCGCAATAGGTCTTCTAAGATTCGGTTAATCCTTTCAGTCTGCCCATCAGACTGTGGGTGATAAGCAGTGCTGAAATTCAGTTTTGTTCCCAATGTGTCATGAAATGCCTCCCAAAATCTGCTAGTAAAGATCGAATCACGATCACTCACTATGCTGCTAGGAATGCCGTGGACACGGACAATTTCTTTCACATATAACTCGGCTAAACTTCCAGCCGTGCGGGTAGATTTCACTCGTAAGAAGTGGGATGTCTTAGTCAAATCATTGCCTTTCCGAGAACGAGGCAAACCGTCAATGAAATCCATCGATACTTGGTCCTATTTCCACTTGGGTACCTCTAAAGGCTGAAGTAAACCCGCCATTTTCTTTTGATCGTTTTTTGATTTATTGGCAAGTAGCACAACGACTCATATATATATATATATATATATATATATATATATGTTGCTTTTCATTATCTTCCACCAGAAAGTTCTTTTGATATTACGATACATTTTGTTAACTCCTGGATGGATGCTGAATTTAGATTTGTGACATTCATCTAACACTTGTCGTTTCAGATCAGGGATGCCCAGGACACAAATCCTGCGTATCATCCTTATAACTCCATTATCATCAATCCCAAAACTGGAATTCTCACCTCGACATATTCTTTTATGAATTTCTCAAAGAAACCTGCCTTCTGTCTGCTTTCTTGCAATCTTCTTAAGAAGAGTGGAGCGATGACAAGATATGCGAGAACAACATGTCTTCTACTCAAAGCATCTGCAACTACATTGGCTTTTCCAGGCGTATATAGAATGTCTAGGTCACAAGATGCCAGAAATTCCAACCAACGTTGTTGTCGTAGATTTAAATCTTTCTAGGTGAAGAGATATTTCAAAGATTTGTGGTCGGTGAATAATTCGAATTTTTTACCTAAACATAAAGAGAGTTCGATAAGTATATTTGTTAAGTTAAATTAAATTCGTAAATTATTAAGAAAGCTGAAATGATTCTTACCCTGAAGATAATGTCGTCATATTTTCAAAGCGAAAATAACAGCTAAAAGCTCCAAATCATGGGTTGAGTAGTTTCTTTCATGAGGACGTAATTGTCTACTCGTGTGGGCAATTACCTCCCCGTTCTGCATTAATACTGCACCCAAACCTTCACCACAAGCATCGGTATAAACAGATAAACCCTGGTTCCCTTTGATAATAGCGAGAACAAGAGCGGTGGTTAATCTCTTCTTCAACTCCTGAAAAGCTTCATCACATTTCGGAGTCCAATTGAATTTTGCATTCTTCATCGTTAGCTTAGTCAACGGACTAGCTACCTTCGAAAAGTCCTGAAAAAACTTCCAATAATAACCTGCTAATCCCAAAAAGCTTCGAACTTCTTTGGGGTAGTGGGTTTCCTCTAATCAAGAATAGTGAAAATTTTGCTAGGATCCACAGAAATCCCTTCTTCATTAACAATATGGCCGAGAAATTTAACTTCTTTGATCCAGAAATGGCATTTGGAAAATTTTACGAACATAATATTTCTCCTCAATATCTCCAAAACGATTCTAAGATGCTCGACATGCTCCTCTTCGGTCTTGGAATAGACCAAAATATAATCAATAAACACGAGCACAAATTTATTCAATACTTCCCGAAACACACGAGTCATAAGATCTACGAAGTATGCTGGAGCATTGGTTAGCCTGAAAGGCATGAATAACCATTCGTAGAACATATTTGGACCATTGAAAGCGGTCAAATGAACACAATCTTCGGCGATTCGTAGTTGATGGAACCCCTGGGCTGGATCCATCTTCGAAAAGAAACGAGCGCCGTGCAATTGATCAAATGGATCCTCAATTTTGGGTAGTGGAAATTTATTCATGAGAGTCAGCTTATTGAGATCGCGGTAATCCACACACAATCTCAAAGATCCGTCCGATTTAGCAACAAACACGACGGCTGAACACCATTCTGAAACACTGGGTCGAATTAACCCTTTTTCTAGTAAATCATTGGTTTGCCGAACTAATTCAACCCTTTCCCTGGGTGCCATCCTACGACTTGCGTGAACGACAGGACGAGCATTGGGTAGTAGGTCGATTCTGAATTCTATTTCTCGGTGTGGAGGTAAAGATTTCAATTCTTCAAACACATCTGGAAAATCTCTAACAATGGGTATGGACTCTAGACTGGGTTTGGGATAACCAAAATTATACATCAACCCTAGTTCGGGATAACCAAAATTATACATCAACCCTTCTCTTTTAGGACTAGGGTCCTCACAAGAAATCTCAATGAAATCTCCAAATTCGGTTTTGATTGAAATCAATCGATTATTGCAACCCAATTTGGCTTCATATTTTGCTAGCCAATCCATTCTGAGAAAGACTTCAAACTCGTTAAAATCAAGGACAAAGAAACCGATAGGGAATTGGTAACAAGAATATGAGATGGGAAAATATCTACATCGAAGACAAAGATTCACGGGGCCTCCAACTGGATTCTTTACGCATATAGGCTCATCAACAAAATCAGGTTCAAGATTTAATTCATTAATAGCTTGCAGAGAGATAAAACTGTGTGTAGCGCCCGTGTCAAACAGAACTCTAACAATGCTATCATAAATAGTGAGATTACCTTCTAGAACTCCTTTCCCTTTTCTGCTTTGGAAGACGCGGGTTTGTCTTTGACTGAGTACACCTTGGCTGTCTGAGCTTGCTTCATGACTGGGCAGTTTTTAACTTCGTGTCAAAGTTTCTGACAATAATAACATTTCCTGGGCTTCGCTTGAACGGATTGACCCCTCTTTGGCTTCTTGCAGCTGTTGGAGTAGTGGCCTTTTTCTAGACAACTGAAGAAATTGACATTCTCTGTTGTGCTTCCCTGATTTCTCTTCTTTTTCTCCTTACCTTGCCATGGTTTCTTGCCTCCAAATTTCCTCTTCTTTCAATTTTGATTGCTCGAATTTCCTTTCTCCACCAGGGCTTCTTGCATGTCAAGTGCAGCATATCTGTACCCCATATCAACCAAATCTGAAAAGGATTCTTTGACGTGGCCAATCATCCTTTCGTGGAACTTCTTATTCATCCCACGAATGAACCTTTCATTCTTCTTTAAGGGTGTGTTCACCAATTCTGGACCGAAACGAGATAACTCATTGAATTTGTTTAGATACTCGTCGAATGACAAACTCCCCTGCTTTAAGTCCATGAATTCCTGGTACATTCGAGAAATCCCAACTGATGGCATATAGCACTTCTCAAATACTTCTTTGAATCTCTCCCAAGTAAACTCGTCTTCTTGCTCATCAACAGTGACTATCTCCCACCATGCCAAAGCTTCTTCTTGAAGTTGCCAAGAACCTATGAGTCGCATCTGACCGTCTTACAGCTTTAGCCCTTTAAAGATCCTTTCACATGATCTAATCCATGCCTGGGCCTCAACAATCGACTCCTCGCTGGTGAACGGCTTACCTCCAAGACTTGAGAAACTCTTATATAAATCAGCCAGATTCGGCTGATGCTAAGTAGATAAAGCTGCTGCTGTTGTTAGGGGAACTTGGCTAGGTGTTGTGGCATTTCCTCGCCCACCAGCTTTTCCTCTTCGTCCGCTCATCCTTAATATCTATAATTAGTAAGAAAATTGATTTAGATATTTGGACGAGATTACTTAAGGAATATCAGCAGTTAAAAGAAATAGACTAAGAAAATTTGGGGTTTCAGCCTAGATTATACTCATTCTAGGGTATACTTCACCCTATCTCTAATGAGCCATCGAATTTGTTATATTCCGTATCTAATGTTCCTACTCAACCTTTAGATCTGATACCACATGTCACGACCCTAAATCCAATGTTCAAAAATTGACATCAAATACCTCACTTGTATTCGACTGCCGAAGATTCAAACATCGAACGCCAGTCGGATGGAGCTTATAACAACAATAGATGAATATAAAACAGTGGAAACAAAACGAATAGCATGCATTACACCACAGATACAACATCATATAATATCCAATACTACATCGGAGTATCTTAATACATATATCACAACTCCAAATAGAACATCACAATAGAACAATAAGTGATCATATGCCAAAAAGTCTTAAGGGAAATGAAGTGATAGCAAACTTCCAAAACTAAGCACCTTGAGATCCAAAAGCTTCCAAAATATATCCAAGGAAAAAGCCTCCAAAAACCGATAGCCTCCAAAAACAGAAATGACTCCAAAATACTGCTGGCACCAAACATGGAAACCTACTACTAGGCTGACCGTGTGGAAATTATGGGCACCCAGAGTTTAGGAAGAAACAATAAACTTCGGGTCAGTCATGGGACTGGTATGAGTAAACAAAAAACATTGCTTTTAAATAAACAGGATTTATAAACATGAGCAATCCACATCACATAGTATCACAACAGAAATATCAATCCAGTACACAACATTTGATGATAGTCAGTCATCTTTAATTAAGGTGAATGTTATTTAAGTGAATTAACCACATACTTATTTTTTTATTAACTATTTTGAGTCAATGATTAATTATTCTTTACTAGGAATTAATTAAATCTTAATTAACTTTATTAACTAATTATTCTTTAATTAATTATCTTAATTATCTTAATTCTTAATTGTTAACTAACTAAATTTTAATTACTTTTATTAATTAACTATTCTTCAATTAATTAATTATTATTTATAAAGTAATTACAAACCATTAGTTGATTAATCGTTATTTCATCATTATAAATAAATTTGATTTAAAGTTAACACTTGAATGTTTGATTGACTTCTCAATTTTTATTAAGTGAAATGTAAAACAATTTTATTTAAAAAAAATTGAAATATCTTTGAACATCATTAATTTAAAAAAAATCATTTCAATACTATTTACTTCACCTTTCATTAACAAACTATCTTTATTTATAAAGAATGCTTTAGAAAATTGTTTATACTTAAGTTTTCAAAATTTTCAAACTGGAACTAGCTGTTTTCGTGGCGAACCCGAGGCCGTCTCGAGTCGTCCCCGAGAAAAATGCCCCCTACTTCGAGTTTTCACCTATATCAACCCGAGCAAAATTTTTACAACTAAAAATTTGTTCAAGTTTAGAATGACTCGGTGTAACGCCAAACGACACGATCATCTCTTCGAGTCTTCTTCCCCAAACCCCTAGCAGTGCTTCGAGTCTAACATCAACTCCTCCCAAAAACAAACTGCTGATACAACGATACCGTGTGCACGTTACACACCGTCCCATTCATCACTTGTCGAAGCCATGACCGTCGTTAGGTCGACGACGACATTCTCGACCCATCAGGCCACCCCAAAACACGAACCATCGCCACGATCGAAAACGAGCTCCTCGACCCGTACTCCATCGAAACCCATCACCAGGAAATGGTCTCGCCCCACCTCCTTTGGCCGTCATAGGTCACCGAAACTCGACCGAAGCTTCATCGATTGGAACTGGTGTCACAACGTCTGATCATCTAACGGCGATGCATCACCATCATTTCAAACATGAGCAGAAATGGGTTTTTAAACTAATTAGATCTCGAATTAATAATTTAAGGGTTTATAAATTTAACTTGTATTTTTATGGTGATCTCAAACACTCAAGCTAACTGTGAAGACGAACTCGATGCCCACAAACGCTTAGATCATCAGAATTTGACAAAATTTCTTTTTTTTTGATCAAGCCTAATATCTCAGTGAATATGTTCTTAAAAAAAATCTGATTTTGCTTTCAAAAATCATCAATTGTAAAAACGTTTCGATTGATATAATTGAAATCAAAGATTGTGATGATAGATTTTCCATCAAGTTCTTATTTTTGCCTGTAATTTCGATTTTCCAAGAAATTCTTGGTTTTGATTTCCTCAAAACTATTTTTAAGGGTTGAATCATGTGAAAACTAACAACTCCCCTTCAGAACTATAGCCTAAAGTGAATAAGAGAAGTGGAGATTGATTTTTAGGCTGGGTTTCTTTTTTTCATGAAACCTGGAAATAAACAGAGACATCTTTGTTTGTACATCAAACATGCAACCACATCACACCAATATTCGCATGCATGTATATACTTTGCATTTTAATCTCTAGCCTGAGTCAAACCACACAAAGGATCCAAATTCGCAAAGTGTACTCACCTTGCAAAGTGTAAACAGAAGCCCTTGATAGTTTCTAAAATAAGGATGAACCATGGATTTTCTACTTTAATCTTGAAATTAAATCTGCAATTGTAAGTGCAGATCTTTGGTTAATCTTTGTCGTATTTGTTCACTTAATTCATCAATAACAAACAATATTACATTTACTTACAGTTTGAATTCCTTATACCACAAAGAACAGGGTCTACAGTTGAAAACCAGAAATAAAATTCATTTGAACTTGATTTGTTTCCTGCAACTGATCAATTCAATTGATTAATTATTGCTTTATTACTGTTTAACAAACTCAAATTCAATTTTTTTTAAAAGAAATTCACTTGCCTTAATTTACTTCAGAGAATCCTTGCACTGCCTCTTTTACCAAAACTGAAGCACTTGTTTAAACTACTCTGCAGTTTGAATTTGTTTATGTTAGGACTTGATTTTGAAATTACAAATTCATTAAACTATAAAATTTAAAGTTTACCTGAGAGATGAAATTTAAAACTACAGCTTGATGTTAAGAAGATCTTCAGATTTTTTACTTTGAATCCAAGAGAAATTTGGCGGTTTTCTGATTTCTTTTTTTCTTCTTTGGGTATTGAGATTTGTGATGCTCAAATCTTTGTTACTGTTCTTTCAGAGATTTGGGAGGCTAAATAATTTGAAAATGGAAGCTGGAAAGTTTTTATGATTTTTAAACTGTATTATTTTATTCAACCAATTATATTGAATGCCATTTATTAAAAGACAATCATGAGATCTCAATACATGTTAATTTTTTTACTCCATCTCCTTTGTGCATGTCTAACACTTGTAATTTTACAAAGACAAAAGAATTTTTAAATAAATTTCATATCATATTCACTTTTTAAATAAACATAACCCTTATTCATTTGTATATACATATATACAATGTTAAAAGAAGAATTGTTTTAACCAATATTTACATTATATAAATTACACCTTAATGATTTTAAATGCCACTTATTCTTAAAAACATTTATTTTAAATTTAAATTCAAATTCCAATTCAACTTGTGTTAACGCTAAAAATTGAACGCTAACACCCCGGTGTGTAGAAGGTAATTGTGAAAGCACCACCCGTTGGTACGGGAACAAAATATAAGCAGAGAAATCACAGAGAAGCTATAAAAGACACAATATTTATAGTGGTTCGGCTTAAGATCTAGCCTACGTCCACTTTAAAGCTCTTTATTGCTGATTTGATTACAATTCTTTACCACAATCTTCAATTACAACACACTTAGACAAATAGCTCAAACTCTGATGTAGAAGAATCCCTCGAATGCATGGTGAATGAGTTAGATTTCCACTTGAGATTTGTTGAAATGTCTTTGGTGATTGGAGTGATAGAAGTGTTGCTTGAACGTTGCTTGAAGTCGAGTCAATGGCAGAGTAATGGCGTCCAGGAAGTCAGTACCCAAAAGTCCCCTCCATGCTCAATGTGGTCATGTATTTATAGGCAATTTTCTAGGCTGAAATTGTCAAGTCATGAGTCGTGACTGACTCAAGATGAGTCGTAAGTCGTGACCGACTCAGGATGAGTCGTATGTCGTAGGCGACTCAACTGGTTGAGCCCTGACTTCATATCAGAGCGTCTCCGGTCCTCTGTATCCAGCACAAGTCCTAACTCGTCTGTGAGTTAATAGGTCGTGGTCCAAAATGAGCCGGCATAGGATTTCTACATAGTAGCTGTAAGTCGTAGACGACTCAAGCTAGGTCGTGAACGACATATCATAAGTCGTAGGTCGGTCCTTTGTTGTTTTGGGAGTTTAGTCAGTTAAGTCATTTGACACCTTAGGTCGTTGAGTCGTTAGAGAACTTGAGTCGCTAGCTCCATGAGTCGTTAACCCGTTGAGTCGGCCGGCACCTTTAAGTCGCTAAGGTTATAACCCGGTGAGTCGTTATTCCTCCTGAGTCGCTGAGTCGTAACCCTTCAAGGCTGTTGAGTCGGTAACTCCTCCAGGCTGTTGAGTCGGTAACTCCTCAAGGTTGTTGAGTCGGTAACTCCTCAAGGCTGTTGAGTCGGTAGCCTCCTGAGTCGGTGGCTTGTTGAGTCAGTAACTCCTCAAGGCTGTTGAGTCGGTAGCCTCCTGAATCGGTGGCTTGTTGAGTCGGTGGCTTGTTGAGTCGGTAGCCTGTTGAGTCGGCCCAGACCTTGACTCGTTGCCTAAACGGAGTTAACATTTGCCCCTCGAAGTTCACGCCTAAGTCGTAGGTCGTGTGCTTCGACTCATCTTAACTCGTGTGCCGATTCAACTACCACTGCTCAACGCTATAAAAGACTTGAGTCGTTCCCCTTACTTCCTTCTTCTCATTTCTTATCCTTTGAACCGTGTCTGCCATTAACGCATCTTCGAGCTCTCAAAGGCGATTCCAACCTGATTCATGTTCGATCATCTTTAGCATCACACCGTGTAAGAGACTTTGCATCTTTTTTTTTTAATTGCTGATGATTGCCGATCTCCGCCTCTGTTTTCCCCCCTTGATCCTTGCGAATACTATTACATCGGACATTGATGGGTTAAAGGCAGGCGGCTTGATCTTACTTGTATCGATTCGAGATTTAAAGCGACCTAGTGGTGTGATGGAGCTGGGGTTAACCACTGCGAGGTTATTGGGTTATCGGGTTATGGATTAGATGGTTAATGGGTTAGGAGTTAGATGGTTAATGGGTCAGATTGATTCGAACGTTGCCATAGGTTTGACTCGGCTACTTTTGTATGATCCAGCGACCCTTGTGATTTAACCATGATACGACTCAACACGCTTCACGACCTAAGCCTTGAGTCATGGACGAGACAAAACCTTTGAGTCGTGGCCGAGATAAGACCCTTGAGTCGTGGCCGAGATAAGACCCTTGAGTCGTAGCCGAGATAACACCTTTGAGTCGTGGCTGAGATAAGACTTGGAGATTTTCCTGTTATTTTGAACCAGAGCTTCTTTAACATACTCCACGACCTAAGCCTTGAGTCGTTGCCGAGATAAGTCTTGGAGATAATCTCCTTATTCCTACGACTCATGACTTAGGACATTGCCGACTCAGAACTTTTGAACCGTTGACGAGTTATGACTTGCATGAATTCTGTTTGAATTTTGGACCATTGTATTAACTTTGAACTGTTGAATTTTATTGCATTCATTCACAGGTTATTTTGACTTGCAGGCTAACAACCTGTTCAATACAACATTCACAGAAAACTGGGACGAATATACTGTCATTGATTGCCCATATCAAATGACAGATTAGTTAATAACAGATAATTGACTTAAACAAATCGTGTGAATGAAGTGCTATCAATTTCAAGTAGAATATTAAAGCAACACTGAAACAATCAATTGAAACTGACCAGCCTGCACTAATATTATGCTTGAACTCTAAATTAACAAGTTCTGAAATTACCATAGTCGATCAATCGTCAACCAGTTTAATTCCAGTTATATTTACTTGTTATTTTCATTAGTTTTGCACAACACTTCACACTTTTAGGAAACGTGCACCTTCGCATTTGAACACCCGGTTGCTTGTGTAGAATGACATCTCAACAAGAAGAACCGATGGGCCAGGCTGAAGATGTCTTCCCAGTAGCCAACTTGTTGGATAATCCTCCGGAAAGAACTACCACCACTCTGAATCACCGGGTGTTTACTCAACTGCTCACCCAGTTTGGCATTGCCGAAGCTGATGCCTTACTGCCGGGGCCAAACAATACTGCAGATAGGCCCCCTTCTGGCTTTATTGCTGTCAACCGCCAAATGTGCTTGAGCGGTGCCATACCACCTTTTAATGACTTCCTTCGGCAGCTCTTGCTTCGATTGTCTATCTCTCCATTCCAACTGCACCCCAATGGCCATGCCATTCTGATGGGGTTATGTGTGCTTTTTAGTAGAGTTCTGGACCGATTACCGAGCTTTGAGGAAATCTGCTACCTCTGCTCATTCACAAAGATCAAATATCATCCCTCTATCGTAATCATAAGGAGTGCTCGAAATCGAAAACTCATCACCGATCTTTCTGATAGCGTTCACGGATTTCTAAATCAGTATTTCTTTGTTCGTTGCCCACCAGGGTTTTATGCCATCTGGAGAGTAGGAAGTAAGATTTTCCTATTTTTATTTCTCCAATCTTGGATTTTCATAATTTGAGTTGCTGAATGCTAACTTTGCTTCTTTTCCCTGTTTTAGCACTTCCTCCTCCCTCTAGAAATCCATGCTATAAATAAGTTTTTGAGAGATTGAACGCCGTGGCGGCAGAAGAGAGGAGTATAAAGTTCTTGTTAAATGATGGATTTTTACATCAATATGGGCTGCTTCATCCTTCTCGCTTCACTCAGTCTTGTGAAGTCCCAACTGAAATTCCTGATTCTCCGGCGGAAACTTCTGATGCCCCGGTCCCTATTAAAGAGCACATTCAGGAAGGAACCTCTATAGAAACTCCACTAGTGAGATGTTCAGTTCCGAAGGACGTTGCAGGGCCGTCTGATAAGTCTGCACTTGCCCCGGTTATCGAAGAGGAAGAAACTCCACGATCCTCCGGAAGATCTGCCGACGAAGGGGTTGAAAAAGCCAGTCCCAAAAAACATGAGGGTGATGATGTTTTCGAGGGGTTGAGCGATTTAATTGTGACTTCTCAAGAACTTTTCAGAGATGATGTTTCCAAAACTGTTTCTTCTGTAATTGAGGCGACATCTTCTCTACAACAAATGTCAACTCCTCCTACTCAAGTTATCACTACATCTATTTCACAGAGTGGTCTGTAACTCGATGCATGTAGTTTACACGTTACACAACACTTAGGATTTTTTCATCACTTCTACGCACTTATCTTCTTGTACTTTAAAGATTTATAAAGCTTATTATTTTTATTCCAGATTCTCCTATGGGGCGCAGCGGCTCGTACTATGATGATTTCCAGCGCTACGGGAGGCGTAGCCAGTATGATTACAGGCGTTACCTCCCTTCTTACAGAGAATCGGATGAAGAGAGGGCTATCAGGAAAGCCGACGAGAGACGAGCATATGAAGAACGTCACCGAAGGGAACAAGAAAGACATGACCCTCCCCACAGAGATGATGATACTCAAAAGAGAAAAGCTCACGATGAGAGAGGTAAAGGTCACATAGACGATTCTTCTAGCAAGCGGGCTAGACTTACTGAAGAAACAATGCCGATAGCTTCTGAACATGTTCCTGCTAAATCTCCTGCTCCCGTTCGCTCCGACATTCAAGCAATCATCAACCGGCCCGCATACCAAGTCGGGCAAGGTCCTCCCACTCTTCAAAGTCGATTTCCTCAGTGCTGCTTGAGAGGGGTTCGATTTGATCTCGACTTGGTTCCTCTCGACAAACCGGCTATGCTGCGAAATCTTGATACTGTCAGGACCGATATTGAAAGAATGTCGAACTGGCAAAAACTTGTCGACGAGCTTCAGAGGGTTAACCGAGCCAATCTCGAGGCCATGCTCACAATGGAGAACGATAAGGCTGAGTGGCAGAAGACTCTCGAACAGCATGACGCCGAAATGAGAAGTATTGCTTCCTATAATGAAAAGCTGGAAGCGGAAGTGGAAAAGCTTAAGGAAGAATTAGTTACTTCATCAACTTCCTATTCTCAAAAGGAGAGCATGCTTCAGCAACAAGTACGAGATGCGCATGCCAGTCAAAGAGCAGTCGAAGATAAGCTTGCACATAAGGAAAAGGTCATAGA
The DNA here is from genome assembly GCA_030765085.1 of Allium cepa. Taxonomy (NCBI): domain Eukaryota; kingdom Viridiplantae; phylum Streptophyta; class Magnoliopsida; order Asparagales; family Amaryllidaceae; genus Allium; species Allium cepa. Next base: position 754,294,412 of record CM060931.1, on the reverse strand, counting down.
AGAATATCGTGCTGAAACTGTACAGCTGCGAGAACAAACCGGCTCTCAAAGCTTGGAGATAGAGTTGTTAAAAACTCGACTTGCTATGGCCGAAAAGGAGCACGACGAGGCTGTTGCTGGTAAACTTACGGCCGAAGAGGCCCATCAAGCAACCAAAGCTGACATTAGCTCCACACTATTTGATTTTTATCTGCACAGCATTTTGGGGCGTGGCAGCCTTGCCTTTCTAGGCCCTAAATACGAAATTACATTAGCTGAAGTCTGGGAGGCAGCACTTGATATGCTAGGTGGCAAAGGTGCTGGTTACGCTGAGACAGCTCTTGAAGAGCATTATCTCGATGATGATGCCCGCGCCGCTCTTGCCAAGGGAAAAGAGCAACTCGCCAAGGTACGGGTCGGAATGGCGGAAGGGGAACATTCTGAAAAAGGAGCACCGCCTACTACCTCTGAACGTCCTCTAGTTTCTCCCGAGGTGGACATTACAGGCTCTAGTGCTCATTCGCCGCCTCCTGCAAGAACCGAGGTAATTACCCCTACTGATGAAGAGGCTTTGGAGGACATTGGGGCTCAGAATTATGAGATTGAACTGACGAAGCCAACATCTTCAGGTAATTTCGACATTGGTCCGATTCAGGTGGATTGCCTGCTTATTCCTCAAAAATTTGATGAGCTTCTCGATTACTTCTTGAATCTCGATGAACCCATATCTCCCTTCTCTTGGGAAGATACTAACATTTTCAATTTTTCTTCTTCTGCAGTTGAAACAACAAGTGCTGTGCAGACTTCGCCTCCTCTGGTTATTCCTCCTCCATCTCTTCAGGTGACTCCTCCTTCCGCTTCACAACCCGGGTCACAAGAGGAGAAAATCGAGGCTCTTCATGGCTTGGATGACCCTATTGCTTCGCAGGAGCAAAAAGATGAGGGACTTGAAGGAGGCGAGATCTCTCCGGAGCGGACTCCTTCTGACGACGTAATTTTGTCCGCTCTCGTTACTCCAGGGAGTGAGTCTTCTTCGAAGAGAAGAAAAAAGCATGGGACATCGAAGAGGAGCGGGAAGAAAATTATCACCACTGAAGAGGAACCGGAAATTGCACCAGTTGCACCTCCCTCCCCTTCTTCCCTTATGCCTTCAGACCGACCTGAAAGACCTGAAAAGCTAACCATTCGGCCGGGTAAAGGGTCTAAAGGCGGCAAGAAGAAATGAAGAGTTGGGGTTTTGATTCCTTTTTTGTGTAATGGTCGGATGTTGTGCAGGCACCGGCCCCTGCTTTTTATTTTGAAACCTGTATCTGCAATATCTGCAATTGAATAAAATGATTCTTTATTTGTACAGACTTTTGTTTGAATTTGAGAATGCATTTATTATTCATTTTTGCACAAGTTTATTTATACGATATTGCGGTGAGCTTGTGGTATGTTGTTTGAGCATACTTTACCGACGTAGCTATACCACTTTGTATGTAACTATACCATGTTGCCCCTATACCATGAGCTTACTGCAATATCGTATACTTTGAGGGGACTTGCACTCTCGTTTTCTAAAGAATAATTACTTCATTCTCGAAGAGAATTTTCGTAGAGTGCAACTTCCTTCATATAAGTTTCTACGCTTTGTCCTTCGAAGAAATCACTTTTTCCTTTTGCGTATGTATACATTTTGCCAAGTGAATTCTTCTATGTGGTAAAGCGGACCTCTGAATGTACTTTAACTTTCTTTCCCCCTTCTTTTTTTTTTAGAATAGGTAAATCGCTCTTCCTTTGAAAGTTAAAGTACGCTCTTGATGAGGATTTTTCTTTTCTTTTTTTAATAAAAATTTGTGCCTCTGAGGAGAGATTTTTTCACGTTTCAACACTTGGAAGTTTTATTTCAATCTTGGTGAAACGTGTTCCTCCAAAGAGTTGTGTCTTTGAAGAAAGCCTTTTCACGTTTCAACACTTGGAAGTTTTATTTCAATCTCGGTGAAACGTGGGCTTCTGAAGAGGTCTTTCTTTTTAATTGTGTCCCCGGGAGGGGGTTGTACCTCAGAGGAGGGATTTCTCACGTTTCAACACTTGGAAGTTTTATTTCAATCTTGGTGAAACGTGTACCTCCAAAGAGTTGTGCCTTCGAGAAAAGCCTTTTCACGTTTCGACACTTGGAAGTTTTATTTCAACCTCGGTGAAACATGGGCTTCCAGGAAGGTCTTTATCTTGTTTTGCATTTCAACTTTGGTGAAGTGAAATTCCGAAGAGCGGTTGTTACACTTCAACTCCTGGCGAAATGTGCCTCCGAAGAGGGCTTTTATTTTGTTTGCATTTCAACTCTGGTGAAGTGAAATCCCGAAGAGCGGTCATAACACTTCAACTCCTGGTGAAATGGGCCTCCGAAGAGGGCTTTTATTTTGTTTGCATTTCTACTCTGGTGAAGTGAAATTCCGAAGAGCGGTCATAACACTTCAACTCCTGGTGAAATGTGCCTCAGAGAGGGTTTTCATCGCCTGGAAGTTACTCTCTCATGGTTGGAGGGTCATGACTCCTCCAATCTTTTTTGTTGAGTAGAGAACTTTCTTTTTTGTGGCGTATGACCCATTAGAGGTCTTTATCCTCCGAAGAGTTGTGCCTCCGAAGAGGACTTGTGCTGCCGATGATGGCTTTGTTTGTTCCTCTGTTCACTTGCTCATGCCTTTTCAATGATCCTCTGCCCCTCTTTTTTTTTTTTTTTTTTTTTTTACAAGTAACTTGTTTAATCCAAGGAAGTATGCTTCATTGTCAGGCAATTTCGTGAGAACGAGCATTAGCTTCTTAATTGGATGTTTGTTTGTTCAAACGATCTCAATTTATTAGCAAAGACCCGTTCCTGTCGAAATCATAGGCCGTTCAATTGAAGTACTTCCTATCTAGGATTTGAATTCGGGGCTCTTGTGACTTGAAATTTGGCGAGAATCACTTGGTCTTTTTATGTGCAAGTTTCACTTCCATTGTCTGCAAAAATTCAAATCGACATTTCAGCAATACATTCTATGTACTTTTTATATCGAAAATAAAGCAAACATGTAATAATAATAAGGAACACAAGATTTATAGTGGTTCGGCCAGGAAATTGGGCCTACATCCACTTTATATTCTTTCATTATTTACTTGCATCGGTTTTACAATTGCTTTCAATTACAAGAATCATACATTCATAATTCTTTTTACAATATTTCAACAAAATTTTCAAGTAAAGTATGGACGCAAATGGTTGCTGTTCCATGCCCTTGGAATTTGATCTCCTTCGACAGTGGTGAGTTTGAATGTGCCGTCAAGAAGCTTCTGACCTATTACATATCGTCCTTCCCAATTTGACCCAAACACACCTGTCGCTGTCATAATTCTCTTCAGGACTAGGTCTCCAATCTCAAAGCTGCGTTGGCGAACTTTGGAATTGAAATGTCTGGCTATTCTTTGCTGATGAGCTGCAATTCTGAGATTAGCCTCATCTCTTTTTTCATCAAGGAGATCTAGCGCTTCAAGCTGTAGCTTTTCGTTTTCTGCTTGATTGAAATGGAGTCTTCTGTGTGAAGGGACTTCTATTTCTACCGGAATCATTGCCTCTGACCCGTATGCCAATGAAAACGGGGTGTGCCCAGTCGCAGTTTTGTGAGTGGTTCTGTATGCCCATAGTGCCAGTGGTAGCTTATCGACCCAACCACCTTTTGCTCTTTCAAGTTGCTTCTTGATGGTTGACTTAATAATTTTGTTCACGGCTTCCACTTGCCCGTTTGCCTACGGATGAGCTACTGCTGAGAAGCTTTTCCGGATTTTTAATCGCTTGCAAAAATCTTGGAATTCTTCACTTTCAAACTGAGTTCCATTGTCTATAATTATTTTTTGAGGCACACCGTATCTGCAAATGATGTTTTTAGTCACAAAACTTATCATCTTCTTTGAGGTGATAGTAGCCAGTGGTTCAGCTTCTGCCCACTTAGTAAAATAATCTACAGCAACAATGGCATATTTAATTCCAGATTTGGCAGTTGGCAACGGTCCTACAAGGTCTATTCCCCATATCGCAAACGGCCATGGACTGACCATCTGTGTGAGTTCAGTGGAAGGAGCTCTAGGAATTTTGGCGAATCTTTGACATCTGTCACATTTTCGGGAATACTCTGCTGCATCTCGATTAATTTCTGGCCAAAAATATCCGTATCGGAGAATTTTCTTTGCCAATGTTTGGCCACCTGAATGATCACCACATTCTCCTCCGTGTACCTCTGCTAGGATTGCTTTAGACTCTTCCCTGGATACACATCGAAGTAATGGCATTGAGAATCCCCGTCTGTATAACCGGCCATCCTGGATTACGTATCGAGAGGCTTTTCTCAGTAGCTTTTGTCGTTCTTTTGAGTTCCCTGGTAAGGATCCATTGAGCAGATATTCTATTATCGGAGTCATCCATGATTCTTGCTCTTGAGACATGCTCATGATCCAATCAATGTCCATCTCATCAATGCTAGGAGTCGACAGGACCTCTACTGGAGTTAGCCCCAGAAATTGAGCTTCGCCTGTGCTCGAATACTTTGCGAGAGATTCTGCTTTCATGTTTTCTTCTCGAGGAATGTGACTTATCATGTAATGGTCGAAATCACCCAGGAGTTCCCAAGCCTTTGACAAGTAGGCAGGCAGATTCCCCCCTTTTGCTTGGAATTCCTTTTTGACTTGGCATACAATAAGCTGAGAATCACTGAATATCTGTAACGCTCGGATGTTTAATTCTTTAGCAATCCTTAAGCCAGCGATAAGGGCTTCGTATTCTGCTTCATTGTTTGTTGAAGGAAATTCCAATCTTAGTGCATAGCATAATGATCGACCTTCAGGAGTCTCAAGTACAACTCCGGCTCCAGAACAGTAGTCGTTTCTCGCACCATCGACATATAACTTCCACTGGATCGGGGAATTGTCGACCGTTTCTTCCTCACTGTTACCCTTATCTGTAAATTCTGCAATGAAATCCGCTAAAGCTTGTCCATTGATTGCTTTCCTGGGATGATAAGTGATGTCGTACTGACTGAGTTCAATATTCCACTTTAGAAGACGACCCGAAGTTTCAGGGCGAAACAGGACTTGCTTTAAAGGTTGATCAGTGAGGACTCTGATAGGATGAGCTTGAAAATATTGCCTCAACTTCCTAGACGCAATTAGTAAGCAATAGGCGAGTTTTTCCAACTTAGAGTAATTCATCTCTGCCCCAGTGAGTCTTTTGCTGATATAGTAAACTGGATGTTGAATCCTTTTGTCTTCCCGTGTCAGCGCTGCACTTAAAGCATGAGATGATACTGCCAAGTATATAAGAAGATCCTCGCCATCGCCAGGCCTAGAAAGTATTGGAGGCGTCTCCATATGGCGAATCAATTCATCAAAGGCTTTTTGGCATTCGGGAGTCCAATCGAAGTTTTTCTTTCCTTTCTTTAGGGCATCAAAGAATGGAATGCATTTGTCTGTGGCTTTGGAAATGAACCGACTCAAGGCGGCAACTTTTCCATTGAGACTTTGCAATTCCTTCTTTGTTCTAGGAGCTTTGACTTCTTTCAATGCAGTAATTTGAGCTGGACTGGCCTCAATGCCCCTAGCGCTCACGATGAAACCTAAAAACTTGCTGGATACCACTCCAAATGAACATTTTAAAGGATCGAGCTTCATTCCGTATTTTCGGAGGACAGCGAACATGTCTGCTAAGTGTTCTATGTGATCCAGTGATTTCTTAGACTTTACTAACATGTCATCGACGTAAACTTCCATGGTTTTGCCCAGTTGCGGTTTGAACATAGCATTAACGAGTCTTTGGTATGTTGCCCCTGCATTCTTCAACCCAAAGGGCATAACTCTGTAGCAGTAAAGACCAGTGTCGGTGATAAAGCTCGTGTCCTCCTGATCTGGCTCATGCATCATGATCTGGTTATATCCGGAGTAAGCATGCATAAAAGATAACAATTCGTGTCCCGCTGTTCCGTCTACCAGTTGATCGATTCTGGGTAATGGGAACCAGTCTTTGGGGCAGGCCTTGTTTAGATCTGAAAAATCGATGCATACTCTGCATTTTCCGTTGGCTTTCTTAACCAGCACTGGATTTGAAACCCAATTCGGATATGTAGATTCTTTGATAAAATTATTCTCCATGAGCCGATCAACTTCTTCTTTTAATGCCGCTGACCTTTCCGGACCTTGAGTTCTCCTTTTCTGCTTTACAGGTGTAAATTTTGGATCAATATTTAGAGCATGCACTACAACTTCTGGGGATATTCCGCACATATCGGCATGAGTCCAAGCAAAAACATCCAGATTTGCCTTTAAAAAAGATATTAAGATATTCTGAATTGACGCATTAAGTTGTGAACCCACATTCAACACTTTGTTTGGGTCCTTTGGGTCAACAGGTATTGGTATTGTCGTTTCCACCGGTACCATCTATTTTCCCCTGCACTGACTTTTCTAGGGTCCATTTCCTTCCTTGCTCCGCTGTGCTCGCCAGTGCAGGGTCCGCCCTGTAATTGCTACAAGGCTGGTTCTTTGATGCGGACTGGGGCTGCCGCATTCTTTCCCATTTCTCTTTTTCTGGTTTCTCATAGCTCTGTCAGATAGCACTCTCGCCCAGCATTTTGATCACCTTTTATAACTCCTACTCCATTGTCTGTAGGGAATTTAATAGTGAGGCACCACGGGGAAAGAACAGCTTTGAACGCTGCCAGAGTTGGGCGACCAAGGAAAGCATTGTAAGCAGAAAATTCGTCGACAATCACAAAAGTTTGCTTGCGGACCACTTTTCTCTCTCCTTCTCCGAGTTCCACGAACAAATCAATGGTCCCTACCGGCTGCTTTGGCTCCCCAGTGAAACCAGCAATTTTCTGCGATGAGGCTTGCACATCAGCCATAGGGATCTTCATTTGGTCGAATGTTTTCTTAAAGAGAATATTGCAGGATGCGCCACAATCAATGAGAACTCTTCTGACAATAGCTGGTCCGATACCAGCCGAGATGACTAGAGGATCCAAAGTAGGAGCTTCAATACCTGCGGAATCCCTGGCTCTGAACACTATATCATCATAGAAAGTTCTTTGTTGCTTCAAAGGCGTAGCACCTTCCAAAACAAATACATCTTCCTCAGTCGGCACATACTTTAAAGTTCTGGTATACCTTTCCATCTCACCCCAGCTTCCGCCTGCTGGGTGAGGTCCTCCTGTAATGACATTAATAATGGGCCTTCCAGATTCACGCCCTGCAGCCTTCTCAATCGTCCTAGGCTGTTGAGTAGGAGCCTGTTGCCCCTGACTAGATGAAGCAGAATTGCTGCTATTCTTTTTCACAAATTGCTGCAGTTTGTTTTTCCTTAGCAACTCTTCAATCAGATTTTTCAACTGGCGGCACTCGTCAGTCTCGTGACCGGGTTGATTATGGAAGCGGCAGAACTTCCCACTCTGTATAGCTTTTTTCCCGGTCCTTAGAGGAGGAGGTTTAGGGAAGTCAACAGAATCTTTAATGGCAAGGTAGATACGCTCCGGCGTATCTGATAAAGGAGTATACTCTGATGGCTTGAAGGATCGGGGCTTCTTCAGATTACTCTGTTTCTTCCCATTGTTATTTTCCCTTTTTTGCCCTACAGATTCATTCTTGCGTGGAGCAACAGTGTTATCTTCAGCTTTTTCCAACACTGCCTTTACCGTTACGGGACGGCTTTCTAGGCGTATGAATTCATCTGCTTTTTTATAGAATTTTTCGAGGGAATTTGGTTCCTTCATGTTTAGCCATTTCCCAAACTCGCTTGACTTGTCAATACCCTTCATCAGATAAGTCAATATCATTCGCGGTTCTGTATTGTCCACCTCAGCTAGCGCTATATTAAAGCGGTTTAAGAAAGATCTGATAGTCTCTCCTGGGCTCTGCTCCAAACTTGATAGTGACATGATATCTTTGGCTTTTGAGGCATATAGTCTGAACTGCTCCTTGAACTTCCGGGTCAAGTCAGAAAACTGATCGATAGATCGGACGGGCAGCTTGGTGAACCAAAGCAGAGCTACGCCTTCGAGATACACAGGGAATATCGGCACTTTATTTCATCAGAGGCTCTGGCACCTGTCATGTGCCAATCATATTTGTATAGGAATTCATTCGGATCACTTGTCCCCTTATAAGCTGGAATGGTTGGAGGGACAAACTTCCTTGGGAATTCAGCCTTTAAGATTTTCTCAGTAAATGGAGTCTTACTTGGGGCGAAACCCCATTCTTTCTCGTCTTCAACCCTCTGCATACTCTCTTTCATAATTTGTCGGACCATTCCAGAAAGATACTCCTCATTATGTCGACTTCTAGATCCACCAACCTCTGGAAGTGTTTGTTCAAAGGGGCTAGCAGCCCTTTCAGGAGCATTTCTTTCTTCAGCATCATGAAGGTTGCCAGCAAAATTCCTCCCATTACTCGCTGGTTGACGGTTTGCCCCAAGCAGATCGTTCAACCTATTTAGAATTAGGGCATTCTGGGCATTTTGAGCCTCGAGTTGTGCATTTTGGGCATTAATCTGTTGGTTCAGCCCTAAAATTGCAGCATCCAGCTCTGCCTTTGTAACTCCGACAGCTGGAGTGGCTTGATTCGATATGGGGGAAGCGGAGGTTCCCTCTTGAATATTCCCAGATCTGACAGATCTACCCTTCCTTCCAGGAGCCATAATCTCGGATAGACTTCTGGTTCTCAAGGAAATTCTTTCTACAAATCTCTGTGAAGCAATGATGGCAACTTGCCTGAGTTCACTTCTCAGTGAAAGCACCAAAAATGTTAACGCTAAAAATTGAACGCTAACACCCCGGTGTGTAGAAGGTAATTGTGAAAGCACCACCCGTTGGTACGGGAACAAAATATAAGCAGAGAAATCACAGAGAAGCTATAAAAGACACAATATTTATAGTGGTTCGGCTTAAGATCTAGCCTACGTCCACTTTAAAGCTCTTTATTGCTGATTTGATTACAATTCTTTACAACAATCTTCAATTACAACACACTTAGACAAATAGCTCAAACTCTGATGTAGAAGAATCCCTCGAATGCATGGTGAATGAGTTAGATTTCCACTTGAGATTTGTTGAAATGTCTTTGGTGATTGGAGTGATAGAAGTGTTGCTTGAACGTTGCTTGAAGTCGAGTCAATGGCAGAGTAATGGCGTCCAGGAAGTCAGTCCCCAAAAGTCCCCTCCATGCTCAATGTGGTCATGTATTTATAGGCAATTTTCTAGGCTGAAATTGTCAAGTCATGAGTCGTGACCGACTCAAGATGAGTCGTAAGTCGTGACCGACTCAGGATGAGTCGTATGTCGTAGGCGACTCAACTGGTTGAGCCCTGACTTCATATCAGAGCGTCTCCGGTCCTCTGTATCCAGCACAAGTCCTAACTCGTCTGCGAGTTAATAGGTCGTGGTCCAAAATGAGCCGGCATAGGATTTCTACATAGTAGCTGTAAGTCGTAGACGACTCAAGCTAGGTCGTGAACGACCTATCATAAGTCGTAGGTCGGTCCTTTGTTGTTTTGAGAGTTTAGTCAGTTAAGTCATTTGACATCTTAGGTCGTTGAGTCGTTAGAGAACTTGAGTCGCTAGCTCCATGAGTCGTTAACCCGTTGAGTCGGCCGGCACCTTTAAGTCGCTAAGGTTATAACCCGGTGAGTCGTTATTCCTCCTGAGTCGCTGAGTCGTAACCCTTCAAGGCTGTTGAGTCGGTAACTCCTCCAGGCTGTTGAGTCGGTAACTCCTCAAGGTTGTTGAGTCGGTAACTCCTCAAGGCTGTTGAGTCGGTAGCCTCCTGAGTCGGTGGCTTGTTGAGTCGGTAACTCCTTAAGGCTGTTGAGTCGGTAGCCTCCTGAATCGGTGGCTTGTTGAGTCTGTGGCTTGTTGAGTCGGTAGCCTGTTGAGTCGGCCCAGACCTTGACTCGTTGCCTAAACGGAGTTAACAACTTGAATTATGACCATTTATGTCCATTTATATATTCATACATATACTTGTACAATTTAAATTCAATTTCATTATTTACATTCAAATCTACTCATATATGCCTTATATATATAAAATTTAAATTCAAATGATTTTTAAAACATTTATTATTCCAAGATTAAACTCAAAAGAAATTGAAATTTTATTCATACAAATCATCACTCATTTTATTTGTTTGAGTTATTTCAATTTATTTCCAAATTAAATTCCAAAGTTTTAAATATACTACCAATTTAAAATGATAAGTTTTTGGGATGGGACACGATGAACAGCCATGTCATCTTCGTTTTCATCACCTTCACTGTCCAGGCCATGTTGTTGAGGTCTACTCATCAGTTCTTCTTGTACGTGTCACTTCTTTAGTTTTCCTTTATTATAGTCATTTTTCTTTCCAACAATATAAGCTAGTACAAGTTTTTGAACATCTTGAGGGAAGTTTGGACATGTTATTACATTACTGCCTATGCCAGCCATATGTTCCTTTAGACGTGTTGCACCACCACCATTGATTTGTTTTTTTACAGAAACTACATTTCGTCTTTTGAACACTACCATCGATCGGGGTACCTAATTCAAATCGATCTATGTAGTGTTTGTTTGGTTTTCCATAGTGTACCTGAGATTGTAAACAATATCATTAGAAAGTAGTTTAACAAACTTATGTTAGAATTACTGTAAATTAAATTACACTAAACTAATAAACTTGCACTAATTTAGTGCCATTCACAATTCGTTATCCATTGCTATTGCATTAAATTAAAGGCTTAAAGCCCCAAAAAAGGCAGTCCAAATCAGAAGCTTCGAAATAAAAAAACTAGAGCAATTCACTTCCTACCCACATAAACAAATGAATTTACTAATTCACTGTCATTCACTGCCCACACAAACAAACTCGACAATTCGAAAGTAAAAAAGCATGCATATTAAAAAAACATCACAGTGTGGTTCGATGACTTTGCCTACATTGTTGTGCTGCTGTAGTTCGATGATTGCTATCGCACAACCTTCGCCGTCTCTGCTACAAAAAACTCCCTGCCACCGTTGAGAAATTCGAGCTATTGCTGTCGAAGGTGCTGCTGTATTTTTTGGTGATTTCTTACATCATTGTAGATTTAATTTATAGATGGAAAAATCAAATCATTTTCTTGTATAATCACATGTGTTTCTATCACCGATTGAAATTTTGCTTGTTGCTTTGGGTTTTTTCCATTTTCTTTTCATCAAGTGATTTTTCTGCATCGATTGCGATAATTTAGGGTTTGATTATGGTTTTTTAAGATAATTGCTGAAAACAATTTTGAGCACTAATTTCAACATGCTTAGGATCGAAACTATTACAGTACCTTCGAAATTTCGGGTCGGTCGATACCATAAACCATGGTTGCAACTGAATATGGAATGTGATATGCACAGTATGTAACAGTCCATTGATTTTGCAAACTAAGATATGATATCTCAGTGTAAAAATTAAATTGTAATATTGCTTTAGTCATTTAAAAATTGTAAAATTCACCATGTTTGCTAAATTAAGGAAAGATGAAGCATATTAACCATAGCAATATAAGCAGAATATAAAATAGTTCATGTTAGTATACATGCAGGTGCAATTCAAATGTAAATGTCAGGGCATCTTCAATAGCTTCATCTCTGAATTTTCAAGGCTCAAAGCGAGGAAACCCCAATGATCAGGGGACCATTTAATGAATGGTTGATGCTGGATGCCTAGCGTCACGAGCACATTAAATAAGCATCCATCTTTGGATATATCAGTCCTTCTCCAGGCCCACTTTAGTTTGATGATGCGTAAACTGATTATCTAGAAAAATATTTAGCCTGAAGTTGGGTTATTGGGGTTTAAAATCTTGGGGTGTAAAATCTAAATTGTAAGGCCTAAATGACTGCTATTGGAGTTGCTTTTTGAGTGCTACGAAATTCATGTCAAAATAATAGGTAAGAAGTAGCGTTTGTCTAGTTTAAACCACCTATGTAAAGTCCAAAGCAATCTGAATGCAGTTTTGTAACGACCCAAAATTTTAGTGATTTATTTATTAAATTAATTGAATTTTGTGAAATTTTAATTTATTTCCTCTATTCACCGGCATTCAATCTTTATACATATTTGTTTTACTTTATTTGCTCTATTCACCAGCTTTCAATCTTTATACATATTTGTTTTAATTTATTTCCTCTTTTCACTAACATTCAATCTTTATACATTTTTGTTTTAATTTATTTCCTCTATTCACCAGCAATCAAACTTTATACATATTTGTTTTAACTTATTTCCTCTATTCACCAGCATTAAATCTTTATACATATTTGTTTTAATTTATTTCCTCTATTCACCAGCATTCAATCTTTATACATATTTGTTTTAATTTATTTCCTCTATTCACCAGCTTTCAATCTTTATACATATTTGTTTAATTAATTTCCTCTATTCACTAGCTTTTAATCTTTATACATATTTGTTTTAATTTATTTCCTCTATTCACCAACATTCAATCTTCATACATATTTGTTTTAATTTGTTTCCTCTATTCACCAACATTCAATCTTTATACATATTTTAATTTATTTCCTCTATTCACCAGCATTCAATCTTTATACATATTTTAATTTATTTCCTCTATTCACAAGCATTCAATCTTTATACATATTTTAGTTTATTTCCTCTAATCACCAGCATTCAATCTTTATACATATTTTACACTATTTCCTCTATTCACCAGCATTAAATCTTTATACATATTTATTTTAATTTATTTCCTCTATTCACCAGCATTCAATCTTTATACATATTTTACATTATTCCTCTATCACCAGCATTCAATCTTCATACATATTATAATTTATTTCCTCTATTCACCAGCATTCAATCTTCATACATATTTTAATTTATTTCCTCTATTCACCAACATCAAATCTTTCTACATATTTATTTTAATTTATTTCCTATATTCACTAGCATTCAATCTTTATACATATTAGTTTCAATTTATTTCCTCGGTTCACCAGCATTCAATCTTTATATATATATATTTATATATATATATTTGTTTTAATTTATTTTCTCTGTTCATCAGCATTCAATCTTTCAAAAAAAAAATATAAGAACAACACATATATATATTGCCCATGATAAGCGTATCTCTCCTTCTTCTTTTCATTCTCTGGAATAACTCTTCCCCTCATTCCTCTTTGCTCCATGCCTTCACTACATGCTCGACCACCCACAACTGTTTCCTCTCTTCTTTCATTCTTTATATGTAAGTATTTCTTTATATATTATATCTGTTTCTTATGCTTGCACCTTTATATATATTCAAGCATACGAAAGGTTTGTTAAAACATAGATTTATATGTATATTTTATTTTATTTTATACAAGATTTCAAGTATCCTGGTGAGTTGGTTTTAGAGCGTATATATATAATCTGCATGGTTATTTTAAGTTTTTATTAATAAGTTTGAAATAGACTTTCATAACACATATTTATTATTCGGTATGTATATATGATTTCTGCATGTTTGGATAAGTTTATGTTGTACAAATTATTATATATATTAGTTGTTTGTGTTGGGTATATGCAGGCTATATGGTTTCTGCATATAAAATACATAGCTTTTATAGTATTATTATATATTTTGGCAGAGTATATATTTATACAAAATATGTTTTGTTAACAGCTTGGTATGTTATGTCTATAAAATATGTGTATTATAGTTTACATAAGTGTGATATGTTATTCTTTAATATGTCTGTTTATATAAAGGTACAAATGCTAGTTTATGTATTTTATATACTTTGTAGATTATTGTATATACATAGATTTTAATATGTACATGTTTTAAAATTTGTTACTGATTTTTATATAGATTTGCAAAGAATGGCTATTTAGGTTGTTTACGTATTTGATTATAAGTATATATATTCATTTATTTCAATTTATACTACGCAAATATGTGACTTATATGTGGTTTTATTTAAAAACAAAGATTTATAAATACATATATGTATATATATAATTTAATTTAATTTGTGTTTGAATTTGATATAAATTTGAAATATATGTTTTAAATGGATTTTTGAAAGTTTATATATATATATGTATGTATTTCATTTATGTCGAGCTAATTTATTCATTCTCATCGATTCATATCTATCAGCTTTGCTCGTCAAATTATACAAATACTGATTTACTTTGGAATTCGTGCTTGGATTCGTAACTCATCTCATTCTCGTTCATCTCTAACCTCGAAGGTGAGCAATCACTCACGATTAACGTTCTTTTATTTATTAAATTTGATTTCAATTGAAACGACAATTGAAATATGAGGCTGTAGTAATTTAAATTGTTATATATGCTATTATCTATAACTGTTCACTTATGGGATATGGCACCATATCCTATTGTTTATATTTATTTTGATGATATATGCCTATCTGTTATCACTCTGCAAGTTCCCTGTTAGTATAGAAATCATTATGGGTTGAAATGATACATACCCGAACGAACTTTAGAATAGGAGAAAATCGTTATGGGTTGAAATAATAAACCCAAGCGATTTTCATTTAGTTGAATTTGGGATTACGGGTTGAAATGATATCCACCCGTATATATTTAGTGTACGGGTTGAAATGACAAATATCCGTAGCACTTAACTATATGATAGGAAATGTATACAGACACCGTTGGTCCATATAAATATTTTGAAAATAAATTTCTACAGTTGAAAAGAAATATATGGGATTTAATAAATATTGGTTCTTAAAATATTATATATATAAATGGAAATTATATATATATATATATTTAATAATAATATTATTGAGATTGATTTAATCCATATAATATGTTTGAGTATTATTTAAGATTTATATTTCAAAATTTACCGTTGTAAAAAGTTGAATAATTAAGATTGGGAGATAAATTTGGGTTTACTAAAAATGGTATTTAAATAAGGAATTATTTAATTAAATCGATTTGAAATTATTGAATGGAAAATTTAAAGGTATGATTTTGTAACTGGATTTTTTATTTATGTGATTTAATTAACATTTCACGTTTAATAAAATTAAAGAAAATATTGAGTAAAATGTAATTTAAGGTTACTTAAATGATATTGAATCTAATAAGGGATTATTTCAAGACTAAATAATAATGAGGTTAAATCGAGATATATATGAAACTGTTATATAGAACATTTAAATATTAAAGCCTTGAACTATATTGGAATTTAAATGGTTTATGTTGAGATTCAGATCTGTATTTGAAATCAACGTAGTCGAATTTGTTATTTAGCAACTAAATTGAATTAAAGAGAAATTTAGGTTGAACCAAATTTGAATATATTATTTAGAAAACTAAATTGAATAAAAATTTAGTTGAAACGTTGAATACTTATAGTTTTGAAATATATTGAAATATAAAGGGTTATTTTTGTGATTACAAATCTGAATTTGAGATCGATAAATTGAAGTGTTTATTTTAGGAATTGAGTTGAATTTAAATTGATAAATTGGGATTGAATTTAATTTCAATGGGAAGGTCGGACTGATGTTGAAACGATTTGTTAAGTTGAGGGAATTGAAAATACTTTATTGTATAAATTATTTAATATATATAAATATTATTTTGGGAAATATAGAGATATTTGAAGTGAAAATAATATTTGGTTTTGAAGTATAAATTAAGCTGAAATGACCACGGTGTTATAGTGTATATTTCTACCTTGTGGATAGTTCAATGGACCCTTAGAGGATGGTTATCCCAAACATCCTTTAAGTTAATTGTATTTCAGTTGATATTTCACTTGAGTTGGATTTATTGATATAAGAATGTTAATCCTGACTCGAGATTTTGTGTTTTTCTTTATGCTCGGGTCAGACTGTGTGACGCCCCACCTCTATACCCACGCTAGCCAAGAACACTACGGAGTAATGCTGTCAACTAGCACGGAGAATAAGGCTGTTGAGGAGCGACCATCCGTGTAATTGCTTTGTGCGAGCATCGATATGCCAGATAGTATAACATGCATTTTCTTTATCAAGAGGAAATCCGACACACCGACAAAAACTCAAAGCTACTACACAGTGGCTATAAAGGTCTTCGAAAACAAATATAGAAATAAACATAATACAAATCAGTCACTAACAATTCATATCACAAAGGCGGAAATAGATATGAATATGACACATGAAAGTGTACATCAGAGTAGTGGTCAAACAAGATCCACAATATCCAAAAAGAATAGATACAAGTGCTAGACAAAAGAATAAGTATACATCATAGAGTCTGTATCTCAACTGTATACAACAAAAACTAATAAACTAAAGTAGTTAGCCAAAAGTCAAAAGATGGTTCCAGATAGGAAGCCAAGAGGAAGCACCTGTAATATCTCAGTCTGACCCGAGTATTATTTAATAAGAAAATAATAAACGGATCAGTCTAGCTATAAATATCAGATGAAGTGATGTATAATAAGAGATATGACATAAAATAATAATCACAATGCCAAGCTGTGATAAATAAGTAATTGAAAATCAACAAGAGATTAATCAATATCACAATAATCTACTCAAGATAAAAAGGAATGTCATACTCCTAATTTCGTTCACCAAACCACAATAAATGACATATATACATCAATGCCCATCGTAAAAGTTGGTGAAACATAAATTCCAAAAATCAACACACGAAATCCAGAAATCACAATAAAAAGGAACAACGACGTCGTACAACGAGACATCCGATGAACCAAATCACAATAAAAAGGATGGCCAATCCCACAAACTAGACATCGACGTACCTAGAAAGACACGCCCCATGAACAGTCGAACATCGACGCACCTAGAAAGATACGCCCCATGCTCTAGCATCGACGCACCTAGAAAGATAGGCCCCATGCTCTAGCATCGACGCACCTAGAAAGATACGCCCCATGCACAAATAAACATCGATGCACCTAGAAAGATACATCCCATGCATAAATAAACATCGATGCACCTAGAAAGATACACCCCATGTAATGTCTAACATCGGTGCACCTAGAAAGATATACCCCATGCAAAGTCGAACATCGACGCACCTAGAAAGATACGCCCCATGCATAGACGAACATCGACGCACCTAGAAAGATACGCCCCATGTCCCGACTTATTGAGCCGATTGCTCCACGAAGTAAATAAACATCGATGCACCTAGAAACGTACACCCCATGCATAAATAAACATCGATGCACCTAGAAAGATACACCCCATGTAATGTCTAACATCGGTGCACCTAGAAAGATACACCCCATGCAAAGTCGAACATCGACGCACCTAGAAAGATACGCCCCATGCATAGACGAACATCGACGCACCTAGAAAGATACGCCCCATGTCCCGACTTATTGAGCCGATTGCTCCACGAAGTAAATAAACATCGATGCACCTAGAAAGGTACACCCCATGCATAAATAAACATCGACGCACCTAGAAAGGTACGACCCATGTATAAAATGAGATGAAACTCAATAAAATGAGGAACAGTCCTCCACATAGACAAAGAGACATCGCACATTGCTAGTCTAAACCACAAAGATGATCGTCATGATCAACGAGAAGTGTCAATTATAATAAGCTAGAAAATATATGAGCTTAGCTTCATGTCCCATAACCACTAGCTTAACTTAAATATTTACGAACAAATTGTAGATCTCGACTAGAAAATTGTCACAAGAGATTCAATCGAACAAGTCCAAGAATTAACCGACGAAGTAAACGCAAGCGTTTCATACCACTTGTTTTACTACTTTGTTTAATTAGATTTCTCATACGAGTGAGGTAAAGGCTTGTATATACTAATAGGTTGGAAAACGGTTTGAGAAAACAAGCTTTGTTATAAAATAGTGTTGAAATCATTTGAAGAAAGAGTTTTGATATTAACTACTAGTATGGGAAACCTTTATATTTTTAAAGTGACAAATCATAAAGAAGATTGTAGAAACAATCGGGCATAAAAAATTCGCATTCGAAGACGTGAATAAAATCCAAAGAAATTGATATAAAATCCATCAAAGTGGATATATCTAAAATTCCCAAAGAAAAGGTCATCAAAGTCGATAATAAATGACAACAACAAAAGGGAGACAACACGAATCGATTAAAGTTGGATATTTAAAAGGATTAGTAAAATAGGCTATTCTGGCAAAAATCATCAGGTCAGCCGACAGGACTTCCTGAGTCGGTCGACCGAACCAAAGGTTGGAAACCCCTCGGCACAGCAGGTCGGTCGAACGAACCCTGTACTCGGTCGGCCGAACCTTAAAACAGAAAGTGCTTATGCACTTGGAAGCAGGTCGGTCGACCGGACCAGGGTGGTCGGTCGGCCGAACCTGTTTCCAGCCTCTTCCCAGCCTATAACAAATGTGGTTCAATCATGACCAAAATTGCATTCGAACAAGCAACGGCGCTAAGGGTTTATGTCAATCGACTACCCGACCCTATATGCTCCTCGATGCATCTCCAAAAACATGTTCAGACATAGAAGTTAGGATTTTTGACGAATTGAACTCAAAACACTAAAAATTGGAATATACATCAATTCAATCCAAACCAAAAGCAAATGCACACGAATAAGTGTTAGGAATTCATACCTAACAATCGAAGATAAATATAAGCATAGATGTGAGATTAAAAATCTCACCTTTGAACTAAAATTTATGAAGATGAAGCTTGAAAGCAAAAGGGGAATCAACCACACTTCAATCTCAACACAAGAAGCTTGAATCTAAGCTTAAAAGAGAAACATTTCCTAAATTAGGTTTAGGAATTTTCTGAAATTGAATGGAGAAAGAGTTGGAGAAAAAAAAGAGAAGCTTACCAATGGGTTCTTCTTGAGTTTGGAGCTAAAGCTTGGATTTGCAAAGGAAGTTAGGGCTTGGAGTTTTAATTTCTTCTTCCACCCTCCATTAACATAAAAGCTTGAGTTTGAGGAGTTAGAATGAAGTAATGAAGAGGAGAGGTGGATTGGGACTGAGTTAGTAAGTGGTTAATTGGCTCAGCCCAAACCAAAACCCTAAGTGAAAAATAGCAAAAATCATTTTTCTCCAAACATATCGAAGCTTATACTCAAAAAGGTCGCAAACGTCATTTTGAACTCAATGGGGGTGGTCTCGAGTCCTAATTCGGCTGTTTGCAAAAAGTAGCTTTTCCGGACTAAAATCCGACTAACGATAAAATATTTAAATAAAATATTTAAATATAAAATCGATAAATATGCGGGTTGTTAAGACTCCCCTCCTTAAAGAAATTGCGTCCTCGCAATACTTAAGAAGAAAATAAGAAGTAACAACCATAGAAGCATATGAACATAAAAGAAATTTTGAATCAAGAAGTTCACCATAAAGAGCACGAAGGAGTAAATCCGAAAGTTTTCGTTCGATGAATTCTCAAGATTTCACATGAGCAATCCTTAGGATTTGAGAACCATTGAACCTTTATCAAAAAGAATATCTTTATATCGAAGGCGCTCAACCTCCAAAGCAATGATGCGAATAGAATGTTGCTCAAAAGTCAAATTTGGTGAAACTTCAATCCCTCAATAACACCGGGCTCAAGAATAAAAACCGGAAACATAAAAGCATTTCCATAGTTAAAAGACGTGCAAAACGTCAAGAATAGCAGAAAGTTGAGCCGGTGCAACGGCGTAGTACAAATACGGTACGCCCGAGAAACTAGAAACTCGAATAATTTGGAACACCGACGTAGTACAAAGACGGTACGCCCAATGAACCAAAGCAAAGACATTGATGTAGTACAAACGGTACATCCAATGAATCAAAAAGCAAAGACATTGATGTATTACAAATGGTACATCCAATGAATCCAAAAGCAAAGACATTGATGTAGTACAAACGGTACATCCGATGAATCAGAGCCCGAATGATTTCGGAACACCGATGTAGTACAAAAACGGTACGTCCAATGAACCGAACACAATAAAAGGACATCGGACGCTAGTCCATAAAAGGAATGCGATAAAACTCAATAAAACGAAGTGTACCAAAACGTCCGATGAACTTGATGAGGAGATAATTCCATTCAGACAACATCAAAGAATCAACCACTTGTTGCTTACGACAAAGCGCATTGGCACACTATTTCCCTTTCAGGAATAAAAAGAATATCAAGATCATAAGATGCTAGGAACTCGAGTCGACATGAAGTTCCTTATGAGAAAATAAATATTCCAAAGATTTATGGTCGAGGTAGAGAACAAATTTCTCATCCAAATATGATGATGCCAAATTCCAAAAGTAAAAGCAATAGCCGCGAGCACTTGATCACGAGTGATATATCTAGTCTCGATAAGCTATAATGATTTAGAAATACAAGTGATAGCACATTCTCCTTTGCAAAAGAATGGCATCCAAACCAATACGACTAGTGTCGGTACAAATAGCAAAGTCTTGGTTCCCCTTCAGGAATCACAAGAATAAGAGTATCGAAAAGAAAGAATTTCTTTTAAATAATTTTCTTTCCTGAAAAGTTAAAACTTTCAAAATTACATTTATCATTATGTAATAATCTTTCTAGAAAATTTTACTATTTTCAAGTCAATATATTGTGTCTGATTGTCTCATCAAAGCGTTTAGGAGATTCTTATCGATAACGTTGATCAAGCGCATCGACCAAAATTCTTAAAACACTAAATGGGCAATACAATCACAATATCATCTTCTATATAATAAACATATTTCATAAAAAAATTTAAGAACATTCTTCGTTCATTTCAAGAACAAAATCCAATTTTTCTTATAAATAAATCTTATGGAAAAGATTTGCAAAATTTTAAGTTACTATTTTCATCCAAAATCAATAAATACAAGAATAGTCTCATAGAAATATTCATAGAATATTCGATTTATAAAATGGATGAAATAAGCTGGACAAATTGAATGACAAAATAAGTCATTCCTAAGAATCATAACGAGTGCGGAATGCGGTAAGTGGAATGCTAATTTTCGCAACTCATAGCAAACGAAAATCGGTGGCAAGGTCAAACTAGAAAGACCTTATCACCACACAAAAGATTTCTTAGGTGATAATCCTAAGACAAACTCAAAAATACCGGAAAAGTTTCACAAATTATTTAGATAAGAGAAGTAATACTTTCCTCACCATAAAGGCTTAAAGAATAAAATGATGCCTTCAAAAATTTGAAATCGGAATCACAAAGAAAAATAGAAATCTGCTTAACAGATAGAAAATGTCGAAGATGAATAGTCCACTCGAAAAATAGGATATGGGCTTCACAATGATCAAGCCGATCCCTTCAAAAAAATCAATTCCGAAGCCTAAGTAAAAATATCGGCTCGGAAAGAAAAATCCCATAAAATAATTTCGACATCAATAAAGACAAATTGAGTGTTGTGAATCTACCATCCGGATTCACAATCCTCAAAGAAGTCATCAAGCCCAATATATTTAAAGAAAAAGAATCGACAAGTTCTTTTGATATAAAAATAATGAGATGGAACCCATATCAAAAAGAACTCAAATAAGAAGATCACGAAATAAAACAATGCCATCAAGGATTGAATGTAAAATACCTTGACTGAGAGAAGTGTTACCAGGAGCTTGCACAATATTGAGCTCTCCCTCCTTCTTATTTTGAAGTACGGGACATGCAGTAATATGGTGACCCTAATTCTTGCAATAGCGACAAAAGAGGGGTCTCGGACACTCCCTTGCATAGTGGTTCGTGGAACCACAATTGTAGCATTGACCACGACTAGAGGTAGGAGTCTTTGCTACCGGAATTTGTTGCTTCCCTTTCTTATTAGAATTGGAGCCTTTAAATTTGATAGGCCTCTTTGAGTTATTGTCGAAGTTCTGTTGGGCACGCACAACTTCAACATCACCTTCATTATCGGCCTCTTCAAGACGAAGAGCGATATCAATAAGCTGATCAAATGAAACCTCAAGTTTCAGAAGTAATGGCTTTTTAAGATTCTTATTCAAGCCATAGACAAATCTCTGATTTTTCTTCAATGGGGTATTAATGTACTCAATCCCGTGTTTGGACAGAGATTCGAAGGATGCGACATAGTCTGTCACAGAAGATTCACCTTGAACAAGGTCTATGAAACGTCGGGCTAAAGTTACTTTTTCAGCCTCCGGCACAAATTTCGATTCGAATCTTTCCCGGAATTGCTCCCAAATAAGATCCGCCTCAACGATTTCAGAAATTAAAAGCTCATACTAATCTAACTCTCTTTCTTGGAGCATGCTAAAAGCCACTTGGACTCGATGAAGGTCAATAAGGTTCGTGCGAAAAAAGATGCGATCGCATGATTTGAGCCAAGCTTGAATTTCTATAACACTCTCGGATCCCATGAATGGCCTTCCACCCAAATCGGTGTAGTCTCTGCACAAGCATGCAAAACCGGATCTAGGATGAGTAGGCTCTGGATTGGGTCCGGCAGCTTGAGCGTTCTTAACAAGATCTAAAAGCTGCTGGGCAGACATAAAAACTCCATCTTGGGGAGTAGCACTAAATTGACCGGCTCTGGGACGACCTGGTCTAACCATTTCTCTTCCTTAAGAAAGAAAGAAGGAAGAAGAAGAAGGTTATTCACAAATGAATATCAAGCAATCTTGATAGATAAAACAAGGAATCATAAAGAAAATAGGATGAATCGGTACGAAGACTCGAATTAAATCCTAAAGCACGACTCCTAAGAAAGACTTAGGACGATGATCCTTTTTATAATATTCCATATTGTTCCGAAGTTTCGCTCAGATACCAAGCTGTGACGCCCCACCTCTATATCCACGCTATCCAAGAACACTACGGAGTAATGCTGTCAACTAGCACGGAGAATAAGGCTGTTGAGGAGCGACCATCCGTGTAATTGCTTTGTGTGAGCATCGATATGCCAGATAGTATAACACGCATTTTCTTTATCAAGAGAAAATCCGACACACCAACACAAACTCAAAGCTACTACACAGTGGCTATAAAGGTCTTCGGAAACAAATATAGAAATAAACATAACACAAATCAGTCACTAACAATTCATATCACAAAGGTGGAAATAGATATCAATATGACACATGAAAGTGTACATCAGAGTAGTGGTCAAACAAGATCCACAATATCCAAAAAGAATAGATAAAAGTGCTAGACAAAAGAATAAGTATACATCATAGAGTCTGTATCTCAACTATATACAACAAAAACTACTGAACTAAAGTAGTTAGCCAAAAGTCAGAAGATGGTTCCAGATAGGAAGCCAAGAGGAAGCACCTGTAATATCTCAGTCTGACCCGAGTATTATTTAATAAGAAAATAATAAACGGATCAGTCTAGCTATAAATATCAGGTGAAGTGATATATAATAAGAGATATGACATAAAATAATAATCACAATGCCAAGCTGTGATAAATAAGTAATTGAAAATCAACAAGAGGTTAATCAATATCACAATAATCTACTCAAGATAAAAAGGAGTGTCATACTCCTAATTTCGTTCACCAAACCACAATAAATGACATATATACATCAGTGCCCATCGTAAAAGTTGGTGAAACATAAATTCCAGAAATCAACACACGAAATCCAGAAATCACAATAAAAAGGAACAACGACGTCGTACGGCGGGACATCCGATGATCCAAATCACAATAAAAAGGATGGCCAATCCCACAAACTGGACATCGACGTACCTAGAAAGACACGCCCCATGAACAGTCGAACATCGACGCACCTAGAAAGATACGCCCCATGCTCTAGCATCGACGCACCTAGAAAGATACGCCCCATGCACAAATAAACATCGATGCACCTAGAAAGATACATCCCATGCATAAATAAACATCGATGCACCTAGAAAGATACACCCCATGTAATGTCTAACATCGGTGCACCTAGAAAGATACACTCCATGCAAAGTCGAACATCGACGCACCTAGAAAGATACGCCCCATGCATAGACGAACATCGACGCACCTAGAAAGATACGCCCCATGTCCCGACTTATTAAGCCGATTGCTCCACGAAGTAAATAAACATCGATGCACCTAGAAAGGTACACCCCATGCATAAATAAACATCGATGCACCTAGAAAGATACACCCCATGTAATGTCTAACATCGGTGCACCTAGAAAGATACACCCCATGCAAAGTCGAACATCGACGCACCTAGAAAGATACGCCCCATGCATAGACGAACATCGACGCACCTAGAAAGATACGCCCCATGTACCGACTTATTGAGCCGATTGCTCCACGAAGTAAATAAACATCGATGCACCTAGAAAGGTACACCCCATGCATAAATAAACATCGACGCACCTAGAAAGGTACGACCCATGTATAAAATGAGACGAAACTCAATAAAATGAGGAACAGTCCTCCACATAGACAAAGAGACATCGTACATTGCTAGTCTAAAGCACAAAGATGATCGTCATGATCAACGAGAAGTGTCAATTACAATAAGCTAGTAAATATATGAGCTTAGCTTCATGTCCCATAACCACTAGCTTAACTTAAATATTTACGAACAAATTGTAGATCTCCAATAGATAATTGTCACAAGAGATTCAATCGAACAAGTCCAAGAATTAACCGACGAAGTAAACGCAAGCGTTTCATACCACTTGTTTTACTAAGTCGTTTAATTAGATTTCTCATACGAGTGAGGTAAAGGCTTGTATATACTAATAGGTTAGAAAACTGTTTGAGAAAACGAGCTTTGTTATAAAATAGTGTTGAAATCATTTGAAGAAAGAGTTTTGATATTAACTACTAGTATAGGAAACCTCTATATTTTTAAAGTGACAAATCACAAAGAAGATTGTAGAAACAATCGGGCATAAAAATTCACATTCGAAGACGTGAATAAAATCCAAAGAAATCGATATAAAATCCATCAAAGTGGATATATCTAAAATTCCCAAAGTAAAGGTCATCAAAGTCGATAATAAATGACAACAACAAAAGGGAGACAACACGAATCGATTAAAGTTGGATATTCAAACGGATTAGCAAAATAGGCTAATCTGGCAAAAATCATCAGGTCGGTCGACCGGACTCCCTGATTCGGTCGACCGAACCAAAGGTTGGAAACCCCTCGGCACAGCAGGTTGGTCGACCGAACTCTGTACTCGGTCCGCCGAACCTTAAAACAGAAAGTGCTTATGCACTTGGAAGCAGGTCGGTCGACCGGACCAGGGTGGTCGGTCGGCCGAACCTGTTTCCAGCCTCTTCCCAGCCTATAACAAATGTGGTTCAATCATGACCAAAATTGCATTCGAACGAGCAACGGCGCTAAGGGTTTATGTCAATCGACTACCCGGCCCTATATGCTCCTCGATGCATCTCCAAAAACATGTTCAAACATAGAAGTTAGGATTTTTGACGAATTGAACTCAAAACACTAAAAATTGGAATATACATTAATTCAATCCAAACCAAAAGCAAATGCACACGAATTAGTGTTAGGAATTCATACCTAACAATCGAAGATAAATATAAGCATAGATGTGAGATTAAAAATCTCACCTTTGAACTAAAATTTATGAAGATGAAGCTTGAAAGCAAAAGGGGAATCAACCACACTTCAATCTCAACACAAGAAGCTTGAATCTAAGCTTAAAAGAGAAACATTTCCTAAATTAGGTTTAGGAATTTTCTGAAATTGAATGGAGAAAGAGTTGGAGAAGAAAAAGAGAAGCTTACCAATGGGTTCTTCTTAAGTTTGGAGCTAAAGCTTGGATTTGCAAAGGAAGTTAGGGCTTGGAGTTTTAATTTCTTCTTCCACCCTCCATTAACATAAAAGCTTGAGTTTGAGGAGTTAGAATGAAGTAATGAAGAGGGGAAGGGGATTGGGACTGAGTTAGTAAGTGGTTAATTGGCTCAGCCCAAACCAAAACCCTAAGTGAAAAGTAGCAAAAATCAACTTTCTCCAAACATATCGAAGCTTATACTCAAAAAGGTCGCAAACGTCATTTTGAACTCAATGGGGGTGGTCTCGAGTCCTAATTCGGCTGTTTGCAAAAAGTAGCTTTTTCGGACTAAAATCCGACTAGCGATAAAATATTTAAATAAAATATTTAAATATAAAATCGATAAATATGCGGGTTGTTACACACTGAGTGATACAGCATTAGAGACTCACCTTTGGAGTTCGGAGTTTCATTTGGAGATCCAACTATCAATTCAGATTCCAGCCTTTCCAGTTGATTGGTTCAGAGAAGTCATTTATTGCATTGGAGACTTCACTACATTTAAACTATTCGGTTGTATTTTATTTCTAACTCTGATGTATATAGTAGCTTCATGAACTACTATTCTTTATCTATTCCGCTGCATTATATTACTCTGTGATCTGTGATTGATTTATTTATTGTATATTTTAAGTTTTGCCAAATTTTAATTAACAATTCGGTATTTTGAATTATTCAAGTTGGATATGTATGGTTTTATTGTCGATTTGAATGGTCCAAAATAGCGGGTCGTTACAGTTGGTATCAGAGCTTTGGCTCTAGGCAAAACTTAGCATATATGGTAAATTTATTTATAGAATCACTTTCGTTCGAGTTGATTCTCTTCCTTTTTGACACGATTTCCTTTGAATTTTGGAATGTCCCTCGGTTTCGAAATTCATTTATGTCTCTTTCTATTTATATTCGTTTGATTCTAGAGTATCCCATAACTCCACTGAATGTTTTGTAAAGGGGGTGAAAACTCCTTTGAAATTGGCATCGATTCACCGAAGATTTCTGTATCCTCGGTTTATGATGCTGCTATATCTTGATATGCCGAATTCTATCTTTGGCGATCGAATGTCGATTTGTTTTGGAATTCCGTATCGATTATATTCCTGAAGTCACGGTTGACCGGTTAAGGTCGCCCGAGATTTATATAAGTATATCCACCTTCTATTTTGAAATTTAATTACCTCATTTTCGATCGAGCCTATCTTTGAATTAGAATTCGATTTGATTAGAGTCCCTCTAATTTGAATCTCTGTCTTGGTTTTCAAACCCATTCTTGAATCATCCTTTGAAAATCGGGTTTTGTTTGTATTTTAAAATTGGTTATATACTGAAATTTTTATTTGGGTAACTGTGATTTTATTTTATATATAACGGAGAAAATATTTTCAATAAGGCTTATATATAAAAAAACGAAAGTCTGAAATTTTGAAAGGATGTGAAATTTTGAAAATTTAAAAGAAAATTGATTTATATAAAAATGATTTATAAGCGAAAGGTTTTGAATTTGAAATTCGAGAGATTGGACTCCGGTTTTTTTGAAAATTTGTTTGAGATTTTGAAATATATAATAATAAGATTTGAAAGTATTTTCTGAATAAGAAATGTTTCAAATGACTTCAAATGAGTCCCAAAAGAAGTTTTCAAGAAAATAGAAGTCCAGAACTCACTTATGTTGCTGGAAAATAATTTCGGTGATGAGTGCACGCATCATCGACATTGATTTTCGAGTTTCTGAGTGCGGGAGAGGCCACTTTAATAGCTTCGCTATGCGAGTGCTTTTATAAAACCGTTTTGATTTCAAATTCCGAAGTAATTTGATATTTTCGAAAGATGTATGTATACATTTGAAACAATTTAAAGTGAGACCGGTATTCGGTCCTCGAGTTTCGGATTTGATTTGGTATAATCCTATCTATTGAAACTGATTTATTGATTTATTGTTAATTTTCAACTCTTGAATTGGAAATTTGACTTCCCTAACTATTTTGAATGTTCAAACACTTCCAAATCGAGGATAAATTTCCAAAGCTAAGAAATTTCGAAGAGGATAAAAATTTGATAAAGCATATAAGTTTAGTTTTGTATGTTTAAGTTTGAAACCTTTTGTTAAGTAAATGAATATGAATATTTTGAATTGTACTAATATGGAATTTAGTTTTGAAATGTTTTGAAATAAATAACGGTTTTCAGAACGGTAAATTGGATATTTCAAATATAAATAAATAGTTTAAGTGTTTTAAAGGGATAATTATAAATTTGGAAACAATTTTGAGTATAATTGATTATGAGAAAAATATTTGGTTTTGAAATTTTATTGGAATTAAAACTAGTACTTATATGGTGATTTTGAAAATGAATTTGTTTGACCTTGATTTTTTTGGTTTGGAAATTTGGATTGTTTTCTAAACCTATTTATTAAGAAACTTTGAAACTGAGTTGATATTGAAATTATTTGAAATTGAGAACCTTATATTATTAAGTACTTGATTTGGGAGTGGTCGAACATATATAAAATGGATTTGTATAAGTATGAAGTTGCTTTGAAATCTATTTATTTGAAAGGTACTCAATTTGGAAAGAGAATTTTATATAATCGAAATCTATTTAAGTATGATTTGATATACTATTGATTTGGAAAGTTTTCGATTTGGAAATGGGATCCTATATATTATGGACTTTATATATGTATGATATTTGAAAGTGATTTGAAAAGGTACTATATGATAAATATTTTCGAAGTAAAGATATGGGAAGTGCCTTCTGCTTGATCTCCGCTTTGTGGCCATATTGTGGATTCATTCTATCGATATTTTTCTCTCTGATTTTTGGTTTTCCATATGTGATACTCGAGTGTTCCCACCGTGGCGTAACCCATGGTTTTTTTTCTCTCGCGACTGCATGGCACAACTTTCTGGCTGAGTCTGGCCTAGGGGTACGGATTGTTTCCTGGGGTTTCCAGGCGTAACCACTGTGTATCCTGCAATTTGTGTAGGTCGCGATTAGTAGCGAAACTGCCTGGCTGAGACGGCCTAGGGGTATGGATTGTTTCCTGGGCGACCCAGACGTAACCATTGTGTATCCTGCACTCTACTAGTCATCATGGCGTAACTCGCAGGGCTGAGAAAGCATACGGATGCAGATTGTTTCCTGGGGGATCCAGGCGTAACCATTGTGTATCTGCGAACCATGGTTGGACAAAGGTTTTGGTTTGGTTGTTTTGTTTGGATTGTACTTTCCATATCTGTTTTTAAAGGTTTTTCAAGTATTTTCACTGGTTGTTGAAACAGGTCTACTAAGTACTTGAAGAATTCTAGCTTTGCGCCTGATCAACGCATGGCCAGAGTCTGCAAGAAGGAGGATAAACTTATTGAAACATCAAGTTATAGAAGTATTTTCGAAAGGAAAATTGGTTTCGACATAAAAGTATTTTTATTATAAGGTATTTTATTATAAAAGTATTTCCAACAAAGAAATTTTGTATTAATATTTGGGATTGAAATTTTTATGGATTGAATTAACTATTCATGCCCGATACTATTCTTTAGAATCTACCTTATCTGCTCAGCTTTATTTATTCACCTATATTCCGTTTTTCGAATCTACCTCCTTTCCTTTTGAATATGTCCTTTTAAAATATTGTTCATTTATATACTATATGGTTTGATAGTAAATTATTAGTGTTATTAATATTTTAGAAGTTATTAATTAAATAAACCATATTTAAAGAAAATGATTATTAATTTATCTATAATGTTGAAAGTATCCTAAGATAAATTAATAAATTTATGAATTGTGGATTTAATATTTCAATAGCTTCTTTGTAAATAATTGCTTTCAAATAGTTTTCATATACTTATAAAGGGTTATTTAAACATATAAATGGTATTTATAAAGGAAGCAAGAAATTATACAAATGGGTTTTGAAAAGTATGAATATCTCAAGTAAAATTTATATAGTTTTAAATTAATTAATTATTCTTCACTTTCAATCTAATTTTATTTCTAGTTGTTCTATTCTCCTACTACTGTCTTTTCGGGGATGAAAAGTTTTGAGTGAGGGAGAGTGTAACGACCCAAAATTTTAGTGATTTTATTTATTGAATTAATTTAATTTTGTGAAATTTTAATTTATTTCCTCTATTCACCAGCATTCAATCTTTATACATATTTATTTTAATTTATTTCCTCTATTCACCAGCTTTCAATCTTTATACATATTTGTTTTAATTTATTTCCTCTATTCGTCAGCATTCAATCTTTATACATATTTTTTTAAATTTATTTCCTCTATTCACGAGCATTCAAACTTTATACATATTTTTTTTTAATTTATTTCCTCTATTCACCGGCA
Organism: Allium cepa; assembly: GCA_030765085.1. Classification (NCBI taxonomy): domain Eukaryota; kingdom Viridiplantae; phylum Streptophyta; class Magnoliopsida; order Asparagales; family Amaryllidaceae; genus Allium; species Allium cepa. The sequence continues at coordinate 754,264,294 of CM060931.1, read as the reverse complement.
TTAAATCTTTATACATATTTTTTTTAATTTATTTCCTCTATTCACCGGCATTCAATCTTTATACATATTTGTTCTAATTTATTTCCTCTATTCACCTGCATTCAATCTTTATACATATTTGTTTTAGTTTATTTCCTCTATTCACCAGCTTTCAATCTTTGTACATATTTGTTTTAATTTATTTCCTCTATTCACCAGCATTCAAACTTTATACATATTTGTTTTAATTTATTTCCTCTATTCACCAACATTCAATCTTTATACATATTTGTTTTAATTTATTTCCTCTATTCACCAACATTCAATCTTTGTACATATTTTAATTTATTTCCTCTATTCACCAGCATTCAATCTTTCTACATATTTTAATTTATTTCCTCTATTCACCAGCATTCAAACTTTATACATATTTTAATTTATTTCTTCTATTCACCAGCATTCAAACTTTATACATGTTTTAATTTATTTCCTCTATTCACCAACATTCAATCTTTATACATATTTTACATTATTTCCTCTATTCACCAGCATTAAATCTTTATACATATTTATTTTAATTTATTTCCTCTATTCACCAGCATTCAATCTTTGTACATATTTTACATTATTTACTCTATTCACCTGCATTCAATCTTCATACATATTTTAATTTATTTTCTCTATTCACCAGCATTCAATCTTCATACATATTTTAATTTATTTCCTCTATTCACCAACATTCAATCTTCATACATATTTTAATTTATTTCCCCTATTCACTAGCATTAAATCTTTCTACATATTTATTTTAATTTATTTCCATATTCACTAGCATTCAATCTTTATACATATTAGTTTTAATTTATTTCCTCTGTTCACTAGCATTCAATCTTTATATATATATTTTTTAATTTATTTCCTCTGTTCACCGGCATTCAATCTTTCAAAAAAAAATATATAAGAACAACGCATATATATATTGCCCATGATAAGCGTATCTCTCCTTCTTCTTTTCATTCTCTGGAAAAACTCATCCCCTCATTCCTCTTTGCTCCACGCCTTCACTGCATGCTCGACCACCCACAACCGTTTCCTCTCTTCTTTCATTCTTTATATGTAAGTATTTCTTTATATATTATATATGTTTCTTATACTTGCAGCTTTATATATTCAAGCATACGAAAGGTTTGTTAAAACATAGATTTATATGTATATTTTATTTTATACAAGATTTCAAGTATCCTGGTGAGTTGGTTTTAAAGCGTATATATATAATCTACTTGGTTATTTTAAGTTTTTATTAATTAGTTTGAAATAGATTTTCATAACACATATTTATTATTCGGTATGTATATACGATTTATGCATATTTGGATAAGTTTATGTTGTACAAATTATTATATGTATTAGTTGTTTGTGTTAGGTATATGCAGGCTATATGGTTTCTGCATATAAAATATATAGCTTTCATAGTATTATTATATATTTTGGCAGAGTATATATTTATACAAAATATGTTTTGTTAACAGCTTGGTATGTTATGTTTATAAAATATGTTATGAAAAAAAATGATTTTTGGTATAAATGATTTATGTCAGTTTTCCAGTGTAAAATGTTAGTAATATATGAGTTTGACAGTAAATATATGTTAGTAGAAATGACGTTTTGTGTATATATAAAGTTTACATAAGTTTGATATGTTATTCTTTAATATGTCTGTTTATATAAAGGTACAAATGCTAATTTATGTATTTTATATACTGTGTGCAGTATTGTATATACATAGGTTTTAACATGTACATGTTTCAAAATTTGTTATTGATTTTTATATAGATTTTCATAGAATGGCTATATAGGTTGTTTACGTATTTGATTATAAGTATATATATTCATTTATTTCAATTTGTACTACGCAGATATGTGACTTATATGTGGTTTTATTTAAAAACAAAGATTTATAAATACATATATGTATAAATATAATAGAATTTAATTTGTATTTAAGTTTGATACAAATTTGAAATATACGTTTTAAATGGATTTTTGAAAGTTTATATATATATATATATATGTATTTCATTTATATCGAGCTAATTTATTCATTCTCATCGATTCATATCAATCAGCTTTGCTCGTCAAATTGTACAAATCCTGATTTACTTTGGAATTCGTGCTTGGATTCGTAACTCATCTCATTCTCGTTCATCTCTAACCTCGAAGATGAGCAATCACTCACGATTAACGTTCTTTTATTTATTAAATTTGATTTCAATTGAAACGACAATTGAAATGTGAGGCTGTAGTTATTTAAATTGTTATATATGCTATTATCTATAACTGTTCACTTATGGGATATGACACAATATCCTATTTCTATATTTATTTTGATGATATATGCCTATTGTTATTATTATTTTCATATCTGTTATCACTCTGCAAGTTCCCTGTTAGTATAGAAATCATTATAGGTTGAAATGATACATACCCGAACGGACTTAAGAATAGGAGAAAATCGTTATGGGTTGAAATAATAAACACAAGCGATTTTCATTTAATTGAATTTAGGATTACAGGTTAAAATGATATCCACCCGTATATATTTAGTGTACGGGTTGAAATGATAAATATCCCCAGCACTTGACTATATGATAGGATATATATACAGACACCGTTGGTACATATAAATATTTTGAAAATAAATTTCTGCAGTTGAAAAGAAATATATGGGATTTAATAAATATTGGTTCTTAAAATATTATATATATAAATGGAAATTATATATATATATATTTAATAATAATATTATTGAGATTGATTTAATCCATATAATATGTTTGAGTATTATTTAAGATTTATATTTCAAAATTTACCGTTGTAAAAAGTTGAATAATTAAGATTGGGAGATAAATTTGGGTTTATTAAAAATGGTATTTAAATAAGGATTTGTTTAATTAAATCGATTTGAAATTATTGAATGGAAAATTTAAAGGTATGATTTTGTAACTGGATTTTTGATTTAAGTGATTTAATGAATATTTCACGTTTAATAAAATTAAAGAAAATATTGAGTAAAATGTAATTTAAGGTTACTTAAATGATATTGAATCTAATAAGGGAGTATTTCAAGACTAAATAATAATGAGGCTAAGTCGAGATCTATATGAAACTGTTATACAGAACATTTAAATATTAAAGCCTTGAACTATATTGGAATTTAAATGGTTTATGTTGAGATTCGGATCTGTATTTGAAATATATTGAAATATAAATGGGTATTTTTTGTGATTACAAATCCGAATTTGAGAACATAAATTGAAGTGTTTATTTTAGGAATTGAGTTGAATTTATATTGATAAATTGAGATTGAATTTAATTTAAATGAGAAGGTCAGAATGATGTTGAAACGGTTTGTTAAGTTGAGGGAATTGAAAGTACTTTATTGTATAAATTATTTAATGTATATATAAATACTATTTTGGGAAATATAGAGATATTTGAAGTGAAAATGATATTTGGTTTTGAAGTATAAATTAAGCTGAAATGACCACGTTGTTATAGTGTATATTTCTACCTTGTAGATAGTTCCATGGACCCTTAGAGGATGGTCATCCCAAACATCCTTTAAGTTATTTGTATTTCAATTGATATTTCACTTGAGTTAGATTTATTTATATAAGAATGTTAATCTTAACTCGAGAGTTTTGTGTTTTGCTTTACGCTCGGGTCAGGCTGAGTGATACAGCATTAGAGACTCACCTTTGTAGTTCGGAGTTTCTTTTGGAGATCCAACTATCGATTCAGATTCCCCTTTCCAGTTGATTGGTTCAGAGAAGTCATTTGTTGCATTGGAGACTTCACTGCATTTTAACTATTCGGTTGTATTTTATTTCTAACTCTGATGTATATAGTAGCTTCATGAACTACTTTTCTTTATCTATTCCGCTGCATTATATTACTCTGTGATCTGTGATTGATTTATTTATTGTATATTTTAAGTTTTTCCAAATTTTAATTAACAATTCGGTATTTTGAATTATTCAAGTCGGATATGTATGGTTTTATTGTCGATTTGAATGGTCCAAAATAGCGGGTCGTTACAAGTTTAAACTACTTTCCTGTGGTATAGTATTTATCTAATTTAATTGCTTTCATATGAGGATTTTTAACATCAAAATATGGGTGTACTACTAGAAACCATATTGGAAAACCGTCCTTCTCCAGGCTTATGCTTTTTTATTTAGGTTGATGGAATTTTCTTGCTCTAATTTTTAACTTCCCAATATTAGAAATAGAATCTAAAAATTACATATGAAGTCTAAATTCATTTTTTATTTATTTGTGACCACACAAGAGATATGTGAAGCCATGGTCTCATTTACAATTTTGAAATAGCGATATAAAGAATAACGTTATTATAAATTATGATTATCTAACAATTGAAGAACGGTTGATATAGTTGAGTCATTGTCAAAATATGGCTTTTGAGAGTAGAATCTGTCGTGCCAACCTATAAAGTTTGTTGTTTTTATTTTGCAAAGAAATAACCTGCTTATTTCATGCGAAAAGATGAGAAATATGCTCAATATCATTTAATCGAATAGTTGTCTCAACTCCTTGTTGTTTGAAGAAACCGTCCCCTTCAATTGGTCCTTTTTCATGGAAATTAGACATGAGATAACAAATCAAGTCTTACCTTATAATTTTGAATAGCTGTCCCGAATTCTAGTTTTAAGGTCAAATTAACAAGCTGTTTGTGTCTTCTGAATATGCCGAATTTCCATGGTATATTTTATGTCTACTCCAAAGAAGTAAAATTGTCGAGGAGTTATTGCTAGAATTATGATGAAATGTCATCCTTTTCCAATCTGTACGCAGCTTATACGATCGAATCAACAAGCCATTTGTGGCTTTTAAATATTCTTATTCAATTTGTAGATATCACTAATTGTTTACGATAAATTAAATTTTGTTATAGAAATTCTTGCTCTGATATCCTTATCCATGGTAATTATAGAAGCAACAGCTTGAGAATTAAATTTTCTGAAAATATTCATCATTTGTGAAATAATAAAAGTGTGGCACTACGTTGCTTTCTTGGAGCACCGTGGTTGGTGGTTCTTCACTGATCGCCGTGTTAAAAAAAATTATTCGGCCGTTAATTTTAAAGACCCGTATCTCCTTACCTTCTGCAATAAATCACATGTGTCTAACTCAAATTGAATGGAAGTACGAATCTTTAGGGCCAAAGAAGATGGAAGAAAACTTAAACAATGACATAGAATCTCATAACTGCAGTGGCACAAAATATAATATATAATAACATATTTTTATACAAAAGAATCTGTAGCTTTTAATATACACACAATCATCAGAGTACAACAATCAACAATCAATCTGGAGAGCTATAATAACTTGTCCTCACAAGTGCTGAATATACATCATATACCCACAGTGGAATAATATCAAGTATGTGGAATATGCTTGAGACTTCTTCAGCTCGTATCCTGAGCTCCATAGCATCCTAACCTGAATCAGTAATATTCGATCTGACCCGAGTATTATAATAAAATATCACCCGAGTCAGTCTAGAAAACAAGCGTGAGAAAAACACACTCAATTTGAATTTTATTACTATTATCAAAATCCTTTGAAAACAAAGTCTCGTAAGACCACGCCACATATAAATACGACGGGTTTGTACCTTACGATAACCAAAACACTTTTATAGAAAATTCAGTGATATTATAATAGAGTCTAAGTAGAAATACTTATTAAAATAGCCAAAATTGTTACATTAATTAAATTCTAGCATATTAGGCTCTACAGTCAAAACCATAAAGGCTCATAGTGGATATTGGATTCGGCATAATGACTGGGCTACTGGGGTACCGCCCATCATAATACATCTCTAGAAAAATGTACCGAGATCGTACCTAACGATCCCTACCAACACAGGACCAACCCACTGCTGACCTAGATAGTACCAAAATGTTATCACCCCGGGTGTTCCCACCCTAGTCGAGCGCTCTCTTTCCCATGCACAACCATATCTATATTTATAATATATCCAAGGGTATCTAGAAAAGTGATAACATAACCTACTTGGGTGCGAACCACTTAGCCCTACCGCATCTTCCCTGTTTTAGTCATTCCCGATTGATGATGCTTGAGGCTACGTTTTACCTTTAGAATAGCTTTCATACTTGGAATGCTAACATTGCCTTCTAGACCACGATGCAAATGATAGCACTCATCCATACAAATTGTTCTGGATCTAAACAAAAGAATATCTAAGACCGTCGTCTTCATTACCTTCATGATATCATAACTCATAACGCATAAATTGGATCGAAGTGGTTTTCGAATAATTAAATCCAATCTCTGTCTCTTCCAAACGATCAACAAATTTGGTCAGATTTGATAGTCAGTTAAATTACAAACAGAAGCAGTCACTAGGCCCACATTTTAACCTTTAAATATTCATTCAAAATATATTCACAAAGATTTATATTTAACTCTTTTCCAACATTCCAACATTTTAAAACAATTCTAAATACTTATCCATAACCAGATATCTCTAAACCATTTCAACGCTTAGAATATTTCCGAATTCAATTTTATAACTCATTGCTTGGAAAATATTTCTATATAAATCATTCCGTAGTTAAAATATTCCAAATCCGCTGTGACACCCCACCTCTATACTCACGCTAGCCAAGGACACTACGGAGTAATGCCGTCAACTAGCGCGAAGAATAAGGCTGTTGAGGAGCGACCATCCGTGTAATTGCTTTGTGCGAGCACCGATATATCAGATAGTATAACATGCATTTCATTTCAAGAGGAAATCCGATACATCGATACAAACCCAAAGCTACTACACAGTGGCTATATGATCTTTGAAAACAAGTATAGAAATAAGCATAGCACAATCAGTCATAGATATCCATATCACAAAAGCGGAAATAGATATGGATATATAACACTTAGAAGTGTTTATAAGAGTAGTGGTCAAACTAGATCCACAATATAACAAAAGAATAGATACAAGTGCTAGACAAAAGAATATGCATACATCAAGGAGTCTCCATCTCGAATGTATAACAACAAAAACTACCAATATAGTGTAGTTAGCCAAAAGTCAGATAATACTCCCAGATGAGGAGTCAAGTTGAAGCACCTGTAACATCTCAGTTTGACCTTAGTATTATTTAATAAGAAAATAATAAGCGGATCAGTCTGGCTATAAATATCAGATAAAATGAGATGGAATAAGAGATACAAAAAAACGTATGATGACAATAAAGCCATGGTATGAAAAGTATACATTTGACAACAACAAAAATCATACAATATCTCAAGAAATCTCATAACATCAAAAAGAATGTCATATTCTTTAACACTTTCACCAAACCACAAATATTGACAAATATATCAATGCCAATCGTAAAAGTTAGTGAAACACAAATTCACCAATGCACAAATATTGATAACACTTATCAATGAAATTACGAAAATTGGTGAAACACGAATTGTAGAAATCATCAATAGAAATCCAGAAATCACAAAAGAGGGAAGGCATATCATAAACGGGAGCATGTAAACTCACCAACACGTGTAGCACAAACGGAACGTATTCCATGGTCGCTAACCATAAATTCGAAACATCGATGCAGTACAAACGGTACGTCCAATGAATCGAAAAGTCAAGACATCGATAGAGTAAAATAACGGTACATCCGATGAACCGAAACTCAAACAATTCGGAACATTGACGCAGTACAATAATGGTACGTCCAATGAATCCAATAGCCGGGACATCAATGTAGTACAATAACGGTACATTCGATGAACCGAAACCCAAACAATTCGGAACATTGACACAATACAATAACGGTACGTCCAATGAATCGAAAAGCCGGGACATCGATGTAGTACAATAACGATACATCTGATGAGCCGAATATCATAAAAGAACATGGGTCGCTAGCCCATAAAAGAAATGAGACGAAGCTCAATAGGACGAGGTACTGTCCCCTACGTGGACAAAGAGACATCGCACATTGCTAGTCTAAACCATAAAATGATCATCATCGATCATCAAGAAGTGTCAATTACTCTAAGCTAGTAAATATAGAGTATAGCTTCATGTCCCATAACCACTAGCTTAACTTAAATATTTACGAACAAACTGTAAGTCTCCACTAGAAAATTGTCACAAGAGATTCAATCGAACAAGTCCAAGAATTAACTGACGAAGTAAATGTAAGCGTTTCATACCACTTGTTTTACTAAGCCGTTTAATTAGATTTCTCATACGAGTGAGGTAAAGGTTTGTATATACTAATAGGTTGGAAAATGGCTTTATAAACGTGTTTGATATTGAAAATAGAGTTGAAACCATCTTTATGAAAGAGTTTGAATATTTTCTACTAGTATAGAAACCTTTGAATTTAGAAGTGACAAATCACAAAAATGATTGTAGAAACAGTCAATCACCAAAATTCACACTCGAAGACGTAAATTAAATCCAAAGAAATCGATATCAAATCCATAAAAATGGATATACCCAAAAATTCCAAAATAGAAGTCATCAAAGTCGATAATAAATGATAACAACCTATCGAAAAACCACGAATCGATAAAAATTGGAATTTCAAGCAAAATAGGCGAAATTGGCAAAGTAAGCTGAATACAAGCAGGTCAGTCAACTGGCTCTCTAAGAACAGTCGACTGGACCAGACCCTGAAAAACTCTTGGGTTACAGGTCAGTCGACTGGACTCAGAGTGCCAGTCGACTGGACCCTGTTACCCAGCATTTCCATCCTATTCCCCAAAGGGGCAACGATCCAAACGGAGCCAATCGATCGAGCAATCGCAACTAGGGATTAATGCCACGTGACAACCCAGTCCTATAGGCTCCTCGACACACTCCAAAAACATGTTCAAACTTCAAAGTTAGGATTTTAAAGATTTGACTTTAAAACACCAAAAATTGAAATATTCACCAATTTAATCCAAACCAAAAGCAAATGTGCATGAATAAGTGTTAGGAATTCATACCCAACATTCAAAGATAATTATAGACATAGATGTGAGATCCTTCTAGTCCAATACTTAGGAAATATTTATAAGTATATTTTTCCCAAAATCATTTTGTTTCCAATACTTAGGAAATATTCTATTTATTTCATACTTCTCAAAACCTTTTTCAATTTATTTGTTAGTTCCTTAACTCAATGGATTCAGTAAGTTTCCAAAATTCATAAATTAATTTCCACTAAAATTTCCAAAATCGATTATACTCGTCTATAATTCCAAGTACCCATTTCTAGCTTCTTTTATGAATTCTAATTCATTTTCTAAGTTCTTATATCTTAATATTTTGGAAGTTCCATTTCTCCCAAAATTCCTTACAAGATTCCTCTTATCAAAATCATATCCGTTAAATAAACCTCGTTTGCAACTCTCGAGAGGATTTATAAATAATTTCAATCACCTCAAAACTCTATATATATGTATGATAAGTATTTTTAAAGACTAATAATTTATCTTTAAAATATATTTAAGTAATTATTTAAAATACTAAAACACTTTATATAAACATCGATAATTCATTTGCAATTCATTTTTAAATAAAACAAATCGATTTACAAAGCTTATTATAAAAATGTGAATTCATTTCAATACATATTTAATATTTGAAAATAATTCCACTTTCTAAATTATTTCAATACTAAAACAGCTTTAATTATGTAGTTAAATAAATAAATCCCATTTTAAAACAATTTTGAATTCTCGACCAAAATCTTTTTTCGAAATCCAATATTACCAATTTCAATTTATAAATCCCTCTCGATTCATATCACATCGATTAGATTTCAATTTCATAATCATTCTCACATTTTAAAAATAGAATCCACTATTTTTGGCCAAAATTTAATTTCCATATCTCGATATAAAATTCACATTGTAAATTTATATTCCCAATTTATCAACTGATATCATTCCCTTAGTTATGACATCATTTATAAATTTGTAAACTCATTTCCCTTTCGTCTCCTGTAAATAACAGATTCATATTCTTAAGTCCAGTTGAAAATCAATTTCTATTTGAAACCCATTTAGAAACCTATTGCTTAATAAATCCTAGTTATATTCCAAATTAATTCAAAGTCTCGTTTTCGCCTTCCTTTTCATATTTTAAGAAATCTCATTTAAAATCCATTGTTTAAAAGTGCTCAATTGAAAATTCTCTATTTGAAACCATTTTACGAAATTGCAAAACAAATATCCAAAATCAAGTTATTTATTTCATCCAAATTAATTCCTTTTTATAAATCCCAAAATTCAGTATAAATATTTTCATTTCCAAAATCGCCTTTTAATTAATTTTCAAATTCAGAAATAATATTCATGGTATTTAAAATACCAAAATTAACGCCAGTGCTACTATAGCATCCAATAAATCAAACATATCACTATCCATAACGGGATATTCACATACATCATATATCAATATATATGAAACAATCAATATATTTTTGAGGAATCCAGTTGGATTCCTCCAACCTGTTTTCCTACACCCATAGATGTTATATAATATAAAACACTAACCCCTCTTCGACGTGGGATATCGCGGTAATATAGGATCATCGGCTATTATACGGAGCGCATAGTGTCTCATCCGCTCTAACGGCGGGAAATATACCCAATTACTAATACATAATATAACATCCAACTGATAATAATTTATAAATTCATCCAATCAACCAATAATTATTTCAACTATTTTAAATTTAGTCCAGCAATACAAATGAGTGAGATTTACTCACCTTGATTTTCAATATTGCTAATCGTTCCAATTCCAAATTTATTTCAGTGCATGTGTTTTGTCACTACGATCCAACGTGACTCGTTTTCGTAATTTTGGACCTCGCACGAATAATTTTTACGAAATTTTTATAAGTAAACTATTCCAATTTGAAATAAATAAAACTAATTATAATTTAAATTTTCAACTTACCTTTAAATTCAAATTCTATGCTCCTGAAACAAACAATGCACATCATGCCCTTCTCTTCCTTCTCCTACCAAGCTACAAGCCTCGGACCATTGCCAAGACATCGCGAACCCACATAGGACTAAACTTCATCTTTGTCGACTCCTTCAACCGTGAATTCCTCCCGTCCTCATTCGCCGTTGTCATATGCTCTAGATCAACCCCAAATTGATAGCTCAGGTCACTTTCGCCGTAGGTTCTACCACACACCCGTTTCAATGATGCGCCACCGTGTACATGAGAAACTTGAAAGCGGTTTTCAATCACCTGATATTTATGTCTTTTTTTCCCTCTTCTTTTTCGATTACATCAATTTGTTCTGTTCGATTAAAGGAAAGTCGCGTTTTTTATCAGATGAGGTGGCTTTGGGTACATGATAGGATAACTAGGTTCATTGGTAAGGTGGCTCGATATAAAAAATAGGGTTTGACCTTTTTAAATTTTATAATAGTATGTTCAAAATATCTCGTTTTGCATAACTCAAAATCCCAAATCCTTATTGAGGCATGCCAACTGGCATTCCTAACGTTATACCGCCATTCAAAATCCAAAGACCTAGTCGCGAGGCCTAATTTGATCGTATATGGAACATAGCTTTTTAAACCTAATTATAATATTAATTTTTCAATATTAATTTCAATGCATATCTATCCCGTATGACCAAACGGTGAATCCAATCGCCACGAAATTTGAAACCCGACAATAATACACTATTACAGATCCAATAGAACTGGTTCGTCGAATTCCGAGATTATGTTTTGGATCTCCATTTTAACGCGTCGATTAAATTGACGATTTTAAAAATTGACGAAATCACTTGAAATTCCTGCTTTAAAAACTTATTAAGTCAAGCCTAATTAAAATAGAATTTATATCAACATCATAAATCATTTCGATTCATATTCAACTCAAATTTCAATTATTCACCATTTTGTATTATGATAAACCGCCATATTTGAAATTTAAATTCATCCTAAAATTTCACCCAAAATCTTTCATATTCAAAATTCAATTTATATTCAAAATCCAATATTTAAAATTATTTAGATATTAAAAATCAAATGACGGAAAATCCGGGTTGTTAAATTCCTCCCCCCTTAAAACTATTTCGTCCCCGAATTTGCTAAGGTAGGAAAAATGTTCCGAACCCTTTAACTTATCAAAACCCAATTGGCTAAACTCGATATTTTACTCTTCTAAATCTTTTTATTCCATTCAAAACTTTTTTCCATTTCTAATTGAAAACCTTTTATTTTAATTACAATTTAAAAGCCAACCTTTTAGTTAACAAAAAATTTCAAAATTTTTCTAACAACTTAAATTTCCAAAAAAATTTGGCAGTCTCCCTTGTACCGAGAGCCATTTGCAAAATAACAAATATAACAAAAGCAATATACGCTGGCACTTATGTCTGGAAAACACAATATATGTCAATATTTCTATTTTTCACACTGAATCATAAGCGTACCTTATTTTAGCATTATTGAGCAAGCTTGCTCAGTTCATATGCAATTTTGGAACGAAATCTAGCCCAATAGCCTTGTGGTACATGTACTTCAATAAACCCATAAGTACCTAAAAAATATGAAGATTAATAGCATTCATGCATTTAACAAGTTAATCATATTATTTCTATAACCAATATGTTATATCATGGATGTATAACCAATTTTATAAACAAAATACGCTATAATATGTATATGTAGCATATACATGTATATATTAGGTTCCAGAATTTAATCATCCACTTCCACGTTGATTTTCATACCATTTTTTTGATTTTAAATTTATTTACGACAATACAATTGCATCTAATTTATATTTACACCCATTACATACATTTCCAATTATTTAAGCTTCAACTTATTCGTTTAAATTGATGCACGTCAATTTATTCACTTTCATTTATTTCACTTAAATGATTCGCAACAAATTTTATTTGCACTCCATTTCATATTCACGTTCAATTTATTTACTTGATTTATATCCATTCATTTCATTTTATGTTCAACAACATTCCGTTATTATCAAATCAAAATTTCCAACCTATATTCATTTTAAATTTGATTCATATTCAAACAAAAATTGGTTCCATTTCACCCAAAAACATTCCAAGCACCTTCACTCCATTTTAAATCCATATCCAGTTTGCATCTTTTCTTTCATTCGCTTTTCATTTGATCCACTAATTTTGTTCACTTTACTTTCTAACAAACAAAAATTCCATGCCTTGTTAATTTATGTGTGAATCGTTTCATAAAATTAATACTAAGGTTAATTATAACCTTTTATTAAATATTTATATCATTTCACATCAAACTTAAGTTCATTTCCAATTAAATCCAAATTCAGATTTTTATTTCTTTTAAACAACCAATTAACCATTCAACCTGTTTTTTTTTCGTTTCTATTATATTTGACAAGATTTCAAAATATATATAAGTCAAGCTCCATTTAGAAATTAAGTTCCATTTTTCCCAATTTATAAGTTAGAACGTATTATTCCCATTTTCATAAATTCTATTCTTAAGTTTATATCCCATTTTTAATCAAATTCAATTTTATTCACCATTCATTTGAATCCTATAATTCATGTCTATATTCACTTCATTAAGTCATCACAATTACACATCAAACTCCACTTAATTCAAGTTCCATTTCAATAACGATAACTTATAGTTATATAACTATTTCATAACTCAAATTTTATATTTTAATTCAATTCAAAAGAATTTCAATTCCAATTAAATTTTATTTAACTTAAGTTAAATTTCAATCCATATAATCCATTTTAACTAACTTAAGTTAAAATTCAATTTCAAAGTTCAAAATTTACGCTTTCCTTACTTATCTTCTCAGTTTCAAATTATAAGTTCAAACTTATTTCCCCATATTATGTAAAATATTTAAATAAGAATTACAGAATTCATACACCCGATTTCATTTCAAGTTATTTTAGAGTCCCATGTATAAATACATATTCCGTTTTGTACATCAAATCTTACTTTTGGAATTTTAAATCAAACCTGATTTTACCAAATAATTCCAAAGCCAAATAATCACAGTAGCAACCCATCACTTAGAAACTTGAAAATGAATACCAATGATGCTGTGTAGTCATCACCAGGATTATTTTCCAACGACAGAAGTGAGCTTAGTGCTTTATCAATTCCAAAATCCATTTTTAAATCAATCTAAAGTGTTTTCTATTCCAAAAATAATATCACCATCATTTATTTCAAAATGCCTTGGAAAACATTTCCATTAATCTCTGGAATTTAAATTTCCAAAAACTTGGTTTGAATCCATTTTTAATTTTTAGTTATATGCATAATTCCATATTTAAACAAACTTAATTTGATTGGATAAACTATTTCCAATTTTTATTATTTTTTTGGATTATAATTAAAACAACCAAACACATAGTATACTATAATAATTTCGGAAAAATTATTTATATTATATCTAAAACATAATTTGGGTAAAATTATTTCATTTACCCCATTTCAAAACAATACCGTGTCGAATTACTATATTCAAGTGTTTAGAAACCCCTATCGATACAGTCGTATAGACTTTTCCGACCGGAGTTCATAAGCCACTCAATAAATCAACCAACATAATATAAAATATTTTATATCACTAACAAATATGCGCTCATATCTCTTAATATACTCAAACTCATTCTAGCGTACTACTCACCCTATCTCTAATGAGTAATCCCTACCAAAGCCAAGGTTCTCACTTAACCTTCAGCTCTGAAACCAAATGTAAAGAGTTATATCTCCGTACCCTTTGAGTCAACAATAAATCACACATGTCCAACTCAAATTGAATGCAATTACGAATCTTTAGGGGTGAAAAAGAAGAAGATGAAAGAAAATAGAAACAATAACACAGAATCTGACAATCACAGCAGAACAAAATATAATATATAATAACAGATTTTTATACAAAAGAATCTGTAGTGGTAATATGCACACAATCATCAGAGTACAACAATCAACAATCAATCTAGACAGTTATAATAACTTGTAACGCCCTACCTCTATGCTCACGATAACAAAGGTTATTATAAGGAATAACGTCTGCTATTGCGAAGAATAAGGCTTGTTAGAAGCGACCATCCGTAAGTTATGCCTTAGACGAGTATTGATTACGTCGATAGGAGTTGTGTAAATTACTCCCAAAGATATATATTCAATCCAAATCTAAAACGAAACTACGGTGGCTTAAGAAAAATTCAAAAAAAAATCATAATAACAACAACATTGATAAGTATAATCACATCAGAACAGAAATATCATATATATAGCGGAAGACAAGTCTGGATACATGCTACAACGATCGATAGCTCACATGAACCAAATATATATATATATATATATATATATATATATCATCAACATACATGAGACAAGAGTTAATGCACCAAAAAAAAGAAACACCTCGAAGCTAGACAAAAGATGATGTTAAATCCCAAAAGCTGAAGCAGCAACGGAATCAGAGATAGCAACTATCCTAAAATAACTCGGTCTGATTCGAGTATTATTTAAAAGAAAATAATAAACGGATCAATCTAATTTAAATTCCAAAAATAAGTGTATAATAAACAACACTTAAGCAAATAATCATAATCTCGAATGAGATTATACAACATAGATAATCAACATAGTTCAAATAAAGAAATTACAATTTAAACTCCATCAAAATCAATAATCTCGAATGAGATTATTCAACATAAATAATCACCATAGTTTAAATAAATAAATATCAATTTAAACTCTACCAAAATCAGCTTTTAAATTCCCCATTGAATTCAAAACAGCAATACGCAAATTTATAATCTCGGATGAGGCTATACAAAAAAATTATAATCTCGGATGAGAATATCCACAAAGTTATAGTCTCGGGTGAGACTATACAACATAGTAATCAGCATAGTTTAAGGAAGAAATCCCATTAAACATCAGCAAAATCAACTTTTAAATTCCCAATTGAATTCAGAACAGCAATACGCAGAATCTAGAAATCAAAATAAGATAATTAGAAAATCAACATAAAAGATGGATCGATCCCAGCAGAAGGTGAGTTTTAGCTACGTCGCACGTGCATCTCATATGGCCGAAGCCTACCAAATACTATAATTTTTAGCGCCCAACAAATGACCCGAAGGTCCAACATATGACCCGAAGATCTAGTACTGGAAGTTGACCCGAAGGTCCATCATATAACCCGAAGGTCCAGCAGAGTGGCTCGAAAGCCCAATAAAATCATCAAAATCATCAAACAGCAAATATTTCAATTAACGAGTCCAGAATTAACCAATATAGTAAAAGTGTGGTTCCATACTCCACATTTTTGCTAAATCGTTTAAATCTCTTCATCGTTTCTTTGAAAGTGCAAAATTGTGTATTTTATAAATAACATTTTACGTTCTCAAACGGACAAGTCCGAAATTAACCGAATCAGTAAAAGTAAGGTTTCATAGTCCTTAATTTTGCTGAAACGTTTAAATCGATTCCTCATTCCTTTGAAAGTATAAACTGTGAAATTTTTTGAAAATGATTTTATTTTAAAATGTTTTGAAAAACACGTGATTAAAACAGCAACAACTATAGCAATTCCGACGAGGAAATTGCGCTTCACAAAACACCGTAAAAATAGATACTAAATAAGTGTTGCGGGATAACCGCTTAAAAATTCACTCTAAATTAACGATTACTGAAGTCAAAATAGTATTTTATTCGTCAAAAATGTCGTCAAAACAACACTCTTCAAAATTTTAACACCGGAGTAAAAATTCCGTTACAAAAATAACGGCGCAAATTACGTTTTAAAACCAAACACCGATTCAACGTAAATTAAATAGTCGACTGCACCACTATATTTTTCATCAAAATATAGCACAGCTTCAATATACAGGTGCACTACAATATACATGCACGAATTAAAACAAAGTATGCACAAATGAAATTGACAAAATATAAAAATTAACCCGTACTATAAACTATAGGATACACGTACACAATATGTAGGTAGATACAACTGTTTTCTATACTTTACAATACGCACACAAAAATGATGGTCTGGTAGTATAACCCCTTCGTGCAACTCGTATTAACCCACGTAAGTAAAGGAATAGGCACTCTTAAATTGAAGAATATGTGATATCTACTACTACAACACGTGTACGCTATACTGTCCTGGCCACTTCTAATGCACACACGAAAATAATATAAGATAGTGCCTGGACTCTGTCTTTGTTTACATATATGTGTAAACCCAATTATAAAACGAAAAATGAAGAGAGCCAAGCTTAATTACTTGCACTCAAGGAAATATTAACGTTATCAGGCTTTTGTTTCACGCATGTTATCAAAACAAGTAACTACGTGACCTGAGCCACCCATATATGCACACACACGAATAAGATACAAGAGATGCTGACTTCGCAGATCATATATATGTGCACGCAAATATACATATCTCGTGCATTTAAAAATGAAAAATGAAAATGAGAAATGCCCCTAAGAATGAAAATGACCTATACGCATGAAAAGAATTCATAAGACAAAACCTGCACACTTTAATCTTTTCACACCTAAGTAATATGAAACATATATATGCAAGTTATAATTAAGGGGTTGAAAATAAATCATCCTGGACAAATGTATATGTGAGGGCCAGGCACTATCTTTATATTTTTTTCTACTACACTACGCACGCAAAAATGAAGTTTACAAAATAGGTGATGGCCATAATTTTCAAAGTAATCAACAAAGTTAACACATACTTTCATTTGTGTACACATTCATTTGTGCGCATGCAAAGTAAATGACCTGGGCATATCTAATTTGTACTTCAACTTGCATAACACAACACAAATTTTTTAAAACTTCCTTTCAAATTGAAATAGTCAAAAGTATAAAGGAACTTGGACAATCAACTACAATGTTTATGTGCATAAAACAACACTTGACTATGTATAGCATGCACGAAACAAAAGTGTAGCTGCGTGAAATTGCTTAAGGCTCTGGGCAAAAATTTTAATGCACGCAAAAATAGTCGGAGCTATTATAACATTGCCCATGTTTGTATGTACAGATGAAATAAAGGATAAATTAGAGAATGTGAGTGTTAAACTGACCTAGTTAGTTTCAGATCAGTAAGCACAAGGAATGTTGTGGAGCAGAGCTTTTGAAACTGCCATTATTAAGTTTTCAGAGCTAATGGAATTAAATGAAACGAAAGAATTGAAGCCACTGGAAAACGAATGAACAAAAATGATGAGGCCGCAACTTTTCTTTTCAAATTGGTGTATAAGTCAATGAAATAATGTGCTGGCCATATTTTTGGTACAAAAGTATTTAAAGCAAAACATGCTTCAGATGCAAGAAAGGACACACAACACAAAGGAATGATGGAAAATGCAAAGTGTTCACACTTGCACAAAAAGAATGCGACAGCACAATTAAACAAATAGGTTCCACTTTTGCTTCACAATACATGCTAACAGCAAAGGCCAAAATGTGTTCCAACTTTGCTATTAATTTGGACCAAGTCACACACGTGAAGAAGACAAAAGATGTTACAACATAGCCTAGTTAATTTTTACAACTGATTTTGCAAATTAATTTGTATCATTATATAACATATATTTTTTAAAACTAAATTTAAAATTTCTAGTTTAAATATTTATTTCGACGGTAATAAAATCACGATCGTTACAAACTTCCCCTTATAAAAATTACGTCCCCGTAATTTTCATAGTAGAAGTTGTTTATAACACCAATTATTTATCACAATAAAGGCTAAAATAGAAAAGAAGAATCAAGAATGCTCACCCCCACCTAAAGAGGAGTGAAAACCGGGATAAGAACGCTTGATGAATTCTTTGGTTTCCCAAGTGCAATCTTTGGGGTTTGCTGACCAATGAATTTTCACAAGCAGGACTTCTTTATTCCGACGGTGTTTAACCTCCGAAGCTAGCACACGAATAGGATTTTGCACCATAGACAAGTCGGGTGAGATCTCAAGATCTTGCAACATAGGAGAATCAATAATAGAATCTGAATCTCGAAGGCATCGACAAAGCTGGGATACATAAAATACTTCATGAATTCTCGAAAACTGGATAGGTAGCGATACACGATAAGCAACAGGGTCAATGCGTTCCGTAACAGGAAACGGTCTGATATAACGAGGAGCCAATTTCCTGGAGCTACTGAAACGCACCACACCCTTCATCAGAGAAACATGAATGAATACGCAATCGCCAACAGAAATTTCCAAAGGCTTCCTACGATGATCAACATAAGATTTGTGCCTATTCTGAACCTCTTTCATTCTCTGCCTTATAAAATCAATCCTCAAAGGAGATTCACGAATATACTCGGGACCGAGAACTAACTTTTCCCCGAATTCCAACCAACAAGATGATGATCGACATGGCCTTCCGTAAAAGCTTCGAAAGGAGCCATACCGATACTGGATTGGAAATTTTTGTTATATGGAAATTCAACAAGAGATAAATGGTTTTCCTAACTACCACCAAACTCAAGAAGTAGTCCGATTGGACTTGATAGGAACAAAATGGGCCGATTTAGTCAGTCGGTCACAATCATCCAAACACTAGTATGGCCCGACCTCGAACGATGTAGACTTTCAATGAAGTCCATAGAAATTTGATCTCATTTCCTTAATGGAATCTTAAGAGGCTGCAAAAGACCACTAGGACGATGTTGTTCTGCTATAATAAATTAACAAGTCATGCAACGCCTCACATAACTTGCACCATCACACTTCATACCCTCCCAAAAGTATAAGCGTTGCATATCAGCATACATCATGCTACTAACCGGATGGATAGTATACTTCGAACGATGGCAGTCCTCAAGAACGTCATTTCTAAGATTAGAAACACTAGGCACGATCAACCTTCCCTTCTTTCGAATACAATCATGAATATCAATATCGAAATCCTTTAGATCGTCACTTCGGGATTCCGACTTACAACTCTGAATAAGAAAAGAGAGATCTTGATCTTGTTTCCAGGCATCGGCATCACGATCCAACAAACTAAGACGAGATTCCATGCTAAATAAAACATGGGAGAATCAGAAACTAAAGGACGGTCTCTAATATCACGATGAGATAAAGCTTCCAATATATTCCAATCTACTAGCATCATGGAAACAACAACTTGCTGCTTGCGACTAAGCGCATCAGCAACCTGATTACCCTTACCAGGGTATACTGAATATCGAAAACATAGGAAGCAAGAAATTCGAGCAACCGTTGTTGCCTCATAATAAGTTCCTTCTAAGTGAATAGATACTTCAGAGATTTGTGGTCAGTGAAGAGGACAAAACGCTCGCCCAAAATAATGTCGCCAAATTTTTAGAGCAAAGACTATGGCGGCTAACTCCAAATCATGGGTAGCATAACGAAACTCGTTAGGCTTTAGTTGTCTAGAAGCATAGGCAACCACTCTATCCTTTTGCATGAGAATAGCACCGAGCCCAAAACCATTGGCATCAGTATAAACAACAGGATCAGGATTTCCTTCGGGAATCATAAGGATAAGAGTATCAAGAAAGAGTTCTTTCAAATAACCTTCTTTCCTGAAAAGCTAGAACTTCCTAAATTACAATTATCTTTATGAAATCATTTTCTGGAAAATTTTACCTTTTATAGGTCAATTTATTGTGTCAAATTTTCTCATCAAAGCGTTTAGGAGATTCCTATCGATAACGTCGATCAAGCGCAACGACCAGAATTCTTATACTACTCAATGGGCAATATAATCACAAAATCATCTTTTATATGATGAACACAAATCCAATTATACTTGTAAATAAATCTTATGAAAAAGATTTGCAAAATTTTAAATTGCTGCTTTAATCCAAAATCAATAAATACACAATCAGAGTCATCGAGATATTCGTAGAATACTTGATTCATAAAATGGATGAAATAAGCCGGGCAAACCGAATGACACAATAAGTCATTTATAATAATCATAACGAGTGCGGAATGCGGTAAGTGAAATGCTATCTTCTGCAACTCGTCACTGATGAAAACCGGTAGCAAGATCAAGTTGGGAGAAGAGCTTAGCGCCACTTAATTGATCGAACATGTCATCGATCCTAGGTAATGGATACCTATTTTTGATAGTGAGCTCATTAAGCTTGCGATAATCAATGCAAAGCCTAAGAGTACCATCTGGCTTCTTAACAAAGACAACGTTGGCGCCCCAAGGAGATGAGCTAGAACGAATAGAATGCCTGGCTTCCAATTAAGATAATTGTTGCTTGAGTTCCTCATTTCCCTTAGAAGACATCCTTGTGGGAGGACGACTGACAGGATGAGCACCAGAGATAAGATCAATACGGAACTCAATTGCCCTATTCGGCGGCAAACACGAAATAGGCTCAAAGACATCAGAAAATCACAAACAACAGGAATATTAGCTATGATATCCTCCGATTCGAAGGAAGAAATGAAAGCATTTGAAGTATGGTCTATGCTTCGAAATATAATAGATAACTACTCAATAGCATCAGGATGCTTGAGATACAAAGTTCTTTTGGGACATAGGATTGAACTTCATAATGGACGAGCGAATCCATTCCCAAAAATCACATCAAAACCAAGATGACCCATGACATGCAGATTTGCATTAAAGGAAAATCACAAAGAATAATCTCAACATCAACACATAACAAACCAAGAGTAGCGGATCCACCAATAGGATTCGCAATCCTCAAAGGGTCGCAACGACTAACAACATCCAAAGGAATAACATCAACAAGCTACTTTGATACGAATGAATACGATGCATCCGTATCGAAAGAACTCTAATAGAATGGCCATGAATGAAGTAAAACCTTCCAAAACAGAAGGAGTAAAACCTTTTGGCTGAGAAGTATCACCAGAAGCTTTTAGCAACGTTAAGCTTCCCAGATTTGAAATCCTTAGGAGCAGTAGGACAACCAGAAACAAAGGAGCTTCCTTGTTTTAACTCAAGGAAACTACGTGCAAAATTGACAAGGAATTTAATGGAATAATGCAGAAATATAAGATATATTCCTAGACACATTCCAACTTATTAGAGAGGATAAAAGTTTTTAAGAACAACGAAGAAATAGATTAGAAAGGCACGAATAAAACCCTCGAATAGTTGTAACGCAAGTTCCAAACTGCTTCTGTTCCGTGTTTATTATAATTTGTTCTGAATCTCAGCTCTGATGCCAAGCTATGACGCCCCACCTCTATGCTCACAATAACAAAGGTTATTATAAGGAATAACATCTGCTATTGCGAATAATGAGGCTTGTTCGAAGCGACCATCTGTAAGTTATGCCTTAGACGAGTATTCATTACATCGACAGGAGTTGTGTAAATTACTCCCAAAGATATATATTCAATCCAAATCCAAAACGAAACTACGGTGGCTTAAGAAAAATTCAGAACAACTCATAACAACAACAACACTGATAAGTATAATCATATCAGAACAGAAATATTAGATATATAGGGGAAGACAAGTCTGGATACATGCCATAACGATCGATAGTTCACATGAACCAAATATACATATATATGTCATCAACATGCATGAGACGAGAGTTAATGCACCAAAAAAAAAGAAACACCTTGAAGTTAGACAAAAGATGATGTGAAATCCCAAAAGCCGAAGCAGCAACAGAATCAGAGATAGCGACTATCCTGAAATAACTCGGTCTGAGCCGAGTATTATTTAAAAGAGAATAATAAAAGGATCAGTCTAATTAAACTTCAGAAATAAGTGTATAATAAACAACACTTAAGCAAATAATCATAATCTCAAATGAGATTATACAACATAGATAATCAACATAGTTCAAACAAAGAAATTCCAATTTAAACTCCATCAAAATCAATAATCTCGAATGAGACTATTTAACATAAATAATCACCATAGTTTAAATAAAGAAATCTAAATTTAAACTCCACCAAAATCAGCTTTTAAATTACCAATTGAATTCAAAACAGTAATACGAAAATTTATAATCTAGATGAGACTATGCACAAAATTATAATCTCAGATGAGAATATACACAAAGTTATAGTCTTGGGTGAGACTATACAACATAGTAATCAGCATAGTTTAAAGGAAGAAATACCATTAAACATCATCAAAATCAACCTTTAAATTCCCAATTGAATTCAAAACAGAAATACGCAAAATCTAGAAATCAAAATAAGATAACTAGAAAATCAACATAAAGATGGATCGATCCCGGCAGATGGCGAGTTTTAGCTACGCCGCACGTGCATCTCATATGGCCGAAACCTACCAAGTACTATAATTTTTGGCGCCCAACAATTGACTCGAAGGTCCAACATATGACCCGAAGGTCCAACAGATGACCCGAAGGTCTAAACTTGTAGTTGACCCGAAGGTCTAAACTGGTAGTTGACCCAAAGGTCCATCATATGACCCGAAGGTATAACAGAGTGGCTCGAAAGCCCAATAAAATCATCAAAATCATCAAACAACAAATATTTCTATTAACGAGTCCGGAATTAACCGAAATAGTAAAAGTGTGGTTACATACTCCGCACATTTGCTAAATCGTTTAAATCTCTTCATCCTTTCCTTGAAAGTGCAAAATTGTGTATTTTATAAATAACATTTTACGTTCTCAAACGGACAAGTCCGAAATTAACCGAATCAGTAAAAGTAAGGGTTCATAGTCCTAATTTGCTGAAACTTTTAAATCGATTCCTCATTCCTTTGAAAGCGTAAACTATGAAATTTTTTGCAAACGATTTTATTTTAAAACGATTTGAAAAATACGTGATTAAAACAGCAACAACTATAGCAATTTCGATGAGGAAATTGCGCTTCACAAAACACCGTAAAAACGGATACCAAATCAGCGTTCTGGGATAACCGCGTAGAAATTCACTTTAAATTAACGGTTACCGAAGTCAAAATAACAGTAATTTTTATTCGTCAAAAATGTCGTCAAAACAACGTGCTTCAAAATTTTAACACCGGAGTAAGAGTTCCGTTATAAAAACAACGACGCAAATTACGTTTTAAAACCAAACACCAGTTCAACGTAAATTAAATAATGGACTGCACCACTATATTTTTCATCAAAATGTTGCACAGCTTCAATATACACGTGCACCACGATATACACGCACGAATTAATACAAAGTATGCACAAATGAAATTGACAAAGTATAAAACTCGACCTGGACTATAATCTGTAGGATATTCGTACACAATATGTAGGTAGATACAATTGTTTTCTATACTTTACAATATGCACACAAAAATGATGGTCTGGTAGTATAACCCTTTCATGCAACTCGTATTATCCCACGTAAGTAAAGGAATAGGCACTCTTAAACTGAAGAATATGTTATGTCTACTACTACTACACGTGTACGCTATACTGTCCTAGCCACTTCTAATGCACACACGAAAATAATATAAGATGGTGCCTGGACTCTGTCTTTGTTTACATATATGTGTAAAGCCAATTATAAAATGAAAAATGAAGAGAGCCAAGCTTAATTACTTGCACTCAAGGAAATACTAACATGACTTGGCTTTTGTTTCACGCATGTTAACAAAACAAGTAACTATGTGACCTGAGCCACCCATATATGCACACACACGAATAGGATACAAGAGATGCTAACTTGGCAATTCATATATATGCGCACGCAAATATACATATCTCGTGCATTTAAAAATGAAAAATGAAAATGAGAAATGCCTCAAAGGATGAAAATGATCTGTACGCATGAAAAAAATTCATAAGACAAAACATGCACACACTAATGTTTTCACACGCAAGTAATATGAAACATATGCATGCAAGTTATAATTAAGGAGTTGAAAATAAATCAACCTGGACAAAAGTATATGTGAGGGCCAGGCACTATCTTTATATTTTTTTCATACTAGACTACGCATGCAAAAAAGAAGTTTACAAAATAGGTGATGGCCATAATTTTCAAAGTAATCAACAAAGTTAACACATACTTTCATTTGTGTACACATTCATTTGTGCACGTTCAAAGTAAATGACCTGGGCATATCTAATTTGTACTTCAACTTGCATAACATAACACAAAATTTTTAAAACTTCCTTTCAAATTGAAATAGTCAAAAGTATAAAGGAACTTGGACATTCAACTGCAACGTTTACGTGCATAAAACAACACCTGACTATGTATAGCATGCACGAAACAAAAGTGTAGCTGCATGAAATCGATTAAGGGTCTGGGCGAAAATTTTAATGCACGCAAAAATAGTCAGATCAATTATAATATCGCCCATACTTGTATGTACAGCTGAAATAAATGATAAATTAGAGAATGTGAGTGTTGAACTCACCTAGTTTGGTTCAGATCAATAAGCACATGAAACGTTGTGGAGCAAAGTTTTTGAAACTGCCATTATTAAGTTTTCAAAGCTAATGGAATTAAATGAAACGAAAGAATTGAAGCCACTGGAAAAAGAATGAGCAAAAATGATGAGGACGCAACTTTTCTTTTCAAATTGGTGTATAAGTCAATGAAATAATGCGCTGGACATATTTTTGGTGCAAAAGCATTTAAGGCAAAACATGCTTCAGATGCAAGAAATGGCACACTACACAAAGGAATGATGGTAAATGCAAGGTGTTCACACTTGCATAAGAAGAATGTGACAACGCAATTAAACAAGTAGGTTCCACTTTTGCTTCACAATACATGCTAACAGCAAAGGCCAAAATGTGTTCCAACTTTGCTATTAATTTGGACCAAGTCTCACACATGAAGAAGACAAAAGATGTTACAACATAGCCTAGTTAATTTTTACAACTGATTTTGCAAATGAATTTGCATCATTATATATTATTTTTTAAAAACTCATTTCAAAATTTTTAGTTTAAATATTTATTTCGACGGTAATAAAATCATGGTCGTCACATAACTTGTCCTCACAACTGCTGAATATGCAGCATATACCCATGTGGAATAACATCAACTACGTGGAATACGCCTGAGACTCCTCCAGCTCGTCCCTTGAGCTCTATAGTATCCAAACTTGAATCTGTAATACTCGGTCAATCCCAAGTATTATAATAAAATAACACCCGAGTCAGTCGGGAAAACCAACGTGAGAAAAACGCCCTCAATTTGAATTTTATGCTATTATCAAAATCCTTTGAAAACAAAGGTATCTCATAAGACCACGCCACATATAAATACGATGGGTTTTTACCTTAGGATAAGCAAAACAATTTTACAGAAAATCCAGTGATATTATAATAGTGTCTAAGTACAAATATTTATTAAAATAGCCAAAATTGTTACACTAATTAAATTCCAGCATAGTGGAGTCTACAATCAAAATTGTAAAGGCTCGTAGTGGATATTAGATTCCATACAATGACTGGGCTACTAGGGCACCACCCATCATAGTATGCCTCTAGAAAAATATACTAAGATCATACCTAAAGACCCATGCCAAAATAGGACCGGCCGACAGTCGACTTGGATAGTGCCGAATACGTTATCACCCCTGGTATTTCCATCCAAATCGAGCGCTCTCTTTCCCATGCACAACCATATCCATAATTACAATATATCTAAGGGTATCTAGAAAAGTGATAACATACCCTTCTTAGGTGCGATCCACATAGCCCTACTGCATCTCCCCTATTTTAATCACTTCCGGTTGATGAGGCTTGAGGCTACGTTTTACCTTTAGAATAGCATTCATACTTGGAATGCTAACATTGACCACGATGCAAATGATAGCATTCATCCATACAAGTTATTCTGGGTCTGAACAAACTGAATCTCCAAGACCCCGTCTTCATTACCTTCATGATATCACAATTCGTAATGCACAAATAGGATCGAAGTGGTTTTTGGATAATTAAATCTGATCTCTGTCTCTTCAAAATGATCAAGGAATTGGTTAGATTTGATAGTCAGTTATTTAACTATCAAATTACACACATAAGTAGTCATTAGGCCCATATTTTAATCTTTAAATATTTATTCAAAATATCTTTACCAAGATTTATATTTAATTATTTTCCAACATTCCAACATTTTAAAACAATTCCAAACACTTATTCATAACCAGATATTTTTAAACCATTTCAACACTTAAAATATTTCCAAACTCAATTTTATAACTCATTGCTTGGAAAATATTTCTATGTAAATCATTCCATAGCAAAAAAATTCTAAATCCTTCCAGTCCAATACTTTGGAAACATTTATAAGTATATTTTTCCCAAAATCATTTTATTTCCAATACTTAGGAAATATTCCATTTATTTCATACTTCACAAAACCCTTTTCAATTTATTTGTATGTTACTTAACTCAACGGATTCAATAAGTTTTCGAAATTCATAAATTAATTTCATTTATAATTTCCAAAATCGATTATACTTATCCATAATTCCAACTACCGATTTCTAGCTTCTTTTACGAATTCTAATTCATTTTCGAATTCTTAGAAATGTTAAAATCTATCCTCAAGAGGTTAAGTTTTTTTAAACTTTAAACTTTTTTAAAAATGTGTAAATAATGCTTTGACTGTTATGTCGGTCGACTGACTATATATCGCCAGTCAACTGAACCTGTACAGGTGCACAGAAACACTCTGTTTTTTGAAACAACTTTGAATATTCAGTTGACTGATCGTTTTGGGTCAGTCCAATGACTTCTTTCAACGGCTATTTTTTATGAATAGACACTTCCTTATGCCATGAGTCACATTCTAATATGAAGAGGTATGGCTGCATCTGTTGATCAGAACTCTTCATGAACAGTTGCATCTCTTTAACTATTATATAAACACACAAATTCCACTCCACAAATTACCAAATTACTGATTTCTTTCTGATCTTACATTCTACTATCTCTGCATTCTAAAAAGCAATCATAACTTTCATATATTGCTTGAATCTCCGAAACAGTTGACTTATTCTTTGATTCTAAGCAATATTTTTCCTTTCTAAATCTTTATACACACATATGTACTTGAGGAAAGATTAAAGGAAGGTTGTACTATCAAAGACAAATGAGACGACCCGACTTCCTATCTCCAGGAAATCGCATCATCTTGAAGAAAGAAAGGGATAGAAGAAGGAAAGAAAGAGAAAGAAGAACACAACAACAGATAACTCAAAGCGGAAATAATGAAATATAATCTATCTCATAAAATATTATATAGTATCTTATTACATCATAGTACACAATAAACAACACAGATTAGAAAGTTATAAACATCTTTTTAATTATACAATTTAAGTACATAAGAAACAGATACCAAACGAACACAGCGGAATCAATATATATCTACACGTCGAAGCCTCCTGCTCCATATCTCCTCCAGAATTCGTCAAGCTAACCTGATCCACTTGACTACTCATACATAATATGAGTACCCAAGAGTTTAATAAAACAGAAAATAAACACTCGGGTCAGACAGGGGTCTGGTGTGAGTAAACGGGTTAAAATTCCTTAACTTTTAAAAAAAATCTTTGAAAAGAAAAGGTATCACGTAAGACTTCCCACACATAAACATGGAAAAGTTTTTACCTTATAATAACCAAAACATTTGATAGGAAATCCAATGATATTATAATAGTGTCTAGGGTTTTCAAATAAATAGGAAATAGCCGAAATTGTTACATTCATTAAATTCCAGCTACTAGCCACAAAAGTGGGTAATACAATCAAAACCGTAGGGTCTCGTAGGAAGAATGAGTTTCCCTCAATGGCAGGGCTACTGGGGTACCGCACATCATAGTACGTGGCCTAGATCAACGTACCGAGGAGTACGCCCGCTCCCCTGCAACACAAGGCCGGAACCATTCCTTACTGAATAGTCCCGAACAAGACCACCCCGTAGTTGGCGCGACCAACCACACACTAAGACGAAATAGAAAGGGACCTCTAGATAGGGGTAAATCTCGCTCTCAAGTGGGAGCTACCCACGAAGCCTTGATGCACCTCCCCTGTCTTAGCCATCCCGGGTTGATGAGCCTTGAGGCTGCGATTACCTTTATAGAACACATCGATCTTAGAATGCTCATCGTCCACCTGACGATGTTCTGAAAGCATTCGATCCATACAAGTTCGTTCCGGGTTCGAACGAAACCGAAGGCACTATCTCGTTGCACTCATTTTGGAATCACCCTCAGAGTCAACGACCATAGCCCTTGCACTCTAAATCACCATATCGAATCTATAAGTACTATTCCGTCAACTCATTACGGAATCACCCACGGAGTTATACTGACGTATAGCCCTTACACCTCGAGTCTTCACTTGCTCCACTTTGATACACGACCTAACGTTTAATTGGAATCGATGTGGTTTTCGGATTACCCAAATATGGAAATCCGATCCCGGTCTCACCGAAACCAAACGCCATTTTAATGTCCAAGTTGTACTTAAGGGTTTAAACAATTTAATTCATATTCAAGATGATATATGTAAACAGATAGATGAATCATATTGTCACAATAGATAATTCATATCAATATTCATCTTCACATAGTAGCATATCACATAACAGAGATATCCAGTATCAAACATCCAATATCAACCAATCATCCAATATCAATCTCCAAATATTGATCATCCAATATCAATCAATTAACCAATATTAATCAATCAATCCATATTAATCAAACATCCAAAACAGAATTGATTATCTCTTATTCAATTGAATTACCATAACCCTTCTTCACTAATTATTATTCCAAATAAAATAAATTAATCATCTCTAATGATCTTCACTAATTAATTTTCCTTGGTTCATTATCTTAATTACATTCAAGTAATTGTCCTTAACCATATTCAGTAATTAAATCTTTAATTACTATCATTAATTACAATAATTAATGATCATTCATTTACTTCTATTAATTAACTATAATTAATTGCATTATACCTCAATTAATTACAATAGTTAATCACCCTTAAATTAATTACTTATATTAATTATCCTTTATAAATATCATTAATCACATTAATTAATGATCCTAATTAATTAATAATACTTTAATTAATTAACCAATTAACTTATAATTAACCAACTAATTAATCATAATTAGTAATTATCAATTTGTAATTACCTATTTTAATTAATGAACTTCTTAATTAATTAATTTCTAATTTAATTATATTAATCCTTGATTAATTAATTCAATTAATTAATCTTTAATTACTTTATTAAGTAATTATTATTCAATTAAACTAATGAATAAATCCTTAATTAATTACTTTATTAATTAATTAAATTTTAATTAATTAACTTGAAAAATTAATCACATTAATTAATTAATTAACCACATTAATTATTTATCTAAAATAATTAAGTAATTAACTCTTAATTACTTAACAAGTAATTATCTCTAATTTCTTAACAAGTAATTATCTCTAATTACTTCATTAATAAATCTTGATTACTCTCTTAATTAATTACTTAACAAGTAATTATCTCTAATTACTTCATTAATAAATCTTGATTACTCTCTTAATTAATTACTTAACAAGTAATTACTATCTTCATTAAACAATCCTTAATTCATTAATTAATTACTTAATCCATAATTAATTAACTTCAAATAATTATAATAATTAAATTCCTTAATTGATAACAACAAGTGATTACCTATTAATTACTTCAACCAATTACTCCCATGAGTAATTTCATTAATTACTTCCATAAGTAATTACCATTCTTAATTACATTCAATAACTAATCATTGATTACTTCATTAAATAATTACACTTAATTAATCCATAATTAAGTGATTATTAAAAATTAAATAAATAATTAACTAATTATTTAAAATTAATTAAACAATTAATTAATTAACTTCTAATATTTCAAAATCCTTAATTAATTAAGATAACCTTAACCTTTACTTATATCTAATTAAGTATCCTTAAATTCCTATCAAATAATTATCTATCTTCATAAATAAATTATTTGAATTAAATCAAATTTTAATATCTTAAAACAAATTATTCAATTTGGTTTTCAAAATCATATCAATAACCTTATTTTCAAATAAGGTATTTAGAAATCAATTCCAAATTTTAAAATACTTTAGAGTACCTAATTTTTAATTATTTCAATTTAAATAAAATCATTACTTAAAAATTACTTTAAACTTTGATTCAATGCTTTGAATTCAAAACATTACTCTTTAAATTTAAAATTAAATTAAATTACATTCAAAGGAAATCACCTCAAAACATTTTAAATTTGAAATGTAAATTCGATTTACATTTTAAAATTCGATTAACTTAATTTCAAAACAACAAGTATTAACTTTATTCGTCTGTCCCTTTTATAAAACTTGTTTATAGTTTGAAGCCTGATTTCAAGTACTCCATCAATAAGTTTTAATCCGCACTTCTATTCACATAGAACTTAACTAAAGGCTCATAACTAAAAATACTTGAGTACGAATCCTTATCTACACGAGCATGCCCTGAAGACAAACCCAACCGTCTTCACTTCGAGTAGAAACCATGAAAACACAAGCTCCTCTTTTACTTTCCCCCCAATCTTCCCAAACCAAAACTGCTTCGAGACGAAACTAGGAAATCGCGAGCGTCACTCCGGGTTCAACTCGTCTTCCCCATTCCAAACTTTCCCAAATTCGAACTCCACAGATCTAAGCCGTGCACACACAGCACACGTGCACGTTGCACGTCGAACCCAACTACGTCGAGCACTCCTCCGGCCATCACCAAGTCGGCCGTGACCACGACGACCATCACGACCAACCAAAACCCCATAAACGTCGCCAAATCAAAAACGAGCACCCGAGCCAAAACTGGAAATGCAACTCAAACAGAAAACTGCCAATCATTGACAATCCAGACGCCGATTGACCATGCCGACATCACCATCGATCCACCTCGTCCCCGTGCTACCATTCCCGCTACCGCGATCGTCTTTGGTCCACTACCCACAACACAAACGTCTTGACAGCCCAATGTTCGAAAATACTAACCAAAACCCTAAATCATTCGATTTCACACAAATCGATCATAGGAAAAATTCTACGACATTTTTCCCTGCATCTACAATTCATTATCCAGCTTCAGTCCAGATTTCAACCTAAACCATCGAGTTGAGCATCGGCGATTTGTCAAATTGCCGACAACGATCATCCCTAAATTCCCATTTGAATATCCATTTAAAAATTATAAAATGTATGTTAAAATTCATCACTTTTAACTACAAATCAATTTATATAATCCAAAGTAGAAATTAAAGTTATTGATTTTTATCATAAAACGGTATTTTACTGTTCTTCCTGATTTTTAAACTTATTTTCTAAAGTTAAAATCCTAGAATTACTTTAATAACCATCATCTTCCTCAGACAAACAACTTTTATTTAAATTTCGAAATCAAATAATGATTTGATTTAGAGCTTTGAATTTTTAAAAACAGAACAAACACTCTGAATTCACAGAGAACAGGTCCATCATTTATATATACAGACATGCTAACAATTTCCATAAATATATCAATCCAAACATAAACAAAGCTGATAATCTTTCATGCATGATAGTTAAAAACCCAATCAAACTGTTTTTAAAGAAGTTTACTCACCAATTTGTATGCAGTGAACAGAACAAGCTTTATTGCTTTTACCCAGGCTTGAACATTAAATTTGAAAAAGCTTTGATGTTTGCTGATATCCTACTGCATGCTGAAATTGTAGATTGAAATTTTCTTTTGAACAGGTTTGCATAATTGTAGTTGAACATCACTTTGAATTTGCAGGTTGGTTGATTTGAAATGCAGTTTGAAGTTTGCAGATTGAAGTTTGATGTTGCAGATTTGCTTTTCATTTTGCAGATTTAAATTTTTACTGTGAAGAACCTTGCTTGCAGATCAAACTAAACTTTGCTTTTGATTTTATCTTACTTTTGGATTTTATTTTCAGATTTTGGAATAATTTCTGATTTTTCCATTAACATTTGAAAGAAAGAAAAACAAAGAAAATGAAATGTTATGTTTATAAAAGAAAAATGAAGATACTTGTTCTCAAGAATTAACACTTGTCATTTAATTGATTTAGTTACTTACAAGTGTTGTTAATATGACTTAAGATAGTTACACATGTTTTTAAGTCTTTTTAATTAATTTTTACTTAAATTAAAATTGTAAATATAAATTTTCATGTTTAATTCACTTAATTAACAAATAATTATGATGAATATATATGAGTTTACTTTTTTTTAAAGAAAATATTCTAAAACTACTTATAATTCATTATAAATATACATCTTCTACATGTTATTTAAAATTTTAAAACATTCGTATTTATATACTCCTAACATTTTAAATTAAAGCATTTAAAAAGAAAGCAAAACAAACTTTGTTTAAATTCCTTTAAATTATCATATTAGAAATAAACAACAAATTTTCTTATATTTAAAAAAAATTGAATTAGTCTTTAAATTAACTTTTGAAAACATTGATTCTAAAACAAAGCTTCAATCTACAATATTCATACATAACAAATTATCAATTGATTAAATTAAATTTCAAAATAACTCAAATTATAACATATGCAAACATATATATTACAATTTGAAAATTCATCTTTTATTTAAAACAAAAGATCTTCTATTCACAATATATACCAGATACATATATTGTAAACAGAATAAAATTTGATTAGCTTTTGAAAAATAAATCTTATTGTTAACTCCTATGTTAAGCGACTCAGCGACCCAAGGCAATAGCAAGGCAACTGGACTGAGACTCTGCATCACGACTTAGCGACTTAAAGACCGAAGAGACCTACGAATTAACAAGATAAGGACCTAACGACCTAACACATGAAGCGGCTCATAAGCGACTTAAAGCATAAACAAGTTAACAATTTTGGACGCCGCGACCTAAAGGTTGAACGACTTAATGACTTCAGTCGTCAACGACCTAAGAGCTCCAGCGACTTAAAAGATAGAACACTGCCAAGCGACCTAACAGGTAACGACTTAAGGAAAGCAGCGACCTAAAATATTAGATGGTCTAGTGACTTAACTGCTTGAAGGCTAGGCGACTCAATTGTCCAATGACTCACGGCCTACTGAGTTAACGATATAAGGAGTAAAGTGTGGCTCAACAACCTAGCATAAGTCGCTACATTGGATATCACAACATTTTTTGCTAACTACTACCATAAGTCACCACCGACCTACGACTTACCTTAGGTCGTTCACGACCTAGTACTTGGTGATGAAATCGTGCCACTTTCCTCTAGGTCGTTACGATCTACCAGCTAATTCAAATGACCAAGTGCGAACTAGTTAAGTCGTAGCTCGTATTCCCTTAACTCGCTAGCGAGTTAAGACCCACCTTAGGTCGTGCACGACCTATACCTCGCCCAAGAAATCTCCTATAAATACAACCCTTACTCCAACATGGGGGGGGGGGGGGGGTTTTGGCTCATTCTCGAAGTGCCAATACTCTGCCATTTTCTCAACTCGAACAGCACTTCAAGCACTCCAAACACCAAGGACATTACGACAGACTTCAAGAGAAAATCCGCATCATTTGACATGGATTCGAAAGATTATTCTACATCGAAGTTTGAACTATTTGTCTAAAGTGTGTTGTAATTGAGGAGAGTTGTATAAGTTGTATTTGAGTCAGCAATAAAGAGATTGAAAGTGGACATAGGCTTGACTATAAGCCGAACCACTATAAAAACTGTGTCTTTTACTGGTTTTCTGAGATTTTCCTGCTTATTTCTGATTCCCGTATCGACGGGTGGTGCTTTCACACTTACACAACTTGCACCGGGGTGTTAACGTTTGATTTTTACGTTAACATTTTTGGTGCTTTCGCTGAGAACCAAACTCAGGATACTGTCATCATAGCTTCGCAGAAATTTGTGGAAAGGATCTCTCTAAAAACCAGAAGTTTCTCAAAAATAATGGCTCCTGGAAGAAAGCGCAAGTCTGTTAGATCCGACGATGTTCGCGAGACTACTGCCACTTCTCCTCCTTTAAGTCAAATAACTCAATCTGTTGGAGTAACGCGAGTAGAATTGGATGCTGCGGTTTCTGGGCTATATCAGCAGATGGAAGCCCAAAACAATCTGATATTGGAAAGGTTGAATGCTTTTCTTGGGGCTAACCGTCAACCAGTGAATAACGAACCAAACTTTGCTGATAATGTTCATGATGTTGAAGAAAGAGATGTTCCTCAAAGGGCAGCTGGCCCAGTCAAAGACACACCTCCCCAAGTTGGAGGATCGGGACAACAACCAACTTTCCTTGAGCTTCTGTCAAGGCAAACTTCTGAGAAGATGGCCAATGCCGGTCCTGCTGAGCCCCTTAATTATGAGGAATATTTTTCGAGGATGGTCCGACAAATCATGAAGGAAAGTATGCAAAGGGAGGAAGACAAAAAAGAATGGGGGTTCGCTCCAAGCAAGACTCCATTCACTGAAAGGATTCTGAAAGCAGAGTTTCCTAGGAAGTTCGTTCCTCCTACCATTCCGGCTTATAAGGGGACAAGTGACCCTAATGAATTTTTGTACAAGTATGATTGGCACATGACGGGTGCCAGAGCTTCTGATGAGATCAAATGCCGGTATTTTTCAGTATACCTGGAAGGAGTTTCTTTACTTTGATTCACAAAGCTGCCGGTCCGGTCGATAGACCAGTTTTCTGATTTGACTCGAAAGTTTATGGAACAGTTTAGATTGTACGCTTCGAAGGCGAAAGATATAATGTCGTTATCCGGCTTGGAGCAGAATCCTGGAGAATCCATAAGATCTTTCTTAAATCGCTTCAATATAGCTTTGGCTGAAGTAGACAACGCAGAGCCGAGAATGATTTTAATGTACCTGATGAGGGCTATTGACAAGGCAAGTGACTTCGGGAAGTGGTTGAAAATGAAAGAACCAAATTCACTTGATAAGTTTTATAATAAAGCCGATGAATTCATGCGCTTGGAAAGCCTCCAAGAACCAGCTAAGGTGGTATCGACAAGGGCTGGAAATAGTAATGTTGTTCCGAATAAGAAGGAATCTAGCAATAAGAAGAGGGGAAACGATGGTCAGAAGAAGCAAGGAGATGCAAAGAAAAATCGTCCCTTCAACTTCATCCCACTGACTGATACCCCGGAGAATATCTACTTTGCGAACAAAGACACGGTTGAATTCCCCGCACCGGCTAAGCAGAGGGTCAATAAGAAAGCTGAGAAGAATGGAAGGTTTTGCCGGTTCCATAGCCAACCCGGGCATGATACCAATGAGTGCAGTCACTTGAAAGAGTTGATTGAGGAACTATTAAAGGAAAACACGCTCCAGCAATATGTAAAGAGGAACAGGAATGGTCCAGCTTCGTCAACTCAAGGACAATAGGCTCCTGTACATCGTCCTAGCTCAAGTGAAAAGGAAGCAGCTCATGAGTCAGAGAGGCCCGTAGAAGCTGGGGTGAGATGGAATGGTACGCTCGTGCATTGAAGTTTGCGCCAGCAGAGGAAAGTGTTTTTGTGTTGGAAGATGCTGCACCTCTGAAGCAGCAGAAAACATTTAATGATGACATTATCTTCAGAGTCAGGGATTCTATGGGTGTTGAAGCCCCTACCATAGATCCCTTGGTTATTTCTGCTGGTATTGGGCCAGCTATTGTAAGAAGAGTACTTGTTGATTGTGGTGCTTCTTGCAATATTCTTTTCAAGAAGACTTTTGATCAGATGAAGATCCCAGTGGTTGATGTTCAAGCTTCGTTGCAAAAGATCGTTGGGTTTACTGGGAAACCCAGGCAGCCGATTGGGACTATTGACCTGTTCGTGGAACTTGGAGAGGGGTAGAAGAAGGTCATTCGAAGGAAGACTTTTGTAATTGTTGATGAATTTTCTGCCTACAATGCCTTCCTAGGCCGGCCAACTCTTGCAGCCTTTAAAGCAATCATCGCCCCGTGGTGCCTTACCATGAAATTCCTCACAGATAATGGAGTCGGTGTGGTTAAAGGGGATCAGAATGCGGGGCGGGAATGTTATCGGATAGAACTACATGAAGCAAGAAAGAGAGAGATGGGAAAGGATGCGGCAGCCCCAGTCCACATCAAAGAATCAACCTTGTAGCAATTATAGGGCAGACCCTATACTGGCGAATGTAGCGAAGCACGAAGAAAGATGGATCCCAAAAAAGCCAGTGCAGGGGAGAATCGAGTGGTGCCAGTGGAAGTAACGGTACCAGTACCTGTTGACCCAAAAGACCCAAACAAGGTGCTGAATGTGGGTTCACAACTTAATACGGCGATTCAGAATATTTTGATATCATTCCTGAAAGCAAATCTGGATTTATTCGCTTGGACCCATGTTGATATGTGTGGAATATCATCTGAAGTTGCAGTACATACTTTGAATATTGATCCGAAGTTTACACCTGTGTAGCATAAAAGAAGAACACAGGGTCCCGAAAGGTCAGCAGCATTGAAAGAAGAGGTGGATCGGCTCATGGAGAATGACTTTATCAGAGAATCAACTTATCCGAATTGGGTTTCAAATCCGGTACTGGTGAAGAAAGCTAACGGAAAGGGGAGAGTATGCATCGACTTTTCAGATTTAAACAAAGCCTGCCCCAAAGACTGCTTTCCACTACCCTGGATTGACCAGTTGGTTGACGGAACAGCGGGACATGAATTGTTATCTTTTATGGATGCTTACTCCGGATATAACCAGATCATGATGCATGAGCCAGATCAGGAGGACACGAGTTTCATAACCGATGTAGGTCTGTACTGCTACAAAGTCATGCCTTTCGCACTGAAGAATGCAGGGGCAACTTACCAAAGGCTTGTTAATGCGATGTTCAAGCCACAGATCGAAAAGACCATGGAAGTTTAGGTTGACAATATATTGGTTAAATCAAAGAGAGCAGTAGACCATATGGACCACTTAGTGGAAATGTTCGCCGTCCTACGAAAGTATGGAATGAAGCTTAATCCCTTGAAGTGTTCATTCGGGGTGGAGTCCAGAAAGTTCTTGGGTTTCATTGTGAGCGCTAGGGGCATTGAGGCTAATCCTGCTCAAATCGCCGCCTTAAGAGAAGTCAAAGCTCCTAGAACGAAGAAGGAACTGCAAAGTCTCAATGGAAAAGTTGCTGCCTTAAGTCGATTCATTTCCAAAGCTACTGATGAATGCATTCCATTCTTCGATGCTCTGAAGAAAAGAAGGAAAAACTTTGACTGGACTCCAGAATGCCAAAAAGCTTTCGATGAATTAATTCGTCATATGGAAACTCCTCCGATACTTTCTAAGCCCGACGATGGTGAAGATCTTTTTGTATACTTGGCGATCTTAGCTCATGCTCTTAGTGCGGCACTGGTGCGAGAAGACGCCAAAATTCAGCACCCAGTCTACTATATTAGTAAAAGGTTTACTGTGGCAGAAATGAATTATTCAAAGTTGGAGAAGCTCGCCTATTGTCCACTGATCGCATCAATAAAATTGAGGCCATATTTTCAAGCTCATCCAATCAAAGTCCTCATTGATCAGCCTTTGAAGCAAGTCCTCTTTTGCCCTGAGACTTCGGGTCGACTTTTGAAGTGGAATATTGAACTCAGTCAATATGACATCACTTATCATCCCTGGAGAGCAATCAATGGACAAGCTTTGGCAGATTTCATCGCAGAATGTACAGACAAAGGTGATAGCGAAGAAGTAGTGACCGATAATCCCCCAATTCGATGGAAATTGTATGTTGCTGGCGCAAGAAACGATTACTGTTCCGGGCAGGGGTTGTGCTTGAAACTCCTGAAGGGCGGTCATTGTGTTATGCTTTAAGATTGGAATTCCCTTCGACAAACAATGAAGCAGAGTATGAAGCTCTTATTGCCGGTTTGATAATTGCTAAAGAATTGAATGTCAAAATGTTGCAGATCTTCAGTGATTCACAACTTATTGTATGTCAAGTCAAGAAAGAGTTTCATACTAAAGGGGAAATTGGCCAGCTTACTTGTCAAGAGCCTGGGAGCTTCTCGGTGACCTTGACCATTATACGATAAATCATGTACCCCGGGAAGAAAACATGAAGGCAGATTCTCTTGCAAAGTATGCAAGCACCGGTGAAGCTCAATTATTGGGACTAGTTCCTTTGGAAGTCCTGTCAACTCCAAGCATTGATGAGATGGATATTGACTAGATCGTGACTATATCACAGGAGCGAGAATCATGGATGACTCCGATATTGAAATATCTGCGCGACGGTTCTCTACCAGAAAACTCAAAAGAACGCAGAAGTTGTTAGGAAAAGCCTCCAGATACATAATTCAAGATGGTCGATTGTATAGATGGGGATTCTCAATGCCATAACTCCGATGTGTGACCAAGGAATAAGCTGAGACAATTCTAACTGAAGTACACGGAGGAGAGTGTGGAGATCATTCAGGTGGTCAAACTCTAGCGAAGAAAATTCTCCGTTATGGGTATTTTTGGCCAGATATTAATCGTGATGCTGCAAGTTATGCCCGAAAATGTGACCGATGCCAGAGATTTGCAAAAATCCCAAGGGCACCTTCTACTGAGATAACGGAGGTGGTCAGCCCGTGGCTATTTGCTATTTGGGGAATAGATCTCATCGGGCCTTTGCCAACCGCCAAATCCAGCATCAGATATGCTATTGTTGCTGTTGATTATTTTACTAAATGGGCTTAATCTGAGCCATAACTACTATTACTTCTAAGAAGATGATAAACTTTGTAACTAAGAATATCATTTGCAGATATGGTGTGCCTCAAAAGATAATTGTTTGCACAAAAAATGGACAAACACCTCAAAGTCGTATGATTTGGTTGATTTTATGTTGTTCTTAGTAATTTGGGTGAGTTATGCAAATAAGTAAAAAACAGGGGCTAAATTGTAAAAAGACACGCAGATTTATAATGGTTCAGCCAGAACGTGCCTACATCCACTTTATATGTTATTCTCTCTTTTCTTTCAGATTACAAGTACAAAGCTTTGTATACAAGTATATGAAAGTTGTTTGAAAGTTCCTTCCGTGCTTGAGCTCTCAAACTTGTCTTCCATTGTTGTACCCCTGCCCCTCTATTCATAGAGTGGGGATGGAGGTAGAGGTCTTGGATGTATATAGCTACTGGTGGGCCTGGGCTAAAGCGATCTGGCCTGGCATATTTGGTTCGGCGGAGCTTGGTTCGGTCGTGCTTGGAGTGGTTGGTCCGGAGGTTCATTCGGTAGTGGGTGCAAAGATGTTTGGTTCGGCATGGAAGTGGAGAGATGGTTCGGCATGGAGGAGAGGGCTTCTGGACCGGTGACTTGGTGATGAGTGATTCGGCAGTGAGTTGGTCCGGTATTGGAAGGGGATGGCCTGGTTCGGTATTGAGTTGGTTCGGCGGGAGGTGGCTGGGAACTGGTTCGGCAGGCGATAGTTGGATTCGGTTTCTCTTGGACTGGTGGTGGCGAGAAAGGCACCCAACACTTGCCCCCCAAAGTGGGGCACGTGCTTTGCATGTGTCGCGCTTTGTTTTTCTTTCCGTTGGTGTAGCTTCATTCGGGTGTGGGTGCCGAGCCGGCTGGTCAGGTTGTCCTGTGCTTGTTTATAAATAGGGGCTACACCCCTTCGTTATTCCTTACCGAATTTAGAGAGAGCCGAATCAGTCTGAGTGCCGAATCAACCTTCTACCGAATCAAACAAGTATTGAATCAAGCAGGTACCGAACTAGGTATGTTTTCTTTCGCCGAATGAACACGAACGAGATTGGGGTGTTGAGTGCCGAATGAGCTATGTCGAATGAGAAATGTGATGTACTACCGAATGAGTCTTTAGACCTTTAATGCCGGATGGATTTTTATACTTGAGTCATGAGTGAAATCTTAAGACTATATGCACCTGCTTGCTTATATCCTCTGTTCTAACCATATATTTTTCTCATGTCGCAGATAATGTCTCGCAAAGCAGAAACTCGATCAGATAAACGGAAGTCCAGGGGCGAAGGAGAGTCCTCCTCCGTGCCCCTAGCCCAGCCAGGATCGGAACGTCATGGACCTGCCCCGAGGTCGCTAGTAGATGGGTATGGCCCCCAGGAGCTTCTGAACTCTCCGCCCGATTGTTTTCCTAGCTCCCACAAAGAGGAGCAGCTCGACGCCATATCTCGTTCTTTTGGGATTGATAGAGCGCTCATGGCGCTGCCAGGGGCTGGAGTTATGCCATATGATAGAGCGTCCATGAGTCTCTCTTCTCCTTCTTCTCCATTCTCTCTCTCTAGTTCCTGAACATTCCTTACGAGAGTCTGCATGCTCTTCATTTGATGATGAGGCCACCGAGGAATTCCCAACTCTCTGCATTTCTTCTTCAAAAGAGTTAGACCTATGTTTAATTCTTTCGCTGCTTGCGATATTGGCAAGTAAAAGTACTTCGGTACTAGTTCAAATGTTAAGGCCGTTTTTTCCTTGTTCATCATTAATTTCTTCTTATTTCTTTTTTTTGCCTTTTGATTCTTCCTTCTGATCATCATTAGATATCCTGTAGCTCAACTTGGACTTCTCTATCTCATAACTCAAGTCGTTGAAGATGATATTGAACTCTTCAGAAAGGGTCAGAGAAGCTAAACGAGGATCTAAAGGATGGTTTAGAGGAATGGGATTGATTATTTCATCCAAATCTGGTACTTCATTGTTCAAACCACTGAATGATCCTTTACTGAAATCTAGTTGAGCATCATCAAATCCACTGAGCAGACCATCAATATCGTTCCAAAGATTACGATCATCTAAGTAGTGCAATTGGTTATTCATGACCGCAGAAGGACTGATCATGTAATTTCGTATACGATGTTGAAATGTGTAGTCAATGCAAAGAAGATTGAAGCTGGTAATGAATATGCATTTCATCTTGAGTGTTCTGGGTTCAAGCCTTGCTTCCCCTTCTTTTCTTTTTAGGTTTTCATAACTTGATCGTTTACTGTTTGTTTAATGAACTCCTCTTCTGAATTGGACAGGTGGGACTTCCGATCAACATGCTGGGAGCTCCGACCCTGCGGCTAAGTAGGCTTGGAGAGTTGGTAGGATGAGGGCGTAGCGTGGACGCAGCTGGTTCCTTGTCCGGATTCGGCCACCTTTTGATTTCTTTTTGTTGCTGTTTATGTTAGTCCAAAACATTGATGTGACTGTAATAATATTGTTTATGATGAATGACTTTATGTAATTTCGTAACATAAGCTGATTCCTTTATGTTGGAATGTTATCGCTATTTTGTTGTGCTGTGTAAGTGATGTAACTATGCATGTTACTAGTGGCTTGACTGTGCCTGATGCCAAGTTTTTTGCTTAAAGTATAATTTTCTCATTTTGCAACGTAAATGTGATGTGTGAATATGAACTGCAGTTATGCATCAATGTATAAAAGTAGAAGGTACCGCCCTTCATGTTTCGGCTGTGGACGGCAACTTTGTGCACCCTTTAAGACTAAGCACAGAATGTTGTTGAGTGTCTCGTCATTCGATTGTAAGTTTCTATTCCCATTAGCGAGCGTTCCCTATTTCATGTCCTGTACTTTCAAGCACCGTTACGGAGAATAGGAGAAAAGTTTTAAATGAAATGTAAATATAGGAAAAGTAAAACTTCCAGTCACGGAAGGTCGTCGATGTGCTTAAGTTCGTGGCAAACGGGTTTTGTAGTCACTTTCCCTAGCTATGGGTCTTGCCATCTTACGCCTCTGCGGGGAGTTTTCTTTTTTACCACAACCGCACTTAAGACACATCGGAGCCGATCGTGCACAGTAACTACCCGGGCCATTATGGCCCGTAATCGCAGGTATTATTCGATTTACTGTGGCCGGCTAGCATGGGGGCCGATCGTCAACTGTGAACTGCCCCTGGCTGGCCACAACTTATGTTGGAGCTTATGATCGGTTCACAGTTGCCGGCGAGCCGAATCGCTGTAATGAGCTGCCATGGCATAATCGGCCTTCTCGGTTGCTTATACTCGGCTTATTACAGTCGGCTTTAAGGGCCGAGGCAAACAATGAGTTAACTCGCGGTAGAGGGATACCGGAGCAAAGTGTCTCATTGGCGAGGGCATAGGATCGTAGCGTACCTGTTAGATTTTTTCCAGGTGGACTTGTGTTGTGAAGCGCTGAATTGAAATGTCAGCTGCAAAGGATTTTGTTCAACAGCAAAGGAAAAAGCTTAACAAGTAGCCAAGATATAAAGGAACAAGTTAATAAGAGCCAAGTTTTTTAAAGTGGTTCGGCACGAAAATGCCTACGTCCACTGATTCTCTTTGTTAATTCACTTCATATGGGCAGTACAAGTTAAGAAAAGTATCGGGAGGTGTCGGATGTTCCATGCCCTCTGGAACACCACTCCGTCCACTTTGACAAAATATAAGCTCCGTTGTGGAGATCTTTATGAATTACGTATGGTCGGTCCCAGATTGGATCCACCGCTCCTGGGCGCGGAAAGATTCGCTTGAGGACAAGATCTCCTTTTTGTAAGCTGCGATGTTTGACTTTGGAGTTGTATAGTGCTGCCACTTTTTGTCTGTGAGCTGCTGCTTTGAGTGCTGCATCATTC
This sequence comes from Allium cepa, assembly GCA_030765085.1. Classification (NCBI taxonomy): domain Eukaryota; kingdom Viridiplantae; phylum Streptophyta; class Magnoliopsida; order Asparagales; family Amaryllidaceae; genus Allium; species Allium cepa. The sequence goes on along the minus strand of CM060931.1, from coordinate 754,220,637 downwards.
CTTCTCTCTTCAATTAGATCCAAAGACATGTGGAGGAGTTCTTCGTTTTCTTCGGGGTTGTAGTGGATCCTACGATGGGAAGGTACAATAGTTTCAACTGGGAGCATGGCCTCTGATCCGTATGCCAAAGAGAACGGAGTATGCCCTGTTGATGTTCTAAAAGAAGTGCGGTAGGCCCATAGTGCTGTAGGAAGTTCGTCCACCCAAGCGCCTTTTGACTTTTCAAGCTTCTTCTTGATTAGAGTCTTGAGAATCTTGTTGACAGCTTCGACTTGTCCATTTGCCTGGGGATAAGCTACGGATGAGAAGCCCTTATGAATTCCGTGCTCTTGGCACCAGTCGGCAAATTCCTCGCTGTCAAATTGAAGCCCGTTGTCTGATATGATTCTGAGTGGAACCCCGTACCTGCACAGAACGTTTTTGATCAAGAAGTTGATAACTCTAGTTAAAGATATTTTATTCAGAGGCTCCGCTTCCACCCATTTGGTGAAATAGTCAACTGCCACTATAGCATGTCTGGCCCTGCCTCGGCCCATCGGCAGTTCGCCAATTAAGTCAATTCCCCATATTGCGAAGGGCTAAGGGCTGGTCATCTGAGTAATTTCATTGGTTGGTATTCGAGGAATCTTAGCAAATTTTTGACATTTGTCGCATCTTCTGACGAAGTCTAAAGCATCTTTTTTAAAGTGGGCCAGAAATACACATATCGGAGTATCTTTTTTGCTAGGGTCTGCCCTCCGGTGTGGTCTCCACAACTTCCCTGATGGATATTGGATAGAATTTCCTTGGCTTCTCTTCCAACAACGCATCTCAATAAGGGGTTAGAGAAGCCGCGCCAATAGAGGATGCCTTCTTGCATTATGTAGTGGGAAGCTTTCCTTAGAATTTTCTTAATTTCATTTCGCCCGTCGGGTAGGTTGCCGTTTTGTAAGTATTCTCGGATAGGGGTCATCCATGTTTCTTCTTCGGTTGCAGCTATCAGATTTACTTGCTCGAAACTTGGTGCCAGCTGTTTTGAGATGGTTAATGCTCCGAAAATAGTGATGTTCTTCATGCTAGCTTGTTTTGCTAGTTCGTCGGCCTCTTGATTCTCTTCTCGGGGAATGTGTTTGATTAAATAGTGAACTAATTGATTAAGCAGTAGCTTGGTCTTCTTTAGATACGTTGTGAGTCGTTATCCTCGAGTTTGGAATTCTCCCAGTATTTGATTTACAATAAGTTGAGAATCACTATGGAGACATAAAGAACTGACTCCAATTTCCAGTGCAAGTTCTAATCCGGCTATCACTGCTTCGTATTCTGCGTCATTGTTGGTGGCAGCGAATTCCAATCTTAGGGCGTAGTGCAGCTTCTTTCCCCTGGGGGTGATTATCACAACACCTTCCCCGAGCCATGTTCGTTCGGCGCTCCATCTACGAAGAGATTCCACTTGATATCTTCTGCTATTTCAGATTGGTCCTTACCTTCGCTAGTAGTGAATTCGGCAATGAAATCAGCTATGGCTTGCCCCTTGATAGCGGTGCGAGGATGGTAAGTGATATCATATTGACTTAGTTCGATGCACCCCTTAAGTAATCGCCCAGAAGTGTCGGGGCGATGGAGCACTTGCCTTAGCGGTTGATCGGTTAAAACTCTGATGGAATGAGGCCGGAAATAGTGACGCAGTTTCCGTGATGTGATTAATAAGCAGTACGCTAGCTTCTCAAGTTTAGGATATCTGACTTCTGCCTCCGTAAACCTCTTACTTACGAAGTATACGGGCCGTTGCGTGCGGTTATCCTCCCTCACCAAAGCGGCGCTTAGAGCATGAGATGACACAGCAAGGTATAGGTATAACTCTTCGCCTTCACTAGGAGTTGAGAGTACCGGTGGTCTCTGGAGATGTTCTATTAGGTTATGGAAGGCCGTTAGGCATTCGTTAGTCCATTCGAACTTTCCTTTGTCTTTCTTTAGGGCTTCGAAGAAAGGGACACACTTGTCAGTTGCTTTGGAGATGAATCTGCTTAGGGCGGCCAACTTCCCGTTTAGGCTTTGCATTTCTTTCCGAGTGAATGGTATCTTGATATCTTGCAAGGCTCGGACTTGTTCGGGGTTTTCTTCGATCCCTCTGGCATGGACGATGAATCCCAAAAACTTTCCTGATGACACCCCGAAGGAGCACTTTAGGGGATTCAGCTTCATTCCATATTGGTGGAGTATTTGGAACATCTCGTCCAGGTGGCTTACATGATCGTTGGCTTTTCTTGATTTAACCAGCATGTCATCCACATAGACCTCCATAGTTCGTCCCACCAATTCCATAAACATCTTGTTGACGAGGCGCTGGTAAGTAGCTCCGGCGTTCTTATGTCCGAAAGGCATTACTCTGTAGCAGTACAACCCCCGGTCCGTGATGAAACTGGTGTGGTCCTGATCGGGGGCGTGCATAGGGATTTGGTTATATCCGGAGTAGGCATCCATGAAAGATAAGAGCTCGTGCCCGGCGGTACTGTCCACAAGTTGATCGATTCGGGGAAGTGGGAAGCAATCCTTTGGGCAAGCATCATTTAGGTTGGAGAAGTCAATGCATGTCCGCCACTTCCCATTAGCCTTCTTTACCAGTACCGGGTTAGCGATCCATTCTGGGTAGATGGCTTCTCGTATGAAGTTATTGGCAAGCAGGTTCTTTACCTCTTCTTCGAGGGCTGCCGATCATTCTGCCCCCATACTTCTCTTCTTTTGCTTTACCGGTACGTTGGTAGGATCGATGTTTAGTGCGTGGCATGCTATGTCCGGGGAGATTCCAGTCATATCAGCGTGTGTCCATGCAAACACATCCAAGTTGTGGCGAAGGAAATCAATGAGTTGATTCTTTAATTCTCTTTTTAACTGAGATCCGACTCTCAGCAGTTTACTTGGGTCGCGTTTGTCTACAGATACGAATTCCATAGCCTCTGCAGGCTCGGCGGTGGCCTCCTCCTCTTTGTCCCTAGGGTCTAATTCATTGAAAGGATCACTAGTATACCGAAGAGGATGTGCTTTCTTTAGTTGCTATGCTTCCAAGCTTTTCATGCAGAGAATAGTCTCTGCATTTTTCCCTAAATCTCTCCTGCGATTATTGCGAAGTTCGGTTACATAGCAGTCCCGAGCGGCGTCTTGATCCCCTTCTACTTCTCCCACTCCATTATCCGTTGGGAACTTCATCTTCAGGCACCATGGGGCAAGGACAATTTGGAAGTCGGACAAGGCTGGTCTTCCTAAAAAGGCATTGTCGGCCGAGTGGTTTTCTATTAGCACGAATGTTTGTTTCCGAACGGCGGAGCGGGGATGACTTCCCAATTCAACAAAGAGATCCAACTGTCCGAGGGGCATCTTTGCTTCTCCAGTGAAACCGTGTAGTGGTTTGTTGCAGGGAGGCACGTCCTTCATTGACAGCTTCATTTTGTCGAAAGCATGCTTGAACAGAATATTCACTGAGCTTCCAGTGTCTACTAGGATTCGAAAAACTTCAGCTGGGCTGATCCAGGCAGAGATGACCATAGGATCCATATGAGGGTATTGCCTTCCTTCTAGGTCGTGCCCACTGAATGTGATGTCAATATTTTCCTTCCACTTAGGGTGGCGTTCTTCCATAGCAGAATTGACGCAGTCTCGCTCGCTTCTGAGCGAGTTTCCATATCTTTCCATTTCTGCCCAGCTTTTGTCGGCGATGTGTGGCCCCCCAGATATTGTATGAACCACTATCTTCTCTTGGCTGGAACCGCTGGTGTTACGGTTTCCTCCGCCTGTTTCTGGGTGGAGCTTCCCTGGGTTTTTCTTGGCGGGAGCTGGAGTCCTGTCCTGGCACTTTACATAGCGTTCCAGCCTCTTTCTCCTGATGTGTTCTTCAATTAGGTCGCGGAGATGGCGGCATTCATTGGTATCGCGCCCATGAGACTCGTGGAAATGACAGAATTTTCCGGACTGGATTGCGCGATCTGACTCTTTCTTGTACGGGAGGCGCTTGTATGTAAGTTCGTCCTAGGTGGCCAGGAAGATGTTCTCATCTGTTTCATTCAAGGGAGTGTAAGCGTCAAATCTCGGTCCTGGTCGGTACAAGCGCTTTTCTCCCTTCTTGCCCCGTGCATTGTCTCTGGAGTCGTTTCTCCGATTGTCCTTCGCTGCGGCGGGGGCGTTTCCATGAGCCGTCTTAGCCTGCGGTCCTATCTGCCTTTCCATGGCAGCCTCTTCGAGTCTCATGTACTTTCCAGCTTCATGGAAGAAATCGGGCAAGGTAGCTGGTTTTTCTTTAGTTAGTCTTCTAGCAAACTTGGTATCCGGATGCACACCACTGCAAAGGGCCATCAGGACAAGTTTCTCATCGGCATCTTGAACTGCAGCCGCTGCGGCATTGAACCGGGTTAGGTATTGCTGCAGTGTCTCTCCGGGTTTCTGTTTGACAGTAGATAGGGAGTAAACATCCTTGGGTTGTTCCACATGAATGCGGAACTGGCTGATAAACTTCTCCTTCAACATTTCCCATGAACTGATGGATCCTTGGGGTAGATCCCAGAACCAGGAGGTAGCTAGATCTGCTAAAAATAGTGGAAAGCATTTGCATAATACTCCTTCCGTTGCCCCGCTCATGAGCATATGTTGTGTGTATCTTTACAGGTGTACAACGAGGTCAGAGGTTCCCTTGTATGGTTCCATTGTGGGCATTTTCCCCTCTCAGGTGGTGATGGCAGTTTCAATATTGCGGGTGAAAGGGCTGGTTACCCTAGCACCTATCCCACGATCTCTTTGGTCCCGTTGGACGCATTCTCTGAACAATCGTGCCATCCTCTCATCAGAATATGGGGCAGATAAGAAAGAGCTTGGTTCTTCCCTGCGGGATCGATTCTGTCTGGATGGCCTGTAGGGGTGGTATAGTCTATCACTCCTAATGTTTCCCAGCGGCTGTCTTTGGCTGTCCGGATGCACGCTAGGTTCAGCTATAGTTGGCCCTTGCCTTGATCTTCCCCTGGGGGGTTTTGTTTCAAGCATTTCCTCGGGGTCAACTACGGGCTGGATTCTAGCTCGGCTCCGTTAATTGGTGTTTCTCTGGCTAGGCAACATGACCGGCTTAGCTACATCTGATCCTTGCCTGGTACCTCCCCTGCGGGGTTCGGTTCCAAGAGTTTCCTCGGGTCGTAGTTCGGGCTGAGTTCGGGCTCGGCTCCTACCATTGTTGTTTCTGTTGATAGTTTCTTCGAAGAAGGAAGACCTTTGTCGCCCCCCAAATCCTCCGGATTGGGATTCACCCCATGATTCAGTGTCGCGGTTGGATTCTTCAGCATCCCTTAAGCGTGACATGAGTTGGTCCACCAAAGCTTCTTGTTGGGATATGAAGTGGTTAGTTACTTCAGCCAAAACTCTAGTAATTGCCGCCGGTTGTTCTGTGGCAGGGGCTGTCGGGTTTGTCTGATCCTCGTTCGGTACTGCTGTTGGAATGGGATGATTCTATTAATCTGTGATTACTGGATCCGGAATGCTGCTAGTTGCGATGTTCTTTCCCTTTCTCTGCCTGGAAGTCATGTTGTCCAGGCACCAAGCGATGTTGTTAGGAAGAAGGCTGAGGGGGGGAAGCTTGAAGCTTCGGGTTCGAAGCTCTCAGTGAAAGCACCAAAAATGTTTGCACAAAAAATGGACAAACACCTCAAAGTCGTATGATTTGGTTGATTTTATGTTGTTCTTAGTAATTTGGGTGAGTTATGCAAATAAGTAAAAAACAGGGGCTAAATTGTAAAAAGACACGCAGATTTATAGTGGTTCGGCCAGAACGTGCCTATGTCCACTTTATATGTTATTCTCTCTTTTCTTTCATATTACAAGTACAAAGCTTTGTATACAAGTATATGAAAGTTGTTTGAAAGTTCCTTCCGTGCTTGAGCTCTCAAACTTGTCTTGCCATTGTTGTACCCCTGCCCCTCTATTTATAGAGTGAGGCTGGGGGTAGGGGTCTTGGATGTATATAGCTACTGGTGGGCCTAGGCTGAAGCGATCTGGCCTGGCATATCTTGTTCGGCGGAGCTTGGTTCGGTCGTGCTTGGAGTGGTTGGTCCGGAGGTTCATTCGGTAGTGGGTGGAAAGATGTTTGGTTCGGCAGGGAGGAGAGGGCTTCTGGACCGTTGGCTTGGTGATGAGTGATTCGGCAGTGAGTTGGTTCGGTATTGGAAGGGGATGGCCTGGTTCGGTATTGAGTTGGTTCGGCGGGAGGTGGCTGGGAACTGGTTCGGCAGGCGATAGTTGGATTCGGTTTCTCTTGGACCGGTGGTGGCGAGATAGGCACCCAAGAATAATCACAGACAATGGAACCCAATTCGAAAGTGAAGAGTTCCAAGATTTATGCAAGAAATTCAAGATCCGGAAAAGCTTCTCAGCGGTAGCTCATCCGCAGGCAAACGGGCAAGTGGAAGCAGTAAACAAAATTATCAAATCGACCATCAAAAAACAGCTGGAAAAAGCGAAAGGTGGTTGGGTCGATAAGCTTCCACTAGCACTATGGGCATATAGAACTACACATAAAACTGCGACGGGGCACACTCCATTTTCATTGGCATATGGATCAGAGGCAATGATTCTGGTAGAAATAGAAGTCCCTTCGCATAGAAGAATTCATTTCAACCAAGCAAAAAATGAGGAGTTACAACTTGAAGCACTTGACTTCCTTGATGAAAGAAGGGAAAAGGCTCAGCTCAGAATTGCGGCCCATCAGCAAAGAATTGCCAGGCACTTCAATTCCAAAGTTCGCCAACGCAGCTTTGAGATTGGAGATCTAGTCTTGAAGAGGGTCATGACAGCAACGGGAGTGTTTGCGCCAAACTGGGAAGGGTCGTATGTTATAGGACAAAAACTTCTTGATGGCACATTAAAACTTGTAACTGTTGAAGGAGACCCAATTCCAAGAGCTTGGAACAACAATCATTTGCGCCCATATTTTACTTAAAGGCTTTAATGAAATATTGTAAAAGAATGATGAATGTATGATTCTTGTATTGAAAGCCGTTGTAAAGCCAGTGCAAGTGAATAATAAGAACTATAAAGTGGATGTAGGCCCAGTTATTGGTCGAACCACTGTAAATCTTGTGTTCTTTACTATTATAAACTGCTTTGTTTTATTTCGACATATAAAATACGTCAATTGTATTACTAAAATGTTGATTTAATAATGCAGGGCATAAAAACAAAGCTTACCCCTCGCAAGACCAGGCAATCCCCGACATCACCCAACAAGCAAACGCTAAGCCGTTCAAAATTTCCATACTCAAATCCTACGAAAGAAGTGCTTCAAGCAAAAAGTTAGTGATTCTGCTGCAAGTGGGCCCTTCCTAACTAATTGTGGTTGTTTGTACAAACGAGCATCCAGTTAAATAGCCTGTATCTGCCCCCACCAACTCGCTTAACTATGAAGTATACTTCTTTGGATAAGGGAAATTATTGGCAATTAAAAGAGAAGTGTATTTGGAAAAGATAACGAGGATCGCCGATATGAATAGATGGCAAAGAGACATTGGCGAGCAAGCATCAAATAGTCAAAGACCTCTTCGGAGGCACAAGCCCTCTTCGGAGGCACAACTCTTCGGAGGATAAAAACCTCGAACAGGGAATGCCAGAAAACTTTGTCAACAAAAAAGATTGGTATGAAATGACCGGGAGCACCTTCCCAACTGGAAGGCAAGGCGCTTGTTCACTAGTTGAGACAGTTTGCGCAGACAAGCGTCCAAGTAACTTGCGTCCGCCCCGTGAATCCATACGATGATCGGAGGCACCTTCCCAAGTGGAAGGCAAGGCGCTTGTTCACTAGCTGAGACAATCTGCGCAAATAAACGTCCAAGTAACATGCGTCCGCCCCGTGAATCCAGCCAACCATGAGGAAGAAACTTCCAGGCATACTCGGAGGCGCGCATTCCACCGAAATTTGAAATAAAACTTCACAAGTGCTGGAATGTGAAAAGCCCTCTTCGGAGGCCCATTTCACCATAGTTGAAATGCTAAAAGACCTCTAGCGGGCCTCGGTAGAAAAAGAGAGTTCTTTCTCGACAGAAAGTTGCGGACTGATCGGTGGCACAGAACACTCGTGTCCGCCCCGTGAATCCATCCAACTAAGGAAGGAAACTCCAAACTTCCAGGCAAAAGCCTTACTCAAAGGCACACATTTCACCGTGATTTGAAATAAAACTTCACACGAGTCGAAATGTGAAAAGCCCTCTTCGGAGGCCTGCTTCCCAACGAACAGGGAAAAGATAAAAGCCTCTCCCAAGAGGCAGAAACAAAAAAGACCTCTTACCAGAGGCACAATCAAACAAAAAGACCTCTTCCCAGAGGCGCAACCAAACAAAAAGGCCTCTTGCCAAAGGCACAATAGAAAAAAAACCCTCTTCGGAGGCACGAGCAGGTTGAAGCCCTTTTTCGGAAGGCCCACTGTACTATGAAGTAAAATTCACTTGCCAAAGCAAAAGTGACTTTATCCAAAAGTGAAGTGTAAAAACTTCGCCAAAAAAAAGAGAAGACTCCTCCAATATGAAGTGCATTCTACTAAATTAGAAAAATATTTCCTTGGAACGGAAATATTATCATATAAAGTACAAATGCAAACCTCCTTCAAATGGAAGAGTTGTTCTCTAAAGGAAGAGTACAAGTCTTCTCGAAACAGAAGAGTTTTTCTCTGAAACTTTGCCAATGTGAAAGAGATTGCAATAAACCATGGTATGGGGGCAATACAATATAGTCATCAGAAAAATAAGAACAACGCTCAAGCAACATACCATAGGTTTACTGCAACTTCATATAAAGAAGATAAATAAACTTGCATGAAAATGGAAAATAAATGCGTTCTTAAATACAGACAGAAATTTGTATAAGTAAAAGAACCATTTTATTCCATACTATGAGAATTTTATACATATACAAGTTTCAAAGTAAAAGAAGGCGGGGACTGGTACCCGCACAATCTCCAGTCAACGCAAGCTTATACACAAGCAAAAAGCAAAGAGCGAGATAAAAAGCACAGGACCAAAGCCATCATTTCTTCTTCCCTCCACCTTTTGAGCCTGCGCCTGGCCGGATGACCAACTTCTTACGCCGGCTTGAAAGAGTAGGGGAAGAAGGAGAAAGGAGAACAACTGGACTTGTTTCTGCTTTTTCCTCGCCATCTGAAGATTCTTTCTTCTTTGAGACTCCACTTTTCCCCCTTTTCTTAGAAGAAGACCCGCTTCCTGGAGTAAAAAGTGTGGCTAACGGCGTATCGTCAGAACTAGTTAGTTCCGGAGTCTTTTTGCCCTCTTTAGTTTCTTCTCCCCTATGTTCTTGTGAAGCAATGGGATCGTCCAAGTTTTGGAGAGCTTCTATTTGCTCCTTTTGTGAACCCGGTTGAGAGGCAAAAGGAGGAGTGACCTAAAGAGACGGGGGAGGAATAACTGGAGGAGGGGAAGTCTGAACAATGCTCGGTACTTTATCTATAGAAGAAAAGAAGTTAATGTCAGTATCTCTCGAAAAGAGAGGAGTTAGTGGCATGTCGAGATTTAAAAAATAATCAAGAAGTTCATCAAACTCATGTGAAGCGAAGAGCAGTCCACTTGAGCAAGATCAGCAGTAAGGTTACCTGGCGAAGCAAGCTTTACTATGTCAACTTCAAAGCCCCGCGCATCACCACTCTCTTGACTATCATCTCCATTGTGAGCAGTTGCACCTTCGGTGATGGCTTTAGTAGGAGGCGGAGAATGAGAACCAGAACCAAAAATGTCGATATCGGCTGAATCGAAGGTTGAACTGGGTCGGTTAAAGTTGCCTTTCCTACATGTTCTCCTTCGGCCATTCTGGCTCTCTCTTCGGCCAATTGCTCCTTTCCTCTGGTAAGAGCGGCGCGGGAATCGTCATCATGATAATTTGCCTCTAAATCCGCCTTAGTATAGCCAGCACTGCCAAACATGACAAGTATGGCCTCTCACACTTCGGCCAGAGTTATTTCATATTTGGGTCCTAGAAAGGAGAGACTACCACGCCCCAGGACGCTATGCATGTAGAAGTCAAACAATGTTGAGCTGATATTGGCCTTCGTTGCTTCGTGAGACTCTTTAGCTACAGTTTTACCAGCAACAGCCTCATCACGCTCTCTTTCAGCTTTAGAGAGTTGAAGTTTTAGCATTTCGATCTCCACGTCCTTGGAGCTAGTCTTCTTTCGTAACTCTGCGATGTCAGCAATATGGCCCCCATTAATTCTTTTTTGCATATCAAGCCTATCTTCGGCATCTCTTTGAGTGGCATGAGCATCTCGCACCTGTTGTTGAAGAACTTTCTCCCTTTGCGAATAGGAAGTGGAGGAAGTGGCAAGCTCTTCTTTGAGTTTTTCAACTTCCACTTCGAGATGTTCATTATAAGTAACAATGCTTCTCATTTCCGCATCATGTTGCTCAAGGATCTTCTGCCATTCAGATTTGTTGTTTTCCATTGTTAACATGGCTTCAAGATTCGCGCGATTTACCCTTTGGAGCTCATCGACAAGCTTTTTCCAACCTGACATTCTTTCGATATCAAGTTTGACAGCATCAAGGTTGCGCAGCATAGCCTGCTTATCGATCGGGACCAGGTCAAGATCAAAGCGCACTCCTTTCAGGCACCAGTTCGGGAATCGGCTCTGAAGAGTAGCTGGGCCTAGACCAACTCGATATGGGGGCCTTCCAATGAGTGTTTGAATATCAGTACGTGCCAGGGCAGGAGATTGAGGCAGTACAGGAGCAGCAGGTTGCTTGGAAATCTCGGATGCTGGCTTTTCGCCATGTTTGGCTCTTTTACTCACATCTTCCGCAATCTGACTTTTCCCCTTGTCGTCACGGGACTTCCATTTATGAGAATCATCTTCCCTCTGGGAAGAATCGTGTCGCTCGTCCCGTCTTTCATGGCGTTATTCGTAGGCACGCCTTTCGCGTGCTTTTTGTGCGGCTCTTTCTTCGTCAGTTTCACTATAAGAAGGAAGATATCTCTTGGGATCAAAAGAGCCGCGTCTCCCGTAGCTCTGAAAGTCGTCGTAATAAGAGCGTCGCCCCATTGAAAGACTTGAAAATGGAAAGGAGGCAATGCTTCATAATCTTTGAAGTAGAGTGCATGTAATTGCATAAGAATGCTAAAAATCCTAAGTGCGTGAAACGTGCCAACTACGCGCGTCGAACTACGAACCACTCCTCGATTGCGGGGAAATGATGGGTTTTATGGCTAACGTCAACTCTTGAGGTGACGAAGTCTGTTGTAAGGTGGATGTTTCTTCAACTGCTGAAGAGGTAGCTTTAGCAGAAATAGGATCGTCTTTAAAGAGCTCCTACGAAGTGATCATCAGATCGCTCAACCCTTCAAAAATGTCATCCCCACTCTGCTTGGCGGGACTCGCTCTCTCAGTTCCCTCATCACCGGATTTCCCTGAACGATGAAAAGGCTCTTCCTCTTCGATGATCGGGGAAAGTGTAAGCTTTTCAGATGGCCCTGCAATATCAGTAGACGTAGAGCACTTCACCAGTAAAGCTTCAGAAGTAGGTTCTTTCAGTATGGGTTCCTCAGCAGGAATGGGGGCATTTGGCGATTCGGCCAGAGAATTAGGAACTTCATGAGGTTGGGTGGAGCGAGAAGAGTGCAAAAGCTCATATTGATGCAGAAGTTCATCTCTCAGCAAAAACATAATACTTCTTTCTTTAGCCGGCACGACACTTGTTAACGGAAGAATCTGACGCTAACACCCCGATGTAAGTAAAGCAAGTGTGAAAGCACCACCCGATGATACGGGAATTAGAAATAAGCAGAAAAATATCAGAAAGACAGTAGAAGACACAGTTTTTATAGTGGTTCGGCTTATAGTTAAGGCTACGTCCACTTTATATCTCTTTATTGCTGACTCAAGTACAACTTATACAACTTTCTTCAATTACAACACACTTTAGACTAGTAGATCAAACTTTGATGAAGAATAATCTCTCGAATCCATGTTGAATGATGTAGATCTTCTCTTGAAGTATGTCGTGGTGTCCTTGGTGTTTGGAGTGCTTGAAGTGTTGTGTTAGTTGAGAAAACGACAGAGTATCGGCGCTTCGAGAATGAGCCAAAAAGATCCCCCGAACGTTGGAGCTCACACGGTATTTATAGGAGTTTTCGGACAGGCCTTAAGTCGTGAGCGACTTAAGATAAGTCGTAAGTCGAAGGATACGACCTAGCATGAGTCGTAACTCGCCAGCGAGCTAAGGGGATTTGAGTTACGACCTAACTGGTTCGCATCTGGCCATCTGAACTAGCTAGTAGATTCCAGCGACCTAATGGAGAGCGGCAAGGTTCGATAAGTGCTAAGTCGTGAGCGACTTAAAGCAGGTAATGAAACCACTAGGTCGCTGCCGCTTTATCTACTTAGGTCATGAAGTATTTAGGTCGTTGAGTCGTGGCTTCCTGTAAGCAGTTAGGTCATCCCACTCTCTTAGCAGCTAGGTCGCTTATTCCTTAAGTCGTTAGGTCGTCCCATTCCTTTAGGTCGCTAAGTCGCTTCATCCCTTAAGTCACTAAGTCGTCCCATTCCTTTAAGTCGCTAAGTCGCTTCATCCTTTAAGTCGCTAAGTCGCTTCATCCCTTAAGTCGCTAAGTCGCTTCGTCCCTTAAGTCGCTAAGTCGCTTCGTCCTTTAAGTCGCTAAGTCGCTTCATCCTTTAAGTCGCTAAGTCGCTTCATCCCTTAAGTCGCTAAGTCATCCCATTCCTTTAAGTCGCTAAGTCGCTTCATCCCTTAAGTCGCTAAGTCATCCCATTCCTTTAAGTCGCTAAGTCGCTTCATCCCTTAAGTCGCTAAGTCGCTTCGTCCTTTAAGTCGCTAAGTCGCTTCGTCCTTTAAGTCGCTAAGTCGCTTCATCCTTTTAGTCGCTAAGTCGCTGAGTCGCTAGGTCGCATAATAAAGGGAATTAATATTTGCCCCTCAAAGTAAACGCCTAGGTCGTAGGTCGTGTGCTTTGACTTAGTTCCTCAGGTTGTGAGCGACTCAAACGGTTCGCTAGGTCGTGTGACGGTATGCCTTCCTTTCATATAAATTGCTTAAGCTGTTCCTTCTTCACTTTACCTGCTCCATCACTCTAAGCCGCCATTAGCGATTTCTCGAGCTTCCTAAAGATAATTTTGAACCAATCAATCACCGATTATCCTTAATATTTCATCGCGTAAGTAAATTTGCTTCCTGCTCAATCATGATTATTGATGAACTACGAATCTCTACCCTCTGACCCCAAATCAACTTCGTACGCCTCCCTTAGCTTTTGAGTCAAGTTGCGATTGATTTTGATCGCCATTAGTTATGCTGCTATTGCGACTCATGAGAGCATAAAAGCGCGTTGGATTTATGATGGAGTTGGAGCGAATCGAATCAGTGTGGGTGATTTGGTGAAATGGATAAATAATGGATTTTTGTTGGTTGAGAGGCTAACGGGTTAACGGGTTAGGAGGTAGGAGTTATTGGGTAGAGAGGAAGTTAGCGAGTTAGGAGGATGCCAACAGGAGATGGTCCAAGGCTGCCTAGTTTCATTAGAGGCGACCCAACAAATCCGAACAACTTAAGAGACTTTGCGACCTAATGTGCTTAAACGACTTTAGAGCCCACGACTTAAATTGCACACGACTTAACTTCTTAGGTCGTGTTAGTATCTTAATGACCTAGGACTTAAACCTTAGATCATGCGAGCGACCTAGGTCTTGGATGCGCACAGCCATGCCTTGTTTTTCTTGCGACTTAAATCACTTGCGACTTATCATATCTGCGACTTAGGCTTTAGGTCGCGGCCGAGCTAGGACTTGGATGAATTTTGCGCTGCCGAGAAACTTCTTGCGGCTTAACTCACTTACGACTTAGCATATCTGTTAGGTCGTGAACGACCTAGGACTTGGATGAATACTCTCATGCCTTACATCCTTTAACTCAAACCATACGGCCTAGGACTTGAACAACTCCTCATTGCCTTGACTTGAAGCCTTTTAATTTGAACTTGGAACCGTCGAGATAACTCGCATGACTTTGCTATGCTTGCTTAACAGATTATACCAAATTTTGACGCTAATAACCTGTTAAATACAACATTTGCAGAAAACTAGGGCGAGTATATTGTCATTGATCGCCTACATCGAATGACATATTAATCGATAAAAGATAATTAACTCAACTTAAGGAAATTGTATGAAATGCTGTCAGTCAACAAATTCAAGTGAAGTAGTAAAGCAATGTTAATCAACTAAAGCTGATTTGTTTGCATTAATACTGCACTTGTACTTGGACTTAGAGTGACAAGTCTCGAAATATTACAATTGACACATGTTCATTAGTTTAATTTCAGTTATATTTACTTATCGCTTTATTAGTTTTACACACTACTTCACACATTTAGGAAACGTGCACCTTCATATTTGAATATCCAGTTCCTTGTATAGAATGTCTTCTCGTCAAGAGGGAGAAGCAGTACAAACTGGAGAGGCCTTCCCGATGGCTGGTCCACTGGTCAACCCACCAGAAAGAACTCCAACTACCCTGAGTTACCGGGTGTTCAACCAGTTACACGCCCAATTTGGGATTGTAGAAGAAGATGTTATTCTCCCTGGGCCAAATGATTTTACCGACAGTCCTCCCTTCGGGTTTGTTGCCGTTAACCGCCAAATGTGCCTTTGTGGAGCCATTCCTCCTTTCAACAATTTTCTCCAACAACTCCTTCACCGATTGGCTATTTCTCCTTTTCAGTTGCACCCCAACGGCTATGCCATTTTGATGGGATTATGCGTTCTCTTCAGAAGGATGCTTGACCGCCTCCCAAGCTTTGAAGAAATCCGCTATTTATGCACATTTGCGAGAAACAAAGACCATTCTTCCATTATATATATGAGAAGCGCCAGAAAACGCAAGCTTATCACAGATCTCTCTGATAGCGCTCATGGTTTCCTAAGCCAGTTCTTCTTTGTCCATTGCCTCCAGGGATTTTACGCTATCTGGAGAGTAGGGGGTAAGCTTACTTATCCCCATTCTTTCCTTTTCTAAGCTTTGCGAGATCAAAATTACTAAATGTTAACCTCTCTCTCTACTTTTGCAGTCCTTCTACCTCTTTGTAGAGATCCAAGCCATAAGCAGACTTTTGAGAGGCTTAACGCTGTGGCGGCTGAGGAGAGAAGTATCAAGTTTTTGCTAAGAGACGAGTTCCTTCATCAGTTCGGACTCATACACCCTTCCCGCTCCATCCAGCCTTATGAAGTTCCTGATTCTCCGGCCGAGACACCGGATGCCCCAGTTTCTGTTGAGGAGCCTACACTGAAAGATCCTGCTCCTGAGGCTTCTCTGGTGAAGTGCTCTACTTCTACTGATGTCGCGGGGTCATCTGGCAAATTTCCACTTGCCCCGGTCATTGAAGAAGAAGAGCCTCGAGAATCTCCCCAACATTCAGGGAAGTCCGGTGATGGAGAAGCTGGGAAAACAAGTCCTGCCAAGCAGAGCGGGGATGACACTTTTGAAGGGTTGAGCGACCTATTTATCACCTCACAGGAGCTCTTTAAAGATGATCCTATTACCACTGGGGTTTCTTCTTCAGTAGTTGAAGTAACTTCTATTTTGCAACAGATTCCATCGACTCAAGAGTTTACGTTAGCTACTACACACATCATTTCTTCGCAACCGAGGAGTGGTTCGTAGTTTAACGCGCGTAGTCTGCACGTTACACACACTTAGGATTTTCAGAAATTATATGTACCTATATACGCTTTTACTTCCAGGATTTTCAAGTTTTGCCTCTTTCTCATTTTTAGGTTCTCCAATGGGGCGTAGCGGTTCCTATTATGACGACTTTCAACAGTACGGAAGGCGTGGTCAATATGATTATAGGCGCTATCTTCCCGCCCACAGAGAAGCTGATGAAGAGAGAGCTGCTCGAAAAGCTCAAGAAAGAAGAGCATATGAAGAAAGGTACGGAAGAAGGGATGAGCAACATGACTCTTCTCGCAGAGGCGATGACTCTCATAAAAGAAAAACTTATGACGATAGAGGAAAGAGTCACGACATTGGAGATCCAAGCAAACGGGCCAGGCTTGATGAAAAGACCACATGTGCAACTTTAGAAAAGGCCGCTGCTCTCACTTCTCTTAAAATTCCTTCAAAGTCTCCTGCCCTTGAAGGAGACGACATTCAGACACTTCTCGGCAGACCCTCTTACCAACTTGAGAGAGGTCCACCAACCCTTCAAAGTCGGTTCCCGCTTTGGTGCTTAAAGGGAGTCGGCTTTGACCTTGACTTGGTTCCCATCGACAAAAAGGCCATGCTACGAAATCTTGACACTGTTAAACTTGATATTGAGAGAATGTCAGCGTGGTAAAAGCTCGTCGATGAGCTTCAAAGGGTGAACCGGGCCAACCTTGAAGCTATACTGACGATGAAGAACGACAAGTCTGAATGGCAGAAAATTCCTGATCAGCACAACACCGAAATGAAAAACATCGCTGAGTACAACGAAAAGCTTGAGGCGGAGGTCGAGAAACTTAAGCACGAGCTTGCTACTTCTTCCACCTCTTACACTCAAAAGGAAGAGGTGCTTCAGAAGCAAGTTCGAGATGCTCATGCCGCTCAACGGTATGTTGAAACCCGTCTTGAAGCTACACAGAAGAAGGTGGAAAAATATCATGCTGACTTTGCAAAGTTACGGGAGAAAACTAACTCCTAGGACTTAGAAATCATGAGGCTGAAAGCTCAATTATCAAAGACTGAGAAAGAACGTGATGAGGCCATGGCTGGAAAGAGAGCCGCTGAACAATCTCATGAAGAGACAAAAGCCAACATCAGCTCTACTTTGTTTGATTTTTACGTCCAAAGCGTCCTGGGGCGTGGCAGCCTTGCATTTTTGGGGCCTAAATACGAAATCACTTTGGCTGAAGTGTGGAAGGCTGTAATGGATATGCTCAAAGGTGCTAGTTATTCCGAAGATGAACTTGAAGCACATTACTTTGATGACGAAACTCGTGCTGCTCTCGCCAGAGGAAAGGAGTAGCTTGTTAAAGTATGAGCCGAAACAATAGGAGGGGAGCCTTCAGAGAAAGAAGCACCTTTAATTGCCCCTGCCCCTCCTTCAACTTTGGCCGACATTGATATCATGGGCTCCGGTTCCCATTCTTCGCCCACGGCTAAAGTCGTAACTGAGATTACAAGCGCACATGGCGGAGACGAAGGTGAAGAAAGCACTGAAGCACAAGCTTATGAAATTGACGTTAGAAAACTAACTTCTCCATGTAACTTTAATGCTGATCTTGATCAAGTAGACTGCTCATTTTCTTCATATGGGTTTGAGGAGCTTCTTGATTATTTCCTGAATCTCAACGAGCCTTTATCTTTAACTTCTTTTCTTCTGTAGAGAAAGTACTGAGCATTGTTCAGACTTCCCCTCCTCCAGTTATTCCTCCCCCGTCTCTGCAAGTCACTCCTCCTTCTGCCTCTCAACCGGGTTCACAAGAGGAGCAAATAGAAGCTCTTCAAAACTTGGACGATCCTATTGCTTCACAAGAACATAGGGGAGAAGAGACTGAAGAGGGCGAAAATACTCCGGAACTAAATGGTTCCGACGATACTCCGTTGGCCACACTTTTTACTCCAGGAAGCGGGTCTTCTCCTAAGAAAAGGGGAAAACATGGAGTCTCAAAGAAGAAGGAAGCTTTAGCTGGCGAGGAAAAAGCAAAGACAAGTCCGATTGTTCCCCTTTCTCCTTCTTCCCCTACTCTTTCAAGCCGGCGCAGGAAGTTGGTCATCCGGCCAGGTGCAGGCTCAAAAGGTGGAGGGAAGAAGAAATGATGGCTTTGGTCCTGTGCTTTTTATCTCGCTCTTTTCTTTTTGCTTGTATATAAGCTTGTGTAGACCGGAGACTGTGTGGGTACCAGTCCCCGCTTTCTTTTACTTTGAAACCTGCATATGTATAAAATTCTCATAGTATGGAATAAAATGGTTCTTTTACTTATACAAATTTCTGTCTGTATTTGAGAACGCTTTTACTTTCTGTTTTCATGCAAGTTTCTTTATCCTCTTTATGTGAGATTGCAGTAAACCTATGGTATGTTTATTGAGCATTGTTTTCATTTTTGTGATGACTATACTGTATTGCCCCCATACCATGGTTTACTGCAATCTCTTTCACATTGGCAAAGTTTTTGAGAAGACTTGTACTCTTCCTTTAGAGAACAACTCTTCCATTTGAAAGAAGTTTGCATTTGTACTTTATAGGATAATATTTCCGTTCCAAGAAAATATTTTTCTAATTTAGTAGAATGCACTTCATATTGGAGGAGTTGTCTCTTCTCTTTTTTTTTTGTTGCGAAGTTTTTACACTTCACTTTTGGAAAAAGTCACTTTTGCTTTGGCAAGTGAATTTCACTTCATAGTACAGTGGGCCTTCCGAAAAAGGGCTTCAACCTACTTGAACCTCCGAAGAGAGTTTTTTGTTTGATTGTGCCTCTGGGAAGAGGTCTTTTTGTTTGGTCGCGCCTCTAGGAATAGGTATTTTTGTTTATTGTGCCTCTGGGAAGAGGTCTTTTTGTTTGGTTGCGCCTCTGGGAAGAGGTCTTTTTGTTTATTGTGCCTCTGGGAAGAGGTCTTTTTGTTTGGTTGCGCCTCAGGGAAGAGGTCTTTTTGTTTCTACCTCTTGGGAGAGGCTTTTATCTTTTCCCTGTTCATTGGGAAGCGGGCTTTCCAAAGAGGGCTTTTCACATTTCGACTCGTGTGAAGTTTTATTTCAGATCACGGTAAAATGTGTGCCTTTGAGTAGGGCTTTTTCCTGGAAGTTTGGAGCTTCTTTCTCTTAGCTGGATGGATTCACGGGGAGGACACAAGTGTTCTGTGCAACCGATCAGTCCGCAAATTTCTGTCGAGAAAGAACTCTCTTTTTCTATCGAGGCCTGCTAGAGGTCTTTTAGCATTTCAACTATGGTGAAATGGGCCTCCGAAGTGGGCTTTTCACATTCCAGCACTTGTGAAGTTTTACTTCAAATCTCGGTGGAATGCGTGCCTCCGAGTATACATGGAAGTTTCTTCCTCATGGTTGGCCGGATTTACGGGGCGGACGCAAGTTACTTGGACGCTTATTTGCGCAGATTGTCTCAACTAGTGAACAAGCGCCTTGCCTTCCACTTGGGAAGGTGCCTCCAATCATCGTATGGATTCACGGGGCGGACGCAAGTTACGTGGACGCTTGTCTGCGCAAACTGTCTCAGCTAGTGAACAAGCGCCTTGCCTTCCAGTCGGGAAGGTGCTCCCGGTCATTCCATACCAATTTTTTTGTTGAGAAAGTCTTCTGGCATGCCCCATTTGAGGTCTTTATCCTCCGAAGAGTTGTGCCTCCGAAGAGGGCTTGTGCTTCCGAAGAGGTCTTTTGTTGTCTGATGCTAGCTCGCCCATGTCTCTTTGCCATCTATTCATATCGGCGATCCCCGTTATCTTTTCCAAATACACTTCTCTTTTAATTGCCAATAATTTCCCTTATCCAAAGAAGTATACTTCATAGTTAAGCGAGTTGGTGAGGGCAGATACAGGCTATTTAACTGGATGCTCGTTTGTACAAACAACCACAATTAGTTAGGAAGGGCCCACTTCCAGCAAAATCACTAACTTTTGTTTGAAGCACTTCTTCCGTAGGATTTGAGTACGGAAATTTTGAACGGCTTAGCGTTTTCTTGTTGGGTGATGTCGGGGATTGCCTGGTCTTGCGAGGGGTAAGCTTTGTTTTTATGGCCTGCATTATTAAATCGACATTTTAGTAACACAATTGACGTATTTTATATGTCGAAATAAAACAAAGCAGTTTATAATAGTAAAGAACACAAGATTTATAGTGGTTCGGCCAAGAACTGCGCCTACATCCACTTTATAGTTCTTATTATTCACTTGCACTGGCTTTACAACAGCTTTCAATACAAGAATCATACATTCATCATTCTTTTACAATATTTCATTAAAGCCTTCAAGTAAAATATGGGCGCAAATGATTGCTGTTCCAAGCTCTTGGAATTGGGTCTCCTTCGACAGTTACAAGTTTGAATGTGCCATCAAGAAGTTTTTGTCCTATAACATACGGCCCTTCAAGTTTGGTCCAAGCACGCGTGTAGGTGTCATAATTCTTTTTAAGATTAGATCCCCAACTTCAAAGCTGTGTCGGCGAACTTTGGAATTGAAGTGCCGGGCTATTCTTTGCTAATGAGCCGCAATTCTGAGCTCAGCTTCTTCCCTTTTTTCATCAAGTAAATCAAGGGCTTCAAGTTGCAACTTTTCATTTTCAGTTTGATTGAAATGGATTCTTTTGTGCGAAGGGACTTCTGTTTCCACTGGAATCATTGCTTCCAATCCATATGCCAATGAAAATGGTGTGTGCCCAGTCGCAGTTTTGTGAGTAGTTTTGTATGCCCATAGTGCTAGTGGCAGCTTATCAACCCAGCCACCTTTTGCTTTTTCTAGCTGCTTTTTAATCGTTGACTAGATAATTTTATTCACTGCTTCCACTTACCTGTTTGCCTGCAGATGAGCCACTGTTGAGAAACTTTTCTGGATCTTGAATTTCTTGCAAAAATCTTGGAACTCTTTACTTTCAAATTGGGTTCCATTCTCTGTGATTATCTTTTGAGGCACACCATACCTGCGAATGATATTCTTAGTTACAAAGTTTATCATTTTCTTAGAGGTAATAGTAGCTAAGGGTTCAGATTCAGCCCATTTAGTAAAATAATCAACAGCAACAATAGCATATATGATTCCGGATTTTGAAGTTGGCAAAGGCCCGATAAGATCTATTCCCCAAATAGCAAATGGCCACGGACTGACCATTCGTGTTATCTCAGTGGAAGGTGCTCTTGGGATTTTTGCAAATCTCTGGCATCGGTCACATTTTCGGGCGTAACTTGCGGCATCACGATTAATATCTAGCCAAAAATATCCATAACGGAGAATTTTCTTTGCTAAAGTTTGACCACCTGAATGATCTCCACACTCTCCTCCGTGTACCTCAGTTAGAATTGTCTCAGCTTCTTCCTTGGTCACACATCGGAGTAATGGCATTGAGAATCCCCGCTTATACAATCGGCCATATTGAATTACAAATCTGGATGCTTTTCTCATTAATTTCTGCCGTTCTTTTGAGTTTTCTGGTAGTGAACTGTCGCGTAGATATTCCAATATCAGAGTCATCCATGATTCCCGCTCCTGTGATATAGTCATGATCCAGTCAATATCCATTTCATCAATGCTTGGAGTTGATAGGACTTCAACAGGAACTAATCCCAATAATTGAGCTTCACCAGTGCTTGCATACTTTGCGAGGGAATCTGCCTTCATGTATTCTTCCCGAGGTATATGGTTTATCGTATAATGGTCCAGGTCCTTGACAAGCTCCCAGGCTCTTTACAAGTGAGCGGGCAGACTTCCTCCTTTGGTTTGAAACTCTTTCCTGACTTGACACACAATAAGTTGTGAATCACTGAAGATCTGCAATGCCTTGATGTTCAGTTCTTTAGCAATCTTCAAGCCAACAATGAGATCTTCATATTCTGCCTCATTATTAGTCGAAGGAAATTCTAATCTCAACGCATAACACAGTGATCGTCCTTCAGGGGTTTCAAGCACAACCCCAGCCCCGGAACAGTAATCGTTTCTTGCGCCATCAACATACAATTTCCATAGAATTGGGGGATTATCGGTTATCATCTCCTCACTATCACCTTTGTCTGTACATTTTGCGATGAAGTCTGCCAAAGCTTGTCCATTGATTGCTCTCCGGGGATGATAAATGATGTCATATTGACTGAGCTCAATATTCCACTTCAAAAGACGACCCGAAGTCTCAGGACGAAACAGGACTTGCTTCAAGGGCTGATCGGTGAGGACTTTGATGGGATGAGCTTGAAAATATGGCCTTAATTTTCTTGATGCAATCAGTAGACAATAGGCGAGCTTTTCCAACTTTGAATAGTTCAATTCTGCCCCAGTGAATCTCTTGCTGATGTAGTAGAACGGGCGCTGAATTTTCGCATCCTCCCTTACCAAAGCTGCACTGAGGGCATGAGACGAGATTGCCAAATATACAAAAAGATCTTCACCATTGTCAGGCTTAGAAAGTATAGGAGGCGTTTCCATATGACGAATCAGCTCATCGAATGCTTTCTGGCATTCAGGAGTCCAGTCAAAGTTTTTTCTTCCTTTCTTTAGAGCATCAAAAATGGAATGCATTTATCAGTAGCCTTGGAAATGAACCGACTCAAGGCTGCAACTTTTCCATTGAGACTTTGCAATTCCTTCTTCATTCTAGGAGTTTTGACTTCTCTTAAGGCATTTATCTGAGCAGGATTAGCTTCAATGCCCCTGGCACTCACAATGAAACCCAAAAACTTTCCAGATTCTACCCCAAATGTACACTTCAATGGATTAAGCTTCATACCATACTTTCGGAGGATTGAGAACATCTCTGCCAAGTGATCCATGTGGTCCACTGCTTTCTTTGATTTTACCAGCATATCATCGACATAAACTTCCAAAGTCTTGCCAATCTACAGTTTAAACATGGAACTAACAAGTCTTTGGTAAGTTGCCCCCGCATTCTTAAGTCCGAAAGGCATGACTCTGTAGCAGTAAAGACCAACACCGGTGATAAAGCTCGTGTCCTCCTGATCTGGCTCATGCATCGTGATCTGGTTATATCCGAAGTAGGCATCCATAAAAGTTAGCAATTCATGCCCCATCGTTCCATCCACCAACTGGTCAATCCTGGGTAACGGGAAGCAGTCTTTGGGGCAGACTTTGTTTAGATCTGAAAAGTCAATGCACACTATCCATTTTCCATTAGCTTTTTTAACCTATACAGGATTTGAGACCCAATTCGGATAAGTAGATTCCCTAATAAAACCATTCTCCATGAGCCGATCAACTTCTTCTTTCAATGCTGCTGACCTTTCAGGACCTTGAGTTCTTCTTTTCTCCTTTACCGGTGTGAACTTTGGATCAATATTCAAGGTATGCACTGTAATTTCTGGAGATATTCCACACATATCGGCATGAGTCCAAGTGAATACATCCAGATTTGCTTTCAAAAATGATATCATAACATTTTGAACCGTTGCATTAAGCTGCGAACCCACATTCAACATTTTGTTCGGGTCTTTCGGGTCAACAGGTACCTACACTGTCACTTCAACCGGTACCACTCCATTCCCCCTGCACTGGCTTTTCTGGGATCCATCTCCCTTCGTGCACCACTATGTTCGCCTGTGCAGGGTCCATCATGTAATTGCTACAAGGTTCATTCTTTGATGCGGACTGGGGCCGCCGCATCTTTTCCCATTTCTCTCTTCCTCGTTTCACGCAACTCTGTAAGATAACACTCTCGTCCAGCATTCTGATCCCCTTTCACCACACCGACTCCATTATCTGTGGGGAATTTTATGGTCAGACACCATGGGGCAAGAATAGCTTTAAATGCTGCCAGAGTTGGTTGGCCTAAGAAGGCATTGTAGGTAGAAAATTCTTCAACAATAACAAAGGTCTATTTTCGAGCCACTTTTCTCTGCCCCTCTCCAAGCTCTACGAACAAATCGATAGTCCCAATTGGCTGTTTCGGCTCCCTAGTAAAACCAGCAATCTTTAATGATGAAGCTTGAACGTCAGCCATTGTAATCTTCATCTGATCAAAAGTCTTCTTGAAGAGAATGTTGCACGAAGCTCCACAGTCAACCAGAACTCTTTTCATAGTAGCTGGCCCAATGCCAGCGGAGATGACCAAAGGATCAATGGTAGGAGCTTCAACACCCATCGAATCCCTAGTACTGAATATAATGTCATCATTAAAAGTTTTCTGCTGCTTCCGGGGTGCAGCATCTTCTAACACAAAAACACTTTCATCTGCCGGTGCATACTTCAAAGAACGGGCGTATCTTTCCATCTCACCCCAACTCCTGCCAGCTGGGTGAGGGCCTCCTGTAACCACATTTATAACAGGCCTATCTGATTCATGAGCTGCCGCCTTTTCACTTGAGCTAGGACGATGAACAGGAACCTGTTGTCCTTGAGTTGACGAAGTTGGGCCATTCTTGTTCCTTATTACATATTGTTGGAGCTTTTTTTCCTTCAATAGTTCCTCAATTACTGCTCGTCGACGGAAATTCTATCGGATTAGAAAACCGTCGAACGAATTTAGTAACAAAATTTATACCGCAAGCGCACGGTGTACGAATGTAGCACGTGGCGAATACGGGTCGATCCGCAGGGAATTGATGATTTTAAAAATTTCTATTCAATCAAATTATACCAAAGTCGAAGAGGATTTGTTAACTAGAAATAAAATGAGGCTAACACTAGAAAATTTGATTCAAAAATTATTAGACTAAAGAACAATTTAGAGGCAAATCCACTCTCAAATTTTTGTAAATCAACAAACACATAATTTATGATCTCTAACTTTGATATTAAGTGAAATAATCATTGCATTTATCATAAGTATGGTTTGTTTATGTTATTAGTTAACATAACTCAAACCATCAAACTATAATACAACAATTATACCACTTACAATTCTCATGAAAAAGAAGCGAAAGCAAAAACTATTTTAAGTATGATCTATTTACTATTGTAACTAGTAACATAGATCATCAAATTTCATTTTTACTTTCATTTCATAATCAAAAATTAATTAGCAAATGTTGATGTAAATTGTGTTTATGTTGAGTAAGAATAGCTCATTTGCATAAGCAATATAAGCTATCAAATCCACTTGTATAAACTTACATCAAAATTCACATTCATGAAGCATAAACAAAGAGATCATAAATCATAAAAAATGTTGAAATTACATAAAGTTAGAGAGCTTCATCACCCCTAAATTGAAGGGGTTTAGCTACTCATTTGTGGCATTGAAGCATCACAAGTAAGTTTCAACATTAAAGAAAAGAAAATAGAAAATAAGCAAAGAAAGAAAAAAAGATTAGCTACTAACTACTTGCATAAATGTAAATCTAAGCTATGAACATAAAGGGAAAGAGAGCATATAAATAAACATTAACAATAAAACAAAGAAAAACATGTAGAAAAAAGAGAAGAAAGAGGCTTGGAAGCCATTTTTATTTCATAGAACATTGAGCTTGCACTTTGATTTCTTAATTTCCTATGTAAAATGAAAGAGTAGATGATAATCTTCATGTACATAAGAGGGCTATTTATACATGCATAAAACCCTAATTCTCCTTTTAGGGAGCTTCCCAAAATACCCTTGAGGTGGTGTAGCCTCCAAGTAATCATTAACATTCACTAATCCCCCACTTAATATGTACATGAAGCTTTAAGTCCTTTTAGCATGTGCTTAGCTTCTAATTGGAAGTTAGGTAAGTGGGTGGGGTCCTCCATGATCTTGAACTTGAATTATTTCCTCTTCATTCCTTTGTATTTCCTTGTGCATGCATGTATCTTCATATAAGCCTCTTCCATATGCATCCAAATTCCTATAAAAATAATCAAAAAATGTCCAAGTAAAAATTCTTACATTGACACATGCACAAAAATGACCGTTTTGCCCCTGAATGATGATGAAAATATGATGGTTTGGAAATAACTGAATTTTGGTTTTAAACATGTTAAAGTGCCCAAATACTCGTGAGGGTTGTCTCGTGAGGGTTTTCAGCGGATACTACCCACAAAATCCAAATGCAGGATTAAAATATTTGCAAATTGCAAGATTTATTTACAAAGAGATGAATGCGAATTTTTTGGAAATATTTACAAATGAAGGATTTATTTTTAAATTGACACGAATAAGTTAAATACAAGTTTTGGTCATTGTCTTGAAAATTTAAGTCATTTACTCGTCAAAATTTCCAATAAAAATCAAGTTGTCATGACAGATAGACCATAGTTTGGCTAGTTGTTTCGGTTGGTAACATAATGTAATTATGAAATGGATCCTTAGCTGATTATCAAAGTTTATTAAAGTGGTATTTTCATTTCTTTTCAATAACAAGTTAGGTCAAACAAGTTAAAATAGTGCTAGGATTTCAATTGCTTGCTCTCTCATTATTTGCAAGAAAAATTACACACCTAGCTTAGGTAAACTGAGGCCAGATATACCACCCATGCACTGCCTTTCGGGCTTATGTGAGGGGAGTACAGAGCATGGCGAGTGTACACACTTTCGTGCATACACCTATCGACCGTAGGTGGTTTTTATTAAGTCTGTTCTTTTTTTTATATGTGTTCCATACATGCATAACCGTGAGGACTTTTAAATGAGTATGAAAGCACATAATCAAAGATTTCAAGTAATTCACCCATGCATAACCGTGAGGACTTTTAAATGAGAGTGAATACTTTGGATGTTATTATTTTGTTTTTTGTTTTATATATATATATATATATATATATATATATATATATATATATATATATTTTTAAGAGAGAGAGTTTTGCAAAATCATCTTAGCACCATTTAACTTAGAAGACAAAAATGTTATATCCTTTACTTTAAATTTACCACTTTTTAAACAAAGATTTTCAATTAGAACATACTTCATAATTAACATAAATGAACCTTCCTATATACTAGTAAAACCATTGTTATTTGTAATCAAACTTCATTTTTATTTTTGTTAAGACAAATAAATTTTCAAAAATTTCAATTTATTAACCAAAACTTATACTTATCCCATAGTGTTTCTTCAAAAATAAATCAAAATGGTAAAAAGAAAATGTTTCTGAGATTTAGGGGTTTTGAGATTTTTTTTTTTTTTGAAGAAAATGAAAATTCAAAAATGCCATGAAAAACTAAATAAAAATAAAAATGAGACTCCCCCCACACTTAATTTTGACTGTGTCCCCACAGTCGATGCATGATATAATGAGTGTAACGGGGAAAAATATGTACATATTTACAAAAGAGGGTTAACATTCTTACTAGACGTAGCTTGGCTCATGAAGGATCATGAACTCCTCCTCTTGGTTACCGGGAGATTCCAAGAAGGGTTTTAAACGATGACCGTTGACTTTGAAAATCGATCCATCCTTTTGGTTTTCTATTTCTATGGCACCATGTGGAAAAACAGTTCGTACCACAAATGGTCCGGTCCACCTTGATTTAAGTTTCCTAGGGAATAAATGAAGTCTCGAGTCATATAAAAGAACTTTCTGGTTAGGCGAAAACTTTTTCCTTAGGATTGACTTGTCATGAAAAACTTTGGTTCTTTCTTTGTAAATTTTCTCGTTTTCATACGCATCGTTCCTAAGTTCTTCTAGTTCGTTGAGTTATAATTTTCGATTTTCGCCAGCTTCTTCATGATCAAAGTTTAAGTTTTTTATTGCCCACAACGCTTTGTGTTCAATTTCAACGGGTAAATGGCAAGCTTTACCGTAAACTAAACGAAAAGGGACATCCCAAGGTTAGTTTTAAAAGCAGTACGGTAAGCCCAAAGCGCGTCGGTCAATTTCTGAGACCAATCTTTTCGATTTTTATTGACAGTTTTCTCCAAGATTTGTTTTATTTGTCGATTTGAAACTTCAACTTGGCCACAAGTGTGAGGATGATATGGAGTGGATAACTTGTGGGTTATCGAGTATTTTTTTATTAAGGTTTCAAAAGAACGGTTGCAAAAATGGGTTCCGTTATCACTGATTACTGTGCGAGGTGTGCCGAACCTCGAAAAGATGTTTTCTTTAAGAAATTTCACAACAATTCTGTGGTCATTGGTTTTGCAAGGAACGGCTTCGACCCATTTTGAAACGTAATCGACAGCGAGAAGGATATACAAGTTTCCAAAGGAATTGGGAAAAGGTCCCATAAAGTCGATACCCCATACATCAAAGATTTCGATCGTAAGAATGGGGTTTAAAGGCATCATATCTCGTCGAGAAATTCGTCCAAGCATTTGACATCGATCACAAGTTTTACAAAATTCAAACGAGTCTTTGAAAAGCGAAGGCCAATAGAAACCACACTGAAGCACTTTTTCCGCAGTTTTTCGAGGACCGAAATGTCCACCGCACGCTTGATCGTGGCAAAACGAAAGAACACTCCTTATTTCATTATCCGGAATGCAACGTCGGATGATTTGGTCGGGACAATATTTGAACAAGTATGGATCGTCCCAATAGAAATATTTCACTTGGGACATGAATTTGCATTTGTCCTGTTTGGACCAAGATGAGGGAGTTTCTTTAGTGACTAAGTAGTTCACTATATCAGCGTACCATGGATCGATAGAAATCGAAAGAAGTTGTTCATCGGGGAAGTTTTCATTGATCGGCAAGGAAGATGGTGCGTTCGAAAGACGAGATAAGTGATCGGCTATGACATTATCGGATCCTTTTTTGTCTTTAATTGTAAGGTCAAATTCTTGAAGTAAAAGGATCCAACGAATCAAACGGGATTTAGCATCCTTTTTAGCGAAGAGATATCGAAGTGCAGAATGGTCCGTGTACACAGTAATGTGTGACCCTATCAAGTAAGGTCGAAACTTTTCAAGCGCAAAAACGACAGCTAGAAGTTCTTTTTCAGTTATTGTGTAGTTGAGTTGAGCGTCGTTCAAAGTCATACTCGCGTAGTAAATGACATAAAGGATCTTGTTGATGCGTTGTCCCAAGACAGCACCAACGGCAAAGTTCGAAGCATCACACATTATTTCGAAAGGAAGATCCCAATTGGGTGCGCAAATGATTGGGGCAGAAATGAGTTCGCTCTTAAGACGTTCAAAAGAAGAGATACAATCAGAGTTAAAATCGAAAGGAACGTCTTTTCCAAGAAGAGTCGTCAAAGGACGAGCGATTTTGCTAAAGTCTTTCATAAAGCGTCGATAAAAGCCAGAGTGTCCTAAAAATGATCGAATGTCCTTAACAGATTTGGGGATGGGTAGATTTGCAATGACATCAATTTTCGCTTTGTCTACCTCAATGCCTTTGTTTGAGATGATATGTCCAAGGACAATGCCTTGTTTGACCATAAAGTGGCATTTTTCCCAATTCAAAGTCAAGTGTTTTTCTTTACATCGATTCAAAACCAACTCGAGGTGATGTAAACATTGAGAAAAAGAATCGCCGAAGATAGAGAAATCGTCCATAAATACTTCTAGAAAGCGCTCAATCATGTCAGAAAAGATTCCAACCATGCATCGTTGGAAAGTCGCAGGAGCGTTACAAAGTCCGAATGGCATACGTCGATAAGCGAAGGTACCGAATGGACACGTGAAAGTCGTTTTCTCCTGATCTTCGGGAGCGATTGGAATTTGTTTATAGCTGGAATAACCATCAAGAAAGCAATAGAATTCGTGGCCGGCTAAACGTTCGAGCATTTGGTCGATAAATGGAAGAGGGAAATGATCCTTACGTGTTGCGGCATTTAGTTTTCGATAGTCAATGCAAACACGCCAACCCGTTTGAGTACGAGTTGGAATAAGTTCGTTAGCGTCGTTTTTTATAACAGTAAGTCCAGACTTTTTAGGCACGACATGAATTGGGCTAACCCATGGGCTATCGGAGATGGGGTATATGATACCATTATCGAGGAGCTTAAGAATTTCGTCACGAACCACATCTTTCATTTTTGGGTTAAGCCTCCGTTGTGCATCACGAGTGGGTTTGGCTTCATCAATCAAATGAATGCGATGTTGGACAATAGCAGGGCTAATTCCCTTAATATCAGTAATGGACCACCCAATTGCTTCTCTATTTTTCAAAAGAATAGAGAGAAGAGAAGCTTCTTGGTCAAGAGAAAGATTGTTAGAAATGATGACAGGACAAGTTTCGTTTTCACCTAAGTATGCATACTTAAGGTTTGCGGGAAGTGGTTTGAGGTCCAATTTCGGGAGTTTTTCGATTACAGTATTGGGTTGAGATTCGGACTCAACTTGAAGCGATTCAAAGGGAAGAGTGTGTTCGATCTCGTTGGGGACTTCATGAAACAATTTTTCGTACTCGGCCTCGCATTCATCGTTATGATCTAATGTTTTGTTTTCAAAGTTTTCATGAATGGCACTAACTTCTAATGTTTGGTCACGAAGTTCGTTCGAGTGGCTTTCAAGATTGAAAATGTTAAGGTCCAAAGTCATGTTTCCGAAAGAGATTTTCATCGAACCGTTACGACAATTGATTAAGGCATTTGAGGTGGCTAAGAATGGTCGGCCTAAAATCAAAGGGATTTGACTCGCAGGGTTTGTCACGGGTTGTGTTTCGAGAACGATAAAATCAACGGGGAATATGAATTGCCCTACTCGAATGAGCACGTCTTCGATTTCTCCCACTGGCTTCTTAATGGAACGATCGACAAATTGAAGCGTAACTTTCGTGGGTTTGAGCTCACCTAAGCCTAATTGTTCGTACACGGAGTACGGAATCAAGTTGACACTCACGCCTAAGTCTATTAAACAATTGTTAATCGTCTTTTCTCCAATTGTACACGAAATCGTAGGGCAGCCAGGATCTTTGTATTTAACGGGCATGGATTGGGACATGACTTCACTCAAACTAGCGGCTAAGAAGAATTTTTTGGGCACTTGAGTGTGTCGCTTTTGGGTGCACAAGTCCTTAAGAAATTTGGCGTAAGTGGGGACTTGCTGAACGATGTCAAGAAGAGGAATGTTAACTTTGACTTGTTTAAAAATTTGCAACATCTTTTCCATTTGGTCCGAGTGTTTCTTTGGTCGAAGACGATGTGGAAATGGAACATGATACTCGGTAGGCGGGTCTACTCGAGTAGAAGAAGAGTTTTGATTGGCATTCGAATCAACGTTTGGCTCCACATTCTGTTCTGAGTCGTTCGTTGTTTTAGAAGTATCGAGAAAAGTTCCCAGTGAATCATTTGGATTAACGACTTGATTATCGATTTGTTTACCAGAACGGAGAGTTGTGATAGCATTCAACTGGGTGACGTTGCTATCTTGAACAACATGGGCTTGATTTGAATTTGCGTTTTGATTTCTGGGATTTGGAAGGGGCTGACTTGGGAATGTCCCTCGTTCGCGTTCACTTACAGACGTGGCTAATTGACTCATTTGCATTTCGAGTTTTGCAATCGATTGGTTTGTGTTTTGCATATATGAAGTCAATAAATTTTGCAAATTGCTGTTTGATTGAAGGCTTTGAGTAGTTGCCTTAGCCAACGTTTCAAGAGTTTTCTCAAGCGAAGTTAAACGTTTATCGTCTTGTGGAGGATGAGCAGAATTTGGTGGAAAATTTGGTTGTTGTGGTTGATTATGAGACGGGCCCGCAAAGTTTGGTTGAAAATTATTGGGCTGAAAGGGAGGATTTGAAGCATTATTCGGAAATGCTTGAAAATTGGGACGAATCGTATTCGTGTTGGGATTGTTTTGGTTCCACGCAAAATTCGGATGATTTCTCCATCCAGGGTTGTACGTTGGAGAAAACGGGTCGTTTTTGGTTTTATTGAAAGCATTGATTTGTTCGACGGAATTGGGACACTGATCGGCTATATGATTAGGATCGTTGCATTTATAACACATTGGTTGGGAAGCTTGGTTCGTTTGATTCGATGAGAAAACGTTATCGAATTTTTTAATCATCGCGTCGATCTTAGCTTCCAAAGCAAAAGAAGATCCCGTCGAGTGTGCACTCGATTGTGAGTAGATTGATTTTTCGTTCGAGCGTTCCCATTGGGACGACTTTTCAGCGAGGTTTTCAAGAAATTGCCAAGCATCGTCATGATGTTGGGCAAGAAAATTGCCTTGGCACATTGATTCGAGCATGGTTCGTGAGCTGTTTTCGAGTCCATCATATAAGATTTGGCAAATCGTCCATTTTTCAAAGTTATGGTGTGGACATTTTATCAAAAGCTCTTTGAATCTTTCAAAATATTTTCCAGATGGTTCACCCTTGAATTGATGAAAATTTACAATTTTGTTTCGAATTCTACTTGTTTTTTCTAAGGGGAAGAACTTTTTTAAGAAAGCTTTTACAAATTCTTCCCACGTTTTAATTGAGTTCGAAGGTAAGCTGTACAACCATTTTTCAGCGTAATCCTTAAGAGCAAATGGGATTAATCGAAGTTTGATTCCGTCATCAGAAAGTTGTTGAAGTTTAATGGTTGCGCAAACTTGTTCGAATTTAGTCAAAAAGATGTATGGGTCATCGTGTTCGAAATTGCCAAATTTTGGAAGCGTGGCAATATGGTTCGAATGGATTTCGAAATGGTTACCCGTAGGGGCGGGTAATGTGATGCAAGATGGAATAGAAACTCTATCAGGAAAGATTCTATCCATAAGAGTTCGAGGGGCGTTTTCGTTCGCCATTTCGGGAGGATTGTCTGTTCGAGTTAAACGGTTTGTAGAAGGGTCACGAATCCAAGTATTCGTTGTTGTGTCACGAGTCCAAGTACTCATGCACAAGTGAAAGTCGAGAGGAGAAAAAAATTAGAAACGAGTTTGGAGAATGAAAGAAGATTTGAAAATGTTTTTGTTTTTTTTTTGTGTTTTTTTTTTAAAGGAAAAAAAAACTATTTACCAAGTGAAGTTTATTTCAAAAGAAAAGTTTGATTTTTGTTTTGTTTTTGAATTTTGAATTTTTCTTTTTTGAAAAGATTTTACAAATTTTTTTAGATTTTTGTTTTTGAGTTTTTTTTTTAAATATGCATGAACTAATGCAACTAAATGAATGCAAAGGACTTAATTACAGTTTTCTGTCCTTAGTAGCTCCTAACCCAAAATTGTATAATCACACTTTGTCTTAAATCAACAAAAATATTTCTCAGCCAGGTAACGGACAGGGGTTATCGGTGCACCACGAATCACTGTAGCAATGCAACCGAAGGTTTAAGTACCTTCAGAGGAACAACCAGTATAATATTTACGAATCACCGTAATTTTTATAACTGGTTATTACTCTGCCGTAGCCTAGACACCAAGAAATAAAATCGTTTAAGTAAAACAATTGTGAAGATACAATTAAGCCCTAAGTGAGCTCGTGACACCCTTAGGTCCAACGTCTAACCTTTATTATTAGTCCACTTCTACGATGAAATGCGTTTGTGGGCTAAGGAAAGGGTGATGAAATCCCTCACCTTATGTGAATTGGGGTATTGCCCTTAGAAAAGAAAATAAGATGAGATGAATGCAAAACAAGAAATTAAACGTGTGTTAACAATGCAACTAAAATGAAGTTTGTTTTTGGTATTTTGGATTTTGAATTTTTTTTAATGCAAATGCAAGCAACCAACAATGCACTAGAGATGAAAGCACAATACCAGAGCGTGCAGATTATTAGCAATTTTTATTTTATTTTTCAAGCGGCGATTTTAGCAAAGCAAAGCAATTATTTTTCCTTTTGGCAAGCAATTCCTTGTAATTTTCTGTTTTGACAACCTGAAATGAAAAACAAGATATATTCAACAATTTTTATTGTTATTATTTTTTTTTGTATGTTTATCAAAGATGAAAAACAAAATAAGCGAAAAACAAAAGAATTGAAAATAAAATAAATGAAAAATGAAAATTAAAATCAACTCCTCTTTATCAAAATCTCTACTCAGTTTAAAAAAAAATTCAAAAGCGAACTCAAAAATCATTCAGAGACTTTGTGATTCTCACAAATTAAAATCAACCGCAACATATAAGTTGAAATCGAGCATTGGAGAAGTTCGTAGGTGGTTTAGGCGTTCTATGCTCACGTTATTGGTTTTGTGGCGGCGAGGCATTTGGAAGCAGAAGGGAAGTCGCGAGTGGTCTGATGGGTTCGAGGTGGATGGTGCTTGTGGAGGATGGTCGATTGGAGTTTGAATTTGGGTTAGTGGAGATGCAGGCTTTGGTGAACTGGAGTGATGGAATTTGGTGGTAGATAGGTCGCGGTGAGGTGGAGTTCGAAGCCGATTCGAAGTGTTAGGGGATGGCGTCGAAGTCGAGGATGGTGAAGTCGACTTGGTTGTTTTGTGAAGCGTGTGAGGTAGTCTGATATGGGGAGGTGGTCAGGGATTGTTGCGACACAGTGAACTGGAAGGGATGAGGCAGGAGAGGTGACTGGAAATGTAGGTGCTGTGTTGATGTTTGTTGAGGCAGCGAATGGTGATGTTTGTATGAAGTTTGGGTTATATGTTGTTGCACTGTTGAATGATGTAGGGGTGATGTAGTTGTTTTTGCTTTGAATTTGGGGAGTTGCTGCTCTGGTAGTGGCGACGATTTGCAGTGGTTCGAGCAGTTTCAAGGTCTCTGGTGGTAACAGAGAAGTGGCAGTGGTCACGGAATTGCAGTGATTTTTATTTTTATTTTATTTTTGATGGTGATGACAGGCAGAGGGGAGGAAGTTGATGGTATGGGTAGGAACAGTGGTGGTTCTGGAGGGAGTAACAGAGGGGGTTGTTGTTTGATGACAGTGGAGAGGGATGGTATGGTGTAGTTTGGGTATGAAGTTGTATGGATGGGTTGTGGTGAAGGGTTGTTTGTGCACTGATATGTGTCGGCAGAACAAAGAGTTTGTGGTGAAGGGTTGTGAAAATTGGATGGATGTCACTATTAGGAAGTGGAGATTGGTTCAGTGGAATGTATGTTTGCTGTGTATAGTGGAGGAAGCAAGCAAGGTGAAGAAAGAAAAATAAAAAGGCAGTGTTTGGCTGAGAAGAAGTTGTTTGTAAGGTGGAGGACAATGGTTGTATTAGAATGGCAGTGAAGAAGAGTTGATGTTATATGGTGATGCTATGAGGCAGTTAAGGGTGGTTGAAGGAATTGGGTAGTAGGCAAGGAATGGAGTGGGTAATCGAGTTGCAGGATGGAAGTATGTATGGTGGTTGAGATTGGTTGTGGTGTTTATGAATTTGATATGCTGTCTGAAGGCATGCAGGTATGCAGTATGCAGTGAGGAAGTATGCTTCAGTGGATTGAGTGGATTGACCAAAGGCAATGAGCAAGTTGGTCAGTGTGAAAACAGTGGGATGATGACCGGTGGATGTGGGAATCAGTGATGGTGATGGTTGAGGTAGTGGTTTGTGCAGGAAGTTGGAGATGAAGAATGCACAGAGCAGTGAAGTGCACTGATAAGTAGTGAACAATAGACAGAGAGAAGGAAAGTGCACTGTTTTGTAAATGTAAATGAAAACAAAAGGAATGCAAATGTAAATGAAAAGTGAAATACAATGCAATAATATTTTTTTTTTGAAATAAACTTGTGTATGTAATTTTTTTTTCTTCAAATATGAAAATGCAAATGGAAAAAGAAACTAGAACAACAAGCACACAAAAATCAAACAAACACACAAATTTTATTTTTTTTTAAACACAAACACACAAAATAAAAACACACAAAAATTAAACAAAAATAATTAGAAGAATAAAAAATTAAAATCAAAACAATTCCCTGGCAACGGCGCCAAAAACTTGCTCGTCAACGGAAATTCTATCGGATTAGAAAACCGTCGAACAAATTTAGTAATAAAATTTATGCCGCAAGCGCACGGTGTACGAATGTAGCACGTGGCGAATACGGGTCGATCCGCAGGGAATTGATGATTTTAAAAATTTCTATTCAATCAAATTATACCAAAGTCGAAGAGGATTTGTTAACTAGAAATAAAATGAGGCTAACACTAGAAAATTCGATTCAAAAATTATTAGACTAAAGAACAATTTAGAGCCAAATCCACTCTCAAATTTTTGTAAATCAAAAAACACATAATTTATGATCTCTAACTTTGATATTAAGTGAAATAATCATTGCATTTATCATAAGTATGGTTTTTTTATGTTATTAGTTAACATAACTCAAACCATCAAACTATAATACAACAATTATACCACTTACAATTCTCATGAAAAAGAAGCGAAAGCAAAAACTATTTTAAGTATGATCTATTTACTATTGTAACTAGTAACATAGATCATCAAATTTCATTTTTACTTTCATTTCATAATCAAAAATTAATTAGCAAATGTTGATGTAAATTGTGTTTATGTTGAGTAAGAATAGCTCATTTGCATAAGCAATATAAGCTATCAAATCCACTTGTATAAACTTACATCAAAATTCACATTCATGAAGCATAAACAAAGAGATCATAAATCATAAAAAATGTTGAAATTACATAAAGTTAGAGAGCTTCATCACCCCTAAATTGAAGGGGTTTAGCTACTCATTTGTGGCATTGAAGCATCACAAGTAAGTTTCAACATTAAAGAAAAGAAAATAGAAAATAAGCAAAGAAAGAAAAAGAGATTAGCTACTAACTACTTGCATAAATGTAAATCTAAGCTATGAACATAAAGAGAAAGAGAGCATATAAATAAACATTAACAATAAAACAAAGAAAAACATGTAGAAAAAAAGAGAAGAAAGAGGCTTGGAAGCCATTTTTATTTCATAGAACATTGAGCTTACACTTTGATTTCTTAATTTCCTAAGTAATATGAAAGAGTAGATGATAATCTTCATGTACATAAGAGGGCTATTTATACATGCATAAAACCCTAATTCTCTTTTTAGGGAGCTTCCCAAAATACCCTTGAGGTGGTGTAGCCTGCAAGTAATCATTAACATTCACTAATCCCCCACTTAATATGTACATGAAGCTTTAAGTCCTTTTAGCATGTGCTTAGCTTCTAATTGGAAGTTAGGTAAGTGGGTGGGGTCCTCCATGATCTTGAACTTGAATTATTTCCTCTTCATTCCTTTGTATTTCCTTGTGCATGCATGTATCTTCATATAAGCCTCTTCCATATGCATCCAAATTCCTATAAAAATAATCAAAAAATGTCCAAGTAAAAATTCTTACATTGACACATGCACAAAAATGACCGTTTTGCCCCTGAATGATGATGAAAATATGATGGTTTGGAAATAATTGAATTTTGGTTTTAAACATGTTAAAATGCCCAAATATGATGATTATTTAAATAAAAAGAGATAAAATATGGATGTAAATATATGCACAATTACGTGCACATCAATTACCTCCTTCAAGTGACGGCACTCGTTAGTATCATGCCCGGGTTGGTTATGGAATCGGTAAAACCTTCCATTCTTCTCAGCTTTCCTATTAACTCTTTGCATAGCTGGTGCGGGGAATTCGACCGTGTCTTTGTTTTCAAAGTAGATGTTTTCCGAGGTATCAATCAGAGGGGTGAAGTTGAAGGGACAATCTTTCTTTGCATCTCCTTGCTTCTTCTGGCCATCGTTCCCCCTCTTCTGTTTGCCAGATTCCTTATTATTCAGAACAGCATTACTATTTTCAGCCCCTGTCGATACCATCTTAGCCGGTGCTTGGAGGCTTTCCAAGCGCATGAATTCATCAGCTTTCTTAAAAAACTTATCAAGCGAATTTGGTTCTTTCATTTTCAACCACCTTCCAAATTCACTTGATTTATCAATTGCCCTCATCAAATATGTCAGAATCATGCGTGGCTCTGCGTTATCCACCTCGGCCAAAGCTATGTTAAAGCGATTCAAGAATGATCTGATAGATTCTCTAGGATTTTGTTCTAGGTTGGAAAGAGACATTATATCCTTTGCCTTTGATGCATACAATCGAAACTGTTCCTTAAATTTCCGAGTCAAATCAGAAAATCGGTCTATCGATCGGACCGGCAGCTTTGTGAACCAAAGTAGAACAACTCCTTCCAGGTATACTGGAAAATACCGGCATTTGATTTCATCAGAGGCTCTAGCACCCATCATGTGCAATCATACTTATACAGAAACTCATTAGGATCGCTCGTTCCCTTATAAGCTGGTATGATAGGAGGAACAAACTTCCTAGGAAATTCTGCTTTCAAAATCCTTTCAGTGAATAGAGTCTTTCTCAGAGCAAAGCCCCATTCTTTTTCGTCTTCCTCCCTTTGCATACTTTCGTTCATGATTTGTCGAACCATCCCTGAGAAATATTCCTCATCATTAAGGGGCTCCGCAGGACAGGCATCGACCATCTTTTCAGAAGTTTGCCCTGACAGGCGTTCACGGATAGTTGGCTGTTGTCCCGATCCTCCAACTTGGGGAGGTGTGCCTTTAACCGGGCCAGCTGCCCTTTGAGGAACATCTCTTTCTTCCACATCATGAACATTATCAGCAAATTTTGGTTTGTTATTCACCGGTTGACGGTTAGCCCCAAGCAAAGTGTTCAACCTTTCCAACATCAGATTGTTTTGGGCTTCCATCTGCCGATATAGCCTAGAAACCGCAGCATCCAATTCTGCTCGCGTTACTCCAACAGTTGGAGTTTTTTGACTTAAAGGAGGAGAAGTGGCAGTAGTCTCGCGAACATCGTCGGATCTAACAGACTTGCGATTTCTTCCAGGAGCCATTATTTCTGACAAACTTCTAGTTTTTAAAGAGATCCTTCCCACAAATTTCTATGAAGCTATGATGACAGTATCCTGAGTTGGGTTCTCAGTGAAAGCACCAAAAATGTTAACGTAAAAATCTGACGCTAACACCCCAATGCAAGTAAAGCAAGTGTGAAAGCACCACCCGATGATATGGGAATCAGAAATAAGCAGAAAAATATCAGAAAGACAGTAGAAGACACAGTTTTTATAGTTGTTCGGCTTATAGTCAAGCCTACGTCCACTTTATATCTCTTTTTTGCTGACCCAAGTACAACTTATACAACTTTCTTCAATTACAACACACTTTAGACTAGTAGATCAAACTTTGATGAAGAATAATCTCTCGAATCCATATTGAATGATGTAGATCTTCTCTTGAAGTATGTCGTAGTGTCCTTGGTGTTTGGAGTGCTTGAAGTGCTGTGTTAGTTGAGAAAACGACAGAGTATCGGCGCTTCGAGAATGAGCCAAAAAGATCCCCCGAACGTTGGAGCCCACACGGTATTTATAGGAGTTTTCGGACAGGCCTTAAGTCGTGAGCGACTTAAGATAAGTTGTAAGTCGAAGGATACGACCTAACATGAGTCGTAACTCGCCAGCGAGCTAAGGGGATTTGAGTTACGACCTAACTGGTTCGCACCTGGCCATTTGAAATAGCTAGTAGATTCCAGCGACCTAACGGAGAGCGGCAAGGTTCGATAAGTGCTAAGTCGTGAGCGACTTAAAGCAGGTAATAAAACCACTAGGTCGCTGCCGCTTTATCTCCTTAGGTCATGAAGTATTTAGGTCGTTGAGTCGTGGCTTCCTGTAAGCAGTTAGGTCGTCCCACTCTCTTAGAAGCTAGGTCGCTTATTCCTTAAGTCGTTAGGTCGTCCCATTCCTTTAAGTCGCTTCATCCTTTAAGTCGCTAAGTCGCTTCATCCCTTAAGTCGCTAAGTCGTTCCATTCCTTTAAGTCACTAAGTCGCTTCATCCTTTAAGTCGCTAAGTCGCTTCATCCCTTAAGTCGCTAAGTCGTCCCATTCCTTTAAGTCGCTAAGTCGCTTCATCCTTTAAATCGCTAAGTCGCTTCGTCCCTTAAGTCGCTTCGTCCTTTAAGTCGCTAAGTCGCTTCGTCCTTTAAGTCGCTAAGTCGCTTCCTCCTTTAAGTCGCTAAGTCGCTGAGTCGCTAGGTCGCATAATAAAGGGAATTAACAACACTTAATCTATCAAAGGTCGTCTTGTGAATGGGGTTTCTAGAGGGAGGAGGAAGTGTTGTAAAAGAAAAGAATGAAGTTAGCACTTAGCAATTTGAATCTTTGAAAGCTGAAACGAAGAAATGGGGATGAGCAATCTCACTTCCTTTTCTCCAGATGGCATAAAACCCTAGAGAACAGCGGACAAAGAAGAATTGATTCAGAAAGCCATGAGCACTTTCGGAAAGATCAGTAATAAGTTTGCGATTTCTGGCACTTCTCACAAATATAAAGGAGGGGTGGTCTTTATTCTTTGCAAATGTGCAGAAGTAGCAAACTTCTTCGAAGCTCGGGAGGCGGTTAAGCGTCTTCCTGAATAAAACACAAAATCCCATCAGGATGGCATATCCATTGGGATGTAGTTTGAAGGGAGAGATGGTTAGCCGGAAAAGGAGTTGATGAAGAAACTCGTTGAAAGGGGGAATGGCACCATAAAGGCACATCTGACGGTTGACGGCAACAAAACCAAGAGGCGGCCTGTCAGCAGTATCATTTGGGCCAGGAAGTCCAGCATCTGCTTCGGCAATCCCAAATTGGACACGTAGTTGATTGAATGTCCGCTGACTCAAGGTAGTTGGAGTTCTCTCTGGAGGATCAACCAATGGTTCAGCTATCGGGAAGACTCCTTCGGGTTGCTCGACTATTTCTTCTTGAGAAGACATTCTACACAAGGAACTGGATAATCAAATATGAAGGTGCACGTTTCCTAAACGTGTGAAGTGTTGTGTGAAACTAACAAAGTGACAAGCAAGTATAACTGGAATTATAACTAATAAATATATGACAAGTGTACAATTTCAGGACTTGTCGCCTTAAGTCCAGATGCAGGTGCAGTATTGATGCAAACAAATCGACTTTAGTTGATTAACATTGCTTTACTACTTCACTTAAATTTGTTGGTTCACAACATTTCATATAATTTCTTTAAGTTGATTATATTTTATCGGCTAATATGTTATTCGATGTGGGCAATCAGTGGCAGTATATTCATCTCATTTTCTGCAAATGTTGTATTTAACAGGTCATTAGCATTAAGTTGATTTAATTTGTTAAGAGAGCATAGCGAGGTCATGCAAGTTATCTCGGCAGTTCAAAGTTTAAGTTGTAAGTTCAATCAAGTCCTTTCAAAATTTTGAGGCTTTCAAGTTATGTTCAAAGTTCTTAAGTCGCAATCCGAGTCAAGAAGTCCAAAGTTCAGAAGCTTCGAAATCAAGGTGGTGAAGATTTGCTCAAGTCCTAGGTCGCTCGTGACCTGGCAAGTAGGATGAGATTGATATAGGCCGCAAGAAGCAACTCAGCAGTGCAAAATTACTTAAGTCGCCTACACGACCTAAGTGTTAAGTCGCCTACGCGACCTAAGTGTTAAGTCTCCTACACGACCTAAAGATTAAGCCGCAGAGAGTAAGTCGCAGGAGTTTTTAGGTCGGCCAAATATGTAAGGTTTTGAAGGTCCTTAGGTCACTCGGTTCTATTAGGTCGTTCCTAAAGTGATGCAGCGATCCCAAGCTACCTCCCGTTAAAGCCGCTATGCCCTACTCTCCAATTGCACTTTACCGCGTGTCCTCCAACCTCTGCGTCGTTTGAAGAATCATCGTCTCCTCTGAATCTCCAGTGATCCAATAACCCCTCAACCTGTTAAGAACTTTCTGGCTCCCTTCAAACTCGCAAACCAGCTAACTTGGGGTCCTACAATCCATCATCTCCTCCTCGAATCATTGAAAATCTCCCAAAAATCGAATCAAACCACCTCAATTCCATTAGAAATCAATCACGACATGGTTTACGAAGAAAACATAAGGATATGAAATGGAACCAAAGTTTAAAAACGGGAATCTGGAACTCGTGATTTGGTTACGATCGTGAAGTAAGTAGAAAACGGAATCACTTACGTAATATAGTGGTTGGAATGGATTAGAAGCTTGATTGGAGAGGATTTGCCTTAGGAAGCTCGAAAGATCACCAATGGCGGAGGAGGTTATTAAGACAGTTCAGTTAAGGGGAAGGAGCGAGTCAATGGTTTAATAGGGTAAAAAGAAGAAGACGAATGGCCATATGAATTATATCTTGGGTCGCTCACGACCTAACGAAACTAGATCGAAGCACATGACCTACGACCTAGGCGTGTACTTTGCGGGGCAAATGTTAACTCCTATGTTGAGCGACTCAACGACTCAAGGCAATAGCGTGGCAACTGGACTGAGACTCTGCATCACGACTTAGCGACTTAAAGACCAAAGAGACCTACGAGTTAACAAGATAAGGACCTAACAACCTAACACATGAAGCGGCTCATAAGCGAATTAAAGCATAAACAAGTTAACAATTATGGACCCCGCGACCTAAAGGTTGAACGACCTAATGACTTCAGTCGTCAGCGACCTAAGAGCTCCAGCGACTTAAAAGATAGAACACTGCCAAGCGACCTAACAGGTAACGACTTAAGGAAAGCAGCGACCTAAAAGATTAGATGGTCCAGCGACTTAACAGCTTGAAGGCTGGGCGACTCAATTGTCCAACGACTCACGACCTACTGAGTTAACGATATAAGGAGTAAAGTGCGGCTCAACAACCTAGCCTAAGTCGCTACATTGGATATCTCAACATTTTTCGCTAACTACTCCCATAAGTCACCACCGACCTACGACTTACCTTAGGTCATTCACGACCTAGTACTTGGTGATAAAATCGTGCCGCTTTCCTCTAGGTCGTTACGATCTACCAGCTAATTCAAATGACCAAGTGCGAACTAGTTAAGTCGTAGCTCGTATTCCCTTAACTCGCTAGCGAGTTAAGACCCACCTTAGGTCGTGCACAACCTATACCTCGCCCAAGAAATCTCCTATAAATACAGCCCTTACTCCAACATGGGGGGGGGGGGGGACTTTTGGCTCATTCTCGAAGCGCCAATACTCTGCCATTTTCTCAACTCGAACAGCACTTCAAGCACTCCAAACACCAAGGACATTACGACACACTTCAAGAGAAAATCTGCATCATTTGACATGGATTCGAAAGATTATTCAACATCAAAGTTTGAACTATTAGTCTAAAGTGTGTTGTAATTGAGGAGAGGTGTATAAGTTGTATTTGAGTCAGCAATAAAGAGATTGAAAGTGGACGTAGGCTTGACTATAAGCCGAACCACTAACAAAACTGTGTCTTTTACTTCTTTTCTTAGATTTTCCTGCTTATTTCTGATTCCCGTATCGACGGGTGGTGCTTTCACACTTACACAACTCGCACCGTGGTGTTAGCTTTTGATTTTTACGTTAACACTTATCATATTTTAAATTGTCAGAAAGATATAAATCACAATTATCAGATTTAATAATTTAATATTTATTAACCTTTAAAAGAATAAATTTATCAGTTTAAATTAAAATTATAAATAAAAATTATCAAACCAGTTAAATTATTGACGTGGATTATTAAATTTATATTGCCCAAAATTCCGGGTCGTTACAATCCTCCCCCTTAAAAGAATTTCATCCCCGAAATTTAAAAGCGAAGCTAATTTAATAATCCAATACAGATTTTAATTTCAATTAGCAAAGCATTCCTAACAACCAATTACTAACAACCATAGCAATTAAATAAACAAACAAATCTAACTAATTATTCTGAAATAAATCAGAATAAATCTCTAATACTATCTCGAGTTTCCCAAGATAAATCACCGGGAGACTCGCTCTACAAAAGCCAACAAACTAACTACACTACCAACATCCAGAGCTTTCCTCATCTCTAGATCCATCAATCTGAACAGAACATAAGATTACTCTCAAATCCAGCTCAACATCCAACTCCAACTAAACTTACAGATTCAATAACGAATGATGAATCATAAACGCATTCCCTCGGATATACGTGATACACAATGAATTCCAGCTATCCAAACTGGCAATTCAATCTTATCCTATCAAAACACAGATAAGAAATCTCAAATGCCTGAGCATTAGCCAACCAATCTTATCCAATTACAGCTCTCTCCTAACCAGAGAATTTGAACAACAATGAAGTCTCT
Source organism: Allium cepa (assembly GCA_030765085.1). NCBI lineage: Eukaryota > Viridiplantae > Streptophyta > Magnoliopsida > Asparagales > Amaryllidaceae > Allium > Allium cepa. The sequence goes on along the minus strand of CM060931.1, from coordinate 754,177,104 downwards.
AACTTCGAATTCCAAAACTCCTTATCTCATATCTGTAACTCATCAGACAATCCTGGGCTGCCAATCTTCTTCCTGATCAGCTCAATCTATGCTGATACTTCTAGAAACAACTAGACCAAAGCAAACCGGTTTTTGAATCCTATCCAACAGAAAAGTCTTCCAAAATCTGTCGAAATCTAGAACTCAAACTCTACTGTCAAGCAATAGCAAACTGAACTTGCTTCCTTCCTCGTACAACTGCTACCTTGCTTCCGCTGCACAACTCTGATTCTGAAATAAATGAGAATACTGTTGATGAACACGAATACAAACTTATCCAATATATTTGGGAACTTTGTTCATCAAATCCATAAAAATCCGAGTGACTCATCTGACTCGGTCACACATCCTTATAGCAGAAATCCAAACTCATAAACTAGATCTGACCAAATCCAAATCCAAAAATTCCTGAGCTGCTACACCAACTCTTTTCTCTCGAAAAACCATCCTACTATCATGCTAACTACCAAAATCACTTCTGGAACCAAAACAATATGGACCTCAACTCCAAACGTAGACAACCTTCTGAGTACCTCAGTAGCTCCTTCCTCTCATGAGAATTCTCAGTCTCAAACAAAATATTGCTCAAGAAAATTCACAAACGAATCGCAAGTCACTTTTGCGATCCTACCTAGTTCAGATTCCAAAGAAAGTCGTCCTCACTTTACCAATTAGAATAGCTTTAAACCTTTCCAAACAAGGTTAATTCTTCATGATAACTTCCACCAACCGGCCGGGCTACTTAAAGAAGAACCGCTAAGATTCTCGAACCATCGGAGAAACAAGCCACGCAGTTGCTGCTTCTAAACTCCACCTCGATGATACTGTGAAGCTAAAAGATCTCCTCGTCAGCACACCAAACACTTCGAGCTGCAACTGCTACCATAGCTAACCAAAGACCTTTAATCCAAAGGCTTCTCCAAAACCAAAACCACAAACAAACTACGCAACGGACCTCCGAGATGGCAGACAACCTCTCAAGAAACTTGGACTCCAAACTAAGCATTCATATCTCGCTTTCCTTAGGGAATAAAAAATGAGACCTTGCCAAACAAATAACTTATAGACCTTAGTCTCATATTCCAGAACAGCCAACCTCCTCGCAAAAGATCCAGACAATTTCTACACAGACGAATCTTCCCTGCAGCAGGTAAAGACCGCTTCTCAACCATATCTACAACTGCTTCAAGAGAAAACACCTTCAGAAAATATCCAAGGATACTGCATCTCATCACGCAGTTATCAAAATGTCATCACTTACGTCTACAGTTCCGAAATATCCAAACACAAGGAAAATTCGCTCACCCGAGCGAAATCTAAACTTACACTCCAAAAATACACTCCGAATCTTTAAAAAAAATATTCTTCGGACATCAGAGAAATCCTTACTCCAAACTAAAAATCTCACTCGAGACGGTTTTGGGTCTACGGTCTCGACAAATACTTCCAACCGCAAACATATGGACCTCTTCCATCAATGGTAGTCGTGTTACACACGCACACCACTACTTAATCCACCTCTAAAACTTATGTTGGAAAATCCGAACAGATAACCCAACAGACCAGGTAGATATAAATATATATAAAAATTACAAATATTCTCTCTCAAGAAAGACACCACTCCAAAGCCTAGGTATTCACTCAACCTAATGCTCTGATACCAAATGAGAAGACCCGACTTTCTATCCCCAGGAAATCGCGTCACCTTGAAGAAAGAAAGGGATAGAAGAAGGAAAGAAAGAGAAAGAAGAACACAACAACAACAGATAAATCACAGCGGAACGAATGAAATATAATCTATCTCATAAAATGTTATATAGTATCTTATTACATCAGAGTACACAATAAACAACACAGATTAGACAGTTATAAACATCTGTCTAATTATACAATTTAAGTACACAAGAAAGAGATACCAAACAAACACAGGTGAATCAATATATATCTACACGTCGAAGCCTCCTGCTCCATATCTCCTCCAGAATTCGTCAAGCTAACCTGATGCACTTGACTACTGATACATAATATGAGTACCCAAGAGTTTAATAAAACAGAAAATTAACAATCGGGCCAGACAGGGGTCTGGTGTGAGTAAACGGGTTAAAATTGCTTAACTTTTCTAAAAAAATCTTTAAAAAGAAAAGGTATCACGTAAGACTTCCCACACATAAACATGGAAAAGTTTTTACCTTATGCTAACCAAAACATTTGATTGGAAATCCAGTGATATTATAATAGTGTCTAGGGTTTTCAAATAAATAAGAAATAGCCGAAATCGTGACATTCATTAAATTCCAGCTACTAGGCACAAAAGTGGGTAATACAATCAAAACCGCAGGGTCTCATATGTAGAATGAGTTCCACCAATGGTAGGGCTAGTTGGGTAACGCCCGCCACAGTACGTGGCCTAGATCAACGTACCGAGGAGTACGCCCGCTCCCCCGCAACAAAAGGTCGGAACCATTCCTTACTGAACAGTCCCGAACAAGACCACCCCGTAGTTGGCGCGACCAACCACACACTAAGCCGAAATAGAAAGGGACCTCTAGACAGGGGTAAATCTCGCTCTCAAGTGGGAGCTACCCACGAAGCCTTGCTGCACCTCCCATGTTTTAGCCATTCCCGGGTTAATGAGGCTTGAGGCTGCGATTACCTTTATAAAACACATCTATCTTAGAATGCTCATCGTCCACCTGACGATGTTCTGAAAGCATTCCATCTATACAAGTTCGTTCCGGGTTCGAACGAAACCGAAGGCACTATCTCGTTGCACTCATTTTGGAATCACCCTCAGAGTCAACGACCATAGCCCTTGCACTCTAAATCACGATCTCGAATCTATAAGTACTATTCCGTCAACTATTACGGAATCACCCGCAGAGTTATACTGACGTATAGCCCTTACACCTCGAGTCTTCACTTGCTCCACTTGGATACACGACCTAACGTTTAATTGAAATCGATGTGGTTTTCAGATTACCCAAATATGGAAATCCGATCCCGGTCTCACCGAAACCAAACGCCATTTTAATGTTCAAGTTGTACTCAAGGGTTTAAACAATTTAATTCATATTCAAGATGATATATGTAAACAGATAGATGAATCATATTGTCACACTAGATAATTCGTATCAATATTCGTCTTCACATAGCAGCATATCACATAACAGAGATATCCAGTATCAACCAATATCAAACATCCAATATCAACCAATCACCAATATCAATCTCCAAATATTGATCATCCAATATCAATCAATTAACCAATATTAATCAATCAATCCATATTAATCAAACATCCAAAACAGAATTGATTATCTCTTATTCAATTGAATTACCATAAGCCTTCTTCATTAATTATTATTCCAAATAAAATAAACTAATCATCTCTAATGATCTTCACTGATTAATTTTCCTTGGTTCATTATCTTAATTACATTCAAGTAATTGTCCTTAACCATATTCAGTAATTAAATCTTTAATTACTATCACTAATTACAATAATTAATGATCATTCATTTACTTCTATTAATTAACTATAATTAATTGCATTATACCTCAATTAATTACAATAATTAATCACCCTTAAATTAATTACTTATATTAATCATCCTTGATTAATATCATTAATCACATTAATTAATGATCCTTATTAATTAATAATACTTTAATTAATTAACCAATTAACTTATAATTAACCAAATCATTAATCATAATTAGTAATTATCAATTTGTAATTACCTATTTTAATTAATGAACTTCTTAATTAACTAATTTCTAATTTAATTATATTAATCCTTGATTAATTAATCCAATTAATTAATCTTTAATTACTTTATTAAGTAATTATTATTCAATTAAATTAATGAATAAATCCTTAATTAATTACTTTATTAATTAATTAAATTTTAATTAATTAACTTTAAAAATGAATCACACTCATTAATTAATTAATCACATTAATTATTTATCTAAAATAATTAAGTAATTAACTCTTAATTACTTAACAAGTAATTATCTCTAATTATTTCATTAATAAATCTTGATTACTCTCTTAATTAATTACTTAACAAGTAATTAGTATCTTCATTAAATAATCCTTAATTCATTAATTAATTACTTAATCCATAATTAATTAACTTCAAACAATTATAATAATTAAATTCCTTAATTGGTAACAACAAGTGATTACCCATTAATCACTTCAACCAGTTGCTCCCATGAGTAATTTCATTAATTACTTCCATAAGTAATTACCATTCTTAATTACATTCAATAACTAATCATTGATTAGTTCATTAAATAATTACACTTCATTAATCCACAATTAAGTGATTATTAAAAATTAAGTAAATAATTAACTAATTATTTAAAACTAATTAAATAATTAATTAATTAACTTCTAATATTTCAAAATCCTTAATTAATTAAGATAACCTTAAGCGTTACTTATATCTAATTAAGTATCCTTAAATTCCTATCAAATAATTATCTATCTTCATAAATAAATTATTTGAATTAAATCAAATTTTAATATCTTAAAACAAATTATTCAATTTGGTTTTCAAAATCATATCAATAACCTTATTTTAAAATAAGGTATTTAGAAATCAATTCCAAAATTAAAAATACTTTAAAGTATCTAATTTTAAATTATTTCAATTTAAATAAAATCATTGCTCAAAAATTACTTTAAACTTTGATCCAATGCTTTGAATTCAAAACATTCGTCTTTAAATTTAAAATTAAATTAAATTACATTCAAAGGAAATCACCTCAAAACATTTTAAATTTGAAATGTAAATTCGATTTACATTTTAAAGTTCGATTAACTTAATTTCAAAACAACAAGTATTAACTTTATTTGTCTGTCACTTTTATAAAACTTGTTTATAGTTTGAAGCCTGATTTCAATTTCTCCATCAATAAGATTTAATCTGCACTTCTACTCACACAGAACTTAACTAAAGGCCCACATCTAAAAATACTCGAGTACGAATCCTTACCTAAACGAGCATGCCCTGAAGGCAAACCCAGCCGTCTTCACTTCGAGTAGAAGCCATGAAAACACGAGCGCCTCTCCGAGTTTCCCCCTTAATCTTCCCAAACCCAAACTGCTTCGAGACGAAACTAGGAAATCGCGAGCGTCACTACGGGTTCAACTTGTCTTCCCCATTCCAAACTTTCCCAAATTCGAACTCCCCAGATCCAAGCCGTGCACACACAACACACGTGCACGTTGCACGTCAAACCCAACTACGTCGAGCTCTCCTCCGGCCATCACCAAGTCGACGGCGACCACGACGACCATCATGACCAACCAAAACCTCATAAACGTCGTCAAATCAAAAACGAGCACCTGAGCCAAAACTGGAAATGCATCTCGAACAGAAAACTGCCAATCGTTGACAATCCAGACGCCGATAGACCATGTTGTCCTCACCATCGATCCACCTCGTCCCCGTGCTACCATTCCCCCTTCCGCGATCGTCTCCGGTCCACTACCCACAACACAAATGTCTCGACAGCCCAATGTTCGAAAATACTAACCAAAACCCTAAATCGTTCAATTTCGCATAAATCGATCATAGGAAAAATTCTGTGACATTTTTCCATGCATCTACAATTCATTATCTAGCTTCAATCCAGATTTCAACCCAAACCATCGAGTTGAGCATCAGCGATTTGTCAAATTGCCGACAACGATCATCCCTAAATTCCCATTTGAATATCCATTTAAAAATTATAAAATGTATGTTAAAATTCATCTCTTTTAACTACAAATCCATTTATATAATCCAAAGTAGAAATTAAAGTTATTGATTTTTATCATAAAACAGTATTATACTGTTCTTCCTGATTTTTAAACTTATTTGCTAAAGTTAAAATCCTAGAATTACTTTAATAACCATCATCTTCCTCAGACAAACAACTTTTATTTAAATTTTGAAGTCAAATAATGATTTGATTTAGAGCTTTGAATTATTTAAAACAGAACAAACACTCTGAAACCACAGAGAACAGGTCCATCATTCATATATACAGACATGCTAACAATTTCCATAAATATATCAATCCAAACATAAACAAAGCTGATAATCTTTCATGCATGATAGTTAAAAACCCAATCAAACTGTTTTTAAAGAAGTTTACTCACCAATTTGTATGTAGTGAATAGAACAAGCTTTGTTGCTTTTACCCAGGCTTGAACATTAAATTTGAAAAAGCTTTGATGTTTGCTGATATCCTACTGCATGCTGAAATTGTAGATTGAAATTTGCTTTTGAACAGGTTTGCAGAATTGTAGTTGAACATCACTTTGAATTTGTAGGTTGGTTGATTTGAAATGCAGTTTGAAGTTTGCAGATTGAAGTTTGATGTTGCAGATTTTCTTTTCATTTTGTAGATTTAAATTTTTACTGTGAAGAACCTTGCTTGCAGATCAAACTAAACTTTGCTTTTGATTTTATCTTACTTTTGGATTTTATTATCAGATTTTGGAATAATTTCTGATTTTGCCATTAACATTTGAAATAAAGAGAAACAAATAAAATGAAATGTTATGTTTATAAAAGAAAAATGTAGACACCTGTTCTCAAGAATTAACACTTGTCATTTAATCGTTTAGTTACTTACAAGTGTTGTTAATATGACTTAAGATAGTTACACATGTTTTTAAGTCTTTTTAATTAATTTTTACTTAAATTAAAATGTAAATATAAATTTTCATGTTTAATTCACTTAATTAACAAATAATTATGTATGAATATATATGAGTTTACTTTTTTTTAAAGAAATTATTCTAAAACTACTTATAATTCAAATATAAATATACATCTTCTACATGTTATTTAAAATTTTAAAACATTCATATTTATATACTCCTAACATTTTAAGTTGAAGGATTTAAAAAGAAAGCAAAACAAACTTTATTTAAATTCCTTTAAATTATCGTATTAGAAATAAACAACAAATTTTCTTATATTTTAAAAACAATTGAATTAGTCTTTAAATTAACTTTTGGAAACATTGATTCTAAAACAAAGCTTCAATCTACAATATTCATACATTATAAATTATCAATTGATTAAATTAAATTTCAAAATAACTCAAATTATAACATATGTAAACATATATATTACAATTTGAAAATTCATCTTTTATTTAAAGCAAAAGATCTTCTATTCACAATATATACCAGATATATATATTGTAAACAGAATAAAATTTGATTAGCTTTTGAAAAATAAATCTTATCATATTTTAAATTGTCAGAAAGATATAAATCACAATTATCAGATTTAATATTTATTAACCTTTAAAAGAATAAATTTATCAGTTTAAATTAAAATTATAAAGAAAATTATCAAACCAGTTAAATTATTGATGCGGATTATTAAATTTATATTGCCCAAAATTCTGGGTCGTTACAACAAATCGGTGTTATTAAGAACACATAGTGTCAAAGCAATTCTATTGAAACATTTGAAGTCATGTTCGGTTGTTCAGGCGGGTAAAGTCCTCTTTCGGTTGTTAGAGGCGGAAAAATCCTGTTCAGTTGTTCAGGTGTTGTATACCTATTCCTCCGAGTTAAGAGAGGGTTATTGTGAGAAATTCCAGAAGGTAGTCTGGGACTGGACGTAGAACGGGAAGTTCGAACTAGTATAAAAATTCCTGGTGTGCTCATTTTTATTTACTTTGCTATTATCATCTATTTTCGCATTTAGATTTAACTATATTTCACATTACACGATCCTAAGTTATAGCTAGCCACACAATATTCACTTTCAATTGGTACCAGAGCAAGGCATCTTATTACTGTTATAAAGTTATCTGAAATCTTGCTAATATGGAAAACAACACCAACAATACCACTAACATTGTCATTAATACTAGTTTCGTTGAAGGTCAATCCACTGCACGACCTCCATTCTTTAATGGTTTGAACTATAATTATTGGTCTACTCGTATGAGAATCTATATGCAATCTAATACTTTTGAATCATGGAATATCACATAGAATGAATACACTCTTACTACTGGAGAATATTCCACTTGGTCAAACACACAAAAATTAGATGCTACTGTCAATGCTAAAGCTATGGACATGTTATTTTGTGCACTAGATAGAAAATCGTATTAGCATGTGTCAAACTGCTTATGAAATATGGAGAATGCTTAAAATTACTCATGAAGGAACTAACAAAGTCAAACAAAGAAAAATCTCCATGTTCAAAAATCAGTTTCAAAACTTCAGAATGAAACAAGATTAATCCATCAATGATATGTATTCTATATTTCAAGATATCTGTCATTCACTATTAGGATTAGGAGAAAAAATTTCTGATTTGATATACTATCAAAAATCCTGAACTCTTTAACGGATGAATGGGAAAGAAAGGTCCTTGCTATTGAAGAAGCAAACGATCTTTCAACTATGAAACCAGAAGAGTTAATAGGAAATCTAATGTCATATGTAGTGAATTTGCAGGCAAAGAAAGTTAACCACAAGATAAGAAGAATCTAGCATTTCAAGCAGAACAAGATGACTCTGACTCTGATGAAGAAGATATGGCATTTATTACTAAGAATTTCAAAAAAAATTGAAATTCAAAAAGAATAACAAGGGGAAGAGTTACAAAAATAACTCTAGCAACAATAATAGCAATAAACCATCATTGTCACGACCCGTCTTTCATCTACCTATGCAACACATATTACATAAAAGACGTATAATATATCAAGGTGTCATGATATATATATATATATATATATATATAGTTATACATATACTACATCTACCTATACAACACATATTACATCAGATTCTCACAGCGGAATGAATGAAATATAATATATCACATAAAATATTACATAGTATCATATACATCATAGTTACACAACCTATACAACACATATTAGACAGTTATAAAACATCTGTCTATCATACAACTCAAGGTACCACAAAGATACAAACACAACATAAACACGGCGGAACCATTATATATTTACACGCTGAAGCCTCCTGCTTCGAAACTAATCCAAAATTCGTCAAAGCTAACCTGAATCCCTCGACTACTCATACATAATATGAGTACCCAAGATTTTAATAAAATAAAAAATAAACATTAGGGTCAGACAGGAGTCTGGTGTGAGTAAACGGTTTAAAGTTGCTTAACTTTAGAAAATCCTTTGAAAAGAAAGGTATCACGAAAGACATCCCACACATAAACATGGAAAAGTTTTTACCTTACGCTAACCAAAACATTTGACAGGAAATCCAGTGATATCATAATAGTGTTTAGGGTTTTCAAGTAAATAGAAAATAGCCGAAATTGTTACATTCATTAAATTCCAGCTGCTAGCCACAAAAGTGGGTAATACAATCAAAAACATAGGGTCTTGTAGGAAGATTGGGTTTCCATCAATGGCAGGGCTACTGGGGTACCGCCCGTCACAGTATGGGGCCTAGATCACCGTACCGAGGATCCACCCTAAATCCCCTTCAACACAAGGTCGGAACCATCCCTTACTGGACAGTCCCGAACAAGACCAACCCGTGATTGGCACGACCAACCACACACTAAGCCAAAAAAGAAAGGAACCTCTAGACAGGAGTAAATCTCGTCCTACTTGGGCATGACCCACTTAACCTTGCTGCACCTCCCCTATTTAGCCATTCCCGGTTTATGAGGCTTGAGGCTGCGATTACCTTTATAGAACACATCTATCTTAGAATGCTCATCGTGCACCTGACGATGTTCTGAAAGCATTCAATCCATACAAGTTCATTCAGCGTTCGAACGAAACCGAAGGCACTATCTTGTTGCACTCATTTTGGAATCACCCTCAAAGTCAACGACCATAGCCCTTGCATTTTGAATCACCATCTCGAACCTGAAAGTACTATTCCCGTTAACTCATCTTGGAATCACCCTCAGAGTTGTACCGACGAATAGTTCTTACACTTCGAGTCTTCACTAAGCTCTTCTCTTAGATTCACGACCTAACGTTTAATTTGGATCGATGTGGTTTTCGGATATCCAAATATGGAAACCCGATCTCGGTCTCACCGAAATCCAAACACCATTTTAATATGTCTAAGTTGTTTAAGGGTTTAAACATTTAAACTTATATCTAGAATAACATAAGCAGATGGATGAATCACATTATCACAATAGATAATTCATATCAACTAATCACCCCACAAAGCAGCATATATCACATATTAGAGATATCACACCCAAATCATCCAATATTAATCAATCATCTATAAGCAGGTTTGATTCTCTCTTAATCAATTGGATTACCTTAATCCTTCTTTCTCAACATTAATTAATTACAAATTAATTAATTAATCACCTCTTAATGATCTTCCTTAATTAATATCCCTTGATTAATTATCCTTTAATTACATTCAAGTAATTAGCCTTTAATTAATTACACAAATTAATTGTTCTTACCCTTTAATTACTATCATTAATTACATTCATTAATGATCCTCCATTTACTTCCATTAATTAATTAGTTAATTAATAATACTTAAATATACTTGATCCTTAATTAATTACAATTAATTAATCATACTTTAATTAATCACTTTCATTAATCAACCTTGGTTAACTTCATTACTTATATTAATTAATGATCCTTATTAATTAATTAACCCTTTAATTAATTAAATAATTAATTTGTAATTAACCATCTCATTAATTAGTCTTAACTAATCATAAACAGTAATTAACAAACTTGTAATTACTTATCTTAATTAATTAATTATATTAATTTTTCGATCAATTACACTAATTATTTAATATTCACTTACTTTATTAAGTAATCATTAATTAATTACATTAATTAATAATCCTTAATTAATCTCATTTTAATTAATTACATATAGTAATTAATTTTAAATTAATCATATTCATTAATTAATTAATCACATTAATTAATTAACCAAATTAACTAAGTAACTAACCCTTAATTACTTCCATAAGTAATTGTCCTCTAATTACTTTTATTAGTTAATTACTCTCTTAATTAATTAACTTAACAAGTAATTAATCCCATCATTAATTAACCTTATTTCTTTAATTAATTAATCAATTACTCTTTAATTAATTAACTTTCAAATCAATTATATAAATTAATCCTTTAATTAATAACATCAAGTGATTATCCCTTAATTACTTCCATTTAATTACTTCCATAAGTAAATTTTCTCTTTTCTTAATTACATTCAGTAATTAATCATTAATTACTTCATTGAGTAATTTTACTCAATTAATATCTGGTTTACTCAATTTAAAATCAAATTGAAATAGGGTTTTATTTTTTAACAAAACAATTCAAACAATTAATTTGAATATACTTGAAATCTTTTAATATCCGTTCAAACATATTAAATTAAATTAACTTTGAAATCCAAATTTTCATATCCTTTAAACTTATTCGTTTAAAATAAATTTTAAAATCTAATTTAAACATTCCTTTATAATTACCTTGGATATGTCTTATTTCTTATTTCAAACTCATTTGAACTTCCTTAACCTTGATCTAATATTTTAAATTTAAAATATCTTGAATAAAAATTCAAAATAAATTTAGTTAATTACTTTTGAATTCAAATATTTCAAATATTTCAAATCTTGACACATATTAAATTAAATATTTTAAAATCTTGGTTTCTATTGATTAGAAAAAAACTTGTTTTATAATTTAAAGCTTGATTTTATTTATTTCAAAACAATAAGTTTAAATTTGTAAAATTTATATCTTTTTTTACTGTACTGAACCAGATTAGCGCACCACCTAAAAAGTCGAGTTCGAACACTAAATCTACACGAGCCTGTTCCGAGTCTTCCACCTACTCAAAAACTTCGAGTCGACATCAGAAAATCCGACATCAGAAAATCGCGAGTACGACTCCGAGTCGACCCTCGTCTTCCCTGAAGCACATCCCCACCCAGATACATCGTGCACGTGGTTCACGTAACCCATCGATTCCGACCACCATAGGTCATCACGGCGACTCTCGCCGATCACTCCTACCCACGCAAGCCCCTTCGAACACTCGGATCGAACAATAATCACGCGAATCAAAATCGAGGCATTCAAGCCCAAACAAAAACCCACCATGGCTAGAAAGCTTCACCATACCGACACCACAAACCTCGAGAAACTTCGCCATCCACACTGCGCCTTCATTTCGACCACAGGCTCCTCCAGCAAGCCACGCGATTGACTCCGTTCACGCCTCGTCGCCGCAAAACCACTGAAACGTCAACTTCAATAACAGGATATTAAACCCTACTTCGAATGATTCTGATCATCTCGGCCATAGGAAAAATTCGAGAGTATTTTTCCCTTCATTAACGATACTATAGCTAGCTTCGACCAAGAATTCGGCCCCAACCACTGTGTTGATCATCGGCAATTCGTCAAATTGCCAAAAATGTTCATCTCAAAATTCCTAATCGAAAGTCAAATTAAAAATTATGAAATGTATGTTTAAAAGCATAATTTTTAGTCATGAATCCGCTCATAAATCAGAATTTAGATTGGTTGATTTTCGACCAAATTTTGATTTCCACTGTATTTTCTTCAAATTTGAAGTAATTTCAGATTATAAAATCCTAGAACTATTTTTATAATTATTATCACTCTTTAACAATCTGTTTTGATTTAAATATCAAAGTCTGATTTCGATTCAATTGAGAGATTTGAATTTTTCTTGCAGAAATCAACTCCTATAACTAAAAACTGGGAAAATATCTGGTTGGCGCGAACAAGACTATCCCGTGGTTAGCGCGACCAACCACACACTAAGCCGAAATAGAAAGGGACCTCTAGACAGGTGTAAATCTCGTCCTACTTGGGCATGACCCACTTAACCTTGCTACACCTCCCATGTTTTAGCCATTCCCTGTTGATGAGGCTTGAGGCTGCGATTACCTTTATAGAACACATCTATCTTAGAATACTCATCGTCCACCTGACGATGTTCTGAAAGCATTCAATCCATACAAGTTCGTTCTGGGTTCGAACGAAACCGAAGGCACTATCTCGTTGCACTCATTTTGGAACCACCGTCAGAGTCAACGATTATAGCCCTTGCATTCTGAATCACCATCTCGAACCTGAAAGTACTATTCCCGTTAACTCATCTTGGAATCACCCTCAGAGTTATACCGACGACTAGTTCTTACACTTCGAGTCTTCACTAAGCTCTTTTCTTAGATTCACAACCTAACGTTTAATTTGGATCGATGTGGTTTTTGGATATCCAAATATGGAAACCTGCGACGCCCCACCTCTATACCCACGCTAGCAAAGAGTATTGCATAGATAATACCGTCTGCTAACACGGAGAATAAGGCTGGATAGGAGCGACCATGTGTAATCTTACATTAACTATTCACTAAACACGTCGAAAAGTAGAATCACAAACAGTTCGACGTATTCAATAAATATTTAAAGCAAGACTACAATGGCTATAGGATCTATCAGAACAGAATATTACAACTCAAATGTAATATACATCACAGAACAGTTGATCATCATATACACATATATACTGATACAAAGCAGAGTATACAAAATGACAGATATCAAGTGGTATAGCAAACCATAATATACAGGCGAGTTCACAAGAATACATATCAGAGTTACAACATATAAGGACTACAAGAAAGCTAAGACAAAAAGAAACTAGTGGAATAGTCCATGCGGAAGCAAAAGAGGCTAAGTCCAAAGCACCTAACCTGAAACATCTCGGTCTGACCCGAGTATAAAATACACGGGTCAGTCTAGATAACAAATCAGTTAGATAAACTGAACGATAATAAACCTGCAAGGTCATACAGTATAACAAATATCTCTAGGGGAGATAACACAATCATCAACAAGAGATGAATCATATAGAACAAGCCTCATATCATCGGCAACATATAGAAACAAAGGATACAAATATCCCAAAACAAGCCAAATGGCAAATAACAAATACCAATAAGGTATACAAGTTCCACAAGGTAATCGTTATATATCATGCGGCTCAAACAGACCAACACGATGGGCGATACCAAGGGAATATAATATCAATGAAACATATGATTGCTCGAGCTCAGTACTGTACAACAAGGATCCATAAGCCTGAGGGCTCCAAACCCAAGTATCACCCATGCGGCACATAAGGCCAACATCAGAGCGAAACTATATAGGGCAACAAACCCGAAGGCACACACCCGAAGGTACAAACCCGAAGGCAACAAACCCAATATCATTCATGCGGCACATAAGGCCAACATCGGAGCGATACTTTATAGGGCAATAAACCGTAGTGGTGAAGGTCAGAGACCCAGTACTTGACACCACTAACTGGCGGAATGTGTCACAACTCTCGAAAAGGAACCCGAAAAGTGTTAACGTGTGTCCCATAACCACTCGGTCGCACTGAACGGTTTACTATCCATTAGTCATTTTCACACTCAAAGCATTACAAAGTTCACCTCATCTCATCGGTAAACCAGACACAAGGGTCAAAACGATCAATCAAATAGGTCGGGGATTAATCGGAAAGATAAACGCACAGATTCATGGTCCGTGTTTTGCCCAACCATTTAATCACCTTTCCACTTCGCTCGAAGTGCGAAATTGTGCGTGTGTTTAAATAGAATTTATAAATTGGAGAAACGAGCTTTTAATATGATTAGAAAGATTATTTTATAAAAACCCGTGGATGTAGTCAAAAATAAGTTATCAAAGTCAAAGAGGCGATAACAACCACTAAGAAGCAACTTGAATCGATAAAATTTGGAAAACAAATCAAAATATGCAAAACTAGGCAAAACAGGGCAAATAGGAGCAGGTCGGTCGGCCGCCTACAGGGCTCGGTCGACCGGACACTGTTCATATAAACTCTCGGGAAGCAGGTCGGTCGACCGGCTACAGGGCTCGGTCGGCCGAACCTGATGATTTTGCACTTCCTGCCCTATTTCAATGAAATGCAAATTCTTCCAAAACGCGATCTTTCGAGCAATGGACCTAAGGAGCTTTAGCCAATAGATACCCCAGCTCCATTAGCTCTCCGATTCGCAACCAAAAAACATATTCAAACATCAAAGTTAGGATCTTTAAAGAATTGAACCCAAACACTAAAAATTTGGATATTCACCAATTCAATCCAAACCAAAAGAAAGAGCATATGAACAAGGTGTTAGGAATTCATACCCAACATCAATGAAATCATAAGAAATAGATGTGAGTTCAAAACTCACCTTTTTACACAAAACAAAGAAGATGAAGAAGCACAAATGCAAGGAATCAACCAAGTACACTCCACTTCAACACTACAAGCTTCAATCTAGAATCAAAGCAAGTATCTCCTAAGTTAGGGTTAGAAAATTACTGAAATTGAAGAGGAGAAGAGATGGAGAAGATGGAGACGAACTTACCAATGGATTCCCTTTGATCTTGGAGCAAGAATCAAGTTTACAAGAAGAACTAGGGTTTGGAGTTTCTAATTCCCTTTCCTTTCCACCATTTTCAGTTGGAGCTTGGGTTTGGGAAGTAAGAATGAGAGAATGGGGAGGAGAGGGCTGAGTTAGAGGGTTTAGTTAGCTAGTGGGCTGAACCCAAACCCAAAACCCAACTAGAAAACGTAGCCAATTTCAACTTACTCCAAACATATCGAAGCTTATACTCAAAAAGATCGCAAACGACGTTTTGAACCCAATGGAAGTGGTCTTGAGACCCAATTCGACCGTTTGCAGAAAGTAACTTTTCGGACTATGATCCGACAATTGATGTTATATTTAAATAAAATATTTAAATATACAACCGATAAATATGCGGGTTGTTACAAAACCCGATCCCGGTCTCACCGAAATCCAAACGCCATTTTAATGTCCAAGTTGTTTAAGGGTTTAAACATTTAAACTAATATCCAGAATAACATAAACAGATGGATGAATCACATTATCACAATATATAATTCATATCAACTAATCATCTCAGAAAGCAGCATATATCACATATCAGAGATATCACACCTAAATCATCTAATATTAATCAATCATCTATAAGCAGGTTTGATTCCCTCTTAATTAATTGGATTACCGTAATCCTTCTTTCTCAACATTAATTAATTAATCACCTCTTAATGATCTTCCTTAATTAATCTCCCTTGATTAATTATCCTTTAATTACATTCAAGTAATTAGTCTTTAACTAATTACACAAATTAATTATTCTTACCCTTTAATTACTATATTTAATTACATTCATTAATGATCCTCCATTTGCTTCCATTAATTAATTAATTAATTATAATTAATTACACTTGATCCTTAATTAATTACAATTAATTAATCATACTTTAATTAATCACTTTCATTAATCAACCAAGATTACAAATTAATTATTTAGTTAATTAAAGGGTTAAATAATTAATAAGGATCATTAATTATATTAATTAATGATCCTCATTAATTATTTAACCCTTTAATTAACTAAATAATTAATTTGTAATTATCCATCTCATTAATTAGACTTAATTAATCTAAACGGTAATTAACAAACTTGTAATTACTTATCTTAATCAATTAATTTCTTAATTAATTATATTAATTTTTTGATCAATTACACTAATTAATTACTCTTCAATTACTTTATTAAGTAATCATTAATTAATTACATTAATAAATAATCCTTAATTAATTACTTCATTAATTAATCACATTTTAATTAATTACAGTAGTAACTAATCTTAAATTAATCACATGCATTAATGAATTAATCACATTAATTAGTTAACCAGATTAACTAAGTAATTAACCCTTAATTACTTCCATATGTAATTATCCTCTAATTGCTTTTATTAGTTAATTACTCTCTTAATTAATTACCTTAACAAGTAATTAATCCCACGATTAATTAACCTTATTTCTTTAATTAATTAATCAATTACTCTTTAATTAATTAACTTTCAAATCAATTATATAAATTAATCCTTTAATTAATAACATCAAGTGATTATCCCTTAATTACTTCCATTTAATTACTTCCATAAGTAAATTTTCTCTTTTCTTAATTACATTCAGTAATTAATCATTAATTACTTCGTTAAGTAATTTT
The DNA here is from genome assembly GCA_030765085.1 of Allium cepa. Classification (NCBI taxonomy): domain Eukaryota; kingdom Viridiplantae; phylum Streptophyta; class Magnoliopsida; order Asparagales; family Amaryllidaceae; genus Allium; species Allium cepa. The sequence goes on along the minus strand of CM060931.1, from coordinate 754,159,932 downwards.
ACTCAATTAATTATAAAGTGATTATCTTAAATTAATTAGACTAATTAATTAACCTAAAATTAATTACATTAATTAATTAACTAATTAATCATCACTTAATTTCTAATTAATTCATTAACTATCCATTAATTACGTCATTAAGTAATTATTCTTAATTACCAATAAGTAATGAAGCTTAAATTTATTTCATTAATTAATTATTCTTAATTAATTTCAACATAACTAATTAAGAATAAACTTTGCATTTATATTAAATTTTTACTCTAATCATTAACTTCATTAAAACCAATTTATAATCAATTTGAAATAGGGTTTTATTTTTTAACAAAACAATTCAAACAATTAATTTGAATATACTTGAAATCTTTGAATATCCTTTCAAACATATTAAATTGGATTAATTTTGAAATCCAAATTTTCTTATCCTTTAACTTATTCGTTTAAAATAAATTTTAAAATCTAATTTAAACATTCCTTTATAATTACCTTGGATATATCTTATTTCTTATTTCAAAGTCATTTGAACTTCCTTAATCTTGATCTAATATTTTAAATTGAAAATATCTTGAATAAAAATTCAAAATAAATTTAGTTAATTACTTTTGAATTCAACTATTTAAATATTTCAAATCTTGACACATATTAAATTGAATATTTTCAAATCTTGGTTTCTACTCATTAGAAAAAAACTTGTTTTATAATTTATAGCTTGATTTTATTTATTTCAAAACAACAAGTCTAAATTTGTAAGCTTTATATCTTTTTTTACTATACTGAACCAAATTAGCACACCACCTAAAAACTCGAGTTCGAACACTAAATCTACACGAGCCTGTCCTGAGTCTTCCACCTACTTAAAAACTTCGAGTCGACATCAGAAAATCGCGAGTACCACTCCGAGTCGACCCTCGTCATCCCCAAGCACGTCACCATCCAGATACATCGTGCACGTTGTGCACGTACCCCTTTGATTCCGATCACCGTAGATCATCGCGACTACTCTCGCCGATCACTCCTACCCATGCAAGCCCCTTCGAACACTCAGATCGAAAAATAATCACGCGAATCAAAATCGAGACATTCAAGCCCAAACAAAAACCCACCATGGCCAGAAAGCTTCACCATACCGATGCCTCAGACCTCGAGAAACTTCGCCATCCACACCGCGCCTTCGTTTCGACCACAGGCTCCTCCAGCAAGCCACGCATTCGACTCCGTTCACGCCTCGCCGCCGCAAAACCCACTGAAACGTCAACTTCAGTAACATGATATTAAACCCTACTTCGAACGATTCTGATCATCTCGGCCATAGGAAAAATTCGAGAGTATTTTTTCCTTCGTCAACGATACTATAGCTTGCTTCGACCAAGAATTCGGCCCCAGCCATTGTGTTGATCATCGGCAATTCATCAAATTGCCAAAAATGTTCATCTCTAAATTCCTAATCTAAAGTCAAATTAAAAATTATGAAATGTATGTTAAAAATCATAATTTTTAGTCACGAATCCAATCATGCAATTTAAATCAGAATTTAGATTGGTTGATTTTCGACCAAATTTTGATTTCCACTATATTTTCTTCAAATTTGAAGTAATTTCATATTATAAAATCCTAGAACTATTTTCATAATCATTATCACTCTTTAGAAATCAGTTTTCATTTAAATATCAAAGTCTGATTTCGATTCTATTGAGAGATTTGAATTTTTCTTACAGAAATCAACTCCTGTAAAAGAAAACGGGGAAAATATCTACATACAGGAACTTCAGTATACACAGTCATTCACAATTCAACATGCATTCACAGATGACATTCAATTTAAACATATATGCATCATCACACTACAATCTATCTCACGCATCAAAGTTAATCCATAGATTTTTAAAACTACTTTTAAAAAAAATTACTCGCAATTTTTGAAAAGGCAGAGCAGGTTTAAATTTTGATCTGGAAAGTGCTTTGATAGCTTTGCTGTTGAGGTTGAATCCTTTGCATGCCTATAAATCTTTGATTTAAATGCTTGAAAGTGATGTTATTGCTTATTTGATGCTACAGCTTGTTTGATTTCAGTTTTGTTGAATTTGATTTTGAATGCAACTGCTGATCTAAAACTTTGTATTTGAGTTTGAAATCTTGCATTGTTAGTGCTTTGTAAACTGATGAAGTTGATAGTTGAGTTGAATATAGGTTGAGTAGAATATTTGGTCAAGTTTTATTCTTTTAGAAATGAAAGAAGAGGAGTGGGAAATATTTGGTCTGAAGAAAACCGGATTTATTTTTCAAAAGCATTTTAGTATATATGCTAAAAATGTATTGCCATTTGTTCGCAAATTAGACAAATGTCATCACAATTTCATTTTATCTTCCAAGTGTTAAAAAAATGGATTATTATGTTTATATCCCTATTATAAAAGTATTTATGTTTTCCTTTAAATTGTGTAATATGAATTTGAATTTATATTTATGTAAAGGGGGAATTAATTTAAAGGACAAAGATTTGTATTTTTTTTGCCTCAAGGACACGACCTCAATATTTTTACTATAAGGACAAACATTCTTCTAAAAATTATTCATAAGGACAAACATTTTTCAAAATTATTCATAAGGACAACAAAAGTGCTACCGATCTAAAACTCACACCTAAAAACTGCTACCGATAACTACAAACTGATACCTAAAAACAACAATCAATAACTAAAAACTGATATCTACATAAAGTTGTCCTTCAGGATAAAATATTGAAGGTTTGTCCTTGAGGCAAAAAAGCTGTGAAATTTTGTCCTTGACAATAATTTCATGTTTATGTAAATGTGAATTTAGTAATTTATTTACATATTACTTGTGTTTACAAACTATTCTAATTCAAGAGATATTTAAAAAGAACGTTTATTTATAACTTTATATATATGTTTATAACCTTTTTAATTTAAGCACTTTTAAAAGAAAACAAAATAAGACTTTGATTAAATCTTATTTAAGCTATCACATTTTTAAAATTAAAAATTATCTTATACTTTGTAAATATAGAATTTAACCTTAAATTAGCTTTTGAAAAAAATAATATTAAATTTAAAGCAAAGGTTCAAATCATAATATATATTACAATTTGAAAACTTATTTCTCTTATTAAATTTTACCAAAGTTTCCTATTATAATGTATATACCTGCATATATATATTATCAATAGATTATACTAAATATCAAAACAACTTCAAATTATAACATATATACATATATATATATATATTACAATTTGAAAATACATCTTTTATTTAACAAAAGACCTCCTATTCACAATATATATACCAAATATATATATTATAAATAGAATAATTTTTTTTATTAGCTTTGAAAGACAAATCTTATCAATTTTAAATTGTTTGAAAGATATTGATCAATATTGCCAAATTAGATATTTATTAATCTTTAAAAAATTAAATTACCAATTTAATTATTAATATAGATTATTAAATTGATATTGCCCTAAATTCTCGGTCGTCACAATCACAATATGTCATGAAATGTTATGGATTTCATAAGAAGGGTCAAGAAAGATGTCCAAAGAAAGAGAGAAAAAATTCAAAAAGAACAAATTCAAGAAGAAAGCATTTTCTGTTACATGGGATGATTCAGATTCTTCATCATCAGAAAGCGACAGTTATAGTGACACAGAGCAAGCAAATGTACGCTTCATGGCTACAAATGATGATGTAAGTGTACTAAGTTTTGAAGATTTAGTTGGACTTAATTCTAAAGTAGTAAACTTTGTAAATCAGGCTAAGAAACATAATAAGGAGTTGCAAGGGAAACTAAATAGATCTGAATTAGAAATTAGTATGCTTAGAGATGAGAAGAAAATTCTCGAAGAAGAACTTGAAAAATCTCAAGAATCTAATTCTAATTTTGCCTCTCAACTTTCTATGATAATTAGGAAATAGAAATTCAGAAGAATAAAAATGATATTTTATCAGTTGAAGTAAATGATTTAAAATCTAGCACTAAAGTTTTAGAATTAGAAAAATCTAGTCTTAAAACTAAGCTAGAAGATATCAATAAAAATATTTCAAATTTTAATAAAGGACAAGAAAATCTTTCTAAAATAATAGAAAATTCTTAGTCAACTTCAAATAAAATGGGATTAGGACATAAGTAAATTAAAAAACCAAAGAAATCTGAGAAGTTTAAAAATAAGTTTAAAAACAAAATTAAGCAAGATTTAAAGAAAACAGTTTCTAAAAATGTTAAAACTATTAATATATGGATTCCTAAAACAAATAATAACTTGATTAGGAATAAACATATCAAAACATTTATAGAAACTGTTCATAAAAATAAGAATTATATTTTTAAAGGGAATTCTGAACCTTCTTGGGCTTGGTTTTCTAAGACCTAACTCTTAGGACCCTAAAAGGAAAAGTGGGTACCATCTTAATTTTTATTTTTTGCAGCTACCACTTAAAAAGAGAGGAAAATGGATTCTTGACAGTGGTTGCTCGAAACACATGACTAGGGATAAAGACATGTTAACAAACATAGTCTACTCAAATGGAGGATCAGTCACCTTTGGAGATAATTCAAAAGGTTATGTCATCAGCAAAGGCGATGTGAGCAATAACGGTATTTCTAACTCACCTCTCATTACTGATGTTTTATTAGCTAAAAACTTAAAATATAATTTATTAAGTATAAGTCAGTTATGTGATAAAGGTTTTAATATATCATTTTCAGAAAATAAATGTAATATTTCTGATGAAAATCAAAATTTAATTTTTGTAGGTATAAGAGATAAAAACATCTATATTTCAAATATGAATATAAATTATAACACAACTATGTTTCTAGTAGCTACAGAAAATAATTCTTGGACATGGCACAAAAGATTTTATCACATAAACTCTAACACTATTAATAAATTAGCCAAAAATAGACTTGTTAAAGGACTACCTGATATGAAATTGAAAATTGATAATATCTGTTATGCATGTCAGTTAAGAAAATTAACAAAATCTTCTTTTAAATCTAAGAAAATCATATCTACAACACAACCACTTGAACTATTACATATGGACCTTTTCGGACCTACTCAAGTTCAAATCTACTAATCACAATAGATATGTTTTTGTTATTGTAGAGTATTTTTCAAGACATACATGGACTATTTTTATGAAACATAAAAGTGATACTTTTGATAATTTTAAAATTTTTGTGAAAAGAATTCAAAATATAATGAATTTTAAAGTTAAAAAACATTAGAAGTGATCATGGAGGTGAATTTGAAAATGAAGCTTTCGAATAGTTTTGTAATAAAAAAGGAATTAATCGTAATTTCTCCTTTCCTAGAACACTACAACAAAATGGAGTTGTAGAAAGGAAAAAAACAGAACATTACAAGAATGTGCATGAACTTTATTAAATGGAAGCACTCTACCTAAGCATTTCTAGGCAGAAGCTGTTGCAACTGCTTGCTATGTTTTAAATCGTGTTTCTATTCGACCATTAACAAAACATTCTCCTTATGAACTTTTAAATGGTAGAAAACCAAATATTTCTTATTTTAAAGGTTTTTGGTTCAAAATATTTCATACCTAACACTAAAGATCAGCTTGGAAAATTTGATCCAAAATACGATGAAGGTATATTCATAGGATATTCTGAAAGAAGCAAAGCTTATCGAGTTTTTAATACAAGAACTAAAATAATCGAAGAAACACTTCATGTTTCATTCGATGAAAATGTCAAAACTTCTTCTAAATTTACAAATTTGAAAAATTATACAAATAAAATTCTGACAAATAATTCAGAAGATGATGATATTATTATTTAAAATAATAATTCTGAAATTTCTTTATAAAATGTAAATACTATTAATAATGATAATATAATAAGATCTTCTCCAAGGATTCTTAGAAATCACCATGTTCAAAATATAATTGGAGAAGTGAATTCAAATGTAAGAACAAGACATCAATTAAATCAAATGGGCCATGTAGCTTTTCTCTCTAATATAGAACCTAAAAATATTAAGGAACCCTCAACTGATGATTATTGGATTATAGCTATGCAAGAAGAGCTAAATCAATTCGAAAGAAACGGAGTTTGGGAATTAGTTCCTAGACCAAGTGATCAACCAGTCATCGGTACAAAATGGGTTTTCAAAAACAAAGCTGATAAGCAAGGTAACATTATTAGAAATAAAGCTAGATTATTAGCACAAGGTTATAATCAAGAAGAGGGAATAGACTATGAAGAAACGTTTGCTCCGGTTTCAAGACTAGAAGCTATACATATTCTACTGGCTTTTGCATGTTTTCGTAACTTTAAATTATTTCAAATGGATGTTAAAAGTGTTTTTTAAATGGTTTTATAAAAGAAAATGTTTATGTTGAACAACCTCCTCTGTTTACTCATGAAAAATTTCCAGATCACGTTTATAAACTTAAGAAAGCTTTATATGGTTTTAAACAAGCTCCTCGTGCTTGTTATGACCGACTTAAAAGCTATTTATTGGAATATGGTTTTGAGATTGGGAAAGTTGATCAAACATTATTTATTAAGAAAAGTAAACAAGATATTTTAATTATTCAAATATATGTTGATGATATTATTTTTGGTTCAACAAATGAAAAATTATGTCAGTAATTTTCGACTATCATGACAAATGAATTTGAAATGTCACATATGGAAGAACTATCATATTTTCTTGGATTACAAATCAAACAAATGCAAAATGGCATTTTTCTTAATCAAGAAAAGTACAGTAAAAATCTAATTAAATGATTGAATATGGAAAATACATCTGCCAAACCAACTCATATGAGTACAAGTATACATCTTGAAAAAGATGAAAATGGCAAGGGTATTGACCAATAACTATATCGTAGTATGATTGGATCATTGCTTTACTTAACTGCTAGTGGCCTGATATTATGATGAGTGTTTGTTTATGTGCTCGATTTCAAGCAAATCCTAAAAAATCATATATGCGAGCAGTTAAATGTATAATTCATTGTCTTAATAAAACCAAAGATTTAGGATTATTTTATCCAAAAGAATGTCCTTTTGAATTAGTATCATACGGTGATGCTGATTTTGGAGGAAGTCGGACAGATAGAAAAAGTACAAGTGGAACTTGTCATTTCATTGGGCGATCCTTAGTATCTTAGTTTAGTAAGAAACAAAATTGCGTTTCACTATCGACATGTGAAGCAGAATATATATCTGCAGCTTTAGCCTGTGCTCATGTAATCTACATGTAACAAACATTACGAGATTTTGATATAAAATTAAATAAATCTATAATATATTGTGATAACACTAGTACAATAAATTTATCTAAAAATCTTGTCAATCACTCACGAACTAAACATATTGACATTCGTCATCATTTTCTTCGTGATAATATTGAAAAGGATATAATAAATTTAGAATTTGTAAATTCTGAAAATTAATTAGCTGACAATTTCACTAAACCTCTTAATGAAATTGTTTTATAAGATTAAGAAGAGAACTAGATATAATTTATTTAACAGAATAATAAAAATTATTAATTAATTTAATTTAATTTAAAAAAATAAAAAAATGGTACTCGAACTCTGCACCTCGGGTTTGATAAGTCTATGTCTTTACCACCTGGCTATTCATTGCTTCACATCTTCACCTTATACATTTGTTTCTTTATATTTTCTATTTTTTAAAGATAAAATTTCAACCACAAATTTTTTTTTGGGTTCGTTCTCTTCCTCTTGTTTTTCAAACTGCACGATCAACCATCATTTTTAACTGTTTTTGACTCCTATATATTCCAGCTCTCAACTCTCATATCTCCATCAAAAAGAAATTTATATTTCAAACACATTTGTTTCTTTCTCCACTACATAAACTTCTAAAATCAAAATACCTTCATCACATAATTCATCAGATGGATCATCCTACTCTTCTATCAACTTTGAAACTCTGTCATCTGCATCATCAAACCTACCTACACCTGCTCCTACCCATGAACCTGCAAGACCATCAAGTTATCGAATAGGTTATACACCCGAGAAAATGAAAGCTAGATTGTTCCTGTTCTTTGGTTCTCCTTAAACCAAGCAAAAAATTGATGATTTTCGTCATTACCAGAGGGAATCAATAACGCTTCAGCGTGAAATGTATTATGAACAAAAAATGAATTCTAGAAATCTGAGTTTTCTTGAACAAATTGGATGGAAGTTCTGCGATTCATCTTCCTCTTCAGCTCATCAACCTACACTATTGTCAACTAGGAATCCATGGGATAGGTCGCCTCAACCACCACCTGTCTCTCCAAACTCATGGGAACGTGGAAACCATTGGTCACCACTATAACCATATGTAGAGAAGACAAGGAATGAACCGACAAACTCCAAGTCTCCGTCAACTTCTTCTTCCAAATAATTTCGATTTTGTCTACTTTTAAAATTATTTTTTAATCTTACATTGTATACATTATGTTTATATATATAATATATTACTCTTTTGTGTTCAAATGTGATTGATTATGCTGAATTACTCATTTAATCGATTGATTAATTCGATCAATCGACTGAAACTGCACACTCTATGTTCTCATGCACTATTCAGTCAACTGATTGAATGCAACCAGTTGACAGAATAAGCAAACAGAGAGCAAATTTGTTATTTTAGTCGACTAGACCAGTCAACTGAAACTGAAGCAAAACTCTGGGGAAAGTAGTTTATACACTATTCAGTTGACTGATCAAACACAACCAGTCAACTGAATGACCAAACAGAGAGCATATTACTTATTTTAGTCGACTAAACCAGTCAACTTAAACTGCAGCAGAGCTCTCGGGAAAGTGGTTCAGTCGACTGACCACAATCATTCAGTCGATTGAATTCACATCTGGAACGTACCTTTTCTCCTTTTTACCTACTTTTTAACACTAAAACCCTCTCTTCCTCTTTTACTTGTTACTTTTCCCTTAAATCTCCTGAATTCCAAAACCTTAGTTCCCAAAATTTTCAAACATTTCTTCAATTCTTTGATAAATTCAAATGGCCCCTCGTCAAACAAAGAGATCTAGGCATGCTTCTTCTTCCTCTGAGCCAATTGATTGACAAATCGCTCAATGGCTATATGATGCAACTGCAGTTCAATGATGGAATAAGATGAAAGAAGCTCGATTCTTTGAAGGTTCTTTTGTTGTCTTTTCTGATTTTACGTCGTATAGGATTCAAGAACTAGCACGAAGAAGCCATCTAGAATCACTTTTAGATCATAATCAAAATAATATCAAGATAAATCATACCTTAGTTAAACTTTTCTATGGGAACTTGAATTTAGGCCATCAAAACCCACGCAATCGTGACAATTGCATTTGGAGTTTGGTATGAGGGCAACAAATGTTTCTCTCACTAGATAGAATTGGTCATATTCTTCCCACTCCGACAAGAGGTGTGGAGTTACAAGAATTGAATGTTGTCGCGAGAGAAATGAAGTTAGTCATCGATTCCTAGAAGATGACATGACCGAGCTTATGTCTATAGCATTACGACCTACTGCCAGAATAATGCATAGAGCTTTGATGCACACAATTCTACCCCGCACTGGATCGTACGAGCTTGTCTATCCAAACAACTATAAAGCATTATATACTATTTGGGGAGATGTTGAAGTAAATTGGCCAAAACTCATTCTAGATGAATTTCTGACATTCAACCAAGATCATATGAATATTATTATTTTGGTGAATATATTATGCGGTTGCTTATGAATCTCCAGGTTCCTTTTCCGGAATTAGATACATCTGTTCCAAAAACTTTGAATAGCTGCACTATTAGCCTCATGAAACTACAACCTAGACCTCTCACTATCATGAGCTTTCAAGAATGGAAATCTCGACCTCGCCAAGAAACCTATACTCAACAACAACATCAATCAACAGATGACATCTGTATGCCAACTCCATCCCAAAGCACTCGGGAATCATTTGATCTAATTAGTTTCTTCAGGATTTTATGGGATGCAATATCATGCTCCTCTTCCATCGCTATGGAGATTTCTCAACGTGATCCAGGCAAACGCCCAGCCCCTCACTTTACTTGGTCAACATCGGAAGAACATACTAGTTCCGACACAAGTGGCAATGGAGGTTGACAATTTGCAGGGAGTTCCTCCAAAGGAAAAGGACCAATGCAAGTTGAAGAAGAGGAGGCAGAATCTGATTCTGAATGAGGTTGTTGTCTTTTTTAGTGATAGTAAGTTAGTTATTTCTTTGTTTCGTACATTCTATAAATTTGTATTCGTAACATTTGAAATCTATTGTTTCTGTGATTGCATCTAGTATTTTATTTTAATTCTATTGTGCTAAGTTTATGCATACATTATCTTTTCCTTTTTTTCAATGACAAAAGGGGAGAAATTTGTAAACTAACCATTTTATGCAGGGATTAAAAGTATCACCATATATTCAGGGGGAGATATATAACTCCCGTTATATATTTCTCAAAAATAGTATCATATATAACAGCTGTTGTCATCAATCAAAAAGGGGGAGAATGTTGAATCGCATATTTTGATTCATGACAAAGCAATGAATTATACTATATGGATAAGCGACAAAAAGAAAAGGAATTATGCTGCTCAAACTGCAAAGGAGACAAGGCTACAAAACTGCGTATAGTATATTGACTTATTGAAGTTTTTTAGTCGTAGAAATGATAAAATCTATCCTCAAGTAGTTAAGTTGTTTTAAAACTTTAAAAAAATTTAAAAATTTGTAAATAATGCTTTGACTGTCAGGTCAGTCGACTGACTATATTGGCCAGTTGACTGAACCTGTACTGGTGCACAGAAACGCTCTGTTTTTTGAAACAACTTTGAATATTCAGTTGACTGATCGTTTTGGGTCAGTCGACTGACTTCTTTCAACAGCTGTTTTTTCTGAATAGACTGCAAAGATTCACGTTCTAATATGAAGAGGTATGGCTGCTTCTGTTGATCAGAACTCTTCATGAACGGTTGCATCTCTTTAACTGTAATATAAACACACAAAATCCACTCCGCAAATTACCAATTTACTGATTTCTTTCTGATCTTACTTTCTACTATCTCTACATTCTAAAATGCAATCATAACTTTCATATATTGCTTGAATCTCTGAAAAAATTAACTTATTCTTTGATTATAAGCAATAATTTTCCTTTCTAAATCTTTATACACACGTATATACTTGAGGAAAGATTATAGGAAGGTTGTACTATCAAAGACAAATCAATGTTATTAATAACACATAGTGTCAAAGCAATTCTATTGAAACTGTTCAAGTCCTGTTCGGTTGTTCAGGCGGGTAAAGTCCTCTTTCGGTTGTTAGAGGCAGAAAAATCATGTTCGATTGTTCAGGTGTTGTATACCTATTCGTCGGGTTAAGAGAGGGTTATTGCGAGAAATTCGAGAAGGAAGTCTGGGACTGGACGTAGAACGGGAAGTTCGAACCAGTATAAAAATTTCTGGTGTGCTCATTTTTATTTACTTTGCTATTATCATCTATTTCCACATTTAGATTGTGATGACCCGGAATTTTTGGATGTTTGAAATCAGAATATTTAATTGATTTTAAATATTTAAATATTAAATTTTAACCTGAATTCAAATATCACTATTTATTTGATAATTAAAGTATAAAATTAAATTATTTAAAGTTGGATAAAATGTTGAATCTGGAGTTTTAAGCCTTTTAAAAAAATTTGAAGGCTTGTAAAATTTATATTAATAGTGCTGAGGATGATATAAGTTTTAAAACTTGAATTTAACAGTGATTTGTTCAGTTTTGAAATTTTATCGGTTTAAATTGAATTTAAGGATAGCCTTCCGAGGCATAGTCTCGAAATTCGACGGAACTCCATTGGATCCGTGATATTGTATTATTATTGGATTTCAATTTTCATAGTATTGGGAATTGTTGTGTGAGCATACGATATATAAACGCGTTGAAATTTATATCGAAATTCAATATAATAACAGATCCCAAAAGCTATGTTCTCCATACGATCAAATTAGGGCTCATAACCTTTTCCTTTGCGTTCGAATTAGGGATATAACATTATGAACGCCTAGCGACACACCTCAATACGATGTCAAGATTTTAAGATTTGAATTGGTGACGGTTTAAATTTAAATTTGAAATTTAAATATAACATATATGTTTTGTTTGACTGGTCAAATTTTTCTCATTAACTTTTTCTTCCCATCAGTTGAAATTCTTTCACCTTCAAAACTTTTCCCTCAACAGCTTTTCCTTTGTTTCAAATCACTACAACCCTCTACTCTACGCCAACGTCTTCCCTTATCTTCCCGTATACGCCTTTTTCTTCAAACAGGAAGCTAACGCTTTTTCTTTTCAACGAAAGACCCTACTTCTTGTTTAAAAAAAATAAAAATGGCGAAACAAAAGTAAATCGAGGCGAGCCTCGTTCGTCGTCGAATTCCCAATCTCGACAATAGGGGGTTCGCTTCTTCTTCTTTTTATCTTGTGCTGCCTGGGTCTATGTTTTCGGCATGTTCATCGTGGGGAGACAGACGCTGTGCTTCGATGGAAGTCGCGGCGTGGCACGATTGTCTAAGCAAAAAGGGGCTCGACCTGAAAGTGGCGAGCCATGGTAGCATGAGACGGTCGCGACTATCTGGAGAGTTGCGACGTAGGCAACAGCGATGTTGGGAAGGGGACTCGACTTGGAAGGGCTTGCGACGGCTACTCAATGTGATCGAAATCAAGATACAGGGTGGGTGTGCTCGGGTCTGATCAGTAAGGTAATTTAAATTTTATTTTAGTTAAGTAAATTTAAAACTCTTTGAATTCAATTTGTCCATTTATCAATTATCAGCAAATTTATGTATATAACTCAGTATGTTGTTTTTCAGTAAAAAGAGAAAAATGTTTACAGTTTAATTTTAACATTTCAGAAGTTAAATTTATATATATATATATATATATATACTAGAAATTTATATAAGACTTTGGAAGAAAATTTTACATGGGATTGGTGATAAAATTGTACGGTTGATTAATTTCGTTACTAAAAGAAAAAAAGGAAAAGAGGAGAATTAGTTTAAAACTAATTAATAGTTAAATTTAACAAATTGTTTGATTAATTCAAATATTAATAAATTATATAAATATTTTATTCTACTAATTATTTCAAAATAAATGGGTTTGATGATTAAACTATTTTAATTAACTTATTTATGTATTGGGTTACTAAGGATAATTTGTTAAAGAAATTTTGGTCTAAAAATCTAAAATTAAATTATAAGTTGAAATAAATAAGTAAATGTTAGTTAATTATTGGATTATTCAAGTATTAATAAAATCATCTAATGTGGGACAAGGTCAAAAACGGGAAGTCAAGGCAAGATTGAGGTGATATCAAAACGAACCAAATGCGAGTTAATCTTACTCAGCTGAATTTTTAATTTAAATTTAAATGGTTAAATTTAGATAATTAATTGCTTGATTAGATTTGGTGTGTTATATTATTTATAGTAGTATATATATATATATATCTTGGAATGATTGATTTCCTGCATTATATAGTGGATGAGACCCCATGCGCCACATATAGCAGATGATATTACATTTAATCCCATATACCGCGATATTCCACCTCGAAGTGGAATTGGAATTTATGTTGTGCTAATGTATGTGGATGCAGGGAAACAGGTTGGAGGGATCCAACTGGATTCCTCAACATTTTTTTATTATTTAATATTTTCTGTTGTGATTATTTGATATTCTATGATGAATTATATTGGAATATTGAATGCTATGGTTTGATTGAATAAATTTGGGTATAATGAATTACCAACAATATATAAATTGGAGTTTGGAAAGAAAATAAAAGAAGTGAATTTGTAAGCGAAATAATTATAGAAAATTTGAATAAATTAAGAATGAATTGAAAAGGAAATGGAAGCAATATTAAAATACTAATAAATAACTTCGAGTATGAAAAAAACAAGATTTTGAGATAACAGAAATTAATAAATTGTAAAATTAAGTGATATTATTTTAAAGGAATAAAGAATTATTTTAAAATTTAAAGTTTAAATTCATTTAAAAAGATTAAGAAGTAATTTGAGAAATCTAAAATTGGTATTTTCAGTAAAAGTATTTTAAACCATAATTAAGGAATAAAATATGAAATAAATGGATTTTGGAATAAAAGGGAGTAAATTGGATATCAATTTGGAAATTGATTCAAGTGTTTGAAATTGGAAATTTAAAGAAGAATGTGAAGAGAAGTATATTTCCTTGGATAGCCAAGTACGGTTTCAAAGTAAATTTTAAATATAAGTTAAAAGCTTTATTGTTGTTTTAAAAAGCATGTTTTAGAAAATTTATTATTTCTAGTCGTTTAAATTCTTAAGTAAATATCTTTCAAATCATTATCGTAGTAATTATTTAAAAAGTGACTTAGTATTTTGTTTTAAAAAGTGAAAACCTAGTTTTATATTTTATAAAGTAACCTTATTTTCAAATATTCATATAGTATGTATTTTTAATAAAGTATTGAAGTAGTTTCATTTTTAATATTATTGAAGTATATATTTTGAATAAGTATTAAAGTAATCTTTATTCAAAAGTTTTAAAGGATAATTTATAATAAAGAGTTTTAAATTATTTTAGAAAAATCTAAAGTTTTGTGATTGGTTGTTTTCATTGGAAATAAATATTTGGAAATTTATCTTATGAGAAAAGTATGGTTTGAAACTGTTTTCAAAGGGTTGAAAATAGAAATATATCTGTGAAGATATTTTTGCGATTAATAAATAATTTGGGAGATTATTTATTATTTGATGGATGTTGTGAATGTTAATTATAGTTAAATAACCGACTATCAATATTGGCTAAATGCGCTGATCATTTCAAAGAGACCGGGATCGGGATTTATTTCTCGAAAACCTCTTCGATCCGGTTTGTACGTTTTCATGGAAAAACGAGTTTGGATTCGAAGATGGAGCAGTGAAGTGCAAGGGCTAGTCGCTACTAATCCTAAGGATATTACCAAAATGGATGAAGTAGGAGTAGCGCATTCGGTTCCGTTCGAACCCGGGACGGACTTGTATGCATGAATGCTTTCGAAACATCGTCAGGTGGACGATGGGCATTCTAAGGGATATGTTCTAAAAGGTAACGCTTAGCCTCCAGCCTCATCAACTGGGAATGACTGAAAATCAGGGGTTATGCGGTACGGCTTGGTGGGCAGCACCTATTTTCGGGTAAGTTCATCTATGTTTAGATGTCCCTTTTATTTCGGTTTAGTGGTGCGGTTGCTGATCCCAACTATGGGGTGATCTTACTCGGGATTATCTAGTAAGGGATAGTCCGGGTCTTGTGTTGCAGGGGGTCGGGAGTGATCCTCGGTACAGTGATCTAGGCCACGTACCATGATAGGTGGTACCCCAGTGCCTACTCATTAGTTGAAAATCCATTCCTCCTACGCCCTTTTATGAGTTTTGTTTGTATTACCCACTCTGTGGCTAGTAGCTGGAATTTAATAGATGTAGCAATTTCGGCTATTTTAATAAGTATTTGTATATAGACCCTATTATAATATCAGAGTATTTTAATATAAAACCGTTTTAGCTATCGTAAGGTAAAAACCCGACATGTTTATTTGTGGCGTGGTCTTACGAGATGCTTTTGTTTCCAAAATATTTTTTGAAACTTTAATAATCAATTCGAGTGTGATTTCTCACGCTGGTTTTCTAGACTGACTCGGGTGTTATTTAACCATAATGCTCGGGTCAGACCTAGTATTATAGGATCCAGGATATGATGCTGTGGAGCTCAAGAGATGAGCTGGATGGCGATACGTACTTCCGTATTTGGTTATTATTCTGCTGTGTATACAGTTGTATGTTAGTGATGAGGAACTCTGATGATGTACTCTGATGATGTATGTATAAGACAAATATAGTTTCTTTTGTGTAAAGATCTGTTATTATATATTATATTTATTCCGCTGCGTTGGTTAGATTCTGTTGTTGTTTTCTGTTTTTTCTTCTTCTACCTCTTCTTCTTTAACCCAAACGGTTCGTATTTCTATTCAACTTGAGTTGATTGATGTAGAATAGTGTTGACACAAGGGGTACGGATTTGTGGGTCGTTACACTTGGTATCAGAGCTTAGGTTGGTGATAACCTTGGCTCTGGTGGGAATTACTCATATAATAGAGTCCATAATACTCAAGAATGAGTTTGGGTGTATTAATAGATATGAGCGCGTATTTGTTAGTGAATATAAAATTGTTTTTATGTTGTGTTGACTTACCTGTTGAGTGTTTATGGATTCTGGTCGATGTGTGGGACGCCATTTTATCGATAGGGATTTCTAAACTCTTAAACAAGATAAAACGACACAGTATTGTTTTTAAAGTGGGTAAATGAAATAATTTTACCCAAAATTATATTTTGACATAAAAGAAATATTTTTTTAAAATTATTATATATATATATTTGGATGTTTGGTTGTTAATACTACAATTAAATAAAAATCTAAAATTGAGTGGTTTATAACCAAATAGAATTGGCTAAGTATGGTCTGAATAAAAAAATATAACTAAAATTTGATTTAAACCAGAATTTAAGTCCCGGAAATTTGAAAAATGTTTAAATGAATTTAAACCAAAACAAAGCTTGGGGAATTTAAAATCTTGGGAATGTTTGAAATGTTTTTCCAAAGATTTGAAAGCAATAATGGAGTATTGTTTTGGAAAATGCTAATGAATGTAAATTGTTTGGGAGGGATTTGTGGAAGTAAGGAAGCACTGAACTCACTTCAGTCGTTGGAAAATAATCCTGATGATGATGGCCGCATCATCAGTATTCATTTTCGAGTTTCTAGACTGATAGATTTGCTACCTGGATAGTTGGTTATGATATTGTTTGGGCTTGTTGGGTATACAAGTTGTTTAGAAATTTCAAAAGGAAAATTTGTTTTGGTAAAAACAAGTGTTTGGAATTCGGAGATTTAATTTGATATACCAAGTGGGTATATGTAGTTATCATTTCAAAATGTTTTGGAAATGAAACCGAGCAATTGAATTCTAAGAAATTCTATTCAAATAATGTGAAAAGTTTAAATGAATCAACTATTGAACTTATAAAGTAAAGTTGATATTAATAAGAAGAAATTGGAAATTTAAATCCGGGAATTAAAATTTAACTTAAATGAATGAAAGTGAAGAAAATATATTTGAATTTAACTTGAGATAAGCGAAATAAAATTGAAATTGAATTAAATTGGATACAAAGTTGAAAGGTAAAATGATTATAATTGTGAAATGAAAATTTATACCTTAAGCTAGTAAGAGTTATATATATAATCTGAAATTGTGGTTATAAGATGAAATGACTCAAATGAGCAATATAAGCTTTTAAGTAAATAAATAAGTTTTGAACTCATATATTGAGAAATAAAATTTAGTTAAAATTTGGATTGAACTGAATCAAAATTCAGTTGTGTCATGAATGATATTAAATGGAATTAAGTCCTTGCTTAATAAAATTCAAAAGAATGGTATGTAGCAAGATTTAACTGGAGTTAAGTTAAATAAAATTGAATTGAGATGAATTCCGTTGAGTTACAGATAATATAGAATGGAATAAATGTCTTACTTAAATAAATAAACAAAAACTAAGTAAGTATTGAATCGGATTAAAATAGAACTTGTGTGCATTGTAAACAAATCCAATTCAAGCATAAATTGAATGACCTTATTATAAATAAATTCAATAATGAATTGTTAATGTGAACTGAAATTTAAGAATGGATAAAGGAATAAACTTATAGAATAAATTAGTAAGATAGTTGGGATTTGATCAAAGGAAAAAAAAAATCAAAGATTTAAATGGAAGTTGGTGGAATAGAATAAACTTAAGTTATTGGGTGGAATAGTTAGAAGAAAATAAATAACTTAAGTAAATTGTGAGATGGTTATTTAATGTTGGTTGTCGAGTTTAATAAAATGTTTTGGAATCAAACTTTTTGGATATGAAAGAAAATGCAATGATAAGATTGTGAATAAATTAAAATGAGATAGAATCAAGTGTAAATTGGGTTGGAATCAATTTAAATGGTTATAAAGCTTAAGTAATTATTTATTCACATTGATATTGTCGAATTGCATTAGAAAATGGATCCTTTGATGTAAACGAGATTAGATAAAATTCTATGAGTTACTAGAAGTGAAATAGGATATTTTTAAAACAATTGGAATGAATATGGGTTTGTTTTGCTTAGAATGAATTAAATATAAGTGTGTACGTTGTAAATCACTTAAACTGTATGGCACGATTTGAAAATTGGTTGTAAGCAATTGTAATAAGTGTCGGAACCTTATATGTGCTTATGGAAATTATATAATGTGTATATGTGAAATTTATGTGTTAGCTATTGAAAGTAAGTGAAATGTTAATAAATTGCATATATTTAATACTTATATGTTTGAATTGAGTAAGTATAGGTACCGGGAAGCCGTTTGGCTGGATTTGATCGCGCAAATTGCTAAACAATAAGCCGCTTGCTTAAAATGCTAAATAAAGGTACGCCTACGCAATAAAAATAGGAAATATGAATTGTTTCTGTTTTTCCGACCATGTGGCTCGATGTATATATATTTATATCTCTTGTCAAATTGCAAAAGCACCTCCGTACAAAGGAGACTCTACCAAAAAAATTCAAAAATTTTGGGAGTTAGAAATTTTTTTCTAAAAATTTTCACTGACGGTAAAAGATTTAAAAATTGGTAAGCAGTAGATATGAAACTGAATATTGAAATCTAATTTAAAATTGTGTATGTAAAGTAAAATGAAATTGAAGAAATGGTTTGAAGAAACTAAAGGAAGGAAAAGTATTCAAATAAACTTTTGTTGAGATTTTAAATAAATTAGTAAGTGGAATTAATAAAAGGAAATGGTTAATTAAATATGGAATTGGAAATCTAGTGTAAAAATAAGGTGAATAAAATTCAATATGCAAAGTTTGAAGGCAAATTGATTTCAAATGGTATCGTAAAGGCAAAATGAATAGAAGTAGATATTGACTAAAGTAGTGAAGTGAAAATATATAAAGAAGCATATTAAATGCTTGTACTAAACTTAAGATAGGAATGGTGAATTCTTAATTGGAGATTGATATTACAAATATGTTCTAAGTTAATATTCGAATGAATAAATATTGGCATTTTATAAGGATGTCGATAAAATGTTTTTAATGTTGTGATTGGATATTATTGCTATGTAGGATATACATGTATTATAAAGAAAAAGGAAAATTGGTTTTGATTTTAGAAGATAAATTTGAATTGCTCGACAAAATGGTATGTGTTTGAATTTCTGTATGAAATTTGATTGGGTTTTTGATCCAGCCACTTGGCTTTTGTTTTCTTTTGAAATGTTGGGGCCCATAGAGGCATTTTGTAGTTGTACCGAGCTAGCCGTGCAAAGGAGACGTTGGAGAAATTTTTCGAAAATTTAGGGAGTTCGAAAAATTTTGAGAAAATTCTGATAATTTTAAATTGAAATTTGAATGATTAAGTAAATAGTATTGTTTGCAAATTATGGGGGAGTTTGGGAAGTTAGTATAAGGGTAATGGGTCTTCCATAAAAAGATAATTGGTAGGATGTTGGATTGTTAGTTTTGAGAAAAGTAAATGGGTATTGGATCATTCTTCCTGACAAGTAATTTCGAGAACGAAATTCTTTTAAGGGGGGAGGAATGTGATGACCCGGAATTTTTGGATGTTTGAAATCAGAATATTTAATTGATTTTAAATATTTAAAGGTTAATTTTTAACCTGAACTCAAATATCACTATTTATTTGGTAATTAAAGTGTTAAATTAAATTATTTGAAGTTGGATAAAATGTTGAATCTGGAGTTTTAAGCCTATTAAAAATAATTTTAAGGCTTGTAAAATTTATATTGATAGTGCTGAGGATAATAGAAGTTTTAAAACTTGAATTTAATAGTGATTTGTTCAGGTTTGAAATTTTATCGGTTTAAATTGAATTTAAAAATAGCCTTCTGAGGCACGGTCTCGGAATTCGGCGAAACCTATTCCATTGGATCCATAATATTGTATTATTATCGGATTTCAATTTTCATAGTATTTGGAGTTGTTATGTGAGCATATGATATGTAAACGCGTTGAAATTTATATCGAAATTCAATATAATAACAGATCCAAAAAGCTATGTTCTCCATATGATCAAATTAGGGCTCGTAACCTTTTCCTTTGCGTTCGGATTAGGGATATAATATTATGAATGCCTAGCGACACGCCTCAATACGATGTCAAGGTTTTAAGATTTGAATTGAAGACGGTTTAAATTTAAATTTGAAATTTAAATATAACATATATGTTTTGTTTGACTGGTCAAATTTTTCTCATTAACTTTTTCTTCCCATCAGTTGAATTTCTTTCACCATCAAAACTTTTCCCTCAATAGCTTTTCCTTTGTTTCAAATCACTGCAACCTTCTACTCTACGCCAACTTCTTCCCTTATCTTCCCGTATATGCCTTTTTCTCCAAACAGGAAGCTAACGCTTGTTTCTTTTCAACGAAAGCCCCTTCTTCTTGTTTTAAAAAAAATGGCGGAACAAAAGTAAATCGAGGCAAGCCTCGTTCGTCGTCGAATTCCCAATCTCGACTATAGGGGGGTCGCTTCTTCTTCTTTTTATCTCGTGCTGCCTGGATCTATGTTTTCGGCATGTTCATCGTGGGGAGAGAGATGTTGTGCTTCGATGGAAGTCGCGGCGTGGCGCGATTGTCTGAGTGAAAAGAGGCTCGACCTGGATGTGGCAAGCCATGGTAGCATGATGCAGCGCAATCTACCAACTCATTAGATTTGAATCGTTCGAGGTCTTTAAGTCGTTCACGACCTAGTGAAGGTCGCTCGCAAGTTAACGAATTCAGCGTTAAGGCATTCAAGCAACCAAGCGAGTTTAGCGTTCCAGTGTTCATGTCGTTAGGTCGCTCCGACTTTACTCCAACGAGCTACGACCTACAGGAATAATGATCTAGTGAGTTAGGTCACTCAGGACTTAGGTCGCTGTTGCATTCTTCTAAGCCGTATTTCCTTAAGTCACATGAAGAAGGGTTCCTTATGTCGCTCAAGTGGTAGGTCACATGAAGAATTCCCGAAGCTAATTCCTTAGGTCGCTGAAGCCTAAGTCGCTGCCATGAAGCCTTGTACTTAGGTCGCTGCTGCCGTGTATTTTAAGTTTCTCTGTGTCGTAAGTCGTATGTCGTTATGACGTAATGTTGTATTTGTTGAGTCGCGTGAAGTTGTTGTCTTAGGTCGTACCTGGTTAGGTCGGCCGTGTATGTAGATTGTGTGTGTTGTATGAGTCGTAGGTCGGCAAGTTTGTTAGGTCATGAACGACCTATGTCAGGTCGGTGGAACTGTAAGTGTGTGTTGTAAACTGCCCATAAATATGGGGGTTGTGTCATTTGTAAGGTAGGTTGATTTTGAATGAACTTTTGTTTGAATGCTTTGTGCCTCTTGAAAATTGGAAGTTGAGTGTGATCTCCTTTCTCCATTTTCGGTCATTCGAGTGCGCTCGAATCAACGGATTTGCAGCCGATTCACGGAATCCCGTGCGCGAGATCAACGTAGAAGAATCATAGATCTTTTCACACGGTATCATGCGCGATCAACGTGTTTAGGATAGCTAGAATTCGGTATCTTTTGGAGATCAACGAATTTGGGCATTCGGTGTCTTTCAATCCATCGATTTATATTGCTTCATCTAATCGTTCTTCGATTAGTTTGATACGAAAGTTTCATTTCGTCGTCGTCCGTTATATCCGCTGCGTCAGTTTTGGTATCAGAGTTGGACTTAGCCAATCATAGCTAAGCCGAGTCCTTGGAGCCAAAGATAAGAGTTTGAAGAGTAGAGCCGAGCTTGTTCAAATTTGTGGGTGATTTGTTCAAGTTGAAGCCGTGTGTCGTTTTTAAGATCAGGCCGAAAGTTCAGTTGTTGAAGTTAAGCCGAGTTGTTGAAGATTATTTGATTCAATCATGCCGCCGAGGAGAGCTAATCGTCATCAAAATGTTGAAGTGTTGTATAGAAGAGAAGAAGCTGAGCAAATGGAACAACGCATCAATGAAAAGTTTGATGAAGGTATTGGGAAGTTAGAGAAATTGATGAATGACTTGAATCAAAGTCAAAGGAGAAGGTCGCCAATCTCGAACCATGAAGGAAACTGGGTTTCGCTATCAGTTACGGAAGCGAGGAGGGTGTCACCACAATCCCATCGAGATCAAAGAGAATCATCAGTTTCAACGAGAAGAGATCACCATGAGTATAGAAAAGAAGAGAGAAGAACTCCACGTGAGTTTGGAGATGAGCCATATCGTAATGCTGAAAGACATAGTAGAAGAGATATGTGTGATCATAGAGATGTTGATGGACGAGATCGATATCGAAATACATTTGATTTTGATGAAGATGGTGATAGATATAGTGTTCATTATCGAGATCGAGACCAAGTACGAAATCACTATCCGGAGGTAGAAGATGATCGTAAATGCGAGTCGGGGATGAAGACTGAAATTCCAGAATTCAAAGGAGGAATGGTAGCAGAAGAATTTCTGGATTGGTTGTCTAAAGTTGAAGAAATTTTTGACTTCAAAGAAGTTCCTGGGCATCGAAGAGTTAAGTTGGTTGCTACTAGATTGAGGGTGAGAGCTATGGCATGGTGGCAGCATACTAAACTTATATGG
This sequence comes from Allium cepa, assembly GCA_030765085.1. Classification (NCBI taxonomy): domain Eukaryota; kingdom Viridiplantae; phylum Streptophyta; class Magnoliopsida; order Asparagales; family Amaryllidaceae; genus Allium; species Allium cepa. The sequence continues at coordinate 754,137,158 of CM060931.1, read as the reverse complement.
GAGAGAATGGGGAAGCCAAAGATTGAATCATGGGAGAAGATGAAGAAATTGACGAGGGCTACTTTCTTACCGTATCAACGATTGCAGAACTTGAGACAGGGAACAAAGTTGGTGAATGATTATGCGGATGAATTTTACCAACTGATTGCAAGGAATGATATCATGGAGACAGAGGAACAATTGACCTCTAGATTTGTTGGAGGATTGAGAATGCAAATTCAGGACATCGTGAATATGTTTGATCCGAGATCTGTTGCAGAAGCACACCAAAAGACGTTAGCTTAGGAGAAGCAAGGCAGAAGTGGAGGTGGTGTGTTTACAAATTCCAACAATCAAGTGAAAGGGGCTAGTAGCAATGCAAATGTTTCCAAGGCTGTTGCGAAACCAGTTGTCAATGAAGTTGCTAAGACCAAGGTCAATAGTGGTATCAAATGCTTTAATTGTCAGGAGTTTGGTCACAAGAGCAATGAATGTCCGAAGCCAAAGAAGCGAGCGATGGTTGCTGAGGTTGAGGATGAGGATACAGAAGTAGAATGTTCCAATTCACCACAAGCTGAGGAGGAAGAATTATTGTCGGGAGACGAGGGACGTAATTTGATGACGAGGAGATCTTGTTTGACACCAAAGCAAGAGGATGATTCAAGTTGGTTGAGGAGTAACATCTTTCAGTCAACGTGTACTATTTGGGAAGGGTGTGAAAGTTTGTTATTGATGCGGGAAGTTGTGACAATATCATTTCTAGAAAGGCTGTAAAGAAGTTGGAATTAAAGACTGAGAAGCATCCTAAACCTTACAAGTTAGCTTGGTTGAGGAAAGGTGGGGAAGTGAAAGTTAATCGAAGAGCTTGTGTAACTTTTTCTATTGGGAAGAGATACAAAGATGAAATTTGGTGTGATGTGGTTGATATGGATGTTTGTCACTTGCTTTTGGGAAGACCATGGCAGTATGACCGAGCAGTGCAGCATGATGGTCGAACCAATACCTACAGCTTTATGTTTGAGAGTACTAAGATCATTTTAGTTTCGAAGAAGAGACAACAAGAAGAGAGCAAGTCAGAAGAGATTGAGGAACTGAAGACTTTGTTGACTTTGAAGGTGTTTGTTGGAGAAGTAGAGAAGGGTCCAGAGGTGTTCTTGTTGATTGGACATGAAACTACTGAATCTGTTGAAGTTCCAGAGGGAGTAAAGCAAGTATTGGAGGAATTTGATGATGTGTTTCCAAAAGAGCTGCCCAAAGAGTTACCACCATTGAGGGACATACAACACCAAATATATCTTGTTCCAGGAGCTATGTTACCGCATAAACCACATTACATGATGAGTCCAAAGGAACATGAGGAGTTGAGAAGGCAGGTGGAAGAATTGCTTGAACAAGGGCGTGTACAGGAAAGTTTAAGCCCTTGTGCAGTACCAGCCTTGTTAGTGCCGAAGAAGGATGGAACTTGGAGAATGTGTATCGATAGTTGGGCATTAAACAAGATTACTGTGAGGTACAGATTTCCAATGCCTAGATTGGATTATTTGTTAGACCAGTTGAATGGGGCTGCTATATTTTCCAAAATTGATCTAAAGAGCGGATATCATCAAATTCGAATTCGACCAGGGGATGAATGGAAGACAGCATTCAAGACAACGGAAGGATTATATGAATGGCTGGTTATGCCGTTTGGTCTTTCGAATGCACCTAGTACGTTTATGCGGGTAATGAATCAGATCTTTAGACCATTTATTGGGAAGTTCGTGGTGGTGTATTTTGATGTTATACTGATATACAGTGGAAGCCTAGAAGAACACTTCAATCATCTGAGAGAAGTATTGATGATACTGCGACAGGAACGATTTTATGCTGCAATGAAGAAATCCGTGTTCATGGCGCATAGTGTTTTATTTTTGGGATATGTTGTATCAGAAGAGGTATACAGGTGGATCAAAGTAAAGTTGAAGCAATCAGAAATTGGCCACAACCCAAGACTATTACAGAAGTCCGAAGTTTTCATGGTTTAGCATCATTCTACCGAAGATTTATTCCACATTTCAGTAGCGTGATGGCACCAGTTACAGATTGTATGAAGGGCAAGCAATTTTCATGGTCGGAGGAAGCAGGATTTGCTTTTGAGCGAATCAAGGAACTTTTGACGACAACACCAATTATAGTTTTACCGGATTTCCAGTTGTTGTTTGAATTACATACTAATGCATCGAAGGTTGGGATTGGAGGGGTGTTGAGTCAGAAGGGCCGTCCGATTGCATATTTCGGTGAGAAACTTTCGGGTGCAAAGATGAGATATAGTACTTATGATGTAGAATTTTATGCTATTGTGCAAGCTGTGAAGCATTGGAGACATTATTTGTTCCACAAAGAGTTTCTTCTGTATACAGACCATGAAGTGTTGAAGCATTTGCAAGGGCAAGATAAGATTACAGCTAGGCATGCATCGTGGATTGCATATTTGTAGCAATTTACATTTGTTGTGAAACATAAGTCGGGAATTACAAACCGTGTGGTAGATGAATTGAGTAGAAGGAATCATTTATTGAATACATGAAAGTTGAAGTGACCGGGTTTGATGTGTTGCTAGAATTGCTTGTGGATGATCCTTACTTTGCTAAGGTTATGGATGAAGTCACAAAGGGGAAGATGGATGAGTATATTTTGGTGGATGCTTTTCTGTTCAAGGGAAATCAATTATGTATACCCGAGGGAAGTTTACGAATGAAGATTGTAAAGAAGTTACATGAAGAAGGCCATGTTGGTAGAGATCGTACATTGCAGTTGATTGCTCAATCTTATGTTTGGCCTTCCATGAGAAAAGAAGTCGAAAGATTTGTGGAGAGATGTCACATATGTCAACTTTCCAAGGGAACAGCTACGAATGCGGGATTATATATGCCATTACCTGTGCCTACCAGACCGTGGGTTGATATCAGCATGGATTTTTTTTTGGGTTTGCCTAGAACTCAAAGGGGGAATGATTCTATATTTGTTGTAGTGGATATATTTTCAAAAATGGCACATTTCATAGTTTGTAAGAAGACAGCTGATGCCGTCCGTGTTGCTCAATTATTCTTTAAAGAGGTGTATCGACTACATGGGCTACCTGAATCTATTGTTTCTGGTCGGGATACTAGATTCTTAAGTCATTTTTGGATGATTTTGTGGAAGATGGTTGGAACGAAGTTGAATTTTAGTAGCGTCTATCATCTACAAACAGATGGGCAAACGGAGGTGGTAAACAGATCGTTGGGAAACTTGTTGAGATGTCTTGTAAAGGACAATTTGAAGAGCTGGGATGTGAAGTTATGTCAAGCGGAATTTGCACATAATCACGTTGTTAATCGAAGTACTGCTTTCAGTCCATTTTCAAGTCGTATATTCAGCAATTCCGAAGGGACCGTAAGATTTGACGACAGTGCCATATCAGAAGGATTTGTTAAGCGAGCTTGTGATTTCGTGAATGAGTTGCAGGAATGTCACATAACTGTTCATGGACGATTGCTTGTGTCAAATGAGAAGTATAAACAATTGGCAGATAAGAAGCGAAGAAATGTGAACATCAGGGAAAGTGATTTGGTTTACGCCGTTTTGACGAAAGATCGTTTTCCAGTTGGAACTTACAACAAGTTGAAAGCTCGAAAATTTGGTCCAGTGGAAATCTTGAAGAAGATCAATGAGAATGCGTATCAATTGAGGTTGTCGGATAATGATCATACTTCTGATGTTTTCAATGTCGAATACTTGATTCCGTATCATGGGGATGAGCTTGTTGAGGAAGAGGAAGATGCAAATTCGAGGTCGAATTCTTGTCGACCAAGGGAGGATAATGCGGCGCAATCTACCAACTCAATAGATTTGAATTGTTAGAGGTCTTTAAGTCGTTCACGACCTAGTGAAGGTCGCTCGCAAGTTAACGAATGCAGCGTTAAGGCATTCAAGCAACCAAGCGAGTTTAGCGTTCCAACGTTCATGTCGTTAGGTCACTCCGACCTTACTCCAACGAGCTACGACCTACAGGAATAACGACCTAGTGAGTTAGGTCACTCAGGACTTAGGTCGCTGCCGCATTCTTCTAAGCCGTATTTCCTTAAGTCGCAAGAAGAAGGGTTCCTTATGTCGCTCAAGTGGTAGGTCGCATGAATAATTCCAGAAGCTAATTCCTTAGGATGCTAAAATCTAAGTTGCTGCCATGAAGCCTTGTACTTAGGTCGCTACTGCCGTGTATTTTAAGTTGCTCTGTGTCTTAAGTTGTATGTCGTTATGATGTAATGTTGTATTTGTTGAGTCGCGTGAAGTTGTTGTCTTAAGTCGTACCTAGTTAGATCGGCTGTGTATGTAGATCGTGTGTGTTGTATGAGTCGTAGGTCGGCAAGTTTGTTAGGTCTTGAACGACCTATGTTAGGTCGGTGGAACTGTAAGTGTGTGTTGTAAACTGGGGTTGTGTCATTTGTAAGGTTGGTTGATTTTGAATAAACTTTTGTTTGAGTGCTTTGTGCCTCTTGAAAATTGGAAGTTGAGTGTGATCTCCTTTCTCCATTTTCGGTTATTCGAGTGTGCTCGAATCAACGGATTTGAAGTCGATTCACGGATTCTCGTGCGTGAGATCAACGTGGAAGAATCGTAGATCTTTTAACACGGTATCGTGCGCGATCAACGTGTTGGGGATAGCTAGAATTCGGTATCTTTTGGAGATCAACGAATTTGGGCACTCGGTATCTTTCAATTCATCGATTTATATTGCTTCATCTAATCGTTCTTCGATTAGTTTGACACGAAAGCTTCATTTCGTCGTCATCCGTTATATCCGCTGCGTCATAGCATGACGCAGTCGCGACACTCTGGAGAGTTGCGACGTAGGCGACAGCGATAATGGGAAGGGGACCCGACTTGGAAGGGCTTACGGCGGCTACTCGATGTGATCTAAATCAAGATGCAGGGTGGGTGTGCTCGGATCTGACCAGTAAGGTAATTAAAAATTTATTTTAGTTAAGTAAATTTAAAACACTTTGAATCTAATTTGTCCATTTATCAATTATCAACATATATATCTATATAACTCGGTATGTTCTTTTTCAGTAAAAAGAGAAAAATGTTTACTGTTTAATTTTAACATTTCAGAAGTTAAATTTATATATATATATATATATATATACATACTAGAAATTTATATAAGACTTTGGAAGAAAATTTTACATGGGATTGGTGATAAAATTGTACGGTTGATTTATTTGGTTACTAAAAGAAAAAAAAGGGAAAAGAGGACAATTAATTTAAAACTAATTAATAGTTAAATTTAATAAATTGTTTGATTAATTCAAATATTAATAAATTATATAAATATTTTATAGTACTAGTTATTTCAAAAGAAATGGGTTTGATGATTAAGCTATTTTAATTAACTTATTTAGGTATTAGGTTACTAAGGATAATTTGTTAAAGAAATATTGGTTTAAAAATCAAAAATTAAATTATAAGTTAAAATAAATAAGTAAATGTTAGTTAATTATTGGATTAATTCAAGTATTAATAAAATCATCTAATGTGTGACAAGGTCAAAAACGGGAAGCCAAAGGAAGATTGAGGTGATTTCAAAACGAAGCAAAGGTGAGTTAATCTCGCTCAGCTGAATTTTTAATTTAAATTTAAATGGTTAAATTTGATTAATTGATTTGATTTTGTGTGTTATATTATATATAGTAGAGAGTGTGTGTGTGTGTGTGTGTGTGTATCTCTTGGAATTATTGATTTCCCGCATTATATAGCGGATGAGACCCTATGCGCCACATAATAGCGGATAATATATTATATTTAATCCCATATACCGCGATATTCCACCTCGAAGTGGAATTGGTATTTATGTTGTGCTAACGTCTGTGGATGCAGGGAAACACGTTGGAGGGATCCAACTGGATTCCTCAACATTTATTTACTATTTAATATTCTCTGGTGTGATTATTTGATATTCTATGATGAATTATATTGGAATATTGAATGCTATGGTTTGATTGAATATATTTGGGTATAATGAGTTACCAAAAATATATAAATTAGATCCGGAAAGAAAATAAAAGAAGTGAATTTGTAAGAGAAATAATTATAGAAAATTTGAATAAATTAAGAATGAATTGAAAAGGAAATGGAAGCGATATTAAAATACTAATAAATAACTTCGAGTATGAAAAGAAACAAGATTTTGAAATAACAGAAATTAATGAATTGTAAAATTAAGTGATATTATTTTAAAGGAATAAAGAATTATTTTAAAATTTAAAGTTTAAATTCATTTAAAAGGATTAAGACGTAATGTGAGAAATCTAAAATTGGTATTTTCAGTAAAAGTATTTTAAATTATAATTAAGGAAAAAATCTAAAATAAACGGATTTTGGAATAAAAGGGAGTAAATTGGATATCAATTTGGAAATTGATTCAAGTGTTTGAAATTGGAAATATAAAGAAGAATGTGAAGAGAAGTATATTTCCCTGGATAGCCAAGTACGTTTTCAAAGTAAATTTTAAATATAAGTTAAAAGCTTTAATGTTGTTTTAACAAGCATGTTTTAGAAAAATTATTATTTCTAACCGTTTAAATTCTTAAGTAAATATTTTTCAAATCTATTATCGTAGTAATTATTTAAAAAGTGACTTAGTATTTTGTTTTAAAAAGTGAAAACCTAGTTTTATATTTTATAAAGTAACCTTATTTTCAAATATTCATATAGTATGTATTTTAATAAAGTATTGAAGTAGTTTCATTTTGAATATTATTAAAGTATATATTTTGAATAAGTATTAAAGTAATTTTTATTTAAAAGTTTTAAAGGATAATTTATAATAAAGAGTGTAATAGTCCGCAAATCCGTACTCCTTGAATAGACACTAATCTCCATCGATTAACTCAAGATGAACGGAAATACGAACAATTAGGGTTTAAGAAGAAGAAAGAGGTAGAAGAAGAAAGAAAGAGATAGAATAGAACGATATCAGAATCTCACAATCGCAGCGTAACAACATATATTAGATAAATGAATATTCATTAAAACAAAAGAAATGTATATTTTATACATTACATCGCATTACATTCATTATCAGAGTTTAAAACAACAAACAACGGAAAAGAAATACTATATACTTAGTAATATGCTACTCCATCCAGCTCACCTCCAGATTTCTATAGCAACTCCTGAATCCAGGATATCCTGATAACCTAACTCTAGACTGCCCGTGTGGAAATTAGTGGGCATCCAGAGTTTAGGAAGGGAAACAATAAACTCTGAGTCAGTCATGTGACTGGTGTGAGAACTAAAACAGTTTATTTTTAAAAACAAGTACAGGATAATTTTAAAATAGATTCGCAATGCTTTTTAGAAAATGAGACTACCATAAGGCCTCCCGCACACACACACAATGCAAACGCAGAATCGGAGGAGATTTCTCCTTATGGTACGCATTAAAAAGAAACATTTGATATTATTACTAGTGCACAGTGTAGGGAAAATCATTTCGAAAATAAAGATATAAATCTTAGCCAGCGTAGGCATTCCGCACTTATGCCTACTATAGCTACCATCCAAAAAGTGGGACGCCACCATAAGTGAATGATAGGTTCTACAACTAAAACCGTACAAGATCGTATTGTTTCTTTGGGTTTCCAACAAATGGTCAGGCCAAGGAACTTCCCATTGCCACATGGAAACGCCTCTGAAATGACGTCCCGTGAACCTAACCTGATCTCTGAAACACAAGGCCGAGTTACCCCTAACTGGGTAACTACTGACACGAATATGTCATTCCCCGATCGTAACCGATCTATATCCGAGGATCCTCGATTTCCAACAACCACAAAGCAATAAATTTGCAGCAACAACATAGGTTAAGTATCTGGGCTCCATACCATGATACCACCTCTATACAGAAGGAATGACATACACTAAAGGGGCGCTACCCCTTAATAACCTCGCCGCATCCTTCCTGTTTTGACCATTTCCGGGGTGTGAGGTCCCATAAAGTCTTGTCCACAAAGCCACGCTTTATACAAAAGCTGTGCTTTGATCATCAAATGCTCAAAAGCACTTCAAATACCACATCACCAATTTGGGAATGTATCAAAATTCATTCTATAATTTCACCCAAAATCTTTCATATTCAAAGTTCAATTTATATTCCAAATCCAATGATCAAAACTATTTAAATATTAAAAATCAAACAACGAAAAATCTGGGTCAATACATTAATGGTCGAGCACGGTACCCTTAACACAAACCATGGTGCCCTTAGCATTACACTAACAAAATGCATGTTGTATACATAAAGGATTCTATTTTATTAAAAATGCTTTATACGAATACAAAGGGAAGTACACTCTATATGATTATGACATCATCGTTATGAGAAAAAATCATACTAGTAGTTTTGCAATAAATATATACAATTTTCTTTACATATTTGCATAACATATAATTTTTCTTTTTAAGTTGTTTCTAAAGGAGATTGAGTCTTCATCATGTTCATTATCAAGGTTAAGGACTTTATATGTCAAAGACATGGCAATAAAAAGTTACGAGAACAAACTTGCACGGTATCGTTTTGAAATTCTGAAAATTCCATTTGCATATATATGGTAGCACCTATGGTTCTCAGTTGAAGTAATGGGAGGCAAGGCGAGTGGGCTGAAATACTTAAAATGTTTATCAACCATTTCTCAATTTTCCTGTGCCATCCACGAAAGTGGCATGCTAATTTTCTCAACATCATCTTCTTGCCGGTTCATCTCCTAGGTCATATACACCAGTAAAAGTTATATATTGGACGATGTAAAAATAATAGTTTACTAGCAGTAATAAGTTGTAAATAGACCTAGGTCATGGAATAGCTGTTATGGAATTACTATATTGTTGCATGCACATAATAAACATTCTGTGAATTGTTTTTATATCTCTAATCTGTAAACTGAAGCAAATAAATCCAGACAGTATGAATCAGGAAAAGAAACTTGCATTCTAGATTAACATTCACCATGTCGTGTGATGCATGTAAATACAATTATATTACATTTCATTGATCGTCCAAAATTTATAATATATTATCGATTTATATTAGTCGATCCTTGTAACGACCGCCTTTTTGCCCATCGAAAGTTGATAACGAATACATCCACAGTATCCATATGTCGAATGTTCAACCACCGAAAATGCAAATTGTTAGGGTAAAATAGAAAGAAAAGAATAAAGAATCAAAATCTCACGGCGGAAGCGACAACATATAATATAACAAAGATAGTAAAAACTATTATTTCAAAATACAGATACATCGGAGTTAAAAACAAACCTTATCAGCGAGATAGTTATGAAATTCAGACCTTACAATTGCTGATAGGTATACAATTTAGTACAGTAGAAAATAAAACTCTACCATAGGTGAACATCCATCTCTTCTCCAATATCACATTATAATCCATCCTGGGGAATTCTCGGTCTGACCCGAGCATTATAATAAAATAACACCCGAGTCAATCTACAAAACCAGTGAGAGAAAACTAAAGTAATATGATAAACATATAAAAATTCTGTGAGACCACGTCACTAACACGAAATTTGTTTTTACCTCACAAGAACAACATCCATAAATGAAGAAATGGAAAACAAGTCACAACAACAATCTAATCAAGAAAGAATCGAAATAAACAATAGAAAAAATCCAAATAAAAATGATGTGTACTAGTAAGAACAAATCCCATACTTAATGAATGTGCATAAATAATACCGTATTCCAGCTTGAAAGAATGGTCACAAATAATTGAACATAGAGAATAGCACAAGGCAGTTCTCCATGAAATTAAGAAAATAATTCAAAGATCTGAATTAACGACAAGGGAAAGAGAATTTTTTCCTACAATGACTAGGAGGGTGCACCCCTTTATTGAAAATATGCCAAATATAATGAGAATTCTAAGGGCTCTTAGACCCCTCCAACGATTATCGAGTATTCAAATATTTCATATCTCTATGCACAAAATAGAATCTAATCTAAAGTCGATGTGAAAATTACCCTAATGAGAGCAATCCCACATAGCTTAGCTTTCACTCGCTCTTTGGGTTTAGTCATTTCCGATAAAGGATAGCAAGGTTCAAATGAGCAACATATCATATTAGACTGACGAAATATAAAGTAGAGTCAATGTCGATAGTCGATAAATCAACTATCGGGAATGATAAGATGCTTGCGCTTGATTTTCACATCACAATACTTTTAAAGATACTTTTAAAAACACTGTTTAAAATATTCTTTTAAAAGGGTAAGTTATATTTTCTAAATGTATTAAAACCAAGGTCAAAACAAATGTAAAAACATTGTTTATTATAACCCAAAACAATTTACACTATGCTTTATTTGAAAAAATTATTTAAAAGAACTTCTTATTTATAAACTATTAATTTATAAATTTTATAACAATACTTATTATCATAGAAGATAATAAATCAATTGAGTTAATTTTACAAATTTTAAATCAAAGGTTAATCATCCTAAAGGATAATTTATGTAACTTTTTTTATAAGTGTTTAAACAACATCAATTTTCCCAAACAAAATAAATCAAATTAAAAATCCCTTTATAAATATAAACTAATATTAATTATCCCGAAAGATAATTAATCACATTTATACTCATTCATAACTAAAAAAAACAATATTAATTATGCCGAAAGATATTTTATCAAATTTGTAACTTTTTTTGATAAACCAATCAAATATCTTTATTAAATAGTCAATTATCTCGAAAAAACCTTTATTTAATCAGCAAATTATCTTTCTAAACCTTATTAAATTAGTTCATTAACTTTAATACACTAAACAAGTTAATTAACTTTAATACACTAAATCAGTTAATTAACTTTAAAACCACCATTAATTAAAAATATTAACTTTAATACACTAAATCAGTTCATTAATGAATTTAAATATCTGTTTCATAAAAATACATGCTCAATACAATACATATGATGGGTTTAGGAGATGAAATTCAATAATTTATGTTATGGCGGAAATTACTATAATGACACTTAAAAATTTAAATAGAATATCATGATTAATTACAAACAAACATCAGTATATGCAGAATAAGGAAGTAAATAACAATTAATGGCAAGCAACCCCTCAAGTTCTCTTTACAAATGTTACCTTAAAAACAATGGTCATGGATAATATATATAATTATATAGGTTCACAACAATCAAGTAAACATGTCATCCATTTTCCAAAACGAAATTTCAACCAAACAATCAATTAAACAACAATTTAACTAACATCTAAGCAATCAACAATAATCTATAGCATCACAGATATTATATAGTAAATGTGAAGGTGAGTAAACTCATAGAAATTCCAGCTATCGCTAGATCATTCCGGTAACTAAAATCGAGATGGCGTTCGATTTTAGGACAATTTCTACAAGCTTCAAACTCAACCAATCCAATTCTAAAATGAAGATGACATTTCTGTGAGTCCACTGCAACTAACCACATTTAGTTCCAACCTTTTATGAAATAGTTATTGAATTATAAAATTTGGAGATTAATAACCTAATTAATTAATTTAAACAAACATTAATCACCAATTAACTCTTCTTCCCCATTATATACCAAAGCCGTTGATACTTGTGCACACAAACCCATCAAGCGTGTACAGATACTTGAACAACCAGAGTAATTCCTGATGAAATCTTATTCAGCCTTCGCCACCGTTCTCCACTTTGCTAACTCTCTTTGTCCATACCCCCACATCAAGCACGGTCGAGGCTATCAAATTGCTACTTGGACATCACACCACTGCCTTGTCTTGACATGACTCACCACCAAGAACCGATCTCTATGAAACTTTGGCCATAGATGTACTTCGAAAATAGAATATTAATGGAACTAATGTCGAGGGGAAACATTGCCTAAATCATGAGAATTACCGAATCTTAGTTTGGCTGTCTAATGGTTGAGCTCAACAATACAAAATCATGAGCTACCAAAACGATAAGAATTGAAGGTCGTGATCATACAAATACAACGAATTTTTTTTTCAATTTATAGATGAGGGATTCTTTCGATTTTGAATATTAAAGGTCGGACATTATTTTTTTCTTTAACCAACAAATGAAGAACGAATGGGAGAATGAGAAGTGATGTGGTTAAGGAAATGAAACGAATATTGGTTTAAGTGAATTTGTCGAAGCTTTTGTAAACAACATCAAAATCCTTTGCTTTAATAAACACAATGATTACGTTTTATTGTGAATGATTGTTAGAACAGGAGGCAAGAAAACATGTTTGTATGCGTTATGTACTTATGTTTTTGTTTTAAATAGAAATCTCCAATCCGACACTGCACAAAGTTCCACCTTCATACGAACCGCGAATGCTAAAACAAAATTACAGCCGCGCTCAAAAATGCAATACGATCTTAAATTAATAATAAAATACACTATTTATTACATTTTGAGAAATCTAAAAAATATTATCATTTGCGAAATATTGTCAAACAATAATATAAATATTTTCCAAATTAAAAATTATTGAGAAAACCTATAAATTAAATTAAAAATACATCATCAAAAATCAAATCATTTTATTACAAATTTGATTTTTCTTTTATTATTATCTATTAGCGTAAATAAATTTGCAAAAGGATTCACCATTATCATTTATTAATTAAAAGGAGTTAAATAAAGATATTAAACCCATTTAATTAATGTTTAATTCCTAACTCAAATATTAAATAATCATTACATTTTAGTACAAAAGAGTTTATATTTTTAAACCAATTATTAAATGTTCACTATATTTGAATCCAAGTTATTAAATTCCAAAGTTCAATTATTTAAATATTTAAAATTTAATGATCAAAATTCTGAGTTGTTACAATCCTCATGAATTTTTAGCTTATGGTCTACATCAGAATCACATGAAAAACACATGTTTAATCATGAAAGTAAACATTTCTGTTTTCTTATCATCACCCCCTACTTTGCATATATTTATTTAGGTGGCGTACAATGTTGGTGGGCGCACAGTAAACACTCATGTTATTCAAAGTTCGATATTAGGTTGCCACCTAAATCGACATGCATTTGTAAGAAGATATGGTTATTATCTCTAAATAGCAGAATGTATATATTGAACTATAGAGAAAAATAGCGAGTCAGCTCTTTAATAATTTGGTGAAAACCTAATCTTATATTTGCAGGGTCTTCATAGTTTGCTTTCTCCATCTATAAGTTTAAAGAAAGTAAAAGATAAGCATCCATTTGCCCTTGGACTTTTTAAGCCTTTTTCTCATTTTTCTCTTTCTTTAGGAGGGTATTCTGATCCTTCTGTGAGTTATTCATGGTCGAACATTTTTAGAAATTAATTAAAAAAATCTACACATTGTGAAACTATCTTACTTTTATTTACTTATTTATTGCTTAATATGTTTGAGTATAAATAGCGAAGAATGTATCTTTATCTTTACTACTAATAATGAAAACTCCATGAAATAAGTTCAACCACTTCTTTTTGGATTAGCGAAACTACCTTCCATGTCAAATTTATCTCAGGAAACCTTAAATCATTATCAGATCCAAACTCCATCCCCTCTCTATCCTCTTTCGACCCTGCAGTCTTTCCAACCTCGCATTCTTTCCATCGAACGATTAAAACCCTAAATCATTACCAGACTCAAACCCTAAATCATTATCCACACCTCCTATACCATCAACATTGACTGGAGATCTCGACGCTATTGTACTTCTATTGGACGATTCACCAAGTATACTTACTGTACACGCCTCTCTAGCCTTATATTTTCTCTATAAGTTATACTTCTGTATTTTCTTCAACTACTACTCGTTTTTACATGGTGTTATTGTTTTCCATTCTCGTTTATTTAGTTTCTCTAATTTGATTTATGATTCGCGAAATGAGCTTCAACCATTTTGGAAAGAACTCGAGATTGGAAAGAATGCATGGTTGGAAATCTGTTGTTGGATACATAATACTCCTGATTTATAAAATCAAATCTAATAAGTGATAAATAATAGTATGGTTATCATTTATATTATTTTATATTTTACATCCGACTACAAATATTTTATATAAGAGGATTATGTTTCAGTTGGAAAAATGCTATTTGTATGTGGAATGATAAATAAATCAATCATTGGAATGAGCCCTGAATTTAGTTTCATTTTTCTTTCTCATTTTGCTGCTTTTGTGGTACATTCAGTTCAATTGTTGAATATTGCTTTCTTTATTGCAGAGTCTGAGTTCTCTATTGTTATATTTGTGTCATCTTTACAACTGCGGTTGGTGCATTGCATGTAACGAAACGTTTTTCTATTGCTCAAGGAAATCTTCTTGTATATATGGGTTCTAAGACTATGTGCATATGTATTGATTGAATATTGTACTAACAATACAGACAAGTTTAAATTTGTTCAAAATGAAATTAGTTATGTAATTTATTTTTCTTGATGTTTTATGTGATCGAATAATTTATTTGAGCCTAGACTCTTCTCCTCTTTAATCTGCCAAACCACACATTTTACTTCGTTAAGAGCACTAAGAGAATTTATTTTCATCTTCGTCTACAAATATCATTAACCTTCCAAGGTACATCCTTGCATAATTTACCGCTTCTTCAATGCTACATGTTGGCAAATCTATAGTATATGCAATGGAGAAGTTCCATTTGAACATTTCCAAGGCTTTCGGGTTTTTTGTGCCCTTTTGCTTCCAAGTAATTTAAACATACTGTGATATGATCAATTGTTATTAGTGAAAGAGTTCATGCTTGCATTTCAAAGCTCTCTATTTGCAATCCTATGCCTTCCTCTGATTTTCAAACTCTCTCTTCACGATTCCCAATTGGTGAGCTTTTTTTTGTATATCTAAAATTTAAACTATATATCTTAATCAAAATTTGTCAACTTGCAATTTAAACTTAAATTGGGCCAACTTCGTGTTTGGGTTTACAAAAAATTGCATTTGATTAAATATTTGGTATCGTAATTTAAGTTACTTACTCGATTATAATAATTAATTACCTATCTATCCTTTTCTTATTAAATTTCGTGATGTTGTTATTGAAGCCAATACCATAAGATGCCATAAGCACCCTTCCCTATATGTGCTCCATATATTAAATTTGTATTTTACCAAGCTTCTTATTTCAACATCTACTTTTTTATTACAAAAAAATAAAAATGAACATGGTTGATTATCATTTCTCTTTATGCTTCAAATCAATTTCTTCGTTGAGCTCAACCGAAGAAGTTGAAATTATGTTAGATAGCGATCATGATGACGAACATGTTCTCACTATACTTAATACTTTATGCTGCTACTTTTAATTATTATTATCCCTATAGTCTGATCTACAAAGAGTCTTACACCACCCAAACATATTTTTATTTTCATTATCATATAAATTTAGAATAAAAATATTTTTGTATGTTTTTTCTTTAATATCAGTATACACGATGTAAAATGATATTGATCTGTGCTTTTAAGGCGCTAACTTTTGGTTTAAAATTTATTCTTTATAATTTGTAGCACTGGCATCTTCCCTTTTAATCTTTCATAGGTTGTAATATCGTGAATAAAGAACGGTAAGATGTTTGAATATGTAGAAGAAATGGAATGCATGTTGTTGACGCCAAGCAACTATTGGGGATAAAGGTGAAAGAGGATATTTATAGGTAGAAAGAAGTAGTATTTATTCTGTGAAGAGCCACTTCAATAGCTATTCAAAAGAAATTAATCCAATAGAGGATATTCAGAAGCTTCCCGACTGCAAAATGTGACCTTTTGGGCAGTTTTGAGGAACTGCCTTTATTCATTCATTGACAATTGGTGATATCCAGTACGCTTTCTTTATTCTCATCAACAATCAGCTCTTCCACGCTTCTCGCAGTTGTCCACATTCATTAATATCACTACCACTAAAGAAGCAAGTTTTCATGCCAATATTTTATGTTGTTTTCTATTTTGGTAGTTCAATTTTTGCCTAAATTTCAAGTTAATAAATGATATTGTTGCAATTTGCAAATGATGATAAAATAGATAAGAACTTAGAATACAAGCCAATTACTGTAATGTGAATGAATTGTTGATCACAATCTAAATGGTAATTCTCTGATGCATTTTAAAATCTTATTAACTGGCTCACCATCATTTCTGTGTTTTTTTTAACTTAGATTAAATATTTTATATTTTTTCCATGTTTAAGTCATATAGTAACATGTTTTCATGTTTTAATTTACATAACAAGCATCTTTTCATGCTTAACCACATAGCAGCATGGTTTCTGCTTTAAATTAAATAGCATATGGAATATAATATTTTAATTGGATTATAGAATATGGCTTATAGTGTGTAGGCTATTTACAGGTTGTGATTGTGTGTGTAAGTTATTATATGTGCGCGTATATTTAAAGAGTGATGTGTGTGTATGCAAATGTAAGTATGCTTTGTTATTTGCAAGTTTTCTGGGTGTGTGAGGGATGACTGTGTGTGTGTATTTCTAGTACATGTGTATGTTATATTAATGTGTGCATGTATCTATAAGTGCATGTATCAACTCATTCTCTGTGGTTTGTGAAGCCGTGTGTGTGACAGTCTAGGAATGACAATGGCTATGGGTGTGTGTATTTTTGTTTGTGTATGTCTGAGTTTACAAGTGTAATTGTAGACATGGTATTCATTTCAGGCGCGCTGTGCATTTCTACTAGGAGCTTTTGGGTCCACAAATTGTAATAAAATAACGACCCGGGTTTTTCAACGGTTAATTTTGAATATTTAAATGGTTTAAATATTGGATTTGGGATTATAACTTAGTGAGATTTTAAAACTAAAAATTCAAGCGATTTCGTAAATTTTGAAAATCATCAATTTAATCGATGCGTTAAAATAGCGACTCGGGATACAGTCTTAGAATTTGACAAACCAGTTCCATTAGGTTCGTAATAAAGTTTTGTTATCGGATTCCAAATTTCGTAATGTTTGGAGTTATCGTTTGATCGTACGGGATATAAACGCATTGAAATTAATATCAAAAATTCAATATAATAATTGGGTCCACTAAGCTATCTTCCCCGTACGATCGAAATCGGACTCTAAATCTTTTCATTGCATTCAGAATAGGGGTATAACATTATGAACACTAGGCAGCACACCTCGATAGGAGATCAAAATTTTAAATTATTATAAACGAGATATTTTAGAATAAATTTATATTATAAAATTCAAAATAAACTCATACCCGTCATTTCCATCCTTTTAGCCCCCTTTTCTATTCAAACACGCTACCATCCATTCTTTCACTTCGTTTAAATCGTGTTCCCTCCCCTTCATTTCAAAACGACAGCAGATTCAAATCGAGCATTGAAATAAAAAGAAAAAAAAGGGAAGACATATGAACGAAAATCCATCGCAACTTCATTTACCTCCTTCTCTAGTTTGAACACGAGAAAAAATAAAAAAAACCATCGAATTCGAATTTGGTAGTTGCGAAGCCTGGATGGCGAATCGAGACAGCTGCGAGCGCGATGAAGCTTGGTGGGGCGGTGACGTGGGTTACTGGCGCGAACGCGGAGGGCTTGGTGGTGGCTGTAACATCCCGGAATTTTTAACAATATCAATTTAATAATTTGTAATTAAAATTAAATTGATATTGATAATCTGTTAATAATTATTCCAATAAATTTAATAATCTTCTTCAATAAATATTTAAATTGGTTATTTTATCTTTTAAAAATAATATTGATATTTTATTGTCTTTTTAAATAAGCTTTGAATAAGATTTGTAATTTTTATTTCAATTTGAATTATTATTTATAACTTGATTTGAAAATTTTTGATTTTGAATTTAGTTGAATTTAAATTAAAAAAGTATAAAATTTTAAATTGTTTGATTGTTTTAATTTTTTTATATGGATAAGTTTCATTTGTAAACATGTTTTGTTTTCATTTATAAATTCATACACATATTCAAATTTAAATTAACAACTTAATTTAAGCTAATATAACATACATTTGTAGTTAGCACTAATCATTTTAAAGGAGAAAACAAGTGTTAAATACTTTGCATTCATTTGACAAGTGTTGTAATAATAGACAAGTGTTAAAAAATTTAGTTTTAAATTTTCTTTTCTTTTATTTTAGTAAATCTGAAAACCATTTAGTTAAGCTTACATATTCATTTCATATTACACTTTCTTTCCTTAATCAAATGAAGACCAAAATTCATTTTCATATTAACAATCCACAATCAAAATTCTGCATATACAAACTCCTCATCAAATTCAAATAAACCTGCACAATCAAAATCTGCATCCACAAATTTATCAAGTTTCAAATCTGCATTCTCAAAATCCTTCATCTGCATATTCTAAAATTCAAAACATCAATCTGCATATTCAAATAAAAGAGCCTGCATTTTCTGCATTCTGTTTGAACCTGGGTTGATTTAGCACCTGCATGCATGTGTTTGGGGGAAATTGCTACTGCATCATCTATTTCCTACATGCAAGCAATTAGGTTGTGATCATGAGCAACAACATCACCTTCATCTGCATGCATTTGGAGATTAACAACTGCATCATCTACATGAAGTATATCAATGTCAAGCCTGCATTTTTGGTGTTCTGCAAATTCAAAATGAACAACAGTGGTCTGCATTCATTAAGGTGAGTAACAATTTATTTTCAAAACTAATTTAAATTAACTTAGTTGTTTAAATTATTGCCTGATAAGTATGATGGATATGTCTGTGCATATGTATGAGATTTGAATGCCTGTATTACTGTGATGCATTTCATCTTGTTCTAGAATTCCAGGCTTAGATATAATTCAAAATTTCATAAACTCGAGGTTTAATCCATGTTTAGATGCAATGTAAGTTGTATTGTATTCATCAGTTCATGTTTTAAAAGTCAAGAAGTTAAAATTATGAGTTAACTCTGGAAACAGGGAAAAGCATCATCTATGCTTATTTTTATCAAAACTCAAACAAATGGATGTAGTAATTTAGCAGTATAAATCAAATACTTAAACTGTAACTTGATTTTTAAATCAAGTATTAGTATTTTTAGGTGTTTGATTAGTAATAGTTTATTCTTGAAACAAAATACGAATTTGTGAAAAAATCTTGCAATCTGAAGTATAAGAAAACTCAAATTTCTTTCTGAGTTATTAAGTAAGGATCATGAATCCTTAGAAAAATCAGAGAAGTAATTATAATTGACTAGATTGAGTGCAGTTTTGATTTTTAGAATTTAACCCTAGTTTTTGAATTGGGTTGAGCTTTGAGTCAGTTTGAGATGTAGAGCTGACCGAGTATTCTGGTGCTTGGGGATTATGAAGTGTGTATGTGGAGGAGTGCGAGGTTGGAATGGGTGGACTGCAGGTGGTCGGAGCGACTTGCAATCGCCGTTGACGGGTTTGCAATAGAAACCTGTTTGAAGTTTTCAGGTTTTAAATTAGGGGCAAATTTTGAATCATTGATTATTGGTTCGATTTGATGGTTGCTGTGGGCATGCTTATGTTTATGGAGGTTGCTGGATCATCACTGATGATCGCCAGAGGTGGTGTTCACCGTGTATATGCACGGCGACAAGTTTTCCGATGTTTTGTTTTTGGGTTGGGAGTGTTGCAGGGATGGCTCGAAGCAAATAGGAAGAGAACCCGAAGCAGTAGCATGTGGAACTCGGAGTAAATGGGGGAAAAACCCGAAGCAAAATTTTGTTTTTCGGGTCAACCTGTAGTTTACAGGTTACTCAGTAAGACTGTGTTTGATTTTTAAAATCTGGGTTTTCAAATTTTAAAATCTGTAGTTATAGTTTTTAAATATGGTTTAGGTTTAAAATTTAATTCATGTTTGAATTACTAATTTGAATTTAAATTCCAGGTTTTGAGTCGAAACCTGTTTTTCTGTTTTCTTTAAATCTGGGTTTTAAAAATTTAATTCTGTAATTTATGTTTAAAAGCAAAGTTTAAGTTCAAATGCAATTCAAGTTTGCATTACTGATTTGAATTCAAATTCCAGGTTATAAAATAAAAATAAAAGTTAAAATTTTAACTTAATTAACTATTTTATTTTGGAAACTTTTAATAATAAGATTTTAAAATGTGAGTAAGATTTACAGATTTATTTTAAATCTGGAAATTTTAAGTTTAAAAATTGAATTTCAGTATTAAATTTTAAAGAAGATTTAAATGAAGTTTTAAATTAAAATGAAATTTAAGTTATTAAAAGTTTTTAAATGAATTTAACTTTAGAAATTTTCATAGCATTTGCTAGATTTGCAATTTAAATAAGTTTAAATTTATTTAAAACTTTGATAAGTTTAAAATTATTCTATTTTAAACTTGAATTTAAATTGAAATTTAAGGGTAATTTCCTAAGTACTTGATTTGAATTAAATTGTTTTAAAACATAATTAAGTTATGTTTATCTTGAAATTTAAATTAAGATTTATATTTCAAGATTAATTTAATTTAATAAGGTAGTTATGATTAATTAATTAATTTAATTAATTAATTAAATTTGGAATTAATAATTGATTAATGATTAATCAATTTGGAATTAAGATCATTAATTACATTATTAATTAATGATAAATGAATATTAATTATGTAATTAAGTTTTAAATTAAGGTTAATAGATTTAATAATTAACTTTAATTAATAAATGATTAAAGATAATTTAATTTGTAATTAATTTAAGTTAATTACCTTATAAAATAATTTGAGGATGGTTAATGAAAGTCATTAACCATGGTTATTTAACAATTAATTAGTGTAGTTAATTTTTATAATTAATTAGATTAATTAATTTAATAATAATCAATTGTGAAGGGTTTGAGTATGATTACTAAAAATAATTAAGAAATTGATTTCTTAATGTAATTAATTTAATTTAATAAGATTGTTTATTTTTAATTAATTTAGTTTAATTAATTATAAACGCTTGAATTTTATAATAATTACTTTATGTAATTAATGATTTGGGAATTTCTTAGTTAAGTCATTGTTTAATAATTACAAATTTAATTAAACGGAGATGTTTAAGTATGAAGAAATTTGGGTTAATTATTTAATAGTTAATCAAGGTATTAATTAAGAAATTAATTTAAGGATAATCAATTTGGTTTAATGTAGTAATTAAGTTAGTTAATTACTTAAGGTAATTAATTTAAGAAATAATTAAGGATCATTAATTATTTTAATGATGTAATTAAAGTTGATTAATTATGATTAATTAATCAATAATAGATAATTAATAAATTAATTAAGGATTAATGTAATTAATTATGATTAATTGATTAATAGAAGTAATTAAAGGTTAATTACTATTTTGTTTGAGGTTAATTAATTTGTAAAATTAATTTAGAATAATTATTTGAATGTAATTAAGGATAATTAATCAAGAGTGATTAATTAAGGTGATTAATATTGAATGATTCATTTATTGTAATCAATTAAATGATTAAGTAAGCAAGGTTTATATTGATGAAGTAATTAATTTAATTTATTTTAAATTAATTAAAGATGGGTTATTAATTTAATTCATTTTAAATTAATTAGTAATAGAGATAGTTAATTTAATTCATTTTAAATTAATTATAGGATGATGAGTAAATCATTGCGTATGGATGAATGGTTGAACTTGATTGTCTTGGATGCTTTATGATCTCAGTAATGAGATAAATAATGTTGTGTGGTATGGATGTTTGATTGTATTGTGATGATAACATAGGTTATCTATTGTGATTATGATATATGAGATATCTATTTGATATTGATGATATGAATTACCTGTTATTTGATAATATTGATTATCAATTGTGATTATGAGTTATCTATCTGTGTGTATATAGATACTGTATTGAATTGTTTTAAACTTTAAAACAAGTTGGACCCCAAAAGACACGCTTTGGTTTTCGATGAGTACGGGATCGGGTTTCCATATTTTGATATCCGAAAAGCACATCGATTCCAAATAACATTAGGTCGTGAATCAAAGTGGAGCTTTGTGAAGACTCGAGGTGTAAGGACTATGAGTCAGTATAGCTCTGTGGGTGATTCCGTAATGAGTTGATGGAATTAGTTCTTATAGATTCGAGATGGTGAATTAGAGTGCAAGGGTTATTGTCGTTAACTCTGAGGGTGATTCCAAAATGAGTGTGACGAGATAATGCCTCCGGTTTCGTTCGAACCCGGAACGAACTTGTATGGATTGAATGCTTTCAGAACATTGTCAGGTAGACGATGAGCATTCTAAGTGATGTGTCCTATAAAGGTAACCGTAGCCTCAAGCCTCATCAACCGGGAATGGCTATAACAGGGAAGGTGCAGCAAAGCTTCGTGGGTCGCGCCACTAGAGAGCAAGATTGATCCTTGTCCAGAAGTCCCTTTATATTCGGCTGTGTGGGTGGTTGCTAGCTACAACCACGGGGTTGTCTTGTTTGGAACTATTCAGTAAGGAATGGGTCCGGCTTTGTGTTGCAGGGGGTCGGGAGTGATCCTCGGTACGTTGATCTAGGCCACGTACTGTGACGGGCGGTACCCCAGTAGCCCTGCCATTGTATGGAATCCAAAATCCAATAAGTGCCAACGGTTTTGATTGTATTACCCACTTTTGTGGCTAGTAGCTGGAATTTAATGAATATAACAATTTCGGCTATTTCTTATTTATTTGAAAACCCTAGACACTATTATAATATCATCGGATTTCCTATCAAATGTTTTGGTTAGCGTAAGGTAAAAACTTTTCCATTTTATGTGTGGGAAGTTTACGTGATACCTTTCTTTTCAAAAGGTTTTTAAAAGTCAAGCAACTTTAACCTGTTACTCACACAAGACCCATGTCTGACCCGGAGTTTATTTTTGTTTTTCATAAACTCTTGGGTACTCAAATTTTTATGAGTAGTCAAGGGTGATTCAGGTTAGGATTCAGGTTAGCTTTGACGAATTGTGGAGGAGCAATGGAGCAGGAGGCTTCTGCGTGTAGATATACATCTAGTATTCCGCTGTGTGTTCTCTGAGTTGTTGTATTGAGTTGTATAACTAGACAGGAGTTTATAACTGTCTAATATGTGTTGTATATCTGTGTACTCTGATAATGGTTGTAAA
This sequence comes from Allium cepa, assembly GCA_030765085.1. Classification (NCBI taxonomy): domain Eukaryota; kingdom Viridiplantae; phylum Streptophyta; class Magnoliopsida; order Asparagales; family Amaryllidaceae; genus Allium; species Allium cepa. Next base: position 754,114,008 of record CM060931.1, on the reverse strand, counting down.
CTATGTAATATTTATGATGTTAGTATAATTTATTCGTTCCGCTGTGTAAGATTCTGATGTTGTTCTTTCTTCTCTTCTTTCTATTCTCTTTTCTATCCCTTTCTTTCTTCTTAATGATGCGATTTTCCGGGAGTGGAAAGTCGGGTCGTCACACTTGGTATCAGAGCATTAGGCTGAGTGAATACCTAGGCACTGAAGTGTATCTTTCTTTAGGGAACGTTAGGTTGAGTGAATACATAGGCTCTGTAGTGGTGTCTTTCTTGAGAGAGCGTATTTGTAATTTTTAAATATATATATATATATATATATATATATATATATATATATATATTTATGTCTACCTATCTGTTGGGTTACCTGTTTAGGTTTTCCAATATAAGTTATAAAGGTAGATGGGGTAGTAGTGTGTGTAACACGACTACCATTGGTTGGAGTTTGAATGTTTGAGGTTGGAAGTGTTTTGTCGAGTCTGTAGACCTAATACCGTCTCGAGTGAGTTCTGTTGTGATGAAGGACTTTATTGATCTCTGAAGGAAACCTGCGAAGGTTCGGAGTTCATTTCTGGGGTTGGATGAGTAGAATTTGGATCTATTGGTTGGCAGAAGTGAGTGATGGTATTTTGATACCTCAAGGAGTTGTAGTTGCGTGATGAGATGCAGCGACTATGGATGTTCCCGAAGATGTTTTCTTTGGAACAAGTTAAGGAAGTGAGTCTGCTTAAGTGTGGTGGCTGTGTTCAGCCGGAGTTTCTGTTGGCTTTGAAGTCCAAGTTTCTCGGAGAGCTTTGTTTTGGAATTCTTTGGCATCTGTGGCAGCAGTGTAGTTTGGAGTGTTCTCGGTGTTGGCAAGAGATCTTTTGGCTTAGCAGTTTTTTTGAAGTGGAATTCAGAAGTAGTTTAGTGAACCTGTTTCTTCGATGGGTTGGCTAGTTAAGTTTAAGCTGTTCTATTTGGTTAAGGGAGAACAGTTTTACTTGGATTTGGTTTGGGTGTTCGCAAAAGTGACTTGCGATTGCTTGAGAGTTCTCTTGGGTTATCTGAGTTTTTCTTGATGTCTTCAGGAAGTCAGAGCTTTGTTCGCATCTGGAGATTGATTTTTTCTTATCGATTGGAATTCCAGGAGTGGTACTGGAGGTTCAGCTTTATAGAAGAATGGTTCCAGGAGATTGAGATGGTATAGCAGCTCGGAGTTTTGGAGGAACTTCTGAAGTTTCTTATGGATTTGTTGAATCATATCTCTGGGGTGAGTTGTCCTGTTTGTGCTTGTGTTCTTCTTCAAGCATTTTCTTCTACTTCGAATCAGAATTGAGCAATGGAAGCAGTTTGGAAGTGTATCTGCTTTTCTTTTCTGGACAGAAGGAGTTGTTATCTTCTGATGTTGAGAAGTTGAGTTCTTGGTTTTAGTTGATCTTGAGGAGATCATTTTGCTGTGTTGATTGGTCGAGTTTGTTTCCAAAAGCATCACCAAAGGTTGAGCTGATTAGTAAAGTTGTAGACAGCCCAAGAATTGTCCGAAGAGTTTTGTGGATAAGAGTCGAAGGGATTTGGACTCTATAGTCGGAGATTTGATTTTGGATAAATTTTCTCCGATCATAAGTGAGCTATAAGTTTGCGTAAGTCTGAGGAGTTAGCTCTGAAGTGTTTTGGATCTTTTCTGTGATCTTGGATTAAGTGATTAATCTACAGGATTGGATTGCCAGTTTGGATAACTGGGATTCGATGGGTCTCACATATCTCTGAGGGAGTACGTGTATGATCTATTTCTGGTTGTGGAACCAGCAGTTTAGGAGTTTTGGTTGTTGAGTTAGACTCGTTTGAAGTCTAATATCTTGTCTAGTATTATAGATATAGTTTTATAGGAGCTTTGTAGCTTCGTAGTATAGATTGTTTGGATTCTCTAGAGCGAGTATCCCGGTACATATATATATACCTGGGAAAACTCGATGAATTTTATCCAGATTTTGTCTGAATAATTAGATTTGTTTGATTGGTTGTTTTTGATTGTTAGCATATGTTTGTTATATGCTTGTGTTTAAAATTAAAATTTAATGAGATTATTAAATTACCTTTGTTTTAAATTTCGAGGACGAAATTCTTTTAAGGGGGAAGGATTGTAACATCCCGGAATTTTTAACAATATCAATTTAATAATCTGTAATTAAAATTAAATTGATATTGATAATCTGTTAATAATTATTCAAATAAATTTAATAATCTTCTTCAATAAATATTTAAATTGGTTATTTTATCTTTTAAAAATAATATTGATATTTTATTGTCTTTTTAAATAAGCTTTGAATAAGATTTGTAATTTTTATTTCAATTTGAATTATTATTTATAACTTGATTTGAAAAATATTTGATTTTGAATTTAGTTGAATTTAAATTTAAAAGTATAAAATTTTAAATTGTTTGATTGTTTTAATTTTTTTTATATGGATAAGTTTCATTTGTAAACATGTTTTGTTTTCATTTGTAAATTCATACACATATTCAAATTTAAATTAACAACTTAATTTAAGCTAATATAACATACATTTGTAATTAGCACTAATCATTTTAAAGGAGAAAACAAGTGTTAAATACTTATGCATTCATTTGACAAGTGTTGTAATAATACACAAGTGTTAAAAATTTTAGATTTAAATTTTCTTTTATTTTAGTAAATTTGAAAACCATTTAGTTAAGCTTACATATTCATTTCATATTACATTTTCTTTCCTTAATCAAATGAAGACCAAAATTCATTTTCATATTAACAATCCACAATCAAAATTCTGCATATACAAACTCCTCATCAAATTCAAATAAACCTGCACAATCAAAATCTGCATCCACAAATTTATCAAGTTCCAAATCTGCATTCTCAAAATCCTTCATCTGCATATTCTAAAATTCAAAACATCAATCTGCATATTCAAATCAAAGAGCCTGCTTTTTCTGCATTCTGTTTGAACCTGGATTGATTTAGCATTTGCATGCATGTATTTGGGGGAAACTGCTACTGCATCATCTATTTCCTACAGGCAAGCAATTATGCTGTGATCATGAGCAACAGCATCACCTTCATCTTCATGCATTTGGAGATTAGCAACTGCATCATCTACATGAAGTATATCAAAGTCAAGCCTGCATTTTTGGTGTTCTGCAAATTCAAAATGAACAACAGTGGTCTGCATTCATTAAGGTGAGTAATAATTTATTTTCAAAACTAATTTAAATTAACTTAGTTGTTTAAATTATTGCCTGATAAGTATGATGGATATGTCTGTGCATATGTATGAGATTTGAATGCCTGTATTACTGTGATGCATTTCTTCTTGTTCTAGAATTCCAGGCTTAGATATAATTCAAAATTTCATAAAATCAAGGTTTAATCCATGTTTAGATGCAAAGTAAGTTGTATTGTATTCATCAGTTCATGTTTTAAAAGTCAAGAAGTTAAAATTATGAGTTAACTCTGGAAACAGGGAAAAGCATCATGTATGCTTATTTTTATCAAAACACAAACAAATGGATGTAGTAATTTAGTAGTATAAATCAAATATTTAAACTGTAACTTGATTTTTAAATCAAGTATTAGTAATTATAGCTGTTTGATTAGTGACAGTTTATTCTTGAAACAAAAAATGAATTTGTGAAAAATTCTTGCAATTTGAAGTATAAGAAAACTCAAATTTCTTTCTGAGTTATTAAGTAAGGATCATGAATCCTTAGAAAAATCAGAGAAGTAATTATAATTGACTAGATTGAGTGCAGTTTTGATTTTTAGAATTTAACCCTAGTTTTTGAATTGGGTAGAGCTTTGAGTCAGTTTGAGATGTAGAGTTGACCGAGTATTCTGGTGCTTGGGGATTATGAAGTGTGTATGTGGAGGAGTTCGAGGTTGGAATGGGTGGACTGCAGGTGGTCGGAGCGACTTGCAATCGCCGTTGACAGGTTTGCAACAGAAACCTGTTTGAAGTTTTCAGGTTTTAAATTAGGGGCTAATTTTGAATTATTGATTATTGGTTCGATTTGATGGTTGCTGTGGGCATGCTTGTGTTTATGGAGGTTGCTGGATCATCACTGATGATCGCCAAAGGTGGTGTTCGTCGTGCATATGCACGGCGACAAGTTTTCTGATGTTTTGTTTTTAGGTTAGGAGTGTTGCAGGGATGGCTCGAAGCAAATAGGAAGAGAACCCGAAGCAGTAGCATGTGGAACTCGGAGTAAATGGGGGAAAAACCCGAAGCAAAATTTTGTTTTTCGGGTCAACCTGTAGTTTACAGGTTACTCAGTAAGACTGTGTTTGATTTTTAAAATCTGGGTTTTCAAATTTTAAAATCTGTAGTTATAGGTTTTAAATGAGGTTTAGGTTTAAAATTTAATTCAAGTTTGAATTACTAATTTGAATTTAAATTCCAGGTTTTGAGTTGAAACCTGTTTTTCTGTTTTCTTTAAATCTGGGTTTTAAAAATTTAAATCTGTAATTTATGTTTAAAGCAAAGTTTAAGTTCAAATGCAATTCAAGTTTGCATTACTGATTTGAATTCAAATTCCAGGTTGTAAAATAAAAATAAAAGTTTAAATTTTAACTTAATTAACTATTTTATTTTGGAAACTTTTAATAATAAGATTTTAAAATGTGAGTAAGATTTACAGATTTATTTTAAATCTGGAAATTTTAAGTTTAAAAATTGAATTTCAGTATTAAATTTTAAAGAAGATATAAATTGAAGTTTTAAATTAAAATGAAATTTAAGTTATTAAAAGTTTTTAAATGAATTTAACTTTAGAAATTTTCATAGCATTTGTTAGATTTTCAATTTAAATAAGTTTAAATTTATTTAAAACTTTGATAAGTTTAAAATTATTCTATTTTAAACTTGAATTTAAATTGAAATTTAAGGGTAATTTCCTAAGTACTTAGATTTGAATTAAATTGTTTTAAAACATAATTAAGTTATGTTTATCTTGAAATTTAAATTAAGATTTATATTTCAAGATTGATTTAATTTAATAAGGTAATTAAGATTAATTAATTAATTTAATTAATTAGTTAAATTTGGAATTAATAATTGATTAATGATTAATCAATTTGGAATTATGATCATTAATTAAATTATTAATTAATGATCATTAATTAAATTCTTAATTAATGATAAATGAATATTAATTATGTAATTAAGTTTTAAATTAAGGTTAATAGATTTAATAATTAACTTTAATTAATAAATGATAAAAGATAATTTAATTTGCAATTAATTTAAATTAATTACCTTATAAAATAATTTGAGGATGGTTAATGAAAGCCATTAACCATGGTTATAAATTAATTAATGTAGTTAATTTTTATAATTAAGTAGATTAAATAATTTAATAATAATCAATTGTGAAGGGTTTGAGTATGATTACTAAAAGTAATTAAGAAATTGATTTCTTAATGTAATTAATTTAATTTAATAAGATTGTTTATTTTTAATTAATTTAGTTTAATTAATTATAAATGCTTGAGTTTTATAATAATTACTTTATGTAATTAATGATTTGGGAATTTCTTAGTTAAGTAATTGTTTAATAATTACAAATGTAATTAAATGGAGATGTTTAAGTATGAAGAAATTTGGGTTAATTATTTAATAGTTAATCAAGGTATTAATTAAGAAATTAATTTAAGGATAATCAATTTGGTTTATTATAGTAATTAAGTTAGTTAATTACTTAAGGTGATTAATTTAAGAAATAATTAAGGATAATTAATTATTTTAATGATGTAATTAAAGATGATTAATTATGATTAATTAATCAATAATAGATAATTAAAGGTAATTAATAAATTAATTAAGGATTAATGTAATTAATTATGATTAATTGATTAATAGAAGTAATTAATGGTTAATTACTGTTTTGTTTGAGGTTAGTTAATTTGTAAAATTAATTTAGAATAATTATTTGAATGTAATTAAGGATAATTAATCAAGAGTGATTAATATTGAGTGATTAATTTATTGTAATCAATTAAATGATTAAGTAAGCAAGGTTTATATTGATGAAGTAATTAATTTAATTTATTTTAAATTAATTAAAGATAGGTAATTAATTTAATTCATTTTAAATTAATTAGTAATAGAGATAGTTAATTTAATTCATTTTAAATTAATTATAGGATGATGAGTAAATCATTGCTTATGGATGAATGGTTGAACTTGATTGTCTTGGATGCTTTGTGATCTCAGTAATGAGATAAATAATGTTGTGTGGTATGGATGTTTGATTGTATTGTGATGATAACATAGGTTATCTATTGTGATTATGATATATGAGATATCTATCTGATATTGATGATGTGAATTACCTGTTATTTGATAATATTGATTATCAATTGTGATTATGAGTTATCTATCTGTGTGTATATAGATACTGTATTGAATTGTTTTAAACTTTAAAACAACTTGGACCCTAAAAGACACGCTTTGGTTTTCGATGAGTCCGGGATCGGGTTTCCATATTTGGATATCCGAAAACCACATCGATTCCAAATAACGTTAGGTCATGAATCAAAGTGGAGCTATGTGAAGACTCGAGGTGTAAGGACTATGAGTCAGTATAACTCTATGGGTGATTCCGTAATGAGTTGACGGAATTAGTTCTTATAGATTCGAGATGGTGAATTAGAGTGCAAGGGTTATTGTCATTAACTCTGAGGGTGATTCCAAAATGAGTGTGACGAGATAATGCCTTCGGTTTTGTTCGAACCCGGAATGAACTTGTATGGATTGAATTCTTTCAGAACATCGTCAGGTGGACGATGAGCATTCTAAGTGATGTGTCCTATAAAGGTAATCGTAGCCTCAAGCCTCATCAACCGGGAATGGCTAAAACAGGGGAGGTGCAGCAAAGCTTCGTGGGTCGCGCCACTGGAGACCAAGATTGATCCCTGTCTAGAAGTCTCTTTATATTCGGCTGTGTGGGTGGTTGCTAGCTACAACCACGGGGTTGTCTTGTTTGAAACTATTTAGTAAGGAATGGGTCCGGCTTTGTGTTGCAGGGGATCGGGAGTGATCCTCGGTATGTTGATCTAGGCCACGTACTATGACGGGCGGTACCCCAGTGGCCTTGCCATTGTATGGAATCCAAAATCCAATAAGTGCCAACAGTTTTGATTTTATTACCCACTTTTGTGGCTAGTAGCTGGAATTTAATGAATGTAACAATTTCTGCTATTTCTTATTTATTTGAAAACCCTAGACACTATTATAATATCATCGGATTTCCTATCAAATGTTTTGGTTAGCGTAAGGTAAAAACTTTTCCATTTTATGTGTGGGAAGTCTTACGTGATACCTTTATTTTCAAAAGGTTTTTAAAAGTTAAGCAACTTTAACCAGTTACTCACACCAGACCCATGTCTGACCCGGAGTTTATTTTTGTTTTTCATAAACTCTTGGGTACGCAAATTTTTATGAGTAGTCAAGGGTGATTCAGGTTAGGATTCAGGTTAGCTTTGACGAATTGTGGAGGAGCAATGGAGCAGGAGGCTTCTGCGTGTAGATGTATATCTAGTATTCCGCTGTGTGTTCTCTAAGTTGTTGTATTGAGTTGTATAACTAGACAGGAGTTTATAACTGTCTAGTATGTGTTGTGTATCTGTGTACTCTGATAATGGTTGTAAACTATGTAATATTTATGATATTAATATAATTTATTCGTTCCGCTGTGTAAGATTCTGATGTTGTTCTTTCTTCTCTTCTTTCTATTCTGTTTTCTATCCCTTTCTTTCTTCTTAACAATGCGATTTTCCGGGAGTGGAAAGTCGGGTCGTCACAGTGGCATTCAAAGCTAGGGTTCTCAGGCATAGGATTTAGCATATGTGTGAGGGAAGAAGGGGGATTCCGGCCTCAGGTAGAAGCGGCAACAGCGGGGTGTACTGGAAGGGGACGTGTGAATGCTACAGTCACTCAGGGTTTTGGATCGCACCCATCGATTTCTAGTAGGCTATGTTAGGGAATTTGCGGTTCGAGGAGAATTTGATGGCGATTGCGATGAAGATAATGTTGTACTTCCGACTTCAAGGATCTATGGAATAGATTCTTTCAGACAATAGTTCAGCCCACCAGGTACAAATGGGTTGTCGAACTATCGACTTTCAAGATTCAATGAAGCCTTACAACAGCGTAATCGGATTCAAAGTTTGTACGTCTTTGATCCGACCGAGAACACTTCAGTAATGGTTTCTGATGATGAAATTTGTATAGAAAGAAGAATAAAGAAGAAGAAATAAATCTGCAATGATTCAGCATTTGCAACACCTTGCAGATGTTACAAAATATAGAGTAATGGAAGTGCAGCGATTAGCAACACTTCCCCGGCGTCGCAGATCTGTGCAAGAAGAAGAAGAAGAAGAAGAGCACAGAAAAAGCTGTTTCCAACGTTTTCTGAGCGTTGCTATTTATAGATGTGAAGAGGTGCCTATTCGCCAAGCGTCACAACCGTTTACAACGGTTCAGAACTGTTACAAACGGATTCAATTTAAACGTCGCGTCTATTCATATTTTGCAACGTTTAGAAAAACGTTGCAATTTCTCGCCCTTTATTCAATTTCAGAAATTCGATTCTAGGTCCTTAACGGGCTAAAATTTGGCCCTTTACTGTTCATATATGATCCAAAAAATATTTTCGGATCCGAACCCGAAACTCATACCCATACCCGACCCGGCCAGGTTCGGTCGGAAGGACGGCGGCAGCGCGCGTGTGGTGTTGAATGACTTCTCTCCTCATAACAAACCAAACATGTGGGAGCCCCAAGGCCCCAACATCCAAATGACAAAACTATATTTATACAAATATAGTTCTTGATTTTTTATCTTGTGGGGCTTATCTCTTCTTTCTTCTTTTCTTCTTCTCTTCCAACAAAAAAACAAAAGCCCCAAAAACATATTTTAAAATTTTACAACAATCTCCCCCAATTTTCAAAATGAATAAATAGGACGGCTGAATCACTAGAGTGACTTCCTACCTACCTATGTGGGATCAAGCCTATGTAGTTCTAAGATCAAGTTTTGCATCATCGTGAAAATCAACACATAAATAAAAGGTTTCTTTTAGATTTAAACCTTTACTTAGTGTAAACCATTCAAAGCCTTATCGAGATTCTATGGTGAACGAATCTTGAACCGAGTGTCCCTAATGATAAAACCAGAACAATCACACATGTTGATTTCCTTACGTCAAGTGTTCTGTATTGCCCAGCACGTTAATGGCCATGTGCTTAAATCCTGGTTCATGAGACTACTTCAGAAAGCGGTCTTACTTTCCTAGGAAACGACCTGATTTCCGTACTCATATAGGTAATTCTCTTAAGGTGTTTCTGCGATACACCTTTTAAGGTTTCTAGACTTATTAAGGATATATATCCATCCTTTGCTCTAGCTGAATCCAACACTAAATATTATGGGATTATCGATTTAGTTCTGCATAATCATTCTCTTAACTTGTTGGTACCCATTGAACTTTGTCTATCCTTTTCAAGATATAAGTTGGGTTTCTGTTAAGGATGATCAACCTCCATTCATAGAACTTAGTCCCATTTCTCGTGACTTTATAGAAATCATTGCCTTTGGAAGACTCTTTGTAAGTGGGTCAGCCAAGTTTTTCTTCGTTTCTATGTAGTCAACAGTTATAACTCCTCTTTTGAGTAATTGTCTCACCATTTGATGTCTTAGACTCATATGTCTAGACTTTCCATTATATGTCGTATTAGTCACATTGTATATCGTTGCTTGATTGTCACAGTTAATCAAGACTGCTGGAGAAGACTTCTTCCATAAAGGGATTTCCATTAATAAATTCCTAAGCCATTCCGCTTCTTTACATGCATCTGCTAATGCAATCAATTCTGACAGCATTGTTGAGTCAGCAATACAGGTCTGCTTCTTGGAAACCCAAGATATAGCAGTGCCTCCTAATGTAAAGATCCATCCAGTTGTAGACTTGGATTTGGATTCTACATTGTTCAAGGTTTCATCACTATATTTTTCTATCACAACAGGATATCGTTTATAAGATATACCATATTCAATGGTTCCTTTCGAATAAGCTAAAACTCTGGAAATAGCTTTCCAATGTTCGAAACCTGGATTACTCGTAAATCGTCACAATACATTTATAGCATGTGCGATGTCTGGTCTAGTGCAGTGCATAGCATACATAAGACTCCCAATAACACTGGAATACTCTAGTTGAGAGATAGTACGTCCAGTGTTCTTTTCTAATTTAATACTAGGATCTAAAGGAGTTGGTGCAGGTTTTTCACCGTAATGACCATACTTTTGTAGAAATTTCTCCGTGTAATGAGATTGAGTTAGTAATAACTCCCCATCTTTCCTAACAATTTTAATTCTCAAAATTACATCAGCCTCTCAGATCTTTCATATCGAATTTAGAAGACAGAAATTTTTAGTTTCATTCACAGAGGATATATTGGAACCAAATATTAGCATGTTATCAACGTATAAACATATTATAACACTACCGTTGTAAACTGATTTGCTATAAATACATTTATCAGCATCACTAACAATGAATCCATATGACAGTGCAACTTTATCAAATTTCTCATGCCATTGCATGTGTAAAGTTCCCTTTTTCTGTACTCTTTGAATTGACAATAAACCGCACAGGTCCAACTCAAATTGCACGAAAAGACGAATATTTAAGGGTAATAAAGAAAAGTAGACAGAAAAGAATCTCTTACGAATGGAACGACACATAATATTGAACAAATATTTTTACAGTGGAAAACTTTTAAATACATATAGCAGAGTCTAACCTAAATTCAACTTGCACAGTTATAAAACCTACCCTTACAAATGCTGACAAACATTAAACAAAATTCACTAAGTATAGTGGATAATAGAATATGTTCATATGTCGATGAATATCTCCAGCTCTCCTCTGGAAACTCCAACCGTCTTCGACTATCCTGAAACTACTCGGATCTGACCCGAGTAATGAAAATACCCGGATCAGGCTTAATAAACCAGCGTGAGAAAAACTCAATAATTAATGGTAGTGTCATATATCAGCCTTTGAATAAAATCCTTGAAAACAAAGAGTGTCTCATAAGACCACGCCCACACACAAACACGGACGGTTTTTACCTTATGATAACTAAAACCTTTAAAATCAAAATGTTTGATATTATTTCTAATGACATTCTTTGAAAACATTCGCAAATAAACTTATTAATCTTAGCCGAAATTATTACATTGATTAAATTCGAGCATAATAGGTTTACAATCAAGTCCGTAGGTTCTTATTGGAGAATGGATTTCCATACAAATGACCAGGCACAGGATCTACCTTCTGAAGGGGTACACCTCTAGATTGATGTCTCGAGGACCATCACAAAGGATACTCTACCAACACAAGACTGGCCTACCTCTGTAACTAGATAGTACCGAATACGTCATCCTTCGGTTGTTACCAACCTTTAACCGAGCGCTCATTTTGCATACACCACATTTATACATCCCGAACGTCATAGCGGGAAGAAATATATCTAGAACGAGATGATCATACTCTACATGGGAATGACCCACTTAGCCTTGCTGCATCTAATCCTGTTTCGGTCATTTTCGGTTTGATGAGGCTTTAGGCTACGATTACCTTTTCACAAAGCACATATCACATCTTTGAATGCCACATTGCCATTTTCGTTTAACTACTAATTGCCTTCCACAAAAATACAACCCTTGAGATCGTACGTCTCAAGGAGGGTGTTAAGCTAAGTGAAGTTGCCTTCTCCGCCACCACTGATGTACGTTTGTAAAAATCAATATACGTAATCTTTAGAAATGCAATGTCAGACAAACGTCCATACAAGTTGTCCAGGAATAGGGCAAATCAAAGGCACTCTCCTACTACCAGTAGTAGAAAGCAGTCCTCGCAATCCGAAAAATCTCCACAACGAGGAGACCACTGCTATATATACTCGGGAGCTACCTAGAGCAAGTCAACAAGCAGTCCCTACGCTATAAAGATCCACGGTCTTCAATAATCATCATCTTCAACATGTCTTCACATTCGAAAGTATGTATTCGTTCGAAGTGGTTTTCGAATGGGATTTACCCAAATCCAACCCTGGTTCCTTCGAAATCCAATATCGATAGAAAGTAAATATGAGTATACAGAATTTATTAAGTCTCTTTTCACTTTAATTCTTTTCGGATGATTTCGAAATCTCTTTCTTTTGACTTAGGATAATTTCTAAGAAATTCATTCTTTTTCTTTGGAAAATATCTCAAATTTCCTTACTCAATTCTTGATCAAATTCTTTAACTTTTATGCGGGTCAAAAAAAATGTTGTTTAAGACATCCTTTACGATGAACCCTAAATCAATAAATCGGGTCATAGAAATCATTCATTTTTGGAGATTGTTTAACTTTTGGATAATACCAATCCTCTTTTACTTTGGAAAACTTAACAGAATCTTTTTTATTTAAGAGCATCCGGGTTTTCCTTTCGATCTGTTCCACCCCTCGCCTAAGAAAAGAAAACATAGGCCATGTAAGTTCAGGGCACTGATTGCTTCATCCCTAACCTTAGTTAATCACCTTTTTTATCTTTCCAGATCTCACAGGAGGGACAAATGTACTAGTCGTTTCCGCATACTCAGATTTTCAACTTTATTTCGGAATTGCTTATAAATATTCCAAATTATCTTTCAAAATGCTTAATTATTCTTTTAAAAACATTAACAATTTATTCTGGAAAATGTCGTTACATTTAAACTCATATTCCAAAAGTTATAGAATTCACAGCAGAAAACTGCTGTAGAAAGTGCTAAATAAGCTTATTTGAATTAAACAACTTTTAAACATTCGATAATTCATATTTTCCAATCCAAATCGCTTTTAAATCATTTAAATAGTTTTATCAAATTTATTCCATATTTTTCCATAATTACAAACATCCATTTAAACAAAATTTCTGTTACGGTCATTTAACGTCACTAGCGCGATTTTTCTGGAAAATTGATTTGGACTTATTTCAAAATCTACTTATCGAAACTTTGATTATCTTTCTTCTTTTAGAAGATATGGGTATAGTGTCCGGAATTTTCTTATCTCGAAGAATTCCGAGCAATATTCCACTCTATACACTCATTTGAACTTTTCGGTGCGAAATCGAGAACTGCCGTTGCGCGACGTGTCTTGTTTTAACTTATTTTTCAATATTTGAAATAATCTATTTAAATTGGATTTCAAAACTTACAAAATCGTTAAAAATCATTTTAAATCAATATTTTCACTTTTTAAAGTATTTAATATATATTTTCACTATTACCGTGTTATAATATTATTACATTTCTATTATTTTAATATTAAATTTTAGATTCCAATTTTAACTCAATTTCAATTCTAATCTCAAATTAAACTCATTTAGAACTTAGATTTCAAATTTTATTTCAATTTAAACTTCAATTTAATCTCAAACTAAACTTCGCTTTTTCAAAATCGATTTCAATTTTAATTTCATTATTCATCTCAATTTCAATTTTCATTTAGCTATCCTTTTCAAATCCGTTTCACTTCAAATTTGAAATTCTCTTTCATTTTAACTTTAGTTTCACTTCTAAATGGCAAGAGACTTACTTTTCCACAATATCTCATATTACTAAAATATGGTCTTATTAAACAGAGGGATTACCTAACTAATAGAAATTTGATGTCCAAATTATCATCACAACCATACAACTATCATATGACACTAACATATCCAAAACGCTAAATGTCATAACATTACTACAGATTATCCAACATATTCAAACAATCAACCAAACATTCATAACATCAAATCGTGTTTATCTAACATAACAATTAAGAATGACAATCAATGTAATTCAAAAAGCGGTGAGAATTTCTCACCATCATATCCACTCCGCCAAACTTTAACGTAAGATTTCCGTCTCTCGCTATCGTGTTATTTCCAACGTCTCGCCTTTTGCCGTTTCCTTTTCGAACGCTTTTGATTTTCTTTCTTTTTCTTTTCTCTTTCTTTTTTTTCTTTTTTTATTTTGGCAAAAGCTTTTGGAGGGGAATGGGTGTATGGCCTTGGTATGTGAGTGTGGAGGATTTAGGGTGTGGACGCTTGGGCTTCGGTGAGGTGGTGCTCGGCCTCGGGGTGTAGGGGCTCGGCTTGGGCTTAGGGGGTACAACCGTGGGGTTTGGAAGGGGTAGGTGGGTGTAGGAGCTTTGCCGTGGGTTTTGGGGTGAGGAGGAGGTGGGTAGGTGGTAGTTTGGCTTGGTTTTGATGGTGTAAGGTGATGGTTTGGAGTATGGAGGTGGTAGCTTGAAGGTAGAAGAGAAATGAAGAGGTGGGAAGCCATGGAAATGGAGGTGAAGAAGAAAGAGAAAGTAAAGAAGAAAGTAGTGAATGAAGTGTGAAAAATGAAAGGTATGGATGCATATTTATATTTGCGCTTTGGATGGAAAATGACTAAAATACCCTTCTCTACTTTGTTGACTTTTCATTTTTTTTTTTACCCTTGATTGGACTTTTTCTTAATGGAGAAGAAATGGCTTGATTTGAATTTGTACTTATGAAATGTTGTTCGCCTTATTTTCTTAAAATTTAAAAAGTAGACTTTTGCTTGATTTGATTTGCATTAAATAGATTTGTAAGTATGCATTAATGGTGAGCATATGTGTCATTAATTCCTTTAGTTACTTATCTTTTCACTTTCCCTTTGCCTAAATTCTAGGTGTATAAGTTATATTGTGTGTAAGAGAAAAGAAAGTTATGTAATGATTTTGTTTTATTTGTTTACTTTTACACTCTTTTGTCAAATCATGTATTAACATTATTTTTATCATTCATGTAAATATTTTCAAAAGTAAACTCCTTCTATCTTTTAGTGCTAAATGTAAAAAGTTAAATAGTTTGTAAATTTGTATTTATAAGTTAGAAATTGTATCAAGTTGCAACAACTTGTCGACAACTTATTTTGGTTGAAAACGGTGTTTTCGACGACAAATTTTACAGTCAAAATTTGACGTTTTTATTAAGCTATTTATTGAAGTAAAACAAACTTTAAAATGAAATTTTTACTTCTTTAAATAAATTAAAACAAGTCTCTATATATTTAAAAATCATATTTAAATAATATCAAAATCTCTATTTTTACAGTGTATGCAAAACTGACAAAATGCGACAAATTTTGATTATTTTTGTAAAATGATTATTAACATACTTTTAAATATATAAATTTACTTTTATTATCTTTATTAGATGTTTTAAATAAGATTTACTTTTTTAAATAAATATTTAAATTCATTTATTTAAGCCTTTATTTATTATTAACAAAACTTAACTTTTGTCGATTTGTTCTAAAATCAAAATTTATACTTTTAATTTGTTAACTATAAGAATAGATAATTATTTATTATATGTAACATATTTATTTTAAGATTTAAACTCCTTTTAAATTTAAAACGAACGAAATCTCTTATTTTCAAAGTAGTGAAATTACGGATCGTTACATTCTCCCCTACTTAAAAGCATTTCGTCCTTGAAATGAAAGTTAGACAAAAGAATCTATCTCATACACATATCCTTAAATAATTTGACTTATTTCTACTGATGATAGAAAAGAAGAAGGTCGATATCATAACAACACTAAACAAGTGATGCCAAACATACATATAAAGATTCCCCACATTAACCTGAGTATCTATCACGTACTTACGGTTATATATAAATACATCAACTCAAACTTCTATCCTACCCATCCTAGTGCATACTGTACACTTAAGATAATATATACAACAACCAAACAAGACTATGCATCCAAAACAACCACACTGATACTATATCGAGATAAACGAATACCACCACATAACTCATTATCTGACCTGAGCATATACTTTACCTGACGTATATATATGCATACCACAACATCAGTCCAACCACTATATCTTTGTGCCTACTATTTGAGGTAACTATCCAACTACTAAGTAGACAGACCCAACACATCATACTATATGTGATATTCGATTCGATCTATTACTCGAATCCACAACTTTTCTTTTGAACTAGTATCGATCCCTCGATTTTCCAGTGCATACTTTGATCAGCCTTCTTGATCACAAACCCTTGCTTTCCTTGCATAGCTCTCAACTATGATAGAAAACTCGTGTACATAATCATAAACTCCCATCAATGCTCGCTGTCAAGAATCGGGTGGTAAATCCTTTTTCGGATTAGTGTAAACACCTCAAAGTTTTGTACTCAAATCTTAGATCAAAATTTATGTGCCAAAATGATCTACGTTTAACTTATGTACTTATTCACATTCATCTTTACCTAATACATTTCTACAAACTTCTGTTAATCCAAGTTTATTTCACAACCATTGCTTTCTTCTAAATATGTTATTACTTAAGCATACAAGTATGGCTTAAACTTGTATAATATATCTTTACATCCTAAGAGTATATATACATATCCCTAAACTTCAAATTGTTGTTACTTCAACTAAGGTGTTTAACTAATATGGAACTCTACTTTTATCTCAAATTAATAAGTTATAAAACTCAGCCTTAAGTTTTCTTTACCTAAGGTTTTCATTTAGCTAATATTATTTATCCAATCCATATATTAATAAGGCAACTTTACTAAGTGCGCACCTTTTTCTCACCGATTCTATGATTAACTATTTAACTTATTTACCTATCCATTTTCTAGGTCAAATTTCTTAATCTTCAATCCATCAAATACCTTATAGTCAAATTTCTAAAACTTAATTCTCATGGTATTTGTTATTAACCTTTTTTGTCCAACAATCACCCTACTAACCATATTTTTCAAAAATTTCCACTTTTTTTCTTACTTCATTTTGAATTACAAATGTTACCCTAAATATATCACTGATTCATATTTTTATATTAGGATGATATTTCTTATACCTCTTATTTCTAAATTTCACTTTGATTTTTACCTAGTCAAAGTGTCTAAATTTCAAATTAACTTGACTACTTTATAAGTTATAGAACTTACCCTTTCATACTATATTTACCCAAAATTTTAATTTTGGCTAATCTTTTTCTATTTTATTGATAACAATTATTTTCTATGTGTACATTTTCTCTTTACTTTCTCTAGTTACAACTTGTAGCTTCAATATTATCGTCAAATATCTTATAGTCAAATTGTGAATTTTACTTCACAAGATATTTGTACTTAGCTTTTAAATCCATCCATTATGATAATCACTTAATCATTATTATTTCTTAATAACCAAAGGTCTAAGGGTATATGATCAAAATTCTAAATTCTAGCTTTCAATTAATTGATTCTATATGGAATATCTTATAATCAAATTATGCAATTCTAATCACAAGATATTCATATTTTAGTTTTGCTACGCAAAATTAAGATCAATCCTTAATTTCTAACCAAAAAATAATGATATCTCCTTTATTATTTATAATATAAAACCAAGGTAAAATTATTTCATTTACCAATTTCTTTTTAAAAACAAAAGCATTTTTATAAAATTAACAAATATGCTCTCATATATATAATACTCGCATAACTCATTCTTGGGTGTTACTCGCCCTATCTCTAATGAGTTACTTATCTTAGGATATTACTAATCCTATCTCTAATGAGACTTTACCCATAACAGAGCCAAGGTTCTCGCTTAACCTTCAGCTCTAATACCAAATGTAAAGTCCCGTTTTTCCGTACTCTTTGAATTGACAATAAACCGCACATGTCCAACTCAAATTGCATGAAAAGACGGAACTTCAAGGGTAATAAAGAAAAGTAGACAAAACAGAATCTCTTACGAATGGAATAACATATAATATTTAACAAATATTTTTATAGCGGAAAACTTTTAAATACATATATCAGAGTCTAACCTAAATTCGGCTGGGACAGTTATAAAACCTGCCCTTACAAATGCTGACAAACATCAAACAAAATTCGCTAAGTATAGCGGATAATACAATATGTCCATATGTCGATGAATATCTCCAGCTCTCTTCTGGAAACTCCAACTGTCTTCGACTATCCTGAAACTACTCGGATCTGACCCGAGTAATGAAAATACCCGGATCAGGCTTGATAAACCAGCGTGAGAAAAACTCAATAATTAATGGTAGTGTCATATATCAGCCTTTGAATAAAATCCTTGAAAACAAAGAGTGTCTCATAAGACCACGCCCACACACAAACACGGACGGTTTTTACCTTATGATAACTAAAACCTTTAAAATCAAAATGTTTGATATTATTTCTAATGACATTCTTTGAAAACATTCGCAAATAAACTTATTAATCTTAGCCGAAATTATTACATTGATTAAATTCGAGCATAATAGGTTTACAATCAAGTCCGTAGGTTCTTATTGGAGAATGGATTTCCATACAAATGACCAGGCACAGGATCTACCTTCTGAAGGGGTACACCTCTAGATGGATGTCCCGAGGACCATCACAAAGGATCCTCTTCCAACACAAGACCACCTACCTCTGCAACTTGATAGTACCGAATATGTCATCCCTCGGTCGTTACCGACCTTTAACCGAGCGCTCGTTTTCCATACACCACATTAATATGCATCCCTAACGTCATAGCGGGAAGAAATATATCTAGAAGGGGATGATCATAGCTACTTGGGAATAACCCACTTAACCTTGCTGCATCTAATCCTGTTTCAGTCATTTCCGGTTTGATGAGGCTTGAGGCTACGATTACCTTTTCACAAAGCACATATCACATCTTTGAATGCCACATTGCCATTCCGTTTAACTACTAATTGCCTTCCATAAAAATACAACCCTTGAGCTCGTACGTCTCAAGGAGGGTGTTATGCTAAGAGAAGTTGCCATCTCCGCCACCATTGATGTACGTTTGTAAAAACCAATGTATGTAATCTTTAGAAATGCAATGTCAGACAAACGTCCATAAAGTTGTCTAGGAACAGGACAACCCGAAGGCAGACTCCTACTACCAGTAGTAGCGTGTGACGACCCGCAAATCCATACCCTTTGAATTGACAATAATCCACACATGTCTGACCCAAAAAGCACAAACTGACGAAAAGTCAAGAGAAAGAAAAGAACAGAGAAAAAGAGAAGAGAAGAAAAAGAGAAGATAGAACCAAACAGAACAATACAGAATCTTACATCGCAGTGGAAAATATATAATATCATATCAATGATCATTACAAAACAGAAACTGTATATATATACACATCAATCGGAGTTCAACAATCAATCATTAGTTATCAGCTTGAACAGTTATAATAACCTGTCCTTACAAATGTCGATAATGAAAAACAACTAAGCACAGCAGATAATCAATAATCAAAACAGATATGTGTATACTTAAATGAAGAACTTAAGCTCTTCTGCTGAAGCTCCAAAAGCACCAATCTAAACCTGTAAATATACTCGGTCTGACCCGAGCATAGAAAGGGAAGAACGCTTGGATCCGTCTGGTAAACCAGCGTGAGAAATACACTCAACTGAATTTATTAAGTTACCAAAACTTTTTCTTTATCAAAACAAAAGTATCTCGTAAGACACGCCCACACATAACACGAACATGTTTTTACCTTACGATAACTAAAACATTTCTTTCATATCAAATCCTCTTATATTATACTAGTGTCTAGTACATACCAATAATATTAATCATATTCGAAATGGTTACCATATAGCATTTCGAGGCTATTCATTATGCCTTTACAAACAAAATCGCAGCTCGTAGTTGGTTTTGGATTTCCATACAAATGGCTAGGTGAAGGGAATACCTTCCGGCAGTACATCTTTAGAAGAATGTACCGAGAAACCATCTCAAAGTTTCTCTATCAACACAAGACTGGCCCACCTCTATAACTAGATGGTACCGAATATGTCATCCTCCGGTCGTTACCGACCTTACCGAGGTCCTCTAGTGTAAAAACCACAATAATCAGATACACGTCATCATAGCATATAAAGATATATGTAGAAGAGGATGATCATATCCTACTTGGGAATTACCCACTTAGCCTTGCTGCATCAAACCCTGTTTTGGTCATTTTCGATTGATGAGGCCTGACGAGGTAACGATTACCACTCACAATCACATATCACATCACTTCGAATGCCACACGGCCATTTCTGTTGACTACTAATTGCTTTCCGTAAAAATACGACCCTTAAGCTCATACGTCTCAAGGAGGGTATTAAGCTAAGAGAAGTTTCCTTCTCCGCCACCACTGATGTATGTTTGTAAAAACCGATGTACGTAATCTATAGAAATGCAATGTCAGACAAACATCCATACAAGTTTTCCAGGAACAGGACAAACTGAAGGTACTTTCCTACCACATCCTGTCGGAAAATCCCTAGGATTAGTAGCGAATAGTCCTCGCATTGGATATTTCATAAATGAAGAGACCACTGCTACCGGATGTATATGGGGATTTTAACCCCAAACGATCAACAAGCAGTCATTTAATATGAAAATACAATATATCAATATCATCACAAGCAACCTGCACAATCGTCGCATATTCGTTGGTCCGAAGTGGTTTTCAGATAAATCTAGTCCCAATCTCTTCGCACCAATAATGCAAAAGTGTTTCTCAACCTCACACAGAAACTAAGTCTCATAGACTTATCGCGTCTTCAACTTTCAACTTGCTATCCTTCGAGCCAAGAAGGAACCTTGATAGATTGGAGTAATACTCCGCACTATACGAATCAACATCCTCAACACAAATGATAATCAAGCCTACACAGAAGGCTACGAACTAAGTGTACGACTAAATAGTTCCCACATCAAGTTGAGGAACTAAAATTTTGGCCAAGTCTGATAGTCGGTTATTTAACTATCAAAACAAACAAATAAATATTCAGCACCATAACAATCACTAGGCCCTTTTAATTAATCTTTTATTAATTTAGTCATTTTCCAAATATTCACTTCAAATTATCTTTAAAAAGATATATTTCCAAACCATTTCAACTTCTATATTGGAAAACATTTCCATATACTTATTTAAAAATAAGTAATTCACAAATCAATTTATTTTCAACACTTAGAAAATATTACATATACTTAAATCACAATTAAGTATATATTTTATTCTTTAAAGAAAATATTCTCTTTAAACACATTTATTGGGTCAAAACGAATGTTGCGTAAAACATCGTTACGACAACCCAAAAACACTAGTATAGGGATTCGAAAATAAGACAGATATAAAAATCCCAATACTGTACAAAATATTTTCTTTCAAAAATCATTTACTATAACAACAGTGTTATAGTCCATCATTTTCTTATACTTTTCGAAAACATCTATTTCAACAATGAATGCTGAAATCTATGTATTCGACGTTTAACACACTTTAAAACAACTTTAAACCATTTGACTCCATTTAAATATTACTTCCCAAAACATTTACTTGATATATTATTCACTGTCCAAAATCGTGGATATATCTCCTTTAATAATTTCTATACTTACTTATCAAATTTATTTGATTTTGGATTTATAAAACAATGTTTATAAATTCCATTTTCATTTTATAATGACGACTATATATAAAATCCCTTTATTAACCAATTCCATTTCTAACTCAATTTTATACCCAAAAACCCAAATTATAAGTTAATTACTTATAATTCATTTATTTACAAAAATCATTGTTTTTATAACATCATCAATTATAAATCTGTAAATCATATTTACTTATAAAACCCATTTATAACATCATTTTAACAATTATAAAAACTCCTTTATAATTCAATTATTTTAATTTATAAATTATCAATTTTAAAAATTTTCAATATAAACTATTTAAAATAAATCAAAATACCAATTTAACTATTTACCCAAATCATTAAGTCCATATTTCAAAAATCACGTTCTGATTATATTTCCCAAAGATCATATTTTTGTGACAATAAAAATTATAACATTTATTTATTCATAATAAATTCATTCCTTATCAGTTCAAAATTAATAAAACATCGATTTCCAAAATCTCTTAAAAATCCTTTTTAATTTAGAAACCATCACCTTAACATTTTTAAATTATCAAAATATGGTGCAACAGCACCAAATACATCAATCACATCAACCAAAACATCATATATCACATGATAACAGCATATATATCAATATCTGTAAATAAATCAACAGTGGCGAGGAATCCAGTTGGATCCCTCCAACCTATCATCTTCAACAAATATACAGATTAGAAACATATGTACAATGTCCGCTTCAAGGCAGACGCGCGTACAAAGGGTCATCCGCTCATACACGGGAACTAATAGCGTCTCGTCTGCTCCAGTAGGCAGGAATATATCCAAATATCAATCAATATATCATATATCATCCAAACAATCATCAATCACTATATAATAAATTATTTCTCACTTATACAAAAATATCAGTTAGTCAGAAAGAGTGAGTTGTACTCACATTGTTCCAATAGCATTCGCAGTGTTTTATTCCGAATAAAATTAAACGAGCGTTTAATTTTACCTAAAATTCACACTAGCTCCAATCAGCTCCAAACTAGCTCCATCGTGTAGTGTTTGTCCATACGAACCCAATGCAATTCTTTTCGTGTGAAACAGACCTCGTATGAAAAAGTTATAGCATTACAAAGTTTATACGATTTAATATATAAATTAATTTCAATTTTAATTTTTATAACCTAGAAATCATCCAGGCCGTTTGTTCCATCAGAACAAGTCATGGCCGAGGGTTTCATCTTCTTCCCCATGCGTCGACGTTTGTTTACAAATTAACGCGATCACCTTGCTTGCCTCGACGACGATCGGATAACGCCACGACGTAGCCCAACGTCGACTCCATCACCGCCTTGAATATCATCGAGCTCAGCCTCCCCAGGGCGTTGAAAAGCATGCGCGAACATCCTCCTTTTTTCACCAAATTCTGGTGAATCGAAGCCGCTTCAACATAAATCCGCCGTTGGATATAAAGTTCATAACGTGCTCTACAAGTTTCATTTAGAAGTCGAAGCTCAAAAATGTATAGATTAAGAAATGATCGAGGAAGAAGATTGAAGCATTTCGGCCATTGAATATACAACTGGCGGCCAGCCCTAGCTAGGGTTTCTTAGTGAAAAATGAGATTTCCTTTTATAGAAAATTCTACGACATTATTCACCTGAAAATTTTCCAAACACGAAATAAAGCGTGCCGTCTGGCGTTTATAATGTTTTACCCCTATTCCGAACACAATGGAATATATATCGACAGTCAATTCGATCGTATGTGGAAGATAGGTTTTTGAATCGACAAATTTAAATTTAAAATTCACTTAAACCGATTTCTACGCGTTTTAGCTTGAAACAGACAAACCGTAAATCCGATTGAGATGAAATTTGAAATCCTACAATAATTTAACATTACGGATCCGGTGAAACTAGTTTCGTCGAAATCCGAGAACGTTTGAAAAATGGTTATTTTCACATGTCAATTAAATATTAAAATATTCAATTTCTACAACTTAACTTTTAATTCAATTTTAAAAGTTATGTAACATCATTCTAATTCAAATATAATTTATATCAACTTTATAAATCATTCTTATTCACTTTAAATTCAATTTTCAATTCTTTTTGCAATTTCAAATATTAAATCAATAATTTAATTGTCCAATTAAATCAAGATATTCGAAATATACGTTATCCAGCTTACAAAATTAACTTATGAATATTTAAAATCAATTAAATATACGAATATCGAATGACGGAAATTGTGGGTCGTTGCATTCTCCCCTACTTAAAGAATTTCGTCCTCGAAATTACCAAGTAAGAAAAAGTCTCAAAATCCATTAATTTTTCGAAAAAAATTCATTCAAATTTGATATCAAATTCATTTCAAACATTTTAAATTTTCCAAAATCCAATAGTTAAACTTACAAAAACTTTTCTAAGTCTCAAATCCATTTATAGTTATCTTACCAAAACCAACTAATATCGTTTAACTTTATAACTCAATATCAAAATTTAATTGTCACAAATTTTCCAAGATTTTTCTAACGCCTCAAATTTTCAAAAAAATTCTCTAGTCTCCTTTGCACGGTTCGATTCGAAAACAAATAGCAATATATATCACAAATATACATCCCATCATCAAGGATGAGGCATCCCGAAGGGAAAAAAGTGTAAAAGTACGATATGTAATCCGAGATATGTACCTTATATATTATTAGCGAGCATATACGGCAAATATAGCGTGAAAGCGAGCTCCAAATGCGAAGCAAGCGCAATCCGCACATACTATACAGTCAACAACAAATAAGAAACATGTATATATGAAAGTAATATCAATATACAACATATACCAACACAACTACTGCATATGCCAATATAGCAAATGCAATCAAAAACAAAAAATCCAATCATCAAACAACTATCATCCAACAAACCATATATATCCAGTCAATCCATAACCAAATCAACATACATTCACTTTTCTTATTAATATTCATTGAATTGATTTTCAATTTAAATCACATTTGATTCATTTACATTGGATTTTTCTAACATTCAGTCATATTCAAATTCAATTAGTTTACATTCACCAATTCATATTCAAGTTTGTTCACTTTCAATTCAAATAAAATTCAATTCTATTTATTCTTACTTCACTTTCAATTTGAATTCAATTATTTAACAATCAATTTCACTAATTCAATTTCATTAATACTTAATGAATTTCTATTTACAATCAACTAACAACCATCTATCAACCGATGCATATCCAGTCATAACCAAATTTGTTTATTTTATATTCATTCAATTTGGTTCAACATCTAATTGACTTCCACTCAATTATTCAATTTCCAATTTCGTTAGCTTTTAATGAATTAACACTTACATCCACTATTCTATATCAATTTACTTACATTCGATTGATGAACATCCAATTCATTCGTTAATTCAATTGATAATTCATTCTTACAACTAAAGTTGAATTTTTATATAACTCAAGTTCACATTCATTACTTCATTTTATTAATTCACTTTATTAATTTACTTCGATACTAAAATCAACTTCATTTAACCTCACTTAAGTTATCTTTCATTTCAATTTCATTTACCTTCACTTTCACTATACAACTTAAGTTCATCTCTAATTCATTTCAAATTCTATTTTATTTAACTTTTACTTAAGTCAAATTCATGTCACTATTCAAAATCAAATTTTGTTTTTCCTAACCAAAAGTTTTTAACTATTTTAACAATTGGTTTTACTTACATTTTCTCACTTTATAAGTTATACAACTTATTTATCTAAACTTCCAAATGCATATTATATAATCACTTACCACTTAAACTTATATTCATACTTCATTAACTTATAATCTAATCCAGCTAAAATTCAATTCAATTTATTTAACTTTCCTTTAATTCAATTTCAAACCATATATCTATATGCTAACTCAAATTTCTTTCAACTTTACCAAATTTAAATTTATACTTCATATTATAAATCCAAAACTTGTTTCACTTATATTTATATATTTCAACTTTGATTTTAAATTCAAATTTGTTTATCGAAACAAAATTTCAATTTCAATTTACTATTGGTAGCAAATCCATCACATAGAAACTTGAAAATGATACTGATGATGCTGCAGTCATCACCCTTATTATTTCCCAACAATGATAGTGAACTCAATGCTTTCTATTATTTTAAAAATTCTTTCTTTTTATAAATCACATTTACAAATATTTTACTTATATATTTTCACATACTTTCTATTTATAATAATATAACCACTTTAACTTTTGAAAAATAACTTTCAAAATCAACAGGATTCAAATTTTCAAATTCATTTTTATTTATAACTCATATTTATAAATATATCCGGGTTGTTCCATTTCTTATATATAAGATTATTTCACAATTGTAAATCATATTAATTATAATTCCATACTTTATAATTCATTTCCTTATATAGTTTACTCTTTTACAATTGTTGTTTTTTTTTAGATTATTCAAATAGCTTTTATTAACTTATATATATTTACATTTTCAACAACCAAACAATCAATTTATATACACTTTAATAATTTCTAAAAAACAGTTTCCTTTATATATAAAATATAATCAAGGTAAAAATTATTTCATTTACCCAATTTAAAATAATACTATGTCGACTTGCCTCGTTTAAATGTTTAGAAATCCCTATCGATAACATGGCGTCCCACATACCAACCAGAATTCACAAACAGCTCAACGGATAAGCAAACACAATATAAAACATTTTATATTCACTAACAAATACGTGCTCATATATATAATACACTCAAACTCAATCTAGGGTGCTACTATTCCTATCTGTAATGAGCACACATCAAAGCTTAGGAATATACAAAATCTAAGCTCTGATACCACGTGTGACGGGATGCATCCAGTGGGTATATTACCCACCGTAGCTCACACTGATACATTGTTCTTTGCTTTTACGGCCAGCCTCCCGACTACAACCAACCCTTTCACTCAAGGGACATGTAGGGGCAAGAGTCATCTATTCGCTACCCAACAAGAAGCGACAACCCCCTATCAGGATGAACATAATCAAGCAAAACCGTTGTACGTATTCTATAGAAATGCAATGTCAGACAAACATCCATATAAGTTGTCCAAGAACAGGACAAACCAAAGGTACTTTCCTGCCACGTCCTGTCGGGAAATCCCTAGGAATAGTAGCGAATAGTCCTCGCATTGGATATTTCATAAATGAAGAGACCACTGCTACTGGATGTATATTGGGAATTTAACCCCAAACGATCAACAAGCAGTCCCCTACTATGAAAATCCGATATATCAATATCATCATAAGCAACCTGCACAATCGTCACATATCCGTTGGTACGAAGTGGTTTTCAGATAAATCTTGTTTTGGTCTCTTCGCACCAACAATGGAAAAGCGTTTCTCAACCTCACACAGAAACTAAGTCTCATAGACTTATCACGTCTTCAACTTTCAACTTGTTATCCTTCGAGCCAAGAAGGAACCTCGATAGATTGGAGTAATACTCCGCACTATACGAATCAACATCCTCAACACAAATGATAATCAAGCCTATACAGAAGGCTACGTACTATGTGTACGACTAAATAGTTCCCACATCAAGTCGAGGAACTAAAATTTTGGCCAAGTATGATAGTCGGTTGTTTAACTATCAAAACAAACAAACAAATATTCAGCACCATAACAATCACTGGGCCCTTTTAGTTAATCTTTTATTAATTAAATCATTTGCCAAATATTCACTTCAAACTATTTTTAAAATGATATATTTCTAATCCATTTCAACTTCTATATTGGAAAAAAATTCCATATACTTATTTAACAATAAGTAATTCACTAATCAAATTATTTTCAACACTTAGAAAATATTACATACACTTAAATCATGATTAAATACATATTTTATTCTTTAAGGAAAACATTCTCTTAAACATATTCATTGGGTCAAAACGAATGTTACGTAAAACATCGTTACGACAACCCAAAATCACTAGTATAGGGATTCGAAAACAAGATAGATATATAAATCCCAATACTATACAAAATATTTTCTTTCAAAAATCATTTACTATAACAATAGTGTTATAGTCCATCATTTCCTTATACTTTTCGAAAACGTCTATTTCAACAATGAATGTTGAAATCTATGTATTCGATACTTAACACACTTTAAAACAACTTTAAACCATTTAACTCCATTTAAATATCACTTCCCAAAACATTTATTTGATATATTATTCACTGTCCAAAACCATGAATATAATTCGTTTACCAAGTTAAAGCTTCTACACATTTAATTCAGAATTATCCACTGTCCAAAATCGTGGATATAAATCTCTAACCAAATTCAACAATTCTACATATTTAATTAAAGGATTATCCACCGTCCAAAATCGTGGATATTTCTCCTTTAATAATTTCTATACTTATCAAATTTATTTGATTTCGGATTTATAAAACAACGTTTATAAATTCCATTTTCATTTTATAATAACAACTATATATAAATTTTCTTTATTAACCAATTCCATTTATAACTCAATTTTATACCCAAAAACCCAAATTATAAGTTAATTACTTATAATTAATTTATTTACGAAAATTATTCTTTTTATAACATCATCAATTATAAATCTGTAAATCTTATTTACTTATAAAACCCATTTATAACATCATTTTAACAATTATAAAAACTCCTTTATAATTCAATTATTTTAATTTATAAATTATCAATTTTATAAATCTTCTATAAAAGTTATTTAAAATAAATCAAAATATCAATTTAATTATTTACCCAAATCATTAACTCCATATTTCAAAAATCACTTTCTGATTATATTTCCCAAAGATCATAATTTTTGACAATAAAATTACAACATTTATTTACTCAAAATAAATTCATTTCTTATCAGTTCAAAATTAATAAAACATCGATTTCCAAAATCGCTTGAAAATCCATTTTAATTTAGAAATCATTACTTTAATATTTTTAAATTATCAAAATAGGCCCAATGCTGCAACAGCACCAAATACATCAATCAGATCAACCAAAACATCATATATCACATGATAACAGCATATATATCAATATTTGTAAATAAATCAACAGTGTGAGGATACTAGTTGGATCCCTCCAACCTACCATCTGCAACAAATATACATATAAGAAATATATGTACAATGTCCGCTTCAAAGAAGACGCGCGTACAACGGTTCATCTGCTCATACACGAAAACGTATAGGGTCTTATCTGCTCCAATACGCAGGAATATATCCAAATATCAATCAATATATCATATATCATCCAAACAATCATCAATCATCATATAATAAATTATTTCTCACTTATATAAAAATATCAGTGAGTCAGAAAGAGTGAGTTGTACTCACATTGGTTCCAATAGCAGTCGTAGTGTTTTATTTCGAATAAAATTAAACGAGCGTTTAATTTTACCCAAAAATCACACTAGCTCCAATCAGCTCCAAACCAGCTCCAGCATGTAGTGTTTGTCCACACAAACCAAACGCAATTCGTTTCGTGCAAAACGGACCTCGTATGAAAATTTTATAGCATTACAAAGTTTATACGATTTATTATATAAATTAATTTCAATTTTAATTTTAATTTTTATAACCTAGAAATCATCCAAGCCGTTCGTTCCATCAAAATAAATCATGGCCAAGGATTTCATCTTCTTCCCCAGGCATTATACGTATGCGATTTTTAAACCATGCGCCGCCGTTTGTTTACAGACTAACGCGATCACCTTGCTTGCCTCAACGACGATCGGATAACGCCACGACGTAGCCCAACGTCAACTCCATCACCGCCTTGAATATCATCGAGCTCGGCCTCCCTAGAGCATTTAAAAGCATGCGTGAACAACCTCCTTTTATTGCCAAATTCTGGCGAATCGAAGCCGCTTCAACGCAAATCCACCGTTGGATTTAAAGTTCACAACATGCTCTACAAGTTTCATTTAGAAGTCGAAGCTCGAAAATGTATAGATTAAGAAATGATCGAGGAAGAAGATTGAAGCTTTTCGGCTGTAACGACCCGTTAAATTAATAATATTAAATGAATTGAATTAATATAATTTTTAATCTAATTTATAATAAATGTAGGATTTGGATATAGTAACTGAGATTTAAGATTTAACAATTGAAATGTTATATGGCAATAGGTAGAATAACGAAGATTTGTGTTGTGGTTATAAGTCATAATTAGTTGATTAAAATGGTATTTATGAAATAATAACTAAATTGAATTGCAATATATAAACATCAGAAAAATTTAATTGGTGGATTTAATTTGTTAAAGTTCATAAGTTTTGTAATTTAGTTTAGTAGAACTTTAAATTATAAACGAAGATTGAAATAAACGATAAATTTAATTATGTAAATGGTGACTCAAGACCTAGGTTATAGAAATTGGAACATAATCCAATTTGAATTAAGTAGAAGAAGGATTTGGTTAATATGTAAGTTATTGTTCAAGGTATTGAATAAAAACTTGGAATCCAATCATAATTTAATGATAATAACGTTAGTATTAGAGAATAAATATATTTCAATGCAGTACCCGAATGAATGGAATAAAATGAATATATATTGAATAGAAATGAAATGTAAATTGGAACATTTGGTTGAAAGTTAATTTTAAGAAACATATAAATGTTGAATTTGTGAATATTAATATAAATATTAACTTGAATGGGATTCATTAATACAAAGATGTAGTAAGTGTAGATAGTAAAAATTTAATGGCTGTAGTGGATAAAAAAAATCTAGTAGTAACATAAAATTTATTTATATGGAAAAAATATGGAAAAAGAGTATAGATTTGAACAAATTTATGAAAATTTGATAAGAACAGTGGTTGTAATCAGTTTGGTTATTTAATATTTGGAAGATAGAGATTTGTAAATCCGTTAATGAATTTATAATGGGAAGGAATGGTAAGAATGTAAAAATTATAAGCATTTGATTCAATTAAGGGAATTAAATTTTGAATAAATGGTCATTTAATAAATTCAACGTTCTGTGAGAAATCATAATAGTTGTGTAAAGTGTGTACAAACTTCGATTTGGAAATTTATTGGATTTATAACGGTTTTGGTATTACATTTATGAGTTTAAAAGTTATTCCATTTTGTAAAGTAATAAAAGCTTATTTAGGTGACTAGAATTTAGCGTAACGACTATTGTGTGTTACCTATTCTTGTTGCTTGTTAATTTAAATTTTGGGAATCAAATTCAATTTATCCGCCAATTTACCGCAGTTAAAGTGAAATGAATTGGTGAATGAGTAATGTTAAATACAAATAAGATGTAACCAAGAAAAATCCCAATTATAATAATTTATGTAGAATAAAGTAAAGAAACCAGGAAATGAAAATGTGAAAATGTGGATGCAATGAGATCTTAAGTAATAATAACTTTGTTAGGTAAGTGATAACGGATTTTTTTTGTATAACCAAATAAAGATCCAAATTTATTTGGAAATTAATTGCAATCAATTGAATTTATTGCAATTAAATGGATTTGATATTTAATAGTTATGTAATTATTATTTGGAAGAAATTGGAGTTATTTGTAATAAGTATGAACCTAATGTTAATTTTTCTTATAGGATTGACAATTGATATGGAATGAAAAGAAGAAAATTTGGGTAAGTAAAATTTGGAATTTATGCATAATAAAATGGATTCTAACGTTAAATACTACGTTATTGAGATTTAAATTAGACTTAAAGAATAATGATGTGAATCAGGTACTAATGTTTATGGCACCTTTATTTTAGGTGAAAGTTGAGAATATAAAGATTAAAAATCTAAAGTATGGGTTTTGAGAATATAATTTATAAAATTCTTAAATATAAGAAAGTGTAGAAATTAACATTGCAATTTATATACTGTCAACTTTTAATTCACAGCTAAACCTGTTAAATCTTTTCAATTGATTACGAATCATATAAGAAATAAAATTTGGCTAATTTTAGAATTTAATATAAAATTTGGATTTTTATAATTTATTTAATGAATATTAAAAATAGCCATTTTGGCCACGGACTCGGATTTCGACGAAATCAGTTTCATCGGATCCGTATCGGTGAATTATTAGAGGGTTTCAAGTTTCGTATCGATCGGACTTGTCGTTTGATCGTACGGGCGTGAAACGCCTTGAAATCAATTTTAATAAAATCAATTTGAAATCAATTTGGAAATTTTGTTTTCAGCATAACTTCTTCATACGATCAAATTTGGACGCGAAACTTTTTCCATCGCGTTCAGAATATTTTAAATTACCTATTTGGATATTTAGATTTACGAAATTTCGTTCCGGAGACATAGCGGGCTTTTTGGGCCATAGTTTGTTCCGCACGTTCATTCTACGGTCTATCTACGCTACCTCTAACCCTCTATATAAACCCAGCTATTCAGCCCTAGCCTCCGCCTAATTTCATTTATCTGCGTGTATTTTCTTCAAGCTTCTCTTCTTCTTCAATGGGGGTTAACCCTAAATCCAGTCAGTTCAAAAACAAAATGAAAATTCAAAATATCCAGAAAAATTCCACAAAAATATATGTCGATCTTCTCGAAACACGTAATCCCATGGTGAAATTCGTTTTTCAGTTGGAGTTACCATTTACCCAGAATAAATTCAAACAGTTCGTGGCCGTTCATTAGCGTCGCATCAAAGTTCGCCTGATCGAAATTCTGTTTCTGGGTTTTGGAGAGGGAACCGAGGGGATCGCATCTATGTGGTTAGTTTGGCGTTTCGACGGTCAGATTTGCGGCAAAAATTCAATAGGGTTTCATGTTTTAGGCTTGCGCTGGAACTTGCGTGCATTTGCTTCTGGAAAGAAGATGGTAGCCGCGTGCGTGATAGTGGAGGATGACGTGGCAAGAGTATGAAATGTGTCCTCCTTTTGTTTTTTTTTAATTTTGAAATTCAAGTGCAATAATCGCTATAACTTTTACATACGACCTCGGATTCATGCGAATTTTTTTTGTTAGGATCGAAATTTAATTTCGGATCCGATGACGCTGGTTTGGACGAATTCTGAGACGGGCGAATTTTTGGGCTTAAATCGAATTTAAATTCGATTTAAATTCCAAAGGTGAGTGTTTTAACCCACTCACAACTACTAGAAGCTTTTATGTTTGTTTAAATTAATTTTAGAAATGAATAGAAATTTATTTATGAGTATTTGGCATGTTTATTTTATTCATATCTGTTGAATTGCATTTATTTAATTTAACTGTTAATTTAATTAATTTATTGCGTTTAAATTTACAGTTAAAATTTATTTGTTTGTATATGAACTGCTAGTTAACAGTTATATAATTTATTACTGAATATAGACTGTAGATTAATAGCTGTTAAATTTAATCTGAATAAAATTGCCAGTTATTACCTGTTATCTATTATCAAATATAAATTGTTATTGATTGATATTGCTTGATGATTGTGATTGGATGATGGGTGATGTTGATGGAGGTTTATTGTATATCATTAAATTGCAAATTATCATGCATATTTCATTTCATTCGGGATTGCGGTCTGAAATGATATACAACCGCAAAATTTTATTTTAAATTGCGGATTGAAATGATAAATATCCGTATCACTTGACCATAGGATAGAAAATTATATACAGGCACCGCGGTCTATATATAACTATTTTAATGTGATTTCTATGGTTTGGATGGAATACGGTTTATAAAAATCTTAAATTTTATATTGTATAAATATTTTTCTTCCATATATATATACACATATGAAGTTGGAAATTTTGAAATTAAAAGGTGTATAAAAAGCTTTATTAAAAATGGAAGAAAATTAAGAAAATGGAGTTTAATAATTTATATCATATGTTTAAATGTTAAGTTTGGAAATTTTAAGATATGATATTTATAATTGGATTTTTCCCAAAATAAATTAAAATGAATATTCTAGTATAATTTGAATTGGGAAAAATATATATAGTTTATTACTAGAAATTGAAGTCTTATTATTTATGGATTTTATATGAATATTCAAGACTAATTAATAGAACAATTGATTTGTTGAAAGAATAAAATCCAACTTTAGTTTGAAATATTGATACTCAAAATGGATATACGTATATATAAATAAATTGAAGTGGTTTTGGAACTTGAGAGAGATAATATAAATTTTGGTTTAGACTTTAATAAAGAAATGTATTTGTAAAACCATGAGAACTATTTTCTTTACAAAGTAACATTTAAGTTAAACCTTTTAATTCATATACCGTCGAATATCCAAACCATTCAAGTTTTAAAAGTTATGGTTTTAAATTATGAATTTCGAAATATTATGCTTTGAAAGGATATTTGGCTTTCAGACGTTATAAATTTAAAGCATTTGGATTTTTGAAAAGGTTTATATTTGGGATAAAGGATATCATATTGTTTTGGGTTTTAAAATGATATCATATTCATAATTTTAAAATGGAAATGTTTATTCTGGTTTTAAAGTATGAGCTATTTTTAAATGACCGCGGTGTTATAATAACGATGGGTTGGCAAAGAGACCGGGATCGGATATGGACATACTCTCTGTCGATACCGAAAACCACTTTGACTAACCGTGTACGCGGTGGAGATTCCAGAATGAAGTAGGTGGTGGCGATGTAACGACCCGCAAATCCATACCCCTTGAGTCAACACTAATCTACAACAATCAACTCAAGTTGTACAGAAATACGAACCATTTGGGTTTAAGAAGAAGAGGTAGAAGAAGAGAAAACAAAATCAACATCAGAATCTAACCATCGCAGCGGAATAAAATATAATAGATAATAAATGATCTTTACTCAAAAATCAAATATATCTGTTTATATATTACATCATCAGAGTACATCAATCACAGCTCAACATCAATATCATACAAATGAATGCATAGCAACTCAATACAGCGGAATATATATATATAAACAAGTACGAGAGTACGTGTCGTCATCCAGCACATCTCCTGAGCTCCACAGCATTTCCTGTATTCTATAATGCTCGGTCTGACCCGAGCATTACAGTTAAATAACACCCGAGTCAGTCTGGAATACCAGCGTGAGAAAATCACACCCAATTGATTATTAAAGTTTCAAAAATCCTTTGAAAACAAAAGCATCTCGTAAGACCACGACACAAATAAACATGTCGGGTTTTTACCTTACGATAGCTAAAACATTTTTATTAAAGTCCTCTGATATTATAATAGTGTCTATAGAAAGTAAATAGAATCTAGCTGAAATGCTTGCATCTCACGTTTCAGCAATAGTTGGACACAATCAAAACCGTACGGGCGCGTAGGGAAAATGGATTCCAACTAATGGCTAGGCACTGGGGTACCACCTGTCACAGTACCTGGTCTAGATCAGCGTACCGAGGAGCCACCCTAACTCCCCTGCAACACAAGACCGGAACCATCCCTTACTGGACAGTCCCGAGCAAGATCACCCCGCGGTTGGGATCAGCAACCGCCCACTAAGCCGAAATAAAGGGACATCTAGACAGGGATGACCTCACCCTCCAGTGGGGGCTACCCACGAAGCCTTGCTGCATATCCCCTGATTTTCAGCCATTCCCATTTGATGAGGCTTGAGGCTAAGCGTTACCTTTTAGAATATATCCCTTAGAATGCCCATCGTCCACCTGACGATGTTTTCGCAAGCATTCATCCATACAAGTTCGTCCCGGGTTCGAACGGAACCGAAGGCACTATTCCTACTACATCCATTTTAGAAATATCCTCAGGATTAGTAGCGACTAGCCCTTGCACTTCACTGCTCCATCTTCGAATCCAAATCGTTTTCATGGAACGTACAAACCGGATCGACGTGGTTTTCGAGACATAAATCTCGATCCCGGTCTCTTCGAAACGATCAACGCATTGTCCAATATTGATAGTTGGTTATTTAACTATCAATTATATTCACAAAACAACCATCAACCAATAAATAATCTTCCAAATTATTTATTAATCTCCAAAAATATCCTCCCAAGATATAATTCTATTTCCAACCCTTTTTAAAACAGTTCCAACCCAGTTTCCGCTCACGGAATACATTACCCTGAAATTCATTTCCTTTGGGACACCAAGTTCAAAATACTTTTAGATTTTAAAATAAATTTTAAAAGCACTTTATTATAGAACATACTTATAACTTTAAACTCAAAACTTCCTTAATACGTTATTAAAATATATATGCTTTAAGAATATTTTAAATAAAACCATTTTATAAAATGTAAACTAAATTTCCTTTCGAAACATAATACCAAATCACCTTTATATAATTGCTACATTAATAGATTTTAAAACACTTGCCTTAAAAGTTAAACATTGGAGCTAATAAATTTCCTAAACATGCATTTTAAAACCATTGTTAAAAACTTTCACTTATATTCAAAATTTCTTTGAAAACTATACTTGGTTATCCCAAGAAATACTCTTCTCTTCCACATTCTTTAAAAATAAATCTCAATTTATTTTTAAACAAATTTACCATTTCTTTAATAAATTCACACCTGGAATTTTATACTTCCAAACCCATTTCACTTTTATAAACCCAGATTATAAAATTCAAAATCTCACTTTTCTTTAATTTCAATTCCAGACACTTAAATAGAATCTACAATTAACTTCTAATTTACTTCATTTTGAAATAAATTCCTTCACTTACTTTATTTATTTAAATTCCATTAACTTTAAGATTTTTACTTCTTTATTATGAGTTAAAACCCTATCAAAATACCAATTTCAAATTTCCAAAATTCTTTTTTTTTATCCTTTGATTAAATTTAACCCTTAATTTAAAAATGACTTCTTTAATCTTTAAACTAATATCACTTTAGTTTAATATTTATTCCCCTGTTAATTCAAAATTCCCTCTTTTTCCATATTTATTAAAATTTTGAAATTGCTTTTACTTTATTTTAATTTTCAATTCATTATTAAATTTATTCAAGTCCCCGAGAATTTTATTTTACTTAAAATTTTATTCTTTGATTCCTTTTCACAAATCCAATTCTATAGATTTTGATAACTCATTACATTGAGATATTCAATTCAACCATACCATCCAATATTTCAATTATCAATAACATCGTCACAGGATATCAAATATTCATAACACAGAATATTAAATGATCTAAATAAATTTGAGGAATCCGGTTGGATCCCTCCAACCTGTTTCTCTGCATCCACAGATGTTAGTACAGTATATAACACCAATTTCAAATATATGCTATACTATACAGCACATCAATCAATTCATCCATTCAAAACATTTATATAAATTTAATCATTTAAATTTAAATTTTAAATTAACTGAGTGAGATTAACTCACCTTTTACTTTATTAGCATCCATTTCAATCCAGCTTGATTTCTTCCCGATTTAGACCTTGAATAAACATTAGATGATTTTTATTAACGTCCGAATAAATCGACCATTAAATTTTTCGTATATAAATTTAATTATTCAATGCTTTTATCCCAGACTAATAATTTAAATTTAAGCTGATTTCCTTGTTATAAAATATTTTTAGTATCTAAAAGAATTCAACAAGTTAATATCTTCATCATACATTATTAACAATAAACTAGTTAGTGAAGACATGTGTATATATATTTTAAATAGATAAGTTTACATACATATATATATGTACTTCCTCATTTACTTAAAAACTTGTATACATAAATCTCAAATCTAATTTATATAACTTCTTTTCAATATTCAAAATCCCTATATATATATATATATATATATATATATATATATATATATATTTATAAAATCTTCTGTTTTACTGCAATTAAACATAACTTTCTTTTTTTTCTTTTTCTTTTCACCTCACTGTCTATCTACGGCTATTTGAATTAAATTTAAAATTAGCTTCATAACTTTTTTTTTCTGTAAACTTTTTCCTTTACTGCATTTGAAATTATACACACATATAACTCAATTCGACAATGAACTGAAATCAAATCTTATACCTTCCACCAAAATCCAAAACGAGCAGCCTGCTTCTTTCCCATCGTTGTCGCGTCCTCGACTACAGCCATTAACAACTGCCTCTTCAACAACTCGTACGAATCTCGGCACTGACATGAATCCACCTCCCCAGGCTCGAACGCGAACGAGGAACCCCACGGTCTCGCGAAGCACTCCACCAATCATCTCGCTGCCATGACAAACCATGCCGCACGCGTGCCCTAACTACCACTGTCGCGAGAGATGCGAAATCCACTTGAAAAGCTCGGCCCCCTTTTCTTTAACTGATGGTTTTTGAATCCGGATCTGAAGTGTTGAACTTGGATGTGTTCGGTGAAGTGAGGCGGCGACATCCATTATACAGATAGAAGGGATTAGGGCAGGTCGCGTTGATGTAATGGCTAGAGGAGAGGTTGATGAGTCTGGGAAGAGCGAACGAATGATTTGGGAAGAGAAAGAAAAAAAAAATTGGGGAAAGTAAATTGTTCGGC
Organism: Allium cepa; assembly: GCA_030765085.1. Classification (NCBI taxonomy): domain Eukaryota; kingdom Viridiplantae; phylum Streptophyta; class Magnoliopsida; order Asparagales; family Amaryllidaceae; genus Allium; species Allium cepa. The sequence continues at coordinate 754,075,930 of CM060931.1, read as the reverse complement.
CATAAAATCAAATTTAATTTCAAATGGAAGCATCGGCCATTATCTGATTTTTTTTTCTTCTGTTTGCTTCTTGAAGGAACGAAAAGAAACAGCTTGATATGAACAAAGGAATAGGTAGCGTGTTTAAACTAGTAAAGGATGGCGTAAAAGAGAAGCTTGACTGAATAAATTATTATTAATTAAGTTTATTATTATTTTTCCCAGCGCGTTATTATATCGTCCACTCACACACTAGCTCCAATCAATACGAAATTTGAAATCCGATAATAATTCCATATTACGGTCTCAATGAAACTGGTTTCGCCGAATTCCGAGATTGTGCCTCGGAAGGCTATATTTAAATTCAATTTAAACGATATAAAATTTCAAAACCGGACAAATTACCGTTAAATTCAATTTTAAAACTTCTGTTATCTTCAATGTTATCAATATAAATTCAATAAGCCTTCAAATTATTTTTAACAGGCATAAAATTCCAGATTCAATATTTTACTCAATTTCAAATTGTTTAATTCAATAAATTTAATTATCAAATAAATTGCGATATACGTAAATCAAGTTAAAATTAACTTTTAAATATTTAAAATCAATTAAATATTCAAATTTTAAACGCTCAAAAATTTCGGGTCGTCACATTCCTCCCCCCTTAAAGAATTTCGTCCCCGAAATTACTAGTTATGAAGAATGATCCAATACCCGTTTACTTTTCCTCAAAACCAAACAATTCAACATTCTTACCAATTATCTTTTTACAAAAGGCCCATTATTATTCTTATTAACTGTCCAAACCTTTCCCTAGATTGCAAACAATCCTATTTGCCCTACCATTTAAGTTTTAACCATAAAACCAATTTTGAATAATCAAAATTTTCTCAAAATTTTCTAACTCCCTAAATTCTCGAAAAATTTCGCCAGCGTCTCCTTTGCGCGGCTAGCTCGGTACAACTACAAAATGGCTCTACGGCCTCCCAAATCCAAAAAGAAAACAAAAGGCCAAGTGGCTCATTCCAAATCCCAATCAAAATTTCAAACCAAATTCAAATACATACCTTTTTGTCGAGCATTTCAAATTTTTCTTTTCATATCAAACCCAAATTTCTTTTTCCCTTTATAATACCTGCATACCTGCTAAGCACCAATATCCAAACACAATATTCCACAACATTTTATCGACTTTCTCACAAAATGTCAACATCTATTCATTCCAATATTGACTTAAATTACATTGGTAGTATCAATTTCCATTTAAGACTTCACCATTCCTTCTTAAATTTAGTATAAGCATTTTATATACTTCTTTATTTATTTTCATCTTACCATTTTAGTTTATATCCATTTCTATCCACAACGATTCCTTCATTTCCATACGAATTCAATTTATTTTCAACTCTAAACTTTAAATTCTATTTTTCATTTATAACTAATTCACGTCATTATTTTAATTAGCTCCATTTACTAACTTATTTCAATTCTTAGTTTGAAATTGTTTTGTCGTTAATAAATTTTCCAAAAATTTTCAAAAATTTTCTAACTCCCAAAATTTTTGAAAAATTTTGGCAGAGTCTCCTTTGTACGGAGGAGCTTTTGCAATTTGACAAAAGAGATAAATATATATGCATCGACCCACCCGGTCGGAAATACCAAAAAACAGTTCATATTTCCTATTTTTATTGCGTAGGCGTACCTTATTTAGCATTTTAAGCAAGCGGCTTATTATTTTTAGCAAATAGCACTACCAAATCCAGCCACACGGCTTCCAGGTACCTGTACTTACTCAATTTAAACATGTAAGTGCCAAATATATGAAGTTTAACAGCATATCACTTATTTGTAATAGTTAAAACATATAAATTCTAAAAGAAACTCACACCAAACATTTTCCGTAAGCTATTTATATAGTTTCCAAGCTAATTCAACTGTTTCAACTTATTTACAAACCATTTTTATTCAATTAGAATGGTTTTCAACCCATTCGTATACAACTTTATCAATTTGAATGGTTTAAAACTCAATTGCTTACATTTAATTTATTTTTAAGCAAACTAAACTCATATTTAATTCAATTGCTTTCAAAACCAATTTATTTTACTCCTATCCATCCAAGGCATTTTAATAATTTCTATTTACATTCAATAACAATTTATTCTTTGTAATTTGACGAGATTTATGTGAATAAATAAGCACTTGAGTTTTATAATCAATTTAAATTGACTCCAACTCAACTTACACTTAATTCTATTCCATTTCGGATTTATTCACAATCCATTTTTTTCCAGTTTCATTGCGTTTCAATTTTATAACCAAACTAGTCCGTTCAAAACCATTAACAACTTAGGTTCCATCTCCATTACCAATTAAATTCCCTTTTTATTTTAATCCATTCACAAGCATTTATTTAGCTCGACACACTCCATTTAAATTTCATTTACAATCCATTTATTTACATTTCATTCCAAATTTGTTTATTCCCAACTATTTTATTTAGCTCGAAGACAATCCAAGCTATTTTATTCAATATAATTAGTTTATCCACATTCACTTAAACCATTCTAATAAACTTGAAACATTCTATTTTCCTTATTGTCTCAAGTTATTTCAATCCCTTAATAATTTAAATGGTTTACAATTGTTAAATTAAGAATTTCATTAAATATTATCGGCAACTCACCGAATTTTATTTCAATTAAAAATTTATTTTCACTTGATTTAAGACCAATCCAATATTTTTAAACTTGGTTTTAAGTTGAATTCAATTCAACTCTCTCCCCCTTATATTCAGCTTAAGTCCATTTATTTTGATTTACTCAAATTTTATACTTAAGCTCACTTTCATTTCACAAATAAATATTTTTCTCTTTTATTCAACTTGATTCTATCACAATTAAATCTCATTTTATATCTACAAATTCCTTTGGTTAGTTATTGTAAAATTTAACTTTCCAGATTTAACTCATTCAATTTATTACCTGGCTATTTTCCAAGTTATCTTCACTTATTTGGATTTTATTTGCAATTCATACCATTACTATTTTAATCCATTTACATTTTATTCGATACATTTCAATTATACTTAATTTGTTAACACTTCACATTAAAGTTTAATTAATAACTCAAGTTCTGAATCCACTATCCATTTTCAATTGACCACCAAATTTCATGAACTCACAATTTAGCTTCATTCTCAGTTACTTTCACTTCATCAACAATTTGAATCGAATTTAATTTTGTAACTTGAGTTTTATTTCCAACCTTCATTATTATCTCACAGTCCAGCTTTTATTTAACTGCATTGGGTTCTCATTACATATTTTATTATCTAAATTAGTTCTCTCCTATTTATAGTTCAATATTTGATTTTCAAAATCCAAATATCACTTTATTTAACTCCTTAATTCAATTTAGTTTATAATTCAAGTTTGATTTTTATTTTATTCTCCCATGCATCAATAATATTTATTTTGGAGTTTTGCATCTCACTTCTCAAATTTAAAGTCACAATTTATTATTTACACAGTTCCATTCCTCATAGGCTTGAATATATTACTCTTTTATTTATAACTCAAACCTTATGCTTATTTAGCCCAAGCATATTTTATTTCTATGGATATTTTTTTCAATTCTCTTATAAGATTATTTATTTAAATTCTCATTTCTTATTCAATTTACTTTTCATTTATCCAGATAAGAATTGTATTCCATTCATTAATTCAATTGACTTCTCATTCCAATTCAATTTCTACTTTAACTCAGTTTTATTTAACTCAATTCAATTCCAACTTAATTCGAATACAACTGGATATTATTTTCAGCTTATTCAATTTATTTTAAATCCATTAAATTTTATTCTCCAATCCAAGTTAATTCCATTTTTAACTTTTCTCTTTAAATTCAAATTCCATTATCCAAAGCTTAATTCCTGATTTACAAATCATTTCCATTTATAAGATTACAACTTATCTTATCCGGAATTTTTTTTTTAAACACCCAGCTTTGGTTTCAAATCATTTTGAAATCTCCAATATCTCAAAAATCAAAATTCTCAAAAATTAAACCAATCCTGGTTGTATTCTTAACAAATTTCCTTTGAATTTTCAAAAACAACTAGTACTTCTGAGCAAATCAACTTTTGGCAGCAATCCATCTCTTAGAAATTCGAAAATGAATACTGATGATGCGGCCGTCATCATCAGAATTATTTTCCAATAATCCAAGTGATTTCAATGCTATATCACTTCAAAATCCATTTAAAACAGATTTCTTTTCAGAAACATCACCAAAACAATTGTGCTATTATTTATCTTCAAAACACTTCGACAAACACTTCCAAATTTCCGAGATTTAAATTTCCAAATTGCTTAAATCAAATTTAACTATAATTTATTTGCATAGCTTCCCATTTGATTTTAATTCAATTCATAAATTACATTTATAATTTATATTTATAAATTTCATTTTATAATGAATTTATCCCCTTAAATTTTAGTTATATTTCAATTTCTAGTTAAATTTTCACTTAACAATGATAATACTTTAATATTATCATTTCTAACATCCAAACAACCATATATTAAATAAATAGTTTTTTAAAAATTAACTTTATATCGAAAATATATTTTTGGGTAAAATTATTTCATTTACCCATATTTAAAACAATATGGTGTCGATTGTTCTATTCAAGTGTTTAGAAACCCCTTCGATACAGTTGTACGGACTGTGCCGACGAAGGTTCATATGCCACTCAATAAACCAATCAACACAATATTAAAACAATTTATATTCACTAACAAATACGCGCTCATATTTATTAATACGCTCAAACTCATTTTAGAGTACTGCCGACTCTATTCTATGAGTAATTCCCACCAGAGCTAAGGTTATCTCCAACCTAAGCTCTGATACCAAGTGTAACGACCCGCAAATCTATACCCCTTGAGTCAACACTAATCTACAACAATCAACTCAAGTTGTACATAAATACGAACCATTTGGGTTTACGAAGAAGAGGTAGAAGAAGAGAAAACAAAATCAACATCAGAATCTAACCATCGCAGCGGAATAAAATATAATAGATAATAAATGATCTTTACTCAAAAATCAAATATATCTGTTTATATATTACATCATCAGAGTACATCAATCACAGCTCAACATCAATATCATACAAATGAATACATAGCAACTCAATACAGCGGAATATATATATATATAAACAAGTACGAGAGTACGTGTCGTCATCCAGCTCATCTCCTGAGCTCCACAGCATTTCCTGTATTCTATAATACTCGGTCTGACCCGAGCATTACAGTTAAATAACACCCGAGTCAGTCTGGAATACCAGCGTGAGAAAATCACACCCAATTGATTATTAAAGTTTCAAAAATCCTTTGAAAACAAAAGCATCTCGTAAGACCACGACACAAATAAACATGTCGGGTTTTTACCTTACGATAGCTAAAACATTTTTATTAAAGTCCTCTGATATTATAATAGTGTCTATAGAAAGTAAATAGAATCTAGCTGAAATGCTTGCATCTCACGTTTCAGCAATAGTTGGGCACAATCAAAACCGTACGGGCGCGTAGGGAAAATGGATTCCAACTAATGGCTAGGCACTGGGGTACCACCTGTCACAGTACCTGGTCTAGATCAGCGTACCGAGGAGCCACCCTAACTCCCCTGCAACACAAGACCGGAACCATCCCTTACTGGACAGTCCCGAGCAAGATCACCCCGCGGTTGGGATCAGCAACCGCCCACTAAGCCGAAATAAAGGGACATCTAGACAGGGATGACCTCACCCTCCAGTGGGGGCTACCCACGAAGCCTTGCTGCATATCCCCTGATTTTCAGCCATTCCCATTTGATGAGGCTTGAGGCTAAGCGTTACCTTTTAGAATATATCCCTTAGAATGCCCATCGTCCACCTGACGATGTTTTCGCAAGCATTCATCCATACAAGTCCGTCCCGGGTTCGAACGGAACCGAAGGCACTATTCCTACTACATCCATTTTGGAAATATCCTCAGGATTAGTAGCGACTAGCCCTTGCACTTCACTGCTCCATCTTCGAATCCAAATCGTTTTCACGGAACGTACAAACCGGATCGAAGTGGTTTTCGAGACATAAATCTCGATCCCGGTCTCTTCGAAACGATCAACGCATTGTCCAATATTGATAGTTGGTTATTTAACTATCAATTATATTCACAAAACAACCATCAACCAATAAATAATCTTCCAAATTATTTATTAATCTCCAAAAATATCTTCCCAAGATATAATTCTATTTCCAACCCTTTTTAAAACAGTTCCAACCCAGTTTCCGCTCACGGAATACATTACCCTGAAATTCATTTCCTTTGGGACACCAAGTTCAAAATACTTTTAGATTTTAAAATAAATTTTAAAAGCACTTTATTATAGAACATACTTATAACTTTAAACTCAAAACTTCCTTAATACTTTATTAAAATATATATGCTTTAAGAATATTTTAAATAAAACCATTTTATAAAATGTAAACTAAATTTCCTTTCGAAACATAATACCAAATCACCTTTATATAATTGCTACATTAGTAGATTTTAAAACACTTGCCTTAAAAGTTAAACATTAGAGATAATAAATTTCCTAAACATGCATTTTAAAACCATTGTTAAAAACTTTCACTTATATTCAAAATTTCTTTGAAAACTATACTTGGCTATCCCAAGAAATACTCTTCTCTTCCACATTCTTTAAAAATAAATCTCAATTTATTTTTAAACAAATTTACCATTTCTTTAATAAATTCACACCTGGAATTTTATACTTCCAAACCCATTTCACTTTTATAAACCCAGATTATAAAATTCAAAATCTCACTTTTCTTTAATTTCAATTCCAGACACTTAAATAGAATCTACAATTAACTTCTAATTTACTTCATTTTGAAATAAATTCCTTCACTTACTTTATTTATTTAAATTCCATTAACTTTAAGATTTTTACTTCCTTATTATGAGTTAAAACCCTATCAAAATACCAATTTCAAATTTCCAAAATTCTTTTTTTTTTATCCTTTGATTAAATTTAACCCTTAAGTTAAAAATGACTTCTTTAATCTTTAAACTAATATCACTTTAGTTTAATATTTATTCCCCTGTTAATTCAAAATTCCCTCTTTTTCCATATTTATTAAAATTTTGAAATTGCTTTTACTTTATTTTAATTTTCAATTCATTATTAAATTTATTCAAGTCCCCGAGAATTTTATTTTACTTAAAATTTTATTCTTTGATTCCTTTTCACAAATCCAATTCTATAGATTTTGATAACTCATTACATTGAGATATTCAATTCAACCATACCATCCAATATTTCAATTATCAATAACATCGTCACAGGATATCAAATATTCATAACACAGAATATTAAATGATCTAAATAAATTTGAGGAATCCAGTTGGATCCCTCCAACCTGTTTCTTTGCATCCACAGATGTTAGTACAGTATATAACACCAATTTCAAATATATGCTATACTATACAGCACATCAATCAATTCATCCATTCAAAACATTTATATAAATTTAATCATTTAAATTTAAATTTTAAATTAACTGAGTGAGATTAACTCACCTTTTACTTTATTAGCATCCATTTCAATCCAGCTTGATTTCTTCCCGATTTAGACCTTGAATAAACATTAGATGATTTTTATTAACGTCCGAATAAATCGACCATTAAATTTTTCGTATATAAATTTAATTATTCAATGCTTTTATCCCAGACTAATAATTTAAATTTAAGCTGATTTCCTTGTTATAAAATATTTTTAGTATCTAAAAGAATTCAACAAGTTAATATCTTCATCATACATTATTAACAATAAACTAGTTAGTGAAGACATGTGTATATATATTTTAAATAGATAAGTTTACATACATATATATATGTACTTCCTCATTTACTTAAAAACTTGTGTACATAAATCTCAAATCTAATTTATATAACTTCTTTTCAATATTCAAAATCCCTATATATATATATATATATATATTTATAAAATCTTCTGTTTTACTGCAATTAAACATAACTTTCTTTTTTTTTCTTTTTCTTTTCACCTCACTGTCTATCTACGGCTATTTGAATTAAATTTAAAATTAGCTTCATAACTTTTTTTTTTCTGTAAACTTTTTCCTTTACTGCATTTGAAATTATACACACATATAACTCAATTCGAAAATGAACTGAAATCAAATCTTATACCTTCCACCAAAATCCAAAACGAGCAGCCTGCTTCTTTCCCATCGTTGTCGCGTCCTCGACTACAGCCATTAACAACTGCCTCTTCAACAACTCGTACGAATCTCGGCACTGACATGAATCCACCTCCCCAGGCTCGAACGCGAACGAGGAACCCCACGGTCTCGCGAAGCACTCCACCAATCATCTCGCTGCCATGACAAACCATGCCGCACGCGTGCCCTAACTACCACTGTCGCGAGAGATGCGAAATCCACTTGAAAAGCTCGGCCCCCTTTTCTTTAACTGATGGTTTTTGAATCCGGATCTGAAGTGTTGAACTTGGATGTGTTCGGTGAAGTGAGGCGGCGACATCCATTATACAGATAGAAGGGATTAGGGCAGGTCGCGTTGATGTAATGGCCAGAGGAGAGGTCGATGAGTCTGGGAAGAGCGAACGAATGATTTGGGAAGAGAAAGAAAAAAAAAATTGGGGAAAGTAAATTGTTTGGCCATAAAATCAAATTTAATTTCAAATGGAAGCATCGGCCATTATCTGATTTTTTTTCTCTTCTGTTTGCTTCTTGAAGGAACGAAAAGGAAAAGCTTGATATGAACAAAGGAATAGGTAGCGTGTTTAAACTAGTAAAGGATGGCGTAAAAGAGAAGCTTGACTGAATAAATTATTATTAATTAAGTTTATTATTATTTTTCCCAGAGCGTTATTATATCGTCCACTCACACACTAGCTCCAATCAATACGAAATTTGAAATCCGATAATAATTCCATATTACGGTCTCAATGAAACTGGTTTCGCCGAATTCCGAGATTGTGCCTCGGAAGGCTATATTTAAATTCAATTTAAACGATATAAAATTTCAAAACCGAACAAATTACCGTTAAATTCAATTTTAAAACTTCTATTATCTTCAATGTTATCAATATAAATTCAATAAGCCTTCAGATTATTTTTAACAGGCATAAAATTCCAGATTCAATATTTTACTCAATTTCAAATTGTTTAATTCAATAAATTTAATTATCAAATAAATTGCGATATACGTAAATCAAGTTAAAATTAACTTTTAAATATTTAAAATCAATTAAATATTCAAATTTTAAACGCTCAAAAATTTCGGGTCGTCACAGGCGACGTTTCCTGTAAGGTAAATACGTGGACCCGACTCCCGTGAGTTGGCATAAGGTGGCTAAAACAGGAGCGATTCTCAGGCCAATGAGGTCATTCCTCTGATCGGACCCTCCTCTTCGATATTATACTTTGATTTTGGATTGATTCAGTGGCCACTTCTATATTTTGATTTTGGGGAGTTAGTCCGAGGTGGGCGGTAACTGCGGCTACGCTTTCCACCAGCCTGGATAGCAATTGGTATATCTACCCTAGCATTGCCTAGTTTTGCCGTGTCACCTACCATACCGAGCCTTTACTACGAGTTTCTATTTGTGTCGTACCTATGGAGTATCCTCTGGTAGCTTCCCGATCAGGAGGTATTACGGTACTGTATAGACTATTGGCATTATTTGTGTTAAGGGCTATATGGGTAACCCCTTAACGCTATTAAAAAGTAAGTTTACTTTACAAATAGACACTATTATAATAGCGCAATATACTACATAGTAAATAGTTTAACGGATCCTTAGGAGATGTAAATCCCGAGCATCTCTTGAGTTACTGCACTCACATTTATTTCTGTTAATTTAACTCACATAAGATCTTTTAGTTCTGACTCGAGTGTTTTTGTCTTTTCAAATTCGCTCGGGTCAGTCCGAGCGTTTCAGGATCGAAGACTTTAGCTTTGAAGGACGAAGACGAAGGAGTCGTATTATTATTATATATAGTATTGCACCACACTCATACTGTTCCGCTGCATTGATTGTATTGGTATGTGTAACTCTGATATTTATTGTATAAAGCAAATCAAGTGTTTGTAAACTGTTTTGAACTGTATATTTATTATTATATTTTATCCTTCCGCTGTGAGATTCTGTTTTGTTTTATTTCTTCTCTGTTTTTCTTATTTACCCCATAACAATCCGCCCTTGGGTATGCTTTGAATTGGCACGTGTGTCGGTTTAAAGTGTGCGAAAAGGAGGGATGTTACATCGGCCATTAAATATAAAACTGGCGACCAGCCCTAGCTAGGGTTTCTGAGTGAAAAATGAGATTTATAACGTCCTTTTATAGAAAATTATGCGACACTATTCATCCGGAAATTTTTCGATCTCGAAACAAAGCGTGTCATTTGGCGTTTATAATGTTTTACCCCTACTCCGAACATAGTGGAATATATATCGAGAGCCAATTCGATCGTATTTGGAAGATAGGTTTTTGAATCGACAAATTTAAATTTAAAATTCACTTAGACATATTTCTACGCGTTTTAGCTTGCCACAGACAAACCGTAAATCCGATTGACATGAAAATTGAAATCTTACAATAATTTAACATGAATCTGAGACTGTTTGAAAAATGGCTATTTTCACACGTTAATTAAATATTAAAATATTTAATTTCTACAACTTAACTTTTAATTCAATTTTAAAAGTTCTGTAACTTCATTCTAATGCAAATATAATTTATATCAACTTTATAAATCATTTTTATTCACATTAAATTCAATTTCCAATTATTTTTGCAATTTCAAATATTAAATAAACAATTTAATTATCCAATTAAATCAAGATATTCGAAATATGCGTTATCCAGCTTACAAAATTAACTTCTGAATATTTAAAAATCAGTTAAATATGCAAATATCGAATGACGGAAATTCTGGGTCGTTACATAGCGAGTAGTCCTTGTAATCCGAAAAATCTCCACAACGAGGAGACCACTGCTATATATAACTCGGGAGTTACCCAAAGCAAGTCAACAAGCAGTCCTCACACTATAAAGATCCACGGTCTTCAATAATCATCATCTTCAACATGTCTTCACGTTCGAACGTATAGATTGGTTTGAAGTGATTTTCGAATGGGATTTACCAAAATCCGACCCCGGTTCCTTCGAAATCCAATATCGATAGAAAGTGAATATGAGTATACAGGATTTATTAAGTCTCTTTTCACTTTAATTCTTTTCGGATGATTTCGAAATCTCTTTCTTTGACTTAGGATAATTTCTAAGAAATTCATTCTTTTTCTTTGGAAAATATCTCAAATTTCCTTACCCAATTCTTGATCAAATTCTTTAACTTTTAGGCAGGTCAAAAACAATGTTATTTAAGACATCTTTTATGATAAACCCTAATTTAATCTTAACAAACATTTTGAAGTAAATAGGACCATAGAAATCATTCATTTTTGGAGATTGCTTAACTTTTGGATAATACCAATCCTCTTTTTTTTTGGAAAACTTAACAGAATCTTTTTTATTTAAGAGCATCATACTTTCCTTTCGATCTATTACACCCCGCGACTAAGAAAAGAGAATATAGGCCAAGTAAGTTCAGTGCACTGGTTGCTCCATCCCTAACCTTAGTTAAACACCTTGTTTTATCTTCGCAGATCTCACAGGCGGGACAAATGTACTAGTCGTTTCCGCATACTCAGATTTTCAACATTATTTTGAAATTGCTTATAAATATTCCAAATTATCTTTCAAAACGCTTAATTATCCTTTTAAAAACATTAACAATTTATTATGAAAAATGTCGTTACATTTAAACTCATGCTCCAAAAGTTATAGAATTCACTGCAGAAAACTGCTACGGAAAGTGCTAAATAAGCTTATTTGAATTAAACAACTTTTAAACATTCGATAGTTCATATTTTCCAATCCAAATTTCTTTTAAATCATTTAAATAGATTTATCAAATTTATTCCATATTTTTCCATAATTAAAAACATCCATTTAAACAAAATTTCTGTTACGGACACTTAACTGCACTAGCGTGATTTTTCTGGAAAATTGATTTGGACTTATTTCAAAATATACTTATCGAAACTTTGATTATCTTTCTTCGTTTAGAAGATATGGGTATAGTAGTCCGGAATTTCTCATCTCGACGAATTCCGAGCCATATTCCACTTTATACACTCATTTGAACTTTTCGGCGCGAAATCAAGAACTACCGTTGCGCGACGCGTCTAGTTTTAACTTATTTTTCAATATTTGAAATAATCTATTCAAATTGGAATTCAGGACTTATAAAATCGTTAAAAATCATTTTAAATCAATATTTTCACTTTTTAAAGTATTTAATATATATTTTCACTATTACCATGTTAAAATATTATTATAATCCCATTATTTTAATATTAAATTTTAAATTCCAATTTTAACTCAATTTCAATTCTAATCTCAAATTAAACTCATTTAAAACTTAAATTTCAAATTTTATTTCAATTTAAACTTCAATTTAATCTCAAACTAAGCTTCACTTTTTCAAAATCGGTTTCAATTTTAATTTCATTATTCATCTCAATTTCAATTTTCATTTAGCTATCCTTTTCAAATCGATTCACTTCAAAATTCAAATTCTCTTTCATTTTAACTTTAATTTCACTTCTAAATGACAAGAGACTTATTTTTCCACAATATCTCATATTACTAAAATATGGTCTTATTAAACAAAGGGATTACTTAACTAATAGAAATTTGATGTCCAAATTATCATCACAACCATACAACCCTCATATGACACTAACATATCCAAAACGGTAAATGTCATAACATTACTACAGATTATCCAACGTATTCAAACAATCAACCAAACATTCATATCATCAAATAGTGATTATCTAACATAACAATTAAGCATGATAATCAATATAAATCAAAAAGCGGTGAGAATTTCTCACCTTCATATCCACTCCGTCAAACTTTAACATAAGATTTCCGTCTCTCGCTATCGTGCTATTTCCAACGTCACGCCTTTTGCGTTACCTTTCCGAACACTTTTGATTTCCTTTCCTTTTCTTTTCTCTTTATTTTTTTTTATTTTTTTATTTTTCCCGAAAGCTATTGGAGAGGAATGGGTGTACGGCCTTGGGTATGTGAGTGTGGAGGATTTGGGGTGTGCAGGCTTGGGTTTTGGTTAGTTGGTGCTCGGCCTAGGGGTGTAGGGGCTCGGCTTGGGATTAGGGGTGTAAGGCCTTGGGGTTCGGAAGCGGTGGGTAGGTGTAGGAGCTTGGCCGTGGGTTTTGAGGTGAGGAGGAGGTGGGTAGGTGGTAGTTTGGCTTGGTTTTGGTGGTGTAAGGTAATGATTTGGAGTATGGAGGTGGTAGCTTGAAGGTAGAAGAGAAATGAAGAGGTGGGAAGCCATGGAAATGTATGTGAAGAAAATGGAGAAAGTAAAGAAGAAGGTAGTGAATGAAGTGTGAAAAATGAAAGGCATGGACGCATATTTATATATGAGCATTGGATGGCAAATGACTAAAATACCCTTCTCTACCTTTTTTACTTTTCATTTACTTTTTTACCCTTGGCTGGACCTTTTCTTAATGGAGAAGAAATGACTTGATTTGAATTCGTACTAATGAAATGATGTTTGCCTTATTTTCTTAAAATTTAAAAAAAAGACTTTTGTTTGATTTGATTTGCATTAAATGGATTTATAAGTATGCACTAATGGTGAGCATATGTGTCATTAATTCCTTTAGTTACTTATCTTTTCACTTTCCATTTACTTGAATTCCAGGTGTATAAGTTATATCATGTGTAAGAGAAAAGAAAGTTATGTAATGATGTTGTTTTATTTGTTTACTTTTACACTCTTTTGTCAAATCATGTATTAACATTATTTTTATCATTTATGTAAATATTTTCAAAAGTAAACTCCTTTTGTCTTTTAGTGCTAAATGCAAAGTGTTTAAATAGTTTGTAAACTTGTATTTATAAGTTAGAAAATGTATCAAGTTGCAACAACTTGTCGACAACATGTTTTGGTTGAAAACGGCGTTTTTGATGACAAATTTTATAGTCAAAATTTGACGTTTTTATTAAGCTATATATTGAAGTAAACCAAACTTTAAAATGAACTTTTTACTTCTTTAAATAAATTAAAACAAGTCTCTTTATATTTAAAAATCATATTTAAATAATATCAAAATCTCTATTTTTACATTGTATGTAAAAGTGACAAAATGCGACAAATTTTGGTTATTTTTGTAAAACGATTATTAACTTACTTTTAAATATATAAATTTACTTTTATTATCTTTATTATATGTTGTAAATAAGATTTATCTTTTTAAATAAATATTTAAATTCATTTATTTAAGCCTTTATTTATTACTAACAAAACTTAACTTTTGTCGATTTGTTCTAAAATCCAAATTTATACTTTTTAATTTATTAACTATAAGAATAGATAATTATTTATTATATATAACATATTTATTTTAATATTTAAACTCCTTTCAAATTTAAAACGAACAAAATCCCTTATTTTTGAAGTAGCAAAATTATGGGTCGTTACAACATGGGAGCTTGCTTCAGGCCATCAAGAGATTTCACTAATTTGCAAACTTTCTTTTCTTGGCCTGGGTTTTTTAAACCTTCAGGTTGTTCCATGTATATCCCTTCTTCTAAATATCTATTTAGAAAAGCAGTCTTTACATCCATTTGATGTATGACTAATTTATGAATTGATGGAAGTGCAATTAAACAGCGTATAGAAGATATGCGAGCAACTGGAGCATATGTATCAAAGTAATCTACTCCATGTCATAGCTTATATCCCTTAGCAACTAATCTGGCTTTAAACTTATCAATAGATCCATTTGTATTCAACTTTTTATTGAATATCCATTTACATCCTATTGGTTTAGCACTAGGAGGTAAATCGGTTAAAACCCAAGTTTGGTTTAACATTATGGAATTCGTTTCATCATTGATAGCTTCTTTCCAGAAATTGAAATCTCTAGAACTCATAGCCTCATAATAAGTTTTAGGATCATCATCGACGTTCATTACATATTTAGTCATATTAAGGACTTCGTCCTTACTGCCTTCTACAAGATATATAATAAAGTCAGGACCATAGTCCTTCTCTATTCTCGCTCTTTTACTTCTTCGTTGTTCAGTACTATTATCTGGTACTGACACATCCTTGCTGTTTTGAGTAGGAGCATAATCATCGTCATTGATATCATTAGCCATACTAGATTCTGGACTAGATGATCTCAATGGGATCACAACAGTTTGATTTTCAAAAAATTCTACATCTACAGATTCTATAACTTCTAGGGTGTCAAGAATAAGGAATCTAGAAGTTATACTATTAAGTGGATATCCTATGAAAACACATTTAAATGCTTTATTTCCTAACTTGGGTCATTTAGGGTCTGGTTTTCTAACATACGCTAAGCAACCCCAAACTTTAAGTCTAGTTAGGTTAGATTTCCTTTTAAACCATAATTCATAAGGGGAAATATTATTCCTTTTAAGTGGTACTCTATTTAAAACATAACAAGAAGATAACGTAGCATCACCCCATAGGCTATAAGGTAAATTAGAACTTATGAGCATGTCATTAACCATTTCTACTAAAGTTCTATTTTTTCTTTCAGTAACACCATTTAGTTGTGGTGTATATGGGGCAGTGCATTGGTGAACTATAACTTGTTGTTTACAAAACAAGGTGAATTCATTTGAGAAATATTCACCACCACGATCTGAATGTAATATTTCAATTTAGACTCCTAATTGTGTTTCGACCTCTGCTTTGTTAATTTTGAATTTATCAAAAGCCTCATCTTTAGTTTCCGTTAGATATACATATGCATATCTAGTATGATCATCAATGAATGTTATACAATATTGGTTACCACCATAGGTGATATGATTTTTTAAGTCACCCACATCACTATATACCAAATCAAGCAAACCAGTTTTCCTTTCTATGGGTTTAAAGGATTTTCGGTGTATTTTTGCTTGAACACATATTTCACATTTAGAGATGGTATCGAAATCACAATCAGAAATTAATCCTAATTTATGCATACTTCTAACGGAATTATAATTAACATGCCCTAATCTACCATGCTATAAATTAATAGAATCAACAATATAAACAGAAGATTTCTTTATTAGATTCAACTTAATCATGTCGTTATAAGAGTATCCATGTCCAATGAATTTACCATTCTTAGACAACACTAGCTTATCAGACTCATACACCATCTTGAATCCTCCTTTGTTAAGAAGGTATCTAGAGACCAAATTAATACACATATCAGGTACATAAAATACATTGACTAATGTAAGAACATTTCCAGAGGTGAAAGGAAGTTCTATATTGCCTTTTTCTAGAACTTTGCTTGGAACCTTATTTGCTGTAGTAACTTCGTCGGCTTCTCCTTTGTTTTCTTCGTAACTCTTGAACAGATTACGGTCATTTCAAATGTGAATGGTTGCTCCAGTATCGAACCACCAATCATTATCATTGCCGCTAACGGATTTTGCCTCTTGCACTATAGCCATATACGAGTCTTCGACCACATTAACTTTTGTTGTTTCTTCCGTAGACAACGGTCTTGGGCATAGTGGCCAGGCTTGTTACAAAAATAACAAGCACCTTTCTTTTTTTTGTTGGTTTTGGAATGATTTTTCTTCTTAAACTGTGTCTCATTCTTTGGCTTTAACTTATCGGTAATTTCAACATTATTTGCCTTGGAATGGGACACGGTTTGTGGATTATCATCTAGATCGTGTTTCCGAGAGTCTTCTTCAATACGAAGATGACATTGTAAACCGTCTAAATTATAATCTGTTTCCGCATGGTTCAACTTTTTCTTATAATCATTCCAACTATATTGAAGTCTAGAAATTATAACTCCAATAACAAAAGATTCAGGAAGATCAATTCTACCATCTTTAAGTTGTTTCACCAACAGTAAGATTTCGCTCACTTGTCCAATTATGGACTTATTGGTGACCATTTTGAAATTCATAAAATTAGAAATAAGAAACTTTTTATTACTTGCCTAAAATATGTGGTACTTATTCTCCGGTGCAGTCCAGAGTGCCTTCGCTGTTTCTAAGGTCCTATAAGCATTATAGACTGGGGTAGATAGCGTATTCAGAATATGGCCTCTACACGATTTGCACGTTTATCCTTTAGAGCAGCATCATCTTTATCAGTTTCCTCCGGGATTTCTTCCAATTCATCTTCCAAAATGTAGAACAACTTGAGGTGACTAGGAAAAATTTCATCGTCTCTTGCTAACGAGTGAAATTGTCGCCATCAAAACGCTCCAATCGAGTTAGATGTTGATTCATAACTTGACCCCTCGAACCTTTCATGGTTGAAGAAAATTGTCCGAAATTTGTTAGGGATTTTGCGGTTCGAGGAGAATTTGATGGCGATTGCAATGAAGATAATTCTGTACTTTCAACTTCAAGGATCTACGGAATAGATTCTTTCAAACAATAGTTCAACCCATCAGGTACAAACAGTTATCAAACTATCGGCTTTCAGGATTCAATGAAGCCTTATAACAGCGTAATCGAATTCAAAGTTTGAATGTCTTTGATCCGAGCGAGAACACTTCAGCAATGGTTTCTGATGATGTAATTCGTATAGAAAGAAGAATAAAGAAGAAGAAACAAATATACAATGATCAAACGTTTGCAACACCTTGCAGATGTTACAAAATATAGAGTAATGGAAGTGCAGCGATTAGCAACACTTCCTCGGCGTCGCAGATCTGTGCAAGAAGAAGAAGAAGAAGAAGAGCGCAGAAAAATCTATTTCCAACATTTTCTAGACGTTGCTATTTATAGATGTGAAGAGGTGCCTATTCGCCAAGCGTTACAACCATTTGCAACGGTTCACAACTGTTACGAAAAGATTCAATTTAAACGTCGCCTCTATTCATATTTTGCAACGTTCAGAAAAATATTGCAATTTCCCGCCCTTTATTCATTTTTAGAAATTTTGTTCTGGTCCTTAACGGGCTGAAATTTTGGTCTGTTACTGTTCACATATGATCCAAAATATATTTTCGGATCCGAACCCGAAACCCGTACCCGGCCCGGTTCGGTTCGGTCGGACGGACGGTGGCTGCGTGCATGTGGTGTTGCATGACTTCTCTCCTCACAACAAAGCAAACATGCGGGAGCCCCAAGGCCCCAACATCCACATGAGAAAACTATATTTATGCAAATATAGTTCTTGATTTTCTAGCATGTGGGACTTATCTTTTCTTTCTTCTTTTCTTCTTCTCTTCCAAACAAAAAACCTAAAGCCCCCAAAAATATATTTGGAGGAGCAGCAGTCGACGAGTGGAGTCGAAGTGGGTTTGCAATGTAGGGTTCGAGCCTGAAATGGGTACGATATTTTCTACTTGGGAATTAAGGTAACGTGGGTAATTTAAATTAATTACTTTGATCAAGAATAAGCATGTCATTAGCTTATATTATCATTTATTTAAAATGTCGAAAACTTTGAAAAAAATTACCTTCTTCGTAGGAGGTTTAAACTGAACAGAAGCTGTGTAGAAAATATAAATTGGGGCGGATTGCAAACTTAAAAATCAAGGTGAGTAAAATCCCACTCATTTGGATAGCTAGTGTAATTTAAAATTGTAGAATTTAAATTATTAGTTTCTTTGTTGAATTTATAAAATTATTATCCGCTGAATGTTATATATATTCAGTAGTATATATATCAATATTTGGAGTGATATTCCTCACATTATAGCGGATGAGACCCTATATGCCCCCTATATTAGCGGATAACTCTATATACCACGATATACCCCTCGAAGTGGGATTTGTATTATTTTATGTTGCATTAAAATCTGTGGATACAGGGAAACGGTTGGAGGGATCCAACTGGATTCCTCAAATATGTTGTTTATTTTTCATATATAGTGATATATGAATTGTGCAGAATAATCTAATATAGATTATTGTAGTGATTGAAATTATTGGATGCTATTGTAGCACTGACTTGAATTTTTATATTTTAAAATACCATATATATATATATATATATATATTTAAAATTTAAGGAATTAAAGGGAATTTTTGATATAAAATTATTAATTTTGGAAATTGAATTATTTTTAAGAAAACTGAATCGAGGATATATGTAACTATTCATGAATGGGTTTAAATAGAGACTTTAAAAATTAATTATATAAAGGAGTTCGTAAATGGTATTCTGAAATATGAAAAGGAGTTAAAATCAATATGAAAAAATTAAATTGGAGGTATAAATGGAATTGATAAGAAATGAATTTATATAATGGGATTTTATAAATAAGATTTGTTTTATTAAAAGGTGAAATCAAAGGGGTTATAAAATTTATAAACGATGTTTATAATAAAGGAATTTGACATCAGATGATAGGTTGGAAATATAAATTTACAGAAAGAATTTATATTAGAATATGAGAATAGAGTGAGAAAATAGTGGAATTATTTTTGAAAGTGAAGATGGTTAAGGAGATGTGAATGGAAGTGATATGTTGTGATTCGAGAGGGATTTATAAATTGAATTGTTTAGTGAGGGTTCTAAAAATATATTTTCAATTCTAAGAAGTCAATTTTTCTTTTTAAAGGAAAATTTTATTATTTTAAAACTATGGAATTTTAAACTAGATAGGATTGAAATACTTTGGCAAATAGATTTTTAAATATTAAGTATTTATTTTAGTAAATTCTAACTTTTAAAAATCAGCTTTAAAAATTTATTGGTTTAACTAACAATGAATTACCGATGTCTACAAAGACTTTCAATATTTTAAATAATTATTTGAACATGTTCTAAAAATAAAGTATCATCGTTTAAAGTACTTATTTTATTTATATATACAGAGTTTTGAAGTGATTGAAATTTTTTATTTATAAATTCTCTCGAGATGCGTAAATGGGGCTTTAAATGGATATGTTTAAGGGAAGAATTTTATGAACGGATTTGGAGGTAATGAAATTTCAAAATGTATGAATATGGGAATTTGAAATGAAATTTGAATTTATAAAAGAAGTTATAAATTGCTAAATGGGGTTATAAATAAGTATATTGGGTTTGGAAATTGGAAAAGGTGAATTATAGTAATGATTTTGAAGATTTGTGAAATAAGTTACGAAATATTTTCTTAAGTGTTGGTATTTGAAAGATTTAGGAAAATAAGACTTATAATATTTTCCTAAGTATAAAAATGGGAATTTGGAAATATTCTAAGTGTTGAGACGGTTTGAAAATATTCGGTTACAGATTTAAGTATTTGAATTTGTTTTCAAATATTGGAAGGAATTGATATATCTCGTAAAGATATTTTGAAAATGGATATTTTGGGGGAAAATGTATAATAAGGCCTGGATTCCGCTTATGAATGTCTTACTGATGATTAAATAACCAACTATCAATATTGGCCAATTTCGTTAATCGTTCCAAAGAGACCGGGATCAGGTTTAATTATCTGAAAACAACTTCGATCTGGTTTGAACGTTACAAATGAATAACGTGAAGATGATGAAGATGGTAATTTGGTTTATCCAAACCTATGACAACTTGTATGGACAAATGCTATTAGAACGTCGTCATTAGAGGACGATGAGCATTCTAAGTAGAATTGTTTCTTGAAATGTAACGCTTAGCCTCGAGCCTCATCAACCGAGAATGACTACAACAGGTGAGATGCAGCAAGGCTAAGTGGGTCGCATCCAATTAGGGTATGGATATGGGTATGCATGAAAGAAGGAGCGCTCGATGGTAAGGGTGGGGACACCCGGGGTGATAACATGTTCGCTTTATCCAAGTTAGGGGTAGGCCAGTCTCGTGTAGCAGGGGATCTCGGTGAGGTCCTCGGTACATTTTCTAGAGGTGTACTGTGGTGGACCGCACCCCAGTGGCCCAGTCATTCGTTGGAATCCATTCTCCAATACGAGCTTACGGTTTTGTTTGTAGAGCCTAGTATGCTGGAATTTAATTAAGGGGGAATTAATTTAAAAGACAAAAATTAGTATAATTTTGGCCTCAAGGACACGACCTCAATATTTTAACCATAAGGACAAACATTTTCTAAAAATTATTCAAAAGGACAAATATTCTTTCAAAATTATTCATACGGACAAACATTCTTCCAAAATTGCTATCGAACCAAAAATTGATACCTAAAAACTGCTACCGATAACTACAAACTGATACCTAAAAAATGCTATCAATAACTAAAAACTGATACCTAAAGAAAGTTGTCCTTCAGACTAAAATACTGAAGGTCCGTCCTTGAGGCTAAAATGCTGAAATTTTTTGTCCTTTACAATAATTTCCTGTTTAATTAATGTAACAATTTCAGCTATTTGTATAAGTTTGTAATTAGACGCTATTATAATATCACTAGATTTTCTATAAAATGTTTTGGTTATCGTAAGGGAAAAACCTATCGTGTTTATGTGCGACGCGGTCTTATGAGATACTTTTGTTTTTCAAAGGATTTGGATGACTCTAATAATCCAAATTGAGTGTGTTTTCTCGTGCTGGTTTCCAGACCGACTTGGGTGTTATTTTATTATAATGCTCGGGTCATACCGAGTATTATGATTCCAGGATTTGAATGCTATGGAGCTCAAGAGACGAGCTGGAGGAGTTCAGACGTATTTCCATACTTGACTTCTGTTTCCGCTGTATGGGGACAAGTTATTATAACTTTCCAGATTGATGTATTGATTATTGCACTCTGATGATTGTAAGTATAAAACAGTTATAGATTCTTTGTATAAAAATCTGTTGTTATTATTATATTTTGTTCCGCTACGACTGTGAGGTTCTGTGTTGTTTTTCTATTTTTTTTCTTCTATCTCTTTCTTCTTCTTTACCCTAGTTATTCACTCTTTCGTATTGTTTGGGTTGAACAGGAGTGAATTATTATCAACTCAAAGTGTATGGAATATGTTAATTTCTTTTAGGTGTACTGCCATTTTTATGAACTTTGCATATATTATATCTAAGTATTTAAATGTGCATGTCAATGCAGTGAAAGCTCTTAGTGGATTCAACGCGGTGGAGGTGCAAAAAGTCATAGCGTGGATACATTGCGGATACAACGGGGACATATCGGATGACTCTAAAATAGCATTAAAAGTCATACCTAATGTTTTTACAAATATATAAATGGCAATTAGATTAAAAATTAACATTCAGTTTAATTATAATTAGTACATATTTAATTTAAAAATAAACATGTGTAAATATATTGTAAATAAACATATCAGGTATGAGAGGTAAAAAAGAAGAGAGATGAGATTAAAAGTTGCTATACGCATGTGACGCCCCACCTCTATACCCACGCTGGCCAAAGACACTACGGGGTAATGCCGTCAACTAACGCGGAGAATAAGGCTGTTGAGGAGCGACCATCCGCGTAATAGCTTTGTGCGAGCATCAATATGTCAGATAGTACAACATGGAAATCCGACATATCGATACTAACTCAAAGCTACTACACAGTGGCTATATGTATTCTTTGGAAACAAACATAGAAATAAACGTAACACAAATCAGTCACAGACATCCATATCACAAAGGCGAAAATAGATATGAATATATAATACGTGAAAGTGTACATCAGAGTGGTGGTCGAACAAGATCCACACTGTCACAAAAGAATAGCTACAAGTACTAGACAAAAGAATATGGGTATCTCAAACGTATACAACAAAAACTACTAATCTAATTAGTTAGCCAAAAGTCAGGGTGATAATCCCAGATGTGAAGTCAAGCAGAAGCACCTATAACATCTCGGTCTAACCCAAGTATTATTTAAGAAGAAAATAATAAACGGATCAGTCTAGCTATAAATATCAGATAAATGATATAGAATAAGAGATATGACATAAATATATGATAACCATAAAGCCATATTGTGATAAATATGCAATTGAAAACCAACTAGGGATTAATCAATATCACGAGAATCTTCTCAAAGATCAAAAGGAATGTCATACTCCTTATTTACCAAACCACCAAACTATAAATATTGACAATAATTCCAATGCCAATCACAAAAGTTAATGACACATAAATTCACCAATGCACAAATATTGATAAAACTTATCAATGTAAATCATGAAAATTGGTGAAAACACAAATTCTAGAAGTCATCAATGGAAATCCAAAAATCACAAAAAAGGGGAGGCCTATCACCAAATGGGAGCATGAAAACTCACCAACACGTGTATCACAAAATGGAACGCTATTCCATGGTTGCTAACCATTAATTTTGAACCGAAACTCCACAAAACAACCCGAAGACCATGGGTCACTACCCCACCAATTTAAGCCGAAACTCCACAGAAACGGGATTTAGTCTCCCTCGTAGACAAAGAGACATCGCACATTTGCTAGTCTAAATCACAAAAATGATCATCAACGATCATCAAGAAGTGTCAATTACAGTAAGCTAGTAAATATATAAGCTTAGCTTCATGTCCCATAACCACTAGCTTAACTGAAATATTTACGAACAAATTGTAGATCTCCACTCGAAAATTGTCACAAGAGATTCAATCGAACAAGTCCAAGAATTAACCGGCGAAGTAAATGCAAGCGTTTCATACCATTTTTTTTACTAAGTCATTTAATTAGATTTCTCGTACGAGTGAGATGAAGTGACAAATCACAAAAATGATCGTAGAAACAATAAATCATAAAAATTCACCTTCGAAGGCGTGAATAAAATCCAAAGAATTCGATTCCAAATTCATCAAAGTGGAAATACCCTTGCTACTCGACACGGCGCGACCTAAGAGGTAACGGCATAAGTGCAGGGGCGAGCGACCTAGGAAATGGTGTGACCTAATGATGCAAACGACCTAAGTGGTTGCGGCATAAGTGCAGGGGCGAGCGACTTAGAAAATGGTGCGACCTAAGATGAACGTGCGATTTAATGGGCCGAGCGACCTAACTATGCAAGCAAGCCGAGCGACCTATGGATCGCGACCTAACTACGAGGCGACTTAAAGCATGGCGCGTCTTAACAGGCCGAGCGACCTAAGTTGGCGCGACCTAAGTAAGACGACCTAGCCGAGCGACTTAAGGAAGTGGTGCGACCTAACTGCCGAGTGACCTAATGCAGGCCGAAAACGACCTAATCTAGAGAATAGGCCGTGCGACCTAGTGAAGCAACCTAAGCAATGCCGAGTGATCTAACATGGCCGAGGCTAACGACCTAAGGTACATACGACCTAAGGAGGTAACGGCATAGGAGTATCATGCGGCCTAAGGAGTGCGACCTAAGGCGCAAGCGACCTAAGAACATGGCGCGACCCAGTGGTTTCAAGCTAACACGGAGCGACCTAACGGCAGAAAGTCCGAGCGACTTAGTGGTTGCAACGACCTAGCCGAGCGACCTAGTGGTGGAACGACCTATGCAAAGAAGGCGAAGGCTGAGTGTCTTTGGGGTTGCAGGCCGAGCGACCTAGCAGCAGGCCAAAAACGACCTAAGCAATAAAAGTGCAAACTCTCTCAATTTGCAACCGGACGAGCACGAACGCTAGGGGATTACACCTATCGACTACCCGGTCCTATTAGCCCCTCGATGCATCACCAAAAATGTGTTCCAACATCAAAAATTGGATTTTTAAGGATTTGAACCCAAACCACTAAAAATTTGGGATTTTCACCAATTCAATCCAAACCAAAACCAATTACATATGTAAAAGTGTTAGGAATTCATACCCAACAATCAAAGATAGTTATAGACAAAGACGTGAGATAAAAATCTAACCTTTACACAAAATCAATGAAGAAGAAGCTTGAAACCAATGGAAGAGTCAATGGCTTCTCTTTGAATTTTAGAGTTAGATGTTGGATTTGCAAATGAACTTGAGTTTGGAGTTTTAATTTCCCATTCCTTCCTCCATTTTTGATGAAGCTTGAGTGTAAGGAAGTGAAAGTAAAATTATGAAGGAAAGGGGGTTGAGCTAGAGTAAATAGTTTAGGCTAATGGGCTAAACCGAACCCAAAGCCCAAAGTGAAAAAGCGGCAAAATTCCACTAACTCCAAACATATCAAAGTTTATACTCAAAAAGATCGCAAACGGTGTTTTGAACTCAATGGAAGTGGTTCCGAGTCCTAATTTGACCGTATGCAAAAAGTAACTTTTCGGACTAAAACCTGACTAACGATAAAATATTAAAATAAAATGTTTAAATATTCTGTAACGACCCGGAATTCTCGATCCCGAAAATTCCAGATATTTATGAAAAGAAGAAAGAGATAGAAGAAGAAGAACAGAAACACCAACATCTCACATTCGCAGCGGATAAAATATAATAATAAATAATAACAGTTTACAAAAGAATACTATATCTGTCGATTACATTTAATATACATGAGAGTTTTACATACATACAGTCATTGAACATATACAAGTATCGTGACTCAGATTAACAATAATATAAACATAGCGGAAATACTCTATACGCTCTTGCCATCCAGCTCGTCTCCTGAGCTCCAGAACGTACCTACTTGGAAATCTGTAATACTCGGTCCGACCCGAGCATTACACCAAAGTAACACTCGGGTAAGGCTTGAAACCAGCGTGAGTAAACCCAACTAACATGGAATACCAAAGCAATCAACATATATAAACCCGGGTAACTTATATCAATTCACAAGCCACAAATTATTATAGACAACACTTAGCCTACATATGAGTTTGTAATTTCCAAAGATTTAGATTTTAAAACAGTCCAATATCTCCAAATCACTTCATTCCAGCATATAGATTTTATATATCAATCTACAAACATTCGAAGTGGTTTCGGGCATTTTCCCAATACCCGACCCCGTCTCTTCGAATCTCATATCATCCTATTCCAAGTTATCCAAATGAAATACAAAATATTTCATATCAGAGTTATCAACTCATTCAAAGCTTCCAATACCATCCAATCATCCACAACAAATTTGATCGCTTCCAAATCAATTCAATTGATTCTAACTGAATTTTGAACCTCAATCACTTAGATTGTTTTACTTGTCAATTACTTAATCTCAAATCAAATAATTCAATCATCCCTTCAATATTCATCTGAATTAATCAACCTGGATTAATTGTCCTTCAGTATCATTCAAGCAACTATCTTTAATTATCTTCTCCATATTAATTATCCTTAACCAAAACGATAAGTAATCTTAATTACTGCATAAATTAATCGACTGCTTTAATTATATTCATCCTTAATTACTTATATTAGTTAATTTTCATAAGCCACTATTTTTGGATTAATCAATCTCAATTAATCAATCTTTGATTACATCATTAATTTTATAGATTAAGGATTTCAATTATATTTTAACTTATCCTAATTTAAATTAATTACATTAAATAATTAATCATTAATGAAATTATAAATATTAATCACTCTTGATTTATCTCAACCAGTAATTTACTATCTTTTTATTTTCCTCATTAAATAAATTAATTATTCCTTTATTTAACTATTTTAATTAATCTCTTGATTAATCCCACAATGCAATTATATTTTATTAATTACATTATGTAATTACTAATCAAACCGTCCAACCATCCAATGACTATTCTGAATTACTTACACTTAATTAATTAACTTAAACTTAATCAATTTATTGATTCTAATTGAATTAATTAATTATCCATTTTAATTACCTTACCCATTTTAGTGAATCATAAATCAGTAAGCCCTTAGTAACTTTAAAATGGAAACATTTTCTTATTTATGTTTAAGTTCAAAACAACTTAAACTCCCAATACTTCGAGTTAAGCAACAATTAATTCAAGAACCAATCAAAACCAAAATCAACAGATCATCAATTCATAGTGCACATCAAATCAATTCCATCAGTCAACCAAATATTTAAATTTAACCATTTAAATTTAAATAAAAATCCAACAGAGTCAGATTTACTCACCTTTACTTTTATTTGCAATCCACTTCAAAATTGCCTTGGTTTTCTCGATTTTTGACCTTGTATAAATAATTACATGATTTTATTAAAATCCAAACAATCAATCATCATTTAATGATTTATTTTAACTAATGATTTAAATTTTAAATGAATAATTAAATTTCAAACTAATTTCCTTTTGAAAAATCTTTTAGTAACTATAATGATAAGTTAATTAACACATAAATCACTATATTCCATTATTTTAAGATAATTCTTAAATTTTAAAATGTAAATATTTATATTGATTATATTTTTCTTTTGAAACTACAAATATTTTTATAAAAATATATAACTTCCAAAATCATACTGTATATAAACTATCAACCATTTTAACATTTTCTATTTATAATTTTCCACATCATTTCTACATATATGTAGATAAACTCAGATAACCTTTGTTTACAAACTTCACTGTGTTCTTAAATCAAATCAATCGTATTTTCCCCAACTTCATTGGTGGATTAACGTATTGCATGCAATAAGTCAGAAATTAATTTGTAAAAAAAATTAGAAGGGTTTAATCTCACCTCACAATGCTGTCGCCGCCCTAGCCCCTTCTAGTCGCGATCAAAAACCTTCAATAATGGATATACTCAACCCCTTCAAATCGCACGTGCTTCACCACATCGGTTTCACGAGTTTGCCTGTCGCACAAAGCCTCACTCGAATCGAGCGTCAACCGCCTTGGACATCACCGAGCACCCCTTATCGGTTGCCAGATTTGACCACGACATCACTAACCTCCACGACAACTGCCACTCCAGCACGAAACCCCTTTACTATCGCGGCCTCCCACCATCATCGCGACCCACGCGCCCTAGATCGCCGCCTCCACATCGCGCGCGCGTACGTGAATCCAATCGTCGCCCCAAAATCGAATGTCCTGAAGCTTTTACCGCCCCCCTCTACTCTCACGCGAATGCGCCCCTTCGCCATCGAGTTCGAACTCGATTATGATCGCGTCGCCATTTTTTTCATTTTTTCAAGGCTTCGGCCATTTCTGTTTTTTTTTATAAATGAGTTCGACCTTCTGTTCAAGGTGAGAGGCCGGTGATTGTATTGTTTTGAGGTTAGCTTCTTGAATACGATGTCTTATTATTATATAATTAAATATCAAAAATATCTCGTTACGCATAACGCGAAATATCGAACCCCGAATCAAACATGCCGACGGGCGTTTATGAAGTTTTACCCGCATTCCGAACATAATAGAACGTGTTTCGGAGGCTAATTTGATCGTATGCGCAAGTTACAAAAGAAAACGATCAAATTTAAATTAATTTGATTAAAATAGTTCTAAGCATTTTGAGCTGCCAGGGTCAAACGACAACTTCGATTGCTACGAAAATTGAAATCCGATAATAACTAACTATTACGAACCCAAATTAAACTGGTTTCGTCGAATTCCGAGACTGTGCATCGGAAGGCTATTTTTAAATATCGATTTAAACGATATCATTAAAATTGAAAAAATTAACTTTAAATTAAATTTCAACCATTATATTTATCTTCAGTATCATCATTATAAATTTTATAAGCCTTCAAATTATTCTAATCAGGCTTAGATATTTCAGATTCAACAATTTACCCAATTTTCAATTATTAAATTCAATATTTAAACTATATAATTCAATGATTTAATTATCAAGTAATATTGATATCTGGAATCCAAGTTAAAATTAACTTTTAAATATTTAAAATCAATTAAATATTCCAATTTAAATGGTTAAAAATTCCAGGTCGTCACATTCCTCTCCCCTTAAAAGAATTTCGTCCCCGAAATTACTAATTAGGAAGAATGGACCAATACCCGTTTACCTGCCTTCCAAAATCCACAATTCAACATCCTACCATCGATCTTTTATTAAAGACCCACTATCACCTCAACCAACTTTCCAAAACCTTCTGTAGTTTACAACCAATACCCCTTCCGCTCAATCATTTAAATTTTCAGTTTAAAACCAAATTTGAATTATCAAAATTTCCTCAAAAATTTTCCAACTCTCTATATTTTCGAAATTTTTTGCCAGCGTCTCCTTTGCGCGGCTAGCTCGGTACAACTACAAAAGGCCTCTACGGGCTCCCAAATTCCAAAAGAAAACAAAAACCAAGTGGCAACATCAAAATCCCAATCCAATTTCATTCAGAAATTTTAAATACATACCTTTTTGTCGGGCAATTCAAATTTATCTGCTAATATCAAATCCAATCTCTTTTTCCTTTATAATACCTGCATAACCTACTTAGCAATAATATCCAATCATAGCCCTTTCACATCTTTACATACTTTCCTTACAGAAGTTTTCATATCCATTTCTATTCAAACTAGTTTTTCCCACTTCCATACGAATTCAATTTACTTTAAATTTTGAATATTAAATTTTATCTTTCAAGTATAACTGACTCATATTAGTTCATCTACTTATTTTCTTTAATTTTCAATTTGAAATTGTTTTGTCGTTAACAAAAATTATCCCCAAAATTTTCAAAAATTTTCCAACTCTCAAAATTTTGGAAAATTTTTGGCAAAGTCTCCTTTGTACGGAGGAGCTTTTGCAATTTGACAAGAGATATAAATATATATACATCGACCCACACGGTCGAAAAAAGCAAAAACAGTTCATATTCCCTATTTTTATTGCGTAGGCATACCTTATTTAGCATTTTAAGCATGCGGCTTATTTATTTTAGCAATTAGTGCATCCAAATCCAGCCAAACGGCCTTCAGGTATCTGTACTTACTCAATTTACACATACAAGCACTATATATATGAAGTTTATAACATTTCTCTTACTTAAACAACTATAACGCTTCAATTCTAAAAGAAATGCATTCAAAATAGCTTCCACAAGCAATTTATATGTTATCAAACCTAATTCAATTGCTTTCAACCAACTCATAAGCCATTTCATTCAATTTCAATGGTTTGCAACTCAATTTCTTATATCCAATTGATTTTTAATCCAGACAAGCCCATATTCAATTCAATTAATTCTAAATCCAATTTATTTAATCTCTATCAGCTCACAGAAATTTAATTACTTTTGTTTACGTCAAACGACAATTATTGTTATGCAATTTCGACGATATTCGTTTAATGAAGTATCTATTTTAGTTTATAACTACTTTAAATTAATTTCAACTCATTCTGTATTTAATTCCATTTCATTTCAAATTTATTCTCCCACCATTTATTTAGCTCGACACATTCCATCCTTGTATACTACTAGCCATTCCCAATTTAATTCAATCCAAGCTTTTATTTAATGGGCTTTCACCCTTATCCGAAGCCAAGCTTCCATAAATTTTAAACTTAAGGGAATTTAATTTATTCCAACACCAAACTTAAGTTTACTTCTATTTGATTCTCATTTAATCAACTTCAATTAAATTCAGTTAGCCATCCATTTTCAATTTTAATTTTAAATTCACCTTTTCAATTTATCAAAATAATATCCAAGCACATACTTAACTCATTTATACTTCAAATTAATATGCCACTGAACATAAGTTCAGTCTGATAATACAATTCCAATCACAACTTTGATTTTTATTCAATCAGACTTCATCCAATTATTATTTAATTCAATTAACCCATTTTAAATTTTTCATTTACTTACTTGATTCATTTTCGTATTTATTTTATTAATACAAGGCTAATCTCGATTTATTTCTATTCACTTGGGTTTTGTTTTGCAACTCAAACCATTTCTATTATAATCACTTCTATTTCACATGACATCACTTCTCTTATATCCACTTTACTAGCAAATTTCATTAAATATTATTCAAATCACCCTTGAATTTTATTTGTAATTCAAACCATCATATTTTTCAATCCAACTCTATTTTATTTTTATTTTACAACATCTCCTCTTATTTAATTCATTATCAAATCTAAGTCGAATTCTATTTAAAATCCGAATTCATTCCCAAACCCATTATCAACTTACAATCCATTTTATTTAACCGAGTTAAATTTTATTAACACACATTATTAAATAATTTATTTAACTGACTAGTTCACTTCCATTTTTAATTTAACAATCTATTTTTAATTACAAAGAATCACTTCATTAAATTTTCCCGAGTTTCAATTTTGTTTTATAATTTCAGTTTGGGTTTCCCTTGATTTTCCAAAATTACAACCTTTTATTTCAAAATTTTAGAAAAGTTTTTAAATTCACATAATACTATTAAATAGCTCTTTATAAAAAAATACTTCTTATAACTCAATGTCTCAACCAGTCCATCCTTGTTCTCACACAAATTCAGTCATACGTTGATCAGGCGCAAAACTGAAAATCTATAAGTACTTAGCAGACCCATTTTCAACATCCAGTGAAAATACATGGAAATTAATTTTATTGAAAATATAGAAAACGGTTTTTGAAAATAGAGGAAATAACTTTGGTGAGAATGCTTTGGAAATCATCACCCCCATCCATGGTTGCAGTTACATTCCAGGGTTACGTTGCGATCGCAGCAAAAGTCCATGCAACTGCAGGCGCGCCGCGGCCTCTCGATTTGTAACGACCCAACTTCCAAACACCAGGAAGTCGCATCGCTAATAAGAAAGAAAGGGATAGAAAAGAGAAAGAAAGAGAAGAAGAAGAAGAAACAACGCATCAGAATCTAAATAGCGGAACGAATAAATTATATTAATAACATAAAATATTACATAGTTTACAACCACTATCAGAGTACACAGATAATACAACACATATTAGACAGTTATGAAACCTGTCTAGTATTTACAACATAATACAATCAGACACAACATAGAACACACAACGGAATACTATATTTCTAACGCAGAAGCCTCCTGCTCCATTGCTCCTCCAATATTCGTCAAAGCTAACCTGAATCCTTTGGCTATTCGTAAAAATTTGAGTACCCAAGAGTTTATGAAAAACAAAAGTAAACTCCGGGTCAGACATGGGTCTGGTGTGAGTAACAGGTTAAGGTTGCTTAACTTTAAAAAACCTTTTGAAAAGAAAGGTATCACGTAAGACTTCCCACATATAAACATGGAAAAGTTTTTACCTTACGCTAATCAAAACATCTGATAGGAAATCCAGTGATATTATAATAGGTCTTGGGTTTTCGAGTAAATATGAAATAGCCGACATTGTTACATTCATTAAATTCCAGCTACTAGCCACAAAAGTGGGTAATACAATCAAAACCGTTGGCACTTATTGGATTTTGGATTCCATAAAATGGCAGGGCTACTAGGGTACCGCCCGTCACAGTACGTGGCCTAGATCAACGTACCGAGGAGCACGCCCGCTCCCTTGCAACACAAGTCCGGACTCATTCCTTACTGAACAGTTCCGAACAAGACAACCCCACAGTTGGTGCGCAATTCCAACTGCCCACATAGCCGAATAAAAAGGGACTTCTAGACAGGGGAAAATCTTGCTCTCCAGTGGGAGCTACCCACGAAGCCTTGCTGCACCTCCCCTGTTTTAGCCATTCCCAGTTGATGAGGCTTGAGGCTACGATTACCTTTAGAGAACACATTATCTTAGAATGCTCATCGCCCACCTGACAATGTTCTGCAAGCATTCAATCCATACAAGTTCGTTCCGGGTTCGAACGAAACCGAAGGCATGATCTCGTTACACTCGTTTTGGAATCACCCTCAGAGTTAACGACGATAACCCTTGCACTCTGAATCTCTATCTCGAGCCTATAAGTACAATTTCTGTCAAACTCATCACGGAATCACCCCCAGAGTTATACTGGCTAATAGTCCTTACACCATGAGTTTTCACTCTTCACATAAGATTCACGACCTATCGTTAATTTGGATCGATGTGGTTTTCGGATATCCAAATATGGAAACCCGAATCCGGTCTCATCGAAATCCAAAGCGTGTCTTTTAGGTCCAAGTTGTTTTAGAGTTTAAAACAATTCAATTATATTATCTATATACACACAGATAGATAATTCAAAGATTCACAATAGATAATTATCATTATCATAACCATAGATAATCCACATTATCATTATCAAAGATATCCATATCATCATCAAATGCAACCAATGCACCCATATCACTCAACATTATTAATCTCATAGCTGAGATTCAAAACCCTTCAAAGCAACCAATAACAACCATTCATAAGCAATGATCTATAATCATACTATCTATATGTAACAACCCGGTATTTCGTATCGATTAATGATCGTCTTTGGACGATAACTTTTCCTAACTAATTTCCTATTGAAGTTTTTAAATTTTGAATTCCAATTCCTTTACAAATTTTTAGTGAGATTTACGGGCTTTGAGAAATTACTAGTGGTCCATTTTTATTTGGGCCGTGGTAATCTCCTTAGCTAATAACCCGTTCCTTTACCATTTTTCATTTTTTTTCGTTTGTAACCCTAAGTAAAACGAACGAGAGTAAAAATGGCGGCTGCTCGTTTCATTCGTTCTTCTTCGACCGAGAGTAGGGCATTTTCACAATCAAAGGCGTCGTCTTCGGTTCGATCGAGTTCAACCTCGTTGGAGCCTTCGCACGTCTTCTTCGGCAGCTAAGGTTTTTGGGAAGCGGCGATTCAAAGCTTCGATTTCTTCGGTTTGGCAAAGGTGAGTACTTTATAGTACTCACATCTAATTAGACCTAGTTCGATTTCGTATTGCGTAATTTTGTTTTCGGGTTTCGACTTCGACTTGATTTTTGTTCGTGGTTGATCCATTACTGCCTCGAGTTGATTGTTGGGGCTGTTTAAATTGATTAGGCTTGATTCGTTCGACTCCTTGTTTAACTTGGATTCGATTTCGAGTACTTTTCCATGGTCTCGTAGTATGGTTGTACTGTCTTTGACTTTAAATTTTGTTTTGTGAATTTCTCTGTACTGTTGAACTTCGTTCATCTTGTAGCCCTCGTCTTTGGCCATCTCCTCTGGTCTCCACTTGAACATTGCATTGTTGAATATGATGTTGTCTGGTTGTTCGAACTTGTTCATGTGATTCCCCTTTGCCCTGCCATTCACAGTTTACATTGTAGTTGCAATTGTTCATCTCGACTTGTTCTTGTACACTGCATAGTGTGGTCTGTTGGTTATGTTGCATGAGTTACTTGAAATTGTAGTCATTGGTCTTTGCATGCTAGCTTCTTGCATCACTTGAGAATGCACTAGTATTGTTTCTGGCTAAGTATATACGCCTGGATCTTGATATAGTTACCTGTTATCACATGTTGTTGTGGTTGTTGCTTCACCATACTTAAGTTTGAAACTGGGATCCTATCTATAAGATATGCCTTTCATCATTTACCTGTTGCATTATTGACATGATGCTCGACTGTTGCATTCCTTAAGGCTCTACCTGAGGCTTGCATGCTAGTTGCTTTGGGACAGTTTCATTTGAAGTTGTAGCTTGCACATTGGTGGTTTGCATTGAGCATTTAGTGTACTTGCAATTTTTGGGTTTCATTGAAGCAATATATCTTTTCTCTTTACTTCAGTACTGATAGTTGTAGATGTATATTGCCAGTAGCACTATAGTTTCAAGTTTTACGTTTGCAGGTTGCCAGTTGTATTTCATTGTTGCCCAGTCACTATTATATGTTGTCCCTACATTCTGTTACCACCGCATACTTTTTAATGCTGCATATAAATTCCATATTGCCACTGTAACCTGTATGATATGGTTTGCATTTGAGTAACACTTGGTTCAATTAAATTTGGTGATTCACTGGTTACTGCTAACAAATTCATCATGTAGAACACTATTCTATATGTTCCCTTCATGCTACATTACTATTTGGTGGCACGTGAGTTTGCATTCAAATTAGCCACTGATGCATTCATTGGTACAACATTGTTTACCTCTTTCATTGTCTTGTACATGTAGCATTGGCTTGCCTTGGTGCCTTGTTGCTGTCCTTAATATTGAGCTGGTTCGTACCTGTAGCTCGAGTTTCACATGTGCACTTGCTCATTTGGGTTGTGCGGTTTCTCGTTGCACTTCTGATTCTTTTTGCCACGTGTAGTTGGTTATGTACATTCACTTGTGTACATATCTTACATTCACTTGTGTACATATCTTACATTCATTGGGTACGTTATCACTGTTGTGGCACGGCAGTGCACGCAAGCGTGAACTGCAGCCACACGGTATTCAATGGGTACATCATCACTATAGTGGCAAGGCAGTGCACGCAAGCGTGAACTGCAGCCACACGGTATTGGTTTTATTATTATTTCTTTGGCTTTTGATTTCTGGATCTATTTCGTATTCCATATGTTGTAGTGGCGAGGCAGTATACGCGTGCGTATACTGCAGCCCTACTCGTGTTGGCCTTTTAATTGATGTTCCAATTGTTTTGAATTGGTTCGCGTCATATTTATCGTTATCCGATTTCTTATTTAAGAATCAGATAGGTAAATTTATTTCTGTGTTT
Organism: Allium cepa; assembly: GCA_030765085.1. Classification (NCBI taxonomy): domain Eukaryota; kingdom Viridiplantae; phylum Streptophyta; class Magnoliopsida; order Asparagales; family Amaryllidaceae; genus Allium; species Allium cepa. The sequence goes on along the minus strand of CM060931.1, from coordinate 754,040,381 downwards.
GTCGTCTATTCATTATTTAATTATTATTGCTTCTGTGCATTAATAACTGAGTTTGAATTAGACTGACCCGAGTATTATTTTCTTTTGAAATTTAATACTCGGGTCAGACCGAGTATTTCAGGTTGTAGATATTCTGCTTTGGGTTGCTGCTAGAGCTATGAAGTTCTTTCATATCTTTTGGAGTAGTCGTCGTCATTTGTAGTAGTCTGTAAAATTGTATAGGAAGATATGTGTTCATGTATATTAAATACGTTAATGTACTTGTATATGTAACTTCCTTAGTCGACTGTTGTAGTTGTATCATATGTACCGTGTGAATGTATTGTAACTGACATCAGTTATTATATATATATGAGACTTTCTGTTTCATCTGTGTTCCGCATTTATATTATCTGTGTTGTTATTTTATATTTTTGTCCTAGACTATTATAGCCACTGTGTAGTAGCTTGAGTTTGCATCGGCATGTCGGATTTCCTCCTGAAATGAAATGCACGTTTTTACTATCTGGCATATCGGTGCTCGCACAAAGCAATTACACGGATGGCCGCTCCTCAACAGCCTTATTCTCCGTGCTAGTTGACAGCACTACACCGTAGTGTTCTTGGCTAGCGTGGGTATAGAGGTGGGGCGTCACAGCTTGGTATCAGAGCCTGGGGTTTAGGACGAATATAAAACATAACTTAGATGGAACATGTGTTACAACTATTTGTCGATGTTTTATCTCACATCTTTATCTAAGATCATCTTTGATTGTTAGGAATGAATTCCTAACGCTTATTCATGAGCATTGCTGCTATTCTCTGTCGCACTTGCTCAATTGAGTTTGCACTGCTAAGTATCCTTGTGTATATGCTTTACCAAATTGCATATTGCTGCAATTTGTACCACTTCAATTTGAACTCGCATTGTTTATTCGAACTGCTGTATATATGCATTCTTATCTCTGATTCGTGTACTTAATGCAGTCTCCATACAATTGGGTTTTTGGGTATCAATCTTTGAGACAAATTGCATTTCAATTGTCGACTCTGTCCGCTTATCCATGGTTTTTGGTTTTCATGTGCCTCTCTCTGATAGTTTTAAAATTTCTTTGGTATAAAAGAAATTGCCTTGGACTTTGCCTTGTCGATATTGACATTGACTTGACTTTTACTTTTGCTAAAGTCATTCAAGCATTTAGGCTCGTTCTGCTTTGTTTTTCCAATTGTTGATCGATTCTTCTTTTCGATTAGTTGTTATCACCTTTGTCAACTTTGATAACTTCTATTTTAGGAATTTTTGGGTATTCCTACTTTGATGGATTGGAATCGAATTCTTCGGATTTTATTCACGTCTTCGAATGTGAATCTTAGTGAATTGATTTGGTTTACGAATTTAATCGATTCTTGATTATTTCCCGATTTGTTGCTATCATTTATTAGCAACTTTGATGACCTTTTATTCAGGATTTTTGTGAACATACCTTTCGATGAATTCGGTATCGATTTCTTTGGATTCTATTCACGTCTTCGTATGTGAATTCTTGTGATTGATTGTTTCTACAATCATTTTTGTGATTTGTCACTTTAAAAATATAAAGGTTTCAATACTAGTAGTAAATATCAAAACTCTTTTATCAAAATGTTTTCAACTCTATTTTCAATATAAAACTCTTTTTCTCAAACCATTTTCTAATCTACTAGTATATACAAGCCTTTACCTCACTCGGATGAGAAATCTAATTAAACGGCTTAGTAAAACAAGTGGTATGAAACGCTTGCGTTTGCTTCGTCGGTTAATTCTTGGACTTGTTCGATTGAACCTCATGTGACAATTTTCTAGTGAAGATTTACAATTTGTTCGTAAATATTTAAGTTAAGCAAGTGGTTATGGGACATGAAGCTAAACTTTTATATTTACTAACTTAGTGTAATTGACACTTCTCGTTGATCATGACGATCATTTTTACGGTTAGACTAGGCCTCATCGGTGTGATTTCGTCTCACACATATCTCTTGGGCTTTGAGGATTGTCTAGACACCATTTGTGTGATTTCGTTCACACATACCTTTTCGGTTAGACTAGGCCTCATCGGTGTGATTTCGTCTCACACATATCTCTTGGGCTTTGAGGATTGTCTAGACACCATTTGTGTGATTTCATTCACACATACTTTTCTTTTGATTGCGAGGTTAGTCTTGACCTCAATCTGTGTGATTCCGACTCACACATGTGGGGTAGCGCCCCATGGTCTTCGGACCATTCGTGTGTCAAAATTAATGGCTTGCAACCATGAGATAGCGTCTCGTTATGCGTTGCACGTGTTGGTGATTTTCATGCTCATGTGTAGGCGAGATTCCGTGCTCCCGCTCTCGCTTTGCGTTGCACGTGTTGGTGATTTTCATGCTCATGTGTAGGTGAGATTCCGTGCTCCCGTTCTCGCTTTGCGTTGCACGTGTTGGTGATTTTCATGCTCATGTGTAGGTGAGATTCCGTGCTCCCGTTCTCGCTTTGCGTTGCACGTGTTGGTGATTTTCATGCTCATGTGTAGGTGAGATTCCGTGCTCCCGTTCTCGCTTTGCGTTGCACGTGTTGATGATTTTTCATGCTCGCGTGTAGGTGAGATTCCGTGCTCCCGTTCTCGCTTTGCATTGCACGTGTTGGTGAGTTTTCATGCTCGCATGTAGGTGAGTTTTTGTGCTCCCGTTCTCGTTATGCGTTGCACGTGCTGAAGAATTTTCATGCTCGCATGTAGGTGAGTTTTCGTGCTCCCGTTCTCGCTTTGCGTTACATGTGCTGATGAGTTTTCATGCTCGCATGTAGGTGAGTTTTCGTGCTCCCGTTCTCGTTATGCGTTACATGTGTTGATGAATTTTCATGCTCGCGTGTAGGTGAGTTTTCATACTCTCCTTTGAGTTTTCATACTCTACTTTGAGTTTTCATACTCCGTTTGAGTTTTCATACTCTACTTCGAGTTTTCATACTCCGTTTGAGTTTTCATACTCTGTTCGAGTTTTCATACTCTGTTTGAGTTTTCATACTCTACTTCGAGTTTTCATACTCCGTTTGAGTTTTCATACTCTGTTCGAGTTTTCATACTCCGTTTGAGTTTTCATACTCTACTTCGAGTTTTCATACTCCGTTCGAGTTTTCATACTCTGTTCGAGTTTTCATACTCCGTTTGAGTTTTCATACTCTCCTTCGAGTTTTCATACTCCGTTTGAGTTTTCATACTCTGTTCGAGTTTTCATACTCCATTTGAGTTTTCATACTCTACTTCGAGTTTTCATACTCCGTTCGAGTTTTCATACTCCGTTCGAGTTTTCATACTCCGTTTGAGTTTTCATACTCTCCTTCGAGTTTACATACTCCGTTCGAGTTTTCATACTCTTATCTTGTGATTTCTGGATTTCTTGTGTAGATTTCTAGAATTTGTGCTTCACCAATTTTCGTGATTTCTATTGATAAGTTTTATCAATTCTTGTGCATTGGTGAATTCGTGTGTCATTGACTTGTTATGAGTACAAGTTTAGGGTATGATATCCCTTTCTATCTTTGAGAAGATTCTTGTGACACTTTTGATGAATGAAAATCCACTTATCGAAGTTGCTACTGATATCACTGTTTTAATCATGTGTTTTAAAAATTGTTTCAAAATAAAAATCGTTTTCAAAATTTTTATAGTTTACGCTTTCAAAAGAATGAGGAAGCGATTTAAACGTTTCAGCAAAATCGAGGACTATGACCCCTTTCTTTTACTGATTTGTTTAATTCCGAACTTGTCCGTTTGAGGGTGAAAATTTGTAAATTCCTTTTATAAAATTAAGAGAATATTTTGTGATTGTATTACCCATTGAGTGCTTTAAGAATTCTGGTCGATGCCCTTGATCAACGTTATCGATAGGAATCTCCTAGACGCTTTGATGAGACAATCAGACACAGTAAATTGAATTTTAAATGTAAATTTGTCTGAAAAGATAATTACATAAAGTAAATTGTAAATTTCGAAAGTTTTAGCTTTTCGGGAAAGAATACTATTTAAAACAACTCTTTTCCGACACTTCTATTCTTGTGATTCCCGAGGGAACCAAGACTTTATCGATTGTACCAATGCTAATCGTGTTGGTTTGCATACCATTCTCTTACAGAAGAGAACGTGCTATCTCTTGTGTTTCTAAATCATTAATGCCTATTGAGACTAGATATACCACGCATGATCTAGTGCTCTTGGCTATTGATTTCGCTCTTAAAAAAATTTGGCATCATTATTTTTGGGTGAGAAATTTGTTCTCTACCCTGATCATGAATTTTGGGAATATTTATTTTCTCATAAGGAACTTAATTTACGTCAACCACGTTGACTCGAGTTCCTTACATTTTATGATCTTGATATTCTTTACCACTCCCGGATGGGGAATCTTGTTACCGATGCACTTGTCGTAGGCAAACAAGTGGTTGTCCTTTGATGATGTCCGAATGGAATCATCTTTTTTTAACCAGGTTCATCAGACGTTTCGATGTATTTCGTTTTATTGAGCTTCGTCTCATTCCTTTTAGGGACTTACGTCTCTTTTATGTTGATCAGTTCATTGGACGTACCGTTTTTGTACTACGTCGGCGTTCCAAATTAATGAAGCTTTGATTCATCTGGCGTATCGTTATTGTACTACGCTATTGTTTCAAATTATTCGTGTTTCACCTATGAAAGGTGTTGTGCGTTTCAGTCGGTCGGGAAAGTTAGTGCCTCGATATATTGGGCCATTTCCTATCACTGAACGTATTGGTTTCTTGGCTTATCGCCTCTTATTATCGGCTCAATTTTCTGTTATTCATGACGTGTTTCACGCGTCTTTCTTTTACGGAAATGCCTTAGGGATTCCGATTTTTATTCTTGAGCCCGGTATTATTGAAGAAATTGAAGTTTCACCAGATTTGACTTTGAGCAACATTTTAATTCACATCAATGCTTTGGGGGTTCAGCACCTTCGAAATGATGATGTCTTCTTGTGGAAGTTCAGTGGTTCTCAAATCATAAGGATTTCTCTTTGGAATCCGGAGAATTCATCGAACAAACACGTTCAGGCTTTCTCTTACATGCTCTATATGGTGAACTTCTTATTTTCAAATTTCGTCATTTTAATGATGATATGCTTCTATGGTTGTTACCTTTTGTCCATTTATCTCTTATGATTGTGAGGACACAATTTCTTTAAGGAGGGGAGTCTGTAACAACCCGGTATTTCGTATCGATTAATGATCGTCTTTGGACGATAACTTTTCCTAACTAATTTCCTATTGAAGTTTTTAAATTTCGAATTCCAATTCCTTTACAAATTTTTAGTGATATTTACGGGCTTTGAGAAATTACTAGTGGTCCATTTTTATTTGGGCCGTGGTAATCTCCTTAGCTAATAACCCGTTCCTTTACCATTTTTCATTTTTTTTCGTTCGTAACCCTAAGTAAAACGAACAAGAGTAAAAATGGCGGCTGCTCGTGTCGTTCGTTCTTCTTCGACCGAGAGTAGGGCATTTTCACAATCAAAGGCGTCGTCTTCAGTTCGATTGAGTTCAACCTCGTTGGAGCCTTCGCACGTCTTCTTCGGCAGCTAGGGTTTTTGGGAAGCGGCGATTCAAAGCTTCGATTGCTTCGGTTTGGCAAAGGTGAGTAATTTATAGTACTCACATCTAATTAGACCTAGTTCGATTTCGTATTGCGTAATTTTTTTTTCGGATTTCGACTTCGACTTGATTTTTGTTCGTGGTTGATCTATTACTGCCTCGAGTTGATTGTTGGGGCTGTTTAAATTGATTAGGCTTGATTCGTTCGACTCCTTGTTTAACTTGGATTCGATTTCGAGTACTTTTCCATGGTCTCGTAGTATGGTTGTACTGTCTTTGACTTTAAATTTTGTTTTGTGAATTTCTCTGTACTGTTGAACTTCGTTCATCTTGTAGCCCTCGTCTTTGGCCATCTCCTCTGGTCTCCACTTGAACATTGCATTGTTGAATATGATGTTGTCTGGTTGTTCGAACTTGTTCATGTGATTCCCCTTTGCCCTGCCATTCACAGTTTACATTGTAGTTGCAATTGTTCATCTCGACTTGTTATTGTACACTGCATAGTGTGGTCTGTTGGTTATGTTGCATGAGTTACTTGAAATTGTAGTCATTGGTCTTTGCATGCTAGCTTCTTGCATCACTTGAGAATGCACTAGTATTGTTTCTGGCTAAGTATATACGCCTGGATCTTGATATAGTTACCAGTTATCACATGTTGTTGTGGTTGTTGCTTCACCATACTTAAGTTTGAAACTGGGATCCTATCTATAAGATATGCCTTTCATCATTTACCTGTTGCATTATTGACATGATGCTCGACTGTTGCATTCCTTAAGGCTCTACCTGAGGCTTGCATGCTAGTTGCTTTGGGACAGTTTCATTTGAAGTTGTAGCTTGCACATTGGTGGTTTGCATTGAGCATTTAGTGTAATTGCAATTTTTGGGTTTCATTAAAGCAATATATCTTTTCTCTTTACTTCAGTACTGATAGTTGTAGATGTATATTGCCAGTAGCACTATAGTTTCAAGTTTTACGTTTGCAGGTTGCCAGTTGTATTTCATTGTTGCCCAGTCACTATTATATGCTGTCCCTACATTCTGTTACCACCGCATACTTTTTAATGCTGCATATAAATTCCATATTGCCACTGTAACCTGTATGATATGGTTTGCATTTGAGTAACACTTGGTTCAATTAAATTTGGCGATTCACTGGTTATTGCTTACAAATTCATCATGTAGAACACTATTCTATATGTTCCCTTCATGCTACATTACTATTTGGTGGCACGTGAGTTTGCATTCAAATTAGCCACTGATGCATTCATTGGTACATCATTGTTTGCCTCTTTCATTGTCTTGTACATGTAACATTGGCTTGCCTTGGTGCCTTGTTGCTGTCCTTAATATTGAGCTGGTTCGTACCTGTAGCTCGAGTTTCACATGTGCACTTGCTCATATGGGTTGTGCGGTTTCTCGTTGCACTTCTGATTCTTTTTGCCACGTGTAGTTGGTTATGTACATTCACTTGTGTACATATCTTACATTCACTTGTGTACATATCTTACATTCATTGGGTACGTTATCACTGTTGTGGCACGGCAGTGCACGCAAGCGTGAACTGCAGCCACACGGTATTCAATGGGTACATCATCACTATAGTGGCAAGGCAGTGCACGCAAGCGTGAACTGCAGCCACACGGTATTGGTTTTATTATTATTTCTTTGGCTTTTGATTTATGGATCTATTTCGTATTCCATATGTTGTAGTGGCGAGGCAGTATACGCGTGCGTATACTACAGCCCTACTCGTGTTGGCCTTTTAATTGTTGTTCCAATTGTTTTGAATTGGTTCGCGTCATATTTATCGTTATCCGATTTCTTATTTAAGAATCGGATAGGTAAATTTATTTCTGTGATTGTCGTCTATTCATGATTTAATTATTATTGCTTCTGTGCATTAATAACTGAGTTTGAATTAGACTGACCCGAGTATTATTTTCTTTTGAAATTTAATACTCGAGTCAGACCGAGTATTTCAGGTTGTAGATATTCTGCTTTGGGTTGCTGCTAGAGCTATGAAGTTCTTTCATATCTTTTGGAGTAGTCGTCGTCATTTGTAGTAGTCTGTAAAATTGTATAGGAAGATATGTGTTCATGTATATTAAATACGTTAATGTACTTGTATATGTAACTTCCTTAGTTGACTGTTGTAGTTGTATCATATGTACCGTGTGAATGTATTATAACTGACATCAGTTATTATATATATATATGAGACTTTCTGTTTCATCTGTGTTCCGCATTTATATTATCTGTGTTGTTATTTTATATTTTTGTCCTAGACTATTATAGCCACTGTGTAGTAGCTTTGAGTTTGCATCGGCATGTCGGATTTCCTCCTGAAATGAAATGCACGTTTTTACTATCTGCCATATCGGTGCTCGCACAAAGCAATTACACGGATGGTCGCTCCTCAACAGCCTTATTCTCCATGCTAGTTGACAGCACTACACCGTAGTGTTCTTGGCTAGCGTGGGTATAGAGGTGGGGCGTCACACTATAATTAATTCAAATTGAATTAAATTAATTACATCATCTTTAATTAATTTAAAATGAATTAAATTAATGATTATCACAATATAAATCTTGCTTACATTATCATTAATTAACTACAAATTAATCAATTGATTAACCTCTAATTTGTCATCTTAATTAATCAATCCTGATTAATTATACGTTAATTAATTTCACAAAATTAATTACTCTAAACTAAACACAGTAATTAACCTTTAATTACTTCATAAATTAATTAACTATAATTAATTACATTTAACTTTAATTAATTACCCTTAATCACTTATTAATGATTAATTAATATTAATTAATCAATCTTAATTACTTCATTAATTATATTAATTAATGCCTCTTAGTTATATTTAATTAATTACTCCATTAAATTAATTACTTTCAGTAATTAATCTCACTTAATCCATAATTATTAATCACCTTTGATTAATCTCAATCTGTAATCAATTATTGTAATTGCTTATCAAATTAATTACCCCTGAATTAATTCCTTTAATTAATCCCTTGATTAATTATACAAAATAATTTAATCCAAATTACTTCTCAATTCTATCATTATCCACTAATTATATCCAGTAATTACCTTTAATTACTTCTCTGAGTAATCCCATTAATTACATCAAGTAATTACTATCAAATCCAATTTTTAAAATTAATTAAACTAAATTAATTTAAACCAATCTCAATAAACTTCATTAATTATATTAAGTAATTGATGTCTTAATTACTTTCATTTAAGTAATTAAACTTAAATAAATTTCACAATCTATTATCATTAATTAATTAATCTAATTAATTATTAAAAATTAATCATATTAATTAATTTCTAAATAAACTTTAGTTAATGACCATCATTAACTATTATTTATTCTTAATTTACTTCCTAATTAATCTCTTATTAAAATTAATCCAAATTATTAATTATAAATTAATTAAATAGTCTCTCCTTAATTATCTTACTTATTTAGTTATTTCAATATCTTGATCATTACTAAGATAACCCATTCCATTTTAATAATCTTTATAAATATTAAAGTGTACTAGAACCTGTAAATTCAAATTTCAAAAATTTAAAATGATATTTATTAAAGCATTATCCAATTTAAATTCCATTTATGTTCTTTCCAAAATAAATGTAAATAACATTTATTACTTATAATTAAAACTTATATAAGATAAGTCTTAATTTACTTAACTTAATTAAAAACTAAGTTTTTAAATACATTACTATTTAAATTATAAATTCAAGTTAACAATCATTTAACTTTCTTTATAAACCATTTATAATGATTTCATTCAAAAAGGAAAATCAAATTAAAATATTTGTTTGAAAACAAATTTACTTCAAATAAACAATTTAAATTTAAACTTGTTTAAAAACAATATTAATTTTTGTTCTTACTCAAATATCAGATTTAAATTCAATACATTTGAACCCATTCCTTATTTAAATTATTTGAATTTATACTTGAATTGAACTTTTGCTTTACACCTTGATTTTTAAGCTCCTTATTTAAAAATACAAATTCATTTTTAAAAAAACTTGAAGATTTAAAGATCCTTAAGAAAACTGGACTTAAATTTGAATTCAAACTGCTAATTTAAAATTACCTTTAGATTTAAAATGAAATTTAAATTTCCAGAAAACTGTCAGGTTCCTTTTTCTATTAAAACTGAAAACCATTATCAAATTTGAAAACTTATAAGATTTCAAAATCATTTAAAACTCTAATACATACTAGATTTAAACTTAACTCAGATTTAAAACTAGATTTAAATCTCATTTAAAAACTTTACTTTCCTTTTTAAATGCAGGTTTTAAAATTTATTTATTTAAAAAAAAAAATTAAATAGAGTAACATGTTTCTGTTTAAACCTGTTACCATACTAAACCCCACCCTGCCCAGCATCTGCTATGAGTCATCAGACTCACTTCTTCGAGCAAGACACAAGAATACTCGAGTTATACTTCGAGTTCAAAAACACCACTATACCTAGTTCACCAGAAACTCACAAATTTGCACGGTGCACGTGCATCGTGCCTCCAGCGATCTTCAACCACCTCCGGTGGTCTCCCCACGAAGGCGACAAAACCCGGAACCCAACACGACCGTCAATCTTCCCTCCTCAACTCGAAATCAAACTCAAGCTAAAATTCCAAACCTAGAACCAGAAAGCTAAAACCAAACCCAAAACTGTCAATCCTTTTCCCACGATGCTCCGACCACCGGAAACCTTCCTCCTCCGGCAACAGCTTCTTCTACGACCAAACTATCAATGCCAAAAACCCCGTCCAACTCGATCATCTCTCCAGGTAGCACTAATCAAAACAAATGACCTAGAAGAAACTAGGGTTCTGGACGAAATTTCATCACCGCAGCTACTACGATGAATTGCAACGCCACCCAATATTTTTCCCAACATCAGTGACTACTTCTCCACCTACCAGATGAACCCCGACACCTCAATTTGCCTAGATCACCCCAAAATCCAATTTCCCCCTTTTCTGTTCTTCACAGAACTGCTCCATATCCTTTTTACTAAAAACCCTAATTTTTGTCCTAAAAATCATGGTTTGATCTAGGTATTCAATTCATAGTACTGAATTTATAATTTATTGAATATGAATTTTCACATTTTTAAACTTAATCTTCAATTTTGGTTTACAAAGATGTTTACAAGTTATTTTAACTTAATTAAAATCTTATATTAAAGTTTAACATAAACAAACAAGTTTGATTTAATCTAAAGTTAAATCAGAGACACAAAGCTATAGATTTAGAATTTGAATCAAAACCTGATCATATGACCTATATAAATAGAGAGTACTTTTTGGAAATCACAAGCAAGTCACGGTAGATTTCATCCAAATATGCATTCAATATATTTTTATCACGGATATTAAACATGCAACCTTGTTTATAAGTTAATTTTTGGAATAGAAATGTTACTCACCTTAATTTTGATGGCAGAACAGTGAATTTGAAAAAGAAGACTTGTGCTTTTTAAAACTGGAAACTTCACTTCTTAAATCTTGAATTGCTTCTTCAAATATGAAATTTTAAATTCTGATTTGAATTTTCTCCTGATTCTCACTTGCATGCAAATACTCCAGATAGAAGATGATGCAGATAAAAAATATGCATGCTTCAAATAAATTTTCTTCCAGATTTTGAAAGGAGGAAATGCAAATGAAAAATATGCAGGCTATTTTGTTTTGATTTGAAAATAATTGGTTTGCATGCAGGCTTGAATTCCAGAAATGTAGAATTCTTGCTTGATTTCATGCATTTGATTTAATTTTGAAAAAAAAAATGATAGGCATGCCTTTGGTTTGTGGATTTGAATATGTTTCAGATTTTTGTTTTCCATTGTTTCTTAGCTTTAGATTTCAAAAAGAAATAAGATGGAAGAGGGTTTGTTTATAAAAACTAAAATCATTAAAAATAAAATCAAAAGAAAATGCTAAATTAATTTTTTGACACTTGTAAAGAAGTTAACATTTGTCACTTAAAATGTCTTATTTCCTAACACATGTTATTTTATGTTTCTAAAAAGTTTACACTTGTTTTATAAAAGTAATTTGTATTTAATTAAAAGATAATTAGTATTTTATTTAGATGTTAATACAAGATGAATGTAAACCTATATTTAAATAAATTAGTTAATCATGTATTTATTCATATGTTGATAAATTTTAAAATGAAATGAATGCAATTTTATTTATAAAAGTAAGCTTATACAAATATTTCAAAATCAAAGCAAACATAAAAATATTTATACTTTAAATTTTAAAAACTTTGAATTCAAGTTTATATTAAATTTTAAAATCCAGTTTATTTACAAATATAAATACACAATTTAAATTTTGGAAAACAATTATTTTTATTAAAAATTTATTTGTTAAAATAATGTATTATTATATAAAAATAACAACATTTGATAACCACAAATAATTATTAAAATAAACTGTCTTATTATTAATAAATTATTTATTTTATCACATTATATTTAAAAGAAAATCAAAATAACCTTATTGCTATTTATTTAAATTTTAAACTTGAGTTAAACATATTTTAAATCAGTTCAATATTTATCTTATGTATTTAAAACCATATTTATTTATGAAATATCCTTTTAAGAGTTTAACTTTTAAATAAAATCATAATTCACAATTTTACCAAAGATATATATAATTTTATAGAAAACATGATTTATTTATTAACTAAATTTAAAACAATATCTATTCACAATATATACAATATTCTATACATATTATAAATATAAAACAATTATTTAGATTTAAAAAGATAAAATCTATCAATTAACTATTTATTTTATTGGATTATTAAATTAATTCAAATCTCATTACAAAGATTATCAAATCAATTTAATTTTTATTTCAAATTATTAAATTGATATTGCTTTAAAATTCCGGGTCATCACACGATTACGCCATGGAACACACAACAGATCACAGTTACATCATAGGGTTACGTTGCCATCACAGCAAAAGTCCATGTAACTGCAGGCTCTCTGCGGCCTCTGATTTTCGCTGTTGAAATGAAACTCCTCCACTCCTACGTAGGTCGCAGTCTACCGATATAAAATCAAACACAGACTGTTGGCTCTCAGCGGCACACACGACTTTCGCTATGTTATACCATAGGTCACAGTCTACCGATATAAAATCAAACGCAGACTGTTGGCTCTCAGCGGCACACGCAACTTTCGGTATGGTATACTCTACTCATAATCCCCAGGAACTAGTTTTGTCTGAACTCCTCACAGGATCAACTTTAGAACCCCCCTTGGGGCTCAAGGCAGCACCACCCGGTGGTACTCCTGAGAAGTTCATTTCAAGGGAGCGCCTTTTTCCCCAAAGCCATCATCAATACACTTTATACTATACATATATAGTATCTTTCAAATCATACACCTAGTACGATCTCATACAAAGCTCCTTTACACAATATCGATTATCCCAAAATCGATAATTCTCAAGCTAGGCTTTTCAAATTTCAATATTGATTTTACCCAAAAATCAAAAGCCCTTCCAAATTCAAAGGTTCCCAAAACCTTTTTCAAAATCCTCATAAGATCATTTATATATATATATATATATATATATATATATATATATATTCAGATATATACAAATTTTTAAACAAACTTTGGATCCTTTCAAACTCGTATAAAACTTCTTTTATACTTCAAACATCTTCAAAATCTTTTTTTTTCCGGCAACAGATTTAACAAGGGGGTTTCATCTTACATATAACAAAGATATATAACTTTGTTTATTCAAAATCAAATATTCAAATTTGATTACTCTTTTCAATATCAATTTCATTCAAATCCATACGATGTACATTTATCATCCGTACGCTATATCAATCTGATCGCTCACTTGATCACACAATTTCACTTCCGAACTAGCATCGTCCACCCGACTTCCTAGTGCGGACACAGATCTGGTTTCTTGATTAGAAACCGTCATTCTCCTTGCATAGCCATAACTATGATAGAGAATATCTATAACCATTCAACAATCCATAACTAGGTTCGCCATCGAAAATTGAGTGAAAAATCCAAACTCGGATCGATAAACTATCTTGAAATTCTGTGCTCGAATCTGGATCAAACCACTATGCGAATAGAATAATATACGTATATCCTACGTATTTAACTTCATTGATTATTAGCCAAATCAATTTCCTTTCTATTCACATTTCCATTAATTCCCTTTCACTTATTTACAATTGCCTTAATTCTCATTGAATTATCACTTCAATTCTTATCTCAGTTGGGTATTTAAATCAATAACAGTTTGAACTCCGACCAGTTTATATTTAGAGAATAGCTTGAAAATTTTAAAAATAGATAAGTAGTTGAAAAATGATTATTAGTTTGCAAAATAGCTATAAATAATTAACTAATTATAGAATAGTTGAAAATAGTTAAATAGTTTCGAAATTTTTTAAATAATTGTCAAATAGTTGTAAAATAGAAATTAGTTTGTGAAATAGTTGAAAAATAGTAATTAGTTTGGAAAACAGTTGAAAAATGATTAAATAGCTTGAAAAATAATAGTAAAACAAGTATAAAATAATTTGGCTTTAAGAAAGAAAGGTTGTATATATTTAATAGCTTAGAAAAATAAGTTTATATTAAAATAATTTATATTGAAAATAGTCAAGAGTCAACTGTTCACTTCCCTAACAATTCAACTTAAATTTCCACTTCCATTTTAATTGACCCAATTCTAACTTGAACAACTTCAATTTCTATTGAAATTTATTTAAACCCAATTCAAGTTGAATCAACCTTGATTCCCTTCCCAATTTAAATAAAATTCTAATTTCAAATTGTTCCAATCAATTTGAATTATTATCAACTGAACCTATTTCGAAATCAAATCATTTCAATATAATCCAATTCAATTTTCCCATTTAAATTCTTAAACTTATACATCCTCAATCACCAATCCACTTAATTCAAACCAAATTCAATTTTGAACTAATTCAATTTCAATCTTGAATTTAAACTATCTCGAATTATATAAATTTGAGTTAAATTCTCAAAGGTTGGTTTAACATTTTAAACCAAATTAACCTTTATTCAGAGTTTTTAATCAATTTAATTTCTGAGTTCAATTCTCAAAATTCCATTTTAAATTATCTTTGCTTATGTATTTCAAGGTTCAAATAAGTATTCAATACAATTTTATTTTAAAATTTTAATTTATTATTCAATTTTATCTTCCAGTTTGAAGCCATTTCTTAAACAAGTTTATTTTACAATTCAATTATTCAATTTTATTTTATTTATACAATACAATTCTAAATTTATAAATTTTTATTAACAATAGGATGATATCATCCAACTTATTCTAAAACTTCCATCCATTTTTAATTTTTAAATCTCAAACCTGTTTTGAGATCACATAAATTCCCAATTCAAACCAACCATTTAACTTTCGAAGTTAAATTCCAATTTCATCTTGAAATTTCCATTTCTGGTTGCTTTTTCTACACTTATTTAACTTTCCCAAAGTAAAATTCCAACTTACTTAATCCAATCAACCTTACTCAGATTGAATTCCCGCTTCAAACTTCAATATTCTTTCCCTCTTATAAGTTCAAAACTTATATCACTTTGGGTTTTTACATCACACTTAAGGGAAAAATCAAAACTCAACTTCTTAGAGTTTATTTCAAATTATCTTTGATATCATGTATATCCATACATATATACATATTTATTTCTTGGCCCTCCCAGCCATGTTTTAAAATTTTAAACCACCCTTGGTTTTAAATTCAAATCAAATTTCAACAAACCGTTGTTTGCAACAAGTCCCAGTTATCCAAATAATACTTATTTATTATTTTTCATTACTTTGAAACAAAATTTTCAAATTCTGGGACCAGATTTAGAATTTCATTTTCAATCCATTAAATTTTAATTTGGTTGTATCTCTATTTCTACTAAATTTAATTCCAATTCAAGACTTCAATTTGCTTGTATTGTATTACTTCTTAATTTTCATTTCAATAAATTTAACAACCAATCGCTTTAATATTTATTAGAAGGAAATATTGCTTTATATATCAAAATATATTTTATATAAAATCATTTAAAATCTTTATATAAGAAAATAACAAGTACGCGCTCATATATATATATATATATATATATATATATATATATATATATATTCTCAACTCATTCTAGAATACTACAGACTCTATTAAATGAGTAATCCCCACCAGAGCCAAGGTTCTTGCTTAACCTTTCTGCTCTGATACCAAATGTAACGACTCGGAATTCTCGATCCCGAAAATTCCAAATAGTTATGAAAAGAAGAAAGAGATAAAAGAAGAAGAACAGAAACACCAACATCTCACATTCGCAGCGGATAAAATATAATAACAAATAATAACAGTTTACCAAAGAATACTATATCTGTCGATTACATTTAATATACATCAGTGTTTTACATACATACAGTCACTTAACATATACAAGTATCATGACTCAGATTATCAATAATATAAACATAGCGGAAATACTCTATACGCTCTTGCCATCCAGCTTTTCTCCTGAGCTCTAGAACGTACCTACTTGGAAATCTGTAATACTCGGTCTGACCCGAGCATTACACCAAAGTAACACTCGGGTAAGGCTTGAAACCAGCGTGAGTAAACCCAACTAACATGGAATACCAAAGCAATCAACATATATAAACCCGGGTAACTTATATCAATTCACAAGCCACGAATTATTATAGACAACACTTAGCCTACATATGAGTATCTAAATACCAAAGATTTAGATTTTAAAACAGTCCAATATCTCCAAATCACTTCATTCCAGCATATAGATTTTATATATCAATCTACAAACATTCAAAGTGGTTTCGGGTATTTTCCCAATACCCGACCCGGGTCACTTCGAATCTCATATCATCCTATTCCAAGTTATCCAAATGAAATACACAATATTTCATATCAGAGTTATCAACTCATTCAAAGCTTCCAATACCATCCAATCATCCACAACAAATTTGATCGCTTCCAAATCAATTCAATTGATTCTAATTGAATTTCGAACCTCAATCACTTAGATTGCTTTACTTGTCAATTACTTGATCTCAAATCAATTAATTCAATCATCCCTTCAATATTCATCTGAATTAATTAACCTGGATTAATTGTCCTTCAATTTCATTCAAGCAACTATCTTTAATTAACTTCTCCATATTAATTATCCTTAACTAAAACGATAAGTAATCTTAATTACTGCATAAATTAATCGACTGCTATAATTACATCCATCCTTAATTACTTATATTAGTTAATTTTCATAAGCCACTATTTATGGATTAATCAATCTTAATTAATCAATCTTTGATTACGTCATTAATTTTATAGATTAAGGATTTCAATTATATTTTAACTTATCCTAATCTAAATTAATTACATTAAATAATTAATCATTAATCAAATTATAAATGTTAATCACTCTTGATTTATCTCAACCAGTAATTTAGTATCTTTTTATTTTCTTCATTAAATAGATTAATTATTCCTTTATTTAACTATTTTAATTAATCTCTTGATTAATCCCACAATGCAATTATGTTTTATTAATTACATTAAGTAATTACTAATCAAACCATCCAACCATCCAATGACTATTCTGAATTACTTACACTTAATTAATTAACTTAAACTTAATCAATTAGTTAATTCTAGTTGAATTAATTAATTATACATTTTAATTACCTTACCCATTTTAGTGAATCATAAATCAATAAGCCCTTAGTAACTTTAAAATGGAAACATTTTCTTATTTATGTTTAAGTTTAAAACAACTTAAAACTCCCAATACTTCGAGTTAAGCAACAATTAACTCAAGAACCACTCAAAACCAAAATCAAAAGATCATCAATTCACAGTGCACATCAAATCAATTCCATCATTCAACCAAATATTTAAATTTAACCATTTAAATTTAAATAAAAATCCAACAGAGTCAGATTTACTCACCTTTACTTTTATTTGCAATCCACTTCAAAATTGCCTTGGTTTTCTCGATTTTGAACCTTGTATAAATAATTAGATGATTTTATTAACATCCGAACAATTAATCATGTAACGATTCGTAAATTTCGATAATTTAATTTGCTTATTTACTAGGATTTCTAATTTAAATTTAGGAAGAAACAGAAATCTTATTTATTTATAGGAAAGAGAATGTTGTAATTAGATGTATCAAGGGAAATTAAAATTTAAAAATTTAATTATATATTGCAATTAATTGTAATAGTGAAAATTGCTGCAATTGGAAATAAGGTTAGAAATAAGTAAATAAAGGCAAGTATTGAATTCATCAATGAAAATAAAATTTTATTTAGTACAATCCCTTTTTATTAACTATTGTAAGGTGTTAATTAATTGAAATGGAAAATTTGACAATAGATTCAATTTGTATGTTGGATAATAAATTGCAATAACTAAAGTTAGTAATTAATGGGTTAAAGGGAATACCAATTTACTCATAAAGTGAATATAAGTGAATGTAACAAAATAAATAGGAAACAATAATTATTCATATGTGATGGTTGATGTAAAAGGAATAATTAACTGGATTTAGAATCTTAATTTGTATGTGTGCATATATTTAATGGAATATAAGAAATAAAAAAAGTAAGGATTTGATTAATATATATGTTATTTATTCAGGTTATTGGAAAAAAATTGGGAATCCAATTGTAATTAATGGTAATAATGATGGCATTGGCTAATAAATTAAATTTAATATCCATAAATGAATGAATGTAAATGTATACTAGGTCATTATCAAATAGAAGGAAAGAAGAATAAATATCGAATTGATTGATGAATAAATATATATTGAATAGTAATGAAATGTAAAGTAAATGGCGATTGTTTAAAATCAAAATAAGATAATCAATTGCAATAATTGTGGGTTGATAATAAGGTGTGAATGGGAAAGTGATTGTATGGTAAATAAATGGAATTCAAATTTATTGGGAAAAAATAAATGGTTACTTAGTAATAAATTTAAACGGACTTAAAAATGGAATTTATTTAACTAATAGATATAACGGATAAGGATACTTATAAATATGGGATTGAGAGTTTTACAACAATTATTATGAGTTATATTTATATTCAGTCATTCAATTTAATTTGTATATCATTGAAATAAATGGTACGTTTAAATAAATTTAGGTAATAATGGGGAATAACGTAAATAAATTCTTCATTAAATGCTGGTTAGTGTGTATAAAGAATGGAGGTAAAGCTTTATAAATTGATTTGAATCCAAATTTTAATGGAAGGAGTAATTGGAATTAATGGATTAAATGTTGAAGTTACTGTTAACGCTAAAATTTGAACGCTAACACCCCGGTGTATGAGTTGTAGTTGTGAAAGCACCACCCGACGACTCGGGAACAGATTACAAGCGGATAATAGTAGAAAAGTGGTAAACAACAACAATTTTATAGTGGTTCGGCTTTAGGGTATAGCCTACGTCCACTTTAAGTACTTTTATTAATAATCTCGTTACAAGCTGATACAATTCTTCCCAAATACAATACACTTTGAATTACAAGAGACTTAGAACAAGTAGCTTAAACTTCGATGAAGATGAGAGTTTTCGAATCCGTGTTGGATGTATGTGATCTCTTCTTGAAGTTGTTTGTAGCGTTCTTAATATCTTGAGAGCTTCAAGTGTTGGATTGGATTAGTTTGGAATGCAGCAGAGTAACGGTGTTTGAAGGAAATCAGCCCCCCAAAAGTCCTCTTCTAGTTGGAGCTAGGGTCGTATTTATAGGCAATTCTAGGCAGGAAACATTACCAAGTCCTAAGTCATAACCGACCTAAGTTGAGTCGTGGACGACTTAAACTAAGTCGTGGGTCAGTTGTCACTTAAACGCTGGGTCCAGACTTCTTAAAGGCATCCTTGCTGAACCCTAGATATATCACAAGTCCTAAGTCGCAAATGAGTTAACCTGTCCTCTCATAAGTGATGCGGCATTGAACTGATTCTTGTGTACGACTTACCATAGTCTTAAGTCGTGTACGACTTACCATATGTCGTAGGTCGTGACCGACCCAAACTGATCCTCGGCTTGTGGCTTAACTGGAGTTAACGAGTCATGGTGCAGTATTGAATTTGCCTCTGTGGCCTTAGGTCGCGAACGACCTAGTAAAGGTCGTAAGTCGGTCACGACTTAGGCGTAGTCGTCTTAACTCCTCGTCCCTCGAGTCGTTAAGTCATAGTTCCTTTAAGTTGTTGGACCGTTACTCCCTTGGGTCATTTAGGTTGTAATGACTTAAGTCGTAAACTTCCTTAAGTCGTGTCATCCTTAACTAGTAAGATTATGCCAACCTTAGGTCGTCAGGCCGTAATGTTCTTAGGTTGTGAAGGCCTTAAGTCGTAGACCTTATCTCGTAGACCCTTTAACCCGTGGAGGCCTTAAGTCGTAGACTCCTTAACTCGTAGATTCCTTAACCCGTGAAGGCCTTAAGTCGTAAATCCTATCTCATAGATTCCTTAACCCGTGAAGGCCTTAAGTCGTAGACTCCTTAACTCGTAGATTCCTTAACCCGTGAAGGCCTTAAGTCGTAGACTCCTTAACTCGTAGATTCCTTAACCCGTGAAGGCCTTAAGTCGTAAACTTTAACTCGTAGAGGAAACTGGGTTAACACTTGCCCCTCGAAGCACATGCCTTAAGTCGTAAGTCGCGTGCTTCGACTCATCATAACCCTGGTGTGCCGATTCGAGTCCCACTTCCCTGAGGTATAAAATGCTTGGGTCGTTCCTCCTATTTCCTTCTTCCCATTACCTGCCTCTGAGCTATTTCTGCCATTAACACGTCCTCGAGCTTTCGGAAACAAATTCAACCAGTTCATCTTACCGTTGATTCAGTCCCTACAATCCTCATCATCGCATCGCGTAAGTAGATCCGCAGTTCATTTGATTCCGCGATAGCTATTAACTTGCGAATTTAATCCAGTTCCTTATACCACGCTTCATCACAATTGTTGCCACGATCGATTGCTGGTGAGCTTGAGGTAGTTCGATTAGATTTTGGATAATTCGCGAGGAGAGGATAATGGGTTTCAATCTATTTATATTTTATTTTCATCAGGCTGTTAGGGGTTTGGAGAAGACGAGATAATAGTTAGTGGGTTCATCGGTTTAGGGGTGAGACGGTCTATGGGTTTAGGAGTGGAGATAAGGTTTTTAGGTCGTAACTGAGTTAAGACTTAGAAGAATTTGTATCTTTCTGGCTTGAAGCCTTGTCTTCCTTTTATGACTCACGATTCAAAGGACTTCCGACTCAAAGCCTCAATGACTCAAAAGTGAAGCGACCTATCCTGTTTCTCCTCATAATTCTTTAGGTCGTGGACGAGTCAACCAGAGAACCAACGACTTAACTTAAACCGAAGAGAAATTCTTAACTCGTAGACGAGTTAGCACTTAAGTTGTTGTCGAGTTATCACTTGAGTCGTTTACGACTTTACTCTTGAGTCGTTTACGACTCAGCACTTGCATTTTTAAACTTTGCTTAGACCTTGAATTGTTGCATGGATTTTGATCTGTTGAACTTTGCTGCATTCTTTTACAGATTACTTTAACTTGTGGGTTATCAATCTGTTTAATATGATATTTACAGAAAATTGGGACGAATATACTGCCATCAACCGCCCACATCAAATGACAGATTAGTTAATAACAGATAATTAACTTAAGTAAATTGTGTGAACGAAGTGCTATCGATTTCAAGTAGAATATTAAAGCAACACTGAAATAGTCAATTGAAACTGACCAGCCTGCACTAATATTATGCTTGAATTTCAAATTAACAAGTTCTGAAATTACCGTAGTCGATCAATCGTCGACCAGTTTAATTCCAGTTATATTTACTTGCTATTTTTATCAGTTTTGCACGACACTTCACACTTTTAGGAAACGTGCACCTTCATATTTGAATATCCAGTTGCTTGTGTAGAATGACTTCTCAGGAAGAAGATGCAACAGTTCAGACGGGAGAGGCAACTGTTCTTCCAGCTCCACTAGTTAATCCTCCCGAAAGAGTTCCTACTACACTATCATATAAAGTTTTTCGCCAGCTGTGTGCTCAGTTTGGCATTGCTGAATCAGATGCCATTCTTCCTGAGAGAAGTAACACTGCTGACATAGCACCTTCTGGCTTTGTGACAGTTAACCGGCATATGTGCCTAAGTGGGGGCGTTCCTCCTTTCAATGACTTTTTCCAACAACTTCTTCATCAATTGGCCATTGCTCCATCCCAACTACACCCCAATGGCTACGCCATTCTAATGGGGTTGTGTGTGCTATTTAGGAGAACACTTGATCGACTTCCGAGCTTTGATGAAATTTGTTACTTATGCTCCTTTAGCCGGACCAAAGATCATCCTTCTATTACTGTTGTGAGAAGCGCCCGAAACCGCAAATTAATTATTGGCCTTCCCGACACTGCTCACGGGTTTCTAACCCAGTTCTTCTTCGTTCGTTGCCCCCCGGGGTTTTATGCTCTGTGGAGGGAAGGAAGTAAGACCACCCATCCTTGCTTCGTTTGTTATCTGGCCTTTGTGAGACTGACCTGCTAAGTGTTAACTCTGCTTCTTTTATTTTCAGCGCTGCCTCCTCCCTCTAGGAATCCCAGTCACAAGTCGACTTTCGAGAGGCTTAAGGCCGTACCTGTTGAGGAGAGAGATATTCAATTTATGTTGAAAGATGAGTTTCTGCATCAGTACGGACTTTTGCATACTTCTCGTTCTACGCGTCCTCATGAAATTCCAGACTCCCCAGCTAGAGTGTTGGATGCCTCAGTTTCTACTAGCACATCCATATCTAAAGGACCTGCTCCTGAGACTTCGCTAGTGAAGTGTTCCTCTTCTGTTGATGCTGCAGGGCCGTCTGACAAACTTGCCCCGGTTATCGAGGAAGAAGAGCCTCAGGGATCTTCCCATCATTCACAAGAATCTGGTGAAAAAGCTGAGAAATCCAGTCCTGTCAAGCAAAGTAGGGACGATACTTTCGAAGGACTGAGCGACCTTTTTGCTACTTCACAAGATATCTTTAAAGAAGATCCTATCACTGCCGGGATTTCTTCTTTAGTAGTTGAAGCTACTTGTACTTTGCAACAGTTGCCGTCGACTAAAGAGTTGACGCTATCTATTACACCCACAACTACTCCCCCATTAAAGAGTGGTTCGTAGACTGAAGCACGTAGTTTGCACATCACACACACTTAGAATTCCTGGCACTTTTATGCTCTCTCTTTTCTTTTTTAAACGTTTGAAGGATTCTCAAGTTTTATTTCTTCTTTTTAAATTTTAGGTTTACCAATGAGGCGAGGCAGCTCGTACTATGATGACTTTAAGCGATATGGGAAACGCAGCCAGTATGGCTATCAATCCTATCCTCCTATTCATAGAGAGACTGATGAAGAAAGGGCAGCCCGGAAGGCTCGGGAAAGACGTGATTATGAAGAACGCTTTGGAAGACCAGATAGTCGACATGATTCCTCCTACAAAGAGAGTGACTCCCTTAAACGCAAATCTCATGATGATAGAGGGAAGAGTCACACAACTGATGACTCGAGCAAACGAGCCAAAGTTATTGAGGAGCCAATGCCTGTGCCTTCAGAGAAGATTACTGCTCCTACTTCTTCTCAATCTCCTGCCCCTTCCCCTACTGATATCCAAGCATCATTAATAGGCCATCTTACCAAGTTGGACCAGGTCCAGCCACTCTTCAACGCCGACTTCCTAATTGGTGTTTAAAAGGAGTTCGCTTCGACCTCGATCTGGTTCCCATAGATAAAAATGCTATGCTACGGAACCTTGATGCAGTCAGAACCGATATTGAGAGGATGTCATCTTGGCAGAAACTCGTTGATGAGCTCCAAAGGGTGAATAGGGCCAATCTTGAAGCTATGCTTACCATGGAGAACGACAAAACTGAATGGCAAAAGATCCTTAAACAGCATGATGTAGAAATGAGGAGTATCGCCGATTATAATGAGAAACTTGAGGCAGAAGTTGGGAAACTTAAAGAAGAGCTTGCTACTTCTTCCACTTCTTATTCTCAAAGGGAAAGTGTGCTTCTTCAACAGGTGCGGGATGCTCATGCCGCGCAAAGGGATGCTGAGGCCAAGGCTGATGAGTTGGAGCAGATTATAGAGGGCAACCGTACCGACATTACTCAGTTGCGAGGACAAACTGGCCTTCAGGCTGCAGAGATTGAAAAATTGAAAGCCCAGTTATCCAAAGTCGAGAGAGAGCGGGATGAGGCTGTTGCGGGCAGAATTACCGCTGAAGAGGCCCATAAAGCTACCAAAGCTGATATTGGCTCGACATTATTTGATTTCTACTTGCAATGTATATTAGGGCGTGGCTGTCTTGCATTCCTGGGCCCCAAGTATGAGATTACCCTGGCCGAAGTGTGGGAGGCTGCACTAGATATGTTTAAAGGGGCCGGGTACACTGAAGAGGAGTTGGAGGTGCACTACTTAGACTTTGAGGCTCGTGTAGCCCTTGCCAGAGGGAAAGAGCAACTCGCCAGATCGCGGGTTGAAATAGTGGGGGAAGAGCATCAAGAAAAAGAAACAAATTTGACTGTTCCTGTCCCTCCTTCAACTTCGGTCGACGCTGGCATTATTGGCTCAAGCTCTTATGTACCGATCCCTGCTCAAACTGATACCGGGGCCAAAATTATTCAAGTTACAGATGAATCGCAAGAGAGTGCTGAAGCCCCGGACTATGAAATTGATGTAATAAAGACAACTTCTGCAGGTAACTCCACTGTAAATTTCGCTCAAGTGGATTGCTCATTTACTTCACATGGGTTAAATGAGCTCCTTGACTATTTTCTCAACCTTGATGAGCCTTCATCTCCTCTGTTTACTGACTTTAACCTCTTTTCTTCTACAGAGAAAGTATCAAGCACCGCTCAGATTTCTCCTCCTCTGGTTATCCCTCCTCCGTCTCTCCAGGTGGCTCCTCCTTCTGCTTCTCAGCCCGGGTCGCAAGAGGAACAAATAGAAGCCCTCCATGGTTTAGACGATCCCATCGCTTCGCAGGAGCATAGAGACGAGGGACTTGTAGGAGGTGAGATATCCCCGGAGCGGACCCCTTCTGATGACATAACTTTGTCTAAACTTGCCACTCCGGGAAGTGAGACTTCCTCAAAGAGGAGGAAAAAGCATGGAACGTCAAAGAGAAGGGGGAAGATAATCACTGTTACTGAAGGGGAGCCAGAAGTTGGACCAGCTGCACCTACCCCTCCTTCTTCCCTTGTGCCAACTGACCGGCCTGAAAAGCTAATCATTCGGCCGGGAAAAGGGTCCAAAGGTAGTAAAAAGAAGTGAACATTTTAGCTTTTTGCCGTTTGCATGTACTGGTCGAGAATTGTGCGGGTACCGGCCCCCGCTTTTCTTTATTTTGAAACCTGTACCTGCATTTCGATTGAATAAAATGATCCTTTGTTTGTACAGACTTCTGTTTGAATGCATTTATTATTCATTTTTGCACAAGTTTATTTATATGATATTGCAGCGGGCTTATGGTATGTTGTTTGAGTATTACTTTACTGATGCAGCTATACTATTATACCATGTTTCCCCCATACCTTAAGCTTGCTGCAATATCTTATACTTCGAGGGGACTTGCACTCTTATTTGCTAAAGCATAATTATTTTATTTTATTTTATTTTATTTTATTTTAAAGAAAATTTTTGTAGAGTACAACTCCCTTCGTATAAGTTTCTACGCTTTGCTGTTCGAAGAAATCACTTTTTCCTTTTACTTATGTGCATATTTTACCAAGTGAATTCTTCTATGTGGTAAAGCGGGCCTCTAAAGGGCACTTTAACTTTTTTTTTTTTTTTACAAAGTTGTACCTCTGAGGAGGGATTTTTCACGTTTCAACATTTGGAAGTTTTATTTCAATCTCGGTGAAACGTGTACCTCCAAAGAGTTGTGCCTTTGAAGAAAGCCTTTTCACGTTTCAACACTTGGAAGTTTTATTTCAATCTTGGTGAAACGTGGGCTTCCGAAGAGGTCTTTCTTCTTGATTGTGTCCCCGGGAGGGGGTTGTACCTCTGAGGAGGGATTTTTCACGTTTCAACACTTGGAAGTTTTATTTCAATCTTGGTGAAACGTGTACCTCCAAAGAGTTGTGCCTTCGAAGAAAGCCTTTTCACGTTTCAACACTTGGAAGTTTTATTTCAATCTCGGTGAAACGTGGGCTTTCAGGAAGGTCTTTATTTTGTTTTTGCATTTCAACTTTGGTGAAGTGAAATTCCGAAGAGCGGTTGTTACACTTCAACTCCTGGCGAAATGTGCCTCCGAAGAGGGCTTTTATTTTGTTTACATTTCAACTCTGGTGAAGTGAAATCTCGAAGAGCGGTCTTAACACTTCAACTCCTGGTGAAATGGGCCTCCGAAGAGGGCTTTTATTTCGTTTGCATTTCAACTCTGGTGAAGTGAAATCCCGAAGGGGGGTCATAACACTTCAACTCCTGGTGAAATGTGCCTCATAGAGGGTTTCCATCGCCTGGAAGTTACTCTCTCATGGTTGGAGGGTCATGACTCCTCCAATCTTTTTTGTTGAGTAGAGAACTTTCTTTTTTGTCGCGTATGACCCATTAGAGGTCTTTATCCTCCGAAGAGTTGTGTCTCCGAAGAGGACTTGTGCTGTCAATGATGGCTTTGGTTGTTCCTCTGTTCACTTGCTTATGCCTTTTCAATGATCCTCTGCCTTCTCTTTCTCTTTTTTTTTTTTTTTTTTTTAGTAACTTGCTTAATCCAAGGAAGTGCGCTTCACTGTCAGGCCATTTCGTGAGAACGAGTACTAGCTTCTTAATTGGACGTTTGTTTGTTTAAACGATCTCAATTTATTAGCAAAGACCCGTTTTTGTCGAAATCATAGGCCGTTCAATTGAAGTACTTCCTATCTAGGATTTGAATTCAGGGCTTTTGTGACTCGAAATTTGGCGAGAATCACTTGGTCTTTTTACGTGCAAGTTTCACTTCCATTGTCTGCAAAAATTTAAATCGATATTTCAGCAATACATTCTATGTACTTTTCATATCGAAAATAAAGCAAACATGTAATAGGAATAAGGAACACAAGATTTATAGTGGTTCGGCCAGGAAATTGGGCCTACATCCACTTTATATTCTTTCATTATTTACTTGCATCAGTTTTACAATTGCTTTCAATTACAAGAATCATACATTCATAATTCTTTTTACAATATTTCAACAAAATTTTCAAGTAAAGTATGGACGCAAATGGTTGCTGTTCCATGCCCTTGGAATTTGATCTCCATCAACAGTGGCGAGTTTGAATGTGCTGTCAAGAAGCTTCTGACCTATTACATACGGTCCTTCCCAATTTGGCCCAAACACACCTGTCGCTGTCATAATTCTCTTCAGGACTAGGTCTCCAATCTCAAAGCTGCGTTGGCGAACTTTGGAATTAAAATGTCTGGCTATTCTTTGCTGATGAGCTGCAATTCTGAGATTGGCCTCATCTCTTTTTTCATCAAGGAAATCTAGCGCTTCAAGCTGTAGCCTTTCATTTTCTGCTTGGTTGAAATGGATCCTTCTGTGTGAAGGAACCTCTGTTTCTATCGGGATCATTGCTTCCGACCCGTATGCTAATGAGAAAGGAGTGTGCCCAGTCGCAGTTTTGTGAGTGGTTCTGTATGCCCATAGTGCAAGTGGTAGCTTATCGACCCAACCACCTTTTGCTCTTTCGAGTTGCTTTTTTATGGTTGATTTGATGATCTTGTTTACTGCTTCCACTTGCCCGTTTGCCTGCGGATGAGCAACTACTGAAAAGCTTTTCTGGATTTTGAATCGCCTGCAAAAATCTTGGAATTCCTCGCTTTCAAACTGAGTACCATTGTCTGTGATTATTTTCTGAGGCACACCATACCTGCAAATGATATTCTTAGTCACGAAACTTATCATCTTCTTAAAGGTGATAGTAGCCAATGGTTCAGCTTCAGCCCATTTCGTAAAATAATCAACTGCAACAATAGCATATCTAATCCCTGATTTGGCAGTCGGTAGCGTCCCAATGAGATCCATTCCCCAAATTGCAAATGGCCATGGACTGACCATTTGTGTGAGTTCAGTTGAAGGTGCTCTAGGAATTTTGGCAAATCTTTGGCATTTGTCACACTTTCGGGAATAGCTTGCAGCATCATGATTAATTTCTGGCCAAAAATATCCGTATCGGAGAATTTTCTTTGCTAATGTTTGACCACCTGAATGATCACCACATTCTCCTCCATGCACCTCAGCTAGGATTGTTTTGGACTCTTCCCGGGATACACATCGAAGCAATGGCATTGAGAATCCCCGTCTGTATAATCGGCCATCCTGAATTACATAGCGAGAGGCTTTCCTTAGTAGCTTTCGTCTTTCTATCGAATTTTCTGGCAGAGAACCTCTGAGTAGGTAGTCCAGTATTGGAGTTATCCATGACTCTTGTTCTTGAGATACATTCATAATCCAGTCAATATCCATCTCGTCTATACTTGGTGCTGAAAGGACTTCTACGGGGACCAATCCCAATAGTTGAGCTTCACCAGAACTTGAATACTTTGCGAGGGAATCTGCCTTCATATTCTCTTCCCGAGGAATGTGGCTTATTGAATAGTGATCGAGCTCACACAGAAGTTCCCAAGCCTTCGACAAGTAAGCGGGCAGGTTTCCCCCTTTCGTTTGAAATTCCTTCTTGACTTGGCATACAATAAGCTGAGAATCGCTAAAGATCTGTAATGCTCGTATGTTTAGTTCTTTAGCGATTTTCAGTCCTGCGATAAGAGCTTCATATTCGGCTTCACTGTTTGTTGAAGGAAATTCCAATCTTAGTGCATAGCATAATGACCGACCTTCAGGAGTCTCAAGTACGACTCCGGCTCCAGAACAGTAATCATTTCTTGCACCATCGACATATAACCTCCACTGGATAGGGGAATTGTCGAACGTTTCTTCCTCACTGTTACCTTTATCTGTAAAATCTGCAATGAAATCTGCTAAAGCTTGTCCATTGACCGCTTTCCGGGGATGATAAGTGATGTCATACTGACTGAGTTCAATATTCCACTTTAGAAGACGACCCGAAGTTTCAAGGCGAAACAGGACTTGCTTTAAAGGTTGATCAGTGAGGACTCTGATAGGATGAGCTTGAAAATATTGCCTCAACTTCCTAGACGCAATTAGTAAGCAATAGGCGAGTTTTTCCAACTTAGAGTAATTCATCTCTGCCCCAGTGAGTCTTTTGCTGATATAGTAAACTGGATGTTGAATCCTTTTGTCTTCCCGTATCAGCGCTGCACTTAAAGCATGTGATGATACTGCCAAGTATATAAGAAGATCCTCGCCATCGCCAGGCCTAGAAAGTATTGGAGGCGTCTCCATATGGCGAATCAACTCATCAAAGGCTTTTTGGCATTCGGGAGTCCAATTGAAGTTTTTCTTTCCTTTCTTTAGGGCGTCAAAGAATGGGATGCATTTATCTGTGGCTTTGGAAATGAACCGACTTAAGGCGGCAACTTTTCCATTGAGACTTTGCAATTCCTTCTTTGTTCTAGGAGCTTTGACTTCTTTCAAGGCAGTAATTTGAGCTGGACTAGCCTCAATGCCCCTAGCGCTGACGATAAACCCTAAGAATTTTCCGGACTCGACCCCAAACGTGCATTTCAGAGGGTTAAGCTTCATTCTGTATTTCCGGAGGACTGCGAACATTTCTGCCAAGTGTTCAATGTGATCCGCTGCTTTCTTAGACTTTACTAACATGTTATCAACGTAGACTTCCATAGTTTTGCCCAATTGCGGTTTGAACATAGCATTAACAAGTCTTTGGTAGGTTGCCCCTGCATTCTTCAAACCGAAGGGCATAACTCTGTAGCAATAAAGACCAACATCGGTGATAAAGCTCGTGTCCTCCTGATCCGGTTCATGCATCATGATCTGGTTATATCCAGAGTAGGCATCCATGAAAGATAACAATTCATGTCCCGCTGTTCCATCTACCAGTTGATCGATCCTGGGTAAAGGAAAGCAATCTTTAGGGCAGGCCTTGTTCAGATCTGAAAAATCGATGCACACTCTCCATTTTCCATTAGCTTTCTTAACCAACACAGGATTTGAAACCCAGTTCGGATATGTAGATTCTCTGATGAAGTTATTTTCCATGAGTCGATCAATTTCCTCTTTTAATGCTGCTGACCTTTCTGGACCTTGGGTTCTTCTTTTCTGTTTTACTGGTGTAAACTTTGGGTCAATATTCAGAGCGTGTACTGCAACTTCTGGAGATATTCCACACATATCAGCATGAGTCCAAGCGAAGACATCCAGATTTGCTTTCAGGAATGATATCAAGATATTCTGAATTGACACATTAAGTTGTGAACCCACATTCAACACCTTATTTGGGTCCTTCGGGTCAACAGGTACCGGTACCGTCATTTCAACCGGCACTACTCTATTCTCCCCTGCACTGGCTTTTCTGGGATCCATCTCTTTCCGTGCCCTGCTATGCTCGCCAGTGCAGGGTCCGCCCCGTAATTGCTACAAGGCTGGCTCTTTGATGCGGACCGGAGTGGCCGCATCCTTTCCCATTTCCCTCTTTCTTGACTCTCGCAACTCTGTCAAATAGCACTCTCGCGCAGCATTTTGATCCCCTTTTATAACTCCTACTCCATTGTCCGTAGGGAATTTAATAGTGAGGCACCATGGGGCTAGAATAGCTTTGAATGCTGCGAGCGTTGGACGGCCAAGGAAAGCATTATAAGCAGAAAATTCATCGACAATCACAAATGTTTGCTTGCGGACCACTTTCCTTTCTCCTTCCCCAAGTTCTACTAGCAGATCGATGGTTCCTATTGGTTGCTTTGGCTCCCCGGTGAAGCCAGCGATCTTCTGCGATGAGGCTTGTACATCGACCATAGGGATTTTCATTTGGTCGAATGTCTTCTTGAAGAGGATATTACATGATGCTCCGCAGTCAATGAGAACTCTTCTGACAATGGCCGGTCCAATACCAGCAGAGATGACCAAGGGATCTAGGGTAGGAGCTTCGATACCTGAGGAATCTCTGGCTCTGAAAATAATATCATCACTGAAAGTTTTCTGTTGTTTCAGGGGCGTAGTGTCTTCTAAAACAAAGACGTCTTCTTCGGCTGGAACATATTTCAAAGCTCTGGCATATCTCTCCATCTCTCCCCAGCTCTTGCCAGCTGGGTGAGGCCCTCCTGTAATGACATTGATAATGGGCCTTCCAGATTCATGCCCCGTAGCTTTCTCACCTATCCTAGGCTGATGAACAGGAGCCTGTTGCCCCTGACTTGACGATGCAGGATTGTTGCTATTCTTTTTCACAAATTGCTGCAGCTTGTTTTCTCTTAGCAATTCTTCAATCAGATTTTTCAACTGGCGGCATTCATCAGTCTCATGACCGGGTTGATTATGGAAGCGGCAGAACTTCCCACTTTGTATAGCCTTTTTTCCGGTCCTCAAAGGGATAGGTTTAGGGAGGTCAACAGAATCTTTAATGGCAAGGAAGATATGCTCCGGCGTGTCTGATAAAGGAGTATACTCTGATGGCTTGAAGGATCGGGGCTTCTTCAGATTACTCTGTTTCTTCCCATTGTTATTTTCCCTTTTTTGCCCTACAGATTCAATCTTGCGTGGTGAAACAGTGTTATCTTCAGCTTTTTCTGACACTGCCTTCACCGGTACAGGACGGCTTTCCAGGCGTATGAATTCGTCTGCCTTTTTGTAGAACTTTTCGAGGGAGGTTGGCTCCTTCATGTTTAGCCATTTCCCAAATTCGCTTGACTTATCAATAGCCCTCATCAGATAAGTCAATATCATTCGCGGTTCAGCATTGTCCACCTCTGCCAGCGCTATATTGAAGCGGTTCAAGAAAGATCTGATAGATTCACTGTTCTATACTTGACAATGACATGATGTCCTTGGCCTTTGAAGCATATAGTCTGAACTGCTCCTTGAACTTTCGGGTCAAGTCTGAAAACTGATCAATAGATCGGACTGGCAACTTGGTGAACCACAGTAGAGCCACACCCTCAAGGTACACGGGGAAATATCGGCACTTTATCTCGTCAGAGGCTCTGGCACCTGTCATGTGCCAATCGTATTTATACAAGAATTCATTCGGATCACTTGTCCCTTTGTAAGCTGGGATAGTTGGAGGGACAAATTTCCTTGGAAATTCCGCCTTTAAGATTTTCTCAGTAAATGGAGTTTTACTGGGGCGAAACCCCATTCTTTCTCATCTTCAACCCTTTGCATACTTTCTCTCATGATTTGCCGGACCATTCCAGAAAGATACTCCTCATCATGTCGAGCTCCAGATCCACCAACCTCAGGAAGCGTTTGCTCAAAGGGACTGGCAGCCCTTTCTGGAGCATTCCTTTCATTAGCATCACGAACGTTGCCAGCATAATTCCTTCCATTACCAGCCGGTTGATTGTTTGCCCCGAGCAAATCATTCAACTTATTCAGAATTAGAGCATTTTGGGCACTCTGAGCCTCTAATTGTGCATTCTGGGCGTTTATCTGCTGGTTCAGCCCTAATATTACAGCATCCAACTCCGCTTTCGTAACTCCAGCAGACGGAGTGGGTTGATTAGGTACGGGAGAAGCGGAGGTTCCCTCTTGGATATTCCCAGATCAGACAGATCTACTCTTCCTTCCAGGAGCCATTATCTCGGATAAACTTCTGGTTTTCAGGGAAATTCTCTCTACAAACCTCTGTGAAGCAATGATGATAACTTGTCTGAGTTCAATCTTCTCAGTGAAAGCACCAAAAATGTTAACGCTAAAATTTGAACGCTAACACCCCGGTGTATGAGTTGTAGTTGTGAAAGCACCACCCGACGACTCGGGAACAGATTACAAGCGGATAATAGTAGAAAAGCGGTAAACAACAACAATTTTATAGTGGTTCGGCTTTAGGGTATAGCCTACGTCCACTTTAAGTACTTTTATTAATAATCTCGTTACAAGCTGATACAATTCTTCCCAAATACAATACACTTTGAATTACAAGAGACTTAGAACAAGTAGCTTAAACTTCGATGAAGATGAGAGTTTTCGAATCCGTGTTGGATGTATGTGATCTCTTCTTGAAGTTGTTTGTAGCGTTCTTAATATCTTGAGAGCTTCAAGTGTTGGATTGGATTAGTTTGGAATGCAGCAGAGTAACGGTGTTTGAAGGAAATCAGCCCCCCAAAAGTCCTCTTCTAGTTGGAGCTAGGGTCGTATTTATAGGCAATTCTAGGCAGGAAACATTACCAAGTCCTAAGTCGTAACCGACCTAAGTTGAGTCGTGGACGACTTAAACTAAGTCGTGGGTCAGTTGTCACTTAAACGCTGGGTCCAGACTTCTTAAAGGCATCCTTGCTGAACCATAGATATATCACAAGTCCTAAGTCGCAAATGAGTTAACCTGTCCTCTCATAAGTGATGCGGCATTGAACTGATTCTTATGTACGACTTACCATAGTCTTAAGTCGTGTACGACTTACCATATGTCGTAGGTCGTGACCGACCCAAACTGATCCTCGGCTTGTGGCTTAACTGGAGTTAACGAGTCATGGTGCAGTATTGAATTTGCCTCTGTGGCCTTAGGTCGCGAACGACCTAGTAAAGGTCGTAAGTCGGTCATGACTTAGGCGTAGTCGTCTTAACTCCTCGTCCCTCGAGTCGTTAAGTCATAGTTCCTTTAAGTTGTTGGACCGTTACTCCCTTGGGTCATTTAGGTTGTAATGACTTAAGTCGTAAACTTCCTTAAGTCGTGTCATCCTTAACTAGTAAGATTATGCCAACCTTAGGTCGTCAGGCCGTAATGTTCTTAGGTTGTGAAGGCCTTAAGTCGTAGACCTTATCTCGTAGACCCTTTAACCCGTGGAGGCCTTAAGTCGTAGACTCCTTAACTCGTAGATTCCTTAACCCGTGAAGGCCTTAAGTCGTAAATCCTATCTCGTAGATTCCTTAACCCGTGAAGGCCTTAAGTCGTAGACTCCTTAACTCGTAGATTCCTTAACCCGTGAAGGCCTTAAGTCGTAAACTTTAACTCGTAGAGGAAACTGGGTTAACAGTTACGAAAAAATTTATTTAGATAAAAGGGTATGCATTTTTGTAATAGAGTATGAATCTATTGTTAAGTTTATTTATAAAATGGCAGTTGGGTAAATGAAAGGGTGCAAAAGTAAGCTTGTCAGTATATTTAAAGTAACATATGATAATAGGTTTAATCGAAATAAATGAAATTTAAAATCTAAATATTACATTTATAGGGATTTAACTGTAATCGAAGAATGTTAGGATAATAAATTTTGAATCTAATATTAAATCCATCTATTTGAAATATATGAATGGAATAACCATTGATTTCTTTGATTGGATATATAAATTTTTAGAAAGTTAAATTTTAATTTGTGAATTTAATGAGATTAAGGATTTATATTGAAATTTATAAATTTACCTTCTGTAATTTGACATCTAAACTTGTTTGAAACTTTGTAAATGATTAAGAATTTTTAAAAGTGATAAAATGGGTCACTTTTAGAATCTAAATATAAAATTGGATTTTATTTATTTATTTTGAATTTATTTAATTAATATAAAAATAGCCATTTTGGTCACGGACTCGGATTTCGACGAACCACTTTCATCGGATCCGTAACAGTGAATTATTGTAGGGTTTCAAGTTTCATAGCGATCGAACTTGTCATTTGATCGTATGAACGCGAAACGCCTTGAAATCGATTTAATTGAAATCAGTTTGAAATCAATTTGAAAATATAGTTTTCAGCATAACTTCTGCATACGGTCGAATTTGGACGTGAAACTTTTTCCATCGCGTTCAGAATATTTTAAAATACCTATTATGATATATGGGTTTACCCAATTTCGTCCCGGGGTCAGAACGGGCTTTTTGGGCCACGTTAGCGTTAGCACGTTTGTTTATCCGATCCATCTATTCAAATCTCTAACCTACCTATATAAACCCAGTTATAAACCCTAGCCCATCTATTCTCATTTGTTTGTGTGTTCATTTCATCAGTTCCTTCTCTTCTTCCAACGACTAGAAACCCTAGATCCATGTTCAATTTTAAAAATCAAATCCAAAGTCAAAAATTTAAAATTCTCAGAAAAATTCCAAAAAAAATATATGTTGTAGATTTCATCGACACGAATCTACGGGTAGTGTTTGTTTCTGCAATTGATGGTCGTTTCAGCTAGAAAATCTCGGTCAAAGTTCAAATTTTCGAAACCCTAGGCCAATTTGGGGTTCTCGATTTGGGACTCTAATCGATGAAATTGGCATGTGGGTTTTGAAGAGGGTAGCAATGGGAGTCTGTTGGTGGTGGCCGCTCGGTCTATACCGTTGGATGGTGGCCGGAAATCAGTGGTTAGGGTTCGAAACCCAGTGGCGGCGGCGGTCACGAGGGAGGCGCGCGACTTCGGCTATCGAGGCGTCCTAGGAGGATGAGCACCTGGAGATGGTGGCGGCGACCATAGTTGCCGGAGGCGTTGGAAATTTTCGATCAACGTTCGGTCGTGGGGGGTTTTTGCGTGCATGCTGCGTTTCTGGGAATGGGTTAGCGCGTGTAATCCTGGTGACGTGGAAGATGAGTTAGGTTTTATTTTTGTTTTTATTTATTTCTGTTTTTAATTTAATCATGTTTTCAATCGAATTAACTCGTATAACTTTCACATACGCCCTCGTATTCATGCGAATTTTTTTCCGTTAGGATCGTAATAAAATTTCGGATCTATTGACGCTGGTTTGGACAAATTTGGAGACCGTCGAATTTTTGGATTTAAATCGGATTAAAACTCGATTTAAATTCAAAAGGTGAGTGTTTTAACCCTCTGTCAACTTCTAAAATTTCTTATGTTTGTTAAATTGATTTAAGATTTGAGTAGAAATTTGTTTATGACTGTTTGGCATGTTTTATTCATCATCTCAGTTAAATCACATTTATTTAATTTAACTGTTAATTAATTTTTATTATTGCATATAATTTGACAGTTAGAAATTATTTATTTGCATATTAACTGCCTATCATGATTATATTTATTTTATTTCATATTAACTGCCAGTTAAATTTACATTTATTCTTGCATATAAACTACTAGTTTAACAGTAGTTAAATTTATTATTGAATATAAACTGTTAGTTAATACATGTTATTTATTACCTGTATAATTTATATGCTCTATATTGATGTTGTTTAAATTGGATGATGATTGTAATAAATGGTTGATGATTGATATTTGGATGAATAGATGCTGTATTTTATATTGTATAAACTGCAAGTTATCGGGCATTTCATTCATTCGGGATTGCGGTTTGAAATGATATACAACCGCATTTTTATTTTAAATTACGGATTGAAATGATAAACATCCGTATCACTTGACCATATGGTAGAAAATTTTATACAGGCACCGCGGTATATATATATGTAAAAATATTTTGAAATGATTTTCTATGATTTTGTAAAGTTATATATATGGTTTATGGGATATTGATTTGGTTATTGATAAAGGTTATTATATATATAGTAATTTCCGATTTTGAAGCTTTGTATAAATTTGATTTGAAGTTTAAAATTAAGTTTGATTTTAAGATCAAATACGATTTAACATTTATTTAAAATTTAATTTCTGGAGTTTCATTGACTTAAATGAGAATAAAGTTGGAAGATGAATATTAAGTTAAATTGGAATTAAATAAAAAGTTAGTATTTTTAAAGAATATGATTTTATAACTTGATTTTTGTGTATAGTGATCTAAATGAATATCAGGTTGATTAAATGAATATATAACAAACTGAAAGATTTTCCAGTTATGTGAAGTTAAAGGTTTTTCTGAAATTATATTTGAATTCATTAAGTAAATATTTCAAGTCTAAATAATAAGTAATTGAATTTAATATATATGGGATTACCAAATGAGTTTGTTTTGAAATGGTGAAATATTTAAAGCTTTGAAACATAAGAATTGAAATGGTATTTGGAAGTTTAAATCGATATTTGGAAATTGATTTGTGAAATCTAAAGGAGCTATTGTGTTTTATAAAGTAATTTAATATTTAACCATTTAAGAGATGGAAATTTATTTCAAAGTTATGATTTTCAAGGTAGTATGATTTGAAAATATTATATTAAAGAATTTTGATTTCTAAATATTTTACCTTGAAAACCCTATGATTTTGGAAGGAATATATATTGGAAAATAAAATGACATTATATGACTTTGGGTCTAAATGATATCGTATTTGATTTGGGGTTTTAAAAATATAAATGATACCATATTTATATGGGTTTAAAATGGATATTTTATTCTGGTTTTAAAGTTTAAATTGTTTTAAATGACCGCGGTGTTATAATAACGTTTGGTTGTTAAAGAGACCGGGATCGGAAGTTGTCATACTCTCTGCCAACTCCGAAAACCACTTTAACAACCGTGTACGCGGTGGAGATTCCAGAATGAAGTAGGTTGGTGGAGGCGTTTCCTGCAAGGTAAATACATGGACCCGACTCCCGTGAGTTGGCATAAGGTGGCTAAAACAGGAGCGATTATCGGGCCAATGAGGTCATTCCTCTGATCGGACACTCCTCTTCGATATTATACTTTGACTTTGGATTGTTTCAGTGGCCACTTTTACTTTGATTTTTGGGGGAGATTGTTCGAGGTGGGTGGTAGCTGCGGCTACGCGTTTCCATCAGCCCGGATAGCAATTGGTATATCTACCCTGGCATTGCCTAGTTGTTCCATGTCACCTACCATAGCGCGCCCTCTACGAGGTTCGATTTGTGTCGTACCTATGGAGTACCCTCTGGTAGCTTCCCGATCAGGAGGTATTACGGAACTGTATAGACTATTGGCATTATTTGTCCTAAGGGCTATATGGGTAACCCCTTAACGCTATTAAAAAGTAAGTTTATTTTACAATTAGACACTATTATAATAGCGCAATATACTACATAGTAAATAGTTTAACGGATCCTTAGTAGATGTAAATCCCGAACATCTCTTGAGTTACTGCACTCATATTTATTTCTGTTAATTTAACTCACATAAGATCTTTTAGTTCTGACTCGAGTGTTTTTGTCTTTTCAAATTCGCTCGGGTCAGTCCGAGCATTTCAGGATTTGAAGATTTAGCTCTGGAGGACGAAGACGAAGATCCGTATTATTATTATTTATATTATTGCACTTCACTCATACTGTTCCACTGCATTATTATATGGTATGTGCACTCTGATATGTATTTTATAAATATAATCAAAGGTTTTGTAAAACACCTTCATGAACTGTATATTTAATTATTATATTTTATCCTTCCGCTGTGAGATTCTGTTTAGTTTTTCTCTTCTCTGTTTTTCTTATTTATCCCATAACAATCCGCCCTTACGTATGGTTTGAATTGGCACGTGTGTCGATTTGACGCGTGCGAAAAGGAGGGATGTTACATCTGGTATTAGAGCTTTGGTTTAGCGATAAACCTTAGCTTTGTGGGGGTTTGACTCTTTACTAATAGGGTAGAAATACCCTATGGGAGTCGCTGAGTGTATATATATGAGAGAGCGTATTTGTTAGTGCTATAAAAAGGTTTTATTAATGTGTTAATGTGTTCCGTTTTGTATTTATAAATTCCGGTTGATGCATGGGACGCTGTGACATCAATAGGGATTTCTAAACACTTAATAGGACAGATCGACATAATATTTGTTTTAATATAGGTGAATGAAATAATTTTACCTATTCTATTTTCTATAAAATAAATTTTCAAATAATATCTATATTTGACTGCAATAGATTGGTTGTTAGGAATAAGATATATAAATAATAGATAGAAATAAGATTTAAAATTATAAAATAAATGAAATTTGGGAAATTTAGAACTTAAGATCCGGGGTTTTGAAATTTCTTTCGAATAAATTTTGGAATATAATAATATTGTGTATAAGTATTTTCTGATATAAATATTTTAATATAATTCGGAAGAATTGTTTTAAAGAAGATTTTTGAGAAAATAAGTTGTACTTTCCTCTCTGTCGCTGGAAAATAAATTCGGCGATGGCGGCCGCATCATCGACTTTTATTTTTGAGTTTCGAAGGGGAAAGGCCACTGTAGTAATTCTACTACGGATTTATTTTTGGAAAATATATAAATTTTGAATTGTTTTAAATATAATTAGAGATATATAAGTTATAAGAATATATTTATCTATTGTTTTAAAATAATTTGAAATTTACCCCGGTATTAAATTCTTAGATTTCCATTAATTTATTTGTTTCAATTACTGTAGTGAGTTGAAACGTAGGTAATTAATAAATTAAAACCTCTAAGGAAATAATGATAGGTTATAAATGGTATTAAATGGAATTTGAAATTATAACCTACGAAATAAAGAATATTATTATTGAACGTTAAATTAATCATCGGTAACGAGAAAACTTGTATAACTTTCAAGTACATTCTTTAAAAACATATATAACTTACCAAGTATAAAAGGTTGAAATGTTTAATAAGAAATGTAATGGAAATTATACGAGTAAAAGTAGGTAATGAAGTATTCAATGAATTTGCTATTATAAATGAGAATCTAATGTTATAAACTTAAAGTTATAATTCAAATTTTTCCGAGTAAATATAATTAAAGGTAAGTATGACAAATAGATGATTATAAACTTAAGTAATTAAAGTATAAATAAATGAGGTCATGCAATAATAAATGAATGAATAGTTATAACGAAATAAAAAGGGAACTGAAATGACCTGAGATAATGGGATTGAATAATTGTAAGTAATAAGAAAAATTAAATGAAGCAAACATTTAATGAGTAAATGTAAATTTAAACGATAAATCACTGTATAAGTAAAAAGAAAATCAAACAACAAAGGTATGTAATTAATAAAAGGTTAAGTTGATTGTTGTTTGGATTGTTGTTGTTTGGTTATGATTGTTTGGGTAAAATATTTTGAAAATTGGATTTGGGGTGAATGTATAATCTATTTAGTTTATCTTAGACTGTTGAGTAAATGATGCACTTGATGGTTTATTCTTCATTCCGTACGGTTTAGAAGTTTTGAACCCGAACGACTATTGTTTGTTTGGTTGAATGGTTGCTTTGAATTTGTTGTGTATGCTGTTTGTTGAAATTGATGGTTGTTGTATTGATTTGTTGTTA
Source organism: Allium cepa (assembly GCA_030765085.1). NCBI lineage: Eukaryota > Viridiplantae > Streptophyta > Magnoliopsida > Asparagales > Amaryllidaceae > Allium > Allium cepa. The sequence goes on along the minus strand of CM060931.1, from coordinate 754,000,427 downwards.
GTGATTGAAACCACTTAAATATTTCACTCTAAATTGTTAACCCTTTTGATTTTATAAGTGAAACGCAGATTATGGAAGCAAGTGCTACTGCTTTTGGTTCCATAAATTAAGCATAAATTGCACGACAAATAGGTACGTTTCGAATTACGGTTTATAGCGCTATGTTATATATTTTCCCGTGTAGGGGTATATTTTATTTTGGAAAGTATTTGTGTATATTGTTATATTTATATTATATTTCTTTCGAGCCTCTCCGTACAAAGAGACTCTGCCAAAATTTTCCGAAAATTTTGAACTTAGAAATATTTTAAAAATGTTTACGAACTTTAACAATTTATGTATAAGGGATTTAAATTGGTATATTTTATGATTAATTATTTTATTTTGTAAACTTATTTGTTTATAAATTTAATTAAGAAAGATATATTGTCTTTTTATTTCTTCTTTTCCCTTCTTTTCCTTTTCAGGGACGAAAAGTTTTGATTAGGGGAGAGTGTAACGACTCGTAAATTTCGATAATTTAATTTGTTTATTTAATAGGATTTCTAATTTAAATTTAGGAAGAAACAGAAATCATATTTATTTATAGGAAAGAGAATGTTGTAATTAAATGTATCAAGGGAAATTAAAATTTACAAATTTAATTATATATTGCAATTAATTGTAATAGTGAAAATTGTTGCAATTGGATATAAGGTTAGAAATAAGTAAATAAAGGCAAGTATTGAATTCATCAATGAAAATAAATTTTTATTTAGTACAATCCCTTTTTATTAACTATTGTAAGGTGTTAATTAATTAAAATGGAAAATTTGGCAATAGATTCAATTTGTATGTTGGATAATAAATTGCAATAACTAAAGTTAGTAATTAATGGGTTAAAGGGAATACCAATTTACTCATAAAGTGAATATAAGTGAATGTAACAAAATAAACAGGAAACAATAATTATTCATAAGTGATGGTTGATGTAAAAGGAATAACTAATTGGATTTAGAATCTTAATCTGTATGTGTGCATATATTTAATGGAATATAAGAAATAAAAAAAAGTAAGGATTTGATTAATATATATGTTATTTATTCAGGTTATTGGAAAAAAATTGGGAATCCAATTGTAATTAATGGTAATAATGATGGTATTAGCTAATAAATTAAATTTAATATCCATAAATGAATGTATGTAAATGTATAATAGGTTATTTATCAAATAGAAGGAAAGAAGAATAAATATCGAATTGATTGATGAATAAATATATATTGAATAGTAATGAAATGTAAAGTAAATGGCGATTATTCAAAATTAAAATAAGATAATGAATTGCAATAATTGTGGGTTGATAATAAGGTGTGAATGGAAAAGTGATTGTATGGTAAATAAATGGAATTCAAATTTATTGGGAAAAAATAAATGGTTACTTAGTAATAAATTTAAACGGACTTAAAAATGGAATTTATTTAATTAATAGATATAAGGATAAGGATACTTATAAATGTGGGATTGAGAGATTTACAACAATTATTATGAGTTATATTTATATTCAGTCATTCAATTTAATTTGTAAATCATTGAAATAAATGGTACGTTTAAATAAATTTAGGTAATAATGGGGAATAACGTAAATAAATTCTTCATTAAATGATGGTTAGTGTATATAAAGAATGGAGGTAAAGATTTATAAATTGATTTGAATCCAAAATTTAATGGAATGAGTAATTGGAATTAAATGGATTAAATGTTGAAGTTACGAAAACATTTATTTAGATAAAAGGGTACGCATTTATGTAATAGAGTATGAATCTATTGTTAAGTTTATTTATAAAATGGAAGTTGGGTAAATGAAAGGGTGCAAAAGTAAGCTTGTCAGTATATTTAAAGTAATATATGATAATAGGTTTAATCGAAATAAATGAAATTTGAAATCTAAATATTACATTTATAGGGATTTAAGTGTAATCGAAGAATGTTAGGATAATAAATTTTGAATCTAATATTAAATCCATCTATTTGAAATATATGAATGGAATAACCAATGATTTCTTTGGTTGGATATATAAATTTTTAGAAAGTTAAATTTTAATTTGTGAATTTAATGAGATTAAGGATTTATATTGAAATTTATAAATTTACCTTCTGTAATTTGACATCTAAACTTGTTTGAAACTTTGTAAATGATTAAGAATTTTTAAAAGTGATAAAATGGGTCAATTTTAGAATCTAAATATAAAATTGGATTTTATTTATTTATTTTGAATTTATTTAATTAATATAAAAATAGCCATTTTGGTCACGGACTCGGATTTCGACGAAACCAGTTTCATCGGATCCGTAGCAGTGAATTATTGTAGGGTTTCAAGTTTTGTAGCGATCGGACTTGTCGTTTGATCGTACGACCGCGAAAAGCCTTGAAATCAATTTAATTGAAATCAATTTGAAATCATTTTGAAAATATTATTTTCAGCATAACTTTTGCATACGATCGAATTTTGACGTGAAACTTTTTCCATCGCGTTCAGAATATTTTAAAATACCTATTTTGATATATGGGTTTACCCAATTTCGTCCCAGGGTCAGAACGGGCTTTTTGGGCCACATTAGCATTAGCACGTTTGTTTATCCGATCCATCTATTCAAATCTCTAACCTACCTATATAAACCCAGTTATAAACCCTAGCCCATCTATTCTCATTTGTTTGTTCATTCATTTCATCGGTTCCTTCTCTTCTTCCAATGGCTAGAAACCCTAGATCCATGTTCAATTTCAAAAATCAAATCCAAAGTCAAAAATTTAAAATTCTCAGAAAAATTCCATAAAAAATATATGTTGTAGATTTCGTCGACACGAATCTACGGGTAGTGTTTGTTTCTGCAATTGATGCTCATTTCAGCTAGAAAATCTCCGTCAAAGTTCAAATTTTCGAAACCCTAGGCCAATTTGGGGTTCTCGATTTGGGACTCTAATCGATGAAATTGGCATGTAGGTTTTGAAGAGGGTAGCAATGGGAGTCAGTTGATGGTGGCCGCTTGGTCTATAGCGTTGTATGGTGGCCGGAAATCAGTGGTTAGGGTTCGAAACCGGGTGGCGGCGGCGGTCACGAGGAAGGCGCTCGACTTCGGCTATCGAGGCGACCTAGGAGGATGAGCAACTGGAGATGGTGGCGGCGACCATAGTTGCCGGAGGCGCTGGAAATTTTCGGTCAACGTTCGGTCGTGGGGGTGTTTCCGTGCGTGCTGCGTTTCTGGGAATGGGTTAGCGCGTGTAATCCTGGTGACGTGGAAGATTAGTTAAGGTTTTATTTTTATTTTTATTTATTCTTATTTTTAATTTAATTATGTATTCAGTCGAATTAACTCGTATAACTTTCACATACGACCTCGTATTCACGCGAAATTTTTTTGTTAGGATCGTAATAAAATTTCGGATCTATTGACGCTGGTTTGGACAAATTTGGAGACCGTCGAATTTTTGGATTTAAGTCGGATTTAAACTCGATATAAATTCAAAAGGTGAGTGTTTTAACCCACTCACAACTTCTAAAATTTCTTATGTTTGTTAAATTGATTTAAGATTTGAGTAAAAATTTGTTTATGACTGTTTGGCATGTTTTATTCATCATCTCAGTTAAATCGCATTTATTTAATTTATTGTTAATTAATTTTTATTATTGCATATAATTTGACAGTTAGAATTTATTTATTTGCATATTAACTGCCTATCATGATTATATTTATTTTATTTCATATTAACTGCCAGTTAAATTTTCATTTATTATTGCATGTAAACTGCTAGTTTAACAGTAGTTAAATTTATTATTGAATATAAACTGTTAGTTAATACATGTTATTTATTACCTGTATAATTTATATGCTCTATAATGATGTTGTTTAAATTGGATGATGATTGTAATAAATGGTTGATGGTTGATATTTGGATGAATGGATGTTGTATTTTATATTGTATAAACTGCATGTTATCTTGTATTTCATTCATTCGGGATTGCGGTTTGAAATGATACACAACCACATTTTTATTTTAAATTGCCGATTGAAATGATAAACATCTGTATCACTTGACCATAGGGTAGAAAATTTTATACAGGCACCACGGTGTGTGTGTGTATTTATATATATATATATATATATATGTAAAAATATTTTGAAATGATTTTCTATGATTTTGTAAAGTTATATATATATGGTTTATGGGATATTGATTTGGTTATTGATAAAGGTTATTATATATATAGTAATTTCCGGTTTTTAAGCTTTGTATAAATTTTATTTGAAGTTTAAAATTAAGTTTGATTTTAAGATCAAATATGATTTAATATTTATTTAAAATTTAATTTCTGGAGTTTCATTGACTTAAATGAGAATAAAGTTGGAAGATTAATATTAAGTTTGTTAACTCCGCTTTATCAGTTACTCAGCGACCTAAAAGTGGTACCGACCTAACGACTTAAGAGGTTACGACCTAACGACTTAAGAGGTTACGACCTAACGACTTAAAAGGTTACGACCTAACGACTTAAGGAGTGGACGACCCAACGACTTAAGATGTGGGGGGACCTAACTGTTCAACGACCTAATTACTGAAAGAGGTTTGCGACCTAATGAGTTCAGTGACTCGGCGGTCCGCGACCTAGCGACCTAAAAGGGGAACGACCAAACTGTGTGTTCGACCTAAAAAGTACAGCGACTTAGCGACCTAAGGAATGGGGCGACCCATGACCTAACAAGTTAAGGGACATTACAGTTTAATGACTTATCCTAGGTCGCTAGGTTGGTTGTCTCGGCCTTGTAAAGTTACTGGCTGCTCCCTTAGGTTGCCGCCGACTTACGACCTGCATTTGGTCATTCACGAATCTAGTGCTTGGTAAATAAATTATGTCGCTCCCTCTTAAGTCGCGATGGCCTATCCGCTAGTTCAGATGAGAGTGGAAGGACCAGTTAAGTCGTAGCTCACTTCCCCTTAACTCGCTAGCGACCTACAACCTATCTTAGGTCGTGCGCAACCTATACCTCAGCCAGAAAATCTCCTATAAATACGGCATATGCTCCAACATGGAGGGGACTTTTCGGATCATTTTCTTCAAAGCATCGAGACTCTGCCATCTTCAAGCCGAGCCTTACTCCAACATTCGAAACTCACCAGAAGCTTCAGTCAACTTCAAACAGGGATTCAACATATTCAACCATGAATTCGGAGAAATCTCTTGCATCGAAGTTTTTCTAGCTACTTGTCTTTTGAAGTAAATTGTAATTGAAGGAAATTGTAAAGGACTGTAATCATATAAGCAATAAAAAAGGATTAAAGTGGACGTAGGCTTGATTATAAGCCGAACCACTATAAACTCTGTGCCTCTTACTGCTTTTTCAGTGAATTACTGCTTTTTCTAATTCCCGTGTTAACGGGTGGTGCTTTCATTCAATCTCTATTTGCATCGGGGTGTTAGCGTCTGAATTTTTACGTTAACATTTTTGGTGCTTTCACTGAGAATTGAACTCAGGATACTGTCATCATAGCTTCACAGAAATTTGTGGAAAGAATCTCTCTAAAAACCAGGAGTTTATCAGAAATAATGGCCCCTGGAAGAAAACGCAATTCTATGAGATCCGACGATGTTCGCGAGACTACTGCCATTTCTACTCCTTTAAGTCAAACAACTCCAACCGTTGGAGTTACACGGGCAGAGCTGGATGCTATGGTATCTGGGCTACATTGACAAATGGAAGCTCAGAATAACCTAATGATGGAAAGGTTGAATGCTTTATTTGAGGCAAACTGCAAGCCGGCAACTAAGGAGGGAAACCTTGCCGATGAAGTGCAGAATGTGGAAGGAAGGAATATCCCTCAAAGGCCAGCTGATCCAGTGGAAAGGACACCTCCCCAAACCGGAGGATTGGGGCCGCAACCAACCCTCCGTGAACGGTTGTCAAGACAAAATTCGGAGAGAATGGCCGATGTTTGTCCCGTTGAGCCTCAAAATGATGAAGAGTATTTCTCAGGCATGGTTCGTCAGATTATGAAGGAAAGTATGCAGAGAAATGAAGATGAGAAAGAATGGGGTTTCGCTCCGAGCAAAACTCCATTCACTGAAAAGATCTTGAAAGCAGAATTCCCAAGGAAGTTTGTCCCTCCAACTATCCTAGCTTACAAGGGAACGAGCGATCCTAATGAGTTTCTGTATAAGTATGATTGGCACATGACGGGTGCTAGAGCCTCTGATGAGATCAAATGCCGGTATTTTCCGGTATACCTGGAAGGAGTTGCTTTACTTTGGTTCACAAAGCTGCCGGTCCGATCGATAGACCAATTTTATGATTTGACTCGGAAGTTCAAGGAACAGTTTCGATTGTATGCGTCAAAGGCAAAGGATATAATGTCATTATCCAGCTTGGAGCAGAATCCTGGAGAATCCATTAGAGCTTTCTTGAATCGCTTCAATATAGCTCTGGCTGAAGTGGACAACGCAGAGCCGAGAATGATTTTGACGTACCTGTTGAAGGCTATTGATAAGATGAGTGAGTTTGGGAGGTGGTTGAAAATGAAAGAACCAAATTCACTTGACAAGTTTTATAAGAAAGCCGATGAAGTCATGCGCCTGGAAAGCCTCCAAGCACCGACTAAGGTGGCATCGACAGGGGCTGGAAATAGTAATGCTGTTCCGAATAAGAAAGAATCTGGCAATCAGAAGAAAGGGAATGATGGTCAGAAGAGGCAAGGAGATGCAAAGAAAGGTCGTCCCTTCAACTTCACCCCTCTGACTGATACCCTGGAGAACATCTACTTTGCGAACAAAGACACGGTCGAATTCCCCGCACCAGCTAAGCAAAGAGTTAATAAGAAAGCTTAGAAGAATGGAAGGTTTTTCCATTTCCATAATCAACCCGGGCATGATACTAACAAGTGCCGTCACTTGAAGGAGGTAATTGAGGAACTATTGAAGGAAAACAAGCTCCAGCAATATGTAAAAAGGAACAAGAATGGCCCAACTTCGTCAACTCAAGGACAACAGGTTCCTGTTCATCGTCCTAGCTCAAGTGAAAAGGCGACAACTCATGAATCAGAGAGGCCTGTTATAAATGTGGTTACAGGGGGCCCTCACCCAGCTGGCAGGAGTTGGGATGAGATGGAAAGATACGCCCGTGCTTTGAAGTATGCACCGGCAGATGAAAGTGTTTTTGTGTTAGAAGATGCTGCACCCCTGAATCAGCAGAAAACTATTAATGATGACATCATATTCAGTGCTAGGGATTCGATGGGTGTTGAAGCTCCTACCATTGATCCTTTGGTCATCTCCGCTGGCATTGGGCCAGCTACTGTGAAAAGTGTTCTGGTTGACTGTGGAGCTTCGTGCAACATTCTCTTGAAGAAGACTTTTGGTCAGATGAAGATTCCAATGGCTGACGTTCATGCTTCATCACTAAAGATTGCTGGTTTTACTGGGGATCCGAAACAGCCAATTGGGACTATTGATTTGTTCGTAGAGCTTGGAGAGGGGCAGAGAAAAGTGGCTCGAAAACAGACCTTTGTTATTGTTGAAGAATTTTCTGCCTACAATGCGTTCCTAGGCTGACCAACTCTAGCAGTATTTAAAGCTATTCTTGCCCCATGGTGTCTAACTATAAAATTACCCACAGATAATGGAGTCGGTGTGGTGAAAGGGGATCAGAATGCTGGACGAGAATGTTATCTTACAGAGTTGCGTGAAACGAGGAAGAGAGAAATGGGAAAAGGTGCTGCGGCCCCGGTCCGCATCAAAGAATCAACCTTGTAGCAATTACAGGGTGGACCCTGCACAGGCGAGCATAGCAGTGCACGAAGAGAGATGGATCCCAGAAAAGCCAGTGCAGGGGAGAATAGAGTGGTACCAGTTGAAGTGACAGTGTCGGTACCTGTTGACCCGAAAGACCCGAACAAAGTGTTGAATGTGGGTTCGTAGCTTAATGCAATGGTTCAAAATGTTTTGATATCGTTTTTGAAAGCAAATCTGGATGTTTTCGCTTGGACTCATGCCGATATGTGTGTAATATCTCCAGAAATTGCAGTACATACCTTGAATATTGATCCAAAGTTTACACCGGTAAAGCAGAAAAGAAGAACTCGAGGTCCTGAAAGGTCAGCAACATTGAAAGAAGAGGTTGATCGGCTCATGGAGAATGGTTTTATCAGGGAATCCACTTATCCGAATTGGGTTTCAAATCCAGTACTGGTTAAAAAAGCTAATGGAAAATGGAGAGTGTGCATTGACTTTTCAGATCTAAACAAAGTCTGCCCCAAAGACTGCTTCCCGTTACCCAGGATTGACCAGTTGGCGGATGGAACGGCAGGGCATGAATTGCTATCTTTTATGGATGCCTACTCCGGATTGACCAGATCATGATGCATGAGCCAGACCAAGAGGACACAAGCTTTATCACGATGTTGGTCTCTGCTGCTACAGAGTCATGCCTTTCGGACTTAAGAATGCGGGGGCAACCAACCAAAGACTTGTTAATGCCATGTTTAAACCACAGATTGGCAAGACTATGGAAGTTTATGTCGGTGATATGCTGGTAAAGTCAAAGAAAGCAGTGGACCACATGGATCACTTGGCAGAGATGTTCTCAATCCTCCGAAAGTACGGTATAAAGCTGTATCCTTTGGAGTGTTCATTTGGGGTAGAATCTGGAAAGTTTCTGGGTTTCATTGTAAGTGCAAGGGGCATTGAAGCTAATCCTGCTCAGATAACTGCCTTAAGAGAAGTCAAAGCTCATAGAACGAAGAAGGAATTGCAAAGTCTCAATGGAAAAGTTGCTGCCTTGAGTCGGTTCATTTCCAAAGCTACTGATAAATGCATTCCATTCTTTGATGCTCTAAAGAAAGGAAGAAAAAACTTTGACTGGACTCCTGAGTGCCAGAAAGCTTTTGACGAGCTGATTCGTCATATGGAAACGTCTCCTATACTTTGTAAGCCTGACAATGGTGAAGATCTTTTGGTATATTTGGCAATCTCGTCTCATGCCCACAGTGCAGCTTTGGTACGGGAGGATGCGAAAATTCAGCGCCCGGTCTACTACATCAGCAAGAGACTCACTGGGCAGAATTGAACTATTCAAAGTTGGAAAAGCTCGCTTATTGTCTACTGATTGCATCAAGAAAATTGAGGCCATATTTCCAAGCTCATTCTATCAAGGTCCTCACCCATCAGCCCTTGAAGCAAGTCATGTTTCGTCCTGAGACCTCGGGTCGTCTTTTGAAGTGGAATATTAAGCTCAGTCAATATAACATCACGTATAGTCCCCGGAAAGCAATCAATGGACAAGCTTTGGCAGATTTCATAGCGGAATGTACAAAGAAAGGTGATAGCGAGGAGGTGGTAACCGATAATTCCCCAATTCTATGGAAATTGTATGTCGATGGCGCAAGAAACGATTACTGTTCCGGGGCTGGGGTTGTGCTTGAAATCCCTGAAGGACGGTCACTGTGTTATGCATTAAGATTAGAATTTCCTTCGACTAATAATGAGGCAGAATATGAAGCTCTCGTTGCTGGCCTGAAGATTGCTAAAGAACTGAACATCAAGGCATTGCAAATCTTCAGTGATTCACAACTTATTGTGTGTCAAGTCAAAAAAGAGTTTCAAACCAAAGGAGGAAATCTGCCCGCTTACTTGTCAAGAGCCTGGGAGCTTCTCGAGGACCTGGACCATTATACGATAAACCATATACCTCGGGAAGAAAACATGAAGGCAGATTCCCTCGCAAAGTATGCAAGCACTGGTGAAGCTCAATTATTGGGATTAGTTCTTGTGGAAGTCCTGTCAACTCCATTGATGAAATGAATATTGACTGGATCATGACTGTATCACAGGAGCGAGAATCATGGATGACTCCGATATTGGAATGCATGCGCGACGGTTCTCTACCAGAAAACCCAAGAGAACGGCAGAAGTTGTTAAAAAAAGCATCCAGATTTGTAATTCAAGATGGCCAATTGTATAGGCCGGGATTCTCAATGCCATTACTCCTATGTGTGACCAAGGAAGAAAGTTCTCCGTTATGGATATTTTTGGCAAGATATTAATCGTGATGCCACGAGTTACGCCCGAAAATGTGACCGATGCCAGAGATTTGCAAAAATCCCAAGCGCACCTTCCACTGAGATAACACAGATGGTCAGTTCGTGGCCATTTGATATTTGGGGAATGGATCTCATCGGGCCTCTGCCAACTACAAAATCCGGAATCAGATACGCTATTATTGCTGTAGATTATTTTACTAAATGGGCAGAATCTAAACCCTTAGCTACTATTACCTCTAAGAAAATGATAAACTTTGTAACTAAGAATATCATTTGCAGGTATGGAGTGCCTCAAAAGATAATCACAGACAATGGAACCCAATTTGAAAGTAAAGAGTTCCAAGATTTTTGCAAAAAATTCAAGATTCAGAAAAGTTTCTCAGTAGTGGCTCATCCGCAGACAAACGGGCAAGTGGAAGCAGCAAACAAAATTATCAAATCAACCATCAAAAAACAGCTGGAAAAGGCAAAAGGTGGTTGGGTCGATAAAATTCCACTAGCACTATGGGCATATAGAACTACACATAAAGCTGCGACGGGGCACACTCCATTTTCATTGGCATATGGATCAGAGGCAATGATTCCGGTAGAAATAGAGATCCCTTCACAAAGAAGAATCCATTTCAATCAAGCCGAAAATGAAAAGCTACAACATGAAGCCCTTGACTTCCTTGATATAAAAAGAGAAGAAGTTGAGCTCAGAATTGTTGCTCATCAGCAAAGAATAGCCAGGCACTTCAATTCCAAAGTTCGTCGACGCAGCTTTGAAGTTGGGAATCTAATCTTAAAAAGAATTATGACACCTACAGGCGTGCTTGGACCAAACTGGGAAGGGCCGTATGTTATAGGCCAAAAACTTCTTGATGGCACATTCAAACTTGTAACTGTCGAAGGAGACCCAATTCCAAGAGCTTGGAACAGCAATCATTTGCGCCCATATTTTACTTAAAAGCTTTAGTGAAATATTGTAAAAGAATGACAAATGTATGATTCTTGTATTGAAAGCCGTTGTAAAGCTAGTGCAAGTGAATAATAAGAACTATAAAGTGGATTTAGGCCCAGTTCTTGGCCGAACCACTATAAATCCTGTGTTCTTTACTATTATAGACTGTTTTGCTTTATTTCGATATATAAAATACGTCAATTGTATTGCTAAAATGTCGATTTAATAATGCAGGCCATAAAAGCAAAGCTTACCCATCACAAGACCAAGCAATCCTTGGCATCACCCAACAAGCAAACGCTAAGCCGTTCAAAATTTCCATACTCAAATCCTACGAAAGAAGTGCTTCGAACAAAAGTTAGCGATTCGGCTGGGAGTGGACCATTGCTAACTAACTGTGAATGTTTGTACAAACGAACATCCAATTAAATAGCCCGTGTCTGCCACAAACAACTCGCTTAACTATGAAGTATATTTCTTTGGATAAGGGAAATTGTTGGCAACTAAAAGGGAAGTGTATTTGGAAAAGATAACGGGGATCGCCGACATGAATAGATGGCAAAGAGACATGGGAGAGCAAGCATCAAACAGCAAAAGACCTCTTCGGAGGCACAAGCCCTCTTCGGAGGCATAACTCTTCGGAGGATAAAGACCTCAAACGGGGCATGCCAGAAGACTTTCCCAACAAAAAAGATTGGTATGGAATGACCGGGAGCACCTTCCTTACTGGAAGGCAAGGCGCTTGTTTACTAGCTGAGACAGTTTGCGCAGACAAGCATCCAAGTAACTTGCGTCCGCCCCGTGAATCCATACGATGATCGGAGGCACCTTCCCAAGTGGAAGGCAAGGCGCTTGTTCACTAGTTGAGACAATCTGCGTAGATAAGCGTCCAAGTAACTTGCGTCCGCCCCGTGAATCCGGCCAACCATGAGGAAGAAACTTCCAGGTAGACTCGGAGGCACGCATTCCACCGAGATTTGAACTAAAACTTCACAAGTGCTGGAATTTGAAAAGCCCTCTTCGGAGGCCCATTTCACAATAGTTGAAATGCTAAAAGACCTCGAGCGGGCCTTGCCAGAAAAAGAGAGCTCTTTCTCGACATAAAGTTGCGGACTGATCGGTGTAACAGAACAGTTGTGTCCGCCCCGTGAATCCATCCAACTAAGAGAAAGAAGCTCCAAACTTCCAGGCAAAAGCCCTACTCAGAGGCACACATTTCATCGTGATCTGAAATAAAACTTCACACGAGTCGAAATGTGAAAAGCCCTCTTCGGAGGCCCGCTTCCCAGCAAATAGGGAAAAGATAAAAGCCTCTCCCAAGAGGCAGAAACAAAAGGACCTCTTCCCAGAGGCACAATCAAACAAAAAGACCTCTTCCCAGAGGCGCAACCAAACAAAAAGACCTCTTCTCAGAGGCACAATCAAAAACTCTCTTCAGAGACTCAAGCAGGTTGAAGCCCCTTTTTCGGAAGGCCCACTGCACTATGAAGTGAAATTCACTTGCCAAAGCAAAAGTGACTTTTTTCAAAAAGTGAAGTGTAAAAACTTTGCAAAAAAAAAAAGAGGAGAGGAATCCTCCAATATGAAGTGCATTCTACTAAGCTAGAAAAATACTTTCTTGGAACGGAAATATTATCCTATAAAGTACAAATGCAAACTTCCTTCAAATGGATGAGTTGTTCTCTAAAGGAAGAGTACAAGTCTTCTTGAAACAGAAGAGTTGTTCTCCGAAACTTTGCCAATGTGAAAAAGATTGCAATAAACCTATGGTATGGGGGAAATACAGTGTAGTCATCAAAAAAAATTGAAGACAATGCTCAATAAACATAACATAGGTTTACTGCAACCTCACATAAAGAGGATAAAGAAACTTGCATAAAAACAGAAAGTAAAAGCGTTCTCAAATACAGACAGAAATTTGTATAAGTAAAAGAACCGTTTTATTCCATACTATGAGAATTTATACATATTCAGGTTTCAAAATAAGAGAAAGCGGGAACTGGTACCTGCACAATCTCCAGTCGACACAAGCTTATATACATGCAAAAAAGCAAAAAGTAAAGCAAAGAAGAGAAAGCGGGACTCATCACTTCTTTCTCCCACCACCTTTAGAGCCTTCACCTGGCTTAATACGCAATTTTTCAGGCCGGCTTGGGAGAGTAGAGGGAGAAGGAGGGAGAGCTAGTGCTGGATCAACTTCTGTTTCCTTTTCGGTAACAGAAATGTTTCTCCCTTTCTTCTTTGAAGTTGTACGCTTCCTCCTCCTCTTTGAAGAAGACTCACTCCCCAGAGTGGCAAGAGAAGACAATTTTATGTCATCAGAAAGGGTTCGCTCCGGAGATACTTCGCCTCCTTCAAGTCCTTCGGCCTTCTACTCCTGCGAAGTGGTTGGGTCGTCTAAGTCTTGAAGGGCTCCTATTAATTCTTCATGCGATCCCGGCTGCGAAGTAGGAGTGATTTGAAAGGATGGAGGAGGAACAGCTGGAGGAGGAGAAGTTTCTATGACACTAGGCATTTTCGCTACAGAAGAAAAGCAAAAAATATTAGTATCTCCCGCGAAGAGAGGTGATAACGGCTCATCGAGTCTTAAGTAATAAGCAAGAAATTCATCAAGCTCGGCCGAAGCAAATGAGTAATCCGCTTGACCTGGTTCGACGTTAATATTACCTGGAGAAGTGGGCTTCCTAATGTCAACTTCATAAGCTTGTGCTTCAGTGCTTTCTTCGCCTTCATCTCCACCCTGTGCACTTGTAATCTCAGTTATGACTTTAGCAAGGGACGGAGAATGAGAACCGGAGCCTGTGATATCGACGTCGGCCGAAATTGGAGGAGGGACAGGGGCAATTAATGGTGCTTCTTTCTCTAGATTCTCCTCTCTCATCGTCCCAGCACGCTCTCTAGCGAGCTGATCTTTTCCTCTGGCAAGGGCTGCACGAGCTCCGTCATCCAGATAATGTGCCTCGAGTTCTTCTTCGGCATACCCAGCATCTTTAAACATATCAAGCGCAGCTTCCCATACTTCAGCCAAAGTGATTTCATATTTGGGGCCCAAAAATGCGAGACTGCCACGCCCTAGGACACTTTGCAAGTAGAAGTCAAATAATGTCGAACTGATATCGGCTTTAGTGGCTTGATGAGCTTCTTCAGCTGCAATTTTACCGGCAACAGCCTCATCGCGCTCTTTCTCAACTATAGCAAGTCGAGTTTTTAATGTCTCATTTTCGAGGTTCTGGGAGCTGGTCTGTTGTCGCAACTATGCAACTTCAACGTGATAATCTTCTACAGCCTTTTCCTGCCACTTGAGTTTATCTTCGGCCTCTTGTTGGCTAGCATGAGCATCCCGCACTTGTTGCTGAAACGCACTTTCCCTTTGAGAGTAGGAAGTGGAGGAAGTAGCAAGCTCCTCTTTAAGTTTTCCAACTTCCGCTTCAAGCTTTTCATTATAAGCGGCGATGCTCCTCATCTCTGCATCACGTTGATCGAGAGTCTTTTGCCATTCGGATTTATCGTTCTCCATGGTCAACATAGCCTCAAGGTTTGTGCGATTCACTCTCTGGAGTTCGTCAACAAGTTTCTGCCAATTCGACATTCTCCCAATATCAAGTTTGACAGCATCAAGATTTCGCAACATGGCTGGTTTGTCGATTGGAACCAGATCAAGATCGAAGCGAACTCCCTTCAAGCACTAGTTTGGAAATCGACTTTGAAGAGTAGCTGGGCCTGGTCCAACCTGATATGAGGGCCTGCCAATGATCGTCTGAATGCCGGTACGAGCGAGAGCGGAAGATTGAGAAGGCACCGAAGCAATGGGCTCTTTAAGAATGTCAGATGATGACTTTTCACCATGCTTGGTCCGTTTGCTTGAATCTTCGGCAGTGTGGCTCTTTCCTTTGTCATCATGGGATTTTCGTTTGAGGGAATCACCCTCTCTCTGGGAAGAGTCGTGACGTTCATCCCCTCTCCCGTACCGTTCTTCGTATGTTCTTCTCTCCTGAGCTTTTCGAGCAGCCCTCTCTTCATTAGTTTCCCTATGAGGGGGAAGATAGCGCCTGTAATCATATTGACTGCGCCTTCCATACTGCTTAAAGTCATCATAATACGAGCCACTTCGCCCCATTGAAGAACCTGAAATTAAAAAAAAGCATAACTTGAGAATCTTCAAATTGCAAGGAGTTAAGTGCATATAAGTGCTAAAAAATCCTAAGTGTGTGCAACTTGCAGACTACGCGCGTTGAACTACGAACCACTCCTCGGTTGTGAAGGAATGATGGGTGTAGTAGCTAACATCAACTCTTGAGTCGACGGGGTCTGTTGCAAAACAGAAGTTGCTTCAACCACTGAAGAGGAAACCCTAGTGGCAACAGGATCATCTTTAAAGAGTTCCTGTGAGGTGATAAACAGGTCACTCAACCCTTCAAAAGTGTCGTCCCCGCTCTGCTTGGCAGGACTTGTTTTCCTGACTCCTCCGTCACTGGACTTTCCTGAATGTTGGGGAGATTCTCGAGGCTCTTCTTCTTCAATGACCGGGTTAAGTGCAAATTTGCCAGATGACCCCGCGGCATCAGTAGTAGTAGAGCACTTCACCGGAGAAGCCTCGGGAGAAAGATCTTTCAGTATAGGCTCCTCAACAGGAACTGGGGCATCCGGCGCCTCGACCGGAGAATCAGGAACTTCGCAAGGCTGAGTAGAGCGGGAAGGGTGTAAGAGTCCGAACTGATGAAGGAACTCGTCTCTTAGCAAAAACTTGATACTTCTCTCCTCAGCCTCCACAGCGTTAAGCCTTTCAAAAGTCTGCTTGTGGCTTGGATCTCTACAAAGAGGAGGAAGGACTGCAAAAGTAGAAAGTGAGGTTAACATTTAGCAATTTGGATCTCGCAAAGCTCAAAAGAGGAAAGAATGGGGATAAGTAAGCTTACCCCCAACTCTCCAGATAGCGTAGAATCCTTGGAGGCAACGGACAAAGAAGAACTGGTTTAGGAAACCATGGGCGCTATCAGAGAGATCAGTGATAAGCTTGCGTTTCCTGGCGCTCCTCACATATATAATGGAAGGATGGTCTTTGTTTCTCGCAAATGTGCATAAATAGCAGATTTCTTCAAAGTTTGGGAGGCGATCAAGCGTCCTTCTGAAGAGAACGCATAATCCCATCAAAATGGCATAACCGTTGGGGTGCAATTGAAAAGGAGAAATAGCCAATCGGCGAAGGATTTGTTGGAGAAAACTGTTGAAAGGAGGAATGGCTCCACAAAGGCACATTTGGTGGTTAACGGCAACAAACCCAAAGGGAGGACTGTCAGCAAAATCATTTGGCCCAAGGAGAATAGCATCCGCTTCTACAATCCTAAATTGGGCGCGTAAATAGTTAAACACCCGGTAACTCAGGGTAGTTGGAGTTCTTTCTGGTGGGTTGACTAGTGGACCAGCCATCGGGAGAGCCTCTCCAGTTGGTACTGGTCCTTCTTCTTAATGAGAAGTCATTCTACATAAGCAGCCGGATATTCAAATATGAAGGTGCACGTTTCCTAAATGTGTGAAGTGTTGTGCAAAACTACTAGAGTGACAAGCAAACATGACTGAAATTAAATTAATAAACATGAAAAATTTCAGGACTTGTCCGAATACAAGTGCAGTATTGATGCAAAAAATCAGCTCTAGTTGATTAATATCGCTTTACTACTTCACTTGAATTCGTTGATTCGCGGCATTTCATACGATTTCTTTAAGTTGATTATATTTTATCGACTAATCTGTCATTTGATGTGGGCAATCAGTGGCAGTATATGCGCCCTAGTTTTCTACAAATGTTATATTTAACAGGTTATTAGCATCGAATTTGGTATAATCTGTTAAGAAAGCATAGCAAAGTCATGCAAGTTGTCTCGGCAGTTCAAAGTTCAAATCAAATGTGCAACAAAGTTCAAACAATTCAAAGTTCAAGCAATTCAGAGATTAGGAAATTCAGTCCAGCAGTTCAAGTTAAGCACTCAAGTTGAGATTATGCTTCTAAGTGTGAATTCGAGTTGAGCATCCAAGTATTAAATCGTCCACGACCTAAAAGATTTGTTGCAAGTTATGTTAAGTCGTTGGTCCTTTAAGTCATTGGTCCTTTAAATCGTGAGGCATAGTAAGGAGAAAAGGCTTCAGTTCAAAGTGACGTGAATTTCTCTAAGTCCTAGCTCAGCCGCGACTCAAGGTTTATGTCGCATCTAGTTAGGTCGGTCAAAAGTTAAGTCGCGAAGGTTTATAGGTCGAAGGTTTATAGGTCGCGAAGGTTTATAGGTCGAAGGTTTATAGGTCGCGAAGGTTTATGGGTCGAAGATTTATAGGTCGCCCAAAATTTCTAGGTCGTGTCCAAGCTAATGCCTCACTTCACTCAACCGAGAAACCTCCAATCTAATCGGTAACTCGTCATCCTTTTGACCCGTTAACCGGTTAGCCTCTCCATCAACAGAAGCCCTCATTTTCTCATGCTTTCGAATCATCCAAAAAACTAATTCGAAATCACCACAAATTCAATGCCCTGCCATTCTAACGCAAACCAAAAATCAGTTAGCCTGAAGCACTGCATCACATCACCATCGTCTCATCAATTGTTCAAAGCCAAATCGAGCTAACTCAAGTTCATCAACTATCGATGTAACGAGATTCGCGATGAAACATTGCGTAAGGAGGTGGGTTAAGATTGAAAAAATGGAATTCATGAATCAATGATGATAAAGGATCGAGAAAGAAGCAGGTTCACTTACGCGATGTAATATCAAGGATAATCGGTGATTAATCGGATTGAGATCGCCTTTGGAATTTCGGGAAAATGTTAATGGCAGAATCAAATGAGGAAGTAGGTAATGAGAAGAAAGAAGAGGATGGATGACTTATACATTACAGTGGAGAAACCTAAAGCGGCACATACGACCTAACCTTTAGGTCGCACACGACCTAGCGACCTAGAGGGGGACGGGTTAAAGGATATCGAAGCACACGACCTAACCATTAGGCGTGTACTTCGAGGGAAAAATGTTAACTCCGCTTTATCAGTTACTCAGCGACCTAAAAGTGGTACAGACCTAACGACTTAAGAGGTTACAACCTAACGACTTAAGAGGTTACAACCTAACGAATTAAAAAGTTACGACCTAACGACTAAAGGAGTGGACGACCCAACGACTTAAGATGCGGGGTGACCTAACTGTTCAATGACCAAATTACTTAAAGAGGTTTGCGACCTAATGAGTTCAGTGACCCGGGGGTCCGCGACCTAGCGACCTAAAAGGGGATCGACCAAACTGTGTGTTCGACCTAAAAAGTACAGTGACTTAGTGACCTAAGGAATGGGGCGACCCACGACCTAACAAGTTAAGGGACATTACAGTTTAACGGCTTAACCTAGGTCGTTAGGTTGGTTGTCTCGGCCTTGTAAAGTTACTGGCTGCTCCCTTAGGTCGCCGCCGACTTACGACCTGCATTAGGTCGTTCACGATCTAGTACTTGGTAAATAAATGATGTCGCTCCCTCTTAAGTCGCGACGGCCTATCCGCTAGTTCAGATGACAGTGGAAGGACCAGTTAAGTCGTAGCTCACTTCCCCTTAACTCGCCAGCGACCTACGACTTATCTTAGGTCGTGCGCAACCTATACCTCACCCAGAAAATCTCCTATAAATACGGCATATGCTCCAACATGGAGGGGACATTACGGATCATTTTCTTCAAAGCATCGAGACTCTGCCGTCTTCAAGAAGAGCCTTACTCCAACATTCGAAACTCACCAGAAGCTTCGGTCAACTTCAAACAGGGATTCAATATATTCAACCATGAATTCGGAGAACTCTCTTGCATCGAAGTTTTTCTAGCTACTTGTCTTTTGAAGTAAATTGTAATTGAAGGAAATTGTAAAGGATTGTAATCATATAAGCAATTAAAAAGGATTAAAGTGGACGTAGGCTTGATTATAAGCCGAACCACTACAAACTATGTGTCTCTTACTGCTGTTTCAGTGAATTACTGCCTTTTCTGATTCCCGTGTTAACGGGTGGTGCTTTCATTCAATCTCTATTTGCATCGGGGTGTTAGCGTCTGAATTTTTACGTTAACAAAGTTAAACTAGAATTAAATAAAAAGTTAGAATTTTTAATGAATATGATTTTATAACTTGATTTTTTTGTAGAGTGATCTAAATGAATATTAGGTTGATTAAATGAATATATAATAAATTGAAAGATTATCCAGTTATGTGAAGTTAAAGATTTTTCTGAAATTATATTTGAATTCATTAAGTAAATATTTCAAGACTAAATAATAAGTAATTGAATTTAATATATATAGGATTACCAAATGAGTTTGTTTTGAAATGGTGAAATATTTAAAGCTTTGAAACATAAGAATTGAAATGGTATTTGGAAGTTTAAATCGATATTTGGAAATTGATTTGTGAAATCTAAAGGAGCTATTGTGTTTTATAAAGTAATTTAATATTTAACCATTTAAGAGATGGAAATTTATTTCGAAGTTATGATTTTCAAGGTAGTATGGTTTGAAAATATTATATTCAAGAATTTTGATTTCTAAATATTTTACCTTGAAAACCCTATGATTTTGGAAAGAATATATATTGGAAAATAAAATGACATTATATGATTTTGGGTCCAAATGATATCGTATTTGATTTGGGGTTTTCAAAATATAAATGATATCGTATTTGTATGGGTTTAAAATGGATATTTTATTCTGGTTTTAAAGTTTAAATTATTTTAAATGACCGCGGTGTTATAATAACGTTTGGTTGTTAAAGAGACCGGGATCGTAAGTTGTCATACTCTCTGCCAACTCCGAAAACCACTTTAACAACCGCGTACGCGGTGGAGATTCTAGAATGAAGTAGGTTGGTGGAGGCGTTTCCTGCAAGGTAAATACGTGGACCCGACTCCCGTGAGTTGGCATAAGGTGGCTAAAACAGGAGCGATTCTCGGGCCAATGAGGTCATTCCTTTGATCGGACACTCCTCTTCGATATTATACTTTGACTTTGGATTGTTTCAGTTGCCACTTTTACTTTGATTTTTGGGGGAGATTGTTCGAGGTGGGCGGTAGCTGCGGCTACGCGTTTCCATCAGCTCGGATAGCAATTGGTATATCTACCCTGGCATTGCCTAGTTGTGCCGTGTCACCTGCCATAGCGCGCCCTCTACGAGTTTCTATTTTTGTCATACCTATGGAGTATCCTCTGGTAGCTTCCCGATCAGGAGGTATTACGGTACTGTATAGACTATTGGCATTATTTGTGTTAAGGGCTATATGGGTAACCCCTTAACGCTATTAAAAAATAAATTTATTTTACAATTAGACACTATTATAATAGCGCAAGATACTACATAGTAAATAGTTTAACGGATCCTTAGGAGATGTAAATCCCGAATATCTCTTGAGTTACTGCATTCATATTTATTTCTGTTAATTTAGCTCACATAAGATCTTTTAGTTCTGATTCGAGTGTTTTTGTCTTTCCAAATTCGCTCGGGTCAGTCCGAGCGTTTCAGGATTTGAAGATTTAGCTTTGGAGGACGAAGACGAAGATCCGCATTATTATTATTCATATTATTGCACTTCACTCATACTGTTCCACTGCATTGTTATATGGTATGTGCACTCCGATATGTATTTTATAAATATAATCAAAGGTTTTGTAAAACAGCTTCATGAACTGTATATTTGATTATTATATTTTATCCTTCCGATGTGAGATTCTGTTTAGTTTTTTCTTCTCTGTTTTTCTTATTTATCCCATAACAATCCGCCCTTACGTATGGTTTGAATTGGCACGTGTGTCGATTTGAAGCGTGCGAAAAGGAGGGATGTTACAAATCATCATTTAATAATTTAATTTAACTAATGATTTAAATTTTAAATGAATAATTAAATTTCAAACTAATTTCCTTTTGAAAAATCTTTTAGTAACTATAATGATTAGTTAATTAACACATAAATCACTATATTCCATTATTTTAAGATAATTCTAAAATTTTAAAATGTACATATTTATGTTTATTACATTTTTCTTTTGAAACTACAAATATTTTTATAAAAATCTATAACTTCCAAAATCATACTGTATATAAACTATCAACCATTTTAACATTTTCTATTTGTAATTTTCCACATCATTTCTACATATATATAGATAAACTCTCAGATAACCTTTGTTTACAAACTTCACTGTGTTCTTAAATCAAATCAATCGTATTTTCCCCAACTTCATTGGAACGTATTGTACGCAACAAGACAGAAATTAATTTGTAAAAAAAATTAGAAGGGTTTGATCTCACCTCACAATGTTGTCGCCGCCCTAGCCCTTCGAGTCGCGATCGAAACCCTTCAATAAGGGATATACTCAACCCCTTCAAATCGCACGTACTCCACCACATCGGTTTCACGAGTTTGCCTGTCGCACAAAGCCTCACTCGAATCAAGCGTCAACCACCTTGGACCTCGCCGAGCACCCCTTATCGATCGCCAGATTCGACCACGACATCACTAACCTCCATGATAACTGCCGCTCCAGCACGAAACCACTTTACTGTCGTGGCCTCCCACCATCATCGCGACCCATGCGCCCTAGATCGCCGCCTCTACATCGCGCGCGCGTACGCGAATCCAATCTGTAGCGACCCGTAAAATTTCGATAATTAAAAATTTAATTTAATAAGATTTCATGGTTTAATGTTGAAAAAAAATTGTAATTTATGTATGGTAATAATAACTAGAATGAAATGCAACAAATTTTATCTAAGTTAATTATTTATGAATTGAATGGAATCCCAAATCAATTGAAATAATATGTAGTCAAAGGTAATTGAACGAATTTGTATTGTATAGGTAATTGTGACACTTGTTTGTAAATAATAAACATATAAGTAATAAAAAGTTAACAGTTGTTAACGCTTAAAATCGAACGCTAGCACCCCTGTGTGTGAAGTGTGAATGTGAAAGCACCACCCGACGGTTCGGGAACAGAATATCAGCTAAAATAACAGAAAATGCAGTAAGAGACAGTGATTTTATAGTGGTTCGGCTTAAGGAGTAGCCTACGTCCACTTTAAGTTTCTTTATTACTGATCTTGTTACAAAACGATACAATGCTCTTCAAGTACAAATCTCTTTAGTTACAAAATACTTTGAGCAAGTAGCTTAAGCTTCAATGTAGATGAAAGTCTTCGAATCCATGTCGGACGTGTGAAAGTCTTTCAAAGTAGCTTGTAGTGTTCTTCGAAACTTCAAGTATAGAGTTGGTTTAGAAACTGGCAGAGTATCGACGCTTGAAGAGATTGTCCAAAAGGTCCTTTGAAAGTTGGAGATGGCAATGTATTTATAGAGAATTCTGGGAAGGAAATATTGCCAAGTCCTAAATCGTAACCGACCTAAGTTGGGTCGTAGATAACTTAAACTAGGTCGTGGGTCAGTTGCGACTTAAATGCTGGGTCGAGACTTCGGAAAGGCATCCTTGCTGAACTCTGGATATATCACAAGTCCTAAGTCGCAAATGAGTCAACCGGTCCTCTCGTAAGCGATGCGGCATTGAACCTTAACTCCGTAGTCTTAAGTCGCGACCGAGTTAACAAGATGTGGCATAAGTATCACGGTATCTCATTTGTTTGCTTAAGTCGTGTACGACTTATCATAGGTCGTAGGTCGTGACCGACCTAAACTGATTCTTGGCTTGTGGCTTAACTGGAGTTAACGAATCATGGTGCGGTATTGAATTTGCCTCTGTAGTCTTAGGTCGTGAACGACCTAGCAAAGGTCGTAAGTCGGTCGCGACTTAGGTGTAGTTGTCTTAACTTTTCGTGCCTTGAGTCGTTAAGTCATAGACTTTTTAGGTTGTTGGACTGTTACTCCCTTGGGTCGTTAGGTCGTAACTTCTTAAGTCGTGAACTGCTTTTAAGTCGTGCCATCTCTTAAGTCGTAGACTTCCTTAAGTTGAAGACTGCTTAGACCGTTTCAATTCTTAAGTCGTCTAGGCCTTAACTCGTTAGGTCGTCCAGACCTTAAGTCGTAGGTTGTGAAGTACTCTGAGTTGTAAGGTCGTCAATGCCTTAAGTCGTGTACCTTCCTTGAGTCGTGTACTCCCTTAAGTCGTAAGCTTCCTTAAGTCGTAAGGTCGTAGAGATAGCAGATTTAACATTTGCCCCTCGAAGTACACGCCTAAGTCGTAGGTCGTGTGCTTCGACTTTCCTTAACTCGCGTGTGTCGATTCGGGTTCCACTGCCCTGAGATATAAAAGACTTGAGTCGTTTCTCCTACTTCTTTCTGCTCATTACCTATCTCCTAAGTCGCATCTGCCATTAGCAATTCTCCGAGCTCCCTACGGCGATTCCTTCCTAATTCGTTTCCGATTCTCTCTAACATCACACTACGTAAGCGATCCAGCTTCTTTTTCAATCGTCGAACATCGTCAATCTATAAGCCCCGTCCTTCGTCTCCGACCCTTTAGCCGTGCGAGTATTGTTGCATTGGTCATCGATGGATTTAGGGCTGTTTGATTTGACTTAAGACGACTCGCGATTTATGGCGATTCAGTGGTTTGATAGAACTAGGGTTGTTGTTGATTGAGATGTTATTGGGTTAACGGGTTAGGAGTTAGAAGGTTAACGGGTTAGGAGTTAGATGAGAATGTAAGTTGGCCATATAGAGTGGGACATTGCCTCGGGTACGACCTAGCAACTTTTACGACTTAAGCCTTGAGTCATGGTCGAGTTTGGACATGAAGAATTCCTCACTGCTTTGAACTGAAGCTTTTCCTTTTTTACATGACTTACGACTCAAAGCGTTATCGACTTAAAACATCAACGACTCAAAATTGAAGCGACTTAACCTGACTCACCTCATAATCCTTAGGTCGTGGACGAGTTAGCGCTTAAGTCGTCGCCGAGTTAGCACTTGAGTCATCGGCGACTTAGCACTTGTACTTTTAAACTTTCTTTGAACCTTGAACTGTTTCTTGAACTTTGAACTGTTGCTTGAACTTTGAACTGTTGCCTGAACTTTGAACTGTTAAACTTTGCTGCATTCATTCACAGATCACTTTTGACTTGCAAGCTAACAATCTGTTCGATACATCATTTACAGAAAATTGGGACGAATATACTGCCACTGACTGCCTACATCAAATGGAAGATTAGTTAACAACAGATAATCAACTTAAATATATTGTGTGAATGAAGTGATTTTAAATCATCAAATTCAAGTAAAGTATTAAAGCAATATTGAAATAGTCAACTGAAACTGCCCAGTTTGCACTAATACTATACCTGAACTTTAAATTAACAAGTCCTGAAATTTGGTAATCGATCAATTGTCGACTAGTTTAATTCCAGTTATATTTACTTGTTATTTTTATTAGTTCTGCACAACACTTCACAATTTTAGGAAATGTGCACCTTCACATTTGAATATCCAGTTGCTTGTGTAGAATGACTTCTCAACAAGAAGAGAGAACAATCCAGACTGGAGAAGCCACTCTTATTCCAGCTCCCCTAGTTAATCCTCCAGAGAGAGCCTCTACCACTTTATCATACAAAGTTTTTCGTCAGTTATGCATTCAGTTTGGCATTGCTGAAGCAGATGCCATTCTTCCTGAGAAAACTAACACTGCGGCGCCTCCTGGCTTTGTAGCGGTTAACCGGCAAATGTGCCTGAGCGGGGCCATTCCCCCTTTCAACAACTTTCTCCAGAACTTCTTCGTCAACTAGCCATCTCCCCATTCCAGCTACACCCCAATGGCTACGCCATTCTGATGGGACTGTGTGTGCTATTTACGAGAACATTTGATCGTCTTCCAAGCTTCGACGAGATTTGCTTCTTATGCTCCTTTACCAGGACTAAGGATCACCCTTCTATCACCGTTGTGAGAAGCGCCCGAAATCGCAAATTGATCGTTGGCCTTCCCGACACTGCTCATGGGTTCTTAAGTCAGTTCTGCTTTGTCCGCTGCCCCCGGGGTTTTATGCTGTGTGGAGGGAAGGAAGTAAGATCATCTACCTTTATTTCTTCTATTCTCTGAATTTTGCGAAGTCCGAATTGCCAAGTGTTAATTTCGTTTTTTCATTTCAGCGCTCCCCCCTCCTTCTAGAGATCCCAGCCACAAGCCAACTCTGGAGAGGCTCGTGGCTGTACCGGTTGAAGAGCGGGATATTAAATTTTTGTTGAACGACGAATTCCTTCACCAGTTCGGACATCTTCACCCTTCTCGCTCCACTCAGCCTCATGAAGTCCTCGATTCTCTAGCGGAGGCACCAGATGTCTTAATCCATGCTGAAAAGCTTATGCCGAAGGAGCCCTCTACTGAAACCTCACTGGTGAAGTGCCCCACACTTACCGATGTTGCGGGTCCATCCAGCAAATCGGCACTTGCCCCAGTTATTAAGGAGGAAGAAACTCTTCGTTGCTCTGAAGATGCGGCCGATCTGGAGGCCGAAAAAGAAACTCCCCTCGAGCATGGCGGTGATGATACTTTTGAGGGGCTAAGCGACCTGATCATAACTTCACAGGAACTTTTTAAAGATGATGTTCCTAAAGCTGCTTCTCCTGTTGTCGAGGTGACACCCACTTTTCAGCAAGTTTTGACGGCTGCCACTCAAGTCACTACCACCCCTGTGCCGAAGAGTGGTTTGTAGCCTGACGCGTGTAGTTTGCACACCACACACACATAGGGTTTTCAGCACTTATTCGTACTTAACTTCTTTTCTCTGAAGACTTTTAAGACTTGTCTTTTTTCAATTTCAGATTCTACGATGGGACGCAGCGGCACTTATTACGACGACTTTCAACACTACGGGAGGCGTGATCAATATGACTATAGGCGCTACCTTCCCGTTTACAGAGAAACTGATGAAGAGAGAGCCGCTCGAAAGGCTCAGGAGAGGAGGGCTCAAGAAGAGCGTTATGAAAGGAGAGAAAGGGAGGAGAACCATGATTCTTCGCAGAGAGCTGACGACTCTCA
The DNA here is from genome assembly GCA_030765085.1 of Allium cepa. Classification (NCBI taxonomy): domain Eukaryota; kingdom Viridiplantae; phylum Streptophyta; class Magnoliopsida; order Asparagales; family Amaryllidaceae; genus Allium; species Allium cepa. Next base: position 753,974,429 of record CM060931.1, on the reverse strand, counting down.
CAAAAGAAAGTCGCATGACGGCCTGGGAAAAAGTCATGTAGTTGAGGACCCAAGCAAAAGTGCCAGGCACTGTGAAAAGCCTGCATCTATAGCTTCTGAAAAGGCCGCTGCCCCAGTCTCACTTGACATCCCTTCCATCTCTCCTGCTCTGAAGAAGACAGACATTCAAACAATAGTCAACAGGCCTAAATTCCAAATTGGACCAGGCCCGGCTACTTTGCAAAGCCGGTTCCCGCACTGGTGCCTAAAGGGAGTGCGGTTCGATCTTGACTTGGTCCCTATTGACAAACAAGCAATGCTGCAAAATCTTGATGTTGTTAGACTTGATATCGAGCGGATGTCAGGGTGGCAAAAGCTTGTTGATGAGCTTCAGAGGGTCAACCACGTGAATTTAGAGGCCGTGCTGACCATGGAAAATGATAAGGCCGAGTGGCAGAAAACTTTAAGCCAGCATGATACCGAGATGAGGAACATCGCTGATTACAACGAGAAGCTTGAAGCGGAAATTGAAAAACTTAAACAAGAGCTTGCTACTTCTTCTACCTCATATACTCAAAAAGAAGAAGTACTTCAAAAGCAAGTTCGCGATGCTCACGCTGCTCAGCGACATGCCGAGGCACAACTTGAGGCTGAGCAGAAAACAACGGAAAGGAATCGTGCTGACGTTGCAGAGTTACGGGAGAAGGTCAACTCCCAGGATTGGAGATTATGAGGCTAAAGGCCCAATTATTAAAGACTGAGAAGGAACGTGATGAAGCTATTGCTGGAAGGCAGGCTGCCGAACAGTCGCATGAGGCGACCAAAGCCAATGTCAACTCCACTTTATTTGACTTCTACATGCAGAGCGTTATGGGGCGTGGGAGCCTTTCATTCTTAGGACCGAAGTATGAGATTACCTTGGCTGAGGTTTGGGAGTCAATTCTTGACATGCTTGGAGGTGCAGGTGCCGGCTATGCTGAAGCATCTCTTGAAGAACACTTTCTAGATGATGACGCCATAGCTGCTCTAGCCCGGGGAAAAGAGCAGCTTGCCAAAGCACGAGCTGAGGCAGGGGAGCAGCACTTTGTGAAAGAAGCACCATTAACTGCCCCCGTCCCTCCTTCGGTTTCGGCCGATGTTGACATCACAGGCTCCGGTTCTCATTCTCCGTCCCCTGTTAAAGTTATAACTGAGATCACAAGCACGCAGGGTGGAGATGAAGGCGAAGAGAGCACCGAAGCACAGGCTTATGAAGTTAACGTTAGGAAGCCGACTTCTCCAGGTAACTCTACTGTTAATCTTGCCCAATGGACTGCTTGTTTGCTCCTCATGAGTTTGACGAACTTTTTGATTATTTCTTAAATCTCAATGAGCCGCTATCTCCTTTCTTTACGGGAGATACTAATATTTTTGGCTTTTCTTCTTCTGTAGCAAAAAGGCCAAGTGCCACACAGACTTCTCCTCCTCCAGCTGTCCCTCCTCCGTTCCCTCAAATCACTCCTATTTCCCAGCCGGGATCACAAGAAGAATTAGTAGGAGCCCTTCAAGGCTTGTATGACCCAATCGCTTCGCAGGAGCAGAATGGCGAAGGACTTAAAGGAGGCGACGAATCTCCGGAGCATACTATTTCCGATGACGTAAAACTGGCTGCTCTTGTTACCCCAGGAAGTGAGTCTTCTTCAAGGAAGAGGAGGAAGCGTACCACTTCCAAGAAGAAAAGGAAAAGCATTCTTGTTTCTGAAGAGGAAGCGAAGGTTGATCCGGCAGTAACCCTCTCTCCTTCATCCCCAACTCTCCCAAGCCGTCCTGAAAAACTGCCTATTAGGTCAGGTGAAGGCTCTAAAGGTGGTGGCAAGAAGAAGTAACGGGCCCTGCTTCCCTTTATTTTTACTTTTTGCTTTTTGCATGTACTGGCCAGAGATTGTGCGGGTACCGGCCTCCGCTTTTCTTTTTATTTTGAAACCTGTACCTGTACAAAATTTTGACAGTATTGAATAAAATGATTCTTTCTGTTTGTAGAAACTTCTGTCTGTATTTGAGAATGCATTTACTCTTCGTTTTTGTACAAGTTTCTTTATATGATATTGCAGCGAGCTTGTGGTATGTTGTTCGAGCGTTATTTTTACCAATGTAGCTATACCATGTTGCCCCTATACCATAAGCTCATTCCTTTTCTTTTCTTTTTTTTTTTTGCAAAGTTTTTGCACTCCTCTTTTTCTTTCTTTGAAAAAAGTCACTTTCGCTTTGGCTAGTGAGTTTCACTTTATAGTGCAGTGGGCCTTTCGAAAAGGAAAAGGGGTTTCAACCTGCTTGAGTCTCTAATGAGAGTTTTTGATTATGTCTCTGGGAAGAGTCTTTTTGTTTGATTGTGCCTCTGGGAAGAGGTCTTTTTGTTTCTGCCTCTTGGGAGAGGCTTTTATCTTTTCCCTGTTCGTTGGGAAGCGGGCCTCCGAAGAGGGCTTTTCACATTTCGACTCGTGTGAAGTTTTATTTCACATAACGGTGAAATGTGTGCCTCTGAGTAGGGCTTTTGCCTGGAAGTTTGGAGCTTCTTTCTCTTAGTTGAATGGATTCACGGGAGTGTATCACCGATCGGTCCACAACTTTATGTCAAGAAAGAACTCTCTTTTTCTGGCGAGGCCCGCTCGAGGTCTTTTAGCATTTCAACTGTGGTGAAATGGGCCTCCGAAGAGGGCTTTTCACATTTCGACTCGTGTGAAGTTTTATTTCAGATCACGGTGAAATGTGTGCCTCTGAGTAGGGCTTTTGCTTAGAAGTTTGGAGCTTCTTTCTCTTAGTTGGATGGATTCACGGGAGTGTATCACCGATCAGTCCACAACTTTATGTCGAGAAAGAACTCTCTTTTTCTGGCGAGGCCCGCTCGAGGTCTTTTAGCATTTCAAGTGTGGTGAAATGGGCCTCCGAAGAGGGCTTTTCACATTTTGACTCGTGTGAAGTTTTATTTCAGATCACGATGAAATGTGTGCCTCTGAGCAGGGCTTTTGCCTGGAAGTTTGGAGCTTCTTTCTCTTAGTTGGATGGATTCACGGGAGTGTATCACCAATCAGTCCACAACTTTATGTCAAGAAAGAACTCTCTTTTTCTGGCGAGGCCCGCTCGAGGTCTTTTAGCATTTCAACTGTGGTGAAATGGGACTCCGAAGAGGGCTTTTCACATTTCGACTCGTGTGAAGTTTTATTTCAGATCACGCTGAAATGTGTGCCTTTGAGTAGGGCTTTTGCCTGGAAGTTTGGAGCTTCTTTCTCTTAGTTTGATGGATTCACGGGAGTGTATCACCAATCAGTCCACAACTTTATGTTGAGAAAGAACTCTCTTTTTCTGGCGAGGCCCGTTTGAGGTCTTTATCCTCCGAAGAGTTGTGCCTCTGAAGAGGGCTTGTGCCTCCGAAGAGGTCTTTTGCTGTTTGATGCTTGCTCGCCCATGTTTCTTTGCCATCTATTCATGTCGGCGATCCCCGTTATCTTTTCCAAATATCATCCCTTTTTAGTTGCCAACAATTTTCCTTATCCAAAGAAATATACTTCATAGTTAAGCAAGTTGGTGGAGGTAGACACAGGCTATTTAACTGGATGCTCGTTTGTACAAACATTCGTAGTTAGTTAGAAATGGTCCACTTCCATCCACATCGCTAACTTTTGTTCGAAGCACTTCTTTCGTAGGATTTGAGTATGGAAATTTTGAATGGTTTAGCGTTTGCTTGCTGGGTGATGTCGGAGATCGCTTGGTCTTGCGATGAGTAAGCTTTGTTTTTATGGCCTGTATTATTAAATCGACATTTTAGTAACACAATTAACGTATTTTATATGTCGAAATAAAACAAAGCTGTTTATAGTAGTAGAGAACACAAGATTTATAGTGGTTCGGCCAAAAGCTGGGCCTACATCCACTTTGTAGCTTTTCATTATTCACTTGCTTTACAATTGCTTTCAATACAAGAATCATATATTCGTAATTCTTTTACAACATTTCAGCAAAGCTTTTAAGTAAAATATGGACGCAAATGATTGTTGTTCCAAGCTCTTGGGATTGGTTCTCCTTCGACGGTTGTGAGTTTGAATGTGCCATCAAGAAGTTTCGTGGCTATGACATACGGCCCCTCCCAGTTTGGCCCAAACACACCTGTGGCTGTCATAATTCTCTTCAGGACTAGGTCCCCAACTTCAAAGCCGCGCTGACGAACTTTGGAATTGAAGTGCCTGGCTATCCTTTGCTGATGGGCTGCAATTCTAAGCTTAGCCTCTTCTCTTCTTTCATCAAGGAGGTCAAGCGCTTCCAGTTGCAGTTTTTCATTCTCATCTTGATCAAAATGGATCCTTCTGTATGAGGGAACTTCCGTTTCCACTGGAATCATCGCTTCTGATCCGTATGCCAATGAAAATGGAGTATGCCCAGTCGCAGTTTTATGGGTAGTTCTGTATGCCCATAGTGCAAGTGGTAACTTATCGACCCAACCACCTTTTGCTTTTTCCAGCTGCTTTTTGATGGTTGATTTAATAATTTTGTTTACTGCTTCCACTTGCCCGTTTTCCTGCGGATGAGCCACTGCTGAGAAGGTTTTTCGGATCTTGAATCGTTTGCAGAAATCTTGGAATTCCTCACTTTCGAACTGCGTACCATTGTCTGTGATTATCTTCTGAGGCACACCATACCTGCAAATGATATTTTTAGTCACAAAACTTATCATTTTCCTAGAGGTAACGGTAGCCAATGGTTCAGCTTCAGCCCATTTAGTGAAATAATCAACAGCAACGATAGCATATTTAATCCCCGATTTGGCAGTCGGCAAAGGCCCAATGAGATCTATTCCCCAAATGGAAAACGGTCATGGACTGACCATTTGTGTTAACTCAGTGGAAGGTGCTCTAGGAATTTTGGCAAATCTCTGGCATTTATCAAACTTTCGGGAATAGTCAGCAGCATCTCGATTAATCTCTGGCCAAAAATATCCATAACGAAGAATTTTCTTTGCTAAAGTTTGACCTCCTGTATGATCTCCAAAATCCCCCCCCCCCCCCCGTGTACTTCAGTTAGAATTGCCTTGGCTTCTTCTTTAGTTACACAGCGGAGTAGTGGCATTAAAAATCCCCGTCTGTACAATCGGCCATCCTGGATCATATATCTAGAGGCTTTCCTTAACAGCTTCTGTCGTTCTTTTGAACTTTCTGGCAAAGAATCATTGAGCAAATATTCAAATATAGGAGTCATCCATGATTCTTGCTCTTGGGATACATTCATAATCCAATTAACATCCATTTCATCTATGCTCGGAACTGACAAGACTTCGACGGGAACTAATCCCAATAGTTGAGCTTCACCAGTACTTGAATACTTTACGAGAGAATCCGCCTTCATGTTCTCTTCTCGGGGTATATGGCTTATTGAATAATGGTCAAAATCTTCAAGAAGCTCCCAGGCTTTTGATAAATAGGCGGGTAGATTCCCTCCTTTAGCTTGAAATTCCTTCTTGACTTGGCAGACAATAAGCTAAGAATCATGAAGATCTGCAATGCCTTGATGTTTAGTTCTTTAGCGATCTTTAAACCAGCGATGAGAGCTTCATATTCTTCTTCATTATTTGTCGAAGGAAATTCTAGTCTAAGTGCATAACATAGCGATCGCCCTTCTGGGGTTTCAAGGACAACCCCTGCTCCAGAACAGTAATCATTCCTTGCACCATCGACATACAATTTCCATTAGATTGGGATGTTATCAGTGGCTTCTTCCTCACTATCACCTTTATCCGTACATTCTGCGATGAAATCTACTAAAGCTTGTCCATTGATTGCTTTCCGGGGATGATAAGTGATGTCATATTGGCTGAGTTCAATATTCCATTTCAAAAGACGACCCGAAGTCTCAGGACGGAATAGGACTTGCTTTAGAGGTTGATCAGTGAGGACTTTGATGGGATGAGCTTGGAAATACGGCCTCAATTTTCTTGATGCGATCAACAAACAATAGGCGATCTTTTCCAACCTTGAATAGTTCATCTCTGCCCCAGTGAATCTTTTGCTGATATAATAGACTGGGCGTTGAATCCTTGCGTCTTCCCGTACCAACACTACACTGAGAGCATGAGATGAATTTGCCAAATATATGAAGAGATCTTTACCATTGTCAGGCTTTGAAAGTATCGGAGGCACTTCCACATGACGAACCAACTCATCAAATGCTTTCTGACATTCAGGAGTCCACTCAAAGTTTTTTCTTCCTTTCTTCAAAGCATCAAAGAATGGAATGCATTTGTCAGTAGCTTTTGAAATGAACCGACTCAAGGCAGCAACCTTTCCATTGAGACTTTGCAACTCCTTCGTTCTAGGAGCTTTGACCTCTCTCAGGGCAGTGATCTGAGCAGGATTAGCTTCAATGCCCCTAGCGCTTACAATGAAACCCAAAAACTTTCCGGACTCCACTCCAAATGAACATTTCAAGGGATTAAGCTTCATTCTGTACTTTCGGAGTACTGCGAACATCTCTGCCAAGTGATCCATGTGGTCCACTGCTTTCTTAGACTTCACTAGCATATCATCAACATAAACTTCCATTGTCTTACCAATCTGTGGTTTAAACATGGCATCAACAAGCCTTTGGTAAGTTGCCCCTGCATTCTTGAGTCCGAAAGGCATGACCTTGTAGCAGTAGAGTCCAACATCTGTGATGAAGCTTGTGTCCTCTTGATCTGGCTCATGCATCATAATCTGGTTATATTCGGAGTATGCATCCATAAAAGATAACAATTCATGCCCCGCCGTCCCATCCACCAACTGATCGATCCTGGGCAGCGGGAAGCAGTCCTTGGGGCAGGCTTTGTTCAAATCCGAAAAGTCAATGCATACTCTCCATTTTCCGTTAGCTTTTTTAACCAGCACTGGATTTGATACCCAATTTGGATAAGTAGATTCTCTGATGAAACCGTTCTCCATGAGCCGATCCACTTCTTCCTTCAACGCGGCCGTCCTCTTAGGACCCTGAGTTCTTCTTTTCTATTTCACGGGTGTAAACTTTGGATCAATGTTCAGAGTGTGTATTGCAATCTCTGGGGATATTCCACACATGTCAGCATGAGTCCAAGCGAATACATCCAAATTTGCCTTCAAAAATGAAATCAGAACATTCTGAACTGTTGTGTTGAGTTGTGAACCCACATTCAGCACTTTGTTTGGGTCCTTTGGGTCAACGGGTACCGGCACTGTTACCTCTACCGGTACTACCCTATTCTCCCCTGCACTGGCTTTCCTTGGATCCATCTCTCTTCGTGCGCCACTATATTCACCAGTGCAGGGTCCACCCTGTAATTGCTACAAGGTTGGTTGTTTGATGCGGACTGGAGCCGCCGCACCTTTTCCCGTTTCTCTTTTCCTTGATTCACGCAACTCTATAAGATAACATTCTCGCCCCGCATCTTGGTCTCCTTTAATCACACCAACTCCATTATCTGTGGTGAATTTTATAGTCAGACACCATGGGGCAAGAACAGCTTTTAATGCAGCAAGAGTTGGTCGGCCTAAAAAGGCATTGTAGGCAGAGATTTCTTCAACAATTATAAAGGTTTGCTTTCGAGCCACCTTCCTCAGCCCTTTTCCAAGTTCCACAAACAAATTTATGGTCCCAATCGGCTGTTTGGGTTCCCCGGCAAACCCAGCAATCTTAAGTGATGAAGCTTGGACGTCAGCCATTGGAATTTTCATCTGATCAAAAGTTTTCTTGAAGAGAATGTTGCTTGAAGCTCCACAATCAACTAGAACTCTTCTCACAGTAGCCGGCCCAATACCAGCGGATATGACCAAAGGATCTATGGTAGGAGCCTCGATGCCCAAAGAATCTCTAGCACTGAATACAATATCATCAGTGGAAGTCTTTTGTTGCTTTAAAGGTGCATCATTTTCTAATACAAAAACATTCTCTTCAGTCGGTACATGCCTCAAGGCCCGGGCATACCTTTCCATCTCGCCCCAGCTTTTGCCTGCTGGGTGAGGCCCTCCAGTTATTATATTGATGACAGGTCTTTCCGACTCATGTTCTACGGCCTTCTCACTTGAGCCAGAACGGTGAGCGGGAACTTGTTGTCCTAGAGTCGACGAGGCTGGGGCATTTCTATTTCTTTTCACATACTGTTGGAGCTTGTTCTCTTTCAAGAGTTGTTCAATTACCTCTTTCAAATGACGGCATTCATTGGTGTCATGGCCGGGTTGGTTGTGGAACCGGCAGAACCTTCCACTTTTTTCCATCTTACTTCCAATTCTCATTTTAGGTGGTGTCGGATAATTGACATCATCCTTGGTCGCAAAGAAGATGTTCTCAGGGGTATCGGTCAAGGGTGTGAAATTGAAAGGATGGCCTTTCTTAGCATCTCTCTGTTTCTTTCCACCATCATTTCCCCTTTTCTGAGTGTTAGGTTCTTTCTTGTTCGAAGCAGCACCATTGTTCCCAGCTTCTACTGATACCACCTTAGCCGATGTTTGGAGGCTTTCCAAGCGCATGAATTCATCCGCTTTCTTGTAGAATTTGTCAAGCGAGTTTGGTTCTTTCATTTTCAACCATTTTCCAAATTCACCCGATTTTTCAATCGCCCTCATCAAGTATGTTAGGACCATGCGTGGCTCAGCATTATCTACCCCAGCCAATGCTATGTTAAAACGATTCAAAAATGATCTGATGGATTCTCCTGGATTTTGCTCTAGACTTGACAGCGACATTATATCCTTTGCTTTCGAAGCATACAATCGAAATTACTCCTTGAATTTCCTGGTCAAATCGGAGAACTGATCAATGGACCTGACCGACAGCTTTGTAAACCACAATAGAGCCACACCTTCCAGATATACCGGGAAATATCGACATTTGATTTCATCAGACGCTCTGGCACCCGTCATATGCCAATCGTACTTATACAGAAACTCATTAGGATCACTTGTCCCTTTGTATGTCGGAATAGTAGGAGGAACGAATTTTCTTAGGAATTCTGCCTTCAGGATTTTCTCAGTAAACGGAGTTTTGCTTGGAGCAAAACCCCATTCTTTTTCATCTTCATCCCTTCGCATACTTTCCTTCATGATCTGACGAACCATGCCTGAGAAATACTCTTCATCATCTAAAGGCTCTGGAGGGCAAACATCAGCCATTCTCTCTTAATTTTGTCTTGACAACCGTTCACGGAAGGTCGGCTGCGGTCCTGATCCTCCAGCCTGGAGGGGTGTCTTTTCCACAAGGTCTGCCGCTCTTTGAGAAACGTTCCTTCCTTCAACATCTTGAACTCCCGCAGTAGGGTTTCCATCATTATTAACTGGTTGATGGTTAGCCCCAAGTAGATCATTCAACTTACTTAAGATCAGGGCATTCTGGGCATTCTGAGCCTCCAACTGTGCATTCTGGGCATTCAATTGTTGATTCAACCCCAAAACTACGGCGTCCAATTCTTTTCGCGTAACTCCAACAGTTGGAGCTGCTTGACTTGAAGGAGGAGAGGTAGCGGTATTCTCTTGAACATTGTCGGATCTTACAGAACTTCGTTTTCTCCCAGGAGCCATCATTTCCAATAAACTTCTGGTTTTAAAAGAAATCCTTTCCACAAACCTTTGCGGAGCAATGATGGAAGTATCCTGAGTTGGGTTCTCAGTGAAAGCACCAAAAATGTTAACGCTTAAAATCGAACACTAAGACCCCGGTGTGTGAAGTGTGAATGTGAAAGCACCACCCGACGGTTCGGGAACAGAATATCAGCTAAAATAACAGAAAATGCAGTAAGAAACAGCGATTTTATAGTGGTTCGGCTTAAGGAGTAGCCTACGTCCACTTTAAGTATCTTTATTACTGATCTTGTTACAAAACGAAACAATGCTCTTCAAGTACAAATCTCTTTAGTTACAAAACACTTTGAGCAAGTAGCTTAAGCTTCAATGTAGATGAAAGTCTTCGAATCCATATCGGACGTGTGAAAGTCTTTCAAAGTAGCTTGTAGTGTTCTTCGAAACTTCAAGTATAGAGTTGGTTTAGAAACTGGCAGAGTATCGGCGCTTGAAGAGATTGTCCAAAAAGTCCTTTGAAAGTTGGGGATGGCAATGTATTTATAGAGAATTCTGGGCAGGAAATATTGCCAAGTCCTAAATCGTAACCGACCTAAGTTGGGTCGTGGACGACTTAAACTAGGTCGTGGGTCAGTTGCGACTTAAATGCTGGGTCGAGACTTCGGAAAGGCATCCTTGCTGAACTCTGGATATATCACAAGTCCTAAGTCGCAAATGAGTCAACCGGTCCTCTCGTAAGCGATGCGGCATTGAACCTTAACTCCGTAGTCTTAAGACGCGACCGAGTTAACAAGATGTGGCATAAGTATCACGGTATCTCATTTGTTTGCTTAAGTCGTGTACGACTTATCATAGGTCGTAGGTTGTGACCGACCTAAACTGATTCTTGGCTTGTGGCTTAACTGGAGTTAACGAATCATGGTGCGGTATTGAATTTGCCTCTGTAGTCTTAGGTCGTGAACGACCTAGCAAAGGTCGTAAGTCGGTCGCGACTTAGGTGTAGTTGTCTTAACTTTTCGTGCCTTGAGTCGTTAAGTCATAGACTTTTTAGGTTGTTGGACCGTTACTCCCTTGGGTCGTTAGGTCGTAACTTCTTAAGTCGTGAACTGCTTTTAAGTCGTGCCATCTCTTAAGTCGTAGACTTCCTTAAGTCGTAGACTTCCTTAAGTTGAAGACTGCTTAGACCGTTTCAATTCTTAAGTTGTCTAGGCCTTAACTCGTTAGGTCGTCCAGACCTTAAGTCGTAGGTTGTGAAGTACTCTGAGTTGTAAGGTCGTCAATGCCTTAAGTCGTGTACCTTCCTTGAGTCATGTACTCCATTAAGTCGTAAGCTTCCTTAAGTCGTAAGGTCGTAGAGAAAGCAGAGTTAACAACAGTGATAATTATTTAAGTTACCTATTCATTTAGTTAGTCGAATTGATTTTGTGAACCATTTGCAATTGAAATGAAAGTTTATATATTAGTTGAGTGCATTATCTCTAACTGTAGTTAAATAATAATGTGGAATTCATTTGATGTAATATAGCAAATCGACTGATAATGAAATTTTTATTTATAAATCCAATATTGAAATCCGTCAAATATTGAACAGTTAAATTGTTTAAATTTAATATTTGGAATTCATTGAATGATTGAATAATGGGAATTGAATAAATGTTTAGTGAAAATGGTTATTCTATAATTTGAGTTAGTTTTAAAGGTTAAATCTTATAAGTTCATTTTGAATATTTCAAAAGATAGTAATTTAAGAATAATCAAATTTGTTTAAATTTAATATTACAAACGTTTGAATAATTAAATTTCGAATTTGATGTGATTAATTTGATATTGAAATTTAATATATGAAAATAGAGTGAATAATGGAAATTTGATTTAATATGATTCAAATTGGTTTCCAAAGTGAATGTAAGTTATATTCGGATTATAATAGAGTTAATAAGATTTTAATATTTGGAATTTATTGAATAATTGAATAACGGGTTTAATATGATTAAAAATGATTTGTAAAATTTTATTTTATCATATTAAAGTTAGAATGATGTTGTAGAACTTTTAAAATCGAATTAAAAGTAAATTTGTGAAAATTGAATATTTTAATATTTAATTGACGAGTTAAAATAGTCATTTTTCAAACAGTCTTGGAGACGAAACCAGTTACATCGGATCCGTAATGTTATATTATTGTAAGGTTTCAAATGTCATGTCAATCGGATTTACCGTTTGTCCGGGGCAAGCCAAAACGCCTAGAAATTTAGTTAACCGATTTAATTTAAAATCGATCGTTTATTGCCGTAACTCGCACAGATGTTCGAATTGGCTTTCGAAACACATTCCATTGTGTTCGGAACACGGGGTAAACCTTAGAAACGCCAGCCGGCACGCTTCGTTTGGAGTTCGAAAAATTTCGAGTGAATAGTAATTTGGAAAAATTCTATAAAAGGACTTGCTATCTTCACATTTGCAACCAAACTAAACCCTAACCCTAAAACAAAGCCAGCCGCCACTTGCAATAGCCAATGGCCAAAAATCTCTTATCTTCTCCTTCTCTTTTCTTCAAATCCGCTAATCGAATCAAGAAACGTTCAACTAGAAAGTAGTAGAGCACATCGAGTACTCCACATCCAACGGCTATGATCAGGATCGGAGCCACGGATCGTCGGCAATCCTCGTTAGAATGGCCCAAGTTCACATGCATTTTTACGGTGGTGGAGTTGACCGAGCTCCAAGCGGCTCTGGCCGTGGGTGGCTCTGGTGATGCCCGTTCTGATGGTGGTGAAGTGATGAAATTTCGACGAACGTAGGGTGGTGCGGTTTGCATCTTCGAACGCCAAGATATGGGTCTCGTGTGCGTGAATAATCTGTAGAAGGAGAAGATGGATTTCACGGCCGTGATTGCCTTGCTGGAAACGTATGGTGATGATGGATCTGATTTTAAATTAAAAAAGGAATTGTATTTTATTTAAATAAAAATTTGTATTAACTTCAAAATGTCATAACTTGTTCGTACGAGGTCGGAATCCGACGAAACGAATTGCGTTGCAATCGTTTTGTCGAGCACTACGCTATGGAACTGGATTGGAGTCGTTTGGAGCTAGTTTGAATTTCAGGTAAAATTAAACGCGCGTTTAATTTTATTCGAAATAAAATGCTGGAACTACATTGAAATCAAGGTGAGTGTTTTATAACGCTCACAACGTACTAAATATCTTTATGCTAGTTAAAATTTGACATTATGAAGTGTTATGATTTTATTTGTCGTTGTTTGATAAAACTTAATTGTCATATAGATTGTCATTTGAATTAATCGTTGAAAATTAAATTGACAGTTAAATTGAAATTAAAATTGAATTGCGATTAAATTACCTGACATTGATAACTATGAAATTGCCATGAATTGTATTGTCTATTGGATGATGTATTTCGATGGATTCTATTGGTTGATATTTAAATGTTTGGATGTTTATTTGCTTATATATATCCTGTTATACATACATATGACATTGTGATTGGTTTAAGTGATATATATTCATCCTTGACATTTAATTGAAATAAATAATTACTTGGCCATAGGATAGAAAATTATATACGGACATCGGATTGGCTAAATTAATAATAAAACCGTTGATTTAAAATTCATTTAAATGTTTGATTTAAAGTTAAAAGTAAAATCAATTTATAGAAATCGAAATTATCGCAAAATTGAGTCTGAAATGTAGAAATAAATTTTTGTTAAAAGAAATTGTTAAATAGTTTAAGTTTAGACTTTGAAATTAAAAATTGGGATATGATTGAATTTCAAAAATTATTTGTTTTAAAGATTGAACATTATTTCGAGCTTTGAGTATTACTAAGTAAAAGTGATACAAAAATAATATTTTGAAAATAAGTTGGAATTGAATCATATTTGAAATTTGGATTTAAATTTGAATATTGAAGGATAATTGTTAAGTGTTATAAACTGATATTTTGAAAAATCATGCTCTAAATCGATATAAATTGAAATTTAAGTAATTGAAGGTGAATTTAGAATTGAATTAATTGAAGTCAAAGTTGACATTGGTTTGAATTGAAATCGAAATTGAATCGGTAGAATGGAAATTGAAATTGTTTTGAATTGGGAAGTTATAATTGAATGGTTTGGTATTGAAGCTGTTTCATTTTGTTTTCCAAACTACTCTGTTACATAAACCATCTTCAAATACTTAAACTATTTTAACCTATATTAATAATATTAAATTATTTTAACCCATCTTAAACCATGTTAACTTATTTTAATTATATTTCATCTATTTTAACCTATATTAACTATATTAAATTAATTTATCTATTTGAAATCCATTTAAAGATTTTAAGTATCTTTAACTATTTTAATTATTTTAAACTACTTAAAACTATTTTCTAAAATTTAAAGTTGGTCAATAAGGTGAAATGTTTATGTTTAAATCTTGATTTTAAATACGAATTGGGTTAAATGAAGTTGCAACCTAAATTGAAATTCGAATGATCTTGAAATCGAAATGAGATATTGAGGCGAAATTTTTTTTTAGAAACGGAATCTTACATTTTGAATAGTTATGATGATATTTGAAATGGATTTGGTTTTTTGTGAAACAAATATTATATTTTGATATCAATTATGAATCGAGTGAATTGTAAAAGAGCCACCGTTGTAACAATACGTAGTTATTAAAGAGACCGGGATCAGATATGGACATACTCTCTGTCGATACCCAAAACCACTTTAATAACTATTATACGCGGAGTGTTGATCCAGAATGAAGTGGATGATTTGGTGAACGCGTTGATGGAAGAAAGAGAACGATATTGGATGACTCCTGACATGACTAAAACAGGAGCCGCGCCGGGCCATTGAGGTTCGCCATCTCTAGCGGACACACTTCTTCGATACCATATCTATTACTTTGTGATTCGATTTTGGTGCATCCCTCGATTTGGGAGTGTTGTTTCGTGGTGTTGAGGTAGCTGCTGGCTATGCTCAACATCAGCCGGGATCACGCAACTACTAGTATCCTAGTTGGTATCGCCTCATGTACCTTGCCATATTGATTATCCTATTCGCGACCACTACATTTTGTTTTGTGTTATACCTATGGGGTACCCTTTGATAACCACCAGTTTACGGTGGGGTTTACGGTGCTGTATAGACTATGGCATTATAAAATGTGTTAAGGGGAATTATGGTAACGCCTTAACGCTATTTTAATACTTTTACTTTACTGTAGTCATATTATAATAGCGTATTATACTACATAGTAGATAGTTTAGTGGATCCTTGAGAGATGGAAAATCCCGTAACATCTCTTAAATTACTACACGCACGTTGACACTGGATATGAGATGTCAAACCCCGTAAGCATCTTTGACACCGTTACACTCATATTTATTTACGATTGATTTAACTTACATGAGGATATTTTAGTCCTGACTCGAGTGTTTTGCCTTTTCATTACGCTCGGGTCAGACCTGAGTTTTTTAGCTTATTGAAGATCTTTTCTGGAGGACGAAGTCAAAGATTTGGTATACTATTCTATTATTATCCTTACATCATGCTGTCTGCTGCATCATTTTATTTGTTCTGTTGTATATGTATAACTCTGATAAATGTTGTATAAATAATGATCAAAGTATTGTAAACAGCTTCATGAACTGTTTATTTGACTATTATATTTTATCGTTCCGCTGCGAGATTCTGTGTTGTTTCATTTCCTTTATTTCTCTTTCCTCTTCTTTTCTTATTTACCCCAATAACCATCTGCACTTTTGAATGGTTTGGAGCCGGCATATGTATTTGATCGTCGGTTTAAACTGTCCAAAAAGGTGGGTCGTTACAGTTGGTATCAGAGCTTTGGTTTAGCGATAACCTTAGCTTTGTGGGGTCTGACTCTTTATAAACAGGGTAGCAATACCCTATGATGAGTCGCTGAGTGTATACATATGAGAGAGCGTATTTGTTAGTGATATAAAATGTTTTATATTGTGTCGTTTGATTTGTTGAGTGGCTTATGGATTCTGGTCAATACGAGTAATTAACGCCATTGATAGGGATCTCTAAACACTTAAACAGAACAATTCGACATAGTATTGTTTTGAAATTGGGTAAATGAAATAATTTTGCTCTAATTATATTTTGAAAATAAAGAAAAATTCTCAGAAATTATTGTGACTTATCTAGCTTACCTGGTTATTAGGAATGAAAATATTGATTACTATCATTAATTTGATATTGTAATATAATAAATAAGGCGAATTACATAATGAACAATGATAAAACACTTGTGGAATGTTTTAAGAAAGAAAATCCTATAAGAATATTTTATAAAAGGTGACTTATGAATTAAAATAGATTTAAATGGGAAAATATAAAATTTAAGACCCGGGGACTTTTAAAATGGCTTTCAAAGCTTTGAAGAAAATATATTGTGATGTTAGTTGGAAAATATTTATAGGAAATATTTTGAAAGGATTTTTAAGAAGGAATGAGTTAAGTACTCCTCTCTTCTGTCGCTGGAAAATAATTTCGGTGATGACTGCGCAGCATCATCGACATTCATTTTCGAGTCTTAAAGTGGGGAAGACTTCAGAGAAGCTTTGCTTTTCTTCGGAATTATTTTGGGTAAATGGGTTTTGGTTTAAACTCCAAAGGTATGATTTGATATATTAAAGATATAAGTGTATGTATTTATTTCAAACGATTTGAAAAGAACCGGGCATTTAAATTTCTAAGTTATGTTAATTAGTAATTTTTGAATTATTTGAATGCAATGTGAATAACCAAAATTTATAAAATAAGAGGATTAAGATATCTAAGCTTATGTTTGGGAAAACTTTAGAGTTGTTGTGTACCTTTAAAGTTGAAAGGTAAAGAGGATTTAAGTAAATCAAATTTGTGAACATTCTAACTAAGTAAAATGAAATTCTATAAATTTTCATAATACCAAATTTGCATTCTAATAACATATAATATAACTTACCAAATATTAAGAAGTTGAAATGATGTTTTAGATATGTAATGAGATGTTGTACAACTAAACAGAACCTGAAAATAATTGAAGTATACGAGTAAGGAAAACTCAAAAGGAATTTCTTATAGCTAAGAATCAATTGGGAAAAGAAACTGAATTTAATTAAATTATATAGAATGTTTAAAATGAACATGAGTAAGCAAATTCTATGATATGATGTTTAAGAAAAGATAATGTTAAAGAACATGCTATGTAAAGAAATGAATATACTAACTAAATAATGGATTGTGAATAATTAATTGTAAAAAAAAAGCCAACAAAATAATTTAGTATAGATAAATTGGATAGAAATCCATTGGATGGTAACACGTGAGTTGTACGTATATTATTTTGTTCGCATAACGATTTGATCCAAATTCGAGCACAAAATTTGGAGATGATTTATATCGATCCAAGTTAGGATTTTCCACTCGATTCTCGACGGCGAACCCTGGATATGGATTTTTGATATGATTCTGGAATTCTCTATCATAGTATATGGCTATGCAAGGAGAGTAACAGTTTCCAATCAAGGAACCAAATCTGAGTCCGCACTAGAGAGTCGGGTGAATGATACTAGTTGGAAGTGAAATTGTGTGATCGAATAAGCGATTAGATTGATATTGCTCACGGATGATATATGTACGACTTACGGACTTAATTAAAAGTTAATATTGGAAGTTTAAGATGACAAATATGTGAAGATAAATTTGCAACTTTTGAGATAACTATAAACTAAGAAAAGTCATATATAAGAAGTTAGACTTTTATGGAATGACTATAAATTGAAGTGATGATTAATAAAATGTCCCGCATTAATAAAATGTTCCACAAATAAATTGGTTATTAACTGAAACTGAATATGAAGTAAATGTAAATAAAAGAATTTGGTATGGCTAAGAATCAATTGGAATTGAAAGAGATAAACCAAATTGAATGTAAAATTAATAATTTGGTTATGTTGGGTATGATTTGGTTGTTATATGATTGTTAGTTGATTGTATATAATTCATTAAGTGTTAATGAAATTGAAAGCTATAAATCATTGAAATCAAATTGGAAGTTAAATGAATTTAAATAGAATTTAATTTGATTCAAATTGGAAGTGAACTAATGTAAATATAAATTAGTGAATGTTAACTAATTGAATTGAGAATGAATGTTAGTAAAATCCAACGTTAATGAATCAACTGTGATTAAAATTGAAACCCAAGTCAATAAATATTAATGAGAAGTGAATTATATTGATTGGTTATTGATTCATTGGATGATAGTTGGATGATAGTTGATTGATGGTTGCATTTGTTGCTTTTGCTGCATTTGCTATGTTGGCATATGTAGTTGTTATGTTGCTATATGATGTATATTGATATTATTTTCATATATGCATATTTCTCATGGTTTGTTGAGTGTTTAGTAGGTGCAGATTGTGCTTGCTTCGCATTTGGAGCTCGCTTTCGCGCTATATTAGCCGTATGTGCTCGTTAATAATATATAAGGTAACATATCTCGGATTACATACCGTACTTTTACACTTTTTCCCTGCGGGATGCCTCATCACTTGATGAGATGTATATTTGTGATATATATACTGTCATTTTTTTTCTGATCGAGCCGCGCAAAGGAGACTCTGCCGAAATTTTCTGTAAATCCGGGTGTTAGAAAATTTTTCAAGTTTTAAATTTTTTTTATAACTTGTTTTGATAACTAACTTTTAAAGTTAGAAAGCCGTTTGGAGTAACTTAGTGGAAGTTTAGTTATGACTTTATAAATGGAATTTCATGTTTTATAAGTTGGTAACTTTGAATAAAATGTATCTAATGTTGAATTCTATACTTAGTTCCTTTTCCCTTCTTTTTTCCTTTTCGGGGACGAAAAGTTTTGAGTGGGGGAGGGTGTAACGACCCGTAAAATTTCGATAATTAAAAATGTAAATTTAATAAGATTTCATGGTTTAATGTTGAAAAAAAATTGTAATTTATGTATGGTAATAATAACTAGAATGAAATGCAACAAATTTTATCTAAGTTAATTATTTATGAATTGAATGGAATCCCAAATAAATTGAAATAATATGTAGTCAAAGGTAATTGAATGAATTTGTATTGTATAGGTAATTGTGACACTTGTTTGTAAATAATAAACTTATAAGTAATAAAAAGTTAACGGTGATAATTATTTAAGTTACCTATTCATTTAGTTAGTCGAATTGAATTTGTGAACCAATTGCAATTGAAATGAAAGTTTATATATTAGTTAAGTGCATTATATCTAACTGTAGTTAAATAATAATGTGGAATTCATTTGATGTAATATAGTAAATCGACTGATAATGAATTTTTATTTAAAAATCCAATATTGAAATCCGTCAAACATTGAACAGTTAAATTGTTTAAATTTAATGTTTGGAATTCATTGAATGATTGAATAACGGGAATTGAATAACTGTTTAGTGAAAATGGTTGTTCTATAATTTGAATTAGTTTTAAAGGTTATATCTTATAAGTTCGTTTTGAATATTTCAAAAGATAGTGATTTAAGAATAATCAAATTTGTTTAAATTTAGTATTACAAATGTTTGAGTAATTAAATTCCAAATTTGATATGATTAATTTGATATTGAAATTTAATATATGAAAATAGAGTGAATAATGGAAATTTGATTTAATATGATTCAAATTGGTTTCCAAAGTGAATGTAAGTTATATTGGGATTATAATAGAGTTAATAAGATTTTAATATTTGGAATTTATTGAATAATTCAATAACGGGTTTAATATGATTAAAAAAGATTTGTAAAATTTTATTTTATCATATTAAAGTTAGAATGATGTTGTAGAACTTTTAAAATCGAATTAAAAGTAAATTTGTGAAAACTGAATATTTTAATATTTAATTGACGAGTTAAAATAGTCATTTTTCAAACAGTCTCGGATTTCGACGAAACAAGTTTCATCGGATCCGTAATGTTAGATTATTGTAAGGTTTCAAATTTCATGTCAATCGGATTTACCGTTTGTCCGGGGCAAGCCAAAACGCCTAGAAATTTAGTTAACCGATTTAATTTAAAATCGATCGTTTATTGTCGTAACTCGCACAGATGATCGAATTGGATTTTGAAGCATGTTCCATTGTGTTCAGAACGCGGGGTAAACATTAGAAACGCCAGCCGGCACGCTTCGTTTGGAGTTCGAAAAATTTCGAGTGAATAGTAATTTGGAAAATTTCTATAAAAGGACTTGCTATCTTCACATTTGCAACCAAACTAAAGCCTAACCCTAAAAAAAAGCCATCCACCACTTGCAATAGCCAATGGCCGAAAATCTCTTATCTTCTCCCTCTCTTTTCTTCAAATCCGCTAATCGAATCAAGAAACGTTCAACTAGAAAGTTGTAGAGCACATCGAGTCCTCCACATCCAACGGCTATGATCAGAATCGGAGCCACGGATTGTCGGCAATCCTTGTTAGAATGGCCGAAGTTCGCACGAATTTTTAGGGTGGTGGAGTTGACCGAGCTCCAAACGGCTCTGGCCGTGGGTGGCTCTGGTGATGGCCGTTCTGATGGCGGTGAAGTGATGGAATTTCGACGAACGTAGGGTTGTGCGGTCTGCATCTTCGAACGGCAAGATATGGGTCTCGCGTGCATGAATAATCTGTAGAAGGAGAAGATGGATTTCACGTCCGTGATTGCCTTGCTGGAAACGTACGGTGATGATGGATCTGAGTTTAAATTAAAAAAGGAATTGTATTTTATTTATATAAAAATTTGTATTAACTTCAAAATGTCATAACTTGTTCGTACGATGTCGGAATCGGACGAAACGAATTGCGTTGCAATCGTTTTGTCGAGCACTACGCTATGGAACTGGATTGGAGTCGTTTGGAGCTAGTTTGAATTTCGGGTAAAATTAAACGCCCGTTTAATTTTATTCGAAATAAAACGCTGGAACTACATTGAAATCAAGGTGAGTGTTTTATAACGCTCACAACGTACTAAATATTTTTATGCTAGTTAAAATTTGACATTATGAAGTGTTATGATTTTATTTGTCGTTATTTGATAAAATTTAATTGTCATATAGATTGTCATTTGAATTAATCGTTGAAAATTAAATTGACAGTTAAATTGAAATTAAAATTGAATTGCGATTAAATTACCTGACATTGATAACTATGAAATTGCCATGAATTGTATTGTCTATTGGATGATGTATTTAGATGGATGCTATTGGTTGATATTTAAATGTTTGGATGTTTATTTGCTTATATATATCCTGTTATACATACATATGAAACTGTGATTGGTTTAAGTGATATATATTCATCCCTGACATTTAATTGAAATAAATAATTACTTGGCCATAGGATAGAAAATTATATACGGACACCGGATTGGATAAATTAATAATAAAATCGTTGATTTGAAATTCATTTAAATGTTTGATTTAAAAGTTATAAGTAAAATCAATTTATAGAAATCGAACTTATCGCAAAATTGAGTCTGAAATGTTAAAATAAATTTTGGTTAAAAGAAATTGTTAAATAATTTAAGTTTAGACTTTGAAATTAAAAATTGGGATATGATTGAATTTCAAAAATTTATTTGTTTTAAAGATTGAACATTTTTTCGAGCTTTGAGTATTACTAAGTAACAGTGATATAAAAACAATATTTTGAAAATGAGCTTGGAATTGAATCATATTTGAAATTTGGATTTAAATTTGAATATTGAAGGATAATTGTTAAGTGTTATAAACTGATATTTTGAAAAATCAAGCTCTAAATCTAAATCGATATAAATTGAAATTTAAGTAATTGAAGGTGAATGTAGAATTGAATTAATTGAAGTCAAAGTTGACATTGGTTTGAATTGAAATCGAAATTGAATCGGTAGAATGGAAATTGAAATTGTTTTGAATTGCGAAGTTATAGTTGAATGGTTTGGTTTTGAAGCTGTTTCATTTTGTTTTCCAAACTACTCTGTTACATAAACCATCTTCAAATACTTAAACTATTTTAACCTATATTAATAATATTAAATTATTTTAACCCATCTTAAACCATGTTAACTTATTTTAATTATATTTCATCTATTTTAACCTATATTAACTATATTAAATTAATTTATCTATTTGAAATCCATTTAAAGATATTAAGTATCTTTAACTATTTTAATTATTTTAAACTACTTAAAACTATTTTCTAAAATTTGAAGTTGGTCAATAAGGTGAAATGTTTATGTTTAAATCTTGATTTTAAATACGAATTGGGTTAAATGAAGTGGCAGCCTAAATTGAAATTCGAATGATCTTGAAATTGAAATGAGATACTGAGGCGAAAAATGATTTTAGAAACAGAATCTTACATTTTGAATAGCTATTATGATATTTGAAATGGATTTGATTTTTTGTGAAACAAATATGATATTTTGATATCAATTATGAATCGAGTGAATTGTAAAAGAGCCACCGGTGTAATAATACGTAGTTATTAAAGAGACCGGGATCAGATATGGACATACTCTCTGTCGATACCGAAAACCACTTTAATAACTATTATACGCGGAGTGTTAATCTAGAATGAAGTGGATGGTTTGGTGAACGCGTTGATGGAAGAAAGAGAACGATATTGGATGACCCCTGACATGACTAAAACAGGAGCCGCGCCGGGCCATTGATGTTTGCCATCTCTAGCGGACACACTTCTTCGATACCATATCTATTACTTTGTGATTCTATTTGGGTGCACCCCTCAATTTGGGAGTGTTGTTTCGCGGTGTTGAGGTAGCTGCTGGCTATGCTCAACATCAGCCGGGATCACGCAACTACTAGTATCCTAGTTGGTATCGCCTCATGTACCTTGTCATACTGATTATCCTATTCGCGACCACTACGTTTTGTTCTGTGTTATACCTATGGGGTACCCTCTGATAACCACCAGTTTACGGTGGGGTTTACGGTGCTGTATAGACTATGGCATTATAAAATGTGTTAAGGGGAATTATGGTAACGCCTTAACGCTATTTTAATACTTTTACTTTACTGTAGTCATATTATAATAGCGTATTGTACTACATAGTAGATAGTTTAACGGATCCTTGAGAGATGGAAAATCCCGTAACATCTCTTAAGTTACTACATGCACGTTGACACTGGATATGAGATGTCAAACCCCGTAAACATCTCTGACACCATTCCACTCATATTTATTTACGATTGATTTAACTTACGTGAGGATATTTTAGTCCTGACTCGAGTGTTTTGTCTTTTCATTACGCTCGGGTCAGACCTGAGTTTTTCAGCTTATTGAAGATCTTTTCTGGAGGACGAAATCGAAGATTTGGTATACTATTCTATTATTATCCTTGCATCATGCTGCCTGCTGCATCATTTTATTTGTTCTGTTGTATGTGTAAAACTCTGATAAATGTTGTATAAATAACGATCAAAGTATTGTAAACAGCTTCATGAACTGATTATTTGACTATTATATTTTATCGTTCCGCTGCGAGATTCTGTGTTGTTTCATTTCCTTTATTTCTCTTTCCTCTTCTTTTGTTATTTACCCCAATAACCATCTGCCCTTTTGAATGGCTTGGAACCGGCATATGTATTTGATCGTCGGTTTAAACTGTCCAAAAAGGTGGGTCATTACACAATCGCGGCCCCAAAATCGAACGGCCTGAAGCTTTTACCGCCCCCCTCTACTCTCACGCGAATGCGCCCCTTCGCCATCGAGTTCGAACTCGATTATGACCGCGTCGCCATTTTTTTTTCTTTTTTTCAAGGCTTCGGCCATTTCTGTTATTTTTTTTATAAATGTGTTCGACCTTCTGTTAAAGGTGAGAGGTCGGTGATTATATTGTTTTGAGGTTAGCTTCTTGAATACGCTTTCTTATAATTATATAATTAAATATCAAAAATATCTCGTTACGCATAACGCGAAATCTCGAACCCCGAATCACACATGCCGACAGACGTTTATGAAGTTTTACCCGCATTCCGAACATAAAAGAACGTGTTTCGAAGGCTAGTTTGATCGTATGCGCAAGTTACAAAAGAAAACGATCAAATTTAAATTAAATTGATTAAAATAGTTTTAAGCGTTTTGAGCTGCCAGGGTCAAACGACAACTCCGATTGCTACGAAAATTGAAATCCGACAATAACTAACTATTACGGATCCAATGGAACTAGTTTCTTCGAATTCCGAGACTGTCCCTCGGAAGGCTATTTTTAAATATCGATTTAAACGATATATCATTAAAATTGAACAAATTACCTTTAAATTAAATTTCAACCATTATATTTATCTTCAGTATCATCATTATAAATTTTATAAGCCTTCAAATTATTCTAAATAGACTTAGAAATTTCAGATTCAACAATTTACCCAATTTTCAATTATTAAATTCAATATTCAAACTATATAATTCAATGATTTAATTATAAGTAAATATTGATATCTAGAATCCAAGTTAAAATTAACTTTTAAATATTTAAAATCAATTAAATATTACAATTTAAATTGTTAAAAATTCCGGGTCGTCACATATTCAATCTTAAAATATGTGGGTTGTTACAGCGCATCTCGTTGGAAGAAAAGAGATACGATTGGGTTAAAATAAAAGATGCGATTAGAAGTGCTGGGATAAAGTTGTGATTTTGTTGAAGGAGAGGGCGGGGATTGATATCTAGGGTTTTGGGTGACTATGGATGACCAATTTTAGAGGTATTATGGGAATAAGGCTGAATGAGATGATGGGGTCAAAAAGTGGAAGCTCGTCCTTCGTTCAGTGCAAGTGTCGGTAATTATATGTATTTCAATAAATAATTTAAAGTTAATTATAGTGAAGGTCAATTAATACGATTAAAAAGATATTTTTATTTAGCGAATAATTTTTTTAACTATTTCAAAAATGAATCAAGAATAACATTGTAAACTGACTGTTTTTATTTACATTATCATTTTATCCATCTTAAGATAATTATTTCATTGCAATTCCACGAAAAATGCATCATAACTTCTTAGATATATATCTCATCGTAAATTTTCTTAACATATTTCAGAATTCGTTGGCATATATGTCAGTGTGCCTATGGTTATTGCGATGACAAGGATGTTCTCACTATGGACAAATCAATTTGCACTTTAACTTTGCTATTTTCGAAAAGCGTCGCAAAATATGTTAGTTTACCAATGGTTTTCTATACGTTTTTATCATCTTTTATAGACAACATTGAATAAAAAAACATTTCGTCGATGTTGTACCTGTATTCCCAATGTCCTTTTTTCGTCGGTGGTTTCCATCGCTATTTACAATGTTTCTAATGGAGTCTAGCACCACACTAAACCTAAACCATGCTTAACAAATGCTTATAAATACACAAAACTATCTGTAAGTCCCTTATTTTAATCCTTGTACTTGACAACTTCCTATAAAAATTTACCACTTGTGATTTATGATATAATATTTCATAATTAGTTTTCACAAATTCTTTTACTTTTTGCATCTCAAAGGTTAAATTACAGCTAAATACATCATCCTATAAATCACTAAGCTAATGTTCAAATCTTTTTAAAACTATTTATAAGCTAATATTCAAAGTTTCAAAATAAGTTTCCGGCTTAACACAAATGGTTATCTTTGTTCTTGTTTGCTACCTATCTCTCTTTTAAAAATTAAAACCCCTAAACCCTAACATCCATGTCTCCTTTATACTTCTTCCTCCTGTTAACCTTCTCAGCTGCCGACGATAGGCAATCTCTTCTAGCATTCAAGTCTCAACTATTGGACCCAAAAGCAGCTTTGCTGACGCGGATCCGGGTCTAACTGGTCAGGCGTTACTTTCGGCACCCGTACCAGCCGCGTGATTTCCCTCAACATTAACGACTATGGCCTATCCGGTCCTGTTAACCCGTCTTTGTGCGAGCTCAACATGCTTCAAATTCTGATCTTGGCGGATAACGGGTTTACGAGTTCTCTACCCACTTGTTTCGGTAATTTCGCCGAGCTTAGAATCTTAAATTTGAACCGAAACAAGTTTGAAGGTTCGGTTCCACTCGAGCTTTCAGTTTTATGTCATTTGGAGGAGTTTTCAATTAGAAATAACCGATTTAAAGGTTTGATTCCTGACTGGCTAGGGAAGTATTCATTTAAAATTAGTAGTAGGATAGATCTCAGTTTTAATGAATTTGAAGGTGATATTCCAGTTGGCTTATCAAAAATGGAGTCTTTGAAGTCCCTGGATTGGTCAAATAATGGTTTATCTGGAAACCTACCTTGCTTTTCTGCTACTAAATCGTAGGAATTTTTGAACCTTGGTAAAAATTTATTAGTCGGAGGAATTCCTGCTTGCATTTCAAGTTTGCGGTCTCTAATCATGTTGAATTTGTTGAGTAACAATTTATCCTATCGTCTTCCTCCCAGATTGATATTTTCGAACAAGCTTCTAGTTTTAGATTTGAGTTCAAATAAGTTAACAGGCCCAATTCCCGGTAGATTGGTAGATGATTGGAGAAAATCAGGTCTTTTGATACTAAATCTGTCGAACAACTGTTTATCAAATAACATTCCATCTGAAATTACAAAACTGAGGAGCTTACAAGCTTTAATTCCTTCACGCAATCAGTTATCAGGAGAAATTCCTGCTTCTATTGGCAATGTAACGTATCTTCAAGCTCTTGATTTGTCTTACAATTTGCTGTCTGGTTCTATACCGATTTGCCTTTCTGGTTGTTTCCAACTGTGGCAGTTGAAGTTAGATTATAACAATTTATCAGGTACTATAAGACCTGAGCTGGATGCACCAGACAGTCTAAAGATTCTAACTGTAGCTAATAATAGAATATCCGGTGAGATCCCTTTGTCTTTAGCTGGACGCAAGTCTTTAGAGAATGTTGATATGAGCTCGAATGACTTAAGTGGTGTGCTCAATGGTGCTATTCTCAAATGGGAGAATCTTCGATATCTATCTCTTGCCAATAATGGATTCTTCGGTGATTTGCCTGACTGGATCTTCTCTTTTGACAACCTTCAATCTCTTGATCTTTCAAATAACCGTCTCTCTGGGTTCATTCCAGATGGAAATTTCAATGTTTGCTTTTATTTCAATACTGAAACAAGTCTTGGTGCTTATAATCCGTTAATATCAATGAACGTATCTAACAAAGTTATTGAGTTTGGTCATGAGCTTGTGGCTGCAACTGGGATTGACCTGTTGATACAGCCTCAGGTGCTACAGCAAGACACGGGCGCATTTCTCACAAACCAGCACATTACCTGGACTAGCATAGCACAAACATAGGGTGACAGTGGGCAAATGGCACCGCAGAGCATAACAGAATTAGTTACAAACTTTTCTTTTTTTTATTTCAGAAATTTCTTTAAATATGCAAGTTGTATGGCCTAGAAATGGCTTTTACTTTTTATTGGTCCAGCTGTCCTTAGTTGTTACAAACGGACATAGAAAGTATGCCTATAAAAAAATAATGAAAAAAGATTGACAATAGGCTGGAAAATTGAATTCTCTCTCTCTTCTTTCTTCTTCTCCTGATTCTTCTTCTTCTTCTTCCTCTATAATGTTTCCTCTAACTTCTGCAGTATTATAGCATAGACAATATCAACTTGGTGCTTTCACTCTTCGCCTCACATACTCCCATGTCAACACCATGACCCGTCTTGATGAACTAGCTTCGCAACTCAACCACCAGCAAACAACCATCGACTCCATCACAGCCACACTTGCCAGACGAGAAACTGCCATTGCCGACTTACCTGATATTAAAAACTCAATACTACATCTCACACAAACCTTAGCCGATCTCACATCCAGATTTCCAGCTCCACCTCCTTCTCCAAACTCTGAAACCGTCCATAGATCACCATCACAAATTCCTCTACTCACAACACCTCTTCATCCACAACCCCATACATCTCATTTTTCACTTCCACCGCACACCCGAATCCCCAAATGCGAGCTTACCCACTTCGATGGATCCAATCCATTAGAATGGATTTTTCAAGCAGAACGATTTTTCTCCTACTATGCAACCCCGGAGGACCGACGTATTCATCTTGCTAGCCTCTACATGACTGGCCAAGCCTTAACATGGTACCAATGGATGTTCCGCAACAACCAATTCACCTCATGGAATAACCTAACCTTAGCACTTGAACAATGCTTCGGGCCCTCCACCTTCATAAACCCACAAGCCACCCTTTTCAAACTACGCCAAACGACCACCATCGAGAACTACCAATCCCAATTCGAATCACTTAGCAATCGAATCAGGAATCTTCCTCTTGACGCCCTACTCAATTGTTTCATCTCCGGCCTAAAAATCAATATTCGCAATGAACTACAACCTTTCAAACCCGCTTCCATTTCCGACGCAATCGACCTCGCCAAACATATTGAAAAAAAAATCATGGAAACCGGACAATTCCAAAACAGATTACCATTCAACCGGCCTCAACAATCCCCTCTGCTCTCATTGCCACCAATCTCAGCTTCAACTCAACAATCAAACCCAAATTACCCCATTAAAAGACTCACCCCAACCGAACTCCAAAATGGCCAATCAAAAGGTCTTTGCTATAGCTGCGACGAGAAATATTTTCCCGACCACAAATGCAGTAACAAGCGTATATTCCTTCTTTTCCCTGATGATGACGAGATTAATCCGGACCCAGACCATCCAGACGCGTCAGAACATCCCCTTGATGCAGATCCAACTATCTCCTACCACGCCCTTGTCGGCTCTTCAAACCCCTGCTTCATTCGATTATTAGCACAAATCAACAAGTTCACCTCCATCCTTGTCGATTCAGGAAGCACACACAATTACATTCACCCAAAAGCGGCACGATTTTTAGGGCTGAAGGCCGAAAAACATCACGACTTCCTCATTACTGTGGGGAACGGCGACAAATTGCAATGTAGGGAAGCCTGCCGCCGCGTCTTGGTGCGAATTCAGGGTTACGATTTTATCACGGATTTCGTCCTTCTCCCAATCGCCGGAGCAGAAGCCGTATTTGGTATTCAATGGATGCAAGATTTGGGCCCGATTACCTTTGATCATAAGAAGATGACCATGTCTTTTGTTTATAACCAGAGCCCAATTACTTTGGCGGGCCAAGAAACAATGGTGAGCCCAACTGAAATCTCTGTTCATCAACTAAAACGGTTGCATCCAACACTTCAATCTCCTCTTATTTTCATTTAACTACCGAACCAACCACACAACCCAGCCCAAATCCATTTCCGTGCCTAGAGAATACACACCTAGATATTTTCCAAATCCTAGCCCAATACCATACCCTATTCACCAAGCCCAATGGGCTTCACCTCACCGTAGCCTTGACCACCATATCAACCTTCAAACAAATTCGCAACCCGTCAATGTTAAACCCTATCGTTACCCATATTGCCAAAAAAATGAAATCGAATCACAATTAAAAGAAATGCTCCAAGCCCAAATAATATAACCATCCACTAGCCCCTTCTCCTCCTCGATCCTCCTCGTAAAGAAAAAAGACGGTACATGGCGTTTTTGTGTTGATTATCGCGCCCTCAACGCCATCACCATCAAGGACCGTTTCACTATCCCAACCGTTGATGAATTATTGGATGAATTATATGGTTCTACTTATTTTTCAAAGCTTGATTTACGTAGTGGATATTTCCAAATTAGAGTTCATCCATCCGATATTCCAAAAACGGCATTTCGTACACAATAAGGGCACTACGAATTCCTTGTAATGCCGTTTGGTCTCACCAATGCACCTTCTACATTTCAAGCTACAATGAATGACATCTTTTGACCACACCTACGAAAATTCATTTTGGTTTTCTTTAACGACATTCTCGTATATAGCAAGACATGGGATTCTGACCTTTATCACTTGCAA
Organism: Allium cepa; assembly: GCA_030765085.1. NCBI lineage: Eukaryota > Viridiplantae > Streptophyta > Magnoliopsida > Asparagales > Amaryllidaceae > Allium > Allium cepa. Next base: position 753,944,970 of record CM060931.1, on the reverse strand, counting down.
ACGACCCTTGATATACTGGACAAACACAAATTCTATGCAAATTCGTCTAATTGTGTCTTTGGGCTTTCAGAATTATATTATTTGGGCCACATCATCTCTAAAGACGGGGTCCGCGTAGATCCATCTAAAGTAGAAGCCATAATTAACTGGCCAGCACCAACCACCCTCACAGCCGTGCGTGGATTTCTGGGCCTTACAGGCTATTATCGTCGTTTTATTCGACACTACGCGCATATAGTAAGCCCACTCATGGAATTACTAAAGAAGGGAGAAGTTTTCGCTTGGACCGAAAAAGCCCATAACGCCTTCATCTCCTTGAAACAAGCCATCACCACTGCTCCTATTCTTAAACTACCAGATTTTTCCCAATCGTTTGAATTACATACTAATGCTTCAGGTTTGGCCTACGAAGCTGTTCTGTCACAATCCCGCCATCCAATCGCCTTCCATAGTCAAAATTTACCAGCACGTCTCCAGAGATCCTCGACCTACGTCCGCGAGATGTACACCATAACCTCTGCCGTTCAGAAATGGCGCCACTACCTTCTTGGCCGCCACTTCTTCATCAACACTGACGACCAAAGCCTTCGCCAACTATTAACCCAAACCATCCAAACACCCGAACAGCAGAAATGGTTATCCGAACTCATGGGTTTCGATTTCACCATCAGGTATAAGTCAGGGGCGGAAAATACAGTCGCAGATGGGCTTTCTAGATGGACTTCTTCCTGCGCTCTCCTCTGTTTCGCTTGATTTCACGAACCAGATCCGCCAAGCACTGCGATAGGATATGAAGGCACAACAACTAATTACTGACGCTCAATCTGGTATTAATTCTTACCCCCAATATTTATTTCGAGATGAATTGTTATTTAATTGGAAGCGATTGTATATTCCAAGTGATATTGAGCTCCAGCATGATATAATCGCTGCATATCATGCTTCTAAGATTGGGGGACATTCAGGGATCAAGGGGACTGTGACTAGGATTGCTAATAATTTTTATTAACCTCGGCTCCTCAAATCTGTCACTGATTATGTAAAGGAATGTTCCATTTGTCTACAAACTAAACCTGAAAATTCTACACCTAAAGGCCTACTTCAGCCCTTACCTATACCCAACCAAATTTTTGAAGACATATCCATTGATTTTATAACTCACTTACCACTTCATCCGGAAAGACATGCATTTGGGTTATTGTCGATCGACTTTCTAAATATGCGCATTTCATTGCATTACACACCTCCTTTACTGCAGTCCATCTAGCATCCTTTTTCATACAAGAATATGTCTATTTGCATGGTTTTCCGCGCTCCATAGTCTCCGATCGTGACCGTGTCTTCATGAGTCAGTTCTGGATGGAATTATTCAGGTTACATGGCACACAGCTCAATATGAGCAGCGCCTACCACCCACAAAGTGACGGCCAGACGGAAGTCGTAAACCGTTGCTTAGAAACATATTTAAGAGCACTAAGCGGTGACTTACCATCACAATGGACGAAATGTTTACCTTGGGCCAAATGGTGGTACAACACATGCAAGCATTCTTCCATTGGAATGTCACCATTCCAGGCTGTTTATGGTCGACAACCACCAATCGTAGCTAACTATATACAGGGCACTTCTCCAGTGCGGGAACTTGAAGATTGGGCTACCTCTAGAGATCATCTACTGCAGACCATAAAAGGAAATCTTCAACAAGCTCAGTCTCGCATGAAACACCAAGCTGACAGGCACCGCATCGATAAGGACACTACAACAATATGAACTTTTGATAGCATCAACATATAGCGTTTCCGCCAATTCCCTTTAATCGCTATGCAGTCTAGGGTTTCAGACGCTATTGACCACGTAAATACAGTGTAGTTAACGCTATACATTAAAAAAAAGGGAAATGAAATTTTTGTGGTGAAAAAAAGCATGTATTGCCTTTGTCGGTTTCTCCAGAAAACAGTCTTCCGTTCACTTCATCGCCTCCAGGAAACAAAAACTACACGAAATCCCATTCGCATAACCCTAATAGCCGTCAACAGTCGATCGGTACCACCATCCGTGTAACCCTAACCTGAATCTCTCACTCATACAGTGGATCCCAACTCCTAAACGCAGCCACTATCCGCGCTTCTCCGATTCGAACTGCTCTGAGAGGTATTATTATATATTTATAAGTTGTTTGGAACAAGCTTTCTAGTCTTTAGATGAGCAAGCTATTGGTTGACTGCGATTTAGATTGGGTGGCTATTCTTATATCTAGACAGGGAAACTGATTGGAAATTAACTATCATTTTTCTAATTACTCAAACTCGAGTTCTATAATTTACCAAATTTGATGGTCGATTGGAAATAGTTAATGATGATGATGGAGTTTCTAGCAGTCAAATTAGATCAGTGACTTCACATGTCAAAAGACAAGGAAGACAAAAAACAAGTTAAGCTGAGCCAATAGTATATTATAATATTGTTACAGATCTATGATCTATTATAATTTAATTGTTGTTTTACAGTTTGATCTTAGTTGGTTACCAAAAATGATATTGTAGTCTATATAACAATATATATCTTTAAAATTGAGTTTAAAACTAAAGTAAGAGTTATGAGTTAGTTTACCAATTTTGTACCGACCAGTTTTGACATTTTTTAAGGATGAGCTAAGTCCAAATAACCTCCTATTCACCTATCAGATATGCATACATGAAAGTATATATACTTTAGCTTTTTTTTATTCGGTCCATTTATTATATATTATTTCTAACTGAAGTAATTATTCAATCTAAGAACGAAAAGTACCTTCTTAGTTGCATTGTAGGATTTAGGGAAGACACATATCTAATCATTGACAAGTTGTAGTCAAATAAAAGTTCTTCTAACATTAGGATTTGGTTAATCTTTTGATTCAGTTTCGTTCATTAAGATTCAATAACCTGCCATAAAGATATCACAGGTATATTCTACCGTCAAATATAAGTAGCATCAGCAAAGTGCAGTTTATTCAAATATGATGTAATTTTTCATCAAAACTGATAGTAGGTGCATTTGAGGACAATGTTATAGATGGAGCCGAAGGAAAATACGTTTGAGGATCTTTAGTTTAATGAAATAAATCGCTTGTGTTTTTTTTTCTTCAGTTTTAGCTAATGGGTGTTATGTGAAAAATCATATTCACATGGGGGGCTTCACACAAAACTGGTCGATGGATTGGTATTTTCCCATGTTGTAAAGAAACGATGCTTCCATTTTCTGAGAATTAGTACTTTTTTGTGTTGTGTTTGCATAGGAAGTTGAATCTTTCGGTATATATTTTACGGTAGCTTTTGGCTTTTGAAATTGTCTTGCTATATAAATATCAATTTTGCTTTCAGGATTGTGTCTTTGATGTAGTGTGTACTGTTCTGTTTATTCAAACTAATTGTCTAAACAGTGCAAACTCACATATTAGCTTTTAAGCACAAATAATGATATGTGTCATAAATGATGAATCGCCGTTTGGAACATTGATGAAAGATCTTTGGAAAAGATTAACCTGGCTAATTTTGTTGGAAGGGAATCATCATCTAATGTTTTTATGTGCTATGTGTTGTGCATCTTTCTTTGGATACAACTGTAAAGGAAGTTTTAGAGAATCTGGATATGATTACATTTATATATAATAGAAAAAGGATACATAAAAAATAATAAGTAGATAATTAAAAGAAAGCAAGCTTTCTATATATTAAACGCCAAATATGTCATTTACGTATAGATATTTTTATTTCATTACAGTGTTACATTACAATTGTGTTTTGCTTGTTTTTCTAAATTTCTCTATATAAATATATATCTACGTCTTGGTTTTCTCAAAAGAAGCTTATAAGATATGTACCCACATGTATATATGTAGAGGTTACAACAAAACAAATTAATGATTTGGTGAATGTCATAAGTAACTATTTTTAATAAACATACGAATGAAATCCATTATTTTAAACAATAAGCGTGGATGCAGATACATTTAGAACATACTCTAAATTAATTAGGGTTAACGCTAAAATTTGAACGCTAACACCCCGGTGTGTAAAGTGTAGTTGTGAAAGCACCACCCGATGATTCGGGAAGAGAGTATAAGCAGAAAACTGCAGAAAAAACAGTAAACAACAGCAGTTTTATAGTGGTTCGGCTTATGATCAAGCCTACGTCCACCCCAATCCTTTTTATCGCTGACTGAATTACAACTTATTACAATCTCTTTCAATTACAATCCAACTCAATTCAAAAAGACAAGTAGCCAGAGAAGACTTCGTCGTGACAGAGTTCTTTGAATCCATGATTGAATATGTCGAATCTTTGTGTGAAGTTTGGTCTAAAAATCTTGCGAGAGTTTGAAGTGATGGAGTTTAGATTGTCTTGAAGATAGTAGAGCCTTGATGTCACGAAGAGAATGATCCAAAAGTCCTCCCTATGTTGGAGTTAGCCCTCTATTTATAGAGAATTCTAGGTAGAGGTTTTCGCAAGTCATGAGTCGTGTACGACTCATGGAGAGTCGTAAGTCGCACTCGACTCAAGGTTCAAGAGTCAGCAGGCAGTGGAGCAAGTGTAGTGGTTCTGAGCTTCTCTTCGTTCATCTGGATACAAGTCCTAACTCGTTCGCGAGTTAAGAGGTCACGGTTTAAAGTGAGGCAGCACTAAAATCTTGGCTCTGTAGTTTTAGGTTGTGTACGACTTAAACTAGGTCGTAAGTTGTCGACGAGTCATCTTATTACAGCATGGTGTTGAACTTGCTCTCTAAGTCTTAGGTCGTAACGTCTTTAAGTCGTGGACTTTCTTAAGTCGTGACATTCCCTAAGTCGCTTAAGTCTTAATCCTGTTAGGTCGTTAGCTCCTTAACTCGTAAGCTTTTAACTCGTAGGCTCTTTAGCTCGTAGACTCCTTAACTCGTGTACCTCCCCTGAGACATGACATATCTTAAGTCGCTGAGGCCTTAAGTCGCAGATTTCTCTGAGTTGTGAGTCGCTTAGTCTGTTAACTCATCAAGTCGTTCTATCCTTAAGCCGTAAACCGTTCACCTCCTTAAGTCGTAAACCGTTCAATTCTTTAACTCGTGCATCTCCTCAATTCGTTGAGTCGGCAATCAGTTGAGTCTTGAAGTATCTTGAGTCGTAGATCCACTGAGTCGCTGAAAACCTTATCTGATGAGCCGGCCCAGGCCTTAACTCGTTGGCAAAACGGGGTTAACATTTGCCCCTCGAAGTACGCGCCTAAGTCGTAGGTCGTGTACTTCGACTCATCTTGACTCGAACGTGCCGACTCATCTTCCACTACCCCGAGGTATAAATGGCTTAGGTCGTTTCTTCTCATTACTTTATCTCTTCAGTTGCATACTTCCGCCATTAACAAGTTTCTGAGCTTCTCGAAGAAAATTCTCATCATTCGATCATCAATCATCTCCACCATTATATTGCGTAAGTAAATTCCATCAAAAATTTAACCATGTTCATCATCAAATCGCAAATTCCCCACTAGCCGTCTGTAATCCAGCTTTGTACACCACGCTTCGCCATGAATCATGTCACAACCGATCCTCGCCTGCCTTCGGTTGCAACATTATTGTAGCAGCATACTAGATCCTGACGAATCTGAGGTGGTTTGAGTCGATTTTGGGTGATTTAGTGGTGGGAAGGTGGATTTTGTGGTAGAGGTGATAGTATGTTTTTGGGTTAACAGGTTTGTTCGTTAGGTCGTTTGCTGAGTGGGGAGGAGCAAAGGGGTTTTAAGAAATAATTGGTTGAGGAGCTTCGGCTGTCCTTAGGTTTATCGGCTTGATCATAAAACACGCGACCCAACTTACTTGCGACCTAGCTTGCTCACGACCTAACTCGCTTGCGATCTATCTTGCCTGAATAACATAAAGCTTAAAGCAGAGCGACTTAACGACCTAACTTTCTACGGCAGAGGTTTTAGGTCGCGGCCGAGTTAAGACTTGGATAATTTTTGAGGTTTTAGGTCGCGGCCGAGTTAAGATTTGGATAATTTTTGACTGTGTGGCCTTGAACAATGCGATTTAAGAAGTTCAACTTATGTTAAGTCGTTTGACTTGGTCTGGACGACCTAAATAATCCCCGTGCTAGCTTAAGTCGTTCCTGCGATCTAAGGACTTGAATACCTTTCATCTTGAATGAACATGACATTGTTGAATTGTACTCTCAACTTGAACTGCCGAGATAACATTTCTGAACTTGTTGCACTTATTTATAGATCTCATTAACTTTAATGCTAATAACCTGTCTAATTCAACATTTACAGAATAATGGGACAAATATACTGCCATCGACTGCCCACATCAAATGACAGATTAGTTAATAACAGATAATTAACTCAAATAAATTGTGTGAATGAAGTGCTTTCATCAATTTCAAGTAAAATATTAAAGCAACACTGAAATAGTCAATTGAAACTGGCCAGCCTGCACTAATATTATGCTTGAACTTTATATTAACAAGTTCTGAAATTTTGTAGCCGATCAATCATCGACTAGTTTAGTTCCAGTTATATTTACTTGCTATTTTTATTAGTTTTGCATGACACTTCGCACTTTTAGGAAACGTGCACCTTCACATTTGAATATCCAGTTGCTTGTGTAGAATGACTTCTCAGGAAGAAGATACAACGGTTCAGACTGGAGAGGCAACTGTAATTCCGGCTCCTCTGGTCAATCCTCCCGAAAGAGCCTCTTCTACTTTATCGTACAGAGTTTTTCGCCAATTGTGCGCTCAGTTTGGCATTGCTGAATCAGATGCCATTCTTCCCGAGAGAAGTAACACTGCTGACATAGCACCCCCTGGCTTTGTAACGGTCAATCGACAAATGTGCCTGAGTGGGGGCGTTCCTCCTTTCAATGACTTTTTCCAACAACTTCTTCGTCAATTGGCCATCGCCCCATCCCAATTACACCGCAATGGTTATGCCATTTTAATGGGGTTGTGTGTACTGTTTAGGAGGACGCTTGATCGATTCCCAAGCTTTGACGAGATTTGCTTCCTATGCTCTTTCACCAGGACTAAAGATCACCCCTCTATTACTGTCGTGAGAAGTGCTCGAAATCGTAAACTGATCATCGGTCTTCCTGACAGCGCTCATGGGTTTTTGACTCAATTTTTCTATGTCCGCTGTCCCCTGGGGTTTTACGCTGTATGGAGGGAAGGAAGTAAGATTAACCATTCTTACTATGTTTGTTATCCGACTTTTGTGAGACTGAATTGTTAAGTGTTAACTCCGCTTCTCTCTTTTTTTTATTTTCAGCGCTCCCCCCTCCTTCTAGGGATCCCAGTCATAAGCCAACTTTCGAAAGGCTCAAGGCCGTGCCAGTTGAGGAGAGAGACATTCAATTTCTGTTGAAAGACGATTTTTTGCATCAGTACGGACTTTTTCATACTTCTCGTTCTACTCATCCTCATGAAATCCCAGACTCCCCAGCCAGAGCGTCGGATGCCCCAGCTTCTACTGACACATCTATACCAAAAGGACCTGCTCCCGAGGCTTCGCTAGTGAAGTGCTCCACCTCTGTTGATATTGCGGGGCCATCTGACGAACTTGCCCCGGGTATTGAGGAAGAAGAGCCTCAGGGATCTCCCCGACGTTCACAGAAATCTGGCGAAGAAGCCGAGAAAACTAGCCTTGTCAAGCAGAGCAGGGACGATACTTTCGAAAGGCTGAGCGACCTCTTTGCCACCTCGCAAGAGATCTTTAAAGATGATCCTATCACTACCGGGGTTTCTTCTTCAGTAGTCGAAGCGACTTCTATCCTGCAACAGACTTCGTCAACTCAAGAGTTGACGCTAACTATTACACCCACAACTACTCCTCAATTAAAGAGTGGTTCGTAGTTTGATGCGCGTAGTTTGCACATCACACACACTTAGAATTTTTTCGGCACTTTTATGCTTCTGACTTTTTGTACTTTGAAGAATTCTAAAATTTAGCTCTTTTTTATTTCAGATCCTCCGATGGGGCGCAGCGGATCCTACTACGATGATTTCCAGTGCTACGGGAGGCGTAGCCAATATGATTACAGGCGTTACCTCCCTTCTTACAGAGAATCTGATGAAGAAAGAGCCGTCCGAAAGGCTCAAGAGAAGAGGGCTCAAGAGGAGCGTTATGAAAGAAGAGAGAAGGAGGAGCACCACGATTCTTCGTAGAGAGGCGACGATTCTCATAAAAGAAAATCCCATGATGACAGAGGATAAAGTCATATGGTTGAAGATTCGAGCAAGCGAGCCCGACATGGTGAGAAGCACACCTCTACAACTCCTGAAAAGGTTACTGCCCCCGCCTCGCTTGACATTCCTTCCGGCTCTCCCGCTCTCGGGAAGACAGACATCCAAACAATAATTAGCAGACCCAAATTCCAAGTTGGACCGGGCCCGGCCACTTTGCAAAGTCGGTTTCCACAGTGGTGTCTGAAGGGAGTGAGGTTCGACCTTGACTTGGTTCCCATTGACAAGTCTGCCATGTTACGAAATCTCGACGCCGTCAAGCTTGATATTGAGAGGATGTCAAACTGGCAAAAACTTGTCTGCGAGCTTCAAAGGGTTAATCGTGCAAACATAGAGGCCATGCTCACTATGGAAAATGATAAAGCCGAATGGCAAAAGTTTCTTGAGCAACATGACACTGAATTGAGGAGCATTGCTTCTTACAATGAAGAGCTTGAAGCAAAAGTTGCGGAACTGAAACAAGAGCTTGCTTCTTCCTCTACTTCTTATTCTCAAAAAGAAGAAGTGCTCCTAAAACAAGTGAGAGACGCTCATGCCAGCCAAAGAGATGCCGAAGACAGGCTTGAAGTGCAAAAAAGAATTAGTGAGGGCTATGTTGCTGATATTGAAGAGCTTCGGAAGAAAAACAGCTCCCAAGAGGCGGAGATTCAAATGCTTAAGCTTCAACTTTCTAAAGCTGAAATGGAGCGTGATGAGGCCGTCGCCGGCAAAATTGCAGCTGAAGAATCTCACGAGGCAACGAGGACCAACATCAGCTCAACGTTATTTGATTTCTACCTGCATAGCATCTTGGGGCGCGGTAGCCTCGCCTTTCTAGGCCCCAAGTATGAAATTACTCTGGCTGAAGTTTGGGAGGCCGCACTCGATATGCTTGGTGGTAACGGCGCTGGCTATGCTGAGTCAGCTCTTGAGGAGCATTATCTTGATGATGATGCTCGTGCCGCTCTCGCCAGGGGGAGAGAACAGCTTGCAAAATTAAGGGCCGAAACAGCGGCAGGAGAATGTTCAGGAAAAATCATCTCAACTGCTCCAATTCAACCTTCTCCTTCAGTCGAAATTGACATTATCGGTTCTAGTTCTCATTCCCCATCTCCTACTAAAGTTACCACCGAGATCACAAGCATACAAGGTGGAGATGAAGGCGGCGAGAGTGCCGAGGCACAGGCTTACGAAGTTGACGTCAGGGAACCGACTTCTGCAGGTAACCCTACTGACAATCTTGCCCAAGTAGACTGCTCATCTGTTTCTTACGAGCTTGATGGGCTTTTTGACTACTTCTTGAATCTTAGCGAACCTTTATCTCCTCTTTTTACTGACTTGAACTTTTTTCCTTCTGTAGAGAAAACGTCGGGCATTGTTCAAGCTTCCCCACCTCTAATTATTCCTCCTCCATCTATTCAGGTGACTCCTCCTTCCGCCTCACAACCGGGATCACAAGAGGAGCAAATAGAAGCTCTTCAAGACTTGGATTATCCCATTGCTTCACAAGAACACAAAGGAGAAGAAACTGAAGGGAGTGAGAAGACTCCAGAAGCAACTGGTTCCGATGATGAACCATTAGCTAAACTTCTTTCTCCAGGAAGTGGGTCTTCCTCCAAGAAGAGGGGAAAGCAGGGAGTTTCCAAGAAGTAGAAGAAGAAGGGATCTTTAACTGGCGAAGAAGAGACGGAAGAAAGTCCGACTGAGCCCCTTTCTCCTTCATCCCCTACCCTTACAAGCCGGCCTAAAAAGTTCGTTATTCGGCCATGTGCGGGCTCAAAAGGTGGGCGGAAGAAGAAACAATGGCTCTGTTTCTGTGGCTTTCATATCGCTTTGCCTTTTTTGCATGTACTGACCGGAAATTGTGTGGGTTCCGGCCCCCCGCTTTTCTTTTGCTTTTTACTTCGGAACCTGTACCTATATAAAATTCTAATAGTGCTGAATAAAATGATTCTTTTTATTTGTACAAACTTCTGTCTGTATCTGAGAATGCATTTATTATTCATTTTTGTACAAGTTTCTTTGTACGATATTGCAGTGAGCTTGTGGTATATATTGTTCGAGCGCAATTTTACCGATGTAGTTATACCATGTTGCCCCTATACCATAAGCTCATTGTAATATTTTATTTTATGAGGAACTTGTACTTTTATTTTTTAGAGAATAATTATTCCACATTTGGAGGAATATTATTTCGTTAAAAAACCGAGTACAAATAAGTTTCTACGCTTCATCCTTCGAAGATGTCACTTTTTATTTTGTGCATATACACATTTTACTGAATGAAATCTTCTATGTGGTAAAGCGGGTATTTGAAAGGTACTTCAACTTCTTTTTGAGGAAGAGAATTTTCTAGAATAAGTAATTCATTCTTCCTTTGAAAGTTATTCTTTGAAAAGTTGCACCTCTTGAGGAAGACTTTTTCACGTTTCAACACCTGGAAGTTTTATTTCAATCTTGGTGAAACGTGTGCCTTCGAAGAGGTCTTTCTACTTGATTATGCCTCCGGGAGGAGGTCTTTTCATTTCTGCCTTTGGGAAGAGGTCTCTTCTTTTTCTTCTTTTTTTTTCTTTTTTTTACATTTCAACTCTGGTGAAGTGAAACTCCGAAGAGCGGCTGTTGCACTTCAACTCTTGGTGAAATGGGCCTCCGAAGAGGGCTTTTGTTTTGTTTTGCATTTCAACTCTGGTGAAGTGAAACTCCGAAGAGCGGCTGTCACACTTCAACTCCTAGTGAAATGGGCCTCCGAAGAGGGCTTTTATTTTGTTTTGCATTTCAACTCTGGTGAAGTGAAACTCCGAAGAGCGGCTGTCACACTTCAACTCCCGGTGAAATGGGCCTCCGAAGAGGGCTTTTATTTTGTTTTGCATTTCAACTCTGGTGAAGTGAAACTCCGAAGAGCGGCTGTCACAAGTCAACTCCTGGTGAAATGGGCCTCTGAAGAGGGCTTTTATTTTGTTTTGCATTTCAACTCTGGTGAAGTGAAACTCCGAAGAGCGGCTGTTGCACTTCAACTCCTGATGAAATGTGCCTCCGAAGATTGCCTGGAAGTTACTCTCTCATGGTTGGAGGGTCATGACTCCTCCAATCTTTTTTGTTGAGTAGAGAACTTTCTTTTTTGCGGCATATGCCTCGTTAGAGGTCTTTATCCTCCGAAGAGGACTTGTGCCTCCGAAGAGGACTTTAGTTGTTCCTTGTCCACTTGCTTATGCCTTTTCAGCGATCCTCTATTTTTTCTTTTCAAGCTCTCACTCCCTTCTCTTACAAGTAGTTTGTTTAATACAAAGAAGTGTACTTCATTGCTAGGCCAGTTCGCGAGAACGGGCATAAGCTTCTTAATTGGATGTTTGTTTGTTCAAACTTCTCAATTTATTAGCTAGAGCCCGTTTTCGGCGAAATCATTGGCCGTTCAATTGAGGCACTTCTTATCTAGGATTTAAATTCGGGGCTTTTGTGACTTGGAATTTGTTTGTTGAATGATAACAAGAATCACTTGGTCTTGTAATGTGCAAGTTTTATTTTCGTTGCCTGCAAAAATTTAAATCGACATTTCAACAATACATGTAATGTACTTTTCATATCGAAAATAAAGCAAACATGTAATAATAATAAGGAACACAAGATTTATAGTGGTTCGGCCAAGAATTCGGGCCTACATCCACTTTATAGTCTTTCATTATTCACTTGCATCGGTTTTACAATTGCTTTCAATTACAAGAATCATACATTCATAAACTTTTTTTTTTACAATATTTCAACAAAGCTTTCAAGTAAAGTATGGACGCAAGTGATTGTTGTTCTAAGCTCTTGGAATTCGATCTCCTTCGACAGTACTGAGTTTGAATGTGCCGTCAAGAAGCTTCTGACCTATGACATATGGTCCTACCCAATTTGGCCCAAACACACCTGTCGCCGTCATAATTCTCTTCAGGACTAGATCTCCAATCTCAAAGCTGCGTTGGCGAACTTTTGAATTGAAATGTCTGGCTATCCTTTGCTGATGGGCTGCGATTCTGAGCTCAGCCTCTTCTCTTTTTTCATCAAGGAGATCTAGCGCCTCAAGCTGTAGTTTTTCATTCTCCGCTTGATTGAAATGGATTCTTCTATGTGAAGGGACCTCTGTTTCTACCGGAATCATTGCTTCTGACCCGTATTCCAATGAAAACAGAGTATGCCCAGTCGCAGTTTTGTGGGTGGTTCTGTACGCCCATTGTGCTAGTGGTAGCTTATCGATCCAACCACCTTTTTCTCTTTCGAGTTGCTTCGTGATGGTTGACTTGATAATTTTGTTTACTGCTTCCACCTGCCTGTTTGCCTGCGGATGAGCCACTGCTGAGAAGCTTTTTGGGATTTTGAATCGCTTGCAAAAATCTTGGAATTCTTCACTTTCGAATTGAGTACCATTGTCTGTAATTATCTTTTGGGGCACACCATATCTGCAAATGATACTTCTAGTCACAAAATTTATCATCTTTTTAGAGGTGATCGTAGCCAATGGTTCAGCTTCAGCCCATTTAGTAAAATAATCTACAGCAACAACGACATATTTGATTCCAGATTTGGTAGTCGGTAAAGGTCCTATAAGGTCTATCCCCCAGATTGCAAATGGCCATGGACTGACCATCTGCGAGAGTTCAGTGGAAGGTGCTCTAGGAATTTTGGCAAATCTCTGGCACTTGTCACATTTTCGGGAATAGTTTGCAGCATCTCGATTAATCTTTGGCCAGAAATATCCGTATCGGAGAACCTTTTTTGCTAAAGTTTGACCACCTAAATGATCACCACATTCTCCTCCATGTACCTCAGCTAGGATTGTTTTGGACTCTTCTCTGGATACACATCGAAGTAATGGCATTGAGAATCCCCGTCTGTACAATTGGCCATCCTGGACTATATAGCGAGAGGCTTTCCTCAGTAGCTTCTGCCGTTCTTTTGAATTTTGTGGTAAAGAGCCATTGAGTAGACATTCTGTTATTGGAGTCATCCATGATTCTTGCTCCTGAGACACACTCATGATCCAATCAATATCCATCTCATTAATGCTTGGAGCCTACAGGACTTCCACTGGAGTTAACCCCAGAAATTGAGCTTCGCCTGTGCTAGAGTACTTTGCGAGAGAATCTGCTTTCGTGTTTTCTTCTCGAGGAATATGGCTTATCGTGTAATGATCGAAGTCACATAGAAGTACCCAGGCCTTTGACAAGTAGGCAGGCAGATTTCCCCCTTTCGCTTGAAATTCCTTCTTGACCTGACATACAATAAGCTGAGAATCACTGAAGATCTGTAATGCTCGGATGTTTAGTTCTTTATCAATTCTCAAGCCAGCGATAAGAGCTTCGTATTCTGCTTCATTGTTCGTTGAAGGAAATTCCAATCTTAGTGCATAGCATAATGACCGATCTTCAGGGGTTTCAAGTACAACCCCGGCTCCAGAACAGTAGTCATTTCTTGCGCCATCAACATACAACTTCCACTGGATTGGGGAATCATCGATCGTTTCCTCCCCACTGTTTCCCTTATCTGTGAATTCTGCGATGAAATCTGCTTAAGCTTGTCCGTTGATTGCTTTTTGGGGGTGATAAGTGATGTCATATTGACTGAGCTCAATGTTCCACTTTAGAAGACGACCCGAAGTCTCAGGGCGGAACAGGACTTGCTTTAAAGGTTGATCAGTGAGGACTTTGATAGGATGAGCTTGGAAATATTGCCTCAACTTCCTCGATGCAATCAGTAGGCAATAGGCGAATTTTTCCAACTTGGAGTAATTCATCTCTGCCCCAGTGAGTCTTTTGTTGATATAGTAAACCGGATGTTGAATCCTATTGTCTTCTCGTATCAGCGCTGCACTTAAAGCATGAGATGATACTGCCAAGTATATAAGAAGATCCTCACCATCGCCGGGCCTAGAAAGTATTGGAGGCATTTCCATATGGTGAATCAATTCATAAAAGGCTTTTTGGCATTCGGGGGTCCAATCAAAGTTTTTCTTTCCTTTCTTTAGAGCGTCAAAGAATGGGATGCATTTATCAGTAGCTTTGGAAATGAACCGACTCAAGGCGGCGACTTTTCCGTTGAGACTTTGCAATTCCTTCTTTGTTCTAGGAGCTTTGAATTCTTTTAAGGCGGTAATTTGTGCTGGACTAGCTTCAATGCCCCTAGCGCTCACGATGAAACCTAGGAACTTTCCGGACTCCACCCCAAATGAACATTTTAAAGGGTTAAGCTTCATTCTGTATTTTCGGAGGACTACGAACATTTCTGCTAAGTGTTCTATGTGATCCACTGCTTTCTTAGACTTTACTAACATGTCGTCGACGTATACTTTCATAGTCTTGCCCAATTGCGGTTTGAACATAGCATTAACAAGTCTTTGGTAGGTTGCCCCTGCATTCTTCAGCCCGAAGGGCATAACTCTGTAGCAGTAAAGACCAACATCGGTGATAAAGCTCATGTCCTCCTGATCTGGCTCATGCATCATGATCTGGTTATATCCGGAGTAGGCATCCATAAAAGATAACAATTCATGTCCCGCTGTTCTGTCTACCAGTTGATCGATCCTGGGTAACGGGAAGCAGTCTTTGGGGCAGGCCTTGTTTAGATCTGAAAAATCGATGCACACTCTCCATTTTCCGTTGGCTTTCTTAACCAGCACTGGATTTGAAACCCAATTCGGATAGGTAGATTCTTTGATAAAATTATTCTCCATGAGCCGATCAACTTCTTCTTTTAATGCTGCTGACCTTTCTGGACCTTGAGTCCTCCTTTTTTGTTTCACAGGTGTAAATTTTAGATCAATGTTCAGAGCGTGTACTGCAACTTCTGGGGATATTCCGCACATATCGGCATGAGTCCAAGCAAAAACATCCAAATTTGCTTTTAAAAAAGATATTAAGATATTCTGAATCGACACATGAAGTTGTGAACCCACATTCAACACCTTATTTGGGTCCTTCGGGTCAACAGGTACTGGTACTGTCGTTTCCACTGGTACCACTCTATTCTCCCGTGCACTGGCTTTTCTAGGATCCATCTCTTTTCGTGCTCCGCTGTGCTCGCCAGTGCAGGGTCCGCCCTGTAATTGCTACAAGGCTGGTTCTTTGATGCGGATTGGGGTTGCCGCATCCTTTCCCATTTCTCTTTTCTTTGCTTCTCGCAGCTCTGTCAGATAACACACCCGCCCAGCATTTTGATCCCCTTTTATAACTCCCACTCCATTGTCTGTGGGGAATTTAATGGTGAGGCACCATGGGGCCAGAACAGCTTTGAACGCTGCAAGAGTTGGACGGCCAAGGAAAGCATTATAAGCAGAAAATTCGTCGACAATCACAAAAGTTTGCTTGCGGACTACTTTTCTTTCTCCCTCTCCAAGTTCTACAAGCAAATCAACGGTTCCTATCGGCTGTTTTGGCTCCCCAGTGAAGCCAGCGATTTTCTGCGATGAGGCTTGCACATCAGCCATAGGGATCTTCATTTGGTCGAATGTTTTCTTGAAGAGGATATTGCAGGATGCGCCACAATCAATGAGAACTCTTCTAACAATAGCTGGCCGGATACCAGCCGAGATGACTAAGGGATCCAAGGTAGGAGCTTCAACACCTGTGGAATCCCTGGCTTTGAACACAATATCATCATTGAAAGTTCTTTGTTGTTTCAGGGGCGTAGCATCTTCCAAAACAAAGACATCTTCTTCGGCCGGTACATACTTCAAAGCCCGGGTATACCTTTCCATCTCACCCCAGCTCCTGCCTGTTGGGTGAGGTCCTCCCGTAATGACATTGATAACAGGCCTTTCGGATTCATGCCCTGCAGCCTTCTCACTTGTCCTGGGTTGATGAGCAGGAGCTCGTTGCCCCTGACTAGACGAAGCAGGATTGCTGCTATTCTTTTCCACAAATTGCTGCAGCTTGTTTTCCCTTATCAATTCTTCAATCAAATTTTTCAATTGGCGGCATTCATCGGTATCATGACCGGGTTGATTATGGAAGCGGCAAAACATCCCGCTTTGTACAGCTTTTTTCCCGGTTCTCAGAACGGGAGGTTTAGGATAATCAACAGAATCTTTAGTGGCAAGGTAAATACGCTCCGGCGTATCTAATAAAGGAGTATATTCCGATGGCTTGAAGGAACGAGGCTTCTTCAGATTTTTCTGTTTCTTCCCATCGTTATTTTCCCTTTTCTGTCCTACAGATTCATTCTTGCGTGGAGCAGCAACGTTATCTTCAGCTTTTTCCAATACTGCCTTTACCGGTACAGGACAGCTTTCCAGGCGTATGAACTCATCTGCTTTCTTGTAGAATTTTTCAAGGGAATTTGGTTCCTTCATGTTTAGCCATCTTCCAAATTCGCTCGACTTGTCGATGACCCTCATCAGATAAGTCAAGATCATCCGTGGTTCTGCATTGTCCACCTCGGCCAGCGCTATATTAAAGCGATTCAAGAAAGATCTAATAGTTTCCCCTGGATTCTGTTCTAAACTTGATAACGACATGATATCTTTGGCTTTTGAAGCATATAGTCTGAACTGCTCCTTGAATTTCCGGGTTAGGTCAGAAAACTGATCTATAGACCGAATTGGTAGCTTGGTGAACCAAAGCAGAGCTACACCTTCCAAATATACAGGAAAATATCGACACTTTATTTCATCAGAAGCTCTGGCACTTGTCATGTGCCAATCATACTTATACAAGAATTCGTTCGGATCACTTGTTCCCTTGTAAGCTGGAATAGTTGGAGGGACGAACTTCCTTGGGAATTCAGCCTTTAAGATCCTTTCGGTAAACGGGGTTTTACTTGGAGCGAAACCCCATTCCTTCTCGTCTTCATTCCTTTGCATGCTCTCTTTCATGATTTGACGAACCATTTCAGAAAGATACCCCTCATCATTTCGAGCTTTAGATCCACCAACTTCAGGAAATGTCTGCTCGAAGGGGCTGGCAGCCCTCTCAGGAATGTTTCTTTCTTCAGCATCATGAACGTTGCCAGCAAAGTTCCTTTCATTACCCGTTGGTTGACGGTTTGCCCCAAGCAAATCGTTCAACTTATTAAAAATTAGGGCATTTTCGGTGTTCTGAGCCTCCAATTGTGCACTTTGGGCATTTATCTGCTGGTTCAGCCCTAAGATTACAGCATCCAACTCCGCTTTTGTGACCCCAACAGGTGGAGTGGCTTGATTAGGTACTGGGGAAGTGGAGGTTCCCTCTTGAACATTTCCAGATCTAACAGATCTACTCCTTCTCCCCGGAGCCATGATTTCAGATTAACTTCTAGTCTTCAGAGAGATTCCTCCAACAAACTTTCGTGGAGCAATGATGATAATTCTCTTGAGTTCAGTTCTCAATGAAAGCACCAAATATGTTAACGCTAAAATTTGAACGCTAACACCCTGGTGTGTAAAGTGTAGTTGTGAAAGCACCACCCGATGATTCGGGAACAGAGTATAAACAGAAAACTGCAGAAAAAACAGTAAACAACAGCAGTTTTATAGTGGTTCGGCTTATGATCAAGCCTACGTCCACTCCAATCCTTTTTATTACTGACTGAATTACAACTTATTACAATCTCTTTCAATTACAATCCAACTCAATTCAAAAAGACAAGTAGCAAGAGAAGACTTCGTCGTGACAGAGTTCTTTGAATCCATGATTGAATATGTCGAATCTTTGTGTGAAGTTTGGTCTAAAAATCTTGCGTGAGTTTGAAGTGATGGAGTTTAGATTGTCTTGAAGATAGTAGAGCCTTGATGTCACGAAGAGAATGATCCAAAAGTCCTCCCTATGTTGGAGTTAGCCCTCTATTTAAAGAGAATTCTAGGTAGAAGTTTTCGGAAGTCATGAGTCGTGTACGACTCATGGAGAGTCGTAAGTCGCACTCGACTCAAGGTTCAAGAGTCAGCAGGCAGTGGAGCAAGTGTAGTGGTTCTGAGCTTCTCTTCGTTCATCTGGATACAAGTCCTAACTCGTTCGCGAGTTAAGAGGTCACGGTTTAAAGTGAGGCAACACTAAAATCTTGGCTCTGTAGTTTTAGGTTGTGTACGACTTAAACTAGGTCGTAAGTTGTCGACGAGTCATCTTATTACGGCATGGTGTTGAACTTGCTCTCTAAGTCTTAGGTCGTAACGTCTTTAAGTCGTGGACTTTCTTAAGTCGTGACATTCCCTAAGTCGCTTAGGTCTTAATCCTGTTAGGTCGTTAGCTCCTTAACTCGTAAGCTTTTAACTCGTAGGCTCTTTAGCTCGTAGACTCCTTAACTCATGTACCTCCCCTGAGACATGACATATCTTAAGTGGCAGAGGCCTTAAGTCGCAGATTTCTCTGAGTTGTGAGTCGCTTAGTCCGTTAACTCATTAAGTCATTCTATCCTTAAGCCGTAAACCGTTCACCTCCTTAAGTCGTATACCGTTCAATTCTTTAACTCGTGCATCTCCTCAATTCGTTGAGTCGGCAATCAGTTGAGTCTTGAAGTACCTTGAGTCTTAGATCCACTGAGTCGCTGAAAACCTTATCTGATGAGCCGGCCCAGGCCTTAACTCGTTGGCAAAACGGGGTTAACAATTAGTTACGTAAGATATTTTCAATTTATTGATGGTTAAATACTTCAAAATGACAACTAAATGTAAAACTATCAGTATAAGCAGGTTGCTTAGATAATATATTATAGTGTTAGGCAATAAAAATATTTGAATCTGAAGAGCTACTATCCCTAGAAAGTAAAGAATAGCCATAAATTTTGAGTTTGTTTATATTTTAAATCAAGAAGTTTTATTTAAGCTATCATATTTTATTGTTAATATTTTGACTTTGGCAATAATTTCATAACACTGTCCAATATAAATATCAAAGTGATTAAAATGGTATTGATTTTATTCTTCTACATCACTATTAACAATAGTGTAGAAGTAGTTTAAGTGTGGTTTTACATTTAATTCACATATAGAATTGTTGATTGAAGTGCAGTAATTTAATTAACTGTAGCTATTATAAAACAGAACATAAGTAAAACCTTCTTTCATTGCTTTTATCATATACGAATTGTCTGTATTTTTATGTTAATAAGAAACCTGCTTTGGTAAAACTGTTTTCTTGTATGGCAAAGCTTTTTACTAATTACATGAATGTGTTCATTACATGAATATCGTAGAAATGAGCACTAGGAATGAGCACTTTTGACTATTTCTATCATGTGGTCAGAGTTTTGAATTCTATACCTAGTATGATATAAAATCTGGGGACATATGAGTATTACGATGTAAGTTTTTAGTGTTATTCTGTCTTTTTGAGTAATGGTAGAAAAAGCAAGTGTGTTAGATGTTTTATCACATACAATCTTCAAAAAAAATAGTCTTAAATCTGGGAACGTATTTGCTACTTGATCTTGCTCGAATGCTAGGGCGAGCTGCATACTTCATTCAGCTGCTGTGCACTGAGCTGCTTTCGAATTGTCTCGGTTGTAACATTCATCTTGTCTAAGCTGTTAATATCATTTTGGTGAATAAATTGTGTGAACAATATTGCTTAATTGCCTCAACGAATCAGTTTAGTAAAAATTGTATATTTGAAAAATGATAATTTTTTAGAAGCACCCTCTTTTTTTACTTAATTCAGTATACCTATGTGGTACTTCAAATATGGTATCAGTGGACCTTTAATGTGAAAAAAAAATCAAACAAAAATAAACTGATGCGTAAATTTAACATTCTTCAGTTTACATTTTTACAGGTTTATGGATGCAAATATTTTAGAAAATAATAATAATTTCAGTTTAAATATAATAATATCAGTCCATTTTATCCAAAAATTTGAGAAAATTAAATGTAGGGTTCAAATCTGATCAATAAGGCAATAAATAACTCTGCAAAAGATAAGACAACATACGAGTGGGTGTGTGTGCACACGCATGCGTGAGTAGGTGTGTATGGAATGCCCGGGTGCTAATGAGATATTTGAGTAGCCTATAGATAATGCGTATATGTTTGTGACGAATTATTTGTTGTATGATACGTGGTATATATCAATGAATTAAGGGGTTAACACATGTGATAGGGTGATATATTAATCTTGATCAGAACAAGATGAAGCTAATGAAACCAAACTGATAGTAGCGACTAGCTACATAAATTGTAATTCTATCATACTCATGTTTTAGAGCTACTGGCAATAGACGCTCTAGCGTTGTCGAAATCGCTTATCAGATTAACTGATAATCTAAAATATACACCCCTGCATTTGGTTTAGCCTTGAAGAAAAACTGTTGTTTCATGTATAAACTTGACAATGCTCTTCTTCTCCAGGAGTTCCTCATCAAAGATAGCTTTGTTTCTGAGGCATCAGATCCTTCAGTGGACATAACATGAAATCACTTTGTATAACAAGTACTAATCAATTTGTCTTTTATCTTGGACCACCAAGAAATTAAGCCAGCTATCAAAGAAGAATATTAAATATCCATGAACCCCATAAGGGTGTACAAATGTTCCCATGTAGCTATATGGCATTTGACACTTCATTTATTGTATAGTTTAAAGAAGTCATAATGAAGTTCACCTCTTCCACATTGCCTCGCTGCATAAAAACCAAAGCGATCCTTTGACTATGATTTGAAATAATTACGCTATAACTGATTTCTTTGGTATGGTTTTTTTCCAGACAGAATTGGTGAGCTGCCAAAGCTTGTAGAAGACATTATTCAAACATCAATCAAGACAGGACCTAGAGGTGCAATAAGGCTAGCACAAGGTATTCAAGCTGTTATTGGTGTCAGTGGAGAGTGGCTTAATGACTTGTCAAAGGTCTGATATGTCATTTGTTTTTTCGGTGAAGAATATAAATTTCTTCACGGATTTCATGATGGCGTTTCATATCATAAACTAGCATTAAATTATGGCTAATAGAGTAATACAGATGAATCTTCTCTTTTGGACCATATGATACTTAGTTAATTTGTTATTTCATAAACCAAGGATGCAACCTGTGCTCTTCGTTCTTATTGTTTACTATGAAATTAGATTATGGTAACACAAAGAAAAACTGCACCTGGACTATCTACAGGAAACATGATTACACACAAAAGCTTATCTACTAATTCTTAAAGGGGATTAACTGAACCCCTCACCCCCTCTGTAACGACCCTGAATTTTATATGAATTTAAATTGATAATTTATATAATTTTTTAATTTAAATTGTATAGCTAATTGGAAATTTAAGCGAGTTTCCCCAAATACAGATAAATTCTGTATAAATCATTTAAACTTTAATATTGTATATATATGAGAATATATATATATATATGTATGTATGTATTTGAGCATATATGAGTAAATTTAAAATTATATATATATATATATAGATATATATATATATATATATATATATATATATATATTTGATTTGAATTTAAATACTATATATGTATGTGTATATAGAAAAATATAAAACAATAATTATTAAAGTAAAATTCATGATAAATATTTAAACTAAAAATAGAAGTAAAATAAATATTTGAGTTATAAATAGAGATAAATAAAAGTTAAGTATGGAACCAAACAAACATATACATTCAAATAAGAAAGGAAAACATCTATGTACAAACAAAGTTATAGAATAAATATAAAGCAAAAGAAGAAATACCAACAAACAAAAATATACACATTTTCAGCAGAGACAAAGTAAAAAGAACAAGTAAAAGAAAGGCAAGATAAGTACAAACAAAACATAAACAAAAGAATGCAAGACAGCAATAAATATGAACACAGAATAAAAGAAAAGAGATGAGTATAAAACATAAAGTACTAAGCAAGTAATGCAGCCTGCAGGTTTGTAAAAGAAAAAGATAAAGTAAAGCAAAAGTATGTACGCATAAAAATATAAAACAAAACAAAGTAAAAATATAAACATGTAAGTATATGCAGGCATGAAAAATGCAGGCTGAAATAAACAAAGCTAAAGTAATAATACATCTCAACCATACTTATTAAACAAAATAGTATTACTTTGTACAAATAACATCACCGTGTATAAAGTTGTAACCCCTATACACATCCCCTCAGCACAAATTGATATCATCTTCAACCATGCCTATTATACAAAATATTATAATCATTTGTACAAACAACATTATAATACACTGTACTAACTATACCAGCCTGTAAAGCTCCATTCTTTTATATATCAATCTTCTTCATTTCGTTCAAAACTGAGTACATATGAAGTAAAAATCCATTTCAAGCTATAAATAAACTTCAACTTAAACAATTCAAACAAAATAAACCAAAGATCAAGGAGGAAAGTATAGCTAAGAATTTCAAGGCCTGTGCTAAAAGGTGGAAACTCTGTTCTCTGTTCATCTTCTCAAAGGTGAGTAACATCACTTTTTAATTTAAGAATTGAATATGGTTGCCTGTCTTTCTGTGATAGTTATAGCAGTAGTATGTATATATGTAAATGCAATATGCTTTGTGTATGTTTATTTCCATATGAGAATTTTCTGATCTTAGTTTCTAGTTTCCTGTTTTAGATTTAAATTCATGTTCTATTCAATCAATGGTTGTTAGGATTTGTTTACAAAGAAAAGTTGTTTGATTTATTATGGATCAATGTTTAAAAAACTTGATTAAGTTAAATATCAAGCCTGAGTGTCACTGGAATATAAAAACAACAGTATATGTTAAAAAAAGTGAAAACCCAAACCTTGCAATTTATAAATTCAGTTTTATAAATTAAAAATAACAACTACAACATAATTTTTAAAGTTAGAATCAAAAATTTTAGTTGAGTGATTCAAGGGTAGTTCGAGTTTGAAAAAAAACAGCTCTTTGATCATTTTCTGGTGATCGAATCATCTTTGGATGCTAAGATTTGGGTTGAAGCAGGTTTGAACATCATGGAGTTTAGGAAAATTGTAGAAAAAATTATCGGTTGCAAGAATTTTGAGTTCGAGATACATATAGGGTTTGGGTTCCAGTTTTTTTTTGTGTTCTGTAAAAATTTGATTTCGCCACCGTGACGTGATCGAATGCAGCGCGCTTCTGGGAGGTGGAAGAGGGGAGATGGACGAGTAGATGACCGGAGTTGTACGAACTCCGGTGATCGAGGTGTTGAGAACGACGACGGTTTCCAGGTTTAGGTGGTGATGCTCTCGCGTGTTCCAGGTTTCAATCTCGGGCTCGAATTCACTCGATTGTGATTTGGACAAGTTTGTGTATATTGGGTTGTTCGAATTGATTTGGGAGGTCGACGATGACGCTTAGGTGGCTGCGGCGTTGACCGGAGTTGGTCGCGAAGATCGTGTATGTGTACATGCCGGTGTACGTATCTGGGTGGGAAGTGGGGAAGAAGCATGGTGAACTCGCATCTGTGACTCGAAGCTTTACTCGAGGTTATTGGGGGTAGGACTCGAAGCACGAGTGATGTAGCTCGGGTATGTCTGGGTAGTAGGTTTTAATAACCTGATTTATCTCTAAACTTTGAAAACTGAATTTAAATTATTAAGCAAAGTTAAAACAAGTTTAAATCTAAATTTAAATCTGATTAAAGATAGTTTGAATCTGAGTTTAAAAAGAAAATAAAGTTTTAGAATTTGAATTGTTTTTAACAACCTTAAATGTTTAAATAGTTTGAATTTGAAAATAAAGTTTTTAATTGTACATAAGTTTTTAAGTTAAATTTAAATCTGAATTAAAGATAATTTGAGTCCTAGTTCTGAAATCAAAGAAGTTTTAATATTTAAATTGTTTAAATTTGCTTTGTGATGATAATTAAAACATTAGTTAGAAAATGTTTTAAATTTGAATTAGTGAAGATAAAATGATATGCACTCATTAAATTAGTTCAAGTGAATAATTGATTAATTTATTTAATCAAGAAATTAAGATTTGAGTTAAATTAATTAAGGTAAATTAATTTGTAAATAAGATTCATAAATTTAATAAAGAGTTGTCTTTTAAATAATTGATTAAGGTTATTTAATCAAGTAATTAAGATTTATTAAGTTAC
The DNA here is from genome assembly GCA_030765085.1 of Allium cepa. NCBI lineage: Eukaryota > Viridiplantae > Streptophyta > Magnoliopsida > Asparagales > Amaryllidaceae > Allium > Allium cepa. The sequence continues at coordinate 753,920,755 of CM060931.1, read as the reverse complement.
AGTTTAGAACTTAATTTATTAAATAATCAGTGATTAAATATATGATTTTAAAGGTTAATTAAATGATAATTAACAATAATTAAATTGATTTTAATTACTTAATAATAGTAATTAAATAATTATGAATAATTAATGTGGATCATTTACTTGAAATTTATTTGATAATAAATGTGAAAAGGATTATTCATAGAAATTTAATCTGATTTAAATTTGTCAGATAATTAAATTGATCCTACTTATGGATGTTTTGATTTTATTGGATGTTGAATTGTTAATATCCCTGATATGTGATGCTGTGTGATATATCCTGATTTGTGTTGTGACCTGTAATTTATTATCGGTGACCTTTATATATCTGTGATCTGTGAATGGACGATGAGCGTTATAGTTTATATTGCTTATCAACTATATTTCTGTGTTTTAATCTGTGATGATTTAATGATGTTGCACTATTGTGTTGAACCCCTTGACCACACTTATACACACACCAATATGGATTTCACGAGGAAATCAATTAAGTCACAGATTTTGAAATGATTTATAAAGTTAAATATTTGAATTCAAATGTTTTGGAAATGGATTGGGTTTAAAAGTGAAAAGTAATTGAAAAGGGAATTTCAAAGATGGAAATTTATTTTGAATAACTACTTGGAATTTAAATACTGATTTAAATTTGAATTCAATATTGCAATTGAATTCTATAATTTGAAAACTAGGGAGTAACGATATTATACTAGTTATATATGAGTTAAAACATTTTTAAAGTATTATTTTTGGGAATTTGAATTAACCCAAAGATTGTAACTTGTATAAATGAAATAGAGTTTTTTTCGAAATAAGACTGTTGTTTCTAAATAATAAAAAGCTTTCATGGGAGAAATGAATTTCAAATTATATAAAAGGGATTTCAAGTTTAAACTGAAAAAGTCTTCCAAGTTATAGATAAATATCTGGAAATGAATTTTGAAAGAGAATATTTGGGAACAAACTTTGAAAGATATAAGTTAAATCTTAATTTAAAGATTTAATGAATTAAATCCAATTTATTTGGAATTGTTTTGAAATCCAGGAATGAATCTTTGAGAAACTAGGCAATCTTCATGAAATAAATCTTTTGTTTAAAAGATTAGAAATGGGAATTGATTTAAACCATTTGAAAGAAAGTTTGAATTATTAAGTTGTGACTTAATTGAAATCCCATATCCATATGTTTTTAATATTGCGCTCACTATTCGGGTTAGCCGGGAAAGGACCTTTGGGTCGTATAACCCATTCTGAATATGTGATTCGATGTTATGGATAGCATTTGAAGAACGGTGGTGAAGACCGGGTATTTGCGAGAACGATAGGATGACCTATCGATTGTCCATGCACCGAGTCGCGCCGGTATAGAGACTCCCTAAGTGATGGGAAATCCGATCGGGATTGTGAATACCCGGATTGCAAGGACTTCTTTGGAAGTGCCTTCGGTTCTGTTCTAAATCCAGAACAGACTTGTATAGATTGTTATGTCTGACATTACAATTTGAGATATAAAGATGATTTCTTTCAAATATATTTCTGTTGGTGGCGGAGAATTTATTCTCTTAGCTTAACAGCCTTCTCTGAGACGTACGAGCTCAGAGGTTATGTAGTTGATGGTTATCAGCGATATATTCCCAATTTGGTAATGTGACATGCTGAGTGTTGCTGTGAAATGATCATTGTGTTGATCATTTGTGATATGATCATTTGTTTGATCGTTTATCTTTGTGATCATTTCTATGATCATTTGTTGACCCAAAGCACAGCTTTTGTATAAAGCGTGGCTTTGTGGACGAGACTTCGTCGAGCCTCACAAACCGGTAATGGTCGAAACAGGAATTGTGCGGCAAGGTTTTCAGGGATAGCTTCCTTAGGGTAGGACCATTCCTTCTGGAAAGGGGTAGTATCATGGTACGGAGACCAGATACTTACTCATGTGGATACACTATATCTATTACTGTGTGGTGTTGTTGGAATCGAGGCCTCGTATAAAGGTCCAAAAGGACCGAGGGTGGTATATCTGAGGTTTCTTACTCCCTGGGAAAGGGGTAGCCGGCCTTGTTTCGCAGAGATCCATTTGGGATGCTCGGGGACGTCCTTCCAGAGGCGTTCCATTTCAGGGTTTGGGAAGTTCCTTTGCTCGACCATTTTTTGGAAATTCATTCTTCAAATACGTACCTTGTACGGTTTTAGTTGTAGAACCTATCATTCACTTATGGTGGCGCCCCACTGTTTGGGTGGTAGCTATAGTAGGCATAGTTCGAAATGTCTATGTTGGCTAAGATTTATATCTTTACTTTCGAAATGATTTTTACTACACTATGCACTAGTAATAATATCAAATGTTTCTTTTTAATGCGTATCAAGCATCTTTGACTATCATAAGGAGAAATCTCCTCCGATTCTGCGTTTGCATTGTGTGTGCGTGCGGGAGGCCTTATGGTAGTCTCATTTCTAAAAAGCATTGCGAATTGATTTTTAAATATTTCGTTGTTTGTTTTTAAAGATAATCTGTCTTTGTTGCTCACACCAGTCCCATGACTGATCCGAAGTTTATTGTTTCTTTCCTAAACTCTGGGTGCTCAAAATTTTCCTACACGAGCAGTTTAGAGTTGGGTTTTTCAGATAGCTAGATTTAGTAGATTATCTGGAGCTAGTTCAATCTTTGGATCAGACTGCAGTTGCTTATCTATGTGCATCGTTATTGGGAGTTCGAGCTATTGTTGGATTGGTTCTTGGAGATGGAGTTGCAGTTTTGGAGTTCTTCCTTGAAGACTATCTTAGAGTTTATTGTTCCGCGTCTAGATGTTATCTAGTTTTCTTTTCCGCTGCTATTTTATTGTATCATATCTCTGATGTATTTTGATATCTATTGGATCATCAGTTGTAACAGATATTGTATCAAAGCTGTATATCAATGTATTATTCTTTTATTCCGCTGCGTTATTTACTTAATGTTGTTATAAGCTCCGGCGAATCGGATTTGAACGGTCGAATCTACGGCATTCGAGTACGATGTAAAGTATGGATGTCGATTTCCGAGCGGGCAAAATTCCAATCGTTACACACTCCTTGGTATTTTATAATAAAGACCAACAATAAGCACTATATAATGCTGTTTATTTAGTTAACAAAATATAAACTAATGTAATATATATACGTGAGAATTTTAGAATGTGGAAAAAGATAGATATTCATTAATTATAGTCATAATTAATTATAGTTGAGACCACACTTGTTTAAAAATCATATGTGTTACCGGGCATAGTTAAGTCTCTTTTCATATTTTTCTCCGTAACTTGTAATCTATAAGCTGACTAAATTCAGGTTCTTGAAATGGCTCTTCTTGATTTTCCTGGTTTGTTGCTTTTCTCAATTTATACTTTGCTTGTACTTCTCTGGGCTGAGATATATCACCAGGTAATTAAGATTTAAGGTTTAAACCCATGCAACAATATTCAGTGTGCTTGTTACATGGCTAACATATGTTTATTTGATAAATGCAGGCCAAAAGTCTTCCAATTGATAAGCTTAGACCATCGTATTTGATAACTAATGGCAGTATATGCAATACAGGTAACGCACAAAACTTTTAAATATTATGCTGACGAAATTCTTTAACATATCTAATATTCTGCAGATATTTATTTGGATTTATCTACAAGTAAGCTCAAATCCAATTGCCATGGAAATTGCAGAACTCTTTTTAGCCAGTAACGAATGCTTAACTAAAATAATTTATACTAATACTTATTTCCAGTTTACTATTGTTCAGATTTCAATAGACGTATACTATTGAATGTTTATTTAGTATTACAATGGAATCTTTAATTATCTAGAATTCAATCTTTTGTAGTTATTTCATTTGTTGCTGCTTTGGGATTCTTGATATATGGAGGAAGGTATACTTTGGAGACTTTCTATAGGAAGACCATATATATGATTGCATTTATGCTACCTTAGAGGTGTAATTTTTTTTCTTTGCAGGTTGTTCTATATGTTGAGGCGATTCCCCATTGAATCAAAGGGACGTTAGAAAAAGTTGAATGAGTTTATGGACTTTGCAGGTTGTTCTGTATGTTTTATTTGCAGGTTATTCTTTGCAAGTTGTTCTTAATACAGGTTGAATGAGTTTATGGACCTTATAAGAGTTCTGTATGTTTTTCTTTGCAGATTGTTCTTTGCAGGTTGTTTTATGCTGAGGCGATTCCCTATTCTTTTCAGGTGTGTATACTTGGATTTTCACGTGGGAAGTAACAGTAAATGATACTTTAAATTTTGGATCAGCTAATTTTCTTCTCTATTGCTAATTTAAGGTTAATAGTTTAGTTTGATTTTATATGCTATTTTATAAATTAAGCTAATGAACATCAGGTATGAAACTTCATGTCGAACTGTCACCAAACATCAGGTATGAAATTTAAGGTTAATAGTTTTGTTTGATTTTATATGCTATCTTTTAAATTTTGGTTTTAATAAAAGATACTTCATTTAGAAGCTTCGCATACAAATTTAGCATTTCAGTACAGTCACCAAACATTTTAGCATTTCAACGTACAAATCTGCTTGCTTACAGAATAGTTCAGCCAAACTGAACTGAACTCGATATCATTATTGCCAATGATACTATTGTTATTAGATGTACGATATCCAAGCAATAAGCAAGAGAGACTGGCAAGAGCTGCTTGTCTAGCAAACTGAACTCGATATACAAGACTTAACCCCATATGCTACTACTATTAGCAGTTGCTTTGCAACTGTTGGGAGTGTAACCATCAAGAACGGATTTTGAAACTATCACAAATGAGCTTTCATCAAATCTAATTCAATGTCACTAAGGTTGCTGGTCGTTTCATGATTGGATAAATATAACTACTTGGCAATGAAAAAGAAAAATCTCACACGTATAATTTGTAACGATCAGGTAATTTCAACGGTTTTATTAATGTAATTTACTGAATTTTTGCTTGAAAATAAACAATAAAATTTGATAATAAAAATGTAATATTTGGTATACGTCTATTTTAACATAGCAATTGGTAAAATTTTGTTGGAAAATATGTAAGTAAATTCTGTTGTGTAGTTTTCAATTTAAAATCAGTCAATTTGACGTAAATTAAATGTTTTTCAAATCTGAATATTTTATACAATAAAAATGTAAACTATTTCTGAATGAGACGTTGTATTTCGTTTCATCAAATTTGGACTGCTCTAGTTCTGTTCATCTTATTTTCGGTGAAATTTCTGCATTTGTGTAACGGCTCGGAAATTTTCGACCCCGAAATCGACATTAATACGTCCACTGTATAGAGTGTCGAGCAATCGAGTGTTGGAAACCCCAGACTGTTAGGGTTAAGAAGAATCGAGTGCCGAGCAATCGATGCTTGTGGAAATGATGTTTGGACAGCAGCTATATGGATATGGAGAAGGAAATCATGTTTGTACCGTTCAGGTGGTTGAGGTATATGTGCAGTGACGTGGCTATGTTGTTAGAAGTGGAACTATGTAAGTTGTTTTGAAGGCCAAAGAAGCAGAACAGGGTTGCAGCAGTTAGACTGTCACTGCGTAGTTGGCTGTAGCTGTTGATGAAGTGGTATCAATGGTGGATGTTGTGTTGTATTGGTGATGGTGAGGAAGAAATGAAGGACTGTGACTGTGTTTGGCCGAGGCAGTAAGGTTGTGAGGAGGTTGGTAAATTTGGTTGTTTATTTGTAGAGGTGAAGAGAATGTTTGCAGGTGTGTTTGAGAAGAAGTGGCTCTTGTGGTGTTGTGTATTATGAAGGCAGGTGGAGATATTAGGTGAAGTGAGTATGGGTGTGTTTGATGAACTACAGGGAAGTGAGGACAGGGGTGCTGCACTGTGAAATGATAGGTTGTTGATGGAGAGATGGTATTTGGGTGAAGTGTGATAATGGAACACACAAATGAAACCGATAATGGAACAAACTGAACACACAAATGCAGTTTGGTGGATGAAACAGATAATGAAACATAAATGCAAACTAAACATAAATGCAAATGAAACAAAAAAATATTGGAACAGAAATACAGTTGCAACGCAAAACGAATGCACAACTAACAAAGACAGAATACAAATATTCAAGATAAGATTTCGTTAGCTTTTGATAATAAGAAAGTTGAACAAAAAATACAGTAACAGCCAACATGCATAAAAGGCGTAATAGGAAGAGGGTGGAGCGTAAACATAATCAACATCCATTTTGTATTTCCAATTTCATCTGCAAATTCATAAATGGTAGGTGGGTTAGTACATGTATTAATATGATATTCATGATGCAAACAAAGTTGGACAATAATAATGATAGATTTTTATATTAGGCCTCCAAGTCATTTACTCCATTGCCTACAAGTCATTGTCTACTTTGTCATTTATTGTCTACAAATTTAGTATATTCAACCTGGAACTGTCATTGTCTACTTTGTCATTTAATGCAGGAACTTGGTTAACACCGAAGCAACCTGGAGCAATGTTTAGATCCTTGCAAGAATCTTCTGTAGCAGCCATTTCCGTATCATCGTCTCCATAACTGAGTATTTGTGTCCATTTGTTAGACTATTTTGAGCTATTATCATGTGACCATGTCTTGTAGTATTTGTGTTCATTTGTTAGACTATTTTGAACTATTATCATGCGACCATGTCTTTTAGTATTTGAAATATTAGCAGAATTATTTGAAACTTTTCAACTGGTTTGATTGTGCGTTTCCAAATTAGAATCACTGCAACGTTATCATTGTTACATATAATTGTTGTCATCTTCTCGATTTGTTATTTTTGGGATCCACATTTTAATATATATATATATACATGTGTGTGTGTAATGTGTAACATATATCTATCTGTGTTCATATATATATATATATATACATATATATAATATAATATAATAAAAAGAAAATTGAAACAAATGCTGAAAATTAATATTATATAGAATAGCGTTTGAAAAACGCTATTGATTCATCAAACGCTATCACAACTCTATATGAGATGTATGCATCAAAAACGCTATAATCGAATCAAAAACGCTATAGTAGAAAATAAAAACGTTGTACAAGCATGACAAGAAATGCTATCGAAAACATTGTAACGCTATAACATGGTTTGATGAAACGCTATAAAATGTGCTCGAAAACGCTATAGAAGTTAAATGAAGGATTATATTCCCTATAGCGTTTAAGTTTAATAACAGAGAAAAAACACTATGGTAGGTTGCAAACGCTATGCCCTTTTGTAAACGCTATTAGCTATTATAGCGTTTTCCTTCCTGCTATGTAATGCTGCCGGCCTACCATAGCTTGTGGTTCCACGGCGTTCTCTGAAACGCTATGTAGCATGTTATAGAGTTTTTCAAACGCTATGAAACCCATAAAATGTTGTAGTGGGATCTGCCCATTGAATCCTTTGTTTTCGTGAAGCTTCACCCTTATCGGCAGCATTCCCTCTGGCCAAGCCAACAAAGCTTTCCAGGAAATACTTTGGGCCTTATCAAGTCATTGAAAAGATAGGCACTGTTGCTTATAAACTTCTTTTACCACCTAAAGCCCGCATCCACCCAGTGTTTCACATTTCCTTACTCAAATTATGTCCAAACCCCCATAACTTAGTCCCTACTCCCTTACCACCATCTCTCACAATGGACACCAACCTTGAGGACAAGGTTGATCTTTCAGGGGAGGCAATGATACAGCCTCAGGTGCTACAGCAAAACCCAGGCGCATTTCTCACAAACCAGTATGGTACCTGGACTAGCCTAGCACAAACATAGGGTGACAGTGGGCAAATGGCACAGCAGAGCATAACAGAATTAGTTACAAACTTTTTTTTATTTCAGCAGTTTCTTTAAATATGCAAGTTGTATGGCCTAGAAATGACTTTTACTTTTTATTGGTCCAGCTGTCCTTAGTTGTTACAATCGGGCATAGAAAGTATGCCTATAAAAAGATAATGAAAAAAGTTTGACAGTAGGCTGGAAAATTGAATTCTCTCTCTCTTCTTTCTTCTTCTCATGATTCTTCTACTTCTTCCTCTATAATGTTTCCTCTAACTTTTGCAGTATTATAGCATAGACCGTATCACCTGTCTTGCAATTTGTTCAGGGGAGAAATACCAAGAGGGCTTATCGGGTTAAAAGGGATTCAATACCTGAACTTGTCATATAATTACTTGTGGGGTAGTATACCTCCAAATTTGGACAAAATGGTAATTTTGAAGAAATTTGATTTGTCACACAATTCCTTTTCAGGCAAAGTGCCAAAAGGGTTATCCGGGTTAAGAGAGCTTGAAACGTTGGACTTCTCATACAATTGTTTGACAGGTTCAGTGCCAAAGAATGGGGAAGAGATGAGTAAGTTTCTTGGGGCTTTTTTGGGGAACCCAGGGTTGTGCGAAGGGTACCAAACTGAAGAGTGTGTATTAGGGGCATCTGTAGTTCCTTATCCCATCAGTGGTGTTGCAAAGAATGCATGGTTTCTGTGTTGTAGTTTTTGTTTTTATTATCTATTGGTTCACTTCTTTCCTGAATAATGGAAATTTGTGAGGGATTTCACTATCTTCGTATGTTCAAAAGTGCATTTGAATCATGAATATCAGTTGAAAGGCATCAAGATCAAGCTTCTTTTGATGAAAGGAAAGGGTTCAATTCCTTTGTCTTCTTACTTTCTTTCCCATGTGCTAAAATGATCTTAGCCCTTCATTTGATATCTTCAGCTATTCATCAAATATGGTGGACTCCATAAATTCATCAAATCTGTTGTGACGAATGATTGAGATTTTTGGGACATAATAAACAATGAATAAGGAGATAGATGGTAAGAGGAAAATAAGAGAGAAGATTATAAAATTGAGATTGGATGCTGTTGTTGCATAGGTACGCCTGGATCTGTTTCTAGTTCTAAAGATGAATACATAAAACAGTTTATCTCATGCGTTGATGCAGTTTGCTGGAGAGTGTTGACCATATTTATAATTGGTGGATTGCTTGTTCAGTAAAAATTTTGAGTTTAGCACGATTTTGTGTTCAACCATAACTTCTTCGTCAACGCCGAGTGTTATAATTGAATAAAAAAGTGTACCATAATGGTTCATTCTGATGGACTTCTGCTGTTCGCTTGCTCTGGACCTATTTCATGTTTTCCAACCAGAGCTGTTCTGGTAACAGTGAATTTACCATTAACGTATCATTACCAGTCAATCGGTTACCATTTAATGTAAAGTCGGTATATCAGCATAATCCGTACGGTAACGGTACAATAAAACATCGGTAATATTTTTTCAAAACCAACGGTAACGATAATTTACTAGTCCATTCATAATACATTGATATTCGTGTTAGATGTTGTATTACGGCCATTTAGAAGCAAAAAAACAATCTAATTTATTTCAGTAATTAAACTCAAATGATGGTAAATACACTTCTTTTCTATGATCTTTATTTATTAAGTGATCTAATGAGATATATAATGAAGGATCATTCAGTGAAAAATATATCAACTTATTATTTTTATAGACAAATGGTAGTTTGTCATTACCAGTATAATAAGTTCCAGGTTATCGGTATAAAAGTCAATCAGTAATGGTAAACAATTTTAGTTTACCAGTAAAAACGGTACCATAACTGTATTTACAAAATGATAACGGTAATCATTACCATAACAGCCCTATTTTCAACCATTTTCCTCAAAAAAAAATTCAACCTTACTATTATCAGTTTCCAAATGGGGTGCAAGAAAAGGTAAATGGGGTGAATGTCATAGAAGTAATAGGAGGAAATTGGTAGGAAGAAATCGATAAGGGACCTTGGGTGGTAAACCATCCAATTTAATTAGAAAAGATAAGTATCTATCTCAATTTTTTTTAGGGTTAGTTTAGCTTACATCCCCGACAAGTTTCAGAATAGAGAAAACATTCTTTCCAAACTAAACTTATATTTTCGTTCCCTGTTTTCAAATTCGTGGGCGCAAAAAGACTCAAATACCATATATGTTTTTAACATTTCAAACGCGTCTAACTTTATGTAGAAACATCGGATCAGTATACCGTTTTTACTAGGGCTGGATTCGGTTTGGTATAGAAAGTTCGTATTTAAAATCATTACCATACTGATTTATGTGGTAATAGAAAAATAATATCGTTACCAACCAAAGTAATCGGAAAGCCGATACTTCGGTTTGTGGTTGGTAATGGTTGGTAAAGGTCGGTAATAAAATTTTACCATTTACCAGTACGATATATATTTGTTTACAATATTTCATATTAAATAAGTTAATATTAAGAGTTGTTAATTTTTGTTATATGATTATTTATCAATTTTATTTTGTGTAGTCAAACATACAAGTAAACACTGTGCAAGAAGCTAAATATTGCATGAAATCATATTATTTAAAACAAATACATGATAAGAATTGCATTCAATATGATATCATAATAGTATTTTGTTATATTTTCTATTATATCATTACACATTAAATGTGAGTTATATAGTGTGTGTGTAAGGCGGCTATGTAGATATAGAATTAGACACAGTTGGTGACATAGGCGTCACGACCTGAAACCCAATGTTCGAAAATTGACACTAAATTCCTCACTTGTATTCGACTGTTAAAGATTCAAACATCGAACTCAAGTCGGATGGAGCTTATAAAAACATTAGATGAATATAAAACAGCGGAAACAAAATGAATATCATGCATTACATCACGGATACAACATCATCATAATATCCATTACTACATCAGAGTATTCTTATACATGTGTCACAACTCCAAATAGAACATCATAATAGAACAACAAGTGATCATATGCCAAAAAGTATTCCAAGAAATGAAGCGATAGTGAATTTCAAAAAACTAAGCACTTTGATATCCAAAGCTTCCAAAATATCTCCAAGGTAAAAGCCTCCAAAATACTGCTAACACCAGAACACGGAAACCTGCTACTAGGCTGCCTGTGTGGAAATGATGGGCAGCCAGAGTTTAGAAAGGAAACAATAAACTCCGGGTCAGTCATGGGACTGGTATGAGTAAACAAAAACAGTTGCTTTTAAATAAAACAGATTTATACAATAAAATCCGGTATGCTTTTGGAAAATGAAACTACCATAAGACCTCCCACCATACACACAATGCAATCGTAGAATTGGAGGAGATTTCTTCTTATGATAGTCAAATATGCTTGATACGGTAAAAATTCTTTAATATCATTACTAGTGCATAGTGTAGAAAACCATTTCGAAAGAATAATATTAATCTTAGCCAACATAGACATTCCGAACTATGCCTACTATAGCTACCATCTAAACGGTGGTGACCACCGTAAGTAAATGGCAGGTTATACAACTAAAACCGTACTAGGTTCGTATTGGGAATTGGGTTTCCAACAAATGGTCAGGCTAAGGAACTTCCTGCTGCCACATGGGTACGCCTCTGAAGGGACGTCCCGAGAACCTACCCGGCTCTCTGCCAATATAAGGCCGGGTTACCTCTGTAACTAGGTAACTACTACTCGAGTATGCCACCCCCGGCCGTTTGCGACCTTTATCCGAGGGCCTTCTACCACAAAGCAACAACCACACAGTAAATGAGATTGCAGCGACCACATAGGTAAAGTATCTGTGCTCCATACCATGATACCACCTTTTTCCAGAAGGAAATGACATACCCTAAACGGTGCGACCCCCATAATCTTGCCACATCTTTCATGTTTCGACCATTTTCGGGGTGTAAGGTCCGATGAGGTCTCGTCCACAAAGCTACGCTTTACACGAAAGCCATGCTTTGATCACAAATGATCAACAATTGATCATCAACATACAGCAGCACTTAGCATGTCACACTACCAAATTGGGAGTATATCACTGATAACCTTCAATTACATAACCTTTGAGCTCGTACGTCTCAGAGAAGGGTGTTAAGCTAAGAGAATAAATTCTCCGCCACCAACAGATATGTATTTGAAAGAAATCTGCTTTATATCTCAAAGTGTAGTGTTAGACGCACAACCATACAAGTCTGTTATGGGTTCGAACAGAACCGAAGGCACTTCATCCAATAAAGGAAGAAGCCCTTACAAATCCGAGTATCCACAATTCCGATCGGACTCCCCATCACATGTGGAAATCTCTATTGTAACAACCCGCATATTTAACGATTATATATTTAAATGTTTTATTTAAATATGGCGTCGTTAGTCGGAGTTAGGTCTGTAATGTTACTTTTTGCAAACGGCCGAATTGGGGCTCGATACCACTTCCATTGAGTCCAAAATGGCATTTGTGATCTTTTTGAGTATAAACGTTGATATGTTTGGAGTAAGTTGAATTTCGCTACTTTTTCTACTTGGGTTTTGGGTTTGGGTTCAGGCCACTAGCTAACTAAATACCCTAACCCAGCCCCTCTCCTCTCCACTCACTCATTTCATTTTATAAAATTCAAGCTAAAACTGAAAATGGGAGAACAGAAGAGGAATTAGAAATTCCAAGCTCTAGTTCTTCTTGCAAACTTGAATTCTTGCTCCAAAATCAAAGAGAAGCTTTTGGTAGCCCCCTCTTCATCTTCTCCAACTCTTTTCCTCTTCAATTTCAGAAAGTTTCCTAAACCTAACTTAGGAAATACTTGTTTTGAGATTAGATTGAAGCTCGTTGGGTTGAAGTAGAGATTGGTTGGTCTTCTCCTTGTGATTGAGCTCCTTCTTCTTTGTTTTGGGTTAAAGGTGAGATTTTTATCTCACATCTATGACTATAATTATCTTTGGTTGTTAGGTATGAATTCCTAATACCTCTTCTTGTGAATTTGCTCTTGATTTGGATTGGTTTTGTGAACATTCCAATTTTTGGGTTTTTAAGTCAAATTTGTGTGAAAATCCTTTTATGGATGTTTGACCATGCTTTTGGTGATGCATCAAGGAGCATATAGGGTCGGGTTGCCGATTGGCATAAACCCTTAGAGCCAATGTTCGTCCGGTTGCATTTTGGAAGAGTTTGCTCTTCATTTGGATAGGCTGAAAAACAGCCCAGGCATGATTTAGTCGACTAAATTCTCTGTTCAGTCGACTGAATCTGGAACCCGAAACTTTTCAGGTATGATTCAGCCGACTGAATCCTCTGTTCAGTCGACTGAACCTGAAAACAGAAAGTTTCCAGGCAGAATTCAATCAACTGAAAATCTCTGTTCAGTCAACTGAATTTGTTGTTTAGTCAACTGAATTCTCTGTTTATTCAACTGAATTTGCTATTTCAGCCACTTTGCCTTTTGGGATTGAATTTCCAATTTGATTCAATTCGTGATGATCCTATTTGTTGTTATCATTTATTTTGACTTTGATGGTTCCTTTTAATTTTAATCCACGGGTTTTTATAAAATAATCTTTTAAGTTGTATTAAAAGCTTGCTTCTCTAATTTATAAATTCTATTTAAACGCACACACACAATTTCGCACATCGAGTGAAGTGGAAAGGAGATTAAATGGTTAAGTAAAACACGGACCATGAATCTGTGCGTTTATCTTTCTGATTAATCCCCGACCTATTCGATTGATAGTTTTTACCTTTTGGTCTGGTTTACCAATGAGATGAGGTAAACTTTGTACTGCTTTGAGTGTGAAATTAACTAACGGATCGTAAACCGTTTAGTGCGAACGAGTGGTTATGGGACTCACGTTACCACTTTTCGGATTCCTTTTCGAAAGTTGTGACACAATCTTCCAGTTAGTGGTGCCTAGTACTGGGCCTTCGGACCTTCACCACTACGGTTTGTTGCCTTTGGGATAGTGTCTTCGGACTGCCTCCTTCAGGTTTGTTGCCTTCGGGTATGTTGCCTTCGGGTTTGTGCTTCGGGTTTGTTGCCCTATTGTATCGCTTTCGAAGTTGGTCTTTATGAGCCGCTCGAGTGATATTTGGGTTTGGAGCCTTAGGGCTTATAGATCCTTGTTTATACAGTACTGATCTCGAGCAATCTTTGGTTTTCGTTGATATGTATATTCCCTAGGTATCGCTCTTCTATGTTGGTCTTTTTGAGCCGCATGATATATCGCTGTTACCTTGTGGAACTTGTGTTACCTTCATTGGTATTTGTTATTGCCTTTTTAGCTTGTTTTGGGATATTCATATCCTTTGTTTATTTGAATTGCCAATGAGATGAGGCTTGTTATGTTATGATTCATCTTTTGTTAGATGATTGTGTTATCTCTTGTAGAGATATTTGTTATACTTTGTGACGTTGCAGGTTATTATTGTTCAGTTTATCTAACTGATTTGTTTAGCTAGACTGACCCGTGTATTTCGTACTCGGGTCAGACCGAGTTGTTTCAGGTTAGGTGCTTTTGGACTTAGCCTATTTTGCTTCCGCATGAACTATTCAGCTTGTTCCTTTTTGTTAAAGCTTTTTGTGTAGTCCTATTTTGTTGTAACTCTAATATGTATTCTTTTGACTCGTCTGTATATTGTGGTTTGCTATACCACTTGACATGTATTAGTTTGTATACTCTGTTATGTATCTGTATATGTGTATATGATGATCAATTGTTTTGTGATGTATATTACATTTGAGTTGTTATATTCTGTTCTGATAGATTATCCAACCACCTATGGTTTTTTTTTAAGTATTCATTGGGTATGTCGACCTGCTTGGTATGTCTATTGTCGATGTATTCAATAGATAGTTAGAGCAAAGCTATAGATGGTCGCTCCTAACCAGCCTTATTCTTCGTGTTAGTTGACGGCATTACCCTGTAGTGTCCTTGGCTAGCGTGGGTATAGAGGTGGGGCGTCACAGCTTGGTATCAGGGCCAGGTTCAGAACAAAATATGATAAACACAGAATAGATGCACATATTACGATACATCAAAGTGTGTAAGTGATATAAATCTTTGAATCATCGTGTCTCTCTATTCCTTCTACCATCAAAGGTTATATAGAAATTGGGAATACGTCTAGGAATGCATTTCATTACGTAGTATTCCACAATTGTATTAATGACATCTACCTTGTGAATAATCTTGTTCTTATCTTAACTTTCAGCGTATGGCTGGAAGAGGCAGAGGATGAAGTTCGGATGCTGGGCAATCCAGTGGCGCATATCCGGATGGCGTTTATATGTCTGCTGATCAGTTTTTGGAATTGTTTAGGAGCACTCAGCCTCCAGTTCCTCCTCGAGTATCTCCACCTCGCAAGTCTGCCTTTGCACGTCAGTGCAGTGATTTTTCTCATCTTGGGGGAAATCCGTTTAAGGGCTCCGAGTCTGTTCTTGAAGTCCAAGCTTGGCTTCGCACGTGTGAGCGTATCTTCTTTCGCACGGAACTTTCTGATCATGATAGAGTTCTTGTAACTTGTAGCTTATTACAAGGGCGTGCTCTTGATTGGCATGAGCTTCTTGTAGACGAAATTGATGAGTCTACTTATTCTTGGACTCAGTTTCGGGGACGATTCGAACTCAAGTTCGTTCCTGAATCTGAAAAAGTTTTATTGACCCGTCGCTTCCTTGAGTTGAAGCATGGGAAATCTTCTATTTCTGAGTATGTTGCATCATTCGAGGCTTTATCTTAGTATGGTCTTGAATTCATTAGCACTTCTTATTAGAAGAATTTGAAGTTTGTCTCTGGTCTTAAGAAATATCTTAAGAAGTCTTTGTTGCTCCAGCTTAAGCTCTCTTTTGAGGAGTTGGTTGTTTCTGCACTTCATCTTGTAACCGTCGAGAAGAAGTGTGATAGTGGTGAGGATGTTGAGGTTTCCAAGAACCCCAACAAAAAGCAGTTTCCATTTCAGAAGTCCAGGTCTTTTCCTTCTAAGAAGAAGAAAACTGGTGGTTCTAATTCTCAGCCTCAGCCTTCTGGAACACCTTTTATTCGGAAGTGTTTCAATTGTGGTTCTCCTGATCATATAATTCGAGCTTGTCCTAAACCTCTCTTTTGTCGCTATTGCAAGAAGGAAGGTCATCATGTTTACACCTGCCCAGCTGTTCCTGGTGGTGCCAAGTCTGGCAAGCTTAATGCCGCTAAGGCTTCTGAAGGTCCTTCTCAGCCCAAAGGTATATCTCCATCTATTTTGGAAGGTTCTTGTTTGCACAAAAAATGGGCAAACACCTCCAAGTCATATGATTTAGTCAATTTTAAGTTGTTCTTAGTGATTTGGGTGATTTATGCAAATATATAAAAAGAAGGAACTAAACTGTAAAAGACACACAGATTTATAGTCGTTCGGCCAGAACGTGCCTACGTCCACTTTATATGTTATTCTCCTTTTTCTCTTCAGATTACAATTACAAAGCTTTGTATACAAGTATATGAAAGTTGTTTGAAAGTTCCGTCCGTGGTTGAGCTCTCAAACTTGTCTGCCATTGTTGTACCCCTGCCCCTCTATTTATAGAGTGAGGCTGGGGGCAGTGGTCTTGGATGTATATAGCTGCTGGTGGGCCTGGGCTGATGCACTATGGCCTGGTAGTGTTGGTTCGGTACGCCTTGGTCCGTTAGTACTGTGGTCCGGTAGTTAATGGTTGGAATAGGTTCTGGTTCGGTTGCACTCTGGTTCGGTAGTACATGGAAGTGGAGTTGGTTCGGCTAGGAAGGGAAGTGGAGTTGGTTCGGTAGCGCTCTGGTCCGGCTATGCTTGGAAGATGATGGATGGTCCGGCATTGCTTGGAGAGGAGATGGTTCGGTAGTGGTGAGGATATGGTTTGGTTCGGTGGTGACTTGTGAGTGGGTTTGATTCAGGAGGGCTACTTTGGGCCTGGTTCGGTAGAGTGTTGGTCCGGTACCGAATGGTTCGGTGGCTTCCTCCTCGTCCTGACTCGGTGGTGGTAGAAACGTACACAACATTTGCCCCCCAAAGTAGGGCATATGCTAGCATATGTCGTGCTTTGTTTTAGTTTGGACGACCATATTCGGGCCGAGAACCGAACCGGCTGGTCCGGCTATCCAACCTTCCTCTATAAGTAGAGGCCCCATGCCTTCGTTATCCCTTACCGATCGAAATAGTCGAATCAATTCTGATCTGCCGAATCAATCATTGTGCCGATCCAATCTTAGCTGCCGGTCCAGGTAAGTTCTCTTCTGCCGAACGACTTCTTAAGGTTGAATTTCTTTGTTTTACCTAATGAACTTAAAGGTTTTCAATGCCGAATGGACTTAATTCCAAATGAATCGTGAAAACATTTAGCACTGAATGAACTTGATACCGAATGAGCGTGAAAAAATTTCAGCACCGAATGAACCTGATACCGAATGAACTTCGAAAAATTTTCAGTATCGAATGAGTTTATGTTTTGAACTACAAGTAAAACTCTAGACATCATACACTTGCTTGTTTTATTTTTCTACATCCTTCGTTCTAACAACGTGCTTTTTTGTGTTTGCAGATAAATGTCTCATAAAGTGGAAAGTCGATCAGAAAAGAGAAAATCTACGGATAGACGAGAGTCCCCCGTTGTGCCCCCAGCCCAGCCAGGACCGGAACGTCGTGGACCCACCCCAAGATCGCTAGTAGATGGGTATGGTCCCCAAGAGCTTCTGAACTCTCCTCCTGATTGCTTTCCGAGCTCTCTCAGAGAGGAGCAGCTTGATGTTATCTCCCGCTCCTTTGGGATTGATAGAGCACGCATGTTGTTGCAAGGGAAGGGGTCATGCCATATAATCCCCCTGAAGGGTACTTTGCTTATAGTAGGTACCACTGCATGTGTGGGGCCATTCCTCCAATCAACTTGGATAGTTAGCTTCGTCACCTATTTGAAGGTGGCCCCCTTCCAGCTCCAGCCCAACTCCTACGCTATCTTGGTGTGCCTATTCGTGATTTTCCAGAGAAAGTACGGGCGCCCCCCTTCTAACCGGGAAATTCGATATCTATATAACTTGAGGGGTTACAAGAAGGGGTATCCATACATCAGCTAGGAATCGGCCGTGTCCTTCAAGCCGGTCCTGGACTTGTATTCAAAATTCACCATGTTTAAGAAGGAATGGTTCTTCGTCCAGGATAACACCGTTTCAATCCACCGCTTCACCTCTGGCTGTAAGTTGAAGCTTATTTATATTTTTCGTTCTGACTGAGATGCTTCTTCTTATGTGTTTTTATTTCTTGCTAGCGACAGTTGGCTTTGCGGTCGTGGAGAACGATCACCTGGTTCAGATGGCCGTGGAGATAGAGGCCATTTTGGGAAGGGATAGGCCAGCTTCTTACCTAATCAGGAATGCCACTCTCTTGGAACACAACTTGATTCTACCACATCAGTCTGTGGTCAAGCAGAGGGATACGGCTGAGGAAAGAGCTGCCAAAGCCAAAGGAGGGGCCACGACAAAGAGTAGCAAGAGGAGACCCTTCTCGATACCTCCAGTCGTCGGGGGGAAGAAACTTAAGAAATCTGATGGACCCTCTCCCAGCACATGCCCAGATGTTCCCGAGGAGGAAAGTGGAGAGGAGGAAAGAGGCGAGGAGGAGAGCGGAGGTGATGGAGAAGGTGATGGTGGTAACGGTGGCGAAGGACAGAGTGGTAGTGGCGTTGGTGCCTTGACCTCTGGGCAAGCGGGTGAGATTCAAGATTGGACGGATGATGCTTTCCGCCAAGCCTTTGAGGGGTTGGAGGAAGGGCCGGCCTTGGTGGAGAAAATGAAGAAATCTGATAAGGCCAGGACCGGTGCCAGTCCATCTCTTGAGAGCATTTCAGCTAGGGCGACTCCAGCGGTTCAAGGTGAATTTCCGACTTCTCTTTTAACTTCACATGTTTCTTGGATTATAGTCTCATGCATGCTTGTAACACTTGGTTTTCATTACAGGAACGGGTAAGGCGGCCAAGACATTAGACATTCGGCACCGCCTCGAGCAATTCAAACTCCTCAAAGCTTCTGCTAAACCGAAGCCCTCGACTGACCGTTCCGGCGGCGTAGTCGGCCACCGTCCTCTTCTCGGAGTCATTGAAGAGGATATTCAAAAGAGAAAAAGGAGGCATTCCATGTTCGAACCTTCACTTGGACCTCAGCCCCCAACTCAGCTATTCATGACATCACGGGGGAGGATACGCAGTCCATACCATCTCCGCATCCATCAGAGAATCCTTCCGTTACTCATGTCGATCGTCCCGGCTTGGCTCGTAACCCATTTGCGGGTCATCCAGATCTGGACCCGAGTTCCCATGATATTTCCTTCGATGAGGTTACCGGTGAGCACCTCCTACCCTGCAATCCTATGGTAAGGGTGCTTGATGAGGCTAAGTCTTTGGATCTCGACTTGTTGACCACTCGGATTGTGACTATGGGGGATGCAGCCAAGGCAAACATCGATCGGGTGGCTGAAGAGACCAAGAAGTTGATGGAGCATCACGCCCGACTGGTCAAGGCTGGAGAGGAAATCGGAAGTGCTAACATTCGGCCGTGGCTAATGTTTCCCGATCAGGCCAAGAAGCTTGCCGATCAGGCCATTCAAATCTCCCATCATGAGGTGGCCTCCAGACGGCTAAAGAAAACTATGGAGGTGGCTAGCAGAGCCGAGCTGCGAAAAATGGAGGCCACCTGCAAGGAACGAATCGATATGGCCATAGCCACAGTGGATGAGGTTCGGAGAGCGGATCTTGAGCAGATAAAGGAGTTATCTGGGAGGCTTGAGGCCGTAGAGCTTGCTCAAGACAAGCTGAAGGAGGAGGTGGAGGCGATGCGGAAATCCCTTCAGGCTGACTGCTGGAGATACCGATTGGAAAGAGATGCTGCCGTTGCAAGGCTGTCGGCTTCCGAGGCCCGGATGAGTGAGTTTGAGGAGAACGAGGGAATGATGGATGAGATGCTCCAGGACATGTTCTTCCGTACTTGAAAACAGGGCAACCTGTCCTGGACGGACGATTATCCCCGGGTCATGGCCAGGATATATCTCCGGGTTTTGGACGAGGCCAAGGCTGAGGCGGATAAGGAGGGTGGTGTAGCTTTCATAATGGATGTGGTCACGGCCCAGTTTACTGAGGAGGAGAAAGTGGCAGTGAAAGAAGGCATGAGGCTGCTCACCGCCGAGTAAGTGGGTGTGCAGTTGGGGGATGATGATCAGGGAGCAGATGCTGGTAAGTCTTCCCTCTCAATCTTTTCTTAACATGATTGCGTATCACTTATTTGATGGATTCTTCTTCTGAATCGGAAAAGTGGGACCACTGGTTAGCATGCTGGGGGCTCTGATCCAGCAGTCAAGTAGGTCTCGGAGGGCTAGCAGGATAGAGGTGGAGCCCTGCTGCAGCTGACTAATTTTTTGGTTTACTTGGCATTCCTGAATATACTAGTCCAAAACATTAATGTACTTTCGGGCTGTAATTACGTAATTATGTCATTGTAGCGAATGATTTCATTCTTATATAATGTTATAACATAAGCTGATTCTGTCATATTTGAATGCTGTCGTTATTTTGATGTGTTGCATAATCGTTATAAGAAATATAGCTATGTATATGCATGTGCTTTAATCGTGTTTGATGCTAAGCTCTTGCTTAAAATATAAATTCGCGTCTCGCAATGTTAGTGTGATGTGTGAATAGGCTATAGCTACATGTTTATGTACAAGAAAAGGAAATACCGCCCTTCATGTTTTAGTTGTAGTCGGTAGCTTTGAATGTCTTGTGTGACTGAGGATGGAATGCAGCTGAGTGACCTGTTATCCAGTTGTGAATTCTCATTTCCACTAGCGAGTGTCTCCCATTTTGTGTCCTGTACTTTAGTGATCGTTATAGAGGACATGAGGAAAGTTTTTATAAATAAAATGGAAATATAAGAAATAGTAAAACTTCTAATCATGGAAGGCCTTCGATGTGCTTAAGTTCGTGGCAAACGGGTTTTGTAGTCACTTTCCCTAGCTGTGGGTCTTGGAGACATTAGTCACCCATCTTACGCCTCCGCGGGGAGTATTTTTTTTACCACAGCCGTACTTAAGACACATCGGAGCCGAGATCGCGCACAGTAACTACCCGGGCCATTATGGCCCGTAATCGTGGGTATTATTCGATTTACCGTGGCCGGCTAGCGTGGGTGCCGATCGTCAACCGTGAACCGCCCCTGGCTGGCCACACCTTATGTTGGGGCTTATAATCGGTTCGCAGTCGCCGGTGAGCCGAACGCCGTAATGAGCTGCCTCGGCTATAGTCGGCCTTCTCGGTGGCTTATGATCGACTCATTACAGTTGGCTTTGAGGGCCGTCGCGAGCAATGAGTTAACCCGCAGCAGAGGGATGATGGAGAAAAAGTGTCTCATTGACGAGGGCATAGATTCGTATAGTACCTGTTAGGTCTTGTCCAGGTGAGGTTGTGCTGTGAAGTGTCCAGAATGGAAATGCCGTTATACAGGATTTTGTTCAACGGAAAAGGATAAAGCTTAACAAGCATCCAAGATATAAAGGAACAAGTTAAAAAAGAGACAAGATTTTTAGAGTGGTTCGGCACGAAATTGCCTACGTCCACTGATTCTCTTTATTAATTCACTTCATATAGGCAGTACAAGTTAAGAAAAGTATTGACGAAGGTATTGGATGTTCCGTGCCCTCTGTAACACCTCTCCATCCACTGTTGACAGAATATAAGCACCGTTGTGGAGATCTTTATGAATTACATAGGGTCCGTCCCATATAGGATCTAGCTCTCCGGGGAACGGGAAGATCCGTTTGAGAACAAGATCTCCTTCTCGTAAGTCGTGGTGCTTGACTTTGGAGTTGTATCGTGCTGCCACTTTTTGCTTGTGAGCTGCCGCCTTAAGTGCTGCATCATTTCTTCTTTCTTCAATTAGGTCCAAAGACATGTGTAGGAGTTCTTCATTCTCTTCTGGGTTGTAGTGAATCCTACGGTGGCAGGGCACTACAGTTTCAACTGGGAGCATGGCCTCCGATAGGTATGCCAAAGAGAAAAGAGTATGTCCTGTTGATGTTCTGTAAGATGTGCGGTAGGCCCAAAGTGCCGTAGGAAGTTCATCCACCCAAGCGCCTTTTGACTTTTCAATCTTCTTCTTGATTAGAGTTTTGAGAATTTTGTTGACAGCTTCGACTTGTCCGTTTGTCTGGGGATAAGCTACAGATGAGAAGCTTTTGTGAATTCCGTGCTCTCGGCACCAGTCGGTGAATTCCTCGCTGTCAAATTGAAGTCCATTGTCTGATATTATTTTGAGTGGAACCCCGTACCTGCATAAAACATTTTTGATCAAGTAGTTAATAGCTTTAGACGAAGATATTTTATTTAAAGGTTCCGCTTCCACCCATTTGGTGAAATAGTCGACTGCCACTATAGCATATTTGGCTCCGCCTCGGCCCATCAGCAGTTCGCCAATCAGGTCAATTCCCCATACCGCAAAGGGCCAAGGACTGGTCATCTGAGTAATCTCATTGGTTGGTAGTCGAGGGATTTTAGCAAATTTCTGGCATCTGTCGCATTTTTTGACGAAGTCCAAGGCGTCTTTGTTTAAGGTTGGCCAGAAATATCCATATCGGAGTATCTTATTTGCCAGAGTCTACCCTCCAGTATGGTCTCCGCAACTTCCTTGATGGATGTTGGATAAGATTTCCTTGGCTTCCCTTCCCGCGACACATCTTAATAAGGGGCTAGAGAAGCCGTGCCGATAGAGGATGCCTTCTTGTATCGTGTAGCGGGAAGCACTCCTCAAGATTTTCTTGACTTCGCTACGCTCGTTAGGTAGTGTGCCATCTTGCAGGTATTTCCGGATAGGAGTCATCTAAGTTTCTTCTTCGATTGCAGCTATCAGATCCTCTTGTTCGAAACTTGGGGCTAGTTGTTTAGAGATAGCTACTGTTCCAGAAATGGTGCTGTTCTTCATGCTAGCTTGCTTTGCCAGTTCGTCAGCTTCTCGGTTCTCCTCTCGAGGAACGTGTTTGATTAAATAGTGATCCAGTTGAATGAGCAACATCTTGGTCTTCTTTAGATATGCTGTGAGTCGTTCTCCTCGAGTCTGGAATTCTCCCAGTATTTGATTTACAATAAGTTGAGAATCGCTATGGAGACATAAAGAGCTGACTCCAATTTCTAAGGCGAGTTCCAGTCCTGCTATTACTGCTTCATATTCTGCATCGTTGTTGGTCGCAGCGAATTCCAACCTTAGGGCATAGTGCATGTGACGACCCGAAATTTTCGAGCATTTAAAATCGAAATATTTAATTGATTTTAAGTATTTAAAGGTTAATTATCAACTTAAATTACGAATATCATAATTTATTTGACAATTAGATTGTTGGATTAAATAATTGGAATTGAATAAAATACGAAACCTGAGATTTTAAGCCTGTTAAAAATATAATTTGAAAGCTTATAAAATTTATATTGATAACATTGAATATAATAAAAGTGTGAAAATGGAATCTAACACTGAATTGGTCAGTTTTGAAATTTAATCGTTTAAATTGAATTTAAAAATAGCCTTTTGGGGCACAGTCTCGGAATAGGACAAAACCAGTTCCGTTGGGTCCGTAATATTGAATTATTATCGAATTTCAAATTTCGTAACAATTGGAGTTGTTGTGTGGGCACACGATATATAAACGTGCTAGGAATTTAATTAATAATAACCTAATAAAATTTAATCTAATTGGTTAAGCTTCCTTTACACGCTTCCTTTCTTTTCAATCACTTCCTGCCTATACCTTCTCTAACACGCTCCTCTCTTTTTATTCTCGCTCTCTTCCATTTCGTAGAAGCTCGTTCGAAATTTTTAAAGGAAAGAAAATATTGTAATTGCAGAACACAGAATAGTTGATACAAAATCTTTACTCCCTCATCACAGTTTACAATTCACGAGCCTTTTTCCCCTTCGTTCCGAAATAAAAAAAAAAAAAAAGAAGAAATTTCGAATTGAATTCAGCCGATTAGTGGGAGATGGGATTTGGTTACCAATCATAGGGGAGGAGCACGTCGAGTATGGTTCACGATGTGGGTTTTGAATCGAAGAAGGGCGGCGGCGACTTGGCGTTGGCAAGTTCGATCGGGGCTGCATTCGTGAGCGCGTGAAACTGAGGGAACCCCGATCGAGTTCAAGCAGGGGATCGAAGTTTAGGGCTTTTCGATTTGAGGTCGACGTCGACCATGGCCGATGGAAGGGGTCGATTGGGGTGCAGGGTATGGTGATTCGATCCGTGCGAAGTCAGGAGACGGTGATGACGACGTTGCGTTGCAATGAGGGCCGTGCGAGCCGGGCGTTCAGAGATGGTGATGCAGCTGGCGATTCGTGGTGAAGTTGAGACATTGAGGTATCGATATGTTGTTTATATTTATTTATAGTTAATGCATATGAATATAAGCAGCAAGTAAAATGCTGTTCTTATTTCCAAAAAAAATAAAAAAATAAAAATGATTTTAGTAAGGATTAAAACCTATATTTGTTTTGATTCTTAACACATATCTATCGGAAGAAAAGAAAGGTAATTTTAGCATATATATATATATATATATATATATATATACACACACAATTTATTTATTTATTTAACTTTAATATTTTGGCACACATTTTTTTTAACTTGTTGAATTTATTTTTAAAATAATGGATTATGGGGTTAACTCGTTTAACTCACCTGTTCAGTTATTTTGGTCATCAGAAACAATTTATCTAGAGGGAAATTGGTCAAATAAATTCTCAGTTAATTAGATTATTAAATGAAAATTAATGTTTGGGTGGTTAAGGTGTTTAACTAATTGAATTTGTGGTTGTAGTTATCGGAAATTAATTATTTTAAGGGAATTAGTTTAAAATAAATTTACTCGTTTAAAAATAAAATCACGAGTTAATCAAGCTAGAAATGGAAATTTGGTCGATCCAATTGACTCGAATGTTGATAAAAATATTAGGTTATAAACGGGGAAACCACGACAGAATTGAAGTGGACTGCAAACAAACGGAATAAGGTGAGTTAACCTCACTCAGTTAATTTAAATTTAAATGTTTAAATTTAAATAATTGTTTGGATGGATGAATTGAGTTATGTGATTTAGTATGATATTTTAGAATTGGCATATTATATTGTACTAACATTTGTGGATGCAGGGAAACAGGTTGGAGGGATCCAACTGGACCCCTCACATTTATTTAAATTATTCCATATTCTCTGTAGTGATTATTTGATATCTTATGATGAGTTATATTGGTATATTGAATGTTATGGTTGATTGGATATTTGGGTATAATGAATTACCAAATTATATGAATTGGGTTGTTGAAAGAAATTAAAAGGAAGTAAATTTGTAAGCGAAATAATTATAGAAAGTTTGAATAAATTAAGAATGAATTGGGAAGAAATAAAAGTAATATGAAATTAATACTAAATAACTTCGAGTATGAAGAGAAATGGAATTTTGAATAAAATGAAATTGATGAATTGTAAACTTAAGTTATATCAATTAAAGAAATAAAGAATTATTTTAAGATTTAAAGTTTAAATTTATTTAAAGGAACGAAGAAAAAATCGAGAAATCTAAAAATTGAAATCAAGAAATGAGATCTGAAATTAATAAATTATGAATTTAAAGGGAATAAATTGGAAATCAATTTGGTAAATTGGTTTTAGTGATTGAAGCTAGGATTTTACTCTGGATAACCAAGTACATGTTTAAAGTAAATTCTAAAATAAATTTAAAGGTTTTAAAGTTGTTGTAAAAAGCAAGTTTTAAAAAATTTTATTATTTCTAATATTTAAATTCAATAGTAAGTATTTTCCTAAATCTATTAGAGTAGTAATTACTTAAAAAGTGACCTAGTATTTTGTTTTCAAAAGTGAAAATCTAGTTTTATATTCTATTAAGTAACTTTATTTTCAAATACTCATATAGTATGTATTTTACAAAATATTGAAGCAATTTAACTTAAATGTTTAAAATTATATATTTTCAAAGTAAAGTGTTTTAAATTATTTTAAAAAATCTATTTTTGTGCTTGGTGATTTCAGAGGGAATATAAAATATTTGGGAAAGTTGATTCTGAGAAGAAAGATGGGTTGAAACTGTTTTCAAAGGATTGAAAATAGAAATATATCTTATAAAGATATTTTGAAGGTAATAAATAATTTGGAAAATTATTTATTGGTTGATGGTTGTTTTGTGAATATTAATTGATAGTTAAATCACCGACTATCAATATTGGACAAATGCGTTGATCGTTTCGAAGAGACCGGGATCGAGATTTATTTCTCGAAAACCACTTCGATCCGATTTGTACGTTTCATGCGAAAAAATGATTTGGATTCGAAGATGGAGCATTGAAGTGCAAGGGCTAGTCGCTACTAATCCTGAGGATATTTCCAAAATGGATGTAGTAGGAATAGTGCCTTCGGTTCCGTTCGAACCCGGGACGGACTTGTATGGATGAATGCTTGCGAAACATCGTCAGGTGGATGATGGGCATTCTAAGTGAAAACGTTCTAAAGGTAACGTTTAGCCTCAAGCCTCACCAAATGGGAATGACTGAAAATCAGGGGATATGCAGCAAGGTTAGGTGGGTCATGCCCAAGCAGGACAAGATAATTCCCCTGTCTAGATGTCCCTTATATATTTCGTCTTAGTGGGTGGTTGGTCGCGCCAACCACGGGGTTTATCTTGTTCGGGACTGTTCAGTAAGGAATGGTTCCGGCCTTATGTTGCAGGGGATGAAAGGAGTAATCCTCGGTACGGTGATCTAGGCCCCGTACTGTGACAGGTGGTACCCAGTGCCTAGTCATTGTTGGAAATCCATTTTCCCTACGAGCCTTGTACGAGTTTTGTTTGTATTACCCACTCTGTGGCTAGTAGCTGGAATTTAATAGATGTAACAATTTCGGCTATTTTATAAGTATTTTCATATAGACCCTATTGTAATATCAGAGGATTTCTATAAAAAATTGTTTTAGCTATCGTAAGGTAAAAACCCGACATGTTTATTTGTGGCGTGGTCTTACGAGATGCTTTTATTTTCAAAGGATTTTTGAAACTTTAATAATCAATTGGGTGTGATTTTCTCACGCTGGTATTCCAGACTGACTCGGGTATTATTTAACTGTAATGCTCAGGTCAGACCGAGTATTATAGAATACATGATATGATGCTGTGGAGCTCAGGAGACGAGCTGGATGACGATACGTATTCTCGTACTTGTATATATATATTTCCGCTGTGTTGAGTTGTTGTGTACCCATTGTATGTTATTGATGTGAGCTGTGACTGATGTACTCTGATGATGTAATATATGTAAACAGATATATTTGATTTTGAGTAAAGATTATTTACTACCTATTATAGTTTATCCCGCTGCGATGGTTAGATTCTGATGTTGATTTTGTTTTCTCGTCTTCTACCTCTTCTTCTTAAACCCAAATGGTTCGTATTTCTGTGCAACTTGAGTTGATTGTTGTGGAATAGTATTGACTCAAGGGGTACGGATTTGCGGGTCGTTACATTTGGTATCAGAGCTTAGGTTGGTGATAACCTTGGCTCTGGTGGGAATTACTCATTTAAATTAGAGTCTATGGTACTCTATAATGAGTTTGAGCGTATTAATAGATATGAGCGCGTATTTGTTAGTGAATATAAATTGTTTTAATATAGTATTGATTGATTTATTGAGTGGCATATGAACCTTCGTCGACACAGTCTGCGCAACTGTATCGAAGGGGTTTCTAAACACTTGAATAGAACAATTGACACGGTATTGTTTTAAATATGGGTAAATGAAATAATTTTACCCAAAATATATTTTGATATAAATAAAAGTTTTGTAAACTATTTAGCTAATATATGGTTGCTTGGATGTTAGGAATGATAATATTAAAATATTATCATTGTTAAGCGAAAATTTAACTAGAAATTGTAAATATAATCAAAGATTGAGAAGATAAATTCAATTATGAAATGAAATTTATAAGTGCGAATTATAAATGTAAATTATAAATTGAAATATAATTAATTGGGAATTTGTATAATCATAAACTATACATATGCATTTTAGTTAAAATTTGAACTAAAATAAAATTTGAAAACTTTAAAAACCCCAGAAGTTTTGGAAGTATTTTGGAGGTAAATAGTATTATTGTTGTTTTGGGTTATTTCTGAAAGGAAATTTGTTTAAAAATGGATTTTGGAAGGAAGATAGCATTAAATTCACTTCAATCACTGGAAAATAACCTCGGTGATGACTGCAGCATCATCGATGTTCATTTTCGGGTTTCTAAGTGATGGATTGCTGCCAAATTGATTTGTTCAGAAAGGTTAGTTGTTTTTGAAATTTCAAAGGAAATTTGTTGGGAAATAAATAAAAACAGGATTGGTTTGACTTTTGAGAAATGTGATTTGAGATGTTGGAGATTTCAAAATGATTTGTAAATCAGGAAGAAATTTTAAGCTTTGGATAATGGAATTTAAATTTAAAAGGTGAAAGATTAAAAATGAAATTAACTTGGATTTGAAAATAAAAATTTGACTGGATTGAAATTAATTGAATAAGCTGAAAGAATATCCAGTTGTATTCGAATTGAGTTGAAATCGAATTGAGTTAAATAAATCCGAGTTAAAGTAAAATTGAGTTGGGATGAGAATTCTATTGAATTAGTTAATGAAATTAAATTCTTACCTGAATAAATGGGAAGTAAATTGGATAAGAAATGAGAATTGAAATAAATAAACCAGAATAACTTATAAAAGAATTAAAGATCCATGGAAATAAAATATGCTTGGGCTATAAATAAATAGAAGGCTTGAGTTAAAAATAAAAGATGAATATATTCCAGCTTATGATGAATGGAATTGTATAAAATAATAAGTTGTGACTTATTAAATTGAAAGTGGAATACAATGCCCAAAATCAATATTTTGATAAACTGAAAAAGGAAATGAGGATCCAAACTTGAAGTATAAAAAAAAAATATTGAATTTAAGAAAATTAAATGGAGTGATATTTTGAATAAAATTTCAAGTGTTGGATTATGAATAAGGGGAGAACTAATTGGATAATAAATTAGTTAATGGAATTGAATTGTGAGTTTATGATGAGGTTTGAAAATAAAACTCAAGTTATAATTAAATTCGACTTACATTGTCGATGAAGAAAATATATTGGAAAGTGGCCTTGCAATTAATTAATTGATTTGTGAACCAAATTGCAATGTAAGTTAATAAATTGGATGGTAAATTAAAATGTGAATGGTAAAGTCAGAACTTGAGTTATTAATTAAAATTTAACTTGAAGTGTTAACAAAATAAATATAATTTGAAAAGAATAGAATAAAAATGAAATGGATTTAAATAGTGATGGTATGAATTGCAAATAAAAATCCGAATAAGTGGGAATAAATTGGAAATGGCCACGTAATAAGTTGGAAGAACTGAATCTGAAAGGTAAATTTGATAATAACAAATCAAGTGAAATTGTAAATTTTAAAATGAGATTTAACTGAAATAGAACCAAGTTAAATTGAATGAAAGAGGAAGATTTACTTGAAACGAAATGAGCTTAAGTATAAAATTGGAGTGACTTAACTTAAGCTAAAAGGTGGAAAAGAGTTGAATTGAATTCAACTAAAAATTAAGTTTAATAATAGTGGATTGGATTTAAATCAAGTAAAAATAAATTTTAATTGAAATAAAATTCGGTGAGTTGCCGATAATATTTAATGGGATGAAAATGCTTAAATAAATAATTGTAAACCATTTAAATTATTAAGGAATTGAGATAACTTGAGACAATAAGGAAAATAGAATGTTTCGAGTTTATTAGAATGGTTTAAGTGAATGTGGATAAACTAATTATATTAAATGTAAATGAATGGATGTGAATGAATTAAAATAAGAAGGAAAATTTAATTGGTAATGGAGATATACCTAAATTGTTAATGGTTTTGAATGAACTAATTTTGGTTAATAAAATCGAAATGCAATGAAACTGAGAATATATGGATTGTGAATAAATCCGAAATGGAATAGAATTAAGTATAAATTAAGTTGGAGTCAATTTAAATTGGTTATAAACATAAATACTTATTTATTCACATAAATCTTGTCAAATTGCATAGAATAAATTGTCATTGGATGTAAATGGAAGTAATTAAATTCTATGGGTTGGTGGAAGTAAAATAAATTGATTTTGAAAGCAATTGAATTAAATATGAGTTCAATTTGCTTAAAAATAAATTAAATGTAAGCAATTGAGTTTTAAACCATTCAAATTAATGAAGTTATATACAAATGGATTGAAAAACATTCACATTGGATGAGAATGGTTTATAAATTAATTGAAACAGTTGAATTAGCATGAAACTATATTAATTGCTTACGGAAAAATGTTTGGTATGAGATTCTTTTAGAATTCATACGTTTTAACTATTGCAAGTAAGTGAAATGTGTTAAACTCCTTATATTTGGCACTTACATGTTTAAATTGAGTAAGTACAGGTACCTGGAAGCCGTGTGGCTGGATTTGGTTGTGCTATTTGCTAAAAATAATAAGCCGCTTGCTTAAAATGCTAAATAAGGTGCGCCTACGCAATTAAAATAGGAAATATGAACTGTTTTTGGTTTTTCCGACCGTGTGGGTCGATGTATATATATTTATCTCTTTTGTCAAATTGCAACAGCTCCTCCGTACAAAGGGGACTCTGCCAAATTTTTTCGGAAATTTTGGGAGTTAGAAAATTTTTGAAAATTTTGGAAAATTTTGTTAACGATAAAACTATTTAGAATTGGAAACTAAAATAAGTTAGTAAATGAAACTAATTAAAGTAATGACTTAAATTAGTTATAAATGAAGGATAAAATTTAAAAATTCAAAGTTGAAAATAAATGAAATACATATGTAATGTGGAAATCGATTTGAATAGAAATAAGTATAAACTAAAAGAGGTAAAGAGAAATAAAGATAAGAAAACATATAAAATGTTTATACTAACTTAAGAAAGGAGTGGTAAATTCTAGATTGGAAATTGATATTACAAATATAATCTAAGATAATATTGAAATGAATAGATATTGACATTTTGTAAGAAAGTCGATAAAATATTTTGGGGATATGGTGATTGAATATTAGTGCTAAGCAGGATATGCGGGTATTATAAAAGGGAAAGGAAATTGGATTTGATTTCAAGAGATAAATTTGAATTTCCCGACAAAAGGTACGCATTTAAATTTGGTATGGAATTTGATTGGGATTTGGATTTGGATTGAGCCACTTGGCTTTTTGTTTTCTTTTTGGATTTTGGTGGCCGTAGAGCCATTTTGTAGTTGTACCGAGTTAGCCGCGCAAAGGAGACGCTGGCGAAATTTTCGGGAATTTAGAGAGTTAGAAAAAATTTGAGAAAATTTTGATAATTCAAAATTCGGTTTTGAATTGAAACTTGAATGGTTAAACAAATGGTATAGTTTGAAACTAGGGAAAGGTTTGGAAAGTTAATGAGAATGATAGTGGATCTTTTAATAAAAAGATAGTTGGATGGATGTTGTACTGTTTGATTTTAGGGAAATAGTAAACGGGTATTGAATCATTCTTCCTAACTAGTAACTTCGGGGACAAAATTCTTTTAGGGGGGAGGAATGTGACGACCCGAAATTTTCGAGCATTTAAAATCGAAATATTTAATTGATTTTAAGTATTTAAAGGTTAATTATCAACTTAAATTACGAATATCATAATTTATTTGACAATTAGATTGTTGGATTAAATAATTGGAATTGAATAAAATATGAAACCTGAGATTTTAAGCCTGTTAAAAATATAATTTGAAAGCTTATAAAATTTGTATTGATAACATTGAATATAATAAAAGTGTGAAAATGGAATCTAACACTGAATTGGTCAGTTTTGAAATTTAATCGTTTAAATTGAATTTAAAAATAGCCTTTCGGGGCACAGTCTCGGAATAGGACAAAACCAGTTCCATTGGGTCCGTAATATTGAATTATTATCGAATTTCAAATTTTGTAACAATTGGAGTTGTTGTGTGGGCACACGATATATAAACGTGCTAGGAAATTAATTAATAATAACCTAATAAAATTTAATCTAATTGGTTAAGCTTCCTTTACACGCTTTCTTTCTTTTCAATCACTTCCTTCCTATACCTTCTCTAACACGCTCCTCTCTTTTTATTCTTGCTCTCTTCCATCTCGTAGAAGCTCGTTCGAAATTTTTAAAGGAAAGAAAATATTGTAATTGCAGAACACAGAATAGTTGATACAAAATCTTTACTCCCTCATCACAGTTTACAATTCATGAGCCTTTTTCCCCTTCGTTCCGAAATAAAAAAAATAAAAGAAAGAAGAAATTTCGAATTGAATTCAGCCGATTAGGGGGAGATGGGGTTCGGTTGCCAATCATAGGGGAGGAGCACGTCGAGTACGGTTCACGATTTGGGTTTTGGATCGAAGAAGGGCGGCGGCGACTTGGCGTTGGCAAGTTCGATCGGGGCTGCGTTCGTGAGCGCGTGAAACTAAGGGAACCCCGATCGAGTTCAAGCAGGGGATCGAAGTTTAGGGCTTTTCGATTTGAGGTCGACGTCGACCATGGCCGATGGAAGAGGTCGATTGGGGTGCAGGGTATGGTGATTCGAGCTGCGCGAAGTCAGGAGACGGTGATGACGACCTTGCGTTGCAATGAGGGCCGTGCGAGCTGGGCGTTCAGAGATGGTGATGCAGGTGGCGATTCGTGGTGAAGTTGAGACATTGAGGTATCAGTATGTTGTTTATATTTATTTATAGTTAATGCATATGAACATAAGCAGCAAGTAAAATGCTGTTCTTATTTCCAAAAAAAATAAAAAAATAAAAATGATTTTAGTAAGGATTAAAACCTATATTTGTTTTGATTCTTAACACATATCTACCGGAAGAAAAGAAAGGTAATTTTAGCATATACATATATATACACACAATTTATTTATTTATTTAACTTTAATATTTTGGCACACATTTTTTTTTAACTTGCTCAATTTATTTTTAAAATAATGGATTATGGGGTTAACTCGTTTAACTCACCTGTTCAGTTATTTTGGTCATCAGAAACAATTTATCTGGAGGGAAATTGGTCAAATAAATTCTTAGTTAATTAGATTATTAAATGAAAAATAATGTTTGGGTGGTTAAGGCGTTTAACTAATTGAATTTGTGGTTGTAGTTATCGGAAATTAATTATTTTAGGGGAATTAGTTTAAAATAAATTTACTTGTTTAAAAATAAAATCACGAGTTAATCAAGTTAGAAATGGAAATTTGATCGATCCAATTGGCTCGAATGTTGATAAAAATATTAGGTTATAAACGGGGAAACCACGACAGAATTGAAGTGGACTGCAAACAAACGGAATAAGGTGAGTTAATCTCACTCGGTTAATTTAAATTTAAATGTTTAAACTTAAATAATTATTTGGATGGATGAATTGAGTTATGTGATTTAGTATGATATTTTAGAATTGGCATATTATATTGTACTAACATTTGTGTATGCAGGGAAACAGGTTGGAGGGATCCAACTGGACCCCTCACATTTATTTAAATTATTCCATATTCTCTGTAGTGATTATTTGATATCTTATGATGAGTTATATTGGTATATTGAATGTTATGGTTGATTGGATATATGCGTATAATGAATTACCAAATTATATGAATTGGATTGTTGAAAAAAATTAAAAAGAAGTAAATTTGTAAGCAAAATAATTATAGAAAGTTTGAATAAATTAAGAATGAATTGGGAAGAAATAAAAGTAATATGAAAATAATACTATATAACTTCGAGTATGAAGAGAAATAGAATTTTGAATAAAATGAAATTGATGAATTGTAAACTTAAGTTATATCAATTAAAGAAATAAAGAATTATTTTAAAATTTAAAGTTTAAATTTATTTAAAGGAACGAAGAAAAAATCGAGAAATCTAAAAATTGAAATCAAGAAATGAGATCTGAAATTAATAAATTCTGAATTTAAAGGGAATAAATTGGAAATCAATTTGGTAAATTGATTTAAGTGATTGAAGCTAGGATTTTACTCTGGATAACCAAGTACATGTTTAAAGTAAATTCTTAAATAAATTTAAAGGTTTTAAAGTTGTTGTAAAAAGCAAGTTTTAAATTTTTTTATTATTTCTAATATTTAAATTCAATAGTAAGTATTTTCCTAAATCTATTAGAGTAGTAATTACTTAAAAAGTGACCTAGTATTTTGTTTTCAAAAGTGAAAATCTAGTTTTATATTCTATTAAGTAACTTTATTTTCAAATACTCATATAGTATGTATTTCACAAAATATTGAAGCAATTTAACTTAAATGTTTAAAAGTATATATTTTCAAAGTAAAGTGTTTTAAATTATTTTAAAAAATCTATTTTTGTGCTTGGTGATTTCAGAGGGAATATAAAATATTTGGGAAAGTTGATTCTGAGAAGAAAGATGGGTTGAAACTGTTTTCAAAGGATTGAAAATAGAAATATATCTTATAAAGATATTTTGAAGGTAATAAATAATTTGGAAAATTATTTATTGGTTGATGGTTGTTTTGTGAATATTAATTGATAGTTAAATCACCGACTATCAGTATTGGACAAATGCATTGATCGTTTCGAAGAGACCGGGATCGAGATTTATTTCTCGAAAACCACTTCGATCCGATTTGTACGTTTCATGCGAAAAAACGATTTGGATTCGAAGATGGAGCATTGAAGTGCAAGGGCTAGTCGC
This sequence comes from Allium cepa, assembly GCA_030765085.1. Lineage (NCBI taxonomy): Eukaryota > Viridiplantae > Streptophyta > Magnoliopsida > Asparagales > Amaryllidaceae > Allium > Allium cepa. The sequence goes on along the minus strand of CM060931.1, from coordinate 753,886,096 downwards.
TACTAATCCTGAGGATATTTCCAAAATGGATGTAGTAGGAATAGTGCCTTCGGTTCCGTTCGAACCCGGGACGGACTTGTATGGATGAATGCTTGCGAAACATCGTCAGGTGGACGATGGGCATTCTAAGTGAAAACGTTCTAAAGGTAGCATTTAGCCTCAAGCCTCACCAAATGGGAATGACTGAAAATCAGGGGATATGCAGCAAGGTTAGGTGGGTCATGCCCAAGCAGGACAAGATAATTCCCCTGTCTAGATGTCCCTTATATATTTCGGCTTAGTGGGTGGTTGGTCGCGCCAACCACGGGGTTTATCTTGTTCGGGACTGTTCAGTAAGGAATGGTTCCGGCCTTGTGTTGCAGGGGATGAAGGGAGTAATCCTTGGTACAGTGATCTAGGCCCCGTACTGTGACAGGTGGTACCCCAGTGCCTAGTCATTGTTGGAAATCCATTTTCCCTACGAGCCTTGTATGAGTTTTGTTTGTATTACCCACTCTGTGGCTAGTAGCTGGAATTTAATAGATGTAACAATTTCGGCTATTTTATAAGTATTTGTATATAGACCCTATTATAATATCAGAGGATTTCTATAAAAAATTGTTTTAGCTATCGTAAGGTAAAAACCCGACATGTTTATTTGTGGCGTGGTCTTACGAGATGCTTTTATTTTCAAAGGATTTTTGAAACTTTAATAATCAATTGGGTGTGATTTTCTCACGCTGGTATTCCAGACTAACTCGGGTATTATTTAACTGTAATGCTCGGGTCAGACCGAGTATTATAGAATACAAGATATGATGCTGTGGAGCTTAGGAGACGAGCTGGATGACGATACGTATTCTCGTACTTGTATATATATATTTCCGCTGTGTTGAGTTGTTGTGTACCCATTATATGTTATTGATGTGAGCTGTGACTGATGTACTCTGATGATGTAATATATGTAAACAGATATATTTGATTTTGAGTAAAGATTATTTACTACCTATTATAGTTTATCCCGCTGCGATGGTTAGATTCTGATGTTGATTTTGTTTTCTCCTCTTCTACCTCTTCTTCTTAAACCCAAATGGTTCGTATTTCTATGCAATTTGAGTTGATTGTTGTAGAATAGTATTGACTCAAGGGGTACGGATTTGTGGGTCGTTACAGTGCAGCTTCCTTCCCCTGGGGGTGTTTATCACAATACCTACCCCCGAGCCCTGTTCGTTTGATGCTCCATCTACAAAGAGATTCCACTTGATATCTTTTGCTATTTTGGATTGATCCTTACCTTCATTGGTAGTGAATTCGGCAATAAAATCGGCCATGGCTTGTCCTTTGATGGCGGTGCGAGGATGGTAGGTGATACCATATTGAATCAGATCAATGCACCACTTAAGTAGTCGCCCAGAAGTGTCGTGGCGATGGAGTACCTGGCTTAGCGGTTGATCGGTTAGAACTCTGATGGAATGAGATTGGAAATAGTGTCGTAGCTTCCGTGACGTGATTAGCAAACAGTATGCTAGCTTCTCAAGTTTAGGGTATCTGGCTTCTACCCCTGTAAATCTCTTGCTTACAAAGTATACGGGTCGCTGTGCATGGTTGTCTTCTCTCACCAAAGCGGCGCTTAAAGCATGGGACGATACAGCAAGGTATAGGTATAGTTCCTCACCTTCATTTGGAGTTGAGAGTACTGGAGGTTTCTGGAGGTGTTCGATTAAGTTAAGGAAGGCTGTCGAGCATTCGTCAATCCATTCGAACTTTCCTTTGTCTTTCTTCAGAGCTTCAAAGAAAGGGATGCATTTGTCGGTCGATTTATAGATGAACCTGCTTAGGGCAGCCACCTTCCCGTTTAGGGTTTGCATCTCTCTGCGCGTGGATGGTATCTTGATATCTTGCAAAGCCCGGACTTGTTCGTGGTTTGATTCAATCCCCCTGGCATGGACGATGAATCCCAAGAACTTTCCCGACTATACTCCGAAGGAGCACTTTAGAGGATTCAGCTTCATTCCATATTGGCGAAGTACTTGAAACATCTCGTCCAGGTGGTTTATATGATCGTTGGCTTTCCTCGATTTTACCAGCATGTCATCCACATAAACTTCCATAGTTCGTCCTATTAATTCCACAAACATCTTGTTGACAAGGCGCTGATAAGTAGCTCCGACGTTTTTAAGTTCAAGCGGCATTACTTTGTAGCAGTACAATCCCCGGTCAGTGATGAAACTAGTGTGATCTCGATCGGGGGCGTGCATAGGGATCTGGTTATATCCTGAGTATGCGTCCATAAAGGATAAGAGTTCGTGTGTTGCTGTCCACGAGCTAATTGATTCGGGGGAGTGGGGAGCAGTCCTTCGGGAAAGCGTCATTTAAGTTGGAGAAATCGATGCATGTTCGCCACTTCCCGTTAGCCTTCTTTACCAGTACCGGGTTGGCGATCCATTCTGGGTAGATGGCTTCTCGTATGAAGTCATTGGCAAGTAAGTTCTTTACTTCTTCCTCGTGGGCTGCTGATCATTCTGCCCCCATGCTCCTCTTTCTCTGCTTTACTGGCACCTTGGTGGGATCGATGTTCAGTGCGTGGCATGCTTCGTCTGGGAGATTCCTGTCATGTCGGCGTGCGTCCATGCAAATACATCCATGTTGTGGCGAAGAAAATCGACGAGTTGATCCTTCAACTTCGCTCTTAACTGAGAACCAACTCTTAGTAGTCTACTTGGGTCGTATTTGTCTACAGGTATAAATTCCATAGCCTCTACAGGCTCGGTGGTGGCCTCCTCCTCTTTATCCCTTGGGTCTAACTCGTTGAAAGGATCGCTGGTATATCGAAGAGGAGGGGCTCTCTTTAATTGCTATGCTTCCAAGTTTTTCTTGCAGAGAGAAGTCTTTGCATCCTTCCCTTTATCCTTCCTGCGGTTATTACGAAGTTCAGTCACATAGCAATCTCGAGCGGCGTCTTGATCTCCCTCTATTTCCCCTACCCCGTTATCTGTTGGGAATTTCATTTTCAGGCAGCAGGGGTTTAGGACAATTTGGAAGTCAGACAAGGCTGGTCTCCCCAAAAAGGCGTTGTAGGCCGAATGGCTTTCTATTAGCACAAATGTTTGTTTTCGCACAACGGAGCGGGGATGACTTCCTATTTCGACAAAGAGGTCTAGTTGCCCGAGGGGCATCTTCTCATCTCCAGTGAAACCATGCAGTGGTTTGCTGTAGGGAGGCACATCCTTCATTGGCAGCTTCATTTTGTCAAAAGCGTGCTTGAATTGGATATTTACTGAGCTTCCAGTGTCTACTAGGATTCGGAAAACCTTGGCTGGGCCAAACCAGGCAGAGATGACCACAGGATCCATGTGAGGGTACTTCCTTCCCTCTAGATCACGCTGACTGAATGTGATATCATCATTCTCTTTCCGTTTTGGGTGGCGTTCTTCTGTAACATAATTAACGTAGCCTTCATTTTTTCTAAGTGACTTACCGTATTTCTCCATCTCTGCCCAGCTTCCGTCGGCGATATGTGGTCCTCCTGATATGGTAAGGACCACTATCTTCTCTTGACTGGAGCCGCTGGTGTTGCGATTTCCTCCGCCAACTTCCGGGAGGGGTAGCCCTGGGTTCTCATTGGCAGGAGTTGAAGTCCTGTTCTGACCTTTCACATAGCGCTCCACTCTCTTCCTTTTGATGTGTTCTTTAATCAAGTCCCGGAGATGATGGCATTCATTGGTGTCATGCCCATGAGATTCGTGGAAGCGGCAGAACTTTCCAGACTTAATTGCATTATCTGATTCCTTCTTGTGCGGGGGGCGCTTGTATCTAGCTTCGTCTTGGGTGGGCAAGAAGATGTTTTCGATTGTTTCATTTAGAGGAGTGTAAGAGTCAAATCTCGGTCCTGGCCTATATAAGCGCTTTTCTTCCTTCTTGCCCCCAGCACTATCTCTGGAGTCATTTCTTCGAACGTCCTTTGCTACTGCGGATGTGTTGCCATGAGCTGCCTTGGTCTGTTGCCCTGTCTGAATTTCAATGGAAGCATCTTCAAGTCTCATATATTTCCCGGCTTCGTGGAAGAAATCGGGCAAGGTAGCTGGCTTCTCTTTCGTTAGTCTCCTGGCTAATTTAGTATCCGGGTGTACACTACTGCAGAGGGCCATTAGGATAAGTTTCTTGTCGGCATCATGGACTGCGGTCGCTGCGGCGTTGAATCGGGTTAGATATTGTTGCACTGTCTCTCCAGGTTTCTGTTTGATATTAGATAGGGAATAAGCGTCCTTGGTTTGTTCCACATGAATGCGGAACTGGCTGATGAACTTTTCTTTCAACATTTCCCATGAGCTGATGGACCCTTGGGGTAGATGGCAGAACCAGGAGGTAGCTAGATCTGCCAAGAATAGTGGGAAGCATTTACACAACACTCCCTCTGTTGCTCCGCTCATGAGCATATGCTGTGTGTATCTTTGTAAGTGTACGACAGGGTCAGAGGTTCCCTTGTAAGGTTCCATTGTTGGCATTTTCCATTCCCGGGGGGTGATGGCTGTTTCGATATTGCGGGTGAAGGGGCTGGTTACCCTAGCGCCTATCCCTCGATCCCTTTGTTCTCGTTGGACACACTCTTTGAACAATCGCGCCATCCTTTCATCCAAACTTGGAGCAGATAGAAATGAGTTTGGTTATTCCCTACGGGATTGATTCCGTCCAGATGACCTGTAGGGATGGTATCGTCTATTACTCCTAACATTCTCCAATGGCTGCCTCTGGTCTTCTAGGGGCACGCTGGGGTCAGCCGCAGTTGTCCCTTGCCTTGATTTTCCCCTGCTGGGTTTTGTTCTCAGCACTTCCTCGGGTCCAACTTCGGGCGGGACTCCAGCTCGGCCCCGTCCATTGGTGTTTCCGTGGTTAGGTAGCATGATGGGCTCAGCTACATCCGACCCCTGCCTGGTACCTCCCCTGTTGGGTTCGGTTCCAAGTGTTTTCTCAGGTCGGAATTCTGGCTGAGTCCGGGCTCGGCTCCTACCATAGCTATTTCGGTTGTTAGCCTCTTCGAAGAAGAAAGACCTATGTCGTCTCCCAGTTCCTCAAGTTCGGGACACACCCCATGATTCAGTGTTGCGGTTGGTTTCTTCAACATCCCTTAAGCGTGACATGAGTTGATCCACCAAGGCTTCTTGTTGAGATGCGAAGCGGTTAGTTACTTCAGCTGCAACCCTGTCTAGATCCGCCCTTGTAATTGGTTGTTCCGTAGCAGGGGCTGTCAGATTCGTTTGATTTACATTTTCTGTTGGAACCAGACGATTGCCTTGGTCTCTGATCACTGGGTCTGGGATACTGCCAGTTGCGATGTTCTTTCCCTTGTTAGCATCTTTCTTCCGTCCGGGAGGCATGTCTTCCAAGCAATGAACGATGCTGATAGGAAAAGGGTTAAGTGGGAGAAGCTGAAGCTCTGAGCTCCTTGAGTTCAGCTTTCTCAGTGAAAGCACCAAACATGTTTGCACAAAAAATGGGCAAACACCTCCAAGTCGTATGATTTAGTCAATTTTAAGTTGTTCTTAGTGATTTGGGTGATTTATGCAAATATATAAAAAGCAGGGATTAAACTGTAAAAGACACACAGATTTATTGTGGTTCGGCCAAAACGTGCCTATGTCCACTTTATATGTTATTCTCCTTTTTCTCTTCAGATTATAAGTACAAAGCTTTGTATACAAGTATATGAAAGTTGTTTGAAAGTTCCGTCCGTGCTTGAGCTCTCAAACTTGTCTGCCATTGTTGTACCCCTGCCCCTCTATTTATAGAGTGAGGCTGGGGGCAGGGGTCTTGGATGTATATAGCTGCTGGTGGGCCTTGGCTGATGCAATCTGGCCTGGTAGTGTTGGTTCGGTACGCCTTGGCTCGGTAGTATTGTGGTCCGGTAGTTGATGGTTGGAATAGGTTCTGGTTCGGTTGCACTCTGGTTCGGTAGTACATGGAAGTGGAGTTGGTTCGGCTAGGAAGGGAAGTGGAGTTGGTTCGGTAGCGCTCTGGTCCGGCTATGCTTGGAAGATGATGGATGGTCCGACATTGCTTGGAGAGGAGATGGTTCGGTAGTGGTGAGGATATGGGTTGGTTCAGTGGTGACTTGTGAGTGAGTTCGATTCGAAAGGGCTACTTTGGGCCTGGTTTGGTAGAGTGTTGGTCCGGTACCGAATGGTTTGGTACCGAATGGTTCGGTGGCTTCCTCCTCGTCCTGATTCGGTGGTGGTAGAAACGTACCCAACAGTTCTATTTTATTTCATGATCATAGTATTCGAGTTCTTTTTGATACGGGTGCATCACATTCTTTCGTATCGCAAAAGCTCGCTGATGATTTATCCTTGGATGTTTCTTGTTTGGTTACTTCTTTAAGGATTGCGAATCCTATTGGAGGATCCGCGACCCTTAGTATGCTTTGTGATGATGTTGAGATTGTTATATGTGGCTTTTCTTTTCGTTTGAATCTGCACATTATTTCTTGTATGGGATTTGATATGATTTTAGGAATGGACTGGCTAGTGAGATATGATGCCAGGATTATTTGTTCGGAGAGAATTTTGTATCTTTGACATCCAGATTCGCCTACTCAGCTATTACTTATTCTTCGGAACGTGGATAATTCTGAAATGGCTTTACATTCTCTTGATTCGCGAGATGATGATGATATATCTCGTATTCCTGTTGCTTGTGACTTTTCCGATATTTTCGAACCTGTTTCGGGTTTGGCACCCAAACGAGAAATTGAGTTCCGCATTGATCTCATTCTAGACGCGCAGCCAGTTAGTCGTCCTCCCACGAGGATGTTTACAAAGGAAAATGAGGAACTCAAGAAGCAGCTTTTAGAGCTTGAGTCCAAACAGTTGATTCAGTCCAGTTTTTCTCCGTGGGGACCCGCGGTCGTCTTCGTGAAGAAGTCTGATGGAACTCTTAGGCTTTGCATTGACTATCGTAAACTTAACGAGTTAACCATCATGAATAGGTATCCATTGCCTAGGATCGACGATATGTCCGATCTATTGAGTGGTGCTAAGGTCTTTTCTCAGCTTGACCTCGCTATAGGTTTTCATCAGTTACGAGTCGCGGAGGATAGCATACCTCTTACCTCTTTCCGCACTCGTTATGGTTCTTTTGAGTGGCTCGTTATGCCGCTCGGTTTTACGAACGCTCCTGCTTTCTTTGTCGATCTCATGAATCGAGTATTCCGGGAATATCTCGATAGGTTCATCCTTGTGTTCATTGATGATATCCTTATTTATTCTAAGTCTGAAGTTGAGCATGCTAATCACTTGAGAATTGTCTTGAGTACTCTCCGTCATCATCAGCTTAGATCCAAATTCTCCAAATACCACTTTTGGGAGGATAAGGCTAAGTTCTTAGGCCATGTTGTATCTTCCGATGGCATTTCTGTCGATCCCTCAAAGATCGACTCCATCCAGAATTGGAAGAGGCCTGAGAATGTGCATGAGATTCGTAGTTTCTTTGGATTGGCGGGTTATTACCGTCGGTTCATTAAGGATTTTTCCCGTGTTGTGCTTCCTCTCACCAGCCTTACTCGAAAAGGCATTCGTTATAATTGGTCTGACAAATGTGAAGCTTCCTTTCTGTCATTAATGGAACTTCTTACTAATGCTCCTGTTTGGTGGTTCCCGAGGGGAATCATGATCTTGTTGTCTACACCGATGCGTGTGTTAGTGGTCTCGGTGCTGTTCTTATGCAGAAGGATCGGGTAGTTGCTTATTATAACGACCCGCTATTTTGGACCATTAAAATCGACAATAAAACCATACATATCCGACTTGAATAATTCAAAATACCGAATTGTTAATTAAAATTTGGCAAAACTTAAAATATACAGTAAATAAATCAATCACAGATCACAGAGTAATATAATGCAGCGGAATAGATAAAGAATAGTAGTTCATAAAGCTACTATATACATCAGAGTTAGAAAAATACAACTGAATAGTCCAAATGCAGTGAAGTCTCCAATGCAACAGATGACTTCTCTGAACCAATCAACTGGAAAGGCTGGAATCTGAACCGATAGTTGGATTTCCAAATGAAGCTCCGAAATCCAAAGGTGAGTCTCAAATGCTATATCACTCAGTCCGACCCGAGCGTAAAGCAAAACACAAAACACTCGAGTCAGGATTAACATTCTTATATTAATAAATCCAACTCAAGTGAAATATCAACTCAAATACAAATAACTTAAAGGATGTTTGGGATAACCATCCTCTAAGGGTCCATGGAACTTTCTACAAGGTAGAAATATACACTATAACACCATGTTCATTTCAGCTTAATTTATACTTCAAAACCAAATCTCATTTTCACTCCAAATATCTCTATATTTCCCAAAATAGTATTTATATATATTAAATAATTTATACAGTAAAGTATTTTCAATTTCCTCAACTTAACAAATCGTTCCAACATCAACCCGACCTTCCCATTCAAATTAAATTCAGTCTCAATTTAACAATTTAAATTCAACTCAATTTCTAAAATAACGACTTAAATTTTATCGATCTCAAATTTGGATTTATAATCACAAATACCACTTTATATTTCCATATATTTCAAAACTTTAAGTATTCAACGTTTCATCTAAATTTTCATTCAATTTAGTTTTCTAAATAATAAATTCAAATTTAGTTCAACCTAAATTTTCATTTTAATTCAATTTAGTTGCTAAATAACAAATTCAACTACGTTGATTTCAAATACAAATCCAAATCTCAACATAAACCATTTAAATTCCAATATAGTTCAAGGCTTTAATATTTAGATGTTCTATATAACAGTTTCATATAGATCTCGATTTAACCTCATTATTATTTAGACTTGAAATACTCCCTTATTAGATTCAATATCATTTAAGTAACCTTAAATTACATTTTACTCCATATTTTCTTTAATTTATTTAAACGTGAAATATTCATTAAATCACTTAAATCAAAATCCAGTTATAAAATCATACCCATTAAATTTACCATTCAAAAATTTCAAATCGATTTAATTAAATAAATCCTTATTTAAATACCATTTTTATAAACCCAAATTTATCACCCAATCTTAATTATTCAATTTATTACAAGAGAACCTATTTGAAATATAGATTTACATAACTACTTAACCATATTATATGTATTAAATCAATCTAATTTAAATCAAATATTACTACTAAATCTATATATACAATTTTCATTTATATAATATCTTAAGAATCAAATTTATTAAACCATATATTTCTTTCCAAAATTATAGAAATTATTTTCAAAATATTTATATGGACCAAGGTATCTGTATATATTTCCTATCATATAGTCAAGTGCTACGGATATTTATCATTTCAATCCGTATACTAAATATATACGGGTGGATATCATTTCAACCCGTAATCCCAAATCCAATTAAATGAGAATCGCTTGGGTTTATCATTTCAACCCATAATGATTTTCTCCTATTCTAAAGTCTGTTTGCATATGTATCATTTCAACCCATAGTGATTTCTAAACTATAGGGAACTTGTAGAGTGATAACAGAAAATACAATAAAATAACAAGCATATATCATCAATAACAATATAATATAAACAACAGGATATGGTGTCATATCCCGCAGGTGAACAGTTACAGATAATAGCATATATAACAAATTTAAATAACTACAGCAGCATATTTCAATTGTCGTTTCAATTGAAATCAAATTTAATGAATAAAAATATGTTAATCGTGAGTGATTGCTCACCTTTCGAGGTTAGAGAGAAAGACAATGAAGTTTAGTTACAAAATGCAAGCACGACTTCCAAAGCAAAGTTAGATGGTACAATTTTGATGGAAAAGCTGATAGATTGAAAGTGATGAGAAAGGATCAAATTAGCTTGATAAAATTGAAAAGAAGATTATATGATTAATTTATTACTTTCTTTCAAAATGAACGTTAAATCAAAACACGCATTTAAAAAAATGAAATATATATGCACGCACACCCATGAAAACCATATAATTTTAAAACGCTTCTATTTCATATTAAATTTACATAACAAATATATAATTATTCAAAATGTCACATATACAGTATATTCATTTTATGGTTGTCGTTTCCATGTAATAAATATCCATTTTAAAATAATATTAAAATAATATGTATGTATAGTTAAAAATCAATGTTCTAACATAAAACACATATATTAAAGATCAACACACACATATATAATATCTTTTGAAATTAATACTTATGTATATATATAATTATTATAGTTTATTACTTTCCTTTTCAAAATATCCAGCAGGAAATCAAACAAACTTATGCACATATATATGCAAATAAACAATATTCTTTATAATACATTATTAACTTACTCCTTTTTTTTCTCTTTTTTTAAAGAGTATATATGCAGTACAGTTTATAAGAATTTTTCTTTTAATTTTTTTTATAAAACCTTCATATATAACAAAATATATGTATAAAATAAAATATTTGTACATATAAAAATCAAAACCTTTCAAACATATATTCAAAAACTGGATCATATAAATAACAATGTATTTAGTTAATGCATAGTATAAAATTCATTTATATGACTCTCTTATATAATCATTATAACTATAATCGAAACGGTTATATATACTTTTATATAAATTAACCAAATATACACGTTACTTAACCTATCTGTACCCGATCAATAGCTTTATTATTAAAGCACGCACATCATAACAGTATGACGATATACAATGCTTTAGGCTTATTAAACAATATATTGCAACTTATGTATACTAATATGTGAATATAAATAAGCTTACATACTTATTATATAAAAATCAAAATAAAAAAAACAATATAACAAAATATATATAAACTCAGATATTGATATATAAGCTTATATTGTTATATAGAGAATTTTTTTTATTAAGTACAGCCATACATATATATCTTTGGGTACTACAATTTGTATTATTTGCCTTTTATAAAGAAAATTACGGTTGCACTGAGTTTGTACATATAGCTTAGTTTATGTATATAAATAACGTAAGTTGTCATACATATATAAACTAAAATATGTAAATTTAAGGTAGTATACTAATAGCAATTATATATAATATAATACAATGTATAGACATACCCTGTGTAAACTCGAGTCGCTGATGGGTGGGCAAAAGGAATAAATAAGAAACTACAGACAATGGGGAAAATGTTGATGCCACCTATGTGCTGTCAGAAGTTATTACCTCTAGGCTATACACTCGGGTATGATGAGGCTGCCGATGTGGATAGCGAAGATGTTGGGTTCGGCTGGAAGGCAGGTTGTTTCTTAAGAGAAGAGGAGGGGACATGCGCTTGGTGTAAAGAAAATTTGCAAAGAGAGGATGAAAAGAATGCAGATGTACTAGGTAAAAGAAAGGAGGAGCAGGCTAGAATAAATAGAATGTACGAAGAGAACAAGGAAGGTTATAAATCAGATTGGCATGAAACGTAAAGAAATAAATAAATAAAAGAAATCAATGAATGCGAAATAACGTATAGTATTTTATACGTTTCAAACTTTGAAATGGCAACGGTTATGAGTTGATTTAGCTACATTTAAAGCAATAACTTTTTGTTTGTCTGGATAGTACGTAATAAGTTTGGAAAGGAAATGATATTTAAAATGGAACAAGGAAGGTTATAAATCAGATTGGAATGAAAACGTAAAGAAAGAAATAAATAAATAAAAGAAATCAATGAATGCGAAATAACGTATAGTATTTTGTACGTTTCAAACTTTGAAATGGCAACGGTCATGAGTTGATTTAGCTACATTTAAAGCAATAACTTTTTTGTTTGTTTGGATAGTACGTAATAAGTTTGGAAAGGCAATGATATTTAAAATGGAACAAGGAATGGATAGAGAAATTTAAGCAAAGATAAAACATACAGAATAAATATAGAGTAACGGAACAATCACGATAATTCAGTGGATAATTAAAGAAACTTTTAATGCCACCAGCTGCACGTTCAAATCTGAAAAGGCAGAGTTACGGACCATATAATAAATTGAAACGATGGATTGATAACAGCTGCAAGTATATATTTAATAGAAAAGAACGGACAGAGAAAATTTTGTGAAACGTACTGAAAATAAATATGAAGTACTTATTATATTATACGTTTCATTTTGAATGAAGAGTCCAAAATTTGAAAGCCAAGTAACGGTCAACCCTTGATTTGCTGAAAATAATTGTAGCAATTAATAAAAGAAATAAATAGCAACGGTCACGTCGCTTTGATTTAGCAAACCCATCAAAGCAAATTATTTATAATTTAACCGATAGGAAGCGTAAAGGAACGTACCACCATAAAATGAAATTGATAACATCTGTGCATTGATTCTGCAATATTTATTGAAGAAATTGATTCTGCAATATTTATTAAAGCAATTTATTAACTAGCTTGAATTAAATAGAATTTCATAATGGAATAAACTTTGATAAAATAAATTTAAAATTTAAAATCTGCTATGTTTAATTGGACGTAATCCAAATATTAAATTTTTATTTCAAAATATTATTATATAAAATTTCTCAAAAGTTTCAATTAACTACGCTAAATAAAACCATTTAAAACTATTAAAATCTACGGGTCGTTACACTCTCCCCCACTCAAAACTTTTCGTCCCCGAAAAGGTAGGAGGTAGGAGATAGAACAACCAGAAATAAAATAGATTGAAAGACAAGATAAAAAATTAATTTAAAACTATATAAATTTTATTTGAAATATTTATTTGATAACTTCATTTGAAATTTAATTTTCTTTAATACTTTAATACTTTTCAAACTCCTTTGAAAACAATTATTTACATTATTACTTATATTTACAAAGAAGCTATTGAAATATTAAATCCAACATTCATAAATTCTTATTTTTTTTTCAAGATAGCTTCCAAATATTATTATTAGATCACAAATCAATTTTGTTTAAAATATGTTTTATTTTAGATAAATAACTTCTAAAATATTTATAACACTAAAATTTCTATTAAACCATGCAGTATATATTTGAACAATATTTTAAAGGATATATCCAACAACGAAGGAAGGTAGATTTGGAAAACATAATCAAGGTGAATAACTAAACCGAGCAAATAAGGTAGATGCAAGGAATAGTATCGGGCACGAATAATTAATCTAGAACCATAAGAATTTAAATTTCAAATATTAATTCAACATTTCTTTGTTAGGAAAAATACTTTTATAATAAATACCTTTACAATAATAATTTAATAATAAAATACTATTATATCGAAATAAATTTTCCTTTCGAAAATACTTTTGTAACTCGACGTTTCAACAAGTTTATCCTCGTTCTTGCAGACTCTGGCCATGCGTTGATCAGGCGCAAAGCTAGAATTCTTCAAGTACTTAGTAGACTTGTTTCAACACCCAATGAAAATACTTGAAAAACCTTTAAAGCAGATATGGAAAGTACAATCCAAACAAAACAACCAAACCAAAACCATTGTCCGACCATGGTTCGCAGATACATAATGGTTACGCCTGGATCCCCCAAGAAACAATCTGTATCCGTAAGCTTTCTCGGCCCTGCGAGTTACGCCATGATGACTAGTAGAGTGCAGGATACACAATGGTTATGCCTGGTTCTCCTAGGAAACAATCCGTACCCCTAGGTTGTCTCAGCCAGGCAGTTTCGCTACTATTCGCGACCTACACAGATTGCAGGATACACAATGGTTACGCCTGGATCCCCCAGGAACAATCCGTACCCCTATGCCAGACTCAGCCAAGCAATTGCGCTATGCAGTCGCGAGAGAAAAAAAACCATGGGTTACGCCATGGTGGGAACACTCGAGTATTACATCCGAAAAACCAAAAATCAGAGAGAATAATATCGATAGAATGAATCCACGATGTGGCCACAAAGCGGATATCAAGCAGAAGGCACTTTCCGTATCTTTACTTCGAAAATATATATCATATAGTACCTTTTCAAATCACTTTCAAATATCGTACTTATATAAAGTCCATATATATAGGATTCCATTTTTCCCAAATCGCATACTTTCCAAAATCAATAGTAGATAAAATCATACTTATATAGACTTCGATTATATAAAATCTCTTTCCAAATTGAGTACCTTTCAAATCAACTTCATACTTATACAATCCATTTTATATAAGTTCGACCACTCCCAAATCAAGTGCTTAATAATATAAGGTTCTCAAAATTCAGATTATTTCAATATCAATTCAGTTTCAAAATCATATATGATTTCACCAAATTTTCTTCCAGATTAAATATCTAAATTTCAAAGTCCCCAAAATAATAGGTTTATAAAATTATCCCATTTTTCAAATTAAAATAATTCAAGTCAAATAAATTCATTTCCAAAATCACCATACAAGTACTGGTTTTTAATTCCAATTTAATTTCAAAACCAAATATTTTCCCAAAATCAATTATACTCAAAATGGTTTCCAAAATTTATAATTATCCCTTTTTTTTAAAACTTTTAAACTATCTATTTCTATGTGAAATATCCAATTTACGTTTTTGAAAACCATTATTCAACTATTTTTTTTCAAAACATTTCAAAACTAAATTTACATTCTTTATCAAACATTTTATACTCATCAAAATTTCGTAGCTTTGAAAATTTAATCTCGATTTGGAAGTGTTCGAACATTCAAAATAGTGAGGGAACTCATATTTCCAATTCAAGACTTGAAAATCAACAATAAATAGATAGGATTATACCAAATCCAATCCGAAACTCGAGGACTGAATACCGGTTTCCTTTAAATCATTTTAAATATATATACATATATCTTTCGAATATCGAATTATTCTTCGGAATTTGAAATCAAAATTTGTTTCACAATATCACTCGCATAGCAAAGCTACTAGACTGGCCTCTCCCCCACTATGAAACTCGAAAATCAACGTCGATGATGCATGCACTCATCACCGAAATTATTTTCCAGCGACAGAGTGAGTTCTGGACTTCTATTTTCTTAAAACTTCCTTGAAATTTCATTGAAATCATTGGAACTCATTTGAGTCATTTGAAACACTTCTTATTCAGAAAATACTTTCAAATCGTATTATTATATGACTTCAAAAATCTTAAAACCAATTTCAAAACACCGGAATTCAATTCTCGAATTTCAAATTTAACACTTCAGTTATAAATCATCTTTATATAAATCAATTTCTTATATTTTTTCAAAATTTCAAATCCTTTCAAAACCCTTTTATATGGAATAACATTTCTTATTTGTTTTATATATAGGTATATAATCCTTATCGAAAACATTTTCACTTTTATATATAGAATAAAATCATAGTTATCAAAATAATATTTTCGATATATAAAACAATTTCAAAAATGCAAACATACCTGATTTTTAGAGGATAATTTTAAGAATGGATTTTAAAACAAAGATAGAGATTTGAATTAGAGGAACTCAAATCAATAGAATTCTGATTCGAAGATAGACTCGATCGAAGATGCGATAATTAAATTACAAAATAGAAGATGGATATACTTCTATAAATCGCGGGCGACCTTTACCGGTCAACCGTGATTCTAAAATTAGATCGGTGTAGAATTCTGAGGCAATTCGACATTCGATCGCCAGAGATATAGAATTCGGCATAACAAGATATAGCAGCATCGTAAATCGAGGATACAGAAATCTTCGGTGAGTCAATGCCAATTGAAAAGGAGTTTTCACCCCCTTTACAAATCATTCAGTGGAGTTATGGGATACTCCAGTATCAAACGAATATAAATAGGGAGAGACTTAATGAATTTCGAAACCGGGGGACATTCCAAAATTCAAAGGAAATCGAGTCAAAAGGAAGAGATTCAACTCGAGCGAAAGTGATTCTGTAAATAAATTTACTATATATGCTAAGTTTCTCCTAGAGCCAAAGCTCTGATACCAACTATAACGACCCGCTATTTTGGACCATTCAAATCGACAATAAAGCAATACATATCCGACTTGAATAATTCAAAATACCGAATTGTTAATTAAAATTTGGCAAAACTTAAAATATACGGTAAATAAATCAATCACAGATCACAGAGTACTATAATGCAGCGGAATAGATAAAGAATAGTAGTTCATGAAGCTAATATATACATCAGAGTTAGAAAAATACAACCGAATAGTTCAAATGCAGTGAAGTCTCCAATGCGACAGATGACTTCTCTGAACCAATCAACTGGAAAGGCTGGAATCTGAACCGATAGTTGGATTTCCAAATGAAGCTCCGACTCCAAAGGTGAGTCTCAAATGTTGTATCACTCAGTCTGACCCGAGCGTAAAGCAAAATATAAAACACTCGAATCAGGATTAACATTCTTATATCAATAAATCCAACTCAAGTGAAATATCAACTGAAATACAAATAACTTAAAGGATGTTTGGGATAACCATCCTCTAAGGGTCAATGGAACTTTCTACATGGTATAAATATATACTATAACACCGTGGTCATTTCAGCTTAATTTATACTTCAAAACCAAATCTCATTTTCACTTCAAATATCTCTATATTTCCCAAAATAGTATTTATATATATTAAATAATTTATACAGTAAAGTATTTTCAATTTCCTCAACTTAACAAATCATTCCAACATCAACCCGACCTTCCCATTAAAATTAAATTCAATCTCAATTTATCAATTTAAATTCAACTCAATTTCTAAAATAACCACTTAAATTTTATCCATCTCAAATTTGGATTTATAATCACAAATACCCCTTTATATTTCCATGTATTTCGAAACTTTAAGTATTCAACGTTTCATCTAAATTTTCATTCAATTTAGTTTTATAAATAATTAATTCAAATTTAGTTCAACCTATATTTTCATTTTAATTCAATTTAGTTGCTAAATAACAAATTCTACTACGTTGATTTCAAATACAGATCTGAATCTCAACATAAACCATTTAAATTCCAATATAGTTCAAGGCTTTAATATTTAGATGTTCTATATAACAGTTTCATATAGATCTCGATTTAACCTCATTATTATTTAGACTTAAAATACTCCCTTATTAGATTCAATATCATTTAAGTAACCTTAAATTACATTTTACTCCATATTTTCTTTAATTATTTAAATGTGAAATATTCATTAAATCTATTAAATCAAAATCCAGTTATAAAATCATACCCATTAAATTTACCATTCAAAATTTTTAAATCTATTTAATTAAATAAATCCTTATTTAAATACCATTTTTATAAACCCAAAATTATCTCCCAATCTTAATTATTCAATTTATTACAAGAGAATCTATTTGAAATATAGATTTACATAACTACTTAACCATATTATATGTATTAAATCAATCTAATTTAAATCAAATATTACTACTAAATCTATATATACAATTTTCATTTATATAATATCTTAAGAATCAAATTTATTAAACCATATATTTCTTTCCAAAATTATAGAATTATTTTTAAAATATTTATATGGACCAACGGTGTCTGTATATATTTCCTATCATATAGTCAAGTGCTACGGATATTTATCATTTCAATCCGTATACTAAATATATACGGATGGATATCATTTCCACCCGTAATCCCAAATCCAATTAAGTGAAAATCGCTTGGGTTTATCATTTCAACCCATAATGATTTTCTCATGTTCTAAAGTCTATTCCGGTATGTATCATTTCAACCCATAGTGATTTCTAAACTACAGGGAACTTGTAGAGTGATAATAGAAAATACAATAAAATAATAGGCATATATCATCAATAACAATATAATATAAACAACAGGATATGGTGTCATATCCCGTAGGTGAACAGTTACAGATAATACCATATATAACAAATTTAAATAACTACAGCAGCATATTTCAATTGTCGTTTCAATTGAAATCAAATTTAATGAATAAAAATATGTTAATCGTGAGTGATTGCTCACCTTTCGAGGTTAAAGAGATAGACAATGAAGTTGAGTTACGAAATGCAAGCACGACTTCCAAAGCAAAGTTAGATGGTACGATTTCAATGGAAAAGCTGATAGATAGAAATTGATGAGAAAGGATCAAATTAGCTTGATAAAATTGAAACGAAGATTATATGATTAATTTATTACTTTCTTTCAAAATGAACGTTAAATCAAAACACGCATTTTAAAAAATGAAATATATATATGCACACCCATGAAAACCATATAACTTTAAAACGCTTCCATTTCATATTAATGTTAAATAACAAATATATAATTATTCAAAATGTCACATATACTGTATATTCATTTTATGGTTGTCGTTTCCATGTAATAAATATTCATTTTAAACCAATATTAAAATAATATATATGTATAGTTAAAAATCAATGTTCTAACATAAAACACATATATTAAAGACCAACACACATATATATAATATCTTTTGAAATGAATACCTATGTATATATATAATTATTATAGTTTATTACTTTCCTTTTCAAAATATCCAGCAGGAAATCAAACAAATTTATACACATATATATGCAGATAAACAATATTCTTTATAATACATTGTTAACTTACTCCTTTTTTTTCTTTTTTTTAAAGAGTATATATGCAGTACAGTTTATAAGATTTTTTTTTTATATAAAACCTTCATATATAACAAAATATATGTATAAAATAAAATATTTGTATATATAAAAATCAAAACCTTTCAAACATATATTCAAAAACTGGATCATATAAATAACAATGTATTTAGTTAACGCATAGTAAAAGATTCATTTATATAACTCTCTTATATAATCATTATAACTATAATCGAAACGGCTATATATACTTTTATATAAATTAACCAAATATACACGTTACTTAACATATCTGTACCCGATCAATAGCTTTATTATTAAAGCACGCACATCATTACAGTATGACGATATACAACGCTTTAGGCTTATTAAGTAATATATTGCAACTTATGTATACTAATATGTGAATATAACTAAGTTTACATGCTTATTATATAAAAATCAAAATAAAAAAACAATACAACAAAATATATATAAACTCAGAAATTGATATATAAGCTTATACTGTTATATAGAGAATTTTTATTATTAAGTACAACCATACATATATATCTTTGGGTACTACAATTTGTATTATTTGCCTTTTATAAAGAATGTTGCGGTTGCACTAAGTTTGTACATATAGCTTACTTTACGTATATAAATAATGTAAGATGTCATACATATATACACTAGAATATGTAAATTTAAGGCAGTATACTACTAGCAAATATATATAATATAATACAATGCATAGACATACCCTGTGTAAACTCGAGTCGCTGATGGGTGGGCAAAAGGAATAAATAAGAAACTACAGACAATGGGGAAAATGTTGACGCCACCTATGTGCTGTCAGAAGTTATTACCTCTAGGCTATACACTCGGCTATGATGAGGCACACTTCCTTAAACTTGTTCCAAAGAAACATCTTTGGAAACATCCATAGTCGCTGCATCTCATCACTCAGCTACTACTTCTTGAGGCATCAAGATACCATCACTCACTTCTACCAAACCGACAGATCCAAATTCTACTCATCCAACTTCAAAGATGAACTCTGAACCTTAACAGGTTTCCTTCAGAGATCGATGAAATCCCTACACCAAGCAAAGCTCACTCGAGACGGTATTAGGTCTACAGTCTCGATACATCCACTTCCAACCTCATCACTCAAACTCCAACCAATGGTAGTAGTCGTGTTACACACACCATAACCTTATCTACCTTTATAACTTATATTGGAAAACTCAAACAGGTAACCCAACAAATAGGTAGAAATATATATATATATATATATATATATATATATATTAAAAATACAAATACGCTCTCTCAAGAATGAAAATCACTCCAAAGCCTAGGTATTCACTCAACCTAGCGCTCTGATACCAACTGTAACGATCCAACTTTCAACGACCAGAAAGTCGCATCATCTTGAAGAAAGAAAGGGATACAAAAGAGAAAAGAAAGAAGAGAAAGAAGAAACATAATCAGAATCTCAACAGCGGAACGAATAAATTATATTAATAACATAAGTATTACATAATATACAACAACTATCAGAGTTACACAGACAAACATCACATACTAGATAGTTATAAACACCTGCCTAGTATTTACAACTCAATACAATACAAAGAAACCACTCAGAAATACCAACACAGTGGAATACTATATATAACTATAACGAAGAAGCCTCCTGCTCCATTGCTCCTCCACAATTCGTCAAAGCTAACCTAAATCCCTTGGCTACTCTTAAAATTTTTAGTACCCAATAGTTTAAGAAAAACGGAACAGACATGGGTCTGGTGTGAGTAACAGGTTAAGGTTGCTTAACTTTGAAAAACCTTTGAAACAAAGGGTATCACATAAGACTTCCCACACATAAACATGGAAAAGTTTTTACCTTACGCTAACCAAAACATTTGATAGGAAATCCGGTGATATTATAATAGGCCTAGGGTTTTCAACTAAATATGAAATAGCCGAAATTGTTACATGATTAAATTCCAGCTACTAGCCACAAAAGTGGGCAATACAATCAAAACCGTTGGCACTTATTCGATGTTGGATTCCATACAATGGCAGGGCTACCGGGATACCGCCCGTCACAGTACGGTGCCTAGATCACCGTACCGAGGATTACTCCCAATCGCCTGCAACACAAAGCCGGAACCATTCCTTACTGAATAGTTTCGAACAAGACCACCCCGTAGTTGTGATCAGCAACCGCACCACACAGCCGAATAAAAGGGACATCTAAACAGGGGTAAATCTCGTCCTACTTAGGCACGACCCACTTAACCTTGCTGCACCTCCCCTGTTTTAGCCAATCCCGGTCGATGAGGCTTGAGGCTACGATTACCTGTATAGAACACATCTATCTTAGAATGCTCATCGTCCACCTGACGATGTTCTGAAAGCATTCAATCCATACAAGTTCGTTCCGGGTTCGAACGAAACCGAAGGCATTATCTCGTTACACTCATTTTGGAATCACCCTCAGAGTTGACGACGATAACCCTTGCACTCTGAATCTCCATCTTCACTTCAGATTCACGGCCTATCGTTAATTTGGATCGATGTGGTTTTCGGATATCCAAATCTGGAAACCCGACCCCGGTCTTACCGAATCCAAAACGTATCTTTTAAGGCCAAGTATTTTTAGAGTTTAAAACAATTCAATTCTATTATCTATATACACACAGATAGATAATTAACAACATCACAATAGATAATCAACATTATCATCATCAATAGATAATCTATATTATCATTATAACAGATAATCCATATTATCATCCCAATGCAACCAAAACATCCATATCACACAGCATTACTTATCTCATAGCTGAGATTTCAAACCATTCAAGGCAAATAATATCATCCATTCATACATAGGCAATAGTAAATTACAACATCTATAATTAATTTAAAATGAATTAAATTAATTACTTCCATCTCCAATTAATTTAAAGTGAAATAAATTAATTATTCCCTCAATATAAGTCTTGCTTACATAACCATTAATTAATTATAAATCAATTAATTAATTATTTTCTAATTAATCACCTTAATTAATCACCCTTGATTAGTTATTCTTTAATTACATTCAAGTAATTTATCCTTTAATTAATTTCACAATTTAATTATCCCCAAACAATTACAGTAATTAACCTTTAATTACTTCATTAATTAATTAACTATAATTAATTACATCACTCCTTAATTAATTACATTAATTAATTACTTAATCACTTATCGTTGATTAATTAATCTTAATTAATCAATCCTTAATTACATCATTAATTATATTAATTAATGATCCCTAATTACATTCTTAATTAATTATCCTATTTAAATTAATTAAAGTAAGTAATTATTCCTAATTAAACCACATTATTAACCACTTTTGATTAATCACATTTAGTAATTAACTACCCTTAATTACTTCATTTAAATAAATTAATTATTCCTTAGTTAATTTCTTAATTAATCCTTTGATTAATTACTAAGTAATTTAATCCAAATTACTTCCATTCTTAAATCTTCTTCCACTAATTACATCAAGTAACTATCAATTAATTACTTCACTAAGTAATTATAATCCATTAATTGCATTAAGTAATTATTATCAAATCATCAAGTGTTTAAATTAATTAAACTTAATTAATTAATCTAAACTAATCACATTAAACTCAATTAATTACATTAAGTAACTAAATCATTAATTACTTCTATTTAGTAATTAAACTTAAACAATTTCACAAATGATTATTATTAATTAATTAATCTAATTAATTATTAAAATTAAACATTAGTTAATTATTAAATAATCTTAAGTTAATGACCTTCATTAACCATTAACAATTCTTTAATTACTTTGCTTAAGTAATTTAAACTTACTTTTATCATTATTAATTTCAAATTAATTAATCTTTAATAATCCATTAATTAATCCTAAATATTTAATTAATTAAGTGTAAGCTGTAACTTAAGTAATTATTAATCACTTGATTAATTAATCTCTAATTATAAATTAGTATTCTAATTAATAATCCTTAATTACTAATTAATTACCCTTAATTAATTAATCTTAAGTCTTAATTAATCAATTTAAAAACTCTTAATTACTTAATTAATCATCCATATCATTAATTCATTAAATAATTAGTTATCCATTTTAACTAACTTAATAATTTAATGAATCATAAATCATTAAATTCTATTTATCTTTAAGATAAAACATTTCTTACTTAATCAAAGTATTTAAAAACAATTTGTTTTCAAATTTAATTTAAATTTCATTTTAAATTTAAGATTTTTTTAAAATGAATACAAATTTATCTAAACAAAGTTTAAACACAATTCAAAATCTTTTTATCTCACAATTTAAAGAAATATCCATTTTATAAAGAAGTTTAAAAGAATTTAAAAACCAATTCATTTTTAAATTCAAATCAATTTAAAAATACACTTTAACAAACAAGATTGTTTAAATCATTTTAAATTTTAAAAACTTTCATTTATTTCAAAACTGGAATACATATCAAATTTTGATTCCAGATTACTTAGATTCAAAAACTTACATACATTTTAAACTTCATTTTAAATTTCAAATCATTTAACCATTTTTTAAAAGTAGTTAAAAAATTTAAATTTTAAACTTTATTTTATTTTAAAGACTGAAATTCAAACCCAAATTCCTGATTTTAAAACTAGATTTAAACTTATTTAAAATTCCTATGTTACAATTTAAACTTTCAGTTTAAATTCAAAACCAAATATACTTTTATCTTAAAAGTTGTTAAAACCAAATTTAAATTTCAAAATTTAAATCATTTCAAAATAGGATTCAAACTACTTGAATTCGGATTCAAACTCAGGTTTAAAACTTAATTTAAAGTTTTGATTTACAAATTTAAACTTTATTTTTTAAAATTTACAAATAGAATAGGTTTAGTTGATAAAAACCTGTAACCAAAACTTATACTCGAGCCAAGCCTTGATGACTTCGAGTCAAAACCTAATCTGCTTCGAGTTAAAACACGAATCACTCGAGAACAACTCGAGACAATCGAAACCCATAGACAAGACTTCACCAGAAAAACAACATGTCCACCGTGCACATGCACGGCGACGCGGTCCATCTTCGCTCACCTCTGACGATCTCCTCAAATCGCCAATCACACTCTCACCTAACCACGATCATCAGATCGCTCAAAATCAACTCGAATTTGAATTCCAGTTCAAAAACCAAACCTGGAACAGGCAGTAACCCCAACATCCAAAACCTGTCAATGCCTCGCCTTTGAATCTCCGACCATCGTTACTTCTGAAACTCTGGCGAAGTCCTCGTCAACCCACCAACTTCCATTTCCCAAAATATTGTTGAACTCGATCAACTACAAATGCCATGATGATATATTCTTCCTAGCCTAGTTAAACTAGGGTTCCAAACTTCAAATCATAACCACCATCTCCAAAATGAAATACACCAAAATCAGATAATTTTCCCATCATCCCTGATCACTCCTCCACCTTCAGGAGGAAATTCAACCCATCTGAACCCATAGATCATCAGAATCTTCCTAATGACCAATTTCTGGTTAAACCAGAAATGCACCTTCCACCTTAATATAAAAATTAGGATTTTAGTTTTAAAATTCATGATTTCAGATAAGAAATCAAGTTATAAACCTGAATTGATGTTTTAAGATGATTGAGATTTTTCTTATTTTAAATAATTACTGCTCTTGTAGTTATACAGAGACAACCAGATTTTATTTTATCTTAATTATAATTTATAAACATAAATCCATAGTAAACAAACAACTTTTGTTTAAATCATAATTCCTAACTAAGATCAGATCAAGTGGTAAAGGAATTTTTTTATCAAAATCGTAGTTTTAAAAACCAGAACAGGTACAAAGGAACAAATATATATACACAGAAGATTTCATCACAATATAAACATTCAAAGCATACTCATTTCTATTTATCCATATGCAAACAGATATTTCATACTTAAGCTTTCTAAATGTGAAGTTACTCACCTTAACAGAAGACAGAGCACATTTAATTTGAAAAGCCCATTGAATCTTTAAAATTGAATTGCCCCATGCTTTTAAAAACTTGAGTTGTTTGATGTTTTTAACTTGCTTTTGCTCCTAGATTTTCAAACTACATGCATGCTTCCAGCTTAAAAGAAAATGCAGGTTACAGATTTTGAAGAATGCAGGAAATAATTCCAGGCTGAGGAAAAATGATGTAGAGGCTTCAGTTTTGAGCAGAATGAATGCAGGCTTGCTTTGAAAATAAGTATACAGGGAATTGATTTGTATTTTTGAAGATGAAAAGATTACAGATTTTAATTCTCAGATTTATTTTGATTTGAGGATTGTTTTATAGTAAATAGTTTCAGCTGAACATTTCTTAGTTTGGAATTGAAAATGAGAAAAAGAAAAGAATGGAAGATGTATATGTCTATATAACTAAATTTATGATTTGTTTAAAAAATCAAAGAAAAACGGAATTAAAACGTGACACTTTTCTTAAATATTAACACTTGTTAATTTCCTTGCTTGTTAACTTAATACATGTTCTTTAAGTAATTTAGTATTTATTTTAAATGTAAATAATAGCTTTTTAACTTAATTAATTTGTTTTTAAAATACTTAGATATATATATATATATATAATTTTAAGGAAATAAAACCATTTATATTTATAAAAACAATACATATATCTATTATTTGAAAATAACATTTTTGACAATATAAATAAAATTTATGAGGTTATAAATTACTTATTATTCTTAAATGTTTCATTTATTAGTTGTATTTTAAATTTTCATATTTAATTTACAAATCATATTTATTAATCAATATTTTTAAAATGAATGTTAAACAAATCTTATTATTAATCTTATTTAAACTTTAAGCTAAAATCCTTTTTAAATAACTAAATATTCATTTTATGTATTTAAATTCATATAGTT
Organism: Allium cepa; assembly: GCA_030765085.1. Classification (NCBI taxonomy): domain Eukaryota; kingdom Viridiplantae; phylum Streptophyta; class Magnoliopsida; order Asparagales; family Amaryllidaceae; genus Allium; species Allium cepa. The sequence goes on along the minus strand of CM060931.1, from coordinate 753,860,547 downwards.
ATTTACAAAATAGCTTTGAAAAGCTTAATCAAAAATACTAGAATTAGAAAATATACCTTATTAATTAAATTTAAAACAAAGTTCATATATTGACAATATATACAAATATATATATATATATATATATATATATATATATATATATATATATATAGACACACACACACACATTATAAATAGAAACCAATTTATTAGCTTTTAAAAGATAAATTCACTAATTAAATATTTATTAAAGTAATATTATTAAATCAATTCAAATTTTATCAACAATAATTATCAAATCAATTTAATTTTAAATATAGATTATTAAATTTATATTGCCAAAAATTCCGGGATATCACAACTTCGCCCTATCTCTAATGAGCCATCAATGTGTTATACTCCGTAGCTAAAGTTCTTACTCAACCTTTAGCTCTAATACCACTTGTCACGACCCGAAACCCAATGTTTGAAAATTGACACTAAATACCTCACTTGTATTTGACTATCAAAGATTAAAACATCGAACTCCAGTCGGATGGAGCTTATAACAACATTAGATGAATATAAAACAGCGAAAACAAAATGAATATCATGCATTACATCACAGATACAACATCACCATAATATCCATTACTACACCGGAGTATTCTTATACATGTGTCATAACTCCAAATAGAACATCATAACAGAACAACAAGTGATCATATGCCAAAAAGTCTTCAAAGAAATGAAGCGATAGTGAACTTCCAACAACTAAGCACCTTGATATCGAAAGCTTACAAAATATCTCCAAGGTAAAAACCTCCAAAATACTGCTAACACCAGAACACGGAAACCTGCTACTAGGCTGCCTATGTGGAAATGATGGGCACCCAGAGTTTAGAAAGGAAACAATAAACTCCGGGTCAGTTATGGGACTAGTATGAGTAAACAAAAACAGCTGCTTTTAAATAAAACAGATTTATACAAGAAAATCCGGTATGCTTTTGAAAAATGAAACTACCATAAGACCTCCCGCCACACACACAATGCAGTTGCAGAATTGGAGGAGATTTCTTCTTATAGTCAAATATGCTTGATACTGGAAAAGTTCTTTGATATTATTACTAGTGCATAGTGTAGAAAACCATTTCAAAAGTATAATATTAATCTTAGCCAGCATAGACATTCCGAACTATGCCTACTATAGCTACCATCTAAACAGTGGTGACCACCATAAGTAAATGGCAGGTTATACAACTAAAACCGTACTGGGTTCGTATTGGGAATTGGGTTTCCAATAAATGGTCAGGCTAAGGAACTTCCTACTGCCACATAGGTACGCCTATGGAGGGACGTCTCGAGAACCTACCCGGCTCTCTGCCAACACAAGGCCGGGTTACCTCTGTAACTAGGTAACTACTACTCGAGTATGCAACCACCTGGTCTTTTGCGACCATTATCCGAGGGCCCTCTACCACAAAGCAACAACCACGCAGTAAATGAGATTGCAGAAACCACATAGGTAAAGTATCTGGGCTCCATACCATGATACCACCTTTTTCCAGGAGGAAATGACATACCCTAAAGGGTACGACCCTCATAACCTTGCCCCATCTTTCCTGTTTTGACCATTTTCGGGGTGTGAGGTCCGATGAGGTCTCGTCCACAAAGCTACGCTTTACACGAAAGCCATGCTTTGATCACAAATGATCAACAAATGATCATCAACACACAACAACACTTAGCATGCCACATTACCAAATTGGGAGTATATCATTGATAACCTTCAATTACATAACCTCTGAGCTCGTACGTCTCAGAAAAGGGTGTTAAGCTAAGAGAATAAATTCTCCGCCACCAACTGATATATATTTGAAAGAAATCTGCTTTATAACTCAAAGTGTAGTGTCATACGCACAACTATACAAGTCTTGTTAACGTAAAAATCAGATGATAATACCCTGGTGTATGTAGAGTAGATATGAAAGCACCACCCGTCGATACGGGAATCAGAAACAAGTAGAAAATTACAGGAAAACAGTAAAGAAACAACAGTTTTATAGTAGTTCGGCTTCAAGTTAAGCCTACGTCCACTTTAAACTTCTTTATTGCTGAATCGATTACAACTTTACAGCACTCTTCAGTTACAACACTACAAAGTCAAATTGTTATAACTTCGATGCAAGAGAACTCTCTGAATCCATGTCGAATATGTTTGATTTCTCCTTGAAGTTCAACGAAATGCCTTGTGTATTTGAAGTGTTCGGTGAGTTGAGAAAACAACAGAGTATTGGCATTCCAGAAATGAGCCAAAAGGTCCTCTTTCAGTTGGAGCTAATGTTGTATTTATAGGGGAGATTCCGGACTGGGTCATAGGTCGCGAACGACCTAAGTGTAGGTCGTAGGTCACGAGCAACCTAAAGGACACGACACACGGCTCAACAGGGTAGCACTTGGTTTCTTCTGAGTGAGTCGGTAGGTCGTGGGCGACCTAGGGTAGATCGTAGGTCATGGTTTACGGCTTAACAGAGGCTTATTTGATCATTTGTACATTCTGGCAAGTCTTAAGTCATGGGCGACCAAGGTGAGTAGTTGGTGACTTAGCAATGTTGAGATATCCAATGTAGCAACCAAGATTAGGTCGTTAACTTGCTATGTCGCTCAATCCATTAGGTCGCCGTGTTGTTGGAGCCCTTAGGTCGTAAGCTCTTTAGGTCGTTAAGACCGCTCCATTCTTAGGTCGATCTATCTTAATTTAGTTACTGGGTCGCTGCCGCTTTAACTCTTTAGGTCGTAGCCTGTTATAGATTGTTAAGTCGCGAGCCTTAGGTCGCTAGATCATTGAGCTCAGTAGGTCGCTGACTAGTTGAGTCGCTGGGTTACTTCGCGCTTTAGGTCGCTAGGTCGCCAATTCCCTTGGCTTGCGGTAGAACTTCAGCTTGCTCACACCCTTACTCATTATGTCGTTATCCCGTATCTCGTTAGGTCGTAGAATAATGGAGTTAACATTTTCCCCTCGAAGTACACACCTATGCTATAGGTCGTGTGCTTCGATCTAGTCCTGATAGGTCGTGAGCGACCCAAGTGTCTTCCTATCTCGCATGCCTATCGTCTCCCTTTCCTTGCCCCATATAAAATGCTAACTCGCTTCTTCCTCCTCACCTAATTGCTTCAACGATCTTTTCCGCCATTAACGATTTTCAGAGCTTCCAGAGACGAATTCAGTCCATCCTGTCATCAATTCAACCCTACCATCACACTGCGTAAGTAAACTTGATCTTTTTCCAATCCATAATCACCGTCGAACCGCAAATTCCAATCCTATGACCCTAGACCAACTTCATAGTCTCGCTTTACTTTCAAGTCAGGCTGCAATCGATTTTGGTCGCCATTATCCATGTTGTCATTGCGATCTAGCAGCGTACTGGATCTATGATGGATCGGAAATAATTTGAATCCGCGTTGGGTGATTTGGTGGCATAGATAAGTGATAGGTTTCGTTGAGAAAGTGGTGGATTTTGTTGCTTGGCATTAATGGGTTATCGGGTTTGGAAGTTAGATGGTTCGGTAAGTGGAGAGGAGCCGACGCGCTAAGGAGAATTGGATGTGAGTTGCGCGATCTAATTGGCTCAACGGCCCAACTGTTTCGCGACCTTAAAAACTAACGACCTAACTTTTTGCGATGTAAGCTTTAGGTCGTGATCGAGATAGGACTTAACAATTTTGCGTCATTCTTACCTGAAGCTTTATTCTCTTATATTCATCATGACTTAAAGAATTAACGACCTAAGTTAACCCGCGACATAGCTTTTAGGTCGCGGACGAGCTAACACTTAGTTTACAAAATACTTTGCATGTCTTGAAGCATAATTTCAACTTGCACTCGCATGTCTTGAACTGCCTGAACTTGGATTGTCTGAACTTTGAACTGTCTGGCTTTAAACTGCTTGAACTTTGCTGCACTTCTTTACAGATTGTATTCACTTGTAAGCTAACAACCTGCTGAACACAACATTTGCAGAAAACTAGGGCGAATATACTGCCATTGATTGCCCACATCGAATGACAGATTAGTCGATAAAAAGATAATCAACTTAAAGAAATTTTATGAAGTGCTATGAATCAACAAATTCAAGTGAAGTATTAAAGCATAGCAATATTGATCAATTAAAACTGATTTGTTTGCATCAACACTGCACTTGCATTTGGACTTAAAACAATAAAACCTAAAACTTTGTAACTGACAAATGCCTGTTAGTTTAATTTCCGTTATATTTCCTTGTCATTTTATTAGTTCCGCACAACACTTCACACATTTAAGAAAAGTGCACCTTCATATTTGAATATCCAGTTCCTTGTGTAGAATGTCTTCTCAAAAAGAGATAATAGAGCAATCTGAAGGAGTCTTCCCGATAGCCAACCCATTGGATAATCCTTCGGAAAGAACTCCAACTACCCTGAGTCAGCGGGCATTCAACCAATTACGCATTCAATTTGGGATTGTCGAAGCGGATGCTATACTTCCTAGGCCAAATGATACTGCTGACAGGCCACCTCTCAGTTTTGTCGCCGTCAACCGTCAGATGTGCCTTTGTGGTGACATTCCTCCTTTCAATGAATTTCTTCAACAGCTCCTTTTCCTACTAACCATCTCTCCCTTTCAACTGCATCCCAATGGCTACGCCATCCTGATGGGATTGTGTGTTTTATTCAGGAGGACACTTAACCGACTTCCGAGCTTCGAAGAAATCTGCGACTTATGCACATTCGCAAAGAATAAGGACCACCCCTCCATCATACTCGTGAGAAGTGCCATAAACTGTAAACTTATCACCGATCTTTCCGAAAGTGCTCATGGTTTTTTGAATCAATTCTTCTTCGTTCGCTGCCCCCAGGGTTTTATGCTATCTGGAGAATAGGAAGTAAGATTGCTCATCCCCGTTCTCTCCGTTTCTGAGTTTTTCGAGATCCAAATTGCTAAGTGCTAATTTCATTCTTTTCTTTTACAGCAATCCCTCCTCCCTCTAGAAATCTCAGCCACAAGCCGAGTTTTGAAAGATTAAGTGCCGTACCGGTTGAGGAAAGAAGTATTAAGTTTTTGCTGAAAGATGAACTTCTTCACCAGTACGGGCTTCTGCACCCTTCTCGTTCTACTCAGCCTCATGAAGTTTCCGATTCTCCAACCAAGACACCAGATGCCCCAGTTTCTGCCGAGGAACCTATACAGAAAGAACCTACTTCTGAGGCTTCACCGGTGAAGTGATCTACTTCTACTGATGTTGCGGGGCCATCCGGCAAACTTACACTTACCCCGGTCGTCGAAGAAGAAGAGCCTCCTCAACATTCAGGGAAATCCGATGATTAAGGAGCCAAGAGAACAAGTCCCGCTAAGCAAAGTGGGGATGACATTTTTGAGGGGTTGAGCGACCTGATGATTACTTCACAGGAGCTCTTTAAAGATGACCCTATTACTGTAGAGTTACTTCTTTAGCAGTTGAAGCAACATCTGTTTTGCAACAAACTCCGTCAACCCAAGAGTTGACGCTGCTGTAAACCCTATCATCTCCCCACAAACGAGGAGTGGTTCGTAGTTTGACGCGCGTAGTTCGCACGTTGCACACACTTAGGACTTTTCAGCACTTGTATGCGTTCAATTTCCTTGCTTTGAAGATTTTTGAATTTATATTATTTTTCATTTTCAGATTTTCCAATGGGACGAAATGGCTCCTACTATGATGATTTCCAGCGTTATGGGAGGCGCGGCTCTTATGACCCTAAGAGGTATCTTCCCGCACCCTGGGAAACTGACGAAGAAAGAGCTACGAGGAAGGCTCGTGAAAAGCGTGCTTATGAAGAACGCTACGGGAGACAGGACGAACGACATGATTCTTCCCAGAGAGAAGATGACTCTCACAGGCGAAAATCCCATGATGATAAGGGAAAAAGCCATGTCATCGAGGACCCGAGTAAACGGGCCAAACTTGGTGAAAAACCGACATCTGAACTCTCTAAAAAGCCCACTGTTCCCATCTCTCTGGAAATTCCTTCCAGTTCTCTCTCCCTTCAAAGAGCCGATATTCAAACAATCATAAGTAGGCCCCCTATCAAGTTGGACAGGGTCCGGCTACTCTTCAAAGCCGATTCCCACACTGGTGTTTAAAGGGATTCGATCTTGACCTGGTCCCGATTGATAAGCAAGCCATGTTGCGAAACCTTGACGAAGTCAAACTCGATATCGGGAGAATGTCTGGTTGGAAGAAACTTGTTGACGAGCTTCAAAGAGTGAATCGCGCAAACCTTGAAGCCATGCTGGCTATGAAAATGACGAATCCGAGTGGTAGAAAACCCTCGATCAGCATGATGCCGAAATAAAAAGTATTGCCGCTTATAATGAGAAGCTTGAAGCAGAAGTTGAAAAACTTAAGGAAGAGCTTGCCACTTCTTCCACTTCCTACTCTCAGAGAGAAGAAGTGCTTCAAAAACAAGTAAGAGATGCTCATGCGGCACAGAGAGATGCTGAAGCTAAATTTGAAGCACAACAGCAAGCTGTAGAAAACTACCGAGATGACGTTGCTCAACTGCGAGAAAAAACCAACTCCCAGAACTTGGAGATTGAACTGCTCAAAGCTCGACTTTCTAAAGCTGAAAAGGAGCGTGATGAAGCTATTGCCGGCAAAGCTGCAGCCGAAGAATCTCATATGGCAACTAAAGCCAAAGTCAGCTCCACTCTATTCGAGTTTTACATCCATAGTGTTCTGGGGCGCGGTAGCCTTAAGTTTTTGGGACCGGAGTATGAAATCACTTTGGCCAAAGTGTGGGAGGCCGCACTTGATATGCTTGGAGGAGCCGGATATGCCGAAGTAGATTTAATTGCGCACTATCTAGATGATGACGCATGTGCCGCTCTTGCCAGGGGAAAGGAGCAACTCGCCAAAGAGAGAGCCGAAGTGGCAGAAGGAGAACATTTAGGAAAGACAATCTCAACCGACCCAGTTCAACCTTCGGTTTTGGCCGACATCGATATTGTTGGCTCCAGTTCCCATTCTCCTCCTCCTGCTAAAGCTGTTACTGAAAGTGCTACCGCCCACACTGGAGTTGAGACTCAAGAAATCGCTGAAGCGCAGGACTTCGAAGTTGACATAGTAAAGCCTACTTCTCCAGGTAACCTCAATGTCGATCTCGCTCAAGTGGACTGCTTGCTTGCTTCACATGAGCTTGATGAACTTTTTGATTATTATTTAAATCTTGACGCGCCACTTTCTCCTCTTTTTATGAGAGATACAGACTTTAACTTCTCTTCTCCTGTAGTGAAAGCGCTAAGTGTTATTCAGCCTTCCCCTCTTCCAGCTGTTTCCTCTCCGCCTCTCCAGATTACTCCTCCTTCCGTTTCTCAACCAGGGTCACAAGAGGAGCAGATAGAAGCTCTTCAAGGATTGGATGACCCGGTCGCTTCTCAAGAACAGAAAGTTGAGGAACCTGAAGAAGACGAAAGAACCCCGGAGCAGACTATTTCTGATGACATAACATTGTCTGCACTTTTTACTCCAGGCAGTGAGTCTTCTTTAAGGAAGAAGGGGAAGCGTGTAGTTTCAATGAAAAGGAGAGAAGCTTCTGCTGGCAAAGAAAAAGCAGAAGAAAGTCCAATTGCACCCCTTCCTCTTTCTTCCCCTACTCTCACAGGTCGGCCCAAAAAGTTAATCATCCGGCCAGGAGAAGGCTCGAAAGGTGGCAGGAAGAAGAAGTGATGGGTTTGGGACTTATGCTTTTCGTCTTGCTTTTTTTTTTTTTTTTTGCTTTTTTGCTTGTATATATAAAGACTTGTGTTGACCGGAGATTGTGCGGGTACCGGTCCCCGCCTTCTTTTGTTTTGAGACCTGCACATGTAAAATTTTTTTTATAGCATGGATAAAAATGATTCTTTTACTTGTACAAACTTCTGTCTGTATTTGAGAATGCATTTATTCTTCTTTTTCATACAAGTTCCTTTATTTTCTCTATGTGATGTTGCAGTAAACCTATGGTATGTTGCTCGAGCATTGTTTTTATTTTTGCAACTATATTATATTGCCCCCATACCAAGGTTTACTGCAATCTCTTTCACATTGGCAAAATTTTGGAGAACAACTCTTCTGTTTCGAGAAGACTTGTACTTTTTCTTTAGAGAACAACTTCTCCATTTAAAGGAGGTTTGCATCTATACTTTATAGGATAATATTCCGTTTTAAGCAAATATTTTTCTGATTCAGTAGAATGCGCCTCGTATTGGAGAAGTCTTTTTTTTGCGAAGTTTTTACGCTTCACTTTTGGAGAAAGTCACTTTTATTTTTGGCAACTGAATTTTCCTTCATGGTAAAGTGGGCCTCCGAAAAAGGGCTTTGACCTGCTTGTGCCTCCGAAGAGGGCTTTTGTTCGATTGTGCCTCTGAGAAGAGGGCTTTTTTGTTTGATTGTGCCATTGGGAAGAGGGTTTTTTTCTGTGATTGTGCCTCTGGGGAGAGGGCTTTTCTGTTTCTGCCTCTGGGGAGAGGCTTTTATTTTTTCCCTGTCCGCTGGGAAGCGGGCCTCCGAAGAGGGCTTTTCACATTTCGACTCATGTGAAGTTTTATTTTAGATTGCGATGAAATGTGTTCCTCCGAAGAGGTCTTTTAGCATTTCAACTATGGTGAAATGGGCCTCCGAAGAGGGCTTTCACATTCCAGCACTTGTGAAGTTTTATTTCAGATCTCGGTGGAATGCGTGCCTCCGAAGAGGTCTTTTCACCTTTCAACTCGTGTTAAGTTTTATTTCAGATCACAGTGAAATGTGTGCCTCTGAGTAGGGCTTTTGCCTGGAAGTTTCCTTCTCACGGTTGGATGGATTCACGGGGCGGACACAAGTTACTTGGATTGTTTGTTTGCACAAACGTTCTCAGCTAGTCAACGAGTGTCCTGTGCCACCGGTCATTCCACAACTTTTGTTGAGAAAGAGAACTTTCTTTTTCTTGCAAGTCCCATTAGAGGTCTTTATCCTCCGAAGAGTTGTGCCTCCGAAGAGGGCTTGCGCCTCCGAAGAGGTCTTTTTCTTCTTGCTGCCTGCTCGCCCATGTCTTTTCCCCATTAGTTCATATTAGCGGTACCCTGTTATCATTTTCAAGCACATATTCCTCTCTTTTGCAAGTAGCTTATTCTATCCAAAGAAGTGTACTTCATTATTAAATGAGTTCGTAGGGGCAGATACAAGCTAATTAATCGGATGTTTGTTTGCACAAACGATCACAATTAGTTAGGAAAGGTCTACCTCTGGCGGAACCACTAAGTGTTTGCTTGAAGCACTTCTTATATAGGATTTGAGTTTGGAATTTTTTGTGGATGAACATTCATTTGTTGAGTGATGTAAGGGATCGCTTGGTCTTATGATGGGTAAGCTTTGTTTTAATGGCCTGCAATATTAAATCGACATTTTAGTAATACAATTGAAGTACTTTATATATCGAAATAAAACAAGCAGTTTATAACAGTAGAGAACACAAGATTTATAGTTGTTCGGCCAAGAACTGGGCCTACATCTACTTTATAGTTCTTATTATTCATTCATACTGCTTTTACAATGGTTTACAATGCAAGAATGAAACATCCATAATCATTTTACAAATTTAAGAAAAGCTTTTAAGTAAAATATGGATGCAAGTGATTGCTATTCCAAGCTCTTGGAATTGGATCTCCTTCGACAGTTGTCAGTTTGAATGTGCCATCAAGAAGTTTTTTGCCTATGACATATGGCCCTTCCCAGTTTGGCGCAAACACTCCTGTTGCTGTCATGAACCTTTTCAAGACTAGATATCCAATCTCAAAGCTGCGTTGGCGAACTTTGGAATTGAAATGCCTGGCAATTCATTGCTGATGGGCTGCAATTCTGAGTTGAGCCTCTTCCCTTTTTTCGTCAAGGAAGTCAAGTGCTTCAAGTTGCAACTCTTCATTTTCAGCTTGGTTGAAATGAATTCTTTTATGTGAAGGGACTTCTATTTCCACCGGAATCATTGCTTCTGATCCATATGCTAATGAAAATAGAGTGTGGACGGTCGCAGTTTTGTGGGTGGTTCTATATGCCCATAGTGCTAGTGGAAGCTTATCGACCCAACCACCTTTCGCTTTTTCCAGCTGTTTTTTGATGGTTGATTTGATAATTTTGTTTACTGCTTCCACTTGCCCGTTTGCTTGTGGATGAGCCACTGCTGAGATGCTTTTCTGGATCTTGAATCGCTTGCAAAAATCTTGGAACTCTTCAGTTTCGTATTGGGTTCCATTATCTGTGATTATCTTTTGAGGCACACCATACCTGCAAATGATATTCTTAGTTACAAAGTTTATCATATTTTTTGAGGTAATAGTAGCTAATGGTTCAGATTCAGCCCATTTAGTAAATAATCAACAGCTAATAGCATATCTGATTCCGGATTTGGCGGTTGGCAAAGGCCCGATGAGATCTATTCCCCAAATAGCAAATGACCATGGACTGACCATCTGTGTTATCTCGGTGTAAGGTGCTCTTGGGATTTTTGCAAATCTCTGGCATCGGTTACATTTTCGGGCATAACTTGCAGCATCACGATTAATATCTGGCCAAAAATACCCATAATGGAGAATTTTCTTTGCTAGAGTTTGACCACCTGAATGGTCTCCACACTCTCCTCTGTGTACTTCAGCTAGAATTGTCTTAGCTTCTTCCTTGGTCACACATCGGAGTAATGGCATTAAGAATCCCCGCCTATACAATCGACCATCTTGAATTATATATCTAGAGGCTTTTCTTAGCAACTTCTGTTGTTCTTTTGAATTTTCTGGTAGAGAACCGTTGAGCAGATATTCCATTATCGGAGTCATCCACGGTTCTTGCTCCTGAGATATAGTCATGATCCAGTCAATATCCATCTCATCAGTGCTTGGAGCTGACAGGACTTCCACAGGAACTAATCCCAATAGTTGAGCTTCACCAGTGCTTGCGTACTTTGCGAGAGAATCTACTTTCATGTTCTCTTCCCGGGGTATATGATTTATCGTATAATGATCAAGATCATCAAGAAGTTCCCAAGCTCTTGATAAGTAAGCGGGCAGATTTCCTCCTTTAGTTTGAAATTCTTTCTTGACTTGACATACAATAAGCTGTGAATCACTGAAGATCTGCAACACTTTGACATTCAATTCTTTATCAATTCTCAAGCCGGCAATAAGAGCTTTATATTCTGCTTCATTGTATGTCGAAGGGAATTCCAATCTTAATGCATAGCACAATGACCGCCCTTTAGGGATTTCAAGCACAACCCCAGCTCCGGAACAGTAATCGTTTCTTGCACCATCAAAATATAATTTTCATCGGATTGGGGTGTTATCAGTCACTTCTTCGTCACTATCACCTTTGTTTGTATATTCTGCAATGAAATCTGCCAAAGCTTGTCCATTAATTGCTCTTCGGGGATGATAAGTGATGTCGTATTGGCCGAGTTCAATATTCCACTTCAAAAGGCGACCCAAAGTCTCAGGGCAAAACAGGACTTGCTTCAGAGGTTGATCAGTGAGGACTTTGATAGGATGAGCTTGAAAATATGGCCTCAATTTTCTTGATGCAACCAGTAGACAATAGGCGAGCTTTTCCAACTTTGAATAATTCATCTCTGCCCCAGTGAATCTTTTGCTGATATAGTAGACCGGGCGCTGAATTTTTGCGTCTTCTCATACCAACGCTGCACTGAGAGCATGAGATGAGATTGCCAAATATACAAAAAGATCTTCACCATTGTCTGACTTAGAAAGTATTGGAGACGTTTCCATATGACGAATCAACTCATCGAAAGCTTTCTGGCATTCAGGAGTCCAGTCAAAAATTTTCCTTCCCTTCTTCAGAGCATCAAAGAACGGAATGCATTTATTAGTAGCTTTGGAAATGAATCGACTAAAAGCAGCGACTTTTCCATTAAGACTCTGCAGTTCTTTCTTTGTTCTAGGGGCTTTGACTTCTCTTAAGGCAGCAATTTGAGCAGGATTAGCTTCAATGCCCCTAGCACTCACAATGAAACCCAAAAACTTTCTGGACTCCACCCCAAACGAACATTTCAAAGGATTAAGCTTCATTCCATACTTTCGGAGAATTGCAAACATTTCCGGCAAGTGATCCATATGGTCTACGCTTTCTTCGATTTCACCAACATATCGTCAACATAAACTTCCATAGTTTTGCCAATTTGCGGTTTGAACATAGCATTGATGAGTCTTTGATAAGTTGCCCCTGCATTCTTAAGTCCAAAGGGCATGACACTATAGCAGTAGAGACCAACATCGATGATGAAGCTTGTGTCCTCCTGATCCGGCTGATGCATCATAAACTGGTTATATCCGAAGTAAGCATACATGAAAGATAACAATTCATGCCCCGCTGTTCCATCCACCAAATGATCTATCCTGGGTAACGGGAAGCAGTCTTTGGGGCAGGCTTTATTTAAATCTGAGAAGTCAACGCATATTCTCCACCTCCCATTAGCTTTTTTACCCAGTACTGGATTTGAAACCCAATTCGGATAAATAGATTCCCTGATGAAACCATTCTCCATAAGCCATCTTCTTTCAATGCTGCTGACCTTTCAGGACCCTGGGTTCTTTTTTTCTGTTTTACCGGTGTAAACTTCGAATCAATATTTAGAGTATGTACTGCAATTTCTGGGGATATTCCACACATATCAGCATGAGTCCAAGCGAATACGTCCAGATTTGCTTTCAAGAATGTTACCAAGGAATTTTGAACTGTTACACTAATTTGCGAACCCACATTCACCACTTTGTTCGGATCTTTCGGGCCAACAGGTACTGGCACCGTTACTTCAACTGGCACCACTCTATTCTCCCCTGCACTAACTTTTCTGGGATCCATTTCTCTTCGTGCCCCACTATGCTTGCCAGTGCAGGGTCCATCCTGTAATTGCTACAAGGTTGGTTCTTTAATGCGGACTGGGGCTGCCGTATTTTTTCCCATTTCTCTCTTCCTCGTTTCGCGCAACTCTATTAGATAACATTCTCGCCCAGCGTTCTGATCCCCTTTAATAACTCCAACTCCATTATCCGTGGGGAATTTCATAGTGTCGCACCACGGGGCGAGAATTGCCTTAAAAGCCGCAAGAGTTGGTTGGCCTAGGAAGGCGTTGTAGGCTGAAAATTCATCAACAATTACAAAAGTCTGTTTTCGAACCACCTTTTTCTGCCCCTCTCCAAGCTCGACGAACAAGTCAACAATTACAATTGGCTGCTTTGGTTCCCCAGTGAACCCAACAATCTTCTGAGATGAGGCTTGAACATCAGCCATTGGAATTTTGATTTGATCGAATGTCTTTTTGAAGAGAACGTTGCAAGAAGCGCCGCAATCTACAAGCACTCTTCTCACAATAGCCGGCCCAATGCCTGCAGAGATGACCAAGAGATCCATGGTTGGAGCTTCAATGCCCATAGAGTCCCTGATTCTGAACACAATATCATCATTAAAAGTTTTCTGCTACTTCAAAGGTGCAACATCTTCTAGCACAAAAACACTCTCTTCTGTTGGTGCATACTTCAAGGCACATGCATATCTTTCCATCTCGCCCCAGCTTCTGCCTGCTGGGCGAGGACCTCCTGTAATCACATTAATAACAGGCCTTTCTGGTTCATGCACAATATTCCACTCACCCGAGCCAGATGGATGAGCAGGAAGTTGCTGGCCCTTAGTAGATGAAGTTGCATAATTTCTACTTCTCTTAACATATTGCTGCAACTTGTTCTCTCTCAGGAGTTCTTTAGTCAAACTTTTCAGGTGGCGGCATTCGTTGGTATCATGACCGGGTTGATTATGAAACCGGCAGAATCTCCCACTCTGAGCAGGTTTTCTCCCAACTATCATCTCAGGCGGTTTAGGATATTCTACCACGTCTTTGGTAGCAAAAAATATATTCTCCGGGGTGTTAGTCAAAGGAGTGAAATCTGAAGGTTTTGAGAAGCGGGGTTTCTTCTTATCTTTCTGTTTCTTCCCACCATTATTCTCCCTTTTCTGATTTCCGGATTCCTTTTTGGTAGGAGCAGCAGTATTATCCTTAACCTCTGTCAGTGCCGCTTTAACCGGTGCTTGAAGGCTTTCCAAGCGCATGAATTCATCATCTTTCATATAGAATTTCTCAAGCGAATTCGGTTCTTTCATCTTCAGCCACTTCCCAAATTCGCTTGATTTGTCGATTGCCCTCATCAAGTATGTCAAGATCATCCGCAGCTCTGCATTGTCCACTTCAGCCAAAGCTATGTTGAAGCGGTTCAAGAAAGATCTAATAGATTCCCCAGGATTCTATTCCAGGCTTGACTGTGACATAATATCCTTTTCCTTTGAAGCGTACAACCTAAATTGCTCTTTAAACCTCCGAGTCAAATCAGCAAACTGGTCTATGGATCGGACCAGAAGCTTTGTGAACCAGAGTAGAGCCACCCCTTCCAAGTATACCGGAAAGTACCGGCATTTAATCTCATCAGATGCCCTAGCACCAGTCATGTGCTAGTCATACTTATATAGAAATTGATTAGGGTCGCTTGTTCTCTTATAAGCTGGAATGGTAGGTGGAACAAACTTTCTTGGAAATTCAGCTTTCAAAATCTTTTCAGGAACAGAGTCTTTCTTGGAGCGAATCCCCATTCTTTTTCATCTTCAACCCTCTGCATGCTTTCTTTCATGATTTGTCGCACCATGCCTGAAAGATATTCCTCATCATTCAAAGGATCTGCAGGACAGACTTCGGCCATTTTCTCGGAAGTTTGTCTGGACAAACGTTCGTGGAGAGTTGGCTGTGGTCTTGATCCTCCAGCTTGAGGAGGTGTTTCTTTGGCGGGGCTAGCTGTTCTTTGAGGAATATCCCTCTCTTCAGGATTATGAACATCATCTGCAAGGTTTTCTTCATTATTCACCGGTTGACGATTGGCTCCGAGCAATGCATTTAACCTTTCAAACATCAAAGCATTCTGGGTTTCCATCTGTTGGTATAACCCAGATACTACAACATCTAACTCTTCTCGTGTAATTCTGGCACTTGGTGCTGCTTGACTTGACGAAGTAGAAGTGGCAATATTCTCATGGACATTACTGAGTCTTGTAGATCCGCGCTTTCTTCCAGGAGCCATTATCTCTGACAGACTTCTGGTTTTGAGAGAGATTCTTTCAACAAACTTTTGCGAAGCAATAATGAAGATAGCCTGAGTTCGGTTCTCAGTGAAAGCGCCAAAAATGTTAAAGTAAAAATTAGACGCTAACACCCCGGTGTATGTATAGTAGATATGAAAGCACCACCGGTCGATACGGGAATCAGAAACAAGTAGAAAATTGCAGGAAAACAGTAAAGAAACAACAGTTTTATAGTGGTTCGGCTTCAAGTTAAGCCTACGTCCACTTTAAACTTCTTTATTGCTGAATCGATTTAAACTTTACAACACTCTTCAATTACAACACTACAAAGTCAAGTTGTTAGAACTTCGATGCAAGAGAACTCTCTGTACCCATGTCGAATGTGTTTGATTTCTCCTTGAAGTTCAACGAAATGCCTTGTGTGTTTGAAGTGTTCGGTGAGTTGAGAAAACAGCAGAGTATCGGCGTTCCAGAAATGATCCAAAAGGTCCTCTTTTAGTTGGAGCTAATGTTGTATTTATAGGGGAGATTCTGGACTGGGTCATAGGTCGCGAATGACCTAAGTGTAGGTCGTAGGTCGCGAGCGACCTAGAGGACACGGCACACGGCTCAACAGGGTAGCACTTACTTTCTTCTGAGTGAGTCGGTAGGTCGTGGGCGATCTAGAGTAGGTCGTAGGTCATGGTTTATGGCTTAACAGAGGCTTATTTGATCATTTATACATTCTGGCAAGTCTTAGGTCGTGGGCCACCTAGGTGAGTAGTTGGTGACTTAGCAATGTTGAGATATCCAATGTAGCGACCTACATTAGGTCGTTAACTTGCTATGACGCTCAATCCATTAGGTCGCTGTGTTGTTGGAGCCCTTAGGTCATAAGCTCTTTAGGTCGTTAAGACAACTCCATTCTTAGGTCGCTCTGTCTTCATTTAGTTACTAGGTCGCTGCCGCTTTAACTCTTTAGGTCGCAGCCTTTTATAGATTGTTAAGTCGCGAGCCTTAGGTCGTTAGATTATTGAGCTCGGTAGATCGCTGACTAGTTGAGTCGCTGGGTTACTTCGCACTTTAGCTCGCTAGGTCGCCTATTCCCTTGGCTTGCGGTAGAACTTCAGCTTGCTCACACCCTAACTCATTAGGTCGTTATCCCGTATCTCGTTAGGTCGTAGAATAATGGAGTTACCAAGTTTATTCCGGGTTCGAACAACACCAAAGGAACTTCATCCAATAAAGGAAGAACCCTTGCAAATCCAAGTATCCACAATCCTGATCGGACTCCCCATCACGTGTGGAAATCTCTATACTAGAGCAACTCAGTGTAGAGACATTCGATATGTTATCCTATCATTTTCGAAGACACTCGGTCTTCACCACTATCTTCAAAAGCTATTCATTTTGTCGTATTACTATTCAGAATGGGTTATATGACACAAAGGTCCTCTCCCGGCTAAACCGAATAGCGAGCGCTTAATTTTAAAACACGTGGACGTATTAATTACAAAGATTCATATTCAAGGTTCGATGTGTGTTTCAGATAACTAACTGAAATCCGACTCCCTGTCGCATCGAAGTTTAAATGCCGGTTTATGGGCAAGAGGGTTTTCACATCAATCCAGAAATCACAAATCATAGTTCAACACAGAGCAACTCACATCACATAGTATCACAACCACAACAGAAATATCAATCCAGTGCACAACAATAGTTAATCATTTTTAATCAAGGTGAATGTGATTTAAATGAATCAACGACATAACTATTTTTATTAATTATTTTAAATCAATGATTAATTATTCTTATGATAATTTAGTTACATCTTAATCAACTTTATTAATTAGTTATTTTAATTAACTGCCAATTATAAATTAATCAACTTAGATTATCTAACTAACCATTCTTAATTACAAATAAATTAGACACATAATTATTAATTAACCAATTTTTAATTACAAATTGATAAATTCCTATTTACTTAGTTAATTACAACCATAAATTAATTGACCATTCTTAATTAACTTTTTTTTAAACAATTAATTAATAATAGTTATTTATCAACATTTAAAAATCTTCTTTAATCTTTGAAATCATTTTATTATTAACTTGAAAACATTAATGATAATTAAATTTAATACTTAACTTAGGTTAACTACTTAATTAAAATATTAATTAAGATTTTAGAAAAGAATGTTATGTACTCACTTAGTTAATTAAAACTTGGAATGAATTCTTAAGTTAAAATAGCAAACATTAGATACTTAAAATTGTTTAAATTTTTTTTCTTAACTTACTTTTCATTTTGCTACAGGTTTGGGAATCAAATCCGAGCGAATTTCCGGTTTACTCGAGTAACAACTCGAGTTTCCCCACCATCTTTCCCGTGTCATCTTTCGTTCCTCACGTACGTTCTTCTTCCTCTTCTTTTTTTCCCATTTAGGTTGAATTTAAGCTTAGGTATAAACTATAGTATCAGGTAAACCCTCACACGCACCAAGGTATAACTCGGAGCAATCGACCATTTTACTCGAGTAACAACTCGAGTCACTCACCCCTACCAGTTTCTGACATCAACCTGATATCATGCACGTGCACAGCGTCACGCCATCGCTCCGGCGAACTTCACTATCTTCGGCAAGTCGTGAATCATTCGAGTGCTCGAAATCGAAACTCAATCCGACACCAAACATTCGAAATCGAAAATAAGCATTTCGTTGCAACTCAACTTAACTAACATAAACACTTCACCGCTGTTGCTCAAACCACCGGAGCAGTCCCAACTCCATCCACACCAGGTCAACACCCCACTCTTCCATTCCCTTGAATTTCGAGAAGTTCGATCAAACCAAGGGGACAAGCTCGTCTCGTTTTCTAACCTCAACGGAATCGATCATTAAACCCTAAAATGGCCTCATCCCTTCCATTCATGCAATAGAAAAATTATTCAACAATTTTCTTGAAATCATAGATGTTCAAACTTGCTTCAAACAAAACTTCATCACCCAATATTGGATCAACCATCAGAAAGTGGAAAAAGGCATATTTTGTTCAAATATGAACTGCTCGTGAAATACTAAACTAAAAATTACCATTTTTGTTTTAAAAATCTTATTTTTCTGTGTGGAATCAAGTTGTGGAATTTAATTAGCATTTCATGACATTCGAATTCAACACATAATTATATGTTGTACTGTAAAACAAACTTCCCAGTTGATATACTTCATTAACATCTCTAAAACAAATTTATACATCTTGATTTGTGTTTAAGCAACTGATTTTGCTTTAAACTGTAAGACTATAAATGGCTTGATGAAGAAGTTTTGAATTTTTATTAACTATTTCACTCTGTAACTACAACAGAGAAGAACAGTTAGATAAAGTTTTCACAGAACACTTCCTATATATATATACAGAACTTTATATAAAAAAATTATATATGTAACACAATATTTCTCATGAATATCCTGCACAGATTTAAATATGTTTAAGTCTTTTAAAATATGTTTACTCGCCTGAAAATATTGTTGAACAGAGAGCACTTCTGTTATGAAAACCTGTAGTTTGATCTCTTTTTTCTTCAGCAGATTGTATTTGAGTTTGTAAATATAGTGTTGCTTACTTTTTCTGTCTAGCTTTGCTATGTTATTTAACGAACAAGAACTAATATGGATGTATATATAAAGGAACATTTTGTACAGGTAGGTGTTTCTGGTGTAGTGTTTTCCTTTGGTCAGATTTTATTTTTTCTTTGACCAGAGATTTTTTCTTCAGTTGGAGGCTGAAATGATTTTATTTGTGCTGAGAATAGATAACATTAAATGCTTATGCTTCCCATTTTGTTCACAGCTTTATCTCATTCGATTTTTTTGTATGTACATCTTTATTTTGTTTTATCTTTTTGCATACATTTTTGTTTTATTATTTCCTTGTTTACACAATTCACATGCAAACCTATATGTATTTCATATGTTATTTTTACTAGAATTATCTATATGAGTTACCTTATATATTTGTGTTTAACACAAATTCTTGTTTTTTATATTTATTTATTTATTTATTTATTTAAAGCTTAAACTACCAAATACTTTATTTATATCCATATATTTTTGTAATATTTAATATTAATAATATTTTATTTCATTTGAAACTTTTCAAATTAAATTTCAAAAGTTCAAATAAGTTACCAAATTTAAATTAATAAATTTTAGGATGTTACACAAGGGATGTGGATCCTTTCGTCTTTATATGAAAGGTGTAAATTGAGGGCCATCGAATGGCAGAGATTATTGTATCATCAATTGTGTCTATATTTTGTATATAAATAGACTTTCTGTATATCTATATAGCAGATATGGTAATTATCACATTTAGTAGTTAATTACCGTTACTGTACCGTATATTTTCATGCGGTTCGACAAACCGTACCAGCCAAATTGGTTACCATTTTTTGGTACCATTTTAGTTGGTAGCGGTTGGTAATGGTTGGTAAGTGGTAATATGGTAAAGGTATCCAGCCCTAGTTTTCAGTAAAACATCACAAATTTTATGATCTTTAAAATGAGATCTATTGTTGATTCCAAAAAAGCATATTTGAAGTAAGAATGTAATTATTCCATATGTTTGCAGAGAATTCTGCAAAGTTTCAACATCATCGATTTTTTTTCAAATGTCAGCAACTATTGCATATAGTTGCTGAATTGTGTGCAACTATTGTATATATTTACAGACATTTCTGCAACTATTGCATATAATTGCACACGTGTCTGCAACTATTGCATATAGTTTCTGAATTGTGTGCAACCATTGCATATAATTCCAGATATTTCTTTAACTATTGCGTATAATTACAGAAATTTCAGCAATTATTGTATATAGTTGTTTAATTGTCTGCAAATATTGTATATAATTGTAGGCATTTCTACAATATTGCGTATAATTGCAGACATATATGCAACAATTGCATATAGTTGCTGAATTATCTGCAACTATTGCATATAATTATAGACATTTCTGCAACTTTGGTGTATAATTGTAGACATTTCTGCAACTTTGGTGTATAATTGTAGACATTTCTACAACAATTGCATATAGTTGTTGAATTGACTACAATCATACTATATAATTGCAGACATTTCAGCAATTATTGCGTACAATTGCACACATTTTGGCAATTATTGCAAATAGCTTGTACTGCCATTGTTTTTATATATGCACAATACCACTCATTAGAAAAATAATAAAATTCGTGATTTAATGGTGAAATCAGTTTGTTAATCCTTCGTTTCTACATAAAGTTATTGCTTTTTAAAGATTGATAATTAATGGGGTGCAAATTTTAAGTATGAACGTGAGAATAACATCCACATATGAAGAATCAATGTTGCTGCAATGGAGGAGAGGGGTATTGTAGGGAAGAAAATTGTAGTATTTGAACATAGAGATGTAATTTATATCTTTTTGTTGAGGAGGATTTTTGTGTATTAAGTTTGATTTTAGGGATGTGTCCCTTATTTTCACTATTATTATAGATAGATTGGTCCCAGCATGTTCATTTCTTTACTTATTAGCTGTTATTCTAATACTCTTATTAATACTTCACACCTCATTTCAGTTTGAACATGTGAGATGCAATAATTCTTGTAGGAAAATCAAAATTTTAAAAAGCAAATTTTTGCTGAAGTAGTACAACTGTATAACAATGGAGGAACCGACCGTTGGATTATATAATTAAAAAAAGAATTTATTTCCTACTTTAATTTCAAACAAGCGCACAATGATAATATAATGGACAAAAAGCACACAGTTTGGCTAAAGTCCCTAACAAGTTTGAAAATACCCCAAACATCCTTTCCGTAAATTAGATCCTTATAATTAAGTTTGTGCATTTATGTAATTATTCAGTGAATAATTGCAGATACTTATGCAATTATATCCAAATATTGTAGACATTTCCGCAATTATTCACTTAAAAAATTGTGGAAATTTCCGCAATTTTTTGAAAAATTACGAAAATTTTCACTATTATTCTCCAAAAGATTGCAGTAATTTCCATAATTATTCAAGACATTTATGCAATTTTTGGATATAACTGCATAAATATTTGCAATTATTCACTAAATAATTGCATAAATGTATGAAATTATTCAGTAACTTAATTCTATGGACTCAACTTACAATCTTTTTTCAGAGAGAAGTTTTCGTGTATTAAGTTTGATTTTAAGGATCCGAGCCGACTATTCATAATATACATCAAATAAAAACAGTAGGAACATTTTATGCCTCACTGTTTATTTTATTTATTTATTTAAGTATGAAAATGTTGGTTATATCCACAGAACGGGATGGATGTGCTCAAACTATATACGCTTACTCAATAATCATAGACAACAAATAATGTTTTTGAAAATTAATTCTGTTGAAAATTCAGAGAGGCGTTACTTTCATAAGTAGGGTAGAATTCACTAGAACTTGGCTTTTGCGTGTATAAATTTAGATTTTGATGACAAACATTACTGCTTATTAATTGACAAGTTGAAAATAAAAAAGGTTTAAGCCCTGCCTGTTTGTTTTAATATGCTATGCAAACTCTCATGTATTAAGATTTAGAATTTAAAACAAATACTGCACTTTACTAAAAGCTTATTTTTAAAGAAATCTAACTACTATAAATTTTAACCTATAATACTTCAACTCAAAAAAGCAACAACTTACAAATGTTAGTGTCAAAGAAAAGATGCAACTTATAAACAGAATAGACATTGGGTGAGGTAATTATCCTAAACAGGCACCTCATACACATGTGGTTTATGCATCAGAATTAATATATAGCTTTCAATTTTTTCTTTTAAACAAAGAGTTTGAACTTAACTAATATATCATCAATTAATAAGTAGCTAATTATCCTCATATCTCACTGTATGAGGACTAAAGAAAGCATTGACAATTGCTCATCAAAAACATATAAAACCGGCATTATGCATTGCAAATTTGTTCAATCTACAAATTTGAAGCATATGGATATTTTGATGGATTTCATTGTGGGACTTCGCTTTATAGACATTATTAGTCTTATCCTGAACAAATTCAATATATTCAGCAACTTGTGATTATACCGCAAAAGGTGTAAAATACATAAATAAAGGGTTTGTAGGGAGAGGGGGTGGTGGTTGAATTTGGAAAGATATACAATTGACAATACAAAAACTAGAAAAATATAGGAGTCGAATTTGTCACGTAAAACCTGAGCATGAATAAGACCTTTTAGTTTTCTATTATTGGAATCATCATTGAGCATACAATCTTGTTTATAAGAAAAGGAATTCGCCTATTATAGATTATAAAAAAATTGTTCTAGTATGCCTTACTAAATAGTGGCACTAAAACTGAAAATTCACAATATTTAATTAATGTACAAACAGTAAATAGATAACAACATAATATTTTAATAACTAACAATACACAAATACTAGTTAAATCCTGATGCAAGTGGATGAAACTAATGACTGTTTTAAGTGATGATGAAGATTCAACAAAAAAGAACACCAAAACTAATTATATTAAATGCATCAAAAATCATCTCACAAGCCAAATTATTACTTACATTTTCAGTTGAGATAGAAGCAATGGATTTGATGTCATCGCGTCCTTTAACTGGTATAGGTTCTCAAGCTCTTTAACTAATCACTGAACAATTTTATCAGTACACTCTTTGATGTTAACAAGTTTAAATAACATTAAGGAAACCCAATTTGAAGATCTCTCAAGCAAGCACACATGTTGTGGTTGTATCATTGCTAGCCGAATCGTTTGTTATTTCTAGCAACCTTTCAAATTAAGGCAGCACAAGCATTTTTCATTGTATTGGGAAGCTTGATAGCCAATTTCTATAGAACCCTAAAAGATTTTATTTTCTCAAAATTGACAAAGCAACATAAAAGCAACAATCTAGAACTTCAAAAATGAAAAGAGCATCAATCACAGAAAAAGGTCAAGAAAGGGAAAAACATAAAATGAGAGGAAGAAGAAAGAATCACATAACTGGACACTAGTTTTTTAGGCCATCGTTGAAGGTGAGATCGAAAACTTAACTTGAATTCTACGTTTTGTATTATTTATATTGTTTTAATAACCTTTACCCCTACTTAATTTGCAATTCCGGTCATGATTTCATTTACTTTGTGAAAGTGGTTGTATTGAGATGTTTAGTTTGATTTGTTGGAAAATGAATCATTTATGGAAATTTTAGAAAATCTAAGCTCTAATTTTGTATCTTGTGTTACTATTACTACTACTGTTATTTTGCATAGTGGTAGTAGAGTTACTTTACAGAAAGATTAAGGTTTGATTTTTAATTTTAAATTCTTATTCTTTGAAAGCTTGCTTCCCTATTTCATGTCATGATTTTATTCATACGAGCGTATATTGTTGTTTATGAGTTTGAGAAAGAATTTGAGAGAGAAATATTTTATTGATTTTCAATGAATTTTCGATACAAACTTTTGTAAACTGATAAACTTTTCTCATCACAAATGAATTGCAGTATACAATGTATCTATAAGAACAATTTAGTATGATGTTGGGCTTTGAGAACCGGCCTATTGCTTGAGCCCGCATTGCTTGAGAGATATGATAATATGTGGTTATTAGACTTGGTCAACTGTATGTGTCTCATTTGGCACCCTCAAACCCGACTCTAGGGTTTGGGTTTGCAAGACGATTTCCCAAAATTTCGACCGATCTTTAGTTTATTCACAAATTGCTTCAAATTAGATGACGCTCGACTTCAATTCCAACTTCAATTCAACTCTAACCTTTATTCTCCTCGATAAAAATGGAATCTGTATGAGATTTTGATGTTTGAGTTGCTCGTTTCCTGACGCAGCGGATAAATCGAAACAAACTTCAATCGATGGAATGTAGCAATCGGTGAGTTGAAGATACCAAAATGCCCAAGTTCGTTGACCCAAAGATACCGAACTCTAGCTATCTCAAACACGTTGATAGCGCACTATACCGTGTTCAAAGATCTACGATTCTTCGCACGTTGATCTAGCGCACTAGATTCCGTGAATCGGCTTCAACAAACGTGGATTCGAGCGCACTCGAATGACGTAAGTGGAGATAGAAGATTACACTCAACTACCAATTGGAGAAGAAAGCACAAAGCAATCAACAAGAAATTTTATTTCAAAATCAACCACCTTCAAAATGTACAACACACGCGTATTTATAGGAGTTACAACCCAGTCCCTAAGTCGTTGCCGACCTACGACCCAACTTAAGTCGCGACCGACTTAACACACGCGACTCAACCCCTTTACAATACAGCCCAATGTAAACGACTCAACACGACCGACTCATCATAGGTCGTACGCGACCTAACACATTACATACAAGACCGACTCAAGGACTCAGTTCATTACATTACACAGCCTTCGGCCGACCCAACATCACATGGATACAACAGTTAGGTCGTATACGACCTAACGACTCAAAGGCAACAAACTACAACACATATGCTCATATGGCCGACTTAAGCGCATGCCGACTCAAGCCCCAATCTCCCTGCGCATATCTCCTCAATGGCTTAGTTAGGTCGTGACTGCTTCCTCTTCTGTTAAGTCGTAGCCGACTTAAACTCTTAAGTCGTAGCCGACTTGAGTCCTTAGCTCGCAGATAATTCAACGCGGCTGCCTCAACTCGTAGCTCCTCTTCCTTAGGTCGTAACTCGTTATCCTTCACCCTGTTAAGTCGCGAACGACTTAAGGCCTCTTTATTAGCTCGTGAACGACTTAACCCTTGAGGAATTGTAGATCGTGCTGCATCATCCTCCACTGGTTGAGAAAAATTCGTCCTCGAATTTGTAAATTCTTTCCCATCAGATTGTCCATCTCCATAATACGGCACAAGATGTTTAACATTGAATACGTCAGAAGTGTATACATCCTCCGGCAATTTCAACTTATAAGCATTCTCATTGATCTGTTTCACAACTTCTACTGGACCAATTTTTCTGGCTTTCAACTTATTATAAGTGCCCATTGGAAAATGATCCTTTGTTAACACAGCATACACCAAATCACCTTCATTAAATTCAACATTTCGTCTCTTTAAATCTGCAGCTCGCTTATATTTCTCATTCGACTTTTCCAATCGTTCCTGAACGATTTTATGACATTCAGTCAGCTCATCAACAAAATCAACATCTCGTTTAACTGTTCCCTTCAACTGTGGTACTACTGCCAAATCCAACGGTCCCCTGGGTAAATTTGAATAAACAATCTGAAACGGACTGAATCCCGTGCTACGATTCACTGCATGATTATGTGCAAATTCAGCTTGGCATAACTTCATGTCCCAACTTTTCAAATTATCCTGTACAAGACATCGCAACAAATTTCCCAATGACCTGTTAACAACTTCTGTCTGTCCATCAGTTTGTGGATGATAAGCACTACTAAATTTCAGCTTCGTTCCCACCATCTTCCACAAACTCAACCAAAAATGACTCAGAAAATGAGTATCTCGATCGGAAACAATAGATTCTGGTAAACCATGCAATCGATATACCTCCTTAAAGAATAATTGTGCCACTCGAACTGCATCCGCTGTCTTCTTGCAGGCAATAAAATGTGCCATCTTCGAAAACCTGTCCACTACAACAAATATCGAATCATTTCCCCTTTGAGTTCGAGGCAAACCCAAAACGAAATCCATGCTAATATCAACCCATGGCTTAGACGGTACAGGCAACGGCATATACAACCCTGCATTCGTCGCTGTTCCCTTTGACACCTGGCAAATATGGCATCTCTCCACGAATCTTTCAACCTCTTTTCTCAGCGACGGCCAAAAGTAAGATTGTGAAATCAGCTGTAAAGTACGATCACGGCCCACATGCCCTTCCTCGTGTAACTCTTTGACAATTTTCAACCTCAAGCTACAGTCTGGAATACATAACTGATTTCCCTTAAACAGGAAACCATCAACCAACATAAATTCATCGGTACTCTTACCCTTCACTTTCTCAACATATTTCACAAAGTAAGGATCTTCATTAATCATCTCCGGCAACATCTCAAAACCCGTCACTTCAACTTTCATTGTCGTTAATAAATGACTCCTCCTACTCAAAGCATCAGCTACTCGATTTGTCACCCCTGATTTGTGCTTAACGACAAAAGTAAACTGCTATAAATATGCAATCCAAGATGCATGTCTCGCTGAAATCTTATCCTGCCCCTGTAAATGCTTCAATGCCTCATGATCAGTGTACAGAACAAATTCTTTCTGAAATAGATAATGTCTCCAATGTTTAATCGTTTGCACCACAGCATAGAATTCAACGTCATATGTACTGTATCTCATCTTTGCCCCTGACAACTTTTCACTGAAATATGCAATAGGTCTCCCCTGCTGACTCAACACTCCTCCAATTCCCACCTTTTGATGCATCAGTGTGTAGCTCAAACAACAGCTGAAAATTAGGTAAAATAAGAATTGGTGCTGTCGTCAATAGTTCTTTGATCTTCTCAA
This sequence comes from Allium cepa, assembly GCA_030765085.1. Lineage (NCBI taxonomy): Eukaryota > Viridiplantae > Streptophyta > Magnoliopsida > Asparagales > Amaryllidaceae > Allium > Allium cepa. The sequence continues at coordinate 753,833,905 of CM060931.1, read as the reverse complement.
AAGCAATTCCCGCTTCCTCTGACCATACAAACTGTTTTCCTTTCATGCAATCGGTAACTGGTGCCATCACACTACTGAAGTGTGGAATGAACCTTCGGTAGAATGATGCCAATCCATGAAAACTTCTCACTTCCGTAATTGTCTTTGGCTGTGGCCAATTCCTGACTGCTTCAACTTTACTCCGGTCAACTTGAATACCTTCCCCTGAAACAACATACCCAAGAAATAAAACAGTATGCGTCATAAACACACATTTCTTTGTAGCAGCATAAAATTGTTCTTCACGAAGAATAATCAACACTTCCCTCAAATGTAGAACATGCTCCTCCATACTCCTGCTGTATATCAGAATATCATCGAAATAAACCACGACGAACTTCCCAATGAATGGTCTAAAGATTTGATTCATCACCCGCATGAATGTACTAGGTGCATTTGACAAACCAAATGGCATAACCAACCATTCGTACAACCCCTCTCTCGTCTTGAAAGCTGTCTTCCATTCGTCTCCAGGTCTGATTCGAATCTGATGATAACCACTCTTCAAATCAATCTTCGAAAATATAGTTGCCCCACTCAATTGATCTAACAAATCATCCAACCTTGGCATAGGAAATCTATATCGGACAGTGATCTTATTCAAAGCTCTACTATCTGTGCACATCCTCCATGTTCCGTCCTTCTTTGGTACTAATAATGCTGGCACGGCACAAGGACTCAAGCTTTCCTGAACACGTCCCTGTTCCAACAACTCTTCCACCTGCCTTCGTAACTCCTCATGTTCCTTCGGACTCATTCGGTAGTGTGGTCGATGTGGTAACACTGCTCCCGGCACAAGATCAATCTGATGTTGAATGTCTCTAAGTGGCGGTAACTTCTTAGGCAACTCCTCTGGAAAGACATCTTCGAATTCTTCCAAAATTGGCTTTGCTGCTTCTGGTATTTCAACTTCTTCACTACTCTCTCTTCCAATCAACAAAAATACTTCAGTCTCTTCCTCAACTTCCTTGACAAACTCCTTCAAAGTCAACAGAGTTTTCAATTCCTCAATCTCTTCTAGCTTGCTCTCCTTCTGTTGCTGTTTCTTGGGAACCAAAGTGATTTTAGTACCCTCGAACATGAAACTGTAACTATTGGCACGACCATCATGTTGAACTGCTCTATCGAATTGCCATGGTCTGCCCAACAACAGATGACACACATCCATGTCTACAACGTCACACCAAATTTCATCTTTGCACTTCTTCCCAATAGAAAAATTAACACAAGCTCTTCGACACACTTTCACTTCACCACCCTTCCTTAACCATGCTAGCTTGTACGGTTTAGGATGCTTCTCAGTCTTCAAGTTCAATTTCCTCACTGCTTCTGTAGAAATAATATTATCACAACTTCCCGCATCAATAACGAACTTGCAAACTTTCCCCAGAATAGTGCATGTCGACTGAAAAATATTGCTTCTCAACCAACTACAATCCTCCTCTTGCTTTGGTGTAAGACATGACCTCCTCATCATAAGATTACAACCTTCATCTCCCGACACTTCTTCTTCCTCCTCAACATAAGGTATATTTGAACATTCTACCTCCTCACCATTATCCTCCTCAACTTCTGCAACCATGGTTCTCTTCTTCGGCTTCGGACATTCGTTGCTTTTGTGACCCAACTCCTGACAATTATAACACTTGAACCCACTGCTAACCTTCGCCTTCTCAGCCTCCTTCACCACTGGCTTTGAAACAGGTTTAGAAACATTAGAACTTCCACCAACACCCCTTGCTTGATTATTGGAATTAGTAAACACACCACCTCCACGCCTTCCTTGCTTCTCCCAAGCCAACGCTTTCTGATGTGCTTCTGCAACTGATCTAGGATCAAACATATTAACCATATCCTGGATCTGCATTCTCAACCCCCCAATGAATCTAGCAGTTAGCTGTTCTTCCGTTTCCATAATATCATTCCTGGCAATGAGTTGGTAAAATTCATCAGCATAATCACTAACAGACTTTGTCCCTTGCCTCAGATTCTGCAACCTTTGGTACATAAGTGATTGGTAATTATAAGGTAAGAAAGTAGATCTCATCAACTTCTTCATCTTATCCCATGATTCTATCTTTGACTTCCCCATTCTCTCCCTGGTTAGTTTAGTTTGCTGCCACCATGCCAAAGCTCTCCCCCTCAACCTAGTAGCAACCAACTTCACCCTTCGATTCTCCGGGACCTCCTTGAAATCAAAGATTCTTCAACATTAGATAACCAATCAAGAAATTCTTCAGCTACCATCCCGCCTTTAAATTCCGGAATTTCCATCTTCATACCCGATTCCCATCGGCGATCATCTTCAACATCCCGATAAGAATTTCGAACTTGGTCTCGATCTCGATAATGAATACTAGCTCTATCACCTTCTTCAACAAAATCAAAAGTACGCCGACATCGATCTCGATCATTATCATCCCTTCGTTCATGCATGCTTCTTTGACTATGTCTCTCTTCATCTCTATATGCTTCATTGTCAAATTCACGTTGACTTCTCCTCTCTTCATGTGCATAGTCATGATGATCTCTTCGTGATGAAATTGATGTTTCTCTTCTATCTCTACAAGAATGTGGTGATACCCTCCTCGCTTCCGTAACCGATGGCGAAACTCGGTTTCCTCCATGGTTCGAGTTTGGTGATCTCCTCCTTTGATTCAAATCATTCATCAATCTCTCCAATTTTCCAATGCCTTCATCAAACTTCTCATTAATACGTTGTTCCATAAGCTCGGCTTCTTCTCTACGATATAAAGCTTCAACGTTTTGATGACGATTAGCTCTCCTTGGTGGCATGATTGAAAAACTCTCACAAACACTTCACAAACAACAATAAGTCACGGCTCCCTTGGCTCGGCTATGCTTTATACGGCTCAACCTCTTTAGCTCGGCTACAAATTCAAACACTTCAAACCTTGGCGCGCAAAACTCCAAGACAAAATCCAAACAATATCCAACTCCTCGATCCAAAATGAAATGGATCAAACACTCCAAACTTGATGCAACTTCAATATGAACACGATGAACAACTTCAAACTTCAAAAACTTCAAAAACTTGGCTCCAAGAATCAACTTAGCTATGATTGGCTAAGTATGGCTCCGATACCAATAATGACGCAGCGGATAAATCGAAACAAACTTCAATCGATGGAATGTAGCAATCGGTGAGTTGAAGATACCAAAATGCCCAAGTTCGTTGACCCAAAGATACCGAACTCTAGCTATCTCAAACACGTTGATAGCGCACTATACCGTGTTCAAAGATCTACGATTCTTCGCACGTTGATCTAGCGCACTAGATTCCGTGAATCGGCTTCAACAAACGTGGATTCGAGCGCACTCGAATGACGTAAGTGGAGATAGAAGATTACACTCAACTACCAATTGGAGAAGAAAGCACAAAGCAATCAACAAGAAATTTTATTTCAAAATCAACCACCTTCAAAATGTACAACACACGCGTATTTATAGGAGTTACAACCCAGTCCCTAAGTCGTTGCCGACCTACGACCCAACTTAAGTCGCGACCGACTTAACACACGCGACTCAACCCCTTTACAATACAGCCCAATGTAAACGACTCAACACGACCGACTCATCATAGGTCGTACGCGACCTAACACATTACATACAAGACCGAATCAAGGACTCAGTTCATTACATTACACAGCCTTCGGCCGACCCAACATCACATGGATACAACAGTTAGGTCGTATACGACCTAACGACTCAAAGGCAACAAACTACAACACATATGCTCATATGGCCGACTTAAGCGCATGCCGACTCAAGCCCCAATCTCCCTGCGCATATCTCCTCAATGGCTTAGTTAGGTCGTGACTGCTTCCTCTTCTGTTAAGTCGTAGCTGACTTAAACTCTTAAGTCGTAGCCGACTTGAGTCCTTAGCTCGCAGATAATTCAACGCGGCTGCCTCAACTCGTAGCTCCTCTTCCTTAGGTCGTAACTCGTTATCCTTCACTCTGTTAAGTCGCGAACGACTTAAGGCCTCTTTATTAGCTCGTGAACGACTTAACCCTTGAGGAATTGTAGATCGTGCTGCATCATTTCCACTTCGATGGATCGAGTTGAGAGGAAGATGATGGCATTAAGCTTGAGTTTCCCTAAGCTTCCATGTTTCTATTCAGATCTTACTGATGATGATTAGAGTGGTTTCCATTTTGCTTGATTCCCAGATATGAATCTGATGAAATTCCTTGCTGATAAGGCTTTAGGGAGAGTATCTGCCCTTTGGTAGATAGCAGGTATCTGATTGATTTGTAGATTTCCTTTAAAAATTGTTCACGAATGAAGTATAAGTCTATCTCAATATGCTTGGTTCTGGAGTGAAGTGTAGGGTTTGCAACCACATTACTTCTACCGTAGTACTAGCTACACTTTTATATTCAGCCTCAATGCTGGATCTAGAAATTGTTGATTGTTTTTTTAGCACCATGATATTAGATTGTTTCCAACATATATACAGTATCTAGTCATCGATTTTCTGTCATCTGGGTTTATAGCCCATTTAGCATCAGCATATCTTGTGATGTTCAGATTGTTGCAAGCTTTGAGTGATAGACCATAATCCATAGTTCGTTTGAGAATTCCGGGAGTCCTTTTCACTGCTCTCCAGTGTCCATCCAAAGGATTCTGCATAAATTGGAAAACATTATTAACACTAAATGCAATATTTGGTCGCGTTATAGTATCATATTGTAATGCCTCTACCACACTTCTATATTGTTTATTATTAGGTATGGCTTCTCCCCTATTCTTAGACAGGCGCTGATTGTTTATCATTGGTGTTGGTTGTGGGTTTGCACCATCCATTTTTTTTGGCCAGTAGCTATGAAATGTATTTTCTTTGACATAAAATTATTTCAGAATTTGTGTTCCCTTTGACTTTTATCACTAAGAAGTAGTTAAGACTTCCTAGGTATTTTATTGAGATTTGCTTGTTCAGATAGGAGGTAACGTGATTGCCTTCATCCTTGTTATTACCTTTAAAAATTAGATCATCCACATATATTAGTATGTAAATGGTTAATAATCATTGATTTTAGTGAACAATGAGTTATCTGATTTGGTAGATCGATATCGCATATTTGTCAAAGTTCCTTTCAGTCTATCAAACCAGACTCTTGGTGCTTGTTTAAGGCCATATATTGCATTGTTTAGCTTGCACACAAAGTTTGTAACCTTATTGTATCCCGGTGGTTGCTCCATATTGATCCCTTCCTGCAAAATACTATATAGAAATTCATTATTGGCATATAATTGTCCGATGCACCATCTTCTATGCAGTGCAATAGTAAGGATAAGTCTTATGGTAGTTGGTTTGACCATTGGGGAAAATGTTCTGTTGAAATAAAATCCATATTATTGAGTGTACCCGTTGACAACAAGTCCTTCTTTGTATCTACTAATTGAACCGTTAGGAATTTTCTTTATGTTGTATGTCCACTTACATCCAACTATATTCTTATGATCTGGAGTACATTCAAGCTCCCATGTTTTGTTCTTTATAAGTGCATTATACTCTTCATCCATTGTTGCTTTCTAGTTTTTGTCTTTTTTAGCTTGCTCATAAGTTTTTGGTTCGTTTGGACTTATCTTCGGCTCAAAGATGCCACTTTTGGCTTTTGTAATCATGGGATGACTTGATCTTACTTGAGTTTCAGTGTGAGATAAGTCTTCAACAATGGCATGATCTGAATTGCTTCTTGAGTCACTTTGTTGAATATTTCATGCATTTTGATCTATATTATCCATTGATTGTGCAAGGAATGACTGGCATGACTGGGATCATCTGTTCGTTCGTAATCTTATTGAGCAGATATTGTGGGCTGAACATTGTGCTCATCGGTAGTCCTCTTTGCCTCCACTTGATGTTCATCCTCAGAATATGTAGATAATACTAGTATTGAGGTTTTTGGATTGTAGATTTTCCTTATAGCCTTTATTTCTAATTTGCTAAAGGGGAAAACATTTTCGAAAAACAAACAACATGCCTACTAATGAAAATTCTTCTACTATCATCATGGCATTTGTATCCATTTTGGTTTATTGCATTTCCAACAAGATGCATGGTTTTGATGTAACAATCCGCATATTTTACGGTTGAATATTTAAATATTTTATTTTAATATTTTATCGTTAGTCGGATTTTAGTCCGAAAAGTTACTTTTTTGCATACGGTCGAATTAGGACTCGGAAACACTTCCATTGGGTCCAAAACACCGTTTGCAATCTTTTTGAGTATAAACTTTGATATGTTCGGAGTTAGTGGAATTTTGCTACTTTTTCACTTTGGGCTTTGGGTTTAGTTTTGCACATTAACTCTAGCTCAACCCCCTTCCCTTCATAACTTCACTTTCATTTTCCAACACTCAAGCTTCATCAAAAATGGAGGAAGGAGTGAGAAATTAAATCTCCAAGCCCTAGTTCAATCGCAAATCCAACATCTAACTCCAAATTCAAAGAGAATCCATTGATTCTTCTTTTGCTCTCAAGCTTCTTCTTCATTGATTTTGTGTAAAGGTGAGATTTTTATCTCACATCTTTGTTTATAACTATCTTTGATTGTTGGGTATGAATTCCTAACATTTATTCATGTGCATTTGCTTTTGGTTTGGATTGAATTGGTGAAAATCCCAATTTTTAGTGTTTTGGGTTCAAATCTTTAAAAATCCAATCTTTGATGTTTGAACACGTTTTTGGTGATGCATCGAGGAGCCAATAGGAGAGTAGCCGATAGGCGTAATCCCCTAGCGTTCGTGCTCGATCGATTGCAAATTGAGAGAGTTTTTGGCCTTTTTGTTGCTTAGGTCGTTCGGCATGCACATATGATTCTCGGCCTGCAATTTAGGTCGTTCTATGCCTTAGGTCGCAACCTATAGGTCGTGCCATGTTAGGTCGTCCCCATTAAGTCGCATGGCCTTCTTTACCCCTTAGGTCGTTAGCTCGTTCCCATTAAGTCGCACGACCTTCTTTACCCCTTAGGTCGTTAGGTCGCACGCCCATTAAGTCGCACGGCCTTCTTACCCCTTAGGTCGTTTCTGTAACAACCCGCATATTTATCGATTTTATATTTTAAATATTTCATTTAAATATTTTATCGATACTCGGATTTTAGTCCGAAAACCTACTTTTTGCAAACAATTGAATTGGGACTCGAGACCCCTTCCGTTGAGTTCAAAATACCGTTTGCAACCTTTTTGAGTATAAGCTTCGATATGTTTGGAGTAAGTTGAATTTTTCTACCTTTTCACTTAGGGCTTTGGGTTGTGTTCAGCCCACTAGCCAACTTAATACCCCAAACTGAACCACTCCTCTTCATTGCTCCCTCTTCCTCTACTTTTCAGTTCTAAAGAGATTAATGGTGAGTGGAATGGGAAATTAAAACTCCAAACCCTAGTTTTCTTTAGCAAATCAAGCTCCAGCTCAAAACTAATAGAAGAAACTTTGGTAAGCCTCTTCTTCTTCTCCAACTCATTCTCTTATCAATTTCAGAAATTCCTAAACTTAACTTTGGGAATGTTCTTCTTTTTTAGCACAGATTCAAGCTCATTTGGGTTGTGTTGAAGAGTGGTTAATTCTCCCTTTGCTTTCAAGCTTCTTCTTCATTGTTCTTGTGAAAAGGTGAGATTTTTATCTCACATCTATGCTTATATCTATCTTTGAATGTTGGGTATGAATTCCTAACACTTATTCAAGTGCATTTGCTTTTGGTTTGGATAGATTTGGTGAATATTCCAATTTTTATTGTTTTGGGTTCAATTCTTTAAAAATCATAGCTTTGATTTCTTGATAATGTTTTTGGTGATGAACCGAAGAGCTTCTATGGCCGGGTAGTCGATTGGCGTAAACCCTTAGTGCTGTGGCTCGACCGATATCAATTCGGAAGGGATTGGCATTCATTAGTTAGGCATGGGAGTGCTGGTAACATGGTCCGGTCGACCGAGCTCTGTTGCCCGCCGACCGACCTACTACCCGAGCACTTCCTGCCTCTATTTTTGTAGCGCAGGTTACAGGCTCCGGCCGACCGAGCTCAGGGCCTGGTCGACCGACCTACTATCCGAGCACTTCCACCATTGGTTCAGTCAACCGACTCAGGGAGTCCGGTTGACCGACCTGTTGCTATTTTGCCTGTTTCGCCTATTTTGCGTGGTTTCCAAGTTTAATCGATTCGGGTTCTTTCCTTATTTGTTGTTATCATTTGGTATTGACTTTGATGACTTCTTTCCTTTGGGAATTTTAGGAATATCCATTTTGATGGATTAGGTATCGGTTTCTTTGGATTTTTATTCACGCCTTCGATTGTGAATTTCGGTGATTGATTGTTTTACAATCATTTTTGTGATTTGTCACTTTAAAAATATAAAGGTTTCAGTACTAGTAGTAAATATCAAAATTCTTTCATCAAAGCTATTTCAACACTATTTTATCACAAAGCTCGTTTCTTAAATCGTTCTCCAATCTATTAGTATATACAAACCTTTACCTCATTCGTATGAGAAATCTAATTAAACGGATTAGTAAAACAAGTGGTATGAAACGCTTGCGTTTACTTCGTCGGTTAATTCTTGGACTTGTTCGATTGAATCTCTGGTGACAATTTCCTAGTGAAGATCTACAGTTTGTTCGTAAATATTTAAGTTAAGCTAGTGGTTATAGGACATGAAGATAAATTCATATATTTACTAGCTTAGTGTAATTGACACTTTCTTGATGATCAACGACGATCATCTTTGTGATTTAGACTAGCAATGTGCGATGTCTCTTTGTCTGCGAGGGAGACTAAACCCCGTTTTGTGGAGTTTCGACTCAAATTGGTGGGGTAGCAACCCATGGTCTCCGGGCCGTTTGTGGAGCTTCGGCTCAATTTGTGATGGTTAGCAACCATGGAATTAGTGTTCCGTTTGTGATACACGTGTTGGTGAGCTTTATGCTCCCGTTTGTGATAGGCCTTTCCCCCTTTTTGTGATTTCTGGATTTCGTGTGTTGATTTTTGGAATTTGTGCTTCACCAATTTTCGTGATTTTCATTGATAAGTTTTATCAATCTTTATGCATTGGTGAATTCGTGTGTCATTGACTTGTTGTGAATACAAGTTTTGGGTATGAAACCCTTTTTGGATCTCTGAGAAGATTCTTGTGATATCGATTAATCTCATGTTGATTTTCAATTACATACTTATAGTAGTATGCCATTAAGCTTATCATATGTTTATGCCATGTCTCTTATCCTATATCATGTCATCTAATATTTATAGCTAGACTGATCCGTTTATTGTTTTCTTATGAAATAGTACTCGGGTCAGACTGAGATGTTACAGGTGCTTCTGCTTGACTTCTCCCCAGGGATTCATTACTCTTACTTTTGGCTAACTACTTAGATTTGTAGTTTTTGGTTGTATACATTTGAGATATAGACTCATAGTTGTGTACTTATTCTTTTGTATAGCACATGTTGCTATCCATTTGTGTCATTGTGGATCTTTTAGACCACTACTCTGATGAACACTTTTATGTGTTATATATATTCATGTCTATTTCCTCCTTTGTGATATGAATTATCTATGACTGATTTGTGTTATGTTTATTTCTATATTTGTTTCCAAAGACATTATAGCCACTATGTAGTAGCTTTGATTTTGTGTTGGTATGTCGGACTTCCTCTTGAAAAGAATGAAATTTATATTTTATCTGGCATATCAGTACCCGCACAAAGCAATTATACAGATGGTCGTAACTCAACAGCCTATTCTCCGTGCTAGTTGATGACATTACACCGTAGTGTCCTTGTCTAGCGTGGGTATAGAGGTGGGGTGTCACAGCTTGGTATCAGAGCCAAACTTCGGAACAATGTAGAATAATCTAGCAAGGATCATCGTCCTAAGTCCTTCTTAGGAGTCGTTCCTTAGGATTTAATTCGAGTCTTCGTACCGATTCATCCTATTTTCTTTATGATCCTTGTTTTATCTATCAAGATTTCTTGATATTCATTTGGTGAATAACCTTTTTCTTCTTCTTTCTTTCTTTCTAAAGGAAGATAAATGGTTAGACCTGGCCGTCCCAACGCCGGTCAATCTAGTGCTACTTCCCAAGATGGAGTTTTTATGTCTGCCTAGCAGCTTCTTGATCTAGTAAAGAATGCTCAAGCAGCCGGTTCTAATCCGGAACCAACTCATCCTAAGTCTGGATTTGCACGCTTGTGCAACGATTATACCAACTTGGGTGGGAAACAATTCAAGGGTTCTAAAACTATTATTGAAGTCCAGGCTTGGCTGAGATCATGCGATCGAATCTTTTCTCGCATGAATCTTATTGATCTTCACCGTGTTCAGGTGGCCTCTAGTATGCTCCAAGAAAGGGCATTAGACTGGTAAGAGCTTCTGATTTCTGAAATTATTGAAGCGGATCTTACTTGGGAGAAATTTCGAGAGCGCTTCGAGTTAAAATTCGTACCATAAGCAGAGAAGGTGACATTGGCTCGCCGCTTTGTTGACGTTGTTCAAGGTGAATCTTCTGTGAAAGACTATGTCGCATCTTTCGAATCTCTTTCCAAATACGGGGTTGAATACATTAAAACCCCATTGAAGAAAAATCAGAGATTTGTTTATGGCTTGAACAAGAGTCCCAAGATGCCATTACTTCTAAAATTAGAAGTTTCTTTTGATCAACTGATTAATATCGCTCTTCGTCTTGAAGAGGCGGATAAGGAAAGCAATGTTGAAATTGTGGGTGCTAAACCAAACTTCAACAACAACAAGAAAAGGCCTAACAAATTCAAAGGTCCTTATCCCAATAAGAAAGGGAAGCAAGCAACCCCTGTGGCAAAGAATTCTTCCTTCGGTCGTGGGGAATGCTATAATTGTGGTTCGAAGGACCATTACGCGAACAAGTGTCTAAAGTCCTTCTCTTGTCGCTACTGCAAAGGTCCCGGTCATGTTATATCTTCATGCCCCAAGCTTTAGGGCAAGAAGGAGGGAACGTTAAATGTTGCTAAACCCCCTGGCAACACATCTCGTAATCAAGGTATGTCTCATTCTATCCTTGATGGCATTATTATATTTCGTGATCAACCTATTCGAGTTCTTTTTGACAAGGGTGCATCCCATTATTTTATTTCAAAAGAACTCGTTGTTACTTTTTCTTTAAGTGTTGTTGCTTTAATGACTTCTTTGAGAATTGCGAATCCGGTTGGTGGATCCGCAACTCTTAGTTTGCTTTGTAAAGATGTGGAGATTATTTTGAGCGATTTTTCTTTCCTAACCGATTTGCATGTTATGCGTTACTTAGGCTTTGGAATGATTTTGGGAATGGATTGGCTTAACCGTTATGAAGCTCATATCCTATGTCCTGAGCGGACTATTCATCTTCAACATCCTCAATCTGTTAAGCAGATTTCTATTATTCTCAAAGATTCGGATTCCACTTTGTCTGCTTCTTTATATTCTTTAAATACTCGTGATGATGATAATGATGATGAGGAAGACGTCATTTCTCTTATTCACGTTGTTCGTGAATTTTTCGACATATTTGAGCCCGTTTTAAGACTACCACCTAAGCGAGCAATTGAGTTCAGAATTAATCTCATTCCTGGAGCTCAACCTATCACTCGTCCTCCTTATCGTTTGTCCAATAAAGAAAATGAGGAGACGCGCATACAATTATCTGATTTGGAAACGAAGCAATTTATTCGCTCTAGTTCCTCGCCTTGGGGAGCTTCGGTTATTTTTGTGAAGAAATCCGATGGCACATTTAGGCTTTGCGTTGACTACCTCAAGCTTAATGATCTTACTATCAAAAATTAATATCCTTTACCTCGGATTGATGACCTATTCGATCAACTTATTGGTGCTAGAGTCTTTTCACAATAGGACTTGGCAACCGGTTTTCATCAGCTTCGTATTACAGAGGATAGCATTCCTTTGACGTCGTTCCGTACTCGTTATGGATCTTATGAATGGCTTGTTATGCCATTTGGTTTAACAAATGCTCCGACTTATTTCGTCGACCTTCTGAATCGAGTTTTAAAAGATTTTCTCGATCGATTTGTTCTCATATTTATGGATGATATTCTTGTGTATTCAAAAACCGAGGAGGAGCATGAAAAACATCTTTGGATTGTGTTGGAAACTCTTAGGAGTAATCAATTAAAAGAAATTTTTTCTAAATGCCACTTATGGCAATCTCGTGTGAAGTTTCTCGGTCATATTATTTCCGAATCCGGAACTTCCGTAGATCCTTTAAAGATTGGAGCGATTCAAGATTGGAAGAGACCGGAGAGTGTGACGGAAATCCATAGCTTCCTTAGATTGGCTGGTTATTACCGTCGTTTTATCAAGGACTTTTCAAAAATTGCCATGCCTCTCACTAGCTTAACTAAGAAAGGTGTTAAATACATTTGGTTGGACAAATGTGAAGCTTCTTTTCAGAAATTAAAAGAACTCCTTTCTAATGCTCCTATTCTTGTGATTCCCGAAGGAAATCAAGATTTCGTTGTTTATACCGATGCTAGCCGCGTTGGTTTGGGTGCCGTTCTTATGCAAAGAGAACGTGTTATTGCTTATGCTCTACGCAATTGAAGCCTACTGAGACTAGATATGCCACTCATGATTTAGAACTCGCAACTATTGTTTTCGCCCTTCGTATTTGGCATCATTATCTTTTGGGAGAAAAGTTTAATCTTTATACCGACCATAAATCTTTGAAGTATCTATTTTCTCAAAAGGAACTAAATTTGCGTCAACAACGTTGGCTCGAATTTCTTCCATCTTATGATCTTGATATTTTTTATACTTCCGGAAAGGGAAATCGTGTTGCGGATGCACTTAGTCGCAAGCAACAAGCGGTTGTTTCTATGATGATATCCGAATGGAATGATCTCGAAATTTTATCCACTTGTGAGATTCGAGATCGTGTTTCCGATCTAAGTTCATCTCTTGCTTTATGTAGCCTTGAGGCTCATCCTTCTCTTTTAGACCGCATTCTTGAAGCTCAAAAGCTAGATCCCGAATTGGCCCTTCTTTGCCATTGATTAAGGGATAAAACTGATATTGAAGATTTGAAAGACTTTGATATCGATTCTCGTGGCGGCATTCGAAAATTTGGTAGACTTATCATGCCAAATAATATCGATCTTCGTAAAGACATTTTAGAAGATTCACATCGTTCTAAATTTACCATTAATACCGGTAGTAGTAAAATGTAATATGAAGCGACTTAATTATTGGGAGGGAATGAAATATGATATTTCTAACTTTGTTAAGTGTTGCATGACTTGCCAACTCATTAAGGCCGAACATCAAAGGTCCGGTCGGTTATTTCAACCTTTAGAAATTCCAATTTGGAAGTGGGATCAAGTTTCCATGGATTTTATAGACGGCCTTCCCCGTTCTCGTTCGGGTCATGATAGCCTATGGGTGATAGTTGATAGACCTACTAAATCTGCCCATTTTATTCTCGTTCGGTCCAATCAGACCGTACCTCTTTTGGCTAAACTCTTTATTAAAGAAATTGTTAAATTGCATGGAGTTCCTACTTCTATTGTCAGTGATCATGATCCATTGTTTACTAGTGGATTTTGGAAGAGTCTTCAAAAAGATTTGGGAACGAAGCTTAATTATAGCACTGCTTATCATCCTCAATCAGATGGACAAATCGAGCGTGTGAATCAAACTCCTGAAGATCTTCTTCGTGCATGTGTTCTTGATTTTGGTGGAAGTTGGGAAGATCATATTTCTCTTGTCGAATTTTCCTATAATAATAGCTTCCAATCTAGTATTGGTATGGCACCTTTCGAGGCACTTTACGGAAGGCCATGCCGTTCTCCTTCTTGTTGGCTTAAGGTTGATGAGAAGCTGTTTTTAGGTCCAGATTTTATCCGTGATTCCACAGAAAAGATTGATCTTATTCGTCATAGGATGAAAGAAACTCAAAGCAGGCAAAAATCCTATGCCGATAACTGGAGAAGGAAATTATAATTTTCTATGGGAGATCTTGTGTTTATCCGTGTTTCACCTACGAAGGGTGTTGTATGTTTCAGCCGATCAGGAAAGTTAGCACCTCGATATATTTGTCCATTTTCCATCACCGAACGTATTGGTTCCATGGCTTATCGCCTTTTGTTGCTGGCTCAATTTTCTGCTATTCATGACGTGTTTCACGTTTCTCAATTGTGGAAATGCCTTCGAGATTCTGATTCTATTCTTGAGCCCGGTATTGTGAAAGAAATTGAAGTTTCACCTAATCTAACTTATGAGCAACATCCTACTCGTATTATTGCTTCGGAAGTCAAACGTCTTCGAAATAAAGATGTTCCGCTTGTGAGAGTTCAATGGTCCTCAAACCCTAAGGATTGCTCTTGGGAATCTAGAGAATTTATCGAGCGAGCACATCCGGACTTACTTTCTCGTGCTCTTTGAGGTGAACTTTTTATTTCAATTTTTTTTTGTTGAATATGCTTTTATGGTTGTTACTTTATGTTTTCTTCTTAAATATTGCGAGGACGCAATTTCTTTAAGGAGGGGAGTATGTAACAACTCGCATATTTATCGATTTTATATTTTAAATATTTTATCGATACTCGGATTTTAGTCCGAAAACCTACTTTTTGCAAACAGTCGAATTGGGACTCGAGACACCTTCGATTGAGTTCAAAATACCGTTTGCAACCTTTTTGAGTATAAGCTTCGATATGTTTGGAGTAAGTTGAATTTTGCTACATTTTCACTTAGGGCTTTGGGTTGGGTTCAACCCACTAGCCAACTTAATACCCCAAACTGAACCACTCCTCTTCATTGCTCCCTCTTCCTCTACATTTTATTTCTAAAGAGATTAATGGTGAGTGGAATGGGAAATTAAAACTCCAAACCCTAGTTTTCTTTTGCAAATCAAGCTCTAGCTCCAAACTAATAGAAGAAACTTTGGTAAGCCTCTTCTTCTTCTTCTCCAACTCATTCTCTTATCAATTTCAGAAATTCCTAAACCTAACTTTGGGAATGTTCTTCTTTTTTAGCACAGATTCAAGCTCATTTGGGTTGTGTTGAAGAGTGGTCGATTCTCCCTTTGCTTTCAAGCTTCTTCTTCATTGTTTTTGTGAAAAGGTGAGATTTTTATCTCACATCTATGCTTATATCTATCTTTGAATGTTGGTTATGAATTCCAAACACTTATTCATGTGCATTTGCTTTTGGCTTGGATTGATTTGGTAAATATTCCAATTTTTGGTGTTTTGGGTTCAATTCTTTAAAAATCATAGCTTTGATTTCTTGATCATGTTTTTGGTGATGAACCGAAGACTTCTATGGCCGGGTAGTCGATTGGCGTAAACCCTTAGTGCCGTGGCTCGACCGATAGCAATTCGGAAGGGATTGGCATTCATTAGATAGGCATGGGAGTGTTGGCAACAGGGTCCGGCCGACCGAGCTCTGTTGTCGGCCGACCGACCTGCTACCCGAGCACTTCCTGCCTCTGTTTTGGTAGCGCAGGTTACAGGCTCCGGCCGACCGAGCTTAGGGCTCGGTCGACCGACCTGCTACCCGAGCACTTCCACCATTAGTTTAGTCAACCGACTCATGGAGTCCGGTTGACCGACCTGTTGCTATTTTGCCTGTTGCACCTATTTTGCGTGATTTCCAAGTTTAATCGATTCGTGTTCTTTCCTTATTTGTTGTTATCATTTGGTATTGACTTTGATGACTTCTTTCCTTCCGGAATTCTAGGAATATCCATTTTGATGGATTCGGTATCGGTTTCTTTGGATTTTTATTCACGTCTTCGAATGTGAATTTCGGTGGTTGATTGTTTTACAATCATTTTTGTGATTTGTCACTTTAAAAATATAAAGGTTGCAATACTAGTAGTAAATATCAAAATTCTTTCATCAAAGCGATTTCAACACTATTTTATTACAAAGTTTGTTTCTTAAACCGTTTCCAATCTATTATTATATACAAACCTTTACCTCATTCGTATGAGAAATCTAATTAAACGGCTTAGTAAAACAAGTGGTATGAAACGTTTGCGTTTACTTCGTCGGTTAATTTTTGGACTTGTTCGATTGAATCTCTTGTGACAATTTCCTAGTGAAGATGTACAGTTTGTTCGTAAATATTTATGTTAAGCTAGTGGTTATGGGACATGAAGCTAAATTCATATATTTACTAGCTTAGCGTAATTGACACTTTCTCGATGATCAACGACGATCATTTTTGTGATTTAGACTAGCAATGTGCGATGTCTCTTTGTCTGTGAGGGGGACTAAACCCCGTTTTGTGGAGTTTCGACTCAAATTAGTGGGGTAGCAACCCATGGTCTTCGGGCCGTTTGTGGAGCTTCGGCTCAATTTGTGATGGCTAGCAACCATGGAATTAGCGTTTCGTTTGTGATACACGTGTTGGTGAGCTTTATGCTCCCGTTTGTGATAGGCCTTTGCCCCTTTTTGTGATTTCTGGATTTCATGTGTTGATTTCTGGAATTTTTGCTTCACCAATTTTCGTGATTTTCATTGATAAGTTTTATCAATCTTTGTGCATTGGTGAATTCATGTGTCATTGACTTGTTGTGAATACAAGTTTTGGGTATGAAACCCTTTTTGGATCTCTGAGAAGATTCTTGTGATATTGATTAATCTCATGTTGATTTTCATTTACATACTTATAGTAGTATGTCATTATGGTTATCATATGTTTATGCCATGTCTCTTTTCCTATATCATGTCATCTGATATTTATAGCTAGAGTGATCCGTTTATTGTTTTCTTATGAAATAATACTCGGGTCAGACCGAGATGTTACAGGTGCTTCTGCTTGACTTCTCCCCAGGGATTCATTACTCTGACTTTTGGCTAACAACTTAGATTAGTAGTTTTTGGTTGTATACATTTGAGATATAGACTCATAGTTGTGTACTTATTCTTTTGTATAACACATGTTGCTATCCATTTGTGTCATTGTGGATCTTTTAGACCACTACTCTGATGAACACTTTTATGTGTTATATATATATTCATGTCTATTTCGGCCTTTGAGATATGAATTATCTGTGACTGATTTGTGTTATGTTTATTTCTATATTTGTTTCCGAAGACATTATAGCCACTATGTAGTAGCTTTGAGTTTGTGTCGGTTTGTTGGACTTTCCCTTGAAAAGAATGAAAGTTATATTTTATCTGGCATATCGGTACTCGCACAAAACAATTATACAGATGGTCGCTCCTCAACAGCCTTATTCTCCATGCTAGTTGACGGCATTACACCGTAGTGTCCTTGTCTAGCGTGGGTATAGAGGTGGGGTGTCATAGCTTCGTTCCTAGGTCGCTCGGCCATATGTTAAACCGTATTTGTTAGGTCGCTCGGCTAGGTCGCGTCACTTAGGTCGCGCCATTGGTCTCTTTAAGTCGCTCGGCTTGTCCCTGTGTGTTAGGTCGCGCTTTACCTTAGGTCGCCCGCCCTATTCTCTACCCCTTAGGTCGCGCCATGCCATAAGTCGCAACCTCTTAAATCGCAACCCTATAGGCCGCTTGCCTTACTGTTAGGTCGGCCTACCTTAGGTCGCTTGGCCTGCTTGCACTGTTAGGTCGCACATGCTTTGGGTCGCGCCATTCCTTAGGTCGGTTGCAGTTAGGTCGCGCCACCCTTTAAGTCGCACCAGCTTTAAGCCGCATGCTATTTCTTAAGTCGTTGATCTCTTAGGTCGTATGCCGTGTAGTCGCATGCGTTGAGCCGCTGATTTCTTGTGTTGACTTATGTTAAGTCGAAAGTCGTGGCTGTTAAGTCGCAAAGGTATTTCCACTTTGATGAATCTGGAATCGAATTCTTTCGATTTTATTCATGTCTTCGAATGTGAATTTTTGTGATTTATTGTTTCTACAATCATTTTTGTGATTGGTCCCTACATCTCACTCGTACGAGAAATCTAATTAAACGATTTAGTAAAACAAACGGTATGAAACGCCTGCATTTACTTCGCCGGTTAATTCTTGGACTTGTTCGATTGAATCTCTTGTGACAATTTTCGAGTGGAGATTTACAATTTGTTCGTAAATATTTAAGTTAAGATAGTGGTTATGGGACATGAGCTAAGCTTATACATTTACTAGCTTACTGTAATTGACACTTCTTGATGATCGTTGATGATCATTTTTGTGATTTAGACTAGCAAATGTGCGATGTCTCTTTGTCTACGAGGGAGACTAAATCTCGTTTCTGTGGAGCTTCGGCTCAATTTGGTGGGGTAGCGACCCATGGTCTTTGGGCCGTTTTATGGAGCTTCTGCTCTAAATTAATGGTTAGCAACCATGGAATAGCGTTCCATTTTGTGATATACGTGTTGGTGAGTTTTCATGCTCCCGTTTTGTGAAAGGTCTCCCCCTTTTTGTGATTTCTGGATTTCATTGATGATTTCTGGAATTTGTGTTTTTACTAATTTTCGTTATTTACATTGATAAGTTTTATCGTTATTTGTGCATTGGTGAATTTGTGTGCCATTAACTTTTGTGATTGGCATTGATATTATTGTCAATATTATGGTTTGGCGAATATAAATAAAGAGTATGACGTTCCTTCTGATCTTTGAGAAGATTCTTGTGATATTGATTAATCCCTAGTTGATTTTCAATTGCATACTTATCATAGTATGGCTTTGTGGTTATCATATATTTATGTCGTACCTCTTATTCTATATCATTTTATCTGATATTTATACCTAGACTGATCCGTTTATTATTTTCTTATTAAATAATACTCGGGTTAGACCGAGATGTTACAGGTGCTTCTGCTTGACTTCACATCTGGGATTATCACCCTAACTTTTGGCTAACTACTTAAATTAGTAGTTTTTGTTGTATACATTTGAGATATAGACTCGTTTATGTATCCATATTCTTTTGTCTAGCACTTTTAGCTATTCTTTTGTGACATTGTGGATCTTTTTTGACCACTACTCTGATGTACACTTTCATGTGTTATATATTCATATCTATTTCCGCTTTGTGATATGGATGTGTGTGACTGATTTGTGTTATGTTTATTTCTATATTTGTTTCCGAAGAATATATATAGTCACTGTGTAGTAGATTTGAGTTTGTATCGGTATGTCGGATTTCCTCTTTAAACCAAACGCATGTTGTACTATCTGACATATCGTTGCTCGCACAAAACAATTACACGGATGGTCCCTCCTCAACAGCTTTATTCTCCACGCTAGTTGATGGCAATACCCCGTATTGTCCTTGGATAGTGTGGGTGTAGAGGTGGGGCGTCACAGCTTGTTATCAGAACCAATCTTCGGAACAATGTAGAATGATCTAGCAAGGATCATCATCCTAAGTCCATATTAGGATTCGTGCTTTAGGATTTAATTCGAGCCTTCTTACCGATTCATCCTATTTTCTTTATGATTCCTTGTTTATCTATCAAGATTTCTTGATATTCATTTGGTGAATAACTTTATCCTTCTTCTTTCTTTCTTTCAAAAAGGAAGAGAAATGGTTAGACCTGGCCGTCCCAGCGCCGGTCAATCTCGTGCTACTCCCCAAGATGGAGTATTTATGTCTACCCAGCAGCTTCTTGATCTAGAAAGGAATGCTCAAGCAGCCGGATCTAGTCCGTAGTCCACTCACCCTAGGTCTGGATTTGCACGTTTGTGTAGCAATTATACCAATTTAGGTGGGAAGCCATTCAAAGGTTCTGAAACTATTATTGAAGTCCAGGCTTGGCTGAGAACGTGCGATCGAATCTTTTTTCACATGAATCTTATTGATCTTCACTGTGTTCAGGTGGCCTCTAGTATGCTCCAAGAAAGAGCATTAGATTGGTATGAGCTTCTGATTTCTGAAATAAATGAAGCGAATCTTACTTGGGAGAAATTCCAGGAACGCTTCGAATTAAAATTTGTGCTAGATGCTGAGAAGGTGACTTTGGCTTGCCGTTTCATTGATCTTGTTCAAGGTGAATCCTCTGTGACAGACTATGTTGCATCATTCGAGTCACTTTCTAAATATGGGGTCGAGTACGTAAACACCCCATTGAAGAAGAACCAAAGATTTGTCTATGGCTTGAATAAAAATCTCAAGAAGCCATTACTTCTAAAGTTAGAAGTTTCTTTTGATCAACTCGTTGATATCGCTCTTCGACTTGAAGAGGCAGATAAAGAAAGTGACGTTGAAGTTATGGGTGCCAAACCGAAGTTCAACAACAAGAAAAGGCCTAATAAGTTTAGAGGTCCTTATCCCAATAAGAAAGGGAAGCAAACAACTTCAGTGGCGAAGACTTCTACCTCTAGTAGTGAGCAATCCTACAATAGTGGTTCTAAGGACCATTATGCGAACAAGCGTTCAAAGCCCCGAGCTTGTCGCTATTGCAAAAGCCCAGATCATTACTTATCTTCTTGTCCCAAACTTCAGGGAAAGAAGGAGGGAAAGCTTAATATTTCTCAAGCCCCTGGCAACACATCTCATGGTAAAGGTATTTCTCATTCTATCCTTGATGGCATTATTTTATTTCGTGATCACCCTATTCGAGTTCTTTTTGATACGGGTGCGTCCCA
The DNA here is from genome assembly GCA_030765085.1 of Allium cepa. Classification (NCBI taxonomy): domain Eukaryota; kingdom Viridiplantae; phylum Streptophyta; class Magnoliopsida; order Asparagales; family Amaryllidaceae; genus Allium; species Allium cepa. The sequence continues at coordinate 753,813,310 of CM060931.1, read as the reverse complement.
CTCTTTTATTTCAAAAGAACTTGTTGATACTTTTTCTTTCGAAGTTTTGTGTTTAATGACTTCTTTGAGAATTGCGAATCTGGTTGGTGGATCCGCAACAATCAGTTTATTGTATAAAGATGTCGAGATTATTTTATGTGACTTTTCTTTCCGAGCCGATTTTCATGTTATCGCTACTTAGGCTTTGGAATGATTTTTGGAATGGATTGGCTTAACTGCTATGAAGCCCAAATCCTATGTCCTGAGTGGACTATTCATCTTTGACATCCTCAATCTGTTAAGTAGATTTCTATTGATCTTAAAGATTCGGATTCCAGCTTAGTTGCATCTTTATATTCTTTAAATCCTCAAGATGACGATAATGATGATGAGGAGGACATTATTTCTCTTATTCACGTTGTTCGTAAATTTTCTGACATATTTGAGCCCGTTTTAGGATTACCACCTAAGCGGGCGCTTGAGTTCAGAATTAATCTCATCCCTAGAGCTCAACCTATCACTCGTCCTCCTTATCGTATGTCTAATAAAGAAAATGAGAAGATGCGCAAACAATTATGCGAATTGGAGACGAAGCAATTTATTCGATCTAGTTCCTCGCCTTGGGGAGCTTCGGCTATTTTTGTGAAGAAATCCGATGGTACACTTAGGCTTTGCGTTGACTACCGCAAGCTTAATGATCTTACTATCAAGAATAAATATCCTTTACCTCGGATTGGTGATCTATTCGATCAACTTAGTGGTGCTAGAGACTTTTCACAATTAGACTTAGCTACCGGTTTTCATCAACTTCGTATTGCAGAGGATAGTATTCCTTTGACATCGTTCCGTACTCGTTATGGATCTTATGAATGGCTTGTTATGCCATTTGGTTCAATAAATGCTCCGGCTTATTTCGTTGACCTTATGAATAGAGTTTTCAAAGACTTCCTTGATCTGTTTGTTCTCATCTTTATTGATGATATTCTTGTGTATTGTAAAACCGAGGAGGAGCATGAAAACATCTTTGGATTGTGTTGGAAACTCTTAGGAGCAATCAATTAAAAGCAAAATTTTCTAAATGCCACTTTTGGCAATCTCGTGTGAAGTTCCTCGGTCATATTATTTCTGAATCTGGAATTTCCGTGGATCCTTCAAAGATTGAAGCGATTCAAAATTGGAAGAGACCGGAGTGTGTGACGGAGATTCGTAGTTTTCTCGGATTGGCGGGTTATTACCGCCGTTTCATAAAGGACTTTTCCAAAATTTCCGTGCCTCTTACTAGTTTGACAAAGAAGGGAGTTAAATACATTTGGTCGGACAAATGTGAAGCTTCTTTTCAGAAATTAAAAGAACTCCTTTCCGATGCTCCTATTTTTGTGATTCCCGGGGTAAATCAAGATTTTATTGTTTATACCGATGCTAGTCGCGTTGGTTAGGGTACCGTTCTTATGCAAAGAGAACGTGTTATTGCTTATGCTTCTAGTCAATTAAAGACCGCCGAGACTAGATATGCCACTCATGATTTAGAACTCGCGGCTATTGTTTCCGCCCTTTGTATTTGGCAACATTATCTTTTGGGAGAAAATTTATTCTTTACACTGATCATAAATCTTTGAAGTGTCTATTTTCTCAAAAGGAACTTAATTTGCGTCAACAACGTTGGCTCGAATTTCTTGCAGCTTATGATCGTGATACGCTTTATACTCCCGGAAAGGGAAATCGTGTTGCGGACGCACTTAGTCATAAGCAACAAGCGGTTGTTTCTATGATAATATCCGAATGGAATGATCTCGGAATTCTATCCACTTGTGAGATTCGAGATCGTATTTTCATTTTATGTTCATCTCTTGTTTTACGTAGTCTTGAGGCTCATCCTTCTCTTTTAGACCGCATTCTTGAAGCTCAAAAGCTAGATCCCGAATTGGCTCTTCTTCGCCATAATTTTAGGGATAAAATTGATATTGAAGGTTTGAAGGACTTTGATATTGATTCTCATGGCGTTATTCGAAAATTTGGTAGACCTATCGTGCTAAATATTAGTAATCTTCGTAAAGACATTTTAGAAGATTCTCATCGTTCAAAATTTACCATTCATCCCGGTAGTAGTGAAATGTACGCGGACATGAAGCGACTTTATTATTGGGAGGGAATGCAATCTGATATTGCTAACTATTTTAAGTGTTGCATGACTTGCCAACACGTTAAGGCCGAACACCAAAGGCCCGGTGGGTTATTGCAACCTTTAGAAATTCCAACTTGGAAGTGGGACCAAATTTCCATGGATTTTATAGATGGCCTTCCCCGTTCCCGTTCGGGTCATGATAGCATATGGGTGATAGTCGATAGACTTACTAAATCCGCCCATTTTATTACCGTTCGGTCCAATCGAACGGTTCCTCTCTTAGCCAAACTCTTTATTAATGAAATTGTTAAATTGCATGGAGTTCCTACTTCTATTGTTAGTGATCGTGATCCATTGTTTAATAGTAGATTTTGGAAGAGTCATCAAAAAGCTTTGGGAACGAATCTTAATTTTAGCACCGCTTATCATTCCCAGTCCAATGGACAAACCGAGTGTGTGAATCAAACTCTTGAAGATCTTCTTCGTGCGTGTGTTCTTGATTTTGGTGGAAGTTGGGAAGACTATATTTCTCTGGTTGAGTTTTCCTATAATAATAGCTTCCAATCTAGTATTGGTACGGCACCTTTTGAGGCACTCTATGGAAGGCCATGCCGATCTCCTTCTTGTTGGCTTGAGGCCGGTGAGAGGCTGGTTTTAGGTCCAGATTTTATTCGTGATTCCACAGAGAAAATTGACCTTATTCGTCATAGGATGAAAGAAGCCCAGAGTAGACAAAAATCCTATGCCGATAAACGGAGAAGGAAATTAGAATTTTCTATGGGTGATCTTGTGTTTATTTGTGTTTCACCGATGAAGGGTGTTGTACGTTTCAGTCGATCGAGAAATTTAGCACTTCGATATATTGGTCCATTTTCCATCACCGGATGTATTGGTTCCATGGCATATCGCCTTTTATTACCGGCTCAATTTTCTTCTATTCATGACGTGTTTCACGTTTCTCAATTATGGAAGTGCCTTCGTGATTCCGATTCTATTCTTGAGCCCGGTGTTGTGGAAGAAATTGAAGTTTCACCTAATTTAACTTATGAGCAACATCCTATTCGTATTATTGCTTCGGAGGTCAAGCGCGTTCGAAATAAAGATGTTCCGCTTGTTAAAGTCCAATGGTCCTCAAATCCTAAGGATTGCTCTTGGGAATCTAGAGAGTTCATCGATCGAACACATCCGAACTTACTTTCAAGTGCTCCATGAGGTGAATTTCTTATTTCAAATTTCCTTTGTGTTGATATGCTTTCATGGTTGTTACCTTATATTTTCTTCTTAAATATTGCAAGGACGCAATTTCTTTAAGGAGGGGAGTCCGTAACAACCCGCGTATTTTACGATTGAATATTTAAATATTTTATTTTAATATTTTATCATTAGTCGGACTTTAGTCCAAAAAGTTACTTTTTTGCATACGGTCGAATTAGGACTCGGAACCACTTCCATTGGGTCCAAAACACCATTTGCAATCTTTTTGAGTATAAACTTTGATATGTTTGGAGTTAGTGGAATTTTGCTACCTTTTCACTTTGGGCTTTGGGTTTAGTTTAGCCCATTAGGCTAAACTATTAACTCTAGCTCAACCCCCTTCCCTTCGTAACTTCACTTTCATTTCCTAACACTCTAGCTTTGTCAAAAATGGAGGAAGGAATGGGAAATTAAAACTCCAAGCCCTAGTTCATTTGCAAATCCAACATCTAACTCCAAATTCAAAGAGAAGCCATCGATTCTTCCTTTGCTCTCAAGCTTCTTTTTCATTGATTTTGTGTAAAGGTGAGATTTTTATCCCATATCTTTGTCTATAACTATCTTTGATTGTTGGGTATAAATTTCTAACACTTATTCATGTGCATTTGCTTTTGGTTTGGATTGAATTGGTGAAAATCCCAATTTTTAGTGTTTTGGGTTCAAATCTTTAAAAATCCAATCTTTGATGTTTGAACACGTTTTTGGTGACGCATCGAGGAGCCAATATGACCGGGTAGCCGATAGGCGTAATCCCCTAGCGTTCATGCTCGATCGGTTGCAAATTGAGAGAGTTTTGGGCATTTTTATTGCTTAGGTCGTTCGGCCTGCACATATGATTCTCGGCCTGCAATTTTGGTCGTTCTGTCCCTTAGGTCGCAACCTATAGGTCGCGCCATGCTCGGTCGTCCCCATTAAGTCGCATGGCCTTCTTTGCCCCTTAGGTCGTCCCCATTAAGTCGCACGGCCTTCTTTACCCCTTAGGTCGTTAGGTCGCACGCCCATTAAGTTGCACGACCTTCTTTACCCCTTAGGTCGTTTCGTCACTAGGTTGCTCGACCGTATGTTAAACCGTATTTGTTAGGTCGCTCGGCTAGGTCGCGTCACGTAGGTCACGCCATTGGTCACTTTAAGTCGCTCGGCTTGTCTCTGTGTGTTTGGTCGCCCTTTACCTTAAGTCGCCTGGCCTATTCTCTACCCCTTAGGTCGCGCCATGCCATAAGTCGCGACCTCTTAGGTCGCAACCCCATAGGCCACTTGCCTTACTGTTAGGTCGGTCTGCCTTAGGTCGCTCGGCCAGCTTGCGCTGTTAGGTCGCACATGCTTTGGGTCGCGCCATTCCTTCGGTCGGTTGCAGTTAGGTCGCGCCACCCTTTAAGTCACACCAGCTTTAAGCTGCATGCTATTTCCTAAGTCACTGATCTCTTAGGTCGTATGTCGTGTAGTCGCATGCTTTGAGCCGCTGATTTCTTGTGTTGACTTATGTTAAGTCGAAAGTCGTGGCTGTTAAGTCGCAAGGGTATTTCCACTTTGATGAATTTGGAATCGAATTCTTTAGATTTTATTCACGTCTTCGAATATGAATTTTTGTGATTTATTGTTTCTACAATCATTTTTGTGATTTTTCCTTTCATCTCACTCGTACGAGAAATCTAATTAAACGACTTAGTAAAACAAATGGTATGAAATGCTTGCATTTACTTCGCCGGTTAATTCTTGGACTTGTTCGATTGAATCTCTTGTGACAATTTCGAATGGAGATTTACAATTTGTTCGTAAATATTTAAGTTAATCTAGTTGTTATTGGACATGAAGCTAAGCTTATATATTTACTAGCTTACTGTAATTGACACTTCTTGATGATCGTTGATGATCATTTTTGAGATTTAGACTAGCAACTGTGCGATGTCGCTTTGTCTACGAGGGAGACTAAACCCCGTTTCTATGGAGCTTCGGCTCAATTTGGTGGGGTAGCGACCCATGGTCTTCGGGCCGTTTTGTGGAGCTTCAGCTCAAAATTAATGGTTAGCAACCACGGAATAGCGTTCCATTTTGTGATACACATGTTGGTGAGTTTTCATGCTCCCGTTTTGTGATAGGCCTCCCACTTTTTGTGTTTTCTGGATTTCCTTTGATGATTTCTGGAATTTGTGTTTTCACCAATTTTCGTGATTTACATTGACAAGTTTTGTCGATATTTGTGCATTGGTGAATATGTGTGTCATTAACTTTTGTGATTGGCATTGATATTATTGTCAATATTTATGGTTTGGCGAATATAAATAAAGAGTATGACGTTCCTTTTGATCTTTGAGAAGATTCTTGTGATATTGATTAACCCCCAGTTGATTTTCAATTGCATACTTATCACAGTATGGGTTTATGTTTATCATATATTTATGTCATGCCTCTTATTCTGTATCATTTTATCTGATATTTATAGCTAGACTGATCCGTTTATTATTTTCTTATTAAATAATACTCGGGTCAGACCGAGATGTTACAAGTGCTTCTGCTTGACTTCACATCTGGGATTATCACACTGACTTTTGGCTAACTACTTAGATTAGTGGTTTTTGCTGTATACATTTGAGATATAGACTCATTGATGTATCCATATTCTTTTGTCTAGCACTTGTAGCTATTCTTTTGTGACATTATGGATATTTTTTGACCACTACTCTGATGTACACTTTCATGTCTTATATATCTATTTCCGCCTTTGTGATATGGATGCGTATGACTGATTTGTGTTATGTTTATTTGTATATTTGTTTTCGAAGAATATATATAGTCACTATGTAGTAGCTTTGAGTTTGTATCGGTATGTCGGATTTCCTCCTTAAACTAAACGCATATTGTACTATCTGACATATCGTTGCTTGCACAAAGCAATTACGCGGATGGTCGCTCCTCAATAGCCTTATTCTCCATGCTAGTTGACGGCATTACCCCGTAGTGTCCTTGGCTAGTGTGGGTATAGAGGTAGGGCGTCACAGCTTGGTATCAGAGCCAATCTTTAGAAAAATGTAGAATAATCTAGCAAGGATCATCGTCCTAAGTCCATCTTAGTAGTCGTGCTTTAGGATTTAATTCGAGTCTTCGTACTGATTCATCCTATTTTCTTTATGATTCCTTGTTTATCTATCAAGATTGCTTGATATTCATTTGGTGAATAACTTTATTTTTCTTCTTTCTTTCTTTTAAAAAGGAAGAGAAATGGTTAGACCTGGCCGTCCCAGCACCGATCAATCTCGTGCTACTTCCTAAGATGAAGTATATATGTCTGCCCAGCAGCTTCTTGATCTAGTAAGGAATGCTCAAGCACCCGGATCTAATCCATAGTCTACTCATCCTAGGTCTAGATTTGCATGTTGTGTAGAGATTATACCAATTTAGGTGGGAAGCCATTCAAACGTTCTGAAACTATTATTGAAGTCCAGGCTTGGCTGAGAATGTGCGATCGAATCTTTTCTCGCATGAATCTTATTGATCTTCCCGTATTAAGGTGGCCTCTAGTATGTTCCAAGAAAGAGCATTAGATTGGTTTGAGCTTCTGATTTCTGAAATAAACGAAGCAGATCTTACTTGGGAGAAATTCTGGGAACGCTGCGAATTAAAACTTGTGCCAGAAGCTGTGAAGTTGACTTTGGCTCGCCGTTTCATTAACCTTGTTCAAGGTGAATCCTCTATGACAGACTACGTCGCATCATTCGAGTCACTTCCTAAATATGGGGCCGAGTACATAAACATCCCATTGAAGAAGAACCAAAGATTTGTCTATGGCTTGAACAAAAATCTTAAGAAGCCATTACTTCTAAACTTATAAGTTTCTTTTGATCAACTCGTTGATATCTCTCTTCGACTTGAAGAGGCAGATAAAGAAAGTGACGCTGAAGTTATGGGTGCCAAACCGAACTTCAACAATAAGAAAAGGCCTAGTAAGTTCAGAGGTCCTTATCCCAATAAGAAAGGGAAGAAAACAACTTCGGTGGAGAAGACTTCTACCTCTAGTAGTGAGCAATGCTACAATTGTGGTTCTAAGGACCATTATGCAAACGAGTGTTCAAAACCCCGAGCTTGTCGCTATTGCGAAAGCCCGGATCATTATTTATCTTCTTGTCCCAAACTTCAGGGCAAGAAGGAAGGAAAGCTTAATGTTGCTCAAGCCCCTGGCAACACAACTCGTGGTAAAGGTATTTCTCATTCTATCCTTGATGGAATTATTTTATTTTTTGATCACCCTATTCGAGTTCTTTTTGATATGGGTGCGTCCCACTCTTTTATTTCAAAAGAAATTGTTGATACTTTTTCTTTGGATGTTTTGTGTTTAATGACTTCTTTGAGAAATGCGAATCCGTTTGGTGGATCCGCAACAATTAGTTTATTGTGTAAAGATGTCGAGATTATTTTATGTGATTTTTCTTTCCGAGCCGATTTGCATGTTATGCGCTACTTAGGCTTTGGAATGATTTTGGGAATGGATTGGCTTAACCGCTATGAAGCCCAAATCCTATGTCCTGAGCGGACTATTCATCTTCGACATCCTCAATCTGTTAAGTAGATTTCTATTGATCTTAAAGATTCGGATTCCATCTTAGTTGCATCTTTATATTCTTTAAATCCTCATGATGACGATAATGATGATGAGGAGGATATTATTTCTCTTATTCACGTTGTTCGTGAACTTTCCGACATATTTGAGCCCGTTTTAGGATTACCCCCTAAGCGAGCAATTGAGTTCAGAATTAATCTCATCCCTGGAGCTCAACCTATCACTCGTCCTCCTTATTGTATGTCCAATAAAGAAAATGAGAAGATGCGCAAACAATTATCCTAATTGGAGACGAAGCAATTTATTCACTTTAGTTCCTCGCCTTGGGGAGCTTCGGCTATTTTTGTGAAGAAATCCGATGGTACACTTAGGCTTTGCGTTGACTACGGCAAGCTTAATGATCATACTACCAAGAATAAATATCCTTTACCTCGGATTGGTGATCTATTCGATCAACTTAGTGGTGCTAGAGTCTTTTCACAATTAAACATAGCTACCGGCTTTCATCAGCTTTGTATTGTAGAGGATAGTATTCCTTTGACATCGTTCCGTACTAGTTATGGATCTTATGAATGGCCTGTTATGCCATTTGGTTTAATGAACGCTCCTGATTAATTCGTTGACCTTATGAATAGAGTTTTCAAAGACTTCCTTGATCGGTTTGTTCTCATCTTTATTGATGATATTCTTATGCATTCTAAAACAGAGGAAGAGCATGAAAAACATCTTCGGATTGTGTTGGAAACTCTTAGTAGCAATCAAATAAAAGAAAAATTTTCTAAATGCAACTTTTGGCAATCTCATGTAAAGTTCCTCGATCATATTATTTCCGAATCCAGAATTTCCATGGATCCTTCAAAGATTGAAACGATTCAAAATTGGAAGAGACCGAGGAGTGAGACGGAGATTCGTAGTTTTCTCGGATTGGCGGGTTATTACTGCCGTTTCATAAAGGACTTTTCCAAAATTTCCGTGCCTCTTACTAGTTTGACAAAGAAGGGAGTTAAATATATTTGGTCGGACAAATGTGAAGCTTCTTTTCAGAAATTAAAAGAACTCCTTTCCGATGCTCCTATTCATGTGATTCCCAGGGGAAATCAAGATTTTATTGTTTATACCGATGCTAGTCGCGTTGGTTTGGGTAAAGTTCTTATGCAAAGAGAACGTGTTATTGCTTATGCTTCTAGGCAATTAAAGCCTGCCGAGACTAGATATGCCACTCATGATTTAGAACTCGCGGCTATTGTTTTCACCCTTCGTATTTGGCGTCATTATCTTTTGGAAGAAAAATTTATTCTTTACACTGATCATAAATCTTTGAAGTATCTATTTTCTCAAAAGGAACTTAATTTGCATCAACAACGTTGGCTCGAATTTCTTGCAGCATATAATCTTGATATTCTTTATACTCTCGGAAAGGTAAATCATGTTGCGGACGCACTTAGTCGTAAGCAACAAGCGGTTGTTTCTATGATGATATTGAAATGGAATGATCTCGGAGTTCTATCCACTTGTGAGATTCGAGATCGTATTTTCGTTTTGTGTTTATCTCTTGTTTTATGTAGTCTTGAGGCTCATCCTTCTCTTTTAGACCGCATTCTGGAAGCTCAAGAGCTAGATCCCGAATTGGCTCTTCTTGGCCAAAATTTTCGGGATAAAATTAATATTGTGGGTTTGAAGGACTTTGATATTGATTCTCGTGGCGGTATTTGAAAATTGGTAGACTTATCGTGCCAAATATTAGTAATCTTCGTAAAGACATTTTAGAAGATTCTCATCGTTCTAAATTTACCATTCATCCCGGTAGTAATAAAATGTATGCAGATATGAAGCGACTTTATTATTGGAAGGGAATGAAATATGATATTACTAACTTTTTTAAGTGTTGCATGACTTGCCAACTCATTAAGGCCGAAGATCAAAGTCCCGGTGGGTTATTGCAACCTTTAGAAATTCCAATTTGGAAGTGGGACCAAATTTCCATAGATTTTATATACGTCCATCACCGTTCCCGTCCGGGTCATGATAGCTTATGGGTGATAGTCGATAGACTTACTAAATCCGCCCATTTTATTCTTGTTCGGTCCAATCGAATCGTTCCTCTCTTGGCCAAACTCTTTATTAAAGAAATTGTTAAATTGCATGGAGTTCTTACTTCTATTATTAGTGATCGTGATCCATTGTTTACTAGTGGATTTTGGAAGAGTCTTCAAAAAGCTTTGGGAACGAAGCTTAATTTTAGCACCGCTTATCATCCCCAGTCCGATGGACAAACCGAGCGTGTGAATCAAACTCTTGAAGATCTTCTTCGTGCGTGTGTTCTTGATTTTGGTGGAAGTTGGGAAGATCATATTTCTCAGGTTGAGTTTTCCTATAATAATAGCTTCCAATCTAGAATTGGTATGGCACCGTTTGAAGCACTCTATGGAAGGCCATCCCGATCTCCTTCTTGTTGGCTTGAGGCCGGTGAGAGGCTGGTTTTAGGTCCAGATTTTATTCGTGATTCCATAGAGAAGATTGGCCTTATTCGTCATAGGATGAAAGAAGCCCAAAGTAGACAAAAATCCTATGCCGATAACCGAAGAAGGAATTTAGAATTTTTTGTGGGAGATCTTGTATTTATTCGTGTTTCACCTATGAAGGGTGTTGTACGTTTCAGTCGATCGGAAAAATAGTGCTTCGATATTGGTCCATTTCCCATCACCGAATGTATTAGTTCCGTGGCTTATCACTTTTTATTACCGGCTCAGTTTTCTTCTATTCATGACGTGTTTCACGTTTCTCAATTACGGAAGTGCCTTCGTGATTCCGATTCTATTCTTGAGCCCGCTGTTGTGGAAGAAATTGAAGTTTCACCTAATTTAACTTATGAGCAACACCCTATTCGTATTATTTCTTCGGAGGTCAAGCGCCTTCCGCTTGTTAAAGTCCAATGGTCCTCAAATCCTAAGGATGGCTCTTGGAAATATAGAGAGTTCATCAAGCGAAAACATCCGGACTTACTTTCTCCTACTCCATGAGGTGATTTTCTTATTTCAAATTTATTTTGTGTTGATATGCTTTCATGGTTGTTACCTTATATTTTCTTATTAAATATTGCAAGGACGCGATTTATTTAAGGAGGGGAGTCTGTAACCACTCGCATTTTTTACGATCAAATATTTAAATATTTTATTTAAATATTTTATCGTTAGTCGGAATTTAGTCCGAAAAGTTAATTTTTTTCATACGGTCGAATTAGGATTCGGAACCACTTCCATTGGGTCCAAAACACCGTTTGTAATCTTTTTGAGTATAAACTTTGATATGTTTGGAGTTAGTGGAATTTTGCTACTTTTTCACTTTGGGTTTTGGGTTTAGTTTAGCACATTAGGCTAAAATATTAACTCTAGCTCAACCCCCTTCCCTTCATAACTTCACTTTCATTTCCTAACACTCAAGCTTCATCCAAAATGGAGGAAGGAATGGGAAATTAAAACTCCAAGCCCTAGTTCATTTGCAAATCCAACATCTAACTCCAAATTCAACGAGAAGCCATTGATTCTTCCTTTGCTCTCAAACTTCTTCTTCATTGATTTTGTGCAAATGTGAGATTTTTATCTCACATCTTTGTCTATAATTATCTTTGATTGTTGGGTATAAATTCCTAACACTTCTTCATATGTATTTTCTTTTGGTTTGGATTGAATTAGTGAAAATCCCAATTTTTAGTGTTTTGGGTTCAAATTTTAAAAATCCAATCTTTGATGTTTGAACACGTTTTTGGTGATGCATCGAGGAGCCAATAGGACCGGGTAGTCGATATGCGTAATCACCTAGCGTTCGTGCTCGATCGGTTGCAAATTGAGAGAGTTTTTGGCATTTTTGTTGCTTAGGTCGTTCGACCTACACATATGATTCTCCGCCTGCAATTTAGGTCGTTCTGTGCCTTAGGTCGCAACCTATAGGTCGCCCCATGCTTGGTCGTCCCCATTAAGTCGCACATCCTTCTTTACCCCTTAGGTCATTAGGTCGTCCCCATTAAGTTGCTCAACCTTCTTTACCCCTTAGGTCGTTAGGTCGCACTCCCATTAAGTCACACGGCCTTCTTTACCCCTTAGGTCGTTTCGTCCCTAGGTCGCTCGGCCATATGTTAAACCGTATTTGTTAGGTCGCTCGGCTAGCTTGCGTCACTTAGGTCGCGCCATTTGTCTCTTTAAGTCCTCGGCTTGTCTCTGTGTGTTAGGTCGCGCTTTACCTTAAGTCGCCCGGCCTATTCTCTACCCCTTAGGTCGCACCATGCCATAAGCCGCAACCTCTTAGGTCGCATCCCCATAGGCCGCTTGCCTTACTATTAGGTTGGCCTGCCTTAGGTCGCTCGGCCTGCTTGCACTATTAGGTCGCACATGCTTTAGGTCGCGCCATTCCTTAGGTCGGTTGCAGTTAGGTCGTGCCACCCTTTAAGTCGCAGCGGCTTTAAGCCGCATGCTATTTCTTAAGTCGCTGATCTCTTAGGTCGTATGCCATATAGTCGCATGCATTGAGCCGCTGATTTCTTGTGTTGGCTTATGTTAAGTCGAAAGTTAGGGCTGTTAAGTCGCAAGGGTATTTCCACTTTGATGAATTTGGAATCAAATTCTTTGGATTTTATTCACGTCTTCGAATGTGAATTTTGTGATTTACTGTTTCTACAATCATTTTTGTAATTTGTCTCTTCATCTCACTCGTACGAGAAATCTAATTAAACGACTTAGTAAAACAAATGGTATGAAATGCTTGCATTTACTTTGTCGGTTAATTCTTGGACTTGTTCGATTGAATCTCTTGTGACAATTTTCGAGTGGAGATTTACAATTTGTTCGTAAATATTTAAGTTAAGCTAGTGGTTATGGGACATGAAGCTAAGCTTATATGTTTACTAGCTTACTGTAATTGACACTTCTTGATGATCGTTGATGATCATTTTTGAGATTTAGACTAGCAACTGTGCGATGTCTCTTTGTCAACGAGGGAGTCTAAACCCCGTTTCTATGGAGCTTCGGCTCAATTTGGTGGGGTAGCGACCCATGGTCTTCGGGCCGTTTTGTGGAGCTTCGGCTCAAAATTAATGGTTAGCAACCACGGAACAGCGTTCCATTTTGTGATACACATGTTGGTGAGTTTTCATGCTCCCGTTTTGCGATAGGCCTTCCCCTTTTTGTGATTTCAGGATTTCCATTGATGATTTCTGGAATTTGTGTTCACCAATTTTCGTGATTTACATTGATAAGTTTTGTCGATATTTGTGCATGGTGAATTTATGTGTCATTAACTTTTGTGATTGGCATTGATATTATTGTCAATATTTATGGTTTGGCGAATATAAATAAAGAGTATGACGTTCCTTTTGATCTTTGAGAAGATTCTTGTGATATTGATTAATCCCTAGTTGATTTTCAATTGCATACTTATCACAGTATGGCTTTATGTTTATCATATATTTATGTCATGCCTCTTATTCTATATCATTTTATCTGATATTTATAGCTAGACTAATCCGTTTATTATTTTCCTATTAAATAATACTCGGGTCAGACTGAGATGTTACAAGTGCTTCTGCTTGACTTCACATCTGGGATTATCACCCTGACTTTTGGCTAACTACTTAGATTAGTAGTTTTTGTTGTATACATTTGAGATACAGACTCATTGATGTATCCATATTCTTTTGTCTAGCACTTGTAGCTATTCTTTTGTGACATTGTGGATCTTGTTTGACCACTACTCTGATGTACACTTTCATGTGTTATATATTCATATCTATTTCCGCCTTTGTGATATGGATGTCTGTGACTGATTTGTTTTATGTTTATTTCTATATTTATTTTCGAAGAATATATATAGTCAATGTGTAGTAGCTTTGAGTTTGTGTCGGTATGTCGGATTTCCTCCTTAAACCAAACGGATGTTGTACTATGTGACATATCGTTGCTCGCACAAAGCAATTACGCGGATGGTCGCTCCTCAATAGCCTTATTCTCCGTGCTAGTTGACGGCATTACCCCGTAGTTCCTTGGCTAGTGTGGGTATAGAGGTGGGGCATCACATTTGATCTAAAGTTCAATTTTTTAGTATTGTATAGTCTTAAGTAAGGAAACATAAGCGTCCAAAAGTTCTTAAGTTATGATAATCTGGTTGGACCCCATACAGTTTTTCTATAGGACTAATTCCTTTTAGAACATTTGTTGGCAATCTATTAATTAGATATGCAGCAGTATTAAATGCTTCAGGCTAGAATTTTAAGGGCAATGATGCATGAGCTAGTAAAGTTAGTCCAGATTCTACTATGTGCCTATGTTTTCTTTCAACTAAGCCGTTCTGTTCAGAGGTATAGGGACTTGTGGTTGTTGAATTAGTTCCTTTTTCTGAAAGAAATTACCGAGTGTTTTATATTTTGTATCCCCGTCTAATTGCGTGATCTTAACTAGAGAATTGGTTTGCTTTTCAGTCATAGTTATAAATTTTATTACTGAATTACATGCTTTGGTTTTTTTTAGAAAGTATATACATGTATATCTTGTGTGTGTATCAACAAATGAAATGTAGTATTTGTGCCCAAAATTTGAATATATAGGTGCTAGTCCCCATAGATCAGTGGCGACTAATTCTCGTGGTTTTAAATACTCTATTAAAGAATCATTGAATGCTAACTTATGACTCTTACCCATTTGACAATAAGTGCACAATAAGTTAATGAAATATTATCAAATGATATTCTACTTTCAATAAGAATTTGTCTTATAACTTTTACACTTGGGTGACTAAGTTTGTAGTGCCAAAGATCAAATACACTCTTATAGTTTCCTTCCTTATGTAGATTACAATAAGTTTTCTCTTTAGCAAGACTGCTGCGGTTGATAGACTTAAATTTGTACAATCCTTTTTGTAGTGACCTGCAGTTCCGTACCCCTTGAGTAGATAATAATTCTTTCTCGTTCAACCCAAAGTGTACGAAGGAGCGAATAACTAAGGTAAAAGAAGAAGAAAGAGGTATAGGAAGATGATAAAACAACATCATAGTCTCACAATCGTAGCGGAGCAAAATAATATATAATATAGCTTTTAAATACAAAGAAATCTGTACTGTTATATATAAATACCATTATCAGAGTACAACAATCATCCATCACTTTGGACACCTTATTATTCGTCCTTACACAGTGGAAATAATAATTCAAGTACGGAGATACGTCTCTGTCATCCAGCTCACCTCTTGAGCTCCATAGCATATTTTCCTGGATCTGCTCAACTCGGACTGATCCAAGCATCATAATAAAACAACATCCGAGTCAGTCTGGAAAACCAGCGTGAGAAAATCACGCTCTGGATTATTATATTTTCGAAAATCCTTTGGAAACAAAGGTATCTCGTAAGACCACGCCACAAACAAATATGCCGGGTTTTTACCTTACGATAACCAAATTTTTTTTATCAAATCCGTCTGATATTATAATGGTGTCTATAGAAAGTAAAATAGAATCTAGCTGAAATGCTTGCATCTCATGTTCCAGCAATAGTTGGGCACATTCAAAACCATACGGGCGCTTATTGGAGATTGGGTTCCATACAATGGCAGGGCTACTAGGGTACCGCCCGTCACAGTACCTAGTTTACATCAGCGTACCGAGGACCACTCTCGATCCCCTTCAACACTAGAACGGAGCTACCCCTTACTGGATAGTTCGAATAAGATCGCCCCGTGGTTGGGATCAGCAACCTCCCACACAGCCGAATAAAGGGACATCTAGATAGGGGAAATCTTACCGTAATTGGGTGCTACCCACTTAGCCTTGCTGCACCTCCCCTATTTTAGCCATTCCCGGTTGATGAGGCTTGACGCTAAGCATTACCTTTTAAAGAACACATTCAATTAGAATGCTCATCATCCTCCAATGACGATGGTATGATAGCATTCGTCCATACAAGTTGTCCTGGGTCTGGACAAACCGAATCACCATCTTCCCCATTTCACGGTCTTCATTCGCTACGTTCAAATAGGATCGAAGTGGTTTTCGGATAATTAAATCCGATCCCGGTCTCTTCGAAATGATCAACGCATTGGCCAATATTGATAGTCGGTTATTTAACTATCAAATAACATTCACAAGTAACCACCAGGCCTTAAATAGTTTTTCAAATTATTTATTTCAAAATATTTACACATGATATCAATTCCCATGCCTCAACACTTAGAATATTTCTTTCCACTTCAATTGATATTCAACACTTGGATAATATTCATTTATCTCCTATTTCTTTTCTCAAAAATCCTTTACAACTTTATTTGTAAATTCCCAACTCGTTTCACACGAAATCTATAAATTTCAAAACTTCTTAGTTAATTTTCGTTTAATATTTTCAAAGCCATTTATGCTTATTTAAAATTTCAGTTTCACTTCTACATCCTTTGTGAGTTTATTTCACCTTTCGAAGTTCATTTATCTTACGCTTTAGAATTTTATTTAAGTTCCCATAATACCTATATAAGAATCTTTCCTCTAAAATTGTATCTGTTTTTATTAAACTTCGCTTCCCATCTCAAGAGGATTTTATAATTGAATTTTAAAATTTTAAAATTATATATGAAATAGGGAAAATGTTTTGTATTCAAAATATGGTTTTAGATAAACTAAAATATCAACATCTTAAAGCATTAAAATTCATATTCAGTTACTAATTTATTTAATAAGCTGATTTATAACATTAGAATTTATTTCAATAAGTATTAAGTATTAAAATAACTAATTTCGGAATATTCTAAATCCAGATAATTGTTTTAAAAGTTATATAGCATGGTAATTTAAATTACCATTTAAAACAATTCCAATTTACTCAACAAGTCTACTTTAGAAAATCCAATATTCACTAATTCAGTTCATAAATTCCTCTTAATTCGTATCCCAACGACTGTATCACCATTTCTCACATTCGAAATATATTCCACTATTTCTTTACAAAACTGTTCCCATTATGCGAAATAAGTTCGCACCATCAACTTATATTGTTACATATCCAATAATATCATTCCATCTTATTTATAACCCCGTCTATAAATTTACAACTACTTTGTGATTTCCATTTATTTACAAAACCAAATTCTATTTATAATTCCATATTATAATTTATCCCTTAATAAAATTCCATTATTTCAAATCTATTCTAATTATCGATTACAATTCTCTTTCAAAATATTGCAAATATCTTTCAAGTCCTTAATATATAATCTTATTTAAAATTCTCTATTTAACCAATTTACCAATAGTTCAATATAACTAAGTTTGATTATATATTTCTCATTCCATTTAATTTTCTTTACAAAATAACCCAACTTGCAGTTAAACATTTTTCATCCAAATCTTTTTTTTATTGGCTTCAAACTAATTATTTATGGTATTTAAAAATACTAAATTCAATTTCCATGCTATTTAACATTTAATAATTCAATTCACACACACACGATCTAAATCAATTAATCCATCATATCATATATCTATATATCTATATCTATATATATATATATATATATAAACGAAGACAATAAATATTTTTGAGAAATCCAGTTGGATCCGTTCAACCTTTTTTTCTCTGCGTCCATACATGTTAGTCAATAAATAAAATACCAATCCCACTTCCAAGGGGATATTGCCGTATATATGGTCATCCGCTATTATGCGGGGCATATAGGGTCTCATCCGCTGTATAATGCGGGAATATCAATCATTCCAATAATAATATATATGCTACTATATATATAATATCATCCAACAGATAAATTATACATTTATCATCAAGTCAGGCATCAATTATTTTAAATTTAACATTTAAATTTAAATAGATAATCCAAATGAGTGAGAAAATATCACCTTTATTTTTGTTTGCAATCCACTTCAATCTCGACTTGGTTTCACGATTACTTTAGACCTTGCATAAACATTTATACGGTTTATTTACATTCGAAATAATCGAATAATTAGTTTTCCTTTTTAATAAATTTAATTAACAAACAATTTAATTTTAACTAATAATTTCCCTTTTAAAAACCTTTTAGTAACTATAATAAATTAAACAAGTTAATTAAACAAATTAACTACCAATCCATTATTTTAAAATAAACTAGTAAATTTAAAATCTGTATATGTATATTATTTTTCTTTTGAAAATAACGTGTAAGACTTAAAAATCTAATCTCTATATAAACTCTTCAACATTTTAAAATTTCTGTATCTTCCAAAATCTTATATAGATACATATTTACTGTTTTACCTACATGTATATTTAAATTAAATTAAGAGTAAAAAAAACTTTACCTTAATATAATAATTTTTTTCTTTTCTGTAAATAAAAATAGTAATTTACTTTACTGTATATATAGACATATTGTTAACTCCGCTTTTCCAGCGACCTAAAGATGGACGACCTAACAGCTTAGGTTCATGGAACGACCTAACGACATAAAGGTTTACGACCTAGAGAAGCGGGACCACCTAAAGATGGATGACCTAACGTCTTAAGATTCTCAGCGACTTAGAGAGTTGGACGACTTAAGGGCTTAAAGACTTAACAGTTTAAGAGAGTTGGACGACTTAAGGGCTTAACGGCTTAAGAGGGGTGAGCGACTTAATTAGTAAACGACTCACGGAGTTATCGACCTAATGGCCTAAACACTCTACGACCTAAAGTGCTAAAGCAACAGTGACCTAGCATCTTCTGCAAAAACCGGGGGTCCAACAACCACTAAGTCGCTAGCGACTTAAGTAGACCACTACCTAAGTTATAACAGGCTTATCCCTAAGTCGCCTAACTCCTTAGTTCATTTGAGAAAGGATCAGGAACTACGCTACCCTGTTCTACTGTGACCTTAAGTCGCGCCCGACCTACCGACCTATGACCTGACTTAAGTCGCTCACGACCTAGTACTTAGAGAATAAATAGAGCCGCTTACCCAGAGGCGGGGGGATCTACCAAATGATTAGGTACGAGCCTGTTAAGTCATGACTCGTATCTTCCTAATTCGCGAACAAGTTATGGTATACCCTAGGTCGCGTGCGACCTATAGCTCCATCCAAAACTCCCGATAAATACGGCATGTGCTCCAACATGAATGGGACTTTTTCCGATCATTTTCTTCAAAGCATCGAGACTCTGCCATCTTCAAACCAAGCCTTACTCCAACACTTGAAACTCACAAGAAGCTTCAATCAACTTCAAGTAAGGATTCAACACATTCAACCACGAATTCGGAGAATTCTCTTGCACCGAATTTTTTCTAGCTACTTGTCTTTTGAAGTGAATTATAATTGAAGGAAATTGTAAAGGATTGTAATCATATAAGCAATAAAGAAGGATTGAAGTGGACGTAGGCTTGAATATAAGCCGAACCACTATAAACTCTGTGTCCTTTACTTCTTTTTCAACGAATTACCGCTTTTTCTGTTTCCCGTGTTAACGGGTGATGCTTTCATTCAATCTCTATTTGCATCGGGGTGTTAGCGTCTAACTTTTTGCGTTAACATTTTTGGTGCTTTCACTGAGAATTGAACTCAGGACCTGTCATCATAGTTTCGCAGAAGTTTGTAGAAAGGATTTCTCTAAAAACCAAATGTTTATCTGAAATAATGGCTCCAGGAAGGAAGCGTAAGTCTGTTAGATCTGACGATGTTCGCGAGACTACTGCAACCTCTCCTCCTTTAAGTCAAACAACTCCAACTGTCGGAGTTACACGAGTAGAGCTGGATGCCGTTGTATCCGGGCTACATCGGCAAATGGAAGCTCAGAATAAGCTAATGATGGAAAGGTTGAATGCTTTATTTGAGGCAAACCGTCAACCGATGTCTAAAGAGGGAAATCTTGCTGATGAAGTGCAGAATGTGGAAGGAAGAAATATCCCTCAAAGGGCGGTTGATCCAGCGGAAAGGACACCTCCCCAAGCCGGAGGATCGGGGCCACAACCAACTCTCCGTGGGCGACTGTCAAGGCAAAATTCGGAGAGAATGGCTGATGTTTGTCCCGCTGAGCCTCAGAATGATGAAGAGTATTTATCAGGCATGGTTCATCAGATTATGAACGAAAGTATGCAGAGAAATGAAGATGAGAAAGAATGGGGTTTCTCTCCGAGCAAAACTCCATTCACCGAAAAAATCCTGAAGGCAGAATTCCCAAGGAAGTTTGTCCCTCCAACTATTCAAGCTTACAAGGGGAAGAGCGATCCTAATGAGTTTCTGTATAAGTATGATTGGCACATGACGGGTGCCAGAGCCTCTGATGAAATCAAATGCCGGTATTTTCCGGTATACCTGGAAGGAGTTGCTTTACTTTGGTTCACAAAGCTGCCGGTCCGATCGATAGACCAATTTTCTGATTTGACCCAGAAATTCAAGGAACAGTTTCGATTATATGCGTCAAAGGCGAAGGATATAATTTCGTTATCCAGCTTGGAGCAGAATCCTGGAGAATCCATTAGAGCTTTCCTGAATCGCTTCAATATAGCTCTAGATGAAGTGGACAATGCGGAGCCGAGAATGATTTTGACATACCTGATGAAGGCTATTGATAAGATAAGTCAGTTCGGGAGATGGTTGAAAATGAAGGAACCAAACTCACTTGAGAAGTTTTATAATAAAGCCGATGAATTCATGCGTCTGGAAAGCCTCGAAGCACCGGCTAAGATGGTATCAACAGGGGCTGGAAATAGTAATGCTGCTCCGAATAAGAAGGAATCCGGTAATCAGAAGAGGGGGAACGATGCCCAGAAGAAGCAAGGAGATGCAAAGAAAGGACGTCCCTTCAACTTTACCCCTCTGACTGATACCTCGGAAAACATCTACTTTGCAAACAAAGACACGGTCGAATTCCCCACACCAGCTAAGCAAAGAGTTAATGGAAGAGCTGAGAGAATGGAAGGTTTTTCCATAACCAGCCCGGACATGATACTAACGAGTGTCGTCACTTAAAGGAGGTAGTTGAGGAACTATTGAAGCAAAACAAGCTCCAACAATATGTAAGAAGGAACAAGAATCTCCCAACCTCGTCAACTCAAGGACAACAGGTTCCTGTTCATTGTCCTGGGTCAAGTGAGAAGGCGGCAGCTCATGAATCAGAGAGGCCTGTTATAAATGTGGTTACAGGAGGCCATCACCCAACTGGCAGGAGTTGGGGCGAGATGGAAAGATACGCCCGTGCTCTGAAGTATGCACCGGAAAATGAAAGTGTTTTTGTGTTAGAAGATGCTGCGCCCCTGAAGCAGCAGAAAACCTTTAAAGATGACATTATATTCAGTAACAGGGATTCGATGGGTGTTGAAGCTCCTACCATTGATCCTTTGGTCATCTCCGCTGGCATCGGGCCAGCTACTGTTAAAAGAGTTCTGGTTGATTGTGGAGCTTCATGCAACATTCTCTTTAAGAAGACTTTTGATCAGATGAAGATTCCAATGGCTGACGTTCAAGCTTCGTCACTAAAGATTGCTGGCTTTACTGGGGAGCCGAAACAGCCAATTGGGACTACGTAGAGCTTGGAGAGGGGTAGAGAAAAGTCGCTCGAAAACAGACATTTGTTATTGTTGAAGAATTTTCTTCCCATAATGCCTTCTTAGGCCGACCAACTCTGGCAGCATTTAAAGCTATTCTTGCCCCGTGGTGTCTGACCATAAAATTCCCCACAGATAATGGAGTCGGTGTGGTGAAAGGGGATCCGAATGCTGGATGTGAATGTTATCTTACGGAGTTGCGTGAATCAAGGAAGAGAGAAATGGGAAAAGATGCGGCAGCCCCAGTCCGAATCAAAGAATCGACCTTATAGCAATTACAGGGTGGACCCTGCACAGGCGAATATAGTGGTGCACGAAGAGATATGGATCCAAGAAAAGCTAGTGTAGGGGAAAATAGAGTGGTACCAGTTGAAGTGACAGTCCCGGTACCTGTTGACCCGAAAGACCCGAATGAAGTGCTGAATATGGGTTCGTAGCTTAATGCAACGGTTCAAAATGTTTTGATATCATTTTTGAAAATGAATCTGGATGTATTCTCCTGGACTCATGCCGATATGTGTGGAATATCTCCAGAAATTGCGGTGCATACCTCGAATATTGATCCAAAGTTTACACCAGTAAAGCAGAAATGAAGAACTCAAGGTCCTGAAAGGTCAGCAGCATTGAAAGAAGAGGTCGATCGGCTCATGGAGAATGGTTTTATCAGAGAATCTACTTATCTGAATTGGGTCTCAAATCCTGTACTGGTTAAAAAAGCTAATGGGAAATGGAGAGTGTGCATTGACTTTTCAGATTTAAACAAAGCCTGCCCCAAAGACCGCGTCCCGTTACCCAGGATTGACCAGTTGGTGGATGGAACGGCGGGGCATGAATTGTTATCTTTTATGGATTCCTATTCCGAATATAACCAGATCATGATGCATGAGCCAAATCAGGAGGACACGAGCTTTATCACCAATGTTGGTCTCTATTGTTACAGAATCATGCCTTTCGGACTTAAGAATGTAGGGGCAACTTACCAAAGACTTGTGAATTCCATGTTTAAACCACAGATTGGCAAGACTATGGAAGTTTATGTCGATGATATGCTGGTAAAGTCAAAGAAAGCAGTGGACCACATGGATCACTTGGCAGAGATGTTCTCAATCCTCCGAAAGTACGGTATGAAGCTGAACCCTTTGAAGTGTTCATTTGGAGTAGAATCTGGAAAGTTTCTGGGTTTCGTTGTGAGTGCACGGGGCATTGAAGCTAATCCTACTCAGATAACTGCCTTAAGAAAAGTCAAAGCTCCTAGAATGAAGAAGGAATTGCAAAGTCTCAATGGAAAGGTTGCTACCTTGAGTCGGTTCATTTCTAAAGCTACTGATAAATGCATTCCATTCTTCGATGCTCTAAAGAAAGGAAGAAAAAACTTTGACTGGACTCCTGAATGCCAGAAAGCTTTCGATGAGCTGATTCGTCAGATGGAAACGCCTCCTATACTTTCTAAGCCTGACAATGGTGAAGATCTTTTTGTATATTTGGCAATTTCGTCTCATGCCCTCAACGCAGCTTTGGTACGGGAGGATGCAAAAATTCAGCACCCGGTCTACTACATCAGCAAGAGATTCACTGGGGCAGAATTGAACTATTCAAAGTTGGAAAAGCTCACCTATTGTCTATTGACTGCATCAACAAAATTGAGACCATATTTCCAAGCTCATCCCATCAAAGTCCTCACCGATCAGCCCTTGAAGCAAGTCCTGTTTCGTCCTGAGACTTCGGGTCGTCTTTTGAAATGGAATATTGAACTCAGCCAATATGACATCACTTATCATCCCCGGAGAGCAATCAATGGACAAGCTTTGGCAGACTTCATTGCGGAATGCACAGACAAAGGAGATGGTGAGGAAACGGTAACCACTAATCCCCCAATTCTATGGAAATTGTATGTTGATGGCGCAAGAAACGATTACTGTTCCGGGGCTGGGGTTGTGCTTGAAACTCCTGAAGGACGGTCATTGTGTTATGCTTTAAGATTGGAATTCCCTTCGAGAAACAACGAAGCAGAGTATGAAGCTCTTATTGCCGGTCTGAGAATTGCGAAGGAGTTGAACATCAAAACGTTGCAGATCTTCAGTGATTCGCAGCTTATTGTGTGTCAAGTCAGGAAAGAGTTTCGAACCAAAGGAGGAAATCTGACCGCTTACTTGTCAAGAGCCTGGGAGCTTCTCGAGGACCTGGACCATTATACAATAAACCATATACCTCGGGAAGAAAACATGAAGGCAGATTCCCTCGCAAAGTATGCAAGCACTGGTGAAGCTCAATTATTGGGATTAGTTCCTATTGAAGTCCTGTCAACTCCAAGCATTGATGAGATGGATATAGACCGGATCATGACCATGTCTCAAGAACAGGAATCATGGATGACTCCGGTAAAGGATTATCTGCTCATCGGATCTGCGCCAGAAAGTTCAAAAGAACGTCAGAAACTGTTAAGAAAGGCTTCAAGGTATATAATTCAAGATGGCCGATTATTCCGACGAGGGTTTTTAGTGCCATTGCTCCGATGTGTGACTGAAGAAGAAGCTAAGACAATTCTAGCTGAAGTACATGGAGGGGAATGTGGAGATCATACAGGTGGTCAAACTTTAGCAAAGAAAATTCTCCGTTAATGGATACTTTTGGCTGAATATCAACCGAGATGGTGCAGACTACTCCCGAAAGTGCGACAAATGCCAGAGATTTGCTAAAATCCCAAGAGCACCTTCCACTCAGATAACACAGATGGTCAGTCCGTGGCCATTTTCAATTTGGGGAATGGATCTCATCGGGCCTCTGCCAACTGCGAAATCCGGAATCAGATATGCTATTGTTGCTATGGATTATTTTACTAAATGGGCTGAATCTGAACCTTTAGCTACTATTACCTCTAAGAAAATGATAAACTTTGTAACTAAGAATATCATTTGCAGGTATGGAGTGCCTCAAAAGATAATCACGGACAATGGAACCCAATTTGAAAGTGAAGAGTTCCAAGATTTTTGCAAAAAATTCAAGATCCAGAAAAGTTTCTCAACAGTGGCTCATCCGCACGCAAACGGGCAAGTGGAAGCAGTAAACCAAATTATCAAATCAACCATAAAAAAATAGCTAGAAAAAGCGAAAGGTGGTTGGGTCGATAAACTTCCGCTAGCACTATGGGCATATAGAACTACGCATAAAACTGCGACGGGGCACACTCCATTTTCATTGGCATATGGATCAGAGACAATTATTCCGGTAGAAATAGAGGTCCCTTCACGTAGAAGAATCCATTTCAATCAAGCCGAAAATGAAAAGCTGCAACTTGAAGCCCTTGACTTCCTTGACGAGAAAAGGGAAGAAACTGAACTCAGAACTGCAGCGCACCAGCAAAGAATAGCCAGGCACTTCAATTCCAAAGTTCGCCGGCGCAGCTTTGAAGTGGGGGATCTAATCTTAAAAAGAATTATGACACCTACAGGCGCGCTTGGACCAAACTGGGAAGGGCCGTATGTTATAGGCCAAAAACTTCTTGATGGCACATTCAAACTTGTAACTATCGAAGGAGACCCAATCCCAAGAGCTTGGAACAGCAATCATTTATGCCCATATTTCACTTAAAGGCTTTAATGAAATATTGTAAAAGAATGATGAATGTATGATTCTTGCAATGAAAGCCGTTGTAAAGTCAGTGCAAATGAATAATAAGAGCTATAAAGTGGATGTAGGCCCAGTTCTTGGCCGAACCACTATAAATCTTGTGTTCTTTACTATTATAGACCGTTTTGTTTTATTTCGACATATAAAATACGTTAATTGTGTTACTAAAATGTCAATTTAATAATGTAGGCCGTAAAAACAAAGCTTACCCATCGCAAGACCAAGCGATCTCCGACATCACCCAACAAGCAAACACTAAACCATTCAAAATTTTCATACTCAAATTCTATGAAAGAAGTGCTTCGAACAAAAGTTAGCGATGTGGCTGGAAGTGGACCATTTCTAACTAACTGTGAATGTTTGTCCAAACGACCATCCAGTTAAATAGCCTGTGTCTACCACCACCAACTCGCTTAACTATGAAGTATATTCCTTTGGATAAGGAAAATTGTTGGCAACTAAAAGGGGATGATATTTGAAAAAGATAACGGGGATCTCCGACATAAATAGATGGCAAAGAGACATGGGCGAGCAAGCATCAAACAACAAAAGACCTCTTTGGAGGCACAAGCCCTCTTCGGAGGCACAACTCTTCAGAGGATAAAGACCTCAAACGGGGCATGCCAGAAGACTTTCTCAACAAAAAAGATTGGTATGGAATGACCGGGAGCACCTTCCCGACTGGAAGGCAAGGCACTTGTTTGCTAGCTGAGACAGTTTGCGCAGACAAGCATCCAAGTAACTTGCGTCTGCCCCGTGGATCCGTACGATGATCGGAGGCACCTTCCCAAGTGGAAGGCAAAGCGCCTGTTCACTAGTTGAGACAATCTGCGTAAATAAGCGTCCAAGTAACTTGTGTCCGCCCCGTGAATCCGGCCAACCATGAGGAGGAAACTTCCAGGTAGACTCGGAGGCACGCATTCCACCGAGATCTGAAATAAAACTTCACAAGTGCTGGAATGTGAAAAGCCCTCTTCGGAGGCCCATTTCACCATAGTTGAAATGCTAAAAGACCTCGAGCAGGCCTCGCCAGAAAAAGAGAGTTCTTTCTCGACATAAAGTTGCGGACTGATCGGTGGCACAGCCCCGTGAATCCATCCAACTAAGATAAAGAAGCTCCAAACTTCCAGGCAAAAGCCCTACTCAGAGGCACACATTTCACCGTGATCTGAAATAAAACTTCACATGAGTCGAAATGTGAAAAGCCCTCTTCGGAGGCCCGCTTCCCAGCGAACAGGGAAAAGATAAAAGCCTCTCCCAAGAGGTAGAAACAAAAAGACCTCTTCCCAGAGGCACAATCAAACAAAAAGACCTCTTCCCAGAGGCACAATAAAAACTCTCGTTAGAGGCTCAAGCAGGTTGAAACCCTTTTTTTCGAAAAGCCCACTGCACTATGAAGTGAAATCCACTTGCCAAAGTAAAAGTGACTTTTTTCAAAAAAGTGGAGTGTAAAAACTTTGAAAAAAAAACTCCTCCAAAATGAGGTACATCCTACTAAATACAAAAAATATTTCCTTGAAATGGAAATATTATCCTATAAAGTACGGATGCAAACCTCCTTCAAACAGAAAAGTTGTTCTCTAAAGAAAGAGTACATGTCTTCTCGAAATAGAGGAATTGTTCTCTAAAAACTTCGCTAATGTGAAAGAGATTGCAATAAGCCATGGTATGGGGGCAACACACTATAAGTACAATAATGGAAACAATGCTCAAACAACATACCATAGACTCATCGCAATATCACGCAAAGGAAACAAGGAACTTGTATAAAATAAAGAATAAATGTATTCTTAAGTACAGACAGAAGTTTGTATAGGTAAAAGGAACATTTTATTCAATACTACGAAAATTTTATACAGGTACAGGTTTCAAGATAAAGAAAAGCGGGGGTCGGTACCCGCATAATACCCGGCCAGTACATGCAGAAAGCAAAAAGTAAAGCAAAGAATGGAAAGCGGGACTCATCACTTCTTTCTCCCACCACCTTTAGAGCCTTCACCTGGCTTAATAGGCAATTTTTCAGGCCGGCTTGAGAGAGTTGGGGGAGAAGGAAAGAAAGCTAGTGCTGGATCAACTTTCGTTTCCTTTTCAGTAACAGAAATGCTTCTCCCTTTCTTCTTTGAAGTTGTACGCTTCCTCCTCCTCCTTGAAGAAGAGTCACTCCTCGGAGTGACAAGAGCAGACAATTTTATGTCATCAGAAAGGGTTCACTCCGGAGATACTTCTCCTCCTTCAAGTCCTTCGGCCTTCTGCTCCTGCGAAGCGGTTGGATCGTCCAAGTCTTGAAGGCTCCTATTAATTCTTCCTGCGATCTCGGCTAGGAAGTAGGAGTAATTTGAAAAGTAGGAGGAGGAGAAGTTTCTATGACACTGGGCGTTCTCGCTACAGAAGAAAAACAAAAAATATTAGTATCTCCCACGAAGAGAGGAGGTAACAGCTCATCGACTCTTAAGTAATAAGCAACAAGTTCATCAAGCTCGGCCGAAGCAAATGAGTAATCCGCTTGACCTGGTTCGACGTTAATATTACCTGGAGAAGTGGGCTTCCTAATGTCAACTTCATAAGCTTGTGCTTCAGTGCTCTCTTCGCCTTCATCTCCACCCTGTGCACTTGTAATCTCAGTTATAACTTTAGCAGGGGACGGAGAATGGGAACCGGAGCCTGTGATGTCAACATCGGCCGAAATTGAAGGAGGGACAGGGGCAATTGATAGTGCTTCTTTCATCATCCCAACACGCTCTCTAGCGAGTTGCTCTTTTCCTCTGGCAAGGGCTGCACGAGCTCCGTCATCCAGGTAATGTGCCTCGAGTTCTTCTTCGGCATACCCAGCATCTTTAAGCATATCTAGCGCAGCTTCCCATACTTCAGCCAAAGTGATTTCATATTTAGGACCCAAAAATGCTAGACTGCCACGCCGTAGGACACTTTGCAAGTAGAAGTTGAATAATGTCGAACTGACATCGGCTTTGGTGGCTTGATGAGCTTCTTCAGCTGCAATTTTACCGGCATAACCTCATCGCGCTCTTTCTCAACTGTAGCAAGTCGAGTTTTTAATGTCTCAATTTCGAGGTTCTGAGAGCTGGTCTATTGTTGCAACTGTGCAACTTCAGCACGATAATCTTCTATAACCTTTTCCTGCCACTTGAGTTAATCTTCGGCCTCTCGTTGGCTAGCGTGAGCATCCCGCACTTGTTGCTGAAGCACACTTTCCCTTTGGGAGTATGAATTGGAGGAAGTAGCAAGCTCTTCTTTAAGTTTTCCAACTTCTGCTTCAAGCTTTTCATTATAAGCGGCAATGCTCCTTATCTCTGCGTCATGTTGATCAAGAGCCTTTTGCCATTCGGATTTATCGTTCTCCATGGTTAACATAGCCTCAAGGTTTGCGTGGTTCACTCTCTAGAGTTCGTCAACAAGTTTCTGCCAATTCGACATTCTCTCAATATCAAGCTTGACAGCATCAAGATTTCGCAACATGGCTGGTTTCTCGACTGGAACCAGATCAAGATCAAAGCGAACTCCCTTCAAGCACCAGTTTGGAAATCAGTTTTGAAGAGTGGCTGGGCCTGGTACGACTTGATATGAGGGCTGCCAATGATCGTCTGAATGTTGGTACGAGCAAGAGCAGGAGACTGAGGAGGCACCAAAGCAATTGGCTCTTTAGGAATGTCAGATGATGACTTTTCACTGTGCTTGGTACGTTTGCTCGAACCTTCGGTGGCATGGCTCTTTCCTTTGTCATCATGGGATTTTCATTTAAGGGAGTCATCCTCTCTGTGGGAAGAGTCTCGATGTTCATCCCCTCTCCCGTACCGTTCTTCGTATGCTTTTCTCTCCTGAGCTTTTCGAGCAGCCCTCTCCTCATCAGTTTACCTACGAGGGGGAAGATAGCGCCTGTAATCATATTGACTGCGCCTGCCATACTTCTTAAAGTCATCATAATACGAGCCACTTCGCCCCATTGAAGAACCTGAAATTGAAAAAGAAGCATAACTTGAGAATCTTCAAATTGCAAGGAGTTAAGTGCATATTAGTGCCAATAAATCCTAAGTGTGTGTGGTGTGTGCAAACTACACGCGTCGAACTACGAACCGCTCCTCAGTTGTGGGGTAGTGATAGATTTTACAGCCAATGTTGATTCTTGAGGTGGTGGAGTCTGTTGAAGAGCAGATGTCGCTTCAACCGCTGGAGATACAATTTTAGCAGCGGGCAGATCATCTTTAAAGAGTTCTTGAGACGTAACCATAAAGTCGCTCAACCCTTCGAAAGTGTCATTACCACTGTGTTCAACAAGGCTCTTCGCCTCAAATCCTTCATCAGTAGTCTTCCCGGTTTGTTGAAGATCTTCTTCTTCTTCGATAACCGGGGCAAGAGCAAGTTCACAAGATGGTCCAGCAATGACAGTTGGAGTAGAAGATTTTACCAACGAAGCCTCAGTTGTAAGTTCCTTCGGTACGGGTTCGTCAGTAGAAACTGGGGCATCTAATGCCTTAGCTGGGGAATCAGGGACTTCCTGAGGTTGTGTAGAGCGGGAAGAATGTAGAAGTCCAAACTGATGTAGAAACTCATCCTTCAACAGAAATTTTATACTCCTTTCCTCAGTAGCCACGGCATTCAGTCTTTCAAAGATTTGCTTGTGGCCTGGATCTCTAGAGGGGGGAGGAAGTGCTGAAAAAGGAAAGAGTAAAATTAGCACTTAGCAACTCAGATCTCAAAAAGCTCAGGAATGGAAAAAATAAGAAGCATGTAATCTTACTTCCTACTCTACACATAGCATAAAACCCTGGGGGCAGCGAACAAAGAAAAACTGATTCAAGAAGCCATGTGCGCTTTCGGAAAGATCGGTAATGAGTTTGCGATTCCTAGCACTTCTTACAACAGTAATGGAGGGATGATCTTTATTCTTAGCAAATGAGCATAAGTAGCAAATTTCTTCGAAACTCGGCAGGCGATCAAGAATTCTCATTAATAAAACACATAACCCAATCAGGATAGCATGGCAATTGGGATGTAGTTGAAACGGAGAGATGGTCAACCGAAGGAGAAGCGTTCGAAGAAAATTGTTAAAAGGAGGAATTGCTCCACTTAGACACATCTGGTGATTGACTGCGACAAAACCACGAGGTGGACTGTCGGCAGTATCATTCGGTCCGGGAAGTAGAGCATCACTCTCAGCAAAGCCAAATTGAATGCGTATTTGGTTAAATGCTCTCTGGGTTAAGGTAGTCGGAGTTCTTTCTGGAGGATTCACTACGGGAATAGCTGTCTGAAAGATCTCTCCAGCTTGAGCTACCACTTCTTCTTGATGTGAAGCCATTCTACATAAACAACTGGATATTCAAACATGAAGGTGCACGTTTCCTAAATGTGTGAAGTGTTGTGTAAAGCTAACAAAGTAACAAGCAAATGTAATTGAAATTAAACATATGTCAATTGCAATATTTCAAGACTTGTCGCTTTAAGTCCAAATACAAGTGTAATATTAGCGCAAACAAATCGACTTTAGTTGGTTGACATTGTTTTAATACTTCACTTGAGTTTGTTGATTCACGGCATTTCATACAATTTCTTTAAGTTAATTATCCTTTATCGACTAATCTGTCATTTGATGTGGGCAATCAATGGCAGTGTATTCGCCCTTGTTTTCTGCAAATGTTGTATTTAACAGGTTATTAGCATCAAATTTGGTATAATATGTTAAGAAAGCATAGCAAAGTCATGCAAGTTATTTCGGCAGTTCAAAGTTCGAGTTGGAAGTACAATCAAGTTCTATCAACATCTCGAAGTTTTCAAGTTTTGTTCAAGCCATGTAGTCATAGTCCAAAAGTTCTCTAAGTCCTAAGTCGTTCACGACCTAACAGGATGAGATGAAATTGGCTTAGGCTGAGGGAAACGGTTCGGCAGTGAAAAATTGTCCAAGTGCTAGGTCGTTGACGACCCAAAGGTTAAGTCGTTCGCGACCTAAAGGGAAAGCCATGTTAATGACCTAAAGGCTAGGTCGCTCACACGACCTAAAAGTTAGGTCGCAAGAGTGGTGCTGCAGGAATTTAGGTCACGAATCTGAAGGTCATTCAGTATCTGTTGGGTTGCAAGAATTTTTAGGTCGTCCACTTTCAGAATCCTTAGGTCATCTCTGGCGTTTTCCAGCGATTCCAGGTTATCTCCTTAATCCACTAACTCCTCTCCAACCCGATAACCCGTTATCTTCCATTAACAACAGAATCCACCATCTTCTCAAGAAAAACCCAAAAACTGATCCAAATCACCACAGAGCTACCATAAACCAAGCACGATGCTATAATCCTATGAATCGCAATGACGACATAGCCAATAACGATTGAAATCAATCACAACTTAACTCGAGAGCCAGGCAAGGCGTGCGAAGGTGATTTGCGGTCAGAAGGAAAAGGTTCATGTTTCAGTAATAGTCGCGATTGAATAAGGGACCAAATTCACTTACGTGAGATAATAGTAAGATGGATTGTTGATCGATTAACTTGGATTCGCCTTTGGGAACTCGAAAAGTCTCTAATGGAAGAAAAGGATATGGGAGCAGTTGATGAGGAGGAAAAAAACGAGCTAACGCTTATATAGAGAAGAAGCAAATAGATGTGCAGATTAAGCCATCTCTTAGGTCGCCCGCGACTTAGTTAAGTTTGGTCAAAGCACACGGCCTACGACCTAGGCGTGTACTTCGAGGGGCAAGTGTTGACTCCGCTTTTCCAGCGACCTAAAGATGTACGACCTAACAGCTTAGGTTCATGGAATGACCTAACGACATAAGGGTTTACGACCTAGAGAAGCGCGACGACCTAAAGATGGACGACCTAACGGCTTAAGATTCTCAGTGACTTAGAGAGTTGGACGACTTAAGGGCTTAACGACTTAACAATTTAAGAGAGTTGGACGACTTAAGGGCTTAACGGCTTAAGAGGGGTGAGCGACTTAAGGGGAGCAGCGACTTAATTAGTAAGCGACTCATGGAGTTGTCGACCTAATGGCCTAAACACTCTGCGACCTAAAGTGCTAAAGCAACAGTGACCTAGCATCTTCTGCAAAAACCGGGGGTCCCACAACCACTAAGTCGCTCGCGACTTAAGTCGACCACGACCTAAGTTATAACAGGCTTATCCCTAAGTCGCCTAACTCCTTAGTTCATTTGAGAAACGATCGGGAGCTACGCTACCCTGTTCTACTGTGACCTTAAGTCGCGCCTGACCTACCGACCTATGACCTGACTTAAGTCGCTCACGACCTAATACTTAAAGAATAAATAGAGCCGCTTTCCCAGAGGCAGGGGGGATCTACCAAATGATTAGGTACGAGCCAGTTAAGTCATGACTCGTATCTTCCTAACTCGCGAACAAGTTATGGTATACCCTAGGTCGCGTGCGACCTATAGCTCCATCCAAAACTCCCTATAAATACGGCGTGTGCTCCAACATGAAGGGGACTTTTTCCGATCATTTTCTTCAAAGCATCGAGACTCTGCCATCTTCAAACCAAGCCTTACTCCAACACTTGAAACTCACAAGAAGCTTCAATCAACTTCAAATAAGGATTCAACACATTCAACCATGAATTCGGAGAATTCTCTTGCACTGAAGTTTTTCTAGCTACTTGTCTTTTGAAGTGAATTGTAATTGAAGGGAATTGTAAAGGACTGTAATCATATAAGCAATAAAGAAGGATTGAAGTGGACGTAGGCTTGAATATAAGCCGAACCACTATAAACTCTGTGTCCTTTACTGCTTTTTCAGCTAATTACCGCTTTTTCTGTTTCCCATGTTAACGGGTGGTGCTTTCATTCAATCTCTATTTGCATCGGCGTGTTAGCGTCTAACTTTTTGCGTTAACACATAAACACACACACACACATATAAATCTATAAATTGAAGAAAAGAAATTATTTTATAAAACTTACTGTTATTATTTTTCTAACCTATATGTACATATTTTTCCTTCTCACTTATACATACATACATACATAAATATATATATATATATATTAATTCAATTTAAACAGAACTGGTATACTTCACTGCCAAAACCTTTTCTCGTGAACCCTAGCTGCCTTCGAACAATACCCCAACGCCTAGCTAACCGCTACCCTAACCAGGCTTAGCCCTCGTTCAGCACCACGACCTCAACGCGAGCCTCCATAAACGATCACGAGCTTCACCTAACCCAACTTTACCACTGCGAGACTCCCTTAAGACATCACACTCGCCTCCCTTCGTGCTTGCTCCCGATCCAAAAGTCGCGTCGCCCCGTTGCTTTATTGCGATTGCGACGATCACGATGTCTCCTTCTTTGTTTTTTGAACAAGAACTCGATTTTGAGGTTTGAGAAGGATTTTAGGGGGTAAGCAGTAGATTTATTTTCGTTCGCCATTTTTTTAAAGTATCGGCTCGATTGTTTGAATTGAGGAAAAAGGAGAAGGTCGCGATTTCGTTTCGGGGGAAACGATGGAAGTGGCCATTGTTTGCACAAAAAATGGACAAACACCTCCAAGTCGTATTATTTAGTTGATTATATGTGATTTTCAATGATTTTAGATGAGTATGTAAATATGAAAGAAGTAGGGGCTGAAATGTAAAAGACACGCGGATTTATAGTGGTTCGGCCAGAATGTGCCTACGTCCACTTTATATGTTATTATCTTCTTTCTTTCAGATTACAAGTACAATGCTTCGTATATAAGTATATGAAAGTAGTTTGAAAGTTCCTTCCTTGCTTGAGCTCTCAAACTTGTCTGCCATTGTTGTACCCCTGCCCCTCTATTTATAGAATGAGGTAGGGGGCAGGGGCCTTGGAGGTATATAGCTGCTGGTGGGCCCGGGCTGAAGCAATCTGGACTGGCAATCATTTGGTTCGGCGAGGCTTCATTCGGCTATGCTTAGAGAAGTTGGGGTTTAGTTAGGCGTGGTCTGGTCCGGTAGGGTGTTGGAGAGGTGGTTCGGTAGTGGAGATGGAGAGGTGGCTCGGTAGTGGAGTTGGTCCGGTAATCTTCTGGTTCTGGAGTTGGTTCGGTTATGGTACCGAATCAGTTGGTTCGGTTATGGTTGGACCGGATGTGGGGGCTGGCCGAATGACCTTTGGTTCGGTGTGAATTGGAGATGCCGAATGCCTCTCTGCCGAATGGACTTGTATATTGAGAACGCCAGATGGACTTCTATGCTTATATTGTGCCTTGTGTTTGTCGAACGGGGTGGAGGTTGCGAGCCCGAGTAAAACTTTGACTTCTTGGTCTCGAGATCTTCTGGGTGAGAATTCGCCCAACATTTGCCCCCCAAAGTGGGGCACGTGCTTGCATGTGTCGCGCTTTGTTTTCCCTGTGGCGAGAAGGCTTGTTTTGTAACGCCATGGGCTGGATGTTCATATCCTGTTGATGTCCTGCAAAGGAATTTACAGTTTTAGAGTGATTTCAAACAACAACCGTTCGTGATCGAAATATTCAAGTTGAATTGAACTGTGCTGTTTGGGACGAGAGAGTAAGCCCCGAGGGGGCTTAGCATCATTGATGCCAGGTTCATGTCAGAGTAGATCCTTGGATCGTTTGTCAAGATGGTTTATCGCCAGCTCAGAGCATGCCTAGGGATCGTTCGCGACCCCGTACATGTGTAAGTAGCTTAGCCATTTCATAATTATCAGAGTCAAATATCCGTTTAACCTACGAGTTTAAAAAGGCGCGTCAAAGTGTAAATTCCCACGAAAATAGGGTTAATAACCATTCAGAGCGTGCCTATGGACCATTCGTGGTCGCGTACACGTGTAAACGATTAATCCATGTTAGTGAGAGATTTACAACTTATTCATCGTTGTAATAATCCTCATTTTATTAGTTAGTTCTGGAGTTCGGTACTTATCTGCATGAGGCGCTCTGCATGCCCCTAGTTCCTGGTTGTCGTTGGTAGAGAGATAGTTCATTCGGTTTTTTGTTGGTCCGGTTATTCTCATCCGGCTGTGGTTTCATTCGGCATCTAGTTGGTTCGGTATATTTGTTATTGGTCCGGTGTTCCTATCCGGTGGGCCGAACCAGTTGGTTCGGCGGCCCTGAGCTCGCCTATATATAGAGGCCGTACCCCCCTTGGTTTTCCCTTACCGAACCAGAGAGCCGAATCAACTGACTTGCCGGACCAAATCGTCTGCCGAACCAAATCTCTACCGAATCAGGTACACACTCTATTGCCGAATGCCTTTATCACCGAATGTTTCTGTATGCCGAATGAGTTTAAGGCCTTAGTGCCGAATGAACTTCATGCCCCATTGCCGAATGAATTTGCTTGCACCGTATTACCGAACGAATTCGTATACCGGATGAACCTCTAATGCCGAATGGAACTACCGAATGAGGCATATACCGAATGAGACTCGGAATTTGAATCTTGAGCGAAATCTTAGGCTTTTATATGCTTGCTTTAGATACTTGCTTGTTTATTTTCCTATACTTCTTATTCTAATATCAAGTTTTTCTTGTGCTGCAGAAAATGTCTCGCAAAGCGGAAACACGATCGGACAGAAAGAAGTCTAGAGGCACAGGAGAGTCTTCTTCTTCCTTGCCCCCAGTCCAACCAGGATCTGGGAAACATCGACCTATTCCGAGGTCTCTAGTGGATGGATATGGTCCACAGGAACTTCTGATCTCCCTTCCTGATTGCTTTCCTAGCTCCCTAAAGGAGGAGCAACTTGACTTCATATCCCGTTCCTT
Organism: Allium cepa; assembly: GCA_030765085.1. Classification (NCBI taxonomy): domain Eukaryota; kingdom Viridiplantae; phylum Streptophyta; class Magnoliopsida; order Asparagales; family Amaryllidaceae; genus Allium; species Allium cepa. The sequence continues at coordinate 753,777,525 of CM060931.1, read as the reverse complement.
CGGGATAGATAGGGCGCTTATGCTGCTGCCGGGAGATGGAGTGATGCCATATAATCCTCCCGAGGGCTACTTTGCTTATAGCAGATACCATTGCATGTGCGGTGCTATCCCTCCTATCAACGCTTGGATAGTAAGCTTCACCACATATTTGAAGGTGGCTCCCTTCCAGCTTCAGCCTAACTCTTATGCCATCCTAGTGAGCCTCTTTGTTATCTTCCAGAGGAGGTACGGGCGTCCTCCTTCTAACCGGGAAATTCGATATTTGTACAACCTGAGAGGCTATAAGAAGGGGTCTCCGTATATCAGTCTGGAAGCGGCCGTGCCCTTCAAACCGGTCCTGGACTTATATTCCAAGTTTACCATGTTCAAGAAAGAGTGGTTCTTCATCAAGGACGATGCTGTTTCTTTCCGCCTTTTCACTTCCGGCTGTAAGATGGATTTCATTTATATTTTCCATGTTTTGACTGTAGTGTTTTTTCTGACATGCTTCTATTTCTGGCTAGCGACAGGTGGTATTGCAGTCGTGGAGGATGATTCCTTGGTGCGAATGGCTGCTGAACTAAAGGCTATTCCGGCACGGGACCGGTCGGCCTCCTTCTTGATCAGGAACGCAACCCTCTTGGAGTATAATTTGATCTTACCGCACCAGTCCGTGGTTAAGCAAAGGGATACGGCTGAGGAGAAGGCTGCTAAAGCTAAGGAGGGGGCTACGGTGAAGAGCGGTAAGAGGGAGCCTTTTGCAGATCGTCCCGCTGTCGGGGGGAAGAAGCTGAAGAAGTCTGATTGCCCTTCTCCAAGCACTTGTCCGACTGTCCCGGAGGGGGAAGGTGTAGATGAGGAGGAAGGAGGCGAGGTTGGAGAAGGGTCGGAGGGTGGAGGAGACGGCGACGGTCAAGGTGGTAATGGCGTCGGTGCCCTAACCTCTGAGCAAGACCTTGAACTGGATGAGGCTCTCCGTCGGGCCTTCGGGGAGTCGGAGGGAGAGTCGGAAACGGAGAAGGCAAAGGAAACCGGCAAAGCTGTGGCTGGCACTGACCCATCCTCTAAGGGTTCCTCAGCTAGGGCGATTCCGGCGATGCAAGGTGAACTTTTGTCTTCCGCCGATTCCATTTTCGATAGGGACTTAGAAATTTTTTACGGTTCACTTCCGTCCTGGAATGAGATTCAGGACTTATTGCAGTATCCCACTCCTCCGCCGGGTTTGTATAATAGACGTGTCTTCTCACTTTTCGTTCCTTTTAACTTAACACATTTTTCGAACTGTGGATTATTGTATGTTCGTAACACTTGTTCTTTATTCCAGGGGCAGGCCAGGTGGTTAAAACGTCGGACGTTCGACACCGCCTTGAGCAGTTTAAGTCGAGGAGAGCTTCTGCGAAACCCCCTACCGGTCGCACTGGGGATGTAGTCAGTTATCGCCCTCTTCTCGGGGTCATTGAAGAGGGCATTCGGAAAAAGAAGCGGAGCCATTCCTTATTTGAGTCTTCCCCTGGTTCGCAGCTTCCTACTCAGCCTCCTCATGATACTACGGAGGAGAGCACGGAATCCGGCCCCCCTCATCCTCCTTTCAAGAGCCCAACTGTTATTCGTATAAGGCGTCCTGATGTGCCTCGCCCCGTGCCTCGTGACCCTTTTGCCGGTCATCCTGATTTAGATCCGAGCTTTCAGGATATCTCATTTGATGAGGCCACGGGCGAGCACCTCCTTCCCCGCAACCCCATGGTAAGAGTGCTGGACGAGGCCAAGTCTTTAGATCTTGATTTACTTACTACACGGGTAGTCACCATGGGGGACGAAGCCAAGGCTAACATCGATCGGGTGGCCGCAGAGACCAAGAAGTTAATGGAGCATCATGCTAAATTGGCCAAGGCCGGGGAAGAGATCGGGAGTGCTAATGTTCGGTTGAGGTTAAAAGTTGCCGATCAGGCCAAGCAGCTCGCCGATCAAGCCATCCAGATTTCCCAGCATGAGGAAGCCTCCAAGCGGCTGAAAGAGACGATGGAGAAGGCCAGTAGGGCGGAATTACGGAAGATGGAGGTCGCCTGCAGGGAACGGATTAACATGGCCATTACGACGGTGGACGAGGTTCGAAATGCGGATCTTGAGCGGGTAGAGGAGTTGTCTGGGAGGCTCGAGGCTGCGGAAATGGCTCAGGCCGAGTTGAAGGAGGAGATGGAGGAGATGAGGAGGTCCCTCAAGTTAAAGGAGGAGGAAATGAGGAGGTCTCTCCAGGCTGACTGCTTGAGATACCAATCAGAGAGGGACATTGCCGTCGCCAAGTTGCAAGCCTCCGAGGCCCGGGTGAGGGAGTTTGAGGAGAATGAGGGGATGATGGATGAGATGCTGCAGGACATGTACTTCCACACTTGGAAGGAGGGCGGCTTGTCTTGGATGGACGATTACCCTCGGGTGATGGCCAAGGTGTATCTCCAGGCTTTAGAGGAGGCCAGGGTGAACGCGGGTAAGGAAGGCGGAGAGGCTTTCAATTTGGATGCGGTTACTGCCCAGTTCTCGAAGGAGGAGCAAGCGGCGGTGAAGGAGGGGATGCGGCTGCTTGCTGCAGAGGAAGCGGGCGTGCAGTTGGATGATGAGGATCAAGCGGCGGATGCTGGTGAGTTATTCTTTTCCCTTTATTTCCTTTCCGTGTTTTCATAACTTGATCGTTCGTTTAATGAATTCCTCTTCTGAACTGGACAGGTGGGACTCCTGATCCACATGCTGGGGGCTCTGATCCTGCGGCTAAGTAGACTGGGGAAGTCGGTGATGGAGTGTGGACGCGGCTGCCACCTTTTTATTTCTTTTTATCATTGTTTACGTTAGTCATTGACATGTAACTATAACAATATTATTTGCAAAGAATAACTTCGTGTGATTTTATAATATAAGCTGATGTTGTTATGTTTAAATGTTGTTGTCATCTTGATGTGCTGCGTGAGAAATATAACTATGTATATGCCTGTGATTCTAGTTGTGTTTGATGCTAAGTTTTTTGCTAGAAATATAATTTCATGTGTTGCAATGTTATTGTACGAACAAGCTATAGTTACGTATTTATGTACAAGAAAAGAGAGTACCGCCCTTTATGTTCCATTCGCAGGCGGTAGCTTAGAGTATCTTATGTAACTGTTCACGGATATAGCTGAGTACCTTGCCACCCAGTACGCAGGCTTAGTTTCTCATGAGTGAACGCTTCCTATTTGGTTTCCTGTACTTTAGAGTTTGTTATATAGGATAGGAGAAAAGTATTTAAATGAAATGGAAATATAGTAAAAGTAAAACTTCCAGTCACGGAAGGCCGTCGATGTGCTTAAGTTCGTGGCAAACGGGTTTTGTAGTCACTTTCCCTAGCTGTGGGTCTTGGAGACATTTGTCACCCATCTTACGCCTCCGCGGGGAGTTTTCTTTTTTACCACAGCCGCACTTAAGACACATCGGAGCCGAGATCGCGCACGGTAACTACCCGAACCATTATGGTCCGTAATCGTGGGTATTATTCGATTTACCGTGGCCGGCTAGCGTGGGTGCCGTTGGCCGTGAACTACCCCTGGCTGGCCACACCTTATGTTGGGGCTTAAAGTAGGTTCACAGTTGCCGGCGAGCCGAACGCCGTAATGAGCTGCCATCGGCTATAGTCTGCCTTTATGATGACTTATAATCGGCTCATTACAGTTGGCTTTGAGGGCAGGCGCGCAATGAGTTAACCCGCAGCAGAGGGATGTTGGAGCAAAAGTGTCTCATTGGCGAGTGCATAGACTCGTAGCGTACCTGTTAGGCCTAGTCCAGATGAGGCCGCGGTGCGTCTTGAGTGGAGATGCCATAGGATTTTTGTTCAACAGAAAGGGATAAAACTTAACAAGTAGCCAAGACATAAAGGAACAAGCTAAAAAGAGACAAGATTTTTTAAAGTGGTTTGGCACGAAAGTGCCTACGTCCACTGATTCTCTTTGTTAATTCACTTCATATGGGCAGTACAAGTTAATAAAAGTATCGACGGAGGTGTCGGATGTTCCATGCCCTCTGGAACACCTCTCCATCCACTATTGACAAAATATAAGCTCCGTTGTGGAGATCTTTATGAATTACATACGGTCCGTCCCAGATGGGGTCTAGTGCCCCGGGGCGTGGAAAGATTCGCCTGAGGACAAGATCTCCTTCTTGTAAGCTGCGATGCTTGACTTTGGAATTGTATAGCGCTGCCACCTTTTGTTTGTGAGCTGCTGCTTTAAGTGCTGCATCGTTTCTCCGTTCCTCAATCAGATCCAAAGACATGAGGAGGAGTTCTTCGTTTTCTTCTGGGTTGTAGTGGATCCTACGGTGGGAAGGCACAATAGTCTCAACTGGGAGCATTGCCTCCGATCCATATGCCAAGGAGAAAGGAGTATGTCCCGTTGATGTTCTGAAAGACGTGCGGTATGCCCATAGTGCCGTAGGAAGTTCGTCCACCCAGGCGCCTTTTGACTTTTCAAGTTTCTTCTTGATTAGGGTTTTGAGAATTTTGTTGACAGCTTCAACTTGTCCGTTTGCCTGAGGATAAGCTACTGATGAGAAGCTTTTATGAATTCCATGCTCCTGGCACCAGTCGGCAAATTCTTCGCTGTCAAATTGGAGTCCGTTGTCTGATATGATCTTGAGTGGGACTCCGTACCTGCACAGAATATTTTTGATCAAGAAGTTTATAACTTTTGTTGAAGATATTTTATTTAGAGGTTCTGCTTCCACCCATTTGGTGAAATAATCGACTGCCACTACAGCATATTTGGCTCCGCCCCGGCCCGTTGGCAGTTCGCCAATTAAGTCAATTCCCCATACAGCAAAGGGCCAAGGGCTGGTCATTTGAGTAATTTCATTTGTGGGCAGTCGAGGAATCTTGGCAAATTTCTGACATCTGTCGCATTTCTTGACGAAGTCTAGAGCGTCTTTGTTTAGTGTGGGCCAGTAATATCCATATCGGAGTATCTTCCTTGCCAAAGTCTGCCCCCCAGTGTGATCTCCGCATCCTCCCTGATGGATGTTTGATAAGATCTCCTTGGCTTCCCTTCCAGCGACGCATCTCAATAAGGGGCCAGAGAAGCCACGCCGATAGAGGATGCCTTCTTGTATCGTGTAGTGGGGAACTTTCCTCAAGATCCTCTTGGCTTCGTCACGCCTGTCGGGCAGTGTGCCATCTTGCAAATATTTTCGGATGGGAGTCATCCAGGTTCCTTCTTCGATTGCAGTTACCAGATTTACTGGTTTGAAACTTGGGGCTAGCTGCCTTGAGATGGCTAGTGTTCCGAAAATGGTGCTATTCTTCATACTAGCTTGCTTTGCGAGTTCATCTGCCTCTTGGTTCTCTTCTCGAGGAATATGTTTGATTAGATAGTGGTCCAATTGATCGAGCAGCAGTTTGGTTTTCTTTAGGTATGCTGTGAGTCGTTCTCCTCGAGTCTGGAATTCTCCTAGCACCTGGTTTACGATAAGCTGAGAATCACTATGAAGACATAAGGAATTGATTCCAATTTCCAGGGCAAGCTCCAATCCTGCTATTACTGCTTCATATTCAGCATCGTTGTTAGTGGCCGTGAATTCCAACCTTAATGCATAGTACAACTTTCTTCCCCTGGGGGTGATGATCACAATTCCTGCCCCCGAGCCTTGTTCGTTCGATGCTCCATCTACAAAGAGGTTCCACTTGATGTTTTTTGCTACTTCGGATTGTTCCTTGCCTTCGTTGGTAGTGAATTCGGCAATGAAATCGGCCATGGCTTGTCCTTTGATAGCGGTGCGAGGATGGTAGGTGATATCAAACTGACTTAGTTCGATGCACCATTTGAGGAGTCGCCCAGAAGTGTCAGGACGATGGAGCACTTGTCTTAGCGGTTGATCGGTTAGAACCCTGATGGAGTGAGACTGGAAGTAGTGTCGCAGTTTTCGTGACGCGATCAATAAACAATATGCTAATTTCTCTAGTTTAGGATATCTGGCCTCTGCCCCTGTAAATCTCTTACTTACAAAGTAAACCGGGCGTTGTGTGCGGTCTTCTTCTCTTACCAAGGCGGCGCTTAGAGCATGAGATGATACAGCGAGGTATAGGTATAACACTTCACCTTCATTTGGAGTTGAGAGTACTGGTGGTCTCTGAAGGTGTTCGATTAGGTTGAGGAAGGCTTTTAAGCATTCATCGGTCCACTCGAATCTCCCTTTGTCTTTCTTGAGAGCTTCGAAGAAAGGGACACACTTGTCAGTTGCCTTGGAAATGAATCTGCTTAGGGCGGCCACCTTTCCGTTTAGGCTCTGCATTTCTTTTCGAGTGGAGGGTATCCTTATTTCTTTTAGAGCCCGGATTTGTTCAGGGTTTGCTTCGATTCCTCTGGCGTGGACGATAAATCCTAAGAATTTTCCCGAAGATACTCCGAAGGAGCACTTTAGAGGATTCAGCTTCATTCCATATCGGCGAAGTACTTGAAACATCTCGCCCAGGTGGCTTACATGGTCGTCGGCTTTCCTGGACTTTACCAACATGTCATCCACATACACTTCCATAGTTCGTCCTATTAGTTCCGCGAACATCTTGTTGACGAGGCGCTGATAGGTAGCTCCAGCATTTTTGAGTCCAAAAGGCATGACTTTGTAACAATAAAGTCCGCGGTCGGTGATGAAGCTAGTGTGGTCTTGATCAGGAGCGTGCATGGGAATCTGGTTATATCCGGAGTATGCATCCATAAAAGATAGGAGTTCGTGTCCGGCTGTGCTGTCCACAAGTTGGTCAATTCGGGGAAGTGGGAAGCAATCTTTTGGGCAAGCGTCATTCAGATTGGAGAAGTCAATACATGTTCGCCACTTTCCATTGGCCTTTTTTACTAGCACTGGGTTAGCGATCCATTCTGGGTAGATGGCTTCCCGTATGAAGCCATTAGCAAGTAGATTCTTTACTTCCTCATCAAGGGCTGCCGATCGCTCTGCCCCCATGCTCCTCTTTTTCTGCTTTACTGGTACCTTGGTGGGATCGATGTTCAGCATGTGGCATGCTATGTCGGGGGAGATTCCTGTCATATCGGCATGGGTCCACGCAAATACATCTTAGTTGTGGCGGAGAAAGTCAATGAGTTGATCTTTCAACTCCGTTTTTAGCTGAGATCCGACTTTTAATAGTTTACTTGAATCGTGCTTGTCTACAGATACGAATTCCATAGCCTCTGCAGGCTCGGCGGTAGCCTCCTCCTCTTTATCCCTGGGGTCTAGTTCATTGAAGGGATCGCTTGTGTATCGAAGAGGAGGGGCTTTCTTTAGTTGCTATGCCTCCAAGCTTTTCATGCAGAGAGTAGTCTCTGCACCTTTTCCTTTATTCTTTCTGCGGTTATCGCGAAGTTCAGTTACATAGCAGTCTCGGGCAGCTTCTTGATCTCCTTCTACTTCTCCTACTCCGTTGTCTGTTGGAAATTTCATTTTCAGGCACCAGGGGGCTAATACAATCTGGAAGTCAGACAAGGCTGGTCTTCCCAAGAAGGCGTTGTAAGCCGAGTGGTTTTCTATTAGTACGGACGTTTGTTTTCGCACAACGGAGCGGGGATGACTTCCTATTTCGACGAAGAGGTCAAGTTGCCCGAGGGGCATTTTTGCATCTCCAGTGAAACCATGCAGTGGTTTGTCACAGGGGGATACATCCTTCATTGATAACTTCATTTTGTCGAAAGCATGTTTGAATAGGATATTTACGGAGCTTCCTGTGTCTATTAGAATCCGAAAAACTTTAGCTGGACCGAACCAGGCAGAGATGACCATAGGATCCATATGTGGGTACTGTCTTCCTTCCAAATCTCGCCTACTGAATATGATGTCGTCGTTCTCTTTTCGTTTCGGGTGGCGTTCTTCCGTGATGGAGTTAACATAGCCTTCTGCATTTCTAAGCGACTTGCTGTACCTTTCCATCTCTGCCCAACTTCTGTCGGCGATGTGTGGTCCTCCTGAGATGGTAAGGACCATTATCTTCTCTTGACTAGAGCCACTGGTGTTGTGATTGTTGCGATTCCCTCCGCCTACCTCTGGGAGGGGTTGCTTTGAGTTCTCATTGGCTGGAGTTGGAGTCCTGTTCTGACCCTTCACATAGCGTTCCAGTCTTCTTCTTCTAATGTGTTCTTCGATCAAGTCCCGAAGATGGTGGCATTCATTGGTGTCATGTCCGTGGGATTCGTGGAAGCGACAGAACTTTCCGGACTTGAGTGCGTTATCTGATTCTTTCTTGTGCGGGGGGCGCTTGTATCCTAGTTTGCCCTGAGTGGCTAGGAAGATATTTTCGATTGTGTCGTTCAAAGGAGTGTAGGAGTCAAATCTCGGTCCTGGTCGATATTGGCGCTTTTCGACCTTTCTGCCCCCAGCATTGTCTCTAGATTCATTTCTTCGAGCGTCCTTAGCTGCAGTGGGAACCTTGTCCTGAACTGTCTTACCTTGTTGTCCTGATTGCCTCTCTGTAGCAGCGTCTTCAAGTCTCATATACTTTCCAGCTTCATGGAAGAAATCAGGCAAGGTAGCCGGTTTTTCCTTAGTTAATCTTCTGGCAAACTTGGTGTCTGGATGTACACCACTACAGAGGGCCATTAGAGTGAGTTTTTCATCGGCATCTTGAACTGCTGCCGCTGCAGTGTTGAACCGCGTTAGATATTGTTGCAGCGTCTCTCCGGTTTTCTGTTTGACATTGGATAAAGAATAAGCATCCTTGGGTTGTTCCACATGGATGCGGAACTGGCTAATAAACCTTTCTTTCAACATCTCCCATGAGCTGATGGATCCTTGGGGTAGATGGCAGAACCAGGAGGTAGCTAGATCAGCTAGGAATAGCGGAAAACATTTACATAACACTCCTTCTGTTGCTCCACTCATGAGCATATGCTGGGTGTATCTCTGCAAGTGTACGATGGGGTCGGAAGTTCCTTTGTAAGGTTCCATGGTTGGCATTTTCCATTCTCGGGAAGTGATGGCAGTTTCGATATTTCGGGTAAAGGGACTGGTGACCCTAGCGCCTATTCCCCGGTCCCTTTGCTCCCGTTGGACACATTCTCTGAATAATCGTGCCATTCGTTCGTCAGAACTTGGAGCGGACAAAAATGAGCTTGGTTCTTCCCTGCGGGATCTATCTCGTCCAGATGACCTGTAGGGATGGTACAGTCTATCACTTCTAGCATTATCCAGTGGTTGTCTTTGGCTGCTCGGATGCACGCTAGGACCAGCTACAGTTGCCCCCTGCCTTGATCTTCCCCTGTGGGGTTCTGTTTCGAGCACATCCATGGGGTCAACTTCGGGCTGGGTTCTAGCTCGGCTCCGTTCAGCGGGGTTTCTATGATTAGGTGGCGTGACTGGCTCAGCTACATCCGACCCTCGCCTGGTGCCTCCCCCGCTGGGTTTGGTTCCAAGGGCTTCCTCGAGTCGGAATTCGGGCTGAGTCCGGGCGCGGCCCCTATCATTGTTGTTCCTGTTGATAGCTTCTTCGAAGAGGGAAGACCTTTGTTGCCTCCGAGATCCTCCGGATTGGGACTCACCCCATGATTCAGTGTTGTGGTTGGACTCTTCAATATCCCTTAAGCGTGACATGAGTTGGTCCACCAAAGCTTCTTGTTGGGATGTGAAGCGGTTAGTTACTTCAGCCACAACCCTGTCCAGATCTGCCCTAGTGATTGGTTGTTCCGTTGCGGGACCAGTTGGATTTTCCTGATTTTCATCTGGTACTGCTGTTGAAGTGGGCTGATCTGCGATTGCTGGATCTGGAAGGCTGCTAGTTGCGATGTTCTTTCCTTTGTTAACATCCCTTCTCTGTTTGGAAGACATGATTTCTAAGCAACGAGCGATGTTGTTAGGAAGAAGGTTGAGTGGGAGAAGATGAAGCCTGAGTTCAATTCTCAGTGAAAGCACCAAAAATGTTTGCACAAAAAATGGACAAACACCTCCAAGTCGTATTATTTAGTTGATTATATGTGATTTTCAATGATTTTAGATGAGTATGTAAATATGAAAGAAGTAGGGGCTGAAATGTAAAAGACACGCGGATTTATAGTGGTTCGGCCAGAATGTGCCTACGTCCACTTTATATGTTATTATCTTCTTTCTTTCAGATTACAAGTACAATGCTTCGTATATAAGTATATGAAAGTAGTTTGAAAGTTCCTTCCTTGCTTGAGCTCTCAAACTTGTCCGCCATTGTTGTACCCCTGCCCCTCTATTTATAGAATGAGGTAGGGGGCAGGGGCCTTGGAGGTATATAGCTGCTGGTGGGCCCGGGCTGAAGCAATCTGGACTGGCAATCATTTGGTTCGGCGAGGCTTCATTCGGCTATGCTTAGAGAAGTTGGGGTTTAGTTAGGCGTGGTCTGGTCCGGTAGGGTGTTGGAGAGGTGGTTCGGTAGTGGAGATGGAGAGGTGGCTCGGTAGTGGAGTTGGTCCGGTAATCTTCTGGTTCTGGAGTTGGTTCGGTTATGGTACCGAATCAGTTGGTTCGGTTATGGTTGGACCGGATGTGGGGGCTGGCCGAATGACCTTTGGTTCGGTGTGAATTGGAGATGCCGAATGCCTCTCTGCCGAATGGACTTGTATATTGAGAACGCCAGATGGACTTCTATGCTTATATTGTGCCTTGTGTTTGTCGAACGGGGTGGAGGTTGCGAGCCCGAGTAAAACTTTGACTTCTTGGTCTCGAGATCTTCTGGGTGAGAATTCGCCCAACAGCCATTATAAAGTTTTCTGTGAATTCTATTTTGATATGAACAGCTCGTGTTTTGAAAATGGAGAGCAGGGAGCAGGAAAAGATGTTAGCGTGCTCGAAATGACATGCTACACTAATTTTTAAGAGAAAGGAAAAAGGACTGATGGTGAAAGAAAGTAGGATGATGGGAAAAAATTAATGTGAAGGTATTTTAACTAGTCAAACAATATACATATTATATTTAAATTTTAAATTTAAATCGCCTTGAATTCAAAAACCAAAATCTCGACTGCCTATCGAGGTATGCTGCTAGGCATTAATAATGTTATACCCCTATTCCGAACGCATTGGAAAAGTTTTCGAGTCCTAATTTGATCGTATGGAAAAGATAGCATTTTGGACCCAGTTATTATATTGAATTTCCGATATAAATTTCAGCGTGTTTATATTCCGTATGACCACACGATAACTCAAAAGCTATGAAATTTGAAATCCTATAATAATACAATTTTACGGATCCAATGATACTAATTTCGTCGAATTCCGAGATTGTGCCTCGAAAGGCTATTTTTAAATGTCAATTTGACCGATATAATTTTAGAACTAAACAGATCACTTCCAAATTCAATTTTAAAAGTTGCATTGTCTTCAGTATTATTAATATGAATTTTGCAAACCTTTAAATTATTTTTATCGAGCTTAAAACTCAAGATTCACTATTTTAACAAGTATTCAATTATAAAATTCCAATAATTTAATCACCCAATAAATAGTTATATTTGAAATTCAATTTAAAAATCAACATCTGAATATTTAAAATCAATTAAATATTCCAATTTCAAATATCCAAAATTCCGAGTCGTCGCATTCCTCCCCCTTAAAAGAATTTGGTCCCCGAAATTGCTAAGACAGAAGAATGCCCAAACCCGTTACCTTATTAAAGCCCACTTAATGAAATCCCTTATTCACTTTTCTAATCCTTAAGTTCCACTAAACAATTAGTTTCAATTCCAGTTCCAAAATCCCTTTATTTCAATTCCAATTTGAAATTAATTCGTTGTTAACGGAAATTTTCCAAAAATTCTCCAAAATTTTCGAACTCCCAAAATTTTCAAAAATTTTTGGCAGTCTCTTTTGTACGGAGGAGCTTTTGCAATTTAACAAGAGAGATAAATATATACATATTGACATACACGGTCGAAAAAACAAAAATATAACAATATTTCATAATTTTATTCCGTTTATGGCGTAAGTGTACCTTTATTTAGCATTTTAAGCAAGCGGCTTATTTATTTAGCAATTAGCGCGACCAATCCAGCCAAATGGCCTCCCAGTACGTGTACTCAATTTAAACACGTAAGTAGCATATAGATAAAATTCACAAACATTTCACTTATTTTAAATAGCTAACGCATGGATTTTATAAGCAATGCATACTAAACAATATTTATAAGCAATTATAAGATTCCGACACTAATTTTGATTGCTTTCAACCAAATCACATATCATTTTTATTCAATCCGATGGTTTACAACCCAATTTCTTAAGTTCAATTCATGTTTAAACCAAACAAACTCATGCTCATTCCAATTGATTTCAAAAATCAATTTGACTTGCTTCTATCAATTTATAGAATTTTTATTTACTTCCGCTTATGCCGAACGACCAATTTTCCAATGCAATTTGACGATATTCATTCAAATAAATAATCACTTAAGTTGACAGCCCTTTTAAATTGATTCTAACTCAATTTATATTTAATTCATTCCATTTCAATTTTATTTACAATCCATTCGTTGCATTTTATTTCATATCCAAATAGGTCTCATTCAAAACCATTTTATTAACCCGAAAATATTCCATACTACTATACTAAATAACCATTTCACATATTCACTTAAGCCGAGCTTCCATTCAAATGTGTACTTAAGTTAATTTTTTTTCTTTATGTTATTTCACCTTTATAACTTAAGTTTATTTTTCTGATAACCAAATTCCAGTTTAAACTCTGATTTAATTTTTATTCAATCAAATTTCATCCATTTACTAATTAATTCAGTTAATCCATTTATTCCATCCAATTTAAATTTTAGTTCGCATTCTCAATTCATTTTCGAATTTATTTAAATTATAACAAGGTCATATTTAATTTATTTATACTTGAGTTAGATTTATTTGCAGCGCAAACCATTTCTATTTTAATCCAATTCTATTTTATTTGACAACATCAATTCATATTTAATTCATTTACAATATATGTCGAATTCTATTTATAACTCAAGCTTTATTTCAAAAACCCATTTTTAATTATCAATCCAATTTTATCTAACGGAATAATCTTCATTAACCTATTCAATAAACTATTTTATTATCTAAATAGTTCATTACCAATTTGCATTTTAATATTTGATTTTTGTCTCAAAAATCACTTCATTTAATTTTCTCGAGTTTAAATTTATTTTATAACTCACGTTTGGATTTTCTTTCATATTCCAAAACATCAAACACATTTTATCTTGGGTTTTCTTTTTCCCTTTTATCTTAGCTTACGCTAAATTCACTTCATACCATTCTTGAATTTATTTAGGTAAGAATTTAATTCATTCAATATCACCTACAACTCAATTCAATTTCATATCAATCTAATTCTATTTTCAAACCAACTTCATTTAGTTTTAAGTTAAATTCAACCCGATTCAATTTTATTTCTCAATCCAATTTAAATTTTCCATTCAATTCAATCACATCCCCATTTTATTCATTTAACCAATCTACTTCACTAATTTATATCAGTCAAACCACAATCAATTAAGTTTTAAAATTTTAATTTCTTCAACTTAATCCAAATTAAATTTCATCTATTTAAACACCCCGGAGTTTAAACTTCCAGCTTCGGTTTAAGTCCACTTTCAATTATAATCCCTTTGTACAATATATACTTATACAAATTCTCCTATTAGTTATGTAAACTATTTTAATTTTTATTATCTCGTTTGACTATAATATTATCATCCAAACACTCCTACATATATAATAATTTCATAAATTATTCCTTTTATATCAAAATATATTTTGGGTAAATTTATTTCATTCACCCCTTTCAAAAACAATACTATGTCGAATTGTACGATTCAAGTGTTTAGAAACCCTCTCGATACAGTTGTATGGACTATTTCGACTAAGGTTTATAAGCAACTTAATAAATCAACCGACACAATATAAAACCATTTTATATTCACCAACAAATATGCGCTCATATCTATTAATACTCTCAAACTCATTCTAGAGTACTACTAACTCTATCTCTAATGAGTAATCCCCACCAGAGCCAAGGTTCGCTCTTAACCTTCAGCTCTAATACCAAGTGTGGCGACCAGCTGTTCTGTACCCCTTGAGTTGATAATAATTCTTCCTCATTTAACACAAAGTGTATAAAAGAGCGAATAACTAGGGTAAAAGAAGAAGAAAGAGGTAGAAGAAGAAGATAAAACAACGTCAGAGTCTCATAATCGCAGCAGAACAAAATATAATATACACTACAACTTTTAAATACAAAGAAATCTATACCTTTATATATACATACCATTATCAGAGTACAACAATAATGTATCACTTTGGGTAGCTTAATATCTGTCCTTACACAGTGGAAATAATAATTCAAGTACGGAGAAACGTCTCTGTAATGCTGTGTGGTTAATGCCCCGCTATTATCCCGCTACAACTCCGCTATATCTCATAGCGGATTTCTACCGCTACGATTTTTCCATATAGCCCCAAAATATAGCCTTTCCGCTTGAATCCCCGTTATTTCCGCTATATTCTGCTATTCCCGCAATATCTTTTTAATAAAATGAATTGAAAAATTGCATTTATACATTATAAAATTATGAAACTAATTTATTTGATTTAATTTTTAATGTATTTTTAGAAATGAAAAAACTCTAATATTCTACCAAATTCAATTATGTTATATAACAATTTTTCGTTTATTAAAAGTATATTCGCACATGTTTTTATCTTAAATTATTTATGTATTATTTATAATTTAATTGAATGATAATATTTCATTTAATTACCATTTATATATTTGTAAAAATATTAAGTACGAGTTTCATATGATATTTTAGAGCCATCCGCTATATCCTGCTATATCCTCGCTGTATCCCCGCTATGACTTTTTGCACCTCCACTGCTTTGAATCTACCGAGCGCATTAACTGCACAACTGTCATGCAACTCGCCTCTTGAGCTCCATAGCATATTTTCCTGGATCTGGCCAACTCGGTCTGACCCGAGCATCATAATAAAACAACACCCGAGTCAGTCTGGAAAACCAGCATGAGAAAATCACACTCAGTTGGATTATTATATTTTTGAAAATCCTTTGAAAACAAAGGTATCTCGTAAGAACACGCCACAAATAAATATGTCGGGTTTTTACCTTACGATAACGAAAACATTTTTATCAAATCTGTCTGATATTATAATAGTGTCTATAGAAAGTGAAATAGAATCTAGCTGAAATGCTTGCATCTCACGTTCCAGTAATAGTTGGCCAAAATCAAAACCGTACGGGCGCTTATTGGAGACTGGGTTCCATGAAATGGTAGGGCTGCTGGGGAACCATCTGTCACAATACCTGGTCTAGATCAACGTAACGAGGACCACTCCCGATCCCCTACAACACAAGACCGAAGCTACCCCTTACTAGATAGTCCCAATAAGATCACCTCGCGGTTGGGATCAGGAACCGCCCACACAGCCGAGTAAAGAGACGTCTTGATAGGGGAAATCTTACCGTAATTGGTTGCTACCCACTTACCCTTGCTTCACCTCCCATGTTTTAGCAATTCCCGATTGATGAGGCTTGAGACTAAGCGTTACCTTTTAAAGAACACATTCACTTAGATTTCTTATCGTCCTCTAATGGCGATAGGCTGATAGCATTCGTCCATACAAGTTGTCCTGGGTCTGGACAAACCAAATCACCGTCTTCATCATCTTCACGGACTTCATTCCATATGTTCAAACCGGATTGAAGTGGTTTTCGATAATTAAATCTGATCCTAAACTCTTCGAAACGATCAACGCATTAGCCAATATTGATAGTCGGTTATTTAACAATCAAATAACATTCACAAGCCACTATCAGGCCTTAAATAATTGTCCAAATGATTTATTTCAAAATATTTACACAAGGTATCAATTCCCATGCCTTAACACTTAGAATATTTCTTTCCACTTCAATTGATATTCAACACTCGGAAAATATTCATTTATTTCATATTTCTTTTCTAAAAAGGCATTTACAACTTTACTTGTAAATTTCCAACTCGTTTCACACGAAATCTATAAATTTCAGAACTCCTTAGTTAATTTTCCTTTAATATTTTCAAAGCCATTTATGCTTATTTGAAATTCCAGTTTCACTTCTACTTCCTTTGTGTGTTTATTTCACCTTCCGAAGTTCATTATCTTATGCTTTTGAATTTTATTTAAGTTCCCATAATACCTCTATAAGAATCTTTTCTCTAAAATTTTATCCGTTTTAATTAAACTTTGCTTCCTATCTCGAGAGGATTTTATAATTAAGTTTAAAACATTTAATATTATATATGAAATAAGAAAAATGTTTTGTTTTCAAAATATGATTTTAGAGAAACTGAAATATCAACATCTTAAAGCATTAAAATTCATATCCAGTTACTAATTTATTTACAAAGCTGATTTATAACATTAGAATCTATTTCAATAAATATTAAGTATTAAAATAACTAATTTTGGAATATTCTAAATCCAGATAATAGTTTTAAAAGTTATATAGTATGATAATTTAAAATCCCATTTAAAACAATTCCAATTTACACAACAAGTCTATTTTTGGAAAATCCAATATTCACTAATTCAATTCATAGATTCCTCTTAATTCGTATCCCAAGGACCATGTCACCATTTCTCACATTCGAAATATATTCCACTATTTCTTTTCAAAACTGTTCCCATTACTCGATCTAAGTTCGCATCATTAACTTATATTATTACATATCCAATAATATCATTCCATCTTATTTATAACCTCGTGTATAAATTAACAACTCCTTTGAGTTTTCCATTTATTTATAAAAATAAATTCTATTTATAATTTCATATTATAATTTATCCCTTATTAAAATTCCATTTTATTTCAAATCTGTTCTAATTATCGATTCCAATTCTCTTCCAAAACCTTCCAAATATCTTTCAAGTCCTTAATATATAATCTTATTTAAAAATCTCTATTTAACCCAATTTACCATTAGTTCAATACGACCAAGTTAGATTATATATTTCTCGTTCAACTTAATTTCCTTTACAAAACAACCGAATTTACACTTAAAATTTTTTCGTTCAAATCTCCTTTTTATTCGCTTCAAAATAATTATTTATGGTATTTAAAAAACTAAGTTCAATTTCCATGCTATTTTACACTTGATAATTTAATTCACAAACATGATCTAAATAAATTAATCTATCATATCATATATCAATATGTAAATGAAAACAATAAATATTTTTGAGGAATCCAGTTAGATTCCTCCAACCTATTTTTTCCCTACATCCATATATGTTAGTCAACAAATAAAATACCAATCCCACTTCGAGGGGGATATTGTGGTATATAGGGTCATCCGCTATTATGCGGGGCGCATAGGGTCTCATCCACTATATAATGCAGGAATATCAATCACTCCAATATAATATATATGTTACTACATATATAATATCATCCAACAGATAAATTATACATCTATCAATCAAGTCAGGCATCCAATAATTTAAATTTAACATTTAAATTTAAATAGGTAATCCAAACGAGTGAGAAAATCTCACCTTTATTTTTGTTTGCAATCCACTTCAATCTCGACTTGGTTTCACGATGACTTTAGACCTTGCATAAACATTTATACGGTTTATTTACATTCGAAATATTCGAAAAATTAATTTCCTTTTTAATAAATTTATTTAATTAACAATTTAATTTTAACTTGTAATTTCCCTTTTAAAAATCTTTTAGTAACTAAAATAAATTAAACAAGTTAATTGGGAAAATTAATCACCAATCCATTATTTTAAAATAACCAAGTAAATTTAAAATTTTGTATATGTATATTTATTTTTCTTTCAAAAATAACCTGTAGAGATGTAAAAATCTAATCTTTGTATAAACACTTCAGCATTTTAAAATTCATTTAGCTTCCAAATTCTTATATATATATACACATATTTATTGTTTTACCCATATAATTTAAATTAAATTAAGAATAATAAAAACTTTACCTTGCTGTAAGAACTTTTTTCTTTTCTGTATTTTCTTTTTTTCTGTAAATAACAATAGTAATTTACTTTGCTGCATACATACATACATACATACATATAAATATATATAAATCTATAAATTGAAGAAAATAAATTGTTTTATAAAACTTACTTTATTATTTTTCTAACCTATATGTATATATTTTCCCTTCTCATCTATACATACATACATATATACATATATATGCATATATTAATTCAATTTAAATAGAACTGGTTATACATCATTGCCAAAACCTTTTCTCGCAAACCCTAGCTGCCTTCGAATGACACCCCAATGCCAAGCTAACTGCGACCATAACCAGGCCTTCGCCCTCGCTTAGCACCATGACCTCAACGTGAGCCTCCACAATTGACCGCGAGCTTCTCCTAACCCAACTTGACCACTGCAAGACTCCACTACGACGTCGCGCTCGCCTCCCTTCGCACTTGCTCTCGATACAAAAGTCGCGTCGCCTTATTGATTGATTTCGATTGCGACGACCGTGATGTCTCCTTCTTTATTTTTCGAACACAAATTCAGTTTTGTGGTTTGAGGAGGATTTTACGTGGGTATGCAGTAGATTTATTTTCTTCCGCCATTTTTTTAAGTATCGGCTCGATTGTTTGAACTGAAGAAAAAGGAGAAGGCCCCGTTTTCGTTTCTGGGGAAACGAAGGAAGCGCCATTATAAAATTTTCTGTGAATTCGATTTTGACCGAAAAGCTCGTGTTTTAAAAACAGAAAGCGGGGAGCAGGAAAAGATGTTAGCATACTCAAAATGACATGCTACGTTAATTTTGAAGAGAAAGGAAAAAGGTCTGATGGTGAAGAAAGTAGGCTGATGGGAAAAAGTTGACGTGAAGGGATTTTGACTAGTCAAACAATATACACATTATATTTAAATTTTAAATTTAAATAATCTTGAATTCGCAACTCAAAATGTCGACCTCCTATCGAGGTATGCCGCTAGACGTTTATAATGTTATACCTCTATTCCGAATGCATTGGAAAAGGTTTCGAGTCCTAATTCGACCATATGGAGAAGATAGCTTTTTGGACCCAGTTATTATATTGAATTTCCGATATAAATTTCAGCGCGTTTATATTCCGTATGATCACATGATAACTCCAATAGCTACGAAATTTGAAACTTGATAATAATACAATATCATGGATCCAAAGAAACTGGTTTCGACGAATTCTGAGACTATGCCTTGAAAGGCTATTTTTAAATGTCAATTTAACCGATATATTTTTAAAACTGAACAGATCATTTCCAAATTCAATTTTAAAAGTTGCATTATCTTCAGTATTATTAATATGAATTTTACAAACCTTTAAATTATTTTTATCGAGCTTGAAACTCAAGATTCACTATTTTAACCAGTATTCAATTATAAAAATTCAATAATATAATTACTCAACAAATAGTTATATTTGAATTTCAAGTTAAAAATCAACACTTGAATATTTAAAATCAATTAAATATTCCAATTTCAAATATCCAAAATTTTGGATCGTCACACTTTTTCTGCATTACCCTACGAAAAAATTCTTTAATTAGTATGTCTCTAACTAGACAATAATTAGGGTAGAATTCAAAGTAGACCTTATTGTCATCAGCAAACTGAGATACACTTATAAGGTTCTTCTTTATTTTTGGCACTCTTAATAAATTATGTAGAAATATTGTTTCTTGCCTTTAATAAAAGCATTGCCAATATGAGAAATTTTGATACACTTACCACTGCCCATGCAAATTGACCGTTCACCTCTATACTCCTTGTTGTCAAGATTTAAGTTATCAAGATTATTAGTAATACGGTTAGTTCCTCCAGGATCATGGTACCATCAGTCATCTTGTATGTCTTCAGGCTTTCTAGTCTTGCTTGAACTATAACCTTTATTCCTGTCTGCTTAGGTTTTTGAACTTGAATGAGCCACACTAGCATTAAAATTGTTGTTTTTTGGTTGTAATTGTTATGATTTGAATATCTGAAATAGCATTTTACACCAGTGTGACCAAATTTTTCACAAATTTGACACTATAGTCTATTGTTATTTTTACATCTGTCTCTTCCTCTGGATCTGTTATAATGCTACTTCTTTGTGTTGATTGATTTGCTCTATTGTTGTTTGACTTTTGTTTCTGAAATTAGAAGTGTAGTTGATTGCAAACTCTGATTCTTATGGCTTCTTATTGTTAATTCTTACTTCATGTGCATGAAAAATTGAGTGAACATCATCAATTGATGGAAGACCTTTTGAGAAGCTATAATTGCAATAACTACTTCGTATTCATCACTTAAACCATTTAGTATGGTTAAAAAAATTTGGGAGACAAACACCATTGTCCCAGTGGTTAAGTGATTCGACTTTGGTGCGAGAGGTCATGTGGTGCCCCACCTCTATATCCACACTGGCAAAGGACACTACGGGGTAATGCCATCAACTAGCACGGAGAATAAGGCTGTTGAGGAGCGACCATCCGCGTAATTGCTTTGTGCGAGCAACGATATGTCAGATAGTACAAGGAAATCCGACATACCGATACAAACTCAAAGCTACAACACAGTGGCTATATATATTCTTCGGAAACAAATACAGAAATAAATATAACACAAATTAGTCACAGACATCCATATCACAAAGGCGGAATAGATATGAATATATAACAGATGAAAGTGTATATCAGAGTAGTGGTCAAACAATATCCACAATGTCACAAAAGAATAGCTACAAGTGCTAGACAAAAGAATATGGATACATCAATGAGTCTATATCTCAAATGTATATAACAAAAACTACTAATCTAAGTAGTTAGCCAAAAGTCAGGGTGATAATCCCAGATGTGAAGTCAAGTAGAAGCACCTGTAACATCTCGGTCCGACCCGAGTATTATTTAATAAGAAAATAATAAACGGACCATTCTAGCTATACAGATAAAATGATATCGAGTAAGAGATAAGACATGAACATATGATAATCATAAAGCCATACTGTGATAAGTATGCAATTGAAAATCAACTAGGGTTCAATCAATATCACAAGAATCTTCTCAAAGATCAAAAGGGAATGTCATACTCTATATTTATATTCACCAAACCACAAATACGGACATTAACATCAATGCCAATCACAAAAGTTAATGACAAACAAATTCACCAATGCACAAATATAGATTAAACTTATCAATGTAAATCACGAAAATTGGTGAAAACACAAATTGCAGAAATCATCAATGGAAATCTGTAACGACCCAGAATTTTGGGCCGCCAGATTTGAACATTTAATTCATTTTAAATGTTGAATATGTGTTATAATTTGTATTTTTAAATAAAATACTTTGGTTAAGTTATTAAAATTAGTTAAATTTCGGATATGGAAATTTAATCAAAATTTGAATAATAATAATTTAATATTAGAATTGGGGTAATTGGTAATTTTGAGTGTAAATAGATATAAAATTAGATTCTAAAGTTTATTTTAAGTTTAATCGGATTTGAGTTATAATATTGGACTGTTGGATGAAATTAGAGGTTAATAAATTGAATTTGGAATTTTATATTAATTTAATAATGGAATTTAATAATATACTAATGCAAATAATTAGATTTTGGTTCGAAATGAATCAAAATGATTTCTAATGTGAATATAAATTTTATACGAGTTATAATAGAGTTAGTAAAATTTTAAAAAGTGAAATTTTAGATGATTTCGACGATTTTGGAAATCGCTCGATTTAATCGACGAGTTAAAATAGCCTTCTGGGGCACAGTCTCGGAATTCGACGAAAATAGTTCCATTGGATCCGTAGTAGTTAGTTATTATTGGATTTCAATTTTCGTAGCAATCGGAGTTGTCGTTTGACCCCAACAGCTTAAAACGCATAGAAAATACTTTAATCAATTTAATTTAAAATTGATCGTTTATTTCCGTAACTCGCGCATACGACCGAATTAGCTTTCGAAACACATTCCATTGTGTTCAGAACGTGGGTAAAACCCTAGGAACCCCTGTCGGCACGCGTTGTATAGAGTTCGTTTGTAAAACTTGTTAAAGTGGGAGATAATAGTAAAATAATATTAATAAACACTTATATATTCACGTTTTTAAGAAAACCCTAGTTATATTCTTTAGGTCGCCATTTATTTATTTTTCAATGGCCAAAACTCTTTGATTTTCATCCTCAATATTCTCCTCATCCACGCATCTATTTCGAAAACATTCTAAATGAAGATCGTAGATCGTGGAGAGATCTACAGATCCAACGGCAGGAATTGCGATTTGCGCAGCAGAGAGAGAGAGGATTATGGCCGCATTCGTCGCACGTTTATGCACGACTTTCGGTGACAATTGATGACCGAGCTCGCTGCGTTTCGAGGTCGTAGCGCGTGGGGACGTGGGATTCGATGTGGAGGTCACCGATCGTGGGTTAGATGATCGTGGGGAGGTCGACGTTCAACCCTAAATTACGGTGTTGGGTTCGGTTCTTCCTGGAGGCTCGTGTGGTAGGGAAGAAGAAGGTTTTTGTTACGTGCGGCCTTGATTCTTGGGTTCCAGATCTTGCGGCTAGGAATTGTTTGGGTATAATTAAATTAAATTTTAAAGGAAATTTGTTTAGTTTTGGATTCAAACTTTGAACAACCATATCTCGTGCGTTTGTTACCAGATTTTGACGAATTTGGTAGCGCCGAAATCGCAGCGACACGCTCTACACTGCGGCGGAGATCCGGAAGCGATTGGGACTAGCGGGAATTTTAGGTTAAATCGAACGCGGTTTGATTTAATTTAAAATTCAAACGCTCGCCGAAAACCCAAGGTGAGTTTAACTCACTCACATCTGGAGTATTAGTTAATTTAAATACTCGATATTTAAATGAATTGTTTGATTGGTTGGATATGATTAAATCGATATATGTTGTTGTGCTAATATTTGTGGATGCAGGGCAAACAAGTTGGACGGATCTAACTGGACCCCTCACAAATAGAAATTAATTTATATTGTGTGATATATCTTATTTATTGTTCTGTAATAAATTGTTTAGATCTTGTTACGATGCGATTTATTTATATGCTGTGGTGAATTAAATTAAAATTTTAATTGTGTTGTACTGTGATTGGGAGAATACAATCTAATTTTTTTTTAAAATATAAATAGATGAATTGGGTTTAAAGGATATAAAGAAATTCCTTAGTAAAGAATTTAAAAGGAATTAAATTCAAGAAATTTGTTGATAATTTGAAATGTTGGGAATGTGATCTATAAAGGAAATGTGAATTGTTTTAAGAATAGCGAGATTTATTTTAAAGAATGTGAAGTGTGCTTTCTCTTGGAAATTTTATTTTGTTTTAAGAAAGCTTTCAAATCTATAAATTGGCAGTTCAAATATGTTTAGAATATTTTTAGAAAGAAATATTATTTTAAAATGTTTTCAAGTGAAATCAAATATTTGATTAAGTAATTATGGTATTTAATTATTTTAAAAGAAGTATAGTAGTATTTAGCTTTCAAAAGAAATTTTAATATGAAATTTGATTTAATAACCTTATTTTAAAAAGATAAATTTTATTTAAAAATACTTAGGAAACCCCTATATATTTCCTTAAGTATTATTTTCGATTAAATGATTTCCAAAGCTTATTTTAAATATTTTAAACATATATATTTGAGAGTGATTTCCAGGAAATAACAATGTGTTTAAAATAAAAGGAGCTATTTTTAAAGTATGGAAAGGAATTTTACGGGATGAACGTAAAATTGAATTGGGTAAATCGTGATTGGATGATAAAGAGAATTCTTGGGTTATCCTAAAAAGAAAGTATATTTCCCTAAGATACCAAGTACATTTTCAAAGATGATATTTCAAAGGTTAGGAATACTGAGTTTTATTTAAAGAATGTTTTGAAGAAAAATTATTTAAGTTGTAAGAATTTTTGAAGTGAACATATATTAAAGTAGTTATAGAAGTAACTATTTTTAAAGGGTAATTAGAATCATGTTTTAAAGAATATTATTATCATTTATACTTTATAAATGGTTCTATTTTAAAGAAAATCAATTAAAGCTTTATTTGAAATTGTATAAGGATTCATAACTTGATGTTTAAAACTAGTATGACTTAACTTATTTTAAAGTTAATTGTTTATATTTTATAAACAATTTTATTTGAAATATTTTTAAAAGCATATGTATATTTTAAATTAACTATGTATGTAGATTTGATATAAAAGGTTTTAATGTATTTTGAGGAATAAAGTATTTAAATTATTTTAAACCTTAAATATGGGTACTTGGATGTTTTAGGGGAAATAAAGCTTTGAGAAATCTATTCCATGAGGAAATTGGGTTTGAAAAGTGTTTCAAAGGGGTTTTGAAATTGGAATTATATCTCGTAAGGTATTTTTGGGAAATAAATAATCGGGAATTATTTATTGTGTAATGGATGTTTGTGAATATTAATTGATAGTTAAATCACCGACTATCAATATTGGACAAATGCGTTGGTCGTTTCGAAGAGACCGGGATCGAGATTTATTTCTCGAAACCACTTCGATCCGGTTTGTATGTTTCGTGGAAAAACGTGTTCAGAGTTGAAGATGGGGCAGTGAAGTGCAAGGGCTAGTCGCTACTAATCCTTAGGATATTTCCAAAATGGATGTAGTAGGAGTAGTGCCTTCGGTTCCGTCCGAACCCGGGACGGACTTGTATGGATGAATGCTTTCAGAACATCGTCAGGTTGACGATTGGCATTCTAAGTGAAAAGTTCAAAAAGGTAACGCTTAGCCTCAAGCCTCATCAAATGAAAATGACTGAAAATCAGGGTTTATGCAGCAAGACTTCGTGGGTAGCCCCCACTTGAGAGTAAGGTCATCCCTGTCTAGATGTCCCTTTTTATTTCGGCTTAGTGGTGCGGTTGCTGATTCTAACTGCGGGGTGATCTTATTCGGAACTGTCCAGTAAGGAATGGTTCCGATCTTGTGTTGCAGGGTAGCGGGCGTACTCCTCGGTACTGTGATCTAGACCACGTACTGTGACAGGTGGTACCCTAGTGCCTAGTTATTATTGGAAATCCATTCTCCCTACGAGCCTTTACGAGTTTTGTTTGTATTACCCACTCTGTGGCTAGTAGCTGAAATTTAATAGATGTAACAATTTCGGCTATTTTATAAGTATTTGCATATAGACCCTATTATAATATCAGAGGATTTCTATAAAAAGTGTTTTAGCTATCGTAAGGTAAAAACCCGACATGTTTACATGTGGCGTGGTCTTACGAGATGCTTTTGTTTTCAAAAGGATTTTTGAAACTTTAATAATCAAGTTGGATGCATTATTATCAGCTGGGATTCCAGACTGACTCGGGTGTTATTTCATTATAATGCTCGGGTCAGACCGAGTGTTATATGTTCAGGATAGGATGCTATAGAGCAGGAGAGGAGCTGGAGCCTGAGACGGATTATTCGTACTTATATATATATATTCGTTGCTATGATTATATGGAATTTTCTGACTGGTAAATATTGTTTGTATGAGATACTCTGATGATATGATGTATAAACCAGATGTAGTTTCATTTTGTGTAAAGATCTATTATTTACTATTATATTTTATTCCGCTGCGATTGTGAGATTCTGATATTGTTTAGTTTCTTCTTCTTCTTATATCTCTTCTTCTTTAATCCCTAATGGTTCGTTTTTCTGTTCCACTTGAGTTAATTGACATAGAATGGTATTG
Organism: Allium cepa; assembly: GCA_030765085.1. Lineage (NCBI taxonomy): Eukaryota > Viridiplantae > Streptophyta > Magnoliopsida > Asparagales > Amaryllidaceae > Allium > Allium cepa. The sequence goes on along the minus strand of CM060931.1, from coordinate 753,751,782 downwards.
AATCAAGGGGTACAGATTTGCAGGCTGTCACACTTGGTATCAGAGCTTAGATTGGCAACAACCTAGGCTTGGTGGGGAAATTACTCATTGAACAGAGTCAATAGTACTCTATGATGAGTTGAGTGTAATAATAGATATGAGAGCGTAATTGTTAGCGAATATAAAATTGTTTTTTTATATACTGTTTTGACTTATCGGTTGAGTGTTTATGAATTCTGGTTGGTACGGGAAGTACAACCGTATCGATAGGGGTTTCTAAACCCTTGAACAAGATAAACCGGCATAGTATTGTTTTTAAAGTGGGTAAATGAAATAATTTTGCCCAATATTATATTTTGATATAAAAGGAATAATTTTCTGAAATTATTATATATATCTGGTTGATTAGTTGTTAATACCATAATTAAATAAGAATCTAAAATTTAACCTAAAATTTCAAATGGTTACAACCAAATAAATTCCATGAGTATAAATAATACAAAGGAGGAATAACTGAATTTGAATTAAACTAGAATTTAAATCCTGGGGATTTTGAAAAGGATTTTAAATATATTGTAAACAAGAGTTTGGAAATTTAAAATCCTGGTAGAGTTTGAAATGTTTACTAAGCTGTTTGAAGGCAATATTGGAATATTATTTTGGGTAATATGTTTGAATGGAAACTGTTTGAAATGAATTTGGAAAAGTAATGAAGCACTAAACTCACTTCAGTCGTTGGAAAATAATCCTGATGATGTTGGCCACATCATTAGAATTCATTTTCGAGTTTCTAAAGTGATGGATTGCTACCAAAATGGTTCGTTATGATATTGTTTGGAATTGTTGGGTATAATAGTTGTTTTGGAAATTTCAAAATGGGAAAATTGTTTTGCCAAGTTGTTTGGAAATCCGTAGATTTGATTTGATATACCAGGAGAGTATGAGTTATTTACTATTTCAAAATGGTTTTGGAATAAAACCGGGTAATTGAATTCTGGAAAATTCTATTTAAATAATGTGTGTAAAGTTAAAATGAATTAACTATTGAACTGATTAAGTGAAGTTGATATTAATAAGAAGGAAATGGAAGTTTTAATCTTGGAATTAAAATTTAACTTGAGTAAATGGAAGTGAATAGAAAATTTGAATTTAACTTGGGATAAGTTAAATAAATTGGACTTAGAATTAAATTGATTTGGGCTAAATTGAAATGTAAAATGACTTTGTAATTGTGAGTTATTATGTAATGAATTATACCCACATGCTATTAAGTGTTATACTTATAATCTAAAATTGTGAATTTAAAATGGTGCAATGAATTAAATTGAAGAAAATTTATATCCTTAAGAAATCTGAGATACATATATATAAAATTTGGAATAAATTAGAATCAAAATTCAGTTGTGTAACAAATAATTTTGGATAGAATTAAAATCTTATTTAAGATAGCAAAGGAAATGGTATAAATTAAACATGGCTAAATAAATTTGGTTGAATTTGAGTTAGAATTGGAAGAGAATTTAAATTGAAAGAAAATTTAAAAGAGAAGTAAGAATGATACTGTGTGAATAAAATTTTAATTCGACTAAATTTAAAGGAATTATTTGAGAATGAATTTAGCGTAAGCTAAACTAAATAAAGAGAGGCTTGAAGATGAATTTAGTGTAAACTAAATTAAATGGAATTTATATAGGCATGGATGAAATTTTGGTGGTTTGTTAGGAGAATATAGAAAAAAAATGAAAACCCAGTTCTAGTATGGAATTTAATGTTGGCAATAAAAGCTGAGAGTGTGAATGAATGATGGAATTAGATTATAATAGTGATGGTTTGAATTGTAAATAAATTCCAATGAGTAAATAATTTAAAATGATCTCTTTGTTAATAAAATAAATCAAAAAAACGGATTGAATAAATAAACAAAGTGCATTAAAATTTGTAAATGGATTGGAATTGATTTGGATGAGAACTAAATGAAAATAAAATAAAAATTGATATAAGAAGATAATGAAAATATTATGGAAGAACTTAAGCAAATTGAATAATAATTGTGGTCGAGCTTTATAATGTTGTCTTGGATAAATTTGTTTAGATAATAAGCATTGAAATGCAAGTGAAGAGAACTATAATTAATTATTGTGATAAAAAAAGGTTGTATAAGTGTAAATAATCCAGAATGGAATGATATTAATATAAACTCGAATTGTTTAATGAAATAAACATATATGGGAAGAATTTAATTTAATAATTGCAATGTGATAAGAATGCTTGGATTATGAACCATGCAGAATTGAATAAAATTAATATGAATTTAAGTTGGAAATTAGTTTTACATGATTATACGCCTAAATGATGATTGTTTGCTTGAATGACATGAAAAGTGCATAAGAATTGGTTGTTTTGTTGCATTCGGAATTGAGTTGGTTTAAAGAAGCAAATGGAATTGGTTTTGAATAATGGGAATTGGATTGGAATCTATTTGGTGGGTTTGTATGTAAATGCAGGTTAATTAAAAAGAAAAGTAAGATGAATCGAAAGATTATATTACTCTTATTGAAGTGAATGTGAATCTAACATTTGCAACTTGGATGTAAGTCATTCGAGTGGAATATAATGATGTTTGAATTTGGAAAAGAAATGCAAATAAATCAAATTGTAAGTACATTAGATTGTGAATCAATTTGAATTTAAATGGAAGTAAATTGAAAATAGTGAAGCATATGTTCATAATATTAAAGTGAATATGGATTGTTTGTAAAAATATGAATTGTATATAGTGAACTTGAATATAAATCATTCAAGTGAAATAAAATGAAGTTTGGACTTGAATAAGAAATTAAAAGGTGATTGAAATCTTTAATTGTTGATAAAATATGGTTAACATTGTTAAATTATGAAGTTGCTTTGTAAGGCTATGAAATGAAAATATTTGGCTTACATTTATATTGGAAATGTTGTTAAAATGTTCATATCTTTGAAAACTGATGAGTTTGTTGAGTAAGTACAGGTACGGAAGGCGTTCGATAGAGTTGGAGCGCGTATATGCATTATATTAGCCGCTTGTTTTAAAAATTTGCTAAAAAGGTACGCCTACGCAAATATAATTGGGAAATGATATATATATATATATATATTGTGATATATTTTGGTTTCCGATCGTGTGGGTCGATGTATATATATTTATATGTATTGCGATATCGCAAAAGCTCCTCCGTACAGGGGAGACTCTACCAAAATCTTTCGAAAATTTTGGGAGTTAGAAAATTTTGGAATTTTGGAAAATTTTATTAACTAGTGTAGTATTTTGAAATGATGTTGAAACAAAAGCTTTAGAGTAAATAAAGCAAATGAGTTTGGATTTGAGTTAAAGGGTTTTGGGAAGTGTATATAAGTTTTTAACCAAGTAAGTTGGGTAAGTAAGTGGGTTTAGAAGTATTTTCTACCTTAGCAAATTTCGGGGACGAAATTTTTATAAGTGGAGAGGAATGTAACGACCCGAAATTTTGGGTCGCCAGATTTGAACATTTAATTCATTTTAAATGTTCGATATGTGTTATAATTTGAATTTTTAAATAAAATACTTTGGTTAAGTTATTAAAATTAGTTAAATTTCGAATACGGAAATTTAATTGAAATTTGAATAATAATAATTTAATATTAGAATTGGGGTAATCGGTAATTTTGAGTGTAAATAGATATAAAATTAGATTCTAATGTTTATTTTAAGTTTAATTGGATTTGAATTATAATATTGGGCTGTTGAATGAAATTAGAGGTTAACAAATTGAATTTGGAATTTTATATTAATTTAATAACGGAATTTAAAAATATAATAATGCAAATAATTAGATTTTGGTTCGAAATGAATCAGAATGATTTCTAATGTGAATGTAAATTTTATACGAGTTATAATAGAGTTAGTAAAATTTCAAAAAGTGAAATTTTAGATAATTTCGATGATTTCGGAAATCGCTCGATTTAATCGACGAGTGAAAATAGCGTTCCGGGGCACAGTCTCGGAATTCGACGAAACCAATTCCATTGGATCCATAATAGCTAGTTTTTATCGAATTTCAATTTTTGTAGCAATCGAAGTTGCCATTTGACCCCGGCAGCTTAAATCACATAGAAAATACTTTAATCAATTTAATTTAAAATTGATCGTTTATTTCCGTAACTCGCGCATACGACCAAATCAGCTTCCGAAACATGTTCCATTGTGTTCGGAACGTGGGTAAAACCTTAGGAACGCCTGTCGGCACGCGTTGTTTAGAGTTCGTTTGTAAAACTTGTTAAAATGGGAGATAATATTAAAATAATATTAATAAACACTTATATATTCACGTTTTTAAGAAAACCCTAGTTATATTCTTTAGGCTGCCGTTTATTTATTTTTCAATGGCCGAAACTCTTTGATTTTCGTCCTCAATATTCTCCTCATCCACGCATCTATTCTAAAACTTTCTAAATGAAGATTGTAGATTGTGGAGAGATCTACAGATCCAACGGCAGGAATTGCGATTTGCACGGCAGAGAGAGAGGATTATGGCTGCGTTCATCGCACGTTTATGCACGACTTTCCGTGCCAATTAATGACCGAGCTCGCTGCGTTTCGAGGTCGTAGCGCGTGGGGACGTGGGCTTCTATGTGGAGGTCACCGATCATGGGTTAGATGATCGTGGGGAGGTCGACGTTCAACCCTAAATTACGGTGTTGGGTTCGGTTCTTCCTGGATGCTCGCGTGATAGGGAAGAAGAAGGTTTTTGTTACGTGCGGCCTTGAGTCTTGGGTTCCAGATCTTACGGCTAGGAATTGTTTGGTTATAATTAAATTAAATTTTAAAGGAAATTTGTTTAATTTTAGATTCAACCTTTAAACAACCATATCTCGTGCGTTTGTTATCAGATTTCGACGAATTTGGTAGCGTCGAAATCGCAGCGACGCGCTCTACACTGCAGCGTAGATCTGAAAGTGATCGGGACTAGAGAGAATTTTAGGTTAAATCGAATGCGGTTTGATTTAATTTAAAATTCAAACGTTCGCCGAAAATCCAAGGTGAGTTTAACTCACTCAATCTGGAGTATTAGTCAATTTAAATACTCAATATTTAAATGAATTGTTTGATTGGTTGGATATGATTAAATCGATATATGTTGTTGTGCTAATATCTTTGGATGCAGGGAAAACAGGTTGGAGGGATCGAACTGGACCCCTCACAAATAGAAATTAATTTATATTCTGTGATATATCTTGTTAACTCCACTTTTTCACGACTTAATGACCTAATGTGCTACAGGGATCAACGACCTAAATGACCAAGCGGGTTAAGAAGTTTAACGACCTAATAATCCAAAGCCTCCAACGAGTTAACATGGTAACAGCTAGCGACTTAGCGACCTAAAGTTCAAGCGACCTAGCGACCTAAACTTGTAACGAGTTAACGACCTAAGCTACTCAACGAGTTAACGACCCGATGACTCAATAGAAAGCAGCGACCTAACGACCTAAAAGGGGGAGCGACCTAACGACCTAAAAGGGGGCAGCGACCTAACGAGTTAGAATAGAATAAAGCCGCTTGCATATAGGTCGCTCCCAACCTTAAGTCGCTACCTCTTTTAAGTCGCTCCATATAAGTCGCTTTTACTCTCATAGGTCGCTACGACCTACCAACCAAAGCAGTTGATAAAGAGTAAGCCTTCACCCGTATCCCTTAGGTCGTTCACGACCTACGACCTAACCCCTAGGTCGCCTGCGACCTACAACCTAACTCTAGAAATTCCCTATAAATACCTTGCCAACTCCACCGAAGGGAGGACTTTGGGGGGCTCATTTCTGGAATGCCTATACTCTGCTGTTTTCTCGACTCATCTGACACTTCAAACACCAAAGATGCTTCAACGACCTTTAGGAAGAGATCTAGCACATTCAACATAAATTCGAAGAGCTCTTCTACATCGAAGTTCTAGATACTTGTCTTAGTGGTGTTGTAATCAAAGATCATTGTAAAAGTTGTAATTGAATAAGCAATAAAGAGGATTAATGTGGACGTAGGCTTGACATTAAGCCGAACCACTATAAAACTGTTGTCTCTTTGATTTTCTGTTATTTTCTGCTTATCTCTAGTTCTCGTACCAACGGGTGGTGCTTTCACATTTTCACTACATACACTGGGGTGTTAGCGTCCAATTTTTCGTTCACATTTTTGGTGCTTTCACTGAGAATTGAACTTAGGACCTCCCGCTTACTAAACGGGTGCTCTCATCTTTGCTCCGCATAGATTTGTTGAAAGACTTTCTTTAAGAACCAAAAGTTTATCTGAGATCACGGTTCCGGGAAAAAAAGGTAAATCTGCTAGATCTGGAAGCGCTTATGACAACACTGCTACTTCTCCCGCATCGAATGAAGCGACTCCGAGTGTTGGAGTCACGAGGGCAGAGTTAGCTGCCGCATTTTCTGGGTTGTATGAATAGATGGAAGACCAGAACACTTTAATGTTGGACAGGATAAATGCTTTACTGGGATTTAACCAAAAACCAAGAAATAATGAAGAAACCTTTGCGGAAGATTCTCATGATTCCCAAGGGAAAAGTGTTCCTCAAAGGGCAGCTGGCACCGGCGAAGGGTCACCTACCCAAGCCGGAGGTCCAAGGCCGCAGCCAACTTTTCGTGAACGTTTGCCCAGACAAACTTCCGAGAAAATAGCTGTCGTCAGTCCCGCGAGGCCTCTGAACGATGAGGAATACTTTACGGGAATGATTCGTTAAATTATGAGAGAAAGCATGCAAAGGGAAGAAGACGAGAATGAATGGGGGTTTGCTCCAAGCAAGACTCCTTTCACTGAAAGGATCCTGAAAGCTGAATTTCCGAAGAAATTTGTTCCTCCTACTATTCCAACTTATCGGGAACGAGCGACCCTAACCAGTTCTTGTAAAAGTACGACTGGCATATGACTGGTGCCAGAGCATCGGATGAAATCAAGTGCAGATATTTTCCGGTGTATTTGGAAGGAGTGGCTCTGCTTTGGTCCACGAAGCTGCCAGTTCGTTCTGTGGATCAATTCTCTGACCTTACTCGGAAATTCAAGGATCAATTCAGGTTATATGCTGCGAAGGCCAAGGTTATAATGTCACTATCCAGCCTCGAACAAAACCCCGAATAGCCTCTCAAATCTTTCTTAAACCGCTTCAATATAGCCTTAGCCGAAGTGGACAATGCAGAGCCTCGAATGATTCTCACTTACTTGATGCAAGCTATAGACAAATCTAGTGAATTCGGGAAATGGCTAAAAATGAAAGAGCCAAATTCGCTCGAGAAATTTTACAAGAAGGCCGACGAATTTATGCGCTTAGAGAGCCTTCCTGTGCCAGAAAAAGTAGTCGTGAATGAATTTGAGAATAACAACGTTGCTTCTAACAAAAAGAAATCTGGTGGTCAGAAGGGGAAAAATAACGATGGAAAAAAGCGAAAAGATGCGAAGTAAACTCGCCACTTTAGACTTTCAAATTTTACTCCTTTAATTGACACTCCAGAGAATATCTTTTTCGCAACCAAGGATGTTTTTGAATACCCTAAACCACCTAAGTTGAGGCTTGGGAAAAATGTTGCGCATAATAGAAGATTCTGTCGATTCCACAATCAACCCGGTCATGACACTAATGAATGTCGCCATCTAAAGGGTTTGATTGAGGAGTTGTTGAGCCAGAATAAACTTAAGCAATATGTGAAGAGAAACAGAAACGACCCAACCTCATCTATTCAGGGGCAACAAATTCCTGCTTATCAATCCGGTTCAGGTGAGAGAGCTGTAGCGCAGGAGTCCAAGAGGCCCATCATCAATGTTATCACAAGGGGTCCTCACCCGGCAGGCAGAAGTTGGGCTGTGATGGAAAGATATGCTCAAGCTTTGAGATATGCCCCAGATTGTTCTATGTCAAGTCAAGAAAGGGTTTCAGACTAAAGGAGAAAATCTTCCTGCTTATTTTCCAAAGGACTGGGAGCGCCATATATCCCGGGAAGAGAACATACAGGCAGATTCTCTTGCAAAGTATTGAAGCTTTGGCAAAGTTCAATTATTGGGAATTGGTCCCTGTGGAAGTCTTGTCAGCTCCAAGTACTGATGAGACCTAATTTCGAAAGCCAAAAACAGCGAGCACTTGCATCCATAATTTACTTAAAAGCAATGCTTAAATTTGTAAAATGATTATGGATGTATCATTTTTGTATCGATTCACACTGATTTTACTATAAACCTTGTGTTCTCTACTATTATAAAATTCCCGTCTCATTTCGATGTGCATATATCTTAAAATATATTGCTAACATTGCAGGCCATTAAAGCAAAGCTTACCTATCCAACACATCACAAGGCCAAGCGATTCCTACAAATCACCAACAATTAAATGTCAAGCCACAAAAATTCCACATTCAGTTCCTGCATCAGAAGTGCTTCTCACAAATAGTTGGTGATTCCACCGGAGGGGCACCTTCCCAAAGTGAAGGTTCCAGGCTCTTGCTAACTTATCGTGATCGTCTGTGCAAACGGACATCCGGTCAAGTAGCTTGCGTCTACCCCGTGGATTCATTTAACAATGAGATGCACTTCTCGGGGAAAAAGCAAACAAGTTGCAAAGGAAAACAACATGTTCTTGGACACGATAACAAGGAATCGCTGAAAGGCAGATGGTGCAAATACAGGGACAAGCAAACAAAGAACAGCCAAAATGGAATCTTGCACTTCAACCAAAAAAATTGGTGAAACCACCAAAGGGGCACCTTCCCAAAGTGAAGGTTCCAGGCCCTTGCTAGTCAATGGCGATCGTTTGTGCAAACAAACATCCAGTTAGGCAGCTTGCGTCTACTCCGTGGACCCACTTAACTGTGAGAAGCAACCCTCCAGGCGAACAACAAAGCCCTCTTCGGAAGCCCTCTTCTCCTCACAAGGGGGAAGATCCAAAAGCCCTCTTCAGAGGCCCACTTCACCAGAGTTGAAGCTCCAAAGCCCTCTTCGGAGGCCCACTTCACCAAAGTTGAATTGCCAAAGCCCTCTTCGGAGGCCCACTTCACCAGAGTTGAAGTGCCAAAGCCCTCTTTGGAGTCACGCTTCCCCACGTACAGGGAAAAAACAAAAGACCTCTCTCCAGAGGCATAAACAAAACCCTCTCTCCAGAGGCACAAACAAAAGACCTCTCTCCAGAGGCACAAACAAAAAAGCCCTCTCCCGAGGAACAAACAAGAGCCCTCTTCGGAGGCACGAACAGATCAAAGCCCTTTTCGGAAGGCCCACTTCATCGCGTAGGGGAATCCACTTATCAAAAATAAAAGTGACTATCTCCGAAAGTGAAGTGTAAAAACTTCTTCAAACAAAAGAGAGAGAAGGCTTCTCCAATACAATGCACACTCTACTAAAGCAGAGTAATATTTCCCCAAAAATGGAAAAATTATTCTCTAAAGTAAGAGTGCGGGCCTTCTCAGAATGGAAGAATTGTTTTCCAACTTAAGAGTACAAGTCTTCTCGAAATAGAAGAGTTATTCTCCAAAGTCTTACCAAATGAAAGAAATTGCAGTAAGCCGTGGTATGGAGGCAATGCAATATATTTACATTAACAAAAGCAACGCTCAAACAACATACCACAAGCTTATTGCAATATCACACAAAGAAAATGAAGAAACTTGTGCGAAAATAAGGAATAAATGTATTCAAAAATATGGTCAAAAGATTGTACAAGTAAAAAGAATCATTTTATTCCATACTATAAATTTTTTACACATGTGCAGGTTTCAAAAGAACGGGGACCGGTACCCGCACAATCTCCGGTCAATACAATCCTTCATATACAAGCAAAAAGCAAAACGAGAAGGGTAAAGCGAGACTCGTTATTTCTTCTTCCCGCCACCTTTAGAGCCCTCGCCTGGCCTAATGGTTAACTTTGGGAGCCGGCTTGATCGGGTCGAGGAAGAAGGAGACAGAGGTACAGCTGGGTCTACTTCCACCTTCTCTTCAGTAACAGAAGTGCTTTCCCTTTTCTTCTTCGAAGTTACACGCTTCCCCTTCTTCCTTGAAGAAGACTCGCCGCCTGGAGTTTTATGTTCAGACAGCTTTATGTCATCATGAAATTTCTCCGGAGTCTTTTCACCTTCTTCAAGTTCCTCAGCCTTCTACTCTGGTGAAGCAGCCGGGTCATCCAAGCCATGAAGAGCTTCTATTAATTCTTCTTGCGACCCCGATTGAGAAGCAGAAGGAGGAGTAATATGAAGAGATGGAGGTGGAATAGCTGAAAGAGGAGAAGTCTGTGCAGCACTTGGTGTTTTCACTACAGAAGAAGAGAAGTTAAAATCAGTATTCCTCGCAAAGAAAGGAGATAGTGGTGCGTCAAGGCTTAAGTAATAATCAAAAAGTTCATCAAGCTCATGTGAAGCGAACAAGTAGTCCACTTGAGCTAAATCAACGTTGAAGTTACCTGGAGAAGTTGGCTTTATCATATCAACTTCAAAGCCTTGTGCTTCAGCGCTTTCTTGAGCCTCATCTCCAGTATGAGCGGTTACAATTTCAATGTCAGCTTTGGCAGGAGGCGAAGAATGGAAACTTGAGCCAATGATATCAACGTCGACCGAAACCGAAGAAAGAGTCGGGTCGGTTAAAGGCGGCTTCCCTAAATGTTCTCCTTCCGCCGTTCCGGCTTGCTCTCTAGCAAGTTGCTCCTTCCCCCGGCAAGGTCGGCACGTGCCTCATCATCCAGATAGTGCGCCTCAAGATCTGCCTCGGCATAGCCAGCACCTCCAAGCATATCAACTACGGCCTCCCACACTTCGGCCAAGGTAATCTCATACTTCGGGCCCAAAAACGAAAGGCTGCCATGCCCCAAGACACTATGAATGTAAAACTCGAATGAGGTAGAGCTGATGTTGGATTTGGTTGCTTCATGAGATTCTTCGGCTGCTGCTTTGCCGGCGATAGCTTCATCATGCTCTTTTTCAACTTCAGAAAGCCGAGCTCTTAACATTTCAATCTCTATGTTCCAAGAGCTGGTTTTTTCTCGCAACTGAGCAACATCAGTTCGATAGCTTTCTGCAATTTGCTGTCGTACCTCGAGTCTAGCCTCAGCGTCTCTTTGACCAGCATGGGCATCTCTCACTTGTGTTTGGAGCACTTCTTCCTTTTGAGTATAGGAAGTGGAAGAAGTGGCAAGCTCTTCTTTGAGTTTTTCAATTTCCACTTCAAGCTTCTCATTGTAAGCGGTAATGTTCTTCATCTCTGCATCGTGCTGGTTGAGAGTTTTCTGCCACTCGGACTTATCGCTCTCCATGGTTAACATAGCCTCGAGATTTAAGCGATTCACCCGTTGAAGCTCATCAACTAACTTTTGCCATCCAGACATTCTCTCAATGTCAAGTTTAATAGCGTTAAGATTCCTCAGCATGGCCTGCTTGTCCATAGGAACCAAGTCCAAGTCAAAGCGTACTCCTTTTAAACACCAGTTTGGAAACTGGCTTTGAAGTGCAGGCGGGGCATTCTCAATATGATACGGAGGCCTGTTGATGATCGTTAGAATATCAGCTCTTTGAAGGGCAGGAGAGCTGGAGGGGATTTCCAAAGAGATGGGAGCAGCGGGCTTTTCAGAAATTGCAGACGCTGGCCTTTCGCTTAGCCTGTCCCGCTTGCTTAGATCTTCAGCGAAATGACCTTTCCCTTTGTCATCATGAGATTTTATTTTGTGGGAATCATCATCTTTCTGGGAAGAATCATGTCATTCATCCATTCTTCCATAGCGCTCCTCATAAGCCCGCCTCTCGCGAGCTTTTCTTGCGGCTCTTTCTTCATCAGTTTCCCTCGTGGCAGGAAGATACCGCTTGGGATCATAAGAGTTGAAAATGATCATATTATGAGCTGCTACGTCCCATTGGAGAACCTGAAAGTGAAGAAGATACAAAATTTAAGAATCATAGTATGAGCTGCTATGTCCCATTGGAGAACCTGAAAGTGAAGAAGATACAAAATTTAAGAATCTTCAAAGTAAAGAAGTTAAGTGCACAAAGTTGCCAAAATCCTAAGTGTGTGTGGCGTGTGAACTACACGCGTCAAGCTACAAACCGCTCTTCAACTTAAGAGTTATCCCTTGAGTTGATGGAGTTGTTTGCAAAAGTGATGTCACTTCAACTGCTGGAGAAGCAAGTTTAGAAGTAGTGGTATCATCTTTGAAGAGCTCATGTGAAGTAACCACCAGGTTGCTCAGTCCCTCAAAAATGTCATCACCGTCATGCCTAGCGGGACTCTTTTTCTCAGCTTCTTCATAAGCAGCCTTCCCGGAGTGTTGAGGAGGTTCCTCTTCTTCGACAATTGGGGGAAGTGAAAATTTGCCAGATGAACCCACAACGTCAACGGAAGCAGAACATTTCACCAATGAAGCCTCGACAGTAGGTTCCTTCGATGTAATTTCTTCGGCGGAAACTGGGGCATCTGGAGTCTCTGCTTGAGAACCAGAGGCATCATGAAGCTGGGTAGATCGGGAAGAATGCAAAAGTCCGAATTGATGCAAAAATTCGTCCTTCAGTAAAAATTTAACGCTTCTCTCCTCAACGCCACAACACTTAGTCTTTCAAACGTCGGCTTATGGCTGGAATCTTTAGAAAGAGGAGGAAGTACTGTACAAGTAAAGAATGAAGTTAGCACTTAACAACTCGGATTTTGAAAAGTTCAGAAACAGAAAGAATGGAGATAGGCAAGCTTACTTCCTACTCTCCAAATGCTGTAGAATCCTAGGGGCAACGGGCGAAGAAAAATTGGTTCAAGAACCCATGAGCGCTTTCAGGAAGATCAGTGATCAATTTACGGTTCCTTGCGCTTCTCACAGGTATTATAGATGGATGATCTTTGTTCTTTGCAAATGTGCATAAGTAACAGATTTCTTCAAAGCTTGGAAGGCAGTCGAGTGTCCTCCTGAACAGTACACATAGTCCCATCAAGATGGCATAGCCATTGGGGTGCAACTAAAAGGGAGAGATAGTTAATCGGAGAAGGAGCTATCGAAGAAAATCGTTAAAGGGAGGAATAGCTCCACTCAAGCACATCTGACAATTAACTGCAATGAAACCAAGAGGTGGCCTGTCAGCAGTATCGTTTACCCCAGGAAGCAAAGCGTCTGCCTCAGCAATACCGAACTGAATACATAATTGATTGAAGACCCATTGATTCAGAGTAGTTGGAGTTCTTTCTGCGGGACTATCCAAGGGGTTAGCTATTGGGAAGACTTCTTCACCTTGTCCTATTATCTCTCCTTGTTGAGAAGTCATTCTACACAAGGAACTGGATATTCAAATATGAAGGTGCATGTTTCCTAAGTGTGTGGAGTGTTGTGCAAAACAAATAAAATGACAAGCAAATATAACTGGAATTAAACTAATATGCATTTGTCGATTATAAAGTTTCAGGGCTTGTTATTTTAGGTCCAAGTACAAGTGCAGTGTTGATGCAAATAGATCGGCTTTAGTTGATTAATTTTGCTTTGCTATAATACTTCACTTGATTTTGTTAATTCATAGCACTTCATTCGTATAATTTCTTTAAGTTGATTATTCTATATCGACTAATCTGTCATTTAATGTGGGCAGTCAGTGGATGTATATTCGCCCTAGTTTTCTGCAAATGTGTATTTAACAGGTTGTTAGCTTCAAAGGTTAATATAATCTATGAAAAAGTGCAACAAGTTCAAGCAGTTCATTCGAGCTGTTCAAGTTGGAAATTTAATCAAGTTCTGTCAAATTTTACAACTGTTCAAGTTCTGTTCACTTCTTAGGTCGCAGGAACGACTTAATTAACTCGGGGTTCTTTAGGTCATCCAGATTGTGCTCGAGCGACTTAACATAGGTCGGGCTTTCTTTAAGTCGTTCTGTTAGAATTCATATGCTATTCTGGCAACATGCCATACATCTTAAGTCGTAAAGTTCATAGGTCGTTAAAAGGGTTAACTCATCTGAAGCAACATGCCATACATCTTAAGTCGTAAAGTTCATAGGTCGGATGGGTCGTTCAGATTTCCTTAAGTCGCAAAGTCCATAGGTCGTTCAGTGCGGTAAGGCACTCTATATGGTTAACTCGCTTCGTGCCTTAGGTCGCTCCAAGAGTAGTTAGGAAATGCCGAGCTTTCTTCCATCAAGAAATCCTAAGTCCTACTCTCCACTCACACGTTGCCACGTGTCCATCTTTCTTGCCTCACCAAAAACGCCATGACATAATCTAAAATCCAATAACTCTTTAACCAAGTGCCTCTTCGCCTCCTCCAAACACCTAAAACCTCAACATCTCCTCCAAATTTCCAGAAACCATCATTAAACTCCTCAAATTCAAGGCACTCGCTAAGCAGCTCTGTAAAATCTTAGGCCAATCAATCTTCAAGGCAATCACTAGCGATTCGACAAAGATCGAAGGGCAAATCCGAATGTAATTTTGCAACATGACAACAAAAAGTGTATGGAGATGATTATGGGAGAATCGGTGGCAAATGCGGCGAATAAAAGCTCGAAATTACCTAAATTCACTAATGGAATTAACGATTGGAGATGAAAAAGGAGAAATTTCGTGTTAGTCTCTTAGCTCCGGTGTAGCAATGGCAGCAAAGTATGCGTGATAAAGTGAGGAGGATGAAGCGAGCTAATGGCTTATATAGGGGAAAGAGGAAAGGATGCATAGGCACGCGAGTTAACGAGCTATTTAGGTCGCTCACGAACTAGCGGATTTAGATCGAAGCATACGACCTATAACCTAGGCATATGCTTCGAGGGGCAAGTGTTAACTCCACTTTTTCACGACTCAACAACCTATGTGCTACAGGGATTAGCGACCTAAATGACCAAGCGGGTTAAGAAGTTTAACGACCTAATGATCCAAAGCCTCCAACGAGTTAACATGGTAACAGCTAGCGACTTAGCGACCTAACGTTCAAGCGACCTAGCGACCTAAACTTGTAACGAGTTAACGACCTATACTAATCAACGAGTTAACGACCTGATGACTCAATGGAAAGCAGCGACCTAACGACCTAAAAGGGGGAGCGACCTAACGAGTTAGAATAGAATAAAGCCGCTTGCATATAGGTCGCTCCCAACCTTAAGTCGCCACCTCTTCTAAGTAGCTCCATATAAGTCGCTTTCTACTCTCATAGGTCGCTACGACCTACCAACCAAAGGAGTTGATCAAGCGTAAGCCTTAACCCGTATCCCTTAGGTCGCTCACGACCTATGACCTAACCCCTAGGTCGCCTGCGACCTACGACCTAACTCCAGAAATTCCTTATAATACCTTGCCTACTCCACCGAAGGGAGGACTTTGGGGGGCTCATTTCTGGAATGCCTATACTCTGCTGTTTTCTCGACTCATCTGACACTTCAAACACCAAAGACGCTTCAACGAACTTTAGGAAGAGATCTAGCATATTCAACATGAATTCGAAGAGCTCTTCTACATCGAAGTTCTAGATACTTGTATTAGTGGTGTTGTAATCAAAGATCATTGTAAAAGTTGTAATCGAATCAGCAATAAAGAGGATTAAAGTGGACGTAGGCTTGACATTAAGCCGAACCACTATAAAACTGTTTCTATCAATTTTCATAAGTTTGTTCAAAACAATACTTTTGTTTACATAAAATAAATTTTATGTTTCTATTAGTTTTCTTTTCCTTTCACTACAGGCATAAATTATTACTATCTACACTAATTGCATCTTTGTACTAATGAACACCATTTAAGTTAGTATTTATACTAACATTCACAAATTCAACATTTATTTGTTTCTTCAAAATTTCTTTAAATCAAGTTGTGAAAATTTACATTATCCACATCTATTATCATAAAATTTTACAGTTACACTAAATTGCAACCACTATACCAAATTTCTACATTTATTCTTAACCAAATTAGAAATTATATTAATTCATTTTATTAAATATCATAAATTTAACGGGTCGTTACAATTAGTTCCCGTACCAACGGGTGGTGCTTTCACATTTTCACTACATACACTGGGGTGTTACCGTCCAATTTTTCGTTAACATATCTTATTTATTGTTATGTGATAAAAATTTTAGATCTTGCTATGTTGCAATTTATTTATTTGCTGTGGTGAATTAAATTGAAATTTTAATTGTGTTGTACTGTGATTAGGAGAATACAACCTAAATTTTTTAAATATAAATAGATGAATTGGGTTTAAAGGATATAAAGAAATTCTTTAGTAAAGAATTTAAAAGGAATTAAATTCAAGAAATTTGTTGATAATTTGAAATGTTGGGAATGTGATCTATAAAGGAAATGTGAATTGTTTTAAGAATAGCGAGATTTATTTTAAAGAATGTGAAGTTTGCTTTCTCCTGGAAATTTTATTTTGTTTTAAGAAAGCTTTCAAATCGATAAATTTGCAGTTCAAATGTGTTTAGAATATTTCTAGAAAGAAATATTATTTTAAAATGTTTTCAAGTGAAATCAAATATTTGATTAAGTAATTATGGTATTTAATTATTTTAAAAGAAATATAGTAGTATTAAGTTTTCAAATGAAAATTTCAATACGAATATTTGATTTAGTAACCTTATTTTAAAAAGATAAATTTTATTTAAAAATACTTAGGAAACCCCTATATATTTCCTTAAGTATTATTTTCAATTAAATGATTTCCAAAACTTATTTTAAATATTTTAAACATATATATTTGAGAGTGATTTCCAGGAAATAGCAACGTGTTTAAAATAAAAGGAGATACTTTTAAAGTATGGAAAGGAATTTTACGAGATGAACGTAAAATTGAATTGGGTAAATCGTGATTGGATGATAAAGAGAATTCTTGGGTTATCCTAAAAAGAAAGTATATTTCCCTGAGATACCAAGTACATTTTTAAAGATGTTATCTGAAAGGTTAGGAATATTGAGTTTTATTTAAAGAATGGTTTCAAGAAAAATTATTTAAGTTTTAAGAATTTTTGAAGTGAACATATATTAAAGTAGTTACAGAAGTAACTATTTTTAAAGGGTAATTAGAATCATGTTTTAAAGAATATTATTATCATTTATACTTTATAAATGGTTCTATTTTAAAGAAAATTAATTAAAGCTTTATTTGAAATTGTATATGGATTCATAACTTGATGTTTAAAACTAGTATGACTTAACTTATTTTAAAGTTAATTGTTTATATTTTATAAACAATTTTATTTGAAATATTTTTAAAAGCATATGTATATTTTAAATTAACTATGTATGTATTTTTAATTATTTTTAGGAAATAAATAATCGGGAATTATTTATTATGTAATGGATGTTTGTCAATATTAATTGATAGTTAAATCACCGACTATCAATATTGGACAAATGCGTTGATCGTTTCGAGGTGACCGGGATCGAGATTTATTTCTCGAAACTACTTCGATCTGGTTTGTACGTTTCGTGGAAAAACGTGTTCGGAGTCGAAGATGGAGCAGTGAAGTGCAAGGGATAGTCGCTAATAATCCTGAGGATATTTCCAAAATGGATGTAGTAGGAGTAGTGCCTTCGGTTCCGTTCGAACCCGCAACGGCCTAGTATGGAAGAATGCTTTCGGAACATCGTCAAGTGGACGATGGGCATTCTAAGTGAAACGTTCAAAAAGGTAACGCTTAGCCTCAAGCTTCATGAAATGGGAATGACTAAAAATCAGGTGTTATGCAGCAAGACTTCGTGGGTAGCCCCACTTGAGGGTAAGGCCATCCCTGTCTAGATGTCCCTTTTTATTTCGGCTTAGTGGTGCGTTTGCTGATCCCAACCGCGGGGTGATCTTATTCGGAACTGTCCAGTAAGGGATGGTTCCGGTCTTGTGTTGCAGGGGAGCGGGCGTACTTCTCGGCACTATGATCTAGACCACGTACTGTGACAGGTGGTACCCCAATGCCTAGTCATTGTTGGAAATCCATTCTCCCTATGAGCCTTTATGAGTTTTGTTTGTATTACCCACTCTATAGCTAGTAGCTGGAATTTAATAGATGTAAAAATTTCGGCTATTTTATAAGTATTTGTATATAGACCCTATTATAATATCAGAGGATTTCTATAAAAAATGTTTTAGCTATCGTAAGGTAAAAACCCGACACGTTTATTTGTGGCGTGGTCTTACGAGATGCTTTTGTTTTCAAAAGGATTTTTGAAACTTTAATAATCAAGTTGGATGCATTATTATTAGCTGGTATTCCAGATTGACTCGGGTGTTCTTTCATTATAATGCTAGGGTCAGACCGAGTATTATATGTTCAGGATAGGATGCTATAGAGCAGGAGAGGAGCTGGAGCCCGAGATGGACTATTCGTACTTATATATATATATTCGCCACTATGATTATATGGAATTGTCTTACTGGTAAATATTGTTTGTATGAGATACTCTGATGATATGATGTATAAAACAGATATAGTTTCATTTTGTGTAAAGATCTATTATTTACTATTATATTTTATTCCGCTGCGATTGTGAGATTCTAATATTGTTTAGTTTCTTCTTCTTCTTCTATATCTTCTTCTTTAATCCCTAATGATTCGTTTTTCTGTTCCACTTGAGTTAATTGACATAGAATGGTATTGACTCAAGGGGTACGGATCGCGGGCTGTCATAAAATCCAGAAATCACAAAAAGGGGGAGGCCTATCACAAAACGGGAGCATGAAAACTCACCAACACGTGTATCACAAAATGGAACGCTATTCCATGGTTGCTAACCATTAATTTTGAGCCGAAGCTCCGCAAAACGGCCCGAAGACCATGGGTCGCTACCCCAACAAATTGAGCCGAAGCTCCATAGAAACGGGGTTTAATCTCCCTCGTAGACAAAGAGACATCGCACATTTTCTAGTCTAAATCACAAAAATGATCGTTAACAATCATCAGGAAGTGTCAATTACAGTAAGCTAGTAAATATATAAGCTTAGCTTCATGTCCCATAACCACTAGCATAACTTAAATATTTACGAACAAATTGTCGATCTCCACTCGAAAATTGTCACAAGAGATTCAATCGAACAAGTTCAAGAATTAACCGGCGAAGTAAATGCAAGCGTTTCATACCATTTGTTTTACTAAGCTGTTTAATTAGATTTCTCGTACGAGTGAGGTAAAGTGACAAATCACAAAAATGATTGTAGAAACAATAAATCACAAAAATTCACATTTGAAGACGTGAATAAAATCCAAAGAATTCGATTCCAAATTCATCAAAGTGGAAATAACCTTGCGACTTAACAGCCACGACTTACAACTTAACATAAGTCAACACAAGAACTCAGCGGCTCAACGCATGCGACTACACAGCATACGACCTAAGATATCAGCGACTTAAGAAATAGCATGCGGCTTAAAGCAGGTGCGACTTAAAGGGTGGCGCGACCTAATTGCAACCGACCTAAGGAATGGCGCGACCTAAAGCATGTGCGACCTAACAGTGCAAGCAGGCCGAGCGACCTAAGGCAGGCCGACCTAACAGTAAGGCAAGCGGCCTATGGGGTTGCGACCTAAGAGGTTGCAAGATATAGCAGGTGCGACCTAAATCAGAAAGCCAAGAGACCTAGTAGTTGCGACCTATGTGCAGGCCGACTTAACAAGCCGAGCGACCTAAGGAGTTGGGGCATAAGGATGCAAGCGACCTAAGATGGACGTGCGACTTAACAGAATGCGTGCGGCCTAACATGGGGCGACCTAGGTGGTGCGAGTTATACCAGGAGCGACCTAGCACGGCGCAACCTAGTAAGGCACGATCAAATCAATGCCGAGCGACTTAAGGAATATGGTTTAACATATGGCCGAGCGACCAAGCGACGAAACGACCTAAGACGTAAAGAAGGCAGGGCGACTTAGGGACGAAACGACCTAACTTGTCCGACCTAATGACCTAAGGAGTTGCGTGATATAACATGGCCGAGCAATGACCTAAGCATGGAGCGACCTATAGGGGGCGACCTAAGTGCAGGCCGAGAATGATATGTGCAGGCCGAACGACCTAAGCAACAAAAAGGCCAAAAACTCTCTGAATTTGCAACCGATCGAGCACGAACGCTTGGGGATTACGCCTATCGGCTACCCGGTCCTATTGGCTCCTCGATGCATCACCAAAAACGTGTTCCAACATCAAAGATTGGATTTTTTTAAAGATTTGAACCCAAAACACTAAAAATTGCGATTTTCACCAATTCAATCCAAACCATAAGCAATTGCATATGTAAAAGTGTTAGGAATTCATACCCAACAATCAAAGATCGTTATAAACAAAGACGTGAGATAAAAATCTCACCTTTACACAAAATCAATGATGAAGAAGCTTGAAATCAATGGAAGAATCAATGGCTTCTCTTTTAATTTGGAGTAAGATGTTGGATTTGCAAATGAACTAGGGCTTGGAGTTTTAATTTCCCATTCTTTCCTCAATTTTTTGATGAAGCTTTAGTGTTAGGAAATGAAAGTGAAGTTATGAAGGGAAGGGGGTTGAGTTAGAGTTAATAGTTTAGGCTAATGGGCTAAACTAAACCCAAAGCCCAAAGTGAAAAAGTAGCAAAATTCCACTAACTCCCAACATATCAAAGTTTATAGTCAAAAAGATTGCAAAAGGCGTTTCGGACCCAATGGAAGTGGTTCCGAGTCCTAATTCGATCGTATGCAAAAAGTAACTTTTCGAAATAAAATCCGACTAACGATAAAATATTAAAATAAAACCCCTCCTTAAAGAAATTGCGTCCTTGCGATATTTAAGAAGAAAGTATAAGGTAACAATCATGAAACCATATCAACACAAAAGAAATTTGAAATAAGAAATTCACCTCATGGAGCACGAGAAAGTAAGTCCGGATGTGTTCACTCGATGAACTCTCTAGATTCCCAAGAGAAATCCTTAGGATTCGAGGACCATTGGACTTTAACAAGCGGAACATCTTTATTTCGAAGGAACTTGACCTCCGAAGCAATAATACGAATAGGATGCTGCTCATAAGTTAAATTAGGTGAAAGTTCAATTTCTTCCGCAACACCGGGCTCAAGAATAGAATCGGAATCTCGAAGGCACTTCCGTAATTGAGAAACGTGAAACACGACATGAATAGTAGAAAACTGAGCCGGTAATAAAAGGCGATAAGCTACGAAACCAATAGGTTCGGTGATGGGAAATGGACCAATATATCGAGGCGCTAATTTTCCTGATCGGCTAAAACGTACAACACCCTTCATAGGTGAAGCACGAATAAACACAAGATCTCCCATAGAAAATTCTAATTTCCTTCTCCGGTTATCGGCATAGGATTTTTGTCCACTCTGGGCTTCTTTCATCCTATGATGAATAAGGTCAATCTTCTCTGTGGAATCACAAATAAAATCTGGACCTAAAACCAGCTTCTCACCGGCCTCAAGCCAACAAGAAGATCGACATGGCCTTCCATAGAGTGCCTCAAAAGGTGTCATACCAATACTAGATTGGAAGCTATTATTATAGGAAAACTCAACAAGAGAAATATGATCTTCCCAAGTTCCACCAAAATCAAGAACACATGCACGAAGAAGATGTTCAAGAGTTCGATTCACACGCTCGGTTTGTTCATCGGAGTGGGGATGATAAGCGGTGCTAAAATTAACCTTCGTTCCCAAAGCTTTTTGAAGACTCTTCCAAAATCCACTAGTAAACAATGGATCACGATCAGTAACAATAGAAGTAGGAACCTCATGTAATTTAACAATTTATTTTATAAAGATTTTGGCCAAGAGAGGAACGGTTCGATTGGACCGAATAGGAATAAAATGGTCGGATTTAGTAAGTCTATCAACTATCACCTATAAGCTATCATGACCCGAACGAGAATGGGGAAGGCCGTCAATAAATTCCATGGAAATTTGGTCCCACTTCCAAATTGGAATTTCTAAAGGTTGCAATAACCCACCGGGCCTTTGGTGTTCGGCCTTAATGAGTTGGCAAGTCATGCAACACTTAACGAAGTTAGCAATATCAGATTTCATTCCCTCCCAATAATAAAGTCGCTTCATGTCCGCGTACATTTTACTACTACGGGATGAATGGTAAATTTAGAACGATGAGAATCTTCTAAAATGTCTTTACGAAGATTACTAATATTTGGCACGATAAGTCTACCAAATTTTCGAATACCGCCACGAGAATCAATATCAAAGTTTTTCAAACCCTCAATATCAATTTTGTCCCTAAAATTTTGGCCAAGAAGAGCCAATTCGGGATCTAGCTTTTGAGCTTCAAGAATGTGGTCTAAAAGAAAAGGATGGGCCTTAAGACTACATAAAACAAGAGATGAACACAAATCGGAAACACGATCTCGAATCTCACAAGTGGATAGAATTCTGAGATCATTCCATTCGGATATCATCATAGAAACAACCGCTTGTTGCTTACGACTAAGTGCGTCCGCAACACGATTTCCCTTTCCGGGAGTATAAAGAATATCAAGATCATAAGCTTCAAGAAATTCGAGCCAACATTGTTGACGCAAATTTAGTTCCTTTTGAGAAAATAGATACTTCAAAGATTTATGATCAGTGTAAAGAATAAATTTTTCTCCCAAAAGATAATGACACCAAATGCGAAGGGCGAAAACAATACCCGCGAGCTCTAAATCATGAGTGGCATATCTAGTCCCGGCTGGCTTCAATTTCCTAGAAGCATAAGCAATAACACGTTCTCTTTTCATAAGAAAGGCACCCAAACCAACTCGACTAGCATCGATATAAACGATAAAATCTTGGTTTCCCTCGAGAATCACAAGAATAGGAGCATCGGAAAGGAGTTCTTTTAATTTCTAAAAAGAAGCTTCACATTTGTCCAACCAAATGTATTTAACTCCCTTCTTTGTCAAACTACTAAGAGGCACGGAAAATTTGGAAAAGTCCTTTATGAAACGGCGGTAATAACCTGCCAATCCAAGAAAACTACGGATCTCCGTCACACTCTCCGGTCTCTTCCGATTTTGAATCGCTTCAATCTTTGAAGGTTCCATGGAAATTCTGGATTCGGAAATAATGTGACCGAGAAACTTCACACGAGATTTCCAAAAGTGGCATTTAGAAAAAATTTCTTTCAATTGATTGCTCCTAAGAGTTTCCAACACAATCCGAAGATGCTTTTCATGCTTCTCCTCGGTTTTTGAATACAAAAGAATATCATCAATAAAGATGAGAACGAACTGATCGAGGAAGTCTTTGAAAACTCTATTCATAAGGTCAACAAAATAAACCGGAGCATTTGTTAAACCAAATGGCATGACAACCCATTCATAATATCCATAACGAGTACGGAACGATGTCAAAGGAATGCTATCCTCTACAATACGAAGCTGATGGAAACCGGTAGCTAAGTCTAATTGTGAAAAGATTCTAGCACCACTAAGTTGATCGGATAGATCATCAATCCGAGATAAATGATATTTATTCTTGACAGTAAGATATAGGCTTGCGACAGTCAACGCAAAGCCTAAGTGTACCATCGGATTTCTTCACAAAAATAGCCGAAGCTCCCCAAGGCGTGGAACTTGAGTGAATAATTGCTTCCTTTCCAATTCGGATAATTTTTTCCACAACTCCCCATTTTCCTTATTAGACATGCGATAAGGAGGACGAGTGATAGGTTGAGCTCTAGGGATGAGATTAATTCTGAACTCAATTGCACGCTTAGGTGGTAATCCTAAAACAGGCTCAAATATGTCAGAAAATTCTCGAACAACGTGAATAAGAGAAATAATATCCTCCTCATCATCATTATCGTCATCATGAGGATTTAAAGAATATAAAGATGCAACCAAGTTGGAATCCGAATCTTTAAGATCAATAGAAATCTGCTTAACAGATTGAGGATGTCGAAGATAAATAGTCCGCTAAGGACATAGGATTTGGGCTTCGTGGCGGTTAAGCCAATCCATTCCCAAAATCATTCCAAAGCCTAAGTAGCGCATAACATGAAAATCGGCTCGGAAAGAAAAATCACACAAAATAATCTCGACATCCTTACACAATAAACTGATCGTTGCGGATCCACCAACCGGATTCGCAATTCTCAAAGAAGTCATTAAACACAAAACATCCAAAGAAAAAGTATCAATAAGTTATTTTGAAATAAAAGAGTGGGATACACCCGTATCAAAAAGAACTCGAATAGGATGACCACGAAATAAAATAATGCCATCAAGAATAGAATGAGAAATACTTTTACCACGAGATGTGTTGCCAGGGGCTTGAGCAACATTAAGGTTTCCCTCCTTCCTGCCTTGAAGTTTGAGACAAGAAGATAAATAACGATCCGGGCTTTTGCAACAGCGACAAGAACGAGGCTTTGAACACTTATTCGCATAATGGTCCATAGAACCACAGTTGTAGCATTGCCCACCACTTGAGGTACAAGTCTTGGTTGTTGGAGGGGCTTGCTTCCCCTTCTTATTGTTGGGATGAGGACCTTTGTACTTATTAGGCCTTTTCTTGTTGTTGAATTTGGGTTTGGCACTCATAACTTCAACATCACTCTCCCTATCTGCCTCTTCAATTCGAAGAGCGATATCAATGGGTTGACCAAAAGAAACTTCTAATTTTAGAAGTAATGGCTTCTTGAGATTTTTATTCAAGCCATAGACAAATCTTTGGTTTTTCTTCAATGGGGTGTTTATATACTCGACCCCATATTTTGAAAGTGACTCGAAGGATGCGACATAATCTGCCACGGAGGATTCACCTTGAACAAGGTCAATGAAACGACGAACCAATGTTACTTTTTCAGCTTCTGGCACAAATTTTAATTCAAAGCGTTCCCGGAATTTCTCCCAAGTAAGATCCGCTTCATTTATTTCAGAAATCAGAAGCTCATACCAATCTAATGCTCTTTCTTGGAGCATACTAGAGGCCACCTGAACACAGTGAAGATCAATAAGATTCATGCGAGAAAAGATTCGATCGCACGTTCTAAACCAAGCCTGGACTTCAATAATTGTTTCAGAACCTTTGAATGGCTTCCCACCCAAATTGTTATAATCGCTGCACAAACATGCAAATCCAGACCTAGGGTAAGTAGACTCCGGATTAGATCCGGCTGCTTGAGCATTCCTTACTAGATTAAGAAGCTGCTGGACAGACATAAATACTCCATCTTGGGGAGTAGCACGAGATTGACCGGCACTGGAACGGTAAGGTCTAACCATTTCTCTTCCTTTATGAATGAAAGAAAGAAGAAGGATAAGGTTATTCACCAAATGAATATCAACCAATCTTGATATATAAACAAGGAATCACAAAGAAAATAGGATGAATCAGCACGAAGACTCGAATTAAATCCTAAAGCACGACTCCTAAGATGGACTTAGGACGATGATCCTTACTAGATTATTCTACATTGTTCCGAAGATTGGCTCTGATACCAAGCTGTGACGCCCCACCTATATACCCACACTAGCCAAGGACACTACGGGGTAATGCCGTCAACTAGCGCGGAGAATAAGGCTGTTGAGGACCGACCATCCGCGTAATTGCTTTGTGCGAGCAACGATATGTCAGATAGTACAAGGAAATCCGACATACCAATACAAACTCAAAGCTACTACACAGCGGCTATATATATTCTTCGTAAACAAATATAGAAATAAACATAACACAAATCAGTCATAGACATCCATATCACAAAGGCGGAAATAGATATGAATATATAACACATGAAAGTGTACATCAGAGTAGTGGTCAAACAATATCCACAATGTCACAAAAGAATAGCTACAAGTGCAAGACAAAAGAATATGGATACATCAGTGAGTCTATATCTCAAATGTGTACAACAAAAACTACTAATCTAAGTAGTTAGCCGAAAGTCAGGGTGATAATCCGAGATGTGAAGTCAAGTAGAAGCACCTGCAAAATCTCGGTCTGACCCGAGTATTATTTAATAAGAAAATAATAAACGGATCAGTCTAGCTATAAATATCATATAAAATGATATAGAATAAGAGATATGACATAAACATATGATAACCATAAAGCCATATTGTGATAAGTATGCAATTGAAAATCAACTAGAGATTAATCAATGTCACAAGAATCATCTCAAAGATCAAAAGGGAATGTCATACTCTATATTTATATTCACCGAACCACAAATACGTACATTAATATCAATGCCAATCACAAAAGTTAATGACACAAAAATTCTCCAATGGACAAATATTGATAAAACATATCAATGTAAATCACGAAAATTGGTGAAAACGCAAATTCTAGAAATCATCAATGGAAATCCAGAAATCACAAAAAGGGGGAGGCCTATCGCAAAACGGGAGCATGAAAACTCACCAACACGTGTATCACAAAATGGAACGCTATTCCATGGTTGCTAACCATTAATTTTGAGTCGAAGCTCCACAAAATGGCCCGAAGACCATGGGTCGCTACCCCACCAAATTAAGCGGAAGCTCCACAGAAACGATGTATAGTTTCCCTCGTCGACAAAGAGACATCGCACATTTTCTAGTCTAAATCATAAAAATGATCATTAACGTTCATCAAGAAGTGTCAATTACAGTAAGCTAGTAAATATATAAGCTTAGCGTCATGTCCCATAACCACTAGCTTAACTTAAATATTTACAAACAAATTTTCGATCTGCACTCGAAAATTGTCACAAGAGATTCAATCGAACAAGTCCAAGAATTACCGGTGAAGTAAATGCAAGCGTTTCATACCATCTGTTTTGCTAAGCCGTTTAATTAGATTTCTCATACGAGTGAGGTAAAGTGACAAATCACAAAAATGATTGTAGAAACAATAAATAACAAAAATTCACATTCGAAGACGTGAATAAAATCTAAAGAATTCGATTCCAAATTCATCAAAGTGGAAATACCCTTGCGACTTAATAGCCATGACTTACGACTTAACATAAGTCAACACAAGAAATTAGCGGCTCAAAGCATGCGACTACACGGCATACGACCTAAGAGATCAGCGACTTAAGAAATAACTTGCGGCTTAAAGCAGGTGCAACTTAAAGGGTGGCGCGCCTAACTGCCACCGACCTAAGGAATGGCGTGACCCAAAGCATGTGCGACCTAACAGTGCAAGCAGGCCGAGCGACCTAAGGCAGGCCGACCTAACAGTAAAGCAAGCGGCCTATGGGGCTGCGACCTAAGGGGTTGCAAGATATAGCTGGTGCGACCTAAATCAGAAGGCCAAGTAACCTAGTAGTTGCGACCTATGTGCAGGCCGACTTAACAAGCCGAGCGACCTAAGGAGTTGGGGCATAAGGATGCAAGCGACCTAAGATGGACGTGCGACTTAACAGAATGCGTGCGTTCTAACATAGGGCGACCTAGCTGGTGCGAGTTATACCAGGAGCTACCTAGCAAAGCGCGACCTAGCATGGCGCGACCAAATCAATGTCGAGCGACTTAAGGAATACGGTTTAACATATGGCCGAGCGACCTAGCGACAAAACGACCTAAGGGGTAAAGAAGGCCGAGCGAATTAGGGACGAAACGACCTAACTTGTCACGACCTAACGACCTAAGGAGTTGCGTGATATAACATGCACGAGCAACGACCTAAGCATGGAGCAACCTATAGGGGAGCGACCTAAGTGTAGGCCGAGAATGATATGTGCAGGCCGAACGACCTAAGCAACAAAAAGGCCAAAAACTCTCCCAATTTGCAGCCGCTCGAGCACGAACGCTAGGGGATTACGCCTATCGGCTACCCGGTCCTATTGGCTCCTCGATGCATCACCAAAAACGTGTTCCAACATCAAAGATTAGATTTTTTTAAAGATTTGAACCCAAAACACAAAAAATTGGGATTTTCACCTATTCAATCCAAACCAAAAGCAATTGCATATGTAAAAGTGTTAGGAATTCATACCCAACAATCAAAGATAGTTATAGACAAAGATGTGAGATAAAAATCTCACCTTTACACAAAATCAATGAAGAAGAAGCTTGAAATCAATGGAAGAATCAATGGCTTCTCTTTGAATTTGGAGTTTGATGTTGGATTTGCAAATGAACTAGAGCTTGGAGTTTTAATTTCCCATTCCTTCCTCCATTTTTGATGAAACTTTAGTGTTAGGAAATGAAAGTGAAGTTACGAAGGGAAGGGGGTTGAGCTAGAGTTAATAGTTTAGGATAATGGGCTAAACTAAACCCAAAGCCCAAAGTGAAAAAGTAGCCAAATTCCACTAACCCAAACATATCAAAGTTTATACTCAAAGAGATTGCAAACGGCGTTTGGACCCAATGGAAGTGGTTCCGAGTCCTAATTCGACTGTATGCAAAAAGTAAATTTTCGGACTAAAATTCGACTAATGATAAAATATCTAAATAAAATATTTAAATATTCAATCGTAAAATATGCGGGTTGTTACAGGTCACAAGTTCAAAACTTGCATTATATGATTCGAACATTTATTGACACATGAATTTTGGTTTATTATCATAGTGACATGTTGTATATAAAGTACCATTTCAAAAAAAATATGTTCTGAATCTGACACTTCATGATCTACAACCCCTAACGAATCACAAATTGTTTTGATCTTGGATAGATATTCTCTCATAATATGGTTATATTTTCTGATATTATGAAGTTGCTTTTTTGTGATACATGACTTTGGCTACAGATTGAGTGTTGAAAACCTCTTCTACAGTTGTCCATATTTCATTTGCAGATTTACATCCAATCAAATAAGATAAAAGATTTGTACTTATTGAAGAGAGCAACCGCGAACATATGAGTCTGTGTTGTCTATGATGCTGTACATACCCTTCATTGCTGACAACTTTGTTTTCCTGATCAGTGATACATTTTAGTGGGATTGGAATGGTTCCAAGAATGGAACCTTTAAGACCATATCCTTGGATTGCAGTCTCGACTTGAAGTTTCACAAGATAGTTATCTTCATCGAAATGCATTGTGATCGGTTGGCCATGTGGACTAATAACAGTCTTGATCAATTTCTCTACAGCTGCACTAGTTTGCTGAGTATTGCTTACATTAGCAGAGATTGCTGAATTTGTTTCATCACCTATGATGATCTTGAATCGGGTAGAAGACAAAAACTGGAGGAATTTAATCAATCTGGATCAAGATTTGGACTTTTGAAAAATAGAAGATGTTGACCAAACAGGTTTGTTGCAACTATGAAGCTTAGATGATGATCAGTTTCATATCCAATCTGATAAACTTTGCTGGATGGAACTTTCTTTAAGTTTTTTTATCACATTCTTGTCTTTTTGATATGATTTTGAGAATTATGATTGATTTCCTTCAAGATTTGATGAATAATCTTGATGTCGATGAATTTCTTGAATTCAAGTAAGGCACAATACTCCATTGTTGAATCTACCTCTCAGATGATGAGATCTGAATCTCTGCTGAGAAGAAAAAATCAAGTGATGACATTATTCCGATGAGTTTAATCCCCAAATGAAATGTTGTTAAGCAATAATGTTCTGATACCAAGGAAGAATTTGGGAGAAAAATGTTTTATTGATTTTCAGTGAATTTCTGATACAAACTTTTGTAAACTGATAAGATTTTCTCATTACGAATGAACTGCGGTATACAATGTATTTATAAGAACAATTTAGTATAATGTTGGGCTTTGAGAACCAGCCTATTTGCTTGAACCTGCATTGCTTGAGAGATATGATAATATGCGGCTGCTAGGCTTGGTCAATTATATATGTCTCATTTGTTTGCAATTAAAAATTTTAATTTTCTTTTGGTGGCTAGTGGTTTTGGCTATTAATTATATGGCATTTTGATTTTACAATATAGGTTACTGTGTTGCTAAAGTATGACTTATCTATTTCTGTTAAAAAATGCAGTGTCCGCGTTTCAGTCTGTATTAAATATAATAAAAATATATCCAAGGCTAACAGTTGAATCTATCTTGAATAGTTGATATGTATCCTAAAAGCAATAAGTGTAAAAATAAAATCGACTTAAAGTTAAAGGGTTCTTGATTATTTGGTTTTACCACCGTTGTTCAACTTAATCAATCAACTGCTAGCCTTATATTGGTTATACTGTACAAAAAATTCATTCAATTACAAAATATGGAGTTCCACATATTTAGGTTTTATTGTTTGCAAATAAGGACTATGTATATTAGTGTGCTGACATAAAATTGTAGTTTAAAGACCTTTGAATATGTTCATAAGATGATCAACTATTCATAATAGATTTAACCGGTAGCCTCGGGTATATTTTAACAAAGATAAAAACGAGGATGATGCATTTTTTTAGTAGAAACCGATAAGTCATACTCTAATAACATAGTAAGCTATGTTATAAAATCAAAATGCACTATAATTAACAACAAAAACCACTAACCACCAAAAGAAAATTACAATTTTTCATCGCAAACACATAAACAACATACACTCATATGAATAAAACTACAACATGAAATACAAAAGTAAGGTTTCATAAACTAAGAATGTGACGACCCGGCCTTCTACTCCTAGAAAGTCGTATCATCATTAAGAAAAGAAAGGGACAGAAATAGAAAAGAATAGAAAGAAAGAAATAACAACATCAGAATCTCACAGCGGAATGGAACAAAATATAATACATCACATAACTATTACATAGTTTTACACATATATCAGAGTTACACAATATCATACACATGACAGTCATATACACATTTGTCAATACATACATCCCAAAATATAGAATACTCTAACTATCACAGCGGAACTAGATAGATATATAGCTACATCTGCACTTCTGCTCCAAGCCCCTCCAGAAACTCGAAATCCAAAACCTATCACTTGGCTACTCATAAAAATTTGAGTACCCAAGAGTTTATGAAAAAAAATATAAACTCGGAGCCAGACAAGGGTCTGGTATGAGTAAACTGTTTAAGGTTGTTCAACTATGAAAAACATTTGAAAAATAAAGGTATCACGTAAGACTCCCCACACATAAATACAGGTAAGTTTTTACCTTACGCTAACCAAAACATTTTATAGGGAATCCAGTGATATTATACTATGGATTTTCAAGTAAATAAAAAATAGCCGAAATTGTTACATTCATTAAATTCCAGCTACTAGCCACAAAAGTGGGTAATACAAATCAAAACCGTGGGGTCTCGTAGGGAAAATGGATTTCCATCAATGGCAGGTCTACTGGGTACCGCCCGTCACAGTACGTGGCCTAGATCACCGTACCGAGGAGCCACCCTAACTCCCCCGCAACAAAAGGCCGGAACCATTCCATGCTGAACAGTCCCGAGCAAGATAACCCCAGCAGTCGTTGCAATCAGCTACCCTACACAGCCGAAATAAAAAGGGACATCTAGACAAGGGTATATCTCGTCCTGCTTGGGCATGACCCACCTAACCTTGCTGACGTCCCCTGTTTTAGCCATTCCCGGTTGATGAGGCGTGAGGCAATGATTACCTTTATAGAACATATCTCATAGAATGCTCATCGTCGGCCTGACGATGTGCAGAAAGCTTCAATCCATACAAGTTTGTTCCGGGTTCGAACGAAACCGAAGGCATTATCTCGCTACACTCATTTTGGAATCACCCTCAGAGTCAATGACAATAACCCTTGCATTCTGAAACACTTTCTCTATCTTCACTTGAGAATTCACGACCTAATATTTAATTTGGATCGATGTGGTTTTCAGATAATTATAAATGACACTCAATCTCGGTCTCATCGAAATCCAAATGCCATTTTAAAGGCCAAGTTGTTTATTTAGTTTTAAATAGTTTAATTCAACAACTGACTTCACATAGCATATCACAGATAAATCATACACAGTCATTATAGATATATCAAAGCATATCATAGAACATCACAGAATATCACCAAATAAATATCACAAATCAGATATTCTACATACACAATTATCCATAGGAAAACATCTTTAATTCTTATTGTAATTTAATTCAATTAAAATTAATTACTTGAGAATTAATCACTTAACCCTGTTTATTTAATCATTAGTTATCAACTAAGTACTTATTTCTATCCAAATCATTTAATTTAATTAATATTTCTTAATCAATTATTAAATCTTAATTGCTTAATTACTTGCCCTTAATCATTAATTAAAAACCTTAATTATTAATTAATAAAACTTAATTATCCATTTATTAACCACTAATTACTTAATTAATCAATTATTATTTCGTAATTAAATTACTTAATTAATTAACTACTAATCATACATTGATTAACTTAAATTAGTTAATTACAATTTATTTATCACTTAATTATCAATTACCAATCTCTAATTAAAATTATAATGTAACTACTTTCTAAAATAATTAATTGATATTAATTACTCATCTTAATTAACATTTTATAAATCTTCTTCAAATTTTGAAAACCAAATTATTATTAACTACAAATTTAAGTGTTAATTAACTTTATACTTAACTTAAATTAATTGCTTAATTAAAATAATTAAGAGTTTAAGAACATTGTTAAGCTTTAACTAAAATAATTAAAACTAGAATAAAGTCTTAACTTAACTGTTAACCATTTACTAAGTTTACAGTGTTTAAACAATTTTCTTAACCCTCTTTATAAAATGCTGCAGTTTGAAAACCGAGAACTATCCCTATAATACACGAGTTGCACTTCGAGTTGCACACCAGTTTCCCCGAGTCCTCTCTCTCTCTCGTTCTCTCGTGTCCATCTTCTTCTTTCTCTTTTTTATATCAGTAAGTTAAGATTTAAACCTAAGTGCGGACTAAAACATAAGGAAAACCCTCTCGTGTGCTCGATCATAAACCTGAAGCGATCAACCTACTTTCTCGAGTAACGACTTGCGACCCATGACTTCACGTCATCGATACACATCACCCTGCCGTACACGTGCACGGCGACGCCATTGAGCTCCGGCGAAATCCAACATCAACGGCAAGTCAAAAATCTCCAGCAAGCTCTAAAACCAAACTCAACTCGGTCCTAAAACTTTCAAATCGAAATTTAGGCATTCACTCGAAAACTGAAACCAACCTCCCCTCAGTTCCACGCCTCGTCGTCGCCGCATAGGCCACTGAAGACCCTCAATCTTCGACCACACCACGTCCACAGGTCAATCTTCCATCCCTCAAATTCTCGTGACACTCGATCGCACGTATAAAATGAACTCGTCATATTTTAGACATGACTGTTAACGCTTGAATTTGAACGCTAACACCCCGATGTATGAGTTGTAATTGTGAAAGCACCACCCGACGACTCGGGAACAGATTACAAGCAGATAATAGTAGAAAAGCGGTAAACAACAACAATTTTATAGTGGTTCGGCTTTAGGGTATAGCCTACGTCCACTTTAAGTACTTTTATTAATAGTCTCGTTACAAGCTAATACAATTCTTCCCGAATACAATACACTTTGAATTACAAGATACTTAGAACAAGTAGCTTAAACTTCGATGGAGATGAGAGTTTTCGAATCCATGTTGGATGTATGTGATCTCTTCTTGAAGTTGTTTGTAGCGTTCTTAATATCTTGAGAGCTTCAAGTGTTGGATTGGATTAGTTTGGAATGCAGCAGAGTAACGGTATTTGAAGGAAATCAGCCAAAAGTCCTTCTTGAAGTTGGAGTTAGGGTCGTATTTATAGGCATTTTTCGGAGTAAGGTTGTAGGTCGTGACCGACCTAAGTAAGGTCGTAGGTCGTGACCGACCTAAGTAAGGTCGTAGGTTGTAGTCGACCTGAAGAGCATTGGCCCCTCCTTCCACAAGAACACGCATGCTGATTTGCACAAGTCCTAGGTCGTGAGCGACCTATTCCCCTGTGGCACAGCATAGTCAACTTTTTTACTCTGGCATTTAGGTCATTAGCGACCTACCCTAGGTCGCGAGTACTTTCCTGTAGCCATAGCTGATCTTAGGTCGCTGAATCCCTTAGGTCGCGACCTTCCTTAGGTCGAAGCACTCCTTTAGGTCGTGAAAGCTTTAGGTCGCTAAGCCAATCATGCCGTTAGGTCGCAGAGTTCCATAAGTCGAGACCGTCTTTAGGTCTCATTCACCCTTAGGTCGCAAAGCTTGATAGGTCGAAACATCTTCTGAGTCGCAGCCTTCCTGTTAGGTCGCGAGGCTTTATAGGTCGCGGCCTCCTTTAGGTCGTGAAGCATTTTTAGGTCGTTCTCCTTTTTAGGTCGAGCCATCTTTAAGTCGCAGCCTTTTTTAAGTCGCTAGGTTCTTGAATTGGCTAGGTCGCTACATTTTCCTTAAGTCTCTTACAGAAGGGAGTTAACATTTGCCCCTCGAAGTATATGACTTAGCCATAGGTCGTGTGCTTCGACCTTCTTAACTCGCGTTCTGAAGAATTGTTAGGTCACAAACGACCTAAGGAGAAAGTTAGGTCGCGTAGTGTCGGTTCGTGTTCTACTGCCCCAGAATATAAATACCGTAGGTCGCTCCCTCCCTTCTTCATCTTCTTCAGCATCCATTCTGCCATTAACAAGCTTTTGAACTTTTCGAGGACGATTCCAATCAGCTCAATCCTTAGACTTTTCCATCATAAGATTGCGTAAGTGAATTCTATCAGCATTCAACTACATCCATCATCAAACCGCGAATATTCCACTTGTGATTCTTAATACATTTTCGTATGCTGCTTTTTTCCATAAGTCGCGACTCGATTAACCTTTTGATTGAGTTATCGTGGTGATTCTTGTGAATATAGCAATACATCCAATGTATGGTGGTTTTGAGGCAATTCGAGTTGGTTTTTTCGAGTCATTTGTGATGATGTGGGAGGAAGATGGTAAATTACAGTGATTCGAATTAGCTGGTTTGTAACTTTGGAAGAGATGAGGAAGGCTCTAATGGGTTAACGGGTTAATGGTGGAGATGATATGGCAGCGTGTGAGTGGAGAATCGACCTTAGGGGTGTCTGTTTGAATGTGAACCATGCGACCTAATACTAGCGATCTAACTCTCTCTTGAATGAGATAAAACTTAAAGCAGAGTGACCTCAGAACGACCTTAGAAAGTAACGACCTAAGTTTAATGATGATTGAAATCTTAGGTCGCGGCTGAACCAAGGTGCGACTTAAGAACTTGTTGACCTAAATCCCTGAATGACTGCAGAGGGACTTAACATGTCAACGACCTAACTCTTTTGCGCCATAGGCTCTAGGTCGCGGCCGAGCTAGGACTTGAACAAATCTGCATTGTTACTTAACATGTCAACGACCTAACTCTTTTGCGCCATTGGCTCTAGGTCGCGGCCGAGCTAGGACTTGAACAAATCTGCATTGTTTTGAACCTCTTGAACTTGCACAGGGCGACCTAATATAGCCTTGACCTATACTAAGTCGCGGGGGACAGTTTGGATGATCTATGACCTGTAAAAAATTTGAGAGAATTTGATTGAACTGCTTGGACTTGAATTGTTTGAAATTCATTACATTCCTTTGTAGATTGCTCTAACTTTTAATCTAACAACCTGTTTAAACATAACATTTGCAGAGAAATGGGACGAATATACTGTCACTGACCGCCCACATCGAATGACAGATTAGTCGATAAAGAATAATCAACTTAAATGAATTGTGTGAATGAAATGCTGTGAACCAATGAATTCAAGTGAAGTGTTAAAGCAAAACTAAAATATCCAGTTAAAGTTGATTCGTTCGCATTAACACTTCACTTGAGCTTTATATTAACAAGTCCTGAAATCTCATAATCGACTAATTGTCAACTAGTTTAACTTCAGTTATGTTTGCTTTCCTTTTTTTTTAAAGTTCTGCACAACACTTCACACTTTTTAGGAAACGTGCACCTTCTCATCTGAACATCCAGTCGCTTATGTAGAATGATGTCTCAACAAGAAGAGATGATAGAACACGCTGAAGGGGTTTTCCCGATTGCTATTCCACTAGAGAATCCTCCGGAAAGAACTCCTACCCTTTTGAAACAGTGGGCGCTTAATCAATTATGCGTTCAATTTGGCATTGCCGAGGCAGAAGTTCTACTCCCTGGACCAAATGACTCTGCTGATAGACCTCCTTACGGTTTTGTTGCCATTAATCGACAAATGTGCTTGAGTGGAGCAATTCCTCCTTTTAATGAATTTCTCCGGCAAATCCTACTTCGACTGACGATCTCTCCTTTTCAGCTGCACCCCAATGGCTATGCTATTTTGATGGGATTGTGTGTTCTGTTCAGGAGGACTCTTGATCATCTTCCGAGTTTTGAGGAAATCTGTTACTTGTGCACTTTTGCGAAGAACAAGGACCATCCTTCAATTGTACTTGTAAGGGGTGCGCGGAACCGCAAACTTATTTTGGATTTGCCGGAGAGTGCACATGGATTCCTGAATCAATACTTCTACATTCGTTGCCCCGCAGAATTTTACGCAGACTGGAGAGTAGGAAGTGAGATCTTTTTCCTCTTTAATTTTATTCTAAGTTTTACCTGGTTCGTATTGCTAGATGCTGATTCCGTTCCTTATTTTTCCAGCACTTCCTCCTCCTTCTAGAGATTCCAGCCATAAGTCAGTTTTTGAAAGGCTAAGCACTGTGGCTGCTGAAGAAAGAAGCGCAAAATTTCTATTGACAGAAGAACTTCTTCATCAGTTTGAGCTTCTACATCCTTCTCGTTCCACTCAAATACATGAAGTTCCAACGGAGGTTCCTGATTCTCCGACGAGCACTCCTGATGCCCCAGTCTCCACTAAAGAGCACTTGCAGGGAGGAACCTCTATAGAAACTTCACTAGTTAAGTGTTCAATTCCGAAAGATGTTGTAGAGTCATCTGACAAGTCTGTACTTGCCCCAGTTACTGAAGAGGAAGAACCCCCTCAATCTACTAGTGAAGGAGTTAAGAAAGCAAGCTCCAAAAAACAAGATGGCGATGATGTTTTTGAGGGGTTGAGCGATTTAATTGTGACATCTCAAGAACTTTTCAAAGATGATGTTTCTAAAACTGTCTCTTCTGTAATTGAGGCGACATCTTCTTTTCAACAGATGTCAACTCCTCCTACTCAAGTTATCACTACCTCTATTCCACAGAGTGGTTTGTAACTCGATGCGCGTAGTTTACACGTTACACGACACTTTGGATTTCTCATCACTTCTATGCACTTATCTTCTTGTACTTTAAAGATTTCTAAAGCTTATTATTTTAATTCCAGATTCTCCTATGGGGCGCAGCGGCTCGTACTATGATGATTTCCAGCGCTACGGGAGGCGTAGCCAGTATGATTACAGGCGTTACCTTCCTTCTTACAGAGAGTCGGATGAAGAGAGGGCCATCAGGAAAGCCGACGAGAGACGAGCATATGAAGAACGTCGCCGAAGGGAACAAGAAAGACATGATCTTCCCCACAGAGATGATGATACCCAAAAGAGAAAAGCTCATGATGAGAGAGGAAAGAGTCACATAGACGATTCTTCTAGCAAGCGGGCTAGACTTACTGAAGAAACAACTCCTTCAGCTTCTGAACATGTTCCTGCTCAATCTCCTGCTCCCGTTCGCTCCGACATTCAAGCAATCATCAACCGGCCCGCATACCAAGTCGGGCAAGGTCCTCCCACTCTTCAAAGTCGATTTCCTCAATGGTGCCTAAGAGGGGTTCGATTTGATCTCGACTTGGTTCCTCTCGACAAACCGGCTATGCTGCGAAATCTTGATACTGTCAGGACCGATATCGAAAGAATGTCGAACTGGCAAAAACTCGTCGACGAACTTCAGAGGGTTAACCGAGCCAATCTCGAGGCCATGCTAACAATGGAGAATGACAAGGCTGAGTGGCAGAAGACTCTCGTTCAGCATGACGCCGAAATGAGAAGTATTGCTTCCTACAATGAAAAGGTGGAAGCGGAAGTAGAAAAACTTAAGGAAGAATTAGCTACTTCATCTACTTTCCATTCACAAAAGGAGAGCATGCTTCAGCAACAAGTACGAGATGCGCATGTCAGTCAAAGAGCAGTCGAAGATAAGCTTGCATACAAGGAAAAGGTCATAGAAGAATATCGTGCTGAAACTGTACAACTGCGAGAACAGACCGGCTCTGAAAGCTTGGAGATAGAGTTGTTAAAAACTCGACTTGCTATGGCCGAAAAGGAGCGCGACGAGGCTGTTGCTGGTAAACTTGCGGCCGAAGAGGCTCATCAAGCAACCAAAGCTGACATTAGCTCCACATTATTCGATTTTTATTTGCACAACATTTTGGGACGTGGCAGCCTTGCCTTTCTAGGCCCCAAGTATGAAATCACACTGGCTGAAGTTTGGGAGGCAGCACTTGATATGCTCGGTGGTAAAGGTGCTGGATATGCTGAGTCAGCCCTTGAAGAGCATTATCTTGATGATGAAGCCCGTGCCGCTCTTGCCAAGGGAAAGGAGCAGCTTGCCAGAGCGCGGGCCGGGATGGCGGAAGAGGAGCGTTCTAAAAAAGAAGTACCGCCTACTACATCTGAACGTCCTCTAGTTTCTCCCGAGGTGGACATTACAGGCTCTAGTGCTCATTCGCCGCCTCCTACAAGAACCGGGGTAATTACCCCTACTGATGAAGAGGCTTTGGAGGACATTGGGGCGCAGAATTATGAGATTGAACTGACGAAGCCAACATCTTCAGGTAATTTCGACATTGGTCCGATTCAGGTGGATTACCTGCTTATTCCTCAAAAATTTGATGAGCTTCTCGATTACCTCTTGAATCTCGATGAACCCATATCTCCCTTCTTTCGGGAAGATACTAACACTTTCAATTTTTCTTTTTCTGCAGTTGAAACAACAAGTGCCGTGCAGACTTCGCCTTCTCTGGTTATTCCTCCTCCATCTCTTCAGGTGACTCCTCCTTCTGCTTCACAACCTGGGTCACAAGAGGAGAAAATTGAGGCTCTTCATGGTTTGGATGACCCTATTGCTTCGCAGGAGCAAAAAGATGAGGGACTCGAAGGAGGCGAGATCTCTCCGGAGCGGACTCCTTCTGACGACGTAGTTTTGTCCGCTCTCGTTACTCCGGGGAGTGAGTCTTCCTCGAAGAAAAGAAAGAAGCATGGGACATCGAAGAGGAGGGGGAAGAAAATTATCACCACTGAAGAGGAACCGGAAATTGCACCAGTTGCACCTCCCTTCCCTTCTTCCCTTATGCCTTCAGACCAACCTGAAAGACTTGAAAAGCTAACCACTCGGCCGGGTAAAGGGTCTAAAGGCGGCAAGAAGAAATGAAGGGTTGAGCTTTTTGATTCCTTTTTTGTGTAATGGTCGGATGTTGTGCAGGCACCGGCCCCTGCTTTTTATTTTGAAACCTGTATCTGCAATATCTGCAATTGAATAAAATGATTCTTTATTTGTACAGACTTTTGTTTGAATTTGAGAATGCATTTATTATTCATTTTTGCACAAGTTTATTTATACGATGTTGCGGTGAGCTTGTGGTATGTTGTTTGAGCGTACTTTACCGACATAGTTATACCGCTTTGTATGTAACTATACCATGTTGCCCCTATACCATGAGCTTATTGCAATATCGTATACTTTGAGGGGACTTGCACTCTCGTTTTCTAAAGAATGATTACTTCATTCTCGAAGAGAATTTTCGTAGAGTGCAACTTCCTTCATATAAGTTTCTACGCTTTGTCCTTCGAAGAAATCACTTTTTCCTTTTGCGTATGTATATATTTTGCCAAGTGAATTCTTCTATGTGGTAAAGCGGACCTCTGAATGTACTTTAACTTTCTTCTTTTTTAATAAAAATTTGTGCCTCTGAGGAGAGATTTTTTTCACGTTTCAACACTTGGAAGTTTTATTTCAATCTCGGTGAAACGTGGGCTTCTGAAGAGGTCTTTCTTTTTAATTGTGTCCCCGGGAGGGGGTTGTACATCTGAGGAGGGATTTCTCACGTTTCAACACTTGGAAGTTTTATTTCAATCTTGGTGAAACGTGTACCTCCAAAGAGTTGTGCCTTCGAGGAAAGCCTTTTCACGTTTCGACACTTGGAAGTTTTATTTCAACCTCGGTGAAACATGGGCTTCCAGGAAGGTCTTTATCTTGTTTTGCATTTCGACTTTGGTGAAGTGAAATTCCGAAGAGCGGTTGTTACACTTCAACTCCTGGTGAAATGGGCCTCCGAAGAGGGCTTTTATTTTGTTTGCATTTCAACTCTGGTGAAGTGTAATTCCGAAGAGTGGTCATAACACTTCAACTCCTGGTGAAATGGGCCTCCGAAGAGGGCTTTTATTTTGTTTGCATTTCAACTCTGGTGAAGTGAAATTCCGAAGAGCGGTCATGACACTTCAACTCCTGGTGAAATGTGCCTCAGAGAGGGTTTTTATTTTGTTTGCATTTCAACTCTGGTGAAGTGTAATTCCGAAGAGCGGTCATAACACTTCAACTCCTGGTGAAATGGGCCTCCGAAGAGGGCTTTTATTTTGTTTGCATTTCAACTCTGGTGAAGTGAAATTCCGAAGAGCGGTCATAACACTTCAATTCCTGGTGAAATGTGCCTCAGAGAGGGTTTTCATCGCCTGGAAGTTACTCTATCATGGTTGGAGGGTCATGACTCCTCCAATCTTTTTTGTTGAGTAGAGAACTTTCTTTTTTGTGGCGTATGACCCATTAGAGGTCTTTATCCTCCGAAGAGTCGTGCCTCCGAAGAGGACTTGTGCTGCCGATGATAGCTTTGTTGTTCCTCTGTTCACTTGCTTATGCCTTTTCAATGATCCTCTGCCCCCCCCCCCCCCCCCCCCCCGTTTTTTTTTTTTTTTTTTACAAGTAACTTGTTTAATCCAAGGAAGTGTGCTTCATTGTCAGGAAATTTCGTGAGAACGAGCACTAGCTTTTTAATTGGATGTTTGTTTGTTCAAACGATCTCAATTTATTAGCAAAGACCCATTTCTGTCGAAATCATAGGCTGTTCAATTGAAGTACTTCCTATCTAGGATTTGAATTCGGGGCTCTTGTGACTTGAAATTAGGCGAGAATCACTTGGTCTTTTTATGTGCAAGTTTCACTTCCATTGTCTGCAAAAATTCAAATCGACATTTCAGCAATACATTCTATGTACCTTTTATATCGAGAATAAAGCAAACATGTAATAATAATAAGGAACACAAGATTTATAGTGGTTCGGCCATGAAATTGGGCCTACATCCACTTTATATTCTTTCATTATTTACTTGCATCAGTTTTACAATTGCTTTCAATTACAAGAATCATACATTCATAATTCCTTTTACAATGTTTCAACAAAATTTTCAAGTAAAGTATGGACGCAAATGGTTGCTGTTCCATGCCCTTGGAATTTGATCTCCATCAACAGTGGTGAGTTTGAATGTGCCGTCAAGAAGCTTCTGACCTATTACATACGGTCCTTCCCAATTTGGCCCAAACACACCTGTCGCTGTCATAGAGCTTCACCAGAACTTGAATACTTTGCGAGGGAATCTGCCTTCATATTCTCTTCCCGAGGAATGTGGCTTATTGAATAGTGATCGAGCTCACACAGAAGTTCCCAAGCCTTCGACAAGTAAGCGGGCAGGTTTCCCCCTTTCGTTTGAAATTCCTTCTTGACTTGACATACAATAAGCTGAGAATCGCTAAAGATCTGTAATGCTCGTATGTTTAGTTCTTTAGCGATTTTCAGTCCTGCGATAAGAGCTTCATATTCGGCTTCATTGTTTGTTGAAGGAAATTCCAATCTTAGTGCATAGCATAATGACCGACCTTTAGGAGTCTCAAGTACGACTCCGGCTCCAGAACAGTAATCATTTCTTGCACCATCGACATATAACCTCCACTGGATAGGGGAATTGTCGAACGTTTCTTCCTCGCTGTTTCCTTTATCTGTAAACTCTGCAATGAAATCTGCTAAAGCTTGTCCATTGACCGCTTTCCGGGGATGATAAGTGATGTCATACTGACTGAGTTCAATATTCCACTTTAGAAGACAACCCGAAGTTTCAGGGCGAAACAGGACTTGCTTTAAAGGTTGATCAGTGAGGACTCTGATAGGATGAGCTTGAAAATATTGCCTCAACTTCCTAGACGCAATTAGTAAGCAATAGGCGAGTTTTTCCAACTTAGAGTAATTCATCTCTGCCCCAGTGAGTCTTTTGCTGATATAGTAAACTGGATGTTGAATCCTTTTGTCTTCCCGTATCAGCGCTGCACTTAAAGCGTGTGATGATACTGCCAAGTATATAAGAAGATCCTCGCCATCGCCAGGCCTAGAAAGTATTGGAGGCGTCTCCATATGGCGAATCAACTCATCAAAGGCTTTTTGGCATTCGGGAGTCCAATTGAAGTTTTTCTTTCCTTTCTTTAGGGCGTCAAAGAATGGGATACATTTATCTGTGGCTTTGGAAATGAACCGACTTAAGGCGGCAACTTTTCCATTGAGACTTTGCAATTCCTTCTTTGTTCTAGGAGCTTTGACTTCTTTCAAGGCAGTAATTTGAGCTGGACTACCCTCAATGCCCCTAGCGCTGATGATAAACCGTAAGAATTTTCCGGACTCGACCCCAAACGTGCATTTCAGAGGGTTAAGCTTCATTCTGTATTTCCGGAGGACTGCGAACATTTCTGCCAAGTGTTCAATGTGATCCGCTGCTTTCTTAGACTTTACTAACATGTCATCAACGTAGACTTCCATAGTTTTGCCCAATTGCGGTTTGAACATAGCATTAACAAGTCTTTGGTAGGTTGCCCCTGCATTCTTCAAACCGAAGGGCATAACTCTGTAGCAATAAAGACCAACATCGGTGATAAAGCTCGTGTCCTCCTGATCCGGTTCATGCATCATGATCTGGTTATATCCGGAGTAGGCATCCATGAAAGATAACAATTCATGTCCCGCTGTTCCATCTACCAGTTGATCGATCCTGGGTAAAGGAAAGCAATCTTTGGGGCAGGCCTTGTTCAGATCTGAAAAATCGATGCACACTCTCCATTTTCCATTTGCTTTCTTAACCAACACAGGATTTGAAACCCAGTTCGGATATGTAGATTCTCTGATGAAGTTATTTTCCATGAGTCGATCAATTTCCTCTTTTAATGCTGCTGACCTTTCTGGACCTTGGGTTCTTCTTTTCTGTTTTACTGGTGTAAACTTTGGGTCAATATTCAGAGCGTGTACTGCAACTTCTGGAGATATTCCACACATATCAGCATGAGTCCAAGCGAAGACATCCAGATTTGCTTTCAGGAATGATATCAAGATATTCTGAATTGACACATTAAGTTGTGAACCCACATTCAACACCTTATTTGGGTCCTTCGGGTCAACAGGTACCGGTAC
Source organism: Allium cepa (assembly GCA_030765085.1). Classification (NCBI taxonomy): domain Eukaryota; kingdom Viridiplantae; phylum Streptophyta; class Magnoliopsida; order Asparagales; family Amaryllidaceae; genus Allium; species Allium cepa. The sequence goes on along the minus strand of CM060931.1, from coordinate 753,708,546 downwards.
CGTCATTTCAACCGGCTCTACTCTATTCTCCCCTGCACTGGCTTTTCTGGGATCCATCTCTTTCCGTGCCCCGCTATGCTCGCCAGTGCAGGGTCCGCCCCGTAATTGCTACAAGGCTGGCTCTTTGATGCGGACCGGAGTGGCCGCATCCTTTCCCATTTCCCTCTTTCTTGACTCTCGCAACTCTGTCAAATAGCACTCTCGCGTAGCATTTTGATCCCCTTTTATAACTCCTACTCCATTGTCTGTAGGGAATTTAATAGTGAGGCACCACGGGGCTAGAATAGCTTTGAATGCTGCGAGCGTTGGACGGCCAAGGAAAGCATTATAAGCAGAAAATTCATCGACAATCACAAATGTTTGCTTGCGGACCACTTTCCTTTCTCCTTCCCCAAGTTCTACTAGCAGATCGATGGTTCCTATTGGTTGCTTTGGCTCCCCGGTGAAGCCAGCGATCTTCTGCGATGAGGCTTGTACATCGACCATAGGGATTTTCATTTGGTCGAATGTCTTCTTGAAGAGGATATTACATGATGCTCCGCAGTCAATGAGAACTCTTCTGACAATGGCCGGTCCAATACCAGCAGAGATGACCAAGGGATCTAGAGTAGGAGCTTCGATACCTGAGGAATCTCTGGCTCTGAAAATAATATCATCACTGAAAGTTTTCTGTTGTTTCAGGGGCGTAGTATCTTCTAAAACAAAGACGTCTTCTTCGGACGGAACATATTTCAAAGCTTTGGCATATCTCTCCATCTCTCCCCAGCTCTTGCCAGCTGGGTGAGGCCCTCCTGTAATGACATTGATAATGGGCCTTCCAGATTCATGCCCCGTAGCTTTCTCACCTATCCTAGGCTGATGAACAGGAGCCTGTTGCCCCTGACTTGACGATGCAGGATTGTTGCTATTCTTTTTCACAAATTGCTGCAGCTTGTTTTCTCTTAGCAATTCTTCAATCAGATTTTTCAACTGGCGGCATTCATCAGTCTCATGACCGGGTTGATTATGGAAGCGGCAGAACTTCCCACTTTGTATAGCCTTTTTTCCGGTCCTCAAAGGGATAGGTTTAGGGAGGTCAACAGAATCTTTAATGGCAAGGAAGATATGCTCCGGCGTGTCTGATAAAGGAGTATACTCTGATGGCTTGAAGGATCGGGGCTTCTTCAGATTACTCTGTTTCTTCCCATTGTTATTTTCCCTTTTTTGCCCTACAGATTCAATCTTGCGTGGTGCAACAGTGTTATCTTCAGCTTTTTCTGACACTGCCTTCACCGGTACAGGACGGCTTTCCAGGCGTATGAATTCGTCTGCCTTTTTGTAGAACTTTTCGAGGGAGGTTGGCTCCTTCATGTTTAACCATTTCCCAAATTCGCTCGACTTATCAATAGCCCTCATCAGATAAGTCAATATCATTCGCGGTTCAGCATTGTCCACCTCTGCCAGCGCTATATTAAAGCGGTTCAAGAAAGATCTGATAGATTCACCAGGATTCTGTTCTATACTTGACAATGACATGATGTCTTTGGCCTTTGAAGCATATAGTCTAAACTGTTCCTTGAACTTTCGGGTCAAGTCTGAAAACTGATCAATAGATCGGACTGGCAACTTGGTGAACCACAGTAGAGCCACACCTTCAAGGTATACGGGGAAATATCGGCACTTTATCTCGTCTGAGGCCCTGGCACCTGTCATGTGCCAATCATATTTATACAAGAATTCATTCGGATCACTTGTCCCTTTGTAAGCTGGGATAGTTGGAGGGACAAACTTCCTTGAAAACTCCGCCTTTAAGATTTTCTCAGTAAATGGAGTTTTACTTGGGGCGAAACCCCATTCTTTCTCATCTTCAACCCTTTGCATACTTTCTCTCATGATTTGCCGGACCATTCCAGAAAGATACTCCTCATCGTGTCGAGTTCCAGATCCACCAACCTCAGGAAGCGTTTGCTCAAAGGGACTGGCAGCCCTTTCTGGAGCATTCCTCTCATTAGCATCATGAATGTTGCCAGTATAATTCCTTCCATTACCAGCCGGTTGATTATTTTGCCCCGAGCAAATCATTCAACTTATTCAGAATTAGAGCATTTTGGGCACTCTGAGCTTCTAATTGTGCATTCTGGGCGTTTATCTGCTGGTTCAGTCCTAATATTACAGCATCCAACTCTGCTTTCGTAACCCCAGCAGACGGAATGGGTTGATTAGGTACAGGGGAAGCGGAGGTTCCCTCTTGAATATTCCCAGATCTGACAGATCTACACTTCCTTCCAGGAGCCATTATCTCGGATAGACTTCTGGTTTTTAGGGAAATTCTCTCTACAAACCTCTGTGAAGCAATGATGATAACTTGCCTGAGTTCAATTCTCAGTGAAAGCACCAAAAATGTTAACGCTTGAATTTGAACGCTAACACCCCGATGTATGAGTTGTAATTGTGAAAGCACCACCCGACGACTCGGGAACAGATTACAAGCAGATAATAGTAGAAAAGCGGTAAACAACAACAATTTTATAGTGGTTCGGCTTTAGGGTATAGCCTACGTCCACTTTAAGTACTTTTATTAATAGTCTCGTTACAAGCTGATACAATTCTTCTCGAATACAATACACTTTGAATTACAAGATACTTAGAACAAGTAGCTTAAACTTCGAAGGAGATGAGAGTTTTCGAATCCATGTTGGATGTATGTGATCTCTTCTTGAAGTTGTTTGTAGCGTTCTTAATATCTTGAGAGCTTCAAGTGTTGGATTGGATTAGTTTGGAATGCAGCAGAGTAACGGTATTTGAAGGAAATCAGCCAAAAGTCCTTCTTGAAGTTGGAGTTAGGGTCGTATTTATAGGCATTTTTCGGAGTAAGGTTGTAGGTCGTGACCGACCTAAGTAAGGTCGTAGGTCGTGACCGACCTAAGTAAGGTCGTAGGTTGTAGTCGACCTGAAGAGCATTGGCCCCTCCTTCCACAAGAACACGCATGCTGATTTGCACAAGTCCTAGGTCGTGAGCGACCTATTCCCCTGTGGCACAGCATAGTCAACTTTTTTACTCTGGCATTTAGGTCGTTAGCGACCTACCCTAGGTCGCGAGTACTTTCCTGTAGCCATAGCTGATCTTAGGTCGCTGAATCCCTTAGGTCGCGACCTTCCTTAGGTCGAAGCACTCCTTTAGGTCGTGAAAGCTTTAGGTCGCTAAGCCAATCATGCCGTTAGGTCGCAGAGTTCCATAAGTCGAGACCGTCTTTAGGTCTCATTCACCCTTAGGTCGCGAAGCTTGATAGGTCGAAACATCTTCTGAGTCGCAGCCTTCCTGTTAGGTCGCGAGGCTTTATAGGTCGCGGCCTCCTTTAGGTCGCGAAGCATTTTTAGGTCGTTCTCCTTTTTAGGTCGAGCCATCTTTAAGTCGCAGCCTTTTTTAAGTCGCTAGGTTCTTGAATTGGCTAGGTCGCTACATTTTCCTTAAGTCTCTTACAGAAGGGAGTTAACAATGACTAAAAACTTGAACCCAAGCCCTAAATCAATCTCGTTCCCTTAGTTCACGCAATAGAAAATTTATATAATAATTTTCACGAAATCACCAATGTTTATACTTGCTTCCACACAAATTTGAACATTTATTATTGGATCAATAATCTGTAATTGGTAAAAATGCCATTTTTGATCCACCATGAACTACTTATACAATTCTACGCTAAAAATTTCCATTTCTGCTTTAAAAATCCTATTTTGCATTGAAGATTCAAGTTATTAACTTGAATTAATATTTTATAACAATTGAATTTATCAACATAATTCTTGTTGCCTGTAAAAGCTTGATTTCTAGAGTATAGTTTAGTAATACGTTTTATAACAGATTTAAAAATCCTGATTGAAGTTCGAGCATCTTGTTTTGTTGGAAAATTTAAGCTTAACAATGATTTGATAAAAATAATTTAAGGTTAAAAAAAGAATTCACCCTGTAACAATTAAACAGAGAAATATAGAACAATACAGTACTATACTCAAGATCAAAACACATACAAGCCAGATTATCAATAAAACTTGAACTATTTTAAATTAAACTTGAAGCTTTAAATTTCTTGTTTATTCACCTAGAAAATTGTGTGAACAAAGAACACTCCTGTTTTCTTGAAAACTGCCGTTGAAAACTGCCTGTGCTCATCCCTCTTTTCGCTTTGGATTGAATGATGTTTTTAAATTTAGGAAAGATGAAGACGTTGATTTCTTATTCTCAGGTTAACTAAGAATTTTACTGAACGAACTGGAACTAATAGAAGATGGTCACATATATATACATATATATGCATACATACATATATACATACATACATACATACAGATACATACATACATACATATATATATATATATAAGAGAACAATATGTATGAGGAAGGTATTTTCTGGTCAAACTTTTCTTCTCTTTGTTATGAATAGATTTTTATAAATATTTTGAATATAAAAAATGTTAGGCTGAGATGATAGCAACTAATGCCTTGTTTCTTAATATGTTGACATATTATAATTATGTTTGGCTGTGTATAGATACTTATATGTAAAAGTACACTTTGCAGTTAGACCTATGGCTTGTGTATGAAGATATGTTGTATATGAAGATAATTTGTTTTAGAGATGTTTATTTTATCAACTTCTAGCTGAACTTCAATATACATATTTGTCAGGTTTTACTTTTTATGCCTTGACTGTTTTTCATTTTTTTATACTTTCTTTTCGCTCTATTCTATACTTTGTTCTTAAATTTTCCAATTTATGTTGCAAGCCTACACAAATAACTTAATTCTTATTTTCATTTATTTTCATTTCTATTTGTATGTTAACTATCAATATTTAAATTATATTAATATGCTTACTTATTTATATTTATATTTATATTTTAACTATCAATATTTAAATTATTTTCTTATGGTTTACTTATATTTTATACGTATATTTATATTGATAGAATTTAAATTTTATTTCAAATATTATTATCCATAGACATTTATACCAAATGTTAACAAGGTAAGGCAATTTAGTTAAATTATATAAGAAAGATTTTATTGTGAATATTATTAAGAGATTTAATTACAATGTTCCAAATCAATTTTCCTTTTCAAAATACAAATTTATATAGACAAATGGAAATTATTTTAAAAAGATTATTCATTTTAAAATGATCAGTTTACTTTTTATTTAGTTAGATTATATGTTTATTATAATAATAGGGCCAAAATCCAGGGTCGTTACATTCCTCCCCCTTTAAAATATCTTCGTCCCTGAAATTTAAAACAAAAGATAATTTTAAAGCTTTTATATCAACCATTCAAACATACATATCACTCATACATTAGCAAAAAACCAAACAGTCTATCCTAACAAACATCACTAGTTATCTGGACACAAATCCGGATAAGCTTTCCTAAAACTATCCAGAGTTCCCAGTGCAATCTCTAGGCTCCTCGCTCCACTGCACCTTGGCACGCTTCACTCTCCTTAGTTGCCTTTCATCTTGATCAATAATCCGAACTGGATTTCTAATGGCTCAACTTCCAAATCTTCCTAGACCACTTGTTCTATAACTAATGATGGATCCTGAACAAACTTCCTTAGTTGGGATACATGGAATACATTTTGAATTCCAGACATCCGTTCTGGTAATTCAATCCTGTAAGCAACAACACCAACCCATTCCAAAATCCAAAATGGACCAATATATCTCGAGGCAAGTTTTCCCGTCTTTTCGAATCTAATAGCTCCTTTTAATCGGGGAAACTTTTGACAAAAACTAAATCACCAATCTCAAAATCCAGTTGTCTCCTTCTCCTATCTGCGTACTTCTTCTGACGGTCTTGAGCAGCTCTCATCCTTTTTCTTAATAAGCTCAACTTTAGTAGAGGCTTGACGAATCCAATCTAGCCCAAGCACAAGATGATCTTTCGACTCCATCCAACAGGATGGGGATCTACACTGTCTTCCATAAACAGCTTCATAATTTGCCATCTTAATACTCACTTGTTAACTATTATTATATGAGAATTCCACTAAATAAAGATGGTCTTCCCACGATCCACCAAAATCCCAAACACAAGCTCGCAGCATATCTCCTAGAATACGATTCAGCTTCTCCGTCTGTCCATCTTTCTGAGGATGATAGGCTGTACTTAATCTCAAACTCGTTCCCATAGTTGATTGCAGAGCCTCCTAGAATTTGCCAGTGAAAATAGGATCATGATCACTTACCATACTAATTGGAACAGCATGCAATCTGACTAACTCTCTCAAGAAAATCTCTGCCAGAGAAATTGTAGTACGAGTTGCCTTAACCGGTATAAAATGGGCACTCTTAGATAAACGATCCACAATAACCCATATACCTTAATTTTCTTTCTTGGTTCTTGGCAAACCGTCGATGAAATCCATCCAAATCATCTCCCATTTCCATTCTGGGATTTCCCAAAAGTTGCAACATACCGGCTGACTTCTATTGATCTCCTTTCACTTGCTGACAGATGGCAAAATTATTAACGAAAATAGCTACATCCTTCTTCATGCTCGGCCACCAGAAAATTCTTCTCATATCTTTATACACCTTAGTGATTCCGGGGTGAATATTCAGTCTGGAGCGATGACATTCAGCTAAAACTTCTTGCATCAATCCATCTATATTAGGCACATACAAACGATCATTAATCCTCAACGCACCTTGATAGGCCACCTTGAAATCTGAATATCGACCATCCATAGTTCCAAGAATCAGTTCCTCAAAAGATCTATCCTCCATTTGCTTACTAATGATTCTATCCTGGAGAGATGGAACAACTTTCAAAAGATACAAAACTGCATTCCCGCTAAGAGCATCAGCCACAACGTTTGCTTTTCCTGGGGTATACAGAATATCCAAATCATAAGATGCCAGAAACTCGCCCCATCCCTGCTGCCTCAGATTAAGATCCTTTAGAGAGAAAAGATACTTCAATGGTTTGTGATCCTGAATAACTCAAACTTCTCTCCCAAGAGATAATGTCTCCAAATCTTCAAAGAAAAAACAAAGGCTAACAATTCAAGATCGTGCGTAGCGTAGTTCCTTTCATGTGGCTTTTAATTTCCGACTCACATGCGCAATTACTCTTCCATCCTGCATTAGAACTGCTCCTAGTCTAACTATGCAGACATCTGTATAAACCTCAAATTTGCTTTTCCCATCCGGAATAGCTAGCACTGGTGCATTGGTTAGCCTCGTCTTCAACTCTTGAAAAGCTTTTTCACGCTTGGGTGTCCATTTGAACTTATCTCCTTTCCTTGTCAACTTGGTCAGATGTGAAGAAATCTTGGTATAATCCTTGATAAATTTCTTGTAGTAGCCAGCTAATTCCAGAAAACTGCGAATTTCCATCGGTGACTTCGGTTGCTTCCATTCCAGAATAGTCTCCACCTTCGCGGATCTACGGAGATACCTTACCAGAAACAATGTGCCCCAAAATTTTGACTTCCGATTTCCAAAAATGGCACTTAGAGAACTTCGCCTTCAAAACATGTCTCCTCGGTGTCTCCAACACTGTCCCCAAATGCTGCTTGTGCTCTTCTTCAGACTTAGAATGGACCAGGACAAACTTATTCAATACATCCCGAAAGACTCGGTTCATCAGATCAATGAAGAACCTTAGCAATATATCTAATTTAGTGATAAACATTCCAGCAGAACCCCAACAAGAAAAACTGGGCATAATCAACCCCTTCTCCAAAAGATCCTGAGTCTGCTTAACTAACTCTTCTGTTGAAGCCATCCTCCTACTAGGCTAAATCCCCGGCACTGCTCCTGGAATCAAATCAATGCGAAACTCTAACTCTCAATGTAGAGGCAAACACTTAACTTCCTCGAATACAACCACGAAATCTTGGACCACATCAATATCTTCAAACTTCTCTTGAGATGTCTCAGCTCCATGTAAAAGACTACTCAAGTGAATTCCAACATTATCCCACGACACTCTAGCAATCCTACCAAAATCAGTTTCCAACGAAACTGCTCTCTCATCACAATTCAGAACAGCCTTACAATTATCAAGCCAATCCGTCGAAGAAATGGATCCACTCTGCTACTTTTGAAATTACCTCAAGAAAAAATGCTAACCAGTAGATCTCTTGACGACAGACATAACATTTCGAGCTACACTGCTGACTCAGATGCCAAGACTTCCTATCCAAGCTCTTCGAGAATCTCGGACCTCGAATCAAACAGAAACACCTTGTTGAATTTAGCCACAACTCCAAAGAAGACATACTTCCTTAACTTGTTCCAAAGAAAAATCTTCGGAGACATCCATAATCACCGTGTCTCATCACACAGCTACTACATCCTGAGGTATCAAGATATCATGACTTGCTTCTGTCCAACCACAGATCCAAACTCTAGCTCATCCAAACTTACTCTTCAAAGATGAACTCTGAACCTTAACAGGTTTCCTTCAGAGATCGATGAAATCCTTACACCACCCAAAGTTTACTCGAGATGGTAATAGGTCTACAGTCTCGACAGATACACTTCCAACCTCAAACATTCAAACTCTAACCATTGGTAGTCGTGTTACACACACCACTACCCTATCTACCTTTATAACTTTTATTGGAAAAACAGAACAGGTAACCAAACAAATAGGTAGAAATATATATATATATATATATCAAAATTACAAATAATCTCTCTCAAGGAAGAAATCACTCAAGAGCCTAGGTATTCGCTCAACCTAGCACTCTAATACCACCTGTGATGACCTGCCCTTCTACTTCCAGAAAGATGTATCATCATTAAGAAAAGAAAGGGATACAAATAGAAAAGAATAGAAAGAAAGAAAGAACAACATCAGAATCTCACAGCGGAATGGAACAAAATATAATACATCACATAACTATTACATAGTTTTACACATATATCAGAGTTGCACAATATCATACACATGACAGTCATATACACATCTGTCAATACATTCATCCCAAAATATAGAATACTCTAACTATCACAACGGAACTAGATAGATATATAGCTACGTCTGGACTTCTGCTTCAAGCCCCTCCAAAAACTCGAAATCCAAAACCTATCACTTGGCTACTCATAAAAACTTGAGTACCCAAGAGTTTATGAAAAACAAAATATAAACTTCGGCTCAGACATTGAAAAACATTTGAAAAATAAAGGTATCACGTAAGGCTCCCCACATATAAATACAGGTAAGTTTTTACCTTACGCTAACCAGAACATTTTATAGGGAATCCAGTGATATTATAATAGTGTCTAGGGTTTTCAAGTAAATAGAAAATAGCCGAAATTGTTGCACATTAAATTCCAGCTACTAGCCACAAAAGTGGGTAATACAAATCAAAACCGTAGGGTCTCGTAGGGAGACTGGATTTTCATCAATGGCAGGGTTACTAGGGTACCGCCCGTCACAGTACGTGGCCTAGATCACCGTACCGAGGAGCCACCCTAACTCCCCTACAACACAAGGCCGGAACCATTCCTTACTGAATAGTCCCGAACAAGATAACCCCGTCAGTTGTTGCAATCAACTTCCCCACACAGCCGAAATAAAAACGGACATACAGACAGGGGTATATCTCGTCCTGCTTGTGCATGAGCCACCCAACCTTGTTGCACATCCCATGTTTTAGCCATTCCCTATTGATGAGGCTTGAGGCTGCGATTACCTTTATAGAACATATCTCTTAGAATGCTCATCGTCCGCCTAACGATGTGCTGAAAGCATTCAATCCATACAAGTTCGTTCTGGGTTCGAACGAAACCAAAGGCATTGTCTCGGTACACTCATTTTGGAATCACCCTCAGAGTCGACGACAATAACCCTTGCATTCTGAAATACCATCTCGATCTTCACTTGGGAATTCACGACCTAACGTTTAATTTTGATCGATGTGGTTTTCGGATATTCATAAATGACACCCGATCCCGGTTTCATCGAAATCCAAACGCCATTTTAAAGGCCAAGTTGTTTATTTTGTTTTAAACAATGTAATTCAACAATTGAATTCACATAGCATATCACAGATAAATCATACACAATCATCATAGATATATCAAAGCATATCATAGAACATCACAGAATATCACCAAATAAATATCACAAATCAGATATTCTACATACACAATTATCCATAAGCAAACATCTTTAATTCTTATTGTAATTTAATTCAATTAAAATTAATTACTTGAGAATTAATCACTTAACCCTGTTTAATCGATCATTAGTTATCAATTAATTACTTATTTCTTTCCAAATCATTTAGTTAATCATTTCTTAATCAATTATTAAATCTTAATTGCTTAATTACTGTCCCTTAATCATTAATTAATAACTTTAATTATTAATTAATAAAACTTAATTATCCATTTATTAACCACTAGTTACATAATTAATCAATTATTAATTCATAATTAAATTACTTAATCAATTAATACTAATCATATATTGATTAACTTAAATTAGTTAATTACAATTTATTTATCACCTAATTATCAATTACCAATCTCTAATTACAATAATAATGTAATTACTTTCTAAAATAATTAATTGATATTAATTACTCATCTTAATTAACATTTTATAAATGTTCTTTAAATTTTGAAAACCAAAATATTATTAACTACAAACTTAAGTGTTAATTAACTTTATACTTAAATTAATTGCTTAATTAAAATAATTAAGAGTTTAAGAACATTGTTAAGCCTTAACTAAAGTAATTAAAACTTGAATAAAGTCTTAACTGTTAAACATTTACTAAGTTTACAGTGTTTAAACAATTTGCTTAATCGTTTTTATAAAATGCTGCAGTTTGAAACCCGAGAACTATCCCTATAATACTCGAGTAGCACTACGGGTAGCACACCAGTTTCCCCGAGTCCTCTCTCTCGTTCTCTCGTGTCCATCTTCTTCTTTCTCTTTTTTTATCTCTTTTATATCAGTAAGTTAAGATTTAAACCTAAGTACAGATTAAATATAAGGAAAACCCTCTCGTGAGCTCGATCATAAACCTGAAGCAATCACCCTACTTTGTCGAGTAACGACTCGCAACCCATGACTTCACGTCACTGATACACATCACCGCTGCCGTATACGTGCATGGCGACGCCACTGAGCTCCGACGAACTCCAACATCAATGGTAAGTCGAAAATCTCTAGCAAGCTCGAAAACCAAACTCGACTCGGCCCTAAAACTTTCGAATCAAAATTTAGGCACTCACTCGAAAATTGAAACCAACCTCCCCTCAGCTCCACACCTCGTCATCACCGCACAGGCCACTGGAGACCCTCAATATTCGGCCACACCACGTCCACACTCAATCTTCCATCCCCCAAATTCTCGTGACACACGATCGCGCGTATAAAATGAACTCGTCACATTTCAGACATGACTAAAAACTTGAACGCAAGCCCTAAATCAATCTCATTCCCTTAATTCACACAATAGAAAAATTATCTGATAATTTTCACGAAATCTCCAATGTTTATACTTGCTTCAACACAAATTTGAACATTTATTATTGGATCAATAATCTGTAATTGGTAAAAATGCCATTTTTGATCAACCATGAACAGCTTATACAATTCTACACTAAAAATTCCCATTTCTGCTTTAAAAATCCTATTTTGCATTGAAGATTCAAGATATTAACTTGAATCAATATTTTATAATAATTGAATTTATCAACATAATTCTTGTTGCTTGTAAAAGCTTGATTTTTAGAGTATAGTTTACTAATATGTTTTATAACAGATTTAAAAAACCTGATTGAAGTTCGAGCATCTTGTTTTGTTGGAAAATTTAAGCTTAATAATGATTTGATAAAAATAATTTAAGGTTAAAAAAAAAGAATTCACCCTGTAACAATTAAATAGAGAAATATAGAACAATACAGATCTATATTCAACATCAAAACACATACAAGCCAGATTATCAATAAAACTTGAACTGTTTTAAATTAAACTTGAAGCTTTAAATTTCTTGTTTACTCACCTAGAAAATTGTGTGAACAAAGAACACTCCTATTTTCTTGAAAACTGCAGTTGAAAACTGCCTGTGCTCTTCCCTGTTTTTGCTTTGGATTGAATGATGTTTTTAAATTTTGGAAAGATGAAGATGTTGATCTCTTATTCTCAGGTTAACTAAGAATTTTACCGAACGAAATGGAACTAAATAGAAGATGGTCACACATATATATAGAAGAGAACAATATGTATCAGGAAGGTATTATCTGGTCAAACCTTTTCTCCTCTTTGTTATGAACAGATTTTTATAAATATTTTGAATAGACAAAATGTTAGGCTGAGATGATAGCAATTAATGCCTTGTTTCTTAATATGTTTACATATTGTAATTATGTTTGGCTGTGTATAGATATTTATATGTAAAAGTACACTTTGCAGTTAGACCTATGGCTTGTGCATGAAGATATGTTGTATATGAAGATAATTTGTTTTAGAGATGTTTGTTTTATTAACTTCTAGCTGAACTTCAATATACATATTTGTCAGGTTTTACTTTTAATGCCTTGACTGTTTTTCATTTTTTTTATACTTTCTTTTCATTCTATTCTATACTTTGTTCTTAAATTTTCCAGTTTATGTTGCAAGCATACACTAATAACTTAATTCTTATTTTCATTTATTTTTATTTCTATTTGTATGTTAACTATCAATATTTAAATTATATTCTCATGCTTACTTATTTATATTTATATTTTACATTTTAACTATCAATATTTAAATTATATTCTTATGGTTTACTTACATTTTATACTTATATTTATATTGATAGAATTTAAATTTTATTTCAAACATTATTATCCATAGACATTTATACCAAATGTTAACAAGGTAGGGTAATTTAGTTAAATTATATAAGAAAGATTTTATTGTGAATATTATTAAGATATTTAATTTAAATGTTCCAAATCAATTTTCCTTTTCAAAATACAAATTTATATAAACAAATGGCAATTATTTCGAAAGATTTATTCATTTTAAAATGATCAGTTCACTTTTTATTTAATTAGATTATATATTTATTAAAATAATAGGGCCAAAATCCAGGGTCGTTACGAAGAATTTAAACTTAGAATCAAACCTGAATCTCCATTCTTTAAAGTCACTCTACTACCACTATGGAAATTAATAGTAACGGTAACACAAGATATACAAAATTAGAGCTCAGATTTGGTGAAATTTCCATAAATGATTCATTTTCAACAAATCAAACTAAGCATCTCAATAAATCAAATTAAACATCTCGATGCAACCACTTTTAAAATAAATGAAACCACAATTGGAATTGCAAATTAAGTAGGGGTATGTTAGGATTTTTGTTGCACAAAACCTAACAAATAATAGAATTATTGCGAAAGCCTATCCAAAAATCTTATATCACCCAAGTACAAAGCAATAATATTAGATGAAAATAATAATATTTGATGATAAACAATGGTGAAGATAGATCTAAAACACGAAGCAATCATGGGAGCAACACACAAGATTTCATCCAACAGCCATTTGCATTAATTTTCAAAAAATAATTTATTACAAATAACCCATTAAATAAAAGTAAAAAAAATAAAAATAGAATCATTAACCTAATTGAGAAGGAGTTTTGATCTTTATAACAATGACTTGTTAGTGTTTGGAGAAGAAGAACAATGATGGAAGAAGAGATAAATACCAAATATTTTTCAATACTTTTTCACTCTTTCTTCTAGGCTTTATGTATAACATCAATTACTTAATGCCCAAGTTAATATTATATGAAAAAAATAAATTGATTGGCCAATTAAAGAGAGAAATAAACATAACCAAATAGGCATATCAATTAGGGGAAACAAAATTTTGTCTTTCCTTCTTTTGCATTTATGTTTCCTTCTACTTATGATTTTGTATCACCAGAATTTAACACTCTACCTTGATGCAAAATCATATATCTCCAGAACGTCCTCGATCTCCACCTTCAATAAAATCATCTCTTCAAAGAGAAAAAAAATAAAAAGTGGCCTCATCTAATAAAACACAAAATCCTACCATCTTTAGATCAATCATCATCCATTTCTTCTTAATCATACTAAATCACAAACCACCACCACCTACAGGTGATGCATCCTCCAACATGAGATACACCACACAATTTAGCCTCAAAAGCGTTTGTAATACCATAAAGACCTCCATAAAGACTTCATGGGTTTTCTAATTGATACTCGTCTACCACTTGAATTGAGCTCTCCGTGTGATCACCATTGATACCTTGAGCATCACCTAAATGAAGACCCCAGTCGAAAATATCACTACCAACACGTCCATCAAAAGTAGTGCACACATTCACCTCACCACCTACCTGTGGATTAGGCTCTTCAACTGTCACCGACTTCCTATTATTAATCACACAACCAACCAAACTATAAAGGATTCCATCATGTAATACCTCTTTCGTCACAATATGATCACCCTTCTTCACTCTCAAAACTCCACCTCGAGTCTTATAAAGTGCAACCATGGTGGTCAAATCGACCAAGAGAAATGAGATTATGCAAACTAGTAGGAATATGACTCAAGCTCGAGACTTCTCTAACCACGCTATCATGCATACAAAACTGGGTAGATCCAATACCACAAACCGGTAGCTGTACTCCATTGGTGGTCCTAATCATATCGACAGTCATCTTGTAAAAACACCTCACATCACTAAGTATGAAAACTAGCACCCGAATCCATCTTCCAAGGCTTAACATAAATAATGAGGATATTACAGGAAGTATCATGTCGCTACCATCAACTATGGCCGTCCATGTATCACTATCACTGTCATTATTTATAGTCTTCTTCTGATCCCTTTTATATGCTTCACATCTACTACGCATATGATCCTTTTTATGACAATAATAAAAAAAGATACTTTTCGGCATACCTTTACCATTAGTTTTTTTTTTTGTTTTGTATCTCACTTTCAGTCCCTTGCTACCATAGCCTCATTTTCGACTGATTTCAAGATTGAACCTTTACTTTAATTCATTCAAGAGACTATTTCGAACAATATCCAATGAGAAAGTTCCATTAGCATTGCAGTTGCTTAATGACACAGCCAACGTTTACCAACTTTCGAAAAGTGAACTCATCAAAAAAAGAGCTTATAATTCATTATCAAATTTGACATCCATGCTTGACAGCCGACTTAATACATCCTGAAATTCATTCAAATGCTCTGCTACGGACTACTCTCCATCTAGCCTTAACTGAACCAATTTTCAAACAAGAAAATCCTTACTGGTAGCACTTTTTCACTCATATAAAGATATCAACTTGTCCTACGAAGCCTTCGTGGATTTACAACTAATCAGCTGGTGGAAAACTTAATCATCAAGATACAGACGAATCAAAGCAATCGTCTTCTTATCCATCTTCTTCCATTTTAATCCCCTATATATTTGAGGTTCTCCATGTGACGACCCGGAAATTTTAACTTTTGGAATTGAAATATTTAATTGATTTTAAATGTTTGAATGATAGATTAACCTGAATTTCGAATATCAGGATGAATTTGGCAATTTAATTATTGAATTTAATTATAGAAATTTGGGTAAAACTGTAAATCTTCAATTTTAAGCCTGTTAAAAATAATTTAATGGCTTAGAAAATTTATATTGATAATACTAAAGATGATGGAAGCTTCAGAATTTAATTTGAAATTGTGTTGTTTAGTATTGAAATTTATATCGTTTAAATCGATATTTAAAAATAGCCTTCCGAGGCACATTCTCGGAATTCGACGAAACCAGTTCCATTGGATCCATAATATTGTATTATTATCGGATTTCAATTTTCGTAGTGTTTTGAGTCATCGTTTGGCCGTACGATAAATAAACGCGTTGAAAATTAATTCGAAAATTCGATATTACAACTGGTTCGAAAAGCTATCTTCTCCATACGATCGAATTTGGACTCGGAACCTTTTCTGTTGCGTTCGTAATAGGGTTTAAACATTATAAACGCCTAGCGGCACACATCGATTGGAGATTGAAATTTTGGGTTGCGTTTATCAAAGTAATTAGAATTTAAATTTAATTTTAAATATGATAATGTTTCACAAAATCAAATTTTACACTCGTTATCTAACACCTGGCATTTATTTTTAAAACACTAGGTGAAAATGGTGGGCATGTGTTCGTTTTCTTTTCTAAAAGAAAAAGGGGGATAATAATAAAACACAAAATCAAAAGTTTCTCGTTTAAAAACAAATATAAAAGAAAGGGGATTAATGGCCGCCTCGTTCTAAATTTCAAAAAGGGCCGAAACGAAATCGAATCTGCTCAAATTAAAAATCGAGATAGGGGGATCAACCAAAGATCGTCGTCGTCCTCAATGCATTGACCAGCTTCGAACGAAGCTACTTCGTTCGTGTGCGAGATGCTGAAGCATGAAATAGGTTCTGGAATCGAAGTCGCATGAAATTTTGGGCGATTCATTGTCTCTCGAGGCGGCGGCGACGTGTCTGGTGGCTGCACGTGCACTCGCGCGTTCGAAAGTTTGAGGCATAGGCAGCACGCGCTCGCGCGTTCGAAGGTTTGAGGCATAGGCGGCACGCGCTCGCGTGCGCGACGTGGGAAAACTATTCGAATTCGTTAGTGGTGGTGAGCGCGACAGGGCGATTTAGGTCTAGAAGGCGAGGCAATCATGAGGGCGATGGATTGGGATTTGTCAGTGGCGTGAGGGTTTTGCAGTGGTCGATGCATGGGGTAAAGAAGCGGCGAGGCCGGCGCGATGAAAGTGCGTGTTAGGGTTTTTAGTGTCGAGATTTGGGGAGATTCGTGTGTGCTGTGTTATTCACATATAAAATTTATTTTTGTTCAAATATAATAAATATGTTATAAACAGAGAAAGTATACATATATATATAGCTGCCTCACTGCATATTTGTTTATATCTGAAAAAATTATTTCCAGATTTATTCTTACAATTATATGTTGAAAAGTTATATTTTCACAGTAAATATATATATGAATATAGGCAGAAAAATAGTAAGAAAGATAATAATGTAAATATAGATATACATACATATTTTTAGTTTAAATTGTTGATTTGTTTGATAAGCTTATCTAATTCGTTTAGTTACTAGAAATAATTTATTAAAGGAAATTTAGTTTTAAATTTAATTTTTAGTTAAACAAATTTATTAAAAGAAAATTTGCTTGAAATTAATTCGATAAAATAAATTTATTTAAAAGGAATTGGATTAATATTAAAAGTATTAGTTTTAAATAAAATAGTTAGTTAATTAAATATATCAAATGGGAATGTATTGTTCGATGATTTTGAATATTAATAAAAGTCATAAATTTTTTTTATATACAAGGTCAAAGAAATTCGGGAAAATGTGCTGGATTGGAAAATGTTTGCATGCGTAAGCAAAAGGTGAGATCATCTCACTCAACCAAATTTTCTGATTTAAATTTTAATAGTTAAAATTTTAAATTGATTGATTGTGTGTTTGGATAATTAATTTATTATTAGTTATATTAGTTTAGACCCTATGCGCTGCATAATAGTGAAGGTTATTATATTAAACCCATATACCGCGATATTCTATCTTGAAGTGGAATTGGTATTATATATGTATTTTGAGTTGTTGATTTCCCGCATTATATAGCGGATGAAACCCTATGCGCCGCATAATAGCAGATAAAATTTTATAAATCCCATATACCGCGATATTCCACCTTGAAGTGGAATGAATATTTAATTGTTGTGCTAACGTCTATGGATGCAGGGAAACATGTTGGAGGGATCCAACTGGATTCCTCAAATAATTAATTTGTTTCGTATGTTGTGTTATGATTAATTAAAATCTCTATATGATTATTTGTGACTGAAACCGTTGAACGCTGTAATATTAGCCGTGTATATTTTTTGGTATCGTAGGATACCAGAAATAAATAAAAATTTGATTTTGAAATTTGGGTAGAAAATGT
Source organism: Allium cepa (assembly GCA_030765085.1). Taxonomy (NCBI): domain Eukaryota; kingdom Viridiplantae; phylum Streptophyta; class Magnoliopsida; order Asparagales; family Amaryllidaceae; genus Allium; species Allium cepa. The sequence continues at coordinate 753,690,543 of CM060931.1, read as the reverse complement.
ATAATAAATTCACTCAAAGGAATCGGGTGAATTTTAAAAGAAGGAAATTTAAATAGATAAAGTTTTATCTTTGAAAACTTATTCAATAAATTCCAAAAATATGGGAAAATATTTTAATAAAGGAATTTCAGGTAATATTGTTTAATGGTTGAAGAAATTATTCAAGATACGTATTTTAAAAAAATTGAAAGAGATAAAGAAATTTATTTCAAAAGGAAATTGATTTAGAAATTAAATTTGGAATTTAATTTAGAGTTGAAATTAATTTTAGAAATCGATTCGAAAATTAATTTATAGTTAACATAAATCTTAGGAATCGATTTGGAAATTTGGTTAGGTGTTTTGGAAATAACTTGGGAAATCAATTTGAAACTGATTTGATATTGGAAAATAATTTGGGAAAACAAATTTGGGATTTGATTTTGTGTATGAAATAAACTGGAAATCAATTTTGGATTTGATTTGGTTTGAAGATGATATTTAGGAATCAATTTAAAATTCGTATATTAGTTGATATTTGAAAATGTAAATTCACAACGGGGATTTGTAAAGAAAAGGGAAATTGTTTAAAAATAAATATTGGTTTATTTTTAAAGCGTGGAAAGAAATTTACAAATTGGAATGTAAATTAAAATAAATCAAGAAGATTTATTAATTTATTGTAATCGACCAATTTTTAATGGAAAAAGAATTCTTCCCTGGAAAGCCGAGTATATTTTTAAAATAGCTTTTAAATAAAATTTAAAAGTTTTAGATTTGGTTTAAAATAATATTGTTGGTGAAATTAGTTTTGAAATTGTTTAAACAAAAAAATTATTTAATTATTTATATAAGGGATTATTTTAAAGATTTAAATTGATATTTGATTTAAAAAATAGTTATTTAAATATTTCTACTCTATTTACAAATTTTTATTTTAAGATTAATTTTGGACCTGATTTTTTATATGAAATATTAGTATAATATTTTTCATAACTAATATTTAAGAAAATATTCTAAGATAGTTTATTTTAAATGTTTCCAAGTATATTTTGAATAAGTATTTTTATATTATTTTAAAATATTTGAAATCGGCAAATTTTCAGTGGAAATGAATAAATGTTTGGAAATGTATTCCGCGTGAAAAGTGTGTTTAGAATTTGTTTTTAAAAAAGATAGAAATGTGAAAAATTGATTTGAATTTGTTTCCAAAGTGTTGAAAAGTGAAATTTTATCTTGCGAAGATATATTGAAAATAATAATAATCGGGGGAAAATTATTTGAAATCCAGTGACTGTTGTGAATGATGATTGATAGTTAAATAACCGACTATCAATATTGGCCTTTATCGGCATTTGAATTTCGATGCGACCGGGAGTCGAATTCCAACTGGAAATTCGAAGCCCACATCGAACCTTTGTGAGTGTGATAGATCTTTTGTTTAAAAGATCAAAGTGAAATTATTGTGATTTGTTTGAATTTGAATGAACACTTATTTAAAATAAGCGCTCGTTATTCGGATTAGCCGGGAGAGGACCTTGTGTCATAAAACCCATTCCGCATAACGATACGACAAAATGGTGTTGCATTTGAATATGGTGTTGAAGACCGGGTATTTTCGAAAGCGAAAGGATTACCTGTCGAATGTCTCTGCACTAGGTTGCTCCGGTATAGAGAATTTATCACCCTTTGTGATGGTGATTCCGGACGTGATTAGTGAATATACGGATTGCAAGGGCTTCTTTGGAAGTGCCTTCGGTGCCGTTCGATCCCGGAATGGACTTGTATGGATGTGTGTTTGACATTACACTTTGAGATGTAAAGCTTGTTTCTATCAAATACATTTCTGTTGGTGGTGGAGAATTTATTCTCTTAGCTTAACACCCTTCTCTGAGACGTACGAGCTTAGAGGTTATGTAGTTAGTGATTACTAGTGATATTCCCAATTTGGTAATGTGGCGTACGAAGTGTTGCTGGTCATTTGTTGATCGAAGCATGGCTTTTGTGGAAAGCATAGCTTAGTGGATGAGACTTCGTCGAGCCTCACACCGCGGAATGGTCGAAACAGGAAGAATGCAGCAAGGTTATAGCGGGTAGCACCTCTTAATGTATGTGCATTTCCTTCGGCATAGAAGTGGTATCATGGTATGGAGCCCAGATACTTAACTTATGTGAATGTCGCAAATATATATTACTTTGTGATTGTTGTTGTTGAGGATCCTCGGATAAAGGTTGTTTACAACCGGAGGATGGCATACTCGTGTCAGTAGTTACCTATTTTTGCAGAGGTAACCCGACCTTGTGTTGGTAGAGATCCAGTTAGGTTCTCGGGGTATCCCTCCAGAGGCGTACCTATGTGCCCCAGGAAGTTCCTTTGCCTGAATATTTGTTGGAAATCCAATCACCAATACGCGCCTTGTATGATTTTAGTTGTGTAACCTGCCATTTACTTATGGTGGTCACCACTGTTTAGATGGTAGCCATAGTAGGCACAGTTCAGAATGTCTATGCTGGCTAAGATTAATATTATACTTCCGAAATGTTTTCCACAATATGCACTAATAATAATAATATCAAATTATTTTGCGTATAAAGCATATTTGACTATCACAAGGAGAAATCTCCCCTAATTCTGCGTTTGCAATGTGTGTGGAGGGAGGCCTTATGGTAGTTTCATTTTCCAAAAGCGTAGCGGATATCTTTTTATTTTCTTTGTTAAAATAACCATTTTTAAGATCTCACGCCAGTCCCATGACTAACCTGGAGTTTATTGTTCCATTTCTAAACTCTGGGTGCCCATAATTTTTCCACACAGGCAGCCTTGAGTCAAGTTATCAGTTATTCGGGAGCGAAGTCAGAAAATGGTTGCTGTGGAGTTCAGAAGTTGAAACTGGAAAGCGAGACGTATCTTTTTACTATGTAGTGTCCGTTGCGTATGTTAGTGCAAATCAGTTTTCATATAGTCAAGTTATAATAACTGTCAGTGATGTATGATGTCGTTGTAAACTCTGATGTTGTATTGTATTAAAGTAATGAATCTTTGATTTAAAGATTATTCATTTATCTATTATATATTGTTCCGCTGCGAAATGTGGGATTCTGTTTATTGTTTTTGTTTTTCCTCTATCTTCTTCTTCTTTAACCCTAACGTTTTGGTTTTTCGGCATTCGACTGTGCGACATTTGATACAATGGACGTATAAATATCTACTTTCGGGCGTCGAAATGCCGGACCGTTACAAATTTGGTATCAGAGCATTAGGTTAAGCGACAACATTGGCTCTATTGGGTGTTACTCATTAGAGATAGAGTCAGTAGTACTATAGAATGAGTTTGAGTGTAATAATAGATATGAGCGCGTATTTGTTAGTGAATATAAAAATTGTTTTATATTGTGATGACTGGTTTGTTGAGTGGTATATGGATTCTGGTTGGTATAGTCCGTACGACTCTATCGATAGGAATCTCTAAACACTCGTACAGAACAATTCGACACGATATTGTTTTAAAGTAGGGTAAATGAAATAACTTTACCCAAAACTATTTTGTATATAAAAAGAATAATTTTCCATAAATTATTATAGCATATGGCTGCTTGTTTGTTAGGAAGTGATAATATTAAATTATTATCATTGAAATTGAATAAGGAATTGAAATCATAATCAAAAGTTGAGAAATAAAATCCATATACAAATGAAATTTGCGAATGTAAATTATAAATGTGACTTATAATTTGAAATAGAATTCCAGAGAAGTTTTTTGAAATCTTTTTGAAAAAGATTAGAAACTGGAAATTTTGGAAATTAAATTCCATTGGGTTTGAAAATGAATTTTCCAAGGTTTTTGAAAAATGTTTTGAAGGGATAAAAGCTCTAAACTCTTTTCGGTCGCTGGAGAATAACTTCAGTAACGACTGCAGCATCACCGATGTTCAGTTTCGGGTTTCCAAAAGAGGGATTGCTGCCAAATTGTTTTGAATAAAAGTTTTTTGCAAAACTGATCTGGATTTTTGAATACAAAGAATAATTTGAATTGCTTTCAAAAATGATTTTTGAAAGGGTGAAAAGATTCTGGAATCTTATAAAAATAGTTATGGAATACTAAGTTTGAAAAACCTGGAAAATTCAGAATTAAATTGAAATTAACTTGAGTTAATTTAAATAAAGGTGAATTTGAGAAGTCTTGTAGACTAAACGATTGGAATAAAATCTATAAAGGTGGAAAATAAATTGTGAATGAATAAATAAATTTGCAATTGCATGTAAATGAAAGAGAAATGAATGTTAAAATTCATTTCGAATTTATAAGTAAATAGAACTAGAGTTAGAATTGAATTTGATTTGTGATAAACAAAGCGAAGTATTGAAATAAAAATTAGTAAGTCAAACTAGTTGAAGAAAAGACCTAATAGACATGATTTGAAATGAATTCAATAATTATAAATAAAGGGTAAATTGAATTCATATGGAATTTGAAATCCAGTTTAAATATAAGTGGTTGTAAACCAAAAAAGTGAATTGAATTGTTTTTGGGAATGAACAAAAGATTAAAATTGGGATTGGAACTGAATATTGAGAACCAATTTGAATTATGTGAAATAAAATAAAATTGTAAAATTTGTTTGAAATGAACTAAAGATAATAAAGGTTAAAAAAAGGGCTGTGATGAAATGAATTAAAACTTGTAATTAATTAGTAAAGAAATTAATTTAAAATAGTAAGATTGAATGAAAATGGATATATAACTTCAATGGTGTAATAAAATGGTATAAGAAGTATATATTGAAAATTTTGTAAAGAAATGTGCAAACCGATATTTGAATGAACGATATTTGAATGTTGTAATTGGATATTATGGCTAGCAGGATATGCAGGTGTATTAATGGAAATGGAATTGGATTTGATTTTCGAAGATAAAAAAATTGAATTGGCCGACAAAAAGGTACATATTTGAATTTCAGTATGAAATTTGATGGTTTTCTTGTCCAGCCGCTTGGCTTTTGTTTTCTTTTTGAAATCTTAGGGACTGTGGTGCCATTTTGTAGTCGTACCGAGCTAGCCGTGCAAAGGAGACGCTGGCGAAATTTTTTGAACATTTAGGGAGTTAGAAAAATTTTGAGAAATTTTTGATAATTTAAAATTTGAATTTGAATTTAAATTTGAATTGTTAAGTGTTAACGCTAAAAATTGAACGCTAACACCCCGGTGTGTGAATTATAGTTGTGAAAGCACCACCCGTTGGTACGGGACAAAGTATAAGCAAAGAAATCACAGAAAAGCCATAAAAGACACAATATTTATAGTGGTTCGGCTTAAGATCTAGCCTACGTCCACTTAAAAGCTCTTTATTGCTGATTTGGTTACAATTCTTTACAATCAACTCCGATTACAACACACTTAGACAAATAGCTTAAACCCCGATGTAGAAGAATCCTTCGAATGCATGGCGAATGGGATAGATTTCCTCTTGAGATTTGTTGAAATGTCTTTCGTGATTGGAGTGATAGAAGTGTTGTTTGAACGTTGCTTGAAGTAGAGACAATGGCAGAGTAATGGCCTCCAGGAAGTGAGCCCCCCCAAAAGTCCTCTTATTGCTGAAAGTGGTCATGTATTTATAGGAGTCGTCGGTCTTGAGTCGTGAGTCGTATCCGACTCATTGTTAATTCGCGGCCGAGTCAGGTTGGGTCGTGGACGACTCAACAGGTTGAACCCCCCTGCTTCCTACCAGAGCGCCTTCGATCTTCTTAATATAGCATAAGTCTTAAGTCGTGACCGACTCAGGATGAACCGTGACCGACTTAAGATGAGCCGTGACCGACTTACATACCACGAGTCAGCAGGCAGCGGCATAGGTGTATCGGTATTAAGCTTGTTCCTTGTTCGCTTGAGTCGCCAGCGACTTATGATAGGTCGTTAGTCATCCTGAGTCGTTGAAATTCTTAGGTCGGTCTGCCCCATGAGTCGCTAACTCCATGAGTCGTTAACTCGTTGAGTTGGTACCTTTTCTGAGCCGTAGCTCGAATGAGTCGCTGGATCGGTCTAGGCCTTGAGTCGTTGACCCGCTGAGTCGTTGATCCATACTGCACCTTTAAGGCACTAACTCGCTGAGTCGTTGCCCTCAATGAGTCGTTGACCCATTGAGTCGGCAATCTCTGAGTCGCTTATCAGTTGAGTCGCTGCCTACCATAGGTCGTATATCCATTGAGTCACTGATCTTTATGAGTCGTGAATCCTTCATTGGTTAGGTCGCTGACTTGTTGAGTCGCTGGCTTACTTCACTCTTTAATTCGTATACCGTTTTGGTCGGGGCGCTGCCCCCTGGACCCCTGCGACCTGACCGGTCAGGTCGAACACCGTAGGCGGTGGCATTGCCCCCGCACCCCTACCTTGGGGGGTTGGCACCCCCCCTGGACCCCCCTCCGTAGGGGATCTTATCTGAAAATACATTCAACAGAACTTGCTTTGTTGGGGGGTTGAGTTGACCATCCTTCGAGATGAACTATCATTAGCTTCTCGGTCAATTTTTGATATCACGGCCTTGCTGAAAAAGTGGAGTTAACACTTGCCCCTCGAAGTATACGCTTAGGGACTAGGTCGTGTGCTTCGATTCTTCTTAACTCGTGCTCTACTGAGCTGCTGAGCTTGTACTTAGGCAACTTTGCATTGCTTTTGACCTGAAGCCTTTTAAACTTGACCAATGCGATTCAATGGAACTTTGACCTGAACTTGCTTTACTTTTGAATATTCAGTTCTTCATATAGAATATCCTTTTGATAAGAAGAGTAGTGGGGCAAACTGGATCTTTCCATTTCTGGGATTTTCAAAATCCAAGTTGTCCGGTACCAATTTCATTCTTTACTTTTGCAGCACTTCCTTCCTTTTTCCGAATATTCCAGTCACAAGTCAATTTTTAAAAGACTAAGTGTTGTGACGGTTAAGGAGAGGAGTGTTGAATTTTTGCTGAAAGATGAATTCTTGCACTAATTCGGACTTTTGCACTCCTTTTGGTCGACTTAGCTTCACGATGCCCCTGGTTTTCAAGCAGAAACTTCAGTTGCCCCAGCTTTCGCAAAGGAACTTGCATCAATGGAACCTATTGCGGAAGCCTTATTGGTGTAATGTTTTTCTCCATTTGACGGTGTGGGGTCATCCTTCTTGTTTTGCCTTTTGAAACCTGCACGTGCATAACAAATTTTATAGAAACTTTTGTCTGTATTTGAGAATGTATTTGTTCCTCATTTTCATACAAGTTTCTTTATTCTCTTTTCATGATATTGCAGTGAGCTTGTGGTATGTTGCTTGGGTTCTGCTTTTATTAACGTAGCAATATTATATTGCCCCATACCACAGCTCATTGTAATATTCTCCATTTTGAGGAGATTTTTGGAGAACAATTCTTCTGTTTTTAGAAGACTTGTACTCTTACTTTAGAGAATGACTCTTCCATTTTGAGAAGGCATGCACTCTTTCTTTGGAGAATAATTTTTCATTTTTGAGGAAATATTATTCTTGCTCTGGTAGAGTGCGCCTTGTATTGGAGAAGCCCCCTTTTTTTTTTTTTTTTTTTTTTTTTTGTTGCGCCTCGTTGGAGGGCTTTGATTTGACATTTCAACTCTGGAGGAGTGGGCCTCCACAGAGATTGCACTTCAGCTCTAGTGAAATGTGCCCCGAAGAGGTCTCTATCCTCTGAAGGGTTGTGCCTTTGAGTAGGGCTTTAGTTTAAGCTTCAAACATGGGAAGCGTGCCTCATTGGAGGGCTTTAGTTTACACTTCAAACTTGGGAAGTGTGCCTCATTGGAGGGCTTTAGTTAGCGCTTCAAACATGGTAAGTGTGCCTCATTGGAGGGCTTTAGTTTACACTTCAAACTTGGGAAGTGTGCCTCATTGGAGGGCTTTAGTTAGCGCTTCAAACATGGGAAGCGTGCCTCATTGGAGGACTTTAGTTTGCGCTTCAAACATGGGAAGCGTGCCTCATTGGAGGACTTGAGTTTGCACTTCAAACTTGGGAAGTGTGCCTCATTGGAGGACTTTAGCTTGCACTTCAAACTTGGGAAGTGTGCCTCATTGGAGGACTTTAGCTTGCGCTTCAAACATGGGAAGCGTGCCTCATTGGAGGGCTTTTGCCTCCGAAGAGGGCTTTTGTGTTTTCTGTCTGCTTCCCCATGCCTCTTCACCATCCGCTCCTTAGCGATTCCTCGTTATCATTTCCATAGCCATGTTCTTTTCTTTGCAAGTTATTTGTCTCTTTTGCAGAGAAATGCTCCTCATTGTTAAGTGAATCCATAGGGCAGACCCAAACTACCCGACTAGATGTCTGTTTGCACAAACGATCTTTGTCGGTTAGCGAGGGCCTGAAACCTTCGCGTTGGGAAGGTGCCCTTTTGGTTGTATCAACAGTTCGTGAGGAACATTTCTTATGCAGGAATTCAATTTGGAACCTTTTTTGGCTTGACATTTATTTGCTCAATGACTTATAGGAATCGCTTTGCTTTGCGATGTGCTGACTAGGTAAGCTTTGCTTTGATTGCCTGCAATATTAAATCGACATTTTAGCAATATATTCAAGATACTTGGCATATCGAAATGAAACAGGGCTTTTATAGTAATAGAAAACACAAGATTTATAGTTCCTATATTTCATTTGCATTGTTTTTACAACGACTTTTAATATGAGAATGATAAATCCATCATTCTTTTACAATTTGTAACAAAGCCTTAAAGTAAAACATGGATGCAAATCATTGCTGTCCCAAGCTTCTCGGGATCGAATCTCCGGTGTGAGAATAGGAACATTCTCTCCCTTCGGGGCTTTTATTAGAGCATGAGCGTATCCTTCCATCCCATCATGATTCCTGCCCGCCGGGTGAGGGCCTCCCCTGAGTGGATGAGGATGGGTCATTCCTGTCTCTTTTGACATATTGCTGAAGTTTATTCTGTCTCAATAGTTCTTCAATCAAATTCCTTAAATGACGACATTCATTGGTGTCATGACCAGGTTGGTTGTGGAACTGACAGAACCTCCCATTATGCATAGCATTTTTCCCAACCTTCAACTCAGGTGGCTTAGGATAATCAAAAGCATCCTTGGTTGCGAGAAAGATGTTCTCCAGGGTATCAGTTAAGAGAGTAAAATCTGAAGGTTTAAAGCGGCGAGATTTATTCAAGCCTCTCTGCTTTTTTCCACCATCGTTCTTCCTCTTCTGTCCTCTAGGTTCCCTTTTATCAGAAGTAACACCCACATTCAAAATTTCAGCCTCGATTGCTCTTGATGTCGCAGGAAAGCTTTCCAAACGCATAAATTCATCAGCCTTCTTATAGAATTTCTCAAGTGAGTTTGGCTCCTTCATTTTTAGCCATTTACCGAATTCACTCGATTTATCGATAGCCCGCATTAGATAAGTCAAAACCATCCTTGGCTCTGCGTTCTCGACTTCAGCTAGGGCTATATTGAAACGATTTAAGAATGATCTGGTAGATTCTCCGGGGTTTTGTTCTAGACTAGAGAGAGACATTATATCCTTGGCTTTTGTAGCATATAGCCTGAACTGATCCTTGAACTTTCGTGTTAAGTCAGAGAATTGATCCACGGATCTAACTGGCAGCTTTGTGAACCAAAGTAAGGCCACTCCCTCTAAGTATACCGGAAAGTAACGGCACTTGATCTCATCTGTTGCTCTTGCCCCGGTCATATGCCAATCGTACTTGTACAGGAATTGGTTAGGGTCACTTGTCCCTCGATAAGCTAGGATGGTAGGAGGTACAAATTTCTTTGGAAACTCTGCCTTCAAGATTTTTTCGGTGAACGGTGTCTTACTTGGAGCAAACCCCCAATCGTTTTCATCCTCTTGCCTTTGCATGCTTTCTTTCATAATCGAGCGAACCATCCCTGATAGGTACTCCTCATCGTTCAGAGGTCTTGCCGGGCAGACGTCTGCGTCCGCTGTTCTTTCGGAAGTTTGCCTGGGCAAATCTTCGCGAACAGTTGGTTGCGGCCTTGAACCTTCAGCTTGGGAAGGTCCCCTTGCAGTGGTGTTGTCTGCTTTTTGAGGAATACCTTTCTCTTGGGGGTCACGGGCATCTTCAGCATAGATTGTTTCATTATCCTGTCGTTGGTAATTTGCCTCAAGTAGGGCGTTTAACCTATCCATAATCAAGGCATTCTGGGCATTCTGGGCTTCCAACTGCGCATTCTGAGCATTCAATTGCTGATTCAATCCCAAAACTACAGCGTCCAATTCTGCTCGTGTAATTCCAACACTCGGAGCTGCTTCATTTGGAGCAAGAGAAGTGGTAGTATTCTCATGAGCATCACCGGATCTATCTGATCTAAGTTGTCTTCCAGTAACCATTATCTCGGATAAACTTCTAGTCTTTAGAGAGATTCTTTCAACAAACTTTCGCGAAGCAATGGTGAAAGTATTCTCCTGAGTTCAATTCTCAGTGAAAGCACCAAAAATGTTAATGCTAAAAATTGAACGCTAACACCCCGGTGTGTGAATTATAGTTGTGAAAGCACCACCCGTTGGTACGGGACAAAGTATAAGCAAAGAAATCACAGAAAAGCCATAAAAGACACAATATTTATAGTGGTTCGGCTTAAGATCTAGCCTACGTCCACTTAAAAGCTCTTTATTGCTGATTTGGTTACAATTCTTTACAATCAACTCCGATTACAACACACTTAGACAAATAACTTAAACCCCGATGTAGAAGAATCCTTCGAATGCATGGCGAATGGGATAGATTTCCTCTTGAGATTTGTTGAAATGTCTTTCGTGATTGGAGTGATAGAAGTGTTGTTTGAACGTTGCTTGAAGTAGAGACAATGGCAGAGTAATGGCCTCCAGGAAGTGAGCCCCCCCAAAAGTCCTCTTATTGCTGAAAGTGGTCATGTATTTATAGGAGTCGTCGGTCTTGAGTCGTGAGTCGTATCCGACTCATTGTTAATTCGCGGCCGAGTCAGGTTGGGTCGTGGACGACTCAACAGGTTGAACCCCCCTGCTTCCTACCAGAGCGCCTTCGATCTTCTTAATATAGCATAAGTCTTAAGTCGTGACCGACTCAGGATGAACCGTGACCGACTTAAGATGAGCCGTGACCGACTTACATACCACGAGTCAGCAGGCAGCGGCATAGGTGTATCGGTATTAAGCTTGTTCCTTGTTCGCTTGAGTCGCCAGCGACTTATGATAGGTCGTTAGTCATCCTGAGTCGTTGAAATTCTTAGGTCGGTCTGCCCCATGAGTCGCTAACTCCATGAGTCGTTAACTCGTTGAGTTGGTACCTTTTCTGAGCCGTAGCTCGAATGAGTCGCTGGATCGGTCTAGGCCTTGAGTCGTAGACCCGCTGAGTCGTTGATCCATACTGCACCTTTAAGGCACTAACTCGCTGAGTCGTTGCCCTCAATGAGTCGTTGACCCATTGAGTCGGCAATCTCTGAGTCGCTTATCAGTTGAGTCGCTGCCTACCATAGGTCGTATATCCATTGAGTCACTGATCTTTATGAGTCGTGAATCCTTCATTGGTTAGGTCGCTGACTTGTTGAGTCGCTGGCTTACTTCACTCTTTAATTCGTATACCGTTTTGGTCGGGGCGCTGCCCCCTGGACCCCTGCGACCTGACCGGTCAGGTCGAACACCGTAGGCGGTGGCATTGCCCCCGCACCCCTACCTTGGGGGGTTGGCACCCCCCCTGGACCCCCCTCCGTAGGGGATCTTATCTGAAAATACATTCAACAGAACTTGCTTTGTTGGGGGGTTGAGTTGACCATCCTTCGAGATGAACTATCATTAGCTTCTCGGTCAATTTTTGATATCACGGCCTTGCTGAAAAAGTGGAGTTAACATTAAGAAAACAATGTTGTTTGGAATTTATGGAAGATTTTAGGGAGATAATTGAAGTGATAATGAATTTTTAGTAAAAAGATTTGCTTTGACAAATTGTTGAAAACTATTTATTTTGGGAAAGTATTAAATGGGTAAAGGATCATTCTTCTTCAATAGTAATTTTGGGATGAAATTCTTTTAAGGGGGAAGGGTGTGACCACCCAGAAATTTTAACTTTTGGAATTGAAATATTTAATTGATTTTAAATGTTTGAATGATAGTTTAACTTGAATTTCGAATATCAGGATGAATTTGGCAATTTAATTATTGAGTTTAATTATAGAAATTTGGGTAAAACTGTAAATCTTCAATTTTAAGCCCGTTAAAAATAATTTAATGTCTTAGAAAATTTATATTTATAATACTAAAGATGATAGAAGCTTCATAATTTTACTTGAAACTGTGTTGTTTAATATTGAAATTTATATCGTTTAAATCGATATTTAAAAATAGCCTTCTGAGGCACAGTCTCGGAATTCGACGAAACCAGTTCCATTGGATCCGTAATATTATGTGATTATCGGTTTTCAATTTTCGTAGTGTTTAGAGTGATCGTTTGGCCGTATGATAAATAAATGCGCTGAAAATTAAATCGAAAATTCGGTATTATAACTGATTCGAAAAGCTATCTTCTTCATACGATCGAATTTGGACTCGGAACCTTTTCCGTTGCGTTTGGAATAGGGTTTAAACATTATAAACGGCTGGTGGCACGCCTCGATTGGAGATCAAAATTTTGGGTTGCGTTTATCAAAGTAATTTGAATTTGAATTTAAATTTAAATATAATAATGTTTCACAAAATCAAATTTTAACGAGTTATCTAACACCTGGCATTTATTTTTAAAACACTTGGCAAAAATGGTGGGCGCGCGTTCGTTTTCTTTTCTAAAAAAAGGGGGATAATAACAAAACGCAAAATCAAAAGTTTCTCGTTTAAAAATATATATATATAAAACAAAGGGGATTAATGGCCGCCTCGTTCTAAATTTCAAAAAGGGTCGAAGCGAAATCGAATCTGCTCGAATTAAAAATCGAGATAGAGGGGATCGACCGAAGATCGCCGTCTTCCTCAATGCGCTGAGCAGCTTTGAACGAAGCTACTTCGTTCGTGTGCGAGATGCTGAAGCATGAAATAGGTTCTGGAATCGAAGTTGCATGAAATTTTGGGGGATTCACTGTCTCTCGAGGCTGCGGCGACGCGTCTGGTGGTTGTGCATGCACTCACGCGTTCGAGGGTTTGAGGCGTAGGCGGCACAAGCTCGCGTGCGCGAAGTGGGAAAACTGTTCGAATTCGTTGGTGGTGGTGAGCGCGATAGTACGATTTAGGGCTAGAAGTCGAGGCAATCATGAGGGCGATGGATTAGGGTTTGTCAGTGGCATGAGGGTTTTTTGCATTGGTCGATGCATGGGGTAAAGAAGCGGCGAGGCCTGCGCGTTGAAAGGGCATGCTAGGGTTTTGAGTATCGAGATTTGGGGAGATTCAAGTGTGCTGTGTTATTCACGTATAAAATTTATTTTAATTCAAATATAATAAATATGTTATAAACAGAGAAAGTATACATATACATACATACATACATACATATACATACATACATACATACATACATATATATATATATATATTGTAACAGCCCACAAATCCGTACCCCTTGAGTTAACACTATTCTACAACAATCAACTCAAGTTGTACAGAAATACAAACCATTTGGGTTTAAAGAAGAAGAGGTAGAAGAAGAAAATAGAAAACAACAACAGAATCTAACCATCGTAGCGGAATAAAATATAATAGAAAGTAAATGATCTTTACTCAAAAATCAAATATCTCTGTTTATATATTACATCATCAGAGTACATCAATCACAGCTCAACATCAATATCATACAAATGGATAAACAAAAACTCAACACAGCGGAAATATATATAAACAAGTATGAGAGCACGTATCGTCATCTTGCTCGTCTCCTGATCTCCACAGCATCATATCCTGTATTTTATAATACTCGGTCTGGCCCGAGCATTAAAGTTAAATAACACCCGAGTCAGTCTAGAATACCAGCGTGAGAAAATCACACCCAATTGATTATAAAGTTTCAAAAATCCTTTTGAAAACAAAAGCATCTCGTAATACCACGCCACAAATAAACATGTCGGGTTTTTACCTTACGATAGCTAAAACATTTTTATTAAAATCCTCTGATATTATAAAAGTGTCTATAGAAAGTAAAATAGAATCTAGCTGAAATGCTTTCATCTCACGTTTTAGCAATAGTTGGGCACAATCAAAACCGTTCGGGCGCGTAGGGAAAATGGATTCCAACTAATGCTAGGCACTGGGGTACCACCTGTCACAGTACCTGGTCTAGATCAGCGTACCGAGGAGCCACCCTAACTCCCTTGCAACACAAGACCGGAACCATCCCTTACTGGACAGTCCCGAGCAAGATCACTCCATGGTTGGGATCAATAACCGCCCGCCAAGCTGAAATAAAAAGGAACATCTAGACAGGGATGACGTCACCCTCCAGTGGGGGCTACCCACGAAGCCTTGCTGCATAACCACTGATTTTCAGCCATTCCCATTTTATGTGCCTTGAGGCTAAGCGTTACCTTTTCAGAATATATCTCTTAGAATTCCCATCGTCCACCTGACGATGTTTCGCAAGCATTCATTCGTACAAGTCCGTTTCGGGTTCGAACGGAACCGAAGGCACTATTCCTACTACATCCATTTTGGAAATATCCTCAGGATTAGTAGCGACTAGCCCTTGCACTTCACTACTCCATCTTCGAATCCAAAATCGTTTTTCACGAAAACGTACAAACCGGATCGAAGTGGTTTTCAAGAAATTAATCTCGATCTCGGTCTCTTCGAAACTATTAACGCATTTGGCCAATATTGATAGTCGGTTATTTAACTATCAATTAATATTCACAAACAACCATCAACCAATAAATAATTTTCCAAATTATTTATTTATCTCAAAATATCTTCACAGGATATATTTTCACTTTCAAAACCCTTTGAAAACAGTTTTCAAACTATCTTCCTTTCTTAGAATAAATTCCAAGTATTTCTATTTCCGCTGGAATCACCAAGCACGAGATTTTAGATTTTTAAAATAATTTCAAAACACTTTAATTGTAAAGTATGTTTAATATTTAATTTAGAAAATTTTACTTTAGTACTTAAATTAAAATAACACTTTAGAAACAAATTAAAATAAGTTTACTTTATAAATAAAACTAGATTTTCTTCTTTAAACAAAATACTAAATCATTCTTAAAATAATTATTACGATAATAGATTAACAAATTACTTACTTTATAATTTACTTTAAAATAATTAAATTAAAATTACTTCAACAATTGATTAAAAATATATATACTATAGGAATATTTGAAAATAAGGTTACTTTATAAATATAAACTAGGTTTTCACCTTTAAGACAGAATTACTAAGTCCCTCTTTATAAATTATTACTACGGTAATAGATTTGAATAAATATTTACTTTAGAATTTAAACATTTAGAAATAATAAATTTCCAAGAACATACTTTGTAAAACAACATTAAAACCTTTATTTTATTTAAAAGCTTACTTTGAAAACGTACTTGGCTAACCAAAGAAATATACTTCTCTTCACAACCTTTAAAAATAAATCACTATTTACTTTTAAACAATTTTTCTCATTCCTTTAGTAAATTCTCACCTTGAATTTATTCTTCCAAATATCCAATTTCAAACACTTAAATCAATTTCCAGATTGATTTTCAATTTACTTCATTTATTCCAAAATCCTTTAATTTCGGATTTTATTCCTTAACTATGATTTAAAATACTTTTAATTGAAATACGAATTTAGATTTATCAATTTACTTCTTATTCCTTTAAATAAATTTAAAACTTTAATTTTAAAAATAATTCTTTATTCATTTAACTTAATATCACATAATATTACAATTCATTAATTACTGTTTATTCAAACCCTTTTTGCGATGACCCGACTTTCTACAACCAGAAAATCGCATCATCTTTAAGAAAGAAAGGGATGGAAAAGAGAAAAGATAGAGAAGAAGAAAGAAACAACATCAGAATCTAAACAGCGGAACGAGTAAATTATATTAATCACATAATACATTACATAGTACCATATACATCAGAGATACACATCATAATCAACTCATACCAGACAGTTATAAACACCAGTCTAGTCATACAACTCAATACAGCTCAAAGACAACAACTCAGAGAACACATAGCGGAATACTCTATAGCTATACGCAGAAGCCTCCTGCTTCATTTGCTCCTCTAGAATTCGTCAAGCCAACCTAAAATCCTAACCTAAATCCCTTGGCTACTCGTAAAAAATTTGATTACCCAAGAGTTTAAGAAAAACAGAATAAACTCCGGGCCAGACATGGATCTGGTGTGACTAAACGGTTAAAGTTGCTTAACTTTTGAAAACCTTTTGAAAAGAAAAGGTATCACGTAAGACTTCCCACACATAAACATGGAAAAGTTTTTACCTTACGCTAACCAAAACATTTGATAGGAAATCCGATGATATTATAATAGTGTCTAGGGTTTTCAAGTAAAATACAGAAATAACTAGAATTCTTACATCTCACGTTCCAACATAGTTGGGCACAACTAATACGTACGACACTTATTGGATTTTGGATTCCATACAATGGCAAGGCTACTGGGTACCTCCCGTCACAGTACGTGGCCTAGATCACCGTACCGAGGACCACTCCCGATCCCCTGCAACACAAAGCCAGACCCATTCCTTACTGAACAGTTCCGAATATGACAACCCCGACGGTTGTAGCTATTCAACTGTCCACACAGCCGAAATAAAAGGGACCTCTAGACAGGGGTAAATCTTACTCTCCAGTGGGGGCTAACCACGAAGCCTTGCTGCACCTCCCCTGTTTTAGCCATTCCCGGTTGATGCGGCTTGAGGTTACGATTACCTTTAATTAACACATCACTTAGAATGCTCATCGTCGACCTGACGATGTTCTGAAAGCATTCAATCCATACAAGTTCGTTCCGGGTTCGAACGAAACCGAAGGCATTATCTCGTTACACTCATTTTGGAATCACCCTCAGAGTTAACGACAATAACCCTTGCACTCTGAACCACCATCTCGAATCTATGAGAACTAATTCCGTTAAACTCATTATGGAATCACCCGTAGAGTTATACTGACGTATAACCCTTACACCTCGAGTCTTCACAAAGATCCACTTTGGTACACGACCTAACGTTATTTGGAATCGATGTGGTTTTCGGATATCCAAATATGGAAACCCGATCCCGGTCTCATCGAAATCCAAAGCGTGTCTTTTAAGTCCAAGTTGTTTTAAAGGTTTTAAAACAATTCAATTCAGTATCTATATACACACAGATAGATAACTCACAAATCACAATTGATAATCAACATTATCAAATAACAGGTAATCCACATTATCAATATCATAATAGATAAACCCATATATCAACATCCCAATTGATAATCTATGTAATCATCACAATGCAACCAAGCATTCATTCCACACAACCATAACTATCTCATTACTGAGATCACAAAGCATTCAAGACAATCAATGTCATCCATTCATACATAAGCAATGATTTACTCATACTACAATATAATTAATTTAAAATAAATTAAATTAACTACCTCTATCTCTAATAATTTAAAGTAAATTAAATTAATTACTTCATCTATAATTAATTTAAAATAAATTAAATTAATTACTTCATCCAAATACATCTTGCTTAATTATTCACCAATTAAACAAATTAATTAATCATCATCCTAATTAATCAACCTTGATTAATTAACTCTAAATCAAGTAATTAATCCTTAATAATTCCCATTAACCATATCAACTAATGAACCTTAATTAATTACTTCATTAATTAATTTAATTATAATTAATTACATTATTCCTTAATTAATTACATTAATTAATCATGCTTAAATTAATTACTTTCAATTAATAAATATAAACAGAAATTAATTATTCTTAATTACTTTTAATTACTTTATAAACTCATTTATTTATTACACCAAGTAATAAACCTTTGATTACTTTAACAAGTAATTATCCATTTAAAATTACTTTCCAATCAGTAATTTCCCTAACTCAATTACCTCTGTAATTTATCAATTACTTATATTAAGTAATTACCCTTATCAAAACTTATTAAGTAACAATACTTTATTATTTATCAAGTGATTATTCTTAATTAATTAATAAATTAATTAATTTACTTGATCAAACTCGTCCCATAAAACAAAATTGAGTAATTCATTCCTTAATTACTCTTATACCAATTAATCTTCAATTAACAAATTAATTATCATCAACTATTAATTAATAAACCTTAATTATTAATCAATCTTTAATACAAAGTAATTAATCCCTAATTACTTTTATAATTAATTAATTAAACTTAATTAACTAATTAATCAACACTTAATCATTAATTAATAAACTTAATTATTAATTAAAAATCTTAATTGCAAATTAATTAATCCATAATTAAAATAAATAAATTCTTAATCACAATTAATTAACCTAAATAAAAATAATTAATTAATTCTTAATTAACTTTCATTATCAATTAATAACTCTTTAATTATAAATTAAGTAAACCCATTTCTTACTTAATAAAACCTTTATTAATTATTAATTAATTACTATTTTAATTACTCTTAATTACTTAGTTAAATAAGTAATTACAATTTAATTAATCATTTGTCTTTAATTAAATCATCATCTTAATTAATAGTTAATTAAATAATTAATTATACTTAATTAATCACTCAATTAAATCCCTTTAAATTAATAATTAAATTAATTAATTAACTTAAAATTCCTTAATTAACTAACTAATTACAAATTAGTAATACTTAATTATTATTTAAGATAAAAATTATCTTAAATAAATCTTGAAATCTTTATTTAACTTAATTCATTAATTAAATTAAATTATAAAGGAATCATTAATTACTTTCCTTAATTATTAATAAACAATTCTAATTCCAAGTTAATAAATTATCTTACTTTAATTGTTAATTAATAAATCATTTTCCATTAACCAATAAAAACATTTCCTTATAAATTTCATTTTTATATATTTCCAAAATAAATTGGAAAGTAACATTAAGGTTTTAACTTAAAACATCTAAATCCATACATACAAATTCATTTATAAAAACAAATCAATTTAAAGAAATAAGTTTCTAGAAATAAATTTAGCTTAATTATTTAAAGTTTTAAAACTTACATTATTTTAAATTATGAAATCAGTTTAAGCATTTAAATTTTGAATTCGATCCATGTGTATATGAATCCAAGAAACAAGGTACAACCTTTTTTTTTAAATAATCTGACTTTGAAAAATTTTAAAAACTGATTTGTTAAAACTTAAGAAAAACTGTTAACACCACAGTTTATCCCTGCACACAAGACCCCAGAACTACTCGAGACAAAACCAAAAATACTCGAGCTCCTCCCCGAGTCAACTACCCTATACACCGAGACCCTACTCGAGAAAACAAACAACCCCATCCCACTGACATTAACCCACCTCCGTGCACCCTGCACCAGTGCTGGCTCCATTCCGGCCAACGTCGACATCTCCGACAAGCCACTCAAGCACCCCGCAAGCCCTTACGACCAACCAAACACCACTTCATGTCTCTAATCAAAATCGATTTTTTCAGGTGAACAGAACCCAAAAACCCATCATCTTCAGCAACCTCAAAATCGTCACCTCCGACCACACTAAGCAACACAACTCTGGCCTTAGCTTGCTGACTCACCGCGCATGCTCCTCCCCAAAAATCATACAACTCGAAGCAATCTTGGGGATGTAGAAATCAATTAACAGTAAGAACCCAAAAACTAGGTTTAAATCAATCTCTGGAAAAAAATCAAACCCACAATGATTTATAAATTCTTCAATGATTTTTGCCGCAATCCACAACCATGATTCTAGCTCCATCATCAATCTCGAGTCACCCAAATGCACAGAATCAACAAAATTTGCAAAATGCCAATATGCAGAAAACCCCCAATTACTCTCCCACTACACTTTTAAAAATTATAAATTTCTTTCCAAAAATCATACTCTCCAATGATAAACCAGATTTTATAGTTATTTTCTCAAATTTTAACATTTGATTCCACACATTGGTGATTATCATTGCCTTGTTGGTTTACCAGAAAATTTCGAATATCAAGACTCTGTTCATCTTTAAATCCTAATTAATACTTAAACTAATCTGCCTTATTTAAATTCTAAGCCTTAACATTTGTTTAAATATAGTAACTTGAAATTTCTGATTATATCTTAATTTTCATTAAGGTGAAACATGAATATAACATTCACAGATTCAAGCCTTACACCATTTTGCAGATTTATCAACACAGATATAAATTCATATTCACTACAAACATCATCATAAACTTATATAAAATCAGATATTTACTGTCACGACCCGACTTTCTACTCCCAAAAAATCGCATCATGAATTAAGAAAGAAAGGGATAGAAGAAGAAAAGAATGAAGAGAAAGAATAAACAACGCAAGAATCTCAACAGCGGAACGAATAAATTATATTAATAACATAAGTATTTACATAATATACAATACCAATCAGAGATACACAAAATACACATCACATATACTAGACAGTTATAAACACCTGTCTAGTATTTACACCTCAATACAACCACAACATCAGAGAAAACACAGCGGAAAACTATATCTAACGCGGAAGCTTCCTACTCCATTGCTCCTCCATTATTCGTGAAAGCCAACCTGAATCCCTTGGCTACTCGTAAAAATTTGAGTACCCAAGAGTTTATGAAAAACAAAAATAAACTCCGGGTCAGACATGGGTCTGGTGTGAGTAATAGGTTAAGGTTGCTTAACTTTAAAAACCTCTGAAAAGAAAAGGTATCACGTAAGACTTCCCACACATAAACGTGGAAAAGTTTTTACCTTATGCTAACCAAAACATTTGATAGGAAATCCGATGATATTATAATAGTGTCTAGGGTTTTCAAATAAATAAGAAATAGCCGAAATTGTTACATGATTAAATTCCAGCTACTAGCCACAAAAGTGGGTAATACAATCAAAACCGTTGGCACTTATTGGATTTTGGATTCCATACAATGGCAGGGCTACTGGGGTACCGCCCGTCACAGTACGTGGCCTAGATCACCGTACCGAGGAGTACTCCCACTCCCCTACAACACAAAGTCGGACCCATTCCTTACTGAATAGTTACGAACAAGACAACCCCGGCAGTTGTTGCAATCAACTGCCCCACACAGCCGAATATAAAGGGACTTCTAGACAGGGGTAAATCTTGCTCTCCAGTGGGAGCTACCCACGAAGCCTTGCTGCACCTCCCCTGTTTTAGCCATTCCCGGTTGATGAGGCTTGAGGTTACGATTACCTTTATAGGACATAGCACTTAGAATGCTCATCGTCCACCTGACGATGTTTTGAAAGCATTCAATCCATACAAGTTCGTTCTGGGTTCGAACGAAACCGAAGGCATTATCTCGTTACACTCATTACGGAATCACCCACAGAGTTAACGACAATAACCCTTGCACTCTTGTTCACCATCTCGAATCTTTAAGCACTATTCCGTCAAACTCATTACGGAATCACCCACAGAGTTATACTGATGTATAGCCCTTGCACCTCGAGTCTTCACAAAGCTCCATTTGGATTCACGACCTAACGTTATTTGGAATCGATGTGGTTTTCGGTTATCCAAATATGGAAACCCGATCACGGTCTTATCGAAATCCAGAGCGTGTCTTTCAGGGCCAAGTTGTTTTAAAGTTTAAAACAAATTCAACTCAATATTATCTATATACACACAGATAGATAATTTACAACATCATAATAGATAATCAGTATTATCATCACATAAGATAATCTATATTATCAACTCAAACAGATAAATCATATTATCAACTCAATGCAACAATAACATCCAAATCACACAACAACATTTATCTCATAACTGAGATTTCAACCATCCAGGGTAATATCAATCATCATTCATAAGCAAAGACTTATCAATCCAATCTAAAATTAATTTAAAATGAATTAAATTAATTACTTCTTCCTTAAATTAATTTGAAATAAATTAAATTAATTACTCATCCAAATAAATCTTGCTTATACATCAAATAATTATTCTTAACAAATTACCCTAATTAATCATCTAGATTAATTATCTTTTAATTACATTCAAGTAATTAACCTCTAATTAATTTCACAAATTAATTAATTCAAACCAATCCCTGTAATTAACCTGTAATTACTTCATTAATTAATCATAATTAATTACATTAATCCTTAATTAATTACATTAATTAATTCTTTATTGATTAATTGTTCTTAATTAATCAATCCTTAATTATATCATTAATTATATAAATTAGTGATCTCAAATTATTTTAAACGACTCCACTTAATTAATTATCAAGTATCTCTATTGATTAATCATTCTTGATTAATCACATTAAGTAATTAACTTAAATTAATTACATCTCTTAACCATTCTCAAATAACTTAATCATCAAAGCCTAAATTAATTACATTCAGTAATTAATTATTAATTTCTTACTTAAGTAATTATACAACATATAAATTACATATTTAATTACACAAAGTAATTAATTTCCAAAACTCTTCCATTAAACCACATCTAGTAATTTATTTCCTTAATTACTTCACTAAATAATTTTCCTTTTTTAATTACATTTGTAATTACTTCTCAAATCAATCAATGATTAATTTAAATTAATTAAACTTAATTAATTAACTTAATTAATCAAAATAAACTCAATTAATTACAATTAGTAAATAAATTTCCCTAATTACTTTCACTAAGTAATTATACTTAAATAATTCAATGGATTATCTTAAATTAATTAATCCAATTAATTATTTAAAATTAATTACATTAATTAATTATAAAATAATATTAAGTTAATGACCTTCATTAACTCATAACAAATCTTTAAATATTTTCTTAATTAATTAACTGAATTAATCAATATTAATTCTTAATTTATTTTAAGAATCTGATTAATTAATCTTAAATTAATCAAGTGATACTTAATTAATTATTAATTACTTGATTAATAATTCCAATTCACTAATTAAATTAATCAAATCTTATTTAAATTAATTCCTAAATCATACTTTAATCAAATTTAATTAACTTACTTAAATCCTTTAATTAATTAAATAAACCCTTAACTATTTAATTAATTAACCTAATTATTAATTAATTAAAATAATTAATTAAAATCTTAATTACCTTTATTAGATAATTAAGTTTCAAAACAATAAAAAATCATTTATCTCATTAATGATTAAATTATCATAATTAAAGTCATTTAAAAACAAATTTGATTTTAAATTTAGAAATTCCATTTTAAATTGAAATTAAAATGAAATTAAATTTTAACTTAAACAAGATTTTAAATATTTAAAAACTCTTTAATTCTCATTTTAAAGAATCATTTACCTCTTAAAACAAATTTTATAAAAATCATTTAGCAACACGTGCTATTCAAAAAGATCCACATGGTGTAAACGACATGAAAGTGTACATCGGAGTAGTGGTCAAAAAGATCCACAATAATACAAAAGAATAGCAACACGTGCTATGCAAAAGAATACATCTATGAGTCTATATCTCAAGTGTAAACGACAAAAACTGCTAATCTAAAAGGTCAGCCAAAAGTCAGAGTAGTAAATCCCTGGGGGAGAAGTCAAGCAGAAGCACCTGTAACATCTCGGTCTGACCCGAGTATTATTTATAAGAAAATAATAAACTGATCAGTCTAGCTATAAATATCAGATAACATGATATAAACAATAGATATGGCAAGAACATATAGTAACCATAAAGACATACTATGATAAGCATGTAAATGAAGATCATCAAAAAAGATCAAACAATATCAAAAGAATCTTCTAAAAGATCCAAATTCACCTAAACATAAAAGTTGGAAAATCATAACAATGAAAGTCATGAAAATAGGTGAAGCACAAATTCCAGAAGACTACACAAGAAATCCAGAAATTACAATATAGGAGCATGAAAACTCACAAAATGGGAGCATGAAAATTCACCAACACGTGTAACACAAAGCGAGAAGCTATCTCATGGTTGCAAGCCATTAATTTTGACACACGAATGGCCCGAAGACCGTGGGGCGCTACCCTACATATGTGATGGCGAAACATCACACAAATGAGATGGCGAAACATCACAAGAGCGGGGTCTAGTCTCCCTCGCAGACAAAGAGACATCGCACAGTTGCTAGTCTAAAACACAAAAATGATCGTCATGATCATCAAGAAGTGTCAATTACACTAAGTTAGTAAATATAAAAGTTTAACTTCATGTCCCATAACCACTTGCTTAACTCAAATATTTACTAACAAACTGTAGATCTCCACTAGAAAATTGTCACAAGAGATTCAATCGAACAAGTCCAAGAATTAACCGACGAAGTAAACGCAAGCGTTTCATACCACTTGTTTTACTAAGTCGTTTAATTAGATTTCTCATACGAGTGAGGTAAAGGTTTGTATATACTAATAGATTGGAAAACGGTTTAAGGAAAAAGCTTTGTTATTAAAAATAGAGTTGAAATTGTTTTGCTGAAAGAGTTTTGATATTTACTACTAGTATTGAAACCTTTATTTTATTAAAGTGACAAATCACAAAAACTTCGTGTTCAAAGACGTGAATGAAATCCAAGGAAATCAACTCAAAATGCATCTTTCATCAAAGAGCCCCTACGGAGGCGGGGTCCGGGTGGGGTGGCAACCCCCCAAGGTGGGGGTGCGGGGGCAACGCCACCGCTTACGGGGTTCGACCTAATGGTTGCGACCTAAGGGTCTTCGCGACCTAACGACCTAAACAAGGTCGAGCGAGTTAAGGTGATGCGCGACCTAATGTGTGACGCCCCACCTCTATACCCACGCTAGCCAAGAACACTACGGTGTAGTGCTGTCAACTAGCACGGAGAATAAGGCTGTTGAGGAGCGGCCATCAATAGTTGGCCTTACACTAGTATTGGTTATCTCGATGGGAGTGATATATAAATATATATATTCTTTCATTTTTCATCTCTGATTTATTTTCTCCCATCGACATACCCCAATTCCAGTATAAAACGAACTACGATGGTTCGTAATAGTTTAGAACAGTAAATATAAAATAACAACACAGATAATATAAATGCGGAACACAGATGAAACAGAAAGTCTCATATATATATATATATATAATAACTGATGTCAGTTACAATACATTCACACGGTACATATGATACAACTACAACAGTCGACTAAGGAAGTTACATATACAAGTACATTAACATATTTAATATACAGGAACACATATCTTCCTATACAATTCTACAGACTTCTACAAATGACGACGACTACTCCAAAAGATATGAAAGAACTTCATAGCTCTAGCAGCAACCCAAAGCAGAATATCTACAACCTGAAATACTCGGTCTGACCCGAGTATTAAATTCAAAAGAAAATAATACTCGGGTAAGTCTAATTCAAACTCAGTTATTAGTGCACAGAAGCAATAATAATCAAATAATGAATAGACGACAGTAATTAATCCAAGTCAGAATGCAATTCAGAAATATTGAATTGAAATAAACATAACAGTTCAAATCATTGAAATATCAATTAAAATGTTAATTCATGTAGGGCTGCAGTACACGCACGCGTGCACTGCCTCGCCACTACAGAATATGGAATACGCAAAGAGATCCATAAGTCAAAACAAATAGAATATCATACACGCCATACCGTGTGGCTGCAGTTCACGCTTGCGTGCACTGCCTTGCCACTATGGTGATAATGTACCCAAAAAAAACTCAATACCGTGTGGCTGCAGTTCACGCTTGCGTGCACTGCCTTGCCACTATAGTGCTGTTGTACACAATAAAAATTCACAAACGAGCACAAGGTCAAACTCGAAAACCGAGTTCAATACAAGTGTAATGCTAACATAAAGTGAACAGTGCTTAAACAAGAACCAGAACACAAATCCAGACCAGACAATAAAAGAAGTACAATCTGAAATGCACATAACACATGTGCCAGATACAAGTGCTCGTAGACATAAATACTCAAAGTCAAGAATACAGGTTACTGCATATTAAATATGCAAACAAAATGAAGGCAAGAAAACAACACAGCAATGAACACATTGGAGCTGTAGTTATGCCATTCACACACACATATATATACATATATGTATGTATATACATGGTGATAACCAGCAAACATTTCCGAAAGAAATAATTAGCAAACTACTGCAAATTTAAAAGAAAGAAAAAATTTATTCAAATGCCAAGCTTCAAAGATAAAACATGCAGTATGCTGTGATACAAGCATGCAACAACAAGAAAACCAGTTCAATATGATGATAACACAGCAACCCCAAAAACCAAAGACACAACAGTGATGCAAATGCATGTACAAACTGTAGCGTATACATGAAGGTCACAAAAATGCATTAAGAAATTCATATATACAACATAGCAGCCCATACAAGCAAACTATCTCAAAAATGAATCAGATGCAATCAAGTGCATCACTACAAAACAAGCTCAAATGTCTGCATATCAAATGTGCAAAAACAAAAGTGGCAGTGAACAACAAAAATGCTCAAGTGTCTGCATAATGAATATGCAGACAAAAGTTGTAATGAAACAACAAAATGACCAAGTATCAGCATATAAAATATGCAAAACAAAAGTGGCACCATAGCATGTATAAGCACAAAGGTGAATACAACAAGGTTATAACTGTACGTATGCACAGCACCGCACACATGCATGAGAACAGGAAGTGGTACCACTGCACACGAACATGAAGGCAGTAGATACATGGCACCAATAACAACTACACATATAGTTCAAAAGTGAAAACTGTATAATGTAATAAGAAGATACTACATCTTAAAAACAACTGCAGATCGTCTCTAAGGCAAGTTCAGGTAGAACAAAACAAATATGGTTGAGACAACCAAGCTAGATATGTTTCACACATACAATATACTCAAACATAAAAGGGTTAAGGAGGAAATTGAACAAGGATGGCCAGAGCCAAGTCAAATGTGTATAGACATCAAGTCATGCACAGGTCAGGGAAGCACCCAATTCACAGGGGGATATGAAGTACACACGTATAAAAACAGTGTGCAACAACAGTTCGAACAGTACTCAGGCATGAACCCATGAATATACCAATTACAAAATCAAGTGAAACCAATAACAGCAGCTACCACCCAAATGGCCGAGCGTTGGTACAAGGACCAGTGAATGAAACAGACACAACTACGAGTTTCAGAGAATAGTTCAAATGAAAATGAACTCAACCATAAAGTCGAGCAGTAGGCGTCTCAATGAATATATGAACCATGAATCGAGTATAAAAGCTACAGTTTCAAATGAACATTATAAGTGCCAATGTAATGATATGCAAAGATGTGTAGTGTCCAAGTAAAAATAACCACTACAACAAGCTAAATGCTCAGGTTACTGCACAACATAATTTAAAAACAAAACCAGGAGCAGTTCAAATCTTGATAACCAAGTATCCAAATTCAATTAACAATTTCAAATCAAGGCCGAAACAATGAAACGTAATCGAACAGTTTGAATAAGATGTGAGTAAGTAAATTACTCACCATGATTGAAGCGGGGACGCACTCGACAAGGAAGAAGCGGCCGAAGCAAGGAGGAGACCATCGAAGTCGAACCCGATCGATTTGAAGAAGTCGATTGCTGAAGCCCTAGCTTTGGCAGAGGGATGAAGGAGAGGGACGAACGATAAAAGAAGAAAAGGGGTCGCCATTAATTTTTCTCTCGATCGATTAGGGCACGCGAATGAAAATGAAAGGGGGATCGGGTCGCAAACGAATAAAAGAAGAATGGGAGATTGGGTTTTTAAAATTTTTCACGGCCCAAAAACAAATGAACCACTATTTAAAAATCAAAGTACCTCAAACTTTATAACCATTTGTAATTTAAAATTTAAAAACTTCAATTTGAAAATTGACGAAAATATCGGGTTGTTACACACTCCCCTCCTTAAAGAAATTGCGTCCTCGCAATCATAAAGAATAAATGGACAAAAGGTAACAACCATAGAGCATATCGTCACAAGATGAAGAAATTTGAAATAGGAAGTTCACCAAAGAAATCTTTTAATTCCATAAAAGAAATTCACAAATTCTCAACAAAACTTAATTATCAAATAGATAGTCAGAATACAGAAATCACGGATATTCGATTATCAACAAAGATAATTAGAAAACACAAATATCTAACTATCAAAAACGATAATCAGGAATTACCACAACGGTAATCAATTAACGAGTCCGAAATTAACCGAAATAGCAAACACACATGACCCATAACCACGAGTTTTACTAAATCGTTTAATTCACTTCATCGTTTCCTTGAAAGTGCAAAATTGTGTATTTTAAGTAAATAACATTTTACGTTCTCAAACGGAAAAGTCCGGAATTAAGCGAATCAGTAAAAGAAAGGGGTCATAGTCCTCGGTTTTTCTGAAACGTTTAAATCGCTTCCTCATTCTTTTGAAAGCGTAAACCGTAAAAATTTTGAAAACCATTTCATTTATAAAATTACAATTTACATTCTCAAACGAACAAGTCCGGAATTAAGCGAATCAGAAAAAGAAAGGGATCATAGTCCTCGATTTTACTGAAACGTTTAATTCGCTTCCTCATTCTTTTGAAAGCGCAATTCGTCAAAATTTTAAAAACAATATTGATTTATATTTTGAAACAATTTTTAAAACACGTGATTAAAACAGCGACATCAGTAGCAACTTCGATAAGTGGATTTTCATTCATAAAAAGTGTCACAATAATCTTCTCAAAGATAGAAAGGGGTATCATACCCTAAACTTGTATTCATAACAAGTCAATAACACACGAGTTCACCAATGCACAAAAATTGATAAAACTTATCAATAGAAATCACGAAAATTGGTGAAGCACAAATTCTAGGAATCTACACAAGAAATCCAGAAATCACAAGATGAGAGTATGAAAACTCGAACCGGAGTATGAAAACTCGAACGCGAGTATGAAAACTCGAACCGGAGTATGAAAACTCGAACCGGAGTATGAAAACTAGAACCGGAGTATGAAAACTCGAACCGGAGTATGAAAACTCGAACGCGAGTATGAAAACTCACCTACACGTGAGCATGAAAAATCACCAACACGTGCAACACAAAGCGAGAACGGGAGCATGGAATCTCACCTACACGTGAGCATGAAAATCACCAACACGTGCAACGCAAAGCGAGAACGGGAGCACGGAATCTCACCTACACGTGAGCATGAAAATCACCAACACGTGCAACGCAAAGCGAGAACG
This sequence comes from Allium cepa, assembly GCA_030765085.1. NCBI lineage: Eukaryota > Viridiplantae > Streptophyta > Magnoliopsida > Asparagales > Amaryllidaceae > Allium > Allium cepa. Next base: position 753,661,149 of record CM060931.1, on the reverse strand, counting down.
GGAGCACGGAATCTCACCTACACGTGAGCATGAAAATCACCAACACGTGCAACGCAAAACATAAAATATCCATAATAATATACTACTATAAGTATGTAAATAATGATCAACAGGAGATCAACCGATGAGAGGTATAGCATAAATATGGAATATGCATAATGACATACTACTATAAGTATGTAAATAATGATCAACAGGAGATCAACCGATAAGAGGTATGGCGTAAATATGAAATACCCATACTGACATACAACTATAAGTATGCAAATAATGATCAACAGGAGATCAACCGATAAGAGATAATCAATATCACAAGAATCTTCTCAAAGATCCAAAGAGGTATCATACCTCAAATTTGTACTCATGACAAATCAATAACATATGAATTCACCAGTACACAAAAATAGGTGAAGCATAAAATTTTCAGAAATCAACATAAGGAATCTAGAAATCACAGAAAAAGGGAAAGAGGCCTATCACATGACGGTCCGAAGACCAAGGGGAGCTACCCCACATGTGTGAATGGAATCACACAGATTGAGGTCAAGACTAACCAAAAAGCAGAAAGGTATGTGTGAATGGATCCACACAAGTGGTGTCTAGTCTGACCATCAGAACGATCATCATGATCAACGAGGGGTGTCAATTACACTAAGCATGTGTGAATGGAATCACACAGATTGAGGTCAAGACTAACCAAAAAGTAGAAAGGTATGTGTGAATGGAATCACACAAGTGGTGTCTAGTCTAACCTCGCAAATAAAAAGACATAGCACAATTGCTAGTCTAGTTCATAAAGCGATCATCAAGATCAACGAGAAGTGTCAATTACACTAAGCTAGTGAATATAAAAGTTTAGCTTCATGTCCCATAACCACTAGCTTAACTTAAATATTTACGAACAAATTGTAGATCTTCACTAGAAAAATGTCACAAATGGTTCAATCGAACAAGTCCAAAAATTAACCGACGAAGCAAACGCAAGCGTTTCATACCACTTGTTTTGCTAAGCCGTTTAATTAGATTTCTCATACGAGTGAAATAAAGGTTTGTATATACTAATAGATTGGAAAACGGTTTAGGAAAAGATTTTGATATTGAAAATAGAGTTGAAAACATTTTGATAAAAGAGTTTTGATATTTACTACTAGTATTGAAACATTTATATTTTTAAAGTGACAAATCACAAAAATGATTGTAGAAACAATCAATCACAAGAATTCACATACGAAGACGTGAATAGAATCCAAAGAAATCGATACTGTATCCATCCAAAAGTATGTTCATGAAAATCCCGAAGAAAACGTTATCAAAGTTGCTAATAAATGATAGCAATAAATCGGGGAATTAACAAGAATCGATTAAATTTGGAAACCAAATCAATTCACTAAAATTCACCTTCGAAGACGTGAATAAAAACCAAAGAATTCGATTCTAAATCCATCAAAGTAGGAATATCCAAAAATTCCAGAAATAGAAGTTATCAAAGTCGACAAAGAAGATAACTAATCAGAAAAGAAGAATCGATTAACAATTGGAAAAACAAAGTAGAACGAGCATAAATGCATAAATGACTTCAACAAAAATGAAAATCAAGTCAATGCCGAAGTCAATAGGTAATGGCCATAATATAGTACAAAACGATTCAACATCATCATCAAAGGACTCAACGGCAAACCAAGTCAGAGTCTTGGAAATCAAGAATTTAGAAATTTCTCAAAAACAAAGTGACCGAAGTCGAATGGAATTCAAGCAGAGGAAAACATAAAATATCAAGTTCGGAATCGCTGAGATTCGAACAAAATCAATCATCGGCTAAATCAAATCAAAGCCGAAAACACAAGAATCAAAATCAAATGCATATGAATAAGCGCTAGGAATTCATACCTAACAATCAAAGACAATCATATGCAAATACGAGAGATTAAACGTCGACAAATAGTTGTAACATATGTTCCATCCAAGTTATGTTTTATATTTGTTCTAAACCCCAGGCTCTGATACCAAGCTGTGACGCCCCACCTCTATACCCACGCTAGCCAAGAACACTACGGTGTAGTGCTGTCAACTAGCACGGAGAATAAGGCTGTTGAGGAGCGGCCATCAATAGTTGGCCTTACACTAGTATTGGTTATCTCGATGGGAGTGATATATAAATATATATATTCTTTCATTTTTCATCTCTGATTTATTTTCTCCCATCGACATACCCCAATTCCAGTATAAAACGAACTACGATGGTTCGTAATAGTTTAGAACAGTAAATATAAAATAACAACACAGATAATATAAATGCGGAACACAGATGAAACAGAAAGTCTCATATATATATATAATAACTGATGTCAGTTACAATACATTCACACGGTACATATGATACAACTACAACAGTCGACTAAGGAAGTTACATATACAAGTACATTAACATATTTAATATACAGGAACACATATCTTCCTATACAATTCTACAGACTTCTACAAATGACGACGACTACTCCAAAAGATATGAAAGAACTTCATAGCTCTAGCAGCAACCCAAAGCAGAATATCTACAACCTGAAATACTCGGTCTGACCCGAGTATTAAATTCAAAAGAAAATAATACTCGGGTCAGTCTAATTCAAACTCAGTTATTAGTGCACAGAAGCAATAATAATCAAATAATGAATAGACGACAGTAATTAATCCAAGTCAGAATGCAATTCAGAAATATTGAATTGAAATAAACATAACAGTTCAAATCATTGAAATATCAATTAAAATGTTAATTCATGTAGGGCTGCAGTACACGCACGCGTGCACTGCCTCGCCACTACAGAATATGGAATACGCAAAGAGATCCATAAGTCAAAACAAATAGAATATCATACACGCCATACCGTGTGGCTGCAGTTCACGCTTGCGTGCACTGCCTTGCCACTATGGTGATAATGTACCCAAAAAAAACTCAATACCGTGTGGCTGCAGTTCACGCTTGCGTGCACTGCCTTGCCACTATAGTGCTGTTGTACACAATAAAAATTCACAAACGAGCACAAGGTCAAACTCGAAAACCGAGTTCAACACAAGTGTAATGCTAACACAAAGTGAACAGTGCTTAAACAAGAGCCAGAACACAAATCCAGACCAGACAATAAAAGAAGTACAATCTGAAATGCACATAACGCATGTGCCAGATACAAGTGCTCGTAGACATAAATACTCAAAGTCAAGAATACAGGTTACTGCATATTAAATATGCAAACAAAATGAAGGCAAGAAAACAACACAGCAATGAACACATTGGAGCTGTAGTTATGCCATTCACACACACATATATATACATATATGTATGTATATACATGGTGATAACCAGCAAACATTTCCGAAAGAAATAATTAGCAAACTACTGCAAATTTAAAAGAAAGAAAAAATTTATTCAAATGCCAAGCTTCAAAGATAAAACATGCAGTATGCTGTGATACAAGCATGCAACAACAAGAAAACCAGTTCAATATGATGATAACACAGCAACCCCAAAAACCAAAGACACAACAGTGATGCAAATGCATGTACAAACTGTAGCGTATACATGAAGGTCACAAAAATGCATTAAGCAATTCATATATACAACATAGCAGCCCATACATGCAAACTGTCTCAAAAATGAATTAGATGCAATCAAGTGCATCACTACAAAACAAGCTCAAATGTCTGCATATCAAATGTGCAAAAACAAAAGTGGCAGTGAACAACAAAAATGCTCAAGTGTCTGCATAATGAATATGCAGACAAAAGTTGTAATGAAACAACAAAATGACCAAGTATCAGCACATAAAATATGCAAAACAAAAGTGGCACCATAGCATGTATAAGCACAAAGGTGAATACAACAAGGTTATAACTGTACGTATGCACAGCACCGCACACATGCATGAGAACAGGAAGTGGTACCACTGCACACGAACATGAAGGCAGTAGATACATGGCACCAATATCAACTACACATATAGTTCAAAAGTGAAAACTGTATAATGTAATAAGAAGATACTACATCTTAAAAACAACTGCAGATCGTCTCTAAGGCAAGTTCAGGTAGAACAAAACAAATATGGTTGAGACAACCAAGCTAGATATGTTTCACATATACAATATACTCAAACATAAAAGGGTTAAGGAGGAAATTGAACAAGGATGGCCAGAGCCAAGGCAAATGTGTACAGACATCAAGTCATGCACAGGTCAGGGAAGCACCCAATTCACAGGGGGATATGAAGTACAGACGTATAAAAACAGTGTGCAACAACAGTTCGAACAGTACTCAGGCATGAACCCATGAATATACCAATTACAAAATCAAGTGAAACCAATAACAGCAGCTACCACCCAAATGGCCGAGCGTTGGTACAAGGACCGGTGAATGAAACAGACACAACTACGAGTTTCAGAGAATAGTTCAAATGAAAATGAACTCAACCATAAAGTCGAGCAGTAGGCGTCTCAATGAATATATGAACCATGACTCGAGTATAAAAGCTACAGTTTTAAATGAACATTACAAGTGCCAATGTAATGATATGCAAAGATGTGTAGTGTCTAAGTAAAAATAACCACTACAACAAGCTAAATGCTCAGGTTACTGCACAACATAATTTAAAAACAAAACCAGGAGCAGTTCAAATCTTGATAACCAAGTAACCAAATTCAATTAACAATTTCAAATCAAGGCCGAAACAATGAAACGTAATCGAACAGTTTGAATAAGATGTGAGTAAGTAAATTACTCACCATGATTGAAGCGGGGACGCACTCAACAAGGAAGAAGCGGCCGAAGCAAGGAGGAGACCATCGAAGTCGAACCCGATCGATTTGAAGAAGTCGATTGCTGAAGCCCTAGCTTTGGTAGAGGGATGAAGGAGAGGGACGAACGATAAAAGAAGAAAAGGGGCCGCCATTAATTTTTCTCTCGATCGATTAGGGCACGCGAATGAAAATGAAAGGGGGATCGGGTCGCAAACGAATAAAAGAAGAATGGGAGATTGGGTTTTTAAAATTTTTCACGGCCCAAAAACAAATGAACCACTATTTAAAAATCAAAGTCCCTCAAACTTTATAACCATTTGTAATTTAAAATTTAAAAACTTCAATTTGAAAATTGACGAAAATATCGGGTTGTTACATAATGTGTCACGCGACTTAACGAAGGCAAGGCCAAACGAGTTAGGGGGATGCACGACCTAACGGAGGCGAGCGACTTAAGGGACTCACGACCTAACAGAGGTGAGCGACTTAAGGGTTATAAGGTGGAACGACCTAACTGATACGCGGCTTAAAACCCACGCGACCTAACGACCTAACACGTCATATGATCTAGTGGTCGAGCGACCTATCGATTTTAACTCGCGAGCGACCTATCAGTTCTACGACTCAAGAGGTCAACGACCTACGGGATATAGATCACGCGACCTAACGTTTTAACACGCGAGCGACCTAACGTTACAAAGGCCAAACGACCTAAAGCTTAACTCGCGAACGACCTACGGCTTAAGACTCAACTCGCGAGCGACCTAACACTGCAGAGGGGGTTTAAGGCCAGAAACGACCTAAGTGTTAGCGACCTAACGACCTATGGGCCAAACGACCTACGACTTAAAGCCCAACGACCTAATTCCGAGATGATAATACGTGCAGTGCGACCTAGCGCGTTAACACGCGAGCGACCTAAGGGTTATGTCGCGAACGACCTAACTCCGAACACACGAAAATGGCCAGAACGACCTAAATGCAGGAAATTCACCAAAACGCTAAAAATTGGAGTTTTTCGCCAATCCAATCCAAACCAAATGCAAATGTGCATGCAAAAGTGATAGGGAATCATTCCCAACGGTCCAATATAGTTATAGGCTAGAATTATGAGATAAAAATCTCACCTTTGCACTAAAATTTATGAAGATGAAGCTTGAAAGCAAGGAGAAGCAATCCAAAGCTTGAATCCAATATCGTCTGCTTGAATTTGGAGTTGAATGTTGGATTTGCAATTGAATTTGTGCTTGGAGTTTTAATTTCCCATTCTCTTCACCATTAATGCCAAAGCTTGAGTTAGTTAGGAAATTTATGAAGAGTGAGGAGAAGGGGGTTGGAACTTGGGCGTAATAGGCTAAACTAACCCAAAGTCCAAGGCGGGAAAAGTTAGTGAAATTTCACTAACTCCAAACCTATCGATGTTTATACTTAAAAAAGTTGTAAACGGCATTTCGAACTCAATGGAAGTGGTCTTGAGTCCTAATTTGACCGTTTGCAAAAAGTAGCTTTTCGGACCAATATCCGATTAACGACAAAATATTTAAATATAAAATCGATAAATATGCGGGTTGTTACACTACTGCTTCTGAACTCCCTCTCCAGAAAAATGCTAAGTCAGAAAATTCTACCGACATACAGAACACTCCGAGCTGTACTGCCGACACCAATACCAATGAATTCTTAACCAAAAGTTCCTCGAGAAACTCGGACTTCAAACTAAACAGAAACATCCAGCAGAACTCATCCACAATACCGAAGCAGACCTACTTCCTTAAACTTGTTCCAAAGAAATCATCTTCGGAAACATCCATAGTCACTGCATCTCATCACACAGCTACTATTCCTTAAGGTATCAAGATATCATCACTCGCTTTTGCTCAGCCAACAGATCCAAACTCTACCCATTCAACTTCAAAGATATACTCCGAACCTTAACAGGTTACCTTCAGAGATTCATGAAGTCCTATACCACTTCAAAACTCACTCGAGACGGTATTAGGTCTTCGGTCTCGATAGATATACTTCCAACTAAACATTCAAACTCCAACCAATGGTAGTCGTGTTACACACACCTCTACCTTATCTACCTTTATAACCCACATTGGAAAACCCGAACATGTAACCCAATCGATAGGTAGAAATAAATATATAAATATATATATAATAAAAATTACAAATATGCTCTCTCAAGATAGACACCACTCCAGAGCCTAGGTATTCACTCAACCTAACGCTCTGATACCAACTGTCACGTCCTTAGGCTTTTCAACCATCGGGAAGCAGCTCACTCGACTGGTAGGCTTTTCAACCATCCCAGCCCCGCCGTGGCTGACATTGGTACCTCAGATTTGCTTTTACGGCCAGCCTCTCGACTCGCAACCAACTCAGGGCCTTATACTACCCAAAAGGGACATGTAGGGGTAAGAGTCTCCCATTCGCCACCTAACGCGAAGAGAGAACCCCCTATCACGCTGTAATGAAGCAAACCCGATCCCGGTCTCATCGAAATCCAAAGCGTGTCTTTTAGGGCCAAGTTGTTTTAAAGTTTAAAACAAATTCAACTCAATATTATCTATATACACACAGATAGATAATTTACAACATCATAATAGATAATCAATATTATCATCACATAAGATAATCTATATTATCAACTCAAACAGATAAATCATAATATCAACTCAATGCAACCATAACATCCAAATCACACAACAGCATTTATCTCATAACTGAGATTTCAACCATCCAGGGTAATATCAATCATCATTCATAAGAAAAGACTTATCAATCCAATCTAAAATTAATTTAAAATGACTTAAATTAATTACTTCTTCCTTAAATTAATTTGAAATAAATTAAATTAATTACTCATCCAAATAAATCTTGCTTATACATCAAATAATTATTATTAACAAATTACCCTAATTAATCATCTAGATTAATTATCTTTTAATTACATTCAAGTAATTAACCTCTAATTAATTTCACAAACTAGTTAATTCAAACCAATCCCTGTAATTAACCTGTAATTACTTCATTAATTAATCATAATTAATTACATTAATCCTTAATTAATTACATTAATTAATTCTTTATTGATTAATTGTTCTTAATTAATCAATCCTTAATTATATCATTAATTATATAAATTAGTGATCTCAAATTATTTTAAACGACTCCACTTAATTAATTATCAAGTACCTCTATTGATTAATCATTCTTGAGTAATCACATTAAATAATTAACATAAATTAATTACATCTCTTAACCATTCTCAAATAACTTAATCATCAAAACCTATATTAATTACATTAAGCAATTAATTATTAATTTCCTACTTAAGTAATTATACAACATATAAATTACATATTTAATTACACAAAGTAATTAATTTCCAGAACTCTTCCATTAAACCACATCTAGTAATTTATTTCCTTAATTACTTCACTAAGTAATTTTCCATTTTTAGTTACATTTGTAATTACTTCTCAAATCAATCAATGATTAATTTAAATTAATTAAACTTAATTAATTAACTTAATTAATCAAAATAAACTCAATTAATTACAATTAGTAAATAAATTTCCCTAATTACTTTCACTAAGTAATTATACTTAAATAATTAAAAGGATTATCTTAAATTAATTAATCCAATTAATTATTTAAAATTAATTACATTAATTAATTATAAAATAATATTAAGTTAATGACCTTCATTAACTCATAACAAATCTTTAAATATTTTCTAAATTAATTAACTGAATTAATCAATATTAATTCTTAATTTACTTTAAGAATCTCATTAATTAATCTTAAATTAATCAAGTGATACTTAATTAATTATTAATTACTTGATTAATAATTCCAATTTATTAATTAAATTAATCAAATCTTATTTAAATTAATTCCTGAATCATACTTTAATCAAATTTAATTAACTTACTTAAATCCTTTAATTAATTAAATAAACCCTTAACTACTTAATTAATTAACCTTATTATTAATTAATTAAATTAATTAATTAAAATCTTAATTACCTTGATTAGATAATTAAGTTTCAAAACAATAAAAAATCATTTATCTCATTAATGATTAAATTATCATTATTAAAGTCATTTAAAAACAAATTTGATTTTAAATTTAGAAATTTCATTTTAAATTGAAATTAAAACCTCTTTAATTCTCATTTTAAAGAATCACTTACCTCTTAAAACAGATTTTTGAAAAATCATTTAGCTTCAGCCTATATTCAATTTAAATAAATTTAAAATACCTTAAATATTTCAAATACTATTTAAACATATAAATTCAAATCTTATTTAAATTATAACCAAAATTCAAATCATGTTTTTTTTGTTTAGATTCAAAGATTTAAATTTAAAACTCTGTTTTTCATTTCATTTCATAAGTTATAAAATTCTAAAATATTCCATTTGATAATAACATTTAAACTTATAATTTATTTTTATTCAAATTCAACTTCAAATTTGAATTCAGGTTTCAAATTCAGTTTTGACTTAGAAATTTAAATCTTGTTTTAAATCATATTTCCAGATTTTTTTTAAAAAAATCACTTAGTATCAGAAACTGTGCAGATTTAATTATTTAATTAAATACTTTATTTTATTACTGCGATTTATTCAAATCTGGAATTCGAATCTATTTGAATTCAAAGTTTAATCTTACTTTAGGCTCAGATTTTAAACTAGCCTTGCTTATTTTTAATCTAGTTTTAAAAAATATAAAACCTGAAGCAGAATCTGGTTACAGAAATAAGTTATTGCACCAAAGTAAACTACCCGAGTCAAATATTAATTTACTTCGAGTCAATTCATACATTATTTCGGGCAAATGCAGGAATGACCCGAGCACCAACAACTCCATCATATTACAGCAACTAAATTTCCTCTATAAACCACTATGCACTTGCACATAGCCATGGCCATCTTCCCGATCATCAGTGATGATCTTTCCATCCACCATCTACCCTTGAGTCCACCTGAACACCAAAGCATCAAAGAATCCCCATTTCCCAAAATTAAACAGAGCAGCTCTCAATTTTCCAAAACCTAGAAACACAGCCTTTCCTTCAATTCTAAACCTGTCAACAATGATTTCACCCTCCACCGATCATCGATGAAGCTACAATTCCGGCTACTTACACCCCTAGGGTCCAGCAACCATTCTTCAAAACAGCTCGACACTCGAACTACTAATAAGTCGGGAAGAATTGAATTTCTTAATTTGTTAAAAACTTAGGGTTACAGCAATAAAACCCATTTCTTAGTTAATTCAGAAATCAATTCACTACTTAGTTAACTTTTGTAAATTGCCTAATCACTCTTCTACCTTCATAAGAGAATTTCAAACCCCTTAATGTCCAGCATTTACATAATTCATCCAAGTTATATTTCCCAAATGGAAGTAACTGCCCCTGTAATCTTAAACCATGAATTGTATTTCCTGAGTTAAAAATCATGTTTCCAAGAATGTTTCAATCTATATATCCAGTTTACAATATTAGATTAGAAATTTAACAGTTGGTGTTCTTTCCTATTTTAAAAAAAAATGTTTTTGCTGTATTACTGTTTGCAGAGGCAATCAGTCTCAATTATCAATTTTAAACAGGGTTCCTTGTTGAATAACAATCTTGCTTGATAATTCAAGTTCTTATCAATACAAGATCAAGTAAATAAGGAATTTACATTTCATTCAGGACCTAGGAGCATCATAGAGTAAAATTCTATATAAACACAACATATGTTTCAGTAACAATCATTTCAAATTTCACCCGTGTATTCATGCATATCAATTTATTTCAGAAATAATATCAAACAACCAGATTTTATTAAAAGAAATTTAGAGGTTACTCACCAGCAACTCAGGAGAATAGAGCATAATAGATTTAGAAAACCATTTTTGAGTCCTGTCTTTGATTTCTTAAATTTTGAAAAAGAAAATTTCATCAATCCCAGATTGCATGCATTTGAATTACTGACCATCATGCATGCAGGCCATTTGATTGTGCTCAAATTTGTAGAGATGCAAGTGCTGGCCTTGATTTTGCTGGAATGAATAGCAATGCAAACTTGATTATGCAGTAATTCCAGGTAGAAGAGAAATGCAGTTTGAATGATCTCTCATTTGATTTTTGAAACTGAACTGTAGGTTGTTGTATGAACTTGGGAATGATTATAGGATGAAAAGAAATGCAGGTTTTGATTTGGGAAGATTTCAGATTTTAAGTGAAGTTTTCTTCTTTGTTTTTTTTCAACTAGCTCTTGGTTTGAAAAAGAGAATGAGGGGAAAGTGAAAATGGTTTAAGGGCTGAAAATGTTTTAATTAGAATAAAGAGAAGATCAAATGACACTTGTCATGTAACGACCCAGAATTTTATTAAATTAAAATTTGAATATTTAATTAATTTTAAATATTTATAAGTGAATTTTTAAGTCGAATAAATTTTTATTTGAATTATTGGATTTAATTGAATAATTTAATCGATAATTTAATACGTTAAATTATGGAAATAATTGAAAATAGAGTTAAATATGATTGAAAATAATTTGGAAAATTTTATTTAATCATACTGGAGTTATAGAAATATTTTAGAACTTTTAAAATCGAATTAAAAGTTAATCTGTGAAAATTGAATATTTTAATATTTAATAATCGACTGTAAAATAGTCAATTTTTGAACAGTCTCAGAATTGAACGAAACCAGTTTCATTGGATCCGTAATAGTTAGTTATTACCGGATTTCAATTTTCGTGTCAATCGGAGCTATCGTTTGATCGTGGCAGCTCGAAACGCATCGATTTATTTTTAATTTAAATTTGGCGAGTCAAAATAGCCATTTTTCAAAAAGTCTCGGATTTCGACGAAACCAGTTTCATTGGATCCGTAATGTGATATTATTGTAAGGTTTCAAATTTCAAGTCGATTGGATTTACCGTTTGTCCGGTACAAATTAAAACGCCTAGAAATCGACTTAAATCGGTTTAATTTAAATTGAGCGTTTTTAGCCATAACTCGCACATACTTCCGAATTAGCTTCCGAAACCTGTTCCATTGTGTCCGGAACGCGGGATAAACCCTAGGTACGCTGGTTACGGCGTCTAAATCGGAGTTCGGAATTCCCGGGATGAATAGTGTCGCTCGTTCCTTATAAATAGATATGAGCTTTCATAAATTTGATAAAAATTATCACTAAACCCTAACCCTAAAGTAGTAGCCGCCACTTTTAGGTTCTAAGGCCAGAAATTGCCCAATTTAAACTCTCAATCTCTTCCAATCTACAAAGAATTAGGAGAAGTGATCAACTACAAACTTATAGAGCACGACGAGAGCTACGAGATCAACGGTGGAGATCGCGAATGGAGCGATGGATTGTGAGATACGTGAGGCCGTTCGTGGGCTGTTATGGGCCGTGCGCGCGTGCCTATAGGTGGCCGAGTTGGCCATGGTGGCTGGTGGTGGTAGCTTGCTTCGAGAGCTTCGCGTTGGCGTTGGTGTGATCGAGTTTCGTTGAGTATGGATGGTGAAAAATCAAACCCTAATCTATGTTGAATGGGTTCATAGTTCGGCCAAAACCTGTAGCTTGTAACGTGGGAGAAGATGAGGATGGGGACGGCCAAGATCTGCAGGATTAGGATCCAATGGCTATTGTGAGTTTGGGTTTAAAGTTATATTGTTAGGTTGTAAATTAAGTTATAAAAATCGTGTACGATCTTTAAAAATGCATAACTTTTTCATACGAGGTCGAAAAAATGCAAATCCAGTTGCGTTGGAATCGTATGGATGAGCACTACGCGATGGAGTTGGTTTGGAGTCGTTTGGAGTTAGCGAGAATTTCGGGTAAAATTAAACGCGCGTTTAATTTTATTCGAAATTAAAGCTAAAACGGAAATTAAAACCAAGGTGAGAACTTCTCACTCAATCGAATAGATTTCGATTTTATTTTAAATAGTTAGATTTAAAATATTTGAATGCATGTTTGAATGATGACTGTAAATTATTGATTGTTAAAATAGACATTATGCGCCGTTAGTAAGCGGATGTTATTTATAAAAACATATACCGCGAATATTTCATAAACAGTGAAATTGGTATTATATATAATATCAATATATATATATTGGCATATGTATATATTGCAGTTGTTGATTTCCCGCATTTTTTGTTTAGCGGATGAGACCCTATTACGCCGTTATTAAGCGGATAATATTTAATAAGAACATATACCGCGATAATTTCGTACTGGAGCGAAATTGGTATTGTGCTAATGTTTTGGATGCAGGAAACAGGTTGGAGGGATCCAACTGGATTCCTCAACAGTATTTATTTTATTTCAGATATTTTGATATTTGATGGATTATCATATCGATATATGATATCGTTGTTAGTCGTGATTGACTATTTGGTGTGTAGCATCATTGGACCCAAATTTTGGGATTTAAAAATGATTTTTAAAAGTGATTTTGAGAATATACTATATTTTTGGAATTGATCCATTTCAAATAAATAAACGTTATAAGTTTTAAAGTTATAAAAATTATGATTTTTTAAGAAATATAGTTAAAAGCTGATTTTGAGAAATATGGGTTAATGATGTTATAAAATAGGTTAAATTGGATTTTTGAATTTATTATAAAAGTTTGAATTTAGAATTTATAAAATTTGATTATTTTATAAATCAGAATGATGAAATTATAAAGGAATTTAAAGACGTTTTAAAAGAATAATATAAATTGATTTATATTAAGAGATTTATAAATAGATATTTATAAATCGAAATATTGACATTATAAAACGAGTCTTTATAAATGTTTAAATGAAGTGAAAATGAATTTCATAAATGAATGAAATTTGTAGAATTATAAACTGGGAGGTTATAAATGAAATTTATAAATAGTAGATTTATAAATTTGGTGAAATTATGTGAATAATGGTTTTGGATAAATGAATGAATCTTATAAGTTATAAGATTTATAATTTGGGAAGATAAAAAGAACGATTTTGTAAAATAATCGTTTTATAAGTATTTAACTTATAATATGAACTTTTAGTTTATAATGGAGATATGAAATTTAACAGGTTAATAAAAGAATTTATAAAAAAAGAAGTTTTTATAAATAAATAGAAATGGAATTTATAAACGTTGTTTTATAAATTCGCAAACGACTTATTTTGATAAGAAAAGTGTTGAAACCTATTAATGGAGTTATATTCACATTTTTGAATAGTGAATAATCCTTTGAATTAAAACGAATAAAAGGATGAGATTTGTTAATGAAGTTTATTCACATTTTTGAATAGTGAATAATACGTTAAAGAAAATGTTTTTGAATGTGATGTTTTAAACATAATTAAAACGATCTAACGATGTTTTAAAACATGTTGAGATTCGAAACCATAGATTTCAACATTTATTGTTGAAATAGACGTTTTCGAGAAATAAAAGGAAATGGTAGACTATAACACTGTTGTTATAGTAAATGATTTCCGAAAGGAAATATTTTTGAATAATATTGGGATTTATATATCTATTTTAAATTCGAATCCCTATACTAGTGATTTTGGGTTGTCGTAACGATGTTTTACGCCACATTCGTTTTGGCCCAAATAAATATGTTAAGTGAATGATTTCCTTAAAGAATGAAATATATACTTAATTCGATTTAAGTATATTGAATATTTTCTAAGTGTTGAAAATAAATGATTGTGAATTACTTATTTAATAAGTATGGAAATGTTTTCCAATGTGAAGTGAATATAGAGAATTTATCTTTTTGAAGATAAATTGAAAATGAATAATTGAAATCGTATATGCATGAATATTTTGAAATATAAATTCATTATGGAATTTATATGTGAAAAGTGAAATCGGTTAAAAATAAATATTGATTTATTTTAAAGTGTGAAAATATATATCTTATAAAGATATTTTGGAAAATAAATAATTTGGAAAATTATTTGGAATCTGGTGATGTATGCATATCTATTGATAGTTAAATAATCCGACTATCAATATTTCCCTTTGATTGGGTATTTGATGTGATTTGTTTGAATTTGAATGCACACTTATTTTTGAATAAGCGCTCACTATTCGGGTTAACCGGGAAAGGACCATGGGGTCGTATAACCCATTCCGAATATGTGATACGTCGTTATGAATTGCATTTGAAGATCGGTGTTGAAGACCGAGTATTTGTGAAAGCGATAGGATGACCTATCGATTGTCTCTGCACTGGGTAGCTCCTGGTATAGAGATTCCTTAAGTGATGGGAAATTCGATCGGGATTGTGAATACCCGGATTGCAAGGGCTTCGTAAGAAGTGCCTTCGGTTTTGTTCGAGCCCGGAACAGACTTGTATGGATTGTATGCCTGACATTACAAGTTGAGATATAAAGCCGATTTCTTTCAAATATATTTCTGTTGGTGGCGGAGAATTTATTCTTTGCTTAACACCCTTCTCTGAGACGTACGAGCTCAGAGGTTTTATAGTTGAAGTTATCAGCGATATATTCCCAGTTTGGTAATGTGACATGCTGAGTGATGCTGAAATGATCATTGTGTTGATTATTTGTGATAGGATCATTTATTTGATCGTCTATCCTTGTGATCATTGTGTTGATCATTTGTTGACCCAAAGCATGGCTTTTGTATAAAGTATGTTTTTGTGGACGTGACTTCGTCGAGCCTCACACCCCGTGAATGGTCAAAAAAGGAAAGAAGCAGCAAGGTTATGAGGGGTAGCACCCTTTAGGATGTGTCCATTTCCTTCTGGAAAAGGGTGGTATCATGGTATGGAGCCCAGATACTTACTCATGTTGAAAACACTTTATGATTGTGTGAATTGATTACGAGCGCTCGGTGATAAAGGTCCCAAAGGATCGGGGGATGGCATATTCGGTCAGTTGTTACTCAGTTAGGAGTAACCCGGCCTTGTGTTGGTAGAGATCCGGTTTGGTTCTCGGGGATGTCCATCCAGAGGCATTCTCATGTGGCAATGGGAAGTTCCTTGGCCTGACCATTTGTTGGAAATCCAAAGAAACAATACGTGACTTGTACGGTTTTAGTTGTAGAACCTGCTTCCTCAGGAGGTAGCTATAGTAGGCATAATATAATGGTACCTATGCTGGCTAAGCTTTATATCTTTACTTTCGAAAGGATTTGTTCTACACTATGCACTAGTAATAATATCAAATGTTATTTTAAATGCGTATCAAGCATCTTTGACTCACATAAGAAGAAATCTCCTCCGATTCTGCGTTTGCATTGTGTGTGTGGTGGGAGGTCTTATGGTAGTCTCATTTTTAAAAGCATTGCGAATTGAATTAAAAATATTCCTCTATTTTGATTTTAAAGTTAAATAAACTGTTTTGAGTTCTCACACCAGTCACATGACTGACTTGGAGTTTATTGTTTTCCTTCCTAAACTCTGGGTGCCCACCAATTTCCACACGGGCAGTTAAGAGTTAGGTTTATCAGGATATTCTGGATATTCTGGAGTTGCTGGAGGCAAGCTGGATGGCATGGCGTATTACTAGTTTATATAATATTTCTTTTTCCGCTGCATTGTTTGTTGTTGTATGATGTTGTTGTACACTCTGATGTGATGATATGATGTAATGAAATATGATGAAATGTAATAACTGTAGTTCTTTGTTTAAAGATTATTCATTTATTATTATATGTTGTTCCGCTGCGAATTGAGAGATTCTGTTGTTGTTCTGTTGTTTTCTTTTCCCTCTATTTTTCTTTTTCTTTCTTCTTTTCCTCTCTTCTTTCTTTTCTTTTCTTTTTAAAACCCATAACATCTCGGTTTTCGGCCTTTGATTTCTCGGCAGTCGATAAAGTGAGTATCGATGTTGAATTTTCGGAGAACGAAAATCCACGGGCGTTACATTTGGTATCAGAGCTCTGATGGTTAAGCGACAACCATGGTTCTGTAGGGTATTACTCATTAGAGATAGAGTCAGTAGTACTCTAGAATGAGTTTGAGTGTAATAATAGATACGAGTGCGTATTTGTTAGTGATATGAAATTGTTTTATATTGTGATGATTGGTTTATTGAGTGGTATATGAACTTTCGTCAGCGTGGTCCGCAAGACTATGCCGAAGGGGTTTCTAAACACTTGAATAGAACAATTCGGCATAATATTGATTTTAAATTGGGTAAATGAAATAATTTTACCTTGGTTATATTTTATATAAAAGGAATAATTTTTCAAAATTATTAAAGAGTATGTAAGTTGATTGTTTAGTTGTTTGAATAATCTAAATAAAAGAATAATTGTATATGCAAAAGAATTATAAGAATTGAATTATAATTAAAAGTGTTTACAATTGTGAAATAAACTTATATACATAAGAAGTGAAACTATATGAAATTATATGAATATGAGTTGTAAATAAAGGTGAAGTTCAAGTTAAATGGAATATAACTTAAGAGATGTTGAATGAAGTTAATATCGGTATCAAACTAAATTAATAAAGTTAAGTAAGAAATGTGAACTTAAGTTATGTGAATGAAATTCAACTTTGTAATTGAATTGAATGAATGAATTGAATGTAAATCAATTGAATGTAAAATTAAGTTGATATGAAATAATGAATGAAAGTGTTAATTCATTAAAATCTAATGCTATTGAAAGATGGAATGGAAATCAATTTAATGTTAAACCAAAATGAATGTAAAGTGAGATAATTTGGTTGTAATTAATATACATTGGTTGTTATATGATTGTTGATTGATTGTATATAAATTCATTAAGTATTAATGAAATTGGAAGCTATGAAATTGAATTCAAATTAGAAAGTAAATAAATTTGAATAGAATTGAAAGTAAATTGGATTTAATTAGTAAATGTTAACTAATTGAAATATGAATGAAAGTTGATAAAATCCAATGTTAATAAATCAAATATGATTTAGAGTGAAAACCATTTCATTGAACATATAATGAGAATAAGAATATGAATGAATATTGTTGGTTATGAATGTTAGTTGGTTGATGGTTGAATATATATTGCTATTGTTGCATTTTCTATGTGATATATATAGTTGTTATGTTGCTATATGTTGTATATTGAGATTATTTGCATATATGCATGTTCTCATGTTGTTTGTTGAGTTTAGTAGGTGCGGATCGCGTTTGCTTCGCATTTGGAGCTCGCTTTTGCGCTATATTAGCCGTATATGCTTGCTAATAAAGTATAAGGTACATATCTCGGATTAAATATCGTACTTTTACACTTTTTTTTCCCTTCGGGATGCCTCATTACTTGATGAGATGTATATTTGTGATATATATACTGTCATTTTTTTTTCGGATCGAGCCGCGCAAAGGAGACTATGGCGAATTTTTCCGAAAATTTAAAGCGTTAGAAAAAATTTGAGAAAATTTGGAAAATTTTGAAAACTTTAACTTTGTTTTAGAGTTGAAAGTTAAATGATATAATTATTTTTGAAAAGATAACTAAGTATGATTTGGAAAACTTAGTAAAGATTTGAAAGAAGTTTAACTATGAATTTTGGAAAAATTAATAAATTCTGTAACTTTTCTTACTTGTAATTTCGAGGACGAAATTCTTTTAAGGGGGAAAGATTGTAACGACCCAGAATTTTATTAAATTAAAATTTGAATATTTAATTAATTTTAAATATTTATAAGTGAATTTTTAAGTCGAATAAATTTTTATTTGAATTATTGGATTTAATTGAATAATTTAATCGATAATTTAATACGTTAAATTATGGAAATAATTGAAAATAGAGTTAAATATGATTGAAAATAATTTGGAAAATTTTATTTAATCATACTGGAGTTATAGAAATATTTAGAACTTTTAAAATCGAATTAAAAGTTAATCTGTGAAAATTGAATATTTTAATATTTAATAATCGACTGTAAAATAGTCAATTTTTGAACAGTCTCAGAATTGAACGAAACCAGTTTCATTGGATCCGTAATAGTTAGTTATTACCGAATTTCAATTTTCGTGTCAATCGGAGCTATCGTTTGATCGTGGCAGCTCGAAACGCATCGATTTATTTTTAATTTAAATTTGGCGAGTCAAAATAGCCATTTTTCAAAAAGTCTCGGATTTCGACGAAACCAGTTTCATTGGATCCGTAATGTGATATTATTGTAAGGTTTCAAATTTCAAGTCGATTGGATTTACCGTTTGTCCGGTACAAATTAAAACGCCTAGAAATCGACTTAAATCGGTTTAATTTAAATTGAGCGTTTTTAGCCATAACTCGCACATACTTCCGAATTAGCTTCCGAAACCTGTTCCATTGTGTCCGGAACGCGGGATAAACCCTAGGTACGCTGGTTACGGCGTCTAAATCGGAGTTCGGAATTCCCGGGATGAATAGTGTCGCTCGTTCCTTATAAATAGATATGAGCTTTCATAAATTTGATAAAAATTATCACTAAACCCTAACCCTAAAGTAGTAGCCGCCACTTTTAGGTTCTAAGGCCAGAAATTGCCCAATTTAAACTCTCAATCTCTTCCATTCTACAAAGAATTAGGAGAAGTGATCAACTACAAACTTATAGAGCACGACGAGAGCTACGAGATCAACGGTGGAGATCGCGAATGGAGCGATGGATTGTGAGATACGTGAGGCCGTTCGTGGGCTGTTATGGGCCGTGCGCGCGTGCCTATAGGTGGCCGAGTTGGCCATGGTGGCTGGTGGTGGTAGCTTGCTTCGAGAGCTTCGCGTTGGCGTTGGTGTGATCGAGTTTCGTTGAGTATGGATGGTGAAAAATCAAACCCTAATCTATGTTGAATGGGTTCATAGTTCGGCCAAAACCTGTAGCTTGTAACGTGGGAGAAGATGAGGATGGGGACGGCCAAGATCTGCAGGATTAGGATCCAATGGCTATTGTGAGTTTGGGTTTAAAGTTATATTGTTAGGTTGTAAATTAAGTTATAAAAATCGTGTACGATCTTTAAAAATGCATAACTTTTTCATACGAGGTCGAAAAAATGCAAATCCAGTTGCGTTGGAATCGTATGGATGAGCACTACGCGATGGAGTTGGTTTGGAGTCGTTTGGAGTTAGCGAGAATTTCGGGTAAAATTAAACGCGCGTTTAATTTTATTCGAAATTAAAGCTAAAACGGAAATTAAAACCAAGGTGAGAACTTCTCACTCAATCGAATAGATTTCGATTTTATTTTAAATAGTTAGATTTAAAATATTTGAATGCATGTTTGAATGATGACTGTAAATTATTGATTGTTAAAATAGACATTATGCGCCGTTAGTAAGCGGATGTTATT
The DNA here is from genome assembly GCA_030765085.1 of Allium cepa. NCBI lineage: Eukaryota > Viridiplantae > Streptophyta > Magnoliopsida > Asparagales > Amaryllidaceae > Allium > Allium cepa. The sequence continues at coordinate 753,641,064 of CM060931.1, read as the reverse complement.
TATAAAAACATATACCGCGAATATTTCATAAACAGTGAAATTGGTATTATATATAATATCAATATATATATATTGGCATATGTATATATTGCAGTTGTTGATTTCCCGCATTTTTTGTTTAGCGGATGAGACCCTATTACGCCGTTATTAAGCGGATAATATTTAATAAGAACATATACCGCGATAATTTCGTACTGGAGCGAAATTGGTATTGTGCTAATGTTTTGGATGCAGGAAACAGGTTGGAGGGATCCAACTGGATTCCTCAACAGTATTTATTTTATTTCAGATATTTTGATATTTGATGGATTATCATATCGATATATGATATCGTTGTTAGTCGTGATTGACTATTTGGTGTGTAGCATCATTGGACCCAAATTTTGGGATTTAAAAATGATTTTTAAAAGTGATTTTGAGAATATACTATATTTTTGGAATTGATCCATTTCAAATAAATAAACGTTATAAGTTTTAAAGTTATAAAAATTATGATTTTTTAAGAAATATAGTTAAAAGCTGATTTTGAGAAATATGGGTTAATGATGTTATAAAATAGGTTAAATTGGATTTTTGAATTTATTATAAAAGTTTGAATTTAGAATTTATAAAATTTGATTATTTTATAAATCAGAATGATGAAATTATAAAGTAATTTAAAGACGTTTTAAAAGAATAATATAAATTGATTTATATTAAGAGATTTATAAATAGATATTTATAAATCGAAATATTGACATTATAAAACGAGTCTTTATAAATTTTTAAATGAAGTGAAAATGAATTTCATAAATGAATGAAATTTGTAGAATTATAAACTGGGAGGTTATAAATGAAATTTATAAATAGTAGATTTATAAATTTGGTGAAATTATGTGAATAATGGTTTTGGATAAATGAATGAATCTTATAAGTTATAAGATTTATAATTTGGGAAGATAAAAAGAACGATTTTGTAAAATAATCGTTTTATAAGTATTTAACTTATAATATGAACTTTTAGTTTATAATGGAGATATGAAATTTAACAGGTTAATAAAAGAATTTATAAAAAAAGAAGTTTTTATAAATAAATAGAAATGGAATTTATAAACGTTGTTTTATAAATTCGCAAACGACTTATTTTGATAAGAAAAGTGTTGAAACCTATTAATGGAGTTATATTCACATTTTTGAATAGTGAATAATCCTTTGAATTAAAACGAATAAAAGGATGAGATTTGTTAATGAAGTTTATTCACATTTTTGAATAGTGAATAATACGTTAAAGAAAATGTTTTTGAATGTGATGTTTTAAACATAATTAAAACGATCTAACGATGTTTTAAAACATGTTGAGATTCGAAACCATAGATTTCAACATTTATTGTTGAAATAGACGTTTTCGAGAAATAAAAGGAAATGGTAGACTATAACACTGTTGTTATAGTAAATGATTTCCGAAAGGAAATATTTTTGAATAATATTGGGATTTATATATCTATTTTAAATTCTAATCCCTATACTAGTGATTTTGGGTTGTCGTAACGATGTTTTACGCCACATTCGTTTTGGCCCAAATAAATATGTTAAGTGAATGATTTCCTTAAAGAATGAAATATATACTTAATTCGATTTAAGTATATTGAATATTTTCTAAGTGTTGAAAATAAATGATTGTGAATTACTTATTTAATAAGTATGGAAATGTTTTCCAATGTGAAGTGAATATAGAGAATTTATCTTTTTGAAGATAAATTGAAAATGAATAATTGAAATCGTATATGCATGAATATTTTGAAATATAAATTCATTATGGAATTTATATGTGAAAAGTGAAATCGGTTAAAAATAAATATTGATTTATTTTAAAGTGTGAAAATATATATCTTATAAAGATATTTTGGAAAATAAATAATTTGGAAAATTATTTGGAATCTGGTGATGTATGCATATCTATTGATAGTTAAATAATCCGACTATCAATATTTCCCTTTGATTGGGTATTTGATGTGATTTGTTTGAATTTGAATGCACACTTATTTTTGAATAAGCGCTCACTATTCGGGTTAACCGGGAAAGGACCATGGGGTCGTATAACCCATTCCGAATATGTGATACGTCGTTATGAATTGCATTTGAAGATCGATGTTGAAGACCGAGTATTTGTGAAAGCGATAGGATGACCTATCGATTGTCTCTGCACTGGGTAGCTCCTGGTATAGAGATTCCTTAAGTGATGGGAAATTCGATCGGGATTGTGAATACCCGGATTGCAAGGGCTTCGTAAGAAGTGCCTTCGGTTTTGTTCGAGCCCGGAACAGACTTGTATGGATTGTATGCCTGACATTACAAGTTGAGATATAAAGCCGATTTCTTTCAAATATATTTCTGTTGGTGGCGGAGAATTTATTCTTTGCTTAACACCCTTCTCTGAGACGTACGAGCTCAGAGGTTATATAGTTGAAGTTATCAGCGATATATTCCCAGTTTGGTAATGTGACATGCTGAGTGATGCTGAAATGATCATTGTGTTGATTATTTGTGATAGGATCATTTATTTGATCGTCTATCCTTGTGATCATTGTGTTGATCATTTGTTGACCCAAAGCATGGCTTTTGTATAAAGTATGTTTTTGTGGACGTGACTTCGTCGAGCCTCACACCCCGTGAATGGTCAAAACAGGAAAGAAGCAGCAAGGTTATGAGGGGTAGCACCCTTTAGGATGTGTCCATTTCCTTCTGGAAAAGGGTGGTATCATGGTATGGAGCCCAGATACTTACTCATGTTGAAAACACTTTATGATTGTGTGAATTGATTACGAGCGCTCGGTGATAAAGGTCCCAAAGGACCGGGGGATGGCATATTCGGTCAGTTGTTACTCAGTTAGGAGTAACCCGGCCTTGTGTTGGTAGAGATCCGGTTTGGTTCTCGAGGATGTCCATCCAGAGGCATTCTCATGTGGCAATGGGAAGTTCCTTGGCCTGACCATTTGTTGGAAATCCAAAGAAACAATACGTGACTTGTACGGTTTTAGTTGTAGAACCTGCTTCCTCAGGAGGTAGCTATAGTAGGCATAATATAATGGTACCTATGCTGGCTAAGATTTATATCTTTACTTTCGAAAGGATTTGTTCTACACTATGCACTAGTAATAATATCAAATGTTATTTTAAATGCGTATCAAGCATCTTTGACTCACATAAGAAGAAATCTCCTCCGATTCTGCGTTTGCATTGTGTGTGTGGTGGGAGGTCTTATGGTAGTCTCATTTTTAAAAGCATTGCGAATTGAATTAAAAATATTCCTCTATTTTGATTTTAAAGTTAAATAAACTGTTTTGAGTTCTCACACCAGTCACATGACTGACTTGGAGTTTATTGTTTTCCTTCCTAAACTCTGGGTGCCCACCAATTTCCACACGGGCAGTTAAAAGTTAGGTTTATCAGGATATTCTGGATATTCTGGAGTTGCTGGAGGCAAGCTGGATGGCATGGCGTATTACTAGTTTATATAATATTTCTTTTTCCGCTGCATTGTTTGTTGTTGTATGATGTTGTTGTACACTCTGATGTGATGATATGATGTAATGAAATATGATGAAATGTAATAACTGTAGTTCTTTGTTTAAAGATTATTCATTTATTATTATATGTTGTTCCGCTGCGAATTGAGAGATTCTGTTGTTGTTCTGTTGTTTTCTTTTCCCTCTATTTTTCTTTTTCTTTCTTCTTTTCCTCTCTTCTTTCTTTTCTTTTCTTTTTAAAACCCATAACATCTCGGTTTTCGGCCTTTGATTTCTCGGCAGTCGATAAAGTGAGTATCGATGTTGAATTTTCGGAGAACGAAAATCCGGGACTGTTACATGTCATGAGAGTTACTAACTTCTTAACACATGTAGTTTAATTACTTAAAAAGTTAACACTTGTTTTATTTATAAAATTTAGTATATATAGTTAAATGTTTATAAAAGGTTTTTCTTTAATTTATTTTATGTTAGAATGAATATGCATGAATTTTCTTGTTAAAGTACATGTAAATAAAGCAATTTGTAATTTAAAACTTACAAAATATTCTAAAGAATCAATAAATTTGAATTCCAAAATAAAATTGCCAAATCAAATTAATTCTTTGAAATAAAACCAAAATCAATTAAAAAAATGAAGATTCTATTTTCCTATTTTAATTCCTCTTTATATTTTTGAAAAATAGAATATTTATTAATATGATTTAAAATAATAGTTTACAATTTTATATGATTTATAAAGAAATTTTAAATCACTTTTATATTTAAATGAATTTAAATCATATGTATCTTATATTTTAAACTTATATAAAATATACTCAAATCATATTTAATCAAATAATATTTTAAAAAGAAATAAAATCAATTTTTACTTAAATTTAAAAATTAAACTAAGACAAATTTTAAACAATTTCCTTTATTATCAAACCCTATAGTTATTAATTAAATAGATTTTTAAAAACTTAATATTAATTAAAACATAATTTCTTAATTACTCAATATTTTACTAAAATTTAAAAACAAACTTCATTTATTGATTGCATTTCAAAACAAAGATAAACTATAATATATATACAAATATATATAAACATTATAATTTAAACATTTATTTTAGCATTTAAAAAGATAAATTCACAAATTAAATATTTATTTAAATCTGATTATTAAACCAAAACATATTTTATCAATCAATATTGTCAATATCAATTTAATTTTATATAAAGATTATTAAATTGATATTGTCTAAAATTCCGGGATATCACATTCCTTCCCCCTTAAAAGAATTTCGTCCCCGAAATTTAAAACAAAAGTAATTTAATAACCTATTGATGATTTTCTAAATCAAGCATACATCAAACATATGCTAACAACTCTAGAAATCAATTCATCCAATCACACAAAATTAACTATCCAGATAAAATTCTGGATAGAGTTCCTCGAGTTTCCCAAGTAAACACCGGGTTACTCGCTCTATAAAACCCAAACAATCAACATTACTAAGTTACAGAACTCCTACTCATCTAGATCTATAACTGAACAAGACATCAAACTATAGACAAGTCTGACTCAACAACCAAATCTCCCCGACAGCTAATTCCAAAACCAGAAATAGATATGCACGTACTCTCTTAGAGATACGTGAAACTCATCGAATTCCAGTTGCCCAAACTGGCAATTCAATCCAGATAATCAAACACTTATCCAAAACAGAACACAGAAGAAATCCAAAACATCTCGGAGCTAGCTTACCCAACCTTACCAAAATTCATAGCTCCTAAAAACTGAGAAACTTATCCAAAACCAGACTTCAGATCCATAAAACTCTTCGGACGATCTCGAGCTGCCAACCTCCTACCTGATCAGCTTAATCCTTGCTGATGTCTCAAGAAACAAACTAGACCAAACCCAATCCACCAGAATGATCTTCCACGATCAATCTAGATCAAGAACATACTCCACTCACAACCATCAGAAGAAAACAAACTTCTCCTATCCGGAAAAGAAAAACAGATTCAATCCCAAACTGCTTCCGCTGCACAACTCTGATTTGGAGCAGAAAAGAATGGTGATGAAGAGAACAAGCACAAATGGACAGCAAAACCAAGAAGATCTCTAATAAACAAGAGAAAACTCAGAAGTTCCTCAAATCCTGAGTTGCTTCAACAAACTCTATCTCAAGAAACTAACCTTCAACTAGCTGAACCACCGGTACCACTGAATCTCTAGATGAAGACAAACTCTGACTTCTTGGAAAATATTCAGAAAAATCTCCAACAACCCAAGAGAACACTCAACTATCGCAAGTCACTTTTGTGATCAACTCAATTTACTTCCAAAGAAAACTGTTCTTTTTTTACCAATCAGAATAGCTTATGCTGGTCTTGCTAACCCATCAGAAAAAAATGGATTCTACTCTACTGCTTCTGAACTCCCTCTCCAGAAAAATGCTAAGCCAGAAAATTCTACCGACACACAGAACACTCCGAGCCGTACTGCCGACACCAATACCAATGAATTCTTAATCAAAAGTTCCTCGAGAAACTCGGACTTCAAACCAAACAGAAACATCCTGCTGAACTCATCCACAATACCGAAGCAGACCTACTTCCTTAAACTTGTTCCAAAGAAATCATCTTGGAAAACATACATAGTCACTGCATCTCATCACACAGCTACTATTCCTTAAGGTATCAAGATATCATCACTCGCTTTTGCTCAGCTAACAGATCCACACTCTACCCATTCAACTTCAAAGATATACTCCGAACCTTAACAGGTTACCTTCAGAGATTCATGAAGTCCTATACCACTTCAAAACTCACTCGAGACGGTATTAGGTCTACGGTCTCGACAGATATACTTCCAACTAAACATTCAAACTCCAACCAATGGTAGTCGTGTTACACACACCTCTACCTTATCTACCTTTATAACCCACATTGGAAAACCCGAACAGGTAACCCAATCGATAGGTAGAAATAAATATATATATATATATATATATATATATATATATATATATATATATATATATATATATAATAAAAATTACAAATACGCTCTCTCAAGATAGACACCACTCCAGAGCCTAGGTATTCACTCAACCTAACGCTCTGATACCAACTGTCACGTCCTTAGGCTTTTCTAACATCGGGAAGCGGCTCACTCGACTGGTAGGCTTTTCAACCATCCCAGCCCCGCCGTGGCTGACATTGGTACCTCGGATTTGCTTTTACGGCCAGCCTTTCGACTCGCAACCAACCCAGGGGATTATACTACTCAAAAGGGACATGTAGGGGTAAGAATCTCCCATTCGCCACCTAACGCGAAGAGAGAACCCCCTATCACGCTGTAATGAAGCAAACCCGATCCCGGTCTCATCGAAATCCAAAGCGTGTCTTTTAGGGCCAAGTTGTTTTAATGTTTAAAACAAATTCAACTCAATATTATCTATATACACACAGATAGATAATTTACAACATCATAATAGATAATAAATATTATCATCACATAAGATAATCTATATTATCAACTCAAACAGATAAATTATATTATCAACTCAATGCAACCATAACATCCAAATCACACAACAACATTTATCTCATAACTGAGATTTCAACCATCCAGGGTAATATCAATCATCATTCATAAGAAAAGACTTATCAATCCAATCTAAAATTAATTTAAAATGAATTAAATTAATTACTTCTTCCTTAAATTAATTTGAAATAAATTAAATTAATTACTCATCCAAATAAATCTTGCTTATACATCAAATAATTATTCTTAACAAATTACCCTAATTAATCATCTAGATTAATTATCTTTTAATTACATTCAAGTAATTAACCTCTAATTAATTTCACAAATTAATTAATTCAAACCAATCCCTGTAATTAACCTATAATTACTTCATTAATTAATCATAATTAATTACATTAATCCTTAATTAATTACATTAATTAATTCTTTATTGATTAATTGTTCTTAATTAATCAATCCTTAATTATATCATTAATTATATAAATTAGTGATCTCAAATTATTTTAAACGACTCCACTTAATTAATTATCAAGTACCTCTATTGATTAATCATTCTTGATTAATCACATTAAGTAATTAACATAAATTAATTACATCTCTCAACCATTCTCAAATAACTTAATCATCAAAACCTATATTAATTACATTAAGCAATTAATTATTAATTTCCTACTTAAGTAATTATACAACATATAAATTACATATTTAATTACACAAAGTAATTAATTTCCAGAACTCTTCCATTAAATCACATCTAGTAATTTATTTCCTTAATTACTTCACTAAGTAATTTCCATTTTTAGTTACATTTGTAATTACTTCTCAAATCAATCAATGATTAATTTAAATTAATTAAACTTAATTAATTAACTTAATTAATCAAAATAAACTCAATTAATTACAATTAGTAAATAAATTTCCCTAATTACTTTCACTAAGTAATTATACTTAAATAATTCAAAGGATTATCCTAAATTAATTAATCCAATTAATTATTTAAAATTAATTACATTAATTAATTATAAAATAATATTAAGTTAATGACCTTCATTAACTCATAACAAATCTTTAAATATTTTCTAAATTAATTAACTGAATTAATCAATATTAATTCTTAATTTACTTTAAGAATCTCATTAATTAATCTTAAATTAATCAAGTGATACTTAATTAATTATTAATTACTTGATTAATAATCCCAATTTATTAATTAAATTAATCAAATCTTATTTAAATTAATTCCTGAATCATACTTTAATCAAATTTAATTAACTTACTTAAATCCTTTAATTAATTAAATAAACCCTTAACTACTTAATTAATTAACCTTATTATTAATTAATTAAATGAATTAATTAAAATCTTAATTACCTTGATTAGATAATTAAGTTTCAAAACAATAAAAAATCATTTATCTCATTAATGATTAAATTATCATTATTAAAGTCATTTAAAAACAAATTTGATTTTAAATTTAGAAATTCCATTTTAAATTGAAATTAAAATGAAATTAAATTTTAACTTAAACAAGATTTTAAATATTTAAAACCTCTTTAATTCTCATTTTAAAGAATCACTTACCTCTTAAAACAAATTTTAGAAAAATCATTTAGCTTCAGCCTATATTCAATTTAAATAAATTTAAAATACCTTAAATATTTCAAATACTATTTAAACATATAAATTCAAATCTTATTTAAATTATAACCAAAATTCAAATCATGTTTTTTTTGTTTAGATTCAAAGATTTAAATTTAAAACTCTGTTTTTAATTTCATTTCATAAGTTATAAAATTCTAAAATATTCCATTTGATAATAACATTTAAACTTATAATTTATTTTTATTCAAATTCAACTTCAAATTTGAATTCAGGTTTCAAATTCAGTTTTGACTTAGAAATTTAAATCTTGTTTTAAATCTTATTTCCAGATTTTTAAAAAAAAAATCACTTAATATCAGAAACTGTGCAGATTTAATTATTTAATTAAATACTTTATTTTCTTACTGCGATTTATTCAAATCTGGAATTCAAATCTATTTGAATTCAAAGTTTAATCTTACTTTAGGCTCAGATTTTAAACTAGCCTTGCTTATTTTAAATTTAGTTTTAAAAAATTTAAAACCTGAAGCAGAATCTGGTTACAGAAATAAGTTATTGCACCAAAGTAAACTACCCGAGTCAAATACTAATTTACTTCGAGTCAATTCATACATTACTTCGGGCAAATGCAGGAATGACCCGAGCACCAACAACTCCATCATATTACAGCAACTAAGTTTCCTCCATAAACCACTGTGCACTTGCACATAGCCATGACCATCTTCCCGATCATCAGTGATGATCTTTCCATCCACCATCTACCCCTGAGTCCACCTGAACACCAAAGCATCAGAGAATCCCCATTTCCCAAAATTAAACAGAGCAGCTCTTAATTTTCCAAAACCTGGAAACACAGCCTTTCCTTCAATTCTAAACCTGTCAACAATGATTTCACCCTCCACCGATCATCGATGAAGCTACAATTCCGACTACTTGCTCCCCTAGGGTCCAGCAACCATTCTTCAAAACAGCTCGACACTCGAACTACTAATAAGTCGGGAAGATTTAATTTTCTTAATTTGTTAAAAACTTAGGGTTATAGCAATAAAACCCATTTCTTAGTTAATTCAGAAATCAATTCACCACTTAGTTAACTTTGGTAAATTGCCTAATCACTCTTCTACCTTCATAAGAGAATTTCAAACCCCTTAATGTCCAGCATTTACATAATTCATCCAAGTTATATTTCCCAAATGGAAGTAACTGCCCCTGTAATCTTAAACCATGAATTGTATTTCCTGAGTTAAAAATCATGTTTCCAAGAATGTTTCAATCTATATATCCAGTTTACAATATTAGATTAGAAATTTAACAGTTGGTGTTCTTTCCCATTTTAAAAAAAAATGTTTTGATGTATTACTGTTTGCAGAGGCAATCAGTCTCAATTATCAATTTTAAACAGGTTTCCTTGTTGAATAACAATCTTGCTTGATAATTCAAGTTCTTATCAATACAAGATCAAGTAAATAAGGAATTTACATTTCATTCAGGACCTAGGAGCATCACAGAGTAAAATTCTATATAAACACAACATATGTTTCAGTAACAATCATTTCAAATTTCGCCTGTGTATTCATGCATATCAATTTATTTCAGAAATAATATCAAACAACCAGATTTTATTAAAAGAAATTTAGAGGTTACTCACCAGCAACTCAGGAGAACAGAGCACAATAGATTTTGAAAACCATTTTTGAGTCCTGTCTTTGATTGCTTAAATTTTGAAAAAGCAAATTTCATCAATCCCAGATTGCATGCATTTGAATTACTGACCATCATGCATGCAGGCCATTTGATTGTGCTCAAATTTGCAGAGATGCAAGTGCAGGCCTTGGTTTTGCAGGAATGAATAGCAATGCAAACTTGATTATGCAGTAATTCCAGGTAGAAGAGAAATTCAGTTTGAACGATCTCTCATTTGATTTTTGAAACTGAACTGTAGGTTGTTGTATGAACTTGGGAATGATTATAGGATGAAAAGAAATGCAGGTTTTGATTTGGGAAGATTTCAGATTTTAAGTGAATTTTTCTTCTTTGTTTTTTTTTCAACTAGCTCTTGGTTTGAAAAAGAGAATGAGGGGAAAGTGAAAATGGTTTAAGGGCTGAAAATGTTTTAATTAGAATAAAGAGAAGATCAAATGACACTTGTCATGAGAGTTACTAACTTCTTAACACATGTAGTTTAATTACTTAAAAAGTTAACACTTGTTTTGTTTATAAAATTTAGTACATATAGTTAAATGTTTATAAAAGGGTTTTCTTTAATGTATGTTATGTTAGAATGAATATGCATGAATTTTCTTGTTAAAGTACATGTAAATAAAGCAATTTATAATTTAAAACTTACAAAATATTCTAAAGAATCAATAAATTTGAATTCCAAAATAAAATTGCCAAATCAAATTAATTCTTTGAAATAAAACCAAAATCAATTAAAAAATGAAGATTCTATTTTCCTATTTTAATTCCTCCTTATATTTTTGAAAAATAGAATATTTATTAATATGATTTAAAATAACAATTTACAATTTTATATGATTTATAAAGAAATTATAAATCACTTTTATATTTAAATGAATTTAAATCATATGTATCTTATATTTTAAACTTATATAAAATATACTCAAATCATATTTAATCAAATAATATTTTAAAAAGAAATAAAATCAATTTTTACTTAAATTTAAAAATTAAACTAAGACAAATTTTAAACAATTTCCTTTATTATCAAACCCTATAGTTATTAATTAAATAGATTTTTAAAAACTTAATATTAATTAAAACATAATCTCTTAATTACTCAATATTTTATTAAAATTTAAAAACAAACTTCATTTATTGATTGCATTTCAAAACAAAGATAAACTATAATATATATACAAATATATATATACATTATAATTTAAACATTTATTTTAGCATTTAAAAGGATAAACTCACAAACTAAATATTTATTTAAATCTGATTATTAAACCAAAACATATTTTATTAATCAGTATTGTCAATATCAATTTAATTTTATATAAAGATTATTAAATTGATATTGTCTAAAATTCCGGGATATCACATTTACTGCTCTATATTTTAGTAAAATTGTTTACTCACCTCATCTAAAAGAAGACAGAGGTTTTGAGGATGACTGGGACTTGAAGTTTGCAAAAGAATTTGAATTTGAAGCTTTATTGAAATAGAGAAACCTTCAGATTGCCTTGACCCATTTGCATGAACATGAAAGTTGATGTAGACAGGGAAAAATTGCAGATCTAATATTGTTGGCTTGCATTCATTTGAAGTTTTGAAGATGAACTGGGTGTTGCAAAATTCTGTGAATCTGAAGCTTTAAAACAAAATGTCTCATCCTTTACAAATTGCTTTTCAGATTTGCATACACAAGAAAGTGATGCAGATTTTGTTTAAGGATTGATCAGATTTCATTTTGAGGAATTGATTTCTTTTGAAGATTGTCTTGTATTTGCAAATTTGAAAGATTACAGGTTTTGAATGGGTAAGATTTTGCAAATGCTTCAGATTTTCATGCACAAGAAAAATGAAGCAGGCATTCAAATTGTTGTAGAACTGGGTTGAATGTTGTTTTGAGGAGAGTTTTGATTTTGAATAATGATTTGAAGATTTAAGTTTGGGAATTGGTTTGAAAATTGTTTGAGTTGAGGGGTGTTCATATTTGAAGCTGCCATTGTTTCAAATTCCTGAGAAGTATATAAAAAGAAAAATGAGAAGGAGATGGAAAATGTTTACAAGTAATCTCAGATTTTAAAAAACAAAAATGTAAATATGACATATGTCTCAATTCCCATAAATATTTTAACACTTGTTAATATAGTGTTTTAAAATTAAACACTTGTCACTTTTTATTAAATTTTATTCTACAAGAAATTTAAAAGCATTTTAAATTATTTTTCCTAATTACTAATCTGCTTTCTAAATTTTAAAAATGCTTTTCTAATTAAATATCAAATAAACAAATACATTTATACATTTACATAAGTATGCTAAATTTATATATGCACAATCTTTGAAAAAAACATGAAATAAAAATCTATTATAATTTAAATAAACTTATATACAATATTTCAAACTTTATTTTTAAAAGTGCTATTTTAAGAAGCCTTGTATTCATTTTTATTAAATAAATGCAAATAATATTTCTATAGTTAAATTTCTATAAAAAAGACAAATAAACAAATCTTATTTTTAATTAAAAACATTATCTATATAAATTTAAAATTCAAACTATATTATCATTTTATTTTAAGACGTATGTTTATCCTTTAAATTCAAATTTATATTTCAATTCAAAGTAAAATTTAAAAATCAAATCTAAAATAAATTTAAATAAATATAAACATTCATTTTTAAATAAGCTTATTATTATTTACTAATAATATATCCTATTTTAAAATCAGTTCAAAATACACATATATAAATACACAGATATAAATATATTTTAAACACACTTATAAATTTTGAAAACAATAAACCAATTTATAACCATAATTAAAACATTATATTATATTACTTGGTTAATTATTTTTGAAAATAACAATTTATCAATTCCAAATAATTAAATTTAAGAGATTATCAGCATTTTAAACTCCTGGAAATTCCGGGATATTACACTTTTTTCTTTTCATACTCGAAGTTATTTATTACTATTTAACATACTTACATTTCTTTTCCAATTAAATCTTAATTTATTAAATTTTCAAAGATTACTTCGTTTACAACTTTACTTCCTTTTATTTTCTTTCCAAAATCAAATTTATATATTTTCGGTAATTCATTATACTTAATATATCCAATCAAATCATAATATTCAATATTCCAATATATTCATCATAGAATATCAAGTAATCACAACAGAGAATATAAAATAATAAATGTTGAGGGATCCAGTTGGATCCCTCCAACTTGTTTTCCCTGCATCCACGGATGTTAGCACAATAATATGCCAATTCCAGAATATACCATATTATAGCACATCAATCAATTTCACCCATTCAAACAATTATTTAAATTTAATCATTTAAATTTAAATTTAAATTTAAACTGAGTGAGATTAACTCACCTTTGCTTCTTGTTTTGCAATCCGACCCAACCCGACTTGCTTCTATCATATTTTGACCTTGTACAATCATTATATAGTTTATTAATATTTGAACCTATCAAAATCAATTGCCATTAAATTTCATTAACTAAAATTTTTATTTTGAACCAATAAATTTTCCTTTCCAGTTCTTTATATAAACTCTACAGCACTTAAAATTCCTACGTATATTCTTTTCTCTATTTTCCTAATTTACTTATATCTATATATATATTACCACTCCTATCCTGGAAAATGAATTATGCAAAAGAAACTGCAGAGTAGCTTAATACCTCACTATAGAAATAAATTTCTGTTTTAAATAAAAAATTATTTCTCTGCCCTAAATATGAATTCATACATATGTATTTTAAAATTTACAGAAAAGAGAGAATCTGTACCCAACGAAGAACAGACCCAGACAAACACTTCCAGAAAACCACCACAAACCAACCCCTCATCCACCCCTTTGATCACACCGCAACACGAAGCTGCTGACTTCGCGTATTCACCGGTGCCGTTCAACCAAACCTCGAGTCCAGCAAAGCAAATCCTTTCATCACACGCGAAGCCACCCATCGCCAGAGACAAACCAACCCAAACCATCAGCCAAGATGTCGAGCTCCGTCCTCCTTCCCGCCTTACGACAGGCCCTAAGATCGCAAAACCCCAAAAGGAAAACTCGATCCTTCCACCACAAGAACCCGTCGCGGCCCCACGCGAATTTCCCTCTACGCGGCCTCGGCTCTCCGATTTGGTCAGAGGGTTAGAAAATAGAAGTCGCGATTATAAAGGTTTTTGCGATTGAAAAAAAATGAGAAGGGGAAATTTGATTTCGATGCTATGTGGGAAAAAAGTAAGAAGCCTGTGTTTATAAAAGGGAAAGTAAGTGGCTTCGGCTAGAAGATGGGTTAGATTTTTTTTATTTGTAAATGTAATGAAGACGTGGTTTCTGAAATTCTAAGGTGAAAGGTGGCGTGAAAGAGTGGGTGTACAGTGATTCGAAATGAAAGAATGCAGCTTATATGAAGATATAGGTCAATCAAAATTAGGTTATATTTAAATTAAGTTTTTCGATTTAATTTTCAATGCGTTTACCTATCGTACGATCACGCGATAATGCCAAACGCTACAAAATTTGAAATCCGATAATAATACACTATTATGGGTCCAATGGAACTGGTTTCATCGAATTCCGAGACTGTGCCTCGGAAGGCTATTTTTAAATATCAACTTAAACGATATATTCTCAAACTGAACAAATCAGTGTTAAATTAAAAAGTTTAAACTTTCATCATCCTTAGCACTATCAATATAAATTTTATAAGCCTACAAATTATTTTTAACAGGCTTAAAACTTCAGATTCAACATTTTTACTCAATGTCAAATTATTTAATTCAATAACTTAATTATAAAATAAATAGTGAGATTTGAATTCAAGTTAAAATTAACTTTTAAATACTTAAAATCAATTAAATATTCTGATTTTAAATTGCTTAAAAATTCCGGGTCGTCACATTCCTTCCCTCTTAAAAGAATTTCGTCCCCGAAATTACTCATTAGGAAGAATGGTCCAATACCCATTTATTATTTCCCTAAAACTAAACAATTTCTAACAATTCAACAACTTACCAACTATCTTTTATAAAAGACCCATTATTATTCTTATTAACTTTCCAAACTTTTCCAAACTTTCTATTGTTTTCAAATAACTTACTTGTTTAACTATTCAAATTATAATTCAAGATCAAGTTTAAAATTTTCAAAATTTCTCAAAAATTTACTAACTCTCTAAATTTTCGGAAAATTTTGCCAGCGTCTCCTTTGCGCGGCTAGCTTGGTACAACTACAAAATGGCTCTACGACCCCCAAATCTCAAAAAGAAAACAAAAAGCCAAGTGGCTCGATCCAAAACCCAATCAAATTTCATAAAGAAACTTAAACACATATCTTTTTGTCGAGCATTTCAAATTTATCTTCTGAAATCAAAATCAATTCTCTTTTCCCTTTATTTTACCTGCATACCCTGCTTAGCACTAATATCCATTCACAACATTCCAAAAACATTTTATCAACTTTCTTACAAAATGTCAATATCTATCCATTCCAATGTTATCTTAGATTATATTTGTAGTATCAATCTTTCATTTAAAAATTCACCATTCCTTCTTAAGTTAGTATAAGCATGAAATATGTTCCTTATATTTATTTTCATCTCCCACTTTAGTTTATATCTATTTCTATTCAAATCGATTCTTTCATTTCCATATGAATTCAATTTATTTTCAACTCTGAACAATAAATTTTATTTTTCATTTATAACTAATTCATATCATTACTTTAAATCAGTTTCATTTACAAATTTATTTCAATATTCAGTTGGAATACGTTTGTCGTTTAACAAAATTTTCCAAAAATTTTCAAAAATTTTCTAGCTCCCAGAATTTCTGAAATTTTTTGGCAGAGTCTCCTTTGTACGGAGGAGCTTTTGCAATTTGACAAAAGATATAAATATATATACATCGACCCACCCGGTCGGAAAAATAAAAAACAATTCATATTTCCTATTTTATTGCGTGGGCGTACCTTATTTAGCATTTTAAGCAAACAACTTATTTGTTTAGCGGTTAGCGTGCCCAAAATCCAGCCATACAGCTTCCCGGTACCTGTACTTACTCAATTTAAACATATAAGTGCCAAATATATGTAGTTTAACAATATTCCACCTATTTGCAATAGTTAAACACATGAATTCTAAAAGAAATGTACACCAAACACTTTCCGTAAGCAATTTGTATAGTTTCCATACTACTTCAACTGTTTCAATTAATTTATAAACCATTTTCATTCAACTTGAATGGTTTAAAACTCAATCGCTTACATTTAATTTGTTTTTAAGCAAAACGAACTCATATTTAATTCAATTGCTCTCAAAGTCAATTTATTTCACTCCTATCGATTCATAGAATTTTAATTACTTCCATTTACATCCAATGACAATTTATTCTCTGCAATTTGACGAGATCTATGTGAATAAATAAGTATTTATATTTTATAACCAATTTAAATGGATTTCAACTCAATTTATACTTAATTCTATTCCATTTTTAAAATTTATTCACAATTCATATATTTTCATTTTCATTGCATTTCAGATTTGAATACATTCACTTGTATTTCATTTTATTAACTAAACTAGTTTCATTCAAAACCATTAACAATTTAGGTTCATTTTCATTACCAATTAAATTTCCTTTTTATTTTAATTCATTCACAACCATTTATTTAGCTCGACACATTTCATCTTCGAATGAAAGGATTCGATAATATTACAGATGCACATGTATTTAATAACTAATACATTAAACTAAGTAATGGGATTTATTGATATTATATTTCATTTATTAGATAAGAAGCTGACAAAAGAAACATCTTGTTTTTTCTTCAAAAATTTCTGATCTCTAGTGGACCTATCAGTAGGATTCGAACCCAGATGAAGTTCTGACCATCTGCCAGAGAAAAAAGAACGAATTGATCTTGTAGGATTCCCAAGAAATTCTTCGATTTCTTTCGAAAGCAGATGAATAATCATCTGCTTCTCACGTTTCGTGAATAGCTGGGACATTAAGAATGATCCAAAAAGGCATTTCGGGAATATTGGTAAGTCAACTTTGATTCTCTATCGACCAATAAAGTGCGACCATTAACATGGTTAAAGCTAAACTGTTTGAAGTCCGGGCACAACATGGTACTCTTTCTACCATTACGTTAATATCGAAATGGTTTAAAAAAGAATAGTTGGTAATTTTTCTGATATATAACACTCATATCAATAAAATCATATGAACCGTTTACTAGAATAAAAATAAATAAAAGGGCGCCCTGCGTTTTTTTTTCTTAATGAGATAGAAAGTCTTATAATTGAAAATTATAATATTTTTGAAACTATTCGCTGTACAACGAAAAAAATAATAATAAAGTGAATTAGAAAGATGTATCCCAAGTTTTTAAGAACTGTTTGAATTAAGATTCAAACAGTTCTTAAAAACTCACACAAATTTTCGTTATATATGTCTTACTTATTCCGCATGGAATTTATACAATGGTCAAAGAGAGCCCTTTCATTCAATTCTTCATTCTTTAATGAAATTAAGAATCAATCAAATCTCCCCAAGTAGGATTCGAACCTGCGACCAATCGGTTAACAGCCGACCCCTCTACCACTGAGCTACTGAGGAACAACGGGAGATTCGACCTCATAGAGTTCAACTCCCGTTCTCAACCCACGACCTGAGATGAAGAGAAAGGTCTATCTATTTTCTTTAGTTATTCAGTTAAACCAATGATTCGTTATTGGAGCAGATAGCAACAATCGTTTCATCGGACATGCGTATTTTTTCTTTTCTGACGGATTTCCATGGTTTCATTAATGGAAATTCTTTGATGTAGTGAGTAATAGGCTCTGGTTGTTCACCGTTCAAGAATTCTTGTTTAGGCAGTTCATATCAGTTCCTATAGGTTGAGCACCTTTTTCAAGGAAATAATGAATAGCAGGAATGTTTAAATAAGTTTGATTTTTCATTGGATCATAAAAACCCACCTTTCGAAGATCTCTTCCTTCTCGTCGGGATCGAACATCAATTGCAACGATTTGATAGATAGCTCATTGGGATAGATATAGATAAATAACCCCCCTTAGAAACGTGTATGGTCATGTTCTATTCGTAGGAATAAAATGGAGATTACCTCTAGGAGAGGTGACTGAGTGGTTGATAGCTCCGGTCTTGAAAACCGGTATAGTTTTGATACTATCGAGGGTTCGAATCCCTTTCTCTCCTTTTTCTTTATTGTGGAATTAAATATTTTATTTATTTGTTTGGATTGACTTGTTATCTTTCATAAAATAAAGAAAACTGAACTAGTTTAGCTAATTCTCTTACATTTCTAGTAAAAATCTTAGTATAAAAAATATCTATATAACCACGATTATATGACCAGTTATATATCACATTTTCTATTAGGTCGAATAAAATTATCGTGCGGCTCTTCTTCACAAATGAATTGACTATACTCAAATTCTGTAGAGATGAATAAACAGATCCATATAAAATGGATGCTATAAATAATCCAAAAAAGGCTATACTTACTGAAAAAACTGCATTTTTAAAAAAATCCTAAAAATCCGAAGGCTCATTTTGATGGGAAAATTTTGTAGATGGAGTTAACCACTTTGACAATAGATCAGGGTCTAGTCCACCAAAATCATTTCCGATTGATCCAATCAATAAAGTAAATAATACCAATATAAGCATGGGAAATAACATAGTATTGTCCGACTCGTGAGGATAGGTGTAAGTATATTTTTTTGTAAAGTAAGTACTAAAGTATCGTACTCTATTTTGAAAAAAAAATTTAATTTGATATGTTTTCGATTCGGCAGTTCGATCTATGATTTTTCATTCATGGACGTTGATAAGATCCTTCCATTTAGCAGCACCTTAGGATGGCATAGCCTTAACATTAATGGCGAGGTTCAAACGAGGTAAGGCTTACGGTGGATACCTAGGCACACAGAGACGAGGAAAGGCGTAGCAAGCGACGAAATGCTTCGGGGAGTTGAAAATAAGCATAGATCCGGAGATTCCCGGCTGCTGGCACAGAGTTAGCCGATGCTTATTCCTCAGATACCGTCATTGCTTCTTCTCTGAGAAAAGAAGTTCATGACCCGTGGGCCTTCTACCTCCACGTGGCATTGCTCCGTCAGGCTTTCGCCCATTGCGGAAAATTCCCCACTGCTGCCTCCCGTAGGAGTCTGGGCTGTGTCTCTGTCCCAGTGTGGCTGATCATCCTCTCGGACCAGCTATTGATCATCGCCTTGGTAAGCTTTGCCTCACAGGAGGTCAATCGAGAAAAAATGATAGTCAATCAAAGGTCCAACTATCACCGCGTCTGTATTGTAAACACGCAGTTACAAATAATCCCGCTAAAGTAATAGGAATTAGACCTAAGACGATTCCAAATAGAGTAAAGTTTACAAATCATTTTCAGATGTAATTGAAGGCAAAGAAGGAAGATTTCGTGAGACTCTGCTTGGTAAACGGGCCAATTATTCGGGACGTTCCGTCATTGTTGTCGGTCCTTCGCTTTCATTACATCAATGTGGATTACCTCGAGAAATAGCAATAGAGATTTTCCAAACATTCACAATCTATTCATTTGCGATTCATTTCTTATCTGCATTCATTTAAAACCACTCTATTAACTTGAAAACATTCTATTGTTCATATTGTCTCCAAGTTATTTCAATTCTTTAACATTTTAAATGGTTTACAATTATTTAATTAAGAATTCCCTTCTATTTATTTATTCAATATAATTAGTTTATCCACTCAATCCATTACGAATTTTCATTTCCTTAAATATTATTTACAACCCACCAAATTCTATTTCGATCCAAATTTATTTTTACTTGATTCAAATTCAATCCAATATCTTTAAACTTGATTTTAAGTTGAATTCAATTCAACTCTCCCCCTTATATTCAGCTTAAGTCAATTTATTTTGATTTAATCAAATTTTATACTTAAGCTCATTCATTTCACAAATAAATATTTTTCTCTTTTATTCAACTTGATTCTATCATAATTAAATCTCATTTTAAATCTACAATTTCCTTTGGTTAGTTATTATAAAATTTAACTTTCATACTCAACTCATTCAATTGATTACATGGCCATCTCTAATTCATTTCCACTTATTTGGATTTTATTTGCACATTCAAACCATTGCTATTTTAATGCATTTACATTTTTTTATTCGATACACTTCAATTATATTTAATTTTTTAACACTTCAAGTTAATTTTTAATTTAAAACTCAAGTTCTGAATCCACTATCCATTTTTAATTTACCACCCAATTTCATGACCTCACAATTCAATTTCATTTACTTCACTAACAATCCAGGTCGAATTTTGATTTATAACTTGAGTTTTATTTTCCAGTTTCATCATAAACTCACAATTCAGCTTTTATTTAACTACATTGGGTTCTCATTACATATTTCATTATCTAATTTATTAACAAATTAGTTCTTCCTTGTTTATAGTTCAATACTTGATTTTTAATCTCAAAATTTCTTCATTTAATTTTCTTAAGTTCGAATTTATTATATAATTCAAGTTGGATTCCATTTTGTTTTTTTTTTCAATTCATCAAAAATATATTTATTTTGGGTTTTCTATCCCACTTTTCAATTTTATAACAATCACATTCATTCTAGGCTTGAATGTATTCATCTTTTATTTTTAATTCGAGTTTTACACTTATTTATAATCCAAGCATATTTTATTCTATGGATTTTTAATTCTGATTCTTTTATACGTTATTCTAATTTATTTACTTCAATCCAATCCTTAACCAATTTATTTTCCATTTATTTAGGTAAGAATCTTATTCCATTCAATAACTCAATTGAATTTTTATTCCAATTCAATTTTATTTTAAACTCAGATTTATAATTCGATTTCAACTTAATTCGAAAAACAACTGGATATTATTTTTCAGCCTATTAATTAATTTCAATCCAGTTAAATTTTATTCCCTAATCCAAGTTAATTTCTTTTTTTTTTGAACTTTTCACTTTAAATTTAAATTCTCAACATTCAAAGCTTATATTCCTTTCCTGATTTAAAAATCATCTCAATTTATAAGCTTACAACCTATCTTTTCAGGATTTTTAAACACCCGACTTTTGGTTTCAAATTATTTTGAAATCTCCAACATCTCAAAATCACACTTCTCAAAAATTTTAAACCAATCTTGGTTTTTTTATTTCCAGCAAATTTCCTTTCAAATTTCAAAAATAAACAGGTTTTCCCTGAACAAATCAATTTGGCAGCAATATGTCACTTAGAAACTCGAAAATGAACATCGATAATGATGCAGTCATCACCAAAGTTATTTTCCAGCGAGTGAAGTGAATTTAATGCTATATCCTTTCCCAAAATTTATTTGAAACAATTTCCTTTCAGAAATACCCCAAAAACAACAATGCTGCTATTAATCTTCAAAATACTCCCAAAATCGCCGGGGTTTTAAAGTTTCAAATTCTATTTTAATTCAAATTTTAACTATAATGCATTTGTATAGTTTATGCTTATACAAATTCCCATTTAATTGTATTTCAATTTTTTTTTTTTTTTTGAAATCGGGTTCAAACTTTTCTATTAGCAACTATAAAAACAAAGTACAAATGCCAAAAGGCAAGTTCACAACTGTACATAACTTGAAACAAAACAGGCCTTTCTTTTATTACATTGTTATAGATCGAGGCCTACTGAAACAATTACGAAAGCCCAAGTGCCAGAAGCTTCGAGAGTTCTCTCAAGCAAATAAGGCAGTTCAATACTTCCATCTCCTTCATTAATTCACATCCGAACAAAATTTCTTTAATGTCGGCAAGAGAAAAAAGGCGTAAGTCTCTTCGAGTAACTCTTCAGCCGCAATTATATCTCAACTCATCTGCTTCTACTATCTGGTCGAAGCAACAGTCTGACCATTGAGATGAAACTAGTTACCCCTTCTTCACTTATATCCCAGATCTGAGTCAGATAAGTAAATAAAACCCAAAAGATGAAGTCTTTAATCTAAAAAGACTATCTAATTTTATTGTTTTTGGGTTTCTCGGGCTTCTTCAACCAGATCAGAGCTACTTTCTTGCCTTTTACGTCGTAATCGACAGCATATATTAGATCCATGCTAATCTATTATCTCTTCAAGTAGATCAGGCCCAAATCTAAACCAGATACGTTTCTTGCCACCCAAAGAGTATGTTTTTGAACTCATTTTTTGATAACTAAGGTATTTACAGTGAGAACTCTTCGAAGTCATTGAATCTCAGCGCATCTTTTTCTACTATCAGTTCTGACCAGGGACGAACCTGAATCCATAAGGTTATACATCTTCGAGAGACGCAGAAACGTTTGCAAGGTAAGTCTCTTATACCCAAACTAATAAATCTGATGAGATACTAACAGAGTTTCCTTGTGTTTATATTGTAGCATTAAGGACATCATCTAGCATTTATCCAGAAGAGCCTGCATTCTGCAACTTAACAGTCTATATCAATTCGTTTTGTTAATTGTAAATTAATATGTAAATTAAAAGAGAGAATGTTAAGGCATTGTAAAATAAAACAGGTACAAGAAAACCTTAATCGAGAGTCAGAGAAACAGAAAGGTTGAAGGAGAACGCAACATATGATAATGCAGGTGTTGCCCCAATTCAGCATTGGGAGGTATATCCCCATTTCTTTGCTATTATTTCATTCTTGTCAGTGATGTTTTTGAAATGCTTATATCTAGCCATTCTTATATTCATAGTCTGGTGCATTCTTGTACATATCTGCGTTTTATCCGTACTTCGATTCTGGAAGATCCTTCCATTTCTTTCTTGCCAAATATGCCAAACACAAGTAGATGGAGACAATTGAAACAGGTCTGAATAGAGACTATTAACTTTTGAGCATGACACAATTTTCTGTAGATCTTCTTTCAAAGAAAAGTAGAATAAATTTTTCGGAGCTTTAAAATTTTTTTTACAGCTCCAAAGCCATATATTTTCTGTGTACTCACATTGGAAAAATAGGTGGTCTATGGTTTCCATGTGATGATTACAAAAAACACATAAGGGGCCCACCGTTATCTGCTTCTGTAGCAATCTGTCTTTTGTCAGTAAATAGTCATTTATGGCTTTATAAAGAAAATTCGCCATTTTTGGAACATGAATTTTATGCCAAACCAAAGGCGTCCAAAATTTGTTTTCAAAACTGGTTCTTGTTGAGTTCCAAACATTTTTAAATTGGTATAAACCATTCTTCGTACACTTCCAAGTCCAAAAGTCCCTTTCCCTGTCCTTGTGAATTTTGACGCCTTCTATATCTGCATGAATTTGGAATAAAAAACTACACGAATCCCATTTCCACTCTCCATTCTTTATAATCCTACTAAGGACCAAATCTTCTGTACCAGTTCTGAAAGCTGTGTCTCTACCAATACGTTCCATAATAGAACTTCTGTGTAACCATGGATTGTACCATAATGAAGTAGTTTTACCATCTGCTAAATTGAGAAAAGGCATTTCAAAGCTTCATGCCTATTTTTCAGAATAAATTTCCATACTCCGGAGTCGTCTGATCGCTGATTAATTTCCCAAAAACTATTCCGACCAATATATTTACAATGCATGAGATTCGCCCAAATTCCTTCTGCATTAATTATTTTCCAAATCAATTTAATAGATAACGCTCGATTCATCTCTTTTAAATTTCTCAGACCCATACAGCCTTCTTCTTTTTGTCTGCACAGAATATCCTAGGGAATCTTACTACTACGACTTTTCCAAAGAAAGTTAAGAATCAAATGTTTAATTTTTTGAACTGTAGAAACTGGGAGGCAAAAGCATTGCATCCAGAATTGTATAGTTGGGTAAATGGTAGATTTAATGAGTTCGAGTCTTCCGGCAAGACTAAGCATTCAGGTTTCCCATCCTCCAATTCTTAACTTGATCTTCTCTAACAACAGAGAACAATCCTTATCCCTCAGATTGGCACTAGACAAGGGAATTCCCAAATACCTTACTGGGAGATCCGATTGCTGTATATTAAGGATAGTGCTAATATCAGTGCAATGATCAACCCCTTTTCCAAAGAAAACATTGGATTTTTCACAACTTAGTTCCAAACCAGTAACTCTTTTCATGGTTTGGAAGACATCACGAATGCAGTTGCAGTTTGTGCATTGGCTTTAGTAAAAACAATAATATCGTCAGCGTAGATTAAATGAGTCAATTTGTTATCATAGTCTTTAATTGGAGAAATTTGACCTTTTCTGACTTTTCATCCATTATTAACGTAAAATACTCCATAACCAATGTAAATAAAATGGGAGAAAGTGGGTCACCTTGTCTAAGGCCGTTTGAACTCTTGAAATAACCGTGCGATTCACCGTTAACGATGATAGAAAGCACTGGAGTCTTTATGATGTTTTTTATAATATTCACCCATGTATTCGGGAAACCCAGGCTGACTAACATGTGTGTAACAAAATCTCGATTAATCGAATCCTATTCTTTCTTTAAATCTACTTTGATACACATATATTTATTATCCTTTCTGCCATGACCTCTGATAATTTCATGAGCGAACAAAATTCCATCCCCTATTGATCTACCTTTAACAAATGCCGTCTGATTCGGGGACACCAACTTTCCCAGGAAAGGGACAAGTCTGTGTCAAAGAACTTTAGTGAAAACCTTATACAAAGTGTTACAACATACGATTGGTCTGAAATCTTGAATTCTAGTGGAATGGGTTTTTTTTGGAATCAGGTGTAGGAATGTATGATTCCATTCATTGATTATTAATCCCTTCTGAAATATGTCATTGAAAGCTTTGTAGATTAACTCTTTCGAAAGATTCCAATGAATTTTGAAAAACTTAGAGTTAAAACCGTCCGGACCTGGGGAAGAGTCATCTTTAATGTTCCACAATGCAAATTTGATTACTTCCATCGATATATCATTGTTCAAAAAAATTGCACCATAATCAGAAATAATCGATTTACATATGACTTCTGGGAACTGATCACCTAAGGGAAGGTTATACATTTGATTGTAGAAATTGATAGCCGATTCTATAATTGTGTCTTCCGAAACCGCCTTGCCATCTACCACAATGCTCGTCAAACATTTTCTACTTCTTCTTCTAGACATTCAAGCGTAAAAGAAAGAAGAAGCTTCATCACCCATCCTCAGCCAATCACATTTAGCCTTTTGTTTTGTATCTAGAAATTCTTTTTTAAGAGCCATTTCCAGATTTGTTTTGGCGTTTTGAAATTTCATGACTAAATTGTGATCATTTGATGTTTCCAGAAGTTTTTGAAGCCTAGAACAAATCTCTCTCTGAACTTTAACCTCTTGTTTGGTATTCCCAATTTTTGTACTCCAAATTTTTAGCTCTCTCTTAATGTTCTTAAGAATATTCATAAGTTGATATAGAGGTCGGTCTTCCTGTTTAGGAATCCATTTTTCCTCAAAAACTGAAAGTATTGATCACACAACGACTAATGATTCATAAACCTAAAAGGTCTATTCTTGTCTCTAGGTTTGGGAAAAAGTGAAACCCTGATTGCATTATGGTCACTCACAGTAGTAGGCAGATATACGGCCGTAAGATCTGTAAATAGGTTGACCCATTCTAGGTTGGCGAAGACTCTGTCA
This sequence comes from Allium cepa, assembly GCA_030765085.1. Taxonomy (NCBI): domain Eukaryota; kingdom Viridiplantae; phylum Streptophyta; class Magnoliopsida; order Asparagales; family Amaryllidaceae; genus Allium; species Allium cepa. The sequence goes on along the minus strand of CM060931.1, from coordinate 753,615,030 downwards.
ATTTTAGAAAATATGTTGCGACTAGGACCAGACCACCAAGAAAACTCGTAACCTTTAATATCAATTTCTCTGAGTCCTCTATGATTAGACATATCGTCTAATTCAAACAGGTTTCCAAAAGGCACTGGATTACCTTCCTTTCTTTCTGAGGGATTACGGATACAATTAAAATCTCTAAAAACCAACCATGGTCTGTATATGTTAATAGCATCCTCGCGTAAATTTTTCCACAACCTTTTCGTTAGATTAACGAAATTCTGAGCATATACGAAAGTTAAATTGCATTTGAAGTTCAAATTGTTGATTAATTCAATAGTGATGTGTTGGTCGCTCATACTAGTGAAGTTATAATTCTAGGAATTGCCATCAATGAGGACGAATATTCTACATTTATAATAACAGGATACATTGCTTATAATTTTCCACCCATCTTTCAAAACCCTTTTGAGTTTCACAATATCTGAAAATAGCAACTTGTTTTCTAACACACCGAAACAACTAATTTTATACTTATCAATGAGGTTTCTAATTTCTTTCATTCTGTTGGGATTATGAAACCCCCTAACATTCCAACATGCAAAAGACATTATGCTACCATATTATTGTGAGACCTCTGCGACCTTCTATTAGAAGACTCCCCTTTATCTTCCACAGGAATGCCTAACTTCTGAACCCACTTGGGGTTCTTACGAACAAGCTTGTACTCTTGAATATTCTCAAATACTTTATTCCGATCCTCGGGGGCGGGAATGGAACTAGGAGAAAGCTGCTTCTCATGAATAGACTCTGCATTATCATATGTATTCTGTTCCCCTTCTACTTCTATCAATTCTGTCTCCTTATCCAAATTCTCATGTTCCTGTAAATTAATACAATGTTCAGTGCCTCTCCTAAAATTAACATTATTAATAATACAATCATCAATACAAATATCAGTAGATAGTATAGTATTAGAAGTATCCGGAATTGGCGAAAGGCGTTTAAGAATAGTAATATAGGACGAAGGATTCTTCGGAAGTGGTGAGCTCAATTCTTTATCTCCTGAATTAGTCAATCTCACGGGGGTGGTCGTTTTTCCGTTGCGTAGTTCAGAGTCTTTTCTGGTCGTTGTGATTTGCTCAGAGTTTCCCTTATCCTCTATCTCCAGCGTATTAGAATCTATCTGATATCCGTCCTCTCCATCTGAAGTCTCCTCGACGTTATTCCTTATTTGACCTTCAGGAACACTGCTGTCATTCGTGTTGTCCATATTCAGAGATTCGGTTGGTATACCTTCATTTACTTGTTTTCCCCGATCCTATGAAAAATCATTCCCACCTTCCTCTCTTTCTATATCCGAACATACAACAAGATTAGGTTCCACAGGGTTTTCTTCCACCGAATCGTCTGTTTGTGTCTGTTTTAGAACCCATGTCTTGGTCATTGGGCATTCTTCAGAAATATGGCCAAAACACACGCACTTGCCACATATGGAAAGGGGGTTCTCATATTACACTTCTTGAAGGAAACTTCTCCCGTCTTCATCCATACCTATGATGGATTTTGGCATACCATAGGTTGCATTAACCTCAATTAATACTCTGGCATAAGCTAATCGTGATTTGTTTTTCGTTGCCTCGTCTATATTTATAGGGACTCCTTTTGTACTTGTTAGGGCACTAATAGCCTTATTACCCCACAACTTGAAACTTAAACCCGGAAGTCTAACCCACATAGGCAAAGAAGTAAGAAGGTCTCTGTCTGTTTTCATGTCTGGGGACAAACGTTTCTGTTAACACTAAAATTCGAACACTAACACCCCGGTGTGTAAAGTGTAGTTGTGAAAGCACCACCCGATGATTCGGGAACAGAGTATAAGAAGAAAACTGCAGAAAAAACAGTAAACAACAGCAGTTTTATAGTGGTTCGGCTTATGATCAAGCCTACGTCCACTTCAATCCTTTTTATTGCTGACTGAATTACAACTTATTACAATCTCTTTCAATTACAATTCAACTCAATTCAAAAAGACAAGTAGCTAGAAAGAACTTCAATGCCACAGAGTTCTTTGAATCCATGATTGGATATGTCGAATCTTTGTGCGAAGTTTGGTCTAAAAATCTTGCGTGAGTTTGAAGTGATGGAGTTTAGATTGTCTTGAAGATAGTAGAGCCATGATGTCACGAAGAGAATGATCCAAAAGTCCCCCGAATGTTGGAGATGGCTTTCTATTTATAGGCAAATCTGGGTAAGAATTTTTCACCCAAGTCCTGAGTCGTGACCGACTTTAGTTGAGTCGCGGCCGACCTATAGAGGCAAATCCACGGTCTAGTAGAGTTAAGCCGACTTACCTGATTTCACGCAAGTCCAAAGTCATAAACGAGTTATGGGGCCAGGTCATGAGTCGTGTACGATTTATGGGGCCATGACATAAAATGTTGAGGTATCCGATTCGCTTGCTTAGGTCGTGAACGACCTGCCATAGGCCTTAGGTCGGTTTGCCCCATGAGTCGGCCAACATCTTTAAAGCATCAAGGTTATAACCCGGTGAGTCGCTGTCCCTGTTAAGTCGGCAATAAGTTGAGTCGTCACTCATTCGGAGTCGGTTCATACGTTAGGTCTGCAACAAGCTAAGGCTGTTGAGTCGGAACTTCCTTTGAGCCTTAAGTCGGCATTACTCCAAGACGTTAGGTCGGAACTTTCTTTGAGGCCTTAGATCGGTCTGCTTCTCAAGCCCCTTAGGTCGGTATCCCTTTTAAACCTTATGCAGTTAGGTCGGTCTTCCATGCTAAGATACTAAGTCGGCATCCCTTTGTGCCTTGGGTCGGCAGAACGTTGGGTCGCTAACTGTTTGATATGCTAGATCGGTGAGTTATTGCCGAGATGGAGTTAACATTTGCCCCTCGAAGTACACGCCTAATGGTTAGGTCGTGTGCTTCGATGTCCTTTAACTCGTCCGGCACTAGGTCGGTTGCGACCCAACAGTTATATCTGCCGCTTCAGTCATTCCTACTGTAAGGTATAAAACATCCATCTCCTTCTATTTCATTACTAGTTCCCTTGCTCAATTCCGCCATTAAAATTTTCTCAAGCTTTTGAAGGCGGTTTCATTCCAACTGGTCATCGATAATCTCTACCATTGATCGTGTAGGTAACCTCATTCCTCTTCTGATTGTAGGTCACCGTCAATTCGTAAATCTTGTTGCTCGAACTCGAATCGTTCCTTTGCACGACGCCCCATCACGAAATTCATCATACTTATAATCGCCAAGGTGTAGGTTGTTCGAGGTGATCATTGATGTAACAAAGGCAGTTTACTACCTCAAGTTAAATGATTTCTGATGGCATGGCATCGAACTTGTGACAATTTTGAATCGTATTATTGGGTGATTGGTTAGTCATGAATGAAGGCGGATGCTGAAGGAATGATTATTGGGTTAACGGGTTGATGGACTGTGATGTTGGTTCGGGAGCGAGTTAGTGAATTTGGGTGGCTTAGCCTTGGCCGACCTAGCTCTTAGTGACATTAAGTCGCGGCTGAGATAGTACTTGAAGGAAACTTTCCGATTTAAACTTTAAGGCCTGGATCATGACTGCTTTAATACTTGGAGAAGTTTCTGCCTTTTTGGATCGGAGCTTACTTTCTTATCTCTTCCTTGCGACCTAGAGGACTGAGCTGCCAAACTAACTTTGACTCCGACCCGCTTCAGACCTAGCCTTACCTCACGAAAGACCTTTTAAATCGTAGCCGACCTAATACTTAAGCTTTGGACGTGTTGTCATTTAGGAGCATAGTTCCACTTTGAGTATTTGACTCGAACTGCCGAACTAAGTTTGCCTAAATTCTGAACTGCCCCAACTTTAAATTTGCTTGAATCTCATTGTATTATTTCACAGACCGCATTAACTTATAAGCTGCCAACCTGCTGAAAATAACAAACAAAGAAACCAAGGCGAAAATACTGCCATTGACTGCCCACATCAAATGACAGATTAGTCGAGACGAGACAAGCAACTTAAATATATTGCATGAAATGTTTGTGAATCAATCAACTAAAGTTAAACATTGATGCAAAATATCAACAATCTGAACTGATTTGTCTGCATCAACATTATACTTGCATATTTAGGCTTAAAACAATAGTCCCTGGGTTTCGTAACTAACAAATGCTTGCTAGTTTTCATTCCAGTTATATTCATTTATTGCTTTGTTAATTTTACACAATACCTCACACATTTTAGGAAACGTGCACCTTGATGTTTGAATATCCAGTTATTTATGTAGAATGACTTCCCATCAAGAAGAAATGGCAGCTCAAGAGGAAGAAACTTTTCCGGTAGCTCTTCCTATAGAGGACCCTCCAGAGAGAACCCCAACTATTCTAACCCCGAGAGCATTTACTCAGCTGCGCACTCAATTTGGTTTTACTGAGAGTGATGCCCTACTCCCTGGGCCAAGTAATACCGCCGACAGTCCTCCCCGTGGCTTTATTGCAATCAATCGTCAAATGTGTTTAAGCGGGGCGATCCCTCCTTTTAATGACTTTCTCCGAATTCTTCTCCTTCGGTTGTCAATCTCTCCGTCCCAACTTCATCCTAATGGTTATGCCATCTTGATGGGGTTGTGTGTTTTGTTCAGAAGAACTTTTGACCGCTTACCAAGTTTTGAAGAAATTCGTTACTTATGCTCGTTTGCAAAGAGTAGAGATCATCCTTCCCTTATAATTGTGAGGAGTGCTAGAAACCGCAAACTTATTTCTGATCTTACCAAAAGCGTTCATGGATTTTTGAACCAATTTTTCTTTGCTCGCTGCCCCCCAGGGTTTTATGCCGATTGGAGAGTAGGAAGTAAGATTACCTGTCTCCATTTTTAAGCTTTCTCGAGATTCGAATTACCAATTGCTAATTTCATTCTTTGCTCTTTTCAGCACTTCCTCTTCCCTCTAGAGATCCGGTCCATAAGTAGATTTTTGATAGATTGAGTGCCATGGCCGTAGCAGAGAGAAGCATCAAGTTTTTGTTGAGGGATGAATTTTTGCACCAATACGGGCTTCTACATACTTCTCGTTCTACACATCCTCATGAAATCCCAGACTCCCCGGCTAGAGCGTTGGATGCCCCAGTTTCTACAGACACATCCATACCAAAAGGACCTGCTCCCGAGGCTTCGCTAGTGAAGTGCTCCACTTCTGTTGATGTTGTGGGGCCATCTGACGAACTTGCCCCGGTTATTGAGGAAGAAGAGCCTCAGGGATCTCCCCGACGTTCACAGAAATCTGGCGAAGAACCCGAGAAAACTAGCCTTGTCAAGCAGAGCAGGGACGATACTTTCGAAGGGTTGAGCCACCTCTTTGCCACCTCGCAAGAGATCTTTAAAGATGATCCTATCACTACCGGGATTTCTTCTTCAGTAGTTGAAGCGACTTCTATCCTGCAACAGACTCCGTCAACTCAAGAGTTGACGCTAAATATTACACCCACAACCACTCCTCAATTAAAGAGTGGTTCGTAGTTTGATGCGCGTAGTTTGCACATCACACACACTTAGAATTTTTTTGGCACTTTTATGCTCCTGACTTTTTGTACTTTGAAGAATTCTAAAATTTAGCTCTTTTTTATTTCAGATCCTCCGATGGGGCGCAGCGGATCCTACTATGATGATTTCCAGCGCTACGGGAGGCGTAGCCAATATGATTACAGGCGTTACCACCCCTCTTACAGAGAATCTGATGAAGAAAGAGCCGCCCGAAAGGCTCAAGAGAAGAGGGCTCAAGAGGAGCATTATGAAAGAAGAGAGAGGGAGGAGCGCCACGATTCTTCGCAGAGAGGCGACGATTCCCATAAAAGAAAATCCCATGATGACAGAGGAAAAATTCATATGGTTGAAGATTCGAGCAAGCGAGCCCGACATGGTGAGAAGCACACCTCTACAACTCCTGAAAAGGTTACTGCCCCCGCCTCGCTTGACATTCCTTCCGGCTCTCCCGCTCTCGGGAAGACAGACAGCCAAACAATAATTAGCAGGCCCAAATTCCAAGTTGGACCGGGCCCGGCCACTTTGCAAAGTCTGTTTCCACAGTGGTCTCTGAAGGGAGTAAGGTTCGACCTTGACTTGGTTCCTATTGACAAGTCTGCCATGTTACGAAACCTCGATGTCGTCAAGCTTGATATTGAGAGGATGTCAAACTGGAAAAAACTTGTTGACGAGCTCCAAAGGGTTAGTCGTGCAAACATAGAGGCCATGCTCACTATGGAAAATGACAAAGCCGAATGGCAAAAGGTTCTTGAGCAACATGACACTGAAATGAGGAGCATCGCTTCTTACAATGAAGAGCTTGAAGCAAAAGTTGAGGAACTGAAACAAGAGCTTGCTGCTTCCTCTACTTCCTATTCTCAAAAAGAAGAAGTGCTCCTAAAACATGTGAGAGATGCTCATGCCAGCCAAAGAGATGCCGAAGACAGGCTCGAAGTGCAGAAAAGAATTAGTGAGGGCTATGTTGCTGATATTGAAGAGCTTCGGAAGAAGAACAGCTCCCAAGAGGCGGAGATTCAAATGCTTAAGCTTTTAACTTTTTAAAGCTGAAATGGAGCGTGATGAGGCCGTTGCCGGCAAAATTGCAGCTGAAGAATCTCACGAGGCAACGAGGACCAACATCAGCTCAACATTATTTGATTTCTACCTGCATAGCATCTTGGGGCGTGGTAGCCTCGCCTTTCTAGGCCCCAAGTATGAAATTACTCTGGCTGAAGTTTGGTAGGCCGCACTCGATATGCTTGGCGGTAAAGGCGCTGGCTATGATGAGTCAGCTCTTGAGGAGCATTATCTTGATGATGATGCACGCGCCGCTCTCGCCAGGGGGAGAGAACAGCTTGCAAAATTAAGGGTCGAAACAGCGGCATGAGAATATTCAGGAAAAATTGTCTCAACTGTTCCACTTCAGCCTTCTCCTTCGGCCGAAATTGACATTATCGGTTCTAGTTCTCATTCTCTACCTCCTACCAAAGTTACCACCGAGATCACAAGCATACACGGTGGAGATGAAGGCGACGAGGGTGCCGAGGCACAGGTTTACAAGGTTGATGTCAGAATACCGACTTCTGCAGGTAACCCTACTGTTAATCTTGCCCAATCAGACTGCTCATCTGTTTCTTACGAGCTTGATGAGCTTTTTGACTACTTCTTGAACCTCAGCGAACCTTTATCTCCGCTTTTTACTGACTTTAACTTCTTTTCCTCTATAGAGAAAGCACTGGGCATTGTTCAGGCTTCTCCTCCTCCAATTATTCCTTCTCCGCCTCTTAAGGTCACTCCTCCTTCTGCCTCGCAACCTGGGTCAGAAGAGGAGCAAATAGAAGCTCTTCACGGCTTGGATGATCCTGCTGCTTCTCAAGATCCGAGAGGAGAAGAAACTGAAGGAAGCGAGAAGACCCAAGAACCTACTGGCTCCGATGATGAACCGCTAGCTAAACTCTTTTCTCCAGGGAGTGGGTCTTCCTCCAAAAAGAGGGGAAAGCAAGGAGTCTCTAAGAAGAAGAAGAAGAAGGGATCCTTAACTGGCGAAGAAGAAACGGAAGAAAGTCCAACTGAGCCTCTTTCTCCTTCATCCCCTACTCTTACAAGCCCGCCTAAGAAGTTGGTTATCCGGCCGGGTGCGGGCTCAAAAGGTGGATGGAAGAAGAAATGATGGCTCTGGTTCTGTGGCTTTCATATCGCTTTTTGCCTTTTTTTTTGCACGTACTGACCGGAAATTGTGCGGGTACCGGCCCCCGCATTCTTCTTTTACTTTTTACCTTGGAACTTGTATCTGTACAAAATTTTAACAGTGTTGAATAAAATAATTCTTTTTCTTCATACAAACTTCTGTCTGTATCTGAAAACGCATTTATTATTCATTTTTGTACATGTTTCTTTGTACGATATTGCAGTGAGCTTGTGGTATATATTGTTCGAGCGCAATTTTACCGATGTAGTTATACCATGTTGCCCCTATACCATAAGCTCATTGTAATATTTTATTTTATGAGGAACTTGTACTTTTATTTTTTAAAGAATAATTATTCCACATTTGGAGGAATATTATTTCGTTAAAAAGAAAATAGAGTACAAATAAGTTTCTACGCTTTATCCCTCGAAGATATCACTTTTTATTTTGTGCATATACACATTTTACTGAATGAAATCTTCTATGTGGTAAAGCGGGTATTTGAAAGGTACTTCAACTTCTTTTTGAGGAAGAGAATTTTCTAGAATAAGTAATGCATTCTTCCTTCGAAAGTTATTCTTTGAAAAGTTGCACCTCCGACGAAGACTTTTTCACGTTTCAACACCTGGAAGTTTTATTTCAATCTTGGTGAAACGTGTGCCTCCGAAGAGGTCTTTCTGCTTGATTGTGCCTCCGGGAGGAGGTCTTTTCATTTCTGCCTCTGGGAAGAGGTCTTTCTGTCTTATTGTGCCTCTGGGAAGAGGTCTTTCTGTCTTATTGTGCCTCTGGGAAGAGGTCTTTTTGTTTCTGCCCCTTAGGAGAGGCCTTTTTTTTTGCATTTCAACTCTGGTGAAGTGAAACTCCGAAGAGCGGCTGTCGCACTTCAACTCCTGGTGAAATGGGCCTCCAAAGAGGGCTTTTATTTTGTTTTGCATTTCAACTCTGGTGAAGTGAAACTCCGAAGAGCGGCTGTCGCACTTCAACTCCTGGTGAAATGGGCCTCCGAAGAGGGCTTTTATTTTGTTTTGCATTTCAACTCTGGTGAAGTGAAACTCCGAAGAGCGGCTGTCGCACTTCAACTCCTGGTGAAATGGGCCTCCGAAGAGGGCTTTTATTGCCTGGAAGTTACTCTCTCATGGTTGGAGGGTCATGACTCCTCCAGTCTTTTTTGTTGAGTAGAGAACTTTCTTTTTTGCGGCGCATGCCTCGTTAGAGGTCTTTATCCTCCGAAGAGTTGTGCCTCCGAAGAGGGCTTGTGCCTCCGAAGAGGTCTTTTGTTGTTCCTTGTCTACTTGCTTATGCCTTTTCAGCGATCCTCTGTTTTTCTTTTCAAGCTCACACTCCCTTCTCTTACAAGTAGTTTGTTTAATCCAAAGAAGTGTACTTCATTGTTAGGCAAGTTCACGAGAACGGGCATAAGCTTCTTAATTGGATGTTTGTTTGTTCAAACGATCTCAATTTATGAGCAATGGCCCGTTTCCGGCGAAATCATAGGCCGTTCAATTGAAGCACTTCCTATCTAGGATTTGAATTCGGGACTTTTGTGACTCGAAATTTGTTTGTTGAATGGTAACCAGATTCACTTGGTCTTGTAATGTGCAAGTTTTATTTTCATTGTCTGCAAAAATTTAAATCGACATTTTAGCAATACATTTAATGTGTTTTTCATATCGAAAATAAAGCAAACATGTAATAATAATAAGAAACACAAGATTTATAGTGGTTCGGCCAAGAATTTGGGCCTACATCCACTTTATAGTCTTTCATTATTCACTTGCATCGGTTTTACAATTGCTTTCAATTACAAGAATCATACATTCATAATTCTTTTTACAATATTTCAACAAAGCTATCAAGTAAAGTATGGACGCAAGTGATTGCTGTTCCAAGCCCTTGGAATTTGATCTCCTTCGACAGTAGCGAGTTTGAATGTGCCGTCAAGAAGCTTCTGACCTATGACATATGGTCCTTCCCAATTTGGCCTAAACACACCTGTCGCCGTCATGATTCTCTTCAGGACTAGATCTCCAATCTCAAAGCTGCGTTGGCGAACTTTGGAATTGAAATGTCTGGCTATCCTTTGCTGATGAGCTGCGATTCTGAGCTCAGCCTCTTCTCTTTTTTCATCAGGGAGATCTAGTGCCTCAAGCTGTAGATTTTCATTCTCTGCTTGATTGAAATGAATTCTTCTATGTGAAGGGACCTCTGTTTCTACCAGAATCATTGCTTCCGACCCGTAGGCCAATGAAAACGGAGTATGCCCAGTCGCAGTTTTGTGGGTAGTTCTGTATGCCCATAGTGCTAGTGGTAGCTTATCGACCCAACCACCTTTTGCTCTTTCGAGTTGCTTCTTGATGGTTGACTTGATAATTTTATTTACTGCTTCCACCTGCCCGTTTGCCTGCGGATGAGCTACTGCTGAGAAGCTTTTTCGGATTTTGAATCGTTTGCAAAAATCTTGGAATTCTTCACTTTCGAACTGAGTACCATTGGCTGTAATTATCTTTTGAGGCACACCATACCTGCAAATGATACTTTTAGTCACAAAACTTATCATCTTTTTAGAGGTGATAGTAGCCAGTGGTTCAGCTTTTGCCCATTTAGTAAAATAATCTACAGCAACAATGGCATATTTGATTCCAGATTTGGCAGTTGGTAAAGGTCCTACAAGGTCTATCCCCCATATTGCAAACGGCCATGGAATGACCATCTGTGTGAGTTCAGTAGAAGGTGCTCTAGGAATTTTGGCAAATCTTTGGCATCTGTCACATTTTCAGGAATAGTCTGCTGCATCTCGATTAATTTCTGGCCAAAAATATCTGTATCGGAGAATCTTCTTTGCTAAAGTTTGACCACCTAAATGATCACCACATTCTCCCCCATGCACCTTAGCTAGGATTGTTTTGGACTCTTCCCTGGATACACATCGAAGTAACGGCATTGAGAATCCCCGTCTGTATAATTGGCCATCCTAGACTATATAGCGAGAGGCTTTCCTCAGTAGCTTCTGTCGTTCTTTTGAATTTTCCGGTAAAGAGCCATTGAGTAGATATTCTGTTATTGGAGTCATCCATGATTCTTGCTCTTGAGACACGCTCATGATCCAATCAATATCCATCTCATCAATGCTTGGAGCCGACAGGACTTCCACTGGAGTCAACCCCAGAAATTGAGCTTCGCCTGTGCTAGAGTACTTTGCGAGAGAATCTGCTTTCGTGTTTTCTTATCGAGGAATATGGCTTATCGTGTAATGATCGAAGTCACACAAGAGTTCCCAAGCCTTTAACAAGTAGGCAGGTAGATTTCCCCCTTTCGCTTGGAATTCCTTCTTGACTTGGCATACAATAAGCTGAGAATCACTGAAGATCTGTAATGCTCGGATGTTTAGTTCTTTAGCAATTCTCAAGCCAGCGATAAGAGCTTCGTATTCTGCTTCATTGTTCGTTGAAGGAAATTCCAATCTCATTGCATAGCATAATGACCGACCTTCAGGGGTCTCAAGTACAACTCCGGCTCCAGAACAGTAGTCATTTCTCGCGCCATCAACATATAACTTCCATTGGATTGGGGAATCATCGATCGTTTCCTCCTCACTGTTACCCTTATCTGTGAATTCTGCGATGAAATCCGCTAAAGCTTGTCCGTTGATTGCTTTTCGGGGATGATAAGTGATGTCATATTGACTGAGTTCAATGTTCCACTTTAGAAGACGACCCGAAGTCTCAGGGCGAAACAGGACTTGCTTTAAAGGTTGATCAGTGAGGACTCTGATAGGATGAGCTTGGAAATATTGCCTCAACTTCCTCGATGCAATCAGTAGGCAATAGGCGAGTTTTTCCAACTTGGAGTAATTCATCTCTGCCCCAGTGAGTCTTTTGCTGATATAGTAAACCGGATGTTGAATCCTCTTGTCTTCTCGTATCAGCGCTGCACTTAAAGTATGAGATGATACTGCCAAGTATATAAGAAGATCCTCACCATCGCCGGGCCTAGAAAGTATTGGAGGCGTTTCCATATGGCGAATCAATTCATCAAAGGCTTTTTGGCATTCGGGAGTCGAATCAAAGTTTTTCTTTCCTTTCTTTAGAGCGTCAAAGAATGGGATGCATTTATCAGTAGCTTTGGAAATGAAACGACTCAAGGCGGCGACTTTTCCATTGAGACTTTGCAATTCCTTCTTCGTTCTACGAGCTTTGACTTCTTTTAAGGCGGTAATTTGAGCAGGACTAGCTTCAATGCCCCTAGCGCTCACGATGAAACCTAAGAACTTTCCGGACTCCACTCCAAATGAACATTTTAAAGGGTTAAGCTTCATTCCGTATTTTCGGAGGACTGCAAACATGTCTGCTAAGTGTTCTATGTGATCCATTGCTTTCTTAGACTTTACTAACATGTCGTCGACGTAGACTTCCATAGTCTTGCCCAATTGCGGTTTGAACATAGCATTAACATGTCTTTGGTAGGTTGCCCCCGCATTCTTCAGCCCGAAGGGCATAACTCTTTAGCAGTAAAGACCAACATCGATGATAAATCTCGTGTCCTCCTGATCTGGCTCATGCATCATGATCTGGTTATATCCGAAGTAGGCATCCATAAAAGATAACAATTCATGTCCCGCTGTTCCATCTACCAGTTGATCGATCCTGGGCAATGGGAAGCAGTCTTTGGGGCAGGCCTTGTTTAGATCTGAAAAATCGATGCACACTCTCCATTTTCCGTTGGATTTTTTAACCAGCACTGGATTTGAAACCCAATTCGGATAGGTAGATTCTTTGATAAAGTTATTCTCCATGAGCCGATCAACTTCTTCTTTTAATGCTGCTGACCTTTCTGGACCTTGAGTTCTCCTTTTCTGTTTCACAGGCGTAAATTTTGGATCAATATTCAGAGCGTGTACTGCAACTTCTAGGGATATTCCGCACATATCGGCATGAGTCCAAGCAAAAACATCCAAATTTGCTTTTAAAAAAGATATTAAGATATTCTGAATTGACATATTAAGTTGTGAACCCACATTCAACACCTTATTTGGGTCATTCGGGTCAACAGGTACTGGTACTGTCGTTTCCACTGGTACCACTCTATTCCCCCTTGCACTGGCTTTTCTAGGATCCATCTCCTTTCGTGCTCCGCTGTGCTCGCCGGTGCAGGGTCCGCCCTGTAATTGCTACAAGGTTGGTTCTTTGATGCGGACTGGGGTTGCTGCATTCTTTCCCATTTCTCTTTTTCTTGCCTCTCGCAGCTCTGTCAGATAACATTCTCGCCCGGCATTTTGATCCCCTTTTATAACTCCTGCTCCATTGTTTGTGGGGAATTTAATGGTGAGGCACCATGGGGCCAGAACAGCTTTGAACGCTGCAAGAGTTGGACGGCAAAGGAAAGCATTATAGGCGGAAAATTCGTCAATAATCACAAAAGTTTGCTTGCGGACTACTTTTCTTTCTCCCTCTCCGAGTTCCACAAGCAAATCAATGGTCCCTATCGGCTGCTTTGGCTCCCCAGTGAAGCCAGCGATTTTCTATGACGAGGCTTGCACATCAGCCATAGGGAGCTTCATTTGGTCGAATGTTTTCTTGAAGAGGATACTACAGGATGCGCCACAATCAATGAGAACTCTTCTGACAATAGCTGGCCCGCTACCAGCCGAGATGACTAAGGGATCCAAGGTAGGAGCTTCAACACCTGTGGAATCCCTGGCTCTGAACACAATATCATCATTGAAAGTTCTTTGTTGTTTCAGGGGCGTAGCATCTTCCAAAACAAAAACATCTTCTTCGGCCGGTACATATTTTAAAGCCCGGGTATACCTTTCCATCTCACCCCAGCTCCTACCTGCTGGGTGAGGTCCTCCCATAATGACATTGATAACAGGCCTTCCAGATTCATGCCCTGCAGCCTTCTCACTTGTCCTGGGCTAATTAGCAGGAGCTTGTTGCCCCTGACTAGACGAAGCAGGATTGCTACTATTCTTTTCCACAAATTGCTGCAGCTTGTTTTCCCTTATCAACTCTTCAATCAAATTTTTCAATTGGCGGCACTCATCGGTATCATGACCGGGTTGATTATGAAAGCGGCAGAACTTCCCGCTTTGTACAGCTTTTTTCCCGGTTCTCAGAATAGGAGGTTTAGGATAATCAACAGAATCTTTGGTGGCGAGGAAAATACGCTCCGGCGTATCTGATAAAGGAGTATATTCCGATGGCTTGAAGGAACGAGGCTTCTTTAGATTTTTCTGTTTCTTCTCATCATTATTTCCCCTTTACTGTCCTACAGATTCACTCTTGCGTGGAGCAGCAACGTTATCTTCAGCTTTTTCCAATACTGCCTTCACCGGTACAGGACGGCTTTCCAGGCATATGAACTCATCTGTTTTCTTGTAGAATTTTTCAAGGGAATTTGGTTCTTTCATGTTCAGCCATTTTCCAAATTCACTCGACTTGTCAATGGCCCTCATCAGATAAGTCAGGATCATTCGTGGTTCTGCATTGTCTACCTTGGCCAGCGCTATATTAAAGCGATTTAAGGAAGATCTGATAGTTTCCCCTGGATTCTGTTCTAAACTTGACAACGACATGATATCTTTGGCTTTTGAAGCATATAGTCTGAACTGCTCCTTGAATTTCCGAGTTAGGTCAGAAAACTGATCTATCGACTGGATTGGTAGCTTGGTGAACCAAAGCAGGGCTACACCTTCCAGATATACAGGAAAATATCGGCACTTTATTTCATCAGAAGCTCTGGCACCTATCATGTGCCAATCATACTTATACAAGAATTCGTTCGGGTCGCTTGTCCCCTTGTAAGCTGGAATAGTTGGAGGGATGAACTTCCTCCGGAACTCAGCCTTTAAGATCCTTTCGGTAAACGGGGTTTTACTTGGAGCGAAACCCCATTCTCTCTCGTCTTCATCCCTTTGCATGCTCTCTTTCATGATTTGTCGAACCATTTCAGAAAGATACCTCTCATCATTTCGAGCTTTAGATCCACCAACTTCAGGAAGTGTCTGCTCAAGGGGGCTGGCAGCCCTCTCAGGAACGTTCCTTTCTTCAGCATCATGAACGTTGCCAGCAAAGTTCCTTTGATTACCCATTGGTTGATGGTTTGCCCCAAGCAAATCATTCAACTTATTCAAAATTAGGGCATTTTGGGCATTCTGAGCCTCCAATTGTGCACTTTGGGCATTTATCTGCTGGTTCAGCCCTAAGATTACAGCATCCAACTCCGCTTTTGTAACCCCAACAGGTGGAGTGGCTTGATTAGGTACTGGGGAAGCGGAGGTTCCCTCTTGAACATTTCCAAATCTAACAGATCTACTCCTTCTCCCCGGAGCCATGATTTCAGATAAACTTCTAGTCTTCAGAGAGATTACTTCAACAAACTTTCGTGGAGCAATGATGATAATTCGCCTGAGTTCGGTTTCTCAGTGAAAGCACCAAAAATGTTAACGCTAAAATTTGAACGCTAACACCCCGGTGTGTAAAGTGTAGTTGTGAAAGCACCACCCGATGATTCGGGAACAGAGTATAAGCAGAAAACTGCAGAAAAAACAGTAAACAACAGTAGTTTTATAGTGGTTCGGCTTATGATCAAGCCTATGTCCACTTCAATCCTTTTTATTGCTGACTGAATTACAACTTATTGCAATCTCTTTCAATTACAATTCAACTCAATTTAAAAAGACAAGTAGCTAGAAAGAACTTCAATGCCACAGAGTTCTTTGAATCCATGATTGGATATGTCGAATCTTTATGCGAAGTTTGGTCTAAAAATCTTGCGTGAGTTTGAAGTGACGGAGTTTAGATTGTCTTGAAGATAGTAGAGCCTTGATGTCACGAAGAGAATGATCCAAAAGTCCCCCGAATGTTGGAGATGGCTTTCTATTTATAGGCAAATCTGGGTAAGAATTTTTCACCCAAGTCCTGAGTCGTGAACGACTTTAGTTGAGTCGCGGCCGACCTATAGAGGCAAATCCACGGTCTAGTAGGGTTAAGCCGACTTACCTGATTTCACGCAATTCCAAAGTCGTAAACGAGTTATGGGGCCAGGTCATGAGTCGTGTACGAGTTATGGGGCCATGACATAAAATGATGAGGTATCCGATTCGCTTGCTTAGGTCGTGAACGACCTACCATAGGCCTTAGGTCGGTTTGCCCCATGAGTCGGCCAACATCTTTGAAGCATCAAGGTTATAACCCGGTGAGTCGCTGTCCCTGTTAAGTCGGCAATAAGTTGGGTCGTCACTCATTCTGAGTCGGTTCATACGTTAGGTCGGCAACAAGCTAAGGTTGTTGAGTCGGAACTTCCTTTGAGCCTTAAGTCGGCATTACTCTAAGACGTTAGGTCGGAACTTTCTTTGAGGCCTTAGATCGGTCTGCTTCTCAAGCCCCTTAGTTCGGTATCCCTCTTAAACCTTATGCAGTTAGGTCGGTCTTCCATGCTAAGATACTAAGTCGGCATCCCTTTGTGCCTTGGGTCGGCAGAACGTTGGGTCGCTAACTGTTTGATATGATAGATCAGTGAGTCATGGCCGAGATGGAGTTAACAGTTTCATGATTATCAGGTTCCGGTCCATAAACCAAGGACCTGATTTCAAAATCTTGTTGCAGTCCTCTTCAGAACCAAATCTCACCACAAAGAAACCGTTATTTCTTGAATGAACAGAAAATGGTTTATGTGTGGACCATACTCTGTTGGCATAACCTTCAAAAGTCTTAAGCCATGGTTTGTATCCAACAACATACAATAATATACATAATTCCCAGCCATACTCCGCTTCTTTAATAGCATCAGGTGAAAGAGTGCCTACTCTTTTGCCATCTACTATTGTAGGCTCAATATATTCAAGACCTAGGTTACCTAAATCCCCAACCGCTCCTATTTTTACCGCCTCACTGTAAGATTTTTTTTTTTTTTGCATTTTTTGATGCAGTGAATTTAATATTCGACAGTCTTCCTGAATGAACAATGTTTGACTTCAAATTTTTCGGAAATTTTAATTGTTGTTTGTCCAGCTGCAGTCGCCTGAAACCTTCTACCCGATTTCTGTTCTGTGATACCCCCACTACTTTTACCCAGATTGAATCTCGTATCGGGTCCCACAGGAGCCTGATTTTTGCCCCTTTTCCTTCTTACCTACTTCTAACCTTCTTCATCACGCAGAGATCCCATGTTACTTTGAAGAGAAATAATTAAAGACAGAAATTAGAATAGAAAGACAAGATAGGGAAGAATCGGAGGAAAACAATGAAAATGGGAAGAAAAACCCTAGTCTCCAGATCTGGTAGCCATGGCCGAAATCTGTCACGTAATAGTGTCAGTTTATAATTTACATTTATAATTCACATTTATAAATTTCATTTAATAATAATTTATTCCCTTCAACTTTGGTTATATTTTCAATTTCTAGTTAATTTTTTTCACAATGATGATAATAATTCAATATTATCATCTCTAACATCCAAGCAACCATATATTAGCTAAATAGTTTAAGAAAAACTTTTCCTTGTACCCGAAATATATTTTCGGGTAAAATTATTTCATTCACCCACATTTAAAACAATACCGTGTCGATTGTTTTATTCAAGTGTTTAGAAACCCCTTCGATACATTTGTCCAAACTGTGCGGACGATGGTTTATATGCCACTCAATAAATCAATCAACACAATATTAAAACAATTTATATTCCCTAACAAATACGCACTCATATCTATTTATACGCTCAAACTCATTCTAGAGTACTACGGACTCTAATTTAAATGAGTAATTCCCAACAGAGCCAAGGTTATCACCAACCTAACTCTGATACCAAGTGTAACAGCGCGCAAATCCGTACCCCTTGAGTTAACACTATTCTACAACAATCAACTCAAGTTGTACAGAAATACGAACCATTTGGGTTTAAAGAAGAAGAGGTAGAAGAAGAAAATAGAAAACAACAACAGAATCTAACCATCGCAGCGGAATAAAATATATTAGAAAATAAATGATCTTTACTCAAAAATCAAATATCTCTGTTTATATATTACATCATTAGAGTACATCAATCACAGCTCAACATCAATATCATACAAATGGATACACAACAACTCAACACAGCGGAATTATATATAAACAAGTACGAGAGTACGTATCGTCATCTTGCTCGTCTCCTGAGCTCCACAGCATCATATCCTGTATTCTATAATACTCGGTCTGACCCGAGCATTACAGTTAAATAACACCCGAGTCAGCATGGAATACCAGCGTGAGAAAATCACACCCAGTTGATTATTAAAGTTTCAAAAATCCTTTTGAAAACAAAAGCATCTCGTAAGACCACGCCACAAATAAACATGTCAGGTTTTTTCCTTACGATAGCTAAAACATTTTTATTAAAATCCTCTGATATTATAAAAGTGTCTATAGAAAGTAAAATAGAATCTAGCTGAAATGCTTGCATCTCACGTTTCGGCAATAGTTGGGCACAATCAAAACCGTATGGGTTCATAGGGAAAATGGATTCAAACTAATGGCTAGGCACTGGGGTACCACCTGTCACAGTACCTGGTCTAGATCAGCGTACCGAGGAGCCACCCTAACTCCCCTGCAACACAAGAGCGGAACCGTCCCTTACTGGACAGTCCCGAGCAAGATCACCCCGCGGTTGGGATCAGAAGCCGCCCACCAAGCCGAAATAAAAAGGGACATCTAGACAGGGATGACCTCACCCTCCAGTGGGGGCTACCCAAGAAGCCTTGCTGCATAACCCCTGATTTTCAGCCATTCCCATTTGATGAGGCTTGAGGCTAAGAATTACCTTTTTAGAATATATCCCTTAGAATACCCATCGTCCACCTGACAATGTTTCGCAAGCATTCATCCATACAAGTCCGTCCCAGGTACGAACGGAACCGAAAGCACTATTCCTACTACATCCATTTTGGAAATATCCTCAGGATTAGTAGCGACTAGCCCTTGCACTTCACTACTCCATCTTCGAATCCAAAATTGTTTTTCACGAAAACATACAAACCAAATCGAAGTGGTTTTCGAGAAATTAATCTCGATCCCGGTCTCTTCGAAACGATTAACGCATTTGTCCAATATTGATAGTCGGTTATTTAACTATCAATTAATATTCACAAACAACCTTAAACCAATAAATAATTTTCCAAATTATTTATTTATCTAAAAATATCTTCACAAGATATATTTTCACTTTCAAACCCCTTTGAAAACAGTTTTCAAATTATCTTCCTTTCTCAGAATAAATTCCAAATATTTCTATTTCCACTGGAATCACCAAGCACGCGATTTTAGATTTTTAAAATAATTTCAAAACAGTTTAATTGTAAAGTATGTTTAATATTTAATTTAGAAAATTTTACTTTAGTACCTAATTTAAAATAATACGTTGGAAACAAATTAAAATAAGTTTACTTTATAAATATAACTAGATTTTCTTCTTTAAACAAAATACTAAATCATTCTTAAAATAATTATTACGATAAAGGATTAACAAATTACTTACTTTAGAATTTACTTTAAAATAATTAAATTAAAACTACTTCAATATTTGATTAAAAATATATATACTATATGAATATTTGAAAATAAGGTTACTTTATAAATATAAACTAGGTTTTCACCTTTAAGACAGAATTACTAAGTCCCTCTTTATAAATTATTACTACGGTAATAGATTTGAATAAATATTTACTTTAGAATTTAAACATTTAGAAATAATAAATTTCCAAGAACATACTTTGTAAAACAACATTAAAACCTTTATTTTATTTAAAAGCTTACTTTGAGAACGTACTTGGCTAACTAAAGAAATATACTTCTCTTCATAATCTTTAAAAATAAATCACTATTTACTTTTAAACAATTTTTCTCATTCCTTTAATAAATTCCCACCTTGAATTTATTCCTCCAAATATCCAATTTCAAACACTTAAATCAATTTCCAGATTGATTTTAAATTTACTTCATTTATTCCAAAATCCTTTAATTTCAGATTTTATTCCTTTACTATGATTTAAAATACTTTTAATTGAAATACCAATTTAGATTTCTCAATTTACTTCTTATTACTTTAAATAAATTTAAAACTTTAAGTTTTAAAAATAATTCTTTATTCATTTAAATTAATATCACATAATATTACAATTCATTAATTACTGTTTATTCAAACCCTTTTTTCTTTTCATACTCGAAGTTATTTATTATTATTTAACATACTTACATTTCGTTTAAAATTCATTCTTAATTTATTAAATTTTCTAAGATTAATTCGTTTACAACTTTACTTCCTTTTATTTTCATTCCAAAATCAAATTTATATATTTTCGGTAATTCATTGTACCTAAATATATCCAATCAAATCATAATATTCAATATTACAATATATTCATCATAGAATATCAAGTAATCACAATAGAGAATATTAAATAATAAATGTTGAGGGGTCTAGTTGGATCCCTCCAACCTGTTTTCCCTGCATCCACAGATGTTAGCACAATAATATGCCAATTCCAGAATATACCATACTATAGCACATCAATCAATTTCACCCATTCAAACAATTATTTAAATTTAATCATTTAAATTTAAATTTAAATTTAAACTGAGTGAGATTAACTCACCTTTACTTCTTGTTTTGCAATCCGACCCAACCAGGCTTGCTTCTATCATATTTTGACCTTGTACAATCATTATATAGTTTATTAATATTTGAACCTATCGAAATCAATGGCCATTAAATTTCATTAACTAAAAAATTTATTTTCGACTAATAAATTTTCCTTTCCAGTTGTTTATATAAACTCTACAGCATTTAAAATTCCTACGTATATTCTTTTCTCTATTTTCCTAATTTACTTATATCTATATATATATTACCAATCCTATCCTAGAAAATGAATTATGCAAAAGAAACTACAGAGTAGCTTAATACCTAACTATAGAAATAAATTTTTGTTTTAAATAAAAATTTATTTTCTCTGCCCTAAATATGAATTCATACATATATATTTTAAAATTTATAGAAAAGAGAGAATCTGTACCCAACGAAGAATAGACCCAGACAAACACTTCCAAAACACCACCACAAACCAACCCCTCATCCACCCCTTTGATCACACGGCAACACGAAGCCGCTGACTTCGTGTATTCACCGGTGTCGTTCAACCAAACCTCTAGTCCAGCAAAGCAAATCCTTTCATCACACGCGAAGCCAACCATCGCCAGAGATGAACCCACGCAAACCATCAGGCAAGATGTCGAGCTCCTTCCTCCTTCCAGCCTCACGACAGGCCCTAAGATCGCGAAACCCCAAAAGGAAAACTCGATCCTTCCACCACAAGAACCCGTCGCGGCACCACGCGAATTTCCCTCTACGCGGCCTCGGCTCTTCGATTTGTTCAGAGGGTTAGGAAATAGAAGTTGCGATTATAAAGGTCTTTGCGATTGAAAAAAATGAGAAGGGGAAATTCGATTTCGGTGCTAACTATGTGGGCAAAAAGAAAGAAGCCTGTGTTTATAAAAGGGAAAGTAAGTGGCTTCGACTAGAAGATGGTTTAGATTTTTTTTAATTTGTAAATGAAATGAAGATGTGGTTTCTGAAATTCTGAGGTGAAAGGTGGCGTGAAAGAGTGGTTGTACAGTGACTCGAAATGAAAGAATGCAGCTAATATGAGGATATAGGTCAATCAAAATTAGGTTATATTTAAATTAAGTTTTTCGATTTAACTTTCAATGCGTTTACCTATCGTACGATCATGCGATAATGCCTTACGCTACAAAATTTGAAATCCGATAATAATACACCATTACAGATCCAATGGAACTGGTTTACTCGAATTCCGAGACTGTGCCTCGGAAGGCTATTTTTAAATATCAACTTAAACGATATATTCTCAAACTGAACAAATCAATGTTAAAATCAAATTTAAAACTTTCATCATCCTCAGCACTATCAATATAAATTTTATAAGCCTACGAATTATTTTTAACAGGCTTAAAACTTCAGATTCAACATTTTTACTCAATGTCAAATTAGTTAATTCAATAACTTAATTATCAATAAATAGTGAGATTTGAATTCAAGTTAAAATAAACTTTTAAATATTTAAATCAATTAAATATTCCGATTTTAAATTGATTAAAAATTCCGGGTCGTCACACACACACACACATATATAGCTTCCTCACTGCATATTTGTTTATATTTGAAAAATTATTTCCTGATTTATTCTTACAATTATATGTTGAAAATTTATATTTTTAATTTAAGTTGTTGATTTGTTTGATAAGCTTATTTAATTCGTTTAGTTACTAGAAATAATTTATTAAAGGAAATTTAGTTTCAAATTTAATTTGTAGTTAAATAAATTTATTAAATGAAAATGTTTGAAATTAATTCGATAAAATAAATTTATTTAAAAGGAATTGGTTTAGTATTAAAAGTATTAGTTTTAAATAAAATAGTTAGTTAATTAAATCTATCAAATGGGAATGTATTGTTCGATTATTTCGAATATTAATAAAAATCGTAATTTTTTTTATATACAAGGTCAAAGAAATTTGAGAAAATGCGTTGGGTTGGAAAATGGTTGCGTGCGTAAGCAAACGGTGAGAACTTTTCAATCAATCAAATTTTCTGATTTAAATTTTAATAGCTAAATTTTTAAATTGATCGATTGTGTGTTTGGATAATTAATTTATTATTAGTTATATTAGTTTAGACCTTATGCACCACATAATAGTGAAGGTTATTATATTAAACCCATATATCGCGATATTCCACCTCGAAGTGGAATTTTTGTTATATATGTATTTGGAGTTGTTGATTTCCCGCATTATATAGCGGATGAGAGCATATTGCGCCGCATAATAGTGGATAATATTTTATAAATCCTATATACCGTGATATTCCACCTTGAAGTGGAATGAGTATTTAATTGTTGTGCTAACGTCTGTAGATGCAGGGAAACAGGTTGGAGGGATCCAACTGGATTCCTCAAATAATTAATTTGTTTCGTATGTTGTGTTATGATTAATTATAATCTGTGTATGATTATTTGTGACTGAAACTGTTGAAGGCTGTAATATTAGCCGTATATATTTTTGGTATCGTAGGATACCAGAAATAAATAAAAATTTGATTTTCAAATTTAGGTAGAAAATTTATAATAAATTCATTCAATGGAATCGGGTGAATTTTAAAAGAAGGAAATTTAAATAGATAAAGTTTTATCTTTGAAAACTTATTGAATAAATTCCAAAAATATGGGAAAATATTTTAATAAAGGAATTTAAGGTAATATTGTTTAATGGTTGAAGAAATTATTCAAGAAATGTATTTTAAAAAAAGTGAAAGAGATAAAGAAATTTATTTCAAAAGGAAATAGAATTAGAAATTAAATTTGGAATTTAATTTATAGTTGAAATTAATTTTAGAAGTCGATTCGGAAATTAATTTGGAGTTAGAATAAATCTTAGGAATCGATTTGGAAATTTGGTTAGCTGTTTTGGAAATAACTTGGGAAATCAATTTGAAATTGATTTAATATTGGGAAATTAATTTGGGAAATCAAATTGGAATTTGATTTTGTGTTTGAAATAAACTGGAAATCAATTTGGGATTTGATTTGGTTTGAAGATGATATTTAGGATTCGATTTAAAATTCATATATCAGTTGATATTTGAAAATGTAAATTCACAACGGAAATTTGTAAAGAAAAGGGAAATTGTTTAAAAATAAATATTGGTTTATTTTTAAAGTATAGAAATAAATTTACAAATTGGAATGTAAATTAAAATAAATCAAGAAGATTTATTAATTTATTAGAATTGACCATTTTGTAATGAAATGGAATTCTTCCCTGGAAAGCCGAGTATATTTTTAAAATACCTTTTGAATAAAATTTAAAAGTTTTAGATTTGGTTTTAAAATAATATTGTTGGAGAAATTAGTTTGGAAATTGTTTAAAGAAAAAATTATTTAATTAATTATATAAGGGATTATTTTAAAGATTTAAATTGATATTTGATTTAGAAAATAGTTATTTAAATATTTATACCCTATTTACAAATATAATTTTAAGATTAGTTTTGGACCTGAATTTTTATATGAAATATTAGTATAATATTTTTCATAACTAATATTTAAGCAAATATTCTAAGATGGTTTATTTTAAATGTTTTCAACTATATTTTGAATAAGTATTTTTATATTATTTTAAAATATTTGAATTCGGCAGATTTTCAGTGGAAATGAATAAATGTTTGGAAATGTATTCCATGTGAAAACAATGTTTTGAATTTGTTTTCAAAAATGATTGAAATGTGAAAAATTTATTTGAATTTGTTTTCAAGTGTTGAAAAATGAAATTTTATCTTGCAAAGATATATTGAAAATAATAATAATTGGGGGTAAATTATTTGAAATCCAGTGGCTGTTGTGAATGATGATTGATAGTTAAATAACCGACTATCAATATTGGCCATAATCGGCATTTGAATTTCGATGCGACCGGGAGTCGAATTCCAACTGGATATTCGGAACCCACATCGAACCTTTGTGATTGTGATAGATCTTTTGTTTAAAAGATCAAAGTGAAATTTTTGTGATTTGTTTGAATCTGAATGAACACTTATTTTTAAAATAAGTGCTCGTTATTCGGATTAACCGGGACAGGACCTTTTGTCATAAAACCCATTTCGAATAACGATATTGCATTTGAAGATGGTGTTGAAGACCGGATATTTTCGAAAGCAAAAGGATTTCCTATCAAATGTCTCTGCACCGGGTTGCTCCGGTATAGAGATTTTATCAGCCTTTTTGATGGGGATTCCGGACGTGATTAGTGAATATCCGGATTGCAAGGGCTTCTTGGAAGTGCCTTCGGTTCCGTTCGATCCCGGAACAGACTTTTATGGATGTGTGTCTGAAGTTACACTTTGAGATGTAAATCAGGTTTCCATCAAATACATTTCTGTTGGTGGTGGAAAATTTATTCTCTTATTTTAACACCCTTCTCTGAGACGTACGAGCTCAGAGGTTATGTAGGTGATGGTTACTAGTGATACATTCCCAATTTGGTAATGTGGCATACGAAGTGTTGTTGACCATTTGTTGATCGAAGCATGGATTTTGTGAAAAGCATAGCTTTGTGGACGAGACTTCGTCGAGCCTCACACCCTAGAATAGTCGAAACAGGAAGAATGCAGCGAGGTTATAGGGGGTGGCGCCCCTTAGGGTATGTGAATTTCCTTCTGGATAGAAGTAGTATCATGGTATGTAGCCCAGATATTTAACTTATGTGAATATCACAAATATATATTACCTTGTGATTGTGATTGTTGTTGTTGAGGATCCTCGGATAAAGGTTGTTTACAACCGGGGAATGGTATACTCGTGTTAGTAGTTACCTATTTTTGTAGAGGTAACCCGGCCTTGTGTTGGCAGAGATCCGGTTAAGTTTTCGGGACGTCCCTCCAGAGGCGTACCCTTGTGGCCCAGCAAGTTCCTTAGCCTGACCATTTGTTGGGAATCCAATCACCAATACGCATCTTGTATGGTTTTAGTTGTATAACCTGCCATTTACTTATGTTGGTCACCACTGTTTAGATGGTAGCTATAGTAGGCATAGTTCGGAATGTCTACGCTGGCTAAGATTAATATTATAGTTTTGAAATGTTTTCCACGCTATGCACAAATAATAATACTATCAAATGATTTTGCGTATCAAGCATATTTGACTATCATTAGGAGAAATCTCCTCCAATTCTGCATTTGCATTGTGCGTGTGGCGGGAGGCCTTATGGTAGTTTCATTTTCCAAAAGCATAGAGGATTTCTTTTTATTTTCTTTGTGAAAATAGCTGTTTTTAAGATCTCACACAGTCCCATAACTGACCTGGAATTCATTGTTCCCTTTCTAAACTCTAGGTGCCCATAATTATTCCACACGAGCAGCCTAGAGTCAGGTTATCAGTTATTCGGGAGCGAAGTCAGAAAAGAGTTGCTGTGGAGATTATAAGTTGAAGCTGGATGGTGAGTCGTATCTTTTACTATGTGGTGTCCGTTGCGTATGTTAGTGCAAATCAGTTTTCATATAGTCAAGTTATAATAACTGCAGTGATGTATGATGTCATTGTAAACTCTGATGTTGTTTTGTATTAAAAGTGATGAGTCTTTGATTTAAAGATTGTTCATTTATCTATTATATATTGTTCCGCTACGAAATGTGAGATTCTGTTTATTGTTTCTGCTTTTCTTCTATCTTCTTCTTCTTTAACCCTAACGGTTCTGTAAGGACCCCATTCTTCGACTTCCGAAAACCGACATCAATACGTCCACTATATCAACTGCTGAGCAATCGAATGCCGGAAAACCGAATTATTATGGTTTAAGAAGAAGAAAAAGATAGAAGAAGAAAGAAAAAGATAGAACAGAACAGAAAGAAACTATAGAACAATATCAGAATCTCACAATCGCAGCGGAACAACATATAATAGATAAATGAATAATCTTTAAACAAAGAACTATGTCAGTTATTACATTACATCATATTACATTACATTACATCATCAGAGTGTTCAACAACAAACAGCGGAAAAGAAATACTACATATGCTAGTTAATACGCCATGCCATACAGCTTGCTTCCAAATCTCTATAGCAACTCCCAAATCCAGAATAACCTGATAACCTATCTCTAAACTGCCCGTGTGGAAATTGGTGGGCACCCAGAGTTTAGGAAGGGAACAATAAACTCCAGGTCAGTCATGGAACTGGTGTGAGAACTAGAAACTGTTATTTTCACAAAGAAAATCAAAAGAATTTCTCTATGCTTTTGGAAAGTGAAACTACCATAAGGCCTCCCGCCACACACACAATGCAAATGCAGAATTGGAGGAGATTTCTCCTTATGATAGTCAAATATGCTTACTACGCAAAATCATTTGATTTTTATTATTTTTAGTGCATAGTGTAGAAAACATTTCGAAAGTATAATATAAATCATAGCCAACATACAACCATTATCGTGTGCCTACTATAGCTACCATGTTCAATAGCAGGTTACCGCCACATTCCATGGCAGGTAATACAACTAAAACCGTACAGTGTTCGTATTGTTTCTTTGGATTTCCAACAAATGGTCAGGTAAAGGAACATCCTACACCGAAATGGGTACGCCTCTGGAAAGACGCCCCGAGAACCTAACCGGATCTCTGTTGACACAAGGCCGAGTTACCACACGTTTCTGGGTGCAATGAAGCTGTAACTTGATAACTCCTACAAAAAGTATGCCATCCCCCGATCGTTACCAACCTTTATCCGAGGATCCTCAATACCAACAACCACGAAGTAATAAATTTGCAGCAACCACATAGGTAAAATATATGGGCTCCATACCAAGATACAACCTCTATCCAGAAGAAAATGGACATACCTCTGATGCAGCTAAGGCCGGAGAAGAAGTTGTGCAAACTTTAGTTCCTGAAAACATGAGTTTGTGGTGTAGTGTGATGAGTCGTTCACGACTCAGTGAAGGCTTGGGTCGCTGCCGAGCTAAGGAAGGAGGGCCACGAGTTAACAAGTTAAGGGGGAAGGTAGGCCGAGTTAACGAGACATCGGGTTTGAGTCGTCCACGACCCAAGAGAAGCATGAGTCGTTCCCGACCTAACTGTGACAATCTAAGTCGTTTACGACTTAACGGGATAAAGGACAACGGGTTACAGGAGCAAGAACCTATTTTAGGTCGACCCCGACCTAAGGAAGAGAAGCTACGACTTAAGAGCCTAAGTCGGCTACGACTTAACAAAAGAGGAAGCAGTCACGACCTAACTGAGTCGTTGAGGAGCGCAGGGGGATTGGGCTTGAGTCGGCACGCGCTTAAGTCGGCCATATGAGCTGAGGTGTTGTAGTTTGTTGGCCTTGAGTCGTTAGGTTGTATACGACCTAACTGTTGTAGCCGTTTGGTTGATGAGTCGTGTATCTTGTGTTGTTTTTTTTTGAGTCGGTAATGTATATGAGTCGGTCCTGTATGTAGATAAGCTGAGTCGTATGTCTTTGAGTCGTGTAAATTGTGTTGCGTTGTTAAGTCGGCAACGACTTATGATGAGTCGGAGTCTATGAGTCGGCAACGGGTTAAAGGGGTCGGTTGTGTCAAGCTATAAATAGGGGCGCGTGTTGTACATTTGTGGCGGTTGATTTTTGGAATAAAATTCTCTTTTGATAGCTTTGTGCTTTCATACCAATTGGTAGTTGAGTGTAATCTCCTATCTCCTCTTTCGGTTAATCGAGTGCACTCGATTCAACGATCGTAGAAGCCGATTCACGGAATCTAGTGCGCTAGATCAACGTGCGAAGAATCGTAGATCTTAGAACACGGTATAGTGCGCTATCAACGTGTTTGAGATAGCTAAAGTTCGGTATCTTTGGATCAACGAACTTGGGCATTTTGGTATCTTCAACTCACCGATTGCTACATTTCATTGATTGAAGTTTTGTTTGATCAATCCGCTGCGTCAGTTTTGGTATCGGAGCCATACTTAGCCAATCATAGCTAAGTTGATTCTTGGAGCCAAGTTTTTGAAGTTTGAAGTTGTTCGTCGTGTTCATATTGAAGTTGCATCAAGTTTGGAGTGTTTGATCCATTTCATTTTGGATCGAGGAGTTGGATATTGTTTGGATTTTGTCTTGGAGTTTTGCGTGCCAAGATTTGAAATGTGGAGCTGTGTAGAAGCCATTGCCGATCTAAGTAGAGGCCGAGACAAGATTAAGCCGTGCATTGTTGAGCCGTGACTTATTGCATTGTTGAAGCTTTGAATTTTGTGTTCGAATTGTTGAAGTGTTTGTGAAAGTTTTCAATCATGCCACCAAGGAGAGCTAATCGTCATCAAAATGTTGAAGCTTTGTATCGTAGAGAAGAAGCCGAGCTTATGGAACAACGTATTAATGAAAAATTTGATGAAGGCATTGGGAAGTTGGAGAAATTGATGAATGATTTGAATCAAAGGAGGAGATCACCAAACTCGAACCATGGAGGAAACCGAGTTTCGCCATCGGTTACGGAAGCGAGGAGGGTATCGCCACATTCTTGTAGAGATAGAAGAGAAACGTCAATTTCATCACGAAGAGATCATCATGAATATGCACATGAAGAGAGAAGAAGTCAACGTGAATTTGACCATGAAGCATATAGGAATGAAGAGAGACATAGTCGAAGAAGCATGCATGAACGAAGGGATGATAATGGTCGAGATCGATGTAGGCGTACTTTTGATTTTGTTGAAGAGGGTGATAGAGCTAGTATTCATTATCGAGATCGAGACCTAGTTCAAAATTCTAATCGGGATGTTGAAGATGATCGTCGATGGGAATCGGGTATGAAGATGGAAATTCCGGAGTTTAAAGGCGGAATGATTGCAGAAGAATTTCTCGATTGGATTTCTAATGTTGAAGAGATCTTTGATTTCAAGGAGGTTCCTGAGCATAGAAGGGTGAAGTTGGTTGCTACTAGGTTGAGGGGGAGAGCTTTGGCGTGGTGGCAGCAAACTAAACTAACCAGGGAGAGAATGGGGAAGTCAAAGATAGAATCGTGGGATAAGATGAAGAAGTTGATGAGATCTACTTTCTTACCTTACAACTACCAATCACTTATGTACCAGAGGTTGCAGAATCTGAGGCAAGGGACAAAGTCTGTTAGTGATTATGCTGATGAATTTTACCAACTCATTGCCAGGAATGATATTATGGAAACGGAAGAACAGCTAACTGCTAGATTCATTGGGGGATTGAGAATGCAGATCCAGGATATGGTTAATATGTTTGATCCTAGATCAGTTGCAGAAGCACATCAAAAAGCGTTGGCTTGGGAGAAACAAGGAAGGCGTGGAGGTGGTGTGTTTACAAATTCCAATAATCAAGCAAGGGGTGTTGGTGGAAGTTCTAATGTTCCTAAACCTGTTTCAAAACCAGTGGTGAAGGAGGCTGAGAAGGCAAAGGTTAGAAGTGGGTTCAAGTGTTATAATTGTCAGGAGTTGGGTCACAAAAGCAACGAATGTCCGAAGCCGAAGAAGAGAACCATGGTTGCAGAAGTCGAGGAGGATAATGGTGAGGAGGCAGAATGTTCAAATACACCTTATGTTGAGGAGGAAGAAGAATTGTTTGGAGATGAAGGTTGTAATCTTATGATGAGGAGAAGTTGTTTAACACCAAAGCAGGAGGAGGATTGTAGTTGGTTGAGAAGCAATATTTTTCAGTCGACGTGCACTATTCTGGGAAAGGTTTGCAAGTTCGTTATTGATGCGGGAAGTTGTGATAATATTATTTCTACAGAAGCAGTGAGGAAATTGAACTTGAAGACTGAGAAGCATCCTAAACCGTACAAGCTAGCATGGTTAAGGAAGGGTGGTGAAGTGAAAGTGTGTCGAAGAGCTTGTGTTAATTTTTCTATTGGGAAGAAGTACAAAGATGAAATTTGGTGTGATGTTGTAGACATGGACGTGTGTCATCTGTTGTTGGGCAGACCATGGCAGTTTGATAGAGCAGTTCAACATGATGGTCGTGCCAATAGTTACAGTTTCATGTTCGAGGGTACTAAAATCACTTTGGTTCCCAAGAAGCAACAACAGAAGGAGAGCAAGTTAGAAGAGGTTGAAGAGTTGAAAACTTTATTATCTTTGAAGGAGTTTGTGAAAGAAGTAGAAGATGAACCCGAGATGTTTTTGTTGATTGGGAGAGAGAGTAGTGAAGAAGTTGAAATTCCTGAAGAAGCAAAGCCAATTTTGAAAGAATTTGAAGATGTATTTCCAGAGGAGTTGCCTAAGGAGTTACCACCATTGAGAGACATTCAACATCAAATTGATCTTGTTCCGGGAGCAGTGTTACCACATCGACCACATTACCGAATGAGTCCGAAGGGACATGAGGAGTTACGAAGGCAAGTGGAAGAGCTGTTAGAGCAGGGGCGTGTTCAGGAAAGTTTGAGTCCATGTGCTGTGCCAGCATTGTTGGTACCAAAGAAGGACGGAACATGGAGAATGTGCACAGATAGTAGAGCTTTGAATAAGATCACTGTCCGATATAGATTTCCTATGCCGAGGTTGGATGATTTGTTGGATCAGTTGAGTGGGGCAACTATATTCTCGAAGATTGATTTGAAGAGTGGTTATCATCAAATTCGAATCAGACCTGGAGACGAATGGAAGACAGCTTTCAAGACGAGAGAGGGGTTATACGAATGGTTGGTTATGCCATTTGGTTTGTCGAATGCACCTAGTACATTCATGCGGGTGATGAATCAAATCTTTAGACCATTCATTGGGAAGTTCGTCATGGTTTATTTCGATGATATTCTGATATACAGCAGGAGTACGGAGGAGCATGTTCAACAATTGAGGGAAGTATTGATTATTCTTCGTGAGGAACAATTTTATGCTGCTACGAAGAAATGTGTGTTTATGACGCACAGTGTTTTATTTCTGGGTTATGTTGTTTCAAGAGAAGGTATTCAAGTTGACCAGAGTAAAGTTGAAACTATTAGAAATTGGCCACAGCCGAGAACTATCACTGAAGTTAGAAGTTTTCATGGATTGGCATCATTCTACCGAAGGTTCATTCCACACTTCAGTAGTGTGATGGCACCAGTTACTGATTGCATGAAGGGTAAACAATTTGTATGGTCAGAAGAAGCGGGAGTTGCTTTTGAGAAGATCAAGGAATTGTTGACGTCTGCACCAATTCTTGTTTTACCGAATTTTCAGTTATTGTTTGAATTGCATACAGATGCTTCGAAGGTTGGTATTGGAGGAGTTCTGAGTCAGAATGGGAAGCCAGTTGCTTATTTCAGCGAAAAATTGTCAGGGGCAAAAATGAGATACAGTACATATGACGTTGAATTCTATGCTGTTGTACAAGCTGTTAAGCATTGGAGACACTACCTATTTCAGAAGGAATTTGTTCTTTACACTGATCATGAAGCATTGAAACACTTACAGGGGCAGGATAAAATTTCAGCGAGACATGCATCATGGATTGCATATTTACAGCAGTTTAATTTTGTCGTTAAGCACAAATCAGGGGTGACAAATCGGGTAGCTTATGCTTTGAGTAGGAGGAGTCATTTATTAACGACAATGAAAGTTGAAGTGACGGGGTTTGAATTACTGCCAGAGATGATTGAAGAAGATCCTTACTTTGTGAAATATGTTGAGAAAGTGAAGGATGGGAGTACCAATGAATTTATGTTGGTTGATGGATTCTTGTTCAAAGGAAATCAATTATGCATTCCAGACTGTAGCTTGAGATTGAAAATTGTCAAGGAGTTACACGAGGAAGGGCATGTGGGCCGTGATCGTACTTTACAGTTGATTTCACAATCTTATTTTTGGCCATCGATGAGAAAAGAGGTTGAAAGATTCGTGGAGAGATGCCATATTTGCCAGGTGTCAAAGGGAACAGCATCGAATGCAGGGTTGTATATGCCATTACCAGTACCGTCTAAGCCATGGGTTGATATTAGCATGGATTTCGTTTTGGGTTTGCCTAGAACTCAAAGGGGAAATGATTCTATATTTGTAGTGGTGGACAGGTTTTCGAAGATGGCACATTTTATTGCCTGCAAGAAGACAGCGGATGCAGTTCGAGTAGCACAGTTATTTTTCAAGGAGATCTATCGACTTCATGGATTACCAGAGTCTATTGTGTCGGATAGAGATACTCGTTTTCTGAGTCACTTTTGGTTAAGTTTGTGGAAGATGGTGGGAACAAAGCTGAAGTTTAGTAGCGCTTATCATCCACAAACTGATGGACAGACAGAAGTTGTTAACAGGTCATTGGGGAATTTGTTGCGATGTCTTGTACAGGATAATTTGAGAAGTTGGGATATGAAGTTATGCCAAGCAGAGTTTGCTCATAATCATTCCATGAATCTTAGTACGGGTTACAACCCATTCCAGATTGTATATTCAAATTTACCCAGGGGACCGTTGGATTTGGCAGTAGTACCACAATCGAAGGGGACGGTTAAACGAGCTGCTGATTTTGTTGATGAGTTGACTGAATGTCATAAAATCGTTCAGGAACGATTGAAGAAATCGAATGAGAAGTATAAGAAGTCTGCAGATTTGAAGCGACGAAATGTTGAATTTAACGAAGGCGAGTTGGTTTATGCAGTATTGACGAAAGACCGTTTTCCAGTGGGAACATACAATAAATTGAAAGCGCGGAAAATTGGTCCAGTTGAAGTTTTGAAGAAAATCAATGAGAATGCTTATCGATTAAAGTTACCAGATGATGTTTATACTTCTGATGTTTTTAACGTCAAACATTTAATTCCATATCATGGAGGTGAGATTGTTGTGGAAGAAGTTGCAAATTCGAGGACGAATTTTTCTCAACCAGGGGAGGATGATGCAGCTAAGGCCGGAGAAGAAGTTGTGCAAACTTTAGTTCCTGAAAACATGAGTTTGTGGTGTAGTGTGATGAGTCGTTCACGACTCAGTGAAGGCTTGGGTCGCTGCCGAGCTAAGGAAGGAGGGCCACGAGTTAACAAGTTAAGGGGGAAGGTAGGCCGAGTTAACGAGACATCGGGTTTGAGTCGTCCACGACCCAAGAGAAGCATGAGTCGTTCCCGACCTAACTGTGACAATCTAAGTCGTTTACGACTTAACGGGATAAAGGACAACGGGTTACAGGAGCAAGAGCCTATTTTAGGTCGACCCCGACCTAAGGAAGAGAAGCTACGACTTAAGAGCCTAAGTCGGCTACGACTTAACAAAAGAGGAAGCAGTCACAACCTAACTGTGTCGTTGAGGAGCGCAGGGGGATTGGGCTTGAGTCGGCACGCGCTTAAGTCGGCCATATGAGCTGAGGTGTTGTAGTTTGTTGGCCTTGAGTCGTTAGGTCGTATACGACCTAACTGTTGTAGCCGTTTGGTTGATGAGTCGTGTATCTTGTGTTGTTTTTTTTTGAGTCGGTAATGTATATGAGTCGGTCCTGTATGTAGATAAGCTGAGTCGTATGTCTTTGAGTCGTGTAAATTGTGTTGCGTTGTTAAGTCGGCAACGACTTATGATGAGTCGGAGTCTATGAGTCGGCAACGGGTTAAAGGGGTCGGTTGTGTCAAGCTATAAATAGGGGCGCGTGTTGTACATTTGTGGCGGTTGATTTTTGGAATAAAATTCTCTTTTGATAGCTTTGTGCTTTCATACCAATTGGTAGTTGAGTGTAATCTCCTATCTCCTCTTTCGGTTAATCGAGTGCGCTCGATTCAACGATCGTAGAAGCCGATTCACGGAATCTAGTGCGCTAGATCAACGTGCGAAGAATCGTAGATCTTAGAACACGGTATAGTGCGCTATCAACGTGTTTGATATAGCTAAAGTTCGGTATCTTTGGATCAACGAACTTGGGCATTTTGGTATCTTCAACTCACCGATTGCTACATTTCATTGATTGAAGTTTTGTTTGATCAATCCGCTGCGTCAACCTCAGGGGCGTGACCCCTAAAAAAAACTTTGCCACAACATTCCTATTTCGACCATTTCCGGGTTGTGAGGCTCGACGAAGTCTCGTCCACAAAGCTACGCTTTTTTACAGAGCCACGCTTTGATCAACAAATGATCAATAAATAATCATCACACAGCAACACTCAGCATGCCACATTACCAAATTGGGAGTATATAGCTGATAATCTTCAACTACAAAACCTCTGAGCTCGTACGTCTTAGAGAAGGGTGTTAAGCTAAGAGAATAAATTCTCCGCCACCAATAGAGATGTATTTGAAAGAAATCTGCTTTATATCTCAAAATTTAATGTCAGACACGTAACCATACAAGTCCGTTTCGGGATCGAACGGAACCGAAGGCACTTCCAAAGAAGCCCTTGCAATCCGGATATTCACTAATCACGTCCGGATTCCCATCACATAGGGTAATAAATCTCTATATCGGAGATCACCCGATGTAGAGACATTCGACGGTAATCCTTCCGTTTTCAAAAATATCCGGTCTTCAACACTAGTCTTCAATGCTATCCATTATGTCGTATCACTATTCGAAATGGGTAATCTGAATAACGAGCGCAATAATTTAAAAAATTTCAACCAATTCACAACAAATACCTATTTAAAGGTTAATATTGATAGTCGGTTATTTAACTATCAATCAATATTCACAACATCACCCAATTATAAATAATCTTCCCAAATTATTTATTTTTCAAATTATCTTTACAAGATATATATTCCACACTTTAACCATTTGAAAACCAATTTCAAATCAATTTTCCACTATACAACTTTCATTTCAAAATGGTTCATTTAAACCAATTCAACAAATCCTTATCGATTTATTAAATTTACGTCCCAAATTCGTGAATTCATTTCCACACTTTAAAAAAAAACCAATGTTTATTTTTAAACAAATTTCCCTTTCTTTTATAAATTCCATAGTGAATTTACCTTTCCAAAATATCTATGAATATACGATTTCCAAATCGATTTCTAATATTCATTTTCAATTTATCTTTAAAAGATAAAATCTCAAAACTTTCACTTCATATTGGAAATACATTTCCATATTAAATAATAAGTAATTCACAAAACTTTTTATTTTCAACATTTTGAAAATATTCAATATACTTAAATTCAAATTAAGTATATATTTTATTCTTTAAGGAAAACTTCCCTTAAGCACTTTTATTTGGGTCAAAACGAATGTTGCGTAAAACATCGTTACGACAACCCAAAATCACTAGTATAGGGATTCAAAATTAAGATAGATATATAAATCCCAATATTATATAAAGTATTTCCTTTCGGAAATCATTTACTATAACAACGGTGTTATAGCCCACCATTTCCTTATTTCTCGAAAACGTCTATTTCAACAATGAATGTTGAAATCTATGTGTTCGATATTTAATGCAATTTAAAACATCTTTAAATCGTTTTAAATTCTATTTAAAACGTCACTTCCCCAAAACATTTCTTTAATATATATTCACTGCCCAAAATCGTGAATATACTTCATTAACCAAATTCAACATTTTCTACACATTTTATCTAAATGATTTTCCACTATCCAAAATCGTGGATATACTTCCTTTAATAAACTATAATAATTAACTTATCAAAATAAGTCGATTTCGGATTTATAAAACAACGTTTATATATTCCACTTATATTTATTTTATAAAAACTTCCACTTATAAAATCCCTTAATGGACAAATTCTATTTATATCTCATTTAAATGCCAAAATCCAATTAATAAGTGAATTACTTATAAATCCTTTACTTTACAAAATCTATTCATTTTATAAGTTCACAATTTATAAATCTATAAATTTCATTCACTTATGAAATCCGTTTATACTTCATTTTAACACTTATAAAAACTCGTTTTATAATTCCAATATTTTTAATTTATAAATTTCAATTTCATAAACCTTTTATATAAACCGTTTAAAATAATTCAAAAATCCCAATTTAAACCATTTTACAAATT
This sequence comes from Allium cepa, assembly GCA_030765085.1. Classification (NCBI taxonomy): domain Eukaryota; kingdom Viridiplantae; phylum Streptophyta; class Magnoliopsida; order Asparagales; family Amaryllidaceae; genus Allium; species Allium cepa. The sequence continues at coordinate 753,578,843 of CM060931.1, read as the reverse complement.
TATCAACAATTTATTTCAAAAATCACATTTCGGTTATATTTCACAAAAATCATAATCTTTATAACACTGAAATTATAATGTTTATTTATTTAAAATGAATCAATTCCAAAATTAAAATTTTATTATGAAATCTCAACTTAAATTTTCAAAAATCCAATGTTATTTATTTTCGGCATCTAATGATACCAAAAATATATTCGACTAAATTTTAGCCTTTAGCGATCTCAATCACAAAGATAATCACAAAGATTATAAATAGATTAACACACAACATTGAAACCAATTCAATCATTTGAGGAATCCAGTTGGATCCGTCCAACCTGTTTCCTTGCATCCACAGATGTTAGCACAATACCAATTCTGCTTCAGGATGGAATATCGCGGTATATGGGATTTATAAAATACTATCCGCTATTATGCGGCACAATAGGGTCTCATCCGCTATATAATGCGGGAAAATCAACTCCAAGTACATATATAATACCAATTCCACTTCAAGGTGAAATATCGCGGTATATGTTTTTAATAAATAACCTCCGCTTACTAACGGCACATAATGTCTATTTCAAAACAATAAATAGCAATTTATCATCCAAGCATATAATCAACACAATCAAGCTATTTTAAATCTAACTATTTAAAATTTAAATCGAACAATTCGATTGAGTGAGAAGTTCTAACCTTGCTTTCAATTTAGTTTCCGCGTTTATTTCGAATAAAATTAAACGCGCGTTTAATTTTACCCGAAATTCCCAGCAGCTCCAAACCAGCTCCATTGCGTAATGCTCGACAAAACGAAGCCAACGCAACTTGTTTCGTCAGTTTTCGACCTCGTATCACAAAGATATGATAGTTTAAAGTTAACACGAAATTGAATACAAATTTAATTTCAGTTTTCTTTTATATTTCTATAACCTTAAATCTCTGCCGTTAGATTCAAAGCACAAAATCAAGGCCGTTAATCACTTCTTCTCCACCGCGTTTTGTTCTAGGCAACTACGAACGCATCAAACCCATCTCGGTCGCCTACATCTCATGAATTTCGCAACCATCATCGATGACTTTCACGTTGATCAACAAGTACCATTCGAAAGGCCATTGCCTACTCCACCTTCACCCTAAGTTTGAATGAGCTCGGTCGTCCCTGGCTCGAGAAAAATGATCACAAACTGCACACATTCGTGGCCTCCAAACGATCAATCTACAACTCCTTTTACGATCTTGACCGTTGGATATGGAGATCCCTCGATGCTCTACAACTTCCATGTTGAACGTTTCTTGTAATTATCAACGGATTTTAAGAAAATGAGGGAGAAAGGAGATTGATTTCTGGCCTTTGAATTTGAAAGTGGCGGCCGCTGTTTTAAAACCCTAGGGTTTGTTTTCTTGTTTGCAAATGAGAATAAAATCGTTCTTTTATAGAAAAATATTGAAACACTATTCGTCCCGGGTTTTCCGAACTCCGATTTACGTGCGATGACCGGCGTTTCTAGGGTTTACCCCGCGTTCCAAACACAATGGAATAGGTTTTGGAAGCTAATTCGATCATCTGTGTGAGTTATGGCAATAAACAATCGATTTAAAATTAAACCGATTAAACGATTTTATATGCGTTTTGGCTTCCCCCGGACAGACGGTAAATCAGATTGACACGAAATTTGAAAACATACAATAATATCACATTACAGATCTGATGAAACTAGTTTCACCGAAATCCGAGACTGTTTGAAAAATGGCTATTTTAACCCGTCTATTAAATATTAAAATATTCGATTTTCACAAATCAACTTTAAATTCAATTTTAAAAGTTCTATAACATCATCCTAACTCCAATATGATTAAATAAAATTTTACAAATCATTTTCAATCATATTAAACCCAATTTCCAATTATTTCTGTAATTTCAACTATTAAATTATCGATTTAGTTACCAAATTAAATCCAGATATTCGACAAATAAATTTAATTGACTGTTTAATTTCACTTATTAATATTTAAAATCAATTAAATATTCAAATTTTAATTAACAAAAATTCTGCGTCGTTACAGGTTCGGTTTTCCGACATTCGACTGTGCGACATTTGATACAGTGGACGTATAAATGTCGACTTTCGGGCGTCAAAAAGCCGGACCGTTACGCCTCCCATCATATTCAATTGGCTCATGAAGATCATTGAGATGTAAAAATCCTCTATCTTAGGCTTCCAAATACCCCAAATTTTACTATTTAGAATAGCAATATGTGAGAAAGAAGTTAAATTTGACATTTTAACAATTATATAAATCTAAAATTACCCTTAATCTTGCTATAATCTAGCTTCGATACCAATTTGTTAGGATTTTTGTTGTGTAAAACTTAAAAGGGTATAAAATTATTGCAGAAGCCTATCCTAGAATCTTATATCACCCAAGTACAAAGGGATAATATTAGATGAAATTAATAATATTTGAAGACAAACAATGGCGAATATAGATCTAAAACACAAAGAAATCAAGAGAGCAACATACAAGCTTCCACCCAACAACCATTTAAATTGATTCTCAAAAAACAATTATTTACAATTAACCCATCAAATAAAAGTAAACAGAACAAAAAATAGAATCAATAAGATAATTGAGAAAGAATCTTTATCTCTATAACAATGGCTTTTAGTGTTTGCAGAAGAACTACAATGACGGAAGAAAAAATAAATACCAAATATTTTTTTGCACTTTTTTACTCTCTTCTAGGTTCTTTTGTAACATCAATTACTTAAAGCCTAAGGTAATTCTATATGAAAAAAGGTAAATTGATTAGCCAATTAGAGAGAGAAATAAACGTAACTAAATATGTCTATTAACTAGAAGAAACAAAATTTTCTCTTTCTTTCTTTTGCATATAGTATAAATAATATAAAATGTAGAATTCAAAATATGTTTCTGATCTTATAGTGATGACCCAGAAATTTTTAACATTTGAGATGAAATATTTAATTGATTTTAAATATTGGAAGTTGTTTTTAAACTGGAATTTCAAAATTAACTATGAATTTGACAATTTAATTATTGAATTTAGTTTATTAAAGTTGGATAGAAATTTGAATCCTTAGTTTTAAACTGATTAAAAATATTTCAAAGGCTTGTAAAATTCATATTGATAATACTAAAGATAATAGAAGCTTCAGAAGTGAAGTTGGAAATAATTTATTCAGTTTTGAAATTTTATCGTTTTTAACGATATTTAAAAATAGCCTTCCGAGGCACAATCTCGAAATCTGACGAAACCAGTTCCATTGGATCCGTAATATTATTTTTTATTATCGGAGTTCAATTTTCATTATGTTTGGAGTTGTCGTTCGGCCGTACGATAAGCAAACGCGCTGAAAATTATATCGAAATTTAATTTAATAACTGAGTTCGAAAAGCTATCTTCTCCATACGACCGAATTTGGCCTCGGAACCTTTTCCATCGTATTCGGGATAGGCTTATAACACCATAAACGGCTAACGGCATGCCTCGATAAGGGTTTGGGATTTTTACTGTGTGATCGATACGTTTTGAAATTTTAAAATAATGTTTATATATCTTTTTCAAAAATCAAAGTTATCACCCTCAAATTGAAACGTACACGTTTCCATTACCTTCTCAAATACTCCAGTTTTTCTTCCTTTAAAACACACGCATCAGAGCAAGATTAAACGAGGAATGGCAAAGGCAGAATTCATTTATAAAAATTAATCAGAGCTCCTTCTAAATCGCGCCTTCCCTCTCCCGTCTTCCATCAGTTCGTGAAAAGGAAAAAAATGAAACCTAAATCAAGTTGAAGTCGCGTGCCTCTCTTTCCCTTTCTCTCTTCAATAAATTAACGAACGAAAGAAAAAAATAAATAAATAACAAGGCGCGCGAGCACCTGGGATCGAGGGCAGAAATCGAAGGGAGGAAGTCGTGATGAAAATCGCAAAGGGCGTGCGCATGGAGGGTCACGAGGTCAGGCGATTCAAAGCAGAAGGCTCGCGTTCGATCTCGTGAAGACCGATGGCTCGCGCGCATTATTTAAGGGTGAGGAATCTCGTGAGGCTCTGAAGCACGCGAATGAATCGTGATTCTATCGGCAGCACGTGGAAGGGGGAAATGTTTGATGGCATTAGGCGAAGCAGTGCCGCTCGCGATCGTCCACAGAAGGTCGCCACACTCTAGGGTTGCAAGTTCTTGAATTGAAGGATTGGGACAGTTGCATTCTCTGTGAGCACGTGAGAGGAGGTGGAGCTGGGGTATCTCTTGACGAGCGAAGGCTTGGGGTTCAATTTCGAGTGTCACGTTCGTGGCGGCGACAACAGTGGCTCGTCGACAGAGAGGCATCCTCGATTTAACTTTTTCTTAATTTAACCTAATTTATAAAAATGTATATCAAAATCAGAAGAAAAAAATGATGACAAATCTGGAAAAATATATATATAGTTTACTGTTTAATTTTAGACTACATACAATGTTAATTGTATACATATGTGTATATGTACATTCTTTTATAAAGTATTGAAGAGTACCTAAATGTATTTGGGTGATTAACTTGGGTAATTAACTTATTAAATTTATTTTTGATACTAAAGGGCATTTTTATAAGGAAATAGTTGAAATCCAATTTTTAGTAAATTAAATTTATTAAATAGTAATGGATTTTTCAAGTTAATTCAAATATTAATTAATCATCTAACATTTATACAAGGTCAATATCTAATGAAATCAGGACGGAATGGAAATGAATTGGAATGGATTGTATGCGTAAGCAAAAGGTGAGGTATTCTCACTTAAATTATAATAATTGAAAATTTTCAGTTATTAATTGATGGTTGAATTGTGATAGTTAATTTGATTGTTTATTATGTGCTTGGATGATTATTTTATTATTAGTTATATTAGTTTAGACCCTATGCACTGCATAATAGCGGAGGTTATTATATCAAACCCATATACCGCGATATTCCACCTCGAAGTGGAATTGGTATTATATATGTATTTGGAGTTGTTGATTTCCCGCATTATATAGCGGATGGGACCCTATTGCGCCGCATAATAGCGGATGATATTTTATAAAACCCATATACCGCAATATTCCACCCTGAAGTGGAATCGGTATTTAATTGTTGTGCTAACATCTGTGGATGCAGGGAAACAGGTTGGAGGGGATCCAACTGGATTCCTCAAATAATTGAATTTGTTTCATTATTTTATGTTGATTATTTATAATCTATGTGTGACTAGTTGTGACTGAAACTGTTGAAGGCTAAAATATAGCCGAATATATTTTTGGTATCGTAGGATACCAGAAACAAATAAAATTTGATTTTTGAAATTTAGTAGAAAATTTATAGTAAATTAATTTAGAAATCAAATTAGAAATTGATTTGGTGTTTGTATAAGATTTTTAAAATCAATTTAAAATTCATATATATTAGTGGATATTTGGGAATTTAAATTTAGAATGAGAATTTTATAAAGGAAAAGGTATTTTGACTTAAAAATAAATGTTGGTTTATTTTTAACGGTGTGAAAAGGAATTTACAGATTTGGAATGTAAACTAAAATAAATCGAAAGATTTTTTCGATTTATTAATTGATATAAACGGAAAGAAATTCTTCCTTGAAAAGCCGAATATATTTTTAAAGTAACTTTTATAGTATAAATTAAAAGTTTTAGAAATTGTTTTGAAAAAATATTGTTAGAAAATCTATTTGGAAAATGTTTAAATCTTTAAAGTAAAGATATATTTAGTTGATTATAGAAATGATTATTTTAAAGATTTAATAAAAATTTGATTTAGAAATTGGTTATCTAAATATTTATACCCTATCTACTAATTTTTATTTTAAGGTTAGTTGGACTTGAATTTTATATGAGACATTCATATTATATCTTCATAAATAATATTTAAATAAATGTTTTAAAATAGTTTTATCTTAATATTTCCAAGTATATATTTTGTATAAGTGATTTAAAGTATTTTAAAATATTTGAACTCGGTAGATTTTCAGTGGAAATAAATATTTGGAAATTTTTTCCACGTAAGGAAAAATGATTTGAAACTTGTTTTCAAGATATTGAAATGTGGTCAGTAATTTGAAATTTGTTTTGAAATGATTGAAGTGTAAAAAAATATATATCTTGTGAAGATGTTTTGAAAATAAATAATTGGGAAAAATTATTTAAATCCTGGTGCTTGTTGTGAATATTTATTGATAGTTAAATAACCGACTATCAATATTGGCCGTTTTTAAATGGCATTTGAATTTTGATGCGACCGGGGGTCGGATTCCAAGTGGATATCCGGAAACCACATCGAACCTTTATGATTGTGATGAACCTTTTTATTTAAAATATCAAAGTGGAAATTGTTGTGATTTGTTTGAAATCTGAATGAACACTTATTTCAAAAATAAGCGCTCATTATTCGGATTAGCCGCGAGAGGACTTTGTGTCATAAAACCCACTCTGAATAACGATCCGACGAAATGGGATTACATTTGATGACGGTGTGGAAGACCGGGTATTTTCAAAAGCAAAAGGATTACCTGTCGAATGTCTCTGCACCGAGTTGCTCCGGTATAGAGATTCTACCGCCCTTTGTGATGGGGATTCCGGACATGATTTGTGAATATCCGGATTTGCAAGGGCTTCTTTGGAAGTGCCTACGGTTCTGTTCGAACCCGAAACAGACTTGTATGGTCGTATGTCCGACACTACACTTTGAGATATAAAGAGGATTTCTTTCGAATACATATCTGTTGGTGTCAGAGAATTTATTCTCTTAGCTTAACACCCTTCTCTGAGACGTACGAGCTCAGAGGTTATGTAGTTGAAGGTTATCAGTGATATACTCCCAATTTGGTAGTGTGGCATGCTAAGTGCTGCTGTGTGTTGATGATCATTTGTTGATCATTTGTGATCAAAGCAGGGCTTTCGTGTAAAGCGTAGCTTTATGGAGGAGACTTCGTCGCCTCACACCCCTGAAATGGTCGAAACAGGAAAGATGTGGCAAGGTTATGAGGGTCGCGCCCTTTAGGGTATGTCATTTCCTTCTGGAAAAGGGTGGTGTCGGGTATGGAGCCTTGATATTTAACCTTTGTGGTTGCAACAAATACTTTTCTTTGTGGTTATTAGTGTAGAGGATCCTCGGATAAAGGTCCCAAAGGACTGGGGAATGGCATACTCGTGTAATAGTTACCTAGTTACAGAGGTAACCCGGCCTTGTATTGGCAGAGAGTTGGTTAAGTTCTCGGGACGTCCCTCCAGAGGCGTACCCATGTGACAGTAGGAAGTTCCTTAGCCTGACTATTTTTTGGAAATCCAATTCCCAATACGAACCCAGTGCGGTTTTAGTTGTATAACGTGCCATTTACTTATGGTGGTTACTACGGTTTAGATGGTAGCTATAGTAGGCATAGTACGAATGTCTATGCTAGCTAAGATTAATATTATACTTTTGAAATGTTTTCTGCACTATGCACTAATAATAATATTAAAAAGATTTTACGTATTAAGCATATTTGACTATCATAAGAAGAAATCTCTTCCAATTCTGCGATTGCATTGTGTGTGTGGTGGGAGGTCTTATGTTAGTTTCATTTTCCAAAAGCATAGCGGATTTCTTTTTATTTTCTTTGTGTAAATAACTATTTTTAAGATCTCACACCAGTCCCATGACTGACCTAGAGTTTATTGTTCCCTTTCTAAACTCTAGGTGCCCACAATTTTCCACACAGGCAGCCTAGAATCAGGTTGTCAATTATTTTGGAGCGAAGTCAGAAAAGAGATGATGTGGAAATCAAGAGCAAGCTGGATGGCAAGCATATCACTAGTATATGTTATATTCCTTTCCGTTGTTTTGTTGTTGTAACACTCTGATAATGTAGTGTGATGTAATGTAATAACTGATATAGTTATTTGTTTTAAAGATTATCCATTAATCTATTTTATTTGTTCCGCTACGAAATGTGAGATTCTGTTATTGTTTCTGTTTCTTCTTCTATCTTCTTCTTCTTTAAACCCTAACGGATCGGTTTTTCGACATTCGACTATTCGGCATTCGATACAGTGGACGTATTAATGTCGACTTTCGGGCATCGAGAAATCGGGTCGTTACACTTATCTTCAGCGATGGTATAAAAAAATAGAATCAAGCTATGTGATTCTTCTCCTTTTATGTTTTCACTTTTATGACCATTTTATATGATCAATGCTCTTCTCATATTTGAAGTTTTAGATTGTTGCTTTTATGTTGCTTTTTCAATTTTGAGAAAATCTAATCTTTTAGGGTTCTACAAAAATTGATTTAGTCAGAAACTGAATAGCGATTTGTAACGAAGCACGATATTTTGGTTTCATTAACTATGGTGGAGACATTCAAATTGCATTCAGAATTGTAAGACTTATCGATTTTTAAAGTCATTGTTGATCTGAATATTAGAATTTTAATTTTGAACCTGAGCATAAGGAATTCGAAATTTGAATCGGAGGAACTTGGAGGAAAAACAAGGAGATATTTGCAATAATAAGAAATGGATGTGGAAAAAACTCATATTTTTCGGGAAAATCTACAAATGGAACAGAATCCTATTAATATTGGTTTCAGACAAATTTACTTTGGCTCCTTACAACAGGCAAACCTCCATGAATGTTGTTTTGATTTTTGTACCGTATATATAAATGTAAGATAAATCAACCATTGATTTTGGTACGTATATATAAATAAATGTGGTTTCATTTATATGAATTTTTCCAACCACTCAAATAATTAATTTCAGACCACAAACTAATTTCATTTTAATATTTTAATGTACTCCCTTTTACCTCCTAAATCATTTATTTATATATATATACATCTTTCACTTTCATCATTTTGCTATTTTATTTTTATTTTTTCTTCTTAGGCATCTAGAGCAGAATCTTAAATACTCATACACTATGACCTCTTAAGCGTTTTAGCCTCTGATATCTGGTGGGCAATTTTTTCCTTTTATACTCCATATTTTCTTATAGTTTAGTTGGAGTTATATAATTCTCTCTTCATTCATTTATGATACGTATCATGGCTTTGGGTATATAATGTTTAATTTGTTATATACTAGTAAGGTTTGTAAATTCTCTACTTCATTCTTAACTCCGTCTTTTGAGTTTTCTCCATTTCACATGTGACTTTTCATCCATTTCACTTAAATGTCTTCTCCTCTCCCTTTAATTTTACAAATATAACCTCCTCATCTTCCAATAAATATTCTTTCCTAATTTAACTAACCTTTATTCTTTTTTAAGCTACAAAATAAACTTTACTCTCTACACTCTTCCATAGATCTGATTTTTTAGTAAATTTTGATTAAATTTTTGTTGTTTTTCCAAACTTACTAGATCTTTATTTTTTAATTTCCTAATGGTAACTATACATCTAATCCAAGATTCAAATATTTAAATAATTCAGATATTTTAATACAAAGTGTCCAAAATTCTAGGTCGCTATAAATACTTTCAATATGACTCACTCATTGTATTCGACAATGATTTTAAAGTTAAACTCTTTATATCAACTAAAACATGCCATTGCTTTGTTGAGTTAGAAAATGCTAAATATATGCATTGGCATGCTCCAAAAAATGATTTCGCTTTATGAGAACAATTTGTTGTATGACATAATACTAAATCAAGGTAGTGAGAGCCACATGGCACGCAAAATCCTCATTGATTTATTTCAAGCAATCTTGTTTGTACACCTTTATGCCATCCACTCATATTAGATCCATTATCGTATCCTTGCACCTTCAAATTTTCACTGTTAAGTCCAAGATTTTTTAATGCAATTTGTAATTCATTGAAAATGGAGAGTCCAGTTGTGCCCACGACATTTATAAACTTTAAAAAAATTCTTATATTTTAATTGGAGAACATGACACATCAATACATCTTATTTTCAAAGTCATTTAATCACTGTGACTTGAGTCGGGAGTACAATCAAGAATAATAGAAAAAAAACCTTTTGCCTCCTTATTTTTATTAATTATAGCATTTCTAACTTTGGATGTTAGAATGGCAATCAACTCATTATGGACATTATAGCTGTGATAGTCGTGATGTATTTCTTCATTTCTAATAAGTTCAAAATGATGTTGCATTAATGGATCAAGCTTTGAAATCATTTCGATAAGACCATAATATTAGCTTTATCATCGTCATCAATTGTTCCATTTGTTCTACGAAAATCCAATTATTTATTGCAATACGTTTTACAATAGCAATAGTTCGAACCATTAGATTTGTACAATGTAGTGTGTTATTACTAATTTGCATTTGCAAAGATTTGTACAATGTAGTGTGTTATTACTAATTTGCATTTGCAATTCTTTGTCCATAGTTTGATTTTTTTGTGAGAAATGCAGATTACGGATCTTAATACTGGAATAACACTAGAAGGGGATGAATAGTGTTTTATGGATTTTCTAAATCTTTTTGAAACTTATGTAATTTTGTCACCAACAAATGCAATTCACAGACATGGATATAATCATAGAATCAGGTAGATACAAATACTAAATAAAAGCAGTAAAGGACTGAATATACCAGGATTTTATACTGGTTCGGAGTTACCCTACATCCTGTCCCGCACAATCTTACGGATTTTTTTTCGAAATAATCTCCTAGATTACACCCTTGGTTTCAAGGTTACTAGGTACACCCTACTGTGTTCGAGTTCGGGGCAACTCTCTTGATTTAACCAGGCTACAAGATCACCTAATTGATTTCCGGGGCTACAATCACAACCAATTGATTTCAAGGCTCAACCGCACCTTTAACTCAGTAATCTGATTTGCAAAGATCCTATAACTCTGAATAGCACTGAGGTCTTATAGAGAGAGTGGTAGAGAATCAAACAAGAGATAATCAAGTTTGATTCACTTGGTATTCCGGCAGAGTATAGTTTAGGATTCTTTAGAATAAATATGGAAGATGAAGAGGAAAGAAAATAAATGAAATCTGGTTAAAAAAATCATTTAGAACTACTGGTTTTTGTAAGAGATCAGCAGCCATATCTAATCATGAAAGGATATGACAAACAGACACTTCTTTTGAAAATTTGAATCTAACTGGCACCATGTCGACATGGAGGGTTGAAGGATGTCGACTTGCTCTAGGCAAAATTAATAATTTTGATTTTCTTATTAAAATTGGTTTCTATAATTTGTCAAAACAATTTCTAATCTTTTTAAATATATTTGAATATAGTTTAAACATAAAAAAGAGTTTAGAATGTAATTTTTAATATATGTAATCTTAATCTATAAAGTGATTTAAAATCTAAGTATATAAATATTTTTAAGCTAAATATTTTAAAACAATGAGATAGTTTAAAATCAAGGACAATTTTGAAATCAAAAAAATAAAGATAATTTTGAGGCTAAAATATTTCAACAAGAGAGATGTCTTTTTTTAAAAGATGGTTTTGAAAACATTTAAAATAAGTGATATATTTTTGAGAAAACATTTTTATAGAATTAGTGGATATCAAAATAGGACCACTAAATGTTCCACTCGATATTGTCGTGGGTTCCATCCCACTAGGGTTCCATCCCTTTAACAGGCTCGAATTGGATTCCTTTCCACGAATAAATTTCGAATAAAGATGTAAGTGCTTTCAAGAAGTTTTAAAATAATTATAGACTCAATACTTATCTTGTATTCTTGAAATCTTGAACACTTGATATCTTGATACTCATGAGTCTTCAATCTTGATATCTTCAATCTTGAATCTCCATATTGTACAGTCTTCATTCTTGGTACCTGCAGGGTTATATCCTTCATATACATATATATCTAAAGTATAATGTTAGTATTTATATTTTACAACAAGTTATAAGGTTTTTGTAATCAAAACAATCATCTCAAGGACTAACAATCTCCCCCTTTTTTATGATGACAACCTATGTTTATGAAATATACTTCTCCTTCACAATAACTCTCCCTAAAACTAATAACTCCCCCTTAACCTAAGCCTAACTGTGCTAACTACTCTATTTTATATTTCTCCCCCTTTGTCACGAAAAAAAACTTATTCTAAACTAATATAAATCCCCCTTAATCTAATACTATCCAAACTAAATGCTAGTAAGGAAGTGTAATAAGTGAAACAAATATTTTATTATATACGATGTTATATTTACATGTATATATGTAACATAAACACACAAATATATTTAAGTACATAAATTATAGAATAACACTACTAACGAGAGTTTTTGACAATTGGAGATTCATGAATCGAACAATTTCGATAATGAAAACAAAAGTTTCCACGTTGTTCAAAAAAATTCCCATCTTATTCAAAACAGACTTCGCCTACACAGACCACTTTGTCGTCTTCTTCCATAGGTGCTTCTTCCTCTTCTTCTTCCTTTTCTTCTTCTTCCTCTTCACTATGCCCTAAGTTGTTATGCACCTGAATGTTGGAGAATCTTCGTCAATTACAATAGGATTTGCATGATTATCGATTAGGAATTTTTGCACATTCCGAAGAATTTTGCCTTGCTTTTCTTCTCTTTTGCCATCCTTATTTGCACAACTTGAAGTTCAGTCAACATTTTCATGACTTCCTTCACTGACTCTTCAATCTTTATTACACGTGCCAGTGTAGTTGTTGGAATGGACCGAAATGAGAAGAAGGGAAAGAAATGGTGTCATTTGTGTTTTATTTAGTGGAGAAGGCCATTTGTTTTAATTTTCAGAAGTGTAATACAGAGAAAGAGAATCGAGAAGACAGAATAATTCGAAACACATAGGTTTATATAACTACCAAACTAATTTTAGAGGGAAACTCAAATTTTTAAATTTTCTGTTGTATGTTGACATAGGTGGTAGGGGTATGTCGACATGCCTATGAAAAATTTGGTTTTCTTGTATATTTCTGTTTATTAAAAAATATATGTTACTATATCTATATTCTTTATTTTAGTTATTGAAAAAATGCCTAGTTCTCCTCTTAACTTATTAAATATAGGTTGATTTAAGGGTTTGGTTAAAATATCAACAATTTGATTCTCGGAGTTGATAAATTCAATAGAAATAATCTCCTTACTTAAATTATCTTGGAGAAAGTGATGTCCGATATCAATATGTTTAGCCCTAGCATGATGAGTAGGATTTTTAGATAAATTTATTGCATTAGTGCTATCACAATAAATTGGTGATTTTGAAATTTTTAGTCCAAAATATTTTAGGGTTTGTTGCATATAAAAAACTTAACAGCAGGACAAAGCAGTAGAGATATATTCTGCTTCAGTTGTTGATAAAGAAACAGTGTTTTGCTTTTTTCTAAACTATGAAACCAGAGAATGCCCCAAAAATGACAAGTTCCACTTGCACTTTTTCGGTCAGATTTGCAACCAGCATAGTCAGATATTAAATCAAATGAATCATTTTTAGTGTAAAATAAACTATAGTCAAAAGTATGTAACATATCTTAAGATATGTTTCACGGCTTTTAAGTGAGTCTCTTTGGGTTTAGATTGGTATCTTGCATACAGACAGACACTATGCATGATATCGGGTCTTCTCGCATTGATATAGAGTAGTGATCAATCATTCCCTTATATAGTAATTTACATCTTTTGAAAGAACTTCTTTATTTAAATCTTCGTTGGTTGCCATGGGAGTGGGTTTTCCACTCGCAATAGTCATACCAAATTTACTAACAAGATCTCAAGCATACTTTTCTTGATTTATAAAAATACCATTATCTAATTGTTTTATTTGTAAACCTAAGGTGAAAGCAAGTTCACCCATATGACTCATCTCAAACTCTTTTGTCATTATTTCAGAAAATTCTTTATTCATTTCATGATTAGTTGAATCAAAAATAATATCATCTACATAAACTTGTACTAGTTGGATATCAATTTTATTTCTTTTAATGAAAAGAGTATTAACTACTTTACCAATTTCAAAATTTGATTGTAATAAAAAAGTTCATAGTCTGTCATACCATACTCTAGGAGCTTGTATCAGACCATATAAAGCTTTCTTAAGTTTGAAAACATGGTTTGGAAAATTTTCATCTTCAAAGAGTGGAGGTTGTTCAACATAAACTTCCTCTTTCACAAATTCGTTTAGAAAAGCACTTTTAACATCCATTTGAAATAATTTGAAATTATTATAGTTTGCGAAAGCAAGTAGAATTCTAATTGCTTCTAATCTTGCTACGGGTGCAAAGGTTTCATCAAAATCTATTACTTCTTCTTGACAATAACCTTGTGCGACTAATCGAGCTTTATTTCTAAAGACCTCACCTAGTTCATTCATTTTATTTTTATAAACCCATTTAGTTCCTATTATAGTTTTATCCTCGGGTCTAGGAACAAGTTCCCAAACATCATTTCAGGTGAATTAATTCATTTCTTCTTGCATAGCCAGGATCCATGATTCATCAGACGATGCTTCCTTTGGATTTTTAGGTTCAACAAATGATATAAAAGCTACATTACTCATGCTATTTAGTCGATTTCTAGTTCTAACAGCAGATTCAAAATGTTAATGCTAAAATTGAAAGCTAACACCCGGATGTAAGTAGAGATTAAGTGAAAGCACCACCCGTCAATACGGAAATTAGAAGTAAGTAGAAAAGTCACATAAAAAACAGTAAAGAGACAACAATTTTATAGTGGTTCGGCTTCAAGTTAAGCCTACGTCCACTTTAATCTTCTTTATTGGTGAATCGATTACAACTTTACAACAATCTTCGATTACAACACTACTGAGACAAATAGCTAGAACTCCGATGTAGAAGAACTCTTTGAATCCATGTCGAATGTGTTAGATTTCTTCTTGAAGTTAGTTGAAGTGTCTTTCATGTTTGAAGTGTCAGATGAGTCGAGAAATCAGCAGAGTATAGGCGTTCTAGAAATGAGCCAAAAGATCCTCTCTTCGATGGTGTAGGCACGGTATTTATAGGAATTTTCTAGAGTAGGTCATAGGTCGTAGGCGACCTAGGGTAGGTCGTAAGTCATGAGCGACCTAGGGGTTTGGATAGCTATGTTCTACGTCATGAACGACCTAAGGAGTACTAGGAGAGGGAGTGGCGACCTAAGGTACTACGACATAAGGAGTTGTCTTACTAGGTTGCTAGGACGCTAGGTCGCTAGGTTGCACCTCTCTTGGAATCACCAGAGCCTTTATCCGTTAAGTTGTAGGTCATTGAGTCCTTTAACAGGTTAGGTCGTTAGGTTGCTGTCTTCTGTAAGTCGTTAAGTCGCGGTACCTTTTAGGTCGCTAACCCGCTTCATTGGTTAGGTCGCAAGCTTTCTTCATCGGTTAGGTCGCCTACTCGCTTCATGCTTTAGGTCGCTTACTTCGTTAGGTCGAGCATCCATGTTAACTTGCTCGTACTTCAGGTTGTTAGGTCGCTGGGTTGCTTTATTCCTTAGGTCGTTAGGTCGGGACATCTTTAGGTCGTTAGGTCGTTTTTACTTCGCCCCTGCGCTTGTTCACACTTTGATTCCTTGGGTTGCTTATACACTTAGGCCGTTGAGTCATGAAATAGAGGAGTTAACATTTGCACCTCGAAGTACACGCCTATGCCATAGGATGCGTGCTTCGACCTAATTCTGTTAGGTCGTGAGCGACCCAAGGGATAAGCTAACTCGCGTGCCCATTTGCCTTTCTCTCATTGCCTTATATACACTGTTAGCTCGTTTCTTCCTCCTTACTTAATTGTTTCAAAATCTTGCTTTGCCATTAACGAACCTCCAAGCTTCCAAGGGCGAATTCAATCCAACCAGTCGTCAATTCATCCTTATCATCATATTACATAAGTAATCTCAGCCAAAATTCAACCACGGCCATCATCGAAACGTGAATTCTCCTTTTTCCAGCCTTAATCCTATTTCATATGTCGTGTCTTACCATGAATCATGTTACAATTGGTCTTTAGTCGTTATTGGACACGCTGATATTATAATTCACGAGAACGCGGTAATGCACTGGATGCATGATGGATTTGAGGTGATTCGAATCGGTTTTAAGTGATTTGATGGTGTTGAAAGATGATGGATTCCACTGCGGAGATGATAGAGGGTTATCACATTTGTGAGTGAAGCAAAGTTAGCGGGTTAAGGCGAATGAGGGAGTGACCGACTTAGGAGCTTCGAACGACCTAAGGCAATGGTTTAGATGTGAATTGCACGACCTTAATGACTTAACAACCTAACTTCTAAATTCTAAGCGACATAGGAGACGGCGACCTAAGACGCAAAGTATGCTGTTTCGGATGAAATACACCTTTAACGACCTAACTTTAGGTCGCGCTAGGATTTGGACGAGCTAACCCTTTGTCATACAACTTGTAGGTCACATCCGAGCTAATACTTAAACAATTTTGGACTGCCTTGACCTCCTTGGCTCGAACGACGCGACTTACGAGAGTTCGACTTATGCTAGGTCGTTGGATTTGATCTGGACGACCTAAATAAGCCCCGAGCTAGCTTGAGTCGTTCTTGCGACTTAAGTACTTGACATAACTTGAACAATTGCAAGAATTTGATAGGACTTGAATAAATTTCCAACTTGAGCAGCTAGAATGAACTGCTTGAACTCGTTGTACTTTCTTAACAGATTTTAATGCTAACAACCTGCTAAACACAACATTTGCAGAAAACTAGGGCGAATATACTGCCACTGATCGCCCACATAAATGACAGATTAGTCGATAAAGGATAATTAACGTAAAGAAATTATATGAAATGCTGTGAATCAACAAATTCAGGTGAAGTATTAAAGCAAAGCAATATTAATCAATTAAGGCTGATTTGTTTGCATCAACACTACACTTGTATTTTTCCTTAAAACAACAAGCCCTGAAACGTTATAATTGACAATGCATATTAGTTTAATTTCAGTTATATTCGCTTGTCATTTTTTTAGTTTTGCACAACACTTCACACATTTAGGAAACGTGCACCTTCATATTTGAATATCCAGTTCCTTGTGTAGAATGTCTTCCCAAGAAGAAATAATAGAGCAAGCTGAAGAGGTCTTCCCGATAGCCAATCCACTGGACAATCCCCCGGAAAGAACTCCAACTTCCCTAAGTCAGCGGGCGTTCAACCAACTACGTATTCAGTTTGGTATTGCTGAAGCAGATGCTTTACTTCCTGGGCCAAACGATACTGCTGACAGGCCACCTCTCGGTTTTATCGCTGTCAATCGTCAGATGTTCCTGTGTGGTGCTATTCCTCCTTTCAAGGACTTTCTTCAACGACTCCTTCTCCGATTAACCATCTCTCCCTTCCAGTTGCATCCCAATGGCCACGCCATCCTAATGGGACTTTGTGTGCTATTCAGGAGGACACTTGATCGTCTTCCGAGATTTGAAGAAATCTGCTACTTGTGCACATTCGCAAAGAACAAAGATCATCCCTCTATCACACTCGTGAGAAGCGCCAGGAACCGTAGATTGATCGTCGATCTTCCGGAAAGCGCCCACGGGTTCTTAAATCAATTCTTCTTCGTTCGTCGCCTTTCAGGATTTTACGCCATATGGAGAGTAGGAAGTAAGATTGCTTATCCCCGCTTTTTCCATTTGAGCTTTTCAAAGTCCGAGTTGCTAGGTGCTAATTTCATTCTTTTCTTTTACAGCACTTCCTCCTCCATCTAAAGATCCCAGCTACAAGCCGACTTTTGAAAGATTATGTGCCATGGCGGTTGAGGAAAGAAATATTAAATTTTTGCTGAAAGACGAATTTCTTCACCAATTCGGACTTCTGCACCCTTCCCGTTCTACTCAGCCTCATGAAGTCCCTGATTCTCCAGTAGAGACATCAGATGCCCCAGTTTCCGTCGGAGAACTTACACAGAAAGAACCTACCGTCGAGGCTTCACTGGTGAAGTGTTCTGCTTCTATTGACATTGCGGGGTCATTCGGCAAACTTGCACTTGCCCCAGTCATTGATGAAGAGGAACATCCTCACCAATCCAGGAAGACTGTTGATGAAGGAGCTGAGGGGAAGGATCCCGCCGGGCACGATGGTGATGACATTTTTGAGGGATTGAGCGACTTGATGATCACTTCACAGGAGCTCTTTAAAGAAGATACAACTACTATTAAAGTTATTTCTCCAATAGTTGAAGCGACATCTGCCTTGCAGCAAACTCCGTCAGCCCAAGAGTTGGCACTACTGTAAAATCCGCCATCACCCCCCAACCGAGGAGTGGTTCGTAGTTTGACGCCCGTAGTTTGCACGTTACACACACTTAGGAATTTTAAGCACTTATATGTATTAACCTTCCTTGCTTTAAAGATTTCTGAACTTGTCTATTGTTCATTTTTAGGTTCTCCAATGGGACGAAGTGGCTCTTATTATGATGATTTCCAGCGTTATGGGAGGCACGGTTCTTATGACCCCAAGAGGTATCTCCCTGCCTCCTGGGAAACCGACGAAGAAAGAGCTGCGAGGAAAGCTTGTGAGAGGCGTGCTTATGAAGAACGCTATGGGAGACGGGACGAACGACATGATTCTTCCCAGAGAGAGGATGATTCTCACAAACGAAAATCCCGTGATGACAAAGGGAAAAGTCATGTCACTGAAGATCCGAGTAAACGGGCCAAACTTGGTGAAAAACTGACATCTGAAATTTCTGAAAAACCCGCTGCTCCCGTCTCTTTGGAATTCCCTTCCAGCTCTCCTGCCCTTCAAAGAGCTGATATTCAAACAATCATCAGTAGGCCACCATATTAAGTTGGACATGGTCCGGCTACTCTTCAAAGCTGGTTTCCGCACTGGTGCTTAAAGGGAGTGCGTTTTGATCTGGACTTGGTCCCAATCGATAAGCAAGCCATGTTGCGAAATCTTGATGCCGTCAAATTCGATATCGAGAGAATGTCCGGCTGGCAGAAACTTGTTGAAGAACTTCAAAGAGTAAACTGTGCAAATCTCGAAGCCATGATGACTATGGAAAATGATAAATTCGAGTGGCAGAAAACACTCAATCAGCATGATGCAGAGATGAGGAGTATTGCCGCTTACAATGAGAAGCTTGAAGCGGAAGTTGAAAAACTTAAAGAAAAACTTGCCACTTCTTCCACTTCTTATTCTCAAAAAGAAGAAGTGTTTCGAAAATAGGTGAGAGATGCTCACGCCGAGCAAAGAGATGCTGAAGCTAAATATGAAGCACAGCAGCAAGTTGTAGAAAATTACCGAGCTAACGTTGATCAGTTGCGAGAAAAAACCAGCTCTCAGAATTTGGAAATCAGAATGTTAAAAGCTTGACTTTCTGAAGTTGAAAAAGAGCGTGATGAAGATATTGCCGGCAAAATAGCAGCCGAAGAATCTCATATGGAAACTAAAGCCGAAATCAGCTCTACTTTGTTCGAATTCTACATGCATAGTGTTCTGGGGCACGGTAGCCTTAGATTTTTGGGACCGAAGTACGAAATCACTTTGGCCAAAGTGTGGGAAGCCGCACTTGATATGCTTGGAGGCGCTGGATATGCTGAAGCAGATTTGGAGGCGCATTGTCTAGATGACGATGCACTTGCTGCTCTTGCCGGGGAAAGGAGCAACTCGCTAAAGAGAGAGCCGAAATGGAAGAAGGAGAACATTTAGGGAATGCAACCTCAACCGACCCAATTCAACCTTTGGTTTCGGCCGACATTGATATTGTTGGCTCCAGTTCCCATTATCCACCTCCTGCTAAAGCTGTCATTGAGAGTGCAACCGCCCGAACTAGAGATGAGACTCAAGAAAGCACCGAAGTACAGGACTTTGAAGTTGACATAGTAAAGCCTACTTCTTCAGGTAATCTCAATGATGATCTTGCTCAAGTGGACTGCTTGTTTACTTCACATGAGCTTGATGAACTTTTTTATTATTACTTAAATCTTGACGCGCCACTTTCACCTCTTTTTATGAGAGATACTGACTTTAACTTCTCTTCTCCTGTAGTGAAAGCGCCAAGTGTTGTTTAAACTTTCCCTCTTCCAGCTGTTCCCTCTCCGCCTCTTCAGATTACTCCTCCTCATGCCTCTCAACCGGGGTCACAAGAGGAGCAGATAGAAGCTCTTCAAGGCCTGAATGACCCGGTCGCTTCACAAGAAAAGAAGGCCGAGGAACCTGAAGAAGGTGAAAGAACTCCAGAGCAAACTATTTCTGATGACATAAAGTTTTCTGCACTTTTCACTCCGGGTAGTGAGTCTTCTTCGAGGAAGAAGGGGAAGCGTGGAGTCTCAAATAAAAGAAGGGAAGCTTCTGCCAGTGAAGAAAAAGCAGAAGAAATTCCAATTGCACCCCTTCCTCTTTCTTCCCCTACTCTTACAAGCCGACCCAAAAAGTTAATCATCCGGCCAGGGGAGGGCTCGAAAGGTGGCAGGAAGAAAAAGTGATGGGTTTGGTCCTATGCTTTTCGTCTTGCTTTTTTCTTTTTTGCTTGTATATATAAAGACTTGTGTTGACCGAAGATTGTGCGGGTACCGGTCCCCGCCTTCTTTTATTTTGAAACCTGCACATGTACAAAATTTTCATAGTATGGAATAAAATGATTCTTTTACTTGTACAAACTTCTGTCTGTATCTGAGAATGCATTTATTCTTCTTTTTCATACAAGTTTCTTTATTTTCTTTGTGTGATGTTGCAGTAAACCTGTGGTATGTTGCTTGAGCATTGCTTTTATGAATGTAACTATATTATATTGCCCCCATACCACGGTTTATTGCAATCTTTTTCACATTGGTAAAATTTTGGAGAACAACTCTTCTGTTTCTAAAAGACTTGTACTCTTTCTTTGGAGAACAACTTTCCCATTTTAAGGAGGCTTGCATGCATACTTTAGAGAATAATTTTTTCCATTTTAAGGGAATATTTCTCTAATTTAGTAGAATGCGCCTTGTATTGGAGAAGTCTTCTCTTTCTTCTTTTTTTTTGAAGAAGTTTTTACACTTCACTTTTGGAGAAAGTCGCTATTATTTTTGGCAAGCGAATTTTCCTACGCATTAAAATGGGCCTCCGAAAAGGGCTTTGACCTGTTTGTGCCTCCGAAATGGGCTTTTGTTTGATTGTGCCTCTGGGAAGAGGGCCTTTTGTGTGTGCCTCTGGGGAGAGGGCTTTTCTTTTTTCCCTGTACGTGGGGAAGCGGGCCTCCGAAGAGTGCTTTTTGTTTCTGCCTCTGGGGAGAAGATTTTTGTTTTTTCCCTGTTCGCTCGGAAGCGGGCCTCCGAAGAGGGCTTTTTAGTTTCTGCCTCTGGGGAGACGCTTTTGTTTTTTCCCTGTTCATTGGGAAGCGGGCCTCCGAAGAGGGCTTTGGCACTCCAACTCTGGTGAAGTGGACCTCCGAAGAGGGCTTTTCACATTTCAACACTTGTGAAGTTTTATTTAAGATCTCGTTGAAATGTGTGCCTCCGAAGAGGTCTTTTAGCATTTCAACTCTGGTGAAATGGGCCTCCGAAGAGGGCTTTTCACATTTCAACTCTTGTGAAGTTTTATTTCAGATCTCGGTGAAATGTGTGCCTCCGAGTTGGGCTTTTGCCCGGAATTTTCTTTCTCATGGTTGGATGGATTCACGGGGCGGACACAAGTTACTTGGATGTTTGTTTGCATAAACGATCTCAGCTAGTTAACGAGTGCCCTGTGCCTTCTACTTGGGAAGGTGCCTCCGGTCATTCCACCAATCTTTTTTGGTTGAGAAAGAGAACTTTCTTTTTTTGGCAAGCCCCGTCAGAGGTCTTTATCCTTCGAGGAGTTGTGCCTCCGAAGAGGTCTTTGGTTGTCTCCTGCCTGCTCGCCCATGTCTTTTCGCCATTTGCACATAACATCGACTCCTTGTTATCATCTTCAAGCACACATTCCTTTCTTTTGCAAGTAGTCTATTTTATCCAAAGAAGTGTACTTCATTGTTAAGTGAGTTCACAGGGGCAGACACAGGCTAATTAATCAGATGTTCGTTTGCACAAACGATCACAATTAGTTAACAAGGGCCCACCTCCGGCGGAACTACGAACTGTCTGCTTGATGCACTTCTTATATAGGATTTCAGTCTGGAATTTTTGTGGCTTAACATTTGTTTGTCGAGTGATGTCAAGGATCGCTTGGTCTTGTGATAAGTGAGCTTTGTTTTAATGGCCTGCAACATTAAATCGACATTTTAGTAATACAATTAAATTACTTTACATATCGAAATAAAATAGGCAGTTTATAATAGTAGAGAACACATGATTTATAGTGGTTCGGCCAGACTACATCCACTTTATAGTTCTTATTATTCACTTGCACTGGCTTTACAATGGATTTCAATACAAGAATCATACATCCATAACTCTTTTACAGTATTTTAGTAAAGCTTTTAAGTAAAATATGGGCGCAAGTGATTGCTGTTCCAAGCTCTTGGAATTGGATCTCCTTCAACAGTTATCAGTTTGTAAGTGCCATCAAGAAGTTTTTTGCCTATGACATACGGTCCTTCCTAGTTTGGCGCAAACACTCCTGTTGCTGTCATGATCCTTTTCAAGACTAGATCCCCAATCTCAAAGCTGCGTTGGCGAACTTTGGAATTGAAGTGCCTGGCGTTCTTTGCTGATAGGCTGCAATTCTGAGCTGAGCCTCTTCCCTTCTTTCATCAAGGAGGTCAAGTGCTTCAAGTTGCAGCTTTTCATTTTCTGCTTGATTGAAATGGATTCTTCTATGTGAAGGGACTTCTGTCTCCACCGGAATCATTGCTTCTGATCAATATGCCAGTGAAAATGGAGTGTGCCCAGTCGCAGTTTTATGGGTAGTTCTGTATGCCCATAGTGCTAGTGGTAGCTTATCGACCCAACCACCTTTCGCTTTTTCTTGCTGTTTTTTGATGGTTGATTTGATAATTTTTTTTATTGCTTCCACTTTCCCGTTTCCTATGGATGAGCTACTGCTGAGAAGCTTTTTTGGATCTTGAATTGCTTGCAAAAATCCTAGAACTCTTCACTTTCAAATTGGGTTCCATTGTCTGTGATTATCTTTTGAGGCACACCATACCTGCAAATGATATTTTTAGTTACAAAGTTAATCATCTTTTTAGAGGTAATAGTAGCTAATGGTTCAGATTCAGCCCATTTAGTAAAATAATCAACAACAACAATGGCATATCTGATTCCAGACTTGGCGGTTGGCAAAGGTCCGATGAGATCTACTCCCCAAATAGCAAATGGCCATGGATTGGCCATCTGTGTTAGCTCGGTGGAAGGTGCTCTTGGGATTTTTGCAAACCTCTGGCATCGTTCACACTTCCGGGCATAGCTAGCAGCATCACGATTAATGTCTGGCCAAAAATACCCGTAACGGAGAATTTTCTTTGCTAGAGTTTGACCATCAGAATGATCTCCACATTCTCCTCTGTGTGCTTCAGCTTGAATTGTCTTAGCCTCTTCCTTGTTTACACATCGGAGTAATGGCATTGAGAATACCCGCATGTACAATCGACCATCATTAATTATATATCTAGAGGCTTTTCTTAAGCTTCTGACGCTCCTTTGAATTTTCTGGTAGGGAGCCGTTAAGCAGATATTCCTTGATTGGAGTCATCCACGACTCCTGCTCTTGAGAAACAGTCATGATCCAATCAAACTCCATTTCATCAATACTTGGGGCTAACAAGACTTCTACAGGAACCCATCCTAGCAATTGAGCTTCGCCAGTGCTTGCATACTTTGCAAGAGAATCTGCCTTCATGTTTTCTTCCCGGGGTACATGACTTATCGTATCATGATCGAAATCATCGAGAAGTTCCCAGGCTCTTGACAAGTAAACAGGCAGATTTTCTCCTTTAGTTTGAAACTCTTTTTGATTTGGCATAGAATAAGCTGTGAATGACTGAAGATCTGCAACACTTTGACATTTAGTTCTTTAGCAATCTTCAAGCCGGCAATAAGAGCTTCATATTCTGCTTCATTATTTGTCGAAGGAAATTCCAATCTCAATGCATAGCACAATGATAGCCCTTCAGGGGTTTCAAGCACAACCCCAGCTCCGGAACAGTAATCATTTCGCACCATCAATATATAACTTCCATCGAATTGGGATATCATCAGTCACTTCTTCCTCACTATCACCTTTATATGTACATTCAGCGACGAAATCTGCTAAAGCTTGTCCATTGATTGCTCTCCGGGGATGATAAGTGATGTCGTATTGGTTGAATTCAATATTCCACTTCAGAAGACGACCCGAAGTCTCAGGGCGAAAGAAGACTTGCTTCAATGGTTGATCAGTGAGGACTTTGATAGGATGAGCTTAGAAATATGGCCTCAATTTTCTTGATGCAATCAGTAGACAATAGGCGAGCTTTTCCAACTTTGAATAATTCATCTCTGCCCTAGTGAATCTTTTGCTGATATAATAGACCGGGCGCTGAATTTTTGCGTCTTCCCGTACCAATGCTGCACTGAGAGTATGAGATGAGATTGCCAAATATACGAAAAGATCTTCACCATTGTCGGGCTTAGAAAGTATTAGAGGCGTTCCATATGATGAATCAACTCATCGAAAGCTTTTCGGCATTCAGGAGTCCAGTCAAAGTTTTTCCTTCCTTTCTTCAGTGCATCAAAGAATGGAAAGCATTTATCAGTGGCTTTGGAGATGAATCGACTCAAGGCAGCGACTTTTCCATTGAGACTTTGCAATTCCTTCTTCGTTCTAGGAGCCTTGACTTCTCTTAAGGCAGCAATCTGAGCAGGATTAGCCTCAATGCCCCTAGCACTCACAATGAAACCCAAGAACTTTCTGGACTCCACCCCAAATGAACATTTCAAAGGATTAAGCTTCATTCCATACTTTCGGAGGACTGCGAACATTTCTGCCAAGTGATCCATATGGTCTACTGCCTTCTTTGATTTCACCAGCATATCGTCAACATAAACTTCCATAGTTTTACCAATCTGCGGCTTGAACATAGCATTGAGAAGTCTTTGGTAAGTTGCCCCTGCATTCTTAAGTCCGAAGGGCATGACTCTATAGCAGTAGAGACCAACATCGGTGATGAAGATCGTGTCCTCCTAATCCGTCTCATGCATCATGATCTGGTTGTATCCAGAGTAAGCATCCATAGAAGATAACAATTCATGCCCCACTATTCCATCCACCAACTGATCTATCCTGGGTAACGGGAAGCAGTCTTTGGGGCAGGCTTTGTTTAAATATGAGAAATCGATGCATACTCTCCACTTTCCATTAGCTTTCTTAACCAGTACTAGATTTGAAACCCAATTCGGATAAGTAGACTCCCTGATGAAACCATTCTCCATGAGCCGATCTACCTCTTCTTTCAATGCTGCTGACCTTTCAGGACCTTGGGTTCTTCTTTTCTGCTTTACTGGTGTAAACTTCGGATCAATATTCAGAGTATGTACCGCAAATTCTGGGGATATTCCACACATATCAGCATGAGTCCAAGCGAATACGTCCAGATTTTCTTTCAAGAATGATATCAAGGAATTTTGAACCGTCACACTAAGTTGGAACCCACATTCACCACTTTGTTCGGATCTTTCCGGTCAACAGGTATTGGCACCGTTACTTCCACTAGCACCACTCTATTCTCCCCTGCACTGGCTTTTCTGGGATCCATTTCTCTTCATGCCCCGCTATGCTAGCCAGTGCAGGGTCCACCCTGTAATTGCTACAAGGTTGGTTCTTTGATGCGTACTGGGGCTGCCGCCTCTTTTCCCACTATCTCTTCCTTGCTTCACGCAACTCTATCAGATAACATTCTCGCCCATCATTCTGATCCCCTTTAATAACTCCAACTCCATTATCCATGGGGAATTTCATAGTAAGGCACCACGGGGCGAGAATTGCCTTAAAAGCCGCAAGAGTTGGTCGGCCTAGGAAGGTGATATAGGCAGAAAATTCATCAATAATTACAAAAGTTTGCTTTCGAACCACCTTTTTCTGCCCCTCTCCAAGCTCCACGAACAAGTCGATAGTTCAATTGGCTGCTTCGGTTCCCCAGTAAACCAAACAATTTTCTGCGATGAAGCTTGAACATCAGCCATCAGAATTTTCGTTTGATCGAATGTCTTCTTGAAGAGAATATTGCAAGAAGCGCCGCAATCAACAAGCATTCTTCTTACAATAGCCGGCCCAATGCCTGCAGAGATGACCAAGGGATCCATGGTTGGTGCTTCAATGCCCATAGAGTCCTTGGCTCTGAACACAATGTCATCACTAAAAGTTTTCTGCTGCTTCAAAGGCGCAACATCTTCCAACACAAAAACACTCTCTTCTGTTGGGGCATACTTCAAGGCACGGGCATACCTTTCCATCTCACCCCAGCTCGTGCCTGCTGGGTGGGGACCTCCTGTAATCACATTAATAACGGGCCTTTTTGATTCATACGCAGTGGTCCTCTCACCCGAGCTGGATGTATGAGCATGAAGTTGCTGGCCCTTAGTAGATGAAGTCGGGTCATTCCTATTTCTCTTAACATATTGCTGCAACTTGTTCTCTCTCAGCAATTCTTCAATCAAACTTTTCAAATGGCGACATTCGTTGGTGTCATGACCAGATTGATTATGAAACCGACAGAATCTCCCACTTTGAGCAGCCTTTTTCCCAACTCTCATCTCAGGTGGTTTATGATATTCTACCACATCTTTGATAGCAAAAAAGATATTCTCCGGGGTGTCAGTCAAAGGAGTGAAATCTGAAGGTTTTAAGAAGCGAGGTTTCTTCACATCCTTCTGTTTCTTCTTGTCGTTATTCTCCCTTTTCTGACTTCCGGACTCTTTTTTGGGAGGAGCAGCAGTGTTATTTTTGTCCTCTGTCAATGCTACTTTAGCCGGCGCATGAAGGCTTTCCAAGCGCATGAATTCATCAGCTTTCTTATAGAATTTCTCAAGCGAATTCGGTTCTTTCATCTTCAGCCACTTCCCAAATTCGCTCGATTTGTCTATTGCCCTCATCAAGTATGTCAAGACCATTCGTGGCTCTGCATTATCCACTTTAGCCAAAGCTATGTTGAAGCGGTTCAAGAAAGATCTAAT
Organism: Allium cepa; assembly: GCA_030765085.1. Lineage (NCBI taxonomy): Eukaryota > Viridiplantae > Streptophyta > Magnoliopsida > Asparagales > Amaryllidaceae > Allium > Allium cepa. The sequence continues at coordinate 753,551,831 of CM060931.1, read as the reverse complement.
AGATTCCCTAAGATTCTATTCCAGGCTTGACAGTGACATAATATCCTTTGCCTTTGAAGCATACAACCTGAATTGTTCTTTAAACTTCCGAGTCAAATCGAAGAACTGGTCTATGGATCGGACCGGTAGCTTTGTGAACCAGAGTAGAGCCACTCCTTTCAAGTATACCAGAAAGTACCGGCATTTGATCTCATCAGATGCCCTAGCACCAGTCATGTGCCAATCATACTTATATAGGAATTGATTAGGGTCGCTTGTTCCCTTATAAGCCAGGATGGTAGGAGGAACAAACTTCCTTGGAAATTCAGCTTTCAAAATCATTTCAGTGAAAGGAGTCTTGCTCGGAGCGAATCCCCATTCCTTTTCTTCTTCTTCTCTCTTTATGCTCTCTTTCATGATTTGTCGAACCATGCCCGAAAGGCAATCCTCATCATTTAAATGCTCTGCAGGACAGACTTCAGCCATTTTCTCGCAAGTTTGCCTAGACAAACGCTCGCGGAGAGTTGGTTGTGGTCTGGATCCTCCAGCTTGGGGAGGTGATTCTTTGGCGGGTTAGGTCGTTAGGTTGCTGTCGTCTGTGAGTCGTTAAGTCGCGGTTCCTTTTAGGTCGCTAACCCGCTACATTGGTTAGGTCGCTAGCTCGCTTCATCGGTTAGTTCGCTTACTCGCTTCATGCTTTAGGTCGCTTACTTCGTTAGGTCGAGCATCCATGTTAACTTGCTCATACTTCAGGTTGTTAGGTCGTTGGACCTTCTAACCCGTTAGGTGACTAGGTTGCTTTATTCCTTAGGTCGTTAGGTCGGGACATCTTTAGGTCGTTAGGTCGTTTTAACTTCGCCCATGCGCTTGTTCACACTTGGATTCCTTGGGTCGCTTATACCCTTAGGTCGTTGAGTCATGAAATAGAGGAGTTAACACAATATTTCCTAGTATATTTTCTATAGGGTGATCTTTTAAAAGCTTAACCTTTTTATTTGGATGAATAAGTTCATTATTTGTTTCAATTGATTCATTATTTAGAGTAGCAAAATCATCTTCATCATTGATTTGTTCAACATCTTTGAAATTTTCATCAATCGAAACATGCATTGTTTCTTCAATGATATTAGTTCTTTAATTGAAAACTCTGTATGCTTTACTTCTATTAGAATATCCGATAAAGATTCCTTTGTCGGATTAGGATCAAATTTATCCAAATTGTCTTTTGTATTTAGAATAAAACATTTACTTCCAAAATTCTAAAATAAGATATCTTTGGTTTCTTCTTGTAAAGAAGTTCATAAGGTGTATCAGTTAACAACCTAATTAATATTCTATTCAAAATGTAGCAAGCTGTAGCAACTGCTTCAGCCCAAAAATGTTTTGGTAAATTACTATCTAAAAGCATTATTCTAGAACACTCTTGAATCGTCCTATTTTTATGTTCTACCACTCCGTTTTGTTGCGGAGTTTTCGAAAAAGAGAAATTATGAGTTATTCCCTTTTTATTGCAGAATCTCTCAAAATTTTCATTTTCGAATTCCCTACCGTGGTCACTACGAATGGTTATAATTTATAAAGAAAGTTGGTTTTGAAGTCCTTTTGTAAAAAATTTAAATGAATCAAAAGTATCGCTTTTATGTTTCATAAAAATTGTCCACGTAAACCTAGAATAATCATCTATAATTACAAAGACATATTATTGTGATTTATTGATTAAATTTGAGATGAACCAAACAAATCTAGGTGAAGTAACTCTAGTGGTTTTGAAGTTGAAATCATATCTTCTAATTTGAAAGAACTCTTCCTAAGTTTTCCTAATTGACAAGCATCACATATACTATCTATTTTATATTCATTCTAGGAAGACCACTTACTAGATCAAGTTTAGAAAGTCTAGATAAGAGTTTAAAATTCAAATGCCTAAATCTTTATATCAAATTCAAGGGTCACTTGTATTTGCCAAAAGACATAGATTATCATTTGAGATGTTCATACCAAGAATATAAATATTTTTCTTCCTGATTCCTTCAAATATAATATTTGAATTATTATCTTTGATGTGACACTTATCTTTTTCAAATTTAATTTTGTATCCTTTATCACAAAGTTGACTAATTCTAAGCAGATTGTGTTTCAGATTCTTAACTAATAAAACACTAGAAATAGTAGGAGTTTTAGAGTTACCGACATTGCCGATGCCAATCACGTATCCCTTTGAGTTGTCTCCAAAATTAACCAATCCTCAATCTTTATAGATAATATCATTCAGCATATCTGGATTACCAATCATGTATCTTGAACATCCACTATCAAATATCCACTTACTCTTCTTGATCTGCATAATTTGTCCATTGAGTGTTGATTCTTCAAAGGCCATATAACATTTTCCTTTCTACATGGAATACAAACTCGATAGATAACTTGATTTTCTATAATGACTATATGCAGACTTATGAGACAATGATGATTTGAACTGTTGTAAATTTGTGTTAACAAAATCTCCAAAAATAGCCATTTTAAAAACTTTTTGAAATTCAGATTATGAAAACTTTGAAAACCTATGCTCTAATACCAAATGTAAGAAATGCAGATTACAGATCTTAAGGCTAGAATAACACTAGTAGGGGTGTGAATAGTGTTTTATGGATTTTCTATATCTTTTTAAAACTTATGTAATTTAATCACCAATAAATGCAATTCATAGACACAGATATAATCTCAAAATCAGGCACAAATACAAATATTGAATAAAAGAAGTAAACGAAAGAACACACCAGGATTTTATACTTGTTCGGAGTTACCCTACATCCAGTCCCGCGCAATCGTACCGATTTCTTTTGAAAATAATCTCCCATGTTACACCCTCGGTTTCAAGGCTACGAAGTACACCCTCTTGTATTTAAGTTCAGGGAAACTCTCTTGATTTAACCTGGCTACAAGATCACCTAATGGATTTCGAGGCTACAATCACACCCAATTGATTTCAAGGCTCAACCACTCTTTTTACTCGACAATTGGTTTACAGAAGATCCTTTAACTTTGAATAGCATTGAGATCATATTGAGAGAGTGGCAGAGAATCAAACAAGAGATAATCAAGTTTGATTCACATGGTATTTCGATAGAGTATAGTTTAAGATTCTTTAGAATAAATGTGGAAGATGAAGAGGAGAGAAAATAAATAAAATCTGGTTAAAAATTCATTTAGAACTTCTGGTATTTATAGGAGATCAAAAGCCATATCTATTCGTGAAAGGAAATGATTAATAGACACTTCTTTCAAAAATTTGAATTTTGAATTTAACAGGCACAATGTCGACATGGGGGTTGAAGGATTTCAACATGCTCTAGGCAAAATTGATGATTTAGGTTTTCTTATTAAAATTGGTTTCTATAATTTGTTAAAACAATTTTTAAACTTTGTAAATATATTTGAATATAGTTTAAACATATAAAGGAGTTTAGAAAATAATTTTTAATATATATAATATTAATTTGTAAAGTGATTACAATTTGAGTATATAAATATTTTAAGGCTAAATGTTTTAAAACAAGAGATAGCTTAAAATCAAGGACAATTTTGAAATCAAAATAATAAAGATAATTTTGAGGCTAAAATATTTCGAACAAGAGACATGTCTTTTTGAAAAGAAGGTTATGAAAAAATTTAAAATAAGAGATATATTTTAAAAAAAACATTTTTATAAAATTAGTGGATATCAAAATAGGACCACTAGGTATTGTCGTGGTTTCCATCCTACTAGGGTTCCATCCCTTTAACTGGCTCGAAGTGGATTCCATTCCACGAATAAATTTTGAATAAAAATGTAAGTGCTTTCAGGAAGTTTTAACATAATTTTAGACTCAATAGTTATCTTGTATTCTTGAAATCTTGAACTCTTGGTACTCATCAGTCTTCAATCTTGATATCTTCAATCTTGAATCTCTATATTGTACAGTCTTCATTCTTGGTACCTGCATGGTTATATCCTGCATATACATATATATCTAAACTATAACGTTAGTATTTATATTTTATAACAAGGTCTAAAGTTGTTGTCATCAAAACCATCATCTCAAGGACTAACATTTTCTTCAATCCAAATCTTAGCATTTTCAATGATTTCATGTTCTGAAGGTGGTCGATGTTTTTTTCATGTTGTTCAATTGTTTTGCGAAGATGTTTCCTATCTTTAATTCCTTCACTCGCTAATTGAATTTCTAATGGTCTGTTTGAATAATTTACAACAAGAACAAAAATGTAATGATCCGCATTTCTTACTACCAAAGACAACACTTAATACATCCTCGGTATTCGTGTGCCGTCATTTACCGTCCGAAAGATGGGCCATTAAGGGTGAAAGAATGGAAAGATAAAAGAGAAGAAACTAAACAACATAGAATCTCAAAACGCAATGGAACTATATATATTACTCAACATAATATATTACAAAATCATTTCAAAATGTTTCATCTGAGTCATATCAATACAAATTCTACCCTAGGACAGTTATAACAGTCTATCCCTACTTAACAGATACAACATACATATAATACAATGGAAAACAAGGTAATAACTAGCTATCGATGAAGCCACCTTCTCCATGCTCCTCTAAAATGAATCTAGGGACAAACCTGAACTACTTAGTTGCCTATTCAAATTTGAGCACCCAAGAGTTTGCCAAAAGAAAATAAACTCCAGGCCAGACATGGGTCTGGTGTGAGTAAAGCATAATTCTTTAACTTTATAAAAACATTTAAATCAAAGGCATCACGTAAGATCATGCTGCATATAAACACAGATGTGTTTTTACCTTGCGATAACCAAAACATTTACTATAGAAAATCCATTGATATTATAAAAGTGTCTAAGGGTCAAAGTAAAATATTTATATAGTTGAAATGCTTGCATTTCACATTTCAACATAGTTGGGTACATCTAAAACCGTAAAGGGACGTATTGCAGAATGGATTCCATACTACGACAAGGTAAAGAACTACCTTTTGACGGTACATCTCTAGATAAAATACATCGGGGTTTGAAAAGAAAATCTTGTACATGTTCGTCGATGGAAAGTCTATCGGTTTAGAAAACCGACGAACGAATTTTGAGATAAAAATAACCGCAAGCGCACGGTGTACGAATGTAGCACGTGGCGAATACGGGTCGATCCGTAGGGAATTGATGATTTTAAAAATCTATTCAATCAAATTAAACCAAGATTAAAGAGAATGTTAAACTAGAAAAGAAGAAAACAAGTAAAAGAAAATTGACAAAAATATGAGTGTTAAGACAATTTGGAGGCAATTTCCACTCCCTAGATCATGTAGTTCAACACATGAAATTATGGTCTCTCTTTTACGGTCATTAGTGTTTTAATTGATGTTTTTATCATAAGTATGACATATTTGAGCTATTGATTAGCCAACATAAGCCATCAAACTATAACACACCCCTTAAAACACTTACTAGCTTTCATGAAACTTGACAAAGAAAATGAAATCTATTTTAAGCATGGCCTATTAACTATTGATTAGAAACATAGACCATCAAATTTTAATTTCAGGTCACCTTCTTATGCCATAATCATATATTCATGAAGAGGCATTTGTGTTAGTGATTGTTTAAGCATAGCCTATTTGGTGTCAACAATATAGGCCATCAAATTCAACACAAAAACAACAAATAAAACACTTCATTGATCATCATTAAGCATAAAAAGAGAGCATGAATTAACAAATAGTTGGAGCTACAAAATTAGAGAGCTTCATTACCCCTAAATTGAAGGGGTTTAGCCTCTCATACTTGTCATCATATGAACAAATGTAGCAAGCAACGTTGAATAAAAAAAGAGGAAAAAGAGAGGAAAATGAAAGGAAAAATTATGCTACTTGCATAAAAGAGAAGAGATCTACACTACAACATGAAAGTAAATGAACATGAAAAGGAAAGAGCATGTATTAAATTGCATATAAAAAGATTAAATAAAATAAAAATGGCTAAGTAGCCATGAAAAGAGAAAGAGGAGCTTTCCTTTTATTTTTGATCTAAACTAAACTAAAGAGAAGGAGGCCTAAGAGAGACTGAGAGAAGAGAGGAGAGAGGAGTTACATGAAACATAAGGGGTTATTTATACAAGCATGAAGCCCTAATCCATATTTTTGGGGAATGCCCAAAATGCCCATGAGATAGCATGGCCACCAAGTAATCATTAGCATGTCATAATCCCTATTTAAGTGTACATGAAGCCATTAGTTCCATAAGCATGTGCATTAGCCTCTAGTTTGTACATTAAGGTGGTGGGTAGGTGGGGTCCTCCATGATCTTCACTTTGAATTATTTCCATCTTCATTCCTTTATATTCTTTGTGCATGCATATTCCTTCATGAAACCACTCCTATTTGAGACCATTTTCCTACAAAAATATATATAAATTTCCAATCAATTTTTCTCAAAGAAATATATGCACACAAAACGCCATTTTGCCCCTATGTGAAGATGGATATGTGACAATTTAGAATTAATATGGATTTTGGTTAAAACAAGTTAAAATACCCAATATGATCATTTATTTAATTTAAATAGATTAAATATGTTGGTAAAAATATGCACATTTATGTGCACATCAAATACCCCCACACTTATCTTTTTATTCGTCCTCGAATAAAGAAAAACTAAGATAAATCCATTTTCGTAGGGAGCACAATTGCATTGAGCATATGCAAAAAGCCGTTAAACCTCTGGGTGTTCCCAGTAGGACGAGTGTTGTCTCGTGAGGGTTTTCTACGGATACTACCCACAAAATCCAAATGCGTGATGAAAATATTCACAAAATTCAAGATTTATTTACAAAGAGATGAACGCAAGTTTTTGAAAATAGATACAAATGAAGGATTTATTTTTAAATCCACATGAATAAGTTAAATATAGGTTTTGGCTATTATCTTGAAAATTTATGTCATTTGCTTGTCAAAATTTCCAACGAAAATCAAGTTATCATAATAAATAGACTGTTGTTTAACTCGTTGTTTTGGTTAATAACAAAGTGTAACCATGAAATGGATCCTTAGTTGATTATCAAAGTTTATCAAAGTGGTATTTTCATTTCTTTTCAGTAATAAATCAAATCAACTAAGTAAAAATAGTGTTAGGATTTCAGTTGCTTGCTCTCTCGTTATTTGCAAGAAAAATTACACACCTAGTTCAGGTAAACTGAGGATAGATATACCACCCATGCACTGCCTTTCGGGCTTATGTGAGGGGGGTACGGAGCATGGCGAGTGCATACACTTTCGTGCATACACCTATCGACCCTAGATGGTTTTTATTAAGTCTGTTTTTTTATATATGTTTTCCATACATGCATAACCGTGAGGACTTTTAAATGAGTATGAAAGCACATAATCAAAGATTCCAAGTAATCCACTCATGCATAACCGTGAGGACTTTTAAATGAGAGTGAATACTTGGATGTTATTTTTTTTTTTTTATATATATTTTTTTAAAAAAGAGAGAGACAGAGAGTTCTGCAAAATCATCTTAGCACCATTTAACTTAGAAGGCAAAAAAAATGTTATATCCTTTACTTTAAATCAACCACTCTTTAAAACAAAGATTTTCAATTAGGATGTACTTCATAATTAACACGTATGAATCTTCCTATATACTAGTTAAACCATTATTATTTGTAATCAAACTTCATTTTATTTTTGTTAAGACAAATAAATTTTCAAAAATTTCAATTTAATAAACCAAAACCATATATTTATCTTAGTGTTTCCTTTAAAATAAATCAAAAGAAAATTTGTTTTTGTGATTTTTTTTTTGGAAAATTTATAGCAAAAATAAACTATGAAAAATAGAAAAATTGAAGATGAGTCTCCCCCCACACTTGATTTTGACTGTGTCCCCACAGTCAACTCAAGTGGAAGGAGAAAAATAAAAATAAAAATCCAATATTTACATGAAAGATAATTATTTACAAGAGATGAGAAAGTATACAGTCAAAAAGTACATGAAATGGTCTTCTAAAGACCGATTCATTTGTCTCATCAAATGTGCGAGACACAACTTAAGCATGAAAAACCAAATCGTAAAAGATTTTGAAGTTGATTGTCGATTTGGAAAAACAAATTTTATTTTTTTAAAAATTGAACGAGTTGTTTTGTTTTCAATGATTTTTGGGGTTGATAAAACAATTGATTGAAATTCACATTTATTTTCACCAAATTGAAATTCAAGTTTATTATTGAAAACATTTTCAGAGTTATTGATTTCAAAATCAAGATGGTGATTTTCATCTTCCCCATCGGAATTTAACAACTCGTCATCCAAAAGTCTAAAAAATTCGTGTTCATTAAATTCGTCTTCCTTTGTTTGATTATCAACAACTTTATTACATATCTCAAGTTCAAAATCCAAAGTTGTTGTATTAAAATTTTCGACATCGAGAAAAGGAAGATCGAATTTTAAATTTTGTTCCATACCCTCAAAAGAATTGAAATCCAACTCAATTACCATGTTTCCAACAACTTCGTTAAGATTTTCGTTTTCGATTTCGAAAGTTGTTATTTGAAAATCATCGATTTGAGTAAAAGGTGGATTATCACTTGACTTGTCACATGTTGGAATTTGAGTATTTTTATCACCTTGATTCAAATATGTTTCGAACACCAAATCCATGTGATCATTGTACATGTCATTCATTTGCTCAACAAAGTCAAATTTGTAATTATTAACTTGAAAATTTCGATTTGGACTTGTTGAGAACAAGAATTGTCAATTTCGACAAACGGTAGATTATTATTTGATTCTTCACAAGTTGAGATTTGATTATGATTTTCACGAAAAGTTTTGTATTTTTCAAATAATAACTTCCCCGTTATCTTTTTCCATTTGTTCAACAAAATCAAATTCATGATTACTAATTTGAAATTTTTCATTTTGAATTTGTTGATAACCAAATTTTTCATTCGTATTGTAGTCGAGATTATTCCCATTGCCAAAATTATTTGAAAAGTAGATAACATTTTCGTTTTGATTTTGAAATTCATTTTGGAGTTCATAATTGAATTGGCATGGGTTATGCTCGAAATCGTTTGAATTTTGGAGTGAATTAAAAATTTGATTATTTTGAAAACTTTGATTCGAGTTACCACACAAATATGAATTACACAACTCATTTATCATTTGATTTTGTTGTATAGAGATTTCAAGTAGAGATGAAATGCTATTTTCAAAATTCGAGGGTTGGTCATCGTTTTGAAAACTTTGTTGTTCAAAATTCGAATTGTTTAAGGAATAGTTGTTGTTAAAATATCCATACAAATTCGGAGTGAAATCATATGGATTATATTGATTTTCACAACTATTATAAAATTCAAGTGAATATGAAAATTCGGACATTTTCAAGAATGTTTTTGGTTTTTTTTATAAAGGAAAAATATTTACAAATAGAATTTATTTTGCAAAATGGAAAATTTATTTTTGTTTTGGTTTTTTGGTTTTTAAATTTTTTTCTTTGTTTTTGAAAAGATTTTATATATATATATTTTGGATTTTGGTTTTTCTAAATTTTTTTGGATTTTTGAAATTTGAAAGAAAAAGGATTTGAAAATTTCAAAGAAAAAGGAATATTTACAATTTTTATTAGTTTTGGATTTTGAATTTTTTTGTTTGTTTTTTTAATATGCATGAACTAATGCAACTAAATGAATGCAGGGGTTAATTACAAATGATTTATCCTAAGTTAACCCAAAATTGTAAATTCACAAATTGTCTTTAATCAACAAGATAGTTCTCAGCCAGGTAACGGACAAGATTTATCGGTGCACCACGAATCACCGTAGCAATGCAGCCGAAGGTTTAAGTACCTTCAGAGGAACAACCACTATAATACGAATCACCGTAATATTTATAAATGGTTGTTACTCTGCCGTAGCCTAGACACCAAGAAATTAAATTGTTCAAAGAAGACAAATTGTCAATATACAATTAAGTACTATTTATGTCTAACCGTTTATTATTAATCACAATCTAAGATGAAATGCAAAGCAGAAATTAAACGTGCATTAACAATGCAACTCCGAATGGATTACTTTTTTGATTTTAGGTTTTGGAATTTTTTTTTAAATGCAGGCAAACAACAATGCAATTCAAATAAAACTAGATAAGCAAGCAAGCAGTTATTTTTTTTTTTGGCAGCAGTTCTTCTACTTCTGAAATTCTGCTTTAGCAACCTTAAATAAAAACGAAATATATGCAAACTTTTTTTTTGTGAACGAGTGGGAGATAAAATAAAGCAAAACACAAGAAAAGCAAATTCTGTTTTTTTATATGAAGGATGAAAATTAAAAAGAAGCAAAACAAAACAAAATCAAATCAACCTTCTAAACCCTATTATACCTACCCTACCCAACTAACACTTGATAAAAAATCGAAACTTACCGCTTAAACAAACGAAATTGAAATTGTTCCTCACTGGAAACAAAACAATTGAAATTGTTATTTTATTTTTAAAAAAAAGGAAAAGACTGCACTAAAACTAAAAACAAAGCAGGCTCTTTTACAAACTAAAGCAAAACTTGTACTCGACTTTACTTGTTTCTCGATTTTACAGAAAGCCCGACCCAAACAAAGGTAAATTCAAGACTCAAATTCACAATTTTCACGATTAACTTCAATACCGCAATCCCAATTTCACATTCTACCGAGAAAACAAAATCGGAATCCCAATCTAACAATCAATTCACGAATTCATGCGTTCACTTCCAAATCCACGAATTAGGGTGCAGCTATGGGATATGTGGTTCTTCCAAATTGGAATGACTGGAGTGTGTTCGCGATGGCGATGTCAGTGAGTTGATGGTGTTTGCAGTGTTTGGGTGAAGGCGATGTTTGTGGAAGGTTGAGGCTGCGATGACTGGAAGTTTGCTGTTGGAGGGTTCGAAGGCGAGAGGGTTTGTGGGTCGGTTTCGAAATGGTGGTAGATTTACGGTCGATTGGAGGGTTGTGAAGGAAGTCGGTGAATGTAGAGGCTCGAGTTGAATGGCTGGTGAAGATGGCAATGGAGTTGATTGATGGTTAGCGGTTATAATGGTTTGGGACAAAGGAGTTTGAATCTTGTATTGGTGAAGTTGCTTGTTGGTTTATGGATGGAAGAGTGGCGAATGGCCTTCTATTGAAGTTCTGGTGAGTGAACTATAGGGTTTCAAAAAAAAATTCATTTCGGTTGTGACTGTATTGAGATGGGGAAGGAATGTACAGGGTTTCAGTTGAAATGTAGTGTGGCCTGTGAATGTTTTTGGGTGATTTGAAGGAGTAGGCTGGTTGTAGTGACAGTGCTTGGTCGTGTGGGTTGCTGGCTGTTCACAGCTTTGATTGTCAGGTGGTATAGACAGGTAGTGGAAGAGGGAAGAGATAGTTGTTCACGGTGATCAGGCAACAATGGGCTCGAGTTGAAGGAGTGTATCAGTGGGATATGTGCACCGTTTTATGTTCAGTGAATTGACGTAGGAAGTGATGTTTGAGTGCAATAGTCGATTGAAAGGCGGATGGCAAGGTGATTGATGGAATCAGGATGTCGGTGAAGGATGGTTGTTGTTTGCTTGAGAATTTTGTCGCAGTTTGTAAGGAAGTTTGAGGAGTTTCTGGTGACAGTTTTGGCAATTGGGAAGAGGTGGTGAGTGAGTGATGTCGATATTTCTGTTGTGACTGTGTGTTGCAAGTAGGTAGATATGGGGGTTGTTGCTTGGTATTTGTGATGAAGTAGTGATGGGAGTGGTATATGGTGAAGTAACAGGAATGTTGAAGGAGGAAGTGGATTGGTGGTTGCTGAGATGTTTCGTGAGTTTGAGGCGATCAAGTTTGATGATTCAGGCGGAGGTAGAAGTGAACTTGGTTGTTACGATGAGAGGGTTCTCTGGTTAGATGGTGTGGGTTACGAAGTCGGTTTTGGGTATTAGGTCGGAGTAGTGGTCGAAGGCGGGGTTGCTGGAGTGGAGATGAACTGATGTCAATTGAGGGTGAATGATGAGGAAATGAGATAGTGGTAATGGAATGTAACAGTTGTGAATTGGAAGTGTTTTTGGTAGAAAGTTGATGGTCGGAGATGATTTGAGGAGGTGGTAGTGAACTTGCAAGCAATTATGGCACTGGATGATGTTTGTAGTGAAGTTGAAGTTGTATTGGCTTGGACATGTCTGGCAAGGAGGGTTTGAAGTGATTGACTATGGCAGCAAAGAAATGTTATCAGGGGAAGAATACTGTGAAGGGGTGGTTGCTATTTTGTGTGCAGAAATGGGGGCTACAGTTCGGTGGCTGTGGTTTTGTATCAGCGAAGTTCTGAAGGTAGGAGGGGAAGTTTGTGATGATTGTAGTGAAGGGTGGTTTATTGTAGGGAGTTGTAGTTTGTTTGGATTGTAGAGGCAGGAAGTGAATGCACTGGTTCGTGCACTGATATGCACAGGTGGAGCAGTGATGTCAGTAAGGTCTGGTGATGGTGTGTAGGAGTTGTCGTGATGATCGAGGCAAGGCAGCAAGTTCTCATATGAAGCAGTGGTGGAGAATGATGTCACAGTGGTCTTTGATGTTGGAAGGCGAAGGGGGAAAATGTTGAGATTGGTATGGTATGTGGAGTTTTAGTGTAGAACTGTGGGAAGTTTGGTAAAAACAGAGAGAGTGAGGCAAAGAGGAAAAACTATGAGGCATTGAAGAGATGGTGGTCTTATAGAGAGCAGAAAAATGTTCTTTTTTTGTATTAAAGGGAAAAGCAATGTAAAAGGAAAAGTAAAATGTAAATAAAAATTTCAATTGAAATAGAAAAATTGTTTTTGAAATTGTGTAATTTTTTTTTTTTTGGAGAAAATAGAAATGCAATGTTCAGTGCACAGAAAATGCCAATAACAGAAACTAAAAATGAGAAACTTGGATTTTTTTTTAAAAACACACAAAAAAATAAAATAAAAGTCACACAAAAATAAAACAAAGAAAAATAATCCGAAGAATAAAAATTTAAAATCAAAACAACTCCCTGGCAACGGCGCCAAAAACTTGTTCATCTACGGAAATTCTATCGGTTTAGAAAACGTCGAACGAATTTTGAAATAAAAATAACCGCAAGCGCACAGTGTACGAATGTAGCACGTGGCGAATATGGGTCGATCCCCAGGGAATTGATGATTTTAAAAATCTATTCAATCAAATTAAACCAAAACTGAAGAGAATGTTAAACTAGAAAAGAAGAAAAACAAGTAAAAGAAAATTGATAAAAATATGAGTGTTAAGACAATTTAGAGGCAATTTCCACTCTCTAGATCATGTAGTTCAACACATGAAATCATGATCTCTCTTTTATGGTCATTAGTGTTTAAATTGATGCGTTTATCATAAGTATGACATATTTGAGCTATTGATTAGCCAACATAAGCCATCAAACTATAACAAACCCCTTAAAACGCTTACCAACTTTCATGAAACTTGACAAAGAAAATGAAAATGAAATCTATTTTAAGTATGGCCTATTAACTATTGATTAGAAACATAGACCATCAAATTTTAATTTCAAGTCACTTTCATATGCCATAATCATATATTCATGAAGAGGCATTTGTGTTAGTGATTGTTTAAGCATAGCCTTTTTGGTGTCAACAATATAGGCTATCAAATTCAACACAAAAACAACAAATAAAACTCTTCATTGATCATCATTAAGCATAAAAAGAGAGCATGAATTAACAAAGAGTTGGAGCTACATAATTAGAGAGCTTCATTACCCCTAAATTAAAGGGGTTTAGCCTTTCATATTTGTCATCATATGAACAAATGTAGCAAGCAACATTGAATAAAAAGAAGTGGAAAAAGAGAGCAAAATGGAAGGAAAAATTATTCTACTTGCATAAAGAGAAGAGATCTATACTACAACATGAAAGTAAATGAACATGAAAAGGAAAGAGCATGTATTAAATTGCATAAAAAAAGATTACATAAAATAAAAATGGCTAAGTTGCCATGAAAAGAGAAAGAGGAGCTTTCCTTTTATTTTTGATCTAAACTAAACTAAAGATAAGGAGGCCTAAGAGAGACTAAGAGAAGAGAGGAGAGAGGAGTTACATGAAACATAAAGGGTTATTTATACAAGCATGAAACCCTAATCCATATTTTTGGGGAATGCCCAAAATGCCCATGAGGAAGTGTGGCCACCAAGTAATTATTAGCATGTCATAATCCCTATTTAAGTGTACATGAGCCATTAGTTCCATAAGCATGTGCATTAGCCTCTAGTTTGTACATTAAGGTGGTGGGTAGGTGGGGTCCTCCATGATCTTCACTTTGAATTATTTCCATCTTCATTCCTTTACATTCTTTGTGCATGCATATTCCTTCATGAAACCACTCTTATTTGAGACCATTTTCCTACAAAAATATATATATATTTCCAATCAATTTTTCTCAAAGAAATATATGCACACAAAAGACTGTTTTGCCCCTATATGAAGATGGATATGTGACAATTTAGAATTAATATGGATTTTGGTTAAAACAAGTTAAAATACCCAATATGATCATTTATTTAATTTAAATAGATTAAATATGTTGGTAAAAATATGCACATTTATGTGCACATCAGTACACCTGCCACACAGAACTGGCCTACCACTTGACTAGTAGTACTGAATATGATCACCTCTTTCATTAATGGGCTTCGTAACATAAATAGTAGATAGTAATCGATCAAGATTTGGAATGACCATACCCTGATGGGAGCGACACACTTGTCCCTGTTGCATGCCCGATTTTTGTCATTTCCCAATGGATGAGGCTTGAGCCTACATTTTACCTTTCATATAGCACTTTTCAATTGGAATGTTAACACTGCCTCCAGATAACAATCCAATGCCAACATTCATCCATATAAGTTGTCCATGAGATGGACAAACCGAAGGCACTACTTCTACTACAACTATTTTGGAATCATCTTCAGAATTAGTAGCTAGAAACCCTTGCACTTCAAAGAGCCCCGTCTTCAATTTCACCATCTTCAAGATAAATTCACTTCGAAATGCTTTAGTTGGATCGAAGTGGTTTTCAAGTAACATATCTGGTCTCAGTCTCTTCGAAACAACGTTTGATACTTTCTAGTAAACTCAACCCCGGTCTTTTAGAAAATAAATAGTCAAAAATAAGAGTGGAGATCACCTTCTAACCATTAGTGGATGGATGTTCTTATCATTTTCCTTAGGAGAACAAAACAAGATTTATACGCGTAGTACAACATCATCGAGGATGACTGTGCCATATAACTCACGTGTTTCTCCTAGATATTTTTAAAGTTACGTTCAGGTCCATATTTGATAATTTGTTATTTAAGTATCAAATAAACAAACAACCAATTCGATTTGAGATTTATTTATCCATAATAACCAATAAGCCGCAAAATAAATCTTTGTTTAATAAATCTCTTCAAAATGTTTGTCTAAAACACTCATATACTTATCTCTCTAACATAAGTATATACACAAAATATTTGTGAATAACTTCTTACTTCCAAATCAAGTAAAAAGGATTAAAAAAATGTTGTTTAAATTGGAGGTAAGGACAACCCTACACGCTATTCCCTCGGTGTTAAGTGTGGAACAAAAGTTCCATACCACCATTTTTAAAAGATTAGTTTAGAGAAACCCAGATCTCAAATTCTTTTATACTTCTTTCGATAAATCCTTTTTAATCAAATCTATTTCATTCATGAAATCACTTTTACTTTGTAAGGACTTGTATTTTTTCGAAAATTAAAATTACTAAATTTAATAATATTTTTGAATTTAATATTGAAAGAAAACTAAAATTTATGATTTAATAATGAGGGGAATAACTAGAATGTAATGTTAGTAATGTTAATTTAAGGTAATTGCTAACTATTTTAATGTAATTCCAATTAATTGAAATGATTGTAAAGTTATAATTGGTTATAAACTGTAAATGAGGAAATACATTGAATGTTGAATTTAATGCTGGAATTTTATGTAATCAATTAGAATTGGCTAATACGGAATACAAAATCAGTGATGTTGTTTGAATGCTATTGATAACTATTCAATGTAATTTCAATCAATTAAAATAAATTGTAGGTTAATTTGGTTATAACTGTAAATAATGAAATAATTTAAATGGTGTATTTAATGGTGAGATTGTACGTAATTGGTTGAAATAGGTTAATATAGCATATAAACTCATTTTGTTATAACCCTTGGTTGTAAATGATAAGATAATGGATATGAACTATTATTATAAACGATGGCTGTAATTATCTTCTCATTTATTTGTCCACTTGAATATTAAATGGGTAATTAATGGAACTAAGACAATTGAATGTTGGAATTGTATTTTGTTAATTGAAGTTGAAATTGAATATAATCAGCGATGTGCTAGTAGTCATAATATTTGTTTGTTGATAATAAACTTATAAATGTGAATAATTACCTAAAAATGAAAAATGTTTAATTACTATTATATTATTTAGTCCGTCAAATTTAATTTGAAATCAATTGCAATTAATTTAATTAAATATTGCAGTTAATATGAATTAAGGTGATAATTGTGAAATATTGGTGTAATAAAATGTAGACCAATGTTAATTATATTCATAAGATAATAGTTGATTCAATAATAAGAGTGAAATCAAAATAAATGAATTTATTGTAATTTAAATTATAATTAACTGAAAATTTATTGCAATTGAAACTGAACACTGTAATTTGTGCTATATTAGTATTGAATTGGACATGGAAATTTGTTTTAAAAGATTATAAATTGGTATGTAATAAACAATGATGAAAATTGTTAATAATTTACTTTGAATTTGAAAAGTGATTTAATCAATTCAATAATAATTTATTTAATTAACGTGAAAATTGCCATTTTAGCCACTGTCTCGAATTTCGATGAAACCAATTTCATCGTATCTGTCACAGTGAATTATTATAGGATTTAAAGTTTCGTAGCGATCGGACTTTTCGTTTGGTTGTGGTGGCTCGAAACGCGTAGAAATCAATTTAATGAAACCGATTTGAATTATGCTAATTTGAAAAGCTAACTTCTTCATACAATGGAATTAGGACTTGAAACCTGTTCCATTGAGTTTAAAAATATTGAAAATATCTGTTTTGATATATGGGATGGCCCAATTTCGTTCCGGAGGCAGAGCGGGCTTTTTGGATCGTCATTGTCATTTCAAATCATTTCGATATGTTCATTCTTCCTTATCGAGCCTTGTCCATATAAATAGACTTTGTTTCTCAAACCCTTGCAGCCACTTAGCTATTTTGTATGTACAATTCTATCTGCCTATTCCTTTCTTTCAATTGCAGAAACAAAATTTCAATTACAAACCCTAGATCCAATTTTAAAATCAATTTCAAAATTCAAGCTCCCTAAACCCTATCATATTACATATCATTGGGTAGCTCTCGATGAGCGCAATCTAGACCTATGGTTCATTTTTACAATCAAGTTTTGGTTTTTTAGTATTGGCTAAAACATTTTCGGTCGTTTATACTTAGGTTAATCAACGGCGACGGATCGTCGATTCGAGGTTACTGTCGCGTGGAGAGGGGTGAGGGGAGTTCGTCAGTGCCAATTGTTCATCAAATCATTAGTAAGATCGGCTTGGAAAAATTGATTAGGGTTGCAAGTATATTAGGGGGCGGCTGTCTTCTTTTTGGTGATTGTCGTGATTGGAGGGGCGTCGCAAGTGGTCGAGAAAGCTTGGGAGGTTGGCGCTCGATGGTCTGGCAGGTCCGATGCTGGAAGCGATGGCGTATGGGTGTTTGACTTTGTTGGTGGCGACCACGTATGATGCGGGATAGTATTTTGAAATGATCAGGTGGTGATGACGAGGCCATTGAGTGAGGGTAAATCTTCTTTTATTTTATTTTAATTTTTATTGTCGAATGTTCTAATATGTATTACTTTTGCATATGAGCTCGAATTCACTTGCGGTTTTCTCCGTTGTGAACATATCGAAATTTTGGGCATTATGAAACTAGTTTGGACGAATTATAAGACTGTTGAATTTTAGGCTATTTTTGGATTTTAAAATCGTTGACAATGAATGTTTTAACCCACTCACGAATACTAAATTATCTTATGTTAGTTAAATTTAATTAATGATGTGAATAGAAATTGATTGTTTGCTATTTGGTATAATTTATATTTTCATACCAGTTAAATCTTACTTTTATTGAATTTAATTGTCAATTAATTAATATTGAACATAAACTACTAGAACCAGTAAATTGTTGTTAGTTATTGGTTGATTGGAATGATGATTGTGTTGTGTATTCAATTGTTGATATTTGGATGATTGGATGGGTATTATTGGTTGACATTTTGGATGATTGGATGTTTATTTATATCAATATCTTTGTTATCCCTATGGTTAAAATGATATATACCCAAACGATCTTATAGATTAAGGTGAGTTCGTTATGGGTTGAAACGATAAACCCGAGGGGTTTCAATAATTTGGAAATGTTGATTTTTGATACTGTTTGAAATGACATATACCCATATAATGTCTTGAATTTGGATTTTTATTTAGAATTGAATTATTTGAAGGGTTTAAGTCAGTTCGAACATCGGATTTATTTTAATTAAAATGATTAAGATTGATATTTTGAATTATTTTGAATCCTTTAAATAATTATATCCACATTGTACACTTGATAGGAGATGGAAATCCCGCAACATCTCTATAGCCATTGCATTAATATTTCTATTTTAGTCATTTGGATTTAACTTACATAAGATCCTTTAGTTCTGATTCGATTGTTTTGTCTTTACATTATGCTCGGGTCAGTCTGAGCTTTTCGGTGTATTGAAGACTATTTTCTAGAGCACGAAGACGAAGATTCAGTATACTGTTATTACTATTTATTAATATTATCCCACTGCATATTGTGTTCCGCTGCATTATTTGTTTATTTCTGATGTATGTATAACTCTGATTTAAATTGTTAAGTGAAATCAAATGTTGTTTTGTAAACAGCTTCATGAACTGTTTATTTGATTATAATATTGTCATTTCGCTGTGAGATTCTGTTATTTTTTTGTTTCCTTCTTTTCTTTTATTTTCTTATTTACCCCATTAACAATCCTCCCTTTTGAATGATTTGAATTAGACATGTGTGGTTTACTGTCGATTTAAAATGTCCAAAAAGGTAGGTCGTTACATACTTGAAATCCAAATCCATTTCAAAATATATTCCCACTTCCCAAATTCATTTATAAAACTCTTTTATAAATATTCAGAATCATTTACATAAATTGCTTTTATAAATATCCAACCTTTTTATAAAAATTTCTTATATATATCCAAAGCTTTTTATAAACTCCCTTTATAAATATCCAAATCGTTTTCTAAAAATTCTTTTATAAATACCCCAAAAATCATTTATAATTTTTTTACAAGCCTTTCCTATTTTAAACAACTTCCTAAATAACCTTAATTAAATTAGCTTCCTTTAATAAGCCACCCATTTTATATATCTCCCTTATTTCACTTCTTTGCTTAAAAACTAAAGTACATTTACACAAAAACACACTATAAATTTTGAAATTCCTTTATAAAAACTTTTTTTTAACGTGGTAAATCGTTCCCATTAGTTATAAGCATCTTTAGTCAAACCATTTATCAAATCATTCTTTAAATATCTGTTTCAAATTGAAATAACTTTAAAACCATTTCAAAAAGAAAATAAAATATTTATCCTTACAAAATCAAATGGAGGCTTAATGACCATGACGGTGATTTTAGTTTTGTTTTACTTATCAAGTTTAACATGGCATCACATAACAATAGGTATATAAGGGATCAACACATAACAATCAATCAAATTTGGTAAATGTCCAAGTTAATTATAATAGCAGAATGGTGTTTTGTTCTGCTAATAGATGTCATTTAGTTTTCCTCATCATATGGGATTCCTTAAAGGTAAACGATACAAAAATCCCTTGTTTTAAAACAAACTTAGAAAAACAGTTTGAAATAAAACTGATTACTTAAACTCAAAGCGATTTTAAAATAAATTTAAGCCCTTGTAAATGAGAATCAAATCCTTGTTAAATAGTGATTAAACTCTAACTAAAAGTAATTAAAACTTAATTGAACCTTATTAAAACATAATTAATTTTAATCAAAGATTAATTTAATAAAACCCCTTTAAAATAATAATAATTAATTATTAATTATCTAAAATAAATAATTAAACAATAATTCATTAATCCTTAATTAATAATTAAATAATAATTAACTTTCATTAAGTAACAAATCATGATTGACTAAATTGGTTAACATTTAAGTTTAAAAACCATTATTAATAAATGATTAAGTATTAATTGCCTTTATTAATTAACTAGTTAATTAAATAATAATGAAACAAATAAATAATCAAGAAAAATTGTTCTCTAATTACTTTGTTAAAGTTAAAAAAATATTTCCAAAAGGATTTATAAGTGAAAACAAGTTTGGATTCGAATACTAGTTAAATTTTTTTCAAACTGCGCCTATAGCGACTATTGTTATACGGACCCATAATTTTCAAAATTTGAAAATTTGATTTTCTAACTTTTAAAAATTCAAATTTGAACTCTTGTCTTCTTTAAAACATAAAATAAACTTTTGAAAACCAAATCAAAGTTTTAAACGTGAAAACTTTTCGCTTTGATACAAAAATCAAACTTTTGACAAAAAAGGATTTCTATGTCGCTTTTAGTTATTGAATCGCTGCCTTTGTGTCATGAACCCACATACAACAAATATAACATTCCAACATAATTTCACATCATAAAAATATAGCACCATCATAAACAAAGTATTATTTTATAATACTAACGTTTTCCAATGTTCAAGGTATAATCTTTATCGCCTACTCAAACTTTGACATTAGCAATGTAACAACCCGAATAAAATAAGTTTGTGAAATTTTCAAAACCGAGCCAAGGGAGTTGCACCAATGTTTCCGTGGTAATTTTTTGGTCAATTTTCATATATAACTGGTCGAAATCCGAGTTAATATGAAGAAGTTACGAAAGAAATAAGAAATCGGAAAGAATAAGAAAATAAAATATGCTAAGGCCTCGGTCGACCCAAGCTTGGCTCAGGTCGACCTTAGAGTTGACCCCCTTGGAAGCTAGGTCGACCCGCCTTAGTTCTTGGAAGTTATTTTGTCCAGTGCGAAGTAAACACCTCATAATTCTATTTTTGTTCAATCCTATGCGTCTGTGCTTCCATCCGACGGCTCCTAGAGAGCCTATGACGTGGTTGCACCAAATTTAATCTTCAAATCCAATGGTCTGAGATCCTAAGCTACACTATAAATGGAATCCTAGGCCTAGCTATTTTTCTCATTCAGATTTTCTCCTATTTGGGTTCATTGCCTGAGGCTGGACCATAAATAGAATTTTTTTCTAGGGCGGAGATTTTTTGATAAAAATATTCTATGCCCTAGTAGTCGATCCAGGAAGGCCAAGGACTAGATTTAAGGACCATAGGTGAGTGTTTTGTAATTATTTTAGATTTTTAAGTAATTTAAAATAATACGGTTCTCAATAGTTGTAGTTTTTCTACAATTTTGAGACAGTTTTTATATAATTTATTTACAGTTAACTTTTAAGTAAATTTCAGAATTTCTTTTCAATCTATTTTTTAAGCTATTTTTATTCGGTTATTTATAGTTATTGACAGCTATTTACATTTATTTACATCTGTTTAAGTTGGAACTTAGCCTGTAAATGTTTGTTTCTCTTTATTCCTTTTTACACGAATAAAATGTTAAAAAGAAGAAGAATTCACAAATATGGATTAAAATATAAAAACACTAAATTTATAGAAATCAAATGTAAAATAAGAAGAACTGTAATAAGATGGAGATAGACTGAAATAGGCAAATTTGAGATATTTGCAAGCATAATTATAACAAGTGATTATAACTAAAAAAGAGAAAATAGAAGAGTAACATAAGATGCTTGTTTTATAACTTAGATCTTGGGTTAAGTTAATAAGCAAAAGAACAATTATGACACATAGATTATAAATAAAAACAAGAAGTAACAAAAGAGGCCTATTTTAAAACTTAGAATAAGTTAATAAGCAAACACAAAAGTAGTGGTCCGTACCGGCAGCATTCCCTTTCAGATCTAGGACTGATGGTCTCACAATAGTATCTGGGATACGATTATGCTGATTAGGGTAAATAAGTGGCTAATAGATAGAAGCTAAAATCTTAGGATTTCGGCAAGGTGTGCAAACTAGAATTTGTTCGTTAGGACCAGTACCTGTAGCATTCCCTTTTAGGACTAGGACTGATGGTCTCACAATAGATAGGAGAGTCTGGGAATATTCCCTTTTATGTCTAGGATTAATGGCCTCACAACAGTTTGGTTAGGTTGGGCACGCTTATGCTGATTACGGTAAATTTCAGGTCGAAATAGAGGGCGATGGTTAGTGTGTACCGGCGATTACCGAGCATGTGGCATCGATTAGGTTAAATAATTCGCTACTACATTCCAAGCACTAAGAGGCGTCTTTTGCTGTGACCAATGTGATTGGTTCACAGTGGCACAATAGAGATAGAAGGCTGATCAAAGGGTAGAATTTGGATTGCAGTCTAATCAAATTGCAAATAAAATATGACTAGGGTGTCAGCCTAATCAAGACAATTGCAAACAATCGAAACAATCAAAGCAAACAGTCAAATAGAATTAGATCCAGTATTTTACCCCAATTTTATCTTTTCAGTATTTCGTTGCATACTAGAACTATTGCTTAGTCTGTTATCTTTATCTTGCTTGGAAATGCTAGTAATTACTTTCATTCACTAGACATATTGTCTGACCCAGTCCTCTATTTCCCATTTTCTCCCCATAGGCCAGTAGAGTCAAGGACAGTAAATTCAGATTTCTTGGAGATACATTCCAGATTTCTTCATGTATTCTTCTTCTTTTCATTTTTCTTTTCATTTGGATTTTGATGTACTGATACTTATGAGAGGGATGATTATTAATATTTATGTACTCTGATGATGTGAGACAGATATATTTTTTATAAGACATGAGAATTTGGGTTTTTAGATTATTCTGTTTCTATGACTTATGAATGAAGTTTAATTCTGAATAATGAATTACTATTTAAATGCTTCCGCTGTTTTTACCTATTTTTCTTGTGAATCTTAGTCTCTATGAGGTTGTGACGACCCGGTATTTCATGCCATTCGAATCTACACATGTCGGATTTGAATTGCCTAAAATATCATATTGTTAATTTATATTTGGCAAAACTCAGCGCAAACAGTAAATAAATCAATCATAGAGTCACAGACCCAAAGTAATATAATAATAAGAAGTGGAATAGATTAATAGTAGTTCATGAAGGTACTATATAAACAACAGAGTATGAAATAAAATATAAAAGAATATCTCAAATACAATGTAGTCTCGAATGCAAACAGATGACCAATATGAACAAAACAACTAGACAGTTGAAAGCTGAATAGATACAAATGAATCTCCAAGTGAAGCTACAACTCCAAAGGTGAGTCTCAAGTGTTGTGACACTCAGTCTGACCCGAGCGTAAAACAAAACATAATACACTCGAGTTAGGTTAACATTCTTATATTAATAAATTCAACTCAAGCGAAATATCAACTGAAATACAAGTAACTTAAAGGATGTTTAGGATTTCCATTCTCTAATGATCCATGGAACGATATACTATGTAGTGACATACGCTATTGTAATATGTCTATAGTAAGCAAACTATTAAAATAGCATTAAGGCGTCACCCATATCCCCTTAACACATTTTTATATATTTCCAAAGTCTACACTGTACCATAATTCCTTCGTAAACTAGCGGGCTATCAGAGGGCACTCCATAGGTATGGTACAAACCAAACCCGCAGAAGGTACGATAAGGCATGCGATAAGGCACTCGAGGCAATGCTAGGGAAGATATACTAATTGCACTCCCAGACTGGTGTAACACATAGTAGCTAATACCACCCACTTCGTGACACACTCCCAAATTAAAGGTGCACCTAATCAAGTCACAAAAGCAATATAATGGTATCGATGAAATGTGTCTGATAAAGGGAATGACCCCACTTGGCTCGGTATAGCTCCTGTTTTAGCCACATATAGTTGACTCACAGGAATCAGGGCTATGTAAATACCATATAGAATCGACGACAAACCATCCTAGTTCGTTCTGGAATCTCTACCATGTACACAGTTGTTAAAGTGGTTTTATGTATTGGCAGAGAGTATGACAATATCCGATCTCTGTCTCTTTAACAACCAACCGCTTATTTTACACCATGGTCATTTCATTTCAAATAGTTTATACTTCATATCAAAATATCATATTCATTCCAAAACCATATCAATTTGGTATCAATATACACTTTAAATAGTATTCCTTTCAGAATCGTAACACTTTTCAAAATTATAACACTTACGAAATCAAAACACTTTTGAAATCATAACATTTGGAAATCATAACACTTTGGAAGTCATAGCACTTTTGAATAACATTTTGGAAATCATAACACTTTCGACTTTAACAGTTTAGATATTGAAAATAGTATATGTATATTAAAGTATTTATAAATTAAAATAGTTTATATATTAAAATAATTTATATATTAAATTAGTTTATATATATTAAAATACTTAATATAATAAAGTAGTTTCCTCCAATTTCACAAATAGATTTAAATCGGATTAAATCCTAAAATTCTATTTGAATCGATTCCAGTTTAACCATTTCAATTCAAAGTTCAAAGAATTAAGTTTAAATATTCAAACATTTACAATATAAATTTCATTTATATTTCAACATTTAACTTTAGTTTTATTCAAATTGGAAAGTATTCACTTAATTATTTTTAATAACAATTTATAAAATCCAATTTATAAATTCAAATCAATAATAAATATTCAATCTCATTTATTTAAAATTGATAATATTCATTTAATCACTTTTTATCAAATCAAGTTATAAATCATATTTTCCAAAATCTCAAAATCAATAAGTTTACATTAATTCTTATTTAAATTCAATCATTAACAAATTATGTAACGACCCAGAATTTTTCCATCCCGAAAACTCCAGATAGTTAGGTAAAGAAGAAAGAGATAGAAGAAGAAGAAGAAGAAACACAACAAGATTCTCACATTCGCTGCGGATCAAAATATAATATCAAATAATAACAGTTTACAAAAGAATTCTGTATCTGTCAAATATATTTATAATACATCAGAGTTACACATATATATACACTGGATATACACAATCATCATGTCTTTGATATACAACAATATAATACAGCGGAAACACTCCATATGTTCTTGCCATCCAGCTCGCCTCTTGAGCTCCAGAACGTCCTTACCTGAAAATCTGTAATACTCAGTCTGACCCGAGCATTACATCAACGTAACACCCGGGTCAGGCTGGAAACCAGCGTGAGTAAACTCATCTAGCATGAAATTCCAATGCATAGAACTTATTTAAAACTCGGGGTAACTCGTATCAATTTACAAATTCACAATTTGTTATAGACATCACTTATTTCACACATCAATTTCCTAAGTACCAAAACTTAGATTAAATAGTCCAATTCACTTGAATCATTTCATTCCTGCCTATTGATTTCACATATCAATCTACAAAATTTTAAGGTGGTTTCGGGTATTTTCTAATACCCGACCCCGGTCTCTTCGAGTCTCATGTCGTCCTGACCCAAGTTATCCAAATGAAATACACTTCAAACTTTGAATACAGGATGTCACTTTGCACAACAATACATCATATATAGATAACCGTAATATCCTGGCCTTCCAAATATATGATACCACAAAACATTTCATATCCGAGATATCAACTCATTCAAGGCATCCAATACCATTCAATCATCCATAAGCAAAGCTTGATCACTTCCAACATTAATTTAATTAATTCTAATTGAACTACTAACCTCAATCACTTAGATTTCTTTATTTAACATTAACTAATTTCAAATCAATTAATTAATCATCCCTTAATTATCCATCTCAATTAATCACCCTCGATTAATTATCCTTCAATTACATTCAAGTAATTATCTTTAGTTAATTACACAAGTTAATTATTCTTAACCAAAAGCCGTAATTAATCTTTAATTACTTCACAAATTAATTAACTATAATTAATTACGTTAAGTCTTATTTACTTATATTAATTAATTACTCATAAATCACTTATTATTGGTTAATTAATCTTAATTAATCAATCTTTAATTACATCATTAATTCTATAAATTAGTGATTACTTAATTAATTAATCATTAATTACTAATTAAGTAATCATTAACCCTTAATTAATTACATAATTAATTAACTACTAATTATTTATTAATTAATTTTAATAAGCTAATTTACAATTCTTAATTACAAATTAATTAAACACCTAATTATTAATTAACCAATCTTTAATTACAATTTTAAATTAATCATCCTTAATTACCTCCCAAAAAAATTAATTAAATAATAATCATTCATCTTAATAATTTTCCCTAATAAATCTTGAAATCAAATTATTACTAACGTAAAAAGCCTTAATGTTAATTAAATTTAAAACTTATCTTACATTAACTACTTAATTAGAATATTAATTAAGACTTAAAAACATTCTTAAGTATTAACTTAAATAATTAAACTTAAAATAAATTGTTTACTTAAATTATCAAACATTAATTTAGTCATCATTTCTTAAAATTGTTTAAATCATTAGGTTAAAACTTTACTTTTATTAAGCTGCAAGTTTAAAAACCCAAAACCTGAGAAAATCTCCAGTTTTACTCGAGTTCAACTCGAGTTTCTCCATTATCATCCCCGAGTCCTTCTTCCTTACTCATATATTTTATTTTTTAAAAGTTTAAGTTTAAACTTCAATAAACTGGTGAAGCAGTCACACGAACTTGCGTTCCAACTCGAAGCAACTCTTCACTTCCTCAAGCATCCACTCAAGTCGTTCACCACTCTAAACTCCTGAGACCATATTGATGCCGTACACGTGCACAACACCTCGCCGACGCTTCGCCGAACTATGCTACCTCCGACGAGTCGCATACCACCCCTACATTCGATTACAACGATCCACACGATGCCAAAAATCTCAGATTGAAATCAAGTCTTACATTCAAAAATTGGAACTCAAGCTCACCCAACAAAAGTGCTTCGCCTCACTCACGTCGACCATTGGAGGCAATTCAACTACGGCCTTACCTCGTCGATCCCCCATACTACCATTCCCTAGAATTTCGTGTAGCTCGATCAATCAGAGGTGACGAAATCACCTCGTTCCGACCACCTCCAAACTTGAGTGTTAAACCCTAATCTGGCCTCGTCCCAGCATCTCTTACAATAGAAAAATTATTTAACAATTTTCCCGATATCATTAATCACCAAGCTATCTTCGATCGAAAATTCAACATCCAATACTTGTTCGATCGCCAGAAATTGGTTAAAATTCATTTTCAATTCAACTATGAACTGCTCTTAACATACTTAACTAAAAATTACCATTTTCGTTTTACAAATCCTATTTTGAAGGCTAGATTCGAGTTATGTAATTTAATCGATGTTTTAAAATATTCGAATTTTTCATATGTTCATCTTTTCACTGTAAAATTAAATTTACAGACACAATACCTCAATATCCAACTTAAAACAAATTTTAGTCCCTAATTTATGTTTACCACACCTGTTCGATTGAAGACCATGGCCTATCAGAGATCAAGGAAGTAAAGTTTCAGTTTTTAACTTAGTTTTAAACTCTGTACTTAAAAAAACAGAGATGACATGCACAAAACAGACATAAACATACACAGCGATTTACATATACAAATACACATGTGAGTACCATAAAATCAAGCAAGATCATTCACAGATTAGATTTTACTTATGCTCCTTTTTAATGTTTACTCACCTGTGAAAATTAATTTGAACATAGAACAACTTATGGAAGCTGCAAACTTGATTTTCATTGATCCTTCTTTACTTTGTTTAGTGGAAAGTTATTCTATTTTGCAAACTGGTGATGCTACCTTTTCCTTTTTCTGGTTTGCTGTGTTTTCCTTGAATAAACAGGAACTAGAAGTATGTATATATAAATAGAAGAAAGGTTTTACAGGGTAGGTGTTTACTGGTACAAAATTATTTTCTTTCGTCAGAGTTTTTGTCTTGACCAGGCAAGATTTTTATGAAAAATGAAATGATTCATACACATTCGAAATGGCCTTATTTCGGTGCTTGAAATAATATCATTTAATGCATGTCTCCTTATAAGTTTACATCCTTATCCATTGATTTTGTATGTAGATATTTTGTTTCTTTTTTTTCTTGCCTTGCTTACACATATATATTCCCATATTATATTGCTAGAATTACCATATGTATATATTTATGTTTTCACAGAACCATATAATTTTACCTTATATATTTAATTCTATTTCTAACATAAATCCTTGTTGTTATTATTTTTTGAAGCTTAAACTATTAAACACTTAATTTATATTCATATATTTTTATACTTATATTTAATATTAATAAGATTTATTTTAATTTAAGCATTATTATCTAGATTACATCCATATATATATATATATATATATAATTAGATCAAATATTAATAAAGTAGAGATTTTTAATTTAACGTGAATAAGATAGATTTTATTTTAAATATTTTTGAAAAGCTTTATATTTAAATTTCCAAATCATAGTTTCCTTCGCAATACCCATATATATATATATATATATATATAAATGGTAAATGTCCAAAAGTCTTATTCATTTTTAAAATGATAAGTTAGTATTTTATTTAATTAGATTAAATACTTATTAAAATAATATTGCCAAAATCCTGAGTCGTCACATTCCTCCCCCCTTTGTATCTTTTCGTCCTCGAAAAGGAACGAAGCCAGAATTATTAAAATGCTTAAAATTAGATAAATTTTCTTTGATCATTTTTAAACTACTTTAAAAATCTATATAATATTACTAAAATAGTTTTTATAAAAATAATTTTATAAATAACTCGATGTTTCGAAAAGTCCATCCTTGTTCTCATAGAAATTCGGTCATACGTTGATCATGTGTACGACTGAAAATCTATAAGTGCTTGGCAGACCCGTTTTCAACATCCAGTGAAAATACTTTGAAAATTTTTTTTATTGAAAATATAGAAAATAGTTTTTGAAAATAGAAGAAATATCCTTGGTGAGAATGCTCTATAAATCATCACCCCCATCCATGGTCGCAGTTACATCCTGGGTTACGTTGCCATCGCTGCAAAAGTCCATGTAACTGTAGGTACTCCGCGCCCCTCGATTACGCCATGGAATCTCTAACAGATCGCATTTACATTCCAGGGTTACGTTGCCATCATAGCAAAAGTCCATGTAACTGTAGGCATCAGCGCCCTTGATTTTCGCTGCAAAAATCTCCTTTCTAAAAAATCGATTCCCAAAATCGATAATTCTCAAACTAGGCTTTCCAAATTCCAAAATTGATTTTCCCTAAAATCAAAAGCCTTTTCCAAATCCAAAGGTTCCCAAAACCTTTTTCCAAAATCCTCATTAGATCCTTTATATATATATATATATATATATATATATATATATATATATATATATCCTTGAAAAATCTTTGGATCATTTCAAACTTGTATAAAACCCTTTTTATACTTCAAATACTTTCAAAAACCATTTTCTTCTGGCTATAGATTAACCAAGGGGGTTTTATCTTATATAACAAAGATATATAACTTTGTTTATTCTAAATCAAATATTCAAATTTGATTACTCTTTAGAGTCACTTACCAAATTACTTACTTCCATAAAGTAAATTTTTACCATAGAAATATCCAATTTCAACATTACTTCATCATATATTTCACAAAATATACCTTTCATAAAAACATTTCACATTTCTTATCCACAAATTCCCTGTATAATTTCATTCAAACCCGTACGATGTACACATATCATCTGTATGCTATATCAATCTGATCGCTCACTCGATCACACAATTTCATTTACGAACTAGTATCATCCACCCGACTTCCTAGTGCGGACTCAGATCTGGTTTCTTGATCAAAAACCGTCATTCTCCTTGCATAGCCTAACTATGATAGAGAATATCCAGAACCAACCAACAATCCATATCCAGGTTCGCCGTCGAAAATCGAGTGAAAAATCCCAACTCGAATCGATATAACTATCTCGAATTTCGATGCTCGAATCTGGATCAAATCAGTATGCGAATAGAATAGTATACGTACATCCTACGTACTTATCTTGATTGATTATCAGTTAAATCAATTCCCTTCTATTCACCCTCACTTTGGTTTTATTCACTCATTCACATTTTCCTTAATTCCATTTGGATTATCACTTCAATTCTTATCTCTGTTGGGCATTTAATCAATAACAGTTTGAACTCTGACTAGTTTATATTTAAAAAATAGCTTGAAAATTTTAAAAATAGATAAATAATTGAAAAATAATTATTAGTTTGTAAAATAGTTAAGTAATTGTAAAATAATTGAAAAATAGTAAAATGGTTGAAAAATAGTAAAATAATTGCAAAATAGTAACTAGTTATAAAGTATTTGGAAAAATAGTAATTAGATTATAAAATAGTTGTAAAATAGTTAAATAGTTCCAAAAGTAGTTGTAAAATAAATATAAGACAGTTTTGGAATTTAAAAAGAAAAATGTATAGTAAATAGTTAGGAAAAAAGATTTAAAACAGTTTATCTCAAAATGATTTATTTAAAATTAGTCTAGAGCCAAACTTTTTAATTCCCTATCAACTCAATTTAAATTTCCGCTTCCATTTAAATTGACTCAATTCAAATTCAAATAACTTCAATTTCCCTTGAACTTGATTTCTCCCCAATCCATAATTAACCTCAGTTTCTTTTCAAATTCAAATCAAATTCCATTTGATTTAAACATATTCACTTTAACTAGAAATTCCAAATTATTCAAATTAATTTAGACTAATTTCAAATTGAATCCAGTTCAATTTCAAATCTTTTTAATTTCTATGAATTTGTCCCAATTCCCATTTGAATTTTATACTTATCCGTCTTCAATTCTAAGTAATTCAAAGTAAATTCAATTTGAACTAATGAAATCTAAATTTCAACATTAACCCATCCCGAATTATATAAATTCGAGCTAAATTTCCAAATGTTGATTTAACCCCTTAAATTATATTAACCTTTATTTTTAAATCAATAATCCAAATCTTTTAATAATTTAATTCTGAGTCCAATTCTCAATAGATAAAGAAAATTTTATATTAGATTGTACTACCACAAAATATTCCATACATTAATTGACTACATACTAGTAGTTCATACATTACATACATTTATCCAAAATAAGAGTCTTACAGAAGTCATAAGTCTAGATGCCTTTCTATTACCTAGAGGTTTGGAAAGAACAGGGCCCTAGTATTCTTACAAGAATCCTTCATATGAACTTCCTTCCAAAGAGCAAAGCTCGAACATACACTTCTCAACAGGGTGTCCCTACTTACAACATTTACCACAAAATGTTTCAACCCTGTCCTCAATCTGGATAACCTTCACGCCTCCAACGGTACGTTCCACAGCTTTACTCCTCTTCTGCCTCTCGGATCAATTCCTAGCAACATGTCCCGTCTTCTTACAGTCATAGCAAATAGTCGACTCATTAACTGGTTCAACTGGTTTACGCTTCGCCTTCCTCTTTTCAGGGCAATGATTTAGGAAATGTCCTTTCTTGTGGCACTTAAAGCATAAGATCTCAGAGTGAATGGAATGTACCCTTCAATTCCTCCCTTGGTTTACTGCACTTGGCTGCGTAATGACCCTTATTGAAACATCTGTAGCGTGTGACATTATCATAAGGTCCTGGTTTAGCCCTTTCCTTAACCTGTTTCTCATACTCTTGAATTTATTCTTCTCGATCCCTACGTGCAGCTGCTCTTTGCTCTCGGCGTCTAACCTTCCATTCTTCACTCTTAGTCATATCTCTCAAAGACTGAATTCTAAAGGGACTTCCTAACCTATAAATTAGACTTAATTAGAAGAATTCAACTTTTACTCTTATATTAATTTGCTTACCAAGTTATACCTTATGTTTTAACACCTTTGGTTTTTAATTCCAAACAAAGTGTTAACGCTAAAAATTGAACGCTAACACCCCGGTGTGTAGAAGGTAATTGTGAAAGCACCACCCGTTGGTACGGGAACAAAATATAAGCAGAGAAATCACAGAGAAGCTATAAAAGACACAATATTTATAGTGGTTCGGCTTAAGATCTAGCCTACGTCCACTTTAAAGCTCTTTATTGCTGATTTGATTACAATTCTTTACAACAATCTTCAATTACAACACACTTAGACAAATGGCTCAAACTCTGATGTAGAAGAATCCCTCGAATGCATGGTGAATGAGTTAGATTTCAACTTGAGATTTGTTGAAATGTCTTTGGTGATTGGAGTGATAGAAGTGTTGCTTGAACGTTGCCTGAAGTCGAGTCAATGGCAGAGTAATGGCGTCCAGGAAGTCAGTCCAAAAAGTCCCCTCCATGCTCAATGTGGTCATGTATTTATAGGCAATTTTCTAGGCTGAAATTGTCAAGTCAGGAGTCGTTACCGACTCAAGATGAGTCGTAAGTCGTGACCGACTCAGGATGAGTCGTATGTCGTAGGCGACTCAACTGGTTGAGCCCTGACTTCATATCAGAGCATTTCCGGTCCTCTGTATACAGCACAAGTCCTAACTCGTCTGCGAGTTAATAGGCCGTGGTCCAAAGTGAGGCGGCATAGGATTTCTACATAATAGCTGTAAGTCGTAGACGACTCAAGCTAGGTCGTGAACGACCTATCATAAGTCGTAGGTCGATCCTTTGTCGTTGTGGGAGTTTAGTCAGTTAAGTCATTTGACACCTTAGGTCGTTGAGTCGTTAGAGAACTTGAGCCGCTAGCCCCATGAGTCGTTAACCCGTTGAGTCGGCCGGCACCTTTAAGTCGCTAAGGTTATAACCCGGTGAGTCGTTATTCCTCCTGAGTCGCTGAGTCGTAACCCTTCGAGGCCGTTGAGTCGGTAGCTTCCTGAAGGCTGTTGAGTCGGTAACTCCTCAAGGCTGTTGAGTCGGTAACTCCTCAAGGCTGTTGAGTCGGTAGCTTCCTGAGTCGGTGGCTTGTTGAGTCGGTAGTCTGTTGAGTCGGCCCAGACCTTGACTCGTCGCCTAAACGGAGTTAACATTTGCCCCTCGAAGTTCACGCCTAAGTCGTAGGTCGTGTGCTTCGACTCATCTTAACTCGTGTGCCGATTCAACTACCACTGCTCAACGCTATAAAAGACTTGAGTCGTTCCCCTTACTTCCTTCTTCTCATTTCTTATCCTTTGAACTACATCTTCCATTAACGCATCTTCGAGCTCTCAAAGGCGATTCCAACCTGATTCATTTTCGATTATCTTTAGCATCACACCGTGTAAGAGACTTTGCACCTTTTTTCATTTGCTGATGATTGCCGATCTCCGCCTCTGTTTTTCCCCCCTTGATCCTTGCGAATACTATTACATCGGACATTGATGGGTTAAAGGCAGGCGGCTTGATCTTACTTGTATCGATTCGAGATTTAAGGCGACCTAGTGGTGTGATGGAGCTGGGGTTAACCACTGCGAGGTTATTGGGTTATCGGGTTATGGATTAGATGGTTAATGGGTTAGGAGTTTGGTGGTTAATGGGTTAGGAGTTAGATGGTTAATGGGTCTGATTGATTCGAACGTTGCCGTAGGTTTGACTCGGCTACTTTTGTATGATCCAGCGACCCTTGTGATTTAACCATGATACGACTCAACACGCTTCATGACCTAAGCCTTGAGTTGTGGACGAGACAAAACCTTTGAGTCGTGGCCGAGATAAGACCCTTGAGTCGTGGCCGAGATAGGACCCTTGAGTCGTAGCCGAGATAACACCTTTGAGTCGTGGCCTTGAGTCGTTGCCGAGATAAGTCTTGGAGATAATCTCCTTATTCCTACGACTCATGACTTAGGACATTGCCGACTCAGAACCTTTGAATCGTTGACGAGTTATGACTTGCATGAATTCTGTTTGAATTTTGGACCATTGTATTAACTTTGAACTGTTGAATTTTATTGCATCCATTCACAGGTTATTTTGACTTGCAGGCTAACAACCTGTTCAATACGACATTCACAGAAAACTGGGACGAATATACTGTCATTGATTGCCCATATCAAATGACAGATTAGTTAATAACAGATAATTGACTTAAACAAATCGTGTGAATGAAGTGCTATCAATTTTAAGTAGAATATTAAAGCAACACTGAAACAATCAATTGAAACTGACCAGCCTGCACTAATATTATGCTTGAACTCTAAATTAACAAGTTCTGAAATTACCATAGTCGATCAATCGTCAACCAGTTTAATTCCAGTTATATTTACTTGTTATTTTCATTAGTTTTGCACAACACTTCACACTTTTAGGAAACGTGCACCTTCGCATTTGAACACCCGGTTGCTTGTGTAGAATGAAATCTCAACAAGAAGAACCGATGGGCCAGGCTGAAGATGTCTTCCCAGTAGCCAACTTGTTGAATAATCCTCCGGAAAGAACTCCCACCACTCTGAATCACCGGGTGTTTACTCAACTGCTCACCCAGTTTGGCATTGCCGAAGCTGATGCCTTACTGCCGGGGCCAAACGATACTGCAGATAGGCCCCCTTCTGGCTTTATTGCTGTCAACCGCCAAATGTGCTTGAGCGGTGCCATACCACCTTTTAATGACTTCCTTCGGCAGCTCTTGCTTCGATTGTCTATCTCTCCATTCCAATTGCACCCCAATGGCCATGCCATTCTGATGGGGTTATGTGTGCTTTTTAGTAGAGTTCTGGACCGATTACCGAGCTTTGAGGAAATCTGCTACCTCTGCTCATTCACAAAGATCAAAGATCATCCCTCCATCGTAATCATAAGGAGTGCTAGAAATCGAAAACTCATCATCGATCTTTCTGATAGCGTTCACGGATTTCTAAATCAGTATTTCTTTGTTCGTTGCCCTCCAGGGTTTTATGCCATCTGGAGAGTAGGAAGTAAGATTTTCCTGTTTTTATTTCTCCAATCTTGGATTTTCATAATTTGAGTTGCTGAATGCTAACTTTGCTTCTTTTCCCTGTTTTAGCACTTCCTCCTCCCTCTAGAGATCCATGCTATAAACAAGTTTTTGAGAGATTGAACGCCGTGGCGGCAGAAGAGAGGAGTATAAAGTTCTTGTTAAATGATGGATTTTTACATCAATATGGACTTCTTCATCCTTCTCGCTTCACTCAGTCTCGTGAAGTCCCAACTGAAATTCCTGGTTCTCCGGCGGAAACTCCTGATGCCCCGGTCCCTATTAAAGAGCACATTCAGGGAGGAACCTCTATAGAAACTCCACTAGTGAGATGTTCAGTTCCGAAGGACGTTGCGGGGCCGTCTGATAAGTTTGCACTTGCCCCAGTTATCGAAGAGGAAGAAACTCCACGATCCTCCGGAAGATCTGCCGATGAAGGGGTTGAAAAAGCCAGTCCCAAAAAACATGAGGGTGATGATGTTTTCGAGGGGTTGAGCGATTTAATTGTGACTTCTCAAGAACTTTTCAGAGATGATGTTTCCAAAACTGTTTCTTCTGTAATTGAGGCGACATCTTCTCTACAACAAATGTCAACTCCTCCTACTCAAGTTATCACTACATCTATTTCACAGAGTGGTCTGTAACTCGATGCGTGTAGTTTACACGTTACACAACACTTAGGATTTTTTCATCACTTCTACGCACTTATCCTCTTGTACTTTAAAGATTTATAAAGCTTATTATTTTTATTCCAGATTCTCCTATGGGGCGCAGCGGCTCGTACTATGATGATTTCCAGCGCTACGGGAGGCGTAGCCAGTATGATTACAAGCGTTACCTCCCTTCTTACAGAGAATCAGATGAAGAGAGGGCTATCAGGAAAGCCGACGAGAGACGAGCATATGAAGAACGTCACCGAAGGGAACAAGAAAGACATGACCCTCCCCACAGAGATGATGATACTCAAAAGAGAAAAGCTCACGATGAGAGAGGCAAAGGTCACATAGACGATTCTTCTAGCAAGTGGGCTAGACTTACTGAAGAAACAATGCCGATAGCTTCTGAACATGTTCCTGCTAAATCTCCTGCTCCCGTTCGCTCCGACATTCAAGCAATGATCAACCGGCCCGCATACCAAGTCGGGCAAGGTCCTCCCACTCTTCAAAGTCGATTTCCTCAGTGGTGCTTGAGAAGGGTTCGATTTGATCTCGACTTGGTTCCTCTCGACAAACCGGCTATGCTGCGAAATCTTGATACTGTCAGGACCGATATTGAAAGAATGTCGAACTGGCAAAAACTTGTCGACGAGCTTCAGAGGGTTAACCGAGCCAATCTCGAGGCCATGCTCACAAT
The DNA here is from genome assembly GCA_030765085.1 of Allium cepa. Lineage (NCBI taxonomy): Eukaryota > Viridiplantae > Streptophyta > Magnoliopsida > Asparagales > Amaryllidaceae > Allium > Allium cepa. The sequence continues at coordinate 753,515,263 of CM060931.1, read as the reverse complement.
GGAGAACGATAAGGCTGAGTAGCAGAAGACTCTCGAACAGCATGACGCCGAAATGAGAAGTATTGCTTCCTATAATGAAAAGCTGGAAGCGGAAGTGGAAAAGCTTAAGGAAGAATTAGTTACTTCATCAACTTCCTATTCTCAAAAGGAGAGCATGCTTCAGCAACAAGTACGAGATGCGCATGCCAGTCAAAGAGCAGTCGAAGATAAGCTTGCACATAAGGAAAAGGTCATAAAAGAATATCGTGCTGAAACTGTACAGCTGCGAGAACAAACCGGCTCTCAAAGCTTGGAGATAGAGTTGTTAAAAACTCGACTTGCTATGGCCGAAAAGGAGCGCGACGAGGCTGTTGCTGGTAAACTTGCGGCCGAAGAGGCCCATCAAGCAACCAAAGCTGACATTAGTTCCACACTATTTGATTTTTATCTGCACAGCATTTTGGGGCGTGGCAGCCTTGCCTTTCTAGGCCCTAAATACGAAATTACATTAGCTGAAGTCTGGGATGCAGCACTTGATATGCTAGGTGGCAAAGGTGCTGGTTACGCTGAGACAGCTCTTGAAGAGCATTATCTCGATGATGATGCCCACGCCGCTCTTGCCAAGGGAAAAGAGCAACTCGCCAAGGTACGGGCCGGAATGGCGGAAGGGGAACATTCCGAAAAAGGAGCACCGCCTACTACCTCTGAACGTCCTCTAGTTTCTCCCGAGGTGGACATTACAGGCTCTAGTGCTCATTCGCCGCCTCCTACAAGAACCGGGGTAATTACCCCTACTGATGAAGAGGCTTTGGAGGACATTGGGGCTCAGAATTATGAGATTGAACTGACGAAGCCAAAATCTTCAGGTAATTTCGACATTGGTCCGATTCAGGTGGATTGCCTGCTTATTCCTCAAAAATTTGATGAGCTTCTCGATTACTTCTTGAATCTCGATGAACCCATATCTCCCTTCTTTTGGGAGGATACTAACATTTTCAATTTCTCTTCTTCTGCAGTTGAAACAACAAGTGCCGTGCAAACTTCGCCTTCTCTGGTTATTCCTCCTCCATCTCTTCAGGTGACTCCTCCTTCTGCTTCACAACCTGGGTCACAAGAGGAGAAAATTGAGGCTCTTCATGGCTTGGATGACCCTATTGCTTCGCAGGAGCAAAAAGATGAGGGACTCGAAGGAGGCGAGATCTCTCCGGAGCGGACTCCTTCTGACGACGTAGTTTTGTCCGCTCTCGTTACTCCAGGGAGTGAGTCTTCTTCGAAGAGAAGAAAGAAGCATGGGACATCGAAGAGGAGGGGGAAGAAAATTATCACCACTGAAGAGGAACCGGAAATTGCACCAGTTGCACCTCCCTCCCCTTCTTCCCTTATGCCTTCAGACCGACCTGAAAGATCTGAAAAGCTAATCATTCGGCCGGGTAAAGGGTCTAAAGGCGGCAAGAAGAAATGAAGAGTTGGGCTTTTTGATTCCTTTTTTGTGTAATGGTCGGATGTTGTGCAGGCACCGGCCCCTGCTTCTTTATTTTGAAACCTGTATCTGCAATATCTGCAATTGAATAAAATGATCCTTTATTTGTACAGACTTTTGTTTGAATTTGAGAATGCATTTATTATTCATTTTTGCACAAGTTTATTTATATGATATTGCGGTGAGCTTGTGGTATGTTGTTTGAGCATACTTTACTGACGTAGCTATACCATTTTGTATGTAACTATACCATGTTGCCCCCATACCATGAGCTTACTGCAATATCGTATACTTTGAGGGGATTTGCACTCTCATTTTCTGAAGAATAATTACTTCATTCTCGAAGAGAATTTTCGTAGAGTGCAACTCCCTTCATATGAGTTTTTACGCTTTGTCCTTTGAAGAAATCACTTTTTCCTTTTGCGTATGTATACATTTTGCCAAGTGAATTCTTCTATGTGGTGAAGCGGGCCTCTGAAGGGTACTTTAACTTTAATTCTTCCTTTGAAAGTTAAAGTATGCCCTTGATGAGGATTTTTTTTTTTTAGATAGAAATTTGTGCTTCTGAGGAAGGATTTCTTCATGTTTCAACACTTGGAAGTTTTATTTCAATCTTGGTGAAACGTGGGCTTCTGAAGAGGTCTTTCCTTTGAATTGTGTCCCCGGAAGGGGGTTATACCTCTAAGGAGGGATTTTTTCACGTTTCAACACTTGGAAGTCTTATTTCAATCTTGGTGAAACGTGTACCTCCAAAGAGTTGTGCCTTCGAAGAAAGCCTTTTCACGTTTCAACACTTGGAAGTTTTATTTCAATCTCGGTGAAACGTGGGCTTCCAGGAAGGTCTTTATCTTGTTTTGCATTTCAACTTTGGTGAAGTGAAATCCCGAAGAGCGGTCATGACACTTCAACTCCTGGTGAAATGGGCCTCCGAAGAGGGCTTTTATTTTGTTTGCATTTCAACTCTGGTGAAGTGTAATTCCGAAGAGCGGTCATAACACTTCAACTCCTGGTGAAATGGGCCTCCGAAGAGGGCTTTTATTTTGTTTGCATTTCAACTCTGGTGAAGTGTAATTCCGAAGAGCGGTCATAACACTTCAATTCCTGGTGAAATGGGCCTCCGAAGAGGGCTTTTATTTTGTTTGCATTTCAATTCTGGTGAAGTGTAATTCCGAAGAGCGGTCATAACACTTCAACTCCTGGTGAAATGTGCCTCAGAGAGGGTTTTCATCGCCTGGAAGTTACTCTCTCATGGTTGGAGGGTCATGACTCCTCCAATCTTTTTTGTTGAGTAGAGAACTTTCTTTTTTGTGGCGTATGACCCATTAGAGGTCTTTATCCTCCGAAGAGTTGTGCCTCCGAAGAGGACTTGTGCTGCCGATGATGGCTTTGGTTGTTCCTATGTTCACTTGCTTATGCCTTTTCAATGATCCTCTGCCCCTCTTTTTTTTTTTTTTTTTTACAAGTAACTTGTTTAATCCAAGGAAGTGTGCTTCATTGTCAGGCGATTTCGTGAGAACGAGCACTAGCTTCTTAATTGGATGTTTGTTTGTTCAAACGATCTCAATTTATTAGCAAAGACCCGTTTCTGTCGAAATCATAGGCCGTTCAATTGAAGTACTTCCTATCTAGGATTTTAATTCGGGGCTCTTGTGACTTGAAATTTGGCGAGAATCACTTGGTCTTTTTATGTGCAAGTTTCACTTCCATTGTCTGCAAAAATTCAAATCGACATTTCAGCGATACATTCTATGTACTTTTTATATCGAAAATAAAGCAAACATGTAATAATAATAAGGAACACAAGATTTATAGTGGTTCGGCCAGGAAATTGGGCCTACATCCACTTTATATTCTTTCATTATTTACTTGCATCAGTTTTACAATTGCTTTTAATTACAAGAATCATACATTCATAATTCTTTTTACAATATTTCAACAAAATTTTCAAGTAAAGTATGGACGCAAATGGTTGCTGTTCCATGCCCTTGAATTTGATCTCCTTCAACAGTGGTGAGTTTGAATGTGCCGTCAAGAAGCTTTTGACCTATGACATATGGTCCTTCCCAATTTGGCCCAAACACACCTGTCGCTGTCATAATTCTTTTCAGGACTAGGTCTCCAATTTCAAAGCTGCGTTGGCGGACTTTGGAATTGAAATGTCTGGCTATTCTTTGCTGATGAGCTACAATTCTGAGATTAGCCTCATCTCTTTTTTCATCAAGGAGATCTAGCGCTTCAAGCTGTAGCTTTTCGTTTTCTGCTTGATTGAAATGGATTCTTCTGTGTGAAGGGACTTCTATTTCTACCGGAATCATTGCCTCTGATCCGTATGCCAATGAAAACGGGGTGCGCAGTCGCAGTTTTGTGAGTGGTTCTGTATGCCCATAGTGCCAGTGGTAGCTTATCGACCCAACCACCTTTTGCTCTTTCAAGTTGCTTCTTGATGGTTGACTTAATAATTTTGTTCACGGCTTCCACTTGCCCGTTTGCCTGCGGATGAGCTACTGCTGAGAAGCTTTTCCGGATTTTGAATCGCTTGCAAAAATCTTGGAATTCTTCACTTTCAAACTGAGTTCCATTGTCTGTAATTATTTTTTGAGGCACCCCGTATCTGCAAATGATGTTTTTAGTCACAAAACTTATCATCTTCTTTGAGGTGATAGTAGCCAGTGGTTCAGCTTCTGCCCACTTAGTAAAATAATCTACAGCAACAATGGCATATTTAATTCCAGATTTGGCAGTTGGCAACGGTCCTACAAGGTCTATTCCCCATATCGCAAACGGCCATGGACTGACCATCTGTGTGAGTTCAGTGGAAGGAGCTCTAGGAATTTTGGCGAATCTTTGACATCTGTCACATTTTCGGGAATACTCTGCTGCATCTCGATTAATTTCTGGCCAAAAATATCTGTATCGGAGAATTTTCTTTGCTAATGTTTGGCCACCTGAATGATCACCACATTCTCCTCCGTGTACCTCTGCTAGGATTGCTTTGGACTCTTCCCTGGATACACATCGAAGTAATGGCATTGAGAATCCCCATCTGTATAACTGGCCATCCTGGATTACGTATCGAGAGGCTTTTCTCAGTAGCTTTTGTCGTTCTTTTGAGTTCCCTGGTAAGGATCCATTGAGCAGATATTCTATTATCGGAGTCATCCATGATTCTTGCTCTTGAGACATGCTCATGATGCAATCAATGTCCATCTCATCAATGCTAGGAGTCGACAGGACCTCTACTGGAGTTAGCCCCAGAAATTGAGCTTCGCCTGTGCTTGAATACTTTGCGAGAGAATCTGCTCTCATGTTTTCTTCTCGAGGAATGTGACTTATCATGTAATGGTCGAAATCACCCAGGAGTTCCCAAGCCTTTGACAAGTAGGCGGGCAGATTCCCCCCTTTTGCTTGGAATTCCTTTTTGACTTGGCATACAATAAGCTGAGAATCACTGAATATCTGTAACGTTCGGATGTTTAATTCTTTAGCAATCCTTAAGCCAGCGATAAGGGCTTCGTATTCTGCTTCATTGTTTGTTGAAGGAAATTCCAATCTTAGTGCATAGCATAATGATCGACCTTCAGGAGTCTCAAGTACAACTCCAGCTCCAGAACAGTAGTCGTTTCTCGCACCATCGACATATAACTTCCACTGGATCGGGGAATTGTCGACCGTTTCTTCCTCACTGTTACCCTTATCTGTAAATTCTGCAATGAAATCCGCTAAAGCTTGTCCATTGGTTGCTTTCCGGGGATGATAAGTGATGTCATACTGACTGAGTTCAATATTCCACTTTAGAAGACGACCCGAAGTTTCAGGGCGAAACAGGACTTGCTTTAAAGGTTGATCAGTGAGGACTCTGATAGGATGAGCTTGAAAATATTGCCTCAACTTCCTAGACGCAATTAGTAAGCAATAGGCGAGTTTTTCCAACTTAGAGTAATTCATCTCTGCCCCAGTGAGTCTTTTGCTGATATAGTAAACTGGATGTTGAATCCTTTTGTCTTCCCGTATCAGCGCTGCACTTAAAGCATGAGATGATACTGCCAAGTATATAAGAAGATCCTCGCCATCGCCAGGCCTAGAAAGTATTGGAGGCGTCTCCATATGGCGAATCAATTCATCAAAGGTTTTTTGGCATTCGAGAGTCCAATCGAAGTTTTTCCTTCCTTTCTTTAGGGCGTCAAAGAATGGGATGCATTTATCTGTGGCTTTGGAAATGAACCGACTCAAGGCGGCAACTTTTCCATTGAGACTTTGCAATTCCTTCTTTGTTCTAGGAGCTTTGACTTCTTTCAATGCAGTAATTTGAGCTGGACTGGCCTAAATGCCCCTAGCGCTCACGATGAAACCTAAAAACTTGCCGGATTCCACTCCAAATGAACATTTTAGAGGATTGAGCTTCATTCCGTATTTTCGGAGGACAACGACATGTCTGCTTAGTGTTCTATATGATCCAGTGCTTTCTTAGACTTTACTAACATGTCATCGACGTAAACTTCCATGGTTTTTCCCAGTTGCGGTTTGAACATAGCATTAACGAGTCTTTGGTATGTTGCCCCTGCATTCTTCAACCCGAAGGGCATAACTCTGTAGCAGTAAAGACCAGTGTCGGTGATAAAGCTCGTGTCCTCCTGATCTGGCTCATGCATCATGATCTGGTTATATCCGGAGTAAGCACCCATAAAAGATAACAATTCGTGTCCCGCTGTTCCGTCTACCAGTTGATCGATTCTGGGTAATGGGAAGCAGTCTTTGGGGCAGGCCTTGTTTAGATCTGAAAAATCGATGCATACTCTCCATTTTCCGTTGGCTTTCTTAACCAGCACTGGATTTGAAACCCAATTCGGATATGTAGATTCTTTGATAAAATTATTCTCCATGAGCAGATCAACTTCTTCTTTTAATGCCGCTGACCTTTCCGGACCTTGAGTTCTCCTTTTCTGCTTTACAGGTGTAAATTTTGGATCAATATTTAGAGCATGCACTGCAACTTCTGGGGATATTCCGCACATATCGGCATGAGTCCAAGCAAAAACATCCAGATTTGCCTTTAAAAAAGATATTAAGATATTCTGAATTGACGCATTAAGTTGCGAACCCATATTCAACACTTTGTTTGGGTCCTTTGGGTCAACAGGTATTGGTATTGTCGTTTCCACCGGTACCACTCTATTTTCCCCTGCACTGACTTTTCTAGGGTCCATCTCTTTTCTTGCACCGCTGTGCTCGCCAGTGCAGGGTCCGCCCTGTAATTGCTACAAGGCTGGTTCTTTGATGCGGACTGGGGCTGCCGCATTCTTTCCCATTTCTCTTTTTCTGGTTTCTCGTAGCTCTGTCAGATAGCACTCTCGCCCAGCATTTTGATCACCTTTTATAACTCCTACTCCATTGTCTGTAGGGAATTTAATAGTGAGGCACCATGGGGCAAGAACAGCTTTGAACGCTGCCAGAGTTGGGCGACCAAGGAAAGCATTGTAAGCAGAAAATTCGTCGACAATCGCAAAAGTTTGCTTGCGGACCACTTTTCTCTCTCCTTCTCCAAGTTCCACAAACAAATCAATGGTCCCTACCGGCTGCTTTGGCTCCCCAGTGAAACCAGCAATTTTCTGCGATGAGGCTTGCACATCAGCCATAGGGATCTTCATTTGGTCGAATGTTTTCTTAAAGAGAATATTGCAGGATGCGCCACAATCAATGAGAACTCTTCTGACAATAGCTGGTCCGATACCAGCTGAGATGACTAGAGGATCCAAAGTAGGAGCCTCAATACCTGCAGAATCCCTGGCTCTGAACACAATATCATCATCGAAAGTTCTCTGTTGCTTCAAAGGCGTAGCACCTTCCAAAACAAATACATCTTCCTCAGTCGGCACATAATTTAAAGCTCTGGTATACCTTTCCATCTCACCCCAGCTTCTGCCTGCTGGGTGAGGTCCCCCTGTAATGACATTAATAATGGGCCTTCCAGATTCATGCCCTGCAGCCTTCTCAATCGTCCTAGGCTGTTGAGTAGGAGCCTGTTGCCCCTGACTAGATGAAGCAGGATTGTTGTTATTCTTTTTCACAAATTGCTGCAGTTTGTTTTCCTTTGGCAACTCTTCAATCAGATTTTTCAATTGGCGGCATTCTTCGGTCTCGTGACCGGGTTGATTATGGAAGCGGCAGAACTTTCCACTCTGTATAGCCTTTTTCCCGGTCCTTAGAGGAGGAGGTTTAGGGAAGTCAACAGAGTCTTTAATGGCAAGGTAGGTACGCTCCGGTGTATCTGATAAGGAGTATACTCCGATGGCTTGAAGGATCGGGGCTTCTTCAAATTACTCTGTTTCTTCCCATTGTTATTTTCCCTTTTTTGCCCTACAGATTCATTCTTGCGTGGAGCAACATTGTTATCTTCAGCTTTTCCAACACTGCCTTTACCGGTACGGGATGGCTTTCTAAGCGTATGAATTCATCTGCTTTTTTATAGAATTTTTCAAGGGAATTTGGTTCCTTCATGTTTAGCCATTTCCCAAATTCGCTCGACTTGTCAATACCCTTCATCAGATAAGTCAATATCATTCGCGGTTCTGCATTGTCCACCTCAGCTAACGCTATATTAAAGCGGTTTAAGAAAGATCTGATAGTCTCTCCTGGGCTTTGCTCCAAACTTGATAGTGACATGATATCTTTGGCTTTTGAGGCATATAGTCTGAACTGCTCCTTGAACTTCCGGGTCAAGTCAGAAAACTGATCGATAGATCGGACGGGCAGCTTGTTGAACCAAAGCAGAGCTACGCCTTCGAGATACACAGGGAAATATCGGCACTTTATTTCATCAGAGGCTCTGGCACCTGTCATGTGCCAATCATATTTGTATAGGAATTCATTCGGATCACTTGTCCCCTTATAAGCTGGAATGGTTGGGGGGACAAATTTCCTTGGGAATTCAGCCTTTAAGATTTTCTCAGTAAATGGAGTCTTACTTGGGGAGAAACCCCATTCTTTCTCGTCTTCGACCCTCTGCATACTCTCTTTCATAATTTGTCGGACCATTCCAGAAAGATACTCCTCATCATGTCGAGTTCTAGATCCACCAACCTCTGGAAGTGTTTGTTCAAAGGGGCTAGCAGCCCTTTCAGGAGCATTTCTTTCTTCAGCATCATGAAGGTTGCCAGCAAAATTCCTCTCATTACCTGCTGGTTGACGGTTTGCCCCAAGCAAATCGTTCAACCTATTTAGAATTAGGGCATTCTGGGCATTTTGAGCTTCGAGTTGTGCATTTTGGGCATTGATCTGTTGGTTCAGCCCTAAAATTGCAGCATCCAGCTCTGCCTTCGTAACTCCGACAGCGGGAGTGGCTTGATTCGATATAGGGAAAGCAGAGGTTCCCTCTTGAATATTCCCAGATCTGACAGATTTACTCTTCCTCCCAGGAGCCATAATCTCGGATAGACTTCTGGTTTTCAAGGAAATTCTCTCTACAAACCTCTGGGAAGCAATGATGATAACTCTCCTGAGTTCAGTTCTCAGTGAAAGCACCAAAAATGTTAACGCTAAAAATTGAACGCTAACACCCCGGTGTGTAGAAGGTAATTGTGAAAGCACCACCCGTTGGTACGGGAACAAAATATAAGCAGAGAAATCACAGAGAAGCTATAAAAGACACAGTATTTATAGTGGTTCGGCTTAAGATCTAGCCTACGTCCACTTTAAAGCTCTTTATTGCTGATTTGATTACAATTCTTTACAACAATCTTCAATTACAACACACTTAGACAAATGGCTCAAACTCTGATGTAGAAGAATCCCTCGAATGCATGGTGAATGAGTTAGATTTCCACTGGAGATTTGTTGAAATGTCTTTGGTGATTGGAGTGATAGAAGTGTTGCTTGAACGTTGTTTGAAGTCGAGTCAATGGCAGAGTAATGGCGTCCAGGAAGTCAGTCCAAAAAGTCCCCTCCATGCTCAATGTGGTCATGTATTTATAGGCGATTTTCTAGGCTGAAATTGTCAAGTCATGAGTCGTTACCGACTCAAGATGAGTCGTAAGTCGTGATCGACTCAGGATGAGTCGTATGTCGTAGGCGACTCAACTGGTTGAGCCCTGACTTCATATCAGAGCGTTTCCGGTCCTCTGTATACAGCACAAGTCCTAACTCGTCTACGAGTTAATAGGCCGTGGTCCAAAGTGAGGCGGCATAGGATTTCTACATAATAGCTGTAAGTCGTAGACGACTCAAGCTAGGTCGTGAACGACCTATCATAAGTCGTAGGTCGGTCCTTTGTTGTTTTTGGGAGTTTAGTCAGTTAAGTCATTTGACACCTTAGGTCGTTGAGTCGTTAGAGAACTTGAGCCGCTAGCCCCATGAGTCGTTAACCCGTTGAGTCGGCCGGCGCCTTTAAGTCGCTAAGGTTTTAACCCGGTGAGTCGTTATTCCTCCTGAGTCGCTGAGTCGTAACCCTTCGAGGCCGTTGAGTCGGTAGCTTCCTGAAGGCTGTTGAGTCGGTAACTCCTCAAGGCTGTTGAGTCGGTAACTCCTCAAGGCTGTTGAGTCGGTAGCTTCCTGAGTCGGTGGCTTGTTGAGTCGGTAGTCTGTTGAGTCGGCCCAGACCTTGACTCGTCGCCTAAACGGAGTTAACACAAAGTGTCAAACATCTTCTTATTTCAAACTAAGATTACTTTCATAAATATTCTGAATAATATTATTTATCATTCCCTTTAACTGTTTGAAAACAAATTTCAAATGTTTTTAAATCTTAGAATTCTAACTTAACAATTTAAAACCCCACTTCAATTTACAAGTCATACTTATCTAAATGTTTACTTCCTTAACACATTTCATTTTGCTTATCATTATTAGGAAACAAACATCCCAGTATTTGATAAAATAACCATTTTATTTTATTTTAGTTTGAAACCAAATTTAATTCTAATTCTCCTTATATGAATGGTACATTCTATTCATTTCCTACTTGGATATATATTTACCGCTTAGATTCTTATTTAATTTCAATAATTTAACATCCCATTACCTTAATATTTATCAGAAAGAAATATTACCTTATATATCAAAATATATTCTTATATAAAATCATTTAAAATCTTTATATAAGAAAATACCAAGTATGCTCTCACATATACATACACAAACACACACACTCAACTTATTTTAGGGTACTACTTACCCTATCTTTAAAGAGTACACCCACCAGAGCCAAGGTTCTCGCTTAACCTCGCTCTGATACCAACTGTAATGACCTAGAATTTTTGATCTCGAAAACTCCAGATAGTTAGGGAAAGAAGAAAGAGATAGAAGAAGAAGAAGAAGAAGAAACACAACAAGATTCTCACATTCGCAGCGGATCAAAGTATCATATCAAATAATAATAGTTTAGAAAAGAATTCTGCATCTGTCAAATATATTTATAATACATCGGAGTTACACATATATATACACTGGATGTACACAATCATCATGTCTCGGATATACAACAATATAATACAACGGAAACACTCCATACGTTCTTGCCATCTAGCTCACCTCTTGAGCTCCAGAACGTCCTTACCTGAAAGTCTGTAATACTCGTTCTGACCCGAGCATTACATCAATGTAACACCTGGTTCAGGCTGGAAACCAGCATGAGTAAACTCATCTAACATGAAATTCCAATGCATTGAACTTATTTAAAACCCGGGGTAAGTCGTATCAATTTACAAATTTGTTATAGACATCACTTATTTCACACATCAATTTCCTAAGTACCAAAACTTAGATTAAATAGTCCAATTCACTTGAATCATTTCATTCCCGCCTATTGATTTCACATATCAATCTATAAAAATTCGAAGCGGTTTCGGGTATTTTCTAATACCCGACCCCGGTCTCTTTGAGTCTCTTGTCATCCTAACCCAAGTTATCCAAATGAAATACACTTCAAACTTTAAATACAGGATGTCACTTTACACAACAATTCATCATTGATAGATAACCACTATATCATATCTGTCCAAACATGTGATACCACAAAACATTTCATATCCGAGATATCAACTCATTCAAGGCATACAATACCATTCAATCATCCATAAGCAAAGCTTGATCACTTCCAACATTAATTTAATTAATTCTAATTGAACTACTAACCTCAATCAATTAGATTCTTTTACGTAACATTAATTAATTTCAAATCAATTAATTAATCAACCCTTAATTATCCATCTCAATTAATCACCCTGGATTAATTATCCTTCAATTACATTCAAGTAATTATATTTAGTTAATTACATAAACTAATTGTTCTTAACCTAAAACAGTAATTAATCTTTAATTATTTCACAAATTAATTAACTATAAATAATTACATTAATTCTTAATTACTTATATTAATTAATTACTCATAAATCACTTATTATTGATTAATTAATCTTAATTAATCAATCTTTAATTACATCATTAATTTTATAAATTAATGGTTACTTACTTAATCAATCATTAATTACTAATTAATTAATCATTAATCCTTAATCAGTTACTTAATTAATTAACTACTAATTATTTATTTATTAACTTTAATTAGCTAATTTACAATTCTTAATTACAAATTAATTAAACAATTAATTATTAATTAACCATTCTTTAATTATAATTTTAAATTAATTATCCTTAATTACCTCCCAAAACAATTAATTAAATAATAATCATTCATCTTAATAATCTTCCCTGATAAATCTTGAAATCAAATTATTACTAACTTAAAAAGCTTTAATGTTAATTAAATTTAAAACTTATCTTAAATTAACTACTTAATTGGAATATTAATTAAGATTTAAAAACATTCTTAAGTTTCACTTAAATAATTAAACTTAAAATAAATTCTTCACTTAAATTATCAAACATTAATTTAGTCATAAATTCTTAAAGTTGTTTAAATGATTAGCTTAAAACTTTACTTTTATTAGGTTGCAAGTTTAAAAACCCAAAACCTGAGAAAATCTCCAATTTTACTCGAGTTCAACTTGAGTTTCTCCCTTATCTTCCCCGAGTCCTTCTTCCTTCCTCATAATTTTTTTTAAAGTTTAAGTTTAAACATCAATAAACTGGTGATGCAGCCACACAAACTTGCGTTCCAACTCGGAGCAACTCTTCACTTCCTCGAGCATCCACTTGAGTCATTCACCACTCAAAACTCCTGATGCCATATTGATGCTGTGCACGTGCACAACGCCTCGCCGACGCTTCGTCGAACAATGCTACTTCCGACGAGTCGTGTATCACCCCTACACACAATTATAACGATCCACACGATGCCAAAAATCTCAGATCGAAATCAAGTCTTCCATTCGAAAATTGGAACTCGAGCTCACCCAACAAAAACGCTTCTCCTCGCTCACGCCGACCATCGGAGGCGATGCAACTCCGGCCTCACCTCGTCGATCCCCCATACTACCATTCCTTAGAATTTCGTGTAGCTCGATCAATCAGAGGTAACGAAGTCACCTCGTTTCCGACCACCTCCAAACTTGAGTGTTAAACCCTAATCTGGCCTCGTCCCAGCATCTCTTACAATAGAAAAATTATTTAACAATTTTCCCGATATCATTAATCACCAAGCTAGCTTCGATCGAAAATTCAACATCCAATACTTGTTCGATCGCCAGAAATTGGTTAAAATTCATTTTCAGTTCAACTATGAACTACTCTTAATATACTTAACTAGAAATTACCATTTTCGTTTAAAAATCCTATTTTGAAGAGTGTATTCGAGTTATGTAATTGAATCGATGTTTTAAAATATTCGAATTTTTCATATGTTCATCATTTCACTGTAAAATTAAATTTACAGAGACAATACCTCAATATCCAGTTTTTTTAAAAAAAATTAGACTCTAATCTATGTTTAACCACACTTGTTTGTTTGAAGACTATGGCCTATCAGAGATCATGGAAATAAAGTTTTAATTTTTAACTTTGTTTTGAACTCTGTACTTAAAAAAAACAGAGATGACATGCACAGAACGGACATAAACATACACAGAGATTTACATATGTAAATACACATGCAGTACCATAAAATCAAGCAAGTTCATTCACAGATTATATTTTACTTATGCTCCTTTTTAAAGTATTCTCACCTGTGATAATTAATTTGAACAGAGAACAACTTCTGGAAGCTGCAAACTTGATTTTCTTTACCCTTCTTTACTTTGTTTAGTTGAAATGTTATTTTAGTTTGCAAACTGGTGATGCTACCGTTTTCTTTTTCTAGTTTGATGTGTTTTCCTCGAACGAACAGGAACTAGAAGTGTATATATATAAATAGAAGAAAGGTTTTAAAGGGTAGGCGTTTACTGGTACAAAATTATTTTCTTTGGTCAGAGTTTTTGTCTTGTCCAGGCAAGATTTTTATGAAAAATGAAATGATTCATACACACTCGAAATGACCTTATTTTGGTGCTTGAGATAATATCATTTAATGCATGTCTCCTTTATAAGTTTACATCCTTATCCATTAATTTTGTACGTAGATATTTTGTTTCTTTTTTTTTCTTGCCTTGCTTACACATATAAATTTCCATAGTATATTCCTAGAATTACCATATGTATATATTTATGTTTTCATAGAACCATATAATTTTACCTTATATATTTAGTTCTATTTCTAACATAAATTCTTATTATTATTTTTTAAGCTTAAATTATCAAATACTTAATTTATATTCATATATTTTTATACTTATGTGTAATATTAATAAGATCGATTTTAATTTAAACATTATTATCTGGATTACATCCATATATATATAATTAGATCATATTAATAAAGTAGAGCTTTTTCATTTATCGTGAATACGACAGATTTTATTTTGAATATTTTTGAAAAGCTTTATATTTAAATTTCCAAACCCTAGTTTCCTTCACAATGCGTATATATATATATATATATAAATAAATGGTAAATGTCCAAAAGTCTTATTCATTTTTAAAATGATGATTTTATATTTATTTAATTAGATTAAATGCTTATTAAAATAATATTGCCAAAATCCTGGGTCGTCACATTCCTCCCCCCTTTGAATCTTTTCGTCCTCGAAAAGGAACGAAGCCAGAATTATTAAAATGCTTAAAATCAGATAAATTTTCATTGATCATTTTTAAACAACTCTAAAATTCTATATAATATTACTCAAATAGTTTTTATAAAATACTTTTATAACTCGAGGTTTCGACAAGTCCATCCTTGTTCTCACAGAAATTCGGTCATATGTTGATCAGGCGTACGACTGAAAATCTATAAGTGCTTGGCAGACCCGTTTTCAACATCCAGTGAAAAAACTTTGAAAAAAAATAATTTTATTGAAAATATAGAAAATAGTTTTTTGAAAATAGAGGAAATATCCTTGGTGAGAATGCTCTGTAAATCATCACCCCCATCCCTGGTCGTAGTTACATCCTGGGTTACGTTGCCATCGCAGCAAAAGTCCATGTAACTGTAGGCACTCCCCCTCTCGATTATGCCATGCAATCCACAACAGATGGCAGTTACATTTCAGGGTTACGTTGCCATCACATCAAAAGTCCATGTATCTGTAGGCATCAGCGCCCTCGATTTTTGCTGCCAAAATGAAACTTCTCTACTCCCACATAGGTCGCAGTCTACCGATATAAAATCAAACATACACTGTTGGCTCTCAGCAGCAACACGACTTTCGCTATGTTACCATAGGTCATAGTCTACTGATATAAAATCAAACGTAGACTGTTGGCTCTCAGCAGCACACATGACTTTCGCTATGGTCTGCAATAGATCGCAGTGACATCGAGTTACACTGTTGTCACAGCATAATCCAAATGCCTCTATAGGCATCAACGCCCTCGACTTCCGCTACACACTACATAAAATCCGCAGGAACTAGTTTTGTTCGGACTCCTCACAAGACCAACTTTAGAACCTCCCCTTTAAGGCTCAAGGCAGTACCAACCTATGGTACTCCTGAGAAGTTCATTTTAAGGGAGCGCCTTTTTCCCCAGAGCCAGTTCAAAACACTTTATACTATACTCTTATAGTATCTTTCAAATCATATTCTTTATGGTTTTCATCAAAATCTCCTTTCCACAAAATCGATAATTCTCAAACTAGGCTTTCCAAATTCCAAAATTGATTTTCCCTAAAATCAAAAAGCCTTTTCCAAATCCAAAGGTTCCCTAAACCTTTCTCCAAAATACTCATTAGATCCTTTAGATATATATATATATATATATATATATATATATATATATATCCTTGAAAAATATTTAGATCATTTCAAACTTGTATGAAACCCTTTTTATACTTCAAATACTTTTAAAAACCATTTTCTTCTGGCTATAGATTCAACAGAGGGGGTTTTTATCCTATATAACAAAGATATATAACTTTTTTTATTCTAAATCAAATACTCAAATTCGATTACTCTTTAGAGTCACTTAAAAATTACTTACTTCCATAAATTAAATTTTTACCATAGATTTATCCAATTTCCACTTTATTTCATCATATATATTCACAAAATATACCTTTTATAAAAAAACATTTCACATTTCTTATCCACAAATTCCTAATATTTATTTCATTCGAACCCGTACGATGTAAACGTATCATCCGCATGCTATATCAATCTGATCGCTCACTCGATCACACAATTTCATTTCCGAACTACTATCGTCCACCCGACTTCCTAGTGCAGACTCAGATCTGGTTTCTTGATCAGAAACCGTCATTCTCCTTGCATATCCAAACTATGATAGAGAATATCCATAACCGACCAACAATCCATATCCAGGCTCGCCGTCGAAAATCGAGTGAAAAATTCCAACTCGGATCGATATAACTATCTCGAAATTCTATGCTTGAATCTGGATCAAATCACTATGCGAATAGAATAGTATACGTACATCATACGTATTTATCTTCATTGATTATCAGTTAAATCAATTCCCTTCTATTCACCCTCACTTTGATTTTATTCACTCATTCACATTTGCCTTAATTCCATTTGGATTATCACTTCAATTCTTATCTCCGTTGGGTATTTAATCAATAATAGTTTGAACGCCGACCAGTTTATATTTAGAAAATAACATGAAAAACTTAAAAATAGATAAATATTTGAAAAATAGTTGTAAAATAGTTAAGTAATTGTAAAATAGTTGAAAAATAGTAAAATAATTGCAAAATAGTTGTAAAATAGTAACTAGATATAAAGTAGTTGGATAAATAGTAATTAGATTATAAAATAGTTGCAAAATAGTTAAATAGTTCTGAAAGTAGTTGTTAAATAAATATAAGAGTTTTGGAATTTAAAAAGAAAGTTGTATAGTAAATAGTTAGGAAAATAGATTTAAAACAGTTTATCTCACAATGATTTATTCAAAATTAGTCTAGAGCCAAACTGTTTAATTCCCTATCAACTCAATTTAAATTTCCGCTTCCATTTAAATTGACTCATTTCAAATTTGAATAACTTCAATTTCCCTCGAACTTGATTAATCCCCAATTCAAGTTGAATTAACCTTAATTTCTTTCCAAATTCAAATCAAATTCCTTTTGATTTAAACATATTCAGTTTAACTACAAATTCCAAATTATTCAAATTAATTTAGACTAATTTCAAACTGAATCCACTTCAATTTCAAATCATTTTAATTTCTATGAATTTGACCCAATTCCCATTAGAATTTTATACTTATCCATCTTCAATTCTAAGTAATTCAAACTAAATTCAATTTGAACTAATGAAATCTAAATTTCAACTTTAACCCATCCCGAATTATATAAATTCGAGCTAAATTTCCAATTGTTGATTTAACCCCTTAAATTAGATTAAACTTTATTTTTAAATCAATAATCCAAATCTTTTAACAATTTAATTCTGAGTCCAATTCTCAATAGGTAAAGAAATTTTTATATTAGATTGTATTACCACAAAATATTCCATACATTAATTGACTACATACTATTAGTTCAAAAATTACATACATTTATCCAAAATAAGAGTCTTACAGAAGTCATAAATCTGGATGCCTTTCTATTACCTAGAGGTTTGGAAAGAACATAGCCCAATATTCTTACAAGAATCCTTTCTATGGACTTCCTTCCAAAGGGCAAAGCCCGAATATACACTTCTCAACAGGGTGTCCCCACTTATAACATTTACCACAAAATGTGTCTACCCTGTCATCAATCTCGATAACCTTCACACCTCCAACAGTACGTTCCACAGCTTTACTACTCTTTTGCCTCTCGGAACAATTCCTAGCAATGTGTCCCGTCTTCTTACAATGATAGCAAATTGTTAACTCATCGACCGGCTCAACTGGTTTACGCTCCGCCTTCCTTACTTCATTGCAATGATTTAGGAAATGTCCTTTCTTATGACACTCAAAGCACAAGATCTCAAAGCGAAACCGATGGAATGTACCCTTCAATTCCTCCCTTGTTATACTGCACTTGGTTGCGAGTGACCCTTATTGAAACATCTGTAGCAGGTGACATTATCATAAGGTCCTGGTTCATCCCTTTCCTTAACCTGTTTCTCATAGTCTTGAATTTCTTCTTCTCGATCCCTACGTGCAGCTGCCCTTTGCTCTCTACGTCAAACCTTCCATTCTTCACTTTTAGTCATCACTCTCAAAGATTGAATTCTAACGGGACTTCCTAACCTATAAATTAGACTTAATTAGAAGAATTCAACTTTTACTCTTATATTAATTTGCTTACCAAGTTATACCTTATGTTTAACACCTTTGGTTTTTAATTCCAAACAAAGTTTCAAACAAAAAATAAGATTACTTTCAAAAATATTCTGAATAATATTATTTATCATTCCCTTTAATAGTCTGAAAACAAATTTCAAATGTTTTTAAATCTTAGGATTCTAACATCACAATTTAAAACCCCACTTCAATTTACAAGTCATACTTATCTAAAAGTTTGCTTCCTTAACACATTTCACTTTGCTTTATCATTATTAGGAAACAATCATCCCAGTATTTGATAAAATAACCATTTTATTTTATTTTAGTTTGAAACCAAATTTAATTCTAATTCTCCTTATATGAATGGTACATTCTATTCAATTCCTACTTGGATATATATATATATATATATACCACTAAATTCCTATTTAATTTCAATAATTTAACATCCCATTACCTTAATATTTATTAGAAAGAAGTATTGCCTTATATATCAAAATATATTCTTATATATAATCATTTAAAATCTTTACATAAGAAAATAACAAGTACGCTCTCATATATATATAGATATATACACTCAACTCATTTTAGGGTACTACTTACCCTATCCTTAATTAGTACACCCACGAGAGCCAAGGTTCCCGCTTAACCTGGCTCTGCTGCCAACTGTAACGACCTAGAATTTACGATCCCGAAAACTCCAGATAGTTAGGGAAAGAAGAAAGAGATAGAAGAAGAAGAAGAAGAAACACAACAAGATACATTCGCAGTTGAACACAATATAATATCAAATAATAACAGTTTACAAAAGAATTCTGTATCTGTCAAATATATTTATAATACATCAGAGTTACACACATATGTATATACACTTGTACACACAATCATCATGTCTCAGATATACAACAATATAATACAACGGAAACACTCCATAAGTTCTTGCCATCTAGCTCACCACTTGAGCTCCAGAATGCCCTCACCTGAAAATCTTCAATACTCGGTCTGACCCGAACATTACATCAAAGTAACACCCAGATCAGGCTGGAAACCAATGTTAGTAAACTCATCAAACATGAAATTCCAATGCATAGAACTTATTTAAAACCCGGGGTAACTCGTATCAGTTTACAAATTCACAATTTTTTATAGACATCACTTATTTCACACATCAATTTCCTAAGAACCAAAACTTAGATTAAATAGTCCAATTCACTTGAATCATTTCATTCCCTCCTATTGATTTCACATATCAATCTATAAAAATTCGAAGTGGTTTCGGGTATTTTCTAATACCCGACCCCGGTCTCTTCGAGTCTTATGTCATCCTAACCCAAGTTATTCAAATGAAATACACTTCAAACTTTAAATAAAGGATGCCACTTTACACAACGATTCATCATTGATAGATAAGCATAATATCCTGTCCGCCCAAACATATGATAACACAAAACATTTCATATCCGAGATATCAACTCATTCAAGGCATCCAATAACATTCAATCATACATAAGCAAAGCTTGATCACTTCCAACATTAATTTAATTAATTCTAACTGAACTACTAAACTCAGTCACTTAGATTCCTTTGCTTAACATTAATTAATTTCAAATCAATTAATTAATCATCCCTTAATTATCCATCTCAATTAATCACCCTAGATTAATTATCCTTCAATTACATTCAAGTAATTATCTTTAGTTAATTACACAATTAATTATTCTTAACCAAAAATAGTAATTAATCTTTAATTACTTCGCAAATTAATTAACTATAATTAATTACATTTTTCTTAATTACTTATGTTAATTAATTAATCATAAATCACTTATTATTGATTAATTAATCTTAACTAATCAATCTTTAATTGCATCATTAATTTTATATATTAATGATTACTTAATTAATTAATCATTAATTACTAATTAATTAATCATTAATCCTTAATTAATTACTTAATTAATTAACTACTAATTATTTATTAATTAACTTTAATTAGCTAATTTACAATTCTTAATTAAAAATTAATTAAACACTTAATTATTAATTAACCAATCTTTAATTACAAATTTAAATTAATCATCCTTAATTCCCTCCCAAAACAATTAATTAAATAATAATCATTCATCTTAATAATCTTCCATAATAAATCTTGAAATCAAATTTTACTAACTTAAAAAGCTTTAATGTTAATAAAATTTAAAACTCATCTTACATTAACTAATTAATTAGAATATTAATTAAGATTTAAAAACATTCATTGGTATTCACTTAAATAATTAAACTTAAAATAAATTCTTTGCTCATTATCAAACATTAATTTAGTCATCAATTCTTTAAATTGTTTAAATGATTAGCTTAAAACTTTACTTTTATTAGGCTCCAAGTTTAAAAAACCAAAACCCGAGAAAATCTCCAGTTTTGCTCGAGTTCAACCCGAGTTTCTCCCTTACCTTCCCTGAGTCCTTCTTCCTTCCTTATATATATATATATATATATATATATATATATATATATATATATTAAAGTTTAATTTTAAACTTCAATAAACTGGTGAAGTAGCCACACAAACTTGCGTTCTAACTCGAAGCAACTCTTCACTTCCTCGAGCATCCGCTAGAGTCGTTCACCACTCAAAACTCCTGACACCATATCGATGCCATACACGTGCACAACGGCTCGCCGATGCTTCAGCGAACTATGCTACCTCTGACGAGTCGTGTATCACCCCTACACTTGATCACAACGATCCACACGATGCCAAAAATATCATACCGATATCAAGTCTTCCATTCGAAAACTGGAACTCGAGCTCACCCAACAAAAACACTTCGCCTCACTCACGCCGACCATCGGAGGCGATACAACACTGTTCTCACCTCGCCGATCCCCCATACTACCATTCCCTAGAATTTCGTGCAGCTCGATCAATCAGAGGTGACGAAATCACCTCATTTCCGACCACCTCCAAACTTGAGTATTAAACCCTAATCTGGCCTCATCCCATCATCTCTTGCGATAGAAAAATTATTTAACAATTTTCCCGATATCATTAATCACCAAGCTAGCTTCGATCGAAAATTCAACATCCAATATTGGTGATCATCGAAAATTCAACATCCAATATTTGTTCGATCACCAGAAATTGGTTAAATTTCATTTTCAGTTCAACCATGAACTGCTCTTAACATGCTTAACTAAAAATTACCATTTTCATTTTAAAGATCCTATTTTGAAGAGTGGATTCGAGTTATGCAATTGAATCGATGTTTTAAAATATTCAAAATTTTCATATGTTCATCTTTTCAATGTAAAATTAAATTTACAAAGACAATACCTCAATATCCAGCTTAAAACAAATTTTAGACCCTAATCTATGCTTAACCACACTTGTTTGCTTGAAGACTATGGCCTATCAGAGATCAGGGAAGTAAAGTTTCAATTTTTAACTTGGTTTTGAACTCTATACTTAAAAAAAACAGAGATGACATGCACAGAAAAGACATAAACATACACAGAGATTTACATACATACATACATACACACACACACACACACGCGCGCGCGCGAGTACCATAAAATCAAGCAAGTTCTTTCACAGATTATTTTTTACTTATGCTCCTTTTTAAAGTCTACTCACCTGTGAAAATTGATTTAAATAGAGAACAACTTCCAGAAGCTGCAAACTTGATTTTCTTTGATCCTTCTTTACTTTTTTTAGTTGAAATGTTATTTTATTTTGCAAACTGGTGATGCTACCTTTTTCTTTTTCTGGTTTGCTGTGTTTTCCGTGAACGAACAGGAACTAGATGTATGTATATATAAATAGAAGAAAGGTTTTACAGGTTAGGTGTTTACTGGTACAAAATTATTTTCTTTGGTCAGAGTTTTTGTCTTGACCAGGCAAGATTTTTATGAAAAATGAAACGATTCATACACGTTCGAAATGACCTTATTTTGGTGCTTGAGATAATATCATTTAATGCATGTCTCCTTATAAATTTACATCCTTATCCATTGATTTTGTATGTAGATATTTTGTTTCTTTTTTATTCTTGCCTTTCTTACACATATAAATTTCCGTAGTATATTTCTAGAATTACCATATGTATATATTTATGTTTTCATAGAACCATATAATTTTACCTTATATATTTAATTCCATTTCTAACATAAATCCTTATTATTACTATTATTATTATTATTATTATTATTATTATTATTATTATTATTATTATTATTATTATTATTATTTAAGCTTAAACAATCAAACACTTAATTTATATTCATATATTTTAATACTTATATTTAATATTAATAAGATTCATTTTAATTTAAGCATTATAATCTAGATTACATCCATATATATATATATATATTTATAATTAGATCAAATATTAATAACGTAGAGCTTTTTAATTTAACGTGAATAAGATTGATTTTATTTTGAATATTTTTGAAAAGCTTTATATTTAAATTTCCAAATCATAGTTTCCTTCACAATACGTGTGTGTATATATATATAAATGGTAAATGTCCAAAAGTCTTATTCATTTTTAAAATGATAAGTTTGTATTTTATTTAATTAGATTAAACGCTTATTAAAATAATATTGCCAAAATCTTGGGTCATCACAAATTAAATTTCAAGTAAATTTTACTTTACTTCCCAACCGTTAATTATTAAAGTCATAAAAATCTATTTTTAAAAGACAATTTTAAATAAATACTTAAACATATTATATACTAATTAAATCAAACTTTATTGAACTAAATTTTATTATTAATTTATTTTATATTAAAACTTATTTTATATATACTTTTATAAAATAGTAAAATTTTACTTAAAAATTTATAATTTCAAAACTAACTTATTACTTTAAAATTTCCAAACATAAAATTTTGAAAATATAAAATTTAAACTATTATAAAAATAACATTTATACATATAATATCTTAAAATCAATTTTTATTGAAACCATATATTTTCTTTCAAAACTTTGGAAATCGATTTTAAAATATATATATATATATATATATATATATATATATATATATATATATATATATATATAGACCAACGGTGTCTGTATATATAATTTTCTATCCAATGCTCAAGTGACACGGACATTTATCATTTTAATCCGCAATTTAATTGTCTAGGGATATACTATTTCAACCCGCAATCCCAAAATTCAACTCAATGAAAACCGCTTGGGTTTTTATTTTCAATACATAACGATTTTCTCCTATTCTACAAGATCGCTTGGGTATGTATCATTTCAACCCATGGGGAATTTCAAATTAAAAAGAACCTGCTGAGTGATAACATGTATGATAATAATATAACATATAACAACAGGCATACATCATCAATCACAAATAAAATAAATACAAAAAAATAATGGTGTCATATATCACAGGTGAATAGTTACAGATAATGGTATATCATATATAGCAATTAAATAACTAGCAACAACATATTTTAATTGTCGTTTCAAGTGAAATCAAATTTAATAAATATAAGAATGTTAATCGTGAGTGATTACTCACCTTTTGAGGCTACAGAGATTCGACAATGAGATGAGTTACGAATCCAAGGATGGATTCCAAAGCAAAGCAAGATTGAATGCGAATTTGACGAGAAAAGCTGACAGCTTGGAATTGACGAAATCGAATCAAAAATGGATTGATGAAGATTAATGATATAAGTGAACTTATATATTACTATATATAACTATATATATGTAAAAAGAATCATATTCTAAATTCAAACAATACTAAAATAAGATATAAATATTTATTTCCAAATCATTAATTTAACTTTAATATCAAAAATAAAATATATATATATATATATATATATGTATGTATGTATGTATGAAAAACCAAATTCACGGATACACTGAAACCAAATTATACTTCTATTTAAGAATCCATACATATAATATTTGTAATACAGAATATGAGAAATAATTTATAAATATATATATAACATGTAATAGCCAAGCAAGCTTAGACGAAGTAAAAAAGTAAGATGTCAAGCTACCTGTTGAGACTTAGTTTTGATTCATGACACAAAGCTATCACTACAACATACAGATTTGACAACTGTTACAACAAAACGAATATATACTACATGGAGACAAGACATCAAAATCGGTGCATCAATTTTTATATTATTTTGTTTTAAGTCTTAGGTCAGTTTTGTTAAGATCTCTCCTCGTTAAACGTATATATTAGCTTATATCTTCCTAATGATTTATATATATAAGCATAGAAGATATATGTATATATATACATTATCAAAGTTTTTGTTTAAAATCATATATATGCATATATATATATATATATATATTCAAACCTGTGAAAACCTGTGCGAATTGCATAGAAATCACCAGGTCAGTCGACTGACCTGGTAGGTCACACGATTGACCTGTAAATTTCTATGCAACATGCATAGGTGTACAAATAAATAAATAGTTCATTCAAATATCCAGTCAACTGACCTTGAGGTTCAGTTGACTGAATTTCTATAACAGCTACTTTCTAAAAAGACATGACTATTTGTGAAGAGTTACGAATCTCTACGAAAAGATTTGGACGCAACACTTTAACCGGAACTCTTCGTCAATAGTGGCTGCTTTTTAATATCTGTAAATACATATTCTAACTTGATTCCAAATAACTGAATTTTCTTATCTTTCTAATCTAACTCTCTGGAATCTATTTGCTATTATACTTTCAATTATTCTACAAAAAAAGCAATATTATACCTTTCTATTCTTCAAAAACTTCAAATATATATATATATATATATATATATTTACACTCGAGGATAAGATTATAGAAAGTGTGTACTACAAGTGACAAATTAGTGTTATTAGAACACACAAAGTCAAAACAATCTTTTGCATTTGTTGAAGTCATGTTCTGTTGCTCAGGCGTGTGAAGTCTCTTTGGCTGCTAAGGCAAAATTCTGTTCTGCTGCATAGGTCCCTATTCGGCTGCTCAGGGGTTGTATAAACCAGTTCCTTCGAGTTAAGTGAGGGTTGTTGTTTTCAAATTCCAGAAGGAGTCTGGGACTGGACGTAGGATGGAGCTCCAAACCGGTATAAAATCTCTAGTGTTATTTTTATTATACTGCTTTAATATTCCGCATTATTTACTGTATAGCTATCATCA
The DNA here is from genome assembly GCA_030765085.1 of Allium cepa. Classification (NCBI taxonomy): domain Eukaryota; kingdom Viridiplantae; phylum Streptophyta; class Magnoliopsida; order Asparagales; family Amaryllidaceae; genus Allium; species Allium cepa. The sequence continues at coordinate 753,489,904 of CM060931.1, read as the reverse complement.
TTACACTTTGTATTATCGTATATCCATATTACACGATCCATAACATACTTTATGTAACAACCCGCCTATTTAACGAATACATATTTAAATGTTTGATTTAAATATGGCGTCGTTATTCGGATTTTGGGGTCCGAAAAGCTACTTTTTGCAAACGGTCCAATTGGAGCTCAAGACCACTTCCATTGAGTTCAAAGCGTCGTTTGCGATCTTTTTGAGTATAATCTTTGATATGCTTGGAGTAAGTCGTAATTGGCTACCTTTTCTAGTTGGGTTTTGGGTTTGGGTTCAGCCCACTAGCTAACTAAACACACTTAACACCTCTACTTCAGCCCTCTCCACTCCATTCACTCTCATTTCATTTCATTTCTTAAGTAAAAACTGAAATGGGGGAAAGGAAGTGGAAATAGTAATTAGCAAGCCCTAGTTTCTTCTTGTAAACTTGATTCTTGCTCCAAAATCAAAGAGAATCCATTGGTAAGTTAATCTCCATCTTCTCCATCTCTTCTCCTCTTCAATTTCAGTAATTTCCAAAGCCTAAATTAGGAAATAATTGCTTTGATTCTAGATTGAAGCTTGTAGTGTTGAAGTGGAGTGTAGTTGGTTGATTCCTTGCATTTGTGCTTCTTCTTCTCCTTTGTTTTTGTGTAAAAAGGTGAGTTTTGAACTCACAACTACCTCTCTTGATTTCATGGGTGTTGGGTATGAATTCCTAACAAGTATTCATGTGCTATTGCTTTGATTTTAAAAAGATTTGGAATTCATTTGATAAGGGCAAGAAGTGCTGGAAAACAGCATTCGGCCGATGGAGCGCAGGCTCCGGTCGACCGACCTGCTGCCCCGAGCCATATTTGGTTTTCTGCATCTGGCCGGCCGACCGAGCCCTGTAGTCCGGTCGACCGACCTGCTCTGTTCTGCCTGTTTTGCCTATTTTGCATATTTGATTGATTTTTCCGGATTTTATCGATTCAAGTTGGTTTTTAGTGGTTGTTATTGCATCTTTGGCTTTGATAACTTACTCTTGACTTCATCCACGGGTTTTTATAAAATAATCTCTCGAATCGCATTTAAAAGCCCGTTTCTCCAATTTATAAATTCTATTTAAAACACACACTTTCGCACGTCGAGCGAAGTGGAAGGGTGATTAAATGGTTCGGCAAAACACGGACCATGAATCTGTGCGTTTATCCTTTTGATTAATCCCCGACCTATTCAATTGATCATTTTGACCTTCGGGTTTAGTTTACCGATGATATGAGGTAAATTTGTACTGCTTTGAGTGTGAAAGTGGCTGAAGGATAGTAAACCGTTTAGTGCGAACGAGTGGTTATGGGACATATCTTAACACTTTTCGGATTCCTTTTCGAGAGTTGTGACACATTCCGCCAGTTAGTGGTGTCCAGTACTAGGTCTCTGACCTTCACCACTACGGTTTGTTGCCCTATAAAGTATCGCTCCGATGTTGGCCTTATGTGCCGCATGAGTGATATTGGGTTTGTTGCCTTTGGGTATGTTGCCTTCGGGTGTGTGCCTTCGGGTTTATTGCCCTATATAGTTTCGCTCTGACGTTGGCCTTTTGTGCCGCATGGGTGATACTTGGGTTTGGAGTCTTCGGGCTCATGGATCCTTGTTTGTACAGTACTGAGCTCGAGCAATTTTCTGATGTTTCATTGATATGTATATTCCCTTGGTATCGCCCCTCGGTGTTGGTCATTATGAGCCGCATGATGCGTAGCGTTTACCTTGTGGAACTTGTATACCTTATTGGTATTTGTTATTTGCCTTTTGGCTTGATTTGGGATATTTTTGTCCTTTGTTTCTATATGTTGCCGAAGATATGAGGCTTGTTATCATATGATTCATCTTTTGTTCGATGATTGTGTTATCTCCTTTAGAGATATTCGTTATGCTTTGAAACCTTGCAGGTTTATTATTGTTCAGTTTAGCTAACTGATTTGTTATCTAGACTGACCCGTGTATTTTATACTCGGGTCAGACCGAGATGTTTCAGGTTAGGTGCTTTTGGGACTTAGCCTCTTTTGCTTCCGCATGGACTATTCCGCCAGTTTCTTTTTGTCTTAGCTTTCTTGTAGTCCTTATATGTTGTAACTCTGATATGTATTCTTGTGAACTCGTATGTATATTGTGGTTTGCTATACCACTTGAAATGTATCATTTTGTATACTCTGTTATGTATCTATATATGTGTATGTGATGATTTACTGTTCTGTGATGTATATTACATTTGAGTTGTTATATTCTGTTCTGATAGATCCTATAGCCATTATAGTCTTGCTTTAAATATTTATTGAATACGTCGAACTGTTTGTGATTCTACTTTTCGACGTGTTTAGTGAATAGTTAAGGTAAGATTACACATGGTCGCTCCTATCCAGCCTTATTCTCCGTGTTAGCAGACGGTATTATCTATATAATACTCTTTGCTAACGTGGGTATAGAGGTGGGGCGTCACACTTTCACTATCTACGCATATATACAAGCTACTTAAAATACACACAGTCTATATATTTCTACAATATATACATGCAGACCTTTATATAAGAAATATATATACATATATAAAGTCAACTATTTATAAACTAATATATTATAAAGAACTACACTAAAAACTTGCATATATAAAGTACTTTTATACTATAATATTGTAAGCCAGACCTGATACATATTCGCATATTTAAAAATGTAAGATATAAAACAAAAGAAAACAAAGTAGCTTGTATATAAATATATATATATATAAACTAATATAACATCTGATATTCAGCAGATTATATATGCATGCTTATATATAGGTATACATATATGCAGACCACACATACACGCAACAACATATTTTATATGATATTATGGAAATCTAAGCTATGTGAAATTATATATACTAACATATATTTAAACACTTATAGAAATCAAAATTGAACCGTTGTAATATTCTTTGTAAGCCTATGCATGGCACACTATATGATACGTGCCTTCATCTAGTATATATATTTCAAAACTAATATTAAACAGTATATATATATACGAAAAGTATGTGCACCTTCACATGTACATAGGTGAGCAAGTGAGTTGTCGGCCAAGGCTTGCATGGTGGAGCGTGCGGCTGTTGAGGGGAAGTATGGATGAGCTAAGTTTTGTTGGTTATTAGGGAAAAGGTAATGGAGAGGAACGGGGTCGGGCTACGGTGATAGCTGGCCGAAGGGAGGAGGAAGAGAAGGCTTGCGGCCAAGGCAATTGGATATGTGAGGAGGATCTGGAGTAGGATTAGCCTTTGGTTGTGGGGGTGTTGTGGCCTTTGTAGGCAAAGTAGTGTGAGTAATGCGGATTATGGATCTTAAGGCTAAGATTAACACTAGAGGGGGATGAATAATGTTAATAAAGAATTACTAAATCTTTTTAATTTATGTCATTTAGACACAAAAGTATGCAATATACAAACACAGATATGATCACAGAAACAATCACAGATGCAGAAATAAAATAAAAGCAGTAAAGGAAAGAACACACCGGATTTTATACTCGTTCGGAGTTACCCTACATCCAGTCCCGCAACACAAGTACGGATTTCCTTTCAAAAGCAATTGTACAATTGCACCCTCGGTTTCAAGGCTACGAGGTACACCCTCCAGAATTTCGATCCTCTGGCTAGAGATACTTGATTTCCGGGCCACAAGTTTACCCAATTGATTTACCAAGGCTACAATCACACCTTTTACCTTTTGATTGATTTCCAAGGCTACAATCATACCGATTCTCGCTTAATAGATTACAAAGAAGTCTATAACTCTGAATAGCACTAAGAATCTTGTAGAGATAGTGTTAGAGAATCAAACTAGAAGTAATCGAGTATGATTCAATGTTGATTTCGGCAGAGTAATGATAAGAATATGTATTAAAAATGAGGAAGAAGAAGAGGAGTGAAAACCAAAAAAAAAAGTGATTGAAAATTTGTTGAAAATGACCCATATTTATAGAAGAACAACAACCATGACCATTCATGAAGAGTTATGGCGAATAGACACTTCTTTTGAAATTTGAATTTTTGAATCAAACTGTCACCATATGGACATGGTCATGCTAGGCATGTTAACGCAGCTTTGACTAGGCTCGAACAGTTTAGATACCAAACTGTCACAACCTATCCATGAGCTTCCTCACGAAATGATGATTTCGTGTCAAATAAATCGATAGAACTATAAATGCTCGGTTCCGTTGATCGTGATGATGCCGGAATCCATCTATCTCCAACCCATTGATCTCGCAAGATGCCGTGTTGGAAGATCTACAATTCGATCGTTGATCACTCGTAAATGATACCGAGAATTGGCTTATTCGCTCACGAATAACCTGAAGATGGAAAGAAGAAGGAGATCGCACTCAACTTCCAACAATGGTGGCCAAAGCTCACACACAAATTTATTTTCAAAATCAACCGCCTTTACAAATGACAACACACCCCTATTTATAGGAAATTACAACACACACATGCGACTCAACACATGCGACTCACGACCTAACATATACGACTTAACATCATACGAGTTACAACATCATACGACTTAAGAATAATGCGACATAAGAAATCAGCATACGACTTAACTCAACACATACGACTTAACATCATACGAGTTACAACATCATACGACTTAACAACAATGCGACATAAGAAATCAGCATACGGCTTAAGAAGATAGCACAGCTTCAGGACCGACTTAAGTGACATAAGGAAAACGCCATAGTCCGAACAACGTAAAGACAACACAACACCATGCGACATAAGAGAACAATGCGGCATAACTGAACGACTTATAGAAATGCGGCATAAGTGAACAATTTATTGAAATGCGGCTTGATTTCTTGAGTCGTTATCTTATAACGTAGGCGACTCATGGCAGGCGACTTAAGGCGGGCGACATAAGATGGTTGGCATATGATTGACATAACTCGCTATGTCGAGTTTGTTCCGCCGGCTTATCATGATGCGCTGCATCATCCTCCCCGGGATGAAAAGAATTCGACCCCGAATTTACACTTTCCTCTTCTTCGACATACTTATTCTCATGATATGGAATCAAGTGTTTGACGTTGAAAACGTCAGTAGTATTGGTATGATTCGGCAATTTTCGTTGATAAGCATTCTCATTAATGTTTTTTACGATTTCCAAAGGGCCAATCTTTCTAGCAGCTAGTTTGTTGTAAGTACCAATAGGAAATCGATCCTTAGTCAATACTGCATATACAAAATCTCCTTCTTTGAATTCAACATTTCGTCGTTTAATATCTACGGATTGCTTATATTTCTTATTCGCCTTAAGCAATCGTTTCTGCACAACCTTGTGGCACTCTTGCAATTCATTCACAAAATCACTAGCTCGTTTGATCACTCCTTTCTGCTGTAGTACTATAGATAAATCTAATGGCCCCTTAGGGATAGTTCAGTAAACGATCTAGAATGGACTGAACCCAGTGCAACGATTAACTGCATGGTTGTGTGCAAACTCGGCTTGACACAGCTTGGAATCCCAACTCTTCAAATTGTCATTCACGAGGCATCTCAATAGATTACCTAGGGATCTATTCACAACTTCTGTTTGTCCATCCGTCTGTGGATGATAAGCACTACTAAATTTCATCTTTGTCCCGACCATCTCCATAGACTCATCCAAAAATGACTCAGAAAATGAGTGTCTCTATTCGATACGATAGATTCAGGCAACCCGTGAAGACGATAGATCTCTCTGAAGTATAACTGTGCAACATTACCTGCATCTGCAGTCTTCTTGCAAGCGATAGAATGTACCATTTTTGAAAACGGATCAACCACCACATAGATAGTATCATTGCCATGTTGCGTCCTCGGCCAGCCCAATACAAAGTCCATACTAACATCCACCCATGGTTTAGTAGATATAGCCAACGACATATATAAACCTGCATTTGTTGCGGTCCCCTTTGAAACTTGACAAATATGGCACCTCTGAATGAACTTTTTAACCTCCTTCCTCATTGACGGCCAAAAATAAGACTTTGGGATCAACCGCATAGTAGGTCGTGGCCCACGTGTCCTTCTTCATGCAATTCTTTGATGATTTTCATTTCGTAGACTGCAATCTGCAATACACAACTGATTTCCCTTGAACAGAAAACCTTCAACCAGCATATATCCAGCCATGTTTCCCTGCTTGACTTTGTCTAGGATTTCGGAAAAATATGAATCAGAAGTAAGAAGATCTGGAAGTAAGTCAAAACCCATCACCTCTATTCGCATGGTTGTTAGTAAATTATTCCTCCGACTCAATGCATCAGCGACGCGATTATTTACTCCAGACTTGTGCTTTATGACGAATGTAAATTGCTGCAAATAAGCTATCCACGATGCGTGCCTAGCTACAATTTTAATCTACCCTTGTAAATGTTTCAATGCTTCATGATCTGTATACAAAACAAATTCTTTGTGGAACAAGTAATGTCTCCAATGCTTCATGGCCTGCACAATAGCATAAAACTCCACATCATAAATACTGTAAGTCATTTTTGCTCCACAAAGTTTTTCACTGAAATAGGCAATTGGACGTCCCTTCTGACTTAACACTCCTCCGATTCCAACTTTGGACGCATCTATATGTAACTCAAATAGTAACTAAAAATTTGGCAACACTAGAATTGGTGCTGAGGTTAAAAGTTCCTTGATTTGTTCAAAAGCAGATCCTGCCTCTTTCGTCCATGAAAACTGCTTTCCTTTCATACAATCAGTAACATGAGCCATTACACTACTAAAGTGGGGTATAATCTTCGACAAAATTAAGTTAACCCATGGAAACTTATGATTTCTGTTATAGTTTTGGGCAGTGGCCAATTTCTGATTACGGCTACTTTACTTTGGTCCCCTTGTATCCCTTCCTTAGACACGACATAACCTAGAAATAAACACTTGGCGTCATTAGCACGCATTTCTTCGTCGCTGCATAGAACTGTTCTTGACGAAGAATAGTTAACACCTTTTGCAAGTGTTGAATGTGCTCCTCTGTGCTAGCACTATATATCAAGATATCATCAAAGTAGACTAAAACAAACTTCCCGATGTAAGGTCTGAAAATTTGATTCATCACCCTCGTAAATGTGCTTGGTGCATTAGGTAGACCAAATGGCGTGATCATCCATTCATATAATCCTTCCCGAGTCTTGAATGTTGTCTTCCATTCATCACCTTGTCTTATGCGAATCTGATGATGACCACTCTTAAGGTCGATCTTAGAAAAGATTACCGACCCGCTGAGTTGATCCAATAGATCATCAAGTCTTGGCATAGGAAATCTGTATCTGACAGTTATTTTGTTGAGTGCCCTGCTGTCTGTACACATTCTCCATGAACCATATTTCTTCGGTACCAACAGAGTTGGTACAGCACAAGGACTGAGACTCTCTCGAACAAGCCCTTGCTTAAGCAACTCCTCAACCTGTCTCCTCAACTCTTCATGCTCTTTTGGACTCATACGATAATGCAGCCTATGCGGTAAAACAGCACCTGACACTATATCAATTTGATGTTGTATATCCCTCAGTGGCGGTAATTCCTTGGGTAATTCCGCAAGAAAGACATCTTCAAATTCATTTAACACCGGTCTAACCTCCGCAGGAATTTCAAGATCTTCACTTGTTTCATGCCCAATCAACATAAACAATTCAGCACTATCTTTCACCACTTTAACAAATTCTCTCATAGATAATAGATTAGTTGATTCCACTTTCTTCTCTGACTTGCTTTCACTTTGTTCACGCTTCTTAGGAACTAAGGTAACTTGGGTACCTTCGAGCATGAAACTGTAGCTGTTGGTGCGACCATTATGTTGTACAACTCTATCATATTGCTATGGTCTTCCCAATAGTAGATGACGCACATCCATATTGACAACATCACACCATATATCATCTTTGTACTTCTTCCCAATAGAAAATGTAACAAATGCTGGTCTTCCCGCTGTCACTTCTCCACCTTTCTTTAGCCATGCTAGTTTGTAAGGTGTAGGGTATTTTTCAGTCTTCAACCCTAACTTCTTGACGGCTTCTTCATAAATAATGTTATCGCAGCTTCCCGCATCAATAAAAAATCGACAAACCTTTCCCAGGATAGTACATGTAGACTGAAAGATATTGCTTCTCAGCCAACTAGAATCATTCTCATGCTTTGGCATTAAACAAGACATCCTTATCATCAAGTTACACCCTTCGTCTCCTAACACAACTTCTTCATCTTCATCAAACTTCGATGGTTGGGAACAATCAATTTCAGCTTCCACATCCACATACTCACATTCCTCTACAACTAATGCTCTCTTCTTTAGCTTTGTACATTCATTACTTTTATGGCCAAACTCCTGACAATTATAGCACTTGATACTATTATTGACCTTTGCTTTAGCGGCTTCATTGAAAATTGGTTTACCGACTGCCTTGGAAACATTAGCACTGCTACTAGCACCCTTATTCTGGTTGTTAGAACCCGTAAACACACCAATTCCTCGTCTCCCTTGTTTCTCCCAAGCTAGAGCTTTCTAATATGCTTCAGCAACATACATTGGATTAAACATATTAACCATGTCTTGATTTTGCATTCGTAACCCTCCAACATATTTAGCCGTTAGTTGCTCCTTGGTTTCCATAATATCATTCCTTGCAATAAATTGATAGAATTCATCTGCATAGTAATTCACTATCTTCGTCCCTTGTCTCAAATTATGCAAACGTTGATACATAAGAGATTGATAATTGTACGGCAAGAAAGTCGCTTTCATCATCTTTCTCATCTTCTCCCAAGTGATAACTTTTGATTGTCCCATTCTCTCCCAAGTTAGTTTAGTTTGTTGCCACCAAGCCATAACTCTTCCCCTTAGTTTTGTAGTAACTAATTGGACTCTGCGATTCTCAGGCAACTCCTTGAATTTCAAAATTTCTTCAACATTCGACAACCAATCAAGAAATTCTTCTGCTTGCATACCACCTTTGAATTCTGGAATTTCGGTCCTCATACCTGACTCCCATTTATGATCATTTTTTGAATCCAGATATTGATTTCGCACTTGGCCTAGATTTCGATAATGAATACCACCTCCATCACCATCTTCCTCAAAATCAGATGTATATCGATATCGATCCTGACCATCTACGTCCCTACGCCCACACATGTCCCTTCTACCCTGTCTTTCAGTACCACGATATGGTTAATTTTTGAACCCACGTTGAGTTCTTCCCTCTTCATTTTGGTACCCATGGTGGTCTCGCCTCATTGAAACTGATGGTTCTCCCTTATCTCGATAAGACTACGATGACATCCTCCTTTCTTCCGAAACCGATGGTGAAACCCTATTTCCACCCTGGTTCGAAACTGGTGACGTTCTCCTATGATTTTGATTCATGTGGTTCATTAATTTCTCCAATTTTTCAATACCCTCATTGAACTTTTCATTGATACGCTGCTCCATCTTCTCAGCTTCTTGTCTTCTATACAAATCATCAACATTATGATAGCGATTAGCATGTCTCGGAGGCATGATCATTAAAAAATCTCGTTTCCGCCTCTGATTTGGCTCTGATAACAATTGACGCAGCTTTGACTAGGCTCGAACAGTTTAGATGCCAAACTATCACAACCTATCCAGGACCTTCCTCACGAAATGATGATTTCGTTTCAAATAAACCGATAGAACGATAAATGCTCAGTTCCATTGATCGTGATGATGCCGGAATCTAGCTATGTCCAACCCGTTGATCTCACAAGATGCATTGTTGAAAGTTCTACAATTCAATCGTTGATCACTCGTAAGTGGTACCGAGAATTGGCTTCAAATTCGTTTATTCGCTCACGAATAACCCGAACTTGGAAAGAAGACGGAGATCACACTCAACTTCCAATAATGGTGGCCAAAGCTCACACACAAATTTATTTTCAAAATCAACCGCCTTTACAAATGACAACACATCCCTATTTGTAGGAAATTACAACACACAGATGCGACTTAACACATGCGACTCACGACCTAACACATGCGACTTAACATGATACGAGTTACAACATCATACGACTTAATAACAATGCGACATAAGAAATCAGCATACGACTTAACTCAACACATACGACTTAACAACATACAAGTTACAACATCATACGACTTGACAACAATGTGACATAAGAAATCAGCATACGATTTAAGAAGATAGCACAGCTTCAGGAACGACTTAAGCGACATAAGGAAAATGCCATAGTCCGAGCGATGTAAAGACAGCACAACACCATGCGACATAAGAGAGCAATGTGGCATAACTGAACGACTTATAGAAATGCGGCATAAGTGAACGATTTATAGAAATGCGGCTTGATTTCTTGAGTCGTTATCTTATAAGGTAGGCGACTCAAGGCAAGCGACTTAAGGCAGGCGACATAAGATGGTTGGCATACGATAGACATAACTCGCTATGTCGAGTTTGTTCCGCCCGCTTATCATGATGCGCTGCATCACATGTCGACATCCCAAAGTATTTTTTGGTGTTTTTGATTTTCTTTGAAAATAACCTTTATCTTATATAAAAACTATTTTAAACTTTATAAATATACTTGACTATAGTTAAAATTCATAAGTAAATATAAAGAATAATATATATAGATTTTAACTATAATTTTATATTTAAATCTAAGTATAAATATTTAAAAGTTAAATGTATTATTTAAAAAGATAGTTTAAAATCAGGAGTAATTTGACTTTGAAAATAAAGATGTTTTTGAAGCTAAAATTATTTAAAATCAGGATCGAGGGTTCTGAATCTTTTAAAAGGAATGTTTTGAAAACATTTTGAAAACAGGATATATGTTTGAAAAATCATTTTGAATAAAAGTTAGCGGATACAAAAGAATGTTCCTCTAGATTTTTCGTTGGTTCCATCCTACTTAGGGTTCCATCCCTTTAACAAGCTCAAAGTGGATTCCATTCCTCGAATAAATTGATTTTAAGATGTCAGTGCTTTTCTATGAGTTTTAACAAAAATTCCTAATAATAATAAAAAATACTTATCCTTGAAATCTTGAACTCTTAATAATCTTGATACTCATGAGTCTTATATCTTGATATATTATCTTGATATCTTGAATATCTATATTGTACAGTCTTCATTCTTAATACCTGCATGGTTAAATCCTGCATATACATATATATCTAAACTTATAATGTTAGTATTTATATTTTATAATCTATTCTAAGGTTGTTGTCATCAAAATCATCATCTCACGGACTAACAATCCCCCCCTTTTTGATGATGACAACCTTTGTTTATAAAATATTATTTCTATTCTAATAACCCCCCTAAAACTAACAACTCCCCCTTAATCTATACCTAACTACCCTATTTTATATTTCTCCCTCTTTATCATCAACAAAAAATTACCCCCCTCATTCTTGGACTTCAGTGCCTGCATTGATAAACTATACAATGAATATATAGAGTAGGAAATAATTATACTTCTAAGCATGATAACTAATATACATTTGAATGTATATATATATATATATATATGTTTTACACAACAATCTTCAAATCAACAAGAAATCAATCCACACAAAGTATCAATTCAAACCAAATCAATTCAAACAAATCAAACAAAGTAAATAAAAAATCAAACCTTACGTGGAACATCCGCCCATCCTTCTTCTCCAAAGATTGGGTCTACCTTAATAGCATCCTATTACCATTATCATTGGTGAGAGAGACAGGAGGATGTGCTTCGTTATCATCCTTGTGCAGAGAAGAGATCATCCATCGTATCGCATCGAAGTGCCTTTCTTGTTACTTTATCATCTGCATTTGACTTAATTCTAGATGACGCTAGTTTCATAGAATAAATAAGAGAACGTTCTTGAACGAATTAAGAGTTTCTTCAAGATTTTCGGATAAATTGTGAATAGGATTAGCCATAGTTGAATTTGTGAAAGAAATGGAGGATATAGATGATAAGAAATAAATTTCAGTGAAGAATTCTAGAAGAAACATGTATATATAGGTGTAGAAATTCGTTTGAATTGAATAGACATGTGGTAGTTGTTCAAATTTCAAATTCAAAATCAGTTGCCATTTCTGACTAGGACATGTCGACATGGTCACATAGGGGATGTCGACATGGGTTAGTGAAATGTTATGACTGATTTTATTTTGTTAATAATTGTGCGTTACATATATAATATACTAACATTTATTCTAGAGATGAGATACGGTAGATAACAGAAAGGAAATTTCATTTCATTGCATACTACGATAATACAATGATTAAGCACACAACAAACTACATGAACATTCAAAATAAAGCAAACTAAAACAAATACAACAAGATACGAAAAGATAAAAATAGTTAGAGGATGAAGATGATGAAGATAGTCCAAGTTTCTTGCTGACTTTGGAAAAGAACTTGTTCACCTTCGGAGAAATGTTATCCAACTTTTCAATAACGGATCGTTTTAGAATCCGTTGATTCTCCACAATTATCTTTTGGTTTTTGAGAAGGGTTTTGTTGGATGGATTGGAAGGACATTCAATGCTTTCCAAAGACGTTTCACCTTTTTCTTCTTCTTCTTCTTCAATTTCCATTTCATCCCCTTCTTCTTCAACTTCTTCAACTTCCTCTTCTTCCATTTCCTCATGAGCCAAACACTCTTCCTTTTCGGTAAGTGTCTTATAAGGTTGAAAAACAAATGGAATTTTCATAAGCGAAATGTTGGAATGATTGAAAACTTTTCTAGAAACAAATTCTTTGCCTTTGAAATCAACTCCAAAATAGTAAAAATCCGAGTGAGATAAATTCCATGGTATAAAGTATTCTCACCCTTTTCAAGATTTTTAGGATAAAGTTCATCCAAAATAACTTGCGCCCAATTTATGTCATAGTTTCCAATAATAGCAAAAAGAGATTTGCAAACTTTTGAAGTAGGATTGTTAAAATTTCCCGATCTTGGGGTCAAAGTATGTTGCAAAAGAAGATTAACAATTCTTTCTTTTGGTCGAAAATTTCTATTTTTAAAATCAAAATCATCATCTCTTTCGAGCATGTGATGAAATGTCTCATGATCATGTTCATCGATTTTAATGTTAGAAAGATCCATTCCCGAACTCTTGCAATTGAGAATGGTACCCAAAAGATCACAATTCAAAACAATTTGAGTGCCTTTGACACTACTCCAAATTTCATCTTCGTTTCCAACATAAAATCTGCGATTTAAATTTGCATAGAAAATTTTGACAAGATTAGGATAGCAAACAAATTCATTTTGAGAAGCATCAATAAGGCTAAGAACACCATTTTTTGCAAAAAGAGAATCAATTTCATAAGAAGAAAAATCTTGAAAAATAGCAAATTTTTCGAGATGGACTTTGGCGTAGTTAGCTTAATTGATGTATGCTTTAATTGCCTCCGGATCATTGAATAATTGCTCTTTGATTTTTCTGGAAATTCTCATGGTTGAGGGGTTGCTTGAAGAAGCCATTAGTGTAACGTTTCGATTTTTCGTTGCCGAAAAACCGAATAGTTATGGGTTTTAAAAAGAATTTAAGAAAAGAAAAAGAGAGAAAAAGGCAGAAAAGATAGAGGGAAAACAAAAATAGAAGATAGAACAGAAAGAAAACAGAATATTTTAAAATAGAAGAAAAAGAGAATAGAGAATGGAAAAAAATAGAAAACAACAGAACGGAGAATAGAACAGAATTTTAAAATAGAACGGAACAGAAAGAAAACAGAACAACATCAGAATCTCACAATTCGCAGCGGAACAACATATAATAATAAATGAATAATCTTTAAACAAAGAACTATATCAGTTATTACATTACATCATATCATCAGAGTATACAACAACAACAACAAACAGTGCAGCGGAAAAAGAAATACTATATAAACTAGTAATACGCCATGCCATCCAGCTTGCCTCCAGCAATTCCTGAATATCCAGAATATCCTGATAAACGTAACTCTTGACTGCCCGTGTGAAAATTGGTGGGCACCCAGAGTTTAGGAAGGAAAACAATAAACTCCAAGTCAGTCATGTGACTGGTGTGAGAACTCAAAACAGTTTATTTATCTTTAAAGTCCAAATAGAGGAATATTTTTAAATTCAATTCGCAATGCTTTTAAAAATGAGACTACCATAAGGCCTCCCGCACACACACACATGCAAACGCAGAATCGGAGGAGATTTCTCCTTATGATAGTCAAAGATGCTTGATACGCATTTAAAATAACATTTGATATTATTACTAGTGCATAGTGTAGGAAAAATTTATTTCGAAAGTAGAATATAAATCTTAGCCAACATACGACCATTATCGTATGCCTACTATAGCTACCATCCAAACAGTGTTGCGACACCATAAGTGAATGATAGGTTCTACAACTAAAACCGTACAAGTTTCGTATTGTTTCTTTGGATTTCCAACAAATGGTCAGGCCAAGGAACTTCCCATTGCCACATGAGAATGCCTCTGGAAAGACATCCCCGAGAACCAAACCGGAACTCTGCCAACACAAGGCCGGGTTACCCCTAGCTGGGTAACTACTGACACGAGCACGCCATTCCCCGATCGTAAACGACCTTTCTCACGGGATCCCGAAAGCCAACAACCACAAAGTAATAAATTCGTAGTAACCACATAGGTTAAATATCTGGGCTCCATACCATGATACCACCTCTATCTAGAAGGAAATGTACATACCCTAAAGGGTGCTACCCCTCATAACCTTGCCGCAATTTCCTGTTTTGACCATTTCCGGGGTGTGAGGTTCGACGAAGTCACGTCCACAAAAACATACTTTATACAAAAGCCATGCTTTGGGTCAACAAATGATCAACACAATGATCACCAAGATAGACGATCAAATAAACGATCCTATCACAATAATCAACACAATGATCATTTCAGCATCACTCAGCATATCACATTACCAAATTGGGAATATATCGCTGATAACTTCAACTATATAACCTCTGAGCTCGTACGTCTCAGAGAAGGGTGTTAAGCTAAAAGAATAAATTCTCCGCCACCAACAGAAATATATTTGAAAGAAATCGGCTTTATATCTCAACTTGTAATGTCAGACATACAATCCATACAAGTCTGTTCCGGGCTCGAACAAAACCGAAGGCACTTACAAAGAAGTCCTTGCAATCCGGATATTCACAATCCCGATCGAATTTCCCATCACTTAAGGAATCTCTATACCAGGAGCTACCCAGTGCAGAAACAATCGATAGGTCATCCTATCGCTTTCACAAATACTCGGTCTTCAACACCGATCTTCAATGCAATTCACAACTACGTATCACATATTCGGAATGGGTTATACGACCCCATGGTCCTTTCCCGGTTAACCCGAATAGTGAGCGCTTATTCAAAAATAAGTGTGGCATTCAAATTCAAACAAATCACATCAAATACCCATTCAAAGGGAAATATTGATAGTCGATTATTGAACTATCAATGGATATGCATACATCACCAGATTCCAAATAATTTTCCAAATTATTTATTTTCCAAAATATCTTTACAAGATATATAATTTCAACACTTCAAAATAAATCAACATTTATTTTTAAACCCAATTCTCTTTTTCATTCATAAATTCCATAGTGAATTTATAATCTAAAATATCTATGAATATTCGATTTCGATTATTCATTTCAATTTCCCTTTCAATTTATCTTCAAAAAGATAAATTCTCAAAATATTCGCTTTATATTGGAAAACATTTCCATACTTATTTAATAAGTAATTCACAGATCTTTTTATTTTCTATACTTAGAAAATATTTAATATACTCTAATCGAAATTAAGTATATATTTCATTCCTTAAGGAAATCATTCACTTAATCATATTTATTTGGGCCAAAACGAATGTTGCGTAAAACATCGTTACGACAACCCAAAATCACTAGTATAGGGATTCGAAATTAAAATAGATATATAAATCCCAATACTATACAAAACATTTCCTTTCGGAAATCATTTACTATAACAACAATGTTATAGTCCACCATCTCCTTCTATTTCTCGAAAACGTCTATTTCAACAATCAATGTTGAAATCTATGGTTTCGAATCTCAACACATTTAAAACTTCGTTAGATCGTTTTAATTCTATTTAAAATATCACATTCTAAACATTTTCTTTAACATATTATTCACTATTCAAAAATGTGAATATACTACGTTAACAATTTTCATCCTTTTATACATTTTATTTAAAAGAATTATTCACTATTCAAAAACGTGAATATAACTCCATTAATAGGTTTCAACAATTTACTTATCAAAATAAGTCATTTGCGAATTTATAAAACAACGTTTATAAATTCCATTTCTATTTATTTATAAAAACTTCCTTTTTATAAATTCCTTTATTAACCTATTCCAGTTTATAACTCAATTATAAACAAAAAGTTCATATTATAAGTTAAATACTTATGAAACAATTACTTTACAAAAATCGTTCTTTTAACTCCATAATTATAAATCTTATAACTTATAAGATTCAATTATTTATCCAAAATTCATTCTTTCAATAACTTTATAAATTTTATAAACCTACTGTTTATAAAATTCCATTTATAACTTCACTGTTTAAAATTCTATAAATTTCATTCATTTATGAAATTCATTTTCACTTCATTCAAACACTTATAAAAACTCGTTTTATAATTTCAATATTTCAATTTATAAATATCCATTTGTTAACCCTATGCCGGTTATGACTCGCCGGTCTAATGCTTGGAAAGTGGGCCGACCTAACCATTCGCATTACTTGCCGACCCAATGGATAAAGGCGGGCCGACCTAGCATCTCAAAGAGTGTTGCCGACCTAAAGGATGCGGGGAAGGATCCGATCTAACTCGATGCCGACCTAACTGGTTAAGAAAGCGTACCGACTTAACGCTGCAAAGAGATTCCGACCTAAGGTTTGAAGTAACCCACCGTCTTAATATATTCACCGATCCAACATCTTAAGAGTGATGCCGACCCAAGAATGGCCGACCTAAATAGCTCAGGAGAGGTCCCGACTTAACTCTCAAGAGGCGTACCGACCTAATGGTTAAAGGGAAATCCCGACCTAGAGACTTACATAGCCTACCGACTTGACATACTACCGATCTAACTACGATGAACCGCAACCGACCCAGGGAGATGAAGGGTGAAACGGTGCAACCATTTAACACGTAGCACGTTAGACCGGCGGCGACTTAGTCTAAGTCGGAAACGACTTAGGACTTGTGTGAATCCATCGAAGACAGGTAAACACGGCTTGACCATATCAGGGCTCTTATAGGTCGGCCACGACTTAACTGGGTCGGTGAAGAGTTAAGACCGAGCTTAGGTCCAAAATCTTTGCCTATAAATACCAACCTACCTCCAACATTAAGGGGACTTTTTGGTCGATCAATTTCAAGCACCATTACTCTGCCGAATTCCAGACTACTTCAACACTTAAAACTTTTGAGATTCAAAGAACGTCTAAAAGAACTTCATAAAGAAATCATCTACATCCACCATGGATTTGAAGATTTTTGTCAACATCGAAGTTTGAGCTACTTGTTCTAAGTCTTTTGTAATTCAAAGTGTATTGTACTTGAGAAGATTTGTATCAACTTGTAACGTGATCATCAATAAAAGTACTTAAAGTGGACGTAGGCTATACCCATAAGCCGAACCACTATAAAATTGCTGTCGTTTACTGCTTTTCCGCTATTACTTGCTTGTAATTCTTTCCCGATCTATCGGGTGGTGCTTTCACAACTACACTTCACACACCGGGGTGTTAGCGTTCAAATTTTTGCGTTAACATTTTTGGTGCTTTCACTGAGAACTGAACTCAGTACAGCTGTCATCATTGCTTCGCAGAGATTTGAAGAAAGAATTTCCTTAAAAACCAGAAGTATATTTGAGATTATGGCTCCTGGAAGGAAAAGTAGATCTATCAGATCTGGGAACATTCAAGAGGGAACCTCCGCTTCCCCTGTGCCTAATCTACCCACTCCGTCTGTCGGAGTTACAAAAGCGGAATTGGATGCTGTGATTCTAGGGCTAAACCAGTAGATAAACGCCCAAAATGCACAACTAGAGGCTCAAAGTGCCCAGAATGCTCTGATTCTGAATAAGTTGAACGACTTACTTGGGGCAAATAATCAACCGGCTGGTAATGAAAGGAACTATGCTGGCAACATTCATGATGTTAATGAAAGGAATGCTCCTGAAAGGCCTACTAGTCCCTTTGAGCAGGCAGTACCTGACGCCGGTGGATCTAGAACTCGGCATGATGAGGAATATCTTTCTGGAATGGTCCGGCAGATCATGAAAGAAAGTATGCAAAGAGTTTAAGATGAGAAGGAATGGGGTTTCGCCCCAAGTAAAACTCCGTTTACTGAAAAAATCTTGAAGGCGGAATTTCCAAGGAAGTTTGTCCCTCCGACTATTCCAGCTTACAAAGGGACAAGTGATCCGAATGAGTTCTTGTATAAGTATGATTGGCACATGACGGGTGCCAGGGCCTCCGATGAAATAAAGTGCCGATATTTCCCCGTATACCTAGAAGGCGTGGCTTTACTGTGGTTCACCAAGTTACCAGTCCGATCTATCGATCAGTTTTCAGACTTGACCAGAAAATTCAAGGAGCAGTTTAGACTATATGCTTCGAAGGCCAAGGATATTATGTCACTATCGAGTTTAGAGCAGAATCCTGGTGAGTCTATCAGATCCTTCTTGAACCGCTTCAATATAGCACTGGCTGAGGTGGACAATGCTGAACCACGAATGATATTGACTTATCTGATGAGGGCTATCGATAAGTCAAGCGAATTTGGGAAATGGTTAAATATGAAGGAGCCAACCTCTCTCGAAAAGTTCTACAAAAAAGCAGACGAATTCATTCGCTTGGAAAGCCGTCCTTTACCAGTAAAGACAGTGTTGGAAAAAGCAGAAGACAACACTGTCGCTCCACGCAAGAATGAATCGGTGGGGCAAAAAAGGGAGAATAGTAATGGGAAGAAACAGGGTAATCCGAAGAAGCCCCGATCCTTCAAGCCATCAAAATATACTCCATTATCACATACACCGGAGCACATCTACCTGGCCACTAAAGATTCCGTCGATTTCCCTAAACCTATCCTTTTGAGAACTGGGAGAAAAGCCATACAAAGTGGGAAATTCTGCCGCTTCCACAATCAACCAGGTCATGAAACTGATGAATGCCGCCAGCTGAAAAATCTGATTGAAGAGTTGCTAAGAGAAAACAAGTTGCAGCAATTCGTGAAAAAGAATAGCAACAATCCTGCATCGTCGAGTCAGGGGCAGCGGGCTCCTGTTCATCAGCCTGGGGCAGGAGAGAAAGCTACGGGGCATGAATCTGGAAGGCCCGTTATCAATGTCATTTCAGGAGGACCTCACCCAGCTGGAAAAAGTTGGGGTGAGATGGAGAGATATTCCAGGGCTTTGAAATATGCTCCAGCCGAAGAAAACGTCTTTGTTCTAGAAGACACTACGCCCCTTAAACAACAGAAAACTTTCAGTAATGATATTATTTTCAGAGCCAGAGATTCTACAGGTATTGAAGCTCCTACTTTAGATCCCTTGGTCATCTCGGCTGGTATTGGACCAGCCATTGTCAGAAGAGTCCTCATTGACTGCGGAGCATCATGTAATATCCTCTTCAAAAAGACATTTGACCAGATGAAGATCCCTATGATCGATGTGCAAGCCTCATCGCAGAAAATCGTTGGCTTCACCGGGGAGCCAAAGCAACCAGTAGGAACCATCGATCTGTTTGTAGAACTTGGGGAAGGAGAAAGGAAAGTGGTCCGAAAGCAAACCTTTGTGATCGTCGATGAATATTCTGCTTATAACGCTTTTCTTGGCCGTCCAACACTCGCAGCATTCAAAGCTATCCTAGCCCCGTGGTGCCTCACTATTAAATTCCCTACTGACAATGGAGTAGGAGTTATAAAAGGGGATCAAAATGCTGTGCGAGAATGCTATTGGACAGAGCTGCGAGAGTCAAGAAAAAGGGAAATGGGAAAGGATGCGGCAACTCCAGTCCGCATCAAGGAACCAGCTTTGTAGCAATTACAGAGCGGACCCTGCACTGGCGAGCACAGCGGGGCACGGAAAGAAATGGATCCCAGAAAAGCCAGTACAGGGGAGAATAGAGTAGTACCGGTGGAAACAACAGTTCCGGTACCTGTTGACCCAAAGGACCCAAATAAGGTGTTGAATGTGGGTTCGCAGCTTAATGTTTCGATTCAGAATATCTTGATATCTTTCCTGAAGGCGAATTTGGATGTCTTTGCTTGGACTCATGCCGATATGTGTGGAATATCCCCGGAAGTTGCGGTACACGCTCTGAATATTGACCCAAAGTTTACGCCAGTTAAACAGAAAAGAAGAACCCAGGGTCCAGAAAGGTCAGCAGCATTAAAAGAAGAAGTTGATCGACTCATGGAAAATAACTTCATCAAAGAATCTACATATCCGAATTGGGTTTCAAATCCTGTGTTGGTCAAGAAAGCTAATGGGAAATGGAGAGTGTGCATCGATTTTTCTGATCTAAACAAGGCTTGCCCCAAAGATTGCTTCCCATTACCCAGGATCGATCAACTGGTAGACGGAACTGCGGGACATGAATTGTTATCCTTCATGGATGCCTACTCCGGTTATAACCAAATCATGATGCATGAGCCGGATCAGGAGGATACAAGCTTTATTACAGATGTTGGGCTTTATTGCTACAAAGTTATGCCCTTCGGATTAAAAAACGCAGGGGCAACCTACCAAAGACTTGTTAATGCTATGTTCAAACCGCAATTGGGCAAAACTATGGAAGTCTATGTCGACGACATGTTAGTAAAGTCCAGGAAAGCAGCGGATCACATTGAACACTTAGCAGAAATGTTCGCAGTCCTCCGTAAATACAAAATGAAGCTTAACCCCCTGAAATGTACATTTGGGGTCGAATCCGGAAAGTTCTTAGGTTTTATTGTCAGTGCTAGGGGCATAGAGGCTAGTCCAGCTCAAATTACTGCCTTGAAAGAAGTCAAAGCTCCTAGAACAAAGAAGGAATTGCAGAGTCTCAACGGAAAGATCGCCGCCCTGAGTCGGTTCATTTCCAAAGCTACTGATAAATGCATCCAATTCTTCGATGCCCTGAAAAAAGGAAAGAAGAACTTTGAATGGACTCCCGAATGCCAAAAGGCTTTTGAAGAGTTGATCCGTCATATGGAAACACCTCCGATACTTTCTAGACCAGGCAGTGGTGAGGATCTTCTTATATACTTGGCAGTATCATCTCATGCTCTAAGTGCAGCGCTGATACGGGAAGACAAAAGGATTCAACATCCAGTTTACTATATCAGCAAAAGACTCACTGGGGCAGAGCTGAATTACTCCAAGTTGGAAAAACTCGCCTATTGCCTACTAGTTGCATCGAGGAAACTGAGGCAATATTTCCAAGCTCATCCTATTAAAGTGCTCACTGATCAACCTCTAAAGCAAGTCCTATTTCGCCCAGAAACTTCGGGTCGCCTTCTAAAATGGAACATTGAACTCAGTCAATATGACATCACTTATCATCCCCGAAAAGCAATCAACGGACAAGCTTTAGCTGATTTCATTGCAGAATTCACAGAGAAAGATAATGGTGAGGAAAAAGTGATCAATGATTCTCCAATCCAGTGGAAGATGTATGTTGATGGCGCAAGAAATGACTACTGTTCTGGAGCCGGAGTGGTACTTGAAACTCCTGAAGGTCGATCATTATGTTATGCACTAAGATTGGAATTCCCTTCAACAAACAATGAAGCGGAATATGAAGCTCTTATTGCAGGTCTGAAAATCGCTAAAGAGCTAAACATTCGAGCATTACAAATTTTCAGTGATTCTCAGCTTATCGTATGCCAAGTCAAGAAGGAATTTCAAGCAAAAGGTGGAAACCTGCCTTCCTACTTGTCAAAGGCTTGGGAACTCCTATATGAACTCGATCACTATTCAATAAGCCACATTCCTCGTGAAGAGAATATGAAGGCAGATTCCCTAGCAAAGTATTCAAGTTCTGGTGAAGCTCAACTTTTGGGATTGGTCCCTGTAGAAGTCCTTTCAGCGCCAAGTATAGACGAGATGGATATAGACTGGATTATGAATGCATCTCAAAAACAAGAGTCATGGATGACTCCAATACTGGATTACCTACTCAGGGGTTCTCTGCCAGAAAACTCGATAGAAAGACGAAAGCTTCTAAGGAAGGCCTCTCGCTATGTAATTCAGGATGGCCGATTGTACAGATGGGGATTCTCAATGCCATTGCTTCGATGTGTATCCCGGGAAGAGTCCAGAACAATCCTAGCTGAAGTGCATGGAGGAGAATGCGGTGATCATTCAGGTGGTCAAACACTAGCAAAGAAAATTCTCCGATACGGATATTTTTGGCCAGAAATTAATCGGGATGCTGCAGATTACTCCCGAAAATGTGACAAATGCCAAAGATATGCCAAAATTCCTAGAGCACCTTCTACCGAACTCACACAGATGGTCAGTCCATGGCCATTTGCAATTTGGGGAATGGATCTCATTGGGCCGCTACCAACTGCTAAATCAGGGATTAAATATGCTATTGTTGCAGTTGATTATTTTACTAAGTGGGCTGAAGCTGAACCATTGGCTACTATCACTTCTAAGAAAATGATAAGCTTTGTGACCAAGAATATCATTTGCAGATACGGTGTGCCTCAGAAAATAATCACAGACAATGGTACTCAGTTTGAAAGCGAGGAATTCCAGGATTTTTGTAAACGATTCAAAATCCAGAAAAGCTTTTCGGCAGTAGCTCATCCGCAGGCAAACGGGCAAGTGGAAGCAGTAAACAAGATCATCAAATCAACCATCAAAAAGCAACTCGAAAAAGCAAAAGGTGGTTGGGTCGATAAACTACCACTTGCACTATGGGCATACAGAACTACTCACAAAACTGCAACTGGGCATACTCCTTTTTCGTTAGCATACGGATCGGAAGCAATGATCCCGGTTGAAACAGAGGTCCCTTCACACAGAAGAATCCATTTCAATCAAGCAGAAAATGAAAAGCTGCAACTTGAAGCGCTGGATCTCCTTGATGAAAAAAGAGATGAAGCTAACCTCAGAGTTGCAGCTCATCAGCAAAGGATAGCCAGACATTTCAATTCCAAAGTTCGTCAACGCAGCTTTGAAATTGGAGATCTAGTCCTGAAAAGAATTATGACCGCGACAGGTGTGTTTGGGCCAAATTGGGAAGGACCATATGTAATAGGTCAGAAGCTTCTTGACGGCACATTCAAGCTCACCACTGTTGATGGAGATCAAATTCCAAGGGCATGGAACAGCAACCACTTGCGTCCATACTTTACTTGAAAATTTTGTTGAAAAATTGTAAAAAGAATTATGAATGTATGATTCTTGTAATTGAAAGCAATTGTGAAACTGATGCAAGTAAATAATGAAAGAATATAAAGTGGATGTAGGCCCAATTTCATGGCCGAACCACTATAAATCTTGTGTTCCTTATTATCATTATATGTTTGCTTTGTTTTCGATATAAAAATACATAAAATGTATTGCTAAAATGTCGATTTAAATTTTTGCAGACAATGGAAATAAAACTTGCGCATAATAAGACCGAGCGATTCTCACCATCATTCAACAAACAAATTTCAAGTCACAAAGACCCCGAATTCAAATCCTAGATAGGAAATACTTCAATTGAACGGCTAATGATTTCGATAGAAACGAGCCCTTGCTGATAAATTGAGATTGTTTGAACAAACAAACATCCAATTAGGAAGCTAGTGCCCGTTCTCACGAACTTGCCTGGCAATGAAGTACACTTCCTTGGATTAAACAAGCCACTTGTGAGAGAAAGGGGAATGAAAACTTGAAAAGAAAAAAAAAAAAAAAAAGAGGATCGCCGAAAAGGCATAAGCAAGTGAACAGAGGAACAACCAAAGCTACCATCAGCGGCACAAGCCCTCTTCGGAGGCGCAACTCTTCGGAGGATAAAAGACCTCTAATGGGTCATACGCCACAAAAAAGAAAGTTCTCTACTCAACAAAAAAGATTGGAGGAGTCATGACCCTCCAACCATGAGAGACTAACTTCCAGGCGATGAAAACCCTCTTTGAGGCACATTTCACCAGGAGTTGAAGTGTTATAACCGCTCTTCGGAATTTCACTTCACCAGAGTTGAAATGTAAACAAAATAAAAGCCCTCTTCGGAGGCACATTTCGCCAGGAGTTGAAGTGTTATAACCGCTCTTCGGAATTTCACTTCACCAGAGTTGAAATGTAAACAAAATAAAAGCCCTCTTCGGAGGCCCATTTCACCAGGAGTTGAAGTGTTATAACCGCTCTTCGGAATTTCACTTCACCAGAGTTTAAATGTAAACAAAATAAAAGCCCTCTTCGGAGGCACATTTCGCCAGGAGTTGAAGTGTAGCAACCGCTCTTCGGAATTTCACTTCACCAAAGTTGAAATGCAAAAACAAAGACCTTCTTGAAAGCCCACGTTTCACCAAGATTGAAATAAAACTTCCAAGTGTTGAAACGTGAAAAGGCTTTCTTCGAAGGCACAACTCTTTGGGGGCACACGTTTCACCGAGATTGAAATAAAACTTCCAAGTGTTGAAACGTAAAAAATCCCTCCTCAGAGGTACGACCCCCTCCCGGGGACACAATCAAGAAAAAAGACCTCTTTGGAAGCACACGTTTCACCGAGATTGAAATAAAACTTCCAAGTGTTGAAACGTGAAAAGGCTTTCTTCGAAGGCACAACTCTTTGGGGGTACACGTTTCACCGAGATTGAAATAAAACTTCCAAGTGTTGAAACGTGAAAAATCCCTCCTCAGAGGTACAATTTTGTATAAAAAAAAAAAAAAATCCTCATCAAAAGCGTACTTTAACTTTCAAATGGAAAATGATCGTAAAAAGAAAAGAAGTTAAAGTACCCTTCAGAGGTCCGCTTTACCACATAGAGGAATTCACTTGGTAAAATATGCACATAAGCAAAAGAGAAAAGTGATTTCTTCGAACGACAAAGCGTAAAAACTTATACGAAGGGAGTTGTACTCAATAAAAATTTTCTTTAAAGAATAAAATAATTATTCTTTAACAAATAAGAGTGCAAGTCCCCTCGAAGTATAAAATATTGCAACAAGCTTAAGGTATGGGGGCAACATGGTATAGTAGTATGGCTGCATCAGTAAAGTAATACTCAAACAACATACCATAAGCCCGCTGCAATATTATATAAACAAACTTGTGCAAAAATAAATAGTAGCAAAAATAAATAGTAAATGCATTCTCAAATTCAAACAGAAGTTTGTACAAACGAAGAATCATTTTATTCAACTATAATGCAGATACAGGTTTCAAAATAAAAGCGGGGGCCGGTACCCGCACAACTCTCGGCCAGTTCATACAAAAGGCAAAAAGCTAAAATCTTCACTTCTTCTTCCCTCCTTTGGACCCTTTACTCGGTCGAATAACCAGCTTTTCAGGTCGGCCAGTGGGTATAAGGGAAGTAGGAGAGGCAGGTGTAACCGGTTCAACTTCCGGCTCCTCTTTAGTGGCGGTGATTTTCTTCCCCCTCCTCTTTGATGTCCCATGCTTCTCTCTCCTTTGCGAGGAAGACTCACTCCCCGGAGTGACAAGTTTTGATAGAACAATGTCGTCAGAAGGAGTCCGTTCCGGGGATATGTCACCTCCCTCAGGTCTCTCATCTTTCTGCTCTTGCGAAGCGATGGGATCATCCAAGCCGTGAAGAGCCTCTATTTGTTCCTCCTGTGATCCAGGTTGCGAGGCAGAAGGAGGCACCGCCTGAAGAGATGAAGAAAGGGTGACCGGAGGAGTAGAAGTTTGAGCAGTGCTTGGTACTTTCTCTACAGAAGAAAAGAGGTTAAAGTCAGTAAAGAGAGGAGATGAAGGCTCATCAAGGTTGAGAAGATAGCCAAGGAGCTCATGAAACTCATGCGAAATAAATGAGTAACCCGCTTGAGCAGAATTGACAGTAGCGAGATTAACAGTGAAGTTACCTGGAGAAGCTGGTTTCCTGATATCGACTTCATAAGCTTGCGCATCAGCGCTCTCTTCACCCTCGTCTCCGCCTTGTGTGCTTGTAATATCAGCAGTAACTTTGGTGGGAGATGCGAGATGGGAACTGGAACCAATAATGTCGACTTCAGACGAAGAAGGTGGCTGGACTAGAGTAGTTGAAGTGGTTTTCCCCAGCTGGTCCCCTTCCGTCACTTCGGTTCTTAGTTTGGCAAGTTGTTCCTTTCCCCTGGCGAGAGCAGCGCGAGCGTCTTCATCAAAATAATGCCTTTCCAGGGCTGACTCGTCATAACCAGCACCTTCAGCACCAAGCATATCGAGGGCGGCCTCCCACACTTCAGCTAAAGTGATTTCATACTTAGGACCGAGAAAAGCGAGGCTTCCACGCCCCAAGACGCTATGCAAGTAGAAGTCGAATAATGTTGAGCCGAAGCTGTTTTTGGTCGCCTCATGAGATTCTTCGGCTGCGATTTTGCCGGCGACAGCCTCATCGCGCTCCCTTTCAGTTTTGGCAAGCTGAAGCTTAAGCATTTGTATCTCCGCCTCCTGGGAGTTGTTTTTCTTTTGAAGCTCAGCAATATCAGAGACATAGCCGTCACTGATTCTTTTTTGTGCTTCAAGCCTGTCCTCAGCGTCCCTCTGACTGGCATGAGCATCTCTAACTTGTCTGAGAAGCACTTCTTCTTTTTGAGAGTATGAAGTAGAGGAAGCAGCAAGCTCATCTTTCAACTTCTCAACCTTTGCTTCGAGCTCCTCGTTGTAGGAAGTAATGCTCCTCATTTCGGTGTCGTGCTGCTCAAGGACCTTTTGCCACTCAGCCTTATCATTTTCCATGGTGAGCATAGCCTCTAGGTTGGCGCGGTTAACTCGTTGAAGCTCATCAACAAGCTTCTGCCAGTTTGACATCCTCTCGATATCAAGTTTAACGGCGTCAAGATTTCGTAGCATAGCAGGCTTATCAATAGGGACTAGGTCGAGATCGAACCTCACACCCTTTAAACACCACTGCGGAAAACGACTTTGTAAAGTGGCTGGGCCCGGTCCCACTTGAAATTTAGGCCTACTTATTATTGTCTGGATGTCCTCCTTCCCAAGAGCAGGAGAGTCGGAAGTAATGTCAAGAGGGGCAGGGGCAGTAGGCTTTTCGGGAATAGTGGAACCATGTCTCTCACCATGTCGGGCTCGTTTGCCTGAATCTTCAGCTACATGACCTTTTCCTCGGTCGTCGTGAGATTTCCTTTTGTGCGAGTCATCACTCCTCTGCGGAGAATCATGGTGCTCATCCCTATCCCTTCTGTCATAATGCTCTTCTGCATCCCTCCTTTCACGAGCCTTTCGAGCAGCCCTCTCTTCGTCAGACTCTCTATAGGAGGGAAAGTAACGCCGATAATCATATTGACCACGCCCCCCGTAGCGTCGGAAATCCTGATAATATGATCCGCCGCGTGTCATTGAAGAATCTGAAATAAGAAAAGATAAGTTTTAGAAATCTTTAAAGTATAAGAAGATAAGTGCATAAATGTGCTGGAAAATCCTAAGTGTTGTGTGATGTGCAAGCTACACGCATTAAGCTACAAACCACTCTTTGGTGCAGAGGTGATGATAGCTTGGGTATGAGGAGTTGATGTTTGTGTTGGTGTTTGTCGAAGAAGAGACGTCGCCTCAATTACAGGAGAGATAGTTTTAGATACGTCATCTCTAAAAAGCTCCTGCGAAGTCACTATTATGTCGCTCAACCCCTCATAAACATCGTCACCATCATGCTTAGTGGGACTTGTTTTCTCAATTCCTACATCAGCTAATCCCCCGAGAGGCCGTGAAGGTTCTTCTTCTTCCTCGATCGGGGCAAGCACCGTCTTACTAGATGACCCCATAATGTCGGTAGGAGTGGAACACTTCACCAATGAAGCTTCAATATTAGACTCTTTTGATGTAAGTTGTTCGACAGTAACCGGGGCATCAGGAGTTTTCATCGGAGAATCGGGAACTTCTGTTGGAACTTCATGAGCATGTGTAGAACGAGAAGCGTGTAGAAGCCCGTATTGGTGTAAAAATTCATCCTTCAGCAGAAATTTTATGCTCCTTTCTTCCGCAGCCACGGCACTCAACCTCTCAAAAACTTGTTTATGGATCGGATCTCTAGAAGGGAGAGGAAGTGCTGAAAAGAGCAAAGAATGAAGTTAGCAACTGAAAGTTCGGATCTCTAAATATAATTCAATTTATATTATTCTTTTAAAACGTCTTAAATCTCCTTTATTATTTCACCATTTTGATTCATAAAATAATTAAATTTCATAAATCCTATATTTAAACTTTTCACAATAATTCTAAAATATCTCGATTTAACTATTTTATAAAATCAATAGCATCATATTCTCAAAAATCAGTTTTTAACTGTATTTCACAAAAATCATAATTTTTATAACATTGAAAATTATAACGTTTATTTATTTAAAATGAATCTATTCCAAAAATATAGAATATTTTCAAAAATCACTTTATAAATTATTTTAAAATTCCAAAACTTGGTCCAATGATGCTACATACCAAATAGTCAATCACGACAACAACGATATCATATATCGATATGATAATCCATCAAATATCAAAATATCTGAAATCAAATAAATACTGTTGAGGAATCCAGTTGGATCCCTCCAACCTGTTTTCCTGCATCCACAAACATTAGCACAATACCAATTTCGCTCCAGTACGAAATTATCGCGGTATATGTTTTTAATAAATATTATCCGCTTAATAACGGCGCAATAGGGTCTCATCCGCTAAACAAAATGCGGGAAATCAATAACTCCAATATATACATATGCCAATATATATATATTGCTATTATATATAATACCAATTTCACTGTTTATGAAATATTCGTGGTATATGTTTTTATTAAATAACATCCGCTTACTAACGGCGTATAATGTCTATTTTAACAATCAATAGATATCAATCAACATTCAAACATGCATTCAAATATTTTAAATCTAACTATTTAAAATAAAATCGAAACTGATTCGATTGAGTGAGAAATTCTCACCTTGATTTTATTTTCCGTTTTAGCGATTTATTTCGAATAAAATTAAACGGACGTTTAATTTTACCCAAAATTCTCACTAACTCCAAACGACTCCAAACCAACTCCATCGCGTAGTGCTCGTCCATACGATTCCAACTCAACTGAGTTTGCATTTTTTCGACCTCGTATGAAAAAGTTATGAATTGTTGAAGTTTGTACACGATTTATATAAACAAATCAACATAAACTTTATATTATAACCTAACAGCAAATCCTAGCCACAAGATCCAGCACCCCCTCATCTCCACCGTCCCCTTCTTTCTTCCTCTTTCACGTTCCTCTACAGGCACAAGGCCGCAACCACCAAACCCAAACCATAGATTAGGGTTAAATAAAACTCCACCGATACTCGACGAAACTCGATCAAACCACTTGCAAATCGAAGCTCTTCGCGAGAGCTACCTCCAGCACCAACATCGTGAAGCTCGGCCACCCCCTGATGCTCGCGCACGTATGTGCACAGCCCACGCACGCGGCCCCATAACTCCCCCCACACGACACCAAACACGATCTCCACCGTTCACATCGTAGCTCTCACTCCCCTCTCCAACTTTCATGTTGACAACTTCCTCTAATTGTTGACGGATTGGAAGATCTAGAGGGAAGAAGTTGGAACATTTCTGGCCATTGGTTTATAAGGTGGCGGCTAGGGTTAGAAAATTAGGGTTTTAGTTATTTTTTTATCAAATTTATGAAGGTGGTGGGTGTATTTATAGAGTTTCGTTCGACACTATTCATCCGGAAATTCCGAACTCCGATTTAGGCGCCGAAACTGACGTACCTAGGGTTTATCCCGCGTTCCGGACACAATGGAACAGGTTTCGGAAGCTAATTCGGACATCTGTGCGAGTTATGGCTACAAACGCTCAATTTGAATTAAACTGATTTAAGCGATTTTCTAGGCGTTTTAATTTGTACAGGACAAACGGTAAATCCAATTGACTTGAAATTTGAAACCTTACAATAATATCACATTACGGATCCGATGAAACTTGTTTCGTCGAAATCCGAGACTTTTTGAAAAATGGCTATTTTAGCTCGCCAAATTTAAATTAAAAATAAATCGATGCGTTTCGAGCTGCCACGATCAAACGATAGCTCCGATTGACACGAAAATTGAAATCCGGCAATAACTAACTATTACGGATCCAATGAAACTGGTTTCGTTCAATTCTGAGACTGTTCAAAAATTGACTATTTTCACTAGTCGATTTAAATATTAAAATATTCAATTTTCAAAAATTAACTTTTAATTCGATTTTAAAAGTTCTAAAATATCGTTCTAACTTCAATATGATAAAATAAAATTTTACAAATCATTTTTAATCATATTTAACCCAATTTTCAATTATTTTCATAATTTAACATATTAAATTATCGATTTAAAAATCCAATTAAATCCAATAATTCAAATAAAAATCTATTTGACTTATAAATTCACTTATTAATATTTAAAATTAATTAAATATTCAAATTTTAATTAAATAAAATTCTGGGTCGTTACAATCTTCCCCCCTTAAAAGAATTTCGTCCTCGAAATTACAAGTAAGAAAAGTTAAAGAATTCTATTAATTTTCCATAAATCCGTAGTTAAACTTCTTACAATAACTTACTAAGTTTTCAAATCATACTTAATTATCTTTTCAAAAACAACTACTATTGTTTAACTTTCAATTCCAAAATCAAAGTTAAAGTTTTCAAAATTTTCCAGATTTTCTCAAATTTTTTCTAACGCCTTAAATTTCGGAAAAATTCGCCATAGTCTCCTTTGCGCGGCTCGATCCCAAAAAAAAATGACAGTATATATATCACAAATATACATCTCATCAAGTAATGAGGCATCCCGAAGGGAAAAAAGTGTAAAAGTACTGTATGTAATTCGAGATATGTACCTTATATTTTATTAGCAAGCATATATGGCTAATATAGCGCAAAAGCGAGCTCCAAATGCGAAGCAAACGCGATCCGCACCTACTAATCACTCAACAAACAACATGAGAATCATGCATATAGATAATAGTATCGATATACATCATATAGCAACATAATAACTATATATGCCAACATAGCAAATGAAGTAAAAGCAACAAATGCAAACATCAACCAACTATCACCCAACTAACATCCATAACCAATAAATATTCATTCATATTCTCATTAATATTCAATGAATTGGTTTTCAATTTAATCACATTTGATTCGTTTACATTGGATTTTATCAACATTCATTCTCAATTCAATTAGTTAACATTTACTAATTAAATCCAATTCACATTCAATTCTATTCAAATTTATTTACTTTCAATTTTAATTCAATTTCATAGCTTCCAATTTCATTAACTTTTAATGAATTATATTCAATCAATCAACTAACAATCATATAACAATCAATGTATATTCATTACAACCAAATTATTTTGCTTACAATTGGTTTAATTAATTGATTTTCATTCAATTATTCAACTTTCTAATAACATTAGATTTTAAATGAATTAACACTTTCACTCATTATTTCATATCAATTATTCACATTTAATTGATTAATATTCAATCCATTAATTCAATTCAATTACAAAAGTTGAATTTCATTTATATAACTCAAGTTTATATTCATTTAATCCACTTGATTATTTACAACTCATATTCATATAATTTTACTTCTTATATATATAAGTTTATTTCACAATTGTAAATCACTTTAATTATAATTCAACTCTGATAATTCATTTTGCTTATACAATTATTCTTTTATTTAGATTATTCAAACAACTAAACAATCAACTTATATACTCTTTAATAATTTTGAAAAATTATTCCTTTATATATAAAAATATAATCAAGGTAAAATTATTCCATTTACCCAATTTAAAATAATATTGTGCCGAATTGTTTTGTACAAGTGTTTAGAGATCCCTATCAACAACGTTAATTACTCGTATTAACCAGAATCTATATACCACTCAACAAACCAATCATCACAATATAAAACAATTTCATATTCACTAACAAATACGCTCTCATAGCTATTATTACACTCAAACTCATTCTAGAGTACTACTGACTCTATCTCTAATGAGTAATACCCAACAGAACCATGGTTGTCGCTTAACCATACGCTCTGATACCAAATGTAACGTTTCGATTTTTCGTTGCCGAAAAACCGAATAGTTATGGGTTTTAAAAAGAATTTAAGAAAAGAAAAAGAGAGAAAAAGGCAGAAAAGATAGAGGGAAAAGAAAAATAGAAGATAGAACAGAAAGAAAACAGAATATTTTAAAATAGAAGAAAAAGAGAATAGAGAATGGAAAAAAATAGAAAACAACAGAACGGAGAATAGAACAGAATTTTAAAATAGAACGGAACAGAAAGAAAACAGAACAACATCAGAATCTCACAATTCGCAGCGGAACAACATATAATAATAAATGAATAATCTTTAAACAAAAACTATATCAGTTATTACATTACATTTCATTACATCATATCATCAGAGTATACAACAACAACAACAAACAGTGCAGCGGAAAAAGAAATACTATATAAACTAGTAATACGCCATGCCATCCAGCTTGCCTCCAGCAATTCCTGAATATCCAGAATATCCTGATAAACCTAACTCTTGACTGCCCGTGTGAAAATTGGTGGGCACCCAGAGTTTAGGAAGGAAAACAATAAACTCCAAGTCAGTCATGTGACTGGTGTGAGAACTCAAAACAGTTTATTTATCTTTAAAGTCCAAATAGAGGAATATTTTTAAATTCAATTCGCAATGCTTTTAAAAATGAGACTACCATAAGGCCTCCCGCACACACACACACATGCAAACGCAGAATCGGAGGAGATTTCTCCTTATGATAGTCAAAGATGCTTGATACGCATTTAAAATAACATTTGATATTATTACTAGTGCATAGTGTAGGAAAAATTTATTTCGAAAGTAGAATATAAATCTTAGCCAACATACGACCATTATCGTATGCCTACTATAGCTACCATCCAAACAGTGTTGCGACACCATAAGTGAATGATAGGTTCTACAACTAAAACCGTACAAGTTTCGTATTGTTTCTTTGGATTTCCAACAAATGGTCAGGCCAAGGAACTTCCCATTGCCACATGAGAATGCCTCTGGAAAGACATCCCCGAGAACCAAACCGGAACTCTGCCAACACAAGGCCGGGTTACCCCTAACTGGGTAACTACTGACACGAGCACGCCATTCCCCGATCGTAAACGACCTTTCTCACGGGATCCCGAAAGCCAACAACCACAAAGTAATAAATTCGTAGTAACCACATAGGTTAAATATCTGGGCTCCATACCATGATACCACCTCTATCCAGAAGGAAATGTACATACCCTAAAGGGTGCTACCCCTCATAACCTTGCCGCATATTTCCTGTTTTGACCATTTCCGGGGTGTGAGGTTCGACGAAGTCACGTCCACAAAAACATACTTTATACAAAAGCCATGCTTTGGGTCAACAAATGATCAACACAATGATCACCAAGATAGACGATCAAATAAACGATCCTATCACAATAATCAACACAATGATCATTTCAGCATCACTCAGCATATCACATTACCAAATTGGGAATATATCGCTGATAACTTCAACTATATAACCTCTGAGCTCGTACGTCTCAGAGAAGGGTGTTAAGCTAAAAGAATAAATTCTCCGCCACCAACAGAAATATATTTGAAAGAAATCGGCTTTATATCTCAACTTGTAATGTCAGACATACAATCCATACAAGTCTGTTCCGGCCTCGAACAAAACCGAAGGCACTTACAAAGAAGTCCTTGCAATCCGGATATTCACAATCCCGATCGAATTTCCCATCACTTAAGGAATCTCTATACCAGGAGCTACCCAGTGCAGAAACAATCGATAGGTCATCCTATCGCTTTCACAAATACTCGGTCTTCAACACCGATCTTCAATGCAATTCACAACTACGTATCACATATTCAGAATGGGTTATACGACCCCGTGGTCCTTTCCCGGTTAACCCGAATAGTGAGCGCTTATTCAAAAATAAGTGTGGCATTCAAATTCAAACAAATCACATCAAATACCCATTCAAAGGGAAATATTGATAGTCGATTATTGAACTATCAATGGATATGCATACATCACCAGATTCCAAATAATTTTCTAAATTATTTATTTTCCAAAATATCTTTACAAGATATATAATTTCAACACTTCAAAATAAATCAACATTTATTATTAAACCCAATTCTCTTTTTCATTCATAAATTCCATAGTGAATTTATAATCTAAAATATCTATGAATATTCGATTTCGATTATTCATTTCAATTTCCTTTTCAATTTATCTTCAAAAAGATAAATTCTCAAAATATTCGCTTTATATTGGAAAACATTTCCATACTTATTTAATAAGTAATTCACAGATCTTTTTATTTTCTATACTTAGAAAATATTTAATATACTCTAATCGAAATTAAGTATATATTTCATTCCTTAAGGAAATCATTCACTTAATCATATTTATTTGGGCCAAAACGAATGTTGCGTAAAACATCGTTACGACAACCCAAAATCACTAGTATAGGGATTCGAAATTAAAATAGATATATAAATCCCAATACTATACAAAACATTTCCTTTCGGAAATCATTTACTATAACAACAGTGTTATAGTCCACCATCTCCTTCTATTTCTCGAAAACGTCTATTTCAACAATCAATGTTGAAATCTATGGTTTCGAATCTCAACACACTTAAAACTTCGTTAGATCGTTTTAATTCTATTTAAAATATCACATTCTAAACATTTTCTTTAACATATTATTCACTATTCAAAAATGTGAATATACTACGTTAACAATTTTCATCCTTTTATACATTTTATTTAAAAGAATTATTCACTATTCAAAAACGTGAATATAACTCCATTAATAGGTTTCAACAATTTACTTATCAAAATAAGTCATTTGCGAATTTATAAAACAACGTTTATAAATTCCATTTCTATTTATTTATAAAAACTTCCTTTGTATAAATTCCTTTATTAACCTATTCCAGTTTATAACTCAATTATAAATAAAAAGTTCATATTATAAGTTAAATACTTATGAAACAATTACTTTACAAAAATCGTTCTTTTAACTTCATAATTATAAGTCTTATAACTTATAAGATTCAATTATTTATCCAAAATTCATTCTTTCAATAACTTTATAAATTTTATAAACCTACTGTTTATAAAATTCCATTTATAACTTCACTGTTTAAAATTCTATAAATTTCATTCATTTATGAAATTCATTTTCACTTCATTCAAACACTTATAAAAACTCGTTTTATAATTTCAATATTTCAATTTATAAATATCCATTTATAAATCTCTAAATATAATTCAATTTATATTATTCTTTTAAAACGTCTTAAATCTCCTTTATTATTTCACCATTTTGATTCATAAAATAATTAAATTTCATAAATCCTATATTTAAACTTTTCACAATAATTCTAAAATATCTTGATTTAACTATTTTATAAAATCAATAGCATCATATTCTCAAAAATCAGTTTTTAACTGTATTTCACAAAAATCATAATTTTTATAACATTGAAAATTATAACGTTTATTTATTTAAAATGAATCTATTCCAAAAATATAGTATATTTTCAAAAATCACTTTATAAATTATTTTAAAATTCCAAAACTTGGTCCAATGATGCTACATACCAAATAGTCAATCACGACAACAACGATATCATATATCGATGTGATAATCCATCAAATATCAAAATATCTGAAATCAAATAAATACTGTTGAGGAATCCAGTTGGATCCCTCCAACCTATTTTCCTGCATCCACAAACATTAGCACAATACCAATTTCGCTCCAGTACGAAATTATCGTGGTATATGTTTTTAATAAATATTATCCGCTTAATAACGGCGCAATAGGGTCTCATCCGCTAAACAAAATGCGGGAAATCAATAACTCCAATATATACATATGCCAATATATATATATTGCTATTATATATAATACCAATTTCACTGTTTATGAAATATTCGCGGTATATGTTTTTATTAAATAACATCCGCTTACTAACGGCGTATAATGTCTATTTTAACAATCAATAGATATCAATCAACATTCAAACATGCATTCAAATATTTTAAATCTAACTATTTAAAATAAAATCGAAACTGATTCGATTGAGTGAGAAATTCTCACCTTGATTTTATTTTCCGTTTTATCGATTTATTTCGAATAAAATTAAACGGACGTTTAATTTTACCCAAAATTCTCACTAACTCCAAACGACTCCAAACCAATTCCATCGCGTAGTGCTCGTCCATACGATTCCAACGCAACTGAGTTTGCATTTTTTCGACCTCGTATGAAAAAGTTATGAATTGTTGAAGTTTGTACACGATTTATATAAACAAATCAACATAAACTTTATATTATAACCTAACAGCAAATCCTAGCCACAAGATCCAGCACCCCCTCATCTCCACCGTCCCCTTCTTTCTTCCTCTTTCACGTTCCTCTACAGGCACAAGGCCGCAACCACCAAACCCAAACCATAGATTAGGGTTAAATAAAACTCCACCGATACTCGACGAAACTCGATCAAACCACTTGCAAATCGAAGCTCTTCGCGAGAGCTACCTCCAGCACCAACATCGTGAAGCTCGGCCACCCCCTGATGCTCACGCATGTATGTGCACAGCCCACGCACGCGGCCCCATAACTCCCCCCACACGACACCAAACACGATCTCCACCGTTCACATCGTAGCTCTCACTCCCCTCTCCAACTTTCATGTTGACAACTTCCTCTAATTGTTGACGGATTGGAAGATCTAGAGGGAAGAAGTTGGAACATTTCTGGCCATTGGTTTATAAGGTGGCGGCTAGGGTTAGAAAATTAGGGTTTTAGTTATTTTTTTATCAAATTTATGAAGGTGGTGGGTGTATTTATAGAGTTTCGTTCGACACTATTCATCCGGAAATTCCGAACTCCGATTTAGGCGCCGAAACTGACGTACCTAGGGTTTATCCCGTGTTCCGGGTACAACGGAACAGGTTTCGGAAGCTAATTCGGACATCTGTGCGAGTTATGGCTACAAACGCTCAATTTGAATTAAACCGATTTAAGCGATTTTCTAGGCGTTTTAATTTGTACAGGACAAATGGTAAATCCAATTGACTTGAAATTTGAAACCTTACAATAATATCACATTACGGATCCGATGAAACTGGTTTCGTCGAAATCCGAGACTTTTTGAAAAATGGCTATTTTAGCTCGCCAAATTTAAATTAAAAATAAATCGATGCGTTTCGAGCTGCCACGATCAAACGATAGCTCCGATTGACACGAAAATTGAAATCCGGCAATAACTAACTATTACGGATCCAATGAAACTGGTTTCGTTCAATTCTGAGACTGTTCATAAATTGACTATTTTCACTAGTCGATTTAAATATTAAAATATTCAATTTTCACAAATTAACTTTTAATTCGATTTTAAAAGTTCTAAAATATCGTTCTAACTTCAATATGATAAAATAAAATTTTACAAATCATTTTTAATCATATTTAACCCAATTTTCAATTATTTTCATAATTTAACATATTAAATTATCGATTTAAAAATCCAATTAAATCCAATAATTCAAATAAAAATCTATTTGACTTATAAATTCACTTATTAATATTTAAAATTAATTAAATATTCAAATTTTAATTAAATAAAATTCTGGGTCGTTACAATTAGAGTAGAGAGCTTGAAGTTATGAAGAGAGAGTTTGAATTTGAAAATGAAAGTGAAAAGATAGTGAATAAATAGATTCTTAAAGGACATATTCTCTGGTCAAAAGATATCTTTTCAGAGAATTGAATGAAGTGAAAAGGTGGAGGGAAATTCAAAAATTTGAATTCAAATTTTGAAATTCAAATTCAGGTAGCCATGTCGACATCATGGCAGGGACCATGTCGACATGTGCTTTTGAATTTTCATGAATTGATTTTTCCTAAGATCTCTAATATATATATTATTATTATTAATGTCTATTATATATTTCTGAATATTATTATACTTATAATATATTTCAAAAAGTATTAAAAATAATAATAAAAATAATAAAAAATAGAAAATAAATTTTAAAATTCAAACAACACACCAATTCAAAATCAATTGATCAAACAATCAAGCAACTAATCTTAAGCAAGCAATTTTAACCAATTGTATTGTAAACGTGTACCTTTTTCTGAGTCTGTTTCTCTGAATTCGTCGGAGTCGTGAACAGCTGTGTAACACAAATTCGAATTATCCGTCTTCTGATCATCATCACTTGAGGACGAGTCTGAGTCATCTAGAGTAGCAGTAAATGCACGCTTCCGTTTCTTTACTGGTTCATTGTTCATAGGAGGATCCTGCCTTTCTAGATATGGATAGTCTCTTTTGAAGTGGCCTGGTTTATCACAGTTCTAACACCTGTCATTATTTGGCACTATATTCTGATTTCCAGAGATCTTATAATTGTTTCTCTTGAGATTATTCATCTTTGTGTATTTCAGGAATCTCCTAAAATTTCTAGTCATAAAGGCTATCTCTTCATCATTATCGCTGTTTGAGTCTGATCCATCGGTTAATGCATTGAATGCCATTGATTTCTTTTCAGATGCTTTACTTTCTCTTCTCCCAATCATTTGAACTTCATACGACATTAGATTTCCAATTAATTCTTCTATCTTCAAAATACTGATGTCATTTGCCTCTTCGATCGCAAGTGTCTTTTGATCCCATTCTGGAGTTAGAGAATTCAAAAAATTTCCGACTTGATCTTCTTCAGAAAATTCCTTTCCCAAAGATATTAGAGAATGCACAATATCCTAAAATCTACTATACATATCTGAAATAGACTCATTAGCATTCATTTTAAATAATTGAAACTGATTTGTGAGCATGGAAATTTTGGTCTGTTTAACTTTGCTTGTTCCTTCGTGAGTAACTTGCAAAGTTTTCCAGATTTCATATGTAGATTTACAAACTGATACTCTATTGAATTCATTTATATCTAGTGAACAAAGCAGAATATTCATTGCCTTAGAATTATTTTGTGCAACAGTCTTTTGCTCAACAGTCCACCATGCAAAATCAATTGTGGGTTCAAAATATTCAGTTTGTGTGATATTCCAAGTGTCTATCCTACAGATTGGAAATATATTTTCATCTTACATGCCAAATATGCATAGTTACTGCCATTAAAAAGTGGTGGTCTGACAGTAGACTGTCCCTCTACAAATGAACTAGTGATAGGGATACTAGTGTTAATAACACTACTAGTGTTGGTAGCCATTTTGAAAACGTTTCAAAAATCAGATTATGAAACTTTAAAAACCTCACTCTGATACCAATTGTGAGAAATGTGGATTACGGATCTTAAGGCTAAGATCAACACTAGAAGGGGGTGAATAGTGTTAATAAAGAATTACTAAATCTTTTTAATTAAGGTTAATTTAGAAACAAAAGTATGTAATATACAGACGCAGATAAGATC
The DNA here is from genome assembly GCA_030765085.1 of Allium cepa. Taxonomy (NCBI): domain Eukaryota; kingdom Viridiplantae; phylum Streptophyta; class Magnoliopsida; order Asparagales; family Amaryllidaceae; genus Allium; species Allium cepa. The sequence goes on along the minus strand of CM060931.1, from coordinate 753,450,094 downwards.
ACAAAAATAACACAAATGCAGAAATAAAATAAAAGCATTAAAGGAAACAACACACAAGATTTTATATTGGTTCGGAGTTACCCCACATCAAGTCCCGCAACACAAATACGGATTTCCTTTCAAAAGCAATTGTATAACTACACCCTCGGTTTCAAGGCTACGAGGTACACCCTCTAGAATTTCGATCCTCTGGGTAGAGAACTTGATTTCCGGGCCACAAGTTTACCCAATTGATTTACCAAGGCTACAATCACACCTTTTCCCTTTTGATTGATTTCCAAGGCTACAATCACACCTTTTCTCGCTTAATAGATTATAAAGAAGTCTATAACTCTAAATAGCACTCAGAATCTTGTAGAGATAATGATAGAGAATCAAACTAGAAGTAATCGAGTATGATTCAATGTTGATTTCGACAAAGTAATGATAAGAATATGTATTAAGAAATGTGGAAGAAGAAGAGGAGTGAAAACCAGAAAAAAGTGATTGAAAATTCGTTGAAACTGACTCCTATTTATAGAAGAACAACAACCATGACCATTCATGAAGAGTTATGGCAAATAGACACTTCTTTTGAAATTTGAATTTTTTAATCAATCTGTCACCATGTCGACATGGTCATGCTAGGCATGTCGACATCCCAAAGGATTTTTTGGTGTTTTTGATTTTCTTTGAAAATAACATTTATCTTATATAAAATCTATTTTAAACTTTATAAATATACTTAACTATAGTTAAAATTCATAAGTAAATATAAAGATTAATGTAACAAACGAGATTTTTCGACTTTCGAAAATTCAACATCGACACTCACTTTATCGACTGCAGAGAAATCGAAGGCCAAAAACCCGAAATGTTATGGTTTAAGAAAAAGAATTTAAGAAAAGAGAAGAGAGAAAGAAATAGAAAATAGAGGGAAAAGAAAAATAGAAAATGTCAGAAAGATAAAATTTTAAAATAGAAGAAAAAGAGAAATAGAACAGAAAGAAAATAGAGAAAATAGAACGGAACAGAAAACAACAGAACAACATCAGAATCTCACAATTCGCAGCGGAACAACATATAATAATAAATGAATAATCTTTAAACAAAGAACTATATCAGTTATTACATTTTATACTTTACATCATATCATCATCAGAGTGTACAACAACAAACAATGCAGCGGAAAAAGAAATACTATATAAACTAGTAATACGTCATGCCATCCATCTTGCCTCCAGCAACTCCAGAATATCCAGAATATCCTGATAAACCTTAACTCTTGACTGCCCGTGTGGAAATTGGTGGGCACCGAGAGTTTAGGAAGGAAAACAATAAACTCCAAGTCAGTCATGTGACTGGTGTGAGAACTCAAAACAGTTTATTTTTCTTTAAAAAAAAATTTAAAATAGAGGAATATTTTTAAAATCAATCCGCCATGCTTTTTAAAAATGAGACTACCATAAGACCTCCCGCCACACACACAATGCAAACGCAGACTTGGGGAAGATTTCTTCTTATGTTAGTCAAAGATGCTTGATACGTATTTGAAATCAAATCAATTTTGATATTATTATTAGTGCATAGTGTATAAAACGATTTCGAAAGTAGAATATAAATCTTAGCCAGCATAGGTACCATTATATTATGCCTACTATAGCTACCTCCTGAGGAAGCAGGTTCTACAACTAAAACCGTACAAGTTTCGTATTGTTTCTTTGGACTTCCAACAAATGGTCAGGCCAAGGAACTTCCCATTGCCACATGAGAATGCCTCTGGAAAGACATCCCCGAGAACCAAACCGGAACTCTACCAACACAAGGCCGGGTTACCCCTAACTGGGTAACTACTGACACGAGCACGCCATTCCCCGATCGTAAACGACCTTTTTCACGGGATCCCGAAAACCAACAACCACAAAGTAATAAATTCGTAGTAACCACATAGGTTAAATATCTGGGCTCCATACCATGATATCACCTCTATCCAGAAGGAAATGTACATACCCTAAGGGGAGCTACAGCAACCCCTAATAACCTTGCTGCATCTTTCCTGTTTTGACCATTTCCGGGATGTGAGGCTCGACGAATTCACGTCCACAAAAACACACTTTGTACAAAAAGCCGTGCTTTGGGTCAACAAATGATCAACACAATGATCACTAAGATAGACGATCAAATAAATGATCCTATCACAAAAATCAACACAATGATCATTTCAGCATCACTCAGCATGTCACATTACCAAACTGGGAATATATCGCTGATAACTTCAACTATATAACCTCTGAACTCGTACGTCTCAGAGAAGGGTGTTAAGCTAAAAGAATAAATTCTCCGCCACCTCAGAAATATATTTGAAAGAAATCGGCTTTATATCTCAACTTGTAATGTCAGACATACAATCCATACAAGTCTGTTCCGGGCTCGAACAGAACCGAAGGCACTTACAAAGAAGTCCTTGCAATCCGAATAATCTCTAATCACGTTCGGATTTCCCATCACTTATGGAGATCTCTATACCAGGGATCAGCCAGTGCAGAGACAATCAACAAGAAATCCTTTCGCTTTCGAAAATATCTGGTCTTCAACACCGATCTTCGAATGCAATTTATCACGACGTATCACATATTCGGAATAGGTTATACGACCCCATGGTCCTTTCCCGGTTAACCCGAATAGTGAGCGCTTATTTTAAAAAAATAAGTGTGGCATTCAATTTCAAACAATTCACAACAAATACCTATTTAAAGGTAAATATTGATAGTCGGTCATTGAACTATCAATAGATATGCCAATATCACCAGATTCCAAATAATTTTCCAAATTATTTATTTCACAAAAATATCTTTATAAGATAGATAGTTTTCACACTTCAAAAATAAATCAACATTTATTTTCAAACAAATCTCCTTTTCATTTATAAATTCCATAAGGAATTTACATTCCCAAAATATTTATAAATATTCGATTTCCATTCAATTTTTAAATATTCATTTTCAATTTATCTTCAAAAAGATAAATTTCAAATATTCACTTAATATTAGAAAAGCATTTCTATACTTATTAAAAATAAGTAATTCACAGATCTTTTTATTTTCTATACTGAGAAAATATTTAATATACCCTAATCGAAATTAAGTATATATTTCATTCTTTTAAGGAAATCATTCACTTAACCATATTTATTTGGGTCAAAACGAATGTCGCGTAAAACATCGTTACGACAACCCAAAATCACTAGTATAGGGATTCGAAAATAGATATATAAATCCCAATACTATATATAACATTTCCTTTCGGAAATTATCTATTATAACAACAGTGTTATAATCTACTATTTCCTTCTATTTCTCGAAAACGTCTATTTCAACAATGAATGTTGAAATCTATGATTTCGAATCTCAATATATTTTAAAACATCGTTAGATCGGTTTAATTCTATTTCAAACATCGCTTTTCAAAATAATTTCTTTAACATATTATTCACTGTTCAAAAACGTGAATATACCTTGTTAATAAATTCCATCACTTCTATTCATTTTATTTTAAGGAATTATCCATTGTCTAAACATGAATATAACTCCATAAATAAATTAGAACAATTTACTTATCAAAGTAAGTCGTTTGCGAATTTATAAACAACGTTTATAAATTCTATTTCTATTTATTTTATATCAACTCCTTTTTATAAATTCCTTTATTAACCTATCTTAATTCATATCACAATGATATACTAAAAATTCATATTATAAGTCAAATACTTATAATTTATTTATTTACAAAATCATTCCTTCAAACTTCCCAAATCTATAAATCTTATAACTTCTAAGATTCATTTATTTATCTAAATCCATTCCTTTAATAACTTTATGAATTTTATTTTATTTTCCTTTACAAATTTTATAAACCTACTGTTTATAAAATTCTATTTATAACTTCATCGTTATAATCCTATAAATCATTCATTTGTGAAATTCATTCACATTTCATTCTAACTCTTATAAAAACTTCGTTTTATAATTCCAATATTTTTAATTTACAAATATCCATTTGTAAATCCTTTAATATAAATCAATTTATATTACTATTTTAAAAAAACATCTTTAAACTCTTTTATAATTTCATCTTTTGATTTATAAATCCTATTTTTAAACTTTTTATAATAAATTCAAAAATCCCAGTTTAAATTATTTTATAAAATCATCAATTCCATATTTTCTCAAAAATCAATTCTTTCTATATTTCTCAAGAATTATGATTCTATAACATTTAAAATCATAACGTTTATTTATCTATAATGGATCAATTCCAAAATTATTTATAAAACGTATATTTTCAAAATCACTTTAGAAATCCCTTAAAAATCAAAATTGTTATTTTTACTTCAAAAATTGGATCCGATGATGCAACACATCAAATAGTCAAACATGTCTTTCCAATATCATATATCATCCATGATAACAATCACATATCACAATATATGAAATCTAATAAATATTTGTGAGGAATCCAGTTGGATCCCTCCAACCTGTTTCCCTGCATCCACAGACATTAGCACAATACCATTCCGTTTCAAGACGGAATATCGCGGTATATGGGATTTTATAAATATATATCCGCTTACTAACGGCGTATAGGGTCTCATCCGCTAAACAAAAATGCGGGAAATCAATCAACTGCAATATATACATATGCCAATATATATATATTGCTATATATATAATGTAATACCAATTCCACTTCAAGGTGGAATATCGCGGTATATGTGTGTAATAAATAACCTCCGCTTACTAACGGCGTATAGGGTCTATTCACATCCAATATATATATATATATATATATATATATATATATATATATATATATATATATATATAACAATCATCATTCAATCATTAAATCAACACAGTCAATCAATTTTAAATCTAACTATTTAAAATTTAAATAAACAATAAAATTCCTTTTGAGTGAGAAGTTCTCACCTTTTATTCCTGTTTGCCATCCACTTCCAATTTAACTTGTTTTCTTCATTTATACCTTGTATAACAATCTTATACAATTTATTAATATTCGAACCAATTGAATAAATTAAATTTTCATTTGACAAATTTTAATTCATCGGTGATTTCATTTTTTTATAGTTAAAGTTACTGATAGTTTTATTTAAACCAATTTCTTGTTTAATAATTTATTTTAACTAAAAATTAAATTCTATTAACCAACTCTCTTTTAATAACTTTATCAATCAATTTTTTTTTTTTTTTAATCTATACGGCCATTGTTTTATTTTACTGAAGAGAAAGGGGCTTCGTGTTTTAACAAGGGGATGGAGGAATGGGTTGCACGATTTTTTCCTTCGTGATTCTCGGCTTTGATTTAGGCATGTTCTTAGGGATGCTGTCTTTTATTTTTTTAAAGTTAAATTTAAATTGAAATTCAATTTGTTTTCAATACAAATTTTCAACGCGTTTACCTCTCGTGTGATCACATATTAACTCCGAAAATTACGAAATTTGAAATCCGGCAATAATTCAATATTACGGACCCAATGAAACTGGTTTCGTCGAATTCCGAGACTGTGCCTCGGACGGCTATTTTAAATATCAATTCAAACGATTAAATTTCAAAACTGAACAATTTACTTTCAATTTCAATTCTGAAGCTTCTATTATCTTCAATATTATCAATATGAATTTTACAAGCCTTTGAAATATTTTTAATTGGTTTAAAATTGAAGATCTAAATTTTTTTTATTCAACTCTCAATAGATTAAATTCTATAATTTAATTTTCAAATTCATTCTGATAATTTGAAATTCAAACTAAATCATCATTCAAATATTTAAAATTAATTAAATATTTGCAAATTAAATTATTCAAAATTCAGGGTCGTTACAATCTTCCCCCCCTTAAAAGAATTTCGTCCCGAAATTACAAGTTAAGAAGAATGCCCTTATCTCGTCTACTATTTTTCACAATCCAAATAGTTTTATCAACTTACTAACCTAAATCTTTTTTTTTTACTAGAGATTCATTATCATTTCAACTAGCTTTCAAACTTCAATTATAGGTTTCAAACAACATTGTTTTCCTTAACAATTCAAGTTTAAATTTACTTTCAAATTTTTCTCAAAATTTTTCTAACACCCTAAATTTTCGAAAAATTTCGCCAGCGTCTCCTTTGCGCGGCTAGCTCGGTACGACTACAAAATGGCACCACGGCCCCTCAGAATCAAAAAGAAAAGAGAAAAGCCAAGTGGCTAGAGAAGAAAGTCATCAAATCTCATACTGAAATTGAAATACGTACCTTTTTGTCGAGCAATTTAATTTTAACTTTGAAATCAAAATCCAATTCCTTTATACACCTGTATATCCTGCTAGTAGTAGTAGCATACAAATCCAAATACAATATTCAAACCAATTTGCCAATTCTATTGCAAAATTTCGATATATGTTTCTTATATATTTTAACTTCACTATTGAAGTTACATATCCAATTTCATTTGATTTCACATTTCAATTCAATTTCATTCACAATTTAAATTCCATTTGAATTCAATTCACAATTTCAATATCTATATTCAATTCATTAGTCCTAGAATTTATAATTTATCAAGTTAGTTTACTTGAGTTCAATCCATTTTATTTAATTCCATATACTAATGATAATGATTCAATATTATCACTTCCTAACAATCATGCAACCATATATTATAATAATTCATAGAAAACCATTTCTTTTCTATACAAAAATAGTTTTGGGCAAAATTATCTTATTTACCCGATTCAAAAACAATTTTATATTCACTAACAAATACGCTCTCATATCTATTATTACACTCAAACTCATTCTAGAGTACTGCTGACTCTATCTCTAACGAGTAATACCCAACAGAACCATGGTTGTCGCTTAACCATAAGCTCCGATACCAAATGTAACAAACGAGATTTTTCGACTTTCGAAAATTCAACATCGACACTCACTTTATCGACTGCAGAGAAATCGAAGGCCAAAAACCCGAAATGTTATGGTTTAAGAAAAAGAATTTAAGAAAAGAGAAGAGAGAAAGAAATAGAAAATAGAGGGAAAAGAAAAATAGAAAATGTCAGAAAGATAAAATTTTAAAATAGAAGAAAAAGAGAAATAGAACAGAAAGAAAATAGAGAAAATAGAACGGAACAGAAAACAACAGAACAACATCAGAATCTCACAATTCGCAGCGGAACAACATATAATAATAAATGAATAATCTTTAAACAAAGAACTATATCAGTTATTACATTTTATACTTTACATCATATCATCATCAGAGTGTACAACAACAAACAATGTAGCGGAAAAAGAAATACTATATAAACTAGTAATACGTCATGCCATCCATCTTGCCTCCAGCAACTCCAGAATATCCAGAATATCCTGATAAACCTTAACTCTTGACTGCCCGTGTGGAAATTGGTGGGCACCCAAAGTTTAGGAAGGAAAACAATAAACTCCAAGTCAGTCATGTGACTGGTGTGAGAACTCAAAACAGTTTATTTTTCTTTAAAAAAATTTAAAATAGAGGAATATTTTTAAAATCAATCCGCCATGCTTTTTAAAAATGAGACTACCATAAGACCTCCCGCCACACACACAATGCAAACGCAGACTTGGGGAAGATTTCTTCTTATGTTAGTCAAAGATGCTTGATACGTATTTGAAATCAAATCAATTTTGATATTATTATTAGTGCATAGTGTATAAAACGATTTCGAAAGTAGAATATAAATCTTAGCCAGCATAGGTACCATTATATTATGCCTACTATAGCTACCTCCTGAGGAAGCTGGTTCTACAACTAAAACCGTACAAGTTTCGTATTGTTTCTTTGGACTTCCAACAAATGGTCAGGCCAAGGAACTTCCCATTGCCACATGAGAATGCCTCTGGAAAGACATCCCCGAGAACCAAACCGGAACTCTACCAACACAAGGCCGGGTTACCCCTAACTGGGTAACTACTGACACGAGCACGCCATTCCCCGATCGTAAACGACCTTTTTCACGGGATCCCGAAAACCAACAACCACAAAGTAATAAATTCGTAGTAACCACATAGGTTAAATATCTGGGCTCCATACCATGATATCACCTCTATCCAGAAGGAAATGTACATACCCTAAGGGGAGCTACAGCAACCCCTAATAACCTTGCTGCATCTTTCCTGTTTTGACCATTTCCGGGATGTGAGGCTCGACGAATTCACGTCCACAAAAACACACTTTGTACAAAAAGCCGTGCTTTGGGTCAACAAATGATCAACACAATGATCACTAAGATAGACGATCAAATAAATGATCCTATCACAAAAATCAACACAATGATCATTTCAGCATCACTCAGCATGTCACATTACCAAACTGGGAATATATCGCTGATAACTTCAACTATATAACCTCTGAACTCGTACGTCTCAGAGAAGGGTGTTAAGCTAAAAGAATAAATTCTCCGCCACCTCAGAAATATATTTGAAAGAAATCGGCTTTATATCTCAACTTGTAATGTCAGACATACAATCCATACAAGTCTGTTCCGGGCTCGAACAGAACCGAAGGCACTTACAAAGAAGTCCTTGCAATCCGAATAATCTCTAATCACGTTCGGATTTCCCATCACTTATGGAGATCTCTATACCAGGGATCAGCCAGTGCAGAGACAATCAACAAGAAATCCTTTCGCTTTCGAAAATATCTGGTCTTCAACACCGATCTTCGAATGCAATTTATCACGACGTATCACATATTCGGAATGGGTTATACGACCCCATGGTCCTTTCCCGGTTAACCCGAATAGTGAGCGCTTATTTTAAAAAAAATAAGTGTGGCATTCAATTTCAAACAATTCACAACAAATACCTATTTAATGGTAAATATTGATAGTCGGTCATTGAACTATCAATAGATATGCCAATATCACCAGATTCCAAATAATTTTCCAAATTATTTATTTCACAAAAATATCTTTATAAGATAGATAGTTTTCACACTTCAAAAATAAATCAACATTTATTTTCAAAAAAATCTCCTTTTCATTTATAAATTCCATAAGGAATTTACATTCCCAAAATATTTATAAATATTCGATTTCCATTCAATTTTTAAATATTCATTTTCAATTTATCTTCAAAAAGATAAATTTCAAATATTCACTTAATATTAGAAAAGCATTTCTATACTTATTAAAAATAAGTAATTCACAGATCTTTTTATTTTCTATACTGAGAAAATATTTAATATACCCTAATCGAAATTAAGTATATATTTCATTCTTTTAAGGAAATCATTCACTTAACCATATTTATTTGGGTCAAAACGAATGTCGCGTAAAACATCGTTACGACAACCCAAAATCACTAGTATAGGGATTCGAAAATAGATATATAAATCCCAATACTATATATAACATTTCCTTTCGGAAATTATCTATTATAACAACAGTGTTATAATCTACTATTTCCTTCTATTTCTCGAAAACGTCTATTTCAACAATGAATGTTGAAATCTATGATTTCGAATCTCAATATATTTTAAAACATCGTTAGATCGGTTTAATTCTATTTCAAACATCGCTTTTCAAAATAATTTCTTTAACATATTATTAACTGTTCAAAAACGTGAATATACCTTGTTAATAAATTCCATCACTTCTATTCATTTTATTTTAAGGAATTATCCATTGTCTAAACATGAATATAACTCCATAAATAAATTAGAACAATTTACTTATCAAAGTAAGTCGTTTGCGAATTTATAAACAACGTTTATAAATTCTATTTCTATTTATTTTATATCAACTCCTTTTTATAAATTCCTTTATTAACGTATCTTAATTCATATCACAATGATATACTAAAAATTCATATTATAAGTCAAATACTTATAATTTATTTATTTACAAAATCATTCCTTCAAACTTCCCAAATCTATAAATCTTATAACTTCTAAGATTCATTTATTTATCTAAATCCATTCCTTTAATAACTTTATGAATTTTATTTTATTTTCCTTTACAAATTTTATAAACCTACTGTTTATAAGATTCTATTTATAACTTAATCGTTATAATCCTATAAATCATTCATTTGTGAAATTCATTCACATTTCATTCTAACTCTTATAAAAACTTCGTTTTATAATTCCAATATTTTTAATTTACAAATATCCATTTGTAAATCCTTTAATATAAATCAATTTATATTACTATTTTAAAAAAACATCTTTAAACTCTTTTATAAATTCACATCCAATATATATAAAAACTCTTTTATAAAGTTTAATTTAAGTTGAAATCTTTATATAAAAACTCGTGTAACTTGTAAAATTGATAACTTTTTCATACGAGGTCGAAAAAATGCAAACTCAGTTGCGTTGGAATCGTATGGACGAGCACTACGCGATGGAGTTGGTTTGGAGTCGTTTGGAGTTAGTGAGAATTTTGGGTAAAATTAAACGCGCGTTTAATTTTATTCGAAATAAAAGCTAAAACGGAAATTAAAACCAAGGTGAGAACTTCTCACTCAATCGAATAGGTTTCGATTTTATTTTAAATAGTTAGATTTAAAATATTTGAATGCACGTTTGAATGATGACTGTAAATTATTGATTGTTAAAATAGACATTATGCGCCGTTAGTAAGCGGATGTTATTTAATATAAACATATACCGCGAATATTTCATAAACAGTGAAATTGGTATTATATATAATAGCAATATATATATATATTGGCATATGTATATATTGCAGTTGATTGATTTCCCGTATTTTTTAGCGGATGAGACCCTATTACGCCGTTAGTAAGCGGATAATATTTATAAAAAAACATGTACCGCGATAATTTCGTACTGGAGCGAAATTGGTATTGTGCTAATGTTTTTGGATGCAGGAAACAGGTTGGAGGGATCCAACTGGATTCCTCAACAGTTTTATTTGATTTCAGATATTTTGATATTTGATGGATTTTCATATTGATATATGATATCGTTGTTAGTCGTGATTGACTATTTGGTGTGTAGCATCATTGGACCAAATTTGGGATTTTAAAATGATTTTAAAAGTGATTTTGAAAATATACTATATTTTTGGAATTGATCCATTATAAATAAATAAACGTTATAATTTTTAAAGTTATAAAAATTATGGTTTTTGTGAAATATAGTTAAAAAGCTGATTTTTAGAAATACGATTAAAAGTCGATTTTTGAGAAATATGAACTAATGATTTTATAAAATAATTTAGATTGGATTTTTGAATATATGATAAAAGTTTAAATATAGGATTTATAAAATTTGATTATTTTATAAATCAAAATGGTTAAACTATAAAGGAATTTAAAGACGTTTTAGAATAATAATATAAACTGATTTATATTAAGAGATTTATAAATAGATATTTATAAATCGAAATATTGACATTATAAAACGAGTTTTTATAAGTGTTTGAATGAAGTGGAAAATGAATTTCATAATAGAATGAAATTTATAGAATTATAAACCGTGAAGTTATAAATGAAATTTATAAATAGTAAGATTTATAAATTTGGTGAAATTATTTGAAGAATAGATTGGATAAATCATTAAATCTTATAAGTTATAAGATTTATAAATTGGAAAGTCTTTAAAAGAACGATCTTATAAAATAATCGTTTTATAAGTATTTAACTTATAATATGAACGTTTAGTTTATAATTTAGTTATAAACTGAAATAGGTTAATAAAGGAATTTATTAAAGGAAGTTTTAATAAATAAATAGAAGAGGAATTTATAAACGTTGTTTTATAAATCCGCAAACGACTTATTTTGATAAGTTAATTGTTATAACCTATTAATGGAGTTATATTCACGTTGTAAACAGTGAATAATCCTTTAAGTTAAAAAGAATAGAAATAATGGAATTTGTGAACATAGTATATTCACGTTTTTGAATAGTGAATAAGACGTTAAAGAAATGTTTTGAATGTGATATTTTAAATAGAATTAAAACGATCTAACGATGTTTTAAAAGGTGTTGAGATTCGAAACCATAGATTTCAACATTCATTGTTGAAATAGATGTTTCGTGAAATAAAAGGAAATGGTGTACTATAACACTGTTGTTATAGTAAATGATTTCCGAAAGGAAATGTTTAGAATAATATTGGGATTTATATATCTATTTTAATTTCGAATCCCTATACTAGTGATTTTGGGTTGTTGTAACGATGTTTTACGCAACATTCGTTTTGGCCCAAATAAAAATGTTTAAGAGAATGATTTCCCTTAAAGAATGAAATATATACTTAATTCGATTTAAGTATATTGAATATTTTCAAAGGTTGAAAATAAAAAGATTTGTCGATTACTTATTTTTAATAAGTATGGAAAAGTTTTCCAATATGAAGTGAATAATTAGAATTTATCTTTTTGAAGATAAATTGAAATGAATTATTTAAATAACATGCATGGATATTTTGAAATATAAATTCATTATGGAATTTATATGTGAAAGTGGAATTGGTAAAAAAAATAAATATTGATTTATTTTTAAAGTGTTGAAATTATATATCTTGTAAAGATATTTTGGAAAATAAATAATTTGGAAAATTATTTGGAATCTGGTGATGTGTGCATATCCAGTGATAGTTCAATAGCCGACTATCAATATTTCCCTTTGAATGGGTATTTGATGTGAATTGATTGAATTTGAATGCACACTTATTTTGAATAAGCGCTCACTATTCGGGTTAACCGGGAAAGGACCATGGGGTCGTATAACCCACTCTGAATATGTGATACGTCGTTGTGAATCGCATTTGAAGATCGGTGTTGAAGACCGGTATTTGCGAGAGTGATAGGATGAACTATCGATTGACTCTGCACCGAGTTGCTCCGGTATTGAGTTCTCCATATGTGATGGTGAATCCGATCAGGATTGTGGTAAAAAATGTAACGATCGCGGATTTTCGTTGCCGAAAAACCGAATAGTTATAGGTTTTAAAAAGAAAAGAAAAGAAAGAAGAGAGAAAAAGAAGAAAGAAAAAGAAAAATAGAGGGAAAAGAAGATAGATAATTTTAAAATAGAAAAAGAGAATTTGAAAATAGAACGGACAGAAAGGAAACAAAAAGAACAGAAAGAACAGAATCTCACAATTCGCAGCGGAACAACATATAATAATAAATGAATAATCTTTAAACAAAGAACTATATCAGTTATTACATTACATTTCATTTCATTACATCATATCATCAGAGTGTACAACAACATACAACAATAAACAGTGCAGCGGAAAAAGAAATACTATATAAACTAGTAATACGCCATGCCATCCAGCTTGCCTCCAGCAACTCCAGCATATCTAGAATATCCTGATAAACCTAACTCTTAACTGCCCGTGTGGAAATTGGTGGGCACCCAGAGTTTAGGAAGGAAAACAATAAACTCCGAGTCAGTCATGTGACTGGTGTGAGAACTCAAAACAGTTTATTTACTTTTAAAATCAAAATAGAATAATATTTTTAAAACAATTCGAAATGCTTTTTAAAAATGTAACTACCATAAGACCTCCCACCACACACACAATGAAAACGCAGACTTGGAGGAGATTTCTTCTTATGTTAGTCAAAGATGTTTGATACGCATTAAAATAACATTTGATATTATTATTAGTGCATAGTGTAGAACAAATTCTTTCGAAAGTAGAATATAAATCTTAGCCAGCATAGGTACCATTATATTATGCCTACTATAGCTACCTCCTGAGGAAGCAGGTTCTACAACTAATACCGTACAAGTCACGTATTGTTTCTTTGGATTTCCAACGAATGATCAGGCCAAGGAACTTCCCATTGCCACATGAGAATGCCTCTGGATGGACATCCCCGAGAACCAAACCGGATCTCTACCAACACAAGGCCGGGTTACTCCTAACTGAGTAACAACTGACCGAATATGCCATCCCCCGGTCCTTTGGGACCTTTATCAACCGAGCGCTCGTAATCAATTCACACAATCATAAAGTGTTTTCAACATGAGTAAGTATCTGGGCTCCATACCATGATACCACCCTTTTCCAGAAGGAAATGGACACATCCTAAAGGGTGCTACCCCTCATAACCTTGCTGCTTCTTTCCTGTTTTGACCATTCACGGGGTGTGAGGCTCGACGAAGTCACGTCCACAAAAACATACTTTATACAAAAGCCATGCTTTGGGTCAACAAATGATCAACACAATGATCACTAAGATAGACGATCAAATAAATGATCCTATCACAATAATCAACACAATGATCATTTCAGCAACACTCAGCATGTCACATTACCAAATTGGGAATATATCGCTGATAACTTCAACTATATAACCTCTGAGCTCGTACGTCTCAGAGAAGGGTGTTAAGCAAAGAATAAATTCTCCGCCACCAACAGAAATATATTTGAAAGAAATCGGCTTTATATCTCAAATTGTAATGTCAGACATACAATCCATACAAGTCTGTTCCGGGCTCGAACAGAACCGAAGGCACTTACAAAGAAGTCCTTGCAATCCGGATATTCACAATCCTGATCGGATTCACCATCACATATGGAGAACTCAATACCGTAGCTACTCGGTGCAGAGTCAATCGATAGTTCATCCTATCACTCTCGCAAATACCGGTCTTCAACACCGATCTTCAAATGCGATTCACAACGACGTATCACATATTCAGAGTGGGTTATACGACCCCATGGTCCTTTCCCGGTTAACCCGAATAGTGAGCGCTTATTCAAAATAAGTGTGCATTCAAATTCAATCAATTCACATCAAATACCCATTCAAAGGGAAATATTGATAGTCGGCTATTGAACTATCACTGGATATGCACACATCACCAGATTCCAAATAATTTTCCAAATTATTTATTTTCCAAAATATCTTTACAAGATATATAATTTCAACACTTTAAAAATAAATCAATATTTATTTTTTTTACCAATTCCACTTTCACATATAAATTCCATAATGAATTTATATTTCAAAATATCCATGCATATTATTTAAATAATTCATTTCAATTTATCTTCAAAAAGATAAATTCTAATTATTCACTTCATATTGGAAAACTTTTCCATACTTATTAAAAATAAGTAATCGACAAATCTTTTTATTTTCAACCTTTGAAAATATTCAATATACTTAAATCGAATTAAGTATATATTTCATTCTTTAAGGGAAATCATTCTCTTAAACATTTTTATTTGGGCCAAAACGAATGTTGCGTAAAACATCGTTACAACAACCCAAAATCACTAGTATAGGGATTCGAAATTAAAATAGATATATAAATCCCAATATTATTCTAAACATTTCCTTTCGGAAATCATTTACTATAACAACAGTGTTATAGTACACCATTTCCTTTTATTTCACGAAACATCTATTTCAACAATGAATGTTGAAATCTATGGTTTCGAATCTCAACACCTTTTAAAACATCGTTAGATCGTTTTAATTCTATTTAAAATATCACATTCAAAACATTTCTTTAACGTCTTATTCACTATTCAAAAACGTGAATATACTATGTTCACAAATTCCATTATTTCTATTCTTTTTAACTTAAAGGATTATTCACTGTTTACAACGTGAATATAACTCCATTAATAGGTTATAACAATTAACTTATCAAAATAAGTCGTTTGCGGATTTATAAAACAACGTTTATAAATTCCTCTTCTATTTATTTATTAAAACTTCCTTTAATAAATTCCTTTATTAACCTATTCCAGTTTATAACTAAATTATAAACTAAACGTTCATATTATAAGTTAAATACTTATAAAACGATTATTTTATAAGATCGTTCTTTTAAAGACTTTCCAATTTATAAATCTTATAACTTATAAGATTTAATGATTTATCCAATCTATTCTTCAAATAATTTCACCAAATTTATAAATCTTACTATTTATAAATTTCATTTATAACTTTACGGTTTATAATTCTATAAATTTCATTCTATTATGAAATTCATTTTCCACTTCATTCAAACACTTATAAAAACTCGTTTTATAATGTCAATATTTCGATTTATAAATATCTATTTATAAATCTCTTAATATAAATCAGTTTATATTATTATTCTAAAACGTCTTTAAATTCCTTTATAGTTTAACCATTTTGATTTATAAAATAATCAAATTTTATAAATCCTATATTTAAACTTTTATCATATATTCAAAAATCCAATCTAAATTATTTTATAAAATCATTAGTTCATATTTCTCAAAAATCGACTTTTAATCGTATTTCTAAAAATCAGCTTTTTAACTATATTTCACAAAAACCATAATTTTTATAACTTTAAAAATTATAGCGTTTATTTATTTATAATGGATCAATTCCAAAAATATAGTATATTTTCAAAATCACTTTTAAAATCATTTTAAAATCCCAAATTTGGTCCAATGATGCTACACACCAAATAGTCAATCACGACTAACAACGATATCATATATGAATATGAAAATCCATCAAATATCAAAATATCTGAAATCAAATAAAACTGTTGAGGAATCCAGTTGGATCCCTCCAACCTGTTTCCTGCATCCAAAAACATTAGCACAATACCAATTTCGCTCCAGTACGAAATTATCGCGGTACATGTTTTTTTATAAATATTATCCGCTTACTAACGGCGTAATAGGGTCTCATCCGCTAAATAATACGGGAAATCAATCAACTGCAATATATACATATGCCAATATATATATATTGCTATTATATATAATACCAATTTCACTGTTTATGAAATATTCGCGGTATATGTTTATATTAAATAACATCCGCTTACTAACGGCGCATAACGTCTATTTTAACAATCAATAATTTACAGTCATCATTCAAACATGCATTCAAATATTTTAAATCTAACTATTTAAAATAAAATCGAAACCTATTCGATTGAGTGAGAAGTTCTCACCTTGGTTTTAATTTCCGTTTTAGCTTTTATTTCGAATAAAATTAAACGCGCGTTTAATTTTACCCAAAATTCTCACTAACTCCAAACGACTCCAAACCAACTCCATCGCGTAGTGCTCGTCCATACGATTCCAACGCAACTGAGTTTGCATTTTTTCGACCTCGTATGAAAAAGTTATCAATTTTACAAGTTACACGAGTTTTTATATAAAGATTTCAACTTAAATTAAACTTTATAAAACCACTACCCCTCATCACCCTTGGATCCTTCATCATCTCATCTACACCGTACCCCCCCTTCATCCCCAAGCTCACGCAACCTACAGGAAATACATGGAGAGGCCGAACCCATATTTCTAAACCAGGGTTTAGATTTGCCACCTCCTCGAGCGACTAAACTCCATCATCTCTTCACCAACGAAGCGCCTCCCCACTAGCTACCCACGCCCAGCGCCATGGCCAACTCGGCCTCGTGTATAGCCTAGGATTGCGTGCAAAAACTGATGGGAACGGCCACGTTTTGCTCCTCCATCGTCGCACCATTTACGATCATACCCGTATGGAATTAAAGCTCATCTCGTGCTCTTCATCTTTGTAGTTAACAACTTCTTCTAATTCTTTGTAGATTGGGAGAGATTGAGGGTTGAAATTGGATGATTTCTGACCATTGAATAATTAGGGCCGGCTACATGATATTAGGGTTAGGTTTTTAGTGTTGAAATTTATGAAGGGTGAAGGGTTCTTTTATAGGAAAAGCAAGCGTAAACACTATTCATCCCGGGAATTCCGAACTCCGATTTAGGCGCCGTAACCAGCGTACCTAGGGTTTATCCCGCGTTCCGGACACAATGGAACAGGTTTCGGAAGCTAATTCGGAAGTATGTGCGAGTTATGGCTGAAAACGTTCAATTTAAATTAAACCGATTTAAGTCGATTTCTAGGCGTTTTAATTTGTACAGGACAAACCGTAAATCCAATTGACTTGAAATTTGAAACCTTACAATAATATCACATTACGGATCCGATGAAACTGGTTTCGTCGAAATCCGAGACTTTTTGAAAAATGGCTATTTTGACTCGCCAAATTTAAATTAAAAATAATTCGATGCGTTTCGAGCTGCCACGATCAAAAGATAACTCCGATTGACACGAAAATTGAAATCCGGTAATAACTAACTGTTACGGATCCAATGAAACTGGTTTCGTTCAATTCTGAGACTGTTCAAAAATTGGCTATTTTACAGTCGATTATTAAATATTAAAATATTCAATTTTCACAGATTAACTTTTAATTCGATTTTAAAAGTTCTAAAATATTTCTATAACTCCAGTATGATTAAATAAAATTTTCCAAATTATTTTCAATCATTTTTAACTCGATTTTCAATTATTTCCATAATTTAACATATTAAATTATCGATTTAATTATCTAATTAAATCTAATAAATCAAATAAAAATTTATTTGACTTATAAATTCACTTATAAATATTTAAAATTAATTAAATATTCAAATTTTAATTAATAAAATTTCTGGGTCGTTACAATCTTTCCCCCTTAAAAGAATTTCGTCCTCGAAATTACAAGTAAGAAAATTACAGAATCTATTATCTTTCCCAAAATCCATACTTTCAATATTTTACTAAGTTTTCCAAATCATACTTAGTTATCTTTTCAAAAACAAACTACATTGTTTAACTTTCAACTTCAAATCAAAGTTAAAGTTTTCAAAATTTTCCCAATTTTCTCAAATTTTTTCTAACGCCCTAAATTTTCGGAAAAATTCGCCATAGTCTCCTTTGCGCGGCTCGATCCGAAAAAAAAAAATGACAGTATATATATCACAAATATACATCTCATCAAGTAATGAGGCATCCCGAAGGGAAAAAGTGTAAAAGTACGATATTTAATCCGAGATATGTACCTTATATTTTATTAGCGAGCATATACGGCTAATATAGCGCTAAAGCGAACTCCAAATGCGAAGCAAACGCGATCCGCGCCTACTAAACTCAACAAACAACATGAGAACATGCACATATGCAAATAATCTCAATATACAGCATATAGCAACATAATAACTATATAAGTCACATAGCAAATGCAACCAAACAGCATATGCAATATATATTCAACCATCAACCAACTAAATACTCATTCATATTCTCATTTATATTCAATGAAATAGGTTTTCAATTTAAATCATATGTGATTCATTAACATTGGATTTTATCAACATTCATTCTTATTCAATTTTAATTAGTTTGCATTCACTAATTAAATCCAATTCACGTTCAATTCTATTCAAATTTATTTACTTCTAATTTGAATTCAATTACATTAGCTTTCAATTTCATTAATACTTAATGAATTATATACAATCAATCAACAATCATATAACAACCAATGTATATTAATTTCAACCAAATTCCTTTACTTATATTCATTCAATTTGGTTTAACACCATCACTTTCAATTGGTTTAATTAAATTGATATTCATTATTTCATATCAATTTAATTTACATTTAATTGCTTAACATTCATTAAATTCAATTGCTAAAGTTGAATTTCATTTACATAACTCTTAAGTCATATTCATTTAACTTTAAATTCACTTTTATTTACAACTCATATTAATATAGTTTCACTTCTTATATATATAAGTTTATTTCACAATTGTAAATCACTTTAATTATAACTCAATTCTTATAATTCTTTTACTTATACAATTATTCTTTTATTTGGATTATTCAAACAACTAAACAATCACTTATATACACTTTAATAATTCTGAAAATTATTCCTTTATATATATAAAATATAATCAAGGTAAAATTATTTCATTTACCTAATTTTAAAATCAATATTGTGCCGAATTGTTCTATTCAAGTGTTTAGAAACCCCTTCGGCAAAGTTGTACATACCGTGCTGAGGAAGGTTCATATGCCACTCAATAAACCAATCATCACAATATAAAACAATTTTATATTCACTAACAAATACGCTCTCATAGCTATTATTACACTCAAATTCATTCTAGAGTACTACTGACTCTATCTCTAATGAATTATACCCAACAGAACCATGGTTGTCGCTTAACCATCAGCTCTGATACCAAATGTAACGATCGCGGATTTTCGTTGCTGAAAAACCGAATAGTTATGGGTTTTAAAAAGAAAAGAAAAGAAAGAAGAGAGAAAAAGAAGAAAGAAAAAGAAAAATAGAGGGAAAAGAAGATAGATAATTTTAAAATAGAAAAAGAGAATTTGAAAATAGAACGGACAGAAAGGAAACAAAAAGAACAGAAAGAACAGAATCTCACAATTCGCAGCGGAACAACATATAATAATAAATGAATAATCTTTAAACAAAGAACTATATCAGTTATTACATTACATTTCATTTCATTACATCATATCATCAGAATGTACAACAACATACAACAATAAACAGTGCAGCGGAAAAAGAAATACTATATAAACTAGTAATACGCCATGCCATCCAGCTTGCCTCCAGCAACTCCAGCATATCCAGAATATCCTGATAAACCTAACTCTTAACTGCCCGTGTGGAAATTGGTGGGCACCCAGAGTTTAGGAAGGAAAACAATAAACTCCGAGTCAGTCATGTGACTGGTGTGAGAACTCAAAACACTTTATTTACTTTTAAAATCAAAATAGAATAATATTTTTAAAACAATTCGAAATGCTTTTTAAAAATGTAACTACCATAAGACCTCCCACCACACACACAATGAAAACGCAGACTTGGAGGAGATTTCTTCTTATGTTAGTCAAAGATGCTTGATACGCATTAAAATAACATTTGATATTATTATTAGTGCATAGTGTAGAACAAATTCTTTCGAAAGTAGAATATAAATCTTAGCCAGCATAGGTACCATTATATTATGCCTACTATAGCTACCTCCTGAGGAAGCAGGTTCTACAACTAATACCGTACAAGTCACGTATTGTTTCTTTGGATTTCCAACGAATGATCAGGCCAAGGAACTTCCCATTGCCACATGAGAATGCCTCTGGATGGACATCCCCGAGAACCAAACCGGATCTCTACCAACACAAGGCCGGGTTACTCCTAACTGAGTAACAACTGACCGAATATGCCATCCCCCGGTCCTTTGGGACCTTTATCAACCGAGCGCTCGTAATCAATTCACACAATCATAAAGTGTTTTCAACATGAGTAAGTATCTGGGCTCCATACCATGATACCACCCTTTTCCAGAAGGAAATGGACACATCCTAAAGGGTGCTACCCCTTATAACCTTGCTGCTTCTTTCCTGTTTTGACCATTCACGGGGTGTGAGGCTCGACGAAGTCACGTCCACAAAAACATACTTTATACAAAAGCCATGCTTTGGGTCAACAAATGATCAACACAATGATCACTAAGATAGACGATCAAATAAATGATCCTATCACAATAATCAACACAATGATCATTTCAGCAACACTCAGCATGTCACATTACCAAATTGGGAATATATCGCTGATAACTTCAACTATATAACCTCTGAGCTCGTACGTCTCAGAGAAGGGTGTTAAGCAAAGAATAAATTCTCCGCCACCAACAGAAATATATTTGAAAGAAATCGGCTTTATATCTCAAATTGTAATGTCAGACATACAATCCATACAAGTCTGTTCCGGGCTCGAACAGAACCGAAGGCACTTACAAAGAAGTCCTTGCAATCCGGATATTCACAATCCTGATCGGATTCACCATCACATATGGAGAACTCAATACCGTAGCTACTCGGTGCAGAGTCAATCGATAGTTCATCCTATCACTCTCGCAAATACCGGTCTTCAACACCGATCTTCAAATGCGATTCACAACGACGTATCACATATTCAGAGTGGGTTATACGACCCCATGGTCCTTTCTCGGTTAACCCGAATAGTGAGCGCTTATTCAAAATAAGTGTGCATTCAAATTCAATCAATTCACATCAAATACCCATTCAAAGGGAAATATTGATAGTCGGCTATTGAACTATCACTGGATATGCACACATCACCAGATTCCAAATAATTTTCCAAATTATTTATTTTCCAAAATATCTTTACAAGATATATAATTTCAACACTTTAAAAATAAATCAATATTTATTTTTTTTACCAATTCCACTTTCACATATAAATTCCATAATGAATTTATATTTCAAAATATCCATGCATATTATTTAAATAATTCATTTCAATTTATCTTCAAAAAGATAAATTCTAATTATTCACTTCATATTGGAAAACTTTTCCATACTTATTAAAAATAAGTAATCGACAAATCTTTTTATTTTCAACCTTTGAAAATATTCAATATACTTAAATCGAATTAAGTATATATTTCATTCTTTAAGGGGAATCATTCTCTTAAACATTTTTATTTGGGCCAAAACGAATGTTGCGTAAAACATCGTTACAACAACCCAAAATCACTAGTATAGGGATTCGAAATTAAAATAGATATATAAATCCCAATATTATTCTAAACATTTCCTTTCGGAAATCATTTACTATAACAACAGTGTTATAGTACACCATTTCCTTTTATTTCACGAAACATCTATTTCAACAATGAATGTTGAAATCTATGGTTTCGAATCTCAACACCTTTTAAAACATCGTTAGATCGTTTTAATTCTATTTAAAATATCACATTCAAAACATTTCTTTAACGTCTTATTCACTATTCAAAAACGTGAATATACTATGTTCACAAATTCCATTATTTCTATTCTTTTTAACTTAAAGGATTATTCACTGTTTACAACGTGAATATAACTCCATTAATAGGTTATAACAATTAACTTATCAAAATAAGTCGTTTGCGGATTTATAAAACAACGTTTATAAATTCCTCTTCTATTTATTTATTAAAACTTCCTTTAATAAATTCCTTTATTAACCTATTCCAGTTTATAACTAAATTATAAACTAAACGTTCATATTATAAGTTAAATACTTATAAAACGATTATTTTATAAGATCGTTCTTTTAAAGACTTTCCAATTTATAAATCTTATAACTTATAAGATTTAATGATTTATCCAATCTATTCTTCAAATAATTTCACCAAATTTATAAATCTTACTATTTATAAATTTCATTTATAACTTCACGGTTTATAATTCTATAAATTTCATTCTATTATGAAATTCATTTTCCACTTCATTCAAACACTTATAAAAACTCGTTTTATAATGTCAATATTTCGATTTATAAATATCTATTTATAAATCTCTTAATATAAATCAGTTTATATTATTATTCTAAAACGTCTTTAAATTCCTTTATAGTTTAACCATTTTGATTTATAAAATAATCAAATTTTATAAATCCTATATTTAAACTTTTATCATATATTCAAAAATCCAATCTAAATTATTTTATAAAATCATTAGTTCATATTTCTCAAAAATCGACTTTTAATCGTATTTCTAAAAATCAGCTTTTTAACTATATTTCACAAAAACCATAATTTTTATAACTTTAAAAATTATAACGTTTATTTATTTATAATGGATCAATTCCAAAAATATAGTATATTTTCAAAATCACTTTTAAAATCATTTTAAAATCCCAAATTTGGTCCAATGATGCTACACACCAAATAGTCAATCACGACTAACAACGATATCATATATCAACATGAAAATCCATCAAATATCAAAATATCTGAAATCAAATAAAACTGTTGAGGAATCCAGTTGGATCCCTCCAACCTGTTTCCTGCATCCAAAAACATTAGCACAATACCAATTTCGCTCCAGTACGAAATTATCGCGGTACATGTTTTTTTATAAATATTATCCGCTTACTAACGGCGTAATAGGGTCTTATCCGCTAAAAAATACGGGAAATCAATCAACTGCAATATATACATATGCCAATATATATATATTGCTATTATATATAATACCAATTTCACTGTTTATGAAATATTCGCGGTATATGTTTATATTAAATAACATCCGCTTACTAACGGCGCATAATGTCTATTTTAACAATCAATAATTTACAGTCATCATTCAAACATGCATTCAAATATTTTAAATCTAACTATTTAAAATAAAATCGAAACCTATTCGATTGAGTGAGAAGTTCTCACCTTGGTTTTAATTTCCGTTTTAGCTTTTATTTCGAATAAAATTAAACGCGCGTTTAATTTTACCCAAAATTCTCACTAACTCCAAACGACTCCAAACCAACTCCATCGCGTAGTGCTCGTCCATTCGATTCCAACGCAACTGAGTTTGCATTTTTTCGACCTCGTATGAAAAAGTTATCAATTTTACAAGTTACACGAGTTTTTATATAAAGATTTCAACTTAAATTAAACTTTATAAAACCACTACCCCTCATCACCCTTGGATCCTTCATCATCTCATCTACACCGTACCCCCCCTTCATCCCCAAGCTCACGCAACCTACAGGAAATACATGGAGAGGCCGAACCCATATTTCTAAACTAGGGTTTAGATTTGCCACCTCCTCGAGCGACTAAACTCCATCATCTCTTCACCAACGAAGCGCCTCCCCACTAGATACCCACGCCCAGCACCATGGCCAACTCGGCCTCGTGTATAGCCTAGGATTGCATGCAAAAACTGATGGGAACGGCCACGTTTTGCTCCTCCATCGTCGCACCATTTACGATCATACCCGTATGGAATTAAAGCTCATCTCGTGCTCTTCATCTTTGTAGTTAACAACTTCTTCTAATTCTTTGTAGATTGGGAGAGATTGAGGGTTGAAATTGGATGATTTCTGACCATTGAATAATTAGGGCCGGCTACATGATATTAGGGTTAGGTTTTTAGTGTTGAAATTTATGAAGGGTGAAGGGTTCTTTTATAGGAAAAGCAAGCGTAAACACTATTCATCCCGGGAATTCCGAACTCCGATTTAGGCGCCGTAACCAGCGTACCTAGGGTTTATCCCGCGTTCCGGACACAATGGAAGAGGTTTCGGAAGCTAATTCGGAAGTATGTGCGAGTTATGGCTGAAAACGTTCAATTTAAATTAAACCGATTTAAGTCGATTTCTAGGCGTTTTAATTTGTACAGGACAAACCGTAAATCCAATTGAATTGAAATTTGAAACCTTACAATAATATCACATTACGGATCCGATGAAACTGGTTTCGTCGAAATCCGAGACTTTTTGAAAAATGGCTATTTTGACTCGCCAAATTTAAATTAAAAATAATTCGATGCGTTTCGAGCTGCCACGATCAAAAGATAACTCCGATTGACACGAAAATTGAAATCCTGTAATAACTAACTGTTACGGATCCAATGAAACTGGTTTCGTTCAATTCTGAGACTGTTCAAAAATTGGCTATTTTACAGTCGATTATTAAATATTAAAATATTCAATTTTCACAGATTAACTTTTAATTCGATTTTAAAAGTTCTAAAATATTTCTATAACTCCAGTATGATTAAATAAAATTTTCCAAATTATTTTCAATCATTTTTAACTCGATTTTCAATTATTTCCATAATTTAACATATTAAATTATCGATTTAATTATCTAATTAAATCTAATAAATCAAATAAAAATTTATTTGACTTATAAATTCACTTATAAATATTTAAAATTAATTAAATATTCAAATTTTAATTAATAAAATTTCTGGGTCGTTCACTTAATATTAGAAAAGCATTTCTATACTTATTAAAAATAAGTAATTCACAGATCTTTTTATTTTCTATACTGAGAAAATATTTAATATACCCTAATCGAAATTAAGTATATATTTCATTCTTTTAAGGAAATCATTCACTTAACCATATTTATTTGGGTCAAAACGAATGTCGCGTAAAACATCGTTACGACAACCCGAAATCACTAGTATAGGGATTCGAAAATAGATATATAAATCCCAATACTATATATAACATTTCCTTTCGGAAATTATCTATTATAACAACAGTGTTATAATCTACTATTTCCTTCTATTTCTCGAAAACGTCTATTTCAACAATGAATGTTGAAATCTATGATTTCGAATCTCAATATATTTTAAAACATCGTTAGATCGGTTTAATTCTATTTCAAACATCGCTTTTCAAAATAATTTCTTTAACATATTATTCACTGTTCAAAAACGTGAATATACCTTGTTAATAAATTCCATCACTTCTATTCATTTTATTTTAAGGAATTATCCATTGTCTAAACATGAATATAACTCCATAAATAAATTAGAACAATTTACTTATCAAAGTAAGTCGTTTGCGAATTTATAAACAACGTTTATAAATTCTATTTCTATTTATTTTATATCAACTCCTTTTTATAAATTCCTTTATTAACCTATCTTAATTCATATCACAATGATATACTAAAAATTCATATTATAAGTCAAATACTTATAATTTATTTATTTACAAAATCATTCCTTCAAACTTCCCAAATCTATAAATCTTATAACTTCTAAGATTCATTTATTTATCTAAATCCATTCCTTTAATAACTTTATGAATTTTATTTTATTTTCCTTTACAAATTTTATAAACCTACTGTTTATAAAATTCTATTTATAACTTCATCGTTATAATCCTATAAATCATTCATTTGTGAAATTCATTCACATTTCATTCTAACTCTTATAAAAACTTCGTTTTATAATTCCAATATTTTTAATTTACAAATATCCATTTGTAAATCCTTTAATATAAATCAATTTATATTACTATTTTAAAAAAACATCTTTAAACTCTTTTATAATTTCATCTTTTGATTTATAAATCCTATTTTTAAACTTTTTATAATAAATTCAAAAATCCCAGTTTAAATTATTTTATAAAATCATCAATTCCATATTTTCTCAAAAATCAATTCTTTCTATATTTCTCAAGAATTATGATTCTATAACATTTAAAATCATAACGTTTATTTATCTATAATGGATCAATTCCAAAATTATTTATAAAACGTATATTTTCAAAATCACTTTAGAAATCCCTTAAAAATCAAAATTGTTATTTTTACTTCAAAAATTGGATCCGATGATGCAACACATCAAATAGTCAAACATGTCTTTCCAATATCATATATCATCCATGATAACAATCACATATCACAATATATGAAATCTAATAAATATTTGTGAGGAATCCAGTTGGATCCCTCCAACCTGTTTCCCTGCATCCACAGACATTAGCACAATACCATTCCGTTTCAAGACGGAATATCGCGGTATATGGGATTTTATAAATATATATCCGCTTACTAACGGCGTATAGGGTCTCATCCGCTAAACAAAAATGCGGGAAATCAATCAACTGCAATATATACATATGCCAATATATATATGTTGCTATATATATAATGTAATACCAATTCCACTTCAAGGTGGAATATCGCGGTATATGTGTGTAATAAATAACCTCCGCTTACTAACGGCGTATAGGGTCTATTCACATCCAATATATATATATATATATATATATATATATATATAACAATCATCATTCAATCATTAAATCAACACAGTCAATCAATTTTAAATCTAACTATTTAAAATTTAAATAAACAATAAAATTCCTTTTGAGTGAGAAGTTCTCACCTTTTATTCCTGTTTGCCATCCACTTCCAATTTAACTTGTTTTCTTCATTTATACCTTGTATAACAATCTTATACAATTTATTAATATTCGAACCAATTGAATAAATTAAATTTTCATTTGACAAATTTTAATTCATCGGTGATTTCATTTTTTTATAGTTAAAGTTACTGATAGTTTTATTTAAACCAATTTCTTGTTTAATAATTTATTTTAACTAAAAATTAAATTCTATTAACCAACTCTCTTTTAATAACTTTATCAATCAATTTTTTTTTTTTTTTTTTTAATCTATACGGCCATTGTTTTATTTTACTGAAGAGAAAGGGGGCTTCGTGTTTTAACAAGGGGATGGAGGAATGGGTTGCACGATTTTTTCCTTCGTGATTCTCGGCTTTGATTTAGGCATGTTCTTAGGGATGCTGTCTTTTATTTTTTTAAAGTTAAATTTAAATTGAAATTCAATTTGTTTTCAATACAAATTTTCAACGCGTTTACCTCTCGTGTGATCACATATTAACTCCGAAAATTACGAAATTTGAAATCCGGCAATAATTCAATATTACGGACCCAATGAAACTGGTTTCATCGAATTCCGAGACTGTGCCTCGGACGGCTATTTTAAATATCAATTCAAACGATTAAGTTTCAAAACTGAACAATTTACTTTCAATTTCAATTCTGAAGCTTCTATTATCTTCAATATTATCAATATGAATTTTACAAGCCTTTGAAATATTTTTAATTGGTTTAAAATTGAAGATCTAAATTTTTTTTATTCAACTCTCAATAGATTAAATTCTATAATTTAATTTTCAAATTCATTCTGATAATTTGAAATTCAAACTAAATCATCATTCAAATATTTAAAATTAATTAAATATTTGCAAATTAAATTATTCAAAATTCAGGGTCGTTACAATTAATATATATATATTTTAACTATAATTTTATATTTAAATCTAAGTATAAATATTTAAAAGTTAAATGTATTATTTAAAAAGAGAGTTTAAAATCAGGAGTAATTTTACTTTGAAAATAAAGATGTTTTTGAGGCTAAAATTATTTAAAATCAGGATCGAGGGTTTTGAATGTTTTAAAAGGAAAATTTTGAAAACATTTTGAAAACAGGATATAATTTGAAAAATCATTTTGAATAAAAGTTAGCGAATACAAAACAATGTTCTACTAGATTTTTCGTAGGTTCCATCCTACTTAGGGTCATCCCTTTAACGGGCTCGTAGTGGATTCCGTTCCGCGAATAAATTGGATTTTAAGATGCCAGTGCTTTTCTACGAGTTTTAACAAAAATTCCTAATAATAATAAAAAATACTTATCCTTGAAATCTTGAACTCTTGATAATCTTGATACTCATGAGTTTTCTATCTTGATATTTTATCTTGATATCTTGAATCTCTATACTGTACAGTCTTCATTCTTAGTTCTTGCATGGTTAAATCCTGCATATACATATATATATATCTAAACTTATAATATTAGTATTTATATTTTATAATCTATTCTAAGGTTGTTGTCATCAAAAACATCATCTCACGGATTAGCTAGTAGATAGTGGCGAAGATGGGGAGCGGTGGTCAGGGTAATGGGTTAGCGGAGGCTGTGGGGTGGTAAGGAGGGTTTGCGTGGGGTTGTAAACATGGGAGTATAGGTGAATGGCTTGAAAATATGAAAGTATGAAATATAAATATGACAGAACAACAAAATATGACTTATATTGAAATGTACCAGTGAATATTGAATAGGTAGGAATGTTAAAATCCAGAGTTATGTGGTTGGAAATAATATTGGCCGAGGGCTGTTGATTTTCACGGTGGGTAACGAATGGACACTAGGAATATGAAAGGTTCGAAACTGTATTAATACTATAAATTGTTTCATCGATACCGCAGCGAACCAGATTTCAAAACACAGGGGTGAATATACCTGTAGAGATCAGCACGACGGGATGATCAAAACGGTATACAGATATCGGCGATACGACCATCCTATCAAAAGTCGACATTCTATACCGAAAATGCTAGTAAAACGCCGAAAATAAGATAAACGGAGCACTAGGAGTCCAAATTTGACGAAATGGAATCTGACTTCACACTCAGAAGATGATTTACCAATTTATTATATAAAAATATTCAAGTTCGAGAAATATTTTATTATCATCAAATATTAACTGATTTAAAAGTAAAATTACACAATAAAATAAACTTCCATATTATCTAATGAGAATTCACCTGTTGCTATGTTTAAATCAAATATCAAATTTTTATTTCCAAAATCAATTATTTAAAATTTCACAAAATTCAGTTAATTATGTTATTAAAACCGTTAAAATTTACGGGTTGTTACACTCTCCCCCACTCAAAACTTTTCATTCTCGAAAAGGAAGGAGGTAGGAGAATATGAACAATAAGAAAGAGGAGATTGAAATGCAAAATACAACAATAAATTCAAACCATATAAATTTCATTTAGTTTTTAAATTGGTTTTTTTTCTTCAATTAATTTGGTTTCAACCCATTTTATTCAATCAATAACTATTTATTATATCCATATTTTGTTGCTTCAATTTAATGTATTTCAATCAATAGATTTGATTTCAATTTATTAGCATTTGTTAAAAAAATTCTTTTCCAAACAAAACTTATTTTAATTAACCCATTTATTAAATCAATTTGACTTCCCTTAAGTTGATTCCACTTAAAATTCAATTTCACTATTCTTAAGTTCATATTTATTTACTCAAATAACATTTGCTACTATTATTCAATTTATCTCAATTAACATTTCTCATTACATAGATTAAGTGTAGAAATATTTAGTATACCACCAAATTTCCATTTATGAATAACCTTATCAAGGTTCATTTTTTTGACATTTTATTATTTACATTTATTATTGTATAGTATTTAATTCAAACCCTTTTTAGGTAAGTTTTTATAATGTTTTCGAATGTATTTAAACACTATACAAATTTATTTTGTTTACAACATTCTTATTAAGCAAAATCCCAGTCTGAACATTTTTATTGCTTATACATTTCTTGTATAACCTTCAATTACATTCACATAACATTTTAACTTTTTGAATATTTCAGGTAAGTTTTATTAATGTTTCATGTGTAATTGAGCTCCATACTAATTTACTTGTTATTTCTAGTATTTTTATTAAGCAAAAGAAATTAATTTGAAATCTATTGTCTAAGTTTTCCTTTTATATAACCTTCAAAGCAACTTCATCTTAACATATCAACTTTTTAAATAATTCGGGTAAGTTATACATGTTTATTAGAATGCATTTGAAATGAATTTTATCCAATTTCAACTATATCAAGTTATTTTAAATTCCAATTTAAATTTTAAATACTTCAAATATTTCACAATTTTTGATTTACTTTAATAATTGAAAACCTAACTTAACATAGAATTTAAGGATTAATTTCGATTTCATTTCAAACAATTCTGAATTAGATATATACATATATATTATATAAATCAAACCATATTCAAGAAATTCGAATCAAAAATCCATTTTTCAAAACAAAGCGTAGCAAAGCTACTAAGTGGTCTCTCCACTTTGAGATTAGAAAATGAATGTTGATGATGCTGCAGTCATTACCGAAATTATTTTCCAACGACAAAAGAGGAGAGTACTATTTTACTTTTTTTCCAGAAACAATTCCATTTAAAAATACATTCAAATGATATACTCTTTTAAACTATGAAAACCCAATTTTGAAAAGCACCGAAAATTCAATTCTAAATTCTTTAGTTTAAATCCATTTCGTTTGCAAATCAGACTTATAAACCATATTTTAAAAATCTCATCTTCTTATAGTATACAACAATAGTTAATGGTTTTCAAAACAATAAATGAAAATATAGTATTACTATTTCAAACACTAATTCATTTAAGTATTTAACTTCAGAAAATTATACTTATATATGAAATCATAAATTTATTCCATTTACCAATTTCGGAAACAACATTGTGTTAGTTTGCTATATTCAAGTGTTTTAGAATTTCTATCGATAGCTTTGGCTAGACGAATTGGTCGAAGCCCCAAATCAACCTTAACAACTCAAACAACACAATACGAAACATTTTATATAGATTACAAAATAAACTCCCTCATAGGATGATTCAAGAATGGATTTGAAAACAAGGATATAAGTTTAATTTAGAGAGACTCTATTCAAGAGAATTCTAACTAAAAAGATAGGCTCGAAAGGAAGATAAGATAATTAAATTACAACAGAGAAAAGTTGGATAGATTTACATTAATCGCGGGTGACCTTAATCGAGTCAACCGAGAATCCATGGATAACAGCAATGCGTAATTCAATTTCTTGATTGCGAGGGAGAGAAGCGACTTCACCAAAACATCCATAAATAATCGACAACAAGAGTGGAGTCGAGATTTCTAGGCTAAGAATCAAATGAAGGATAAAACTACCTGCAAAAATTTTGAGGCATTCGACATTCAATAAAATGAGAATTACCCAGATTGTTCGATAAGAGACGATTAGGGCTTTGTGAGAAATACCAGCATCGAAACCGAGGATATCGAAGTCTTCGGTGAATCCACGCCTGTTGTAAAAGAATTTGACCCCATTTACAAATCATAAAGAGGTTGGCGGGACCACCGATGGGATTAGTCACACTTAAGGATAAAGCTGCCAACAGAAGTGGCAAGATGAGCTCCAATTCACTATAGAGATCAACCGAAGTGGAGAAATGGGATGCTATAGAATCAAGAAGAATTGGAAATGACAAGAATGTATTTAAGAACAAAGGGGAGAAGTTCCAAAGTTCAAAGGAAACCCAAGTTAAAGAGGAAGAACTCAACCTCAAACGAAGGTATTTTGTAATTAAATTTACTCTGTATACTTAGTTTTGCCTAAACCTGACTCTGATACCAACTGTAACGACCCTGTAATTCATGCCATTCGCATTCACACATGTCGGATTTGAATTGGCCAAAATATCAGATTGTTAGTTTATATTTGGCAAAACTCGACATATACAGTAAATAAATCAATCATAGAATCACAGACAGAGTAATATAACAATAAAAAGCGGAATAGATAAATAGTAGTTCATGAAGCTACTATATAAACAATAGAGTATAAAATAAAATACAACATAATATCTCAAATAAAATGTAGTCTCGAATACAAATAGATGACCAGTCTGAGCAAAACAACTGGATAGCTGAAAGCTGTATAGATACAGATGGACCTCCAAGTGAAGCTCCAACTCCAAAGGTGAGTCTTAGGTGCTGTGACGCTCAGTCTGACCTGAGAAAGCAAAATACAAAACACTCGAGTCAGGATTAACATTCTTATATTAATAAATTCAACTCAAGTGAAATGTAACCTGAAATACAAGTAACTTAAAGGATGTTTGAGATTTCCATCCTCTAAGGATCAGTGGAACTATCTACTATGTAGTAACATACGCTATTATAATGTGTCTATAGTAAAGTAAACTATTAAAATAGCGTTAAGGCGTTACCCATATCCCCTTTAACACATTTTTATATATTATCACAATCTATACAGTACTGTGATCCCTCCATAAACTGGAGGGCTATTAGAGGGTACTCCATAGGTATGGTACAAACCAAACTCGTAGAAGGCGTGATAGGGCATGCGATAAGGCACTCGAGGCAATGTCAGGGTAGATATACCAATTACACTACCGGACTGGTGGTAATGCATAGCAGCTACTACCGCCCACCTCGTGACACACTCCTAAATTAAAGGTGCACCCAATCAACTCACAAAAGCAATAGAATTGTAACAACCCGCATATTTAACGATTATATATTTAAATGTTTTATTTAAATATAACGTCGTTAGTCGCATTTTTGGATCCGAAATGTTACTTTTTGCAAACGGCCGAATTAGGGCTCGAAACCACTCCCATTGAGATCAAAATGGCGTTTGCCATCTTTTTGAGTATAAGCTTTGATATGTTTGGAGTAAGTTAAATTTTGCTACTTTTTCTAGTTGGGTTTTGGGTTTGGGTTCAGCCCACTAGCTAACTAAATACCCTAACTCAGTCCCTCTCCTTCCATTCACTCATTTTCCATTCTAAAACTCAAGCTAAAACAGAAAATGGGGGAAAGGAAGAAGAATTAGAAATTCCAAGCCCTAGTTCTTCTTGCAAATTTGAATTCTTGCTCAAAAATCAAAGTGAAGCTATTGGTAAGCCCTCTCTTCATCTTCTCCAATCTTTCTCCTTCAATTTCAGAATGTTTCCTAAACCTAACTTAGGAAAATACTTGTTTTGATCTTAGATTGAAGATAGAAGAGTTGAAGTGGAGAGTGGTTGGTCTTTTCTTTGCAATTGGGCTTCTCATCTTTGTTTTTTAGTTGAAAAGGTGAGATTTTTATCTCACATCTTTGTCTATAACTATATTTGTTTGTTGGGAATGAATTCCTAACACTTATTCATGTGCATTTGCTTTTGGTTTGGATTGAATTGGTGAATATCCAAATTTTTAGTGTTTTGGGTTCAATTCTTTAAAGATCCTAACTTTGATCTTTGAACATGTTTTTGGTGATGCATCGAGGAACCAATAGGACTGGATAGCCGATGGGCATAATCCCCTAGCGGCCATGCTCGATCGGTTGCGAATTGGGAGAGTTTGCACTTCAATTAATAGGGTAGGAAATGCAGGAACTTGGGGTCATGTCGACCGAATTCTCTGGTCGGTCGACCGAAGCTGTAGCCAAAACTTTCTGGGCTATTTCGGTCGGCCGACTCAGGAAGTCCGGTCAACCGCCCTGCTCTTGTTTCCCTGTTTTTCCTAGTGTGCCTATTTGTTTGTGATCCCGACTTTTATCGATCTAAGTTGATTCCAGTTTGTTGTTTATGCATATTTGACCTTGATGATTCCTTTTGACTTCATCCACGGGTTTTTATAAAATAATCTTTTAAATTGTATTAAAAGCTTGCTTCTCTAATTTATAAATTCTATTTAAAATGCACACACACAATTTCGCACTTCGAGTGGAGCGGAAGGGAGATTAAATGGTTAGGTAAAACACGGACCATGAATCTGCGCGATTATATTTCCGATTAATCAACGACCTATTCGATTGATCGTTTTGGCCTTTTGGTATGGTTTACCAATGAGATGAGGTAAACTTTGTACTGCTTTGAGTGTGAAATTAACTAACGGATAATAAACCGTTTAATGCGAACGAGTGGTTATGGGACTCACCTTACCACTTTTCGGATTTCTTTTTGAGAGTTATGACACATTCTGCCAGTTAGTATTGTCCAGTACTGGGCCTTCAGACCTTCGCCACTACGGTTTGTTGCCTTCGGGTGTGTTGCCTACGGGTTTGCACCTTCAGGTTTGTTACCTTTGGGATAGTGTCTACGGACTGTCTCCTTCAAGTTTGTTGCCTTCGCGTATGTTGCCTTCGGGTATGTGCCTTCGGGTTTGTTTCCCTATTGTATCGCTTTCGGAGTTGGTCATTCATCACCGCTCGAGTGATATTGGGTTTGGAATCTTCGGGCTCGTGGATCCTTGTTTATACAGTACTGAGCACGTGCAAATTTTCTGATGTTTCATTGATATGTATATTCCCTAGGTATCGCCCTTCGATGTTGGTCTTTTTGAGCCGCACGATATATAGTGATTATGTTGTGGAACTTGTGTTACCTTCATTGGTATGCCTTTCTGGCTTGTTTCGGGATATTACATCCTTGGTTTATTTTGTTGCCGATGATATGAGGCTTGTTATGATATGATTCATCTTTTGTTAGATGATTATGTTATCTCTTTTAGAGATATTTGTTATACTTTGTGACCTTGCAGGTTATTGTTGTTCAGTTTATCTAACTGATTTGTTTAGCTAGACTGACCCGTGTATTTTGTACTCGGGTCAGACCGAGATGTTTCAGGTTAGGTGCTTTTGGACTTAGCCTATTTTGCTTCCTTATGGACTATTCAGCTTGTTCCTTTTTGTTAAAGCTTTTTGTGTAGTCCTTTTTGTTGTAACACTGATATATGTATTCTTTTGGATTCGTCTGTATATTGTGGTTTGCTATACCACTTGACGTGTATCAGTTTGTATACTCTGTTATGTATCAGTATATGTGTATATGATGATTTACTATTCCGTGATGAGTATTTCATTTGAGTTGTTATATTCTGTTCTGATAGATCCTCCAACCACCTATGGTTTTGTTTTAAGTATTCATTGGATATGTCGACCTCCTTGGTATGTCTACTGTCCATGTATTCAATAGATAGTTAGAGCAAGGCTATAGATGGTCGCTCCTAACCAGCCTTATTCTCCGTGTTAGTTGACGACATTACTCTGTAGTGTCCTTGGCTAGCGTGAGTATAGAGGTGGGGCGTCACAGCTTGGTATCGGAGCGAGGTTCGGAACAAAATATGATAAACACATAATAGATGCATATGTTACGATACATCAAAGTGTAATAAGTGATACAAATCTTTGAACCATCTTGCCTCTATTCCTTCCGTGCCTTTGGTGGTAGATAGAAATTGGGAATACGTCTAGGAATGCATTTTGTTCCATAGTATTCCATATTTGGATTGGTGGTATCTACCTTGTGAATAATCTTGTTCTTATCTTACTTTCAGCGTGTGGTTGGAAGAGGCAGGGGACGACATTCAGATGCTGGGCAATCGAGTGGCTCACATCCGGATGGCATTTATATGTCTACCGATCAGTTTTTGGAATTGTTTAGGAGCGCTCAGCCTCCAATTCCTCCTCGAGTATCTCCACCACGCAAGTCTGCCTTTGCACGTCTGTGCAGTGATTTTTCTCATCTTGTGGGAAATCCGTTTAAAGGCTCCGAGTCTTCTTGAAGTCCAAGCTTGGCTTCGCACGTGCGAGCGTATCTTCTCTCGTGTGGATCTTTCTGATTATGATAGAGTTCTTGTAACTTCTAGCTTATTGCAAGAGCATGCTTTTGATTGGTATGAGCTTCTTGTAGCTGAAATTGATGAGTCTACTCTTTCTTGGACTCAGTTTCGGGGACGATTTGAACTCAAGTTCGTTCCTGAATCTGAGAAAGTTTTATTGACCCGTCGCTTCCTTGAGTTGAAGCAAGGGAAATCTTCTTTTTCTGAGTATGTTGCATCATTTGAGGCTTTATCTAAGTATGGTCTTGAATTCATTAGCACTTCTCATAAGAAGAATTTGAAGTTTTTTTTGGTCTTAAGAAATATCTTAAGAAGTCTTTGTTGCTTCAGCTTAAGCTTTCTTTTGAGGAGTTGGTAGATTCTGCACTTTATCTCGAAACCGTCGAGAAGGAGTGTGATAGTGGTGATGATGCTGAGGTTTCCAAGAACCCCAACAAGAGGCAGTTTCCATTTCAAAATTCCAGGTCTTTTCCTTCTAAGAAGAAGAAGACTGGTGGTTCTAGCTCTCAGACTCAGTCTGTTGGAACACCTTTCATTCGGAAGTGTTTCAATTGTGGTTCTCCTGATCATATGATTCGAGTTTGTCCTAAGCCTCTCTTCTGCCGCTATTCCAAGAAGGAAGGGCATCATGTTTCCACTTGCCCTACTGTTCTGGCTGGTGCGAAGTCTAGCAGGCTTTATACTGCTAAGGCTTCTGAAGGTCCTTCTCAACCCAAAGGTTATCTCCATCTATTTTGTAAGGTTCTATTTTATTTCATGACCATAGTATTCGAGTTCTTTTCGATACGGGTGCTTCATATTCGTTCGTATCAAAAAAGCTCATTGATGGTTTATCTTTGGATGTTTTTTTTTTGGTTACTTCTTTAAGGATTGTGAATCCTATTGGGGGATCCGCGACCCTTAGTATGCTTTGTGATGATGTTGAGATTGTTTTATGTAGCTCTTCTTTTCGTGCAAATCTGCACGTTATTTCTTTTCTGGGATTTGATATGATTTTTGGAATGGACTGGCTAGTGAGATACGATGCCAGGATTATTTGTTCTGAGAGGATTTTATATCTTCGACATCCGGATTCGCCTACTCAGCTATCACTTGTTCTTCGAAATGTGGATAATTTCGAAATGGCTTTACATTCTCGTGATTCTCGAGATGATGATGATATATCTCGTATTCCTATTGCTTGTGACTTTTCTGATGTTTTTGAACCTGTTTCGGGTTTGCCACCCAACCGGGCAACTGAGTTCCATATTGATCTCATTTCAGGCGCGCAGCCAGTTATTCGTCCTCCCACAAGGATGTCTACAAAGGAAAATGAGGAACTCAAGAAGCAGCTTTTAGAGCTTGAGTCCAAGCAGTTGATTCAGTCTAGTTTTTCTCCATGGGGATCCACGGTCGTCTTCGTGAAGAAGTCCGATGGAACTCGTAGGCTTTGCATTGACTATCGTAAGCTTAACGAGTTAACCATCAGGAATAGGTATCCATTGCCAAGGATCGATGATATGTTCGATTTATTGAGTGGTGCTAAGGTCTTTTCTCAGCTCGACCTTGCCACGGGTTTTCATCAGTTACGAGTCATGGAGGATAGCATACCTCTTACCGCTTTCCGCGCTTGTTATGGTTCTTTTGAGTGGCTCATTGTGTCGTTCGGGTTGACGAACGCACCTGCTTTTTTTGTCGATCTCATGAATCGAGTATTCCGAGAACATCTCGATAAGTTCGTCCTTGTGTTTATTGATGACATCCTTATTTATTCTAAGTTTGAAGCTGAGAATGCTAATCACTAGAGAATTATCTTGAGTACTCTTCGTCACTATCAGCTTAGAGCCAAATTCTCCAAATGCCACTTTTGGGAGAATAAGGTTAAGTTCTTGGGCCATGTTGTATCTTCTGATGGCATTTCTGTCGATCCCTCGAAGATCGAAGCCATCCAGAATTGGAAGAGGCATGAGAATGTGCATGAGATTCGTAGTTTCCTTGGATTGGCAAGTTATTACCGTCGGTTCATTAAGGATTTTTCCCGTGTTGTGCTTCCTCTCACCAGCCTTACTTGGAAAGGCATTCATTTTATTTGGTCCGACAAGTGTGAAGCTTCCTTTCTGACATTAAAGGAACTTCTCACTAATGCTCCTATTCTTGTGGTTCCCGAGGGGAATCATGATCTTGTTGTATACACGGATGCTTGTGGTAGTGGTCTCGGTGCCGTTCTTATGTAGAAGGATCGGGTAGTTGCTTATGCTTCTAGGCAACTGCGTCCGAATGAAGTTCGCTATGCCACTCATGATCTTGAGTTAGCCGCCATTGTCTTTACCTTAAAGTTTTGGCGACACTATTTATTGGACGAGCGCTTCATTCTCTATACCGATCATAAATCCTTAAAGTATTTGTTCACTCAGAAGGAACCCAATATGAGACAACAACGTTGGCTCGAGTTTCTTGCTTCCTATGACTTTGATATCCAATATACCCCTAGTAAGGGTAATCGTGTTGCTGATGCGCTTAGTCGCAAACATTCGGCTGTTGTTTCTATGATGCTTGCCGAATGCAATATTTTTGAGACTCTATCTTTTTGTGAAATTCGTGATCGAGCTTCATTTTCTGATTCTCCTACTCTATTATTTAATTTGGGGGCTCGACCCATTTTGTTGGATCGTATTGCCGAGGCTCAATGGAGTGATCCTGATTTGTTGCATCTTATTCAGCTTTGTGAGTCTGGATCCTGTGATGAGGCGTTGCGGGATTTCAGCATTGATTCTCATGGGTTTCTTCGTAAGAAGAACCGTCTTTTTGTGCCTTTTGATTTTGCACTTAGACATGACATTCTTGATGGCTGTCATTGTTCTAAGTATTCCATTCATCCTAGTAGTAGTAAGATGTATGCAGATATGCGTCGTCTTTATTAGTCGGAAGGCATGAAGCACGATGTAGCGAGTTATGTGAGTAATTGCATAACTTGTCAGCGTATTAAGGCCGAACATTATCGTCCTTCGGGCCTTCTTCAGCCTCTAGAGATTCCATTGTGGAAATGGGATTAGATTTCTATGGATTTCATTGACGGCCTACCTCATTCGAGATCAGGCCATTCTAGCATCTGGGTTATTGTGGATCGCCTGACCAAGTCTGCTCATTTATTCCTATTAAGTCTAATAGGACTGCTTCGCATTTGGCTAAGTTATATGTCAAGGAAATCGTGAGACTTCATGGTGTTCCTAGTTCTATTGTGAGTGACCGTGATCCTTTATTCACGAGTCATTTTTGGCAGAGTCTTCAGCAAGCTTTGGGAACAAAGCTTAATTTTAGCACAGCTTATCATCCGCAGTCTGACGGACAGACTGAATGGGTGAATCGTATCTTGGAAGATCTTCTCCGTATTTGTATTTTTGATTTTGGTGTTAGTTGGGAGGATCACTTACCTCTTGTAGAGTTATCCTACAATAATAGTTTTCAGTCTAGTATCGGTATGGCTCCTTTCGAAGCCTTATACGGAAGGCCATGTCGATCACCATCTTATTGGTTGGAATCTGGGAAGAAGCTTATTCTTGGCCCAGATTTTGTTCGTGATTCTTCTGAGAAGATTGATTTGATTTGGTTGAGAATGAAAGCGGCATAGAGCCGCCAGAAATCCTATGCAGACAACCGTAGGAAGCGTCTCGAGTTCTCGATTGGTGATCTTGTTTTTATTCGTGTTTCTCCTTTGAAGTGGGTGATGCGCTTCCGTACGACTGGAAAATTGGCTCCTCGGTATATAGGACCCTTTTCTATTACTAAACGTATTGGCCCTATGGCTTATAGAGTTTCACTTCCTGCTCATTTATCTGGCATTCACGACGTGTTTCACGTCTCTCAACTTCGGAAGTGTCTTCAGGAGTCGGATTCTTTTATCGATTCTCCTGATTTGCAAGAGCTTGAGATCTCACCGGACTTATCTATTGTACAGCAACCTATTCGCATACTTGACACGGAGGTGCAACATCTTCGAAACAAGGACGTGCCGCTCGTTAAAGTTCAATGGTCCGCTAACCCCAATGAATGTACTTGGGAAACCAGGTAATTTATCCAGCGACCTTATCCGGGTTTTCTAACTTTTCTTAGCAACGGTGAGAATATCTCTTCATCTCAAGCTTATTTTCTTTTCTTTTGAATGATGTATGTATGTAGTTGTTACAAATATCGTCTCTAGGAATTGCGGGGACGCAATTTTGTAAGGAGGGGAGATCTGTAACAACCCGTATATTTAATGATTACATATTTAAATGTTTTATTTAAATATATCGTCGTTAGTAGGATTTCTGGATCCGAAATGTTACTTTCTGCAAACGACCGAATTAGGGCTCGAAACCACTCTCATTGAGTTCAAAATGATGTTTGCGATCTTTTTGAGTATAAGCTTTCATATGTATGGAGTAAGTTAAATATTTAACTCCAAGCCCTAGTTCTTCTTGCAAATTTGAATTCTTGCTCCAAAATCAAAGTGAAGCTATTGGTATGCCCTCTCTTCATCTTCTCCAACACTTTCTCCTTCAATTTCAGAATGTTTCCTAAACCTAACTTAGGAAAATACTTGTTTTGATCTTAGATTGAAGTTAGTAGAGTTAAAGTGGAGATTGGTTGGTCTTTTCTTTGCAATTGGGCTTCTCATCTTTGTTTTTGAGTTGAAAAGGTGAGATTTTTATCTCACATCTTTGTCTATAACTATCTTTGCTTGTTGGTTATGAATTCCTAACACTTATTCATGTGCATTTTCTTTTGGTTTGGATTGAATTGGTGAATATCCAAATTTTTAGTGTTTTGGGTTCGATTCTTTAAAGATCCTAACTTTGATGTTTGAACATGTTTTTGGTGATGCATCGAGGAACCAATAGGACCGGGTAGCTGATGGGCGTAATCCCCTAGTGGCTGTGCTTGACCGGTTGCGAATAGGGAGAGTTTGCACTTCAATTAATAGGGTAGGAAATGCAGGAACTTGGGGTTCGGTCGACCGAATTCTCTGGTCGGTCGACCGAAGTTGTAGCCGAAATTTTCTGGGCTATTTGGGTCGGCCGACTCAAGAAGTTCGGTCAACCGACCTGCTCTTGTTTCCCTGTTTTGCCTAGTGTACCTATTTGTTTGTGATTCCGACTTTTATCGATCTAAGTTGATTCCAATTAGTTGTTTATGCATATTTGACCTTGATGATTCCTTTTTGACTTCATCCACGGGATTTTATAAAATAATCTTTTAAATTGTATTAAAAGCTTGCTTCTCTAATTTATAAATTCAATTCAAAACGCACGCACACAATTTCGCACTTCGAGCGGAGCGGAAGGTAGATTAAATGGTTAGGTAAAACACGGATCATGAATCTACGCGTTTATCTTTTCGATTAATCCCAGACCTATTCGACTAATCATTTTGGCCTTTTGGTCTGGCTTAGCAATGAGATGAGGTAAACTTTGTACTGCTTTGAGTGTGAAATAAACTAACGGATAGTAAGCCATTTAGTGCGAATGAGTGGTTATGGGTCTCACGTTACCACTTTTCAGATTTCTTTTGAGAGTTATGACACATTCTGCCAGTTAGTGGTGTCCAGTACTGGGCCTTCGGACCTTCGCCACTACGGTTTGTTGCCTTAGGGTGTGTTGCCTTCGGGTTTGCACCTTCAGGTTTGTTGTCTTTGGTATTGTGTCTTCAGACTGTCACTAAGTTTTTTGCCTTCGGGTATGTTGCCTTCGGGTATGTTGCCTTCGGGTTTGTGCCTTCGGGTTTGTTGCCCTATTGTATCGCTTTCGGAGTTGGTCATTTGTCACCGCTCGAGTGATATTGGGTTTGGAGTCTTCGGGCTCATGGTTCCTTGTTTATACAGTACTGAGCACGTGCAAATTTTCTGATGTTTTATTGATATGTATATTCCCTAGGTATCGCCCTACGGTGTTGGTCCTTTCGAGCCGCACGATATATGGCGATTACCTTGTGGAACTTGTGTTACCTTCATTGGTATGCCTTTTTGGCTTGTTTCGGGATATTTATATCCTTTGTTTATTTTGTTGCCGATGATATGAGGCTTGTTATGATATGATTCATCTTTTGTTAGATGATTTTGTTATCTCTTTTAGAGATATTTGTTATACTTTGTGACCTTGCAGGTTATTGTTGTTCAGTTTATCTAACTGATTTGTTTAGCTAGACTGACCCGTTTATTTTATACTCGGGTCAGACCGAGATGTTTCAGGTAAGGTGCTTTTGGACTTGCCTATTTTGCTTCCGCATGGACTATTCAGCTTGTTCCTTTTTGTTAAAGCTTTTTGTGTAGTCCTTTTTGTTGTAACTCTGATATATGTATTCTTTTGGATTCGTCTGTATCTTGTGGTTTGCTATACCACTTGATGTGTATCGGTTTGTATACTCTGTTATGTATCAGTATATATGTATACGATAATTTATTGTTCCGTGATGTATATTACATTTGAGTTGTTATATTCTGTTCCGATAGATCCTCCAACCACCCATGGTTTTGTTTTAAATATTCACTGGATATGTCGACCTGCTTGGTATGTCTACTGTCGATGTATTCAATAGATAGTTAGAGCAAGGCTATAGATGGTCGCTCCTAACCAGCCTTAATCTCTGTGTTAGTTGACGGCATTACTCTGTAGTTCCTTCGCTAGCATGCGTATAGAGATGGGGCGTCACAAGAATGGTATCGATGAAATGTGTCTTTTAGAGAGAATGACCCCACTTGGCCCGGTATAGCACCTGTTTTAGCCACATCAAGCTGACTCACGGGAATCAGGTCTACGTAAAAACCATATAGAATCGATGTCAAACCATCCTGCTTCATTCTGGAATCTCCACCACGAACAAAGTTGTTAAAGAGGCTTTCTGTATTGGCAGAGAGTATGACAATATCTGATCCTGGTCTCTTTAACAACCAACCACTTATTTCACACCGTGGTCATTTCATTTCAAATAGTTTATACTTCATATCAAAATATCATATTCATTCCAAAACCATATAAATTTGGTATCAATGTACAATTTAAATAATCTTCCTTTCAGAATCGTAACACTTTTCAGAATTTATAACACTTTCGAAATCAAAACCCTTTTCAAATCATAACATTTAGGTATCATAAAACTTCGGAAATCATAGCACTTTTGAAATCATAACATTTTGGGAATCATAACACTTTCGACTTGAACAGTTTAGATATTGAAAATAGTATATGTATATTAAAGTAGTTATAAATTAGAATAGTATATATATTAAAATAATT
This sequence comes from Allium cepa, assembly GCA_030765085.1. Lineage (NCBI taxonomy): Eukaryota > Viridiplantae > Streptophyta > Magnoliopsida > Asparagales > Amaryllidaceae > Allium > Allium cepa. Next base: position 753,406,353 of record CM060931.1, on the reverse strand, counting down.
TATATATTAAAATAGCTTATATATATTAAAATACTTTATATAATAAAGTAGTTTCCTCCAATTTCACAAATCGATTTAAATCGGCTTAAATCCCAAAATTCAATTTGAATCAATTCCAGTTTAACCATTCAAATTTAAAGTTCAAAGGATCAAGTTTAAATATTCAAACATTTACAATATAAATTTCATTCATATTTCAACATTTAACTCTAATTTTATGCCAATTGGAAAGTATTCACTTAATCATTTTTAATAACAATTTATAAATTCAAATCAGTAATAAATATTCAATCTTAGTTTTATTTAAAATTAAGAATACTCGTTTAATCACTTTTTATCAAATCAAGTTATAAATCATATTTTTCAAAATCTCAAAATCAATAAGTTCAAATTAATTCTTATTTAAATTCAATAATTAAACAATTAAATTTCAAGTCAATTTTACTTTATTTCCCAACCTTAATTATTAAAGTTATAAAAATCTGTTTCTAAAAGATAATTTTAAATAAATTCTTAAACATATTATATACTAATTAAATCAAGCTTTATTAAACTAAATCTTATTATTAAATATATTTTATATTAAAACTTATTTTATATATTTTTCTTTAAAATAGCAAAATTATTAGAAAAATCTTAAAAATTTATAATTTCAAAACGAACTTATAACTTTAAAATTTCCAAACATAAAATTTTAAAAATCTAAAATTTAAACCTTTATAAAAATAACATACATATATATATATATATATATAATATCTTAAAATCAACATTTATAAACCATATTTTTTTTGCAAAACCTTGGAAATCATTTTCGAAATATACATATATAGGCCAACGGTGTCTGTATATAATTTTCTATCCTATGGATATTTATCATTTCAATCCGCAATTTAATTATCTATGGGTATATATTTTTTAACCTCAATCCCAAAATTCAATTCAATGAAAATCACTTGGGCTTATCATTTCAACCCATAACGATTTTATCCTTTTCTACAAGATCGTTCAGGTATATATCATTTCAACCCATAGGGAATTTTAAATTAACAAGGAACTTGCAAAGTGATAACATATATGATTATAATACAACATATAACAATATGCATATATCATCAATAACAAATAAAATAATACAACAAAATAATGGCATCATATATCACAGGTGAACAGTTACATATAATGGTATATCACATATAGCAATTAAATAACTAACATCAATTGTCGTTTCAAGTGAAATCAAATTTAATAAATATAAGAATGTTAATCGTAAGTGATTGCTCATCTTTCGAAGCTAGGAGATTCGAAAATGAGATGAGTTACGAATCCAAGCATGGATTCCAAAGCAAAGCAAGATTGAACGAGAATTTGACCAGCAAAGCTGACAGCGTGGAATGGACGAAACCGAATCAAAACTGGATTGATGAAGATCAATGGTATAAGTGAACTTATATATATAACTATATATATGTAAAAAGAATCATATTGTAAATTCAAACATATACTAAAATGAGATATACATATTTATTTTCAAATCAATAATTTAACTTTAATATCAAAAATAATATATATATATATATATATATATATGAAAAACCAAATTCGCTTATACACTTGAACCAGATTATACTTCAATTTAAAAATCCATACATATAATATTTATAAAATAGAATACGAGAAATAACTTTATAATATATATTTCATGTAATAGCCAAGAAAGCTTAGGCAAAGTATAAAAGTAAGGTAGCAGGCTATATACGCATATATACAAGCTACTTAAAATACACACGAACTATATATTTTTACAAGATATACAGGCAGACCTTTATATAAGAATTATATATATATATAATCAACTATTTATAAACTAATATATTATAAACAACTACATTTAAAACTTGCATATATATAGAATACTTTTATACTATAATATTATAAACCAGACCTTATATATATTCGCATATTTAAAACTGTAAGATATAAAACTAAAGAAAACAAAGTGGCTTGTGTGTGTGTGTGTGTGTGTGTGTGTATATATATAAACTAATATAACACCTGATATACAACCGATTATATATGCATGCTAATATATAGGTATACGTATATGCAGACTATATACACGCAGCAACATATTTTATATGATATTATGGAAATCTAAGCTATGTGAAATCATATTTACTAACATATATGAAAACACTTATAAAAATCAAAATTAAACCTTTATAATATCTGCTGCAAGCCTATATATGGCACACGTATATAATACGTGCCTTCATCTATTATATATATCTCAAAACTAATATAAAACAGTATATATATACGTGAAAAGTATGTGCACCTTTGCGTATGCACAAGTGAGCAAATGGGTTGTCGACCAAGGCTTGCATGGTGGAGCGTGCCGCTGTTGAGGGGAAGTATGGATGAGTGAAGGGTTGTTGGTTATTGGGGAAAAGGTGGTGGAGAGGAATGGGGTCTGGCTATGGTGATTGCTGGCCAAAGGGAGAAGGAAGAGAAAGCTTGCGGTCGAGGCTATTGGGGGTGTGAGGAGGATCTGGTGTAGGGATAGCCTTTGGTTGTGGGGTATTATGGCCTCGGGAGGCAAAGCAGGTAGCGAAGATAGGGAGCGGTGGTCTGGGTGATGGGTCAATGGAGGCCGTGGGATGGAGGAAAGGAGGGTGTGCGCTGGGTTGTAAACATGGGAGTATAGGCGAATGGCTTGAAAATATGAAAGTATGAATTATAAATATGACAAAACAGCAGAATATGACTTATATTGAAATGTACCAGTGAATATTGAATAGGTAGGAATGTTAAAAGCCGGAGTTGAGTGGTTGGAAATAATAATGGCTGAAGGCTGTTGATTTTCATGGTGGGTAAAGAATGGACACTAGGAATTTGAAAGGTTCGAAACTTTACTGATACTATATATTATTTCATCGATCCCACAGCGAACCGGATTACGAAACACGTGTGTGAATATACAACAGAGATCGGCATGACGGGACGACCAATCAGTGATATGACCATCCTATCAAAAGTCGATATTCGGTATCGAAAATGTTGCTAAACGCTGAAAATAAGATAAATGGAGCAATAGCAGTCCAAATTTAGCGAAACGGAATATGACTTCACACTCAGAAGACGATTTACCAATTTAGTATATAAAAGTATTCAGGTTCGAGAAATATTTTATTATCATCAAATATTAACTGATTTAAAAGTAAAATTATACAATAAAATAAACTTCCATATTATCCGATGAGAATTTACCAGTTGCTATGTTTAAATAGACGTATTTCAAATATCAAATTTTTATTTCCAAATTCAATTATTTAAAATTTCACAAGAATTTAGTTAATTACGTTATTAAAATTGTTATAATTTATGGGTCGTTACAGATGTTTTAGCTATACCTATAACGCACCACATTTCTTAATGTGCACTTTTTGGGTATACTAAGAGGTGTGGGGGTGTTTTAAGCAATCTACACCAAATCAACATATATACATACACAATATATGACATTACTACATTCTTAAGCAGCATTTTAACTCGTATGTTTTACAACTTTAAAAAGCTAGTAACTTAAGTTTTAGAAACACTAACTTTACTCATCTAACTTATCTAAATAAAACTAAACTTTCACCGAACTTGGCTACAACACTAACAAACTACCTTAGCCTGAAAATATGACTTAGTGCAACCTTCTTTGGTGCAAATGGGCTCGGCCAAGGGAATAATTAGGCTTGGTCCAAGGTGGTTTTGAGGTGTAGGGATTTGCTTTGTGAAGAGAAGAGGTTTGGAAGTGAATGGAAGGTGTTTAGTTATATTTTTACACTATTTTCTCTATCTTTCTTTTAAAAATTTTGAGATGGAAGCCACTGAAATACATGAAGATGAGAGGTGGGTTTTAAAATGAAAAATATAAATGAAAATAAAGAAGAGGGTGTAGGAATAATAGGGGTGTATATAGGCTTAGGAATTTTACTTAAAATACATAAAGTGGTTATAATTAAATATATACACATGCATGCACCACCATACCTCCCCTCTCCCTATTATACATGTTACCCACCAGGCCATGTTGTAGGGTACTTAAGGTATGACATGGCATTTGTGTGTGTGTATAAGAGTGTTTATATGTATATATATGCCTTTTATAATATAATTTGTCGCATCTAAGCTTGGGTATAAATATATATAAGTTAATATACATAAGTATGCTTAATTAATACTAATCCTAACATATATAAATGTTTGAAAGTTGCAACAAGTGTGCACAACATTTTCGACGACTTTCAGATGTGGAAAAGTCGAAATTTCGAAAAGAGTTCTTTGGTCACATTTTCTATTTTTATTTGAACTATCTATATTGGAAAAAAAATTTAAACTATTTTATTATCATTATTAAATAATTAAAAGAGGTTTATTTGCTAATAAAAATACATTTATTATTATATAATATATATTTAAATAGCCTATTTTAAAGTGGAAAAATCCTAAGTCGTTACAAATCTATTTTACCATCATTTGTTATTACTTAAAAGAGATATATATTTATATATTTAATTATAAAACCTATTATTTTAATATTTAAAATTTATTGAATATTCGTAAATCAAGGTGGTAAAATTCCAAGTCATTATAAGAAAAATCTATCTAAATCTTTTGAATACACTAACCATTCTCGATCATGAGTTTCTCCGTTTGGTAAATTTGAATATAATAATTTGTAGAAAATCTTCTATAGCATTCATCTCTTGGAAAATTAATATTAGTTCCCTATTTAGGTCCATTTTCGATTACTAAGTTTCTAAATTTTCCTTCAAGGTTATCCCAAATTCTAGGATCGTAAATGTTTAAATTAAATCATTTTCCAAATGCTTGTAATTATTGATGATACAGTCGTTTTCCTAATAGTTGTTAATATCATTATTATAGATTTTTTAAAAGTGTTCTCATGTTTCCATTTACTTTATGGTTTTCATCACTCTTGTCATGACCCACTTCTCCGTATAGTTCGATCTAACAATTTACCTCAAATGTCCAGTCCAAATTGAACAGAAAGGCAGATAGTAAGAAAAAGAGAGTAGAAAGAAGATAGAAAGAAAACCAAAAAACATAGAATCTCACAATGGAAACGAATAATGTATAATGTAGAACAAATCTTTACATAAAACAAAACTGTAATGTTTATAGTAGAGATATCAATCAGAGTATACTTACATATTCAACACGGATAGTTATGACACCATGTCCTCACAATTGTTGATAAACATAACCAAAATGCAACGGAAATATAATTATCTACAACCTCCAGCTCCTCTCCTAAAGCTCCAATCATCCATCTAAACCTAGAAATATTCTCGGTCTGACCCGAGCATTTAGGGAAAAACCATGCCTGGGTCAGTTTTGTAAAACCAGCGTGAGAATTTAAATCATAAGGAATTTTATTCAATATAACTTTCAAAAATCTTTTTAAAATCTAAGGTATCTCGTAAGACAACGCCACACATAAACACAACGGGTTTTTCCCTTACAATAACTAAAACGTTTTATAGAAAACCTAATGATATTATAATAGTGTCTAAGTACAAATACTTATTTAAATAGATGAAATTGTTACATTAATTAATTCCAGCATACTAGGCACTACAAGCAAAACCGTAAAGGCTCGTATTGGAGAATGAATTTCCATACAATGAGTAGGCACTAAGGAACCACCTATCATAGTACACTTCTAGAAAAATGCAACAAAGACCTCGCCAGGATCTCCTACAACACAAGACCCGTTCTACCCTAACCTGGATCATACCGAATATGCTATCATCCTGGGTGTTCCCACCCTTATCGAGCTCCTTCCCAAGCACCGTACTTACAATATTTGAGGGTATCTAGAAATGTGATAACATACCCTAATTGGGTGCAACCGACTTAGCCTTACTGCATCTTCGCTGATTTTCAATCATTCTAATTGATGAGGCTTGAGGCTACGATTACCTTTTTAGGAGTTTATACTTGGAATGCTCATTGTCCTCCAATGAAAATGTACTGATACCATTCATCCATAAAACTATATTCTGGGTCTGAACGAAACCGAAGGCACTGTTCCTACTACATCCATTTTGGAATCATCCTCAGGATTAGTAGCGATTAGCCCTCACACTTCAATGCTCTAACTTCGATTCCATGCTCTTGTCTTCAACTCGAAGATGTATTTGTTGGATCGAAGTGGTTTTCGAATAACTTACCTATCCCAGTCTCTTCGGAAACAACATTCGATATTTCTGGTAAATTTAACCCCGGTTCTCTAGGAAATAAAAAGATGAAAATAAGATCGAAAATTATCTCCTAACCGTTAGCAGAAGAATTTCCTTATCATCGTCCTAGAAGAACGAAACGAGTTTATACATAAAATATAGCACCTTCGAAGGTAACTATACCATATAATCCTCGTGTTTCTCCTAGATATTTCCAAAATTATGTTTTTGGTCAAGATTTGATAGTCGGTTATTTAACTATCAAATAAACAGTCATCCAACCAAATATTTAATTTTCCACAGAGATCACTTAGCCTTATTTAATTTAAATTTAAATAAATTAAATTTCTTTTTATCAAAAAGGTATATTCTTGTCCCATTGGAATAAGTATATTCTCAAATCATCCCTTTCAAAAATACTTGAAACTTTTTTTAAAATAAATAGGAAAGCACCATGCGGTATCAACCATGGATTCGCAGCTCAGTAATACTCTATCCCAGAGAAATCCAAACTTAACTATAGGCAATCTCTGCCCCCCGATTTTCGCCATGAAAGTATACCATTAATTTCCAAAAACTTTATTTAATAATTGTCTCAAAATAATACTTATAAAGTTTTTATATAAATTTTCCAAGTTTAATTTAGGAAAAATAATCTTTTATAAAAGTTTATTATATAATATATATTTTATAAAACATTATTAATTTTTGAGAAAATTACCTTTGAAATAAGAATACTTTAATACTAATTTACTCTTAAATAGAAATTAACTTTTAAATCCAATTACTACAAAATAATCAAAAATAAATAATTAAAAGAAAATTTAAATATTTAAAATAATTATATAAATTTGAACAATAATTAGACAACTTTCTAAGAATCATAAAAAATTAACCTTAAATCATTATTAAATAATTATTAATTATCTTTAAAACGTCGTAAATAAATAATAATTATCCTTTCAATAACTTTCATTCAAAATCAACTTCCAATTTGGAAACAGACTTATTAATTTCAGTGGTACTTAATCAAGTTACCATTCATTCCATAACAATCTAAAATAGCAGATTCAGATGTTCACTTCAATCCATTTTTAACAATAAATTCAACATCAAATTGGTCAATATAATTTATCGGGATAATTAATAGATGTCCATAAAAATATGACAGCAGAACAGGGTTTTTATTTCTAATAGTCAATGTCCCAAAACACATATATTCAGTGATAATGGCAGAACAGTGATTTATTCTGTCAACTGGAGTCCAATTAAACACAATTAGCGAAACGGTGTTTTATTCCGCTAAATAGATGTCAAAAACATCGTAACTAATTAAACTAACTTATCGTTATTTTTATCTAGGCAAATAACTTCAATAGACGGGTCAATTAAATTTAAACGTCGATATTCGTATAAAATTGGTTAATTAAATTCTGGCCATTTCAAATTGCTATAAATTTTAACTCGTTCAAACTCGACCGTAGTTTGTGCGAAGACGTACTATTTGTGGATACAAACCAATTGCAATGAATCTCGTGTAAATCGAAATTCGTATGCACTAGCTATAACATTTCAAAATTTTGCTAAATATATATAAATTTTTAACATTTTAAATTTTAAAACCTCTTAATTATTCTTTGGCCAAAGTCAAACTCAACCCCATTGGCTACGTCCCTCTTCTCCTCCCCTTCCATTTCTTTCCAAAATTCTTTCTGTTTTTTCAATTCCCAGCCAAAACCAAAACAAAACCAAAAATAAAAAAAACAACTTATCAATCCTACTACATGAGCTTCGACCTAAACAACGCATGACCCATCACCCAAGGTTGAACCAATGTGACCGCCTGGAATCCACTTCCACACCCCTTCTCTAGTTCGCTATAGGCAAACCTCGCGTGCACGTGTGCACGTTCACGTGCACAGCCCACCCCGCCGATGGTTCGACCAAATAAAACCACCAACACGATCACCACTCACTCTCTATTCCACTCCACCCCTAGCCAATGCTTCATCACCCTTGATCAAAGATCGAGCCTTCCAACCGCACGCAACAGAAAACCCACCTCCAAAAAACTTGAAATTGCTTCTACCTCTTCCCACTATTTCGCTTACCACTACCTCCATTCGAACCCTCGTCCACGTCGCCTCCTCCATGCCCAGCTCCAAGAATTCCGGTCCCTTCCTCCTCCCAAATTTCGATCGCGTTCCATAGCCGCACCAAGACCAACCAAAACCCTAAAAATCATCATCGCTACCACCCTACACCATTAGAATGAAAACCCCACAGTCAAAATATCGCTTAGGTTCCCATGGTCATGTCAAAGCCAATGGCCCGCCGCCCCGTTCATCCTCGGCCCCAACTTTTTATACATTTTGATCATCTTCAATTTCATAAAATCTATGCTATTAAAAATCAGGATACCCATAGTAAAATCTTATTTTTACATGATAATCACGATGGCATACTTGATTCAACGATTTGAACAAGTCAAAAATCGACAAAGCTTGAATTGCTTACTATATTTTTGTGATTTCTCACAATATACTGAATAAACAAGCCTCAAATCATTTTTAGCATGATCTATACTCAAAAATGAACATTTCATTACTTTATATCGTTCGCAAATTCAAATCGAGATGAGAGATATTGATTTATGAAGTTAAAGAATATATGAGATTTTCCGCTGTTAACATAACAGAGTAGCATTTTAAACACTTCCAGGTATTTTCTAATTAAACTCTCACCTTCCACATGCCTGAAATGCAACAACCCAAATTTAACAAGTATTTTTCATTTTATTTTAGAACTTTGGGATTTATTATATAAAAAAATAAATTATAAATTGATTAAATCATTGCCTAAATTTTTAAATAAAAGATAAGATTTTTGAAATTTTGCCTTTAGTTAAAGATTAACTCTAATTGGAATTTTTATAAATTCTAAAATTTTAATCTTTTAAGGTCAAATTTCCAATTCTTTTAATATATTTGTAACATCATTCTATAACTTCGCTTTTGTCCTTTTCAAAATTTGGTTATATACCTTTAATATAAATAATATATATTGGGTGAAAGAAATATAATTTTACGCATATACATTAGTTCTTAATAAATGGTAAATAATTCAAAGGTCAATTAAGTAATAAAAAAATTTATGGGGTAAATAATCTATTTAATTTCACCTTTAAGTTGTATGTTTATATCCATTTTGATAAAATTTGGTTAACATAAATGTACGTATTTATATTAAATATTCTTAAAATGTATAAAAATTTAAGCGTTATTTTTGTTATAAATATGTGCGTAATTTTTGAGTTGGTTATTGCGTCTATAGTGCGCATTCCAAAAATATATACCTTAATTGAAAATTGTTAAATAAATCAGTAAACGTGCATTTTCGAGTACGAGAGAAACGTATCCGTTTTAATTTTTCCTTTGACAGTGACTGGCCATTTATCTTTTTAAAGATATCCCACTTCCCTTTTTGCTGCAACAATTTTTATTTAGTATAAAATCTTTGAATAAAGTAACGTTCAAATCTAATATTATTGTCATTTCCTCTGATATCAACGCTAGTTTCTTCTCATTATTAAGCACATTCACAAATTGTTCAAATTCCATAACCGTTCACATTTTATTCTTGCCATGGTTACCTAAAAAATCAACGCAAGATATTCTCTTTAATATTTACACGTTCGCACAAATTATTCTTTTGGTCAATTTTCCATTTCCGTTTTGAAGCAAATTGATTGCTTTCCATTTTATATCTCCTTAATTACGAAACCCATGGCATAATTCCATCACACAACAGATTTCCTACCTATTACTATAATAGGAATAGAACCAAGTGGCCATGTATAACAAGGAATAAATCTATGCTCAATCAACTCATGGCCCTTTTTAAAATATTTATATTTTTCTTGCCTATAACTTCTCATCTAAATCAACGCACCGTGTAATAATGCAATGAAATCATTTATTCATTAACATTCTAAAATTTGAATTCACTTGCCATTTCTCTGCATTGATTTTGGAACGAACAACAATTTTTTGCATTTATCAAATCCATTTACTTCCTTACTAATATAAACATGTACAAATTATTTGCTTCCAAATCTTTCTCCCCTCTAATTGCGCAACTTTGCTGATTTAAAAACCCACGCACATTCCATCATCTCGTACAGCTTCAGCTTCCCTTCCATCTGCGTGAGCTTCTTATATCAAGTATGGCTACATATCTTTTATTCTTCCTCCTTTTTGCATTCTTCTTCTTTTATTTCCCTGTTTCATTTACTACTCCACCACGAAATTCGACCCTCCGCACAACCAAGGCACGCTCCGCCTCCAGTGCAAACCTTTTCCCCACATGGCACGACCGCTGATCTCGATTGTAGTATGGATTAACTAGGGACGTACATACATGTCACATTTTGGAAGGCACATTTTTAAATTTTGAAAGGAGAAGGAAGTGGGTTACACCACTTTGAAAATTTATCTCAGCTCGCATATGCATGAATAGCCGAACAAAATTGTTACGTGTTCAAATTTTTGAAACCAAAGCTTCACCACCTCTGTGTATTTATCACAGCCTTTACCTAAGAGAGAAAAAATGTTTGATGCGGTCCAAACAAGGGTTTGTCCACATCTTGGAATTTGAATGTAACATATATTTTAGCATCGCACGTGGAAGGTTTGTGCATGGACATTGGCCGAGCATGCGGTGGAGTTGAGTCGTGGGGTGAGAGGGCGCATTACTTATTTATCTTCCTATTTATTCAATTTAAGCTATTCATTTTTGTTTCTATAATCATATTTAAATTTTCGTACTAAGTTCTGTACATATTTTCAAGAAACTAAAACTGATCATAGCATCCGCTGAGTTTTGATCATGCCTTATGTACGCTGTCTGTTGTGGTTACCGTAGTTTCAAATCAAAATCTTCAGCTTCGTAAAGGTGAGTTTTCTCACCTGACAAACGTACTTATATATATCTGTAAATTGATAATAAGTGTGATTGTAGAATAATTATTATTTTTATTTGACTATAATATAAATTAATGATGTTAAAAATCCCGTTATTAAACCTATACACCATCAGTTATATTATATAATGTTTATTAATGCTATTACACTATTTATTTATTATTTATAGTCAATCAAACTACAAGTACCCTGTAGAATAGAAATCATCATAGGCTGAAATGATAGGCCTGAACGATATTTATTTACTCATTTATTTATTTAGTTTATTTTATTCTTAGGATTGCGGGTTGGGAATGATAGTACCCAGATTTATTTTGTAAATTACGGATTGAAATGATATATTATCCGTATCACTTGACCTAGGTTAGAAAATATTATACAGACTCGTGGTTATATATATATATATATATATATATATATATATATATTCTGGAAATATTAAATATTTTTTTAAAATTTAAATACTTTGTTTAAAAGTGGATTAAAATGATTATTAAAAGTATAGTGATATTTTATAAGACAAATATGTAAATAAATGAATGTTAAAATTTAAAGTATAAATTTATCTTGTAAATTTTGATTGTAAAATAAACAGAATTTAAGTTAAGAAAATATAGGAAAATTTGGTATAACTTGAATATAAAGCCAATTAATTAAAGTTAAGTTTTCTATGAAAAATAGGTAAACTTGGGAAAATATGGAAGTCAAAATATAACTTGATTTAAAATTTGGAGGTTAGTTTTAAAAATAAGTGTTAGTTCAGAAATAAATTAGAAATTTAGTTTATTTTTGAAACAGTAATTAAACTAAATTCTTTAGAAAAATTCATAGAAAATTTTACACTTGAAAGAAAGTATAAAGAAGTTAGATATATATTTGTAAATTTTACTTCATAAAATCATAAAATATTGAGAAATTTAAATGACTATTTAAAGGTGGAAATTTGATTTTATAAGTAAATTTGTTTAAGTAGAGGTTTAAATTTTGCTGAAATTATATTGAAGTCTAAAATTTAATTTACTCAAATTGTTGAAAGCATATTTCCGTATTTAGCAAGGTGCTGAATGATGATGTAGATAAACTAAGGCTAAACCCTTGAAATTTATATTGGCTTGAAAGAATAATAACTTCACCTTTAAACAGTTTAAAATAAAGTATTTTAATTTAAATATAAACTATTTTTAAAGGTTTATAACAACGGGTAATAATAACATTGATTGTTAAGGAGACCGGGATCAGATATGGGCATACTCTCTGTCGATACTGAAAACCACTTTAACAACCGTGTACGCGGTGGAGATTCCAGAATGAAGTAGGATGGTGGTGACGTTTCCTTTGAGGTAAATACGTGGACCCGACTCTCATGAGTTGGCATAAGGTGTCTAAAACATGAGCGATTGACGGACTAATGAGGTAGCACCTTTGATCGGACGCACTTCTTCGTATGTCATTCTATTACTTTGTGATTGTTTGATGCGCACCTTTGATTTGGGAGTGTTGTTCGAGGTGGGGGGTAGTAGCAGCTACACGTTTCCACTGGTCTGGAAGCGTAATTGGTATATCTACCCTGGCACTGCCTAGTTGTGTCGTGTCACCTGCCATATCGAGCCTTGTACGAGTTTGTTTTTCTCTCATAGCCCGTGGAGTATTTAGGGTAGTCTCCCGATCTGGAGATGCGCTGATACTGGATGGACTACTGGGACTATTATATGGAAAGGGCTATATGGGTTACCCCTTAACGCTATTTAAAAGTAAGTTTATTTTAATATAGACCCTATTATAATAGCGAAATCATTACTACATAGTAAATAGTTTAAAGGATCCTTAGAGGATGGGCGGTCCCAAGCATCCTTTAAGTTACTTGCTTTTATATTATAGTTCACTTGAATTAGCTTACACTGTATAATTATGTATGTCCTGACTCGAGTGTTTATGTTTTATTTCATGCTCGGCTCAGCCTGAGTTTCAGTTCAGACTTCACCTCCAGAGTTAGAACTTCGGTAGATCATCTCTTTTCAAGCTACCATCAAGTTCCTGTTTAGTTCCTATTTTAGCCTTTGTAATCAAAACAATTTAATATTGAGAGTTTCTGTGGAGATTTCAAACTATATTTGGTTTAAGACTATGTACTTTATACTTATTTTGAGACTATTGATAGTGGCTTCATGAACCACTATGTTATTTTTAAATTCCACTGCGAGTATTCTGTTTTCTGTCTGCGATTCTGTGATTAGATTTCATTTGCTCCAAATTTATTTACAATCTATTGTTTTGAACTATTCAAGTTTGACAAGTTTTAATTTATTGTCGAATTTGAATGGTACAAAATAGTGGGTCATTACAGTTTAGTATCAGAGCCCGGTTTAACCATAACTAAGGAGCAAAAACTCATTAAAGATAGGGTAGCAATACCCTAGAATGAGTGAAGTCAAATCTTAGAATCCTTCCCTTGTGAGAGAATGTATTTTAAAGTATAAAATAAATTTTAAAAGGTTTTCAAAGAAGTATTTTGATATGAAAACTTTCTTGTTTTAACAATAATTTTTTCCAACTACTTTTTCCCCTTCTACACCTTATATAAATTTGGTCCTTTGTTAAATGCCTTTCTAGTGAACTTTATCTTATCTAATCTATATTTGCCTCTATATTTTTTATCTCTGTCCTTAAATTCATTCTTGTTTTCTTAGGAAGAATCGAGGAAATAACAGAGGTAAGGGACGAGCTGATGCCCCAGATCCTCCACCCGCTGCCCTAGTTAGATTTACAAAGCTTTGCAAAGATTATACCGAGCTTGGTGGCACCAAGTTCACAGGGTCTGAAACCATAATAGAAGCTCAATAGTGGTTGAGAGACTTGGAGAGAATCTTCTCCTCAAAGGCAATTGGCAGCCTAGCAGATGAAAGGAGCCGCTTTAAATTGGTGGTTGTCAATTACTGCTCACACCAATGAGGCTGACATCACCTGGGAGCAATTTAGGGAGGTCTTTCAGGTAAAATGGATGCCCGAAGCGGGTAAGTCCCAGCTGTATAGAGACTTTATGGATTTGAAGCAGGGCGATATGTCCTTTACCGAATACGAGAGGAAATTTAATGAACTCTCGCAGTATGGCCTTAATCTGATTGACACCCCGCTTAAGAAGAACGAGAAATTTATCGTTGGTGCTCGCCCCGAGTATTATGATCGCCTGATTACCCACGTGCATGGTACGTTTATAGCTCTGATGGACATGGCTCTCCGGTATGAGAACCCTACCACTAGGGCCACTCCAGCTGCCCAGCCTTCACCATCTCAGTTTTCTGGAAATTCTAAGAAAAGGAAGTCCAACTTCTACCGTCATAAGAAGAATAGGACTCAGGGGCTAGGATCATCGACTTCTGCATCCCAGAGGCAGCCGGTAGACCTTTCTACCATCACTTGCCATAGATGCCACCAGAAGGGACACTACGCAAATCGATGTCCTACTTTGGGTGCTGCTATTCCACCTCCTTCTCAGTTGGCTAGACGAGACCACTGCCATATCTGCCTTCAGCCGGGACACTTCAAGAAGGACCGCCCTACCTAGAAGAAGGGCACAGAATCAGGGATTTTTGCGGTGACTTCTGCATCCTCCCCAGCCCCACAGCCTGCACCCGCTCCAGCTCCTAGCGATTCTCAAGGTACACTTCAGGGTTCTTTTACTTTGTTTAAATCTCCTGGTCGTGTTTTATTCGATACCGGGGCCTCCCATAGCTTCATTTCTTTGGACCTTTATAATAAATTCGAGCATCGCCTTTTTCCTGAATTTGCTTCTGTGCCATTATGTGTTTCGAATCCCATCGGTGGCCCTGGAAATCTTGATACGATTTGTAAGCAAGTGAGGCTTATATATCTCGATCACCGTTTCACTAGTGATTTCTATGTTTTGGGATTTGACGCTTTCGATCTACTGCTTGGGGGTGATTGGTTAAATAGGAATGATGCACGTATCTCTTATAGTTCTCGAATTATTACCCTAAAAGATGATTTTGGAAATCCATTAGAAATCCAGTGTAGTTTACCCCAGGATCACGCTGGCAGTTTCATTTATTCTTTGGATTCATCCCCCAGTGACCTTGACTCGACTCATGTGGTCAGACTTTTTCCCGATATATTTGGTGAAGTCACTTCTTTACCCCCTAAGAAGGAAATTGACTTCCGTATTGACCTCATTCTTGGAGCACGACATGTAGTTCTTCCTCCCAGAAGAATGGCACCTCGGGAGAAGATCGAATTAAGGAATCAAATTCAAGACTTGTCCTCTAAAGGTCTGATCAGACCTAGCTTTTCAGAATGGGGAGCAGCCGTAGTTTTCGTTACCAAATCAGATGGTTCTCTCCGGATGTGTGTTGATTATAGGGAGCTGAACAAGCTTAGTATGAAGAACAGATACCCCATGCCTCGCATAAATGATATGTTCGGTCAGCTCTATAGTGCGACTGTTTTCTCTCAGCTTGATCTAGCCACGGGTTTCCACCAGCTTAGATTTGCTGAGAAGAGCATTCCCAAAACTACTTTCCGTTCAGAGAATGGTTTCTTTGAATGGCTAGTTATGACTTTTGGTTTGACTACGCTCCTGCCTTCTTCGTTGACTTGATGAATCGTGTCTTTCGCGATGTACTAAATAAATTTGTTCTAGTCTTTATTGACGATATCCTTATCTTCTCAAAGACAAAGGAAGAGCATAAGTCACATTTGAAGTATGTTCTTGAGACTCTTCGAAATCATCAATTGAAGGCAAAATTCTCGAAATGTCACTTCTGGGAAGAAGAAGTCCGATTTCTCGGACATATTGTCTCTAGTAAAGGAGTCTCTATTGATCCAGTCAAGATCGCTGCGATCAAAGTAAGTCTTTCCTCCTTTCTCTTCCTAAATTAAATCTTTCTATCTTTTCTGGAGTCCTTATTTCTCCCTATTCTGCTACAGGATTGGGAAGAACCTAAGACTCCAGCTGATATTCACAGTTTTCTGGGCGTGCTGGTTACTATCGGAGGTTCATTGAGAACTTTGCTCAGATTTCTGCACCGCTCACTTCTCTAACTCGGAAGAATGCTAAGTTTATTTGGAGTGATTAGTGCAAAGCGACATTCCAAGAGTTGAAGGACAAGCTTACCTCCGCACCAGTTCTTACCGTACCAAATGGAAATGGGAGATTAACGGTATTCACCGATGCTTGTTGAGAGGGTTTGGGAGCAGTATTAATGCAAGATGGAAAGGTGATTGCCTATGCTAGCCGTCATTTAAAGACTCATGAAGCTGATTATGCTGCTCATGATTTAGAATTGTTGGCTGTTGTCTTTGCATTGAAGCTATGGATACATCATCTCTTGGGGGCTAAGTTTGATCTCTTCACCGATCATCAGTCTTTGAAATATATCTTCACCCAGAAGGATTTGAATCAGAGACAAGTTCGGTGGCTCGAGTTTCTTGCTTCTTACGATCATGACATAAACTATACACCTGGGAAGGCCAATGTTGTGGCGGATGCGTTGAGTAGGAAGAAGTCTTTGTTGTGCCAGCTTATTGTTTCTTCTCCTATTTGGATCGTATCATGGCTAAACAGGATGAGGACGAGATGCTTAAGCGTATGAAGGGAAGTGTCCACAGCAGGGTTGGAGGTAATAGTCTTGATGGTAGTGGAGCTTAGATTGATGATAAAGGGATTTTAAGGATTAATAATCGGATTTGTGTTTCGAATGTTGATGGTTTAAGACAGTGTTACTTCGGGAACATCATCAATCCGCACTTTCCATTCGTCCTGGTATAGCGAAGATGTATCAGGATTTGAATAAAATTTATTGGTGGATGGGTATGAAGCGTGATGTCTCTATCTTTGTGAGTAGGTGTGCGATTTGTCAGCAAGTGAAGGCGGATCATCAGAAGGCACCGGGTTTGTTGCAGCCGCTGGAGATTCCCAATTGGAAATGGGAGCAAGTTTCTATGGATTTTATCGATGGTTTACTGAGATCTAGGGGGAATGAGAGCATCTGGGTTATCGTGGATAAACTGACCAAGTCCGCTCATTTTATTCCGATCAAGGCTACTCGTACGGCTTGGTGCTTATCTGAGATTTATATGAGGGAGATTGTTCGCCTCCATGGTGTTCCCCTTAGCATAGTTTGTGATCGAGACCCTATCTTCACCAGCAAATTTTGGAAAGCTTTCCAGGAATCCTTGGGTACTCGTCTGAATCTGAGCACTGCTTACCACCCACAGACCGACGGTCAAACAGAAAGGGTGAATCGGATTATAGAGGATCTTCTTCGTGCCTATATTTTGGATTATGGAGGATCTTGGGAAGATCATCTCCATATTGTGGAATTCACCTATAACAATAGTTATCAGGTATAAATTCCAATCCTCTATTTTTATCTTATCTTAATTCCCTATCTATCTCATTCTATCTTTTTCAGGCTAGTCTTAAGATATCCCTGTTTGCTGCTCTTTACGGGCGACCTGTAGATCTCCATCCTACTGGATTGAATCCAGTAACCGCTTAGTTCTTGCTCCCGATATGATTCTAAAAGCTTCGAAGAAATTCGAGGAGATTAATAGAAGGTTAAGGATTGCTCAGGATAGGCAGAAGAAGTACGCGGATCGTCATAGAAGAAGCTTGGAGTTCGCAGTTGGAGATTTGGTTTTTCTTAAGGTCTCTCCCTTAAGAAGTGTGGTTTGGTTTGGACGTAGAGGGAAGCTTGCTCCTAGGTTCATCGGTCCATTCCGCATCTTGGAAAGGATTGGGGCTCTTGCTTATCGATTGGACTTGCCAGAGAAATTCGCTGGAATACACAATGTATTCCATGTATCCCACCTTCGTCGCTGTCTACATGATCCATCTCTTATTATCCAGCCTTCTGCTCTTGATAGTTTGGACATCGAGCCTGACCTAACTATTGAAAGGAAGCCGCTTCGTATCGTCGATCGAGGTACAAAATAGCTAAGAAGAAAGTTTATCCGCCTGGTCAAAGTGCAATGGAGTACTGATGAACGGGATTGCACTTGGGAGACGGAGGAGAGCATTCGTGCTTCGAATCCAGAATTATTCGTTTAAGGTACTTTACCATTTTATTTTATCTTCCTTTATTTTCCTTCCTTCGTTCCTTTTCGAGGACGAAAAGTTCTGAGTGGGGGAGAGTGTAACAGCCCAAATTTAACAAGTATTTTTCATTTTATTTTTAGAACTTTAGGATTTATTATATAAAAATTTAAATTTAAATAGACTAAATCATTGCCCAAATTGTTAAATAAAAGATAAGATTTATGAAATTTTGCCTTTAGTTAAAGATTAACTCTAATTGGAATTTTTATAAATTCTAAAATTTTAATCTTTTAAACTCTAATTTCCAATTCTTTTAATATATTTGTAAGAGCATTATATAACTTCACTTTTGTCCTTTCTAAAATTTGGTTATATACCTTTTATATAAGTAATATATATTGGGTGAAAGAAATATAAATTTACGCATATACATTAGTTCTTAATAAATGGTAAATAAATCAAAGGTCAGTTAAGTAATAAAAAAATTTATGGGGTAAATAATCTATTCAATTTCACCTTTAAGTTGTATGTTTATATCCGTTTTGATAAAATTTGGTTGACATAAATGATACGTATTTATGTTAAATATTCTTAAAACGTATAAAAATTTAAGCGTTATTTTTGTTATAAATATGAGCGTAATTTTTGAGTTGTTATTGCGTCTATAGTGCGCATTCCAAAAATATATACTTTAACTGAAAATGGTTAAATAAATCAGTAAATGTGCATTTTCGAGTAGGAGAGAAACATATCCGTTTCAATTTTTCCTTTGACCGTGACTGGCCATTTAAATTTTTAAAGATATCCCACTTCCCTTTTTGCTGCAACTATTTTTATTTAGTATAAAATCTTCGAATAAAGAAACGTTCAAATCTAATATTATTGTCGTTTCCTCTGATAT
The DNA here is from genome assembly GCA_030765085.1 of Allium cepa. Taxonomy (NCBI): domain Eukaryota; kingdom Viridiplantae; phylum Streptophyta; class Magnoliopsida; order Asparagales; family Amaryllidaceae; genus Allium; species Allium cepa. Next base: position 753,387,156 of record CM060931.1, on the reverse strand, counting down.
CTAGGCTAGTTTCTTCTCATTATTAAGCACGTTCACAAATTGTTCAAATTCCACAACCGTTCACATCTTATTCTTGCCATGGTTACCTAAAAAATCAACGCAAGATATTCTCTTTAATATTTGCACGTTCGCACAAATTATTCTTTTGGTCAATTTTCCATTTCCGTTTTGAAGCAAATTGATTGCTTTCCATTTTATGTTCTCCTTAATTACGAAACCCATGGCATAATTCCATCACACAACAGATTTCCTACCTATTACTTATAATAGGAATAGAACCAAGTGGCCATGTATAACAAGGAATAAATCTGTGCCCATTCAACTCATGGCCCTTTTTAAAATATTTATATTTTTCTTGCCTATAACTTCTCATCTAAATCAACGCACCTTGTAATAATGCAATGAAATCATTTATTTCATTAACGTTCTAAAATTTGAATTCACTTGCCATTTCTCTGCATTTATTTTGGAACGAACAACAATTTTTTGCATTTATCAAATCCATTTACTTCCTTACTAATATAAACATGTACAAATTATTCGCTTCCAAATCTTTCTCCCCTCTAATTGCGCAACTTTGCTTATTTAAAAACCCACGCTCATTCCATCATCTCGTATAGCTTCAGCTTCCCTTCCATCTGCGTGAGCTTCTCATATCAAGTATAGCTACGTATCTTTTCTTCTTCCTCCTTTTTGCTTTCTTCTTCTTTTATTTCCCTGTTTCATTTACTGCTCCACCACGAAACTCGACCCTCCGCACCACCATGGCACGCCCCGCCTCCAGTGCAAACCCCTTCCCCACATGGCACGACCGCTGATCTTGATTGTAGTATGGATTAACTAGGGACATGCATGTCACATTTTGGAAGGCACCTTTTTAAATTTTGAAAGGAGAAGGAAGTGGGTTACACCACTTTGAAAATTTATCTCAGCTCGCATATGCGTGAATAGCCGAACAAAATTGTTACGTGTTCAAATTTTTGAAACAAAAGTTTCACCCCCTCTGTGTATTTATCACAGCCTTTACCTAAGAGAAAAAAAATGTTTGATACGGGTCCAAACAAAGATTTATTCACCATCTTGGAATTTGAACATAACATATTTTTAACATCGCACGTGGAAGGTTTGTGCATGGACATTGGCCGAGAATGGGGTGGAGTTGAGTCATGGGGTGAGGGCGCGCATTACTTATTTATCCTCCTATTTATTCAATTTAAGCTATTCATTTTTGCTTCTATAATCATATTTAAATTTTCGTACTAAGTTCTGTACATTTGTTTCAAGAAACTAAAACTGATCGTCGCATCCGTTGAGTTTTGATCATGCCTCCTGTACGATGTCTGTTGTGGTTACCGTAGTTTCAAATCAAAATCAAAATCTTCGTAAAGGTGAGTTTTCTCACCTGACGAACGTACTTATATATATCTGTAAATCGATAACAAGTGTGATTGTAGAATAATTATTATTTTTATTTGACTATGATATAAATTGATGATGTTATCCCGTTATTAAACCTATACATCATCAGTCATATTATATACTGTTTATTTATGTTGTTACGCTATTTATTTATTATTTATAGTTAATCACACTACAAGTTCCCTATAGAATAGAAATCGTCACAGGCTGAAATGATAGGCCTGAACGATATTTATTTATTCATTTATTTATTTAGTTTATTTTATTCTTGGGATTGCGGGTACGAATTGATAGTACCCAAATTTATTTTGTAAATTATGGATTGAAATGATATATTATCCATATCACTTGACCTAGGTTAGAAAATATATACAGACCCGTGGTTATATATATATATATATATATATTCTGGAAATATTAAATATTTATTTTTAAAATTAAAATAGTTTGTTTAAAAGTGAATTAAATTGATTATTATAAGTATAGTGATATTTTACAAGATAAATATGTAAATAAATGAATGTTAAAATTTAAAGTATAAATTTATCTTGTAAATTTTGATTGTAAAATAAACAGAATTTAAGTTAAGAAAATATAGGAAAATTTGGTATAACTTGGATATAAAGCGAATTAATTAAGGTTAGGTTTTCTATGAAAAATAGGTAAACTTGGCAAAATATGGAAGTTAAAATATAACTTGATTTAAAATTTGGAGGTTGATTTTAAAAATAAGGGTAGGCTCATAAATATATTGGAAATTTAGTTTATTTTTGAAACGGTAATTAAACTAAATTGTTAAGAAAAATTCATAGAAAATTTTACACTCGAAAGAAAGTATAATGAAGTTAGATATATATTTGTACATTTTACTTTATAAAATCATAAAATATTGAGAAATTTAAATGACCATTTGAAGGTGGAAATTTGATTTTATAAGTAAATTTGTTTAAATAGAGGTTTAAATTTTGCTGAAATTATATTGATGTCTAAAATTATATTTACCTAAATTGTTGAAAGGATATTTCCGCATTTAGCAAAGTGCTTAATGATGATGTAGATAAACTAAGGCTAAACCCTTGAAATTTATATTGGCTAGAAAGAATAATAACTTCACCTTCAAATAGTTTAAAATAAAGTATTTTGATTTGAATATAAACTATTTTTAAAGGTTTATAACCACGGGTAATAATAACGTTGATCGTTAAGGAGACCGGGATCTGATATGGGCATACTCTCTGTCGATACTGAAAACCACTTTAACAACCGTGTACACGGTGGAGATTCCAGAATGAAGTAGGATGGTGGTGACGTTTCCTTTGAGGTAAATACGTGGACCCGACTCTCGTGAGTTGGCATAAGGTGGCTAAAACAGGAGCGATTGACGGACTAATGAGGTAGCACCTTTGATCGGACGCACTTCTTCGTATGCCATTCTATTACTTTGAGATTGTTTGGTGCGCACCTTTGATTTGGGAGTGTTGTTCGAGGTGGGCAGTTGTAGCAGCTATGCGTTTCCACCGGTCCAGAAGCGTAATTGGTATATCTACCATGGCATTGCCTAGTTGTGCCGTGTCACCTTCCATATCGAGCCTTGTACGAGTTTGTTTTTCTCCCATTGCCCGTGGAGTATTTAGGGTAGTCTCCCGATCCGGAGATGCGCTGATACTGGATGAAATACTAGGACTATTATGTGGCAAGGGCTATAGGGGAAACCACTTAACGCTATTTAAAAGTAAGTTTATTTTAATATAGACCCTATTATAATAGCGAAATTATTACTACATAGTAAATAGTTTAACGGATCCTTAGAGGATGGGCGGTCCCAAGCATCCTTTAAGTTACTTGCTTTTATATTACAGTTCACTTGAATTAGCTTACACTGTATAAGTATTAATGTCCTAACTCGAGTGTTTATGTTTTATTTCACGCTCGGGTCAGCCTGAGTTTCAGTTCATACTTCGCCTCCAGAGCTAGGACTTCGGTAGATCATCTCTTTTCAAGCTGCCATCAACTTCCTGTTTAGTTCCTATTGTAGCCTTTGTAATCAAAACAATTTAATATTGAGAGTTTCTATGGACATTTCAAACTATATTTGGTTTAAGACTATGTACTTTATACTTATTTTGAGACTATTGATAGTGGCTTCATGAACCACTATGTTATTTTTAAATTCCGCTGCGAGTATTCTGTTTTCTGTGTCTGCGATTCTGTGATTAGATTTCATTTGCTCCTAATTTATTTACAATCTATTGTTTTGAACTATTCAAGTTTGACAAGTTTTAATTTATTGTCGAATTTGAATGGTACAGAATAGTTGGTCGTTACAGTTTAGTATCAGAGCCCGGTTTAACCATAACTAAGGAGCAAATACTCATTAGAGATAGGGTAGCAATACCCTAGAATGAGTGAAGTCAAATCTTAGAATCCTTCCCTTGTGAGAGAATGTATTTTAAAGTATAAAATAAATATTAAAAGGTTTTCAAAGAAGTATTTTGATATGAAAACTTTCTTGTTTTAAAAATAATTTTTTTTTCAACTGCTTTTTCCCCTTCTCCACCTTATATAAATTTGGTCCTTTGTTGAACGCCTTTCTAGTGAACTTTATCTTATCTAATCTATATTTGCCTCTATATTTTTTTTCTCTGTCCTTAAATTCATTCTTGATTTCTTAGGATGAATCGAGGAAATAATAGAGGTAAGGGACGAGCTGATGCCCCAGATCCTCCACCCGCTGCCCCAATTAGATTTACAAAGCTTTGCAAAGATTATACCGAGCTAGGTGGCACCAAGTTCACGGGGTCTGAATCCATAATAGAAGCTCGGTAGTGGTTGAGAGACTTGGAGAGACTAGGTGGGGGAGAGTGTAATAGCCCAAATTTAACAAGTATTTTTCATTTTATTTTTAGAACTTTGGGAATTATTATATAAAAAACTAAATTTAAATTGATTAAATCATTGCCCAAATTTTTAAATAAAAGATAAGATTTTGAAATTTTGCCTTTAGTTAAAGATTAACTCTAATTGGAATTTTTATAAATTCTAAAATTTTAATCTTTAAAACTCTAATTTCCAATTCTTTTAATATATTTGTAACAGCATTCTATAACTTTGCTTTTGTCCTTTTCAAAATTTGGCTATATACCATTAATATAAGTAATATATGTTGGGTGAAAGAAATATAATTTTATGCATATACATTAGTTCTTAATAAATGGTAAACAAATCAAAGGTCAATTAAGTAATAAAATATTTTATGGGGTAAATAATCTATTCAATTTCACCTTTAAGTTGTATGTTTATATCCGTTTTGATAAAATTTGGTTGACATAAACGATACGTATTTATGTTAAATATTCTTAAAACGTATAAAAATTTAAGCGTTCTTTTTGTTATAAATATGAGCGTAATTTTTTAGTTGGTTATTGCGTCTATAGTGCGCATTCCAAAAATATATACCTTAACTGAAAATGGTTAAATAAATTACTAAACGTGCATTTTCGAGTAGGAGAGAAACATATCCGTTTCAATTTTTCCTTTGACCATGACTGGCCATTTACATTTTTAAAGATATCCCACTTCCCTTTTTGCTGCAACTATTTTTATTTAGTATAAAATCTTTGAATAAAGTAACGTTCAAATCTAATATTATTGTCGTTTCCTCCGATATCAACGCTAGTTTCTTCTCAGTATTAAGCACATTTGCAAATTGTTCAAATTCCATAACCGTTCACATTTTATTCTTGCCATGGTTACCTAAAAAATCAATGCAAGATATTCTCTTTAATATTTACACGTTCGCACAAGTTATTCTTTTGGTCAATTTTCCATTTCCGTTTTGAAGCAAATTGATTACTTTCCGTTTTATGTTCTCCTTAATTACGAAAACCATGGCATAATTCCATCACACAACAGATTTCCTACCAATTACTTATAATAGGAATAGAACCAAGTGGCCGTGTATAACAAGGAATAAATCCATGCTCAATCAACTCATGGACCTTTTTAAAATATTTATATTTTTCTTGCCTATAACTTCTCATCTAAATCAACGCACCCTGTAATAATGCAATGAAATCATTTATTTCATTAGCATTCTAAAATTTGAATTCACTTGCCATTTCTCTGCATTTATTTTGGAACGAACAACAAATTTTTGCATTTACCAAATTCTTTTACTTCCTTACTAATATAAACATGTACAAATTATTCGCTTCCAAATCTTTCTCCCCTCTAATTGCGCAACTTTGCTGATTTAAAAACCCACGCACATTCCATCATCTCATATAGCTTCAGCTTCCCTTCCATCTGCGTGAGCTTCTCATATCAAGTATGGCTACATATCTTTTCTTCTTCCTCCTTTTTGCTTTCTTCTTCTTTTATTTCCCTGTTTCATTTACTGCTCCACCACGAAACTCGACCCTCCGCACCACCATGGCACGCTCCGCCTCCAGTGCAAACCCCTTCCCCACATGGCACGACCGCTGATCATAATTGTAGTATGGATTATCTAGGGATGTACATGCATGTCAGGTTTTGGAAGGCACCTTTTTAAATTTTGAAAGGAGAAGGAAGTGGGTTACACCACTTTGAAAATTTATCTCAACTCGCATATGCGTGAATAGCCGAACAAAATTGTTACGTGTTCAAATTTTTGAAACTAAAGTTTCACCACCTCTTTGTATTTATCACAGCCTTTACCTAAGAGAAAAAAATGTTTGATGCGGGTCCAAACAAAGATTTATTCATTATCTTGGAATTTGAACGTAACATATATTTTAACATCGCACGTGGATGGTTTGTGCATGGACATTGGCCAGGCATGGGGTGGAGTTGAGTCATGGGGTGAGGGGGTGCATTACTTATTTATCCTCCTATTTATTCAATTTAAGCTATTCATTTTTGCATCTATAATCATATTTAAATTTTCGTACTAAGTTCTGGTACATTTGTTCCAAGAAACTAAAACTGATCATCGCATCCGCTGAGTTTTGATCATGCCTCATGTATGCTGTCTGTTGTGGTTAATGTATTTCCAAACCAAAATCTTCAGCTTCGTAAAGGTGAGTTTTCTCACCTCACAAACGTACTTATATATATGTGTAAATTGATAACAAGTGTGACTGGAGAATAATTATTATTTTTATTTGACTATGATATAAATTGATGTTGTTAAAAATCCCGTTATTAAACCTATACATCATCAGTTATATTATATACCGTTTATTTATGTTGTTACACTATTTATTTATTATTTATAGTTAATCACACTACAAGTTCCCTGTAGAATAGAAATCGTCACAGGCTGAAATGATAGGCCTGAACGATATTTGTTTATTCATTTATTTATTTAGTTTATTTTATTCTTGGGATTGCGGGTTCGAAATGATAGTACCCAAATTTATTTTGTAAATTACGGATTGAAATGATATATTATCCGTATCACTAGCCCTAGGTTAGAAAATATTATACAGACCCGTGGTTATATATATATATATATATATATATATATATATATATATATTCTGGAATTATTAAATTTTTTTGAAATTAAAATGCTTTGTTTAAAAGTGGATTAAAATGATTATTATATGTATAGTGATGTTTTACAAGATAAATATGTAAATAAATGAATGTTAAAATTTAAAGTATAAATTTATCTTGTAAATTTTGATTGTAAAATAAACAGAATTTAAGTTAAGAAAATATAGGAAAATTTGGTATAACTTGAATATAAAGCGAATTAATAAAGGTTAGGTTTTCTATGAAAAATAGGTAAACTTGGGAAAATATGGAAGTTAAAATATAAGTTGATTTAAAATTTGGAGGTTGGTTTTAAAAATAAGAGTACGTTCAGAAATAAATTGGAAATTTAGTTTATTTTTGAAATGGTAATTAAACTAAATTGTTAAGAAAAATTCATAGAAAATTTTACACTTGAAAGAAAGTATAAAGAAGTTAGATATATATTTGTAAATTTTACTTTATAAAATCATAAAATATTGAGAAATTTAAATGACTATTTAAAGGTGGAAATTTGATTTTACAAGTAAATTTGTTTAAATAGAGGTTTAAATTTTGCTGAAATTATATTGAAGCCTAAAATTTAATTTACTCAAATTGTTGAAAGGATATTTCGCATTTAGCAAAGTGTTGAATGATGATGCAGATAAACTAACGTTAAACCCTTGAAATTTATATTGGCTTGAAAGAATAATAACTTAACCTTTAAACAGTTTAAAATAAAGTATTTTGTTAGAAATATAAACTATTTTTAAAGGTTTATAACCACAGGTAATAATAACGTTGATTGTTAAGGAAACCGGGATCGAATATGTGCATACTCTCTGTCGATACCGAAAACCACTTTGACAACCGTGTACGCGGTGGAGATTCCAGAATGAAGTAGGATGGTGGTGACATTTCCTTTGAGGTAAATACGTGGACCCGACTCTCGTGAGTTGGCATAAGGTGGCTAAAACAGGAGCGATTGACGGACTAATGAGGTAGCACCTTTGATCGGATGCTCTTCTTCGTATGCCATTCTATTACTTTGTGATTGTTTGGTGTGCACCTTTGATTTGGGAGTGTTTTTCAAGGTGGGCGGTAGTAGCAGCTACGCGTTTCCACTTGTCCGAAAGCGTAATTGGTATATCTACCCTGGCATTGCCTAGTTGTGCCGTGTCACCTGCCATAGCGGGCCTTGTACGAGTTTGTTTTTCTCCCATAGCCCATGGAGTATTTAGGGTAGTCACCCGATCTGGAAATGCGCTGATACTGGATGGACAACTGGGACTATTCTGTGGCAAGGGCTATATGGGTAACCCCTTAATGCTATTTAAAAGAAAGTTTATTTTAATATAGACCCTATTATAATACCGAAATTATTAGTACATAGTAAATAGTTTGACGGATCCTTAGGGGATGGGTGGTCCCAAGCATCCTTTAAGTTACTTGCTTTTATATTACTGTTCACTTGAATTAGCTTACACTGTATAAGTATGTATGTCCTGACTTGACTGTTTATGTTTTATTCACGCTCGGGTCAGCCTGATTTTCAGTTCAGACTTCACCTCCAGAGCTAGGACTTCAGTAGATCATCTCTTTTCAAGCTACCATCAAGTTCCTGTTCAGTTCCTATTTTAGCCTTTGTAATCAAAAAAATTTAATATTGAGAGTTTCTGTGGAGATTTCAAACTATATTTGGTTTAAGACTATGTACTTTATACTTACTTTGAGACTATTGATGTGGATTCATGAACCACTATGTTATTTTTGAATTCCGTTGCGAGTATTCTGCTTTCTATGTCTGCGATTCAGTGATTAGATTTCATTTGCTCCAAATTTATTTACAATCTATTGTTTTGAACTATTTAAGTTTAAGAAGTTTTAATTTATTGCCGAATTTGAGTGGTACACAATAGTGGGTCGTTACAGTTTAGTATCAGAGCCCAGTTTAACCATAACTGAGGAGCAAAAACTCATTAGAGATAGGGTAGCAATACCCTAGAATGAGTGAAGTCAAATCTTAGAATCCTTCCCTTGTGAGAGAATGAATTTTAAAGTATAAAATAAATTTTAAATGGTTTTCAAAGAAGTATTTTGATATAAAAACTTTCTTATTTTTAAAAAAAAAATTCCAACTACTTTTTCCCCTTCTCCACCTTATATAAATTTGGTCCTTTGTTGAACGCCTTTCTAGTGAACTTTATCTTATCTAATCTATATTTGCCTCTATATTTTTTTTCTCTGTCCTTAAATTCATTCTTGATTTCTTAGGATGAATCGAGGAAATAACAGAGGTAAGTGACGAGCTGATGCCCCAGATCCTCCACCCGCTGCCCCAATTAGATTTACAAAGCTTTGCAAATATTATATCGAGCTTGGTGGCACCAAGTTGACGGGGTCTAAAACTATAATAGAAGCTCAATAGTGGTTGAGAGACTTGGAGAGAATCTTCTCCTGTATCGAAATCACTAATGCCCAGCAAAGGCAATTGGCGGCTAGGCAGATGAAAGGAGCCGCTTTAAATTGGTGGTTGTCAGTTACTGCTCACACCAATGAGGCTGACATCACCTGGGAGCAATTTAGGGAGGTCTTTCAGGTAAAATGGATGCCTGAAGCTGGTAAGTCCCAGCTGTATAGAGACTTTATAGATTTGAAGCAGGGCGATATGTCCTTTACCAAATACGAGAGGAAATTTAATGAACTCTCGCCATATGGCCTTAATCTGATAGACACCCCGCTTAAGAAGAACGAGAAATTATCGTTGGTGCTCGCCCTGAGTATAACGATCGCCTCATTACCCACGTGCATGGTACGTTTATAGCTCTGATGGACATGGCTCTTCGGTATGAGAACCCAACCACTAGGGCCACTCCAGCTGCCCAGCCTGCACCACCTCAGTTTTCAGGAAATTCTAAGAAAAGGAAGTCCAACTTCTACCCTCATAAGAAGAATAGGACTCAGGGGCTTGGATCATCGACTTCTGCATCCCAGAGGCAGCCGGTAGACCTTTCTACCATCACTTTCCATAGATGCCACCAGAAGGGACACTACGCAAATCGATGTCCTACTTTGGGTGATGTTATTCCACCTCCTACTCAGTTGGCTAGACGAGACCACTGCCACATCTGCCTTCAGCCGGGACACTTCAAGAAGGACTGCCCTACCCAGAAGAACGGCATAGCATCAGGGATTTTTGCGGTGACTTCTGCTTCCTCCCCAGCGCCACAGCCTGCACCAGCACCCGCTCCAGCTCCTAGCGATTCACAAGGTACACTTCAAGGTTCTTTTACTTTATTTAAATCTCCTGTTCGTGTTTTATTCAATACCAGGGCCTCCCATTGCTTCATTTCTATGGACCTTTATAATAAATTCGAGCATCGCCTTTTTCCTGAATTTGCTTCTGTGCCATTATGTGTTTCGATTCCCATCGGTGGCCCTGTAAATCATGATAGGATTTGTAAGCAAGTGAGGCTTATATATCTCGATCACCGTTTCACTGGTGATTTCTATGTTTCGGGGTTTGACGCTTTCAATCTACTGCTTGGGGTGATTGGTTAAATAGGCATGATGCACGTATCTCTTGTAGTTCTCGAATTATTGCCCTTAAAGATGATTTTGGAAATCCATTAGAAATCCAGTGTAGTTTGCCTCAAGATTTCGCTGGCAGTTTCATTTATTCTTTGGATTCATCCCCCAGTGACCTTGACTCGACTCATGTGGTCAGACTTTATCCCGATATATTTGGTGAAGTCACTTATTTACCCCCTAAGAGGGAAATCAACTTCCGTATTGACCTTATTCCTGGAGCACGACCTGTAGTTCTTCCTCCCAGAAGAATGGCACCCAGGGAGAAGATCGAATTAAGGAATCAAATTCGAGACTTGTCCTCTAAAGGTCTGATCAGACCTAGCTTTTAAGAATGGGGAGAAGCCGTAGTTTTAGTTACCAAATCAGATGGTTCTCTCTGGAAGTCTGTTGATTATAGGGAGCTGAACAAGCTCACTATGAAGAATAGATACCCCATGCCTCACATAAATAATATGTTCGATCAGCTCTATAGTGCGACTGTTTTCTCTCAGCTTGATCTAGCAACGGGTTTCCACCAGCTTAGACTTGCTGAGGAAAGCATTCCCAAAACTGCTTTCCGTACAGAGAATGGTTTCTTTGAATGGCTAGTTATGCCTTTTGGTTTGACTAACGCTCCTGCCTTCTTCGTTGACTTGATGAATCGTGTTTTTCGCGACGTACTAAATAAATTTGTTCTAGTCTTTATTGACGATATCCTTATCTTCTCAAAGACAAAGGGAGAGCATAAGTCACATTTGAAGTATGTTCTTGAGACTCTTTGAAATCATCAATTGAAGGCAAAATTCACGAAATGTCACTTCTGGGAAGAAGAAGTCCGATTTCTCGGATATATTGTCTCTAATGAAGGAGTCTCTGTTGATCCAGTCAAGATCGCTGCGATCAAAGTAAGTCTTTCCACCTTTCTCTTCCTAAATTAAATCTTTCTATCTTTTCTGGAGTCTTTATTTCTCCCTATTCTGCTGCAGGATTGGGAAGAAACTAAGACTCCAACTGATGTTCGTAGTTTTCTGGGCCTTGCTGGTTACTATCGGAGGTTCATTGAGAACTTTGCTCGAACTTCTGCACCGCTCACTGCTCTACCTCGAAAGAATGCTAAGTTTATTTGGAGCGATAAGTGTAAAGCGGCATTCCAAGAGTTGAAGGACAAGCTTACCTCCGCACTAGTGCTTACCGTCCAAATGGAAATGAGAGATTAACGGCATTCACCAATGCTTGTTGAGAGGGTTTGGGAGCAGTATTAATGCAAGATGGAAAGGTGATTGCATATGCTAGCCGTCAGTTAAAGACTCACGAAGCTAATTATGATGCTCATGATTTAGAATTGCTAGATGTTGTCTTTGCATTGAAGCTATGGAGACATCATCTGTAACAACCCCCAATTTCGTACCATTCAAATCGACAATAATCCACACATGTCAGACTTGAATGATGCGAAATAACAGATTGTAAATAAATTTGGAGCAAATGAAATCAAATATACAGAATCACAGACACAGAACAAACAGAATAACTCGCGGCGGAATATAAAGTAACATAGTAGTTCATGAAGCTACTATAACAGAGTCTCAAACCAAATACATAATATAGTCTGAAAAACAACAGAATAGAAATCCCAAATACATAGAAGTTCACTAATACATGAGATAAACTAATACAGCTGAAACAGAAGTAGATAAATATGTAGATAAGTAGAAACTCCAGTGAAAGACCAGCTCCAGGAAGAGAATCCAAAGCTGTGAATACTCAGGCAGACCCGAGCGTAAAGCCAAACACAAAACACTCGAGTCAGGACAATATATACTTATATAATGTAAACCAACTCAAGTGAACTGTAATAAAGATACAAGTAACTTAAAGGATGCCTGGGACCGCCCATCCTCTAAGGATCCGTTAAACTATTTACTATATAGTAATATTTCGCTATTATACTAATGTCTGCAGTAAAACAAACATACTTTTAAATAGCGTTCCCGGCTACCCATATCACCCTTCACACATAAAAGTCCCAGTAGTCCATCCAATATGATGCCATCTCCACTCCGGGTGACTGTCAGAGGATACCACACGGGCTACGGGAGAAAGACAAACTCGTAGTAAAAGCTTGGTATGGTAGGTGACACGGCACACAAGGCAATGCCAGGGTAGACATACCAATTACGCACACGGGCTGGTGGTAACGCAGCAGCCACATACGCCCACCCCGAACAACACTCCAAAAATCAAGGGGTGCACCCAATCGATCACAACAGTAATAGAATGGTATCGAAGAAGTGTGTTCAGCCAGAGGTGCTACCTCCTTTGGCCCGAGATCGCTCCTGTTTTAGCCACCTTATGCTAACTCACGGGAGTTAAGTCCACGAAATGTACCTTAGGAACGTCGTCACCATCTTACTTCATTCTGGAATCTTCATCGCGCACGCAGTTGTTAAATTGGTTTTCGGTATCGACAGAGAGTATGTCCATATCCGATCCCGGTCTCTTTAACAACCAATCGTTATTATAACCCATAGTTATAATTTAAAAATGGTATTTATTTTTCAAAAATCAAATATCATTTCAAATCCATTTCAAAATATCAAACTTATCATTTCATTTGAAAACATATTCATTTTATTCAATTTAAAAATACCATTTTAATTCACATTTCAAAATAGTTCAATTCCAAACAAATTACTTCATTTGAATCATTTAAAAATGAAGTTATTACATAAAAAAATTAAATTATTAAATTTCCAAAATTTTCAACTTTCAAAGTTCATTCATTCACTTAATTTTATCAAAACAGTGAAAATTCAACTTTCGCAGCATTTGAAAATTGCTACAGAAAGTTATATTCAAAACAGTTAAATTTAACAAAAGACAGCGTTTAAAATGCTGTAATAGTGTTCATTAGTTTCAAAGAAAAAAAACTTAGTTTAATTCAACAATTATATTTTCTATAATTCACTTTTAACTTATAAAATCACATAATTTTACTTTTATAACCATCATTTAATTTTCTTTAATTTCATGATTTCATAAAGTTAAATTTCCATTTAAAAAAATTCATATTTAACACTAATTCACTTATTAAATTGCAGTGTCCAATTTTAAATTCATTACATTTAAATTTCAACCTAACACTTAAGTTAAAATTCTCAAATATAACTTAGTTCATATTTTTATTTACTTAATTAAAAATTCACTTTTAAGTCAGTTCCAAAAGTTCCAATTTCAGTTACAGTTTAAAATTTCAACTTAAATATTCATTCATTTCACATTTCAACTTTATTAAAATCATTAATATGATATAAAATCACTTTAAATTCCTTTAAATTCAAATTATCATAAATTTATCATGCTTTCATATTCTATTTAATTTCAAATTATAATTAAATCAAATTTCCCAAAATAGCTTACATTCAAAATTTTCTAACCTTTTCGTTAATCTATTTCACTTGTAATTATTCAGAAAATCAATAATATTTTACCAAAAATCATTTTTAATTAGGTTTAAATCAAAATATTTTAATATTTACATTTCTAAAATAATTTTAAAAATTTTTAGAAAAATATATTAACTACGGGTCTGTATATAATTTTCTACACTAGGAAAAGTGATACGGGTAATATATCATTTCAACCCGTAATTTACATAGAAAAATCTGGGTTTTATCATTTCAAACCCACAGTCCCAAGTAAATGAAATAAATTTGAGAATCATTCAGGCCTATCATTTCAGCCCATAATGATTTTCCCTTATTCTAAAGTCCATTCGGGTATGTATCATTTCAACCCATAGTGATTCTAATCTAAAGGGAACTTGCAGTGTGATAAGCGGATAAAATAACAGAACAGCATAATATAACAGTACCAAATGTCATAATAGGTGTTTAAGCATGGGTGAACATCATATAATAGTGACATAGCAAATAATAATATAGTGATGCAGTTTACATATTCACAAGTGATCAATTTACTATTCATATAAGTATAAACTGTCTGGTGAGAATAACTCACTGTTTTGAGTTGATGACACAACGACGAATTGCACAAATAGTATCTACACAAGCACAAAAGCACGACACAGATACGAATGGATGAGCCAAGGATTAATTCCCTTGAATACCAATCAAACAAAACAATATAACAATTATAAGGTTTCAGACCAAAAATTCGATAAACTATGCTAGAAACAACTTCATAAAACAAAGCTGAAATGCTTTGCACTTGCTTCCGACATCCCATAGGCTCGGCCAGAGGTGGATTACAGGTCTAAGGCAATGGTTTTGGGTCAGGTCTGGGTTGCTAAGGTCGGCCTAACATGAGTTTGTTGATGGAAAAAATTATGGAGATGGAACAACAACACAACAAGGCATAACTACTAACAACATCACAAGTTTCAAGCAAACAAAGCTCGGCCAAGGCTGCTGTGGTCACATCCAGAGGAGTAGGGTCCACTGTGGTGATGTGGCAGAGGGTTCTGGAGGTACTGGAGGTGGTGGTGGTCATGTAGGTGGCGGCCATGGGTGGTGGAAGTGGTGGATGTGAAGGCTTGTGCTCGGCTAGGTCAAGATGTTGGAGTTTGGTGAACTTGGTGAAGGAACTACCACCTAGGAAGGTACGGATGGGGATGGTCAGTGAGGAGGAGGTGCTGGTGGCGTGCTCAGGTGGTGGCGGTGGCGGCAGGGGCTGGAGAGGGGCATGGCCGATCCTATGATAAAGAAAATCAAGTGCAAATCAAACGAAAAATCAACATAAGTGAACAAAAGGAGATAAAAGAAAATAGAATCTTACCAACTTCTCAAACAAGTGATGGCCGAATTTTTTTCAGAAATTAGGTGAGAAATGATGTACGTGAATGAAGAATGAAGTGGTCGGCTGAAGATGTGGAGAGTTATGGCTAATTGATGGCAAGAGTTTAGGAAAATGAAGAGGTGGGAAAATCAAAAGCCATTAGAAATAAAAGGTCACGAACCCTTTCAATTTACCTTTAATTATTTATAAATGTTTATATATTATGAAATAACAATATTATCAGATAAAATTTCGAAACTTTAACAAAATATAAAAATATATATACCATTTATTAATTATATAGAGAAAAATTAAGAAAAAATAGTTAAAACAGTGAACTAGACAAGAAAATTTGAAAGTAAATGAAATAAAAAAAAATTCATATGAGCTTGTAAAGTATTTTTAAACATAAATAATAACATAAAACAAAATTTTATTCACAAAATAAATATTTAAAATTTAATTTAAATATAATTTTTAATGCAGAAAATAGCAAAAAAATAGGAAAACAGTCCTTAAAAATAGGAAATCAATACAGTAAATTGTGGAAAAATTATATTATTATTTTTAAAATATTTAGAGATGAAATTTCACAAATAAAACAAATTTAAAATAAAATAAAGAAATTTAAAATGAAGAAAATGGCAGAAAATTAGAAAAAAGCCTTTAAAAATAGGAAATAAATACAGTAAATTTTGGAAAAATTACATTATCATTTTAAAAATGTTTAGAAATGATATCACACAAATAAACAAATTTAAATTAATTTCAAAATGAAATAAAGTCAAATTTAAATATATAGTCAAAATCTAGGGTTGTTACACTCTCCCCCACTCAAATCTTTTCGTCCTCGAAAAGAATGGAAAGGAAAAATAAAGAGAAACAAGATAAAGAAACAAAATAGTACCTGAAACGAATAGTTCCGGATTCGAAGCATGAATGCTCTCCTCCGTTTCCCAAGTACAATCTCGATCATCAGTACTCCACTGTATTTTGACCAGATTAACAGATTTTCTTCTGAGCTGCTTCGTATCTCTATCGACAATACGAAGTGGCTTCCTCTCAACAGTTAGGTTAGGCTCCATATCCAAACTATCAAGAGTAGAAGGCTGGACAATAAGAGATGGATCATGGAGATGACGGCGAAGATGTGAGACATGGAATACATCATGCACTCCAGAAAGCTTCTCGGGCAAATCCAGACGATAAGCCAAAGAACCAACTCTTTCCATGATGCGGAAAGGACCAATGAACCTGCGAGAAAGCTTCCCTCTACGACCAAAGCGAATGACATTCCTCAAGGGAGAAACCTTAAGGAACACCTGATCACCAACAACAAATTCCAAAATTCGCCTACGCCTATCAGCATATTTCTTCTGTCTATCCTAAGCGACTCTCAGCCTCTTCTTAATCTCCTCAACTTTCTCAGAAGCTTCCAAAATCACTTCTGGACCAAGAACCAAACGATTATCGGATTCAATCCAGCAAGATGGAGATCTACAAGGTCGCCCGTATAAAGCAGCAAACATAGACATTTTGAGACTGGCCTGAATGCAAAGATGGAATGAGATAGATAAAAAGATCAAGAATAGACCGAAAACAGAAGATAAGATAATACCTGATAGCTATTATTATAGGTAAATTCGGCAAGATGGAGATAATCTTCCCAAGATCCTCCAAAATCAAGCATACAAGCACGAAGAATATCCTTGAGAATCTGATTTACTCTTTCCGTCTGACCGTCGGTCTGAGGATGATAAGCAGTGCTCAGATTCAAACGAGTACCCAAAGATTCCTGAAAAGCCTTCCAGAACTGACTAGTAAAGATAGGGTCACGATCACAAACAATACTGAGAGGAACACCATGGAGACGAACGATCTCTCTCATGTAAATCTCAGATAAACTAGAAGCAGAACGAGTAGACTTGACCGGAATAAAATGAGCGGACTTGGTCAGTCTATCAACAATAACACAGATACTCTCATTGCCTTTCCGAGTCCTCAGTAAACCATCGATGAAATCCATGGAAACCTGTTCCCACTTCCAATTAGGAATCTCGAGGGGCTGCAACAAACCAGGGGTCTTCTGGTGATCGGCTTTGACTTGCTGACAAGTCGCACACCGACTAACAAAGATAGAGATATCCCTCTTCATCCCATTCCACCAATAAAGCCTCTTCATATCCTGATACATCTTCGACACACCAGGATGAATAGAAAGTCTGGATCTATGATTTTCCTGAAGCAACTCCTGTCTTAAACTATCAACCTTCGGAGCACAAATCCTCCCATTAATCCGCAAAATCCCTTTGTCATCAATCTGAGCTCCACTGCTACCTCTACTACCACCAACTCTGCTACGAACACTCTCCTTCATCAATCTAAGCATCTCATCCTTATCCTGCTTAGCCATAATCTGATCCAGAAGAGGAGAAGAAGAGACAACAAGCTGACACAACAAAGCCTTCTTCCGACTCAGAGCATCGGCCACAACATTAGCTTTACCGGGAGTATAGTTAATGTCGAGGTCGTAAGAAGCCAGAAACTCAAGCCAACGAACTTGCCTCTGATTCAGATCCTTCTGGGTGAAGATATATCTCAGAGACTGGTGATCTGTGAAAAGCTCAAACTTGGTTCCAAGAAGATGATGCCTCCAAAGTTTCAAAGCAAAGACAACAACAAGTAACTCTAAATCATGAGCAGCATAATTTGCTTCGTGGGTCTTCAACTGACGGCTGGCATAGGCAATAACTCTACCATCCTGCATGAGAACAGCACCCAAACCCTCACGACAAGCATCAGTATAAACTGTAAATCCCTCACTCCCATTCGGAACAGTAAGAACTGGTGCGGAAGTTAGTTTGCTCTTCAACTCACTGAATGCAGCCTTAAACTTATCACTCCAGACAAATCTGGCATTCTTCCGAGTTAAAGCTGTGAGAGGTGCAGCAATCCGAGCAAAATTCTCAATGAATCTCCGGTAGTAACCGGCAAGACCCAGAAAACTACGAATATCAGATGGAGTCTTTGGAGTTTCCCAATCCTAGAAAAATCGGGGAAAAATAAAACAATAGGAAAAAAATAGTTATTAAAATGGTAGAGAAAGAGAAAAAAAAGAAAGACTTACATTGACCGCAGTAATCTTAACTGGATCAACAGAGACTCCATTACTAGAAACAATATGCCCGAGATAACGGACTTCATCCTTCCAGAAATGGCATTTAGAAAATTTAGCCTTTAACTGATGATTTCTGAGAGTCTCAAGAACATATTTCAAATCCGACTTATGCTCATCCTTAGTCTTAGAGAAGACAAGGATATCATCAACAAAGACTAGCACAAATTTATTAAGCACATCACGAAAAACACGATTCATCAAATCAACAAAGAAAGCAGGAGCATTAGTCAAACCAAAAGGCATGACTAACCATTCATAAAGTCCATTCTCATTGCGGAAAGCAGTCTTGGGAATGCTATCCTCAGCAACCCTGAGCTGATGAAAACCTGCGGCAAGGTCAAGCTGAGAGAAAATAGTGGCACCATGAAGCTGATCAAACATATCATTGACACGAGGCATAGGATATCTGTTTTTCACAGTGAGCTTGTTCAGCTCCCTATAATCAACACACATCCGAAGTGAACCATCAGATTTGGTTACAAAAACTACCGCAGCTCCCCATTCAGAAAAACTGGGCCTAATCAGACCTTTGGAAGATAAGTCTTCAATTTGCTTTCCCATCTCAACCTTCTCGCAGGGTGCCATTCTTCTAGGAGGAAGAACAATAGGTTGAGCACCAGGAATAAGATCAATTCGAAAATCAATTTCCCGCTTCGGAGGTAAAGAAATGACTTCGCCAAATACATCGGGATATAATCTAACCACAGGAGTTGAATCAAGGTTACTGGAAGAAGAATCCAAAGAATAAATAAAGTTGCCAACAAAATCCTGAGGCATGCGACACTGAATAATCTAGGAATTCCCTTGATCATCAACAAGCTGAACAGACCGGGCTTTACAAGAGATATGAGCATTATGATTCACTAACCAATCCCGACCAAGCAATAAATCAAAAGCATCGAAGCCTAGAATATAAAAATCACCACTAAAGCGATGATCAGAATAGAGAAGTTTCACCTCTCAACAAATCCGATTAAGGTCAGCAGGACCCCCAATAGGATTTGAAACACATAATGGAATAGAAGTATACTTAGGAGAAAGGAGATGTTCAAACTTATCACACAAATCAACAGAAATAAAACTGTGTGAAGCACCAGTATCAAACAACACACGAACAGGATGATGAAATAAAGTAAATGAACCCTGGAGTGTACCTTGGTCATCACTAGGAGCAGGGGCAGGTGGAGGAACTGGAGATGAGGCAGAATTGACAGCAAATATACCAGAAGGAGTACCCCTCTGCTGGGTAGGGCAATCCTTCTTAAAATGACCGGGCTGGAGACAGATATGGCAGAGATCACGTCTAACCGACTGAGCAGGTGGAGGAACTGCAGCACCAGATAATGTGGGACAGCTATTGGCATAGTGCCCTCTCTGATCACACCTAAAGCAAGTGATGGAGGAGAGATCAACTGGTTGCCTCCAAGCTGGGGCAGATGATAAAGATCCTAAACCAGGACGCTTCTGCCAATTCTTCTTCTGCTGCTGGAAATTTGGCTTACGCTTCTTGGAACCTGCAGAGGAAGACTGAGCACCAGAAACAGCAGGACCTTTGGATGTGGGATTCTCATAGCAAATAGCCATATCCATAAGCTGGGCGAAAGAACCATGAACATGAGAAATAAGGCGACTATAATACTCTGGCCGAGCACCAGCAATAAATTTCTCATTGTTCTTAAGAGGAGTATCAATAAGGCCATGACCGAACTTGGAAAGTTCATTGAATTTCCTCTCATACTCAGCAAAAGACATGGTACCCTGCTTCAGATCCATAAACTCACGATAAAGCTGAGATTTCCCGACTTCTGGCATCCATTTTTCCACAAAAGCCTCCCTGGAAAAGAGATACAGAAAACAAGCTTAAGATAGATTCAAAGAAAGGAAAAACAGGAACAAAATTAAGATAACCCAAAGGATACCTAAACTGCTCCCAAGTGAGATCAGCCTCGACGGTGTTAGCCGTAACGGACTCCCACCAATCTAAAGCAGAATCATGCAACTGCCAGGCTGCAAGCTGACGCTTCTGAGTATCAGTAATGTCAAGATCAGTAAATATCCTCTCAAGACTCCGCAACCACTGCTGAGCCTCAATGATAGTCTTTGAACCGGTGAATGGGGTTCCACCATGTTGAGAGAATTCCTTACAAAGAACAGTGAACCTGACTGGAGCAACAGGTTGAGGAGCTGGGGCAGTACCGCGACCCCTAACTCTGGCATTTCCCCGATTCATCCTGAAAAAATATCAAGAATGAATTTAGGATAAGAATAAAGACAAGCCGAAGACAAATTAAGATAAGGCAAGATAATACACCTGGATGAATATCTTAAAGAAAGAAAAGATCCTAACAAGATAGATACGAAAGAAAGGAAAGTTAGAAAACATTTGAAAATCCTTTAAAAGCAAGAAAAATTTATATATCAAAATAATCTTTGAAAATCCTTTGAAAACATTTTGAAAAACCATTTTATACTTTGAAAATACGTCTCTCACAAAGATATGATTCTGAGATTGATTTCACTCATTCTAGGGTGGAAATACCCTATCTCTAATGAGTTTTTGCTCCGCAGAGGCAATGGTTGCCAAAACCAAAGCTCTGATAACAACTGTAACAACCCCCAATTTCGAACCATTCAAATCGACAATAATCCACACATGACAGACTTGAATGATGCGAAATAACATATTGTAAATAAATTTGGAGCAAATGAAATCAAATATACAGAATCACAGACACAGAACAAACAGAATAACTCGCGGCGGAATATAAAGTAACATAGTAGTTCATGAATCTACTATAACAGAGTCTCAAACCAAATGCATAATATAGTCTGAAAAACAGCAGAATAGAAATCCCAAATACATAGAAGTTCACAAATACATAAGATAAACTAATACGCTGAAACAGAAGTAGATAAATATGTAGATAAGTAGAAACTCCAGTGAAAGACCAGCTCCAGGAAGAGAATCCAAATCTGTGAATACTCAGGCTGACCCGAGCGTAAAGCCAAACACAAAACACTCGAGTCAGGACATTATATACTTAAATAATGTAAACCAACTCAAGTGAACTGTAATAAAGATACAAGTAACTTAAAGGATGCCTGGGACCGCCCATCCTCTAAGGATCCGTTAAACTATTTACTATATAGTAATATTTTGCTATTATACTAATGTCTACAATAAAATAAACATACTTTTAAATAGCGTTCCGGGCTACCCATATCACCATTCACACATAATAGTCCCAGTAGTCCATCCAATATCATGCCATCTCCACTCCGGGTGACTGTCAGAGGATACCACACGGGCTACGGGAGAAAGACAAACTCGTAGTAAAGGCTCGGCATGGTAGGTGACACGGGACACAAGGCAATGCCAGGGTAGATATACCAATTACGCACACGGGCTGGTGGTAACGCAGCAGCCACATACGCTCACCCCGAACAACACTCCAAAAATCAAGGGGTGCACCCAATCGATCACAACAGTAATAGAATGGTATCGAAGAAGTGTGTTCAGCCAGAGGTGCTACCTCCATTGGCCCGAGATCGCTCATGTTTTAGCCACCTTATGCTAACTCACGGGAGTTAGGTCCACGAAATGTACCTTAGGAACGTCGTCACCATCTTACTTCATTCTGGAATCTTCATCGCGCACGCAGTTGTTAAATTGGTTTTCGGTATCGACAGAGAGTATGTCCATATCCGATCCCGGTCTCTTTAACAACCAATCGTTATTATAACCCATAGTTATAATTTAAAAATGGTATTTATTTTTCAAAAATCAAATATCATTTCAAATCCATTTCAAAATATCAAACTTATCATTTCATTTGAAAACATATTCATTTTATTCAATTTAAAATTACCATTTTAATTCACATTTCAAAATAGTTCAATTCCAAACAAATTACTTCATTTGAATCATTTAAAAATGAAGTTATTACATAAAAATTAAATTATAAAATTTCCAAAATTTTCAAATTTCAAAGTTCATTCATTCACTTAATTTTATCAAAATAGTGAAAATTCAACTTTCGCGGCATTTGGAAATTGCTACAGAAAGTTATATTCAAAACAGTTAAATTTAACAAAAGACAGCGTTTAAATTGCTGTAATAGTGTTACATTAGTTTCAAAGAAAAAAAAACTTAGTTTAATCCAACAATTATATTTTCTATAATTCACTTTTAACTTATAAAATCACATAATTTTACTTTTATAACCATCATTTAATTTTCTTTAATTTCATGATTTCATAAAGTTAAATTTCCATTTAAAAAAATTCATATTTAACACTAATTCACTTATTAAATTGCAGTGTCCAATTTTAAATTCATTACATTTAAATTTAAACTTAACACTTAAGTTAAAATTCTCAAATATAACTTAGTTTATATTTTTATTTACTTGATTAAAAATTCACTTTTAAGTCAATTCCAAAAGTTACAATTTAAGTTACAATTTAAAATTTCAACTTAAATATTCATTCATTTCACATTTCAACTTTATTAAAATCATTAATATGATATAAAATCACTTTAAATTCATTTAAATTCAAATTATCATAAATTTATCATGCTTTCATATTCTATTTAATTTCAAATTATAATTAAATCAAATTTCCCAAAATAGCTTACATTCAAAATTTTCTAACCTTTTCGTTAATTTATTTCACTTGTAATTATTCAGAAAATCAATAATATTTTACCAAAAATCATTTTTAATTAGGTTTAAATCAAAATATTTTAATATTTACATTTCTAAAATAATTTTAAAATTTTTTAGAAAAATATATTAACTACGGGTCTGTATATAATTTTCTACACTAGGAAAAGTGATACGGGTAATGTATCATTTCAACCCGTAATTTACAAAGAAAAATCCGGGTTTTATCATTTCAAACCCACAGTCCCAAGTAAATGAAATAAATTTGAAAATCATTCAGGCCTATCATTTCAGCCCATAATGATTTTCCCTTATTCTAAAGTCCGTTCGGGTATGTACCATTTCAACCCATAGTGATTCTAATCTAAAGGGAACTTGCAGTGTGATAAACGGATAAAATAACAGAACAGCATAATATAATAGTAACAAATGTCATAATAGGTGTTTAAGCATGGGTGAACATCGTATAATAGTGACATAGCAAATAATAATATAGTGATGCAGTTTACATATTCACAAGTGATCAATTTACTATTCATATAAGTATAAACTGTCTGGTGAGAATAACTCACTGTTTTGAGTTGATGACACAACGGCGAATTGCACAAACGGTATCTACACAAGCACAAAAGCATGACACAGATACGAATGGAGGAGCCAAGGATTAATTCCCTTGAATACCAATCAAACAAAACAATATAACAATTATAAGGTTTCAGACCAAAAATTCGATAAGCTATGCTAGAAATAACTTCATAAAACAAAGCTGAGATACTTTGCTCTTGCTTCCGACATTCCATAGGCTCGCCAGAGGTGGAGTACAGGTCTAAGGCAATGGTTTTGGGTCAGGTCTGGGTTGCTAAGGTCGTCCTAACATGAGTTTGTTGATGGCAAAAATTATGGAGATGGAACAACAACACAACAAGGCATAACTACTAACAACATCACAAGTTTCAAGCAAACAAAGCTCGGCCAAGGCTGATGTGGTCACGACCATAGGAGTAGGGTCCACTGTGGTGACGTGGCAGAGGGTGTTGGAGGTGTTGGAGGTGGTGGTGGTCATGTAGGTGGCGGCCATGGGTGGTGGAAGTGGTGAATGTGAAGGCTTGTGCTCGGCTAGGTCAAGATGTTGGAGTTTGGTGAACTTGGTGAAGGAACTACCACCTAGTGTGGTACGGATGGGGATGGTCAGTGAGGAGGAGGTGCTGGTGGCGTACTCAGGTGGTGGTGGCGGCGGCAGGGGCTGGAGAGGGGCATGGCTGATCCTATGATAAAGAAAATCAAGTGCAAATCAAACGAAAAATCAACATAAGTGAACAAAAGGAGATAAAAGAAAATAGAATCTTACCAACTTCTCAAACAAGTGATGGCCGAATTTTTTTCAGAAATTAGGTGAGAAATGATGTACGTGAATGAAGAATGAAGTGGTCGGCTGAAGATGTGGAGAGTTATGGCTAATTGATGGCAAGATTTTATGAAAATGAAGAGGTGGGAAAATCAAAAGCCATTGGAAATAAAAGGTCACAAACCCTTTCAATTTACCTTTAATTATTTATAAAAGTTTATATATTATAAAATAAAAATATTATCAGATAAAATTTCGAAACTTTAACAAAATATAAAAATATATATACCATTTATTAATTATATAGAGAAAAATTAAGAAAAAATAGTTAAAACAGTGAACTAGACAAGAAAATTTGAAAGTAAATGAAATAAAAAAAAATCATATGAGCTGGTAAAGTATTTTCAAACATAAATAATAACATAAAACAAAATTTTGTTCACAAAATAAATATTTAAAATTTAATTTAAATATAATTTTTAATGCAGAAAATAGCAAAAAAAGGGAAAACAGCCCTTAAAAATAGGAAATCAATACAGTAAATTTTGAAAAAATTCTATTATTATTTTTAAAATATTTAGACATGAAATTTCAAAATAAAACAAATTTAAAATAAAATAAAGAAATTTAAAATGAAGAAAATGGCAGAAAATTAGAAAACAGCCTTTAAAAATAGGAAATAAATACAGTAAATTTTGGAAAAATTACATTATCATTTTAAAAATGTTTAGAAATGATATCACACAAATAAACAAATTTAAATTAATTTCAAAATGAAATAAACTCAAATTTAAATATATAGTCAAAATCTAGGGTTGTTACATCATCTCTTGGGGTCAAAGTTTGATCTCTTCAGCGATCATCAGCCTTTGAAATATATCTTCACCCAGAAGGATTTGAAGCAGAGACAAGTTCGGTGGCTTGAGTTTCTTTCTTCTTACGATCATGACATAAACTATACTCCTGGGAAGGTTAATGTTGTGGTGGATGCGTTGAGTAGGAAGAAGTCTTTGTTGTGCCAGCTTATTGTTTCTTCTCCTCTTTTGGATCGTATCATGGCTAAACAGGATGAGGACGAGATGCTTAAGCGTAAGAAGGGAAGTGTCCATAGCAGGGTTGGAGGTAATAGTCTTGATGGTAGTGGAGCTTAGATTGAAGATAAAGGGATTTTAAGGGTTATTAATCGGATTTGTGTTTCGAATGTTGATGGTTTAAGACAGGAGTTACTTCGAGAACATCGTCAATCCAGACTTTCCATTCATCCTGGTGTAACGAAGACGTATCAGGATTTGAAGAAACTTTATTGTTGGAAGGGTATGAAGCGCGATGTCTCTATCTTTGTGAGTAGGTGTGCGATTTGTCAGCAAGTCAAGGCGGATCATCAGAAGACACCGGGTTTGTTGCAGCCTCTGGAGATTCCAAATTGGAAATGGGAGCAAGTTTCTATGGATTTTATCGATGGTTTATCGAGATCTAGGGGGGAGTGAGAGAATCTGGGTTATCATGGATAGACTGACCAAATCCGCTCATTTTATTCCGATCAAGCCTACTCGTACGGCTTTGAGCTTATCTGAGATTTATATGAGGGAGATTGTTCGCCTCCATGTTGTTCCCCTTAGCATAGTTTATGATCGAGACCCTATCTTCACCAGCAAATTTTGGAAAGCTTTCCAGGAATCCTTGGGTACTCGTCTGAATCTGAGCACTTCTTACCACCCACAGACCGACGGTCAAAAAGAAAGGGTGAATCAGATTCTAGAGGATCTTCTTCGTGCCTATAATTTCGATTATGGAGGATCTTGGGAAGATCATCTCCATCTTATGGAATTCACCTATAACAATAGTTATCAGGTATAAATTACAATCCTCTATTCTTATCTTATCTTAATTCCCTATCTATCTCATTCTATCTTTTTCAGGCTAGTCTTAAGATGTCCCCATTTGCTGCTCCTTACGGGCAACCCTGTAGATCTCCATCTTGCTGGATTGAATCCGGTAACTGCTTAGTTCTTGGTCCCCATATGATTCTAAAAGCTTTGGAGAAAGTCGAGGAGATTAATATAAGGTTAAGGATTGCTCAGGATAGGCAGAAGAAGTACGCGGATCTTCATAGAAGAAGCTTGGAGTTCGCAGTCGGAGATTTGGTTTTTCTTAAGGTCTCTCCCTTAAGAAGTGTGGTTCGGTTTGGACGTAGTGGGAAGCTTGCTCCTAGGTTCATCGGTCCATTCCACATCTTGTAAAGGATTTGGGCTCTTGCTTATCGATTGGAGCTGCCTGAGAAATTCACTGGAATACACAATGTATTCCATGTATCCCACCTTCGTCCCTGTCTACAAGATCCATCTCTTATTATCCAGCCTTCTGCTCTTGATAGTTTGGACATCGAGCCTGACCTAACTATTGAAAGGAAGCCGCTTCATTTCGTCGATCGAGGTACGAAACAGCTAAAAGAAAGTCTGCCCGCTTGGTCAAAGTGCAATGGAGCACTGATGAACGGGATTGCACCTGGGAGACGGAGGAGAGCATTCGTGCTTCGAATCCAGAATTATTTGTTTAAGGTACTTTACCCTTTTATTTTATCTTCTTTTATTTTCCTTCCTTCGTTCCTTTTCGAGGACGAAAAGTTCTGAGTGGGGGAGAGTGCAACAGCCCAAATTTAACAAGTATTTTTCATTTTATTTTAGAACTTTGGGATTTATTATATAAAAATTTAAATTTATATTTATTAAATCATTGCCCAAATTTTTAAATAAAAGATAAGATTTCTGAAATTTTGCCTTTAGTTAAAGATTAACTCTAATTGGAATTTTTATAAATTCTAAAATTTTAATCTTTTAAACTCTAATTTCCAATTCTTTTAATATATTTGTAATAGCATTCTATAACTTCACTTTTGCCCTTTCCAAAATTTGGTTATATACCTTTAATATAAGTAATATATATTGGGTGAAAGAAATATAATTTTATGCATATACATTAGTTCTTAATAAATGGTAAATAAATCAAAGGTCAATTAAGTAATAAAAAAATTTATGGGGTAAATAATCTATTCCATTTCACCTTTAAGTTGTATGCTTATATCCATTTTGATAAAATTTGGTTGACATAAATGATACGTATTTATGTTAAATATTCTTAAAACGTATAAAAATTTAAGCGTTCTTTTTGTTATAAATATGAGCGTAATTTTTTAGTTGGTTATTGCGTCTATAGTGCGCATTCCAAAAATATATACCTTAATTGAAAATAGTTAAATAAATTACTAAACGTGCATTTTCGAGTAGGAGAGAAACATATCCGTTTCAATTTTTCCTTTGACCATGACTGGCCATTTACATTTTTAAAGATATCCCACTTCCCTTTTTGCTGCAACTATTTTTATTTAGTATAAAATCTTTGAATAAAGTAACGTTCAAATCTAATATTATTGTCCTTTCCTCCGATATCAACGCTAGTTTCTTCTCATTATTAAGCACATTTGCAAATTGTTCAAATTCCATAACCGTTCACATTTTATTCTTGCCATGGTTACCTAAAAAATCAACGCAAGATATTCTCTTTAATATTTACACGTTCGCACAAGTTATTCTTTTGGTCAATTTTCCATTTCCGTTTTGAAGCAAATTGATTACTTTCCGTTTTATGTTCTCCTTAATTACGAAACCCATGGCATAATTCCATCACACAACAGATTTCCTACCAATTACTTATAATAGGAATAGAACCAAGTGGCCGTGTATAACAAGGAATAAATCTGTGCTCAATCAACTCATGGACCTTTTTAAAATATTTATATTTTTCTTGCCTATAACTTCTCATCTAAATCAACGCACCCTGTAATAATGCAATGAAATCATTTATTTCATTAGCATTCTAAAATTTGAATTCACTTGCCATTTCTCTGCATTTATTTTGGAACGAACAACAAATTTTTGCATTTACCAAATTCTTTTACTTCCTTATTAATATAAACATGTAAAAATTATTCGCTTCCAAATCTTTCTCCCCTCTAATTGCGCAATTTTGCTGATTTAAAAACCCACGCACAGTCCATCATCTTGTATAGCTTCAGCTTCCCTTCCATCTGCGTGTGCTTCTCATATCAAGTATGGCTAAATATCTTTTCTTCTTCCTCCTTTTTTCTTTTTTCCTTTTATTTCCCTATTTCATTTACTGCTCCACCATGAAACTCGACCCTCCGCACCACCATGGCACGCCCCGCCTCCAGTGCAAACCCCTTCCCCACATGGCACGACCGCTGATCTTGATTGTAGTATGGATTAACTAGGGACATGCATGTCAGGTTTTGGAAGGCACCTTTTTAAATTTTGAAAGGAGAAGGAAGTGGGTTACACCACTTTGAAAATTTATCTCAGCTCGCATATGCGTGAATAGCCAAACAAAATTGTTACATGTCCAAATTTTTGAAACCAAAGTTTCACTACCTCTGTGTATTTATCACAGCCTTTACCTAAGAAAAAAAATGTTTGTTGCGGGTCCAAACAAAGCTTTATTCACCATCTCGGAATTTGAACGTAACATATATTTTAACATCACACGTGGAAGGTTTGTGCATGGACATTGGCCGAGCATAGGGTGGAGTTGAGTCGTGGGGTGAGGGGGTGCATTACTTATTTATCCTCCTATTTATTCATTTTTGCTTCTATAATCATATTTAAATTTTTGTACTAAGTTCCGTACATTTGTTTCAAGAAACTAAAACTGATCATCGCATCCGCTAAGTTTTGATCGTGCGTACTGTACGCTGTTTGTTGTGGTTACCGTAGTTTCAAATCAAAATCTTCAGCTTCGTAAAGGTTAGTTTTCTCACCTGACAAACGTACTTATATATATCTGTAAATTGATAACAAGTGTGATTGTAGAATAATTATTATTTTTATTTGACTGTGATATAAATTGATGATGTTAAAAATCCAATCATTAAACCTATACATCATCAGTTATATTATATACTGTTTATTTATGCTGTTACACTATTTATTTATTATTTATAGTTAATCACACTGTAAGTTCCCTGTAGAATAGCAATCGTCACAGGCTGAAATGATAGGCCTAAACGATATTTATTTATTATTTTATTTATTTAGTTTATTTTATTCTTGGGATTGCGGGTTCGAAATGACAGAGCCCGGATTTATTTTTTAAATTACGAATTGAAACGATATATTATCCGTATAACTTGACCTAGGTTAGACAATATTATAAAGACCCGTGGTTATATATATATATATATATATATATATATATATATATATATATAGACACACACACTCTGGAAATATTAAATATTTTTTTCAATTAAAATACTTTGTTTAAAAGTGGATTAAAATGATTATTATAAGTATAGTGATATTTTACAAGATAAATATGTAAATAAATGAATGTTAAAATTTAAAGTATAAATTTATCTTGTAAATTTTGATTGTAAAATAAATAGAATTTAAGTTAAGAAAATATAGGAAATTTGGTATAACCTGAATATAAAGCGAATTAATTAAGGTTAGGTTTTCTATGAAAAATAGGTAAACTTGGGAAAATATGGAAGTTAAAATATAACTTGATTTAAAATTTGTAGGTTGGTTTTAAAAATAAGGGTAGGTTCGAAAATAATTGGAAATTTAGTTTATTTTTGAAACAGTAATTAAACTAAATTGTTAAGAAAAATTCATAGAAAATTTTACACTTGAAAGAAAATATAAAGAAGTTAGATATATATTTGTAAATTTTACTTTATAAAAATCATAAAATATTGAGAAATGCAAATGACTGTTTAAAGGTGGAAATTTGATTTTATAAGTAAATTTGTTTAAATAGAGGTTTAAATTTTGCTGAAATTGTATTGAAGGCTAAAATTTAATTTACTCAAATTGTTGAAAGGATATTTCCGCATTTAGCAAAGTGCTGAATGATGATGCAGATAAACTAAGGCTAAACCCTTGAAATTTATATCGGTTTGAAAGAATAACAACTTCACCTTTAAACAGTTTAAAATAAAGTATTTTGATTGAAATATAAACTATTTTCAAAGGTTTATAACCACGGGTAAGAATAACGTTGGTTGTTAAGGAGACCGGGATCGGATATGGGCATGCTCTCTGTCGATACCGAAAACCACTTTGACAACCGTGTACGCGGTGGAGATTCTAGAATGAAGTAGGATGGTGGTGACGTTTCCTTTGAGGTAAATACGTGGACCCGACTCTCATGAGTTGGCATAAGGTGGCTAAAACAGGAGCAACTGACGGATTAATGAGGTAGCACCTTTGATTGGACGACCTTCTTCGTATGGCATTCTATTACTCTGTGATTGTTTGTTGCGCACCTTTGATTTAGGCGTGTTGTTCGAGATAGGCGGTAGTAGCAGCTATGTATTTCCACCGGTCCGGAAGCGTAATTGGTATATCTACCCTGGCATTGTCTAGTTGTGCCGCGTCACCTACCATAGCGAGCCTTGTACGAGTTTGTTTTTCTCCCGTAGCCCGTGGAGTATTTAGGGTAGTCTCCCGATCTGGAGATGCGCTGATACTGGATGGACTACTGGTACTATTATGTGGTAAGGACTATATGGGTAACCACTTAACACTATTTAAAAGTAAGTTCGTTTTAATATAGACTGTAATGACCTGTAAATTTCGATAATTAAACTGGTTAATTTAATAAGATTTTTGTAATTAAATTTAAGAAAAAAAAACCTTTATAATTTATAATGAAGTGACTGTTTAAAATGAAATGAAAATAATAGGGATATAGTAACGGTTGTAAGTTACTATTTAATTGGTCTATTAATGTAGTTTCAACCGTTACATTTGGGCATTAAATTGAATATATGCAAATAAACGTATGGTAATGGAGTGAATTCAACATTATATAAGCAATTCAACATTATATAAGCAACTCAACATTATATAAGCAATTCTGATAATTAGTGGAAATAATAAACTTGAGTGTAATATAAAGTTAGTGACAACATTTATGCAAGTCACCTTTTTATTTAGGGCCGCTAAATTCAGAGTAGGAAGTCAATCACATTTAAATGTAGGTAAATGTTCATTAATGTGAGATAGGACTGTAACCGTAATGTGTGAATGTAAATGAAATGACATAAATGAAAATTTATATTTTATTCATAAGATGAAATAAACGAATGAAACCAGGTTGAATAAATTGATTTAGGTTTTATTTATGATAAATGTATATATTTGGGGAATTCAATATAATTGAAAATAACAAGTTATTACAAAGGAAAGATGAAAATTGGAATATATATTTTTGTAAGGAAAGATAAACAAATAAAACTAGGTTTATAAAGTGATAACAGATTTAATAAAAGAGTAAGATTAAAGCATGGTAGTTATTGGAAAGTAATTAATTGAAATTTGAATGAATTGGGAATATTTTTTTAATGTATTAGTATAAAAACCAATTTTAATATTACCCATAAGAGGAAAAGTTAATAGTCGATTCAATAACATGATTGAGAAATCAAATATATGGATTTATTGGGAATTTAAAACTTATACTTTTTTTGATAAAATACAGCGTTTTACACGCAATAAAATTTTCTACTTTTATTACACATTATATATATATATATATATGTTCTTATTATTATTATTTCATATATCCACCTATATTTTATCTTTCTATTTTTATTTTTGACAGTCATGTTTATTTATTAGATTATTGCTTGTTTATATCTTTTATTTATGGCTTGGAAGAAACTAAAAGGGTATGCGTTATATTGTCTTAATTGCTTGCCGTTTTAATTGCCTACTCTTTAGTTCTTTTTATTTATAAAACCTTGAAATTTAATATAAATTTTAACTTGATTTAATCATTTCCTAAATGTCTAAATATAAAATTGGAAGTTTTGAAATTTTTACTTTGTTAAAAGACAACTCAAGTTGGAATTTTAATAAAAATGAACTATGTATATTTTAAATATGAAGAATGTAAACAAGTTAAAATTTTAGTTAAGTAATAACTTTGTAAAATCCAGTGTTTTACAGACTGTTAAATTTTGCATTTAAAAAGGGTACGCATTGTAATGATATAAGTAACGTAAAAACGTATAAATTAAAAACGTTACCTTTGTATAAATTTTTGGGTGTATTGTAATGCGTCAGTTTGGCGTATTTGAAAAAATTATATTTCAATATCTATATGGATTAATAAAATCAATTAGGAGATTTCCAACCAATACGTATTGATTTCGTGCCTATCCGTTTCTCTAAAATCATGCACTGATTAAGGAGATTCCCACTACCAATATTGTTTTCAAAATCGTGCTTCCCTTTCACGCAAATATCATCTGGAAAGAAATCAAACTTGCTTTCCTTGCGCGTGACATATCAGTGAAATTTATTTCCTTTAACATCTTTGTCATTTGCCTCTTTATAGAGATTTGATTTAAAAACTTTCACAAGTAAATTTTATTCCACTTGCCATTCATTCCTCTCAATCAAATATAATTGCTTGCCTTCTAAAATTCAATCAATCAGAAAATTAAATTTCTTACCATTTTCTCTCCGTGACATAAATCAACGCATGCATTCAAATTTGTCCTTGAAGTAGCATCCAAAGCAAATTAATACTTGCTAATTCTTTGTATATAAATCTCTCAGACTATAAAAATAGCACGCAACTATTAATTGGAAAAAAAAAGATATAACGTTGCAATCAAATTTTTCGTATATCTGGCAATAAATCACGCATAATTATGTAAACATTATTTAGCTTGCCTCCTTATATTCGTTTCCCTTTACCATTTATTTCTTACGTTTTTTCTGGTCAATAAAAATAAATTCAACCGTGCCTATTTGATTTCCTAGATTTCGCAAGTTTTATCATCTATAAATACCCTACTCGTTCACCTAAACTTTCATATACCTCCTCTCCTCTAATCTTCTCGAGCTATTGCGTACAGGCTTCAGGTAATGGTTTTACTCTTTCTTCTTCTTTACATTTCCTTATGATCAGTTTATATCGTTTGCTCCACTGCTTCAAAAAAATGCTCGGCCTACACCCCATTTTCCCCTCCACCACGTCACGTCCCTCTAAGTTTTCATAACCGAGCTTATATCCCGAACAACCCCTGATAGTGTTGCCATGTTTTGCCATGCATACCATAGTGATAAAGGAAACCAAGATTTGTTCTTTCTTTTGCATTCTGTTGACAAATGTTGCATGCGCACCTATAGGTTGGGCCACGTGACCTTTAATGTGAGCCATATTGATGTGTGTTAGCAAATGGGGATATATTTGGAGCCATCTGGAATACTTTGTGATATAGGAGTGCGTGTGAAACAACCCAGGGCCGTGCCATGCATAAGTGCTTGCCTGCAATTTTTCCCCAAAGTGTTTTATTATTTTGCAAATCTAGTTCACGTGTTGTGTAGAGGTAGTTGAAAAGGAAATGATATATATGGTAGAGAAAGAAAATAGGATATGAAATAAGCCAGGGCGTTAGTGCATGTGTGCATGTTTTGAAATTGAAGTGGTAGAGACGTGTTGTAATTAAGAAACAGAGAGAGTTTGCATTGAAGAATAGTTTAGGTAGAGACGCAAGTTTTGCACAAATACATATTTTCAAAACTGGATAAGTCAGGACATGCCGTGGGAAAATAATAATAATAATAATAATAATAATAATAATAATAAAATGTATAATAATAATAAATAGTATTGCCAAGCCTATGAAGTTGGGGTCGGGAGGTGGGGTGAGGCAGTCGAGCAAAAGCTGAACCAAAATTTCTTTTACTCTATTCGTTCCAATTGTCTCAAAATTTTTGCTTTGACCGTAATTTTTAAAGTCACGTATTCGGTATTTGGATCTTGAATCTAGGCGTGACATCCGGGGAAAATTTGATCGTTACCCG
Source organism: Allium cepa (assembly GCA_030765085.1). Taxonomy (NCBI): domain Eukaryota; kingdom Viridiplantae; phylum Streptophyta; class Magnoliopsida; order Asparagales; family Amaryllidaceae; genus Allium; species Allium cepa. The sequence continues at coordinate 753,352,779 of CM060931.1, read as the reverse complement.
CTGTGTGATTCTTTTTCGGGGGATTTTCATTTTGAATCAAAATTTCTGCAGCTTTAAGGTGAGTATTTCTCACCAGACAAACATACCTATATATCCGTGATTTATCACAAGTGTATTTGTAAATTATTTGTTAAATTTTATCTGCCTGTGATATAACGTATGATGTTAAACCCCATTTAAATTGACGCCTCATCAGTTGTTTATCTATTGTAATATTTTTGCAGTTATACTATGTAATGCTTATTTACTGATTAAATCATCACTGTAAGTTCCCTGTAAATTTGAGATCGTTATAGGATGAAATGATAGGCCTGGACGATAATCATTTGTTCATTTATTTAATTGTTTAATTATTTATTTGTTAACTTGGGATTGCGGGTTTGAAATGATAGAACCCGGGATTTTGTAAATTGCGGATTGAAATGATATAAATCCATATCACTTGACCTAGGCTAGAAAACTATATACAGACCCGTGGTTTATATAATATTTTTCTGAAATGTTTAAAAGTATTTTAAATGGGAATTTATAATATTTTGGTTCAAATGTAAAGGATTTTTATAAAATTTATAATGATTTTTGAATAAGTCAAAATGTTAAAAAAAAAAAATGTTTAAGTAAATTTTTTGGAATATAACTTATTTTGGGAAATTCTGAAATTTTGTTAAAAGTGTGTTTTAGTTAAGGAAATAATTGATAATAAGTTATATTTGGGAATTTAAAATTTGATTGTTAAGTTAATAATTTATTACAGCACTTAAATGCTGTCTTTTATAAATGAACTGTTTTGACTTACAGACTTTAGGTGGCATTTCATAAATGCTACTGAAACTGAATTTTCGGATTGTTTAAAATAAATGGAAATAATCTTTAGGGAAAAAGGCTTAAATTTTGGAATTTAATATGTAATTAATAAAAAAAATAAGGAATTGACTTTAAATGGTTTTAAATGGAAGAATTTAACTTTTAAATGTGAGTTGAAAGGCAAATTAATTCCTAAATAAATCGAATAGATTTAAATGGTATTTTATATTAAATAAAATGACTGATGTTTAAATAAATGATGGTTGAAATGATATTATGGTATTGAAATGTATTTGAAACTTATTTTGATTTTTAAAGTATAAATACCATTTCTAAAAGTTGTAACCACGGCTTATAATAACGTTTGGTTGTTAAAGAGACCGGGATCGGATATCTGGCATACTCTCTGTCGATACCGAAAACCACTTTAACAACCGTGTACGCGGCGGAGATTCCAGAATGAAGTAGGATGGTGGTGACGTTTCCTTTGAGGTATATACATGGACCCGACTCCTGTGAGTTGGCATAAGGTGGTTAAAACAGGAGCAATCGACGGATTAATGAGGTAGCACCTCTGATCGGACGCACTTCTTCGTATGCCATTCTATTACTTTTGTGATTGTTTTGATAAGAACCTTTGATTTGGGAGTGTTGTTCGAGGTGCGCGGCAGCTGTGCGCTACGCGTTTCCATCGGTCCGGAAGCGTAATTGGTATATCTACCCTGGCATTGCCTAGTTGTGCCGTGTCACCTACCCTAGCACGCCTTATACGATTTTGGTTTTGTACCATACCTATGGAGTGCCCTCTGACGACGCCCATTCCAGGGGAGATTACGGTACTGTATAGACTATGGGAATATATTATGTGTTAAGGTGGAAAATGTAAAGCCTTAACGCTATTTAAAAGTAAGTTTATTTTACTAATAGACACTATTATAATAGCGAAGTATTACTACATAGTAAATAGTTTAACGGATCCTTAGCGGATGGGCGGTCCTAAGCATCATTTAAGTTACTTGCTTTATATTACAGTACACTTGAATTAGCTTACGCTATATAAGTATGTATGTCCTGACTCGAGTGTTTATGTTTTATTTTACGCTCGGGTCAGCCTGAGTTGCAGTTCATTCATCATCCCGGAGCTAGGACTTCTGTAGATCCTTTCAAGCTGCTGGCTTCTTTCTGTCTGTTATCTTATTTATGAAATCAAGACTTTGGGATTTTTGGATTTTATATTTAATGATTTAAACTATATTTGGGATGAAAGACTTTGTAATTTGTATTTGTTGAGACTATTTATAGCGGGTTCATGAACCACTAAGTATTTTTAAATTCCGCTGCGAGTCTTCTGATTTTGTGTCTGTGATTCTGTGATTATTACTACTGTATATTTTGAGATTTGCCAAATTTTATTTACAACGCGGTATTTTGAACAATTCAAGTCTGACATGTGCGGATGCGAATGGTTGAGAATATCGGGTCATTACATTTGGTATCAGAGCTTTGGCTCTAGGCAAAATTTAGAATGTATGGTAAATTTGATTTACAGAATCACTTTCATTCGAGCTTGAATCTCTTCCTTTTGATTCGATTTCCTTTGAATTTTGGAACGTTCCATGCGGTTCCGAAGTTCATTCGTGTCCCTCACTATTCATTTTCTTTCGATTCTGGAGTATCCCATAACTCCACTTCGGATGATCTTTATAGTGAATTTACGGTCTCGCCAATATTCTAATAAAGGGGTGAACCTCCTTTACAATTAGCATTGATTCACCAAAGATTTATATTTAACCTCGGTTTAGATGCTAGTATCTTTGATTATTCCGAACTCTGTCTCTTCGGATCGAATGGTAAATCTACATTCGATCTGACTCTTTAAGTCACGGTTGACCAGGTTAAGGTTGCCCGCGATTTATATAAACTTATCTAGTTCCTTGTTCTATTATGTAATCATCAGATCTTCTGATTCCAATTTATCTTTAAATCAAAATTCTCTTTGATTTGAATCCATCAAATTTGAATATCTATCCTTGTTTTGAAAAATTTATTCCTATATTTGGGAAAAATCTAATATTATATACAAGTATAATTTTCAGAATTTTATAATTAATTTAACTAGTTGTCAAGAGATAATAGTGTTTGATTTTATTTATGGTTTTTTAAACCATTGGTTTTGTCTTATATAAATAATTGAACTATAAAACATGGTTATAAATTTATTTACAAAAATGGATTTAAAACAAGAATTTAAGAATTTAATTTCTGATAGTTTCAAACCTTGTGTTTAAAGTCTTAAAAGGATATATTATTATTTAAATTATTTTCGAATATAAATTTGTTTCCAAAGAATTTTAAAGTTTTAAAAATTAGTGCTCTTCTCTTTGTCGCAGGAAAATAATTTCGATGATGACTACAACATCATCGACATTCATTTTCGAGTATCGAAGTAAAGAGACCACGTTGTAGTTTTGCTTCAAAATTTTAATTGATTTGAATTTCTAAAATATGACTTAATTTATAATATATATAGATATATGATTTAAATTTGATTTGACATATGTTATATGTATGTATTTATTTATCTCTAAAGGGTTTGAAGTTAATTGGAAATTTAATTCATAAATTTATGTTGAAAGGTGATTCTAATGATAAAATAAAGTCAAATTTTGAATGAATATTTAAACTTGAATAATAGAATTGGAAAATTTTTACTTGTATAATAATAAATTGCATGCCAATATAACTTACCTAAATTATTCAGAAATCAACTATGTAATTGGATAATGTATAATATAAAAGGATTTTATAAATAAAATTTGAGTGGTTATAATAAATGTTATATACTTAAAGTTTCAGTTACAACAAGACAAATAGAGGTAAATAGAAAAAATAAATAATAATATACAATAGAAAACGGTGTTAAAGGAAATTTAGAAATAAATTGGAATAGTTATAATAAATGTAATCTACTTAATATGTGTGATAAGATATATTAAGTAAAATATATTTAATAATAATCTGGAATAAAGAAGAATTAAATTTGTTGAATAAAAGATGATTATTATAAATGACTACACAAATTTCTGATTTTAGAAAATAATTGGATAATAAGATAATTAATTTGGAAATAGTTAAGATTGATTTAACTTCAGTAAAAACTAAATGAATTAAATTAATTATTGAATATTAATTAATTTAAATTGAATTTATATGGTTTAAATAAATGATTCCATTTTGAGTTTCAATTTAGTTTTCTTTGAGGGTGTTCTATTCTCCTACCTCCTTCCTTTTCGGGGACGAAAAGTTTTGAGTGGGGGAGAGTGTAATGACCTGTAAATTTCGATAATTAAACTAGTTAATTTAATAAGATTTTTGTAATTAAATTTAAGAAAAAAAAACCTTTATAATTTATAATGAAGTGACTGTTTAAAATGAAATGAAAATAATAGGGATATAGTAACGGTTGTAAGTTACTATTTAATTGGTCTATTAATGTAGTTTCAACCGTTACATTTGGGTATTAAATTGAATATATGCAAATAAACGTATGGTAATGGAGTGAATTCAACATTATATAAGCAATTCAACATTATATAAGCAACTCAACATTATATAAGCAATTCTGATAATTAGTGGAAATAATAAACTTGAGTGTAATATAAAGTTAGTGACAACATTTATGCAAGTCACCTTTTTATTTAGGGCCGCTAAATTCAGAGTAGGAAGTCAATCACATTTAAATGTAGGTAAATGTTCATTAATGTGAGATAGGACTGTAACCGTAATGTGTGAATGTAAATGAAATGACATAAATGAAAATTTATATTTTATTCATAAGATGAAATAAAGGAATGAAACCAGGTTGAATAAATTGATTTAGGTTTTATTTATGATAAATGTATATATTTGGAGAATTCAATATAATTGAAAATAACAAGTTATTACAAAGGAAAGATGAAAATTGGAACATATATTTTTGTAAGGAAAGATAAACAAATAATAACTAGGTTTATAAAGTGATAACAGATTTAATAAAAGAGTAAGATTAAAGCATGGTAGTTATTGGAAAGTAATTAATTGAAATTTGGATGAATTGGGATTTTTTTTTTATGTATTAGTATAAAAACCAATTTTAATATTACCCATAAGAGGATAAGTTAATAGTCGATTCGATAACATGATTGAGAAATCAAATATATGGATTTATTGGGAATTTAAAACTTATACTTTTTTTGATAAAATACAGCGTTTTACACGCAATAAATTTTTCTACTTTTATTGCATATTATATATATATATATATGTTCTTATTATTATTATTATTTCATATTTCATATATCCACCTCTATTTTATCTTTCTATTTTTATTTTTGATAGTCATGTTTATTTATTAGATTATTGCTTGTTTATATCTTTTATTTATGGCTTGGAAGAAACTAAAAGGGTATGCGTTATATTGTCTTAATTGTTTGCCGTTTTAGTTGCCTACTCTTTAGTTCTTTTTATTTATAAAACCTTGAAATTTAATATAAATATTAACTTGATTTAATCATTTCCTAAAAGTCTAAATATAAAATTGGAAGTTTTGAAATTTTTACTTTGTTAAAAGACAAGTCCAATTGGAATTTTAATAAAAATGAACTATGTATATTTTAAATACGAAGAATGTAAACAAGTTAAAATTATAGTTAAGTAATAACTTTGTAAAATCCAGTGTTTTACAGACTGTTAAATTTCGCATTTAAAAAGGGTATGCATTGTAATGATATAAGTAACGTAAAAACGTATAAATTAAAAACGTTACTTTTGTATAAATTTTTGGGTGTATTGTAATGCGTCAGTTTGGCGTATTTTAAAAAATTATATTTCAATATCTATATGGATTAATAAAATCAGTTAGGAGATTTCCAACCAAAACGTATTGATTTCGTGCCTATCCGTTTCTCTAAAATCATGCACTGATTAAGGAGATTCCCACTACCAATATTGTTTTCAAAATCATGCTTCCCTTTCACGCAAATATCATCTGGAAAGAAATCAAACTTGCTTTCCTTGCGCGTGACATATCAGTGAAATTTATATCCTTTAACATCTTTGTCATTTGCCTCTTTATAGTGATTTGATTTAAAAACTTTCACAAGTAAATTTTATTCCACTTGCCATTCATTCCTCTCAATCAAATATAATTGATTGCCTTCTAAAATTCAATCAATCAGAAAATTAAATTTCTTACCATTTTCTCTCCGCGACATAAATCAACGCATGCATTCAAATCTGTCCTTGAAGTAGCATCCAAAGCAAATTAATACTTGCTGATTCTTTGTATATAAATCTCTCAGACTATAAAAATAGCACGCAACTATTAATTGGAAGTAAAAAAAGAGATATAACGTTGCAATCAAATTTTTCGTATATCTGGCAATAAATCACGCATAATTATGTAAACATTATTTCGCTTGCCTCCTTATATTCGTTTCCTTTTACCATTTATCTCTTACGTTTTTTCTGGTCAATAAAAATAAATTCAAGCTTGCCTATTTGATTTCCTAGATTTCGCAAGTTTTATCATCTATAAATACCCTACTCGTTCACCTAAACTTTCATATACCTCCTCTCCTCTGATCTTCTCGAGCTATTGCGTACAAGCTTCAGGTAATGGTTTTACTCTTTCTTCTTCTTTACATTTCCTTATGATCAGTTTATATCGTTTTCTCCACTGCTTCAAAAAAATGCTTGGCCTACACCCCATTTTCCCCTCCACCACGTCACGTCCCTCTAAGTTTTCATAACCGAGCTTATATCCCGAACAACCCCTGATAGTGTTGCCATGTTTTGCCGTGCATACCATAGTGATAAAGGAAACCAAGATTTGTTCTTTCTTTTGCATTCTGTTGACAAATGTTGCATGCGTACCTACAGGTTGGGCCACGTGACCTTTAATGTGAGCCATATTGATGTGTGTTAGCAAATGGGGATATATTTGGAGCCATCTGGAATACTTTGTGATATAGGAGTGCGTGCGAAACAACCCAGGGCCGTGCCATGCATAAGTGCTTGCCTGCATATTTTTCCCCAAAGTGTTTTATTATTTTGCAAATCTAGTTCACGTGTTGCGTAGAGGTAGTTGAAAAGGAAATTGATACATATGGTAGAGAAAGAAAATAGGATATGAAATAAGCCTGGGCGTTAGTGCATGTGTGCATGTTTTGAAATTGAAGTGGCAGAGACGTGTTGTAATTAACAAACAGAGAGAGTTTGCATTGAAGAATAGTTTAGGCAGAGACGCAAGTTTTGCACAAATAGATATTTTCAAAACTGGATAAGTTAGGACATGCCGTGGGAAAAAATAATAATAATAATAATAATAAAATGTATAATAATAATAAATAGTATTGCCAAGCCTATGAAGTTGGGGTCGGGAGGTTGGGTGAGGCAGTCGAGCAAAAGCTGAACCAAAATTTCTTTTACTCTATTCGTTCCAATTGCCTCAAAATTTTTGCTTTGACCGTAATTTTTAAAGTCACGTATTCGGTATTTGGATCTTGAATCTAGGCGTGACATCCGGGGAAAATTTGATCGTTACCCGCTGTGCGATTCTTTTTCGGGGGATTTTCATTTTGAATCAAAATTTCTGCCGCTTTAAGGTGAGTATTTCTCACCAGACAAACATACTATATATCCGTGATTTATCACAAGTGTATTTGTAAATTATTTATTAAATTTTATCTGCCTATGATATAACGTATGATGTTAAACCCCATTTAAATTGACACCTCATCAGTTGTTTATCTATTTAATACTTTTGCAGTTATACTATGTAATGCTTATTTACTGATTAAATCATCACTGTAAGTTCCCTGTAAATTTGAGATCGTTATAGGCTGAAATGATAGGCCTGAACGATAATCATTTGTTCATTTATTTAATTGTTTAATTATTTATTTGTTAACTTGGGATTGCGGGTTTGAAAAGATAGAACCCGGGATTTTGTAAATTGCGGATTGAAATGATAAAAATCTGTATCACTTGACCTAGGATAGAAAACTATATACAGACCCGTGGTTTATATAATATTTTTCTGAAATGTTTAAAAGTATTTTAAATGGGAATTTATAATATTCTGGTTCAAATGTAAAGGATTTTTATAAAATTTATAATGATTTTTAAATAAGTCAAAATGTTAAAAAAAAATGTTTAAGTAAATTTTTTGGAATATAACTTATTTTGGGAAATTCTGAAATTTTGTTAAAAGTGAGTTTTAGTTAAGGAAATAATTGATAATAAGTTATATTTGGGAATTTAAAATTTGATTGTTAAGTTAATAATTTATTACAGCACTTAAATGCTGTCTTTTATAAATGAACTGTTTTGACTTACAGACTTTAAGTGGCATTTCATAAATGCTATGGAAACTGAATTTTCGGATTGTTTAAAATAAATGGAAATAATCTTTAGGGAAAAAGGCTTAAATTTTGGAATTTAATATGTAATTAATAAAAAAATAAGGAATTGACTTTAAATGGTTTTAAATGGAAGAATTTAACTTTTAAATGTGAGTTGAAAGGCAAATTAATTCCTAAATAAATTGAATAGATTTAAATGGTATTTTATATTAAATAAAATGACTGATGTTTAAATAAATGATGGTTGAAATGATTGTTAGCGCCAAAATTAGTCACTAACACCCAAATCCAAGTGAAAGTACCAAACAACAATCACAGTTCACGGGTAGGATGTATGTAGAGGATATTTAATATGAAGAATAACAGAAATTAAAATGAAAACGGTAATGACACGGAATTTATAGTGGTTCGGCTAAATCTGGCCTACGTCCACTCCAGTAATTTCTTTTTTATTGCTGTAACAATCGATTACAGTTACAAAGTGATAGGCTAGCCTTAGCCTTAGGGGATAGAAAGTTAGAGAGCAGGAGAGAGAATCAGGTTCCCTTTTATGAACCCCCACATGCTGTATTTATAGGAAAATCCTGAGTTGTTGGGCCTTTGCGTGATTTAGGCCAACCGAGTTTATGGCCGGTCCACATATGCCGAGCCATGTAATGCCGAGCCATCAATGCCGACCCGTTCCATGCCGAACGAAGCGTCTGGAGGAAGAATGCCGAACGAAGTCTGATAAAATAATGTCAGTCGAGGCATTTGAGTGATGCATGCCGATCGATGCTGGGGTGAGGTGTGCCGAGCGCACTTTAATGACGAGTTCAAATGCCGAGTGGAAGATGCCGAGTGAAAGAATGCCGAACGTACTTCAATGCCGAGTACAAATGCCGAGTGGAGGATGCCGAGTGAAGGAATGCCGGACGTACTTCAATGCCGAATGATTGCCAATGCCAAACCATATTTCCTAGACCCAAACCCTAGTTGATTCATCTTTATCCAATCATATTTCCATCTCCTAAGCACGTTGCGTCATCCATCCATCCAGTCGACTGAATCCATCGTACACCAGCCTTGGCGAACGTGCAACCGATTATGTTAATCCCGCACGTCCATGGCCTGGTAAAAAGGCAGGTTAACACTTGCCCCCCAAAACATGCCTTGCTATTGGAAGGTGTGTTTTGAATAGCCTCAAATCTGGTATCCAAAGTCCACATCCTTTTTGTAACCATATCATCAAATCCACGACCTCTACGGGCTTAATCTTGATTTTGTAGACCTCGCCGGGTCGTGTTATCCTGTTCCAGCCTTGACTTTTCCATCACAGGCTTGTATGTTCTCCGGCCTCGACTCTCCGGTCAAAGACTTTGATATTCACCGGCCTCAGCAATCCGGCTAAGGATTTTGATATTCTCCGGCCTCGACTCTCCGGTCAAGGACTTTTTATATTCTCCGGCCTCGACTCTCCGGTCAAGGACTTTTTATATTCTCCTGCCTCGACTCTCCGGTCAAGGACTTTTTATATTCTCCGGCCTCGACTCTCCGGTCAAGGACTTTTTTTATTCTCCGGCCTCGACTCTCCGGTCAAGGACTTTTTTTATTCTCCTGCCTCGACTCTCCGGTCAAGGACTTTTTATATTCTCCGGCCTCGACTCTCCGGTCAAGGACATTTTATATTCTGCCCGAGTCCATTTCTTCGCTCTCCGGCGAAGGGACTCGTAACTTGTGACCATTGCCCCGTCTCTCCTGTCGGGGCAGTAATTATAAAACCTGAACTATTTGTTACATTGATCCAAAACCAAATATAAAACCAGAAATCCGTATCAAAAAATCAAACATCCAAACCAGAATGGGAAACCAAGGAAAAACCAATCAAATCGGGAGTTCAATCCAAACTCCAAAACCATACCAAAGAAAAGTAAATGTCCGAAATAAGAAAGAGAGAACCAAAGTTTGCAGAAAACTAGAAAGAAAGCAGAATTTCATAGACTCAAGTAGTACGGTTTTCAGTTATCTCAGAGCACGCCTGGGGACCTTCCTCAATCCCCTACGTGTGTAAGTGACCTAGCCGTATTACTTTGAGTTCTATTACTTATTCAAAACCATGAACCTGTTTAGTTGATAGTAAACCGGCGTTGACCAGACCCAATGTCGCCATTGCTAGAGGTAGGTGGTGGCTGCTCTTGCTCCCCTGCCGTAGTTCGATTCCTGACATATTGCTGTAGGTGACCATTCCTTACATGCTCCTCAATGATATCCCTTAAATGCCTACAGTCGTTTGTGTTGTGCCCATCCAGCTCATGGAATAGGCAATGCTTTCCCGATGTCCGTTCGTATTCTGAAGGCTCTCTCTTTGCTGGCCTTCGGTATTGGAGCCGCCCTCGAGTGTCCAAGTAAATCCTTTCTAGAGTCTCAGTTAAATCTGTGTAAGAAGAAAACTTTGACTCCATCCGAGGTTTCTTCGAAGTGCCACCATTTCCATTCGTTTTCCTTTTTCCTTTATCATCTTTACTTAGATCCTCTCTGGATGGACCTCCACCCCTCACTGCATAAGCTTCAGCCTCTCTCCCTACTCTCTCAGCCTGCGCATCCTCCTGTCTCAGGAATCTTTCCGCCTCATGAAAGAACTCCCCGAGATCCCTCGGTGGGTCCCGTTCCAATGATATTTTGAAATCCAAGTTATCCGCGATTCCTGAGACGGCTGCCATCAAAACCATTGACGGATCGGATCGATCCACTGAGGCTACCGCTGCATTGAATCTAGTTAAGAAGTCCCTGCGCGATTCCCCTTTCCATTGTTTCATAGATGCCAGAGTCATCACGTTCTTGGGTCTAACTATGTGGACTCGAAACCGTCTCATAAACCTCTCAATTAGCTCCGTCCATGTGCCGGTAGAACCATTCTCCAGCTGTCTAAACCACATAGCTGCGATATCTGTCGAATACAATGGGAAGCATCGAGCCATGACCTCATTCGATGCCCCCAATACCTCCATATGCCTTATGTATTTCGTCAGATGAACCGTTGGATCCGCCTTCCCATTATAAATTTCCAAATTTGGTAGCTTAAATTCGGGTGGGTTCCTAACTTGCCTGATAGTAGGAGTAAAGGGACTCCTATTTACATCCTCCAAGTCTCTATTTACCAATCCACCTCCTATAGCCCGTCTAACCATCTCCGCTAATCTGTCGTTGCCCCCAAGATGTAATCCTTGTCCATCGCCTCTGGTCTGCCCCTCGAGTTTATGAGGGAATTCTGGCACATACTCCTCATCTCGCACTCCTGCACTCCTGTTGGTGTCGGGCTGCACAACATCGTCTGGTATCCCTCCATGGGTTGGTCCAACATTTCCTGGTGGTATGCCCCCAAGTCTAGATCCATCTGGATTGATAGCTGTTTGCTGATTGGGGGTTGCCCCCTGCTGATCTATTCCCTCTGCTTGCTGGTTGAGTGCTTCTGATCCAGCTCCACGGATCTGAGCTCCTGCATTTTCTGTTTGCGCAAGTTGTCTGAGAAGAGTCTGCATCATCTCCTCTTGTCTTTTCATCATCGCCTCCATTTCCTCTCTAGTGATGTAAATGGATGCTCCACCTGCTCCATCTCCAGAGGAAGCCTCTTGACTTCCCTCCTAATTGCTCTTTTCCATTACTTGCTTCCTTGCTGATGGTCTAGCCATTGCTCTTTTAAATCCAAGTTTCTAACTCCAAAATTCCTGAGTTCAATTCTCAGTGAAAGCACTAAAATGTTAGCGCCAAAATTGGTCACTAACACCCAAATCCAAGTGAAAGTACCAAACAACAATCACAGTTCACGGGTAGGATGTATGTAGAGGATATTTAATATGAAGAATAACATAAATTAAAATGAAAGCGGTAAAGACACGGAATTTATAGTGGTTCGGCTAACTCTGGCCTACGTCCACTCCAGTAATTTCTTTTTTATTGCTGTAGCAATCGATTACAGTTACAAAGTGATAGGCTAGCCTTAGCCTTAAGGGATAGAAAGTTAGAGAGTAGGAGAGAGAATCAGGATCCCTTTTTTGAACCCCCACATGCTGTATTTATAGGCAAATCCTGAGTTGTTGGGCCTTTGCGTGATTCAGGCCCACCGAGTTTATGGCCGGTGCACATATGCCGAGCCATGTAATGCCGAGCCATCAATGCCGACCCGTTCCATGTCGAACGAAGCGTTTGGAGGAAGAATGCCGAACGAAGTCTGGTAGAATAATGTCGGTCGAGGCATTTGAGTGATGCATGCCGATCGATGCTGGGGTGAGGTGTGCCGAGCGCACTTTAATGCCGAGTGGAAGATGCCGAGTGAAAGAATGTCGGACGTACTTCAATGCCGAGTACAAATGCCGAGTGGAGGATGCCGAGTGAAGGAATGCCGGACGTACTTCAATGCCGAATGATTGCCAATGCCGAACCATATTCCCTAGACCCATACCATAGTTGATTCATCTTTATCCAATCATAATTCCATCTCCTAAGCACGTTGCGTCATCCATCCATCCAGTCGATTGAATCCATCGTACACCAGCCTTGGCGAACGTGCAACCGATTATGTTAATCCCGCATGTCCATGGCCTGGTAAAAAGGCGGGTTAACAATGATATTATGGTATTGAAATGTATTTGAAACTTATTTTGATTTTTAAAGTATAAATACCATTTCTAAAAGTTGTAACCATGGGTTATAATAACGTTTGGTTGTTAAAGAGACCGGGATCGGATATCTGGCATACTCTCTGTCGATACCGAAAACCACTTTAACAACCGTGTATGCGGTGGAGATTCCAGAATGAAGTAGGATGGTGGTGACGTTTCCTTTGAGGTATATACGCGGACCCGACTCCCGTGAGTTGGCATAAGGTGGCTAAAACAGGAGCGATCGACGGATTAATGAGGTAGCACCTCTAATCGGACGCACTTCTTCGTATGCCATTCTATTACTTTTGTGATTGTTTTGGTGCGCACCTTTGATTTGGGAGCGTTGTTCGAGGTGGGTGGCAGCTGCGCATTTCCATCGGTCCGGAAACGTAATTGGTATATCTACCCTGGCATTGCCTAGTTGTGTCGTGTCACCTACCCTAGCACGCCTTATACGATTTTGGTTTTGTACCATACCTACGGAGTGCCCTCTGACGACGCCCATTCCGGGGGAGATTACGGTACTGTATAGACTATGGGAATATACTATGTGTTAAGGTGGAAAATGTAAAGCCTTAACTCTATTTAAAAGTAAGTTTATTTTACTAATAGTCACTATTATAATAGCGAAGTATTACTACATAGTAAATAGTTTAACGGATCCTTAGAGGATGGGCGGTCCCAAGCATCCTTTAAGTTACTTGCTTTATATTACAGTACACTTGAATTAGCTTACACTATATAAGTATGTATGTCCTGACTCGAGTGTTTATGTTTTATTTTACGCTCGGGTCAGCCTGAGTTGCAGTTCAGTCATCCTCCCGGAGCTAGGACTTCTGTAGATCCTTTCAAGCTGTTGGATTCTTTCTGTCCGTTATCTTATTTATGAAATGAAGACTTTGGGATTTTTGGATTTTCTATTTGATGATTTAAACTATATTTGGGATGAAAGACTTTGTAATTTGTATTTGTTGAGACTATTTATAGTGGCTTCATGAACCACTAAGTATTTTTAAATTCCGCTGCGAGTATTCTGATTTTGTGTCTGTGATTTTGTGATTATTATTACTGTATATTTTGAGATTTGCCAAATTTTATTTACAACGCGGTATTTTGAACAATTCAAGTCCGACATGTGCGAATGCGAATGGTTGAAAATATCGGGTTGTTACATAGACACTATTATAATAGCGAAATTATTACTACATAGTAAATAGTTTAACGGATCCTTAGAGGATGGGCGGTCCCAAGAATCCTTTAAGTTACTTGCTTTTATATTACAGTTCAGTTGAATTAGCTTACACTGTATAAGTATGTATGTCCTGACTCGAGTGTTTATGTTTTATTTTACGCTCGGGTCAGCCTGAGTTTCAGTTCAGACTTACCTCAAGAGCTAGGACTTCAGCAGATCATCTCTTTTCAAGTTGCCATCAAGTTCTTGTTCAGTTCCTATTTTAGCCTTTGTAATCAAGACAATTTAATATTGAGAGTTTCTGTGGAGATTTCAAACTATATTTGGCTTAAGACTATGTACTTTATACTTATTTTGAGACTATTGATAGTGGCTTCATGAACCACTGAGTTATTTTTAAATTCCGCTGCATGTATTCTGTTTTCGGTGTCTGCGATTCTGTGATTAGATTTCATTTGCTCTAAATTTATTTACAATCTATTGTTTTGAACTATTCAGGTTTGATATGTTTTAATTTATTGTCGAATTTGAAGGGTACAAAATAGTGGGTCGTTACATGAAACCTTTGCAAACTTCCACTTAAATCTTTAGTTTATGATCTATAATTGTTGAAATCTTGTTTGCTTTGGTTTCGATTTGAACAATGTGCTTCTTCTTTCTTTTCTTTTACAATGTTTTGTTTATTTGTTTGGTGTAGAGCTTTGTTTTACTATTAAAATTTGAAGCTAACACTCAAACACATGCCTATATATATACACATATATATACCAGTGCAAACCCGTGCTACGCATACGAGTTACAACAACATTATTTTGCTACAATCATTAAGTCAATTTTTAAGTTCTCATAGTAATATTGTTAAGTTGATAATTAACTGACCATTTCATTTTATTCATTTCTCGACAAATATTCATTCCAAACAGCATTTCTAAATTTTTGAAATGTGAGATGCAATATGGTCAACACTTAATAGTTAGATTGTGGTAAGCGGATCGAAGATGAAAATTATTTAAATTAAGGAAGAACAAAACTGAGTTAGTGAACTAAGTAATTTATATCTACGTCATTCCTACCTCATAACTCACTCGGTATACAAACATGACACATAGAAATAAACCTAATCTTCAGTGGAGTGATCTTTAATAGAGAAATAATCCTCATCAACAATATTTGCATAACCTGTACTGCAACTTAGAAATTGAATTTTGTATAGCTTCATTCTACAAAATTGATGAAAAAATGTAGGTATGTATATATGGATGGATGGATGGAAAGGAAAAACACCTTGAGGCATCCAAGTAGCTCTAATTGTGTCCCGCCTCTTCCTAATGCTAAATGCAGTATTGATTCCAATTACAACAAAAGTTTTCTTCTTCTCCTGATTTGATGCCATAGTGGATGGTGAAATATCAGCTCCAAGTAACTCTTGACTGCTCCTAGTGGCTGCCAACTCCATCTGAAGTGTTGATATAGTCTTGTCTAATGACCTGAATTTACTCAGATACACTGACATTCTTATCCAAATTCATATCTCAAACAAAGCATGTCCTTCTAATCAATGAAGGATATAAAATTATTGTTCAACTCACCGAATTGCTTCATGTGTCTTTGTCACCTCACTTGTTATTTCTTGGTTTCGTTCGGGTTTCTAGTAACATGATATTTCGTTATCAATTACACAATACTATTCATGGAACCACGCTATAGAAGAAAAGAAGAAGGCAAACCCATTTGGTATTGCAATCACTTGAAGGAGTCTGAAGCTCTTGTCCTTTCTCCGTGTAGAAATGAGCCCATTACTGGGATCTCAAGCAAACCATGACCTAAAACCACATAAAAATCAAATTTTGAGTCTCGTTTATTAAACAAAGCTAAAAATTTATTACCAGCTTAATATCGAAAGATCAATTTTGAAATGAAAAATGATAATTTGTTTCACCTGTTTGTGAAGGGCAATCCAAGGGAAAAACAGCAAATGCAAAGAACTTTAATTCATTTAGCAGGCACTCTCCTCTCATTGCTAATTCTACTCCTGCTTCTCATAGTAATTTTCGATGCACTTTCAAGTTGTTTTAAAATGTCATGTCACTTTTTATTAAAAAACAACAGACTTTTAACAGAAATTATGTATGTGAACAAAAGGAAAATGTTTTAAAATAATTAATAGAAACAAGATTAATCAAGTTACTAAAGATGTTTGTTTGCATGTTCATTATTCTATAACTTATATATAAGTTGGAGTAAAAGACCTAGTTTAAATGGCATATACTAAGTGGCATACTTGCTACCATTGTGTGCGTTGATATGCTAGAATAAAAAACATAAGCAAGAAATGTAACTGGTTACAAAATGGATACACAAAGTAAAGGTGCATGCGCTTTAAGAAGGAAGAAAAGAAATATCAAATATAGACTTTGCTGGAATATTGTATGGCAATCTTAAAATCTTACCAACATCAGAATCATATCTAAAAACAAAAAGCATGCCATTATCATCACCAATATATATAGCTAAAAGAGCAACAGTGTCATATTGGAAAGATAGATATATTAAGCTATGAGGAGGGAAAAAGGTTAGTTTCCAAACTGTACATCAAAGAAATGTCATGGATCATTTAAATGAGGTTACGTTGGTTTCACATTGGAGAGAATTAATCAACTATCTGTGTTCAAGATCCCAAACCTAGAAATACAAATTTGTGCACATGAACCAATATCTTAGCATGAAATTGTGACTCTAATTTAATCATTTTGACATTAAAAGGATAGTTTATAAAATATACTTTCAGCGTTATTACATAACATGTTAACAACCATTCGGAGTTCACAATGAACATAAGATTGACACAAAAACATCAAGTGAGGAAATGATTATTTTGAAGCATGATAGCAAAACATAAAACATGGCTAAAATGGTACGCCTAGCAAATTTGGAAGCTCGTATGGCTAATATATTTAGAGAGACGTAAAATTGGCAACATATATAGAATATGGGGAGAAAATGTAAAATGGTACAAATTAGAGAAATTGCTGCTAAACTTTTGTTTGAGAAATTTCTCTAACATGAATTAAGAGAATGAGAAGTGCTTGTAAATGTAAATATTTAATTAAACATTTTGTTTATCTTAAGAACAAATAACAAAGAGTTGATATAAAATGTATATGAACTGCTTTGCTTACTTTAAGAACAAATAATAAATTAAATATTTAACAGTGTATTCTATCGTAACACATTGTCACTGTTTGACCTTCAAAATCCACCTTTTGTATTTTCTTCTCCCGATCATTGCACCATATTTCTTGTCAAGGACATAAAAAGTTGTTGTGTTATGCGGAATCGAAATGATGGAGATTGGTTTGTAATCGTTCACTTATTAGTCACATATATATTTACAGTTTTGATAATAATAAAATATAAAGTAAGCATGTACACACACAAAATTAGATATACAGTTAATCAAAGAATGACCATCAAAAAAATAAATAAAATGAATTTATAGCTATGTTCAATGTCACAATATTAACTGCTATCTGCAAGTGCTTCCATGAAATATGATAATGAATTTTGAGAGGAACAAAAGGTTGGATCTGGGAACAATTTTTGGAACTTACTTGTATGTCATTATCATTTGTTACACCAATGAGAAATCCTTGATTTTGTAGAAACTGTAAAAAATCATAATAAAGGAATGGAATTGGCCGCCGCTTCAAAGGAAAATGTACCATGGTTTATAGTTGCCACTTTAAAATCTTCTTAGATTTCATGTACTTGTCTCCAAAGGAAAAAAATTGTGTAGAACTTAGCAATAATAGTAGCATATTACTATGATAACCGAATTTGATTAACATAAAGTATAGTTCCAATGCTAAATGACCATAAACATGGCATTTTAAAAAATGTAAGCAAAAGTAGCTCGTAGAATTTTAGGTGCTCAGTGGAGATAGAAAGTTTTCACCAGGGGTGAACCTCAAATAACAAATTACAGAAAACAGGTAGTGTTCTTTTTATCTTAGTCATAACATATAGTGTTTTATATCTATTTCCATCAACTAAATTGATGTCATTGTATCATAAAATGACTGTTGGTGATTAATGCTGCACTATTACTATGATAGGGAAGAAAGCATCAAGATTGTGCTTTAAATTTCGATGCAATGCACAATCCTCTACCGGTAAAAGCCGAACTGCGATCTTTTGCACTAAATTATCAAGTTAATTTATTATTTTATATATCTGTTCTCTTTAGATTCTTTTTTTTTAAAATTTATTATTCATTGTAAATGGCAAAGTTTTTTCGATACATTCTCACATTGCAGCCCAATTTTTTGGTAGTGAAATCAAGATATTCAGCAGTTTTTTAGTTCAGAATGATGTTATAATCTTGGCACAAATTATTGAATATTTGGATTTATGTCTAATTCTGCGTAGAAATTCAATATGTTAAGCTATTATTCGTTGAGCAGCGTACAGTTTGTTAGTGACTTAAACAGTCCCAATATGGTTCGACAAGCACACCTAATGTAATAAGTAAAAGGCTATTTTACACTTTTTTCCAACTGTTTTCAACAAAAACCAATATTTTAAAAAAGTTTTCACGTGCAGACTAACCTCTAAATATTTGAATGGTAGCTTTTTTGGAGACAGTAGAAGCCCTTCAATGTTATCACCCCCAACAATCTCGATCCTACCATCCCTACAAATGTGTGTAACACATATATTAGAAGTCAAGAAAATCATCTCATATTTTATATTGTTTTATACCAACACTCTCCAAATAAATAAAGTGAAGATCATGGCCTCCTTATTACGCTTCCTTTTATGGGATTGAGCATGGTACTTTCTATTCTTTAGGTCAAGCTGTCAAATTTGTAGTAAAAAAAGAAGTAAAAAAAGAAAGAAAAAAACCATTTTCCAATGGAAAATGAAAAGCTACTCAATAGTTATATCGCATGATTTACACACAATATATATATTATGGATTTGATTCCTGCGATACTCAGTAAATGCATTGTTTAGTTCATGACGGTTTAATTAGTGTTTATCATTGTATTACAGTATATGCAAAGCAACATGCCTTGTTAGGATTACAATGATACACAATTTTGAAAATTTACTAAAACAAATCAAATTGAATGAAGACGATAGGTAAAATATAATTAGAAAATCAAATTGAGCATGCAGTGATAGAATAAAAATTCCAACTTAAAGAGAAAAGGTTATTAGTGTAGTTTTATAATGAATGAGGTTTGCAAAGATGGCAGTATGAAATAACTGAAATAGATGTAACTTAAAGATATGTTCAACTCATCGAACTCTAATTCTAAAAAATTATAATGATAAACGGTATGTTAAATAAAAATATTTGAAAAAAATACTTTCTAAATTTTTTTATTAGAAACTAATGTAATAGGAAACAAAGAATATGATTTTAACAATTCCAGAGAGAACAAAAATTTCAACAATGGTGCTGTGTGCGTGTAATTTATAAAGTAATGTAATTTTTCATCAAATTGTACTGCGGAATAAAAATATACAATTTTAAATGTAGAAGTAAATCAAATTGACATAAAATTTTCATTATAACAATATTATGACAAAGCAACAGCTAAAACTATTATAACAGCATTGCTTTTATATATAGCATAACAAAAGACTAAACATATATATATATATAATAGAAGGGGAACTCCCATAAATGAAGTCTCATTAACCAAACTAAATAATTTTTCTTAAGTCCATCCATTAAAATTATGTTTACATCTTACGTACATAAACAGCACGACTTATACTCAATCAAAAAAACTAAAGATACGATTTGCTATATGAAATAGCCATTTACTCGTAGCACGGTTTTAAAGTCAGTTTAAAGTTCTGCTCATCATTTTTATTTAATTGTGATCTTCAAAAATAAGAATGTGAATCTCCTATTAAATCAGTAATCCAATCAAATTTCTAGAGTCCAAATAATGGATCGTTTGAAGTTTAAGATATAATCTCCTAATTTTACTTTGGTTTACAC
The DNA here is from genome assembly GCA_030765085.1 of Allium cepa. Taxonomy (NCBI): domain Eukaryota; kingdom Viridiplantae; phylum Streptophyta; class Magnoliopsida; order Asparagales; family Amaryllidaceae; genus Allium; species Allium cepa. The sequence continues at coordinate 753,332,721 of CM060931.1, read as the reverse complement.
TATTCTGATGTATTAATCCTAAAACTTGTAAGGTACTGAATCGGATCTACTGGTTTTGCAATTAAATCTGTATGTATTAATCGAAAGATTATTTACAGTTAAATTTGAAGCACAGCCCATTATTATGTGGTAGTTTTCTAACAGTTTCATTAAAGCTTTAGTATTTAAAAATTTGGGTTTTTCAGTTATACTAATATCATTTGTTTCTAGGACATGTCAGCACGGTCCTAGTTTTAGAATTGCCAGCAAAAAATCATTTTACTAATGATAGATGGACAGAGTTCAATCACATATGATAGAAATTATTTTTTTACCCTAAAATGTGGATGTAACTGTACCATGAAAAGCTGTTGGGCAGGTTTCCACCTACCACCGAATCAAGAGAAGAAGGCAACACCACCAGTCCAAACAGTCACCGGACCGGACCAACCACCTACCACCGAACCAAGGAGGAGGAAGCCAATGCCGAACCAACAACTCCCAAGCTCCTATCGAACCAACTCTCCACCGAGCCCTACCGGTCCAAACATCCCACCGGACCAACTCCCCCGCTACCGAACCACCTACGACCGGACCAACCCTCACTCCACCTACTACCGGTCCAAACAACATACCACCTCCTACCGAACCAACATGAGGAAGGCGTACCAGACTAGCACTACCAGGCCAGATTGCCTCAGCCCAGGCCCACCAGCAGCCATATACATCCAAGACCCCTGCCCCCGACCTCACTCTATAAATAGAGGGGCAGGGGTACAACAATGGCAGACAAGTTTGAGAGCTCAAACACGGAAGGAACATTCAAACAACTTTCATACTCTTGTAATCAAAGCTTTATATTTGTACTTGTAATCCGAAGTAAAAAAGGAGAATAACATATAAAGTGGACGTAGGCACATTCAGGCCGAACCACTATAAATATGTGTGCCTTTTACAGTTTAGCCCCAGTTTTTTATATATTCGCATAAAACACACAAATCACTAAAAATAACATAAAATTGATTAAATCATACGACTTGGAGGTGTTTGCCCATTTTTGTGCAAACATTTTTGGTTCTTTCACCAAGAATTGAACTCAAGGAGCTCGGAGCTGCAGCTTCTCCCACTTAACCCTTTTCCTATCTGTTACCTCCGTTTAGGCAACGAGTCAAGGTCTGGGCCGACTCACGACTTAAGGTTCTTAACGGTTCAGAAGGGATCCACCACTCAAGAAGCCTCACGACTTAAAGGGTAAACCGACTCAACAAGCAACCGACTCAACGAGCAACCGACTCAACAAGCAACCGACTCAACGAGCAACCGACTCAACAAGCTACCGACTCAACAAGCTAACGAGTTAAAGCTTAAGGCGACTTAGAGGAGTGGAGCGACTCAAGGGATTAACGGTGTATGGGATAGACCGACTCAAGTTCTCTAACGACTCAACGACCTAAGGTGTCAAATGACCTAACTGACTAAAATCCAAAAACAACAAAGGACCGACCTACGACCTATGGTAGGTCGTTCACGACCTAAGCAAAAGAATTCGGCACCGCTTCATTTTACATCGTGGCCCATTGACTCGCACACTAACCGGTTAGGCCACGACTCATGACCTAGCTTGAGTCGTCCACGACTTAAAGCTACTAAGTAGAAATCCAATGCCGCCTCATTTTGGACCACGACCTTTTAACTCGCAGACGAGTTAGGACTTGTGCTATATGCAGAGGACCGGAGACGCTCTGATACGAAGTCTGGGCTCAACCAGTTGAGTCGCCCACGACTTACGACTCATCCTGAGTCGGTCACGACTTACGACTCATCTTGAGTCGGTCACGACTCATGACTTAAGAATTCCAGCCTAGAAATTTGCCTAGAAATACATGGCCACATCCATCATTCAAGGGACTTTTGGCTCATTCTCTTCAAGCACCGTTACTCTGCTGCATTCCAAACCAATCCAACACTAAAAGCTCTCAAGACACGAAGAACGCTACAGACAACTTCGAGAAAAGATCACACACATCCAACATGGATTTGAAGACTCTAATCTCCATTGAAGTTTAGGCTACTTGTTCTAAGTGACTTGTAATTCAACGTGTATTGTACTTGGAAAGAATTGTATCAGCTTGTAACGAGATCATCAATAAAAGTACTTAAAGTGGACGTAGGCTATACCCTTAAGCCGAACCACTATAAAATTGTTGTTGTTTACTGCTTTTCCGCTATTATCTGCTTGTAATCTGTTCCCGAGTTATCGGGTGGTGCTTTCACAACTATAACTCATACACCGGGGTGTTAGCGTTCAAATTTTAGCGTTAACATTTTTGGTGCTTTCACTGAGAACTGAACTCAGGCGAGTTATCATCATTGCTTCACAGAGGTTTGTAGAGAGAATTTCCTTGAAAACCAGAAGTCTATCCGAGATTATGGCTCCTGGAAGGAAGAGTAGATCTGTCAGATCTGGGAATATTCAAGAGGGAACCTCCGCTTCCCCTATATCGAATCAAGCCACTCCAGCTGTCGGAGTTACAAAGGCAGAGCTGGATGCTGCAATTTTAGGGCTGAACCAACAGATCAATGCCCAAAATGCACAACTCGAGGCTCAAAATGCCCAAAATGCCCTAATTCTAAATAGGTTGAACGATTTGCTTGGGGCAAACCGTCAACCAGCAGGTAATGAGAGGAATTTTGCTGGCAACCTTCATGATACTGAAGAAAGAAATGCTCCTGAAAGGGCTGCTAGCCCCTTTGAACAAACACTTCCAGAGGTTGGTGGATCTAGAACTCGACATGATGAGGAGTATCTTTCTGGAATGGTCCGACAAATCATGAAAGAGAGTATGCAGAGGGTTGAAGACGAGAAAGAATGGGGTTTCGCCCCAAGTAAGACTCCATTTACTGAGAAAATCTTAAAGGCTGAATTCCCAAGGAAGTTTGTCCCTCCAACCATTCCAGCTTACAAGGGGACAAGTGATCCGAACGAATTCCTATACAAATATGATTGGCACATGACAGGTGCCAGAGCCTATGATGAAATAAAGTGCCGATATTTCCCTGTGTATCTCGAAGGCGTAGCTCTGCTATGGTTCACCAAGCTGCCCGTCCGATCTATCGATCAGTTTTCTGACTTGACCCGGAAGTTCAAGGAGCAGTTCAGACTATATGCCTCAAAAGCCAAAGATATCATGTCACTGTCAAGTTTGGAGCAGAGTCCAGGAGAGACTATCAGATCTTTCTTAAACCGCTTTAATATAGCGTTAGCTGAGGTGGACAATGCAGAACCGCGAATGATATTGACTTATCTGATGAAGGGTATTGACAAGTCAAGCGAGTTTGGGAAATGGCTAAACATGAAGGAACCAAATTCCCTTGAAAAATTCTATAAAAAAGCAGATGAATTCATACGCTTAGAAAGCCGTCCCGTACCGGTAAAGGCAGTGTTGGAAAAAGCTGAAGATAACACTGTTGCTCCACGCAAGAATGAATCTGTAGGGAAAAAAAGGGAAAATAACAATGGGAAGAAACAGAGTAATCTGAAGAAGCCCCGATCCTTCAAGCTATCAGAGTATACTCCTTTATCAGATACGCCGGAGCGTATCTACCTTGCCATTAAAGATTATGTTGACTTTCCTAAACCTCCTCGTCTAAGGACCGGGAAAAAGGCTATACAGAGTGGGAAGTTCTGCCGCTTCCATAATCAACCCGGTCACGAGACCGACGAATGCCGCCAGTTGAAAAATCTGATTGAAGAGTTGCTAAGGGAAAACAAACTGCAGAAATTTGTGAAAAAGAATAACAGCAATCCTGCTTCATCCAGTCAGGGGCAACAGGCTCCTACTCAACAGCCTAAGACGATTGAGAAGGCTGCAGGGCATGAATCTGGAAGGCCCATTATTAATGTCATTACAGGAGGACCTCACCCAGCAGGCAGAAGCTGGGGTGAGATGGAAAGGTATACCCGAGCTTTAAAGTATGTACCGACCGAGGAAGATGTATTTGTTTTGGAAGGTGCTACGCCCTTGAAGCAACAAAGAACTTTCGATGACGATATTGTGTTCAGAGCTAGGGATTCCGCAGGTATTGAAGCTCCAACCTTGGATCCTCTAGTCATCTCGGCTGGTATCGGGCCAGCTATTGTCAGAAGAGTTCTAATTGATTGTGGCGCATCCTGCAATATTCTCTTTAAGAAAACATTCGACCAAATGAAGATCCCTATGGCTGATGTGCAAGCCTCATCGCAGAAAATTGCTGGTTTCACTGCGGAGCCAAAGCAGCCGGTAGGGACCATTGATTTGTTTGTGGAACTTGGAGAAGGAGAGAGAAAAGTGGTCCGCAAGCAAACTTTTGTCATTGTCGACGAATTTTCTGCTTACAATGCTTTCCTTGGTCGTCCAACTCTGGCAGCGTTCAAAGATGTTCTTGCCCCGTGGTGCCTCACTATTAAATTCCCTACAGACAATGGAGTAGGAGTTATAAAAGGTGATTAAAATGTTGGGCGAGAGTGCTATCTGACAGAGCTACGAGAAACCAGAAAAAGAGAAATGGGAAAGAATGCGGCAGCCCCAGTCCGCATCAAAGAACCAGCCTTGTAGCAATTACTGGGCGGACCCTGCACTGGCGAGCACAGCGGAGCAAGGAAAGAGATGGACCCTAGAAAAGTCAGTGCAGGGGAAAATAGAGTGGTACCGGTGGAAACGATAATACCAATACCTGTTGACCCAAAGGACCCAAACAAAGTGTTGAATGTGGGTTCACAACTTAATGCGTCAATTCAGAATATCTTAATATCTTTTTTAAAGGCAAATCTGGATGTTTTTGCTTGGACTCATGCCGATATGTGCGGAATATCCCCAGAAGTTGCAGTGCATGCTCTAAATATTGATCCAAAATTTACACCTGTGAAGCAGAAAAGGAGAACTCAAGGTCCGGAAAGGTCAGCGGCATTAAAATAAGAAGTTGATCGGCTCATGGAGAATAATTTTATCAAAGAATCTACATATCCGAATTGGGTTTCAAATCCAGTGCTGGTTAAGAAAGCCAACGGAAAATGGGGAGTATGCATCGATTTTTCAGATCTAAACAAGGCCTGCCCCAAAGACTGCTTCCCATTACCCAGAATCGATCAACTGGTAGACGGAACAGCGGGACACGAATTGTTATCTTTTATGGATGCTTACTCCGGATATAACCAGATCATGATGCATGAGCCAGATCAGGAGGACACGAGCTTTATCACCGACACTGGTCTTTACTGCTACAGAGTTATGCCCTTCGGATTGAAGAATGCAGGGGCAACATACCAAAGACTCGTTAATGCTATGTTCAAACCGCAACTGGGCAAGACTATGGAAGTCTACGTCGATGACATGTTAGTAAAGTCTAAGAAAGCAGTGGATCACATAGAACACTTAGCTGACATGTTCGCTGTCCTCCGAAAATACGGAATGAAGCTCAATCCTTTAAAATGTTCATTTGGAGTTGAATCCGGCAAGTTTTTAGGTTTCATCGTGAGCGCTAGGGGCATTGAGGCCAGTCCAGCTCAAATTACTGCATTGAAAGAAGTCAAAGCTCCTAGAACAAAGAAGGAATTGCAAAGTCTCAATGGAAAAGTCGCCGCCTTGAGTCGGTTCATTTCCAAAGCCACAGATAAATGCATCCCATTCTTTGACGCCCTAATGAAAGGAAAGAAAAACTTCGATTGGACTCCCGAATGCCAAAAAGCCTTTGATGAATTGATTCGCCATATGGAGACGCCTCCAATACTTTCTAGGCCTGGCGATGGCGAGGATCTTCTTATATACTTGGCAGTATCATCTCATGCTTTAAGTGCAGCGCTGATACGGGAAGACAAAAGGATTCAACATCCAGTTTACTATATCAGCAAAAGACTCACTGGGGCAGAGATGAATTACTCTAAGTTGGAAAAACTCGCCTATTGCTTACTAATTGCGTCTAGGAAGTTGAGGCAATATTTTCAAGCTCATCCTATCAGAGTCCTCACTGATCAACCTTTAAAGCAAGTCCTGTTTCGCCCTGAAACTTCGGGTCGTCTTCTAAAGTGGAATATTGAACTCAGTCAGTATGACATCACTTATCATCCCCGGAAAGCAATCAATGGACAAGCTTTAGCGGATTTCATTGCAGAATTCACAGATAAGGGTAACAGTGAGGAAGAAACGGTCGACAATTCCCCGATCCAATGGAAGTTATATGTCAATGGTGCGAGAAACGACTGCTGTTTTGGAGCCGGAGTTGTACTTGAGACCCCTGAAGGTTGATCATTATGCTATGCACTAAGATTGGAATTTCCTTCAACAAACAATGAAGCAGAATGCGAAGCCCTTATCGCTGGCTTAAGAATTGCTAAAGAATTAAACATCCGAGCGTTACAGATATTCAGTGATTCTCAGCTTATTGTATGCCAAGTCAAAAAGGAATTCCAAGCAAAAGGGGGGAATCTGCCCGCCTACTTGTCAAAGGCTTGGGAACTCCTGGGTGATTTCGATCATTACATGATAAGTCACATTCCTCGAGAAGAAAACATGAAAGTAGATTCTCTCGCAAAGTATTCGAGCACAGGCGAAGCTCAATTTCTGGGGCTAACTCCAGTGGAGGTCCTGTCGACTCCTAGCATTGATGAGATGGACATTGATTGGATCATGAGCATGTCTCAAGAGCAAGAATAATGGATGACTCCGATAATAGAATATCTGCTCAATGGATCCTTACCAGAGAACTCAAAAGAACGACAAAAGCTACTGAGAAAAGCCTCTCGATACATAATCCAGGATGGCCAGTTATACAGACAGGGATTCTCAATGCCATTACTTCGATGTGTATCCAGGGAAGAGTCTAAAGCAATCCTAGCAGAGGTACACGGAGGAGAATGTGGTGATCATTCAGGTGGCCAAACATTAGCAAAGAAAATTCTCCGATACGGATATTTTTGGCCAGAAATTAATCGAGATGCAGCAAAGTATTCCCGAAAATGTGACAGATGTCAAAGATTCGCCAGAATTCCCAGAGCTCCTTCCACTGAACTCACACAGATGGTCAGTCCATGGCCGTTTGCAATATGGGGGATAGACCTTGTAGGACCGTTACCAACTGCCAAATCTGGAATTAAATATGCCATTGTTGCTGTAGATTATTTTACTAAGTGGGCAGAAGCTGAACCACTGGCTACTATCACCTCAAAGAAGATGATAAGTTTTGTGACTAAAAACATCATTTGCAGATACGGTGTGCCTCAAAAAATAATTACAGACAATGGAACTCAGTTTGAAAGTGAAGAATTCCAAGATTTTTGCAAGCGATTCAAAATCCGGAAAAGCTTCTCAGCAGTAGCTCATCCGCAGGCAAACGGGCAAGTGGAAGCCGTGAACAAAATTATTAAGTCAACCATCAAGAAGCAACTTGAAAGAGCAAAAGGTGGTTGGGTCGATAAGCTACCACTGGCACTATGGGCATACAGAACCACTCACAAAACTGCGACCGGGCACACCCCGTTTTCATTGGCATACGGGTCAGAGGCAATGATTCCGGTAGAAATAGAAGTCCCTTCACACAGAAGAATCCATTTCAATCAAGCAGAAAACGAAAAGCTACAGCTTGAAGTGCTAGATCTCCTTGATTAAAAAAGAGATGAGGCTAATCTCAGAATTGCAGCTCATCAGCAAAGAATAGCCAGACATTTCAATTCCAAAGTTCGCCAACGCAGCTTTGAGATTGGAGACCTTGTCCTGAAGAGAATTATAACAGCGACAGGTGTGTTTGGGCCAAATTAGGAAAGAACAAATGTCATAGGTCAGAAGCTTCTTGACGGCACATTCAAACTCACCACTGTTGAAGGAGATCAAATTCCAAGGGCATGGAACAGCAACCATTTGCGTCCATACTTTACTTGAAAATTTTGTTGAAATATTGTAAAAAGAATTATGAATGTATGATTCTTGTAATTGAAGGCAATTGTAAAACTGATGCAAGTAAATAATGAAAGAATATAAAGTGGATGTAGGCCCAATTTCCTGGCCCAACCACTATAAATCTTGTGTTTCTTATTATTATTACATGTTTGCTTTATTTTCGATATAAAAAGTACATAGAATGTATTGCTGAAATGTCGATTTAAATTTTTGCAGACAATGGAAGTGAAACTTGCACATAAAAAGACCAAGTGATTCTCGCCAAATTTCAAGTCACAAAAGCCCCGAATTCAAATCCTAGATAGGAAGTACTTCAATTGAACGGCCTATGATTTCGACAGGAATGGGTCTTTGCTAATAAATTGAGATCGTTTGAACAAACAAACATCCAATTAAGAAGCTAATGCTCGTTCTCACGAAATTGCCTGACAATGAAGTACACTTCCTTGGATTAAACAAGTTACTTGTAAAAAAAAAAAAAAGGGCAGAGGATCATTGAAAAGGCATAAGCAAGTGGACAGAGGAACAACCAAAGCCATCACCGGCAGCACAAGTCCTCTTCGGAGGCACAACTCTTCGGAGGATAAAGACCTCTAATCGGTCATACGCCACAAAAAAGAAAGTTCTCTACTCAACAAAAAAGATTGGAGGAGTCATGATCCTCCAACCATGAGAGAGTAACTTCCAGGCGATGAAAACCCTCTCTGAGGCACATTTCACCAGGAGTTGAAGTGTAACGACCGCTCTTCGGAATTTCACTTCACCAAAGTTGAAATGCAAAACAAAATAAAGACCTCTTCGGAGGCACATTTCGCCAGGAGTTGAAGTGTAACAACCGCTCTTCGGAATTTCACTTCACCAAAGTTGAAATGCAAAACAAAATAAAGACCTCCCTGGAAGCCCACGTTTCACCGAGATTGAAATAAAACTTCCAAGTGTTGAAACGTGAAAAGGCTTTCTTCAAAGGCACAACTCTTTGGAGGAACACGTTTCACCAAGATTGAAATAAAACTTCCAAGTGTTGAAACGTGAAAAAATCCCTCCTCAGAGGCACAAATTTCTATTTTTTAAAAAAAAAAAATCCCCATCAAGGGCATACTTTAACTTTCAAAGGAAGAATTAAAGTTAAAGTACCCTTCAGAGGCAAGCTTCACCACATAGAAGAATTCACTTGGCGAAATGTATACATACGCAAAATGAAAAAGTGATTTCTTCGAAGGACAAAGCGTAAAAACTTATATGAAGGAAGTTGCACTCTACGAAAATTCTCTTCGAGAATGAAGTAATTATTCTTCAGAAAATGAGAGTGCAAGTCCCCTCAAAGTATACGATATTGCAGTAAGCTCATGGTATGGGGGCAACACGGTATAGTTACATACAAAATGGTATAGCTACGTCGGTAAAGTACGCTCAAACAACATACCACAAGCTCACCGCAATATCATATAAATAAACTTGTGCAAAAATGAATAATAAATGCATTCTCAAATTCAAACAAAAGTCTGTACAAATAAAGGATCATTTTATTCAATTGCAGATACAGGTTTCAAAATAAAAAAGCAGGGGCCGGTGCCTGCACAACATCCGACCATTACACAAAAAAGGAATCAAAAAGCCCAACTCTTCATTTCTTCTTGCCACCTTTAGACCCTTTACCCGGCCGAATGGTTAGCTTTTCAGGTCTTTCAGGTCGGTCTGAAGGCATAAGGGAAGAAGGGGAGGGAGGTGCAACTGGTGCAATTTCTGGTTCCTCTTCAGTAGTGATAATTTTCTTCCCCCTCCTCTTCGATGTCCCGTGCTTCTTTCTTCTCTTCGAAGAAGACTCACTCCCTGGAGTAACAAGAGCGGACAAAACTACGTCGTCAGAAGGAGTCCGCTCCGGAGAGATCTCGCCTCCTTCAAGTCCCTCATCTTTTTGCTCCTGCGAAGCAATAGGGTCATCCAAGCCATGAAGAGCCTCAATTTTCTCCTCTTGTGACCCGGGTTGTGAAGCAGAAGGAGGAGTCACCTGAAGAGATGGAGGAGGAATAACCAGAGGAGGCGAAGTCTGCACAGCATTTGTTGTTTCAACTGCAGAAGAAGAGAAATTGAAAATGTTAGTATCTTCCCAAAAGAAGGGAGATATGGGTTCATCGAGATTCAAGAAGTAATCGAGAAGCTCATCGAATTTTTGAGGAATAAGTAGGCAATCCACCTGAATCGGACCAATGTCGAAATTACCTGAAGATGTTGGCTTCGTTAGTTCAATCTCATAATTTTGAGCCCCAATGTCTTCCAGAGCCTCATCATCAGTAGGGGTAATTACCTCGGTTCTTGTAGGAGGAAGTGAATGAGCACTGGAACCTGCGATGTCAACTTCAGAAGAAAGTAGAGGACGTTCAGAGGTAGTAGGCAGTACTTCTTTTTCAGAACGCTCCTCTTCCGCCATCCCAGTCCGCGCTCTGGCAAGTTGCTTTTTTCCCTTGGCAAGAGCGGCGCGGGCTTCATCGTCAAGATAATGCTCTTCAAGGGCTGACTCAGCATATCCAGCACCTTTACCACCAAGCTTATCAAGTGCTGCCTCCCAAACTTCAGCCAGTGTGATTTCATACTTGGGGCCTAGAAAGGCAAGGCTGCCACGCCCCAAAATGCTGTGCAGATAAAAATCAAATAATGTGGAGCTAATGTCAGCTTTGGTTGCTTGATGGGCCTCTTCGGCCGCAAGTTTACCAGCAACAGCCTCGTCACGCTCCTTTTCGGCCATAGCAAGTCGAGTTTTTAACAACTCTATCTCCAAGCTTTGAGAGCCAGTCTGTTCTCGCAGCTGTGAAGCTTCAGCGCGATATTCTTCTATGACCTTCTCTTTGTATGCAAGCTTATCTTCGACTGCCCTTTGATTGGCATGCGCATCTCGTACTTGTTGCTGAAGTATGCTCTCCTTTTGAGAATAGGAAGTAGATGAAGTAGCTAATTCTTCCTTAAGCTTTTCTACTTCCGCTTCCAACTTTTCATTATAGGAAGCAATACTTCTCATTTCGGCGTCATGCTGTTCGAGAGTCTTCTGCCACTCAGCCTTATCATTCTCCATTGTGAGCATGGCCTCGAGATTGGCTCGGTTAACCCTCTGAAGCTCGTCGACAAGTTTTTGCCAGTTCGACATTCTTTCAATATTGGTCCTGACAGTATCAAGATTTCGCAGCATAGCCGATTTGTCGAGGGGAACCAAGTCGAGATCAAATCGAACCCCTCTCAAGCACCACTGAGGAAATCGACTTTGAAGAGTGGGAGGACCTTGCCCGACTTGGTATGCGGGCCGGTTGATGATTGCTTGAATGTCGGAGCGAACGGGAGCAGGAGATTGAGCAGGAACATGTTCAGAAGCTGTCGGCATTGTTTCCTCAGTAAGTCTAGCCCGCTTGCTAGAAGAATCGTCCAAGTGACCTTTACCTCTCTCATCGTGAGTCTTTCTTTTCTGGGTATCATCATCTCTGTGGGGAGGGTCATGTCTTTCTTGTTCTCTTCGGTGACGTTCTTCATATGCTCGTCTCTCGTCTGCTTTCCTGATGGCCCTCTCCTCATCGGATTCTCTGTAAGAAGGGAGGTAACGCCTATAATCATACTGGCTACGCCTCCCGTAGCGTTGGAAATCATCATAGTACGAGCCGCTGCGCCCCATAGGAGAATCTGGAATAAAAATAATAAGCTTTAGAAATCTTTAAAGTACAAGAAGATAAACGCGTAGAAGTGATGAAAAATCCTAAGTGTTGTGTAACGTGTAAACTACACGCATCAAGTTACAGACCACTCTGTGGAATAGAGGTAGTGATAACTTGAGTAGGAAGAGTTGACATTTGTTGTAGAGAAGATGTCGCCTCGATTACAGAAGAGATGGTTTTGGAAACATCATCTTTGAAAAGTTCTTGAGAAGTCACAATTAAATCACTCAACCCCTCGAAAACATCATCGCCATCATGTTTTTTGGGACTGGCTTTTTCAACTCCTTCGTCGGCAGATCTTCCGGAAGATCGTGGAGTTTCTTCCTCTTCGATAACTGGGGCAAGTGCAGACTTATCAGACGGCCCCACAACGTCCTTCGGAATTGAACATCTCACTAGTGGAGTTTCTATAGAGGTTCCTCCCTGCATGTGCCCTTTAATAGAGACCGGGGCATCAGGAGTTTCCGCCGGAGAATCGGGAATTTCAGTTGGAACTTCACGAAGTTGAGTAAAGCGAGAAGAATGAAGAAGCCCGTATTGATGTAGAAATTCATCATTTAACAAAAACTTGATACTCCTCTCTTCTGCCGTCACGGCGTTCAATCTCTCAAAAATTTGTTTATAGCATGGATCTCTAGAGGGAGGAGGAAGTGCTAAAACAGGGAAAAGAAGCAAAGTTAGCATTCAGCAACTCAAATTTTGAAAAGTCCAAGATTGGAGAAATAAAAACAGGAAAATCTTACTTCCTACTCTCCAGATGGCATAAAACCCTGGAGGGCAACGAACAAAGAAATACTGATTTAGAAATCCGTGAACGCTTTCAGAAAGATCGGTGATGAGTTTTCGGTTTCGAGCACTCCTTATGATTACGATAGAGGGATGATCTTTAATCTTTGTGAATGAGCAGAGGTAGCAGATTTCCTCAAAGCTCGGTAATCGGTCCAGAACTTTACTAAAAAGCACACATAACCCCATCAGAATGGCATGGCCATTGGGGTGCAATTGGAATGGAGAGATAGATAATCGAAGCAGGAACTGCCGAAGGAAGTCATTAAAAGGTGGTATGGCACCGCTCAAGCACATTTGGCGGTTGACAGCAATAAAGCCAGAATGGGGCCTATCTGCAGTATCATTTGGCCCCGACAGTAAGGCATCAGCTTCGGCAATGCCAAACTGGGTGAGCAGTTGAGTAAACACCCGCTGATTCAGAGTGGTGGGAGTTCTCTCCGGAGGATTATCCAACAAGTTGGCTACTGGGAAGACATCTTCAGCCTAGCCCATCGGTTCTTCTTGTTGAGATGTCATTCTACACAAGCAACTGGGTGTTCAAATGCGAAGGTGCACGTTTCCTAAAAGTGTGAAGTGTTGTGCAGAACTAATGAAAATAATAAGTAAATATAACTGGAATTAAACTGGTTGACGATTGATCGACTATGGTAATTTCAGAACTTGTTAATTTAGAGTTTAAGCATAATATTAGTGCAGGATGGTCAGTTTCAATTGATTGTTTCAGTGTTGCTTTAATATTCTACTTGAAATCGATAGCACTTCGTTCACACGATTTGTTTAAGTTAATTATCTGTTATTAACTAATCTGTCATTTGATATGGGCAATCAATGACAGTATATTCGTCCCAATTTTCTGTGAAGGTTGTATTGAACAGGTTGTTAGCCTGCAAGTCAAAATAACCTGTGAATGAATGCAATAAAATTCAACAGTTCAAAGTTAATGCAATGGTCCAAAGTTCAAACAGAATTCACACAAGTCATAACTCATCAACGGTTCAAAAGTTCTGAGTCGGCAGTACCCTAAGCCTTGAGTCGTAGAAATAAGGAGATTATCTCCAAGTCTTATCTCGGCCACGACTCAAGGTTTAGGTCGTGGAGTATGTTAAAGAAGCTATGGTTCAAAATAATAAGAAAATCTCCAAGTCTTATCTCGGCCACGACTCAAGGGTTTTATCTCGGTCACGACTCAAGGGTTTTATCTCGGCCACGACTCAAGGCTTAGGTCGTGGAGCATGTTGAGTCGTATCATGGTTAAATCGCAAAGGTCACTGGATCATACAAAAATAGCCGAGTCAAACCTACGGCAATGTTCGAATCAATCTGACCCATTAACCATCTAACTCCTAACCCATTAACCATCTAATCCATAACCCGATAACCCAATAACCTCGCAATGGTTAACCCCAGTTCCATCACACCACTAGGTCGCCTCAAATCTCGAATCGTTACAAGTAAGATCAAACCGCCTGCCTTTAATCCATCAATGTCCGATGTAATAGTATTCGCAAGGATCAAGGGGGAAAAACAGAGGCGGAGATCGGCAATCATCGGCAATTGAAAAAAGATGCAAAATCTCTTACACGGTGTGATGCTAAAGATGATCGAAAATAAATCAGGTTGGAATCGCCTTTGAGAGCTCGAAGATGCGTTAATGGCAGACATGGGTCAAAGGATAAGAAATGAGAAGAAGGAAGTAAGGGGAACGACTCAAGTCTTTTATAGCTTTGAGCAGTGGCAGTTGAATTGGCACACGAGTTAAGATGAGTCGAAGCACACGACCTACGACTTAGGCGTGAACTTCGAGGGGCAAATGTTAACTCCGTTTAGGCAACGAGTCAAGGTCTGGGCCGACTCACGACTTAAGGTTCTTAACGGTTCAGAAGGGATCCACTACTCAAGAAGCCTCATGACTTAAAGGGTAAACCGACTCAACAAGCAACCGACTCAATGAGCAACCGACTCAACAAGCAACCGACTCAACGAGCAACCGACTTAACAAGCAACCGACTCAACAAGCTACCGACTCAACAAGCTAACGAGTTAAAGCTTAAGGCGACTTAGAGGAGTGGAGCGACTCAAGGGATTAACGGTGTATGGGATAGACCTACTCAAGCTCTCTAACGACTCAACGACCTAAGGTGTCAAATGACCTAACTGACTAAAATCCCAAAACAACAAAGGACCGACCTACGACCTATGGTAGGTCGTTCACGACCTAAGCAAAAGAATTCGGCACCGCTTCATTTTACATCGTGGCCCATTGACTCGCACACTAACCGGTTAGGCCACGACTCACGACCTAGCTTGAGTCGTCCACGACTTAAAGCTACTAAGTAGAAATCCAATGCCGCCTCATTTTGGACCACGACCTTTTAACTCGCAGACGAGTTAGGACTTGTGCTATATGCAGAGGACCGGAGACGCTCTGATACGAAGTCTGGGCTCAACCAGTTGAGTCGCCCACGACTTACGACTCATCCTGAGTCGGTCACGACTTACGACTCATCTTGAGTCAGTCACGACTCATGACTTAACAATTCCAGCCTAGAAATTTGCCTATAAATACATGGCCACATCCATCATTCAAGGGACTTTTGGCTCATTCTCTTCAAGCACCGTTACTCTGCTGCATTCCAAACCAATCAAACACTAAAAGCTCTCAAGACACGAAGAATGCTACAAATAACTTCGAGAAAAGATCACACACATCCAACATGGATTTGAAGACTCTAATCTCCATTGAAGTTTAGGCTACTTGTTCTAAGTGACTTGTAATTCAACGTGTATTGTACTTGGAAAGAATTGTATCAGCTTGTAACGAGATCATCAATAAAAGTACTTAAAGTGGACGTAGGCTATACCCTTAAGCCGAACCACTATAAAATTGTTGTTGTTTACTGCTTTTTCGCTATTATCTGCTTGTAATCTGTTCCCGAGTTATCGGGTGGTGCTTTCACAACTATAACTCATACACCGGGGTGTTAGCGTTCAAATTTTAGCGTTAACACTATCAGCATCGTTCATTGCTTGGAAGACATGCCTCCCGGATGGAAGAAAGATGCTAACAAAGCAAACAACATCGCATCTGGCAGTATCCCAGACCCAGTGATCAGAGACCAAGGCAATCGTCCGGTTCCAACAGAAAATGTAAATTAGGCGAATCCGACAGCCCCTGCTACGGAACAACCAATTACAAGGGCGGATCTGGACTGGTTGTAGCTGAAGTAACTAACTGCTTTGCATCTCAACAAGAAGCCTTGGTGGATCAACTCATGTCACGCTTAAGGGATGTTGAAGAAACCAACCGCAACACTGAATCATGGGGTGAATCCCAGTCTGGAGGATCTGGGAGACAACAAAGGTCTTTCTTCTTCGAAGAGGCTAAGAACCGAAATAGCTATGGTAGGAGCCGAGCCCGGACTCAGCCCGAATTCCGACCCCAGGAAACACTTTGAACCGAACCCAACAGGGGAGGTACCAGGCAGGGATCAGATGTAGCTGAGCCCGCCATGCTACCTAACCACGGAAACACCAATGGACGGGGCCGAGCTGGAGTCCCGCCCGAAGTTGGACCCGAGGAAGTGCTAAGAACAGAACCCAGCAGGGGAAAATCAAGGTAAGGGCCAACTACGGCTGACCCCAGCGTGCCCCCAGAAGACCAGACGCAGCCAATGGAGAATGTTAGGAGTGATAGACGATACCATCGCTACAGGTCATCTGGACGAAATCAATCCCGCCGGGAAGAACCAAACTCATTTCTATCCGCTCCAAGTTCTGATGAAAGGATGGCACGATTGTTCAGAGAGTGCGTCCAACGGGAACAAAGGGATCGGGGGATAGGCGCTAGGGTGACCAGCCCCTTCACCCGCAATATCAAAACAGTCATCACCCCCCGGGAATGGAAAATGCCAACAATGGAACCTTACAAGGGAACCTCTGACCCCGTCGTACACTTACAAAGATACACACAGCATATACTCATGAGCGGAGCAACAGAGGGAGTGTTGTGTAAATGCTTCCCACTATTCTTGGCAGATCTAGCTACCTCCTGGTTCTGCCATCTACCCCAAGGGTCCATCAGCTCATGGGAAATGTTGAAAGAAAAGTTCATCAGCTAGTTCCGCATTCATGTGGAACAACCCAAGGACGCTTATTCCCTATCTAATATCAAACAGAAGCCCGAGGAGACAGTGCAACAATATCTAACCCGATTCAACGCCGCAGCGGCCGCAGTCCAAGATGCCGACGAGAAGCTTATCCTAATGGCCCTCTGCAGTGGTGTGCACCCGGATACTAAATTTGCCAGGAGACTAACGAAAGAGAAGCCAGCTACCATGCCCGATTTCTTCCACGAAGCCGGGAAATATATGAGGCTTGAAGATGCTTCCATTGAAAGGCAAACAGGGCAACAAACCAAGGCAGCTCATGGCAACACATCCGCAGTAGCAAAGGACGTTCGAAGAAATGACACCAGAGATAGTGATGAGGGCAAGAAGGGAAAAAAGCTTATATAGGCCAGGACCAAGATTTGACTCTTACATTCCTCTAAATGAAACAATCGAAAACATCTTCTTGGCCACCCAAGACGAAGTTAGATACAAGCGCCCCCGCACAAGAAGGAATCAGATAACGCAATTAAGTCTGGAAAGTTCTGCCGCTTCCACGAATCTCATGGGCATGACACCAATGAATGCCATCACCTTCGGAACTTGATTGAAGAATACATCAGAAGGAAGAAACTGGAGCGCTATGTGAAAGGTCAGAACAGGACTTCAACTCCTGCCAACGAGAACCCAGGGCTACCCCTCCTGGAAGTTGGGGGAGGAAAACACAACACCAGCGGCTCCAGTCAAGAGAAGATAGTGGTCCTTACCATATCAGGAGGACCACACATCGTCGACGGAAGCTGAGCAGAGATGGAGAAATACAGTAAGTCACTTAGAAACAATGAAGGCTATGTTAATTCTGTTACAGAAGAACGCCACCCGAAACGGAAAGAGAATGATGATATCATATTCAGTCAGCGTGATCTAGAGGGAAGGCAGTACCCTCACATGGATCCTATGGTCATCTATGCCTGGTTTGGTCCAGCCAAGGTTTTTCGAATCCTAGTAGACACTGGAAGCTCAGTAAATATCTTATTCAAGCACGCTTTCGACAAAATGAGGCTGTCAATGAAGGATGTGTACCCTGCAGCAAACCGCTACATGGTTTCACCGGGGATGTGAAAATGCCCCTCGGGCAACTGGACCTCTTTGTGGAAATAGGAAGTCATCCCCGCTCCGTTGTGCGAAAACAAACATTTGTGCTGATAGAGAGCCACTCAGCCTACAAGGCCTCTTTGGGAAGACCAGCATTGTCTGACTTCCAAATGTCCTAGCCCCGTGGTGCCTGAAGATGAAATTTCCAGCGGATAACGGAATAGGAGAAATAGAGGGAGATCAAGACGCCGCTCGAGAATACTATGTAACCGAACTTCGCAATAACCGCAGGAAGGACAAAGGGAAGGAGGCAGAGACTTCTCTGTGCAAGAAAAACTTGGAAGCATAGCAATTAAAGAAAGACCCTCCTCTTCGATACACCAGCGATCCTTTCAATGAATTAGACCCCAGGGACAAGGAGGAGTAGGCCACTACCGAGCCTGCAGAGGCTGTGGAATTTGTATCTGTAGACAAACACGATGCAAGTAGACTGCTAAGAGTCGGGTTTCAGTTAAGAGCGGAATTGAAGGATCAACTTGTCGATTTTCTTCGCCACAACATGGATGTATTTGCATGGACGCACGCCGACATGACAAGAATCTCCTCAGACGTAGCATGACACGTATTGAACATCGATCCCACCAAGGTGCCAGTGAAGCAGAAAAAGAGGAGCATGGGGGCAGAACGATCAACGACCCTCGAGGAAGAAGTAAAGAACCTACTTGCCAATGACTTCATACGAGAAGCCACCTACCCAGAATGGATCGCCAAACCGGTACTGGTAAAGAAGGCTAACGGGAAGTGGCGAACATGTATCGACTTCTCCAACTTAAATGACGCTTGCCCGAAGGACTGCTTCCCACTCCCCGAATCGATCAGCTCGAGGACAGCACAGCCGGACACGAACTCTTATCCTTTATGGATGCATACTCGGGATATAACCAGATCCCTATGCACGCCCCCTATCAACACCACACTAGTTTCATCACTGACCGGGGATTGTAGTGCTACAAAGTAATGCCTTTTGGACTTAAAAACGCCGGAGCTACTTATCAGCGCCTCGTCAACAAGATGTTTGCGGAATTAATAGGACGAACTATGGAAGTCTATGTGGATGACATGCTGGTAAAATCAAGGAAAGCCAACGATCATATAAACCACCTGGACGAGATGTTCCAAGTACTTCGCCAATATGGAATGAAGCTGAATCCTCTAAAGTGCCCCTTCAGAGTATCGTCGGGAAAGTTCTTGGGATTCATCGTCCATGCCAAGGGGATTGAAGCAAACCCAGAACAAGTCCGGGCTTTGCAAGATATCAAGATACCATCCACTCGAAGAGAGATGCAAAGCCTAAATGGGAAAGTGGCCGCCCTAAGCAGGTTCATCTCTAAAGAAACTGACAAATGCATCCCTTTCTTCGAAGCTCTAAAGAAAGACAAAGGAAAGTTCGAGTGGACTGACGAATGCTCGACAGGCTTCCTTAACCTAATCGAACACCTTCAGAGACCACCAGTACTCTCAACTCCAAATGAAGGCGAAGAACTATACCTATACCTTGCTGTATCGTCCCATGCTTTAAGCACCGCTTTAGTGAGAGAAAACAACCGCGCGCAGGGGCCCGTATACTTTGTAAGCAAGAGAATTACAGGGGCAGAAGCCAGATACCCAAAACTTGAGAAGTTAGCATACTGCCTGCTAATCACGTCACGGAAGCTACGACACTATTTTCAATCTCATTCCATCAGAGTTCTAACCGATCAACCACTAAGGCAGGTACTCCATCACCCCGACACTTCTGGGCGACTACTTAAGTAGTGCATTGAACTGACTCAATATGATATCACCTACCAAACTCGCACCGCCATCAAAGGACAAGCCATGGCCGATTTTATTGCCAAATTCACTACCAACGAAGGTAAGGAGCAATACGAAATAGCAAAAGATATAAAGTGGAATCTCTTTGTAGATGGAGCATCAAACGAACAGTGCTCGGGGGCAGGTATTGTGATAATCACCCCCAGGGGAAAGAAGCTGCACTATGCCCTAAGGTTGGAATTCGCTGCCACTAACAACGATGCAGAATATGAAGCAATAATAGCAGGGCTGGAACTTGCCATAGAAATTGGAGTCAAATCTTTATGTCTCCATAGCGATTCTCAACTTATTGTAAATCAAATACTGGGAGAATTCTAGACTCGAGGAGAGCGACTCACAGCATATCTAAAGAAGACCAAGCTGCTTCTCACTCAATTGGATCACTATTTAATCAAACATGTTCCTTGAGAGGAGAACCGAAAGGCTGACGAACTGGCAAAGCAAGCTAGCATGAAAAACAGCACCATTTCTGGAACAGTAGCCATCTCAAAACAACTAGCCCCAAGTTCCGAACAAGAGGATTTGATAGCTGCAATCGAAGAAGAAACTTGGATGACTCCTATCCGGAAATACTTGCAAGATGGCACACTACCCAACGAGCGTAGCGAAGTCAGGAAAATCCTGAGGAGTGCTTCCCGCTACACGATACAAGAAGGCATCCTCTATCGGCGCGGCTTCTCTAACCCATTATTAAGATGTGTCGCCGGAAGGGAAGCCAAGGAAATCTTATCCAACATGCATCAAGGAAGTTGCGGAGACCACACTGGGGGGCAGACTCTGGCAAAGAAGATACTCCGATATGGATATTTCTGGCCCACCTTAAACAAAGACGCCCTAGACTTCGTCAAGAGATGTGATATATGTCAAGCATTTGCTAAGATTCCTCGACTGCCAACAAACGAAATTACTCAAATGACCAGCCCTTGGCCCTTTGCAGTATGGGGAATTGACTTGATTGGTGAACTGCCGATGGGCCGAGGAGGAGCCAAATTTGCCATAGTGGCAGTTGACTATTTCACCAGATGGGTGGAAGCGGAGCCTCTAAACAAAATATCTTCGGCAAAAGTTATTAACTTCTTGATCAAAAATGTTTTATGAAGGTACGGGGTTCCACTCAAAATCATATCGGACAATGGACTTCAATTTGACAGCGAGGAATTCACCGACTGGTGCCGAGAGCATGGAATTCACAAAAGCTTCTCAACTGTAGCTTATCCCCAGGCAAACGGACAAGTCGAAGCTGTCAACAAAATTCTCAAAACTCTAATCAAGAAGAAACTTGAAAAGTCAAAAGGCGTTTGGGTGGATGAACTTCCTATGGCACATTGGGCCTACCGCACATCTTACAGAACATCAACAGGACATACTCCTTTCTCTTTGGCATACGGGTCGGAGGCCATGCTCCCACTTGAAACTGTAGTGCCCTCCCATCGTAGGATCCACTACAACCCAGAAGAGAACGAAGAACTCCTCCACATGTCTTTGGATCTAATTGAAGAGAGAAGAAACGATGCGGCACTCAAAGCAACATCTCACAAGCAAAAAGTGGCAGCACAATACAACTCCAAAGTCAAACACCGCAGCTTACAAGAAGGAGATCTTGTCCTCAAACGGATCTTTCCGCTCCCCGGAGCGCTAGATCCAATCTGGGACGGACCCTATGTAATTCATAAAGATCTCCACAACGGAGCTTATATGTTGTCAACAGTGGACGGAGAGGTGTTCCAGAGGGCATGGAACATCCAACACCTTCGTCGATACTTTTCTTAACTTGTACTGCCCATATGAAGTGAATTAATAAAGAGAATCAGTGGATGTAGACATTTTCGTGTCGAACCACTCTAAAAATCATGTCTCTTTTTTAGCTTGTTCCTTTATACCTTGGCTGCTTGTTAAGCTTTATCCTTTTCTGTTGAACAAAATCCTGTATAACGGCATTTCCATTCTGGACACTTCACAGCACAACCTCACCTGGACAAGACCTAACAGGTACTATACGAATCTATGCCCTCGTCAATGAGACACTTTTGCTCCAGCATCCTTCTGCTGCGGGTTAACTCATTGCTCGCGACGGCGCTCAAAGCCAACTGTAATGAGCCGATCATAAGCCACCGAGAAGGCCGACTATAGCCGAGGCAGCTCATTACGGCGTTCGGCTCGCCGGCGACTGCGAACCGATTATAAGCCCCAACATAAGGTGTGGCCAGCCAGGGGCAGTTCACAGTTAACGATCGGCACCCACGCTAGCCGGCCACGGTAAATCGAATAATACCCATGATTACGGGCCATAATGGCCCGGGTATTTACCGTGCGCGATCTCGGCTCCGATGTGTCTTAAGTACGGCTGTGGTAAAAAAGAAAACTCCCCGCGGAGGCGTAAGTTGGGTGACGAATGTCTCCAAGACCCACAACTAGGGGAAGTGACTACAAAACCCGTTTGCCACGAACTTAAGCACATCGAAGGCCTTTCGTGATTGGAAGTTTTACTATTTCTTATATTTCCATTTTATTTATAAAAACTTTCCTCCTATCCTCTATAACGATCACTAAAATACAGGACACAAGATGGGAGACACTCGTTAGTGGAAATAGGAACTCACAACTGGATAACAGGTCACTCAGCTGCATTCCATCCTCAGTCACACAAGACATTCAAAGCTACCGTCTACAACTAAAACATGAAGGGCGGTACTTCCTTTTCTCTTACATAAACATGTAGCTATAGCCTATTCACATATCACACTAACATTTCGAGACGTGAAATTATATTTTAAGCGAGAGCTTAGCATCAAACACGATTAAAACACATGCATATACACAGCTATATTTCTTATGCAACATATCAAAATAACGACAGCATTCAAATATGACAGAATCATCTTATGTTATAACATTATATAAATGAAATCATTTGCTACAATGACATAATTACATAATTACAACCTGAAAGTACATTAATGTTTTGGACTAGTATATTTAGGAATTGCCAAGTAAACCAAAAAAAAATAGTCAACTGCAGCAGGGCTCCGCCTCTATCCTGCTAGCGCTACGGGATCTACTTGATCGCTGGATCAGAACTCCCAGCATGCTGGCCAGAGGTCCCACATGTCCGATTCAGGAGACGAGTCCATCAGATAAATGAAACGCAATCAAGTTAGGAAAAGATTGAGAGGGAAAACTTACCAGCATCTACTCCCTGATCATCATCCTCCAACTGCACTCCCACTTCCTCGACGGTAAGCAGCCGCATGCCCTCCTTCACTGCCACTTTCTCCTCCTCAGTAAACTGGGCCGTGACCACATCCATCCTGAAAGTTACACCACCTTCCTTATCCGCCTCAGCCTTGGCCTCCTCCAAAGTCCGAAGATATATCCTAGCCATGACCCGAGGATAGTCGTCCATCCAGGACAGGTTGCCCTACTTCCAAGTACGGAAGTACATGTCCTGAAGCATCTCATCCATCATCCCCTCGTTCTCCTCTAACTCCATCATCCGGGCCTCGGAAGCCGAAAGACTTGCGACGGCAGCATCTCTCTCCAATCGGTATCTAGAGCAGTCAGCCTGAAGGGATTTCCGCATCGCCTCCATCTCCTCCTTCAGCTTGGCTTGAGCAAGCTCTGCGGCCTCAAGCCTCCCAGATAACTCCTCTATCTGCTCAAGAACCGCTCTCCGAACCTCATCCACCGTGGCAATGGCCTTATCGATTCGTTCCTTGCAGGAGGCCTCCATCTTTCGTAGCTCGGCCCTGCTAGCCTCCTCCATAGTTTTCTTTAACCATCTTGAGGCTGCCTCATGCTGGGAGATCTGAATGGCCTGGTTGGCAAGCTGTTTGGCCTGATCGGAAACCATTAGCCGCAGGCGAATGTTAGCACTTCCGATTTCCTCTCCAGCCTTGACCAGTCGGGCGTGATGCTCCATCAACTTCTTGGTCTCTTCAGCCACCTGATCGAAGTTTGCCTTGGCCTCGTCCCCCATTGTCACAATCCGAGTGGTCAACAGGTCGAGATCCAAAGACTTACCCTCGTCAATCACCCTTACCATAGGATTGCGGGGCATGACGTGCTCACCACTAACCTCATCAAAGGAAATATCATGAGAACTCAGGTCCAAATCTGGATGAACCGCAAATAGGTTACGAGCCAAGCCGGGACGATCAATATGCGTAACGGAAGGATTCTCTGATGGATGCGGAGATGGTATAGACTCGGTATCTTCCTCCGTGATGTCGTGAATAGGCTGGGTTGGGGGCTGAGGTCCAAGTGAAGGTTCAAACATGGATCGCCTCCTCTTTCTCTTTTGGATATCCTCTTCAATAACTCCGAGAAGAGGACGGTAGCCGACTACGACCCCAGAACGGTCAGTCGAAGGCTTCGGTTTAGCAAAATCTTTGAAGAGTTTGAATTACTCGAGGCAGTGCCGAATATCTGATGTCTTGGCCGCCCTACTCGTTCCTGAAATAAAAACCAAGTGTTACAAGCATGCATGAGACTATAATTCAAGAAACATATGAAGTTAAAAAAGGAGTTAAGAATTCACCTTGAACCGCCGGAGTTGCCTTAGCTGAAATACCCTCAGAAGATAGACTGGCACCAGTCCCGGCCTTATCATACTTCTTCGGTTTCTCCACCAAGGCCGGCCCTTCCTCCGACCCCTCAAAGGCTTGACGGAAAGCATCATCCGTCCACTCTTGAATCTCACCCGCTTGCCCAGAAGTCAAGGCACCAACGCCACTACCACTCAGCCCTTCGCCACCGTTAACTCCGTCGCCTCCGCTCTCCTCCTCGCCTCATTCCTCCTCTCCGCTTTCCTCCTCCGGAACATCTGGACACGTGCTGGAAGAGGGTCCAGCAGATTTCTTAAGCTTCTTCCCCCCGATGACTGGAGGTACCGAGAAGGGCCTCCTCTTGCTACTCTTTGTCGTGGCCCCTCCTTTGGCTTTGGCAGCTCTTTCCTCAGCCGTATCTGTCTGCTTGACCACAGACTGATGTGGTAGGATTAAGCTGTGTTCCAGGAGGGTGGCGTTCCTAATTAAGTAAGAGGCTGACCTATCCCTTCCCGAAATGGCCTCTATCTCCGCGGCCATCCGAACCAGGTGATCATTCTCCACGACCGCAAAGCCACCTGTTGCAAGCAAGAAATAAAAACACATAAGAAGAAGTATTTCAGTCAGAACGGAAATTATAAATAAGCTTCAACTTACAGTCAGAGGTGAAGCGGTGGATCGAAACGGTGTCATCCCGGACGAAGAACCATTCCTTCTTGAACATGGTGAACTTTGAATACAAGTCCAAGACAGGCTTGAAGGACACGGCCAATTCCAAGCTGATGTATGGAGACCCCTTATTGTAACCCCTCTAGTTATATAGATATCGAATTTCCCGGTTAGAAGGGGGCGCCCGTACTTTCTCTGGAAAATCACGAATAGGCACACAAGATAGCGTAGGAGTTGGGTTGGAGCTGGAAGGGAGCCACCTTCAAATAAGTAACGAAACTAACTATCCAGGCATTGATTGGAGGAATGGCCCCGCACATGCAATGGTATCGGCTATACGCGATATATCCTTCAGGGGGATTGTACGGCATCACTCCGGCCCCCGGCAACAGCATACTCGCTCTGTCAATCCCAAAGGAGCGAGAGATGACATCAAGCTGCTCCTCTTTGAGGGAGCTCGGAAAGCAATCAGGAGGAGAGTTCAGAAGGTCTTGAGGAACATATCCGTCCACTAGTGATCTCGGGGTGGGTCCCAGTCGTCCCGGTCCTGGCTGGGCTGGGGCACCACGGGGGACTCCCTTCTGTCCGTAGATTTTCTCTTTTCTGATAGAGTTTCCACTTTGTGAGACATTATCTGCAACACAAGAAAGTACATCGTTAAAACATATAAACAATGTAGTGTAGAATCTCACTTGTAATTCGGAACATGAAAAAATTCAAGGTTTGAATATCATCCGATAACCCAAGATTCGGGTTCATTCGGCACTTATACAGTTTAGCCTCATTCGGTGGTCTGAGCACCCATTTCCATTCGGCAATTCAAGTGTAAAAGTGTCATTCGGTACTTGGAACACACGAGTTTCATTCGGTGAGCCAAGTCCCCGTGTCCATTCGGTGGTACAACGCAAAGCCATTCGGCGAAAGGAGGCTGATTACCTGATTCGGCAAACTAAAGTGATTCGGCAGTAAAGTTGCTTCGACAGGAGAGAATCTGATTCGGCTATCAAACTTGGTAGGGAATAACGAAGGCCTAACACCCCTACTTATAAACGAACGCAGGATAACCGGACCGGATGGTTCGGCGCATAGGGTCGGACGAAAATACCCAACTTAAAACAAAGCATGCCATATACGGGTATATGCCCTACTTTGGGGGGCAAATGTTGGGCAGGTTTCCACCTACCACCGAATCAAAATAAGAAGGCAACACCACCGGTCCAAACACTCACCGGACCCGATCATCCACCTACCACCGGACCAAGGAGGAGGAAGCCAATGCCAAACCAACCACTCCCTAGCTCCTACCGAACCAACTCTCCACCGAGCCCTACCGGTCCAAACATCCCACCGGACCAACTCCCCCGCTACCGAACCACCTACGACCGGACCAACCCTCACTCCACCTACTCCAGTCCAAACAACATACCACCTCCTACCGAACCAACATGAGGAAGGCGTACCGGACTAGCACTACCAGGCCAGATTGCCTCAGCCCAGGCCCGCCAGCAGCCATATACATCCAAGATCCCTGCCCCCGACCTCACTCTATAAATAGAGGGGCAGTGGTACAACAATGGCAGACAAGTTTGAAAGCTCAAACACGGAAAGAACTTTCAAACAACTTTCATACTCTTGTAATCAAAGCTTTATACTTGTACATGTAATCCGAAGTAAAAAAAGGAGAATAACATATAAAGTGGACGTAGGAACATTCTGGCCGAACCACTATAAATCTGTGTGTCTTTTACAGTTTATCCCCTGTTTTTTATATATTCGCATAAAACACCCAAATCACTAAAAATAACATAAAATCGATTAAATCATACGACTTGGAGGTGTTTGTCCATTTTTTGTGCAAACAAAAGCCATATTTACTCATGTCATAGGGTTGTGAATATGAAAACATATGACAGTTCTATCTAGAACCTTCACACAGCAAGCAAAGGAAGCAACTAATACTCCTCCTCAATTCTAGAGTTCATTCAACTTCCAAATAAATGTACAAAGGTGTAGTAGTATAGTGTAGGTTATACCTCATTCCAATGGAAGATCTGGGCTTATTATTTCACAAAGGTATTTGACGATGAGCTGCAATTTAGCATGGTTTGACACTGTATTCATGTACCAAATTCCATAAATGGAAAGTGCCTGCAATATCTGAGCAAGAACGTTTCTCCCATTATAGTATCTCATGTACAAACCTAAAACAAATTGCCAGCTAGTACCTACAGATAAGAATATGGTACTCTAAGATGTAATCATGGGAATATGAATTACCTGAACCAAAATCAAACTGGCCGACCCTCGACAACAACATAAAGGCTAGATTTAAACAACTACACAAAATAAAGTAAATAGTATAATGAATTGAACCAGGAATTAAATTTGACAGTAGTCAATGCTAAGATTACCTACAATAAAATCGAATTGAGAGAGGTGGAACAGTGGAGGAGAAAAACATATGCGATAATGGAACGATCGATCCATATTTCCTTTGATCAGTCGACCGATTGACGCTGAGGTGCCAACCTGTGAGATATTTTAGGAAAAATGGTGCTCGCTGATGATGGGTAACGAAAATAGATCTAAAAAGTGCCTTGTGCCATTGTGGCGGAGGAACCCATTCGTCACATGGTTAGAATAAGGTAATTTTGTAGCTTTACATTTGTTCATCGAAGATTAGATCAGGCAGAAAAGCATAGGAGAATGAAGCATGAAAATAAACTGTGAAAATAGGAAGAAGTGATGCGCAGTAGAAGAAGGGAAAAAACGCGACTCTTGGATTCCCAAAATACTTAGAGATGTCATGCAAGCTTGAAATGCAACTCACTAATAATATAATAGTATATATATATATATAAGTTTGCACAAGGTAAAATGGTGATGTATACGTACCATACGTTTGGTTTAAGGAGGATTTGACTTGCTGTATATTGTTTTGATGGATTGAAAAGTTGTTGAGTTGATATTTGGTTTGAGGTTGAAAAGAAGTTATATGAATGTTTTTAGTCCTTCTCCTTTTCGACCAGACAATGCTTATGTATAAATATTTATATTTTTTCCATTTTTACCTGTTTTAACTTTTAACTTTTTGTTATTTTACTTTTCTATTTACTTAGTTAACTTTCTTTTGATTTAAAACATGCTTTCATATATATTTCGAGAATGAGGTAGTAAAAATTTTAAATAGTTTTAAATCTTTATATTCAAATTATATTATTATCTATCTTATATTTTTAGAGATGTGGAATTCAAAGAAACACATTTTGTTCTACATTTATTTTTATGTTTAAAATAAATGATTCAAAGAAAATGTAGATTTTTCTTTTTCGTTTTAAGTATATAAAATAACGTTTTTGTCAAAACACTATTTGGTAAAAGATTCCCTTTTAAAATGATAAAAAACGATTTTACAAATTTTCTCATATTCATCGTACAATAATTTCATGTATATTTCTTCTTTTCGTTTTTCACTATATATATTGTTTCTAATATACCATTTATATTTGTTTAAAAATATTACATATATATTTGATACTCTTCTCTCTTAAACTAATATGTATATACATAAGAAAAATCAAATTCTAAACTCTTTCTATTTATACAACATTATATTTCATAGGCTATATTCATTCCTTTTCTTTATGGATTATTTTTATTCATTTTATAATAATTTGAATTTGTTTACTTTTTTACACATGAATTTTATTATTGTTATAATATATATAAAGTCCATTGTTATAACATATGAGAAATTCCATTTTAACCGATTTTCTATATTATAAACAAAATGTGGAAAATTCAAAATATTATCTGGATTAAAAATATTTATTATTACCAATTATTGTTTAACGGATATTTTTATTTTGATTAAAATAACATATTATTGAATATTTAAAATAAATATTCATAACTCAAGACGACAAAAATCCCGGGTCGTTACAACTCTCATCCTCTTTCAACTTTTCAATATCATATTTTACCCTAAAGAGATTTAATAATTCATCAGCATTTTCATTTTTCACCATATTAATTAGTTATTCGGATTCAACTAATGAATTTGATTGTTTGTTAAAATATTTATTTAGTGAACCTAGTAAAATTTGATTTATTATCTCTTGTCTTTATCGTCAGTTTTCTTTTCTAAGATATAAACAATTGCTTCGTGATTATAATAAACTAAGCTTTAATAATAGCAAAAATTAATAATGAAATTAACAATCAAAGCAATACAGCCTGATTTATAAGCTGCATTCCATTCACAAACAATCATATCCGCCATTCTTTCATCCAATTAACAAGTAACTTCAAAAAAAAGAAACAATGAAACAATTTAAAAAATGAGATAAAAGTGTTATTCCATGATAAAGCATTGAAAAATAATGCAATTAAAATCTAATCTAATCAGATTTAGAGGTACCTTATAATAGAATTCTAATATGTAAAAGAGAACAAAATCTGAATCTGATTTGAATCTAGAGGTAGAGCATAATTTTAATATAAAATCATAAGGTTTTGCAGGACTGATAAGCTTAGAAAAGAAAATGAAATCTGGATTTAAAAGAAAAAATAAATTGGAGAAGAACATTTTCTTCATTGAAAATCCAAAATCCGTGTTTGGAAATTTCTCTTTGATTGCTGTGGCTTCTTTTTTAGGGACAGTTCGTCACAGGTCCCTAATAAGTTGCAAAATACACAAAAACTGCAGTAAAAAAAAGTTTGTAAATTAGGTCCCTAGAATTAAGTTACTGAATAATGGCATACACTTATGCAATTATTCAGTGAATAATTATAGACATTTATGTAATTATATCAAAAAATTGCAGACATTTCCACAATTATTCACTGAAAAATTACGGAAATTTCTGCATTTTTTTCAAAAAATTGAGGAAAATTCCATAATTATTCACCAAAAAATTACGGAAATTTCTGCAATTATTCACCAAAAACACTGCATAAATTTATGCAACTTTTGGATATAATTACATAAATGTTTGCAATTATTCAGTGAATAGTTGCATAGTTATATGCAATTACTTAGTAACTTAATTCTAGGGACCTAATTACATACTTTTTTTGATGGGTTTTTTATATATTTTGAAACTTGTTAGGGACCTGAGCCTAATATTCACTCATTCATTTTTATATACTTCAATTTCTAATATGTGAGCTAAGAGATAGAAAATAATCAATGTAAAGACCTGTACTTTTAAGTCTTCGAATTTGAATATTTAATTTATTTGGATATTCAAATTTGAACTTGCATGTTATAAAATCTAAGTACCAAATAACTGCTTGATTTTTAGTGATGTATTTTATTTTAATTTATAGGATTTTTCCAAAATTTTAATTAGGAAAATAGTTAAATTTTTGTTTGACGTATTTTACGTTAAAAATCATATTTTTAAAACTACACTGAATAAGTTCACCAATGTAATTTATTATTGTTTTGTGGCCGTGTCTATTGTTGTGCATGATCCTATTTTTATTTTTGTCGTTCGTAGCTCATACGCGAACGAGTTATCGTGTGGCGGTGTACCGCAATCTATCTTTCTAAAACCAATATTTATACACACGCAACACCTCAAATCTTTTCGTTATCTTTCCCCTGTATTCTTTGCACATGATTTTGGTCTTAGCATTTAATGAATGGTCCTTGCATTTATGTTTCATTCCTTAGCACTTAAGCAAATGAGTTTATATATAGGAACACGCATGCCACAAAAGAACAAAAGAAAGGAGGCTGGACACATTAATTTGGTACACATTTTTATTTTTTTAGTTCTCCTCAAATGAGCAGAGCATTCATTTTTTTCCTTTCTCTCAAAGCAATGCACGCATGAACTCAAAATGTAAAAGAGTAGCAAATTTTTTCCACTCATGCATGATTTCTTCTTTCTTCGTTTATCTTTTTCATTCCAATTACATACATGGGTGGTGTAATAACGTGTACGACTTGGCACCGTGAGTGTTTTGGTTAAGCATTCACGCATGAAGGGGAGGTACTGTACAAGCGCATGCATTTTTTAGTTTATGGGGAAGGAGGCAGGCTCGGGTGTGCATAGGTATGGGCTTGGGCCGTGCAGTAAACATGCATGTGTATGGTGGATATGTGTGTGTGTTAGTGTATGAGTTGGGCATGCATGGGTATAGAGAGGGAGCATGTGTGAGCAGGTGCATGGAAGGACATGTATAATCATTTTATTATGAATGGAGAAGCTTGGACCACGAATGCAAGAAAGAGAAAAATAAAGATGGGGTACTGTTTGTAGTGAACTTAATTTTGAGTAACATTATTTAGGACATCTAATTAGATAAATTAAATGAAATAATGTAGATAGTTAAGGGACTGAGATTTGTTAACCCATAAAGGGGGTCGTACCATAATGAATCTGTAAGCCAAAAAGAATTAAAATGGACTGAGTAGGAGGAATATAATAAGGTGCGAAATAGGATTAGGCTATGTTTTTATACCCTGAACCCTTCTTACCTTATTCCTTGTTCATTTTTACAATTGCAAACAAAATTAAAATATATATAAGCACGGTCGGCCACCATTAAGAGATTCAAGAAGAAATAAAGCTAAGATTCAAGTAGGAAGCTTAAGAAAATCAATCAAAGAACAAATCTCAATCTTCTTAACACGAAGCCAAAGTCAATAATGATCTTACATCTAATTTTTATTAATTTCGGTTTCTAGTTAGATTCGAGTTAATTTTGCAAATAATATGCGATCATATGATTGTTTAAATGGATATATATATATATATATATATATATATATATGCTTTTGATGATTTATGTTGCTTCATATAGATTTTATGATAAGTGTAGAATTGAAAAACCTATTAAATGACATGCAAATGATTCGTGTCTTTTATATATGGTCGGAAACATTATTTATGAAGTGGGTTTCAAGTTTCATAATTTTTTAAGGTGTTGTTGACTTACTATGAATTTTCTATGAAAGAAAATAGTTAAAATTAGATTTAAAATTGTTTACGGTAATTATATATATTGATTTTGGGTTAGAGAACATAATGAAAGCGAATTATGGTGATTTTTGGGGAATTTTCCTAAGTACTTTTTTTTAGTTATAAAATTATTTAAGTTAAGGGACTTAAATGTTTTATATGTTTTTTACCAAGAATAAGGCCTTATTTAAACATTTTAAATTGAAAATTTTTGAATTCGGTAGCACTTTTAGAAAAAGTTTTTTAAAAAGAATTGGCAACCAATCATGTGTTGATAGGGCAAGTTAGGTGACAAGAAATTACTTCTAAATGCTAAAAATCAGTTTTTATTGGATTAACTGCTTCGCCACTTCCATCTGGTGCTTTCGACTCCTACCTCTGCTAGAGAACCTATTCAAAACCAAGGCGCATGGTATCAAACAATTGGTACGTAGTGAGTTGGAGAAAGGCGGAAGGTATAGTGTTGGAACCATGCTTCGAAAGGGTTGGAGTAGTTTTCAACTTAATCAACTTGCCTTTGTTTATAAAAAAGAGCTTTCGAATTATTTGCCGCCTTTGTGTTATAAAACAAGCTTTCGAAAAAATAAAACCCATGCTACCACATTCATACCATTCGAATTTATGCATTCGAAAGGGTGCTTTCACCTTTAAACTCTGAAGCCACCTTCTCAATGCTTTCGAAAGGTTAATTTAACTACTTTCCAAATGGTTTCAGAGGCAATGGTTTCGAAAGGGTTGGTTTCGAAACTATCCTATTTCTTTTACTTGGGATAAATGCTTTTGAAAGTAATGCTTTCACCTTTGTTCTTTTATGTCCCTTAGTTATATTAAAGGTTAAACCCAATGGTTTCGAAAAAATGGTTTCAAAGCAATGGTTCCACAAACTTTTACTTAAACCCAATATTTTCAAAAGGTACGTTTTGAGCAAAGAATTTTAATGCTTTTGAAATGTATATAGTATGGATTTCGAAGGAGAGATCCCTAATGTTTTCAAAAGGTTTACTTTGAGTATTTGAATGGAGGGTTCCCAAAGCTTTTGGAAGACAAGTTTAAATGGTTAAAGGAGGATGTTGAAGGTTTTAGTAAAGTTTTCGAAAGGGTTGTTTTCAATGGTTTTGAAAGGTATGTTGTAAGTTTTTAAACAACGGTTTCGAAGGCTTTACCTTGGCTTTATGGCCTAAAATATTTTAAGTTATAAAGGGTTTTTAATTTACTTTGAAGAGATAGGTAATCCCATTGATAAATTTTCATCAATATTGTTTTATGTAAAACATATATATACCATGGCATAAGTGTTTTGAGTAAAGAAAATTATATAATTTCCTTGTTTTATAAAGGAATGATTTCAGGGGTAAATCATTTGTAAAGACTATTTATAAGGAAAGAATGTTTTAACAGGGTAGTTAACCCTAAGACAGGAAATGAAACATGAATAGGATATTTAATCCTAAGTTTATGACTCAGATATTAGAAGACCAAATGTGACGAGCATAAGGTTGCACCTTATACTTTAGCTATTAGCTCTTAGCTAAATAAGTTCAAAATTCCAGTGTGTAGGGCCTTTCACAAGTGGTACTAAATTGAGGTTACACACGGAAAGGAATATGTAAAGTAAAAATAGGTTATTGGTGAACCCGTAAAAACATTAGCTTTAGTTGACCCTAGATAAAAAAGTTAAGGGTAGTCAGTCCAGTATTGTGTCTAACAAAAGTTTGATTCTTGCTTATGTTTGGTAGGCCCGAGTCAGTCAATGGTTAATAGCCAGCCAACTAAATTATAAAGTGGATAGTTGGTCCATTGGTTTCCTGATTTTTATGAATATATGTATTTGCTCTTAATTTTATAATCATTTTGATTGCGGGATTCTGATTTGCAAAAGATATGCTTTTTAAAAGGATATCAGTGAGGGGAAACCCGTTCCACTAAGTGATGTGGTCTCACTTAATATCAAATCGAGATGTAATAATATTATTCACACCAGGCTTTATGTCTGACTCAAAGTTTATGTTCCCCGTTAAACTCTTGGGTGCTCAAAATTTAATTTTAGTAGATCGAAAGGTTAAGGTTTTCCAGGTTTAGCAGATTGGACGTATATGCTTCCAAAGACGTGCATGAGGCAAAGTTAGCTATGTAGGAGCTAGTTAGTTTTATTTCTGGTGTAATGTGTTTATGAATGATATATCTATCTGGTACTCTGAACATCCAAGGGGCATCTTCATATGTCTCTCTTGGGGTAATTTGTAATAATTATATTTGATCAAAACCTAGATTTGTTTTCAAATCATGTAACTGAATATGAGATATGGATTTGAAATGTAATCATAAAAGTTGTTTTTGAAATCTATGATTTTATTTCATATTCATATGCTTCTAATATTATGGATACCATTAACATTACCATACTTTCCCAACGAAAGTTAATATTATAGATGATTGCAACATTTGCAGCGCTTAGCTTCAGGTCCCAAGATATGAGATTTTAAAATTTGGTGTCAAAGCATAAGTTTATGAAAACTTAAAAGATATTTCAGACCTAAAATGGTTTTGAAAACATAATCCTAAGGAATTAGAGAAAATACTAGGGTATGGGATAACGTTATAGTAATGTACTTGTAATTGCTATATACATACATATAAGTACGCGCTTTATCTCTATTTTACATCTTCCTTAGGCTATTCTTCTGCGTCTTACAATGACTCGAATGTAGATTTTAATGATGTAAGATATGGATGCTTGGAGTGGAGTACTCAACGTTGGTGGAGGAAGCACCACAACCAATGGGAATGCCAGACCTAATAATAAAAGGAATCCAGGTCGGACACAAGCTGCTAATGTGGGTGCTGAAGTGTCGTAAGCTGATGTGTGAGCTATGTATCGGTTCTTCGTTAAATGATGTAGGCTGGAGTTGCTGCGGGTTTAGTCCAAGGAAATGTGGAAGGAGAAATCAAGGAGCTCTGGTGGTCAATAGCTATGAAGTACTGAGCAAAGATATTGCTAGGCTTAGAGGAAAGCCGTTTATCGAGACTAAGGATGCAATTAAAGTGGATAATTGGTTACTTCATTGCGAAAGGATCTTTGCTAGTTTACGGGTTAATAATGAGCAGAAGAGGAGGCTTGCTTATAGATAATTGCAAGAAGTGGCACTGTACTAGTGGAACAATTTTACGGTGGGAGTTAATGAGGAGACCATGACCTGGGATAAATTTAGAAGGAGGTTTGAGGAAAGATTCATGTTAGAGATTGCTAAGTCAACTTTGCTCAAGAAGTTTATGGAGTTGGAGCAGCAGGGAGACATGACAGTTTTTGAGTATGCAACCAGGTTTGAGGAGCTATCGAGATAAGGATATGCTATGGTTGATAAAGTTAACAAAAGGAACGAGAAGTTCATTCACGGGCTAAAACCTGAACTAGCTAAAGCGCCTCTGCCATACATCAGGGATTCGTGTGATGTAGTTGTTAAGACGGTTTTGAGGCATGATGAGATGCTTGCATTTCATGATGGTAACAAAGCAGGGGAAGCTTAAAGTGGGCGGAACCAGAAGATGAAGTTTTTCCATAAGAAAGGAGGAGTAGCCAAGAAAAAGAAGGCCAATGTAGTTTGCTATAAGTGCGAAAAGAAGAGACACTATGCTCATGATTGTCGGACATGCAAAGAGAAGAAAGCTGCTGATAAGATAGAAGTGAGGTTCTTTAACTATGATCAGATTGGACATTAAAAGAACTGGTGCAAGGAACCAGCCAAGGATGGAAAAGGCAAAGTGTTTGCATTGGACCCAGCTACCTCAAGACCAACAGATGATGAGAAAGGAAAAGCTGTGTTAGGAGGTACGCTTCTGATTCATGGTGTATCAGTTAGTGTTCCATTTGATACTGGCGCATCGCATTCTTTTTTATCTCATTGTTTGGTTAATAAGCTTAACCTAGAACCCTCATAACTGGTTACTTCCTTAAGGGTTGCGAATCTGATAGGAGTATATGCGACTCTTGGAATGAGATGTGACCACTTAGAGTTTTAATTGTTAGGTCATATATTTGCTTGCAGTTTGCATGTGTAACGAACCCGAATTTTGGTAATTTGAATTCGAATATTTAATTGATTTTAAATATTTAAAATTTAATTTTTAAGATGCAATTTCAAATATAATCATTTATTGGATAATTTAATTATCGAATTTAATAATTGGAAATTGGTTAAAATGGTGAATCTTGGGTAAGCTTGTTAAAATTAATTTAACGACTTATAAACTATATATTAACAATACTAAAGATAGTAGAACTTTTTAAAATGAATTTTAATGTGATTTGTTCAGTCTGGAAAAAAAATATCGTTTAAATTGACATTTAAAAATAGCCTTCCGAGGCACAGTCTTGGAATTCGACGAAACTAGCTCCATTGGATCCGTAATAGTGTATTATTAGTGGATTTCAAGTTTCGTAACATTTAAAGTAATCGTTTAGTCATACGGGATAGAAGCGCTGAAATTTATATCGAAAAATTCAATATAAATATTTGGTCCAAAAAGCTATCTTCTCCATATTATCGAATTAGGACTCAAAATCTTTTTCATTGTGCTCGGAATAGGGGTATAACTTTATAAACGCCTAGTGGCACGCATCGATAGGAGGTCAAGATTTTAAGTTGCAAAATCGAGACGATTTAAATTTAAATTAATATGTATATTTATATTGGGTGGCATATATGTTCACATCAACTTTTTTCCCCTTCACCTCAGTCATGGTAGATGACCAATTTGAACATGTAAAGCATCTTCTTCCCTCCTCTTTTGTAAATTCACGGCCGAACACATTTCTGAAGAAAAAAATTGAAACTTCTAAAATAAATTCTTCAAATTCTACTCGCCTATAAATCACGAAACCCATTTCTAAAATCATATTCTGCCTTAAGCTTCAATCCAATAGGCGAACTAATGTGTGCGGCACTTGTTTGGAGATCGACTTTATTCGGTTTGAAACTAGGCTTTCGATTATCGGTTGATTGGTGGAGTTTTGGATCCTGGCGACTTAGTATTTGAGTTTGTAGCGGAGTTTAGCAGCTATTTGGGGTTTTTTTTTTTGTGGTGCGATGCACCATGGCGAATTGCGTTGTCAGGAGGTGGGGAATCATGGCTGGTGGTCGCGTGGGAAAGGAGGGGATCAAGTGGCACGAGGAGGGTATAGGGTGGTGCGGTTAATCGAGAGATAGTGATTGGCGAGGTTGGTTGGGATTTTGGCAGGTGGTTCTCCATGTCGGTCGAAGCATGCACGCGACATGGGTGTACAGGCAACTGCTTGGAGAAAGAAGGAAGAAGAAAGAAGGTGTTGAGTGTATTTTGGGCCATGCTTTGTTTCTTTAGGTATGGTTTTAAAATTTTAAAATAAATCAATGTTTAGCTCAAATTAAATTGTAATCAAATTATTAAATTTATATATCATGCAAACAAGGTCTGATTTGGACGAATCAAGATTTGGCGGGACCGTGTCGTCATCATCTACGCATAGGAAGAGGTTTGCATGAAATTTGGAGCTTATGAAATTTTAAGATAAATTCAAACGCATTCGCATTAAATCAGAACCAGAACGCGAAAGCGACTGGAAATAAAAGTGAGTCAATCTCACTCAATTTTGGATTACCATAATTAATTTTATATAATTAAATTAATTACTATTGATTGATAGATTGATACATTTTTAATCCAAGTGAATGTGATGTTATATATAGTAGTTTTTATATATTGGAGTGATTGATATTCCTGTATATATCGCGGACGAGACCCTATGCGCCTGCATAATTGCGGATGACCTATACACCGCGATATCCCTCTCGAAGTGGGATTGGTATTTTTACATTATGCTAACATCTGTGGATGCAGGAAAACAGGTTGGAGGGATCCAACTAGATTCCTAAAAAATGTTGAATTATTTTCATATTCAATGAAATGATATATTGAATAATGTATGATAGATTTAGCATGATTGAATTTATTTGGTGCTATGGTATTATCGGTTAAATTTTGGTATTTTAAAATACAAATCGTAAGTGTTTAAAGTTAGGAAAGAAATTAAAAAGGGAATTTGAATTAAAAATATTTTTAGTGAAATTTGGATTTATTAAAGGAAATGAATTTGGGAAAACTAAATAGCTTGAGTTTAAAAATTTGTACTTGGTAATTTCGGTATATGGGAAAAATAGAGATCTTGAATAATGTAAAAAGGATTTAAATAATAGAACTTAAGCAATATTGTTTAAGTATAAAAAGATTTATTTTTAAATCGAGATTTAAATAGTTGGAAGAATGAAAAAGAAAATTTTAAAAATAAAATATTGAATTGTTGTACTAGATTTTAAATAAGATTTTTAATTATAAAAAGGAAGCGAATTCTGAATGTAGTTGCGTTTTGGAATACAGCTGGGTTATTTTGGAGAAATTTATTTAAAAATGAAATTTAAATTTGAAATTGATTTAAAATCGATTAAGTATTGTAAAACCATTATAAACGGGAAACGAGACTATGGAATTTATAAACAAGGTTTATAAACAAAGTAAAGTAATTATCAATGGATAATTTGAAATTATAAATTCACAGTGAGGATTTATAAGGAAATGGGTAAATCAGTTTAGAAATGAATGGTAGATTTATTTGTTGAAATGTGAAATGGGATTTACGGAATAGGGATGTAAATCGAATAGGAATAAATCGAAAGAGATTTATAGACGTTAGACTGGTTATATGGGAATTATAAAATATATTTTTATCGAGAAAGTCGGTTGTTTTAAAAAAGGGAGGATCTTCTATTATTTACTAGAAAATTTAAAAGTGTAAAATAATATTTTAGAAAAATTAATTATTCAGTTGTTTTAAAGTTGTTTATAGTATATTTAAATATTAATGAAGTTAGTTTATAGTAAGTTAATTATTATTTTAAGATTAATCGGTATTATTATTTTAAAGGGATAAATTATTCAATATTAAATATTATATAATAACTTTTATTTTAAAGAGTATCCTCCAAATTTTTTACTTATAGATTATTATAGAAATTTCATAAGTATTATTTTGAAAATTATTAAATAAAGTTTACGGGAAGTAATGGTATGCTCGCACGGCGAAATCGGAGGCAGTGAGTGCTTGCAGATATGTCTTGGATTTCTCTGGGATAGAAACGTAACCATTAAGCAGTGAATTCCAGGTTTGATACCGCAGTGGTACTTTCCATA
The DNA here is from genome assembly GCA_030765085.1 of Allium cepa. Lineage (NCBI taxonomy): Eukaryota > Viridiplantae > Streptophyta > Magnoliopsida > Asparagales > Amaryllidaceae > Allium > Allium cepa. The sequence continues at coordinate 753,293,849 of CM060931.1, read as the reverse complement.
TTATTTTGAAAAGGGTTTTCAAATATCTTTGAAAAAAAGGATAGTTTTCGAGTACATTAAATTCGATAAGATAAGCACATATTTTTGGACAAAGAGTTTTAAATTTATATAAAATTAAATGAAAATATGACTTGGTGTTTTAGTGGAAAATGAAATATTTAGTTGAATGATTGTTTTATTTGATAGTTAAATAACCGACTATCAAATCTGGACCCAAAATATAACTTTGAGATATCTAGGAGAAATATAAGGATTATATGGTCCAGTTACCGTTCGATATACTATACATATAAACTCGTTTCGTTCTTCTAGGACGATGATAAGGGAATCCGTCCACTAACGGTTAGGAGGTCATCTCTAATCTTATTTTGTCTGTTTATTTCCTAAAGAATCAAGGTTGAGTTTACCAAAAACATTGAACGTTGTTTCGAAGAGACCTGGATCGGATAAGCTATCCGAAAACCATTTCGATCGAACGAGTACGTTTTCGATGTGAAAACAAGAGAATGGATACGAAGATGGAGCGGTGAAGTGCAAGGGCTAATCGCTACTAATCCTGAGGATTATTACAAAATGGATGTAGTAGGAGTAGTGCCTTCGATTCCATTCGGATCCAGAATGGACTTGTATGGAAGAATGCTATCAGTGCATTGTTATTGGAGGACAGTGAGCATTCTAAGTGAAATTCCTTATAAGGGTAATCGTAGCCTCTAGCCTCATCAACCGGGAATGACTGAAAAGCAGCGGAGATGCAGCAAGGCTAATAGGTCGCACCCAATTAGGGTATGTTTATCACCCTTCTAGATACCCTCAGATATTATTACTACGATACATGGAAGGAGCTCGGAAAGGGTGGTAACACCCAGGGTGATAGCATATTCGGTCTCTCCAGGTTAGGGGTAGACCGGTCTTGTGTTGCAAGGGATCCCAACGTGGTCCTTGGTACTCTGTTCTAGAGGTGTACTGTGACAGGTGATACCCAAATACCCAGTCATTCGTATGGAATCCATTCTACAATACGTGCCTTTACGGTTTTGATTGTAGAGCCTAGTATGTTGGAATTTAATTAATGTAAAAATTTTAGCTATTTGAGTAAGTATTTGTACTTAGACACTATTATAATATCAAAGGATTTGATATGAAATGTTTTGGTTATCATAAGGTAAAAAACCGTCGTGTTTATTTGTGGTATGGTCTTATGAGATACTTTTGATTTTCAAAGGAATTTGATAACTTTAATATTTCAATTTCTGTGTGTTTTCTCACGCTGGTTTTCCAGGCTGACTTGTGTGTTATTTTATTATAATGCTCGGGTCGAACCGAGTATTACAGATACTTGATAGGATGCTATGGAGCTCAGGAAGCAAGCTGGTTGATGAGGATGTATCACACATACTTGATTTTTATTCTGCTATGTATTGTAGGCTGTATATTCAACTTTTGTGAGGACAATTTGTTATAACTTTCCAGTATTGTATTATTGATATGTTGTACTCCGATGATGTAATGTATAAATAACAGTTATGGTTCTATTTGTGTAAAGGCCAGATGTTATCTATTATATATTGTTCCGCTATGATTGTGAGACACTGTTGTTAATTCTATTTTCTTCTTCTACATCCTTCTTCTCCCTAACGATCTAGTGCATCTGACATTAGATTGCTCGGCATGTAATGCAATGGATGTATTGATGTCGATTTTTGGAGGTTGAAAAACTGAACCGTCACAGCATGTATTTGATTTTATAGGATTCAGAATTATCTTGGGTATGGATCGGTTTAGTAAATGTGATGTTAGGATATTTTGCCATGATAGAAAAATATCACTTAGACACCTTAGTTATAGTAATCTCTATAGAAAACCCTATTCTTAGGGTAAATGCTTTGTTGGCTGTTATGGAGGAAGAAAATGAGCCGAACTGAATTTTCATTATTAGAGAGTTCGCGGACGTTTTTGAGCCCGTAGTAGGGCTATCGGTTAGGCTAGCTATTGAGTTTCAAATAGATTTAGTACTAGGAGCAGAACCATTTAGTAGATCGCCAAGTAGAATGAGAACTACTGAGATGAAGGAGCTAAAGGTGAAGTTGGTATATTTGGAAAGTAAGAACTTTATCAAACAAAGTGGTTTGCCCTGTGAAGTAGCCATAGTGCTTCAAAAGAAACCGGACTGATAGTTAAGGTTGTGTATCGATTATCACAAGTCGAATGAGAAGAGATAAAGAATCGATATCGATTACCTAGAATCAACGACTTGTTCTACCAGTGGAGTGGAGCCAGAGTATTTTCCAGTTGTATTTGGCAAGTAGGTTCCGTCAGCTTAGAGTAGTAGAGGATAGTATTCCTTTGACAACATTTAGAACATGATATGGATCGTACAAATGGTTAGTAATGCCGTTCGGACTAACCAAAGTGCAAACATTTTTGTGGACTTAGTGAACAGAATCTTCCGGGAGCATCCAGACAGATTCGTGTTAGTGTTCATAGATGACGTTTTGATATACTAATGAAAGAGAGCATGGAGTTCATCTAAGAGTAGTGCTTGAGACGTTGAGACAGCATCATCTAAAAGCGAAATTTTTGAAGTGTCATTTCTGGAAGAAGGAAGTGTAATGTCTTGATCATGTAATCTCAGAGAAAAGGTTGTCCACGGATTCGGTTAAGATTGAGGCGGTGAATAATTGAAAGATACACGAGACAGTGATTGAGATAAAGAGTTTTCTTAGATTAGCTAGTTACTAATGGAGATTCATTAAGAATTTCTCACGGATAGTAGCACCGATGACTAAGCTGACATGGAAAATGTGAAGTTTGTCTAAACTGATAAGTGTGAGGAGGTATCCGGGAATTGAAACATTTATTGACTAATGCACCTGTGTTGGTTGTTCCAGAAGGGAATCAAGACTTAGTGGTGTACATGGATGCATGTGGAATAAGGCTAGGAGCTGTGTTAATGCAAAGAGGTAAGGTGATTGCCTACGCTTCACGACAGCTTAGACCGTATGAAGTTAGATATCCGACTCATGATTTGGAATTAGCTGTAGTAATTTTTGCATTGAAGGTGCAGAGACATTACCTTTTGGGAGAAAGATTCGAGTTATATATGGATCATAAGTCACCGAGGTATTTATTCTCTCAAAAGGAGTTGAATATGAGACAGCAAAGGTGGTTAGAGCTTATAGCCGCTTATGATTTTTGTATTGAGTACACACAAAAGAGAATAAAGTTGGAGATGCACTTAGCAGGAAATATCAAAATGCAGTATTAGCAACCATAGCTGAGTGGAAAGATTTACAAACACTAATTACATGCAGAATACAGTAGAGATTTGAAGCTAGTTCTAGTAAGGAAATTGCTATGCTGTCATGTTTAGAAGTTCGATCGATGATGATCGAAAAATTGCTTCTAAGCAAGGGAAGGATCAATTATTAGTTGAACGAATCAGAAAGCTAAGGAATGGAACAGAGAGCGATGACTTGAAAGATTTCAGTCTTGACCAGAATAAGTGATTAAATAAGAAAGAAAGACCGTGTGTTTCGAATATGGGAAACATTAGGAAGGAAGTTCTTAAAGAATGCTATCGTTCAAAGTTCACTATTCATCTAGGAGGAACTAAGATGTATCAGGGCATGAAAAGAAGTTCCTTCTGTGAAGGTTTGAAGGGAGGTGTAGATATGGGTGAGACAATGTCTGAACTGTCAATAGGTGAAAGCCGAACGTAAAAAACCAAGTGGGTTACTTCAGCCTTTAGATTTTCCAGTTTGGAAATGGGATTTTATAGACAAGTTACCAAGGTCAAGTCGAGGAAATGAAAGTATATAGGTCATAGTGGACAGGTTGACCATGAGTGCCTTCTCATTCCAATTTAGTCAACCATGATGGCACTTGTTTTGGCTAAATTATTCGTGAAGAATGTAGTTAGACTGCATGGAATTCCTACTAATATAGTAAGTGATAGAGATTCCTTATTCACTAGCGAGTTCTAGAAGAGTCTACATGAGACTTTGGGTACCAAGCTCAAGGTGAGTACCTCTTATCATGCACAGACAGATGGACAAAAAAGTTAATCATGTAAACAAAGCACTAATACCAAATGTTATGACCGCCCTATACACTGAGCCAATAGTACACAAATAGTGCACTGCAGTCATACGCGACCGAGATAGGACAATCATCAAGGTTGAAATAAAGCAATATAGCATATAACCTGTCATATCTCACAGCACATGGATAAAGTATAATATCATAGATATAACGGAAGAGATGGAAATAACTATGCGAACAAATCATCATCAAAGCAATAAATCCATAAAGTTATATATCTAATGTAATGGAGTTTATACAAAAGAAGTAAATTCAAATAAACAGTCTATACAAATATAAATAAGCAAGCACTACCATGGGCTCCACATCGTTGCTCTGTGGAAAAGCGTAGAAATCCATATATGTATATAATATGAGATAGCTCCATCTTGCTCATCCTTCGAACAGCTACTGCGTCACCAAAACTTGTTATCTCATCTACTCATTTAAGCGTACCCAAGATAATAAGAAACAAAGCATAAAACCTTGGACCAGACAACAGTCTGGTGTGAGTGGTAAATGAGTCTCAAAACACAATATAGGTAAATATGGTAAAGAACAAGAGTACAAGAACCATACCGACATGTCCCTATAACTAAAGAATTAGAATATAACACTATAATATGCTACTTTACAATATCACAAAGATATACCACAAACAAAAGAAAGGATATCAGTCTTTCAAGTATTCTTATCTCCAATATCTACTTCCTTTGATACCTATGAGTGATAGCCTATTAAAGTAAGAAACCATAACATCCATCAAACAATCCTAACTATCACTCCATGTGTCCTTAATATATAAAACTCGTATGACCCCGGAGCTAAGGACTAATGAAAATTCCGATTCTCCATTATACTCTCGTATCTCATAGCCCAAGGGTAGATACGTGTCTTGCAGCGCAAAGCAAGATACCAAACCCGAAGCAACAGGTTCAAGGTATACAGATCCCTCAGTTGACCCATAGGCGTCCCCACTTATAGTAACCTTACTTCGAGTACAACTGAAAACTCTTCGAGTCATCATCGATTCCTTAACGCATACACCTAAGCCACCTATGCTCCATTTGGATATCGAGCCATTCTAACTCCATCCAGTTTCCATTATTCATGAGAAAACCCTTCCATATTCCCCGATTATATGGCTCCCTCCTTTACGAGCCACCATCTTCATAACCTACTCCTAGCACGAGCCAACATACGAAGACCATAGCTTTTAATCATGCTGTTATATCATTATCCTACCGAATACAAATGAACCAACACCTCCAACACAATCTAAAGAGGATCCTCTTCCTACCCTGAAAGTTCCACATCCATACCATTCACCATGATAACTCGATGCCGAGTTATAGGTATAACTCGGTGCTAACTACTACACTTAGCCAGCAAATGGCTAATTTATCTTCTATGTCTCTAGTACTCCCCTTCCAATGCCTTGGACCCTGATTTATCCACCATTGATAACTCGACCCCCAATCCAAAGCTCCTTCTTCTAGCTCTACAGATAACTCATCATCACATCCTACATCTAGTTAAATTCCATGCATTAAGCTATAGGCAACCTCCACTTGACAAACTCTTTCCATACATAAAGTCGAGAAGTACACAGGAGTTTGCACCATAACTTGTGCGAAAACTCCTATCAACTTGCAAGTTATCATGTAGCCTCTTGCCATCCTTCTGAGCCTATCTACCAAGTTTCTTCCAATTCCGACCAACTTTGGCTCTGATTTTCTTAATTCTCTGACCTAACTTTTCGATGCAATCACAACTGTAGTAAACAACATCAAATCATATCATCCAAACATAGAATAACAAGTAATTTCTTCTAATCAAACTTGCAATCTATAAAAATAAGATAAACAATGAAATTTCTAGCATAAATCAACATATAACATGAATATATGAGCATGAGCAAGGGTGATTTCTAATTCATCTAGACCTTATACATATTTTAACATATAATTAAAGTTAGAATTGGGTTTATGGCCAAAAATTAATTAAAAACATTTTAAATCCTACGGTTCAACAATATAAATATGCACAGTATATCGAGAAGGCATAAACCATTCACCAATTACCAAATTCAATCAATATGATTGTAGATCCAATCCAAACAACAATGGAATGTGCTTCAAATTAAGCAAATCGATGATCTCTATCTTATAGTTAATGAACTAATCGACAATCAAATTGGATTTAAAGAAAAATTTGGTTGAATTATGATGGATTTGGAGTTGATTACGGTTTAGACCAGATTTATAATGAAAGAAAAATTTTTCATTTGACTCCTACAACTACTATTCATAGTGATAACTAGTGGGCTTCACTAACAGTTTTCAAAATTTAAAACAGGCATAACTCCCTAACCGTAAGTTCGTTTTCTATTATAACCACTCTACGAAATGAGAAACCATCATCCTGAAGCAATGGAATTAGTTTGAATAACTCCTATCAAAAGTTATAGTCCAAAAAAGTTTTTTAGGATCAAAATTGTCATACAAAAATGCAGAAAAAATTACAGGTGTTTAAAATAACATTAAGAGTCATATCGCAAAGTTATAGAATCATACGACCCCATACGAATAAAATAAAAATATTTTATGATCCTCCAATAAATAAAATACGGGTCGTTAAAATATATATAATATTTAAACATTATTTTTAATACATATGTGCATGTATATAAGTACAAAAACAAAATTTATTTCAAGTTATTTAAATATATAAATATATATTTTAAAATTAATTTATCAAATTAAATTCAGAATTATGTAGATGTAAACTTAAAATACAAAATTTAAATATTATGCTTAATTTTTAAATCACAGATCATTTATATTAAATTTAGAATTTTTTTTGTAATGTGCATGCACGCATGCATACATGCACATATATATATATATATATATATATATATATATATAAACTAAATAACATATTGATTATATTTAAAACGAATTTAGATAAGATCTAAATAAACTTAGACTTCATAAAATCAATATGATCCAAATGAAATATTTTTTTTTTTAAATTTACCCATTTACCCCACCAAATGTTGGTCAAGATCCAACAATATATCACAATATCTATATGTGTATATATATAATTATACACATGCTCATATATATACACACACACTATTATGTTACCATGTCATGTGATGAAAATATATATAGTATGTTCAAATTTACATTAATTTAATTTAATTAGTATGTAAATACAATTGTAATATAAAATATGATTTTATTTTAACTACAAGATTGGATCTAATACTAGTTAATAGATTTCATAGGTCCATTAAGACCCAAATAGAGAATTTCTTTTCGAAATTTACCTAGTTCTCTCATTGTCAAATGGGCCGTGCTAACAGTGATTGCTTTAAAGTTGTTTGAATGTAGAGGAAGCAGTCATTTCCGACAAGTCGCAACTAGTAGATGATAACATTCAAAATTTTGTTGTTCCTCTACAAAATGCAACATAATCGATCGACCACTTTTTTGATGAAAAGCACAACAACATGTATTCTTGAAGTAGCATTTTTCTTTATGCAAAAAAGATTGTGTTAACACTCCAAAAATTTCTAAAGTTTTTACAAAACATCAAAAACTCAGTATCAACAATGATATAGAAATTAGACAAGAAACATTGATCAAAGAGTAGGGTTTTAACAAGACTAATTCTAATGACCCAACGAAGACTTGACAAATATAGTTAACTTAATAACCTTGCCTTCAATTGCTCATTTTCAACTCATCTTGTCTTTTTGGCTCCATAATATCTTCTTGATGATTTGAACTTTGTCTTATGTAGCTCATTCTCCGTTCTTGTGTCATGTTCTTCTATTATTGTTGTTGTGTCGATATATCAATATTCTTGTATTCCTATGACACTTATACATGGGTATTTCATTGACATCGTACAAACACATGTTCTAACATAAAAATGTCATCATTGAGTTATTACATAATGGATCCACAACAACTACAAGTAATAAATCTATTACTTTTCTTAATAATCATCGATAAATCACTGCCTATTATATAGAAAGCATTACGTAGACTGGTCTCGCGGGTGAATCGATATCCCTTTCTCAAATCAATTTTAATAGGAACATTTAAGGATATGTATTTTTTTATATTATCGATTAATTACTCACGATTAGGAACACATTCAACTCAATCAATAATATACCTTACTTCATGGGATTTTTTATTGTATGTATATAAACGTTTACTAACGAATATGGGCACTAATAATGGAAAGAGAAACCATTAAATTTAATTTCATTTCAAATAAGATTAATACATAAAATTTTGTGTGATATTGTTACCCAAGTTTTTTCTTTTGGACACCAAAACTAAAAGTCGCCTTAAACAATTTCATTTCTCTCTTCCTAATACCAATTACTATATTCTTCATGTGAACAGGCATCCAATATTCAAGACACTTATTTCACTCCTTCTTTTAGAACAAAGGCCACCAGTGGAAGGAAAAATTAAGAAGTCAAGTCGTTTGTCAACAAGTCAGAAACTTATCGTGTCTAAACAACCTATGTAGTCGTTAACTAAGCATTTCCTTTTCAATTTTTTGCGAAACCCTAGATTTTCAAATCGCAGTTGAATTGGTCATGATTGATTGATTTGTTGAAGTATCAAAAAACTCTGACCAACGTATCCATGATTGATTTGTTGAAGAAAAAAGACTTTAACACATGAAAATGAAACTAACACCTTTGTGATCATCATAATTGGGATTATCCGCTAAATCTCCACCTTCCATCATTTATTAGAAAAAATAATTTTTTTTGGTTTAGGGTTTGGAAAATTTGGGAAAGATGTAAGATTCGTTGAGAAGAGATGAGAGGTAAGGCTGTGTAAGGCTGAATGAAAGAATAGAATATGATGACTAGATGTACATTAAAAATATTGATGCCTATAAAGATTATAATGGTGGAGCGAAGAAAAAACTACATGCCAATGGTCGCACACAAAAATTTAAATATACAATTATTTAACCAAAATTACATAGTTTCCGTTTGGTCATACACTCAATTTTATCATGCTGAACCTAGAAGCCTCGATTATGCTATAAATATGACTCAACTACATCAGGAATACTGTTTTACTAATTTTCATACTGGACTTTTAACCCGATATTCTTTTAGTTTGGAGTTAAAGCACTCACAATCCATATTTAAAAGTGAAAATCATCAATACAGATCATATAATGTGGACGTAGACATAGCCGAATCAACATAAATATTGCTATTCAATGTTTTCATTACTTATATTTTCGTTATTTGGGATTTGAAATAGGTTGAACTTATATTCATTATTGTAGGTTTTTAATCCGCTTACTAAGATAAGTAACAATCATATTCTGAACACTAGCTTTCCACAAACTCCGCGATGTCTTAGGCTAATTTTGGACTAACAATGTCACACTCAAATTTTATACTCTCATATCCAATTATTTTGCTTAGAACTGACAATGGATGCTATCGGATGTGGATAGTGCTATATCCGCATCCGCATTCGAAAACATTTTCAAATATCGAATATCCACATCCGCGGATACGGACGAATATCAGATAATTATCCTATCCGCTAACGACCTATAAATCAATAATTATAAATAAAAAATTATTTTGACATAAATATTTTTCAATCTCATTGATTATAGAAGTGTTAAAAATTAACGAATATGATAATAATAAATAGTTTCAAGCAGTTAATAAACATTAAGTGCATATAATATAAACTACTAACTTAATAAAATAATACACGAATATCTTGTGCTGCATTAAAATACACATAATTTGATCTATAATCTTGACATAAACCGAACGAATAATTTTTCGATGTGTATGTCTTCCTATCTGCATCTGCATCCTTTTTTATGAATATCGAATATCTATCCACTTTTCAAATGTTGGTGCGGATGGATTTCGAATTTTCGGATATCCATGGATTGTCCTAATTTTTTCTTACATGCACACAACATATATTCTTTATGCTAAATATTTGTTTTCCACATGCAAAATGTATGTTGTTTGCACTAAGTATTTTTTTCTCAACTGCCATTGAGACCTGTTTGTAATATGACAAATAAATGAAATACGTTCTACAAAAAGTGACTTCCCCATCACAAAATAATTCAACATTTAATATCTGCTCAACTTTATTATTCTATAATATGCAAATATACATTGTTGTAATAGTATTTTGCTTGATACGTGAAATTAATATTGGTAAGCATTGTATGTACGTCTATATGTAAAATTGTAATGGACAGCTATATATGTCTTATCCATTATTTTTTAGCCCTCTCCCTCATCCATTTTGTTGTAGACCATTTCTCTCCTTTAAGCACTGCATATCGTTCATGTATGCTCTTCAGATCTAATTTTCCATTTAGCCCCTACAAAATTATTTCAGCATAAAATATGTAAGACAAAAGGTACCGATTTGCATCATTTTATGAAAATGATTCATTAACGCCAATAAGGGTTGATTTCGAGAATCAAAGTCATGACTTAATCTTGTAGTCTAGACTACCAACCGATTGAGCCGACAATATTGGCATTTTGCACCAATTTTTTTAATTTCATTCCATATCTCGTCACATATAAAATCAACAACTTGAGCTATATAGCACAAAATCCCATATTTTTTATAAGCCTTATATATGATTTAATAGCATATATTTTACTATAAATTTTTATAAGCTGTAATATTTGAAAATGTACTTTAGTCACTTGAAAGAAAATGTAGTCAATGTAAAGATATTCACTTAGCAAAAAAAATTTAACACTATTTACTTATTGATCAAACTGATGTTAGTGAATTTTGTCTAATATAAGGCTTACAAAATAAAATCGTGTGAAGTCAAAAATATTGAGATAATTTGTGAAGTTGAAAGATTTTGATTGAGATAATTTTCAATATTTGAAGAAGACCTGAAATAGAATCTGAAGTGCTTTATTGCTGAAAATGAAAAGTAGAAATCAAATATAAAGATGTCTCATGCAGTTGTTATTTAAATACATAGTGATGGGCTTTAAACAATCTGGCCCATATACAAGATAATGTAAAGGCAATGAAAGTGACGGCTGTGATGATACTTGACTTGATGAATGGCTGTGATACACCATCTTTCATATATGTACGCGGATCACTGATAGCTGCTGAGTATATCGACATCTCATTTTCTCTTATTCCCCCCTTCGAACCCTAGCTCTCTTAGGGTTAGGGTTTGAGTAAAATCATCAATTTCTAGTAGAAATTAGTGATGATTTTTATTGATTTGAGTTACGACGGAGGGTTCTTGAGCTGTGCCATGCAAAAAGTTGATGACTTGTGATCCTTTCATCTCTCAATTTTCGCTTAAGAAGAATATCTCGATTTTGGGTTCTGAGCTGATTAGATCAGAGTTGTTTCCTGAAGCTTTGGTCTGTCTTGCTCCGATTGAGAGTAGATTGATGCTTTCTCTGACTGCTATTGACTCTGCTTGACCGAAGATTGATTTTCTATAACTCCGAGGTCACTTTTGAATTGCAGAAAATTTCTTTTTGATAGTCACTTCGTCGAAGTATCTGCCATTTGGTAAGTGGCTAGTAAGTGGTTTACTTGTAAATTCCCTTTGAGCACTTGATCTCTGACAAAATGTAAGTCTATTTCAATGTGTTCAATCCTTGAATGCATTATAGGATTTGCAGTCATGTAGACGGCACTCTGATTATCGCACCATAATGTTGCTTTGATGTTTGCATCTAGTTTTAGTTCTTTTATGATTGACTATAGACACATTATTTCTACTGTTGCACTGGCTATGCTTCTATATTCGGCCTCAGTGCTGGATCTAGAAATAGTTGACTGTTTTTTTGAGCTCCTTGATGTTAAGTTACCTCCAACACATGCAGTATCCTGTAACTGACTTTCTGTCATCAGGATCAGTGCCCCAATCTGAGTCTGCATACCCTGTTATATTGAGATTTTTGCTTGCTTTGAATGTCAGTCCATGATTGATTGTTCCTTTTAGATATCTCAGAACCCTTTTTACAGCCTTCCAGTGCTCATCTAGAGGGTTCTGCATAAATTGAGAAAGCTTGTTAAAACTGAAAGTAATATCAGGTCGTGTTATAGTGACATATTGACGCAGCGGATTAAATAGAAAATCGATATGTCGATGGAATTAGCAATCGGTGAATTGAAAATACTGCAAATGCCCAAATCCGTTGATCTCAAGAGATATCGGATTCTGGCTATCCTTAACACGTTGATCGCGCACGATACCGTGATGAAGGATCTACGATTCTTCGAAGTTGATCAAGCGCACTTGATTCCGTGAATCAGCTTCAACGTTCGTTGATTCGAGCGCACTCGAATGCCGAAGTGGAGATAGGAGATTTTCACTCGACTACCAATTTAAAGAAAGCACAAAGCAATCAAATGGAAATTTTATTCAATTTTCAACAACCATTTACAAATGACATGACTCGCCTATTTATAGGCTTTCAACACATTACAAACAGTACAACGGTTACAACATAACATGACTTCAAAAAATTACAAAACAAACGACTTAACACTGCAGCTTCTTCAGCGCGATTTCATAACTCGGCAGCGACTTAACTATTTGTCCTTGACCTGGAGAATCAGCTTGCATTTTAAAAGATGGTACACGGCACCTTGGAAGCGACTTAAGGAATAGTTCACGACTTAAAAACAACTCGGTAACGACTCATCATTGTCTCGGCTACGACTCAACATTATCTCGCGACTCAATAAGTAGGTGATAAAACGAAATTCGCGACTTACTGGAGCTTCTCTATGCAATTTGCGACTCAGAATAGGCCTAGGTCATTCGCGAATTGAGGGAAGAGGGTTATGCCTCGTGTCCCGGTGACGACTTAGGTTTAGGTCGTGGATGATGGATGAATCGTAGGTCGTGGAGGGGTCGTGGGTCGCGGCTGAAGGGGTGAGGGAATTGAGTCGTGGAGGAGTTAGGCCTTGGGTCGCAGTGTTGATTTGAATTGGAGATGTGAGTCGCGGGTGGAGGTCTGAGTCGTGGGTAGAGGTGGCAACGCGATGAGTGGTTCGCGACTCAAGGAATCGATGAGTCGGCCGCGAGATAAGTGCTTCATCATCCTTCCCTTATTGGAAAGAATTCGTCCTCGAATTCACATTTTCGTCATCTTCGTCAAGTTCCTCCCCATAATACGGAATTAAGTGTTTGACATTGAAAACATCAGAAGTATGGACCTCTTCCGGCAATCTTAATCGATACGCATTATCATTGATCCTCTTCAAGATTTCTACTGGACCAATCTTTCGTGCTTTCAACTTATTGTAAGCTCCAACTGGAAAACGATCTTTCGTCAAAACCGCGTAAACCAAATCGCCTTCTTTGAAGACTACACTTCTTCGTTTCTTATCCGCCATTTGTTTATACTTCTCATTTGTCTTTCCCAATCGTTCCTGAACGATTCTATGGCATTCCGTCAACCCATCAACAAAATCAGCAACCCGCTTAACTGTCCCCTTTGGTTGTGGAACCATTGTCAAATCCAATGGCCCCTTTGGTAAGCTTGAATATACAATTTGAAATGGACTGAAACCTGTACTTCGGTTATTTGCATGATTGTGAGCAAATTCAGCTTGACACAACTTCAAATCCCAACTCTTCAAATTGTCCTTCACAAGACATCGTAACAAGTTTCCCAATGATCTATTCACCACCTCTGTTTGCCCATCTGTTTGCGGATGATAAGCACTACTAAATTTCAGCTTCGTTCCCACCATCTTCCACAAACTAAGCCAAAAATGACTTAAAAATCTGGTATCCCTGTCTGAAACAATAGACTCCGGCAACCCATGTAAACGATAGATTTCTTTAAAGAATAACTGTGCCACTCGAACTGCATCCGCTGTCTTCTTACAGGCTATAAAATGTGCCATCTTCGAAAACCTGTCCACCACAACAAATATAGAATCATTCCCCCTTTGAGTTCTAGGCAAACCCAAAACGAAATCCATACTAATATCAACCCATGGTTTAGTAGGCACGGGTAACGGCATATATAATCCCGCATTCGTAGCCGTTCCCTTTGAGATCTGACAGATATGACATCTCTCCACAAATCTTTCTACCTCTTTCCTCATTGACGGCCAAAAATAAGACTGAGTAATTAACTGCAATGTACGATCTCTGCCTACATGGCCTTCTTCATGTAATTCTTTAACAATCTTGATTCTCAAGCTACAGTCTGGTATACATAATCGATTCCCCTTGAACAAGAATCCATCAACCAACACAAATTCACCAGTATCACCATCCTTAACTTTCTCAACAAACTTTGCAAAGTAAGGATCCTCCTCAAACAACTCAGGCAATAATTCGAATCCTGTCACTTCAACCTTCAACGTTGTCAACAAGTGATTATGCCTACTCAAAGCATCAGCCACACGATTCGTCACCCCTGATTTGTGTTTGACAACAAAAGTAAACTGCTGTAAATAGGCAATCCACGATGCATGTCTCGCTGAAATCTTGTCCTGCCCTTGCATATGCTTCAACGCCTCATGATCAGTGTACAGAACAGATTCTTTCTGAAACAGATAGTGTCTCCAATGCTTAACAGCCTGAACAATTGCGTAAAACTCCACATCGTACGTGTTATACCTCATCTTTGCTCCTGATAACTTCTCACTGAAATAAGCAACTGGCCTTCCATTCTGACTTAAAACTCCGCCAATACCAACTTTTGAAGCATCGGTATGTAAATCAAACAGTAACTGGAAATTCGGTAAAACAAGAATTGGTGCTGTTGTCAATAGTTCTTTGATTTTCTCAAAAGCAATCCTGGCTTCCTCTGACAACGAAAACTGTTTACCCTTCATACAATCAGTAACTGGAGTCATCACGCTACTGAAGTGTCGAATGAATCTTCGGTAGAATGACGCTAGCCCATGAAAACTTATCGCTTCTGTAATTGTCCTCGGCTGTGGCCAATTTCTGACTGCTTCAACTTTATCCTGGTCCACCTGTATACCTTCTCCTGACACAACATATCCCTGAAATAAAACACTATGCGTCATGAACACGCATTTCTTTGTAGCAGCATAAAATTGTTCCTCTCGAAGAATAATCAACACTTCCCTCAAATGTTGAACATGCTCCCCCGTACTCCTGCTATATATCAGAATATCATCGAAATAAACCACCATGAATTTCCCAATGAATGGTCTAAAGATTTGATTCATCACCCGCACGAATGTACTAGGTGCATTTGACAAACCAAATGGCATAGCCAACCATTCGTATAACCCCTCTCTCGCCTTGAAGGCTGTCTTCCATTCGTCTCCAGGTCTAATCCGAATTTGATGATATCCGCTTTTCAAATCAATCTTCGAAAAGATAGTAGCTCCACTCAACTGATCTAGCAAGTCATCCAACCTTGGCATTGGAAATCTATATCTCACCGTAATCTTATTCAATGCTCCACTGTCAGTGCACATCCTCCACGTTCCGTCCTTCTTTGGTACTAACAAAGTTGGTACTGCGCAAGGACTCAAGCTTTCCTGAACACGTCCCTGCTCTAACAACTCTTGCACCTGCCTTCGTAACTCTTCATGTTCCTTCGGACTCATTCGATAATGTGGTCTATGCGGTAATACTGCTCCCGGAACAAGATTGATTTGAGGTTGAATGTCTCTCAGTGGCGGTAACTCCTTAGGCAACTCATCTGCAAATACGTCTTCAAATTCTTTCAAAACTGGCTTTACTTCATCAGGAACTTCAACTTCTTCATGACTCTCTCGTCCAATCAACAAATAGACTTCAGGCTCCCTTTCAACTTCTTTAACAAACTCCTTCAAAGATAGTAAAGTTTTTAACTCTTCAATCTCCTCAGACTTACTTTCTCCCTGCTGTCTCTTCTTTGGAACTAGAATAATCTTAACACCTTCAAACATAAAACTATAGCTATTGGTTCGACCGTCATGCTGCACCGCTCGATCATACTGCCACGGTCTACCCAAAAGCAAATGACAAACATCCATCTCAACTACATCACACCAGATTTCGTCCTTATATTTCTTCCCAACAGAAAATGGAACTCGAACTCGTTTATCCACCTTCACCTCTCCTCCTTTTCTCATCCATGCTAACTTGTAAGGATTAGGATGTTTCTCCGTTTTCAACTTCAATTTTCTCACAGCTTCAGTAGAAATAATATTGTCACAACTTCCTGCATCAATCACAAATTTACAAACTTTTCCCAATATAGTGCATGTCGAATGAAAAATGTTACTCCTCAACCAACTAGCTTCATCTTCTTGCTTTGGTGTTAAACAAGACCTCCTCATCATTAGATTACACCCTTCGTCTCCCGATGCGATATCCTGTTCATTCTCCTCAACTGGACTATCTTCACCATCAACAGCATCCTCACTTTCAACTTCAGCTATCATAGCTCGTTTCTTCGGTTTTGGACACTCATTGCTTTTATGACCCATCTCCTGGCAATTGTAGCATTTGAAACCATTGTTAACCTTCGCCTTCTCACTCTCCTTTACTACAGGTTTACTGACAGGTTTAGAAACATTAGAACTTCCGCTAACACCCTTCACTTGATTGTTGGAATTAGTAAACACACCACCTCCACGCCTTCCCTGCTTCTCCCAAGCCAACGCCTTTTGGTGTGCTTCCACCACAGATCCCGGATCAAACATATTAACCATATCCTGGATCTGCATTCGTAACCCTCCAACAAACCTAGTAGTCAATTGTTCTTCCATCTCCATTATATCATTCCTGGCAATGAGTTGGTAAAATTCATCGGCGTAATCGTTGACTGATTTCGTTCCCTGCCTTAGATTCTGCAATCTCTGGTACATAAGTGATTGATAGTTGTATGGTAAAAATGTAGCTCTCATCAATTTCTTCATTTTCTCCCAATCTATGATCTTCGACTTTCCCATCCGTTCTCGTGTAAGTTTAGTTTGCTGCCACCACGCCAAAGCTCTCCCCCTCAACCTAGTAACAACTAACTTCACTCGGCGATTCTCCGGAACCTCCTTGAAATCAAAGATCTCCTCAACATTAGATAACCAATCCAAGAAATCTTCGGCAACCATTCCACCTTTAAATTCAGGAATTTCAATCTTCATAACCGATTCCCATCGACGATCATCATCTACATCTCGATTCTGACGTCGTGTTTGTTCTCTATCTCGATGGTGAACACTTTCCCTATCACCATCAAACTCCTCATCAAAATCCGAAGTATATCGATGTCGATCACGACCTCCAACATCTCTACTACCACTCCTTCGATCAACATTCCTATCACGATTATCAACACTTCTATGGTCTTCTCTTCTCTCCCGATCTGAATGTATCGAAGCTCTACTTCTCCCATGGCTCGATTCAGGTGAAACTCATCTTCTACTTTGACTCATTTCAAGCATCATTCTCTCTAATCGACCAATTCCTTCATTCAACTTCTCAGTAAAACTCTCGTTGATTCGTTGCTCCATTTCATCAGCTTCTTCTCTTCCATACAAAGCATTGATATTTCGATGACGTTGAGCTCGTCTCGGAGGCATGGTTGAACTTCAAACAAACTCAAGAATAAATTTCAAACACTTTCCGTCTTTTGATCCAAGAGACTATGGATCACAAACTCCAAACTTGTTGCAACTTCACGATGAACAACTTCAAACTTCAAATACTTGGCTCCAAGGCCCGATTTAGCTATGATTGGCTAAAACAAGCTCTGATAACAAAAACTGACGCAGCGGATTAAACAGAAAATCGATATGTCGATGGAATTAGCAATCGGTGAATTGAAAATACTGCAAATGCCCAAATCCGTTGATCTCAAGAGATACCGGATTCTAGCTATCCTTAACACGTTGATCGCGCACGATACCGTGATGAAGGATCTACGATTCTTCGACGTTGATCAAGCGCACTTGATTCCGTGAATCGGCTTCAACGTTCGTTGATTCGAGCGCACTCGAATGCCGAAGTGGAGATAGGAGATTTTCACTCGACTACCAATTTAAAAAAAGCACAAAGCAATCAAATGGAAATTTTATTCAATTTTCAACAACCATTTACAAATGACATGTATCGCCTATTTATAGGCTTTCAACACATTACAAACAGTACAACGGTTACAACATAACATGACTTCAAAAAATTACAAAACAAACGACTTAACACTGCAGCTTCTTCAGCGCGATTTCATAACTCGGCAGCGACTTAACTATTTGTCCTCGACCTGGAGAATCAGCTTGAATTTTAAAAGATGGTACACGGGACCTTGGAAGCGACTTAAGGAATAGTTCACGACTTAAAAATAACTCGGTAACGACTCATCATTGTCTCGGCTACGACTCAACATTATCTCGCGACTCAATCAGTAGGTGATAAAACGAAATTCGCGACTTACTGGAGCTTCTCTATGCCATTCGCGACTCAGAATAGGCCTAGGTCATTCGCGAATTGAGGGAAGAGGGTTATGTCTCGTGTCTCGGTGACGACTTAGGTTTAGGTCGTGGATGATGGATGAGTCGTAGGTCATGGAGGGGTCGTGGGTCGCGGCTGAAGGGGTGAGGCAATTGAGTCGTGGAGGAGTTAGGTCTTGGGTCGCAGTGTTGATTTGAATTGGAGATGTGAGTCGCGGGTGGAGGTCTGAGTCATGGGTAGAGGTGGCAACGCGATGAGTCGTTCGCGACTCAAGGAATCGATGAGTCGGCCGCGAGATAAGTGCTTCATCACATATTGTAATGCCCACATAACACTTATATATTGTTTAATATTGCTTATGGCTCCTTCTCTGTTTTTTGATAAGTTTTGATTGCTGATCATAGGAGTGGCCATAGGTTTAGCATCTTCCATATTTGTTCTGACAAGCAGTTCTGTTATATATTTTTTCTGACATAAGATGATTTCTGAATTTGAAATCTTGTGTACTTCTATTCCCAGAAAGTAGTTGATATGTCCCAGATCTTTGATTGAGAATTGCTTGTTCAGATAGCATATGACTTGATTGATTTCATCCTGGTTGTTTCCTGTAAAAATTAAATCATCAACATAGATTAGTATGTAAATGATTGAGGATGTATTACTTTTGATAAACAGTGAGGTGTCTGATTTGATAGGTTGATATCCTATTGACATTAAAGTTGATTTCAATCTATCAAACCATAACCTTGGTGCTTGTTTTAGCCCATATATTGCTTTATTCGGTTTGCATACAAGACTTGAGTCTTGTTCATAACCAGGTGGTTGCATCATATAAATTACTTCTTCTAGTACACCATTTAAGAAGGCATTGTTAACATCCAATTGCCTTATATTCCATCCTTTATGTAGAGCAATTATGATGATAAGCCTTATAGTAGTGGGCTTGACTACTGGGGAAAATGTCTCAGTGAAATCAAACCCATACTTTTGAGTGTACCCTTTGGCAATAATCTTGCCTTATATTTATTGATGGATCCATCTGGGTTTCTCTTTATCTTGTATGTCCATCTGCAACCTATAATATTTTTGTGTGCAGGTTGACATATTAGATCCCTTGTTTTGTTTTTTATAAGAGCATTATACTCTTCATCCATTCTTGCCTTCCAATTTTTGTTTTTTTCAGCTTGGTCAAATGTACATGGCTCATCAATATTTATGTTGGTGATGTATGCCTTGGGTTTGAATATCCCACTTTTGGCTCTGGTTATCATGGGGTGACTAGGTCTGACAGGAGCTTCAGTTTGAGGTAACTCAATATTTTCATTGTGACCAATACTGTTTTCTGTATCATAATTTTGACCTTCTTCATTTCTTTGATGTGTAGGTGAGTTAATGGCATGACTGTGATCATCTTCCCACTCTGGATTTTGTTGAGCAGATATTGGTGAGTGTGGTTGATGATCAACAGTAGTCCTCCTCATCTCTACAGAGTTATTATTTTCTGATATCAGTGGTAAATCAGGTATAGACACATATGGATTGTGGACTTTTCCTATAGTTTTTACTTCAGAATTTTTGAAAGGAAATACTTTTTCATTAAACATGACATGTCTGCTTATAAAGATCCTTCCAGTATTATCAACACATTTGTACCCTTTCTGATTGGATGCATATCCTAGAAAGGTACATTGTTTTGATCTGAAATTTATTGTTGTTATAGGATCTTAAACATGGAAAACATAAGCATCCAAAGACTTTTAAACTATGATAATCAGGTTTTATTCCTTGCAATTTTTCAATAGGTGATTTACCATCTAAAATTTTGGTTGGCAGTCTATTAATGAGATAGACAGCTGTACCGAATGCTTTAGGCCAAAACTTTAGTGGTAGATTTGCATGAGCAAGTAAACTAAGCCCTGACTCTACTATATGCCTATGTTTTCTTTCTACTAAACCATTTTTTTCCGAGGTATAGGGACAGGTAAAGCGATGAATTATTCCCTTTACCTTAAAATAATTCTTAAGTGGCTTATATTCAGCCCCTCCATCTGATTGTATGGTTTTGACATACATACCAAGCTATTTCTCAATCATTGTAATGAAATTCATCACAGCATTACATGTGTCAGATTTGTTTTTCAGAAAGTATATCCAAGTGTGTCTTGTGTGTGCATTTAGAAATGATATGTAATATTTAAATCCAATCTGAATGTATTGGGGCAGACCCCTAAAGATCAGTGGCAATAAGTTCTAGTGGCTTAGAATACTTTGTTATAGAATCACCAAATGGTAGTTTATGACTTTTCCCCATTTGACAATAGGTACACACATAGGGAAGAGGTATATTATTGTATACTATATTATTTTCAGAGGGAACTTGCTTAACACTTTTAGTACTAGGATGACCAAGTCTATAATGCCATACATCAAAGATACTATTATTGTTTTCTATTTCACAGTAATTACAACATTTGTTTTCATTTGTGTGTTGGCTGCTGCTGACAGATTTAAATCTGTATAATCCTCCTTCGATATCACCCTGTAATAAAACATCTTTAGTTAGTATATCTCTAACAAGGCAGTACTTAGGATAAAACTCAAAATAAACATTATTATCATTAGCAAACTGAGATACACTTATGAGATTTTTCTTTATTTTTTGTACCCTCAGCAAGTTGTACAAAAATAATTGTTTCTTCCCTTTAATGGTAGCATTTCCTATATGTGAGATATTGGTACACTTACCATTCCCCATACAAATGGATTTTTTACCTTTGTAATCTCTATTGCCAAGATTTAAATTGTCAAGATTATTTGTTGTATGGTTGGTTGCTCCTAAATCTGGATACCAGCATTCATCATTCATGATTTGATTATTTTCACTTGCATTGTGATTCTTGTTGTCTGATTGACTATCAGAACTAGTTTGAGCTATGTTGACACTATAATTTCCACCTTTTTTATTATTGTTCTGATTAGAGTATCAAAAATAGCACTTTACGGCAGTGTGTCCAATCTTCTCACAGATTTGACACTTTAGTCTGTTGTTATTGATGTATCTGCTCCTTCCTCTTGATCTATTTGAATAACCTCCTCTCTGTATGCCCCCTTTCTGTATAGTCTGATCTGACTTGTTGTTATTTTGAACTTTGTTTCTTGAAGTGGTTGTGTAGTTGATTGCAAATTATGATTCTTGTGATCTTTTATTATCAATTCTGGCCTCATGAGAAAGTAATATTGAGTAAACATCATCAAGAGATGGTAAATCCTTTTGTGATGCTATAACAGCAATAACTCATTCATAGTCCTCACTAAATCCATTGAGAATGGTCAGAATATGTTCTCAATCTGAAACTTTGTGATTTGCTGCTTCCAGTGTGTTAACGCTAAAATGTGAACGCTAACACCCCGGTGTGTGAAGTGTAGTTGTGAAAGCACCACCCGATAGATCGGGAAAGAATTACAAGCAAGTAATAGCAGAAAAGCAGTAAACAACAACGATTTTATAGTGGTTCGGCTTAAGGGTATAGCCTACGTCCACTCTAAGTACTTTTATTAATAATCCCGTTACAAGCTGATACAATTCTTCTCAAGTACAATATACTTCAAGTTACAAGTGATTTGGAACAAGTCTTAAGCTTCAATGTCGATTAAAGTCCTTAGATTCATGTTGAAGATGTGTGGTTTCTTCGTGAATTTCTTTGATGTATTCCTCTAATCTTGAAAGCTCTAAGTGTTGATGAAGTTCTCAATGCAGCAAGGTAACGGTGTATGAAGAGAATGTGCCAAAAGTCCTTTGAATGTTGGAGATGGGTGCCTATTTATAGAGAGTTCTGATTCTGAAATTTTTGCCAAGTCCTAAACCGTGGCCGACTCAAGTTAAGACGCAGCCGACTTAAGGTGAGTCGTGACCGGTCTAAGGTCGCCTCCGAGTCAACACCACCTCTTCTCAGTAACATGTCATCGGGCTTATATTAGGTCGTGGACGAGTTAACTTGGTAGGTCGCAAGTCACGGTCCAAATGATAAGTCCTGGATCGTGAACGAGATAACTGGGGAGCTGGATCGGTTGTGACTTGGGTCGGCAACTATTCTAGGTCGCCAGCTTGGTAGGGCATTAGATCAGTAACTCGGTCAAGTCACTGAGTCGGTATCTTCTGAGTCTTAGGCCAGTACCCACGTTAGGTCGGCAATGAGCTAAGGCTGTTGGGTCGGTATTTATGTTGAGTCGGTAGCCTCGTTGAAGTGTTAAGTCGGCATAACCCTTAGGCCTTAGGTCGACACCCCCTGTTGAGCCTTAAGTCGGTAACCCTTTGAGCCTTAAGTCGGTCTCCCTGATAAGGCAGTTAGGTCGGTATCTACGTTGAATGTTAGGTCGGGATACCCCTTAGGCCTTAGGTCGGCATGCTTCTAACTGTTAGGTCGGAACCTCTTGATGCACTAGATCGGTAAGTCATGGTCGAGGCGGAGTTAACATTTGCCCCTCGAAGTATACGCCTAAATGTTAGGTCGTGTGCTTCGATAGTCCTTAACACGTCCCCTCTTAGGTCGGTAGGTCGTATGCGACCTAACAGTTAGACCGTATGTGTTGCTCCAAATTTTCCACTGCAGGGTATAAGTTAACTTTCTTCTTCTTTCTTCGTCACTTACTCACTTGCCTGATTTCGCCATTAAAGTGTTCTCAAATTCCTAGAAGCAATTTCCTTCCAACTAATCACCGATAACCTCTACCATCCATTGCGTAAGTGATTTTATCCCTCTTTCGATTGTAGATTACTGTCGATTCATGAATCCTGTCGCTCGAACACGAATCGCCTCTTTGCGTGATGCTCCATCAAGATTACCATTGTTTTCGTGATTGGTGAAGTTTAGGTTGCTTGGTTCGATTTCGACTGATTGATGGGACGATGAATATGGTTTACTGATTTAAGCTAGCTGATTTTGATTCGTGCTAGGATTGCAAGGCGCTGACTTTGCAGAGGTTTCGAGTTGATGTCTTGGATGATCCGAATGCATGAGATAGGATAAATGGAGTGAGAATTTTTTGGTTGAGGGAGTAGCTAACGGGTTAACAGGTTGAGCGGGGCGAGGTATTGATTTAGATGCGACCAGGTGATTTTAAGTGACTTAGCTTTTGGCCGACCCAATCCTTAAATCGTGGCCGTGTTAGCACTTGGGGGAAATCTGCCAACCTATTCTTCTGCCGATCTAAGTCTTATACCGTGGCCGAGTTAATCCTTGGGGAAATCTGCCGATTTAATCTTCTACTGATTTAACCTTGAACCGCAGCCAAGTTAACCCCTAAGTCGTGACCGAGCTAAGCCCTTAAACCTTGACCGAGTTGGCTCTTAAACCGCTGCCGAGTTAACACTTAAGCTTTGGGCATGCTGACTTTTTGAGAGCATAGATCCACTTTGAGTTTCTAACTTGAACTGCCAAACTAAGTTGCCTAAATTTTGAACTGCCCCAACTTTAAATTTGCTTGAATCTCAGTGTATTATTTCACAGATCGCATTAACTTATAAGCTGCTAACCTGCTGAAAATAACAAACAAAGAAAACCAAGGCGAAAATACTGCCATCGACTGCCCATGTCAGATGACAGATTAGTCAAGACAAGACAAGCAACTTAATTATATTGCATGAAATGTTTGTGAATCAATCAGTTAAAGTTAAACATTAATGCAAAGTATCAATAATCTGAACTGATTTATCTGCATCAACATCTTACTTGCATACTTAGGCTTAAAACAATAGTCCCTGAATTTCATAACTAACAAATGCTTGCTAGTTTTCATTCCAGTTATATTTGTTCACTGCTTGATTGATTTTACACAACACTTCACACACTTTAGGAAACGTGCACCTTCATGTTTGAATACCCAGTTGTTTATGTAGAATGACTTCCCACCGAGAAGAAGAAGTGGTAACTCAAGAGGAAGAAACTTTTCCGATAGCTGTTCCCATAGAGAATCCTCCGGAGAGAACCTCGACTATTCTAACTTCAAGAGCGTTTATCCAGCTGCGCACTCAATTTGGCTTTGCTGAAAGTGATGTTCTTCTCCCTGGGCCAAGTGATACTGCTGACATTCCTCCCTATGGTTTTGTTGCAGTCAATCGCCAAATGTGCTTAAGTGGGGCGATTCCTCCTTTTAACGACTTCCTTCGAACTCTTCTCCTTCGGTTGACAATCTCTCCGTTTCAACTTCATCCCAATGGCTATGCCATCTTGACGGGGTTATGTGTTTTGTTTAGAAGAACTCTTGATCGCCTACCGAGTTTTGAAGAAATTCGTTATCTGTGCTCGTTTGCAAAGAGTAAAGATCATCCTTCCCTTATTATTGTGAGAAGTGCCAGAAACCGCAAGCTCATTTCCGATCTTACTGAAAGTGTTCATGGATTTTTGAACCAGTTTTTCTTTGCCCGCTGTCCCCCAGGGTTTTATGCCATCTGGAGAGTAGGAAGTAAGATTAGTGTTTCTATTTTTTCCATTTTGAAACTTTTTCGAGATCCGAACTTTCAGTTGCTAATTTCATTCTTTGTTCCTTTCAGCACTTCCTCTCCCTTCTAGAGACCCAATCCATAAGCAAGTTTTTGAGAGGTTGAGTGCCGTGGCCACAGAAGAGAGGAGCATAAAATTTCTGTTGAGGGATGAATTTTTACATCAACATGGGCTTCTACACACTTCTCGCTCTATGCATGCTCATGAAGTTCCAACGGAAGTCCCCGATTCTCCGATAAAGACTCCTGAATCTTCGCTGGTGAAGTGCTCCACTTCTGTTGATGTTGCGGGGTCATCTGGTAAACTTGCCCCGGTTATTGAGGAAGAAGAGCCTCAGGGGTCCTCTCACCATTCACAAGAATCTGGTGAAAAGGCTAAGAGATCCAGTCCTGTCAAGCAAAGCAGGGACGATACCTTCGAAGGATTGAGCGACCTCTTCGCTACTTCACAAGAGATCTTCAAAGATGACCCCACTACTGCCGGGATTTCTTCTTCAGTAGTTGAAGCTACTTCTATTTTGCAACAGTC
This sequence comes from Allium cepa, assembly GCA_030765085.1. Classification (NCBI taxonomy): domain Eukaryota; kingdom Viridiplantae; phylum Streptophyta; class Magnoliopsida; order Asparagales; family Amaryllidaceae; genus Allium; species Allium cepa. The sequence goes on along the minus strand of CM060931.1, from coordinate 753,268,257 downwards.
GTCGTCGACTCAAGAGTTGACGTTAACTATTACACCCACAACCACTCCCCAAACAAAGAGTGGTTCGTAGATTAATGCGCGTAGTTTGCACAACACACACACTTAGAATTTCTCATCACTTCTATGCACTTATCTTCTTGTACTTTAAAGATTTCTAAAGCTTATTATTTTAATTCCAGATTCTCCTATGGGGCGCAGCGGTTCGTACTATGACGATTTCCAGCGCTACGGGAGGCGTAGCCAGTATGATTACAGGCGTTACCTTCCTTCTTACAGAGAGTCGGATGAAGAGAGGGCTGCCCGAAAGGCTCATGAAAGGAGGACTGAAGAAGAACATCGTGATTAACGCTAAAATGTGAACGCTAACACCCCGGTGTGTGAAGTGTAGTTGTGAAAGCACCACCCGATAGATCGGGAAAGAATTACAAGCAAGTAATAGCAGAAAAGCAGTAAACAACAATGATTTTATAGTGGTTCGGCTTAAGGGTATAGCCTACGTCCACTCTAAGTACTTTTATTAATAATCCCGTTACAAGCTGATACAATTCTTCTCAAGTACAATATACTTCAAGTTACAAGTGATTTGGAACAAGTCTTAAGCTTCAATGTCGATTAAAGTCCTTAGATTCATGTTGAAGATGTGTGGTTTCTTCGTGAATTTCTTTGATGTATTCCTCTAATCTTGAAAGCTCTAAGTGTTGATGAAGTTCTCAATGCAGCAAGGTAACGGTGTATGAAGAGAATGTGCCAAAAGTCCTTTGAATGTTGGAGATGGGTGCCTATTTATAGAGAGTTCTGATTCTGAAATCTTTGCCAAGTCCTAAACCGTGGCCGACTCAAGTTAAGACGCAGCCGACTTAAGGTGAGTCGTGACCGGTCTAAGGTCGCCTCCGAGTCAACACCACCTCTTCTCAGTAACATGGCATCGGGCTTATATTAGGTCGTGGACGAGTTAACTTGGTAGGTCGCAAGTCACGGTCCAAATGATAAGTCCTGGATCGTGAACGAGATAACTGGGGAGCTGGATCGGTTGTGACTTGGGTCGGCAACTATTCTAGGTCGCCAGCTTGGTAGGGCATTAGATCAGTAACTCGGTCAAGTCACTGAGTCGGTATCTTCTGAGTCTTAGGCCAGTACCCACGTTAGGTCGGCAATGAGCTAAGGCTGTTGGGTCGGTATGTATGTTGAGTCGGTAGCCTCGTTGAAGTGTTAAGTCGGCATAACCCTTAGGCCTTAGGTAGGCACCCCCTGTTGAGCCTTAAGTCGGTAACCCTTTGAGCCTTAAGTCGGTCTCCCTGATAAGGCAGTTAGGTCGGTATCTACGTTGAATGTTAGGTCGGCATACCCCTTAGGCCTTAGGTCGGCATGCTTCTAACTGTTAGGTCGGAACCTCTTGATGCACTAGATCGGTAAGTCATGGTCGAGGCGGAGTTAACATTTGCCCCTCGAAGTATACGCATAAATGTTAGGTCGTGTGCTTCGATAGTCCTTAACCCGTCCCCTCTTAGGTCGGTAGGTCGTATGCGACCTAACAGTTAGACCGTATGTGTTGCTCCAAATTTTCCACTGCAGGGTATAAGTTAACTTTCTTCTTCTTTCTTCGTCACTTACTCACTTGCCTGATTCCGCCATTAAAGTGGTCTCAAATTCCTAGAAGCAATTTCCTTCCAACTACTCACCGATAACCTCTACCATCCATTGCGTAAGTGATTTTATCCCTCTTTCGATCGTAGATTACTGTCGATTCATTAATCCTGTCGCTCGAACACGAATCGCCTCTTTGCGTGATGCTCCATCAAGATTACCATTGTTTTCGTGATTGGTGAAGTTTAGGTTGCTTGGTTCGATTTCGACTGATTGATGGGACGATGAATATGGTTTACTGATTTAAGCTAGCTGATTTTGATTCGTGCTAGGATTGCAAGGCGCTGACTTTGCAGAGGTTTCGAGTTGATGTCTTGGATGATCCGAATGCATGAGATAGGATAAATGGAGTGAGAATTTTTTGGTTGAGGGAGTAGCTAACGGGTTAACAGGTTGAGCGGGGCGAGGTATTGATTTAGATGCGACCCGGTGATTTGAAGTGACTTAGCTTTTGGCCGACCCAATCCTTAAATCGTGGCCGTGTTAGCACTTGGGGGAAATCTGCCAACCTATTCTTCTGCCGATCTAAGCCTTATACCGTGGCCGAGTTAATCCTTGGGGAAATCTGCCGATTTAACCTTCTACTGATTTAACCTTGAACCGCAGCCAAGTTAACCCCTAAGTCGTGACCGAGCTAAGCCCTTAAACCGTGACCGAGTTGGCTCTTAAACCGCTGCCGAGTTAACACTTAAGCTTTGGGCATGCTGACTTTTTGAGAGCATAGATCCACTTTGAGTTTCTAACTTGAACTGCCAAACTAAGTTGCCTAAATTTTGAACTGCCCCAACTTTAAATTTGCTTGAATCTCAGTGTATTATTTCACAGATCGCATTAACTTATAAGCTGCTAACCTGCTGAAAATAACAAACAAAGAAAACCAAGGCGAAAATACTGCCATCGACTGCCCATGTCAGATGACAGATTAGTCAAGACAAGACAAGCAACTTAATTATATTGCATGAAATGTTTGTGAATCAATCAGTTAAAGTTAAACATTAATGCAAAGTATCAATAATCTGAACTGATTTATCTGCATCAACATCTTACTTGCATACTTAGGCTTAAAACAATAGTCCCTGAATTTCATAACTAACAAATGCTTGCTAGTTTTCATTCCAGTTATATTTGTTCACTGCTTGATTGATTTTACACAACACTTCACACACTTTAGGAAACGTGCACCTTCATGTTTGAATACCCAGTTGTTTATGTAGAATGACTTCCCACCGAGAAGAAGAAGTGGTAACTCAAGAGGAAGAAACTTTTCCGATAGCTGTTCCCATAGAGAATCCACCGGAGAGAACCTCGACTATTCTAACTTCAAGAGCGTTTATCCAGCTGCGCACTCAATTTGGCTTTGCTGAAAGTGATGTTCTTCTCCCTGGGCCAAGTGATACTGCTGACAATCCTCCCTATGGTTTTGTTGCAGTCAATCGCCAAATGTGCTTAAGTGGGGCGATTCCTCCTTTTAACGACTTCCTTCGAACTCTTCTCCTTCGGTTGACAATCTCTCCGTTTCAACTTCATCCCAATGGCTATGCCATCTTGACGGGGTTATGTGTTTTGTTTACAAGAACTCTTGATCGCCTACCGAGTTTTGAAGAAATTCGTTATCTGTGCTCGTTTGCAAAGAGTAAAGATCATCCTTCCCTTATTATTGTGAGAAGTGCCAGAAACCGCAAGCTCATTTCCGATCTTACTGAAAGTGTTCATGGATTTTTGAACCAGTTTTTCTTTGCCCGCTGTCCCCCAGGGTTTTATGCCATCTGGAGAGTAGGAAGTAAGATTAGTGTTTCTATTTTTTCCGTTTTGAAACTTTTTCGAGATCCGAACTTTCAGTTGCTAATTTCATTCTTTGTTCCTTTCAGCACTTCCTCTCCCTTCTAGAGACCCAATCCATAAGCAAGTTTTTGAGAGGTTGAGTGCCGTGGCCACAGAAGAGAGGAGCATAAAATTTCTGTTGAGGGATGAATTTTTACATCAACATGGGCTTCTACACACTTCTCGCTCTATGCATGCTCATGAAGTTCCAACGGAAGTCCCCGATTCTCCGATAAAGACTCCTGAATCTTCGCTGGTGAAGTGCTCCACTTCTGTTGATGTTGCGGGGTCATCTGGTAAACTTGCCCCGGTTATTGAGGAAGAAGAGCCTCAGGGGTCCTCTCACCATTCACAAGAATCTGGTGAAAAGGCTAAGAGATCCAGTCCTGTCAAGCAAAGCAGGGACGATACCTTCGAAGGATTGAGCGACCTCTTCGCTACTTCACAAGAGATCTTCAAAGATGACCCCACTACTGCCGGGATTTCTTCTTCAGTAGTTGAAGCTACTTCTATTTTGCAACAGTCGTCGTCGACTCAAGAGTTGACGTTAACTATTACACCCACAACCACTCCCCAAACAAAGAGTGGTTCGTAGATTAATGCGCGTAGTTTGCACAACACACACACTTAGAATTTCTCATCACTTCTATGCACTTATCTTCTTGTACTTTAAAGATTTCTAAAGCTTATTATTTTAATTCCAGATTCTCCTATGGGGCGCAGCGGTTCGTACTATGATGATTTCCAGCGCTACGGGAGGCGTAGCCAGTATGATTACAGGCGTTACCTTCCTTCTTACAGAGAGTCGGATGAAGAGAGGGCTGCCCGAAAGGCTCATGAAAGGAGGACTAAAGAAGAACATCGTGAAAGAAGGGAGAGAGAAGAGCGCCATGATTCTTGGCAAAAAGGCGAGGACTCCCACAAGAGAAAATCTCGTGACGATCGAGGAAAAGGTCACATGGGTGAAGACTTAAGCAAATGAGCCCGTCACAGTGAAAAGCAGGCCTCTACTACTCCTGAGAAAGTTACTACTCCTGCCTCGCTCGACATTCCTTCTGACTCTCCCGCTCTTGGGAAATCAGATATTCAAACGATAATTAGCAGGCCCAAATTTCAAGTTGGACCGGGTCCTGCTACTCTGCAGAGCCGGTTTCCTCAATGGTGCCTTAAGGGAGTGAGGTTCGACCTAGACTTGGTCCCCATCGACAAATCTGCCATGTTGCGCAATCTTGACGCCGTCAAACTTGATATCGAGAGGATGTCAAACTGGCAGAAGCTTGTCGATGAGCTTCAAAGAGTTAACCGTGCCAACATAGAGGCCATGCTTACTATGGAAAATGATAAGGCCGAATGGCAAAAGGTCGTTGAGCAACACGACACCGAAATGAGGAGCATTGCTTCTTACAATGAGGAGCTTGAAGCAAAAGTCGAGGAATTGAAACATGAGCTTGCTGCTTCCTCTACTTCCTATTCTCAAAAAGAAGAAGTGCTCCTGAAACAAGTGAGAGACGCTCACGCTAGCCAAAGGGATGCCGAAGACAGGCTCGAAGTACAAAAAAGAATCAGTGAAGGTTATGCTACTGATATTGCTGAGCTCCGAAAGAAAAACAACTCCCAGGAGGCGGAGATACAAATGCTTAAGCTTCAGCTTGCCAAAACTGAAAGGGAGCGTGATGAGGCTGTCGCCGGCAGAATCGCAGCTGAAGAATCTCATGAGGCGACCAAAAACAGCATCAGCTCAACATTATTCGACTTCTACTTGCACAGCGTCTTGGGGCGTGGAAGCCTTGCCTTTCTGGGCCCCAAGTATGAAATCACACTGGCTGAAGTTTGGGAGACAGCACTTGATATGCTCGGTGGTAAAGGTGCTGGATATGCTGAGTCAGCCCTTGAAGAGCATTATCTTGATGACGAAGCCCGTGCCGCTCTTGCCAAGGGTAAGGAGCAACTTGCCAGAGCGCGGGCCGGGATGGCGGAAGAGGAGCGTTCTGAAAAAGAAGTACCGCCTACCATCTCCGAACGTCCTCTAGTTTCTCCCGAGGTGGACATTACAGGCCCTAGTGCTCATTTGCCGCCTCCTACAAGAACTGGGGTAATCACCCCTACTGATGAAGAGGCTTTGGAGGACATTGGGGCTCAGAATTATGAGATTGAACTGACAAAGTCAATATCTTCAGGTAATTTCGACATTGGTCCGATTCAGGTGGATTGCCTGCTTATTCCTCAAAAATTCGATGAGCTTCTCGATTACCTCTTGAATCTCGATGAACCCATATCTCCCTTCTTTCGGGAAGATACTAACATTTTCAATTTTTCTTCTTCTGCAGTTGAAACAACAAGTGCCGTGCAGACTTCGCCTTCTCTGGTTATTCCTCCTCCATCTCTTCAGGTGACTCCTCCTTCTGCTTCACAACCTGGGTCACAAGAGGAGAAAATTGAGGCTCTTCATGGTTTGGATGACCCTGTTGCCTCGTAGGAGCAAAAAGATGAGGGACTCGAAGGAGGCGAGATCTCTCCGGAGCGGACTCCTTCTGACGACGTAGTTTTGTCCGCTCTCGTTACTCCGGGGAGTGAGTCTTCTTCGCAGAGAAGAAAGAAGCATGGGACATCGAAAAGGAGGGGGAAGAAAATTATCACCACTGAAGAGGAACCGGAAATTGCGCCAGTTGTACCTCCCTCCCCTTCTTCCCTTATGCCTTCAGACCAACCTGGAAGACCCGAAAAGCTAACCACTCGGCCGGGTAAAGGGTCTAAAGGCAGCAAGAAGAAATGAAGAGTTGAGCTTTTTGATTCCTTTTTTGTGTAATGGTCGGATGTTGTGCAGGCACCGGCCCCTGCTTCTTATTTTGAAACCTGTATCTGCAATATCTGCAATTGAATAAAATGATTCTTTATTTGTACAGACTTTTGTTTGAATTTGAGAATGCATTTATTATTCATTTTTGCACAAGTTCTTTTTTTTTTTTTTTGCACAAGTTTTATTTATACGATGTTGCGGTGAGCTTGTGGTATGTTGTTTGAGCGTACTTTACCGACATAGTTATACCGCTTTGTATGTAACTATACCATGTTGCCCCTATACCATGAGCTTACTGCAATATCGTATACTTTAAGGGGACTTGCACTCTCGTTTTCTAAAGAATAATTACTTCATTCTCGAGAAGAATTTTCGTAGAGTGCAACTTCCTTCATATAAGTTTCTGCGCTTTGTCCTTCGAAGAAATCACTTTCTCCTTTTGCGTTTGTATATATTTTGCCAAGTGAATTCTTCTATGTGGCAAAGCGGACCTCTGAATGTACTTTAACCCCCCCCTTTTTTTTTTGAGGAAGATCATTCTCCATAATAGGTAAACTACTCTTCCTTTGGAAGTTAAAGTATGCTCTTGATGAGGATTCTCTTTTTTTTTTATATATATAGAAAGTTGTACCTCTGAGGAGGGATTTTTCACGTTTCAACACTTGGAAGTTTTATTTCAATCTCGGTGAAACATGTACCTCCAAAGAGTTATGCCTTAGAAATCCTTTTCACGTTTCAACACTTGGAAGTTTTATTTCAATCTCGGTGAAACGTAGGTTTCCGAAGAGGTCTTTCTTCTTAATTGCGCCTCCGAAGAGGTCTTTATTTTGTTTGCATTTCAACTCTGGTGAAGTGAAATTCCGAAGAGTGGCTGTTACACTTCAACTCCTGGTGAAATGTGCCTCCGAAGAGGTCTTTCTTTTGTTTGCATTTCAACTCTGGTGAAGTGAAATTCCGAAAAGCGGCTGTTACAGTTCAACTCCTGGTGAAATGTGCCTCCGAAGAGGTCTTTCTTTTGTTTGCATTTCAACTCTGGTGAAGTGAAATTCCGAAGAGCGGCTGTTACACTTCAACTCCTGGTGAAATGTGCCTCAAAGAGGGTTTTCATTGCCTGGAAGTTACTCTCTCATGGTTGGAGGGTCATGACTCCTCCAATCTTTTTTGTTGAGTAGAGAACTTTCTTTTTTGTGGCATATGACCCATTAGAGGTCTTTATCCTCCGAAGAGTTGTGCCTCCGAAGAGGACTTGTGCCGCCAATGATGGTTTTTGGTTGTATTCTTGTCTTCTTGCTTATGCCTTTTCAGCGATCCTCTTTTTTCCTTTTCAAGTTTTCATTCCCCTTTTCTCGCAAGTAGCTTGTTTAATCCAAGGAAGTGTACTTCATTGACAGGCAAGTTCGTGAGAACGGGCACTAGCTTCCTAATTGGATGTTTGTTTGTTCAAACAATCTCAATTTATTAGCAAGGGCTCGTTTCTATCGAAATCATAAGCCGTTCAATTGAAGTATTTCCTATCTAGGATTTGAATTCGGGGCCTTTATGACTTGAAATTTGTTTGTTGAATGATGGTGAGAATCACTCGGTCTTATTATGAGCAAGTTTTATTTCCATTGTCTGCAAAAATTTAAATCGACATTTCAGCAATACATTTTATGTACTTTTATATCGAAAATAAAGCAAACATGTAATAATATTAAAGAACACAAGATTTATAGTGGTTCGGCAAGAAATTTGGGCCTACATCCACTTTATATTCATTCATTATTCACTTGCATTAGTTTTACAATTGCTCTCAATTACAAGAATCATACATCCACAACTCTTTTACATTATTTCAACAAAATTTTCAAGTAAAATATGGACGCAAGTGATTGCTGTTCTATGCCCTTGGAATTTGAACTCCTTCAACAGTAGTGAGTTTGAATGTGCCGTCAAGAAGCTTCTGACCTATCACATATGGTCCTTCCCAATTGGGCCCAAACACACCTGTCGCGGTCATAATTCTTTTCAGGACTAGATCTCCAATTTCAAAGCTGCGTTGACGAACTTTGGAATTGAAATGTCTGGCTATCCTTTGCTGATGAGCTGCAACTCTGAGATTAGCTTCGTCTCTTTTTTCATTAAGGAGATCTAGCGCTTCAAGTTGTAGCTTTTCATTTTCTTCTTGATTGAAATGGATTCTTCTGTGTGAAGGGACCTCTGCTTCAACCGGAATCATTGCTTCCGATCCGTATGCTAACGAAAAAGGAGTATGCCCAGTCGCCGTTTTGTGAGTAGTTCTGTATGCCCATAGTGCAAGTGGTAGTTTATCGACCCAACCACCTTTTGCTCTTTCGAGTTGCTTTTTGATGGTTGATTTGATGATCTTGTTCACTGCTTCCACTTGCCCGTTTGCCTGCGGATGAGCTACTGCCGAAAAGCTTTTCTGGATTTTGAATCGTTTGCAAAAATCCTGGAATTCCTCGCTTTCAAACTGAGTACCATTGTCTGTGATTATTTTCTGAGGCACACCGTATCTGCAAATGATATTCTTGGTCACAAAGCTTATCATTTTCTTAGAGGTGATAGTAGCCAATGGTTCAGCTTCAGCCCATTTAGTAAAGTAATCAACTGCAACAATAGCATATTTAATCTCTGATTTAGCAGTTGGTAGCGGCCCAATGAGATCCATTCCCCAAATTGCAAACGGCCATGGACTGACCATCTGTGTGAGTTCGGTAGAAGGTGCTCTAGGAATTTTGGAAAATCTTTGGCATTTGTCACATTTTCGGGAGTAATCTGCAGCATCTCGATTAATTTCTGGCCAAAAATATCCGTATCGGAGAATTTTCTTTGCTAATGTTTGACCACCTGAATGATCACCACATTCTCCTCCATGCACCTCAGCTAGGATTGTTTTGGACTCTTCCCGGGATACACATCGAAGCAATGGCATTGAGAATCCCCGTCTGTACAATCGGCCATCCTGAATTACATAGCGAGAGGCTTTCCTTAGTAGCTTTCGTCTTTCTATCGAATTTTCTGGCAGAGAACCTCTTAGTAGGTAGTCCAGTATTGGAGTCATCCATGACTCTTGTTCTTGAGATACATTCATAATCCAGTCTATATCCATCTCGTCTATACTTGGTGCTGAAAGGACTTCTACAGGGACCAATCCCAATAGTTGAGCTTCACCAGAACTTGAATACTTTGCGAGGGAATCTGCCTTCATATTCTCTTCCCGAGGAATGTGGCTTATTGAATAGTGATCGAGTTCACATAGGAGTTCCCAAGCCTTTGACAAGTAGGAAGGCAGGTTTCCACCTTTTGTTTGAAATTCCTTCTTGACTTGGCATACAATAAGCTGAGAATCACTGAAGATTTGTAATGCTCGAATGTTTAGCTCTTTAGCGATTTCCAGACCTGCAATAAGAGCTTCATATTCTGCTTCATTGTTTGTTGAAGGAAATTCCAATCTTAGTGCATAACATAATGATCGACCTTCAGGAGTTTCAAGTACCACTCCGGCTCCAGAACAGTAGTCATTTCTTGCGCCATCAACATACATCTTCCACTGGATTGGGGAATCACCGATCGCTTCATCCTCACCATTATCCTTCTCTGTGAATTCTGCAATGAAATCAGCTAAAGCTTGTCCGTTGATTGCTTTTCGGGGGTGATAAGTGATGTCATATTGACTGAGTTCAATGTTCCATTTTAGAAGGCGACCCGAAGTCTCAGGGCGAAACAGGACTTGCTTTAGAGGTTGATCAGTAAGTACCCTGATAGGATGAGCTTGGAAATATTGCCTCAGTTTCCTTGATGCAACTAGTAGGCAATAGGCGAGTTTTTCCAACTTGGAGTAATTCAGCTCTGCCCCAGTGAGTCTTTTGCTGATATAGTAAACCGGATGTTGAATCCTTTTGTCTTCCCGTATCAGCGCTGCACTTAGAGCATGAGATGATACTGCCAAGTATATAAGAAGATCCTCACCATTGGCTGGCCTAGAAAGTATTGGAGGCGTTTCCATATGACGGATCAACTCATCGAAGGCTTTTTGGCATTCGGAAGTCCATTCAAAATTCTTCTTTCCTTTCTTTAGGGCGTCAAAGAATGGGATGCATTTATCAGTGGCTTTGGAAATGAACCGACTCAGGGCGGCGACCTTTCCATTGAGACTCTGCAATTCCTTCTTCGTTCTAGGAGCTTTAACTTCTTTCAAGGCAGTAATTTGAGCTGGACTAGCCTCAATGCCCCTAGCACTAACAATGAAACCTAAGAACTTTACGGACTCGACCCCAAATGTACATTTCAGAGGGTTAAGCTTCATTCTGTATTTCCGGAGGACTGCGAACATCTCTGCTAAGTGTTCAATGTGATCCGCTGCTTTCTTAGACTTCACTAACATGTCGTCGACATAGACTTCCATAGTTTTGCCTAATTGCGGTTTGAACATAGCATTAACAAGTCTTTGGTAAGTTGCCCCTGCATTTTTCAATCCGAAGGGCATAACTCTGTAGCAATAAAGTCCAACATCTGTGATAAAGCTTGTATCCTCCTGATCCGGCTCGTGCATCATGATTTGGTTATAACCGGAGTAGGCATCCATGAAAGATAACAATTCATGTCCCGCAGTTCCGTCTACCAGTTGATCGATCCTGGGTAACGGGAAGCAATCTTTGGGGCAGGCCTTGTTTAGATCAGAAAAATCGATACACACTCTCCATTTTCCATTAGCTTTCTTGACCAGCACAGGATTTGAAACCCAATTCGGATATGTAGATTCTTTGATGAAGTTATTTTCCATGAGTCGATCAACTTCTTCTTTTAATGCTGCTGACCTTTCTGGACCTTGGGTTCTTCTTTTCTGTTTAACTGGCGTAAACTTTGGGTCAATATTCAGAGCGTGTACTGCAACTTCTGGAGATATTCCACACATATCGGCATGAGTCCAAGCAAAGACATCCAGATTTGCTTTCAGGAAAGATATCAAGATATTCTGAATTGACACATTAAGCTGTGAACCCACATTCAACATCTTATTTGGGTCCTTCGGGTCAACAGGTACCGGAACTGTCGTTTCCACCGGTACCACTCTATTCTCCCCTGCACTGGCTTTTCTGGGATCCATTTCTTTCCGTGCCCCGCTGTGCTCGCCAGTGCAGGGTCCGCCCCGTAGTTGCTACAAGGTCGGTTCCTTGATGCGGACTGGGGTTGCCGCATCCTTTCCCATTTCTCTTTTTCTTGACTCTCGCAGTTCTGTCAAATAGCACTCTCGCGCAGCATTTTGATCCCCTTTTATAACTCCTACTCCATTGTTAGTAGGGAATTTAATAGTGAGGCACCACGGGGCTAGGATAGCTTTAAATGCTGCGAGTGTTGGGCGGCCAAGAAAAGCATTATAAGCAGAAAACTCATCGACAATCACAAATGTTTGCTTGCGGACCACTTTCCTTTCTGCTTCCCCAAGTTCTACAAGTAGATCGATGGTCCCAATTGGTTGCTTTGGCTCCCCAGTGAAACCAGCGATCTTCTGTGATGAGGCTTGTACATCGATCATAGGGATTTTCATCTGGTCAAATGTCTTCTTGAAGAGGATATTACATGATGCTCCGCAGTCGATGAGGACTCTTCTGACAATGGCCGGTCCAATACCAGCCGAGATGACCAAGGGATCTAGGGTAGAAGCTTCTATACCTGTGGAATCTCTGGCTCTGAAAACAATATCATCGCTGAAAGTTTTCTGTTGTTTCAGGGGCGTAGTGTCTTCTAAAACAAAGACGTCTTCTTCGGCTGGAGCATATTTCAAAGCCCTGGAATATCTCTCCATCTCACCCCAGCTCTTGCCAGCTGGGTGAGGCCCTCCTGTAATGACATTGATAACGGGCCTTCCAGATTCATGTCCCGCAGCTTTCTCACTTGTCCTAGGCTGATGAACAGGAACCTGTTGCCCCTGACTTGACGATGCAGGATTGTTGCTATTCTTTTTCACAAATTGCTGCAGTTTGTTTTCTCTTAGCAACTCTTCAATCAGATTTTTCAACTGGCGGCATTCATCAGTCTCATGACCGGGTTGATTGTGGAAGCGGCAGAATTTTCCACTCTGTATGGCTTTTTTACGGTTCTCAAAGGGATAGGTTTAGGGAAATCGACGGAATCTTTAGTGGCAAGGTAGATGTGCTCCGGCGTATGTGATAATGGAGTATATTCTGATGGCTTGAAGGATCGGGGCTTCTTTAGATTACCCTGTTTCTTCCCGTTATTATTCTCCCTTTTTTGCCCCACCGATTCATTCTTGCGTGGAGCGACAGTGTTGTCTTCTTCTTTCTCCAACACTGTCTTTACTGGTAAAGGACGGCTTTCCAAGCGAATGAATTCATCTGCTTTTTTGTAGAACTTTTCGAGAGAGGTTGGCTCCTTCATATTTAACCATTTCCCAAATTCGCTTGACTTATCAATAGCCCTCATCAGATAAGTCAATATCATTCGTGGTTCAGCATTGTCCACCTCAGCCAGTGCTATATTAAAGCGGTTCAAGAAGGATCTGATAGACTCACCAGGATTCTGCTCTATACTCGACAGTGACATAATGTCCTTGGCCTTCGAAGCATATAGTCTAAACTGCTCCTTGAATTTTCTGGTCAAGTCTGAAAACTGATCGATAGATCGGACTGGCAACTTGGTGAACCATAGTAGAGCCACACCTTCCAGGTATACGGGGAAATATCGACACTTTATTTCGTCAGAGGCTCTGGCACCTGTCATGTGCCAATCATATTTATACAAGAACTCATTCGGATCACTTGTCCCTTTGTAAGCTGGAATAGTCGGAGGGACAAACTTCCTTGGAAATTCCGCCTTCAAGATTTTTTCAGTAAACGGAGTTTTACTTGGGGCGAAACCCCATTCCTTCTCATCTTCAACCCTTTGCATACTTTCTTTCATGATCTGCCGGACCATTCCGGAAAGATATTCCTCGTCATGCCGAGTTCTAGATCCACCAGCCTCAGGAACTGCCTGCTCAAAGGGACTAGTAGCCCTTTCAGGAGCATTCCTTTCATTAACATCATGAACGTTGCTAGCATAATTCCTTTCATTACCAGCCGGTTGATTGTTTGCCCCAAGTAAGTCGTTTAACTTATTCAGAATCATAGCATTCTGGGCACTTTGAACCTCTAATTGTGCATTTTGGGCGTTTATCTGCTGGTTTAGCCCTAGAATCACAACATCCAACTCTGCTTTCGTAACTCCAACAGACGGAGTGGGTTGATTAAGTACAGGGGAAGCGGAGGTTCCCTCTTGAATGTTTCCAGATCTGACAGATCTACTTTTCCTTCCAGGAGCCATAATCTCAGATAGACTTCTGGTTTTTAAGGAAATTCTTTCTTCAAATCTCTGTGAAGCAATGATGACAGTTTTCCTGAGTTCAATTCTCAGTGAAAGCACCAAAAATGTTAACGCTAAAATGTGAACGCTAACACCCCGGTGTGTGAAGTGTAGTTGTGAAAGCACCACCCGATAGATCGGGAAAGAATTACAAGCAAGTAATAGCAGAAAAGCAGTAAACAACAACGATTTTATAGTGGTTCGGCTTAAGGGTATAGCCTACGTCCACTCTAAGTACTTTTATTAATAATCCCGTTACAAGCTGATACAATTCTTCTCAAGTACAATATACTTCAAGTTACAAGTGATTTGGAACAAGTCTTAAGCTTCAATGTCGATTAAAGTCCTTAGATTCATGTTGAAGATGTGTGGTTTCTTCGTGAATTTCTTTGATGTATTCCTCTAATCTTGAAAGCTCTAAGTGTTGATGAAGTTCTCAATGCAGCAAGGTAACGGTGTATGAAGAGAATGTGCCAAAAGTCCTTTGAATGTTGGAGATGGGTGCCTATTTATAGAGAGTTCTGATTCTGAAATTTTTGCCAAGTCCTAAACCGTGGCCGACTCAAGTTAAGACGCAGCCAACTTAAGGTGAGTCGTGACCGGTCTAAGGTCGCCTCCGAGTCAACACCACCTCTTCTCAGTAACATGGCATCGGGCTTATATTAGGTTGTGGACGAGTTAACTTGGTAGGTCGCAAGTCACGGTCCAAATGATAAGTCCTGGATCGTGAACGAGATAACTGGGGAGCTGGATCGGTTGTGACTTGGGTCGGCAACTATTCTAGGTCGCCAGCTTGGTAGGGCATTAGATCAGTAACTCGGTCAAGTCACTGAGTCGGTATCTTCTGAGTCTTAGGCCAGTACCCACGTTAGGTCGGCAATGAGCTAAGGCTGTTGGGTCGGTATTTATGTTGAGTCGGTAGCCTCGTTGAAGTGTTAAGTCGGCATAACCCTTAGGCCTTAGGTCGGCACCCCCTGTTGAGCCTTAAGTCGGTAACCCTTTGAGCCTTAAGTCGGTCTCCCTGATAAGGCAGTTAGGTCGGTATCTACGTTGAATGTTAGGTCGGCATACCCCTTAGGCCTTAGGTCGGCATGCTTCTAACTGTTAGGTCGGAACCTCTTGATGCACTAGATCGGTAAGTCATGGTCGAGGCGGAGTTAACACAGTGAATCACATATTCCCTTGATTTTGAAGATATATTCTCTCATGGTGCTGTTGTCTTTCTTTATATTGTGCAGTTGTCTTTTATAGTACATTACCTTGGCAGCTGATTGCGTATTGAACACCTTTTCAATAGTTGTCCATATATCATTTGTAGTTTTGCATCCAATAACATGTGATACCAAGTCTGTGCTTATTGAAGATAACAACTATGAACAAATTAATCTATCCTGCCTATGATACTTAACATAATCCTCATTACAGATAATTTTGTTTTCTTGATCAGTTATACATTTGGGAGGAATGGGGATAGTTCCAAGAATGTGACCTTCAAGTCCATATCCTTGGACTGCAGTCTCAATTTGTAATCTCCAAAGAAGAAAATTATCTTCATTCAATTGGACTGTGACAGGACTGCTTTGCGGGCTAATCACTGTTTTGATAAGTTTCTCTACAGCAGTACTTGGTAGACTAATGTTTCTTTCATTAGCTGAGGTTGCCATGTTGGGTTGATTGCTCGATTCATCACCCACGATGATTTCAAAAAACAAGATCCAATGCAGACAAGCAATGGAGATGCAAAACAACAGAAAATATTCAATTCAATACAAAAAATAAAGGTACTGAGTCAAGAACTTCTCACGGTAAATTTGATGCAACCGTGCAACATAAATGATGATCACCTTCTTTTGATCCGATATGTTGTGCTGAAAGGCACCTTTTTTTAGTTTTGAGATGATTCTTGATTTCTTGATTTCTTTGTTTTCTGGTTTTCTTGACTGATTTTCTGTGAGAATATGTGAAAGAATCTTGATGCAACCACTGTTGTTGGCACGGCACTAGATTGTATCACTGACTCAATAATCTTCGGATGATGAACTTAGTTTCTGATGAAGATTAATCGTCCAAATGATGACACAGTTTCTTTTGGGGATTCGATCAACAGAATTGATGGCTGTTAAGCCTTTAAGTGCTCTGATACCATGTTGAAATAATTTGTGAAGTTGAAAGATTTTGATTGAGATAATTTTCAATATTTGAAGAAGACTTGAAATAGAATATAAGTGCTTTATTGTTGAAAATGAAAAGCAGAAATCAGATACAAAGATGTCTCGTGCAGTTGTTATTTAAATACATAGTGATGGGCTTTAAACAATCTGCCCATATACAAGATAATGTAAAGGCAATGAAAGTGACGGCTCTGATGATCCTTGACTTGATGAATGGCTGTGATACACCATCTTTCATATATGTACGCGGATCACTGATAGCTGCTGAGTATATCGACATCTCATTTTCTCTTATTAAAAAAATACCTTTAACATGTCTCTTTAATTATCTCAAATGCTAATTACTTTGTTCTCTCCACTCTACACTAATAGCTCAACTGGTTAGCGGTACGAGGTTTTAGACTCAGGTTTTGGAGGTCATGGATTTGAATAAAGTATCACTTCTACTATAAAAAAATTTATTCTCTTTGTTAACATCTCCTTAAATCTCTTCAATTTTAATTTTATTCCAACATATTACCATTTGATGTTTAACTAAAATTCACGAAAAACCTTGTTAAATACATTTTTTATAAATTATATAATTGAACTCTCGGTTTCTCACCGTCATACGGTTGTACTAGTTTATTTAGAAGAAGAAGAATGTGACCAAGCTCCAGAAATGCACCACATCTCCTTTGGTTGGTTTTACACACAACCCTTCCACCATCTCTCCTCCACAACTACATTGTCCATTACCAGCCTGAAATTTTAATTTCTTAAAATCAGAATATCTATCAGTAAAATGAAGAAACAAAAAAAAATATCGATCAAATGTAAAACTTGCCTTAGGAAAGTGTGTTTCGCCTTCTTCAACGTTATCGCTTAAAAACATAAGCATTGTTGCTACTCGCTGCCCTCCTTTGCGTATGTGATCCTGCATCCATGTTGTAGTGCCATGTCATGTTACACATATAGAAAACACTTAATTTATTCCAGTGCATATTAAATAAAGAAAACATAGAAAATATGTTTAAGAGAAAAACATACAGCATTCTTAAATGTATCATGATGAGGAAGATGATACTGATTTGGTTCATAGCTGAATAGGTTCTAAATATTAGCTTATATGATAGAAGATTTAAATGAAAATTGTGGGTTTGGAAGTAGAAAAGGCGTAAGGCAATAATTTTTTTATACCATAGAACTTGAATGAACACTCCATTTTCAGGAGGGACTTGAGAATAAACAGCAATTCTTTGTTCGACTGCCTGTATTTATATTGATCACAACTTAACGATAAAGATAGTAAATAACAAGCAATATATAAAGATTATGAGGTGAAGGGTTAATGATAATTTATTTCTGATACTTAAGAAATTATAATAAACTAGTAAATTTTAGTTTTGTGAAGAATTAACCAACCTGTATTATTGAATGTTTTCTTTCCTTGGGGTATATGAACATACCAGAACAAGTTCTAGCTTCACTGTTAAAACCCTGGATTTTTCCAAAATATGAATGTAATAAATTCTAAAAACCTGTTTGTTAATAACATATTTTTGGGTAGACTGCAGATACGCATCGAGTTTAGAGTCGAGTTGAATTTAGTTAAAAGAACATTGTTTTCATTGCCTTTAAGTTTCACTGTGCTTGTCAACAACTTGGCCTATTTCTAAATCTTGAGCTAAATTTATAGATGGGCGTTGTCTATAGAAATGAAAGGAGTTATTAAATATTTTTTCATCATTGGTTTAAATTATAAGGAAAAGAGACATCCTTTTGAGGGCTTCAAATATCCAATCTTAATTCTAAATCATGACTTCAAACATACCTTTCCAGTTTTGGGGTCTATAACCAAAGAAGTTTCAAGACGAGATTTGCCAAGTGTTCGTAGATAATCACACTCTTGCAAAAATTCTCAGGCTTAAGAACTTATGCAAACTCGTGCTTTAATCCTCTATAAGATTGACAAATATTTGGGATATAAAAAGAAGAATGATAGAAGATAAAGGCTTGTGCTTTGATCAGCAAAATGATTGACACTTGAAAGGTATAGTAGGTAAAAAAGAGGAATGAAGATAATAGAATTAGGCCAGAAATGTGTTTATTAACAATGTATAAGAATTCAAATTTTGTAATTCTGAACACATTCTGTTGTATGTCCAAAATGTGTAAATAAAAAAAATAAGATAACTGCGAACAACCACCGGTAATACTGGTAAAGGCAGTTATGTTGAAGGGTTTGAGTTTGATCCCCAGACGTATATAATAGCCAAGTTAAAAGAAAATTAAGGTTAAGGAATGTGATCAAGGGAAGGCTTAAAGTTAGATACCTAAAAAAGAAAAAAGCTTGGCAGCCATGGCTGCCTATACAAATTTGTTGACTAATCCAATCTTCAACCTTGATCAGTTCGAGGGGTCCTTAAATTCCACTCCACCACTCTCTCCTCCATCTTTGCCGATTCCATTGCCGCCACCACCACCACTTCTTGAAAAAACAACCTCTGCGATTGATGATGAAGGCTTTCAAATTGTCCATAGAACAAAATCGAAACTGTTGAATAAAGGTGCTGCCAATGCAAAATTCACTCATTTGAATTCCCTGAAGCAATCAAAACAGCATCCCAAAAATATATATCAAGGGCAATATTATCCAAGAAACAATGTGAATGAAAGATTTTCATCAAGCAATGTTGCAAGAAACAGCCAGAAAGGGATATATGCAGAAAATCATTCCAGTTATTCAAGGGTTTATTCAAGAAACCCTCAATTCAAGGAGAATACAACATCTCAAATAAATACTAACCAGAGTAAGCCTTCATCATGGGCAGAGATGATTAAAAAAGGAGGTTCAAACACTGCATTTAACCTCAAGTATGCAGCCCCTCTCTCCATCAATGATAAGAAGATAGTGGTGGTAAGTGCGGAGGCCAGCAAAAGGGCAGAAAGTAAATGGAACTTCTCAGTTTTTGCCTATGTTTTCGGCAATAGACCCGCCTATCATCACTTCAAGGATGTAATTGCAAGATACTGCAAACCCACGGGTAATTTCGACATTTTAACTCGAAATAATGGTTTCTTTTTAATCAGATTTAACAATGCTTCTGATTGTGATAATGAGATTAATGGGGGGCCATTCTTTATAAATGGAAAGTTGATCATTATAAAAAAATGGAGCAGTAAAATCAATCTTGACAGGGATCTACTATCCTCTATGCCGATTTGGATTAAACTGCCTGAGTTAAATCTTAGACTGTGGGACAGTGAGATTTTAAGTGCAATAGCTAGTGTAGTTGGCAATCCCCTTAAATTAGATGATCACACTACAAAAGAAACT
Source organism: Allium cepa (assembly GCA_030765085.1). Classification (NCBI taxonomy): domain Eukaryota; kingdom Viridiplantae; phylum Streptophyta; class Magnoliopsida; order Asparagales; family Amaryllidaceae; genus Allium; species Allium cepa. Next base: position 753,249,140 of record CM060931.1, on the reverse strand, counting down.
AGGCTTTCTTTTGCTAGAATTCTTGCGGAAATAAATACAGATTCTGATTTGCCTAATGAGACTACAATTTCTTTGCATGATGGGGAAAACTTGATTCAAACTATTGAATATGAATGGATCCCTCCTAGTTGTAAAACTTGTTTATGCTTTGGTCACTCTATGGAAAATTGTGATTCGAAAATGGTCTGGAAAGTCAGACAAAGTATACAAGAAAATGTTTCAGTTAACCCCAGCGTATTTCCAGAGCATGTAAATGAGATTGCTAATACAGCAGCTCTCATTTATAACAATGAAAACATCCCTCCTCAGCAAGAAAACAATCCTGGTCAGATTGTCATCTTTGGGGATTCAACTAATGTTCAAGAAACAAATTCAAGAAAAGAATCTCAAGAAAGCAGCAAAGAACAATCAATAACTAGTATCAAAGATGATAACTCTTCTAAAACATCAGAAACAATAGGAAAAATCATTGAAATTTCTACTGTGCCTCAAATATCAAACATTGAAGTTTCGGATTTACAAGAAGAAGTTATTAAAAACCAGTCTGCAGAGGTGACATCGGTTTCTGAAACAATGATTTTGGATGATAGTTATGTTCTTAACAATTTACTTAGCAAGGAACCTTTAGAAAATCACATCAGTTATTTACCATCCCATCTATCTCCAATTTCCAAAAATTCTGTCTCTGATCTTAGCATACAAAAAGCTATTAGTTTAGTATCAAATTCAGCTTCTCCCTCAAAGAAAAACAAAAAAGAAGTGAAAGAAAAAAGAAAAAGCAAAATGAAAAGCACAAAGGAGATTGTTGATAATGAAAGTCCAGCAAAAACAGAAGACAGCGAATTTAAAAGGAAATACATTATCAAAAACTCCAAGTGGGAAGATCAACTGAAAACACTAAACAAAACCACATACAAAAAAAAGGATGGAAGATAGAGTCTTTTGAAGAAGAAGGCAATTACAGTGCTTAAGCTGCTACTGTAATCGTATCCTTTGGTGTATCCTTTTTGTATTTTTTTTTTTATATGTGTTTCTTTTTTATTTTTTTCTCTCATTTTATTATATGACGGTTATTTCTTGGAATGTTAGAGGGCTTAATTCCCCTATTAGAAGATTAGACTTGTCTAATCTTCCTTTATCAGCTAATCCTAGTATAGTTGGTCTTTTAGAGCATAAATTATATAATTCTAAAATCTCTGATTTTCAATTAAAAAATTTAAATAACTGGAGTATTATTAATAACAACCAAATGGGTGGTTATGGTAGAATTATGGTCTTATGGGACCCAAAAATCTGGGACATTTATCAACATTTTTTAAATTTTCAATTTATTCATTGTAAATGCACTAATATAGGTGGTTTTCAAATCAAAATTACTTTTGTTTATGCTTCTAATAGTGAAATTGAAAGAGATTCTATCTGGCAAAACCTTGAATCAATTAATGCAAACATGAGAAATCCATGGATCATCATGGTTGATTTCAACACTGTTATGCATGGTTTTGAAAAAAGAGGGGGTATTCCTATCCCCTTCAAAAAGTTGGAAAAAATCAATAATTTTTTTATTAAAACTGGTCTTTGTGAACCAACTATTTTTGGTAATAAATATACTTGGAAATCTGGTATGTCTAGAAATATTCATTGCAAATTAGACAGAATTTTAATTAACCAATATTTCACAAAAACTTTCAAGGATTTTAAATGTCTTACTCTCCCCCAGGCCACTAGTGACCATACTCCTATCCAAATTTATCTTGAATGCAATAACAATAACATCAAAAAGAATTTTCCTTTCAGGTTTGTGAATGGCTGGGTATATGAAAATAATTATAGAGAGACTGTTAAGGAAGGTCTCTCTACAAAAGTAGTGGGCACTGCCTAATACAAATTTAGTAAAATGCTTCAAATTATCAAAGGCAAATTAAAAATCTGGAACAAAAACAGAAACTTTAAAGACATCAAATCTCTAAGGGAAGAATGTGAATTAATACAGAATGCTTTGGATTATGATTGCTCAGACAGTGATAATATCAACAAATTTTTCAATGCTCAATCTGAACTAGCTAAATCTCTTCATGTGCAATCTATAAATCTTAGACAGAAAGATAAAATTAACTGGTTAAATCATGGGGATGAAGCCAGTAAATTCTTTTATGCTAAGATGTCTAATAGAAAATATAGAAATGATATTGGGAAAATCATTGATACTAATGGTAATATCATAAATAATATGTCTTATATAGAGAAAGAGGCTATCAATTATTTCAATATTCTTTTTAATCATAATTCCTCTTCTATTGATTTTCCAAATATTGAGCCCAAATTCAAATTAAATGACATCAGCAAAGAAATTCTTTTAGCCTCAATTAGAATTGAGGATATTAAAAATATCATATTTAACTCTAAAAATGATAAAAGCCCTGGCCCTGATGGCTTTAGTGCTAAATTTTATAAAACTCACTGGGCTGAGATTAAAGACCTGTTATTTGACTTAATCTCTGAATTCTTTAGAACTGGGAAACTTTTAAAAAATCTCAATCATACTTTCATTACTTTAATTCCTAAAACCCCCATCCCTAATAGTTTAGAGGATTATAGGCCGATAGCCTGCTGTAACTTTATTTACAAGATTATATCCAGTATTCTTAGCAACAGGATTAAAAAAAATTTAAATCATATAATTTCAGAAAACCAAAGTGCTTTCATTCCTGGTAGGCTCATTGTTGAAAACACTTTGTTAGCACATGAATTAATTAGGAACTTCAATCATAATAAGAAAAAACATACGTGTGTTAAAATTGATTTACATAAAGCTTTTGACAAAATTAATAGACAGTTTATTATTCACATGATGAAACAATTGGGTTTTTGTAATGAATTCTGTGCTCTTATTTTTGAGTGTATTAACCATGTGCCTTTCTCTATCTTGGTTAATGGTACTCCTAATGGGTTTATACATAGCAACAGAGGTATTAGACAAGGAGACCCTTTGTCTCCATATCTTTTTACCATTGCTATGGAGTATTTCACAATTCTTATGGAAACAGAACTTATGAAAGGAAATATAAAACACATTAACAGAACCAAACCATGCATTACTCATTTACTATATGCTGATGATTTACTTATCTTTTTAAATGCAGATACACAAAGTGCAAAATCTGTTGCTAATATTTTTACAAGATTATAGAAGCATGCTGGTCTAAAAGTTAATGATTTCAAAAGAAAGATCTATTTTAGCAAAGGTTGTGCTAATAAATTGGATATTCTAAACATTTTAAAATTCAAAGAGAGTAATCTCCCAGTCAAGTATTTGGGGATTCCTCTCAGTGCTAATCAAGTCAATGACCCAGACTACACAAGATTATTGGATATAATACAGGCTAGATATGAAGGGTGGGCTAGTAAACTTCTGTCATTTGCAGGTAGAATTGAACTTACTCACACTGTCATCACTGCAATCATTATGTATTGGATCCAAGCACATAACATTCCAGCAAAAGCAATTCACAGAATTGAAAAAATTTGTGTAAATTTTATTTGGAATGGAAAGCATCATAAAATTGCTTGGGACAAAATTTGTAGATCAAAGAAAGCTGGTGGCTTAGGCATAAGGAATATCAATGATTTAAGGGAAGTTTACAACCTCAAATTATTTTGGAGATTTATTAATGGCAATTCACTATGGGCAAAATGGATGAAAGAAAAGTACCTCAAAAACAAAAACTTTTGGACAACTGGTATTGAAAATCACCATTCTTTTGTTTGGAAAAACATCCTCAAAAGCAGGGATACTGGAATTAAACTTGTAACGACCCAGAATTTCTATTAATAAAATTTGAATATTTAATTAATTTTAAATATTAATAAGTGAAATTTATAAATTGAATAAATTTTATTTCGAATAATTGGATTTAATTGAATAATTAAATCGATAATTTTATAGTGAAAATACAGAAATAATTGAAAATTGGGTTTAATATGATTGAAATTGATTTGTAAAATTCTATTTTATCATGTTGGAGTTAGAACGATATTTTAGAACTTTTAAAATCAAATTAAAAGTTAATTTGTGAAAAAAATTGAAAATTTTAATATTTAATCGACTGAAAAATAGCCAATTTTTGAACAGTCTCAGAATTGGACGAAACTAGTTCCATTGGATCCGTGTTAGTTATTATAGGATTTCAATTTTCGTAGCAATCGGAGTTATCCTTTGATCGTGGCAGCTCCAAACGCATCGAAATTGTTTTAATATTAAATTGGCGAGTTAAAATAGTTATTTTTCAAACAGTCTTGGATTTCGACGAAACCAGTTTCATCGGATCCGTAATGAGATATTATTGTATGGTTACAAATTTCGTGTCAATTGGATTTACTGTTTGTCCGGTGCAAGCTAAAACGCCTAGAAAATCGTTTAATCGGTTTAATTTTAAATTGAACATTTATTGCCATAACTCGCACAGATGATCGAATTAGCTTCCAAAACCTGTTCCATTGTGTCCGGAACGTGGGGTAAACCCTAGAAACGCCGGTCACCGCGTGTAAATCGGAGTTTGGAAATTCCGGAATGAATAGTGTTCATTTGTTTTCTATAAATAGACAAGTTTTTTCACAAAAATATTAAAAAAATATAGCCTAGGGTTTAATGGCCGGCCGCCACCCTATTTTCGAACGGCCAGAAACGTTCAATTTTCTCCATCAATTATCATCAAATCCATCAACCAATTCAAGAAATTTTCAACATGAAACTTGTAGAGCGTGATGAGATCTACGATGTGAGCGGTTAAGATCGTGATTGGGTCAATGGATCATGAGAAATGCAGCCGAGAGTGTCACGCGTATATGCATGTTTTACGAGCTGCTGGGGGGACCGAGCATGAGGGGATTCCGGCCGAGTGTAGTATGGGAGAGGGGCTTCGATTTGAGGCTTCTGATCGACTGCAGGTGGCTCGTAGTATATGCGTGATTTAGGGTTTTGGGGTGAGTTTTGGGTTCGGCTGTAGAAGGAATCGCGTGGGGGAGCAGGAAGAAAACGCACGCGTTCTTGACCTGATGAAGGGGACAAACGGTTGAGATGGAGTAGGGTTTGTAATTAAAAGAAAAAATTGTAAATTTAGTATAATTTAAATCATGTAATATTTAAAAACGTGTAACTCTTTCATACGAGGTCCGTTTCGGGTGAAACTTTTTGCGTTGGAATCGTATGGACGAGCTCTTCGCAATGCAACTGGATTGGGAGCGATTGGAATTAGTGAGAATTTCGGGTAAAATTAAACGCACGTTTAATTTTATTCGAAATAAATGCTGAAACCAGAAATAAACCAAGGTGAGAACTTCTCACTCAATCGAATAATTTCGATTTTTATTTTAAATAGTTAGATTTAAAATTATAGAATGCATGTTTGAATGATGATTGTTATCTATTGATTGTTAAAATAGACATTATGCGCCGTTAGTAAGCGGATGTTGTTTATTAAAAACATATACAGCGAATATTTCATAAACAGTGAAATTGGTATTATATATAATAGCAATATATATATATATTGGCATATGTATATATTACAGTTGTTGATTTCCCGCATTATATAGCGGATGAGGCCCTATTGCGCCGTCTATTAAGCGGATAATTTTTATAAATCCCATATACCGCGATAATTCCATACTGGAGCGGAATTGGTATTGTGCTAACATCTTTGGATGCAGGGAAGCAGGTTGGAGGGATCCGACTGGATTCCTCAACTATATTGATTTATTTATAGATATTTTGATATTTGTTGATTATCATATCGATATATGATATTTGGATGTCGTGATTGACTATTCGATGCTGTTGCATCATCGGATCCATTTTTGAAGTTTTAAAATAATGATTTGTGGTTTTTAAAGGAATTTTTAAAGTGATTTTTGGAAGTATACGTTTTATTAAAATTTTGACTTGATTTATTTTAAATAAATTAATGTTATAATTTTAATGTTATAAAAGTTATAATTTTTGTAAAATATAACCAAATTAAGATTTTTGAAATAAATAGTGACTAATTTATAAAGTGGTTTAATTGGGAATTTTGAATTATTATAAACGGTTTATATAAAAGATTTATTTTATAAATTAAAAATACTGGAATTATAAAACGAGTTTTTATAAGTAATAAAGTGAAATAAAAAAAATGGATTTCATAAGTGAATTGAGATTTATAAATTTATGAAATATGAATATATAAAATGGATAGATTTTGCAAAATATAAGATTTATAAGTAATCAACTTATAAATCGGATTTTGGCATTTAAAATGAGATATAAAAAGTATTTTTATAAATAGAAGTTTATAAAAATATAAATGGAGTTTATAAACGTTGTTTATAAATCCGAAATCAATTGAATTTGATAAGTTGGATATAAGAATATATGAAAGGAATTATATTCACGATTTTGGACAGTGAATATATTATTAAATGAAATGGATATGTTTTTGGGGAAGGAACATTAGGAAATGAAGTTAATGATTTTAAAGACGTTTAAAATGCATTAAGTATCGAATACATAGATTTCAACATTTATTGTTGAAATAGACGTTTTCGAGAAATAGAAGGAAATGGTGGACTATAACACTGTTGTTATAGTAAATGGTTTCCGAAAGGAAATGTTTTGTATAGTATTGGGATTTATATATCTATTTAAACTTTGAATCCCTATACTAGTGATTTTGGGTCGTCGTAACGATGTTTTACGTAACATTCGTTTTGGCCCAAACAAATGTGTTAAGAGAATGATTTCTTAAAGAATGAAATATATACTAAATTTTCGATATAAGTATATTGAAAATTTTCCAAGTGTTGAAATTGAATGGATTTGTGAATTACTTATGAATAAATAAGTATGGGAATGTTTTTCAAATATGAACTGAATATTTTGAGACCTTATCTTTTAAAGATAAATTGAAAATGAATAATAGAAATCGATTTGGATAATCGTATATTCATAGATATTTTGGAATGTAAATTCACTATGGAATTTATAAATGAAAAGGGGAATTAATTTACGGATTTGGAACGTAAATATAAAGTAAATCATTAAGGATTTATTTAATTGGTTTAAATGAACCATGTTGAAATGAAAGTATTTTCGAGAGAGGAAAAATTTTGAAATTTGTTTTCAAAAATGGTAAAGGATTGAAAAGTGATTTGAAAATTAGTTTTCAAATGTTTGAAGTGTGGGAAATTTTATATCTAGTAAAGATATTTTGGAAAGTAAATAATTTGGGAAATTATTTGGATTTGGTGATGTTGAACACGCCTATTGATAGTTAAATATCCGACTATCAATATTTACCATTAAATAGGTATTTGTTGAGATTTGTTTGAATTTGAATGACACACTTATTTTTGAATAAGTGCTCACTATTCGGGTTAGCCGGGAAAGGACCTTGGGGTCGTATAACCCATTCCGAATATGTGATACGTCGAAATGGATTTGCATTCGATGACCGGTGTTGAAGACCTGATGTTTGTGAAAGCGGAAGGATTACCGTCGAGTTACTCTACATCGGCTGATCTCCGATATAGAGGTTTTATCACCCTTAGTGACGGGAAGTCCGGTCGTGATAAGTGAATATCCGGATTGCAAGGACTTCTTTGTAAGTGCCTTCGGTTCTGTTCGATCCCGAAACAGACTTGTATGGATTGTATGTCAGACATTACAAATTGAGATATAAAGCTGATTTCTTTCAAATATATTTCTGTTGGTGGCGGAGAATTCATTCTCATAGCTTAACACCCTTCTTTGAGACGTACGAGCTCAGAGGTTATATAGTTGAAGGTTATTAGTGATATACTCCCAATTTGGTAGTGTGGCATGCTGAGTATTGCAGTGAAATGATCATTGTTTGATCATTTGTGATAGGATCATTTATTTGATCATTTATCTTTGTGATCATTTCTATGATCATTAGATTGACCCAAAGCACGGCTTTTGTATAAAGTGTGGCTTTGTGGACGAGACTTCGTCGGACCTCACACCCCGGAAATGGTCAAAACAGGAAGGATGCGGCAAGGTTATTAGGGGGTAGCGCCCCTTTAGTGTATGTCATTCCTTCTGGATAAAGGTGGTATCATGGTATGGAGCCCAGATATTTAACCTAAGTTGTTGCTGCAAATTTTGTGGTTGTTGGAAATCGAGGATCCTCGGATAGATCGGTTACGATCGGGGGATGACATATTCGTGTCAGTAGTTACCCAGTTAAGGGTAACCCGGCCTTGTGTTGGCAGAGATCCGGTTTGGTTCTCGAGACGTCATTCCAGAGGCGTTCTCATGTGGCAATGGGAAGTTCCTTGGCCTGACCATTTGTTGGAAATCCAAAGAAACAATACGATCTTGTACGGTTTTAGTTGTAGAACCTATCATTCACTTATGGTGGTGCCCCACTGTTTAGATGGTAGCTATAGTAGGCATAGTTCGAAATGTCTATGCTGGCTAAGATTAATATTCTGCTTTTGAAATGTTTCCTCACTATGCACTAGTAATAATATCAAATGTTTCTTTTAATGCGTATCAAGCATCTTTGACTATCATAAGGAGAAATCTCCTCCGATTCTGCGTTTGCATTGTGTGTGTGTGCGGGAGGCCTTATGGTAGTCTCATTTTTAAAAGCATTGCGAATTGACTTTAAAAATATTCTTCTATTTTGATTTTAAAGATAAATAAACTGTTTTGAGTTCTCACACCAGTCACATGACTGACTCGGAGTTTATTGTTTTCCTTCCTAAACTCTGGGTGCCTACCAATTTCCACACGGGCAGTCAAGAGTTAAGGTTTATTCAGGATATCCAGGAGTTGCTGGAGGCAAGATGGATGGCATGGCGTATTACTAGTATATAGTATTTCTTTTTCGCTGTTGATGTTTTTTGTTGTTGTACACTCTGATGATGTAATGAAATGTAATGTAATGTAATAACTGATATAGTTCTTTGTTTAAATATTATTCATATATTTATTATATGTTGTTCCGCTGCGAATTGTGAGATTCTTATGTTGTTCTGTTATTTCTTCTGTTCTGTTCTATCTTTATCTCTCTTCTTCTACTTCTTTCTTCTTCTTTAACCCTAAGAATTCGTTTTTCCGTTCACCTTGAGTTAATCACTGGAGATTAGTGTATATTCAAGGAGTACGGATTAGCGGGTCTTTACATTTGGTAACAGAGCTTATGGTTAAGCGACAACCATGGCTCTATTGGGAATTACTCATTAGAGATGGAGTCAGTAGTACTCTAGAATGAGTTGAATGTAATAATAGATATGAGCGTGTATTTGTTAGTGAATATTAATTGTTTTATATTGTGATGATTGGTTTGTTGAGTGGTATATGGATTTTGGTCAACACGAGTAATTAACGTTGTTGATAGGGATCTCTAAACACTTGAATAGAACAATTCGACACAGTATTGTTTTAACTTGGTAAATGAAATAATTTTACTTTGATTATATTTTATATATAAAAGAATAATTTTTTAGAATTATTAAAGTATATATGAATTGATTGTTTGGTTGTTGAATAAGTTAAATAAAAACAACAGCTGTGAAAGAATGAATTGTATAAGCAATTGAATTATAAGTATGGAACTATAATTAATATGATTACAACTGTGAAATAATCTTGTATATATATAAAGTGAAGCTCTATAAGAAAAAGATTTATAAATGTCATTTATAAATGAAGGAAAATTTTTGAAAGAATATTAAGCACTGAATTCACTATTGTTACTGGGAAATAATAAGGGTGATGACTGCAGCATCATCAGTATCATATTCGAGTCTCCATGTGATAGATTTGCTACCATAATAATTTGAGAATAATAAATGAGTTGATAACTTATACAATTTGAATTTTGATAGAATATATTTAACTTAAAGGATGGAGTTAAATTAAAGTAAGTATAAGTAAATCAATGAAAATCCAAATTGTAAATTGATGGATATAAGTGAAATAAGTTTTGAACTTATGATAGGAGTTAATAAATTTAGCTTTGGTAAAAAGTTAAATAGGATTGGAATTTGAATTGGATTTATAAGTGAAAACTTAAGTTAAATTAAAACAAATGGTGTTTGGAATGAAATATAATTTAAGTGATGTTGAATGAAGTTGAATTTTGGTATTGAAGTAAATTAATAAGTGAATTAATGAAATGAAGTCATTAAGAATGTGAACTTGAGTTATATAAATGAAATTCAACTTTAAATTGTTAAAGGAATTAGCAATTGAATTGATAAATGGATTGAATGTTAATCAATTAAATGTAAAAAATTGATATGAAATAATGAATATATAAGTGTTAATTCATTAGATGCTAATGTTATTGGAAGTTGAATAAATTGAATGGAAGTCAATTTAATATGATCCAATTGGAATTAAAGGTGTTGAACCAAATTGAATGTAAAGTGAATAAATTTGGTTGTGTTGAATATACATTGGTTGTTATATGATTATTAGTTGATTGTATATAATTCATTAAGTGTTAATTAAATTAAATTAGCGAAATTGGAAGCTATGTAATTGAATTCAAATTAGAAGTAAATAAATTTGAATAGAATTGAATGTGAATTGGATTTAATTAGTGAATGCAAACTAATTAAAATTGAATATGAATGAATGTTAGTAAAATCCAATGTAAATGAATCAAATGTGATTTAAATTGAAAACCAATTCATTGAATATTAATGAGAATATGAATGAATATTGATTTGGTTATGCATGATAGTTGGTTGGTGGTTGCATTTGTTACTTTTGTAGCATTTGCTATGTTGGCACATGTAGTTCTTTTGTTGCTATATGTTGTATATTGATACTATTTTCATATATGCATGATTCTCATGTTGTTGTTGAGTGTTTAGTAGGTGCGGATTGCGTTGCTTTGCATTTGGAGCTCGCTTTCGTGCTATATTAGCCGTATACCCTCGCTAATAATATAATAAGGTACATATCTCGGATTACATACCATACTTTTACACTTTTTTCCCTGCGGGATGCCTCATCACTTGATGAGATGTATATTTGTGATATATATACTGTCATTTTTTTTTTCGGATCGAGCCGCGCAAAGGAGACTATGGCGAATTTTTTCGAAAATTTAAGGCGTTAGAAAAAAATTTAAGAAAATTGGGAAAATTTGAAGACTTAAACTTTGATTTGGAGTTGAAAGTTAAACAATAGTAGTTGTTTTTGAAAAGATAACTAAGTATGATTTGAAAACTTAGTAAAGTATTGTAAGAACTTTAACTATGGATTTATGGAAAGTTAATGGCTTCTGTAACTTTTCTTACTTAGTAATTTCGAGGACGAAATTCTTTTAAGGGGGGAAATATGTAACGACCCAGAATTTCTATTAATTAAAATTTGAATATTTAATTAATTTTAAATATTAATAAGTGAAATTTATAAGTCGAATAAATTTTATTTCGAATAATGGGATTTAATTGAATAATTAAAACGATAATTTGATAGTGAAAATACAGAAATAATTGAAAATTGGGTTTAATATGATTGAAATTGATTTGTAAAATTCTATTTTATCATGTTGGAGTTAGAACGATATTTTAGAACTTTTAAAATCGAATTAAAAGTTAATTTGTGGAAAAAATTGAATATTTTAATATTTAATCGACTGAAAAATAGCCAACTTTTGAACAGTCTCAGAATTGGACGAAACTAGTTCCATTGGATCCGTAATAGTTAGTTATTATAGGATTTCAATTTTCGTAGCAATCGGAGTTATCGTTTGATCATGGCACCTCGAAACGCATCGAAATTGTTTTAATATTAAATTGGCGAGTTAAAATAGTTATTTTTCAAACAGTCTCAGATTTCGACGAAACCAGTTTCATCGGATCCGTAATGTGATACTTTTTTATGGTTTCAAATTTCGTGTCAATTGGATTTACCGTTTGTCCGGTGCAACCTAAAACGCCTAGAAAATCGTTTAATCGGTTTAATTTTAAATTGAACGTTTATTGCCATAACTCGCACAGATGATCGAACTAGCTTCCGAAACCTGTTCCATTGTGTCCGGAACGCGGGGTAAACCCTAGAAACGCCGGTCACCGCGCGTAAATCGGAGTTTGGAAATTCCGGAATGAATAGTGTTCGTTTGTTTTCTATAAATAGACAAGTTTTATCACAAAAAAAAAAAAAATAGCCTAGGGTTTAATGGCCGGCCGCCACCCAATATTCGAACGGCCAGAAACGTTCAATTTTCTCCCTCAATTATCATCAAATCCATCAACCAATTCAAGAAATTTTCAACATGAAACTTGTAGAGCGTGATGAGATCTACGATGTGAGCGGTTTAGATCGTGATTGGGTCAATGGATCGTGAGAAATGCAGCCGAGAGTGTCACGCGTATATGCACGTTTTACGAGCTGCTGGGGGGACCGAGCATGAGGGGATTCCGGCCGAGTGTAGTATGGGAGAGGGGCTTCGATTTGGAGGCTTCTGATCGACTGCAGGTGGCTCGTAGTATATGCGTGATTTAGGGTTTTGGGGTGAGTTTTGGGTTCGACTGTAGAAGGAATCACGTGGGGGAGCAGGAAGAAAACGCACGCGTGCTTGACCTCATGAAGTGGATGAACGGTTGAGATGGAGTAGGGTTTGTAATTAAAAGAAAAAATTGTAAATTTAGTATAATTTAAATCATGTAATATTTAAAAACGTGTAACTCTTTCATACGAGGTCCGTTTCGGATGAAACTTTTTGCGTTGGAATCGTATGGACGAGCTCTTCGCGATGCAACTAGATTGGGAGCGATTGGAATTAGTGAGAATTTCGGGTAAAATTAAACGCACGTTTAATTTTATTCGAAATAAACGCTGAAACCAGAAATAAACCAAGGTGAGAACTTCTCACTCAATCGAATAGTTTCGATTTTTATTTTAAATAGTTAGATTTAAAATTGTAGAATGCATGTTTGAATGATGATTGTTATCTATTGATTGTTAAAATAGACATTATGCGCCGTTAGTAAGCGGATGTTATTTATTAAAAACATATACCGCGAATATTTCATAAACAGTGAAATTGTTATTATATATAATAGCAATATATATATATTGGCATGTGTATATATTGCAGTTGTTGATTTCCCGCATTATATAGCGGATGAGACCCTATTGCGCCGTCTATTAAGCGGATAATATTTTATAAATCTCATATACCGCGATAATTCCGTACTGGAGCGGAATTGGTATTGTGCTAACATCTTTGGATGCAGGGAAGCAGGTTGGAGGGAACCAACTGGATTCCTCAACTGTATTGATTTATTTACAGATATTTTGATATTTGTTGATTATCATATCGATATATGATATTTGGATGTCGTGATTGATTATTTGGAGCTGTTGCATCATCGGATCCATTTTTGAAGTTTTAAAATAATGATTTTTGGTTTTTAAAGGAATTTTTAAAGTGATTTTTGAAAGTATACGTTTTATTAAAATTTTGACTTGATTTATTTTAAATAAATTAACGTTATAATTTTAATGTTATAAAAGTTATAATTTTTGTAAAATACAACCAAATTAAGATTTTTGAAATAAATAGTGATTAATTTATAAAATGGTTTAATTGGGAATTTTGAATTATTATAAACGGTTTATATAAAAGATTTATAAAATTGATATTTATAAATTAAAAATACTGGAATTATAAAACGAGTTTTTATAAGTAATAAAGTGAAATAAAAAAATGGATTTCATAAGTGAATTGAGATTTATAAATTTATGAAATATGAATATATAAAATGGATAGATTTTGTAAAATATAAGATTTATAAGTAATCAACTTATAAATCGGAATTTGGCATTTAAAATGAGATATAAAAAGGATTTTTATAAATAGAAGTTTATAAAAATATAAATGGAGTTTATAAACGTTGTTTATAAATCCTAAATCAATTGAATTTGATAAGTTGAGTATAGGAATATATGAAAGGAATTATATTCACGATTTTGGACAGTGAATATATTATTAAATGAAATGAATATGTTTTTGGGGAAGGAACATTAGGAAATGAAGTTAATGATTCTAAAGACGTTTAAAATGCATTAAGTGTCGAATACATAGATTTCAACATTTATTGTGGAAATAGACGTTTCCAAGAAATAGAAGGAAATGGTGGACTATAACACTGTTGTTATAGTAAATGGTTTCCGAACGGAAATGTTTTGTATAGTATTGGGATTTATATATCTATTTAAAACTTGAATCCCTATACTAGTGATTTTGGGTCGTCGTAACGATGTTTTACGTAACATTCGTTTTGGCCCAAACAAATGTGTTAAGAGAATGATTTCTTAAAGAATGAAATATATACTAAATTTTCGATTTAAGTATATTGAATATTTTCCAAGTGTTGAAATTGAATGGATTTGTGAATTACTTATGAATAAATAAGTATGGGAATGTTTTTCCAATGAACTGAATATTTTGAGACCTTATCTTTTAAAGATAAATTGAAAATGAATAATAGAAATCGATTTGGATAATCGTATATTCATAGATATTTTGGAATGTAAATTCACTATGGAATTTATAAATGAAAAAGGGAATTAATTTACGGATTTGGAGCGTAAATATAAAGTAAATCGTTAAGGATTTATTTAATTGGTTTAAAAGAACCATGTTGAAATGAAAGTATTTCCGAGAAAGGAAAATGATTGAAATTTGTTTTCAAAAATGGTAAAGGATTGAAAAGTGATTTGAAAATTAGTTTTCAAATGTTTGCAGTGTGGGAAATTTTATATCTAGTAAAGATATTTTGGAAAGTAAATAATTTGGGAAATTATTTTGATTTGGTGATGTTGAACACGCCTATTGATAGTTAAATATCTGACTATCAATATTTACCTTTAAATAGGTATTTGTTGAGATTTGTTTGAATTTGAATGACACGCTTATTTTTGAATAAGCGCTCACTGTTCGGGTTAGCCGGGAAAGGACCATGGGGTCGTATATCCCATTCCGAATATGTGCTACGTCGAAATGGATTTGCATTCGATGACCGGTGTTGAAGACCGGATGTTTGTGAAAACGGAAGGATTACCGTCGAGTTACTCTACATCGGCTGATCTCCGATATAGAGGTTTTATCACCCTTAGTGACGGGAAGTCCGGTCGTGATTAGTGAATATCCGGATTGCAAGGACTTCTTTGTAAGTGCCTTCGGTTCTGTTCGATCCCGTAACAGACTTGTATGGATTGTATGTCTGACATTACAAATTGAGATATAAAGCTGATTTCTTTCAAATATATTTCTGTTGGTGGCGGAGAATTTATTCTCTTAGCTTAACACCCTTCTCTGAGACGTACGAGCTCAGAGGTTATATAGTTGAAGGTTATTGTGATATACTCCCAATTTGGTAGTGTGGCATGCTGAGTGTTGTTGTGAAATGATCATTGTTTGATCATTTGTGATAGGATCATTTATTTGATCATTTATCTTTGTGATCATTTCTATGATCATTAGATTGACCCAAAGCACGGCTTTTGTATAAAGTGTGGCTTTGTGGACGAGACTTCGTCAGACCTCACACCCCGGAAATGGTCAAAACAGGAAGGATGCGGCAAGGTTATTAGGGGGTAGCGCCCCTTTAGTGTATGTCATTCCTTCTGGATAGAGGTGGTATCATGGTATGGAGCCCAGATATTTAACCTAAGTTGTTGCTGCAAATTTTGTGGTTGTTGGAAATCGAGGATCTTCGGATAGATCGGTTACGATCGGGGGATGACATATTCGTGCCAGTAGTTACCCAGTTAGGGGTAACCCGGCCTTATGTTGGCAGAGATCCGGTTTGGTTCTCGGGACGTCATTCCAGAGGCGTTCTAATGTGGCAATGGGAAGTTCCTTGGCCTGACCATTTATTGGAAATCCAAAGAAACAATACGATCTTGTACGGTTTTAGTTGTAGAACCTATCATTCACTTATGGTGGCGCCCCACTGTTTGGATGGTAGCTATAGTAGGCATAGTTCGAAATGTCTATGCTGGCTAATATTAATATTCTACTTTTGAAATGTTTCCTCAATATGCACTAGTAATAATATCAAATGTTTCTTTTAATACGTATCAAGCATCTTTGACTATCATAAGGAGAAATCTCCTCCGATTCTGCGTTTGCATTGTGTGTGTGTGCGGGAGGCCTTATGGTAGTCTCATTTTTAAAAGCATTGCGAATTGACTTTAAAATTATTCTTCTATTTTGATTTTAAAGATAAATAAACTGTTTGGAGTTCTCACACCAGTCACATGACTGACTCGGAGTTTATTGTTTTCCTTCCTAAACTCTGGGTGCCCACCAATTTCCACACGGGCAGTCAAGAGTTAAGGTTTATTCAGGATATCCAGGAGTTGCTGGAGGTAAGATGGATGGCATGGCGTATTACTAGTATATAGTATTTCTTTTCCGCTGTTGATGTTGTTTGTTGTTGTACACTCTGATGATGTAATGAAATGTAATGTAATAACTGATATAGTTCTTTGTTTAAAGATTATTCATATATTTATTATATGTTGTTCCGCTGCGAATTGTGAGATTCTGATGTTGTTCTGTTATTTCTTCTGTTCTGTTCTATCTTTCTCTCTCTTCTTCTACTTCTTTCTTATTCTTTAACCCTAAGAATTCGTTTTTCCGTTCATCTTGAGTTAATCACTGGAGATTAGTGTCTATTCAAGGAGTACGGATTAGCGGGTCTTTACAAAACTTCTAGAAAGAAAATTCAAAAATGGTGATCAAACAGATCTATGGTTTGACCCATGGATTTTTGGAAATTCGCTAATTAGTCTTGTGGGGTGGAATAACTTATATTCATTTGGTGAAGTCTCTGGAAAAGTTAATGTTATCATTCAAAATGGAAGATGGAATGCTATAGCTCATCCAGCTACTTCAATATTTAGGTCTTCCATTCAAAATATATCTATAGATACAAACCTCCAAAATGACAAATGGGAATGGAAATTATCTTCAAAAGGAAATTTCTCTTTTAAAAAAAACCTTGGAGTTTATAAAAGGCTTTGAAACAGAGGTTGATTGGCACAATGTTATATGGAATAAATCAAACTGTCCAAAAATGTCTCATTGTGCCTATTTTTCTATTATCAATAGACTTCCCACCAGAGACAGATGTCTGAAGTGGAATAAAAAAGGAGAAACAATTTGTCTACTTTGTAAAAACGAGACAGAGAGTATTGATCATCTGTTTTTTGATTGCACTTATTCAAAACATATTTGGTTCATTGTCAAAACAATCTCAAAATAAATCAAAATCAAGCAGTTCAAAACATCAGAGAAAGCATCAGTTATATCCAAAATAATTTCAAAGAAAAATCCAAGGAATTCAAAAAAGCTAGCATCATGCTCACAACATCCATTTTTTATATCTGGAAAGAGAGAAATCAAAGGCTTCACTCTTAAAAGGAAACGGATAGCATTCAATTATTGAAAAAAATCGATTTGGACAGTCAAATTATTTTCAAAAAAGCTAGAAACCACATAAATCCAAGAGCTCAATCAGATAATTCAAACTAGAATATGGATAACCATGAAGATTATCTTGAAATTTTCTTACAGTATGGGAAAACCACTATTGATTCTCCCAGCATTGACTTGCTTTATCCTAAAGACTGCAGCTGGACGGAAAAGCCCACGACTTTCTTTGCATCCACTCGAGACCTTCCCAATATTGGAAGGGGCGGCTCTCACCAACCCCATAGGAATTTTTCCTATAACACAAAGGGAAGTTATCATAATACCAAATCTTATTGCACTAAAACTACAAATAATTCAAATTTTAATACATGTCATAATTTACCTGATAGGGGCAAAAGCTACCACGCTTCCAATTTTGGAGATCAGGCAGATAGCAATCTACATATGGACAAATATTGGCATTGTTAAACAATAATCAGATAGTAGACGACAACCACTACAAAAGTAACATCAACAATCAGATATATCACTTATCTGGTTGGGATTTTGGGGATATCAGCTTCAATAATTGCGGTATTCAAGAGGAGACGATCCCGCTCAATCATAATAATAGATTCAGCAACCAAAAAAATCCATTTTTTTCTCGATTTCGAGGATCCTCGTTTATATCAAGACAAGCATCAAAGTTATTTGAAGAACTCAACCCACAGTCATATCGCCGACATCAGTAGTATTTACAATGGCGATAATACCACCTCTGCTGTTGTTCCAGACCTTCAAGCTGAAGACGTTTTAAACAGCAAATCTAGCTATCACAAAGATGATGATGCAAAATCTGCTCATACGAGCCAATATCCCAAGCTCGCTAATCAACGCTGCACAGAAAAGAGGGAATGGAAGCCCCCCTGAGCTCCTTCTCTTTTCCATTCAATGTCTCATATGATCTATAGCTGATTGTTTGCGCCTCCGACATTTTTATTTTTTCCTCTTTGCATTCGTGTTAGTGGAGGCGCTGTCCCTATGGTTTGGTTTTGTTGTTTGTGTCGATTTGTGGTTGTACTCGGGTTTATTACCCGCTTTACTTATTTGGGCTGGGCCCTTTTTTTTATCAAGTTTCAAAAAAAAAATTAAGGTAGTTGAATGTCAAACATGAGATCTTATAAGAAGAAGTTTCTCAAAGTTGACAACAAAAAACATATAGTTACAAGAAACTGAAGGAAATAACAAAACAGAAAAGTACTTCCATACTAAAAAAATTATGGAAAAGAATAATTCTTGGATCCCAGCTGAGAACTTCAGGCTTCATCTACGTAACAATTTCAAAATTTGATGCTTTAATCTTCCAAAATGTCATAGATACAGTGAAGCAGAAAATGAACTGGCAACAAACTGTTCGTCTTCTTCGACAAACATGACTATATTTAATAATATATTAAAAGTTAAAACATGATAAAGATGCAAAATGCACCGCAGTGTATATTTCTATGAGTTCGGTTGGTTAAAGCAAAACAAGTGAATATATATTACATTCTAAATGACGTTTACAAAACAATGTAATTATGTTATTTTGAGTTAAGTGATAGGCTAGCTAAAAAACAAATGTAGTACATATCTTTAAGGCTCTAAGTGATGTATTCAAATGCAACTAATGCTTGTCAGGTATAAGCAGCATAACTCTAGTGTTTGACTCAATCCAAAATCAACCAATTGAGAACTGGTATCGAGAAAACATACCAATCAAGCCGAAGTTCAAGTGCTTCTTTGTCATTCTTCCAATGTGAATTACCTGAAGTAGAATTAACTCATAAGATGAGAACTTCTAGTCTCGTTGTAGGAAAACTTCAAAAACTAAAATATTACCAGATGCCTTGTGCAATATATTTAGAAATGCCAACTGTAACATTGAGCATGCAATAATAATTTCATTGCACTGTAACTTCTAGTAACAAAAATCTTTGTATAGGATGAAGAAATTAACAGGATCATGAATACTTCCTTGGCGCAGGCTATATGCACCCGAATATTCTTCTTTCATACCCCAAAAAAACCACTAAATTCATACTGTTTGCGCCAAAATTGGTCACCAACCCCAGATACCATGAAAGCACCAATGTATGAATACAAATCAACAATATTCAAATACAAATAACAAATCTCAGCAAATGACAAGCAGCAAATCCGAAATAATGAACAGAGACACAAGTTTTATAGTGGTTCGGCTATCTCCGGCCTACGTCCACTCTAACGTTTTATCCTTCTATTAATTATCCTTGCTAGTTACAAGTGATTGCAGCAGTTACAAAGTCCAAATTCGAAATCAATGGTAGAAATGACGATATTGAATGATTCTGGTAGCGTTCGGGCGTGCTTGTTCTCTTCAAATTCTCCAACCCCTTTTCTGAATGACCAGGGGCTCTATTTATAGGTGTAGGAGGCTGATATTTCTCCTAAAAATCCGGTAGACCGCTTCTAGCACGTGATGGGGCCCACGCGCCCGGCCTCAGGAAATTGGGCCCACGTTGGGATCGATTCGAGGTAAGGTTCGAATCGATCAAGGATGCATCCAATCGAGGTGAAATTTGGTGTGAACATTCTTCAACATGTATGTAAGCTCCTGTGAAAATTTCATTGCATTTGGATCAACGGTTCGGAAGATATGATGGATTCGAATTTGGGGTTGTCCGTTGCCTGTCGCCTTCGAACCCATGCTTCGAACCCATGCTTCGAATCCATGCTTCGAATCCACCCAAAGCGCGTGCGTATCGATGATGTGGCGTTATTTCTCTTGGTCGATCCACCTTTGTCGCCGTGTTGAATGCTTCCCTTCCTGAAGACGCGTTCGTATCCATTTTCCATGCTTCGTCCTTATCCATAACTTTATAACGGTCATGCTCGTATCCATTAACTTGTGTCTCTCTTCGCATCGGTCCCAGGAGTTCACTTCGAATCGATCCCATGTGATATGTAAGACTCGAAACGAGTATGGGGACATCGATACGAAGTGGTCGTGAAGGATGGATACGAACGAGGCCTCACCTGATGGATTCGAACGAAGCTCTTACCTGATGGATACGAAAGAGACTGGAGTCCAAATGAGCCATCTGCACCCATCCTGATCGATATAAAGCACATGGATTCGAAGATCCTCCACATTTCTTTCTGATCGATATGACCTGTATCGATTCGAATCAATATTTTCCCGATCGATGTGAAGCGCACCGATACGAACCATCCTTTACACATCTCTGGATACGAAGGAGACCTCTGCCATCATCGAGTCGAAGTCCACCTAACCTTTTCTTCCGATCGATACGAAGTAACCGAGTCGAAACCATGCCGATCGATACGACGTGTATCGATTCGAAGTGGTATCGATACGAACCGTATCGATACGAACGTGACCCCTGATCGATTCGAACCATCCATGCATGCCGATGGGTTTGAACAGCACGTCCTTCCTACCTTGAATCGATCATATTTCCTTCACACGGACTCCGATTATCCTGAAATTTGAAACATAGCCTTTCTTAGTCCTTATCATCATTTCTAATCAATATCGTCCCGATCGGAGTTCAACCAAATTTTGATGATATCGATCGTAGCCTTGATTCCAACCGATCTCCAATCCTGATATCCATCATCCCTTGCCAATTTGTTAATATTCCAGTTTTGACCAAAAAGTGGGATAACACTTTGCCTCCCAAAACATGCCTTTTGATAAGAAGGCGTGTTTTGAATAGTTCCGATTTCAATATCCAAAGTCCATAGCCATATCACCAGAGTATGCCATCCTTGACTGCTTCGGGCCGATGCCCAATTCCAAATCCCATAACCAAAGCCTTAGCCAATTCCATATCCATTTGATCTCGACAGCCGAGTCCTAATCCATCCTTATCCAATAGCCAATAACCAGATTTAGGACCTCTCCGGGTCGATATCCGAATCCATAACCTCTCCGGGTTCTTGCCAAGCGTAATCCACACCTGACGACCGTGGTCCAGTGTCCCTGGACGTTGAGCTAAGCCATGGCTTAAGTCCTAAGCCGAATCTTGGTCTCTCCGGACCCTTGTTGAGCATAGTCCATACTCAACGACTTGAAACAATAATCGATAATATGGGGCCTAAGTCCTAGGCCGAATCATGGTCTCTCCGGACCCTTGTTGAGCATAGTCCATACTCAACGACTTGAAACAATAATCGATAATATGGGGCTTAAGTCCTAGGCCGAATCCTGGTCACTCCGGACCCTTGCCGAGCATAGTCCATACTCGACGACCTGATTGAGTCAATTTACCATGTTCGGGCAAAGTGACTCACCCCTTGCCAGGCATAATCCATACCCGACGACCATGTATCAAAAACTAGATAAAAATTCAATCAAAATCCAATTCAGAATCCAAATCCCAAAAATCCAAATCAAAATCAAAGAATCAGAAATCCAAACCAGCATCCAGAACCAAAAACAATCATCCAATGGAAAATCCAAATCAAAAAGCAAGCAAAACCAGGAGGTCGATCCGAACTCCAAAACCAAATCCAAAAGGAAAAGAAGTGTCCAATCAAAAAGCAAAAGATAAATTTCACAAACCACAGCATCGCAGTTTATCAGCATTCAGAGCATGCCTAGGGGCTATCTCCGTTCCCATACATATGTAAATGACTTGGTTGCTTGCCAGTAGTTCGCTACTTATTTCACATTATCCTGATCAGTGGATGATCAATCGACCACCATCCATGGGCCTCACATCATCACGGCGTGAGGTGGTCGGTGGTTGCTCCTGCTCCACCGTTGCATTCGAGTTCCGACATATTGCTGTAACTGTCCATTCCTTACATGCTCCTCGATTATATCCTTTAAGTGCCTGCAGCTGTTGGTATCATGTCCATCTAAATCATGGAAGAGGCAGTGCTTTCCTGATGTCCTTTCCCGTTCTGATGGTGCTCTCCTAGTCGGCCTCTGGTAAGGAAGGCGATTTCGAGTATCCAGGTATATCCACTCCAGCGTCTCATTCAATCCTGTGTATGTGGAAAACTTTGGATCCTTCCATCGCTCCTAGCGTTTCCAGAATTGTCGTCCAACTTCCTTTTCCCTTTGTCTTTATCCAAACCTTTGCTGGATGGTCCTACATCCTGAGTTGCATTAACCTTTATCACTTTTAAATCCGTAACTCGCATCTTCTTGCCGAAGGAACCTTTCTGCCTCATGAAAGAATTCGTTGAGATCCTGTGGGGGATCTCGTATCAGAGACACCTTAAAATCCAAGTCCTCCCTGACTCCTGATACTGCTGCCATTAAAACCATCGATGGATCAGGCCGATCCACCGAAGCGACTGTCGCACTGAATCGAATTAGAAAAGCTCTAAGTGATTCATCCATCCTTTTGCTTCACCGATGTTAATGTCATCACATTCTTCGGCCTTTTGACGCGAACCCGGAATTGTCCCAAAAACTTTTCTACCAATTCCCTCCAAGTCCTTATAGATCCTTCTCCCAGCTTCCTAAACCACATTGCAGCTAAGTCCGTTAAATACAAAGGGAAACATCGGGCCATCACTTCCTCTGATGCCCCCAGCACCTCCATGTGTCTGGTGTACCTCATCAAGTGATCAGTTGGGTCCGCCTTACCATCATATACCTCCACACTAGGTAGCTTGAACATAGGTGGATTCTGAGCCATCCTTATTTCCCGAGCGAATGGACTCCTATTCACTCCTTCCAAGTCTCTGTTGGTCAAACCGCCTCGCACGGTTCTTCTGATGATTTCTACTAATCCAGTATTGTCGGTTGGGGGTTGCCCCCCATGCCCCTGAGGGAACTCTGGCACATATTCCTCGTGTGGTTCACTAGCAGCAATGTTAGCTCTAGCTTGTTGAACTCCTTCCAAAGGTCCTCCTGTGTTGGATCCCGTGGGCCTGCCCCCAAGCCCTTGTTGAGTGCCTTCTGGCTCCATATCTCGTCCTCCATTGGGTTCCACGACCCTAGTTCCCTGTCCTGCATCAACAGCGGCTGTAGCTGTTCCTAAGTTCTGCATCCCTGCAGCTCTCATTTGCTCAAAGAAAGTCTGCATCATTTCTTGTTGGCTCTTCAACAATCTCTCCTGCAAAGAATTCGTCATAGCTTCCATTTCATCCCAAGTTATGTAGATTGAAGCCTGTCCTTCCCCAGCTCCGGAGGATGCTTGTTGACTTCCTTCCTGTTGGCTTCTCTCAGCCCTTTGCCTTCACTATTTTGCCTAGTCATCGTTCTCAAATCCGAACTTCTTAAAACCTTCGAATCCAAACTTCAAATCCGATGTAGCGGGTGCTGGTCTCTCTCAATGAAAGCACCAAAGTGTTTGCGCCAAAATTGGTCACAAACCCCAGATACCGTGAAAGCACCAGTGTATGAATACAAATCAACAATATTCAAACACAAATAACAAATCTCAGCAAATGACAAGCAGCAAATCCGAAATAATGAACAGAGACACAAGTTTTATAGTGGTTCGGCTATCTCCGGCCTACGTCCACTCTAAAGTTTATCCTTCTATTAATTATCCTTGCTAGTTACAAGTGAATGCAGCAGTTACAAAGTCCAAATTCGAAATCAATGGTAGAAATGACGATATTGAACGATTCTGGCAGCGTCCGGGCGTGCTTGTTCTCTTCAAATTCTCCGACCCCTTTTCTGAATGACCAGGGGCTCTATTTATAGGTGTAGGAGGCTGATATTTCTCCTAAAAATCCGGTAGACCGCTTCTAGCACGTGATGGGGCCCACGCGCCCGGCCTCAGGAAATTGGGCCCACGTTGGGATCGATTCGAGGTAAGGTTCGAATCGATAAAGGATGCATCCAATCGAGGTGAAATTTGGTGTGAACATTCTTCAACATGTATGTAAGCTCCTGTGAAAATTTCATTGCATTTGGATCAACGGTTCGGAAGATATGATGGATTCGAATTTTGGGTTGTCCGTTGCCTATCGCCTTCGAACCCATGCTTCGAACCCATGCTTCGAATCCATGCTTCGAATCCACCCAAAGCGCGTGCGTATCGATGATGTGGCGCTATTTCTCTGGGTCGATCCACCTTTGTCGCCGTGTTGAATGCTTCCCTTCCTGAAGACGCGTTCGTATCCATTTTCCACGCTTCGTCCTTATCCATAACTTTATAACGGTCTTGCTCGTATCTATTAACTCGTGTCTCTCTTCGCAACGGTCCCAGGAGTTCACTTCGAATCGATCCCATGTGATATGGTCGACTCGAAACGAGTATGGGGACATCGATACGAAGTGGTCGTGAAGGATGGATACGAACGAGGCCTCACCTGATGGATTCGAACGAAGCTCTCACCTGATGGATACGAAAGAGACTGGAGTCCAAATAAGCCATCTGCACCCATCCTGATTGATATAAAGCACATGGATTCGAAGATCCTCCACATTTCCTTCTGATCGTTACGACCTGTATCGATTCGAATCAATATTTTCCCGATCGATGTGAAGCGCACAGATACGAACCATCCCTTATACATCTCTGGATACGAAGGAGACCTCTGCCATCATCGAGTCGAAGTCCACCTAACCTTTTCTTCCGATCGATACGAAGTAACCGAGTCGAAACCATGCCGATCGATACGAAGTGTATCGATTCGAAGTGGTATCGATACGAACCGTATCGATACGAACGTGACCCCTGATCGATTCGAACCATCCATGCGTGCCGATGGGTTCGAACAGCACGTCCTTCCTACCTTGAATCGATCATATTTCCTTCACATGGACTCCGGTTAT
Organism: Allium cepa; assembly: GCA_030765085.1. Taxonomy (NCBI): domain Eukaryota; kingdom Viridiplantae; phylum Streptophyta; class Magnoliopsida; order Asparagales; family Amaryllidaceae; genus Allium; species Allium cepa. Next base: position 753,223,895 of record CM060931.1, on the reverse strand, counting down.
CCTGAAATTTGAAACATAGTCTTTCTTAGTCCTTATCATCATTTCCAATCAATTTCGTCCCGATCGGAGTTCAACCAAATTTTGATGATACCGATCGTAGCCTTGATTCCAACCGATCTTCAATCTTGATATCCGTCATCCATTGCCAATTTGTTGATATTTCAGTTTTGACCAAAAAGTGGGATAACACATACACCACTATTTCTCCTTTCAGACTCCCCCATTTTACCATTTTTCCTTGTTTTTATACTTTATATTTATATTTATTTTATTTGTTTCACACCAACCAAACTGAACGGAAGTTTCAGTCATGACATCCATGCCCGAGTTGGGCATGGGTATTGAAAAGCACCACGCCTCACTAATACTCTTGTTTGGGCCAGTGTGGTTTTTCAAAAAGATAACATCTTCGTTGACAACAAATGGAAGTGTTGTTGACATCCGCTATGTACGGGATTATTTTACAGTGCTAGAAGCTATCAAGGAAACTTCAAGTCTCACTACTTAGAGCCACCATTGAAAAAATTATTATTACTATATTTTTACGATGTTTGGTAAGTGAATAATCGCCGACCGTGGTATCCCTTAGCATTTTTTGATGCTTTTAGCAGCGCACTTCATTTTTTTAGAAAAAAGTGGGGTGTGTAAAGAGAATCTTTTATGTGTAAATAGAATTGGCCTCTTACTTGTTGGGATAGTTATTCCCATTAAACCATAGCTAATGAGTTCAAACGCCAAACACTAATTCTAGAACGATTACTTATAAGTACACATTATGATGTACGCTGTTAATTACCAAACGGATACAAATATAGAGTTATCCAAAGATTTCACAAAGTACTAATTCAATAAATTTATTTACAAATATTCTGTCAAAATTGTTATCGTAATTTGCATTGTTTTTTCACAGTTAGCCGCAAGTTCTAAAGTTTACTAAATCCATAAGCATTCCTCATGGTTATTTAACAACTCCAAATTATTATCATTCCTTGCTAGCGCAAAAGAAAGGTTTTTTTACTATAGCAAGATCGAAACTTCAGCTAGGGTAAACCACGAATCCAATAAATGACCAAATGTCACAAATAAAAAATTAATGAAAAAGAAAAGACCAACCAATGATCATGCCGGCCGTGATGAAAGTTAGTGCAGTAATGATGAATTCGGACCGAACTCGAGGAATGGCTATCATTTCTTTCATATTTTGTTTATTTATTTGGTTAATAAGTCTTTAGTTGTCAAAATATTTCTCAAAATAGAGAGGAGGCATGTATTAGAAATAGAAAGAGGTGGTTTATCTATTGACGTTTTAAGAATTTATAGCAGATTATAACATCAATTTAATGACAATCAAACTTACAGAGATGTTATACGTTCGATTGGCTCTTTTAGTTGATGGTATAATTGGTTTAAATTCTTCATTAAATTAAAAACCATCAATGCATAAACCCCAAGTTTTCATTTCCATGGTGCAAATGCTCTTTATATATAAAATGTTTCCAGAAGATATCAGATTATTTTCCAAATCTATATCCAAAAGTGGAAATTATGTGCAAGGGCTTATTGGTTTAGCTTCAATAGTTTTCAAGACATGTCAATTTTCATTCATGAATCTGGTCCATTATATTATGACGTTAGTTCAAGGCCTTTTTTCTTAGGCCTTTTGGTTTCCAAATAAACTTAAGTTATACTAATGGTCAAATTGCCCTCTTCTCTGTCTCTATCTCAAAGCATATCCAATAGTGGCTGGTTCAGTTGAAAAAATGCATTGAATAAAACACGATGCATACAGATGTGATTCCTTCAGTTTAATAAACAAGACACAACTCACATTTATGATTGACAAACTGGTATGGAGAGCACGCATTAAAATATCAATATCATTTTAGTAATGGGAAAGAGATCTCATTGTAACTACAATGACAAAGAGATTGTCGTTGTAACTATGACGGATATTTTTTGTCAACGACCTGAAAACGAATATTTTTTCTTTTCTAACTATATTTACACCATACTCTTCACTATTCTACAACAACATACTCTCGTCGACCTTATTTTCCACTTCATTCTACAATCAAAATATGAAGCGAACGATGGAGAAAACATAAAGAAAAAAGTTAACGCAAAGAAACCAAAATATCAGTACACACTTCAACACATAACTTAGCACATCGTTATATCGAATATGAACACGTACACCCTCCGCAACTACATCAAAATTTACTACCCATCACCAATATGGCTACTTCTTGCCTCGCCCAACTCAACAATATCTGCCTCTTTGAAATCCACTTTACAAAATCCAAATTTCCAAAATTCATATTTACAGCAAGAATAGTACAATGTAGCGCCATAATATTACCATCCGTCATTCACCCATCATCAGAAAAATCATTCCTAATACCATAATCAATCTTTCTTACGTGGGCTATTGAGTCATAACAACCATCCTTACACAACATGGACCTTGATGCGACAATTTTCTATAGTCATTATACTAATTCAGCATAGAATGTTTTCGACAATGAAGATAACAATGAAGGAGAGGAGGAACATATTATGAGGAAAGCAGTGTTTTGCGGAAGATTTTATCAACGGATCTTTGTCACCCAAATCACAAAGAAATAACTTGGATTGAAAACAAGATGGAATTGAAATCAAAACGCAATAACATAAAATATTCTACCCAATCATCCAATTTATTGATTCACTAAAATTTTGTTTAATATTAATAGAACAAAGCTAAAGTAAACAAAATAACATTGAATCAAAAACCAAATTGAGAAAGGGAGCAAATATCTATATGGCTAAAATTATTGGAGAAAAATAAGAAGAGAAAATTAGAAAATAGATTTTCCACCACACTTTTACCCTCTCTTCTAGTCTTTATTTATATAATCAATTACTTAATGCCCAAATTAACATTGGATGGCAAAAAATAATTTGATTAGCCAATTAGAGAGATATAAACATACACAAATATGCCTATTAATTGGAGAAAACAAAATCTTCTCTTTCTTTCTTTTGCATATTTAGTTTCCTCTATTTGTGATTTTGTATCACCAAAATTTAACACTCCACCTTGATGCAAAATCACATATCTCCAATATATCAAACATGTCATATCTAGATCTATCACCAATCCTCATATCTCAACCATACTTAATTGCAAACCTCAATCACCATCTACTAGTGATGCATCTCCCACATGAGGTGCACCAACACAAATCTGGTCTTAAAAACGTTTGTAATACCACAAAGATCTCCGTCTTGTCTTTGTGGATTTTGCAATTCGACATACATCTATCACTCGATCCGAGCTCATTACCTGATCACTATCGATCCCTCGAGCATCATAAACATGAAGATACGTGTCCAAAATATGATTCTCAGTGCTAGAATCATAAGCAGTGACCACATTAACCTCTCCACCTTACTGTGGACTAGGTCCTTCAACCGTCACTCGCTTTCCATTGTCGACTACAGAACCAACCAAGCTATAAAGGTTTCCTTCTTCCAATACTCCTCTCATCCTTACACGACCACCTTTCTTTACTCTTAAAACTCCACCTTGAGTCTCATAAGTCAACCACGGCGATCCAACTGACCGAGAGAAATAAGATTATGCGAACAAGTGGGTACATGTCTCACTCCGAAGACTTTTCTAAGCACACCACCATGCATATGAAATCAGATAGATCCAATACCACAAATCGATACCTCTTCTCCATTGGCTGTCCTTATCACGCTGACACTCTTCTCATAAGAAGAAAAACAATTCACATCTCTACAAAATGTGAAAATTGGCTCCTGAATCCATCTTCCAAGGCTTATTTTCACTAAAGAGGAAATCACAAGAAGCATCACTATCGGTACCTTCAGCAAAATCTACATATGCATCACTACCAGTATCACCAGGCGTAACCTTTTTTTGATCTCTTTTATAAGTATAACACTTGCTGCATATGTGACCTTTATTATTTCAATAATATCAAGTGATAACACCTTTACTATTAACGTCCTTCTTCTTTCAAATTATATCTTTCTTTGAGTCCCTTGCCACCATAGTCTCACTTTGAATTGATTTCATACCTGACCCTTTTCTTCTAAGCTTTTCATTAAAAAGGCTGATTCGAACAGTTTCCAGAGAGAAAGTTTCATTAGCATTGGAATTACTCAATGAAACATCAAAGTTTTCCAACTTTTTGAAAGCAAACTCATTAATAAAAGAGCTTGTAACTCATCATCAAAATTGACCTTCATATTTTCCAATTGATTTGTTACATTTTGAAATTCATTCAAATGCTCCACAACAGACTTCTCTTCATCTAATCTCAGTTGTACCAACTTTAGAACCAAAAAAACCTTACTACTAGCACTCTTTGACTCATACAAAGATACCAACTTGTCGCACAAAGCCTTCGCGGATTCAAAACTAGCCACATGATGGAAAACTGAATCATCAAGATACTGGCGAATCAAAGCAATCGCCTTCTTATCCATCTTCTTCCATTTTCCCTCATCTACATCAGAGGGCTTCTTTCCATCTCCATCAATCGGATCATGAAGATCATTGAGGTATAAAACATACTCCATCTTAGAATTCCAAATACCCCAATTTTTTCCATCCAAGATAGCCATCTTTGAAAACGAAATCATATCCGACATCAACAATTTTTCAAACCAAAATTACTCTAAGCTTTGCGATGATCTGTGCTCTGATACCAAACTGTTATGAGAATAGTATCTCTTTGTGGAAGCTTTTATCAATGAATCTTTGTCACCCAAATCACAAAGAGATTACTTGGATTGAAAGCAAGACGGAATGAAAATCAAGACACAATAACACAAAATATTCCACCCAACAACCCGCTTTATTGATTCTCCAAAATTTTGTTTACATTAATAGAACAAGCCTCAAGTAAATAAAATACCATTAAATCAATAACCAAACTGAGAAAGGGAGCAAATATCTATATGGCTAAAATTGTTCGAGAAAAAGAACAAAGATGAAAATGAGAAAATTAGCAAATGGATTTTCCACCACACTTTTACCCTCTCTTCTAGTCTCTATTTATATAATCAATTACTTAATGCCCAAGTTAACATTAGATGACCAAAAATAATTTGATTAGCCAATTAGAGAGAAAAATAAACATACTCAAGTATGCCTATTAATTATAGCAAACAAAATATTCTCTTTATTTCTTTTGCATATTTATTTTCCCCTATTTGTGATTTTGTATTACCAAAATTTAACAGAACAAAGCACAAAAGTAGCCGGAGATTCTAAATGCATTACAAGAAAATATGCCTTTTACACAGGGATTTTGCAATAGTTTTGCGAAGTGTTGTAGAAATATGGGTTTTTTGTAACATATATCTGAGGAAGTATTGCAAAAGGTCCATCTAAACAACATTTGAAACTAGACATGGTAAAAGAAAGTTATCTAACAACAATTTCAAAATGATTGTAAAAAACATATTCACAAAATCATTTTGTTTTTGTCGCCGAAAGTTTGTTTTCTTTAACAACATTTACCTGACATTATTTAACGTACATAATGCACAACAGGCTTTAATTATTGTCGTACAAGCTTATGTCATCAACAATTCTTTTACTTTTCCATAAACTAATTATGGTTATCAACATACAAAAATAATTGAAAAAAATCATTTGAAAACAACAAAATAGCTTAAAACTTCAAATGTCCGAAGAAATCATTTGTCATGTGTACAAAGTATTCAAGGAAAATTTGAACAGGAAAAAATGATTCTATCAAGAATTTAAATATTTAAGAAAAGTTGAATTTTAGAATTTCATTTACATTTTATGATAATAAATACCTACAACTTTCCAATAATGAAATTTTAGAAAATATTAATTTCGAAATAGTTTAAATTCTATGATCTTTCCATTTTAAATTTCAAGAAATCTTGAATTTTATATTTGTTTCTGTATTGCCTATATTTACATGTAGGTTAACAATAATTAGAATATTACTACTTTGATTTATTTATTTTTTACTTAAAGTAGGTATATATTTTATAACAACTCAATGTATCGTTAGTTTGTATATTTTGTAAATGAAGTTGTTTGATCAAACGGGTGGGAAACCAGTTAAATTACATGGATGTGAGATAAATTTTGCAACGACACCCAAAATTCCACCTTTACGCAAATCATGTTTCTTTTCGCAATCTCCCATTCTCGTCTTCCCTAATCGTCCTAGCAAAATGTCAGGAACAGGTTCTTCGATGCCCGAAAATCGACATTAATACGTCCACTGTATCAACTGTCGAACAATCGAATGCCGGAAAACCAAACCGTTAGGGTTAAAGAAGAAGAAAAAGATAGAAGAAGAAAGAAAGAAGAAGCAGCAGAAACAATATCAGAATCTCACAATCGCAGCGGAACACATATAATAGATAAATGAATAATCTTTAAATCATAAGAACTGTATATTTTATACATTACATCATCAGAGTCAATATACAACACAACACAATTATAGGCAGTTATATAAACCTATCCTCACAACTGAATACACAGCGGAAAAGATAATATCATATACAAGTGATAGGTTTCGCCATTCAGCTTGCTCCTGATCTCCACAGCATCTCCTGAATTCCAGAATGACCTGATAACCTGACTCTAGGCTGCCCGTGTGGAGATTGGTGGGCACCCAGAGTTTAGGAAGGGAACAATAAACTCCAGGCCAGTCATGTGACTGGTGTGAGAACTTCAAACAATTTATCTTAAAACAAACAAAGAAATATTTTAAAATAGATCTGCAATGCTTTTAGAAAATGTAACTACCATAAGGCTGTTTGCGTAAAAAATGGCCGCAAACACCCAAAGTCGTATGAGTTGGTTGATTTTATGTTGTATTTAGTGATTTGGGTGATTTATGCAAATATATAAAAAGCAGGGACTAAACTGTAAAAGAAACACAGATTTATAGTGGTTCGGCCAGAACGTGCCTACGTCCACTTTATATGTTATTCTCCTTTTTTCTTTAGATTACAAGTACAAAGCTTTGATTACAAGTATCTAAAGTTGTTTGAGAGTTCCTTCCAGGCTTGAGCTCTCAAACTTGTCTGCCATTGTTGTACCCCTACCCCTCTATTTATAGAGTGAGGCTGGGGGCAGGGGTCTTGGATGTTTATAGCTGCTGGTGGGCTTGGGCTGAAGCAATCTGGACTGGCAACTTTGGTTCCGCATTCCTTGGTTCGGCTATGCTTGGAGAGAAGGATGGAGAAGCTTCGGTTCGGTGGTCACCTGGTTCGGTGGTAGGAAAGGAGTGGACCGGTGGGGCTTGGGTTTGGTAGGAGGATGAAGGATGAGATGGTTCAGTGGATTTTGGACCGGTGATGGTGGGTTTGGTCCGGTGATAGCATGGCTCGGTAGTGATAGGTAGGGGATGGTTCGGTGGTAGGAAAGGAGTGGACCGGTGGAGCTTGGTTCAGTGGTGAGTTTGGAGGCTTGTTTGGCCGAATGAGATCCGAAACTCTAAATGCCGAATGAGGCTCTGCTTCATACTGCCGAATGAATGAATACCGAATGTACTTTGGCACTGGGAATGTCGGATGACTCTGCCGAATGAAGCCTTATTCTAGATATGCCGAATGACTCTGGTGATGATTACCGAATGAACCATATGTTGTAGATGCCGAATGGGCTTGAGTGTTGGGGCGCCGAATGAACTTTTATATGTGAACTTTGAGTGAAACCCTTGACTTATGTATGCTTGCTTGCTTCTTTTTGCTCCGGTCGTGGTGGAAACGCACACAACATGGATATCCTAGTTTTGACCAAAAAATGGGATAACACTTTGCCCCCCAAAATATGCCTTGCAGTAGGAAGGCGTGTTTTGTAATGCCATGAGCTGGATGTTCGTATCCTGTTGACAACCTGTAAAGAGCTTGATATTTTATATGGCCCCAAATGACGACCGTTCGGGATCGAGCTATTTGGGATGAAGTGCGGCCGTTCATGGTCAAGCGCCTAACTTCAAATGACGATCGTTCGTGATCAAGTCATTTGAGGTGAAGTGCGACCGTGCGCGGTCAAGCGCATAAAGCCGTGCGTCGATCGTTCGGGATCGAGTCATCTGTAGTGAAATGTGACCGTTCAAGGTCAAGCGCTTTACTTCAAATGACGACCGTTCGGGATCGAGTCATTCGAGGTAAAGTGCGACAGTGCGCGGTCGAGTGGGGACCGTTCAAGGTCAAGCGCTTAACTTCAAATGACGATCGTTCGTGATCGAGTCATTCGAGGTAAAGTGCGACAGTGCGCGGTCAAGTGGTGGTCCTCAAATGACGACCGTACGCGATCAAGCCATTTGAGGTAAGGCGTAACAGTCAGTGATCAGGTGGCGGACCTCAAATGACGACCGTTCGCGATCGAGCCATTTGAGGTAAGGTGAGTTGTGCCGTTCGAGGCAAGTTGTGCCGTTTGAGGCGAGTTTGTGACCGTTCGCGGTCGGGTGCCGTTCGAGGCGAGTTGTGACTGTTCGAAGTCGGGTGCCGTTCGAGGCGAATGAGTGTGCCCGGGGGGGACTTAATATTATCAGTGTTGGAGTCATTGTTTGGGGGAATTTTTCGAATCAAAGACTTCGGCAGTTCGTTGCCATGCAATAGGTGCTCGTGGACCGTTCGCGATCCAACGGGCATACAAGTAAATAATTTTTTCATAGAATTGTAAATGTTAAAGCAATAGTACCTTACAGCAGAAATGTCCAAACAGGAAGAATTCAAATGTTCAAATCGAAACAAAAGCAAAGCAAGGATGTCAAAGTGTAAGTTCCCACCCCGAAGCAGTCAGTGATCATTCAGAGCATGCCTGGAGATCGTTCGCGATCTCGTACATGTGTAAACGATTTAATTGCGTTAGTGGAAGCTTACGACCTGTTCATCGTTATTTTAATCAAGCAATCAATGGATAATCAAATGGTGCCTTGATCCAGGGTCACCTCTAGCTGACGTAGAGGGCGGTCGCTCTGGCTCCACCGCTGGAGTTCGCCTCCTCACATACTGAAGGAGCATACCGTTCCTGATATGCCCTTCTACCTCGTCCTTCAAATGCCTACAATCATTAGTGTTATGACCATTCAATTCATGAAATACACGAAACTTATCTGATTTTCTTTCGTCAGAGGTTGGATCCCTTCGCATTGGTCTACGATACGGAAACTGCCCCTTGGTATCCTGATAAATCCGTTCCAAACTCTCATTCAGCTCTGAATAGGTGAAGCGTGGTTCTCTTCGTAGCCACTTTGTCCTGTCATCATTATCCTCAGCCTTTCTTTTTCCTTTGCTAGTCTCCGCACCCTTTCCAGGTGGGTTTCCGCTCTTGATTACGTAAACGTCATCTTCTTCCTCTCTTTCTGCACTAGCATCTTCCAAACGCAGAAACTTTTCAGCCTCATGATAGAACTCTCCCAGATTCATAGGCGGGTCCTTGGTTAATGAATTCTTGAACTCTTTATTACCAGCTATTCCAGATACAGCCGCCATCAATAGATGGATCTGGTCGATCCACTTATGCTGCCGCCGTATTAAATCGCGTTAGAAAGCTCCTCAAAGTCTCTCCAGTTTTCTGTTTCAAGGTTGCCAAAGTCATCACATTCTTGGTTCTCGCAATATGAACCCTGAATTGCCTCATGAATCTCTCAGTTAAATCTGCCCATGTTCCTATGGAGCCGCTCTCCAGTTGCCTAAACCATAACGCTGCAATGTCCGTCAAATACAGTGGAAAGCACCGGGCCATAACCTCCTCTGATGCCCCCAGCACTTCCATATGTCTCATATGCTTCGTTAGATGGACCGTGGGGTCCGTTTTCCCATTGTACATGTCCAATGATGGTAGCTTGAATTCTGGTGGGTTCCTAGCCATCCTAATCGTAGAAGAAAAAGGACTCCTGTTTACATCTTCCAAGTCTCTGTTTACTAAACCTCCTCTCATAGCTCTTAGATCTGAACTCTTAGATTTTCAAATTCAACTTCTATCCGATGTAGCGGGAGCTGGTTCTTCTCAGTGAAAGCACCAAAATGTTTGCGTAAAAAATGGCCGCAAACACCCAAAGTCGTATGAGTTGGTTGATTTTATGTTGTATTTAGTGATTTGGGTGATTTATGCAAATATATAAAAAGCAGGGACTAAACTGTAAAAGACACACAGATTTATAGTGGTTCGGCCAGAACGTGCCTACGTCCACTTTATATGTTATTCTCCTTTTTTCTTTAGATTACAAGTACAAAGCTTTGATTACAAGTATCTAAAGTTGTTTGAGAGTTCCTTCCAGGCTTGAGCTCTCAAACTTGTCTGCCATTGTTGTACCCCTGCCCCTCTATTTATAGAGTGAGGCTGGGGGCAGGGGTCTTGGATGTTTATAGCTGCTGGTGGGCTTGGGCTGAAGCAATCTGGACTGGCAACTTTGGTTCGGCATTCCTTGGTTCGGCTATGCTTGGAGAGAAGGATGGAGAAGCTTCGGTTCGGTGGTCACCTAGTTCGGTGGTAGGAAAGGAGTGGACCGGTGGGGCTTGGGTTTGGTAGGAGGATGAAGGATGAGATGGTTCGGTGGATTTTGGACCGGTGATGGTGGGTTTGGTCCGGTGATAGAATGGCTCGGTAGTGATAGGTAGGGGATGGTTCGGTGGTAGGAAAGGAGTGGACCGGTGGAGCTTTGTTCGGTGGTGAGTTTGGAGGCATGTTTGGCCGAATGAGATCCGTAACTCTAAATGCCGAATGAGGCTCTGCTTCATACTGCCGAATGAATGAATACCGAATGTACTTTGGCACTGGGAATGCCGGATGACGCTGCCGAATGAAGCCTTATTCTAGATATGCCGAATGACTCTGGTGATGATTACCGAATGAACCATATGTTGTAGACGCCGAATGGGCTTGAGTGTTGGAGCGCCGAATGAACTTTTATATGTGAAGTTTGAGTGAAACCCTTGACTTATGTATGCTTGCTTGCTTCTTTTTGCTCCGGTCGTGGTGGAAACGCACACAACATGGATATCCTAGTTTTGACCAAAAAATGGGATAACAAAGGCCTTCCGCACACACACATAATACAAATGCAGAATCGGAGGAGATTTCTCCTTACGATAGCCAAACATGCTTGATACGCAAATTTCTTTGATATTATTATTATAAGTGCATAGTGGAAAACCTTTCGAAAGTATAATATAAATCTTAGCCAACATACGACCATTATCGTATGCCTACTATAGCTACCATCTAAACAGTGGGGCGCCACCATAAGTAAATGGCAGGTTCTACAACTAAAACTGTAAAGGGCTCATATTGTTTATTTGGATTTTCCAACAAATGGTCAGGCCAAGGAATTCCTCATTGCCACATGGATACGCCTCTATAGAGACGCCCCGAGAACCTAACCGGATCTCTGCCAACACAAGGTCGGTTTACCTCTGCAAAAGTAGGTAACTACTGCCACGAATATGCCATCCCTCGGATGTAAACAACCTTTATCCGTGGATCCTCAACCAACATCAATCAAAAAGTCATATATAATTGCGACATCCACATAAGTTAAGTATCTGGGATCCATACGATGATACCACTTCTATTCAGAAGGAAATACACATACCCTAAGGGGCGCTACTCCCTATAACCTTGCTGCATCTTTCCTGTTTTGACCATTATCAGGGTGTGAGATCCGACGAAGTCTCGTCCACAAAGCTACGCTATTCACAAAAGTTATGGTTTAATCAACAAATGATCAGCAGCACTTCGTACGCCACATTACCAAATTGGGAATGTATCACTAGTAACCATCAACTACATAACCTCTGAGCTCGTACGTTTCAGAGAAGGGTGTTAAGCTAAGAGAATAAATTCTCCGCCACAACAGAAATGTATTTGATAGAAACCAGCTTTACATCTCAAATTGTAACGTAAGACACACATCCATACAAGTCCGTTCCCGGATCGAACGGAACCGAAGGCACTTCCAAAGAAGCCCTTGTAATCCGGATATTCACTAATCACGTCCGGAATTCCCATCACAAAGGGTGATAAAATCTCTATATCTGAGATCAGCCGATGTAGAGTGTAACGATCCCAGATTTTAAATAATTTAATTTGATAATTTATTTTAATTTTGAATAAAATTGTGAAATTTATTGGTAAATTACTTTGAATTTCTTAAAATTCATACAAAAAGATATGTGTTTGTTTTATTAAGTTTTAAAAACGATTTCTTTTAGAACTTAATATCTAAATAATAAAAATAAATAAATATGTAGTCATACAGGACAATGAGTATTAAAGTTAAAAACAAATTTTTAAATTTAAAATAGAAACATATTTATAAAAGATAAGATAAGTATGAAAATAATAATAAGTAAACTTAATATTTGATAGTTTAAGTTTCAAAATAAAAGAAAGATAATTACGGCAAGTAAAAGAAACAATACATTCACCTATGAACAAAGTAAGAAAGTAAACTGTAAAACATTAAATATACATTAAATAAACTTGTTAAGATTCAAACAACAAATACATAAGTAATATGACAAAGTAAGAAATATACATTCAAAACATGTACATGCAAATTGAAAAAAATCAAATAAAATGATTTATGTACATGATATCAGCCACCAACAAAACTGCATAGTCAATAAGCAAAGAACATGTTAAGATAAAAATAGAATACAAAGCATAAAGCAAATATATAAAAAAGTAAGTATGCAGGAAAATAAAAAAGTAAGTAAACAAACAAAACAAAGTATAAAAACAAGGAAACAAAATAAATAAGTATGTACACTTGAACAAGAAATAAAATAAATAATAAAATATATTGATAGCAATGGAAATAAAACAATGACAATTAATGCAAGCCACCACAATCATCTTCTCAGCCGAAAATGATATGCATAAGATTTTGAAAAAGACAAAGAATATATATACATACATATATATATATATATATATATATATATATATATATATTCAAGTATAGAATTGTATAAATATCAATTAAAGTTTGAATCTCTAGTACTTAGCATTAAATGCAAGATTATCTCTAGCCAAGATGTATATCACTTCAGTATGCCTATTGTACAAAGTAATGTCACCCTGAACAAAGAAATAAAATATTAACCTGTACAAATAATGTACCCTATTGTACAAACATAAAATATGTCACCCTATACATTTCTTTCCTATATATCAACTTCTCCACCTCAGTTCGATCATTAAAAGTTGAGAAAAAATTTGAAGTAAACATCATCATCTATAAAACTCAAAACAACATTCAACAACAAAACAGGATTCAAGAAAAAAAATCAATCTGCAGTTGCAAACAATTTCTGTCCTCTGTTCTTCTTGTCCTCTGTCCTTCTAGATGCCAGGTGAGTAACATTTTTCTTTAAAATTTAAAGGTTTGAATCTATGCAAGTATATCTAAGATATGTACGTCTGTGCATATATAATTATCTGTGTGTGTGTGTGTGTGTATATATATATATATATATGGGAAGATTGAAAGTATAATATGTAGGCTGTTGTTCTAAAAATATATATGTTCTTAGTTCAAAAACTTAAACTGTTGGTTTTAAAAAAGTCATTTACTTTTTCTCTAATTGTTGGTTGAACTTAAGATTCAAACAAAAGTTGTTTGTATCATTATAAACTAAGTTTAAAAATTCATTTAAGATTAAAACAACTTAAAATGGTCTTTGGAAACCCAAACTATCTAAATAAACTTAAGATTTGTCAATTTTCGAACTTCTTAGCTCATGGTTTCAGGTATGCATGATGAATCTATGTACAATAACATGATTTTTAAAGGTTGTATCATGATTTTTAGAGATAGGGACATGGAGCAGTAAGAGTTTGTTCGATTTTTGCATTTTGGGTCGCCACGGTCGGTCTCATTGATCAGAGGGGTCGGGACTTGGACTGGAGGTGGAGAAGTCTACGGTGGGTCAAGGAAAAATGGTTGATAGTGGTGCAGTTGTTGTAGTAGCGGCGGCGAGGGGTTTAAGTCTGGTAACCTAGTTTGGGAAGGGCTTATGTTTTCGATTCGTTCTACGTCGTCGTGCGATCGAATGTCACGCGACTTTGGGTTTTGGTAGAGGGGAGGGGGACGAGGCTGCGGCCAAAGTTGGGTAGCCTCCGGTGGTCAGAGCATCGAGCACGGGGTGTTGACAGGCTTCGAGGTGGAGCATGTGTTGTTTTTCCCAGGTTGTGACGTTGGGTCGATCTTTGATCTCGAGGTGGTATCGTGGTTCTGGCGATCGGGAAGAGAAGCTAGGGTCATCATCGACATGCTCGACGATGTAGCAGCGCCTGGAGTCGAACGTTGCCGTTGTGCACGTGTACGAGCACGTTTTCTGGTATCTGGTGGTTAGTTGGGGGTATGGGTTTTGTGAGTTATCCCAAGTGATGCTCGAATAAATTTGCGTTTGTCTCGAGGCTTTCCAGTGGAAAACTCGAGTGTTTGTTTTGGCTCGCATATGAGTTGCCAGGTTTATAACAGAAACAGATTTTGTCTCTAGAAATTTTAAAACTGTATTTAAATTTCGAAGCAAAATTTAAACTGGAATTTAAAATCAAATGTAACTGTAATCCAACTTTTATTTGAAAGCTAAACTTTGAAATATGTTTATTAAGTTTAAATAAATACTTAACGATGTTTTAAAATCTAATTAGTACTTTAACTAGCTAATTAATTTAAAATAAGGGTTAAAGTTAATTAACATTAAGACTTTTTATAATTATAATAAATTGATTTCAAAGTATAAAGAAGACTTTTAAATGAAATTAAGGTAAATAATTTTTATTATCTAGTGGATTTGAAAAGTAATTAAGCATGATTTGTAATTCATTAACTATTAAGTTAAGTAGAATTGATAGTTAATCTTTTGTATTAATTAACTTAGTAATTACAAGTTGAAATTTATTAAGTGAGGTATTTAATTAAGGAACGATTAAATTGTGATTAAGAACTAATTAAGTTACAATTGACACTCAATTAATTAAATAATTTAAGGATTAACTAATGAGTTCTTAATGAAGAATCAATTTATAATCAACAATGATTAATATAAGTAAAATTTCTTTAGCAAAGTAATTAAAGAAATTTTTATCGTTAATAAAGGTTATTAACTAAGATTATGTAATAATTAATTAATGTGATAAATTGTAACAATCAATTGGATTAATTAATTAATGATAATCATTTATGAACTTGTGTAAGTAGAATTACTCTATGGAAGTGGTTAAGAAACTAATTAGTTATTGTAATTAATTAAGAATAGTTAATTAAGAATTAATAATTAATTTAAGGATTAATTAATGATTAATTAAAGAATAATTTATTAAATGTTTGTAATTAATTGATTATTAATTTACCATAACTAGCAAATTTATTCATAGAAATTCATCTGATTTAAATTAATCAGATAATTAAATTGATCCTATTTATGGATGTTTGGATTATATTGGATGTTGAATTGTATTAATTGTCAAATTGTTTGATATCCCTGATATGTGATGCTTTGTGGTACAATCTGATTATGTTGTGATCTATAATTCATCTATCTGGGATGAATGTAGTTTATTATCTGTGATATATACAACTGTGTATGAGAGATAAGCATTATAACTTATACCGCTTATCAACTATATTTCTGTGTTTTAATCTTTAATGATTGAATGATGTTGCACTATTGTGTTAAACCCCTAGACTACACAATACACACACATATATGGATTCCACGAGGAAATCGATTAAGTCACAGATTTTTGAAAATAGTTTTGAATTTGAATATTTGAATTCAAATGTTTTGACAATGGATTGGGTTTAAAGTGAAAAGCTTTTGAAATGGAATTTCAAAGATGAAATTTATTTTGAATAACTTGATTTAGTTTTGAAATTTAAATATTTTGGTTTAAATTTGAATTCAATATTTGAAATTGAATTCTATGATTTGAAAACTAGCGTTTGAAAAGGCTATTCAACTTATAAATGAGTTTATATGGGTTAAACTATTTTAAAGGTATTGATTTGGGAATTTTAATTTAAATTCAAATGCTTTAGCCCGTGCAAATGTAATCAGATTTTTCTAAAACGAAAGCTGTTCGTTTTCAAATAATAAAAGCTTTTATGTAAGAGGTGAACTTCCAAATTGTGTTAAAAGGGATTTCAAGTTAAAAATGAAAATGATTTTCCATGTTATGGAAAGGGTTTGAAAGCTATAAGTTAAATCTTAAATTTAAAGACTGTAAACGAGTTAATCCAATTGAAATGGAAATTGTTTTGAAATCCATAAACGGATCTTTGTGAACCGGGTGAACTTTGTGAATTAAATCTTTTGTTTAAAGGATTAAAATTATTGAAATTGTTTAAACCATTGAAGGTTTTTAAAATAAATCTTTTTGTTTAAAAGATTGGAAATGGTAATTTGTTTTAACCATTCGAATGAAAAGTTTGAGCTTTAAGTTGTGATTTAATTGAGACCCCAGTATCCGTATGATTTTTAAGTATTGCGCTCATTATTCGGTTTAGCCGGGAGAGGACCTTTGTGTCATATAACCCATTCCGAATGGAGATACGACGTATATGGATAGCATTTGAAGACCGGTGGTGAAGACCGTGTATTTGCGAGAGCGATAGGATGACCTATCGATTGTCTATGCACCGAGTCGCGCCGGTATAGAGATTCCCTAAGTGATGGAAAGTCCGATCGGGATTGTGAATACTCGGATTTGCAAGGGCTTCTTCGGAAGTTCCTTCGGTTCTGTACGAACCTGGAACAGACTTGTATGGTTACATGTCTGACACTACACTTTGAGATATAAAGCATATTTCTTTCAAATACATACCTGTTGGTGGCGGAGAATTTATTCTCTTAGCTTAACACCCTTCTTTGAGACGTACGAGCTCAGAGGTTATGTAGTTGAAGGTTATCAGCGATATATTCCCAATTTGGTAGTGTGGCATGCTGAGTGCTGCTGCGTGTTGATCATTTGTTGATCATTTGTGATCAAAGCATGGCTTTAGTTTAAAGTGTGGCTTTGTGGACGAGACTGCATCAGGACCTCATAGCCCGTAAATGGTCAAAACAGGAAAGATGTGGCAAGGTTATGAGGATCGCTCTCTTTAGGGTGTGTCATTCCCTTTTGGAAAAGGGTGGTTTCATGGTATGGAGCCTAGATACTTACTCATGTGGACACCATACATTTATTACTGTGTGATGTTGTTGGATTAAAGGTATCTCGGATAAAGGTATCAAAGGACCAGGGGATGGCATGCTCTAGTAGTAGTTACCTAGTTACAGAGGTAACCCGGCCTTGTGTTGGCAAAGATCTGGTTAGGTTCTCGAGACGTCCCACCAGAGGCGATCCCATGTGGTAGTAGGAAGTTCCTTAGCCTGACCATTTGTTGGAAATCCAATCAAAACAATAGGAGCCCTGTACGGTTTTAGTTGTAGAACCTGCCATTTAAAGTGGTAGCTATAGTAGGCATAATATAATGGTACCTATACTGGCTATGATTTATATTATACTTTCGAAATGTTTTCTACATTTTACACTTATAGTAATTATATTAAAGAAATTCTCTCGTATCAAGCATGTTTGACTATCATAAGAAGAAATCTCCTCTAATTCTGCGTTTGCATTGTGTGTGTGGCAGGAGGTCTTATGGTAGTTTCATTTTCGAAAAGCATTGCGAATTGACTTTAAAAATTCCTTTGCTGTTTGTTTTTAAAGATAAGTTGTTTTTGTTACTCACACCAGTCCCATGACTGATCCGGAATTTATTGTTCCTTCCCTAAACTCTGAGTGCTCACTATTTTCCACACGAGCAGTCTAGAGTTGGGTTTTTAAGATAGTTAGGTTTGGTAGATTATATGGAGCTAGTTCAGTCTTTGGATGTGGACGAGACTTGCTTGTCTTAGTCCATCGTGATGTTGGTTCGAGCTGCTGCAGGAGTTCTTCCTTGAAGACTATCTGGGAGTTATTTGTTCCGCTGCTGGTGCTAGCTATTTTCTTTTCCGCTGCTATTTTATTGTATCATATCTCTGATGTATATTGATATCGATTGTACCATCTGTTGTATCAGATATTGTATCAATGTTGTATATCAATGTATTATTCTTTTTCTTGTGCTGTATTGTTTACTTAATTGTGTTATAAGCTCCGGCGACTCGGATTTGAAAGCTCGAATCTGCGGCATTCGAGTACAATGTAAAGTATGGAAGTCGATTTTTCGAACGCAAAAAATCCGATTCGTTATACAAAGACATTCGACGGTAATCCTTCTGTTTCCGAAAATATCCGGTCTTCAAATGCTATCCATTATGACGTATCACTATTCGGAATGGGATTCATGACCCAAAGGTTCTCTCCCGACTAAACCGAATAACGAGCGCTTATTTTAAAATAAGTGTAGCATTCAAATTCAAGCAAATCACAACAAATACCCATTTAAAGGTAAATATTGATAGTCGGTTATTTAACTATCAATAAATATGCACAACATCATCAGGTTCCAAATAATTACCCTAATTATTTTTTTTCCAAAAATATCTTTACAATATTTTTTTTTTCCACATTTCAACCATTTGAAAAAAAAATTCAAATTACATTTCACCTTTTCAACTTTTGAAAACAAATTTCAAATCATTTTCCCTACGCGGAAACACTTCCAAATATTTATTCATTTTCACAGGAAATCTGCTGAGTTCAAATACTTTAAAATAATTTATAACACTTACCCAAAATAGAACGGAAAACACTTTGAGATAAAAACTATTTTTCTTTAAACACTTTACTTAAAATATTAGTTATAAAAATATTATACCAATATTACATATAACTTAAGTCCAAACTAATTTTAAAAATAAAATAAGTAGATAGAGTATAACTATTTAAATAACTATTTTCTAAAACAATTATTGATTAAATCTTAGGAATAATCATTTCTATATCAACTTAATAGATCTTTACTTAAAGGATTTAAAACAACTTAAGAAGTTAATTTCTCCAAAGTATCCCTTTCAAAACCAATTCTAGAATTATATATATATGTATGTATGTATGTATGTATTTTTCAAAGCTATTCAGAAATTTTATTCTGCTTTCCAGGGAGAATACACTTTCATTTCAAAATGATTCATTTAAACCAATTAAATAAATCCTAACCGATTTACTTTAATTTTAGGTTCCAAATCTGTAAATTTATTTCCACACTTCAAAAATAAATCTATGTTTATTTTTAAACAAATTTCCCTTTCCTTATGAATTCTGTGGTGAATTTAAATTTCCAAATATCCACTGATATACGATTTTCAAATCGATTTCAAATATTCACTTTCAATTTATCTTTAAAAGATATAATCTCAAAACATTTCACTTCATATTGGAAAACATTTCCTTACTTATTTAATAATAAGTAATTCACAAATCTATTTATTTTCAACATTTGGAAAATATTCAATATACTTATATCACAATTAAGTATATATTTCATTCTTTAAGGAAAAACGTTCTCCTAAACACATTCATTTGAGTTAAAATGAATGTTGCATAAAACATCGTTACGACAAGCCAAAATCACTAGTATAGGGATTCGAAATTAAGATAGATGTATAAATCCCAATACTATATAAAACATTTCCTTTCGAAAATCATTTACTATAACAACAGTGTTATAGTCCACCATTCCCTTTTATTTCTCGAAAACGTCTATTTCAACAATGAATATTGAAATCCATGGTTTCGATACTTAATACATTTTAAAACACCTTTAAATCGTTTTAATTCCATTTAAATATCACTTCCCCAAAACATTTCTTTAATATATTATTCACTGTCCAAAATCGTGAATATACTTCGTTAACCAAATTCAACGTTTCTACACATTTTATTTTAAACGATTATCCACTGTCCAAAATCGTGAATATATCTCCTTTAATAAGATATAATAATTAACTTATCAAAATAAGTCGATTTCGGATTTATAAAACAATGTTTATAAATTCCATTTATATTTTATAACAATTTCAACTTATAAAATCACTTTATTAACAAATTCTATCCATATCCCATTTACACGCCAAAATCCAACTTATAAGCAAATTACTTATAATTCTCTATTTACAAATTAATCCATTTTATAACTTCACAGATCGTGGATTCAATTTTTTATAAAATCCATTTATAAAAACATTTTAAAATGTCTTTAAAACTCCTTTATAATTCCATCACTCTGATTTATAAAAATCCAAAATTTTAAACCTTATATATAAAGATTTTATAATAAATTCAAAAATCACCATTTAAATTATTTTATAAAATAGCCAACTTCATTTTTCCAAAAATCACCTTTCAACTATATTTCTCAACACATCAAAAAATTTAATATAAACTTTCAACCTGAATTTTCAAAAATTAAATTTTTATTTATTTCCAGTATATAACAATACCAAAATTATATTCGGCTAAATTTTAGCCTTCAACAATTTCAATCACAAAGATAATCACTGTGACGCCCCACCTCTATACCCACGCTAGCCAAGGACACTACGGAGTAGTGCTATCAACTAGCACGGAGAATAAGGCTGTTGAGGAGCGACCATCCATGTAATTGCTTATCACACGGTGGCTGTAAATAATCCTCGGAAACAAACATAGAAATAAGCATATCGCAAATCAGTCACAGACATCCATATCACAAAGGCGGAAGAAGATATGAATATATAACTAACACATGAAAGTGTACATCAGAGTAGTGCTCAAAAGATCCACGATAATACAAAAGAATAGCAACACGTGCTATACAAAAGAATACAACTATGAGTCTATATCTCAAGTGTGTTCAACAAAAACTGCTAAGCTAAACAGTTAGCCAAAAGTCAGAGTGATGAATCCCTGGGAAGAAGTCAAGCAGAAGCACATGTAACATCTCGGTCTGACCCGAGTATTATTTAAGAAAATAATAAACGGGTCATTCTAGCTATAAATATCAGATGACATGATATAACATAAAAGATATGGCATAAACATAAAATATCCATAATGACATACAACTATAAGTATGTAAATAATGATCAACAGAAGATCAATCAATAAGAGATAATCAATATCACAAAAATCTTCTCAAAGATTCGGAAAGGGCATCATACCCCAAACTTGTACTCATAACAAGTCAATGACATAAATTCTAGAAATCAATGCAAGAAGTCCAGAAATCATAGAAAAGAGAAAGAGGCCTATCACATGACGGTCCGAAGACCAAGGGGAGCTACCCCACATGTGTGAATGGAATCACACAGATTAAGGTGCAGACTAACCAAAAAGCAAAAAGGTATGTGTGAGTGGAATCACACAAGTGGTGTCTAGTCTAACCTCGCAATAAGAGACATCGCACAGTTGCTAGTCTAAAGCATCAGAATGATCGTCATGATCAATGAGAAGTGTCAATTACACTAAGCTAGTAAATATTGAAGTTTAGCTTCATGTCCCATAACCACTTGCTTAACTTAAATATTTATGAACAAACTGTAAATCTTCACTAATAAAATTGTCACAAGAGGTTCAATCGAACAAGTCTAAGAATTAACCGATGAAGTGAACGCAAGCGTTTCATACCACTTGTTTTACTAAGTCGTTTAATTAGATTTCTCATCCGAGTGAGGTAAAGGTTTGTATATACTAATAGATTGGAAAACGGTTTAAGAAAAGAGCTTTGTTATTAAAAATAGAGTTGAAATTGTTTGTTAAAAGAGTTTTGATATTTACTACTAGTATTGAAACCTTTATATTATAAAATGACAAAACACAGATGCAATTGTAGAGACAATCAATCACAAAGATCGCATACGGAGATGTGAATAAAATCCAAGGAAAACAGCTCAATGTTTTTCAGATAAGATCCCCTACGGAAAGGGGGTCTAGGGGGGTGGCAACCCCCCAAGGTGGGGGTGTGGGGGCAACGCCACCGCTTATGGGGTTCGACCTGCCCGGTCAGGTCGCGGGGGTCTAACGACCTAACGACCTAACGAATCAAGGGTCTAATGACCTAAGGTATTCGCGACTTAACGGGTTATAGGCCTAACGACCTAACAGGGTTCACGACCTAAGGTATTCGCGACTTAACGGGTTATAGGCCTAACGACCTAACAGGGTTCACGACCTAAGGTATTCGCGAACGTCCTACTGCTTAAGGCTTAACTCGTGAGCGACCAACGACTTAAGGCTTAACTCTCGAGCGACCTACGGCTTAAGGCCTAACTCATGAGCGACCTACGACTTAAGGCTTAACTCGTGAGTGACCTACGTCTTAAGGCTTAACTCGTGAGTGACCTACGACTTAAGGCTTAACTCGTGAGCGACCTACGTCTTAAGGCTTAACTCGCGAGCGACCTACGACTTAAGGCCTAACTCGCGAGCGACCTACGGCTTAAGGCCTAACTCGTGAGCGACCTACGACTTAAGGCTTAACTCGCGAGCGACCTACGGCTTAAGGCCTAACTCGTGAGCGACCTACGGCTTAAGGCTTAACTCGCGAGCGACCTATGACTTAAGGCTTAACTCGTGAGCGACCTACGACTTAAGGCTTAACTCGTGAGCTACCTACGGCTTAAGGCCTAACTCGTGAGCGACCTACGACTTAAGGCTTAACTCGCGAGCGACCTAACTCCGAAGTGCCAATACTTCCAGAATGACCTAAAGCCCTGCGACCTACGACCCAGTGACCTTGCGACCTATCACCGAACGAGTCAAGTGGCCAGAACGAGCTAAGTGCAGGAAATTTCCAAAAATGCTAAAAATTGGAGTTTTTCGCCAATCCAATCCAAACCAAAGGCAAATGTGCATGCAAAAGTGATTGGGAATCATTCCCAACAGTCCAATATAGTTATAGACTAGATTTGTGAGATAAAAATCTCACCTTTGCACAAATTCAATGAAAAGTGAAGTTTTAAGCAACCAAGAATCAATCCCTCTTCTATCTAAGCACAAGAAGCTTGAATCCAATGTCTTCTTCTTGAATTTGGAGTAGAAAGATGGATTGTAATTGAATTTGAGTTTTGGAATTTTAATTTCCCATTCCCTCCACCATTTTTGAAGAAGCTTGAAGACTTTGGAAAATAGAAATGAAGTTATGAAGAGGAGGGGTGAAGGTTGGGTCTAATAGGCTAAAAGCCCAACCCAAAGTCTCAAGTGAAAAAGTAGTGAAATTGTACTATCTCCAATCATATCAATGTTTATACTTAAAAAAATTGTAAATGGCATTTCGGACTCAATGGAAGTGGTCTCGAGTCCTAATTTGATCGTTTGCAAAAAGTAGCTTTTCGGACCAATATCCGATTAACGACAAAATATTTAAATAAAATATTTAAATATAAAATCGATAAATATGCGGGTTGTTACAGACTCCCCTCCTGAAAGAAATTGCGTCCTCGCAATATATAAGATGGAAATAACAAGTAACAACCATAAAAGCATATTAACACAAAAGAAATTTTAAATAGGAAGTTCACCTCAAAGAGCAGGAGTAAGCAAGTCCGGATGTGTTCGCTCGATGAATTCTCTGGATTCCCAAGAGCAATCCTTAGGATTTGAGGACCATTGAACCTTCACAAGCGGAACATCTTTATTTCGAAGTCGTTTAACCTCCGAAGCTATAATTCGAATAGGATGCTGCTCATAAGTTAAATTCGACGAAACTTCAATTTCTTCCACAACAGCAGGCTCAAGAATAGAATCAGAATCCCGAAGGCATTTCCATAATTGAGAAACGTGAAATACGTCATGCATAGCAGAAAAATGAGCCGGCAATGCAAGGCGATAAGCCATGGAACCAATACGTTCAGTGATAGGAAATGGCCCAATATATCGAGGCGCTAACTTCCCTGATCGACTGAAACGTACAACACCCTTCATAGGTGAAATACGAATAAAAACAGATTCTCCAACAGAAAATTCTAATTTCCTTCTTCGATTATCGGCATAGGATTTTTGTCTACTCTGGGCTTCTTTCATCCTATGTCGAATAAGTTCAATCTTCTCTGTGGAGTCTCGAATAAAATCTGGACCTAAAACCAGCTTCTCACCGGCCTCAAGCCAACAAGAAGGAGATCGGCAGAGCCTTCCGTAGAGTGCCTCGAAAGGTGCCATACCAATACTAGATTGGAAGCTATTATTATAGGAAAATTCAACAAGTGAAATATGATCTTCCCAACTTCCACCAAAATCAAGCACACAAGCACGAAGAAGATCTTCAAGAGTTTGATTCACACACTCGGTTTGTCCATCGGACTAGGGGTGATAAGCGGTGCTAAAGTTAAGCTTCGTTCCTAAAGCTTTTGGAAGACTCTTCCAAAATCCACTAGTAAACAATGGATCTCGATCGCTAACAATACAAGTAGGAACTCCATGCAATTTAACAATTACTTTGATAAAGAGTTTGGCCAAAAGAGGAAAGGTTCGGTTAGACCGAACGGGAATAAAATGGGCGGATTTGGTAAGCCTATCAACGATCACCCATAAGCCATCATGACCCAAACGAGAACGGGGAAGGCCATCTATAAAGTCCATGGAAATTTGATCCCACTTCCAAATTGGAATTTCTAAAGGTTGCAATAACCCACCAGGCCTTTGATGTTCGGCCTTGACAAGTTGGCAAGTCATGCAACACTTAACAAAGTTAGCAATATCAGATTTCATTCCCTCCCAATAATAAAGTCGCTTCATATCAGCGTACATTTTACTACTACCGGGATGAATGGTGAATTTAGAACGATGGGAATCTTCTAAAATATCTTTACGAAGATCTCCAATATTTGGTACGATAAGTCTACCAAATTTTCGAATGCCGCCACGAGAAACAATATCAAAGTCTTTCAAACCTTCAATATCAATTTTATCCTCAACATTTTTGCCAAGAAGAGCCAATTCAGAATCTAGCCCTTGAGCTTCAAGAATGCGGTCTAAAAGAGAAGGATGATCCTCAAGGCTACATAAAACAAGCGATGAGCATAAATCGGATACGCGCTCTCGAATCTCACAAGTGGATAAAATCTCGAGATCGTTCCATTCAGATATCATCATAGAAACAACTGCTTGTTGTTTACGGCTAAGAGCATCGGCGACACGATTACCCTTACCGGGGGTATAAAGAATATCAAGATCATAAGGTGCAAGAAACTCGAGCCAACGCTGTTGACGTAAATTAAGTTCTTTTTGAGAAAATAAATATTTCAGAGACTTATGATCCGTATAAAGAATAAATTTCTCTCCCAATAGATAATGACGCCAAATCCGAAGGGCGTAAACAATAGCCGCGAGTTCTAAATCATGTGTGGCATATCTAGTCTCAGCCGGCTTTAATTGCCTAGAAGCATAAGCAATAACACGTTCTTTTTGCATAAGAACGACACCCAAACCAACGTGACTAGCATCAGTATAAACAACAAAATCTTGATTCCCCACGGGAATAACAAGAATAGGAGCATCGAAAAGGAGTTCTTTCAATTTCTGAAAAGAGGCTTCACATTTGTCCGACCAAATGTATTTAACTCCCTTCTTAGTCAAGCCAGTAAGAGGCACGACAATCTTAGAAAAGTCCTTAATAAAACGACGGTAATAGCCCGCCATACCGAGAAAACTACGAATCTCTGTCACACTCTCCGTTCTCTTCCAATCTTGAATCGCTTCAATCTTTGAAGGATCCACGGAAATCCCGGATTCGGAAATAATATGACCGAGAAACTTCACACGAGATTGCCAAAAGTGGCATTTAGAAAATTTCGCCTTTAATTGATTACTCCTAAGAGTTTCCAATACAATCCGAAGATGTTTCTCATGTTCCTCCTCGGTTTTTGAATACACAAGAATATCATCAATGAATATGAGAACAAAACGATCGAGGAAACCTTTGAAAACCCGATTCATGAGGTCAACGAAATAAGCTGGAGCATTCATTAACCCAAATGGCATAACAAGCCATTCATAAGATCCATATCGAGTACGGAATGATGTCAAAGGAATGATATCCTCAACGATACGAAGCTGATGGAAACCGGTAGCCAAGTCCAATTGTGAAAAGACCTTAGCACCACTAAGCTGATCGAATAGATCATCAATCCGAGGTAAAGGATATTTATTTTTAATAGTCAGATCGTTAAGCTTGCGATAGTCAACGCAAAGCCTAAGCGTACCGTCGGATTTCTTCACGAAAATAGCCAAAGCTCCCCAAGGTGAGGAACTAGAGCGAATAAATTGCTTCGTCTCCAATTCAGATAATTGTTTACGCATCTCCTCATTTTCCTTATTGGACATGCGATAAGGAGGACGAGTAATAGGTTGAGCTCCAGAAACAAAATTAATTCTGAACTCAATTGCTCGTTTATGTGGTAAACCTAAAACGGGCTCGAATATGTCGGAAAATTCACGAACAATGTGAATACGAGAAATAATATCATCTTCATCATCATCGTCGTCATCACGAGGATTTAAAGAATATAAAGATGCCACCAAACAGGATTCTAAATCCTTAAGATTAACATAAATCTGTTTAACAGATAGTGGATGTCGGAGATGAACAGTCCGCTCAGGACATAGGATATGGGCTTGATAACGGTTAAGCCAATCCATTCCCAAAATTATTCCAAAGCCTAAGTAACGCATGACATGCAAATCGGCTAGGAAAGAAAAATCACATAAAATAATCTCCACATCTTTACAAAGCAAACTAAGAGTTGCGGATCCACCAACAGGATTCGCAATTTTTAAAGAAGTCATCAATGCAGTAACACTTAAGGAAAAAGTGTCTACCAGTTCCTTTGATATAAAAGAATGGGATGCACCCGTATCAAAGAGAACTCTAATAGGTTGATCATGAAATAAAATAATACCATCAAGAATGGAATGAGAAATACCTTGGCCATGAGATGTGTTGCCAGGGGCTTGAGCCACATTCAGCTTTCCTTCCTTCTTGCCTTTACGCTTGAGGCACTGATGTATGTAATGATCCGGGCTCTTACAATAGCGACAAGATTTGGGCTTAGAGCACTTATTCGCATAATGATCCCCAGACCCACAGTTGAAGCAACTCGCACCATTAGGAGAAGGAGACTTTGCCGCAGGGGTTACCTGCTTACCCTTTTTGTTGGGATAAGGACCCTTGAATTTGTTTGGCCTCTTCTTGTTGTTGAAGTTTGGTTTAGCGCCTTCCACTTCAACATCACTCTCTCTATCAGCCTCTTCAAGATGAAGAGCGATATCGACGAGTTGATCAAATGCGACTTCTATTTTCAGGAGTAGTGGCTTCTTAAGATTCTTATTTAAGCCATAAACGAACCTCTGGTTCTTCTTCAATGGGGTGTTGATGTATTCAACCCCATATTTGGAAAGCGACTCGAAGGCTGCGACGTAATCAGTCACAGAGGATTGACCTTGAACAAGGTCTGTAAAACGTCGAGCCAAGGTTACTTTCCCAGCTTCTGGTACAAACTTTAACTCGAAACGTCCCTGAAATTGCTCCCAGGTGAGATCCGCTTCATTAATTTCTGAAATAAGGAGTTCGTAGTCCAATGCTCTCTCCTGGAGCATGCTGGAAGCCACCTGAACGCGGTGGAGATCGATAAGGTTCATACGAGAAAAGATTCGATCGCATGATTTTAACCAAGCCTGGACCTCGATGATATTTTCCGAACCTTTGAAGGGCTTCCCACCCAAGTTGGTGTAATCGCTGCACAAGCGTGCAAATCCCGACTTTGGGTGAGTAGGTTCCGGGTTAGCTCCAGCTGCTTGAGCATTAGTTACTAAATCAAGAAGCTATTGAGCAGTCATAAAAACTCCATCCGGGGGAGCAGCACCAGATGATCCAGTTCTGGGATGGCCTGGTCTAGACATTCTCTTCCTTTAAGAAAGAAAGAAGAGAAGGAAGAAGGTTATTCACCAATGAACATCAAGCAATCTTGATAGATAAAACAAGGAATCATAAAGGAAATAGGATGAATCGGTACGAAGACTCGAATTAATCCTATGGTATGACTCCTAAGATAGACCTAGGACGATGATCCTTGTTAAGTTATTCTACATTGTTCCGAAGTTTGGCTCTGATACCAAGCTGTGACGCCCCACCTCTATACCCACACTAGCCAAGGACACTATGGAGTAGTGCTGTCAACTAGCACGGAGAATAAGGCTGTTGAGGAGCGACCATCCATGTAATTGCTTATCACACGGTGGCTATAAATAATCCTCGGAAACAAACATAGAAATAAGCATATCACAAATCAGTCACAGACATCCATATCACAAAGGCGGAAGAAGATATGAATATATAACTAACACATGAAAGTGTACATCAGAGTAGTGCTCAAAAGATCCACAATAATACAAAAGAATAGCAGCACGTGCTATACAAAAGAATACAACTATGAGTCTATATCTCAAGTGTATACAACAAAAACTGCTAAGCTAAACAGTTAGCCAAAAGTCAGAGTGATGAATCCCTAGGAAGAAGTCAAGCAGAAGCACCTGTAACATCTCGGTCTGACCCGAGTATTATTTAAGAAAATAATAAACGGGTCAGTCTAGCTATAAATATCAGATGACATGATATAACATAAAAGATATGGCATAAACATAAAACATCCATAATGACATACCACTATAAGTATGCAAATAATGATCAACAGAAGATCAATCAATAAGAGATAATCAATATCACAAGAATCTTCTCAAAGATTCAGAAAGGGCATCATACCCCAAACTTGTACTCATAACAAGTCAATGACATAAATTCTAGAAATCAATGCAAGAAGTCCAGAAATCATAGAAAAGAGAAAGAGGCCTATCACATGACGGTCCGAAGACCAAGGGGAGCTACCCCACATGTGTGAATGGAATCACACAGATTAAGGTGCAGACTAACCAAAAAGCAAAAAGGTATGTGTGAGTGGAATCACACAAGTGGTGTCTAGTCTAACCTCGCAACAAGAGACATCGCACAGTTGCTAGTCCAAAGCATCAGAATGATCGTCATGATCAACGAGAAGTGTCAATTACACTAAGCCAGTAAATATGCAAGTTTAGCTTCATGTCCCATAACCACTTGCTTGACTTAAATATTTACGAACAAACTGTAAATCTTCACTAATAAAATTGTCACAAGAGGTTCAATCGAACAAGTCCAAGAATTAACCGACGAAGTGAACGCAAGCGTTTCATACCACTTGTTTTACTAAGTCGTTTAATTAGATTTCTCGTCCGAGTGAGGTAAAGGTTTGTATATACTAATAGATTGGAAAACGGTTTAAGAAAAGAGCTTTGTTATTAAAAATAGAGTTGAAATTGTTTGTTAAAAGAGTTTTGATATTTACTACTAGTATTGAAACCTTTATATTATAAAATGACAAAACACAGAAGCAATTGTAGAGACAATCAATCACAAAGATCGCATACGGAGATGTGAATAAAATCCAAGGAAAACAGCTCAATGTTTTTCAGATAAGATCCCCTATGGAGGGGGGTCCGGGGGGGGTGGCAACCCCCCTAGGTGGGGGGGCGGGGGCAACGCCACCGCTTACGGGGTTCGACCTGCCCGGTCAGGTCGTGGGGGTCTAACGACCTAACGACTCAAGGGTCTAACGACCTAAGGTATTCGCGACTTAACGGGTTATAGGCCTAACGACATAACAGGGTTCACGACCTCAGGTATTCGCGACTTAACGGGTTATAGGCCTAACGACCTAACAGGGTTCACGACCTAAGGTATTCGCGAACGTCCTACTGCTTAAGGCTTAACTCGTGAGCGACCTACGACTTAAGGCTTAACTCGCGAGCGACCTACGACTTAAGGCCTAACTCGTGAGTGACCTACGACTTAAGGCTTAACTCGTGGGCGACCTACGACTTAAGGCTTAACTCGCGAGCGACCTACGGCTTAAGGCCTAACTCGTGAGCGACCTACGACTTAAGGTTTAACTAGTGAGCGACCTACGACTTAAGGCTTAACTCGCGAGCGACCTACGGCTTAAGGCCTAACTCGGGAGCGACCTATGACTTAAGGCTTAACTCGCGAGTAACCTACGACTTAAGGCTTAACTCACGAGCGACCTACGGCTTAAGGCCTAACTCGTGAGCGACCTACGACTTAAGGCTTAACTCGCGAGCGACCTAACTCCGAAGTGCCAATACTTCCAGAATGACCTAAAGCCCGGCGACCTACGACCCAGTGACCTTGCGACCTATCACCGAACGAGTCAAGTGGCCAGAACAAGCTAAGTGCAGGAAATTTCCAAAAATGCTAAAAATTGGAGTTTTTCGCCAATCCAATCCAAACCAAAGGCAAATGTGCATGAAAAAGTGATAGGGAATCATTCCCAACAGTCCAATATAGTTATAGACTAGATTTGTGAGATAAAAATCTCACCTTTGCACAAATTCAATGAAAATTGAAGTTTTAAGCATGCAAGAATCAATCCCTCTTCTATCTAAGCACAAGAAGCTTGAATCCAATGTCTTCTTCTTGAATTTGGAGTAGAAAGATGGATTGCAATTGAATTTGAGTTTTGGAATTTTAATTTCCCATTCCCTCCACCATTTTTGAAGAAGCTTGAAGACTTAGGAAAATAGAAATGAAGTTATGAAGAGGAGGGGTGAAGGTTGGGTCTAATAGGCTAAAAGCCCAACCCAAAGTCTCAAGTGAAAAAGTAGTGAAATTGTACTATCTCCAATCATATCAATGTTTATGCTTAAAAAAATTGTAAACGGCATTTCGGACTCAATGGAAGTGGTCTCGAGTCCTAATTTGACCGTTTGCAAAAAGTAGCTTTTCAGACCAATATCCGATTAACGACAAAATATTTAAATAAAATATTTAAATATAAAATCGATAAATATGCGGGTTGTTACAATCACATAGAGATTATAAATAATCAACAACATAACATTGAAACAAATTCAATTATTTGAGGAATCCAGTTGGATCCCTCCAAACTGTTTTCCTGCTTCCACAGATGTTAGCACAATACCAATCTCGTTTCAAGACGGAATATCGCGGTACATGGGTTTATATAAAATATTATCCGCTATTATGCGGCGCGATAGGGTCTCATCCTCTATATAATGCGGGAAATCAACTCCAAGTACATATATAATACCAATTCCACTTCAAGGTGGAATATCGCGGTATTTGTGTTTAATAAAATAACCTCCGCTTAATATGAGGCGTATAGGGTCTATTTCAATACAACAGATAGCAATTTATCATCCAAGCATACGATCAAGCAATTTAAAATTTAACTATTTAAAATTTAAATCGAAACAAATTCGATAGAGTGAGAAGTTCTCACCTTGCTTCCAATAACGGTTTCAGCATTTTATTCCGAATAAAATTAAACGCAAGTTTAATTTTAACCAAAATTCACACTATCTCCAATCAACTCCAATCCAGCTTCATCGCATAGTGCTCGTCAATACGAACCCAGCGCAATTCGTTTCGTCCAAAACGGACCTCGTATGAAAACGTTATAGTGTTACAAATTTATACGATTTAATATATAAATTAGTTACTATTTTCTTTTTAAATTTTAACCTAATTTTCATCTGGGCCATCCACTTTATCAAAGAAAATCACGGCCGCGTGTTTTTGCTTCTTCCCCGTTGCATTCGAATGCAGTA
The DNA here is from genome assembly GCA_030765085.1 of Allium cepa. Taxonomy (NCBI): domain Eukaryota; kingdom Viridiplantae; phylum Streptophyta; class Magnoliopsida; order Asparagales; family Amaryllidaceae; genus Allium; species Allium cepa. Next base: position 753,192,220 of record CM060931.1, on the reverse strand, counting down.
AACCCAAGGCCGCAATTATATTTCGAATTTTCGCGACCACCCATCACGTCGAGACGACGATCAGCCATCACCACTTGAACGTGCGACCAAAGCTCCCCCATCACCGAGAAAGACGTGAAACTCGACCTCCCTTATGCCTCGAAAAACGCGTGCGAACGGCATACGTTCATCGTCGATTTTTGGTTGATCCACGCACTCAAATTCGATCACAGCCGTTGATATCCTAGATCTCGTAGCCCTCTTCAACTTTGTAGATGGAGATTTCTTGAAAAAATGCGTAGATTTGAAGAGATCAAGAGGAGAAGAAACGAATATTTCGGCTATTGATTATAGAAGGTGGCGGCTGAAACCCTAGTGGTGTTAGGTTTGTGAAAAATGAAATGATAGAGGTGCTTTTATAGAAAATATCGAAACACTATTCATCCCGAAATTTTCGAAACTCCAAACGAAGCGTGTCGCCTGGCATTTATAATGTTTTACCCCCATTTGAAATGCAATGGAATGTATATCGAAGGCCAATTTGATCGTATTTGGAAGATAGGTTTTCGAATCGACTATTTGAATTTAAAATTCGCTTAAACCGATTTCAGTGCGTTTTAGCTTGCCCCGGACAAACCGTAAATCCGATTGATACGAAATTTGAAACCTGACAATAATTTAACATTACGGATCCAATGAAACTGGTTTCGTCAAAATCCGATATTGTTTGAAAAATGGCTATTTTTTTACTCGTCAGTTAAATATTAAAATATTCAATTTCCACAAATTAACTTTTAATTCAATTTTAAAAGTTCTATAACATCATTCTAACTCTAATATGATTTAATACAACTTTACAAATCAATTTTAATCACATTAAACCCAATTTCCAATTATTTCTGTAATTTCAAATATTAAATTATAAATTTAATTATCCAATTAAATCTAGATATTCGAAATAAAATTTATTCGACTTAAAAATTTTACTTGTTAATATTTAGAAGCAACTAAATATACGAATTCTAAATGACAGAAATTCTGTGTCGTTACACAAAACCTATATAAAACTCAATCTAATATTAGTCGTTGAATTTACTTGTGATCCACGTAATAATGATATAAGCTGTTGGTTTTAATTAAGAACAGCGCTAAATGTATAATCTATATCTTGCGAATAACATAAATCCTAAGATTTAGAATTACATGATTATCACATATGTAATGAATTAATAAAACATACCTCCAGACATCTCGTATATGAATCGGCAATGGTTGTTGTCGAAAGTTATTTCAATGGATAAAGGAAATGGTTTCTCTCTCTTTTCCTATATCTTTCTTTATGTGTTTTTTCTATATACTTTATGATGGGCAAAGGTTAATTTTATAGGTAGAGAGAGGACCAAATTTTCACATTTTTAGACTTAGTCTTGACCGTCCATCAAAATCAAGATGAGAGAAATTAACGCTCTATATTATAATTGTTTTATTGATTAGCATATTAATATGAAAATCCTTTAGATTCTATTGACCACAAAATGAGGAAGAAAATGTTTGAGGAAGGAAACAGTCGAATTTCCTTACAGTCTCCCACTTGGTCAATAGTAAAATCCATTAATGTTTTCGTATTAAGGTCATAAGGCGCACATGATATGCTAAACTTTTCTTTAGTCAGTTATCATAAGAGTCTTGGCTAATCTAGTTGTCAATGGAAGTCATGGCGTGTACATGTTATTTTGCAACATGCTTACTTCCATGTACTATGACATTGACAACTTTCTTAAGTAGACCGTAGATGAACATAAATTAATGGTCACATAATGTCTTGAAGCAAAAGACTGTTTCTGTTATCAGTTGCCTAAATATAAATGTGTACACATTATAAAACAGAAATAGAAGATGTCCAAATTATTAAGAGCTCAATAATTGTTATGTCTAGCTAGGTAAAAAATAAATGGCATAATAAGAAGATAATTAGGAACTATTTGCATGACCCATGCTTTCAGTATGCCTCTGAAAGGTCTTTGGAGGCGGTCCTTTTATGAATATGTCTGCCACTTGTAAGTCTGTACTTATCGATTCAACAATAATTTTCTTTAGTTTAACATCTTGCTTTAGAAGTAGGTATTTCAATGTGACGACCCGGAATTTCTAACAATTTAAATTTGAATAGTTAATTGATTTTAAAATATTTAAAAGTTAATTTTAACTTGAATTCAAGATATCAATATTTACTTGGTAATTTAATCATTGAATTATATAGTTTAAATGTTGAATTTAATAATTTAAAATTGATCGTTCACTTCCGTAACTCACGCATATAATCAAATTAGCTTCCGAAACATGTTCCATCGTGTTCGGAATGCGGGTAAAACCTTATAAACGTCTGTTGGCATGTCTAATTCGGGGTTCGGAATTTCGCGTTACGCAACGAGATATTTTCAATATTAAATTATTTCATAAAAGCGTACTTCTTCTCCAAATCAATATTTTATTTCCGTCCTCTCTTCTTTCAACAGATACGAAACTGAGCCTCCCTCTTTCCTTCATTCCCAAAATCGATTCGTTTATTAAAAAAGGAGAAAAAAAGGGGGGGCGACTCGAACTCGAGTGGGGAAGAGGCGGGGTCGCGAGCGAAAAGGGAAGGCCGAGGGAATTTTGCGTGTTCGTTTTCGAGCCACCACAAATCGTGGCGCGAATTGATGGACGTGGGATGCGTTCGCGATCATGAGGCGAAGGGAAGCGCTATTGCAAGCATGGGGAAGCGATTGAGCTTGGTACAAGAAGGAACGCGAGTGAGCGTGTCGGGTGGAGGTTCATTGCAGGCGGCGGTGGCACTCGAATCGAGTTGGGGTATTGGCTGTTGAACGACGCGAAGGCGGGTCGCGAGTGTGTCCGTGCTTGAGCAGATGAGTTTTTTTCGAGGTTGCAGGTATTGTTAGTGATAAATTCAATTAAATTAAATATTTGAATTGTAAAAAAAAAATTATCACGGTAAGTTGCAAACAGTTCTGGTCTTCATTCAATTTAAATTTCATATATACACACATTTATATATATGAATTAGAAAGAAAATTTTATACAGAAAGATATAATTCTGTAAATTGCTATACATTTAGTTCGATAGTTAAAACTGTTAAATTAAGGATTAGTAGGTATAAACTTGTAAATTTAATTGTTTATCAAAATCTAATAGTAAAGTTAAATTTAGAGTTTTGTTATCCCAATAGATTTCATTTCAAAAATGAGTACCTTTATTTAAAACTAGTTAATTAAAATTTATTTAATGTTAAAAATAAATTGTTAAATTAGATCAAATTATTAATAAATTATGAAATGTTTATACAAGGTCATAAACTGAAAAGAAGCGAGCCGGGTTGGAAGTGGGTTGCAAAACAGGAATCAAATGTGCGTAAATCTCACTATGTTGGATTTTAATTTAAATTTAAATGGTTAAATTTTAATAGTTGGTTGAATGATTAAATTTATTTGATGTGCACTAATGATGATGTGACTTTGGTTTTGATTGGTTTTCGAGTTAACTGTGATTTGACTCGAAGTATTTGGGTTTTTAAATTGTTTAAAACTTAAATCATAAATAAGAAGCTTAACGATTTGTGATTCATCGAAATAGTAAGGTAATTGAAATGGATAATTTATTAATTAAATTAATTAATAAATCGAGTTGATTAATTAGAAAGTAAAGGTTTGAATTCATTAAGGTTTAAGTTAATTTAGTCGAATTAATTTAGAAAAACCAGTGGATGGTTTGATAGAAATTACTTAATGGTATTAATAAAATATAATTACTTGGTGAAATTAATCAAGAGATTAATTAAGATGATTAATAAAGGAGTAATTGATTTATTTAATGAAGTAACTAAAAGGATAGTTTATTACAGTTTGGAATTAATTGAAAATGATTAATATTGTGGTTTAATTAAGATAAATAAATTTGATTCGGATAAATTAAAATATAATTGAAAATCCTTGGGTTTTATAATTAATGGTGTAATCAAAGATTGATTAACCCATAATAAGTAACTTATGAGAATTAATTCATATAAGCAATTAAGAATAAATGAAATCAATATAGTCAACAAATTTATGGAGTAATTAAAGAATACTTATTGATTTTGGATAAGAATAATTAATATCATGTAATTAAACAAAGATAATTATATGAATATAATTGAAAATATATTTAAACCAAGGTGATTAATTAAGATGAAAAATGAAAGATTGATTGGTTAATTGATTTGGAAATTAATTAATGACAAGTGAAGAATTCTAAATGGTTGAGGTTAGAAATTCAATCAGAATTAATTTAATTAATATCGGTAGCAAACAAGCTTTGCTTATGGACGATTGAATGATATTGGATGCTTTGAATGAGTTGTTATCTCTGATATGAAATAAATGTGTTTTTCGTATGTATAACTTGGGTTAGGATAACATGAGGCTCGAGGAGGCCGTGATCAGGTATTGGGAGATACCCGAAACCACTTCGAATTTCTTATAAATTTATATGGGAAATAGGTTGGAATTATTGGATTTAAATGATTTGGATTATTAAATCTAAATTTTGGACACTTAGAAAACTTAATTTGAAATAAGTTGTGTCTATAACAAATTGTGACTTGTAAAATTAGTTTGATTTACCCGGGTTTTTATATGAGTTATTGCTTGGTATTCTATGTTAGATGGGTTTACTCACGCTGGTTTCCAGCCTGACCAGGGTGTTACTTTGGTGTAATGCTCGGGTCAGACCGAGTATTATAGATTTTCAGGTAGGTACGTTTTGGAGCTCAAGAGGCGAGCTGGATGGCAATATTGTATAGGGTATTTCCATTGTATTTATATTATTGTTAATCTGAGACATGGTAATTTTATATATTCAGTGACTGTATATATGTGAAACTCAGATGTATATTAAATGTGACGCCCCACCTCAATACCCACGCTAGCTAAGAACACTACGCAGTAATGCTGTCAATTAGTGCGGAGAATAAGGCTGTTGAGGAGCGACCATCCATGTAACTTCTTTGTGCAAGCACCGATATGTCAGATAGTATAGCATGCATTTCATTTAAGGAGGAAGTCCAATATGATACAAACTCAAAGCTATCACACGGTGGCTATAAATAAATCTTCGGAAACAAATATAGAAATAAACATAACACAATCAGACACAGACATCCATATCACAAAGGCGGAAAAAGATATGAATATATAACTAACACATGAAAGTGTATATCAGAGTAGTGGTCATGAAAAGACCACATACACAAAAGAATAGCAACACGTGCTATACAAAAGAATACATCTATGAGTCTATATCTCAAGTGTAAATGACAAAAACTGCTAATCTAAATGGTTAGCCAAAAGTCAGAGTAGTAAATCCCTAGGGGAGAAGTCAAGCAGAAGCCCCTGTAACATCTCGGTCTGACCCGAGTATTATTTATAAGAAAATAATAAACGGATCAGTCTAGCTATAAACATCAGGTAACATGATATAAAACAATAGATATGGCAAGAACATATAGTAACCATAAAGACATACTATGATAAGCATGTAAATGAAGATCACCAAGAGACCAAACAATATCAAAAGAATCTTCTAAAAGATCCAAATTCACCTAAAAAAAAAGTGATGACACACAAATTCACCAAAACGTAAAAGATGGAAAACCATAACAATGAAAGTCATGAAAATAGGCGAAGCACAAATTCCAGAAGACTACACAAGAAATCCATAAATCACAGTATAGGAGCATGAAAACTCACCTACACGTGTAACACAAAGCGAGACGCTATCTCATGGTTGCAAGCCATTAATTTTGACACACGAATGGCCCGAAGACCGTGGGCGCTACCCCACATATGTGATGGCGAAACATCACACAAATGCGATGGCGAAACATCACAAGAGCGGGGTCTAGTCTCCCTCGTAGACAAAGAGACATCGCACAGTTGCTAGTCTAAAACACAAAAATGATCGTCATGATCATCAAGTAGTGTCAATCTCACCAAGCTAGTTAATATATGAGTTTAGCTTCATGTCCCATAACCACTTTCTTAACTTGAATTTTTACGAACAAGCTGTAGATCTTCACTTGAAGATTGTCACAAAAGGTTTTAAGGAAAAGGTTTGTATATACTAATAGATTGGAAAACGGTTTAAGGAAAGAGATTTGTAGTAAAATAGAGTTAAAATTGTTTTGATGAAAGAGTTTTGATATTTACTACTAGTATTAAAACCCTCATATTTCTAATGTTGTTATGCTGCCTTTTTAGCAAGGTCGTGATACCATAAAATCGACCGAGAAGCCCAAGATAGTTTGTCTCGAAGAATGGTCAACTCGTCATCTCAACAAAGCAAGTTCTGTTGAATGTTTTTCAGATAAGATCCCCTACGGAGGGGGGGGTCCGGGGGGGGGGGGGGGAGTGGCAATCCCCCAAGGTGGGGGTGCGGGGGCAACACCCCCGCTACGGGGTTCGACCTAGTGAAGACCTAAAATGAAGACAAGGCCGAGCGACCTATCGAAGTAAAGGGGCAAGCGACCTATTGGAGAATAATGTCTAACGACCTAATGGTATATAGGTCACGCGACCTAACGGGATATAAGGTCTTGCGACCTAACGGTTTATAAGGTCATGCGACCTAATAGTGATGTGACCTAAGGGTCCTGCGACCTAAAGGAGCGCGAGCTAAGGGGGTTAAAATAAAACAGGTCGAACGACCTAATAATATAAAGGCCAAACGACCTAGGAGACCAACGTGTTACGGCCGAACACCACTGAGCATAACAACTTAAGGTCCTACGACCTAATGACCTAGTGGTGTAACGACTTAAGGGTCCAACGACCTAACCACTAAGCGTCGAGCGACTTAACGAAATAAGCATGGCCGAGCGACCTACGACCTAAAGCCCCACAACCTACGACCTAGTGCCGAGCGACCTAAGGCTGTAGAACGATTTAAAGCCAGAAACGAGCTACTTGAAGGCCGAGACTTTTCCACGCGAACGACCTAGCATAGGCAGAACGACCTAAGTGCAGAATTTCACCAAAAACACTAAAAATTGGAGTTTTTCGCCAATCCGATCCAAACCAAATGCAGATGTACATGCTAAAGTAATAGGAAATCATTCCCAAACATCCATGATAGTTATAGGCAAGAATGTGAGATAAAAAACTCACCTTTGGACCAAAAATGAATGAAAATGAAGCTTTGAAGCAAACAAGAGTCAATCCACTACAATCTCAACACAGGAGGCTTGAATCCAATATCTTCTCTTTGAATTTGGAGTTGAATGATGGATTTGAAGTTGAAACCTAGGCTTGGAGTTTTAATTTCCCTTTCCACTGACCATTAATGTAAAAGCTTGAGTTGGTAGGAATTTAAAAGAAGTTATGAAGAGAAGAGGGAGTTGGGCTTGAGTTATAATGGCTAAACCAACCCAAAATCCAAAGCGGAAAAAGTTAGTGAAATTCCACTAACTCCAAACCTATCAAAGTTTATACTTAAAAAGTTGTAAACGGCGTTTCGAACTCAATGGAAGTGGTCTCGAGTCTTAATTTGACAGTTTGCAAAAAGTAGCTTTTCGGACCAATATCCGATTAACGATAAGATATTTAAATAAAATATTTAAACATTACATCGATAAATATGCGGGTTGTTACATTAAATGTAATCGACAGATATAGTATTCTTTTGTAAACTGTTATTATTGATTATTATATTTTATGCGCTGCGAAGGTAAGTTGTTGATGTTTCTGTTCTTCTTCTTCTTCTTCTATCTCTTTCTTCTTTTTCATAACTATCCGAAATTTTCGGCTTCAAAAATTTCGGGTCGTTACGTTTGGTATCAGAGCTAAAAGGTTAAGCGAGAACCTTGGCTCTGGTGGAGATTACTCATTTAATAGAGTCCGTGGTACTCTAAAATGAGTTGAGAATATATATATATATATATATATATATATATATATATGAGTGCATACTTGTTATTTTCATATATAAAGATTTTAAATGATTTTATACAAAACATATATTTTGTTATATAAAGTAATATTTCCTTCTAATAAATATTAAGGTGATTGGTTGGTAATTATTGAAATTAAAATTTAGAGGTAATATAATACAACCAAATTGTAGTCTTGAATTGGAATTAAATTTAGTAGAAATAGAAATACAACCAAATTAAAATTTAATGGATTGAAAATGAGATTGTATATCTGGTCCTGGAATTTGAACATTTTGTTTCAAAGTAATGAAAAATAATAAATAAGTATTGTTTGGATAATCGGGACTTGTTGCAAACAATGGGTTGTTTGAAATTTGATTTGAGTTTAAAACCAAAGGTGGTTTAAAATTTTAAAACATGGCTGGGAGGGCCAAGAAATAAATATGTATATATGTAAGGATATACATGATATCAAAGATAATTTGAAATAAACTCTAAGGGGTTGAGTTTTGATTTTTCCCTGAAGTGTGATGTAAAAACCCAAAGTGAGATAAGTTTTGAACTTATAAGAGGGAAATAATTTTGAGGTGGAAGCTGGAATTCAAATTGAGTAAGGTTGATTAGATTAAGTAAATTGTAATTTAACTTTGGGATAGTTAAATAAGTGAAGAAAAAGTAACCTGAATTGAAAATTCAAGATGAAATTGGAATTTAACTTGGAAAGTAAAATGATTGATTTGAATTGGTAGTTTGTGTGATCTCAAAATGGGTTTGAGATCTGGAAATTGGAAATGGATGGACGTTTTAAAATAAATTGGATAATATCATCCTGTTGTTAATGAAAATCTTTAGATTGAGAATGGTATTGTATAAATAAAATAAATTGAATAATTGAATTGTAAATTAAACTTGTTTAAGAACCGGCTTCAAACTGGAAGATAAAATTGAGTAATAAATTAATTTTTTTTAAATAAAATTGTGTTGAATTCTTAGTTGAACCTTGAAATACATTAGTACAGATAATTTAAAATGGAATTTTGTCAATTGGACTCTGAAATTAAATTGATTATAAACTGTGAATATAAGTTAATTTGGTTTAAAAAGTTAAACCAACCTTTGAGAATTTCACTCGAATTTATATAATTCGAGGTAGTTTAAATTCAAGATTGAAATTGAATTAGTTCAAAATTTAATTTGGTTTGAATTAGTTGAATTGGTGATTGAAGAGGTATAAGTTTAAGAATTTAAATGGGAAATTGAATTGGATTATGTTGAAATAATTTGAAATGGGTTAAATTGATAATAATTCGAATTGACTGGAATAATTTGAAATTATAATTAAAGTTGAACAGGATTAAAATCATGGAATTTGATTTAAATTGGGAAAGGAATCGAGATTGATTCAACTTAAATTGGGATTAAATAGATTTCAATAGAAATTGGAGTTATTCAAATTAGAATTGAGTCAATTAAATGGAAGTGGAAATTTAAGTTGAATTGTTTGGGAAGTGAACAGTTGACTCTTGACTATTTTCAATATGAATTGTTTTAATATAAACTTATTTTTCTAAGCAATTTAATATATACAAATTTTCTTTCTTAAAGCCAAATTATTTTATACTTGGTTTACAATTATTTTTGGAGCTATTTAACCATTTTTTCAACTGTTTCCTAAACTAATTACTATTTTTCAACCATGTTACAAATTATTTACTATTTTACAGCTATTTTGCAAACTAATAATTATTTTTCAACTACTTATCTATTTTTAAAATTTTCAAGCTATTTTCTAAATATGAACTGGTCGTAGTTCAAACTGTTATGGATTTAATACCCAACTGAGATAAGAATTGAAGTGATAATCAAAATGGGGATTAAGGCAATTGTAAATAAGTGAACGGGAAATAAAGGAATGTGAATAGAAAGGAAATTGATTTGGCTGATAATCAATGGAAATAAATATGTAGGATGTACGTATATTATTCTATTCGCATAGTGGTTTGATCCAGATTCGAGCACAGAATTTCGAGATAGTTTATAGATCCGAGTTGGGATTTTTCGCTCGATTTTCGATGGCGAACCTGGATATGGATGGTTGATTGGTCCTGGATATTCTCTATCATAGTTATTGCTATGCAAGGAGAATGACGGTTTCTGATCCAGAAAACAGATTAGTGTCCGCACTAGGAAGTCGGGTGGACGATACTAGTTCGGAAGCGAAATTGTGTGATCGAGTGAGCGATCAGATTGGTATAGCGTACGGATGATAGGAGTACACCGTACAGTGTTGAATGAAATTGATATTGGAAGGAGCAATCAAATTTGAATATCTGATTTTGAATAGACAAAGTTATATATAAGATAAATCTCCCCTTGTTGAATTTATTGCTGGAAGAAAAGGATTTTTGAAAGTGTTTGAAGTATAAAGGAATTTTATATAAGTTTGAACGATCCAAAGTTTGGAAAATTATATATATCCAAATATATATATATATATATATAAGGATCTTATGAGGATTTTGGAAAAGGTTTTGGGAACCTTTGAAGTTGGAAAGGCTTTTGATTTTTGGGTAAAATCAATATTGAAATTTGGAAAGCCTAGTTTGAGAATTTATCGATTTTGGATAATCGATTTTGTGTAAAGGAGCCTTTTGTGGGATCATACTAGGTGTATGATTTGGAGGATACTATATTTATACTATAAAGTGTTTTGATGATGGCTCTGGAGAAAAAGGCGCTCCCTTGAAATGAACTTCTCAGGAGTGCCACCGGATGGTGCTGCCTTGACCCCTAAGGGAGGATTTTAAAGTTGATCCTGTGAGGAGTCCGGACAAAACTAGTTCCTGGGGATTATGAGTAGAGTATACCATAGAGAAAGTCGTGTGTGCCGCTGAGAGCCAATACGTTTGATTTTATATCGGTAGACTGCGACCTATGGTATAACATAGCCAAAGTTGTATGTGCCACTGAGAGCTAACAGTCTGCGTTTGATTTTATATCGGTAGACTGCGACCTATGGTATAACATAGCGAAAGTCGTATGTGCCGCTGAGAGCCAACAATCTGTGTTTGATTTTATATCGGAAGACTGCGACCTATGTACGAGTGGAGAAGTTTCATTTTAACAGCGAAAATCATAGGCCGCAGAGAGCCTGCAGTTACATGGACTTTTGCTGTGATGGCAACGTAACTCTGAGATGTAACTGTGATCTGTTGTGGCTTCCATGGCATAATCGAGAGGCCGTGGAGAACCTGCAGTTGAATGGACTTTTGCTGCGATGGCAACGTAACCCTGGAATGTAACTGCGACCATGGATAGGGGTGATGATTTCCAAAGCATTCTCACCAATGATATTTCCTCTATTTTCAAAAACTGTTTTCTATATTTCCGATAAAATTATTTTACAAGTATTTTCATTGGGTGTTGAAAACGGGTTTACCAAGCACTTATAGATTTTCAGTCCTACGCCTGATCAACGTATGACTGAATTTTTGTGAGAACAAGGATGGACTTGTTGAGACATCGAGTTGTAAGAAGTATTTTTATAAAAAGCTATTTTAATAGTATGAGGTGGATTTAAAAGCCTTTCTAAATTTAAAAAAAAATAGAAGTGTTATAATTTTGGGAAATGAAAGAAATCCAAACTGGAACTATAAATAAGATTTAACTCAGGGAAATTTAAATGAAATGATTTTTGAATTAAAAGTTGGAAGTAAGTTAATAAATAATCATGTTATAGAGTATGTTAATGAAAATTTAACTTGGTTAAACAAATGGATTGTAAATTAATAATAGAGTTTGGAAATGAATTCGAATTGTAAATAGAATTCGACTTGGATTTGATAATGAACTATATAAGTAGAGGTGCTATGAAAATAAAAATAAAATGGAGTTGGATCAAATAGTGGTGGTTTGAATTACAAATAAAATTCTAGTGTGATATGAATAATATTTAACGAAAGTTGCAAGTAAATTAGATATAAGAGGAGTGTCATCATATGAAATTTATTTATAATAGACATGGTTTGAATTGCAACAAACCCAAGTGAATAGAATAAATTGAAAATGGCTTGTATTAATCAAATAAACTCAATAATGAATTAAGTAAATAAATTAAAATTTTAAAATGGGTTAATTGAGTTAAATAATAAATGGATGAAGTCTGATCGAATAAAAACTGAATCAAAGTTGTGATTGGAATTGGATTATCAGACTGAACTTAAGTTCGGTGGCATATTAATTTCAAGTGTAAATGAGTTAAGTATGTGCTTGTATATTATTTTGATAAATTGAGAAGGTGAATTTAAAATTAAAATTTAAAATGAAAAGGCTAACTAAATTTAATGAAGGTTGTGTAAGGACCCGATTCTTCGACTCCCGAATATCGACATCAATACGTCCACTGTATCGAATGCCAATCAGTCGGATGCCGGAAAACCGAACACTTAGGGTTTTAAGAAGAAGAAAGAGGGAGAAGAAGAGAGGAAAGATAGAAAATAGAGAGGAAAGAAAATAGAAAATAGAACGGAATAGAAAACAACAGAACAATAACATAATCTCACAATTCGCAGCGGAACAACATATTATAGATAAATGAATAATCTTTAAACAAAGAACTATATCAGTTATTACATTACATCACATTTCATTACATCATATCATCAGAGTGTACAACAACAACAACATCAAACAGCGGAAAAGAAATACTATATACTAATAATACGCCATGCCATCCAGCTTGCCTCCTGCAACTCCAGAATATCCTGATAAACCTTAGCTCTTGACTGCCCGTGTGGAAATTGGTGGGCACCCAGAGTTTAGGAAGGAAAACAATAAACTCCGAGTCCGTCATTTGACTGGTGTGAGAACTCAAAACAGTTTATTTATCTTTAAAATCAAAATAGAGGAATATTTTTAAAGTCAATTCGCAATGCTTTTAAAAATGAGACTACCATAAGGCCTCCCGCACACACACACAATGCAAACGCAGAATCGGAGGAGATTTCTCCTTATGATAGTCAAAGATGCTTGATACGCATTTAAAAAGAACATTTGATATTATTACTAGTGCATAGTGTAGGAAAATATTTCGAAAGTAGAATATAAATCTTAGCCAACATACAACCATTATCGTATGCCTACTATAGCTACCATCCAAACAGTGGTGACCACCATAAGTGAATGGCAGGTTCTACAACTAAAACCATACAAGTTTCGTATTGGGAATTGGATTTCCAACAAATGGTCAGGCCAAGGAACTTCCCATTGCCACATGAGAACACCTCTGGATGGACGTCCCCGAGAACCAAACCGGATCTCTACAAACACAAGGCCGGGTTACCCCTAACTGAGTAACAACTGACCGAATATGCCATCCCCCGGTCCTTTGGGACCTTTAACCGAGCGCTCGTAATCAATTCACACAATCATAAAGTGTTTTCAACATGAGTAAGTATCTGAGCTCCATACCATGATACCACCCTTTTCCAGAAGGAAATGCACATACCCTAAAGGGCGCTGCCCCTATAACCTTGCTGCATCTTTCCTGTTTTGACCATTCCCGGGGTGTGAGGCTCGACGAAATCACGTCCACAAAAACATACTTTATACAAAAGTCATGCTTTGGGTCAACAAATGATCATAGAAATGATCACCAGGATAGACGATCAAATAAATGATCCTATCACAAATAATCAACACAATGATCATTTCACAGCAACACTCAGCATGTCACATTACCAAATTGGGAATATATCGCTGATAACATTCAACTACATAACCTCTGAGCTCGTACATCTCAGAGAAGGGTGTTAAGCTAAAAGAATAAATTCTCCGCCACCAACAGAAATATATTTGAAAGAAATCGGCTTTACATCTCAATTTGTAATGTCAGACATACAATCCATACAAGTCTGTTCCGGGCTCGAACAGAACCGAAGGCACTTACAAAGAAGTCCTTGCAATCCGGATATCCACAATCCTGATCGGATTTCCCATCACAAATGGAGAACTCTATACCGGAGCAACTCGGTGCAGAGTCAATCGACAGGTCATCCTATCGCTCTCGCAAATACTAGGTCTTCAACACCGATCTTCAATGCTATCCATTACGTCGTATCACTATTCGAAATGGTTAATCCGAATAACGAGCGCAATAATTTAAAAATAAGTGTAGCATTCAAATTCAACAAATCACAACAAATACCTTTCAAAGGTAAATATTGATAGTCGGTTATTGAACTATCAATGGATATGCACACATCACCAGATTCCAAATAATTTTCCAAATTATTTATTTCCCAAAAATATCTTTACAAGACATATAACTTTCACACTTCAAAAATAAGTCAATATTTATTTTTTTAAACGAATTCCACTTCCTTTTATAAATTCCATAGTGAATTTATATTTCACAATACCTATGAATATACGATTTCAATTATTCATTTTCAATTTATCTTCAAAAAGATAAATTCTCTAATATTCACTTTATATTGGAAAACATTTCCATACTTACTTATTAAGTAATTCTCAATCCATTTATTTTCAACGCTTGGAAAATATTCAATATACTTCAATCGAGATTAAGTATATATTTCATCCTTTAAGGAAATCATTCTCTTAAACATATTTATTTGGGCCAAAACGAATGTTGCGTAAAACATCGTTACGACAACCCAAAATCACTAGTATAGGGATTCGAAATTAAAATAGATATATAGATCCCAATACTATACAAAACATTTCCTTTCGGAAATCATTTACTATAACAACAGTGTTATAGTCTACCATTTCCTTCTATTTCTCGAAAACATCTATTTCAACAATAAATGTTGAAATCTATGGTTTTGAATCTCAACACATTTAAAACATCATTAGATCGTTTTAATTCAATTTAAAACATCACATTCAAAACAATTTCTTTAACATATTATTCACTATTCAAAAACGTGAATATACTACGTTAACAATTTCATCATTTCTATACATTTCATTTTAAAGGATTATTCACAGTTAAAAACGTGAATATAACTCCATTAATAGGTTTCAACAATTTACTTATCAAAATAAGTCGTTTGCGAATTTATAAAACAACGTTTATAAACTCCATTTCTATTTATTTTATAACAACTTCCTTTTATAAATTCCTTTATTAACCTATTCAATTTATAACTCAATTATAAAACAAAAGTTCATGTTATAAGTTAAATACTTAGAATTTATTTGTTTGCACAATCGTTCCTTTAAACTTCATAATTATAAATCTTATAACTTATAAGATTCAATTATTTATCGAAAACCATTCTTTTAATAACTTTATAAATTTTATAAACCTACTGCTTATAAAATTCCATTTATAACTTCACCGTTTATAATTCTATAAATTTCATTCATTTATGAAATCCATTCATAATTCATTCTAACACTTATAAAAACTCATTTTATAATTCAAATATTTTCATTTATAAATTATCAATTTTATAAATCTTTTATATAAATCAATTTATATTATTATTCTTTTAAAACATCTTTAATCCCCTTTATAATTTCATCATTTTGATTTATAAAATAATTAATTTTCATAAATCCTATATTTTTAACTTTTCACAATAATTTCAAAAATCCCGATTTAACTATTTTATAAAATCATTAGCCTCATATTTTCAAAAATCAGTTTTTTTACTATATTTCTCAAAAATCCATAATTTTTATAACATTAAAATTATAACGTTTATTTATTTAAAATGAATCAATTCCAAACATATAGTATATTTTCAAAAATCACTTTAAAAATCATTTTAAAGTTCCAAATTTGGTCCAATGATGCTACATACCAAATAGCCAATCACGACAACAACGACATCATATATCGATATGATAATCTATCAAATATCAAAATATCTGAAATCGAATAAAAACTGTTGAGGGATCCAGTTGGATCCCTCCAACCTGTTTTCCTGCATCCACAAACATTAGCACAATACCAATTCCGCTCCAGTACGGAATTATCGCGGTATATGGGATTTAAAATATTATCCGCTTAATAGACGGCGCAATAGGGTCTCATCCGCCAAAAAATGCGGGAAATCAATAACTCCAATATATACATATGCCAATATATATATATTGCTATTATATATAATACCAATTTCACTGTTTATGAAATATTCGCGGTATATGTTTTTAATAAATATCATCCGCTTACTAACGGCGCATAATGTCTATTTTAACAATCAATAGATAACAGTCATCATTCAAACATGCATTCAAGTATTTTAAATTTAACTATTTAAAATAAAATCGAAACCGATTCGATTGAGTGAGAAGTTCTCACCTTGATTTCAATTTCGTTTTAGCGATTTATTTCGAATAAAATTAAACGGACGTTTAATTTTACACGAAATTTTCACTAACTCCAAACGACTCCAATCCAATTGCATCGCGTAGTGCCCGTCCATACGATTCCAACGCTTACTGTTTCGCGCGTTTTCGACCTCGTATGAAAAAGTTATGCATTTATGAAGTTACACGAATTTTTATATATATAAATTACAACAAATTATTTTATATTTTCAACCTCATCTAGACCGTTCGTTCCAATTCTTGCATCCAGGCCGCTCACGTGAAACACCTTCTTCCTCACGCATCAGGTAGCGAACGCGCAATATAACCCATCAAGCTCAAATTTAGGTTTAGATCTCGCGCCACCTACACCATGCTAAAACTCGATCAGGAGCTTCCACCTCGAAGAGCACGACACGAGCTACCCTCGGCCATGACATGGTGGCACTCGGCCCCTCCTTGTGCTCTGAAATGCGTGTGCAACATCAGGGAAACGCGGCCTCCTATCTCACAAAATACAGCTCCATTCGCGATCATATCCGTTGAATATGTAGATCTTGATGCCTTCTTCAATTTGTTAGTTGAAAGTTGTTGATAATAATAAATGGATTGGAAGATAACCGATGGAGAAGAAGAGAAGATTTCAGCCCTTCATGGAGGGGTGGCGGCTGAAGGCTAGGGTTTTAGTTTTTTTTTTATTTCTCTTGTGAAGGTGGCTATTTATAGGGAACCGAACGACACTATTCATTCCGAAAATTCCGAACTCCGATTTACGCGCCGTAACCAGCGTTTCTAGGGTTTACCCCACGTTCCGGACACAATGGAACAGGTTTCGAAAGCTAATTCGGACATCTGTGCGAGTTATGGCAATAAACGTTCAATTTAAATTAAACCGATTTAAACGATTTTCTAGGCATTTTAATTTGTACCGGACAAACGGTAAATCCAATTGACACGAAATTTGAAACCTTAAAATAATATCACATTACGGATCCGATGAAACTAGTTTCGTCGAAATCCGAGACTGTTTGAAAAATGGCTATTTTAGCTCGCCAAATTAATATTAAAAATAATTCGATGCGTTTCGAGCTGCCACGATCAAACGATAACTCCGCTTGACACGAAAATTGAAATCCGATAATAACTAACTATTACGGATCTAATGGAACTGGTTTCATTCAATTCTGAGACTGTTCAAAAATTGGCTATTTTCACTAGTCGATTAAATATTAAAATATTCAATTTTCACAAATTAACTTTTAATTCGATTTTAAAAGTTCTAAAATATCATTCTAACTTCAATATGATAAAATAATATTTTACAAATCATTTTCAATCATATTTAACTCAATTTTGAATTATTTCCATAATTTAACATATTAAATTATCGATTTAATTATCCAATTAAATCCAATTATTCAAATTAAAATTTATTCGACTTATAAATTTCACTTATAAATATTTAAATTAATTAAATATTCAAATTTTAATTACTAAAATTTCTGGGTCGTTACAGGTTGATTAAATGAGAATCAAATAGAAGTAAACTTAAGTTTGATGTGCTTTTATTTAATGGGCTTTCACCCTTATTCGAAGCCAAGCTTCCATAAATTTTAAACTTAAGTTAATTTACTTAATTTGGGAATGGCTAGTAGTATACAAGAATGAAATGCAATGAATGGTTGGTAAATAAATTGGAAATGAAATGGAATTAAATACAGAATGAGTAGAAAATTTATTTAAAGTAATTATAAATTGAAATAGATACCCTATTAAGCAAATATCGTCGAAATTTCATAAGATGAATTGACGTTAGGCGTAAACAAAAGTAATTAAATTTCTGTGAGTTGATAGAGATTAAATAAATTGGTTTTAAAATTAATTGAAGTGAATATGAGTTTGTTCGGATTAAAAATAAATTGAACATAAGCAATTGAGTTGTAAACCATTAAAATTGAATGAAATGGCATATAAATTTGGTTGGAAGCAACTGGATTGGCTTTAAATCATATAAATCGCTTATGGTAAGCATTTGATGTTTGATGCTTTTGTAATGCTTGTGTTTTGCCATTAAAGTAAGTGAAATGCTAATTGATTTTCTATATATGGCACTTACATATTTCAATTGAGTAAGTACAGGTACCCGAAGGCCGTTTGGCTTGTTTTGGATGCGATATATGCTAAAATAAATAAGCCGCTTTCTTAAAATGCTAAATAAGGTACGCCTACGCAATAAAAATAAGAAATATGAACTGTTTTTGCTTTTTCCGACCGGGAGGGTCGATGTATATATATTTATATCTCTTGTCAAATTGCAAAAGCTCCTCCGTACAAAGGAGACTCTGCCAAAAAATTTCCAAAATTTTGGGAGTTAGAAATTTTTTTAAAATTTTTGGGAAATTTTTTTTAACGACAAAACAATTTCAAATCAAAAATTTAAAGTAAATTTGTGGATGAACTAATATGAATCAGTTATACTTGAAAGATAAAATTTAATATTCAAAATTTAAAGTAAATTGAATTCATATGAAAGTGGGGAAAACTAATTTGAATAAAAGTGGGTATGAAACTTATGTTGGAAAATGTATACAATGATTTGGAAGGGTTACGATTGGATATTATTGTCAAGTAAGATATGCAGGTATTAAAGAGAAAAGAAATTGGATTTGGTTCCAAAAGATAAATTTTTATCGCCCAACAAAAAGGTATGTATTTAAATTTCTGTATGAATTGGGCTGGGTTTTTGATCTAGCCACTTGGCTTTCTGTTTATTTTTTGGAATTTTGGAGCCCGTAGAGGCCTTTTGTAGTTGTACCGAGCTAGCCGCGGAAAGGAGACGCTGGCAAAAAATTTCGAAAATTTAGAGTGTGATATCTCGGAAATTGGGCAATATAAATTTAATAATCTTTGTTAGAAATTAATTTGATTTGATAAATTTTGATAATAGGATTTGAATTGGTTTAATAATCTTCTTCTAATAAATATTTAAATTAGTAGATTTTATCTTTTAAAGCTAATAAACTATTTTCTGTTTATATATATATATATATATATATAATTGTATATCTTGTAAAATTGACAAACTTTGATTTAAAACTTAGTAAATAAATTAATTTTCTAATTTTTATTTATATTTGGTAAAATTGGAAATTTGATTTAAAATTAACATTTAACTTTTCAAAACAATTTAATAGATAATTATATAGTTTATATTAAAGGAAAACCTTATTTGTTTAGATTTATATTTAATTAACTTGAATATGAATTTAAAATTAGATTAACATTAAAAACTTAGTTGTATTTTCTTTTTAAATTATTGCTTGAATTTATATATAAGAATTTAAAATAAAATTTACATATGATCTTAATTTATTAAGCAATAGAAGTAATTTATGATATCTTTTATAAATCATTTTAAATATTGTTTAATTTGTTATTTTCAAATGATATTGAGAATACTTAGTTTTTATAAACATACATAAATTTTGCTAGAAATAGGATTTGTTATTTTAAAATTTAATAAGAGTTATATATATGCACATATAAATAACGTGATTTTTATTTTGAAGTTTATAATTTAATTTGGATTTGACTTTGATGTTTTGAAATTTAAAAGAAATAAATGTTTAAAAATATTTGAATAAGCTTATATTCAGAATTTGTTTGTTTCATTTTCTTTTTAATAAATTAAAAATGTAAGAAACTCATTTATATACATAAGAATAATAAATTAAGGTTTTAAAGTATTATAAACAATTTAAATTAAAACTAAAATATTCTTAAATTACATGTGTATATCTCTAAAACACCCTTGTTGACATGTGTTAGTCTTAAAATAAACTAAAGTGACAAATGTTTAAATTTAAAACAAGTGTCCTAATTAAATATTTTTCATTTTCTTCTAATTAAATCAAATACTTGCTTATGTAAATATTTCTTCTCATCTCATTTTCTTTTTACAAATTTTTTCCTCAAAACTTGAGAAATCTTCAGCTATGAAATCTGAAATCATATCCTTCAATTCAAAACAAGAAAGATCTGTAATTTCCCTCAAAACCAAATCTAAACCAAAATTCTGTTCAAGATCAAATTCCTGGAAAAAAATCTGTAATTTCCTCTTAAAAACCCAACTGAAACCCCTGTCTTCTCTAGACTAAAATCTGAAATGCAATTTATTGACCTAAGAAAATAAATTTGCAACTGCAACTTCATAAAACCTGCATGCAACAACAAAGTTAAATCAAGGCCTGCATTTTCCTTTCTCTGCTTTCTCTGGGAAACTTGCAAATGAATCTGGAAGCATACATGTAAATCTGAAAGCATTACAGTATGCAAGATGGAAGTTTTTTTTTAAAAAAAAAAGCAAACTGCGGTTTTAAGTTCAAATGCAAAATTCAACAACTCAAGTTCAAAGCATCCTTCAGTTTCAAGCTTTTCATATCATGGTTTCTCTGCTCATATAAAATAGATGAGTAACATTTTATATTGAATAAACATAAGTATAAATTTAGTTGTTTATTTTATTCTGGAAATATGCATGTTGTTTTCTCTTTACAAGTCATTACTGGTATATTTATTTATGAATGTATGTTGTAGTGCATGCTAAAATGAAATTTATTTTCTGTATTTTAGTTTCCAGATTCTAGAAGTTCTTAAAATTTCACTTCATTGGGTCTAAGCTGTGTTAAGATTCAAGATATAATCAAAATGGGGCTGCTAACATAAGTTACAGTTTTAATTTTTATTTAGCATGAAAAATAAAATAAGAATTGTAATGTCTCTGGGTAACTTAATATAACAGAGCAAATATTTAGCAAATGAAAATTTAACTATTCTGTTTCATAGATTCAAATGTATAAGTTGATTTCTTATACAAAAATTTGAATTTTAAAACATAAATTATGATTTTCAGTTTAAAAATGGTGGAGCATTTCTGGTTTAACCAGAAATCATATTTAGGGATGATTCTGTCGATCAAGAGAGTTTGGGTGACCATGTTTTTTCCTGGTGATGAAGTGATGATCTAGGATGTAGGGAAAAATATTGGATTAGGAATTAAAGCATTGTGGAAATATTAATTTTGAATCAAATTTTTAAACCCTAGACTTTTCTGTTGATATTTGAATTGACTGTTGCGACTTCCCTAGGCAATCGAGTTGTACCAAATTCAGGTTGATGATAGATGGAGTATGGAGTGAGAAGTGACCGGTGGTTTATATGATGGTCGGGGACGTGTTGGAAGGTGATGGCCGACATGCGTGGATGGTCGCGAGACGACGGAGGTGTCGACAATGGTGGTGCATGTGCACGGAGGGAATGGGTATGCTGTTGATTTTGGGGAAGAAGGTGTACACGTATATGTCGGGTTGAAATTTTGGATTGCTCAAAGTTGTGGTTTGTTTTGCTCGAAGCTTTGAGGATTAGGACTCGGGTAAGCTGTTGTTGTGGGTTCAGGGGAGTATGTAGTTGCAGGTTTATGTTACCTGACAGTGCTTTGAAGTTTAAAAATTTCAAAATGAAAATGTTACTCGAGTTATTTAGTGAGTTACTCGAGTTATGTTAATAATTTGTTCGAGCTAGAATAGGATTGGCTCGAATAATTAATTGTTGCTTGAGTTAAAATTTGTTCAGCTTAGAAAACATGTTATGTTTTCAAATTGTAAACTGAATTTAAATCATTAAGAAAAGATTTAAAATGTGTTTTAAATCTAATTTTGTATTATGGATTCAAGTTTTGATTTGAATCATAGTTGGAAATGATTATGTTTTAAATTTAAATTTGTTTAAATAAACTTTAAAGGGGTTTATTGTTTAGAAATGATATAAAGAAATTTGAATTTAAATTGGGAAATTGAAATATAAAGTAATGTTTAAACAAAGTTTAAATTTGATTCAAATTTGGATTTGAATCTTTGTTTCTAATTAAATTTAAGCTTTATAAATATAAGTGTTTAAAACAAATTTGAGTAATAATATAAAGTTTAAATGTTTTCAATTTAAAAGGAAATTTGTTTTAAGTTTTGAAAAATTTATTTTATAGTAAAACTATTAGTTATTATTTAAAGGTTTTAGATTGATTTTTAAAACTTGTTAAAGTTAAATTATAATTTAATAATTTGTATTTCATTTAATTATTAGGGTAATTAAATGAATAATTAATCTATTTAATTAATGAAATGAATAATTACTCAAAGTAATTAAGGGTTTAAGGTTAATTATTTTTAGAACAATTAACTTTTAATTAAGAATAATTAATTAAATAAGGTTTGATTTTAATTAATGATTAATAATTAATTAATCAAGTAATAATGGATTAATTAAGTTTTAATTAACACTTAATTATTTAATTAATTAGGGATTAATTAATGGGTTAATTAATGATTAATTAATTTTTAATTAGTAATAATTAAAATAAGTTAATTATTTTAAAAAATAATTAATGAATTTTTAATAGTTAATGAAGGACATTAACTGAGGATTATTTAATTAATTAATTAATATGATTAATTTTTAATAATTAATTAGATTAATTAATTTAAAGATAATCAATTGAGTAAATTGTTAAGTATAATTACTTATGGAAGTAATTAAGTAAATTAATTACTAATTGTAATTAATTGAGTTTAGTTTGATTTGATTAAGTTAATTAATTCAGTTTAATTAATTTAAAAATAATCATTTGTTGATTTGTGAAGTATAATTACTTAAAGTAATTAAATAAAGTGTAATTACTTAGAGAGGTAATTAATGGGTAATTGCTATACGTAATTAATTAAAGATGATTTGATAATTAAAGTAATTTAAGTATAATTACTTTGTGAATTCATCAAGGAATTAATTTGAGAAAATTAATTATGGAGTAGTTAATTGGTTTGGTAAAGTAATTAAAGGTAGTTAGTTACTAAATGGGGTTAATCAACGGGGATTAACAATTATGGGTTAAATTAAGATTAATTTCTTAATGTAATTAACTTAACTAAGGTAATTAATTTAAATGTAATTAGAGATCATTAATTAATATAATTAATGATGTAATTAAGATTGATTAATTAAGATTAATTAATCAATAATAAGTGATTAAGGGTAATTAATTAATTAATGTAATTAATTAAGGGTTAATGTAATTAATTATAGTTAATTAATTTGTGAAGTAATTAAGGTTAATTACTGTATTTGGATTAAGTATAATTAATTTGTGAAATTAATTAAAGGATAATTACATAAATGTAATGAAGGAGTAATTAATCAAAGGTGATTAATTAAAGTGATTAATTGGAAGATGATTAATTAATTAATTTATAATTAATTAATAGTTATGAAAGCAAGATTTTTATTGATAGGGTAATTAATTTAATTCACTTAAAATTAATTAGAGAATGATGTAGTTAATTTAATTAATTTTAAATTAATTATATTTGGTATGATAAATCATTGCTTATATGGTTGGATAATGTTGTTTTCCTTGATTGATTTGAATTCAAATATGAGATAAATAAATGTTGAGTGATATGGATGCATTGGTTGCATTGTGATGATGATTTGGATTATCTTTTGATAATGATGATATGGTTTACCTGATGTGATGATAATATTGAATACCTGTTGTGAATCTGTGATTTATCTATTGGATATAAAGATAATTGAATTATTTTAAACCTTAAAAACAACTTGGCCTTAAAAGATACGCTTTGGATTTCGATGAGACCGGGATCGGGTTTCCATATTTGGATATCCGAAAACCACATCGATCCAAATTAACGTTAGGTCGTGAATCTAAGTGGAGTAAGTGAAGACTCGAGGTGTAAGAGCTATACGTCAGTATAACTCTGTGGGTGATTCCGTAATGAGTTTGACGGAATAGTACTTATAGATTCGAGATAGAGATTCAGAGTGCAAGGGTTATCGTCGTTAACTCTGAGGGTGATTCCAATACGAGTGTAACGAGATAATGCCTTCAGTTT
This sequence comes from Allium cepa, assembly GCA_030765085.1. Lineage (NCBI taxonomy): Eukaryota > Viridiplantae > Streptophyta > Magnoliopsida > Asparagales > Amaryllidaceae > Allium > Allium cepa. Next base: position 753,167,973 of record CM060931.1, on the reverse strand, counting down.
CGTTCGAAACCGGAACGAACTTGTAAGGATTAAATCCTTTCAGAACATCGTCAGGTGGACGATGAGCATTCTAAGAGATGTGTTCTATAAAGGTAATCGTAGCCTCGATCTTCATCAACCAGGAATGACTAAAACAGGGGAGGTGCAGCAAGGCTTCGTGGGTAGATCCCACTGGAGAGCAAGATTTCCCCCTGTCTAGAGGTCCCTTTTTATTCGGCTGTGTGGGCGGTTGGAACGTACGCCAACTGCGGGGTTGTCTTGTTCGGGACTGTCCAGTAAGGGATGGTTCCGGTCTTGTGTTGCAGGGGGTCGGGAGTGATCCTCGGTACGTTGATCTAGGCCACATACTGTGACGGGCGGTACCCCAGTAGCCCTGCCATTGTATGGAATCCAAAATCCAATAAGTGCCAACGGTTTTGATTGTATTACCCACTTTTGTGGCTAGTAGCTGGAATTTAATCATGTAACAATTTCGGCTATTTCTTATTTACTTGAAAACCCTATACACTACTATAATATCACTGGATTTCCTATCAAATGTTTTGGTTAGCGTAAGGTAAAAACTTTTCCATGTTTAAGTGTGGGAAGTCTTACGTGATACCTTTCTTTTCAAAAGGTTTTTGAAAGTTAAGCAACTTTAACCTGTTACTCACACCAGACCCATGTCTGACCCGGAGTTTATTTTTTTTCATAAACTCTTGGGTACTCAAATTTTTACGAGTAGCCAAGGGATTCAGGTTAGCCTTGACGAATATTGGAGGAGCAATGGAGCAGGAGGCTTCTGCGTTAGATATGTAGTTTTCGCTGTGTATTCTCTGTGACTTATCTCTTTGGTGTGATGTATTGAGTTATATAACTAGACAGGGGTTTATAACTGTCTAGTATGTGATGTATATGCAGTGTAACTCTGATTAGTGTTGTAAACTATGTAATATTTTATGTTATTAATATAATTTATTCGTTCCGCTTTTAGATTCTGATTTGTTGTTTCTTTCTTCTTCTCTTTCTTCCTATTCTCTGTCCCTTTCTTTCTTATTAACGATGTGACTTCCTGGAGTCTGGAAGTTGGGTCGTTACAGTGGTATCAGAGCATTAGGTTGAGTGAATACCTAGGTTCTGGAGTGGTGTCTATCTTGAGAGAGCGTATTTGTAATTTTTATATATATATTTATATATTTCTACCTATCTGTTGGGTTACCTGTTCGGGGTTTCCAATATAGGTTATAAAGGTAGATAAGGTAGTGGATGTGTAACACGACTACTACCCTTGGTTGAAGTTTGGTGTTTGAGATTGGTAGTGTATTTGTCGAGACTGTAGACCTAATACCGTCTCGAGTGAGTTGTGTAGAGTATAGGATTTCATAGATCTCTGAAGGTAACCTGTAAAGGTTGAGATCATCTCTGCATTTGATGAGTAGAATTTGGATCTGTCAGTTGGGCAGAAGTGAGTGATGGTATCTTGATACCTCAGGAATTAGTAGCTGTGTGATGAGACGCGGTAACTATGGATGTCTCCGAAGATTTTTCTTTGGAACAAGTTTAAGAAGTATGTCTGCTTCGATGTTGTAACTGGATTCAGCAGGATGTTTCTGTCTTGTTTGAGGCCAGAGATTCTCGAAGAGCCTTGGATTAGGAAGTCTTTGGCATCAGTGTCAGCAGTACAGCTCGGAGTATTCTGTGTGCTGGCAAGAAGGTCTTCTGGTTAGCTGTTTTTTTCTTAAGGAGTTCAGAAGCAGCCGGATAGATTCATTTCTTTGATGGGTTGGCTAGTTAAGCATAGACTATTTTGATTAGTAATGAGAGAATAGTTTTCTTTAGATATTGGACGGGTTGATTGCAAAAGTGACTTGCGATAGTTTGAGTGTTCTCTTGAACTATGAGAAGTTTATCCGTACCTGGAGGCTGAGTTTTCTTATTGACTAGATTCCCGGAATGCTAACGGTAGTTCAGTTTAGTAGAAGGATCAGATGGGATATCTGAGTTTACTTTTATGGATTTGTTGAACCATGTTTCTGAGATGTGTTATCCAGTTTGTGCTCAAGTTTTCCTTCTACTTCAGATCAGAGTTGTGCAGCGGAAGCAGATGGAAGTGCTTTTGTTTTGTCTTTTCCGGATAGGAGGAGTAAGTTAGTCTTCTGATATTTGTGGAGTAGAGTTGGTGTTCTTGGTTTGGAATTGATCTTGAGGAGATCATTCTGTTGAGTTGTTTTGGTCCAGTTTGTTTCTAAAGACATCAGCGAAGATTGAGCTGATCGAGAAAGTTGAAGGCAGCCCAGGATCATCAGAAGGGTTTTGTGGGTAAGAGACGAAGGAATCTGGATCCCGGAGTCGGAGATTTGATTTTGGTAAGTTTTTCTCCAATCTAAAGAATTTTAAGATTGAGTAAGACTGGGTAAGTCAGCTCCGAGGTGTTTTGGATCTTTTCTGTATTCTTGTGAGGATTGGTTTCTGATTTTCAAGGTTGAATTGTCAGTTTGGATAACTGGATTTCGATGAGTTTCACGTATCTCTGAGGGAGTACGTGTATGATTTATCCCTGGTTGTGGAATCAGCAGTTTAGAAGGATGTGATTGTTGTGTCAGACTTGTCTGAAATCTGATAACCTGTTTATTTTTGAAAATCTTGTTGGATAGGAGCTCTGTAGCATGGTAGTATTGATTGTTTAGGTTCTATAGAGCGAGTATCCCGATATTTACCGGGGAAACTCGTGAAAATTTTATCCAGAATTTTTCTAGATAATTAAATTTGTTTTGATTAGGTAAATTGGTTGCTATGGTTGTTAGCATATGTTTGATATATGCTTGCATCTTAAAATTAAATCTTAGGATAGATTATTAAATTACCTTTGCTTTTAAATTTCGGGGACGAAATCCTTTTAAGGGGGAAGGATTGTGATATCCCGGAAATTGGGCAATATAAATTTAATAATCTGTGTTAGAAATTAATTTAATCTGATAAATTTTGATAATAGAATTTGAATTGATTTAATAATCTTCTTCTAATAAATATTTAAATTAGTAGATTTTATCTTTTAAAGCTAATAAACTGTTTTCTGTTTATATATATATATATATATACTTGTATATCTTGTAAAATTGACAAACTTTGATTTAAAACTTAGTGTTAACGCTAAAATTTGAACGCTAACACCCCGGTGTATGAAGTGAGATTGTGAAAGCACCACCCGATAGCTCGGGAACAGATTATAAGCAGATAATAGCGAAAAAACAGTAAACAACAGCAATTTTATAGTGGTTCGGCTTAAGAGAGAGCCTACATCCACTTTGAATATCTTTATTGACGATTTGATTACAAGTCGATGCAATTACACTTTGATTACAACACACTTCGAGTTACAAGTGACTTAGAACAAGTAGCCTAAACTTCAATGTCGATCCAAATCTTTGAACTCATGTTGGACATGTATAATTTCTTTGTGAAGTTCCTTGAAAGTGTTGAAGTAGTTCAGAATGCAGCAGAGTAACGGCGCTTGAAATGAATGAGCCAAAAAGTCCCTTGAATGTTGGAGGTGGCCATGTATTTATAGGCAAATTTCTGGGCTGGAATTGTTAAGTCATGAGTCGTGACCGACTCAGGATGAACCGTGACCGACTCACATATCACGAGTCAGCAAGCAGTGGCATAGATGAAATGGCATTGATCTTGTTCCTCGTATGCTTAGGTCGCCAGCGACTTATGATAGGTCGTTAGTCACCTTGAGTCGTTGGAAACCCTGAGTCGTTGGAAACCCTGAGTCGGTCTGCCCCATAAACCACTAACTAGTTAAACCACTCTGCTCCTCTAAGGCATTAACTCGTTGAGTCGTTGATCCACTGAGTCGTTACGAACCTTGAGCAGATGAGTCGGTCCAGTCCTTGAGTAGATGAGTCGGTCCAGTCCTTGAGTCGATGAGTCGGTCCAGTCCTTGAGTCGTCTCGTATGAGCCGTGAACTTCGTTGAGTCGGTAACTCAATGAGTCGGCCTGTATCATGAACTGTTAAACTCCATGAGTCGTTCCATTCCTTAAGTTGCTGAAGCCCCTTGAGTCGTAAATCCAATGAGTCGTTAAAGACCTTAAGTGGATGAGTCGGCCCAAGTTTCAACTCGTTGGCAGAACAGGGTTAACATTTGCCCCTCGAAGTACACGCCTAAGTCGTAGGTCGTGTGCTTCGACTTATCTTAACTCGTGTGTCAACTCAAACTTCACTGCCCAAAGTTATAAAAACCTGAGTCGTTCCCCTTTTCTTCTCGCTCCCAAACCTTTAAGCCATGTCTGCCATTAACGCACATTCAAGCTCTTAAAGGCGATTTCGACCAGATTCTCCATCGATCATCTCTATCATCATATTGCGTAAGCGATCTCGCTCTCCTTGTGATTTTCGATCATCCCTAGCTTATGCGCCCCATCTCCATCTTCGATTTTCCCCTTTGAGCCCTGTGAATTTGGTTGCTTTGGTCATCAATGGACTTAGGGTTATCTGTTCTGATGGTTTACGATTCGAGGCGGTTTAGTGGTGCGATAGAGCTAGGATTGTTGATTGAGAGCTTATTGGATTAATGGGTTAGGAATTAGAAGGTTCACGGGATAAGAGGGAGACGGTTCATGGGGTAGGAGGGAGACGGTTCATGGGTTAAGAGCTAGAAGGTAGACGGGTTTAGGAATTGTATGGTAAGTTGGCCAATCAGAGTGGAGCATTGCTTCAGATGCGACTCAATAATTCTGGACGACCTAATATCCTTTGCGACTCAACTCTGGACCTGCTTACCAGTCCTCACGACACAAGTCTTGAGTCGGGGCCGAGATAGGACTTGGAGAATTTTCTCATAACCTTGAACTGAAATCTATTCCCTCTTCTATGCCTTACGACTTAAACGCTGCCAACTCAGAGTGTTGATAACTTAAAGCATAAACGACCTAGGCCACCTTATAACTTTTAAATCATGGGCGAGTTAACACGTTGAACTGTCTTGGGGCATAATTCTGACTTGAACTTTAACTTGGATTGCTGAAATATACTGCCTGAATATTGATTTGTTTGGACTCTAACCTGTTAAACTTTGTTGCATATTTTAGTTTTACAGATTGCTTCAATTTGCAAGTATACAACCTGCTTAATACAATAATCACAGAAAATCGGGACGAATATACTGCCATTGATTGCCCACATCCAATGACAGATTAGTCAATAGAAGATAATTAACTTAAATAGATTGCGTAAATGAAGTGCTTTAAATCAACAAATTCAAGTAGAGTGCTAAAGCAACATTGAACTAGTCAACTGAAATTGACCGGTTTGCACCAACACTATACCTGAATTTTTAAATTAACAAGTCCTGAAATTTAGTAATTGATCAATTGCCAACTAGCTTAACTTCAGTTATATTTACTTGTTTATTTTCATTAGTTCTGCACAACACTTCACACTTTTAGGAAACGTGCACCTTCGCATTTGAACATCCAGTTGCTTGTGTAGAATGACTTCTCAACAAGAAGAACCGATGGGCCAGGCTGAAGATGTCTTCGCAATAGCTAACCCAGTGGATAACCCTCCGGAGAGAACTTCCACAACTCTGAATCAGCGGGTGTTTAACCAATTGCGCATCCAGTTTGGCATTGCCGAAGCTGATGCCTTACTGCCGGGGCCAAATGATACTGCAGATAGGCCCCCTCTTGGCTTTGTTGCTGTCAATCGCCAAATGTGCTTGAGCGGTGCCATCCCACCTTTTAATGACTTCCTTCAGCAATTCCTGCTTCGGTTATCTATCTCTCCATTCCAATTGCACCCCAACGGCCATGCCATTCTGATGGGGTTATGTGTGCTATTTAGGAGAGTTTTGGACCGATTACCGAGCTTTGGGGAAATCTGCTACCTCTGCTCATTCACAAAAATTAAAGATCATCCCTCTATCGTAGTTATAAGGAGTGCTTGAAAACGCAAACTCATCACTGATCTTCCTGAAAGCGTTGATGGATTTCTAAATCAGTTTTTCTTTGTTCGCTGTCCTCCAAGGTTTTATGCCATCTGGAGAGTAGGAAGTAAGATTTCCAGTTCTTATTTTTCCATTCTTGAGCTTTTTGAAATCTGAGTTGCTAAATGCTAACTTCGCTTCTTTTTTCCTGTTTTAGCACTTCCTCCTCCCTCTAGAGATCCATGCTATAAGCAAATTTTTGAAAGACTGAATGTCATGGCGGCAGAAGAGAGGAGTATAAAGTTTTTGTTAAATGATGAATTTTTACATCAATATGGGCTTCTTCATTCCTCTCGCTTCACTCAGCCTCATGAAGTTCCAACTGAAATTCCCGATTCTCCGACGGAAACTCCTGATGCCCCGGTCTCTTCTAAAGAGCACATGCGGGGAGGAACCTCTATAGAAACTCCACTAGTGAAGTGTTCAACTCCGAAGGATGCTGCGGGGCCGTCTGACAAGTCTGTACTTGCCCCAGTTATCAAAGAGGAAGAACCTCCACGATCTTCCAGAAGATCTGCTGACGAAGGAGTTGAGAAAGTAAGTCACAAAAAGCATGATGGTGATGATGTTTTTGAGGGGTTGAGCGACTTAATTGTGACTTCACAAGAACTTTTCAAAGATGATGTTTCCAAAACTATCTCTTCTGTAATCGAGGCGACATCTTCTCTACAACAAATGTCAACTCCTCCTACTCAAGTTATCACCACCTCTACTCCACAGAGTGGTCTGTAGCATGATGCGTGTAGTTTACACATTACACAACACTTAGGATTTTCAGCACTTCTACGCACTCATCTTCTTATACTTTAAAGATTTCTAAAGCTTATATTTTTTTATTTCAGATTCTCCAATGGGGCGCAGCAGCTCATATTACGATGATTTTCAGCGCTACGGGAGGCGTAGCCAATATGATTATAGGCGTTACCTCCCCTCTTACAGAGAATCCGATGAAGAAAGAACTGCCCGAAAGGCTCAAGAGAAGAGGGCTCAAGAGGATCACTACAAAAGAAAGGAGAGGGAAGAGCGCCATGATTCTTCACAGAGAGGTGACGATTCCCATAAAAGAAAAACCCATGATGACAGAGGAAAATGTCATGTGGTTGAAGATTTGAGCAAGCGAGCGCGACATGGTGAGAAGCACACCACTATAACTCCTGAAAAGGTTACCGCCCCTGCCTCGCTTGATATTCCTTCCGGCTCTCCCGCTCTCGGGAAGTCGGACATCCAAACTATAATTAGCAGACCCAAATTCCAAGTTGGACCGGGTCCTGCCACTTTGCAAAGCCGATTTCCTCAGTGGTGTCTGAAGGGAGTAAGGTTTGACCTTGACTTGGTCCCCATTTACAAGTCTGTCATGTTACAAAACCTTGACGCCGTTAAACTTGACATTGAGAGGATGTCGAACTGGCAGAAACTTGTTGACGAGCTTCAGAGGGTTAATCGTGCAAACATAGAGGCCATGCTCACCATGGAAAATGATAAAGCCGAATGGCAAAAAGTGCTCGAGCAACATGACACCGAGATGAGAAGCATTGCTTCTTACAATGAGGAGCTTGAAACGAAAGTTGAAGAACTGAAACAAGAGCTTGTTGCTTCCTCTACTTCTTATTCTCAAAAAGAAGAAGTGCTCCTCAAACAAGTGAGAGATGCCCACGCTAGCCAAAGGGATGCCGAAGACAGGCTCGAAGTGCAGAAAAGAATTAGCGAGGGCTATGTCGCTGACATTGAAGAGCTTCAGAAGAAAAACAGCTCCCAAGAGGCGGAGATTCAAATGCTTAAGCTTCAACTTTCTAAAGCTGAAATGGAGCGTGATAAGGCCGTTGCCGGCAAAATTGCAGCTGAAGATTCTTACGAGGCAACGAAAGCCAACATTAGCTCAACATTATTTGATTTCTATCTGCACAGCATTTTGGGGCGTGGCAGCCTTGCCTTTCTAGGCCCTAAGTATGAAATTACACTAGCTGAAGTTTGGGAGGCAGCACTCGATATGCTCGGTGGTAAAGGCGCTGGCTACGCTGAGTCAGCTCTTGAAGAGCATTATCTTGATGATGATGCCCGCGCTGCTCTTGCCAAGGGGAGAGAATAGCTTGCAAGATTGAGAGCCGAAACAGCGGCAGGAGAATATTCAGGAAAAATCACCTCGACTACTCCAATACAACCTTCTCCTTCAGCCGAAATTGATATTATCGGTTCTAGTTCTCATTCCCCTTCTCCTACTAAAGTCACCACTGATATTACAAGCATACAAGGTGGAGATGAGGGCGGCGAGAGTGCTGAGGCACAGGCTTACGAAGTTGACATCAGGGAACCGACTTCTGCAGGTAACCCTACTGACAATCTTGCCCAAGTAGACTGCTCATCTGTTTCTTATGAACTTGATGGGCTTTTTGACTACTTCTTAAATCTTGGCGAACCTTTATCTCCGCTTTTTGCTGACTTAAACTTTTTTCCTTCTACAGAGAAAACGTTGGGCATTGTTCAAGGTTCTCCTCCTCCGGTTATCCCTCCTCCGTCTCTTCAGGTGGCTCCTCCTTCTGCTTCACAGCCCGGGTCACAAGAGGAACAAATTGAGGCTCTTCATGGCCTAGATGACCCTATCGTTTCGCAAGAGCAGAAAGACGAGGGACTTGAAGGAGGCGAGATCTCTCCGGAGCGGACTCCTTCTGATGACGTAATCTTGTCCGCTCTTGTTACTCCAGGGAGTGAGTCTTCTTCGAAGAGAAGAAAGAAGCACGGAACATCGAAGAGGAGGGGGAAGAAAATCATTGCTACTGAAGAGGAACCGGAAATTGCACCAATTGCACCTCCCTCTCCTTCTTCCCTTATGCCTTCAGACCAACCTAAAAAGCTAACCATTCGGCCGGGTAAAGGGTCTAAAGGTGGCAAGAAGAAATGAAGATTCCGGCTTTTAGCTTCTTGTCTTTTGCATGTACTGGTCGAGAATTGTGCGGGTGTCGGCCCCTGCTTTTTATTTTGAAACTTGTATCTGCAATACAATTGAATAAAATGATCCTTTATTTGTACAGACTCTTGTTTGAATTTGAGAATGCATTTATTAATCATTTTTGCACAAGTTTATTTATATGATATTGCAGCGGGCTTATGGCATGTTGTTTGAGCATTATTTTCGTCGATGTGGCTATACCATATTGTATATAACTATACCATGTTGCCCCCATACCATAAGCTTGCTGCAATATTTTATACTTCGAGGGGACTTGCACTCTTATTTTCTGAAGAATAATTATTTCACTCTTGAAGAAATTCTTCGTAGAGTACAACTCCCTTCATATAAGTCTTTACGCTTTGTTCTTCGAAGAAATCACTTTTCTTTTGCTTATGTACACATTTTACCAAGTGAATTCTTCTATGAGGTAAAGCGGGCCTCTGAAGGGTACTTTAACTTTCTCTTTTTTTTTTTTTTTTTTGAGGAAGGTTATTTTCCAGAATAGGTAAATCACTCTTCCTTTGAAAGTTAAAGTGTGCCCTTGATGAGGATTTTTTTTCTTACATAGGAAGTTGTGCCTCTGAGGAGGGATTTTTTCACGTTTCAACACTTGGAAGTTTTATTTCAATCTCGGTGAAACGTGTACCTCCAAAGAGTTGTTCCTTTGAAGGAAGCCTTTTCACGTTTCAACACTTGGAAGTTTTATTTCAATCTCGGTGAAACGTGGGCTTCCGAAGAGGTCTTTCTTCTTGATTGTGTCTCCGGGAGGAGGTTTTTTCATTTCTGCCTCTGGGAAGAGGTCTTTCTGTCTTATTGTGCCTCTGGGAAGAGGTCTTTCTGTTTCTGCCCCTTGGGAGAGGCCTTTTTTTTGTGCATTTCAACTCTGGTGAAGTGAAATTCCGAAGAGCGGCTGTTACACTTCAACTCCTGGTGAAATGTGCCTCCGAAGAGGTCTTTATTTTGTTTGACATTTCAACTCTGGTGAAGTGAAATTCCGAAGAGCGGTCGTAACACTTCAACTCCTGGTGAAATGGGCCTCCGAAGAGGGCTTTTACTTTGTTTTACATTTCAACTCTGGTGAAGTGAAATTCCGAAGAGCGGTTGTAACACTTCAACTCCTGGTGAAATGGGCCTCCGAAGAGGGCTTTTACTTTGTTTTACATTTCAACTCTGGTGAAGCGAAATTCCGAAGAGCGGTTGTAACACTTCAACTCCTGGTGAAATGGGCCTCCGAAGATTGCCTGGAAGTTACTCTCTCATGGTTGGAGGGTCATGACTCCTCCAATCTTTTTTGGTTGAGTAGAGAACTTTCTTTTTTGCAGCATATGCTTTGTTAGAGGTCTTTATCCTCCGAAGAGTTGTGCCTCCGAAGAGGACTTGTGCCTCCGAAGAGGGCTTTAGTTGTTCCTTGTCCACTTGCTTACGCCTTTTCAGTGATCCTCTATTTTTTTATTTTTTTTAAGCTTGCACTCCCTTCTCTTACAAGTAGCTTGTTTAATCCAAAGAAGTGTACTTCATTGCTAGGCCAGTTCACGAGAACGGACATAAGCTTCTTAATTGGATGTTTGTTTGTTCAAACTTCTCAATTTATTAGCTAAAGCCCGTTTTCGGCGAAATCATTGACCGTTCAATTGAAGCACTTCTTATCTAGGATTTAAGCTCGGGAATTTTGCGACTTGGAATTTGTTTGTTGAATGATAACAAGGATCACTTGGCCTCGTAATGTGCAAGTTTTGTTTTCGTTGCCTGCAAAAATTTAAATCGACATTTCAGTAATACATTCAATGTACTTTTCATATCGAAAATAAAGAAAACATGTAACAATAATAAGGAACACAAGATTTATAGTGGTTCGGCCAAGAATTTGGGCCTACATCCACTTTATAATCTTTCATTATTCACTTGCATCAGTTTTACAATCGCTTTCAATTACAGGAATTATACATTCATAATTTTCTTTACAATATTTCAACAAAGCTATCAAGTAAAGTATGGACGCAAGTGATTGCTGTTCCAAGCTCTTGGAATTTGATCTCCTTCGACAGTAGTGAGTTTGTATGTGCCGTCCAGAAGCTTTTGACCTATGACATATGGTCCTTCCCAATTTGGCCCAAACACACTTGTTGCTGTCATAATTCTCTTTAGGACTAAATCTCCAATTTCAAAGCTGCGTTGGCGAACTTTGGAATTGAAATGTCTGGCTATCCTTTGCTGATGAGATGCGATTCTGAGCTCAGCCTCTTCTCTTTTTTCATCAAGGAGATCTAGTGCCTCAAGCTGTAGTTTCTCATTCTCCGCTTGATTGAAATGGATTCTTCTATGTGAAGGGACCTCTATTTCTACCGGAATCATTGCCTCTGATCCGTATGCCAATGAAAACGGAGTATGCCCAGTCGCAGTTTTGTGGGTAGTTCTATAGGCCCATAGTGCCAGCGGTAGCTTATCGACCCAACCACCTTTTGCTCTTTCAAGTTGCTTCTTGATGGTTGACTTGATAATCTTATTTACGGCTTCCACTTGCCCGTTTGCCTGCGGATGGGCTACTGCTGAGAAGCTCTTTCGGATTTTGAATCGTTTGCAAAAATCTTGGAATTCTTCACTTTCGAACTGAGTACCATTGTCTGTAATTATTTTTTGAGGCACACCGTATCTGCAAATGATACTTTTAGTCACAAAACATATCATCTTTTTTGAGGTGATAGTAGCCAGTGGTTCAGCTTCTGCCCACTTAGTAAAATAATCTACAGCAACAATGACATATTTAATTCCAGATTTGGAAGTTGGTAACGGTCCTACAAGGTCTATTCCCCATATCGCAAACGGCCATGGACTAACCATCTGTGTGAGTTCAGTGGAAGGAGCTCTAGGAATTTTGGCGAATCTTTGGCATCTGTCACATTTTCGGGAATAGTCTGCTGCATCTCGATTAATTTCTGGCCAAAAATATCTGTATCGGAGAATCTTTTTAGCTAAAGTTTGACCACCTAAATGATCACCACATTCTCCCCCATGCACCTCAGCTAGGATTGTTTTGGACTCTTCCCTGGATACACATCGAAGTAACGGCATTGAGAATCCCCGTCTGTATAACTGGCCATCTTGGACTATATAGCGAGAGGCTTTCCTCAGTAGCTTCTTTCGTTCTTTTGAATTTTCCGGTAAAGATCCATTGAGCAGATATTCTGTTATTGGAGTCATCCATGATTCTTGCTCTTGAGACACGCTCATGATCCAATCAATATTCATCTCATCAATGCTTGGGGTCGACAGGATCTCCACTGGAGTTAACCCCAGAAATTGAGCTTCGCCTGTGCTAGAATACTTTGCGAGAGAATCTGCTTTCATGTTTTCTTCTCGAGAAATGTGACTTATCATGTAATGATTGAAATCACCCAGGAGTTCCCAAGCCTTTGACAAGTAGGCGGGCAGATTCCCCCCTTTCGCTTGGAATTCCTTCTTGACTTGGCATACAATAAGTTGAGAATCACTGAAGATCTGTAATGCTCGGATGTTTAGTTCTTTAGCAATCCTTAGGCCAGCGATAAGAGCTTCGTATTCTGCTTCATTGTTTGCTGAAGGAAATTCCAATCTTAGTGCATAGCATAACGATCGACCTTCAGGGGTATCGAGTACAACTCCTGCTCCAGAACAGTAGTCGTTTCTTGGGCCATCGACATTTAACTTCCATTGGATTGGGGAATCGTCGATCGTTTCCTCCTCACTGTTACCCTTATCTGTGAATTCTGCGATGAAATCCGCTAAAGCTTGTCCATTGATTGCTTTTCGGGGATGATAAGTGATGTCATATTGACTGAGTTCAATATTCCACTTTAGAAGACGACCCGAACCCTCAGGGCGAAACAGGACTTGCTTTAAAGGTTGATCAGTGAGGACTCTGATAGGATGAGCTTGGAAATATTGCCTCAACTTCCTAGATGCAATTAGTAGACAATAGGCGAGTTTTTCCAACTTAGAGTAATTCATATCTGCCCTAGTGAGTCTTTTGCTGATATAGTAAACTGGATGTTGAATCCTCTTGTCTTCCCGTATCAGCGCTGCACTTAAAGCATGAGATGATACTGCCAAGTATATAAGAAGATCCTCGCCATCGCCAGGCCTAGAAAGTATTGGAGGCGTTTCCATATGGCGAATCAATTCATCAAAGGCTTTTTGGCATTCGGGAGTCCAATCGAAGTTTTTATTTCCTTTCTTTAGGGCGTCAAAGAATGGGATGCATTTATCTGTGGCTTTGGAAATGAACCGACTCAAGGCGGCGACTTTTCCATTGAGACTTTGCAATTCCTTCTTTGTTCTAGGAGCTCTGATTTCCTTTAAGGCGGTAATTTGAGCTGGACTAGCCTCAATGCCCCTTGCGCTCACGATGAAACCTAAAAACTTGCCGGATTCCACTCCAAATGAACATTTTAAAGGATTGAGCTTCATTCCGTATTTCCGGAGGACTGCGAACATGTCAGCTAAGTGTTCTATGTGATCCACTGCTTTCTTAGACTTTACTAACATGTCATCGACGTAGACTTCCATAGTCTTGCCCAATTGCGGTTTGAACATAGCATTAAAAAGTCTTTGGTATGTTGCCCCTGCATTCTTCAGCACGAAGGGCATAACTTTGTAGCAGTAAAGACCAACGTCGGTGATAAAGCTCGTGTCCTCCTGATCTGGCTCATGCATAATGATCTGGTTATATCCGTAGTAAGCATCCATAAAAGATAACAATTCGTGTCCCGCTGTTCCGTCTACCAGTTGATCGATTCTGGGTAATGGGAAGCGGTCTTTGGGGCAGGCCTTGTTTAGATCTGAAAAATCGATGCATACTCTCCATTTTCCGTTGGCTTTCTTAACCAGCACTGGATTTGAAACCCAATTCGGATAGGTAGATTCTTTGATAAAATTATTCTCCATGAGCCGATCAACTTCTTCTTTTAACGCTGCCGACCTTTCTGGACCTTGAGTTCTCCTTTTCTGCTTCACAGGTGTAAATTTTGGATCAATATTTAGAGCGTCTACTGCAACTTTTGGGGATATTCCGCACATATCGGCATGAGTCCAAGCAAAAACATCCAAATTTGCCTTTAAAAAAGATATTAAGATATTCTGAATTGACGCATTAAGTTGTGAACCCACATTCAACACCTTGTTTGGGTCCTTTAGGTCAACAAGTATTGGTATTGTCGTTTCCACTGGTACCACTCTATTCTCCCCTGCACTGACTTTTCTAGGATCCATTTCTTTCCTTGCTCCGCTGTGCTCGCCAGTGCAGGGTCCGCCCTGTAATTGCTACAAGGCTGGTTCTTTGATGCGGACTGGGGCTGCCGCATCCTTTCCCATTTCTCTTTTTCTGGTTTCTCGTAGCTCTGTTAGATAACATTCCCGCCCCGCATTTTGATCCCCTTTTATGACTCCCACTCCATTATCTGTGGGAAATTTAATGGTGAGGCACCATGGGGCCAGAACAACTTTGAACGCTGCGAGAGTTGGACGGCCAAGGAAAGCATTGTAAGCAGAAAATTCGTCGACAATCACAAAAGTTTGCTTGCGGACCACTTTTCTCTCTCCTTCTCCAAGTTCCACAAACAAATCAATGGTTCCCACCAGCTGCTTTGGCTCCCCAGTGAAGCCAGCGATTTTCTGCGATGAGGCTTGCACATCAGCCATAGGGATCTTCATTTGGTCGAATGTTTTCTTGAAGAGGATATTGCAGGATGCGCCACAATCGATGAGAACTCTTCTGACAATGGCTGGCCCGATACCAGCCGAGATGACTAAGGGATCCAAGGTAGGAGCTCCAATACCTGCGGAATCCCTGGCTCTGAACACAATATCATCATTGAAAGTTCTTTGTTGCTTCAGGGGCATAGCACCTTCCAAAACAAATACATCTTCCTCGGTCGGTACATACTTCAAAGCTCGGGTATACCTTTCCATCTCACCCCAGCTTCTGCCTGCTGGGTGAGGTCCTCCTATAATGACATTGATAATGGGCCTTCCAGATTCATGCCCTGCAGCCTTCTCACCTGTCCTAGGCTGATGAGCAGGAGCTTGTTGCCCCTGACTAGACGAAGCAGGATTGTTGCTATTCTTTTTCACAAATTGCTGCAGCTTGTTTTCCCTTAGCAACTCTTCAATCAGATTTTTCAACTGGCGGTATTCGTCGGTCTCATGACCGGGTTGATTATGGAAGCGGCAGAACTTGCCACTCTGTATAGCCTTTTTCCCGGTTCTCAGAGGAAGAGATTTAGGAAAATCGACAGAATCTTTAGTGGCGAGGTAGATACGCTCCGGCGTATCTGATAAGGGAGTATACTCTGATGGCTTGAAGGATCGAGGCTTCTTCAGATTACTCTATTTCTTCCCATTGTTATTTTCCCTTTTTTGCCCTACAGATTCATTCTTGCGTGGAGCAACAGTGTTATATTCAGCTTTTTCCAACACTGCCTTTACCGGTACAGGACGGCTTTCCAGGCGCATGAACTCATCTGCTTTCTTGTAGAATTTTTCAAGGGAATTTGGTTCCTTCATGTTTAGCCATTTTCCAAATTCGCTCGACTTGTCGATGGCCCTCATCAGATAGGTCAAGATCATCTGTGGTTCTGCATTGTCTACCTCGGCCAGCGCTATATTAAAGCGATTCAAGAAAGATCTGATAGTTTCACCTGGATTCTGCTCTAAACTTGACAACGACATAATATCTTTGGCTTTTGAAGCATATAGTCTGAACTGCTCCTTGAATTTCCGGGTCAAGTCCGAAAACTGATCAATAGATCAGACTGGTAGCTTGGTGAACCACAGTAGAGCCACACCTTCTAGATATACAGGAAAATATCGGCACTTTATCTTATCAGAGGCTCTGGCACCTGTCATGTGCCAATCATACTTGTATAAGAATTCGTTCGGATCAATTGTCCCCTTGTAAGCTGGAATGGTTAGAGAGACAAACTTCCTTGGGAATTCAGCCTTTAAGATTTTCTCAGTAAATGGAGTTTTACTTGGGGCGAAACCCCATTCTTTCTCGTCTTCAACCCTCTGCATACTCTCTTTCATGATTTGTCGGACCATTCCAGAAAGATACTCCTCATCATGTCGAGTTCTAGATCCACCAACCTCAGGAAGTGTTTGTTCAAAGGGGCTAGCAGCCCTTTCAGGAGCATTCCTTTCTTCAGCATCATGAATGTTGCCAGCAAAGTTCCTTTCATTACCTGCCGGTTGACGGTTTGCCCCAAGCAAATCGTTCAACCTATTCAGAATTAGAGCATTTTGGGCACTCTGAGCCTCGAATTGTGCATTTTGGGCATTTATCTGCTGGTTCAGCCATAAGATTGCAGCATCCAGCTCTGCCTTTGTTACTCCGACAGCTGGAGTGGCTTGATTCGATACAGGAGAAGCGGAGGTTCCCTCTTGAGCATTTCCAGATTTTACAGATCTACTTTTCCTTCCAGGAGCCATAATCTCGGATAGACTTCTGGTTTTCAAGGAAATTCTCTCTACAAATCTCTGTGAAGCAATGATGATAATTCACCTGAGTTCGATTCTCAGTGAAAGCACCAAAAATGTTAACACTAAAATTTGAACGCTAACACCCCAGTGTATGAAGTGAGATTGTGAAAGCACCACCCGATAGCTTGGGAACAGATTATAAGCAGATAATAGCGAAAAAACAGTAAACAACAGCAATTTTATAGTGGTTCGGCTTAAGAGAGAGCCTACGTCCACTTTGAATATCTTTATTGACGATTTGATTACAAGTCGATGCAATTACACTTTGATTACAACACACTTCGAGTTACAAGTGACTTAGAACAAGTAGCCTAAACTTCAATGTCGATCCAAATCTTTGAACTCATGTTTGACATGTATGATTTCTTTGTGAAGTTCCTTGAAAGTGTTGAAGTAGTTCAAAATGCAGCAGAGTAACGGCGCTTGAAATGAATGAGCCAAAAAGTCCCTTGAATGTTGGAGGTGGCCATGTATTTGTAGGCAAATTTCTGGGCTGGAATTGTTAAGTCATGAGTCGTGACCGACTCAGGATGAACCGTGACCGACTCACATATCACGATTCAGCAAGCAGTGGCATAGATGAAATGGCATTGATCTTGTTCCTCGTATGCTTAGGTCGCCAGCGACTTATGATAGGTCGTTAGTCACCTTGAGTCGTTGGAAACCCTGAGTCGTTGGAAACCCTGAGTCGGTCTGCCCCATAAACCACTAACTAGTTAAACCACTCTGCTCCTCTAAGGCATTAACTCGTTGAGTCGTTGATCCACTGAGTCGTTACGAACCTTGAGCAGATGAGTCGGTCCAGTCCTTGAGTAGATGAGTCGGTCCAATCCTTGAGTCGATGAGTCGGTCCAGTCCTCGAGTCGTCTCGTATGAGCCGTGAACTTCGTTGACTCGGTAACTCAATGAGTCGGCCTGTATCATGAACCGTTAAACTCCATGAGTCGTTCCATTCCTTAAGTTGCTGAAGCCCCTTGAGTCGTAAATCCAATGAGTCGTTAAAGACCTTAAGTGGATGAGTCGGCCCAAGTTTCAACTCGTTGGCAGAACAGGGTTAACACTTAGTAAATAAATTAATTTTCTAATTTTTATTTATATTTGGTAAAATTGGAAATTTGATTTAAAATTAACATTTAACTTTTCAAAACAATTTAATAGATAATTATATGGTTTATATTAAATGAAAACCTTATTTGTTTAGATTTATATTTAATTAACTTGAATATGAATTTAAAATTATATTAACATTAAAAACTTAGTTGTATTTTCTTTTTAAATTATTGCTTGAATTTATATATAAGAATTTAAAATAAAATTTACATATGATCTTAATTTATTAAGTAATAGAAGTAATTTATGATATCTTTTATAAATCATTTTAAATATTGTTTAATTTCTTATTTTCAAATGATATTGAGAATACTTAGTTTTTATAAACATAAATAAATTTTGTTAGAAATAGGATTTGTTATTTTAAAATTTAATAAGAGTTATATATATGCACACATAAATAACTTGATTTTTATTTTGAAGTTTATAATTTAATTTGGATTTGGCTTTGATGTTTTGAAATTTAAAAGAAATAAATGTTTAAAAATATTTGAATAAGCTTATATTCAGAATTTGTTTGTTTCATTTTCTTTTTAATAAATTAAAAATGTAAGAAACTCATTTATATACATAAGAATAATAAATTAAGGTTTTAAAGTATTATAAACAATTTAAATTAAAACTAAAATATTCTTAAATTACATGTGTATATCTCTAAAACACCCTTGTTTACATGTGTTAGTCTTAAAATAAACTAAAGTGACAAATGTTTAAATTTAAAACAAGTGTCCTAACTAAATCTTTTTCATTTTCTTTTAATTAAATCAAATACTTGTTTATGTAAATATTTCTTCTCATCTCATTTTCTTTTTACAAATTTTTCTTCAAAACTTGAGAAATCTTCAGCTATGAAATCTGAAATCATATCCTTCAATTCAAAACAAGAAAGATCTGTAATTTCCCTCAAAACCAAATCTAAATCAAAATTCTGTTCAAGATCAAATTCCTGGAAAAAAATCTGTAATTTCCTCTTAAAAACCCAACTGAAACCCCTGTCTCCTCTAGACCAAAATCTGAAATGCAATTTATTGACCTAAGAAAGTAAATTTGCAACTACAACTTCATAAAACCTGCATGCAACAACAAAGTTAAATCAAGGCCTGCATTTTCCTTTCTCTGCTTTCTTTGGGAAACTTGCAAATGAATCTGGAAGCATACATGTAAATCTGAAAGCATTACAGTATGCAAGATGGAAGTTTTTTTTTAAAAAAAAAAAAAGCAAACTGCAGTTTTAAGTTCAAATGCAAAATTCAACAACTCAAGTTCAAAGCATCCTTCAGTTTCAAGCTTTTCATATCATGGTTGCTCTGCTCATATAAAATAGGTGAGTAACATTTTATATTGAATAAACATAAGTATAAATTTAGTTGTTTATTTTACTCTGGAAATATGCATGTTGTTTTCTCTTTACAAGTCATTACTTGTATATTTATTTATGAATGTATGTTGTAGTGCATGCTAAAATGAAATTTATTTTCTGTATTTTAGTTTCCAGATTCTGGAAGTTCTTAAAATTTCACTTCATTGGGTCTAAGATGTGTTAAGATTCAAGATATAATCAAAATGGGGCTGCTAACATAAGTTACAGTTTTAATTTTTATTTAGCATGAAAAATAAAATAAGAATTGTAATGTCTCTGGGTAACATAATATAACAGAGCAAATATTTAGCAAATGAAAATTTAATTATTCTGTTTCATAGATTCAAATGTATAAGTTGATTTCTTATACAAAAACTTGAATTTTAAAACTTAAATTATGATTTTCAGTTTAAAAATGGTGGAGCATTTCTGGTTTAACCAGAAATCATAGTTAGGGATGATTCTGTCGATCAAGAGAGTTTGGGTGGCCATGTTTTTTCCTGGTGATGAAGTGATGATCTAGGATGTAGGGAAAAATATTGGATTAGGAATTAAAGCATTGTGGCAATATTAATTTTGAATCAAAATTTTAAACCCTAGACTTTTCTGTTGATATTTGAATTGACTGTTGCGACTTCCCTAGGCAATCGAGTTGTACCAAATTCAGGTTGATGATAGATAGAGTATGGAGTGAGAAGTGACCGGAGTTGTAGATTCTCCGGTGATTAGATTTGGGTGATTGAAGCGAATTTTTGATTCGACCATTGTTCCAGTTTCGAGCTCAGAAGCTCGATTGTGATTTTGGGGTTCGGTGGTTTATATGATGGTCGGGGACGAGTTGGAAGGTGATGGACGACATGCGTGGATGGTCGCGAGACGCCGGAGGTGTCGACAATGGTGGTGCATGTGCACGGAGGGAATGGGTATGCTGTTGATTTTGGGGAAGAAGGGGTACACATATATGTCGGGTTGAAATTTTGGTTTGCTCGAAGTTGTGGTTTGTTTTGCTCGAAGCTTTGAGGATTAGGACTCGGGTAAGCTGTTGTTGTGGTTTCAGGGGAGTATGTAGTTGCGGGTTTATGTTACCTGACAGTGCTTTGAAGTTTAAAAATTTCAAAATGAAAATGTTACTCGAGTTATTTAGTGAGTTACTCGAGTTATGTTAATAATTTGTTCGAGCTAGAATAGGAATGGCTCGAATAATTAATTGTTGCTTGAGTTAAAATTTGTTCAGGTTAGAAAACATGTTATGTTTTCAAATTGTAAACTGAATTTAAATCATTAAGCAAAGATTTAAAATGTGTTTTAAATCTAATTTTCTATTATGGATTCAAGTTTTGATTTGAATCATAGTTGGAAATGATTAAGTTTTAAATTTAAATTTGTTTAAATAAACTTTAAAGGGGTTTATTGTTTCAAATTAAATTAGTTTTCCCCACTTTCATACGAATTCAATTTACTTTAAATTTTGGGAGTTAGAAATTTTTTTTAAAATTTTTGGGAAATTTTTTTTAACGACAAAACAATTTCAAATCAAAAATTTAAAGTAAATTTGTGGATGAACTAATATGAATCAGTTATAATTGAAAGATAAAATTTAATATTCAAAATTTAAAGTAAATTGAATTCGTATGAAAGTGGGGAAAACTAATTTGAATAAAAGTGGGTATGAAACTTATGTTGGAAAATGTATACAATGATTTGGAAGGGTTACGATTGGATATTATTGTCAAGTAAGATATGCGGGTATTAAAGAGAAAAGAAATTGGATTTGGTTCGAAAAGATAAATTTGCATTGCCCAACAAAAAGGTATGTATTTAAATTTCTGTATGAATTGGGTTGGGTTTTTGATCTAGCCACTTGGCTTTCTTTTTTTTTTTTGGAATTTGGGAGCCCGTAGAGGCATTTTGTAGTTGTACCGAGCTAGCCGCGGAAAGGAGACGCTAGCAAAAAATTTCGAAAATTTAGAGTTTGATATCCCAGAAATTGGGCAATATAAATTTAATAATCTGTGTTTGAAATTAATTTGATTTGATAAATTTTGATAATAGGATTTGAATTGATTTAATAATCTTCTTCTAATAAAAATTTAAATTAGTAGATTTTATCTTTTAAAGCTAATAAACTGTTTTCTGTTTATATATATGTATAATTGTATATCTTGTAAAATTGACAAACTTTGATTTAAAACTTAGTAAATAAATTAATTTTCTAATTTTTATTTATATTTGGTAAAATTGGAAATTTGATTTAAAATTAACATTTAACTTTTCAAAACAATTTAATAGATAATTATATAGTTTATATTAAAGGAAAACCTTATTTGTTTAGATTTATATTTAATTAACTTGAATATGAATTTAAAATTAGATTAACATTAAAAACTTAGTTGTATTTTCTTTTTAAATTATTGCTTGAATTAATGTATAAGAATTTAAAATAAAATTTACATATGATCTTAATTTATTAAGTAATAGAAGTAATTTATGATATCTTTTATAAATCATTTTAAATATTGTTTAATTTGTTATTTTCAAATGATATTGAGAATACTTAGTTTTTATAAACATACATAAATTTTGCTAGAAATAGGATTTGTTATTTTAAAATTTAATAAGAGTTATATATATGCACACATAACTAACTTGATTTTTATTTTGAAGTTTATAATTTAATTTGGATTTGACTTTGATGTTTTGAAATTTAAAAGAAATAAATGTTTAAAAATATTTGAATAAGCTTATATTCAGAATTTGTTTGTTTCATTTTCTTTTTAATAAATTAAAAATGTAAGAAACTCATTTATATACATAAGAATAATAAATTAAGGTTTTAAAGTATTATAAACAATTTAAATTAAAACTAAAATATTCTTAAATTACATGTGTTTATCTCTAAAACACCCTTGTTGACATGTGTTAGTCTTAAAATAAACTAAAGTGACAAATGTTTAAATTTAAAACAAGTGTCCTAATTAAATCTTTTTCATTTTCTTTTAATTAAATCAAATACTTGCTTATGTAAATATTACTTCTCATCTCATTTTCTTTTTACAAATTTTTTCCTCAAAACTTGAGAAATCTTCAGCTATGAAATCTGAAATCATATCCTTCAATTCAATAAAAGAAAGATCTGTAATTTCCCTCAAAACCAAATCTAAATCAAAATTCTGTTCTAGATCAAATTCCTGGAAAAAAATCTGTAATTTCCTCTTGAAAACCCAACTGAAACCCCTGTCTTCTCTAGACTAAAATCTAAAATGCAATTTATTGACCTAAGAAAATAAATTTGCAACTGCAACTTCATAAAACCTGCATGCAACAACAAAGTTAAATCAAGGCCTGCATTTTCCTTTCTCTGCTTTCTCTGGGAAACTTGCAAATGAATCTGGAAGCATACATGTAAATCTGAAAGCATTACAGTATGCAAGATGGAATTTTTTTTTTTTAAAAAAAAAAAAAGCATACTACAGTTTTAAGTTCAAATGCAAAATTCAACAACTCAAGTTCAAAGCATCCTTTAGTTTCAAGCTTTTCATATCATGGTTGCTCTGCTCATATAAAATAGGTGAGTAACATTTTATATTGAATAAACATAAGTATAAATTTAGTTGTTTATTTTATTCTAGAAATATGCATGTTGTTTTCTCTTTACAAGTCATTACTGGTATATTTATTTATGAATGTATGTTGTAGTGCATGCTAAAATGAAATTTATTTCCTGTATTTTAGTTTCCAGATTCTAGAAGTTCTTAAAATTTCACTTCATTCGGTCTAAGCTGTGTTAAGATTCAAGATATAATCAAAATGGGGCTGCTAACATAAGTTACAGTTTTAATTTTTATTTAGCATGAAAAATAAAATAAGAATTGTAATGTCTCTGGGTAACTTAATATAACAGAGCAAATATTTAGCAAATGAAAATTTAATTATTCTGTTTCATAGATTCAAATGTATAGGTTGATTTCTTATACAAAAACGTGAATTTTAAAACTTAAATTATGATTTTCAGTTTAAAAATGGTGGAGCATTTCTGGTTTAACCAGAAATCATATTTAGGGATGATTTTATCAATCAAGAGAGTTTGGGTGGCCATGTTTTTTCCTGGTGATGAAATGATGATCTAGGATGTAGGGAAAAATATTGGATTAGGAATTAAAGCATTGTGGCAATATTTATTTTGAATCAAATTTTTAAACCCTAGACTTTTCTGTTGATATTTGAATTGACTGTTGCGACTTCCCTAGGCAATCGAGTTGTACCAAATTCAGGTTGATGATAGATGGAGTATGGAGTGAGAAGTGACCGGAGTTGTAGATTCTCTGGTGATTAGATTTGGGTGATTAAAGCGAATTTTTGATTCGACCATTGTTCCAGTTTCGAGCTCAGAAGCTCGATTGTGATTTTAAGGTTCGGTGGTTTATATGATGGTCGGGGACGTGTTGGAAGGTGATGGCCGACATGCGTGGATGGTCGCGAGACGCCGGAGGTGTCGACAATGGTGGTGCATGTGCACGGAGGTGTCGACAATGTCGGGTTGAAATTTTGGATTGCTCGAAGTTGTGGTTTGTTTTGCTTGAAGCTTTGAGGATTAGGACTCGGGTAAGTTGTTGTTGTGGGTTTAGGGGAGTATGTAGTTGCAGGTTTATGTTACTTGACAGTGCTTTGAAGTTTAAAAATTTCAAAATGAAAATGTTACTCGAGTTATTTAGTGAGTTACTCGAGTTATGTTAATAATTTGTTCGAGCTAGAATAGGATTGGCTCGAATAATTAATTATTGCTTGAGTTAAAATTTGTTCAGGTTAGAAAACATGTTATGTTTTCGAATTGTAAATTGAATTTAAATCATTAAGCAAAGATTTAAAATGTGTTTTAAATCTAATTTTCTTTTATGGACTCAAGTTTTGACTTGAATCATAGTTGGAAATGATTAAGTTTTAAATTTAAATTTGTTTAAATAAACTTTAAAGGGGTTTATTGTTTAGAAATGATTTAAAGAAATTTGAATTTAAATTGGGAAATTGAAATATTAAGTAATGTTTAAACAAAGTTTAAATTTTATTCAAATTTGGATTTGAATCTTTGTTTCAAACTAAATTTAAGCTTTATTAATGTAAGTGTTTAAAACAAATTTGAGTAATAATATAAAGTTTAAATGTTTTCAATTTAAAAGGAAATTTGTTTTAACTTTTGAAAAATTTATTTTATAGTAAAAGTATTAGTTATCATTTAAAGGTTTTAGATTGATTTTTAAAACTTGTTAAAGTTAAATTATAATTTAATAATTTGTATTTTATTTAATTATTAGGGTAATTAAATGAATAATTAATCTATTTAATTAATGAAATGAATAATTACTCAAAGTAATTAAGGGTTTAAGGTTAATTATTTTTAGAATAATTAACTTGTAATTAAGAATAATTAACTAAATAAGGTTTGATTTTAATTAATGATTAATAATTAATTAATCAAGTAATAATGGATTAATTAAGTTTTAATTAACACTTAATTATTTAATTAATTAGGGATTAATTAATGGGTTAATTAATGATTAATTAATTTGTAATTAGTAATAATTAAAATAAGTTAATTATTTTAGAAAATAATTAATGAATTTTTAATAGTTAATGAAGGTCATTAACTGAGGATTATTTAATTAATTAATCAATATGATTAATTTTTAATAATTAATTAGATTAATTAATTTAAGGATAATCAATTGAGTAAATTGTTAAGTATAATTACTTATGGAAGTAATTAAGTAAATTAATTACTAATTGTAATTAATTGAGTTTAGTTTGATTTGATTAAGTTAATTAATTCTGTTTAATCAATTTAAAAATAATCATTTGTTGATTTGTGAAGTATAATTACTTAAAGTAATTAAATAAAGAGTAATTACTTAGAGAGGTAATTAATGGGTAATTACTATACGTAATTAATTAAAGTTGATTTGATAATTAAAGTAATTAAAGTATAATTACTTTGTGAATTCATCAAGGAATTAATTTGAGAAAATTAATTATGGAGTAGTTAATTTGTTTGGTAAAGTAATTAAAGGTAGTTAATTACTAAATGGGGTTAATCAACAGTGATTAACAATTATGGGTTGAATTAAGATTAATTTCTTAATGTAATTAACTTAAATAAGGTAATTAATTTAAATGCAATTAGATATCATTAATTAATATAATTAATGATGCAATTAAGATTGATTAATTAAGATTAATTAACCAACAATAAGTGATTAAGGGTAATTAATTAATGTAATTAATTAAGGATTAATGTAATTAATTATAGTTAATTAATTTGTGAAGTAATTAAGGTTAATTACTGTATTTGGATTAAGTATAATTAATTTGTGAAATTAATTAAAGGATAATTACATAAATGTAATTAAGGAGTAATTAATCAAAGGTGATTAATTAAAGTGATTAATTGGAAGATGATTAATTAATTAATTTGTAATTAATTAATAGTTATGAAAGCAAGATTTTTATTGATAGGGTAATTAATTTAATTCACTTTAAATTAATTAGAGAATGATGTAGTTAATTTAATTAATTTTAAATTAATTATATTTGGTATGATAAATCATTGCTTATATGGTTGGATAATGTTGTTTGCCTTGATTGGTTTGAATCTCAAATATGAGATAAATAAATGTTGAGTGATATGGATGCATTCATTGCATTGTGATGATGATTTGGATTATCTTTTGATAATGATGATATGGTTTACCTGATGTGATGATAATATTGAATACCTGTTGTGAATCTGTGATTTATCTATTGGATATAAAGATAACTGAATTGTTTTAAACCTTTAAAACAACTTGGCCTTAAAAGACACGCTTTGGATTTCGATGAGACCGGGATCGGGTTTCCATATTTGGATATCCGAAAACCACATCGATCCAAATTAACGTTAGGTCGTGAATCTAAGTGGAGCAAGTGAAGACTCGAGGTGTAAGAGCTATACGTCAGTATAACTCTGTGGGTGATTCCATAATGAGTTTGACGGAATAGTACTTATAGATTCGAGATGGAGATTCAGGGTGCAAGGGTTATCGTCGTTAACTCTGAGGGTGATTCCAATACGAGTGTAACGAGATAATGCCTTCGGTTTCTTTCGAACCCGGAACGAACATGTATGGATTGAATGCTTTCAGAACATCGTCAGGTGGACGATGAGCATTCTAAAAGATGTGTTCTATAAAGGTAATCGTAGCCTCGAGCCTCATCAACCGGGAATGGCTAAAACAGGGAAGGTGCAGCAAGGCTTCGTGGGTAGCTCCCACTTGAGAGCAAGATTTTCCCCTGTCTAGAGGTCCCTTTTTATTTGGCTGTGTGGGTGGTTGGAACGTACGCCAACTGCGGGGTTGTCTTGTTCGGGACTATCCATTAAGGGATGGTTCCGGTCTTGTGTTGCAGGGGGTCGGGAGTGATCCTCGGTACGTTGATCTAGGCCACGTACTGTGACGGGCGGTGCCCCAGTAGCCCTTCCATTGTATGGAATCCAAAATCCAATAAGTGCCAACGGTTTTGATTATATTACCCACTTTTTTGGCTAGTAGCTGAAATTTAATCATGTAACAATTTCGGCTATTTCTTATTTACTTGAAAACCCTAGACACTATTATAATATCACTGGATTTCCTATCAAATGTTTTGGTTAGCGTAAGGTAAAAACTATTCCATGTTTATGTGTGGGAAGTCTTACGTGATACCTTTCTTTTCAAAAGGTTTTTGAAAGTTAAGCAACTTTAACCTGTTACTCACACCAGACCCATGTCTGACCCAGAGTTTATTTTTTTTTCATAAACTCTTGGGTACTCAAATTTTTACGAGTAGCCAAGGGATTCAGGTTAGCCTTAACGAATATTGGAGGGGCAATGGAGCAGGAGGCTTCTGCGTTAGATATGTAGTTTCCGCTGTGTATTCTCTGTGATGTATCTCTGTTGTGATGTATTGAGTTATATAACTAGACAGGTGTTTATAACTGTCTAGTATGTGATGTATATGCTGTGTAACTCTGATTAGTGTTGTAAACTATGTATATTTTATGTTATTAATATAATTTATTCGTTCCGCTGTTAGATTCTGATGTGTTGTTTCTTTCTTCTTCTCTTTCTTTCTATTTTCTATCCCTTTCTTTCTTATTAACGATGCGACTTCCTGAAGTCTGGAAGTTGGGTCGTTACAGTGGTATCAGAGCATTAGGTTGAGTGAATACCTAGTCTCTGGAGTGGTGTCTATCTTGAGAGAGCGTATTTGTAATTTTTATATATATATTTATATATTTCTACCTATCTGTTGGGTTACCTATGCGGGTTTTCCAATATAGGTTATAAAGGTAGATAAGTTAGTGGGTGTGTAACACGATTACTACCCTTGGTTGACGTTTGGTGTTTGAGATTGGTAGTGTATTTGTCGAGACTGTAGACCTAATACCGTCTCGAGTGAGTTGTGTAGAGTATAGGATTTCATAGATCTCTGAAGGTAACCTGTAAATGTTCGGAGATCATCTCTGAGTTGGATGAGTAGAATTTGGATCTGTCAGTTGGGCAGAAGTGAGTGATGGTATCTTGATACCTCAGGAATTAGTAGCTGTGTGATGAGACGCCGTAACTATGGATGTCTCCGAAGATTTTTCTTTGGAACAAGTTTAAGAAGTATGTCTGCTTCGATGTTGTAACTGGATTCAGCAGGATGTTTCTGTCTGGTTTGAGGCCAGAGATTCTCGAAGAGCCTTGGATTAGGAAGTCTTTGGCATCAGCGTCAGCAGTACAGCTCGGAGTATTCTGTGTGCTGGCAAGAAGGTCTTCTGGTTAGCAATTTTTTCTTAAGGAGTTCAGAAGCAGCCGGATAGATTCATTTCTTTGATGGGTTGGCTAGTTAAGCATAGACTGTTTTGATTAGTAATGAGAGAATAGTTTTCTTTAGATATTGGACGGGTTGATCGTAAAAGTGACTTGCGATAGTTTGAGTGTTCTCTTGAACTATAAGAAGTTCACCCGTACCTGGAGGCTGAGTTTTCTTATTGACTAGATTCTCGAAATGCTAACGGTAGTTCAGTTTAGTAGAAGGATCAGAAGGGATATCTGAGTTTACTTTTATGGATTTGTTGAACCATGTTTCTGAGATGTGTTATCCAGTTTGTGCTCAAGTTTTCCTTCTACTTCAGATCAGAGTTATGCAGCGGAAGCAGATGGAAGTGCTTTTGTTTTGTCTTTTTTGGATAGGAGGAGTAAGTTAGTCTTCTGATATTTGTGGAGTAGAGTTGGTGTTCTTGGTTTGGAATTGATCTTGAGGAGATCATTCTGTTGAGTTGTTTTGGTCCAGTTTGTTTCTAAAGACATCAGCGAAGATTGAGCTGATCGAGAAAGTTGAAGGCAGCCCAGGATCATCAGAAGGGTTCTGTGGGTAAGAGACGAAGGAATCTGGATCCCGGAGTCACAGATTTGATTTTGGCAAGTTTTTCTCCGATCTAAATAATTTTAAGATTGAAACTATAAAGGTTTTGGGAAGTTGGTTAAGGTGATAGTGAATCATTAATAAAAGATAGTGGTAGGATGTTGAATTGTGGGTTTTGAGAAAAGGTAAACGGGTTTTGAACCATTCTTCCTAACTAGTAATTTCGGGGACGAAATTCATTTAAGGGGGAGGAATGTGACGACCGGGAATTTACAACAATTTAAATTTGAATAGTTAATTGATTTTAAAATATTTGAAAGTTAATTTTAACTTGAATTCAAGATATCAATATTTACTTGGTAATTAAATCATTGAATTATATAGTTTAAATATTGAATTTAATAATTTAAAATTGATCTTCACTTCCGTAACTCATGCATACAATCAAATTAGCCTCCGAAACACGTTCCATCGTGTTCGAAATGCGGGTAAAACCTTATAAACGTCTGTCGGCATGTCTGATTTGGGGTTCGAAATTTCGCGTTACGCAACGAGATATTTTCAATATTAAATTATTTTATAAAAGCGTACTCAAGAAGCTAATTCCCCAAATCAATATTTTATTTCTGTCCTCTCTTCTTTCAACAAATACGAAACTGAGCCTCCCTCTTTCCTTCATTCCCAAAATCGATTCGTTTATAAAAAAAGAGAAAAAGGGGGGCGACTCGAACTCGAGTGGGGAAGAGGCGGGGTCGCGAGAGAAAGGGGAGGGCCGAGGGAATTTTGCGTGCTCGTTTCCAAGCCAACACGAATCACGGCGCGAATTGATGGACGTGGGATGCGTTCGCGATCATGAGGCGAAAGGAAGCGCTATTGCAAGCATGGGGAAGCGATCGAGCTTAGTATAAGAAGGAACGCAAGTGAGCGCGTCGGGTGGAGGTTCATTGGAGGTGGCGGTGGCTCTCGAATCGAGTTTGGGTATTGGCTGTTGAACGAGGCGAAGGCGGGTCGCGAGTGTGTCTATGCTTGGGCAGATGAGTTTCTTTCGAGGTTGCAGGTATTGTTAGTGATAAATTCAATTAAATTAAATATTTGAATTTGTGTTGTAAATTTTTTTTATCACAGTAAGTTGCACACAGTTCTGTTTTTCATTCAATTTAAATTTCATATATACACACATTTATATATATGAATTGGAAAGAAAATTTTATACAGAAGGGTATAATTCTGTAAATTGCTATACATTTAGTTCGATAGTTAAAACTGTTACATTAAGGATTAGTACGTATAAACTTGTAAATTTAATTGTTTATCAAAATCTAATAGTAAAGTTAAATTTAGAGTTCTGTTATCCCAATAGATTTCATTTCAAAAATGAGAACCATTATTTAAAACTAGTTAATTAAAATTTATTTAATGTTAAAAATAAATTGTTAAATTAGATCAAATTATTAGTAAATTATGAAATGTTTATACAAGGTCATAAACTGAAAAGAAGCGAGCCGGGTTGGAAGTGGGTTGCAAAACAGGAATCAAAGGTGAGTAAATCTCATTATGTTGGATTTTAATTTAAATTTAAATGGTTAAATTTTAATAGTTGGTTGAATGATTAAATTAATTTGATGTGCACTGATGATGATGTGACTTTGGTTTTGATTGATTTTCAAGTTAACTGTGATTTGACTCGAAGTATTTGGGTTTTTAAATTATTTAAAACTTAAATCATAAATAAGAAGCTTAACGATTTGTGATTCATCGAAATAGTAGGGTAATCGAAATGGATAATTTATTAATTAAATTAATTAATAAATCGAGTTAATTAATTAGTAAGTAAAGGTTTGAATTCATTAAGGTTTAAGTTAATTTAGTCGAATTAATTTAGAAAAACCAATGGATGATTTGATAGAAATTACTTAATGGTATTAATAAAATATAATTACTTGGTGAAATTAATCAAGAGATTAATTAAGATGATTAATAAAGGAGTAATTGATTTATTTAATGAAGTAACTAAAAGGATTGTTAATTACAGTTTGGAATTAATCGAAAATGATTAATATTGTGGTTTAATTAAGATAAATAAATGTGATTAGGATAAATTAAAATATAATTGAAAATCCTTGGGTTTTATAATTAATGGTGTAATCAAAGATTGATTAACCCATAATAAGTGACTTATGAGAATTAATTCATATAAGCAATTAAGAATAAATGAAATTAATATAGTCAACAAATTTATGGGGTAATTAAAGAATACTTACTGATTTTGGATAAGAATAATTAATATTGTGTAATTAAACAAAGATAATTATATGAATGTAACTGAAAATATATTTAAACCAAGGTGATTAATTAAGATGAAAAATGACGGACTGGTTGGTTAATTGATTTGGAAATTAATTAATGACAAGTGAATAGTTCTAAATGGTTGAGGTTAGAAATTCAATTATAATTAATTTAATTAATATCAGTATTATGGACGATTGAATGATATTGGATGCTTTGAATGAGTTGTTATCTCTGATATAAAATGAATGTGTTTTTCGTATGTATAACTTGGGTTAGGATGACATGGGGCTCGAAGACGCCGGGATCGGGTATTGGGAGATACCCGAAACCACTTCAAATTTCTTATAAATTAATATGAGAAATTGATAGGTTGGAATGATTGGATTTAAAT
Organism: Allium cepa; assembly: GCA_030765085.1. Classification (NCBI taxonomy): domain Eukaryota; kingdom Viridiplantae; phylum Streptophyta; class Magnoliopsida; order Asparagales; family Amaryllidaceae; genus Allium; species Allium cepa. The sequence goes on along the minus strand of CM060931.1, from coordinate 753,136,977 downwards.
GATTTGGATTATTAAATCTAAATTTTGGACACTTAGAAAACTTAATTTGAAATAAGTTATGTCTATAACAAATTGTGACTTGTAAAATTAGTTTGAGTTACCCAGGTTTTTATATGAGTTATTGCTTGGTATTCTATGTTAGATGGGTTTACTCACGCTGGTTTCCAGCCTGATCCGGGTGTTACTTTGGTGTAATGCTTGGGTCAGACCGAGTATTATAGATTTTCAGGTAGTTACGTTTTGGAGCTCAGGAGGCGAGTTGGATGGCAATAGCGTATAGGGTATTTCCGCTGTATTTATATTATTGTTAATCTGAGACATGATAATTTTATATATTCAGTGACTGTATATATGTGAAACTCTGATGTATATTAAATGTAATCAACAGATATAGTATTCTTTTGTAAACTGTTGTTATTGATTATTATATTTTATCTGCTGCGAATGTGAGTTGTTGATGTTTCTGTTCTTCTTCTTCTTCTATCTCTTTCTTCTTTTTCATAACTATCTGCAATTTTCGGCTTCGAAAATTTCGGGTTGTTACATTCAAGTCCATGTGTTTGGAACCTTTGATCATCCTATCATGCTTGGAGAAAAAGGTTGCAACTTCATTGTCGCAGTAGACAGTTAGTGGCTTAGAGATAAAACTTAAAGTGCCAAATTGTGAGACAAAATTACGCAGCCATGTTCCCTGAATTGAAGCCTCATAACATGCTACGTATTCAGCCATCATGGTGGATCCGAAAAGCATCTCAGATTCTGGCTTCTCCATGATATTGCACCTCTACATAAGAGGTACACATAGCCAAGAGTGCAGATCCAAATGTCAGGACATCCAACAAGGTCTGAATCAGAATAACCAGTTACCTGTAGGTAACTTGATTTTCTATAGGTGAGCATGTATTTCCTTGTTCCCTTTAGGTATCTCAGTACCTTCTTTGCAGCTTTCCAATGAGCGATTCCTGGGTTACTTTGAAATCTGCCCAGCATACCAACTGCATGACTGATACCAGGTCTTGTACAGACCTGTGAATACATCAAACTCTCTACAAGAGGTGCATAAGGATATTTGGTCATTTCTTCTCGTTCCATAGGAGTCTTTGGGCACTGCTCAAGAACAAGTTTGTCCCCTTTCTGCAGTGGGACAGGACTAGAGGAACAATTTGTCATGCCAAATCTCTCAAGAATTTTGTCAATATATGCTTTTTGAGACAATCCTAGAATTACTTGTGATCTATCACGGAATATTTATATTCCTATCACATAGGAAGCCTCATCCATATCTTTCATTTCAAAGTTCGTTGAGAGATAATCCTTAGTTTCACGTAATAAACCAAGGTCGCTGCTAGCTAATAATATGTCATCAACATACAAAATCAAAAATATGAACTTGCTCCCACTGAACTTGAGGTATATACAAGGGTCAACTATATTTTCTGTTAAATCAAAAGCGGTAATGATTTCATGAAACTTTAGATACCATTGTCTAGAAGCTTATTTCAGTCCATATTTTGATTTCTTAAGTTTGCAGACCATGTCTTCCTGTCCTTCAATTATGAAGCCTTCAGGTTGACGCATGTAGATTTCTTCTTCCAAGTCTCCATTTAGAAAGGCTGTTTTCACATCCATTTGATGTAACTCGAGATCGTAATGAGCAACTAATGCCATGATCATTCTAAGAGAATCTTTCCTGGAAACAGGAGCAAATGTTTCATTATAGTCAATGCCTTCTTGCTGATTAAAACCTTTGAAAACAAGTCTGCCATTATATCGTTCAATTTTACCATTGCAGTCACATTTGGTCTTGAAGACCCACTTACAACCGACTGCTTTATGTCCTTGCGGCAATTGAACGATTTTTCAAACTTGATTATTATCCATAGATTTCAGTTCACCTTTCATGGCATCAATCCATTTAATAGAATTAACATCCTTAATGGCTTGTGAATAAGAAATTGGGTCCATAGTTCCTTCAGATTCTATTAGATAAAGAATATAATCATCAGGAATGGCTGATCTTCTTTGTCTTTGAGATCTTCTTAATGTTAGTTCCTGTGGTACTTCATCAACATTATGATTGGTGATAATTTCATTATGGAGTTGTTGATCATTTATTGGGTTTTCCTCATTGTGAACAGGTTCAACAATGGGATGATTCCCAATATATTTCGAAATAGAGGGTAAGATAATGGGTACCCTTATTTCATGAATGACCACTTCTTGTTGTTTTGTACTCCCACTGATTTCACCATTCTCATAGAATTTGGCATTGCCGATTTCAACAATTCTTGTACTATGGTTAGGAAAATAAAATCTACATTCTTTTGATTTTTCGAGGTAACCTATAAAGTAACCACTGACTGTCTTAAAATCCAATTTCTTTTCATTTGAATTGCACAGTCTAGCTTCAGCTGGGCAACCATAAATTTGAAGATGTCTTAAACTAGGTTTCTATCCTTTTCAAAGTTCAAAAGGAGTCTTTGGAACGGCCTTACTTGGAATTCTATTTAAGATGTAGACAGCTGTTTGTAATGCATCCATCCATAATGATATAGGTAAATTTGCATGACTCATCATGAATCTAACCATTTCCATGTATGTACGATTTCGCCTTTCAACTACACCATTCTGCCATAGAGATTCAGGCGTTGTGTATTGTATAACAATTCCAAGTTTTTGAAGAAGTCTAGCAAAAGGTTCAGGATGTTGTCCCATTTCATCATACCGTCCATAGAATTCACCACCCCTATCTGACCTAATGATTTTCACTTTTATTTTTAATTGCCTTTCGACTTCAGTAATGAACACTTGTACAACATCGACTGATTGAGATTTTTCATGCAACAGATAAAGATAGCAATAACATGAAAAATCATCGATAAAAGTGATGAAATATTTCTCTCCTCCAAAAGTTGGAATATCAAAAGGTCCAGAAATATCTGTATGTATTATTTCAAAAAGTTGTGTACTTCTTGTGGCTCATATCTTTGTGTTTTTTTGTTGTTTTTCCTTTAATACAATCAACACATGTTGTAATGTTAGCGAAGTCTAGGTCCGGTAGGACACCATCTTTCACTAACCTCTTGATTCTTTCACTGGATATATGACCCAGTTTTTTATGCCACAAGAAGTAAGAATCATTCTTGAATGACTTTCCTTTAGTTTCTTTTCCATGCAGGGTGAGTTGGATTTCAGCATTTTGTTTAAGATGAAGTTTATAAAGTCCATCAATTAATATTCCAGAACCAATAAGACTAGAACTTTTTTAAATAAACTAAAGTTTCCATTTCCAACTTCAAAAGAATATCCAAATTTATCAAGTACACTTACATAAATCAAATTACGGGAAATAGACAGAACATAAAGAGTTTGACATAAATCTAACTGATAACCGCTATCTAAAATAAGACGAAAAGTCCCAATAGCTTCAACTGGAGCTTTATCTTGATTCCCCATGAAAATGAAATTCTCACTTAGGTTTGTGGTTTGGATCGTAATGATTCCGTACATAGAATTCGAAACATGAACGTTAGCAGCAGTACCAATCCACTAAGTAGAAGAAGGTACATTAGTAAGATTTGATTCGAAATAACTTACGAAACCCATTGGGTTACCTTTCTTTTCGAACCATGCTTTGCGCTTAATGCAATCTGCCTGGGAGTGTCCAGGTTTCTTGCAGAATTTGCAGACATCCTTCTTTTTCTTCTTGGATGGTTGAGTGGCGTCATCAGATTTGGGTGGTGCTCTTTTATGTTGTGAGTTGTTCTTTTTGCCAGCTTGTTTTTCAACACCTTGAGTGAAATAAGCAACTTTAATGCCTTGCGAGCCTTGCCTAGACTCCTCTTGAGCCAGTTTGTTAGTCAGTTCATTTAGACTCCACTTTTCCGTAATAGTGTTGTATTGAATTTTGAATGGTTTATACTGAGGAGGTAAGCTAGTGAGAATGAATTGGATGATAAAAACATCATCCACAACCAATCCCAAGTTCTTAAGTTTGGCAGCAAAGTTAATCATTTCAATGACATGAGCGCTCATTGAGCGAGACCCATCAAACTTCATGGTTACAAGATCTACCATAAGTTTCCCAGCAAGGGATTTATCTGCAATCTTGAACCGATTTTCAATGGACTGCAAATATTCTTTTACGCTTTCAGTTTTGGGTAGGGAGGTTTTGATGTTGGTATCAATCACCATTCGCATAAACATCATGCTGAGCTTATTAGATCGTTCTCAATCATCATGGAGTTTGTTTTCCTCAGGCGTACTTGTGTCAGTAAATGGGGCTGGATTTTCCTTAAGGAAAGCCATGTCTAGTTCAAGTACGCCCAAAGAAAACTCAACTTGCTCTTTTCATTCTGAGTAGTTGGTTCCGTTGAGTCTAACGATAGACGTGGCATACGAATTAAGGTTTGAGGGCATTGCAACTCCAGATATAAAAGAAATGTAGGCTTTTTTATTAGAATAAAACACATGTCATAATAAGAGGTTAGGTTTAGCGCCTCCTGTATGTAGGCAGTAGAACCATACTCATGGAAGAATGATAAACATTAATGTTTCATGCGTTATTGTGCAAGCAGCAGCAGCCTGTGGACGGGACTGCATGCATCAGGCCAAAGGAAATAAGGAAATTAAGCGTGGAAGCGAAAACTAAAACAAAAAAGAAAAGAGGGAAACTGGATCGAATCAGGTGGTCACCTACTTTTTTTTTTTTGCATAAACATTTGCCATTCTTTCAAGTAATCCAAGTAAATTCCATACATGAATTTAAAAATTAAACAATTATTTTGCAAATCATATATAAACAATTATCTTGCAAGTTTCAAATCATGAATTTAATGTCAAACTAGGAAACAATTGTTTTCAATATGTATATTTTCTGAAAAGTATTCGCACACAATAAGTTGTTCCATATTATACAATAGGTCAAACACTAAAGTAGAAAAAATTAACTTTTGCGGAAATATAAACTTTCCAGATCCAGATCTAAGCATACAGTCAATAGAACAATATCGATAATCATGATTACTATAGCAACTTAAACAATATGAATATTAAACTTGAATCATATTATTACTAATAATCATTATCACCATCATAGTAAAATTACAAACATCACATCATAGATCTATGCTAGTTTCATTTTATATATTGATGGATAATCATGAATTCTAAAACCATGCTCCGATACCACATGTAATCTATATCTTACGAATAGCATAAACCCTAAGATCTAGAATTACATGATTATCACATATGTAATGAATCAATAAAACATACCTCCAGACATCTCGTATATGAATCAGCAATGGTTGTTGTCGAAAGCTGTTTCAATGGATAAAGGAAATAGTTTCTCTCCCTTTTCCAATATCTTTCTTTATGTTTTTTCTATATACTTTGTGATGGGCAAAGGTTAATATTTATAGGTAGAGAGAGGACCAAATTTTCAGATTTGTAGACTTAGTCTTGATCGTCCATAAAGATCAAGATGAGAGAAATTAACGCTCTAGATTATAACCGTTTTATTGATTAGCATATTAATATGAGCACCCTTTAGATTGTATTGACCACAAAATGAGGAAGGAAACGTTTGAAGAAGGAAACGCTCAAATTTCCTTACAAAATGCACCACGTTATGGACTTCTTTTTATTCAAAAAAAGAAAAAAAAGAAACGTGTCTTTATTTTACCCAACATGGACGGTACCGTATTACCGAACGACAATACAGGACCGTTCGAAAGACTGTTTGATTTTTTCAAAACAACAAATACAATCGGCAGTAGAAGGTCGTTCAGCAGTATAAAATTTGTAAAATATCGAGTTATGTTCGGCAGTAGAAGACTGTTCGACAGTAGTAGGTCGTTCGGCAGTATGAAGTTGTTTGCTGAGTGGGTAGCACGAAAATAATTGGTGGGTATTTTAAAATGTGTAACGGTATAGTGTTGGGTAAAATGAAAAATGGGTAAAAAGATGCTCATAGCGTCGTGCATTTAGCACTGCTCTTAATACTACTCATATCATGTTCCTACATCAGTTTAGTTGTGTGAAACCATCTGATGTTTACTATCACCTTTTTCATCTTTCAGAAACATCCCTGCTTCAGTCCCAAATTGAAAAACCCCCAATTTCACGATAATAACGTTTTCCATTCTTTAATTTCAAAATGTAACGACCATGAATTGATTGTCATGGTCTTGTAGGAGGTAGGCCACTGTTCTTGCAGGCAGAAATTCTAGTGAAGTTCATTTTCAGCCCAGTTCACCAGAGAAAGGCTGGAGATCGTTGGAGTTGGTGGTTAGAGGTAGCAGGAAGGTGTCAGATGCACCAGTGGGTGAAGACATGTCTTGAGGTGGAAGTTATTTGTGTGTATCAGTGTGTGCAAGTGCACATCTGATACATGTCATTTTCAGTTTGTTGATGGTGTGTTCGTTTGTATATAAATGTAGTATTAAGTGTGGTATCATGTTTTGGCCTTGTAAATGGGTTGGACCCTTGTCAGTTGAATCTAGTTGAAATGTGCTAGTGGTTAGGCTGAGTCAAAGAGGCATGTGCTTGGCTATGGTGGACAGGCAATGTAATTTGTGTGTGAAAAAAAAATATGAATGCAAAATTATCTTCATTTCCATTTCATCAAAGTTCCTTTGCAAATTGTAGAGTGGTTTCTTCTTTTTTAATAATTCTTTTTAGTAAGTTCTTTTTGTTCCAGTTCTTATCTTTGTTTATTTTAATCGGTATAATTCGTTGTTGGTATATTTTTGCATTTTATACAATTTCCATTCTTGCTTATCCCATTAGTTTACATTTCCAAAACCTTTAATTTGTGCATATAGTTCTTGTTAATGGTATTACTTGCTCCTTAATTTCAGTTCTCTGTTCATTTTATATGCAATTCAATTTCCTGTTCTTAGATTCCTACCATTAATTCACCTCGGTCCTTGTTAATTTTGTTAGCAATTGTTACTGTTCTTATAATTCTATCATTAGAAATTCTTGTCATTTCATTATCATCTTTTTTTGGTTCTGTCTCCTGCACCTACAATTTTCAACACTGATTTACTCTTAAAATCTGTTCTTATTCAAGTCATTTTCATTCACAAAGCAGTGGCTTCTTCAATACAATTTCTGATCATCTTCCACTTGCAATTCCTGTGTACTGTGTACATATTCTTTTGTGCATTTATACGTGTTCATATCACTTCTATTTTCAAATGCAAATCCTTCTTGTTAAAATTTGCCTCCATTCCATTTCTTGTAGAACAAGAAAACTCATATTCATCACTTCTCTGTGCCCATCTGACATCTGCAAACCCCATTCTTTTCCCGAACTTCATTACCCCATTTCATCAAATCATCTTCAAACATCATCAGAGAACCTTTCCTCCACCATGAATGTTGGAAAACAATGGCTAATTTCGGCTGAGTCGTGGACGGAGTCACTTTCTTGAAGACGTTTTGGCGATCTGCTCAATGGTGCAAGCAGTTCGGATCAATCACCGCCGCCTCTAGGATAAAACAGCCCCTCAATAGTTGTGGTACCGATTCGTTTGCACGGACGAACGACTCAGTTTGCACCCTAAAAATTGATGCTCGAATTTTACAAAAAAAAGGTACGAAAAATGTTGTTCTTCTGTTTTCGTCTTCGTATCAGTTAAGAAGACGGAGTAGTAAAAGAACGTTATTGGTTTGGGGGAAACGTGGCCTTAAAAACGGATCTGAGTAATACTGGGTCAAAATATCAATACGGGCTTGAACAGATTTTACCGTTCCAACCCGGTCAAAAACGGTTAATAAATTTATAGCAAAAATATAAGTGTTACACCACTACAAGCCCGAACCCGAGCCCGACCCGGCCCGGGTCGAGTCGAGTCGGGCGGTCGGCGCGCGCGCGTGTGTGGTGGTCAAGCATGGCCTCACTCCTCACAAAAGAGCATCATTGGGTGCCCAAAGGGCCCAACTTAGCCTCTAAGAATCAAGTATAAATACTTGATTCTTTCATAAAGTCCTACGATGTGGGACAATTCACAAAGCCACTCTTCACACCTAGTCATTTTTTAATAATTCACTTGATTTTTAAACACAATTTCCAACAATCCCCCACTTGAATTTTTAAAAATATTTTCGAGCAATTTCAAAAAAAACATAAGATTTTGCATAAACAAAGGTGTCTTTCGACTTGAACCTTTGCATAGTGGATAAAATTCAGTTTTTACTAGAGTGACACATAGTCTTGAACTCTATTCCTGACATCAGACCACGCACAATCTTTCTAGAGTGCAATCAAATAAGCCCGTGCATTTATAGCCATGCACGTCTATCCCAGTTTAGTGAATGCTCTAGGAGTTTTGCCCAAAACACCAAAGGAAACGGCCAAATTTCCACATTTACACAGGTGAGTCTACCAAGAGTACTCCTGAAGGTAGGTACTCCACTCCAAATGGAGTATGGATCTCATTAAGAGTTTCTATTAACTCATCCTCTAATCACTTCAAGAATACATGCTTCTATGTATATGAAAAATGGCATGTTCAACTCATATCACTTCACAACTTGTTCTTATCTATTGAACCTAGTTCTTGGGATCTCCAGTCATTAGGTCGGGTTACCATTGTGCGTGACTTAACAATCTAAGGGCAATAGTCCCATTTTTCTAGAAGTCATAAGGACTTTCTCTCTGGCCAATCCTTTCGTCAAAGGATCTGCCAAATTATCGTCACTGCGTATGTGATCCACTCTAACAGCTCCTAAAGAGAGTAGCTCTCTAACAGTGCTGTGCTTACGACGTATCTGCCGTCTCTTACCGTTGTAATAATGGTTCTGAACTTTTGCAATAGCCGTGGTACTATCGCAATGGATCAACACAGCCGGTATCAGTTTTTCCCATAAAGGAATCTCAGCTAGCAGATTTCTTAAGAACTCTGCTTCCTCACTAGCTGTGGCTAGTGCTATCATCTCAGACTCCATAGTAGACTGACCCAAAATAGTCTGTTTCTTGAATTTCCAAGAAAAAGCTCCTCCAGCAATGCTAAAGATATAGCCGCTGGTTGCCTTTGAGTCATCAGATAAAGTATTCCAAACGGCATCGGTGTAACCTTCAAGAACAGCTGGAAACTTTTCATAATGTAATCCAAGGTTCATGGTTCGTTTTAAGTATCTCGTGACCCTCTCAATAGCGTGCCAATTCTCTATACTAGGTCTACTAGTAAACCTACATAATAATCCCACGACATAGGCAATGTCGGGTCTACTACAATCAGTGGCATACCGAAGGCTGCCAATGATGCTCGCATAATCAGACTGTCTTACACCTTCACCAGTGTTCCTTAAAAGTTTTACACTAGGATCATATGGTGTACATGCAGGTTTACAGTCATAGTAATTGTATTTCTTTAAGATCTTCTCAATATAATGAGATTGATCCAAAGAAAGTCCCTTTTTAGACCTAGTAATCTTAATACCAAGAATTACACTCGCTTCACCTAGATCTTTCATATCAAAATTGGCACTTAACAAAGATTTAACAGTGTTTATGGCATGAATATTTGATCCAAAAATTAGTAGATCATCTACATACTAACATATTATAGTGCAAATGTCATTTTCAGATTTATAATAAATACATTTGTCACTTTCATTAACTTTGAAACCGTTTGTGATTATTAAATTATCAAATTTTTCATGCCATTGTTTTGGTGCTTGTTTTAAACCATATAATGATTTATCTAATTTGCAAACTTTATGTTCTTGACCAGGAATAACAAAGCCTTCAGGTTGGTCCATATAAATTTTCTCTTCTAATTCACCATTTAAAAAGGCAGTTTTAACATCCATTTGGTGTATAATTAAATTATAAATAGATGCTAATGAAATTAGTACTCGAATGGATGTGATTCTAGCTATAGGTGAAAAAGTATCAAAGAAGTCTATATTTTCTCTTTGCCTAAAACCTTTAGCTACCAAATGGGCTTTATATTTTTCAACTGTTCCATCAGGTTTTAATTTCTTTTTAAGTACCCATTTACAACCTATAGACTTACAACCAGGTGGTAAATCTAGTAAGTGCCAAGTCTTATTGGATTCCAAGGAATCCATCTCATCATTTATAGCCTCTTGCCAAAAATCGGCATCTAAAGAAGATAAGGCTTCTTGGAGGTTTGTTGGATCCTCCTCTATAGTAAAAGTGCAAAAATCCGAACCAAAATCTTTATCAACTCTTGCTCTTTTACTTCTTCTAGGTTCAGTTTCAGAAGATTCATTAAGTTCTGTTCTAATAGGCAAGGTGTTATTTGACGTGCCACCATTATTCCTTAATTTAAAAGGAAATTTACTTTCATAAAAATCAGCATCAATAGATTCTACTATATTATGTGTATTCAGGTCATAAAATCTATATGCTTTGCTATTAATAGCATAGCCAATAAATACACATTCGTATGTTCTACTTGCTAATTTTATTCTCTTAGGGTCGGGTATACGAACATATGCCAAACATCTCCAAGTTCTAAAGTAAGATACATTCGGTTTATAATTTCTTAAAATTTCAAAAGGTGAAATCTTACCTTTTGATTTAGGGATTCTATTCAACACATAGCATACAGTCAACAAAATATCCCGCCACCAATGTTTTGCTGCACCTGAATTTAACAAAATAGTTACAACTAATTTGGTAAAGGTCCTATTCTTTCTTTCAGCTTTACCATTCATTTCAGGTGAATAAGGTGCAGTTCTCTCATGAATTATACTATTCAATTTATATAAATCAAGAAATGAACTTGTTAACCCTATCTCGGTTATGGCTCACCGGTCTAAAGCTTGGAAGGAAGGCCGACCTAACCATTCGCATTACTTGCCGACCCAATGGATAAAGGCGGGCCGACCTAGCATCTCAAAGAGTGTTGCCGACCTAAAGGATGCGGGGAAGGATCCGATCTAACTCGATGCCGACCTAACTGGTTAAGAAGTATGCCGATCTAATGCCTTAACATGGATGCCGACTTAACTGGTTAAGAAATATGCCGACCTAATGCCTTAACATGGATGCCGACCTAACTGTTAAGCACAAACTCACCCACCTATGAGTCGTGGCCGACTTATGGGTTATGGTAAGTCGTAACCGGTCTAAGGGTGTGAAGGATGAAGTGGCGAAATAGTTTAGCACATGGCACACTAACTCGGCGGCGACCCAACACTTAAGGTTTGGAGCCAGGGAAGCGCGCGTCTTTCACTTAGACCGGAGACCGTGCCTGAGAGAAGGAGGGCGACATATAACTCAGCCTGACCCGGAGCCGACCTACGACTTAACCCATCTCGGCCACTACCTCCGACCAAACACCGAAAGCCCCTATAAATACACGACCATCACCAACATTCAAGGGACTTTTGGTTGATCAATTTTCAAGCGCCATTACTCTGCCGAATTCCAGACTACTTCAACACTTAAAACTTTTGAGATTCAAAGAACGCCTAAAAGAACTTCATAAAGAAATCATCTACATCCATGATGGATTTGAAGATTTTTGTCAACATCGAAGTTTGAACCACTTGTTCTAAGTCTTTTGTAATTCAAAGTGTATTGTACTTGAGAAGATTTGTATCAACTTGTAACGTGATCATCAATAAAAGTACTTAAAGTGGACGTAGGCTATACCCATAAGCCGAACCACTATAAAATTGCTGTTGTTTACTGCTTTTCCGCTATTACTTGCTTATAATTCTTTCCCGATCTATCGGGTGGTGCTTTCACAACTACACTTCACACACCGGGGTGTTAGCGTTCAAATTTAAGCGTTAACATTTTTGGTGCTTTCACTGAGAATTGAACTCAGGACAGCTGTCATCATTGCTTCGCAGAGATTTGAATAAAGAATTTCCTTAAAAATCAGAAGTATATCTGAGATTATGGCTCCTGGAAGGAAAAGTAGATCTATCAGATCTGGGAACATTCAAGAGGGAACCTCCGCTTCCCCTGTGCCTAATCTACACACTCCGTCTGTTGGAGTTACAAAAGCGGAATTGGATGCTGTGATTCTAGGGCTAAACCAGCAGATAAACGCCCAAAATGCACAACTAGAGGCTCAAAGTGCCCAGAATGCTCTGATTCTGAATAAGTTGAACGACTTACTTGCGGCAAACAATCAACCGGCTGGTAATGAAAGGAACTATGCTGGCAACATTCATGATGTTAATGAAAGGAATGCTCCTGAAAGGCCTACTAGTCCCTTTGAGCAAGCAGTACCTGACGCCGGTGGATCTAGAACTCGGCATGATGAGGAATATCTTTCTGGAATGGTCCGGCAGATCATGAAAGAAAGTATGCAAAGAGTTGAAGATGAGAAGGAATGGGGTTTCGCCCCAAGTAAAACTCCGTTTACTGAAAAAATCTTGAAGGCGGAATTTCCAAGGAAGTTTGTCCCTCCGACTATTCCAGCTTACAAAGGGACAAGTGATCCGAATGAGTTCTTGTATAAGTATGATTGGCACATGACAGGTGCCAGGGCCTCCGATGAAATAAAGTGCCGATATTTCCCCGTATACCTGGAAGGCGTGGCTTTACTGTGGTTCACCAAGTTACCAGTCCGATCTATCGATCAGTTTTCAGACTTGACCAGAAAATTCAAGGAGAAGTTTAGACTATATGCTTCGAAGGCCAAGGATATTATGTCACTATCGAGTTTAGAGCAGAATCCTGGTGAGTCTATCAGATCCTTCTTGAACCGCTTCAATATAGCACTGGCTGAGGTGGACAATGCTGAACCACGAATGATATTGACTTATCTGATGAGGGCTATCGATAAGTCAAGCGAATTTGGGAAATGGTTAAATATGAAGGAGCCAACCTCTCTCGAAAAGTTCTACAAAAAAGCAGACGAATTCATTCGCTTGGAAAGCCGTCCTTTACCAGTAAAGACAGTGTTAGAAAAAGCAGAAGACAACACTGTCACTCCACGCAAGAATGAATCGGTGGGGCAAAAAAGGGAGAATAGTAATGGGAAGAAACAGGGTAATCTGAAGAAGCCCCGATCCTTCAAGCCATCAGAATATACTCCATTATCACATACACCGGAGCACATCTACCTGGCCACTAAAGATTCCGTCGATTTCCCTAAACCTATCCCTTTGAGAACTGGGAGAAAAGCCATACAAAGTGGGAAATTCTGCCGCTTCCACAACCAACCAGGTCATGAAACTGATGAATGCCGCCAGCTGAAAAATCTGATTGAAGAGTTGCTAAGAGAAAACAAGTTGCAGCAATTCGTGAAAAAGAATAGCAACAATCCTGCATCGTCGAGTCAGGGGCAGCGGGCTCCTGTTCATCAGCCTGGGGCAGGAGAGAAAGCTACGGGGCATGAATCTGGAAGGCCCGTTATCAATGTCATTTCAGGAGGACCTCACCCAGCTGGCAAAAGTTGGGGTGAGATGGAGAGATATTCCAGGGCTTTGAAATATGCTCCAGCCGAAGAAAACGTCTTTGTTCTAGAAGACACTACGCCCCTTAAACAACAGAAAACTTTCAGTGATGACATTATTTTCAGAGCCAGAGATTCTACAGGTATTGAAGCTCCTACTTTAGATCCCTTGGTCATCTCGGCTGGTATAGGACCAGCCATTGTCAGAAGAGTCCTCATTGACTGCGGAGCATCATGTAATATCCTCTTCAAAAAGACATTTGACCAGATGAAAATCCCTATGATCGATGTGCGAGCCTCATCACAGAAAATCGTGGGCTTCACTGGGGAGCCAAAGAAACCAGTAGGAACCATCGATTTGTTTGTAGAACTTGGGGAAGGAGAAAGGAAAGTGGTCCGAAAGCAAACATTTGTGATTGTCGATGAGTTTTCTGCCTATAATGCTTTTCTTGGCCGTCCAACACTCGCAGCATTCAAAGCTATCCTAGCCCCGTGGTGCCTCACTATTAAATTCCCTACTGACAATGGAGTAGGAGTTATAAAAGGGGATCAGAATGCTGCGCGAGAGTGCTATTTGACAGAGCTGCGAGAGTCAAGAAAGAGAGAAATGGGAAAGGGTGCGGCAACCCCAGTCCGCATCAAGGAACCAGCCTTGTAGCAATTACAGGGCGGACCCTGCACTGGCGAGCACAGCGGGGCACGGAAAGAAATGGATCCCAGAAAAGCCAGTACAGGGGAGAATAGAGTAGTACCGGTGGAAACAACAGTTCCGGTACCTGTTGACCCAAAGGACCCAAATAAGGTGTTGAATGTGGGTTCGCAGCTTAATGTTTCAATTCAGAATATCTTGATATCTTTCCTGAAGGCGAATTTGGATGTCTTTGCTTGGACTCATGCCGATATGTGTGGAATATCCCCGGAAGTTGCGGTACACGCTCTGAATATTGACCCAAAGTTTACGCCAGTTAAACAGAAAAGAAGAACCCAGGGTCCAGAAAGGTCAGCGGCATTAAAAGAAGAAGTTGATCGACTCATGGAAAATAACTTCATCAAAGAATCTACATATCCGAATTGGGTTTCAAATCCTGTGTTGGTCAAGAAAGCTAATGGGAAATGGAGTGTGTGCATCGATTTTTCTGATCTAAACAAGGCTTGCCCCAAAGATTGCTTCCCATTACCCAGGATCGATCAACTGGTAGACGGAACTGCGGGACATGAATTGTTATCCTTCATGGATGCCTACTCCGGTTATAACCAAATCATGATGCACGAGCCGGATCAGGAGGATACAAGCTTTATTACAGATGTTGGACTGTATTGCTACAGAGTTATGCCCTTCGGATTGAAAAACGCAGGGGCAACCTACCAAAGACTTGTTAATGCTATGTTCAAACCGCAATTGGGCAAAACTATGGAAGTCTACGTCGACGACATGTTAGTGAAGTCCAGGAAAGCAGTGGATCACATTGAACACTTAGCAGAAATGTTCGCAGTCCTTCGAAAATACAGAATGAAACTTAACCCTCTGAAATGTACATTTGGGGTCGAATCCGGAAAGTTCTTAGGTTTTATCGTCAGTGCTAGGGGCATTGAGGCCAGTCCAGCTCAAATTACCGCCTTAAAAGAAGTTAAAGCTCCTAGAACGAAGAAGGAATTGCAAAGTCTCAACGGAAAGGTCGCCGCTTTGAGTCGGTTCATTTCCAAAGCTACTGATAAATGCATCCCATTCTTCGATGCCCTGAAAAAAGGAAAGAAGAACTTTGAATGGACTCCCGAATGCCAAAAAGCCTTTGAAGAGTTGATCCGTCATATGGAAACGCCTCCGATACTTTCTAGGCCAGGCAATGGTGAGGATCTTCTTATATACTTGGCAGTATCATCTCATGCTCTAAGTGCAGCGCTGATACGGGAAGACAAAAGGATTCAACATCCAGTTTACTATATCAGCAAAAGACTCACTGGGGCAGAGCTGAATTACTCCAAGTTGGAAAAACTCGCCTATTGCCTACTAGTTGCATCGAGGAAACTGAGGCAATACTTCCAAGCTCATCCTATCAAAGTACTCACTGATCAACCTCTAAAGCAAGTCCTATTTCGCCCTGAAACTTCGGGTCGTCTTCTAAAATGGAACATTGAACTTAGTCAATATGACATCACTTATCATCCCCGAAAAGCAATCAACGGACAAGCTTTAGCTGATTTCATTGCAGAATTCACAGAGAAAGACAATGGTGAGGAAAAAGCGATCAATGATTCTCCAATCTAGTGGAAGATGTATGTTGATGGCGCAAGAAATGACTACTGTTCTGGAGCCGGAGTGGTACTTGAAACTCCTGAAGGTCGATCATTATGTTATGCACTAAGACTGGAGTTTCCTTCAACAAACAATGAAGCAGAATATGAAGCTCTTATTGCAGGTCTGAAAATCGCTAAAGAGCTGAACATTCGAGCATTACAAATTTTCAGTGATTCTCAGCTTATTGTATGCCAAGTCAAGAAGGAATTTCAAGCAAAAGGTGGAAATCTGCCTTCCTACTTGTCAAAGGCTTGGGAACTCCTATGTGAACTCGATCACTATTCAATAAGCCACATTCCTCGGGAAGAGAATATGAAGGCAGATTCCCTCGCAAAATATTCAAGTTCTGGTGAAGCTCAACTATTGGGATTGGTCCCTGTAGAAGTCCTTTCAGCGCCAAGTATAGACGAAATGGATATAGACTGGATTATGAATGTATCTCAAGAACAAGAGTCATGGATGGCTCCAATACTGGATTACCTACTCAGAGGTTCTCTGCCGGAAAACTCGATAGAAAGACGAAAGCTACTAAGGAAGGCCTCTCGCTATGTAATTCAGGATGGCCGATTGTACAGACGGGGATTCTCAATGCCATTGCTTCGATGTGTATCCCGGGAAGAGTCCAAAACAATCCTAGCTGAAGTGCATGGAGGAGAATGTGGTGATCATTCAGGTGGTCAAACATTAGCAAAGAAAATTCTCCGATACGGATATTTTTGGCCAGAAATTAATCGGGATGCCGCAGATTACTCCCGAAAATGTGACAAGTGCCAAAGATATGCCAAAATTCCTAGAGCACCTTCTACCGAACTCACACAGATGGTCAGTCCATGGCCATTTGCAATTTGGGGAATGGATCTCATTGGGCCGCTACCAACTGCTAAATTAGGGATTAAATATGCTATTGTTGCAGTTGATTATTTTACTAAGTGGGCTGAAGCTGAACCATTGGCTACTATCACTTCTAAGAAAATGATAAGCTTTGTGACCAAGAATATCATTTGCAGATACGGTGTGCCTCAGAAAATAATCACAGACAATGGTACTCAGTTTGAAAGCGAGGAATTCCAGGATTTTTGCAAACGATTCAAAATCCAGAAAAGCTTTTCGACAGTAGCTCATCCGCAGGCAAACGGGCAAGTGGAAGCAGTGAACAAGATCATCAAATCAACCATCAAAGGCAACTCGAAAGAGCAAAAGGTGGTTGGGTCGATAAACTACCACTTGCACTATGGGCATACAGAACTACTCACAAAACTGCAACTGGGCATACTCCTTTTTCGTTAGCATACGGGTCGGAAGCAATGATCCCGGTTGAAACAGAGGTCCCTTCACACAGAAGAATCCATTTCAATCAAGCAGAAAATGAAAAGCTGCAACTTGAAGCGCTGGATCTCCTTGATGAAAAAAGAGATGAAGCTAACCTCAGAGTTGCAGCTCATCAGCAAAGGATAGCCAGACATTTCAATTCCAAAGTTCGTCAACGCAGCTTTGAAATTGGAGATCTAGTCCTGAAAAGAATTATGACCGCGACAGGTGTGTTTGGGCCAAATTGGGAAGGACCATATGTAATAGGTCAGAAGCTTCTCGACGGCACATTCAAGCTCACCACTGTTGATGGAGATCAAATTCCAAGGGCATGGAACAGCAACCACTTGCGTCCATACTTTATTTGAAAATTTTGTTGAAACATTGTAAAAGGAATTATGAATGTATGATTCTTGTAATTGAAAGCAATTGTGGAACTGATGCAAGTAAATAATGAAAGGATATAAAGTGGATGTAGGCCCAATTTCATGGCCGAACCACTATAAATCTTGTGTTCCTTATTATCATTATATGTTTGCTTTGTTTTCGATATAAAAATACACAAAGTGTATTGCTGAAATGTCGATTTAAATTTTTGCAGACAATGGAAATGAAACTTGCGCATAATAAGACCGAGCGATTCTCACCATCATTCAACAAACAAATTTCAAGTCTCAAAGACCCCGAATTCAAATCCTAGATAGGAAATACTTCAATTGGACGGCTAATGATTTCGATAGAAACGAGCCCTTGCTGATAAATTGAGATTGTTTGAACAAACAAACATCCAATTAGGAAGCTAGTGCCCGTTCTCACGAACTTGCCTGGCAATGAAGTACACTTCCTTGGATTAAACAAGCCACTTGCGAGAAGAAGGGGATGAAAACTTGAAAAAAAAAAAAAAAAAAAAAAAAGGGGGGGGGGATCGCTGAAAAGGCATAAGCAAGTGAACAAAGGAACAACCAAAGCTACCATCAGCAGCACAAGTCCTCTTCGGAGGCGCAACTCTTCAGAGGATAAAAGACCTCTAATGGGTCATACGCCACAAAAAAGAAAGTTCTCTACTCAACAAAAAAAATTGGAGGAGTCATGACCCTCCAACCATGAGAGAGTAACTTCCAGGCGATGAAAACCCTCTCCGAGGCATATTTCACCAGGAGTTGAAGTGTTATAACCGCTCTTCGGGATTTCACTTCACCAGAGTTGAAATGCAAACAAAATAAAAGCCCTCTTCGGAGGCCCATTTCACCAGGAGTTGAAGTGTTATAACCGCTCTTCGGGATTTCACTTCACCAGAGTTGAAATGCAAACAAAATAAAAGCCCTCTTCGGAGGCCCATTTCACCAGGAGTTGAAGTGTTATAACCGCTCTTCGGGATTTCACTTCACCAGAGTTGAAATGCAAACAAATTAAAAGCCCTCTTTGGAGGCCCATTTCACCAGGAGTTGAAGTGTTGTGACCGCTCTTCGGAATTTCACTTCACCAGAGTTGAAATGTAAACAAAATAAAAGCCCTCTTCGGAGGCACATTTCGCCAGGAGTTGAAGTGTAACAACCGCTCTTCGGAATTTCACTTCACCAAAGTTGAAATGCAAAAACAAAGACCTTCTTGAAAGTACACGTTTCACCGAGATTGAAATAAAACTTCCAAGTGTTGAAACGTGAAAAGGCTTTCTTCGAAGGCACAACTCTTTGGGGGTACACGTTTCACCGAGATTGAAATAAAACTTCCAAGTGTTGAAACGTAAAAAATCCCTCCTTAGAGGTACGACCCCCTCCCGGGGACACAATCAAGAAAAAAGACCTCTTTGGAAGCACACGTTTCACCGAGATTGAAATAAAACTTCCAAGTGTTGAAACGTGAAAAGGCTTTCTTTGAAGGCACAACTCTTTGGGGGTACACGTTTCACCGAGATTGAAATAAAACTTCCAAGTGTTGAAACGTGAAAAATCCCTCCTCAGAGGTACAATTTTGTATAAAAAAAAATCCTCATCAAAAGCGTACTTTAACTTTCAAATGGAAAATGATCGCAAGAAGAAAAGAAGTTAAAGTACCCTTCAGAGGTCCGCTTTACCACATAGAGGAATTCACTTGGTAAAATATGCACATAAGCAAAAGAGAAAAGTGATTTCTTCGAACGACAAAGCGTAAAAACTTATACGAAGGGAGTTGTACTCAATAAAAATTTTCTTTAAAGAATAAAATAATTATTCTTTAACAAATAAGAGTGCAAGTCCCCTCGAAGTATAAAATATTGCAACCAGCTTAAGGTATGGGGGCAACATGGTATAGTAGTATAGCTGCATCAGTAAAGTAATACTCAAGCAACATACCATAAGCCCGCTGCAATACTATATAAACAAACTTGTGCAAAAATAAATAGTAAATGCATTCTCAAATTCAAACAGAAGTTTGTACAAACGAAGAATCATTTTATTCAACTATAATGCAGATACAGGTTTCAAAATAAAAGCGGGGGCCGGTACCCGCACAACTCTCGGCCAGTTCATACAAAAGGCAAAAAGCTAAAATCTTCACTTCTTCTTCCCTCCTTTGGACCCTTTACTCGGTCGAATAACCAGCTTTTCAGGTCGGCCAGTGGGTATAAGGGAAGTAGGAGAGGCAGGTGTAACCGGTTCAACTTCCGGCTCCTCTTTAGTGGCGGTGATTTTCTTCCCCCTCCTCTTTGATGTCCCACGCTTCTCTCTCCTTTGTGAGGAAGACTCATTCCCCGGAGTGACAAGTTTTGATAGAACAATGTCGTCAGAAGGAGTCCGTTCCGGGGATATGTCACCTCCCTCAGGTCTCTCATCTTTCTGCTCTTGCGAAGCGATGGGATCATCCAAGCCGTGAAGAGCCTCTATTTGTTCCTCCTGTGATCCAGGTTGCGAGGCAGAAGGAGGCGCCGCCTGAAGAGATGAAGGATGGATAACCGGAGGAGTAGAAGTTTGAGCAGTGCTTGGTACTTTCTCTACAGAAGAAAAGAGGTTAAAGTCAGTAAAGAGAGGAGATGAAGGTTCACCAATGAAGTCAGTAAAGAGAGGAGATGAAGGCTCATCAAGGTTGAGAAGATAGCCAAGGAGCTCATGAAACTCATGCGAAATAAATGAGTAACCCGCTTGAGCAGAATTGACAGTAGTGAGATTAACAGTGAAATTACCTGGAGAAGCTGGTTTCCTGATATCAACTTCATAAGCTTGCGCATCAGCGCTCTCATCACCCTCGTCTCCACCTTGTATGCTTGTAATCTCAGTGGTAACTTTGGTGGGAGATGCGAGATGGGAACTGGAACCAATAATGTCGACTTCAGACGAAGAAGGTGGCTGGACTAAAGTAGTTGAAGTGGTTTTCCCCAGCCGGTCCCCTTCCGTCACTTCAGTTCTTAGTTTGGCAAGTTGTTCCTTTCCCTTGGCAAGGGCAGCGCGAGTGTCATCATCAAAATAATGCCTTTCCAGGGCTGATTCGTCGTAACCGGCACCTTCAGCACCAAGCATCTCAAGAGCGGCCTCCCACACTTCAGCTAAAGTGATTTCATACTTAGGACCGAGAAAAGCGAGGCTTCCACGCCCCAAGACGCTATGCAAGTAGAAGTCGAATAATGTTGAGCCGAAGCTGTTTTTGGTCGCCTCATGAGATTCTTCGGCTGCGATTCTGCCGGCGATAGCTTCATCACGCTCCCTTTCAGTTTTGGCAAGCTGAAGCTTAAGCATTTGTATCTCCGCCTCCTGGGAGTTGTTTTTCTTTTGAAGCTCAGCAATATCAGAGGCATAGCCGTCACTGATTCTTTTTTGTGCTTCAAGCCTGTCCTCAGCGTCCCTCTGACTGGCATGAGCATCTCTAACTTGTCTGAGAAGCACTTCTTCTTTTTGAGAGTATGAAGTAGAGGAAGCAGCAAGCTCATCTTTCAACTTCTCAACCTTTGCTTCGAGCTCCTCGTTGTAGGAAGTAATGCTCCTCATTTCAGTGTCGTGCTGCTCAAGGACCTTTTGCCACTCAGCCTTATCATTTTCCATGGTGAGCATGGCCTCTAAGTTGGCACGGTTAACTCTTTGAAGCTCATCAACAAGCTTCTGCCAGTTTGACATCCTCTCGATATCGAGCTTGACTGCATCAAGATTGCGCAACATAGCAGGCTTGTCGATGGGGACCAAGTCTAGGTCGAATCTCACACCCTTTAAGCACCATTGTGGAAAACGACTTTGTAAAGTGGCTGGGCCAGGTCCCACTTGAAATTTAGGCCTGCTTATTATTGTCTGGATGTCCTCCTTCCCAAGAGCAGGCGAGTCGGAAGTAATGTCAAGAGGGGCAGGGACAGTAGGCTTTTCGGGAATAGTGGAAACATGTCTCTCACCATATCGGGCTCGTTTGCCTGAATCTTCAGCTACATGACCTTTTCCTCGGTCGTCGTGAGATTTCCTTTTGTGAGAGTCATCACTCCTCTGCAGAGAATCACGGTGCTCATCCCTATCCCTTCTGTCATAACGCTCTTCTGCATCCCTCCTTTCACGAGCCTTTCGAGCAGCCCTCTCTTCGTCAGACTCTCTATAGGAGGGAAAGTAACGCCGATAATCATATTGACCACGCCCCCCGTAGCGTTGGAAATCCTGATAATATGATCCGCCGCGTGTCATTGAAGAATCTGAAATAAGAAAAGATAAGCTTTAGAAATCTTTAAAGTATAAGAAGATAAGTGCATAAATGTGCTGGAAAATCCTAAGTGTTGTGTGATGTGCAAGCTACACGCATTAAGCTACAAACCACTCTTTGGTGCAGAGGTGATGATAGCTTGGGTATGAGGAGTTGATGTTTGTGTTGGTGTTTGTCGAATAAGAGACGTCGCCTCAATTACAGGAGAGATAGTTTTAGATACGTCATCTCTAAAAAGCTCCTGCGAAGTCACTATTATGTCGCTCAACCCCTCATAAACATCGTCACCATCATGCTTGGTGGAACTCGTTTTCTCAATTCCTACATCAGCTAATCCCCCGAGAGGCCGTGAAGGTTCTTCTTCTTCCTCGATCGGGGCAAGCACCGTCTTACTAGATGACCCCATAATGTCGGTAGGAGTGGAACACTTCACCAATGAAGCTTCAATATTAGACTCTTTTGATGTGAGTTGTTCGACAGTAACCGGGGCGTCAGGAGTTTTCATCGGAGAATCGGGAACTTCTGTTGGAACTTCATGAGCATGCGTAGAACGAGAAGCGTGTAGAAGCCCGTATTGGTGTAAGAATTCATCCTTCAGCAGAAATTTTATGCTCCTTTCTTCCGCAGCCACGGCACTCAACCTCTCAAAAACTTGTTTATGAATCGGGTCTCTAGAAGGGAGAGGAAGTGCTGAAAAGAGCAAAGAATGAAGTTAGCAACTGAAAGTTCGGATCTCGAAAAAGTTTCAAAAACGAAAAAATGGAAACACTAGTCTTACTTCCTATTCTCCAGATGGCATAAAACCCTGGAGGGCAGCGAGCAAAGAAAAACTGGTTCAAAAATCCATGAACACTTTCAGTGAGATCGGAAAGGAGCTTGCGGTTTCTAGCACTTCTCACAATAATGAGTGAAGGATGATCTTTACTCTTTGTAAACGAGCACAGATAACGAATTTCTTCAAAACTCGGTAGGCGATCAAGAGTTCTTCTAAACAAAACACACAACCCCATCAAGATGGCATAACCATTAGGATGAAGTTGAAATGGAGAGATCGTCAATCGGAGAAGAAGAGTTCGAAGGAAGTCATTAAAAGGAGGAATCGCCCCACTTAAGCACATGTGGCGGTTGACTGCAACGAAACCATAGGGAGGATTATCAGCAGTATCATTTGACCCAGGGAATAGGACATCGTTTTCAGCAAAGCCAAATTGAGTGCGCAGCTGAATAAATGTTCTCAAAGATAGAATAGTCGAAGTTCTTTCCGGAGGATTCTCTATCGGAACTGTTGTCGGGAAAGTTTCTTCTTCTTGAGTTACCACTTCTTCTTCTCGGTGGGAAGTCATTCTACATAAACAACTATATATTCGAATATCAAGGTGCACGTTTCCTAAAATGTGTGAGGTGTTGTGTAAGATCAACAAGACGATAAACAAATATAACTGGAATAAAAAAAAAAAAAAAAAAACTGGCAAGCATTTGTTAGTTATGAAAATCCAGGGGTCAGTGTTTTAAGTCTGAATATGTAGGCATAACATTGATGCAAACGAATTAGTTCAAATTGTTCATACTTTGCATTGATATTTGGCCTTAGTTGATCGATCCACAAGCATTTCATGCAATGCATTTAAGTTAATTACTTTGTCTCAACTAATCTGTCGTTTGATATGAACAATCGATGGCAGTATATTCGCCTTTGTTTTTCTTTGTTATTCTCAACAGGTTAACAGTTTACAAGCTAATACAATCTGTGAGATAGTGCAATGAGATTCAAGTAAATTCAAAATTAAAACAGTTCAAAGCTCTAATCAAGTGCTCAGGAAAGGCCTATGCTCCTAGGTGCCGATGCATTCAAGGCCTAAGTATCAACTCGGCCGCGGTCTAAAGGTCTCACGAGATAGGGTTAAGTCGGTAGAGGGCCGAGGTCTCAGCAGGTTGATTCAGCAACTCAAGATAAAAGCTCAAGTGCTAACTCGGCTGTGGTTCAAGCCTTAAAAGGGTTAGGTCGGAAAGTCCCTTAAATATTGGCTCGGCCTCGACTTAGGGCTTGCATCCCCAAATTAGATCGGCTACAGGTAGGGCCATCCAAAATCACCGAATCACATTCAAGCCAACTTCTTACTCAACCCGATAGCCCGATAATCGCTCCACCAACACGGACCCCTACTTCATTCATACCATTTCATGTTGCCGGATCATCCACTAAACCAAATCGAAGTCGTCTCAAATTTATCACATGATAATCCCGAACGGTCAGCCTAAAAACGACGAACCACCTTCATTACTTCATCGATCATTTAAGAGAGCAACCTAAGCATGGCAGGATCTGTAATGAAGCACCGTGCGAAGAGGCGGTTCGAATTTGAGCGACATAGTTCGTGATTTGGTAGTAATTTGCAGTCATAAGAGGAGTAGAATCACTTACGCACTAAAGAGTAGGAGTGACTGATGATCAGGTGGGATGAAATCGCCCTAAGGAACTCAAGAGTACTTTAATGGCGGAATTGAGCAGGAAATTAAGTGAAGAAGAAGAAGGAAGAGAGCCAGTTTATATCCCACGGTGAAGAGATGCGAAACGGCGCTAACTGATAGGTCGTGCGCGACCTACCGACCTAGGAGGAGCCGAGCTAAGAGGTGTCGAAGCACACGACTTAATCTTAAGGCATGTACTTCGAGGGGCAAATGTTAACCCTATCTCGGTTATGGCTCACCGGTCTAAAGCTTGGAAGGAAGGCCGACCTAACCATTCGCATTACTTGCCGACCCAATGGATAAAGGCGGGCCGACCTAGCATCTCAAAGAGTGTTGCCGACCTAAAGGATGCGGGGAAGGATCCGATCTAACTCGATGCCGACCTAACTGGTTAAGAAGTATGCCGACCTAATGCCTTAACATGGATGCCGACTTAACTGGTTAAGAAATATGCCGACCTAATGCCTTAGCATGGATGCCGACCTAACTGTTAAGCACAAACTCACCCACCTATGAGTCGTGGCCGACTTATGGGTTATGGTAAGTCGTAACCGGTCTAAGGGTGTGAAGGATGAAGTGGCGAAATAGTTTAGCACATGGCACACTAACTCGGCGGCGACCCAACACTTAAGGTTTGGAGCCAGGGAAGCGCGCGTCTTTCACTTAGACCGGAGACCGTGCCTGAGAGAAGGAGGGCGACATATAACTCAGCCTGACCCGGAGCCGACCTACGACTTAACCCATCTCGGCCACTACCTCCGACCAAACACCGAAAGCCCCTATAAATACACGACCATCACCAACATTCAAGGGACTTTTGGTTGATCAATTTTCAAGCGCCATTACTCTGCCGAATTCCAGACTACTTCAACACTTAAAACTTTTGAGATTCAAAGAACGCCTAAAAGAACTTCATAAGGAAATCATCTACATCCATGATGGATTTGAAGATTTTTGTCAACATCGAAGTTTGAGCCACTTGTTCTAAGTCTTTTGTAATTCAAAGTGTATTGTACTTGAGAAGATTTGTATCAACTTGTAACGTGATCATCAATAAAAGTACTTAAAGTGGACGTAGGCTATACCCATAAGCCGAACCACTATAAAATTGCTGTTGTTTACTGCTTTTCCGCTATTACTTGCTTATAATTCTTTCCCGATCTATCGGGTGGTGCTTTCACAACTACACTTCACACACCGGGGTGTTAGCGTTCAAATTTAAGCGTTAACAGAACTAGATTCATATTCTATTCCTCTATCACTACGAAGTCTCTTAATTTTCTTATTAGATTGATTCTCAATTTCAGTTTTAATTAATTTAAACATATCAAATGCATCACTTTTATTTTTCATAAGATATACATAAGTGAAATCAGAGGTATCATCTATGAAAGTGATAAAATAACGGTGTCCATGTCTAGTCAAAGTACCATCTAGCTCACATATGTCAGAATGAATCAAGTCTAAGGGTTCAGAAAATCTATCAACTGATTTATGGGGTTTCTTAGTGATTTTTGCTTGACTACAGAATTCACATTTATCAAAATCAGTTTGTGACATTTTAGGAATCAAATCTAATGTGATCATGTTATGAATTATACGCTTATTTACATGACGTAATCTAGAGTGCCAAATATTAAAGTCACACAACATATAAGCAGAACTGGTTACTTTATTAGATTCAACATTCATTTTAAACATTCCCTCACAAGCATAACCCTTCCCTACAAACATCCCCTTATAAGTCAAAGTATACAAATCAGCCCCTATAACTTGAGTAAAACCAGCCTTATTAACGAGAAAACCAGAAACCAGATTCTTTCTCATCTCTGGAGTATGCATCACATCTTTCAGAAGAACTGTCTTTCCAGAGGTAAACTTTATTTCCACATTTCCAATGCCTGCAACTATAGTGGTGTGAGAATCTCCCAACAGCACTTTCTGATCATCAGCAGCCGTGTATGTACTGAACATAGCACGATCATAGCAGACATGGCGGGATGCACCAGTGTCTACCCACCAACCCTCTGATCCACCAACAAGGTGAATCTCAGAAATTATAGACGTCAAAGGCTCCTCAGCCAGGTTAGCCTGCGGTGCAGGGCCTGGTTTGTTCCTACACTTGCGTGCCATATGACATGGTTTTCCACAGTTGTAGCACAGAAACAACTGTCCAGAGTCATTCTTTTGGGTTGGTTTCTGCTGTCCTCTTTGGTTCCCTTGCGGGTTCCAATTCTGTTTGTTGCGGTTGCGGTTTTGATTCTTAAAGTTTTTCGGATTTGGTTTCAGAACTGCTGGCTTGGACTTTTTAGTGTTGTTGTTGGTGACAACAAGCACTTCCTCTTTCTGGTTCTGTTTCCGAGCCTCCTCCTCAATACGGGGGCGAGTGATCAAGCCCTCTAAGGAGAATTCCTTAGTCTTGTGCCTAAGCACATTCTTAAAGTCTTTCCAACCTGGGAGCAGTTTATCAATAATAACAGCAATATGAAACTGTTCATCTAAACTCATACCTTCGGAGATGATCTCATGAGCAATTTTCTGAAGCTCATGAGACTGCATCTCTACCGACTTGTCATCTGTCATTTGGTATTTGAGGTAGCGGCTGACTGCATATTCCTT
This sequence comes from Allium cepa, assembly GCA_030765085.1. Classification (NCBI taxonomy): domain Eukaryota; kingdom Viridiplantae; phylum Streptophyta; class Magnoliopsida; order Asparagales; family Amaryllidaceae; genus Allium; species Allium cepa. The sequence goes on along the minus strand of CM060931.1, from coordinate 753,110,238 downwards.
CGCTCCAGCCTCTTCGGTATCGTACTTCTTTTGCAATGCTTCCCAAATCTCTTTGGCTGACTTGTCAGAATTTTAGTAGTCGTACAGGTCATCGCTGAGGCCGTTGAGTATGAAGTTTCGGCACATGTAATCTTGCTCTGTCCAGTTCTGCAACTCGTTTGATTTTTCTGTTCAGGCTCGCATCTGATCTGTGTCCGCTTCGTCGTTTGGTCTACTGAGTAGCTGCGGTTTGTCGGTTGTTAGCACAGCCACCACTTTTCTGGTGATCAGGAAGAATTCCATCTTCTGTCTCCAGCGTTTGAAGTGGAGGCCCTCGAATCTGAAAGGAGCAGCAGAGACCATCGGGAGTTGGAAGAAGAAAGTGGGAGCGACGGCATCTAGATCTGCAGCAGAAGTCATTGTTGTCGGACGTCTTCAATTGTTGGAAAACAATGGCTAATTTCGGCTGAGTCGTGGACGGAGTCACTTTCTTGAAGACGTTTCGCTGCTCAATGGTGCAAGCAGTTCGGATCAATCACCGCCGCCTCTAGGATAAAACAGCCTCTCAATAGTTGTGGTACCGATTCGATTGCACGGACGAACGACTCAGTTTGCACCCTAAAAATTAATGCTCGAATTTTACAAAAAAAAGGTACGAAAAATGTTGTTCTTCTGTTTTCGTCTTCGTATCAGTTAAGAAGACTGAGAAGTAAAAGAACGTTACTGGTTTGGAGGAAATGTGGTCTTAAAAACGGATCTGAGTAATACCGGATCAAAATATCAATACGGGCTTGAACAGATTTTACCGTTCCAACCCGGTCAAAAACGGTTAATAAATTTGTAGCAAAAATATAAGTGTTACACCACTCCGAACCCGAACCCGGCCCGGGTCGGTCGGCGCGCGTGTGGTGGTCAAGCATGGCCTCACTTCTCACAAAAGAGAATCATTGGGTGTCCAAAGGACCAAACTTAGCCTCTAAGAATCAAGTATAAATACTTGATTCTTTCGTAAAGTCCTACAATGTGGGACTATTCACAAAGCCACTCTTCACACTTAGTCATTTTTTAATAATTCACATGATTTTTAAACACAATTTACAACAATGAACAAAGAAGCTAACGCACCAGCACCTTCCATGAAACCAATCCTGTTTCATTTTCACATTTTCCCTGCTCTGCAGTCGATATATTACTGGGATCGAATTAACGGCTTCTACGATGATGGGTCGGAATTTTAATCTCTCCAGTCATGGAATTAGAATATAGTTTTATGGGCAGCGATCCATTATTGGAAAGAGTTAGGGATTTTAACTTCTATTTAAATGCGTCTCCCATCTTCGGCGCTTTCTTGGATTTTCTTCAGAAACTCCCGGTATTTCACTTCCAAAGGTATTCCTTTTTTAACTCTCACCTCTATCCTTCATTATTCATCACCTTTTTCCTTCCTTCAAAACTAGGTAGTGGTTTATTCGTATGTTGCTGTACGTGGTTAAACTTTGTAAAAGAAAATATCTACGTACTTAAATTAAAATGAAAATTTTCTAGTTCCTTTTATAGATTACCCTCTAAAAATAATAATGTTTTCCAGCAATGACCTCAGTACATACTGTTGAATGGCACATGGGTGGTAATTTTGTATGACAGCTCCAATGTTTATTTTTTTTATGCTTGCTGATTTTAGACGATGATGAATTTTTCTGTGTTTATTCTGTACCGTTCATATATGAATGTAAGTAAAAATGATATTGTTATAAGCATGTGTTTTTAACAGTGTAAGTAAAACTTTTAAGAGTTTTTTGTATTCTAGTGTAAGTAAAAATGATATAGTTATAATCATTTGTTTTTAACTCTCTACTGTAAGTAAAACTTAAGAGTTTTTAACGCTTTAGTGTAAGTCAAAATGATCTAGTTATAATCATGTGTTTTTAGCACTCTAGTGTAACTAAGGCATGTCAAAAATTTTAAGCGTTTATATATATTTCCATGCCTTCAAATTCATGTCTTGTACTTGAACCATAGGTATCACAAACACACTTTGGTATGTATCCTACTCTGTTTATAGTTAGGGAAAGTGCAATGAACTAAATCCATATTATGTTGGCTGCAAATACTTGGCATATTTTTTCATACAAGACTTGCTTGAAAAATAAAAAAATAAATTTGTGTTTGTATTAATTTCAAATAATGTTTCAAAAAGTTATTCTATTTATATATTTTAATAGTTATCTGTTATATTTACTTTGAGAAGAAGGCTTATGCTTTGTATCTACGACATAATTTAAATAAAACTTGAAGTTATATCAAAGATAATTGACAACTAAAGTTTCCTTGTGATATTATTTACTCAAAAGATTCATTATTAAACAACATATTGACTTTGTCCAACAGAAATTGTATTGTTATGCTTGTAATGCTTGTTGTTGTAGATACAAATGGTTAGCTGAAATAAAATAGGGAAAATTTATTTACACCACAAGTTTAATGTGTCGACCCAAAACTTCATTTTGATAAATAAATCCATCTATTTTTTCTAAATTCATATTCATTATCTTCTACTTCTGCTTTTTTTGTTTTCTTTTAGACCATACAAATGAGACAAGAGATAATTTCTACATCGACTATTGATTATAATAAAATACTGGTAACATGATATTGAACGTATATAGCCTAACATAAATCGTGAGATCAAAAAGTACCCCCTTACAGAATGAATGTAAAAGGAGAAAAGGAAACTGCAAAGAAACTTTTGGTAAACACTACCCTTTTGTTGTCATATTGAACATCATTGTATCATCAGCTGGTTCGTCTCATTGACGCAGCGGATAATAACAAAGCGATAAAGATCGATGAAAGTAGCAAACAGTGGATTGAAGATACTGAAATGTCCAAATTCGTTGATCACAAAGAAACCGAATTCTAGCTATTTTCGACACGTTGATCGCGCACGATACCGTGAAAGAAGATCTACAATTCTTCAAACGTTAATCAAGCGCACTAGATATCGTGAATTGGCTTCAACAATCGTTGAATCGAGCGCACTCGATTAGCCGAAAGTGGAGATAGGAGATCACACCCAACTACCAATTTAAATGAAAGCACACAGCAATCAAAACAAAGTTTTATTCAAAAATCAACAACTTTCAAGTTACAACGCACGCCCTATTTATAGCCGTTTTCAACCGGTGTCTTAAGTCGTACACGACTCACGACTCATCACGACTCACGACTCATGACTCACGACTCAACCCCCTTACAACACAGCACACCGTCGGCCGACTTATCTACATGTCGACTTACGACTTATCACAACACAAGTTATAACGACTTAAAAAATTTACAACACATACGAATTAATCAAGCCCCAACGACATAACGGCTTAAAATGACACGACTTAACACATTACAACACTTATACACAGACGACTTACGACTTAAGAAAATCGGACGACTTACTGCAGCAAACTCGGTAGCGACTTCGGACTTTCTGCGACTTAAGAAGCGACATGTGAAGAAATTAGGTCGTTAACCCGTGAAACCCTACTAAGTCGTTGCTTGTTAAGTCGTGAGCGACCTTCCTTGCCTTCCATGATGCCATCTCCCCTTTCTAGCTCGTTACCCTTCACCCTGTTAAGTAGTGAACGACTTAAAGCCTCTTGATTAGGTCGTGAACAACCTTTGCCAAAACCGCGACCTAAACTCGTGGCATTCGTCAAACGACGTATAGCTTCCATCTTAAGTCGTGGACGACTTAACTCTCCCTTAAGTCGTGTACGACTTATTCCTTGGAGAATTATTGGTCGCGTATTTCCTTCTATGGCCTGAGCTGCATCATCGTCCCCAGGTTGAGAAAAATTCGTCCTCGAATTTGTAAATTCTTCCACATCGGATTGTTCATTCCCATAATATGGCACGAGATGTTTAACATTGAACACGTCAGAAGTGTACACATCTTCCGGTAGCTTCAACTTATAAGCATTTTCATTAATCCGTTTCACGACTTCTACAGGACCAAAATTTCTGGCTTTCAACTTGTTATAAGCGCCCACTGGAAAACGATCCTTTGTTAACACAGCATATACCAAATCTCCTTCATTAAACTCAACACTTCTTCGCTTCATATCTACGGATCTTTTATACTTCTCATTTGCTTTCTCCAATCGCTCCTGAATGATTTTATGACATTCAGTCAACCCATCAACAAAGTCTACAGCTCGTTTAACCGTCCCTTTCGGTTGTGGTACTACTGTTAAGTCCAACGGTCCCCTTGGCAAACTTGAATATACAATCTGAAATGGACTGTAACCTGTGCTTCTATTAACCACATGATTATGTGCAAACTCTGCTTGGCATAACTTCATATCCCAACTTTTCAAATTATCCTTCACAAGACATCGCAATAAATTTCCCAACGACCTGTTAACCACCTCCGTTTGCCCATCGGTTTGCGGATGGTAAGCGCTACTAAATTTCAGCTTCGTTCCAACCATCTTCCACAAACTTAGCCAAAAGTGACTCAGAAAACGAGTATCTCTATCCGAAACAATAGACTCTGGTAACCCATGTAAACGATAGATCTCTTTAAAGAACAACTGTGCAAAATGAACAGCATCCGCCGTCTTCTTACAAGCAATAAAATGTACCACTTTCGAGAAACGATCCACCACAACGTATATCGAGTCATTCCCCCTTTGAGTTCTCGGCAAACCCAACACGAAATCCATGCTAATGTCTACCCATGGTTTTGCAGGAACAGGTAATGACATATACAATCCCGCATTTGTAGCTGTCCCTTTCGAAACCTGACAGACATGACATCTACGCACAAACCTTTCAACTTTCCTTCTCATTGACGGCCAATAATAAGACTGAGAAATCAACTGCAGTGTTCGATCTCTACCCACATGTCCTTCTTCGTGCAACTCTTTCATAATTTTCATTCTCAAGCTGCAATCTGGTACGCATAATTGATTCCCCTTGAACAAGAACCCATCTACCAATACGAATTCTTCAGTACTCCCGTCCTTGACTTTCTCAACAAGTTTCATAAAGTAAGGATCTTCTTCAAGCAGTTCTGGCAACAATTCAAACCCTGTCACCTCAACCTTCATTGTAGTCAACAAGTGATTCCTTCTGCTCAGTGCATCTGCTACACGATTCGTAATTCCTGATTTATGTTTCACAACAAACGTAAATTGTTGCAGATAAGCAATCCACGATGCATGCCTTGTTGAAATCTTATCCTGCCCTTGTAAATGCTTCAAAGCTTCATGATCCATATAAAGAACAAATTCCTTCTGAAACATATATTGTCTCTAGTGCTTTATTGCTTGAACAATTGCGTAAAACTCCGCATCATAAGTGTTATATCTCAACTTAGCTCCAGAAAACTTCTCGCTGAAATAAGCAACTGGTCTTCCCTTCTGACTCAAAACTCCTCCAACCCCAACCTTCGATGCATCAGTGTGTAATTCAAACAACAACTGAAAATCCGGTAAAACTAGAATTGGTGTTGTCGTCAATAGTGTCTTGATCTTCTCAAAAGCAACCTCTGCTTCCTCTGACCACTCAAACTTCTTTCCCTTCATGCAATCGGTTACAGGTGCCATCACACTGCTAAAATGTGGAATGAATCTTCGATAGAAAGATACCAATCCATGAAAACTCCTTACTTCAGTAATTGTCTTTGGCTGTGGCCAACTCCTGACAGCTTTCACTTTATTTTCATCTACTTGAATACCTTCCTTCGATAGAACATATCGCAGAAACAAAACACTGTGCGTCATGAACACACATTTCTTTGTTGCAGCATAAAATTTCTCCTGTCGTAGAATCAACAGTACTTCATGCAAATGCTGGACATGTTTTTCCATACTCCCACTGTAGATCAAAATATCATCAAAGTAAACAACCACGAACTTCCCAATGAATGGTCTGAAAATCTGGTTCATCACTCTCATAAAAGTACTCGGTGCATTTGACAAACCAAACGGCATAACCAACCATTCGTATAAACCTTCCCTGGTTTTGAAAGCAGTCTTCCATTCATCACCTGGTCTAATACGAATCTGATGGTATCCACTCTTCAAGTCAATCTTCGAAAATACAACAGCTCCACTCAGTTGGTCGATCAAATCATCAAATCTCGGCATAGGAAATCTGTATCTCACAGTGATCTTGTTCAGAGCCCGACTATCCATACACATCCTCCACGAACCATCCCTCTTGGGCACCAATAAAGCAGACACTGCACAAGGACTCAAGCTCTCCTGAACACGCCCCTGTTCTAACAACTCCTCCACCTGCCTTCTCAGTTCCTCATGCTCCTTAGGACTCATTCTATAATGTGGTCTGTGTGGTAATACTTCCCCTGGCACAAGATCTATCCGATGTTGAATATCCCTCAACGGTGGTAACTCCGTTGGTAACTCTTTAGGAAACACATCACTGAATTCTTCTAATACTGGCTTTACTTCTTCAGGAACTTCAACAGATTTAGTAGCTTCACGTCCAATCAACAAAAACACCTCTGGACTCTCCTCTACTTCTTCAATAAATTCCTTCAAGGTCAGCAAAGTTTTAAGCTCCTCAATCTCTTCTGACTTGCTCTCTTCCTGCTGTCTCTTCTTTGGAACTAAAATAATCTTAACGCCTTCAAACATAAAACTGTAACTATTTGTTCGACCGTCATGTTGCACTGCTCGATCATGCTGCCATAGTCTTCCCAAAAGCAAGTGACAAACATCCATCTCCACAACATCACACCAAACCTCGTCTTTATATTTCTTCCCAATAGAAAATGGAACTCGAACTCGTCTATCCACCTTTACCTCTCCTCCTTTTCTCAGCCACGGTAACTTGTAAGGATTTGGATGTTTCTCCGTTTTCAGCTTCAACTTCCTTACAGCTTCAGTAGAAAGAATATTGTCACAACTTCCTGCATCAATCACAAATTTGCAAACCTTCCCCAGGATAGTGCACGTTGACTGAAAGATGTTACTCCTCAACCAACTAGCCTCTTCTTCTTGCTTCGGTATTAAACATGACCTCCTCATCATAAGATTACATCCTTCATCTCCTGATGCAACATCCTGTTCATCCTCCTCGGTTGGACTAGAATAACCTTCATCAACATCCTCACCTTCAACTTCAGCAATCATAGTTCGTTTCTTCGGTTTTGGACATTCATTACTCTTGTGACCCACTTCCTGGCAATTGTAATACTTGAAACTGTTGTTGACCTTTGCCTTCGCAACTTCATTCACAACTGGTTTACTGACAGCTTTCGAAACATTGGAACTCCCACTAATACCCCTCACTTGATTGTTGGAATTAGTAAACACACCACCTCCACGTCTTCCCTGCTTCTCCCAAGCCAACGCCTTCTGATGTGCTTCTGCTACAGTTCTAGGATCAAACATATTCACCATATCCTGAATCTGCATCCTCAACCCTCCAACAAACCTAGCAGTCAGTTGTTTCTCTGTCTCCATAATGTCATTTTGAGCAATCAGTTGATAAAATTCGTCAGCATAATCATTAAAAGTCTTCGTCCCTTGCCTCAGATTTTGCAATCTTTGATACATGAGTGATTGATAATTGTAAGGTAAAAATGTAGTCTTCATTAACTTCTTCATCTTCTCCCATGATTCAATCTTCGATTTCCTCATTCCCTCCCTTGTAAGTTTAGTTTGCTGCCACCATGTCAGAGCTCTACCTCTCAAACAAGTAGCAACCAACTTCACTCTTCGGTTCTCGGAAACCTCCTTGAAATCAAAGATCTCTTCAACATTAGACAACCAATCCAAAAATTCTTCTGCAACCATTCCACCATTGAATTCTGGAATTTCAATCTTCATACCCGACTCCCATCGTCGATCATCTTCTACATCCCGATATACATTTCGTACTTGGTCTCGATCTCGATAATGAATGCTAGCTCTATCACCATCTTCATCATAATCAAATGTACGTCTATATCGATCTCGACCATCAGCATCCCTTCGATCACGCATGTCTCTTCTACTATATCTCTCTTCATCTCGATATGGCTCATCTTCAAACTCACGTGGAGTTCTTCTCTCTTCATGCCTATATTCATGGTGATATCTTCTCGATGACATTGATGTTTCTCTTCTCTCGTTAAAACATTGCGGTGATACCCTTCTCGCTTCCGTAACCGATGGCGAAACTCTGTTTCCTCCATGGTTCGAGATTGGTGATCTCCTCCTTTGATTTTGATTCAAATCATTCATCAACTTCTCTAGCTTTCCAATACCTTCATCAAATTTCTCATTAATGCGTTGCTCCATTTGCTCGGCTTCTTCTATTCTATACAACGCTTCAACATTTTGATGACGATTAGCTCTCCTTGGCGGCATGATTGAATCAACACAAACACTTCAAAACTTCACAAATCTTCAACACAAGTCCAACAAGCACGGCTCCAATCTCAACCAATGATACCAAACTGATGCACGGCCCAAACTCAACACAAGGTTATGTTCGGCCTTCACTTCAAACTCTTCTCCAAAAATTCAAACACTTTCTGGACTTTGATTCAAAATGAAATGGATCGAAAGCTTCTAACTTGTTGCAACTTCAAGATGAACATGATGAACACCAACTTCAAACTCCTTGGCTCCAAGACTCGGCTTGGCTATGATTGGCTAACCTCGCTCTGATACCAAAAACTAACGCAGCGGATAATAACAAAGCGATAAAGATCGATGAAAATAGCAAACGGTGGATTGAAGATACTGAAATGCCCAAATTCGTTGATCACAAAGATACCGAATTCTAGCTATATTCGACACGTTGATTGCGCACGATACCGTGAAAGAAGTGAAAGAGGCTATACGGTAGGATCGTGTAATATGGAATAGCTATATGGTTAATGTATATATGGAAAAAAAAAACGCACCAAGATTTTATACTGGTACGGACCACTTGTCCTACGTCCAGTCCCTAAGCTTCACTTAGGTATTTCACTAACTACAAAACCCTCTCTTAACCCGGAGGAATAGGTTCACAACTTACCCGAACAACCGAACGGGATTTCTTTGCCTCAAACTACCTAAGAGGACTTCAAACCTCAATGCTAAACAAGTTTTGACTAGTTGTGTTCTTTATAACACGAATGAGTCTATTGTAGTACAATGTTCCTATAATCTTATCCTCAAGAATATGAAATATGTTTGTGAAGATTAAGGAATTATGAATTTGCTATGAATCAAATATATTAAACTTAAATAGTGATTCAAGCAAAGAGAGTAGTGATTGCTTTGATAATGTTTAGAAAATATGATCAAGAAATAGATAGATTAGAGTAAGAGAATTCAATTAATTAAATGATGTTAGAATCATGTATATATACTTGTAGAAGAGATGCACATGTTGTCAAAGGTTGAAAACAAGAGATGCTTCCATTTCCATTGATGAATGGTTGCAACTCTTGGGAAGAAGAAGGTGTCTTTTCAGAGAAAATTCGCAGGTTTAAATTCAGTTGACTGAGCAGGAAATTCAGTCGACTGAAAATATGAAGAAAAATTTTCAGGAAAAAATTCAGTCGACTAAGCAGGGAGTTCAGTCGACTGAAACTGTGCATGTATGTTAAACTGCACAGATTCAGTCGACTGACTCAGGTTATTCAGTCGACTGAATTCTATTGTTAAACAAAAACAACAATAGCTCATTTGGTTAGAGTACATGTCTTCGAAACTAGTGACCTGGGTTTGAACCCCGCTCCATGCATTTTTTGAAAACTTGATTTTGATTAAAATATGCATGCAAGTTTATTTGAATGTGAATGATGATTCTTGAGGAAAGATTTTAACAAAGCACTTACTAGACTCTATATACATATTTGATGACTCTTGTTAAAATATATAACTATATGAACCATACTTTGAGTCGTTGAGTCAGGATGATGTCGTAGTCGTAGATTCGTGAATTTTTGTCAGCAATCAAAACCTATGATCCAACATTCTTCCCCTTTTTGATGATGACAACTCCATTTTCTATGAACGAATCTTTGACAAGCTTTGTTGATCATATCTCTCTCACTGAATATCTTCCTGTAATTGTGCTATCGATTCGTGAATTTTTGTCAGCAATCAAAACCTATGATCCAACATTCTCCCCCTTTTTGATGATGACAACTCCATTTTCTATGAACGAATCTTTGACAAGCTTTGTTGATCATATCTCTCTCACTGAATATCTTCCTGTAATTGTGCTATCGATTTCACCCCCTGAATCTATGCTATATATTCCTATTTAATCTTTTTCCCCCTTAATCTGTGCTTGCATGGTTTATTCCTGCAAATTGTGTTAGAGAGCAATATCTTTCTTTCCCTTTGTCATCGACAAAAAGGAGAGTTTATATGATGATATAAAATATATATTACATAAGTGTTAACATAGAGCAATATAAAACAAAATAACTACTACTTATAATGTAAGGTATCAAAAAAAAATAACATTTAAAGCATGCGATATCCAAGGTTCTTATAATTTCCTAATTGTTAGGAAACCATACCCATTTGGGTGTGGTTGAACCTTTATAAATATAATTTTCATTATTAACTATCATATCAAAATAATCATCAATGTATTTTTCTCTATTTTTCCAATTAACAGGAACCCAAATACTTAGATAATTTTTATTCATATTTCCTGTTAATGATTTTGTACTTCTAAAGAAATTACCAACATTATAGGTCATAGTAGTATTTGAATTTCTATAAAAATAGGATTTAGGCTTTACTCGAAATTTAGTACTAGCACTATCATTTTTACTATACATGAAAGCATATCTAGTGCTATTTCTACGATCAGTTTTATTATATCCTAAACCACTTTTATCATTGCAAGCTTTTGAATTCTTAACATAACCTAATCCCTTCTTATTTGAAGCAGGTTGAGAATTTTCAATAATCCTGGATAAATTTTCTCTTCCTTTATTAAAATTGGAAATATTTTTAGTAATGCCATCAAGCTTAGTTTTGAGACTAGTGTTATCTATCTCAACAATTTTAATTTTTGTTTTTAACTCATGATTCTCAGAAGCTAGAGCATTATTCTTTTCTTTTTGAGCTTCTATTTCTTGACTTAATAGAGCGAGTTGAGAATTGTCAAAGAGTGAATCTTGAATTTTCTCAACTTCTTCTTCTAATATTTTCTTCTCGTCTTTAAGCATATCTCTTTCGAATTGTGCTTTCTTCTGATTTTCTAGAGCTTCCTTATATTTTCTTTTGAGACTTTTTAAAGTGTCTAGAAGTTCTGAATTTATTTCTATCATATCATCAAAAGTTAGATCACTTACCTCATTATCTTTTGTCATGAAGCATTTGTTTGTTTGCTCCTTTGATTTTTCTTTATTGCTCTTCCTCTTCTTATTGCCTTGACTAGATCTCTTTGTAGCCATTTATTCTAGTATGTTGTTACGATCTCTAGAATACCAGGCTCTGATACCAATTGAAAGAGGCTATACGGTAGGATCGTGTAATATGGAATAGCTATATGGTTATTGTATATATGAAAAAAAAAACGCACCAAGATTTTATACTGGTTCGGACCACTTGTCCTACGTCCAGTCCCTAAGCTTCACTTAGGTATTTCACTAACTACAAAACCCTCTCTTAACCCGGAGGAATAGGTTCACAACTTACCCGAACAATCGAACGGGATTTCTTTGCCTCAAACTACCTAAGAGGACTTCAAACCTCAATGCTAAACAAGTTTTGACTAGTTGTGTTCTTTATAACACGAATGAGTCTATTGTAGTACAATGTTCCTATAATCTTATCCTCAAGAATATGAAATATGTTTGTGAAGATTAAGGAATTATGAATTTGCTATGAATCAAATATATTAAATATAAATAGTGATTCAAGCAAAGAGAGTAGTGATTGCTTTGATAATGTTTAGAAAATATGATCAAGAAATAGATAGATTAGATTAAGAGAATTCGATTAATTAAATGATGTTAGAATCATGTATATATACTTGTAGAAGAGATGCATATGTTGTCAAAGGTTGAAAACAAGAGATGCTTCCATTTCCATTGATGAATGTTTGCAACTCTTGGGAAGAAGAAGGTGTCTTTTCAGAGAAAATTCGCAGGTTTAAATTCAGTTGACTGCGCAGGAGATTCAGTCGACTGAAAATATGAAGAAAAATTTTCAGGAAAAAATTCAGTCGACTGAGCAGGGAATTCAGTCGACTGAAACTGTGCATGTATGTTAAACTGCACAGATTCAGTCGACTGACTCAGGTTATTCAGTCGACCGAATTCTGTTGTTAAACAAAAACAACAATAGCTCATTTGGTTAGAGTACATGCCTTCCAATCTGTTTACATTCAGTCGACCGGGCTTATAAGTTCAGTCGACTGAATCATGTACTTTTGTTGTTTCAGGTTCTTTTTGAATTTAAACAATTTATTTTAAGAAAAATAGTTACAAATAATATATTTCAAAATTGAATTATTTCTTTTAAGAAGGACTTGGATTCTTCTTTCCTTCATTCTTCATGTAATTTCTATCCCATGAATTCGGACTATATTGTGGTGTCTTAGGAGACATCCATGGATTGGCGCGATCGTTTGGTGTACGATAAGATGAAGATGAATCAAATGAACTGACGGGTCGAGGTAGGGGCTTAGCCACTTCGTTCTTCTTTGATCCACAGAAACGTAAGCCAATTTGCTCTAGGAAGTTCAAACATCTAGCTGTAATCTTTTGCTCGAAGTATAGTTCTCGTTGAAGGTCAATCTGTTGTTGTTGAAAGTGATGAATCTCATCAATCTTTCTTTTCGTGTCCGGAGAAATAAAAAGTCCGCGCTTAGCCTTCTTGGTTTCTGGAGTGTAACCAGTACGATAATTTTTCTAATTATACATCGGCTCATGTGGTGGTGTTGGTGTGAGAAGTTTTGGTGATGTTGGAGAATTTTTGCTTGACGATGTGATGTTGATTGGAGAGTAGGAGTTGTTAGACGACATTTTGAGTTTGTTAAGTTTTTAATTGTAAAATTTAAATGTTTTAAAAACTAATTTTTTTTTAAAGAATTTATAATAGAATTTGACTAAACAATTAATGGTTATTGTTTAGCTAAGATTTGTAACCACATAAATATTCAATGATTAAGGAAAAATTTGTTAAAAATGTAAGGATGTTATTAATAAATCAGCTAAAAAAAATGTGAGGTTTATAATATAGCTGAGAATAACTCTTGATTTGTATTCAGTCGACTGAAGAAAAAAATTAGTCGACTGAAATATGTATATATCTACCGTAAATTTAATTGATATCTTTAAAGGATATTATCCCTAATTCTCGTCGAAGTTTTATGAAGGAATTTTCTAATAAGGGTTTAGTAAATATATCGGCAATTTGATTTTCGGTAGAAATATGTTCTAGATTAATTATACCTTTTTCGATATTGTCACGTAAAAAATGGTGATGAATATCTATATGTTTTGTACGAGAGTGATTAACTGGATTTTTAGATAAGTTTATTGTACTAGTGTTATCACAATATATTGTAGAATTTGTTAAATTTATATTAAAATCTTTGAGTGTTTGTTGCATGTATATAACTTGACTACAAGCTAATGCGGCTGATATGTATTCTGCTTCGCAGGTGGAAAGTGAGATGCAATTTTGTTTCTTACTAAACCATGGTACAAGTGATTTTCCAATAAAATGACATGTACCACTTGTACTTTTTTTATCTGTTCGAGATCCACCAAAATCAGCATCACTGAATGATACTAATTCAAATGTACACTCTTTTGGATAAAAAAGTCCAAAGTCTTTAGTGTAGTTAAGATATCGTATAATTCATTTAACTGCTCTTAAATGTGATTCTTTAGGATTAGATTGAAAACGTGCACATAAGCATACACTCATCATTATGTCTGGTCTACTTGCGGTTAAGTAAAGTAAGGAGCCTATCATACTTGTATATAATTTTTGATATACACTTTTTCCATTGTCATCTCGATCGAGATGAGTGGTAGTACTCATAGGAGTAGGTTTAGCTGAAGTGTTTTCCATTCCGAAACGTTTAATTAAGTTTGTACAATATTTCTCTTGGTTTATAAAAATTCCATTTGATAATTGTTTTATTTGAAGTCCAAGAAAGTATGATAATTCTCCCATATGAGACATCTCAAACTCTTTAGTCATTATATTTGATAATTCTTTGCATAAATTTTCATTTGTTGATTCAAATATAATATCATCTACATATATTTGAATTATTAAAATGTCTTTTGAAGTATCTTTAATAAAGAGTGTTTGATCGACTTTTCCAATTTTAAATCCCGAAATTAATAAATAACTTTTAAGTCTTTCATACCAAGCACGAGGTGCTTGTTTAAGACCATATAGTGCTTTCTTTAATTTATAGACATGATCTGGATATTTTTCGTTTATAAATAAAGGAGGTTGTTCTACATATACATTTTCTTTAATAAAGCCATTTAAAAATGCACTTTTCACATCCATCTGATAGAGTTTGAAATTGTGAAAACATGCAAAAGCTAAAAGTATACGAATTGCTTCAAGTCTTGCGACGGGAGCAAATGTTTCTTCAAAATCAATACCTTCTTCTTGATTATATCCTTGTGCTACTAGTCTAGCTTTATTTCTTGTTGTATTACCTAATTCATCTACTTTATTTTTGTAAATCCATTTTGTTCCTATTACTTATTGATTATTAGGACGGGGAACTAATTTCCAAACGTCGTTACGTTCAAATTGATTTAATTCTTCTTGCATAGCAATAATCCAATAATCATCTATTGATGCTTCTTTAGGATTTTTAGGTTCTGTTGATGAAATGAAAGCTACATAACCCATTTGATTTAGTTGATTTCTTGTTCTAACTTGAGAATTTATTTCTCCTATAATATTTTGAGTTGGATGATCTCGTAATATTCTAGGAGGGGATCTTAAATTATTATTTTCAAGATTTGTTTCTTCTATATTTATTAATTCTTCATCATCTTTTATTCTTAAATTTCTATTAAAATTTTCATCAAAAGATATATGTAAAGTTTCTTCAATTATGTTTGTATGTTTATTAAATACTCGATATGCTTTACTTCGTTCTGAGTATCCTACGAAAACTCCTTCGTTAGCTTTTGGATCGAATTTTCCTAATTGATCTTTTGTATTTACAATGAAACATTTTGATCCAAATACTTTAAAATACGATATATTTGGCTTTTTGTTATTAAATAGTTCATAAGAAGTATTTTTAGTTAGTGGTCTAATTGATATTCTATTTAATACGTAACATGCAGTAGCAACGGCTTCTGCCCAAAAATGTTTTGGTAAGGAACATCCATTTAATAATATTCTTGCGCATTCTTGTAATGTTCTATTCTTTCTTTCTACAACTCCATTTTGTTGAGGAGTTCTAGGAAATGAAAAATTATGATTTATTCCTTTCTTTTTACAAAAAGTTTCAAAATCCTCGTTTTCGAATTCTCCTCCATGATCGCTTCGAATATTTTTAATTTTTAAGTCTTTAGCATTTTGAATTCTTTTGACAAATGTTTTAAAATTTTCAAAAGTATCACTTTTATTTTTCATAAAAATAGTCCATGTATATCTTGAGAAATCATCAACTATTACAAATACGTATCGATTATGATTAATGGATTGAACTTGTGTTGGTCCAAATAAATCCATATGTAGTAATTCTAATGGTTGTGAGGTCGAAATAATTTTCTTAGATTTGAAAGATGATTTTGTTAATTTACCTTTTTGGCAATCATCACAAAGATTATTTATTTTAAAGTTTATCTTGGGTAGACCTCTTACTAAATCATTTTTAGAAAGTTTTCTAATAGTTTTAAAATTTATATGACAAAATCTTTTGTGCCATAATCAAGGATCATTGTCTTTGGCAAGTAGACACATACTTGTATTATGATTAATATTCATATTTAAAACGTAAATATTTCTATCTCTATTTCCTTCAAAAACAAGATTTTGGTTTTGATCAAAAATACTACATTTATTATCCGAAAAAATTATTTTAAAGCCTTTGTCACATAGTTGACTTATGCTAAGTAGATTATGTTTTAAATTTTTAACTAATGAAACATTTGTTATAAAAGGTAATTTTGATGTACCGTAATTGTTCACATCTCCTTTTCCAATGATATAACCTTTTGAATTGTCTCCGAAGGTAACCGAGCCACCATCAAAGTATGTTATGTTTGTAAGCATATCTTTGTCTCCGGTCATGTGTTTTGAACAATCACTATCTAATATCCATTTTTTCTTTTTGAGTGGGACCTGAAAATAGATATGAAATTATTGGTACCCACCTTTTAATAGGGTCCTAAAGAAAAATTAGAGTTTATGAAACCAAACCCAATTTGGTTTAGTATCCTTTTTATAAATATAGTTTTTATTATGGTGAACATTATCTATAAATGTTTTAATATATTTATTCCTAATTAAAATATTGTTAGTCTTTGGAATCCAAATTTTGACTATCTTGGTTTCTACTTTTGTTTGAATAGGTTCTTGAAGTAATATTTGTTGTTTTGAATTTTTAAAATTTTTATTTTTAGAAATTTTTACTTCCTTTTTAACAAATTTGTTCCAGTTTCAGTCGACTGACTGTTCCTGTTCAGTCGACTGAACTCTGTTGTTAAACAAAAACAACAATAGCTCATTTGGTTAGAGTACATGCCTTCCAAACTAGTGACCTGGGTTTGAACCCCGCTTCATGCATTTTTTGAAAACTTGATTTTGATTAAAATATGCATGCAAGTTTATTTGAATGTGAATGATGATTCTTGAGGAAAGATTTTAACAAAGCACTTACTAGATTCTATATACATATTTGATGACTCTTGTTAAAATATATAACTATATGAATCATACTTTGAGTCGTTGAGTCAGGATGATGTCGTAGTCGTAGATTCGTGAATTTTTGTCAGCAATCAAAACCTATGATCCAACATTCTCCCCCTTTTTGATGATGACAATTCCATTTTCTATGAACGAATCTTTGACAAGCTTTGTTGATCATATCTCTCTCATTGAATATCTTCCTGTAATTGTGCTATCGATTCGTGAATTTTTGTCAGCAATCAAAACCTATGATCCAACAAGAAGATCTACAATTCTTCAAACGTTGATCAAGCGCCCTTGATACCGTGAATTGGCTTCAACAATCGTTGAATCGAGCGCACTCGATTAACCGAAAGCGGAGATAGGATATCACACTCAACTACCAATTTAAATGAAAGCACACAGCAATCAAAACAAAATTTTATTCAAAAATCAACAACTTTCAAGTTACAACGCACGCCCTATTTATAGCCGTTTTCAACCGGTGTCTTAAGTCGTACACGACTTACGACTCATCACGACTCACGACTCATGACTCACGACTCAACCCCCTTACAACACAGCACACCGTCGGCCGATTTATCTACATGCCGACTTACGACTTATCACAACACAAGTTACAACGACTTAAAGAAATTACAACACATAGGAATTAATCAAGCCCCAACGACATTACGGCTTAAAACGACACGACTTAACACATTACAACACTTATACACAGACGACTTACGACTTAAGAAACTCGGACGACTTACTGCAGCAAACTTGGTAGCGACTTAGGACTTTCTGCGACTTAAGAAGCGGCATGTGAAGGAATTAGGTCGTTAACCCGCGAAACCCTACTAAGTCGTTGCTTGTTAAGTCGTGAGCGACCTTCCTTGCCTTCCATGATGCCGTCTCCCCTTTCTAGCTCGTTACCCTTCACCCTGTTAACTCGTGAACGACTTAAAGCCTCTTGATTAGGTCGTGAACAACCTTTACCAAAACCGCGACCTAAACTCGTTGCCTTCGTCAAACGACCTATAGCTTCCATTTTAAGTCGTGGACAACTTAACTCTCCCTTAAGTCGTGTGCGACTTATTCCTTAGAGAATTATTGGTCGCGTATTTCCTTCTCTGGCCTGAGCAGCATCACTCATCCTATACAAAAATGCACTAAAATGTGCACATTAGCATTTACTGTTACTTTTTGTATATGATGATACAAAAAACGCTGGGCTGATGTTGCACGTAAGGAAAAGCATTATTCCATATGGAACTGCTCAACATCCATGCACAGCATTGGAGCTGCATGCGTACTTTTGGCATGGAGTGTGCTGCCCATGACATGTAGATGGTGCTCTACGGAAACCATGGAATTGTTTAGGATGGGAAGTTCGTGTTTGAGGAAATGGATGACGTTACTTATGTGGAGGCCGCGTGGATATTGTACCGGCTTCAACATCCGACCAAGTGGGCTCATCTAGTTATGGGAAAGGCTGAGTGTTGACTACAAAAAATAGTTTGACTTTGATTATCTTATTACCATGAATCAACTTTAAAATTAATTAATTTCAACAATATTTTGATTATTAATGGAGAAATCAATAATGAATTAGTGGGTTTATTGGAAGCAAAATATCAATGAGAATTAACGGTAATCAGATAAAGATTTTCATTGGTTTACCAATTTTGAATCTAGTAAAGAAGAAGAGTAAGAAGAACATGGTGTATGGGGGAGTTATGTCTGGAAAATAAGTTGGTTTGCCTTTTAATTCTTTTGGAAGAACATATCTATTTTTCCATTGCATTTACTTCATTGCTCATTTATGATAAAGAAACATTTTCAATTGAGAAATAATATTGTTATCCTTTTGCTACCGAGTGCTATTAAGTTAACGATGTGGACTCATTCAAAATACTTTGGAAAAAAGCTTCCGATTAATAATGAATATAGAAAGGTGAATTTTTCATTCCCGATCGATGTTATTGAAAGTAAGATGTCTTTTTAATTCATCTGACATTCGTAGTAGTTTTAAGGGGGACTAGATGTGAAAATTTGTCCGTAGTCATCCTCAAACAAAGGCATTTAAAGCAGTCACCAAATTATGTGATGTATCATATGGTTGTGCATACTAGTATAATTTTAATGTCTATGTTAGTCACAAAGTTAGAGGTTTGCTCTAAAACACGAACTTGAAGCGGTATGTCATACTGTTCCACACTTACTCAAATATACCCTAGGTTGAAATTGTTTTATTTTCCAACCAAGAGTATCGTTTATTATTGTAATGAACATGTTTCATAAGTTTAAACGTTTGTCGGCTTCTAACCTTTAAAAATATTTCAAAAAGGACCTACATATCACAATTCAGGAGCAAGAGTGAAGTAAAGGAAACATTTAAAATTTGGTTTTGTTTGTAGCTTCTGTAAGAGCATTTTAACCCACTTTTCTGTTAAATTTACTATCATGTATGATTTATGTTCCACTTCACTTCTGATATAATGATTTGAAGTTACACACATACTTTAATAATAATCAAAGTTACTTATTTCTGGTATTAAAAACAATATTTTACATTGTATAATGTTTGTTTATATATTCGAGAGCTTTTTGTTTCTTAAATGAAGTACTTATGTGTTAACTCTGCTTTATCAGCAAGGCCGTGATATCAAAAATCGACCGAGAAGCCCATGATAGTTCATCTCGAAGGATGGTCGACTTAACCTCCCAATAAAGCAAGTTCTGTTGAATGAATTTTCAGATAAGATCCCCTACGGAGGGGGGGTCCAGGGGGGGTGCCAACCCCCCAAGGTGGGGGTGTGGGGGCAACGCCACCGTCTACGGTGTTCGACCTGACCGGTCAGGTCGCAGGGGTCCAGGGGGCAGCGCCCCCGGCGGGGTGCGGGGCAGCGCCCCGACCAAAATGGTATACGACTTAAAGAGTGAAGTAAGCCAGCGACTCAACTTATCTGGTTGCCGACTCAACAGCCTTGAGGAGTTACCGACTCAACAGCCTTGAGGAGTTACCGACTCAACAGCCTTGAGAAGTTACCGACTTAACGGCCTTGAAGGGTTACGACTCAACGAATCAGGAGGGATAACGACTCACCGGGTTATAACCTTAGCGACTTAAAGGTGTCGGCCAACTCAACGGGTTAACGACTCATGGAGTTAGCGACTCATGGGGCAGACCGACCTAAGGATTTCAACGACTCAGGATGACTAACGACCTATCATAAGTCGCTGGCGACTCAAGCGAACAAGGAACAAGCTTAATACCGATACACCTATGCCGCTGCCTGCTGACTCGTGGTATGTGAGTCGGTCACGGCTCATCTTGAGTCGGTCATGGTTCATCCTGAGTCGGTCACGACTTATGGCTTGATCAACAATTCCAGCCCAGAAATTTGCCTATAAATAGATGGCCACCTCCAACATTCAAGGCACTTTTTTTGGGGGGGGGGGGGCTCATTTCCTGGACGCCATTACTCTGCCATTGTCTCGACTTCAAACAACACTCAAGCAACACTTCTATCACTCCAATCATCAAAGACAATTCAACAAATCTCAAGAGGAAGAATAACTCATTCGCCATGCATTCGAAGGATTCTTCTACATCGGGGTTTGAGCTATTTGTCTAAGTGTGTTGTAATCGGAGTTGATTGTAAAGAATTGTAACCAAATCAGCAATAAAGAGCTTTAAAGTGGACGTAGGCTAGATCTTAAGCCGAACCACTATAAATATTGTGTCTTTTATAGCTTTTCTGTGATTTCTTTGCTTATACTTTGTTCCCGTACCAACGGGTGGTGCTTTCACAATTACCTTCTACACACCGGGGTGTTAGCGTTCAGTTTTTAGCGTTAACATTATGTTTAGATGATAACGAATGTTGAAAATTTTCAAAGAGCTTTTGGGGTTTGAGTTTTGTTTTGAAGAGTAGAAGAAAAGAAAGAAGAAGAAAAGAAAGTAAAGTCCCACCTTGTAGAAAAGAGGAGACTATACTTGTATAAGTATAGCACTCTCAAGTAAATGTTTGGGCTTGGGGCTCCCACATGTTTGCTTTGTTGTGAGGAGAGAAGTCATGCAACACCACAAGCGCGCCGCCGCCGTCCGACCGAACCAGGCCGGGTACGGGTTTTGGGTTCAGATTTTCATTACAAAATGAATAGTCACGACCGTTGCTAACGGATGCAACACTTCGCGAATGGACATCTCCTCACGTATATAAATAGCAACGCCCAGAACAGTTGCAAAATAAGTTTTGATCCTCTTCTTCTTCTCCACACAGTTCTGCGACGTGCAGAAATCATTACAGCCGCTGCTCTGTTTTGTAACGCCTCTAAAGTGTTGCAAATTCAGAAACCATTGCAGAATTGTTCTCTTCTTCCTCTTCATTCTATTCTCTACAATTTGCATCATCAGATATAATTTCTGAAGTGTTCTTGGTCGGATCAAAGTCGTACAAACTTTGAATCCGATTACGCTGTTATAGGGCTTCATTGAATCCTGAAAGTCAATAGTTCGATAACCCGTTTGTACCTGGTGGGTTGAACTATTGTCTGAAAGAATCTATTCCATAGATCCTTGAAGTCGGAAGTACAACATTTTCTTTATCTCTATCGCCATCAAATCCGTCTCAAACCGCAAAATCCCCAATAAAATTTTCAGACAATACTCTTCAACCATGGAAGGTTCGAGCGCTCTACAAGTTATGAATCAGCATCTAACTCGATTGGAGCGTTTTGATGGCGACAATTTCACTCGTTGGTAAGAGACGATGAAATTTTTCCTAGTCACCGTCAAGTTGTTCTACATCTTGGAAGATGACTTGAAAGAAATCCCGGAGGAAACTGATAAGGATGATGCTGCTATAAAGGCTAAACGTGCAAAGCGCAAAGAGGATTATTTCCTATGAAGATGCCATATTTTGAATGCGCTATCTACCATAGTCTACAACGCTCATAGGACCTTGGAAACAGCGAAGGCACTCTGGACTGCTCTGGAGAATAAGTACCGCATATTCGAGGAAAGTAATAAAAAGTTTCTTATTTCTAATTTTATGAATTTCAAAATGGTCACAAATAAGTCCATAATTGGACAAGTAAGCGAAATCGTACTGTTGGTGAATGAACTTAAAGATGCTGGAATTGATCTCCCTGAATCTTTTGTCGTTGGAGTTATAATTTCTAGACTTCCGCATAGTTGGAATGATTATAAGAAAAAGATGAAGCATCCGCAAACGGATTATAATTTGGACGGTTTACAACGTCATCTTCGTATTGAAGAAGACTATCACAAACGCGGTCTAGATGATAATCCGCAAACTGAGTTAAGGCAAATAATGTAGAAATTACTGATAAATTAAAGCCAAAGAATGAGACACAGTTTAAGAAAAATCATTCCAAAACTAACAATAAAAAGAAAGGTGCTTGTTATTTTTGTAACAAGCCCGGCCACTATGTCCGAGACTGCCGTCTGCGGAAGAAACAACAAAAAGTGAATGTGGTCGAAGACTCGCTTGTGGCTGTAGTGCAAGAGGCAAATTCCGTTAGTGGCAATGATAATGATTGGTGGTTTGATACTGGAGCAACCATTCACATTTGCAAAGACCGTAATCTGTTCAAGAGTTACGAAGAAAATAAAGGAGAAGCCGATGAAGTTACTGGAGCAAATAAGGTTCCAAGCAAAGTTCTGAGAAAATGCACTATAGAACTTCTTCTCACCTCTGGAAAAGTTCTTACATTAGTCAATGTATTCTATGTACCCGATATGTGTAAGAATTTAGTCTCTGGATACCTTCTTAACAAAGGAGGATTCAAGATGGTGTATGAGTCTGATAAGCAAGTGTTGTCTAAGAATGGTAAATTCATTGGACAGGGATACTCTTCTAACGGCATGATTAAGTTGAATTTAATAAAGAAATCTTCTGTTTATATTGTTGATTCTATTAATTTATGGCATGGTAAATTAGGACATGTTAATTATAATTCCATTAGGAATATGAATAAATTAGGATTAATTTCTGATTGTGATTTCGATACCATCTCTAAATGTGAAATATGCGTTCAAGCAAAAATACACCAGAAATCCATTAAATCCGTAGGAAGGAAAACTGGTTTGCTTGATTTGGTATATAGTGATGTAGGTGACTTAAAAAGTCATATCACCTATGGTGGTAACCAATACTATATAACATTCATTGATGATTATACTAGATATGCATATGTATATCTAACGAAAACTAAAGATGAGGCTTTTGATAAATTCAAAATTTACAAAGCAGAGGTCGAAACACAATTAGAAGTTAAAATTAAAATATTACATTCAGATCGTGGTGGTGAATATTTATCAAATGAATTCACCTTGTTTTGTAAACAACAAGGTATAATTCACCAATGTATTGCTTCATATACACCACAACAAAATGGTGTTGCTGAAAGGAAAAATAGAACTTTAGTAGAAATGGTTAACGCCATGCTCATAAGTTATAATTTACCTTATAACCTATGGGGTGATGCTATGTTATCTGCATGTTATATTTTAAATCAGTACCACTTAAAAAGAATAATATTTCTCCTTATGAATTATGGTTTAATATAAAACCTAACCTAACTAGACTTAAAGTATGGGGTTGCTTAGCTTATGTTAGAAAACCAGACCCTAAACGACCAAAGTTAGGAAATAGAGCATTTAAATGTGTTTTCATAGGATATTCACTTAATAGTATAACTTATAGATTTCTTATTCTTGATACCCTAGAAGTTATAGAATCTGTAGATGTAGAATTTTTTGAAAATCAAACTGTTGAGATCCCATTGAGATCATCTAGTCCATAACGTAGTATGACTAATGATATCAATAACGATGATTATGCTCCTACTCAAAACAACATGGAAGTGTCAGTACCAGATAATTGTACTGAACAATGGAGAAGTAAAAGAGCGAGAATAGAGAAGGACTATGGTCCTGACTTCATTACATATCTTGTAGAAGGCAGTAAGGACGAAGTCCTTAATGTGACTAAATATGTAATGAACGTTGATGATGATTCCAAAACTTATTTTGAAGCTATGAGTTCCAGAGATTCAATTTTCTGGAAAGAAGCTATCAATGATGAAATGAATTCCATAATGTTAAACCAAACTTGGGTTTTAACTGATTTACCTCCTTGTGCTAAACCTATAGGATGTAAATGGATATTCAAGAAAAAGTTGAATACAAATGGATCCATTGATAAGTTTAAAGCCAGATTAGTTGCTAAGGGATATAAGCAAAGACATGGAGTAGATTATTTTGATACATATGCTCCAGTTGCTCGCATATCTTCTATACGCTGTTTAATTGCACTTGCATCAATTCATAAATTAGTCATACATCAAATGGATGTAAAGACTGTTTTTCTAAATGGAGATTTAGAGGAAGAGATATATATGGAACAACCTGAAGGTTTCAAAACCCCAGGCCAAGAAAAGAAAGTTTGCAAATTAGTAAAATCTCTTTATGGCCTGAAGCAAGCTCCCATGCAATGGCATGAGAAGTTTGATAAAGTTGCACTGTCATATGGATTCATTGTTAATGATGCTGATAAATGTATTTATAGCAAATCGGATAACAACGGTATTGTTATAATATGTTTATACGTTGATGACATGCTAATATTTGGTTCCAATATATCCTGTGTGAATGAAACTAAAAAGTTTCTGTCTTCTAAATTCGATATGAAAGATCTAGGAGAGGCTGATGTAATTCTGGAAATTAAAATTGTTAGGAAAGAAGGAGAGTTATTACTAACTCAATCCCATTACATAGAGAAATTCCTACAAAAGTATGGTCATTACGATGACAAACCAGCACCAACTCATTTAGATCCTAGTATTAAATTAGAAAAGAACACTGGACGTACTATCTCTCAACTAGAGTATTCCAGTGTTAGTCTTATGTATGCTATGCATTGCACTAGACCAGACATCGCGCACGCTATAAGTATATTGTGTCGATTTACGAGTAATCCAGGTTTCGAACATTGGAAAGCCATTTCCAGAGTTTTAGCTTATTTGAAAGGAACCATTGAGTATGATTTATCTTATAAAGGATATGCTGCTGTAATAGAAGGATATAGTGATGCAACCTGAAACAATGTAGAATCCAAATCCAAGTCTACTACTGCATGGATCTTTACACTAGGAGGCGCTGCCGTGTCTTGGGCTTCCAAGAAGCAGACCTATATTTCTGACTCAACAATGTTGTCAAAATTGATTGCATTAGCAGATGCATGTAAAGAAGCGGAATGGCTTAGGAATTTATTAATGGAAATTCCTTTGTGGAAGAAGCCATCTCCAGCAGTCTTGATTAACTGTGACAATCAAACAACAATATACAATGTGTCCAATAAGACATATAATGGAAAGTCTAGACATGGGAGTCTAAGACATCAAATGGTGAGACTGTTACTCAAAAGAGGAGTTATAACTGTTGACTACATAGAAATGAAGAAAAACTTGGCTGACCCACTTACAAAAGGTCTTCCAAAGGCAATGGTTTCTATGAAGTCACAAGAAATGAGATTAAGGTCTGTGAATGAAGGTTGATCATCCTTAACAGAAACCCAACTTATGTCTTGAAAAGGATAGACAAAGTTCAATGGTTACCAACTGACGCAGCGGATTATTCAAAATAAACTTCAATCGATGAAATGTAGCAATCGGTGAGTTGATGATACCGAAATGCCCAAGTTCGCTGATCCAAAGATACCGAACTCTAGCTATCTCAAACGCGTTGATAGCGCACTATACCGCGTTTAAAGATCTACAATTCTTCGCACGTTGATCTAGCGCACTAGATTCCGTGAATCGGCTTCTTCAATCGTTGAATCGAGCGCACTCGATTAACCGAAAGAGGAGATAGGAGATCACACTCAACTACCAATTGTATGTAAGCACAAAGCTAACAAAGGAAATTTTATTCAATATTCAACAACCTTTACAAATGACACAACTCGCCTATTTATAGGCTTACAACTCACACACAACGGAAAAGAATTACAACACAAACGATTTGCTAACATTCGGTAACGACTCAAAACAACAACGACTTATAGGGTGACTCGGCCAAGCTTCAGCGACTCAACATTCTCGGCAGCGACTTAATATAGCTCGGTAGCGGTTCAAGGAGATTTCAGCGACTCAAGCATGTCTCGGCTACTATCTTGCGACTTATAATTAAGTCGTTCGCGACTTACTATCTCCCCAAACAACGCTAAGTCGCTTCGCGACTCAAATTTATGTCGTTCGCGACTTATCTTCGCGCGTAGTACTGAGGTAGGAAGTTGCGACTTAGGGTTTTGGCATGTGGTGGGAAATCGTTGTGAGTCGTTGTGGTTGAAGGATGGAATGAGTCGTATGTCGGCCTGGGTGATGAGTCGTGGATGGGATGTGATGAGTCGAATTGAGTTGCTGACTCGTGACAATTTATGAGTCGTGGAGGAGTTGGGTTTGGAGTTGATGTCTCGTGAGGGGTGAGTTGTGGTGATGAGTCGCGTGAGGGGGCTCTGGGGATGAGTCGCGTGTGACTTAGGGTGGAGTGATCTGGGATGAGTCGGCAGAGATGAGTCGCGATTTAAGGTAGTTGCTTCATCATCCTCCCCTTGTTGGAAAGAATTCGTCCTCGAATTCGCACTCTCGTCATTTCCGTCAAGTTCCTCCCCATAATACGGAATTAGATGTTTGACATTGAAAATATCAGAAGTATGAACATTTTCCGGCAACTTTAATCGATATGCATTATCATTGATCCTCTTCAAGATTTCTACTGGACCAATCTTTCGTGCTTTCAACTTATTGTAAGTTCCAACTGGAAAACGATCTTTCGTCAATACCGCATAAACAAAATCACCCTCGTTGAAGACAACACTTCTTCGTTTCTTATCCGCCATTTGTTTATACCTCTCATTTGATTTCTCCAATCGTTCCTGAACGATTCTATGGCATTCTGTCAACCCATCAACAAAATCAACAGCCCGTTTATCAACTCCTTTCTGATATGGTACTACTGCCAAATTCAACGGTCCCTTTGGTAAACTTGAATATACAATCTGAAATGGACTGAACCCTGTACTTCGGTTATTTGCATGGTTGTGAGCAAATTCTGCCTGGCATAGCTTCATGTCCCAACTTCTCAAATTATCCTGTACAAGACAGCGCAACAAATTCCCCAATGACCTGTTAACAACTTCTGTCTGCCCATCAGTTTGTGGATGATAAGCACTGCTAAATTTCAGTTTCGTTTCCACCATCTTCCACAAACTCAACCAAAAGTGACTCAGAAAACGAGTATCTCGATCAGAAACAATAGATTCTGGTAAACCATGAAGTCGATAAATCTCCTTGAAAAATAACTGTGCTACTCGAACTGCATCTGCTGTCTTCTTGCAAGCGACAAAATGTGCCATCTTTGAAAACCTGTCCACCACAACAAATATCGAATCATGTCCCCTTTGAGTTCTCGGCAAACCCAAAACGAAATCCATGCTAATATCAACCCATGGCTTAGATGGTACTGGTAATGGCATATACAACCCTGCATTCGTTGCTGTTCCTTTTGAAACCTGGCAAATATGGCATCTCTCCACGAACCTTTCAACCTCTTTTCTCATCGACGGCCAAAAGTAAGACTGTGAAATCAACTGCAAAGTACGATCACGGCCCACATGCCCTTCCTCATGTAATTCCTTGACAATTTTCAACCTCAAGCTACAGTCTGGAATACATAAACGACTTCCTTTAAACAGAAAACCATCAACCAACAAAAATTCATCGGTACTTCCGTCCTTCACTTTCTCAACAAATTTCACAAAGTAAGGATCTTCTTCAAGCATCTCTGGCAACATTTCAAACCCCATCACTTCCACCTTCATTGTTGTTAGTAAATGACTCCTCCTACTCAAAGCATCAGCTACCCGATTTGTCACCCCTGATTTGTGCTTAACGACAAAAGTAAACTGCTGCAAATAAGCAATCCATGATGCATGTCTCGCAGAGATTTTATCCTGTCCCTGTAAATGTTTCAAAGCTTCGTGATCAGTGTAAAGAACGAATTCCTTCTGAAATAGGTAGTGTCTCCAATGCTTAACAGCTTGCACAACAGCGTAAAATTCAACGTCATATGTACTGTATCTCATCTTTGCCCCTGATAACTTTTCACTGAAATATGCAATAGGTCTCCCCTGTTGACTCAACACTCCTCCAATCCCAACCTTTGATGCATCAGTGTGTAGCTCAAACAACAACTGAAAATTAGGTAAAACAAGAATTGGCGCTGTCGTCAACAGTTCTTTGATTCGTTCAAAAGCAATCCCGGCTTCTTCTGTCCATGAAAACTGTTTACCCTTCATGCAATCAGTAACTGGAGCCATCACGCTACTGAAGTGTGGAATGAATCTTCG
This sequence comes from Allium cepa, assembly GCA_030765085.1. Lineage (NCBI taxonomy): Eukaryota > Viridiplantae > Streptophyta > Magnoliopsida > Asparagales > Amaryllidaceae > Allium > Allium cepa. The sequence continues at coordinate 753,081,956 of CM060931.1, read as the reverse complement.
GTAGAATGACGCTAGCCCATGAAAGCTTCTCACTTCCGTAGTTGTCTTTGGCTGTGGCCAATTCCTGACTGCCTCAACTTTACTCTGATCAACCTGAATACCTTCTCCTGAAACAACATAACCCAGAAATAAAACACTGTGCGTCATAAACACACATTTCTTCGTAGCAGCATAAAATTGTTCCTCACGAAGAATAATCAATACTTCCCTCAAATGTTGAACATGCTCCTCCGTACTCCTGCTGTAAATCAGAATATCATCGAAATAAACCACGACGAACTTCCCAATGAATGGTCTAAAGATTTGATTCATCACCCGCATGAATGTACTAGGTGCATTTGACAAACCAAATGGCATAACCAACCATTCGTATAACCCCTCTCTTGTCTTGAAAGCTGTCTTCCATTCGTCTCCAGGTCTAATCCGAATTTGATGATAACCACTCTTCAAATCAATCTTCGAGAATATAGTTGCCCCACTCAACTGATCCAACAAATCATCCAACCTCGGCATAGGAAATCTATAACGAACAGTGATCTTATTCAAAGCTCTACTATCAGTGCACATCCTCCAAGTTTCGTCCTTCTTTGGTACTAACAATGCAGACACAGCACAAGGACTCAAACTTTCCTGGATACGTCCCTGCTCAAGCAACTCTTCCACCTGCCTTCGTAACTCCTCATGTTCCTTCGGACTCATTCAGTAATGTGGTCGATGTGGTAACACTGCTCCTGGAACAAGATCAATTTGATGTTGAATGTCTCTATGTGGCGGTAACTCCTTTGGCAACTCCTCTGGAAAGACATCCTCAAATTCTTTCAAAACTGGCTTTGCTTCTTCCGGGATTTCAACTTCTTCACTGCTCTCTCGCCCAATCAACAAAAATACTTCAGGTTCTTCCTCTACTTCCTTGACAAACTCTTTCAAAGTCAACAGAGTTTTCAATTCCTCAATCTCCTCCAGTTTGTTCTCCTTCTGCTGTTGCTTCTTAGGAACCAAAGTGATTTTAGTACCCTCGAACATGAAACTGTAACTGTTGGCACGACCGTCATGCTGAACTGCTCTATCAAACTGCCATGGTATGCCCAACAATAAGTGACAAACATCCATATCTACGACATCACACCAAATTTCATCCTTGTACTTCTTTCCAATCGAAAAATTCACACAAGCTCTCCGACACACTTTCACTTCACCTCCCTTCCTTAACCATGCTAGCTTGTATGGTTTAGGATGCTTCTCGGTCTTCAAGTTCAACTTTCTCACTGCTTTTGTAGAAATAATATTATCACAACTTCCTGCATCAATAACGAACTTGCAAACTTTCCCCAGAATAGTACATGTCGATTGAAAAATATTGCTTCTCAGCCAACTACAATCCTCCTCTTGCTTTGGTGTCAAACAACTTCTCCTCATCATAAGATTACAACCTTCATCACCCGACACTTCTTCTTCCTCCTCAACATAAGGTGTATTTGAACATTCTGCCTCCTCACCATCATCTGCCTCAACCTCTGCAACCATGGTTCTCTTCTTCGGCTTTGGACATTCGTTGCTTTTGTGACCCAACTCCTGGCAATTATAACATTTGAAAACACTACTAGCCTTTGCTTTCTCAGCCTCCTTCACCACTGGCTTGGTAACTGGTTTAGGAACATTAGAACTTCCGCCAACACCCTTCACTAGATTATTAGAATTAGTAAACACACCACCTCCACGCCTTCCTTGTTTCTCCCAAGCTAACGCTTTCTGATGTGCTTCTGCAACTGATCTAGGATCAAACATATTAACCATATCCTGGATCTGCATTCTCAAACCTCCAATAAATCTAGCAGTTAACTGTTCTTCAGTCTCCATAATATCGTTCCTGGCAATGAGTTGGTAAAATTCATCAGCATAATCACCAACAGACTTTGTCCCTTGCCTCAGATTCTGCAACCTCTGGTACATAAGTGATTGATAGTTGTAAGGTAAGAAAGTAGATCTCATCAACTTCTTCATCTTATTCCACGATTCTATCTTTGACTTCCCCATTCTCTCCCTGGTAAGTTTAGTTTGTTGCCACCACGCCAAAGCTCTCCCCCTCAGCCTTGTAGCAACTAACTTTACCCTTCGATTCTCCGGAACCTCCTTGAAATCAAATATCTCCTCCACGTTAGACAACCAATCTAAAAATTCCTCAGCTACCATCCCACCTTTAAACTCCGGAATCTCCATCTTCATTCCCGATTCCCATCGACGATCATCATCTATATCTCGATTCTGACGTCGTGTTTGTTCTCGATCTCGATGCATACTCCCTCTGTCACCAACAAATTCCTCATCAAAATCTGAAGTATATCGTTGTCGATCACGACCTCCAACATCTCTATCACTACTCCTTCGATCAACATTCCTATCACGATTATCAACACTTCTATGATCTTCTGTTCTCTCCCGATCTGAATGTATCGAAGTTCTACTTCTTCCATGGCTCGATTCAGGTGAAATTCTTCTTCTACTTTGATTCATTTCAAGCATCATTCTCTCTAATCGACCAATTCCTTCATTCAACTTTTCAGTAAAGCTCTCGTGGATTCGTTGCTCCATTTCATCGGCCTCTTCTCTTCCATACAAGGCATTAATGTTGCGATGGCGTTGAGCTCGTCTCGGTGGCATGATTGAACTTCTCCAAACTTCAACAAATCAAACTTCAACAATTTTGACTTCAACAATCTTCAAACAAAACAACTCCAAAACTACAATTCAAATCAACTAGTACGGCTTCAAGCTTGCTTCGAACTTCATGACCTTTCCCACACTTTGATCCAAGAGATTATGGATCACAAACCCCAAACTTGTTGCAACTCCAATATAAACACGATGAACAACTTCAAACTTCAAAAACTTGGCTCCAAGAATCAACTTAGCTATGATTGGCTAAGTATGGCTCTGATACCAATAATGACGCAGCGGATTATTCAAAATAAACTTCAATCGATGAAATGTAGCAATCGGTGAGTTGATGATACCGAAATGCCCAAGTTCGCTGATCCAAAGATACCGAACTCTAGCTATCTCAAACGCGTTGATAGCGCACTATACCGCGTTTAAAGATCTACGATTCTTCGCACGTTGATCTAGCGAACTAGATTCCGTGAATCGGCTTCTTCAATCGTTGAATCGAGCGCACTCGATTAACCGAAAGAGGAGATAGGAGATCACACTCAACTACCAATTGTATGTAAGCACAAAGCTAACAAAGGAAATTTTATTCAATATTCAACAACCTTTACAAATGACACAACTCGCCTATTTATAGGCTTACAACTCACACACAATGGAAAAGAATTACAACACAAACGATTTGCTAACATTCGGTAACGACTCAAAACAACAACGACTTATAGGGTGACTCGGCCAAGCTTCAGCGACTCAACATTCTCGGCAGCGACTTAATATAGCTCGGTAGCGGTTCAAGGAGATTTCAGCGACTCAAGCATGTCTCGGCTACTATCTTGCGACTTATAATTAAGTCGTTCGCGACTTACTATCTCCCCAAACAACGCTAAGTCGCTTCGCGACTCAAATTTATGTCGTTCGCGACTTATCTTCGCGCGCAGTACTGAGGTAGGAAGTTGCGACTTAGGGTTTTGGCATGTGGTGGGAAATCGTTGTGAGTCGTTGTGGTTGAAGGATGGAATGAGTCGTATGTCGGCCTGGGTGATGAGTCGTGGATGGGATGTGATGAGTCGAATTGAGTTGCTGACTCGTGACAATTTATGAGTCGTGGAGGAGTTGGGTTTGGAGTTGATGTCTCGTGAGGGGTGAGTTGTGGTGATGAGTCGCGTGAGGGGGCTCTGGGGATGAGTCGCGTGCGACTTAGGGTGGAGTGATCTGGGATGAGTCGGCAGAGATGAGTCGCGATTTAAGGTAGTTGCTTCATCACCAACAAGTTAAGAGAATAATTATGGAACACTAAATTGATAATCCCATAATATTTAGTGTTGGATTCTGCAAGAACAAAGGATGGATATATATCCTTAATAAGTCTAGAAACCTTAAAAAGTGTATCGCAGAAACACCTTAAGAGACTTACCTATATGAGTATGGAAATCAGGCCGTTTCCTAGGAAAGTAAGACTGCTTTCTAAGTAGACTCATGAAACAGGATTTAAGCACATGGCCATTAACGTGCTGAGCAATACAGAACACTTTACCTAAGAAAATCAACATGTATGATTGTTCCGGTTTTATCATTAGGGATACCTGGTTCAAGATTCGTTTACCACAGAATCTCGATAAGGCTTTGAATGGTTTACACTAAGTAAAGGTTCAAATCCAAAAGATACCTTTTATTTATGTGTTGGTTTTCACGATGATGCAAAACTTGATCTTAGAACTACATAGGCTTGATCCCACTTGGGTATGTAGGAAGTCACTCTAGTGATGCAGCCGTCCTATTTATTTATTTTCTTATTTTGAAAATTGAGAAAGATTGTTGAAAATTTTCATAGAGCTTTTGGGGTTTGGGTTTTGTTTTGAAGAGTAGAAGAAAAGAAAGAAGAAGAAAGGAAAATAAAGTCCCACATTGTAGAAAAGAGGAGACCATACTTGTATAAGTATAGCTCTCTCAAGTGGATGTTGGGGCCTTGGGGCTCCCACATATTTGCTTTGTTGTGAGGAGAGAAGTCATGCAACACCACACGCGCGCCGCCGCAGTCCGTCCGACCGAACCGGGCCGGTACGGGTTTCGAGTTCGGATCCGAAAATATTTTTGGACCGTATATGAACAGTAACGGGCCAGAGTTCGGCCCGTTAAGGACCTAGAACCGGAAAATGAATAAAAAGCGCAAATTTATACCGGTTGTGAACCGTTACAAAATGAATAGTTGCGACCGTTGCTAACGGATGCAACACTTCGTGAATGGACATCTCCTCACGTATATAAATAGCAACGCCCAGAACAATTGCAAAATAAGTTTTGACCCTCTTTTTTTCTCCACACAGTTCTGCGACGCCCAGAAATCATTACAGCCGCTGCTCTGTTTTGTAACGCCTCTAAGGTGTTGCAAATTCAGAAACCATTGCAGAATTGTTCTCTTCTTCCTCTTCATTCTATTCTCTACAATTTGCATCATCAGATACAGTTTCTGAAGTGTTCTTGGTCGGATCAAAGTCGTATAAATTTTGAATCCGATTATGCTGTTATAGGGCTTCATTGAATCCTGAAAATTGGTAGTTCGATAAACCGTTTGTACCTGGTGGGTTGAACTATTGTCTGAAAGAATCTATTCCATTAATCCTTGAAGTCGGAAGTACAGCATTGTTTTTATCTCTATCGCCATCAAATCCGTCTCGAACCGCAAAATCCCCAACATCGAATAAGTTTTTTTTTTTTTTTTTTTTTTTTGTGGTACAAGTTCTTAAGTAGCATATTATATGTGCTTTTCAGGTATTCGAAAACTTCATGAATTGACACATGCTTGCTTAGGTTAACAGTGATAAAAAATCATCATCTATTAGTAACATCAGCTAACTGTAATAATGTATGTATGCTATTTGTTGATATTGTGGCTGTACATGTAGTTTCAGTAAGCATAATTTTTTCCAAGTTTTGGATGTGTTACTATTATGCTCACTTGTTGGGATATGGATGCTCATTCAATTCAGTCACCATTGCATTATTCCCATATTATCATCAATTGTTGGTGTTTTCTTAAACAGGATGACATTGACTGTTTGTTCAGACCTGTAGCTGGTTTGGTATATGTTCCGGGTGCGTACATGATCCACAAAGTTTGTTCTTTTCTTTGTATTTCCAAAAACAAAAGTTTGCAATCTGTGATTCAGTTTGCATTCCCTGTTATTCTACCCACTGTTAACTTTCCATTATGCATATTGTTTTCTTTGGATGATCCCTTGACATCTTATTAATACCATAAAGCTACTAAAAATCCCTAATCTCCTATGTTTAGGTTTACATCTTTATATGGTTTGCTATAAAACTTATCTTTATGAAATAGCACAACATTACATGTCATCTGTGTCATTGTGTGTATGTTTGATAAAAAAGTGAGGAGAGAATATCATATGTAGTCCACTACTCAAAATCTATAGTAACATCACAGTTGCTAGTATTTATTAATGCTTTTTGGATTGGTAATGGAAATGAAACTCATAAGTATTGATCATTTATAAATTCCACCAGTTTAGCTGAACCTTAAGTTTACGATCTGAAAATTATTTTGAATGTCTATAATAGTGTTTGAGGTTGCATGAACATAAGCTACATGCTATAGGATAGAACAACGATCAGAGATGGGGTTACTTGAGGAATGCTGATGAAGATCTAACCTTATACCGGAGCACCCCCAAATCGCCTTGCCGACCCAACTCGCCTTGCCGACCCAACTCCAGCCGACCCAACAAACCCAAATCCACCGAGCTAAATTTCCTCCGACCTAATCCCCTCAACCCCACCGAGATACGAGATAAACCTCCTCAACTTCACCGAGACACGACCTCCGACCTAATCCCCTCAATTCCACCTCGTCCACGACCTAACTCCTCCATCCTGAGTCGCGACCGACTCATCTATTTCTCCCCGACCCAAAACCCTAATTCACGATTCAACGTTGAGTCGCGAATGACTTAATCTTCCCCTCCGCCTCTTCATAAGTCGCGCGCGCCTTATTTCCCTCCCCAGTAGATCGTTCGTGAAGGAAGAGACGAATTTAAGTCGCGGCCGATCCATTGTTAAGTCGCGAGAGTTTCATTTCCATGTTTCTGTCGAGTCTTTAAGTCGCTGATGAATTTCATAAGTCGCGAGCGACTTATTACTGAGTCCTTAAGTCGTTTTAGCTGAGTCGGAGCCGAGTCAATGTATTTTTGCTTATTTTCTTAAGTCGTGTAATGTTTGTGTTGAAATTTTAAGTCATGTTGTAAGCCTATAAATAGGCTAGTTGTGTCATTGTAACAGGTTGTTGATTTTTGAAAAAAAATTCTCTTTGATTGCTTTGTGCTTTCTTTAATTGGTAGTTGAGTGTGATCTCCTATCTCCTCGTTCGGATAATCGAGTGCGCTCGATTCAACGTTCGTAGAAGCCGATTCACGGAATCTAGTGCGCTAGATCAACGTCCGAAGAATCGTAGATCTTTGTTTCTCGGTATCGTGCGCGATCAACGAGACGAAGATAGCTAGAATCCAGTATCTTTGGATCACCGGATTTGGGCCATTCAGTATTCATCAATTCACCAATTGCTACATTCACCGATTGAAGTTTGTTTTCGAATTATCCGCTGCGTCAGTTTGGTATCAGAGCCGGGATTGCAAGGAGTTTGCATCATTTGGAGACTTGGGTTTCGAGAAATTGAAGTTTGAAGATCGGATTTGCCATTGTTGAAGAATTTGGTGTTCATCGTGTTCATCGTGAAATTACGACAAGTTGGAAGTTTCGATCTATTTTACTTTGGATCAGAGTTCGAAAGGTGTTTGAAAATTTATTTTTTGAAGTTTGTTTGAAGTTTAATCATGCCTCCGAGACGAGCTCAACGACATCGCAATATTAATGCCTTGTATGGAAGAGAAGAGGCTGACGAAATGGAGCAACGAATTAACGAGAGTTTCACTGAAAAGTTGAATGATGGAATTGGTCGATTAGAGAGAATGATGCTTGAAATGAATCAAAATCGAAGAAGAGTTTCGCCAGAATCAGACCATGGGGGAAGTAGAGCTTCGATCCATTCAGATCGAGAGAGAAGAGAAGAGCAAGATCATCGAAGTGTTGACAACCGTAATAGAAATGTTGAACGACGGAATGGTAGTAGAGATGTTGGAGGACGAGATCGACAACGTTATACATCAGACTTTGATGAGGAATTTGATGGTGAAAGAGGAAGTGTTCATTTCAGAGATAGAGATCAGGGACAACGTCAATATCGGGTTATTGATGATGATCGACGATGGGAATCGGGAATGAAGATGGAGATTCCAGAATTTAAAGGCGGAATGGTTGCAGAAGAATTCTTGGATTGGTTATCTAATGTTGAAGAAATCTTTGATTTCAAGGAAGTGCCGGAGAATCGTCGAGTAAAGTTGGTTGCTACTAGGTTGAGAGGGAGAGCTTTGGCGTGGTAGCAGCAAACCAAACTTACACGAGAACGGATGGGGAAGTCAAAGATTGAGTCTTGGGAGAAGATGAAGAAATTGATGAGAGCTACATTTTTACCATACAACTATCAATCTCTTATGTACCAAAGGTTGCAGAATCTACGGCAGGGGACGAAATCAGTAAATGACTATGCTGATGAATTCTATCAACTGATTGCTCGAAATGACATTATGGAGACAGATGAACAGTTGACTGCTAGGTTTGTTGGAGGATTGCGAATGCAGATCCAGGATATGGTTAATATGTTTGATCCGAGATCTGTGGCTGAAGCGCACCAGAAAGCGTTGGCTTGGGAGAAGCAGGGAAGACGAGGAGGTGGTGTGTTTACAAATTCCAATATTCAAAGCAGAGGTGTTAATGGGAGTTCCAGTGTTTCTAAAGCTGTCAGTAAACCAGTTGTGAAGGAGAATGAAAAGGCGAAGGTCAACAGCAGTTTCAAATGTTACAATTGCCAGGAAGTGGGCCACAAGAGCAACGAATGTCCAAAACCAAAGAAGCGAACTATGATTGCTGAGATTGAAGATGAGGATGTGGGTGAAGATGATTCTAGTCCAGTTGAGGAGAATGAACAGGATATCGCATCGGGAGACGAAGGCTGTAATCTAATGATGAGGAGGTCTTGTTTAACACCAAAGCAAGAGGATGAAGCTAGTTGGTTGAGAAGTAACATTTTTCAGTCGACATGCACTATATTGGGGAAAGTATGTAAGTTTGTGATAGATGCAGGAAGCTGTGACAATATTATTTCAACTGAAGCAGTGAGGAAACTGAAATTGAAGACGGAGAGACACCCTAATCCTTATAAATTAGCGTGGCTGAGAAAAGGAGGAGAAGTGAAGGTTGATAAACGAGTTCGAGTACCCTTTTCTATTGGGAAGAAATATAAAGACGAGATTTGGTGTGATGTAGTTGAGATGGATGTTTGTCATTTGCTTTTGGGTAGACCGTGGCAGTATGATCGAGCAGTGCAGCATGACGGTCGGACCAATAGTTACAGTTTTATGTTCGAAGGTGTTAAAATCATTTTAGTGCCAAAGAAGAGACAGCACGGAGAAAACAAATCTGAGGAGATTGAGGAGTTGAAAACGTTATTGACATTGAAAGAATTCGTTGAAGAAGTAGAAGAGAGTCCTGAAGTGTTTTTGTTAATTGGACATGAAACTACTGAATCCATGGAAATTCCAGAAGAAGTGAAGCCGTTATTGGAAGAATTCAGTGATGTGTTTCCTGAAGAGCTACCGAAGGAATTGCCACCGTTGAGAGACATACAACATCAAATTGATCTAGTGCCAGGTGCTGTTTTACCGCATAGGCCACATTATCGTATGAGTCCGAAAGAACACGAGGAGTTGAGAAGGCAAGTGGAAGAGTTGTTAGAGCAAGGACGTGTACAGGAAAGTTTAAGTCCATGTGCTGTGCCAGCATTGTTAGTACCAAAGAAGGACGGGACGTGGAGGATGTGCACTGATAGTCGAGCCTTGAATAAGATTACTGTAAGATATAGATTTCCTATGCCAAGGTTTGATGATTTGATTGACCAGTTGAGCGGAGCTGTTGTGTTTTCCAAGATTGACCTGAAGAGTGGATACCATCAGATTCGTATTAGACCGGGTGATGAGTGGAAAACTGCTTTTAAAACCAGGGAAGGTTTATACGAATGGTTGGTTATGCCGTTTGGCTTGTCAAACGCTCCTAGTACGTTTATGAGAGTGATGAACCAGATTTTTAGACCATTTGTTGGGAAGTTCGTGGTTGTTTATTTTGATGATATTCTGATTTATAGTGGGAATATGGAAGAGCACATCCAGCATTTGCGAGAAGTGTTGATAATTCTACGACGAGAGCAGTTTTATGCAGCAACAAAGAAGTGTGTGTTTATGACGAGCAGTGTTTTGTTCTTGGGGTATGTTCTGTCAAAGGAAGGTATTCAAGTGGATGAGAATAAAATAGAAGCTGTCAGAAGTTGGCCACAACCGAAGACAATTACTGAAGTTCGAAGTTTTCATGGATTGGTTTCGTTTTATCGAAGATTCATTCCACATTTTAGCAGTGTTATGGCACCCGTAACCGATTGTATGAAAGGAAAGAAGTTTATATGGTCAGAGGAAGCAGGAGTTGCTTTTGAGAAGATTAAGACACTCTTGACGACAGCACCGATTCTAGTACTGCCGAATTTTCAGTTGTTATTTGAATTGCATACTGATGCTTCGAAAGTGGGAATTGGTGGAGTATTGAGCCAGAGTGGGAGACCAGTCGCTTATTTCAGTGAGAAGTTATCAGGAGCAAAGTTGAGATACAGTACATATGACGTTGAATTCTATGCTGTTGTACAAGCTGTTAAACATTGGAGACACTATCTATTTCAGAAAGAATTTGTTCTATACACTGATCATGAGGCGTTGAAGCATTTACAAGGACAAGACAAGATTTCAGCGAGACATGCATCTTGGATTGCTTATTTACAGCAGTTTACTTTTGTTGTCAAACATAAGTCAGGGGTGACGAATCGGGTAGCTGATGCTTTGAGTAGGAGGAGTCACTTATTGACGACTATGAAGGTTGAAGTGACAGGGTTTGAATTATTACCAGAACTGATTGAGGAAGATCCTTACTTTAAGAAATTTGTTGAACAAGTTAAGGAAGGGAGTGCTGATGAATTCATGTTGATAGATGGTTTTCTGTTTAAGGGAAATCGTTTATGTATTCCAGATTGTAGTCTGAGGTTGAAGATTATTAAAGAGTTGCACGAGGAAGGTCATGTGGGCCGTGATCGTACTTTGCAGTTGATTTCACATTCTTACTTTTGGCCGTCAATGAGGAAAGAGGTCGAGAGATTTGTGGAGAGATGTCATACTTGTCAAGTTTCGAAAGGAACAGCGACCAATGCGGGGTTGTATATGCCATTACCTGTACCGACTAAGCCTTGGGTTGATTTGAGTATGGATTTTGTTTTGGGGTTACCTAGAACTCAAAGGGGAAACGATTCCATTTATGTAGTGGTTGATCGATTTTCAAAAATGGCACACTTTATAGCCTGTAAGAAGACAGCGGATGCAGTTCGAGTTGCTCAGTTATTTTTCAAAGAAATCTATCGACTTCATGGGTTACCAGAGTCTATTGTGTCGGATAGAGATACTCGATTTCTGAGTCACTTTTGGCTGAGTCTGTGGAAAATGGTCGGAACGAAGCTGAATTTTAGTAGCGCGTACCACCCGCAGTCAGATGGACAGACGGAAGTGGTTAACCGATCATTGGGAAACTTACTGAGATGTCTTGTGAAAGATAATCTGAAGAGTTGGGATATGAAGTTGAGCCAAGCTGAATTTGCTCACAACCATGCAAATAACCGAAGTACAGGGTTCAGTCCATTCCAGATTGTATATTCAAGTTTACCAAAGGGACCGTTGGACTTGGTAGTAGTACCATGTCAGAAAGGAGTTATTAAACGGGCTGTTGATTTTGTCGATGGGTTGACAGAATGCCATAGAATCGTTCAGGAACGATTGAAGAAGTCAAATGAAAGGTATAAACATATGGCGGATAAGAAACGGAGAAATGTTGTTTTCAAAGAAGGTGATTTTGTTTATGCAGTGTTGACGAAAGATCGTTTTCCAGTGGGAACTTACAACAAGTTGAAAGCACGAAAAATTGGTCCAGTAGAAATTTTGAAAAGGATCAATGATAATGCGTATCGATTAAGATTACCGGAAAATATTCATACTTCTGATGTTTTCAATATCAAACACTTAGTTCCGTATTATGGAGGGGAACTTGATGAAGTTGACGAGATTGTGAATTCGAGGTCGAATTCCTTCCAACAAGGGGAGGATGATGAAGATCTAACCTTATACCGGAGCACCCCCAAATCGCCTTGCCGACCCAACTCGCCTTGCCGACCCAACTCCAGCCGACCCAACAAACCCAAATCCACCGAGCTAAATTTCCTCCGACCTAATCCCCTCAACCCCACCGAGATACGAGATAAACCTCCTCAACTTCACCGAGACACGACCTCCGACCTAATCCCCTCAATTCCACCTCGTCCACGACCTAACTCCTCCATCCTGAGTCGCGACCGACTCATCTATTTCTCCCCGACCCAAAACCCTAATTCACGATTCAACGTTGAGTCGCGAATGACTTAATCTTCCCCTCCGCCTCTTCATAAGTCGCGCGCGCCTTATTTCCCTCCCCAGTAGATCGTTCATGAAGGAAGAGACGAATTTAAGTCGCGGCCGATCCATTGTTAAGTCGCGAGAGTTTCATTTCCATGTTTCTGTCGAGTCTTTAAGTCGCTGATGAATTTCATAAGTCGCGAGCGACTTATTACTGAGTCCTTAAGTCGTTTTAGCTGAGTCGGAGCCGAGTCAATGTATTTTTGCTTATTTTCTTAAGTCGTGTAATGTTTGTGTTGAAATTTTAAGTCATGTTGTAAGCCTATAAATAGGCTAGTTGTGTCATTGTAACAGGTTGTTGATTTTTGAAAAAAAATTCTCTTTGATTGCTTTGTGCTTTCTTTAATTGGTAGTTGAGTGTGATCTCCTATCTCCTCGTTCGGATAATCGAGTGCGCTCGATTCAACGTTCGTAGAAGCCGATTCACGGAATCTAGTGCGCTAGATCAACGTCCGAAGAATCGTAGATCTTTGTTTCTCGGTATCGTGCGCGATCAACGAGACGAAGATAGCTAGAATCCAGTATCTTTGGATCACCGGATTTGGGCCATTCAGTATTCATCAATTCACCAATTGCTACATTCACCGATTGAAGTTTGTTTTCGAATTATCCGCTGCGTCAAATGCACTTGTAAATCACAAGTACTAGGAACATGTATTGAGGCTACCATTGTTCATAGGACCTTGCAGAAAGCCAACCTTATCAAGCCTGCAAACCAATATATAATACGTTCATTGTAAAATACTTTTTTTCTTCTAAAATACTTTTTTCTTGTAGTGAGAGGAAGAGGTTCAGGAAGCCCAAGTGCTAGTTAACTCAGAATTTCAGCAACAATAAACGAAAATATGGAAGTTCCTATCTTTAATAGGTTTGTTTGATTGGACAAGTGACAAGAAGCCGCTTATTGCCGATAACACCACTGGACTTGAAAATATATATCCTAATATAAGGAGAAGAGAGTGGAAAAAAGCAGCAGAGGTGTACATCCGCCCATTATTTATCTATTGCACGTGCGTGGGTTCGAGTCTCCCACGATAATGTAAATGACACAATTACGAAAGATTCAAAAATTTGGCAATCAGTAGCTAATTGTATAGCACTTGGGAAGACAAAATAAGATGTGGTGTTTGTGCAGAGGAAGTTATTTGGTCATGAATCCCACTTATCAAAGATGACAATCATTTCAGGTTTGAATCTACTGAGCATAAGTGCTGAAAACAAGGCTATGCAAGTTTGTTGGTAATTGTTTTTAGTGTTTAAGTATTAAAAAGCATACTAATTTTATTTCCATTTTATTGTTAGTCAAAACATATAAGATGCAACAATGCTATGCAAGGAGGAACTACTCTGATTCAAGTCCTGATAATGGATCTAATTCACAGGACAACTCTCCTTTGTTTGGGAGTGCATATAGTCATCCAATATGCAGGAAAAATGGGTAATGTATGGAGCAATGTGCTGCTGAAGGTGCTAGAATCTTCGAGGCTCAGAAGAAGTTTTCTCAACAAAGTGCCGAGAAAGAAAAGATCCAAGAGAAGAGTAGGAACCAAGCAAAAGAAAAAATGTAGCAAATAAACTTTGAAGAGTTGGAGAAGCATAGGAGGGATGATGGTAGTTCAGGTGGAGGTTTCTAGGGAATCTAAGTGTTGCCGTGTATCTTGTATCATGTTTAACGTATAATGTATCTTAGTTCATCTTATGTGTTGAATGATTATATTGGCGTTGAATTATATAATGTTGTATTTTAATGTGAAGGGACATTTAGTACATTTATTCATTCAACATTATACTCATAAAATATGAATATAATTTCAAAAAAATAAAATCAATACAAGTAGAAAAACAAACGACAGACATTACAACAAAATAGCAAACAATACAAAATACACAAACAAATAAACAATACAAAGTAAGCAAACAAAAAAAAATGATAAAAAATATAAAATATGCGAACCGGTAAATAATCAAACAATACAAAAACGTTGTTACTTCTGCCTTATTCTCTCACTTCTGCCATTACGCGCCCAAAAATGGTCCACTAGTTGCTTACATAAAGCATAATGTGCATTTCAATCTTCAACATGTTTCACTATGACATTATACTCATCCATTGTATGTTAACACTTGCGATGTCTCACACTGGAGCCTTGAAACATTTCAGGGTAGCTGTTTGATTGGTTCTTGTGACCACTCCTCTCAACCTCAATAATCGTATTATGTATTGCAATGCGTACCTACATTATTTGAGAAAGAACTTTAGCATCATGAAAATGAGCTAGATTTTGTAGGATATGAAATATTGCTAACAGAACTCCAATAGCACGTTCGATGTCCTTTGTGTAGTTTTTTTCATTTGTTGTGAAGTAAATATCATGCTTTGTGCTATGCGACAACCCACTATTTCTAACACCTAAAATTAGTGACAAACGCTATCAATACACCCTTGCGTACTAACTTCAAATATTAAAATCAGCACATAGTGGGTTTTATAGTTTCGAAATCTAGAATATATATGGGAAAATGAGGAAAACCTCATAGCAAAATAAAAATATACATATCACATCTTTGACATTATACAAGATCTACTACATCAAATTACATCAGCTCTTTCCAACACATTGGTCAACATTAATGAAAATTTAACCATGATGAGAAAGAAATATACCGAATCAACATCATGCAGATACGATCGATATTCGTACCTTTGCTCCTCCTTTCCTCCTATATGCAACTCTTCACGTACATGTATATTATAAAGGAGAAAATGTTGATCAACTATGTTTGGACTACGTCTAACCTTGTACACTCTGACCAAAAGATCGAGAATTACTGCATAGGTATAGGGTGCTTACATACCCATTTGGGATCATGTCATTCCTGCTCTTCTCATCCTTTCAAATATGTTAGCACATAATAACCGTAACATCCATAAAACAGTTGCAAGAAGAAAACACCACTTCTACTAAGTTATCACAGTCAATCATTTTATAGGGTAATAACAATAGTAGTACATAATTATCAAATATTAACAGTACTCAATGTCAACTCCAATCATCAAACAACAACAACACAAATATACTTACATATACATTATTATCAACCATTAGTAATGCATCATCAATACTAGTTATTATCCTGCCTTTTGGCAAGACCGTGACATCGAAAAGTTGACTAAGAACCAAAGACGGTCTGTCTCGAAGATCGATTGTATATAGGTTCACTATGGATGTCGATAAATTTTATCTGAGTCCGAATCAAGCTACAATTGATGTGATAGGACAAGTAAAGCAATGAAAGCCAACGTTCCAAATTTCAAGTCAATCGGAGTTCGTATGCTCAAGATATGATCGATGCAAGCAAAAAAAAATTCATTCGTATCCATCAGTTCGTACGAATCCCTTTCATATCCATCGGTTTTCATGCCTCAATACATATCCATCTAGGGAATCAGCTTCCTTCGCATCGATCCTGTTCGAATCCACCAACTGTGCACGGTTTCGTATCAATCAGTAGCAAGTGAGTCTGCTTCGTATGCATCCAGATGCACCTACTTCGTATCCATTGACTGTAACAAAAGTATCCATTTCGTATCGATTGAATTTCAGACGTGCTTCTTATCGATCAACAACAAAACGATACGAAATCAATATCTCCCATCGATACGAAAGCAACTACTCTATCGTCGATATGAAGAAGCCGCCCGTCTATCGATGCGAGGTGAACGCTAAGCGATCGATACGACGTCGACGCTTCTCATCGATACGAAGCAGAACACAAAGCATCGATGCGAATGGAATATGAAAAGTCGATACGAAATGAGGCATAGTCGATCGATGCGAACAAGACCAAGTTAGATCGATACGAACGAGGCGTAAACAGTGGGAAGACTCGATCGAACAAGCATGGACTTCGGATTGATCCAAAAAACAAGCGCCAGGTCAACAAGCAAGCACGTGCTAACATCGATGTGAAACCATCGATACGAAGAGGATCGATGCGAAAGAAACAGCAGTCAAAAAACCCTAACTTGCATCGATCATAATTCACAATTTACAATTCCAAATGCCACTAAATTTTCATAGGAGCTTGCTTATAACCTAACGAATGTTCATGCTCAATTTCGACTCGATTAGGACAAATCTTGATTGATATGAAATCCATTCGCATCGATCACAGACCGAGTGCAAACGACATATGGTCGATCATGTGGGCCCACCCATGTGAGAGAAGGGGTCTTTTGAGATCTGAGTAAGATATTTGCAGCTTACGCCTATAAATAGCAGCCTAGGACTTGTAGAAAAGGGATCTTTTGGCTCTTCTACGTCCAGACTCTGCTGAAATCACTGTTGCTCTTGAATTCTACTGCTGTAATCCATTGTAACTCTTTGTAACTAGCAAGCAAAAGTTAATAAAATCATCAATTACATAGTGGACATAGGCCATACGTCGAACCACTCTAAATCCATGTGTTTCTATGCGTTTCTCTTATCTATTTTAGAAGTGTTTGTTAGATAATCCTCCTTTTCCATTTATTTTCTTCATTTTATCTCTTTAACTACTTCCAAAGAGTGTTTTGTCCAATTTTGATACAAATACTTTGGTGTTTTCATTGAGAAAACCCTAGTTTTTTCTCCTGCTCGTTGGATCAACTATCGATATCAGATTGCATAAATCTAAGAAGAAGATCCAGATCTCAAGTTCAAAGTTCTTCTATCCTATTTAGATTTGCATCAGGTCTAGGAAAGAGCTTCTCT
The DNA here is from genome assembly GCA_030765085.1 of Allium cepa. NCBI lineage: Eukaryota > Viridiplantae > Streptophyta > Magnoliopsida > Asparagales > Amaryllidaceae > Allium > Allium cepa. Next base: position 753,064,876 of record CM060931.1, on the reverse strand, counting down.
ATTTATCATGGTTAACACAAGGACCACTTCTGCTGCTACAGATCCAAAAGGACGGGGTCGACCGAATCCCCTGCAATCGCCATCGACTGATCAGAATGCTGCCAGACCATCAGATCCGCAAGGCACTGTCACCGGGAAAGAGTTTCAGATGTTAATGAAAAACTAACATAGAGCCGTCAGTAACTTACTCAACAGCTGCGTGCCAACGCAGAATTGACCGATCAGTTGAATCGCCAAAGGCGTACGAGATCTTGGAGGGATCATGCTTCCTATTCATCTACTGAGAGTTCAGCTTCTTTAGACTATCATCACAGATCCACGCTCCCACGGCTTGATGGGAGTTATACCCAAGCTACTGGACGTCAGCGCGCACTGAGCCTTAGGCAACCAAGAGCTGGACCGTCAACCAGCCATCAGACTGGACCCTCCTCCCGAGGAGGTGCTATTCCATATAATGTTACAGACAACCACATTACCACCACTGCTACTGAACCGGGAGCTAATGCCCAAAACTGGACAGATCCGATCCAACGTCAACAAGAATACGCTCAAGAACCTTATGTTCCAGAGAACTTAGAACCAAGGAGGCGAGATATGGACCATCGACCGCGACCGGCACCTACTCGCATTGTGGAACCCGACCACACCTTGGCCCAGCATGCTCAAAATGTCCACATGCCAGATATACGGACGATGATACGTCAGACGATCCGTGAAATTCAGGGTCTCACTAATGATGAGTAGGGAATCTCTTAGAGTCATACCCCTTTCACTTATGGCATACTCTATGCTGAACCACTTAGACGATTCAGGATTCTAACTCTACCCATCTTTGAAGGGAGTTTAGATCCTAATCAGCATATTTTAAAGTATGAATGGTAGATGAATGCTGCATGAGCCGATTGTTAATATTGTTCTGTTTCACGACCCTGCGACTTGAAGAAGTAAGCGACCTAACGACCTAATATGGTAAGCGACCTAACGACCTAAGTATACAACGACCTAACAGTACATTGCAAGAGAAAAACTCAATGGCTTAACGACCTAAAAGACTCCAAAGATTCGACAGATCAACGACCTACGACTAGACGAGCTAAAGATTGACTCAAGAGATCCTACGAGTTAACGACCTAGTGATTCCATGAAGGTTGCGACCTACCAGGCTAAAGGAGTAGCGACCTAGCGACCTAGTAACTAAGACGACCTAAGCGATCAAACGATTAAGCGAACTAACGAGCTAGCGAGCTAACGAGCTAGCAAGCTAACGAGCTAGCGACTTAACGAGCTACAAACTTCCCGTTGTTATATCACCCATTTATAGGTCGGCAGGTACTAAGTCGCTACTACTCCTACAACTAGCCTAGGTCGTTCTACTAGGTACCTCAGCATGACTAAGTCGCCTACCTCTCTTTCATAAGTTGTCGCGACCTACTAACCCGCTCAGATTGACCAAGTGCAACAAGGATGAGCCGTAGCTCGTATCACTTAGGTCGCTAGCGACCTGCGACCTACCCTTAGGTCGTTCGCGACGTACGACTTAGCCCAGATTTTCTCTATAAATACTCCACCTACTCCAACCGAAAAAGGACTTTCAGCTCATTTCTGGAACACATATACTCTGCTGATTTCTCGATTCATCCGTCACTTCAAATACGAAAGACACTTCAATGAACTTCAAGAAGAGATATAATACATTCAACATGAATTTGAAAAATTCTCCTAGATCGGAGTTCTATTTATTTGTCTAAGTGGTGTTGTAATCAGAGATTGTTGTATAAGTTGTAATTGAATCGGCAATAAAGGAGATTAAAGTGGACATAGGCTTAACTTGAAGCCGGACCACTATAAAACTGTTGTCTCTTTACTGTTTTTTCTGTAACTTTTGTACTTGCTTCTAATTCCTGTGTTGACGGGTGGTGCTTTCACTTATCTCTACTTACACCGGGGTGTTAGCGTGCAATTTTAGCGTTAACATTTTTGGTGCTTTCACTGAGAACATCGAACTCAGGGTTTTTTCATCATTGCTTCGCAAAAGTTTGTAGAAAGAATCTCTCTCAAAACCAGAGGTCTATCAGAGATTATGGCTCCTGGAAGAAAGTGCAGATCTATTAGGCCCGGCGATGCCCATGAAAATACTTCCACTTCTCCTTCGTCAAGTCAAGTAACTCCAAGTGTTGGAATTACACGATTGGAGTTAGATGCTGCAGTGTCTGGGTTATATCAGCAAATGGAAGCCCAGAACACTTTAATGCTTGATAAGTTGAATGCTTTGCTCGGAGCTAACCGCCAAGTAGTGAATAATGAAGAAAACCTTGCTGATGATTTTCATAATCCTGAAGAGAGGAATATTCCTCAAAAGGCAGCTAGCCCCGCCAAAGAATCACCTCCCCAAGTTGGAGGATCAAGACCGCAGCCGACTCTCCGCGAACGGTTGTCTAGGCAAACTTTCGAGAAAATGGCTGAAGTCTGTCCCGCAGAGCCTTTAAACGATGAGGAATACCTCTCGGGTATGGTTCGACATATTATGAAAGAAAGTATGCAAAGGGAAGAAGATGAAAAAGAATGGGGGTTCGCTCCAAGCAAAACTCCGTTCGTCGAAAGGATTCAGAAGGCGGAATTCCAAGGAAGTTTGTTCCCCCCACCATTCCAGCTTATAAGGGAACAAGTGACCCTAACCAATTCCTATATAAGTATGATTGGCACATGACTTGTGCTAGAGCATCGGATGAGATCAAATGCCGATACTTTTCGGTATAATTGGAAGGAGTGGCTCTACTCTGGTTCACAAAGCTACCGGTTCGTTCTGTAGACCAGTTCCCCGATTTAACTCGGAAGTTTAAAGAACAATTCAGGTTGTATGCTTCAAAGGCGAAGGACATAATGTCATTGTCCAGCCTGGAACAGAATCTCGGAGAATCTATTAGATCTTTCTTAAACTGCTTCAACATAGCCTTGGCTGAAGTCGACAATGCAGAGCCACGAATGGTTTTGACATACTTAATGAGGGCTATCGACAAATCAAATGAGTTTGGGAAATGGTTGAAGATGAAGGAACCAAATTCGCTTGAGAAATTCTACAAGAAAGCCGACAAGTTCATGCGCTTGGAAAGCCTTCCTGCGCCGGCGAAAGTGGCATTGATAGAGGTTAAGTATAACACTGCTGTTCCTACCAAAAAGTAACCCGAAAGTCAGAAGAGGGATAATAACGGTGGGAAGAAGCAGAAGGATGTGAAGAAACCTCGCTTCTTAAAACCTTCAGATTTCACCTCTTTAACTGATACTCCGGAGAATATCTTTTTCGCTACTAAAGATGCCATGGAATATCCTAAACCACCTTAGTTGAAAGTTGGGAAAAAGGCTGTTCAAAGTGGGAGATTTTGTCGGTTTCATAATCAACCCGGTCATGATACTAACGAATGTCGCCATTTGAAAAGTTTGATTGAAGAACTGCTAAGAGAGAACAAGCTGCAACAATATGTTAAGAGAAATAGGAACAACCCAACTTCATCTACTGAGGGCCAGCAACGTCCTGCTCATCCATCTGGCTCGGGTGAGAGGACTACCGCGCATGAATCAAAAAGGCATGTTATTAATGTAATCACGGGAGGTCCTCACCCGGCAGGCAGAAGCTGGGGCAAGATGGAAAGATATGCTCGTGCTTTGAAATATACCCCAGCAGAAGAGAATGTTTTTGTGTTGGAAGACGCTGCACTTTTGAAGCAGCAAAGAACTTTTAATGATGATATTGTGTTCAGGGCCAGGGACTCTATGGGTGCTGAAGCTCCTACCATGGATCCCTTGGTCATCTCCGCAGGCATTGGGCCTGCTATTGTAAGAAGGGTGCTTGTTGATTGCGGCGCCTCTTGCAATATTCTCTTCAAAAAGACATTCGATCAGATGAAGATTCCTATGGCTGATGTTCAGGCTTCATCGCAGAAGATTACTGGGTTCACTGGGGAATCAAAGCAGCCAATTGGAACTATTGACTTATTTGTTGAACTTGGAGAGGGGCAGAAAAAGGTGGTTTGAAAGCAGACTTTTGTGATTGTTGACGGATTTTCTGCTTACAATGCCTTCCTAGGCCGGCCAACTCTTGCAGCATTCAAGACAATTCTTGCCCCGTGGTGCCTCACTATGAAGTTCTCCACAGATAATGGCGTTGGTGTTATTAAAGGGGATCATAATGCTGGGCGAGAATGTTATCTGATAGAGTTGCGGGAAGCAAGGATGAGAGAGATGGGAAAGGATGCGGCAGCTCCACTCCGCATCAATGAACCAACCTTTTAGCAATTACAAGGTGGACCCTGCACTGGCGAGCAAAGTGGAGCACGAAAAGAAATGGATCCCAGAAAAGCCAGTACGGGGGAGAATAGAGTGGTGCTAGTGGAAGTAACGGTGCCAGTACCTGTTGATCCGAAAGATCCAAACAAGGTGCTAAATGTGGGTTCGCAACTTAGTGTGAAGTATCAGAATATTTTGATATCATTTCTGAAAGCAAATCTAGATGTATTCGCTTGGAGTCATGCCGATATGTGTGGAATATCTCCAGAAATCGCGGTATACACTTTGAATATTGATCCGAAATTTACACATGTGAAGTAGAAAAGAAGAACCCAGGGTCCAGAAAGGTCAGCAGCATTGAAAGAAGAAGTAGATCGGCTCATGGAGAATGGTTTCATCAGAGAGTCCACTTATCCAAATTGGGTTTCTAATCTGGTGCTGGTTGAAAAAGCAACTGGAAAGTGGAGAGTATGCATCGATTTTTCAGATTTAAACAAAGCCTGCCCCAAAGACTGCTTCCGTTACCCAGGATTGATCAGTTGGTGGATGGAACAGCTGGGCATGAATTGTTGTCTTTCATGGATGCTTACTCCGGATATAACCAAATCATGATGCATGAGCCAGATCAGGAGGACACGAGCTACATCACCGATGTCGGTCTTTACTGCCATAGTAGAGTCATGCCCTTTTGGACTGAAGAATGCGATGGCAACTTACCAAAGACTAGTTAATGCTATGTTCAAGCCACAGATTGGAAAAACTATGAAAGTTTATGTTGATGATATATTGGTGAAGTCAAAGAAGGCAGTGGACCATATGGATCACTTGGAAGAAATGTTCGTAGTCCTCCGAAAGTATGGAATGAAGCTTAATCCTTTGAAATGTTCATTCGGGGTAGAGTCCGGGAAATTTTTGGGTTTCATTGTGAGTGCTAGGGGCATTGAATCTAATCCTGCTCAAACTACTGCTCTGAGATAAGTCAAAGCCCCTAGGACAAAGAAGGAATTGAAGAGCCTCAATGGGAAAGTTGCTGCTTTGCGTCGGTTTATTTCCAAGGCCACGGATAAATGGATTCCATTCTTTGACGATCTAAAGAAAGGAAAGAAAAACTTTGAATGGACTCCGGAATGTCAGAAAGATTTCGATAAACTAATTTGTCAAATGAAAGCGCCTCGAATACTTTCTAAGCTCGGCAACGGTGAAGATCTTTTCATATATTTAGCGGTTTCGTCTCATGCTCTCAATGCAGCATTAGTACGGGAAGATGCAAAAGTTCAGCGTCCGGTCTACTACATCAGTAAGAGATTTACTGGGGCAGATATGAATTATTCAAAGCTAGAAAAGCTCGCCTATTGCCTTTGACAGCTTCCAGAAAGTTGAGGCCATATTTTCAAGCTCATCCTATCAAAGTCCTCATTGACCAGCCTCTAAAGCAAGTCCTGTTTCGCCCTGAGACTTCGGGTTGTCTTCTGAAGTCGAATATTGAACTCAGCCAGTATTATATCACTTACCATCCCTGAAGTGCAATCAATGGACAAGCTTTAGCAGATTTCATTGCCGAATACACAGATAAAGGTGACAGCGAGGAAGATGTTACTAATGACATCCCGACCCGATGGAAACTATATGTTGATGGCGCAAGAAACGACTATTGTTCTGGAGCTGGGGTCGTGCTTGAAACCCCCGAAGGGCGATCATTGTGCTACGCATTGAGATTGGAATTTCCTTCGACAAATAATGAAGCACAATATAAAGCTCTTATTACCGGCTTGAAGATTGCTAAAGAACTGAATATCAAAGTGTTGCAGATCTTCAGTGATTCACAGCTTATTGTATGCCAAGTCAAGAAAGAGTTTCAAACTAAAGGAGAAATCTGCTTGCTTAATTGTCAAGGGCCTGGGAACTTCTCGATGATCTCGATCATTATACGATAAGTCATATACCCCAGGAAGAGAACATGAAGGCAGATTCTCTCGTAAAGTATGCAAGCATTGGCGAAGCTCAATTACTGGGATTGATTCCTGTAGAAGTCTTGTCAGCCCCAAGTATTGATGAAATGGAGATTGACTGGATCATGACTGTTCTTCAAGAGCAAGAGTCGTGGATGACTCCAATCAAGGAATATTTGCTTAACGGCTCCCTTCCAGAAAATTCAAAAGAGCGTCAGAAGCTGTTAAGGAAAGCCTCAAGGTACGTAATGCAAGACGGTCGGTTGTATAGACGGGGATTCTCAATGCCATTACTCTGATGTATAACCAAGGAAGAAGCTAAGACAATTTTAGCTGAAGTGCACGGAGGAGAGTGTGGGGATCATTCAGGTGGTCAAACTCTAGCAAAGAAAGTTCTCCGCTATGGGTATTTTTGGCAAGAAATTAATCGTGATGCTACTAGCTACGCCCGAAAGTGTGACCGATGCAGAGATTTGCAAAAATCCCAAGCGCACCTTCCACCGAGCTAACGCAGATGGTCAGTCCATGGCCATTTGCTATTTGGGAAATAGATCTCATCGGGCCTTTACCAACCGCCAAGTCTGGAATCAGATATGCTATTGTTAATGTTGATTATTTCACTAAATGGGCTGAATCTGAACCATTAGCTACTATTACTTCTAAAAAGATGATAAAATTTGTGACTAAGAATATCATTTGCAGGTATGGTGTACCTCAAAAGATAATCACAGACAATGGTACCCAATTCGAAAGCGAAGAGTTTCAGGATTTTTGCAAGCGATTCAAGATCCAAAAAAGCTTCTCAGCAGTGGCTCATCCGCAGGCAAACGGGCAAGTGGAAGCAGTAAACAAAATTATCAAGTCAACCATCAAAAAACAATTGGAAAAAGCAAAAGGTGGTTAGGTCGATAAGCTGCCACTAGCACTATGGGCATATAGAACTACCCACAAAACAGCGAATGGGCTCACTCCGTTTTAATTAGCATATGGATCAGAAGCAATGATTTCGGTGGAAATAGAAGTCCCTTCACACAGAAGAATTCATTTCAACCAAGCTGAAAATGAAGAGTTGCAACTTGAAGCGCTTGACTTCCTTGATGAAAAAAGGGAAGAGGCTCGGCTTAGAATTGCAGCTCATCAGCAAAGGATTGCCAGGCATTTCAATTCCAAAGTTCGCCAACGTAGCTACGAGATTGGGGATCTAGTCTTGAAAAGGATCCTGACAACAACAGGAGTGTTTGCGCCAAATTGGGAAGGGCAGTATGTCATGGGCAAAAAACTTCTTGATGGCACTTTCAAACTAACAACTGTCGAAGGAGATCCAATTCCAAGAGCTTGGAATAGCAATCACTTGCGTCCATATTTTACTTAAAATCTTTGCTTAAATTTGTAAAAATGATTATGGATGTATGATTCTTGTATTGCAAGCTATTGTAAAACTAAGTGCAAATGAATAATAAGAACTATAAAGTGGATGTAGGCCCAGTTCTTGGCCGAACCACTATAAATCTTGTGTTCTCTACTATTATAAAATGCCTTTTTTTTCTCAATGTGTAAATACTTTAAATGTATTGCTAAAATGTCGATTTAACATCGCAGGCCCTTAAAACAAAGCTTACCCATCACAAGGCCAAGCGATCCCTGAAATCACTCAATAAACAAATGTCAAGCCACAAAAATTCCAGATTCCAAATCCTATATAAGGAGTGCTTCATGCAAACAGTTAGTGATTCCGTTGGACTCGCTTAACAATGAAGTACACTTCTTTTGATAAGACAAACTACTTGCAAAAGAAAGGAACATGTGCTTGGAAATAGTAACAGGGAATCGCTAATGAGAAAATGACGAACAGACATGGGCGAGCAGACAGAAAACAGCCAAAAAGGAGTCCTGCCTCTCAACAAAAAGGTTGGTGGAACCACCAGAGAGGCACCTTCCTAAAGCGAAGGCACCAGGCCCTTGCTAGTTAATTGCGATCGTTTGTGCAAACGAACATCCGGTTGGTTAGCTTGCGTCCACCCCGTGGATCCACTTAACCGTGAGACGCAAGCTTCATGGCAAGCCAACCACTCCAAAGACCTCTTCGGAGGCAAAAGACCTCTTCGAAGGCGCAAGCCCTCTTCTGAGGCACAACTCTTCGGATGATAAAGACCTCTAACGAGGCACGCCGAAAAAAGAAAGTTCTCTACTCAACCAAAAAAGATTGGTGGAATCACCGAGGGCCTTAGTTAACTAGTTGCGATCGTTTGTGCAAACGGACATCCAATTAAGTAACTTGCGTCTGCCCCGTGAATCCATTCAACCATGAGAGAGTAACTTCCAAGCAATCAAATAAAGATCTCTTCGGAGGCACAAGACCTCTTCGGAGGCAGGAGACCTCTTCGGAGGCACAATACCTCTCCCGAGGCACCACAAGCCCTCTTCAGAGGCACTCGCCTTCACCTAAGGCACACACCTACCCTCTTCGGAGGTAGAAGACCTCTCCCGAGGCACCACAAGACCTCTTTGGAGGCACAAGACCTCTTTGGAGGCACAAGACACTTCGTCCCAAGAAAAGCATTTTCATGTGAACGAAACAAAAAAGCCCTCCAACGAGGCACAACAAAAAAAAGAAAAAAAAGAAAGCCCTCTTCAGAGGCACACTGCACCTCTCAAGGGAAGATCAATTTCTCCATCTTGGAAATATTCTTCCCCAGAAGTTGTAGTGCCAATTCAAAGCCTTCTTTGGAAACTCGCTTCACCGCGTAGGAGAATCCAAATGTCAAAAAATAAAAGCGACTATCTCCGAAAGTGAAATGTAAAAACTTTTTCAAGCAAAAGAGAGAGAAGACTTGTCCAGTACAAGGCACACTCTACTAAAGCAGAGTAACATTTCCTCAAAATGAAAAAATTATTCTCTAAAGATAGAGTGCAAGCCTTCTCAAAATGGAAGAAGTGTTCTCCGACTTAAGAGTACAAATATTCTCGAAACTGACGAACTGTTCTCCAACTTAAGAGTACAAGTCTTCTCGAAATAGAAGAACTGTTCTCCGAAGTTTTATCAAATGAAAGAAATTGAAATAAGCCGTGGTATGGGGGCAATACAATACAATATAGCTACATTAATAAAAGCAACGCTCAAGCAACATGCCCCAAACTTATTGCAATATCACAGTGAAGAAACTTATGTGAAAATAAGGAATAAATGCATTCACAAATACAGTCAAAGATTGTACAAGTAAAAAGAATCATTTCATTCCATACTATAATTTTTTTATACGTGTGTAGGTTTCAAAAGAGCGAGGACCGGTGCCCGCACAAATTCCAGTCAATACAAGCCTTTATGTACAAACAAAAAGCAAAACAAGAAGGGTAAAGCGAGACCAATTATTTCTTCTTCCCGCCACCTTTATAGCCCTCGCCTGGCCTAATGGTTACTTTGGGAGCCGGCCCGGACGAGTCGGGGAAGAAGGAGATATATGTGCAGCTGGGTCTACTTCCGCCTTCTCTTCGCTAGCAGAAGTTCTTTTCCTTCTCTTCTTTGAAATTGCACGTCCCTTCTTCCTTGAAGAAGACTCGATGTCCGGGGTGATAAGTGCAGACAGTTTTGTGTCATCATGAAATTGCTCTGGAGTCTTTTCACCTTCTTCAAGTTCCTCAGCCTTATGCTCTTGTGAAGCAGCCGGGTCGTCCAAGCCTTGAAGAGCTTCTATCAATTCTTCTTGCGACCCCAGTTGAGAAGTAGAAGGAGGAGTAATTTGAAGAGATGGAGGTGGAACAACTAGAAGAGGAGAAGTCTGCGTGGCACTTGGCGTTTTCATAACAGAAGAAGAGAAGTTAAATTCAGTATTCCCCGCAAAGAGAGGAGATAGTGGTGCGTCAAGGCTTAAATAATAATCAAAAAGTTCGTCAAGTTCATTGAAGTGAACAAGTAATCCACTTGAGCTAAATCAACGTTGAAGTTACCTGGAGAAGTTGGCTTTATAACGTCAACTTCAAAGCCTTGTGCTTCAGCGCTTTCTTGAGCCTCATCTCCAGTATGAGCAGTTACAATTTTAACGTCAGCTTTGGCAGGAGGCGAGGAATGGGAACTGGAGCCAATGATATCAATGTCGGCCGAAACCAAAGAAAGAGTCGGGTCGGTCGAATGTGCCTTCCCTAAAGGTTCTCCTTCCGCCGATCCGGCTTGCTATTTAGCAAGTTGCTCTTTCCCCTTGGCAAGGGCGGCACGTGCATCATCATCCAGATAGTGTGCCTCAAGATCTACTTCAACATAGCCAACGCCTCCAAGCATATCAATTGCGGCCTCCCACACTTCGGCCAAAGTGATCTCGTACTTCGGGCCCAAAAACGAAAGGCTACCGCGCCCCAAAACACTATGTATATAAAACTCGAATAAGGTAGAGCTCATGTTGGCCTTGGTAGCTTCATGAGATTCTTCGGCTGCTGCTTTGCCGGCGATAGCTTCATCACGCTCTTTTTCAACTTCAAAAAGTCGAGCTTTTAACATTGCAATTTCCATGTCCCGAGAGCTGGTCTTTTCTCGCAACTGAGCAATGTCAGTTCGATAGCTTTCTACAATTTTTTGTTGCGCTTCAAATTTAGCCTCACCGTCTCTTTGCCCGGCATGGGCATCTCTCACTTGTTTTTGAAGCACTTCTTCTTTTTGAGAATAAGAAGTGGAAGAAGTGGCAAGCTCTTCTTTGAGTTTCTCAATTTCCGCTTCAAGCTTCTCATTGTAAGCGGCGATGCTCTTCATCTCTGCATCATGATGGTCAAGAGTTTTCTGCCACTCGGATTTATCGTTTTCCATAGTCAGCATGGCTTAGAGATTTGTGCGGTTTACTCTTTGAATCTCGTCAACAAGTTTTGCCAACCAGACATTCTCTCAATATCGAGTTTGACGGCATCAAGATTTCACAACATAGCTTGCTTGTCGACTGGGACCAAATCACGATCAAAACGCACTCCTTTTAAGCACCAGTGCGGAAACCGGTTTTGAAGAGTAGCCGCACCCTTTCCAACTTGATATGAAGGTCTACTGATGATCGTTTGAATATCAGCTCTTTGAAGGGAAGGAGAGCTGGAAGGGATTTCCAAAGAGATGGGAGCAGCTGGCATTTCAGAAATGCAGACTCTGGCCTTTCACTAAGCTTGGCCCGTTTACTTGGATCTTCAGCGATGTGACTTTTCCCTTTGTCATCATGAGATTTTCTTTTGTGGGAATCATCACCTCTCTGGGAAGAATCATGTCGTTCATCCCTTCTCTCATATCGCCCCTCATAAGCCCGCCTCTTGCGAGCTTTTCTTGCGGCTTTTTCTTCATCAGTTTCCCTTGAGGCAGGAAGATACCGCTTGGGATCATAAGAGTCGCGCCTTCCATAGCGCTAAAAATCATCATAGTAAGAGCCGCTATGTCCCATTTGGAGAACCTGAAAATGAAGAAGAGACAAGTTCTGAAATCTTCAAAGCAAGGAAGTGAAGTGCACAAAGCTGCTAAAATCCAAAGTGTGTATGGCGTGTGAACTACGCACGTCAAACTACAAACCACTCTTCGGCTTAAGAGTTACCTCTTGTGTTGATGGAGTTTTTTGCAAAACTGATGTCACTTCAACTGCTGGGGAAGCAAGTTTAGAAGCGGTAGAATCATCCTTGAAGAGTTCATGTGAAGTAACCATCAAGTTGCTCAATCCCTCAAAAGTGTCGTCACCGTCATGCCTAGCGGGACTCTTTGTCTCAGCTCCTGCATCAGCAACCTTCCTGGAATGTTGAGGAGCTTCCTCTTCTTCGATAACCGGGGGAATTGTAAATTTGCCGGATGACCCCACTACGTCAACGGAAGCAGAACATTTCACCAATGAAGCCTCAGCAGTAGGTTCCTTCGGTGTAAGTTCTTCGGCGGAAACTGGGGCATCTGGAGTCTCTGCTTGAGAACCAGGGGCATCATGAAGATGGGTAGATCGGGAAGAAAGCAAAAGTCTGAATTGATGCAAAAATTCATCCTTCAGCAGAAATTTGATGCTTCTCTCCTCAACCGCCACAACACTTAGTCTTTCAAAAGTCGGTCTATGGCTGGAATCTTTAGAAAGAGGAGGAAGTGCTATAAAAGTAAAGAATGAAATTAGCACTTAACAACTCAGATTTTCGAAAGCTCAGAAACGGAAAAAACGGAAATAGGCAAGCTTACTTCCTACTCTCCAAATGCTGTAGAATCCTGGGGCGCAACGCACGAAGAAAAATTGATTCAGAAACCCGTGGGCGCTTTCGGGAAGATCGATGATAAATTTACGATTCCTTGCGCTTCTCACAAATATTATAGAAGGATGATCTTTATTCTTTGCAAATGTGCATAAGTAACAAATTTCTTCATAGCTTGGAAGACGGTCGAGTGTCCTCCTGAATAGTACACATATTCCCATCAAGATGGCGTAGCCATTGGGATGCAACTGGAAGGGAGAGATAGTCAACCGGAGAAGGAGCTGTCGAAGAAACTCATTAAAGGGAGGAATGGCTCCACTCAAGCACATCTGACGATTAACTGTGATGAAACCAAGAGGTAGCCTGTCAGCAGTATCATTTACCCCAGGAAGCAAAGCGTCAGCCTCAGCAATACCAAACTGGATACATAGTTGATTGAACACCCGTTGATTCAGAGTAGTCGGAGTTCTTTCCGGGGGATCATCCAAGGGGTTAGCTATTGGGAAGACTTCTTCGGCTTGTTCTACTATCTCTTCTTGAGAAGTCATTCTACATAAGGAACTGGATATTCAAATATGAAGGTGCACGTTTCCTAAATGTGTGAAGTGTTGTGCAAAACTAATAAAATGACAAGCAGATGTGACTGAAATTAAACTAATAGGAATCTGTCGATTATAAAGTTTCAGGGGTTGTTATTTTAGGTCCAAGTACAAGTGCAGTGTTGATGCAAATAGATCATCTTTAGTTGATTAATTTTGCTTTGCGTTAATACTTCACTTGAATTTATTGTTTCATAGCACTTCATTCTTATAATTTCTTTAAGTTGATTATTCTTTATCGACTAATCTGTCATTCGATGTGGGCAATCAGTGGCAGTATATTCGCCCTAGTTTTTTTGCAAATGTTGAATTTAACAGGTTATTAGCACTAAAAGTCAATATAATCTGTAAAGAAGTGCAACAGATTCAGGCAGTTTATCTCAACAGTTCAAGTTGAAAATTCAGTTAAGTGTTGTCCAATTTTTGCAAGCAATCAAGCTCAAGCGACTTAGCATGGGTCGAAGTTCCATTAAGTTATTCTGTTCAAGTCAAAAAGTTTATTATTCATGCTCCTACAAGTTAAAGTTATGCTTCAAGACAAGGCGGTGCATTTTATCTAAGTATTAGGTCGGTCACGACCTAAAATTTATGTCGCAAGGAGTTAAGTCGCTTATTTGTTAAGTCAATTGGCTTCTCTTAGGTCGAAAGGGTTTTTAGGCCGTTCGGTTGCTTAGGTCGCGAATTAATAGGTCGTATGGCCTCTCTTAAGTCACAGAGAGCTTAAGTCGCAAGTAGCTTAAGTCGTAAGTGGTTTAAGTCGCAGGAAGTTAGGTCATAAAGATGGATAGGTCGGCCAAATCTGTTGGGTTATAAAGTTGTTAGGTCGATCGGATTTATTGGGTCGCATCTGAAGCAAATCAGCAATCTCAAGCTATCTCCCGTCAAAACCGCTGAGCCCTACTCTCCAATTATACTTTGCCACGCATCCATTGACCATCACATCCCTGAAGCATTACGATTAAACCCATTAACCTGATCAACCATGAATCCCCTTCTTTTCTCGAACCGCCGAAAGCCTCATCTCCTCCTTTGGGTCTCCAAGAACCATCACTAAACTTCTCGAATTCAAAGCACTTACTAACTTCAAAGCAATCACTGGCGATTCGACGAAAATCGAAGACAAATTCGCGTGTGCTGTTACAACGGGATAATAAGAATGGTGCGGAGAAGATTATAGGAATCAATGGTAAACACGGCAAATAGGTGCTTGAAATTACCTAAGTTCACTAATCGGAGTTAACAATTGGGTGGAAAAGAGCAAGTTTTGCAAGCTCGAGTATGGTAATGGCGGCATAAATAAGCGATCAAGTAAGGAAGGAGAAGCGAGCTAATGGAGTTAATTAGCTCGTTAGGTCGCCCGCGACCTAGAACAAGTACATCGAAGCTCACGACCTAAGACATAGGCGTGTACTTCGAGGGGCAAGGGTTAATATCGTTATGTTTCACGACCCTGCGACTTAAAGAAGTAAGCGACCTAACGACCTAATATGGTAAGCGACCTAACGACCTAATATGGTAAGCGACCTAAGTATACAACGACCTAATAGTACATTGCTAGAGAAAAACTCAACGGCTTAACGACCTAAAAGACTCCAAAGATTCGACAGATCAACGACCTACGACTAGGCGAGCTAAAGATTGACTCAAGAGAACCTATGAGTTAACGACCTAGTGATTCCATGAAGGTTGCGACCTACCAGGATAAAGGAGTAGCGACCTAGCGACCTAGTAACTAAGACGACCTAAGCGATCTAACGAGCTAGCGAGCTAACGAGCTAGCGAGCTAACGAGCTAGCGAGCTAACGAGCTAGCAAGCTAACGAGTTAGCGACTTAACGAGCTACAAACTTCCCGTTTTTATATCACCCAGTTATAGGTCGAGCAGGTACTAAGTCGCTACCACTCCTACAACTAGCCTAGGTCGTTCTACTAGGTACCTCAGCATGACTAAGTCGCCTACCTCTCTTCCATAAGTCGCTGCGACCTACTAACCTGCTCAGATTGACCAAGTGCAACAAGGATGAGCTTTAGCTCGTATCCCTTAGGTCGCTAGCGACCTACGACCTACCCTTAGGTCGTTCGCGACCTACGACTTAGCCTGGATTTTCTCTATAAATACTCCACCTACTCCAACTGAAAAAGGACTTTCGGCTCATTTCTGGAACACATATACTCTACCGATTTCTCGACTCATCCATCACTTCAAACACGAAAGACACTTCAACGAACATCAAGAAGAGATATAATACATTCAACATGAATTTGAAGAATTCTCCTAGATCAGAGTTCTAATTATTTGTCTAAGTGGTGTTGTAATCAGAGATTGTTGTATAAGTTGTAATTGAATTAGCAATAAAGGAGATTAAAGTTGACGTAGGCTTAACTTGAAGTCGAACCATTATAAAACTTCTGTCTCTTTACTGTTTTTTCTATAACTTTTGTACTTACTTCTAATTCCCGTATTGACGGGTGGTGCTTTCACTTTATCTCTACTTACACCGGGGTGTTAGCGTGCAATTTAAGCGTTAATACCGATGATGTAGTTAAATGCCAGATTTTTTCAATCTCTCTTCGGGGGAATAGCTACCAAGTGGTCTACCTATCTGCCACCTTGATTTATCCGTGTTTTGATCAGTTGGCGACATAAGTTTGTTGAGCAGTTTCGGATGCATGTAACGAGGCCGAAGGATGTTCACACTTTGTCAAGTGTCACTCAGGCTCCTGGAGAGACATTCAGACGTTATCTAGAAATATTTCATGTTGTGTGTGCTGAGATTAGCGATCCCAATGATAACTCATTTCTGATGGCGCTAACCAAGGGGATTGATCCCGATTCAGAATTCGGCATTTGGCTGGCTAGAAAATCCCCTACGTCATTGGACCGTTTCTATTCTAAGGCAGCCCAATTCTTAAGAAGGGAGGATGCGAAATAGTCTGGGTAAAAGGATGACATAGAGCCCAGTGTGGAAGGAATCCAGAGTAATGTAACTGTTAAACAAGCCGGGGAGAGTTCCGAAAAAGTGCAATTGAATATATAAAATTGTTAACCCTATTCCGAACGGCGACTTAATTTCTCAATGAAGGTAAGCGGTCCGACGGGTTAAGCATTTCAGCGCCTAACAATCCAAAGCCTCCAGCGAGTTAACGTGGTAACAGCTAGCGACTTAACGACCTAATCCGTTCAGCGACTTAACGACCTAATCCGTTCAGCGACTTAACGACCTAATCCGTTCAACGACTTGACGACCTAATCCACTCAGCGGGTTAGCGAGCTAAAGCATTCATCGGGCTAACATAGCAACGACTTAATAAAGAGCACGACCTAACGACCTAAGAGGAGTCATGACCTAACGAATTAAAAGTTCTTGCGACCTAATGGCTAAACGACCGAAGCTACTCAGCGAGTTAGCGACCTAGCAAGCTACAAGCCTCATGTCCTTCTGTCGCTTAGTTATAGGTCGAACCAGCACTAGGTCGCTGCTACTCCTGAACCGAGCCTAGGTCGCTCCACTCGATGCCTCGGCATGTTAAAGTCGCCTACCACTCTCCCATAGGTCGTTACAACCTACCAACCTGCTCAGTTGACCAAGTGCAACCATTTTTAGCCGCAACCCGTGACCTTTAGGTCGCTTACGACCTACGACCTAGCCCTAAGTCGCTCACGACCTACGACCTATTTCCAGAATCTCCCTATAAATACCCCGCCTGCTCCAACTGAAAGGGGACTTTTGGATCATTTGGAGAACGCCTATACTTTGCTGTTTTCTCAACTCCTTAGCACTTCAGACACCGAAGACACTTCAACGAACTTTGGGAAAGATTTAACTCATTCAACATGAATTCGAAGAGCCTTTCTACATCGAAGTTCTAGCTACTCGTCTTTATTGTGTTGTAATCAAAGATCATTGTAAAAGATGTAATAGAATTAGCAATAAAGAGGATTAAAGTGGATGTAGGCTTGACATTAAGCCGAACCACTATAAAAACTGTTGTCTCTTTACTGTTTCTCTTTTATTTTTTGCTTATCTCTAGTTCCCGTACCAATGGGTGGTGCTTTCACATTTTCACTATTTACACCGTGGTGTTAGCGTCCAATTTTAGCGTTGACATATTTGGTGCTTTCATTGAGAGTTGAACTCAGGAAGCTCTCATCATTGCTCCGCATAGATTTGTTGAAAGAATTTCTTTAAGAACCAGAAGTTTAGCTGAGATCATGGCTCCTGGAAGGAAAGGTAAATCTGCTAGATCTGG
Organism: Allium cepa; assembly: GCA_030765085.1. Classification (NCBI taxonomy): domain Eukaryota; kingdom Viridiplantae; phylum Streptophyta; class Magnoliopsida; order Asparagales; family Amaryllidaceae; genus Allium; species Allium cepa. Next base: position 753,047,620 of record CM060931.1, on the reverse strand, counting down.
AAGTGCTTATGACAACACTGCTGCTTCTCCCGCATCGAATGAAGCGGCTCCTAGTGTTGGAATTACAAGGGTCGAGTTGGATGCAGCAGTTTCTGGGTTGTATCAACAGATGGAAGCCCAGAACACTTTAATGTTCGACAGGATAAACGCTTTACTTGGAGTTAACCAATAACCAAGAAATAATGAAGAAACCTTTGCGGAAGATGCTCATGATTCCCAAGGGAAGAGTGTTCCTCAAAGGACAGCTGGCACCGCCGAAGGGTCACCTCCCCATGCTGGAGGTTCAAGGCCGCAGCCAACTTTTCGTGAACGTTTGCCTAGGCAAACTTCCAAGAAAGTAGTTGATGTCAGTCCCGTGGGGCCTCTGAACGATGAGGAATACCTCTCGGGAATGATTCAACAAATTATGAAAGAAAGCATGCAAAGGGAAGAAGATGAGAATGAATAGGGGTTTGCTCCAAGCAAGACTCCTTTCACAGAATGGATTCTGAAGGCCGAATTTCCAAAGAAGTTTGTTCCTCCCACTATTCCATCTTACAGGGGAACAAGTGATCCTAACCAATTCTTATATAAGTACGACTGGCATATGACCGGTGCCAGAGCATCGGATGAGATCAAGTGTAGATATTTTTTGGTATATTTGGAAGGAGTGGCTCTGCTTTGGTTCACGAAGCTGCCAGTTCGTTTTGTGGATCAATTCTCTGACTTAACTCGAAAATTCAAAGATCAGTTCAGGCTATATGCTGCGAAGGCCAAGGATATAATGTCACTATCCAGCCTCGAACAATACCCCGGAGAGCCTTTCAAATCTTCCTTAAACCGCTTCAATATAGCCTTAGCCGAAGTTGACAATGCGGAGCCTCGAATGATTCTCACTTACTTGATGCGAGCTATAGAAAAATCTAGTGAATTCGGGAAATGGCTAAAGATGAAAGAGCCAAATCCGCTCGAGAAATTTTACAAGAAGGCCGACAAATTTATGCGCATAGAGAGCCTTCCTGCGTCAGTAAAAGTAGTCGTGAAGGAAGTTGAGAATAACAACGTTGCTTCTAAAAAAAAGAAATATGGTGGTCAGAAGAGGAAAAATGACGATGGAAAAAAGCGAAAAGATGGGAAGAAAACTCGCCAAATTTAAACCTTTAGATTTTACTCCTTTAACTGATACTCCAGAGAATATCTTTTTCGCAACCAAGGATGTTGTTGAATACCCTAAACCACCTAAGTTGAGGCTAGGAAAAAATGTTGCACATAATGGAAGATTTTGTCGATTCCACAATCATCCCGGTCATGACACTAATGAATGTCGCCATCTAAAGGATTTGATTGAGGAGCTGTTGTGCCAGAATAAACTTCAACAATATGTGAAGAGAAACAGAAACGACCCAACCTCATCTACTCAGGGGCAACAAATTCCTGCTTATCAATTCGGTTCAGGTGAGAGAGCTGCAGCGCAGGAGTCCATGAGGCCCATCATTCATGACACCCATGCACTTGCACGACCAGGAGCATACCAGCTTCCTGACCGATCAAGGACTCTACTGCTACAAAGTTATGCCTTTTGGACTCAAGAATGCCGGTGCAACTTACCAATAATTGGTTTATCGGATATTCGCCAACCAGATTGAAAAAACCATGAAGGTTTACGTGGATGACATGATAGTGAAATCACAATTCTCCACTTAGACATGGAAAATGTTTAATATCCTCTAAGAATACAGAATGAGCTCAATCCATTGAAATGTCACTTTGGGGTGGTATCCGGAAAATTCCTTAGGTTTATCGTCAACGTCCGAGGAATCGAAGCCAATCCCAGAATAGATCTGGGCGATCAGAAATCTTGAGAATCCAAGAAATATAAGGAAAATCTAGAGCTTCGACGGGAAAGTAGGAGCACTGAGCAGGTTTATTTCAAAATCCATTGACAAATGCATTCCCTTCTTCGATTTGATCCGAAAAGGGAAATGAAACTTTGAATGGACCACGGAATGTGAGGGCGCATTCCGAGCACTAACTGTGCATCTCTCCACACCGCCTATTTTGTCAAAGCCTATAGATCACGAGAAATTGTACCTTTACTTGGCGGTATTAGAAAACGCGATCAGTGCTACCCTGGTTCGGGAGGAAGACCGAGTAAAAAAATCGATCTACTGTATTAGTAAACGACTAACCGAAGCTGAGAGAAATTATTCGAAGCTAGAGAAGTTGGCTTATTGTCTTGTTATTGCCTCAAGGAAGCTCCGTCCATATTTCCTGGCTCATCCTATCACTGTTTACATCGACCATCCGTTACGACAGGTCCTTACGTGGCCTAAGACGTCTGGTAGGTTATTCAAGTGGAATATCGAGCTAAGTCAGCTTGATATTACCTACACTGCAAACGAGCCATTTAAGGACAAGTCCTAGAAGATTTCATAGCTGAATTTACCATCCCAAAGGACTTGCCTGAAACCAATGAATCTCCCAAATATATCTGGAAGCTGCGTACTGATGGGGCATCAAATGCCCGTTGCTCAGGTGCCGAGGTTGTACTTGAAACTCCTGAAGGTCGATCTATATGTTATGCTTATTTTGATTTTCATGCAACCAACAATGAAGTTGAGTTTGAAGCCCTACATGTCGGATTGAGACTTGCCCGAGATTTAAAAGTCATTGCTATGGAGATTTATTGTGATTCACAACTGGTCGTGTGTCAAGTTTGGGGGGAGTACCGAGCCAAGGACCGAAGACTAGCTGCTTACCTCGCTCTGGTTCAAGAAATATTAAATCAATTCGTTTATTATGCCATCTACTACATAACTCGAGAGTGCAATCAAAAAGCCGATTCATTAGCAAAACTACCCAGCACATGTGAAGCACAACAAATGGGACTCGTTCCTATAAAAACATTGTCTTCCCCAAGCATTGATCGAATGGAGACGGATTTGGTATTTCAAATTATCCCTGATAGGGAGTCATGGATGTCCCCATTTAGAAATTATCTTGAGCACGAAACCCTGCTGGAGTGCAGCAGTGAAAAGAGGAAGACTCTTCGAAAAGCTTCGCGGTTCACTATTCAGAATGGAGTCATGTAAAGAAGAGGGTACTCCGTTCCTCTACTCCGGTGTATCGCGCACGATGAAATTAAATGAGTGTTACATAATGTACACAAAGGAGAATGTGGCGATCACACTGGGGGGGCAAGCTTTAGCTAAGAAAGTACTCTGATATGGATACTATTGGCCTACCGTGAATCGTGATGCGTCGGATTATGCCAGAAATTGTGACAGATGTCAGAAGCATGCTCGAATTCCTAGAGCCCAACATACTGAGATAACTCAAATGGTCAGTTCGTGGCTGTTTGTAATATGGGGCATTGATATTATTGGTTCTCTACCTCTGGCCAAAGGTGGTGCGAAGTACGCCATCATCGTAGTTGATTACTTTACTAAGTGGGCGGAAGCTTAATCTCTTGCTACAATCACGATGAAGAAAGTGATCAACTTCATGGTACATAATATTATTTGTCGATTTGGTCCCCCGCATACCATCATCACCGATAACGGAACCCAATTCGACAGCGTTGAGTTCAAGGATTTCTGTCAACGATTTCACATTCAAAAGAAATTCTCTATAGTTGCACACCCTCAAGCGAACAGACATGTTGAATCTATTAATAAAGTTATTAAGTCTATTCTGAAGAACGACTGGAAAAGGCCAGGGGAAAATGGGTCGACGAAATTGTTATGGCTTTATGGGCTTACCGAACAACCCACAAGTCCACGACCGGCCACACTCCATTCTCTCTTTCTTATGGTTCAGAAGCCTTTATTCCAATCGAGATGGAAGTACTTTCTCATCGTGTGACTTACTATGATCCCAAGACAAATGCCATATTACTTGCCAAATCCCTGGATTTATTGGATGAGAAGCGAGAAGATGCTGATTTGAGGGCAGCCGTGTACCGAAGTCGAGTCGCCCGATTGTACAATGCCAAGGTCTGACACTGAACCTTCGAACTCGGTGATCTCGTCCTCAGGAGAATCTACCTGGTACCTTCGAACTCGGTGGCCCATCTCCTCCACCAAAGCGAAATATGTTTTCCGCATCCTCTCCATTGCCAAGTTCGCCTCATCGGCTTTTGCATTGGCTCAATTTCGAATTTTCGAGAAGACTCGACTTCGCTGTTGAGCACTTGAATAATCCAGTCTTTTTAGGCGAGTTCAGTTTCCAGTTTCTCAACTGTCTTTGCCCACTCAAAGGCCTCCTTCAATGATTTTTCTACAGTTTCACCCACTCCCTGTAGTAGGTATAGATGTCATGAATGTAATCATGCATTGTGTTTTCTGCTTCCGAGGGAATTTTCTTTAAATGAAGGGCGAAGATGTAGCCGTCAAAGCATATATTTGGAAAATCTTTCTTCAACTGGGAAATTCTAATAGCCCATTCCCAGTAGACTCAGTGATAGCTTGTTCTGCAACAATGGAAGCTTCGGCCTCATGTTTACGACATTGTGATTCAGGCCTAGAGGTTTGAGAGGATGATTTTTGGCGAAGAGGCTTTACTAGTTGTTTTCCATAGCCTGAAGGTCGTATGGGGGCTCGAGGAGGAGAACTCGATCAGGATCGATGCCTATAATCTCTATCCCTCTCCCTCTCGTAATGTTCCTGACAGAGTAACCTCGATCATGGTCTCTTTCAGCCTCCCTCCTATGAGACTCATAGTAGGATCTAAGATGATTGACGCGTTGAACGAAGACTGCCCAACATAGATTCTGTTCTGGTCATCGGATATGAAAAGAAGAAAGAAATATAGTGTTAGTAATCTCATGAATTGGGCAACTTATGATTGGAAACTGTGTAGTGCCGTGAAGTGTATATGTATGTGCAACCCTCTGACCAACCGACAATGTCGGCCATGCTTGTGTGAAGAGACTCGCTTAAGTCTAGAGCACTTTGAAGCTCCTACAATCCGGTGTCATGTTGAAGTGACACATAGTCCGAGACAGGGATATCGACAAGCCCTTAGGATTCTCTACTTGAGGGGGAGGAGTCTACTTGATTTTAACACCAGAGACTGGTAGAGACACAACTACGGATTTCAACCTCAAAGGCTTATGACGCTTATAAGCGGTTGCCTTGCCTTTTCTTCTTTCCTCCAAATCTTGTAAACTGCCTGAAGGTCCAACTACGGGCTCATTATCAGTAGGTGTATCCTCTCTATCGCCTTCCTCAGCTATTACAATCTCGAGCGCTCTACGTTTGGCTCTTTTTAACGGAGCTGTTCTGATCGATCCTTTGAGTCTAATGCTCTAATTTTGATCGATTAGCCAAAAAATCCTCAATTTCTCATCCGAAAGTACCGAATCGATTTCTCTCATTTCACTCAGCACCTCTTGAAGAATTCGAATCATCTCTTTAAAGTAGGCACCCTCTGGCCATGGAATCGAGGCTACGAAAGGAATAAAATGTTAGAATGGATATCAGGTAAGATCACTTGTGCAAACGGTGTAAAGATGAAGCACTTACGCCTTACTATCCATCGCGTGGCGAAACTCGACGGGCATCGGACATAGAACCGGTCAGTTTTGAAATAACTCAATCTATTCCAGGAGTGGATCACAATTTGGCAGTTCCTAACCACCTCTAAGAACGTAAAAGAAGGGTTGTCTCCTCGACTTTTGACATTAAATATAAATCTGATTTCTTCTAGAGTCGGGGGCCGCAAGAGATGCTCCATGAAGATAATGAATGTGCTGTTTAACAAAGCATATCCGTTTGGATGCAATTGCGATGGAGCAATCCCTTAAAAAGCCAACACTTCTCGAATGCACTGGTTAAATGGAAGAAGTGTCCCGGCTATACAAGAATGTCGGTTAAAGGTAGTATACCCCTTCGGGGAAGCATGTGGCCTGTCATTTAGCCCCGAAAGCAGAACGTCGTTTATCGACGGCCCATGACATAGGCAAATTCTTCCTAGCATAAATTCGAAAACGTTCGATGGAACCGAATCTTGCGGGTTCAGAATTACATTTACTCCAAGAAGCTCATTCGGAGCTAGGATTATAACTTCAGCCGCAATAGCTTGTATTTCTATTACCAAAGGAGATGAACTTTATGCCTCCTGCTGCGGTGTACTTGTGGATTCCACGACTGATTAAATTATCAAAAACCATCATTAGATGTTAATAAGCCCATGTATTCCCCCGTGTGAAGTGTGTGAATGTGATGTGCAGTTTAGTGGTACATAATACTTAAAAGGTTCTACAGAATTTGAGGAAATGACCAAATGAAAAGACTTCAAAATTCTAATGGAGTAACCGTCATCGCTGACCATCACAACCGTGCCATCTAGACTTTAGAGGCCAACCCGCATTAAAGTTCATTAAATTTTTTGCTAAGTTATTGTACCATCAACGAGCTTCGAAGGGCAGTCAATTATAAAGTTTAACGGTTAAGTCAAATTATGCAAGGCCGAAGCTCGTCGGAGTCAAGTGTTCAAATGAACGTCATTTCGTATCCATCAAAGAAGAAACCTAAATAATTCATGGCAAAAGACTTAGTTTTGTATCGATCTTTACAATCGTTTCGTATCCATTTAGGTTAATCACTTCGTATCGGTCAAGGTATTCAATTCGTATCGATCGACGCGAACCACTTCGTGTCGATCGACACCAACCACTTCGTATCGATCGACGCCAACCACTTCGTATCGATGAGAAGGCACCAATTTTGTATCGATCATTTAACATACATATCATATCGATGGAAAACTATCAATTTCGTACCCATCTAACAACTTAGTATCGTATCGATCAAGAAGGCATCGGTTTCGTATCGATAAAAGTTTATTGAATTCGCACCCGTATTTATTCGAAATGATAGATATGAAGTTTGAGAACCCTCTATTTATACGAAATCAGTAGGTGGAGATCGATATGAAACCTCACATTATAGCCGGTATGAAATTATACATCTTCTTCTCCAATCCATTGATACGAAACGAAGGCTGAACCACCATCTGCCAAATCTTTCGTAACCCTCCAAACACCTTCTTCTCCAATCAAACACGAAAACATCCCAGCCTTTGCATTCAACCATCTCCTCTTTCCCTAACTTGGCCATTAGTGCAAATGGAAAGACACGAGAATTAAAATCTCATCATTGTACATTTATTTTGTTCAGTGAATTACCGAATTTCAGTAATTGGTTTGAAGGATTGGAGTTTGATTCGATTCGAAAGCAAAGGCAGTTTTAATTTCGTTCAACTCGAAGCGATACGAAATCCAGACAAAAAAGTGAACAAGTAAAAATATTTCTAAGTACAGAATCGTGTATATATATGGGTCGGCCCTAAGATATTATCGATTTGTCTCTTGGTTAGAGTGACAGGTTGAAAGTGGTCTCCAATGTCACCGATACGAGAACCATGTTCGTTTCCTTTTACCGAACCAATACGAGATAACAAATTCATTTTCATTGACATCAATCTAAGACACGACATTGTGTATCCATCGACCCATCGTTACGAACGATAGTATGAAGACTAATTGAGCTATTAGAACCTATGAAGCATTTATCCATATGAGAAGACAAATTCGTATCCACTGCTCTCAAGCCTGCAATAATCCGTATCCATCGATAAAAATGCTTTAAAAGGCTAACTGATTCATAATTCGTATCCATCAATATGAAGATATTTTTTCCAATTCTCAAATCGATCCGGAAAGATCGATACGAAGAGGCACGCTAAAACGACCCTCAAGCTTTGTTACAATTTAATTTCACATTGATTCAGGAGAGGGTTAATACGAAATTCGATACAAAAGACAACTGAAAAACTGACAACGACTCGTGAATGTGCGAACGTTAACGGGAGTTAGGTCAACATGCATACATATATGCCAAACTAACATTCAATTTTCAAAATTTACAGGAATTGAATTCTCATTTAATGGCAATTTCCAAAACAAGTGACGATTTGCTATAGTTCGATACAGTTACAACAGTGCACAGTACAACAATTGGTAGTCAACAATCATTACTTACATCATAAACATCAAAAAAAATTACAGCTCTCGACGAGAAGACAAAAATCGTTCAACAAGTCAGATAAAACTATTCAGGATAAAGATTGTAACTTTACAATGCACGTCATGTTCTCACAAGACCTACTTTGGGGGAAAAATATTATCCCGCCTTTTGGCAAGACCGTGACACCAAGAAGTTGACTAAGAACCAAAGATGGTCTGTCCCGAAGATCGATTGTACACTGTTCATTATGGATGTCAATAAATTTTATCCGAGTCCAAATCAAGCTACAATTGATGTGATAAGACAAGCAAAGTAATGAAAGCTAACGTTCAAAATTTCAAGTCAATCGGAGTTCATATGCTCAAGATATGATCGATGCAAGCAAAGAAAATTAATTCATTCGTATCTATCAGTTCGTACGAATCCCTTTCGTATCCATCGGTTTGCATGCCTCAATTCATATCCATCTAGGGAATCAGCCTCCTTCGCATCGATCCTGTTCGAATCCACCAATTGTGCACGATTTTGTATCGATCAGTAGCAAGTGAGTCCGCTTTGTATCCATCCAGTTGCACCTACTTCGTGTCCATTGACTGTAACACAAGTATCCATTTTGTATCGATTGAATTTCGGACATGCTTCGTATCGATCAACCACAAAACGATACGAAATCAATATCTTCCGTCGATGCGAAAGCAACTACTCTATGGTCGATACGAAGAAGTCGCCTTTCTATCGATGCGAGGTGAACGCTAAGTGATCGATATGACGTCGACGCTTCTCATCGATACGAAGTAGAACACAAAGCATCAATGCGAATGGAATGTGAAAAATGTATACGAAATGAGGCATAGTCGATCGATGCAAACAAGACCAAGTCAAATCGACACGAAGGAGGTGTAAACAGTGGGAAGACTCGATCGATTCGGTAGGAACTTCAGATCGATCCAAAAAGCAAGCGCCATGTCAACAAGAAAGCACGTGCTCACATCGATGCGAAACCATCGATACGAAGAGGATCGATGCGAAGGAAACAACAGTCAAAAAACCCTAACTTGCATCGATCATTACTCACAATTTACAAGTCCAAATGTCACCAATTTTTCACAGGAACATACGTACAACCTAAAGAATGTTCATGCTAAATTTCGACTCGATTGGGCCAAATCTTGATCAATACAAAATTCGTTCGTGTCGATCACGAATTGAGTGCAAATGACATGGGATCGATCGCGTGGGCCCACCCACGTGAGAGAAGGGGTCTTCCGAGATCTGAGCAAGATATTTGCAGCCTACGCCCATAAATAGCAGCCTAGGACCTACAGAAAAGGGACCTTTTGGCTCTTCGACATCCAGACTCTGCCGAAATCACTGTTGTACTTGAATTCTACCGTTGTAATCCATTAACTCATTGTAACGAACAAGAAAAAGTCAATAAAATCAACAATTTCATAGTGGACATAGGCCATACGCCGAACCACTCTAAATCCCTATGTTTCCGCGTGTTTCTCTTTTCTGTTTTAGAAGTGATTGTTAGATAATCCCCCTTTCCATTTATTTTCCTCATTTTATCTCTTCAAATACTTCCGAAGGGTGTTGTGTCCAATTTTGGTACAAACACTGATATATATAAAATAAATGTGTACACTGCTTCATACTAGTAGCACAATCCCAATCTCATCCAATGTGCAATAACCAATCAAAACTAGTACAACAAAAATCAAATCATCAAATGAATATTAAATAATCAATTGTTAATGCTAAAATTGAACGCTAACACCCCGGTGTACGTAGAGATAAAGTGAAAGCACCACCCGTCAATATGGGAATAAGAAGTAAGTAGAAAAGTCACAGAAAAAACAGTAAAGAGACAACAGTTTTATAGTGGTTCGACTTCATGTTAAGCCTACGACCACTTTAATCTCCTTTATTACTGATTCAATTACAACTTATATAACAATCTCCGATTACAACGCCACTTAGACAGATAGCTAGAACTCCGATGTAGGAGAATTGTTCAATATTCATGTTGAATGTATTAGATCTCTTCTTGAAGTTCGTTGAAGTATCTTTCGTGTTTGAAGTGTCGGATGAGTCAAGAAATTAGCAGAGTATAGGCATTCCAGAAATGAGCCGAAGTCCTTTTTCAGTTGGAGTAGGTGGAGTATTTATAGGGAAAATCCGGGCTAAGTCGTAGGTCGCGAACGACCTAAGGGTAGGTCGTAGGTCGCTAGCGACCTAAGGGTAGGTCGTAGGTCGCTAGCGACCTAAGGGATATGAGCTACGGCTTATCCTTGTTGCACTTGGTCAATCTGAGCGGGTTAGTAGGTCGCAGCGACTTAGGGAGAAGCGGCACAGGAAGTTGCGGCATAAGGAATTGTCTAGGTTTATCTAGGTCGCTAGGTCGCTAGGTTGTTAATCTGTCGAACCTTTGGAGTCTTCTAGGTCGTTAAGCTGTTGTGTCTTTCTCTTGCAATGTACTGTTAGGTCGCTAAGTCGCTTCCTATATTAGGTCGTTAGGCCGTTAGGTCATTGTGCCTTTAGATCGTTAGATCGCTTGACCATTAGATCGTTAGGTCGCTTTACCATTAGGTCGTTAGGTCGCTTGGCTCCTCAATTAGTTAGGTCTCAAGGCTCTCCAACAGGTTAGGTCGCTATTCAAAAATAGGGTTAACACTTGCCCCTCGAAGTATACGCCTATGTCATAGGTCATATGCTTCGATCTAACTTCGCTAGGTCGTAAGCGACCTAAATAAGCTTGTTAACTAGCATGTTGATGCATCCTTTGCTCTTTCCCTTATATAAGCCGTTAGCTCGCTTCTTCTTCTTCACCGAATTATTTGCCTCTGCCGCCATTGATACACCAGAGCTCAGAGCCTTAACAGGAAATCTTCTCCTTTTTCATCTCCAATCGTTAACTCCATCAGCGAATTTAGGTAACCTCGAGCATTTATTCGCCGCATTTGCCACCGATTCCTCATAATCATCTCCATACGATTTTTATTGTTATGTTGCAAGATTGCACTCGGATTTGCCCTTCGGTTCTAGTCAAGTTGTTAGCAACTGCTGTAGAAACAAATCGGCCTAGGGTTTTATGGTGTTTCTGGAAATTTAGAGGAGATGATGAGGTTTTAGGCTAATGGTTTATTGGATTTTAGGTCATGTTCGACACTTCTGGTGAAGCGAGGGAGGTGGACACGTGGAAACGCGTGAGTGGAGAGCAGGACATAAGGGTTTTGATGGCAGATGGATTTTCATTTCCGAATTGCTTCTTACGACCTAACAGATTTACGATCTAACAAACTTGCTACCTAACAAATTTGCGACCTACCCCTTGCGACTTAAACCGTTTTCGACGTAACTTTTTAGGTCGCGAGCGACCTAGGACTTTAGGCAGATTCGCACTGCTTTGACCTGAAGCTTTAACCTGTGTCATGACTTTTAACTGGTGGAAACATGATACTGCAGTACTTTTTGACTTGAATAATGCAACTTTAAGAATCTTCGACCTACTCCAAGTCGTTTGAGCTTGACCACTTATAAAAATTGGGCAACATTTAACTGAATTTTTAACTTGAAGTGTTGAGATAAACTGCCCGAACTTGTTGCACTTTTTTACAGATTATATTAACTAACAACCAGTTAAATACAACATTTGCAGAAAACGAGGGCGAATATACTGCCAGTGACTGCCCACATCGAATGACAGATTAGTCGATAAAGAATAATCAACTTTAAAGAAATTGTACGAATGAAGTGCTATGAATCAACAAATTCAAGTGAAGTATAAAGCAAAACAAAATTAATTAATCAACTAAGGTTGATTTGTTTGCATTAACATTGCACTTGTATTTGGACTTAAAATAACAAGCCCTGAAATTTTATAATTGACAAATGTCTATTAGTTTAATCCCAGTTATATTTGCTTGTCTTTCTATTAGTTTTGCACAACACTTCACTCATTTAGGAAACATGCACCATCATATTTGAATATCCATTTCCTTGTGTAGAATGACTTCTCAAGAAGAGATAGTAGAGCAATCTGGAGAGGTCTTCCCAATAGCTAACCCCTTGGATGATCCCCCAGAAAGAACTCCGACTACTCTGAATCAACGGGTATTCAGCCAACTATGCATTTAGTTTGGTATTGCTGAGGCAGACTCTTTGCTTCCTGGGGAAAACGATACTGCTGACAGGCAACCTTTTGGTTTCATCATAGTTAATCGTCAGATGTGCGTAAGTGGAGCTATTCCTCCCTTTAACGATTTTCTTCAACAGCTCCTTCTCCGATTGACTATCTCTCCCTTGCAGTTGCACCCCAATGGCTATGCCATTTTGATGGGACTATGTGTACTATTCAGGAGGACACTCGACCGTCTTTCAAGCTTTGAAGAAATTTTTTACTTATGCACATTTGCGAAGAATAAAGATCACCCTTCTATAATACTCGTGAGAAGCGCAAGGAACCGTAAATTGATCATCGATCTTCCCAAAAGCGCCCACGGGTTTCTGAACCAATTTTTCTTCGTCCATTGTCCCCTAGGATTTTACAGCATTTGGAGAGTAGGAAGTAAGCTTGCCTATCTCCGTTCTTTCCGTTTCTGAACTTTCCAAAATTCGAGTTGTTAAATGCTAACTTCATTCTTTACTTTTACAGCACTTCCTCCTCCTTCTAAAGATTCAAGCCATAAGACGACTTTTGAAAGACTAAGTGCTATGGCGGTTGAGGAGGGAAGCATCAAATTTTTGCTGAAGGATGAATTTTTGCATCAATTTGGACTTTTGCATTCTTCTCGATCTACCCAGCTTCATGATGCTCCTGGTTCTCAAGCAGAAACTCCAGATCCCCCAGTTTCCGCCGGAGAACTTGCACCGAAGGAACCTAGCGCCGAGGCTTCATTGGTGAAATGTTCTGCTTCCGTTGGCGTTACAGGGTCATCCGGAAAATTTGCACTTCCCTCAGTTATCGAAGAAGAGGAAGCTTCTCAACATTCCGAGAAGGCTGCTGATGTAGGAGCTGAGAGAAAGAGTCCCGCTAGGCATGATGGTGATGATACTTTTGAGGGACTGAGCGACTTGATGGTTACTTCACATGAACTCTTCAAGGATGATTCTACCGCTTCTAAACTTGCTTCTCCTGCAGTTAAAGTGACATCAGCTTTGCAAACAACTCCATCAACCCAAGAAATAACTCTTAAGTCGAAGAGTGGTTTGTAGTTTGACGCACATATTCACATGCCACACACACTTAGGATTTTAACAGCTTTATGCACTTAACTTCTTTGCTTTGAAGATTTCTGAACTTGTCTCTTCTTCATTTTCAGGTTCTCCAATGGGACGTAGCGGCTCTTACTATGATGATTTTCAGCATTATGGAAGACGCGACTCTTATGATACAAAGCGGTATCTTCCTACCCCAAGGGAGACTGACGAAGAAAGAGCAGCAAGAAAAGCTCGCTAGAGGCGGGCTTATGAAGAGCGCTATGGGAGAAGGGATGAGCGACATGACTCTTCCCAGAGAGGTGATGATTCCCACAAAAGAAAATCTCATGATGACAAGGGGAAAAGTTACATTGATGAAGATCCAAGTAAACGGGCCAAGCTTAGCGAAAGGTCGGAGTCTGCAATTTCTGAAAAGCCTGCTGCTCCCATCTCTTTGGAAATCCCTTCCAGCTCTCCTACCCTTCAAAGAGCTGATATTCAAACAATCATCAGTAGGCCCCCGTATCAAGTTGGACAGGGTCCGGCTACTCTTCAAAGCCGGTTTCCGCACTGGTGCTTAAAAGGAGTGCCTTTTGATCTTGATTTGGTCCCAATCGACAAGCAAGCTATGTTGCGAAATCTTGATGCCGTCAAACTCGATATTGAGAGAATGTCTGGTTGGCAAAAACTTGTTGACGAGCTTCAAAGAGTAAACCACGCAAATCTCGAAGTCATGCTGACTATGGAAAACAATAAATCCGAGTGGCAGAAAACTCTCGACCAGCATGATGCAGAGATGAAGAGCATCGCCGCTTATAATGAGAAGCTTGAAGCGGAAATTGAGAAACTCAAAGAAGAGCTTGCCACTTCTTCCACTTCTTATTCTCAAAAAGAAGAAGTGCTTCAAAAACAGGTGAGAGATGCTCATGCCGGACAAAGAGACGTTGAAGCTAAATTCGAAGCACTAACGTTGCTCAGTTGCGAGAAAAAACCAGATCCCAGGACTTGGAAATTTAAATGTTAAAAGCTCGATTGTCTGAAGTTTAAAAAGAGGGTGATGAAGCTATCGCCGGCAAAGCATCATCCAAAGAATCTCATAAGGCAACTAAAGCCAACGTCAGCTCTACTTTATTCGAGTTTTATATACATAGTGTCTTGGGGCGCGGTAGCCTTTCGTTTTTGGGCCCGAAGTACGAAATCACTTTGGCCGAAGTGTGGGAGGCGACAATTGATATGCTTGGAGGTGCTGGTTATGCTGAAGCTGATCTTGAAGCACACTATCTGGATGATGATGCACGTGCTGCTCTTGCCAAGGGGAAGGAGCAACTTTCTAAACAGCGAGCCGGAACGGCAGAAGGAGAACCTTTAGGGAAGGCACATTCGATCGACCCGACTCTTCCTTCAGTTTCAGCCAACATTGATATCATTGGCACCAGTTCCCATTCCTCGCCACCTGCCAAAGCTGACATTGAAATTGTAACTGCTCATACTGGAGATGAGGCTCAAGAAAGCGGTGAAGCACAAGGCTTTGAAGTTGACGTTATAAAGCCTCCAGGTAACTTCAATGTTGATTTAGCTCAAGTGGATTACTTGTTCACTTCACATGAACTTGACGAACTTTTTGATTATTACTTAAGTCTTGATGCGTTACTGTCTCCTCTCTTTGCGGGAAATACTGACTTTAACTTCTCTTCTTCTGTAGTGAAAACGCCAAGTGTCACGCAAACTTCTCCTCTTCCAGCTGTTCCTCCTCCGTCTCTTCAAATTACTCCTCCTTCTGCTTCTCAACTGGGGTCGCAAGAAAAATTGATAGAAGCTCTTTAAGGCTTGGACAACCCAGCTGCTTCGCAAGAGCAGAAGGCTGAGGAACTTGAAGAAGGTGAAAAGACTCAAGAGCCATTTCATGATGACACAAAACTGCTTGCACTTATTACTCCGGGCAGCGAGTCTTCTTCAAGGAAGAAGGGAAGCGTGCAATTTCAAAGAGGAGAAGGAAAAGCACTTCTGCCGGCGAAGAGAAGGCGGAAGTAGACCCACCCGTAACTCTATCTCCTTCTTCCCCGACTCGACCAGGCCGACTCCCAAAGTTAACCATTAGGCCAGGCGAGGGCTTTAAAGGTGGCGGGAAGAAGAAATAATGAGTCTCATTCTACCCTTCTTGTTTTGCTTTTTGCTTGTTCATAAAGGCTTGTATTGACTGGAATTTGTGCGGGCACCGGTCCCCGCTCTTTTGAAACCTGCACATGTATAAAATTTTCATAGTATGGAATGAAATGATTCTTTTTACTTGTACAATCTTTGACTGTATTTGTGAATGCATTTATTCCTTATTTTCGCACAAGTTTCTTCACTGTTATATTGCAATAAGTTCGTGGTATGCTGCTTGAGCATTGCTTTTTTTAACGTAGCTATATTGTATTGTATTGCCCCCATACCCCGGCTTATTGCAATTCCTTTTATTTGGTAAAACTTTGGAGAACAGTTCCTCGGCTTCGAGAAGACTTGTACTCTTAAGTTGGAGAACAATTCTTCTGTTTCGAGAAGACTTGTACTCTTAAGTTGGGGAACAATTCTTCCATTTTGAAGAGGCTTGCACTCTTTATTTAGAGAATAATTTTTTCATTTTGAGGAAATGTTATTCTGCTTTAGTAGAGTGTGCTTTGTATTGGAGAATTCTTCTCTCTCTTTTGTTTGAAAATATTACACTTCACTTTCAGAGATAGTCACTTTTATTTTTTGATAAGTATACTCTCTTACGCGGTGAAGCGAGTTTCCAAAAAAGGCTTTGAATTGGCACTACAACTTCTGCGGAAGAATATTTTCAAGATGGGAAAATTGATCTTCCTTTGATAGCTGCAGTGTGCCTCCGAAGAGGGCTTTCCTTCTTTTCTTTCTTTCTTTTATTCTTGTTGTGCCTCGTTGGAGGGCTTTTTTGCTTCGCTCGCTTGAAAGTGCTTTTCTCAGGACGTGCCTCCGAAGAGGTCTTGTGCCTCTAAAGAGGTCTTATGGTGCCTCGGGAGAGGTCTTCTGCCTCCAAAGAGGACAGGTGTGCCTTTGGTGAAGGCGAGTGCCTCCGAAGAGGTCTTGTGGTTCCTCGGGAGAGGTCTTGTGCCTCCGAAGAGGTCTTGCGCCTCCGAAGAGGTCTTGTGCCTTCGAAGAGGTCTTGTACCTCCGAAGAGGTCTTTATTTGATTGCCTAGATGTCACTCTCTCATGGTTGAATGGATTCACGGGGCAGACACAAGTTACTTAATTGGATGTTCGTTTGCACAAACGATCGCAACTAGTTAATAAGGGCCCCCCATGATTCCACCAATCTTTTTTGGTTGAGTAGAGAACTTTCTTTTTTCGGCGTGCCTCGTTAGAGGTCTTTATCCTCCGAAGAGTTGTTCCTCCGAAGAGGGCGTGTGCCTCCGAAGAGGTCTTTATCCTCCGAGGAGTTGTGCCTCCGAAGAGGGTTTGTGCCTCCTAAGAGGTCTTTTGCCTCCGAAGAGGTCATTGGGGTGGTTGGCTTGCTATGAAGGTTGCGTCTCACGGTTAAGTGGATCCACGGGGCGGACGCAAGCTATCCAATCGGATGTTGGTTTGTACAAACGATCGCAACTAGCTAGCAAGGTCCTGTGCCTTCGCTTTGGGAAGGTGCCTCTCCGGTGGTTCCACCAACCTTTTTGTCGAGAAGCAGGACCCATTTTTGGCTGTTTTCAATCTGCTCGCCCATGTTTGTTCTTCATTTGCTCATCAGCGATTCCCTGTTATCATATTCCAAGCACATGTTCCTTTCTTTTGCAAGTAGTTTGTCTTGTCCAAAGAAGTGTACTTCATTGTTAAGCGAGTCCGACGGAATCACTAACTGCTTGCATGAAGCACTCCTTATATAGGATTTAGAATCTGGAATTTTTGTGGCTTGACATTTGTTTACTGAGTGATTTCAGAGATCACTTGGCCTTGTAATGGGTACGCTTTGTTTTAAAGGCCTGCAATATTAAATTGACATTTGATCAATACATTTCAAGTATTTACACATCGAGACAAAACATGCATTTTATAATAGTAGGGAACACAAGATTTATAGTGGTTCGGCCAAGAACTGGGCCTACATCCACTTTATAGTTCTTATTATTCATTCATACTAATTTTACAATGGTTTGCAATACAAGAATCATACATCCATAATCATTTTACAAATTTAAGCAAAGCTTTTAAGTAAAATATGGACGCAAGTGATTGCTGTTCCAAGCTCTTGGAATTGGATCTCCTTCGATAGTTGTCAGCTTGAAAGTGCCATTAAGAAGTTTTTTGCCTATGACATACGGCCCTTCCCAGTTTGGCGCAAACACTCCTGTTGTTGTCATGATCCTTTTCAAGACTAGATCCCCAATCTCAAAGCTGCGTTGAAGAACTATGTAATTGAAGTGCCTGGCAATTCTTTGCCGATGAGCTGAAATTCTAAGCTAAGCCTCTTCCCTTCTTTCATCAAGGAAGTCTAATGCTTCAAGTTGCAACTCTTCGTTTTTGGTTTGGTTGAAATGAATTCTTCTGTGTGAAGGGACTTCTATTACCACCGGAATCATTGCTTCTAATCCATATGCTAATGAGAATGGAGTGTGCCCAGTCGCAGTTTTGTGGGTAGTTCTGTATGCCCATAGTGCTAGTGGCAGCTTATCGACCCAACCACCTTTTGCTTTTTCCAACTGTTTTTTGATGGTTGATGTTCGTCGACGGAAATTCTACAGGTTTAGAAAACTGTCGAACGAATTTAGAAATAAAAATAACCGCAAGCGCACGGTGCACGAATGTAGTACGCGGCGAATACGGGTAGATGCATAGGGAATTGTATGATTTTAAAATTCTACTCAATCAAATTATACCAAAGTCGAGAGTGAATAGCTAGAAATGTAAGAAACTAACAAAAACTAGCAAAAGAAAATGATTAAAATATGAGAGTTAAATGACAACTTTGAGATAATTCCACTCTCTAGATCATAGAGTTCAACAAATTATGAAACCATGATCTCTATTTTTTGGGTCATAAGTGAATTTAAATGATGTGTTTATCATAAGTATGACTCATTTGTGCTAGTAATTAGCTCAACATAAGCCATCAAACTATAACACAACCTTTAAATCACTTACCAACTCTCATGAAACTTGACAAAGAAAATGAAAATGAAATCTATTTTAAGTATGGCCTATTAACTATTGATTAGAAATATAGACCATCAAATTTTAATTTCAAATCACTTTCTTATGCCATAATCATATTTTGATGAAGAGGCATTTGTGTTAGTGATCGTTTAAGCATAGCCTATTTGGTGTCAACAATATAGGCTATCAAATTCAAAGCAAAAACAACAAATAAAACCACTTCAAGCATTGTTATTAAGCACAAAAAGATAGATATAATTATCAAAGTGTTGAAGCTACATGATTAGAGGCTTCATTACCCCTAAATTGAAGGGATTAGCCTATCATATTTGTTATCAAAACAACAAATATAGCTTGCAACATTAAAGGAAAGGAAAAAGAAAAAGCGAACAAAACAAAGAAACAAAACTAATCTACTTGCATGAAATAAGAGAGATCTACACTACTTGCATAAAAGGAAATGAACATGTAATTAAAAAGAAACAATAATTAACATTGCATAAAATGAAAAGGAAATTACATAAAATAAAAATGGCTAAGTAGCCATGAAAAGAGAAAGAGAGCTTTCTTTTATTTTGAGCCTAAACTAATGAAGATGAAGAGAGGCTAAGTAAGAGAGGAGAGATTACATGAAACATAAGGGGTATATATACAAGTTTTAAAACCCTAATTCACTTTTTGAGGAATGCCTAAAATGCCCCTTAGAAAGTGTGGAGGCCAAGTAATCATTAACATGTCTTAATCCCCCATTAAGTGTACATGAAACCATTAACTCCATAAGCATGTGCATTAGGCTTTAATTTGTACATTAAGGTAGGTGGGTAGGTGGGGTCCTCCATGATCTTCACTTTGAATTATTTCCATCTTCATTCCTTTATATCAATTTTGTGCATGCATGTTTCTTCATGAACCCACTAATATGAGAAGCTAAATTTCTATAAAATATTATAGAAATTTCCAATTAAATTCTCTCAAATTAATATACACGCACAAATGGCCATTTTGCACTTATATGAAGATAAATATGTGAAAATTTGGAATTAATATGAATTTTGGTTAAAACAAGTTAAAATACCCAATATAACCATTTATTTAATTTAAATAGAATAAATATGGTGGTAAAAATATGCACATTTATGTGCACATCAAATACCCCACACTTATATTTTTATTCGTCCTCGAATAAAGAAAAACTAAGATAAGTCCGTTTTCGTAGGGAGCATGATTGCATTGAGCGTATGCAACAAGCCGTTAAACCTCTGGGTGTGCCCAGTAGGACGAGTGTTGTCTCGTGAGGGTTTTCAGCGGATACTACCCACAAAATCCACATGCAGGATGAAAATATTTACAAAATGCAAGATTTGTTTACAAAGAGATGAATGCGAATTTTTGAAAATATTTACAATGAAGGATTTAATTTTAAATCGACACAAATAAGTTAAATATGGGTTTTGGTTATTATCTTGAAAATTTATGTCATTTACTCGTCAAAATTTCCAACAAAAATCAAGTTATCATAACAAATAGACAATAGTTTAACTCGTTGTTTCAGTTGATATCAAAGTGTATCTATGAAATGGATCCGTAGTTGACTACAAAGTTAATCAAAGTGGCATTTTCATTTCTTTTCAATAACAATTCAAATCAAATAAGTAAAAACAGTGCTAGATTTCAATTGCTTGCTCTCTCATTATTTGTAAGAAAAATTACACACCTAGCTCAGGTAAACTGAGGCCAGATATACCAACCATGCACTGCCTTTCGGGCTTATGTGAGGGAGTACAGAGTATGGCGAGTGCACACACTTTCGTGCATACACCTATCGACCGTAGGTGGTTTTATTAAGACTGTTCTTTTTTTGCTTTTTCTTTTTTACATGTGTTCCATACATGCATAACCGTGAAAACATTTAAATGAGTATGAAAGCACATAATCAAAGATTCTAAGTAATTCACACATGCATAACCGTGAGGACTTTTGAATGAGAGTGAATACTTGGATGTTATTATTATTTTTTTATATTTTTTTAAGAGAGAGAGAGTTTTGCAAAATCATCTTAGCACCATTTAAATTGAAAGAAAAAAATTGTTATATCCTTTACTTTAAATCAACCAATTTTTAAAACAAAGATTTTCAATTAGGATGTACTTCGTAATTAACACGTATGAATCTTCCTATATACTAGTTAAACCGTTATTATTTGTAATCAAACTTCAATTTTATTTTTGTTAAGACAAATAAATTTTCAAAAATTTCAATTTAATAAACCAAAGCCATATATTTATCTTATAGTGTTTCTTTTAAAAATAAATCAAAAGAAAATTTATTTTTGGGATTTTTTTAATTTATTTTTAGATATTAAAGCAAAAATAAACCATGAAAAAAAATGCAGATGAATCTCTAATACCCCTACACTTGATTTTGACTGTGTCCCCACAGTCATCCTAAGTGGAAGGAGAAAAATAAAAATAAAAACATGACATTTATTTAAATGAAAATGAAAAGGTTATTATTTACAAGATATCAGAAAATATACAGTTAAAGAGTAAATGAAACGGTCTTCCAAAAACAGATTCATTTGTCTCGTCAAGTATACGAGTCACAGCTTAAGCTCGAAAAGCCAAACCATAGAAGATTTCAAACTTGAACGTTGATTTGGAAAAACGAATGTCGTTTTATTAAAAATCGTACGAGTTGTTTTATTGTCGATGATTTTTAGGGTCGAGAAAATAATTGGTTGAAATTCAAGTTTATTTTCACCAAATTGAAATTCAAATTTGTCATTGAAAACTTCTTCAAAATTATTGTTTTCAAAATTGAAATGGAGATTTAACTCTTTCCTTTCGTAATTTAACAACTCATTTTCGAAAAGTCCAAAAAGTTTATGTTCGTTAAATTTGACTTCCTTTGTTGGATTTTCAACAACTTCATCGCGTAAATCGAGTTTAAAGTTCAAAGTTGTCATATTCAAATTTTCAGAAAAAGGAAGATCGAAGTTTAAATCAAGTTTCACACCCTCAAAAGAATTGAAATCCAACTCAATTACCGTGTTTTCAACAATTTCATTAAGATTTTCATTTTCAATTTCAAAAGTTATTATTTGAAAATCGTCGATTTGGGTAAAAGATGGATTATCACTTGACTCGTCACACGTTGGAATTTGATTTTTTTTTCACGTTGTTTCATATATGTTTCAATCAACAAATCTGTGTGATCGTCATAAATTTCATTCATTTTCTCAACAAAATCCAATTTATAGTTATTAACTTGAGAATTTTCAATTTGGATTTGTTGAGAACAAAAATTATCAATTGCATTGAAATTGAGATTATTTCCATTACCAAAATTATTTGAAAATTTACTTTCACTTTCGTTTTGATTTTGAAATTCATTTTGAAGTTCGAAATTGAGTTGGCAGGGTTATAATAGAAATCGTTTGAATTTTGAATTGAATTCAAAATTTGAAATCCTTGACTCGAGTTATTACACAAATATGAATTACACAAATCATTTATCTTTTGATCTTGTTGTGTAGAGAGTTCAAGTAAAGATGAAACATTATTTTCAAGAGTCGAGGGTTGGTGATAGTTTTGAAAACTTTGTGGTTCAAAACTCGAATCGTTTAAACAACAGTTGTTGAAATATCCATAAGAATTTGAAGTGAAATTATATGAATTATATTGATTTTCAAAACTAAAATCAAGTGAGTAAGTAAAAGGAAACTCGGACATTTTTGAGAATTGGTTTTTTATAATGGAAAAATATTTACAAATAGAATTTATTTTTCAAATTGAAAAATTGATCTTTTTTTGGATTTTCAATTTTTTTGGCTTTTGAAAAGATTTTTTTTTTTTTTTTGGATTTTTGAAATTTCAAAGTAAAAGGATTTAAAACATTCAAAGAAAAATAAAAGGAATATTTACAATTTTTTTAGTTTTGGATTTTTGAAACTTCTTTTTTTTGTTTTTTAAATATGCATGAACTAATGCAACTAAATGAATGCAAGGTTAATTCCAATTTATTTATCCTAAGTTAACCCAAAATTGTATAATCACACTTTGTCTTAAATCAACAAGATAGGTAATGGGCAGGATTTATCGGTGCACCACGAATCACCGTAGCAATGTAGCCGAAGGTTTAAGTACCTTCAGAGGAACAACCGCTATAATATTTACGAATCACCGTAATATTTATAAATGGTTATTACTCTGCCGTAGCCTAGACACCAAGAAATTGAATTGTTCAAAGAAGACACTTATCAATATACAATTAAGTGTTATCGTTATCACTAATCAAAATTCTAAATGAAATGCAAAGCAGAAATTAAACGTGTATTAACAATGCAACTACGAATGAAATTTGTTTTTTTGTTTTTTTTTTTTTGAATTTTTTTCCTTGATGCAAGCAGCCAACATTGCAAGACAAACAAAAACAATAGATATATACAATGCAAGGAAAGAAAAAGAAAATTATAAATAAGCAAGCAGTTATTTTTTTGGCAAGCTCGGCGAAGCTAGCAATTTATTTTAGCAAGCAAGTCTCCTCCTTCTGCAATTCTGCTTTGGCAACCTGAAATAAAAAAAAGATATGTACAAGTTTTTTTTAAGAGGTTGAAACAAAACTAGAAAAAATAAAGCAAACACAACAGGTTAAGCGAAAACCTTTTTTTTTAGGATTGGACTAAAAACAAATTAAAGGGAATTTTTTTTTGTAAGGAACTAAAATAGAAGAATCTAACCAAGATAGTCCCCTTTTTTTTAAGAGAATTATCCAAACTCGAATTTAAAAGAAATTCTTCAAACCCAAATTAAAAATAAACACATCAATTACCAAACCCGGCCCAAAAGCTTACTCATGACCCAAATTTAAAACAAGAAAAACTCACAAATTCCTAATTCACATATAAAATTAAAACCTACCTTGCTCCTAAATTCACGAAAAATAATATAAATTCCAACTACTAATTTCCACATTCAGAAGCTTACATCCCAATTCGCCGTAGAAACTCGGGTTCGATTCGACTTTGGTGTTAGGGTGACTGTGCTTTTGGCAGTTCGGGCGTGGGGTTGCGGTTGGGTAATTTGATGAAGGTAGCGGTTATTATTTTTCGAGGCGATGTCGGTTGCGAAGTCTGGACGAGGGATGTTGAAGCAGGTTCAGGCATTTGGCTGAGGTGTTTATGATGGTCGCTTTGCTGCTTGGTTGTCGCGCGTGATGCAGAGGGGGTTTGGTGGCTGCAGTGGGTCGTAATTTTAGTTGAGGGTGGTCAGTTCGCTTCGGGCTTGGTTTTGACTTCGGGTTTCGGGATGGGTTGCTCGCGATCGATTTGGGTTGTTGTAGAGAGGGGTGATGTTGATGGCGATTGCGAAGTGGTTTGGGTTTATGGAGGTTGATTGCTGTGAATTTGGTTTGTGATATACTATGGGCAGTGTGGCTTGTTTGTAGATGTCAGTAAGGTCGTTCTAGAGTGGAGAAGCGGTGGAGTGTCCTTGCAGGCAGGCAGTGTTTGATCAGAAGTGGATTGTGAAGTTGTTGAAGTGGTGGTAGCTAAAGTGTTTGATGAAGAAGTAGAGAAGTGTTTGTATGGGTATGTTACACTAGTTTGTCGCTATGGGAAGTTTGTCGCTGTGCGAAAAAGACAACGCGACAGCAGGCAGTAGTTGTTTGGTGATAATTATGTAACTGTCGAAGCAAGGCGATGCAGGGTGGTTGTGGCAAGTAGGGAGGGAACTTGGTCGTTGGGATTGTGTCGAAGAGGCTGGGAGTTTGGTCTTGCGGTTGCTTGAAGTTGGCTCTTTGTGATGAAGTATGAACATGGGATATGTGGTGAACGAGGGAGGTAAGGCGATGGTTGTTGTGCTGTGCAGGGTATAGGGCAGTGCAGCAGTAGTGATGTTGGCTGCTAGATGGTATTTGTGGATGAACTATCAGGCAGGTAGATTGTTGAGGGTATGACAAGCAGATGGTCGGATGTGAAGTATTGGCAGAAGTGAGTAGAGATGTCGTTGGTTGTTAGTGAACTATTGTAGAGTCACTGACATGTTTGTGGTGGATTTGTGGTGCTTGACAGTGGAGGAGCTGAGAGTTGATGGTGAAACTGTGGTTGGCTGTAGGATGTTGGTTGAAGTGTAGAAGGCAGGGAACTTGGTGAAGCAATTGCAGTTTGTAGTGGTAACAAGAAAGCAAGATGTAGTGACTGAGAGTATGGTAATATTCAGTGAAGTAGGGAATGGCTGTTGTTTTGTGAAAAGGGGAATCTGTTGGCTCTGTGCACAATGCACAATGAACAGTGAGGCAGAGAGGCAAAGAAAAATTATAAACAAAATGAAATTTGTAAATGTAGAAGAAATAAAATATTTTTGTTTTTTTTTTGTTTGGAAATTGTGATGTGTTTTTTTTAATCTATATATATCACCAAATACAAATGGAAATAAAAGGAAAACAAGCACACAAAAATCACACAAACACAAAACAAGATTTTTTTTAAATGCAAAGAAACACACAAAAATCACACAAAAAATAAAATCAAAATAATTCGATGAATAGAAAATAAAATCAAAACAACTCCTCGGCAACGGCGCCAAAAACTTGTTCATCGACGGAAATTCTACCGGTCTAGAAAACCGTCGAACGAATTTAGAAATGAAAATAACCGCAAGCGCACGGTGTACGAATGTAGCACGCGGCGAATACGGGTCGATCCATAGGGAATTGATGATTTTAAAATTCTACTCAATCAATTTATACCAAAGTCGAGAGTGAATAGCTAGAAATGTAAGAAACTAACAAAAACTAGCAAAAGAAAATGATAAAAATATGAGAGTTAAATGACAACTTAGAGATAATTCCACTCTCTAGATCATATAGTTCAACAAATTATGAAATCATGATCTCTCTTTTTTGGGTCATAAGTGAACTTAAATGTTGTGTTTATCATAAGTATGACTCATTTGTGCTATTAATTAGCTCAACATAAGCCATCAAACTATAACACAACCTTTAAATCACTTACGAACTCTCATGAAACTTGACAAAGAAAATGAAATCTATTTTAAGTATGACCTATTAACTATTGATTAGAAATATAGACCATCAAATTTTAATTTCAAATCACTTTCTTATGCCATAATTATATTTTGATGAAGAGGCATTTGTGTTAGTGATTATTTAAGCATAGCCTATTTGGTTTCAACAATATATGCTATCAAATTCAAAGCAAAAACAACAAATAAAACCACTTCAAGCATTGTCATTAAGCACAAAAAGATAGCTATAACTATCAAAATGTTGAAGCTACATGATTAGAGGCTTCATTACCCCTAAATTGAAGGGATTAGCCTCTCATATTTGTTATCAAAACAACAAATATAGCTTGCCACATTAAAGGAAAGGAAAAAGAAAAGGAGAACAAAACAAAGAAACAAAACTAATCTACTTGCATGAAATAAGAGAGATCTACACTACTTGCATAAAAGGAAATGAACATGTAATTAAAAAGAAACAATAATTAACATTGCATAAAATGAAAAGAAAATTACATAAAATAAAAATGGCTAAGTAGCCATGAAAAGAGAAAGAGAGCTTTCTTTTATTTTGATCCTAAACTAATGAAGAGGAAGGGAGGCTAAGTAAGAGAGGAGAGATGACCTGAAACATAAGGGGTATATATACAAGTTTTAAAACCCTAATTCACTTTTTGGGGAATGCACAAAATACCCCTTAGAAGTGTGGAGGCTAAGTAATCATTAACATGTCTTAATCCCCCATTAAGTGCACATGAAACCATTAACTCCATAAGCATGGCATTAGCCTTTAATTTGTACATTAAGGTAGGTGGGTAGGTGGGGTCCTCTATGATCTTCACTTTGAATTATTTCCATCTTCATTCCTTTATATCCATTTTGTGCATGCATGTTTCTTCATGAACCCACTAATATAAGAAGCTAAATTCCTACAAAATATTAAAGAAATTTCCAATTAAATTCTCTCAAATTAATATACGCACACAAATGGCCATTTTGCACTTATATGTAGATGAATATGTGATAATTTGGAATTAATATGAATTTTGGTTAAAACAAGTTAAAATACCCAATATGATCATTTATTTAATTTAAATAGAATAAATATGGGTGTTAAAATATGCACATTTACGTGCACATCAGTTGACATGATAATTTTGTTTACTGCTTCCACTTGCCCGTTTGCCTGAGGATGAGCCACTGTTGAGAAGCTTTTTGGATCTTGAATTGCTTGCAAATCCAGGAACTCTTCACTTTCGAATTGGGTACCATTGTCTGTGATTATCTTTTGAGGCACACAATACCTGCAAATGATATTCTTAGTCATAAAGTTTATCATCTTTTTAGAGGTAATAGTAGCTAATGGTTCGGATTCAGCCCATTTAGTAAAATAATCAACATCAACAATAGCATATCTGATTCCGGACTTGGCAGTTGGCAAAGGCCCAATGAGATCTATTCCCCAAATAGCAAATGGCCATGGACTGACCATCAGCGTTAGCTCGGTGGAAGTTGCTCTTGGGATTTTTGCAAATCTCTGGCATTGGTCACACTTCCGGGCATAGCTAGCATCATCACGATTAATGTCTAGCCAAAAATACCCATGCGGAGAATTTTCTTTGCTAGATTTTGACCACCTGAATGATCTCCACACTCTCCTCTGTGCACTTCAGCTAAAATTATCTTAGCCTCTTCCTTGGTTACACATCGAAGTAATGGCATTGAGAATCCCCGTTTGTACAACCGACCGTCTTGAATTACATATCTTGAGGCTTTCCTTAACAGCTTCTGACGCTCCTTTTAATTTTCTGGAAGGGAGCCGTTAAGCAGATATTCCTTGATTGGAGTCATCCACGACTCCTGCTCTTGAGAAACAGTCATGATCCAGTCAATCTTCGTTTCATTAGTACTTGGGGCCGACAAGACTTCTACAGGAACCAATCCCAGTAATTAAGATTCGCCAGTGCTTGAATACTTTACGAGAGAATCTGCCTTCATGTTCTCTTCTCAGGGTGCATGATTTATCGTGTAATGATCGAAATCATCGAGAAGTTCCTAGGCCTTTGACAAGTAAGCGGGCAGATTTCCTCCTTTAGTTTGAAACTCTTTATTGAGTTGGCATACAATAAGCTGGGAATCGCTGAAGATCTGCAACATTCTGATATTCAGTTCTTTAGCAATCTTCAAGCCGGCAATAAGAGCTTCATATTCTTCTTCGTTATTTGTCGAAGGAAATTCCAATCTTAATGCGCAACACAATGATCGTCCTTCGGGGGTTTCAAGCACAACCCCGGCTCCAGAACAATAGTCATTTCTTGCGCCATCAACATATAATTTCCATCGGGTCGGGATGTCCTCAGTAACTTCTTCCTCGCTGTCACCTTTATCTGTGTATTCTGCAATGAAATCTGCTAAAGCTTTTCCATTGATTGCTCTTTGGGGATGGTAAGTGATATCATATTGGCTGAGTTCAATATACCACTTCAGAAGACGATCCGAAGTCTCAGGGCGAAATAGGACTTGCTTTAGAGGCTGGTCAGTGAGGACTTTGATAGGATGAGCTTGAAAATATAGCCTCAACTTCCTGGAATCTATCAGTAGGCAATAGGTGAGCTTTTATTGCTTTGAATAATTCATCTCTGTATCAGTAAATCTCTTGCTGATGTAGCAGACCTGACGCTGAATTTTTGCATCTTCCCGTACTAATGCTGCACTGAGAGCATGAGACGAAATTGCTAAATATATGAAAAGTTCTTCACCGCTGCTAGGCTTAGAAAGTACTGGAGGCGCTTCCATATGACGAATTAGTTTATCGAAAGCTTTCTCACATTCCGGAGTCCATTCAAAATTTTTCCTTCCTTTCTTTAGAGCATCAAAGAATGGAATGCATTTATCCATGGCCTTAGAAATAAATCGACTCAAAGCAGCAACTTTCCCATTGAGGCTCTGCAATTCCTTCTTTGTCCTAGGGGCTTTGACTTCTCTCAAAGCAGTAATTTGAGCAGGATTAGCTTCAATGCCTCTAGCACTCACAATGAAACCCAAAAATTTCCCAGACTCTTACCCCGAATGAACATTTCAAAGGATTAAACTTCATTCCATACTTTCGGAGGACTGCGAACATTTCTGCCAAGTGATCCATATGGTCTACTGCCTTTTTTGACTTCACCAACATATCTTCCACGTAGACTTCCATAGTTTTGCCAATCTGTGGCTTGGACATAGCGTTAACAAGTCTTTGGCAAGTTGCCCCCGCATTCTTCAGTCCAAAGGGCATGACTCTGTAGCAGTAAATACCGACATCGGTGATGAAGCTTGTGCCCTCCTGATCTCGCTCATGCATCATGATTTGGTTATATTCGGAGTAAGCATCCATGAAAGACAACAATTCATGCCCAGTTGTTCCATCCACCAACTGATCAATCCTGGGTAACGGGAAGCAGTCTTTGAGGCAGGCTTTGTTTAAATTTGAAAAATCGGTGCATACTCCCTACTTTCCATTCGCTTTTTTGACCAGCACCGGATTAGAAACCCAATTCGGATAAATGGACTCTCTGATGAAGCCATTCTCCATGTGCTGATCTACTTCTTCTTTCAATGCTGCTGACCTTTCTGGACCCTGGTTTTCTACATCACAGGTGTAAATTTCGGATCAATATTCAGAGTGTGTACCGCGATTTCTTGAGATATTCCACACATATTGGCATGACTCCAAGCGAATACATCCAAGTTTTCTTTCAAAAATGATATCAGAATATTCTGAAACTTCACACCAAGTTGCGAACCCACATTTAGCACCTTGTTTGGGTCTTTCAGATCAACAGGCACTGACACCGTTACTTCCGCTGGTACCACTCTATTCTCCCCTGTACTGGCTTTTCTGGGATCCTTTTTTTTCGTGCATCACTATGCTCGCCAGTGCAGGGTCCACCCTGTAATTGCTACAAGGTTGTTTCTTTGATGCGGAGTGGTGCCGCCGCATCATTTCCCATCTCTCACTTCCTTGCTTTCCGCAACTCTATCAGATAACATTCTCGCCCAGCATTCTGATCCCCTTTAATAACACCAATGCCATTATCTGTGGGGAACATCATAGTGAGGCACCATGGGGCGAGAGTTGCCTTGAATGCTGCAAGAGTTGGCTGGCCTAGGAAGGCATTGTAAGCAGAAAATCCGTCAACAATCACAAAGGTTTGCTTTCGAACCACCTTTTTCTGCCCCTCACCAAGTTCAACAAATAATTCAATAGTTCCAATTGGCTGCTTTGGTTCCCTAGTGAACCCAACAATCTTCTGCGATGAAGCCTGAACATCAGTCATAGGAATCGTCATTTGATCGAATGCCTTTTGAAGAGGATATTGCAAGAGGCGCCGCAATCAACAAGCACCCTTCTTACAATAGCAGGCCCGATGCCTGCGGAGATGACCAAGGGATCCATGGTAGGAGCTTCAACACCCATAGAGCCCCTGGCCCTGAACACAATATCATTATTAAAAGTTCTTTGCTGCATCAAAGGGGCAGCTCTCTCAACACAAAAACATTCTCTTCTGCTGGGGTATATTTCAAGGCACGAGCATATCTTTCCATCTCGCCCCAGCTTCTGCCTTCCGGGTGAGGACCTCCCATGATCACATTAATAACAGGCCTTTCTGATTCATGCGCTGTAGTCCTCTCACCCGAGCCAGATGGATGAGCAAGACGTTGCTGGCCCTCAATAGATGAAGTTGGGTTGTTCCTATTTCTCTTAACATACTGCTACAGCTTGTTCTGTCTCAGTAGTTTTTCAATCAAACTTTTCAAATGGCGACATTCGTTAGTATCATGACCGGGTTGATTATGAGACCGACAAAATCTCCCACTTTGAACAGCCTTTTTCCCAACTCTCAACTCAAGTGGTTTAGGATATTCCACGGCATCTTTAGTAGCGAAAAAGATATTCTCCGGAGTATCAGTTAAAGGTGTGAAATCCGAAGGTTTTAAGAAGCGAGGTTTCTTCACATCCTTCTGCTTCTTCCCACCGTTATTCTCCCTCTTCTGACTTCCGGATTCCTTTTTGGTAGGAGCAGCAGTGTTATTCTTAACCTCTGTCAATGGCACTTTTGTCGGTGCATGAAGGCTCTCCAAGCGCATGAACTCGTCAGCTCTCTTATAGAATTTCTCAAGCGAGTTTGGTTCCTTCATCTTCAACCATTTCCCAAACTCTCTCGATTTTTCGATAGCCCTCATTAAGTAGGTCAAGACCATTCGTGGCTCTGCATTGTCCACTTCAGCCAAGGCTATGTTGAAGCGGTTTAGGAAAGATCTAATAGATTCCCCGGGATTCTGTTCCAGGCTGGACAATGACATAATATACTTCTCCTTTGAAGCATACAACCTGAATTGTTCTTTAAACTTCCGAGTTAAATCGGAGAACTGGTCTACAGATCGGACCGGTAGCTTTGTGAACCAGAGTAGAGCCACCCTTCCCAAGTATACCGGAAAGTACCGACACTTGATCTAATCCGATGCTCTAGCACCAGTCATGTGCCAGTCATACTTATATAGGAATTGGTTAGGGTCGCTTGTTCCCTTATAAGCCGGAATGGTGGGGGGAACAAACTTCCTTGGGAACTCTGCCTTCAGAATCCTTTCGGCGAACGGAGTTTTGCTTGGAGTGAACTCCCACTCTTTTTCATCTTCTTCTCTTTTCATACTTTCTTTCATAATCTGTCGAACCATGCCCGAAAGGTATTCCTCATCGTTTAATGGCTTTGCGGGACAGACTTCAGCCATTCTCTCGGAAGTTTGCCTGGACAAACGTTCGCGGTGAGTCGGCTGCGGTCTTGATCCTCCAGCTTGGGGAGGTGCCTCTTCAGTGGGGCTAGCTGCCTTTTGAGGAATATTCCTCTCTTCAGGATTATGAACATCATCATCAAAGTTTTGTTCATTATTCACTGGTTGATGGTTAGATCCCGGCAAAGCATTCAACCTATCAAGCATTAAAGCGTTCTGGGCTTCCATATGCTGATATAAACTAGTCAATGCAGCATCCAACTATGCCCGTGTAATTCCAGCACTTGGAGCTGCTTGACTTGACGAAGGAGAAGTGGCAGTATTTTCATGGACATCACCGGGTCTACTAGATCCGCACTTTCTTCCAGGAGCCATAATCTTTGATAGACTTCTGGTTTTGAGAGAGATTCTTTGAACAAACTTTTGCGAAGCAATGATGAAAACACCCTGAGTTCGATGTTCTCAGTGAAAGCACCAAAAATGTTAACGCTAAAATTGAACGCTAACACCCTGGTGTAAGTAGAGATAAAGTGAAAGCACCACCCGCCAATACGGGAATTAGAAGTAAGTAGAAAAGTCACAGAAAAAACGGTAAAGAGACAACAGTTTTATAGTGGTTTGACTTTAAGTTAAGCCTATGTCCACTTTAATCACCTTTATTGCTGATTCAATTACAACTTATATAACAATCTCCGATTACAACACCACTTAGACAGATAGCTAGAACTCCGATGTAGGAGAATTCTTTAATATTCATGTTGAATGTATTAGATCTCTTCTTGAAGTTCGTTGAAGTGTCTTTCGTGTTTGAAGTGTCGGATGGGTCGAGAAATCATCACAGTATAGGCATTCCAGAAATGATCCCAAGTCCTTTTTCAGTTGGATCAGGTCGAGTATTTATAGAAAGTCGTAGGTCGCGAACGACCTAAGGGTAGGTCGTAGGTCGCTAGCGACCTAAGGGATACGAGCTACGGCTTATCCTTGTTGCATTTGGTCAATCTGAGCGGGTTATTAGGTTGCAGCGACTTAGGGAGAAGCGGCATAGGAAGTTGCGGCATAAGGAATTGTCTAGGTTTATCTAGGTCGCTAGGTTGTTAATCTGTCGAACCTTTGGAGTCTTCTAGGTCGTTAAGCTGTTGTGTCTTTCCCTTGCAATGTACTGTTGGGTCGCTAAGTCGCGTCCTATATTAGGTCGTTAGGTTGTTAGACCTTTAGGTCGTTAGGTCGCTGTTCTTCTAGATCATTAGGTTGCTTGAACATTAGATCGTTAGGTCACTTTACCATTAGGTCGTTAGGTCGCTGGCTCCTAAACTAGTTAGGTCACTAGGCTCTCCAACAGGTTAGGTCGCTATTCAAAAATAGGGTTAACATCAACATTAGTATCATAAATATCGAATCAACAAAAATGTATTTACCAATCGACTTTAGTAACACGAACGAAATCATCTAATAATCAAAACCATAATTGATTATCTGTCATTCAATAGTAAAATGATAGAATACCACCCACTCGTCCAAATTTGATTTCATTATCATATTGCAAACATACATGACAATTACAGTAAACAATTAGTTATATATTCTACAACCATCTAAATAGTATATTTGTGACCATTATTTTCTTAACTATAAAATCATTTTATTATTATTTATTACAGAAGCACCTTTATAATTTCATCTCAGCATAATAATAATTCTTAAAAAATAAAATATATGCCAAAAATCAGTTCTTATACTTCATTTTCTTCAAATACCATAAAACAATGTATTTTAATCAGAAAAAGTAATTTACATCAAATTACTTTTCGAAACAATAATATACATATGTTAAAACCATTAAATAATTTTCCAAAACCGACTTATTACCATTTACCTCAATAACAACAATAGTTTATTTAAATCCAAAATATTTTGAAAAACATGGTACATATGTTTCACAATTGAATCCACGTAGAGAATAACTAATTTAAAATCATGGCAATCATAGATAAATGGGTGGATACTTTAAACAGATTCAACACCATAATAGATTCATGCATATTTACCCAAAACAATCCACCATTACACTCTAAATCATAAAGTAAAAATTCACATTTAATCATGATCTACTTCCCCTCCTCCCTAGTAGATGGTGGCATAATATTGGCAGCTCGAACTACTTTGTGTGCATAAGCTTTGACTACTCTTCCTTCCTCCTACAAAGTGGGCAAATATTTTTGAAATGACGATCTATCTAGGATTATAACACTTGATCCTTGATAGGTCCACCTTATATGGGTTGGCTATGTGTCCCTTCTCATGGAACCTATTAAATGTGATTGCCTACCTCTTATCTTGATCTCCTTGCTGACCATTTCCCTTGTGCTTCCCTTAGTGACTATCTACTTTAAATCCTACCTTTTTTATCCCTTAACTATTTCTCCATTAATTGAATTCAACAAGGCTTCTTCAACTAATCCTTCAGATGTGGCTCCATGTGGGATCTGTTCAGTGCAAACTTTTTAAGTGGGGAATTTAGTTTTTACACACTTCATCACCTTTCTGTCTGGGGTATTTATTAAATCAAACCCGAACCTTGAGAGCTCATTAAACTCACTCATATGTTCACCTAATATCATGTCTCTCTTTATTAGGGGAATGAACTTCTTCAATAAAAATCCTTTTTCGACTCTTGAGAAAAACTTCATTTCAAAAATACTTTTGAATTCCACCCAAGTAATGTTCTCAGCATCTTCTTCTAAAGTGGCAACTTCCCACTATTATTTACCTCTCCATGTAGGTGCCATGAAGCTAACTATCTCCAACTAATGTTACATAGTCACTAAAAATATTCTCAAATGAGTTCAGCCACGCCCATGTCACTACATAAGGTTCGGTCCGAATATAGGATTTTCTACCTATACTAGAGAAATCCCTGCACAGCTTCATGAAATATATAGTTGGTAGTTATTAATGCAAATATTCACCATTCGTTCAAGTCAAGACCTCTTTAAGCAAAGAGCAAGGGAGAAGAGCTCCAGTCAAACCATTCGAAGGAGTCGAAGGGATGCTACCGTCAAAGTTTGGTAGCTTCAAGGCCTTTCGAAGTTTTCAAAAGGTTTCTTCTATTAGCATCCAGAGTGTTCTTTCCTTTCAAAGAAGATGAAGGAGTCGAAAGCACCCTTTCGCCCTCATTAACAACCCTTCGACTAGTTAAAGACCTTTCGATTAAGGTGAAGCCACATCTTACGAAGACAATGAAGAATAGCTGTTTGAGCATACACTAAGCCATTCGAAACCAATGGTTTCGCCTTCATCCAAAATGCTAGAAAGTAATTATTATATTATTATCTGGAGCAACCACTTTGAAAGCTATGGTAGGCCTTTCGAATCAGTCGAAACGAGTACGGTCCAGGAAGGCTTCCGCATCAGATCAGAAACAAGAGCAAGAGCATAACCAACATCATCGAAACCAATGAACAAAGACTAACGACAGAGTCGGAAGAACTCACAAGACAACTCGAAGAAGAGGAGCGTCACCATACCTTTCGACAAAGGCAGAAACATGCTCAAGACTCCCAGCAGCCACCTTTCAACTAAGTCGAAAGCATCAAGGTTGAAAGGTGCTAAACCGCATCTATAAATAAGACCCAAGGGTTCACGTTTTGGCGGCCGATTCCTCTCATTCACAACCTGTATACTCTTAAGTAATGCATTATAACCCTTATTTGCAAATCAATTTGGGAGTTTGAAGAAACAAAGTCTTCTTAGCGGGAAAAGGGAGAGTCTTCTGTACTTTAATCTACTTTACTGCCCCACTGAAGTTTTGTTCGTTTCACTTTATGTATTTCAGGTTTTGCCTGCGTCGATAGGGCTCTCTCTCGACACAGTCGAAACCACTCATAATCAACCAATTAGGGATACCTACTCTGAATTACTTTTATTTTGAACCATTGCTTTCGGCAAGCTCAAAACTAGCTATAATTCACTGTAGGATTACACCAAACATAAGGAACTCATGGTTTTAGCTTTCGACAAGGTCGAAACCTATCTCAGATCCATTGAAGCTTAAGATTATCAATTAAAACATAAGAAGGACAAGCACTCAAGCTTTCGACAAGGTTGAAACTTCCATTTTTGCTCAATAACCAAATCCCAAGCTAATCAACAACTTTTGGCCTCCAACTAGGTCGAAACCTATCAAAGAGAACCTAACTTAAGGCATTAAATTTTATCAAACGGAAGTCTTTCAAAGGAGAAATCATACTTACTTAACTGGATCGAAAGGTCGTCTAACACAAAAATCGACCTTTTTCTATAGAGTCGAAAGGCCTACTTGAGAAATATTATCAAATAAAGCTTATCGCAAGGCAATACTAAGAGGATTCACACCTTCTTTTCTGCACTACTTGTATAAAGAACAATCCACTTTTCTTAGTATAATTTTGGGGTGTTAACAGAAATCTTGTTAACATTTTTGGTGCTGGAAGGAGGGCTCAAATCACCAACTTGGATAAACCCCCAACACCACTATTCTCTAACCCAACTTAATCCTTTCTCAAGTTCATCTACTTTGGTTTGATCATGGCCAAAAGAATTAAGAGATCAGAACAAGGGTCATCCGAACCCCACTTGAAAGGATTCTCCCCAATTACGTCAAAGATTCCAACCAAGATAGAGAGCAAAGATTAAGGCTAGAAGCTCTTAGAATTATAAACAAGAAAAAGCGTAATCATATGATCTTGAGAAATGGAGTCTAAATCTTTTTTATTTTGGCCCCAACACCATCTTTGCACCAGGGAAGAAAACAAATGGAAGTGACAATATCTTCAATCAAATTAGAAGAATGATCCAACTTTTTTCCAAGGGCACCATCTTTGGGAAAGAGATAATGGAGATTACAATGCCTTTGCACATAAATGACAGCCAACTGCACCAAAAGCACTTCCAACTCAAGAAATTCAAAGGGTGGTAAAAAGAAAAGCAATCAAAGAGTGTGAAATAATAAGACCAAGAAATAAAAAGTCAAAAGGCCATCCGCAAGAATTAAGTTTCAAGTATAAACTTCCAAAAGAGTGCAATTTGACAACTTCCATAGAGAATGTCTACTTGCTTACAAAGGATGAGCTTAACTACAACCATCATAGAAAAGGAGCCAAAACATGAAAGAAACCAGGGAGGATCCTATTGTCATTACCACATGATAAACGGTCATTGGGCATGACCTACATAGCCCTACAACATCTCCTATATTTTAGTCATTCTCTATCGATGAGGCTTAGGGCTACATTTGCCTTTAGAATGTCATTCAAAATTGGAATGCTAACACTACCTTCTAGGCAACACTACAATGATAGTATTCATCTATACAAGTTGTTCTGTGTTAACTCCGCCTCGGCCATGACCCAGTTGCCGACCTAATGCTTTAAAGGGATGCCGACCTAAGGCTTAAAAGGGTTACCGACCTAACAGGTTTAAGAGGCATACCGACCTAACCGCCTTAAGAGGAATGCCGACCTAAGATTTGAGGGGGTACCGACTTAAGGCTAAGGTAGGTTACCGATCTAATATGGAAGCTGACCTAAGGCCTAAGAGGGATACTGACTTAAGGCTAAACAGCTGCCGACCTAACGTGGGTACTGGCCTAAGACTCAGAGATGCCTACTCAATGACTTAACCAAGTTACCGATCAAATGCTTTACCAAGCTGCCGACCTAAAATAGTTGCCGACCTAAGTCATAGTCGACCTAGGACCAATGTTAACTCGTTCACGACTCAAGTAAAGGAAGACAAGTTCAATGCAGCTACTCGACACAACAACCTCTTAACTCGTACACGATCCAGTTGCCAGTTAACTCGTTCACGACTCACGACCTAATTTGAGTCGTCGACGACCTAAAGCTACTAAATGCAAGCCCGATGCCGTGTTACTGAGATAAGGCTGTGTTGACTCGGGGGCGACCTAGGACTTGTACAAATGAGCCTAGGTGAAACCATGGAGGGGTCAGATGAGTCGGCCGCGACTTGCCTTAGACCGGCCACAACTTACCTTAGACCGGTCATGGCTTACGACCTAGGGGGGATTTTCCCTATAAATACCAACCTACCTCAAGCATGGAAGGGACTTTTTGGCCGATCTCTTGAAGCGCCAATACTCTGCTAAATTCTCGACTCACTCAACACTTCAAATACGAAAGACATCTTAACTAACTTCGGGAGGAAATCTAACTCAATCTACATGGATTTGAAGAATTCTTCTACATCAAAGTTCTAGTTGTTTGTCTCATCGGAATTGTAATTGAAGATTGTTGTAAAAGTTGTAATCAATTCATCAATAAAGAGAGTTAAAGTGGACGTAGGCTTACCCTAAGCCGAACCACTATAAAAACTGTTGTCTTTTCTGCTTTTTCTATGATTTCTCTACTTGTTTGTAGTTCCCGTGTACACGGGTGGTGCTTTCACTCAACTTCAATCTACACCGGGGTGGTGCTTTCACTGAGAAACCGAACTCAGGGTTGCTTTCATTTTTGCTTCATAAAGGTTTGTAGAAAGAATCTCTTTCAAAACCAGAGCTCTGTCAGAAATAATGGCCCCTGGAAGAAAGCGTAGATCTGTTAGCCTCGATGATGTTCGTGAAAACACTGCAATTTCTCATCCACTAAGTCAGACAGCTCCAACTATTGGAATTACAAGGGCAGAATTGGACGCTGTAGTTTTGGGGCTAAGTCAGCAGTTGAATGCCCAGAATGTACAGTTGGAAACCCAGAATGCCCAAAATGCCTTGATTATGGATAGGTTAAACGCCCTGCTTGAGACAAATCACAAACGACAAGACAATGAAACAATCTTTGCCGAAGATGCCCTTGACTCCCGAGAGAAAGGTATTCCACAAAGAGCAGATGGCACCGCTGCAAGGGCACCTTCCCAAGCTGAAGGGTCAAGGCCGCAGCCAACTTTTCAAACTTCCGAAAGGGCAGCTAACTTCTGCCAGGCAAAGCCTCTAAACGATGAGGAGTATCTATCAGGAATGGTTCGCTCAATCATGAAAGAAAGCATGCGGAGGCACGAGGATGAAAATGATTGGGGGTTCGCTCCGAGCAAGACTCCGTTCACCGAAAAGATTTTAAAGGCGGAGTTTCCCAGGAAATTTGTACCTCCTACCATCCCGGCCTATCGAGGGACAAGTGACCCTAACCAATTTCTATACAGATACGATTGGCATATGAATGGGGCACGAGCATCGGATGAGATTAAATGCCGATATTTTCCAGTATATTTAGAAGGGGTTGCTTTGCTTTGGTTCACCAAGCTACCAGTTCGATCCATAGACCAATTCTCCGATTTAACCCGAAAATTTAAAGAACAATTCAGGTTGTACGCGTCAAAGGCAAAAGATATAATGTCACTGTCCAGCCTAGAACAAGCACCCAGAGAACCCATCAAGTCTTTTTTGAACCGTTTTAATATAGCTTTAGCAGAGGTAGACAACGCGGAGCCCCGAATGATCCTAACATACTTAATGCGGGCCATCGACAAGTCATGCGAATTCGGGATGTGGCTTAAAATGAAGGAACCAAACTCACTCGAGAAGTTTTATAAAAAGGCTGACGAATTCATACGCCTAGAAAATCTCTCGATGCCAGTAAAATCAGTGGTGGCCGAAGTCAAGAATAATGATGTCATCCTTAACAAGAGAGGATTTGGGAACCAGAAAAGGGAGAGTGACGAAGGAAAGAAGCAGGGAAATAGGAAGAAACCTCGACGTTTTAATCCTTCAGATTTCACCCCCTTAACTGATACACCGGAAAAAATCTTCTTGGCAAAAAAGGATGTTGTCAAATATCCTAAACCACCTGAGATGGGGAGAGGTGCAGTGCAAAATGGGAAATTCTGTCGATTTCACAACCAACCCGGCCATGATACTAACCAATGTCGCCAGTTAAAGAATATGATTAAAGAATTGCTGAAACAGAATAAACTTCAACAATATGTGAAGAAGGATGGAATTGACCCAACCTCGTCCACCCAGGGACCACCATTTCCTGCTTATCGATCCGGCTCAGGCAACAAAACTACAGAGCAGGAATCCGAGAAGCTGGTCATTGACTGACATATGAATCACGAGATCTAGGGACAGCATTCACTTACACCCATATTTTACTTAATAGCATTGCTTAAATTTGTAAAATGATTATGGATGTGTAATTCTTGTACTGTTAACCACTGTAAAGTGGATGAGAATCAGTAATGAGCAACCATAAATCTTGTGTTTCTTAATGCCATAAAAATGCCTGTATCATTTCGATATGCAAATATTACTATAATGTCGATTTAACATTGCAGGCTACGAAGTTAAAGCTTGCTCATTCGACACATCATAAAGCGAAGTGATTCCTACAAATCACAAAGTAAGCAAATGACAAGCCACAAATGTTCCGAATTCAAATACTTCGAAAGAAGTGCAATTTGCAAACGATTGAGGATTCCATCAAAGAGGGCACCATTCTAATAAAAAGGTTTTAAACTTTTGCTAACCAACCACGGTCGTTTGTGTAAACGAACATCCGGTGAAGCAACTTGCATCTGCCTCGGGGATTCACTCAGCAATAAAGCACACTTCTCTAGCGAAAAACAAACAAAAAAGGGGACATGTACTCGAAGTGATAGCAAGGAATTACTAAGAAGCGCAGGATAAAAAGACACAAATGCTACTCTTTAGAGTCCAACGTGCTCTTAGAGTCCAAATGCTTCTCTTCGGAGACCAAATGCTACTCTTTAGAGTCCAACGTGCTCTTTAGAGTCCAAATGCTTCTCTTCGAAGAACAAATGCTACTCTTTAGAGTCCAAACGCTACTCTTTAGGGTCCAAATCAAAGACCTCTTCGGAGGCACAAGCCCTCTTCTGAGGCACAACTCTTCGGAGGATAAAAGACCTCGAGCGGGCTTAGCCAGAAAAAGAGAAATCTTTCTCGATACAAAGTTGCGGAATGATCGGTCGATACACTCCCGTGAATCCGTCCAACCGAGAGAAAGAAACTCCAAACTTCCAGGCAAAAGCCCTACTCAGAGGCACACGTTTCACCGAGATTGAAATAAAACTTCCAGGTGTTGAAACGTGAAAAGCCCTCTTCGGAGGCCCATTTCACCACAGTTGAAATGCTAAAAGACCTTGAGCGGGCCAAACCAGAAAAAGAGAGATCTTTCTAGATACAAAGTTGCGGAATGATCGGTCGATACACTCCCGTGAATCCGTCCAACCGAGAGAAAGAAACTCCAAACTTCCAGGCAGTAACCCTACTCAGAGGCACACATTTCATCGTGATCGGTCGATACACTCCCGTGAAATGAAATGTGAAAATCCCTCTTCGGAGGCCCGCTTCCCAGCGAATAGGGAAAATAAAAGCCTCTCCCAAGGGGCAGAAACAAAAAAGATCTCTTCCCAGAGGCACAACCAAACAAAAAGACCTCTTCCCAGAGGCAGAAATAAAAAGACCTCCTCCCAGAGGCACAATCGAACGGAAAGACCTCTTCGGTGGCACACGTTTCACCGAGATTGAAATAAAACTTCCAAGTGTTGAAACGTGGAAAGCCCTCCTCGGAGGCACAACTCTTCGGAGGCACACGTTTCATCGAGATTGAAATAAAACTTCCAAGTGTTGAGACGTGAAACAACCCTCCTCAGAGGTACAACTTTCCAAAGAAGCATTTCGTCAGAAATGCAAAGCAAAGGTCAAAGCCCTCCACCGAGGCGCAATATATAAAAAAAAAGGAAGCCCTCTTCAAAGGCACACTTTAGCTTTCAAAGGAAGATTTGTTCCTCTATTCTTGGAAATATTCTTCCTCAAAAAGAAGTTAAAGTGTCCTTCAGAGGCCTGCTTTACCGCATAGAAGAAATCACTTGGTAAAAATGTGTGAAGGCACAAAAGAAAAAGTGATACCTTCGAAGGATGAAGCGTAAAAACTTATATGGAGGGAGCTGTACTCTATTTTTAACGAAATAATATTCCTCCAAGTATGGAATAATTATTCTCTAGAAAATAAGAGTACAAGTCCCCACAAAGTATAAAATATTGCAAC
The DNA here is from genome assembly GCA_030765085.1 of Allium cepa. NCBI lineage: Eukaryota > Viridiplantae > Streptophyta > Magnoliopsida > Asparagales > Amaryllidaceae > Allium > Allium cepa. The sequence goes on along the minus strand of CM060931.1, from coordinate 753,006,416 downwards.
GAGCTTATGGTATACGGGCAACATGGTATAGCTACATACCACATGGTATAACTACATTGGCAAAATTACGCTCGGACAACATACCACAAGCTCACTGCAATATCATGTAAAGAAACTTGTACAAAAAAGTGAATAGTAAATTCATTCTCAGATACAGACAGAAGTTTGTACAAACAAAAAGAATCATTTTATTCAACACTGTCAAAATTGTACTGCAATATCATGTAAAGAAACTTGTACAAAAAAGTGAATAGTAAATGCATTCTCAAATACAGACAGAAGTTTGTACAAACAAAAAGAATCATTTTATTCAACACAGTCAAAATTGTATAGGTACAGGTTTCAAAATTAAAAGAAAAAAGAAAGGCGGAGGCCGGTACCCGCACAATCTCCGGCCAGTACATGCAAAAAGCAAAAAGTAAAGATAAGTCGAAGCAGGACCCCTTATTTCTTCTTGCCATCGCCCTTAGAGCCTTCACCTGACCTAATAGGCAGCTTTTCAGGACGGCTTGGGAGAGTCGGGGATGAAGGAGAAAGGGTTACTGCCGGATCAACTCTCGTTTCCTCTTCAGAAATAAGAATGCCTTTTCTTCTCTTCTTCGAAGTGGCACGCTTCCTCCTTCTCCTTGAAGAAGACCCACTTCCCAAAGTTACAAGAGCAGATAATTTATGTTATCAGAAGTAGTTCGTTCCGGAGACTCATCGCCTTCTCTAAGCCCCTCTCCCCCATGTTCTTGAGAAGCAATAGGATCATCTAAGCCATGAAGAGCTTCTATTTGCTCCTCTTGCGACCCGGGTTGAGAGGCGGACGGAGGAGTGACCTGGAGAACAGAAGGAGGAATAATTGGAGGAGGGGAAGCTTGAACAATGCTCGGTGCTTTCTCTACAGAAGAAAAGAAGTTAAAGTCAGTAAAGAGAGGAGATAAAGGCTCATTGAGGTTCAAAAAATAGTCGAGAATCTCATCGAACTCATAAGAAGCAAATGAGCAGTCTACTTGGGCAAGATTGACAGTAGAATTACCTGGAGAAGTCGGCTTGCTGATATCAACCTCATAAGCCTGTGCTTCGGCACTCTCTTCGCCTTCATCTCCACCCTGTATACTTGTGATCTCAGTTGTAACTTTAGCCAGGGATGGAGAATGAGAACTGGAGCCGACAATGTCGATTTCGGCCGAAGGTGAAGGCTGGACTGGAATAGTTGAAGTAGTTTTTCCTAACCGTTCCCCTTCTGCCATTTCAGCTCTTAATTTTGCAAGTTGTTCCTTTCCTTTGGCAAGAGCAGCGCGAGCATCATCATCCAAGTAATGCTCCTCAAGAGCTGATTCGTCATAGCCAGCACCTTTACCGCCAAGCATGTCAAGTGCAGCCTCCCACACTTCACCCAGTGTAACTTCATATTTGGGGCCTAGAAAGGCGAGACTGCCGAGCCCCAAGATGCTGTGTAGGTAAAAATCGAACATTGTTGAGCTGAGGTTGGTCTTCGTTGCCTCATGAGATTCTTCAGCTGCAATTTTACCGGCAACAGCCTCATCACGCTCTCTTTCAGCCTTTGAAAGTTGAAGCTTTAGCATTTGAATTTCCGCCTCCTGAGAGTTGACTTTCTCCCGTAACTCTGTAACCTCAGCTCGATACCTCCCCGCTGTTTTCTGCTCATCTTCAAGTTGTGCCTCGGCATGTCGCTGAGCGGCGTGAGCATCGCGAACATGCTTTTGAAGTACATGGCAGGCTTGTCAATGGGGACCAAGTCAAGATCGAACCGCACTCCCTTCAGGCACCAGTGCGGGAACCGGCTTTGCAGAGTAGCCGGGCCTGATCCAACTTGGAATTTAGGCCTGCTGATTATTGTTTGAATGTCTGTCTTCCCGAGAGCGGGAGAGTCAGAAGGAATGTCAAGTGAGACGGGGGCAGTGACCTTTTCAGGAGTTGTAGAAGTATGCTTCTCACCGTGTCGAGCACGCTTGCTTGGGTCCTCAACCATATGGCTTTTTCCCCGGTCATCATGGGATTTTCTCTTGTGGGAATCATCACCTTTATGGGAAGAATCATGGTGCTCCTCCCTTTCTTTTCTCTCATAACGCTCTTCTTGAGCCCTTCTCTCCTGAGCCTTTCGAGCGGATCTCTCTTCATCGGTTTCTCTGTGAGAGGGAAGGTAGCGCCTATAATCATATTGACTACGCCTCCCGTAGCGCTGAAAGTCATCGTAGTAGGAGCTGCTGCGTCCCATCGGAGAATCTGAAATAAAAAAGAAGAGACAAGTCTTAAAAGTCTTCAGAGAAAAGAAGTGTAACTTTAGAATCTTCAAAGTACAAATAGTTAGGAGTATAAGAGTGCCGAAAGATTCTAAATGTGTGTGATGTGCAAGCTACGCGCATCAAACTACAAACCACTCTTTGATTACGGATTAGTTGTGGGGGTGATAGTTAACGTCAACTCTTGGGTTGACGGAGCTTGGTGCAAGAAAGAAGTCGCTTCCACTACTGAAGAAGAAACCCTAGCAGTGACAGGGTCGTCTTTAAAGATCTCCTGTGAGGTGGCAAAGAGGTCGCTCAACCCTTCGAAAGTGTCGTCCCCGCTCTGCCTAACAGGGCTTGTTTTCCTGGCTTCTTCGCCAGACTTCTGTGAACGTTGGGGAGATCCCTGAGGCTCCTCTTCCTTGATAACTGGGGCAAGTGTGAGTTTGCCATATGACCCCGCAACATCGACGATAGTAGAACATTTCACTAAAGAAGCTTCGGAAGCGGGATCTTTTGGTACGGGTGCGTCAGAAGAAACCGGGGCATCTGATGCACTAGCCGGGGAGTCTGGGATCTCGTGAGGATGTGTAAAAGCCCGTGCTGATGCAAAAATTCATCCCTCAACAAAACCTTTGCACTTCTCTCTTCTGCGGCCACTACACTCAGCCTCTCAAAAACTTGCTTATGGATTGGGTCTCTAGAAGGGAGAGGAAATGCTGAAAAGAGCAAAGAATGAGATTAGCAATTGATAGTTCGGATCTCGGAAAAAGTTTGGAAATGGAGAAAATAAAAACAAGTAATCTTACTTCCTACTCTCCAGATGGCATAAAACTCTGGGGGGCAACGAGCAAAGAAAAACTGGTTCAAAAATCCATGAACGCTTTCTGTAATATCGGAAATAAGCTTGCGATTTCTAGCACTTCTCACGATAATAAGGGAAGGATGGTCTTTACTCCTTGTAAACGAGCATAAGTAGCGAATTTCTTCAAAACTCGGCAAGCGATCAAGAGTTCTCCTGAACAAAACACACAACCCCATCAAGATGGCATAGCCATTAGGATGTAGTTGAAATGGAGAGATTGTCAACCGAAGGAGAAGGGTTCGGAGGAAGTTGTTGAAAGGAGGATTCACCCCGCTTAAGCACATTTGACGATTGACTGCAACAAAACCATGAGGAGGACTGTCGGCAGTATCATTTGGTCCGGGTAGTAGAGCATCATTTTCAGCAAAGCCAAACTGAGTGCGTAGCTGAATAAACGCTCTCGGACTTAAGATAGTCGAAGTTCTCTCTGGAGGGTTCTCTATGGGAATAGCTATCGGAAAGGTCTCTTCAGCTTGAGCTACCTCTTCTTCTTCTTGGTGGGAAGTCATTCTACACAAACAACTGGATATTCAAACATGAAGGTGCACGTTTCCTAAAGTGTGTGGAGTGTTGTGTAAAATCAATCAAGCAGTAAGCAAATATAACTGGAATAAAAACTAGCAAGTATTTGTCAGTTATAAAGTCCAGGGTTCATTGTTTTAATATGCAAGTGTAATGTTGATGCAAGCAAATCAGTTCAAGTTAGCGATGCTTTGCACTAATACTTCACTTTAGTTGATTGGTTCACAACATTTCATACAGTGTATTTAAGTTGATTACTTTATGTCGACTAATCTGTCATTCGATGTGGGCAGTCAATGGCAGTATATTCGCCTTGGTTTTTGTGATTGTTGTTTTCAGCAGGTTGTTAGCCTATGAGACAATGTGGTCTGTGAAATAAAGCAACAAAGTTAAAACAATCCAGGATTTAAGCAGTTCAGTCCAGTAAATCGAGTTAAGAATTCAAATTGAAGTTATGCTTTTAAGTGAGGATTCGAGTTGGGCATCAAAGTGATAACTCGGTTGCGGCCCAAGCAATCTCTCGCGAGATAGGATTATGTTCCTGGTTCCTTAAATCGGCAGTTCCTTAGGTCATGAAGAGTAGTAAAAAGGAAAGCCCTGGTTCAAAAAGTGATGTGAAATTCCGTAAGGGTTAACTCGGCCACGGTTTAAGGGCTAACTCGACCACGGCTTAAGGTTTAACTCGACCACGGTTTAAGGCTTAGATCGGCAGAAGAATAGGTCGGTAGATTTCCCTCAAGTGCTAACACGGCCACGATTTAAGGATTGGGTCGGCCAAAAGCTAAGTCACCTAAAATCACCAGGTCGCATCTAAATCAATACCTCACCCCACTCAACCTGTTAACCCGTTAGCCACTCCCTCAACCAAAAAGCCCTCATCTCATTTATGCTACTTCATGCTATCGGATCATCCAATACACCAATTTGAAACCACTGCAAATTCAACACCTTGCAATCCTAGCGCGAATCAAAATCAACTAGCCTGAATCAGTAAACCATCTTCATCGTCTCATCGGTCAGTTAAAGTCAAACCAAGCAACCTAAACTCCATCATCCATGGGTGTAATAGGATTCGCGATGGAGCATTGTGCAAGGAAGCGGTTTAAGTGACGGAATTCATGAGCCAACAGTGATCTATAATCGAAGAAGAGGGTTTACTTACACAATGAATAGCAGAGGTTGTCAGTGGTTGATTGGAATTAAATCGCCTTTTGGAGCTCGAAATTTTTTTAATGGCAGAATCAAAGGAATAGGTAATGAGAAGGAAGAAGGGGATGTGATTTATACCTTGCAGTGGAGGGATCTGGAGCGGCACGTACGACCTAACTGTTAGGTCGCGTACGACCTACCGACTTAGAGAGTGGACGGGTTAAAGGACATCGAAGTACACGACCTAACCGTTAGGCGTGTACTTCGAGGGGCAAATGTTAACTCCGCCTCGGCCATGACCCTGTTGCCGACCTAATGCTTTATAGGGATACCGACCTAAGGCTTAAAAGGGTTACCGACCTAACAGGTTTAAGAGGCATACCGACCTAAACGCCTTAAGAGGAATGCCGACCTAAGATTTGAGGGGGTACCGACTTAAGGCTAAGGTGGGTTACCGATCTAATATGAAAGCCGACCTAAGGCCCAAGAGGGATACTGACTTAAGGCTAAACAGCTGCCGACCTAACGTCGGTACTGGCCTAAGACTCAGAGATGCCGACTCAATGACTTAACCAAGTTACCGATCAAATGCTTTACCAAGCTGCCGACCTAAGTCACAGCCGACCTAGGACCAATGTTAACTCGTTCACGACTCAAGTAAAGGAAGAAAAGTTCAATGCAGCTACTCGGCACAGCAGCCTCTTAACTCGTACACGATCCAGTTGCCAGTTAACTCTTTCACGACTCACGACCTAATTTGAGTCGTCGACGACCTAAAGCTACTAAATGCAAGCCCGATGCCGTGTTACTGAGATAAGGCTGTGTTGACTTGGGGGCGACCTAGGACTTGTACAAATGAGCCTAGGTGAAACCATGGAGGGGTCAGATGAGTCGGCCGCGACTTGCCTTAGACCGGCCACAACTTACCTTAGACCGGTCACGGCTTACGACCTAAGGGGGGATTTTCCCTATAAATACCAACCTATCTCAAGCATGGAAGTGACTTTTTTGGCCGATCTCTTGAAGTGCCAATACTCTGCTGAATTCTCGACTCACTCAACACTTCAAATACGAAAGACATCTCAACTAACTTCGGGAGGAAATCTAACTCAATCTACATGGATTTGAAGAATTCTTCTACATCAAAGTTCTAGTTGTTTGTCTCATCGGAATTGTAATTGAAGATTGTTGTAAAAGTTGTAATCAATTCAGCAATAAAGAGAGATAAAGTGGACGTAGGCTTACCCTAAGCCGAACCACTATAAAAACTGTTGTCTTTTCTGCTTTTTCTGTGATTTCTCTACTTGTTTGTAGTTCCCGTGTACACGGTTGGTGCTATCACTCAACTTCAATCTACACCGAGGTGTTAGCGTCTGATTTTTACGTTAACATTCTGGTCCTGAACAAACTGAATCTTCTTCAATATCACCATCTCCATTATCTTCGAGATATAACAATTTGTAGCAAACAAATCGGATTGAAGTGTTTTTCAGATAATTAAACCTGATTTCGGTCTCTTCGAAACGGTTAATGAATTTGGCCAGATTTGATAGTCGGTTATTTAACTATCAAATTACACACATAATTAGTCACTAGGCCGTTATTGTAAATTTTCCAAAATATTCATTCAAATATCTTTACGAAGATATACATTCAAATCCCTCCTAGTATCTTAATATTCGAAAACAATTCCAAATATTTATATACATGGCATGATATTTTCGAACCATATCAACACTTAGAAATATTTTTTCAATTCCATTTATAATTCAATACTTTAAAAATATATCAATGATAATAATCCCATAGTTGAAATATTTCAAATCCTTTCATTAATTACTTTGGAAATATTTATAAGTATATTCTCCAAATCATTTTATTACCAATACTTAGAAAATATTCCATTCTATTTCATTCTTCTCAAATCCTTTACAATTTACTTTGTAATTTCCTTAACTCATTTATAACAGGTCCTATTAATTTTTGGAGCTCATTAATTAATTTCCTTTAAAATTTCCAAAATCGATTATACTTGTCTAAAATTCTAACTATTCATTTTTAACACCTTTTATAAATTCTACTTCATTTTTGAAGTTTTGTATTTAAACACTTGGGAATTTCCTTAAGCTCCCAGACTTCCATTATAAGATTTCTCTTATCAAAATCATATCCATTAAATAAACCCGTTTAGAAATCTTGAGAGTATATATAAATAAATTTCAATCATTTAAAAACCCTATATATATGATAAGTATTTTTAAAGAATGATAATTTATCTTTAAAACACGCTTAAGTAATTATTAAAAATATTAAAACCACTTTAAAAAAACATCGATAACTCCTTTCTAATTCATTTTTAAATAAAACTAATGGATTTGCAAAGATTATTATAAAAATGTGAATTTGTTTAAATAAATATTAAATATTTGAATAATCTACTTTCAGAAATATTTCAATATTAAAACAGCTTTAACTATGTAGTTTTATAAATGAATATCCCATTTTTAAAACAATTTAATTTCTTGACAAAATATATTTTTAGGATCCAGTATTCCAATGTCAATTTATAAATCCCTCTCGATTCATATCACATCGATATATTTCAATTTCATAATCATTCTCACATTTCAAAAATAGAATCCACTTTTTTTTTCCAAAAACTAATTTCCATATCTCGATATGAATTTATATTTCTAATTTATCAAATGAAAATCATTTCACCTTATTTATAAACATCGTTTATAAATTTATAAACTCATTCGGGTTTCACTTGTTTGTATAAAACATTCTCATTTATAAACTTCGGTTTTAAATCTATCTGTATATAGAACTAGTCAACCATTCATTCAATCAACCAATAATTATTTCTAATTTCTGTAAACTAAACTAGTCAAGCAAATTGAGTGAGATTTACTCACCTTGATTTTCGAATCCGTTAATCGTTCAAATTCCAAATTTATTCCAATGCATAGTGTTTTGTCGCTACGATCCAATGTGACTGGTTTTCGTAATTTTGGACCTCGCATGAATAATTTTACATATTTATATAAGTTAAATATTCTAATGTGTAATTAATAAAACTAATTACAATTTACATTTTCTAATTACCTTCATTATCAATCCCAAATAGCCGTGCTACCCTCTTTAGGTCACGATACATCTCACGACTCGTCCATCAAAGCCTCCTCCCTATCGAAGAAACCCATCGCAGCCCTATATTCAGCTCCTCACCCAGTGTTAAACCATGCCGCCAAATCATGGAGCTCGGAGCCCTTTCTATCGTCATGACTTAACCTACACGCGACTTGTCGTGATCGCCTCCTCGAAATCCTAAAAGCACTCACCTCTAAAAACGAGTTCTAATCCATACCCAAATTGACCATGACATCGAACTCTAGGCTGCAAGTCACATTGATCACCCATCACGATGCTGCCAGGCTCGAGTTTGACCCTTCCCTTCTCGACATCGATGTCGCCTTCCCCGTGCGACTTCAAGTTGCGTGTTTCGTGCATCATTTTTATTTTATTTTTTTTCTTCGACTTTTTTTTTTGAAAGAGGAGGAAGGTGAATATGCAACTTTTTAACCTTAGAGAACGAGGTATTTCAAAAGGTAGGGCAACCTGTAGGGTATAGGGTTTGACTTTGAAGTTTGAAAGATTATTTAATTTCAATGTATCTCGTTTATGGCATCTTAAAATCCCAAACCCCAAATGAGGCGCGCCGCTTGGCATTCCTACTGTTAAGCCCCTATTTCAAACGCAATGTAATAAGTTTCGAGACCTAACTCGATCGTATATGGAAGATAGCTTTTTGAATTCAATTATTATATTAATTTTTCAACATTAATTTCAATGTGTTTCCATCCCGTGCGACCAAAGGATTACTCTAATTGCTATGAAATTTGAAATCCGACAATAATACTCTATTACGGATCCAATGGAACTAGTTTTGTCAAATTCTAAGATTGCTTCCCGGATCGCTGTTTTAACGCGTCGATTTAATAATTGATGAAATTACTTGAAATTCAGTTTTAATAACTTATTAACTCAATTCTAATTTAAAAAGAATTTATATCAACATTAGAAATCCTTTCGATTCATATTCAACTCAAAATTCTATTATTCACCGTTTTCGTATTTCGATAAATCGCTATATTTGAAATTTAAATTCATTCTATAATTTCCACCAAAATATTCATATTCAAAAATAAATTATATTTCAAATAAATATTTAAAACCATTTAAATATTCAAAATGCTTCGAACCCATTAACTTGTTAAAACCCACTTAGTTAAAACTCAATATTTCACTTTCCTAAATCTTTTAGTTCCATTCAAAAACAATTTGTTCCATACCTAAATGAAAACCCTTTATTTCAATTACAATTCGAAATAGAACATTGGTTAACAAATTTTTTTCTAACATTCTAAATTTCCGAATTTTTTTGGCAGAGACTCCCTTGTATGGAGAGCCTTTTGCAATATGACAAATATGATAAAAAGATATACATCGGCTCTCATGGCCGAAAAATATAATATATATCAATATTTTTATATTTCGGCTTGCTAAATCGTAAGCATACCTTATTTTAGCCTTATTAACCATGCTAGCTCAATTTATATGCAAATTTCGCAATCCAAATCTAAACCATTAGCCTTCTTGTACCTGTACTTACACAAATAAAACCCATAACTTCCATAAAAACGAAATTTAATAACATTGTTTCCTTTTAACTCATTAATTACCTAAATTTCATAAACAAAACATGTTATAACATGTATATTTTGGACGCATAAACAATTACTAAGGCAAAAAGCCGACATGTTTATTTGTGCCGTGGTCTTACGAGATACCTTTGATTTTCAAAGGATTTTTGAAACTATAATAATTCAGATTGAGTGTAGTTTCCCACGCTGGTTTTCCACATTGACTCGAATGTTTTTTATTATAATGCTTGGTCAGACCGAGTATTACAGGTTCAGGATTGGATACTTTGGAGCTCAGGAGAGGAGTTGAAGACCGAGACGTATTACCTGCATTTGTTTATTTCTACTGTAGTGTTGATTGAAACTGCCAGCAAATTGTGAGGGCAGGCTATTATAACTGCCTAGGCTCGTAATTGTTGATTTGTGTACTCTGATGTGTGGTATGTATATTACAGATTTTGATATGTGTAAAGTCTTATTACTATTATATGTTATTATGTTACGCTGTGAGATTCTGCTGTTATTTTAGTTCCTCCTTTCTTCTATCTTCTTTCTTTTCCCTCAACAAATCTATCTTTCCAGCATTCGATCATTCGGCATCGATACGATGGGCGTATTTATGTCAATTTTCGGGGGTCGTGAAGGGCGGTGGGTCATCACAATAGTAAAATGATAGTATATCGCACACCTGTCCAAATTTGGTTTTATTATCATATTGCAAACATGCATGGTAATTATAGTCAACAATTAGTCATATATTCTACAACCATCTAAATAATATATTTGCGACCATTATTCTCTTAACTATAAAATCATTTTATTATTGTTTATTATGGAAGCACCATTACTTATTTCATATCAGTATAATAATAATTCTAAAAAAAGATAACATATGCTAAAAATCGGTTATTATACTTCTGTTTCTTCAAATAACTTAAAACAATGTATTTTGATCAAAAAAGTAGTTTACACCAAATTACTTTCCGAAACAATAATATTTTTTACATTGTGTCCAATATATATATGTGTGTATGTGTTAAAACCACTTAATGTTTTTCAAAACCAACTTATTGCCATTTACTTCAATAATAAAAATATTTTATTTAAATCCTAAATATTTTGAAAAACTTGGAACATATGTGTCACTAAGAAATCCACATCTAGAATAACAAATTTAAAAACATGACAATCATAGATAAATGGGTAGATATTTTTAATGGATTCAACACCATAATACGTTCCTGCACTATGTGGATTTACCCAAAACTATCCACCATTACACTCCATATCCAAGAGTAATAATTCACCTTTAATCAAGATCTGCTTCCCCTCATCTTCAACAATAGTGTCATAATACTTACAGCTCAAATAGCTCTGTGTGCATAAGCTTTAACGACTTGTCCTTCCTTATATAAAGTGGGCAACTATTTTTTAAATGACTCATCTATCCAGAGTTATAACACTCGATTCTCGATAGGTCCATCTTATATTGGTAAGCTATGTGTCCCTTCTTATGGCACCTCCTAAATGTAATTGCCTGCCTCTTATCCTATCTCCTTGCTGATCATTTCTCTTGCGCTTCCCTTGGTGATGATCTACTTTAAATCCTCCTTTTCTATCCCATAATTATATCTCCATCAACTGAATTTAGCAAGGCCGCTTCAACTAATCCTTTAGATATGGAACCATGTGCGATTTGTTTAGTGCAAAGTTTTTAATTGGGGAATTTAGACCTTTTACACACTTCATCGCTTCCTATCTGGGATATTTATTAAATCAAACCTGAACCTTGTGTGCTTATTAAACTCACTCCTATATTCATCTAATATCACGTCCCCTTTTAGTTTTCTCCAATAAAATCCTTTTTCTGCTCCTGAGAAAAACTTCATTTCGGAAATACTTTTGAATTCCACCCAAGTAATGTTCTCATCATCCACTTCTAAAGTGGCAACTTCCCACTGTTATTTGCCTCTCCTTGTAAGTGTTATGAAGCTAACTATCTCCAACTAATGTTACCTAGTCAAGAAGAATCTTTTCATATGATTTTTGCTATGCCCTGTCACTATAAATATCTGATGATTCAACAAATATTTGATGTTGAAATTTGTTATGGAGCTAGATTGTTTATTCAGGAATATAGGAAAAATGTAACAGCCTGGATTTTGGAGATTACCATTAATATTAAATCATAATGCAAATAATAATTTAATATTGTGATTATAAATGAATTGGAGGAATAAAATGTGAGTTAGTATTGTTTTTTATATAAACAATGTTTTGATGAATAAAACTTGGGTTTTTAATTTGTGTGAGTTAATTTATCTCATTTTGATGTTATGTCAACATATTGATGGTTGGAATAAATATAAATGAGTGAAAATAAGCACATAATTTTTTATTTGTGAAAGTGGGTTGAAAATAAATGATGTTAGTTATTTATTGAGTCAAAATGGGAAGTATTAAAATTTTATTCCATAATAGCCTTTTATAGTGAATAAAAAGGGAAAATGAGAAAAAATGAATTTTTTGAAGTGTATTAATGATTGAAAATAGTGTTGTAATATTTTAAAAAGTGTTAAAACATTTAATACACTTATTTGAGTTAAGAAATAATTTTTATTTGACTCAGATTGTTCAAAATTGTGGTTTTCTGTCTAAAAATAACAATATTGTCAAATATTGTGTAAATTAATAGTTTATTGGGAAAATAACATTTTTAAGTGTAAAAAATAATAATATTATTGTGTTAATCATGCTCAACTTGTTAAAATATGAAGAATGCATTTTGTCTCATGTAAAAAGAAGTTAATAGAGAAAGTTATGTGAAAAATGGTATAAAACCTATGTATATTAGCCTAAATAATTTTCTAAGTATGAGAATGGACTAATTGGGTATAGTAAACGTCCAATAACCAAAATTCTAGAGTTTTCTAATGAAGTACGTTCCTTTTCTCTCAAAACTCATTACAGTAAAACCTAAATCAGAAAAGAAAAAGCTTCAAAGTAAAAATAAATGGTTACTCTCTTCAAAATTTAATCTTCCAAGCTCAATCTTTGCAAATTTAAAAGCCTAATTCAAGTTAGAATCATAAAAGAAGGTAATCTCCAACCTATTCTTTTTTAGAATCCATCTAAAACTCTAGAATTGTTTGTTGTAAATTTTGTTTTGATCAATTTCTCTTTTGCATGTATTGTTTTTTTCTATTTCAGATGTTTAGGGCTCCAATCTTATGCTAAAGGCTCAACCTTGCTTGCAAATCCTTACCTATTCACTGAAAATCAATTAGTAAGTATAGAACCTTACAAATGCTAGCCAAAAACAAGGTTTCGAGTTGAATTTTCGTATTTATAAGGTTACGTTTCGTCTTTGTTATTTTCTGTTTTCTATTTCCATGTTGTTTTGGCCATAACTTTTTCAATTTTTATCCAAATTTCATAATTTTTGATGTTTTGGAAAGTGTAGATAAAGAGCGACAAGTTTCGTGTTTTAAGATTTTTAAAATTTTGAAGTTTGCTTGATCAAAATTGTGTTTTTTGTGCTGTCCCGAGAGCAAATGACAGCAACAACAATCACAAAGTCTGAGAATTTATTTTGACCACAACTCATTCATTTCTCATCCAAATTTTATAATTTTGGATGTTTTGGAAAGATTAGACAAAGTGGTACAAGTTTTATGTTTTGAGTTTTCTAAAATTTTGATGTTTACTGGATCAAAGTCGTGCTTGTTTTTTGCTATCCCGAGAGCAAATGACAGCGACAACAATCACAAGTCTGAGAAATTATTTTGGCCATAACTCATTCGTAACTTAACCGATTTTGATAATTTTGGATGCTTCGGAATAAATCATATACTACAACTTTCATGTATTGAGTTTTTTGTATTTTTGAGGTTAGCTATGTCAAAATCGAATATTTATACTGTTATCCCGAGAGCAAAACCAATATTTTCTCTATGCTTGAGGATGAAGCGAAATTGGCCATAACTTCTTCGTTTCTTAAGCGAATTTGATAATTTTAGATGTTTCAGAAAGATTATCTCATGTGCTACAAGTTTCATTCATTGTGTTTTCTAGAATTTTGAAGTTTGTTTGGTCGAAATTATGGTTGTATGTTACTGTCCTTAGAGCAAAATGACGGCAACAACCATCGTTGACCTTACAATTGTATTAGCTCGTTCTCTCTCATTCCTTTCGGGTTTAATGATGTTTTTGAGATATTTTCAGAGCTATGATGCCTAGCAGTAGGCTAGCTATATTTTGAGAATTTGAAATTCAAATTTTAAATGGAATTTGAATTGATTTTGGGTTAAATTTGAATTGACTTCTTATTCAATTCAAGTTATCGGTTTTGAGATATCCCTCTTATTTTTCATTGTTTTCGAGCATGGTTTTCATCGAAACCAATTTGAAGTGTTATTTTGAGTTGATTTAGAAGTAACCAAATTTTGGTGAAGATTATTAGTTTGAGAATTACTCCTTCAGTACATTCGACGACGAACCAATCTAGATGCATTTTGTGATGGCCGATGAAATGAGGCAATATTAATGTTAAGTTTTAATTTGCAACTATGGTTAGAAATAACCATCACGATGTTCTTTTACTTGCCTAGGAGATGAGGCAAGTTGTTATGATGGACTGATGATGATTTCGATATTTATGATGAATTTTTACTTGTCGATGAAATGAGACAAGTCTCGATGTCACTTAAAACTCGTCCAAGTAAGAGATAAGACGAGTTAGGTATCTTACACTCGCCAATGAGATGAGGCAGTGTTTATTTGATGATGTTTTATGATGGTTTTCTAATGTGGCATCGACTAACTATTAGTAAACCAATAGGTACGAACTTATGATATGGGACATACGTTGACGCCTATCATCACGATGTTACTAGTGCTACAGACCGAGTACTCGATTGGAGTCATCACGATGTTCACGAAGTTATTACTCGACTCCAATCATCACGATGTTATTACTCAGGTTTTTGTGACTGGGTGTCATCAAGATGTTTCCGACTATAGTCAATCAAGATGATCACGATGTTATGATGTTATGTAACCCTAAGTCATCACGATGAATGGTACCAAATAATGGTAGTACTAGTCAAGATGTAAATGCATGTGCTGTTTTCCATGAGGTTTTAGGTGTTTCGATTTCACTATTTTGATGATGATGCTTTAGTATAGCCTTATGTAAGAAAAAGGCTTATTGACATACATGGTTTCATTTGTGATTTCGAATACGATGTTTTGGATTCTTTCCGGGCAATATCAAGATAAATTATGGTATTGCTTTTATGATGAGTTTTGATAATAGATTTAAGATATATTTATATTTATACCATTATTTGAATTATGGATCGATGATTTGACGATTTTATAGACTACTTGATGTTAAGATGGAGTTGAGATGTATTTATAAATTTATACCAACGAGATGAGGTATAAATGATTATGAAGAATCTTTTATGATGAGTTTTAGTGATGGATTTGAGATGTATCTTCATTCATACCATTGAGATGAGGTATGAATAAGTATAATGCTTCTTTTATGGTTGGGTTTTATATTTCCTTGATGATCATTGGGATGCACCAATAAGATGAGGCACATCCATATGCGTTTTATTCTATGTACGAAGGATATGTACCTTTGATGTATTTTTATATTGACGAGCACTTCTAAGAAGATAATTGATTCATTTGAAGTCATTATCCATATATTTTTATACCGCTGATGATATGAGGAAAAAGTGATGTTTATTGAGTCGTATCTTTAAAATTTTGCTCGGCGATGTTCCATTTGCTTAAGTGTCTGTTATGCCACTCAAGTATGACTTTATCATCATTATCTCTCCTACTTGTCTAGAAGAGATGTTGTCCTTTCGTATGATGTTAAAACCCTGTTTAGGGCATGACATCCTTTTGAAAAAGGGTACCATAGGTTTTACCTAATTATCCATATCGATTATTCTGTTTAACTGATGATTTAAGCTAGCCTGACCCGTGTGTTTTCACTCGGGTCAGACCGAGTTGTTTCAGGTTCATCTATTGGGCTTAGCTTGAAGTTGATGTTGGATAACAGCTCTTCTTTCTCTTAAGTAGTTTATTTCCTCCGCATACTCTGATGTTTTTACATTTGATTCGATGTATATGGTGTGGTCGTGTACCACCTTTATTGTATTCATATTGTATTGTACTTAACATGTATCAGTGTATATGTATATATATGATGATGGTTACTGTTCTGTGATGTGATTTACATTCAGTTATTGTATTTTATTCTGATAGATCTGTTAGCTACCTATAGTTTTGGATTAAGCATTTACTGGGTATGTCGATCCACTTAAGTTGAAAAATTATAATGCATTTATCGACGTATTCAATGGATGTTTAAGATAAATTTATAGATGGTCGCCCTTAAATAGACGGAATTACTTGTTAATTCTCTTTGCTAAGGTGGGTCTCGAGGTGGGGCGTTACAAAAAATGTTGAATTTTTTTTGTAATGCGAGAATTTGTGGGTCGAATCAAGTTTAGGGTTTTGGGTTCATGTTTTCTATGGTCTGCATATTCGTTGATTTCGTCGCCTTGGATCGACCGGGCTACATGAATTTCTAGGAGATGGTAGAAGGGGATATGGCCGTGGTGTGGCCGGAGCCGCGTCGTCACTGTTGGTCGACGTTGGGTGATCGTGGCGATTTTTTATTGGTATGTTCGAGTTGCTATTCGAACAAGTGAGCATATTTTTGAATTCGAGTTTTCACGTCGAATTGGATCTTGAGTTCGAGTGTGGTGTCATTTTGTGGTTTGTAGGGGGCGCCGTGGATCGGCGGAGTGATGCCGAACCACCGTGCACGTGCACGGTGGCATGGGTGTGTCAGTGACTTCGTGTATTGACTCAACTCGAGTGATACTCGAGTATGATGGAGGATTTCTTCGAGACGAACCCTGGGCGCGTGAGTTGTTTTTGCATGTTACTGCTATTGTAATTAAAACTTAACTAAAAATAAAAAAAGGAAGAAAGAATAAGCAGTGGAAGAAGAAGGAAGTAGAAGGAGCAGCTACTAATGTTGACATGGTTTAAGCTAAAACTTAATTTAAAATTTATCAAGAAAGGTTTACAAACGCAAGATGATTAATTATTTAAAGTGTAAGTTAATAAAGAATGTAATTAATTTATACTTGTGATTAAATCAGCAATTTAAGGTTAAATGAATTTGTAATTTAAGTTTGATATTATAATCTTATATTTAAATCAATTTGAACTTAAGGATTTAATTAACTATTAAAAGTTAATTAATAAATAAATAGAAGTCAACTAATTAAGTATTAATTAGGTATTAAATGATAATTTAATTGGTATTTAATGGTTAATTAAGTAATTAGTGATAATTAAATGGGTAATTAAGTTTTGTAAATCAATAATTAAGGTTATTAGTTAAAATTAAGAATTAATTAATTAATTAAGTGAGTAATTAAGAAGAAATTAATAAATTTAATAAGATGATTAACTAGTGATTAACTAAGCAAAATAAAATGGTTTATTCCTAGTAATTAATTAAGTTTAAATTAATCAAACTATTTTGATATGAATTGATTATTCTTGACCCTGATATCTATTTGATGATATTTTGTGATACTTTGTGATATATTCTGGATATGTCTGTGACGACCGTGTATGATTAATCTGTGATAAATGTTATATGAATTCAAAGTATTTAATTTAAATTGTCTAAACTATTTAAACAACTTGGCCTCTAAAATGGCGTTTGGATTTCGACGAGACTGGGATCGGGTGTCAATTTGATATTCCGAAAACCACACCGATCCAAATTAAATGTTAGGTCGTGGCATCTCAAGTGAAGGTCGAGATGGTGTTTCAGAATGCAAGGGTTATCGTCATTAACTCTGAGGGTGATTCCAAAACGAGTGTAACGAGATAATGCCTTCGGTTTTGTTCGAACCCGGAATGAACTTGTATGGATTGAATGCTTTCAACACATCGTCAGACAGACGATGAGCATTCTAAGAGATATGTTCTTAAAGGTAATCGCATCCTCAAGCCTCATCAACCAGGAATGGCTAAAACAGGGGATGTGCAGCAAGGTTAGGTGGGTCATGCCCAAGCAGGATGAGATATATCCCTGTCTAGATGTCCCTTTTTATTCGGCTGTGTGGGCAGTTGGATCTACAGCCAACTGCCGGGTTATCTTGTTCGAGACTGTTCAGTAAGTGTAACGACCTAGAATTTCTGTCATTCGAAATTCGTATATTTTATTGATTTTAAATATTAACAAGTAAAATTTGTAAGTCGAATAAATTTTTATTTCGAATATCTAGATTTAATTGGATAATTAAATCGATAATTTAATATTTGAAATTACAAAAATAATTGGAAATTGGGTTTAATGTGATTAAAATTGATTTGTAAAGTTATATTAAATCATATTGGAGTTAGGATGATGTTATATAACTATTAAAATTGAATTAAAAGTTAATTTGGGGAAATTGAATATTTTCATATTTAATTGACGAGTAAAAATAGTCATTTTTCAAACAGTCTCGGATTTTGACGAAACTAATTTCATCGTATCCGTTATGTTATATTATAGTAAGATTTCAAATTTCATGTCAATCGGATTTACGGTTTGTCCGGGGCAAGCTAAAACGCGTAGGAATCGGTTTAAGTGAAATTTAAACTTAAATAGTCGATTTGAAAACCTATCTTTCAAATACGATCGAATTGGCTCCCGATATATATCCCATTGCGTTCGAAATGGGGGTAAAACATTATAAACGCCAGGCGGCACGCTTCGTTTGGAGTTCAAAAAAATTTCGGGTGAATAGTGCACAGAAATTTTCTACATAAGGACCTCACATTTTCCTTTTTGCATCAAACCCTCTCTCTTCTAGGGCTAGCTGCCAGTTCTGAGTTTAATGGCCGAAATTTTCTTAACTTCTTCCCTCAAAATCTCTCGATCCACGAAGAATTATCAAAAGTGTTCAACTACAACTTTGAAGAGTGCGTCAAGGTCTACGAATCCAACGGCTACGATCGAGAATGTCGAAGCCAATCAGCGGCAATTCATCCCCAAAGTCACCACGGTCACACGCGAATTTCACGGCCAAGATTGGACCGAGTTATACGTTGTTCGAGGTGAGGGTGAGGCACGTCACGAGCTGCGAAACCATGGTCTTTAATCGTTGTAGGTGTCGACGATGGTGGTGCGTTGATTCACGAATTAGCGGCGGCTATGGGTTAATTTGGTTCGAACGTGAAATGAGTTGGGTTAGTATTCACGAATACTATGCGATGGAGCTTGATCGGAGTGTATTGGAGCTAGTGTGAATTTTGGATAAAATTAAACGCTCGTTTAATTTTATTCGGAATAAAACACTGCAACTGTTATTGGAACCAAGGTGAGAACTTCTCACTCAATCGAATTTGTTTCCATTTAAATTTTAAATAGTTAAATTTAAAATTGCTTGATTGTGTGATTGAATGATGGTTGCTATCTGTTGTATTGAAATAGACCCTATACGCCGCATATTAAGCGGAGGTTATTTTAATAAACACATATACAGTGATATTCCACCTTGAAGTGGAATTGGTATTATATATGTACTTGGAGTTGATTTCCCGCATGATATAGTGGAAAAGACCCTATTGCACCGCATAATAGCGGATAATATTTTATATTAACCCATGTACCGCGATATTCCGTCTTGAAACGGGATTGGTATTGTGCTAACATCTGTGGATGCAGGGAAACATGTTGGAGGGATCCAATTGGATTCCTCAAACAATTTAATTTGTTTCAATGTTGCGTGTTGATTCTTTTTATAATTTTTGTGTGATGATCTTTGTGATTGAAATCTTTGAAGGCTAAAATTTAGCCGAATATGATTTTGGCATCTTTAGATACCGGAAATAAATAAAAATTTGATTTTTAAAAATACAGGTTGAAAGTTTGTATAAAAAAAATTATTTTTGAGAATTGGATAAATTTAAAAGAAGGAAATCCAAAATAATAAAGTTTTATTTTTATTCTTATTGAATAAAATTTCAAAATATGGGAAAAGCTTTAATAAATGGATTTCGGGTAATATTATTCAAAAGTTTAAGAATTTATTTAAAATACGGATTTTAAAGAGGTTGAAAAATAAAAGAATTGGTTTTCTTTAAAAGGAATTTATTTTTAAAAGGAAATAAAATTTGAAATCCATTTGGGAATTCATTTTTGGTGATTGAATTTAAATCTTTTGAAAATCCACTTGGAAATTTAGTTGGTGTTTTGTAAAGAATTTGAAATCAATTCGAAAATTAATTTGGGGTTTAGTAGGAATTGATTTCAATTTGAGATTTGAATGAGAATCACTTGGTGTTTAATTTTTTTAGGAAATCAATATGGAATTTGATTTGGTTGTTTTTGAAATCAACTGAAAATTGAATTGGTGTTGAAAGTGAGCAATCGAAATCGATTTGAAAATCGTATATCAATAGATATTTTGAAAATGTGAATTCACATGGAATTTATAAAGAAAAGGGAAATTTGTTTAAAAATAAACATTGATTTATTTTTGAAGTGTGGAAATAAATTTACGGATTTGGAACGTGAATTTAAAGTAAATCGGTAAGGATTTATTTAATTGGTTTAAATGAACCATTTTGAAATGAAGGTTTATTCTCCCTGGAAAGCCGAATAAAATTTCTGAATAGTCTTGAAATATATATGTGTGTATATATATATATATATATATATATATATATATATATATGATTCTAGAATTGGGTTTGAAAAGGATACTTTAGAGGAATTAACTTCTTAAATTGTTTTGAATCCTTTAAGTAAAGGTTTATTAAGGTGATATAGAAATGATTATTTCTAAGATTTAGTCAATAATTGTTTTAGAAAATAGTTATTTAAATAGGTATACTCTATCATCTAATTTTATTTTGAAAATTAGTTTGGACTTAAGTTATATGTAATATTGGTATAATACTTTTATAACTAATATTTTAAGTAAAGTGTTTTAAGAAAAATAGTTTTATTTCAAAGAGTTTTCCCGATATATTTTGGACAGGTGATATAAATTATTTTAAAGTACTTGAACTCGGCAGATTTCCAGTGAAAATGAATAAAATTTGGAAGTGTTCCGCGTAAGGAAAATGATTTGAAATTGGTTTTCAAAAGTTGTAAAGGTGAAACGTGATTTGTAATTTGTTTTCAAATGGTTGAAGTGTGGAAAAATATACCTTGTAAAGATATCTTTGGAAAATAAATAATTTGGGAAATTATTTGGAATCTGGTGATGTTGTGCATAGATATTGATAGTTATATAACCGACTATCAATATTTACCTTTAAAATGTGTAGTTGTTGTGATTTGCTTGAATTTTAATGCTACACTTATTTTAACATAAGCGCTCCTTATTCGTTTTAGCCGTTAGAGGGACTTTGGGTCATGAATCCCATTCCGAATAGTGAAACGTCGTAACGGATAGCATTTGAAGACCGGTGTTGAAGACCGTATATTTTCGAAAAAGGAAGGATTACCATCGAATGTCTCTACATCCGCTGATCGTCGATATAGAGATTTTAGCACCATTTGTAATGGAAGTCCGGACGTGATTAGTGAATATCCGGATTGCAAGGGCTTCTTTGGAAGTGCCTTCGGTTCCGTTCGATCCCGGAACGGACTTGTATGGATGTGTGTCTGACGTTACAATTTGAGATGTAAAGATGGTTTCTATCAAATACATTTCTGTTGGTGGCGGAGAATTTATTCTTTTTGCTTAACACCCTTCTTGACGTATGAGCTCAGAGGTTGTGTAGTTGATGGTTACTAGTGATACATTTCCAATTTGGTAATGTGGCATATGAAATGCTGCTGATCATATATTGATCAAAGCATAGCTTTTGTGAAAAGTGTAGCTTTGTGGACAAGACTTCGTCGGACCTCGCAACCTGGTAGTGGTCAAAACATGAAAGATGCAACAAGGTTATAGGGAGTAGCATCCCTTAGGGTATATGCATTTCCTTCTGGATAGAAGTGGTATCATGGTATGGAGCCCAGATACTTAACTTATGTGGATATCGCAATTATATATGACTTTGTGGTTGTTGTTGGTTGTGGATCCTCGGATAAAGGTTGTTTACAACCGGGGGATGACATACTCGTGTCAGTAGTTACCTACTTTTGTAGAGGTAACCCGACCTTGTGTTGACAGAGATCCGGTTAGGTTCTCGGTGCGTCCTTCCAAAGGCGTACCCATGTGGCAATGGGAAGTTTCTTGGCCTAACCATTCGTTGGAAAATCCAAGGAAACAATACGAGCCTTGTACGGTTTTAGTTGTAGAACCTGCCATTTACTTATGGTGGCGCCCCACTGTTTAGATGGTAGCTATAGTAGGCATACGCTAATGGTCGTATGTTGGCTAAGATTTATATTATACTTTCGAAAGGTTTTCCGCTGTGCACTTATAATAATAATATCAAAGAAATTTGTGTATCAAGCATGTTTGACTATCATAAGAAGAAATCTCATCCTATTCTACGTTTGCATTATGTGTGTGTGCCGGAGGCCTTATGGTAGTTTAATTTTTTAAAAGCATTGCGGATCTATTTTAAAAATATTTCTTTGTTTTTTCTTAAGATAAACTATTTTACGTTCTCACACCAGTCCCATGACTGACCTGGAGTTTATTGTTTCCCTCCTAAACTCTAGGTGCCCATCATTTTCCACACGGGCAACCTAGAGTCAGGTTATTGGGATATTATGGAATTCAGGAGTTGTTGTAGGGATCTGGAGGCAAGCTGGATGGCATGGTGTATCAACTTGCATATAGTATTTCTTTTCCGCTGTTTGTTGTTGTAAACTCTGATAATGTAATGTAATGTGATAACAGATATGATTCTTTGTTTTAAAGATTATTCATCGATATATTATATGTTGTTCCGCCGCGAAACGTGAGATTCTATCATTTTTTCTGATTCTTCTTTCTTCTTCTACCTCTTCTTCTTTAACCCTAACGGTTCGGTTTTTTCCGGCCTTTGATTGCTCGACAGTTGATGCATTGGACGTATTAATGTCGATTTTCGGGAGTCGAAAATCTCGAAACGTTACATGTGGTATCAGAGCATTTGGTTAAGAGACAACCTTGACTCTGTTGGGAATTACTCATTAGAGATAGAGTCAGCAATACTCTAGAATGAGTGTGAGTGTAATAATAGATATGAGCGCGTATTTGTTAGTGAATATAAAAATGCTTTATATTGTGTTTGCTTATCCGTTGAGCTGTTTGTGAATTCTGGTCGGTATGTGGGACACCATATTATCGATAGGAATTTCTAAACGCTTAAACGAGGCTAGTCGACATAGTATCATTTTAAATTGAGTAAGTACGGGTACCAGGGCTGTAGTTGGCTGGATTTGGACACGCGAAAATGCTAGTAAATAACTGCTTTGCTTAAAAATGCTAAAAAAGGTATGCATACGCAATAAAAATAGGAAATATGAACTGTTTTTCTGTTTTCCAACCGTGTGGGTCGATGTATATATATTTATATCTATTGTGATATTGCGAA
Organism: Allium cepa; assembly: GCA_030765085.1. Lineage (NCBI taxonomy): Eukaryota > Viridiplantae > Streptophyta > Magnoliopsida > Asparagales > Amaryllidaceae > Allium > Allium cepa. The sequence goes on along the minus strand of CM060931.1, from coordinate 752,983,356 downwards.
AGCTCCTCCGTGCAAGGGAGACTTTGCCAAAATTTCCGTAAATTTTGGGAGTTAGAAAATTTTTCGAAAATTTTTGGAAAATTTCTATTAACGAAAAGTCAATTTCTAAATTGAAATGAAAATGTAGGAATTGAACTAGAAAAGTGTAACCATCGGATTCTAGAAAAGTTAAGAAATTAAAATGAATCTGAAATCGAGTTGGAACGGTTTGTTTTTGAAAAAAAAAGTTAATGGATTCTGTAACTTTTTCTTACTTGGCAATTTCGAGGACGAAATTCTTTTAAGGGGGAAAGTTTGTAATGACCCAGAATTTCTGTCATTTGAAATTCGTATATTTAATTGATGTTAAATATTAACAAGTAAAATTTGTAAGTCGGATAAATTTTTATTTCGAATATCTAGATTTAATTGGATAACTAAATCGATAATTTAATATTTGAAATTACAGAAATAATTGGAAATTGGGTTTAATGTGATTAAAATTTATTTGTAAAGTTGTATTAAATTGTATTGGAGTTAGGATGATGTTATAGAACTTTTAAAATTGAATTAAAAGTTATTTTGGGGAAATTGAATATTTTAATATTTAATTGACGAGTAAAAATAGTCATTTTTCAAATAGTCTCGGATTTTGACGAAACCAGTTTCATCTGATCCGTAATGTTATATTATAGTAATATTTCAAATTTCATGTCAATCGGATATACGGTTTGTCCAGGGCAAGCTAAAACGCGTAGGAGTCGGTTTAAGTAAAATATAAACTTAAATAGTCGATTTGAAAACCTATCTTTGTAATACGATCGAATTGGCTTCCGATATATATTCCATTGCGTTTGAAATGGGGGTAAAACATTATAAATGCCAGGCGACACGCTTCGTTTGGAGTTCGAAAAAATTTCGGGTGAATAATACACGGAAATTTTCTATATAAGGACCTCACATTTTCCTTTTTGCATCAAACCCTCTCTCTTCCAGGGCTAGCTGCCAGTTCTGAGTTTAATGGCCGAAATTTTCTTATCTTCTTCCCTCAAAATCTCTCGATCCGTGAAGAATTATCAAAAGTGTTCAAGTACTACTTTGAAGAGTGCGTCAAGATCTACGAATCCAACTGCTATGATCGAGAATGTCGAAGCCAATCAACGGCAATTCATCCCCAAAGTCACCACGGTCGCATGCGAATTTCACGGCCAAGATGGGGCCGAGTTCCATGTTGTTCGAGGTGAGGGTGAGGCACGTCACGAGCTGCGAAACCATGGTCTTTGATCGTCGTAGATGTCGACGATGGTGGTGCGTTGATTCACCAATTAGCGGCGGCTATGGGTTAATTTGGTTCGAATGTGAAACGTGAAAGGAGAGAAGAAATAGAAGCACGGCCGAGATTGTTGCTCCTGAAATCAACGGCCCAGAAAAAATGAGGTTAAAAATATGAAATAAAAGGTTGAAATTGTTATATTTTATAATTCGTATAATCTTTAAAACTCTGTAACTTGTTCATACGAGGTCGAAAATTCACGAAACGAGTTGCGTTGCGTTCGTATTCGCAAATACTACACGATGCAGCTAGAATGGAGTTGATTGGAGCTAGTGTGAATTTTCGGTAAAATTAAACGCTCGTTTATTTTTATTCGGAATAAAACACTACAACTGTTATTGGAACCAAGGTGAGAACTTCTCACTCAATCGAATTTGTTTCGATTTAAATTTGAAATAGTTAAATTTAAAATTACTTTATTGTATGATTGGATGATGGTTGCTATCTGTTGTATTGAAATAGACCCTATACGCCGCATATTAAGCGGATGTTATTTTATTAAACACATATACCGCGGTATTCCACCTTGAAGTGGAATTGGTATTATATATATACTAGGAGTTGATTTCCCGCTTTATATAGTGGATGAGACCCTATTGCGCACATAATGGCAGATAATATTTTATATTAACCCATGTACCGCGATATTCCGTCTTGAAACGGGATTGATATTGTGCTAACATCTGTGGATGCAGGGAAAGAGGTTCGAGGGATCCAACTGGATTCCTCAAATGATAGAATTTGTTTCACTGTTGCATCTTGATTCTTTTTATAATTTTTGTGTGATGATCTTTGTGATTGGAATCGTTGAAGGCTAAAATTTAGCCGAATATAGTTTTGGTATCGTTAGATACCGGAAATAAATAAAAATTTGATTTTTGAAAATACACGTTGAAAGTTTATATAAAAAAATTTATTTTTGAGAATTGGATAAATTTAAAAGAAGGAATTATAATAAAGTTTTATTTTTATTCTTATTGAATAAAATTTCAAAGTATGGGAAAAGCTTTAATAAATGGATTTCGGGTAATATTATTCAAAAGTTGAAGAATTTATTTAAAATACCGATTTTAAAGATGTTGAAAAATAAAAGAATTGGTTTTCTTTAAAAGGAATTTATTTTTAAAAGGAAATAAAATTTGAAATCCATTTGGGAATTGATTTTTGGTGATTGAATTTAATTCTTTTGAAAATCCACTTGGAAATTTAGTTGGTGTTTTGAAATGAATTTGGAATCAATTTGAAAATTGATTTGGGGTTTAGTAGGAATTGATTTCAATTTGAGATTTGAATGTGAATCACTTAGTGTTTAATTTTTTTGGGAAATCAATATGGAATTTGATTTGTTTGTTTTTGAAATCAATTGAAAAAATTGAATTGGTGTTGAAAGTGAATAAATTAAATCGATTTGAAAATCGAATATCAATAGATATTTTGAAAATGTGAATTAACATGAAATTTATAAAGAAAAGGGAAATTTGTTTAAAAATAAACATTGATTTATTTTTGAAGTGTGGAAATAAATTTCGGATTTGGAACGTGAATTTAAAGTAAATTGGTAAGGATTTATTTAATTGGTTTGAATGAACCATTTTGAAATGAAGGTGTATTCTCCCATGAAAGCCGAATAAAATTTCTGAATAGTTTTGAAAAATATACATACATACATACATACATATATAATTCTAGAATTGGCTTTGAAAAGGATACTTTGGAGAAATTAACTTCTTAAATTATTTTTAATCCTTTAAGTAAAGGTTTATTAAGTTGATAAAGAAATGATTATATCTAAAATTTAGTCAATAATTGTTTTAGAAAATAGTTATTTAAATTGTTCTACTCTATCTACTAATTTTATTTTGAAAATTAGTTTGGACTTAAGTTATATGTAATATTGGTATAATATTTTTGTAACTAATATTTTAAGTAAAGCGTTTAAAGAAAAATAGTTTCATTTCAAAGAGTTTTCCCGATTCGTTTTGGACAAGTGTTATAAATTATTTTAAAGTATTTGAACTCGGCAGATTTCCAGTGAAAATGAATAAATATTTGGATGTGTTTCCGCGTAAGGAAAATGATTTGAAATTGGTTTTCAAAAGTTGTAAAGGTGAAAAGTGATTTGAAATTTGTTTTCAAATGGTTGAAGTGTGGAAAAATATATCTTGTAAAGATATCTTTGGAAAATAAACAATTTGGGAAATTATTTGGAATCTGGTGATGTTGTGCATAGCTATTGATAGTTAAATAACCGACTATCAATATTTACCTTTTAAATGGGTATTTGTTGTCATTTGCTTGAATTTGAATGCTACACTTATTTTAAAATAAGCGATCGTTATTCGGTTTAGCCGGGAGAGGACCTCTGGGTCATGAATCCCATTCCGAATAGTGATACGTCGTAATGGATAGCATTTGAAGACCGGTGCTGAAGACCGGCTATTTTCGAAAACGGAAAGATTACCATCGAATATCTCTGCATCGACTGATCTCCAATATAGAGATTTTATAACCCTTTGTGATGGAAGTCTGGACGTGATTAGTGAATATCCGCATTGCAAGGGCTTCTTTGGAAGTGCCTTCGGTTCCGTACTATCCCGGAACAGACTTGTTTGGATGTGTGTTTGTCATTACAATTTGAGATGTAAAGCTGGTTTCTATCAAATACATTTCCGTTGGTGGCGGAGAATTTGTTCTTTTAGCTTAACACCCTTCTCTGAGACGTACGAGCTCAGAGGTTATGTAGTTGATGGTTACTAGTGATACATTCCCAATTTGGTAATGTGGCATACGAAGTGCTACTGATCATTTGTTGATCAAAGCATAACTTTTGTGCAAAGCATAGCTTTATGGACGAGATTTCGTCGGACCTCACAACCCGGTAATGGTCAAAACCGGAAAGATGCAGCAAGGTTATAGGGAGTAGCGCCTCTTAGGTTATGTGCATTTCCTTCTGGATAGAAGTAGTATCATGGTACGGAGCCCAGATACTTAACTTATGTGGATATCGCAATTATATATGACTCTGTGATTGTTGTTGGTTGAGGATCCTCGGATAAAGGTTGTTAACAACCGGAGGATGACATACTCGTGTCTGTAGTTACCTACTTTTGCAGAGGTAACCCGGCCTTGTGTTGGCAGAGATCTGGTTAGGTTCTCGGGGCGTCCTTCCAGAGGCGTACCCATGTGGCAATGGGAAGTTCCTTAGCCTGACCATTTGTTGGAAAATCCAAAGAAACAATACGAGCCTTATATGGTTTTAGTTGTAGAACCTGCCATTTACTTATGGTGGCGCCTCACTGTTTAGATGGTAGCTATAGTAGGCACACGATAATGGTCGTTTAGTGGCTAAGATTTATACTATACTTTCGAAAGGTTTTCCACTGTGCACTCGTAATAATAATATCAAAGAAATTTGCGTATGAAGCATGTTTGACTATCATAAGGAGAAATCTCCTCCGATTCTTTGTTTGCATTGTGTGTGTGTGCAGGAGGCCTTAGGGTAGTTTCATTTTCTAAAAGAATTGCGGATCTATTTTAAAAATATTTCTTTATTTGTTTTTTAAGATAAATTGTTTTAAGTTCTCACACCAGTCCCATGACTGACCTGGAGTTTATTGTTTCCCTCCTAAACTCTGGGTGCCCTCTATTTTCCACACGGGCAGCCTAGAGTCAGGTTATCAGGATATTCTGGAATTCAGGAGTTGTTGTAGAGATCTGGAGGCAAGCTAGATGGCATGGCGTATCAACTTGTATATAGTATTTCTTGTCCGCTGTTTGTTGTTGTAAACACTGATAATGTAATGTAATGTGATGTAATGTAATAACAGATATGATTCTTTGTTTTAAAGATTATTCATTGATATATTATATGTTGTTCCACTGCAAAATGTGAGATTCTATTATTTTTTCTGGCTCTTCTTTCTTCTTCTACCTCTTCTTCTTTAGCCCTAACGGCTTGGTTATTTCCGGCCTTCGATTGCTCGGCGGTTGATACAGTGGACGTATTAATGTCGATTTTTGGCAGTCTAAAATCTCGAAACGTTACAGTAAGGAATGGTTCCGGCCTTGTGTTGCATGGGATTTAGGGTGGATCATCAGTATGGTGATCTAAGCCCCATACTGTGACGGGAGGTACCCTAGTAGCCCTGCCATTGTATGGAATCCAATTTCCAATAAGATTCGTACGTTTTGATTGTGCCCAACTATGTTGGAATGTGAGATGTAAGCATTTCAGCTATTTTCTATTTACTTGAAAACCCTAGACACTATTATAATATCACTGGATTTCCTTTAAAATGTTTCGGTTAGCGTAAGGCAAAAACTTACCCATGTTTATGTGTGGGGAGTCTTACGTGATACCTTTATTTTAAAATGATATTCAAAGTTAAACAACTTTAACCCATTTACTCACACGAGACCCATGTCTGACCTGGAGTTTATATTTTGTTTTTCATAAACTCTTGGGTACTCAAATTTTTATGAGTAGACAAGTGATAGGTTTTGGGATTGTTGAGTTCTGGAGGAGCTTGGAGAAGGAGTTCCAGACGTATCTATATATCTATCTAGTTCCGCTGTGTAGTTGGTGTATGTTGTATTTTGGATGTATGCATTGACAGATATGTATATGACTATCCTGTTATATGATGTTGTGTAACTCTGATATATGTAAAAACAATGTAATAGTTATGTGTTGTATTATATTTTGTTCCATTCCGCTGTGAGATTCTGATGTTGTTATTCTTTCTTTCTATCTTTTCTGTTTCTATCCCTTTCTTTTCTTATTAATGATACGTCTTTTTGGGGTTAAAAAGGCGGGTCGTCACAACAGCAAATTGAAAAGCAGAGAATTAGGGAGATCGCACAAAAGATTTTTATATCGGTTCGAAGTTACACTATGTACAGTCCTATACAATTGCTTGTGTAGATTTCTTTTCAAAATGCCAATCTTTCAATGGGCCGAAGGCAAACCTAATACAATCTCGATTTCAAGACTACGAGACACACCCTCATGATTTTCCAGGCTAGGTTATACCCATTTGATTTGGATGGGCAACAAGCACACCCACTTGGATTTCCAGGCTACCAAGCATACCCAATTATTTTGAATGGTAAATAATAGCACCGAAGTAATTAAAACCACAGTTTGGTGGTTTTTCCAAGGACAATTTCTTGATCTTTGGTTACAATGGATCCCATAGCCTCTTGAGTAGCACTTTTTGAATAGATAGAGATGATTGAAATCAGATAGTAAATAGTAGTGAATCAATACAATGAAGATTGAATTAATTTTGGTGGAATTTAAAGAGATAAATAAATTTTTCACCAGGAATTTTGATAGAGTAAGAGGAGAGAAGAAACAAGAAATTAGTTGTTAAAAAATTCGTTTGAAACCTCATATTTATAGAGAATAAGCAAACATATCCATTCGTGAAGAGTTATGATGAATAGACACTTCATTTCAAAATTTGAATTTCAAATTAAGGATATGTATATTGACATATTTAGAGGGTATATGTCAAGTATCCCTTTGAAAATTGAAAACTCTTTTGTTTTTAAATATTTAGGAAATCTAATGCTTTGTAAAATATTTTGATATTTAGTAAAATAATTTAAACATAGTTTATAAAATTTGAACTTTGAAAAACCTTTATAAATTATTTCAAAATACTTATTTAAATATAATTTGAAAAAATAAACGATAAGAAAATAGGAAATAGAGATCAAAGATTGCTACTAGGGACTTTAACAATATTCTATAACTCTGTATACTATATTACAACCTTGAGATCTTCATATCTTGGTCTTTATACTCGTGAGTCTTAATGTCAATTCTTTGAGTCTTTATACTGTACAATCTTTGATTCAAAACGTGTATAATATCATGCACTATATACTAGATAACTTGGCAAAACATTAGTGTCCATATTTTGTATAAATGTAATCTGTTATCAGGGTTGTTACGATCAACATCAATAATTGAGGTATTAATAATCTCCTCCTTTTTGATGATTAGAACCATTATTATCCTATATACCCAAAATATGATATATCTCCCATTGAGTTTGATAACTCCTTCTTGATACATACATACATACATACATACATACATACATACATACATACATACATACATATATATAATGCTCCCCCTTTGTCATCAACAAAAATGGGAGAAAAATAAAAACTCCCCTTAATTTAAATACTTAAAGATTATATATTCAAAACCAATAACTAAATTAAGATGATATGATATGATGATGATTATATGATATGCAATTCACTTAAGCATAATAATATGTAATAATGAAGGTTTATAAAGTAAAATTTATTTATCAAAGTCAATTCATACATAATTTATACGTACAAACCAATCCAAACCTAATGTTATAAAACACACAAATCCAAATTTTAGTCCTTAGTGTAAATTTTTTTTCCAAACCAACCAAATCCAACTAAATATACACATTACCAAACCAAATCCTAGGTGTATGCATGTGTGTGTATATATATTCACATACTAAATCCAAACCTAATAAATAAATGTTTCATGGAACTTCAACCTAACCGTCGGACCCAAAGATTGGATCTGCTTTGATGACATCACAATCTTGATTATCCTTATCAATAATGCACACTGGGTTGTTGGTAGGTTCGTCTTTGATAAAGGAAGAAGTCATCCATCAAATGATATCAAAATGCTTTTCTTATTCCTTAATCATCTGCATTTGACTCAACTGTAAATACCTTTGATATCTTAGGGTAATAGAGGGAATATTTCTGAAAGATTGAAGAGTTTATTCAAGATTTTCACAAATTTTTTATGTAGAGAAGATATATTTGTAAAAATGTGTTTAAAAATGAAAATTGAGTATAAAATAAAATGATGAGTGGGTTTTCTAGAAGAAATAAGCTTATATAGGAGTAGAAAGTCATTTGGAGTGAATGGGTGGATGGTAGTTATTTATATTTTGAAATTTGGAAAAAAAAATTCTATTTGCATGTTATATGTAGGCATATAGTAGCATGTATGTTGACATACATACCTAAAATTTTAAAACTACTATATTTATTACAGTTTTTTTTTCTTATACCATTGTATATTTATAACTTCTAGAGACAAATAAACAATATAAGATAGTAAGAAATATATTTCAGTACTTAGAATTGAAGGGTATATGGATTTCAATGATTAATAAAAGAAAATAAGAAAATACATAAAAAAGACATGAACTTAAAATAAGAGCATACGGTACAAAGCTGGATATCATAAGGAAACAACTAGATTGGCTTCGAAAGATGTAAATGATGATGATGTGGACCCACCAAGTTTGTGAATGATTTTTCCAAAGTATTTATCCACTTTGTCGGAAAGAGAGGTGTACATTTTACTAAATGATTTATTAAGCTTTTTTTTATTTATAAGAAGCTTTTCTTGGTTTCTTAGGATCTCTTTGTTTGAGGGGATGGATAGTTTGTCAAAACTTTCTAAGAAAGTATTCACTTTTTCCTCCTTCTCCTCTTTTTCTTCCATTTCAACGGCTTCTTCTTCTTCTTAATGAACTTCACATTATTCTTCCCATGTCAATCTTTGTTCCTTTTCGAGAAGTGTCTCATATTGTTCAAAAAATGATGGAATGTGCATAAGAGAGATATTGACTTTGTCGAAATTTTTTCATGGAATAGACTTTTCTCCTTCTATATCAACACCAAAATACGTGAAAATTCTATTAAGATATACACTATAGAAGAGTGTGTTCTCATGTCTAGAATTGTTCTTTTAAACACAGTCATCTAAAATGACTTGTGCCCAATTGATGTTGTTATGACCTTAAATAGTGGAAAGATCTTTCGAAACTTTTTGAGTAGTGTTTGTTTAATTATCCGTCCTCGAAGTGATACTTTGTTGTAAAATAAGACTCATAAGTCTAGATTTTGGTCAAAGATTCTACTGTTTAAATTCAAATTCTTCATCACTTTCACAAATATTGCAAATTCACGATTTTGTTCATCAATTTCGAAAGTGGAGAGGTCAATTGCAATGGATTAACAACCAAGAATATTACCCATAAGTTCACAATTCAAAACAATTTGAGTACCATTAACACTACCCCAAACTTGACCTTCTTCTTCTTGATAAAATTCTCTATTTAAATTCGCATAAAACATTTTTATCAAATTTGGATAACAAACAAAATCATTTTGAGAAGATTTAATTAAACAAAGAATTTCATTTTCAAAACAAAGATTGTGTAAACCATAAAATGAAAACTCTTTAAAATTAGCAAATCTTCGAGGTAAAACTTTTCCCAAAGTAGTATATTCCATATAGGCTTCAGTGGCATCTTTCTCTTTTTAGAGAAAGCTTTTAGTTTTCTTAGAGAGCATTACGGTTTTAGGATTTTAGCTAGAGGAAGCCATTTTTGAGTTTTTTAAGAGACAAGATAATGAAGAGATAGTTGAAATTAAATGAGTGAATAAATGGATATGGATAGATTAAATTAATAGAGAGTGAATGGTCATGTTCTCTGCTCAAAAAGGTGCCATATCAAAACATGCGAGCGCGTGCAAAATGAGAGCGATGTTTGAAAATTGAATTTTGAATTCAAATTTGAACTTTTAATTTTCTGGTATACATGTCGATATATGACATGAGCATATGTTGACATATATCCCGAAATTTTAAAAAATAAAACTAAGCTAATATATTCCTATATATATACAGTTATATACTTATATTCATTCGATATTGTTATTAATCTATATGTTATTCCTAAAAACAAAAATAAAATAAAATGAATATAAAAATTATTAAATAAAAAGTGCCATTTTTTAGTTTTAGTTGATCAGTTCTGACTAGTCTGTTATAGCCAACAAACACATATTCGCATTCTCAATATCTTGTTTAATGTCGCTTGAGGAAATGTCTGAATCATCCAAAGTTTCTATTTAATCCCTTTTTCTAGATGAATCATTTGCTGGTGAGATCTTTGATTTTTTCGGATGTGGGTAATCTCTCTGAAAATGATCGGGTTCATCACAGTTGAAGCATGTAGTTACAATTCCAGTTTCAGACATCCTGTTATCAGGTTTTCGAAAGTTGTTTATCTTTCTACGCTTCAAGAATTATCTAAAATTTCTAGTCATGAAAGCAATTTCTTTTTTATTGTAATCATTTTAATCCCGATCTTCAGTTATTGCATTAAAAGCAATGGATTTATTTTCTATTTCCTCGTTTTCTCTTCTGCCTTACAACTATGTTTCATAGGACATTAATTGCCGATTGATTCTTTAATTTTTAGAGTACTAATATCATTAGCCTATTTAATCGCTAGTGTTATTTGATCCCACTCTGAAGAGAGTGAATTGAGAATTTTTATAACTTGGTCCTCTTCGATATATTTTTACACAATGCAACCAATGAATGCACTATATCTTGAAATCTACAATACATGTTAGAAATAGACTCATTTACATTCATTTTTAACAATTGAAACTGATTAGTTAGCATGGAAATTTTAGTCTATTTCACTTTTATGACGAACCACCTTTCTGACCGTTGGGAATGACACTTAGCACATCCTTGGTGTTTGTGTGCTACTGCCTAAGAATTCGAATAGGGAGTTGTCATGCAGTAAAAATAAAGAATAGAACATGAAAAAATAGAAACAACTCGTAACGGAATGACCACATATGATACAGAATAATATAGTACATCGTGTTACTACTAAACACGGAGTTATAAGAGCTACACAAAAGTACTACAACCATAAGACTACGCAGTCATACATTCAACCTTTAGACCTCCTGATACAAAATACATATATAAGCATACAACGAAAATAGATAACTAGAGAGGTAAAGGAACCTCCTGCTTGTCCATCGTCTTCAAATAGCCCAAAAAAAGCCTATAGGGCTGGGTTGTCAATTGGCATAAACCCCTAGCGCCATGCTCGTCCGATTGCAAATTGTGGAGAGTTTCCTCTTCATTTTGTTATGATGAATGTACTGGAAAACATGTTCCAGTCGATTGGCTCTCTGAGTTCAGTCGACTGACCAAGAGCCTGAGAGTTTTTCAGGCACTGAGTCCTATCGACTGAACTCAGTGTTCAGTCGACTGACCTGCTTGTTTCAGTCCAAGTTTCCTATTTCGCTAGGAATTCCAATTTTTATCGATTTGTGATTTTTCGATTTGTTGTTATCATTTATTATCGACTTTGATGACTTCTATTTTGGAATTTTTGGGTATATCCATTTGATGGATTAGGTGTCGATCTCTTTGGATATAATTCACGTCTTTGAACGTGAAATTTTGGTGATTGATTGTCATTACAATCTTTTTTATGGTTTGTCACTTTAAAACGCAAAGGTTTTTATACTAGTAGTAAATATTCAAACTCTTTTACAAAGATGATTTCGACCCTATTTTTAATAATACAAAGCTCTTTATAAAACCGTTTTTCCTACCTATTAGTATATACAAACCTTTTCCTCATTCGTTTGAGAAATCTAATTAAATGGCTTAGTAAATCAAGTGGTATGAAACGCTTGCGTTTATTTTGTCGGTTAATTCTTAGACTCGTTCGATTGAAACTTTCGTGACAACTTTCGAGTGGAGACTTATAGTTTGTTTGTAAATATTTAAGTCAAGCCAGTGGTTATGGGACATGAAGATAAACCCATCTATTTACTAGCTTAGTGTAATTGACACTTCTTGATGATCGATGATGATCATTTTGTGATTTAGACTAGCAATGTGCGATGTCTCTTTGTCTGTGAGGAAGACTAAACCCCATTTTTATGGAGCTTTGGCTCAATTTTGTAGGGTGGCAACCCATGGTCTTCGGACCGTTTTATGGAGCTTCGGCTCAAAATTGATGGTTAGCAACCATGGAATAGCGTTCCATTTTGTGATATACGTGTTGGTGAGTTTTCATGCTCCCATTTTGTGATAGGCACCCCCTCTTGTGATTTCTGGATTTCTAATTGATGATTTATAGAATTTGTGTCTCACCAATTTTAGTGATTTACATTGATGAGTTTATCAATATTTGTGCATTGGTGAATTTGTATTTTAACAACTTTTACGATTGGCATTGAGATGTTCGCCAATATTTGTGATTTAGTGAATAAAAATAAAGAATATGGTTTTCTTTTTGATCTATGAGAAGATTCTTGTGATATTGATTAATCTCTGGTTGGTTTTCAAATGCATATTTATCATAGTATGGCATTACTGTTGTCATAAGTTTCTATCATATCCCTCATTCTACCTCGTTTTTATCAGATATTTATAGCTAGACTGATCCGTTTATTATTTTCTTATTAAATAATACTCGGGTCAAACCGAGATGTTACAGGTGCTTCTGCTTGACTCCTTATCTGGGATCATCATTATCTGACTTTTGTCTAACTACATTAGATTGGTAGTTTTGTTGTTATGTATTCAAGATAGAGAATCCTTGATGTATACATAATCTGTGATGTTGTACTTGTATCTAATCTTTTGAGATATTGTGGATGGATCTTATTTGACCACTACTCTGATGTACACTTCTATGTGTAATATTCATATTTATTTCCGCCTTTGTGATATGAATATCAATGACTGATTTATGTTATGTTTATTTCTATATTTGTTTTCGAAGACCACTTAGCCACTGTGTAGTAGTTTTGAGTTTGTATCCGTATGTCGGATTTCCTCTTGAAATGAAATGCATGTTATACTATCTGACATATCGGTGCTCGCACAAAGCAATTATACGGATGACCGCTCCTCAACGTCCTTATTCTTCATGCTAGTTGACGGCATTACTCCGTAGTGTTCTTGGCTAGCGTGAGCATAAAGGTGGGGCGTCATAGCTTGGTAGCAGAGCTAAACTTCGGAATAATGTAGAATAATCTAGCAAGGATCATTGTCCTAAGTTCTTCTTAGGAGTCGTGCCCTAGGATTTTATTCGAGTCATTGGACCCATCCTATCCTATTTTCTTTGTGGTGCCTTGTTTTATCAATCATGATTGTTTGATATTCATTCTAAGATTAACCTCTTTCTTCTTCTTTCTTTCTTTCTTTCTGAAAGAAGAGAAATGGTTGGACCATGCCGTCCTAGCGTCGGTCATTCCAGTGCTACTCCTCAGGATGGAGTGTTTATGTCAGCTCAACAGCTTCTTGATCTTGTAAAGAATACTCAAGGTGTAGGACCCATTCCAGAGCCTACTCACCAAAAATCCAGATTTGCACTCCTATGCAATGATTATACAATTTAGGTGGAAAGCCGTTCAAGGGTTCCGAGGGCGTTATCAAAGTCCAAGCTTGGCTTAGAACATGCAATCGCATCTTTTCCCGCATGAATCTTATTGACCTTCATCGAGTCCAAGTGGCTTTTAGCATGCTCCAAGAAAGAGCATTAGATTGGTATGAGCTTCATATTTCTGAATTACTGGAAGCGGATATTACTTGGGAGCAATTCCAGGAAAGATTCGAATCAAAGTTTGTGTCGAAACCTGAAAAAGTGACTTTGGCCCGTCATTTTATTGACATTATTCAAGGTGAATCTTCTGTAGCAGATTATGTCGCATATTTTGAATCCCTCTCTAAATATGGGCTCAAGTACATTAATACCTCATTGAAGAAAAATCAGAGATTTGTCTATGGCTTGAATAAGAATCTTAAAAAGCCATTACTCCTGAAATTGGAGGTTACTTTCGATCAGCTTGTTGATATCGCTCTTCGACTTGAAGAAGCAGATAAAGAGATTGATGTTGAAGTTGGGAGTGCCAAACCGAACTTCAACAACAACAAGAAGCGGTCTAATAAGTTCAAAGGTCCTTATCCCAATAAGAAAGGGAAAAAACAACTCCGGTAGCAAAGACTCTGTATCTAGTGGTGGGCAATGCTACAATTGTGGTTCTAAGGACCATTATGCAAATAAGGGTTCAAAGCCCCTTGCTTGTCGCTATTGCAAAAGCTCGGGTCATTATATATATCTGCATGTCCCAAACTTCAAAGCAAGAAGGAGGGAAAGCTAAATGTGATGAAAGTCCATAGTAACACTTCTCGTGGTCAAAATATTTCTCATTCTATCCTTGATGGCGTTATTATGTTTCATGATCATCCTATTCGAGTTCTTTTTGATATGGGTGCATCCCATTCTTTTATCTCAAAAGAACTTGTTGATACTTTTTGTTTGAGTGTTATGGCTTTGATGACTTCTTTGAGAATTCCAAATCCAGTTGGTGGATTCGCAACACTCTTTTTCTTTACAAAGATGTCAAGATTATTTTATGTGATTTTTCTTTCCGAGCCGATTTGCATGTCATGCGTTACTTAGGCTTCAGAATGATTTTGGGAATGGATTGGCTTAATCGTTATGAAGCCCATATCCTATGTCCTAAACGGACTATTCATCTTCGACATCCTCAACATGTTAAGCAGATTTCTATTGTTCTTAAAGATTCGGATTCCAACTTGGCAGCATCTTTATATTCTTTGAATCCTCATGATGACGATAATGATGATGAGGAGGATGTCATTTCTATTATTCACGTCGTTCGTGAATTTTCCGACATATTTGAGCCCATTTTAGGATTACCACCTAAGCAAGCAATTGAGTTCAGAATCAATCTAATCCCTGGAGCTCTACCTATCACTCATCCTCCTTATCGAATGTCCCATAAGGAAAATGAAGAGATTCGTAGACAAGTACCCGAATTGGAGACGAAGCAGTTTATTCGTTCTAGTTCCTCTCTTTGGGGAGCTTTGGCTATTTTTGTGAAGAAATCCGATGGTACACTTAGGCTTTGCATTGACTACCGCATGCTTAATGATCTTACTATCAAGAATAAATATCCTTTACCTCAGATTGATGATCTATTTGATCAACTTAGTGGTGCTAGAGTCTTTTCACAGTTAGACTTAGCAACTGGCTTTCATCAGCTTCGTATTGCAGAGGATAGTATTCCTTTAACGTCGTTCCATATTCATTATGGATCTTATAAATGGCTTGTTATGCCATTCGGTTTAACGAATGATCCAACTTATTTCGTTGACCTTATGAATCGAGTTTTCAAGGACTACCTCGATCGGTTTGTTCTCATCTTTGTAGATGATATTCTTGTTTATTCTTAAACCGAGGAGGAGCATGAAAAGCATCTTCGGATTGTGTTGGAAACTCTTAAGAGCAATCAATTGAAAGAAAAATTTTCTAAGTGCCACTTTTGGTGATCTCGTGTGAAATTTCATGGTCATATCGTTTCTGAATACCGAATTTCCATGGATCCTTCAAAGATTGAAGTGATTCAAAATTGGAATAGACTGGAGAGTGTTACGGAAATCCGTAGCTTTCTTGGATTGGCGGGTTATTACCGTCATTTCATAAAAGAATTTTCAAAAATTTCCGTGCCTCTTACTAGTTTGACAAAGAAGGGAGTTAAATACATTTGGTCGGACAAATGTGAAGCTACTTTTCAGAAATTAAAAGAAGTCCTTTCCGATGCTCCTATTCTTGTGATTCCCGAAGGGAACCAAGATTTTATTGTTTATACTGATGTTAGTCGTGTTGGTTTGGGAGCCGTTCTTATGCAAAGAGAATGTTTTATTGCTTATGCTTCTAGGCAATTAAAGCCTACCGAGACTAGATATGCCACTCATGATTTAGAGCTCGTGGCTATTATTTTCGCATTTCGTATTTGGCGTCATTATCTTTTGGGAGAAAAATTTGTTCTCTACACCGATCATAAATCTTTGAAGTATT
The DNA here is from genome assembly GCA_030765085.1 of Allium cepa. Taxonomy (NCBI): domain Eukaryota; kingdom Viridiplantae; phylum Streptophyta; class Magnoliopsida; order Asparagales; family Amaryllidaceae; genus Allium; species Allium cepa. The sequence continues at coordinate 752,967,294 of CM060931.1, read as the reverse complement.
TATTTTCTCAAAAGGAGCTTAATTTGCGTTAACAACGTTGGCTCGAGTTCCTTGCATCTTATGATCTTGATATTCTTTGTACTCCCGGAAAGGGGAATCATGTTGCTGATGCCCTTAGTCGTAAGCAACAAGCGGTTGTTTCTATGATGATATCCGAATGGAATGATCTCGGGATTTTGTCCACTTGGGAGATTCGAGATCGTGAATCCGAATTATGTTCATCTCTCGTTTTATGTTGCCTTCAGGCTCATCCTTCTCTTTTAGACCGCATTCTTGAAGCTCAAAAGCTAGATTCCGAATTGGCTCTTCTTAGCCAAAGTTGTAGGGATAAAATTAACGTTGATGGTTTGAATGACTTTGATATTGATGCTCGTGGCAGCATTCGAAAATTTGGTAGACATATCGTGCCAAATATTAGCGATCTTCGTAAAGACATTTTAGAAGATTCTCATCGTTCTAAATTTACCATTCATCCCCGTAGTAGTAAATTGTACGCGGATATGAAACGACTCTATTATTGGGATGAAATGAAATCTGATATTGCTAACTTTGTTAAGCGTTGCATGACTTGCAAACTCATTAAGGCCTAGCATCAAAGGCCCGACGGGTTATTGCAACCTTTGGATATTCCAATTTGGAAGTGGGACCAAATTTCAATGGATTTTATTGATGGCCTTCCCATTCTCGTTCAGGTCATGATAGCCTATGGGTGATAGTTGATAGACTTACAAAATCCGCCCATTTTATTCCTGTTTGGTCCAACCGGACCGTGCCTTTTTTGGCCAAACTCTTTATTAAAGAAATTGTTAAATTGCATGGAGTCCCTACTTATATTGTTAACGATCGTGATCCATTGTCTACTAATGGATTTTGGAAGAGTCTTCAGAAAGCTTTGGGAACGAAGCTTAATTTTAGCACCAATTATATCCTTCAGTCCGATGGACAAACCAAGCGTGTGAATCAAACTCTTGAAGATCTTCTTCGTGCATGTGCTCTTTATTTTGGTGGAAGTTGGAAAGATCATATTTCTCTTGTTGAGTTTTCCTATAATAATAGATTCCAATCTAGTATTGGTATGGCACCTTTTGAGGCATTCTATGGAAGGCCATGCCGATCTCCTTCTTGTTGGCTTGATGCCGATGAGAAGCTGGTTTTAGGTCCAGACTTTATTCATGATTCCAAAGAAAAGATTGAGCTTATCCGCCATAGGATTAAAGAAGCTCAATGTAGGCAAAAATCCTATGCCGATAACTGAAGAAGGAAATTAGAATTCTCCGTGGGAGATTTTATGTTTATTCATGTTTCACCAATGAAGGGTGTTGTGTGTTTCAGTCGATCGGAAAAATTAGCACCTCGATATATTAGTCCATTTCCCATCACCAAACGTATTGGTTTCGTGGCTTATCGCCTTTTGTTACGGGCTCAGTTTTCTGCTATTCATGACGTGTTTCACGTTTCTCAACAACGGAAATGCCTTAGGGATTCCGATTCTATTCTTGAGCCATGTGTTGTGGAAGAAATTGAAGTTTCGCCTAATTTGACTTATGAGCAGCATCCTATTCGTATCATTGCATCGGCGGTAAAACGCCTTCGAAATAAAGATGTCCCTCTTGTGAAGGTTCAGTGGTCCTCAAATCCTAAGGATTGTTCTTGGGAATCTAGAGAATTCATCGAGTGAACACATCCGGACTTACTTTCTCGTGCTCCTTGATGTGAATTTCTTATTTCAAATTTATTTTGTGTTAATATGCTTTTATGGTTGTTACTTTTTAATTTCTTCTTAAATATTGCGAGGACGCAATTTCCTTAAGGAGGGGAGTCTGTAACAGCCCGCATATTTTACGATTGTGTATTTAAATATTTTATTTAAATATAGCATCGTTAGTCGGATTTTAGTCTGAAATTCTACTTTTTGCAAACAGCCGAATTAAGATTCGATACCACTTCCATTGAGTTCAAAATGGCGTTTGCGACCTTTTTGAGTATAAACATTTATATGTTTGGAGCTAGCTAAAATTTTGACCTTTTCACTTAGGGCTTTGGGTTTGGACTTGGGGTTCAACCCACTAACCAGACTCATCTTATATCCTAACTCCACCACCTCTCCTCTTCATTCCTTCATAATTTCCTACAATTCAAGCTTTAGCAAAAATGGTGATGGAGAAGGGAAATTAAAATCCTTTCATAAGAAGATCTTCCCCTCCACATCAATCACGAGTTTCTTTTTATTCCAATCGTATATTGTCGTAACACCCTTAATGCTAGGTTTTGAAAAAGACTTTTCACATCATTCCCATTTAGGTACGATTCGGATTCCTCCGTTGTTTCCTTTTCCTTCTGCACCTTTTCCTCGAAATGAGAAAGAAGATCGTACACTCGAATTGTATTATTTAAGTGCTTATTGTTTGCCAAAGATCCTACTTCTACAATTGGTAGGTCACCGGGTTATTCAAATAAGTTGTGTTTTCCGTGGTTTTACCATGTTACAACTTCCATACCAATTCAAGCCCTGGTTTCTTTAGCAAATCCAAGTTTTAGCTCCAAATTCCAAGAGAAGCTTAGGTAAGTATCTTCTTCTTCTTCTCCATCTCAATCTCTCTCCAATTTCAGAAATTTCCTATAACCTAATTTGGGAAATTATTGCTTTTGATCTTAGATTGGAGCTTTTAGAGTTGAGATTGAAGAGTGGTTGATCCTCCTTTGTTTTCAAGCTTCTTCTTCCTTGTTTTTGAGTAAAAGGTAAGATTTCTATCTCACATCTATGTCTATATCTATCTTTGTTGTTAGGTATGAATTCCTAACACTTATTGATGTTCATTTGCTTTTGGTTTGAATTAGTTTTATGGATGTTCCAATTTTTGGTGTTTTGAAGTTAAATCTTTAAAAATCATAGGTTTGATGCTTGATCATGTCGTTGGTGGCATACTGAGGAGCCTATAGGGCTGGGTTGTCGATTGGCATAAACCCCTAACGCCCATGCTCGTCCGATCGCAAATTATGCAGAGTTTCCTCTTCATTTTGCTATGCTGAAAATACTGCAAAACAGGTTCCAGTCGACTGGCTCTTGGAGTTCAATCGACTGACATGGTGCCGAGAGTTTTTCAGGCACTGAGTCCAGTCGACTGAACTCAGTGTCAAGTCGACCGACCTGCTTGTTTCAGTCCAAGTTGCCTATTTTGCTAGGAATTCCAATTTTTATCGATTCCCGATTTTTCTATTTGTTATTATCATTTATTATCAAATTTGATGACTTCTATTTTCGAATTTTTGGGTATATCCATTTTGATGGATTTGGTATCGATTTCTTTGGATATAATTCACGTCTTTGGAAGTGAAATTTTGGCGATTGATTGTTTTTACAATCATTTTTATGGTTTGTCACTTTAAAACGCAAAGGTTTCCATACTAGTAGTAAATATTCACTCTTTTACAAAGATGATTTCAACTCTATTTTTAATAATACAAAGCTCTTTATAAAACCGTTTTCCTACCTATTAGTATATACAAACCTTTTTCCTCATTCATTTGAAAAAACTAATTAAACGGCTTAGTAAAACAAGTGGTATGAAACGCTTGCGTTTATTTTGTCGGTTAATTCTTAGACTCATTCGATTGAAACTCTTGTGACAACTTTCGAGTAGATACTTACAGTTTGTTCGTAAATATCAAGTCTATTCTGAAGAAACGACTGGAAAAGGCCAGGGGCAAATGGGTCGACGAACTTGTTATGGCTTTATGGGCTTACCGAACAACCCACAAGTCCGCGACTGGTCACACTCCATTCTCTCTTTCTTATGGTTCAGAAGCCATTATTCCAATCGAGATGGAAGTACCTACTCATCATGTGACTTACTGTGATCTCAAGACAAATGCTATATTACTTGCCGAATCCTTGGATTTATTGGATGAGAAGCGAGAAGAGGCTGATTTGAGGGCACCCGCGTACCGAAGTCGAGTCGCCCGGTTGTACAATGACAAGGTCCGACAGTGAACCTTCGAACTCAATGATCTCATCCTCAAGAGAATCTACCTAGTACCTTCGCACATGAAACAAACGTGGGAAGGGCCGTATGTAATCGAACAAAAGCTCGAAGATGGCATATTTAAATTATCGACCATTAACGGTCTTACTTTGCTAAGAGCCTGGAACAGCGAGAGGCTTCGTCGCTACTACACATGTCAATCTTTATTTATTTAGTCTATTTTTCATTTGCAATTTGTTTCTGCATTTCGAAATTTGAATTTGTAATAAGGTAACTGTGTAAAGACCCGCAAATCCGTACTCCTTGAATAGACACTAATCTCCAGTGATTAACTCAAGATGAACGGAAATACGAACCCTTAGGGTTTTAAGAAAGAAGAAAGAGGTGGAAGAAGAGAGAAGATAGAAAGTAGAACGGAAAGAAAACAACAGAACAACATCAGAATCTCACAATTCGCAGCGGAACAACATATAATAGATAAATGAATAATCTTTAAACAAAGAACTGTATCAGTTATTAAATTACATTACATTACATCAGAGTGTACAACAACAAACAATGCAGCGGAACAAGAAATACTATACAAACTAGTAATACGTCATCCATCCATCTTGCCTCCAGCAACTCCTGAATTCCAGAATATCCTGATAAACCTTAACTCTTGACTGTCGGTGTAGAAATTGGTGGGCACCCAGAGTTTAGGAAGGAAAACAATAATCTCTGAGTCAGTCATGAGGCTGGTGTGGGAACTCAAAACAGTTTATTTATCTTTAAAAACAAAATAGAGGAATATTTTTAAAGCCAATTCGCAACGCTTTTAAAAATGAGACTACCATAAGGCCTCCCGCACACACACACAATGCAAACGCAGAATCGGAGGAGATTTCTCCTTATGATAGTCAAAGATGCTTGATACGCATTTAAAAGAACATTTGATATTATTACTAGTGCATAGTGTAGAGGAAATCATTTCAAAAATAAAGATATAAATCTTAGCCAGCATAGACATTTCGAACTATGCCTACTATAGCTACCATCTAAACAGTGGTGACCACCATAAGTAAATGGCAGGTTCTACAACTAAAACCGTACAGGGTTCCGTATTGGGAATTGGATTTCCAACGAATGGTCAGGCCAAGGAACTTCCCATTGCCACATGGAAACGCCTCTGGAAGGACGTCCCGAGAGCCTAACCGGATCTCTGCGAACACAAGGCCGGGTTACCTTTCAAACTTGGTAACAACTGACACGAGTATGTCATCCCCCGGTCCTTTGGGACCTTTATCCGAGAGCTCTCTAATCAACATCACACCATAATAATAAGTGTTTCAACATGGGTAAGTATCTGGGCTCCATACCATGATACCACCCTTTTCCAGAAGGAAATGCACATACCCTAAAGGGAGCTACCCCTCATAACCTTACTGCATCTTTCCTGTTTTGACCATTCCGGGGTGTGAGGCTCGACGAAGTCACGTCCACAAAAACACGCTTTATACAAAGTCATGCTTTGGGTCAACAAATGATCATATCACAAATAATCAACACAATGATCATTTCACAGCAACACTCAGCATGTCACATTACCAAATTGGGAATATATTGCTGATAACCTTCAACTGTATAACCTCTGAGCTCGTACATCTCAGAGAAGGGTGTTAAGCTAAAAGAATAAATTTTCCCCCACCAATAGAAATATATTTGAAAGAAATCAACTTTATATCTCAATTTGTAATGTCTGACATACTATCCATACAAGTTTGTTCCGGGATCGAATAGAACCGAAGGCACTTACAAAGAAGTCCTTGCAATCCGGATAATCTCTAATCACGTCCGAATTTCCCATCACATATGGAGATCTCTATACCGGGGATCAGCCAGTGCAGAGACAATCGACAAGAAACCCTTTCGTTTTCGAAAATATCCGGTCTTCAACACCGATCTTCAAATGCAATTCATAACGACGTATCACATATTCGGAATGGGTTATACGACCCAAACGTCCTTTCCCGGTTAACCCGAATAGTGAGCGCTTATTTAAAAAAAAAAAATAAGTGTGGCATTCACATTCAAGCAAATCACAACAAATACCTATTTAAAGGTAAATATTGATAGTCGGTTATTGAACTATCAATAGATATGCACAACATCACCAGATTCCAAATAATTTCCCAAATTATTTATTTTCCAGAAACATCTTTACAAGATATATATTTTCCATTCTTCAAAAATAAATGAATATTTATTTTTAAACCTAATTTCCAAATTCCATTTATAAATTCCATATTGAATTTAGATTTCCAAAAATATTTATGAATACACGATTTCCATTCGATTTATAATATTCATTTTCAATTTATTTTCAAAAACATAAATTCTCTATATTTACTTAATATTGGAAAACATTTCCATACTTATTTATTTATAAGTAATTCACGAGCCTTTTTATTTTCTATACTTGGTAAATATTCAATATACTTAAATCGAAATTAAGTATATATTTCATTCTTTAAGGAAACCATTCTCTTAAACATATTTATTTGGGCCAAAAAGAATGTTGCGCAAAACATTGTTACGACAACCCAAAATCACTAGTATAGGGATTCGAAATTAAAATAGATATATAAATCCCAATACTATACAAAACATTTCCTTTCGGAAATCATCTATTATAACAACAGTGTTATAATCTACTATTTCCTTCTATTTCTCGAAAACATCTATTTCAACAATGAATGTTGAAATCTATGGTTTCGATAGTTAATGCTTTTTAACACATCTTTAGATCATTTTAATTCTATTTAAAACATCTCATTCAAAACCATTTGTTTAACATATTATTCACTATTCAAAAACGTGAATATACTCGTTAACCAATTTTATCATTTCTATTTACTTTGTTTTACAGGTTTATTCACTATCTAAAACGTGAACATAACTCCATTAATAAATTACAACAATTTACTTATCAAAATAAGTTGTTGCGGATTTATAAAATAATGTTTATAAATTCCATTTCTATTTATAACACTTCCTCTTATAAATTTCCTTTATTAACCTATTCGATTTATAATTCAATTATATACCGCAATTCCATATTATAAGTTAAATGCTTATAATTTATTTGTTTACAAAAATCGTTCCTTTAAACTTCATAATTATAAATCTTATAACTTATAAGATTCATTTATTTATCCAAATCTATTCCTTAAATAACTTTATAAATTTTATAAACCTATTGTTTATAAAATTCCATTTATAACTTCACAGTTAAAATCCTATAAATTTCATTTCTTTATGAAATTCATTCACAATTCATTCTATCACTTATAAAAGCTCGTTTTATAATTCCAATATTTTTGATTTATAAATATCAATTTATAAATCTTTTATATGGATCAATTTATATTATTCTTTTAAAACGTCTTTAAATTCCTTTATAATTTCATCATTTTGATTTATAAAATAATCAAATTTCATAAATCCTATTTTTTAAACTTTTTATAATAAATTCAAAAATCTCAGTTTAAACTATTTTATAAAATCATCAATCCCATATTTTCAAAAATCAACTTTTAACTGTATTTCTCAAAAATATAATTTTTATAATATTAAAATTATAACGCTTATTTATTTAAGATGAATCAATTCCAAAAATATTTTATAAACGTTTACTTTCAAAAATCACTTTAGAAATCCCTTAAAAAATCAAAATCATTGTTTTTAAACTTCAAAATTTGATTCGATGATGCAACACATCGAATAGTCAATCACGACTTTCAAATATCATATATCGATATGATAAACAATCAAATATCACAATATCTGAATCAATAAATATTTGTGAGGAATCCAGTTGGATCCCTCCAACCTGTTTCCCTGCATCCACAGACATTAGCACAATACCCATTCCACTTCGAGGTGGAATAGCGCGGTATATGGGATTTTATAAAATACTATCCGCTTACTAACGGCGCAATAGGGTCTTATCCGCTATACAATGCGGGAAATCAATCAACTGCAATATATACATATGCCAATATATATATATATTGCTATATATATAGATATATCCTACTATATCTAATATCACAACCAACAACAATCAATAAATAACTGCAAATCCAACTTATAAATTTTTGAGTGAGAAGTTCTCACCTTTGCTTTTATTTTGCAATCCATTTCCCATCTTCACTCGATTTTTCTTGATTTATACCTTGTATAAATATTTACACAATTTATTAATAGTCGAACAAATCGAATAATAAATTTTGATTTAATAATTTTGATTTATTGGTGATTTTATTTTAATAGATAAATTAACTGATAGTTTTATTTAAACCAATTTCTTCTTTTAATAAATTTATCTAACTAATGATTAAATTTTATACTAATGATTTTATTTAAACGAATCATAAATTTTTTTACTAATTATTTTACTTTAAATTAATATCTTCAAATCAACTTCTTTTAATAAATTTGTTCAACTAAATATTGAATTAAAACTAAACTCCCTTTTTAATAAATTAATCAAATATATATAAATTTAAACTCTAGGATTTTTCCTTTTCTGGTAAAATCATATTTTATATATATATATATATATATATATTCACTGTATTTTTCTTTGAAGATAATATATATAGATTTTAAAATTTATAAATAATAATTTTTTTTTCAAACTTTATTTACGTAAATTATTTTCTGTAAATAATCACAGTAACTCATTTTACTGTCAATATACCAACATTTAAACTAATTTTTTTTTTCAAATTTAAATTGAATAAACAAATCAATATCCTTTCAAATTTTCCTGCATATATATTTATTCAATCGAAAACTTTAAAACAGCGAAAAATACCTTACTGCCTTGAGCACCTATACATGCGAACGAAACTGGCCTCGCCCTCCTCGAAGTCACGCGACCCTCACCTGACAAGCTCGAGTTCGAGCATCGTCGACTCCCAGTTGACGTTGCCGCCGATTGGGGACACCACGTCCACTATCCCCACGCAAGCACCCACACGCGCGAACGCAAATCGCCTGAGAACGTGCCTCCCCCACACGATCGAAGTTCTACTTCGAACCATCTGGACATCGCGACCCCCTTCAGATGCTTGAACCGCCGCCGCCCCTCGCGCCGTGCGCACGCGCGCCTCACGCGAACGCCGACCACCACTGACTCGCGCGCCGCCGCACTTGCCGCTTCCTCCCCTCGCCGCCTCGCGATTTCGATTTTATTTTATTTATATATACAAGGCTGCGGCCATTAATTTTATGTGAGAGAGCGGTTTAGTTTTCTGAAGGAAGAGAAAAAGGAGGAGCTTGCGACATGAAATTGGGAACTAGAGAAAAAACTTTCCAGGCTTCGGCCATTTTTATTTTTATTTTTCTTCGATTTGGAACTGAGGGGAGAAAGGAGGGTACGGGGTAATTTAAAATGGAAGAAGGCATGGTGTACACGATCTGATATCGTGATTTTAGGTGTGGTTCAAGTGCGTGATTAAAGGAAGGAAACGTGCTGACGTTGACCCATTTAAATTTCAAATTGAATTCGTTTTAAAATTCTAATGCGTTTACACGTCGTGTGCTCACATATAAACTCCGAAAAATACAAAATTTGAGATCCGAGAATAATTCAATATTACGGATCCTATGGAACTGGTTTCGTCGAATTCCGAGACTGTGCCTTGGACGGCTATTTTAAAATATCGATTCAAATGATTAAAATTTCAAAACTGAACAAAGCAGTTTCAAATTCAATTCTGAAGCTTCTATTACCTTCAGTATTATCAATATGAATTTTAGACCCTTTGAAATATTTTTAATTGGCTTAAAATTGAAGATTTAAATTTTTATTCAACTCTCAATAGATTAAATTTTATAATTTAATCGCCAAATTTTATTCTGATAATTTGAAATTCAATTCAAACCATCATTCAAATGTTTAAAATTAATTAAATATTTCAATTTAAATTGTTCAAAATTCTGGGTCGTTACAATCTTCCCCCCTAAAAGAATTTCGTCCCGAAATTACAAGTTAAGAAGAATGCCCTTAATTCATCTATCATTTTTCACAATCTAAATAGTTTTATCAACTTACTAACCTAAATCTTTTTATTAAAAATCCATTATCATTTCAACTAGCTTTCCAACTTCAATTATAGGTTCCAAACAATATTGTTTACTTCAAAATTCAAATTCAAATTTAAATTCAAATTTTAAACTTTCAAAATTTCTCAAAATTTTTCTAGCACCCTAAATTTTCGAAAAATTTCGCCAGCGTCTCCTTTGCGCGGCTAGCTTGGTACGACTACAAAATGGCACCACGGCCCCTCAGAATCAAAAAGAAAAGAGAAAGCCAAGTGGCTGGAGAAGAAAATCATCAAATCTCAAACTGAAATTGAAATACGTACCTTTTTGTCGAGCAATTCAATTTTATCTTTGAAATCAAAATCCCAATTCCTTTATACACCTGTATATCCTGCTAGTCATAATATCCTATTCCAACATTCAAACCATTTTGCGCTTTCCATTACAAAATTTTCCAACATATGCTTCTTATACATTTTTACTTCACTATTGAAGTTACACATTCATTCTCATTCAATTTTACATTTCATATTCAATTCACACTTTCAATTCTATTTGAATTTAATTCATAATTTAAATTCTATTCGAATTCAATTCTCAATTCTAAATATTGAATTCTAACGATTAATTTTCATTTACTAATTCATATTACTATTTTAAATTAGTTTCATTCACTAATTCATTTTAATTTGCAAATTTCTAAATCGATTTGTCGTTAACTAAAATTTTCCAACAATTTTCAAAAAATTTCTAACTCCCAAAATCCACAGAAAATTTTGGCAGAGTCTCCCTTGTACGGAGGAGCTTTTGCAATTTTACAATATGTATAAATATGTATACATCGACCCACACGGTCGGAAAACAGAAAAACAGTTCATATTTCCTATTTTTATTGCGTAGGCATACCTTATTTAGCAATTTTAAGCAAAGCGGCTAATCATTAGCTTATTGGCACAATCAAATCCAGCCCAACGACTTCGTTGAACCTATAATTACTTAGTTTAAACACGTCAGTGACAGATATAAGAAATCTATTAACATTCCATTCATTTTCAATAACAAATATATAGATTTCATTAGCAATACATTCAAGATAAATTCCATTAGCAATACATATGGTTTTAATTCATCTTTAGTTGCTTACGACCAATTCACATGACATTTCAATTTCCATATTCAAGTGGTTTACAACTCTTTTCTTCATTCTATTCATTTCTAAGCAAAACGAATTCATATCATTTTAATTGATTCAAGAATCAATTTTATTTGCTTTCATTAACTCATATAATTTTATACAATCTTGTTTGTGTAAAACGACAATTATTTCTATGCAAATTTAATGATATTCACTTAATAGAATATCCATTCTAGTTTATAACTAGTTTAAATTGATACCAATTCAATTTATTTTAATTCTACTCCAATTCAATTTGCATTTCATATTTTCATTTGGTTTATTTTATCAACCAAACCAATTTCATTCAAACCATTTCAAATCTATTCCATTCACTAATTCATTTCAAATTTCAATTTCCATATTCAATTCATCTCGAATTTACTTAATTACTAACAAAGGGAATTTCAATTTATTTCTTTTACTTACTTGAATTTATATACAAATTCAAATTTATCTTCTAATTTAGCTCACGACTAAACTTTAATTTAACCAATTCAAATTCCAATTCATTAGTCCATGAATTAATAATTTATCAAGTTAGTTTACTTGAATTCAATCCATTTTATTTCTTATTTAAATCCATATACTAATGATAATAATTTAATATTATTACTTCCTAACAATCATGCAACCATATACTATAATAATTCATAGAAAATCATTTCTTTTCTATACAAAAATAGTTTTGGGCAAAATTATCTTATTTACCCGATTCAAAAACAATTTTATATTCACTAACAAATACGCGCTCATATCTATTATTACACTCAAACTCATTCTAGAGTACTGCTGACTCTATCTCTAATGAGTAACACCCAACAGAACCATGGTTGTTGCTTAACCATATGCTCTGATACCAAATGTAAAGACCCACGAATCCGTACTCCTTGAATAGACACTAATCTCCAGTGATTAACTCAAGATGAACGGAAATACGAACCCTTAGGGTTTTAAGAAAGAAGAAGGAGGTAGAAGAAGAGAGAAGATAGAAAGTAGAACGGAAAGAAAACAACATAACAACATCAGAATCTCACAATTCGCAGCGGAACAACATATAATAGATAAATGAATAATCTTTAAACAAAGAACTATATCAGTTATTACATTACATTACATTACATCAGAGTGTACAACAACAAACAATGCAGCGGAACAAGAAATACTGTACAAACTAATAATACGTCATGCCATCCATCTTGCCTCCAGCAACTCCTAAATTCCAGAATATCCTGATAAACCTTAACTCTTGACTGCCCGTGTAGAAATTGGTGGGCACCCAGAGTTTAGGAAGGAAAACAATAAACTCCGAGTCAGTCATGAGACTAGTGTGGGAACTCAAAACAGTTTATTTATCTTTAAAAACAAAATAGAGGAATATTTTTGAAGCCAATTCGCAATGCTTTTAAAAATGAGACTACCATAAGGCCTCCCGCACACACACACAATGCAAATGCAGAATCGGAGGAGATTTCTCCTTATGATAGTCAAAGATGCTTGATACGCATTTAAAAGAACATTTGATATTATTACTAGTGCATAGTGTAGAGGAAATCATTTCAAAAATAAAGATATAAATCTTAGCTAGCATAGACATTTCGAACTATGCCTACTATAGCTACCATCTAAACAGTGGTGACCACCATAAGTAAATGGAAGGTTCTACAACTAAAACCGTACAGGGTTTCGTATTGGGAATTGGATTTCCAACGAATGGTCAGGCCAAGGAACTTCCCATTGCCACATGGAAACGCCTTTGGAAGGACGTCCCGAGAGCCTAACCGGATCTCTGCGAACACAAGGCCGGGTTACCTTTCAAACTAGGTAACAACTGACACGAGTATGTCATCCCCCGGTCCTTTGGGACCTTTATCCGAGAGCTCTCTAATCAACATCACACCATAATAATAAGTGTTTCAACATGGGTAAGTATCTGGGCTCCATACCATGATACCACCCTTTTCCAGAAGGAAATGCACATACCCTAAAGGAAGCTACCCCTCATAACCTTGCTGCATCTTTCCTGTTTTGACCATTCCGGGGTGTGAGGCTCGACGAAGTCACGTCCACAAAAACACGCTTTATACAAAGTCATGCTTTGGGTCAACAAATGATCATAGAAATGATCACCAAGATAGACGATCAAACAAATGATCCTATCACAAATAATCAACACAATGATCATTTCACAGCAACACTCAGCATGTCACATTACCACATTGGGAATATATCGCTGATAACCTTCAACTATATAACCTCTGAGCTCGTACGTCTCAGAGAAGGGTGTTAAGCTAAAAGAATAAATTTTCCGCCACCAATAGAAATATATTTGAAAGAAATCAGCTTTATATCTCAATTTGTAATGTCTGACATACTATCCATACAAGTTTGTTCCGGGATCGAACAGAACCGAAGGCACTTACAAAGAAGTCCTTGCAATCCGGATAATCTCTAATCACGTCCGAATTTCCCATCACATATGGAGATCTCTATACCGGGGATCAGCCAGTGCAGAGACAATCGACAAGAAACCCTTTCGTTTTCGAAAATATCTGGTCTTCAACACCGATCTTCAAATGCAATTCATAATGACGTATCACATATTCGGAATGGGTTATACGACCCAAAGGTCCTTTCCCGGTTAACCCGAATAGTGAGCGCTTATTTTTTAAAAAAAAATAAGTGTGGCATTCACATTCAAGCAAATCACAACAAATACCTATTTAAAGGTAAATATTGATAGTCGGTTATTGAACTATCAATAGATATGCACAACATCACCAGATTCCAAATAATTTCCCAAATTATTTATTTTCCAAAAATATCTGTTAACCTCGTTTTGCTCAACGACTCAACTGGTAGCGACTCATCTTCTTAAGAGGGACTCACGACTCATGGAGATCAGTGACTTAGTGGACCAACGACTCAACCGAGCTAAGGAAAGGATAGTCCGACTCATCTACTTAAGGAAGGTACCGACTCATCTACTTAAGAGGGATACCGACTCATTTGATAGCGACTCAGTCAGTTAACGGCTCAAGGCAACTAAGAAGGCAAGGACGACTCAAGGGGTTAACGGCTCATAAGAAAAAAAAAGCCGACTCAGTAAGTCGCCGACTCATCAAGTTTATCGACTCTATGACTCAACTGTTATGCGATTCATGGATGCTACTGACTCAGCGACTCAACAAGCCCATGAATCATCCTGTAAGGCCACTCAAAGGAGCGACTCACGACTCATCATGGCTCGTCTACGACCTAAAACCATTGAGCCGTAGTCCGTTGCCGCAGGACCTATGCTAGTGGGAGTTGACTCGGAAGCGACTCAGGACTTAGCTCCAAATCCAGCAAAGGAATGGGTCAAGGGAAAACAGGGGCTTGGTCCAATAAGTCGGCCATGACTTAATATGACTCGGCCACGGGTCAGGCATGAGTCGAACACGACTCACGACTCAGAGCAGAAAACTCCTATAAATACATGACCACCTCCAACATTGAAGGGACTTTTTGGTGGATTCTCTTCAAGCGCTGATACTCTGCTGCATTCCAAACCAATTCAACACTTGAAGCTCTCGAGACACTAAGAACGCTACAAACAACTTCAACAAGAGATCACGTACATCCAACATGGATTCGAAGACTCTCATCTCCATCGAAGTTTAAAATACTTGTTCTAAGTTTCTTGTAGTTCAAAGTGAATTGTACATGGGAAGAATTGTATCAACTTGTAACGAGATCATCAATAAAAGTACTTAAAGTGGACGTAGGCTGTACCCATAAGCCGAACCACTATAAAATTGCTGTTGTTTACTGCTTTTCCGTTATTACTTGCTTGTAATTCTTTCCCGATCTATCGGGTGGTGCTTTCACAACTACACTTCACACACCGGGGTGTTAGCGTTCAAATTTAAGCGTTAACATTTTTGGTGCTTTCATTGAGAATTGAACTCAGGACAACTGTCATCATTGCTTCGTAGAGATTTGAAGAAAGAATTTCCTTAAAAACCAGAAGTATATCTGAGATTATGGCTCCTGGAAGGAAAAGTAGATCTATCAGATCTGGAAACATTCAAGAGGGAACCTCCGCTTCCCCTGTACCTAATCAACCCACTCCGTCTGTTGGAGTTACGAAAGCGGAGTTGGATGCTGTGATTCTAGGGCTAAACCAGCAGATAAACGCCCAAAATGTACAATTAGAGGCTCAAAGTGCCCAGAACGCTCTGATTCTGAATAAGTTGAACGATTTACTTGGGGCAAACAATCAACCAGCTGGAAATGAAAGGAACTATGCTGGCAACATTCATGATGTTAGTGAGAGGAATGCTCCGGAAAGAGCTACTAGTCCCTTTGAGCAGGCAGTCCCTGAGGCTGGTGGATCTAGAACTCGGCATGATGAGGAATATCTTTCTGAAATGGTCCGGCAGATCATGAAAGAAAGTATGCAAAGGGTTGAAGATGAGAAGGAATGGGGTTTCGCCCCAAGTAAAACTCCGTTTACTGAAAAAATCTTGAAGGTGGAATTTCCAAGGAAGTTTGTCCCTCCGACTATTCCAGCTTACAAAGGGACAAGTGATCCGAACGAGTTCTTGTATAAATATGATTGGCACATGACAGGTGCCAGGGCCTCCGACGAAATAAAGTGCCGATATTTCCACGTATACCTGGAAGGCGTGGCTTTACTGTGGTTCACCAAGTTGCCAGTCCGATCTATCGATCAGTTTTCAGACTTGACCAGAAAATTCAAGGAGCAGTTTAGACTATATGCTTCGAAGGCCAAGGACATTATGTCACTATCGAGTTTAGAGCAGAATCCTGGTGAGTCTATCAGATCCTTCTTGAACCGTTTCAATATAGCACTGGCTGAGGTGGACAATGCTGAACCACGAATGATATTGACTTATCTGATGAGGGCTATTGATAAGTCAAGCGAATTTGGGAAATGGTTAAATATGAAGGAGCCAACCTCTCTCGAAAAGTTCTACAAAAAAGCAGATGAATTCATTCGCTTGGAAAGCCGTCCTTTACCAGTAAAGACAGGGTTGGAAAAAGCAGAAGACAACACTGTCGCTCCACGCAAGAATGAATCGGTGGGGCAAAAAAGGGAGAATAGTAATGGGAAGAAACAGGGTAATCTGAAGAAGCCCCGATCCTTCAAGCCATCAGAATATACTCCATTATCACATACACCGGAGCACATCTACCTGGCCACTAAAGATTCCGTCGATTTCCCTAAACCTATCCCTTTGAGAACCGGGAAAAAAGCCATACTTAGTGGGAAATTCTGCCGCTTCCACAATCAACCGGGTCATGAAACTGATGAATGCCGCCAGCTGAAAAATCTGATTGAAGAGTTGCTAAGAGAAAACAAGTTGCAGCAATTCGTGAAAAAGAATAGCAACAATCCTGCATCGTCGAGTCAGGGGCAGCGGGCTCCTGTTCATCAGCCTGGGGCAGGTGAGAAAGCTACGGGGCATGAATCTGGAAGGCCCGTTATCAATGTCATTTCAGGAGGACCTCACCCAGCTGGCAAGAGTTGGGGTGAGATGGAGAGATATTCCAGGGCTTTGAAATATGCTCCAGCCGAAGAAGACGTCTTTGTTCTAGAAGACACTACGCCCCTTAAACAACAGAAAACTTTCAGCGATGATATTATTTTCAGAGCCAGAGATTCTACAGGTATTGAAGCTCCTACTTTAGATCCCTTGGTCATCTCGGCTGGTATTGGACCAGCCATTGTCAGAAGAGTCCTCATTGACTGCGGAGCATCATGTAATATCCTCTTCAAAAAGACATTTGACCAGATGAAAATCCCTATGATCGATGTGCAAGCCTCATCACAGAAAATCGTTGGCTTCATTGGGGAGCCAAAGCAACCAGTAGGAACCATCGATCTGTTTGTAGAACTTGGGGAAGGAGAAAGGAAAGTGGTCCGAAAGCAAACCTTTGTGATCGTCGATGAATATTCTGCTTATAATGCTTTTCTTGGCCGTCCAACACTCGCAGCATTCAAAGCTATCCTAGCCCCGTGGTGCCTCACTATTAAATTCCCTACTGACAATGGAGTAGGAGTTATAAAAGGGGATCAAAATGCTGCGCGAGAATGTTACTTGACAGAGCTGCGAGAGTCAAGAAAAAGAGAAATGGGAAAGGATGCGGCAACCCCAGTCCGCATCAAGGAACCAGCCTTGTAGCAATTACAGAGCGGACCCCGCACTGGCGAGCACAGCGGGGCACGGAAAGAAATGGATCCCAGAAAAGCCAGTACAGGGGAGAATAGAGTAGTACCGGTGGAAACGACAGTTCCGGTACCTGTTGACCCGAAGGACCCAAATAAGGTGTTGAATGTGGGTTCACAGCTTAATGTGTCAATTCAGAATATCTTGATATCTTTCCTGAAGGCAAATCTGGATGTCTTTGCTTGGACTCATGCCGATATGTGTGGAATATCCCCAGAAGTTGCAGTACACGCTCTGAATATTGACCCAAAGTTTACGCCAGTTAAACAGAAAAGAAGAACCCAAGGTCCAGAAAGGTCAGCAGCATTAAAAGAAGAAGTTGATCGACTCATGGAAAATAACTTCATCAAAGAATCTACATATCCGAATTGGGTTTCAAATCCTGTGTTGGTCAAGAAAGCTAATGGAAAATGAAGAGTGTGCATCGATTTTTCTGATCTAAACAAAGCTTGCCCCAAAGATTGCTTCCCATTACCCAGGATCGATCAACTGGTAGACGGAACTGCGGGACATGAATTGTTATCTTTCATGGATGCCTACTCCGGTTATAACCAAATCACGATGCACGAGCCGGATCAGGAGGATACAAGCTTTATCACAGATGTTGGACTTTATTGCTACAGAGTTATGCCCTTCGGATTGAAAAATGCAGGGGCAACCTACCAAAGACTTGTTAATGCTATGTTCAAACCGCAATTGGGCAAAACTATGGAAGTCTACGTCGACGACATGTTAGTGAAGTCCAGGAAAGCAGCGGATCACATTGAACACTTAGCAGAAATGTTCGCAGTCCTCCGGAAATACAGAATGAAACTTAACCCTCTGAAATGTACATTTGGGGTCGAGTCCGGAAAGTTCTTAGGTTTCATCGTCAGTGCTAGGGGCATTGAGGCTAGTCCAGCTCAAGTTACTGCCTTGAAAGAAGTTAAAGCTCCTAGAACAAAGAAGGAATTGCAGAGTCTCAACGGAAAGGTCGCCGCCCTGAGTCGGTTCATTTCCAAAGCCACTGATAAATGCATCCCATTCTTTGACGCCCTGAAGAAAGGAAAGAAGAATTTTGAATGGACTTTCGAATGCCAAAAAGCCTTCGATGAGTTGATCCGTCATATGGAAACGCCTCCAATACTTTCTAGCCCAGGCAATGGTGAGGATCTTCTTATATACTTGGCAGTATCATCTCATGCTCTAAGTGCAGCGCTGATACGGGAAGACAAAAGGATTCAACATCCGGTTTACTATATCAGCAAAAGACTCACTGGGGCAGAGCTGAATTACTCCAAGTTGGAAAAACTCGCCTATTGCCTACTAGTTGCATCAAGGAAACTGAGGCAATATTTTCAAGCTCATCCTATCAAAGTACTCACTGATCAACCTCTAAAGCAAGTCCTATTTCGCCCTGAAACTTCGGGTCGCCTTCTAAAATGGAACATTGAACTCAGTCAATATGACATCACCTATCACCCCCGAAAAGCAATCAACGGACAAGCTTTAGCTGATTTCATTGCAGAATTCACAGAGAAAGATAATGGTGAGGAAGAAGCAATCAATGATTCCCCAATCCAGTGGAAGATGTATGTTGATGGCGCAAGAAATGACTACTGTTCTGGAGCCGGAGTGGTACTTGAAACTCCTGAGGGTCGATCATTATGTTATGCACTAAGATTGGAATTTCCTTCAACAAACAATGAAGCAGAATATGAAGCTCTTATTGCAGGTCTGAAAATCGCTAAAGAGCTAAACATTCGAGCATTACAAATTTTCAGTGATTCTCAGCTTATTGTATGCCAAGTCAAGAAGGAATTTCAAGCAAAAGGTGGAAACCTGCCTTCCTACTTGTCAAAGGCTTGGGAACTCCTATGTGAACTCGATCACTATTCAATAAGCCACATTCCTCGGGAAGAGAATATGAAGGCAGATTCCCTCGCAAAGTATTCAAGTTCTGGTGAAGCTCAACTATTGGGATTGGTCCCTGTAGAAGTCCTTTCAGCGCCAAGTATAGACGAGATGGATATAGACTGGATTATGAATGTATCTCAAGAACAAGAGTCATGGATGACTCCAATACTGGATTACCTACTCAGAGGTTCTCTGCCAGAAAACTCGATAGAAAGATGAAAGCTACTAAGGAAGGCCTCTCACTATGTAATTCAGGATGGCCGATTGTACAGACGGGGATTCTCAATGCCATTGCTTCGATGTGTATCCCGGGAAGAGTCCAAAACAATCCTAGCTGAAGTGCATGGAGGAGAATGTGGTGATCATTCAGGTGGTCAAACATTAGCAAAGAAAATTCTCCGATACAGATATTTTTGGCCAGAAATTAATCGGGATGCTGCAGATTACTCCCGAAAATGTGACAAATGCCAAAGATATGCCAAAATTCCTAGAGCACCTTCTACCGAACTCACACAGATGGTCAGTCCATGGCCATTTGCAATTTAGGGAATGGATCTCATTGGGCCGCTACCAACTGCTAAATCAGGGATTAAATATGCTATTGTTGCAGTTGATTATTTTACTAAGTGGGCTGAAGCTGAACCATTGGCTACTATCACTTCTAAGAAAATGATAAGCTTTGTGACCAAGAATATCATTTGCAGATACGGTGTGCCTCAGAAAATAATCACAGACAATGGTACTCAGTTTGAAAGCGAGGAATTCCAGGATTTTTGCAAACGATTCAAAATCCAGAAAAGCTTTTCGGCAGTAGCTCATCCGCAGGCAAACGGGCAAGTGGAAGCAGTGAACAAGATCATCAAATCAACCATCAAAAAGCAACTCGAAAGAGCAAAAGGTGGTTGGGTCGATAAACTACCACTTGCACTATGGGCATACAGAACTACTCACAAAACTGCAACTGGGCATACTCCTTTTTCGTTAGCATACGGATCGGAAGCAATGATCCCGGTTGAAACAGAGGTCCCTTCACACAGAAGAATCCATTTCAATCAAGCAGAAAATGAGAAGCTACAACTTGAAGCGCTGGATCTCCTTGATGAAAAAAGAGATGAAGCTAACCTCAGAGTTGCAGCTCATCAGCAAAGAATAGCCAGACATTTCAATTCCAAAGTTCGTCAACGCAGCTTTGAAATTGGAGATCTAGTCCTGAAAAGAATTATGACCGCGACAGGTGTGTTTGGGCCAAATTGGGAAGGACCATATGTAATAGGTCAGAAGCTTCTTGACGGCACATTCAAGCTCACCACTGTTGACGGAGATCAAATTCCAAGGGCATGGAACAGCAACCATTTGCGTCCATACTTTACTTGAAAATTTTGTTGAAACATTGTAAAAAGAATTATGAATGTATGATTCTTGTAATTGAAAGCAATTGTGAAACTGATGCAAGTAAATAATGAAAGAATATAAAGTGGATGTAGGCCCAATTTCATGGCCGAACCACTATAAATCTTGTGTTCCTTATTATCATTATATGTTTGCTTTGTTTTCGATATAAAAATACATAAAATGTATTGCTAAAATGTCGATTTAAATTTTTGCAGACAATGGAAATAAAACTTGCGCATAATAAGACCGAGCGATTCTCACCATCATTCAACAAACAAATTTCAAGTCACAAAGACCCCGAATTCAAATCCTAGATAGGAAATACTTCAATTGAACGGCTAATGATTTCGATAGAAACGAGCCCTTGCTGATAAATTGAGATTGTTTGAACAAACAAACATCCAATTAGGAAGCTAGTGCCCGTTCTCACGAACTTGCCTGGCAATGAAGTACACTTCCTTGGATTAAACAAGCTACTTGCAAGAAAAGGGGAATGAAAACTTAAAAAAAAAGAGAGAGAGGATCGCTGAAAAGGCATAAGCAAGTGAACAGAGGAACAACCAAAGCTACCATCTGCAGCGCAAGTCCTCTTCGGAGGATAAAAGACCTCTAATGGGTCATACGCCACAAAAAAGAAAGTTCTCTACTCAACAAAAAAGATTGGAGGAGTCATGACCCTCCAACCATGAGAGAGTAACTTCCAGGCGATGAAAACCCTCTCTGAGGCACATTTCACCAGGAGTTGAAGTGTTATGACCGCTCTTCGGGATTTCACTTCACCAGAGTTGAAATGCCAAAAAATAAAAGCCCTCTTCGGAGGCCCATTTCACCAGGAGTTGAAGTGTTATGACCGCTCTTCGGGATATCACTTCACCAGAGTTGAAATGTAAGCAAAATAAAAGCCCTCTTCGGAGGCCCATTTCACCAGGAGTTGAAGTGTTATGACCGCTCTTCGGGATATCACTTCACCAGAGTTGAAATGTAAACAAAATAAAAGCCCTCTTCGGAGGCACATTTCGCCAGGAGTTGAAGTGTAATAACCGCTCTTCGGAATTTCACTTCACCAAAGTTGAAATGCAAAAACAAAACAAAGACCTTCCTGAAAGCCCACGTTTCACCAAGATTGAAATAAAACTTCCAAGTGTTGAAACGCGAAAAGGCTTTCTTCGAAGGCACAACTCTTTGGAGGTACACGTTTCACCAAGATTGAAATAAAACTTCCAAGTGTTGAAACGTGAAAAATCCCTCCTTATAGGTACAACCCCCTCCCGGGGACACAATCAAGAAGAAAGACCTCTTCGGAAGCCCACGTTTCACCAAGATTGAAATAAAACTTCCAAGTGTTGAAACGTGAAAAGGCTTTCTTCAAAGGCACAACTCTTTGGGGGTACACGTTTCACCGAGATTGAAATAAAACTTCCAAGTGTTGAAACGTGAAAAATCCCTCCTCAGAGGTACAATTTTGTATAAAAAAAAATCCTCATCAAAAGCGTACTTTAACTTTCAAAGGAAGAGTAATTTGCCTACTATGGAAAATGATCGTAAAAAAAAAAAAAAAAAAAAGAAAAGAAGTTAAAGTACCCTTCAGAGGTCCGCTTTACCACATAGAGGAATTCACTTGGTAAAATATGCACATAAGCAAAAGAAAAAAGTGATTTCTTCGAACGACAAAGCGTAAAAACTTATACGAAGGGAGTTGTACTCTACAAAAATTTTCTTTAAAGAATAAAATAATTATTCTTTAACAAATAAGAGTGCAAGTCCCCTCGAAGTATAAAATATTGCAGCAAGCTTAAGGTATGGGGGCAACATGGTATAGTAGTATAGCTGCATCAGTAAAGTAATACTCAAACAACATACCATAAGCCCGCTGCAATATCATATAAATAAACTTGTGCAAAAATGAATAATAAATGCATACTCAAATTCAAACAGAAGTTTGTACAAACGAAGAATCATTTTATTCAACTATAATGCAGATACAGGTTTCAAAATAAAAGCGGGGGCCGGTACCCGCACAACTCTCGGCCAGTTCATACAAAAGGCAAAAAGCTAAAATCTTCACTTCTTCTTCCCTCCTGTGGACCCTTTACCCGGTCGAATGACCAGCTTTTCAGGTCGGCCAGTGTGTATAAGGGAAGTAGGAGAGGTAGGTGTAACCGGTTCAACTTCCGGCTCCTCTTCAGTGGCGGTGATTTTCTTCCCCCTCCTCTTTGATGTCCCACGCTTCTTTCTCCTTTGTGAGGAAGACTCACTCCCCGGAGTGACAAGTTTTGATAGAGCAATGTCGTCAGAAGGAGTCCGTTCCGGGGATATGTCACCTCCCTCAGGTCTCTCATCTTTCTGCTCTTGCGAAGCGATGGGATCATCCAAGCCGTGAAGAGCCTCTATTTGTTCCTCCTGTGATCCAGGTTGTGAGGCAGAAGGAGGCGCCGCCTGAAGAGATGAAGGAAGGATAACCGGAGGAGTAGAAGTTTGAGCAGTGCTTGGTACTTTCTCTACAGAAGAAAAGAGGTTAAAGTCAGTAAAGAGAGGAGATGAAGGCTCACTAATAAAGTTAGTAGAGAGAGGAGATGAAGGCTCATCAAGGTTGAGAAAATAGCCAAGGAGCTCATGAAACTCATGCGAAATAAATGAGTAACCCGCTTGAGCAGAATTGACAGTAGCGAGATTAACAGTGAAATTACCTGGAGAAGCTGGTTTCCTGATATCGACTTCATAAGCTTGCGCATCAGCGCTCTCTTCACCCTCGTCTCCACCTTGTATGCTTGTGATCTCAGTGGTAACTTTGGTGGGAGAAGCAAAATGGGAACTGGAACCAATGATGTTGACTTCAGACGAAGAAGGTGGCTGGATTAGAATAGTTGAAGTGGTTTTTTCCAGCCGGTCCCCTTCCGTCACTTCGGTTCTTAGTTTGGCAAGTTGTTCCTTTCCCCTGGCGAGAGCAGCGCGAGCGTCTTCATCAAAATAATGCCTTTCCAGGGCTGACTCGTCATAACCAGCACCTTCAGCACCAAGCATATCGAGGGCGGCCTCCCACACTTCAGCTAAAGTGATCTCATACTTGGGACCAAGAAAAGCGAGGCTTCCACGCCCCAAGACGCTATGCAAATAGAAGTCGAATAATGTTGAGCCGAAGCTGTTCTTGGTCGCCTCATGAGAATCTTCAGCTGCGATTCTGCCGGCGACAGCCTCATCACGCTCCCTCTCGGTTTTGGAAAGCTGAAGCTTAAGCAGTTGAATCTCTGCTTCCTGGGAGTTGTTTTTCTTTTGAAGCTCAGCAATATCAGAAGCATAGCCCTCGTTGATTCTTTTCTGCACTTCAAGCCTGTCCTCAGCGTCCCTCTGACTGGCATGAGCATCTCTAACTTGTCTGAGAAGCACTTCTTCTTTTTGAGAGTATGAAGTAGAGGAAGCAGCAAGCTCATCTTTCAACTTCTCAACCTTTGCTTCGAGCTCCTCGTTGTAGGAAGTAATGCTCCTCATTTCGGTGTCATGCTGCTCAAGGACCTTTTGCCACTCAGCCTTATCATTTTCCATGGTGAGCATGGCCTCTAAGTTGGCACGGTTAACTCTTTGAAGCTCATCAACAAGCTTCTGCCAGTTTGACATCCTCTCGATATCAAGTTTGACGGCGTCAAGATTTCGTAGCATAGCAGGCTTGTCAATAGGAACCAGGTCAAGGTCGAATCTCACACCCTTTAAGCACCATTGTGGAAAACGACTTTGTAAAGTGGCTGGGCCAGGTCCCACTTGAAATTTAGGCCTGCTTATTATTGTCTGGATGTCCTCCTTCCCGAGAGCAGGAGAGTCGGAAGTAATGTCAAGAGGGGCAGGGGCAGTAGGCTTTTCGGGAATAGTGGAAGCATGTCTCTCACCATATCGGGCTCGTTTGCCTGAATCTTCAGCTACATGACCCTTTCCTCGGTCGTCGTGAGATTTCCTTTTGTGAGAGTCGTCACTTCTCTGCAGAGAATCATGGTGCTCATCCCTATCCCTTCTGTCATAACGCTCTTCTGCATCCCTCCTTTCACGAGCCTTTCGAGCAGCCCTCTTTTCGTCAGACTCTCTATAGGAGGGAAAGTAACGCCGATAATCATATTGACCACGCCCCCCGTAGCGTTGGAAATCCTGATAATATGATCCGTCGCGTGTCATTGAAGAATCTGAAATAAGAAAAGATAAGCTTTAGAAATCTTTAAAGTATAAGAAGATAAGTGCATAAATGTGCTGGAAAATCCTTAGTTGTGTGTGAAGTGCAAGCTACTCGCGTTGGACTAACGAACCACTCCTCTGTTGGGGGGAAGTGATAGATTTCACTGTTGATGACAATTCTTGAGATAAAGGAGTTAGAGTCTGTTGGAGGGCAGATGTTGCTTCAATTGTCGGAGGTATAGCTTTACCATGAGCAGGGTCTTCTTTAAAGAGCTCTTGGGAAGTGATAATTATGTCACTTAAATCCCCAAAGATGTCATCACCGTCATGCCCAACCTGATTCCCTCCATCAGCTCCTTTGTCAGCACTCTTCCTGGTTTGGGAAAGGGGCTCCTCTTCTTCTTCAATAATGGGAGCAAGTGCGGGCTTTTCGGAGGGTCCCGTATCGTCTCTTGGAGTAGAGCACTTTACTAATAAGGTTTCTGCAGAAATTTCTCCTCGCATGTGCTCTTTAGTGGAGATCGGAAGATCAGGAGTTTTCACCGGAGAATCAGGAACCTCCGTTGGAGCTTCACGAGGCCGAGTAAAGCGAGAGGGATGGAGGAGTCCGTATTGATGTAAAAATTCATCGTTTAGCAGAAACTTTATGCTCCTCTCTTCTACCGGCACGGCATTTAATCTTTCAAAAATTTGCTTAAGACTTGGGTCCCTAGCAGGGGGTGGAAGTGCTAAAAACAGGAAAAGAATGAAATTAGCAACTGAGAGTTCAGATCTCGAGAAAGTTTCAAAACGGAAAAAGTAAAGACAGGAAATCTTACTTCCCACTCTCCAGATGGCATAAAACCCTGGAGGGCAGCGAACAAAGAAAAACTGATTCAAAAATCCGTGAGCGCTTTTGGAGAGATCAGTAATAAGTTTGCGGTTTCGAGCGCTTCTTATAACCACGATGGAGGGATGGTCTTTAGTTTTCGTGAATGAGCAAAAATAGCAGATCTCCCCGAAGCTTGGTAATCGATCCAAAACTCTCCTAAATAGAACACATAACCCCATCAGAATGGCGTAGCCATTGGGGTGTAATTGGAATGGAGAGATAGACAACCGAAGCAGGAACTATTGGAGAAAGTCATTAAAGGGAGGAATAGCGCCGTTCAAGCACATTTGGCGATTAACAGCAACAAAGCCAAGAGGGGGCCTATCCGCGGTGTCATTTGGCCCCGGAAATAAGATGTCAGCATCATCAATGCCAAACTGGACGCGCAGTTGGTTAAACACCCGCTGATTCAAAGTTGTGGATGTTCTCTCCGGAGGGTTGTCTATAGGGATGGCTACTGGGAAGACATCTTCAGCCTGGCCCATCGGCTCTTCTTGATGAGAGGTCATTCTACACAAGCAACTGGATGTTCAAATGCGAAGGTGCACGTTTCCTAAAAAGTGTGAAGTGTCGTGCAAAGCTAATAAAAAAAAATAATAACAAGTAAAGATAACTGGAATTAAACTGGTTGACGATTGATTGACTACGGTAATTTCAGAACTTGTTATTTAAAGCTCAAGCATAATATTAATGCGGGCTGGTCAGTTTCAATTGACTAATCCAGTGCTGCTTTAATATTCCACTTGAAATCGATAGCACTTCGTTCACACGATTTATTTAAGTTAATCATCTATCATTAGCTAATCTGTCATTTGATGTGGGCAGTCGATGGCAGTATATTCGTCCCAATTTTCTGTAAATGTTGTATCAAATAGATTGTTAGCTTGCAAGTTGAAGTAATCTGTAAAAGAATGCAGCAAAGTTCAACAGTTCAAAGTTCAAACAAAATTTACAAGTGTTAAGTTGTCAACGACTCAAGAATTCTTTGTACGGGTTAAGCTAAGTCATTGGTTATTTGGATGACTCGGCTACGACCTAAGGAAAGTGAGGCGAGTTAAGTTAGGTTGCTTCAATTTTAAACCGCTGATGTTATAAGTCGGCAGTGCTAAGAGTCGTAAATCAAGGAACAGAAGGGAGGCTCCAGTTCAAAGCAACAAGAAATCTTCTAAGTTCTAACTCGGTTACGACTCATGGCTTGAGTCGTAAAACTTGCTAGGTCGGATTAAAGTCAAGGGTAAAGGCTACTGAGTCGCATGGAAGTTGTTGAGTCGTTCACGGCTTATGGTTTGAGTCGTGCACGGTTTAAAAGATAAGTCATGAAGAAGTAGCAAGTGCTGAGTCGTTCACGGCTTGTGGTCTGAATCGTTCGCGGTTTAAAAGGATAAGTCGTCAAAAGGACCTAAAGGGTTGAGTCGTTCATACGACCTAAGACCTGAGTCGTCTGAATTAACACGGTTAAGGCATCAAGTCGCGCATGATTAACTCTACAAAGGCCCCTAAGGTCGGTTCTCCACTCACACACTGCCACATCATCTCTTAAGTTAACCCACGAAGCCAAGGACCCATTAACCCGGTTAACCCGTCAAAGCCTTCCTTATCTCTCCCAAATTCACTAACCAGTTAACATGAATCACTGTAATTAACCATCTCTGTCTCACATCATCACGAATCAATCGAAAATCCAACACAAATCGCCTCAAATCCGCCATACATCCGGTGCATTACCATATTCACAAGAATCGCCACAATAATTCAATCAAAGGATTAATCGAATCATGATTTATGGGAAAATGCAGCACGCGAAAGTGTATTAAGGACGGCGAGTGGAATACTGGTGAGTTGATGATGGATGCGGCTGATTGTTGATAAGATTTACTTACGCAATATGAAGTTAAAGGATGGGATGACGGTTGGTAAGCTTGGAATCGCCTTTGGGAGCTTGAAGGGGCGTTAATGGCAGACACGGTTTAAAAGTTAGGAAATGAGAAGAAGGAAGTAAGAGCAACGACTCAGGTGTTTTATAGCTGTGGGTGGTGAAAGTTGAATCGGCGCACGAGACAAGATAAGTCGAAGTACACGACCTACGACTTAGGCGCGTACTTCGAGGGGCAAATGTTAACCTTGTTTTGCTCAACGACTCAACTGGTAGCGACTCATCTTCTTAAGAGGGACTCACGACTCATGGAGATCAGTGACTTAGTGGACCAACGACTCAACCGAGCTAAGGAAAGGATAGTCCGACTCATCTACTTAAGGAAGGTACCGACTCATCTACTTAAGAGGGATACCGACTCATTTGATAGCGACTCAGTCAGTTAACGGCTCAAGGCAACTAAGAAGGCAAGGACGACTCAAGGGGTTAACGGCTCATAAGAAAAAAAAAGCCGACTCAGTAAGTCGCCGACTCATCAAGTTTATCGACTCTACGACTCAACTGTTATGCGATTCATGGATGCTACTGACTCAGCGACTCAACAAGCCCATGACTCATCCTGTAAGGCCACTCAAAGGAGCGACTCACGACTCATCATGGCTCGTCTACGACCTAAAACCATTGAGCCGTAGTCCGTTGCCGCAGGACCTATGCTAGTGGGAGTTGACTCGGAAGCGACTCAGGACTTAGCTCCAAATCCAGCAAAGGAATGGGTCAAGGGAAAACAGGGGCTTGGTCCAATAAGTCGGCCATGACTTAATATGACTCGGCCACGGGTCAGGCATGAGTCGAACACGACTCACGACTCAGAGCAGAAAACTCCTATAAATACATGACCACCTCCAACATTGAAGGGACTTTTTGGCGGATTCTCTTCAAGCGCTGATACTCTGCTGCATTCCAAACCAATTCAACACTTGAAGCTCTCGAGACACTAAGAACGCTACAAACAACTTCAACAAGAGATCACGTACATCCAACATGGATTCGAAGACTCTCATCTCCATCGAAGTTTAAAATACTTGTTCTAAGTTTCTTGTAGTTCAAAGTGAATTGTACTTGGGAAGAATTGTATCAACTTGTAACGAGATCATCAATAAAAGTACTTAAAGTGGACGTAGGCTGTACCCATAAGCCGAACCACTATAAAATTGCTGTTGTTTACTGCTTTTCCGTTATTACTTGCTTGTAATTCTTTCCCGATCTATTGGGTGGTGCTTTCACAACTACACTTCACACACCGGGGTGTTAGCGTTCAAATTTAAGCGTTAACAATATCTTTACAAGATATATATTTTCCATTCTTCAAAAATAAATGAATATTTATTTTTAAACCCAATTTCCAAATTCCATTAATAAATTCCATTTTGAATTTATATTTCCAAAAATATTTATGAATACATGATTTCCCTTCGATTTCTAATATTCATTTTCAATTTATCTTCAAAAAGATAAATTCACTATATTTACTTAATATTGGAAAACATTTCTATACTTATTTATTTATAAGTAATTCACAAGTCTTTTTATTTTCTATACTTGGAAAATATTCAATATACTTAAATCGAAATTAAGTATATATTTCATTCTTTAAGGAAATCATTCTCTTAAACATATTTATTTGGGCCAAAAAGAATATTGCGTAAAACATTGTTACGACAACCCAAAATCACTAGTATAGGTATTCGAAATTAAAATAGATATATAAATCCCAATACTATACAAAACATTTCCTTTCAGAAATCATCTATTATAACAACAGTGTTATAATATACTATTTCCTTCTATTTCTCGAAAGCATCTATTTCAACAATGAATGTTGAAATCTATGGTTTCGATAGTTAATACTTTTTAAAACATCTTTAGATCGTTTTAATTCTATTTAAAACATCTCATTCAAAACCATTTCTTTAACATATTATTCACTATTCAAAAACGTGAATATACTCGTTAACCAATTTTATCATTTCTATTTACTTTGTTTTACAGGTTTATTCACTGTCTAAAATGTGAACATAACTCCATTAATAAATTACAACAATTTACTTATCAAAATAAGTTGTTGTGGATTTATAAAATAATGTTTATAAATTCCATTTCTATTTATAACACTTCCTCTTATAAATTTCCTTTATTAACCTATTCGATTTATAATTCAATTATATACCGAAAGTCCATACTATAAGTTAAATGCTTATAATTTATTTGTTTACAAAAATCGTTCCTTTAAACTTCATAATTATAAATCTTATAACTTATAAGATTCATTTATTTATCCAAATCTATTCCTTAAATAACTTTATAAATTTTATAAACCTATTGTTTATAAAATTTCGTTTATAACTTCACAGTTAAAATCCTATAAATTTCATTTCTTTATGAAACTCATTCACAATTCATTCTATCACTTATAAAAGCTCGTTTCATAATTCCAATATTTTTAATTTATAAATATCAATTTATAAATCTTTTATATGGATCAATTTATATTATTCTTTTAAAACGTCTTTAAACTCCTTTATAATTTCATCATTTTGATTTATAAAATAATCAAATTTCATAAATCCTATTTTTTAAACTTTTTATAATAAATTCAAAAATCTCAGTTTAAACTATTTTATAAAATCATTAATCCCATATTTTCAAAAATCAACTTTTAATTGTATTTCTCAAAAATATAATTTTTATAATATTAAAATTATAACGTTTATTTATTTAAAATGAATCAATTCCAAAAATAGTTTATAAACGTATACTTTCAAAATTCACTTTAGAAATCCCTTAAAAAATCAAAATCATTGTTTTTAAACTTCAAAATTGGATTCGATGATGCAACACATCGAATAGTCAATCACGACTTTCAAATATCATATATCGATATGATAAACAATCAAATATCACAATATATGAATCAATAAATATTTGTGAGGAATCCAGTTGGATCCCTCCAACCTGTTTCCCTGCATCCACAGACATTAGCACAATACCCATTCCACTTCGAGGTGGAATATTGCAGTATATGGGATTTTATAAAATATTATCCGCTTACTAACGGCGCAATAGGGTCTCATCCGCTATACAATGCGGGAAATCAATCAATTGCAATATATACATATGCCAATATATATATATATATATATTGCTATATATATATATATAGATATATCCTACTATATCTAATATCACAACCAACAACAATCGATAAATAACTGCAAATCCAACTTATAAATTTTTGAGTGAGAAGTTCTCACCTTTGCTTTTATTTTGCAATCCATTTCCCATCTTGACTCGATTTTTCTTGATTTATACCTTATATAAATATTTACACAATTTATTAATATTCGAACAAATCGAATAATAAATTTTGATTTGATAATTTTGATTTATTGGTGATTTTATTTTAATAGATAAATTAACTGATGGTTTTATTTAAACCAATTTCTTCTTTTAATAAATTTATCTAATTAATGATTAAATTTTATACTAATGATTTTATTTAAACGAATCATAAATTTTTTTACTAATTATTTTACTTTAAATTAATATCTTCAAATCAACTTCTTTTAATAAATTTGTTCAACTAAATATTGAATTAAAACTAAACTCCCTTTTTAATAAATTAATCAAATATATATAAATTTAAACTCTGGGATTTTTCCTTTTCTGGTAAAATCATATATATATATATATATTCATTGTATTTTTCTTTGAAGATAATATATACAGATTTTAAAATTTGTAAATAATAATTTTTTTTCCAAACTTTATTTATGTAAAATATTTTCTGTAAATAATCACAGTAACTCATTTTACTGTCAATATACCAACATTTAAACTAATTTTTTTTTTCAAATTTAAATTGAATAAACAAATCAATATCCTTTCAAATTTTCCTGCATATATATCTATTCAATCGAAAACTTTAAAACAGCGAAAAATACCTTACTGCCTTGAGCACCTATACATGCGAACGAAACTGGCGTCGCCCTCCTCGAAGTCACGCGACCCTCACCTGACAAGCTCGAGTTCGAGCATCGCCGACCCCCAGTTGACGTCGCCGCCGATTGGGGACACCACGTCCACTATCCCCACGCATGCACCCACACGCACGAACGCAAATCGCCTGAGCACGTGCCTCCCCCACACGATCGAAGGCCTACTTCGAACCATCTGGACATCGCGACCCCCTTCAGATGCTTGAACCGCCGCCACCCCTCGCGCCGCGCGCGCGCGCCTCACGCGAATGCCGACCCCCAACTGACTCGCGCGCCGCCGCACTTGCCACTGCCTCCCCTCGTCGCCTCGCGATTTCGATTTTTTTTTTATATATATACAAGGTTGCGGCCATTAATTTTATGTGAGAGAGCGGTTTCGTTTTCTTAAGGAAGAGAAAAAGGAGGAGCTTGCGACATGAAATTGGGAATGAGAGAAAAAACTTTCCAGGCTTTGGCCATTTTTATTTTTATTTTTCTTCGATTTGGAACTGAGGGGAGAAAGGAGGGTACGGGGTAATTTAAAATGGAAGAAGGCATGGTGTACACGATCCGATATCGTGATTTTAGGCGTGGTTCAAGTGTGTGATTAAAGGAAGGAAACGTGCTGACGTTGACCCATTTAAATTTAAATTTCAAATTGAATTCATTTTAAAATTCCAATGCATTTACACGTCGCGTGCTCACATATAAAATCCAAAAAATACGAAATTTGAGATCTGAGAATAATTCAATATTACGGATCCAATGGAACTGGTTTCGTCGAATTCCGAGACTGTGCCTCGGACGGCTATTTTTAAATATCGATTCAAACGATTAAAATTTTAAAACTGAACAAAGCAGTTTCAAATTCAATTCTGAAGCTTCTATTACCTTCAGTATTATCAATATGAATTTTACAACCCTTTGAAATATTTTTAATTGGCTTAAACTTGAAGATTTAAATTTTTATTCAACTCTCAATAGATTAAATTTTATAATTTAATTGCCAAATTTTATTCTGATAATTTGAAATTCAATTCAAACCATCATTCAAATATTTAAAATTAATTAAATATTTCAATTTAAATTGTTCAAAATTCTGGGTCGTTACAAACTGACTTTGCCATATTTTTTTATTTAGCAATAAAGTGCAATCTCTTCGAGCTAGAGCTGTGATTTATTGAATATGTCATATAACCATCACGATGCACAAAGAGCTAAGTTCCATCATACAGTGGGATTTATTCAAATAGGAAGTGACTGTAATACGACCGGTCACTCACTAAGTGAAACCCGAGCTCGGGGGCAAGCCATCACACACTAAGTGAAACCCGAGCTCGGGGGCAAGCCATCACACTAAAGACTAAATAGGATTGATACACGACAATCCTCTAACTAACTCCAGGTACCCAGAAACTGGATTGGAGTTTAAACACAAATCGGTTACGAATTGATTATCCGTAACACATATCCGGGTCCCTAGAGTGCAGTCAGAGTGTAAACACAACTCGGGTGTGACTGACCACCCGCAAACTAATTTAAGTCCCCAGAGTGCGGATGAAATGCTAAGTGTCAAGCGGGTGTGACTGACCGTCCACAAAATAAATTAAGTCCCCGGAGCATGGACATATCCTTGAAACTTAAGCAGGCTTGAATGACCGCCAACATACAAATAAAATTCCCGGAGTGTAGACGCGACCTTCGATAAGAGAGCAAGTGTGATTCGATTACTTGAACTATCCTTGTTTCAGCATTGATTCAGCAGCGCTAAACTCGATGTGTTGTAGGAAAAATGCAATCGCTAACCGAATTTTACAAGTCGTCCCTGAAATTGGGGGCAGAACTTAAGTGTCAACCACTGACTAAAGCAGTGCAGCATCGGAGTTCAGCTTAATGTCCGGTCATGACTCGTATACATGATTTTGGGACTTGACAAATAAACATAAACTCGATCTGAGGGTTGAAACTTCATTTGTGTACTGAACTGGAATTCAAATGCTGGAACACTTAAGCAAATAAACGCAAATTGAGTTGAAGACAAAATAGAATATCATTTCAACTATTTTTGGAAGGAAATTATGTATAAGTTTATTTCAAAAAATCCTACTAGCGGATGTTGAACCCGCATCTATACACGGCTAACAAAAAGAACAAAAGATGTTCCTATCTGCCCAAAAATACACCAAGGAAACACGTCTATTCTTTCTTTTTTTCTGCTTCCTCTTTGGTGTTGGCCCACTAGATTTACCACTTGGTTTCCTCTTCATGCCCTTACCTTTCGAAGGCTGACTCCCCGCCAGGGGCTTTATGTGTACCACCTCTTCCTTCAAACTCACATGGGTAGGTATGCTTCCAAAAGGTGGAGTTGGAGGGACCAGATCAACGGTAGGAGGTGGAATAGGTACACTGGTGTCGAAAACCGTACCACTAGGAGATATCATTCTTAACGGAACTAGGCCGGGTTTCGCCATCCCACCTCCAAAGCTACTATCCCAAGCGGCTGCCTCCATTTCTGCATTAATCTTGGCTATTATCTCTTCTTCGTGAGTTGTTTGAGCCTCACCCGGAAGAATGATGGTTGGGACCGAGGAGCTGGTCGCTGGCGTTACTCCACTCATAACAAACGGCAAGGCAGAAAAAGGGTCACTATGATGACTGAGAAGTTCCTCCATCATCTATTCATTGAATTAAAGTGTGCTCCCGTGTACATCATCTGTAGGTGCAGTGGCCGATGTCTTGGTCGCTTCCGTAATAATCGCCTCCTGCGCATGATGTGACTCTTGAGTTGCAGTTAGCGAAACTGATGTGACTCCATCACTGGAAGGAGACAAAATAAGAGCCGTTAATAATCACTTCAAGTAGTGATTATGATTTTAAACAAGTATGAGAAGTGTTTGGATTACCTTCCTCAGTTGGCTCACAAGCGCTGGAGCAGCTTCCAAAACTTGATCGTGAGCCGGAGGCAACTGCGGTTGGTCATGATAATAAGCTGGAATAGATTGAGGATCAATCGAAGATGAAGATTCAGGTTGGGTTGGGGCGGGAAATTCAGAACTTATGTCATGACGCTCAACACCTTAACCCTCTCCAACCTCCGAGTGCTGGATGACAAGTTTCTCCTTTTCGTATGAGATCATTGTTTCATGGAGAATTTTTCATCCATCTTCGTTCAACACTCGGTTCTCAAGTTCAAATTCATCAACAGATTCACCCTAGTGCTTGGCCTTTTCATCTTCAACCAGTCGGCCCTAGGCATTGTGCAGATGTGTCGAATAGTTCTCGAGCCAGGCTAGGTTTCTATGTTTCAAGACGTAAACATTGTAAGTAATGAGCAGATCTTCAATATCCGCCTCTAGCTTGGACTTGACCATTTTAACCTCTTCTTCAACCCTGGCTTCCATCTCCCTGATCTTAGCCGATGCCACATCCCGCTAGCCCCGGAGCACCATAGCCTTCTCACACGCCACCCGCGCTGCCTTGTTCGCGCCATCTTTTTCTTTGTTAATTTCAGAAAATTTAGCTTTGAGTTCGTTGAGCTCCTTCATGGCAGCGTCCCTTTCAGCAATGACTGTAGTGTTTCGGTGGCCCATCTCCTCCACCAAAGCAAAATATGTTTGTCTCATCCTCTCCATTGCCAAGTTCGCCTCAACGACCTTTTGGATGGGCTCAATTTCGAATTTTCGATAAGACTCGGCTTCGCTGTTGAGCACTTGAATAATCCGGTTTTTTTGGGTGAGTTCAGTTTCTAGTTTCTCAACTATCTTTGCCCACTCAAAGGCCACCTTCGATGATTTTTCTACAGCTTTCACCCACTCCCTGTACTAGGTATAGATGTCATGAATGTAATCATGCATTGTGTTTTCTGCTTCTGAGGGAATTTTCTTCAAATGAAGGGGAAGATGTAGCCGTCAAAGCATATATTTAGAAATTCTTTCTTCAATTAGGAAATTCTAATAGCTCCTTCCCAGTAGACTTAGTGATAGCTTGTTCAGAAACAACGGAAGCTTCGGCCTCATGTTTGTGACGTTGTGATTTAGTCCTAGAGGTTTGAGAGGATGATTTTTGGCGAAGAGGCTTTAATGGTTGTTTTCCATGGCCTGAAGGTTGTATGGGGGCTCGTGGAGGAGAACTCGATCGGGATCGATGTCTATAATCTCTATTCCTCTGTCTCTCGTAACGTTCCTGACTAGAGTAACCTTGATCACGGTCTCTTTCAGCCTCCCTCCTATGAGGCTCATAGTAGGAGCTAGATGATTGACGCGTTGAACGATGACTTCCCAACATAGATTCGATTATCGTCATCGTATCTCAAAAAGAAGAAAGAAAAACAGAGTTAGTAATCTCATGAATTGGGCAACTTATGATTAGAAACTGTGAGTATCGTGAAGTGTATATGTATTTGCAACCCTCTGACCAATGTCGGCCATGCTTGTGTGAAGAGATTCGCTTAAGCCTAGAGCACTTGGAAGCTCCTCCAATCCAGTGTCATGTTGAAGTGACACATAGTCCGAGATCGGAATATCGGTAAGCCCTTGGGATTCTCTACTTGAGGGGGAGGAGTCTATATGATTTTAACACCAGAGACTGGTAGAGACACAACTACGGATTTCAACCTAAGAGGCTTATGATGCTTATAAGCGGTTGCCTTGCCTTTTCTTCTTTCCTCCAAATCTTGAAAACTGCTTGAAGGTCCGACTATGGGCTCGTTATCAGTAGGTGTAGCCTCTCTATCGCCTTCCTTAACTATTACAATCCTGGGCACTCTACGTTTGGCTCTTTTGACGGAGCTATTCTGATCGATCCTTCGAGTCTAATGCTCTAATTTTGATCGATTAGCCAAAAAATCCTCAATTTCTCATCCGAAAGTACCGAATCGATTTCTCTCATTTCACTCAACACCTCTTGAAGAATTCGAATTATCTCTTTAACGTAGGCGCCCTCTGGCCGTGGAATCGAGGCTGCAAAAGGAATAAAATGTTAGAAAGGATATTAGGCAAGATCACTTGTGCAAACGGTGCAAAGATGAAGCACTTACGCTTAACTATCCATCACGTGGCGAAACCCGACGGGCATCGGACATAGAACCAGTCAGTTTTGAAATAACTCAATCTGGTCCAGGAGCCGGTCATTATTTGGCAATTCCTAACCGCCTCTAAGAACATGAAAAAAGGCTGTCTCCCTGACTCTTGACATTAAATATAAATCTAATTTCTTCTGGAGTTGGGGGGGCCATAAGAGATGCTCCGTGAAGATAATGAATGTGTTGTTTAACAAAGCATACCCGTTCGGATGCAATTGCGATGGAGCAATCCCTAAAAAAGCCAACACTTCTCAAATATACTGGTTAAATGAAGGAAGTGTCCTAGCTGTACAAGAATGTCGGTTAAAGGCAGTATACCCCTCCGGGGAAGCATGTGGTCTGCCATTTGGCCCCGGAAGCAGAACATCGTTTATCGGCATCCCATGACATAGGCAAATTCTTCCTAGAATAAATTCGAAAAAGTTAGTTGGAACTGAATCTTGCGAGTTCAAAATTACATTTACTCCAAGAAGCTCATTCGGGGCTAGGATTATAACTTCATCCGCAATAGCTGGTATTTCTATTACCAAAGGAGATGAACTTTATGCCTCCTGCTGCGGTGTACTTGTGGATTCCATGACTGATTAACTATCAAAAACCATCATTAGATGATAATAAGCCTGTGTACTCCCCAGTGTGAAGTGTGGGAATGTGATGTGCAGTTTAGTGCTACATAATACTTAAAAGGTTCTACAGAATTTGAGGAAATGACCAAATGAAAAGACTTCGAAATTCTAATGGAGTAACCGTCATCACTGTCTGTCACAACCGTGCCATCCGAACTTTAGAGGCCAGTCCACATTAAAGTTTTTTGCTAAGTTACCATTCCATCAACGAGCTTCGAAGGGCAGTCAATTATACAATTTAACGATTAAGTCCAATTATGCAAGGCCGAAGCTCGTCGGAGTCAAGTTTTCAAATGAACGTCATTTCGTATCCATCAAAGAAGAAACCTAGATAATTCATGGCAAAAGCCTTAGTTTCGTATCGATCTTTACAATCGTTCCGTATCCACTACGGTTAATCACTTCGTATCGGTCAAGGTATTCAATTCGTATCTATCGACGCCAACCACTTCGTGTCGATCGACGCCAACCACTTCATGTCGATCGACGCCAACCACTTTGTATCGATGAGAAGGCGCCATTTTCGTATCGATCATTTAATATACATATCATATCGATGGAAAAGTGTCAATTTCGTACCCACCTAACAACTTAGTATCATATCAATCAAGAAGGCATCAGTTTCATATCAATAAAAGTTCATTGAATTCACACCCATACTTATTCGAAATGATAGATATGAAGTTTGAGAACCCTCTATCTATACGAAATCAGAGGGCGGAGATCGATATGAAACCTCACATTATAACCGGTACGAAATTATACATCTTCTTCTCCAATCCATTGATACGAGACGAAGGCTGAAACACCATCTACCAAATCTTTCGTAACCTTCCAAACACCTTCTTCTCCAATCAAACACGAAAACATCCGAGGATTCGCATTCAACCATCTCCTCTTTCCCAAACTTGGCTATTAATGCAAATGGAGAGACATGAGAATTAAAATCTCATCATTGTACATTGATTTTGTTCAGTGAATTACCTAATTTCAACAATTGGCTTGAAGGATTGGAGTTTGATTCGATTCGAAAGCAAAGGCAGGTTTAATTTCTTTCAAATCGAAGCGATACGAAATCCGGAAAAAAATGTGAACATGTAAAAATCTTTCTAAGTACAGAAACGTGTATATATATGGGTCGGCCCTAAGAAATTATCGATTTGTCTCCGGGGTAGAGTGACCGGTTGAAAGTGGTCTCTAGCGTCACCGATACGAGAACCATGTTCGTATCCTTTTACCCAACCAATATGAGATAACAAATTAATTTTCATTGACCATCGATCTAGGACGCGACCTTGCGTATCCATCGACCCATCGTTACGAACGATAGTATGAAGACCGATTGAGCTATTCAAACCCATGAAGCATCTATCCATACGAGAAGACAAATTTGTATCCACTATTGTCAAGCCTGCAAAAATCCGTATCCATCGATAAAAATGTTCTAAAAGGCTAACTGATGCATATTTCATATCCATCGATAGGAAGATATTTTTTCCAACTTCTCAAATCGATCCGGAGAAGATCCGTACTAAGAGACACACTATAACGACCCTCAAGCATTGTTACAATTGAATTTCACATTGATTCAGGAGAGGGTTAATACAGAATTCGATACAAAAAACAACTTAAAAACTGACAACGACTCATGAACGTGCGAACAATAACGGGATTCAGGTCAACATGCATACATGTATGCCAAACTAACATTCAATTTTCAAACTTTACAAGAATTGAATTCTCATTTAATGGCAATTGCCAAAACAAGCGACAGTTTGCTATAGTTCGATACTCGGTTACAACAGTGCACAGTACAAAAATTGGCAGTCAACATCATTACTTACATCATAAAGATCAACAAAAAATTACAGCTCCCGACGAGAAGACAACAATCATTCAACAAGTTAGATAAAACTGTTCAGGATGAAGATTGCAACTTTACAATGCACGTCATGTTCCCACAAGACATACATTGGGGGGAAAATATTATCCCGCCTTTTGGCAAGACCGTGACAACAAGAAGTTGACTAAGAACCAAAGACGGTCTGTCCCCAAGATTGATTATACACGGTTCACTATGGATGTCGATAAATTGTATCCGAATCCGAATCAAGCTACAATTGATGTGATAAGACAAGCAAAGTAATGAAAGCCAACGTTCAAAATTTCAAGTCAATCGGAGTTCATATGCTCAAGATATGATTGATGCAAGCAAAGAAAATTGTTTCATTCATATCCATCAGTTCGTACGAATCCCTTCCGTATGCATCGGTTTGCATGCCACAATTCGTATCCATCTAGGGAATAAACCTCCTTCGCATCGATCCTGTTCGAATCCACCAACTGTGCATGGTTTCATATCGATCAGTAGCAAGTGAGTCCGCTTATCCATCAAGATGCACCTACTTCGTATCCATTGACTGTAACACAAGTATCCATTTCGTATCGATTGAATTTCGGACATGCTTCGTATCGATCAACCACAAACGATACAAAATCAATATCTCCCATCGATACGAAAGCAACTATTCTATGGTCAATATGAAGAAGCCGGCCGTCTATCGATGTGAGGTGAACGCTAAGTGATCGATACGACGTCGACGCTTCTCATTGATACGAAGCAGAACACAAAGCATCGATGCGAATGGAATATGAAAAATGGATACGAAATGAGGCATAGTCGATCAATGCAAACAAGACCAAGTCAGATCGACTTGAAGGAGGCGTAAACAGTGGGAAGACTTAATTGATTCGGCAGGAACTTTAGATCGATCCAAAAAACAAGTGCCATGTCAACAAGCAAGCACATGCTCACATTGATGCGAAACCATTGATACGAAGAGGATCGATGCGAAGAAAGCAGCAGTCATAAAACCCTAATGTGCATCGATCATAACTCACAATCTACAAGTCCAAATGCCACCAAATTTTCACAGCAGCTTACGTACAACCTAAAGAATGCTCATGCTCAATTTCGACTCGATTGGGCCAAATCTTGATTGATACAAAATTCGTTCGCGTCGATCACGAACTGTGTGCAAATGACATGGGATCGATCGCGCGGGCCCACCCACGTGAGAGAAGGGGTCTTCCGAGATCTGAGCAAGATATTTGCAACCTACGCTTATAAATAGTAGCCTAGGTCCTACAGAAAAGGAACCTTTTGGCTCTTCGACGTCCATACTCTGCCGAAATAACTGTTGCACTTGTACTCTACTGTTGTAATCCATTAACTCATTGTAACCAGCAAGAAAAAGTCAATAAAATCATCAATTTCATAGTGGATGTATGCCATACGCCGAACCACTCTAAATCCCTGTGTTTCTGCGTGTTTCTCTTTTCTGTTTTAGAAGTGTTTATTAGATAATACCCCTTTTCCATTTATTTTCTTCATTTTATCTCTTCAAATACTTCCGCAGGGTGTTGTGCCCAATTTTGGTACAAACACTAGTATACATAAAATAAATGTGTACACTGCTTCATACTAGTTGCACAATCCCAATCTCATCCAATGTGCAACAACCAATCAAAACTAGTACAACAAAAATCAAATCATCAAATGATTATTAACTAATCAACATTAGTGTCATAAATATCGAATCAACAAATGTGTATTTTCCAATCGACATTAGTAACACGAACAAAATCATCTAATAATCAAAACCATAATTGATTATCTGTCATTCAATAGTAAAATGATAAAATACCGCCCATTTGTCCAAATTTGATTTCATTATCATATTGCAAATATACATGACAATTACACTAAACAATTAGTTATATATTCTACAACCATCTAAATAGTATATTTATGACCATTATTTTCTTAACTATAAAATCATTTTATTATTATTTATTATAGAAGCACCTTTATAATTTCATCTCAAAATAATAATAATTCTTAAAAAAAGAAAATATATTCCAAATATCAGTTATTATACTTCAATTTCTTCAAATACTTTAAAGAAATATATTTTAATCAGAAAAAGTAATTTACATCAAATTACTTTTTGAAATAATAAAATATATGTTAAAACCATTTAATAATTTTCGAAACCGACTTATTACTATTTACGTCAATAATAACAATATTTTATTTAAATCCAAAATATCTTGAAAAACATGGTACATATGTTTCACAATTCAATCCACGTAGAGAATAACTAATTTAAAATCATGGCAATCATGGATAAATGGGTGGATACTTTAAACAGATTCAACACCATAATAGATTCATGCACTATGTGGATTTACCCAAAACTATCAACCATTACACTCCATATCCAAAAGTAATAATTCACGTTTAATCATGATCTGCTTCCCCTCCTCCGCAGTAGATGGTGGCATAATACTGGCAGCTCGAACTACATTGTGTGCATAAGCTTTGACTACTCTTCCTTCCGCCTACAAAGTGCGCAAATATTTTTGAAATGACGATCTATCTAGGGTTATAACACTTGATCCTTGAGAGGTCCACCTTATATTGGTTGGCTATGTGTCCTTTCTTATGGAACCTATTAAATGTAATTGCCTACCTCTTATCTTGATCTCCTTGCTGACCATTTCCCTTGAGCTTCCCTTAGTGACGATCTACTTTAAATCCTTCCTTTTCTATCCCTTAACTATTTCTCCATTAATTGAATTCAACAAGGCTTCTTCAACTAATCCTTCAGATGTGGTGCCATGTGGGATCTGTTTAGTGCAAACATTTTAAGTGGGGAATTTACTTTTTACACACTTCGTCGCCTTCCTGTCCGGTTTATTTATTAAATCAAACCCGAACCTTGTGAGCTCATTAAACTCACTCATATATTCACCTAATATCATGTCCCTCTTCTTTAAAGGAATGAACTTCTCAATAAAAATCCTTTTTCCACTCCTGAGAAAAACTTCATTTCAAAAATACTTTTGAATTCCACCCAAGTAATGTTCTCATCATCTGCTTCTAAAGTGGCAACTTCCCACTATTATTTACCTCTCCATGTAGGTGCCATGAAGCTAACTATCTCCAACTAATGTTACATAATCGCTAGAAATCTTCTCAAATGAGTTCAGCCATGCCCATGTCACTACATAAGGTTCGGTCTGAATATAGGATTTTCTACCTGTACTAGAGAAATCCCTGCACAGCTTTAGGAAATCTATAGTTGGTAGTTGTTAATCCAAATATTCACCATTCGATCAAGTCAAGACCACTTTAAGCAAAGAGCAAGAGAGAAGAGCTCCAGTCAAACCTTTCGAAGGAGTCGAAGGGATGCTACCGTCAAAGTTTGGTAGCTTCAAGGCCTTTCGAAGTTGTCGAAAGGTTTCTTCTATCAGCATCCAGAGAGTTCATCCCCTTTGAAGAAGATGAAGGAGTCGAAAGCATCCTTCCTCCCTCATTAATAACCCTTCGACTATTTAAATACCTTTCGATTAAGGTGAAGCCACACCTTACGAAGACAATGAATAATAACTCTTTGAGCATACACCAAGCCATTCTAAACCAATGGTTTCGTCTTCATTCAAAATGCTAGAAAGTAAGTATTATCTAGAGCAACCACTATGAAAGCTATGGTAGGCCTTTCGAATCAGTCGAAACAAGCGTGGTCCAGGAAGGGTTCCGCATCAAATCAGAAACGAGAGCATGAGCATAACCAACATCATCGAAACCAATGAACAAAGACTAATGATAGAGACGAAAGAACTCACAAAACAACTCGAAGAAGAGGAGCGTCACCATACCTTTCGACAATGGCGGCAACATGCTCAAGTCTCCCAGCAGCCACCTTTCAACCTAGTCGAAAGCATCGGGGTTGAAAGGTGCTAAACCGCATTTATAAATAAGACCCAAGGTTCATGTTTTGGCGGCCGATTCCACTGATTCGCAACCTGTATACTCTTAAATAAAGCATTATAACCCTAATTTGTAAATAAATTTGGGAGTTTGAAGAAATGAAGTCTTCTTAGCTGGAAAAGGGAGAGTCTTGTGTACTTTAATCTACTTTACTAACCCATTGAAGTTTTGTTGGTTTCACTTTATGTATTTTAGTTTTCGCCTGCATCGATAGGGCTCTCTCTCGACACATTCGAAACCACTCATAATCAACCAATCAGAGATACCTACTCTGAGTTACTTTTATTTTGAACCATTGCCTTCGACAAGCTCAAAACTAGCTATAATTCACTGAAGGATTACACGAAACACAAGGAACTCATGGTTTTAGCTTTCGAGAAGGTCAAAATCTATATCAGATCCACTGAAGATTAAGATTACCTATTCAAACACATGAAGGACAAGTGCTCAAGCTTTCAACAAGGTTGAAACTTCCATTTCTGCTCAATAACGAAATCCCAAGCTAATCAACAACTTTTGGCCTCCAACTAGGTTGAAACC
This sequence comes from Allium cepa, assembly GCA_030765085.1. NCBI lineage: Eukaryota > Viridiplantae > Streptophyta > Magnoliopsida > Asparagales > Amaryllidaceae > Allium > Allium cepa. The sequence continues at coordinate 752,923,505 of CM060931.1, read as the reverse complement.
TATCTAAGAGAACCTAACTTAAGGCATTCAAATTGGATCAAAAGGAAGTCTTTCAAAGGAGAAATCATACTTACTTAACTGGATCGAAAGGTCGTCTAACACAAAAACCGACCCCTTTCTACAGAGTCAAAAGGCCCGCTTGAGAAATATTATCAAATAAAGCTTATCGAAAAGCAATACTAAGAGGATTCACACCTTCCTTTCTACACCACTTGTACAATGAACAATCCACTTTTCTTAGTATAATTTTAGGGTGTTAACAAGAAATCTTGTTGATATTTTTAGTGCTTGAAGGAGGGATCGAAACAGCAACTTGGATAAACCCCCAACACCACTATTCTCTAACCCAACTTAATCCTTTCTCAAGTTCATCTACTTTGGTTTGATCATGGCCAAAAGAATTAAGAGATCAGAACAAGGGTCATGCGAACCCCACTTGAAATGATTCCCCCCAATTATCGTCAAAGATTCCAACCAAGATGGAGAGAAAAGGTTAAGGCTAGAAGCTCTTAGAATTATAAACAAGAAAAAAAGCATAACCTTGACCTTGAGAAATGGAGTCTAAATCTATTTTATGTTGGCCCCAACACCATCTTTGCACGAGGGAAGAAAACAAATGGAAGTGACAATATCTTCAATCAAATGAGAAGAATGATCCAACTTTTTTCCATGGGCACCATCTTTGAGAAAGAGATAATGGAGATTACAATGCCTTTGCACATAAATGACAACAAACTACACCAAAAGCACTTCCAACTCAAGGAATTCAAAGGGTGGTAAAAAGAAAAGCAATCGAAGAGTGTGAAATAATAAGTCCAAGAAATAAAAAGTCAAAAGGCCGTCCGAAGGAATTATGTTTCAAGTATAAACTTTCAAAAGAGCGTAATTTGACAACTTCCATGGAGAATGTCTACTTGCTTACAAAGGATGAGCTTAACCACTAGCCATCACAGAAAAGGAGCCAAAACATGAATGAAACCAGGGAGGATCCTATTGTCATTACCACATGATGAATGGTCATTGGGCGCGACCCACTTAGCCCGACAGCGTCTCCCCTATTTTAGTCATTCCCGGTTGATGAGGCTTGGGGTTACATTTGCCTTTAAAATATCATTCAAACTTGGAATGCTAACACTACCTTCTAGGCAACACTACAATATAGTATTCATCCATACAAGTTGTTCTGGTCCTGAACAAACCGAATCTTCTTCAATATCACCATCTCCATTATCTTCGAGATGTAACAATTTGTAGTAAACAAATCAGATCGAAGTGGTTTTCAGGTAATTAAACCTGATTTCGGTCTCTTCGAAACGGTTAACGAATTTGGCCAAATTTGATAGTCGGTTATTTAACTGTCAAATTACACACATAATCAGTCACTGGGCCTATATTATAAATTTTCCAAATTATTCTTTACGAAGATATACATTCAAATCCCTTCCAGTATCTTAATATTTGAAAACAATTCCAAATATTTATATCCATGAGATGATATTTTCGAACCATAACAATACTTAGAAATATTTTTTCAATTCATTTATAATTCAATACTTCAAAAATATTTCTATGATAATAATCTCATAGTTGAAATATTTCAAATCCTTCATTAAATACTTTGGAAATATTTATAAGCATATTTTCCAAATCATTTTATTACCAATGCTTAGAAAATATTCCATTCTATTCCATACTTCTCAAATCCTTTACAACTTACTTGTAATTTCTTTAACTCATTTATAGCAGGTCCTATTAGTTTCTGGAATTCATTAATTAATTTCCTTTAAAATTTCCAAAATCGATTATACTTGTCTAAAATTCTAACTATTCATTTTTAACTCCTTTTATGAATTCTAATTCATTTTTTGAAGTTTTGTATTTAAACACTTTGGAATTTCCTTAGGCTCCCAGACTTCCATTATAAGATTTCTCTTATCAAAATCATATCCGTTAAATAAACCTGTTTATAAATCTCCAGAGTATTTATATATAAATTTCAATCATTTCAAAACCCTATATATATGACAAGTATTTTTAAAGAATGATAACTTATTTTTAAAACACGTTTAAGTAATTATTAAAAATATTAAAACCACTTTAAAAAAACATCGATAACTCCTTTCTAATTCATTTTTAAATAAAACTAATGGATTTGCAAAGATTATTATAAAAATGTCAATTCATTTAAATAAATATTAAATATTTGAATAATCAACTTTTCAAAATATTTCAATACTAAAACAACTTTAACTATGTAGTTTAATAAATGAATATCCCATTTTTAAAACAATTTTAATTTCTTGATAAAAATCTAATTTTAGAATCCAGTATTCCAATTTCAATTTATAAATCCCTCTCGATTCATATCACATTGCTACATTTCTATTTCATAATCATTGTCACATTTCAAAAATAGATTCCACTTTTTTTCCAAAAACTGATTTCCATATCTCGATATGAATTTATATTTCTAATTTATCAAATGAAAATCATTTCACCTTATTTATAAACATCGTTTATAAATTTATAAACTCATTCGGGTTTCACTTGTTTTTATAAAACATTCTCATTTATAAACTTCGTTTTTAAATCTATCTCTTTATAGAACCAGTCAACCATTCATTCAATCAACCAATAATTATTTCTAATTTCTGTAAATTAAACTAGTCGAACAAATTAAGTGAGATTTACTCATCTTGATTTTCGAATCCGTTAATCATTCAAATTCCAAATTTATTCCAATACATAGTGTTTTGTCGCTACGATCCAATGTGACTCGTTTTCATAATTTTGGACCTCGCATGAATAATTTTACAGATTTGTACAAGTTAACTATTCTAGTATGTAATTAATAAAACTAATTACACATACAAATCACATCAATTAACAAAAATTTAAGCTTTTTTTTCCTCCATGGCCTCTCCCCCTCGTCCTTTCTATCCTTCTTTCCCGCTTCTCTCTTCCACCTCCATCCCTTCGTACCGTCCGTGCAACTCTTCTGTCCCGTCTTTCTACTTTCGACCGCCTGACCCCCCTCCTTTTCCTCCACGTCCAGTCAATCAATCTTGTCCTGTTGAACCCCGTCCTATCCTTCCAACGCCATCTCTTGTCTCAGGTTCATCTCGTTCATCCTTTTCTGCTTCCCCTTCGTTGACAACTTCATCGTCTCAAACTTTACCCTGGTGTTCTCTTTTCAAATCTAGGCCTCGCAATGCTGGTAAATTCTCTCCTGTGAATTTTCCTTTAGTTTATGATGGGGAAGCCATTGTTCCTCCATCAGAGGTCATTCAAGCTGGTAATGAGGTATGGGGGCAGTACCTTGTCGGTTTCTTCCTTGATAGACCTCTGCCCTACCTTGTTGTCTTGAATCATCTAAAGAGGGTGTGGAAACTCAAAGGCTCTATTCAAGTCAAGTCTGATGGTAATTTGTTCCTCTTCAATCTATCCTCTGATGAGGATAGAAGGAAGATCATCCAGTCAGATCCTATAATTATGAGGAACAAATTGTTTATAGTTAAAGAATGGGATCCCACCATTGGAAATAGTGTAAGTACCATTAAAACTGTTCCAGTATGGATAAAGTTGTCCAACATCCCCCTTTATTGTTGGTCACATTTAGGCATTAATTGGTTAGCAACCAGACTAGGAAAATTTCTCTGTATGGATGAAGCAACTGAAAAGTTAGAGAGGATTGGGTATGCCAAGTGTATGGTTGAGGTTACTGCTATGTTTGAGTTACCTGAGACATTTGCAGTTAAGTTGTTGGATGGAACTACTCAATTAGTTAAGGTTGATTACTTGTGGAAACCAAAGATTTGTAGTTTTTGTAAGGAATTTGGTCATGACATGCAGAACTGTATGATTCAGGGAAAATCTAGTGGAACGAATGAGGAAGCATCCAAGCTTGAACATTCTGGTGATATTATGAATGATAAACAGAACAAGAAGGAAAATTCTAAGGTTGAAGATAAGGAGAAATTTGGAAGGAGGAGTGGATGGAGAAGGGTACCGCAAAGGAAGGTTAGGACCAGTGACAATGATAAAAGGTGTGTAGACGATAAAGAAAATGGAAAGGTAATTACCACTGCTCTTCCAGTGATTGGTAATATTGCTGTGGAGGACAAGCCAGATGATATAATGGATTCTGAAGTTGTGGCGACTGAGGATCCAGAATTACTTCGCGCAGATACCGTGCAAATTGATGATATACCCGAAGCAATTTTGTGCCATAACCCTTTTAACTCTTTGCGCTATCCTGAAGTGGGTGAGAACTCTAAGGGAAATATGGATGGTATAAATGTGTTAGGTGAGTTTATTTCACCGGATTTATTGCCATTAAATGCAAAGTCGGACCAGTTAAAACAGAAAACTGACATATCTCGAGTGAATGGAAACAAGAAAAACATTCCCACTTGTATTGAAGATAATGTTTTGGTGTATTGTAGTTCTACTGTACCACCATGCAAAAGCAGCAACGTATCACATGCAAAGGTGTCTGCCTCTGCAAAATCCTTGCAGTGTCATGAGCATGAATTCATGCAAACCATTGAATCTTCCATCCTATCTCTTTTCCCTCTCTCTGCATCTAAACTTTTACCATCTCTGCCTGCATCGACTGCCTCCCCTTACACTTTCATCGGATCTCTACCAGGATGGATCTCTCCCCCTGCTGATCCACCCTCTGATCTCCCCAGACTCACAAAGTCCCCCTCTCTCCCTGCTAAGTTCAAATCAGCTAGAATTGATCCTCCTTCAACAAGGAGTAGGGCAGGTGTGACCCATCTCTCTCTATAGTTATTCATGTTGAACAAAATTGCTGCTTGGAATATAAGGGGTGCCCATAACTCTGAGAAGCTTGACCATGTTAAAACAATCATTCACGACCATAATATCAAAATGTTTGCCATCCTGGAAACCAAGCTGTCTCTTCCTTTATCCATCAGAGCAGCTAACTACATTAACCCATTATGGGAATACAACCACAACTTGAATGAAGCCTCTTATGGTCGAATCCTTGTTGTTCATGATCCTTCTTTTTTCTCCCTCAATCTCATTCTTTCCACCATGCAAATGATGCACTTCCATGTTATCTTCCTGCCTTCCCAGCTTTCCTTCTATATAACCTTTATCTATGCTCACAATGCTGTTGCCTCTAGGCAACCTCTTCTCAACATTCTCCCTTCACTTCGACAAAACACCCATCCTTGGATTGTTCTAGGGGACTTCAACTGCTGTTTGAACCTAACTGATAAGGTTGGTGGTCTGCCACTGTTGCCTAGGGATATTGCCCCATTAAACATTTCTATATCTGATGCTGACCTACAACCTGTTGTTAGAAATGGTGTTCCCTTTTCTTGGAATAACAGAAGCCGTTCTGGTGCTCGTACTTTCTCCAATATTGACCATACCTTTTGTAACGCTGCTGCTATCTCTAGTTGGCCTTCCCTCTCGACTTTCATGCCTCACCCAATCTTGTCTGACCATTCCCCCATCATCCTTACCCTTTCTTGTATGGCTAATGGAGGAAAAAGAGCTTTTAAATTTTATAATGCTTGGGTTTCTGACCCTGAGTATAATAATATTATATCATCATCTTGGTCTATTAAAGTGTATGGCAACCCGATGTTTGTTCTATGCAGGAAGTTGAAAGCAACTAGGTTAGCTCTACAGCAATGGGCACATAAAAAGTATGGACATGGTACTCAACAAATCAATAACATCAAAATTCAGCTGAAGCTTGCTCAAGATATGCTTAATGAAGATCCCACCAACTGTATCCTTGCTAATAATGAATCCAATCTCTTTCTTCAGCTCAATGAAGCGCTTAAAACTGAGGCTAGTATGAGGAAGCAGCAGTTACATCAGAAGTGGGTTGCTGAAGGGGATAGAAACACTAAATTTTTCCATGCTTCAATCAAAGACAAGCGTGCTAGAAGCTATATCTCCACTCTCTGGGATGAGGAAGGAAATCTTCTTACAACTGCTGGAGAGATAGACAGTTATCTCCTTCATTCCTTTACTTACCAGCTTGGTAACGGATCTAGCTTTAATCCTCATCTTGATGATCTCAATAATATTCCCCTACCCAAGTTACAAAATGATATGAAGGTCATGCTTGTTGACAAAGTAACTGATAATGAAATTAAAAAAGCTTTATTTTCCTTAAAATCGACCTCCTGCGGAGGGCCAGATGGTTTCAACACTGTTTTTTTCAAGCATAGCTGGGAAATAGTGCAAAATGACTTTTTGGCAGCTGTTCATAACTTTTTTGAGAAATTTAAAATGTTGAGGGAAGTTAATGAAACTAACCTCGTTCTTATACCTAAGGTTAAGCCCACAATTAATGCTGCTTCCTTCAGACCGATTTCTTGCTGCAACATAGTTTATAAATGCATATCTAAAATCCTTGCTGCTAGGCTTGTTCAAGTTCTGCCAACAATAATTTCCCCCAATCAAGCTGCCTTCATTCCTGGTAGAAACATATTAGACAATGTTTTGTTAGCTCATGAGTTAATTAATGGCTATGGCAGAAGCCAGATTTCTCCACGTGCTATGATGAAGCTTGACTTAAGTAAAGCCTATGATAGTTTGCAATGGTCTTCTATTGTTCGAATAATGTCAGTAATGCGATTTCCTAAGGTGTTCGTCGCCTGGGTGTATGTGTGCATTTCCACTCCTACGTACTCTCTGAGTTATAATGGGTTATCTAATGGGTACTTCAGAGGGAAGCAAGGTGTGAGGCAAGGGGACCCAATTTCTTCTTATTTGTTTATCATTGTTATGGAGGCTCTCACCTGCATGCTTTCCTCCAAGTATGAAGACAAAAGTGTTGCATACCATCCGAAATGTCAGTACCTTTGCATTTCATCCCTATTTTTTGCCGATGATATAATGATCTTCACGAAGCCGTCTGAACAGTCCATTCAGCATATCCACGGTATATTGAACAGGTTCCACAGAGCCACTGGCCTCAAACTGAACACTTCCAAATCCCATATTCTGATTGCTGGTTTATGCAGCATTGAGAGGAACAGAATTGAGGATCTTTCTGGTTTGCAACCAATGTCTAATAGCATGACTTATCTGGGTCTTCCTTTGTGTACGTCTAGAATATCCAAATCTGCTTGCCTTCCTCTTTTTGAGAGAATCACAAGACGGTTGTCGTATTGGACAACTAAACTTCTATCCTTCGCTGGGCGTCTTGTGTTGATTAAAGCTGTTTGTTTTTCTATGACTGTTTATTGGGCAAGAAGTTACATTCTTCCATCCAAGCTTCTCCACATGATCAGAGCTGCAATGATGAGATTCCTATGGACTGGTTCCATTCACAATAGGAAAATAATACCTGTTTCATATTCAATCTTGGAAAAGCCGATAAGAAGAGGTGGCCTTGGTATCATTAACATCAAACAGTGGAATATTGCTGCTATTAGCACTCATGTTAATGCCATATTAGTGAAGAAGGACAGTCAATGGGTGAGGTGGACATGGAGATATCATATAAAGGAAAATGACTTCTGGTCTATGGAGGTTGCTCATGGTAGTAGCTGGATTTGGCGGAAAATTATGTGCATAAGGCCACTTTTACTTCCCATTCTTAAATTCAGTTTAACCCTTAACAGTAATGTGAGCTTTTGGAAGGATCCTTGGGTTAAAAATGGTTGCATCTTAGCCAATCTGTTGACTGCTCAAGATTTGCAGCAATCCGGTATTGGTGCTAAGGCAAAGGCAATTAATTATATAACTGATGAGAAGTTGTGTGCTCCGAATACTAGTAATCATTCTGTTAACACCCTGTGGAGAAGCTTGGCTAACCGCAAAGTAATTATAGAAAATGAACATGCTCTTTCCTGGTGTGGGAAACCGCATAGCATCAGATTAGTTTACAATCACATTGCTAACGTAGACGAGTTGCCTGCTTGCATTTGGGTCAAAGTTGTTTGGACTGCGTATTCGACTTCCTCTGATAATGTGTTTCTTTGGAGAGCTATTAACAAAGCTATGAAGACAAGGGATAAGCTTATTGCTCTAGGCATGAACGTGGATGACCTCTGTGTCTTTTGCAATGCATCACCTGAATCGGTTGATCACATTCTTTTTGAATGCAGCTTTCTTGTTAACATGTGGATGTCTGTCATGAATAAAGCTGGAGTCGTTGATATTCAAGGTATCTCCTCTGCCGACTGGAATGTCCTTCGTAAAGCAACTAGGTGGCGACCTAGTAGATGGGATATAGTGTTCTACGTGCTAAAAGTTTATATACGCAACGTATGGTTGGAGAGGAATACGCGTTGCTTCAAAAATGTGGCATTGTCAGCTTCGAGCTTTTGGATTAAATTGATGAACGAGATAAAGTGTGGGTTACGTGATTCTGGTCATTGTTTCTCCCCACATCAAAATGACTTGTGGGGATAGCCTGTTGCTTTTTCTTGTGCTTGGGTTTATGTCTTGCATTTGTGGGGTTTTGTTCTGTGGTGGTTCTTTTTTTTTTGTAGGTCTTTGCTTTCTGTTGTTCTTCTCTTCCAATTTTGTTTTCCTTCTTCTGTTGTGTGTGTGTGTTTGTTATCTTCTTTTTTCTTATTTATAAAAATCTGGTAGGGGTCCAGTCAACCCCGCTGTCTTCTCCAAAAAAAAAATAAAACTAATTACAATTTAAATTTTCTAATTACCTTCACTATCAATCCCTAATAGCTGTGCTACCATCTCTAGGTCACGATACATCTCACGACTCGTCCATCAAAGCCTCCTCCCCATCGAAGAAACCCATCAAAGCCCCATATTCAGCTCCTCCCCAGTGTTAAACCGTGCCGCCAAATCATCGAGTTCGGAGCCCTTCCTATCATCGTGACTTCACCTGCACGCGACTTGTGGTGACCGCCTCCTCGAAATCCTAAAACGCAAGCCCCATTCTCCTCTAAAAACGAGTTCTAATCCATACCCAAATTGACCATGACATCGAACTCTAGGATGCAAGTCACATTGATCACCCATCACGATGCTTCCAGGCTCGAGTTTGAGCCTTCCCTTCTCGACATCAATGTGGCCTGCCCCATGCGACTTCAACTCGCGTGTGTCATGCATCATTATTATTTTATTTTTATTTTTTCTTCGATTTTATTTTGTTTTTATTTTGAAAGAGGAGGAAGATGAATACACAACTTTTTAACCTTAGAGAACGACCTGTTTCAAAAGGTTGGGTAGCCTGTAGGGTAGAGGGATTGACTTCGAAGTTTAAAAGATTATTTAATTTCAAAATATCTCGTTTATGTCATCTTAAAATCCCAAACACCTAATGAGGCGTGCCGCCTGGCGTTCCTACTATTATGCTCTTATTTTGAACGCAATGTAATAAGTTTCGGGGCCTAACTCGATCGTATATGGAAGATAGCTTTCTGAATTCAATTATTATATTAAATTTTCAATATTAATTTCAACGCGTTTCCATCCCGTGCGACCAAAGGATAACTCTAAATGCTTGGAAATTTGAAATTTGAGAATAATACACTATTACGGATCCAATGGAACTAGTTTCGTCGAATTCTAAGACTGCTCCCCAGATCGCTATTTTAACACGTCGATATAATAATTGACAAAACTAATTGAAATTCAGTTTTAATAACATATTAACTCAATTTTAATTCAAAAAGAATTTATATCAGCATTTGAAATCTTTTCGATTCATATTCAACTCAAACATCAATTATTCACCATTTTCAAATATCGATAAATTACTATATTTGAAATTTAATTTCATTCTATGATTTCCACCAAAATCTTCAGTTTCAAAAATCAATTTATATTTCAAATCAGTATTTAAAACCATTTAAACATTCAAAATGCTTCGAACCCATTAACTTGTTAAAACCCACTTAGTTAAAACTCGATATTTCACTTTCCTAAATCTTTTAGTTCCATTCAAAAACAATTTGTTCCATACCTAAATGAAAACCCTTTATTTCAATTACAATCCGAAATCAAATATTGGTTAACAAATTTTTTTCTAACATCCTAAATTTTTGAATTTTTTTGGCAGAGACTCCCTTGTACGGAGAGCCTTGTGCAATATGACAAATATGATAAAAAGATATACATCGGCTCTCAAGGCCGGAAAATATAATATATATCAATATTTTTATATTTCCGTTTGCTAAATCGTAAGCATACCTTATTTTAGCCTTATTAAGCAAACTTGCTCAATTTATATGCAAATTTCGCAATCCAAATCTAAACCAATAGCCTTCTTGTACCTGTACTTACACAAACAAAACTTATAACTTCCATAAAAACGAAATTTAACAACATCATATCCTTTTAACTCATTAATCACCTAAATTTCATAAACAAAACATGTTATAACATGTATATTTAGGATGCATAAACAATTACTAAGGTAAAAATCTGACATGTTTATTTGTGGCATGGTTTACGAGATACCTTTGATTTTCAAAGGATTTTTAAAACTATAATAATTCAAATTGAGCTTAGTTTCTCACGCTGGTTTTCTAGACTGGCTCGGGTGTTATTTTATTATAATGCTCGGTTAGACCGAGTATTACAGGTTCAGAATTGGATACTTTTGTGCTCAGGAGAGCAGCTGAAGACCGAGATTTATTGCCCGTACTTGTTCATTTCCGCTGTCGTGTTGATTGAAACTGCCAGCAAATTGTAAGGGCAGGCTGTTATAACTGCCCAGGCTGATAATTGTTGATTTGTGTACTCTGATGCGTGGTATTTATATTACAGTTTTTGATTTACTATTATATGTTAATCCGTTCCGCTGTAAGATTCTGCTATTATTTTAGTTCCTCCTTTCTTCTATCTTCTTTCTTTTCCCTCAACAAATCTATCTTTCTAGCACTCGATCGTTCGGCATCGATACGATGGGTGTATTTGTGTCGATTTTCGGGGGTCATGAAGGGCGGGTCATCACAATAGTAAAATGATAGTATATCACACACTTGTCCAAATTTGGTTTCATTATCATATTGCAAACATGCATGGTAATTACAGTCAACAATTAGTCATATATTCTACAACTATCTAAATAATATATTTGCGACCATTATTCTCTTAACTATAAAATCATTTTATTATCGTTTATTATAGAAGCACCTTTATTTTTTTCATATCAGCGTTTGAAAAAAAGATAATATATGCCAAAAATCGGTTATTATACTTCAATTTCTTCAAATAACTTAAAGCAATGTATTTTGATCAAAAAAAGTTATTTACACAAAATAACTTTTCGAAACAATAATATTTTTTACATTGCGTCCAATGTATGTGTGTGTGTTAAAACCACTTAATGTTTTTCAAAACCAACTTATTACCATTTACTTCAATAATAAAAATATTTTATTTAAATCCTAAATATTTTGAAAAACTTGGAACATATGTGTCACTAAGGAATCCACATCTAGAATAACAAACTTAAAAACATGACAATCATAGATAAATTGGTAGATATTTTCAATGCATTCAACACCATAATACATTCCTGCACTATGTGGATTTACCCAAAACTATCCACCATTGCCCTCCATATCCAACAGTAACAATTCACCTTTAATCATGATCTGCTTCCCCTCCTCTGCAGCAATAGTGTCATAATAATTACAGCTCGAATAGCTCTGTGTGCATAAGCTTTAACGACTTGTCCTTCTGTTAACGCTAGAATTTGAACGCTAACTCCCCGGTGTATGAGTTATAGTTGTGAAAGCACCACCCGATAACTCGGGAATAGATTACAAGCAGGTAATAGCGGAAAAGCAGTAAACAACAACAATTTTATAGTGGTTCGGCTTAAGGGTATAGCCTACGTCCACTTTAAGTACTTTTATTGATGATCTCGTTGCAAGCTGATACAATTCTTTCCAAGTACAATACACTTTGGATTACAAGTCACTTAGAACAAGTAGCCTAAACTTCAATGGAGATTAGAGTCTTCAAATCCATGTTGGATGTGTGTGATCTTTTCTCGAAGTTGTTTGTAGCGTTCTTCGTGTCTTGAGAGCTTTAAGTGTTGGATTAGTTTGGAATGCAGCAGAGTAACGGTGCTTGAGTAGAATGAGCCAAAGTCCTCCTCTAGTTGGAGTTAGGATCATATTTATAGGCATTTTTCAGAATAAGGTCGTAGGTCGTGACCGACCTAAGTAAGGTCGTAGGTCGTGACCCACCTAAGTAAGGTTGTAGTCGACCTGAAGAGTGTTGGCCCCTCCTTCCTCACGCATGCTGATTTGCACAAGTCCTAGGTCGTGAGCGACCTATCCCCTTGTGGCATTGCATAGTCTTCTGTATTCTGATATTTAGGTCGTTAGCGACCTAACCTAGGTCGTGAGTACTTTCCTGCAGCCATAGTTAATCTTAAGTCGCTGAGTCCCTTAGGTCGCGACCTTCCTTAGGTCGCGGAGCTTCTTAGGTCGGTGGATAGTTAGGTCGCGGAGTTCCATAGGTCGAGTCCATCTTCAGGTCGGACTCACTTTTAAGTCGCGGCCTTTTTGGGTCGCTGCTGCCTTTAGGTCGAGACAATCTTAGGTCGCAACACTTTAGGTCGCAGCTACTCTTAGGTCGCTGGGTTCCGCTAGGTCGCGGCCTTCCTTAGGTCTGAGCACACAGTTAGGTCGTTTGAGTGCTATAGGTCGCAGAATTCTATAGGTCGGTGCTTCCCTTAGGTCGCAGATACTTTTAGGTCGCTTGATGAGTTAAGTTGCCATGCCATTCCTGTAGTTAGGTCGCTCCATGTCTTTAGGTTTTAGGTCGCTAATGAAGAGGAATTAACATTTGCCCCTCGAAGTACGTGCCTAGGTCGTAGGTCGCGTGCTTCGACCTGACTTAGCTAGGTCGTGAGCGACCTAACACTTGTGCCAATACGCGTGTCTATTTGTTTTCCCATATTTGCCTCATATAAAACTGTTAGGTCGCTACTTCTTCCTCATTCCATTGCTCTAACCTCCTACTGCCATTAACAATTCTCTGAGCTTCCAAAGGCGAATTCGACCCATCCAGTCACCGATTCACTTTCATCATTACGTCTCGTAAGTAAACCTGGTCTTCATCCCATCATAATCGCCGTTAAATCATGAATTCTCACTTTCTGACCTTAGCTCAACTCCATGTATCACGCTTTATCTCGAGTGATTGTTGCGATCAATTTTTTTCGGTCGTTATTTGGTTGATTTAGGAAGTCATGGCAATGCGTTGAATTTATGATGGATTGAGGATTTTTTGGTTAGTTTTTGGAATGATCTGGTGGTATGAAGAGATGGTAAATTTAATGGAGAGGATGATGAATCTCTTCGGGTAGTTGATGGCGGGTTATTGGGTCTGGTGAAGCATTGCGTGGAGAGGAAGTTAGTGACCTAGCGGATTTGAACGACTTAAAATAATTCGCGATCTAATGATCCTTGCGACCTAAGGAATAGTTTTGACCTATACTAGGTCGCTGAACGACCTAATATTCATGTGACCTAAGACTTTGCATGAGTTAAGAGTTACTCGAGCTAAGAACTGCGCAACCTAACTTCCTTGCGACATAGGCTTTAGGTCGCGGCCGAGCTAACACTAGGACGAATTTGTAAAGCCTTATCCTTTACTTTGCACAGCGCGACCTAAGAAGGCTCCGACCTATGCTAGGTCGCTGGACGACCTAGGACTTGTGAAATCCTGAGACAACTTTGATTGAACTGTTTGAACTTTGAACTATATGGACTTGAATTTTGTCGTATTTCTTTGCAGATTATCTCTAATGCTAACAACCTGTTTAAACATAATATTTGCAGAAAAATGGGACGAATATACTGTCATTGACCGCCCACATCGAATGATAGATTAGTCGATAAAGAATAATCAACTTAAATGAACTGTGTGAGTGAAATGCTGTGAATCAACCGACTCAAAGGAAGTGTTAAAGCAAAGCTAAAATTTTGTTTGAATTAACACTGCGCTTGAGTTTTAAATTAACAAGTCCTGAAATCTCACAATCGACCAGTTGTCAATTAGTTTAATTTCAGTTATTTCGCTTGTTATTTTTATTAGTTTCGCACAACACTTCACACTTTTAGGAAACGTGCACCTTCACACCTGAACATCCAGTTACTCATGTAGAATGACGTCTCAACAAGAAGAGATGATAGAACACGTCGAAGGGGCTTTCCCGGTTGCTATTCCACTAGAGAACCCTCCGGAAAGAACTCCTACCCTTCTGAAACAGCGGGTGCTTAATCAATTATGCATTCAATTTGGCATTGTCGAGGCAGAAGTTTTACTCCCTAGACCAAATGATTTTGCTGATAGACCACCTTCCGGTTTTGTTGCCATTAATCGCCAAATGTGCTTAAGTGGAGCAATTCCTCCCTTTAATGAATTTCTTCAACAAATCCTTCTTCGACTGACGATCTCTCCTTTCCAATTGCATCCCAATGGCTATGCCATTTTGATGGGATTGTGCGTTCTGTTCAGGAGAACTCTTGACCGTCTTCCGAGTTTTGAGGAAATCTGTTACCTGTGCACTTTTGCGAAGAACAAGGACCACCCTTCGATTGTATTTGTAAGAGGTGCGAGAAACCGTAAACTAATTTTGGATTTGCCGGAGAGTGCACATTGTTTTTTGAATCAATACTTCTACATTCGTTGCCCCGCAGAATTTTACGCAGACTGGAAAGTAGGAAGTGAGATCTTTTTTCTCTTCTTTCTTTAATTTTATTCTAAGTTTTACCTGGTTCGTATTGCTAGATGCTGACTCCATTCCTTATTTTTACAGCACTTCCTCCTCCTTCTAGAGATTCCAGTCATAAGCCAGTTTTTGAAAGGCTAAGCACTGTGGCTGCTGAAGAAAGAAGCGCAAAATTTCTATTGACAGAAGAACACTTTATCAGTTTGAGCTTCTACATCCTTCTCGTTCCACACAAATTCATGAAGTTCCAACGGAGGTCCCTGATTCTCCGACGAACACTCCTGAAGCCCCGGTCTCCAACTAAGAGCACTTGCAGGGAGGAACCTTTACAGAAACTTCACTAGTAAAGTGTTCAATTCCGAAAGATGTTGCAGGGCCATCTGACGAGTCTGTACTTGCCCCAGTTATCGAGGAGGAAGAACCTCCACGATCTTCCGAAAAATCTACTAACGAAGGAGTCAAGAAAGCAAGTCCCAAAAAACATGATGGTGATGATGTTTTCGGGGGGTTGAGTGATTTAATTGTGACTTCTCAAGAACTTTTCAAAGATGATGTCTCCAAAACTATCTCTTCTGTAATCGAGGCGACATCTTCTTTACAACAAATGTCAACTCCTCCTACCCAAGTTATCACTACCTCTATTCCACAGAGTGGTTTGTAACTCGATGCATGTAGATTACACGTTACACGACACTTTGGATTTCTCATCACCTCTACGCACTTATCTTCTTGTACTTTAAAGATTTCTAAAGCCTATTATTTTTATTCCAGATTCTCCTATGGGGCGCAGCGGCTCGTACTATGATGATTTCCAGCGCTACGGGAGGCGTAGCCAGTATGATTACAGGCGTTACCTCCCTTCTTACAGAGAATCGGATGAAGAGAGGGCCATCAGGAAAGCCGACGAGAGACGAGCATATGAAGAACGTCACCGAAGGAAACAAGAAAGACATGACCCTCCCCACAGAGGTGATGATACTCAAAAGAGAAAAGCTCACGATGAGAGAGGTAAAGGTCACATAGACGATTCTTCTAGTAAGCGGGCTAGACTTACCGAAGAAACAATGCCGACAGCTTCTGAACATGTTCCTGCTCAATCTCCTGCTCCCGTTCGCTCCGACATTCAAGCAATCATTGTCGATTTCCTCAGTGGTTCTTGAGAGGGGTTCGATTTGATCTCGACTTGGTTCCTCTCGACAAACCGGCTATGCTGCGAAATCAGGATACTGTCAGGACCGATATTGAAAGAATGTTGAACTGGCAAAAACTTGTCGACGAGCTTCAGAGGGTTAACCGAGCCAATCTCGAGGCCATGCTCACAATGGAGAACGATAAGGCTGAGTGGCAGAAGACTCTCGAACAGCATGACGCCGAAATGAGAAGTATTGCTTCCTATAATGAAAAGCTGGAAGCGGAAGTAGAAAAGCTTAAGGAAGAATTAGCTACTTCATCTACTTTCCATTCTCAAAAGGAGAGCATGCTTCAGCAACAAGTATGAGATGCGCATGCCAGTCAAAGGGCAGTCGAAGATAAGCTTACACACCAAGAGAAGGTCATAGAAGAATATCGTGCTGAAACTTTACAGCTGCGAGAACAGGCCGGCTCTCAAAGCTTGGAGATAGAGATGCTAAAAGCTCGACTTGCTATAGCCGAAACGGAGCGTGACGAGGCTGTTGCTGGTAAACTCGCGGCTGAAGAGGCCCATCAAGCAACCAAAGCTGATATTAGCTCCACATTATTTGATTTCTATCTGCATAGCATTTTGGGGCGTGGCAGCCTTGCCTTTCTAGGCCCTAAATACGAAATTACATTAGCTGAAGTTTGGGAGGCAGCACTTGATATGCTAGGTGGCAATGGTGCTGGCTACGATGAGACAACTCTTGAAGAGCATTATCTCGACGATGATGCCCGCGCCGCTCTTGCCAAGGGAAAAGAGCAACTCGCCATGGTACGGGCCGGAATAGCGGAAGTGGAACGTTCTGAGAAAGAAATACCGCCTACCACTTCTGAACGTCCTTTAGTTTCTCCCGAGGTGGACATTACAGGCTCTAGTGCTCATTCGCCGCCTCCTATAAGAACCGGGTAATCACCCCTACCGATGATGAGGCTTTAGAGGATATCGGGGCTCAGAATTATGAGATTGAACTTACGAAGCAAACATCTTCAGGTAATTTTGATATTGGTTCGATTCAGGTTGATCGCTTGCTTACTCCTCAAAAGTTTGATGAGCTTCTCGATTACTTCTTGAATATCGACGAACCCATATCTCCCTTCTTTCGGGGAGATACTAATATTTTTAATTTCTCTTCTTCTGCAGTTGAGACGCCAAGTGCTGTGCAGACTTCACTTCCTCCGGTTATCCCTCCTCCGTCTCTTCAGGTGACTCCTCCTTCTGCTTCACAACCCGGGTCACAAGAGGAACAGATTGAGGCTCTTCATGGCTTGGATGACCCTATCGCTTCGCAAGAGCAGAAGGACGAGGGACTTGAAGGAGGCGAGATCTCTCCGGAGCGGACTCCCTCTGATGACGTAGTTTTGTCCGCTCTTGTTTACTCCAGGGAGTGAGTCTTCTTCGAAGAGAAGAAAAAAGCACGGAACATCGAAGAGGAGGGGGAAGAAAATCATCATTACTGAAGAGGAACCGGAAGTCGCACCGGTTACACCTCCCTCTCCTTCTTCCCTTATGCCTATAGATAGACCTGAAAAACTAATCATTCGGCCAGGCAAAGGGTCCAAGGGTGGCAAGAAGAAATGAAGACTTCAGCTTTTAGCTTCTCGTCTTTTGCATGTATTGGTCGAGAATTGTGCGGGTATCGGCCCCCCCGCTTTTCTTTTGTTGAAACTTGTACCTGTATATAAAGTAATGTTGAATAAAATGATTCCTCTTTCTTTGTATAAACTCCTGTTTGAATTTGAGAATGCATTTATTATTCATTTTTGCACAAGTTTATTTATATGACATTGCAGTGAGCTTATGGTATGTTGTTTGAGCGTACTTTACCGATGTAGCTATACCATATCGTATACAACTATACCATGCTGCCCCCATATCATAAGCTTACTGCAATTTTCTATACTTCGAGGGGACTTGCACTCTTATTTTCTGTAGAATGACTATTTCATTCGTGAAAAGATTTTTCGTAGAGTACAACTCCTTTCATATAAGTTTTTACGCTTTGTCCTTCGAAGAAGTCACTTTTTCCTTTTGCGTATGTACACATTTTGCCAAGTGAATTCTTCTATGTGGTAAAGCGGACCTCTGAATGTACTTTAACTTTCTTTTCCCTCTTTTTTTTTCTTTTTCTTTTAGAATAGGTAAATCACTCTTCCTTCGAAAGTTAAAGTATGCTCTTAATGAGGATTTTTCTTTTAAATAGAAATTTGTACCTCTGAGGAGGGATTTTTTCACGTTTCAACACTTGGAAGTTTTATTTCAATCTTGGTGAAACGTGTACCTCCAAAGAGTTGTGCCTTTGAAGAAAGCCTTTTCACGTTTCAACACTTGGAAGTTTTATTTCAATCTCGGTGAAACGTGGGCTTCCGAAGAGGTCTTCCTTCTTGATTATGCTTCCGGAGAGGGGGTTTGTACCTCTGAGGAGGGATTTTTCACGTTTCAACACTTGGAAGTTTTATTTCAATCTTGGTGAAACGTGTACCTCCAAAGAGTTGTGCCTTCGAGGAAAGCCTTTTCACGTTTCAACACTTGGAAGTTTTATTTCAATCTCGGTGAAATGTGGGCTTCCAGGAAGGTCTTTCTTTTGTTTTGCATTTCAACTTTGGTGAAGTGAAATTCCGAAGAGCGGTTGTTTCACTTCAACTCCTGGTGAAATGTGCCTCCGAAGAGGTCTTTATTTTGTTTGCATTTCAACTCTGGTGAAGTGAAATTCCGAAGAGCGGTTGTTTCACTTCAACTCCTGGTGAAATGTGCCTCCGAAGAGGTCTTTATTTTGTTTGCATTTCAACTCTGGTGAAGTGAAATTCCGAAGAGCGGTTGTTTCACTTCAACTCCTGGTGAAATGTGCCTCAGAGAGGGTTTTCATCGCCTGGAAGTTACTCTCTCATGGTTGGAGGGTCATGACTCCTCCAATCTTTTTTGTTGAGTAGAGAACTTTCTTTTTTGTGGCGTATTACCCATTAGAGGTCTTTATCCTCCGAAGAGTTGTGCCTCCGGAGAGGACTTGTGCTGCCGATGATGGCTTTAGTTGTTCCTCTGTCCACTTGCTTACGCCTTTTCAATGATCCTCTGCCCCTTTTTTCTTTTTTTTTAGCTTTCATTCCCTTTTCTCACAAGTAACTTGTTTAATCCAAGGAAGTGTGCTTCATTGTCAGGCAATTTCGTGAGAACGAGCACTAGCTTCTTAATTGGATGTTTGTTTGTTCAAACGATCTCAATTTATTAGCAAAGACCCGTTTCTGTCGAAATCATAAGCCGTTCAACTGAAGTACTTCCTATCTAGGATTTGAATTCGGGGCTTTCGTAACTTGAAATTTGGCGAGAATCACTTGGTCTTTTTATGTGCAAGTTTTACTTCCATTGTCTGCAAAAATTTAAATTGACATTTCAGCAATACATTCTATGTACTTTTTATATCGAAAATAAAGCAAACATGTAATAATAATAAGGAACACAAGATTTATAGTGGTTCGGCCAGGAAATTGGGCCTACATCCACTTTATATTCTTTCATTATTTACTTGCATCAGTTTTACAATTGCCTTCAATTACAAGAATCATACATTCATAATTCTTTTTACAATATTTCAACAAAATTTTCAAGTATAGTATGGACGCAAATGGTTGATGTTCCATGCCCTTGGAATTTGATCTCCTTCAACAGTGGTGAGTTTGAATGTGTCGTCAAGAAGCTTCTGACCTATGACATATGGTCCTTCCCAATTTGGCCCAAACACACCTGTCGCTGTCATAATTCTCTTCAGGACTAGGTCTCCAATCTCAAAGCTGCGTTGGCGAACTTTGGAATTGAAATGTCTGGCTATTCTTTGCTGATGAGCTGCAATTCTGAGATTAGCCTCATCTCTTTTTTCATCAAGGAGATCTAGCGCTTCAAGCTGTAGTTTTTCGTTTTCTGCTTGATTGAAATGGATTCTTCTGTGTGAAGGGACCTCTATTTCTACCGGAATTATTGCCACTGACCCGTATGCCAATGAAAACGGGGTGTGCCCAGTCGCAGTTTTGTGAGTGGTTCTGTATGCCCATAGTGCCAGTGGTAGCTTATCGACCCAACCACCTTTTGCTCTTTCAAGTTGCTTCTTGATGGTTGACTTAATAATTTTGTTCACGGCTTCCACTTGCCCATTTGCCTGCGGATGAGCCACTGCTGAGAAGCTTTTCCGGATTTTGAATCGCTTGCAAAAATCTTGGAATTCTTCACTTTCAAACTGAGTTCCATTGTCTGTAGTTATTTTTTGAGGCACACCGTATCTGCAAATGATGTTTTTAGTCACAAAACTTATCATCTTCTTTGAGGTGATAGTAGCCAGTGGTTCAGCTTCTGCCCACTTAGTAAAATAATCTACAGCAACAATGGCGTATTTAATTCCAGATTTGGCAGTTGGCAACGGTCCTACAAGGTCTATTCCCCATATTGCAAACGACCATGGACTGACCATCTGTGTGAGTTCAGTGGAAGGAGCTCTAGGAATTTTGGCGAATCTTTGACATCTGTCACATTTTCGGGAATACTCTGCTGCATCTCGATTAATTTCTGGCCAAAAATATCCGTATCGGAGAATTTTCTTTGCTAATGTTTGACCACCTGAATGATCACCACATTCTCCTCCGTGTACCTCTGCTAGGATTGCTTTAGCCTCTTCCCTGGATACACATCGAAGTAATGGCATTGAGAATCCCCGTCTGTATAATCGGCCATCCTGGATTATGTATCGAGAGGCTTTTCTCAGTAGCTTTTGTCGTTCTTTTAAGTTCCCTGGTAAGGATCCATTGAGCAGGTATTCTGTTATCGGAGCCATCCATGATTCTTGCTCTTGAGACATGCTCATGATCCAATCAATGTCCATCTCATCAATGCTAGGAGTCGACATGACCTCCACTGGAGTTAGCCCCAGAAATTGAGCTTCACCTGTGCTAGAATACTTTGCAAGAGAATCTGCTTTCGTGTTTTCCTCTCGAGGAATGTGACTTATCATGTAATGATTGAAATCACCCAGGAGCTCCCAAGCCTTTGACAAGTAGGCGGGCAGATTCCCCCCTTTTGCTTGGAATTCCTTTTTGACTTGGCATACAATAAGCTGAGAATCACTGAATATCTGTAACGCTCGGATGTTTAATTCTTTAGCAATCCTTAAACCAGCTATAAGGGCTTCGTATTCTGCTTCGTTGTTTGTTGAAGGAAATTCCAATCTTAGTGTGTAGCATAATGATCGGCCTTCTGGGGTCTCAAGTACGACTCCGGCTCCAGAACAGTAGTCGTTTTTCGCACCATCGACATATAAGTTCCATTGGATTGGGGAACCGTCGACTGTTTCCTCCTCACTGTTACCCTTATCTGTGAATTCTGCAATGAAATCTGCTAAAGCTTGTCCATTGATTGCTTTTCGGGGATGATAAGTGATGTCATACTGACTGAGTTCAATATTCCATTTTAGAAGACGACCCGAAGTTTCAGGGCGAAACAGGACTTGCTTTAAAGGTTGATCAGTGAGGACTCTGATGGGATGAGCTTGAAAATATTGCCTCAACTTCCTAGACGCAATTAGTAAGTAATAGGCGAGTTTTGCCAACTTAGAGTAATTCATCTCTGCCCCAGTGAGTCTTTTGCTGATATAGTAAACTGGATGTTGAATCCTTTTGTCTTCCCGTATCAGCGCTGCACTTAAAGCATGAGATGATACTGCCAAGTATATAAGAAGATCCTCGCCATCGCCAGGCCTAGAAAGTATTGGAGGCGTCTCCATATGGCGAATCAATTCATCGAAGGCTTTTTGGCATTCGGGAGTCCAATCGAAGTTTTTCTTTCCTTTCTTTAGGGCGTCAAAGAATGGGATGCATTTATCTGTGGCTTTGGAAATGAACCGACTCAAGGCGGCGACTTTTCCATTGAGACTTTGCAATTCCTTCTTTGTTCTAGGAGCTTTGACTTCTTTCAATGCAGTAATTTGAGCTAGACTGGCCTCAATGCCCCTAGCACTCACGATGAAACCTAAAAACTTGCCGGATTCCACTCCAAATGAACATTTTAAAGGATTGAGCTTCATTCCGTATTTTCGGAGGACTGCGAACATGTTTGCTAAGTGTTCTATGTGATCCACTGCTTTCTTAGACTTTACTAACATGTCATCGACGTAGACTTCCATAGTCTTGCTCAGTTGCGGTTTGAACATAGCATTAACGAGCCTTTGGTATGTTGCCCCTGCATTCTTCAACCCGAAGGGCATAACTCTGTAGCAGTAAAGACCAGTGTCGGTGATAAAGCTCGTGTCCTCCTGATCTGGCTCATGCATCATGATCTGGTTATATCCGGAGTAAGCATCCATAAAAGATAACAATTCGTGTCCTGCTGTTCCATCTACCAGTTGGTCGATTCTGGGTAATGGGAAGCAGTCTTTGGGGCAGGCCTTGTTTAGATCTGAAAAATCGATGCATATTCTCCATTTTCCGTTGGCTTTCTTAACCAGCACTGGATTTGAAACCCAATTCGGATAAGTAGATTCTTTGATAAAATTATTCTCCATGAGCCGATCAACTTCTTCTTTTAATGCCGCCGACCTTTCTGGACCTTGAGTTCTCCTTTTCTGCTTCACAGGCGTAAATTTTAGATCAATATTTAGAGCATGCACTGCAACTTCTGGGGATATTCCGCACATATCGGCATGAGTCAAAGCAAAAACATCCAGATTTGCCTTTAAAAAAGATATTAAGATATTCTGAATTGACGCATTAAGTTGTGAACCCACATTCAACACTTTGTTTGGGTCCTTTGGGTCAACAGGTATTGGAATTGTCGTTTCCACCGGTACCACTCTATTTTCCCCTGCACTGACTTTTCTAGGGTCCGTCTCTTTCCTTGCTCCACTGTGCTCGCCAGTGCAGGGTCCGCCCTGTAATTGCTACAAGGCTGGTTCTTTGATGCGGACTGGGGCTGCCGCATTCTTTCCCATCTCTCTTTTTCTGGTTTCTCGTAGCTCTGTCAGGTAACACTCTCGCCCAGCATTTTGATCCCCTTTTATAACTCCTACTCCATTGTCTATGGGGAATTTAATAGTGAGGCACCACGGGGCAAGAACAGCTTTGAATTTTGCCAGAGTTGAACGACCAAGGAAAGCATTGTAAGCAGAAAATTCGTCGACAATCACAAAAGTTTGCTTGCGGACCATTTTTCTCTCTCCTTCTCCAAGTTCCACAAACAAATCAATGGTTCCTACTGGCTGTTTTGGCTCCCCAGTGAAGCCAGCAATTTTATGCGATGAAGCTTGCACATCAGCCATAGGGATCTTCATTTGGTCGAATGTTTTCTTGAAGAGGATATTGCAGGATGCGCCACAATCAATGAGAATTCTTCTGACAGTAGCTGGCCCGATACCAGCCGAGATGACTAAGGGATCCAAGGTAGGAGCTTCAATACCTGCGGAATCCCTAGCTTTGAATACAATATCATCATCAAGAGTTCTTCGTTGCTTCAAGGGCGTAGCACCTTCCAAAACAAATACATCTTCCTCGGTCGGTACATACTTTAAAGCTCGGGTATACCTTTCCATCTCACCCCAGCTTCTGCCCGCTGGGTGAGGTCCTCCTGTAATGACATTGATAATGGGCCTTCCAGATTCATGTCCTGAAGCCTTCTCAATCGTCCTAGGCTGATGAGTAGGAGCCTGCTGCCCCTGACTAGATGAAGCAGGATTGTTGCTATTCTTTTTCACAAATTGCTGCAGTTTGTTTTCCCTGAGAAACTCTTCAATCAGATTTTTCAACTGTCGGCACTCGTCGGTTTCGTGATCGGGTTGATTATGGAAGCGGCAGAACTTCCCACTCTGTATAGCCTTTTTCCCGGTCCTTAGAGGAGGAGGTTTAGGAAAGTCAATAGAATCTTTAGTGGCAAGGTAGATATGCTCCGGCGTATCTGATAAAGGAGTATATTCTGATGGCTTGAAGGATCGGGGCTTCTTCAGATTACCCTGCTTCTTCCCATTGTTATTTTCCCTTTTTTGCCCTACAGATTCATTCTTGCGTGGAACAACGGTGTTATCTTCGGCTTTTTCCAACACTGCCTTTACCGGTACGGGACGGCTTTCTAAGCGTATGAATTCATCTGCTTTTTTATAGAACTTTTCAAGGGAATTTGGTTCTTTCATGTTTAGCCATTTCCCAAACTCGCTCGACTTGTCAATACCCTTCATCAGATAAGTCAATATCATTCGCGGTTCTGCATTGTCCACCTCAGCTAGCGCTATATTAAAGCGGTTTAAGAAAGACCTGATAGTTTCCCCTGGATTCTGTTCCAAACTTGACAGTGACATGATATCCTTAGCTTTTGAGGCGTATAGTCTGAACTGCTCCTTGAACTTCCGGGTTAAGTTAGAAAACTGATCGATAGATCGGACTGGAAGTTTGGTGAACCAAAGCAGAGCTACACCTTCGAGATACATAGGAAAATATTGGCACTTTATTTCATCAGAGGCTCTGGCACCAGTCATATGCCAATCATACTTGTATAAGAATTCGTTCGGATCACTCGTCCCCTTGTAAGCTGGAATGGTTGGTGGGACAAACTTCCTTGGGAATTCAGCCTTTAAGATTTTCTCGGTAAAAGGAGTTTTACTTGGGGCGAAACCCCATTCTTTCTCGTCTTCAACCCTCTGCATACTTTCTTTCATAATTTGTCGGACCATTCCAGAAAGATACTCCTCATCATGTCGAGTTCTAGATCCACCAACCTCTGGAAGTGTCCGTTCAAAGGGGATGGCAGCTCTTTCAGGAGCATTTCTTTCTTCAGCATCACGAATGTTGCCAGCCAAATTCCTTTCATTATCTGCCGGTTGGCGGTTTGCCCCAAGCAAATCGTTCAACCTATTCAGAATTAGGGCATTCTGGGCATTCTGAGCCTCAAATTGTGCATTTTAGGCATTGATTTGTTGGTTCAGCCCTAAAATTGCAGCATCCAGCTCTGCCTTTGTAACTCCGACAGCTGGAGTGGCTTGATTCGATATAGGGGAAGCGGAGGTTCCCTCTTGAATATTCCCAGATCTGACAGATCTACTCTTCCTTCCAGGAGCCATAATCTCGGATAGACTTCTGGTTTTCAAGGAAATCCTCTCTACAAACCTCTGTGAAGCAATGATGATAACTCGCCTGAGTTCAGTTCTCAGTGAAAGCACCAAAAATGTTAACGCTAGAATTTGAACGCTAACACCCCGGTGTATGAGTTATAGTTGTGAAAGCACCACCCGATAACTCGGGAACAGATTACAAGCAGGTAATAGCGGAAAAGCAGTAAACAACAACAATTTTATAGTGGTTCGGCTTAAGGGTATAGCCTACGTCCACTTTAAGTACTTTTGTTGATGATCTCGTTGCAAGCTGATACAATTCTTTCCAAGTACAATACACTTTGGATTACAAGTCACTTAGAACAAGTAGCCTAAACTTCAATGGAGATTAGAGTCTTCAAATCCATGTTGGATGTGTGTGATCTTTTCTCGAAGTTGTTTGTAGCGTTCTTCGTGTCTTGAGAGCTTTAAGTGTTGGATTGGTTTGGAATGCAGCAGAGTAACGGTGCTTGAGTAGAATGAGCCAAAGTCCTCCTCTAGTTGGAGTTAGGATCATATTTATAGGCATTTTTCAGAATAAGGTCGTAGGTAGTGACCGACCTAAGTAAGGTCGTAGGTCGTGACCCACCTAAGTAAGGTTGTAGTCGACCTGAAGAGTGTTGGCCCCTCCTTCCTCACGCATGCTGATTTGCACAAGTCCTAGGTCGTGAGCGACCTATCCCCTTGTGGCATTGCATAGTCTTCTGTATTCTGATATTTAGGTCGTTAGTGACCTAACCAAGGTCGTGAGTACTTTCCTGCAGCCATAGTTAATTTTAAGTCGATGTGTCCCTTAGGTCGCGACCTTCCTTAGGTCGCGGAGCTTCTTAGGTCGGTGGATAGTTAGGTCGCGGAGTTCCATAGGTCGAGTCCATCTTCAGGTCGCACTCACTTTTAAGTCGCGGCCTTTTTGGGTCGCTGCTGCCTTTAGGTCGAGACAATCTTAGGTCGCAACACTTTAGGTCGCAGCTACTCTTAGGTCGCTGGATTCCGCTAGGTCGCGGCCTTCCTTAGGTCTGAGCACACAGTTAGGTCGTTTGAGTGCTATAGGTCACAGAATTCTATAGGTCGGTGCTTCCCTTAGGTCGCAGATACTTTTAGGTCGCTTGATGAGTTAAGTTGCCATGCCATTCCTGTAGTTAGGTCGCTCCATGTCTTTAGGTTTTAGGTCGCTAATGAAGAGGAATTAACACCTTACTTCTATAAAGTGGGCAATTATTTTTGAAATGACTCATCTATCCAGAGTTATAACACTTGATCCTCGATAGGTCCATCTTATATTGGTTGGCTACGTGTCCCTTCTTATGGCACCTCCTAAATGTAATTGCCTGCCTCTTATCCTATCTCCTTGCTGATCATTTCTCTTGCGCTACCCTTGGTGATGATCTACTTTAAATCCTCCTTTTCTATCACTTACTTATATCTCCATCAATTGAATTTAGCAAGGCTGCTTCAACTAATCCTTCAGGTATGGCACCATGTGGGATTTGTTTTGTGCAAACTTTTTAAGTGGGGAATTTAGACCTCTTACACACTTCATCACTTCCCATCTGGGGTATTTATTTAATCAATCCCGAACCATGTGAGCTCGTTAAACTCACTTCTATATTCATCTAACATCACGTCCCCTTTTAAAGGAATAAATTTCTCCAATAAAATCCTTTTTCTGCTCCTAAGAAAAACTTCATTTTGGAAATACTTTTGAATTCCACCCAAGTAATGTTCTCATCATCTACTTCTAAAGTGGCAACTTCCCACTATTATTTGCCTCTCCCTGTAAGTTTCATGAAGCTGACTATCTCCAACTCATGTTACCTAGTCACTAAGAATCTTCTCATATGAGTTTTGCTATGCCCTGTCACTACATATGGTTCGGTCCAAATATAGGATTTTCCACCTATACTAGGAAATCTCTGCGTAGCTTCAAAGAATATATAGTTGGTAGTTATTGGACTAGAACCACTCCTTAGGTAGAAACTGTAGCTACTTTAGGGTTAACACTGGTCTGTCCTAACACTTGCTTGTATCGGCGAAACGGATGGAAACGTTCACACCCTGAATATCCATAGTATCAAATCTAGTGCCATTACCAATTCAAGTTTCAACCCCACCAATATCCAGCTTATGTTGATTTACTCATTCTCGACCATCTTTAAATGGGATTTATTTACATCCCCCCACAGATGGTTGACATAAGTGGAATTGTAACAACCCAATTTTCAAGTAATAATTAATTAATGTTAATAATAGAAATTTGTTTACTTAAATAAGAATTTGGAGATTAATGGTAAAATTGATTATGAAATTATTTAAATAAAAAGGATTCTAAATTGTTGAAATAATATTTTATAAGAGTCATAAAAATTATTTTAAAAATTGCTTTGGGAATGTAAATGAATTTTGAAATTTGAATTTGAATTTAATAGCTCAAAAAGCTAACATGGGCCGTAAGAAGTAAATATATCCAGTAGCAAACCAAAGTTCAAGAAATATTGCATTATGAAGCACTGTTTCAAACTACCAAGATCTAAAATATTTATGTAAACTCCATCAATAATTAATTTTCATTTACTAGCAGAACTAAAACCACAAATTAAAAATACATCTTCGTATAAGTCAATACAATTAAATAACCTATATGCAGCACTATTGAAGAGCACATTTTTGGTATTTTCTACCATTCAATAAAAAGTTGATGTACACTATGAATTCAAAATGTTCATCCTTATTTATTTATTTATTCGTATACACATATATATACACGTACACATTCACATACACATACATATACATTCATTTACATACATTTATACCCCACCCCCCCTACACACACACATATATTCATTCACATAAGCCCAAGTATCAAGCCCAAGCTATTTCTATACCTTTCCATCCCTACATTTTTTTTGTTCATTTTTATTTTAGGGGAGGAAGTTTCTCTCGGTCAAAATAAGAACCTGCTCCTGAAGCTTACGTGCAAAAAGCCTCCCAACTTCTAACTCCAAATATCAATCACAAAAATTAAATTAAAACAAGAAATTTGAATATCTGCTTCTTCATACTTATATGCATCTATGGGTTGAATCTTGTTTGTGGTCGTGCATAGATTACTGTGTGCATGTGTGTTGAAGTTGGAGGCAGCTTTTATGTGAAATTTTTTTACACTCACATACCTGTTTAATCTCAAAATTCTTGAAATTCTTGTCTACTGAATGGATGTTCTTTCTTTTACTTTCATCCTTGTATTACGGGCGTGACTAAAGCATATTTGAGTATTTGTATGTGAGGGTGTTTTCGATATAATGGTATGGGTTTATGTGTTAGTGTTTATGTGTGAAAGTTTGATTGGGTTTGAGAGGGAGGTGGCTTCTTATGATTTTTATATACGCATATGTTACAAAGTGTGTGTGAGGAAAAGAGTATATGTAGCAGAATTTTAAGTGTGCACTAGTGGTCCTTCTTCAAAGCGTGTGCGAATGTTTGCTTGCAAGAGTGTGACTATGTGTGTTTGTACATATACGTGTGTGTAGTGTGGGCATAAGTGTATTTGTGTGTTTAAGTATATGGCGTGTAAGCATGCGTGAGTATTCATAGCAGTGTGTGTACATCTGAATACACACACAAACTTATAGAAAATATATAATTTGAAAATAAACAAGTTTAATAAATTGATGAAGTTTAGATATGCCGACATTCCAATAGATTTGGAGCTTTATTGAGGTGTATGTTTTTTTGGTTGTTTTATTTTGGTGATTAAGTTGAACTTCCCACTTGCTACCTTAGTTTAGCACATGCTTAATTATGTGTGTGTGTGTGTGTGTGTGTGTGTGTGTGTGTGTATTTATGTTAGGATGTGTTTTCATGTGTAATAACCATGTCTACATAACTATTTGTCTCCACTTGCTGCTGTTTATAACTTGTGTAACGACCCAGAATTCCTGTCATTTGAAATTCAGATATTTAATTGATTTTAAATATCAACAAGTAAAATTTGTAAGTCGAATAATTTATTTTTCGAATATCTGGATTTAATTGTATAATTAAATCGATAATTTAATATTTGAAATTGCGTAAATAATTGGAAATAGGGTTTAATGTGATTAAAAATGATCTATAAAGTTATATTAAATAATATTGGAGTTAGAACAATGCTTGTGAACTTTTAAATTCGAACTAAAAGTTAATTTGTGAAAATTGAATATTTTAATATTTAATTGACGAGTTAAAATAGACATTTTTCAAACAGTGTCGGATTTCGACGAAACTAGTTTCATCGGATCCGTAACGTTATATTATTGTATGGTGTTAACGCTAAAAATTGAACGCTAACACCCCGGTGTGTAGAAGGTAATTGTGAAAGCACCACCCGTTGGTACGGGAACAAAGTATAAACAGAGAAATCACAGAGAAGCTATAAAAGACACAATATTTATAGTGGTTCGGCTTAAGATCTAGCCTACGTCCACTTTAAAGCTCTTTATTGCTGATTTGTTTACAATTCTTTACAATCAACTCCGATTACAACACACTTAGACAAATAGCTCAAACCCCGATGTAGAAGAATCCTTCGAATGCATGGCGAATGAGTTAGATTTCCTCTTGAGATTTGTTGAAATGTCTTTGGCGATTGGAGTGATAGAAGTGTTGCTTGAACGTTGCTTGAAGTCGAGACAATGGCAGAGTAATGGCGCCCAGGAAGTCAGCCCAAAAAAAAGTCCCTTGAATGTTAGAGGTGGCCATGTATTTATAGGCAAATTTCTGGGCTGGAATTGTTGATCAAGTCATAAGTCGTGACCGACTCAGGATGACTAACGACCTATCATAAGTCGCTGGCGACTCAAGCGAACAAGGAACAAGCTTAATACCGATACATCTATGCCGCTGCCTGCTGACTCGTGGTATGTGAGTCGGTCACGGCTCATCTTGAGTCGGTCACAGTTCATCCTGAGTCGGTCACGACTTATGACTTGATTAACAATTCCAGCCCAGAAATTTGCCTATAAATACATGGCCACCTCTAACATTCAAGGGACTTTTTTTTTGGGCTGACTTCCTGGGCGCCATTACTCTGCCATTGTCTCGACTTCAAGCAACGTTCAAGCAACACTTCTATCACTCCAATCGCCAAAGACATTTCAACAAATCTCAAGAGGAAATCTAACTCATTCGCCATGCATTCGAAGGATTCTTCTACATCGGGGTTTGAGCTATTTGTCTAAGTGTGTTGTAATCGGAGTTGTTTGTAAAGAATTGTAAACAAATCAGCAATAAAGAGCTTTAAAGTGGACGTAGGCTAGATCTTAAGCCGAACCACTATAAATATTGTGTCTTTTATAGCTTCTCTGTGATTTCTCTGTTTATACTTTGTTCCCGTACCAACGGGTGGTGCTTTCACAATTACCTTCTACACACCGGGGTGTTAGCGTTCAATTTTTAGCGTTAACATTTTTGGTGCTTTCACTGAGAACCCAACTCA
The DNA here is from genome assembly GCA_030765085.1 of Allium cepa. Taxonomy (NCBI): domain Eukaryota; kingdom Viridiplantae; phylum Streptophyta; class Magnoliopsida; order Asparagales; family Amaryllidaceae; genus Allium; species Allium cepa. The sequence continues at coordinate 752,893,075 of CM060931.1, read as the reverse complement.
GGAATACTTTCACCATCGCTTCGCGAAAGTTTGTCGAAAGAATCTCTCTAAAAACCAGAAGTTTATCCGAGATAATGGCTACTGGAAGACAGCTCAGATCTGATAGATCCGGTGATGCTCATGAGAATACTACCACTTCTCTTGCTCCAAATGAAGCAGCTCCGAGTGTTGGAATTACACAAGAGGTGTTTGATGCTGCAGTTTCTGGGTTATATCAGCAAATGGAAGCCCAGAACGCTCTAATGCTGGAAAGAATGAATGCTTTACTTGGGGGCAACCGTCAAACAGAAAATAATGAAGAGACCTTTGCAGATGATGCCCATGATTCCCAAGAGAAAGGTATCCCTCAAAGAGCAGTTGGCCCCACCGCAGGGGCACCTTCTCAAGCTGAAGGTTCAAGGCCGCAGCCAATTTTTCGCGAACATTTGCCCAGGCAAACTTCTGAAAGAGCAGCTGACTTCTGCCCGGCAAAGCCTCTGAACGATAAGGAGTACCTATCAGGGATGATTCGCTCAATTATGAAAGAGAGCATGCAGAGGCAAGAGGATGAAAATGATTGGGGGTTTGCTCCAAGTAAGACACCGTTCACCGAAAAGATCTTGAAGGCAGAGTTTCCAAGGAAATTTGTACCTCCTACTATCCCGGCCTATCGAGGCACAAGTGACCCTAATCAGTTCTTGTACAAGTACGATTGGCATATGACCGGGGCAAGAGCAACCGATGAAATCAAGTGCCGATACTTTCCGATATACTTAGAGGGAGTGGCCTTACTTTGGTTCACAAAGCTCCCAGTCAGATCCGTGGATCAATTTTCCGACTTAACACGAAAGTTCAAAGATCAGTTCAGGCTATATGCTACAAAGGCCAAGGATATAATGTCACTCTCTAGTCTAGAACAAAATCCCGGGGAGTCTATCAGATCGTTCTTAAACCGCTTCAATATAGCCTTGTCCGAGGTTGATAACGCAGAGCCACAGATGGTTTTGACTTACCTAATGCGGGCTATCGATAAATCGAGTGAATTTGGCAAATGGCTAAAAATGAAGGAGCCAAACTCACTTGAGAAATTCTATAAGAAGGCCGACGAGTTTATGCGCTTGGAAAGCTTTCCTGTGCCAACAAAAGCAGTCATGACCGAAATTCAGAATGTCAATGTTACTTCTAATAAAGGAGAATCTGGAGGACAGAAAAGGAAGAATGATGATGGGAAAAAGCAGGGAAATCCAAAGAAAAACCGCCACTTTGAACCGTCGGATTATACTCCCTTAACTGATACTCCAGAGAACATTTTCTTAGCAACAAAGGATATTGTTGAATATCCTAAACCACAAAAGTTGAGACTTAGGAAAAATGCCACGCAAAGTGAAAGATTCTGTAAATTCCACAATCAACCTGGCCATGACACTGACGAGTGTCGCCATTTGAAGGATCTGATTGAGAAGCTATTGAAAGAGAATAAACTTCAGCAATATGTCCGGAGAAACAGGAATGATCCATCCTCATCCACTCAGGGGCAAATACTTCTCACTCATCATTACGGCCCAAACGAAAGAACTGCAACGCAGGGATCTGAGAGGCTTATCATTAATGCTATCATAGGGGGCCCTCACCCAGCGGACAGAAGTGGGGACGAGATGGAAAGATATGCTCGTGCTTTGAGACAAGCCCCGGAGGGAGAGAATATCCTTGTTCTGGAAGATGATGCCTAATGGCCATATTTCACTTGATGGCTTTTGCTTAAAATTCATAGAATAATATTGGATTTATGATTCCTGTATAAAATGCCATTGTAAAAACAGTGCAAATAAATAATAGAAACTATAAATCTTGTGTTCCTTATTATTATTACATGCTTGCTTTATTTTCGATATGAAAAGTACATTAAATGTATTACTGAAATGTCGATTTAAATTTTTGCAGGCAACGAAAACAAAACTTGCACATTACAAGACCAAGTGATTCTTGTTATCATTCAACGAACAAATTCCAAGCCGCAAAATTCCCGAGCTTAAATCCTAGATAAGAAGTGCTTCAATTGAACGGTCAATGATTTCACCGAAAACGGGCTTTAGCTAATAAATTGAGAAGTTTGAACAAACAAACATCCAATTAAGAAGCTTATGTCCGTTCTCGTGAACCGGCCTAGCAATGAAGTACACTTCTTTGGATTAAACAGGCTACTTGTAAGAGAAGGGAGTGAAAGCTTAAAAAAAAAAAAAATATAGGATCACTGACAAGGCATAAGCAAGTGGACAAGGAACAACTAAAGTCCTCTTCGGAGGCACAACTCTTCGGAGGATAAAGACCTCTAACGAAGCATATGCCGTAAAAAAGAAAGTTCTCTACTTAACGAAAAAAGATTGGAGGAGTCATGACCCTCCAACCATGAGAGAGTAACTTCCAGGCAATCTTCGGAGGACATTTCACCAGGAGTTGAAGTGGAACAGCCGCTCTTCGAAATTTCACTTCACCAGAGTTGAAATGCAAACAAAATAAAGACCTCTTCGAAGGCACATTTCACCAGGAGTTGAAGTGTAACAGCCGCTCTTCGGAATTTCACTTCACCAGAGTTGAAATGCAAACAAAACAAAGACCTCTTCGGGGGCACATTTCACCGCTTAAGTGCAAACTCTTCGGAGGCCCACTTCTCCAGAGCTGAAATTCCAAATAAAGACCTCTTCGGGGGCTCATTTCACCAGAGCTGAAGTGCAAACTCTTCGGAGGCCCACTTCTCCAGAGATGAAATGCCAAATAAAGACCTCTTCGGGGGCACATTTCACCAGAGATGAAGTGCAAACTCTTCGGAGGCCCACTTCTCCAGAGCTGAAATGCCAAATAAAGACCTCTTCGGGGGCACATTTCACCAGAGCTGAAGTGCAAACTCTTCGGAGGCCCACTTCTCCAGAGCTGAAATGCCAAATAAAGACCTCTTCGGGGGCACATTTCACCAGGGCTGAAGTGCAAACTCTTCGGAGGCCCACTTCTCCAGAGCTGAAATGCCAAATAAAGACCTCTTCGGGGGCACATTTCACCAGAGCTGAAGTGCAAACTCTTCGGAGGCCCACTTCTCCAGAGCTGAAATGCCAAATAAAAACCTCTTCGGGGGGCACATTTCACCAGGGCTGAAGTGAAAACTCTTCGGAGGCCCACTTCTCCAGAGCTGAAATGTCAAATAAAGACCTCTTCGGGGGCACATTTCACCAGAGCTGAAGTGCAAACTCTTCGGAGGCCCACTTCTCCAGAACTGAAATGCCAAATAAAGACCTCTTCGGGGGAACATTTCACCGGAGCTGAAGTGCAATCTCTGTGGAGGCCCACTTCTCCAGAGTTGAAATGTCAAATCAAAGCCCTCCAGCGAGGCGCAACAAAAAAGAAAAAAAGAAAAGAGGCTTCTCCAACACAAGGCGCACTCTACTAAAGCAAGAATAATATTTCCTCAAAAATGGAAAATTATTCTCTAAAGAAAGAGTGCATGCCTTCTCAAAATGGAAGAGTTATTCTCTAAAGAAAGAGTGCATGCCTTCTCAAAATGGAAGAGTTATTCTCTAAAGTAAGAGTACAAGTCTTCTTAAAACAGAAGAATTGTTCTCCAAAATCTCCTCAAAATGGAGAATATTACAATGAGTTGTGGTATGGGGGCAATATAATATTGCTACATTAATAAAAGCAGTACCCAAGCAACGTACCACAAGCTCACTGCAATATCATGCATAGAGAATAAAGAAACTTGTATGAAAATGAGGAATAAATACATTCTCAAATACAGACAAAAGTTTCTATAAAATTTGTTATGCACGTGCGGGTTTGAAAAGGCAAAACAAGAAGGATGACCCCACACCGTCAAATGGAGTAAAACATTACACCAATAAGGCTTCCGCAATAGGTTCCATTGATGCAAGTTCCTTTGCGAAAGCTGGGGCATCTGAAGTTTCTTCTTGAAAACCAGGGGCATCGTGAAGCTAAGTCAACCAAAAAGAGTGCAAAAGTCCGAATTAGTGCGAAAATCCATCTTTCAGCAAAAAATTTAACGCTCCTTAACCGTCGCAGCACTTAGTCTTTTAAAAATTGACTTCTGACTGGAATATTCGGAAAGATGAAGGAAGTACTGCAAAAGTAAAGAATGAAATTAGTACCGGACAACTCAGATTTTGAAAATCCCAGAAATGGGAAGATCCAGTTTGCCCCACTACTCTTCTTATCGAAAAGACATTCTATATGAAGAACTGAATATTCAAAAGTAAAGGTGCACCTTTTCTAAAAGCCTGTGAAGTGTTGTGCAAAGCTACTAAAATAACAAGTAAATAAAGAAATACTTGAAATAATACTGGTTGGCATATGTCAATTCAGAAGAATTCAAGGCTTGTTATTTGAAAATAAGTGCGGTGTCAATGCAGATAGCAATTATAACTGTGTAAACTTTGTGTTGATACTTCATCCAAGATAATTGATTCGCAACACTTCATCAAGACCATACTAATTTTCTTACAGTAAAATACCAGTTCTTTGATCTAATCCATCACTCGATATGGGCAATCGGTGATGAGTATATTCGCCCTATTTTTCTGCAAACGGTGTGCTTAACAGGTTGTTAAAATAATTTGTAAAGAGATGCAACAAGTTCAGGTCAAAGTTCCATTGAATCGCATTGGTCAAGTTTAAAAGGCTTCAGGTCAAAATGAAGCAAAGTTGCCTAAGTACAAGCTCAGCAGCTCAATAAAGCACGAGTTAAGAAGAATCGAAGCACACGACCTAGTCCCTAGGCGTATACTTCGAGGGGCAAGTGTTAACTCTGCTTTTTCAGCAAGGCCGTGATATCAAAAATCGACCGAGAAGCCAATGATAGTTCATCTCGAAGGATGGTCGACTTAACCTCCCAATAAAGCAAGTTCTGTTGATTGAATTTTCAGATAAGATCCCCTACGGAGGGGGGGTCCAGGGGGGGTGCCAACCCCCCAAGGTGGGGGTGCGGGGGCAACGCCACCGCCTACGGTGTTCGACCTGACCGGTCAGGTCGCAGGGGTCCAGGGGGCAGCGCCCCCGGCGGGGTGCGGGGCAGCGCCCCGACCAAAACGGTATACGACTTAAAGAGTGAAGTAAGCCAGCGACTCAACTTATCTGGTTGCCGACTCAATAGCCTTGAGGAGTTACCAACTCAACAGCCTTGAGAAGTTACCGACTTAACGGCCTTGAAGGGTTACGACTCAACGACTCAGGAGGAGTAACGACTCACCGGGTTATAACCTTAGCGACTCATGGGGCAGGCCGACTCAACAGGTTAACGACTCATGGAGTTAGCGACTCATGGGGCAGACCGACTCAACGGGTTAACGACTCATGGAGTTAGCGACTCATAGGGCAGACCGACTCAACGGGTTAACGACTCATGGAGTTAGCGACTCATGGGGCAGACCGACCTAAGGATTTCAACGACTCAGGATGACTAACGACCTATCATAAGTCGCTGGCGACTCAAGCGAACAAGGAACAAGCTTAATACCGATACATCTATGCCGCTGCCTGCTGACTCGTGGTATGTGAGTCGGGCACGGCTCATCTTGAGTCGGTCACAGTTCATCCTGAGTCGGTCACGACTTATGACTTGATCAACAATTCCAGCCCAGAAATTTGCCTATAAATACATGGCCACCTCTAACATTCAAGGGACTTTTTTTTTGGGCTGACTTCCTGGGCGCCATTACTCTGCCATTGTCTCGACTTCAAGCAACGTTCAAGCAACACTTCTATCACTCCAATCGCCAAAGACATTTCAACAAATCTCAAGAGGAAATCTAACTCATTCGCCATGCATTCGAAGGAATCTTCTACATCGGGGTTTGAGCTATTTGTCTAAGTGTGTTGTAATCGGAGTTGATTGTAAAGAATTGTAAACAAATCAGCAATAAAGAGCTTTAAAGTGGACGTAGGCTAGATCTTAAGCCGAACCACTATAAATATTGTGTCTTTTATAGCTTCTCTGTGATTTCTCTGTTTATACTTTGTTCCCGTACCAACGGGTGGTGCTTTCACAATTACCTTCTACACACCGGGGTGTTAGCGTTCAATTTTTAGCGTTAACACATATGGTTTCAAATTTCGTGTCAATCGGATTTACGGTTTGTCCAAGGCAAGCCAAAACAAATAGAAATTGGTTTAAACCGATTTAATTTAAAATTGATCGTTTATTGCTGTGATTCGCACAGATGATCGAATTATCCTCCGAAACCTATTCCATTGTGTCCGAAACGTGGGTTAAACCCTAGAAACGTCGGTTACCATGTGAGATTTAGAGTTCGGAAAAGTCGGATGAATAGTGTTTTTCGTTGGATTTTCTATAAAAAGGGCTTCACTCTCTTCATTTGCAAGAAAACCTAAACCCTAATTGGCAGCCGCCACTTTGAAGACAACGGCAAAAAATGCTCGATTCTTTCTTCCCTCTTTTCTTCGAATCCATAAACAATTAGCGAAAACTTCCAACTGCAAAGATGAGGAGGAAGATGAGAACTATAGATCCAACGGTGGACCTTGTTTGTAGTTGTCGTTTGGGGGCACGGTTGGGTGCCGTTCGTCGTGAGTTCAAGCACGACATTGGAGAAGCTCAGGAAGCCGAGCTTGACCAAATTGCAGCCGAAGGTGGCATTGGCGAAGGGCTTTCGCGTGATGGCATTTGATCGTACTGGAATCGATCGAGGTGCGTGCGAAAATTCAACATAGAATGGCGGCTTTTGGTTCGTGTACGCGATTTCTACCTGGGGAGAACGAACGTAGAGATGATGGGTTGTGCGGCCTTGATTCAGGGCAAAGAAACGTGCGGTCCACATTGCGTCTAGGGTTAAAATTGAAAATTTAATTGTGGATTATTATATTATAAATCGTGTAAACTTTAAAATGCTGTAACTCTTTCATACGAGGTCGGAAAATTACGAAACAAATTGCATTACAATCGTTTTGTCGAGCACTAAGCAATGGGGCAAGTTTGGAGTCGGTTGGAGCTAGTGATAATTTCGGATAAAATTAAACGCACGTTTAATTTTATTCGAAACAAAACGCTACAACTGTTATCGGAAACTCAAGGTGAGAACTTCTCACTCAATCGAATTGTTTCGATTTAAATTTTAAATAGTTAGATTTAAAATTGCTTGGTTGTGTGATTGGATTATAGTTATTATCTCTTGTATTGAAATAGACCCTATACGCCGTATATTAAGCGGACGTTATTTATTAAACACATATACAGCGATAATTCCAACTTGAATGGAATTGGTATTATATATGTATTTGGAGTTGATTTCCCGCATTATATAGCGGATGAGACCCTATTGCACCGCATAATAGCGGATAGTATTTTATAAATCCCATATACTGCGATATTCCGTCTTGAAACAGAATTGCTATTGTGCTAACATCTTTGGATGCAGGGAAAAAGGTTGGAGGGATCCAACTTGATTCCTCAAATGATTGAATTGGTTTCAATGTTGTGTGTTGATCTATTAATAATCTGCATGATTATCTTTTTGATTGAAATCGTAGCCGAGTATATTTTTGGTATCGTTAGATGCCGAAAATAAATAAAATTTGATTTTTGAAAATTAAAGTTGAGAATTCATAATAAAATTTAATTTTGGAATTGATTCATTTTAAATAAATGAACGTTGAAATTTTTATGTTATAAAAATAATGATTTTTTGTGAAATATAACCGAAATTTGATTTTGGAAATAAGTAGTTGATTAATTTATAAAATGGTATAAATTGGGATTTTTGAATTATTATAAATGATTTATATAAAAGATTTATAAAATTGATATTTATAAATTAAAATGTTGGAATTATAAAACGATTTTTTATAAGGGTTAAAATGAAGTATAAATGGATTTCATAAGTGGATGAAATCTATAGATTTATAAATTGTGAAGTTATAGAATGAATAGATTTTCGTAAAATAAAAGATTTATAAGTAATTAACTTATAAATTGGATTTTGGCGTGTAAATGGAATATGGATAGAATTTGTTAATAAAGTGATTACATAAGTTGAGGTTGTTATAAAGTATAAATGGAATTTATAAATGTCATTTCATAAATCCAAAATTGACTTATTTTAATAAGTTTAATTATTATAGCTTATTAAAGGAGATATATCCACGATTTGGGACAGTGGATAATCCTTTAAATAAAATACGTAGAAATTGAATTTGGTTAACGAAGTATATTCACGACTTAGGACGGTGAATAATATATTAAAGAAATATTTTAGGAAAGTGATATTTTAAATAGAATTAAAACGATTCAAAGATGTTTTAAAATGTATTAAGTATCGAAACCATAGATTTCAACATTCATTGTTGAAATAGACGTTTCGAGAAATAGAAGGAAATAGTGGACTATAACACTATTGATATAGTAAATGATTTTCGAAAGGAAATGTTTTATATAGTATTGGGATTTATATATCTATCTTAATTTCGAATCCCTATACTAGTGATTTTGGGTTGTCGTAATGATGTTTTACGCAACATTCGTTTTGACTTACATAAATGTGTTTAAGAGAAGTTTTCCTTAAAGAATAAAATATATACTTAATTAGGATTTAAGTGTATTGGATATTTTCCAAATGTTGGAATTAAATGGATTTGTGAACTACTTATTATTGAATAAGTATGGAAATGTTTTCCAATATGAAGTGAATGTTTTGAGATTATATCTTTTAAAGATAAATTGAAAGTGAATAACTGAAATCGATTTGAAAAATCGTATAAAAAGTGAATATTTGGAAATGTAAATGCACAATGGAAATTTATAAGGGAAATTTGTTTTAAAAATAAACATTGATTTACTTTTAAAAGCGTGGAATAAATTTACGGATTTGGAATGTAAATCTAATAAATTGGTAAGGATTTATTTAATTAGTTCAAATGAACCATTTTGAAATGAAAGTTGTAAAGGTGAAAATAATTTGAAATTTGTTTTCAAATGGTTGAAGTGTGGAAATTATATATTGTAAAGATATTTTTGAAAATAAATAATTTGGGAAATTATTTGAAATCGGGTGATGTTTTGAATATCGATTGATAGTTAAATAACCGACTATCAATATTGACCCTTAAGTGGCTATTTGTTGTGAATTGGTTGAAACTGAATGCTACACTTATTTTTAAATTATTGCGCTCGATGTTCGGATTACCCATTCTGAATAGTGATACGATGTAATGGATAGCACTGGAGACCGGTGTTGAAGACCGGGTATTTGTGAAAACGATAGGATGACCTATCGATTGTCTCTGCACCGTTAGCTATGGTATGGAGATTTCCTTTGTGATGGGAAATTCGTTCGGGATTGTGAATACCCGGATTGCAAGGGCTTCTTTGGAAGTGCCTTCGGTTCTGTTCGAACCCGGAATAGACTTGTATGGTTACGTGACTTACATTACATTTTGAGAAATAAAGCAGATTTCTTTCAAATACATCTCTCTTGGTGGGGATAATTTATTCTCTTAGCTTAACACCCTTCTTTGAAACGTACGAGTTCAGAGGTTTTGTAGTTGAAGGTTATCAGTGATATACTCCCAATTTGGTAATGTGACATGCTGAGTGTTGCTGTGTGATGATTATCTATTGATTATTTGCTGATCAAAGCGTGGCTTTGTGAAAAAGCGTAGCTTTGTGGACGAGACTTCGTCAGACCTCACACCCCGGAAATGGTCGAAACACGAATATGCGGCAAGGTTATGAGGGTCGCGCCCTTTAGGGTATGTCATTTCCTTTTGGAAAAGGTGGTGTCAGGTATGGAGCCCTGATGATTAACCTATGTGGTTGCTCCAATCTCATTTTCGGTGTGGTTGTTGCTTTGTGATCGAGGGCCCTCGGATAAAGGTCCCAAAGGACCGAGGGTGGTGTATTCGAGTAGTAGTTACCTAGTTACAAACGTAACCCGGCCTTGTGTTGGCAGAGATCCGGTTAGGTTCTCGGGACGTCCCGCCAGATGCGATCCCATGTGGCAGTAGGAAGTTCCTTAGCCTGACCATTTGTTTGAAAAATCTAAAGAAACAATACGTGCCTTGTACGGTGATAGTTGTATAACCTGCCATGGAATGTGGCGGTAACCTTTTATTGAACATAGTAGCTATATTAGGTATACGATAATGGTCGTATGTTGGCTAAGATTTATATTCTATTTTCGAAATGTTTTCATCACTATGCACTAATAATAATATCAAAAATGATTTGTTTTGCGTAGTAAGCATCTTTGACTATCATAAGGAGAAATCTCCTCCAATTCTATGTTTGCATTGTGTGTGCGCGGGGTGGCCTTATGGTAGTTTCATTTTCCAAAAGAATTGCGGACATTTTTCACTTCCCTTGTAGTGGCTGTTTTAAAAAAGGTAAATAACTGTTTTGAGTTCTCACACCAGTCCCATGACTGACCTGGAGTTTACTTTTCTCTTCCTAAACTCTGGGTGCCCATAATTTTCCACACGGGCAATCTAGAGTCAGGTTATCAGGTCATTCTGGATTCAAAAGTGCAATGGAGCTCAAGTGGTGAGCTGGACGGCGAGACGTATTACTAGTATATGATATTATCTTTCCGCTGTAAATTCACTTGTAAGGACACGTTTGTATAACTGTCCATAGTTTTATTGTGTTGTATATTGTTGTTGTACACTCTGATGATGATGTAATGTAATGTAAGAACTTATATAGTTCTTTGTCTTAAAGATATTCATTTATCTATTATATGTTGTTCCGCTGTGATTGTGAGATTCTGATATTGTTTCTGTTCTGTTTTCTTACTTCTTCTATCTTTTTCTTCTACCTCTTCTTTTTAACCATAACAGTTCGTTTTTCTGGCATTTGATTATGCGGCATTTGATACACTGGACGTAAGAATGCCGACCTTCGGATCCCGATAAATCGATATGTTACATTTGGTATCAGAGCATATGGTTAAGTGACAACCTTGGCTCTATTGGGTGTTACTCATTAGAGATAGAGTCAGTGGTACTCTAGAATGAGTTTGAGTGTAATAATAGATATGAGCGTGTATTTGTTAGTGAATATAAAATTGTTTTATATTGTGATGATTGGTTTGTGGAGTGGTATATGGATTCTGGTCGGTATAATCTGTACAACTCTATCGATAGGGATCTCTAAACACTTGTTCAGAACAATTCACCACGATATTGTGTTAAATTGGGTATACGAAATCATTTTACCTCGATTATATTTTATAGATATAAAGGAATAATTTTTCAGAATTATTAAAGTGTATGTAAAATTGAATTGTTTGATTGTTGAAAATGTAAGAAAACATATAAGTGAATCAAAGTTGTTCGAATAATCTGAATAAAAACAACAATTGTGAAGGAATAAATTATATAAAAGCAACAATTGTATAAGTATAGAAATTTTAATTGAAATAATTTACAATTGTGGAATAATCTTGTACAAGTAAAGTTAAATAGTGAAATTTTATAAAAAAAGATTTATAAATGTGATTTATAAATAAAAGAAAATTTGAAAAGAATTTAAAGCATCGGATTCACTACTGTTGTTGGGGAATAATAAGGGTGATGACTGCAGCATTATCGGTATCATTTTCGAGTTTCTGTGCGATGGATTTGCTACCATAGTAAATTAAAATTGAATTTTGTTGTGATAAACAAATTTGAAATTAAAATCCAAGTTGGAAATGATGAATATAAGTAATCTTGTTTTGAACTTATAATATGAAATAATAAAGAATTTTAACTTTAGTAAAGTTGAAATAAATTTGAATTAGTATGATAAAATGTATTATTTGAAATTTAACTAAAGGAAGTTAAATAAATTAAATCAAATTTGGAAGTTGAATAATAAGTTGTATAACTTATTAAATGTGAAGGTGTAAGTAAAACCAATTATTAAAATGGTTAAATAACTTTGTTAAGCAAAACAAGGTATGAATCTGAATAAGTGATGAAAATTGACTTTGGTAAAAGTTAAATAGAATTTACTTTGGAGTTGGAACTTGAATTGGATTTTAACTGGATTAGGTATGTTGTTGAAATGTAAATTTAAGTTAAGTTAAACAAATGATGTTTAAAAGGAATATTACTTAAGTGATGCTGAATGAAGTTGATTTTGGTATTGAAGCAAAATAATGAAGTGAATTAAATGGATGTGAACTTGAGTTATATAAAGGAGATTCAACTTTATTTGTAAAATAAATTGGTAATTGAACTAGTGAATTGAATATTAATCAATCGAATGTAATGAATTGATATAGAATAATGGATATAAGTGTAAATTCATTTAAGGCTAATTGAATGTTAAAAAAAATTGAAGGTAAACAAAGTGAATATGAATGTTGAATGTAAAATGAATAAATTCGATTGTGTTGGTTATACATTGGTTGTTAGATTATTGTTAATCGGTTGAATAGAAGTTCATATGCAATTGAATGAATAAAATTGAAAGCTAAAGCAATTGATTCAAATTGGAAGTTAAGTTTAATTGAATGGAAATTGATTGAATTGAAAGTGAACCAATGTGAATGTAAATTAGTGAATGTAAACTAATTGAAAATGAATAATTGAATGTCGTTTTATATGAATTAGTTGTAAACAATTACAAGTAATGTTGAAATCATATAAGTTGCTTATAAGCCTTGTTTAGTATGCATTTCTTTTAATATGCATGTGTTGTAGTTATTTAAAAGGGTAAAAATGTTAATAACTTCTTATATATGTCACTTACGTGTTTATATTGAGTAAGTACAGGTACCGGGGCTACCGTTAGTTGGATTTGGTTGCACAAAATGCTAAATAAATAACTACTTTGCTTAAAAATGCTAAAAAGGTACGCCTATGCAATAAAAATGGGAAATATGAACTGTTTTTCTGTTTTTCCGACCGTGTGGGTCGATGTATATATATTTATATCAATTGTGATATTGCAAAAGCTCCTCCGTACAAAGGAGGTTATGGCGAAATTTTCTGAAATTTAAGGCTTTAGAAATTTTTCGGGAAATTTTGGAATTTTTTTGTGAAAACTAAGTTTTGATTTGAAGTTAAAGGTTAAACGATATAGTTGATTTTAAAAAGATAACTATATATTGATTTGAAAACTTAGTAAATATTTTGTAAGAAGTTTAACTATTGAATTTTTGGAAAAGTTAAACACTTAAGAGATTTGTAAATCAAATTTGAACTGATTGTTTTGAAAAGTTAATGGATTTCAAAACTATTTCTTACTTGGTAATTTCGAGGAAGAAATTCTTGTAAGGGGGGAAGTTTGTAACGACCTAGAATTTCTGTCATTTGAAATTCAGATATTAAATTGATTTTAGATATCAACAAGTAAAATTTGTAAGTAAAATAATTTATTTTTAAAATATCTAGATTTAATTGGATAATTAAATCGATAATTTAATATTTGAAATTGCGTAAATAATTGTAAATTGGGTTTAATGTGATTAAAAATGATTTATAAAGTTATAATAAATCATATTGGAGTTAGAACAATGCTTGTGAACTTTTAAATTTGAACTAAAATTTAATTTGCGAAAATTGAATATTTTAATATTTAATTGACGAGTTAAAATAGTCATTTTTCAAACAGTCTCGGATTTCGACGAAACTAGTTTTACCAGATCTGTAATGTTATATTATTGTATGGTTTCAAATTTCGTGTCAATCGGATATACGGTTTGTCCGGGGCAAGCCAAAACGCATAGAAATTGGTTTAAACCGATTTAATTTAAAATTGACCGTTTGTTGCTGTAACCCGCACAGATGATCGAATTAGCCTCCGAAACCTACTCCATTGTGTCCGGAACGCAGGTTAAACCCTAGAAACGCCGGTCATCGCGTGAGATTTGGAGTTCGGAAAAGTCAGATGAATAGTGTTTTTCGTTGGATTTTCTATAAAAAGGGCTTCACTCTCTTCATTTGCAACAAAACCTAAACCCCAATTGGCAGCCGCCGCTTTGAAGACAACGACCAGAAATGCTCGATTCTTTCTTCCCTCTTTTCTTTAAATCCATAAATAATTAGCGAAAACTTCCAACTGCAAAGATGAGGAGGAAGATGAGAACTATAGATCCAACGGTGGATCTTGTTTGTAGTCGTCGTTTGGAGGCACGGTTGGGTGCCGTTCACCGTAAGTTCAAGCACGGCATTCGAGAAGCTCAGGGAGCCGAGCTTGACCAAATTGCCGCCGAAGGTGGCATTGGCGAAGGGCTGTCGCGTGATGGCATTTGATCGTACTGGAATCGATCGAGGTGCGTGCGAAAATTCAACATAGAATGGCGGCTTTGGGTTCGTGTACGCGATTTCTAACTGGGGAGAACGAACGAGGAGATGATGGGTTGTGCGGCCTTGATTCAGGGCAAAGAAACGTGCGGTCCAGATTGCGTCCAGGTTTAAAACTGAAAATTTAGTTGTAGATTATTATATTATAAATCGTGTAAACTTTAAAATGCTGTAACTCTTTCATACGAGGTCAGAAAATTACGAAACAAATTGCGTTGCAATCGTTTTGTCGAGCACTACGCAATGGAGTTGGTTTGGAGTCGGTTGGAGCTAGTGATAATTACGGGTAAAATTTAACGCACGTTTAATTTTATTCGAAACAAAACACTACAACTGTTATCGGAAACTCAAGGTGAGAACTTCTCACTCAATCGAATTGTTTCGATTTAAATTTTAAATATTTAGATTTAAAATTGCTTGGTTGTGTGATTGGATGATAGTTATTATCTGTTGTATTGAAATAGACCCTATATGCCGTATATTAAGCGGATGTTATTCATTAAACACATATACCGAGATAATTCCAACTTGAATGGAATTGGTATTATATATGTATTTGGAGTTGATTTCCCGCATTATATAGCGGATGAGACCCTATTGTGCCGCATAATAGCGGATAGTATTTTATAAATCCCATATACTGTGATATTCCGTCTTGAAATGGAATTGGTATTGTGCTAACATCTTTGGATGCAAGGAAACAGGTTGGAGGGATCCAACTTGATTCCTCAAATGATTGAATTGGTTTCAATGTTGTGTGTTAATCTATTTATAATCTGCATGATTATCTTCGTGATTGAAATCGTTAAAGGCTAAAATTTAGCCAAGTATATTTTTGGTATCGTTAGATGCCAAAAATAAATAAAATTTGATTTTTGAAAATTTAAGTTGAGAATTCATCCTAAAATTTAATTTTGGAATTGATTCATTTTAAATAAATGAACGTTGAAATTTTTATGTTATAAAAATTATGATTTTTTGTGAAATATAACGAAAATGTGATTTTGGAAATAAGTGGTTGACTAATTTATAAAATGGTTTAAATTGGGATTTTTGAATTATTATAAATGATTTATATAAAAGTTTTATAAAATTGATATTTATAAATTAAAATGTTGGAATTATAAAGAGAGTTTTTATAACGGTTAAAATGAAGTATAAATGGATTTCATAAGTGATGAAATCTATAGATTTATAAATTGTGAAGTTATAAAATGAATAGATTTTCGTAAAATAAAAGATTTATAAGTAATTAACTTATAATTTGGATTTTGGCGTGTAAATGGAATATGGATAGAATTTGTTAATAAAGTGATTTTATAAGTTGAAGTTGTTATAAAGTATAAATGGAATTTATAAACGTTATTTTATAAATCCGAAATTGACTTATTTTAATAATTTTAATTATTATAGCTTATTAAAGGAGATATATCCACGAATTTGGGACAGTGGATAATCCTTTAAATAAAATATGTGGAAATTGAATTTGGTTAACGAAGTATATTCAAGATTTTGGACGGTGAATAATATATTAAAGAAATATTTTGGGAAAGTGATATTTTAAATAGAATTAAAATGATTCAAAGATGTTTTAAAATGTATTAGGTATCGAAACGATAGATTTCAACATTCATTGTTGAAATAGACGTTTCGAGAAATAAAAGGAAATAGTGGACTATAACACCGTTGATATAGTAAATGATTTTCGAAAGGATATGTTTTATATAGTATTGGGATTTATATATCTATCTTAATTTTGAATCCCTATACTAGTGATTTTGGGTTGTCGTAATGATGTTTTACGCAACATTTGTTTTGACTCAAATAAATGTGTTTAAGAGAAGTTTTCCTTAAAGAATAAAATATATACTTAATTGGGATTTAAGTGTATTGAATATTTTCCAAATGTTGAAATTAAATGGATTTGTGAATTACTTATTACTGAATAAGTATGGAAACGTTTTCCAATATGAAGTGAATGTTTTGAGATTATATCTTTTAAAGATAAATTAAAAGTGAATAATTGAAATCGATTTGAAAAATCGTATAAAAAGCGAACATTTGGAAATGTAAATGCACAATGGAAATTTATAAGGGAAATTTGTTTTCAAAATAAACTTTGATTTATTTTTAAAAGTGTGGAATAATTTTACGGATTTGGAACGTAAATTTAATAAATCGGTAAGGATTTATTTAATTGGTTTAAATGAACAATTTTGAAATGAAAGTTGTAAAGGTGAAAATAATTTGAAATTTGTTTTCAAATGGTTGAAGTGTGGAAATTATATCTTGTAAAGACATTTTTGAAAATAAATAATTTGGGAAATTATTTGAAATCGGGTAATGTTGTGAATATTAATTGATAGTTAAATAACTGACTATCAATATTAACCCTTAAGTGGCTATTTGTTGTGAATTGGTTGAAATTGAATGCTTCACTTATTTTTAAATTATTGCGCTCGTTATTTGGATTACCCATTCCGAATAGTGATACGACGTAATGGATAGCATTGAAGACCGGTGTTGAAGATCGGGTATTTGTGAAAACGATAGAATGACCTATCGATTGTCTCTGCACCATTAGCTACGGTACAGAGATTTCCTTTGTGATGATAAATTCGATCGGGATTGTGAATAGCCGGATTGCAATGGCTTCTTTGGAAGTGCCTTCGGTTCTGTTCGATCCCGGAACAGACTTGTATGGTTACGTGTCTTATATTACATTTTGAGATATAAAGCAGATTTCTTTCAAATACATCTCTATTGGTGGCGCAGAATTTATTCTCTTAGCTTAACACCCTTTTCTGAAACGTACGAGTTCAGAGGTTTTGTAGTTGAAGGTTATCAGCGATATACTCCCAATTTGGTAATGTGGCATGCTGAGTGTTGCTGTGTGATGATTATTTATTGATCATTTGTGGCTCAAAGTGTGGCTTTGTGAAAAAGCGTAGCTTTGTGGACGAGACTTCGTCAGACCACACACCCCGAAAATGGTCAAAGCATGAATATGCGGCAAGGATATGAGGGTCGCACCCTTTAGGGTGTGTCATTTCCTTCTGGAAAAGGGTGGTGTCAGGTATGGAGCCCTGATGCTTAACCTATGTGGTTGCTCCAATCTCATTTTCTGTGTGGTTGTTGCTTTGTGATCGAGGGCCCTCGGATAAAGGTCCCAAAGGACCGGGAGGTGGCTTATTCAAGTAGTAGTTACCTAGTTACAAAGGTAACCCGGCCTTGTGGTGGCAGAGATCCGGTTAGGTTCTCGGGACGTCCCGCCGAGGCGATTCCATGTGGCAGTAGGAAGTTCCTTAGCCTGACCATTTGTTGGAAAAATTCAAAGAAACAATACAAGCCTTGTACGGATTTAGTTGTATAACCTGCCATGGAATGTGGCGGTAACCTACTATTGAACATGGTAGCTATAGTAGGCATACGATAATGGTCGCATGTTGGCTAAGATTTATATTCTATTTTCGAAATGTTTTCATCACTGTGCACTAATAATAATATCAAAAATGATTTTTTTTGCGTAGTAAGCATCTTTGACTATCATAAGGAGAATCTCCTCCAATTCTGCGTTTGCATTGTGTGTGCGGGGATGCCTTATGGTAGTTTCATTTTCCAAAAGCATTGTGGATATTTTTCACTTCCCTTGTTGTGGTTGTTTTAAGAAGATAAATAACTATTTTGAGTTCTCACACTAGTCCCATGACTGATCTCCCATAATTTTCCACACGGGTAGTCTAGAGTCAGGTTATCAGGTCATTCTGGATTCAGAAGTGCTATGGAGCTCAAGTTGCGAGCTGGATGGCGAGACGTTTACTTGTATATGATATTATCTTTCCGCTGTAAATTCACTTGTATGGACACGTTTGTATAACTGTCCATAGTTTTATTGTGTTGTATATTGTTGTTGTACACTCTGATGATGATGTAATGTATGGTAAGAACTTATATAGTTCTTTGTCTTAATGATATTCATTTATCTATTATATGTTGTTCCGCTGCGATTGTGAGATTCTGATATTGTTTCTGTTATGTTTTCTTACTTCTTTTATCTTTTTCTTCTACCTCTTCTTTTTAACAATAACAGTTCGGTTTTCCGGCTTTCGATTATGCAGCATTTGATACAATGGACGTAAGAATGCCGACCTTCGGTTCCCGATAAAATCGATACGTTACAACTTGGGTACCTATTTTTCTTTTTGGAGTTTTCATTTTTGCCTGGATGTAGCTAATCATATATAAGTTTAAGTTTACAATAAAGTTATAATTGATACACACACATACATACATACATGTACATATACATACATACATACATACATACATACATACATACATACATATATATATATATATATATATAAACACACATAAACACACACATACAAATGTGTGCAATATGTAAACATAGTTTGATAAATTAATAAAGTGACTTAATTTTATAATCCAAACGAACTATAATTTGTCATCATATAATACAATGAAGATTGAATTTATTTTGGTGGAATTTAAAGAGATATAAATTTTTCACTAGGAATTATGATAGAGTAAGGGGAGAGAAGAAATAAGAAATTAGTTGTTAAAAAAATTCGTTTGAAACCTTATATTTATAGAGAATAAACAGACATATCCATTCGTGAAGAGTTATGATAAATAGACACTTCATTTCAAAATTTGAATTTCAAATTAAGGGTATGTATATTGACATATTTAGAGGGTATATGTCAAATATCCCATTGAAAATTGAAAACTCTTTTGTTTTTAAATATTTTGGAAATCTAATGCTTTGTATAATATTTTGATATTTTGTAAAATAATTTAAACATAGTTTATAAACATTTTAACTTTGAAAAACCTTTATAAATATTTTAAAGTATTTTTTAAATATAATTTAAAAAAAATAAAGGATAAGAAAATAGGAAATAGAGATCAAAGATTTCTACTGGGGACTTTAACAATATTCTGTAACTCTGTATACTATACTACAGCCTTGACATGTTCATATCTTGGTCTTTATACTCATGAGTCTTAATTTCAATTCTTTGAGTCTTTATACTTTACATCTTTGATTCAAAACATGTATAATATCATGCACTATATACTATATAACTTGGCAAAACATTAGTGTCCATATTTTATGTAAATGTAATATGTTATCAGGGTTGTTACCATCAACATCAATAATTGAGGTATTAAGAATCTCCTCCTATTTGATGATTAGAACCATTATTATCCTATATACCTAAAATATGATATAACTCCCCCTGAGTTAGATAACTCCTCCTTAACACATACATGCGTACATACATACATACATACATACATACATACATACATACATACATACATACATACATACATACATACATACATACATATAATGCTCCCCCTTTGTCATCAACAAAAATGGAGAAAAATAAAAGCTCCCCTGTTAATGCTCGAATTTGAACGCTAACACCCCGGTGTGTAAAGTGTAGTTGTGAAAGCACCAACCGATGATTCAGGAACAAAGTATAAGCAAAAAACCACAGAAAAAGCAGTAAACAACAGCGATTTTATAGTGGTTCGTCTTAACAGTTTGCCTACATCCACTTTGAATATCTTTATTGATGATTTCGTTACAAGTCGATACAATTCTTCCCAAGTACAATACACTTTGAATTACTAAACACTTTGAACGAGTAGCTTAAACTTCAATGTAAGTGAAAGTCTTCAAATCGATGTCGGATGTATGAGATTCCTTCTTGAAGTTGTTGGTAGCATTCTACGTGTCTTGAAACTTTGAGTGTCGAGTCAGTTTGGAATGGAGCAGAGTATCGGTGCTTGAAAAGAATGAGCCCAAAAGTCCCCCTCATGTTGGAGTTAGCCCTCTATTTATAGTGAATTCCCATGCTGAGTCGTAGGCCGTGATCGACCTAAGATAGGTCGTAGGTCGTGGCCGACCTACCAGACATGGGTTGCGACTCAACTAGGGTGTGCTTGTTCGTTTGGACACATTGGCAAGTAAGTCCTAGGTCGTGAACGACCCAACTGGTAGGTGCATAAGTGAAGCAGTATTGAGATTTATCTTTAGTGTTAGGTCGCGAGCGATCTATCATAGGTCGTAGGTCGCAAGGTTTTTCCTGAAGATGGTTGAATAGCATTGCACTTAACTCTGGAACGAGCTAGTAAGCAGTAGGTCGTGGTTGACTTAGCAGACCATGGTATAAGTGAAGCGGCATAGGGATTTTACTCCATCTGCTTAGGTCGCAAGCGACCTATTATAGGTCGTTAAGTCGTTATCCTTTTTAAGTCGCTCCATACTTTAGATCGGTACATATCCTTAGGTCGTGTTGAACTTTCTGTAGTTAGGTCGCTAAGTGCTTTAAGTCGTTAGGTCGCGAAGTAGCGATAGGTCGCTAGGTTGCATTACATTTTAGGTCGCTTCAAAATGGGAGTTAACATTTGCCCCTCGAAGTACCGGCCTATGTCATAGGTCGTGTGCTTCGACCTAACTCTGCTAGGTCGTGAGCGGCCTAAAACACATGCTAACTCGCGTGCCTATTTGAATTCATCTTTTTGCCCCATATAAACTGTTTGGTCATTTCTTCCTTTCTACCTTACTGCTCCGATTTCCCACTCTCACTGAAGAGTTTTCGAACTTCCAAAGGCGAATTCATCCCAGCTAATCACCGATTCATCTTTTCCAACATATTACGTAAGTGAATTCGATCTCCATCCCACCATAAGCACTGTTGAATTTCCATTTTCCGACCTTAACCCAATTCCTTGTATCGTGCTATATTTTGAATCGTTGCAATCGACTTCCGATCGCCGTTTGAGTAGGCACGAAAATGTATTGAATGCACGATGGACTGGAGATGCTTTGAATCGCTTTTTCAAGTGATTTGGTGATGTGTGGAGATGATGAACTTCACAAAGAGGGTGATGGACTTCTGTGTAGTTGATAGCGGGTTATCGGGTCTGGTGAAGCATTGCGTGGAGAGGAAGTTCGCGACCTGGTGAATTTGAGCAACTTAAGATAATTCGCGATCTAAGGACCCTTGCGACTTAAGGAATAGTTTCGACCTACACTAGGTCGCTGAACGACCTAATATTCGCGCGTCTTAGGACTTTGCATGAGCTAGGAATTACTCGAGCTAAGAACTGCACGACCTAATCTTTCTTGCGACATAGGCTTTAGGTCGCGGCTGAGTTAACCTTAGGACGAGTTTGAAATGCCTTATCCTTTACTTTGCACCGCGCGACCTAAGAAGGTTCCGACCTATGCTAGGTCGCTGGACGACTTAGGACTTGTGAAATCCTGAGACAACTTTGATTGAGCTGTTTGAACTTTGAACTATTTGGACTTTAATTTGGTTGTATTTCTTTGCAAATTATCTCTAACGCTAATTACCTGTTAAACGCAATATTTGCAGAAAAATGGGCCGAATATACTGCCATTGACTACCCACATCAAATGACAGATTAGTCGACAAGGAATAATCAACTTAAATGAACCGTGTGAACGAAATGCTGCGAACTAAAGAATTCATGTGAAGTATTAAAGCAAAACTAAAATATCCAGTTAAAGCCAATTCGTTTGCATTAACACTACACTTGAATTTTGTATTAACAAGTTCTGAAACCACATAGTCAACTAATTGTCGACTAGTTTAATTTCAGTTAGGTTTGCTTTCTGTTTTTGTTAGTTCTGCACAACACTTCACACTTTTAGGAAACGTGCACCTTCTTATTTGAATATCTAGTTCCTTGTATAGAATGACTTCTCAACAAGGAGAAACTGAACCGGCTGAAGAGACTTTCCCAATCGCTACTCCATTGGTTAATCCTCCAGAGAGAATTTCCACCACGCTGACATACAAAGTTTTTCGCCGACTATGCACTCTGTTCGGCATTGCTGAAGCAGATGCCATTCTTCCTGAGAGAAGCAACACTGCCGACATACCACCTTCTGGTTTTGTAGCAGTTAATCGTAAAATGTGCATGAGTGGAGCTATCCCTCCTTTTAACGACTTTCTCCAACAGCTTCTTCTCCGACTAGCTATCTCCCCCTTCCAGCTGCACCCTAATGGCTATGCTATTCTGATGGGGTTATGTGTGCTATTCGGAAGGACGCTGGATCGCCTTCCGAGTTTTAATGAAGTTTGCTATTTGTGCACATTTGCCAAAAATAAAGACCACCCTTCTATCATTCTGGTGAGAAGCGCTAGGAGCCGTAAATTAATAATTGGCCTTCCTGAAAGTGCTCACGGTTTCCTAAGCCAATTTTTCTTCGTTCGCTGTCCTCCGGGATTCTATGCTACTTGGAGAGTAGGAAGTAAGAGCATTCATCTTTGTTCCTGGTGTTTTTCTTTGAACTTTTCATAGCCTGAGTTGTCAAATGTTAACTTCGCCTTTTACTTTTCAGCGCTTCCTCCTCCTTCTAGGGATTCTAGTCATAAAGTAACTTTTGAGAGGCTTATGGCCATGCCAGTCAAAGAGAGAAGCATTCAATTTCTGTTGAAAGACGAATTTTTGCATCAATACGGACTTTTTCATACTTCTCGTTCTACACATGCTCATGAAATCCCAGACTCCCCGGCTAGAGCGTCGGATGCCCCAGCTTCTACCGACACATGTATACCAAAAGGACCTGCTCCCGAGGCTTCACTAGTGAAATGCTCCACTTCTGTTGATGTTGTGGGGCCATCTGACGAACTTGCCCCGGTTATTGAGGAAGAAGAGCCTCAGGGATCTCCCCAATGTTCACAGAAATCCGATGAAGAAGCCGAGAAAACCAGCCCGGTCAAGCAGAGCAAGGACGACACTTTCGAGGGGCTGAGTGACCTCTTTGCCACCTCACAAGAGATCTTTAAAGATGATCCTATCACCACCGGGGTTTCTTCTTCAGTAGTTGAAGCGACTTCTATTCTGCAACAAACTCCATCAACTCAAGAGTTGACGCTAACTACTACACCCACCACTACTCCTCAATTAAAGAGTGGTTCGTAGTTTGATGCGCGTAGTTTGCACATCACATACACTTAGAATTTTTCGGCACTTTTATGCTTCCGACTCTTTGTACTTTGAAGACTTCTAAAACTTATCTCTTTTTATTTCAGATTCTCCGATGGGGCGCAACAGCTCATACTACGATGACTTCCAGCGCTACGGGAGGCGTAGCCAATATGATTATAGGCGCTACCTTCCCTCTTACAGAGAATCTGATGAAGAGAGAGCCACCCGAAAGGCTCAGGAGAGGAGGGCGCAAGAAGAGCGTTCTGAGAGAAGAGAGAGGGAGGAGCGTCACGATTCATCCCATAAAGGCGATGATTCCCATAAGAGAAAATCCCACGATGACCGGGGGAAAGGTCATATGGTTGAGGAACTAAGCAAACGTGCCCGACACGGTGAGAAGCATACTCCTACAACTCCCGAAAAGATCGTTGCCCCCGTCTCGCTTGACATTCCTTCCGGCTCTCCTGCTCTCGGGAAGACAGACATCCAAACAATAATTAGCAGGCCTAAATTCCAAGTTGGACCGGGCCCAACCACTTTGCAAAGCCGGTTTCCACAGTGGTGTCTGAAGGGAGTGTGGTTCGACCTTGACTTGGTCCCCATTGACAAGTCTGCCATGCTACGAAATCTCGATGCCGTCAAGCTTGATATTGAAAGGATGTCGAACTGGCAAAAACTTGTTGACAAGCTCCAAAGGGTTAATCATGCAAATATAGAGGCCATGCTCACCATGGAAAATGATAAAGCCGAATGGCAAAAGGTTCTTGAGCAACACGATAATGAAATGAGGAGCATCGCTACTTACAATGAAGAGCTTGAAACAAAAGTTGAGGAACTTAAACAAGAGCTTGCTACTTCCTCTACTTCCTATACTCAAAAAGAAGAAGTGCTCCTAAAACAAGTGAGAGATGCTCATGCCAGCCAAAGAGATGCCGAAGACAGGCTTGACGTGAAAAAAAGAATTAGTGAGGGCTATGTTGCTGATATTGAAGAGCTTCAGAAGAAAAACAGCTCCCAAGAGGCGGAGATTCAAATGCTTAAACTTCAACTTTCCAAAGCTGAAAGGGAGCGTGATGAGGCTATTGCCGGCAAAATTGCAGCTGAAGAATCTCACGAGGCAACGAGGATTGAAAACCAAAAGCATCTCGTAAGACCACGCCACAAATAAACATGTCGGGTTTTTACCTTACGATAGCTAAACCAATTTTTATAGAAATCCTCTGATATTATAATAGGGTCTATATACAAATACTTATAAAATAGCCGAAATTGTTACATTCATTAAATTCCAGCTACTAGCCACAAAAGTGGGTAATACAAACAAAACTCGTACAAGGCTCGTAGGGAGAATGGATTTCCAACAATGACTAGGCACTGGGGTACCACCTGTCACGGTACGGGGCCTAGATCACCGTACCGAGGATTACTCCCTTCATTCCCTGCAACACAAGGCCGGAACCATTCCTTACTGAACAGTCCCGAACAAGATAAACCCCGTGGTTGGCGCGACCAACCACCTACTAAGCCGAAATAAATAAGGGACATCTAGACAGGGGAATTATCTTGTCCTGCTTGGGCATGACCCACCTAACCTTGCTGCATATCCCCTGATTTTCAGTCATTCCCATTTGATGAAGCTTGAGGCTAAGCGTTACCTTTAGAACGTATTTACTTAAATTGCCCATCGCCCTCCTGACGATGTTTCACAAGCATTCATCCATACAAGTCCGTCCCGGGTTCGAACGGAACCGAAGGCACTATTTCTACTACATCCATTTTGGAAATATCCTTAGGGTTAGTAGCGACTAGCCCTTTCACTTCACTGCTCCATCTTCGAATCCGAACACGTTTTTCGCACGAAACGTACAAACCGAATCGAAGTGGTTTTCGAGAAATTAATCTCGATCCCGGTCTCTTCGATACGATCAGCGCATTGTCCAATATTGATAGTCGGTTATTTAACTATCAATTTATATTCACAAACAACCATCAACCAATAAATAATTTCCCAAATTATTTATTAATTTCCAAAAATATCTTCACAAGATATACTTCTATTTTTCAATCCTTTGAAAACAGTTTTCAAAACATCTTTCTTCTCAGAATTAACTTTCCCAAATATTTTCTATCTTCTCTGAAATCACCAAGTACAAAACTAGATTTAAAAATAATTTAAAACACTTTACTTTGAAATATATACTTTAAAAACATTTAAATTAAAACTACTTTTAATAATTCGGTAAAAATACATCTTATATGAATATTTGAAAATAAAGTTACTAAATAAAATATAATACTAGAATTACACTTTTGAAACAAAATATTAAGTCACTTTTTAAATAATTGCTACTATAATAGATTTGAGGAAATACTTACCTTAAAATTTAAATATTAGAAATAATAAATTTCTGAAAACATACCTTTTTAAAAACAAATTTTAAAACTATTAACTTATATTTAAAATTTACTTGAAAGCGTACTTAGTGATCCAGGAAGAATTCCAGCTTCAAACATTTAAATCAATTTTCCAAATTGATTTTCAATTTATTCCATTTGAAATAAGTTTATTAAATTACTCAATTTATTTCAAATTTCATTTAATTATGCACTTAATTATTATTGTTATTCCTTTCCATTTGATTTTAAATCTTTTAACTTAAATATACAAATTTCAGCTTTTCCCAACTTCTTCTTTATTATTATATTTTTTTTTCAAAAATTTAAATCTTACATTTTAAATAAATGTTTTGTCCTTTAATTAATATCGTTGAAGATTGTAATTCAATAACTTCCTATTTATTCAAATTTCCTTTCTATACTTCACAATTTATTTATTAGAAATTTAAAGTCACATTGTTTCTTCTCCAATTCATTCTTAAATTTGTTCAAACTTTCTATAATTATTTCGCTTACAAATTTACTTCCGATTAATTTCTTTTCAACAATCCAATTCATAAACTTTGGGAATTCATTATAACCGAATATCCAATCAATCCATAACATTCAATATTCCAATATAACTCATCATAGGATATCAAATAATCAAAACAGAGAATATTGAATAACTTAAATAAATGTGAGGGGTCCAGTTGGATCCCTCCAACCTGTTTTCCCTGCATCCACAAATGTTAGCACAATATAATATACCAATTCCACAGTATCATACTATATCTCATCAATTCATTCAACCATTCAAACAGTTGTTTAAATTTAATCATTTTAAATTTAATTATAAACTGAGTGAGATTAACTCACCTTTGCTACGCATGCACCCACTCCAATCCAGCTTGTTTTCTTTTCAGATTTCAAACCTTGAATAAATATTTACATGATTTATTAACACTTGAACTAATCTGATAATTAGTTTCTTTTGATAAATTTAACCGGTTAACAGTTTAATTCCAACTAAATAAAACCCCCCTTTTTTAAAACATCTTCAGAGACTAAAATAATTTATACGATTCATCAATATTCGAAATAAAATCGAATAATAAATTCCCCTCTTATAAATTTTAATTCAACAAATATGTAAATTTGAAACTAATGATTTTGTTTTAATCAACTTCCTTTTGATAAATTTATTTAACTATAAATTCGATTTAAAACCCAACTTCCCTTACAAACTTTATTATTATAATTTTCAACCAATTTATACATTTATTGACAGTATACAAATTCATATTCTAATTACTATTGTTCTAAAAAAAATCAACAGCAAGTCTATTATTATTATTTTTATAAATAACAAAAATAAATATTAATTTCATTGTAGATTTTCCTCTCATCTATCCCTCAACTGATATATACACCTACCTATATGTATTTCAGTTAATTTAAAAACAGAACCTGAATCACCTTATATATATAAATGTATTGAAACTGACTAGTAACTTAGAGTGTATATATATATTTATGTATATTTATATTCAATAAATCAATTTATAAACTTGAAAATGAAAAAACTCACTGCTCGAAGTCGTGCTCACCTCCAAGCCCTAGGTCATCGACCTGCTTGTCTGTCTTCGGCCACAATCTCACGCGTCCCCTAGCTTCCACGCCTGCACCTCAACATCACGGCGAAATCACACCTACGATCAAGCCCTAGCCTCCCCTACTGTCGCACGCGAGCTCGCGAATTACACCAGGAATCGCGACTCGCCTCCAACACTTGACGACGTGCCGTCAACCCTGAAAACTCGAACGCAAACCCAGCCCTCACGAGATCGAGCAGCCTCGGTAACCACGAACCTTCCCTCCACTTCTGCATCGCGATTCGACTTGCTTCGAGTTGATGCCAAACGAGATTGATTTCGAAAGTTTAGGAGAAACAAAGAAACAAGATCGCGGCCATTTATCTTAATTTTTTTTTTCGAATTGGGAAACTGAATTTGAATTGGGGAAAAAGAATTGTTCATTTATTCGGCTGTGTTGAAGTAAAAGCAGGCAGGAAGAGATTGAATAGGAAGGAAGCGTGCAAAGAAAGCTTAAAATGATTTTGACCAGGCGTACACAAGAAGCTTAATTAATTAAATTAAATTTCATTTGCTTATAATCAATTAAATTCTCCGCGTTTATATATCGTACACTCGCACACTAACTTCGCTCAATACGAAATTTGAAACACGATAATAATTCCATATTACGGACCTAATGGAGATGGTTTCATCGAATTCCGAGACTGTGCCTCGGAAGGCTATTTTTAAATTCAATTTAAACGATATTAAATGTCAAAACCGATCAAAACACTTACAAATCCAATTGTAACACTTTTATTATCTTCAATATCTGCAATATAAATTTTATAAGTCTTCTAATTAGTTTAATAGGCTTAAAATTCTAAATTCAACAATTTACCCAACTTCAATTATTTAATTTAATAATTCAATTATCGAATAAATTGTGATATTCGCAATTTAGGTTATAATCGCTCTATTGGATATTTAAAATCAATTTATATTCTGAATTTTTAATTGCTCGAAAATTCTGGGTCGTCACACTAATGTATCTTTTACTCTTCTGTTGTATCTTGTTTAACTCCGATGTATCATATTTTTTTTATATAGTAGCTTCATGAACTAATATCTCTTTAATTCCGTTGCATTATTGTTTACTCTGTTTCTGTGATCTGTGTTTATTTATTTACTGTATATTCTAAGGTTTGCCAAATTTTATTTACAACGCGGTATTTTGAGCAAGTCAACTTCGACATGTGCGGATGCGAATGGTTGAAAATATCGGGTCGTAACAACATCCTTCGAGAATTACCCTAGGATTAGTAATGAATAGTCCTTGCATCGGATATTTCATAATGAAGAGACTACTGGTGTTATATGTATATTGGGAGTTTATCCCCAAACTATAAACAAGCAGTCCTTCACTATAAAAATCTCAGATATCAATATCTTCAAAATCCGCACATCGAACGCATGTACGTTGGTCCGAAGTAGTTCTCGATATAAATCCGACCTAGGTCTTTCAAGACCAACAATGATAAATAGGCCAATATTTACTTGATAGTCAGTTATTTAACTATCAAAGCAATAGACAATATATCCAGCGCCATAGGCAATCACTAGGCCCATTTAATTAATCTTTTATTAATTAAATCACTTTCCAAATATCCACTTCAAATTATCTTTAAAAAGATACAACCTCATAAACATCTCAAAACTTAGTATATTAGAAAACATTTCCATATACTTATATCTATAGTATAAGCATATTCACAAATCACTTCACTTCCAACACTTAGAAAATATCTTCGTATACTTATATCAACAGTATAAGCATATTTACAAATTAATCCATCTCATCACTTAAAAAATATTTTCATATGCTTGCGATAACTCGGATTTCTGGACATATGCTAATTGGTAATTAACTAGTTTTTATTTAGTTGAACAGATAAAATTTTGATAATAAAAGATATCTGGATGTATATAAATGGATTTTAAACTATAACTAATATTGAAATATAAATATCTGGAAATTATAAATCTTATAGTAAATTAAAAAATATATAAATAGATATATGCAAACTCTGTAATGTTGAAATCTTAAGTGTATACATATACAAATCCATTGTGAATATATAGTCATGGAAAAAATATTAATATAATAATTTAATTTGGAACTAATTATCTGATAATCTTTGGCAAAAATTTATCTTTTCAAAGCTAATAAAAAAGAATTTTCTGTTCATAATATATAACACACACACAAATATATATATATATATATATGTATATGTATATATTGAATTGAAAGTTATGAAATTAATATGATAATTTTCAAGAGTTATTTTAAGTTGAATTCTATATTTTTAACACTAAAATAGTGTGTGTGTGTGTGTGTGTAAAAAGTGTTTTAGTTTAAAATAAGATTTGCTAAGAGTATATATGCTTTCTTTTAAATTTTGAAAAAGAAATAAAGATAGTTTGTATATATATATATACATAAGGATTTAAAAACTAATGAATAAAAACATATTCGTTTATAAATATAAAAAACAATTGATATATAATATAAAAATCATATAAAAACATTTAATACATGCAAATTACATGTGTAAGCATCATAATAAGAAATTAGGCAAGTGTAATCATTTTAGCATGGGATTTAACAAGTGTTAGTTTGATTTATCATGAAATAAACAAGTGTCATACTTTTGTATTCTCTTTTCTTTTCTTTTTTTTAAAATAAAGGGAAAACAAGTTGTATACATCTACTTCTCCTCTTTTCATATTTTATTTCATATGATTCAAAATCTTGAACCTGAGAGAAAAAAAACCAGTAAACAAAATCAAAACCTGAGCAGATTAAAACAAAAACAAATTCAAAGCATTTTAAACTGGAACAATCTCAAACCTGGAAGCAAAAGCAAACATAAGGATTCAAATTCAAACTAAAGTAATCAAAGAATAACTAAGCAATGTTCAACTCAATTGTAGAAGATCAGATCAAAGTTAGGCAAATCAAAATTTCCAGTTTTCAAGTTAGATCAAACAAAACAAAGAAAGCAGTACTCTGGCTTCAAAAGGAAAGGTGAGTAAACTTAACTTCTAAAAGCCTAAAATCACCGTCATTAACTTGTGCATGCAAAGATTAATGATAGTAATGATTTGACTATTGCTTGTATGGATGTAAAAATGTATCTTGCCTGGTATATATGTTTGAAATCACTGTGTATACGCATATGCATGTCTTTGTTCTTGATTGACATACCAAATAATCACTCAAAATTCCAAATTCTCTTAACTCAATCAATTAAAGGATTTGATGTTTAAAGAAAAGTTGTCTAAAATGGTGTGAAACTATTTTTAAAAATGTTTCCACATAAAATTTTTGGGAATCTATCCCGTGAAGGAAGTTTAACAGTGAAATCAATTTATGTCTGAAAAATCAATTGTTTAAAATTCTTGTTTTAATTATATATCCAGATTCTTTTTTATAAGGAGTGATTTTTGGTGGAAGATTTATGATATTTAGGATTGAAATTTGTGAGGAATGGTTAGATGAATGGAATTGGGTTTTGATTCAAATTATGACGAGGCGAGCGACGTTTAGGTTTGGGGCTTGGCCAGGAGATAACTTAGAGGTCGGGGGATCAAGGAAAAATGGCCATGGAATTTATCAATCACCGTGATGGAACGGCGAGGCAAATATAGGGTTTGGCTTGAGTTTTGGGTCGAGTCTATTTCCTGGCAAATGGCGGTGTCATGGTGGGCTTTGAAGGCTACGATACAAGGGGAATAGGAGAAGAGGAGAGCGGTGGAGTTTCTAGACAGGGTAATGAGTTCTTCGGTGATCAGAGGTAGAGGCGCGAAGTGTTTTCATCAATCGGGTAGATTCCAGTGTCCAACGATGCACTTGATTTTGATTTTCGCAAGGAGGTTCGTGGTTCTGAATGTCGAATGGGACGAGTTAATCGTCGGTGACATGGCGACGTGGTCGTGGGTGATCGCCATAGCTCTGGCGCTTTGTACATGTGTGCGCGTGTCCTCCTGTATCTGTTATTTTGTTAAGCATTTTGAACTTCGGGAAGAAGATGGTTATGCTCTAGATTATGCACGAGTAAATGGAAGGGTGACTTAAGTTGTATCGAATTGAAGAGACGAGGATTTTGGTGATCGTAGATGGCTCGGGTTTTGCTCGAGTATTTGTAGCTTAGGTTCGGGTTGGTGGGTTAGTTAAGTAAGTTTCATAAATAAATTTTGTAAACTAGTTTTAAAAATAAAAATAAATGTATAATAAGTTTTAAAAGCAAAAGAAGTAAAAAATTTCAAAGAAAAATAGTTGTTTTCAATGTTTCAAGTTTGCATTGGCTCGAGCTTGTTGGTTGATTCCAGGTTTAATGTTAACAAGCTTTTAAAATTGGAGAATAAATATTGTACCAAGTTTTAAACTAAAAAGGAAAAAGTTTTGAAATTTAATTTGTTTGTTTTGAATGATTGTTAATTAGGATAATTTCTTGATGGAAGTAATTAAAAGATTAATTACTTAAAGTAATTAATTAAAGATTAATTAATGTAATTAAATAAATGGTATGCTAATTAATATAAATAATTAAGGGTTAATGAAAGTAATTAAAGGATGGTTAATTACTTAATGTAATTAAATAAAAAGGTAATTACTTATTGTAATTAATTATGATATAATTAATTAATGAGAGTAAGTGAAGGTTAATTAATTAGGGTACAATTAATTAATATTAATAATTAAAGGTTGATTAGTTAATTTCATCAATTAATTAAAGTGATGATAAAAGGGTTTTAATTAGTTAATGTAAGTAAGCAGGGTTAAAGGGTAATTAAAGTAATAAATTTAATTATTTTAAGATTAATTAAATTAATAAGAAATTGTACATCAGATTAATCTTACTTATGGATGATTGGATGATATTGAATATCTTGGATTATTTGGTACCTTTGGTAAGTAATGTGTAATACTATGTGATATGATATGATTGGGTTATGGATTATCTATCTGTAATGGAATCGCTAGGTGAATATGATACTCTGAATATAAATTGAGTTATTTTTCACTTAAACAACTTGGATGTAAAGATGACATTGCATTCGAAGAGAACGGAGTCGGGTATCAGCAAATACTCGAAACCACTTCGATTAGTAACTACAATAATTCTATAAAAAATTTGGTGGTAGAATCAAACAGGCTAGAATGGAATAAATGAAGCACCATTTAAACTGAGTAAATAATCCTTAGATATAATCTTGTGACATAGGTATTTAATATAACAAGATAAGAACTCGTAGTAAGGTACGAGTTACCCCGGGTTTTTAGTTATGTTTTAAAGCTTAGAATTTCAAATTTTAATGGTCTACTTACGCTGGTTTCCAGCCTGACCTGGGCGTTACTTTGTTGTAATGCTCGGGTCAGACCGAATATTACAGATTTTCAGGTTAGAACGTTCTGGAGCCCAAGAGGCGAGCTGGATGGCAGGAACGTATGAAGTATACCCCGTTGTGTATTTGAATCTGTATTGATAGTAGTCTGGGACAAGTTGTACAACTATCCAGTTTATTTGTAATGATTGTACTCTGACGTATTGTTATAAATTGACAATTACAGCTTTCTTTATATAAATGCTATTATTTAATATTATATTTAATCCGCTGAGAATTGAGATGCTATTGTCTTTTGTTCTTCTTCTACCTTCTTCTTCTTTTCTCCAACAATCTGAAATTTGCGGCTTTCGATTACTCGGAACTTCTACCGTGAACGTATTAGTGTCAAATTTTCAAGGTCGAAAATTTCGAGTCGTTACATTCTGGTATCAGAGCAGAAGGTTAAGCGAGAACCTTGGCTCTGGTGGGTTTCTCATTAAGATAGGGTTAGTAATACCCTAGAATGAGTTGAGTGTGTGTGTATGAGAGTGTACTTGTTATTTTCCTATATAAAGATTTTAAACATGGTTGATTCTTATATAAGTTTATATTTTGATATGTAAAGAAATAATTTTTCAAATTGGTTGTTGAATTATTGGAATAAAATAAAATAATAAGAGTTAAGAGGTAATAGAAAAACAACTAAATAAGAATTGGATAATATGAACTATATAATAAGATAAGCTAGAAATGGATTCAAACCGGAGAATAAAATCCTAAAATTTGTTAGAGTGTTTCAGAATACTGAATTAAGTTACCCTGATTTTATTGTCCAATAAATTATGAGATAATATATACAGTGAATTGGTTCTAGTTATGATAACCTTGGTTATTATCCTAATTTGTTTGTTGTACTTGATAATGGAATGTTGTTAATGATTAAGCCGAATGAAATGTTTTAAGGAAGTAATAATTTAGATAAGCATGACTTATAAATTGGAATTGAAGATAATTAAAATTATGAAGTTTTAAATCTTAATCTAGAAAATTTGAAATTGTTTCAAAATGCTAAAAGATGTAATAAATAATATTTTTAAATGAAGGAATCTTATCTTAAACAAGAATTGTTTTAAATTTAAAAAAAAATGTTTTGAGCTAAAAACCAAAAATAGTTTAAAATTTAAAGTATGACTTGAAGTGCAAAAGAAATGAATATGTATATATGTGGGATATACATAATATTAAAGATGATTTGAAAAAAACTATAAGTGTTGAAGTTTTCCTTGGAATGTGATGTGAAAACCCAAAGTGGAATAAATTTTTGAACTTATATGTGGGAAGATTTTTAAGTTTAAAATTTGAAATGGAAATTAAAATTGGGCAAAGTTGACTGCATTAAAAGAATTGAATTCAGCTTAGGGGAAGTTAAATGAGTTTAAAACAAACAACATGAATTGGAAATTTCAAGGTGAAATTGAGATTTAACTTAGGGAAGTTAAATGTGTTGAATTGAAGGGGAGTATGTGTGATCTCAAAATGGGTTTGAGATCTGGAAATTGGAAATGGATGCTATTGATGAATGTTTTAAATAATTTGGAAGTTTATTTATTATGACTTATTCTGATATCATCTTGTTGTTATCAATAATTTATGAAACCGAGAATTGGATTATTTTAAATGAATTAAGAAATGGATTGTACTATACATCCATTACTAAAATAAAATAGAAAAAAGATTGAACCTACGAAACGGAAATCGCATTGAACTTAAAGATTTAAATGTTAGAAATGAGCTTGCTGAAAATTTGTTAAGGATTAGTTTAAAGATAAAATTGGGTAGTAAATTGGATTCTGAAGATTAAATTGTTTGAACTTATTTGGACTATGAAATAAGTTAAGTAAAGGTAATTTAAAATGGAATTTTGAAATTTGGACTCGGAAATTAATTGTTTAAAGATTTAGGATGTTAAATTAAAAATTAAGGTTGATTTGATTTAAGAATTCAATCAACATTTAAAATTTAATTCGAATTTATATAATTCGGGATGGTTTAAAAATTGAGATTGAAATCGAAAGTTTTATTCGAATTGAATTTGATTTGAAATTAATTGAAATTGTGATTGAAGTTGAATAAGTTTAAACTCAAATGGGAATTGATTTGAATTTGGGAAAGGAATTGAAGTTAATTCAAATTGAATTGGAATTGAATCAGTTTAATGGGATGAGAAATTGAGTAGATGTGGAGATTGGGAATGGAACCAGTTTGACTCCGAAACTATTTTCAAATAGATTTGCTTTAATATAACTGTTTTAAATCTATTTTCCTAGTTATTTACTATACAATGTTTCCTTTTAAAACCCAAACCATCTTATATTTATTTTACAACTATTTTGAAACTAATTACAATTTTACATCTGTTTTATAATCTAATCATTATTTTACAACTACTTATAACTAACTGCTATTTTATAACTATTTTGGAACTACATGACTATTCTACAAACTATTTAACTGTTTTACAACTATTTTGTAATTACTTCACTATTTTATTGCTATTTTACAACTACTTATCTATTTTAAACCTTTCAAGTTTTTTTCTAAATTTAAGTTGGTCGGAGTGCAAACTGTTTAGAATTAAAGTGATGAACCAAATGGAAATTATATCAATTATGAATAAGTGAATAGAAATAAAAATGAAGGTGAATAGAAAGAATATTGATTTAGCTTATAATCAATGAAGATTCTATTTGCAGAATGATTTGATCCAGATTCGAGCATAGAATTTTAAGATAGTATATCGATCCGAGTAAGGAGTTTTCACTCAATTTTCGATGGCGAACCCTGAATATGGATTTTTGATTGATTTTGAAAATTCTCTATCATGGTTAGGCTATGCAAGGAGAATGACAATTTCTAGTCAAGAAACCATATCTGAGTCCGCGCTAGGAAGTCGGGTGGACGATACTAGTTCAGATTTGATATTGCATACAGATGATATATGTACATCGTACGTGCTTGAATGAAATTGATATTGAAATTTTGAAAGAAATGAGAAATGATTTTTGAAAAGAAAAATATATTTTGAGAAATATAAGTGGAAGTTGGATACCTTTTGAAATTCAATTTATGAAAAGTAAGTGATATGGTGAATAAAATTATAAGGGAAATCAAACGTGAATATTTGATTTGGTATAAATAAAGTTATATATGATAAACTCACCTTATTGAATCAATATCCAAAGAAAAGATTTTTGAAAGTATTTGAAGTATAAAAGAGAATTTATATAAGTATGAAGTGATCCAAGATTTTTTAAGATTATATATATCTTTATATATATAAATGATTTTATAAGAATGGTTTTGGAAAAAGGTTTTGGAACCTATTGATATTGGAAAGGCTTTTTATTTTTGGGAAAAATCAATTTTGGGAAACTAGAAAGCCAAGTTTGGAACTATCGATTTTGAGTAAATGAGATTTATGTGAATCATAAAGACTATGATTTGAAAGATACTATAAGTGTATAGTATAAAATGTTTTGAGATTGGCTCCGGGGGAAAAGGCGCTCCCATGAAATGAACTTCATAGGCGATCCACGGGGTGGTTCTGCCTTGAACCCTACAGAGGAGGCTTTAATTTGATCCTGGGAGGAAGTCCGGATAAACTGAAGTTCCTGAGAATTTTGTGTTGTGGGTAGCGGAAGTTGAGGGCGCTGATGCCTGCAGAGACATTTGGGTTATGCTGTGACGACAGTGTAACTCGATGTCACTGCGATCTACTGCGAATGATAGCGGAAGTTGTGTGGCCGTGAGAGCCAACGGTCTACGTTTGATTTTGCGTGATGCCAACGTAACATCGGTAGACTGCGATTTATGTAGACACAGCGAAAGTTGTGAGGCAGTGAGAGCCTACAGGCTACATTGGGACTTGACTGATGTAGTCTACAATTTATGTAGGAGTGGTGAAGTTTCATTTGGCAGCGAAATTCAAGGGCGCTGATGCTTACATTTACATGGATTTTTGCCGTGATGGCGACGTAACCCTAGGTGTAGCTGCGATCTATGGCGAGTTCCATGGCGCAATCGAAGGGCATGGAGTGCCTATAGTTAGATATGGATTTTGCCGGGATGGCAACGTAACCATCGGGTTAACTGCAACCATGGAGGGGGTGATGATTTCCAGAGCATTCTCACCAAAAATGATTTCTACGTTTTCAAAAATGTTTTCTATATTTTCATAAAGTTTTCAAAAATGTTTTCCAAATATTTTCACTGGTTGTTGAAAATGGGTTTACCAACAACTTATAGATTTTCAGTTCTACGGCTGATCAACGCATGACCGAATTTCTGTGAGAAAGAGGATGGACTTATTGGGACATTGAGTTATAAAAAGTATTTTTGTAAAACAATTTTGGCAATATTATATAGATTTTTAAAAAAGCACTTTAAATAAAGAGGTTTTAAGAGTTAAAAATTTGTTCAAGAATAGTTTAAATAATAATAAACATTGTAAAAATTCTAGCTTCGTTCCTTTTCGAGGAAGAAAAGTTCTAAAGGGAGGAGGAATGTAATAACCTGAATTTCTGGATATCTGTTAATTTGTAATTAACTGGTTTTTATTTAGTTGAACTGATAAAATTCTGATAATAAAAGATATCTAGATGTATATAAATGGATTTGAAACTATAATTAATATTGAAAAATAAATATCTGGAAATTATATATCTTATAGTAAATTAACAAATATATAAATAGATATATGCAAACTCTATAATGTTGAAATCTTAAGTGTATACATAAACGAATCCATTGTGAATATAGAATCATAGTAAACATATTAATATAATAATTTAATTCGGCAATAATAACCTGATAATCATCTTTTATAAATATTTAATTTGAATTTTTTTTATCTTTTCAAAGCTAATAAAAATGATTTTTCTAATCATAATCTATAATATATATATATATATATAGATATTGAATTAAATGTTATGAAATAATATGATAATTTTCAAGAGTTATTTTAAGTTGAATTCTATATTTTTAACACTAAAATAGTGTGTGTGTGTGTGTGTGTACATATATATTAATCTAAAAAGTATTTTAGCTTAAAATAAGATTTGATAAGAGTTTAAATTTTTAAAAAGAAATAAAGATATTTTGTATATGTATATAAGGATTTAAAAACTAATTAATAAAAAAATATTCATTTATAAATATAAAATCCAATTGATATATAAATAAGTGTCATACTTTTAAATTCTCTTTTCTTTTAGCATGGGATGTAACAAGTGTTAGTTTGATTTATCATAAAATAAAAATGGTGACATATTTTAAATTCTCTTTTCTTTTTTTTTAAATAAAGGGAAAACAAGTTATAAACATTTACTTCTCCTCTTTTCATATTTTCTTTCATATGATTCAAAACCTTGAACCTGAGAGAGAAAAAACCAGCAAGCAAAATCAAAACCTAAGCGGATTAAAACAAAAATAAATTCAAAGCATTTTAAACCGGAACAATCTCAAACCTAGAAGCAAAGGCAAACTGTGACGACCCGAAATTTTCGAGCATTTAAAATCGGAATATTTAATTGATTTTAAATATTCAATAGAGTAATTTTAACTTGAATTACGAATATCACAATTTGTTTGATAACTGAATTATTAAATTTAAATAAGTGAAGTTGGGTAAATTGTTGAACCTGGAGTTTCAAGCCTATTAAAAATAATTTGAAGGCTTGAAAAATCTATGTTAATAGTACTGAGGATAATAGAAGTTGTAAAATTGAAATTAACAGTGGTTTGTTCAGTTTTAAAATTTATATCCTTTAAATTGAATTTAAACCTTTCGAGGCACAGTCTCGGAATTTGACGAAACCAGTTCCATTGGATCCGTAATATTGAATTATTATCGGATTTCAAGTTACATAGTGATCAGAGTTGTTGTGTGACCATACGATAAGTAAACGCCCTGAAATTTATATCGAAAAATTTAAATAAATATATATTCCTTGATTTACATATATATTCACATCAGCCTACAAACATCATTTCGTTCCCTGAAAACACAGGCCGACCTACTTCTCTCTGCCATCCAAAACGAGATATTTTGACGTACTCTTTGTCTCCCTTAGAAGCTAAAATCAAAGTGTTGTCGCCTTCGTTTTTTTTAAATCATGTTGTTTCCTTTCGAATCAGTTCGTCAATGCAAAAGGGAGAGAAAAAAATCAACCGCAATCCACTTCTCAAATTCGAACAGGCATTCAAAATGGTGGATCGAAATAATTAAAAATTGAATTAATGGCCTCGTTCGAAATAATAAAATAAATCACAGATTGAAGAAACGAAGTCGCGGGTTTCCTCTTCTTTCTTTCTTCTCTGACTTCGAACCAAATGAATCGGAGGTCATTCGCGAATCAAATTCGAGTACTCGGCAGCAGTAGCGCATGCGAGAGAGTGAAGAGGCGAGGTTCAATATCGTGGCTATGGGATGGTCGGCAGGTCGGCGTTGTTGGAGAAGTGCTGGGGGGTCGCGAATCCACATGCGCGCAAGGCTTTCATTCGCGTTGACGAGGGTGATTCGCAGCAGCTAGGCGAAGTCGAGGTGTTGACTTCGTGGTAGGGGTGCACTCGTGTGAAGCTTCCGATCGAGGAGGAGTATCGACAGCTTGTTTGGTGAGAATCTTCGGTCTGTCTTTATCTCTGCATTTCTATTTTTAGTCTAAGGTATTATTAGTTTTAAAAAAATAAATAAATACATATATCTATATATGTATGTATTTAACCTAGTAATTGATGAATCTGACAGAAAAGGATATATTGTAGGTAAGGTTTAGGCAGTAGAAAACTTTAAAAATGGTAATATAAATTATTTTTGTAAGTGTGTGTATATATATAGTTCCAAAGATAAGATTTTGGGAAAAATTATATAGGGATAAAAAAAACAATTAGTTAAAATTAAACTATTAGTTTATATTTTATTAAGTGGAAAGTGATTTTTGGATTACTTCGAATAGAATATTTATAAATCGTATAATTGATTTTTCAAGGTCAAAAATCGACAAAAAACTAGGCGGAATGGAACTGGAGTGAAATAGACTGCAAACTAAAATCAAAGGTGAGTTAATCTCACTCAGTTGAATTTTTAATTTAAATTTAAATGGTTAAATTTAAATAATTGATTGAATGATTGGATTTGGTGTGTTATATTATATATGATAGTATATAGTACATCTTGGAGTTGGAATTTATGTTGTGCTAACGTCTGTGGATACAAGAAAAACAGGTTGGAGGGATCCAACTGGACCCCTCAACATTTATTTAAATTATTTAATACCCTCTGTTGTGATTATGTGATATTCTATGTGAATTATATTGGAATATCGTATGTTATGGTTCGAATGGATATAATTGGGTATAACGAAGTACCAAAATATATAAATTGGATTTTGGAAAGAAAATAAAAGAAGTGAATTTGTTAGTTAAATAATTATAGAAAATTTGAATAAATTTAAGAATGAACTGGAAAAGAAAAT
Organism: Allium cepa; assembly: GCA_030765085.1. Taxonomy (NCBI): domain Eukaryota; kingdom Viridiplantae; phylum Streptophyta; class Magnoliopsida; order Asparagales; family Amaryllidaceae; genus Allium; species Allium cepa. The sequence continues at coordinate 752,852,904 of CM060931.1, read as the reverse complement.
AAGGTGACTTTAAAATTTTAATAAATAAAACTTGAGTACAGAAAGGGAAATTTTGAATAAGCAAAAAGTTAATGAATTTTAAACTTCAGTGTTATTATTTAAAAGAACAAAATATTTATTTAAAATTAAGATTTAAATAATTTAAGAGGATAAAGAAGAAATGGGAAAAACCTGAAATTTGAATATTCTAGTTAAAAAGTTTGAAATCAAAAGAGAATAATAACAACAATAATAAAATCCATAATTAATGAATTTTTGAAATGAACTGAGAAAGTATAGAAATTTATTTCAAAAGGAATAAACTGGGAATCAATTTGGAAAATTGATTTAAGTGATTGAGATTGGAAATTCTCCCTGGATAACCAAGTGTGTTTTCAAAGTAAATTTTTAATTATAAGTTAAAACTTTTAAAGTTGTTTTAAAAAGCAAGTTTAGGAAAATTTACTATTTCTAAATATTCAAATTCTAAAGTAAGTATTTTCTCTTAATCTATTATAGTAGTAATTATTTAAAGAATGGTTTAGTATTTTGATTCTAAAAGTATAAATCTAGTTTTATATTTTATTAAGTAACCTTATTTTCAAATACTCATGTAGTATGTATTTTTAACAAATTATTGAAGTAGTTTAACTTAAATGTTTTAAAGTATATTTCAAAGTAAAGTGTTTTGAATTATTCTAAAAATCTAGTTTTTGTGCTTGGTGATTTCAGTGGAGATAGAAAATATTTAGGAAAGTTTATTCTGAAAGAAAGATGGTTTGAAACTGTTTTCAAAAGGTTGAAAATAGAAATATATCTTGTAAAGATATTTTGAGATAAATAAATAAATTGGGAAATTATTTATTGTTTTATGGACATTGTGAATATTAATTGATAGTTAAATAACCGACTATCAATATTGGCCAAATACGTTGATCGTTTCGAAGAGACTGGGATCGAGATTTATTTCTCGAAAACCACTTCGATCTGGTTTGTACGTTTCGTAGGAAACGAGTTTGGATTCGAAGATGGAGCAGTGAAGTGCAAGGGCTAGTCGCTACTAATCATGAGGATATTTCCAAATGGATGTAGTAGGAGTAGTGCCTTCGGTTCCGTTCGAACCCGGGACGGACTTGTACGGACGAATGCTTTCGGAACATCGTCAGTTGGACGATGGGCATTCTAAGGGATATGTTCTAAAAGGGTAACGCTTAGCCTCAAGCCTCATCAAATGGGAATGACTGAAAATTAGGGGTTATGAAGCAAGGCTAGCTGGGTAGCACCCAAGCAGGGTGAGGTCATCCCTGTCTAGATGTCCCTTTTTATTTCGGCTTAGTGGGCAGTTGCTGATCCCAACCGTGGGGTGATCTCACTCGGGATTATCAAGTAAGGGGTAGTCCCGGTCTTGTGTAGTAGGGGAGCGGGCGTACTCCTCGGTACTGTGATCTAGGCCACGTACTGTGACAGGTGGTACCCTCGTGCCTAGTCATTAGTTGGAAATCCATTCTCCCTACGAGCCTTGTATGAGTTTTGTTTGTATTTCCCACTCTGTGGCTAGTAGCTGGAATTTAATAGATGTAACAATTTCGGCTATTTTATAAGTATTGTATATATACCCTATTAAAATATCAGAGGATTTCTATAAAAATTGTTTTAGCTATCGTAAGGTAAAAACCCGACATGTTTATTTGTGGCGTGGTCTTACAAGATGCTTTTGTTTTCAAAGGATTTTTGAAACTTTAATAATCAATTGAGTGTGATTTTCTCACGCTGTTATTCCTGACTGAATCGGGTGTTATTTAACAGTAAAGCTCGCGTCAGACCGAGTATTATAGGATACAGGATATGATGCTGTGAGCTTAGGAGACGAGCTGAATGACGATACGTACTTCCGTACTTGTTTATATATATTACGCTGTGTTAAGTTACTGTGTATCCATTTGAATGTTGTTGTTGTTGTATTGTGATTGATGTACTCTGATGATGTAATATATAAACAGAGATATTTGATTTTTGAGTAAATGCGATTTATTATCTATTATATTTTATTCCGCTGCGATGGTTAGATTCTGATGTTGTTTTCTATTTTCTTCTTCTACCTCTTCTTCTTTAACCCAAATGGTTCGTATTTCTTCACAACTTGAGTTGATTTAGGTAGAATAGTGATGACTCAAGGGGTACGGATTTGCGGGCTGTTACAGTTGGTATCAGAGCCTAGGTTGGTGATAACCTTGGCTCTGGTGGAAATCACTCATTTAAATTAGAGTCCGTAGTACTCTAAAATGAGTTTGAACGTATTTATAGATATGAGCACGTATTTGTTAGTGAATATAAGTTGTTTTAATATTGTGTTGATTGGTTTATTGAGTGACATATGAACCTTCGTTGGCACAGTCTGCACAACTGTATTGAAGGGGTTTCTAAACACTTGAATAGAACAATCGACACGGTATTGTTTGAAATGTGGGTAAATGAAATAATGTTACCCGAAATTTATTTTGATATAAATAAAAGTTTTTGTAAACTATTTTAGCTAATATATGGTTGCGTGGATGTTAGAAAGAATAATATTAAAGTATTATCATTGTTAAGTGAAAATTTAACAAGAAATTGAAAATATAACCAAAGTTTAAGGGAATAAATTCATTATCAAATGAAATTTATAAATATGAATTATAAATGTAAACTATAAATTGAAATATAATTAAAAGAGAATTTGTATGAGCATAGGCTATACAAATGAATTATAGTTAAAATTTATTTAAGCAGGATTTGGAAATTTAAAAATTTCAGAGATTTTGGAAATGTTTATCGAAGTGTTTTGAAGATAAATGACAACATTATTGTTTAGAGGTATTCCTGAAAGGAAATTTGTTTTTAATGAATTTTGAAAGTGATATAGCATTGAAATCACTTGGATTATTGGAAAATAATTCTGATGATGACAGCCGCATCATCAGTATTCATTTTCGAATTTCTAAGTGACGGATTGCTGCCAAAAATTTATTTGTTCAGAAAAGCTAGTTGTTTTTGAAAATCTCAAAGGAAATTTGTTGGGAATAAAGCCAGGATTGGTTTAACTTTTAAGAAATGTGATTTGAGATGTTGGAGACTTCAAAATAATTTGAAACCAAAAGTCGGGTGTTTAAAAATCCTGATGAGGTAGGTTATAAGCTTATAAATTAAGATGATTTTTAAATCAGGAAGGAAATATAAGCTGGGAATGTTGGAAATTTAAATTGTTGAGGGAAAAGTTAAAAATGAAATTTACTTGGATTAGGGGAATAAAAATTTGACTGGATTGAAATTAATTGAATAGGCTGAAAATAATATCCAGTTATGTTCAAATTAAGTTAAAACGAATTGAGTTAGATAAATCTGAGTTAAAATAAAATTGAATTTGAATAAAAAATCAATTAAGTTATTGAAAGAAATTAGATTCTTACCTGAATAAATGGAAAATAAGTTGGATAAGGATTGAATTGAAATAAATAAATCAGAATAACTTATAAGAGAATTAAAAATCCATGGAAATAAAATATGCTTGGGTTATAAATAGGCATAGGCTTGAGTTAAAAATAAAGGAAGAATATATTCAAGCCTATAATGAATGGAGAATGAAATTGAATTGTGGGTTCATGAAATTGGGTGGTAAATTGAAAATGGATTGTGGATTCAGAACTTGAGTTATAAATTGAAATTTAACTTGAAGTGTTAACAAATTAAATATAATTGGAAATTTGTCGAATAAAGGAAAATGAAATTGGATTAAAATAGTAATGGTTTGAATTGCAAATATAATCTAGATAAGTAGAAATAAATTGGAAATGGCCTTATAATCAATTGAATAAGTTGAATCTGGAAAGTTAAATTTTATAATAACTAATCAAATGAAATTGTAGATTTAAAATGAGATTTAATTGAGATAAAATCAAGTTGAATAGAAGAGAAAAAAAAATTACTTGTAAAATGAAAATAAGCTTAAGTATAAAAATTTGAATAAATTGAAGTAAATTAACTTAAAGCTAAATGGATAGAGGAGACTTGAATTGAATTCAACTTAAATTAAGTTTAATGGTATTGGATTGGATTTAAATTAACTGGAAATAAATTTTAATTGAAATAAAATTTGGTGACTTACAGATAATATTTAATGGAATGAGAATTCTTAAATAAATAATTGTAAACCATTTAAATTGTTAAGAAATTAAAGTAACTTGAGACAATAAGAAAAATAGAATGTTCCAAGTTTAATAGAATGGTTTTAAATGAATGCGGATAAGAAATGAATCGCAAATGAATAGATCGTGAATAAAATTGAAATGTTTATTGAATGAAATAGCTTAGATTATCTTCGAGCTAAATAAAATAGTTTGAAATAAACAAATATGGAATGAAATGTAAATGAATGGATTGTGAATGGCATTTAAACAGAATGTGTCGAGCTAGATCAAATGGTTTTGAATGGAACCTGTTTGAATAATGAAACTAGTTTGGTTAATAAAATGAAATACAAGTGAATGTATTCAAATTTAAATGCAATGAAAATGAGAATGTATGGATTATGAATAAATTTAAAAATGGAATAGAATTAAGTATGAATTGAGTTGACATCAATTTAAATTGGTTATAAAACATAAATACTTATCTATTTACATAGATCTCGTCAAATTGCATAGAATAAATTGTCATTTGATGTAAATGGAAGTAATTAAAATTCTATGAATTGATAGAAGTAAAATGAATTGATTTTGAGAGAAATTGAATTAAATATGAGTTCGGTTTGCTAAAATAAATAAATAAATTATAAGCGATTGAGTTTTAAACCATTTAAATTGAATGAAGTTTATACGAATGGATTGAAAACCATTCAAATTGAATGAAATAGTTTATAAATCAATTGAAACAGTCAAATTAGTATGAAAACTGTATAAGTTGCTTACGGAAAAATGTTTGGTGTGAATTTCTTTTAGAATTCATATGTTTTAACTATTGCAAATAAATGAAATGTTGTTAAATTTCATATATTTGGCACTTACATGTTTAAATTGAGTAAGTACAGGTATTGGAAGCCGTGTGGCTGGATTTTAGGCACTCTAACTGCTAAAATAAATAAGCGTCTTGCTTATAAATGCTAAATAAGGTACGCCTACGCAATAAAAATAAGAAATATGAACTGTTTTTGGTTTTTCCGACCATGTGGGTCGATGTATATATATTTATATCATTTGTCAAATTGCAAAAGCTTCTCCGTACAAAGGAGGGTCTGCCAAAAAATTTCAGAATTTTGGGAGTTAGAAAATTTTTAGGAAAATTTTAGTTAGCGACAAAACGATTTCAAAATTGAAAATTGAAATAAATTAAGGAATGAAACTAATCTAAAATAATGATATGAATTGGTTATAAATGGAAAATATATTTATATATATAAAACGCTTATACTAAACTTATGTAAGGAATGGTGCATACTCAATTGGAAATTGATATTACAAATATAATTTAAAATAATATTTGAATGAATAGGTATTGACATTGGTAAGGAAGTCAATAAAATGTTTTGAAAGTTGTGATTGGATATTAGTGCTAAGCAGGATATGCAGGTATTATAAAAGGAAAAGGAAAATTGGTTTTGATTTCAAAAGATAAATTTGAATTGCTCGACAAAAAGTTATGTGTTTAAATTTCAGTGAAATTTGATTGGGTTTTTGGATCTAGCCACTTGGCTTTTTGTTTTCTTTTGGAATTTGGGATCCCGTAGAGGCCTTTTGTAGTTGTACCGAGCTAGCCGCGCAAAGGAGACGTTGGCAAAAAAATTCCGAATTTTTGGGAGTTAGAAAATTTTTGAGAAAATTTTGATAATTCAAAATTAAGTTATGAATTATAATTTGAATGATTGTGTTAACAGAGTTGTTTGGGAACTATGAAAAAGTTTGGGAAGTTAATAAGAATAATAATAGGTCTTTTATAAGAAGATAGTTGGTAAGATGTTGAATTGTTAGAAACCGTTTGGTTTCAGGGAAAAAGTAAACGGGTATTGGACTATTCTTCCTAACTAGTAATTTCGGGGGCGAAATTCTTTTAAGGGGAAGGAATGTGACGACCCGAAATTTTGGAGCATTTAAAATGGAATATTTAATTGATTTTAAATATTCAATAGAGTAATTTTAACTTGAATTACGAATATCACAATTTATTTGATAATTGAATTATTAAATTTAAATAAGTGAAGTTGGGTAAATTGTTGAACCTGGAGTTTTAAGCCTATTAAAAATAATTTGAAGGCTTGAAAAATCTATATTAATAGTACCGAGGATAATAAAAGTTGTAAAATTGAAATTAATAGTGGTTTGTTCAGTTTTAAAATTTATATCGTTTAAATTGAATTTAAAAATAGCCTTCCGAGGCACAGTCTCGGAATTTGACGAAACCAGTTCCATTGGATCCGTAATATTGAATTATTATCGGATTTCAAATTTCATAGTGATCAGAGTTGTTGTGTGACTATATGATAAGTAAACGCCCTGAAATTTATATCGAAAAATTTAAATAAATATATATTCCTTGATTTACATATATATTCACATCAGCCTACAAACATCATTTCGTTCCCTGAAAACACAGGCCGACCTACTTCTCTCTGCCATCCAAAACGAGATATTTTGACGTACTCTTTGTCTCCCTCAGAAGCTAAAATCAAATTGTTGTCGCCTTCGTTTTTTTTAAATCATGTTGTTTCCTTTCGAATCAGTTCGTCAATGCAAAAGGGAGAGAAAAAAAATCAATCGCAATCCACTTCTCAAATTCGAACAGGCATTCAAAATGGCAGATCGAAATAATTAAAAATTGAATTAATGGCCTCGTTCGAAATAATAAATAAATCACAGATCGAAGAAAGGAAATCGTGGTTTTCCTCTTCTTTCTTTCTTCTTTGACTTCGAACCGAATGAATAGAAGTTCATTCGCGAATCAAATTCGAGTACTCGGCAGCAGTAGCACATGCGAGAGAATGAAGAGGCGGGGTTCAATATCGTGGCCATGGGATGGTCGGCAGGTCGGCGTTGTTGGAGAAGTGCTGGGGGGTCGCGACTCCACACGCACGCAAGGCTTTCGTTCGCGTTGACGAGGGTGATTCGCAGCAGCTAGGCGAAGTCGAGGTGTCGACTTCGTGGTAGGGGTGCACTCGTGTGAAGCTGTCGATCGAGGAGGAGTATCGATAGCTTGTTTGGTGAGAATCTTCGATCTATCTTTATCTCTACATTTCAATTTTTAGTCTAAGGTATTATTAGTTTTAAAAAATAAATAAATACATATATCTATATATGTATGTATTTAACCCAGTAATTGATGAATCTAACAGAAAAGGATATATTCTAGGTAAGGTTTAGGCAGTAGAAAACTTTAAAAATGGTAATATAAATTATTTTTATAAGAGTGTGTGTGTGTGTGTGTATAGTTCCAAAGATAAGATTTTGGGAAAAATTATATAGGGATAAAAAACAATTAGTTAAAATTAAACTATTAGTTTATATTTTATTAAATGTGAAGTGATTTTGGATTATTTCGAATAGAATATTTATAAATCGTATAATTGATTTTTCAAGGTCAAAAATCGAGAAAGAAACTAGGCGGAATGGAACTGGAGTGAACTAGATTGCAAACTAAAATCAAAGGTGAGTTAATCTCACTCAGTTGAATTTTTAATTTAAATTTAAATGGTCAAATTTAAATAATTGATTGAATGATTGGATTTGGCGTGTTATATTATATATGATAGTATATAGTATATCTTGGAGTTGGAGTTTATGCTGTGCTAACGTCTGTGGATACAGGGAAAACAGGTTGGAGGGATCCAACTAGAACCCTTAACATTTATTTAAATTATTTAATACTCTCTGTTGTGATTATGTGATATTCTATGATGAATTATATTGGAATATCGAATGCTATGGTTCGAATGGGTATAATTGGGTATAACGAACAACCAAAAATATATAAATTGAATTTTGGAAAGAAAATAAAAGAAATGAATTTGTAAGTAAAATAATAATAGAAAATTTGAATAAATTCAAGAATGAAATGGAAAATAAAATAAGGTGACTTTAAAATTTTAATAAATAAATCTTGAGAATAGAAAGGAAATTTTGAATAAGCAAAAAGTTAATGAATTTTAAACTTCAGCGTTATTATTTAAAAGAACAAAACATTTATTTAAAATTAAGATTTAAATAATTTAAGAGGATAAAGAAGAAATGGGAAAACCTGAAATTTGAATATTCCAGTTAAAAAGTTTGAAATCAAAAGAGAATAATAACAACAATAATAAAATCCATAATTAATGAATTTTTGAAATGAACTGAGAAAGTATAGAAATTTATTTCAAAAGGAATAAATTGGGAAAATTTGGAAAATTGATTTAAGTGATTGAGATTGGAAATTCTCCGTGGATAACCAAGTATGTTTTCAAAGTAAATTTTTAACTATAAGTTAAAAGTTTTAAAGTGGTTTTAAAAATCAAGTTTTGGAAAATTTATTACTTCTAAATATTTAAATTCTAAAGTAAGTATTTTCTCTTAATCTATTATAGTACTAATTATTTAAAGAATGACTTAGTATTTTGTTTTTAAAAGTATAAATCTATTTTTATATTTTATTTAGTAACCTTATTTTCAAATACTCATGTAGTATGTATTTTTAACAAATTATTGAAGTAGTTTAACTTAAATGTTTTAAAGTATATTTCAAAGTAAAGTGTTTACTATTACTTTGACAATCTAGTTTTTGCGCTTGGTGAATTCAATGGAGATAGAAAATATTTAGGAAAGCTTATTCTAAAAAGAAAGATGGTTTGAAACTATTTTCAAAAGGTTGAAAATAGAAATATATCTTGTAAAGATATTTTGAGATAAATAAATAAATTGGGAAATTATTTATTGTTTGATGGACGTTGTGAATATTAATTGATAGTTAAATAACCGACTATCAATATTGGCCAAATACGTTGATCGTTTCGAAGAGACCGGGATCGAGATTTATTTCTTGAAAACCACTTCGATCTGGTTTGTACGTTTCATGGGAAACGAGTTTGGATTCGAAGATGGAGCAGTGAAGTACAAGGGCTAGTCGCTACTAATCCTGAGGATATTTCCAAATGGATGTAGTAGGAGTAGTGCCTTCGGTTTCGTTCGAACCCGGGACGGACTTGTATGGACGAATGCTTTGGGAACAGCGTCAAGTGGACGATGGGCATTCTAAGGGATATGTTCTAAAAGGGTAACGCTTAGCCTCAAGCCTCATCAAATGGGAATGATTGAAAATCAGGGGTTATGCAGCAAGGCTAGGTGGGTAGCACCCAAGCAGGGTGAGGTCATCCCTGTCTAGATGTCACTTTTTATTTCGGCTTAGTGGGCGGTTGCTGATCCCAACCGCGGGGTGATCACACTCGGGATTATCCAGTAAGGGGTAGTGCCGGTCTTGTGTTGTAGGGGAGCGGGAGTACTCCTCGGTACTGTGATCTAGGCCACGTACTGTGACAGGTGGTACCCCAGTGCCTAGTCATTAGTTAGAAATCCATTCTCCCTACAAGCCTTGTACGAGTTTTGTTTGTATTTCCCACTCTATGTCTAGTAGCTGGAATTTAATAGATGGAACAATTTCGGCTATTTTATAAGTATCTATATATAGACCCTATTAAAATATCAGAGGATTTCTATAAAAATTGTTTTAGCTATCGTAAGGTAAAAACCTGACATGTTTATTTGTGGCGTGGTCTTACGAGATGCTTTTGTTTTCAAAGGATTTTTGAAACTTTAATAATCAATTGAGTGTGATTTTCTCACGTTGGTATTTATGACTGACTCGAGTTTTATTTAACTGTAATGCTCGGGTCAGACCGAGTATTATAGGATACAGGATATGATGTTGTGGAGCTCAGGAGACGAGCTGAATGACGATATGTACTTCCATACTTGTTTATATATATATTCCGCTGTCTTGAGTTACTATGTATCCATTTGGATGTTGTTTTTGTTGTACTGTGATTGATGTACTCTGATGATGTAATATATAAACAGGGATATTTGATTTTTGAGTAAATGCGAGTTATTATCTATTATATTTTATTCCGCTGCGATGGTTAGATTCTGATGTTGTTTTCTGTTTTCTTCTTCTACCTCTTCTTCTTTAACCCAAATGGTTTGTATTTCTGCACAGCTTGAGTTGATTTAGGTAGAATAGTGATGACTCAAGGGGAACGGATTTGCGGGTTGTTACACAAATATAGTGAACAGCCCAAAATTTTAACAAATATTTCACTCACTTATTTATAAAACTTTGGGGTTTTATATTTCAAAATGTTGAACTTTTAAAGTTATTATAAATCATTGCCCGAAATGTTGTTAAAATAAGCAATTTCTATAATTTTATTTTGGTTAAAGTTTAACACAATTTTGAAATTTTAGAACTTTAAATTCTAACTTCCAAATCTTTTAATTTAACTATATATTTCGTAACAACATTTTATTCCACTTTGATTCTTTTGAATTTGGTTATATAACTTTTTAATTTAGAAATTAATATTGGGTAAAAGAGATAAATAAGAAACGAATAGTTTTAATCACGTTACTTTTGTCAATTATTTGAGCATACGTTCAATTAAAATTTTGCATCTAGTACGCGCTCATAAATTTCATACCTTAACTAATAGAATCAAATCTTTTATATAAAATATATAGATGTACAGTACTTAATTTGCGGTTGTTTTACTGATATTGGTTGTATGCTTTTTAAAGTAGTTAATAAATATTGTGAAAGGAAATAAATTTTACGTATATACATCAGTCTATTTGTTAAATGTTAAGTAAATCAAATTAATGTCAACAAATTTAAATTTGGAATTTAGTAACAAATAGTTTATTAATAAGCTGTTAATTTCGCGTTTAAATGGCGCGTTAATTGATGGAATATTTTAACGTATATTTACTACATAAGAAAACGTATAAATTTAAATGCGTTACTTTTATTTAAATGTGGGCATATGGTTGATTTGATTAATGCATCTATAGTGCGCATTCTTAATAAAATTTATTGCCTTAACTAAATAAATAAATTTATCAGTTGCCTTGCAATTCCAAGTGGGAAAGAAATGATTTCCCTAGTCGTTCAATTTCTTTTAAATCTTGTTTTGATAAGTTACGTGTAAATTTCTACGCTTCCCTTTTTCCTCATTTTTATAATAGGAATACAAATTCGCGTAGTCGGTTGAAGCAAATTTATTTCTTTTTAGACGTTCAAAATCCATTTCAAGATTTCTTGAAATTCACATGTATAAGTGTCTCTTCCTTTCCATTTACTCCTTCGCAATTAATAGGAACAAAATCTTTTATTTTTCCTTACCGTTCAAACGAAATTCTTTTATTTCCTTAATATTCCTATACCACTAATTCATGTGGTTCTTTATTTAATCTATCCAACGCAATTACCATCCTATAAATGCAAACATCACGTAGAGAAATCTCCTGACCGTTTCAAAAGAAAATTTTATTTCTTGCCAATTGATTCCAATTAATCAACGCTATTACTTTGTTTAAATTACAAAGAAAAAACACGTTTGCAAATTCCATATTTCCTTACCGTTCAAACATCATTATTTCGTGCGTTCTTTAATTTATTTATTAACGCAGTTACCTCTTCATTAACTCAATCATCGCGCAAGTGTTGTAGTTGATACAAAGGAACTAAGGCTAAACTTTTGGGATTTATATTGGATTTTGTAAGAATTATAACTTCACTTTTAAATAGTTTTAAATGTAGTATTTTGATTGAAATAAAAAACTATTTTGGATTTTTATAACCACGGGTATTAATAACGTTGGTTGTTAAAGAGACCGGGATCGGATATGGGCATACTCTCTGTCGAAACCGAAAACCACTTTGACAACCTTGTACGCGGTGGACATTCCAGAATGAAGTAAGATGGTGGTGACGTTCTATTAAGGTATGTGCATGGACCCGACTCCCATGAGTTGGCATAAGGTGGCTAAAACAGGAGCGATTGACGGACTAATGAGGTAGCACCTTTGATCGGACGCACTTCTTCGTATGCCATTCTATTACTTTGTGATTGTTTGGGGCGCACCTTTGATTTCGGGAGTGTTGTTCGAGGTGGGCGGTAGTAGCAGCTACGTGATACCACCGGTCCGGATGCGTAATTGGTATATCTACCCTGGCATTTCTTGGTTGTGCCATGTCACCTACCCTAGCACGCCTTGTACGAGTTTGGTTTTCTCCCGTAGCCCATGGAGAATTTAGGGTAGTCTCCCGATCTGGAGATGCGCTGATACTGGATGGACTACTGGGACTATTATATGGTAAGGGCTACATGGGTAACCCCTTAACGCTATTTAAAAGTAAGTTTACTTTACAAATAGGCACTATTATAATAGCGAGATATTACTACATAGTAAATAGTTTAACGGATCCTTAGAGGATGGGCGGTCCCAAGCATCCTTTAAGTTACTTCCTTTTATATTACAGTTCACTTGAATTGGCTTACATTGTATAAGTATGTATGTCCTGACTCGAGTGTTTATGTTTTATTTTACGCTCGGGTCAGCCTGAGTTTCAGTTCGGACTTCATCCCTGGAGCTAGGACTTCTGCTGTTCATCTTTCAAACTGCTGTCAAATTTCCCATTCAGTTCTTTATCTTAGATTATGTAATGGAGACAAATAAATGTGGATTTTCCTGTGGTTGATTCAAACTATATTTGGTTTTAAAGAATATGTAAAAATTTCTTATTTTGAGACTATTGATAGTGGCTTCATAAACCACTAAGTTATTTTAATTCCGCTGCGAGTATTCTGATTTCTGTGTCTGTGATTCTGTGATTTGATTTCATTTGCTCCAATTTTATTTACAATCTATTGTTTTGAACTATTCAAGTTTGAGATGTTTTTAATTTATTGTCGAATTTGAATGGTACAAAATAGCGGGTCGTTACAGTTGGTATCAGAGCGAGGTTTTTTTAGGCAAACCATAGCGTGTGGAGCGAAAACTCATTAGAGATAGGGTGGAAATACCCTAGAATGAGTGAAGTCAAATCTTAGAATCCTTTCCTTGTGAGAGAACGTATTTTAAAGTATAAAATGATGTTTAAAGGGTTTTTCAAAGAAGTATTTTGATATACAAACTTTCTTGTTTTAAAATAAAAATTTCAACTGCTTCTTTCCCTTTCTCCATCTTATTAGGTCCTTTGTTAAACGCATGTTCTAGTTAAACTCTGTCTCATAAATCTATCTCGGTCTCTATACTTCTCCTCTGCCCTTAAATTCATTCTTGATTTCTCAGAATGAATCGAGGAAATGCCAAAGGTAGGGGACGAGGTGCTGACCCAGCTTCTACACCCGCTGCCCCAGTAAGATTTTCTAAGCTTTGCAAAGAATATACCGAGCTTGGTGGTACCAAGTTCACATGATTTGAAAGCATAATTGAAGCTCAACGGTGGTTGAGAGACTTGGAGAGAATCTTCTCCGGTCTTAAAATCACTAATGCCCAACAGCGGCAACTGGCAGCTTGGCAATTAAAGGGAGCAGCTTTAGAGTGGTGGCTGTCCATTACAGCTCACACTGCTGAGACTGACATCACTTGGGAACAATTTAGGTATCTTTTTCGGTTGACCAAGTATGGTTCAGTTTCCTCCCTTTTGAAATCTATCTTATATCTCTTATCGTGCTTTAGGGATGCTTATCTCGCGAAATGGATGCCCGAAGCGGGAAAGTCTCAGTTGTACCGAGACTTTATGGATTTGAAGCAGGGAGATATGTCCTTTATTGAGTATGAGAGGAAATTTAATGAGCTATCGCAATATGGCCTTAATCTGATAGACACCCCGCTGAAGAAAAACAAGAAGTTCATCGCTGGTGCACGCCCCGAGTATTACGATCGCCTCATCACCCACGTGCATGGTACGTTCATTTCTTTGATGGACATAGCTATTAGGTATGAGAACACTACCTCTAGGGCTCCTCCAGCTGCCCAGTCTACACCATCTCAGTCTTATGGAAATTCTAAGAAAAGGAAGTCCAACTTCTACCGACATAAGAAGAATAGGACTCCAAGGCTAAGATCATCGTTTTCTGCATCCCAGAGGCAGCCTGTGGATCTATCCGCCATTACTTGCCATAGATGCCACCGGAAGGGACACTATGCAAATAGTTGTCCTACTTTGGGTGCTTCTATTCCACCTCCTTCTCGGTTGGCTAGACGAGACCTCTGCCACATCTGCCTTCAGCTGGGACATTTCAAGAGAGACTTCCCTACTCAGAAAAAGGGCAAGGCATCACGGATTTTCGCTGTTACTTCTGCGTCTTCCCCAGCTCCGCGACTTGCACCTGCACCCGCTCCTGCTCCTAGCGACTCTCAAGGTACACTTCAGGGTTCTTTTACCTTGTTTTATTTTCTTGTACGGGTTCTCTTTGATACCAGAGCTTCCCATAGCTTTATCTCAGTAGATCTTTGTAATAAATTTGAGAATCTTCTTTCTCCCGAGTATTCTTCTGTGCCTCTATGTGTTTCAAACCCTATCGGTGGTCCTACAAACCTTAGTAAGATTTGTAGGGATGTGAAACTTTTCCATGATAGTTTTCGATTCACTGGTGATTTCTATGTTTTGGGTTTTGACGCTTTCGATCTACTTCTTAGAGGTGATTGGTTGGATAGGCATGATGCCCGTATCTCGTGTAGTACTCGAGCTGTTTCCCTCAAAGATGATTTTGGTAATTCATTAGAGATCCAGTGTAGTTTGCCCCGGGATTTCGCTAGTAGTTTCATTTATTCTCTGGATTCATCCCCTGGTGACCTTGACTCGACCCATGTGGTCAAACTTTATCCCGATGTATTTGGTGAAGTCACTTCTTTACCTCCTAAGCAGGAAGTTAACTTCCGTATCGACCTTATTCCGAGAGCCCGACCTGTAGTCCTTCCACCTAGAAGAATGGTACCCTGTGAGAAGGCTAAGTTAAGAAAACAAATTCAAGATTTATTCGCCAAGGGACTGATCAGACCAAGCTATTCTGAATGGGGAGCAGTTGTAGTTTTCTCACCAAGTCTAATGGTTCCCTCCGGATGTGTGTTGATTACAGAGAGCTGAATAAACTCACTATGAACAACAGATATCCCATGCCTCGCACTAATGATATGTTTGATCAACTTTATGGAGCTATTATTTTCACTCAGCTTGATCTGGCCACAGGTTTTCACCAACTCAGAGTCGCCAAGGAGAGCATTCCCAAACCTGCTTCCCGTACTGAGAATGGTTTCTTCGAATGGTTGGTTATGCCTTTTGGCTTGACTAATGCTCCCGCTTTCTTCGTCGATTTGATGAATTGTGTCTTCCGTGATGTGCTCAATAAGTTTGTTCTAGTCTTTATTAATGATATCCTTGTCTTCTCAAAGACAAAGGAAGAGCACGAGTCGCATTTGAAATATGTTTTAGAGACTCTCCAAAATCATCAATTAAAGGATAAATTCTCGAAATTCCATTTCTGGGAAGAGAAAGTCCGATTCCTCGGACATATTGTCTCTAGTGAAGGAGTTTCTATTGATCCAGTCAAGATCGCTGCGATCAATGTAAGTCTTTTCCTTCTTCCCTTTTTAAAATTTTCTCACTCTATCTTTTCTGAGGTCCTTATTTCTCCTTATTCTGTTACAGGATTGGGAAGAACCTAAGACTCCAACTGATATTCGCAGTTTTCTGGGCCTTGCTGGTTACTATCGAAGGTTCATTGAGAACTTTGCTCGGATTTCTACACCTGTCACTGCTCTGACTCGGTAGAATGCTAAGTTTATTTGGAGCGATAAGTGTAAAGCGGCATTCCAAGAGTTAAAGAATAAGCTTACTTTCGCACCAGTGCTTACTGTTCCGAATGGAAATGAGAGATTGATGGTATACACCAATGCTTGTCGCGAGGGGTTGGGAGCGGTATTGATGCAAGATGGGAAGGTGATTGCCTATGCTGGTCGTCAGTTGAAGAACCATGAGGCTAATTATGCTGCTCACGATTTAGAATTGCTGGCAGTTGTCTTTGCTTTGAAGCTTTGGAGACATCATCTCTTAGGTGCTAAGTTTGACCTCTTCATCGATCACCAGTCTTTGAAATATATCTTCATCCAGAAGGATTTGAATAAGAGACAAGTTGGGTGGCTTGAGTTTCTTACTTCTTATGATCTTGACATAAATTATACTCTTGGGAAAGCAAATGTTGTGGAAGATGCATTGAGTAGGAAGAAGTCTTTGTTGTGCTAGCTTATTGTTTCTTCTCCTCTTTTGGATCGTATCATGGCTAGGAAGGATGAGGATGAGATGCTTAGGCATATGAAGGGGAGTGTTCTTAGCAAGGTTGGGGGTAGTAGTCTTGATGGTAGTGGAGCTCAGATTGATGATGATGGGATTTTGAGGATTAATAATAGGATTTGTGTCCCGAATGTTGATGGTTTGAGGCAGGAGTTACTTCGGGAACCTCATCAATCCAGACTTTCCATTCGTCCTGGTGTGGCGAAGATGTACCAGGATTTAAAGAAACTCTATTGGTGGAAGGGTATGAAGCGCGATGTCTCTATCTTTGTTAGTAGATGTGCGACTTGTCAACAAGTCAAGGAAGATCATCAGAAGACACTGGGTGTATTACAGCCTCTTGAGATTCCCGATTGGAAGTGGGAGCAAGTTTCTATGGATTTCATCGATGGTCTACCAAGATCTAGGAAGGGAAATGAGAGCATCTGGGTTATCGTGGATACACTGACCAAGTCCGCTCATTTTATCCCGGTCAAATCTACCCGTACGGCTTCGAGCTTATCTGAGGTTTATATGAGGAAGATTGTTCACCTCCATGGTGTTCCACTTAGCATTGTTTGTGATCGAGACCCTATCTTCACTAGCCAGTTTTGAAAAGCTTTCCAAGAATCCTTGGGTACTCGTCTGAATCTGAGCACTGCTTACCACCCACAGACCGACGGTCAAACGGAAAGGGTGAATCAGATTCTTGAGGATCTTCTTTCGGCTTGCGTTTTAGGTTATGGAGGATCTTGGGAAGATCATCTCCATCTTGTGGAATTCACCTATAACAATAGTTATCAGGTATAAATTCCAATCCTTGGTTCTTATCTTATTTTAATCCTCTATCTATCTCATTCAATTTTTTCAGGCTAGTCTTAAGATGTCCCCGTTTGCTTCTCTTTATGGGAGACTCTGTAGATCTCCATCCTGCTGGATTGAATCCGATAATCGCTTAGTTCTTGGTCCGGATATGATTTTATAAGATTTGGAGAAAGTCGAGGAGATTAAGAGGAGGTTAAAGATTGCTCAGGATAGACAGAAGAAGTACGCTGATCGTCGTAGAAGGAGTTTGGAGTTTGCTATTGGTGATTTGGTTTTTCTTAAGGTCTCTCCCTTATGAAATGTGGTTCGGTTTGGGCTTAGAGGGAAGCTTACTCCTCGGTTCACCGGTCCATTCCGCATCATGGAAAGGATGGGGTCTCTTGCTTATCGACTGGAGTTGCCTGAGAAATTCAATGGAATACACAATGTATTCCATGTATCCCACCTTTGTCGCTGTCTTCATGATCCATCTCTTATTATCCAGCCTTCTGCTCTTGATAGTTTGGACATCGAGCCTAACCTGACTATCGATAGAAAGCCACTTCATATCGTCGATCGAGGTATGAAACAACTTAGAAGAAAATCTGTCTGCATGGTCAAAGTGCAGTGGAGCACTATTGAACAGGATTGCACCTGGGAGACGGAGGAGAGCATACGTTCTTCGAATCCAGAATTATTTGTTTCAGGTACTTTGCTCTATTGTCTTATCCTTCTTTGTTTTTCCCTTTTTCGTTCCTTTTCGAGGACAAAAAGTTCTGAGTGGGGAAGAGTGTAACAGCCCAAAATTTTAACAAATATTTCATTCATTTATTTATAAAACTTTAGGGTTTTATATTTCAAAATGTTGAACTTTTAAAGTTATTATAAATCATTGCCTGAAATGTTATTAAAATAAGCAATTTCTATAATTTTAGTTTGGTTAAAGTTTAACATAATTTTGAAATTTTAAAACTTAAAATTCTAACTTCTAAATCTTTTAATTTAACTAAATATATTTCGTAGCAACATTTTATTCCACTTTGATTCTTTTGAATTTGGTTATATACCTTTTTAATTAAGAAATAAATATTGGGTAAAAGAGATAAATAAGAAACGAATAGTTTTAATCATGTTACTTTTGTCAATTATTTGAGCATACGTTCAATTAAAATTTTGCATCTAGTACGCGCTCATAAATTTCATACCTTAGCTAATAGAATCAAATCTTTTATATAAAATATATAGATGTACAATGCTTATTTTGCGGTTGTTTTACTGATATTAGTTGTATACTTTTAAAAGTAGGTAATAAATATTGTGAAAGGAAATAAATTTTACGTATATACGTCAGTCTATTTGTTAAATGTTAAGTAAATCAAATCAATGTCAACAAATTTAAATTTCAAATTTAGTAACAAATAGTTTATTAATAAGCTGTTAATTTCACATTTAAATGGCGCGTTAATTGATGGAATATTTTAACATATATTTACTACATAAGAAAATGTATAAATTTAAATGCATTACTTTAATTTAAATGTGGGCGTATGGTTGATTTGATTAATGCATCTATAGTGCGCATTCTTAATAAAATTTATTACCTTAACAAAATAAATAAATTTATCAGTAGCCTTGCAATTCCAAGTGGGAAACAAATGATTTCCCTAGCCGTTCAATTTCTTTTAAATCTAGCTTTGACAAGTTACGTCTAAATTTCTACACTTCCCTTTTTCCTCATTTTTATAATAGAAATAAAAATTCGCGTAGCCGTTTCAAGCAAATTTATTTCTCTTTAGACGTTCAAAATCCATTTCAAGATTGCTTGAAATTCACGTGTATAAGTATCTCTTCCTTTCCATTTACTCCTTCACAATTAATAGGAACAAAATCTTTTATTTCCTTAATATTCCTATACCACTAATTCGTGTATTTCTTTATTTAATCTATCCAACGCAATTACCATCCTACAAACGCAAACATCACGCAGAGAAATCTCCTGACTGTTTCAAAAGAAAAATTTATTTCTTGCCAATTGTTTCCAATTAATCAATGCTATTACTTTGTTTAAATTTCAAAGAAAAAACACGTTCGCAAATTCCATATTTCCTTACCGTTCAAACATCATTATTTCATGCGTTCTTTAATTTATTTATTAACGCATTTACCTCTTCATTAACTCAATCATCGCGCAACAAAATTGTTTATACTTCTTCTTGGCTTCCTATTTCATAATAGGGATAATATCCCTTCAAATGTACAGATCC
This sequence comes from Allium cepa, assembly GCA_030765085.1. Lineage (NCBI taxonomy): Eukaryota > Viridiplantae > Streptophyta > Magnoliopsida > Asparagales > Amaryllidaceae > Allium > Allium cepa. The sequence goes on along the minus strand of CM060931.1, from coordinate 752,833,531 downwards.
AAATCAATGCAAGTTTCGTTTTTTTTTCTCAGTCACGTATGTATACCACTGAAGTAATATTTGACTTTGTTTTTTTCTTGCCACTCCTCCTCCTTGAATCACGCAACTCATCCTATAAATTCAAACCAACGTATCAAACATTTGCACCACGTTTTAGTTTCAGCTTTCATCTGCATTTGTGCATGAGTTCATCAGGTATGGCCGCCTATTCTTCCTATTTTATTTCTTCTGTTATTGCATTTCTTTGTTTGCATTTCTTTGTCCCCTCCAACTTTGTGATCGGCCACTCCAACACCATCTCCACCACCTTGGCATGACCGACTTCAGCTCCTCCGCCACCACTCCAATACAAACCCTTCCCTTCCCCTTAATACACCTGATCTGGTCGTGCATGACTTATTTTGTATTTTGTTCTTGGTCGTGCATGATGTGGTCACTTAAAAAAAAGAATGAGCTGAATGTTGAAGCGTGTCCAACTCTGGAACCAATGTTTGCATCACCTTTTGCATGTTTGAAAGAAGAATAAGTGTGTGCACCACTTTGCATTTTTATCACAGACTATATGCATATGAATATCCCACTGTTGACTCGCGTGCATTCATATAATTCAAATAGAAAAAAATGGGCTGAGCAGTGAGAACGTGATCAAGTCATGGGGTGGAGTGGTCGAGAAAGTTGTGTCAATTATTCTCTTATTTAAATCTTGCTCCAGTTTGATTTATAAAAAATTTGCCGTGTAGTTTGTTCTATTTATCTTGTTCAAGATTTGAATCGAGTCGTTGCTTCCGCTAAAAATTAATCATGCCTTTTGAACACTTTTTTCGGAGGGGATATCATTGTTTGAATAGAATCTGCAGCTTCGAAAAAGTGAGTATTTCTTGCCCGACAAAAGTACTTATGGATCTGTAAATTATTAATTAGTGAAATTGTAGGATAATTTTATTTTATATTTTAATTGCCTGTGATAAAAATTTATGATGTTAAAAAACCCCTGTTATTAAATTTACCCATCATCGGTTATATTTTATACTGTTATATTTATGCTGTTATACCATTTATTTATTTACTGTTTATCCACTGCAAGTTTCCTGTAGAATAGAATTGTTACGGGCTAAAATGATAGGCCTGAACGATATTTATTTATTATTTATTTATTTATTATTTAACTTGGGATTGCGGGTTTGAAATGATAGAACCTGGATTTTCTTTATAAATTACGGATTGAAATGATATATTATCTGTATCACTTGACCTAGGTTAGAAATATTATACAGACCCGTGGTTATATATATTTATATATATATTCTTTGAAAATATCGAATATTTTTAAATAAGAATGTTATAATATTTTGTTTAAAAATTGGATTAACAATGATTTTTTAAAGTATAGTGACATTATACAAGTTAAATATGTAGATAAATAAATGTTAAGAATTTAAAGTATAAATTTGTTTTAAAAATTTGATTTGTAAAATAAAATGGAATTCAAGTTAAGAAATAAAATATGATGTTTGGTATAAATTTGAATATAAGTAAATAAATAAAGGGTTAAGTTGTCTATGAATTAAATAGTTGAAAAAAGTGAATACTTAAAATGGAAGATGAAATATGACTAAATTTAGAAATGTAAAGTGGTTTAGAATAAAGGTAAGTTAAGAAATTGATCAGAAATTAAGTTTATTTTTGAAGCGGTAATTGAACTTAATTATTAAGTAAAATTTATCGAGAATTTTGCACTTGATTTTAATAAGTAAAGTATAGAGAAGTTAGATATATATTTGCAAAATCTACTTTATAATAATCATAAATTTTTGAGTAATTTAAATGACTATTCAAAGGTGGAAAATATGATGATATAAGCTAAATCGGTTTAATTTAAGGTTTAATTATTGTTTAAATTTTTTTGAAGTCTAAAATTTAATTTACTCAAATCTGTTGTAAAAGATATTACCGCACTGTGCAAGTGCTGTAGTTGATGCAAAGGAACTAAGGCTAAACCTTTGGGATTTATATTGGATTTTGTAAGAATTATAACTTCACTTTTAAACAGTTTTAAATGTAGTATTTTAATTGAAATATAAAACTATTTTGGATTTTTATAACCATGGGTATCAATAACGTGGTTGTTAAAGAGACCGGGATCGGATATTGGCATACTCTTTGTCGATACCGAAAACCACTTTGACAACCGTGTACGCGGGGGAGATTCCAGAATGAAGTAAGATGGTGGTGACGTTCTATTAAGGTATGTACAAGGACCTGACTCCCGTGAGTTGGCATAAGGTGGCTAAAACAGGAGCGATTGATGGACTAATGAGATAGAACCTTTGATCGGACACACTTCTTCGTATGTCATTCTATTACTTTGTGATTGTTTGGTGCGCACATTTGATTTCGGGAGTGTTTTTCGAGGTGGGCGGTAGTAGCAGCTACGCGTTACCACCGGTCCGGATGCGTAATTGGTATATCTACCCTGGCATTGCTTAGTTGTGCCGTGTCACCTACCCTAGCGCGCCTTGTACGAGTTTGGTTTTCTCCCGTAGCCTGTGTAGTATTTAGGGTAGTCTCCCGATCTAGAGATGCGCTGATACTGGATGGACTACTGGAACTATTATGTGGTAAGGGCTATATGGGTAACCCCTTAACGCTATTTAAAAGTAAGTTTACTTTACAAATAGACACTAATATAATAGCGAAATATTACTACATAGTAAATAGTTTAACGGATCCTTAGAGGATGGGCGGTCCCAAGCATCCTTTAAGATACTTGCCTTTATATTACAATTCATTTGAATTAGCTTACACTGTATAAGTATGTATGTCCTGACTCGAGTGTTTATATTTTATTTTACGCTCGAGTCAGCCTGAGTTTCAGTTCGGACTTTATCCCCGAAGCTAGGACTTCTGTTGTTCATCTTTCAAGCTGCTGTCAAATTTCGCATTCAGTTCTTTACCTTAGATTATGTAATGGAGACAAATAAATGTGGATTTTTCTATGGTTGATTCAAACTATATTTGGTTTTAAAGACTATGTAAAAATTTCTTATTTTGAGACTATTGATAGTGGCTTCATGAACCACTAAGCAATTGTAGAAGATCAGATCGAAGTCTGGCAAACCAATATTTCCAGTTTTCAAGTAAGATCAAACAAAACAAAGAAAGCAGTACTCTGGCTTCAGAAGGAAAGGTGAGTAAAATTAACTTCTAAAAGCCTAAAATCACCTTCATTAACTTGTGCATGCAAAGATTTATGATAGTAATGATTTGATTATTGCTTGTATGGATGTAAAAATGTATCTTGCCTGGTATATATGTTTGAAATCGCTGTGTATATGCATATGCATGTCTCTTTTCTTGATTAACAAACCAAATAATCACTCAAAATTCCAAATTCTCTTAACTCAATCAATTAAAGGATCTGATGTTTAAAGAAAAATTGTCTGAAATGGTGTGATACTATTTTTAAAAATGTTTCCATATAAAATTTTTGAGCATCTATCCAGTAAAGGAAGTTTTATAATGAAATCAATTTATGTCTGAAAAATCAATTATTTAAAATCGAAACTATAACACTTTATCTCTCTCCCTAATAGTTTCTATAACACTTTATCTCTCTCTCTAATAGTTTCTGTATAAAATCTGCTTTTGGTTGCCTATTTGTGAATGAATAACTTCTTGAACTTTTGATGAATTATTGCCAAATATCTTCTAGATCATATTTTAGATGTTGTATTACATGCATGCCAAATTTTGTAGCATAATTCGTCCATTTGCTATCTCGAATTGCTGTTGGAAAATCAACGCAAAGAGGAAAATTTTGTTAGAGAGAGTACGTAACCTAGGTCGTCAGGCATGTCGACATAGGGGTCGACCAAGGACCCATGAAGGTCGATCGTACGGTCGACCTAGATTGGTCAAGGACGATCTAGCGGACGACCATGTCGTCGACCTGGAGCCTGTGAGTTTTAGCCTTTTCTCTCCCTTGTTTTAGTGCTTGTTCTAGCTTGTTTTCCACACAATTTCATTTGATTTTGATGATGATTTTTGTGCTATTTTGAGAGCTATGATGCCTATAAATAGCTAGCTAGATTTTTAGAATTTGAAATTCAAATTCAAATTTACTTTGAGTTGAATTTTAATAGAATTTGAATTGAATTTGAGTTATCGGTTTTGAGGTATTTTCTTTGTTTTTCATGGTTTTCGAGCACGATTTTCTCCAAAAGATTTTGAAATAATTTTTAAAATAAATTGGAATTTTAAATAATGATTTTTTGATATATTTAAATTACCTTTTAGCTATGCAGTATATATATTCTCTATAAGAAGGGATTTTAAAGTTTTAATCTAAATACGATTTCGAAAATTGGTTTTAAAAGCTTGTTTTCTTCGGTAAATTATTTTACATATATAATACACGTTTTTGCACTATTCGAGCGAATGAGAAGGAGAATTAAATGGTTCGGTAAAACATGTGGTATGAGAAACATGCGTTTATCTTATTGTTCAATTCTCGACTTGTCTGTTTGATCGTTTTGACCTTCGAGATGAGTTTACCTATGAGACGAGGTAAAATTTTTACAACTTTGAGTGTGAAATTAACTAGCTGTTAGTAAACCGTTTAGTGCAAATGTGTGGTATGAGACATATTTTAAAACTATTTAGGTTCCTATCCGAGAGTTTGTGACACATTTGTCTAAGAGACGTATTTGCCAGCACTTGACCTTGGGGTTATTTGTTTTTTGGGATGTTTGTCTAAGAGACGTTTGTCATTGCGAGGAATTTGTCCTTCGGGATGTTGTCCTTCGGGATGTTTGTCTAAGTGATGTATTTATGTTTCCTTTGGGATGTTTATCTAAAAGACATGGCACCTTATTTTGGAAAGAACGGTAATTGGCGGGATTCGGCCATAAGAACGTGTTATATTTTTGAGATGATCTCATTGATTTCCTTATGATTTTCCAAGTGTATCGCATTTTTACGTTATTGGCCTTTAGAGCCATTTGAGATGTTATATATGGCGACTACATCTTTGGAAATTAATCTCCTTATCGAGTTCTATATTTGAGATTTGGGTTTTCCAACAATGGCGTTATTTGAGATTTGCATTTTAGCGTCTTATATGAGATTTACTTTTTTGGCGTTTTATTTGGGATTATAATCTCCTATGTTGGAGATTTATATTTGATGGCCTTATGGTGTATTTTGAGATGGTGATTTCTTTAAGGTTGTTTTAGTGGTCGATATAGCGGGTATGGGATTTATCCTCTTTGTAGTTATGTTTTTCTTATAAACCATATTTGATGTTTTGTGATACGTCGATGAGATGATGCATGCTTTTATTATGAGATTTGTTGTAGAGTTTTATTGCCCTCGAGTTGCATTCATATTTAGTGATACCCTTATACTACGTAAAATTACTATACCGACGTAGTTATGGCATGTGAAGTAACCATATACCTTTTAGTTATTCCTTCTCACTTGAGAAGGTTGTCACCTTGCCTTATTCTCATATTATCACTTATCCTTATAAACTGGTTTGTTTAGCTAGACTGACCCGTGTATTTTATACACGGGTCAGACCGAGGTGTTTCCAATTAGGTACCCTTATGGACTTAGCATATTATGCTCCCGCATGGACTTATCTGATAGCCCTTTCTGTTGTAGTCTTTTTATCGCTATTTTGATATGTATATTGTTTTGACTTGTGTGTATATTGTGGTCGTCATACCCTTATGATGTATTATTTGTATTGTATTGGGATGTATCAGTATATATATGTGTGTGTGTGTGTGTGTGTGTTTGTCTGTCTACGGTTCTAATATGTGTTTTGCATTTGAGTTTTTGTATTTTGTTCTGATAGATCCTATAGCCACATATGGCTTTGTATTAAGTATTTATTAGATATGTCGATCCACTTGAGTTAGAAAAAAATGGAGCAGTTATCGACGTATGCAATAGATATTTTAGACAAGGCTATAGATGGTCGCTTCTAAACAGCCATATTCTCCGCATTAGCAGATGGAATTACCAAGTAATAGTCTTTGTTAAGGTGGGTCTCGGGGTGGGGCATCACAGCTTTGTATCAGAGCTGAGTTCAGATCAAAATAGGATAAAAACATAACAGAAGCATATAATATGATATGTCCAAGTATAGTACAAGTGTTACAAATTCCTTAATCTTCATGCCTTTTATCTTATTGTGTCCTTTGAGATAGAAGTTTGGAATATGTCTAGGAATATATTTTATTCCTTAGTATTCCAAAACTGAATTGATTATATCTTATCTTAGGAGTAATCCTAATCGTGATTGTTTTATTCGAGTCCTCTTCGATATGGGTGCTTGACACTCATCCCTATCGGAGGAATTTGTGTGATGCTTCTTGATGTTCTTATCTTGTGATTTCTTTAAGGATTGCGAATCCTACTGAGGGGATCCGCAATATTTGGTATGATGTTTGAGGATTTTGGGATTGTTCCTCGTGGCTTATCTTTTCGTGTGAATTAGCACGCTATTTCTATCCAGAGTTTGGAATGATTTGAGATGGAGTGGCTTGCGTATTAACAAGCCACATTCTATGATTCGAAGGATCGTATATTTAGGTATCCTAATTTTGGTAGATTTGTTGTTTCTTGTTCTTCGGAATGTTAATGATGATTCTGAAGAATCTGTATCACCCTTGAGTTTCGAGATGTTTATGATATATCTCGAATTCCAGTCATTATGATTTTATTGATTTTTGTGAGTCTGCTCGGGTTTGTTAATCCATAGGGCAATCGAGAGTTGTATTGACCTCATTCCAAGTTCTTAGCCTTTTGGTCATCCTCGCATGAGGATGTCCGCTAAGGAAACGAGGTGATTCACTAAATTTATTTTGATATTGGCATACTTACCCCTTTTGAGATATCCTCTTTGGATACTCAATTGTTGATATACTTTGTGGTATTACTTCACTCGAAGTAATGATTTGTTGTTAATGTTACTTCTCCTCATTTGAGAAGATATTTACCCTTGCTTTTGTATCTCATTTCTCTCTTTTTAATCTATATTTAGTGCTAGGGTCATTCTTCAGCTTGACCCTACACCAATTTTTCATGAGCTACGAGTCGTGGAGGATAGCGTTACTCTTACTTCATTTTGCACTCGTTGTGAGTCTTGTTAGTGGTTCGTTATACCGTTTGAAATAATGAACACTCTAGTCTATTCGATCAATCTTGAGGATTAAGTATGCTAGGAATATCTCGATGAGCTCTATTTGTGTTCCCTGATTTTAAGAATAAGTAATAGATTAAATTTTCAGTTTTTTCAAAAATTGAAGATATGTTTTTAAGAGAAAATAGATTTTGTTTTTGGGAAAACTAAAGAATATTTTAAGTATTACATATGAGGTTTCTCTTTTTAAAGAAAATGAAATACCTCATATGTAGAGCTATCATTACATATGAGGAAACTAAGCCACAGCTTGAAGCAAAGCACAGTGGACTCATGAATCAAAGCACATCACGTTTGGCCACATGATGCACTTTGGGGGGGGGGGGGCAAGTGTTACCTGAAGATTTAACCAGGTAACTAAGTACTCGGCATTTGCATATTGGTCGGCATTTATGAGTCGTTCGACATCCAGATCGTTCGGCATTAGAGAACGCTCGGCACTCAGGAGCGTTCTGTTGAATATGCGCTTATATGATTTTTGTTTGATGATAATAAACATATATACATTCGTTTAAATGTATTTGATAATATACTATTTTATTTTTTCACAGATTAAATAAATATTTGCAGAATAAAATAAATAACACGAAATTTGAATTCAAACGAATATTTTATTCAAACAAATATTTATTACATCTTTGAATAGTACAATTTCAAGCTCTCACTATAACTATACAACTTTGATTACAATTACATCACATTTCACATTTACAATTCACCTCACTACATATCACTCACACTCGTATTTATCTTCAACTTCATTCCAGTTTTGAATCCAGCATCTGAGCGATCTGCAAAAATATAAACTAACGCAGTAAAATTGAAAATAAAATATTTTTGCGATATAAAATAAAACGTGAATTTTGAAAATGATATTTGCCTCAGTTATTTGGGTTGTTCGTCTTCATTTATATTTGAATTCATCATACACGAACAACTTGTGACATACACAGTATATTACTGTATATGCCACAAGGTCGTGCACGCCGATATATACACTTGATAGATATTACAGGGACAGGTAACCATAAGTGGCTGCAATACACACGTGTACATTCATACACGTGTGCACTGCCTCGCCAACTCGTATGCGCAGCCAGCAAGAGCAAGTGTACAACAGTGTCAAGTTGCAAACAGTCAAAGTACAGGTGCAAGTGTACATAAGAGAAGTACAAAATGACCTAACAGCAAGTTCAAACCAAAGCACAAAAGTGCACAGCATCATCACTGCAGTGGATAGCAAAGACAACATGCCACAAGACATAGTAATGCAACAGTGGCTAACCAGAAGTGAAGATTGCAGCAACATCAAGTGAAAATGCAAGCAAAAACTCAAGAGCAACAGTGAATGGGGCAAAGCACAAAAGTGCACAATGACACAGTGGTGCTGCATATAATGTATAGTGAAGTACAATCATGAATGCAAACTACAGATCAAAGCAGTATGCAAAATAAACAAACCCAATACAATATGACTGAGAGCAGTGCCACAAGACCACCAGGCAAATGAACAGAGGCATCAATATGACAACCCAACAGCAACATGCTCTGAACACCACTGGCCAGTCCAATGAACAAAGAACCCAAATGCAAACAGCAGTATGCAAGCACACATGAAACAGTGGTATGAACAAGTAAACCCAAACTGAAGTATGGATAGTGCAAAGTGCAATGATACATCAGGATATCAAGTTCAGTGAAACTCAAGCAAGTGCAAGACTAAACCAGCATGAATGCAACATGAACATTTAAATTAATGCATGCAACAATGTGCACAGTTCAGAAAGACCACCAACTACAAGGATGAGTACAATATGCACAGAAGCATAATCCAATTATTATACCAAAAGCAATTTCCTAGCCAACTTCATACTGGGATCATCTCTTTGTAATTTGAAAGCTGCAATCACAATGGTTTTGCAAAGAATATTTTGTTCATTGGCATACAAGATTCATCAGTTTTTTTAGCAATTGAAGAAGATACTGGAAATGAACTGAATGCTAGTGCGGTACGCACTAATAAACCATCTATCGCTTTATCAATGCAAATACTAGAATCAAAAAGATGAGATTTCAATAATAGAAATACTCCAGTGCCGAAGTCACAATTGAACCAAGTCAGTATGTTGAACAAGTCAGAAATGTGGTGGTAAAGAAATCAAATCAATACCGTGTGAATCAAGCTAACAAAAATACGAAATTGACAAAGTCAGTGAAATCACGAGCATTCAAGTATGATCGAATGGCCAAAGCAATATCAGCAGACAAATTCAAATTAAAATATACGACGCAAATCTAGGGTTACAAACCCTATATAAATTGACATCATCATCGGCAATTATTTGCATCGAGTTCAAGCATCAACCAGAAAAAGAAAAAGTAATAAAGTACTCACCAAAATTGAAATCGAACTCGATCAATCGAAGTAGCCGAAGCAAGGTACAAGGAGGCAGTCAATCGACAGGGCAAAGACGAAAATCACAAAATCGATCGACTAAAATAATATCGGCATCTTCGATTCTAGCCCTAATTAATAGAAGAAAGAGGAACATACAAGAGCCGAAGCCCTAATCTCATCTGAAGAACAAGCCGACATTGTCACAAAGAAAATAAAAGGATTCGGGTTAAAGAATAATATTGGGCCGGCGTGTTTTACTTTTTTCTTAAGTTTTTTTTTGTTGTTTATATTAGGGCCATTTTATTTAATTGTTTTAATTGTATTTTCCTGTTTTTTTTAAAACCGTTTATATTTTCTAGTCGTGTGACTAGGGGACAAGCTACGGTGTGTAGCTTGAGAATTCGCAACTCGGTAGTTGAGTTGTGGCAGGGTTTTGAGCGTAGAGTTAGATTAGTCAATAGCGGTGTATAGCGAGTTTACGTGTGTAAGCGAGGGACTATCTAATTTCTAGTAGAAACCTTGGGGGCAGCACGTAGGCAGGGTTTTGCCGAAGCTGGGTAAATTCTGTGTTGTTCTGTTTTATTCTGTTATTTATATTCTGCGATATCTGTGCTGCTATTCTGTGATCTGAATTGAAATTAATTTACAAGCTTCCGCAATTAATTTTTTAATAATTTACACTATCACCCTATTCACCCCCCCTCTAGGGTGAAATCGATCCTACAAGTGGTATCAGAGCTAGGAATAGAAGTCAACATTTGTTTTAAAAATTCTATTTTTTTGAAAAAATCAGTTTTTGTTTAAAAATTCGAATTTTTAAAATGGCTTGTTTTAATAATGCTTTTGCAGAAGGTCAATCCATAGTTAGACCACCAATGTTCAATGGTGAATATGCTTTTTGGAAAAATAGGATGAAAATTTTTTTGAAAACCATTGACGCTTGGGATATTGTTGAGACAGGTTATAGAATACCAACTATAACTGTAGATGATCAGGAAATAGAGAAACCAAAGGAACAATGGACAGAACTAGAAAATAAATTACAGAATACTAATGCCAAAGCTATGAATTCTATTATCTGTTCATTAGATCAATTTGAATTTAATCGTGTCTCACATTGTCTAACTGCGCAGGAAATATGGCACATATTAGAAGTAACTCACGAAGGAACATCTCAAGTCAAAGAATCTCGCCTTGCCATGCTAAGCAGCGAATACGAGAACTTTACAATGGCGAAAGAAGAAAATGTCAAAGAGATGTACGGACGACTTTCCAACATCGTATACAAATCAAAAGCTCTCGGAAAAACATACACCGAATTGGAAATAGTCCGTAAAATCCTCAGAGTCCTTCCACGAAGCTTTGAAGCAAAAGTAACTGCCATTCAAGAATCGAAAGATTTAAAACAACTCATAGTCGAAGAACTCATCGGAAATCTCACCACTTATGAGCTAGAAATGAAATTCAAGGAAGAGCGTGAAGGTGGAGATACTCGAAAGAAATCAATAGCTCTCAAAGGAACAACTGAAAGTGATGATGAAAATGATGACGATGATGATGGAGCAGCAGAGCTAGCGCTACTAATAAAGAAATTTAAAAAGTGGAATCGCAAATACGGAAATCCAGCTCGAAATCATGAATTGAAAAACAGAATAGGCAAAGCACTAGACAACCCAGAAGATCAGAAAATCATCTGTTACAAATGCAACAAACCCGGCCATATCAAGCCACAATGTCCTCAAAAACGATCAAATCAAGGAAAGAAACTAAAGAAGAAAAGCTTTGCGGCTACTTGGGATGAAACTGACGAAGATGAAAGTGATAACACCGAGAGTGAGAGTGAAAAAGCAAATATGTGTCTTCATGGTGAAGTTACAGACAGTGATGACGACGAGCCAAGCGAGGTATCAAAACTCACTCATTCTGAATTACTAATTTATTTCCATGAAGTAAATGGCTGTTATGAACGACTTAGGGAAAAATATGCTAAACTTGAATCTCAAAAGGATACTTTGATAGAATGCAATAAACAACTTGATCAATTAGTTAAGAACTATCAATGTAGAATTCCTAAGTGTGATAAGTGTCCAACATTTGAAGAAGAAATTAAAAAATCGGAAATCAATATAAAATCACTTGAAAATGAAATTCTGATTTTAAAAGAGAATGAAAATACTAGGAGAGAGAATTCTATTAAAAAATGCACACAGTTGTTAAACGAAAATGAATCTCTCAAATCACAAGTTCAACAATTGTCAACGACTTTAGAAAAATTTTCAAAAAGTGAAAAATCGTTGAATATGCTATTAGGAAAGCAAACTGTTAATACGGTTAGACAAGGACTTGGATATAATAATTCGAAAATTGTTGAAAACAAGATTAATCAAGTTAATTCTATGTGCACAATTTGTAGAAAATTTGGACACGGTCACAATAATTGTTGGCATAGACCCAAAAATGTGAAAACTATACCGATTTGGGTTTCAAAAGGCACAAATATAAAATCTCTCAAAGTTAAACAAATTTGGGTGCCAAAGGGAACAATTATAAATAGTTTTGGGTCTACGCAAAATCATTTTTCAAAATTTTCTGCCACTAACAACCATGGACCTATAAAAACAAATAGGTCACTAAACTCTCTTCTCGTGTAGGTATGCTGGCAGGCTAAGGAACAACAGCAATGGTACTTGGATTCTGGCTGTTCCAGGCACATGACAGGCGATAAATCGAAGTTCCTTAGCCTAGAAAAGTACAAAGGTGGCAGAGTCACAATGGGGAACAATGACAAGTGTAAAATTGTCGGTAAAGGTAAAGTAGGTAACAATACATTTACCTTAAATGACGTTTTATATGTTGAAAATCTGCACCACAATTTGATATCAATCAGCCAGCTATGTGATAAAGGTATGAATGTTATCTTTGATTCTGACATGTGCAAAATTGTTGACAAATCATCAAAAGAAATCTTATTTTCAGGAAAAAGGAAAGGTAATATATATTCTCTATCTTTTGATGATCTCATCCTCTCTAAATGCTTGGTAGCTAAGGATATAGAAGTGAATTTATGGCATAGACGTTTAGGGCATGCTAGTATGAACTTATTAAACAAATTAAAAAGGAAAAGTTTGGTAAGAGGGTTGCCATCACATGAGTTTGAAACTGAAAACATCTGTAAAGCATGTACTTTGGGAAAACTTAGAAAATCATCGTTTCATGCCAAAAACAATGTAAGCACTTCTAGAGTTCTTGAACTAATTCATATGGATCTATTTGGACCTAATGACATTGCTAGCTTAGGAGGCAAGAAATATTGCTTTGTGTTAGTTGATGATTACTCAAGATATACATGGGTATACTTCTTAGCTAAAAAATCAGAAACTTTTTCATACTTCACAAGATTCGCAAAATTCGTGCAAAATGAAAAAGAAGTCTCTATTGTCTCGTTAAGAAGTGATCATGGTGGAGAATTTGAAAATTATGAATTTGAAACTTTCTGTGATGAAAACGGAATCAAACATGAGTTCTCTGCACCACGTACTCCACAACAAAATGGGGTAGTTGAGAGAAAGAATCGTACTTTACAAGAATTGGCTAGGTCTATGTTAAATGAATATGAACTACCTCTGCATCTCTGGGCAGAAGCTGTAAATACAGCATGTTATGTAATGAATAGAGTTATCATCAGACCAATTCTTAACAAAACCCCCTATGAGTTATGGTTCAACAAAAAACCAAACATCGCTTACTTCAAAGTGTTTGGATGTCCTTGCTATATTCTTAATACAGGTGATCAGTTAGGAAAATTTGAAGCAAAGGCTGATGATGGCATCTTCATGGGTTACTCTTCGAGAAGCAAAGCTTATAGAGTCTACAACAAAAAGACTAAAACAATCGTAGAGTCAATCAATGTGAAATTTGATGAAGGCATTGACGAACAGAATACATCCAAAAGCAACGTTGAAGAGGAGAAAGAAAAAGATGAATTTGAAAAATCAAAAGAAACTGCTGATGCTAGAGAAACTACCACAACTCAAGAAGTCAGAAGAAATCTGGATCCAGAAAAGCTGAAATACAAAACAGACCATCCACCAGAATTGGTAATTGGAAACCCTATAGCAGGTATACAAACTCGTTCATCCTTTAAAAATCTATGTGATCTGTGCTTGTATAGTGGATTTATTTCAGAAATAGAACCAAATAGCATAGATTCAGCCCTTAATGATGAAAACTGGTTCATGGCCATGCAAGAAGAACTAAATCAGTTTGAACGAAATAATGTTTGGAGTCTAGCACCTAGACCTAAGGATTATCCAGTTATAGGAACAAAATGGATTTTTAAAAATAAATATGATGAATCTGGAAATATAATTAGAAATAAAGCTAGACTAGTTGCTAAAGGATACAATCAAATTGAAGGAGTTGACTTTGATGAAACCTTTGCGCCTGTAGCTAGACTAGAATCAATTAGAATATTGTTAGCTTTTGCTTGCTACAAAGGATTTAAACTAAGACAAATGGATATTAAGAGTGCTTTTCTTAACGGAGTTTTAAAAGAAGATGTGTTTGTTGAACAACCAGAAGGTTTTGAAAGTCATGAATATCCAAACCATGTATACAAACTAAAGAAGGCATTATATGGATTAAAACAAGCTCCCAGAGCTTGGTATGAATGTCTTACTTCTTATCTCCTTGAAAATGGGTTCAAAAAGGGATGTGTAGATACCACACTATTTCTGTTGCATGAAAACAATGATATTTTGATTGTTCAAATATATGTTGATGACATCATTTATGGTGCTACTAACAAGTTATTGTATGAGAAATTTGAAAAAGTCATGCAGGAAAAGTTTGAAATGAGATTGGTTGGAGAGTTAAAATTCTTTTTAGGATTTCAAATCCAACAAAGAAATAAAGGCACATTCATTTCTCAAACAAAATATATTAGGGAACTTGTCAACAAATTTGGACTGAAAGATGCTAAACCAGCAAGAACTCCCATGAGTACAACACTTAAACTTGACAAAGATGAAAAGGGTAAGACAGTTGATCAAAAGCTGTATAGAGGTATGATTGGATCACTCCTTTATCTTACCGCCTCTAGACCTGACATCATGTTTTCTGTCTGCTTATGTGCTCGTTTTCAATCTAACCCAAAAGAATCTCATTTAAAAGCTGTTAAAAGAATTATAAGATGTTTATTGCACACCCCACGTTTCGGTCTTTGGTATCCATCAAATGATAATTTTGAATTGAAAGGTTTTTCAGATGCTGATTATGCTGGAAATTTGGTTGATAGAAAAAGTACTAGTGGAGCATGTTTTATGTTAGGACATTCATTAGTTGCATGGTCGAGTAGAAAACAAAATTGTATTGCATTATCCACAACAGAAGCAGAGTATATTGCTTTGAGCGGTTGCTCTGCTCAAATCTTATGGATGATACAAACTTTGCATGACTATGGCCTAAATTTTAAACGTGTACCACTAATGTGTGATAGCAAAAGCGCAATTGATCTCACAAATAATCCTGTACATCATTCGCGAACAAAACATATAGATGTAAGACATCATTTTATTAGAGATCATATTTCCAAAGAAAATATCTGCATAAATTTTATTTCAACTGATTCTCAATTGGCAGACATCTTTACAAAACCCCTACCAGAAAATAGTTTTTGTAAACTACGACTCAGTCTAGGTGTTTTAGAAATTTGCTGAATATTTAACATCTTTTTCTCCCTACAAATTATCGAAAAGAAAAATAGTGATTGAAAAAAGTGACGAGTGTTGATATTGATTATATATTATAACTCGAGAAAGTATAATTAGAAAATTTCTTTAGAAATGTAAACAAGAGTTATAAAACTTTTTGTTAGTAAAAATTCCATGACCATCTCTATATCTATCATATTTCTAACAACCATCACTCATCAAAACTCTATATAGTTTGTCGATATGTGGTACTTTAAACAGGAATCGTTCGTTTTTCATTTTCACATTTTTTTTTAAAAAAAAAAGCAAAAATAAATAAATAAATAAATAAATACCAAAGTATTCACTCTCATTTAAAAGTCCTCACGGTAATGCATGGGTGAATTACTTGGAATTTGTTATGTGCTTCCATGCTCATTTAAAAGTCCTCACGGTTATGCATGTATGGAACGCATATCAAAAGTTGATTTTTTCTTTTAAAATAAACAAGTTGATTCTAATCCCATTTAAAAGTCCTCACGGTTATGTGTGGTTAGAAGATACTTGAATTCATTTTTTTTAAAATAAAATAAAATAAAATTGGAATACTACTAATCTCATTTAAAAGTCCTAACGGTTATGCATGGTTAGTAGATATTCAAATTCCTGATATAAATATACCACAAATAGACACAACTGTATGGTTTTATATGATGTCATCACTTCCATCATTCTAAAAGTGGAATATGCGCCTAACAAAATATTTATGATTTTTGTTTGATTTTTTATTGAAATTTAATATTTATATTCAATTGAGTTTTAATGTTGGATTGATATCGATTACTTTATCTCTATTTTCTCTAATACTATTATTCTTTTGCTGATAACAAAAGGGGGAGAGAAAAGTTAAGATTTTGTCAAATAAAATCAAGCAAAGGTCAAATAATTTTCCATTTGCATATAGACTCATTCACACATTTTATTTGTATGCATATATGTAGGGGGAGTCATATATGTAGGGGGAGTATCATATAGAAAGGAAGCATTCAAATAGGGGGAGCAATTGAAATTATCAAATACTTTTAATATATTCAAAATCTTAAATATATGTTTGTTATCATCAAAAGGGGGAGATTGTTGAATATGCGCTTATATGATTTTTGTTTGATGATAATAAACATATATACATTCGTTTAAATGTATTTGATAATATACTATTTTATTTTTTCACAGATTAAATAAATATTTGCAGAATAAAATAAATAACACGAAATTTGAATTCAAACGAATATTTTATTCAAACAAATATTTATTACATCTTTGAATAGTACAATTTCAAGCTCTCACTATAACTGTACAACTTTGATTACAATTACATCACATTTCACATTTACAATTCACCTCACTACATATCACTCACACTCGTATTTATCTTCAACTTCATTCCAGTTTTGAATCCAGCATCTGAGCGATCTGCAAAAATATAAACTAACGCAGTAAATTGAAAATAAAATATTTTTGCGATATAAAATAAAACGTGAATTTTGAAAATGATATTTGCCTCAGTTATTTGGGTTGTTCGTCTTCATTTATATTTGAATTCATCATACACGAACAACTTGTGACATACACAGTATATTACTGTATATGCCACAAGGCCGTGCACGCCGATATATACACTTGATAGATATTACAGGGACAGGTAACCATAAGTGGCTGCAATACACACGTGTACATTCATACACGTGTGCACTGCCTCGCCAACTCGTATGCGCAGCCAGCAAGAGCAAGTGTACAACAGTGTCAAGTTGCAAACAGTCAAAGTACAGGTGCAAGTGTACATAAGAGAAGTACAAAATGACCTAACAGCAAGTTCAAACCAAAGCACAAAAGTGCACAGCATCATCACTGCAGTGGATAGCAAAGACAACATGCCACAAGACATAGTAATGCAACAGTGGCTAACCAGAAGTGAAGATTGCAGCAACATCAAGTGAAAATGCAAGCAAAAACTCAAGAGCAACAGTGAATGGGGCAAAGCACAAAAGTGCACAATGACACAGTGGTGCTGCATATAATGTATAGTGAAGTACAATCATGAATGCAAACTACAGATCAAAGCAGTATGCAAAATAAACAAACCCAATACAATATGACTGAGAGCAGTGCCACAAGACCACCAGGCAAATGAACAGAGGCATCAATATGACAACCCAACAGCAACATGCTCTGAACACCACTGGCCAGTCCAATGAACAAAGAACCCAAATGCAAACAGCAGTATGCAAGCACACATGAAACAGTGGTATGAACAAGTAAACCCAAACTGAAGTATGGATAGTGCAAAGTGCAATGATACATCAGGATATCAAGTTCAGTGAAACTCAAGCAAGTGCAAGACTAAACCAGCATGAATGCAACATGAACATTTAAATTAATGCATGCAACAATGTGCACAGTTCAGAAAGACCACCAACTACAAGGATGAGTACAATATGCACAGAAGCATAATCCAATTATTATACCAAAAGCAATTTCCTAGCCAACTTCATACTGGGATTATCTCTTTGCAATTTGAAAGCTGCAATCACAATGGTTTTGCAAAGAATATTTTGTTCATTGGCATACAAGATTCATCAGTTTTTTTAGCAATTGAAGAAGATACTGGAAATGAACTGAATGCTAGTGCGGTACGCACTAATAAACCATCTATCGCTTTATCAATGCAAATACTAGAATCAAAAAGATGAGATTTCAATAATAGAAATACTCCAGTGCCGAAGTCACAATTGAACCAAGTCAGTATGTTGAACAAGTCAGAAATGTGGTGGTAAAGAAATCAAATCAATACCGTGTGAATCAAGCTACCAAAAATACGAAATTGACAAAGTCAGTGAAATCACGAGCATTCAAGTATGATCGAATGGCCAAAGCAATATCAGCAGACAAATTCAAATTAAAATATACGACGCAAATCTAGGGTTACAAACCATATATAAATTGACATCATCATCGGCAATTATTTGCATCGAGTTCAAGCATCAACCAGAAAAAGAAAAAGTAATAAAGTACTCACCAAAATTGAAATCAAACTCGATCAATCGAAGTAGCCGAAGCAAGGTACAAGGAGGCAGTCAATCGACAGGGCAAAGACAAAAATCACAAAATCGATCGACTAAAATAATATCGGCATCTTCGATTCTAGCCCTAATTAATAGAAGAAAGAGGAACATACAAGAGCCGAAGCCCTAATCTCATCTGAAGAACAAGCCGACATTGTCACAAAGAAAATAAAAGGATTCGGGTTAAAGAATAATATTGGGCCGGCGTGTTTTACTTTTTTCTTAAGTTTTTTTTTGTTGTTTATATTAGGGCCATTTTATTTTAATTGTTTTAATTGTATTTTCCTGTTTTTTTTTAAAACCGTTTATATTTTCTAGTCGTGTGACTAGGGGACAAGCTACGGTGTGTAGCTTGAGAATTCGCAACTCGGTAGTTGAGTTGTGGCAGGGTTTTGAGCGTAGAGTTAGATTAGTCAATAGCGGTGTATAGCGAGTTTACGTGTGTAAGCGAGGGACTATCTAATTTCTAGTAGAAACCTTGGGGGCAGCACATAGGCAGGGTTTTGCCGAAACTGGGTAAATTCTGTGTTGTTCTGTTTTATTCTGTTATTTATATTCTGCGATATCTGTGCTGCTATTCTGTGATCTGAATTGAAATTAATTTACAAGCTTCCGCAATTAATTTTTTAATAATTTGCACTATCACCCTATTCACCCCCCCTCTAGGGTGAAATCGATCCTACACGTTCGGCGTTAGGGAGCGCTCGGCATTAAGGAACGCTTGGCATTTAGGAGCGTTCGGCATTAGAAAGTGCTTGGCTTCCAGAGTTGTTCGGCACAAATGCTTCATTCGGCATTCAAAGTGTTCGTCGTCACTTCGTTTGACATTTAGAGTGTTCGACGTCACTTCGGTCAGCATGAGGATATCGTTCAGCATTCATGCCTTGTTCGGCATTTTTCCGTTCGGCATCTATGGACCGGCACACAGAGATCAATCTTTTTGGGCCAAGCTACTTAGCTACCTTGCCCACCAGGGAAGTCCAACCCATCTTCGTCTATAAATAGAGAGGCAAGGGCACATTGAAAGGGGACCTTTTTTGGGGAGAACAACGGGGAGACTCTGCCGCATTTAAGACTCATTCAAGACTTATCTTTTTTGCTCAACAATTGTAATCAAATATTTGAGATATGGATTGCATCTGTAATCGATTATAGAGAAAAGCAATAACGATTAACCTCAAAGTGGACGTAGGCAGTTACGCCGAACCACTATAAATCTGGTGTTCTTATTTTCTGTGTTTAATTCAGCATAATATCATCTGTCTAACTATACTTTCTTCATTAATATCTCTACACAATCTCTCTTAAGGGTGTTAGTGACCAATTCTGGTGCTAACATTTTTGTGTTGGGTTGTCCGTCTAGCGCTTTAAGAATTCTGGTCAATGCGTTTGGCCAACGTTATTGATAGGAATTTCCTAAATGCTGTGATGAGACAGTCAAACACGGTAAATTGAATTTTAATAAGTAAAGTTTGGAAATAACTAATAATATGGAGTATTAATATTTATTTTAAATGCTTAATGTAGCCATTGAACCATAGTGAGTGTTGGAGGACCGACGAATCAGTTTTGATCATTTGATCAACTCTGCAGCCAATCGATGAGGTCATTCACTATAAATCAATAGCGAGGCAATAACCTTAAATTATTTGAAATTTAAGAAATTGAATATGGTAATTTGAGTAAGTAAAAGTGAATAATTCTAATTTAGGGGATGTCTTAATTAGAGGAAAAAATACCATTTCATGCTTTGATCAATAAAATGATGTATTTATGGTAAAATAATACTTTGGTTTGAAAGATTAAAATATTAGCTAAATAGTTTAGTTCAAGTTATTAATGATGACTATAAAAATTTGTTTTAGCACTTAGTTAATTGAGTAATAGTAGATGATAGATATAAAACTATATCTTAAAAGAAAATAAAGAAGTGTTAGTTTAAGACATTTAATATAGATTTGTGAGCTAGTTTTTGTTTTAAACTTAAATGATATTAAAACTTATGGGTTTGAAATTGCAAAATTCTTTTGAAATCAAGTTTGAATTATTTATCAACTTTAATTAGTTTTATGTTGATAATTAGATGGAAATTTAATTTTTGTGATAAGTGGAACGTGAATTTGGATTATTTTGATACACTAGACCAAACATCTCATTTTGCAACACTTATCCACTTTCAGTTTATAAGCATAATATCCATTATAAATTTCTAACGTATATTTCCGTTATGATCATTTATCACGTTTATTACTGTTGCTAAATCTGGTAATTTCGTAAATAGTTAAAAGTGATATGGATACGATTGTCATTTTGTCTTCTGTTATTACTTTCCCATTTCCCACAAATAACATTCATCGTTTCATTTTATTTTTTCTTTTATCTAGGGTAATCGCCCCTCCGATTTGATTTACCACTGCATCCATTATTTTTGCGACAGCCTCCACCATTCTTCCACTGACTTCATCGACTACCTCCATCTTCAGCCGCTGCCTCTGTTGTTTTTTCCACCAATTTGACGAAGACAAAGGAAGATTAATGCTTGCATTCTATTTCGAAAATCGAGGCCAGAGACTGCCACTGCCTCCATTTGTCACGGTCTGAGGATGCGGCGACTAAGTGATGGGGCAGTGAAGTTGAGGTTGGATGCGGTGTTCAGATTGTTTCAGATTCAGGAAATTTTTGGGAGAAGGTCGCGATTATTAAGCTCTCATTCTTTTGCGCTTTTTTAGGCTTTTTAAGGTTCTTCTTCTTTGAACTGCAAGGGTTTTGAATTGATTCCGCTGCTTCCTTCTTCTTTTTTTGTTCTACTTCTTCAAATTGCAGGCTTCAAACTGCAAGGTAATTGTTTTGGTTTTTTTCTAGTTAAATGGATCGTAGCTTTTCTGAAAGACCACTTCTATTTATTTTATACCGATTGCAATTTGGATAGTTCTATTCTTCAGTTTGGGATTTGGTGAAGTATATTCAAAATTAGGTGTTGTAAAATGTAAAATTAACGTATGACATTATGTTTCCAATTTGGCTAATTATCTAGTTTACATTAGTTTAGCAATTTAATTTTAGATTATCCCAAGTTATTAATCTGAATTTAGCACATAGTAAATAACAATCTGTTGACTTACCATTATTTAAATTTTTTTTTAGGTTAGAGAAATTAGAACCAAACCATATTTTACATAAAGGAGTTAAGAAAACAATTTATTTTCAAATGAACATGTAGAATATTAAGAATGAAGTTCATTGGTTTATAGATGTTGTTAACTAAATAGTGGATAAAAAGACATCAAAATATGGCTGAAAATGCAGTTAGCCACATGCTGTTAGGTAGCAAAAGTTGATTTGTTTTATATCAAATGTAAGAAGTAGGAGTGCCCCTTCTTTTTTGAAAGACATATAGATTTCACTTTTGATGATAATAAAGCTATCATTATTTTTTGTAGTTAAGATTTTTAGAGTAGAAACTAAAGAATGGTGAAACTAGAGATAGATTCAAGGGTCACACTTTATAGATTTCAAGTATATATGGTATGATTTTCCTCAGATATGTGAAATTGCTTTAAAAAAATTCATGTTTTTCGGAGAAAAATTAAGATTCAGTTATAAATGCATCATTATTGATTTTGAAGATTGCATCAACGACTTTTGCATGAGCCATTGTCGGCTTATTTACTTCAATCTTTCCCCACTTAATTCATAGAACATGGTTGGCTACGGGTAAAGATAAGAATATATCGATCTGCTTTCTTAAATTATTGTTTTTTTCGTTCAGGTTGGACTAAGTTAGACTGATTAGAGTTTATATTATTTTACATCCATTGTAAGCCAAATTATGTTCATAGATTTACTAACTATGCTAATGAATACATAAGCCATATATATGATTAATATGTCTCCAAAAAGGCGATTGAGATTCTACTGTGATATTTGTAAAATTAGTCCACTTACCGATGTTGTAAAGTACTTACTATGTTATTGAATATGATATTCTATATATTTGATTAATACGTGTGAAAAAAAAGTAATTGAGATTGCGTTGTGACATTCGTCAATTCAGTTCATTTACTGATGTTGTGAAATTTCCATTCTTTTTGAATATTAGTGGTTATTTTCTATGCACTTATGTTTAAACTCCAACAACTATTGACTATTACTACCATATATGCAATTTCATATTTTTTAAGAGATCTCGTATAAAATGTTTCATTTCATTTTATTCCATTTTGGTTTCAAAATTAACTACTGATTTACGTACATGTAAATTATTGCCTGATATACCAAAATAAGTGTCATCTATCCATACATAATGTTTTGTGGATTCTTCGAGTGACAATATCAAAAAATTTCTACCAGCATATGCTTAATGTAATTTAAGAAGGTACGCTTGGTGTAGGTGGTTGGAAAATGTAAAAAGTTTTCAATTTCCACTAACGCCGTTGAATGGGTTGTCAAAACTTCTATAAATTCACTCAACCTTCAATATTTGCACTATGAAGTAATTTTTCTCGTACTGAATCAAAAATAGTAAACAGTAATTCAAAATATATGAAAAATATATAGTATATGATCTCCTATTGGATTTTGTTGCCATATGCATTTTTTATTGAAAATAGTTGGAATAAATTTGGATGCGTGCTTATTTAAGACCTTAAATATTCGACTTTCCTCTCAACATATTTGTTTCTTCAACGCATGAACTTATAACTCTCCCTAATGCTAAACATTATACCTCAAGCACTTTACCGAGCAATATCATATATGCAATTTCATATTATTTTTTAAGAGATCTCATATAAAATGTTTTGTTTCATTTTATTCAATTTTGGTTTCAAAATTGACTACTGATTTACATACATGTAAATGATTGCCTGATATACCAAAATAAGCGTTATCTGTCCGTACAAAATGTTTTGTAAGTCACAATACCAAAAAATTTCTGCCAGCATATGCTTAATGTAATGTAAGAAGGTATGCTTGGTGTAGGTGGTTTGAAAATGTAAAAAGTTTTCATTCCCACTAACGCCATTGAATGGGTTGTCAAAACTTCTAATAATTCGCTCGACCTTTAAAATTTGCACTATAAAGCAATTTTTCCTGTATTAAATCAAAAACAGTAAACAGTAATTCAAAATATATGAAAAATATATAGTATATGGTCTCTCATTGGATTTTGTTGCCATATGAATTTTTTTTTTACTGAAAATAGTTGAAACAAATTTGGATGCATGTTTATTTTAAGACCTTAAATATTTGACTTTCCTTTCAACACTAGTATGAACCCGTGCGTTGCACACAGGTGTGGCAAAAAATATTTGTTGTAGTTAGAAAATTAAATAATTTTGAAAAATAATCAGAATATACTATTTACGGTAAGGAATTGGAAACATTATTATAATACCAAATATAAGTATTAAAATTAGTATACAATCTTTATTGAGTCAACATAGCAATCAGACTGAATGCTCTCAAACATACATGTAGGCGAAAGAGTTAAAATGGTAAAGTGTACTTGTCAGTAGTAATAACAAAAGTAGCAAATGCATCGCGGTGAAATACAAAAGCAATAAAAAGCAAGACTCCTATAAAGTAGGACTAAAGGTGCATCATAGAATAATGTTTCCACTACGTGGTATATCGTTCATTAAATAGGATCCTATTTTAATGCAACACAAAAAACATGATATATGTTTGCACAAAAAATGGACAAACACCTCCAAGTCGTATGATTTAGTTGATTTTAAGTTGTTCTTAGTGATTTGGATGATTTATGCAAATATGTAAAAAAGCAGGGACTAAACTGTAAAAGACACACAGATTTATAGTGGTTCGGCCAGAACGTGCCTACGTCCACTTTATATGTTATTCTCCTTTTCTATTCAGATTACAAGTACAAAGCTTTGATTTGAAAGTTCTATCCGTGCTTGAGCTCTCAAACTTCTCCCCATTGTTGTACCCCTGCCCCTCTATTTATAGAGTGAAGCTGAGGGTAGGGGTCCTGGATGTATATAGCTGCTGGTGGGCCTGGGCTGAAGCAATCTGGCCTGGCAATGTTGATTCGGCAAGGCATTGGTCCGGAGATGGTTGGAGTGGAATTGGTCCGGTATCACTTTGGTTCGGCAGGCATGGGGAGGGAGTTGGTTCGACAGTGGTTGGTCCGGTATCACTTTGGTTCGGCAGGCATGGGGAGGGAGTTGGTTCGGCAGTGGTTGGTCCGGTATCACTTTGGAGATGTGTTGGTTCGGCTAGGAAGGGAAGCGGAGTAGCTTGTTTCGGCTAGGAAGGGAAGTGGAGTTGGTTCGGCTAGGAAGGGAAATTTGGACCGTTCGAGGTCGGGTGTCGTTCGAGGCGAATTGTGACCGTTCGAGGTCGGGTGCCATTCGAGGCGAATTGTGACCGTTCGAGGTCGGGTGCCGTTCGAGGTGAGTTGTGACCGTTCGAGGTCGGGTGCCGTTCGAGGCGAATGAGTGTGCCCGGGGGGGCCTTAATATTATCAGTGCCGTAGTTATTGTTTGGGGGAGTTTCCGAATCAAAGACTTCGGCAGTTCGCAGCCATGCAAGAGGTGCTCGTGGACCGTTCGCGATCCAACGGGCATACAAGTAAATTTTTCCATATAATTGTAAACGTTAAAGCAATAATCATATGAACCGTACAGCAGAAATTTCCAAACAGGAAGAATTTAAATGTTCAAATCAAAATCAAAGCAAAAGGCAGAATGAGGATGTCAAAGCGTAAACTCTTACTATAATGCGGTTGGTAGTCATTCAGAGCATGCCTATGGATCGTGCGCGATCGCTCACATGTGTAAATGATTTAACCGTGTTAGCGAGAGGTTTACAACTTGTTCATCGTTATTTTAACGGTGCCCCGATCCAGGGTCACCTCTAGCCGATGTAGGCAGTGGTCGCTCTGGCCCCACTGTTGGAGTTCGCCTCCTCACATACTGAAGAAGCATACCGTTCCTGATATGTCCTTCCACCTCGTCCTGTCATTGTCTCCGAGATGCAATTCTTTACTCATTACTTCCGACCTGCCCCCCGAGTCCACGAGGGAATTCTGGGATCTACCCCCTTGACTGAGCGTTCACTCCTCTGCTGCTCCCAGGTTGTGCAGATGCTCCTCTTTCTCTCTCCAAAATTGGATCTATGTTCTCCATGGGTGTGCCTCCTAATCCAGGTGCTATGCCAGATGGTCCTGCTCCGTTCCGAACTCCATCCGCTTCCCTATTCTGTGCTCCAAGTTGCCCAATCTGCTGAAACAAAATCTGAATCAACTCCTCTTGTCTTTTCATCATTGTCTCCATCTCGTCCCTAGTGATAAAGACTGATGCTTGATTCGCTCCTGAGGAAGCCTCTTGACTTCCTTGATGTTCACTTCTCTCTGGCCTTTGTCTCTTACTTGTTTGTCTCGTCATGGTTCTTAGATCTAAACTCTTAAGTCTTCAAATTCAACTTATCCTGAATCAGCTGTTCTCAGTGAAAGCACCAAAAATGTTTGCACAAAAAATGGGCAAACACCTCCAAGTCGTATGATTTAGTTGATTTTAAGTTGTTCTTAGTGATTTGGATGATTTATGCAAATATGTAAAAAGCAGGGACTAAACTGTAAAAGACACACAGATTTATAGTGGTTCGGTCAGAACGTGCCTACGTCCACTTTATATGTTATTCTCCTTTTCTATTCAGATCACAAGTACAAAGCTTTGATTTGAAAGTTCTATCCGTGCTTGAGCTCTCAAACTTCTCCCCATTGTTGTACCCCTATCCCTCTATTTATAGAGTGAAGTTGAGGGTAGGAGTCCTGAATGTATATAGCTGCTGGTGGGCCTGGGCTGAAGCAATCTGGCCTGGCAATGTTGATTCGGCAAGGCATTGGTCCGGAGATGGT
This sequence comes from Allium cepa, assembly GCA_030765085.1. NCBI lineage: Eukaryota > Viridiplantae > Streptophyta > Magnoliopsida > Asparagales > Amaryllidaceae > Allium > Allium cepa. Next base: position 752,807,229 of record CM060931.1, on the reverse strand, counting down.
TGGAGTGGAATTGGTCCGGTATCACTTTGGTTCGGCATGCATGGGGAGGGAGTTGGTTCGGTAGTGGTTGGTCCGGTATCACTTTGGTTCGGCAGGCATGGGGAGGGAGTTGGTTCGGCAGTGGTTGGTCCGGTATCACTTTGGAGATGTGTTGGTTCGGCTAGGAAGGGAAGTGGAGTAGCTTGGTTCGGCTAGAAAGGGAAGTGGAGTTGGTTCGACTAGGAAGGAAAGTTTGGACCGGTAGTGCTTGGGAGTGGAGGATGGATGGTTATATCTCCTTCATACGAACTCTGATTAGCCTGAAATTTGAAACATAGCCTTTCCTAGTCCTTATCATCATTTCCAATCAATTTCGTCCCGATCGGAGCTCAACCAAATTTTGGAGATATTGATCATAGCCTTGATTCCAACTAATCTTCATCATTCCTTGCCAATTTGTTGATATTCCAGTTTAGACCAAAATTGGGATAACAATATATATTTGGTTGTGTTAACCTTGTTTTTTAAATGCCTATATAATATAGACAGAACAATTAGTATATGATACCGTCGATATATATGGTAAGTATTAACAAAGAACTGGGTTTACTGAATTAAAATATTAATATATATATATCTATCGTAGTTGTTATAGCAAATATACAGTTTGAACCCATAGATGTCTGTCTTTATTACAGTAGCATGAGAACAAAAGAATAAATTGAAATATATATGTGTATATATATATATATATTATTGTTATTAATATACAGACTGAATCCCCGGTCTAACACTAAATATGTATGAGTGCTTCATCTTTTTACTTAGGAGAATAACTATGATATATATATATATATATATATATATATATATATATATATATATATATATATGACAATTTCAATATATCCTCAAATCATGAAGATGTATTTGCTAAGTTAATTCTTGGATGATTATTCGCACATGTTATTGCATTATAATAAAGTTTTTAAACATTCTTCTTTATAGGCAAAAAGAGTATATCATAAGTCAAATTTGATGTTTAGACTTTAAAATAATTGCTAGCTTTGTTTGTATAAATTTGATCTTGAGGGCAGGTAGCAACCCTTATCTTTCGCAAAAGTTATGCACTATAGTTGGTTGAACATTATCAACACCAAACCCTTTTATACCTGCAACAAAGAACGAAAATAAAAGAAATACTACGTTTGTTTATAGTATACTTGAGAACGCCAAACATCACAATTTTGGCTTTAAGTGGAAATAATACATGGAACTAAACAAATCAAACACTGCGTCTAAATATCTCAAGTCCCTCCGTTTTGTTTTGCGATGCAAATTGTATACGCTATATAGTGTTTTGGTTTGTTAATAATGGCAATGAAAATAAACGAACTTGGGTTTTCATCATACTTTATTTCCTCTATCTGTATGGTAAGAAATATGTTATAACTGCTACAATCATGAAGCCGAGGATGACAACTCCTTGGAGCTACTTATAATGTGCTATTTGCAAGTCAACTGCACAAAAGGAAGATAAGCAATATGTTTGTAATAAGTGTGATTTCTCCATGACCAGCCCTATCAACCGTTATGCTTCCTCATAATTTTTTTTACTTATTAATAACAACAAATTTGATATCTTACAATGAGTGTGTGGAAGATATCGTCTCAACATGGACATCTTAGATGCATCATTTCTTCGATAACTATGCAGGAAAACGGGGCGGATAGGGTCAAACTATTTTTGACAAAAATGTTGGGATGGACGCACTATTCGAATTCAAACCTACTAACTATGAGATGAATAACAAAGATCTCTGCTTGACTACAAGAAAAATTGTCAAAAAAAAGTAAGCCAAAGTGGCCATGTCCACTCTCAGGTAACCTTTAATTTCAAATATAGTATTTCCAATGCACAGTCAATTGTTGTTATAAATAAGTTTTTCTTAACACCTGCTCCTTGTATCTTCTGCATACATGAAAATATATTTCATCCTACAGTATGCTGCACGAATAGAGGAAAGCATTACTCCTAAATTAAAAATTCCCACACTGTACCATATGTCATAACTTTTGCTACCTAAAGAAACCGAAGAAAACAAGAATGATAAGGACAATCATCCAACACCAAGACAACTGGGCACTTCAGGTAGAAAGGGTTCAAAAAAGGCATAAGTCAAGGTACTTAATTCAACCACATGCTATTTTATGCTTCACAAATAATTGTAATTAACAAATATAAAATTATTCATTCCCGAATATATAAACATGCTAGACCTATTTGTAAAATTGTACATATAATAACCTACTCCACACGCTACATGATTGCATACTAAGCTAAAACCTGCATACATTACTGAGTGTGGAGCAAAGAAGCTAGAGAGGGGACACAAAAATGACTTGAGGTCTGGAAACTGAATTGGCATGGAAGAAAAATCAACTTTATGTTGACCTTTCCCACCCTCTGTTTTACATTTATTATTATCCTATTTTGAAGTGATGCACATTTGTACTTACTTTGCATCAATTTGTCCATAATATTACTGCCTACAATACCTGACATTGTGAATTTAAGATGATATATTACTATTCTGTTCCACTTTCGAATTTACTACTGTTAACCCCACTGAAGCTTGGGCCGACTCATCAGATAAAGCATTAAGCGACTCAGAAGATTTACGACTCACCATGAGTCGTTAGCGGTTCAAGTGTGCAAATCAGAAAGCCAAGTACAATTAACTCGCGTACGACTCAATGACCGAAGAGGGAACTCACCGACTCATATGATCTAGGTCCGACTCATCAAAGACCGACTCAGCTAGTCTCTGACTCAACTGTTGTGCGACTTATGGAAGTTTCTGACTCAACGACTCATGACTCAACGACTCATGACTCAACGACTCATGGTTCAACGACTCAACAGGTTCGCGACTCATCCTAAGGAACGACCTAAGGAATGTCACGACTTATGGATACCTACGACTTATGATAAGTCGAGTACGACACATGCTAATATGAGAGGAGTTATGATAAGTTGGCTCGGGAACGACTTATCTCTTGGGACCAAGCCAGCAGTTCGACCTTGAGTTAACATGGGGCGACTCACCATGACTCGTCCACGACTCAAAATCGTTGAGTCGTAACCCATCGCCACAATGCCTAGGAAAATTGACTCGGACACGACTCAAGACTTGTCATGAAATCCAGCAGAGGAATAAGCCATGAAGAGGGGAAAGGTTGGTTTTATAAGTCAACCACGACTTATCCTGACTCGGGGACGACTTAGCTTGAGTCGGTCGCGACTCAGGACTTATGCGCATTCATGTCCAAGCTTGCCTATAAATACATAGCCACCTCCAACATTCAAAGGACTTTTGGCACATTCTCTTGAGAGACCGTTACCTTGCTGCATTGAGAACTCCATCAACACTTAGAGCTTTCGAGATCAAAGGAATACTTCGGAGAACTTCATGAAGAAACTACACATCTTCAATTTGAATTCAAGGACTTTAATCGACATAGAAGCTTGAGCTACTTGTTCCAAATCTCTTGTAACTTGAAATATATTGTACTTGAGAAGAATTGTATCAGCTTGTAACGAGATCATTAATAAAAGTACTTAAAGTGGACGTAGGCTATACCCTTAAGCCGAACCACTATAAAATTGTTGTCGTTTGCTGCTTTTCTACTGTTTTCTGCTTATAATCTGTTCCCGAGCTTTCGGGTGGTGCTTTCACAACTATAACTCATACACCGGGGTGTTAGCGTTCAAATTTTAGCGTTAACATTTTTGGTGCTTTCACTGAGAATTGAACTCAGGAAAACTGTCATCATTGCTTCACAGAGATTTGAAGAAAGAATTTCCTTAAAAACCAGAAGTCTATCTGAGATTATGGCTCCTGGAAGGAAAAGTTGATCTGTCAGATCTGGAAACATTCAAGAGGGAACTTCCGCTTCCCCTGTGCCTGATCAACCCACTCCGTCTGTTGGAGTTACGAAAGCGGAGTTGGATGCTGTGATTCTAGGGCTAAACCAGCAGATAAACGCCCAAAATGCACAATTAGAGGCTCAAAGTGCCCAGAATGCTCTGATTTTGAATAAGTTAAACGACTTACTTGGGGCAAACAATCAACCGGCTGGTAATGAAAGGAACTATGCTGGCAACGTTCATGATGTTAATGAAAGGAATGCTCCTGAAAGGGCTACTAGTCCCTTTGAGCAGGCAGTACCTGAGGCTGGTGGATCTAGAACTCGGCATGATGAGGAATATCTTTCTGGAATGGTCCGGCAGATCATGAAAGAAAGTATGCAAAGGGTTGAAGATGAGAAGGAATGGGGTTTCGCCCCAAGTAAAACTCCGTTTACTGAAAGAATCTTAAAGGCGGAATTTCCAAGGAAGTTTGTCCCTCCGACTATCCCAGCTTACAAAGGGACAAGTGATCCGAATGAATTCTTGTATAAATATGATTGGCACATGACAGGTGCCAGGGCCTCTGACGAAATAAAGTGCCAATATTTCCCCGTATACCTGGAAGGTGTGGCTCTACTATGGTTCACCAAGTTGCCAGTCCGATCTATTGATCAGTTTTCAGACTTGACCAGAAAATTCAAGGAGCAGTTTAGACTATATGCTTCAAAGGCCAAGGACATCATGTCACTGTCGAGTTTAGAGCAGAATCCTGGTGAGTCTATCAGATCTTTCTTGAACCGCTTTAATATAGCGCTGGCCGAGGTGGATAATGCTGAACCACGAATGATATTGACTTATCTGATGAGAGCTATTGATAAGTCAAGCGAATTTGGGAAATGGCTGAACATGAAGGAGCCAACCTCTCTCGAAAAGTTCTACAAAAAAGCAGATGAATTCATTCGCTTGGAAAGCCGTCCTTTACTAGTAAAGACAGTGTTGGAGAAAGCAGAAGACAACACTGTCACTCCACGCAAGAATGAATCGGTGGGGAAAAAAAGGGAGAATAATAATGGGAAGAAACAGGGTAATCTGAAGAAGCCCCGATCCTTCAAGCCATCAGAGTATACTCCATTATCACATACGCCGGAGCACATCTACCTTGCCACTAAAGATTCCGTCGATTTCCCTAAACCTATCCCTTTGAGAACCGGGAAAAAAGCCATATAGAGTGGGAAATTCTGCCGCTTCCACAATCAACCCGGTCATGAGACTGATGAATGCCGCCAGTTGAAAAACCTGATTGAAGAGTTGCTAAGAGAAAACAAACAGCAGCAATTTGTGAAGAAGAATAGCAACAATCCTGCATCGTCAAGTCAGGGGCAATAGGTTCCTGTTCATCAGCCTAGGACAGGTGAGAAAGCTACGGGACATGAATCTGGAAGGCCCGTTATCAATGTCATTACAGGAGGGCCTAACCCAGCTGGCAAGAACTGGGGTGAGATGGAGAGATATTCTAGGGCTTTGAAATATGCTCCAGCCGAAGAAGACGTCTTTGTTTTAGAAGACACTACGCCCCTGAAACAACAGAAAACTTTCAGCGATGATATTGTTTTCAGAGCCAGAGATTCCACAGGTATAGAAGCTCCTACCCTAGATCCCTTGGTCATCTCGGCTGGTATTGGACCGGCCATTGTCAGAAGAGTCCTCATTGACTGCGGAGCATCATGTAATATCCTCTTCAAGAAGACATTTGACCAGATGAAAATCTCTATGATCGATGTACAAGCCTCATCACAGAAGATCGCTGGCTTCACTGGGGAGCCAAAACAACCAATTGCGACCATCGATCTGTTTGTAGAACTTGGGGAAGCAGAAAGGAAAGTGGTCCGCAAGCAAACATTTGTGATTGTCGATGAGTTTTCTGCTTATAATGCTTTTCTTGGCCGTCCAACACTCGCAGCATTCAAAGCTATCCTAGCCCCGTGGTGCCTCACTATTAAATTCCCTACTGACAATGGAGTAGGAGTTATAAAAGGGGATCAAAATGCTGCGCGAGAATACTATTTGACAGAGCTGCGAGAGTCAAGAAAAAGAGAAATGGGGAAGGATGCGGCAACCCCAGTCCGCATCAAGGAACCAGCCTTGTAGCAATTACGGGGCGGACCCTGCACTGGCGAGCACAGCGGGGCACGGAAAGAAATGGATCCCAGAAAAGCCAGTGCAGGGGAGAATAGAGTGGTACCGGTGGAAACGACAGTTCCGGTACCTGTTGACCCGAAGGACCCAAATAAGGTGTTAAATGTGGGTTCACAGCTTAATGTGTCAATTCAGAATATCTTGATATCTTTCCTGAAAGCAAATCTGGATGTCTTTGCTTGGACTCATGCCGATATGTGTGGAATATCTCCATAAGTTGCAGTACACGCTCTGAATATTGACCCAAAGTTTACGCCAGTTAAACAGAAAAGAAGAACCCAAGGTCCAGAAAGGTCAGCAGCATTAAAAGAAGAAGTTGATCGACTCATGGAAAATAACTTCATCAAAGAATCTACATATCCGAATTGGGTTTCAAATCCTGTGCTGGTCAAGAAAGCTAATGGAAAATGGAGAGTGTGCATCGATTTTTCTGATCTAAACAAGGCTTGCCCCAAAGATTGCTTCCTGTTACCCAGGATCGATCAACTGGTAGACGGAACTGCGGGACATGAATTGTTATCTTTCATGGATGCCTACTCCGGTTATAACCAAATCATGATGCACGAGCCGGATCAGGAGGATACAAGCTTTATCACAGATGTTGGACTTTATTGCTACAGAGTTATGCCCTTCGGATTGAAAAATGCAGGGGCAACCTACCAAAGACTTGTTAATGCTATGTTCAAACCGCAATTAGGCAAAACTATGGAAGTCTACGTCGACGACATGTTAGTGAAGTCCAGGAAAGCAGCGGATCACATTGAACACTTAGCAGAAATGTTCGCAGTCCTTCGGAAATACAGAATGAAACTTAACCCTCTGAAATGTACATTTGGGGTCGAGTCCGGAAAGTTCTTAGGTTTCATCGTCAGTGCTAGGGGCATTGAGGCTAGTCCAGCTCAAATTACTGCCTTGAAAGAAGTTAAAGCTCCTAGAACGAAGAAGGAATTGCAGAGTCTCAACGGAAAGGTCGCCGCCCTGAGTCGGTTCATTTCCAAAGCCACTGATAAATGCATCCCATTCTTTGACGCCCTGAAGAAAGGAAAGAAGAATTTTGAATGGACTTCCGAATGCCAAAAAGCCTTCGATGAGTTGATCCGTCATATGAAAACGCCTCCAATACTTTCTAGGCCAGGCAATGGTGAGGATCTTCTTATATACTTGGCAGTATCATCTCATGCTCTAAGTGCAGCGCTGATACGGGAAGACAAAAGGATTCAACATTCGGTTTACTATATCAGCAAAAGACTCACTGGGGCAGAGCTGAATTACTCCAAATTGGAAAAACTCGCCTATTGCCTACTAGTTGCATCAAGGAAACTGAGGCAATATTTCCAAGCTCATCCTATCAAAGTACTCACTGATCAACCTCTAAAGCAAGTCCTATTTCGCCCTGAAACTTCGGGTCGCCTTCTAAAATGGAACATTGAACTCAGTCAATATGACATCACTTATCATCCCCGAAAAGCAATCAACGGACAAGCTTTAGCTGATTTCATTGCAGAATTCACAGAGAAAGATAATGGTGAGGAAGAAGCGATCAATGATTCCCCAATCCAGTGGAAGATGTATGTTGATGGCGCAAGAAATGACTACTGTTCTGGAGCCGGAGTGGTACTTGAAACTCCTGAAGGTCGATCATTATGTTATGCACTAAGACTGGAATTTCCTTCAACAAACAATGAAGCAGAATATGAAGCTCTTATTGCAGGTCTGAAAATCGCTAAAGAGCTAAACATTCGAGCATTACAAATCTTCAGTGATTCTCAGCTTATTGTATGCCAAGTCAAGAAGGAATTTCAAACAAAAGGTGGAAACTTGCCTTCCTACTTGTCAAAGGCTTGGGAACTCCTATGTGAACTCGATCATTATTCAATAAGCCATATTCCCCGGGAAGAGAATACGAAGGCAGATTCCCTCGCAAAGTATTCAAGTTCTGGTGAAGCTCAACTATTGGGATTGGTTCCCGTAGAAGTCCTCTCAGCACCAAGTATAGACGAGATGGATATAGATTGGAGTATGAATGTATCTCAAGAACAAGAGTCGTGGATGACTCCAATATTAGATTACCTACTCAGAGGTTCTCTGCCAGAAAATTCGATAGAAAGACGAAAGCTACTAAGGAAAGCCTCTCGCTATGTAATTCAGGATAGCCGATTGTACAGACGGGGATTCTCAATGCCATTGCTTCGATGTGTATCCCGGGAAGAGTCCAAAACAATCCTAGCTGAGGTGCATGGAGGAGAATGTGGTGATCATTTAGGTGGTCAAACATTAGCAAAGAAAATTCTCCGATACGGATATTTTTGGCCAGAAATTAATCGAGATGCTGCAGATTACTCCCGAAGATGTGACAGATGCCAAAGATTTGCCAAAATTCCTAGAGCACCTTCTACCGAACTCACACAGATGGTCAGTCCATGGCCGTTTGCGATTTGGGGAATGGATCTCATTGGGCCTCTACCAACTGCCAAATCAGGGATTAAATATGCTATTGTTGCAGTTGATTGCTTTACTAAATGGGCTGAAGCTGAACCATTGGCTACTATCACTTCTAAGAAAATGATAAGCTTTGTGACCAAGAATATCATTTGCAGATACGGTGTGCCTCAGAAAATAATCACAGACAATGGTACTCAGTTTGAAAGCGAGGAATTCCAGGATTTTTGCAAACGATTCAAAATCCAGAAAAGCTTTTCGACAGTAGCTCATCCGCAGGCAAACGGGCAAGTGGAAGCAGTGAACAAGATCATCAAATCAACCATCAAAGGCAACTCGAAAGAGCAAAAGGTGGTTGGGTCGATAAACTACCACTTGCACTATGGGCATACAGAACTACTCACAAAACTGCGACTGGGCATACTCCTTTTTCGTTAGCATACGGATCGGAAGCAATGATTCCGGTTGAAGCAGAGGTCCCTTCACACAGAAGAACCCATTTCAATCAGGCAGAAAATGAAAAGCTACAACTTGAAGCGCTAGATCTCCTTGATGAAAAAAGAGACGAAGCTAATCTCAGAGTTGTAGCTCATCAGCAAAGGATAGCCAAACATTTCAATTCCAAAGTTCGTCAACGCAGCTTTGAAATTGGAGATCTAGTCCTGAAAAGAATTATGACCGCGACAGGTGTGTTTGGGCCCAATTGGGAAGGACCATATGTGATAGGTCAGAAGCTTCTTGACGGCACATTCAAACTCACTACTGTTGAAGGAGTTCAAATTCCAAGGGCATGGAACAACAATCACTTGCGTCCATATTTTACTTGAAAATTTTGTTGAAATAATGTAAAAGAGTTGTGGATGTATGATTCTTGTAATTGAAAGCAATTGTAAAACTGATGCAAGTGATTAATGAAAGAATATAAAGTGGATGGAGGCCCAAATTCTTGGCCGAACCACTATAAATCTTGCGTTCCTTATTTTTATTACATGTTTGCTTTATTTTCGATATAAAAGTACATAAAATGTATTGCTGAAATGTCGATTTAAATTTTTGCAGACAATGGAAATAAAACTTGCGCATAATAAGACCGAGCGATTCTCACCATCATTCAACAAACAAATTTCAAGTCACAAAGACCCCGAATTCAAATCCTAGATAGGAAATACTTCAATTGAACGGCTAATGATTTCGATAGAAACGAGCCCTTGCTGATAAATTGAGATTGTTTGAACAAACAAACATCCAATTAGGAAGCTAGTGCCCGTTCTCACGAACTTGCCTGACAATGAAGTACACTTCCTTGGATTAAACAAGCTACTTGCAAGAAAAGGGGAATGAAAACTTGAAAAGAGAAAAAAAAAAGGATCGGTGAAAAGGCATAAGCAAGAAGACAAGGAAACAACCAAAATCCATCATCGGCAGCACAAGTCCTCTTCAGAGGCACAACTCTTCGGAGGATAAAAGACCTCTAATGGGTCATATGCCACAAAAAAGAAAGTTCTCTACTCAACAAAAAAGATTGGAGGAGTCATGACCCTCCAACCATGAGAGAGTAACTTCCAGGCAATGAAAACCCTTTCTGAGGCACATTTCACCAGGAGTTGAAGTGAAATAGCCGCTCTTCGGAATTTCACTTCACCAGAGTTGAAATGCAAACAAAGAAAAAGACCTCTTCGGAGGCACATTTCACCAGGAGTCGGAGTAGTTACTCTTCGGAGTTTCACTTCGCCAAAGTTGAAATGCAAACAAAATAAAAGCCCTCTTCGGAGGCCCATTTCACCAGGAGTTGAAGTGTTATGACCGCTCTTCGGATTTCACTTCACCAGAGTTGAAATGCAAACAAAATAAAGACCTCTTCGGAGGCATATTTCACCAGGAGTTGAAGTGTAACGGCCGCTCTTCGGAATTTCACTTCACCAGAGTTGAAAGACGAACAAAATAAAGACCTCTTCGGAGGCACAATCAAGAAGAAAGACCTCTTCGGAAGCCCACGTTTCGCCGAGATTGAAATAAAACTTCCAAGTGTTGAAACGTGAAAAGGCTTTCTAAGGCAAAACTCTTTGGAGGTACACGTTTCACCGAGATTGAAATAAAACTTCCGAGTGTTGAAACGTAAAAAATCCCTCCTCAGAGGTACAACTTTCTATATAAAAAAAAAAAAAATCCTCATCAGGGGCATACTTTAACTTCCGAAGAAAGAGTAATTTACCTATTCTGGGGAATAATCTTCCTCGAAAAAAAAGAAGAGAGAAAAAGAGAGAGAGGGAGTTAAAGTACCCGAGAGAGGTCCGCTTTACCGCATAAAAGAATTCACTTGGTAAAAAATGTACTTAAGAAAAAGAAAGAAGTGATTTCTTCAAAGGTCAAAGCGTAGAAACTTATACGAAGAGGGTTGTACTTTGCAAAAATTTTCTTTAAAGAATAAAATAATTATTCTTTAGCAAATATGAGTGCAAGTCCCCTCGAAGTATAGAATATTGCAGCAAACTTATGGAATGGGGGCAATATAGTATAATTACACACAATATGGTATAGCCAAACCAGCAAAAGGTAACGCTCAAGTAACATGCCATAAGCTCGCTGCAATATCGTGTAAATAAACTTGTGCAAAAAATAAATAGTAAATGCATTCTCAAATTCAAACAGAAGTTTGTACAAACGAAGAATCATTTTATTCAACTATAATGCAGATACAGGTTTCAAAATAAAAGCGGGGGCCGGTACCCGCACAACTCTCGGCCAGTTCATACAAAAGACAAAAAGCTAAAGTCTTCACTTCTTTTTACTGCCTTTGGACCCTTTACCCGGCCGAATGACCAGCTTTTCAGGTCGGCCAGTGGGTATAAGGGAGGAAGGAGAGGTAGGCGCAGCTGGCCCAACTTCTGGCTCCTCTTCAGTGTCAGTGATTATCTTCCCTCTCCTCCTTGATGCTCCTTGCTTCTTTCTCCTCTTTGAGGAAGACTCACTTCCTGGAGTGACAAGTTTAGATAGAGTTATGTCGTCAGAAGGAGTCCGCTCCGGAGATATGTCGCCTCCCTCAAGTCTCTCATCTTTCTGCTCTTGCGAAGCAATGGGATCATCCAGGCCATGGAGAGCCTCTATTTGTTCCTCCTGTGATCCAGGCTGTGAAGCAGAAGGAGGAGCCACCTGAAGAGATGGAGGAGGGATTACCGGAGAAGTAGAGATTTGAGCAGTGCTTGATACTTTCTCTACAGAAGAAAAGAGGTTAAAGTCAGTAAAGAGAGGAGATGAAGGTTCACCAATAAAGTCAGTAAAGAGAGGAGATGAAGGCTCATCAAGGTTGAGAAAATAGCCAAGGAGCTCATGAAACTCATGCGAAATAAATGAGTAACCCGCTTGAGCAGAATTAACAGTAGCGAGATTAACAGTGAAGTTACATGGAGAAGCTGGTTTTCTGATATCGACTTCATAAGCTTGCGCATCAACGCTCTCATCACCCTCATCTCCACCTTGTATGCTTGTAATCTCAGTGGTAACTTTGGTGGGAGATGCAAGATGGGAACTGGAACCAATAATGTTGACTTCAGACGAAGAAGGTGGCTGGACTAGAGTAGTTGAAGTGGTTTTTTCCAGCTGGTCCCCTTCCGTCACTTCAGTTCTTAATTTGGCAAGTTGTTCCTTTCCCTTGGCGAGGGCAGCGCGAGTGTCATCATCAAAGTAATGCCTTTCCAGGGATGATTCGTCATAACCAGCACCTTCAGCACCAAGCATCTCAAGGGCGGCCTCCCACACTTCAGCTAAAGTGATCTCATACTTGGGACCTAGAAAAGCAAGGCTTCCACGCCCCAAGACGCTATGCAAGTAGAAGTCGAATAATGTTGAGCCGAAGCTGTTTTTGGTCGCCTCATGAGATTCTTCAGCTGCGATTCTGCCGGCGACAGCCTCATCACGTTCCCTTTCAGTTTTGGCAAGCTGAAGCTTAAGCATTTGTATCTCCGCCTCCTGGGAGTTGTTTTTCTTTCGGAGCTCAGCAATATCAGTAGCATAGCCTTCACTGATTCTTTTTTGTACTTCGAGCCTGTCTTCGGCATCCCTTTGGCTAGCATGAGCGTCTCTCACTTGTTTCAGGAGCACTTCTTCTTTTTGAGAATAGGAAGTAGAGGAAGCAGCAAGCTCATGTTTCAATTCCTCGACTTTTGCTTCAAGCTCCTCATTGTAAGAAGCAATGCTCCTCATTTCGGTGTCGTGTTGCTCAACGACCTTTTGCCATTCGGCCTTATCGTTTTCCATAGTAAGCATGGCCTCTATGTTGGCACGGTTAACCCTTTGAAGCTCGTCAACAAGTTTTTGCCAGTTCGACATCCTCTCAATATCGAGCTTGACGGCATCAAGATTGCGCAACATGGCAGACTTGTCGATGGGGACCAAGTCTAGGTCGAACCTCACTCCCTTAAGGCACCATTGAGGAAACCGGCTCTGCAGAGTGGCAGGACCCGGTCCAACTTGAAATTTGGGCCTGCTAATTATCGTTTGAATGTCTGATTTCCCAAGAGCGGGAGAGTCAGAAGGAATGTCGAGCGAGGCAGGAGTAGTAACTTTCTCAGGAGTAGTAGAGGCCTGCTTTTCACTGTGACGGGCTCGTTTGCTTAAGTCTTCACCCATGTGACCTTTTCCTCGATCGTCATGAGTTTTTCTCTTGTGGGAGTCATCGCCTTTTTGCCAAGAATCATGGCGCTCTTCTCTCTCCCTTCTTTCACGACGTTCTTCTTCAGTCCTCCTTTCATGAGCCTTTCGGGCAGCCCTTTCTTCATCAGATTCTCTGTAGGAGGAAAAGTAACGCCTATAATCATATTGACCACGCCCCCCGTAGCGTTGGAAATCCTAATAATATGATCCGCCGCGTGTCATTGAAGGATCTGAAATAAGAAAAGATAAGCTTTAGAAATCTTTAAAGTATGAGAAGATAAGTGCATAAATGTGCTGGAAAATCCTTAGTTGTGTGTGAAGTGCAAACTACTCGCGTTGGACTAACGAACCACTCCTCAGTTGGGGGGAAGTAATAGGTCCCACTGTCGGTGACAATTCTTGGGATAAAGGAGTTGGAGTCTGTTGGAGGGCAGATGTCGCTTCAATCATCGGGGGTACAGTTTTACCACAGGCAGGGTCATCTTTAAAGAGCTCTTGGGAAGTGACGATTATGTCACTTAAATCCCCAAAGACGTCATCACCATCATGCCCAACCTGATTCCCTCCATCAGCTCCTTTGTCGGCACTCTTCCTGGTTTGGGAAAGGGGCTCCTCTTCTTCTTCAATTATGGGAGCAAGTGCGGGCTTTTCGGAGGGTCCCGCATCATCTCTTGGAGTAGAGCACTTTACTAGTAAGGTTTCTGCAGAAATTTCTCCTCGCATGTGCTCTTTAGTGGAGATCGGAAGATCAGGAGTTTTCACCGGAGAATCAGGAACCTCCGTTGGAGCTTCATGAGGCTGAGTAAAGCGAGAAGGATGGAGGAGTCCGTATTGATGTAAAAATTCATCGTTTAGCAGAAACTTTATGCTCCTCTCTTCTACCGGCACGGCATTTAATCTTTCAAAAATTTGCTTAAGACTTGGGTGCCTAGCAGGGGGTGGAAGTGCTAAAACAGGAAAAGAATGAAATTAGCAACTGAGAGTTCAGATCTCGAGAAAGTTTCAAAACGGAAAAAGTAAAGACGGGAAATCTTACTTCCCACTCTCCAGATGGCATAAAACCCTGGAGGGCAGCGAACAAAGAAAAACTGATTCAAAAATCCGTGAGCGCTTTCGGAGAGATCAGTAATAAGTTTGCGGTTTCGAGCGCTTCTTATAACCACGATGGAGGGATGGTCTTTAATTTTCGTGAATGAGCAAAAATAGCAGATCTCCCCGAAGCTTGGTAATCGATCCAAAACTCTCCTAAATAGAACACATAACCCCATCAGAATGGCGTAGCCATTGGGGTGTAATTGGAATGGAGAGATAGACAACCGAAGCAGGAACTGTTGAAGAAAGTCATTAAAAGGAGGAATAGCGCCGTTCAAGCACATTTGGCGATTAACAGCAACAAAGCCAAGAGGGGGCCTATCCGCGGTGTCATTTGGCCCCGGAAGTAAGACGTCAGCATCATCAATGCCAAACTGGACGCGCAGTTGGTTAAACACCCGCTGATTCAAAGTTGTTGATGTTCTCTCCGGAGGGTTATCTACAGGGATAGCTACTGGGAAGACATCTTCAGCCTGGCCCATCGGCTCTTCTTGATGAGAGGTCATTCTACACAAGCAACTGGATGTTCAAATGCGAAGGTGCGCGTTTCCTAAAAAGTGTGAAGTGTTGTGCAAGACTAATAAAAAGTGACAAGTATATTTAACTGGAATTATATTGATCGATGCTTGATCGATTGTAAACATTTCAGAACTTGTTAATCTAAAGCTCAAGCATAATATTAGTGCAAGCGGGTCGATTTCAATTGACTATTTCAGCATTGCTTTGGTATTTTGTTTGAAATTGATAAGTTAAAGGCACTTCATACACACAATTTATTCAAGTTAATCATTTATTGTTAACTAATCTGTCATTCGATGTGGGCAGTCAATGACAAGTATATTCGTTCCAGTTTTCTGTGAATGTTGTATTGAACAGGTTATTAGCCTGCAAGTCAAAATAACCTGTGAATGAGTGCAATAAAATTCAATAGTTCGAAGTTAATGCAATGGTCCAATGTTCAAACAGAATTTACACAAGTCATAACCCATCAACGGTTCAAAAGTTCTGAGTCGGCAGTGCCCTAAGCCATGAGTCGTGGAGATAAGGAGATTATCTCCAAGTCTTATCTCGGCAACGACTCAAGGCTAAGTCTTATCTCGGCAACGACTCAGGGCTTAGGTCGTGGAGTATGTTAAAGGAGCTCTGGGTCAAAATAATAAGGAAATCTCTAAGTTTTATCTCGGCCGCGACTCAAAGGTTTTATCTCGGCCACAATTCAGGGGTTCTGTCTCGGTCGCGACTCAAGGCTCAAGTCGAGGAGCATGATGAGCCGTACCATGATTAAATCGTGGGGGTCACTGGGTCATACGAAAGGAGCCGAGTCAAACCTACAGAAGCATTCGAATCAACCATCTGACCCATTAACCCAATAAACCCTCATTCTACAACCCTAGTCTTATCGCGTCAAGTAGATCGCCTCGAGTCGCAGATCATTGGATCAGACAATCCTCAATCCATCAATGATTAGGGCAACCTAACTCGCAAAGCTCAAGGGGATAAATTGAAGATAAGGATGGTGCGCATAGGGAAATGATGATCGACAATCAGAAAGGAGGCGAAATTGCTTACGTGGTGTGATATCAGAGATGATCGGAGGAGATTTTGAGTTGAAATTGCTTTTGGGAGCTTGGAGATGTGTTAATGGCGGAAAACGACTCACGAGATTGGTAAAAGAAGAAGAAGATAAGAATGACGATTCATGTTATTTATATACCAAGGTAGTAGGATATGAGTCGGCACACGCGGGGTAAGATAAGTCGAAGCACGCGACCTACGACTTAGGCGTGTGCTTCGAGGGGCAAATGTTAACCCCACTGAAGCTTGGGCCGACTCATCAGATAAAGCATTAAGCGACTCAGAAGATTTACGACTCACCATGAGTCGTTAGCGGTTCAAGTGTGCAAATCAGAAAGCCAAGTACAATTAACTCGCGTACGACTCAATGACCGAAGAGGGAACTCACCGACTCATATGATCTAGGTCCGACTCATCAAAGACCGACTCAGCTAGTCTCTGACTCAACTGTTGTGCGACTTATGGAAGTTTCTGACTCAGCGACTCATGACTCAGCGACTCATGACTCAACGACTCATGGTACAACGACTCAACAGGTTCGCGACTCATCCTAAGGAACGACCTAAGGAATGTCACGACTTATGGATACCTACGACTTATGATAAGTCGAGTACGACACATGCTAATATGAGAGGAGTTATGATAAGTTGGCTCGGGAACGACTTATCTCTTGGGACCAAGCCAGCAGTTCGACCTTGAGTTAACATGGGGCGACTCACCATGACTCGTCCACGACTCAAAATCGTTGAGTCGTAACCCATCGCCACAATGCCTAGGAAAATTGACTCGGACACGACTCAAGACTTGTCATGAAATCCAGCAGAGGAATAAGCCATGAAGAGGGGAAAGGTTGGTTTTATAAGTCAACCACGACTTATCCTGACTCGGGGACGACTTAGCTTGAGTCGGTCGCGACTCAGGACTTATGCGCATTCATGTCCAAGCTTGCCTATAAATACATAGCCACCTCCAACATTCAAAGGACTTTTGGCACATTCTCTTGAGAGACCGTTACCTTGCTGCATTGAGAACTCCATCAACACTTAGAGCTTTCGAGATCAAAGGAATACTTCGGAGAACTTCATGAAGAAACTACACATCTTCAATTTGAATTCAAGGACTTTAATCGACATAGAAGCTTGAGCTACTTGTTCCAAATCTCTTGTAACTTGAAATATATTGTACTTGAGAAGAATTGTATCAGCTTGTAACGAGATCATTAATAAAAGTACTTAAAGTGGACGTAGGCTATACCCTTAAGCCGAACCACTATAAAATTGTTGTCGTTTGCTGCTTTTCTACTATTTTCTGCTTATAATCTGTTCCCGAGCTTTCGGGTGGTGCTTTCACAACTATAACTCATACACCGGGGTGTTAGCGTTCAAATTTTAGCGTTAACAACTACATTTTAGTCGTACACATAGTATATTCTAAATACATTAACCTGAAGAGTTGTTTCAAATTTTAAGGATAATTTATGGCCATATTGTTTAACAATTTGCTTAATTTTTTGGACTTGAAGGTCAGCTTCAAAACATAGTTTCATTTTATATTATTACTAGCGTGAACCCGTGCTACGCAGACGGATCGTTCAATTATGTACAGTGATCAAAATTATCATTTATGTATAAATTGATTATGTCTGCTATACATATGCATTAAACCATTTATGTTTGCTATTGACGATATACTGAGAAAAAAACACATTAGCCTTAATCTGCAAACTGAAAATATTTTATTAGGTAGCATTTATTGTTTATTTTGAATCTGGGCCATAGATCAAAATCCACTGGCAAAGATGGTGCATGAAATTAATGTTCAATCAAAAATATAAATAAAACGTCTTATCTTATCATGGAAATTTGGACTCTAATTTTGATCATTTTAATATATCAGGCTCCAGCTCAACTTTTTCCTTTGCAATCCAACATTTGCATTTTCTCAAACTCACCAAAGAACATGGATTTAAAGATTTAGCAAGATTCCTTAAAATAAATACAACATCCTTAAGATTTGGCAACACTTACGCTTTGTTAATTGGGTGGAACATTCAAGTACAAACTAATATATTAGTGAGTTAGGTGAGGGATCAGATGCAAAATAATACATTAAAGCAAATGTTCGTATGATCATTAAAATATTTTTCATCAAATATATAACTTTTGAGCAGTTACAGTTGCTAACATCACCTAAACAATTCAAACTAATTTGTAGTTAGATAAGCAAACAATGGTCATATTTCCAAAAATTCATAAAGCCAACCATGTCAAACAAAAACCCGGTCTTGCTTCAATATGCTTTCTTGTACTTCACCTATAGCATTCAATTTCACATGCAATCCACGTTCCTTGCACTCCACTATAGCAGCATCAACTGTCTCATTCAACCTCAAAATTCTCTTTATTTGCACTTCAATTCTCTCAAATTACTTACATGGGTTACTCTTCATCTCACTTCAATCCACTTCACTTACACTTCAGCTCATATTGGTTGCACTTCAGATTTCAATCAACCTTCACGCACCATCAGCAACCACCATTAAACAATCTCAGTCAACCCATGCAGCCACCAATATAGTTCAACTGCCTCTTTCAAGCTATCTTGAAGCTCACACTCACAAATTTCTGCTCAACATTCAAGGTTTATTTGTTCTTCTAGCCATGTAGGCAGCGCTGTTAAGTGCCTCTACAAAGTTGTCCCAAAGTTCATGCTCACCACCAAGCATGTACATTGTCTCGAAGTACATGCTTATCAATTTCAACATAGCCAGACACTATCCTAAATTTCAACATCCTGTTAATGACACCAAGATCGGATTAGCATTCATGTACATAGCCACCATTCAACTTTGGATTCATCACTCGAAGCACAACCACCAGTACAGTACGTTCAGTTAACTCTATTAAATCGTCCCGAAGCCCATGCCTACCTATCATTCTAGCCACTTTTCACCATTTGTAAAATAAATTCTATGCATAACAGCCGCTTTCAAACTCTCTAGCCATGCAATGACTTAATAGCGTTATACTTATTATTAGCATTTAGGACATGTGTATATAATTCTTTGATGTTGTACCTTTTGTACTATTATCAATCACCTTGACAATGACCCTATATTCTACTCTAATATTCAGCTTCTTGTTATGTACCATCACCAATCAAACATGTTATATTCTTATAAATCTTAACAGAACAAGGAGGTCTTCCCTTACACAGAGTACCACTCTTTTATAATAAAAAACAAATCAATCTTAACATGTTACTATGTGATCGAACTCGACACTTATACAGTTAATCTCTTTTAAAATCCAGGAATTGACGATGAAATACATACTAACATATGATTTATTATTCAGTTAATCGACCAAAAACCAAGATAGAGAATATTCATCTTAGAATTGTTGATGTTCAATTTTTCATAATGAAGCCTTTATGATTCAGTTTGTTCATTGATATATTATACTGACGGTCATAATTATCAAAATGCCTTTTATAATAGCTGCTCAATGATGAGTATAAATGTTGAAACTTAGAAAAATGGTTTATATAGGTGCATTTTTCTTTATTACCCGAACCTAGTAATCAATCAAAAGTCTTTTTATCACTTGAACCATACAATCATTCCAAGAATCTGCCACACCGGTAGCCAACATCGGTCCAGCAATCTACGTCACCATTATTCAGTTCCAAATATGAAAACATATCTAAATATATTATCTTTCATTTGATGCCTGAGTAGGATTTCTTTCAATGAAAGGCAGAATCCCATGAATGCCGTAGAAAAATCCAAAATAGCTACATGATTATAAGCTCCACACCTACTCAACATTCTACGTAAGCCAACTAATTTATTTACAAATAGTAAGATAATATAAAGGTTTGAGCTAATATTTATCTGCCGAAATGTTAACATTGGTAGCGTAAATATTTTGACTAATAAACCATCCCATAGCCACATGAATGATGGAATAAATTTCTATATTAATATATCCTTTAACTCACGAAAATTATCCTTTGGACTGAGATAAATAGGTTTTTCTTCGTTTAATTGCTTTCTTATTGCTAGGAGATAGCTGATCGAGAAAACGTTAATTAAAACATTATTAAAAATTAGACTAGTAAATAAGTACTGGAAAAACTTTAGATGTTTCGATAACTATAAGACTCTAGTGTAGGGCCCAATTTCTATGTTCTTGACGCAGCGGATTAATCTAAACAAACTTCAATCGATGGAATTTAGCAATCGGTGAGTTGAGAATACTGCAAGGCCATGAGACTAAGTTTCCTCCAAAGTATATGCAGTTACCACTTGTGGAACGACGATCATCCGGACAACCAGCCCAATCCACACCTGAAAATGCATGAAGAGGTAAGTTGGTTGGAATAGAGAGCTTTAGACCAAAATTGATTGTATGTTTCAAGTAGCAAAGTATAAGTTTGACAGCTACACAATGGAAATCTCGTGGATCATGCATGTGTTGACATACCTTGTTCACTGCGACAGCTATATCAGGCCTGGTAAACAAAAGGTATTGGAGAGATCCCACTATGCTTCGATACTGAGAGGGATCAGAAAATTTGAGACTGTCGAACTTTAACAGCTGTGTGTTGGTGGCTAGAAGTGTGGCGATGGGCTTGGCACCATCAAATTTGCTGGTTTGCAGCAGTTCCATGATGCATTTACGTTGGGAGAGAAAAAGGCCATTTGAATGTGGAATTACTTCAATGCCAAGGAAGTATGCAGGAGACCTAGATCTTTGATGGCAAAGGAGGACTGTAGTTGTTGTAGAAGTGTATTAATGTGATCTCTTGGAGTTCCTGTAACTATAATATCATCAACATATATAAGGATGAAGAGAGTAGACATCTTCATATGGCACATGAATAAAGACGTATCTGCTTTTGAACCAACAAAACCAAGACTGATAAGGAAACTAGTAAGTTTGAAAAACCATGCTCTAGGAGCTTGTTTGAGTCCGTATAGAGATATTCGAAGTTTGCGTACATAATTTGGAAATTTAGGATCAATGTACCCTGGTGGTTGCTTCATATAAACCTCCTCGGTAAGATGACCATGAAGAAAGGCATTTTGAGCATCAAGTTGACGCAATGGCCGTTTGTTGACTAGAGCAATTGTAAGGAAAATTCGAATAATACATGGCTTAATGACAGGACTGAATGTGATGCAGAGCAATCTGAAAATTCGAGAAATTCACAAGTCCTAGGTCGTTCACGACCTAAGAGAGAAAATTTAGGTCGTTCACGACCTAACAGCAGTGACCTACGACCTAACGGAACACGTGAAGAGGAGCGACGACCTATTGAAGGTATTGTGAATCGGCCACGAGCTAACTTCGTTCTAGGTCATGTGGGAGAAGTATCAGAGATAGGTCGTTGGGAAGTTTTAAGTCGTTGCCGACCTAAGGAGCACTGCCCACGACCTAACTGGGACACTCTAGGTCGTTTACGACTTAACAAGGTAAGAGACAACGGGTTAAAGGAACCAGAACATATTTTAGGTCGGCCCCGACCTAAGGAGGAGAAGCTGCGAGTTAACGAAGGCGTATTAGGTCGTATACGACCTAACGTGGTGAAGGGAGACGAGCTAGCGAGTCACGACCTAAAAACTTTGCGACCTAACTCTTTCACGATCTAACTTTTCCAGAAGCAAGCTATGCCATTGTCTTAGGTCGTTAACGACCTTACATAGGTCGTAAGTCGTCTGTAGCAGAAATATGAGTCGTAATGTCTTAAGTCGTTGAACATGTACTGTCTTTAGGTCGTTATTTCTTAAGTCGTCTTATGATGAGTCGTGTGTACTGTTGATAGGTCGGCAACGACCTAAGGAGGTCATAGGTCATATACGACTTAAGGACTGGGTTGTAACTCCTATAAATACGCGTGTGTTGTACATTTTTGTCGTTGTTGATTTTTGAATAAAATTCCTTTTTGTTAGCTTTGTGCTTTCATACCAATTGGTAGTTGAGTGTAATCTCCTATCTCCTCTTTCGGTTAATCGAGTGCGCTCGATTCAACGATCGTAGAAGCCGATTCACGGAATCTAGTGCGCTAGATCAACGTGCGAAGAATCGTAGATCTTTAAACACGGTATAGTGCGCTATCAACGTGTTTGAGATAGCTAGAGTTCGGCATCTTTGGATCAACGAACTTGGGCATTTGGTATCTTCAACTCACCGATTGCTACATTTCATCGATCGAAGTGTTGTTCGAATTATCCGCTGCGTCATTATTGGTATCAGAGCCATACTTAGCCAATCATAGCTAAGTTGATTCTTGGAGCCAAGTGTTGAAGTTTGAAGTTGTGTTCGTTGTGGTCATCTTGAAGTTGCAACAAGCTTGGAGTATTTGATCTATAGCATTTTGAATCAAGTGTTGGAGAGTGATTGAATTTGTGAGGAGATTTTTGCGCGCCAAGATTTGAAGTGTGGAGCCGTGCCGACTTAACCATAAGTCGTTGCACATTGAGCCGAATCAAGTCATAGCCGAGACATTGTTGGGCCGTGATTTGTTGAAGTCTTGTGATTGAATTGTTGAAGTTTGTGAAGTTTTTCAATCATGCCACCAAGGAGAGCCAATCGTCATCAAAACATTGAAGCACTATATCGAAGAGAAGAGGCCGATCAAATGGAGCAACGTATGCACGAGAAGATTGATGAAGGCATTGGTAGGTTGGAGAAGCTTATGATTGATATGAATCAAAGTAGAAGAAGAAATTCACCTGAATCCATTCATGGAGGAAGTAGAGTTTCACATCATTCAGATCGGGAGAGGAGAGAAAGTCAGGATCAACGGAGTGTTGATAATCGAAGTAGGAGGAATGTTGATGACCATGATAGACGGGATGTTGGTTGTAGGAGTGGTGGTAGAGATGTTGGAGGGCGTGAAAGACAACGATATGCATCAGACTTTGATGAGGAGTTTGACGGTGATAGGGGAAGTCTTCATTTCAGAGACCGAGATCAGGGACAACGTCAGTATCGGGTTATTGATGATGATCGACGTTGGGAATCGGGTATGAAGATGGAGATTCCGGAGTTTAAAGGAGGGATGGCAGCTGAAGAATTTCTTGATTGGGTATCAAATGTTGAAGAGATCTTTGATTTCAAGGAGGTTCCTGAGCATAGGAGAGTAAAGTTGGTTGCTACTAGGTTGAGGGGGAGAGCTTTGGCGTGGTGGCAGCAAACTAAACTTACAAGGGAGAGAATGGGGAAGTCAAAGATAGAATCGTGGGATAAGATGAAGAAGTTGATGAGATCTACTTTCTTACCTTACAACTATCAATCACTTATGTACCAGAGGTTGCAGAATCTGAGGCAAGGGACAAAGTCTGTTAGTGATTATGCTGATGAATTTTACCAACTCATTGCCAGGAATGATATTATGGAAACGGAAGAACAACTAACTGCTAGATTCATTGGGGGACTAAGAATGCAGATCCAGGATATGGTTAATATGTTCGATCCTAGATCAGTGGCAGAGGCACATCAGAAAGCGTTGGCTTGGGAGAAACAAGGAAGGCGTGGAGGTGGTGTGTTTACTAATTCCAATAATCAAGCAAGGGGTGTTGGTGGAAGTTCTAATGTTCCTAAACCTGTTTCAAAACCAGTTGTGAAGGAGGCTGAGAAGGCGAAGGCTAGCAGTGGGTTCAAATGTTACAATTGTCAGGAGTTGGGTCATAAGAGCAATGAATGTCCGAAGCCGAAGAAGAGAGCAATGGTTGCAGAAGTTGAGGAGGATGATGGTGAGGAAGCAGAGTGTTCAAATACACCTTATGTTGAGGAGGAGGAAGAATTGTTTGGAGATGAAGGTTGTAATCTTATGATGAGGAGGTCATGTCTTACACCAAAGCAAGAGGAGGATTGTAGTTGGTTGAGAAGCAATATTTTTCAGTCGACATGCACTATTCTGGGGAAAGTTTGCAAGTTCGTTATTGATGCTGGAAGTTGTGATAATATTATTTCTACAGAAGCAGTGAGGAAATTGAACTTGAAGACTGAGAAACATCCTAAACCGTACAAGCTAGCATGGTTAAGGAAGGGTGGTGAAGTGAAAGTGTGTCGAAGAGCTTGTGTTAATTTTTCTATTGGGAAGAAGTACAAAGATGAAATTTGGTGTGATGTAGTGGACATGGATGTTTGTCACTTGTTGTTGGGCAGACCGTGGCAGTTTGATAGAGCAGTACAACATGATGGTCGTGCCAACAGTTACAGTTTCATGTTCGAGGGTACTAAAATCACTTTGGTTCCTAAGAAGCAACAGCAGAAGGAGAGCAAGCTAGAAGAGATTGAGGAATTGAAAACTCTGTTGACTTTGAAGGAGTTTATCAAGGAAGTTGAGGAAGAGACTGAAGTATTTTTGTTGATTGGGAGAGAGAGTAGTGAAGAAGTTGAAATACCAGAAGCAGCAAAGCCAATTTTGAAAGAATTTGAAGATGTCTTTCCAGAGGAGTTGCCTAAGGAGTTACCGCCACTTAGAGACATTCAACATCAAATTGATCTTGTTCCGGGAGCAGTGTTACCACATCGACCACATTACCGAATGAGTCCGAAGGAACATGAGGAGTTACGAAGGCAGGTGGAAGAGTTGTTGGAACAGGGACGTGTTCAGGAAAGCTTGAGTCCTTGTGCCGTGCCAGCATTGTTAGTACCAAAGAAGGACGGAACTTGGAGGATGTGTACTGACAGTCGAGCTTTGAACAAGATTACTGTTCGTTATAGATTTCCTATGCCAAGGTTGGATGACTTACTGGATCAGTTGAGTGGGGCAACTATATTTTCGAAGATTGATTTGAAGAGTGGTTATCATCAAATTCGAATCAGACCTGGAGACGAATGGAAGACAGCTTTCAAGACGAGAGAGGGGTTATACGAATGGTTGGTTATGCCATTTGGTTTGTCGAATGCACCTAGTACATTCATGCGGATGATGAATCAAATCTTTAGACCATTCATTGGGAAGTTCGTTGTGGTTTATTTCGATGATATTCTGATTTACAGCAGAAGTATGGAGGAGCATGTTCTACATTTGAGGGAAGTGTTGATTATTCTGCGTGAAGAACAATTTTATGCTGCTACAAAGAAATGTGTGTTTATGACGCATACTGTTTTATTTCTTGGGTATGTTGTTTCAGGGGAAGGTATTCAAGTTGACCAGAGTAAAGTTGAAGCTATTAGAAATTGGCCACAGCCGAGAACTATCACTGAAGTTAGAAGTTTTCATGGATTGGCATCATTCTACCGAAGGTTCATTCCACACTTCAGTAGCGTGATGGCTCCAGTTACTGATTGCATGAAAGGGAAACAGTTTGCATGGTCAGAGGAAGCGGGAGTTGCTTTTGAAAGGATCAAGGAACTGTTGACAACAGCACCAATTCTTGTTTTACCTAATTTTCAGTTGTTGTTTGAGCTACACACTGATGCATCAAAGGTTGGAATTGGAGGAGTGTTGAGTCAAGGTGGAAGACCTATTGCATATTTCAGTGAGAAGTTGTCAGGGGCAAAGATGAGATACAGTACATATGATGTTGAATTTTATGCTGTTGTACAAGCTGTTAAGCATTGGAGACATTATCTATTTCAGAAGGAATTTGTTCTTTACACTGATCATGAAGCTTTGAAGCATTTACAGGGGCAGGATAAGATTTCAGCAAGACATGCATCATGGATTGCTTATTTACAGCAGTTTACTTTTGTCGTTAAACACAAATCAGGGGTGACAAATCGGGTAGCTGATGCTTTGAGTAGGAGGAGTCATTTATTAACGACAATGAAGGTTGAAGTGACGGGGTTTGAAATGTTGCCAGAGATGATTAATGAAGATCCTTACTTTGTGAAATATGTTGAGAAAGTGAAGGATGGGAGTACCGATGAATTTATGTTGGTTGATGGATTTCTGTTTAAGGGGAATCGTTTATGTATACCAGACTGTAGCTTGAGATTGAAAATTGTCAAGGAGTTACACGAGGAAGGGCATGTGGGCCGTGATCGTACTTTGCAGTTGATTTCACAGTCTTACTTTTGGCCATCGATGAGAAAAGAGGTTGAAAGATTCGTGGAGAGATGCCATATTTGCCAGGTGTCAAAGGGAACAGCAACGAATGCAGGGTTGTATATGCCATTACCAGTACCGTCTAAGCCATGGGCTGATATTAGCATGGATTTCGTTTTGGGTTTGCCTAGAACTCAAAGGGGAAATGATTCGATATTTGTTGTGGTGGACAGGTTTTCGAAGATGGCACATTTTGTTGCTTGCAAAAAGACAGCGGACGCAGTTCGAGTGGCGCAATTATTTTTCAAGGAGATCTATCGACTTCATGGTTTACCAGAATCTATTGTTTCTGATCGAGATACTCGTTTTCTGAGTCACTTTTGGTTGAGTTTGTGGAAGATGGTGGGAACGAAACTGAAATTTAGCAGTGCTTATCATCCGCAAACTGATGGACAGACGGAAGTTGTTAACAGGTCTTTGGGAAATTTGTTGCGATGTCTTGTACAGGATCATTTGAGAAGTTGGGACATGAAGTTATGCCAAGCCGAGTTTGCACATAATCATGCAGTGAATCGTAGCACAGGATTCAGTCCATTTCAGATTGTTTATTCAATTTTACCCAGGGGACCGTTAGATTTGGCAGTAGTACCACAGTCGAAGGGAACAATTAAACGGGCTGTTGAATTTGTTGATGAGCTGACTGAATGTCATAAAATCGTTCAGGAACGATTGGAAAAGTCGAATGAGAAATATAAGAAGACTGCAGATTTGAAGCGACGAAATGTTGAATTTAACGAAGGCGATTTGGTGTATGCTGTGTTAACGAAGGATCGTTTTCCAGTGGGCACTTATAATAAGTTGAAAGCCAGGAAAATTGGACCTGTAGAAGTTGTGAAACGGATCAATGAGAATGCTTATAAGTTGAAGCTGCCAGAAGAGGTTTACACGTCTGACGTGTTCAATGTTAAACATCTTGTTCCTTATTACGGGGATAAACAATCAGATGAAGAAGAATGTACAAATTCGAGGTCGAATTTTTCTCAACCATGGGAGGATGATGCAGAGCAATCTGAAAATTCGAGAAATTCACAAGTCCTAGGTCGTTCACGACCTAAGAGAGAAAATTTAGGTCGTTCACGACCTAACAGCAGTGACCTACGACCTAACGGAACACGTGAAGAGGAGCGACGACCTATTGAAGGTATTGTGAATCGGCCACGAGCTAACTTCGTTCTAGGTCATGTGGGAGAAGTATCAGAGATAGGTCGTTGGGAAGTTTTAAGTCGTTGCCGACCTAAGGAGCACTGCCCACGACCTAACTGGGACACTCTAGGTCGTTTACGACTTAACAAGGTAAGAGACAACGGGTTAAAGGAACCAGAACATATTTTAGGTCGGCCCCGACCTAAGGAGGAGAAGCTGCGAGTTAACGAAGGCGTATTAGGTCGTATACGACCTAACGTGGTGAAGGGAGACGAGCTAGCGAGTCACGACCTAAAAACTTTGCGACCTAACTCTTTCACGATCTAACTTTTCCAGAAGCAAGCTATGCCATTGTCTTAGGTCGTTAACGACCTTACATAGGTCGTAAGTCGTCTGTAGCAGAAATATGAGTCGTAATGTCTTAAGTCGTTGAACATGTACTGTCTTTAGGTCGTTATTTCTTAAGTCGTCTTATGATGAGTCGTGTGTACTGTTGATAGGTCGGCAACGACCTAAGGAGGTCATAGGTCATATACGACTTAAGGACTGGGTTGTAACTCCTATAAATACGCGTGTGTTGTACATTTTTGTCGTTGTTGATTTTTGAATAAAATTCCTTTTTGTTAGCTTTGTGCTTTCATACCAATTGGTAGTTGAGTGTAATCTCCTATCTCCTCTTTCGGTTAATCGAGTGCGCTCGATTCAACGATCGTAGAAGCCGATTCACGGAATCTAGTGCGCTAGATCAACGTGCGAAGAATCGTAGATCTTTAAACACGGTATAGTGCGCTATCAACGTGTTTGAGATAGCTAGAGTTCGGCATCTTTGGATCAACGAACTTGGGCATTTGGTATCTTCAACTCACCGATTGCTACATTTCATCGATCGAAGTGTTGTTCGAATTATCCGCTGCGTCAGAATGTTTCACCATAATCAATGTCTGCTTGTTGGTTAAACCCTTTTGCAACTAATCTGGCCTTATGTCTCTCGAAAGTGCCATCGGATTTTCGTTTTGTTCGAAAGACTCATTTACAACCAATTACATTCTGGTTTTGTTTTGGAGGTGTAAGAATCCAAGTTCCATTTTGCAGTAAAGCATTTATTTCATCGTCCATGGCATTGCGCCAATAAGTATGTATTTTGGCTTAGGAATAGCAAGTGGGTTCGTCTTCATTTGAGGTTTGTAAGGGATGGTGAGTGGTCAATAGACACATGCGTTTTACCGGCTTTATAATTCCAGTCTTGCCTCATGTAACCATTGGATGGGTTGATGGGTTGTTGGGTGTTACTGTAATAAGGGAGGACTGTGTTGGTTCAGCTTGTGGGAAGGTGGGTTCTAGCACACTAGGAGAAGGTGCTGCTGGTGCTGGTTGTGAACCGATAGGTAATGGTGAAGGAGATATGTTACCGGTAGGTAATGATGAAGGAGACCCAATTGTGGGGGCTGGTGAGAGATTAGAGAGAATTAATGAAGTGGTTGGGAAGAATTGAGAAACAGAAGTACTTACAGTTGTAGTATTATCTCTTTGACTAGAATAGAGGAAGGTTGTTCTTCGAAACGGACATGACGAGAGATGTAGAGACGCTGGAAGTCGATGTTATAGCATATATTTCCCTTTTGTGAACTGCAATATCCAAGAAAAACACATGGAAGAGACCTATGAACAAGTTTGTTAGGTGCATAAGGACGAAGATACGGATAGCAAAGACATCCAAAGGATTTTAGTTGTGTATAATCAGGCTTTGTGCCAAACATTAACTCAAGGGGTGTGGAGCCAGATATTGTTGGTGAGGGAAGACGATTAATTAAATAACAGCAAGTCATGAAAGCATCAGCCCAAAATGATAAAGGCATACTAGCATGATTAAGTAGAGACATACCGGACTCAACAATGTGTTTGTGTCGACATTCAGCTAAACCATTTTGTGGGGAAGTATGTGGACAAGTAAAACGATGAATAACACCATGATTGTTTAGAAAGTTTGTGAACTTTTGTATTCAGTCCCATTGTCTGTTCGAAAAACTTTAATTTTCTTTCCAGTAACATTTTCAATTTGTAACTTGAATTGAATAAGAATGTGCAATGCATCAGACTTATGGCAAAGAAGATAAAGCCAAGTATAACGACTAAACACATCCATTAAAAGTAGATAATAGCGATAACTATTTTTAGCAAAAACGATGCTGGACCCCATAAATCATAGACAATTAATTGCAAAGGAGCATCATATTTTGTTTTACTAGAATAAAAAGGCAATTTATGACTCTTGCTTATATTACAAGCATGACAAAAAGACAACGACTCATGATCAATAGGTAGATCATTAGATGACACTACTTTATTAACAGTCTTTAGCATTGGGTGACCTAATCGATGATGCCAAAGAGAAACTGACTGAGAAACAAATCCGACTGCCGGCGGATGACTAAAGCGATACAACCCCCCTATTCTTGCCTTGGAGCAATACTGTCCCCGTGTCCTGGTCCTTTACATAAAAATGAGATGGATGAAATTCAAAAAAGACATGATTATCTTTAGAGAATTATGAAACTGACAAAAGATTTGTAGAGATAGATGGTACATGATAAATATTATTTAAACGAAATAAGCGATTACCAATTTTAAAAGATGATTTACCAGTATGATGAATGAGAAGTGAAGTACCATTACCAACTCGGATTTGATCAGGGCCATGATAGTCTGAGTGGATATGGAGGTTAGACAGAACATTTCTGAGATGATGAGTAGCACCACTATCCGGGCACTAGTTTGCATCAATCAAAGAACCGGGAGCAGCAACATAAGCAGTTGGAGGAGTAGTGGAGGGTGGTCTATAAGTCTTATCAAACCTATACAGCAATCACTTACAACATGGCTTTTACTCCCACAAAGCTGACAGGGTCCACCTTGAGATGAGTTTGAATGAACTGGTTATGGGGGCGACGAGGTCTTCTATGTCTATAGTTATTTCGCATACCTCTGTTGTTGTGATATGGTGTAGATGAGCGAGACGGAGATGCTTGATGGGAAACATTGGCAGTGGGTTGGGGAAAATTGGCAAGCTGTGCCTCCAAACGCAGTTCAAAAGAAAGTAAGTTAGAGTAAAAATCGTCCATATGGAGATCAGTGGCGGTGGCTGTTAGGACAGTGACAATGGCGTCATAAGCTGAGTCAAGGCCTCCAAGAATTATGTGTCGGAGCTCGGTGGTCGAGACAGGGCTACCTGCTGCAACAAGACGGTCAGCTAGGTGCTTGGCATGGCGATAATATTCAGCTATGGTTTTGGATCCTTTTCTTACATTCTGTAGTTCTCGTTTGAGATATAAGATCGCGATTGAGCTGTAGAGGCAAAGTGCTTGGATAAAGCTTCCTATAATGCTTGTGAGGTTTGGAGGCCGACAACATGGGTGAGTGCTGATTCAGTGAGGGAGGAAAGGAGCCATCTTAATAGGATCTGGTACTGTTTGTTCCAAGTAATGTATTTTGGATTGGTTGTGTTCTTCGTCAGGGTTTCAGTGGGGCATTTATTACTTCCGTCAACAAAACCTTCAAGTTCATAGCCGTTTAATAAAGGCAAGAATTGGGTGCGCCAAAGTAAATAGTTGGAATTGTCCAACTTAACAGAGATAAGGTGGTGAATTTGGACTAGCGGAAGGGTGGGATTGGACGCTGCAATGATGGGAGTCAGATTGGCAGTGGTGGAGGAGCCTTCATTAGCCATGGTGAGAAAGTGAATGACATGGATGGTTTTGGGTAGATCGACCTACTCTGATACCAAGTAGAAACTGTTAATGGCTTTCACAACCACAACCTTCCATATTATTCAGTATATATACAGAGAGTGATTTACTTAACACTTTGAATTGTTAGCCTAAAGAACTATTCCAACTACAATTTTGTATATACTCATGCAGACCTAATCTTAAGGGATATATACGTAACAAGTGGATAGACTTATTCTTGCTAAGAGTTGCTGCAGTTATGGGCTGCACTGGTGTAGACAATCTTAACATGCTATCATGAAAAAACTTATAACCCGCACAAATTTATAGCAGAACTTTTAATTTTGCTCACCTTAAATTGGTATTTCTCCTAAGGTAAGAGTACTTTTTCCTTTCATCGAAAGAATATTTTTCAGCCGAAGCATAATAAAAACCCCTACCTTCACATTGTATTTTTGTTATGTATAACAAATAATGTCGGTCATCAGTACAACTAAGTATTATAACTTTTACACAATAATAATAGTGCGTAAAGTGTAGAATTATAAGATTAAGATATCTTAAGTTCTACACCAATGTTTTATTTACACTCAATGCTGGATTTTGTAAATAATAAAGACCAGAGATGATTATGCATCCAAAATATCGAAGTAAAAAAATTAAATGCATTATGTCATAAAGTTAATTACTGAAAAATGAAAATGGTAAATTACAGAATCTCTTCGAACAATCTGTTATGAAATTGACCCATAACGAATTTATGAATAACTTTTCATGCAGACATTATTCACTTGTAAATAAACATATACCAAATTAATAAATCTGTAAATAACTTCTTTGTGCAAAATATATAACAGCTTGTTTTAAATTATCTCAATTTCATAAATATTTCATTTTACATTGTATATGTATGTGTGTATGCATACGTGTGTGTGTGTATATATGTATGTTCATACGTATGTATGCATATGTTTATACGTATGTGTATATATTTATGTGCGCTTATGCGTATTCATATAATTGGAATAGAAAGTTCTTGTATAACCTCATCTCCAATCAACCAATGCTTAAAATTTAATGTTATTTGGTCATATTTAAAACAAATAATGGTTAGAACTGTTGAAACCATAATATGTTTACTTCATTTATATGTAAACTATGAATGAATTTGATTTCATCAGTACAATGGTTTCTTTTTGGCTATGTTATAACTAAAACAGTGTCTGCATTAGGTAGTGTATTCTTAATGTAGCTTTGGTTAATAGTAGAGTAGTATAGGGGAAAAGGAAATTTAAATATACGTAGGAGGAGTAAATGGTTGTTTCTTATGTCTTAGGTTTTAAATTGTTAGGTTAAAACGATATAATAAATGTACTATATCTGTTTACTATGGTTGGTTATTGTCTTATCTTTTGCTTCATTCTAAAGATTTAATACTGGAGTAAAAATTTACACAATGCATCAAGAAAACTTGACTAAAAATAACTAATTTGACTACAAAATTTAGTGTCTAAACAATGTGAAAGGGTTACTTATATCAAAGTGCTTGATGCATTCAAATGCAACAAATGTAACCTGCAGCGCTTGAGTTAAATGAAAGTTGTATATCATAATTTACAAATATTAGTCCTTTAATGGAAGTTATGCATGCCTTGATCCTGTGATTAATTTTTTTCTCTACATCACCATATTTATCCTCAAATATAGTATGCAAATGCCTTGTTATCCATCACTTCCGTTGCCATGTCCATGTTCTTAAGCTAGTATACTCTATGGTATGTCGAGACCATTTACAAACTTCTAAAAACTTCAAGTTTTATCGTAACAATCAAAATAGAAAAAAAAGAATAAAGCATAACTTCTAACTTAATTACTATTAGAAGTACATAACATCTAAAGTATTTGCAAAAGCTAAAGACTCGAATTATATACTGAAATAACCATTTAATCAATTTTTTGTTCTCTTTGTTAGTAAGTGTTTGTTTATTTTATGAAAGTAATATATATATATATATATATATATATATATATATATATATGATTGCAAAAATGGGGTCAAATGAGTACTTAATTTATAACTGAATGTTAAAGCCAAAA
This sequence comes from Allium cepa, assembly GCA_030765085.1. Taxonomy (NCBI): domain Eukaryota; kingdom Viridiplantae; phylum Streptophyta; class Magnoliopsida; order Asparagales; family Amaryllidaceae; genus Allium; species Allium cepa. The sequence continues at coordinate 752,774,352 of CM060931.1, read as the reverse complement.
GCTATAAAGCAACAAAGTTATGTGCCACCAATTAAACAGTAGAAGAAGGTAGAGAAAGAAATTGTTGTCTAAAGGTAAATAGTGAGTGCTGAGCTTTCATCGAGGAAATCTAATAAGTATATTGGCATGAATGATGTGTAAAAAAAAAAACTAGGTTGCTACTTCTAGAAGCGCTATCACAGGCGGTGTTGTTTAAAAGAACACTGCAAACATAGTAATGAAGCTTGAGAAAAATAGTTTGAACTGGCAAAATATAGAGCAAGCCAACATTATTTGTGGTTTAAAAGTTATAAAATAATGTTCTGTATATGCACAGTAAAAATGAATCACATTCGATGACATTTCAATCGTATATATACAATTATTTTAGCACGTTCTAACAGAATTCAATCAAAAGAAGCTAAACCCAAGAGTGATGACTTTACAGTATATGCATGGTAAATTAAATCAAATAGTCAATCACAAAGGAGGTAACAAAAATACTAAATGATGCGTACAATTTAAATATTTCATGCACAATGCATCCAAAAATAGTCCCTTAACTCACATAATTTTTTTTGAAACTTTAAATACAACAGCCTTCAAATTATTCACGAACTTCATACGAAGTGCATTTTTTCACATGTGGAAACTTTTTCTTTTTGAGAACATAGTAATTCATGAATAAAATACATATTTTCCATAACATTTTTTAGATCTGATCCGTTTCATCGGAAATCCTTGATTTTTAAATATGGATGCCAAGAGGTATAATCGATTATTAAAGTTTTACAAATAGTTTAACTTACAGCACAATGTAATCATTACCATGACAGGAAAAAACATGGAAGTGAAAATAAATCTGAACATAAATCACCTATTTACAGTTTCACTGCAAGCATACAAAATTTATGCAAGTAACACATATTTGAAACAATCACAAAAATATCCAACAAAATAATAGCAGAGAAGGAGTAGATCTAAACCCAATTGCATTTTAAAATACATTATCTACACGTAAATGAATAAGTTAACTTGCTAGAAAAACTAATGGAGGGAAGAGAACCTAGTAGAATAGAACACTATGCATTCCAGACGGTCGAAGCCCTTGATAAAAGCAAAGTCGCCTCGCTAGATTCTATACAAATAAGGGAGGAAGTAGATGGAGCAGAGAATCAGAGCTGTAGGGTCGGGCGGATAATCGAAGTTGTAGGCGCTGGCGATGATAATCAAAGGAGAGGTCGACGTCAATGTATGGGCAAAGGCACAAATTTAGGGTACACCAATATTTAGGGCTTGGACGATAAGGGGATGCGAAAGGAAGAAAAATAAAGTACGTGACGGTTCAGTTTAAAATTTGGTCAGGGGGTTTTTGAGTTGTAGAAAAGGAACTCGATAATCATATTATATTATATATTACAACTTCATGTTGGGAATGAGATAGATACGGTTTTCAATGTGTTTCAAACAACCTCATTGCAATTTAGAGATTTAGATATCTTCACTTTTGTTAGGATAGATGACTTGGATTCTAATGTTCAGAAGGTGACATCAATATTCTAAAGTTAAATTGAGCGAACCTCAGCTTTTAACCTAAGCTTTAAGGCTCGATTCCTAAAACGGAGCGACGCTCAGTTCTTAAAACGAAGTGATGCTCAATTCTTAACTAAGCGAAGAGCTTAGTTATTAACTGAGCACTCTGCAAGTTTTAATAGAAGCTTGGCTCTTAACCGAGCTTATGCTCAAATTTCGATTATTTCATTTTTTTTTCCTGGTGTTTTTTTTTTCATTTTGTTTTATAAACCGAGCGTTATTTCTGAATGTGTAGGTTTTAATATAAGTTACAAAAGAAAAGAAAAATCAGAAGTTCGAGTTGATGTTAATAAAGGAGTAACTAATTTATAATCTAGTGTCAATGGAAATGTAAGCTTCTTGACATTTTGTAATGGTGAAGATTGAAGTTTTCATACGATGAGCTTTGTAGAATTTGGTATGAAGTTTGATGCATGTTTTGAAATTTGCGGTATGTTGGTTTTAAAATTTGGTTACATGTATGTTAAACCAAATTGGAATGAAATAAAATGGGACATTAGGATAAGATGCGACTGAGATATTGTTTTTCTAAACTGAATTTCGGTATTTACCGATGTATATAATCGGTACGAATAAGGAATTTTTCAATGGTTATAATCATTTGAAATTTTCTATTTTAGTAACATATTTTCCAATGGTTATAACCATTTGAAATTTCATTATTGCCAACGGTTATATCCGTTGGAAAATAACAAAGTTCTTGACAGTTATTTCCATTGGCAAATAACAAAATTCCTAACGGTTATAACCGTTGTGAAATAACAAAACTCCAAATGGTTATAACCGTTAGGAAATATGTTATCGGATTTGTCACATACCTATTAATAATGGTTATAGCCACTACAAATTTGATTTGTAACAGTTATAACCATTACGAAATGTCAATTCTGTTGTTGTGATAAATGAACAATTTATGTAGTATAATCGTTTTAAATTATGAGAATAATTTTAAACTTTATATATATATCACAAAAAATTATTTTGGTGGATAATCAATAATCATCTCTTGATAATGAAAGATATTAGTCATCTCTTACAAAATGAGTTTCCAAATTAATTGATTTAAAGTGGATTTTGGAAAGAAATTAAAATATTTTCACTTAATAAAATGTTTTATGATGATTACATAAAGTTGATAATTTTATATGTCTTAGATTTCCGAGGAAAAAGAAGATCATTTAATAAATGATTTAGCATAAAGCTTGTTTGAAAACGTAGTTTGATCTTAAAATGGTTTGCATAATTTCAAATTGATTTAAAAGCTAAAATTTTGTTTGGAAAAGCGTTGTATTAAAACATCGATAACTTGAGATTTTTAACTCCAAATGAGTTCGATCTCTTTGTAAATGCAAGATCTTTCAATAAGGTATAAATTTTCTTTTTGCCACTTTGGAAAATTTTGCATTTTACTGAGTCTAAATAGGGTCTAAAAGTGGATAGGCAGTTCTGCCATATTACAAAATTCTCTAAGATTTATGCTGAAAGTAAATTTAACATAACTTTCAAATTGTAAATCCAATTTTGATGATCTTTATATCTTTGGAAATCTTAGATTAAGTAGAACAACATTCTTTTAGAAAAAATTCTGATTTGGTCATTTGTTGGGTCAAAACATGTCTTCTATATAACAGGTCTGAAATGTAATTGGTCTATTTCCCCTTAATAATTAAATGTAGCACTTCTTATTATAAACATGAGCTGTTATCATCTATTTGAGTTAAGTACAAGTGAAAGAGGATAGTTGGACTACATTTTGTGCAAATAGATTATATATAAGATGTGCAAACTCGCTTTAAAGTGCTAAAAAGAAAGGTATGTTTTCGGATTGATTTTAAGAGTTGAATGATGGTGTATTGTGTGTTTCTGACCTGATGGTCGATGTATATTATATAAATCATTTTTGTAACATTGCATACGGTCATCCGTACAAAGGAGACTCCATTGATTTTTCTAGAAATTTCTAACACTTCGAAAATTTGAGAAACAAATTGAAAAAATAATATATGTTGCGAACTAGAGAATACCTATGGTAGAATTAGAGAATAAACAACTTAAATTTTATTTAGCTTTAATGAAGAGTAATGAATTTAAATTTAAAATCTAAGTAAGAAGCTTTGGAAATTTTCAAGTGTTGAAAATTAAGAATTTTAAATCTTGAAGATAATGGGGTGGAAAACTTTAAGAATATTTGATTAGTAAGAGAGAGTTTAAAAATATATTCTTTGAGTCTTAACTTGCCTTTGTGCAATTATTTTTCGACTTGCATTTATGCGGTCGTATGAGTTTGGTGGTATTGAAAAAAAACACCTACCTCTTATTGGGTTTTCTTTCCGTAATAGTTGTCAATCTAATATCGGTATGACTCCCTTCGTAGTGTTACATGGAAAGTCTTATTGATTATCGTCCTGTGGGTTGGAGTTCGGGATAAAGTTATGACTAAATACCGACTCTGTTCATGAAGCTTCGTAGGAATCGATTTCACCCGATTTGTCTATTGCGTAGCATCCTATTCGTAATTTGCTTCGAAGGTGAAACGCCTTCGAAATAGGATGTATTGCTCATAGATATTCAATGGTCCTTAAATCCCAGTAGTTCCACTAGGGAAACCATAGAATTAATCGAGCAATCTTATCTGGTTTTCTATCATCTTGTGTTGAGGGTGAGAAATTTTAAACTCTAGCTTATCTAACTTTCTTTGCTGATGAAATAATTATGTTGAATATAGCTCTTTTCTAGAAAATTATGAGGACGCAATTTTTTTAAGGGGGAAGTCTATAACAACCCTGGTTTCAGTGATTACCTATAAGTATTAAATTGAAAATTAATAATAGTTTTGAGAATTATAATTATTTATTTGGAATAAATAATGAATTTTGAAAATAAAATGAGAAAAATAATGTTTCGAACTTTATTTTATTTATTTGAGTTAATAATGATTGGGAAATGGGTTTATTTGGAGAAAATGCAATAATTGTATTAATTATTGCCAATTACTTCTTTTAATAATTATTAAAAGAAGTTTGAGATTCTTTAAAGGTTTTTTATTTAAATAAAAAGATGGAAATTGGTCTAAAATATGTTTGGCTATAAATTAAGTTTTGAAACGGTTTAAAATATTTTTCTAAGCGAGAAAAGAATTTTTGTGGAATTTTAGAACTTAAAAATAGATTTTTATTCATTTATTTGAGTAAATAGTGTATTTTTTAAAAATAAAGGATTTTTATAATAATGATGTTTTAAAATAAAAATTAATCTTTTCACATAGTGTAAAATATTTTATTTCATGTGTATATAAGTTTGCATTAGTTGTTGTATGAAAATTTTAAAGGAAAATGCAAATTGTTCTGTAAAATAGAATTAATATATGCAACAGTGGCGTAGTGGTAAGATACTTGCTTCCTGGTAAGCAGGTCGCAGGTTCGATTCCCGTCTGCCCTGCTCCCAATTTCAAGACACGGAGGTGGGTCCCCGTTAACCCAACAAAATGGTTGGGGGCATCAAATCTCTGTGCTGGGCTAGCTTAAAAGGGGGGTTAGTGTGGCGGACAGCTGAATTCCCTAGCTCTACTCTCCGGAGTAGGGTTTTAAGAAAAAAAAATGCATATTTGTCTTAGTGTTGAATTAGAATTAATATAGCTTAATTATTTCTTTCTTTTTAGGTCAAGGCCTATTATTTATACAAACCTATAGAAGTGAATAGAAGCTTCTCTTCTCTTGTACGTACAATTTTCACTCCTTATACCAGAAAATGAGAAATCAAAGAAAGAAAGAAAAATGGCTTCCCTCTCTTATTGATAAATAAAAATTACTTAAAAATTGCTGAAAGTTAAAGAGAAATCAAGAGAGTAAACTGCAAATATAATCAAATGCAAGTAATCTAATCCAAATCCCTGAATCAATATTTTGTCTATTTTGTTGGAGAAGAAATTTTGTTTGTAACTCTTAGTTCTTGTTCTGCATGTCCACTGTTTTCAAGTTTCAAGCTCCTACAATCAAATTCAAGGCTAAAGGTTGTATCTTGCAGCTTTAACTCATGTAACAAGGTGCTAAGGTGAGTTACATCTCACATTACTAGCCTAAAACCATATTTGCAAGCCAGAATCTGGGCACATTTTATCTGTCTCTTATAGTTTCAGTATAAAATATGCTTTTACAGCTGAATTCCCTAGCTCTACTCTCCGGAGTAGGGTTTTAAGAAAAAAAAATGCATATTTGTCTTAGTGTTGAATTAGAATTAATATAGCTTAATTATTTCTTTCTTTTTAGGTCAAGGCCTATTATTTATACAAACCTATAGAAGTGAATAGAAGCTTCTCTTCTCTTGTACGTACAATTTTCACTCCTTATACCAGAAAATGAGAAATCAAAGAAAGAAAGAAAAATGGCTTCCCTCTCTTATTGATAAATAAAAATTACTTAAAAATTGCTGAAAGTTAAAGAGAAATCAAGAGAGTAAACTGCAAATATAATCAAATGCAAGTAATCTAATCCAAATCCCTGAATCAATATTTTGTCTATTTTGTTGGAGAAGAAATTTTGTTTGTAACTCTTAGTTCTTGTTCTGCATGTCCACTGTTTTCAAGTTTCAAGCTCCTACAATCAAATTCAAGGCTAAAGGTTGTATCTTGCAGCTTTAACTCATGTAACAAGGTGCTAAGGTGAGTTACATCTCACATTACTAGCCTAAAACCATATTTGCAAGCCAGAATCTGGGCACATTTTATCTGTCTCTTATAGTTTCAGTATAAAATATGCTTTTGGCCGCCTCTTTGTGAATGAATAACTTCTTGATCTTTTCATGAATTATTGCCAAATATTTTCTAGATTATACTTTAGATGTTGTATTACATTCACGCCTAATTTTGTGGCATAATTCATCCATTTGCTATCTCGAATCGCTATTGAAAAATCAACGCGAAGTCGGAAAATTTGCCGGAGAGAGTACGTAACCCAGGTCGACAGGCATGATGACCTAGGGTCGACCAAGGACCAATGAAGGTTGACCATATGGTCGACCTAGATGGGTGCGAGGTCGACCTAGCAGTCGACCATGTTGTCGACCTGGAGCCTGTGAGTTTAGCCTCTTCTCTCCTTTGTTTTAGTGCTTGTTTTCCACACAATTTCATTCAATTTTGATGATGATTTTTGTGTTGTTTTGAGAGCTATGATGCCTATCAATAGGCTGGCTAAATTTTGAGAATTTAAATTCAAATTTGGATTGATTTTGAGTTGAATTCAAATTGAATTCGAATTGGATTTGAGTTATCGGTGTTGAGGTATTTTCATTGCTTTTCATGATTTTTGAGCACGGTTTTCTCCAAACGATTTTGAAATAATTTTTAAAATAAATTAGCATTTAAAATAATTAATATATGACATTTTTAGATTATTTTTGAGCTACACAGTATATATATTCTCTATAATAGGGGAATTTTCAAAGTTTGATTCCAAATACGATTTCGGAAATTGGTTTTAAAAGCTTGTTTTCTCAAGTAAATTATTTTATATATATAATACACGTTCTTGCAATATTCGAAAGAATGAGAAGGAGAATTAAAAAGTTTGATAAAACATGTGGTATAAGACACGTGCATTTATCTTATCGGTTAATTCTTTACTTGTTTGTTTGATCGTTTTGATCTTCAAGTCGAGTATACCGATGAGATGACGTTAACTTTTTACTAATTTGAGTGTGAAATTTACTGGCGTTAACTAAACCATTTAGTTTGAACATGTTGTATGGGACATACGTTAACACTGTTGGGGTTCCTATCCGAGAGTTTATGACACATTTGTCTAAGAGATGTATTTGCCAGTATTGGACCTTCGGGTCATTTTTCCTTCGGGATGTTTGTCTAACAGACATTTGTCATTGCGACGTAATTGTCCTTTAGGATGTTTTCCCTTGGGATGTTTGTCTAAGAGACGTATTTATTTTTCCTTCGGGACGTTTTTCTAAGAGACGTGGCACCTTATTTTGGGAGAACGGTACTTGGCGGGCTTCGGCCATAAGCACGCGCTATATCTTTGATATGATTTCATTGATTTCCTGGTGATTTTCCAAATGTGTCGCATTTTTACACTATTGGCCATTTGATCCATTCGAAATATTATATATGGCGATTACATCTTTGGAAATTGAACTCCTTATCGAGTTTTATATATGAGATTTGGGTTTGCCAACACTGGCATTATTTGAGACTTGCCTTTTGGCGTCTTATATGAGGTTTGCCTTTTGGCGTTTATTTGGGATTATAGTCTCCTATGTTGGAGATTTATATTTGATGGCCTTATGGCGTATTTTGAGATGGTAATTTCTTTGAGGTTGTTTTGAGTTGGTAATATGGCGGGTTTGGGATTTATCCTCTTTGGTGTTATCTTTTTCTCCTAAACCGTATTTGATGTTTTGTGATACGCCGATGAAATGAGGCATGCTTTTATTGTGAGATTTGTTATAGAGTTTTATTGCCTTTGAGTTGCATTCATATTTAGTTATATAACTTAAAATTACTATATACCTGCTTAGTTATGCCATGTGAAGTAACCATATACCCTTGAATTATTCCTTCTCACTTGAGAAGATTATCGTCTAGACTTATGCTCATATTATCACTTATCCTTATAAACTGATTTATTTACGTAGACTGACCCGTGTATTTTGTACTCGGGTCAAACTGAAGTGTTTCGGGTTACGTCCTTATGGACATAGCCTATTCTGCTCCTGCATGGACTTATTTGCTAGCCCTTTTTGTTGTAATCTGTTTGTCGCTACTCTGATATGTATACGTATTTTTGACTTGTGCGTATATTGTGTTCGTCATACCACTTATGATGTATTATTTGTATTGTATTGGGATGTATTAGTATATGTGTGTGTGTTGTGTGTGTATCTGTTTGTTGTTCTAAGATGTGTTATGCATTTGAGTTATTGTATTTTGTTCTGATAATTCATATAGCCACCTATGGCTTTGTATTAAGTATTTATTGGATATGTCGATCCACTTAAGTTAGAAAAAATGGAGCAATTATCGACATATCGATAGATATTTAGGACAAGGGTTTAGATGGTCGCTCCTAAACAGTCATATTCTCCGCATTAGCAGATGTTATTACCCACTAATACTCTTTGTTAATGTGGGTCTCGGGCTGGGGTGTCGCAAACACTATATATCAATATTTATTTCATCACGGTATTTAATCTGGAAATGTACCTTTATTTAGCGTTTTTAAGCGAATAAGCTTACTATACATGCAATTTGACGACCCAAATCTAGCTAATAACTCCTTGTACTTGTACTTACTTAATTTAAACACGTAAGTACCAAAAAATGAAATTTAACAACATTTCATTCGTTTAAATAGTTAAACCTATACTTTTCACAATAAACATGTTAAACCTGTATTTATAAGCAATCATAAGGTTGCAATACTAATTTAATTACTTTACATTAATTCATATACCATTTCATTCAATTCGAATGATTTACAACCAAATTTTTCTTGCATCATTTTTACATTTATACCCCACAAATTCATATCCATTCCAAATTGATTAAAAATCAATTTATTCTCTTGCCATTGATTCATAAAATTTAATTTACTTCGATTTTCGTCAAAAGACAATTTTCCATGCTATTTGGTGCTATTTATTAATAAAAAAACTATTTGAGCTTATAAACCATTCAAAATTGACTCTAAATTAATTTATCAACTTCAATTAATTCACATTCAATTTTATTCTCAAAAATCTTGTTCGTAAATTTTATATTTGACAACCCAATCCTTACCAATTTTTATTTATGAACCATTTGCTTAAATAAATATTAAGGTGTATTATAACCTTTTATACATCACTTACCTACATTTCCACTTAAAATTTCAATCCCATACTCGAATTCATTTAAATGATATCCAAGGCCATATTCCATTTATTTACACTTAAATTGAGCTTAGTCATCACCACTCCAATCCATTTTTATTTTATTCGAAAACATTTCAAAATATATTTAATTCGCTTATATTTAAGTCGAATTTCATTTATAACTCAAGTTTCATATTCAATTTCAATCCACAATCCAATTTACTTAACCAAGTTATGTTCCATTCCCATATTCAATTAACTAATTAATTTACCTAATTAGTTCACTTCCATTTTATAATTCATAATTAGATTTTTATATCAAGAATCACTCCATTTAATTTTCTTGAGTTCAAATTCGTTTTTTAATTCAAGTTTGGATTTTTATTCCTTCACCAAAATATCAAACATTTTTATTTTGGGTTTTCAATTTTACTTTTCAATTTTATAAGTTACACAACTTAATTTTTTTTTTTACATTTCCATCAATTCTATACTCGAGTATATTCACATATTATTATTGACCCAAGATCATACAACACTTTATAGCTTAAATATATATTTATTTCATTAATTCCAATTTTGTAAGCTATTCAAACTCATATATTTTCAATTCTAATGTTTTTCCCTTAATTGTTTTTCCATTTAGATTTTATAACCTAGTTATATAGTCACTTTACAATTCAAGTTATTTGTATAATTCCATTCAATATCATTTCTAATTCCAATTCAATTCTTATTTAACTTAACTTAAGTTAAATTCCAATTCACACAATTTATCTTAACTTACTTAAGTTAAATTTCCATTCCAAACTTCAATGCTCCACACTTCTCTTTCTTTAATACCATTTTCACAATTATAATTTTGAAACTTATTTTCTTCTGGTTTCATAAAGCATTTAAATGGGAATTCCAGAATTCAAACACTTGTTCTTATTTCAAATCATTTTGAAATAATATATATATATATATATATATATACACACACACAAATATATAACTCTTAATTTTAACAAACCATCTCCTTAGAATTTTCAAAATAAACTTGATTTTATCCAAAACGAATTTCCTTCCAGATTTTCAAAACAACCCTTATTTTTCAAACAAAAATCTCCATATTAGATTACTACGGTAGCAATCCGTCGCTTAGAAACTCGAAAATGAATACTGATGTTGCGGCCGTTGTAACGACCCATTTTTTCGCCTTCCAAAAGTCGACATCAATACGTCCATTGTATCAAATGTCGCACAATCGAATGCCTGAAAACCGAACCGTTAGGGTTAAAGAAGAAGAAGATAAAAGAAGAAAAAGAAACAATAACATAATCTCACATTTCGCAGCGGAACAAATATAATAGATAAATGAATAATTTTTATAAAAAGAACTATATTTGTTTTACATACCTCACATTATCAGAGCTTACAACAATACAAAACACAACATTGACATTCATTAGAACTTTCTTACATGAAAACTTGACTTGCACCAACCCAAACGCAGCGGACACTATATAGTATAAGTGATACGTTCCACCATCCAGCTTGCTCCTGATCTCCACAGCATCTCTTTTCTAACTTCGCTCCCGAATAACTGATAACCTGACTCTAGGCTGCTCGTGTTGTGGGCACCCAGAATTTAGAAAGAGAACAATAAACTCCAGGTCGGTCGCGAGACTGGTGTAAGATCTTAAAACATTTATTTTCACAAAGAAAGGAAAAGAAATCTGCTATGCTTTTTGGAAAATGAAACTACCATAAGGCCTCCCCGCACACACATAATGCAAGTGCATAATTGGAGGAGATTTCTCCTTATAATAGTCAAACATGCTTGATACACAAAAACTCTTTTGAGTATTATCATTAGTTCATAGTGGAAAACATTTTCAAGTATAATATTAATCTTAGTCAGCATAGGCATTTCGCACTTATGCCTTAGCTACCATGTTCAATGGCAGGTTACCGCCATATTCCTTGGCAGGTTATACAACTAAAACCATACATGACGTGTATTGTTTCTTTGGATTTCCAGCAAATGGTCAGGCTAAGGAAATTCCTACTGCCACATGGGTACGCCTCTGGAGGGACGTCCATGAACCTACCCGGATCTCTGCCAACACAAGGCCAGGTTACCTCTGTAACTAGGTAACTACTACTTGAGTATGCCATCTCCCGGTCGTTTGCAACCTTTATCCTAGGATCCTTAACTACAAAGCAACGACCATAAAGTATAATAAATTTGCAGCAACAACATAGGTAAAATATCTGGGCTCCATACCTTGATATTACCCATTTCCAGAAGGAAATGACATACCCTAAGGGGTCGCTACCCCCAAATAACCTTGCCGCATCCTTCCTGTTTCGACCATTTCCTAGTTGTGAGGTCCGATGAAGTCTCAACCACAAAGCTACACTTTTCACAAAGTCATGCTTCGATCAACAAATGATCAGCAGCACTTCGTATGCCACATTATCAATTTGGGAATATATCACTAGTAACCATCAACTACATAACCTCTGAGCTCGTACGTCTCAGAGAAGGGTGTTAAGCTAAGAGAATAAATTCTCCTCCACCAACAGAAATGTATTTTATAGAAACCAGCTTTACATCTCAAAGTAGAACGTCAGACACACATCCATACAAGTCCGTTCCGGGATCGAATGGAACTGAAGGCACTTCCAAAGAAGCCCTTGCAAATCCGGATATTCACAAATCACGTCCGAATTCCCCATCACAAAGGGTGATAAAATCTCTGTACCGGAGCAATCGGGTGTAGAGACATTCAACATGTAATCCTTTCGTTTTCGAAAATACCCGATCTTCAACACCGTCTTCAAATGCGATCACATTTTGTCGTATCATTATTCGGAATGGGTTTTATGACACAAAGTCCTCTTCCAGCTAATCCGAATAATGAGCGCATATTTTAAAAATAAGTGTTACATTCAGATTTCAACAAATCATAACAAATTTTTACTTTGATCTTTTAAACAAAAGATACATCACAATCACAAAGGTTCGATGTGGTTTTCGAATACCCATTTAGAATCCGACCCCCGGTCGCATCGAAATTCAATTGCCGATTAAAGGCCAATATTGATAGTCGGTTATTTAACTATCAATCAATAATTCACAACAATCACCAATTTTCAAATAATTTTTCCTTAATTATTTATTTTCAACATATCTTCGCAAGATATATTTTCATATTTCAACCTTTTGAAAACAAATTTCAAATCAATTTCCACATTTCAATCCTTTGAAAACAAATTTCAAATCATTTTCCTTACGCAGAAAATATTTCCAAACAATTATTCATTTTCACTTAAAACCTACCGAGTTCAAATACTTTAAAATAATTTAAATTACTTATCCAAAAACAAATATTTGGAAACATAAAACTATTTTCGAATACTCTATTAAAAAATATTATTTATGAAATTTTATATCAATATCTTATATAAAAACTTCAAGTCCAAACTAGTTTTAAAATAAAATTAGTAGATAAAGTACAAATATTTAAATAACCATTTTCTAAAACAAATTTCAATTTAATCTTTAAATGATCACTTTATAATTTACTAAATAAATCTTTACTTTAAAGATTTTCAAAATAACTTAAGAAAATAATTTCTCCAAAATATTCTTTAAAATCAACTCTAGAACTTCTAATTTATATTTTAAAAACTACTTTGCAAATATACTCGGCTTTCCAGGGAAAATACACTTTCCATTCTAGAATGGTTCATTCAAATCAATTTATAAATCTTTCTGTATTTATTTTAAATTTACGTTCCAAATCCCTAAATTCCTCTCCACACTTTTAAAAATAAACTAGTATTTATTTTTAAAACAAATTTTCTCTTTCTTTTATAAAATTCCCATTATGAATTTAAATTTCCAAATATTCATTGATATATGATTTTCAAATCGTTTTCCAAATATTCACTTTCAAATACCAAATCAAATTCCAAATTAATTTCCAAAAATTTATTTCAAACACCAAGTCAAATTTCAAATTGATTTCCCAAGAATTCATATTTTTTAAACACCAAATCAATTTCCAAATTGATTTCCAAAGTTATTTCAAACAACAAATCAATTTTTTAAATTTGATTTCTAAATTCATTTCCTTTTAAAATAAATTCCTTTATCCCTTCCAACTTATTCAAAATCCGAATATTAAAAAATTCTGCAACTATTAAGCAATATTACTCAAAACCCATTTATTAAAATCTTTTCCCATATTTTGGAATTTATTCAATAAGTTTTCAAAAATAAAACTTCATCTATTTAAATTTCTTCTTTTAAATTCACCCAATTCCTTAAATGAATTTATTATAAATTTTCTACTTGAATTTCAAAAATCCAATTTTATTTATTTCTGGTATCCTATGATACCAAAAATATGTTCGGCTAAATTATAGCCGTCATCGGTTTCAATCACAAATATAATCACACAAAGATTATAAATAAAACAACACACGGCATTTAAACAAATTCAAATATTTGTGGCATCTAGATGGATTAATCCAACCTGTTTCCCTGCACCCATAGACGTTAGCACAACAATTAAATACTAATTGCACTTCGAGGTGGAATATCGCGGTATATGGGATTTATAAAATATTATCCACTATTATGCGGCGTATAGGGTCTCATCCGCTATATAATGCGGGAAATCAATCACTTCAAATACGTATATAATACCAATTCCACTTCGAGGTGGAATATCACAGTATATGGGTTTAATATAATATCATCCTCTATTATGCGGCGCATAGGGTCTAATTCAATACAAATGATAATAAATTATCATCCAAGCACACAATCAACAATTTTAAATTTAACTATTTAAAAATAAATCAGAAAAATCTGATTGATTGAAAAGATCTCACCTTTTTGTCTATGCATGCAAATCCACTTTCTTTCCAGCTTGTTTTCTTTATTGTATTAGTGCTTGTATAAATATTAGATAATTAAATTAATATTCAACTTATTGAACAATTACTTTCCTTTTGATAACTAATTATTTATTTAAATAAACTTTCTTTAATAAAAATATCCTTTAGCATCCAAAATAATAAATAAGTTTTATTAAACAAATTAATCTTCCTAATATATATACTTTTTTATCATATAAAATTAGACCAGTAAACTTAAAGTGTGTTTGTGTATTATATATTTATATAAAATATCGAATATCCTTTACTTCAAACATAAATTTTCTCTGATTTCTGTAACCACATATATTAATATAATTTTGAAAGCAAACAGTAAATATATATATAACTATTTTTACAGACTTACTGTAAATTTAAAATAATTTTTTTACTTCATGTTTTAAATTGACAAGAAAATCATATATGAGTTTTAAATGAATAATAACATCGAGGAATCAACGACAAAAACTCACCTCGACCCTGCCGCATTGCCGAAGAACAGATATCGCCCCCTCAGCTTGACTTCCACGGTGCTGCCTCGTGCGCCCCATGCGGCTCACATGCACGCGAATTGCTCACGAAACCCTCGCCTCCGCCCTTGATGCGGCCACCGAAAGTCCACCACGAGCAGCTGCCACGCGCCTTCCTCCAGATTTCGCCAGCGAAGCCCCATCATCTGCGACCTCGCCATGAAATCGACTGCGACCGAGATTCAATGTCGTCTTCGTATCCGAAGTCGATAACGTCCTAACCTTGATTTCAGAAGAAGATGTACAAAGTGTCGAATAGATTAGAGGAGGGAAGGAGACGTGTGGTTTATCCTATTCTTCCCTTTTTTTAAAGGAAATTCGTTTAATTTTTCGATCTTAGAAGGAGGAGGAGGGGGACAATGAACGAGCAGCCACAAAAATGAATTCGATTTTATCTGATGAATGAAAGAAGGTTTTCTTTTTTTATTTAGATTTCTCTCGGCCAAATTGATTTCGATCGAGGGGATAAGAACACCTGCTATGAAATTAGAGATAGTGGTTGACACATGTTCTAAAATATGAAACGTGTAACTACCTTGGAAAGAAATGGTATTATATTAAATATTATATATATATATATATATATATATATATATATATTTTAATTTCAAATTTAAATTTAAATCGTTACAATTACGCAACTCACGATTTCGATCTCCAATCGAGACATGCCGCAGGCGTTTATGATGTTTAACCCCTGCTTCGAACGCAATGGAAAAGGTTCCGAGGCCAAATTCGATCATATGGAGAAGATAGCTTTTTGAACCCAGCTATTAAATTGAATTTCGATATAAATTTCAGAACGTTTGCTCATCGTACGGCCACACAATCATTCCAAATGCTACGAAAATTGAAATCTGATAATAATACAATATTACGGATTCAATGGAACTGGTTTCGTCAAATTCCGAGACCGTGCCTTGGAAGGCTATTTTTAAATATTGATTTAAACGATATAAAATTCAAAACTGATTAAATCGCTTTCAAATACAATTTTGAAAGTTCTATTTTCTTCAGTATTATCATTATGAATTTTCTAAGCCTTGAAAATATTTTTAACAAGCTTAAAACTAAAGATTCAAATTTTTACTCAACTTTCGATTATTAAATTAAATAATTTAATTGCCAAAATTCATAGTTATATCTGAAATCCAAGTTAGATTGACTTCCAAATATTTAAAATCAATTAAATATTTCGATTTCAAATGTCCAAAATGTTGGGTCGTCATAGCCGTCATCACCGGAATTATTTTTCATCCACCGAAGTGAGTTTAGTGCTTTATTTCCTTCCAAACCCTTTTTTAGAACAATTTTTACTCAAAAATATTCCAAATAATACAACTATTTTTCATTTCAAAACACTATGGAAAACATTCCCGAAAATTCTCGGGATTAAAATTTTCAAGTTCTGTTTGAATCATATTTTATTTCTAACTCGTTTGTATAATTCATACTTATACAATTTTATTTTGGTTTCTATAAACCATTTTCAATTTTATAGTCTCGTTTTGATAACAGCTCAACATATCAATGCACTATAATTATTTCAGAAAATTATTTATTTTACATCAAAATATAATTTGGGTAAAATTATTTAATTTACCCACCTCAACACAATAATGTGTCTAATTGCCTGTTTTAAGTGTTTATAAATTCCTATCGATTTCGTAGCGTCCCACTACTCGGCCATAATTTTATATGTCACTCAACAGATAAATCAACACAATATAAAACAATTTATACTCACTAACTAATAGGCGCTCATAACTATTAATACACTCAAACTCATTCTAGAGTACTACTGACTCTATTTCTAATGAGTAATCCCCACTAAAGCCGAGGTCCTTTCTTAACCTTCGGCTCTGATACAAAATGTAATGGTCTGGGATTTTTGACCCTTGAAAATCAACATCAATCTGTTCACTGTATAGCATGCCGAGAAATCTAGTGCGAGAAATACCAGATCATTAGTGGTGAAGAAGAAAAGGATAGAAGAAAACAAGAACAACAACACATAATCTCACAATCGCAGCGGAATAATATATATATATATATATATATATATATATATAATAATAGATTTTTATACAAAAGAATTTGTGGCTATTAATATATATACAATCATCAGAGTACAACAATCAATACATCAAAAATGGACGGTTAATGTAACTTTTCCTCACCAGTGCTGACTATACAGTCTACACACACGTTGGAATATAATCAAGTACGTGACATACGACTGAAATCTTCTGGCTCGTCTCCCGAGCTCCGTAGCATCCTAACCTGAATTTGTAATACTCGGTCTGACCCAAGCATTATAAATAAAATAACATCCAAGTCAGTCTAGAAAATCAGCGTGAAAAACAAACTCAGTTGAATTATTACTATTATCAAAATCCTTTTGAAAAACAAAGGTATCATGTAAGATCACGCCATACATAAACATGATGGGTTTTTACCTTACGATAACCAAAACATTTTTATATAAAGTCCAATGATATTATAATAGTGTCTAAGTACAAATACTTATTAAAATAACCGAAACTGTTACATTAATTAAATTCCAGCATACTAAGCTCTACAATCAAAACCGTAAAGGCTCGTATTGGAGAATGGATTCCATACTATGATTGGGTAAGGAACTACCTCCGATGAGTGCTAGATCAATGCACCTGGGTCTAACAAGAACATCTTGTACCCGACCATATAGGACCGGCCAAGCACTTGACTACTAGTACTGAATATGTTATCACCTCGGGTGTTCCCACCCTAATCGAACGCTCTCTTTTCCATGCACAACCATATCCATAATTATAATATAATATATTTGAGGGTATCTAGAAAGGTAATAACATACCCTACTTGGGTGCAACCCACTAACCCTGTTGCATGCTCTGTTTTAGTCATTTCCCGGTTGATGAGGCTTGAGGGTACGTTTACCTATTTAATAGCATTCATACTTGAAATGCTAACACTCCTCTCCAGGCAACAATGCAATGATAGCATTCATCAATACGAGTTGTCCTGGGTCTAGACATACTGAATCTCCAAATCACCATCTTCATTAGCTTGTTGATTCCACAATTCATAACGCAAAAATCGGATCGAAGTGGTTTTTGGATAATCTGATCCTGGTCCCTTCAAAATGATCAACGAATTTGGCCAGATTTAATAGTCGGTTATTCAACTATCAAATAACACGCATAAGCAGTCAATAGGCCTAATTTTCTAAATCTCCAAATATTTATTTCAACGTACCTTTACAAATATATATATATATATATATATATATATATATATATATTCAATCTCTTCCCATATTCCAATATTTGAAAGCCAATTTCAAACTTATATCCAAAGAAGATAAATTTCAAATCATATCTTCTCCATCACTTAGTGAAATATTTCCAAATTCGATTTAAAAATCCATTACTTAGGAAAAATATTCTTATAGAATCATTTCGTAGTTAAAATATTTCAAATCCGTCCAATCCAATACTTAAGAAATATTATAAGTCTATTTTTCCTCTAAAATCATTATATTCCCAATACTTAGGAAAATACTCCATTAATTCCTATTTCTCAAAATCCTTTGCAATTTATTCGTAAATTCCATAACTCATTTATAACTGATTCTATAAGTTCCCGGAAATTCATAAATTAATTTCATTTAAAATTTCCAAAATCGATTATACTTGTCTATAATCCCAGCTACCCATTGCTAACTTCTTTTATGAATTCTAATCTATTTCTGAAGTTTATATTATTCAAACACATTAGAAATTTACTTAAGTCTCCAGAATTACACTATAAGATTTCTTTTGTAAAATGCATATCCTTTAAATAAACCCGTGACAAATCTTAAGAGGATTTATAAATAAATCTCAATCATTCAAAACTCTATATATTTAATATGATTTTAAAGAATAATAATTTATTTTTAAAACATGTTTAAGTAATTATTTAAAATATTAAAACATTCTAAATAAAGATTGATAATGCATTCCCAACTCATTTTCAAATAAAACCAATCAATTTGCAAGGCTGGCTGTAGAAATTAGAAACTTATTTCAATAAACATTAAATATTTGAGTAACTGGCTTTTTCGAAATATTTAATCTAAATAATATCTTTTATACTATATAGTTTGATAAATAGAACCCCATTTAAAACAATTTAAATTCTCCGATAAAAATTTATTTTAAAAATCCAATATTTCCAATTTCAATTTATAAATCCCCCTCAATTCAAATCATATCTGCTCCATCTCGATTTCATAATTATTCTCACATTCAAAAATAGATTCCACTATTTCTTTTCCAAAAACAATTTTTCACTTCTCGTTATACATCCACTCTTGTGTATTTATATTTTTAATATATCCAACGAAATCATTTTTACTTTGTTTATAAACCCCGCTTGTAATTGATAACTCGTTTGGATTTCACTTGTTTATAAGGTTCTCATTTATAACTTCGCATTTAAATCTATTACCTTATAAATACCATTTATTTTCCAAATCTATTTTAAATATTTATTTTTAACTTCTTATCCCCATTTTTTTAAATATCATTTTAAAATTCATTATTAAAAACCCTCGATAAAAGTTATTTAAAATCTCTATTTAAATATTTTTACGAATAGTTAAGTACAGCCTAAAATTAATTATTGTTTTATCCAAATCAATTACTTTAAAATAATCCAAATTTCGATATAAATATTTTCATATTCAACATCTCCTTTTAATTCCTTTAAATTCAGAAATAATATTTATGGTATTTAAAATACCAAAAATAAGGTCAGTGCTACTATAGTATTCAACATTCAAATCACATAACAATCTATAATAGATTATTCAATTCCAACATATATCATTATATATGAAAGTAAAAATCAACATTTGTAAGGAATCCAGTTGGATCCCTCCAACCTGTTTCCCTGCCTCTACGGATGTTAGATAACATAAAATACCAATCCCACTTCGAGGGGGATATCGTGGTAATATAGGGTCATCCCTATTATGCGAGACGCATAGGGTCTTATCGGATCCAATCGGGGGGAAATATATCCAACTACTAATATATATACTACTATATATATTACATCCAAACTGATAATAATTTATAAATTCAACCAGCATCCAATAATTAATTTTAATTATTATCAAATTTAAATCCAGCAATCCAAGAAGAGTGAGATTTACTCACCATGATTTTCAGTTTGCTAATTGTTCCAATTTAATTCTTTTGCTCAGATTCCACAACTATGAATCCTTGATTTCATGCGATTTAACCTCGTATGAGAAGTTATAAATTTTATAAATTAAAGATTTTAAATATAATTAATAAATTAATTCCTTAATTTCAAATTAAAAATAATTACCCTCGCCACTCTTCTTCCAAGCAGTGACTTCAAACCTAGGAGCGCGATCTTCCTTTTTCTTTATACATCGTGTATGAACACAAATCAATCGCAGGCTGCAGAGACCATCGTTGATCCACTATCTCGATTGTCATCCCCATACACGCACGCGTGATTTCAAAATCGAAGTCCAAACTTCCCTGCCAGTACCTCGCGCACTTCACTATCTTTGATGTTGGACACGGTCTGCCGCCCCGCCCTACGACCAACCCTCCATCACAACTTCGATTTCCCCACATGCTGCTCATCGTAAATGGTCTTAGCACCATCCCATGTGGCTGTAATTTTTTTTTATAAACTGAAAATCGCTATTCAATCGATGAGAGAATTTTCTTTTCTTTTCGTCTTTGATTTCTGAATTGAAAAGGAGTGAGGGAAAGAGGGTCGGGTTTTTAAAAAACAAATGGGGAACGGTTCATATGCATGAGGTGGTGGTATAGATATAGGGTGGCTCGTGGTTGAGTAGGTCGGCTAAAAGTTTGACCCCAGATTGACTTATAATTATTTAAATATTCAAAATATCTCGTTTGCATATCTTGAAATTTCCAACCCTTATTGAGGCATACTACGTGGCATTTCTAATGTTATAATCCTACTCCAAACGTAATGGAATAAGTCTAAGTCCCAATTCAACCGTATGGAAGATATCTTTTTAAATCGACAATATTTCTAGGCATTTTCAGATCACACGACCAAACGGTAAATCCAAATGTTACGAAATTTTAAAATCCGACAATAATACACTATTACGGATCCAATGAAACTAGTTTTGTCGAATTCCGAGATTGTGCCACAGATCGCTATTTTTACGCGTCGATTAAATCGACAATTTCAAAAATTGGCTAAATCTTTAGAAATTCTAGCTTTAAAAAAATTTTATTTAAAAACAAATTCTTTTCTTTTAATAATTTAATAACCATTTAAAACATATATCTACATCCAAAAATCTCTTTGAAAACCTTTTTTTAATCAAAATCATCAAAATCAATATTTCTAAAATTTTGCAAAACAAGGCCCTGTGCTACCATAGCATAAGTAACTTAAACACATAAAACATCATCATGGCATCCATAACATCATATATATGAAAATAAATCAACAGTGGTGAGGAATCCTATTAGATCCCTCCTGCCCCCTACATCGAATATAGCATATAATCATATAAATAAAATCAACTGCTTCGATGCGGGATTTGTATATAGAGGGTCATGCATTCATGCATGGGAACGCAGTAGGGTCTCATCCGCTCCACTAGGCAGGAATATATCCAAACCAACTAATATATATATATATATATATCTGTGTGTGTGTGTGTGTGTGTGTGTGTGTGTGTGTGTGTGTTGTCCTATACCATCTAAACAAGCACCAACCATTATATAAATTTATTCTCGCTTATATAAAATAGTAAGCAAGCCAAAGAGGTGAGTTAACTCACAAAAATGCCAGAAGTCGCCTAAGTGCTCCTGATTGAATTAAAATTGAACAATTGTTCAATTTAGCTTAAAATTCCTACGAACTTCGAATTCGCTCAATCCGACTCCATAGCGTAGTGTCCGCTGATACGAATGCAACAAAACTTATTTCGCTTGAAACATGCCTCATATGAGAAAATTATGCACTATTAAACAATCAATAATTAATTATATAATTAACTTAAAATAAAATTATTTGAAAAATTAAACCTTTCACTATACAACTTGTTTTCCTCCCAGGCTTTGTTTATGCGCTCGTTTCTTTTGTTTTTTTTAACGCGTTCGTTCAGTCATTACCCCCCATGAAACAACCACCTAGCTCTGACCACGCATGCAACCAAACGCGCCACCACCTCCGCTTGCACCAATGACCAACATGCGTGCCTCCCTCCTTTTCTTTTTTTCTTTTCGCGTCGCTTGCTCGAAATCATCGTGCACGACCAGCCATGCAAGCACCGCTCTACCCAAACCTGCCGCCTCCAACCACTTGCCCTTTGGCCTAGCCCCATGCCTCCTGTAACGACCCAGAATTTTTATTAATTTAAATTTGAATATTTAATTAATTTTAAATGTTAATAAGTGAATTTTTAAGTCAAATAAATTTTTATTTGAATTTTTGGATTTAATTAGATAATTAAAACAATAATTTAATATGTTAAATTATGGAAATAATTAAAAATTGAGTTAAAAATGATTGAAAATAATTTGGAAAATTTTATTTTATCATATTGAAGTTATAGAAATATTTTAGAACTTTTAAAATCGAATTAAAAGTTAATTTGTGAAAATTGAATATTTTAATATTTAATAATCGACTGTAAAATAGCCAATTTTTGAACAGTCTCAGAATTGAACGAAACCACTTTCATTGGATCCATAATAGTTAGTTATTACCGGATTTCAATTTTCGTGTCAATCGGAGCTATCGTTTGATCGTGGCAGCTCGAAACGCATCGATTTATTTTTAATTTAAATTTGGCGAGTCAAATTAGCCATTTTTCAAAAAGTCTCGGATTTCGACGAAACCAGTTTCATCGGATCCGTAATGTGATATTATTGTAAGGTTTCAAATTTCAAGTCAATTGGATTTACCGTTTGTCCGATACGAATTAAAACGCCTAGAAATCGATTTAAATCGGTTTAATTCAAATTGAGCGTTTACAGCCATAACTCGCACATACTTCCGAATTAGCTTCCGAAACCTGTTCCATTGTGTCCGGAACGCGGGGTAAACCTTAGGTACGCTGGTTACGGCGTCTAAATCGGAGTTCGGAATTCCCGGGATGAATAGTGTTTACGCTTGCTTTTCCTATAAATATCACCTTAAATCTAAAATAAAAATAAAAAAAGAAAAACCCTAGCCATCTTTTACAGCCGCCACCCCCATCTTGAACGGCCAGAAAGCTCCCATCTTTATCCCCAAAATTCTTCAAATCCGTGCAACGATTCGACGAACTTCTAACTGGAGATTTGTAGTGGGTATCGAGTTCTATATATTCAACGGATATGATCTAAAACGATGCACCGAGGAGGGGGATAATGGCCTGCGTTCGACCCTAGCTGCGCACGCATTTCGAGGCACTGGGGGGTGCGCGCGTGACCGGTCTCTGGGCGTGGGTGGTGCCGGGGGGCGCGAGCATGATGGAGTTTCCTGATCGAATTATCATGCGTCGTGGAGGCTCGAATTCGAAAACCTAATTTGCGTGTATGGGTTGAGTTGCGGCCTGTAGATTTTCGTGAGTAGGGAAGAAGCACGGTGGGCTTTAGATCATGATCTAACGGCATGGATTAAGCATAGGTTAAAATAGTTAAAGTTATGTTGTTATTAGTTTATTTAAATTCGAGCAATCTTGTAAAATCAATAACTTTTTCATACGAGGTCGAAAAAATGCAAACTCAGTTGCGTTGGAATCGTATGGACGAGCACTACGCGATGGAGTTGGTTTGGAGTCGTTTGGAGTTAGTGAGAATTTCGGGTAAAATTAAACGCGCGTTTAATTTTATTCGAAATAATCGCTAAAACGGAAATTAAAACCAAGGTGAGAACTTCTCACTCAATCGAATAAGTTTCGATTTTATTTTAAATAGTTAGATTTAAAATATTTGAATGCATGTTTGAATGATGATTGATATCTATTGATTGTTAAAATAGACATTATACGCCGTTAGTAAGCGGATGTTATTTAATATAAACATATACCGCGAATATTTCATAAACAGTGAAATTGGTATTATATATAATATCAATATATATATATTGGCATATGTATATATTGCAGTTGATTGATTTCCCGCATTTTTTGTTTAGCGGATGAGACCCTATTACGCCGTTAGTAAGCGGATAATATTTAATAAAAACATGTACCGCGATAATTTCGTACTGGAGCGAAATTGGTATTGTGCTAATGTTTTTGGATGCAGGAAACAGGTTGGAGGGATCCAACAGGATTCCTCAACAGTTTTTATTTGATTTCAGATATTTTGATATTTGATTGATTATCATATACGATATATGATGGATCGTTGTAGTCGTGATTGACTATTTGGTGTGTAGCATCATTGGACCCAGATTTTGGGATTTTAAAATGATTTTAAAAGTGATTTTGAAAATATACTATATTTTTGGAATTGATCCATTATAAATAAATAACGTTATAATTTTTAAATTTATAAAAATTATAGTTTTTGAGAAATACGGTTAAAAGCTGATTTTTGAGAAATATGAATTAATGACTTTATAAAATAGTTTAAACTGGATTTTTGAATTTATTATTAAAAGTTTAAATATAGGATTTATAAAATTTGATTATTTTATAAATCAAAATGGTGAAATTATAAAGGAAATTAAAGACGTTTCAGAATAATAATATAAACTGATTTATATTAAGAGATTTATAAATGGATATTTATAAATTGAAATATAGACATTTTAAAACGAGTTTTATAAGTGTTTGAATTAAGTGAAAATGAATTTCATTAAAGAATGAAATTTATAGAATTATAAACTGTGAAGTTATAAATGAAATTTTATAAGCAGTAGGTTTATAAAATTTATAAAGTTATCGAAAGAATAAATCTTGGGTAAATAAACAATCTTATAAGTTAAGATTAGTAATTTGGGAAGTTAAATGAACGATTTTGTAAAATAATCGTTTTATAAGTATTTAACTTATAATATGAACGTTTAGTTTATAATTTAGTTATAAACTGGAATAGGTTAATAAAGGAATTTATTAAAGGAATTTTTTATAAATAAATAGAAAAGGAATTTATAAACGTTGTTTTATAAATTCGCAAACGACTTATTTTTGATAAGTTAATTGTTATAACTTATAAATGGAGTTATATTCACGTTTTTAGACTGTGAATAATCCTTTGAAATAAAATGAATAAAAGGATGAAATTTGTTAACATAGTATATTCACGTTTTTAAATAGTGAATGATATGTTAAAGAAATTGTTTTGAATGAGATGTTTAAATTGAATTAAAACGATCTAACGATGTTTTAAATGTGTTGAGATTCGAAACCATAGATTTCAACATTTATTGTTGAAATAGACGTTTTCGAGAAATAAAAGGAAATGGTGGACTATAACACTGTTGTTATAGTAAATGATTTCCGAAAAGAAATGTTTTGAATAGTATTGGGATTTATATATCTATTTAATTTCGAATCCCTATACTAGTGATTTTGGGTTGTCGTAACGATGTTTTACGTAACATTCGTTTTGGCCCAAGTAAATATGTTTAAGTGAATGATTTCCTTAAAGAATGAATTATATACTTAATTCGATTTAAGTATATTGAATATTTTCCAAGGTTGAAAATAAAAATATTTGTGAATTACTTATTTTTTTTTAAGTATGGAATTGTTTTCCAATTTAAAGTGAATATATTGAACTTATCTTTTTGAAGATAAATTGAAAGGAATTATTGAAATAATATGCATGGATATTTTGAAATATAAATTCATTATGGAATTTATATGTGAAAGTGGAATTTGTATGAAAATAAATGTTGATTTATTTTTGAAGTGTTGAAATAATATATCTTGTAAAGATATTTTGGAAAATAAATAATTTTCGAAAATTATTTGGAATCTGGTGATGTATGCATATCCATTGATAGTTCAATAATCGACTATCAATATTTCCCTTTAAATGGGTATTTGATGTGAATTGATTGAATTTGAATGCACACTTATTTTTGAATAAGCGCTCACTATTCGGGTTAACCGGGAAAGGACCATGGGGTCGTATAACCCATTCCGAATATGTGATATGTCGTTGTGAATTGCATTTGAAGATCGGTGTTGAAGACCGGTATTTGCGAGAGCGATAGGATGACCTATCGATTGTTTCTGCACCGAGTCGCGCCGGTATAGAAACTCCCTAAGTGATGGGAAATCCGATCAGGATTGTGAATATCCGGATTGCAAGGACTTCTTTGTAAGTGCCTTCGGTTTTGTTCGATCCCGGAACAGACTTGTATGGATTGTATGCCTGACATTACAAGTTGAGATATAAAGCCGATTTCTTTCAAATATATTTCTGTTGGTGGCGGAGAATTTATTCTTTGCTTAACACCCTTCTCTGAGACGTACGAGCTCAAAGGTTATATAGTTGAAGTTATCAGCGATATATTCCCAGTTTGGTAATGTGACATGATGAGTGATGCTGAAATGATCATTGTGTTGATTATTTGTGATAGGATCATTTATTTGATCGTCTATCCTAGTGATCATTGTGTTGATCATTTGTTGACCCAAAGCATGGCTTTTGTATAAAGTATGTTTTTGTGGACGTGAATTCGTCGAGCCTCACATCCCGGAAATGGTCAAAACAGGAAAGAAGCAGCAAGGTTATGAGGGGTAGCGCCCTTTAGGATATGTGCATTTCCTTCTGGAAAAGGGTGGTATCATGGTATGGAGCCCAGATACTTACTCATGTTGAAAACACTTTATGATTGTGTGAATTGATTACGAGCGCTCGGTTGATAAAGGTCCCAAAGGACCGGGGGATGGCATATTCGGTCAGTTGTTACTCAGTTAGGAGTAACCCGGCCTTGTGTTGGTAGAGATCCGGTTTGGTTCTCGGGGATGTCCATCCAGAGGCATTCTCATGTGGCAATGGGAAGTTCCTTGGCCTGACCATTTGTTGGAAATCCAAAGAAACAATACGAAACTTGTACGGTTTTAGTTGTAGAACCTGCCATGGAATGTGGCGGTAACCTGCTATTGAACATGGTAGCTATAGTAGGCATAAGTGCGAAATGTCTATGCTGGCTAAGATTTATATCTTTATTTTCGAAATGATTTTTTCTCTACACTATGCACTAGTAATAATATCAAATATTATTTTAAATGCGTATCAAGCATCTTTGACTATCATAAGGAGAAATCTCCTCCGATTCTGCGTTTGCATGTGTGTGTGTGCGGGAGGCCTTATAGTAGTCTCATTTTTAAAAGCATTGCGAATTGATAAAAAAAATATTCTTCTATTTTGATTTTAAAGATAAATAAACTATTTTGAGTTCTCACACCAGTCACATGACTGACTCGGAGTTTATTGTTTCCTTCCTAAACTCTGGGTGCCCACCAATTTCCACACGGGCAGTTAAGAGTTAGGTTTATCAGGATATTCTGGATATTCTGGAGTTGCTGGAGGCAAGCTGGATGGCATGGCGTATTACTTATATAGTATTTCTTTTTCCGCTGCACTATTTGTTGTTGTTGTTGTTGTACACTCTGATGATGACATGATGAAATGTAATGTATAAAATGTAATAACTGATAGTTCTTTGTTTAAAGATTATTCATTTATTATTATATGTTGTTCCGCTGCGAATTGTGAGATTCTGTTGTTGTTCTGTTGTTTCCTTTCTGTCCCCGTTCTATTTTTAAAATTCTTCTATCTTCTATTTTTCAAATTCTCTGTTTTCTTTCTCTGTTTTCTAAAAAATTCTCTATCTCCTTCTCTCTCTATTTTCTCTTCTTTCTCTTCTTCTATCTTTTTCTTTTCTTAAATTCTTTTTAAAAAACCCTCAGTGTTCGGTTTTCCGTCGTTCGATTCCTCGACAGTCGATAAAGTGAGTATCGATGTTGAATTTTCGGAAGACGAAAAATCGGGTCCTGACAATGTGGTATCAGAGCTGATGGTTAAGCGACAACCATGGTTCTGTTGGGTATTACTCATTAGAGATAGAGTCAGCAGTACTCTAGATTGAGTTTGAGTGTAATAATAGCTATGAGAGCGTATTTGTTAGTGGATATAAAATTATTTTATATTGTGATGATTGGTTTGTTGAGTGGTATATAGATTCTGGTTAATACGAGTAATTAACGTTGTTGATAGGGATCTCTAAACACTTGTACAGAACAATTCGACACAGTATTGTTTTAAATTGGGTAAATGAAATAATTTTACCTTGAGTATATCTTATATATGAAGAAATAATTTTTCAGAATTATGAAAGTATATAAGTTGATTGTTAGGTTGTTTGAATAATCTAAATAAAAGAAGAATTGTATAAGCAAAAAGAATTGTAAGAATTGAATTATAATTAATGAGATTTACCATTGTGAAATAAACTTATATATATAAGAAGTGAAACTATATGAATATATTTATGAATATGAGTTGTAAATGAAAATGAATTTAAAGTTAAATGGAAATTTACTTTAGAAATGGAAATATAACTTAAATTATGTTGAATGAAGTTGATATTAGTATCAAAGTAAATTAGTAAAGTGAAGTGATAAATGTGAACTTAAGTTATGTAAATGAAATTCAACTTTGGTAATTGAATTGAATTAATGGATTGAATGATTAATCAATTAAATATGAATTAAATTGGATATGGAATAATGAATGAAAGTGTTAATTCATTAAAATCTAATGTTATTTGAAAGTTGAATAATTGAATGAAATCAATTTAATTAAACCAATTGAAAGTGATGGTGTTAAACCAGATGAATGAATAAGTAAAGGAATTTGGTTGTAATGAATATACCTTGGTTGTTATATGATTGTTAGTTGATTGATTGTATATAATTCATTAAGTGTTAATGAAATTTAAGGCTATGTAATTGAAATTCAAATTAGAAGTAAATAAATTTGAATAGAATTGAATGTGAATTGGATTTAATTAGTGAATGCAAACTAATTAAAATTGAGAATGAATGTTGATAAAATCCAATGTAAACGAATCGAATGTGATTTGAATTGAAAACCCTTTCATTGAATATAATGAGAATATGAATGAATATTATTAGTTATGAATGATAATTGGTTGATGGTTGAATATATGTTGTTTTACTACATGTGCTATGTTGACATATAAGTTGTTATGTTGCTATATGTTGTATATTGAGATTATTGTCTATATGCATGATTCTCATGTTGTTTGTTGAGTAATTAGTAGGTGCGGATCGCGTTTGCTTCCCATTTGGAGTTCGCTTTAGCGCTATATTAGCCGTATATGCTTGCTAATAAAAATATAAGGTACATATCTCGGATTAAATATCGTACTTTTATACTTTTTTCCCTTCGGGATGCCTCATTACTTGATGAGATGTATATTTGTGATATATATACTGTCATTTTTTTTTTCGGATCGAGCCGCGCAAAGGAGACTATGGCGAATTTTTCCGAAAATTTAAGGCGTTAGAAAAATTTGAGAAAATTGGAAAGTTTTGAAAACTTTAACTTTGATTTGAAGTTGAAAATTAAACAATGTAGTTTGTTTTTGAAAAGATAACTAAGTATGATTTGAAAACTTAGTAAAGATTTGTAAGAAGTTTAATTATGGATTTTGGGAAAGATAATAGATTTTGTAACTTTCTTACTTGTAATTTCGAGGACGAAATTCTTTTAAGGGGGGAAGATTGTAACGACCCAGAATTTTTATTAATTTAAATTTGAATATTTAATTAATTTTAAATGTTAATAAGTGAATTTTTAAGTCAAATAAATTTTTATTTGAATTTTTGGATTTAATTAGATAATTAAAACAATAATTTAATATGTTAAATTATGGAAATAATTAAAAATTGAGTTAAAAATGATTGAAAATAATTTGGAAAATTTTATTTTATCATATTGAAGTTATAGAAATATTTTAGAACTTTTAAAATCGAATTAAAAGTTAATTTGTGAAAATTGAATATTTTAATATTTAATAATCGACTGTAAAATAGCCAATTTTTGAACAGTCTCAGAATTGAACGAAACCAGTTTCATTGGATCCGTAATAGTTAGTTATTACCGGATTTCAATTTTCGTGTCAATCGGAGCTATCGTTTGATCGTGGCAGCTCGAAACGCATTGATTTATTTTTAATTTAAATTTGGCGAGTCAAATTAGCCATTTTTCAAAAAGTCTCGGATTTCGACGAAACCAGTTTCATCGGATCCGTAATGTGATATTATTGTAAGGTTTCAAATTTCAAGTCAATTGGATTTACCGTTTGTCCGATACGAATTAAAACGCCTAGAAATCGATTTAAATCGGTTTAATTCAAATTGAGCGTTTACAGCCATAACTCGCACATACTTTCGAATTAGCTTCCGAAACCTGTTCCATTGTGTCCGGAACGCGGGGTAAACCTTAGGTACGCTGGTTACGGCGTCTAAATCGGAGTTCGGAATTCCCGGGATGAATAGTGTTTACGCTTGCTTTTCCTATAAATATCACCTTAAATTTAAAAAAAAAAAAAAAAAGAAAAACCCTAGCCATCTTTTACAGCCGCCACCCCCATCTTGAACGGCCAGAAAGCTCCCATCTTCATCCCCAAAATTCTTCAAATCCGTGCAACGATTCGACGAACTTCTAACTGGAGATTTGTAGTGGGTATCGAGTTCTATATATTCAACGGATATGATCTAAAACGATGCACCGAGGAGGGGGATAATGGCCTGCGTTCGACCCTAGCTGCGCACGCATTTCGAGGCACTGGGGGGGTGCGCGCGTGACCGGTCTCTGGGCGTGGGTGGTGCCGGGGGGCGCGAGCATGATGGAGTTTCCTGATCGAATTATCATGCGTCGTGGAGGCTCGAATTCGAAAACCTAATTTGCGTGTATGGGTTGAGTTGCGGCCTGTAGATTTTCGTGAGTAGGGAAGAAGCACGGTGGGCTTTAGATCATGATCTAACGGCATGGATTAAGCATAGGTTAAAATAGTTAAAGTTATGTTGTTATTAGTTTATTTAAATTCGAGCAATCTTGTAAAATCAATAACTTTTTCATACGAGGTCGAAAAAATGCAAACTCAGTTGCGTTGGAATCGTATGGACGAGCACTACACGATGGAGTTGGTTTGGAGTCGTTTGGAGTTAGTGAGAATTTCGGGTAAAATTAAACGTGCGTTTAATTTTATTCGAAATAATCGCTAAAACGGAAATTAAAACCAAGGTGAGAACTTCTCACTCAATCGAATAAGTTTCGATTTTATTTTAAATAGTTAGATTTAAAATATTTGAATGCATGTTTGAATGATGATTGATATCTATTGATTGTTAAAATAGACATTATACGCCGTTAGTAAGCGGATGTTATTTAATATAAACATATACCGCGAATATTTCATAAACAGTGAAATTGGTATTATATATAATATCAATATATATATTGGCATATGTATATATTGCAGTTGATTGATTTCCCGCATTTTTTGTTTAGCGGATGAGACCCTATTACGCCGTTAGTAAGTGGATAATATTTAATAAAAACATGTACCGCGATAATTTCGTACTGGAGCGAAATTGGTATTGTGCTAATGTTTTTGGATGCAGAAAACAGGTTGGAGGGATCCAACAGGATTCCTCAACAGTTTTTATTTGATTTCAGATATTTTGATATTTGATTGATTATCATATACGATATATGATGGATCGTTGTAGTCGTGATTGACTATTTGGTGTGTAGCATCATTGGACCCAGATTTTGGGATTTTAAAATGATTTTAAAAGTGATTTTGAAAATATACTATATTTTTGGAATTGATCCATTATAAATAAATAACGTTATAATTTTTAAAGTTATAAAAATTATAGTTTTTGAGAAATACGGTTAAAAGCTGATTTTTGAGAAATATGAATTAATAACTTTATAAAATAGTTTAAACTGGATTTTTGAATTTATTATTAAAAGTTTAAATATAGGATTTATAAAATTTGATTATTTTATAAATCAAAATGGTGAAATTATAAAGGAAATTAAAGACGTTTCAGAATAATAATATAAACTGATTTATATTAAGAGATTTATAAATGGATATTTATAAATTGAAATATAGACATTTTAAAACGAGTTTTATAAGTGTTTGAATTAAGTGAAAATGAATTTCATTAAAGAATGAAATTTATAGAATTATAAACTGTGAAGTTATAAATGAAATTTTATAAGCAGTAGGTTTATAAAATTTATAAAGTTATCGAAAGAATAAATCTTGTGTAAATAAACAATCTTATAAGTTAAGATTAGTAATTTGGGAAGTTAAATGAACGATTTTGTAAAATAATCGTTTTATAAGTATTTAACTTATAATATGAACGTTTAGTTTATAATTTAGTTATAAACTGGAATAGGTTAATAAAGGAATTTATTAAAGGAATTTTTTATAAATAAATAGAAAAGGAATTTATAAACGTTGTTTTATAAATTCGCAAACGACTTATTTTTGATAAGTTAATTGTTATAACTTATAAATGGAGTTATATTCACGTTTTTAGACTGTGAATAATCCTTTGAAATAAAATGAATAAAAGGATGAAATTTGTTAACATAGTATATTCACGTTTTTAAATAATGAATGATATGTTAAAGAAATTGTTTTGAATGAGATGTTTAAATTGAATTAAAACGATCTAACGATGTTTTAAATGTGTTGAGATTCGAAACCATAGATTTCAACATTTATTGTTGAAATAGACGTTTTCGAGAAATAAAAGGAAATGGTGGACTATAACACTGTTGTTATAGTAAATGATTTCCGAAAAGAAATGTTTTGAATAGTATTGGGATTTATATATCTATTTAATTTCGAATCCCTATACTAGTGATTTTGGGTTGTCGTAACGATGTTTTACGTAACATTCGTTTTGGCCCAAGTAAATATGTTTAAGTGAATGATTTCCTTAAAGAATGAATTATATACTTAATTCGATTTAAGTATATTGAATATTTTCCAAGGTTGAAAATAAAAATATTTGTGAATTACTTATTTTTTTATAAGTATGGAATTGTTTTCCAATTTAAAGTGAATATATTGAACTTATCTTTTTGAAGATAAATTGAAAGGAATTATTGAAATAATATGCATGGATATTTTGAAATATAAATTCATTATGGAATTTATATGTGAAAGTGGAATTTGTATGAAAATAAATGTTGATTTATTTTTGAAGTGTTGAAATAATATATCTTGTAAAGATATTTTGGAAAATAAATAATTTTGGAAAATTATTTGGAATCTGGTGATGTATGCATATCCATTGATAGTTCAATAATCGACTATCAATATTTCCCTTTAAATGGGTATTTGATGTGAATTGATTGAATTTGAATGCACACTTATTTTTGAATAAGCGCTCACTATTCGGGTTAACCGGGAAAGGACCATGGGGTCGTATAACCCATTTCGAATATGTGATATGTCGTTGTGAATTGCATTTGAAGATCGGTGTTGAAGACCGGTATTTGCGAGAGCGATAGGATGACCTATCGATTGTTTCTGCACCGAGTCGCGCCGGTATAGAAACTCCCTAAGTGATGGGAAATCCGATCAGGATTGTGAATATCCGGATTGCAAGGACTTCTTTGTAAGTGCCTTCGGTTTTGTTCGATCCCGGAACAGACTTGTATGGATTGTATGCCTGACATTACAAGTTGAGATATAAAGCCGATTTCTTTCAAATATATTTCTGTTGGTGGCGGAGAATTTATTCTTTGCTTAACACCCTTCTCTGAGACGTACGAGCTCAAAGGTTATATAGTTGAAGTTATCAGCGATATATTCCCAGTTTGGTAATGTGACATGCTGAGTGATGCTGAAATGATCATTGTGTTGATTATTTGTGATAGGATCATTTATTTGATCGTCTATCCTAGTGATCATTGTGTTGATCATTTGTTGACCCAAAGCATGGCTTTTGTATAAAGTATGTTTTTGTGGACGTGAATTCGTCGAGCCTCACATCCCGGAAATGGTCAAAACAGGAAAGAAGCAGCAAGGTTATGAGGGGTAGCGCCCTTTAGGATATGTGCATTTCCTTCTGGAAAAGGGTGGTATCATGGTATGGAGCCCAGATACTTACTCATGTTGAAAACACTTTATGATTGTGTGAATTGATTACGAGCGCTCGGTTGATAAAGGTCCCAAAGGACCGGGGGATGGCATATTCGGTCAGTTGTTACTCAGTTAGGAGTAACCCGGCCTTGTGTTGGTAGAGATCCGGTTTGGTTCTCGGGGATGTCCATCCAGAGGCATTCTCATGTGGCAATGGGAAGTTCCTTGGCCTGACCATTTGTTGGAAATCCAAAGAAACAATACGAAACTTGTACGGTTTTAGTTGTAGAACCTGCCATGGAATGTGGCGGTAACCTGCTATTGAACATGGTAGCTATAGTAGGCATAAGTGCGAAATGTCTATGCTGGCTAAGATTTATATCTTTATTTTCGAAATGATTTTTTCTCTACACTATGCACTAGTAATAATATCAAATATTATTTTAAATGCGTATCAAGCATCTTTGACTATCATAAGGAGAAATCTCCTCCGATTCTGCGTTTGCATGTGTGTGTGTGCGGGAGGCCTTATGGTAGTCTCATTTTTAAAAGCATTGCGAATTGATAAAAAAAATATTCTTCTATTTTGATTTTAAAGATAAATAAACTATTTTGAGTTCTCACACCAGTCACATGACTGACTTGGAGTTTATTGTTTCCTTCCTAAACTCTGGGTGCCCACCAATTTCCACACGGGCAGTTAAGAGTTAGGTTTATCAGGATATTCTGGATATTCTGGAGTTGCTGGAGGCAAGCTGGATGGCATGGCGTATTACTTATATAGTATTTCTTTTTCCGCTGCACTATTTGTTGTTGTTGTTGTTGTACACTCTGATGATGACATGATGAAATGTAATGTATAAAATGTAATAACTGATAGTTCTTTGTTTAAAGATTATTCATTTATTATTATATGTTGTTCCGCTGCGAATTGTGAGATTCTGTTGTTGTTCTGTTGTTTCCTTTCTGTCCCCGTTCTATTTTTAAAATTCTTCTATCTTCTATTTTTCAAATTCTCTGTTTTCTTTCTCTGTTTTCTAAAAAATTCTCTATCTCCTTCTCTCTCTATTTTCTCTTCTTTCTCTTCTTCTATCTTTTTCTTTTCTTAAATTCTTTTTAAAAAACCCTCAGTGTTCGGTTTTCCGTCGTTCGATTCCTCGACAGTCGATAAAGTGAGTATCGATGTTGAATTTTCGGAAGACGAAAAATCGGGTCCTGACACCTCCACTCGTGTACGTGTGTATGGCTAAAATCGCGCCTGAAAACCTATGGAAATGTAGTAGAACGCAGAGAATTTTTGGCCACCATGGGTCGTCATTCAACGATCGGCTTGTATGGATTTGTTCGTGAAGTCGAGCTTTACAACTTCCATGTTGAATGTTTCGGCTAATTTTGCTTCTGGCTCATCGCGAAATAATAGTCATTGGGTGGAGATAATTTAATGGCAGCTGAAATCTTTTTCTAGGGTTTGGGTTACAAAAGAATTAAAGTTAGGGCTATTTGTAGAAGATTTCGCGACACTATTCATCCGTGAAAATTTTGAATTCCAGTCGAAGCGTGTCGTCTGTCGTTCTATATGTTTTAACCCTATTCCGAACACAATGAAATATGTATCGGAGGTTAATTCCATCATGTATAGAAGATAAGTTTCCTAAATTGAATAATTTACTTAAATCCTTTTAATTATTTTCTACGCGTTTTGAACTTACATGATTAAATGGTAAGTCCAACCGATACGAAATTCAACAGCATACTATAATTCATTATTACGAATCCAATGAAATAGGTTTCGTCAAAATCCGAAACAGTGTCAAAAAAATTTTGAATATTTTTTCACGTTAATTAAATTAAATAGATTCCGATATCTTTTTATTCACTTTTAAATCAAAATTAAAAGTTTACTGACTTCATTCTAATTTAAATAGATTTTATATCAACTTAATAATTCATTTTCACTTATATTAAATTCAACATTCAATTAATTCAACAATTTCAAATATTAAATTAACAATTAAATTATCAAATAAATCATTATATTTGAAATATAAGTTATTCAACTTATAAAATTAACTTTTGAATATTTAAAATTAATTAAATATTCCTATTTTGAATGATTGAAATTCTAGGTCATTATACTAAGCACACCTGTAACGACCCGGATTTTTCGACATTTGATTTGGAATATTCAAATAGTTTTAAATATTGAATTATAGACTGATTTTAAATGTTTAAAAGTCAATATTTTATGTGAACTTCAAATATAACGATTTATTGGATAAATTAATTTTTAAATTTAATAATTGGAACCTGGTTAAATTATCGTATCTTGAGTTTTAAGCTCGATAAAAATAATTTAAGGGCCAGTAAAATTTATATTAATAATAATGAAGATAATAAAAAATTTCAAATTGAATCTAAAAATGATCTGTTCAATTTTAAAAACAGTTTGTTCAAATTGACATTTAAAGATAGCCTTCCGAGGCGTAGTCCCGAAATTCGATGAAACAAGCTCCATTGGATCCGTAATATTGTATTATTATCGAATTTTACATTTTGTAGTGTTTGGAGTTATCGTTTGCTTGTATAGGGTATAAACGCGTTGAATTTAATATTGATATTTAATATAATAATTGGATCCAAAATGGTATCTTCTCCATACAATAGAATTAGGACTCGAAACCTTTTCCATTTCATTCGGAATAGGGGTTTAACATTATAAACACCTAAGACACGCCTCGATAGGAGATCAAAATTTTAAGTTGTAAAACGAGATATTTTATAATTAAATAAAATTTTATATGATCAAATCAAATCATGTCAGCTGCCTATTCATGCTTAAATCACGTCTGCTTTTCCTTCAAATCTGTTAAAATTCAAAATTGTTCGAAACACGCCTCTCCTCCTTTAAAAGAATGAACGCCCTCTCTTACTTCCTCATGATTTCAAAATGCAAAAAAAAAGATGCACGACCAACTCGAAGTCGACATTCTTAAGAAAAAAGGGCACGCGAGCGAATCGCGATTGGAAGCACATGAAGGTGGGAAGGCGAACTCGAAGGCAGCGACACTATGGAGGTTGCTAGATGGAGGCAAGGTCGATGTCAAAGGTAGGGTTCGAATTAGGGGATTAGGCAGCTCGTTTTCATACGCGAGTCAGGTGGGAAACTGGCAATTGATAGGCAGAGCGTTGGAGCAAGTCAAAGTCACTTGGAAGTTCAACCATCGACATTTCGTCTCGCTTATAATTTGAAGAGAATAGACATTGTCAGAATGGTGAACATAGCATTTGCTCGATCTATCGCGTACGTGGTTGGTGTTCGCCTAGAAGTCAAGAGTCCAGAGTTCGCCTAAGCTTGGGTCGCACGGGGCTGGAGGGAAGGTGGAGGCTGGGCAGTGTTCGGAGTCTCTAGCAGGAAAAAGGCAGGTTAAGGTTTGGTCATGATAGTCTGTAGGTTTGGAGTAAGCTAAAGCTAATCGAAAGGTAATTGGGTTTTGTTAAATCAAAATTAACATAAATAAATTTTTGATTTATAGTTAGTGATATTTAATAAAAGTCGAAATCTTATATATCATATTATTTATACGTACGAGGTTCAAATAAGCAAAACACATTGCATTGGCGGTTGGGATGACGAGAGCTTTACGAAGGTTGAAAAAAAACATAATAAAAAAATCAAGGTGAGAAAATTCTCATTCATTTAGAATTTCCAAATTTAATTTAAATAGTTAAATTAATTTTTGGCTGCTTAATTAATTTAGAAATTGTAGGCTATTGAATTAGATTATATGTATAGTAGAATATATTAGTAGTTGATTTGATATACCTGTCGGTTGGAGCAGATGAGACCCTATGAGCCTTGCATAATAGCGGATGACCTTACATACCGTGACATCCCCCTCGAAGTGTGATTGGTATTTATTTTATGTTTTATTAACATATGTGAATGCAGGGTAAACGGGTTGGAGTGATCCAACTGGATTCCTCAAAATTTATTGTTTATTTTTCATATATAGTGATATATGATTTATGTAGAACAATCTGTTATAAATTATTGTAGTGATTGGAATTATTGGATATTATTGTAGCACTGACCTGAATTTGATAATTTTAAAACTATAAATGTATTTTTAAAATTTGGAATTGAAGGGAATTTGATAATATATATATATATATATATATATATATATATATATATATATTGGAATTGGAGTTATTTTAAAGAAATTGAATTAGAAAAATATGATTGATTTGGCTATACTTATCTATCGCGGATAAATAAATGAAGATTTTAAATTAAATTATATAAGAGAATTTATAAATGGTATTCTGGAAATATAAAATGGAGTCAAAATCAATATTGAAAACAGATTAGAAGCGTAAAAGAAATTTATAAGAAATGAATGTATATAACAGAATTTTATAAATAAGATTTGTTTATAAATAGGTAAAATAAAAAGGGGTTATAAAATTGATAATGATATATTTAATTAAGGAATTCGATATCAGTTGATAATTGGAATATAGATTCTAGGGTGAATTAATGTTAGAATATGAAAATAGGGTTGAAAAACTATATTAGATTCTATTTTTTAAAATGGAAATGGCTAGGGAAGGGACGATAAATCGATATGTTGTGAAATCGTGAGGAAGTTATAAATTAAATTGGTTATTGAGATTTTAAAAAAATATTTTTAACTTTAAGAAGTGAGTTTTTTTTAAAAGGAAAATTTTATTATTTTAAAACTACGGAATTTTAAACTAGTTGAGATTGAAATACTTTGGTAAGTAGATTTTCATATGTTAAGTATTTATTAAATAAATTCTAACTTTTATATTCAACTTTGGAAATTTATTTCTTCACCTAAAAATGAGTTAAAGATGTTATAGAAGTATTTAAATACTTTAAATAATAACTTAAACATATTTTAAATAAACTACCATTCTTTAAAGAAAATACTCACTATATACATATCATTTTGAAATGATTGTAATTTATTTATAAGTTCTCCCGAAACGTGTAGATGGGCTTATTAAAGGATGAGATTTTAGAAGAGAAATTTTATAAATGGAATGTTAGAGATTTAAGAGAATTTAAAATGTCTAGATGTGATAACATTGGGAAGATTTTGAATTCATTTAAAGGAGTTAAAAATGGTTGGTTAGGATAATAAATAAGCATAATCGTTTTGGGAATCTAAGAAGAATTTGTTAAAAAATTCGGATACTATGAGATAAGTACGAAATATTTCCAAGTTAGTATTAAAATGATTTGGGAAATTATACGTATAAATATTTTCCTAAGTATCGAAAGGAAGGTTTCGTAGAATATTTTTAGTTGGAAATGATTTGGAATAGAAATGATTTCTAAGTGTTATGAAATGAAAGTTGGAAAATATTTCTAAGTATTGAAAGAGAGGAATATCATGTTATGGATTTAGGTGTTGAAATTATTTTCAAATATAGAATATTGAAGAGATGGAATATATGCAAAGTTTTTTAAAGATAAATAATAGTATTATTGTTTTGGAAATATTTTTAAAAGAAATGTTTTAAATGGATTTTGTAGATGTTATAACACTGAACTCACTAAAGTCGCTGGAAAATAATTCTGATGACGACGGCCGCATCATCGGTATTCATTTTCGAGTTCTAAGGGACGAATTGCTACCGAAATTAATTTGATTCATATTTTTGGAGGAAACAGGTTTGTTTAATTAATACTGAAGGGAATTGTTTTGGACAAAATCAGGTTGATTTTAAAATTCGAAGGAAATGGGTTGTTAAACCAAAATGAGTATATATATATTTGATTTCAAAGTGATTTAAAATATATACCGAGTTTTAAAAGAGGGAATGACTTCAATAAGAAAGGAAATATGGAAACTGAGTTTTGAGAAATAAATTTTAACTTAAGTAAGTTAAAACAGAATGGTATGCACTGAATTTAACTTAGGAAGAGTTAAATAAATTTATTTGTAATTGAGATAATAAATTTCTATATGAATGTAAATAAGGAGATGGAAAAATTAGAAATTGGAATTGAATCCTTACTTGTTTGAAATTGAATGGATTAAAAATATAAATGGATTAGAGTGAAATTAATTAGAGTATGAATAACTCGAGTTTGGTTTTAAAATGTTGGTTAAAAGAATTAAAATTTAAATAAAAATGAATTGGATTTGAATCATACGAAATTGAATTAAAAATGTAAATGTGAATTATAAATTGACTATATAACAATAGGTTATAAAATTTGAATTGGATTAGAAATAAGATCGAATTGAAATAAATATAAATCTTGGATTATGGAGTATTATAAAATCATATGGTATAAATCTTGAAGGAAATAAAATTTGGGTGAAAATCTGGAATATGAATAAATGAATTGGAATAGCTTATAAAAATCGAAATTTATGGAATAAAAATATACTTAGGCGATAAATAAATGAATAATCTCGAGTTAAAAATAATATTTGGGTATATTCGAGTATAGAATTGATGGAAGTTTAAAAAATAAGTGGCGCGACTTATAAAATTTAAAAGTGAAATAGAAAACCCAAAGTAAAAAGGGTTGATATTTTGATAAAGGAAATTAAATCCAAAAACTTTAATTATAAAAAGGAGTTTGAACTCAAGAAAATTAGTAAAAGTGGATATTGAGATAAAAATTAGATATTAAGTATAAAGTGGAAGTGAACTAATTAGATAATTAAGTAGTTAAATGGACATGGGGATGGAGTTTAACTTGGGAAAGTAAAATGGATTATGGGTTACAAAATTTAAATTGAATATGGAACTTGAGTTATAAATTCGACATAAAAAGTAAGCAAATTGAATATATTTAAATAAAATGGAAATAGTTGAAAAGGGGTGATCCAAGATACAAATAAATTCAACTTGAGTGTAAATAAATTGAATATGGACTTGGATATCATTGAAATAAATTTGAGAATAAATTGAGTATGGATTAGAAATTTGAAGTGGGTTAAATGAATGAATGAATTAAAATAGATTAGTAAATGGAATGGAAATTGATTGAACAAAAATCAAATCAAAAATTTAAATTGGAATTTGTTTAACAAGAAACATAAACTTAAGCATAGAGTTGAAATGATTGAAGTAAATAAATAACTTAAGTTAATATTTAATAAAAGCTTGGCTTCGAGTAAGTTGTGGAATGGTCATTAAATAAGATAGCGTGGAATGGTTTACGAGCTAAATAAAATGGAATTGAAAATAACGAAAGTGGATTTGAATGAAATGCAAAATAAATTGATTTGGAATCAATTAGAAATGGAATAGAATTAAATATAAATTGATTTTTAAATTAATTGGGATGCATATGAGTTGTTTGGTTTTAAAAAAATAAAGTGAATGCATGTAAAGTGAGTTGTAAGTCATTCGAGTTGAATAAAATGGTATATGGATTGATTGAAAGCAACTAAATTGGTATCTGAACCTTATAAATTGCTTATAAATATCTCTTAGCACACATTATTATGAAATCTATGTATTCTAACCATTCAAATCAATTTCATATATATGGTATTTACGATTGAAATTAAGTACACGTACTCGAAGCTGTTTTCTTGACTTTGAGTGTGCGAATTGCAAAATAAAATAAGCCGCTTGCTTAAAAATGCTAAAATAAGGTACGTTTTCGGATTAAATACTACAAAATATAAATATTGATATATATATATATATATATATTGTTTTTTGAACATGTGGATCGATGTATATTTATCGATCTCTTTTGTCATATTGCAAAAGGTCCTCTATACAAAGGAGACTCTGTCAAAAAAATTCGGAAATTTAGGGTGTTAGAAAAATTTGAAAGTTTTTGAAAAAAATTTAACGGTAAATTGATTTCGATTTAAAATTGAAATAAGAGATTTTGGGGTTAGAATTTGAAACTAAATGTGTAGTTGAAACTAAAAGATTAGAAAAGTGAATATTGAGTTTTCACTAAGTGGATTTTGGTAAGTTAATGGGTTTGGAGCGTTTTTCCTGCCTTGTCAATTTCGAGGACGAAATTCTTTTAAGGGGGGAGGAATGTAACGATCTGGATCTTTCGACGTTTGATTTTGAATATTTAAATTGTTTTAAATATTGAATTTGAATTATAGACCGATTTTAAATGTTTAAAAGTTAATATTTTACTTGAACTTCAAATATAACGATTTATTGGATAAATTAATTTTTAAATTTAATATTTGGAATTTGGTTAAATTATTGTATCTTGAGTTTTAAGCTCAATAAAAATGATTTAAGGGTCTGTAAAATTTTTGTTAATAATAATGAAGATAATAAAAAAAATTAAATTGAATCTAAAAGTGATTTGTTCAATTTTAAAAATAATTTGTTCAAACTGACATTTAGAGATAGCCTTTTGAGGCACAATCTTGGAATTCAACGAAACCAATTCCAATTGATCCAAAATATTGTACTATTATTGGATTTCAAATTTTGTAGTGTTTGAAGTTATCGTTTGCTCGTACGGGTTATAAACGCGTTGAATTTAATATTGAAAATTTAATACAATAATTGGATTGTAACGACCCAGAATTTTGGGTCGCCAGATTTGAACATTTAATTCATTTTAAATATTTAATATGGATTATAATTTGAAT
Source organism: Allium cepa (assembly GCA_030765085.1). Classification (NCBI taxonomy): domain Eukaryota; kingdom Viridiplantae; phylum Streptophyta; class Magnoliopsida; order Asparagales; family Amaryllidaceae; genus Allium; species Allium cepa. The sequence continues at coordinate 752,731,640 of CM060931.1, read as the reverse complement.
TTTGAAATAAAAGACTTTGGTTAAGTTAATAAAATTAGTCAAATTTCATATACGGGAATGAAATTGAAAATTTGAATAATACTGATTTAATATTAGAATTGGAAAAATTGGCAATTCTGAGTGTAAAAAGATATAAAATTTAATTCCAAAGTTTATTTTGAGTCTAATTGGATTTGAATTGTAATATTGGACCATTGGATGGAATTAATAGTCGATAGATTGAATTTGAAATTTTATATGAATTTAATAGTGGAATTTAATAATATAAAAATGCAAATAATCAGATTTTGGTTCCGGAGTGAGCCAGAATGATGTTTTTTACGTGATTATAAATTTTGTATGATTTATTATTAAGTTAATAAAATTTTAAAAGTGAAAATTTAAGCGTTTTGATAATTTCAGAAAATCGCTCGATTTAATAGACGAGTTAAAATAGCATTCCAGGGCACTGTCTCGGAATTCGACGAAACAAGTTCCATTGGATCCGTAATAGTTAGTTATTATCGGATTTCAATTTTCGTAGCAATCGGAGTTGTCGTTTGACCCCGACAGCTTAAAACGCTTAGAAAATACTTTAATCGGTTTAAATTAAAATTGATCGTTTAATTCCGTAACTCGCACGTATGACCAAATTAGCTTATGAAACCTGTTTCATTGTGTCTGGAACGCGGAAAAACATTATAATCGCCTGTCGGAACGCGTAGTTTGGAGTTCTTATGCGTATGTTGTTAAATTGAGAATTTTATTAATTAATAATATTAAATTATATTATATATATCAATTTTTTATCAAACCCTAGATCTATCTCCCAGGCCGCCGCTTATATCATTTTAATGGCCGAAAACAACCACCATTCTCCTTCAATTTCTGACCAATCTATCAACCCTTTTCAAAAACTTTCAATTGGAATGTTGAAGAGGGCAGGGAAATGCTCAGATCCAACGGGTGATTTGCGTTCTTGTCAGCCATGGAGGGAGCTTGGAGGCAGCGTTCGCTGTCGTTTCGGGCATGCTTTTCGAAGTAACGGTGAAGCCGAGTTCAACCGCGTTCTGGCCGTGGGTGTGCATCGCTTGGAGCTTCGACATGGGCTAGGCCGATCTCGTTCTCGTCGATGGTACTGAGTACGGTTTGTACCCTAGTCTAAGATGATGGGTTTCTTTGTTCGTGTTCAAACTGGATCAAACGCGAGAGTGGAAGAAGGTTTGCACGGCCTTGATTTCAAGCATTGATCGAATGGCAGAGATGGTAAATAAAAAAAGAAAAAAAGAAAAAAAGAAAGAAATTTGTTTTAAAATTTTTTCAAACTATAAAAATTCATATCTGTTGCATACGTATTCGGAATTCGATAAAACTGGCAACGTTGGAATCGCAGTGATGAGGACTACGCAATGGTGCAGTTCGGGAATCATTTCGGGCAAGTAGAAATTTGAGTTAAATCGAACATCGTTCGGTTTAATTTAAATTTCGAACGCTCGCCGAAACCAAGGTGAGTTAATCTCACTCACATCTGGAATGTTAGCTGATTAAAATAAATATTTGTGTGATTGGTTGAATATAATGGTTGTTATCAGTCTGGATTGATATTTATATATGTGATGTGCTAACATTTGTGGATGCACGGAAAAACAGGTTGGAGGGATCCAACGGGATTCCTCACAATATAGTGATTATCTTTAGAATTGATAATGCAAATTGTTTGTATGTTGTGATTGATAAATCTGAAATTAAATTGTACTGTGATATTGTTGAAATAAATATAAATCTAGAATTTTAATTATAAATGGATTTAATTGGGATTTAAGAAATGAGAGAAATTGTTATATAAAGAGTTTAAAGGAATAAATTTGGTTTTATTTCGGATGAAGAATGAAATTTGTAAATGGGAAATTTAAATAAAGCGGGAAAATTATGAGTCGATAAATGCAAAGTATAGATTTGGGTGAGAAATTTTATAAGAGGATATAAAGTGTTAAAATAATGATGGGTTATTTTGATAATGAATAGAGTTTGCCAGAAAATTAAAATATGTTTCAACGAAGCTTCTAAATATAAATTAATAATTATAAATGTAAATCAATATTTTTGAAATGCATTTTTCACCCTTGGAATTTAGTTAAGCAATTCATAAGTATTATTTTTCGGTAATAAATTCTTAAATGTTTTATTTAAAAATATTTAAAACCTATACTTTGAAAATGGAATTTCCGGGAATGGAAAAGGGTGTTTAAACTTCAAAAGGAGTTTATTTTAAGCTTGGAAATAAATTTACGATAACTAACGTAAATTTGGGTTGGGATAGATCGGGCGGGATCTATATGGAAGATTCTTTGGGTTGTTTCAATGGAAATGTTTCCCTGGGAAAAACCGAGTTCATGATTTAAATCAGGTTTGAAAAGTTAAGTATAAATTTGTTTTAAGGAAGTGTTTTTAAGAAATTCTTATTTAAAGGTAAGTAATAAGTTTAGCTATAGTATAATGAGTTAAGAATATTATTAGTATTTTATTTGATAAATGGATTTATTTAAAGGATAGATGGTTTAAGTTATTTGAAACATAGCACTAAACCTTTAGAACCACTACTTTTAAATTTAGTTCACAAAACTCCTGTTTAATAAATAGTTTCATTTTACATATTTGAAATTATATTTTTGAGTAATAACTAGAAGTAAATTTATATATTTAAAGTATATTGCAGAATAAAGTGTTTTTAAATTGGTTTTAAATCTAAATGTTTTTGAACTTGGTTATTCCCAATGGGAATAAATGGTAAAGGATTACCTTGTAAAGGAAGAGATTTTGGGAATTGTTTTCAAATGAGTTTTGGAAATTTGAAAATATATCTTTTAAAGATATTTGAGGAAAATAAATAACGTGGGAAATTATTTATTGTGTGATGGATGTTTGTGAATATAAATTGATAGTTAAATCACCGACTATCAATATTGAACAAATGCGTTGATCGTTTCGAAGAGACCGGGATCGAGATTTGTTTCTCGAAAACCACTTCGATCTGGTTTGTACGTTTCGTGAAACATGTTCGGAGTCGAATATGGAGAAGTGAAGTGCAAGGGCTAGTCGCTACTAATCTTGAGGATACTTCCAAAATTGATGTAGTAGGAGTAGTGCCTTCGGTTCCGTTCGAACCCAGGACGGACTTGTATGGACGAATGCTTTCGGAAAATCGTCAAGAGGGAGATAGGCATTCTAAGTGAAACGTTCTAAAAGGTAACGCTTAGCCTCAAGCCTCATCAAATGGGAATGACTGAAAATCAGGGATATGCAGCAAGGCTTCGTGGGTAGCCCCCACTTGAGAGTAAGGTCATCCCTGTCTAGATGTCCCTTTTTATTTCGGCTTAGTGGGCGGTTGCTGATCCCAACCGCGGGGTGATCTTATTCGGAACTGTCCAGTGAGGGATGGGTCCGGTCTTGTGTTGCAGGGGATCAGGCGTGGTCCTCGGTACGGTGATCTAGGCCCCGTACTGTGATAGGTGGTACCCCAGTGCCTAGACATTAGTTGGAATTCATTCTCCCTACGTGCCTTGTACGAGTTTTGTTTGTATTACCCACTTTGTGGCTAGTAGCTGGAATTTAATAGATGTAACAATTTCAGCTATTTTATAAGTATTTGTATATAGACCCCATTATAATATCATAGGATTTCTATAAAAGGTGATTCAGCTATCGTAAGGTAAAAACCCGACATGTTTATTTGTGGCGTGGTCTTACGAGATGCTTTTGTTTTTAAACGGATTTTTGAAACTTTAATAATAAATTTGGATGCATTATTATCAGCTGGTATTCCAGACTGACTCGGGTGTTATTTCATTATAATGCTCGGGTCAGACCGAGTATTATTTGTTCAGGACAGGATGCTATGGAGCTGGAGAGGAGCTGGAGTCCGAGACGTATTATTCGTATTCGTATATATATCTGCTGCTATGATTGTATGGGATTGTCTGATTGCTAAATATTGTTGTATGAGATACTCTGACGATATGATGTATAAAACAGATATAAATTCATTTTATGTAAAGATCTATATTTACTATTATAGTTTATTCCGCTGCGACTATGAGATTCTGATATTGTTTAGTTCCTTCTTTCTTCTATCTCTTCTTCTTTAATCCATAATGGTTCGTATTTCTGTTTCGTTTGAGTTAATTGATGTAGAATAATGTTGACTCAAGCGATACGGATTTGTTGGCTGTTACATGGATCCAAAATGTTATCTTCTCCATACGATCGAATTAGGACTCGAAACCTTTTCATTTTGTTTGGAATAGGAGCATAACATTATAAACTCCTAGTAGCCTACGATAGGAGATCAAAATTTTATGTTGCAAAACGAGATATTTTATGATTAAATAAAATTTTATATGATCAAATCAAATCAAGTCAGCTGCCTATTAACGTTTAAATCACGTCTACTTTTTCCTTCAAATCAGTCAAAATTCAAAATCGTTTGAAACACGCCTCTCCTCGTTTAAAAGAATGAACGCCCTCTCTTACTTCCTCACGATTTCAAAACACAGAAAAAAAGAAAAAAAGAGAAGAAGATGCAGGACGATATCAAAGTCGACATTCTTAAGAGAGAAAAATGGCACACGAGTGAATCGCGATTGGAAGCGCTCGAAGGCAGTGACATAAGGGAGGTTGCTAGATGGAGGTGAGGTCGATGTCGAAGGTAAGGGTTCAAATAAGGGGATTAGGCTGCTCTTTTTCGTACGCGAGTCAGGTGGGAAATCGGCAATTGATGGGCGGAGCGATGGATCAAGTCGAAGTCGCCTGGAAGTTCGACCATCGACATTTCGTCTCGCTTATAATTTGAAAAGAAGGGACGTTGTTAGAATGGTGAACATAGCCTTTGCTCAATCTGTCGCGTACATGGTTGGTGTTAAACAAGATTTGTTTAATAACAGGTAAAATAAAAAGGGGTTATAAAATTGATAATGATATTTTCAAATAAAGGAATCTGGTATCAGATGATAATTGGAATACAGATTCATTGGGTCAATTTATATTAGAATATGAAACAGGATTGAGAAAGAAATAGTATTTTCTATTTTTTAAAATGGAAATGGTTAGGTAAGGGAAGATAAATCGAGATGTTGTGAAATCGGGAGGAAGTTATAAATTAAATTGGTTATTGAGATTTTAAAAATATATTATTAACTTTAAGAAGTGAGTTTGTTTTAAAAGGAAAATTTTAGTGTTTTAAAACTATGGAATTTTAAACTAATTGAGATTGAAATACTTCAGTAGGTAGATTTTCAAATGTTAAGTATTTATTAAATAAATTCTAACTTTTAAATTCAACTTTGGAAATTTATTTATGCACATACAAATGAGTTATAGATGTTATAAAAGTGTTTAATACTTTAAATAATAACTTAAACATATTTTAAATAAACTACTATTATTTAAAGAAAATACTCGCTATATATATATATTGTTTTGAAATAATTGTAAATTCATTTATACGTTCTCTCGAAATGTGTAGACGGGTTTATTAAAGGACGAGATTTTAGAAGAGGAATCTTATAAATGGAATGTTAGAGACTTAAGAGAATTTCAAATGCCTAGATGTGATAACTTTGGAAGATTTTGAATTCATTTAAAGGAGTTAAAATGGTTGGTTGGTATTATAAATAAGCATAATCGGTATGGGAATCGTAAGAAGAATTTGTTAAAAATTTCGGATACTATGAGATATGTAAGAAATATTTCCGAGTTAATATTAAAATGATTTTGGGAAATTATATGTATAAATATTTTTCTAAGTATTGAAAGGAAGATTTTGGAAAATAATTTTAGTTGGAAATGATTTGGAATAGAAATGATTTCTAATTGTTATAAAACGGAAGTTGGAAATATTTCTAAGTATTGAAATAGTGGAATATCATGTTATGGATTTAAGTGTTGAAATTGTTTTCAAATATAGAATATTGAAGAGAAGGAATATATACATCTAGGTGAAGATGTTTTGGAACAAATATTTTGGAGGTTTATAAAATTGCGCCTAGTGACTGCTTATGGATGTTTTATTGATATTAAATAACCAACTATCAATATTGACCAATTTCATTAATCGTTTCGAAGAGACCGGATCGGATTTAATTATCCAAAAACCACTTCGATCAGGTTTGAAAGTAAAGAATAAATACCGTGAAGATGATAAAGACAAAGATTCGGTTTATCCAAACCCAGGACAACTTGTATGGACGAATGCTATCAGAACATGGTCATCAGAGGACGATGAGTATTCGAAGTAAAATTTGTTCTTGAAAGGTAACGCTTAGCCTCGAACTTCATCAACCGGGAATGAATAAAACAGGGGAGTGACAGCAAGACTAAGTGGGTCGCACCCAAGTAGGGTATGCTATCACCTTTCTAGATGTCTTCGGAAACCTATTGTTTATGAATATGGCTGTGCATGGAAGGAGCGCTTGATAGTAAGGGTAGGAACACCCTGGGTGACAACATATTCGATCTATCAAGGTCAGGGGTAGGTCGGTCTTGTGTAGTAAGGGATCCCGGCATGGTCCTCGGGACATTGTTCTAGTGGTGTAGTGTGGTGGGCGGTACCCCAGTGGCCCCGTCATTCGTTGGAATCCACTTTCCAATACGAGCTTATGGTTTTATTTGTAGAGCCTAGTATGTTGGAATTTAATTAATGCAATAATTTCAGTTATTTGAATAAGTATTTTTATTTAGAAACTACTATAATATCACTGATTTTTTTATAAAATGTTTTGTTTATCGCAAAGTAAAAATCCATCGTGTTTATTTGTGACGTGGTCTTACGAGATACCTTTGTTTCAAAGAATTTTGAAAAGTTAATAATCCAAATTAAGTGTGTTTTCTCACGCTGTTTTCCAGACTGACTCATGTGTTATTTTATTATAATGCTCGGGTCAGACCAAGTATTACAGATTTAGGATAGGATGCTATAGAGCTCAAGTAATGAGCTGGATAACAGTGACGTATCTCCATACTTGGCTTATATTCCACTGTGTTAGGACAAGTTATATAACTATCTAGTTTGATGTATTGAATGTTGCACTCTGATGATTGTAAGTATAAAATAGTTACACATTCTTTTGTATATAAAAATCTGTTATTATGTATTATAATTTGTCTCGCTGCGATTGTGAGATTCCGTGTTGTTGTTTAGTTTTTCTTCTATCTCTTTCTTCTTCTTTACCCTAATTAGTTGCTTTTTCGTACAATTCAGGTTGAACGGAAGTGAATTATTATTAACTGAAAGGGTATAGAACTACGGGTCGCTTTAACACCCAAGGGTATAAGAGTATAATTTGATAGAGTATACAAACTTAGATCTTGAATACAAATGCTCCTATAACCTCTTCAATACCACTTTGATCGTGTTTTGAGTGATAGAGATGATAGAAATCCGAGATTAACCGATAGAGAATCAGGCCAGTAAAGTTTAATTTGATTCTGATTGAATTTGACAATATTTTAAGTAGATTTTCTTTTAGAAATCAAGAGAGTAAAAGAGGAGGAAAAAAATATGAGAAAGTAGTTTATAAAAATTTGTTGGAAACTCCTCATATTTATAGAAAACAGTGGTCATGTCCATTCACAGAGGGAAATGAGGAATGGACGCTTCCATTCAAATTTGAATTTTGAAAACATCGCTTTATATGTCGACATATAGTATTAGGGTATGTCGACATATCCTTTTATATTTTAAAAACTTACTTAACAGAAATTGTTTTGAAAAAATTAAGATTTGCAGAATATTTTGAAATTTTGTACAATCATCTAAACATGGTTTATACACATTTTAATTACATCAAAATTTAAAAAACTTCATAAAATTATTATGTTGTCAAATATATAAAGGATTAAAATATTAATTTCTTTTGAAAATAATATATATATATATATATATAGAGTATGAGTAAATATATATATATACATATATATATATATATATATAAACAAAGTATAATAAATGTTATAATATACTTATAGACATTTGGAGATCATAAAACTAAAATTATAACAATGTATAATAGATTTAAAGGATTAATAACTTAATTACTCAAATATAATAATTTTAAAATTCATTTAAAAGCTATTTTGAAAGATCATTTTGGAAATACATATGCTTTAAAATCATTATGAAATTCAGAATGTTTGAAAACCGTTGAAAAGAAAAATGAAGAGAGAGATCAAAGAAGTGCTATCAGGGTTTTAATAAAAATCTATGACTCTTCAACTTATTTGAAATATCTTGACTCTTCAATACTCACAAATCTTTAATCTTTAACTCTTGAATCTCTGTATCAGTCTCTTGAATTTGCTCTTGATATTGCATAGTCTTCTTAATCTACATCTATCTAATATTTTGCAATATATACTATATCTAACTTTGATAAAACATTAGTATCTATAATTTATATAATGTCATATTGTTGTTGTCATCAAACAAATGCCGTGCTAACAATGTTATGGTATGTGTGAAATGTTTGAGCTTAAATTGGGGATGTAGTAGCTAAAGGAAAGGTAGCATTTGGATTTTGTTGTGACATAGAGAATCCTTTGTGCTTAAAACTTATTTACTTATTTTATTTTCTGAAATATAAAAATTTCCAAAACTTTTATTTTTTTTCCAAAACTTTATACAAAGTCTACAAAGAAATTTAAAATATAGAAAGAAAGGGTTTTAAGGGGTGTTTGAGAAATAAAAGCAGTCAAAATTATGGTATCCATAACGATCGTCTCTATGGATGCAGTTCGTAAGAACAAACATTTTTATAAACAAAACGTGTTTTCTTTTGAAGTATTTTTGAAAAGTATTTTCAAACATACTACAAGTATTAAAAAGGTAATTATTACTTATTAATTAAGAGTAACAATTATTTAATTAATTAAGTAAAGATAATTAGTACTTAATTATTAGTTAGGTAACGGTAATTGTACTTGCAAATTAATAAGTAAGATAATTATAATTAGTTAACTAAGTAAGTGCTAATTAGTTATAAATCGAGTAAAAGTTAATTATTTAATTAGTTATAATTCAAGCAAGGTTTAATTATTCATTTAATTATTAATTAGGGATTAATTAATTAATTTTAATCAGGTAGGGTTTAATTATTTATTGATTGCTAATTGAGTACAGATTTAATTAAGATCTAATTATGATATAATTATTATTAAATGAAAGTTTTATTTTTATTCCAAGGAAAGGATTTGTTTAAAGGCAGCTTTCTTTTTCAAAGAATGGTTTAAATACAAGGGATTCTCTTTGTCTGTGCTATTATAGCGAAACAAATATGAGTAAATTATACTAAAACATTGACATGTTTTATTGAAAGTAAATTATTTTGTATTTAGTACTATAAACCGATGAGTAGGCTTTCCTCTATCTATGAGATCTAGAACTTGATTTTCTGAGCAAGGAATAGAGAAGTCAAAAAATCGAAAATATGATAAATATTATAATGACCCCACCGACATGCTCAGTTTAGCAAAGAACATTACAGGTAATGGCGTCTGCTAATATGAAGAATACGGCTGGTTAAGGGTGATCGAATGTGAATGTATCGTTATATTAATACTGACTTGTCTGTAATTATATGCAATAGTTGCATATTTAAAGAAAAATCGAAGATGTTCAAAATTTACAGTTTTAGTGCAAATATGATTTTTTGGTATCAACAATGGATCTCATTTTAAAGATCATAATTTCTTTATTTTTAGTGAAAATGGTATGCTGATCCGATATCTACAGAAAGTTATGCACGTGTTAAAAATGTAAAGGGTATTTGGGTCTTTGTGCACGTATGAATTTGAAAACAAGGATCAAAAGCTTATTAAAAAAGGGGGGGGATATTTTGTGTATTTTCAAACCTTACCAGGGATGTATGCCAAACGCATCCTTAATTAAATTCACTACTTTGTAATTCCATAAATGACTTAACTCTAAAATAAGTCATCTCAAAATATGCCTAAAACCCAAAAATTCAGAAAGGCATATCAAATCAATAAACACAAATCTCAAAATTTTGACTTAACAACAACCAAATAAGTCATAAATAAAATATACCCAAAGAAAATACTTAAATAAGGCATATCTAACAAATCACCATTTCATAAATACATATCAAGTCTCAATAGACTATCATCTCAAAATATGGTGATAATCAATTCAAAATTCCTCAGAGGCATAAAGGATACAGAATATCCAAACTAAAAATCTTTGAAAAAATAATTATCAAAAATGAATTAATGATGGTAGTCATCTATCAGCTTAATACAGCGACACGAAATCTACCGCAAGAGACTTGCTACACAGAAAGGAAGCCTTCCGAAAGAGACTGCAGATTAGGAACACTACTCAAAGAAAAGAGCAGCCATGTACCTAATGTGTCCTATGCAAATTTACCTTCCAAAGAGGTAAACATAGTCTAACTATATAAAACAAAATAAACGGATAGGTTGTAGTATCTATAGACTATGATGCATGTAAAAATCCGCCTTCCGAAAGAGAGTCGTATTTACACCGTAACATATCTCCCGAAAGTGACCTGCCTACCTAAATCTAAAAATGTATCAATTCTCAGATCGATGAAAAATGAGTTATCTTCTCTCGGGGATCTATCGGTCTGAAATTCGAACACCCTAAGAGAATACAACTCTAAGTGTTAATTACTGTCACTCCAGTAATTACAAGAATTTAACTAACTATCCTATACCAGATAGTAAATTCAGTTATTTACTAAAAGCTAGTAATTTTCACTCACTCTATTTAACAAATTATAATAATAAGCGAAAGAATGTTATAAAGTGTTTCATACCACCCGACAATTCAATCATTTATTAAAATTCTTTATTTCATAGAAAAGCACGAAATTCAATAGAAACATAAGTGAAAGCATTAATCATTCGAAATCAATATTTCCAAAGGTCGTCAAAGAAATACCAAAACGGTATATACATATAGCCAAAGGACAAACAATAAATGTCAATAGTAGGTTATAGTTTAAAAGTAAGTAATAATATTTTATCATACAGGAATGATATCTAATTTGCTTTATCTATAGTTTACTTTCAAATTTATCACTTTTGAAATCCAATAACTGATATATATATATATATATATATATATAAAGAAAAAAGTTTTAAATCTTAAAATAAAATTCCTTTATTAGGTCTTTGAATCAAAACAATATTTTAATAATTAACAATTCACTTTATTTCAAATATATATATATAATATTACTGCATAAACACTTCAAAACCATAAACTAGTTGTAAACTTGAAAATCTTAGTTAAATTTATTTTAAAACAAAGCTTTGCTTTTCATAATTGATAACTTACTTTATTTTGAAAATCTATTTAAATATAATACACACAAACACACGCATACATACAATTAAAGATATTATTTTCTAAAGGAATTTAAACTTTTTCTAAATTCATTTAAATAGCTTTTATAGCTAAATTTATTTGAAATTTAATTTATTACTTTCATAACCACTTTTCTAAAGTATTGCCAAAATTATATACTTATAAATAATGATTTTGTAATAAATATACTTCTTTGAAAGTTTTAACTGGAAATTTTGTGATAAGCAATAAGTTAAGAAGGTAATATAATTTAAGTATATATTTCATAAACTAATTTCCCATAAGGATGAAAATGGATAAAACCTCATTTTTGAAATACATTTAACAACATTTAATAATTTAAACAATATCCAACGAAAATTCAACATCTGGAGCTAACATCGCTCTATAAAATATAATTCAATAATACATAATTATTTATCAATCCGAGTTGCTTTCCGACAAAGTCTGCTTTATACAACAACGCACAATCATCGTATAATTTACTACAAAATCAAATGTATTTTGATGGTTTTTAGTATACATATCATTCCATAAGCAAGCATCAATCCAAACATACAATGACAATTGAAATTTTAACGTATAACCTTATTTTAACCATTTGATTCTATATCAACTATCTATTCAAATTCCATATTTTAGGCACATAATTCAATCAATTTAAACATCAATTTAATTAAAAACTATGGCATATTATTTTATTTCAATCCTATCAGTCCATCACTACCAAATATTTATAGAATTCGTAAATAAAACCAGGCATACAAACAACAATATAACTGATCAAGATATAAGGTGTGAGTTAGATAAAATAACTCACCACAATCCAAAGCTAGCACATCATCAGTCTCAGCCTCAGCCTCGATTACTCGCATACGTTCTCTCAACCATCACCACCAGTCTTTGCTTTGACATGCCTAAACCGCGCCTATAACCAGACCTCATCGCCTCCACGAATGCGTTCGCCCAAGCTCCAAGTCGTTAACGATTGAGGCATGCGATCGTCCTCAACACGATACATCGACCTCCACCCTTCTCTAAGCACATGGCCAGTACCCGCGAATACCGTAGCCCGCGTTAGTGCCATCATGCTCGACATCGCTAGCCTCACGCCCAAGTCCTATTCACGATTTTGTTTGTCGTCATTTATTTTCCAATTGAATTTCAATTTTCGAATTGGGATTTAGGGCTTATAGAAGAAGGAGCGAGCGGGCTATGTAAGTTTGGGTTCCAGGCATGCTAAGGCTTAGGTGAATATGTATTGAAAATAATAATGAGAATAGGCTAAGCAAACTTAGGATTAGACTAAGGTATGGTCTTATTTAAATGGGACAGGCCTTACTGTTAAGGAATATGTTGTTTGTTCTTCTTCTTCTTATTATTATTTTATTACTTTTGTTGGAACTGAACCAGCCCGCAGTGGAAGTTTTGGGTGAATTTCAATTTTTTTACCCTATTTGATCTTTACTGGGCTTATGAAGTTTAACTGAATTGGAACATTTCTAAATTATATTTAAATAAAATCATTTATTTTATTTAAATTCAGATATATTAAGATACAAAATTAATTTTATTTGATTTAGTTTATACATAAATGTACCTTATACACATATGTGTGAGTGCATGTGTAACATCATAATCTGTGAAAGGTATAATATGCCCATATGTAGATGTTGGGGTTTACATCGCAACAGACATATCAACACATTTTGTATATCATGTATGTTGTCCAAATATGTGCATGTATATGCGTTACAAAATACACACACACATGTATGTATAAATATATTATATATAATATATGAACACAAAATATTTATACATAGATAAATATATACATAGAAATAAATAGAACAATTATTAAAAAGTATTTATAATTCAAAATTAACCTAGCTTTGGAATATAATAATTTTAGTATTTTAATTTGTATATATCATGAATAAAATAATATTTTCATCCATAAATAGTTAACATAAAATAATCCATTGATGAAAATTCAAATTTTACAGTTTTCAAAAATATAGGATCATAAAGTAGAGCATAGAAATAATATGGAGATTTTTCAAAGTTGAAGTATTATTTCTAAAAACAATACATTGATTTTGGCAATAATTATTTAATATAAAATAATATATTAATAAAAATTCAAAATTCAAAATTTTAGAAATTCTTGGATCATGAATGAAAGATTACAAAAAAATTTAACGAATGTTTCAATTAAATTATTATTTTTTAATAAATCATAAACCTTTTTTTCGAAATAATATTAAATATTGTAAATAATAAACTTTATTGAAAAAATACTAAATTTTTTCATACATTTCTGGAATGATATAATTTTTTTTTACAAATATAAAATTGAATTTTTAGTGTAATAATTATTTTATATATAATAAACAATTCAAAATTCAATAAATGTTAATTTAAAAATATGAATATATATATATGATAATTAATTTTCAAATTTTCAAATTCATATTATATATAAATAAGTGTACTAATTTTTTTAAATCATATATATATCTTATATATGCATATCTGCTATTATGAGAGAGAAATATACACTAATATATATATATATATATATATATATATATATGAATTTATTAATAAATGTATATAAAACAATTATTAATGGAAAAAATTGATTTTTCATAGTAAACATCATTTGTCTATACATAAATCAAATAGTATAATAAACAAATTATGCACATAACCAAACTGATTTGTGACAACTACATCTACTTACAAAATCTCACCTAACTAAACATATAATAGCTATACATATAAACATATATGAAATTGCTCATTATAGGATCATAGAATATAAGTTAATTACTGTAATATGAATTAAAATTACCAATTTAATGATGCCTTTGAATTCACATTGAAATAATGACTTAATTCCTTTTACTGTTCTTGATTCATCAGATTGCAAGTCCGGAATCATCGACCTCTAACTATCAAATAGTATTATTTTAGTTCGAAATATATTTGAGAATTTTGAAGTGGACTGAGGGCTATGTTTTAACCAGAAATGTAGAAGGTAATAGCGGCTAAAAAAAGGTTAGTCGTTATTACACACACATACACATAGGGCTGTGTTAGGGAGAAACGTGGAAAACTTTTTTACCCATTCTCACTTAATCTCAACCCATTATCTCCTAGCCAATTCCTTATGTTTTAGCCACCCCTAAACATTTCCAAAACCGAAATTTTGCAGCCCTAATGATGGACCTTAAACTCACCTGAGCAAAGCGAAAATACTATGCAATTAAATCAAATTTAATCGCTTGTCGATATTGTATATCGATCGATATATTTATAACTGTTATAAACATATATAACATTATTTATTTCTCAAATCATATTCAAATTTTATAATTAGTATTTTATAAGTACTAATTAAATTAATTAGTTTATAACAATTATAAATTAATGAATCATTCGGTTTTAAGGAAATTAATCATTTCGGATGTGTAACTCTTGGGTGTAAATTTAGTCCGCGATTAACATCGAACTATTCTAATATTAACGTTCACACGTTACTTAGAAGATGGTGTGACATTGTGGCCAAATTTGTTGCTTACTCATTTTCGGTAAAATTCAATATTAGTTTAATAAGCGTTACCCGGTTGTGATATTTGTTTACACCAATTCTCTTCGTCAAAACTATATCACTTTGGATGTTAACTCTACTCTTACATAGTTCAGCGACTTAAAAAGATCGGATGGACCAGCGACCTACGACTCAACGGGTTAGCGACTTATGTGAAGGCGCGACCTAACTACCTAAGGGAGTAAGCGACCTAACACATAAAGTGAATTAGCAAGATGAGCGACCTAGCGCACCAACGACCTATGGACTGAGGCGACCTAGCGACTTAAAGGTATACATGACCTAGTGGCTAAGTGGATCTAACGACCTAACCAGTGAAGCTACCTCGCGACCTAACTACTGAAGCAAAGTCCTGACCTAATGAAATGAGCAACCTAAGGATGGAGCGGTCTTAACGACCTAAAGAGCTTACAACTTTAAGGCTCCTACACCCTAGCTGCCCCTCTAAGTCGCCCACGACCTAAAGGTGTATGCGACCTAGCGAGTTAATAAGGGAAGCGACCTAACGGGAATAAAGTTCTCTAGTGACCTACGACTTATACCTAAGTCGCTCACGACCTAAGCTTACCAGAGGAGCCTCCTATGCCGCTTTATACTTAGATCGGCCACGAACTATGACTTGCCAGTTTCTCCAGAGCAACCAAGTATACCATGTATAAGCTGTAAGCGCCTCCCACTAGGTCGAGGGCGACCTACGACCTATCAAAGTTGCTCGCGACCTACGACCTAACTCCGAGCTCACCCTATAAATACAACTCTAACTCCAACATTCGGGGGGATCTTTTTGGCTCATTCTTGGAACGCCGATACTCTGCTGAATTCTCGACTCACTTGACACTTCAAACACGAAAGGCATCTCAACTAACTTCAAGAGGAAATCTAACACAATCAACATGAATTCAAAGAATTCTTCTACATTGGAGTTCTAGTTGTTTGTCTCATTAGTATTGTAATTGAAGACTGTTGTAAAGTTGTAATTGATTCAGTAATAAAGAGGATTAAAGTGGACGTAGGCTTAACCTGAAGCCGAACCACTATAAAACTGTTGTCTTCTGTTTCTTTTTCTGTAACTTTCCTACTTGCTTTTAATTCTCGTGTTCACGGGTGGTGCTTTCATTTAATCTTCACATACACCAAGGTGTTAGCGTTCAATTTTTAGCGTTAACATTTTTGGTGCTTTCACTGAGAACCGAACTCAGAATACCTTCATCATTGCTTCACAAAAGTTTGCTGAAAAAGTCTCTTTCAAAACCAGAAGTCTGTCGGAAATAATGGCTCCTGGAAGAAAGCGTGGATATATAAGACCTAGTAATGTCCATGAACATACTGCCACTTCCCCTTCGTCAAGTCAAGCGGCACCAAGTGCCGGAATTACACGAGCAGAGTTAGATGCTACAGTATCTGGATTATACCAGCAGATGGAAACCCAGAATGATTTAATGCTGGAAAGGATAAATGCGTTGCTCGGAGCAAACCGTCAACCGGTGAATAACGAAGAAAACCTTGCAGATGATATTCATGATCCTGAGGAAAGGAATGTTCCTCAAAGACCAGCGAGCCCTGCTAAAGAAACACCTCCTCAACCTAGAGGATCGAGACCACAGCCAACTCTCCGCGAACGTTTGTCCCGACAAACTTCAGAGAAAATGGCCGAAGTCTGTCCTGCGAATCTTGTAAATGATGAGGAATATCTTTCGGGCATGGTGCGACAAATCATGAAAGAAAGTATGCAGAGAGATGAAGATGAGAAGGAATGGGGATTCGCTCCGAGCAAAACTCCGTTCACTGAGAAGATTCTAAGGGCAGAAATTCCCAAGGAAGTTCGTTCCTCCGACCATCCCGGCCTATAAAGGAACAAGTGATCCCAATCAATTCCTGTATAAGTATGATTGGCACATGACTGGTGCTAGAGCATCTGATGAGATCAAATGCCGATACTTTTCGGTATACTTGGAAGGGGTGGCTCTACTTTGGTTCACAAAGCTTCCGGTCCAATCCATAGACCAGTTTGCCGATTTAACTCGGAGGTTTAAAGAGCAATTCAGGCTGTACGCTTCGAAGGCAAAGGATATCATGTCACTGTCAAGCCTGGAACAAAATCCTGGGGAATCTATTAGATCTTTTTTGAACCG
Source organism: Allium cepa (assembly GCA_030765085.1). Taxonomy (NCBI): domain Eukaryota; kingdom Viridiplantae; phylum Streptophyta; class Magnoliopsida; order Asparagales; family Amaryllidaceae; genus Allium; species Allium cepa. The sequence continues at coordinate 752,714,506 of CM060931.1, read as the reverse complement.
CTTCAACATAGCTCTTGCTGAAGTGGACAATGCAGAACCGTGGATGGTCTTGACATACTTGATGAGGGCAATCGACAAGTCAAGCGAAGTTGGAAAGTGGCTGAAGATGAAAGAAACGAATTCGCTTGAGAAATTCTATAAGAAAGCTGATGAATTCATGCGCTTGGAAAGCCTTCAAGCACTGGTTAAAGTGGCACTAACAGAAGTTAATAATAATACTACTGCTTCTACTAAGAAGGAATCCGGAGGTCAGAAAAGGGAAAATAATAGTGGGAAGAAACAGAAAGATATGAAGAAACCTCGCTTCTTAAGATCTTCAGATTTCACTCCTCTGACTGACACCCCAGAGAATATCTTTTTTTCTACCAAAGATGCAATAGAGTATCCAAAACAGCCTGAGATGAGAGTTAGCAAAAAAGCTGCTCAGAGTGGGAGATTCTGTCGGTTTCATAATCAACCCGGTCATGATACCAACGAATATCGCCATCTGAAAAATTTAATTGAAGAACTATTGAGAGAGAACAAGTTGCAGCAATATGTTAAGAGAAGTAGAAATGACCCAACTTCGTCTACTAAGGGTTAGAAACTTCCTGCTCATCCATCTGGCTCAGGTGAGAGGAACACTGTTCATGAATCAGAAAGGCCTGTTATTAATGTGATTACACGAGGGCCTCACCCAGCAGGCAGAAGCTGGGGCGAGATGGAAAGATATGCCCGTGCCTTAAAACATGCACCAACAGAAGAAAGTGTTTTTGTGCTAGAAGACGCTGCACCTTCGAAGCAGAAGAAAACTTTTAATGATGATATTGTTTTCAGAGCCAGGGACTCCATGGGCACTGAAGCTCCGACCATGGATCCCTTGGTCATCTCTACGGGCATTGGGCCGGCTATCGTGAGAAGAGTGCTTGTACATTGCAGCGCTTCTTGCGATATTCTCTTTAAAAAGACGGTCGACCAAATGAAAATTCCAATGGCTGATGTTCAAGCCTCATCTCAGAAGATTGTTGGGTTCACTGGGGAACCGAAACAGTCCATTGGAACTATTGACTTGTTCGTCGAGCTTGGAGAGGGGCAGAAAAAGGTAGTTCGAAAACAGACTTTTGTAATTGTTGATGAATTTTCTGCCTACAACGCCTTCCTGGGCCGACCAACCCTTGCGGCTTTTAAGGCAATTCTCGCCCCGTGGTGCCTTACTATGAAATTTCCCACAGATAATGGTGTTGGAGTTATTAAAGGGGATCGGAATGCTGGACGAGAATTTTATATGATAGAGTTGCGAGAAGCAAGGAAGAGAGAGATGGGAAAAGGTGCGGCAGTCCCAGTCCGCATCAAAGAACCAACCTTGTAGCAATTACAGGGTGGACCCTGCACTGGCAAGCATAACGGGGCACGAAGAGAAATGGATCCCAGAAAAGCTAGTGCGGGGGAAAATAGAGTGGTGCCAGTCGAAGTAACGGTTCCCGTACCTGTTGACCCGAAAGATCCGAACAAAGTGGTGAATGTGGGTTCACAACTTAGCGTGACGGTTCAAAATTCCTTGGTAACATTATTGAAAGCAAATCTGGACGTATTCGCTTGGACTCATGCCGATATGTGTGGAATATCCCCAGAGATTGCAGTGCATACTTTGAATATTGATCCAAAGTTTACACCGGTAAAACAGAAAAGAAGAACCCAGGGTCCTGAAAGGTCAGCAGCGTTGAAGGAAGAGGTAGACCGGCTTATGGAGAATGGTTTCATCAGGGAGTCTACTTATCCGAATTGGGTTTCAAATCCAGTACTGGTTAAGAAAGCTAATGGGAAATGGAGAGTTTGCATTGACTTCTCAGATTTAAACAAAGCCTGCCCCAAAGACTGCTTCCCGTAACCAAGAATAGATCAGTTGGTAGATGGAACGGCGGGACACGAATTATTATCTTTCATGGATGCTTACTCCGGATACAACCAGATTATGATGCATGAGCCGGATCAGGAGGACATAAGCTTCATCACCGATGTATGTCTCTACTGCTATAAAGTCATGCCCTTCGGACTTAAGAATGTAGGGGCAACTTACCAAAGACTCGTCAATGCTATGTTTAAACCGCAGATTGGCAAAACTATGGAAGTTTATGTTGACGATATGTTGGTAAAGTCGAAGAAAGCAGTAGACCATATGGACTACTTGGCAGAAATGTTTGCAATCCTTCGAAAATATGGCATGAAACTTAATCCTTTGAAATGTTCGTTTGGGGTGGAGTCCGGAAAGTTTCTAGGTTTCAGTGTGAGTGCTCGGGGCATTGAAGCTAATCTTACTCAGATTGCTGCCTTGAAAGAAGTAAAAGTTCCTAGAACGAAGAAGGAATTGCAAAGTCTTAATGGAAAAGTCGCTGCCTTGAGTCTATTCATTTCTAAAGCTACTGATAAATGCATTCCATTCTTTGATGCACTAAAGAAAGGAAGGAAATTTTTTGACTGGACTCCTGAATGCCAGAAAGCTTTTGATGAGTTGATTCGTCATATGGAAACGCCTCCAATACTTTCTAAGCCGGACAATGGTGAAAATATTTTTGTATATTTGGCAATCTCGTCTCATGCTCTCAGTGCAGCCCTGGTACGGGAAGATGCAAAAATTCAGCGCCCTGTCTATTATATCAGCAAAAGATTCACTGGGGCCGAGATGAATTATTTGAAATTGGAAAAGCTCGCCTATTGTCTACTGATTGCATCAAAAAAATTGAGGCCATATTTTCAAGCTCATCCAATCAAAGTCCTCACTGATCAGCCTCTGAAGCAAGTCCTCTTTCGCCCTGAGACTTCGGGTCGCCTTTTGAAGTGGAATATTGAACTCAGCCAATACGACATCACTTATCATCCCCGGAGAGCAATCAATGGACAAGCTTTGGCAGATTTCATCGCAAAATGTACGGATAAAGGTGATAGTGAGGAAGTGGTGACGATAATCCCCCGATTCGATGGAAATTGTTTGTTGATGGCGCAAGAAACGATTACTGTTCCGGAGCTGGGGTTGTGCTTGAAACCCCTGAAGGGCGGTCATTGTGCTATGCTTTGAGATTGGAATTCCCTTCGACAAACAATGAAGCAGAATATGAAGCTCTTATTACCGGTTTGAGAATTGGTAAAGAATTGAATGTCAAAGCGTTGCAGATCTTCAGTGATTCACAACTTATTGTATGTCAAGTCAAAAAAGAGTTTCAAACTAAAGGAGGAAATATGCCCGCTTACTTGTCAAGAGCCTGGGAATTTCTTGATGGCCTTGACCATTATACGATAAATCATATACCCCGGGAAGAAAACATGAAGGCGGATTCTCTCGCAAAGTACGCAAGCACCGGCGAAGCTCAATTATTGGGATTAGTTCCTGTGGAGGTCCTGTCAGCTCCAAGCAATGATGAGATGGATATTGACTGGATCATGACTATATCACAGGACCAAGAATCATGGATGACTCTGATAATGGAATACCTGCTCAACGATTCTCTACCGAAAATTTCAAAAGAACGGCAGAAGTTATTAAGAAAAGCCTCCAGATACATAATTCAAGATGGTCGATTGTATAGGCGGGGATTCTCAATGCCATTACTCCGATGTGCGACCAAGGAAGAAGCTGAGACAATTCTAGCTGAAGTACACGAAGGAGAGTGTGGAGATCATTCAGGTGGTCAAACTCTAGCAAAGAAAATTCTCCGTTATGGGTATTTTTGGCCAGACATTAATAGTGATGCTGCAAGTTATGCCCGAATATTTGACCGATGCCAGAGATTTGCAAAAATCCCAAGAGCACCTTCCACCGAGATAACACGTATGGTCAGTCAGTGGCCATTTTCTATTTGGGGAATAGATCTCATCGGGCCTTTGCCAACTGCCAAATCCAGAATTAGATATGCTGTTGTCTCTGTTGATTATTTTACAAAATGGGCTGAATCTAAACCATTAGCTACTATTACCTCTAAGAAGATGATAAACTTTGTAACTAAGAATATCATTTTCAGGTATGGTGTGCCTCAAAAGATAATCACAGACAATGGAACCCAATTCGAAAGTGAAGAATTCCAAGATTTTTGCAAGCGATTTAAGATTCAGAAAAGCTTCTCAGCAGTGGCTCATCCACAGGCAAACGGGCAAGTAGAAGAAGTAAACAAAATTATCAAATCCACCATCAAAAAACAGCTGGAAAAAGCGAAAGGTGGTTGGGTCGATAAGCTTCCACTAGCACCATGGGCATATAGAACTACACATAAAACTGCGACGGGGCACACTCCATTTTCATTGGCATATGGATCAGAGGCAATGATTCCGGTAGAAATAGAAGTCCCTTCACATAGAAGAATTCATTTCAACCAGGATGAAAATGAAGAGTTACAACTTGAAGCACTTGACTTCCTTGATGAAAAAAGGGAAGAGGCTCAGCTCAGAATTGCAGCCCATCAGCAAATAATTGCCAGGCACTTCAATTCCAAAGTTCGCCAACGCAGCTTTGAGATTGGAGATCTAGTCTTGAAGAGGGTCATGACAGCAACATGAGCGTTTGCGCCAAACTGGGAAGGGCCGTATGTTATAGGCAAAAAACTTCTTGATGGCACTTTCAAACTAACAACTGTCGAAGGAGATCCAATTCCAAGAGCTTGGAACAGCAATCACTTACGCCCATATTTTACTTAAAGGCTTTAATGAAATATTGTAAAAGAATGATGAATGTATGATTCTTGTATCGAAAGCCATTGTAAAGCCAGTGCAAGTGAATAATAAGAACTATAAAGTGGATGTAGGCCCAGTTCTTGGCCGAACCACTATAAATCTTGTGTTTTTTAATATTATAAACTGCTTATTTTATTTCGATATATAAAGTACGTCAATTGTATTGCTAAAATGTCGATTTAACACTGTAGGCCATTAAAACAAAGCTTACCCGTCATAAGACCAAGCAATCCCTGACATCACTCAACAAATGAATACCTAGCCACAAAAATTCCAGATTCGAATCCTATATAAGAAGTGCTTCAAGCAAACAGTTAGTGGTTTCGCCAGAAGTAGACCCTTCCTAACTAATTGTGATCGTTTGTGCAAACAAACATTCGATTAATTAGCCTGTGTCTACCCCTGCGAACTCATTTAACAATGAAGTACACTTCTTTGGATAGAATAAGCTACTTGCAAAAGAAATGAATGTGCGCTTGGAAATGATAACAGGAAACCGCTGATATGAGCAAATGGCGAAAAGACATGGGTGAGCAGGCATCAAACAGCAAAACACCTCCTCGGAGGCACAAGCCCTCTTCGGAGGCACAACTCTTCGGAGGACAAAGACATCTAATGGGCCTCGCCAGAAAAAGAGAGCTCTTTCTCGATAGAAAGTTGTGGACTGATCGGTGGTACAGAACACTCGTGTCCGCCCCGTGAATCCATCCAACCGAGAGAAGGAGACTCCAAACTTCCAGCAAAAGCCCTACTCAGAGGCACGCATTCCACTGAGATCTGAAATAAAACTTCACAAGTGCTGGAATGTGAAAAGCCCTCTTCAGAGGCACAACTCTTCGGAGGATAAAGACCTCTAACGGGCCTCGCCAGAAAAAGAGAGCTCTTTCTCGATAGAAAGTTGTGGACTGATCGGTGGCACAGGACACTCATTAATTTGTGTCCGCCCCGTGAATCCATCCAACCGAGAGAAGGAAAATCCAAACTTCCAGGCAAAAGCCCTACTCAGAGGCACACATTTCACCGTAATCTGAAATAAAACTTCACACGAGTCGAAATGTGAAAAGCGCTCTTCGGAGGCCCGCTTCCCAGCGGACAGGGAAAAGATAAAAGCCTCTCCCCAGAGGCAGAAACAAAAAAGCCCTCTCCTCGGAGGCACAAACAAAAAAAGCCCTCTCCCCAGAGGCACAACCAAAAAGCCCTCTTCCCAGAGGCATAATCAAATAAAAAGCCCTCTTCCTAGAGGCATAATCAAACAAAATGCCCTCTTCCCAGAGGCACAATCAAACAAAAGCCCTCTTCGGAGGCACAAGCAGGTCGAAGCCCTTTTTTGAAGGCCCACTTTACCACGAAGGAAAATTCACTTGCCAAAATAAAAGTGACTTTCTCCGAAAGTAAAGTGTAAAAACTTCGCAACAAAAAGAAAAGAGAGAAAGCTTCTCCAATATGAGGCGCATTCTACTAAGTCAGAAAAATATTTCCTTAAAATGGAAATATTATCTTATAAAGTACAGATGCAAACCTCATTCAAATGGAAAAGTTGTTCTCTAAAGAAAGAACACAGGACTTCTCAAAACAGAAGAATTGTTCATCAAAATTCTGCCAATGTGAAAGAGATTGCAATAAACCATGGTATGGGGGCAATATAATATAGTCACAAAAATAAAAAAAATGCTCAAGCAACATACCATAGGTTTACTGCAACATCACACAGAGAAAATAAAGAAACTTGTATATATAAAAAAAAAGAATAAATGCATTCTCAAATATAGACAGGAGTTTGTACAAGTAAAAGAATCATTTTATTCCATACTATGAATTTTTTTATACATATGCAGGTTTCGAAACAAAAGAAGGCGGGGACCAGTACCCGCACAATCACCGGTCGACATAAGTCTTTGTATATACAAGCTTAAAAGAAAAAAGCGAGGTGAAAAGCATAAGTCCTAAACTAATCACTTCTTCTTCCTACCACCTTTTGAGCCTTCGCCTGGCCGGATAATTAACTTTTTGGGCCGGCTTGTGGGGGTAGGGGAAGAAAGAAAAAGGGGCACAATAGGACTTTCTTCTGTTTTCGCTTCGCTAGCAGAAGCTTCCCTCCTTCTCTTTGAAACTACACGCTTCCCCTTCTTCCTTGAGGAAGGATCACTGCCTTGAGAGAAAAGAGTGGACAATGTTATGTCATCAGAAGCAGTCTCCTCCGGAGTTCTCTCCCCTTCTTCGGGTTCTTCGACCTTTTGTTCTTGAGAAGCAACAGGATCGTCCAAGTCACGGAGAGCTTCTATATGCTCTTCTTGCGACCCCGGTTGAGAGATAGAAGGGGGAGTAATCTGAAGAGGTGGAGAAGAAATAGCTGAAGGAGTGGAGGTCGGAACAATACTTGGTACTTTCACTACAGGAGAAGAAAAGTTAAAGTCAGTATTCCTCGTAAAAAGAGGGGATAATGGCTCATCAACACTTAATAAATAAGCAAGAAGCTCATCGAACTCAGTCAAAGCGAACAAGCAGCCCGTTTGAGCGAGATCAACATTGGGGTTACCTAGAGAAGTAGACTTCACTATGTCAATTTCGAAGTCCTGCGCTTCGACGCTTCCTTGAGCCTCAGAGTGGGCGTTGGTGCTTTCAGTAATGACTTTAGTAGGAGGAGGAGAATGGGAACTGGAGCCGGCAATATCGATATCGGCTGAAACTGAAGGTAGAATTGGGTCGGTTGAAATTGTCTTTCCTAAATGTTCTCCTTCTGTCGTTTCAGCTCTTTCTTTGGCAAGTTGCTCCTTTCCCCTTTCAAGAGCGGAACATGCATCATCATCTAGATAGTGCCCATTAAATCTACTTCGGCATATCCGGCTCCTCCAAACATATCAAGTATGGCCTCCCACACTTTGGCCAAAGTAATTTCATATGCCGACCCCAAAAACTTAAGACTACCACGCCCCAGAACGCTATGGATGTAAAACTCGAATAGAGTGGAGCTGACTTCAGCTTTAGTTGCCATGTGAGACTCTTCAGATGCAATTTTGCCGGCAACGGCCTCATCACGCTCTCTTTCAGCTTTAGAGAGTTGAAGTTTTAGCATTTCGATCTCCACGTCCTGGGAGCTAGTCTTCTTTCGCAGCTCTGCGATGTCAGCAATATGGCCCTCATTAATTATTTTTTGCACATCAAGCCTATCTTCAGCATCTCTTTGAGTAGCATGAGCATCTCGCACTTGTTGTTAAAGTACTTGCACCCTTTGCGAATAGGAAGTAGAGGAAGTGGCAAGCTCTTCTTTAAGTTTTTCAACGTCCGCTTCGAGCTTTTCATTATAAGTAGCGATGCTTCTCATTTCCACGTCATGTTGCTCAAGAATCTTCTGCCACTCAGATTTGTCGTTTTCCATTGTTAACATGGCTTCAAGATTTGCACGATTTACCCTCTGGAGCTCATCGACAAGCTTCTACCAGCTAGAAATTCTCTCGATATCTAGCTTCACAGCATCAAGATTGCGCAACATAGCCTGCTTGTCAATCGGGACCAAATCATGATCAAAGCATACTCCCTTCAAGCACTAATGCGGAAATCGACTTTGAAGTGTGGTCGGGCCTTGTCCGACCTGATATGAGGGCCTGCTAATAATTATTTGAATATCAGTACGAGCAAGGGCAGGAGATTGAGAAGGTGCAGGAGCAGCGGGCTTTTCAGGAAGTTCAGACGCCGGCTTTTTGCCATGTTTGGCCCTTTTACTTGCATCTTCAGGGATGTGGCTTTTCCCTTTATCATCACGGGATTTCCGTTTATGAGAATCATCTTCCCTCTGGGAAGAGTCATGTCACTCATCTCGTCTTTCGTGGCGTTCCTCATGGGCACGCCTTTCACGAGCCTTCCTCGCGGCTCTTTCTTCGTCAGTTTCCCAAGTGGCAGGAAGATACCTCCTGGGGTAATAAGCACCGCGCCTCCCGTAACGCTGGAAGTCGACGTAGTAGGAGCCACTTCTTCCCATTGGAGAATCTTAAAATGAAGAAAAGATCAACTCAGAAATTTTGAAAGTAAGAGAGTTGAATGCATATAAGTGCTGAAAAGTCCTAAGTGTGTGTAACGCGCAAACTACGTGCGTCGAATCACGAACCACTCCTGGGTTGGGGGGTGATGATGGGTCTAACGGCCAGTGTCACCCCTTGGGCTGATGGAGTTTGTTGTAGAGTGGATGTTGCTTCAACTGCTGAAGTGGAAACTCTAGCAGAAACAGGGTCGCCTTTAAAGAGCTCCTGTGAAGTGATCATCAGATCGCTCAACCCTTCAAAAATGTCATCCCCGCTCTGCTTGGCGGGACTCGTTTTTTCAGCTCCTTTGTCACTGGATTTCTCTAAGTGTTGAGGGGGTTCTTGAGGTTCTTCTTCTTCTTCGATGACCGGGGCAAGTGAAAGTTTGCCGGATGACCCCGCAACATCAATAGATATAGAGCACTTCACCAGGGAAGTCTTAACAGTATGTTCTTTCGGTGCAAGTTCTCCAACGGAAGCTGGGGAATCCGAAATTTTTGCTGGAGAGTCGGGAACTTCATGAGGTTGGGTAGAACAAGAAGGGTGCAAAAGCCCATACTGGTGCAGAAGTTCATCTGTCAGCAAAAATTTAATACTTCTTTCTTTAACCGGCACAGCACTTAATCTATCAAAAATCGTCTTGTGACTGGGATCTCTAGAAGGAGGCGGAAGTGCTATAAAAGAAAGGAATGAAGTTAGCACTTAGCAATTTGGATCTTGAAAAGCTGATAAAGAAAGAACAGGAATGAGCAATCTTACTTCCTTTTCTCCAGATGGCATAAAACCCTAGAGGACAGCGGACGAAGAAGAATTGATTCAAAAAGCCGTGAGAACTTTCGAAAAGATCAGTAATAAGTTTACGATTTCTGGCACTTCTCGCGAGTATAAAGGAGGGGTGGTCTTTATTCTTCGCAAATGAGCATAAGTAGCAAATTTCTTCAAAGCTCGGAAGACGGTTAAGTGTCCTCCTGAATAAAACACAACCCCATCAGGATGGCATAGCCATTGGGATGTAGTTGAAAGGGAGAGATGGTTAGCCGGAAGAGGAGTTGATGAAGAATTTCATTGAAAGGAGGAATGGCACCACAAAGGCACATTTGACGGTTGACGGCGACAAAACCAAGAGGTGGCCTGTCGGCAGTATCATTTGGGCTAGGAAATCTAGCATCCGCTTCGGCGATCCCAAATTGAATGCGTAATTGGTTGAATGATCGCTGACTCGGGGTTGTCGGAGTTCTTTCTGGAGGATTATCCAATGGGTCGGCTATCGGAAAGACTCCTTCAGATTGCTCGATTATCTCTTCTTGAGAAGACATTCTACACAAGGAACTGGATATTCAAATATGAAGGTGCACGTTTCCTAAATGTGTGAAGTATTGTGCAGAACCAATAAAATAACAAGAAAATTTAACTGAAATTAAACTAATTAATAGTTGTCAGTTAAAAAAAGAAAAAAGAGAAAAAGGGCTTCGGGGCTTGTTGTTTTAAGTTCAAGTACAGTGTTGAAGCAAACAAATTAGCTTTGGTTGGTTAATTCAACATTGCTTTAATACTTCAGTTGAGTTTATTGATTCACAGCATCTCATATAGTTCTTTAAGTTGATTATCTTTTATCGACTAATCTGTCATTTGATGTGGGCTGTCAATGGCAGTATATTCGTCCCATTTTCTGCAAATGTTGTATTTAATAGGTTATTAGCTTACAAGTTAATATAGTCTATAAAGGAGTACGACAAGTTCGAGCAGTTCATTCTAGTTGTTCAAGTTAGAAGTACAGTCAAGTTCTATCAAAATTTTGAAGCTTTCAAGTTTAGTTCAAGTCCTTAAGTCATAATCCAAGTCAACAAAAAAATTCTCTAAGTTCTAGATCGCTCACGACCTAAAGACTAGGTCGGATACAACCTAAAAGCTTAAGTCGCAGGAAGTTAAGCCACCAACAAGTGCCTAAGTGTTAGCTTGTCCGCGACCTAATACCTATGCCACAACAAGTTAGGTCGCAAGCGAGTTAGGCCGCAAGCAAGTTAGGTCGCAGGTAAGATAGGTCACGCGTCTTGTGATCAAGCCAATGAGCTTAAGGTCGGCCGAAGTTCCTCAACCAATGATCTCCTAACACTCTTTGCTCCTCACCACTCAGCAAATTACCAAACAAACCCATTAACCCGTTAACCTTCTATCAATCATCTTCCCAGTAAAATCCATCATCTTTCGACACCACTAAATCGCCCAAAACCGGCTTAGATCACCTCAGATCCATCATATATCCAATGCGTTACCGTGTTCTTGTGAATTAAAATGTCAACGCGCCCTGTTGCGGTCAAAGATCGGTTGAGACATAATTCATAGTAAAACACAGCACATGAAGAAAGGATTCATGTCTCCACGATGGCCGTGATTGGGTATCGATCGGAATTACTTACACGATATAATAGTAAAGATGGGTTGACGGGTGAGTAGATCGAATTCGCCTTTGAAAGCTCGAAAACTCGTTAATGGCGGAGCAAGTTGTTAGAACAGATAAGTAAAAGGAAAAGGAATGAGATAACAGTTATATAAGGCGAAGAGGCATACGAGTTAAGTTATCTCTTAAGTCGCTCACGACCTAGCAGAGTTATGTCGAAGTACACGACCTATGGTATAGGCATATACTTCGAGGGGCAAATGTTAACTCTACTCTTACACAGTTCAGCAACTTAAAAAGATCGGATGGACCAACGACCTACAACTCAAAGGGTTAGCGACTTATGTGAAGGCGCGGCCTAACTACCTAAGAGAGTAAGCGACCTAACACATAAATTGAATCGGCAAGATGAGCGACGTAGCGCACCAACGACCTATGACTGAGGCGACCTAGCGACTTAAAGGTATACACGACCTAGTGGCTAAGTGGATCTAACGACCTAACCAGTGGAGCTACCTCGCGACCTAACTACTGAAGCAAAGTCCCGACCTAATGAAATGAGCAACCTAAGGATGGAGCGGTCTTAACGACCTAAAGAACTTACAACTTTAAGGCTCCTACACCCTAGCTGCCTCTCTAAGTCGCCCACGACCTAAGGGTGTACGCGACCTAGCGAGTTAATAAGGGAAGCGACCTAACGGGAATAAAGTTCTCTAGCGACCTACAACTTATACCTAAGTCGCTCACGACCTAAGCTTACTAGAGGAGCCTCCTATGCCGCTTTATACTTAGGTCGGCCATGACCTATGACTTGCCAGTTTCTCCAGAGCAACCAAGTATACCGTGTATAAGCTGTAAGCGGCTCCCACTAGGTCGAGGACGACCTACGACCTATCAAAGTTGCTCGCGACCTACGACCTAACTCCGAGCTCACCCTATAAATACGACACTAACTCCAACATTCGAGGGGATCTTTTTGGCTCATTCTTGGAACGCCGATAGTCTGCTGAATTCTCGACTCACTCGACACTTCAAACACGAAAGACATCTCAACTAACTTCAAGAGGAAATCTAACACAATCAATATGGATTCAAAGAATTCTTCTACATTGGAGTTCTAGTTGTTTGTCTCATCAGTATTGTAATTGAAGACTGTTGTAAAGTTGTAACTGATTCAGAAATAAAGAGGATTAAAGTGGACGTAGGCTTAACCTGAAGCCGAACCACTATAAAACTGTTGTCTTCTGTTGCTTTTTCTGTAATTTTCCTACTTGCTTTTAATTCCCGTGTTCACGGATGGTGCTTTCACTTAATCTTCACATACACCGGGGTGTTAGCGTTTAATTTTTAGCATTAACATTGGACTTATGGAATTTGGTAATGGTCAAAATTCCAACTTCATCCACATTCAACTTTATAGTCCAAATACAAAGTTCTTGGTTTAATAATAACAATTATTATTAACCGAAATGCTCTTGCCACGGACTTTGACTTTGAGTTGACTTGAGTTGACTGTGATACTAACCGCATATAACCGAAGAGACGAATCCTCTCTTGAATAGCGCTTCACTTTCGATACTTCCACTCGACCCAACTATAGTCACTCGATGGACACCATGCTATGATTTGGCTATAATCAAAGCGGAGCTTTCATATTGAAGATCCATAGTATTCTCAAGTCGAGAGAACTGCGTAAATCAGTCACATCGATATTTTCTGTTTGACCTTAATTATGTTAACCAACAGAAAACTATCAAGTGAGTCGTTTCATTGTTATCCAATAACTATTAGTACGTAACCTCTAGGTGCCCCCAATAGCCATGAGTAACACACTACCCAACATTTGGGGAGCGTTACGTACTCCTATCTCAACGGATACATCGATATACAGTCTCGATGCATCTTGACTAGGAACATTTGAAATGGTGTATTTGTTTCTTTGTGATAAATTACTCACGTTTACAACACTTTATAACTATTATCACAAAATATACTATTTGTGGATTTTTCTATTAAATATATTTTTAATTAAGTTAATTAATTATTATAATCACATTATATCAAATATATAATAGGAAGAAAATATTTTTTATTCATTACACAAAATCAGTGATTTTGCAACATTTATATTTTTCAATCTCTAACACTTATAAATGTTACATACTATGGTGAGAAAATGTTAGGACACTGAAAAAGTGTTATTAAAAATAAATATTTTACTCAATAAACCATAGTTTTCATAACCCGACCCTACGGCGGTTGAATCGCGAATAACCTCGAGCCGTGGGGGTCAAAGGCCGGGAACTCAATCAAATCTCCTTCATGCAAGAACCTTGGTTTGACCTTTAAATTGACGGTTTAACCCTTCATTTGAACCTTGTTGAACCTTCTCATATACGCAATTTCTTCATTTCAAAATATGTTTTCAAATCTCCGTCTGTTTTATGTTCGTAATTAGTGTAGCTAGTGTAATAAATTTTGTTTAATTTTTCATATTTGAATTAATGTGTGGATTATAAATTAATATCGTATATATTTATTGAAGATGTTGATTTACTGTCTACTTATGGTAGATACGCTGTATCTAAATGTATTAGTTTTCAAAAAAAAGTATGTGCGGTTCTCGACGGTTTGACCGGTCAAACCCTCGAAACCTCGAACCTTGCCGACTTCGACAACTTCAATGACTCGTGGCTCAACTGGATGCACAGCCTGACTGGATTGACATCTCGCGGTCACTATTCTCGTGGCGAATGGATCGACGGCTCTTTCTCGACGTCAACGTAAATTGCTTGAAATTGCAGATGGCTCAAGCGACTGGATCGCGACACATCATTCTTCAAGTTCAACATCTACAGTAAATTTATTTTTCTTTCTTCGTGCCATTTTGTTTGCTAATTCAAATTTGTTTGTATTTCCAGAATTTAGTCTCGGTTGATTATAGCGAGCACTTAGGTTATTATAGTATGCGTTTTGAAATTTCGGATTTATTTGCTATTTATTTGCCAGTCAACAACAATAAACTAGTTTATAAATTAATGATAATACTTTTCTAAATCAATTTTGAATTCATGGAAAAGTTTATTGTGCTTGAGCTTGAACTTGAGATATAGTTTGATTTTATAATATATAAAGAATATTATTTTTAAAAAATGTTTTTTTTTTTGTAAAGAATATAAAGAAATGCTGCTGAGATACAAAAGTTTGAAATATATTTTGAAACATAGTTTGAAATATGGTTTTTGTAGTTAGAAATAACTTTGAGACAAGATTTTTAAAATATGAATATGAAATATAGTTTAAAAATATCATTTTTTAACTTTGAAATAACTTTGAGATATGATATTTGAAGTATGAGTATGAAAAAAATATGAAAAAATATAGTTTTCTTTTTACAAGATATAAAGAAATATATTTTTAAAAATGTAATTTTTATAAAGTTTATGAAGAAATATTGTTTGAGATATCAAAGTTTGCCATATAGTTTAAAACATGATTTTTGAAATATGATTTTTAAGCGTGAAATAACTCTGAGATACGATTTTTGGAATATGCATATAAAAAATATATAAAGAAATAAGTTTGATTTTTGTAAGATATAAAGAAATATCTTTTCCGAAATATGATTTTTTTTTTAAAAAAAAGAAGAATATAAGGAAATATAGTTTGTGATATCAAGTTTGAATTATAGTTTGAAATACGATTTTGAACTCTGAAATAACTTTGAGATATGATTATTGAAATATGCATATGAAGTATATATATGTATAAAGAATTGTACTTTGATTTTTAGAAGATATAAAGAAATGTCTTCACAGCTGTTTCAGTGCCAATTATTGCTAAACTTAAATGTAGTTTGATTTTAAAGCATGAAAAACGAAAAAATAGCCAGAAATTATTGCTAAAGTGTTATTATACTGGTTCCAATTTCACAGCTGTTTCAATTATTGTTGCATTATATTTTGTAATTACTTACACCTTTTGTAAGATGACCGGTTTTTTCCAATTTACACGTAATTATTTACCGGTTTTACATGTCGCTATGTTCTTCAGGGTAAATGCTTAGAGACAGGGGAGACAGTTGCAATAAAGAAAGTGTTACAGGATAAGATATATACAAGAACAGAGAGCTACAGCTGATGCGAACAATGGATCATTCTAATTTAGTCTCATTGAAACATCGTTTTTTCTCAACCACTAGCAATGATGAGCTTTTCCTTAACTTGGTCATGGAGTATGAGCCTGAATCTTTATATCGTGTCTTGAAGCATTATAATAATTCTGGCCATATGATGCCACTTATATATGTGAAGCTTTACACATATCAGGTATCCTTTTGCTTTTCATTTATGTTCTTCAAGATTGATGGTATTTAGGGAAATTTACACTCTGTTGTATTATATATTCGCAGATTTTTAAATCTCTGGCTTATATTCATTCTGTTCCTGGGGTTTGTCATATAGATGTTAAGCCACGAAACATTCTTGTAAGCCTTTAAAGTTTCCTACTCACCTATTATATCAGAAATGTTGTTTTAATGTCAATCATATTTCATATTATTGTAGGTCGATCCTCTAACCCATCAAGCGAAGCTATGCGATTTTGAAAGTGCTAAAATTCTGGTATGAACTTTATCATTTATTTTCTCTTCAACTTGATCTCTATATTGAGTTGGTACTTCATGCATAACATGGCTTAACTAGTGCGATAACTGAAATAATTGTTTAGGAATATGACTAAATGGTTCAAAAGGTTCATATTTGTATATCAACATACTATCATTGTTGCTTATCTTTGTAATATACTTGACTTGTGTTTGTTTTCTCTTGTTTTCGAAAATTTAAACTTCAATTTTCAGTTGCTCATTGTCACTGTAAAGTTATATCAGAATGTTTATTGCAAGTCTGGAGGTGAGGAAAACGATGGGAATTTTGATTCTTGGCATGTAATTTGATTGCTTCTCGCCTTAACTAGGTTGTAGAGGTCCTTGATGAATTATTGACACCTAAAGGAACTCCGATACCAACCACGGTGGAAAGGCTTATGCTTGTTTCTAATATCCTCATAGCAGTAGTGCACCTGTGAAAAATGCTTCTGCGTATCACACAAAATTTGAAGCAACTCTATCTGACATCATTGGGAGCTTCAAGGACTTGTATCATATTATAACTGGAAGGGTAACGGCTGAAGCCCTCAAGGTAATTATAATTTTCCTTTTTATCTATTTTGTAGCTTTTGTATTATTAGCACTTTTATCGTTCTTATTATTGAAAGTATTGCGCTTGAATTACCAGTGATTAAACACTTATTGTCATTGTTTTTATCAACGGCCCATACCCATTTTATTTATGTTTGGTAATACCATCAAGAAACTTATGTTCACATTTAATTTGGAAACGGGAAAAAAAACACCATTCTTATGTTCTCTTTTATTATTAAAATGATTACATAGAGTGCCGTTTTTATCATCTTCAGACACCATTTAAGTTAGGAATAAATAACATAATTAAATTATCTACTCTCAGATATCAGATAAATAGTTTTAGTTAAAGTATAGATCGAAAGAGTTCAAATTGAAAAGTTTATCATTAAGTTTCTGTCATGTCCCGTTGTCTTCACTCTGAGATCAGAACTTCATCAGTAAAGCCTCTATTCAGAGTTCTGAACAGCTCAGTTTTGTTGCTTCCCGTTTTGAGCCGCTGCCTGTCGGGTTTAATGGGGCTTTACACCGAAGGTCTCTATTTTCGATGTTGTTGTAAGAAAAGTCCTTATGATAATAAGTATTTAAATTAAGTACCTGTTTTTTGTAAATCAAAAAGCGCAAACTATCTTGTGTTTTTCTTATAAAAGGGAAAGTTAACTTACGCTTTTCAAAAATTTAAATTTGTTTGAGAATTTCAAAAATTTTAAAACATTTTCAAAATAAAAAAACGCAAACTAGCTTGCGCTTTTCTGATAAAAGTTGCAAGTTAGCTTGCATTTTCTATCAGAAAAGTGCAAATCACCTTTCGTTTTCTATTTTTCAAAAAATGGAGACTAAATTTACATACTTATATATACATGGACTTTTCTTATAACAACATCGAAAATAGGGACCTGTAACTCGTTTAACACTTAATTGAAGATTTTTAGAGTTCAAACACCTTATCCTTATTTATTTCAAATTATTTTTGAGACCATATACACACACATACACATAATCCCTTGGTATATCAAATCATTCTTTTGGATTTCAAAATCAAAGCCAGTTTTACCAAAACAAAACTCCAATGGTAGCAATTCCACCTTTGGAAACCAGAAAATGAACGTCGATGATGCTAGAGTCATCACCAAAATTATTTTCCAACGACCAAAGTGAGTTTAGTGTTTTTATTCCTTTTAAAACCCTTTTAAAAATATTTCCTTCCCAATGTATTTTCGAAATAATGCTATTATTATTTTCGCAAAACATTTAAAAATAATTCCCAAAACTAATAGTAATTTAAATTCCCAAATTCCTGTCTTTTAAACTCTTTTTACTTATAAACATATTTATAATATTCTTCAGGAATTTCATTTCCTTATAAATCACATTTATAAGCTATATATTTATATAATTCCATTTGATTATATAAAATCATTTCTTTGTTGTTAGTCTTGCTTACATTATAATATCAACAACTTTATTAGAACACAACAACAACAACAAATGATAATAATCAACATTATCATTTTCTAACAACCAAGCACACCATATATATACTATAATAATTTTCTGAAAAATTATAACTTTATATATAAAAATAATCAAGGTAAAATTATTTCATTTACCTAATTCCAAAACAATACTATTTCGGGCTACTCTATTCAAGTGTTTAGATATCCTTATCAATAATGTTAATTACTCTATTGACCAAAATCCACAAGCCACTAATAAGATCAGCCAACACAATATAAAGCATTTTTATATTACTAACAAATACTTGCTCATATATATACACTCAAACTCATTCTATGGTGCTAATAACCCGATCTCTAATGAGTTATTCCCACCAAAGCTAAGGTTCTTCCTTAACCTTCAGCTATGATACCAAATGTAACGAACCGAGCTTTTCGACCATCGAAAATCGTCATTAATACGTCCACTATATTTCATGTCAAGAAATCGAAGGCCGATAAACCCGATTGTTAGGGGAAAAAGAAAGAAGAAGATAAGAAGAATACCAAACAACCTAGAATCTCACAACGGAACAAATAATTCATAATATACCATAAATCTTTACACAAAAGCAAAACTGTAATATGTGTATATACAAACATCAGTAAGAGTATACCAAACTATTTTAGCCTAGACAGTTATAACAAACTGTCCTCACAATTGCTAATAACATAATAATGAATACAGTAGAAAATAATTATCTATGTAAATACGTCTCGGGGTCTCCTACTCCTCTCCTAAAGCTCCAATCATCCAATCTAATCTGTAATATGCTCGGTCTGACCCGAGCATTATAATAAAATAACACCCGAGTCAGTCTGGAAAACCAACATGATAAAACACATCCAACTGGATTTAAAGTTATAAGAAATTTTTTAAAATCAAAGGTATCTCCTAAGACCACGCCGCACATAAACATAACGGGTTTTTACATTACCATAACCAAACACTTTTATAGGAAATCCAGGTTCAAATTAAAACATTAAAATGCTGGAATGTTTACATTTCACGTTCCAACATATTTGGTATACAATTAAAACCGTAAGGCTCGTATTGGAGAATGAATTCCAACTAATGATTGGGCTACTAGGGTACCGTCCTTTACAGTACATCTCTAGAACAATGTACCAAGATCGTACCTAATGACCACTGCCAACACAGGACCAGCCTACCCCTTTTTGGATAGCACCGAATATGTTATCACCCCAGATGTTCCCAATCTTTATGGAGCTCCCTCATGCACAGCTGAATCTGAAAATATGAGTGGTCATCTTGAAAGGTGATGACGTACCCTTTGTTGGAGCTATCCACACCTAGCCCTGCTGCATCTCCCCTGCTTTAGTCATTTCTGCTTGATGAATCTTGATGTAACGTTTCACCTTTCACATATAGCACTTTACTTTTGAAATGCTAACACTGTCCTCCAGGCACCAATGCAATGTTAGCATTCATCTATACAAGTTTGTTCTGGGACTGAACGAAACCGAAGGCACTACACTAATTACGTCATTACGGGGAATCCCTCCCAAGGATTAATAGAGAATAGCCCTTGCACTTCAAACTCTGCCTTCGATTCCATACTCATCATATGTCTTCATTACGAAATGTTGAGTTGGATCGAAGTGGTTTTCGAATAACAGACCCAATCCCGGCCTCTTCGAAACATCTTTGATAGTTTCTAGTAAATTCAACCCCGATTCTTCAGGAAATATACAGATGAAAAAATAAGTGCAGAGTTCACCTCCTAACCGTTTGAATAAACGGGCTTCCTTATTATTTGTCCTAGGAGAATGAAACGAGTTTATACGTACAATATAGCACCACCGGTGGTAACTGTACAATATAATTCCCGCGTTGCTCCTAAATTTTTCCAAAGTTATGTTTTAGATCCAGATCTCGATAGTTGATTATTTAACTATCAAATAACAAACATTTAATCAGGAATTTATTTCATAAGGGAAACCAACATTGGTTTAGCATATAAGCGAACACTAAACTCGTTATATAAACCTTTTACGACACTTGTAAATATAGGAATACTTTTACAAGGTATATCCGCTGATTCTACATTTTTAATACTTAGAAAATATCTATATATTTATCTCAACAGTGTCAGTATATTTACAAAACTGAGAAAGATTCCCTTTTTTTTCGACCATCAATAATTTATAAATTTCCTTCAATTCTTCAGTCCATTTATAAATCATTTTATAAACCTCTCCAAAAACCATTCATAATTCCTTTATAAAAATCCAACCCCTTATAAGCTTCTTATACATTTCAAAACCATTTATAAACCCTTTTTGAATTCATAAACCATTTATGAAAACTTCTTTTTATAAATCAATGAACCTGTTTTTGGCGTTCATTTATAAGTATCTAACAATTTATAAACTCCTTCTCTTGCAAATAACCCCTACTTAACGCTTCAATCCATTTTTTAAATTTTTTATGCATGTCTTTTAGCTCTATTTATAGTTTCAGAAACATTTATAAATAACTAAAATCATTTACTTTAAAATATTATTATATAATAATTATTATTACAATGAACATTATAAACAAGTGGAAATCACTAACTTTAATTATCTTAAAATAAAAATTAATCATTCCAAAATATTATTTTAAGAAATAATAATAATAATCAACCTTTACCATTTTATAAATAATAATAATTTATTTTAAAACCTTGTTAATAATCCTTATTATTAATTTCAAACCATAAATTATTCTTAAATAATTAATCTATCAACTTATTAACCTATTTATAAATTCTTAATACATATTAATTATAAGCAAATAACTTTAAACAATATTAAAATAATTAATAACTTTAAAATAATATTAATACGGTTACATAACTTTAAAACAAATTTTAATATAATTAAATAACTTCAAAAGAATATTATTATAATTAGATAACCTTAAATTAATATTTATATTATAACTTAAAACAATATTGTTAACTCCACTTTTTCAGCAAGGCCGTGATATCAAAAATCGACCGAGAAACCAATGATAGTTCGTCTCGAAGAATAGTCAACTCAGCATCGCAACAAAGCAAGTTCTGTTGAATGACTTTTTAGATAAGATCCCCTACGGAGGGGGGGGTCCAGGGGAGGTGCCAACCCCCCAAGGTGGGGGTACGGGGGCAACGCCACCGCTACGGTGATCGACCTGCCCGGTCAGGTCGCAGGGGTCCAAGGGGCAGCGCCCCCGGTGGGGTTCAGGGCAGCGCCCCGTCCAAAACAGTATACGACTTAGAGAATGGAGCGACCTATCTTCTACACGAAGTCAGCGACCTAACACATGAAGCGGGCCAAGCGACTTAACTTCTGAAGTGGGTTACCGACTTAACAAGGTTGCCGACTTAATAAGGTTGCCGACTTAACAAGTGGCACGACCTACCGACTTAAAAGGCATCGCGACTTAGCGAGTTAAGCAACTCAGCGACTTAAGGCATAAAGTGGCTCAACCGAGTTAACGAGCTAACAGGAGAAGCGACTTAATAGGTAACGACCTAAGTACTCCGCGACCTAAGAATCACTAAGTCGCTCGCGACCTAAGTATCACTAAGTCGCTCGCGACCTAAGTATCACTAAGTCGCTCGTGACCTAAGTAGGTCAGAGCAGTTCCTTTAGGCCGTATTTGGTAGGTCGCATCTCTCTCCCTGCCATTCCTTAAGTCGCCCACGACCTAAGTTATAGCCGACCTATCCTAGCCGACTTATCCCTAAGTCGTCCATAACTTGTTAGCTCGCTCAGAAGAGACCCACGACCTATGATAAGTCGCAACGGCCGACCTACGACTTACCTTAAGTCGGTCACGACCTAAGACCTGTTCAGAAACCCCTATAAATACGCCACTAGCTCCATCATTCAAAGGATCTTCTTCGGATTCTTGGAGGACGCCATTACTCTGCTGCATTCTCAACTCAAACAACACTTCAAGCATTTCTATCATCAAGGACGCTACAACGAACTTCAAAAGAGAATCAACATCATTCAACATGAATTCGAGAGATTATACTTCTTTGAAGTTTGAGCTACTAGTCCAAAGTGTATTGTAATTGAAGAAAGTTGTATAGAGTTGTAATCAAATGAGCAATAAAGAAGATTGAAGTGGACGTAGACTCGATCTTAAGCCGAACCACTATAAAAATTGTGTCTTTTACTGCTTTTCTGTGATTTTACTGCTTCACTCTGATTCCCGTATTAACGGGTGGTGCTTTCACATTAACTTTACATACACCGGGGTGTTAGCGTTCAGATTTTCACGTTAACATTTTTTGTTCTTTCACTGAGAACCCAACTCAGGAATACTTTCACCATTGCTTCGCGAAAGTTTGTTGAAAGAATCTCTCTAAAGACCAGAAGTTTATCCGAGATAATGGCTACTGGAAGACAGCTCAGATCTGACAGATCCGGTGATGCTCATGAGAATACTACCACTTCTCTTGCTCCAGATGAAGCAGCTCCAAATGAAGCAGCTCCGAGTGTTGGAATTACACAAGAGGTGTTTGATGCTGCAGTTTCTGGGTTATATCAGCAAATGGAAGCCCAGAACGCTCTAATGCTGGAAAGAATGAATGCTTTACTTGGAGGCAACCGTCAAGCAGAAAATAATGAAAAGACCTTTGCAGATGATGCCCATGATTCCCAAGAGAAAGGTATCCCTCAAAGAGCAGTTGGCACCGCCGCAGAGGCACCTTCTCAAGCTGAAGGTTCAAGGCCGCAGCCAAATTTTCGCGAACATTTGCCCAGGCAAACTTCTGAAAGAGCAGCTGACTTCTGCCCGGCAAAGCCTCTGAACGATAAGGAGTACCTATCAGGGATGATTCGCTCAATTATGAAAGAGAGAATGCAGAGGCAAGAGGATGAAAATGATTGCGGGTTTGCTCCAAGTAAGACACCGTTCACCGAAAAGATCTTGAAGGCAAAGTTTCCAAGGAAATTTGTACCTCCTACTATCCCGGCCTATCGAGGCACAAGTGACCCTAATCAGTTCCTGTACAAGTACGATTGGCATATGACCGGGGCAAGAGCAACAGATGAAATCAAGTGCCGATACTTTCCGGTATACTTAGAGGGAGTGGCCTTACTTTGGTTCACAAAGCTGCCAGTTTGATCCGTGGATCAATTTTCCGACTTAACACGAAAGTTCAAAGATCAGTTCAGGCTATATGCTACAAAGGCCAAGGATATAATGTCACTCTCTAGTCTAGAACAAAATCCCGGGGAGTCTATCAGATCGTTCTTAAACCGCTTCAATATAGCCTTGGCCGAGGTTGATGACGCAGAGCCACGGATGGTTTTGACTTATCTGATGCGGGCTATCGATAAATGGAGTGAATTTGGCAAATGGCTAAAAATGAAGGAGCCAAACTCACTTGAGAAATTCTATAAGAAGGCTGACGAGTTTATGCGCTTGGAAAGCTTTCCTGTGCCAACAAAAGCAGTCGTGACCAAAATTCAGAATGTCAATGTTGCTTCTAATAAAGGAGAATCTGGAGGACAGAAAAGGAAGAATGATGATGGGAAAAGGCAGGGAAATCCAAAGAAAAACCGCCACTTTGAACCGTCGAATTATACTCCCTTAACTGATACTACAGAAAACATTTTCTTGGCAACAAAGGATATTGTTGAATATCCTAAACCACAAAAGTTGAGACTAAGGAAAAATGCCACGCAAAGTGAAAGATTCTGTAAATTCCACAATCAACCTGGCCATGACACTGACGAGTGTCGCCATTTGAAGGATCTGATTGAGAAGCTGTTGAAAGAGAATAAACTTCAGCAATATGTCCGGAGAAACAGGAATGATCCATCCTCATCCACTCAGGGGCAAATACTTCTCACTCATCATTACGGCCCAAATGAAAGAACTGCAACGCAGGGATCTGAGAGGCTCATCATTAATGCTATCACAGGGGGCCCTCACCCAGTGGACAGAAGTTGGGACGAGATGGAAAGATATGTTCGTGCTTTGAGACAAGCCCCGGAGGAAGAGAATATCCTTGTTCTGGAAGATGATGCCTAATGGCCATATTTCACTTGATGGCTTTTGCTTAAAATTCATAGAATAATACTGGACTTATGATTCCTGCATAAAATGCCATTGTAAAAACAGTGCAGCTAAATAAGAGGAACTATAAATCTTGAACTTTCTATTACTATAAAATGCTTGTTTCATTTCGATATGCAAATATCTTAAAATATATTGCTAAAATGTCGATTTAATGTTGCAGGCAATCAAAGCAAAGCTCACCTAGTCAACACATCACAAAGCCAAGCGATTCCTACAAATCGCTCAACAGGCGAATATCAGGCCACAAAAATTCCAGACCCAAATCCTACATAAGAAGTGCTTCAAACAAACAGTGAGTGATTCAACCGGAGGTGGGCCCTTGCAAACTAATTGAGATCGTTTGTGCAAACGAACATTCGATTAAGTAGCTTATGTCCGCCCCTGCAAGCTCACTTAACAATGAAGTACACTTCTTTGGATAAAATAAACTACTTCCAAAAGAAGGAAATGTGGGTTTGGAAATGATAGTGGGGAATCGCTGAGGATCAAATGGTGAAAAGACATGGGCGAGCAGGCAGGAAACAAATAAAGACCTCTTCGGGGGCACATTTCACCGGAGCTGAAGTGAAAACTCTTCGGAGGCCCACTTCTCCAGAGCTGAAATGCCAAATAAAGACCTCTTCGGGGGCATATTTCACCTGAGCTGAAGTGCAAACTCTTCGGAGGCCCACTTCTCCAGAGCTGAAATGCCAAATAAAGACCTATTCGGGGGCACATTTCACCAGAGCTGAAGTGCAAACTCTTCGGAGGCCCACTTCTCCAGAGCTGAAATGCCAAACAAAGACCTCTTCGGGGGCACATTTCAGCAGAGCTGAAGTGCAAACTCTTCGGAGGCCCACTTCTCCAGAGCTGAAATGCCAAACAAAGACCTCTTCGGGGGACATTTCAGCAGAGCTGAAGTGCAAACTCTTCGGAGGCCCACTTCTCCAGAGCTGAAATGCCAAATAAAGACCTCTTCGGGGGCACATTTCACCAGAGCTGAAGTGCAATCTCTGTGGAGGCCCACTTCTCCAGAGCTGAAATGCCAAACAGTGCATGCCTTCTCAAAATGGAAGAATTATTCTCTAAAGTAAGAGTACAAGTCTTCTAAAAACAGAAGAATTGTCCTCCAAAATCTCCTCAAAAAGGAGAATATTACAATGAGTTGTGGTATGGAGGCAATATAATATTGCTACATTAATAAAAGCAGAACCCAAGCAACGTACCACAAGCTCACTGCAATAACATGCAAAGAGAATAAAGAAACTTGTATGAAAATGAGGAATAAATACATTCTCAAATACAGACAAAAGTTTCTATAAAATTTGTTATGCACGTGCAGGTTTCAAAAGGCAAAACAAGAAGGATGACCCCACACCGTCAAATGGAGTAAAACATTACAACAATAAGGCTTTCGCAATAGGTTCCATTGATGCAAGTTCCTTTGCGAAAGCTAGGGCATCTGAAGTTTCTGCTTGAAAACCAGGGGCATCGTGAAGCTGAGTCGACCAAAAGGAGTGCAAAAATCCGAATTAGTGCAAAAATTCATCTTTCAGCAAAAAATTTAACACTCCTCTCCTTAACCGTCACAGCACTTAGTCTTTTAAAAATTGATTTGTGACTGGAATATTCGAAAAGAGGAAGGAAGTGCTGCAAAAGTAAAGAATGAAATTAGTACCGGACAACTCGGATTTTGAAAATCCGAGAAATGGAAAGATCCAGTTTGCCCCACTGCTTCATCTTATCGAAAAGACATTCTATATGAAGAACTGAATATTCGAAAGTAAAGGTGCACGTTTCCTAAAAGCATGCGAAGTGTTGTGCAAAGCTGCTTAAATAACAAGTAAATAAAGTAATACTTGAAATAATACTGGTTGGCATATGTCAATTCAGAAAAATTCGAGGCTTGTTATTTGAAAGTAAGTGCGGTGTCAATGCAGATAGCAGTTATAATTGTGTAAACTTTGTGTTGATACTTCATTCAAGACAGTTGATTCGCAACACTTCATCAAGACCATACTAATTTGCTTACAGTAAAATACCAGTTCTTTGATCTAATCCATCACTCGATATGGGCAATCGGTGATGAGTATATTCGCCCTATTTTTCTGCAAATGTTGCGTTTAATAGGTTGTTAAAATAATCTGTAAAGAGATGCAACAAGTTCAGGTCAAAGTTCCATTGAATCACATTGGTCAAGTTTAAAAGGCTTCAGGTCAAAACAAAGCAAAGTTGCCTAAGTACAAGCTCAGCAGCTCAGTAAAGCACGAGTTAAGAAGAATCGAAGCACACGACCTAGTCCCTAGGCGTATACTTCAAGGGGCAAGTGTTAACTCCACTTTTTCAGCAAGGCCGTGATATCAAAAATCGACCGAGAAACCAATGATAGTTCGTCTCGAAGAATAGTCAACTCAGCATCCCAAAAAAGCAAGTTCTGTTGAATGGCTTTTCAGATAAGATCCCCTACGGAGGGGGGTCCAGGGGAGGTGCCAACCCCCCAAGGTGGGGGTGCGGGGGCAACGCCACCGCTACGGTGATCGACCTGCCCGGTCAGGTCGCAGGGGTCCAAGGGGCAGCGCCCCGTCCAAAACAGTATACGACTTAGAGAATGGAGCGACCTATCTTCGACACGAAGTCAGCGACCTAACACATGAAGCGGGCCAAGCGACTTAACTTCTGAAGTGGATTACCGACTTAACAAGGTTGCCGACTTAATAAGGTTGCCGACTTAACAAGTGGCACGACCTACCGACTTAAAAGGCATCGCGACTTAGCGAGTTAAGCAACTCAGCGACTTAAGGCATAAAGCGGCTCAACCGAGTTAACGAGCTAACATGAGAAGCGACTTAACAGGTAACGACCTAAGTACTCCGCGACCTAAGAATCACTAAGTCGCTCGCGACCTAAGTATCACTAAGTCGCTCGCGACCTAAGTATCACTAAGTCGCTCGCAACCTAAGTAGGTCGGAGCAGTTCCTTTAGGCCGTATTTGGTAGGTCGCATCCCTCTCCCTTGCCATTCCTTAAGTCGCCCACGACCTAAGTTATAGCCGACCTATCCTAGCCGACCTTTCCTAAGTGGGCTCCTCTTCCTCGGGCTCCTCTATAGGATCTTCTTCCTCAGGCTCCGCATCCTCACTCAATGTATCCAACATCCAATCATCTGCCTCAGTGTCGGCCTCATCTAGGGCAACACATCTTCCACATCTGAAATAAGTATCAATTCCTTGTCCTCTAAGATATATATCAGATGGTCGAATGACCCTAGTACTATTCCCATGGGCTTCCCTACTTGCACATCATCTTCATCACTAGAAATCGGTGTATCCAAAACTTCTATGTCTTCATATTTAGATAAGGCTTTCCTAAATCTTTGCCTAATTGCTAGCTTTTCTGTCTTGGTTACTTTGTTCAATTTTATATAAAAGAACTTGAAATTAGTTATCATTTCCAATGAAAGATTCTATCTAAGCTTTATTTATTTTATCTCATTTTATTAAGTTCTTCTCACTTAATTATTATTGTTTTTCTTTTCATTCTTCTTTTAAATTGGACTAAATCGTAGCTTTTCTAATTAGTTCTAACAGAATTTGGTATTGAAAAAGGAG
The DNA here is from genome assembly GCA_030765085.1 of Allium cepa. NCBI lineage: Eukaryota > Viridiplantae > Streptophyta > Magnoliopsida > Asparagales > Amaryllidaceae > Allium > Allium cepa. The sequence goes on along the minus strand of CM060931.1, from coordinate 752,687,024 downwards.
CAAAATGATAGTCTATATATACTGATTCCCAAAATATATTGATACTGACTAACTTCTAAGAAGTACACTCAAAAACTTTTACAAATTCATACGGTTAAAACATGTAGATGGTGTTTAGTAATACAGGCTTAACTAACTTATGCTTCCACAATCCCTTTTCCTTTTTCTGCAGCAGTAGGTGGATGAGTAAGGGTAACAAAAGACCTAGGCTGTTCTACCGTCTTGAGCATTGGACAGTCTCTAGCAACATGTCCTATAATATGGCAGAAATAACAACTCTTTTGGGTAGCTTTCTTAAAGGTCCTGGTTTTTACTCCTGATCTACATTCTTTTGCAAGGTGGCCTCTTTGTCTACATTTGAAACAATGATCTTTGTTCTTCTTATGCCTTTTCTTCTTGGTTGGTACATCAGTAGTTGGCTGTGGAACTGCATCTTCAAATTTCAGAGCATTGCTTATCATCTCCCTAAATGACCCATGGATGAAGCTTACCATGCTATGTTGAAGCTTATCACGCTTTCTTAACCAATCCTTAACTTCCATGATCTTTTCTCGTCCCAGAAACTTTCTTTGACTTAGGATCTTATATTCCCGACAAAGTGAAGTGAAGTTTAGTGCGTTTAGTCCTTCCTGAAAAGAATATTATTTTTCTACACATTATCATCAAATACATTATAATCGAATTGTGAAACTTAATTCATAAGGTGTTTGTTCTTAGCCTTTTTAAATTAATCCATTCTATACTTACCAAAACATTATTACTTCTTAAGGCTAAATTTCTAGGGGTATGTGATGAAAAGTTCTAAATTCTAGTTTTCGACTAATTGATTCTTACCTTTATAGTTAAATCCTGAAATTCTAACCTTAAGATGTCCTTTACTAATTTGCTTTCAATTAATTCAAGCTGCTTATTTAATCATCTATATTTCAAACAATCATTTGTTTTCTAAATTAATATTTTCCAAAAATATTCCCTTTTTTTACTTTCAAAACATATACTTAAGTAAAATTATTTCACTAACGAACTTCTTTAAAAGAAAACTATTTTTAAAAAATTAACAAATACGCAATCATATATATAATACTCACATGACTCATTCTAGGGTATTACTAACCCTGTCTCTAATGTGTTACTCATCCTAGGATATTACTAATCCTATCTCTTATGAGACTTTACCCAACCAATGTCAAGATTCTCGCTTAACCTTCAGCTCTGGTACCAAATGTCAAAGCCCATTTTCCATACCCTTTTGACGCAACGGATAATTAACAAAACGATATGGATCGATGAAAGTAGCAATCGGTGGATTGAAGATACTGAAATGCCCAAATTCGTTGATCATAAAGATACCGAATTCTAGCTATCTTCGACACGTTGATCGCGCACGATACCGTGATAGAAGATCTTCAATTCTTCAAGCGTTGATCAAGCACACTTGATTCCGCGAATCGGCTTCAACAATCGTTGATTCGAGCGCACTCGAATAACCGAAAGTGGAGATAGGAGATTACACTCAACTACCAATTTAAGATGAAAGCACACAGCAATCAACAAGAATTTTATTCAAAAATCAACCCCCCTGAAAAGTACAACTCACTCCCTATTTATAGCATTTTTGACAACCCTGACCCTTAAGTCGTACACGGCTTACGACTTACCATAAGTCGGCACCGACTTAACACAAGCGACTCAGCCCCTCTACGACACAGCACAATGCAAACGACTCAACTTACACGACTCATCACCTTTACATACATGACCGACTCAAGGACTTAATGCCTCAACACATCACTTAGGTCGTATGCGACCTAACGACCTATGACTCAAAGAACAAACAATTCAAAACAATTACATCACAGTATACGACTCATCGTTACATGCGACTCAATAAACCCAGTATTTACATACCAGCTCGTAACACAACATATACGACTCAACCTATGTCGTGAACGACTCACGACTCAACTAAGGACCGACTCAAGACCCACACGACTCAAGCGAGCCGCGTCTTAAGCTCCATGCGCATTCCTCTCTTGTGGCTTGTTAACTCAGATACGACTCAAATCTCCTTCTTTAGCTCGCGTCTCTTCCCCCGTGTCCCCTCTGGCCTCCAGTTGAGTCGTGTATGACTCAATTCCTCCATGTTGAGTCGTGGACGACTCAATTCTTCCATTCGTCTTAAAGCTTTGTTCCTTATCTCGTGACAACTTAGGTCGTATACGCCTCATGTCACTTACTTGCAATCCTTTGATCCAGGTCTGAGCTGCATCATCCTCCCCTGGTTGAGAAAAATTCGACCTCGAATTTGTAAACTCTTCCGCCTCAGATTATTCATCCCCATAATATGGTACAAGATGCTTAACATTGAACACGTCAGAAGTGTATACGTCCTCTGGTAGCTTCAACTTATAAGCATTTTCATTGATCCGTTTCACAACTTCTACAGGACCAATTTTTCTGGCTTTCAACTTATTATAAGCGCCCACTGGAAAACGATCCTTCCTTAACACAGCATACACCAAATCACCTTCGTTAAATTCTATATTTCGACGCTTTAAATCTGTAGCTCGCTTATACTTCTCATTTGCTTTCACCAATCGTTCCTGAACGATTTTATGACATTCAGTCAACTCATCAACAAAATCGGCAGCTCGTTTAACCGTCCCCTTTGGTTGTGGTACTACTGTCAAATCCAACGGTCCCCTGGGTACGTTTGAATATACAATCTGAAATGGACTGAATCCTGTGCTACGATTCACTTCATGATTATTTGCAAACTCTGCCTGGCATAACTTTGTTAACGCCGAGCGACTCAAGGAGCTTACGACTCATGATAGTTACCGACTCATGTAAAGGAGCGACTCAGTGGCTTTAGCGACTTAAAATGCTTTGCGACCTAGTGTGTTAAGATGCGAACGACTCATGGGATATGCGACTCATTGAGTTATCATACGCTAGCGACTAAGGAATGAAGCGACATAGTACTCAGCGACTTACCAGTAAAGCAACTTAGCGACTCAATACTTCTAGCGACTCATGAGTGAAGTGGTTCAACGACTCAGTGGCCCACCGACTCATGGCACACCGGCTTAGCGACTCATCGTATGAAGCACTTGGCGAGACATCAATGAAGTACTGACAAATGCTTCAGCTACAACCCAAAGACATGATCTACGACTTATTATGAGTCGTTGCCGACTCATGCCTCATCGCGATGAGTCGCGTGCGACCTAACACTTAGAGAAAAAGTGATGCCGCTTCTCATAAGGTGTGAGCCGGTACTCGTAAGCAAAGAGGAGTTAAGGGGTGATACTTATCTCATGACTCGATGACTCATGACTCGCGAACGACCTATTGAGCAATATGAGTCGCGTACGACTCATAGGGGGGGGCGACTCAACTCCGAGAATTTCTATAAATAGGCAGCCACCTCCAACATTCAAAGGACTTTTGGGCTCGTTCTTCTGAAGCACCGATACCCTACTGCACTCCGAATCAACTCTACACCCAAGGTTTCTCAACACACTTTGAACTCTTCAACAACTTCAACAAGAGATCACGTACATCCAACATGGATTCGAAGACTCTCATCTCCATCGAAGTTTAAAATACTTGTTCTAAGTTTCTTGTAGTTCAAAGTGAATTGTACTTGGGAAGAATTGTATCAACTTGTAACGAGATCATCAATAAAAGTACTTAAAGTGGACGTAGGCTGTACCCATAAGCCGAACCACTATAAAATTGCTGTTGTTTACTGCTTTTCCGTTATTACTTGCTTGTAATTCTTTCCCGATCTACCGGGTGGTGCTTTCACAACTACACTTCACACACCGGGGTGTTAGCGTTCAAATTTAAGCGTTAACATTTTTGGTGCTTTCACTGAGAATTGAACTCAGGACAACTGTCATCATTGCTTCACAGAGATTTGAAGAAAGAATTTCCTTAAAAACCAGAAGTATATCTGAGATTATGGCTCCTGGAAGGAAAAGTAGATCTATCAGATCTGGAAACATTCAAGAGGGAACCTCCGCTTCCCCTGTACCTAATCAACCCACTCCGTCTGTTGGAGTTACGAAAGCGGAGTTGGATGCTGTGATTCTAGGGCTAAACCAGCAGATAAACGCCCAAAATGTACAATTAGAGGCTCAAAGTGCCCAGAACGCTCTGATTCTGAATAAGTTGAACAATTTACTTGGGGCAAACAATCAACCAGCTGGAAATGAAAGGAACTATGCTGGCAACATTCATGATGTTAGTGAGAGGAATGCTCCGGAAAGGGCTACTAGTCCCTTGAGCAGGCAGTCCCTGAGGCTGGTGGATCTAGAACTCGGCATGATGAGGAATATCTTTCTGGAATGGTCCGGCAGATCATGAAAGAAAGTATGCAAAGGGTTGAAGATGAGAAGGAATGGGGTTTCGCCCCAAGTAAAACTCCGTTTACTGAAAAAATCTTGAAGGCGGAATTTCCAAGGAAGTTTGTCCCTCCGACTATTCCAGCTTACAAAGGGACAAGTGATCCGAATGAGTTCTTGTATAAATATGATTGGCACATGACGGGTGCCAGGGCCTCCGACGAAATAAAGTGCCGATATTTCCCCGTATACCTGGAAGGCGTGGCTTTACTGTGGTTCACCAAGTTGCCAGTCCGATCTATCGATCAGTTTTCAGACTTGACCAGAAAATTCAAGGAGCAGTTTAGATTATATGCTTCGAAGGCCAAGGACATTATGTCACTATCGAGTTTAGAGCAGAATCCTGATGAGTCTATCAGATCCTTCTTGAACCGCTTCAATATAGCACTGGCTGAGGTGGACAATGCTGAACCACGAATGATATTGACTTATCTGATGAGGGCTATTGATAAGTCAAGCGAATTTGGAAAATGGTTAAATATGAAGGAGCCAACCTCTCTCGAAAAGTTCTACAAAAAAGCAGATGAATTCATTCGCTTGGAAAGCCGCCCTTTACCAGTAAAGACAGTGTTGGAAAAAGCAGAAGACAACACTGTCGCTCCACGCAAGAATGAATCGGTGGGGCAAAAAAGGGAGAATAGTAATGGGAAGAAACAGGGTAATCTGAAGAAGCCCCGATCCTTCAAGCCATCAGAATATACTCCATTATCACATACACCGGAACACATCTACCTGGCCACTAAAGATTCCGTCGATTTCCCTAAACCTATCCCTTTGAGAACCGGGAAAAAAGCTATACAGAGTGGGAAATTCTGCCGCTTCCACAATCAACCCGGTCATGAAACTGATGAATGCCGCCAGCTGAAAAATCTGATTGAAGAGTTGCTAAGAGAAAACAAGTTGCAGCAATTCGTGAAAAAGAATAGCAACAATCCTGCATCGTCGAGTCAGGGGCAGCGGGCTCCTGTTCATCAGCCTGGGGCAGGTGAGAAAGCTACGGGGCATGAATCTGGAAGGCCCGTTATCAATGTCATTTCAGGAGGACCTCACCCAGCTGGCAAGAGTTGGGGTGAGATGGAGAGATATTCCAGGGCTTTGAAATATGCTCCAGCCGAAGAAGACGTCTTTGTTCTAGAAGACACTACGCCCCTTAAACAACAGAAAACTTTCAGCGATGATATTGTTTTCAGAGCCAGAGATTCCACAGGTATAGAAGCTCCTACCCTAGATCCCTTGGTCATCTCGGCTGGTATTGGACCGGCCATTGTCAGAAGAGTCCTCATTGACTGCGGAGCATCATGCAATATCCTCTTCAAGAAGACATTTGACCAGATGAAAATCCCTATGATTGATGTACAAGCCTCATCACAGAAGATCGCTGGCTTCACTGGGGAGCCAAAACAACCAATTGGGACCATCGATCTGCTTGTAGAACTTGGAGAAGCAGAAAGGAAAGTGGTCCGCAAGCAAACATTTGTGATTGTCAATGAGTTTTCTGCTTATAATGCTTTTCTTGGCCGTCCAACACTCGCAGCATTCAAAGCTATCCTAGCCCCGTGGTGCCTCACTATTAAATTCCCTACTGACAATGGAGTAGGAGTTATAAAAGGGGATCAAAATGCTGCGCGAGAGTGCTATTTGACAGAGCTGCGAGAGTCAAGGAAAAGAGAAATGGGGAAGGATGCGGCAACCCCGGTCCGCATCAAAGAACCAGCCTTGTAGCAATTACGGAGCGGACCCTGCACTGGCGAGCACAGCGGGGCACGGAAAGAAATGGATCCCAGAAAAGCCAGTACAGGGGAGAATAGAGTAGTACCGGTGGAAACGACAGTTCCAGTACCTGTTGACCCGAAGGACCCAAATAAGGTGTTGAATGTGGGTTCACAGCTTAATGTGTCAATTCAGAATATCTTGATATCTTTCCTGAAAGCAAATCTGGATGTCTTTGCTTGGACTCATGCCGATATGTGTGGGATATCTCCAGAAGTTGCAGTACACGCTCTGAATGTTGACCCAAAGTTTACTCCAGTTAAACAGAAAAGGAGAACCCAAGGTCCAGAAAGGTCAGCAGCATTGAAAGAAGAAGTTGATCGACTCATGGAAAATAACTTCATCAAAGAATCTACATATCCGAATTGGGTTTCAAATCCTGTGTTGGTCAAGAAAGCTAATGGAAAATGGAGAGTGTGCATTGATTTTTCTGATCTAAACAAAGCTTGCCCCAAAGATTGCTTCCCATTACCCAGGATCGATCAACTGGTAGACGGAACTGCGGGACATGAATTGTTATCTTTCATGGATGCCTACTCCGGTTATAACCAAATCATGATGCACGAACCGGATCAGGAGGATACAAGCTTTATCACAGATGTTGGACTTTATTGCTACAGAGTTATGCCCTTCGGATTGAAAAATGCAGGGGCAACCTACCAAAGACTTGTTAATGCTATGTTCAAACCGCAATTGGGCAAAACTATGGAAGTCTACGTCGACGACATGTTAGTGAAGTCCAGGAAAGCAGCGGATCACATTGAACACTTAGCAGAAATGTTCGCAGTCCTCCGGAAATACAGAATGAAACTTAACCCTCTGAAATGTACATTTGGGGTCGAGTCCGGAAAGTTCTTAGGTTTCATCGTCAGTGCTAGGGGCATTGAGGCTAGTCCAGCTCAAATTACTGCCTTGAAAGAAGTTAAAGCTCCTAGAACAAAGAAGGAATTGCAGAGTCTCAACGGAAAGGTCGCCGCCCTGAGTCGGTTCATTTCCAAAGCCACTGATAAATGCATCCCATTCTTTGACGCCCTGAAGAAAGGAAAGAAGAATTTTGAATGGACTTCCGAATGCCAAAAGGCCTTCGATGAGTTGATCCGTCATATGGAAACGCCTCCAATACTTTCTAGGCCAGGCAATGGAGAGGATCTTCTTATATACTTGGCAGTATCATCTCATGCTCTAAGTGCAGCGCTGATACGGGAAGACAAAAGGATTCAACATCCGGTTTACTATATCAGCAAAAGACTCACTGGGGCAGAGCTGAATTACTCCAAGTTGGAAAAACTCGCCTATTGCCTACTAGTTGCATCAAGGAAACTGAGGCAATATTTCCAAGCTCATCCTATCAAAGTACTCACTGATCAGCCTCTAAAGCAAGTCCTATTTCGCCCTGAAACTTCGGGTCGCCTTCTAAAATGGAACGTTGAACTCAGTCAATATGACATCACCTATCACCCCCGAAAAGCAATCAACGGACAAGCTTTAGCTGATTTCATTGCAGAATTCACAGAGAAAGATAATGGTGAGGAAGAAACGATCAACGATTCCCCAAACCAGTGGAAGATGTATGTTGATGGCGCAAGAAATGACTACTGTTCTGGAGCCGGAGTGGTACTTGAAACTCCTGAGGGTCGATCATTATGTTATGCACTAAGATTGGAATTTCCTTCAACAAACAATGAAGCAGAATATGAAGCTCTTATCGCAGGTCTGAAAATCGCTAAAGAGCTAAACATTCGAGCATTACAAATCTTCAGTGATTCTCAGCTTATTGTATGCCAAGTCAAGAAGGAATTTCAAGCAAAAGGTGGAAACCTGCCTTCCTACTTGTCAAAGGCTTGGGAACTCCTATGTGAACTCGATCACTATTCAATAAGCCACATTCCTCGGGAAGAGAATATGAAGGCAGATTCCCTCGCAAAGTATTCAAGTTCTGGTGAAGCTCAACTATTGGGATTGGTCCCTGTAGAAGTCCTTTCAGCACCAAGTATAGACGAGATGGATATAGACTGGATTATGAAAGTATCTCAAGAACAAGAGTCATGGATGACTCCAATATTAGATTACCTACTCAGAGGTTCTCTGCCAGAAAACTCGAGAGAGAGACAGAAGCTACTAAGGAAAGCCTCTCGTTATGTAATCCAGGATGGCCGATTGTACAGACGGGGATTCTCAATGCCTTTACTTCGATGTGTATCCAGGGAAGAGTCCAAAACAATCCTAGCTGAGGTTCATGGAGGAGAATGTGGTGATCATTCAGGTGGCCAAACATTAGCAAAGAAAATTCTCCGATACGGATATTTTTGGCCAGAAATTAATCGAGATGCCGCAGATTACTCCCGAAAATGTGACAGATGCCAAAGATTTGCCAAAATTCCTAGAGCACCTTCTACCGAACTCACATAGATGGTCAGTCCATGGCCGTTTGCAATTTGGGGAATGGATCTCATTGGGCCGCTACCAACTGCCAAGTCAGGGATTAAATATGCTATTGTTGCAGTTGATTACTTTACTAAATGGGCTGAAGCTGAACCATTGGCTACTATCACTTCTAAGAAAATGATAAGCTTTGTGACCAAGAATATCATTTGCAGATACGGTGTGCCTCAGAAAATAATCACAGACAATGGTACTCAGTTTGAAAGCGAGGAATTCCAGGATTTTTGCAAACGATTCAAAATCCAGAAAAGCTTTTCGGCAGTAGCTCATCCGCAGGCAAACGGGCAAGTGGAAGCAGTGAACAAGATCATCAAATCAACCATCAAAAAGCAACTCGAAAAAGCAAAAGGTGGTTGGGTCGATAAACTACCGCTTGCACTATGGGCATACAGAACTACTCACAAAACTGCGACTGGGCATACTCCTTTTTCGTTAGCATACGGATCGGAAGCAATGATTCCGGTTGAAGCAGAGGTCCCTTCACACAGAAGAACCCATTTCAATCAGGCAGAAAATGAAAAGCTACAACTTGAAGCGCTAGATCTCCTTGATGAAAAAGAGACGAAGCTAATCTCAGAGTTGCAGCTCATCAGCAAAGGATAGCCAGACATTTCAATTCCAAAGTTCGTCAACGCAGCTTTGAAATTGGAGATCTAGTCCTGAAAAGAATTATGACCGCGACAGGTGTGTTTGGGCCAAATTGGGAAGGACCATATGTAATAGGTCATAAGCTTCTTGACGGCACATTCAAGCTCACCACTGTTGATGGAGATCAAATTCCAAGGGCATGGAACAGCAACCATTTGCGTCCATACTTTACTTGAAAATTTTGTTGAAACATTGTAAAAAGAATTGAAAGCAATTGTGAAACTGATGCAAGTAAATAATGAAAGAATATAAAGTGGATGTAGGCCCAATTTCATGGCCGAACCACTATAAATCTTGTGTTCCTTATTATTATTATATGTTTGCTTTGTTTTCGATATAAAAATACATAAAATGTATTGCTGAAATGTCGATTTAAATTTTTACAGACAATGGAAATAAAACTTCCGCATAATAAGACCGAGCGATTCTCACCATCATTCAACAAACAAATTTCAAGTCACAAAGACCCCGAATTCAAATCCTAGATAGGAAATACTTCAATTGAACGGCTAATGATTTCGATAGAAACGAGCCCTTGCTGATAAATTGAGATTGTTTGAACAAACAAACATCCAATTAGGAAGCTAGTGCCCGTTCTCACGAACTTGCCTGGCAATGAAGTACACTTCCTTGGATTAAATAAGCTACTTGCAAGAAAAGGGGGATGAAAACTTAAAAAAAAAAGAGAGAGGATCGCTGAAAAGGCATAAGCAAGTGAACAGAGGAACAACCAAAGCTACCATCAGCAGCATAAGTCCTCTTCGGAGGATAAAAGACCTCTAATGGGTCATACGCCACAAAAAAGAAAGTTCTCTACTCAACAAAAAAGATTGGAGGAGTCATGACCCTCCAACCATGAGAGAGTAACTTCCAGGCGATGAAAACCCTCTCTGAGGCACATTTCACCAGGAGTTGAAGTGTAACAACCGCTCTTCGGGATTTCACTTCACCAGAGTTGAAATGCCAAAAAATAAAAGCCCTCTTCGGAGGCCCATTTCACCAGGAGTTGAAGTGTTATGACCGCTCTTCGGGATTTCACTTCACCAGAGTTGAAATGCCAAAAAATAAAAGCCCTCTTCGGAGGCCCATTTCACCAGGAGTTGAAGTGTTATGACCGCTCTTCGGAATTTCACTTCACCAGAGTTGAAATGTAAACAAAATAAAAGCCCTCCTCGGAGGCACATTTCGCCAGGAGTTGAAGTGTAACAACCGCTCTTCGGAATTTCACTTCACCAAAGTTGAAATGCAAAAACAAAATAAAGACCTTCCTGAAAGCCCACGTTTCACCAAGATTGAAATAAAACTTCCAAGTGTTGAAACGCGAAAAGGCTTTCTTCGAAGGCACAACTCTTTGGAGGTACACGTTTCACCAAGATTGAAATAAAACTTCCAAGTGTTGAAACGTGAAAAATCCCTCCTTAGAGGTACAACCCCCTCCCGGGGACACAATCAAGAAGAAAGACCTCTTCGGAAGCCCACGTTTCACCAAGATTGAAATAAAACTTCCAAATGTTGAAACGTGAAAAGGCTTTCTTCAAAGGCACAACTCTTTGGAGGTACACGTTTCACCGAGATCGAAATAAAAACTTCCAAGTGTTGAAACGTGAGAAATCCCTCCTCAGAGGTACAACTTTGTATAAAAAAAAAAATCCTCATCAAAAGCGTACTTTAACTTTCAAAGGAAGAGTAATCTACCTACTATGGAAAATGATCGTCAAAAAAAAAAAAAGAAGAAGTTAAAGTACCCTTCAGAGGTCCGCTTTACCACATAGAGGAATTCACTTGGTAAAATATGCACATAAGCAAAAGAAAAAAGTGATTTCTTCGAACGACAAAGCGTAGAAACTTATACGAAGGGAGTTGTACTCTACAAAAATTTTCTTTAAAGAATAAAATAATTATTCTTTAGCAAATAAGAGTGCAAGTCCCCTCAAAGTATAAAATATTGCAGCAAGCTTAAGGTATGGGGGCAACATGGTATAATAGTATAGTTGCATCAGTAAAGTAATACTCAAACAACATACCATAAGCCCGCTGCAATATCGTGTAAATAAACTTGTGCAAAATAAAAATAAAAAATAAATAGTAAATGCATTCTCAAATTCAAACAGAAGTTTGTACAAACGAAGAATCATTTTATTCAACTATAATGCAGATACAGGTATTCAAAATAAAAGCGGGGGCCGATACCCGCACAACTCTCGGCCAGTTCATACAAAAGACAAAAAGCTAAAGTCTTCACTTCTTTTTACTGCCTTTGGACCCTTTACCCGGCCGAATGACCAGCTTTTCAGGTCGACCAGTGGGTATAAGGGAGGAAGGAGAGGTAGGCGCAGCTGGCCCAACTTCTGGCTCCTCTTCAGTGGCAGTGATTATCTTCCCTCTCCTCTTTGATGCTCCTTGCTTCCTTCTCCTCTTTGAGGAAGACTCACTTCCTGGAGTGACAAGTTTAGATAGAGTTATATCGTCTGAAGGAGTCCGCTCCGGAGATATGTCACCTCCCTCAAGTCCCTCATCTTTTTGCTCTTGCGAAGCAATGGGATCATCCAGGCCATGGAGAGCCTCTATTTGTTCCTCCTGTGATCCAGGCTGCGAAGCAGAAGGAGGAGCCACCTGAAGAGATGGAGGAGGGATTACCGGAGAAGTAGAGATTTGAGCAGTGCTTGATACTTTTTCTACAGAAGAAAAGAGGTTAAAGTCAGTAAAGAGAGGAGATGAAGGTTCACCAATGAAGTCAGTAAAGAGAGGAGATGAAGGCTCATCAAGGTTGAGAAAATAGCCAAGGAGCTCATGAAACTCATGCGAAATAAATGAGTAACCCGCTTGAGCAGAATTGACAGTAGCGAGATTAACAGTGAAATTACCTGGAGAAGCTGGTTTCCTGATATCGACTTCATAAGCTTGCGTATCAGCGCTCTCATCACCCTCGTCTCCACCTTGTATGCTTGTAATCTCAGTGGTAACTTTGGTGGGAGATGCAAGATGGGAACTGGAACCAATAATGTCGACTTCAGACGAAGAAGGCGGCTGGACTAGAGTAGTCGAAGTGGTTTTCCCCAGCCGGTCCCCTTCCGTCACTTCAGTTCTTAATTTAACAAGTTGTTCCTTTCCCTTGGCAAGGGCAGCGCGAGCGTCATCATCAAAATAATGCCTTTCCAGAGCTGATTCGTCGTAACCGGCACCTTCAGCACCAAGCATCTCAAGAGCGGCCTCCCATACTTCAGCTAAAGTGATTTCATACTTAGGACCAAGAAAAGCGAGGCTTCCACGCCCCAAGACGCTATGCAAGTAGAAGTCGAATAATGTTGAGCCGAAGCTGTTTTTGGTCGCCTCATGAGATTCTTCGGCTGCGATTTTGCCGGCGACAGCCTCATCACGTTCCCTTTCAGTTTTGGCAAGCTGAAGCTTAAGCATTTGTATCTCCGCCTCCTGGGAGTTGTTTTTCTTTCGAAGCTCAGCAATATCAGAGACATAGCCTTCACTGATTCTTTTTTGTGCTTCGAGCCTGTCTTCGGCATCCCTTTGGCTAGCGTGAGCGTCTCTCACTTGTTTCAGGAGCACTTCTTCTTTTTGAGAGTAGGAAGTAGAGGAAGCAGCAAGTTCATGTTTCAATTCCTCGACTTTTGCTTCAAGCTCCTCATTGTAAGAAGCAATGTTCCTCATCTCGGTGTCGTGTTGCTCAACGACCTTTTGCCATTCGGCCTTATCGTTTTCCATAGTAAGCATGGCCTCTATGTTGGCACGGTTAACTCTTTGAAGCTCATCGACAAGCTTCTGCCAGTTTGACATCCTCTCGATATCGAGTTTGACTGCATCAAGATTGCGCAACATAGCAGACTTGTCGATGGGAACCAAGTCTAGGTCGAACCTCACCCCCTTAAGGCACCATTGAGGAAATCGGCTCTGTAGAGTGGCAGGACCCGGTCCAACTTGAAATTTGGGCCTGTTAATTATCATTTGAATATCTGATTTCCCAAGAGCGGGAGAGTCAGAAGGAATGTCGAGTGAGGCAGGAATAGTAACTTTCTCAGGAGTAGTAGAGGCCTGCTTTTCACTGTGACGGGCTCGTTTGCTTAAGTCTTCACTCATGTGACCTTTTCCTCGATCGTCATGAGTTTTTCTCTTGTGGGAGTCATCGCCTTTTTGCCAAGAATCATGGCGCTCTTCTCTCTCCCTTCTTTCGCGACGTTCTTCTTCAGTCCTCCTTTCATGAGCCTTTCGGGCAGCCTTTTCTTCGTTAGATTCTCTGTAGGAGGGAAAGTAACGCCGATAATCATATTGACCACGCCCCCCGTAGCGTTGGAAATCCTGATAATATGATCCGCCGCGTGTCATTGAAGGATCTGAAATAAGAAAAGATAAGCTTTAGAAACCTTTAAAGTATGAGAAGATAAGTGCATAAATGTGCTGGAAAATCCTTAGTTGTGTGTGAAGTGCAAACTACTCGCGTTGAACTAACGAACCACTCCTCAGTTGGGGGGAAGTAATAGGTCCCACTGTCGGTGACAATTCTTGGGATAAAGGAGTTGGAGTCTGTTGAAGGGCAGATGTCGCTTCAATCATCGGGGGTACAGTTTTACCACAGGCAGGGTCATTTTTAAAGAGCTCTTGGGAAGTGACGATTATGTCACTTAAATCCCCAAAAACGTCATCACCGTCATGCCCAACCTGATTCCCTCCATCAGCTCCTTTGTCAGCACTCTTCCTGGTTTGGGAAAGGGGCTCCTCTTCTTCTTCAATTATGGGAGCAAGTGCGGGCTTTTCGGAGGGTCCCGTATCGTCTCTTGGAGTAGAGCACTTTACTAGTAAGGTTTCTGCAGAAATTTCTCCTCGCATGTGCTCTTTAGTGGAGATCGGAAGATCAGGAGTTTTCACCGGAGAATCAGGAACCTCCGTTGGAGCTTCACGAGGCCGAGTAAAGCGAAAGGGATGGAGGAGTCCGTATTGATGTAAAAATTCATCGTTTAGCAGAAACTTTATGCTCCTTTCTTCTACCGGCACGGCATTTAATCTTTCAAAAATTTGCCTAAGACTTGGGTCCCTAGCAGGGGGTGGAAGTGCTAAAACAGGAAAAGAACGAAATTAGCAATTGAGAGTTCAGATCTCGAGAAAGTTTCAAAACGGAAAAAGTAAAGACAGGAAATCTTACTTCCCACTCTCCAGATGGCATAAAACCCTGGAGGGCAGCGAACAAAGAAAAACTGATTCAAAAATCCGTGAGCGCTTTCGGAGAGATCAGTAATAAGTTTGCGGTTTCGAGCGCTTCTTATAACCACGATGGAGGGATGGTCTTTAGTTTTCGTGAATGAACAAAAATAGCAGATCTCCCCGAAGCTTGGTAATCGATCCAAAACTCTCCTAAATAGAACACATAACCCCATCAGAATGGCGTAGCCATTGGGGTGTAATTGGAATGGAGAGATAGACAACCGAAGCAGGAACTGTTGGAGAAAGTCATTAAAGGGAGGAATAGCGCCGTTCAAGCACATTTGGCGATTAACAGCAACAAAGCCAAGAGGGGGCCTATCCGCGGTGTCATTTGGCCCCGGAAATAAGATGTCAGCATCATCAATGCCAAACTGGACGCGCAGTTGGTTAAACACCCGCTGATTCAAAGTTGTGGATGTTCTCTCCGGAGGGTTGTCTATAGGGATGGCTACTGGGAAGACATCTTCAGCCTAGCCCATCGGCTCTTCTTGATGAGAGGTCATTCTACACAAGCAACTGGATGATCAAATGTGAAGGTGCACGTTTCCTAAAAGTGTGAAGTGTTGTGTAAAACTGACAAAAATAAACAAGTAAATATAACTGAAGTTAGGCTAGTTGGCAGTTGATTGACTACCAAATTTCAGGACTTGTTAATTTAGAAATTCAAGCATGGTGTTAGTGCAAACCAGTCAATTTCAGTTGACTGTTTCGATATTGCTTTAGCATTCTACTTGAATTCGGTTATCTAGAGCACTTCGTTTACACAATTTGTTTAAGTTAATTGTCTATTATTAACTAATCTGTCATTCGATATGGGAAGTCAATGGCAGTATATTCGTCCCGTTTTTCTGCAAGTGTTATATTTAACAGGTTATCAATATTAAAGGTAGCATAATCCAGCGGCAAAGCATAACATAGTTATTGGAGTTGTCACAGCAATTCAAACTTCAGGATAGAAACATAAGCTAGTTCTGTCAAAATTTCAAGTTCCCCAAAGTCGCTTAAAACTCAAGGCAATCTAAATCAAGTTAAGAGACACAAGGCACGACACCATGCATCCAAACCTAAAGTTGCTCATAGCTTAACAGGAAGATCACTGCATCAGTAAGTCGCATTGTATGAGTCAAGGGGTCTCGGTTCAAGGGCATGCGGAATTCTCTAAGTCCTAACTCGGCAGCGACTCAGGATGTCTCGGCCACGACTCATGGCTCCTAGCTGACTCGACCAGCGACTCAAAACCTAATTTGCTAACTCGTGGAATTCCTCGCCACGCCTCATCTCACAGCCCCCCTTTCTCTGCCTCAATCCGCTAACCCGTTAGTGCTAAGGCAACAAAGATCTATCACATTCCCAATGGAACCCATCATCCGTCCATACCAACAAATCACCCGAAAAACAATCTGAAATGTTTCGCATCGATCTTAAATTCAATGCATTGCTAAGCTCGCGTATCGGATAGTGATCTAGAATCGATTATAACAATTCGAAGTGAAGCGCAACGCATGAAAACAAACTAAAGCCGAAAGATGAGAATTTGTGATTCAACGTTGATTATTATGGATTAAGATCGGATTTGCTTACGAGGTATAATGGTTGGGATGAATCGGAGAGTAACAGGGTTGAATTCGCCTTTGGAAATGAGATTGGAAGATTCGTTAATGGCGGCACAAGGTGTTGAGGTAATGATTAAGTGAGGAAGAAGAGCAACGCATTAGCTTATATACAAGACAGGGGAGAATAAGAAAGGACTCACGAGTCATAAGCCGCCTTGAGTCGGTCACGACTCAAGAAGAAAGTCGAAGCACACGACTCATGATCTAAGCGTATACTTCGAGGGGCAATTGTTAACGCCGAGCGACTCAAGGAGCTTACGACTCATGATAGTTACCGACTCATGTAAAGGAGCGACTCAGTGGCTTTAGCGACTTAAAATGCTTTGCGACCTAGTGTGTTAAGATGCGAACGACTCATGGGATATGCGACTCATTGAGTTATCATAAGCTAGAGACTAAGGAATGAAGCGACATAGTACTCAGCGACTTACCAGTAAAGCAACTTAGCGACTCAATACTTCTAGCGACTCATGAGTGAAGTGGTTCAATGACTCAGTGGCCCACCGACTCATGGCACACCGGCTTAGCGACTCATCGTATGAAGCACTTGGCGAGACATCAATGAAGTACTGACAAATGCTTCAACTACAACCCAAAGACATGATCTACGACTTATTATGAGTCGTTGCCGACTCATGCCTCATCGCGATGAGTCGCGTGCGACCTAACACTTAGAGAAAAAGTGATGCCGCTTCTCATAAGGTGTGAGCCGGTACTCGTAAGCAAAGAGGAGTTAAGGGGTGATACTTATCTCATGACTCGATGACTCGTGACTCGCGAACGACCTATTGAGCAATATGAGTCGCGTACGACTCATAGGGGGGAGGGCGACTCAACTCCGAGAATTTCTATAAATAGGCAGCCACCTCCAACATTCAAAGGACTTTTAGGCTCGTTCTTCTGAAGCACCGATACCCTACTGCACTCCGAATCAACTCTACACCCAAGGTTTCTCAACACACTTTGAACTCTTCAACAACTTCAACAAGAGATCACGTACATCCAACATGGATTCGAAGACTCTCATCTCCATCGAAGTTTAAAATACTTGTTCTAAGTTTCTTGTAGTTCAAAGTGAATTGTACTTGGGAAGAATTGTATCAACTTGTAACGAGATCATCAATAAAAGTACTTAAAGTGGACGTAGGCTGTACCCATAAGCCGAACCACTATAAAATTGCTGTTGTTTACTGCTTTTCCGTTATTACTTGCTTGTAATTCTTTCCCGATCTACCGGGTGGTGCTTTCACAACTACACTTCACACACCGGGGTGTTAGCGTTCAAATTTAAGCGTTAACAAACTTCATGTCCCAACTTTTCAGACTGTCCTTCACAAGACATCGCAACAAATTTCCCAACGATCTATTAACAACTTCGGTATTTCCATCCGTTTGTGGATGATAAGCACTGCTTAATTTCAACTTCGTTCCTACCATCTTCCACAAACTCAACCAAAAATGACTCAGAAAACGGGTATCTCTATCCGACACAATAGACTCTGGTAACCCATGAAGTCGATAGATTTCTTTAAAGAACAACTGAGCAACACGAACAGCATCTGCCGTCTTCTTACAAGCAACAAACTGCGCCATTTTCGAAAATCTGTCAACCACTACAAATATAGAATCATTTCCCCTTTGATTTCTAGGCAAGCCCAAAATGAAATCCATGCTGATATCAACCCATGGTTTAGTTGGTACTGGTAATGCCGTATATAATCCTACATTTGTCTTTGTTCCCTTCGAAACCTGACAAATATGACATCTCTCAAGAAACCTCTCTACCTCTTTCCTCACCGACGGCCAAAAATAAGATTGAGAAATCAAATGTAATGTACGATCACGGCCCACATGTCCTTCCTCGTGCAACTCTTTGATAATCTTCAACCTCAAACTGCTATCTGGTATACATAATCGATTTCCCTTGAATAAGAAACCATCAATTAACATAAATTCATCAGTACTCCCATCCTTAACTTTCTCAACAAACTTCACAAAGTAAGGATCCTCCTCAAACAATTCTGGTAATAATTCAAACCCTGTCACCTCAACTTTCATTGTAGTCAACAAATGGTTCCTCCTACTCAAAGCATCAGCCACACGATTCGTCACCCCAGATTTGTGCTTAACAACAAAGGTAAATTGCTGTAAATATGCAATCCACGATGCATGTCTTGCTGAAATCTTATCCTGCCCCTGCAAATGCTTCAAAGCTTCATGATCAGTGCAAAGAACAAACTCTTTCTAAAATAGATAATGCCTCCAATGTTTAACAACTTGCACAACAGCATAAAATTCAACATCGTATGTACTGTATCTCATCTTTGCCCCTGATAGCTTCTCACTGAAATAAGCAACTGGCCTCCCACTCTGACTCAACACTCCTCCAATCCCAACCTTTGATGCATCAGTGTGTAGTTCAAACAACAACTGAAAATCTGGTAATACAAGAATTGGCGCTGTTGTCAAAAGTTCTTTGATTCGTTCGAAAGCAACCCCCGCTTCCTCCGACCAAGAAAACTGCTTCCCTTTCATACAATCAGTAATCGGTGCCATCACGCTACTGAAGTGTGGAATAAACCTTCGGTAGAATGATGCCAATCCATGAAAACTCCTAACTTCCGTGATAGTTCTCGGTTGTGGCCAATTTCTAACAGCTTCAACTTTACTCTGGTCCACCTGGATTCCCTTCTCAGATACAACATATCCCAAAAATAATACACTTCTCGTCATGAACACACATTTCTTCGTAGCTGCATAAAATTGTTCCTCACGAAGAATAATTAACACTTTTCTCAAATGCTCTACATGCTCCTCTGTGCTCGCACTATAAATCAAAATATCATCAAAGTAAACTACAACAAACTTCCCAATGTACGGTCTAAAGATTTGATTCATCACCCTCATAAATGTACTTGGTGCATTTGATAGACCAAACGGCATAACCAGCCATTCATATAAACCTTCCCTCATCTTGAATGCGGTCTTCCATTCGTCTCCCGGTCTAATTCGAATCTGATGATATCCACTCTTCAAATCAATCTTTGAAAAGATAGTTGCCCCACTCAACTGATCTAGCAAGTCATCCAACCTTGGCATAGGAAATCTGTAGCGAACAGTAATCTTATTCAATGCTCGACTGTCAGTGCACATTCTCCATGTTCCATCCTTCTTCGGCACCAACAATGCTGGTACTGCACAAGGACTCAAGCTTTCCTGAACACGTCCCTGTTCTAACAACTCTTCCACTTGCCTTCGTAACTCCTCATGTTCCTTTGGACTCATTTGGTAATGTGGTCGATGTGGTAAAACTGCTCCCGGAACAAGATCGATTTGATGTTGGATGTCTCTCAGTGGCGGTAACTCCTTAGGCAACTCCTCTGGAAATATGTCTTCAAATTCTTTCAAAACTGGTTTTGCTTCTTCTGGAATTTCAACTTCTTCACTACACTCTCGTCCAATCAACTAATAGACTTCAGGCTCATCTTCAACCTCCTTGACAAACTCCTTCAAAGATAGCAAAGTCTTCAGTTCTTCGATCTCCTCCAACTTGCTCTCCTTCTGTTGTTGCTTCTTGGGAACCAAAGTGATTTTAGTACCCTCGAACATGAAACTATAGCTATTAGCACGACCATCATGTTGTACTGCTCTATCAAACTGCCATGGTCTGCCCAACAACAGATGACACACATCCATGTCTACAACGTCACACCAAATTTCGTCTTTGTACCTTTTTCCAATAGAAAAATTCACACAATCTCTTCGACACACCTTCACTTCACCACCCTTCCTTAACCATGCTAACTTGTACGGTTTAGGATGCTTCTCAGTTTTCAAGTTCAACTTCTTTACTGCTTCTGTAGAGATAATATTGTCACAACTCCCAGCATCAATAACGAACTTGCAAACTTTTCCCAAAATAGTGCATGTCGACTGAAAAATATTGCTTCTCAACCAACTAGAATCTTCCTCTTGCTTTGGTGTAAGACAAGATCTCCTCATCATCAAATTACAACCTTCATCCCCGGACAATAAGTCTTCCTCCTCGACATAAGGTGTATTTGAACATTCTGCCTCCTCACCATCATCCTCCTCAACTTCTGCAACCATGGTTCTCTTCTTTGGCTTCGGACATTCATTGCTTTTATGACCCAACTCCTGGCAATTGTAACATTTGAAACCACTGCTAACCTTTGCCTTCTCAGCCTCCTTCACCACTGGCTTACTGACAGTTTTAGGAACATTAGAACTCCCACTAACACCCTTCACTTGATTATTGGAATTAGTAAACACACCACCTCCACGCCTTCCCTGCTTCTCCCAAGCCAACGCTTTCTGATGTGCCTCTGCTATTGATCTAGGATCAAACATATTAACCATATCCTGGATCTGCATTCTCAATCCCCCAATGAATCTAGCAGTTAGCTGTTCTTCCATTTCCATAATATCATTCCTGGCAATGAGTTGGTAAAATTCATCAGCATAGTCATTAACTGACTTCGTCCCTTGCCTCAGATTCTGCAACCTCTGGTACATAAGTGATTGATAATTGTAATGTAAAAATGTAGCTCTCATCAACTTCTTCATCTTCTCCCATGATTCAATCTTCGACTTTCCCATTCTTTCCCGCATAAGTTTAGTTTTCTGCCACCATGCCAAAGCTCTCCCCCTCAACCTCGTAGCAACACACTTCACCCTTCGATTCTCCGGAACCTCCTTGAAATCAAAGATCTCTTTAACATTAGATAACCAATCAAGAAATTCTTCTGCTACCATTCCACCATTAAACTCTGGAGTTTCCATCTTCATTCCCGACTCCCATCGACGATCATCTTCAACATCCCGATAAAAATTTCGAACTTGGTCTCGATCTCGATAATGAATGCTAGCTCTATCACCCTCTTCATCAAAATCAAACGTACGCCCACATCGATCTCGACCATTATCATCCCTTCGTTCATGCATGCTTCTTCGACTATGTCTCTCTTCATCTCTATATGCCTCATTCTCAAATTCTCGTGAAATTCTTCTTTCTTCATGTCCATAGTCACGATGATCTCTCCTTGATGAAATTGATGTTTCTCTCCTTTCTCTAATAGAATGAGGTGATACCCTCCTCGCTTCCGTAACCAATGGCGAAACTCTGTTTCCTCCATGGTTCGAGTTTGGTGATCTCCTCCTTTGAGTTTGATTCAAGTCATTCATCAACTTTTCTAATTTTCCAATGCCTTCATCAAATTTCTCGTTAATACGTTGTTCCATAAGCTCGGCTTCTTCTCTTCTATACAAAGCTTCAACATTTTGATGACGATTAGCTCTCCTTGGCGGCATGATTGGAAGCTCTTCACGAACACTTCAAAACTTCTCAAATACTTCAAAATTCTTCAGCAAAGCTTCAACAGGACTTCAAAACTCTCCAACACAAACCAAACAAGGTACGGCTATACCACTACACGGCTTAACACTTCAACAATGATACCAAACTGACGCACGGCCTATACTTAACTCAATGTTATGCTCGGCCTCCACCCTTCACGGCTTAACTTGGCTCGGCTCAAGGTCTCCAAGCAACTTCAAATTCAAACACTTCTCCAACTCTAGATCCAAAATGAAATGGATCAAAATCTTCAATCTCGTTGCAACTTCAAGATGAACACGGTGAACTCCAACTTCAAACTTCAACTTCAAAAATTGGCTCCAAGTCTCGACTTAGCTATGATTGGCTAAGTCTAGCTCCGATACCAAACTAACGCAGCGGATAATTAACAAAACGATATGGATCGATGAAAGTAGCAATCGGTGGATTGAAGATACTGAAATGCCCAAATTCGTTGATCACAAAGATACCGAATTCTAGCTATCTTCGACACGTTGATCGCGCACGATACCGTGATAGAAGATCTTCAATTCTTCAAGCGTTGATCAAGCGCACTTGATTCCGCGAATCGGCTTCAACAATCGTTGATTCGAGCGCACTCGAATAACCGAAAGTGGAGATAGGAGATTACACTCAACTACCAATTTAAGATGAAAGCACATAGCAATCAACAAGAATTTTATTCAAAAATCAACCCCCCTGAAATGTACAACTCACTCCCTATTTATAGCATTTTTGACAACCCTGACCCTTAAGTCGTACACGGCTTACGACTCACCATAAGTCGGCACCGACTTAACACAAGCGACTCAGCTCCTCTACAACACAGCACAATGCAAACAACTCAACTTACACGACTCATCACCTTTACATACATGACCGACTCAAGGACTTAATGCCTCAACACATCACTTAGGTCGTATGCGACCTAACGACCTATGACTAAAAGAATAAACGATTCAAAACAATTACATCACAGTATACGACTCATCGTTACATGCGACCCAATAAACCCAGTATTTACATACCAGCTCGTAACACAACATATACGACTCAACCTATGTCGTGAACGACTCACGACTCAACTAAGGACCGACTCAAGACCCACACGACTCAAGCGAGCCGCGTCTTAAGCTCCATGCGCATTCCTCTCTTGTGGCTTGTTAACTCAGATACGACTCAAATCTCCTTCTTTAGCTCGCGTCTCTTCCCCCGTGTCCCCTCTGGCCTGCAGTTGAGTCGTGTATGACTCAATTCCTCCATGTTGAGTCGTGGACGACTCAATTCTTCCATTCGTCTTAAAGCTTTGTTCCTTATCTCGTGACAACTTAGGTCGTATACGCCTCATGTCACTTACTTGCAATCCGTTGATCCAGGTCTGAGCTGCATCATCTTTGAATCGACAATAAAACACACATGTTCAACTCAAATTGCACGAAAAGGTGAAACATGAAGGGTAAAAAGAAAACAAGAGAGAACATAATCTCACACGAATGGAATAATATAAAATATTAGATAAATATCTTTACAATGAAAAACTTATAAATACATATATCAGAGTCTAACCTAAATTCATATTGGATAGTTATAAACATCGTTCTTACAATTTTTGACAAAAAAACAAACAAGCAGTAGAGGATAATAGAATATGTCTGTATGTAGATGAATATTTCCAGCTCTCCTTAGGAAACTCCAACCGTCTTCGACTTAATCTACTTGGATCTTACCCTAGTGTTAAAAATACTCAGTTTAGGCTTGATAAACCAGCATGAGAAAAGCTAATAATAAATGACAGTGTCATATATCAACAATTAAATAAAATCCTTTGAAAATAAAGAGCATCTCATAAGACCATGCTCATACATAAACACAGATGGGTTTTAACTTATGATAACTAAAATACTATTGCATATCAAAACATTTGATATTATTTTTATGACATTCTTTGAAAACATTTACAAATAAACTTATTAATCTTAGCCGAAATGGTTACCCATATAGCATTTCGAGGGTTTTCATTATGCTAATACAAACAAAACCGCAGCTTCTCATTGGAGAATAGATTTCCATACAAATGACCAGGTGAAGGGACTACCTTATACCAGTACATCTCCAGAGGATTTTACCAAGGACCACCATAAAGGATCCTCTACCAACACAAGACTGGCCAATCTCTGTAACTAGTAGTACCAAATATATCATCGCCCAGTTGTTACCGACCTTTAACTGAGCACTCGTTTTTCGTACACCATATTAATTTACATCCTGAACGTCGTAGCGGGAAGAAATATATCTAGAAGGAGATGATCATACCCTAATTAGGAAGGGCCTACTTAGCCTTGTTGCATTTAACCCTATTTCGGTCATTTTTGGCTGATGATGCTCGAGGCTACGATTACCTTTTCATATAACACATCTTCTTTCACTTTGAATGCCACATTGCCATTTCACATTCACACGACTGATTTCTATAGACGTATAACTTCCTGAGCTCGTACGTCTTAGGAAAGAGTGTTAAGCTAAGAGAAGGTGTCTTCTCCGCCCCCGACTGATATACTGTTATAGGGAACACTCGTTATGATTTGGAATGTAAGGTCAGACATTCTTCCATACAAGTTCGTTCTGGGACCGTACGAAATCGAAGGTACTTTCCTCGGCCATTACTAGGCGAGAAGCCCTTGTGGTTTTGAGGTTTTTCATAATAAAAAGACCACTGCTACAATATAGTGAATCGAGAGTTTATCCCTAATTAATCAATAAGTAGTCCCTCGTTATTATTCACCTTAATATCTCCGTCTTCAATTATCTTCATTCTTCGAACATGTAAATTGGTTCGAAGTGGTTTTCGGATAGGAATCACCCAAATCCGACCCCGGTTCCACCGAAATCCAATTATCGATAAAAAGTAAATATGAGTATACAAAATTTATTAAGTCTCTTTTCACTTTAATTCTTTTTGGATGATTTCAAAATCTCTTTTTTTGTCTTAGAATAATTCTAAATAATTTATTCTTTTGTTGTGGAAAATATCTCTATCTTCTTTTTTTTTCGAAAAACCAATACAACCTTTATAGAGCATTTGGGCTTTACTTTCAATCTGTTTCACCCCTCGCCTAAGAAAAGAAAACAAAGGCCAGGTAGGTTCAGGGCACTAGTTGCTCCATCCCAAATTTATCACTAGAGGGACAAATGTACTAGTCGTTTCCGCATACTAAATTATCAACTTTATTTTGGAATTGATTAAAAAATTCCAAATTATCTTTAAATGATTAATTTTCCTTTTAAAAACATTCACAACTAATTCCAAGAATTTTTTTTACATTAAAACTTATATTCCAAAAGTTATCGAATTCTCAACATAAAAGCGGAAAGTGCTATATAAGCCTATTTGATTTAAACAACTTTTAAATATTTGACAATTCATATTTTCCATTCCAAATCTCTTTTGAACTATTTAAATAGATTTATCAAATTTATTCTATATTTTTTCATAATTAAAAACGTTCATTTAAATGGATTTCTCGTTACGGACACTTAACTGCTCTAGCGTCATTTTTTTAGATAATTTGGATATATTTCAAAATTTACTCAATGAAACTTTGATTTTCATTTTTCGTTTAGAAGTTATGGATATAATATTCCAGAATTTTCTTATCTCGAAGAATTCCGAGCTATATTCCACTCTATACACTCATTTGAACTTTTTGGTACAAAATCGATAACTATCGTTGCGCGACGTGGCTAGTTTTAACTTATTTTTCAATATTTGAAATAATTTATTCAATTTGAATTTTATTACTTATAATATCATTAAAAATCATTTTAAATCAATATTTCCACTTTACAAAGTATTTAAAATGTATTTTCACTATTTTCATAATTTAATATTGTTTTATTCCTACTATTTTAATATTAAATTTTAAGTTCTAATTTCAATTCAATTTCAATTCTAACCTCAAATTAAATTCAAGTAAAACTTAGATTTCAAATCTAATTGCAATTATAATTTAAATTTCAACCTCAATCGCACTTTCAATTTTCAAAATCGATTTCAATTTTAATATTCATCTCAATTTTAATTTACTATCCTTTTTAAATCCAGTTTTACTTCAAATTTCAAATTCTCTTTTATTTACACTTTAATTTCAATTCTGCTTAAAAAGAGACTTATTTTTCCAGAGTATATCATACCACCAAAATTGGGTCTTATTTAACAAAGAGATCACTTAATAAAAAATGATAGAAATTTGATGTCCATATTAACATCACAACCATACAACCAATCATATGACATTAACATATTCAAAACGAGTGTAGTACGATAAATGTCATAACATTACTATTGTTTATCCAACATTCAAACAAATATTCAAACATCCATATCATAAAATGGTGATTATCTATCATAGCAAATCAACTTAATAATCAACATAAATTATAAGCAGTGAGAATTTTCTCACCTTTATATACACTCCGATAATATTTTTTATAATCTAGTGTGCTTCTTGATCTAATGTGCTTTTTTCGCTTAACTTCTTTCACACTATTTTTTTCTTTTCATTCCTCTTTTTCTCCTTTTTCTCCTTTTTTATTTGCCCGTAGGTATTTAGAAGGGGTATGGAGGGTACGGCCTTGGAGTGGAGTGTGGAAGAGAGCGTGCATGAGTTTTGATAGTGGGTAGGTGTGTGTTCGTGGGGTTTTGAAGTGGGTCGGTAGGGTATTAGGCTCGGGTATATGGAGAGGAGGGTGGGTGCATGTGGTATAAGTAAGTGTATGGCTCGAGTAGGTGGAAAGGAGGGGTGCGTGGCCTTTGAAGACGGGTAGGGTTGTTTGGAGGTGGGTAGGTGGTTTTGGAGGTGGTTGGTCGTGGGTAGATGTGGGTTTAGGGTTGTATGGTGGGAGTTTTGCTTGGTTTTGGTGATGTGGAGGTAAACGACTTGAAGGTAGAAGGAAAATGGAGGAAGAGAGGAAGTTTTGGAATTTTTAGAATCGAAATGTGATGAAAAATGGAGAGGTTTAGGCTTGTATTTATATGTGGAATTTGAGTGGAAGATGACATTAATATCCTTATTTACTTTTGGACTTTGATTAGCCTTGATTTGAGCTGCATTAAATGCGTGGAATGATTATTTAGGAAGATTGTGTTAAGAGATAAGGAGATGTCATCATTTTATGGCTTGTAAGTATTTTAATACATAACTTTGCTCCTATTCTATGCATCTACATAACATCCCATTAATGAGACGTGAAATATAAGTAATGATGTTGTTTAAAAAGTTTTAAAATAAAATGAAATTAGTCAAATCATACATTTCTATATTATATATTTATTTTTATACTTTCCTAACATAAATATTTTGTCTTTTAGTGCTAAATGTAATGTGTTGTAAAGTTGGTAAGGTTGTATTATATAGATTATAAAGTGAACATATTTATTAAATGTGGTGACAACTTGTTACGATTAAAACGGTGTTTTTGTTGAAAAAATTTAATGTTTTTGTTAAAATATATACTCAAGCAAACCAAACTTAAAAATGAACTTTTTACTTCTTTCAAATAAATTAAAACATGTCTGTTAATATTTTTAAATCATATTTAAATAAATTACAATGTATGTAAAACTGACGAAACGCGATAAAATTTGGTTGTTTTTGTAAAATGATTATAAACACATTTTTAAATCTTTTATTAACTTTTTTAGGTGTTTTAAATAATATTTAACTTTTCAAATAAATATAACCTATTTTTAAGCCTTTATTATTTTTTAACAAAACTTAACTTTTGCAAATTTGTGATAAAATCAAAATTTGTACTTTTAAATTATTAACTATGATAATAAATAATTTCTCTATTATTATTTATTATATACGACATATTTATTTAAATTTTAAATTCTTTTTCAGTTTAAAATAAACGAAACCTCTTATTTTCGAAGTAGCGAAATTACGGGTTGTTATAGGACGAATTTCTAATAGTCTGTTTGTCAGATGGGATCCTGACAGTGTTTGATAGAATTCCTAAAAAAATCTTAGTTTCTTTTCATGAGGATTTCATTTTGGATTTTGCAGATCCTAAAATCCTAAATTGACTTTTATAATGATTTATTGGTCTTTATTCATTAATGAATATTCATAATGATTCCATACTGAATTCCTGATCTCGTGAATTATCAATTCCCTCATTACCTTTCGTAATGATATATAGAATTTACGTATGTGAATTTTTATAACGTTTCCTATTGATTATTTGCTTTTATAAGTTCTTGATTTCTTAACTCCTTTATTGAGTCCCCTTGATGATTCATGAACTTCCCTCTGATTTTCTGACTTTGAATTAGAGTAAATTTTGAGTAGATTGTTTGACGGATGCGATCCTAACAGGTTTCTAATTATATACTTGAATTCCTGAATTTTTCGGTTTCTTATGATCTTGTGTTTTGATGAACTCTAAATTTCCTCATTGATTTTCATAATGATTTGAAATTTCCATATTCCTGATTTCCTTATTGGATCTTTGATGATCTCTTATAAAATTTCTGATTTAGAGAATTCTAAAATTTCATTATGGGTTTCCACGATGATTTATGGATTTCATATGCTTGATTTCTTCATTGGATTTTGAATGATCTCTTGTTAGTTTACTAATTTTATGGATTTTAAATTTCCTTGAGAATTTTGGTGGTATTTTATGGATTTCATATTTCTAGTTTCCTTTTGGGTCTCTATTTAGATTCCTAACATTGTGAATTTTTCTACTATTGAATTTTATGATGATTTGTGAATTTCTCACTTGAATTTAAAGCTTGGACTCAATACAAGATCTGCATATCACCAAATGGCGTCAGTAAAAACTACTTATTACATTTTCACTAATGAGAATTACTAATAAAAATGTGGGGATGAAAGTAAACTATAATAATATTTTAAAGAAAAACTTCTTTAAGAAGAAAATTTATATCTAATGGTTGAGGGAAATCTAACTTGAGAAAGGGAGATCAAAAGTATACGATAATTTTTATCGAAGGTTCATTTATTTTGAACCAATGTCTGCTAATCAGGTGATATTATTCCAAAGTCATAATAAAAGAAGTCTAATCATGTGTTATTCGAAATACTTCATCCAAAAATATTACCAAATAACATCTTGAATATTGACTTCATAAGTTTAAAATTACTCATTAAGGCCTCATAACAAGGATACAATCCAAGCAGAAGTTATTAATTATTTCGCAAGAAATAAAGGAAGAAGTTCCTCAGAGTTTTTGTCATAAAGAAAAAAAGTTTGTTTCATACAAAGGGGGCTAAATATTATCCATAAAATATTCACAAGAGAAAAAGTATGAAAGAAGAGGCAAGAGCATTGGTAAATGTCAGAAAGCACCGGAATGGTCTATTTAAACATAGCTTTCGACAAGAAGACGAAAGTGCCAAGAGCATCTTTCGAAGAGATCAAGAGGACGATTCAAAAGAATAAGTAGAAAGCTTTTGACAAGGTCAAAGGCTACCTTTCTAAGGTAACAACAAGCATGTTAACAGCTTCTGAAGTGCTCGAAGGACACCTCTCGAGGCCAACGGATAGCAGACTCTCAACATCACGTACCAAACCATACAAAGCGAATGGTTTGGCCTTCGTCTATGTTCATCAGAAGAATATATGGCAAGAACAATCCTTTCGAAAGCATTTGACAACCTTTTGAATTGGTTTAAGTCACTCTCATCTGTGAAGGAAATACTAAGCACATATCAGCACCAAAAGCTGAGGTTCCGCACCAACAAGGAGAGACACTTACAGCAAATGGTGTTTCGACTAAGTTGAAACTAAATGAGAGCATATTTCGACAACATTGAAGGCCATCACATAGGCCAATTCATTTGACACACCAACATCCAAGTGAAGAGCCCATCAATAGACCTTTCGATGAGGACGAAGACTTTCGAGAAACACCATTCCACGAAGTAGAAAGGAGACAAAGCAAAACAGAAAGAAGCCCAGCCTTCAGCGGCAGCGGAAGATTAACTAGAACCCTTTCGACCAGGTTGAAAGGTAGGATTCGGAGGACACTCCGAAAGCAAAGAGGTTGACCAATCAACCGTGTCGAAAGTTTGTAGACGAAGGGCGCCAACCCGTGCCTATAAATAAGACCCCAGGGGTCAGTTGTAAGGCATCTGATTCCTTCGCTTCTCACTTGCATTTTCTAAAGCTTGTAAACCCTAATTCTAAAATCAAATTAGGGATTTGGTCAATTTATACAATTGAGTTCAATAAAAATAGGACTTTGATAATCTTGATTACTCCGTAACCCTATTTCTGCTATTTTCCAAAATAATTCTAACCTGCAGTCAACTTGATCGAAAGCTTCCTCTTAGACTGGATCAAAACCTATAGTACTTATATTTCATAGAAACCTTAGCTTAAATTAATAATATAGCATATGCTACCCCTTTTGACCGAGTCGAAACCCTTCCAGCTTCGTTATTCCCAGAGACTCTTAAGTCCTCATCTTATGCTACTTTGTCAGTGTCAAAAGGTGGATTCAACAGGGTCATTATCAAGCTAATTCGAAAGGGTTCCCTAAAGGTGAAGTTTACCTTCCGACTGCATCGGAAGCTACCAAGGACGTGTTTTAGACCATCTTACTAGCCCAAAACATGCTAGCAACCTTTGTTTATTCTAAAGGAGGTTTCGAAAGCATCACTCATACTCTAAACTTTAAGTCTAGGTGTTAACAAGTTTTCTTGTCAAGAGATATCGTCGTCAATACTGCATTCTGATGTTTTCTACTAAGTACATATGCAACCATATTGCCTTTTCACGGTGTGAATTAATTACAAAAGTCATAAGCGGCTAAAAACTTTAACCACTTCTATTGTGTCATATTCAACTCCTTCTAAGAGAATAAATACTTTAGCGACTTATGATTTGTATGCAGCTCAAAACACTCCTCCAGTGGGTAATGTGTAACGACCCGATTTTTTGACACCCGAAAATCGACATCAATACGTTTACTATATCAATGGCCGAACAATAGAACGCCGGAAAACCAAACCGTAAGGAAAAAAAGAAGGAGGTAGAAGAAGAAAATAGAAAACAACAGAATCTCACAATTGTAGCGGAACAATATATAATAGATAAATGACTGAATCTTTGTACAAAAAAATGTATCTGATATATACATTACATCATCAGAGTACAACAAAATTCATAGCACACAACTGGACAGTTATCATAATCTGTCCTCACAAAACCTGACCATGCAGTTAACCAAACACAGCGGAATATACATCATATACACGAGATACATCTCACTATCCAGCTCGTCTCCTGAGCTCCATAGCAATCCATCCAGAATCTGTACTCTATAATACTCGGTCTAGCCCGAGCATTATAGTAAAATAATATCCGAGCCAGTCTAGAAAACCAGCATGAGAAAACACACTCAATTGGATTATTAAAGTTTTGAAATCCTTTGAAATCAAAGGTATCTCGTAAGACCATGCCATAAATAAACATGCTGGGTTTTTACCTTACGATAACCAAAACATTTTTATCAAATCCTCTGATATTATAGTAGTGTCTATATAAAAATACTTATTCAAATAGCTTAAATTGTTACATTCATTAAGTTCTAGCATAATAGGTATACAAGTAAGTCCGAAGGCACTTATTAGCGATTGAGTTTCCATCAATGGTAGCGCTACTAGGGTACTGCCTGTCACAGTACGTGGTCTAGATCAATGTACCGAGGATTCCACCTAATCCCATGCAACACAAGACCGGAGCTACCCCTTACTGGATAGTCCGACTAAGATCACCCGCGGTTGGGATCAGCAACCGCCCACACAGCCGAATAAAAAGAGACATCTAGACAGGGATGACCTTACCCTAATTGGTTGCCAGCCACTTAGCCTTGCTGCACCTTCCCTGTTTTAGCGATTCTCGATTGGTGAGGCTCGAGGCTATCCACTACCATTTTGGCACACATTCAGTTAGAATTCTCATCATCCTCCTGAGATTGTTCTGAAAGCATTCATCCATACAAGTCCTTTCCGGGTCCGAACGGAACCGAAAGCACTACTTCTACTACATCCATTTTGGAATCACCCTCAGGTTTAGTAGCGATTAGCGATTGCACTTCACTACTCTATCTTAAACTCCAAGCTCTTGTCTTCCTCACGAAAACGTTCAAATCGGATCGAAGTGGTTTTCGTAAAATTGATCTCGATCCCGGTCTCTTTGAAACGACCAGTGCATTAGCCAATATTGATAGCCGATTATTTAATTATCATATAACATCCACAAACAACCATCACACCTTAATAATTTCCCAAATTATTTATTCCAAAATAACTTCGCAAGATATTTTCTATCCATCAACCCTTTGAAAATAGTTTTCAAATCACTTTTTCACTCGCGGACTAAATTTCCAACCAATTGTTTTATTTCCACTGAAAATTACCAAGTCTTAATACTTTAGATTTAAAAATAATTCACTTTATCCAATATATACTTTAAAACACTTAAAGTAAAACTACTAAAACACTTTATTTAAAATACTAGTTATGAAATTTTATAATAATTTCTCATGTAAAACTTAAGCCAAAACTAAATTTAAAATAAAGTTATTCTATAAGGTATAAATAGTAAATAATTATCTTTTAAATCATAGCACTAGTTAAAACTTTCAAATAATTTACTTATATAATTAACTTAATAAAGATTTACTTTTAAAAAATTTAAAACCACTAAATAATAATTTCTTTCTAAAACATTCTTTTAAAATCCCTTTAAAACCTCAAACTTATACTTAAAAATCTGCTTTTAAAACATACTCGGGTTTCCAGGAAATGCACTATCATTTCAGTATAACTCATATAATCCTTTTATATCCTGCTCGATTTATCCCAATTTAATTTACGTCCCAATCTCATAAATTCTTTCAAAAGTTTAAAAATAAAACCACACTTTAACAATAAAACCATTTTTTATTTTTAATACACACTTCCTATTTCCTTAAAATAACTTTCAAAAATATGTACTTAAATTATTTACATTAAGGCTACTAAAATTACTTAAATAATAATAATACTTAAGAAATTTTATAAAAGTTTCCGAGTAAAACTTAACTAAAGTTTCTTTTTAAAATAAAGTTATTATATCAAATATTTATGTTAAAATTTCCTTTTAAAAATAATAATACTAATTTACCTTTAAAAATAATTAACTACCACAATTAACTTAAATAAATATCTACTTTTCACTTAATTAATAAATTTTCTAAAACATTCTTTAAAAAACATTTTTAAACTTCTAGTTTATACTTTGAAATCTTTTATTTGAAAATAAACTTAGTTTTCCAAGAAAAATATACTTTCCAACTTTTAATAATAAAATCATCTTTTTATTTTTAAAATGAATTGCACCTTTTCTTATAAATCCCACCGAAATCTGTACCTCCAATTTATCCACTGATAAATATTTCACTTCATTTATAAACCCAATTTACAAATTTCCATTTCTCATTTCCCCTTAAATCATAGTTTCTAAAACACTAAATCGATTTCAAACCAATTTCCTGATTTAAATTCGCTTTAAAATTTATTACTCGATTTATCGAATTCCCAACAATTATTTACTAAAGAATCTTCTTTTCATTTCCTTTAAAAATCCAAAAATATATATATATTTTTCCATTTCTCAAAGTACCAATATATATTCAGCCAAGCCATAACATTCAACAATTTCAATCCACAATATAATCAATATAATCTATCACAGATCATCAAATAAATCACATCGCTGTATATAATATAATTCAACATTTTGAGGAGTCCAGATGGATCCCTCCAACCTGTTTCCCTGAATCCACAAATATTAGCACAGTATAAAATAACAATCCCACTTCGAGGGGGATATCGTGATATATAGGGTCATCCACTATTATGCGGGGCATATATGGTCCCATTCGCTATATAACGTAGGAAATCAATCACTCTAATATATTTATATATATATATATATATATACTATATATAACATATCACATCCAAGCTGGTAAGAAATTACCAATTCAAGCAAACAACCAATAATTTAAATTTAAACTATTTAAATTTAATGGTATTCCAAATGAGTGAGATTAACTCACCTTTGACTTTTAATTTGTAATCTCATCCACACCGGCTTGATTCTCCATGATTTTAGACCTTGTGCAACACTATACGATTCATTAATATATGAAATGTTTTACAAATAATTTACCATTTAATAAATTAAATTGAACAATACTTTAATTTAAATTACTCATTGGGGTTTTAAACTAATAATTTGATATTAAATTAATTTTCCTTTTAAAACCACATATATTATATAAAATAATCTATATAATCTCCAAATCTAAATTTTATATAACTTTCTAATTCAAACATTTAAAACTGCTCCCTTCATAAATCTTATATTTTTTTTCAATTTAAACATGATAAAAAAGTATATAGCTTGATTATCAAATATAATTTTTATTAACAAATTATAAAACGAATTCTGTTAGAGCAAATACCTCGATCAGATCTCACGCGACACTGCTCAATCGAGCCCACGACCCTCGTCCCCTTCGATCAATGTGACCCACCCTGAACCGCCACTGCCGCTTGATGGAACCACTACCGAACTCGCATGAGCAACTCCAACCCACAAATCGATGCAGAGCATCCTGGCATCTCGCGCCTTCCTTTTGGCCTCGCGACACTATTCCACTTGAGTCGAAACCCTCCCCTCAAATCTTGAACCCTAGTTCGAACAGCTTCGAACTCGATTCCCAAAAATAGCTATCACATCTCCCACTGATCCAAATCGAAGCCCAAAGAAAAAACGAATTCGAACTGCATTTTTTTAGAATGAGGCTAACGATATGAAAAGAGGGAAGCCATTGATTTGGGTATCGACTTCGACTGATGATTGCTGAGAAAAAGAGGAGGATGCAGCATTATTCTTTCTTACATTTTGAAGTTGAAAAGGCCTAATTTTATTTCTTTTGAAGTTTGAAATCCCAATTGTTAAAAAACGAGAAGGAGGGGACGCGTGTTATACCAGGGAGAACACATGTTGGATGTGGTCTATAGTGAATTAAAGGGAAACATATATTATATTTAAATTTAAATCGCCTTGATTTTTGCAACTCACAATCTTGATCTCCTATCGAGCCGTGCGGCTAGGCATTCATAATGTTATACCCCTATTCCAAATGCAATGGAAAAGGTTTTGAGTCCTAATTCATCGTATGGAAAGATAGCTTTTTTGGACTCAATTATAATATTGAATTCGATATAAATTTCAGCACGTTTACTAACCATACGATCACATGACAACTCTAAACATTACGAAATTTGAAATCCGACAATAATACACTATTACGGATCCAATGAAACTGGATTCGTTGAAATTCGAGACTGTGCCTCGGAAGGTTATTTTTAAATATCAATTTAAACGATATATCTTTAAAACTTAACAAATCAGTTTTAAATTTGAATTCAAAGGTTCTATTATCCTTACTATCATCAATAAAAATTTCGTAAGCCTTTGAAATATTTTTAACAAGCTAGAAACTTCAAATTTCATATTTTACCCAATTTCCAATTATTAAATCCAATAATTAAATTGTCCAACAAATAGTGACATTTGAAATTCAAGTTAGGAATTAATTTATAAATATTTAAAATCAATTAAATATTCAAATTTCAATTATCCAAAATTCTAGGTCATCACATTCCTTCCTCCTTAAAAGAATTTCGTCCTTGAAATTACTAGTTAGGAAGAATGATCCCTAACCCGTTAACTATTTTCCCAATCCAAATAGTTTTTAATAACCTCCCAAAACCAGATAGGTTTTCAACGACTTCCCTAAACAAATCTTTTATTTAAGACACACTATCACTCTACTAACTTTCCAAACTCATCCATATGTTCCAAACAATATTACTTACTCAACAATTCAAATTTAGATATAAAACCAAATTTTAAATTATCCGAAATTTTCTCAAAATTTTCTAAATCGTAAATTTTTGAATTTTTTTGCTCACGTCTCCTTTGCTCGGCTAGATCGGTACAACTACAAAATGCTTCTACGGGCCCCCAAGTTTCAAAAGAAAACAAAACACCAAGTAGCTAGACCAGAAAACCATCAAATTTCATATGATAATTTAAATACATACCTCTTTTTTTGGCCCTTAAATTTTATCTTCTGAAATCAAAACCATCAATTTCTTTAATACTTTTAAATACCTGTATCATACTTAGCAATAATATCCAATCATAGAATTCAAAAATTATTTTATTCATTTCCTTTTAAAATTTTCAATATTTATTTCATTTAAGCCCGTACGATGTACCTATATCATCCGTACACAATATCAAATCCGATCGTTCACTCGATCACACAATTTCATTTCTGAGCTAGTATCGTCCACCCGACTCTCTAGTGCGAACTTAGATCTGGTTTCATGATCAGAAATCGTCATTCTCCTTGCATAGCCATATACTATGGTAGAGAATTTCCAGAATCAATCGAAAATCCACATCCAGGGTTTGCCGTCGAATATCGAATGAAAAATCCCAACTTGGATTGGTATAACTACCTCGAAATTCTATGCTCGAATCTGGATCAAATCTTTATGCGAATAGAATATTATATGTACATCCTACGTATTTATCTCCATTGATTATTAGCTAAATCAATTTTCTTTTTATTCACATCCATTTTGATCTCTAACCACTTATCGCAATTTTCCCATTTCACACTTCCAGTTTAATCTTCATTTAATTATTAACTTGGAATATTTTTTCCAGTACCTATTTTTACTTGAGAATTTCACCATTTACCTTCCTTAAGTTTATTATATAGAATTATATATTTAATATTTATTTTTACTTCACTACTTAAGTTTTCATATCTATTTTGTTTAATTTAAATTTCCAATTCCATTTTGAATTCAATTTACCTTTCATTTTAAAATATTGAATTCTGTTCATCTCATCTCAAACCATATTTAATTGTAATTTCTTTAATTAGTTCCACTTACTAATTTATTTTAAATCTCTATTAATTTTATTTCCAAACTTTTATTATTTTAGTTCACTTCGAACTAATTCTACCACTTTACTTACTTAACCCAATTCAATTTGAGTTCTAATATTCAGCTTAAATTCCATTTACTTACAATTCAAATTAGTTTGTTTCATTCCCACATAAATTTCTAACTTAATGAATTTTTATTTCATGGACCACTTTACTTCGTCTTCTTATATTTTTCTTTAAATTCACCTTTATTTTCCTTGATTTAGTTACACTTCGATTAATTCAAAATTTTAACTTCTATAAGTTTCCCAACTTATTTACTTCCATTTGCTAACTTCTTTTAATTTACTTCATTTAATTGGCTTACATTCTAACTTATTTTGTTTTCTTACTTACTTCTAATTTTTAACAATTCTTCAAATTGACATTTTCTATTCTAGACAATTTCAAATTTTACTAGTTATCAAATCCATTTATATTTCCTCAAACATTTTAAATAAGATTCTAGAATTTTTTAAACTATTACACAACATTTCAAAATCATTTTTGAAATCAATCATATACATAATTCACTTGTATATTAAATTATCCTTTGAATTTCAAAACCAAACCCAGTTTTGAAACAACTTCAATTTAAATATTTAGGCAGCAAGCCCTCTCTTGGAAACTCGAAAATGAACATCGATGATGCTACAGTCATCACCTAAATTATTTTCCAACGACCGAAAAGAGTTTAGTTCTTTTACCTTCCTTAAAAACATTTTCTAATATTTTTAATTCCAAATCCCACCTGATTTCATTTCCAATTCAAAAATATTTCCAAATAATATCACCATTATTCCTTCAAAACCTTTGAAAATCATTTTCAAACTCAAAGGAAATTAAATTTCCTAAATTTTCAAACTTCAGATCCTTCCAATCTTTATTCAAATATGTCTCATTCATTCGATTTCAATTATAAATCATATTTATAATTCACATTTACAAATTTCATGCTGTTATATAAATGTATTTCCTTAACCTTTGGTTATTACCTTAATTTCTTATTCAATTTCCACACAACGATGATTATAATTTAATATTATCATTTCCTAAAAACCAAGCAACAATATATAAATATAATAATTTACGAAAAATTGTTTCTTTTATATACAAAAATAATTTAGGTAAAATTATTTCATTTACCCTATTTTAAAACATTACTATGTCAGTTTGTCTAGTTTAAAAGTTTAGAAATCCCTATCGATATAGTTCTCCAAACTGTACCGACCAAAATTCATAAACACTCAACCGATAAGTTAACACAATATAAACAATTTTTATATTCACTAACAAATACGCACTCATATATATTAATACACTCAAACTCATTCTAGAGTACTACGGACTGTATTTCTAATGAGTAATTCCCACCACAGCCAAGGTTCTCGCTTAACCTTAAGCTCTGATACCAACTGTAACGACCCGATTTTTTGACGTCCGGA
The DNA here is from genome assembly GCA_030765085.1 of Allium cepa. NCBI lineage: Eukaryota > Viridiplantae > Streptophyta > Magnoliopsida > Asparagales > Amaryllidaceae > Allium > Allium cepa. The sequence goes on along the minus strand of CM060931.1, from coordinate 752,649,006 downwards.
AATTGACATCAATATGTCCATTGTATTAAATGCCGAACAATCGAATGCCGAAAAACCAAACCGTAAGGGAAAGAAGAAGGAGGTATAAGAAGAAAATAGAAAACAACATCAGAATCTCACAATCGCAGCGGAAGAATATATAACAGATAAATGACTGAATCTTTATACAAAAGAACTGTATCTAATATATACATTACATCATCAGAGTACAACAAAATTCATAGCACACAATTGGACAGTTATCATAACCTGTCCTTATAAAAGCTGACCATGCAGTTAACCATACACAGCGGAATATACATCAAATATGTGAGATACATCTCGCCATCCAGCTCATCTCCTGAGCTCCATAGCAATCCATCTAGAATCAGTATTCTATATTACTCGGTCTGACCCGAGCATTATAGTAAAATAATACCCGAGTTAGTATGGAAAACCAGCGTGAGAAAACACACTCAATAGGATTATTAAAGATTCCAAAATCCTTTTGAATCAAAGGTAGCTCGTAAGACCACGCCACAAATAAACATGCCAGATTTTTACCTTACGATAACCAAAACATTTTTATCAAATCCTCTGATATTATAGTGGTGTCTATCTGTGTAGTTAATGCCCCGCTATTACCCTACAATATCTCATAGCGGATTTGTACCGCTATGATTTTTCCATATAGCCCAAAATATAGCCTTTCCGCTTTAATCCCGGCTATTTCCACTATATCCCGTTATTCCCGCTATATTCTTCTATTTCCGCTATATCTTCTTTAATAAAATGAATAAAAAAATTGAATTTATACATTATAAAAATTATGAAACTAATTTATTTGATTTAATTTTTAATATATTTTCAGAAATGAAAATACTCCAGTATTCTACGAAATTCAATTATGTTATATAAAAGTTTTACATTTATTTAAAGTATATTCGCACATGTTTTTTGTTTAAAATCATTTACGTATTAATTATAATTCAATTGAATGATGATTTCTCATTTAATTACCATTTATATATTTTTAAAGACATTAAGTACGATTTTTATATGCTATTTTAGACCTATCCGTTATATTCCGCTATATCCTCGCTATATCCCCGCTGTGACTTTTTGCATCTCCACTGCTTTGAATCTGTCCAGCGCTTTAACTGCACAGGTGTTTATATACAAATACTTATTCAAATAGCCAAAATTGTTACATTCATTAAATTTCGGCATAATAGGTATACAAACAAGTCCGAAGTGGAGATGGGATTTCCATAAATGGAAGGGCTGCTCGGGTACCGTCCATCACAGTACGTGGTCTATATCAACGTACCGAGGATCCCCCATGATCCCCTACAACACAAGACCGAAGCTACCCTTTACTGGATAGTCCGAATAAGATCACCTCGCGGTTGGGATCAGCAACCGCCCACATAGCCGAATAAAAAGGGACATCTAGACAGGGAAGACCTTACCCTAATTGGTTGCCAGCCACTTAGGCTTGCTGCACTTCCCCTGCTTTAGGCATTGTCGGATTATGAGGCGAGGCTATGCGTTACATTTTTATCACATATTCACTTAAAAGGCTCATATCCTCCTGACAATGTTTTGAAATCATTCATCCATACAAGTCCGTTCTGGGACCAAACAGAACCGAAGGCACTACTCCTACTACATCCATTTTGGAATCACCCTTCAGATTAGTAGCAATTAGCCCTTGCACTTCACTGCTCCATCATCAACTCCAAGCTCTTGTCTTCCTCACAAAAACGTTCAAAACGGATCGAAGTGGTTTTCGAAAAATTAATCCCGATCCCGATCTCTTTGAAACAATCAGAGCAATGGCCAATATTGATAGTCGGTTATATAACTATCATATAACATCCACAAACAACCATTAAGCCTTAATAATTTCCCAAATTATTTATTTCAAAATAACTTCGCGAGATATTTTCTACACTTCAACCCTTCGAAAATAGTTTTCAAACCACTTTTTCACTTGCGGAATAAATTTCAAACCAATTGTTTTATTTCCACTGAAAATTACGAAGTCTGAATACTTTAGATTTAAAAATAATTTAAATCACTTTATCCAAAAATATATACTTTAAAAAAAATTAAAATAAAACTACTTAAACACTTTATTTAAAATACTAGTTATGAAATTTTATAAAAATTTCTCATGTAAAACTTAAGCCAAAACTAAATTTAAAATAAAAGTTATTCTATAAGGCATAAATATTAAATAATTATCTTTTAAATCATAGCACTAGTTAAACTTTTCAAATAATTTACATATATAATTAACTTAATAAATATTTACTTTTAAAAATTTTAAAAACGCTAAATAATAATTTCTTCCAAAAACATTCTTTTCAAACCCCTTTAAAACCTCTAACTTATACTTAAAATATGCTTTGAAAACATACCGGCTTTGTAGGAAATACACTATCTTTTCAGTTAAACCCATATAATCCTTATAAATCCTTACATCCCAATCTCGTAAATTCTTTCAACACTTTATGGGACGACCCAGAATTTTCGGGCATTTAAAATCGGAATTTTTTAATTGATTTTGAATATTCAATAGAGTAATTTTAACTTGAATTACGAATATTACAATTTATTTGATAATTAAATTATTGAATTAAATAATTTGAAGTCGAGTAAAATGTTGAATCTGGAGTTTTAAGCCCATTGAAGATAATTTGAAGGCTTATAAAAGTTATATTGATAATACTGAAGAGAATAGAAGTGTTGAAATCAAATTTAAGAATGGTTTGTTAAGTTTTAAAATTTAATATCGTCTAAATTGAATTTAAAAATAGCCTTCCGAGGCACAGTCTCGGAATTAGACGAAACCAGTTCCATTGGATCCGTAATATTGAATTATTATCGGATTTCGATTTTCGTAGTATTTGGAGTTGTTGTGTGAGCGTACGATATATAAACGCGCTAAAATTTATATCAAAAATTTAATATTTTAATTCGATTCAAAAGGCTATCTTCTCCATACGATCGAATTAGGACTCGAAACCTTTTCCATTGCGTTCAGAATAGGGGTATAACATTTTAAACGCCGAGCAACACGCCTCGATTGGTGATCGGGATTCTTGGCTTCGTTTTCTCAACAACTTAAATTTGAAATTTAAATTTAAATATGGATAATGAATTTGCATTGAATACTGTAACTAGTAGTATAGGGATTTAAATAAATAATAAAAACTCGCGTTACCTTCTTTAAGACGCTTTTCGTCGTCTAAAAAAATATATACAATAATAAACAGTCAGTTAGCTGAAAACAGCCTATGTTTACAATTCAAAAACAAAATACATATAGGGATGATCAGACGAAGTGTATATATATATATAAATTTTGGAAATATATAATTCTAAATATTTTAGAGTTTATATAAGAATTCGATTTTTAGATCTACATAGATTATTTTAGTATATGTGTTTCAAAAAGAATTATAAATATACATATATACATTTTAAATTTATTAGTTTCGATTAAAATATAATTTTATTAAGGTGACTAATGTGGTTAATAAGCTTATTTAAATTATTTAGTCACTAAAAGGTATTTTAAAGGGAAATTGGTTTTAACTAAATTATTAATTGATAAAAATATTTTTATTTAAAAGGAAATTTGTTCAGAATTTAATTACTAATTTATAAATCCTTAGTTAATTAAATGAAAATACGACAATAAATTGTTCGATCAATTCGAATATTAATAAACCTTATATGTTTGTTACAAGGTCTAAATCATGGAGAAACAAGCTGGAATGAAAATGAACTGCAATAAAAACCAAAGGTGAGTTAATCTCACTCATTTAAATTCGAATTCAAATTTAAATGACTAAATTTAAGTAATTGTTTGAATGGTTGAATTGTTTGATGTGCTATCGTATGGTATATTATGGGATTGATATTTATATTGTGCTAATGTCTGTGGATGCAGGGAAAACAGGTTGGAAGGATCCAACTGGACCCCACAACATTTATTTAAATTGTTTAATACCCTCTGTTGTGATTATTTGGTATTCTATGATGAATTTTATTAGAATACTGAATGCTATGGTTTGATTGGATATAATTGGGTGTAATGAATTACCCAAAATGTATAAATTGGATTTTGGAAAGAACATAAAAGAAGTGAATTTGTAAGTAAAATAATTATAGAAATTTGAATAAATTTAAGAATGAATTGGATAAGAAATAAAGTGCCTTTAAAATTCTAATAAATAAACTTGAGTATGGAATCGAAAATTTGAATAAACAGAAAGTTAATGAGTTTTAAAATTCAGTGTTATTATTTAAAAAGAATAAAACATTTATTTAAAATTTAAGCTTTAAATTATTGAAAAGAATAAAGAAGAAATTAGGAATAACCTGAAATTTGTATATTTCAGTTAAAAAGGTTTGAAATCAAATGGAAAATAATAACAATAAAGTCCATAACTAATGAATTATGAAATGAACTGATAAGTAAAGAAATTTATTTCAAATGGAATAAATTGGGAATCAATTTGGAAAATTGATTTAAGTAAATGAGATTGGAAATTCTCCTTGAATAACCAAGTACGTTTTCAAAGTAAATTTTTAACTATGAGTTAAAAGTTTTAAAGTTGTTTTAAAAAGAAATTTTGGAAAATATATTATTTCCAAATATTTAAATTCTAAAGGAAATATTTCCCTTTAATCTATTATGGTAGTAATTATTTAAAGAGCGACTTAGTATTTTGTTTTTAAAAGTGAAAATCTAGTTTTATATTTTATTAAGTAACTTTATTTTCAAATATTCATATAGTATGTATTTTTTTACAAACTCTTGTAGTAGTTTTAACTTAAATGTTTTAAAATATATTTCAAGGTAAAGTGGTTTAAATTATTTTAAAAATCTAGTTTTTGTGCTTGGTGATTCCAGTGGAGATAGAAAATATTTGGGAAAGTTTATTTTGAAAAGAAAGATGGTTTGAAGCTGTTTTCAAAGGTTTGAAAATAGAATATATCTTGTGATATTTCGAGGTTAATAAATAAATTGGGAAATTATTTATTGTTTGATGGATGTTGTGAATATTCATTGGTAGTTAAATCACCGACTATCAATATTGGACAAATGCGTTGATCGTTTCGAAGAGACCGGGATCGATATTTATTTCTCAAAAACCACTTCGATCTGGTTTGTACGTTTCGTGGAAACGAGTGTAGATTCGAAGATGGAGAAGTGAAGTGCAAGGGCAAATTGCTACTAATCCTGAGGATATTCCCAAAATGGATGTAGTAGGAATAGTGCCTTCGGTTCCGTTCGAACCCGGGACGGACTTGTATGGATGAATGCTTACGGAACATCGTCAGGTGGACGATGGGCATTCTAAGGGATATGTTCTATAAAGGTAACGCTTAGCCTCAAGCCTCATCAAATGGGAATGACTGAAAATCAGGGGTTATGCAGCAAGGCTAGGTGGGTAGCACCTAAGCATGGTGAGGTCATCCCTGTCTAGATGTCCCTTTTTATTTCGGTTTAGTGGGCGGTTGCTGATCCCAACCATGGGGTGATTTCACTCGGGATTACCCAGTAAAGGGTAGTCCCGATCTTGTGTTGCAGGGGAGCGGGCGTACTCCTCGGTACTGTGATCTAGGCCACGTACTGTGAAAGGTGGTACCCCAGTGCCTAGTCATTAGTTGGAAATCCATTTCCCTACGAGCCTTGTACGAGTTTTGTTTGTATTACCCACTCTGTGGCTAGTAGCTGGAATTTAATAGATGTAACAATTTCGGCTATTTTATGAGTATTTGTATATAGACCCTATTATAATATCAAAGGATTTCTATAAAAATCGTTTTAGCTATCGTAAGGTAAAAACCCGACATGTTTATTTGTGGCGTGGTCTTACGAGATGCTTTTGTTTTCAAAGGATTTTGAAACTTTAATAATCAATTGAGTGTGATGTTCTCACGCTGGTATTCCAGACTGACTCACGTGTTATTTAACAGTAATGCTCGGGTCAGATCGAGTATTATAGAATACAAGATATGGTGTTGTGGAGCTCAGGAGACGAGCTGGATGGCGATACGTACTCTCGTACTTGTTTTATATATATTCCGCTGTGTTGATTAGTTGTATATCCATTTGTATGATATTGATATTGAACTGTGATTGATGTACTCTTATGATGTAATATATAAACATATATATTTGTTTTTGTGTAAAGATCATTTATTATCTATTATATTCATTCCGCTGCGATGGTTAGATTCTGATGTTGTTTTCTATTTTCTTCTTCTACCTCTTCTTCTTTAACCCAAATGGTTCTTATTTCTATACAACTTGAGTTGATTTAGGTAGAATAGTGTTGACTCAAGGGGTACACATTTGCGGGTTGTTACACTTGGTATCAAAGCTTAGGTTGGTGATAACCTTGGCTCTGGGATGGATTACACATTAAATAGAGTCCATAGTACTCTAGAATGAGCTTGAGCATATTAATCGATATAAGCGCGTATTTAATAGTGAATATAAACTTCTTTTTATATTGCGTTGATTTATCGGTTGAGTGTATGGATTCTGGTCGATATATGGGACACCATGTTATCGATAGGAATTTCTAAACTCTTGAACAAGATAAACCGACACAGTATTGTTTTAAATAGGGTGAACGGAATAATTTTACCCAAATTTATTTTGTATATAAAAAGAAATGATTGCTCATAAATTGTTATAGTTATACATGGATGCTTGGTTGTTAGGAATAAAAACATTAAATTATTATTATTAATATGTAAATTGAATGAGAAATTGAAATAATAACCAAAGATAAATTAATAAAATAAATGGGATATGTATATGTGAAATATAAATGAGTTAGGAATTGAAACTATAATTAAAAACTAAGAAACAAATTAATATATAAAAGAAATTTGTAAATGTAAACTATAAATGTAAATTATAGTGTGATTAATAATTAAAATAAAATAAAATTCCAAAGTAATGTTTGAATATAATAAAGAGTTTGGAATTTGAAAATGATTCCCAAAGGTTGGGAAAAATAATATGTACGTGAGAAATATTTTTGAATCGGATTTGAAATCTAGAGAGATTTGGAATTTAAAGGATTTTAAAGGAGGTAAAAGCATTGAACTCTTACGGTCGCTCGAAAGTAACTTCGATGATGACTGCAGCATCATTGATGTTAATTTTCGAGTTTCCAAAAGAGGGATTGCTACCAGGATGTTTTGGATTAATGTTTGTTGGAGAAATTTGGTTGATTTTGAAAATGCAAAGGAATAGTTTCGTTATATATATATATATATATATATATATGTTTTCAAAATCGAACGTTGAACTTAAGTTTGAGAAAACAATAGTTAAGTTAGATTAAATAAACAAGTTTTAAGATTAAAATTTATAAGTAACTGATTAATTAATTTGGTATGCAAATGAAATGAAATTCAATATTAGATGATGCTTGGTTTAAATGTGTAAAACAAGAAGCAGAATAAGTCCAAATAGACTAAAGATAATTAATGTTTGGAAATAAAAATTTATTGGTGGAATATGAATTTGTGAATGAATAAATGAAAGTAAAGTTGATATTAATAAGAAGGAACTGAAAATTTTAATCCGGGAAATAAAATCTAACTTAAGTGAATGAAGTGAAGAAAATATATTTGAATTTAACTTGAGATAAATTGAATAAAATTGAAATTGAAATAAATTGGATATAATGTTGAAAGGGTAAAATTATTATAATTGCGGTTATAAGATGAAATGACTCTAATAAGCAATATAAGCTTTCAATTAGATAAATAAGTTTTGGACTCATATATTGGGAAAATAAAATTTAGTTAAATTGGATTAATTGAATCAAAATTCAGTTGTGTCATGAATGATATTAAATGGAATTAAGTCCTTGCTTAATAAAACTTAAAAGAATGATATGTAACTAGATTTAACTGAAGTTGAGTTGGAATAAAACTGAATTTAAATGAATTCAGTCGAATTATAGATAATACTGACCGGAATAAAATTCTACTCAAACAAACAAATGCAAATTAAGCAAGTATTGAATTAGAATAAATAAGGTTCAGAAGCTTATAAAAGAGTTAAAAAGCATTGAATATATATATATATATATAACCCCTAGTTAAAGGTAAAATGTGAATACAATTGATTGTAAATAGATGGGGAAGAGTGAATATTAATAAGTGAGTAGCTTATAAAATTTAAAAAGGGAATAAGTAAGCCGGAATAAAAATATTATATTTTGAGATAAAAATCCAAACTTGGGATATAAAATAAGATTGAACTCAAGGAAATCAAATAAAATGATTTTCAAGATAAATGAAAAAAGAAAATGAAGTATGGGATTATAATTGGAAGTGTTGTTGAATGAAAATTGAATTCGATTAGAATGGATATGGTGTGAAATATTAACAAATCCAATTCAAGCATAAATTGAATGACCTTATTATTAATAAATTCAACAATGAATTGTTAATGTAAATTAAAATTTAAAATGGATAAAAGAATTAACTAATCGAAAAAATTGGTGAAATGGGTGGGATTTGATCAAAGGAAAATCAAATCAAAGATTGTAAATAGGTAATAGAGTTTGGAAATAAAGCTTGAGTTGTATGGAATTGGATTAAAATAAAAATTATTTATGATGAAAATAAATCCAATTCGAGTATCAATAAATTAAAACGAGAATGAACTTAAGTTATGAAATGATAGTGAATTGAAGTAAATTAACATAAGTTTAAAATTAATGGGAGCATGGGATGATGTCGTGTATAATAAAGTGGTTTGGGATCAAATCTTTTTGGATATGAAAGAAAATGCAATGAAAGTTTGTGAATAAATTATAATGGGATGGGATTAAGTGTAAATTGAGTTGGAATCAATTTAAATGGTTATAAAGCTTATGTAATTATTTATTCACATTAATATTGTCGAATTGCATTAGAAAATTGGTCGTTCGAAGTAAATGGAGGTAAACAAAATTATATGAATCAATAGCAGTTTAATCAATTGATTTTTGCATCAATTGGAATGAATATGAGTTTGTTTTGATTAGAATGAACTAAATAAAAGCAAGTAAGTTGAAAATCACTTCAACCAAATGGAATGGTTCGAGAATTGATTATAAGCAATTGTAATAAGTGTCGGAACCTTATATATGCTTATGGAAATTATATAACATGCATTATATGTGAAATTTATGTCTTTATATCAGTATATCACATGCATTGTTACAGGATTGATGTTTTAGCTATTTAAATTTAAGTGAAATGCAATAAACTTCATATATATAGCACTTATATGGTTTAATTGAGTAAGTACAAGTACCTGGAAGCCGTGTGGCTGGATTTGGTCACGCTAGATGCTAAGAATATAAGCCGTTTGCTTAAAAATGTTAATTAAGTTACGCCTACGCAATAAAAATAGGAAATATGAACTGTTTTTTGTTTTTCCGACCGTATGGGTCAATATATATATAGTTAGAAATTTTTTTGAAAATTTTTGAGAAATTTTTTTGTTAACGACAAAACGATTTCAAACTGGAAATTGAAATAAATGAGTGAATGAAACTAGTTTAAAATAATGATATGAATCAGTTATAAATGGAAGATAAAATTAAATATACAGAGTTGAAGATAAATTGAATTCAGATAGAAACGAAAGAATCAGTTTGAATAGAAATAGATATCAACTAAAAGTGGTAAAGTGAAAATAAATAAAGAAGCATATAAAATGCTTCTACTAAACTGAAGCAAGGAATGGTGAATTCTTAATTTGAAAATTGATATTATATGTATATTCCAAGTTAGTATTTTGAATGAATAAATATTGACAATCTATAAAGAAGTCGACATATGGCGACTGATAATGGCGACTGTAATGGCGAAACAAAGGCGATTGAAGGAAAAACTGCTGAGATCTTAACAAAGCAACCTATCACCGAAGAATTAGATGACACGGGGTGGACAGAGGTAAGGAATAAAAACAAAAACAAAAGCATTAGTCCAATCAGAGATCAGCAGCAGTACAATAGGGTAAAAGCAATTCTGGGAGGACCTTTTAGGGTTACGGATCTGGTGGGACCAAAAGCTAGCAAAAAGTCTTCAGATCTGGTGGGACCTATAGCGTATAACGTCAAAAAGGGATCAGATCTGGTGAATCCAATTACAAAGAAACCAGAAATCAGGAAAGGAACCAGGACATGGGCAGATGCTATTGTGGGTAACACACGCATAAATGGTGGGATCAACAAATTCGAAGTTATGGAAGATGAGGAAGCAACATATGCGGATCTTGATGAAGAAGTATTCAGTACGGCAAAAAGCATGTGGGGAACTGCTATATACATGTATGTTGCTGGTAAAAGGCCATATTATGTTCATCTTAATGCACACGTCAAAAGAGAGTGGAAACCCACAAGAAATTAGGACATTTTTCCTAGAAAAAATGGCATTTATCTAATTAAATTCAGTAATGAAACAGATTGTAAGAAAGTACTAGATGGGGGTCCATGGTTCATTGATAGTAAACTTATATTCACAAAAAAATGGGAATCTAATTTGAGGCTTGAGAGAGACATGCTAGAATCACACCCAGTTTGGGTGAGATTGAGAAACTTAGATCTGTCTTTGTGGAATGCTCATGGAATTAGTAAAATAGCTAGTCTAATTGGTAACTCATTAGACATGGATGATTGCACAAGGCATGTTAAAAGGTTAAACTATGCTAGAGTTCTTGTCGAAATAAAAGCAAATGACAACATCAAAAAGCAAGTGAGAGCTAAAGACAGACAAGGAAATATATACATCCAGGAAATAGAATACGAATACATACCTTCGATATGTAGCAACTGCAGATGTTTTGGTCACACATTGACACAATATGAAATAGTGATTTGCCCCATTAAACAAGTGTGGAAACAAAAAACTACTACTGAACAAAATGAAATTCCACAACAAAATATGACACAATTGAGCCCTACCACAACAATTTCAAATATATACAATGGACAAGAGAATATTAAAGACCAGGAGGTTAAGACTGATGCACCAGAGAAGGTAAACCAAAATGCTGATCAGGTACTGCATAATGTGGAGGAGGGAAATGGTCAATCTCGTAGCTTGGAGACAAACCCAACATCTGTAGCCATAGAAGAAGAGGAGGAGATAAATAATGTGGTACTTGATAATATGGAAACTGAGTCAGAGATAGAAGAAGAGAACATGAACAAATATACAAAATCAAATCAAAAATATGTAACACAATTCAAGAAACCAGTGATTAATGATAAGGCAATCTCAAGTCGCGAGGTGTCTCCTAGAAAACTAAGGAGTCGACCTCCAACAACTAAATGTCCATAATCAGTTGGAATGTAAGAGGTCTAAACAATGATACAAGACGTTTAGACCTCTTAAATCTTAGAAGGAAGTACTCTCCTTCTATATTAAATATCCTAGAGAATAAATTTAATGAAGAAAATCATAAATTCTTTGTTCAATCCTTAGATGCTGAACGGGAAATGATGCATAATAATGATGTAGGTGGAAAAGGGCGTATTCTCCTTCTATGGAATAAAAGAATACGGAATGTCAAATTGATAGATAAAGATGATATACAAATAACAATAAAAGCTGTAAATTCAGATGGCATGAAACTTATATTAAGTTGTGTATATGCAAGCAATCTATCTTCTCATCGTACCAATCTATGGAAAGTCATCAGAGATATGAGTAGTAAGATAAATGAGCCATGGATTGTCATAGGGGACTTTAATGCTGTTCTAAGCAGAGGAAAAAAAAGGAGGGCTCACTGTCAGAGTATCCCAGCTAGAAGAATTTAACAATTGCATAACTGGGGTAGGATTGCTGGAACCGGTCCACTATGGCCTGAAATATACATGGAGAAGTGGTGAATGTAAGAAAATATCGTGTAAATTAGACAGAGCGTTAGTAAATGTAGAATGCATAAATAAATTGTCTAACACTAGAGTAAATATCCTAACCCCCTCAACTAGTGATCATTGTCCCATACTTATAAACTTAAAAGGGGAGAATTTGCGCACAAAAGGAAAACCTTTCAGGTATTCCAATCAATGGCATGAATTAGAAGGTTATACAGAGGCCACCCACATAAATGACATCCCTAGGGAAGAGGGGACAGAATGTTACAAACTTGTGCAACTCCTCAAGAATGTTAAGAAGCAACTAAAAGAATGGAACAAAACAAGAATTAAAAATGAAGATCAGATCAACAAACTTCAAACAAAATGTGAAGAAATATTGACATCAGTTGATAATGGAGAGTCTACTGAAGAAATATGGAAGATATACTACCAATATCAAAACAGTCTAAAAGAAGCACTTAGATTAAAAGCCATTGAACTCAAACAGAAAGCTAAAGAAAAATGGATAACTGAAGGGGATGAATGCACAAAATTTTTCTACACAAAAATGGCAGTCAGGCAGAATTTCAATTATAATTATCATTTGATTGATCAAGATGGTAATGAATGTGTTAACAACTCTGAATTTGAAGAACAAGCAATAAAATATATTAATGAGATGTTCAATGGAGAAATTAATAACCCATTACCAATTATACAAATCAGGAGGATGGTAAATTCCAGGGGGAAAAGATTGCTGGCCAAGAAAATCACTATGGAAGAGATTTGGGAAGCTGTAAGAACCGTACATATAGACTCCAGTCCCGGGCCAGATGGACTGGGATCCAAGTTCTTCATTCTCCACTGGGAATCCCTGAAAAAAGAAATTTTATCAGAAATGCAAGATATATTTCTAAGTGGCAAATTTGTTAAAGAAATTAATCACACATTCATATGCATCATGCCAAAGAAAGTTAATCCATCAAAAATTGAAGACTACCGACCTATATCTTGTTGTAATGTGATATACAAATTTCTAAGCAAGATACTATGCAACCGAATGAAATTAGTGTTACCTGACCTCATATCAGAATGTCAAAGTGCATTCATCAAAGGGAGAAGCATATCTGAAAACTCATTGATGGCACATGAACTGGTTAGAAACTTCAACAAACCAGGTGCGGATAAATTCTTCCTTAAAGTGGATCTTCATAAAGCATATGATAAAATAAATAGAAATTTTATTATTCATATGCTAAAAACTATGGGTTTTCCCCCAAGATTTGTAAACATAATAAGAGAGTGCAAAACTACTCCAACCTTCTCAATCCTGATTAATGGTGTACCGAAAGGTTTTCTAGGCTCCAACAGAGGAATCAGACAGGGTGATCCTCTATCCCTTTAGTTGTTTGCTATTTCCATGGAATACTTCTCGTTACAAATGGAGCTGGAAACACATAATAGAACAATCCAGCCTATATATAACATTCAGCCTATAGTGACCCACCTACTATTTGCAGACGACTTGCTTATATGTGTAAAATCCAGCAACACATCGGCTAGAGCTGTTAAGGATATATTCTGCAAACTAGAGAGATACACAGGCCTTAAAATGAATGAAAAAAATACAAGTGCTACTTCAACAAAACATGCAACAAGAAAAATGAGATATTAGACATATTAAAAGTGGAAGAAGGTGTTCTCCCTGTGAAATACCTAGGTGTTCCTTTATCTTCGAATAAGATAACTGACAGAGAATGTGCAGTTTTAATCTCTTCGATAAGGGATAAATTGCAAGGATGGAGCTCCAGACTATTATCGCTAGTAGGAAGAATTGAACTGGTACACACTATAATTCACTCCAAAATAAATTTCTGGCTACAAACCTTCCAACTACCAGATGCCTCAATTCAGAAAATAGAAAGGGTCTGTGCAGATTTTATTTGGAAGGGAGGCATGCATAAAATTAAATATGAGAACTTATGTAGACCTAAAGAGGAAGGAGGAGTTGGTCTGAGAAGAATTAGGGATATGAGGCTAGTATACACTCTAAAACAAGCTTGGAGAATAATCACAGGAAAAGGACTATGGGGGAATTGGATGAGGAATAGATACATTAAAGGGTATTTCTGGTGCATGCAAATAGATAACAATGCTTCGACAAACTGGAAAGCCATCATGAGAATAAGGGAAAAACTTGCCTCATGCAGTACAAAAGAAATAGCAATGGGAAGAGAAACTGACTTATGGAGAGATCCTTGGATAATAGGTGAATCTTTGATCAATATACTGGGAATTCACACATTCTCAGATTATGGATGCCCCGACAGAAAAGTATCAGAAATTATCAATAACAACGAATGGGATTGTTCTCAGCTGCCAGTCAACCAGAACATTAAAGATAAAATACACTTTATGCCAATATTTAGCGACAGAGAAAATAATATGTGGGCATGGAAACCTATAGGAGACGAGTTCACTGCTAAATCAGCTTGGGAAAAAAATAAGAAAGTGGGACAATAAGGTTGAATGGAGTAAAATTATCCGGAATCAAGTAACAGCCCGAAAATGGTTTTCACAACTTACAAAGCAATTCTTAAACGGCTGCCTACAAAGGACAGACTTGTTAAATGAGGGATTTAACAGAAAACAAATGCGAACTATGCGAACTAGCAGAAGAGTCACATGAACATCTTTTCTTTGCATGCAATTTTTCGAATGAAATATGGAAACGATGTAAAGTACAGACAAATCTAATGAAAGCTACAAGTACACTGGAGGAAGAGATTGATCACCTGGTTCAGCGGAGGAACGGCGTAGACGTAGAAACCAAATTAGCCGACATCGCTATCACTACGACAGTTTGGAACATTTGGAAGGAGAGAAATCGTTGAATATATCAGAAAACACAGAGAAATCACATATAAGTCAGCAAAATTGTGAGAAATGACATACAATTGATACGAATGAGAATCAAGGACTGGAAAAATACCTTGCGGGAACTAGGTGAAGCTCAAATTGCAGAAGAGGATCAGAATCGAGCATCGGAAGGAATCCCAGGTACAGGCTACTCTCGGCTGCCATGATTCTGAAGATGGAGATGAAGTAATTGTATTTATTTATGGTAATATTGAGTTGAAAGATGTTCTGTCGGACTTGTATGTAAACCTACCCGGCTCGAACTTGGCCTTGGATATTTGGGCTGTAATGCCTTATAAAAGCTTACCTATTTACAAAAAAAACATATAAAGAAGTCGATAAAATGTGTTTTTGGAAAATTGTGATTGGATATTAGTGCTAAGCAGGATACGCAAGTAATATAAAGGGAAAAGAAAATGGGTTTTGATTTCAAAGGATAAATTTGAAATGCTCGACAAAAAGGGATGTGTTTAAATTTCTGTATGAAACTTGATTGGATTTTTGACCGAGCGACTTGGCTTTTTGTTTTCTTTTGGAATTTGGGATCCCATAGAGGCCTTTTGTAGTTGTACCGAGCTAGCCGTGCAAAGGAGACACTGGCGAAATTTTTCGAAAATTTAGGAAGTTAGAAAAAAATTGAGAAAATTTTGATAATTCAAAATTTAGTTTAAATTGAAACTTGAATGGTTAAACAAATAGTATTGTTTGAAACTATTGGGAGGGTTTGGAAAGTTAGCAAGAGTGATAATGGGTCTTCTATATAAAGACAGTTGGTAGAATGTTGAGTTGTTGGTGTTGAGAAAAGTAAACGGGTATTGGACCATTCTTCCTAACTAGTAATTTCGGGGACGAAATTCTTTTAAGGGGGGAGGAATGTTACGACCCGGAATTTTTGGGCATTTAAAATCGGAATTTTTTTAATTGATTTTAAATATTCAATAGAGTAATTTTAACTTGAATAACGAATATTACAATTTATTTGATAATTAAATTATTGAATTAAATAATTTGAAGTCGAGTAAAATGTTGAATCTAGAGTTTTAAGCCTATTGAAGATAATTTGAAGGCTTATAAAAGTTATATTGATAATACTGAAGAGAATAGAATTGTTGAAATCAAATTTAAGAATGGTTTGTTAAATTTTGAAATTTAATATCGTTTAAATTGAATTTAAAAATAGCCTTCCGAGGCATAGTCTCGGAATTAGACGAAACCAGTTCCATTGGATCCGTAATATTGAATTATTATCGGATTTCGATTTTCATAGCATTTGGAGTTGTTGTGTGAGCGTACGATATATAAACGTGCTGAAATTTATATCGAAAATTTAATATTTTAATTCGATTCAAAAAACTATCTTCTCCATATGATCGAATTAGGACTCTAAACCTTTTCCATTGCATTCAGAATAGTGGTATAACATTTTAAATGCCTAGCGCCACGCCTCGATTGGTGATCGGGATTCTTGGCTTCGTTTTCTCAACAATTTAAATTTGAAATTTAAATTTAAAGATGGATAATGAATTTGCATTGAATACTGTAACTAGCAGTATAGGGATTTAAATAAATAAATAAAAACCTGCGTTACCTTCTTTAATATGCTTTTCGTCGTCTAAAAAAATACAATAATAAACAGTCAGTTACCTGAAAACAGCTTATGTTTACAATTTAAAAACAAAATACATATAGGGATGATCAGACGAAGTGTGTGTGTATATATATGTATATATATAAATAAATTTTGGCAATATATAATTATAAATATTTTAGAGTTATATAAGAATTCAATTTTTAGATCTACATAGATTATTTTAGTATATGTGTTTCAAGAAGAATTATAAATATACATATATACATTTTAAATTTATTAGTTTCGATTAAAATATAATTTTATTAAGGTGACTAATGTGGTTAATAAACTTATTTAAATTATTTAGTCACTAAAGGGTATTTTAAAGGGAAATTGGTTTGAACTAAATTATTAATTGATAAAAATATTTTTATTTAAAAGGAAATTAGTTCAAAATTTAATTACTAGTTTATAAATCCTTAGTTAATTAAATTAAAATACGACAATAAATTGTTCGATCAATTCGAATATTAATAAACCTTATATGTTTGTTATAACGTCTAAATCATGGAGAAACAAGCTGGAATGAAAATGAACTGCAATAAAAACCAAAGGTGAGTTAATCTCACTCAGTTAAATTCGAATTCAAATTTAAATGATTAAATTTAAATAATTGTTTGAATGGTTGAATTGTTTGATGTGCTATCGTATGGTATATTATGGGATTGATATTTATATTGTGCTAACGTCTGTGGATGCAGGGAAAACAGGTTGGAAGGATCCAACTGGACCCCACAACATTTATTTAAATTGTTTAATACCCTCTGTTGTGATTATTTGGTATTCTATGATGAATTGTATTAGAATACTGAATGCTATGGTTTGATTGGATATAATTGGGTGTCATGAATTACCCAAAATGTATAAATTGGATTTTGGAAAGAACATAAAAGAAGTGAATTTGTAAGTAAAATAATTATAGAAATTTGAATAAATTTAAGAATGAATTGGATAAGAAATAAAGTGCCTTTAAAATTCTAATAAATAAACTTGAGTATGGAATCGAAAATTTGAATAAACAGAAAGTAATGAGTTTTAAAATTCAGTGTTATTGTTTAAAAAGAATAAAGAAGAAATTGGGAATAATCTGAAATTTGTATATTTCAGTTAAAAAGGTTTGAAATCAAACGGAAAATAATAATAAAGTCCATAACTAATGAATTTTGAAATGAACTGATAAGTAAAGAAATTTATTTCAAATGGAATAAATTGGGAATCAATTTGGAAAATTGATTTAAGTAATTGAGATTGGAAATTCTCCCTGAATAACCAAGTACGTTTTCAAAGTAAATTTTTAAATATAAGTTAAAAGTTTTAAAGTTGTTTTAAAAAGCAAGTTTTGGAAAATACATTATTTCTAAATATTTAAATTCTAAAGTAAGTATTTCCTTTAATCTATTATGGTAGTAATTATTTAAAGAGCAACTTAGTATTTTGTTTTTAAAAGTGAAAATCTAGTTCTATATTTTATTAAGTAACCTTATTTTCAAATATTCATATAGTATGTATTTTTTTACAAACTCTTGTAGTAGTTTTAACTTAAATGTTTTAAAGTATATTTCAAGGTAAAGTGGTTTAAATTATTTTAAAAATCTAGTTTTTGTGCTTGATGATTTCAGTGGAGATAAAAAATATTTGGGAAAGTTTATTTTGAAAAGAAAGATGGTTTGAAGTTGTTTTCAAAGGTTTGAAAATAGAATATATCTTGTGAAGATATTTTGAGGTTAATGAATAAATTAGGAAATTATTTATTGTTTGATGGATGTTGTGTATATTTATTGATAATTAAATCATCGACTATCAATATTGGACAAATGCGTTGGTCATTTCGAAGGGACCGGGATCGAGATTTATTTCTCGAAAACCACTTCGATCCGGTTTGTACGTTTCGTGGAAACGAGTGTGGATTCGAAGTTGGAGCAGTGAAGTGCAAGGGCAAGTCGCTACTAATCCTGAGGATATTTCAAAAATGGATGTAGTAGGAATAGTGCCTTCGGTTCCGTTCGAACCCGGGAAGGACTTGTATGGATAAATGCTTACGGAACATCGTCAGGTGGACGATGGTCATTCTAAGGGATATGCTCTATAAAGGTAACGCTTAGCCTCAAGCCTCATCAAATGGGAATGACTGAAAATCAGAGGTTATGCAGCAAGGCTAGGTGCGTAGCACCCAAGCAGGGTGAGGTCATCCCTGTCTAGATGTCCCTTTTTATTTCGGCTTAGTGGGCGGTTGCTGATCCCAACCGCGGGGTGATCTCACTCGGGATTATCCAGTAAGGGATAGTCCTCGGTACTGTGATCTAGGCCATGTACTGTGACAGGTGGTACCCCAGTGCCTAGTCATTAGTTGGAAATCCATTTTCCCTACGAGCCTTGTACGAGTTTTGATTGTATTACCCACTCTGTGGCTAGTAGCTGGAATTTAATAGACGTAACATTTTCGGCTATTTTATAAGTATTTGTATATAGACCCTATTATAATATCAGAGGATTTCTATAAAAATCATTTTAGCTATCGTAAGGTAAAAAACCAACATGTTTATTTGTGGCCTGGTCTTACGAGATGCTTTTGTTTTCAAAGGATTTTGAAACTTTAATAATCAATCGAGTGTGATTTTCTCACGCTGGTATTCCAGACTGACTCGAGTGTTATTTAACTGTAACGCTCGGGTCAGACGAGTATTATAGGATACAGGGTATGATGCTGTGGAGCTCAGGAGACGAGCTGGATGGCGATACGTACTCTCGTGCTTGTTTTATATATATTCCGCCGTGTTGATTAGTTGTATATCCAGTTATATGATATTGATATTGAACTGTGATTGATGTACTCTGATGATGTAATATATAAACAGATATATTTGTTTATGTAAAGATCATTTATTATCTATTATATTTATTCCGCTGCAATGGTTAGATTCTGATGTTGTTTTCTATTTTCTTCTTCTACCTCTTCTTCTTTAACCCAAATGGTTCGTATTTCTGTACAACTTGAGTTGAGTTAGGTAGAATAGTGTTGACTCAAGGGGTACAGATTTGCGGGTCGCTACACTTTAAAAATAAAACCACTTTTTATTTTTAAATCACATTTCCCTTTTCCTCAAATTCACTTTCAAAAATATGTACTTAAATTATTTACATTAAGGCTACTAAAATAACTTAAATAAAAAAAATACTTAAGAAATTTTATAAGAGTTTCTGAGTAAAACTTAACTAAACTTTCTTTGTAAAAATAAAGTTATTATATCAAATATTTATGTTAAAATTTCCTTTTAAAAATCATAATACTAGTTTACCTTTAAAAACAATTAACTACCATAATTAACTTAGATAAATATTTACTTTTCGCTTAAAAATAATTAAAATAATAATTTTTTTAAACATTCTTAAATAACATTTTTAAACTTCTAGTATATACTTTGAAATCTTTCCTTTGAAAATATACTTTGTTTTCCAGGAAAAATATACTTTCCAACTTTTAAAAATAGCATCACCTTTTTATTTTTAAAATGAATTCACCTTTTCTTATAAATTCCACCGAAATATATACTTCTATTTTATCCACTGATAAATATTCCACTTCATTTATAACCCAGTTTACAGATTTCCATTTCTCATTTCCCCTTAAATCACAGTTTCCAAAACACTAAATCAATTTCAAACTAATTTCCTGGTTTAAATTCCCTTTAAAATTTATTACTCAATTTATCCAATTCCCAATAATTATTTACTTAAGAATTTTCTTTTCAGTTCCTTGATAAATCCAAACTTATGTATATATTTTCCCATTTCTCAAAATACCAATATATATTCAGCCAATCCATAACATTCAATAATTTCAATCTCCAATATAATCAATATAATCTATCACAAATCATCAAATAAATCACATCGCTGGATATAAAATAAATTCATCATTTTGAGGAATCTAGTTGGATCCCTCTAACCTGTTTCCCTGAATCCTTAGATATTAGCACAATATAAAATACCAATCCCACTTCGAGGGGGATATCGCGGTATATGGGGTTATCCGCTATTATGCGGGGCGCATAGGGTCTCATCCGCTATATAATGCAGGAAATCAATCACTCCAATATATTTATATATACTATATATAAGATATCACATACAAGCTGGTAATAAATTACAAATTCAAGCAAACAACCAATAATTTAAATTTTAACTATTTAAATTTAATGGTATTCCAAATGAGTGAGATTAACTCACCTTTGACTTTTAATTTGCAATCCCATCCACACCGGCTTGATTCTCCATGATTTTTGACCTTGCACAACATTATATAATTTATCAATGTCTGAATTAATCTACAAACAATTTACCATTTAATAAATTAAATTGACCAATACTTTAATTTAAACTACTCATTGGGTTTTTAAACTAATAATTTAATTTTAAATTAATTTTCCTTTTAAAACCACATACATTATATAAAATATTCTATATAATCTCCAAAATCTAAATTTTATATAACTTTCCAATTCAAACATTTAAAAATGTTTCCTTCATAAATCTTATATATATATATATATTCAATTTAAACATGATAAAAATAGTACATAGCTTGTTTATCAAATATAATTTTCATTAACAAATTATAAAATAAATTCTATTACAGCAAATACCTCAATTAGATCTCACGCGACACTACTCGATCGAGCCCACGACCCTCATCCCCCTTCGACCATCGCGACCCACCCTGAGCCGGCATTGTCGCTCGATGGAACCACCACCGAACTCGCGTGAGCAACTCCAACCCACAAATCGATTCCGAGCATCCTGGCATCGTGCGCTTCCTTCTAGCCTTGCGACGCCATTCTAATCGAGTGAAAACCCTCCCCTCAAATCTTGAACCCTAGTTCGAACAGCTTCAAACTCGAGTCCCAAAAATAGCTACTGCGCATCCCACAGACCCAAATCGAAGCCCAAAGAAACAACGAATTCGAACTGCATTTTTTTAGAACGAGGCAAACGATATGAAAAGAGGGCGGCCATTGATTTGGGTAGCGACTTGGACTTATGATTGCTGAGAAAAAGAAGAGGACGTGGCATTATTTTTCTTCCTTTTTGAAGTTGAAAAAACGAAAACCTCGGCCTAATTTTATTTCTTTTGAAGTTTGAAATACCTACTATAAAAAAAAAACGAGAAGGAGGGGATGCGTGTTATACCAGGGAGAACACGTGTTGGATGTGTTCTACAGTGAATTGAAGGGAAAACATATATTAAATTTAAATTTAAATTTAAATTTAAATCATCTCGATTTTTTTAACTCACAATCTCGATTTCTTATTGGGCCGTGCCACTAGGCATTCATAATGATATACCGCTATTCTGAATGCAATAGAAAAGATTTCGAGTCCTAATTCGATCGTATGTAGAAGATACTTTTTGGTCTCAATTAGAATATTGAATTCGATATAAATTTCAGCGAGTTTACTAACCGTACGATTACACGACAACTCTAAACGTTGTGAAAGTTGAAATCCGACAATAATACACTATTACAGATCCAATGGAACTGGTTTCATTGAAATCTGAAACTACGCCTCGCAAGGCTATTTTTAAATATCAATTTAAACAATATATCTTCAGAACTTAACAAATCACTTTTAAATTCACATTCAAAGGTTCTATTATCCTTAGTATAATCAATATAAATTTCATAAGCCTTTGAAATATTTTTAACAAGCTTGAAACTCCAAATTTCATATTTTACCTAATTCCCAATTATTAAAACTAATAATTAAATTGTCCAATAAATTGTGACATTTGAAAATCAAGTTAGGAATTAACTTTTAAATATTTAGAATCAATTAAATATTCAAATTTCAAATGTCCAAATTCTGGGCCATCACATAATGTCTCCACACCTCCATGTATACCAATTAGTCATGATTCCCCTCTTGAACGAGCAACATAGGTGCATTAGTCAGTAAGTGTTTTAGCATCTAGAATGCCTCCTCATGCTTATCGATCTAGAAAAACATTATATCCTTTCGCGTTAGCTTGGTCATCGGTGCCGCTATCCACGAATAATCCTTTATGAACCTTCAATAATATCTAGCAAATCCAAGAAAACTCTTTCTCCAGTCACCGTCTTGGGTCTCTTCCAATTATTCACCGCTTCGATCTTAGTCGGATCTATAGACAACCCTTTCTTTTAGACTACATGACAATGAAACTTACATCTTTCCTCTAGAAATGACACTTTAAAAGCTTCGCTTTTAACTAATGTTGCCTCGGCATCTTAAGCACCACTCTAAGATAGACTTCATGCCCTCTTTCATCTCTAGAGTATATCGGTATATCATCAATGAACACCAATGTGAACCTCTCCAAGTGCTCTCGGAAGACTGGGTTCATCAAATCTACGAAGAACATTGGCACATTAATTAGTCTGAATGGCATTACCAACCATTCGTGCGATCTATACCTAGTTCTAAACGCCATCAAAGGAATACTATCCTCTACCACACTGAACTAATGGAATCCTGTTGCCAAATCCAACTGGGAAAACACTTTGGCTCCGCTCAACTTGTCGAACAAATCGTCAATTCTAGGTTATGCATATCAATTATTTATCATCTTCTCATTCAACTTATGATAATTGATACACAACCTTAACAATCCGTCCGACTTCTTAGCAAGCACTACAGCTGCTGCCCAAGGCGAATTACTCGGCCTAATAAACTCTTACTTTCCAGATCCACCGACTGCACCTTTAACTCCCTCATCTCGGTAGGTGTCATCCTGCTTGGCGTTCTACTTACCAGTTCTACTCCAGCATCAAATCTATCCGAAACTCAATGGCTCGTTTCGATGGTAGGTCTACTGCAGGTTAAGATACATCTGTGAATTCTCTAACAACGAAAACTTGATTCAACTCATCTTCTACCTCCACAACACCCAACAAAGCATCAACCTTACAACTAGGATTTTCTGCAGTGTACACTATCTAATTGCTCAATTAGGGTGTCTGAGAAATATTTTCCTATCATGGAAAAATATCCTAGCATCGTATTTACTTATCAAATCCATGCCCAAAATAATCTCGAACCCTCCAAAATCAAATACATGTAAACTACAAGCAAAGGTATGACCTAACAAATTAAACTCTAAGTGGTCACACTTCATTCCAAGAGTCACATACTGTGCAGTTAAAGTGCTCAATAGATTCAAAGCGATGGAGGTGCAAAAAGTCACAGCGGGGATACAGCGAGGATATAGCGGGATATAGCGGATAGCTCTAAAATAGCATATAAAACTCGTACTTAATGTCTTTAAAAATATATAAATGGTAATTAAATGAAAAATTATCATTCAATTAAATTATAATTAATACACAAATGATTTTAAACAAAAAACATGTGCGAATATACTTTAAATAAATGTAAAACTGTTATATAACATAATTGATTTAGTAGAATACTAGATTATTTTCATTTCTGAAAATATATTAAAAATTAAATAAAATAATTTAGTTTCATAATTTTTATAATGCATAAATGCAATTTTTTAATTCATTTTATTAAAGAAGATATAGCAGAAATAGAAGAATATAACGGGAATAACATGATATAGCGGAAATAGCGGGGATTAAAGCAGAAAGGCTATATTTTGGGGCTACATGGAAAAATCGTAGCGGTAGAAATACGCTATGAGATATTGCGGAGTTATAGCGGGGTAATAGCAAAGCTTAACTACACAGGTCACATACCCTCCTCTCGGATTTCCAACCCTTAAGGAAGTAACTAAGTATGAGGGTTCAAGGTTAAGCTTATCTACCAAATAGTGAAACATAAAAGAATGTGATGCATCGGTATCAAATAGAACTCGAATGGATACACCCTAAATCAAAATCATACCTTCCAACATAGCTTTTCTGCTCTCCTCTGTTGTTAGTCTCGAGGTAGCTAGTTCTAACGCAAAAATCTTGCCATTCCCATCCTTTGCTGGCTCTTTATGCTAGTTCTTATAGTACTCATTTTGATCAAGGTTGAAACACTTTATTCCTTTCTTCTCAGCAACTTTCTTTCCTCACCTGTCCGACACTCATGGGCATAGTGTCCTTTCTTGTCACATTTGTAACTGACCACTACTGTCATTCCCTTTTTAGCAGCTCCACTCTTCTGAGCTTCTTTCTTACGGAAAAACTTCCTCTTCTAACTTTACCCTCCTTGAGCTTCCTTGGTGTAACGACCCTGGATTTTGGCCCCGGTTATGTTAATAAATGTTTAATCTAATTAAATAAAATGTGAATTTGTTCATATTTAAATGAATATGATTTGAAAATATTGCCATCTATTTATATAAACTGTATTTTTTTTAAAGAAGGGGATTGATTTGAAATTGAAATAAGTATTTCAATAATATTCACAATAAAATTCTATCTTATATAATTACTTAAAATACTTTACTTTATTTATATTTAGTATAAAATAATACATATATAGATAATAATGTTTGAAATTCTGAAATAAGTTTCTAAACAATATTATTAATACAATTTAACTCATATAATTAAATTAAAATGCTATACATTGTTAACATTTGTTAAATAAATATCTATGCTTGATAATGTTGGAAATTTAAAATCTAATTCAAGCAATACAACATATAAAGGTAAATTATGAGTCAAATTTATGTATATGATTTAAATAAATACGAATGGATCATAAAAATGAGAATAAATGTAAATATAACTTATGACTCTAATTCAAATATTAATGGTCAAAATAGAAAATATAAGATATAAAGTATAAATATACAAAATATCAATATTTATGTAAGTCAAAAGAAAAAAATAAATAAATATAAATAAATGAGTAAACTCATGGATATAAATTTATTATCTATAGCTAAAATACAAAGATAACTATAAATAAATACAAAGACAAGTATAAATAAGCAAATCATATATATTGCACATAATTAAATATTGCTAGCTGAACAGACATAACATATAATTGCTTCCATCTCAGCCTTCTGTATAAAATAGAATAAGGATATAAACAAATGTATACAAGTATCTTCATGTGAGACTAAAGTCAAACTGGAAAAAATTATATAAAATAAAATAATAATAAGACAAATATATATGTGAGCAAATATGTGTATTATAGTTCAAACATGAAGTTAATAAAAACATGTAATATAATGACAAAACAAATATCTTCATAATTAAAGCTTCATTCATAAGCCAACATGTTCCTGCAAGCTGTACACTTGTACAGTATGAACATGTAAATAATTATGCAAACATATGAGGAATCAAAGCATTAATTAGATGTAAGCAAATATGAACACATGCATTAAAGATTAGCACAACTTCTTGTTTAATCAAGTACATATAGCCGAGATCTCCTCACTGCAGTGTATTTTTCTTAACCAATTACAAGAGAGAATGACAAACAAATATGAACTGTCCAGTTACAACCTATTACTCAGTAGCCTCAATCTATATATCTACTTATACACTTCCAGTTCATTTATAAACATTAAACAAAACTTAAAGAAGAACTGAAAAACAAATAAAAAAGGGGAAACAGAGAAAAGAAATAAGGAAGAAGGTTTCAGGAAAGCTTCACCTGCAAGTGTTTTCTTCAACATCTTCTGTTCAAATATTTTAGGTGAGTAAACTAAATTTTTGAGAGTTTTAAAGTCAGTGAAACGGTTCAATCCTCTTTTATAAACTGTTTGGTTATATTTCAGTTGCATATGTTTGAATGGCTCTGTGATTTAGAACTTAGTACAGGCCTCACATTTTGATCAAACTCAGGACATTTTTACTTAATTTATTTCTAAGCTTTGAGTTTAAATAGAACTGTAGGTATTCTCTGTTTATAAGAATCTTTCAGGTGGGTAAACAAGATTAGTTAAAGCTTTAAGTTCCATTCATAAACAGTTCATGATTTAATCATCATATGACATTGTGTATGCTTGGTCATAATTCCATCTACTCTGTGACTTCTGTTATTGTTCAGGTTTGCATATTTTTGAGTAAATCTCAAATTAACCTCATTAAACGTTGGAAATCTGTAGGTATTCAATTGAAACAATATGTTATAACATAAATTTAGAGGCTGATAAAATTTTAAGGAAAATATAAGCACTATAACAATGTACAGAGCATTAGACAAGAATTTGATAAAAAAATAAGTTGTTCTAAAATATTAATTCAAGGACATAGATTGAATCCATACTGGGATTCATGATTTTCAAAACTAAAACGAAGATTTTTAGCTTCATTTTCCAAGCACAGTTTGCAATTGAATTAAGTTTACATTTATTCCATTTTCAAACAATCAATCCAATTAAAAATAGTGAAACTTGGATTGATGCAAGTTTATACGTCTATAATCTCAGGAAAAATGAAAATTTATTTTTCTATTGATTGTATTTGGAACACGAGACCCTATTAGGGTTTTTTACTGGGTATTTATTTCTTCTCTGTTAATCATCGAGTTCGCCATCAATTCGAGACCGAGCTGCACGAGATTTGATGGGTTGATGTTTTTGTGTGTTGTAGTCGTGTGGGCGAAGCGGCGGCAACTCCGGTGGCGGGTTCGAAGATCGAGAGCAAAATTTGCCGAGGGTCTTGTTTGCAGAGTTTTCCTAAAAACTGTAATATTTTGATTTCGTGTGATTTGAGTTGAACTGGGTGGTGAATTCGCGTGATGGGTTGTTTTGTGACTTGATGGTGATATCGCGTGGTGGTGGCGCGGTGGTGCACCGCCGTGCACGTGCACGGCGGTGGGGAAAAATGCTGGACGTGGTCGACTCGAGTGTAACTCGAGTTGGTCACGTTGTTGACTTCGGGTTTGTTCTGGGTCGAAGGTGAGGTGCGCGTGTGTTATATTAGGTCACTACAGTTTAAAACTAAAGCATAAAAAAAAAGGGAGACAGGAAGAAGAATAGAGGGAGAAGAAGCACAGGAGTTTGGACGCAAGAAAATTCAAGAAGTTCTTGTGTTCGACCAGAGTAATGCACGGGATTTGCTTCGGGTTTCTAATCACTGGAATTTGTTAACTTTAATACTAAGTTTAAGGTTTATAAGTTAAGTATCATTTAAAGTTATAATGATTGACAAATTGTTTTTGAATCAAGATGAACTTTAAAGTTTTACTGTAACCAAGATGGGTAATTGGTTTAAAATCAAAGTTAATTATGTATGTAATTAATTTTAAAATGGTTATTGAATAGGTAGTTCAAAGTATAATCAAATTTATAATTAAAGATTTTAATAATCTTGTGTAATCTCATGTGCAATTAAGAATTTAATTAATCATTTGAAGTTGATTAATTAACAAATCGTAGTTAACAAACTAATTAAATAATTAATGATTGGACGATTAAGTTAATTAATAATTAATGATTAAATGGATTAAGTTAATTGATAATTAATGATTAATTAAGCAATTAATAATAATTAATTGCGTAATTGAGTTTTATACATCAATAATTAAGATTATTGATTAATAATAAATTAATTAAGCGAATGATTAATAAGTAATTAAGAAATTAAAGTAAGTTAATTTATTAGTAACTGATTAAGCAAAGAATAAAAATGAAATTCATTCTTAAGCATGCAATTAAGTTTTTAACAAATCAAACTTGTTGATTTGAATCGATGATTATATTGACTGCCTCTGATATGTGTTTATATCCTGTGGTGTTCTGTGATATTCTGGATATATCTGTGATGATTGTGTATGATTTATTTGCATTAAATTGCTATATGATTTATCCGATGTTATTTACCTGTGTTAAATTGCTATATGATTTATCTGATGTTATCTATCTGTATTTAATTATTATATGAATTTAATTGTTAAACTTATACTGTTAAGTTAAATAGACAACTTGGCCCTTAAAATGGCGGTTGAATTCGATGAGACCGGGATCGGAAGAATCAAATTTGATTCTCCGAAAACCACATCGATCCAATTTAAACGTTAGGTCGTGAATTCTGAAGTGAAGATCGAGATGGTGATTTCATAATGCAAGGGTTATCGTCGTTGACTCTGAGGGTGATTCCAAAATGAGTGTGACGAGATAATGCCTTCGGTTTCGTTCGAACCCGGGACGAACTTGTATGGATTGAATGCTTTCAGCACATCGTCAGGCGGACGATGAGCATTCTAAGTGATATGTTCTTTAAAGGTAATCGCAGCCTCAAGCCTCATCAACCGGGAATGGCTAAAACAGGGGAGATGCAGCAAGGTTAGGTGGGTCATGCCCAAGCAGGACAAGATATTACCCCTGTCTAGATGACCCTTTTTATTTCGGCTGTGTGGGCGGTTTGCTAGCTAGAACCGCGGGGTTTATCTTGTTCGGGACTATTCAGTAAGGAATGGTTCCGGCCTTGTGTTGCAGGGGATGAAGGGAGTAATCCTCGGTACGGTGATCTAGGCCCCGTACTGTGACGGGCGGTACCCCGGTAGCCCTGCCATTGTATGGAATCCAATTTCCAATAAGCGCCGTACGATTTGATTGTGCCCAACTATGTTGAAATGTGAGATGTAAGCATTTCAGCTATTTCTGTATTTTACTTGAAAACCCTAGACACTATTATAATATCATTGGATTTCCTATGAAATGTTTTGGTTAGCGTAAGGTAAAAACTTACCCGTATTTATTTGTGGGGAGTCTTACGTGATACCTTTATTTTCAAATGTTTTTCAAAGTTAAACAACTTTAACCCGTTTACTCATACCAGACCCATGTCCGACCCGGAGTTTATTTTTGTTTTTCATAAACTCTCGGGTACCCAAATTTTTACGGGTAGTCAAGGGATTCAGGTTAGCTTTGACGAATTCTGGAGGAGCAATGGAGCAGGAGGCTTCAGCGTTGTAGATATATATAGTTCCGCTGTGTGGGTATCTCTGAGTCATATTGTTTGAGTCGTATTGTATTGAGTTGTATTAACTAGACAGGTGTTTATAACTGTCTAGTATGTGATGTATGTATGATTGTCATATGTATTGATATTGTATAACTCCGATATATGTACAAACTATGTATTATTTATGTGATATATTATATTTTGTTCCGTTCCGCTGTGAGATTCTGATGTTGTTGTTCTTTCTTCTCTATCTTTTCTATTTTCTCATCCCTTTCTTTTCTTAATGATGAAACGTCTTTCTAGTAGTAGAGGGGCGGGTCGTCACAGTTGGTATCAGAGCGTAGGTTGGTGATAACCTTGGCTCTGGTAGTGATTACTCATAAAATAGAGTCAGTAGAACTCTAAAATGAGTTTGAGTGTATTAATAGATATGAGCGCGTATTTGTTAGTGAATATAAAGTTGTTTTATATTGCGTTGATTGATTTATTGAGTGGTATATGAACCTTCGTCGGCACAGCCTCGAAAACTGTATCGAAGGGGTTTCTAAACACTTGAATAGAGCAATTCGACACAATATTGATTTTTAAAGTAGGGTAAACGAAATAATTTTACCCAAAAGTTATATTTTGATATAAAAGAAGTATTTTTCTGAAATAACTATATATACTTGGATGTTTGATTGTTAATAGTACAATCAAATAAAATTTGAATGTGAGTGGTTTATAACCAAATAAAATTATTTAAGAATGATTTTAAACAACAAGGAATATAACTAAAATTAGATAAGAATCTAAGTCCCGGAAATTTGAAAGTGTTTAAATGAATTTAAACAAAGGATTTGGAAATTTAAAATCTTGGGAATGTTTGAAATGTTTTTTCCAAAGATTTGAAGGAAATAATGGAATCTTGTTTTGGAAAATATTGTTGGTTATGATATTGTTTGGGGTTGTGGGGCATGCAAGTTGTTTAATAAATTTTCAAAAAGAGAAAATTTGTTTTGGTGAAAAAGGTGTTTGAAAACTTGATTTGATATACCAAGTGGGTATGTGTAATTATCATCTCAAAATAGTTTTGGAAATAGAAACCGGGCAATTGAATTCTAAATAATGTGAAAGGTTTGAATGAATCAATTATGGAACTTAGAAAGTAAAGTTAATATTAATAAGATGAAATTGGGAATTTCAATCCAGGAGTTAAAGTTTATAAGTAAATGAAAATAAGAAAACATATTGGGGTCGACCTGAGATAAGTTAAATGGAATTGAAGTTCAAAATGAACTTAATTGGCTATAAAGTTTGAAGGTAAAATGATTGTAATTGTGAGGTGGAAATTTATACCTTAAGACAGTAAGTGCTATATATATAATCTAATTTGGTTATAAGGTGAAATGACCCAAATAAGTAATATTAACTTTAAAGTAAACAAATGAGTTTTGAGCTCATATATTAAGAAATAAATTTAAAGAATGGTAAGTACCTAAAATATAACTGAAGTTGAGTTAAAATAAAACTGAGTTTGAATGAATTCAGTCGAGTTATAAATAATATTGAATGAAATAAAATTCTTATGTAAATAAGTAAATTGTGAACTAAAGTAAGTACTGAATTGGATTAAATTAGAATTGGAATAAGTTATAAACAAATCTAATTCAAGAATAAACTGAATGACCTTTTATAAATAAATGTAATAATGAGTTGTTAATATAAATTAAGAGTTAAGGATGGATAAAAAAAAAATTAACTAATTAGTAAATAATTGAGATTTGATTTAAAGGAAAATCAAATCAAAGATTTGAATGGAAATTGGAGAAATAGAATAAACTTAAGTTGTTAGGTGGAACAGTTTGAAGGAAATAAATGACCTAAGTAAATTGTGAGATGGTTGTTTAAAATATTGGTTGTCAAGTTTAATAAAATGGTTTGGAATCAAACCTGTTGAAATAAAAGAAAATGCAATGAAAGTATTTTGAATAATTTAATTGGGATGGAATCAAGTGTAAATTGAATTGGAATCAATTTAAAATTGATTATAAGGCATAAGTAATTATCTATTCACAATAATATTGTTGAATTGCATATGGAAATGGGTTATTTGAAGTAAATGAGAATTAGATAAATTTTATTAATTGTTAGAAGCAGAATAAGATGATTTTGAATATGAGTTTGTTTTGTTCAAATGGATTATATGTCTAAGCAAGTAAGTGTAAATCACTTTAACTAAAAGGAATGATTTAAAAATGGGTTGGAAATACTTGTAATAAGTGTTGAAACCCTTACATATGTGCTTTTGGAAATATGTAATGCTTAACAAATAGAGACTCTGTCAAAACTTTTCAGAATTTGGAAACTATATAAAAAAAAAAAGATTTTCAAATTGGAAATTGAAAAATAAATTAGAGAATGAAATGAATTTAAAATAATGTTAGAAATCAGTTATAAATGAAAGTTAGTCAATAAAATTAAATATTCAGAGTTGAAGAAGATTTGGATTCACATGGGATTAGAAGTTCAAATTGAAAATATGAAGATATAAAGGCTATAGTGGTAGAGTAGTAATATAAGAGTATATATAATGTTTATGTTGAACTTAAAGAAATGAGTAGTGGAATTCTTAAGTAAATTGATATTGAGAAACTTATTCCAAGTGGATACAATCAAAATAATGTGAATAAAAGAAAATTGATATAGTTGATAATCAATGGATATAAATACGTAAGATGAACGTATATTATTTTATTCGCATAACAATTTGATCCAGATACGAGCACAGAATTTCGAGATAGTTAAATCGATCCGAGTTGGGATTTTTCACTCGATTTTCGACGACGAACCATGGATTTGGATTTTGATTAATTCTGGAAATTCTCTATCATAGTTGTGATTATGCAAGGAGAATGACAGTTTCTGATCAAGAAAACCAGTTCTGAGTCCGTACTAGAAAGTCGGGTGGACGATACTAGTTCGGAAGAGAAATTGTGTGATCGAGCGAGCGATCAGATTTGATATTGCGTACGAATGATATATGTACATCGTACGGGCTTGATTTAATAGATATTGAAATTCTGTAAACAAGTCAAGAAAATTGGGAAAGAGTTAATACTGTAAGTTTTCAGAATTGAATTACCAGAGTGGATATCTGGAATTTATTGTGTATTCCGTATATCCCATCTAAGGAAATATGTTCATGATTCCTCATTAGTTGTTAAACTAGTAATTCAGGAATTTAGAAGTTGAAACAAATTTATCTATGGTCAAGAATTCAGATCGGATTGTTGATCATCGAGAGTCAACTCTCGATAATTTTAGGGAAGCTTATCCGGATTTGCGTTCAGATGATTAGTGTTGTTTGTTAGAACAGTCTGTTTGGTTGTTTGTTAATATTTGAATGATTGGTATAACAGCTTTTAAATTATCTTTGTTTTAATTTCGGGGACGAAATTCTTTTAAGGGGGGAGGAATGTAACGACCCTGGATTTTGGCCCCGGTTATGTTAATAAATGTTTAATCTAATTAAATAAAATGTGAATTTGTTCATATTTAAATGAATATGATTTGAAAATATTGCCATCTATTTATATAAACTGTATTTTTTTTTAAAGAAGGGGATTGATTTGAAATTGAAATAAGTATTTCAATAATATTCACAATAAAATTCTATCTTATATAATTACATAAAATACTTTACTTTATTTATATTTAGTGTAAAATAATACATATATAGATAATAATGTTTGAAATTCTGAAATAAGTTTCTAAACAATATTATTAATACAATTTAACTCATATAATTAAATTAAAATGCTATACATTGTTAACATTTGTTAAATAAATATCTATGCTTGATAATGTTGGAAATTTAAAATCTAATTCAAGCAATACAACATATAAAGGTAAATTATGAGTCAAATTTATGTATATGATTTAAATAAATACGAATGGATCATAAAAATGAGAATAAATGTAAATATAACTTATGACTCTAATTCAAATATTAATGGTCAAAATAGAAAATATAAGATATAAAGTATAAATATACAAAATATCAATATTTATGTAAGTCAAAAGAAAAAAATAAATAAATATAAATAAATGAGTAAACTCATGGATATAAATTTATTATCTATAGCTAAAATAAAAAGATAACTATAAATAAATACAAAGACAAGTATAAATAAGCAAATCATATATATTGCACATAATTAAATATTGCTAGCTGAACAGACATAACATATAATTGCTTCCATCTCAGCCTTCTGTATAAAATAGAATAAGGATATAAACAAATGTATACAAGTATCTTCATGTGAGACTAAAGTCAAACTGGAAAAAATTATATAAAATAAAATAATAATAAGACAAATATATATGTGAGCAAATATGTGTATTATAGTTCAAACATGAAGTTAATAAAAACATGTAATATAATGACAAAACAAATATCTTCATAATTAAAGCTTCATTCATAAGCCAACATGTTCCTGCAAGCTGTACACTTGTACAGTATGAACATGTAAATAATTATGCAAACATATGAGGAATCAAAGCATTAATTAGATGTAAGCAAATATGAACACATGCATTAAAGATTAGCACAACTTCTTGTTTAATCAAGTACATATAGCCGAGATCTCCTCACTGCAGTGTATTTTTCTTAACCAATTACAAGAGAGAATGACAAACAAATATGAACTGTCCAGTTACAACCTATTACTCAGTAGCCTCAATCTATATATCTACTTATACACTTCCAGTTCATTTATAAACATTAAACAAAACTTAAAGAAGAACTGAAAAACAAATAAAAAAGGGGAAACAGAGAAAAGAAACAAGGAAGAAGGTTTCAGGAAAGCTTCACCTGCAAGTGTTTTCTTCAACATCTTCTGTTCAAATATTTTAGGTGAGTAAACTAAATTTTTGAGAGTTTTAAAGTCAGTGAAACGGTTCAATCCTCTTTTATAAACTGTTTGGTTATATTTCAGTTGCATATGTTTGAATGGCTCTGTGATTTAGAACTTAGTACAGGCCTCACATTTTGATCAAACTCAGGACATTTTTACTTAATTTATTTCTAAGCTTTGAGTTTAAATAGAACTGTAGGTATTCTCTGTTTATAAGAATCTTTCAGGTGGGTAAACAAGATTAGTTAAAGCTTTAAGTTCCATTCATAAACAGTTCATGATTTAATCATCATATGACATTGTGTATGCTTGGTCATAATTCCATCTACTCTGTGACTTCTGTTATTGTTCAGGTTTGCATATTTTTGAGTAAATCTCAAATTAACCTCATTAAACGTTGGAAATCTGTAGGTATTCAATTGAAACAATATGTTATAACATAAATTTAGAGGCTGATAAAATTTTAAGGAAAATATAAGCACTATAACAATGTACAGAGCATTAGACAAGAATTTGATAAAAAAATAAGTTGTTCTAAAATATTAATTCAAGGACATAGATTGAATCCATACTGGGATTCATGATTTTCAAAACTAAAACGAAGATTTTTAGCTTCATTTTCCAAGCACAGTTTGCAATTGAATTAAGTTTACATTTATTCCATTTTCAAACAATCAATCCAATTAAAAATAGTGAAACTTGGATTGATGCAAGTTTATACGTCTATAATCTCAGGAAAAATGAAAATTTATTTTTCTATTGATTGTATTTGGAACACGAGACCCTATTAGGGTTTTTTACTGGGTATTTATTTCTTCTCTGTTAATCATCGAGTTCGCCATCAATTCGAGACCGAGCTGCACGAGATTTGATGGGTTGATGTTTTTGTGTGTTGTAGTCGTGTGGGCGAAGCGGCGGCAACTCCGGTGGCGGGTTCGAAGATCGAGAGCAAAATTTGCCGAGGGTCTTGTTTGCAGAGTTTTCCTAAAAACTGTAATATTTTGATTTCGTGTGATTTGAGTTGAACTGGGTGGTGAATTCGCGTGATGGGTTGTTTTGTGACTTGATGGTGATATCGCGTGGTGGTGGCGCGGTGGTGCACCGCCGTGCACGTGCACGGCGGTGGGGAAAAATGCTGGACGTGGTCGACTCGAGTGTAACTCGAGTTGGTCACGTTGTTGACTTCGGGTTTGTTCTGGGTCGAAGGTGAGGTGCGCGTGTGTTATATTAGGTCACTACAGTTTAAAACTAAAGCATAAAAAAAAAAGGGAGACAGGAAGAAGAATAGAGGGAGAAGAAGCACAGGAGTTTGGACGCGAGAAAATTCAAGAAGTTCTTGTGTTCGACCAGAGTAATGCACGGGATTTGCTTCGGGTTTCTAATCACTGGAATTTGTTAACTTTAATACTAAGTTTAAGGTTTATAAGTTAAGTATCATTTAAAGTTATAATGATTGACAAATTGTTTTTGAATCAAGATGAACTTTAAAGTTTTACTGTAACCAAGATGGGTAATTGGTTTAAAATCAAAGTTAATTATGTATGTAATTAATTTTAAAATGGTTATTGAATAGGTAGTTCAAAGTATAATCAAATTTATAATTAAAGATTTTAATAATCTTGTGTAATCTCATGTGCAATTAAGAATTTAATTAATCATTTGAAGTTGATTAATTAACAAATCGTAGTTAACAAACTAATTAAATAATTAATGATTGGACGATTAAGTTAATTAATAATTAATGATTAAATGGATTAAGTTAATTGATAATTAATGATTAATTAAGCAATTAATAATAATTAATTGCGTAATTGAGTTTTATACATCAATAATTAAGATTATTGATTAATAATAAATTAATTAAGCGAATGATTAATAAGTAATTAAGAAATTAAAGTAAGTTAATTTATTAGTAACTGATTAAGCAAAGAATAAAAATGAAATTCATTCTTAAGCATGCAATTAAGTTTTTAACAAATCAAACTTGTTGATTTGAATCGATGATTATATTGACTGCCTCTGATATGTGTTTATATCCTGTGGTGTTCTGTGATATTCTGCATATATCTGTGATGATTGTGTATGATTTATTTGCATTAAATTGCTATATGATTTATCCGATGTTATTTACCTGTGTTAAATTGCTATATGATTTATCTGATGTTATCTATCTGTATTTAATTATTATATGAATTTAATTGTTAAACTTATACTGTTAAGTTAAATAGACAACTTGGCCCTTAAAATGGCGGTTGAATTCGATGAGACCGGGATCGGAAGAATCAAATTTGATTCTCCGAAAACCACATCGATCCAATTTAAACGTTAGGTCGTGAATTCTGAAGTGAAGATCGAGATGGTGATTTCATAATGCAAGGGTTATCGTCGTTGACTCTGAGGGTGATTCCAAAATGAGTGTGACGAGATAATGCCTTCGGTTTCGTTCGAACCCGGGACGAACTTGTATGGATTGAATGCTTTCAGCACATCGTCAGGCGGACGATGAGCATTCTAAGTGATATGTTCTTTAAAGGTAATCGCAGCCTCAAGCCTCATCAACCGGGAATGGCTAAAACAGGGGAGATGCAGCAAGGTTAGGTGGGTCATGCCCAAGCAGGACAAGATATTACCCCTGTCTAGATGACCCTTTTTATTTCGGCTGTGTGGGCGGTTTGCTAGCTAGAACCGCGGGGTTTATCTTGTTCGGGACTATTCAGTAAGGAATGGTTCCGGCCTTGTGTTGCAGGGGATGAAGGGAGTAATCCTCGGTACGGTGATCTAGGCCCCGTACTGTGACAGGCGGTACCCCGGTAGCCCTGCCATTGTATGGAATCCAATTTCCAATAAGCGCCGTACGATTTGATTGTGCCCAACTATGTTGAAATGTGAGATGTAAGCATTTCAGCTATTTCTGTATTTTACTTGAAAACCCTAGACACTATTATAATATCATTGGATTTCCTATGAAATGTTTTGGTTAGCGTAAGGTAAAAACTTACCCGTATTTATTTGTGGGGAGTCTTACGTGATACCTTTATTTTCAAATGTTTTTCAAAGTTAAACAACTTTAACACGTTTACTCATACCAGACCCATGTCTGACCCAGAGTTTATTTTTGTTTTTCATAAACTCTCGGGTACCCAAATTTTTACGGGTAGTCAAGGGATTCAGGTTAGCTTTGACGAATTCTGGAGGAGCAATGGAGCAGGAGGCTTCAGCGTTGTAGATATATATAGTTCCGCTGTGTGGGTATCTCTGAGTCATATTGTTTGAGTCGTATTGTATTGAGTTGTATTAACTAGACAGGTGTTTATAACTGTCTAGTATGTGATGTATGTATGATTGTCATATGTATTGATATTGTATAACTCTGATATATGTACAAACTATGTATTATTTATGTGATATATTATATTTTGTTCCGTTCCGCTGTGAGATTCTGATGTTGTTGTTCTTTCTTCTCTATCTTTTCTATTTTCTCATCCCTTTCTTTTCTTAATGATGAAACGTCTTTCTAGTAGTAGAGGGGCGGGTCGTCACACTTGGACTTTTTTCTTTCAAGAAAAGCTTGCATCTCTTCATTCCTCATGGCTGTCTCAACAACACCGTCACAAGAATCTCTAATATGTTGTAACATGGCCTTAGCAAGCCCAGGCTTCAACCTCGAATGAACTTTTTATCCCTCTTAATATTAATATCAACCATAGCATAGCTATATCTTGCTAGCTCCTCAAACCTCCTCACATCCCCAAGTATAGTCATATCCCCATGCTTCAACTTAGCAAACTTCCAAAGTAGAGTAGACTTCGCAATTTCAGACATAAACCTTTTTTAGAACCACCTCTAGAGCTTAGCCAATGTCATGGTCTCCTCACTAACTCCAATAATCAAACTATTTCACCAATACAGTGCTGCTCCTTCTAGCTGTCTAGAAGAAAGCCTTCTCTTATGCTCATCATTGAGTCCGATGTCAGCAAAAATCCTCTCGCGATGAAGTAACCAGTTCCGCACTTCAATTGTATCTACAGTACCAATAAACAGCTTTCCCCCAACCGGGAAAACCCCCTTGATTTCCTCCACCAGCGTTTCCTCTAACTACTCCAGCAATAATTCTTGCTTGAATCATATTTACGAAGAACTGATACAATGCTCCCATATCAACTTGTGGGACTTCGGCACCAACATCTGCAGCTTGTTCCTGACCTGGTTACCTCCTGGTATTTCGTCAGGCATTTCCACTGGTTATGGTGCTTCCCCCATAAAGGTTAACTCTTCCAACTCTAGCATTTACACTTGCATTCCTTCCTTCATAAGATATAGAAGCATAGCCTAAGAGAGATGGAAGAATGGAGATAAAGCGTACACTTATATATAGCAAATACAAGTACGTTACTATGGAGTTATCCCATATCCCGATCCTCTTTTCTAATTCGTTAGGATTATGTTTTCAAAATCATTTTAAGTTTAAATTTTTTCATAAACCTATGTTCTGATACTAAGTTGTAAAATCCCATATCTTGAGGCCCGAAGCTAAGTGCTATAGATGTTGTTGTCATCCATAGTATTAATTTTCGGTGATAAAATATGGTAGTATTAATGTTATCCATAATACTAGAAGCACATGAATATGAAATAATATAGCATAAATCAACTTCTTATTTCAAAGAAATACTTCATATTTAAATTTACATAAAATAATCTCGACATCATTACAAAGCAAACTGAATGTTGCGGATCCACCAACCGGATTTGCAATTGTCAAAGAAGTCATTTGTTAAGCCCGTTAAGTCAACGAGTTAAGGCCTGGGACGATCCACGACTTAAGGTGCTTAACGGTTCAAGAGGGATCTACGACTTAGGAAACCTCACGTAAGGTGTGTGACGACTTAACAAGTTAAGGCATGAATGACTTACGACTTAAGGTCACCACGATCTAACAGCTCAAAGTACTCCACGACTTAAAAACTTACGGTCTGGACGACTTAACGAGTTAAGGTCTACACGACTTAAGAATTGAAACGGTCTAAACAGTTTTCGACTCAAGCAGGTCTACGACTTAAGGAAGTCTACGACCTAAGATAAATCAACGACCTAAGAAATGAAGCGGCTTAATGTCTTTAGCGAGTTAACGACTTCAGATCTGGACGACCTACGACTTAAGGGAATGTGACGACTTAAGTGGGTCAACGACCTAAAGGAACCGCGATCGAACGATTTAAGGGGATTACGACCTAATGACTTAAGGAAATAACCACCTAACTACGGAAAGGACTGAACGACTTAGCAACTGCACTTAAGTCGCGACTGACCTACGACCTATGATAGGTCGCTCACGATCTAAACAAACAAACCCAATGCCGCATTATTTCACATGGCGGCCTCCTAACTCGTGTACGATCTAGGACTTGCGATATATCCAAACGAACAAACATACATCTGTGAAGTCACAACCCAGCTTAGATCGGTCGCAACCAGTTGAATCGTTCACGACCCAACTTAGGTCGGTCACGACCTACGACCTATGATGAGTCGTACACGACTTAAGAAAACAGATAAGAAGCCACATCCAGTTAACTCGTGCACGACTTAGGACTTGTAACATGAATTCGAACATATAAGCAAACTTCTACCAAGCTACGAGCTGGACTCAATGGGTCGGCCACGACCTACCCTAAGTCGGTCACGAGTTACGACCTAAGGGGTAAAATTCTCTATAAATACCAACCTACATTGAACGTGAGGAGGACTTTTTGGAGAATCTCTTCAAGCGTCGATACTCCGCCAGTTTCTAAACCGACTTTATATTTGAAGTTTCGAAGAACACTACAAGCTACTTTGAAAGACTTTCACACGTCCGACATGGATTCGAAGACTTTCATCTACATCGAAGCTTAGGCTACTTGCTCAAAGTGTTTTGTAACTAAAGAGATTTGTACTTGAAGAGCATTGTATCGTTTTGTAACAAGATCAGTAATAAAGATACTTAAAGCGGACGTAGGTTACTCCTTAAGCTGAACCACTATAAAATCGCTGTCTCTTACTGTATTTTCTGTTATTCTAGCTGATATTCTGTTCCCGAACCGTCGGGTGGTGCTTTCACATTTACACTTCACACACCGGGGTGTTAGCGTTCGATTTTAAGCGTTAACATTTTTGGTGCTTTCATTGAGAGCTGAACTCAGGTTGGTCTCACCATTGCTTCTCAAAAAGTTATCGAAAGGAATTCTTTTAAAACCAGAAGTTTATTGCAAATAATGGCTCCTGAGAGAAAATGAAGTTCTGTAAGATCCGACAATGTTCAAGAGAATACCGCTACCTCTCCTCCTTCAAGTCAAGCAGCTCCAACTGTTGGAGTTACACGAGCAGAATTGGACGCCATAGTTTTGGGGTTGAATCAACAATTGAATGCCCAGAATGCACAGTTGGAGGCTCAGAATGCCCAGAACGCCCTGATCGTAAGTAAGTTGAATGATCTACTTGGGGATAACCGTCAACCGGTTAATAATGATGGAAACCCTACTGCGGGAGTTCAAGATGGTTTAGGAGGGAACATTTCTCAAAGAGCCGCAGACCCTGTGGAAAAGACACCCCTCCAGGCTGGAGGATCAGGACCGCAGCCGACCCTCCGTGAACGGTTGTCAAGACAGAATTCAGAGAGAATGGCTGATGTTTGACCTCTAGAGCCTTTAAATAATGAAGAATATTTCTCAGGCATGGTTCGTCAGATCAAGAAGGAAAGTATGCGAAGGGATGAAGATGAGAAAGAATAGGGTTTTGCTCCAAGCAAAACTCCGTTTACTGAGAAAATCTTGAAGGCAGAATTCCCAAGAAAATTCGTTCCACCTACTATTCCGGCATACAAAGGGACAAGCGATCCTAATGAGTTTCTGTATAAGTACGATTGGCATATGACGGGTGCCAGAGCGTCTGATGAAATCAAATGTCGATATTTCCTGGTATATCTGGAAGGTGCGGCTCTATTGTGGTTTACAAAGCTGCCGGTCAGGTCCATTGATCAGTTCTCCAATTTGACCAAGAAATTCAAGGAGCAATTTCGATTGTATGCTCCAAAAGCAAAGGATATAATGTCGCTGTCAAGTCTAGAGCAAAATCCAGGAGAATCCATCATATCATTTTTGAATCGTTTTAACATAGCATTGGCTGAGGTAGATAATGCTGAGCCATGCATGGTCCTAACATACTTGATGAGGGCGGTTGACAAATCAAGCGAATTTGGAAAATGGTTGAAAATGAAAGAACCAAACTCGCTCGACAAATTCTACAAGAAAGCGGATGAATTCATGCGCTTAGAGAGCCTCCAAACACCGGATAAGGCGGTATCAGTAGAAGCCGGGAACAATGGTGCTGCTTCGAACAAGAAAGAACCTAACACTCGGAAAAAAGGAAATGATGGTGGAAAGAAACAAGGGGATGCTAAGAAAGGCCGTCCTTTCAATTTCACGCCCTTGACCGATACACCTGAGAACATCTTCTTTGCGACCAAGGATGATGTCAATTATCCGACACCACCTAAAATGAGAGTGGGAAGTAAGATGGAAAAAAGTGGAAGGTTCTGCCGGTTCCACAACCAACCCGGCCATGACACCAACGAATGCCGTCATTTGAAAAAGGTAATTGAACAACTCTTGAAAGAGAACAAACTCCAACAGTATGTGAAAAGGAATAGAAATGCCCCAGCCTCGTCGACTCAAGGACAACAAGTTCCCGCTCACCGTCCTGGCTCAAGTGAGAAGGCCGTAGAACATGAGTCAGAAAGACCTGTCATCAAATATAATAACTGGAGGTCCTCACCCAACAGGCAAAAGCTGGGGCGAGATGGAAAGGTATGCCCGGGCCTTGAGGCATGTACCGGCTGAAGAGAATGTTTTTGTATTAGAAAATGATGCACCTTTAAAGCAACAAAAGACTACCACTGATGATATTGTATTCAGTGCCAAAGATTCTTTGGGTATCGAGGCTCCTACCATAGATCCTTTGGTCATATCCGCTGGTATTGGGCCGGCTACTGTGAGAAGAGTTCTAGTTGATTGTGGAGCTTCATGCAACATTCTCTTCAAGAAGACTTTTGATCAGATGAAAATTCCAATGGCTGACGTTCAAGCTTCATCACTTAAGATTGCTGGGTTTGCTGGAGAACCCAAACAGCCGATTGGGACCATAGATTTGTTTGTAGAACTTGGAAAAGGGCTGAGGAAGGCGGCTCGAAAGCAAACCTTTATAATTGTTGAAGAATTCTCTGCCTACAATGCCTTTTTAGGCCGACCAACTCTTGCTGCATTCGAAGCTGTTCTTGCACCATGGTGTCTGACTATAAAATTCCCCACAGATAATGGAGTTGGTGTGATTAAAGGAGACCAAGATGCAGGGCGAGAACGTTATCTTACAGAGTTGCGTGAATCAAGGAAAAGAGAAACGGGAAAAGGTGCGGCGGCTCCAGTCCGCATCAAAGAACCAACCTTGTAGCAATTACAGGGTGGACCCTGCACTGGTGAATATAGTAGCGCACGAAGAGAGATGGATCCAAGGAAAGCCGTTGCAGGGGAGAATAGGGTAGCACCGGTAGAGGTAACAGTGCCGGTACCCGTTGACCAAAAGAACCCAAACAAAGTGCTGAATGTGGGTTCACAACTCAACACAACAGTTCAGAATGTTCTGATTTCATTTTTGAAGGCAAATTTGGATGTATTCGCTTGGACTCATGCTGACATGTGTGGAATATCCCCAGAGATTGCAGTACACACTCTGAACATAGATCCAAAGTTTACACCCGTGAAACAGAAAAGAAGAACTCAGGGTCTAGAAAGATCGGCAGCATTGAAAGAAGAAGTGGATCGGCTCATGGAGAACGGTTTCATCAGAGAATCTACTTATCCCAATTGGGTATCAAATCCAGTGCTGGTTAAAAAAGCTAATGGAAAATGGAGAGTATGCATTGACTTTTCAGATTTGAACAAAGCCTACCCCAAAGACTGCTTCCCGCTGCCCAGGATTGATCAGTTGGTGGATGGGACGGCAGGGCATGAATTGTTATCTTTTATGGATGCATACTCCGGATATAACCAGATTATGATGCATGAGCCAGATCAAGAGGACACAAGCTTCATCACAGATGTTGGACTCTACTGCTACAAGGTCATGCCTTTCGGACTCAAGAATGCAGGGGCAACTTACCAAAGGCTTGTTAACGCCATGTTTAAACCGCAGATTGGCAAGACAATGGAAGTTCATGTTGATGATATGCTAGTGAAGTCAAAGAAAGCAGTGGACCACATGGATCACTTGGCAGAGATGTTTGCAGTACTCCGAAAGTACAGAATGAAGCTTAATCCCCTGAAATGTTCATTTGGAGTGGAGTCCGGAAAGTTTTTGGGTTTCATTGTGAGCGCTAGGGGCATTGAAGCTAATCCTGCTCGGATCACTGCCCTAAGAGAGGTTAAAGCTCCTAGAAAGAGGAGGGAATTGCAAAGTCTCAATGGAAAGGTTGCTGCCTTGAGTCGGTTCATTTCAAAAGCTACTGACAAATGCATTCCATTCTTTGATGCTATGAAGAAAGGAAGAAAAAACTTTGAGTGGACTCCTGAATGTCAGAAAGCATTTGATGAGTTGGTTCATCATATGGAAGTGCCTCCGATACTTTCAAAGCCTGAAAACAGTGAAGATCTCTTCATGTATTTGGCAATTTCATCTTATGCTCTCAGTGCAGTGTTGGTACCGGAAGACGCACGGATTCAACGCCCATTCTATTATATCAACAAAAGATTCACTGGGGCAGAGATGAACTATTCAAGGTTGGAAAAGCTCGCCTATTGTTTGTTGATCGAATCAAGAAAATTAAGGCCGTATTTCCAAGCTCATCCCATCAAAGTCCTCACTGATCAACCTCTAAAGCAAGTCCTATTCCGTCCTGGGACTTCGGGTCGTCTTTTGAAATGGAATATTGAACTCAGCTAATATGACATCACTTATCATCCCCGGAAAGCAATCAATGGACAAGCCTTAGCAGATTTCATTGCAG
Organism: Allium cepa; assembly: GCA_030765085.1. Classification (NCBI taxonomy): domain Eukaryota; kingdom Viridiplantae; phylum Streptophyta; class Magnoliopsida; order Asparagales; family Amaryllidaceae; genus Allium; species Allium cepa. Next base: position 752,604,772 of record CM060931.1, on the reverse strand, counting down.
AATGTACGGATAAAGGTGATAGTGAGGAAGAAGCCACTGATAACATCCCAATCCAATGGAAATTGTATGTCGATGGCGCAAGGAATGATTACTGTTCTGGAGCAGGGGTTGTCCTTGAAACCCCAGAAGGGCGATCGCTATGTTATGCACTGAGACTAGAATTTCCTTCGACAAATAATGAAGCAGAATATGAAGCTCTCATCGCTGGTTTAAGGATCGCTAAAGAACTAAACATCAAGGCATTGCAGATCTTCAGTGATTCTCAGCTTATTGTCTGCCAAGTCAAGAAGGAATTTCAAGCTAAAGGAGGGAATCTACCCGCCTATTTATCAAAAGCTTGGGAGCTTCTTGAAGATTTTGACCGTTATTCAATAAGCCATATACCCCGAGAAGAGAACATGAAGGCGGATACTCTCGCAATGTATTCAAGTACTGGTGAAGCTCAACTATTGGGATTAGTTCCCGTCGAAGTCTTGTCAGCTCCAAGCACAGATGAAATGGATGTTGATTGGATTATGAATGTATCCCAAGAGAAAGAATCATGGATGACTCCGATATTTGAATATTTGCTCAATGATTCTTTGCCTGAAAGTTCACAAGAACGACAGAAGCATCTAAGGAAAGCCTCTAGATATATGATCCAGGATGGCCGATTGTACAGACGGGGATTTTCAATGCCACAACTCCGCCGTGTAAGTAAAGAAGAAGCCAAGACAATTCTAACTGAAGTACACGGAGGGGAGTGTGGAAATCATACAGGAGGTCAAACTTTAGCAAAAAAATTCTCCGTTATGGATATTTTTGGCCAGATTAATCGAGATGCTGCTGACTATTTCCGAAAGTGTGATAAATGCTAGGGATTTGCCAAAATTCCTAGAGCACCTTCCACTGAGCTAACACAAATGGTCAGTCCATGGTCGTTTTCCATCTGGGGAATAGATCTCATTGGGCCTTTGCCGACTGCCAAATCGGGGATTAAATATGCTATCGTTGCTGTTGATTATTTCACTAAACGGGCTGAAGCTGAACCATTGGCTACCGTTAGCTCTAAGAAAATGATAAGTTTTGTAACTAAAAATATCATTTGCAGGTATGGTGTGCCTCAGAAGATAATCACAGACAATGGTACGCAGTTTGAAAGTGAGGAATTCCAAGATTTCTGCAAACGATTCAAGATCTGAAAAAGCTTCTCAGTAGTGGCTCATCCGCAGGCAAATGGGCAAGTGGAAGCAGTAAACAAGATCATCAAATCAACCATTAAAAAGCAGCTAGAAAAAGCAAAAGGTGGTTGGGTCGATAAGTTACCACTTGCACTATGGGCATGCAGAATTACCCACAAAACTGCGAATGGGCATACTCCATTTTCATTGGCATACGGATCAGAAGCAATGATTCCAGTAGAAATGGAAGTTCCCTCACACAGAAGCATCCATTTTGATAAAGATGAGAATGAAAAACTGCAATTGGAAGCGCTTGACCTCCTTGATGAAAGAAGAGAAGAGGCTAAGCTTAGAATTGCAGCCCATCAGCAAAGGATAGCCAGGCACTTAAATTCCAAAGTTCGTCAGCGCGGCTTTGAAGTTGGGGACTTAGTCCTGAAGAGAATTATGACAGCCACAGGTGTGTTTGGGCCAAACTGGGAGGGGCCATATATCATAGGCATGAAACTTCTTGATGGCACATTCAAACTCACAACTGTCGAAGGAGAACCAATTCCAAGAGCTTGGAACATCAATCATTTGCGTCCATATTTTACTTAAAAGCTTTGCTGAAATGTTGTAAAAGAATTACGAATATATGATTCTTGTATTGAAAGCAATTGTAAAGCAATTGAATAATGAAAAGCTATAAAGTGGATGTAGGCCCACCTTTTGGCCGAACCACTATAAATCTTGTATTCTCTACTACTATAAACTGCTTTGTTTTATTTCGACATATAAAATCCGTTAATTGTGTTACTAAAAATGTCGATTTAATAATGCAGACCACAAAAACAAAGCTTACCCATCGCAAAACCAAGCGATCTCCGACATCACCCAGCAAGCAAACGCTAAACCATTTAAAATTTCCATACTCAAATCCTACGAAAGAAGTGCTTCGAACAAAAGTTAGCGATGTGGCTGGAAGTGGACCATTTCTAACTAACTGCGAATGTTTGTACAAACGAGCATCAAGTTAAATAGTCTGTGTCTACCACCACCAACTCGCTTAACTACGAAGTATATTTCTTTGGATAAGGAAAATTATTGGCAACTAAAAAGGGATGATACTTGGAAAAGATAACGGGGATCGCCGACATGAATAGATGGCAAAGAGACATGGGCGAGCAAGCATCAAACAGCAAAAGACCTCTTCGGAGGCACAAGCCCTCTTCAGAGGCACAACTCTTCGGAGGATAAAGACCTCAAACGGGGCATGCCAGAAGACTTTCTCAACATGGTATGGAATGATCGGAAGCACCTTCCCAACAGGAAGGCAAAGCGCTTGTTTACTAGTTGAGACGGTTTGCGAGACAAGCGTCCAAGTAACTTGCGTCCGCCTCGTGTGTCCATGAGACGATCGGAGGCACCTTCCCAAGTGGAAGGAAAGGCGCTCGTTCACTAGTTGAGACAATCTACGTAAACAAACGTCCAAGTAACTTGCGCTCGCCCCGTGAATCCGGCCAACCATGAGAAAGAAACTTCCAGGTAGACTCGGAGGCCCATTTCACCATAGTTGAAATGCTAAAAGACCTCGAGCGGGCCTCGCCAGAAAAAGAGAGTTCTTTCTCGACATAAAGTTGCGGACTGATCGGTGATACACTCCCGTGAATCCATCCAACTAAGAGAAAGAAGCTCCAAACTTCCAGGCAAAAGCCCTACTCAGAGGCACGCATTCCACCGAGATCTGAAATAAAACTTCACAAGTGCTGGAATGTGAAAAGCCCTCTTCGGAGGCCCATTTCACCATAGTTGAAATGCTAAAAGACCTCGAGCGGGCCTCGCCAGAAAAAGAGAGTTCTTTCTCGACATAAAGTTGCGGACTGATCGGTGATACACTCCCGTGAATCCATCCAACTAAGAGAAAGAAGCTCCAAACTTCCAGGCAAAAGTCCTACTCAGAGGCACACATTTCACCGTGATCTGAAATAAAACTTCACACGAGTCGAAATGTGAAAAGCCCTCTTCGGAGGCCCGCTTCCCAGTGAACAGGGAAAAGATAAAAGCCTCTCCCAAGAGGCAGAAACAAAAAGGCCTCTTCCCAAAGGCACAATCAAACAAAAAGACCTCTTCCCATAGGCACAATCAAATCAAAAGACCTCTTCCCAGAGGCACAATCAAAAACTCTCATCAGAGGCTCAAGCAGGTTGAAACCCCTTTTTCTTTTCGAAAGGCCCACTGCACTATGAAGTGAAACTCACTAGCCAAAGCAAAAGTGACTTTTTTCAGAAAAAAGAAAAAAGATGAGTGCAAAAACTTTGCAATAAAAAAAAGGGGGAAGCCCTCTTTAAAAGCACACTTTAGCTTTCAAAGGAAGATTGGTTCATCTGTTCTTGAAAATACTCTTCCTCAAAAAAGTTAAAGTGCCCTTCGGAGGCCCGCTCTACCACATAGGAGAATTCACTTTGTAAAAATGTATATATGCACAAAAGAAAAAGTGATATCTCCGAAGGTTGAAGTGTAAAAAACTCATATGAAACGAGGTGTACTCTGTTTAGGGCGAAATGATATTTCCACAAAAATGGAATAATTATTCTCCAAAAATAGGAGTACAAGTCCCCTCAAGATTGAAAATATTACGATGAGCTTATGGTATGGGGGCAATACGGTATGGCTGCATTGGTAAAAGCAACGCCCGAACAACATACCACAAGCTCACAGTAATATTATATAAAGAAACTTGCATATATTATAAAAAAAGAAAAGAAAAGATGCATTCTCAAACGCAGACAGAAGTTTGTACAAGCAAGAGAATCATTTTATTCAACGTTATGAAAATTATGTACATTTATCCAACGTTATGAAAATTATGTACATATGCAGGTTTCAAAATAAAAGAAAAGCGGGGGTCGGTACCCGCACAACGTCCGGTCAGTACAAACAAAAAGCTAAAAGCAAAAAGTAAAAACAAGGAAGGGGAAGCAGGGCTCATCACTTCTTCTTACCACCACCTTTGGAGCCTTCACCTTACCTAATAGGAAGTTTTTCAGGACGGCTTGGGAGAGTTGGGGGAGAAGGAGAGAGAGCTGGTGGTGGATCAACTTCCGTTTCCTTTTCAGCAGTAGAAATGCTTCTCCCTTTCTTTTTTGAAGTTGTACGCTTCCTCCTCCTTCTTGAAGAAGACTCGCTCCCCCGAGTGACAAGAGCAGACAATTTTATGTCATCAGAAAGGGTTCGCTCCGGAGATACTTCGCCTCCTTCAAGTCCTCCGGCCTTTTGCTCCTGTGAAGCGGCTAGATCGTCCAAGCCTTGAAGGGCTCCTATTAATTCTTCCTGCGATCCCGGTTGGGAAGTAGGAGTAATTTGAAAGGTTGGAGGAGGAACAGCTGGGGGAGGAGAAGTTTCTATGACACTAGGCACTTTCTCTACAGATGAAAAGAGATTATAATCAGTAAAGAGAGGAGATAAAGGCTCATTGAGATTTGAAAAATAATCGAGAAGCTCATTAAACTCAGTCGAAGCAAACAAGCAATCCACTTGGGCAAGATTAACAGTAGAGTTACCTGGAGAAGTCGGCTTCCTAATGTCAACTTCATAAGCCTATGCTTCGGTGCTCTCTTCGCCTTCATTTCCACCCTGCGTGCTTGTGATCTCAGTTATAACTTTAACAGGGGATGGAGAATGAGAACCGGAGCCTGTGATGTCAACATCGGCCGAAACCGAAGGAGCGACGGGGGCAGTTAATGGCGCTTCTTTCACAAAGTGCTGCTCCCCTGCCTCAGCTCGTGCTTTGGCAAGCTGCTCTTTTCCCCAGGCTAGAGCAGCTATGGCGTCATCATCTAGAAAGTGTTCTGCAAGAGATGCTTCAGCATAGCCGGCCCTGCACCTCCAAGCGTGTCAAGAATTGACTCCCAAACCTCGGCCAGGGTAATCTCATACTTCGGTCCTAAGAATGAAAGGCTCCCACGCCCCATAACGCTATGCACGTAGAAGTCAAATAAAGTGGAGTTGACATTGGCTTAGTCGCCTTATGTGACTCTTCGGCAGCCTGCCTTCCAACGATAGCTTCATCACGTTCCTTCTCGGTCTTTAATAATTGGGCCTTTAGCCTCATAATCTCCAAATCCTGGGAGTTGACCTTCTCCCGTAACTCTGCAACGTCAGCACGATACCTTTCCGTTGTTTTCTTCTCAGCCTCAAGTTGTTCCTTGGCATGTCGCTGAGCAGCGTTAGCGTCGCGAACTTGCTTTTGAAGTACTTCTTCTTTTTGAGTATATGAGGTAGAAGAAGTAGCAAGCTCTTGTTTAAGTTTTTCAACTTCCGCATCAAGCTTCTCGTTGTAATCAGCGGTGTTCCTCATCTCAGTATCATGCTGGCTTAAAGTCTTCTGCCACTCGGCCTTATCATTTTCCATGGTCAGCATGGCCTCTAAATTCACGCGGTTGACCCTTTGAAGCTCATCAACAAGCTTTTGCCACCCTGACATCCGCTCGATATCAAGTCTAACAGCATCAAGATTTTGCAGCATTGCTTGTTTGTCAATAGGGACCAAGTCAAGATCGAACAGCACTCCCTTTAGGCACCAGTGCGGGAACCGACTTTGCAGAGTAGCCGGGCCTGGTCCAATTTGGAAATTAGGCCTGTTGACTATTGTCTAAATGTTTGTCTTCTCGAGAGCAGGAGAGCCGGAAGGGATGTCAAGGAGACGGGGGCAGCGGCCTTTTCAGAAGCAGTACATGCAGGCTTTTCACCGTGCCTGGCACGCTTGCTTGGGTCCTCAACTACATGACTTTCCCCGGTCGTCATGCGACTTTCTTTTGTGAGAGTCGTCACCTCTCTGGAAAGAATCATGGTGCTCCTCCCTTTCTCTCCTCTCATAACGCTCTTCTTGAGCCCTCCTCTCCTGAGCCTTTCTAGCGGCTCTCTCTTCGTCAGTTTCTCTGTAAACGGGAAGGTAGCGTCTATAGTCATATTGATTACGCCTCCCGTAGTTCTGAAAGTCGCCGTAATAAGAGCCGATGCGTCCCATCGGAGAATCTGAAATTTAAAAAAGACAAGTCTTAAAAGTCTTCATAGAAAAGAAGTTAAGTACGAATAAGTGCTGAAAATCCTATGTGTGTGTGGTGTGCAAACTACATGCGTCGGGCTACAAACCACTCTTCGGCACAGGGGTGGTAGTGACTTGAGTGGCAGGCGTCAAAGTTTGCTGAAAAGTGGATGTCGCCTCGACAAGAGGAGAAGAAGCTTTAGGACATCATCTTTAAAAAGTTCCTGTGAAGTTATGATCAGGTCGCTTAGCCCCTCAAAAGTATCATCACCGCCATGCCCGGCAGGAGTTTCTTTTTCGGCTTCCAGAACGGCCGCATCTTTAGAGCAACGAAGAGTTTCTTCCTCCTCAATAACTGGGGCAAGTGCCGATTTGCTAGACGGACCCGCAACATCGGTAAGTGTGGGGCACTTCACTAGTAAGGTTTCAGTAGAGGGCTCCTTCGGCATAAGCGCTTCAGCAGGGATTGAGATATCTGGTGCCTCCGTTGGAGAATCGGGGACTTCATGAGGCTGAGTGGAGCGAGAAGGGTGAAGAAGTCTGAACTGGTGAAGGAATTCGTCGTTCAACAAAAATTTCATGTCCCTCTCTTCAACCGGTACAGCCATGAGCCTCTCTAGAGTTGGCTTGTGGCTAGGATCTCTAGAAGGAGGGGGAGCGTTGAAATGAAAAAACGAAGTTAACACTTGGCAATTTGGACTTCGCAAAACTCAGAGAATAGAAGAAGTAAAGGTAGATGATCTTACTTCCTTCCCTCCACACAGCATAAAACCCCGGGGGGCAGCGGACAAAGAAGAACTGAGTTAAGAACCCATGAGCAGTGTCGGGAAGGCCAACGATCAATTTGCGATTTCGGGCACTTCTCACGACAGTCATAGAAGGGTGATCCTTAGTCCTGGTAAAGGAGTATAAGAAGCAAATCTCGTCAAAGCTTGGAAGTCGATCAAATGTTCTCCTAAATAGAACACACAGCCCCATCAGAATGGCGTAGCCATTGGGGTGTAGCTGGAATGGAGAGATGGCTAGTCGATGAAGAAGATTCTGTAGAAAGTTGTTGAAAGGGGGAATGGCCCCACTCAGGCACATTTGCCGGTTAACCGCTACAAAGCCAGGAGGCGCCACATCAGCAGTGTTAGTTTTCTCAGGAAGAATGGCATCTGCTTCAGCAATGCCAAACTGAATGCATAACTGACGAAAAACTTTGTATGATAAAGTGGTAGAGGCTCTCTCTGGAGGATTAACTAGGGGAGCTGAAATAAGAGTGGCTTCTCCAGTCTGGGCTATTATCTCTTCTTGTTGAGAAGTCATTCTACACAAGCAGCTGGATATTCAAATGTGAAGGTGCACGTTTCCTAAAAGTGTGAAGTGTTGTGCAGAACTAATAGAAATAACAAGTAAATATAACTGGAATTAAACTAGTCGACAATTGATCGATTACCAAATTTCAGGACTTGTTAATTTAAAGTTCGGGTATAGTATTAGTGCAAACTGGGCAGTATATTCGTCCCAAATTTCTGTAAATGATGTATTGAACAGATTGTTAGCTTGCAAGTCAAAAGTGATCTGTGAAAGAATGCAACAAAGTTTAACAGTTTAAAGACTAAACAGTTCAAAGTCCAAACAATTCAGTATTCAGGAAGTTTAATTCAGCAATTCAAGTTAAAGTTCAAGTCAGAATTATGCTTCATGACAGTTCGAAGTGCTAACTCGTCCCCGACCTAAAGGATGTGAGACAAGTTAAGTTAGGTCGTTTGTGCTCTAAGTCATTAATGCCTTAAGTCATTGGTTCTATAAGTCGTAAGGCGTAGTAAGGGGAAAAGACTTCAGTTCGAAGCGACGTGAAATTATCCAAGTCCTGTCTCGGCCATGACTTAAGACTTATATCGCAAAAGTTGGTAAGTCGGTCCAGAGGTAAGTCGCGGAGGTTATTGGGTCGCTCAAAATTACTGAGTCGCGTCCAAGCTAATGTCATGCTTCCTTTGACCGGCCGACCTCTTCTTAAATCAGTAACCCGTCATCCTCCTAACCCGTTAACCCGTATATGACAATATCGTCTCCTCTAAATTCGTAGATCAACTGACTCGAAATATGGTAACTCATCGTCTTCCCCTTGCAAGTCATCTAAAAACACGATCGAAACGCTCCAAGTTTGTCGGCAATCGATCGTAACGTGATTTGAGATGAAGCATGGTGTGAGGATCTGGATTGGGGTTAGAAAGTGGGAAGTCCATGTTCGAAAGGTAGCGGTAATCATGAAATCGAGTGAGTAATGAGTTTACTTACGCTGTGTGATGATGAAGATTGTAGGAACTTGATTGGTGACGAGGTAAACTGATTGGATTCGTTTCTGAAAGCTTCGAAGGTCAATAATGGCAGAAGTAAACACGGAAGCAAGTAGGTGAAGAAGAAGCGACCTAGGCCTTCTATACACCAGGACAGTGGAATTCGAATCGGCACACGCGAGTTAAGGAAAGTCGAAGCACACGACCTACGACTGAGGCGTGTACTTCGAGGGGCAAATGTTAACCCCCTTAAGTCAACGAGTTAAGGCCTGGGACGATCCATGACTTAAGGTGCTTAACGGTTCAAGAGGGATCTACGACTTAGGAAACCTCACGACTTAAGGTGTGTGACGACTTAACAAGTTAAGGCATGAACGACTTACGACTTAAGGTCACCACGATCTAACAGCTCAAAGTACTCCACGACTTAACAACTTAAGGTCTGGACGACTTAACGAGTTAAGGTCTACACGACTTAAGAATTGAAACGGTCTAAACAGTTTTCGACTCAAGCAGGTCTACGACTTAACGCAATCTACGACTTAAGGAAGTCTACGACCTAAGAGAAATCAACGACCTAAGAAGTGAAGTGGCTTAATGTCTTCAGCGAGTTAACGACTTTAGATCTGGACGACCTACGACTTAAGGGAATGTGACGACTTAAGTGGGTTAACGACCTAAAGGAACCGCGACCGAACGATTTAAGGGGATTACGACCTAACGACTTAAGGAAGTAACAACCTAACTACGGAAAGGACTGAACGACTTAGCAACTGCACTTAAGTCGCGATCGACCTATGACCTATGATAGGTCGCTCACGATCTAAACAAACAAACTCAATGCCGCATTATTTCACATGGCGGCCTCCTAACTCGTGTACGATCTGGGACTTGTGATATATCCAAACGAACAAACATACATCTGTGAATTCACAACCCAGCTTAGATCGGTCGCAACCAGTTGAATCATTCACGACCCAACTTAGGTCGGTCACGACCTACAACCTATGATGAGTCATACACGACTTAAGCAAACAGATAAGAAGCCGCATCCGGTTAACTCGTGCACGACTTAGGACTTGTAACATGAATTCGAACAGATAAGCAAACTTCTACCAAGCTACGAGCTAGACTCAGTGGGTCGGCCACGACCTACCCTAAGTGGGTCACGAGTTATGACCTAAGGGGTAAAATTCTCTATAAATACCAACCTACATTGAACGTGAGGGGGACTTTTTGGAGAATCTCTTCAAGCTCCGATACTCTGCCAGTTTCTAAACCGACTTTATATTTTAAGTTTCGAAGAACACTACAAGCTAATTTGAAAGACTTTCACACGTCCAACATGGATTCGAAGACTTTCATCTACATCGAAGCTTAGGCTACTTGCTCAAAGTGTTTTGTAACTAAAGAGATTTGTACTTGAAGAGCATTGTATCATTTTGTAACAAGATCAGTAATAAAGATACTTAAAGTGGACGTAGGCTACTCCTTAAGCCGAACCACTATAAAATCGCTGTCTCTTACTGTATTTTCTGTTATTTTAGCTGATATCTGTTCCCGAACCGTCGGGTGGTGCTTTCACATTCACACTTCACACACCGGGGTGTTAGCATTCGATTTTAAGCGTTAACATCATTAAAGCCATAACACTTAAAGAAAAAGTATCAACAAGTTCTTTTGATATAAAAGAATGAGATGCACCCGTATCAAAAAGAACTCGAATAAGATGATCAAGAAACACAATAATGCCATCAAGGATAGAATGAGAAAAACCTTGACCAAGAGAAGTGTTACTACGGGCTTGCACCACATTTAGCTCTCCCTCCCTCTTGTTTTGAAGTTTGCGACATGAAGATATATAATGGCACGAACTTTTGCAATAGCGACAAACAAGGGGCTTTGAACACTTATTCGCATAATGGTCCTTAGAACAACAATTGTAGCATTGCCCACCACTAGAGGTTGAAGTCTTTGCTACCGAAGTTTCTTGTTTCCCTTTCTTTTTGGGATAAGGACCTTTGAACTTATTAGGCCTCTTCTTGTTGTTGTTGAAGTTCGGTTTGGCACTCCCAACTTCAACATCACTCTCTTTATCTGCCTCTTCAAGTCGAAGAGCGATATCAACAAGTTGATAAAAAGAAACTACCACTTTCAGAAGTAAAGGCTTTTTGAGATTCTTATTCAAAAACCTTTGATTCTTCTTCAATGGGGTATTTGCATACTCGACCCCATATTTAGAGAGGGATTCAAAAGATGTGACATAATCTGCCATAGGAGATTCACCTTAAACAAAGTCAATAAAAGACTGGCCAAAGTCACTTTTACAGCTACTGGTACAAACTTCGATTTAAATCTTTTCCAAAATTGCTCCCACGTAAGATCTGCTTTAATAATTTCAGAAATAAGAAGCTCATACCAATCTAATGCTTTTACTTGGAGCATACTAGAAGCCACTTGGAGACGATGCAAATCAATAAGATCCATGCGAGAAAAGATGCGATCGCATGCTCTAAGCCAAGCTTGGACTTCGATAACGCCCTCGGAACACTTAAATCTCCACCCAAATTTGTAAAATCACCGCACAGGCATGCAAATCCAGATTTTGGGTGAGTAGGCTCTGGAATGGGTCCGGCAGCTTGAGCATTCTTTACAAGATCTAGAGGCTGTTGGGCAGACATAAATACTCCGTCCTGAGAAGTAGCACTAGATTGACTAGCGCTAGGACGACCTAGTCTAACCATTTCTCTTCTTTAAGAAAGAAAGAAAGAAGAAGAAAAAGGTTATTCACAAAATGAATGTCAAACAATCATGACTAATAAAACAAGGCAACATAAAAGAAAATAGGATAGAACGGGTCCTATGACTCAGATAAAATCCTAAGGCACGACTCCTAAGAAGAAATTAGGACGATGATCCTTGCTTTAGTATTCTATAATGTTTGAAAGTTTGGCTCCGATACCAATCTGTGATGCCCCACCTCTATACTCACGCTAGCCAAGGACACTACGGAGTAATGCCGTCAACTAGCATGAAGAATAAGGCTGTTGAGGAGCGACCATCCATGTAATTGCTTTGTGCGAGCACCGATATGTCAGATAGTATAACATGTATTTCATTTCAAGAGAAAATCCGACACTCCGCTACAAACTCTGGGCTACTACACAGTTGCTATATGATCTTCGAAAAAAAATATAGAAATAAGCATAACACAAATCAGTCACAGATATCCATATCACAAAGGCGGAAACAGATATGAATATGACACATATAAATGTACATCAGAGTAGTGGTCCAACAAGATCCACAATATCACAAAAGAATAGATACAAGTGCTACACAAAAGAATATGTGTACAACAAGGAGTCTCTATCTCGTATGTATAACAACAAAAACTACTAAACTATAGTAGTTAGTCAAAAGTCAGATAATGTTCCCACAAGATGAGTCAAGCAGAAGCACCTGTAACATCTTGGTCTGACCTGAATATTATTTAATAAGAAAATAATAAACAGATCAGTCTAGCTATATGTATCAGATAAAATGAGATAGAATAAGGGATATGACAAAACGTATGATAACAATAATGCCATACTGCGAAAAGTATACATTAGACAATCAACCAAAATCATTCAATATCTCAAAAATCTCATAACATAAAAAAGAATGTCATATTCTTTATTTTATTCACCATACCACAAATAATGACAAAAATATCAATGCCAATCAGAAATTGGTGAATCATAAATTTTTGAAATCTAGAAATCACAAAGAGGGGGAGGCTTATCGCAAAACGGGAGCATGAAAGCTCACCAACACGTGGATCACAAACGGAACGCTATTCCATGGCCGCTAACCATCAATTTGAGCCAAGGCTCCACAAACGGCCCGAAGACCATGGGCCGCTACCACACCAAATTTGAGTCGAAACTCAACAAAAGGTCAAAAGACCATGGGTCGTCAGCCCATAAAAATGAGACGAAGCTCCATAGAACGGGGTACAATCCCCCACATGGACAAAGAGACATCGCACATCGCCAGTGTAAACCACGAAAATGATCATCATCGATCATCAAGAAGTGTCAATTACACTAAGCTAGTAAACAAATGAGTTTAGCTTCATATCCCATAACCACTGGCTTAATATAAACATTTACTAACAAATTGTAGATCTCCACTCGAAAGTTGTCACAAGAGTTTCAATCGAACAAGTCCAAAAATTAACCGACGAAGTAAAAGCAAGCGTTTCATACCACTAGTTTTACTAAGCCGTTTAATTAGGTTTCACAAACGAATGAGGTAAAGGTTCACTAATAGATTGGAAAACGGTTTTATAAACAAGCTTTGGGTTAAAAATAGAGTTGAAATCATATTTGAGAAAGAGTTTGAATATTTACTATTAGTATAGAAACCTTTGTATTTTAAAGTGAAAAATCACAAAATTAATTGTAGAAACAATCAATCACCAAAAATTCACATACGAAGACGTGAATCAAATCCATAGAAATTGATGCCGAATCCATCAAAATGGATATTCTCCAAAAATCCCAAAAAAGAAGTTATCAAAGTCAACAAAGGTGATAACAACAAATTGGAGAAACAAGAATCGATTAAAAAATAGAAATTCAAACACAAAGGCAAAATAGGCAGTGACAGCAGATTCAGTCGACTGGACCAAGGTGGTCAGCCGATTGACACAAATTCTGGAAACTTTCAATTTCCAGGTTCAGTCAACTGAACCTAGGTGGTCAGTCAACTGAACCTAGGTCGTCAGTCAACTGAATCATGCCTAGGAACTTTCGGTTTCCAGGCTCAGTCGACTGACCCATAGCTGTCAGTCGACTGATACAGGCACAGGAAAATTCCTGGGTTCGGTTCAGTCGACTGACTTCCTAGTTCAGTCAACTGAACTGAAAATTCCAGTATTCTCATCCTATCCCCTAAGGGGAAAAATGCCAAACAATTTGCGATCGTTCGAGCGATGGGCGCTGGGGGTTTATGCTAATAGGCAACCCAGCCCTATAGGCTCTTCGATACGCTATCAAAAGCATGACCAAACATCAAGGCTAAAATTTTTTAAGTTTTAACTTCAAAACACCAAAAATTGGAATATTCATAAAACCAATCCAATCCAATAGCAAATGGACAAGGGATAGATGTTAGGAATCACTTCCTAACTACAATCAAAAATATAGACATAGATGTGAGTTCAAAAACTCACCTTTAAACCCGAAAACAATGAAGGAGAAGCTTGAAAGCAAAGTGAGATCAACTACTCTTCAACTTCAATTCTAGAAACTCCAATCTAAGTCTAGAAGCCATAATTTCCCAAATTAGGTTATAGGAAATTTCTGAAATTGGAGAGAGATTGAGATGGAGAAGAAGAAGAAGGAGATGTTTACCTAAGCTTCTCTTTGATTTTGGAGCTAGAACTTGAATTTGCAAAGAAACTAGGGCTTAGGATTTTCTAATTTATTTTCTCTTCCCCCCTTTTTCTAAAGCTTGAAGTGTTAGGAAATATTAGAATGAATGACGAGGAGAGGGGGTGGAGTTAGGATATAAGATGAGTTGGGTTAGTGGGATGAAACCCAAAGCCCTAAGTGAAAAGGTCGAAATTCTAGCTAACTCCAAACATACCGATGTTTATACTAAAAAAGGTCGCAAACATCATTTTGAACTCAATGGAGGAGGTCTCGAGTCCTAATTCGACTGTTTGCAAAAAGTAGCATTTCAGACTAAAATCCGACTAACGATGCTATATTTAAATATACAATTGTTAAATATGCAGGTTGTTACAGACTCCCCTCCTTAAGGAAATTGCATCCTCATAATATTTAAGAAGAAAATAAAAAGTAACAACTATAAAAACATATTAACACAAAAGAAATTTAAAATAAGAAGTTCACCTCAAAGAGCACGAGAGAGTAAGTCGGATGTGTTCGCTCGATGAATTCTCTAGATTCCCAAGAACAATCCTTAGGATTCAAGGACCGTTAAACTTTCACAAGAGGGACATCTTTATTTCAAAGGTATTTTACCTCCGAAGCAATAATACAAATAGGATGTTTCTCATAAGTCAAATAGGCGAAACATCAATTTCTTCCACAACACCGGGCAAAAGAATAGAATAAGAATCTCGAAGGAATTTCCATAACTGAGAAACATGAAACACGTCATGCATAGCAAAAAATTGAGCCGGTAATAAAAGGCGATAAGCCATTGAACCAATGCGTTCGGTGATGGGAAACGGACCAATATATCGAGGCGCTAATTTTCTCGATCGGCTGAAACGCATAACACCTTTCATAGGTGATACACGAATAAACACAAAATCTCCCATAGAAAATTCTAATTTCCTTCTTCGGTTATCGACATAGGATTTTTGCCTACTTTGAACTTCTTTCATCCTATGACGAATAAGATCAATCTTTTCAGTGGAATCACGAATAAAGTCTGGGCCTAAAACCAGCTTCTCACGGGCCTCAAGCCCACAAGAAGCAGATCAGCATTGCCTTCCATAGAGTGCCTCAAAAGGTGCCAAATAAATACTAGATTGGAAGCTATTATTATACGAAAACTCAACTAGAGAAATATGATCTTCCCAACTTCCACCAAAATCAAGAATACATGCACGAAGAAGAATTCAAGAGATTGATTCACACGCTCGGTTTATCCATCGAACTGAGGATGATAAAAGGTGCTAAAATTAAGCTTCATTCCCAAAGCTTTTTGAAGACTCTTCCAAAATCCACTAGTACACAATGGATCATGATTGCTAACAATAGAAGTAGGAACTCCATGCAATTTAACAATTTCTTTAATAAAAAGCTTAGCCAAAAGAGGTACGGTCCGATTGGACCGAACGGGAATAAAATGGGCAGATTTTGTAAGTCTATCAACTATCACCCATAGGCTATCATGAACCGAACGAGAACGGGGAAGGCCGTCAATAAAGTCCATGGAAATTTTGTCCCACTTCCAAATTGGAATGTCCAAAGGTTGCAATAACCCACCGAGCCTTTGATTCTCGGCCTTAATGAGTTAGCAAGTCATACAACGCTTAATAAAGTTGGCAATATCAGATTTCATTCCATCCCAATAATAAAGTCGCTTCATATCCGCGTACATTTTACTACTACCGGGATGAATGTTAAATTTAAAACGATGAGAATCTTCTAAAATGTCTTTACGAAGATCATTAATATTTGGCACGATGAGTCTACCAAATTTTCGAATACCGCCACGAGCATCAATATCAAAGTCTTTTAATCCATCAATATCGATTTTATCCCTACAACTTAGGCTAAGAAGAGCCGATTCGGGATCTAGCTTTTGAGCTTTAAGAACGCAGTCTAAAAAAGAAGGATGTGCCTCAAGGCTACACAAAACAAGAGATGAACATAAATCGGATTCACGATCTCGAATTTCACAAGTGGACAAAGTCTCAAGATCATTCCATTCAGATATCATCATAGAAACAACCGCTTGTTGCTTATGACTAAGGGCATCGGCAACACGATTCCCCTTTCCAGGAGTATAAAGAATATCAAGATCATAAGATGCAAGAAACTCAAGCCAACGTTATTGATGCAAATTAAGTTCCTTTTGAGAAAATAAATATTCCAAAGATTTATGATCGGTATAGAGAACAAATTTCTCTCCTAAAAGAGAATGACACCAAATTCTAAGGGCGAAAATATTAGCTGCGAGCTTTAAATCATGAGTGGCATATCTAGTCTCGATAGGCTTTAATTGCCTAGAAGCATAAGCAATAACATGTTCCCTTTGCATAAGAATGGCTCCCAAACCAACACGACTAGCATCGATATAAACTATAATGTCTTGGTTCCCTTCGAGAATCACAAGAATAGGAGCATCGGAAAGGAGTTCTTTTAATTTCTGAAAAGAAGCTTCACATTTATCCAACCAAATATATTTAACTCCTTTCTTTGTCATACTAATAAGAGGCACAGAAATTTTAGAAAAGTCTTTTATAAAACAACTATATTATCCCGCCAATCCAAGAAAACTACGGATTTTTGTCACACTCTTCGGTCTCTTCCAATTTTGAATCGCTTCGATCTTCGAAGGGTCTACGGAAATTCCGGATTCGGAAAAAATACGACTGAGAAATTTTACATGAGATTGCCAAAAGTGGCACTTAGAAAATTTTGCTTTTAATTGATTGCTCCCAAGAGTTTCCAACACAATCTGAAGATGCTTTTCATGCTCTTCCTCGATTATAAAATAGACAAGAATATCATTATTAAAGATGAGAACAAATCGATTGAGATGTCTTTGAAAACTCGATTCATAAGATCAACGAAATAAGCTGGAGCATTCGTTAAACCAAATGGCATAATAAGCCATTCATAAGATCCATAGCGCATATGGAATGATGTCAAAGGAATGTTATCCTCTGCAATACGAAGCTGATGGAAACCGGTTGCTAAGTCTAACTGTGAAAAGACTCTAGCACCACTAAGTTGATCGAACAGATCATCAATCCGAGGTAAAGGATATTTATTCTTAATGGTAAGATCATTACGTCTGCGGTAGTCAATGCAAGCCTAAGTGTACCATCAGATTTCTTCACAAAAATAGCTGAAGCCCCCCAAGGAGAGGAACTAGAATGAATAAATTGCTTCTCTTCCAATTCTGATAATTGCTTACCCATCTCCACGTTTTCCTTATTAGACATATGGTAAGGAGGATGAGTGATAGGTAGAGATCCAGGGATTAGATTAATTCGAAACTCAATTGCTCGCTTAGGCGGTAATCCTAAAACGGGCACAAATATATCGGAAAATTCACGAACAACGTGAATGAGAGAAATGACATCTTCCTCATCATCATTAGCGTCATAATGAGGGTTTAGAGAATACAAGGATGCTTCCAATTTAGAATCTGAATCTTTACGAACAATAGAAATCTGCTTAACAGATTGAGGATGTCGAAGATGAATAGTCCGCTAAGGACATAGGATATGGGCTTCATAACTGTTAAGCCAATCCATTCCCAAAATCATTTCGAAGCCTCAGTAACGCATGACATGCACATAGGCTTGGAAAGAAAAATCACATAAAATACTCTCGACATCTTTACGAAGCAAACTGAGTGTTGCGGATCCACCAACCAGATTCGCAATTCTCAAAGAAGTCATTAAAGCCATAATACTTAAAGAAAAAGTATCAACAAGTTCTTTTGATATAAAAGAATGGGATGCACCCGTATCAAAAAGAACTCGAATAGGATGATCACGAAACACTATAATGCCATCAAGGATAGAATGAAAAATACCTTGACCACGAGAAATGTTACTAGGGGCTTGCACCACATTTAGCTTTCCCTCATTCTTGCTTTGAAGTTTGGGACTTGAAGATATATAATGGCCCAAACTTTTGCAGTAGCGACAAGCAAGGGGCTTTGAACACTTATTCGCATAATGGTCCTTAGAACCACAATTATAGCATTGCCCACCACTAGAGGTAGAAGTCTGCTACCAAAGTTGCTTGTTTCCCTTTCTTGTTGGGATAAGGACCTTTGAACTTATTAGACCTCTTCTTGTTGTTGTTGAAGTTCGGTTTGGCTCTCCCAACTTCAACATCGCTCTCGTTATCTGCCTCTTCAAGTCGAAGAGCGATATCAACAAGTTGATCAAACGAAACTTCCAATTTCAGAAGTAAAGGCTTTTTGAGATTCTTATTCAAGCCATAGACGAACCTTTGATTTTTCTTCAATGGGGCATTTACATACTTGACCCCATATTTAGAGAGGGATTCAAAAGATGCGACATAATATTCCACAGAAGATTCACCTTGAACAAGGTCAATAAAACGACGGGACAAAGTCACTTTTTCAGCTTCTGGTACAAACTCGATTCAAATCTTTCCCGAAATTTCTCCCAAGTAAGATCTGCTTCAATAATTTCAGAAATCAGAATCTCATACCGATCTAATGCTCTTTCTTGGAGCATACTAGAAGCCACTTAGACATAATGCAATCAATAAGATCCATGCGAGAAAATATACGATCGCATGCCCTAAGCCAAGCTTGGACTTCGATTACGCCCTCGGAACCCTTAAACGCATTTCCACTCAAATTTGTATAATCACTGCATAGGCATGCAAATCTGGATTTTGTGTGAGTAGGCTCTGGAATGGGTCCGACGGCTTGAGCATCCTTTACAAGATCTAGAAGTCGTTGGGCAGACATAAATACTCTGTCCTAAGGAGTAGCACTAGATTGGCCGGCGTTGGGACGACCTGGTCTGAACATTTCTCTTCTTTAAGAAAGAAAGCAAGAAGAAGAAAAAGGTTATTCACAAAATGAATGTCAAACAATCATGACTGATAAAACAAGACATCATAAAAGAAAATAGGGTAGAACAGGTCCTATGACTCGGATAAAATCCTAAGGCACGACTCCTAAGAAGAACTTAGGACGATGATCCTTGCTATAATATTCTATATTGTTCCGAAGTTTGGCTCCGATACTAAGCTGTAATGCCCCACCTCTATAATCACGCTAGCCAAGGACACTACGGAGTAATGTCGTCAACTAGCATGAAGAATAAGGCTGTTGAGGAGCGACCATCCACCTAATTGCTTTATGCGAGCACCGATATGTCAGATAGTATAACATGTATTTCATTTCAAGAGGAAATCCGACATATCGCTACAAACTCAAGGCTACTAAACAATGGCTATATGATCTTTGAAAACAAATATAGAAATAAGAATAATACAAATCAATCACAGATATCCATATAAAATAGGCGGAAACAGATATGAATATAACACATAGAAGTGTACATCAGAGTAGTGGTCCAACAACATCCACAATATCACAAAAGAATACATATACATCTAGGAGTCTCTATCTCGTATGTATAACAACAAAAACTACTAAACTAGAGTAGTTAGTCAAAAGTCAGAAAAAGTTCCCAGTAGATGAGTCAAGCGGAAGCACCTGTAACATCTCGGTCTGACCCGAGTATTATTTAATAAGAAAATAATAAACGGATCAGCCTAGCTATAAATATAATACAAAAATGAGACAGAATAAGAGATATGACAAAAACGTATGATAACAATTATGCCATACTGCGAAAAGTATACATTAGAAAATCAACCAAAATCATACAATATCTCAAAAATCTCATAAAAAGAATGTCATATTCTTTATTTTATTCACCATACCACAAATATTAACAAAAATATCAATGCCAATCACAAAATTGGTGAATCACAAATTCTAGACATCATCGACTAGAAATCCAGAAATCTCAAAGAGGGGGAGGCCTATCACAAAATGGAAGCATGAAAAATCACCAACATTCGTATCATAAACGAAACGCTATTCCATGATCGCTAACCATCAATTTGAGCCGAGGTTCCACAAACGGCCCCAAGACTATGGGTCGCTACCTCACCAAATTTGAGTCGAAAGTCTACAAATGGTCAAAAGACCATGGGTCGCTAGCCCATAAAAATGAGACGAAGCTCCATAGAACGGGGTACAGTCCCCCACGGGGACAAAGAGACATCGCACATCGCTAGTCTAAACCATAAAAATGATCATCATCGATCATCAAGAAGTGTCAATTACACTAAGCTAGTAAATAAATGAGTTTAGCTTCATGTCCCATAACCACTGGCTAAATTTAAACATTTACTAACAAATTGAAGATCTCCACTCGAAAGTTGTCACAAGAGTTTCAGTCGAGAAAGTCCAAAAATTAACCGACGAAGTAAACGCAAGCAATTTATACCACTAGTTTTACTAACCCGTTTAATTAGATTTCTCAAACGAATGAGTTAAAGGTTTGTGTATACTAACTGATTGAAAAACGGTTTATAAATAAGCTTTGTATTAAACATAGAGTTGAAATCATATTTGAGAAAGAGTTTGAATATTTACTATTAGTATAGAAACCTTTGTATTTTAAAGTGACAAATCACAAAATTGATTGTAGAAACAATCAATCACCAAAAATTCACATACAAAAGACGTGAATCAAATCCATAGAAATCGATACCGAATCCATCAAAATGGATATTCCCCAAAAATCCCAAAAAAGAAGTTATCAAAGTCAATAAAGGTGATAAAAAAATTGGAGAAAGAAGAATCGATTAAAAATTGGAAATTCAAACAAAAAAGGCAAAATAGGAAGAGACATCAGATTCAGTCGACTGGACCAGGGTGGTCATTCGACTAACATAAATCCTGGAAACTTTCTGTTTCCAGGTTTAGTCGACTGAACCTGGGTGGTCAGACGACTGAATCATGCCTGGAAACTTACGGTTTCCATGCTTAATCGACTGACCCATAGTGGTCAGTTGATTGATACTGGCCCAGGGAAATTCCTATGTTCGGTTCAGTCGGCTGATTTCCTGGTCCAGTCGGTTGAACTTGAAATTCCAGTATTCTCAGCCTAGCCTCCAAGGGGCAAAATTCCAGACAATTTGCGATCGGTCGAGCGATGGGCGCTAGGGGTTTACGCCAATCGGCAACCCAGCCCAGTTGGCTCTTCGATACGCCACCAAAAGCATGATCAAACATCAAAGCTAAGATTTTTAAAGTTTTAACTTCAAAACACCAAAAATTGGAATATTCATAAAACCAATCCAATCCAATAGCAAATGGACAAGGAATAGAAGTTAGGAATCACTTCCTAACTACTACCAAAAATATAGACATAGATATGAGTTCAAAAACTCACCTTTAAACCCATAAACAATGAAGGAGAAGCTTGAAAGCAAAGGATGATCAACTACTCTTCAACTTCAACTCTAGAAACTCCTATCTAAGTCTAGAAGCAATAACTTTCCAAATTAGGTTATAGGAAATTTTTGAAATTGGAGAGAGATTGAGATGGAGAAGAAGGAGATGCTTACCTAAGCTTCTCTTTGATTTTGGAGTTAGAACTTTAATTTGCAAAGAAACGAGGGCTTAGGATTTTCTAATTTCTTCTCTCTTTCCCCATTTTTCTAAAGCTTAAAGTGTTAGAAATATTAGAATGAATGAAGAGGAGAGGGAGTGGAGTTAGGATACAAGATGAGTTAGGTTAGTGGGCCGAAATACAAACCCAAACCCAAAGCCCTAAGTTAAAAAGTCGAAATTTTAGCTAACTCCAAATATATCGATGTTTATACTTAAAAAGGTCGCAAACATCATTTGGAACTCAATGGAGGAGGTCTCGAGTCCTAATTCGACTGTTTGCAAAAAGTAGCATTTTGGACTAAAATTCGACTAATGATGCTATATTTAAAAAAATATTTAAATATACAATCGTAAAATATGCGGGTTGTTACATGTAGTTTCTGATCTTTGCGCGTAGAAATTGGATTTCGGCTTGACCGAAGGGATCTCCGTGGAAAATCAATTACACAAATGTACCTTAGCAGTTTTGATCGTATCCTACTTATGCTTTAGTGTGATGAATGTAAGTGTCATAGCTATTTGATATGATTTGCAGTCTACACTCTAGACATCATCTTTTATGTCACAAAATGAGACACAATGAATGATTGGTTTCTATCGAGGGGATAATCGTTATAGGGATCTGTACGGTCTCAGTAGTTACTGTTACATTTTGCATATATCTTAGTTTTTCTCATACCAGACTTATGTCTAATGCTTGGTTTCTATTTTTCCTTAATTCCTCGCATACTCTTTCGAGTAGGCTATGTATCACGTTTTATCTTGAACACTTCAAAGTACCAAAGACGAGATGGAGGCTTCCATTTGTCTATTTATTTCTGTTTTCGTTGTTCAGTTTTACCTATGTACATATATCAATGTTGTGAGGATAGGTATTTGTAACTCTTTAGGTTGGGGATAGTACTTAGGTTTTGTAACTCTGAAATTTATGTACTCAAAGTGTACTGTAATATTGGTATTATATATTATGTCTCACTATAAGATTTTCATGTTGTGTTCATTCTTCCTTGTTCTATTCATTTTTTTTAACCCGAATTTCTGTGTTTCAAGCATTTGGATGTTCAACACATGAATATCGTGGATGTATTTAGTGTCGTTTTCTGAGGATCAAAAAGTTGGGTTATCACATCTAACTCGTCCTCCACATTTCTATTTTTACATTCTATAATACAATTTTTTTACAGTGTCCAAAGAAAAGAGAAATCGTAGATAGTACATTTTTTATTACAAAAATCGTTAAACTGTTTGTTCCAAATCCACCGCCATGATAACTTCTTATATTTTTAGCTTTTAAAAGTTTTTAATTTTGAATATTTTAGCAAAAATCTTGAGCATTGCAAATGTGTCACTTTTATTTTTTAAAAACCATGTTCAACTATAACACGACTAGTTGTCAACTATAGCAATATCATATTTACTATGATTTATTTATTAAATTTGAGTTAGACTGAATAAATCAAGGTGGAGTAATTTTAATGGTTCTTTAATTGTGATTTCATTTATTAATTTGAAAGAACTTTTTTAAGTTTTTCTTTTGACGGTCTTCACATAAATTAACAAATTTGAGTTCGTTTTTGGTAAACCCTTTATAGTTTTATTTATAGCTAATTTTTTCCAAGACTTGAAATTAAAATGATAGAGTTACTTGTGCCATAGCCATTGATTACTATGATTCAAAAGAAGGCACACATTGTTATCATTATTGACTTCCATACTTAAAACTAAAATATAACCTTTTTAATTCCTTTGAAAACTAATTTTTCATTTTTATAAAATATATTATAGTTTCCATTTCATAATAAATTTTAAAACCCTTATCGCATAGTCGACTTCTACTTAATAATTTTGTTTTAAATTTTCTATTATTGAAACATTAGCTGTTAACACGAAAAATTGCCAACATTTCTTGTTTTAAATTTTCTATTAATGAAACGTTAGCTGTTAATAATAAAATTGCCAACATTTCCAAAGCTATGTGGCTAGCAAATAAGATTATATATGCAATAAAATGTGACTATCGAAAGAGTTCTCTTCTTTCAAAACCCCTCTTTTTATCAGGTTGACTTGGTCAAACTACTTTCTAGGAATAGTTTATAGAAATATTGATAGTAGATCATTGAAAAATTATCCTAATTGAAATGAAGGTAAAGGAAGAAGCCTCTTATTCGAAACTCCACTTTCAAGCGAGTTGAAAGTAGTTATTCATACTAATTCTCACCACTTTCGATCATGTCCAAAGATGTACTTAACCCCTTTTAACCTTGTCTGAAGGTCTACTTTCAAAATAATGGTTTCGCTGTTTATGGTGGAACTCCTTCGAAAAAGTTGTAGATATATTTGAGTTAATGTTCCTTTTGAATGAATCCATCTTTGTACGATGGCTTGTCATTATAACCCAGATTTCATCCCTCTCGACCAGGTCAAAAGGAATCGTGACTTTTCAAAGCATATCTGATTCACAATTGGACAAGAACCATTTAGCATATTCAATAGTGGATCATCTTTGATAATTTTGAGTTCTATGAGCTTATCAATGGTGAAACACCATTATCATATTTTTGTAATTATATATTATTAATCATGATGATAATGTGTTTCGCATGTATGCTATCCAAGTCGATCCCATTGCACTAGATAGAAAGAAGTTTAGTAGATAAGATAGCATCATGTGCAATTGATCATTAGTCTAGCTAATAATCATAATTATCTCCCTCATAATCGAAATCCTTAATGAATCTATGCATTTCTTCTTTTTCCATTAATCCAAAAAGAGGTACAAGGTAATGAGCTTTTTTCCCAAATCAATTTAGGGTTATAATGATTTAGTTGTTGTAAAGAAGTAAAAGTTGGGGAATGAGTTTTGGATTCCAAAATCCGGTCCCCTAGATTGGACCCCTAAGGTCTTATTTATAGATGCAAGTCGGCATCCTTTCGTTCCCCTTCTTTTGACTCAGTCGAAAGGTCCTCCTATCCTCCGTGTCCATCCTTTCGACATAGTTGAAAGTTTCAAGTGTGTCTTTCCTTTGCTTCCTCCTGGATTGCTTTCAACTTCGTCGAAAGAATGATGAATGCTCCCTTTCTCTTTGTGTTCATTGCTGTCATAAGAGGTAAAGATACAAGCTTCTGATTCTATTGATAGGCAATTTTCTTAGGTTTCGAAGGTTTTGAAGTGTTAATAGTTTCGTCGCGATAGACAGCTTTCGAGCACATGCTTGCGAGTTGAAGCGGAAACTTCCCTTGATATTAAACGCTTCGACTAGCTTAAAAGGCCCGATTATGCTTTCAAAAGGGTTGTCTGAACAAGGAATATCTCTGAGTAGTTTGAATGAAGATGAAACCTTTGGTTTTGAAAGGTTTGGTACGTTTATGAAGGGTTGTTATCCATTCCCTTCGAATGGTGTATCTTCAACTCATTCAAAAGGCGCTTATGCATGCGGAAGCACCTTCTTCTTAAGGGTGCTACCGAAGCGGTAGAGTGCTCTCGATCCATTCATCCCCTTCGAAGGATTGTAATACTTCTAGATTTAGCTGTAGCATCCCTTCAACTCCTTTGAGAGGTCATTTGTGAGTCCACCTACATCGAAAGGTTTTA
This sequence comes from Allium cepa, assembly GCA_030765085.1. Classification (NCBI taxonomy): domain Eukaryota; kingdom Viridiplantae; phylum Streptophyta; class Magnoliopsida; order Asparagales; family Amaryllidaceae; genus Allium; species Allium cepa. The sequence goes on along the minus strand of CM060931.1, from coordinate 752,579,767 downwards.
ACAAGGCGGAAGGGTAGCCTTGTTTTCTTTCTTTTATCTCTTTGAAAGCTCTTGCATTGTTTGTCATTTTTGATGATGTACGAGCTTGCGACTCCTTCGAAAGCCATCTCAATACCCTTGAAACACCTTTCTATGGACCTTTGTTCTTAAGCAGATTTTATGGTTAAAATTTTGCCCCCCCCCCATCTCACATCTCCTCTGTTCTTTGGTATGGAAGAAGCTTTTGTTCTTTAGGACAAAAATTTCACATTTCCTCTGTTCTTAAAAACTTTTGTTTTCCTACAAATTTTTTAGCAACTAATGTTTTCTATTGTTAACTCATTATCATATATACATTATTCATGATTTGGAAATAAAGTCAACATAACAGTACTTCTTAACTTAAATGATTGACTAATCATAATCTTTAGTCAATTGAAGAAATGATATTCTCAATCGCAAATGACTAAGAACTAAGGACTTTTATCCCATAATATTATGAGCTCCCATGAAATTGATAATTATTAAAGCATATAATAATTAAAATCAATGAATTTCCTATTAAAGACAACCCATGTATGGAAATAGGAGGTTATAGTGTATCATATAAAGATAAGTTATTGTAATCCATAAATTTTAATTTGTGGGAATAAGTAACATGTATTTAGAAACTCCTCTTGGAGATAATAATAAACCAGGAACTTAAATTCAAGTGTTGGTGATCGTCGTTTAAAGTTGCAAGCCAATAACGATGATTTGGGAATTACGAAGACCAACTCAAACTTCTATTAAAGACTTAGATGTCTGCTTTAAAACCTAGATTTGGGAATTAATAGATGGAATCCACAATTGATGATAAAAGGCTGAAATTCAAATCCATATATCAAAAATTTAAGAAGTCTAAAACCCTAATTAGGGCATCATTGAGTGGAGTTCAAAAGTTAAAGGCAAGATGTCTAGAACTTAGATTCAGGATTTAATAAGTGAAATTCGAAAATTGTCTTCATAATAAAACTCTAAAACCCAGATTGGGGTACATGTGATGGATAATCAAATATTTGCAAATCAGGGCATTAATAAGTGAAGTTTGGTAATAGTTAGAAATCAGGGCATTCATAGAAACCTCATGCCCAAATCAGGGCATCAAGGATGGATAATTAGAAATCCGTGATGATTATCTTTATAAAAGAAATTTCGGGTCCAAATTAGGGCATTAATAAGTGAAGTTTGGTAATAGTTTCAAAACCCATATTAGGGAATGATGAATTGAAAAATCCGTAACCCGGATTTGGGTATTAATGAGTGAATTCTCATATTTCAATAGCGAATGACCCAAAACCCATATTCGGGTATTAACGAATGATGTTTGGGAATAAGGAACCAAAACCCGGATTTAGGTATTTATAAGTGGAGTTCCTTTCTACTCCTTAGATTATTTCTTCTTTTACATGTGTAAACCCATTAGGCCTTGTATGTTGTTGCAGTTTGATTAGCTGCTTTTCGAGTTTGGACGCCTTTTTTCGATATTGGATGTGCTACTTCTTGGGTTTGGACGTCTTATTCCATTTCTGATATGCCGTTTCTTGTGCTCGGATGCCTTAGTCCATTGTAAATATGCCTCTTCTTAGGCTTGGACGTCTTAGTTCATTATTGATGTACCACTTCTTGGGCTTGGACATCTTAGTCCATGGTTTGATATACCTCTTCTTGGGCTTGAACATCTAAGTCCATTGTTGATGTGCCGCTTCTTAGGCTCGAACATCTTATTCCAATGTTTGATTTGCTTCTTCTTGGGCTTGGAAATCTTAGACCATTGTTGTCTGGTGTTCTTGCTTAGCATATTCTCAAGCTGGAACCAAGGACTTACACAAGCTCCCTCCAAGAGGCGCCTTGACCTGGCCATAGCGTGGCACGGCCAAACGCTTGTCAATGCTTTAACCTAGCCATAGCATGGAGTAGATAAAGTCTTACACTCCTCTCTCCAGTAGGTGCCCTGCACTGGTCATAGTGTGGCACGGACAAGGGCTTTTCGATGCTTTAACCTAACCATAGCATGGCACGGATTAATGCTTACACTCCTCCCTGCAGTAGTTGCCCTTCTCTGGCCATATCATGGCACGGACAGGGGCATGTCGAAGCTTTATCCCCGCCATAGAGTGGCGCAGATGAAGGTTTACATTCCTACCTCCAGGAGGTGCTCTACTTGGCTATCTCAACGCGGACAGAGGCTTTGACCATTTAAGGTAATGTCCAAATGAAAAGAGTATTTCACTCCCAACCATGTAGATTTTTTTCTTAAAGAAAGGGATGTTTTATTCATTCATGGCAGGAAAATATGGTCTCAAATGTTCTGCGTTCCATGTTCTAGGAACCATTTTTCCGTTTGGTCGGCATAGCATGTAAGCTCTTGGGGGAATTATTTTGTATATGATTATGGGACCCTCCTAATTTGGTCCCAGCAATCAATCAGTGGGATTTTTCATGTTAGCCATTAGCTTTCGGAGTATTAGGTCTCCTTCTTGAAAGGATCTTGTCCTCGCTTTTGAATTGTAATATTTCAAAAAAATTCTATGATATTATGCGGTTCGAATTGCTGCTTCATCACTCAACTCATTTATTAAATCCAGCGAGTCTCTCTTTAGTTCTTGGTTTATCTCAAATGCTTATCTGATCCTTCAATGTGAGGGTATCTCAATCTTAATTGGTAACATCGCCTCACAAACATATGTTAATGAATAAGGAGCATGTCCCGTTGGCTTTTTGGTAGATGTTCGATAAGCCCATAATACAAGTGGCAACTCTTCTACCCAATTCCCTTTAGCTTTGTTTAGTTGCTTTTTCAGCATAGTCTTTGTAATATTATTTGCGACCTCAACGGGTCCATTTGTTTTGGATGTGCAATGGAGGAAAAGCTCTTAATAATCCTATTCTTATAACAAAACCAGGAAAAATCTTCACATTCAAACTGCATTTTGTTGTTTGAGATAATATTAAAGGGAATTCCAAATCTATTTATAATGTTTTTAATGACAAATCTGAGTACTTTTTTGGAGGTGATCTTAGGGAGCGGTTCTGCTTCAACCCACTTTGTAAAGTAGTCCATAGTGACTATAGCATATTTTGCTCCCCCTTTAGAAATTGGCAATGGGCCGATCAAGTCAAATTCCCATATGTCAAAGGGCCATGGACTGGTGATCAGGGTTAGCTGACTTGGTGGTAACCGAGGAACCTTCGAGTATTTCTGGCATTTATCACATCTTCTCACATATTCAATGGCTTGACTTACCATGAAAGGCCAATAAAAACCCAGCCTCATTATCTTTTTTGCTAACTTTGTCCCATTAGAATGGTCCCCGCAAAATCCCTCATACGCTTCTACTAACAATTTCATTCCATCCTCCAAGCTTACACATCATAAATAAGGTAATGCATATCTTGATTGTAAAAGATTCCATCCACTATCGTGAAAGTTGAAGTTTGTCACATGATTTTCCATGCTTCCCTTTGTCTGATGGAAATTTCTCCCTTGAAAGATATTTGATAATAGGTGACATCCAAGTGTTGTTATAATAGTCATTTACCCTTGGCTGGTTAATTCTCTTATTCAGGATTTCCCTATCAATTTCCTTTTTTTTATCCTTTCCCGTGTCGTGGCTAGGGTTCTCTTTAAGACAAGTAGCTCCTTTACTTGTTCAAATGTCCCTTCTTCTATACTCGGGTTTGCTTGATATCCTACTAGGACAATTTGAGTTTTTGGGGCTCCCCTTGAACTAGCCAATTTTCCTAATGAATCTGCTTGTGAGTTTTCTACTCGCGGAACTGGATGTATAGAAAAATCTTCAAATAAAGATAGTATTTTTGATATCATCTTTACATATAATGATAACTTGGTGTTTTTGTCTGATACGCTTGCTTTACTTGATTAACCATTAATTGCGAATCATTAAATATTTGAATTCGTGGGATTTTGTGCTCCAATGTCAAAGTTAACCCTGCCACTATCGATTCATATTCGGCTACATTGATTGTGGCAAGAAATCATAACTTCATAGCATAGTGTAGATGGTCTCCGTCTAGTGTTATTATGACATATCCTGCACTAGCCCCTTTTTCATTTGACGCGCCGTCAACAAATAACCGTCACATGGGTTTTTGATCCCTTTCCATTTATGATTGTTCCTTAATGAAGTTAGTACATTCATTGATAAAATCTGCCAATGCTTGTCCTTTGATAGCTGCCCTTGGGTGAAACTCAATATCATACTAACTAAGCTTGATTCCCCATTTCACCAGCCTACTTGAAATTTCCGGTTTACCAAAAACTTGTATGAGAGGAAAATTGGTCAATACCCAAATAAGATGCGCTTGAAAGTATGCCCTAAGCTTTCGCGCTGTGAGAATCATGCAATAAACTAATTTTTCTATTAGGGGGAACTGAACCTCAGCATCTTTTAACCGCCTGCTTGCATAATATAAAGGAAGTTGAGTCCCACTTTCTTCTCTAATCAATACCGAACTCACCGCATGTTCTGAGACTGCCATGTATAGGCACAAGATTTCACCATTCTCAAGACTAGATAGTATTAGTGGTTTTTCCGAATGATTTTTCATCTCTTGAAAAGATTTCCTACAATCTTCTCCCCATTCAAAGGTTTTTTTTTATTACATCGAAAAAGGGGATACACTTATCAGTCGCTTTGGAAATGAATCTACTTAGAGCAGGGATCCTTCCATTCAAATTCATTACCTCTTTACTGGTTTTGGGCTCAGCAATATCCATGCAACTTGAGTTTGATCTAGGCTAACTTCAATTCCTTAAGCACTCACAAGGTAACTAAAATTTTTCCCTGAATGGACTACGAAGGAGAATTCCTATGGGTTAAGTTTCATTGGATATTTCCTTAAAACTTTAAACATATCTTTTAGATTTTCGAGATGATTTTTAGCTCACAAGACTTCACTAGCATGCCATCCACATAAACCTCCATATTTCAGCCAACCTATTCTTTAAACATCCTATTAACTTATCTTTCATATTTAGCCCCTGCATTATTTAGTCCGAAAGGCATTGCCTTGTTGCAGTAGATTCCCTAATCAGTAATAGGACTATTATGTTCCTCATCCGGCTTGAACATGGGAATCTGATTGTATCCAGAGTATGCATCCATAAGAGATAACAATTTATGCCCACTAGTTGCATCAATCAACTGATCAATTCGCGGTAATGGGAAACAGTCCTTCGGACAAGCCTTGTTCAAGTAAGTATAATCAATGCAGGTTATCCACTTCCATTCAGTTTCTTTACTAACACGGGATTCGCTAGCCAATATAGGTAATAAATTTATCGAATAAATCCATTTTCGGACCACCCGTATCCACAAGGACTCCTTGAATGGATTTATTTGGGAAATTTATTACCTAAAATGGCTGGCAAATCCAAAGTAAAGACATGCTTAAAGATGACATTTTCTCGAATAAATCAATTTTCAATGTCAATGTCCACTTTCCATTCAATTTCTTGTCAATTGATCAAATGCATGCTTAAAGATGACATTGACCGCACTACCCGTATCTACAAGGACTTTAAACACAATGGATAGTCCAATTTGTGTTGTAATCATCAAGGGATCGTTATTAAGGTTGGTAAACTCCCTTCCTCGGCTCTTGAGGTGAGATGACAAGATTCGACATTAAGATGTTGAATCGTGGATTTTTTAGCGGGGGCTCTGAACACACCATCCTAGCCTCCTTAATATACATGCTTCTTGTCCCTTTATTGGTTCCTACAGGATGTGGTCCTCCATGAATTACATCGATTCTATTCAGCAGGGGACTTAAGCTCAAAGGATCTTCTCCCTCCATAATATTAACAGCATTATTAGAGAGCTTCTACAGTCCAATTTGTTGCTATTTGCTTTGTGGTATACATAATAGTCGTCTCCTTTTCTTTGTTTTGGATGGTTCTTAGCCTTGAAACAAGTTGGGAAATTGACTCTCTCTTTTGCCACAACGTATACGTAAGATAATGGCTTGTTCAAAGCAATTGAATTAGTAATAGGTTCTTCCCATCTTGCTTTTTTATTCCCTCAATCCAGACCAAATCTTCCTCCTTCCTTTCTAGGATTTTCTTTCCTTTTAGCATGATACAGCTCACCCATTCGAATGAACTTATCAGCTTGATAGTAAGAATCCTACAAATCCTTGCATCCATTTGCAAAGAGTTGTTTCCAGAACGAGGTGTACTATGGTAGTATAGAATGAACCACAATAAGCTTATCACAATCATTCATGCCCTTAGCCTTTAGTGCTTCAGTGTTGAACCTTCTAAGATAATCCCTAAAAGACTCTCCCTGTCTCTGTTTTATGTTATCCAGAACTGTATAGTCAATGGTTGGGTCCTTGCATATGCAAAACTGAGCAGAGAATTCATAAAAAATTGCTTCCATGAGTAAATAGTCTTTTCTTTGTATTGTCGATACTGTTATCCCGCCTTTTGGCAAGGCCGTGACACCATGAACTCGACTAGAAACCAAGGACAGTTCGTCTTGAAGATCGGTTATACATAGGTCTAATATGGATGTCGGTGAATTTTGTCCGAGTCCGGATCGAGCTACAATTTATACGACATGACAAGCAAAGCTAAGAAAGTCGATGTTCCAATTTCAAACCAATCGGAGTTCGTATGCTAAAGCTATGAGCGATTCAAGATAGAGAAAATAGCCTTTGTTCGAATCAATAGATTACACGCTAGTTCGAATCCATAAACAGGGCTTCTGTTCGTATCCATCCAGTTGAAGCCACTCCGTACCCATCAAGTTGCAGTGCTTCGAATCCATGGAGTCATTCGTCTTCGTATCCATCAGCTTGGAGTACTTCGAATCGATCAAGTCGCTCCACTTCGTATCCATCTGGACTCGATGGTTCGTATCCATCAGGTTGCCTCATGTCCATTTGCATTTGCATCGATCAGGAGCGAATTAGCCTCGCATTTACCTGATTCATATCCCTCAAGATTAAAGAGTTTCGAATCTATGGAGTTGCTTTAGTTCGAATCCATCCTGCTATAACAAGCTTCGTATTGATCGACCAAAACTCACCGATCGATACGAACGAGCTTCTGTTCAAATCCCTTTGATAATGTATACCTCAAATCCACTAAGTCAAAGTAGCGAAAATGATGGAGTCGACCCAGTCGATTCGGAGTGAAAAGTGGATTGACCCAAGAAATGCGCACCACGTCATCAACGAAGGCGCGTGAGGCCATCGAGTCGAAGCAATCGATTCGAACAAGATCGATTCGAACGGAGCGTAGCAACCGGAAATGCAATTTCGAATCGACCATAACTCGAGATCTATAAGTCCAAATGCCATGAAATTTTCACAGAAGCTTGCATACATGTTGAAGAATGTCCACACCAAATTTCATCTCGATTGGATGATTTTCTGATCGATTCGAATGGAGTTCAAATCGATCCCAAAGTGGGCCCAAATTTCCCGAGGCCAGGCATGTGGGCCCCCTCACGTGCCAGAATTGGTCTACCGGATTTTCAGCGAAATATCAGCCTCCTACGCCTATAAATAGAGGCCCTGGTCATTCATAAAGAGGATCGGAGAATTTTAGAGATAAAGCACGCCCGGACGCTGCCAGAGTCACTCCATATCGTCATCACTGCTACTGATCTCGAATTTAAGCTTATTATCTGTTGTACTTTGCTCTAGAAAACTTGTAATCTTTAAGTATCGAGCAATAAAGTGATAAAACTTCATAGTGGACGTAGGCGATACGCCGAACCACTCTAAATTACTGTCTTCCGTGCAATTTACTTTTCTGTGACTTGGAATTTTTGTTAGATAATCCTCATTTTCAATTTGATTTCTTCATTTATTTTCTCTTCAAAAACTTCCGAAGAGTGTTGCCCAATTTTGGTGTAAACACTTTGGTGCATTCACTGAGAAAACCCAGATTTTCTCCTGCTCGTTGGATTTGTCAATCGATACCGGATTGAATAAATCTAAGAGAGAGATCAAGACTTCAATTTTAGGCTCCTTCCATACTATTCAGATTGACCAAAAATCTAGGAAAGGATTCTACACCTCAAGATGGTTAGCACAAGAACCACTTCTACCGCCGCTGGTCAAGAAGGCCGGGATAGACAAAATCCCGCGCAACTACCTACACCCAATCAAGATGATACCGGACATTCAGATCCATCAGGTCCGGTCACTCGACAAGTGTTCCAGACATTACTCTAGGAACTAACCCAAAGTCGGCAACAGCTGACCGAACAATTACGCACCAATGCTGAGTTAACTAATCAACTAAACCGCCAAAGGCGTAGAAGATCCAGAAGGGATAACGCCCCCTAATTCTTCCACTGAAAGCACTGCCTCGTCTGATTACAGCGGTAGATCTACTCGTCCCAGGCTAGACGGAAGTCATGCGCATGCTGTTGGTCACTAGCAAGCATTAACTGTTGGGCAGATAAGAGTTGGCCCTTCTGCCAGTTTTCATACAGGACCCTCCTCCCGAGGAGGCATTGTTCCACAACATACCACGGATAACCATGCCACCGCCACTGCAGTTGACATAGGAGTTGATACCCGAAATCACTCCAATCAGAACTACCACCAACAGGAACATGCTCCATAACCATATGTCCCAGAAGACATCGAGCCAAGGAGGCGAGATACGGATCGTCGTCAGCGCCCGATCCCACCTCGCACTGTGGAACCCGACCACACTTTGGCTCACCACCCTCCGAATATAGCAACAGCTGACCTCTCAGCTATGGTACGCCAAATGATTCGCGAAAGTCAGGGATTAACAAATGACGATTGGGGGATCTCCCGAAGTCATACTCCGTTCACTGATGACATATTATATGCTGAACCTCCTCGGCGATTCAGGATGCCGGCTCTGCCTGTGTATGAAGGAAGTTCTGACCCTAACCAACATATTCTGAAATACGAATGGTCGATGACTGCTGCAAGAGCTGATGATACAGTAAAATGCCGTAGTTTTCCCATTTCTTTAGGGGGAATTGCGACGATGTGGTTTACACGATTACCACCACGATCTATCTCTTCATTTGACCAATTGGCTACTAAATTTGTTGAACAGTTTCGTATGCACATTGCCAGGCCTAAAGACAAAAATACTTTATCTGGGGTCACTCAAGCTCAAGGAGAGACACTCAGGCGATATTTGAAAAGATTCAATGCCGCTTGTGCGGAGATCACTAACCCCAATGACAATTCAATCTTGATGGCCTTGACTAAGGGGATTGACCCCGACTCTGAATTTGGAAATTGGCTAGCTGGGAAGCCTCCCGCATCGTTGGATCGTTTCTACTCCAAAGCTGCTCAATTCTTAAGGAGTGAGGATGCGAAACAATCTAGGAAGCAGGACGATGCGAAAATAAGCAGTGAAGGAATTCAAATCATTGTGGCAGTTAAACAGTAAGGGGAGAGCTCTGGAAAAGTCCAACTGAATATTCAAAACAAGCAAACCCAGCCGAGGAACGGTGATAATAGAAATAAGAAGTAGGATCAGAATCGTGGCCTGCGGCGTAGGGCACAAATGTTTGAAACCTATACACCACTGAACACGTCGTTGGAAAACGTGTATCTACAGACTTGTAATGCAATGCGGTATAAAAAGCCGACTGCGAAGCCATCATCGGAGAGACAGATTCAAACAGGAAAGTTCTGTAGATTCCACGAAAGTTACGGACATAATACCAATGATTGCAGACATTTGCAAGATCTCATTGAAAATTTTATCAGGGAAAGGAAGTTAGATCAATTCTTACGGGCTCCACAAGCCGGTGGTGTGGGCCCGTCAAACCAAAATCGTGTGCAAAAGCAAGAGAGATAGGAGGAGCCCGTTCGTACAGGCGGGAGATTAGTTATTAATACAGTTAGTGGTGGTCCTCATCCAGCGGACCGAAGCTGGAGGGAAATGGAATCATACGCCAATTCGATCAGGCATGTGGATTTCGAGAATTGCAGTACGCTTGATGAAGGGGCCCCGGCCAAACAACAGAGAACGATGGCAGATGACATCGTATTTAGAAACCGAGATGCCGATAAGGTCGAAGCCCCAACTATAGACCCACTAGTCATATCTGCCCAGGTTGGTCCTGCATGGATGAAGAGGATCCTGGTGGACAGTGGAAGTTCAGTAAACATATTGATTAAGAGAGCATATGATCAAATGAAGATGGAAGCCAAAGATTTAAAGCCTTGTCAATCTAGAATCCATGTCTTCGACGAAAGTGCTAATATACCCGCTGGAGTGGTGGAGTTGCCAGTGGACTTAGGAGTCGGAGAACGCCGAAGAGTTCGAATGTTACAGTTTGTTGTCTTAGATATCCACTCTCCGTACAATGCTTTTTTGGGCCGACCGGCCCTTGCCGAATTCAGGGCAGCGATTTCCCCGTGGTACTTAACTTTGAAATTCCTCACTGATCGTGGGATTCGAGTCATTCAGGGAGATCAGGCTGCTGGGAGAGCCTGCTATGTTGCCGAGCTGCAAAAAGCGTAGCAGAAGGACGATTGACAATTAGTGCCTGGGTCTCGGCCCGGGCACCACGACCAATTCCAGAGGGATCTTGACCCCAGAGACACTGAAGATAATGATGAATCTAAAGAAAGTCAAGCTTCCCTAGCCGAGCTGACGATTGATGTTCCAATTGATGATAATGATGATTCAAAAATGTTAAAAATTGGGTCTCAGCTAAACCCATCAGCACAACAGGAATTGGTCGAATTTCTCCAAGAAAATCTAGACGTATTCGCTTGGACGCACTCTGATATGTGTGGAATCTAGCCAGACATCGCGAGCCACACCTTGAATATTGACCCACGGTATATCCCGGTCAAACAAAAGAGACACGGTATGGATCCAGAGAGATCTGCCACCCTCAAAGAAGAAGTTGATAAGCTAAAGGCGAATGGGTTTATACGGGATGCTCTATACCCGAAGTGGGTATCCAACCCTGTACTTGTCTGAAAACCAAATGGGAAATAGAGAACATGCGTTGATTACTATGAATTAAATAAGGCTTGTCCGAAAGACAGCTTTCCACTTCCCTGAATCGATCAACTTGTGGATTTAACGGCCGGACACGAATCACTATCTTTCATGGATGCTTACTCTGGTTACAATCAGATACCCATGCATGTGCCCGACCAAGAACATACGAGCTTTGTAACCGATCTGGGACTATACTGCTACAAGGTCATTCCTTTTGGATTAAAGAATGCCGGAGCAACTTACCAACGCTTAGTCAACCGGATGTTTGCCGACCAGATCAGAAAGACTATGGAAGTTTATGTAGATGACATGTTGGTGAAATCACGGTACTCAAATGATCATGTCAAAGACTTAGAGTCAATGTTCAATGTCCTCCGGAGATACGGGATGAAGCTTAATCCGCTAAAATGTCATTTTGGAGTCGCATCCGGAAAATTCCTTGGGTTCATCGTCAACTCCCGAGGGATATAGGCCAACCTTGAAAAGATCTGGGCTATCAGGAATCTTCAAACTCCAAGGACCATAAAGCAGGTTCAGAGTCATAATGGGAAGGTTGCAGCACTGAGCAGGTTCATCTCGAAATCAACTGACAAATGCATACCCTTCTTCGATCTGATCCGAAAAGGGAAACGAAACTTCGAATGGACTACGGAATGCAAGGGCGCATTTCAATCACTAGTTCAGCATCTTTCCACACCGCCGATCCTTTGAAAACCTGTCGATCATGAACAGTTGTATCTCTACCTGGCGGTATCTGAAAACGCAATCAGTGTTGCGTTAGTTCGGGAGGAAGACCGAGTGCAAAAACCGGTCTACTATGTTAGTAAACGATTAACCGGAGCCGAGAGAAATTATCCAAGGCTAGAAAAGTTGGCATATTTCCTAGTCATCGCCTCGAGGAAGCTCCGTCCGTATTTTCAGGCTCATCCCATCGCTGTACACCGATCAGCCGTTACGACACGTCCTCACACGACCTGAGACGTCTGGCAGGTTATTGAAATGGAACATTGAACTGAGTCAATTCGACATCAAATATACTTCGAGAAGGGCCATACGCGGTCAAGTCCTAGTAGATTTCATTGCCGAATTCACTCTTCCTGAAGACTTACCTGAAACTAGAAAATCTCCCGAATACATATGGAAGCTGTACACTGATGGTGCATCCAACGATCGATGCTCGGGCGCAGGGGTGGTGCTTGAAACCCCCGAGGGCCGATCCATATGCTACGCTTTGAAGTTTGATTTCCGTGCAACCAACAATGAAGCTGAATATGAGGCTTTGCTTACTGGGTTGAAGTTAGCCCGTGACCTAAGAATTATCGCTGTGGAAATTTACTGTGATTCCCAGTTGGTAGTATGCCAAGTTCGGGGTGAATACCAGGCCAAAGATCGAAGACTAGCTGCTTATCTAACCCGAGTTCAGGAGATGCTTTATCATTTTGATTATTATACCATTTTCTACGTACCCCGAGAGCATAATAAGAAAGCCGATTCGTTGGCAAAGTTGGCAAGTACGGGCGAAGCTCAACACTTGGGACTCATTCCTGTCGAAACTCTATCCTCTCCGAGCATTGATCGAATGGAGAATGATTTCACATTTGAAGCTACTTCCAGCAGGAAGTCGTGGATGACCCCCTATCAAGATTACATTGAGCATGGTATATTACCTGAGCGTCGAAGTGAGAATAGACAAATTCTTCGAAAAGATTCGCGATTTGTCATTCAGAATGGAGTTATGTATCGAAGGGGGTATTCTATTCCTCTTCTCCGGTGTATCGCGCACGTCGAAGTCAAATGAGTGTTACACAATGTGTACAAGGAGAATGTGGCGATCACACTGGGGGGCAAGCACTTGCCAAGAAAATACTCCGATATGGATATTATTGGCCTACTGTTAATCGCGATGCTATGGACTATGCCAAAAAATGTGATAAATGCCAAAAACACGCTCGGACCCCTGGAGCCCCACCTACTGAGATAACACAAATGGTCAGTCCATGGCCATTTGTAATATGGGGGGTTGATATAATTGGTGCATTGCCTTTAGCTAAAGGTGGCACGAAGTATGCCATCGTCGCAATTGATTACTTCACCAAATGGGCTGAAGCCGAACCTCTTGCAACAATTACGACAAAGAAAGTAACCAACTTCGTGGTACGCAACATCATCTGCCAGTTTGGTCTCCCGCATACTATTATCACCGATAATGGATCCCAATTTGACAGTATTGAATTCAAGAATTTCTGTCAACGATTCCACATCCATAAGAAATTCTCTGCAGTAGCGCACCCTCAAGCGAATGGTCAAGTTGAAGCTGTTAATAAGGTCATCAAATCTATTTTGAAGAAACGACTGGAAAAGGTCGGGGGCAAGTGGGTTGACGAACTTCCTATGGCTTTATGGGCTTACCGAACAACTCACAAAACTGCAACCGGACACACTCCATTTTCTCTATCTTATGGCTCTGAAGCCATTATCCCAGTCGAAATGGAAGTTCACTCTCATCGTGTGACATATTATGATCCGAAAACAAATGCCATATTACTTGCTGAATCTCTGGATCTACTCAATGAGAAGCGTAAAGAAGCTGACTTGAGGGCAGCCGCATATCGGGGTCTAGTCGTTCGAATATACAATGCCAAGGTCCGGCCGCGAACCTTTGAACTCGGCGATCTCGTACTCAAGAGAATTTATACGGTCCCTTCGCACAGGAAACCAAATTGGGAAGGGCTGTATGTATTTTACAAAAGCTCGAAGATGGCACGTTCAAGTTGTCGACCGTTGACGGTCTTACTTTGCCGAGAGCTTGGAATAGCGAAAGTCTCCGTCGCTACTACACATGACAGGCTTTATTTATCTATTTTAGTCGATTTCTTCCTTTGCATTTTATTTTTGCATTTCGAAGTTTACATTTGTAATAAGGCAACTGATTTTTCCATGCTTCTTTCATTTCAGCAATAAAATGCCATCTCTTCGAGCCAGAGCTGTTATTCATTGAATGTGACGTACAATATCACGATGCACGGAGAGCTAAGTTCCATCATATGGTGGGATTAATTCAAATAGGAGGTGACTGTGATACGACCGGTCACTCACTAAGTGAAACCCGAGCTCGGGGGCAGAACACTACACCAGCATTTACAAGGATTGATACACGACAATCCTTCCACTAACTCTAAATTCCAAGAGTGTGAATTGGAGTACAAACATCCAATAAATCGTTCCCAAGTGCGAACGGACTCCAAATTCCCAGAGGGCGAATTAGAGTATAAACATCAAATAAATCGTTCCCAGAGTGCGAACGGACTCCAAATTCCCAGAGTGCGAATTGGAGTATAAACATCAAATAACTCGTTCCCAGAGTGCGAACAGACTCCAAATTTCCAGAGTGCGAATTGGAGTATAAACATCAAATAGCTCGTTCCCAGAGTGCGAACGGACTCCAAATTCCCAGAGCGCGAATTAGAGTATAAACATCCAATAACTCGTTCCCAGAGCGCGAACGGACTCCAACTTCTCAGAGCGTGAATTGAAGTGTAAACATAGATTACAGGTTCCCGGAGCGCGAACCGAAATATCAATACTAACTCCAAGTTCCCAAAGCGTGAAGCGAAGTATAAACATCAATTCCAGGTTCCCGGAGCACGAACCTTGTTACAAACATTGATAACTCTCAAATTCCTAGAGTGCGAACAAGATTATCGATTTCAAATTATCCTAAGTCCCCAGAATGTGGACATGTGCTTAAGATTTGCAATAAGTGCGATCAACCACCAAAACACAAATGTTGTTCCCCGAAACTTGGGGGCAAGAAAGCTTAAATGTTAATCGCTAACTGAAGCAATACAGTTCCCAAAGATCAACTCATTCATCAATCACGACACGTAATCGAGTTTTTCAGACTTGGCAAAAAAAATGAACCCTACTTGACGGTAAAAAACACCACAAGTATGCCGGATTGAAAGCCAAACACTGCAAATACTCAAGTAAAAGAAAACAACAATTTCCCATTCCATCAACTAACAAAAAGAAGTTTGATTACATGGCAAATCAAAAAATTTCGATTAAGTGGAGGCCGAATCCTCACTTATACACGGCTCTAAAAGAATGAAAGAAGAAGTAAAAGAACTGCTATTTACAACTACATAACAAGTCAAGAAGCTCAATACTTCTTCTTCTGAGGCTTCTTCTTTGGAGTTGAGCCGCTGGACCCACTACTCGGTTTCCTCTGAGATTTCTTGCCCTTCTTTGGTTCTTCTTCTTTGGAGTTGAGCCGCTGGACCCACTACCCGGTTTCCTCTGAGATTTCTTGCCCTTCTTTGGTTCATCCTCCGGATCGGGCATAATATCAACATCTTCCTCGGAGCTGGAGGGAACAGAGATTCTTTTGGAAGGGTGAACAGAAGGCATAGGAGCTGTGACAGGTGTCTGGGAAGCAACGCTTGAGACGGTCGCCGTGCCGCCAGGACAAATCACCATTAGTGAAGATTAGCTTGATGGGGCCGTGCCGCTTCCAGAACCACCGACCGCTGTCACCGTGGCCATCTCGTCGCTTATCTCAGCAAAAATCTCTTCTTCTAGAGACAACCGAGCTGTGCTGGATACGCTGGTGGTCGTCATGATAGAACTAAAAACTGTAGCAACTCCGCTCATTATGAACGAAGGATCAGGAAGAGGTTCAAGAGAATGACCAAGAAGCTCCTCAATCATTTGTGCATCAAATGACACCGAGCTCCCCTCTCCAATGTCGCCGCTCATGGAAGCAGTTGTAATTGCTTCGATGACAATAGCCCCCTGCACTGGACATAGGACCGGAGGTACTGGGGGCGCGGACGCAGCACTTTCAGTCATTGAACAAAGAAGAGCAAAAATAGTCAGTCCAATAAATTCACTCCAAAATCGTTGTTTTAAGACATGAGGGAAATATTCGAAGTACCTTCGTTGCCTTGCCTCGGAGCTTGAACAGGTTCGGAGATAGTAGTCTTACCAGGAGATAACCCCGGTTGATCCGGATTGTAAGCAGGAACGACTTGTGGATCAACCACGGCGGTAGCTTCGGAAGAAGTCGGGACAGAAATTTCAATGCTCTCGCTGTGATGCGCAACGCCCGAACCCTCGTCGATCTCCGTCTGCTGAATACCGAATTTTTCTTTCTCAACGAAGATTATCTCTTCATGAAGGATTCTTCTCTCTTCCTCGCTGAGCAGACGTGACTCAAGTTCAAACTCGTCTAATGTTTCATCTGGACAAGATATCTTCTTGTTCTCCACTAGTTTTTTTCCAGGCACTGTAGAGAAGCATAGAGTAGTCTCCTAACCAGGCAAAATTTCTGTGCTCTAACACATTAGCATCGTATGTGTCCAGGAGTTCGTCAAACTCATCCCCCATCTTGAACCGCTCCGCCCGAACTTTCTCCTCCACTTCCGTTTCCACCTCCTTAACCTTTGCAACTGCTGCATCGCGCTCCGTCCAAAGAGACACAGCTTGCTCACACGCTTCTTGAGCGGCCGTATTAGCATCATCCCTTTCCTTGCTTATGTCGACAAACTTGGCCTTTAACTCTTCCAGTTCTTTAACTGTCGCATCGCGCTCTGCCTCAACATTTTTATATCGATGGCCCAAGTCTTCTACTAAGGTGCAGTGCGCCTATTGCATTTTGCCATCTCTACTAATGTCTCATCGACCTTTTTTAGCGATTCAACTTCCGCCTTGCGGGAGGACTCCGCCTCAGATTGAAGTATATCGACGATACGGTTCTTCTGGGCCAAGTCAGCTTCTAGTTTCTCAATAATTTTGGCCCGGTCAAAGGCTGCTTTTGAAGCTTTAACAGCCGCCTTATACCATTCCTTGTACTGAGCATAGAAGTCGTGGGTATAACTAAGTGCTGTGGTTACAGCGTCTTCGGGAATTCTTTTAAGATTAGGAGGGAAGATGCAAGCGTCGAAGCAAATTTCCGGGAAGTCCTTCTTCAATTGAGCAAGTCTAATAGCCCCTTCATCGGATGGTTCAATAGGAGCCTCCTCCACAGCTGTGGTCGTAACAACCTCAGTCCTAGAACGATGCGACTCAGGCCTCGAAACCTGCAAAGACGGTTGCTGTCGCAGAGGCTTAAATAAATGAGTATGGCTTCTGGGTGGCGGAGGAGAGCGAGAAGGAGAAAGGTATCTCCGATCTCTATCCGAGCGCTCTTGACTAGAGTAACTACGAGGATAGTCCCTAGCATAATATTCTTGGCCATAATACCACTATTCGCTATCGAGATCGGAGTCCCCATGTTGAGATTCATAGTAAGACGAAGGATGATGCACTCTTCGGAGTTTGTCTAGTGTAGATTGACGGCCAGACATAGCACCTACAAAAGAGAAACAACTCGATTAAACACCAACTAAAGGCACTACGATGTATGTGGAAGTCATGTAGTGTTGTGAAAGTGTATGCAAACGTGCAAAACTCCCGACCAACCAGAAGTGTCAATCGCACTAACGGGTAAAGGCTTGCTTATTTCTAACGCTTCCCGGAGTTCATCCAACCCGGACTCTTGGTGGAGAGATACGTAAATCCGGGATGGAATGTCATCCAGTCCTCTAAAAGCATCTCTTGATTGACAAGGAACGACATCAGAGATAGTAATTCCGAGGATCAAACGAGATACAACTACAGACTTCCGTCCCTTAAATTTAGGGACAACAGCCTTGCCTTTCCATTTCTCTTCTATTCAGGAAAGATCAGCCGCTAGCTCGGTATCTGTGAGCGTCCTTTCATCGTCGCTCGCTTCTCTTATTACTATGCCGGGTTTTCTTTTCACTGTTTTCTTCTTTGTCATCGAACCCGGTTTCGCCAACCCCTCAATAACAATGCTCTGGTTCATTTCGATTAAACCCAGCATCCTTAAGTTATCATCAGTTAACTCCGAGTCGATGTGCCTTAAGTCGCTCGGGATCTCTTGTAAGCTTCGAACAATGCCTTTATAATATCCACCGTCTAGCCTCGAAATGATGGCTGTAAGAAGGACAGAGTATTAGTACAAGTGTTAAGAATAGCTATTCAAGGAAGATTTGCAACACTTACGTCTAGACAGCCATCGCCTAGCAAACCCTTGGGGGAACCGGACAAAAAATCATTCGGCATTAAAGTAGCTAAGTCTAGTCCAAGCCCCAGTCACAACCTGGCAGTTTCTGACCGCTTCCAGAAAAGTGAAAGATGAGCTATCACCCCTACTTTTGAAGTTAAATATGTATCTAATCTCAGACGGTCGCGGCGGGCGAAAGAAACAATCCATAAATATAATGAAGGCACTGTTCAACAATGCATGTCCGTTAGGATGAAGCTGTGAGGGAGCAATTCCTAAGAATGACAGCATCTCTCTAATATACTGATTAAACGGGGGAAGAGTTTCGGCCGCACAAGCATAACGATAGAAGGCAATATACCCTTCGGGCAGATTATGAGGTATGTCATCGACTCCCGATAATAACACATCGTTCGGAGATAGGTTATGTTTCAAACATATCCGGCCCAGCAAAGATTCGGAGATATAGGACTGGACGGAGTCAATAGGGTTCTCAATAAATAAAGCATCCGGCAATTCGTCCGGAGCCGGATCAATTACTTCGGCAGGAATATTAGGAATTTCAAGCATAGGAGGGGACGAACTCTATACCTCTTGTTGTTGGGAGCTCGAAGATTCCATAACTGACTAACTCATCAAAAAGCAACATTAAGTACATAGAAAACCCGTTAATTCCCAGTGTGAAGTGTGTGTGGTGCAGTGTAGTGTTATGCATTACTTAGAAAAATCCTACAGAGTTACAGAAAATTCGCAGGCGGCGAAGACATTAGAGATCCAGTCGTGATGACCGTCATCGCTGACCGTCATCGCCGAACCACCCGATGTTGGCAATTGATTCAAGTTAAAGTTTGTTTTCATGATGTTAAGTTATAGTTCCATCGACGAGCTTCGAAGGGCAGTCAAGTATGCACTATAAAAGTTCAGTCTACATATGCAGAGATGAAGCTCGTCGGAATCACGCCGCAAAATATGAGAAAAATTGTGTATCCATAGAAGTGACTTCGAATCGATCCAAGCCAGATTTTAAGTGTTCGAATCGATCAAAGAGACGGTACTTCGAATCGATCTCGTTCGGATCAAGACAGTTCATATCGATGAAGACCGGAGCCCTTTGAATCGATCAGCGACTCAAGCTTCGCATCCATCGCCAATAGGGGTATCGACTCAAGGTTCGTATCGATTGCATAAGCAGGGTGTTTGAATCGATCGCAGGTAGATAGTTCCATCGTATCGATCGCAAAGGATCGATACGATGACCCCGTTCATGCGATCGATTCGACTCGGAATCCCCACAGATGGAGCGTCAATCGATACGAACACTAGGGGCATATTATCGTTTCTCCATCGATATAACTCCAGATCGATATGAAGGACTCGTCCCTGTTTCTTCTCCAACCAGCTAACTCGATTTCGACTTGGACTCATTCAAGATTGAAATGAACAAAACGCGATGGAAAGGTTTGTTCTTGAATCTTCAGATCCATAAAGCTTCAACTACTTGAATGTATGAATCGATCCGAAAGAGTTGGATATTGCCTCGACTCGAAGGAAGGAAGAGTAGTTCAGCCTTGTTCTTGAAGGATCGAGATGGATTCGAAGACACAGGAAAACGAAAATAAAAAGTAAAAAGTGAGTGAGGCCTTAGTGTTTATAGGGGTTCTGTGGCGATTCGTATCCCGATAAGTAAAACCGGTAGCAGCAGGTGAAGCCATCGGAGCGATTCGAAGCATCGAGTTGGAATCCATAAGCCAAAACACCGTAATTGATTCGAACTCCAGCAGGTATCCGTATGAAACCACAGATCGAATCCATTACTTCGACTTCATCAAGACGATTCGAAGCACGGTGTTAAAAAGACCTAAGGAGCATTCGACCCCATCGAATTCGAAGTGTTCATCGACTCACAACGATACGCGGCCTATCGATGTGAACGATCATCTCGTATCTGTCAATTGTCATCGATACGAATGAGGGTCCACCATCGCATCGAGTCGAACGATGCTTTCGAATCCATCACCAAATATTTTCATCGATGCGAAGCGAACGATCATTATAGCCAGAGACAATGGGTTCCATCGATTCGAAGCTTTTGTTCGACTCCACCCACAGCATATCGATACGAACAAGCGTTACGTATCTACTGAATTCTAAATTCACCAGTACGATGTCGGTCCTTCAACTTTCTAAATTGATTCAGGAGAGGATTGATACGAAGGTACTTCCTAGAAACAACTAACGGACATTGTTACAACTCAAATTTCACATCGGTTTAGGAGAGGATCGATAGGAAATACGATACAAGAAAGCCGACAATGACTCGAATTGAACATTCATCCAATAACGACTGCTGCGGCACACAACTAAGCACTATCATACAACAACTTGTCATGGCAACGCAAGGTTACAACCTCCGACAAGAAAGTAATGACTGTTCAGAGTGAAGGCTGCAATTTCTCAAAGCACGTCATGTTTACACAAGACGTACTTTGGGGGGCAAATGCTATCCCGCCTTTTGGCAAGGCCATGACACCATGAACTCGACTAGAAATCAAGGACAGTTCGTCTTGAAGATCGGTTATACATAGGTCTAATATGGATGTCGGTGAATTTTGTCCGAGTCCGGATCGAGCTACAATTTATACGACATGACAAGCAAAGCTAAGAAAGCCGATATTCCAAGTTTCAAGCCAATCCGAGTTCGTATGCTCAAGCTATGATCGATTCAAGATAGAGAAAATAGCCTTTGTTCGAATCCATAGATTGCACTCTAGTTCGAATCCATAGACAGGGGTTCTGTTCATATCCATCCAGCTGAAGCCACTCCGTACCCATCAAGTTGTAGTGCTTCGAATCCATGGAGTCATTCCTCTTCGTATCCATTGGCTTGGAGTACTTTGAATCGATCAAGTCGCTCCACTTCGTATCCATCTGGACTCGATGGTTCGTATCCATCAGGTTGCCTCATGTCCATTTGCATTTGCATCGATCAGGAGCGAATTAGCCTCGCGTTTACATGATCCGTATCCCTCAAGACTAAAGAGTTTTGAATCCATAGAGTTGCTTTAGTTCGAATCCATCCTGCTACAACAAGCTTCGTATCGATCGACCAAAACTCACCGATCGATACGAACGAGCTTCTGTTCGAATCCCTTTGATAATGTATCCCTCGAATCCACTAAGTCAAAGTAGCGAAAATGATGGAGTCTACCCAGTCAATTAGGAGTGAAAAGTGGATTGACCCAGAAAATGCGCACCACGTCATCACGAAGGCGCGTGAGGCCATCGAGTCAAAGCAATCGATTCGAACAAGATCGATTCGAACGGAGCGTAGCAACTGGAAATGCAATTTCGAATCGACCATAACTCGAGATCTATAAGTCCAATTGCCATGAAAATTTCGCAGAAGCTTGCATACATGTTGAAGAATGTCCACACCGAATTTCACCTCGATTGGATCATTTTCTGATCGATCCGAATGGAGTTCGAATCGATCACAAAGTGGGCCCAAATTTCCTGAGGCCGGGCATGTGGGCCCCCTCACATGCCAGAATTGGTCTACCAGATTTTCAGCGAAATATCAGCCTCCTACGCCTATAAATAGAGGCCCTGATCATTCAGAAAGGGGATCGTAGAATTTTAGAGATAAAGCACGCCCGGACGCTGCCAGAATCACTCGATATCGTCATCACTGCTACTGATCTCGAATTTAATCTTATTATCTGATGTACTTTGCTCTAGAAAACTTGTAATCTTTAAGTATCGAGCAATAAAGTGATAAAACTTCATAGTGGACGTAGGCGATATGCCGAACCACTCTAAATTACTGTCTTCCGTGCAATTTACTTTTCTGTGACTTGGAGTTTTTGTTAGATAACCCTCATTTTCAATTTGATTTCTTCATTTATTATCCCTTCAAAAACTTCCGAAGAGTGTTGCCCAATTTTGGTGCAAACACTTTGGTGCTTTCACTGAGAAAACCCAGATTTTCTCCTGATCGTTGGATCTGTCAATCGAAACTGGATTGAATAAATTTAAGAGAGAGATCCAGACTTCAATTTCAGACTCCTTCCATACTGTTTAGATTTACCAAAATCTAGGAAAGGATTCTACATCTCAAGATGGTTAGCACAAGAACCACTTCTACCGCCGCTGGTCAAGAAGGCCGGAATAGACAAAATCCCACGCAACTACCTACACCCAATCAAGATGATACCGGACATTCAGATCCATCAGGTCCGGTCACTCGACAAGAGTTCCCGACATACTCCAGGAACTAACCCAAAGTCGGCAACAGCTGGCTGAACAATTACGCGCCAATGTTGAGTTAACTAATCAACTAAACAGCCAAAGACGTGGAAGATCCAGTAGGGATCATGCCCCCTCATTCTTCCACTGAAAACTCTGCCTCGTCTAATTACAGCGGCAGATCTACTCGTCCCAGGCTAGACGGAAGTCATGCGCATGCTGTTGGTCACCAGCAAGCATTAACTGTTGGGCATATAAGAGTTGGCCCTTCTGCCAGTTTTCATACAGGACCCTCCTCCCGAGGAGGCACTGTTCCACAACATACCACGGATAACCATGCCACGGCCACTGTAGTTGGCATAGGAGTTGATACCCGAAATCAGTCCAATCAGAACTACCACCAGCAGGAACATGCTCCAGAACATATGTCCCAGAAGACATCGAGCCAAGGAGGCGAGATACGGATCGTCGACAGCTTCCGATCCCACCTCGCACTGTGGAACCCGACCAAACTTTTTGAAGATGTTAAATCAATTTTTCTCTTATCTTTATTTGCACAAGTCTTTGAATTCCTCCTCGGAAAGATCACTTCTTCTCCATTTGTCGACCTTGCCGTCTTTGAAGATTTTTAGGACAATGCCATCTCGAGGAGTTATTGCATCTCAGGCAACTACTGTTCTAAATGTTTTATTTTGGTGGCGTTATCATCTTGTTAAGCAGATGATGTTAGTTGCCTTGGTACAACACCCTCAAAGTTAAAAGTTGGAGTGATATTTTCCTCTAACGTTTTAGTGTGAATAACTTCCTCATCCATTCTGCATAGTCTCTTGGATTTCATTTTCTTACAGCAAGTTAAACATCCCATAATTAGTCTATAAGTTAACCACAAGTTCGGAGGTTCAAGCCCTCCATCTAGAGCCAAATTTTTAGTAAGAAAACATGCCAATATTTCGAAAGCTATGTGGCTAGCAAATAAGATTATATATGTAACAAAATATGACCATCGAAAGAGTTCACTACCTTCGAAACCCTCCTTTCGATCAGGTTGACTTGGTTAAATGGCATTCGGGGAATAGTTTATAGAAATATTGATAGTAGATCATTGAAAAAATTATCTTAATTGAAATCAAGGTAAAGGAAGAAGCCTCTTTTTTGAAATCCCACTTTCGAACGAGTTGAAAGTAGCTATTCATACTAATTCTCATCCCTTTCGATCATGTCGAAAGGTCTTCTTGACCCCTTTCGATTATGTTGGAAAGTCTGCTTTCAAAATCAAAATTTCACTCTTTTTGGTGGAACTCCTTCAAATGGGTTAAAGATATAGTTGAGTATATGTTCCTTTCAAATGAATCCATCTTTTTGCACGATGGCTTGTCATAATAAACCAGATTCCTTTCGAGATATCCCTTTCAACTAGGTCGAAAGGGATCGTGACTTCTCAAAGCATATCTGATTCACAATTGGACAAGAACCATTTAGCATATTCAACTGTGGATCATCATGGATAATTGTAAGTTCTATAAGCTTATCAATGCTGAAACCCAATATCATCTTTTTGTCATTATATATTATTAATCTTGATGATAATGTGTTTCGCATGTATGCAATCCAAGTCAATCCCACCACACTAGACAGAAAGAAGTTTAGAAGATAATATGGCATCATGTGCAATTGATTATTAGTCTAGCTAATGATCGTAATGATCTCCCTCATAATCGAAATCCTTAATGAATCCATGCATTTCTTGTTTTTCCATTAATTCAAAAGGAGTTACAAGTTAATGAGCTTTTCCTTGAATCAATTTTAGGATTGCAAAGATTTAGTCGTTGTAAAGAAGTATAAGTCGAGGAATGAGTTTAGGATTCCAAAATCCAGTTCCCAAGATTGAACCCTAGGGTCTTAATTATAAATGCAAGTCGGGCTCCTTTCGCGCCCCTTCTTTCAACTCAGTCGCAATGTCCTCCTATCCTCTACATCCATCCTTCCGACATAGTCGAAAGGTTCAAGTGTTTCTTTCCTTTGCTTTCTCCTGGATTGATTTCGACTTCATCGAAAGGATGATGGATACGTCCTTTCTCTTTGTGTTGCTTTGCTGTCATAAGAGGTAAAGATACAAGCTTCTGACTCTGTCAATATGTAGTTTTCTTGGGTTTCGAAGGTGTTGAAGTGTTAATAGTTCACCACGATAGACAGCTTTCAAGCACATGCTTGTGAGTTGATGCGGAACCTTCCCTAGATATTAAAGGTTTCGACCAGCTCGAAAGGCCTGATTATGCTTTTGAAAGGATTGTCTGAACAAGGAGTCTCTCTGAGTAGTCTGAATGAAGACAAAACCTTTGGTTTTGATATTTTTGGGGCGTTTATGAAGGGATGTTATCCATTCCCTTCAATGAGGTGTCTTTAACTCATTCTAAAGGCCCTTACGCGTGCAAAAGCACATATTTCAAAAGGGTACTACTGAAGCGGTGGAGTACTCTTGATCCTTTCGTCCCCTTCGAAAGTTTGTAATACTTCTGGCCTTCGGCTGTAGTGTCCCTTCAAGTCCTTCCAGAGGTCATTTGTGTATCTATCTGCATTGAAAGGTTTTAAAAAGGCAAAAGGTAGCCTTATTTTCCTTCTTTCATCTCTTCAAAAGCTCTTGCATTTTTTATCATTTGTGATGATGTTTGATGCTCGCGACTCCTTCGAAAGCCATCTCAACGCCCTTGAAACAATTTTCTATGGAACTTTGTTCTTAAGTAGATTTTATGGTTAACATTAGCGATAAGAGAGTTCAGATTACAGAAGTTGACAATGTCCCCTTTCCTGATGACATAACCTTTTGTGTTATCACCAGAAGAAACGTTTACTCCATCCATATATTATGTATTTACTAGAAATTTCTACATTGCCCATCATGTTTTTAGAGATTCTGCTATCCAGAAACCTTCTTGTCTTATTTTTTAGTACCTACAAGGAAAAAAGAATTTTTAATTCAAATAGTAGTTTGGTAGAAACTTGAAAATAAACTTACTATTTTTTGACTATAGAAACAAATTTATCTATAAAATTATTTCATGCTGAATAAAAATTTATATCCATAACCTAGTTGACATATTATTTTGTTTGGACTAACTCATATTATGTTTCTGACCTTAGTATATAGTGAGGCATATCTCTTTATACAAGGTTAATTACCTCCCGTTTTCATAAACCCTAATCCATTTTTATTATAGAAGGTTTTTAAATATTTTTCAGATTTGACTAATTATCTATTCCATTAATAATTTCAATACACTACAAGGCACCTTCTTTGGTTACTCTTATAGTTCACTACTCTTATCTTTTAAAAGTGTCCTAAATATCAATCATTATATTTTTTGGTAATTTATTATTCTCATCTCTATATGCCTCAAAAATTTCATTCGGAACAAGAGTTTGAGAATTTAAATTTTCACCAGAATTTTGAGATTTCTATAACTCTACTTCGAGAACTATTATCGCATCTTTTAGCTTTACTACTTCTATCTCAAGTCTATTATTTAATGCAGTCAATTTTTTCATTTCCTTTTAAATTGTTTTATACTATTATACTAAGGAAAATTTTACTTTTAAGAGATTGTCATAGGAAAATTTATTGCGTACTTCATTGTCTACATCCATATAACATACATTTGCTTTCGTTGCGTCACTTTCATTATGAGACAATGATGAGGAGGAATTAGAATCATCCCAAGTCACTCGAAATGCCTACTTTTTCTTCTTTGGTTTTTTTCTCGATATTTAAACATTCTTTTATCCATATTATATTCATACTATCCTTATTGATATGTCCTCCTTTATTACATTCGATTCACCTCAATTTGGATGAATTGTCGTCATTGGTGGACTTCTATTTAAATTTCACCGGTTTTTCTATATTTCTTGTAAAAATGCTAGTTTAACCATATTGAAAGTGAGGATTTTATAGGCATGAAGTGTAATGGACTTGTTCTCTTGAGCTTTCTTCTTTTTAACCTGAACGTTGACGTCCTATGACATTAAATTTCCATTTAGCACTTCAACATTAACCTTAGAGAGATCTTCGCCTCCTTGATTGTAAGGACCTTTCTCTTACACTTATTAGTCAAAAGTTTAATATGTTGAATATTATATCAAAATCACGGGAGGTGGGTTATATAGAAATGAGAGAGTGTTATATATCTTAAAACCTTGAATATATGTCAAATATACTCTCATTGGGTTTCAATTTAAATTTTGCATCTAATTTTGAAGAACTAAAATCTTATTTGAACTTATTTTTTCCTTTTTATGTCACCTATAATGTGCGCCAAATTTCATTTGTAGATTTACAAACGCTGACTCTATTAAACTCATTTTTGTTCAGTGCATGGAATAATATATGGATGGCTTTGGAGTTGTTATTTAAGCGATTTTTACTCAATCTGCTCGTAAGTAATTAACATAACAATTTAGGCATAACCTGACCCAATCGAAGCTCATCCA
Organism: Allium cepa; assembly: GCA_030765085.1. Taxonomy (NCBI): domain Eukaryota; kingdom Viridiplantae; phylum Streptophyta; class Magnoliopsida; order Asparagales; family Amaryllidaceae; genus Allium; species Allium cepa. Next base: position 752,552,951 of record CM060931.1, on the reverse strand, counting down.
ACTAATCTTTGGCCGGTCTGCCCCTATCACGTTATGCTATGATTGGCCCAAAGCCAGCCTATCTGCTAAGTAGGTCATCTTGTCGATGAACAGTTGGCATAACACAAAGCGGCATAAATGGCTAACTCACCGAATAAGGATGGAATTAAGCCTAACCATCTTCGATCAACACTAGCCAAACTTTCCACTAACCGACGCCTTCATACCTACCTACACACAACAACACTTTACCAACCAACCAACTCACTAGATAAAATCAGCTCAAGAATGACCCGTCTTTAGCCCGACTTCATTACAGCCACCTTTAACTAGCCCCAAGCAACCGGCTACGTCATCTCGTAGCTGGCCTAGCACTTCTATTGTAACGTGGTCCTTAGCACCAGTCAACTCTCCTCAAAAAATAGGCAATAAGCAACTAGCCTTTCTTGGAAGTCTATATCAAGTCTGACTCTAGACCAACCCATCAAGATTAGCTCTATAGTTGGTCGACACACTCAAGATGGCTTCAACAACAAATTCATCTATTAAGACTAACTCAAACTTGAACTGTCTCCGACCCGGCATCATGATAGCCTATCCCGTTATATCACAACCGGTCTGGCACTTTCTTTGCACCTTGGTCTTCAGCAACATTCAGCACATGACAAAACATACAACCTACTATATGAAAAACTATAGCAAAGCAGCCATGAGCTTTCTTACTTTTTAGCTTGTCGTTAGCATTTAATGCACACTAAATGCAAGGTATGACCTTGTAAAGAAGGACAATTAGCATGCTTCTCATCCACTCTTTCCTCTAAACCTTTACAACCGTTTTGCACCAGCCCATGCAATAACATCAAAGGCCATGCATGCTTCTCGCTTGTTTTACTATGCAATCTCAGACATCAATTAAACATTTCAACAACTATATACACCCTATGTATTGCCACTTAAAAAGAGTTGGAAACTATAAGAATTCTTTTCATTATCACTTTCCCGAGCTCTCGATATAAAAAATTAAAGCATAAAGTACATAAGATTAGCTAAATTTTTTAGTCTTAAGTGCTTTATCTCCCATTATTCTTTTGTAATTCCTTGTAACAATAAGAGAGAAGTATAGCAAGAGATCTTCACAGTGGACATTAGCAAGTTGGTTGAATCAGTATATATTTGGTGTCGTTTACTTTACCTTGCTTGCTTTCTTCCCTATTTTACATTTTAAGCCTAGGGATTAGCAAGCAACTTTTTCTTTCACAACTCAACCAAACTAACTCTAAGGTCGGCTAAATATTTAATTAACATTTTAATGCTAAAAGGAGGCCTCTCCTTAAAGCTCTCCTCTACTATCACTTTTCCTCTCCATAAAAAAATCTAATCTGACTTGTTACCATGGAACTAGTCCCTGAGGTTGAAGGTAACGACTCCAATGAGCGTGAAACCTATGGCAATACCATTACTAGTTCTGTCGGCCCCTTTCATGGGCTCAATAATGATATGTGGCATACCATGTTGAAAAACTTAACAAAAGTTGAAACTTTGGCCCATGAAATGGAAAACCAAAGGATGCGGTTGGATGCCCAAGCTACCATAAACTATGTCATATTAGCTCCTACTACAGTCAACCTTATTGACCTTCTTGTTTACCAACTTGCCCTTCTCGACGCATATGACCTCATGAGCATTGTTGAGGCATGGGATAAAGTGATGCAAATAACCTTACTCATGCATGCTCTTTCTTATCCAATAAGGTTTCATACATAGACGCCAAGCCATGTTGATATTGCTCCAACTGTGGCCATGCTTAAGGAACTAAGACATCATTGTTCCCTTCCGTGGAACGACTATCTTCATTTAAGCTTCTACAGACATCTTTTTTTACCAACTCAGCATCACTGCTCTGGCCATCATCATAGAGCCTGGGGCTCCCACAGCACACTCTTAATCTCATAGGGGCATGGTTAAAACTTGATCAAGGGGAGGGCAGGTCAATCGTTGAAGATTACCCTTTGTGTACAGAAGGAGGAGGTTTCCTACACCACCTCGCCATCATCATCACTCCTCTTCTGAACATCAATCCCTATTCCACCAAGGCATTTCTTGAGCCCATATCTAGTATTTTCCTATAATATCCCATAGTAAGTGGACGCTGGCGTCAAGGAGGAAATGAACATCGTTTATAAGCCCCTAGTGGTAGGGGTGTATCATTTTTCGACGACGAGAATGGAAAGCCATTTTATAAGGAAATATTGAATACTTACATTCATAATCGGTATGTTTTTCCTCCCATTAACAAGTATTATGGAAATTCTGACCCATCTGATCACATTTTGGCTTTCAACTCTATTACCCATGTCGATCCACTTTCCAGCCAAGCAAAATGACCATTTCTATCTACCCTCGCAAGACTAGCCACTTGCTAGTTCTTACGTCTACAAATGGCAACATTAATTCTTGTATTTATCTATGTGTAGATTTCAATACTGGGTTCTTCGCTTCTAAAACCCATGATGGACAGCGAAAAAGGTAGCATCAGATAGGGGCTAACTGAAAACTTGCGATCGTATGTCAACTAATAAAGAATCCATCCAGGAAAAGGGTACCGACTTGAGCAGCCTGGTCGTGGCCCTCAGCTCGAGGATTGGTGTTAACCTAAAATATGGAGAGAGAGAGAGTGAGAGCATCAGAAGCAGCGACTGCATGTCGGATTGGCTTTTATCAACGGATGAACGATGTAATGATAATGGATGGCGTTGATCTTTCGAATAGCGACATTAAGCCTGGCATATCAACTAGCGTGTTCCTCGCAACAACACCGACTGTTGACCCAATAGTCAAAAAGTGTAAAACCAAGAAGCGAGCCAAAGTTGTCTCTTGGTATAGGTTCATGTATCCCAATTATGCTGATTTGAATATGACATGAAAATAATATATCTAAAAACCAGGATCGAGTTAGTTTCAAAGACCAAACATGGCCAAATTTGAGAGAAGGGACGAGCCTCTTAGGCAAAATGAAATATTTCCGGTACACCAAATCAATGGCCATGCCACCAATGAATTCTAGGTGCTTAAAGACGAAATTGAAAGGCCTATCCAACAGGGATCCTTTTAGAGTTTGTTAATGATTAAGTAGGATAGAGGAACAATCGTGACAACTGATTGACACCGCCCCTATAACCCAACAACAACGTCACAACATTCACTAACATTTGACCATATGTAGTCGCCTATTTATGACCGGTAATAGTTGAGGAGCACAGTCCAAATATTAAAAGGAAGCGGGCTCAACTAGCAAATTATATTCTTTAGAGCATCGAGTATCCATGGCACCAAGGTTGGAGCCAAAGCAGCACATAAATTACACTATCCAGGACTGGAGGCGGTCTCATAACCCCATCACGATCATATGGTCATCACTCTTGCAATGGAAAACTAAATTTTTTTTGAGTATCCCAGTCAATGCCATGTTAAGACATGTTTTCGAAATTGTTAAGCTCCTTGCCTCCAGTCCCTCCTCCTACACCTTCTAATATACAATACCTCACTTATGACAACCTTTGACCAACAAACCCTTGTAGCGAAGATCCAAGTTAACTTTGTGGTGGTTGATTGCCCTTTTTCTTACAATCTGTTGATAGGAAGATCGACATTGATCGAATCGAATTCCATTATCTACTATATCTAGCTTGTCATAAAGTTTCGTGTATAGGGTGAGATCAGTGAGATTAGGTCAAATTAGCAGAAGGACTAAGAGTTTTATGGAACGTTCACCAAATAAGCAAAAATGGGTGTCCTTATGCTTCAACAGGAGCTTACAACACTTACAAGGGAGTCGCTCGAGAGAACCATCGAGTTGGTCAATGGTCAAGTTCAAGTTGAGACCTCCCACCATGCTAAAGCATTCATACCGACTCCATCCACCAAGAACCATCCACCTAGACAAGATGTAGCAATCAATGATAGGTTACCCGAGAGGACTCCCGAGCTAAATAACGCTCAAGGTCGTGCTGGAACCATCCTTGCCATTGAATAAACAAATACTAAAGGTGTATCGTCCGAGAGTACCCTTGAGGTTAGTAAGGCTTAGGGTTTTACTGGGACCACCTCAGCATTGAAGCTGCATTAGCTAGCTATGTCTAGCCCATGTGTACCATTGAGCCTAATAACACTAAAGGTCCTATCGGGACCTTCAACCACAATAAAAACTAGGATTTCAAGAATGGTAACATCCTATAAAGTTAGTGGTAATGAATAATTAATTATTAAGGCTTAAAAATAGAAATTGAGCAAACTTTTGATTTTGACCATGGAACTTGCATTATTGCGTTCATGGTGATTTTCTGAGAAATTTTCATATGAAGAGTTTTGCAGTCAGAGCTCAAACGAAGAAGCTATTAGCTTTTGAAGTTTTGGAAACAAAAATAATAAAAAAAACAAAAAAAGGAAGTAAATATTATTAATCACATGGACTGCACCAGTTGAATGATCGAGATCTTACTATTTTAATCTAACAGATATGATTGATTCGTGCACCTATAATACATGCCTAGTCCTTCAAATTTCTTCCCATATTTTCTATTTAAAGTAGTAAAGTTATGCTCATTTCCCTTCTTCACTATTTTTAAAATTATAAATTATTTATAGATACATAAAAATTGGAGAAGGGCGGAAATTAAAAGAGAACAAGTAAATCCATATTGCAAAAAAAGGTAATTTCTATAATTATAAATATATATCACCCGTAACCCCAAATCTCTTCTTAGATCTTTAGTTCTAATAGTATGTATATAGCTAGTTATACATTTTCTGTTGGATTGGAAAGGAAAAGGAGTCGAGTAAAGAGATGAATTTGGATTTGTGAGATTTGGAAACCTAGAAAGGTGAGTGGGAAATTATATAATTCATTTATAACATTGAAATTTATATCACTGAAGTTTATTTAATTATCATGCATATATAAGATTCGATGGGTTGTAGGCTTAAAAAGAACATATAGGAATATCGTCTGCATATTTTGTAAGATAATTAATTGGAACAGGAATGTTATTTACTCCCTAATTTGGAAATTTGGTATGCGATCCCTAAATTTTTTAAATTTCAATGTTGATAAGGTTGTAAGATCTATTGTAGATTTATGATAATTGGGTTATAAATTGTTATTATAGATTTAGATTGCCCTAATTTGATTGGAATGTGAATTTCAATGTTTTAATTTATTGGGATTGGAACATAATTTAGTTGTATCTATTTCCTTATAATCTCCATAAATTATGTAATTCCATAGATGAATAAAAAAAAAGTGTCGTTTGAAATAATAAGGAATATACCAAAAAGGAAAGAGATGTGCAAAGTATGAATGTTCTTCCACATAGTTTGCACTGCCTACTTCAATAAAAGAAAAGCGATAATTTCTTATAATTTCAAACGAAGCAAGGTCTCACTTTTAATTAATTTATAGAATGTTATAAGTAATCCTTTTCGAAGGGATATCTCTGATAAATTAAAATATGGAAAGGAATGTTAAGGTTTAGGAATTAATCTTTAGAATTAGGAGGATGTATGCGTATAGAGGTATAACTACGCTTACCGAATAAAAATAAAATATATTTATATAACATAATATGCATCGATAGTCACATTATTGTTCATTATGACGCATAGTTATAAATAGCATAGTAAATTATAGGATTAGTAGGTGTAGATGGAAAAGACATAGTAACTCCAAAATTAATATGGTAATAAATTAATAGAGCATCTATAGTGTGGTTAGCAAGGGTTCTTAGCTCCCTATTAGAGGGAGAGGGTTCGAACCATGGCATCCACGCTTTAGTAGTCTGATATTTATGAAAGCATGTAATAATCCCTCAGATGATTTAAAGCCTCATAGTCAAAAAGTTCCGCTACGAGGGCCTGAGTTAAAAAGAGGTAGGGTGGTGGCGGATCTTCTTACATCCCTGGCTTAAAAAAATAGGGCAATAGATGTATAGTTAATAAGGAGTCACATGAATTAGATGGGAACATAAATGTTGTAACGACCTAGAATTTTATTGCTTTGAATTGTGAATATTTGATAAATTATAAATATTCAGTTAATGGTTTTAATAGTCAAACAACCTTCTTTTAATTAATAAATAATGATGGTAAATTGGTTTGAAAGTTTGTTTACAAAAATAAATATTTTGATGAAAAATTGAAAATGTTTCCAAAAATCTTTTTTTGGATTTTCGATTTTTCGTCAAATAAAAGTTGTTGAAAACGTGTTTCGCACTAGTTTACATTTGTACACAAATGTAGTAACAATTCAAATAGTATCAAAAAGATTTATAAACATTAATTAGTATTTGAAAATTCAAAGTACCAATTAAATAAAATAAGTAAGGATTAGTAAAAGAGAAGATTTTCCGTGTATTATTTTGTATGCATAATTGTAAAGATTTAAGTGTCTCTTTTTGTGATTTGATGGGAGGTACACTTGTTCACGTGGCATGGAAGGATTTGGAGGGTATTTGTGTAATTGGGCAAAGGGGCGTTTGGTATCTTTTGCCACTTTTTCTCAAATTTATAAATACCCACCACACTTTTAGAAATTCATTTTTCTTCTTTCCACTTTCTTCTTCTTTCACTTCTTCCATTTCTTTTCCCACTTAAGTTTTTATAAGTAAATCCACATCAAAACACCTCTTTCCCTCCTAAAAATTCTTATATAACCTTGTGGTAGCATAACCATCACCATCACAACCCCAAGATCCAAACTCTAGCACTCAAAATCCCAAAATAGGATTGGGCCATGAGAAATTAGGAGGAAGGGGAGGGCTTTGGCCGTGAATGCAAGGTGAATGGGAAGATCTTGTGTGGTTTCTAGGTCGAGGGTAGTCATTATCCTTTGGTTTGAGTTGGTGCACGTTTTTATCTTTTACTTTAAAATAGTTTTAAAATTGACAAAATGTTGTAATAATTTAGTGCTAGCCTATAGTGTTATATGTGTGTATTTGTGTTGTGTATATATTGTTGTTGTTGATTCCCACTTGAAAGTGTATGAAATAAACAACTATTATGTTGCGGGGACAAAATAAAAGTGAATGGAAGTCGGAGTGTTCCACAACAATTATTCGCTGTGGAAGCACTTCGAAGAATGGAAACTTTGAAGAAGGATACTAAAGTATTCCTCGCCTTGTTGATTTTTATTTACATATATTATTGGTTATGTAAATGCTTATGTATATGGAAAGTAAATGTTTCTTATTTATAGTTAACTTACTCATTGTTAGTTTTATTGTGATATCGAAATCCTATGCTCACCTCTTAAGTGATTTACCACTTGTTTTCTAGAGTGTTTAAATAGTCTAGCTTTGTTTAAAATTGACCATCTTTAAAGGGATACAAGTTCTAAACTGGTTTTAAAGAGTTTTTAAAAAAAGGAGGAAGGAATCATGGATTTCAACACTATTTTTTTAATAAATTTTTGTGATAAAAGGAAAGAAATTATGGACTATAACATTCTTCTTATAGTAAATGGTTTCGGTAAATTGGAAAGTAAGTGGATTTATAATACTTTGTTATTATTGAAAAGTGTTACTTTTATAAAGGACAAGATATTGCCCATTAATCAAACTTTCGATTAAAAAAGTGATTTGGCAAATATATTTAAGAGCCATTATTTTGAAACTCTCAGATCTTATTTTAATTTCTAGACTCGAGGTATCAAACTTATTTCTATTTTGAAATTTAGAAGTTTGTTGAGTCAGGGTTTTAGTGGTACAAATTTCATCCCCAACTTAAATAGTTTCATTTCTATCCGATGGAAGGTATTAGTTCAAAATTGAAGGCTAGAAATAAGTTTTCGGAGTTGGCTTTACGATCGTTTAAAAAAAGATTTTGTTTCATGCAATAAATTTCTTTGTCAGCCATTAGGAAACGTAAAAAATATATGATAATTAGTGAAAAAATGTTGACATGTTTATAAAATGTAAGTCATCTTATATTTGGCACTAAAAGCTGATGATTTAATTTTCCTCTATCTGTGTGATCTAGAATCATAGTTTTTTAACTAAGGCAAGGCCGGAGCAACTAGTGCTCCATCTTACCCGACTTTGATTTTCGACGAGTGATAAAGAAATCGAAAAGTCGGTAACATGATAAGGATAAGAGGTTAATTTTGATAAATGGGTCATGATTAATTAAGTACATGATTGGAATAGGGAAGACATAGTTTGTTTGCACTACAATTTGTGAAAATGGTTTTAAAGTGGATTGTGTGTTTGGTATTGCTAAAATGGTCTAAATTTATAGCATTAAGTCTAAAATATAGCCGTTTATTACTGTTGAAATGTAGCCAAAATCAGAAATATGGTCGTTTATATTTATTAACAAACTTTCTAATAGAGTTAGGAGTAAGTTCTAGAGGCAATTATGTAATTTGTTGTATAAACCAAAGGGATAACAAATCTTGTGCAAAATAAAATGTGTTTTATTTTTATTATATACTTGATATTATGTGTTATATTAAATAACTAATTCAATTAAAAGTATATTTAATAAAAAATCCATAAATGGTATTGTTATTCGACCTTGTGAGCTGGCTAAATTCAAACTGACTGGACAAGTTAGACTCCACGATTATTGAGGCAAGGAGCCCAAAGAGATGGTCCTTTGGGTCAAGATATAAAGTACAAACAAGATTACAAAGTCGGGAGGAAAGCCATCCTAAGAAATTCGATAGCCATAAAAATTACTACGTGAGGGATCATCATCGATCCCGCGCCTAAGAAAGAAAATCACTAGGTAAGGGATCATCACTGATCCCACACTTAAGGCAAGACGCTCATGCGTTGAATCCCATTAATTATAGGATCGGTACTGATCCCTTCCCTAGGCAATTGGTACTGATCCCCAAATCTTCATCCAAATTGACCCCCATTCCTTCCACTCACTACTAATAATGCCGAAAGCCCATTTCAAGTTCCCTTCCTATGATTCTATGCAATTCTCTGTGGATCTCCATAAGCACTAGAGTCAGCAACACCCTGGAATACACTAAGTATAGGTCAGTGCTACATCCTACATAGGGGATCGATACTGTTCCCTAAGGCTACAACTAAAGTAGCTCACACTCCTATGACACTCTTCTCTATCTACAAAAATCCTGATTCAAGTGTTGTTCTGGAGTTTCTATGAATTATATTGAAAATCTCCATGTACAGCCTAAAGCAGCAATTCAACCTTTTGTAGATCCATCGCGTAGACCAAAAACACCTAGGCGAATATGCAAAACTACCTTGGAAACATGAAACCAACATCAAGAAGAGCCAACAAAATAAGTTGCGGGACCCTATGATGCATACATAAGGATCAGTACTGAACCCGAACCCTAGGGAATCTAGGGCCGAGATTTTTTGGAGGACTCTGTCTTCATCGTGAGGATTTGCAAGCGAAATATCGGTGGGATATTGGCCATTTACCCCTATAAATACAGATGGCATGGTTCATTCTAAGGATCTTTACACTGCCATTACACTCTGATTCCATTGCACTCCAAAATCCCAACCATTCTCTGCTACTTGTAATCACAAAATCTAGTGCGAAAGCAATAAAATCATTCTAGTGAACATCTGCCAAGGTTGCCGAACCATTATAAATTTATGTGTGCTTGTTTTTACTTTGTTTTCATTTACATTCCTCCATTCAATCTCTACTACACACTTTTCTTGGGTGCTTGTGCCATTTTTGGTTCAGACATTTTGGCACTTTCACCAAGAACTCGATTCTCATGCTATTTGAATCCTTGTCAACTATTGGATTTCCTATAATCCAAGGAACTGATCTAGTTCCTTCTAAACTACTTTCAGTGCTATTCGTATTCGCATAAAGCTATCTTCAATGTCCATTAGGAAAGACAAATTTGTTGCCTCCTCAAGAGTTACTAATGAAATAGAGAATGTTAACCTTCACATCCTAAATGAAGATAAGCAGCAAGATGCTATTAATGTCCAGTGTCCTCTAAATGCTATCATCAGGATTGATTTTGAGCATATGATGAAAGATCTATAGGATAGCCTTGCTAAGTTGAACCAACAAATCCAAGAGAACAAAAGCTTGATGACCCAACTAAATTCCCATCATAGGAAAAGTAGAAGAGACCCATCTCCTCCATACCCAAAATCAGGTAGTTCCTCATCATCTGACAACCTTCGGAGAAACAAAAGGCGAAAGGCATATAAAGCTAGAACCTCTAGGGGGGAGAATGCAACCAACCCTTACCTAGGTATAAGGGTTAGTACTGATTGCCTCCTGTAGGGTTCAGTACCGAACCCACCCATCAAGGAGCATGACTTCAAGCAGGAATTGAAACGTGATACGAAAGCACTGTAATTGACCAAGGCACCGAATATTAAGATTTTTCTACTATATTTCACCCAAGGAACGAATGCGGAGCTGCCGAACAAATGGTTCTTACAAAGCTAGGAGAACTTAGGAAACGAGGCACGAACCAAGATCGTTTAGCAGGAAAAGCATAAGGAATACATTACGATTACCACATCCTAGCAGGTTCTCAAGAGCCGAACTTGGCTAAGATGGTCAGAACTTGCAAGAGAATGTCAAGGCCAAACTAATGACTACTGGGGTACCTCCCTAAGTCGAAATCCCTTTGTTGACGCCAATCTATATGAAGAGTATCCACTGAGATTCAATATACTAACCAAGCTTGCATATTCAGGGAAGACGGACTCCAGATAGCATCTTATAAAATACGAGTGGCATATGGACTCCACCAGAGCGTTAGATGCAATCATGTATTGGTGCTTCCTAATCTTCCTAGATGGAGTGGCGACTATGTGGTTTACTCAATTACCGCCAGCTCTATCTCTACCGCCAAGGTCTATCTCTTCTTTTTCTCTACCGCCAAGGTCTATCTCTTCTTTTGGTCAGCCGGCAAGGAAATTCATTGAGCGATTCAAAATGCATACAACTTGCCCCAAAGATTTCATGTCATTGTATAACTTATTCCAAGGAACATGGGAGTTGCTCAATGACATTTTGCAAAGATTCAATACAGCTACTACTGGGGTGAGCAACCCTCAATAGAGTATAATCCCGATGGCTTTGATTAAAGGGATCCACCTCGGTACAGACTCTGGATTGTTTTTTCAACAAGGTGGCCCAGTACTTGCGTAAGGAGGAGGTTACACTAACTTAGAGAGGCAATGATATAGGATATCAGGCGGAAGAAGTGTGAAGCAACATCGTTGTGAGACGGTCTGGGGCGAGTTTCGGGAGCATAGCTGTGAATGTACAAAATAAGAGCAGTGGTCAAAGCAAAGGCCATAGCAGGGACACGGATGAAAACCCAGATTCTGGGTGATAGTCGAGAATCCTGAGATTTGACACCTGTGCCCCACTAAATGATTCAACTGAAAATATTTACTTAGCCATACATGACTCGGAGTGGTAAAGGAAACCAACCCTGGGGGAGTCAACTGAAGACCAGAGGAAGCCTGGAAAATTCTGTAGATTTCATGAGACATACGATCATGGCATGAACGAGTGTAGACACCTTAGTGATATGATTTAAGAATTGATTTGAAAGAAAAAGCTTCAACAGTTGGTGAAAAACCCACAAGATAGCGGTTAAGGAACATCCAACCACCAATGAGGACAAACCACTCCTAGTGCTAATGAACCTGGGCAGCCTAAAAGGAAATTGATTATAGACTAGACCACCGACTGTCATCATCCAGTTATGAAGAACTGAAGTGGAATGGAATAGAGAGCATCTACGATACTATTTCGCTTGCGAATAAAAATTATTCCTATTTGAATTGAATTATTTCATAAGACAGACTCTGTTATTTTTTAATAAAATGGCTTTCCAGCCAAGTAACTTTAACTTTGTGCAATTTTGTTGTGAATTATGACCAACTCGAATGAAATTGCATATAATTAATGCAGTTGTGTAGGTACCCATAGTTAGGTGCCCACTAAATATCCATGGCACATGATCTGACCAGTGGAGCTCTACCATGGCGAGCGTGACATGACCACTCATTAGCTAACTCTTGCCTACGACTCAAGGGAAAGACCATGATCCAAAAGTGTATGCGACTCCACCATCTACTCTAGATCTCATACCTGACATTTTCCAAAAAAATGTGCCTTGCATGGAGCTCGGTAGTTACAAAACCCGATCTAATGTGGACGTGACATGACCTTCCATGCACTAATTTTTCCCTAGGCATGGGGCCCAAAGCATAAACCAAAATTGATGTGACTAACCATCCATCAGCTTAACTTTACACCTTGACCCGACATAGCAAGTTCAAACCAAAGTGGGTATGACCAAACATCCATTAACTTGACTCTATCCCTTGACCCAACAGGGGGAGTTCAAACCAAATGGACGTGACTGACCATTCATCCTCTTAACTTTTCCCTTGATGCAACATGAGGACTTTAAATAATAAACGAGCGGATGTAACTAGCTATCCGTCTCCTAACTCATTCCCTTGACCTGACAAAGGGAGTTTAAACACAAAAGGACGTGATCAAGCAGTGCATCGTCCAACTTAGAGCGCATATGACCCAACTATTTGGCTCCTAGTGCTTTTCCTTAACTCAACATGAAGAGCAAAAATCATAAAGCAGGTGTAACTCGATTGCCCAATCTTAGATGGATGTAATCTGACCATCCATCAGCCCACTCTCTCCATTGATCTGGCAAAAGGAATATGAAATCAGAATGGATGTGACATGACCATCCATTCACCAATTATGACCATCCAAACAATGGTGAATGTGACTTACCTGTTCACTCAACAACTTCTTTCTTAACATGAGATCAGAAGCACAAACCGAGATGGGTGTGACCTGACAACCCATATGCTAACTCAGACCGTTGACTTGAAGGGAAAATTTTAAATTTATAAGGACGAGACTCGACCATATGTGTGCTAAACTAATTAACCCAATGTTAACGTAAAAAATCAGACGCCAACACCCCGGTGCAGATTAAGTTGAGAAAAAGCACCACCCGTGAACACGGGAACTAAAAACAAGTAGAAAAGTCACAGAGAAAGCAGAAAAGACAACAGCTTTTATAGTGGTTCGGCTTAGGGTAAGCCTACGTCCACTTTAATTCTCTTTATTACTGAATCGATTACAACTTTACAACAATCTTCAATTACAATTCTGGTGAGACAAACAACTAGAACTTTGATGCAGAAGAATTCTTTGAATCCATGTAGATTGCGTTAGATTTCCTCTCGAAGTTAGTTGAGATGCCTTTCGTACTTGAAGTGTCGAGTGAGTCGAGAATTCAGCAGAGTATCGGCGCTTAAAGAGATCGGTCAAAAGTCCCCTTCGTGTTTGAGGTAGGTTGGTATTTATAGGAAAATTTTCCCCTTGGGTCATAAGTCGTGACCGACCTATGACAGGTCGTGGCCGACTTATCTGGCCAAACCCCACGGTCTCACATAGGTTCACTTGTATAAGTCCCAGGTCGCCCCCGAGTCAACACAACCTTGTATCAGTAATACGGCATCGGGCTTACATTTAGTAGCTTTAGGTCATGGACGACTCAAGCTAGGTCGTGAGTCGTGAACGAGTTAACTGGCAAGCCGCAAGTCACGGCTTAATTGGTAAGTCCTGGATCGTGTACGAGTTAAGAGGCCACTGCGCCAAGTAGCTGCATTGAACTTGTCTCCCTTTTCTTGGGTCGTGAACGACCTAACATAGGTCATAGGTCGGCTGCGACTTAGGTATAGTTCATGATCTTGTCCCTGTCTTGAGCAGTTAGAGCGGCAAACTTTTTGGATAGTTAGGTCGGCTTCTTAGGTCGGTGGCTATCTTAGGTCGGTAGCTATCTTAGGTCGGTAGCTATCTTAGGTCGGCATCTTGTTTTAGCATTAAGTCGGCAACCTTGCTAAAGCATTAGGTCGGCAACTGTTCAGCCTTAAGTCGGTATCCCTCTTAGGCCTTAGGTCGGCATCCTTCTCAAGCCTGTTAGGTCGGTATCCTTTTGGGTCGGTAATCTTTCTAGTCGTTGAGTCATGGCCGGGGTGGAGTTAACAATTGCCCCTCGAAGTATACGCCTACTGGTTAGGTCGTGTGCTTTGATATCCTCTAACCCGTCCACTCTTTAAGTCGATAGGTCATACGCGACCTAACAGTTAGGTCGTACGTGCCGCTTCAGATCCCTCCACTGCAAGGTATAAGTCACATCTTCTTCTTCCTTCTCATTACCTACTCTCTTGCTTGATTCTTCCATTAAAAAAATTCCCCAGCTCCAAAAGGAGATTTCACTCCAATCAATTACTGACAACCTCTCATCGCGTAAGTAAACCCTCTTCCTCGATCATAGATCACTGTTGGCTCATGAATTCCAACACTCAAACTTAAACCGCTTCCTTGCATGATGCTTCATCACGAATCCTATTACACCCATGGCTGGTGGAGCTTAGGTTGCTTGGTTTGGCCTTAAATGACCGATGAGGCGATGAAGATGGTTTACTGATTCGGGCTAGTTGATTTTGATTCGCGTTAGGATTGCAAGGTGTTGAATTTGTAGTGGTTTCGAATTGGTTTATTGAATGATCCGATAACATGAAATAGCATAAATGAAATGAGGGTTTTTTGGTTGAGGGATTGGCTATCGGGTTAACAGGTTGGGTGGAGCGAGATACTGGTCGAGGGGATGACTCGAAATTCTCACGGCTTAGTTAGTTTCTGAATATACTGGCTTAGAAATTTCTTGCAACCTCGGCTGCACACGATTTAATTTTTAGGTCTTATCGATTTCCTGACGACTTAGGACATAGGCTGTACGAGCGACTCAACCCTTTGGATTCTTGACTCGACCTATCTTTTTGCCGACCTAGTCCTTAAACCGTGGCCGAGTTAACCCTTAAACCGTGGCCGAGTTAACCCTTAAACCGTGGCCGAGTTAACCCTTGAAATGTGGCCGAGTTAACCCTTAAACCGTGGCTGAGTTAACCCTTGGCGAATTTCACACCACTTTTTGAACCAATGCCTTCCTCCTTACTACTCCTCATGACCTAAAGAACTGCCGATTTGAGGAACCAGAAAACTAATCTTAACTCGCGAGAGATTCCTTGGGTCGCAGCAGAGTTAACACTTGGATGCCCAACTCGAATTCTCACTTAAAAGCATAACTCCAATTTGAATTCTTAACTCGATCTACTGGACTGAACTGCTTAAATCCTGGGTTGTTTTAACTCTGCTGCATTTTTTCCACAGACCACATTAACTTATAGGCTAACAACCTGCTGAAAACAACAATCGCAAAAAACCAAGGCAAATATACTGCCATTGACTCCCCACATCAAATGACAGATTAGTCGACATAAAGTAATCAACTTAAATACACTGTACGAAATGCTATGAACCAATCAACTAAAGTGAAGTATTAATGCAAAGCATTGCTAAGTTGAACTGATTTGCTTGCATCAACATTACACTTGCATATTAAAACAACGATCTCTGGACTTTATAACAGACAAATACTTGCTAGTTTTTATTCCAGTTACATTTGCTTATTGTTTGATTGATTTTACACAACACTCCACACACTTTAGGAAACGTGCACCTTCATGTTTGAACATCCAGTTGTTTGTGTAGAATGACTTCCCACCAAGAAGAAGAAAGGGTAGCTCAAGCTGAAGAGACCTTTCCGATAGCTATTCCCGTAGAGAATCCTCCTATCCTAACTCCGAGAGCGTTCATTCAGCTACGTACTCAGTTTGGTTTTGCTGAAAATGATGCTCTACTTCCCGGACCAAATGATACTACCGACAGTCCTCCCCACGGTTTTGTCGCAGTCAATCGTCAAATGTGCCTAAGCGGGGCGATTCCTCCCTTTAATGACTTCCTTCGAACCCTTCTCCTCCGGTTGACAATCTCTCCGTTCCAACTTCATCCTAATGGCTACGCCATCTTGATGGGGTTATGTATTTTGTTTAGGAGAACTCTTGATCGCTTGCCGAGTTTTGAAGAAATTCGCTACTTATGCTCGTTTGCAATGAGTAAAGACCATCCTTCCCTTATTATTGTGAGAAGCGCTAGAAACCGCAAGCTTATTTCTGATCTTACCGAAAATGTTCATGGATTTTTGAACTAGTTTTTCTTTGCTCGCTACCCCCCAGGGTTTTATGCCATCTGGAGAGTAGGAAGTAAGATTACCTGTTTCTATTTTCTCCATTTCCAAACTTTTCGAGATCTGAATTACCAATTGCTAATTTCATTCTTTGCTATTTTCAGCACTTCCTCTCCCTTCTAAAGATCCAAGCCATAAGCAAATTTTTGAAAGATTGAGTGTCGTTGCCGCGGAAGAGAGAAGTATAAAATTTTTGTTGAGGGATGAACTTTTGCATCAGTGCGGGCTTTTACACATTTCTCGTTCTACACATCCTCATGAGGTCCCAGACTCCCCGGTTAAAGCACTAGATGCCCCAGTCTCTTCTGACGCACCCATACCAAAAGAACCTGCCCCTGAGGCTTCTCTAGTGAAGTGCTCAACTACTGTCGATGTTGCGGGGTCGTTTGGCAAATCCGCACTTGCCCCAGTCATTGAGGAAGAAGAGCCTTAGGGATCTCCCCAACGTTCACAGAAGTATGGCGAAGAAGCCGGGAAAACAAGCCCTGTCAGGCAGAGCGAGGACGACACTTTCGAAGGGTTGAGCGACCTCTTTGCCACCTCACAGGAGATATTTAAAGACGACCCTGTCACTACTAGGGTTTCTTCTTCAGTAGTGGAAGTGATTTCTTCTTTGCAATAAGCTCCGTCGACCCAAGAGTTGACGTTAACTACTACCCCTACGATTACTCCGCAATCAAAGAGTGGTTCGTAGTTTGATGCGCGTAGTTTGCACATCACACACACTTAGAATCTTTCGGCACTTTTATACTCCTAACTCTTTGTACTTTGAAGATTCTAAAGTTATGCTTCTTTTCTCTGAAGACTTTTAAGGCTTGCTTTTTTTTATTTCAGATTCTCCGATGGGACGCAGCGGCTCTTACTATGACGACTTTCAGCGCTACGGGAGGCGTAGTCAATATGATTATAGGCTCTACCTTCCCGTTCACAGATAAACCGATGAAGAGAGAGCCGCTCGAAAGGCTCAGGAGAGAAGGGCTCAAGAAGAACATTATGAGAGAAAAGAAAGGGAGGAGCACCATGATTCTTCCCAGAGAGGTGATGATTCTCACAAGAGAAAGTCGCATGATGATCGGGGAAAAAGCCATATAGTTGAGGACCCAAGCAAGCGTGCCCGGCACGGTGAAAAACACGCTTCTACAACTCCTGAAAAGGTCACTGCCCCCGTCTCACTTGACATTCCTTCTGGCTCTCCTGCTCTCGGGAAGACAGACATTCAAACAATAATCAGCAGGCCTAAATTCCAAGTCGGATCAGGGCCGGCTACTCTGCAAAGCCGGTTCCCGCACTGGTGCCTAAAGGGAGTGCGGTTCGATCTTGACTTGGTCCCTATTGACAAGCCTGCCATGCTGGAAAATCTCGATGCCGTCAGGCTTGATATTGAAAGGATGTCGAACTGGCAAAAGCTTATTGACGAGCTTCAAAGGGTAAACCGTGCGAATCTCGAGGCCATGCTTACTATGGAGAATGACAAAGCTGAATGGCGGAAGGTTCTTGAGAAGCATGATACCGAGATGAGGAGCATCACTACTTATAATGAAGAGCTTGAGGCGAAGGTCGAGAAACTTAAAGAAGAACTCGCCACTTCTTCTACTTCTTACACTCAAAAAGAAGAGGTGCTTCAGAAACAAGTGAGAGATGCTCATGCCGGCCAAAAAGAAGCCGAAGACAGGCTCGAAGTGCAAAAAAGAATCAATGAGGGCTATGTTGCTGATATTGCAGAGCTTCGGGAGAAAACCGACTCTCAAGAGACGGAGATCGAAATGCTTAAGCTTCAACTCTCTAAAGCTGAAAGAGAGCGTGATGAGGCCGTTGCCGGTAAAATTGCAGCTGAGGAATCTCATAAGGCAACGAAGACCAGCATCAGTTCGACACTATTTGACTTCTACCTGCATAGCATCTTGAGGCGCGGTAGTCTCGCCTTTCTAGGTCCTAAATATGAAGTTACTCTGGCTGAAGTGTGGGATGCCGCACTTGACATGCTTGGCGGTAAAGGTGCTGGCTGTGCCGAATCAGCTCTTGAGGAGCATTACTTGGATGACGACGCTCGCGCCGCTCTCGCCAAGGGAAAAGAACAACTTGCAAAATTAAGAGCCGAGATGGCCGAAGGGGAACGTTTAGGAAAAAATACTTCAACTATTCCAGTCCAGCCTTCACCTTCGGCCGAAATCGACATTGTCGTCTCCAGTTCTCATTCTCCATCCCTAGTCAAAGTTACAACTGAGATTACAAGTACACAGGGTGGAGATGAAGGCGAAGAGAGTGTCGAAGCACAGGCTTATGAGGTTGATATCAGGAAGCCGACTTCTCCAGGTAACTCTACTGTTAATCTTGCCCAAGTAGACTGCTCATTTGTTTCTTATGAGTTCGATGAGCTTCTCGACTATTTCCTGAACCTCAATGAGCCTTTATCTCCTCTCTTTACTGACTTTAAATTCTTTTCTTCTGTACAGAAAGTGTCGAGCATCGTTCAGACTCCTCCTCCTTCAATTATTCCTCCTCCGCCTCTCCAGGTCACTCCTCCATCCGCCTCTCAACCCGAGTCGCAAGAGGAGCAAATAGAGGCTCTTCATGGCTTAGATGATCCTATTGCTTCTCAAGAACACGGGGGAGAAGGGCTTGGAGAAGGCAATGAATCTCCGGAGCGAACCACTTCTGATAACGTAAAATTATCTGCTCTTGTTACTCCGGAAAGTGAGTCTTCTTCAAGGAGGAGGAGGAAGCGTGTCACTTCCAAGAAGAGAAGGAAAGACATTGTTTCTGAAGAGGAAACGAAAGTTGATCCAGCAGTAACCCTCTCTCCTTCATCCCCGACTCTCCCAAGTCGTCCTGAAAAGCTGTCTATTAGGTCAGGTGAAGGCTCTAAGGGTGGTGGCAGGAAGAAGTAAGGGGTCCTACTTCGATTTATTTTTACTTTTTGCTTTTTGCATGTACTGGCCGGAGATTGTGCGGGTACCGGCCTCCGCTTATCTTTTTCTTTTTATTTTGAAACCTGTACCTGTACAAAATTTTGATAGTATTGAATAAAATGATTCTTTTTGTTTGTACAAACCTCTGTCTGTATTTGAGAATGCATCTACTATTCATTTTTTTACAAGTTTCTTTATATGATATTGTAGTAAGCTTGTGGTATGTTGTTTGAGCGTAATTTTTACCAATGTAGCTATACCATGTTGCCCCTATACCATAAGCTCGTTGCAATATTTTATACTTTGAGGGGACTTGCACTCTTATTTTCTGGAGAATAATTATTCCGCACTTGGAGGAATACTATTCTGCTCAAAATAGAGTACAGCTCACTCCATATGAGTTTCTACGCTTCATCCTTCGAAGATATCACTTTCTCTTTTGTGCTTTCACACATTTTTACCAAGTGAATTCTCCTATGTGGTAAAGCGGGCCTCTGAAGGGCACTTTAACTTCTTTTTGAGGAAGAGTATTTTTGAGAATAGAAGAACCAGTCTTCCTTTGAAAGCTAAAGTGTGCCTCTGAAGAGGGCTTCTTCTCTTTTTTTTTACTGCGCCTCGGTGGAGGGCTTTTGATCTTTGCTTTGCATTTCTGGTGAAATGCTTCTTTGAAAAGTTGTACCTCTGAGGAGAGCTTTTCCATGTTTCAACACTTGGAAGTTTTATTTCAATCTCGATGAAACGTGTGCCTCCGAAGAGTTGTGCCTCCGAAGAGGGCTTTCCACGTTTCAACACTTGGAAGTTTTATTTCAATCTCGGTGAAACGTGTGCCTCCGAAGAGGTCTTTCTGTTTGATTGCACCTCTGGGAAGAGGTTTTTCTGTTTGATTATGCCCCTGGGAAAGGGTCTTTTTTGTGTGATTGTGCCTCTGGGAAGAGGTATTTTGTTTCTGCCCCTTGGGAGAGGCTTTTATTTTTCCCTGTTCACTGGGAAGCGGGCCTCCGAAGAGGGTTTTTCACATTTCATCTCACGGCAGTGTATGACCGATCACGGTGAAATGTGTGCCTCTGAGTAGGGTTTTTGCCTGGAAGTTTGGAGTTTCTTTCTCTCGGTTGGACGGATTCACGGGAGTGTATCGACCGATCAGTCCACAACTTTGTATCGAGAAAGATCTCTTTTTTTCTGGTTTAGCCCGCTCGAGGTCTTTTAGCATTTCAACTGTGGTGAAATGGGCCTCCGAAGAGGGCTTTTCACGTTTCAACACTTGGAAGTTTTATTTCAATCTCGGTGAAACGTGTGCCTCTGAGTAGGGCTTTTGCCTGGAAGTTTGGAGTTTCTTTCTCTCGGTTGGACGGATTCACGGGAGTGTATCAACCGATCAGTCCACAACTTTGTATCGAGAAAGCTCTCTCTTTTTCTAGTTTAGCCTGCTCGAGGTCTTTATCCTCCGAAGCGTTGTGCCTCTGAAGAGGGCTTGTGCCTCCGAAGAGGTCTTTTGCTGTTTGATGCTTGCTCGCCCATGTCTCTTTGCCATCTATTCATGTCGGCGATCCCCGTTGTCTTTTGTAAGTGTCATCCCTTTTTAGTTGCCAATAATTTCCCTTATCCAAAGAAATATACTTCATAGTTAAGCGAGTTGGTGGTGGTAGACACAGGCTATTTAACTGGTTGTTTGTTTGTACAAACATTTGCAGTTAGTTAGAAATGGTCCACTTTCATCCACATCGCTAACTTTTGTTCGAAGAACTTCTTTTGTAGGATTTGGGTATGGAAATTTTGAATGGTTTAGCATTTGCTAGCTGGGTGATGTCGGAGATCACTTGGTCTTGCGATGGGTAGGCTTTGTTTTTATGGCCTGCATTATTAAATCGACATTTTAGTAACACAGTTAACGTATTTTATATGTCGAAATAGAACAAAGCAGTTTATAATAGTAGAGAACACAAGATTTATAGTGGTTCGGCCAAAAGCTGGGCCTACATCCACTTTATAGCTTTTCATTATTCACTTGCTTTACAATTGCTTTCAATACAAGAATCATATATTCGTAATTCTTTTACAACATTTCAGCAATGCTTTCAAGTAAAATAGGGACGCAAATGATTGCTATTCCAAGCTCTTGGGATTGGTTCTCCTTCGACAGTTGTGAGTTTGAATGTGCCATCAAGGAATTTCATGCCTATAACATATGGCCCTTCCTAGTTTGGCCCAAACACACCTATGGCTGTCATAATTCTCTTCAGGACTAAGTCCCCAACTTCAAAGCTGCGCTGACGAACTTTGGAATTGAAGTGCCTGGCTATTCTTTGCTGGTGAGCTACAATTCTAAGTCTAGCCTCTTCTCTTCTTTCATCGAGGAGGTCAAGTGCTTCCAATTGCAATTTTTCATTCTCATTTTTATCAAAATGGATCCTTCTGTGTGAGGGGACTTTAGTTTCCACTGGAATCATCGCTTCTGATCCGTATGCCAATGAAAATGGAGTATGCCCAACCGCAGTTTTGTGGGTGGTTCTGTATGCCCATAGTGCAAGCGGTAACTTATCGACCCAACCACCTTTTGCTTTTTCAGCTGCTTTTTGATGGTTGATTTGATGATTTTGTTTACTGCTTCCACTTGCCCGTTTGCCTGCGGATGAGCCACTGCTGAGAAGCTTTTCAGGATCTTGAATCGTTTGCAGAAATCTTGGAACTCCTCACTTTCAAACTGAGTACCATTGTCTGTGATTATCTTCTGAGGTACACCATACCTGCAAATGATATTTTTAGTCACAAAACTTATCATTTTCTTAGAGGTAATAGTAGCCAATGGTTCAGCTTCAGCCCCTTTAGTGAAGTAATCAACAACAACGATAGCATATTTAATCCCCGATTTGGCAGTCGGCAAAGTCCCAATGAGATCTATTCCCCAGATAGCAAACGGCCATGGACTGACCATTTGTGTTAGCTCAGTGGAAGGTGCTCTAGGAATTTTGGCGAATCTCTGGCATTTATCACAGTTTCGGGAATAGTCAACAGCATCTTGATCAATTTCTGGCCAAAAGTATCCATAACGGAGGATTTTCTTTGCTAAAGTTTGACCCCCTGTATGATCCCCACATTCCCCTCCGTGTACTTCAGTCAGAATTGTCTTAGCTTCTTCCTTTGTCACACATCGGAGTAATGGCATTGAAAATCCTCGTCTGTACAAACGACCATCTTGAACTATATATCTGGAGGCTTTCCTCATCAGCTTCTGTCGTTCCTTTGAACTTTCTGGCAAAGAAACATTGAGTAAATATTCAAGTATCGGAGTCATCCATGATTCTTGTTCTTGGGATACATTCATAATCCAATCAACATCCATTTCATCTGTGCTTGGAGCTGACAAGACCTCGACGGGAACTAATCCCAATAGTTGAGCTTCACCAGTACTCGAATACTTTGCGAGAGAGTCCGCCTTCATGTTCCCTTCTCGGGGTATATGGTTTATTGAATAACGGTCAAAATCTTGAAGGAGCTCCCAGGCTTTTGATAAATAGGCGGGTAGATTCCCTCCTTTAGCTTGAAATTCCTTCCTGACTTGGCAAACAATAAGTTGAGAATCACTGAAGACCTGCAATGACTTGATATTTAGTTCTTTAGAGGTACTTAAACCAGCGATGAGAGCTTCATACTCGGCTTCATTGTTTGTCGAAGGGGATTCTAGTCTCAGCGCATAACATAGCGATCGCCCTTTTGGGGTTTCAAGGACAACCCCTGCTCCGGAACAGTAATCATTCCTTGCTCCATCGTCATGCAATTTCCATTGGATTGGGACGCTACCAGTGACTTCTTCCTCACTATTACCCTTATCCGTACATTATGCAATGAAATCTGCCAAAGCTTGTCCATTGATTGCTTTTCGAGGATGGTAAGTGATGTCATATTGGCTGAGTTCGATATTCCATTTCAAAAGACGGCCCGAAGTCTCAGGACGGAATAGGACTTGCTTTAGAGGTTTATCAGTGAGGACTTTGATGGGATGAGCTTGGAAATTCGGCCTCAATTTTCTTGATGCGATCAACAAACAATAGGCGAGCTTTTCTAATCTTGAATAGTTCATCTCTGCCTCAGTGAATCTTTTGCTGATATAATAGACTGGGCATTGAATCCTTGCATCTTCCCGTACCAACACTGCACTGAGAGCATGAGACGAAATTACCAAATATATAAAGAGATCTTCACCACTGTCAGAATTTGAAAGTATCGGAGGTACTTCCATATGACGAACCAACTCATCAAATGCTTTCTGACATTCAGGAGTCCACTCAAAGTTTTTTCTTCCTTTCTTCAGAGCATCAAAGAATGGAAAGCATTTGTCAATGGCTTTGGAAATGAACCGACTCAAAGCAGCAACCTTTCCATTGAGACTTTGCAATTCCTTCTTCGTTCTAGGAGCCTCGACCTCTCTCAGGGCAGTGATCTGAGCTGGATTGGCTTCAATGCCCCTAGTGCTCACAATGAAACCCAAAAACTTTCCGGACTCCACTCCAAATGAACATTTCAGGGGATTAAGCTTCATTCTATACTTACGGAGTACTGCAAACATATCTGCCAAGTGATCCATGTGGTCCACTGCTTTCTTAGACTTCACTAGCATATCATCAACATAAACTTCCATTGTCTTGCCAATCTGTGGTTTAAACATGGCATTAACAAGCCTTCGGTAAGTTGCCCCTGCATTCTTGATTCCAAAAGGCATGACCTTGTTGCAGTAGAGTCCAACATCGGTGATGAAGCTTGTATCCTCTTGATCTGGCTCATGTGTCATAATCTGGTTATATCTGGAGTATGCATCCATAAAAGATAACAATTCATGCCCTGCCGTAACATCCACCAACTGATCGATCCTGGGCAGCGGGAAACAGTCTTTGGGGCAGGCTTTGTTCAACTTTGAAAAGTCAATGCATACTCTCCACTTTCCGTTAGCCTTTTTCACCAGCACTGGATTTGATACCCAATTTGGATAAGTAGATTCTCTGATGAAACCGTTCTCCATGAGCCGATCCACTTCATCTTTTAACGCCGCCGTTCTCTCAGGACCCTGGGTTCTTCTCTTCTGTTTCACAGGTGTAAACTTTGGATCAATGTTCAGAGTATGTACTGCAATCTCTGGGGATATTCCACACATGTCAGCATGAGTCCAAGCGAATACATCCAAATTAGCCTTCAAAAATGAAATTAGAACATTCTGAACTGTTGTGTTGAGTTGTGAACCCACATTAAGCACTTTGTTTGGGTCCTTTGGGTCAACGGGCACCGGCACTGTTACCTCTACCGGTACTACCCTATTCTCCCCTGCACTGACTTTCCTTGGATCCATCTCTCTTCGTGTGCCACTATATTCGCCAGTGCAGGGTCCACCCAGTAATTGCTACAAGGTTGGTTCCTTGGTGCGGACTGGAGCCGCCGCACCTTTTCCCATTTCTCTTTTCCTTGATTCACGCAGCTCTGTAAGATAATATTTTTGTCCCGCATCTTGGTCTCCTTTAATCACGCCAACTCCGTTATCTGTGGGGAATTTTAGAGTTAGACACCATGGGGCAAGAACAGCTTTGAATGCAGCAAGAGTTGGTCGGCCTAAAAAGGCATTGTAGGTAGAGAATTCTTCAACAATTATAAAGGTTTGCTTTCGAGCCACCTTCCCAGTCCCTTTTCGAGTTCTACAAACAAATCTATGGTCCCAATCGGCTGTTTGGGTTCTCCAGCAAACCCAGCAATCTTAAGTGATGAAGCTTGAACTTCAGCCATTCGAATTTTCATCTGATCGAAGGTCTTCTTTAAGAGGATGTTGCATGAAGCTTCACAATCAACTAGAATTCTTCTCACAGTTGCCGGCCCAATACCAGCGGATATGACCAAAGGATCTATGGTCGGAGCCTCGACACCCAAAGAATCCCTGGCACTGAACACAATATCATCTGTGGAAGCCTTTTGTTGCTTTAAAGGCGCATCATTCTCTAAAACAAAAACATTCTCTTCAGCTGGTATATGCCTCAAGGCCCGGGCATACCTTTCCATCTCGCCCCAGCTTTTGCCTGCTGGGTGAGGTCCTCCAGTTATTATATTGATGACAGGCCTTTCTGATTCATGCTTTACGGCCTTCTCACTTGAACCAGGACGGTGAGCGGGAACTTGCTATCCTTGAGTCGATGAGGTTGGTGCATTTCTATTTCTTTTCACATACTGCTGGAGCTTGTTCTCTTTCAAAAGTTGTTCAATTACCTCTTTCAACTGACGGCATTCGTTGGTGTCATGGCCTGGTTGGTTGTGGAACCGGCAGAACCTTCCACTTTTTTCCATCCTAATCCCAACTCTCATTTTAGGTGGTGTCGGATAATTGACATCATCTTTGGTCGCAAAAAAGATATTCTCAGGGGTATCGGTCAAGGGTGTGAAATTGAAAGGACGACCTTTCTTAGCATCTCCCTGTTTCTTTCCACCATCATTTCCCCTTTTCTGAGTGTTAGGTTCTTTCTTGTTCGAAGCAGCACCATTGTTCCCGGCTTCCGCTGATACCACCTTAGCCGGTGTTTGGAGGCTCTCCAAGCGCATGAATTCATCCGCTTTCTTGTAGAATTTGTCAAGTGAGTTTGGTTCTTTCATTTTCAACCATTTTCCAAATTCACTCGATTTGTCAATCGCCCTCATCAAGTATGTCAGGACCATACGTGGCTCAGCATTATCTACCTCAGCCAATGCTATGTTAAAGCGATTCAAAAATGATCTGATGGATTCTCCCGGATTTTGCTCTAGATTTGACAGCGACATTATATCCTTTGCTTTAGAAGCATACAATCGAAATTGCTCCTTGAACTTTCTGGTCAAATCGGAGAACTGATCGATGGACCTGACCGGCAGCTTTGTAAACCACAACAGAGCTACACCTTCCAGATAGACCGGGAAATATCGGCATTTGATTTCATCAGACGCCCTGGCACCAGTCATATGCCAGCCGTACTTATACTGAAACTCATTAGGATCACTCGTCCCCTTGTAAGCCGGAATTGTAGAGGGAATGAATTTCCTTGGGAACTCTACCTTCAAGATCTTTTCAGTAAATGGAGTTTTGCTTGGAGAAAAACCCCACTCTTTCTCATCTTCATCTCTTCGCATATTTTCCTTCGTGATTTGACGAACCATACCCGAAAAATACTCTTCATCATTTAGAGGCTCTGGAGGGCACACATCAGCCACTCTCTCTGAATTCTGCCTTGACAATCATTCACGGAGGGTCGGCTGCGACCCTGATCCTCCAGCTTGAGGAGGAGTCCTTTCTACAGGGTCTGCGGCTCTTTGAGAAATGTTTCCTTCAACATCCTGAACTCCCACAGTAGGGTTCCCATCATTATTACTCGGTTGACGGTTTGCCCCAAGTAGATCATTCAATTTACTCAAGATCAGGGCATTATGGGCATTATGGGCTTCTAACTACGCATTCTGAGCATTCAATTGCTGATTCAATCCCAAAACTACGGCGTCCAATTCTGCTCGCGTAACTCCAACAGTTGGGGCTGCTTGACTTGAAAGAGGAGAGGTAGCAGTATTCTCTTGAACATTGTCGGATCTTACAGAACTTCGTTTTCTCCCAGGAGCCATTATTTCCAATAAACTTCTGGTTTTAAAAGAAATCCTTTCAACAATCCTTCGCGGAGCAATAGTGGAAGTTTCCTGAGTTGGGTTCTCATTGAAAGCACCAAAAATGTTAACGTAAAAAATCAGACGCTAACACCCCGGTGTAGATTGAAGTTGAGCAAAAGCACCACCCGTGAACACGGGAACTAAAAACAAGTAGTAAAGTCACAGAGAAAGCAGAAAAGACAACAGCTTTTATAGTGGTTCGGCTTAGGGTAAGCCTACGTCCACTTTAATTCTCTTTATTATTGAGTCGATTACAACTTTACAACAATCTTCAATTACAATTATGGTGAGACAAACAACTAGAACTTTGATGCAGAAGAATTCTTTGAATCCATGTAGATTGTGTTAGATTTCCTCTCGAAGTTAGTCGAGATGCCTTTCGTGCTTGAAGTGTCGAGTGAGTCGAGAATTCAGCAGAGTATCGGCGCTTAAAGAGATCGTCCAAAAGTACCCTTCATGTTTGAGGTAGGTTGGTATTTATAGGAAAATTTTCCCCTTGGGTCGTAAGTCGTGACCGACCTATGATAGGTCGTGGCCGACTTATCTGGCCAAACCCCACGGTCTCACATAGGTTCACTTGTATAAGTCCCAGGTCGCCCCCGTGTCAACACAACCTTGTATCTGTAATACGGCATCGGGCTTACATTTAGTAGCTTTAGGTCGTGGACGACTCAAGCTAGGTCGTGAGTCGTGAGCGAGTTAACTGGCAAGCCGCAAGTCACGGCTTAATTGGTAAGTCCTGGATCGTGTACGAGTTATGAGGCCACTGCGCCAAGTAGCTGCATTGAACTTGTCTCCCTTTGCTTGGGTCGTGAACGACCTATCATAGGTCATAGGTCGGCTGCGACTTAGGTATAGTTCATGATCTTGTCCCTGTCTTGAGCAGTTAGAGCGGCAAACTTTCTGGATAGTTAGGTCGGCTTCTTAGGTCGGTGGCTATCTTAGGTCGGTAGCTATCTTAGGTCGGTAGCTATCTTAGGTCGGCATCTTGTTTTAGCATTAAGTCGGCAACCTTGCTAAAGCATTAGGTCGGCAACTGTTCAGCCTTAAGTCGGTATCCCTCTTAGGCCTTAGGTCGGCATCCTTCTCAAGCCTATTAGGTCGGTATCCTTTTGGGTCGGTAATCTTTCTAGTCGTTGAGTCATGGCCGAGTGGAGTTAACACCCAACACTTGGGGATGGAGTATAATCACCTAAAAGATGGATACTACAACATAACATCGTGGTCCATGCCTAGTGTTCGATATGAATTAAGGCTACACCCGAAAGGATGCCTTAGGATAAAAATAAACAAAACAACTTGCAATTACAATTCCATGGAACTTCACAACGACCTATAGGCATATGAACATGCTTGGGAGCCGATGGAAAAAGTATGTGCATGGACATACGAGCATGTGTGAAAATTCGACGTGCAATTTCCTGAATTGACAAGAATTGAATTCTTCCCTGAAACTTTTCAAAAAGAAGACCAATTCAAATAATCAAGGCCTACTAACCCAATCAACTAGCTCAATGGAACCGAGCGTAGACAATTTCAAAGAAAATACATTCCTACTTTACAATGTCGGATATTGACCAAGCATCGCGATTGATATATAGAGATATGACTCTCATGAAAGCCACTCGACGAAAGGATAAAGACAATTTGAGGTACCGAGTGAAATCCATTCCAGCAATCCTAACTTGTCTCTATTCAAACACATCATGTTTGCAACAAGAAAGGAAAGTGTTATCTAGCCTTTGATCCAACTGTGTTTAGACTGACTGGATAAATTAGACATAACGATTATTGAGCCAAGTAGCTCAAAGAGATGATCCTATGGTCTAGATACCAAGTACAAATAAGAACTCAAAGTAGGGGGCAATTCATCCCAAGAAATATCAAAGTCATAAAAATCACAAGGTGAGGGATCATCATCGATCCCGCGCCTTCTGAAGAAAATCACTAGACGAGGGATCATCATCCATCCCACAGCTAGGGCAAACAACTCAAGTGCTTAATTCACAATGCGTGGGATCAGTACCGATCCCCAAATCTTCATCCAAAGTGACCCGATTCTTTCCACTCGCTACTAATGGAGCCAAAAGCCAGTTTTAAGTGTCTTCTTGTGATTCTATGCAATTCTCAGTCCATACCCATGAGCATTAGAGTCAGCAACACCCTATAATACACTAAGTACATATTGGTGCTTCACCCTACATAAGGGATCAATATTGAACCCTAAGTGTACACCCAAAGTATACCCCCGCTCATATGGCACTCTTCTCTATCTACATAGACCCAGATTTAAGTGTTTTTTCGGAGTTCATATGTGTCGTTTTGAAAATCTCCATATACGACCTAAAGCAACAATTCAATCTTTTGTAGATCGATCACTTGGACCAATAAACACCTAGGAGACTATGCAGAACAACCTTGAAAACATGAAACCAACATCAAGATGAGCCAATAGAAGAAGTCACAAGACCGTATGATCCATACATAGGGATCGATACGAACCCCCATAGAGGGATCGGTACCGATCCCCAACCTTAGGGAATCCGAAGCCAAGATTTTTTGAAGAACTTCATCCTCATCCTGCGGATCTGTAAGCAAAATGTCAACGAGATGTTTGGGCATTTACCCCTATCAAAACAGGTGGCACGGTTTATTCTAAGGATCTTTACGCTGCCATTAGACTCTGATTCCATTGTAGTCTGGGATCCCTTCCGATCCCTACTACTTGTAATCACAAAATCAAGTGCAAAAGAAATAAAATCATTCAATGGACGCAGGACAACGTTGCCGAACCACTCTAAAGTTCTGTGTGCCTGTTTTTACTCTATTTTCATTTACATTCTTCCATTTAATCTCTACTACACACTTTTCTTGGGTGTTTGTGCCATTTTTGGTTCAAACATGTATGTTTTATGATAGTAGTTGGGAAGTGTTGTAAGCATGAGTAAATTTTCTCGATTAAAATAAATGTACCATTTTAAATATTCTTAGTTAAAATGTATCGAGACTAGATATCGATCATCCATTGAGACCAGAGTACGCACTTTAAATGTTCGGTATTATAGTCATCGTTGTTGGAGGAACCAAGAGGTTACGTATTAATAATTACTGGATAACTATGGATTAATTCACTCGATAGTTTCCTTATGGTTAAATAACAAAGATCAAACAGAAAATATCGATGTGGAAAATTCACATTATTCTCTCGACTTGAGAATACTATTAATATCCAATATGAAAGTTCTATTTTGATTATAGTCAAATCATGGTACGACGTCCATTGAGTGACTGCAGTTGGGTCGAGTGGAAATGTTGGATGTGAAGCACTGTTCAAGAGAGGATTCATCTCCTCGTTTATATGGGGTTAGTATCATGGTCAAGTCAAGTCAACTCAAAGTCAAGGTCTCTGGCTAGATCATTTCGGTTAATAAAAAAATTTATTACTGAATCAAGATCTTTGCATTTAGACGTATAGTTGAATATGTACGATATTGGGATTATGGCCATTACCTAATTCAATAAGTTCAAAGTGATATAGTTTTGATGAAGAGGATTGGTGTAACAACCGGGTAACGTTTAACAAAGTAAAATTGGATTTTACCAAAACCAAGTAATTAATAAATTTAGCCAAAACATCACATCACTTGCTATGTGACGTGTGAATATTAATATTCGTTATTAATCGCTAAGTAAATTTACACCTGACGAGTCGTACAACCAAAACCATGAGCGCACCTTTAACCAAATGATCTAATTAATTTGTAGTTGTTATAGATTAATTAAATTAATTAATATTTATGAACTATTAATTATATAATTTGATTTTATTCAATAAATCAATATTATTAACTGTAGTTGTAATAGATTTAAATATATTAACTGATATAAGACGTAGATACGCATTTAAATTAGAGTAAAACACAAAACATTTATTCGGTCTTTAAATGGGTTTAGGTCTCATGGTAGCGGTTGATTATTTCGGCTAAAACATAAGGCTATGAGTGGTTAGAATATGGGCTAGAGGGGCTTGATGATGGATGACTAAGATTATAGGAGATTAAATAAAACGATAAGATCCTAAATTCTTCCATTTC
This sequence comes from Allium cepa, assembly GCA_030765085.1. NCBI lineage: Eukaryota > Viridiplantae > Streptophyta > Magnoliopsida > Asparagales > Amaryllidaceae > Allium > Allium cepa. The sequence goes on along the minus strand of CM060931.1, from coordinate 752,522,148 downwards.
CATCCTCTTTTTAAGCATCTCCTCCTACATTTGATAAGGATACTTTTTGTGTCCTATATCCTTATTGATTGTGGGACGAACTCCCCTTCTATTCTCTCTAATTTTGTAAAGTTCAAATTAACTCAATTCAACTGCTACACGATAGTCGGTGGTTAATGGTTCAAGAACCAGCATTCTTTTGGATCTGAAATTGTTTCAAGGAACATATATGATCATTTCAAGGTGTACTTTATAGCATTGGTAGTGAGGTATATTTCTTATCAAAATACCATTATTAGTGCTCAAATATATTGTTTTATTATATATATATATATATATATATATATATTGTTAGTTAGGTGATGATTCTGCTATGTAAACAATGTTTTCATAAAATTATTTCAGTTGTATGTATGTTTGTTCCAAAAAAAATTGATCCTAACTATAATGTCACGACTTTTATTTAATTATAAATATGTGTGTGTGTGTGTCTGCATGTAAGCATGTATTATAAATACATGCACACATATATATAGTTAATAATGCAATACTGGATCCTACTTTTATAAACATGTTATATAAATTTTATATATAGTATATAATGCATATATTATATTCAAAACTAATTAAATAATTTTTATGTGTTTATTATTATTTAATTATTATTTAAATCATTTAATTAATGAAATTAATATATATTAATGTTAAATACAGGGTTTAATTATTTCCCTTTATTACCTTTCCTATTATAAACTTTCCCGGTTTAACTATTTGGTGTGATATATAAGCACCTCTTCTTGTAAATCAATTTGATGGGAATAAATAAACTAAATTGCTTTTGCTTTTTCCTCTATGTCTGTTCTTACGAATTATATTCAATACCTTACTAATTAACATGGTATCAGAACATCTTAGAAGATTATCTTAAATCATATTCAATCTCGTATAAAGCAAATTAAACTCTTCATAGGTCTTCTTGAAATTCATGAAGTAGGTCATCAATGATTGTTCATTCTTCTCAACACGGTAAAAGGATTTACTGAGCTCATACATTCGAGACAGATTTCCTTTTCTAGAGTACAAAAATTCAAGATAATCTAATAGTTCTTTAATGAATTCACAGTGGTTGATTAAGCCAATTACCTCATTATGAATCGAATTTTGAATTTGAAGGAAGAGGCGAGCATCGTCACGAAGCCAATTCCGGTGGGCTTTCTCAGTTGAATCCGGTTGTGGTGGGTCGTCACTTAGATGATTGTCTTTCTCAATGCTCCTAGGAACCGATGTTGTTAACCCTACTCCTACTCTCTCTTTACCCTCTGTCTTACATTTGCCATCATTATCTTTTAATTTACTTTCTGTTAGTCGGATCACTTGCATTCTAAATTGTTCTATATCTTTTTTTTTTCGAATCATTATATTTTTCAGGATCTAACGACGAAGCATATTATTGGTAAGGGGCATGAGTCTAGAGGGCTGTATAATCTTGATTTGTCACCTTCCATAACTTGTTCAAGTGTCACCTCTTCCCTCAAGATTCATTACCAATTAGGCCACCCAATTCTTTCTCTCCTCAAGAAGCTTTGTCCTCAATATAGTTCTTTGTCTACACTAGGTTGTAAAGCATGTTAGTTTGCTAAACATCATCGTCACAGTACAAGTCTTAGAATTAATAAACATGCTAGTGCTCCTTTTGAACTTGTACATTTTGATATTTAGGGCCCTTGTTCAATTTTGTCTAAATTTGGATTCAGATATTTTGTTACATTTGTAGATGATTACTCTCGTACAACTTGGCTTCATCTTATGATAAATCGGTCTGAATTATTTTCTATATTCTCTGGCTTCTGTGCCGAAATAAAAAATCAATTTAGTACTTGCATTCGTACATTACGAAGTGATAATTGTTGAAACACAAATTTTTGACTCATGACAAAGCAAGTTAGAAGAGAAAGAGAATTCATGACAAAAAGAGATAATCAAAGGACTACGGCTATATCAATACTTTTAATCTATGTTCTCACTATCTAGTACTTATGATTGAGTCTTAGAAATTTGTTAAAATCTATCCTCAAGTAGCCCGCACTTCATATTCCTCATAATTAAACAAAACAGAAGGATATTTTGCAAAAGTAACTCAGTCAATTGACTGGCTAGGATCATCCAGTCGACTGACTGTGTACATATACAATATGCACAGTTTATTTTTTAAATCTTTTGCATCGTCAATCAACTGACCAAGAACGACCATTCGACTGACCCGAGACCAACTGCCATATTTTCGAAAAGACATCTTCTTCTACGAAAGGAAGCAACCCTTCTCTAAACGGAAATAGATGCTCCTCTTTGTCAGAATCCTTCACCAATGGCAGTAACTCTTCAACTACTATATATACATACTCCCAAACACTTCATATTCATCGAAATTCATTTTAACTTTCTTATATTCTTCTTATGCTCTCATACTTGCATTCAAACAGCGAACAAACATTTATACTGCTTTAAATCATCAAATAAACTTTCATTGTTTGCGTAAAAAATGGTCACAAACACCCAATACCGTGAAAGCACCAGTGTATGAATATAAATCAGCGATATTCAAACACAAATCACAGATCTCAGCAAATAACCCAAATACGTTTGCACAAAAGATGGGCAAACAACTCCAAGTTGTATGATTTAGTTGATTTTATGTTGTTCGTAATGATTTAGGTGGTTTATGCAAATACGTAAAAAGCAGGGACTGAACTGTAAAAGACACACAGATTTATAGTGGTTCGGCCAAAATGTGCCTACGTCCACTTTATATGTTATTCTCCTTTTCCAATCCGATTACGAGTACAAAGCTTGTAGTACAAGTGTATGAAAGTTGTTTGAAAGTTCCTTCCAGGTTTGAGCTCTCAAACTCCTCCCCCATTGTTGTACCCCTGCCCCTTTATTTATAGAGTGAGGCTGGGGGCGGAGGTCTTGGATGTATATAGCTGCTGGTGGGCTTGGGCTGATGCAATCTGGCCTTGCAGCATTCTGGTTCGGCAGCTTCTTGGTTCGGCGGTGAGTGGTAACATGGGTGATTCGGCAGGTAGTGGAGATAGGGGTTCGGTGGTAGGTTGGACCGGTGGTAGCGTGGAGATGGAGCTGGACCGGTGGTTGGTTCGGTAGTATGGTAGGTAGAGGAGGTTGGTTCGGCGGTAGTTAGTCCGGCAGCTGGTTCGGTATGGTTGGTTCGGTAGGTAGTGGAGACAAGGGTGATTCGGCAGTGGAATGGAGGCAGTGGTGATTCGGCAGTGGCGTGGAGAGGTGGTGGTTCGGTGAGGGTACTATCGAATGGAGCTTATAGAATGTCGAATGATCCCTTCATATTCGAGAATGTCGAATGAGCCTTCGGAACCGAGAATGCCGAATGAACCAGGGGGAGTTCGAATACCGTGCGAACTCTTGCCTCGCTTCCAATCGATTTTCAATCCCGACATCCATCATTCCTTGCCAGTTTGTTGATATTCAAGTTTAGACCAAAAAATGGGATAACACTTTGCCCCCCAAAACATGCCTTGTGATAACAAGGCGTGTTTTGAATAGTTCCGAATCCAATATCCAAGGCCCATAGCCATATCGGCAGAGTAGATCATCCTTGACTGCTCCGAGTCGATATCCAATTCCAAATCCAATAACCAAAGCTTGAGCCAATTCCATGTCCATCCGAACTCGACAACCGAGCCCCAAACCATCCTTATCCAATAGCCAATAACCGAATCTAGGACCTCTCTGGGTCGATATCCAAATCCATAACCTCTCCAGGCTCTTGCCAAGCGCAATCCACACCTGACGGTCGTGATCCAGTGTCCCTAGACGTTAAGCTAGCCTCCTCGTGTTCTTGTCGAGCGTAATCCACGCATGACGACCTTGGTCCAGTGTCCCTGGATGTTGAGCTAACCTCTCCGGGTTCTTGCCAAGCGCAATTCACACTTGACGATCTTGGTCCAGTGTCCCTGGACGTTGAGCTAACCTCTCCGAGTTCTTGCCAAGCGTAATCCACACTTGACGACCTTGGCCCAGTGTCCCTGGGCACTATACAATGCCATGGCTTAAGTCCTAAGCCGAATCGTGGTCTCTCCGGACCCTTGCCGAGCATAGTCCATACTCGACGACCTGAAAATAACAATTGATAATATAGGGCCTAAGTCCTAGGCCGAATCCTGGTCACTCCGGACCCTTGCCGAGCATAGTCCATACTCGACGACCTGAATGAGTCAATTTACCACGTTCGGGCAAAGCGACTCACCCCTTGCCAGGCATAATCCATACCCGACGACCGTTTATCAAAAATCAGATAAAAATCCAATCAAAATCCAATCCAAAATCCAAATCCAAATCCAAAATCCAAATCCAGAATCCAAATCCGAAAATCCAAATCCAAAACCAGAAAACTAGAAATCCAAATCAGCATCCAAAGTTGAAAATAATCGTCCAGAGGAAAATCCAAATCAAAAGGCGAGAAAAACCAGGAGCTCAATCCAAGCTCCAAAACCGAAAACCAAAAAGAAAAGCAGTGTCCAATCCAAAAGCAAAAGATAAATTTCACAAACCATAGCATCGCAGCTTATTATCATTCAGAGCATGCCTAGGGGCCATCTCCGTCCCCGTACATGTGTAAATGACTTGGTTGCTTGCCAATAGTTTGCTACTTATTTCATATTAACCTGGTCAAGGGACGATCAACCGACCATCATTCCTGGGCCTCCCACCATCGTAGCTTGAGGCAGGCGGCGGTTGCTCCTGCCTCGCTGTTGCATTCTGAGGTCCAACATATTGTGGCAGCTGTCCATTCCTCACATGCTCCTCAATTATGTCCTTTAAGTGCCTGCAGCTGTTGGTGTCGTGTCCATCCAAATCATGGAAGAGACAGTGCCTTCCCGATGTCCTTTCCCGTTCTGTTGGTTCTCTCCTAGCCGGCCTCCGGTAGTGAAGGCGATTTCGAGTATCCAGGTATATCCGCTCCAGTGTCTCGTTCAATCCTGTGTATGTGGAAAACTTTGGATCCTTCCATTGCTTCCTAGCATTTCCAGAATCACCGTCCAACTTCCTTTTTCCTTTGTCTTTATCCGAACCATTGCTGGATGGTCCTCCCACCTCAACTGCATTAACCTTTTTCAATTTTAAATCCGTACTCGCATCTTCTTGTCGAAGGAACCTTTCTGCCTCATGAAAGAATTCGTCGAGATTCCGTGGGGGATCTCGTATCAGAGATACGTTGAAATCCGAGTTCTCCCTGACTCCTGATACTGCTGCCATTAAAACCATCGATGGATCGGGCCGATCCACCGAAGCAACTGCGGCACTGAATCGAGTTAGAAAAGCTCTAAGCGATTCATCCATCCTTTGCCTTACCGATGTCAATGTCATCACATTCTTCGGTCTCTTGACATGAACCCGAAACTGTCCCAAAAACCTTTCCACCAATTCCCTCCAAGTCCTGATAGATCCTTCTTCCAGCTGCCTGAACCACATCGCAGCTAAGTCCGTCAAGTACAAAGGGAAGCATCGGGCCATCACCTCCTCTGATGCCCCCAGCACCTCCATGTGTCTGGTGTATCTCATCAAGTGATCCGTAGGGTCTTCCTTGCCATTGTATACCTCCACGCTTGGTAGCTTGAACTTAGGTGGATTCTGAGCCATCCTTATTTCCCGAGTGAACGGACTCCTGTTTACTCCTTCCAAGTCTCCGTTGGTCAAACCACCTCGCACAGTCTTCCTGATTATATCTACCAATCCACCGTTGTCTGTCGGAGGTTGCCCCCGAGGGAACTCCGGTACATACTCTTCGTGTAGCTCGTTAGTAGCAACGTTGGTTCTAGCTTGTTGAACTCCTTCCAAAGGTTTCCTGTGTTGAATCCTGTGGGCCTGCCCCCAAGCCCTTGTTGATTGCCACCTGGCTCCGTATCCTGTCCTTCATTGGGTTCCGTAACCCTAGCTTCTTGTCCTGCATCCACAGCCGTTGTCGCTGTTCCTAAGTTCTGCATCCCTGCAGCTCTCATTTGCTCCAAGAAAGTTTGCATCATTTCCTGTTGACTTTTCAACAACCTCTCTTGCAGTGAATTTTTTATGGCTTCCATTTCATCCCGGGTTATGTAGATCGAAGCCGGTCCTTCCTCACCTCCGGAGGATGCTCGTTGACTTCCTCCTTGTTGGCTTCTCTCAGCCCTTAGCCTTCTACTGTTTTGCCTAGTCATTGTCTTCCAAATCCAAACTTCTATCCGATGTAGCGGGTGTTGGTCCTTCTCAGTGAAAGCACCAAAATGTTTGCGTAAAAAATGGTCACAAACACCCAATACCGTGAAAGCACCAGTGTATGAATATAAATCAGCGATATTCAAACACAAATCACAGATCTCAGTAAATAACCCAAATACGTTTGCACAAAAGATGGGCAAACAACTCCAAGTTGTATGATTTAGTTGATTTTATGTTGTTCGTAATGATTTAGGTGGTTTATGCAAATACGTAAAAAGCAGGGACTGAACTGTAAAAGACACACAGATTTATAGTGGTTCGGCCAAAATGTGCCTACGTCCACTTTATATGTTATTCTCCTTTTCCAATCCGATTACGAGTACAAAGCTTGTAGTACAAGTGTATGAAAGTTGTTTGAAAGTTCCTTCCAGGTTTGAGCTCTCAAACTCCTCCCCCATTGTTGTACCCCTGCCCCTTTATTTATAGAGTGAGGCTGGGGGCGGAGGTCTTGGATGTATATAGCTGCTGGTGGGCTTGGGCTGATGCAATCTGGCCTTGCAGCATTCTGGTTCGGCAGCGTCTTGGTTCGGCGGTGAGTGGTAACATGGGTGATTCGGCAGGTAGTGGAGATAGGGGTTCGGTGGTAGGTTGGACCGGTGGTAGCGTGGAGATGGAGCTGGACCGGTGGTTGGTTCGGTAGTATGGTAGGTAGAGGAGGTTGGTTTGGCAGTAGTTAGTCCGGCAGCTGGTTCGGTATGGTTGGTTCGGTAGGTAGTGGAGACAAGGGTGATTCGGCAGTGGAATGGAGGCAGTGGTGATTCGGCAGTGGCGTGGAGAGGTGGTGGTTCGGTGAGGGTACTACCGAATGGAGCTTATAGAATGCCGAATGATCCCTTCATATTCGAGAATGCCGAATGAGCCTTCGGAACCAAGAATGCCGAATGAACCATGGGGAGTTCGAATACCGAGCGAACTCTTGCCTCGCTTCCAATCGATTTTCAATCCCGACATCCATCATTCCTTGCCAGTTTGTTGATATTCTAGTTTTGACCAAAAAATGGGATAACATTCATAATCTTCGATTCTTAGCATTATCTTCTCTTCATATCTTCACATACACTTTGTATAATTGAGGATTTGATTTTAGGAGGTTTGTACTATCAGAGACAAATTAGTGTTATCAAGAACACATAGTTTAGGATATACTTTTGTATTTGTGAAGTCCTCTTCTGCAGCTGAGGCGAAAATCATGTTCTGCTGCTTAGGTGTCTGTTCTGCTGCTTAGACTGTGTATACCTGTTCCTCCGAGTTAAGTGAGGATTGTTGTTTTAATGAAATTCCAATATGAGTCTGGGACTGGACGTAGGACGGTGCTCCGAACCAGTATAAAAATCTCCGGTGTTATTGTTATTATATTACTGCTTTTATATTTAGCACTATTTACTACATTACTATACTCTGCATTATTATATCCATATTGCACGATCCTACACACTTTCAATAATGCTAAAGAATATACATCTGCTATATTTCACTCTTATATGACTCAGCATGGAATACATCATGAAACATCATGTGTTGACACTCCATCAAAAAATGGTGTGGCAGAAAGAAAAATAGACATCTTCTTGAAACTGCACGAGCACTTTTATTTTCAATGAATGTTCCAAAAAATTTCTGGGCCGATGCAGTTTCAACAGCTTGCTTTCTCATAAATCGTATGCCATCTTCTATACTTAATTGGGAAATTCCATATAAAGTTTTGTTCCCCAACAAACCTTTATTCTTTGTTAGTCCTAGAATTTTTGGTAGTACTTGCTTTATTGGGGATGTTAGGCCATAAATAACTATACTTGATCCAAAATCTTGGAAATGTATTTTTGTTGGCTATTCATGACTTAAAAAAGGATATCGTTGTTTTTGTCCTAGTCTTAATAAATATATAGTCTCCATTGATGCCAATTTTTTTCGAAAATACACCTTTCTTTTTCAAAATCTGATTCTACCACTACCTCTATCATTCAAGACAGTGATGATTTTCTTGTATATCTTACTCAAACCGTTCCTGTTGACCCCATTACTGAACAAAACTTTGAAACATCTTCTAACCAAAATATTGATATCTCTAATATATCTCCTCCAGTTGATCCCATTACTAAACAAAACATAATCACTTCCTCTGATTTAGGTCTCCCAATTGCTTCAAGAAAGGGAAAATGCAAATGTACTTTCCCTATCTCATCGTCTGTCTCATATAATAACTTATCCTCTCCTTCATATTTGTTCATTACTTCTCTTGACTCAATTTCAATTCCTAAATCTGTTACTAAAGCCCTGTCTATTCCTGGTTGGCGAAAAGCAATGATTGATGAAATGAATGCTTTGGAGTTTAATAATACATGGAATTTAGTAAAATTACCTATTGGTAAAAAAGCCATAGGTTGCAAATGGGTATTCTTTGTGAAAATTAATCCAAATAGATCAGTTGCTCGTTCAAATGCTTGATTAGTTGCGAAAGGATTTGCTCAAACTTATGGAGTGGATTATTCTGAAACATTTTCTCCTGTTACAAAATTAACGACAATACGGTTATTTATTTCACTTACTACTACATATGACTGGTCTTTACATCAACTTATATTAAGAATGCTTTCCCCATTACGATCTTAAAGAAGAAGTATATATGGAGCAACTACCTAGCTTTGTTGCTCAAGGGGAGAATGGTTTAGTATGTCGTCTTGAAAGAACTTTACATGGACTAACACAAAGTCTACCGTGCTTGGTTTGAAAAATTTTGTCAAGTTATTGAGAATTTTGGTTTAAAGAAAAGCAAAGCAGATCACTCAGTGTTCTATAAAAATTCATAGAAAGGAATTATTTTGCTAGTTGTTTATGTGGATGATATTGTTATTACAGGAAACAACAAAGTAGGGATTGAGTCTCTTAAACAATTTATTCACACTCAGTTTCACACAATAGATTTGGGAGAACTAAAATATTGTTTAGGTATTGAGGTTTTAAGGAGTAACAAAGGTATTCTCTTATCTTAAAGAAAGTATATGCTTGATTTACTAAAAGAAACAGGAAAGCTAGGATAAAAACCATGTAGTACTCCAATGATTCCAAATATGCAACTAACAAAAGAAGGAAAATTGTTTGAAAATCCAGAAATGTCTAGAAGGTTGGTGGGAAAATTGAATTATCTTACTATTACTCGTCCAGTCATTGCATATTCTGTTAGTGTTGTAAGTCAATTCATGTCATCTCTAACAGTTCATCATTGGACTGCTTTAGAACAGATTTTATGCTACTTAAAAGGAACAGTTAGGCTTGGTATTGTATATATAAATCATGGGCACAACCAGGTTGAATGCTTTTCAAATGCTGATTGGGCAGGTTCTAAGATAGATAGAAGATCTACAACAGGGTTTTGTGTTTTTGTTGGAGGAAACTTAATTTCATAGAAAAGTAAGAAGCAAAATGTTGTCTCATGTTCAAGTGCAGAATTAGAGTATCGAGCTATGGCAAAATCTATATGTGAGATAGTTTGGATATATCAACTCTTGAATGAAATAGGACTGAAAACTATTATTCCGGCTAAATTATGGTGTGATAACAAAGTTGCTATTTATATCGCATCTAATCCTGTGTTCCATGAACGAACCAAACACATAGAGATTGACTGTCATTTTGTTCGGGATAAAATACAAGATGGTTTAATATCTACAGAGTATATGGAGACTGAAGAGCAGATTGCAAATATCTTCACCAAAACTTTAAATGGAGTCAGAATTAATTACTTGCGTAACAAGTTGGGCATGATTAACATCTATGCTCCAACTTGAGGGGCAATGTTAAATATAGGGTTTAGTTATTTCCCTTTGTTACCTTTCCTATTATTAACTTTCCTAGTTTAACTATTTGGTGTTATATATAAACACCTCTTCTTGTAAATCAATTTGATGGGAATAAATAAAGTAAATTGCTTTTGCCTTTTCCTCTATGTCTGTTCTTACGAATAATATTCAATACCTTACTAATTAACAATTAATATATACATTATATAAAACTTATGTTTTACATTTTATAAAATTAAATTGACACAAAATAAATACTCAGTAAAAAATTTATAAAAATAATTTTTTCCTATTTAAAAATATTTTAAATATAGGCCGAAAATCAATAATTAATTATAAAACTATTTTTAAATCAATAAATTATGAAATAAATTTTCTAAGTGCAAAATATCATTAAAAAAGTTACTGAAAATTTAAAATTTAAAATTTTATATCAAAATTATTTTACATTATTATTTTAAGTTAAAACAATATAAAATTAATTAAAATATTATTTAAAATTAACAAAAACCTTCTGAGTCATGAGCAAGACTAGGTATATTTATTTTATTAAAATGTATTTTTGTGTATTTATAAATATTAATTTATATTTTTCATATATCATTATACATTTATAAATAAGTAACTAATTTAATATATATATATATACATATATCTTATTTAAATATATGTATGTATTGTTCTCAGTTTTATAAAATCTTATTAGTTTTTTATTTAATATATAATTCATTTACATATATTCACATTATTACATATATATAATCTAATATTTCATAACTATATTTATAAATATATATGTCGTTATCTTCATTTATATTCAAAATATTAATTAAAGTTTATATATCTATATGTATATATATTTAAAATATTTTGTTTATGTACATAAATTTATATATATACATACATTTGGATAATATATTTGTATATTGGATGAGCTAACGTGTTCGTTGTGTTGTAAATCCTAGCATTTATACACGTGCATGTTATACCTTGCGTGGATTGTTAAATAACTTATGCACAAACACATATATGTGTATTTGATACACGTGCATATATGTATGTATCATAACATAAGTTAACACACACACACACACACACACACACACACACATATATATATATATATATATATCAATTTATAAATTTAAATCAAATAATCTGTTTTTTAAATAAAATTTAGAAATATTCTAAATGAATTATACTTCATAAGTCCAATAAAGATCCAATCGGGTAAAAAAATTGAAATTCACCCACAATTTCTGCTACGGGCTAGCTTAGTTCCAACACTTTCATCATTTGAAAGCCTGCAATTTTGAGCCATTTGTTTGGGGGGGCAGATTTCAGGGGTACCCATTTAATGCGCACTCATGTATCATGCGCCGAAAAAATGGTAAGCTCAGGTGCTAATTTTTTAAGCGGTTGACCCATGGGCACCTAAGCTTAGGCCCCCATTTTATAGGCGCCTAAGCCCACTTTAGTTCCCTAAATCGAAAACTGAATATTCACCTTAATATCTATGCACAAATCATCTGTTGGGGTATCCACCCTTCATTATTCTAACTAAATATGTGCTATTGGAGATGCCTTAATTATGGGAAATATTAAGCTATAAAAAAACCCATTGGTATTGTAAAGTTGATAACCATTACGAAATATGAGTTCGCATACAACAATGATTATCAATCAAGCAATGATATAACATTGTTTGAGGCAATATATGGACGACCATGCAACTTCCTTTGTGTTGGTAGGAAGCGAGTGAGAAATTGATACTAGGGCCAGATATGATTAAGGAAACTTCGGAGAAAACTAAGTTCATTCGGTAATGAATGAAAGCTACACAGGATAGACAGAAGTGTTACACTAACAAGTGATGTTGTGATCTTGAGTTCTTTGATGATGATAAAGTATTTGTCAAATCTTTCGATTGAAGAATGTTTCGATATGTTAATAAAGGAAAGTGGACGCCAATATTTGTAGGCCCATTTTTGATACTCATGAGAATTGGAAACCAAGCATACAGAGCTGACTTACCTCAGAAGATGGCAGAAGTGCACAACGTGTTCAATGTTCCTCATCTTAGAAAGTTTGTGCACGACTTAGATGTGAATGTCATAGCATATTAACTAGATGATTTCGAGACTAAACTTGAAGCATAGAAACCTCAAAAGCATATTTGTATCTACCCGTCTTTTTTACCCACAAATGTTGACATTAATACATCTACAGTATTCACGTACTCAACATCCAAGAGCCGTAAAGACAAATCATTGGGGTAAATAAAAAGAAAACGAAAATGAACAAGGAAGGAAGAAAAAAATATCTGAATCTCACAATGGGAATATAAAATATAATAACCAAATAGTATAAAGGGTTACTCCAAGATATAATATAGTTTTGGAGTTACTAACCTAAATACTATCATCTATCTAGACAGTTATAATAGCATGTCCGTACAACTACCAATATGTAATACAAGTAATGTAGCGGATACAATATACAAATGTAGGCGAATGGTAGCATTCAACCGATCTCGTGAAGATCGGAAGAATATCAACAAAATTCTACTTTTTTCAAACCAATTGAAAGAGCACCAGAGGAATTAAGAAAAAGATAATTGTAACATCCCGCTAATCCATACCCATTAAGTCAACACTATTCTCCATAAATCAACTCAAGATGAACGGAAATACGAATCATTTAGGTTAAAGAAGAAGAGGTAGAATAAGAAAATAGAAAACAACAATAGAATCTAACCATCGCAGTGGAATAAAATATAATAGATAATAACAAATCTTTACACAAAAGAAAACTATATCTGTTTATACACACATCATCAGAGTTCAACAACCTCAATAACATACAACTGGACAGCATATAAACTTGTCCTCAAACTGAATACACAATGGAATAAAAATTAAGTAAGGAAGTACGTATCGCCATCCAACTCATCTCCTGAGCACCACAACATCCTTTCCTGTATTCTATAATACTCGGTCTGACCCGAGCATTATAGTTAAATAACACCCGAATCAGTCTGGAATACCAGCGTGAGAAAACCAAAATCAACTTGATTATTAAAGTTTCAAAATCCTTTGAAAACAAAAGCATCTCGTAAGTCCACGCCACAAATAAACATGGTGGGTTTTTACCTTACGATAGCTAAAACACTTTTATCAAAATTCTCTGATATTATAATAGTGTCTATAGAAAGTAAAATAGAATCTAGCTGAAATGCTTGCATCTCATGTTTCAGCAATAGTTCGACACAATCAAAACCATACAGGCGCGTAGGGAGAATAGATTTCCAACTAATGACTAGGCGCTGGGGTACCGCCTGTCACGGTACCTGGTCTAGATGAGGATCACTTCCGACCCACTGCAACACAAGACCTGGACTACCCCTTACTGGATAATCCCGAGTAAGATCACCCCACGGTTGTATCAGCAACCACACCACTAAGTCGAATAAAAAGGAACATCTAGACAGTGATGACCTCACCCTAATGGGCGCTACCCACGTAGCCTTGCTGCATAACCCCTGATTTTTAGTCATTCCTGGTTGATGAGGCTTGAGGCTAAGCGTTACCTTTTAGAATGTTTCACTTAGAATGTCCATCGTCCACCTGACGATGTTTCGAAAGCATTCATCCATACAAGTCCGTTCCGGGTTCGAACGGAACCGAAGGCACTACTCCTACTACATCCATTTTGGGAACATTCTCAAGATTAGTAGCGACTAGCCCTTGAACTTCACTGCCCCATCTTCAAATCCAAACTCTTCTTCCTCACGAAAACGTTCAAACCGGATCGAAGTGGTTTTTGAGAAATTAATTCTGATCCCGGTCTCTTCGAAACGATCATCGCATGGTCCAATATTGATAGTCGGTTATTTAACTATCAATTGACATTCACAACAACCATCAAACAATAAATAATCTCTCCAAATTATTTATTATTCCCAAAATATCTTCGCAAGATATATTTCCGCTTCAAATCCTTTTGAAAACTGTTTTCAAACCACACTATTCTCATGAAACGAATTCCCAAATATTTATCTCCACTGAAAACACCAAGCACCAAAACTTTAGATTTTTAAAATAATTTAAAAACACTTTATTATAAAATATATTTTAACATTTAGATTGAAAACTACTTCAATACTATTAAAAATATATATTAGAAATATTTAAAATGAGGTTGTTATTTTTTAATATAAAACTAGATTTTCTCTTTTAAAACAAATACCAAGTCACTTTTCAATAATTACTACTATAATAGATTAAAAGAAAAAACTTACTTTCAAATTTAACATTTAGAAATAATAAATTTTCTAAAACATGCTTTTTAACATAACTTATATTTTAAAAAATTCGTCGAAATGTACTTGGCTATCCAGGGAAATACTCTTCTCTTTCTATCTTTAAAAATAAATCACTATTTATTTTTAAACAAATTTTCCCATTCCTTTAATAAATTTCATCATGAATTTATTCTTCCAAATATCCACTAATATATTACTTTACTTTTATAAACCCAGTTTATAAATTTCATAGTCATATTCTCCTTTAAATTTCCAATTTCAAGCACTAAAATCAATTTCCAAATTGATTCCCAATTTACCCCATTTGAAATAAATTTCTTTACGTACTCAATTTATTTCAAAATCCATTAATTTCAGACTTTATTCCTTAATTATGATTTAAAATCTTTTTAACTAAAAATACCAATTTCATTTTCCAAATTTCCTCTTTATCCTTTTAAATAGTTTCTTTATCTCTTGATATAACATCACTTAAATTTAAAATTCATTATTTATTTGTTTATTCAAAATCTCTTTTTCATACCCGAAACTTATTGATTTGAATTTTAAAATCACTTTTATTCTTTTCCAATTTATCCTTCAATTTATTCAAACTTCTATAATTATTTTATTTGAAGATTTTCTCTTTTATTTTCCCTTTCAAAAATCCTATTATATAGATTTTGATAACTCAGTATACTGAAATATATTCATTTCAACCATAGCGTCCAATATTTCTAATTATCAGTATAATTCATCGCAGAATATCAAATAATCATGATATAGAATTACTAGAAAAAACTATAAAATTTTGAGGAATCCAGATGGATCCCTCCAACCTATTTCCCTGCATCCACAGATGTTAGCACAATACCAATTCCACTTCGAGGTGGAATATCGTGGTATATGGGATTAATATAATGTCATCCGCTATTATGTGGCGCATAGGGTCTCATCCGCTATATAATGCGGGAAATCAATCACCCCAATATACTTTATACTACTATATATATAATATAGCACATCAAATCAATTCAATCATTCAACCAATTATTTAAATTTAATCATTTAAATTTAAATAAAAATCCAGAAGAGTGAGTTAACTCACCTTTGATTTTGTATGCAATCTAATCCAACCCAACTTGTTCTTCATTATTTTTGACCTTTATTTTGTTTTGCGACCACTTCAATCTTGACTTGATTTCCCGATTTTTAACCTCACTGCCTCCTAGAACGACGACGCTCGACGACCCTAAACACTACGACTCGACTGACGCCGACATCGCCGCTCCCCCTTCCTTTGATTGCCAACATCTAGCCTCGATCGAACGCGATAAAAATCGTGACTCGCCCACCAATCCCCTGACCGAAACGCGAACCGCCCCATGTTTCCAACCCTAGGTCGACGTCGCCTATCACCCAGCTAACCCTCGAGATCCCCTACCCTTCGCCTGCGTGCGAGCCCTCTTCCCCTACGACACCCATGTCGCCTTAATCAGTTCGCCCTTGTTGTTTTTTTTAGTGGAATTGAAAAATGGAAGAAGCAAGATTTCATGATTTTGGATGGAGGAGGGAGGGATGCGAATTTTTCCTGAAGAATTAAAGGGGTATGCTAATTTCTTCTTTGGCCATTTTTCTCAGCGTTGATTTTGGTTTCGAAGGGAAGGTCAAAAGAAGAGGAGGCTTGCGATTTAATTTCTAAGAATTTGCTCGGCCGTTTCATTTTCATGTTTTAAATTAATTTTTTTGTTTTCTTCTTCTGAACTATTAGCTATTAATATAAAGAAGAGGAAAGTAATTGAGAGGAATGTAGCGTATACAAGAGGCTATAGCGATGATGAATTGAAAAGAATGAAAAAGTGCTGACGTAAATATTTTTGACCAGTCAAACCATTTATTTATATTTAATTTCGATATAGATTTCAGCGCATTTATATTCCATACGGCCACACGATAACTCCAAACACTACAAAATTTGAAATCCTATAATAATACAATATTACGGATCCAATGGAACTAGTTTCATCAAAATCCAAGACTGTGCCTTGGAAGGCTATTTTTAAACATCAATTTAAACGATGTATTTTTAAAATTGAACAAACTACAGTTAAATTCAATTTTACCCCATCTATTACTTCAAGTATTATCACTATAAATTTTATAAGCCTTTGAACTATTTTTGACAAGCTTATAACTCAAGATTTAACATTTTACCCAACTTCAAATTATTTAATTTATTAATTAAATTACCCAATAAATGGTGATATTTGAATTCAAGTTAAAAATTAACTTTTAAACATTTAAAATCAATTAAATATTCCAATTCCAAACATCCAAAAATTCCAGGTTGTCACAATAACATGGCGCATTAGACAAAAGTCTTGTGTGAGAATCCCAAAAAATGTGCGGCCTCGTGTCACTATAAATTTTGAGAGAGTTCGAATTACTGTAATGATTTTCCCCTCAAAAATGCCATATAACAAGTAAATATAGCGGTATAATAGACTTTGTTTAAGGTGTGCAATATAAATCAGAAGATAGTTATGCTACTTGCATATCACCACATAAGAAATATAGAAGTACAACTAAAACCGGTACGGCATATTCGCGTAAGGATTTCCATTGGAGGTGCCCACATTAAACTGAAGAGGAACTCCTGACAAAGATCGGAATCAACCTTTTGAAACTATGTATATCTATAGATAAAATATATAACAAAAGGAAACATAGCTAGTCCATGCTCGAACATACCATCAACTCCCATGCACCTTAATTGAAAGCATCTCCAAATATTTAAGGTTATTTACCCTTGGGTTGGCAAAACCAACAAACTATGCATCCAACTCTTTTTCTATAATTTCCGATTGTGAAGTCACATTCAGCATCTTAACACACGAGCCTTCATCACTTCAACAAATCTCGAATTTCAACATGGATTCTAGCATCTCAATACATGATCCATCATTACTCGAATAGTTAACGAATCACTACATGGATTCCAGCATAATTCGTCATATGAATGCCAACTCTGTTTACTCTCTTGGAATTAATGCCAAGACAAACAGTACCCTCATTAGCATCGTCTGAAATGTTAACGCTGATCTCTTCCTTAGACTCAACCTTAGGATATACGGTTCAACTCTATATTATTTCATTCCTTAACCACTTCGAGAATATAAGACTCATATATCGATTTGAAGCTGTTACGGTTTTGAGTCATCTCTTATAAGTACACTCCCTGACTTACCGGGCTCTTCAAAAACCAAATCAATGAATTCTCGGTTGGCTTATCTTCATTTATTTTAGAAATAAATAAACAACGCATAAGGGTAGAGATCATCTATTATCCAAATGGATTTCCTTATCTTTTATTCTTTAAGAGCAGGACGAGTTTATATGTAGGGTGTAGCATCACCGAGAAGATAATCGTACTGTATAAATCCCGTATTTCTTCTAGATATTTCCCAAGTTAATGTTTGTCAAATTCAACAGGAATAATGGTAAATGGAAATCAAGTCTTTACACTTATCATCTTACGACTTTCTCAACTCACGATATCCGTCGGTCAAGAGTGAAGCTAGGTCAGTTAGGGCAGTAGTTTCAACCAAGCCCTACCTTGACACCTCATCCTTAACTCTTATGGATAGAACAAGTCCACTTTGTTGGCTTTTAGTGCTAAGTATAGGAGCAAATACTTTTCATAAACGAGTACGAACAAACATGATTAAGTCACACAAGTAACTTCTAATCGCTGTATTCTCAAATAAAACATCTTTGTAAATACTTGTATATATATTTAATATACCTTTATAAAGGATGTATACATGTATACTTTTACTACACTATTCATTTCTACTTTTTTCATTGTTCAAAATGTATTCATATTCTTATCTCAAAGGTATAAGGATATTCACAAATCACTTAACAAAATTTTCCACTTTCAAATATAATCAAAGAGGTCAAAAACAAACGTTACTAAAACATTACTACTACAAACCTTTCTCAACTTTTAAAAATTAAACTTTTACTTTTTCTAAGTTTTTTCTAAAACATTCCATACTTAACATTATATGTAAAGCATTCTTTTCAAAGATCAAAGTATACTTATTTAACAAGACAATATACTTTTAAATAACTTCTCAAAACCATTCATTATACCTTAATGTTATAACCAAAACCCACTTATCCTGTTATAAATTAATGTCCCAGTGGTTAGACGCTCTGGGTTTGGTCCATGAGGTCATATGTTCGAATCCTGCATAGCATTGAGATTCAAATCAGTAGATATATGTTGACTTGTAGTTTGTTACATAATACTTAACACTTGTAGTATAATTATATACTACCACCTAAGTTCCCAGTACAAAAAAATACTTATAAATACATTTTAAATAGTTATATAAAATATTACTTAAAAATAACTAATTTAGAATTTAACAATAATCATAATAAAAAAGTATGTTATATATATAAACCCTTTACGTTAAAAAGTCATCAATAATTGTTAAAAATATATTTGAACTTGAAACAACTTTTATGGTACTTTAATATATGTTATTAACATCACTTAAAAGAATTAAAAAAAACTTTATTTAAATATCATCTTTACACCTTTTAAATCCTTAAAAGCATCAACAACACATAATAAAAGGGCTATCTAAACTCCAAAAACGGTCAAAAGGTGGTGTATTTGGAAAAGTGTTGTTATTTTACGTTTTTTGCCAGAAAACCAGTTTTATTACTTAATTTATTACCTTGCATGCTACGATATTTGCATAGATTATTTATTGCTTGTGTGCCTATTTGATGATTTTTATGCTTGTTTAGTAGTTAAGCATGCACGGTATCTATATTGTTTTGGTTATATTCTATTTTGATGGAATTTTAAGGGAAAAAATTCCTAAAGAGTGAACGTGACGACCAACATTTTTACATATAAACCGATCATTAAAATGTTAGTGTTGTAAACAAAATGGGTCTAAAGGATCTATAACCTTGAGGAAAATTGAGGATTGGCAATTTAAACCCTAGAAAATTATGGATGGTTTTGACTCTGTAAACGTGCAAGGGCTATAGTTTTTTATAGAAAAAAATTTAGGTCTAAATCTGCTTCCACATGGAAGATATGATAGTTCGCACTTCTATATAGCGGGCATAATAGAGTTTTGACCTTGTATATTACAAGATATATCCATTTGAAGTTAGATGGTTTGGATAGATTACGGATAGTTAGGCTAAGCCAATAATTAGCCCGCTGATCCATTTCAGGATAGGAGCTAATTACAACAGATAGGATAGCCCACCAATCATTATTCTTCTTCTTTTGGAGCACTATCTACCCTCCATTAGCCAAAATCATCTCAAATCTTTAATAAATTTAGCCCAATCAAGTAATTAGAGGGCTATTAGCACAAAGATTAGCAAGGGACATTTGGGAAATAGAAATTGCCATCTTGGAATTCGTGTTTGGATATCTACATTAGATTTGCCTCATTTTTGGTGATTTTTGGTAATTAGGTTAGTGATTTATCATATCATAAATCTTTATATACTTCCATATATTTAAAAACACATTTTTGAAAAAGTCTTTTAAATTAAAAATGAGATTTTTGATTGATATGGATTTACAAATGCTTTATAAACAAATTTAAATGGTTTCAGATTGATTTAAATGTGAAGACCAATACATTATTGTGTCATATTGATTTTAGACTAGGATTTGGTTGATATAATGCTTATATTTTATAGGTATGTGCTTGCTCGGTTAATGTATTTTTTTGTATGCATAGATTAGATGATAGAGCATCCATATGCATTTTGGACATGGATCGGTTCTAAAGCGCTTGAAGGCTTAAGATTGAAGTTGAATTCAGATTGGAGCAGAAATTCCGATGATGACCAAGGAAAAAAGGACTAAAATGACTTAGAGTGAAGTTGGATTGATGGGTACTAATACATATGAATCGAGTATAGATCGATCGTATTTTCCTCAAATGACACGCGATCGGTTAGCAGTGTTCTACATGGTGTAGAGATGCTACATAATCGAACACATGAGAATTGGTTTATAAATTTAAACTAATAGAATGGAGATGATCAATCGAACACATATTGCGGTAGATGAAAAACTTTGGTCCAACTGTAGAGAAACTTGACAAGGACTATGAGAAAGGCATGGAGAAACTTCAAGCTTGGAGTGAAGTAGTTGGACATAGCAAAATTTGGCTAAATTCTAAGTTAAATGGGTAGTAATCGACCTGTATCGGTCGGCACTAACGAATCCAACTTTTAACGGATAGTACATTAAGGCTAGTAGAGCATGCACAATCAATCTCATGGCATGTAGACGAGCAGTTTGTGAGTAATGAGCCACTAGAGATTGATCGAAGCAATGAATTATATGCGATGAAAACAACAGAGAAACATGGAGCTACTATATGGTAAGCATGAGCGAGCTCACAATCGACGCTATAAATGCTTCAGAGTTGAGATAAGGCAACTTCGATTATTTTTTAGGCAACCAAGTGAGCGATGAGGCCTCAACAACTCAACACTCTGATTGATATGGATCGAGTAACTTCGTGAAGGAAGTGACTATGGTATCTAGAGATAGACTGAGCAAAAAAATTCTTAGCCATAACTTGTAGGGTAGGACAAAATGTTGTTCTACTATCAGTGTGTATGCAATAGAATCTTTGGATAGATCTAAGGATGAGATATGTGCTAGTAAAACAAATCGGTCAGTATGATTTTTAGGAAAATATGAAAGTACACGAGTAATTTAAGTGTACCCATGAGATCCGATGTCTTAGTGTGTCCAAGTTTGTAGAGTTCGAGTGCTGCATGAGTTAGAGCATTGATTATTTGTAACATCCCACCTTTTTGGACAGTGTAAGCAGACACATGTGCCAACTCTACCATACAGAAGGGCAGATTATTATTGGGGTAAATAAGAAAAAGCAGAGAAAAAACAAAATAGAATCTTGCAGCGGAATGACAAAATAAAATAGTCAAATAACAGTTCATGAAGCTGTATACAAAACATCTGATTATACTTATACAACACAAATCAAAGCTAAACATACCAGAGAATAATTAATAATAATGCAGTGGAACAATGTGATGTAGTGGAATAATATATTAAATAATAATAATAATAAAATCTTCATCTTCATCCTCCAGAAATAAGGTCTTTAAATCCTGAAATGCCCAGGCTGACCCGAGCGAATTAAAAAGACGTAACATTCGAGCTAGAACTAAAAGATCTCATGTAAGTTAAATCAACGGGAATAAAAATGAGTGGAGCAGCGTCAGAGATGTTTACAGGATTTAACATCTTCTATCTAGTGTCTAACGTGAGTGCAGTAACTTAAGAGATGCTCGGGATTCACCCCTCCTAACGATCCGTTAAACTATCTACTATGTAGTAATATACGCTATTATAATAATTTATATAGTAAAGTAAACTATTAAAATAACATTAAGGCTTTACTTTTTCCACCTTAACACATTTTATATTTTCCATAATCTACACAGTACCGTAATCCTGCCCGTACTGGGCGCCGTCAGAGTGCACTCCATAGGTATGGTACAAAACAAAGTTGTAGAAGGTGCGCTAGGGTAGATGACATGGCACAACTAGACAATGCCAGGGTAGATATGCCAATTACACTCCTGGACAGTTGGTAATGCGTACCTGCAACTATTTCCCAACTCGAAACACACTCCCAAGTAAAAATCGAAGGGTGGCCACCAAATAAATCAAAAGTCAGAATATAGTATCGATGGAGTGTGCTCGATCGGAGGAATGACCTCACTTGGCCTGTCAATTGCTCCTGTTTTAGCCACCTTATGCCAACTCATGAGAGTTGGTTCCACGTATATACCTCATATGAGATCGTCGCCACCATCCTACTTCATTCTGGAATCTACACCGCGTACACAACTGTCAAAGTGGTTTTCGATATTGGCAGAGAGTATGACAATATCTGATCCCAGTCTCTTTAACAACCAATCACTTATTACAGACCGGATGGTTCTTTTGCCTTTACAAAATCATTTCATAATTGATATCAAAATATCATATTCAAATCATATCACTTTCGAAATCATTACTTACTTTCGAAATCATATTCACCTTTGAAATCATAGTTTGAAATTGTTTCCAAAATATGTTAAACTCTCATTTCAAAATATCGTATTAAACCAAATATGTTTTTTAAATCCTAACTTTGGTTACAACGTCATTAACCATATTCTCTTAAAGATCGACATTTTGAATATAAACTCATCCATTTCACTTAGTTTTGAGTTAAGGAGAAAATAGTTATAAAAAGTCAATATAGATTTAAAGCAGATTAAATATAATTAAAATAGATTAAATAGCTTTAAAATAGATTAATTAGATTTAAAATAAGTTAGAATAGGTTAATTAGTTTAACTAAATTAAATGGTTTAAAATAGGTTAAAATGATTTAACATAATTAATACAGGTTAAAATAGTTTAATACTTTGAAAATCTTAAAAAAATTAGAAATTTTGAAATAATATTTTTAAAATAGTTTATATTAAAACATGAATTTGGAATTAATATCAAATTAATCTATTCATTTCATTTCAACACATTTGGACCCTTTTAAATTTCTAAGTCAACAAACCAAATTCCAAACCTTTCAATTTAACATTTCAGCAAACTGCTGAATCTCATATCGTTTAAATCCATGTTCACATATCAATTCGGATTACTCCAATTTCAAAATTTTCAAGGTTATTTTCAAACAACTTCAATAACTTAATTTCAATAGAATTTCACTTATACTTAAAAGTTTAACTTTAAACTTCCAATTTAATTCTTAAAGCAACTCCCTTTAAACCAATTCACATTTCAACACAAAACTTTATTTTGCAATAATACCTCAATTTGTATAAATCAAATTTTACTTCAAAATAACATTTAATTACATTTGAAAATTAAGGATTTTAAAATCATTTAATTTAACCAATCCGGTGTCCGTATATAATTCTCTACCATAGGATCAAGTGATACAAATATATATCATTTCAATCCATAATTTAAAATTTTACGGTTATATATCATTTCAAACTGCAATCCCGAATTAATATAAAATCCATAAAATCAATCGAATCTATCATTTCAACCTATAACGATTTTTCCTATTTTATAGATCATTCTGGTATGTATCATTTCAACCCATAGTGAACTTGCAGTTTATAACGATATGAAATACAATATCCATTCATCCAATATCAACAATCAACATCCATCACAATCATCATCCTAACCAATTAATAAATATCAACATAGAACTGATAATCAATCACAGGTATTTAACTGGCAATTTATATTCAATAATAAATTAAATAATGACTTAATTCAAATTAAACGAGTTGATGATTTAAAATATACCAAACAATCATAAATAAATTTCCAATCACGTCACAAATTTAATTTAACAAACATAAGAAATTCTAGAAGTTGCGAATGGGTTAAAACACTCACCTTTGAATTTAAATCGAATTTAGGTTCAATTTAAGCCCAAAATTTGAACAGACTCAGAATTTGTCCAAACCACATCAAAATATCCGGAATTTTGATACGATCCCAACGGAACAAACTGCGCATAAATCAGACCTCGTATGTGAAAGCTATCGCAGTTAGATCGTTGTTAAAGTTCTAATTAAATTGAAATAAACAACAACAAAAAATACTTAAAATCACCTTCCTCCACGTGACACATGTACCCACTACTTCGAACCCAATAATAAGCCGTAGCTACGACCTTTGAACGGCCATAACACCACCTAGAGGCCACCACCGACCAATGGACCGCCTCCGTTGAGCTCACCACACCGGCGCCTTCCACCTCCAACCAGTCTGATCATCTAAATCGCTAAGCGCCGCCAACCTATAAGCTAGGGTTTCGAACCCTAACACACGAATTTCGGCCATCACTTACAGATCCACGTCATGCAGCCACCACCATTCAACACCATGCAGCGATCCCCATAAAACCCACAAGTCAATTTCTCCTATTAACGACGAAATCAGAAACCCCTAATTTGATGCTTAGGGTTCACGAATTAAGAGATTTGACTGAGATTTCTGGCCAGCACGAGCATTGATTGCAAAAACAGACACTAGACATAGATTCGTATTGATGAGATCTTCAGATTTCATAGTTTTTTGAATTTTTTTGAGGAGTTTTAATTTTTGATTTGAAATTTGAACTGAAATTTGTTTGTCTGCCATTAGAGTGAGGAGATGAGAAGGAGATGTATGTGTAGACGAATGAGAACAGAAATAAAATAGGGTTTATAACGAGGTATTTATAGACAAAGATGGAAACAGAAAGAATGGACTAGATTGATTGAACAATACACGACCCGAAAAGTCCGTTTCGACTCTGGAAGAAGAATGGGTCAACCCATATATCAAAATTGATGTTTTCAAATATTTTAAACTCAATGGAATAGGTTTCAAGTCCTAATTCCATTTATGAAGAAGTTATGTTCAAATCAGCTTATTTCAAATTGATTTCAATTAAATTGATTTCTAGGCTTTTTGAGCCCGTCCGATCAAACTAAAAATCCGATAGCTACGAAACTTGAGATTCTATAATAATTCACGATTACGAATCCGATGAAACTGATTTTGTCAAAATCCGAGACAGTTACCAAATTGGCTATATTTCAGTAAATTAGATAAATTAATATTATATTAATAAAATCATCTTTCCAATTCAAAGTTAATAAATTAAAATTCCTATTTCTTCTTAATTTCAATTAATGTAGTATTAAATTTCATTTACTTACAATAAATCCATTTTTCTGAATTGAATTCTAATTATCTATAATTACTTCCGATAAATTGATTTGATTGAATTCCAAATCTTTTTATTAAGTCCATTATTACTCTATAAACCTAGTTAACCATTGTTTTACTTTTCATTACCTTAATATACTCAAATTTCCATCTTTAGTTTGTATTAACTATCATATTTCAATTTTATTCTATTAATGACTATATTTCAAAATTTGTAATTTTTTCAAGTACGCACATTAAATAAGATTTTAAATCAAACTAAATAATGTATCTTAGTTCTATTCTTTTATTAACTCAATTATCACCATCTGAATAAATTTACATTTCCCATTTATTTTATTACATTCACATTTTCAGTTATTGCATTAATTTTATTAACGTGACATTAAAGTTTATTTAATTTTAATTTGTTTCCCATTTTAACTAAATAGACCAAATAAATAGGTAACTTGCAACAATCGTTACTATAACTTTTAATCACACTTATGAATTCATTATTCACAAACAAATGTTACCATTCTTATATAATACTGATTTCATTCAATTACCATTAAATGCCTATTACAATAATAAAATATTTACATTTGTTTCTTATATTCAATTTCATAACCAAGTGTAACATTTCCATTAATTCCATTGATTGGAATTTCATTTAAGTTGTTAATCATTGATCTAAATTAACGTGGTTAACTTTCATCCTATTTATTGTTTTATTGAAAAATTGCAAATTTTTATTTCTTCCAATTTAATTACCAAAATCTTATTAAATTAACTAAATTAAATCATCGAAAGCTACAGGTCGTTAAACTATGCGACGTTGAGTAGTCACTTACCTTTTACATATAGCAATATGAGTTATATCCAACAACATCTTAGTGGGCAATGCGAAACTTTATTGATGGTTTCTATGTTTACCATGATTTCTATGTGATGCTGCGGAATTATGGAAAATAGATGAAACGGTGAAAGTGGCAATCGGTGGATTGAAAAATTCTGAAATACACAAATTCGTTGATCCGAACATACCGAATTCTAGCTATCTCTGACACGTTGATCGCGCACGATACCGTGAAGAGAGATCTACAATTCTTCGAGCATTGATCAAGCGCACTTGATTCCGCGAATTGGCTTCAACGATCGAAGATTCAAGCGCACTCGAATGTCGAAGGTGGAGATAGGAGATCACACTCAGCTACCAATTTAATGAAAGCACAAAGCTAACAAACAAGAGTTTATTTCAAAATCAACAACCCACAAATGTATGCAACCATGCCTATTTATAGGCTACAACAACACACGGCTCAACTAACATCACCTCCGACCTATCATAGGTCGTCCACGACCTATCATACAGAAGACATCACGTCCAAGGTCGTTAACGACCTAACATACAGACATGAGCGACTTAACGAAACGACCTACGACTTAAAGAAAATACAAACACATTACAACACATGCACGACCCAAATACACACAGTACAAACATAATTACACGACCTACGACCTAAGGTTTCCAACGACTTAACTTTGTTTACAACACAGACTTGAGCGACCTACTGAAGACACCCGACAGCGACTTAGCGACTTATGACTTCTCGCGACCTAAAATATGAGCGACTTAAGCAGGGGAGCGGCTCAAGTGAATGTACGACCTAGTTAGATCGCTGGAATGAAGGTACGACCTAGTTAGGTCGTTGGAATGATATCTCGCTCAGGTGTCTTACCCATCTCATATCCACTGCAAATACATAATCTTGATGCCTTACAAGGTCGTTCACGACCTTCATTAGGTCGTATCTCGCTGTGCGACCTTACACATAGGTCGTTGGTGGTTGAAGTTGTTTCTCCTTTCTTTCTTAGCTCGCTTTCTCTCACACCGTTAGGTCGCACGCGACCTTCGAGCTTGTTAGGTCGCTCGCCACCTAAGAATTTTTCAACCCAGGCTGCACCATCCTCCCCTGGTTGAGAAAAATTCATCCTCGAATTTAAAAGTTTATCTCCATAGTAAGGTATAAGGTGTTTAACATTGAATACGTCAGAAGTGTACACATCCTCTGGCAACTTCAACCTGTAAGCATTTTCATTGATCTGTTTCACAATCTTTATGGGACCAATCTTTCGAGCTTTAAGTTTATTATACGTTCTCATTGGAAAACGATCCTTCGTTAGCACAGCATATACTAAATCTCCTTCATTAAATTCAACACTTCTTCACTTCAGATCCGCAGATCATTTATACTTCTCATATGTCTTCTCCAATCATTCCTGAACGATTCTATGGCATTCTGTTAACCCATCAACGAAATCAGCAGCCCACTTAGCTGTCCCCTTCGGTTGTGGTACTATCGTTAAATTCAACGGCCCTTTTGGCAAGCTTGAATATACAATCTAAAATGGGCTGAAACCTGTACTAGGATTCACTGCATGATTATGAGCAAACTCCGCTTGACATAACTTCACATCCCAGCTCTTCAGATTGTCCTTCACAAGACACCGTAATAAATTTCCCAGCGACCTGTTCACAACCTCCGTCTGTCCATCAGTTTGCGGATGATAAGCACTGCTGAACTTCAGCTTTGTTCCCACCATCTTCCACAAGCTCATCCGAAAATGACTCAAAAATCTGGTATCCCTGTCAGACACTATAGATTCTGGTAATCCATGTAAACGATAGATCTCTTTAAAGAACAACTGTGCCACATGAACTGCATCCGTCGTTTTCTTACAAGCAACAAAATGTACCATCTTCGAGAAACGGTCCACCACCACATATATAGAATCATTCCCCCTTTGAGTCCTCGGCAAACCCAACACGAAATCCATGCTAATGTCCACCCACGGTTTTGTAGGAATAGGTAACGGCATATACAAACTCGCATTTGTTGCAGTTCCTTTCGAAATTTGACACACATGACATCTCTCCACAAATTTTCCAACTTCCCTCTTCATCGACGGCCAAAAATAAGATTGAGAAATCAACTGTAATGTGCGATCACGTCCAACATGTCCTTCTTCATGCAACTCCTTGATAATCTTCATTCTCAAGCTGCAATCTGGTATACATAATCGATTTCCCTTAAACAAAAATCCGTCTACCAACACAAATTCATCAGCACTTCCATCCTTGACTTTCTCAACAATCTTTGTAAAGTAAGGATCTTCTTCAAACAACTCTGGCAACACTTCGAACCCTGTCACTTCAAGCTTCATCGTTGTCAACAAATGATTCCTTCTGCTCAAGGCATCAGCTACACGATTCGTCACCCCTGATTTGTGCTTGACAACAAAAGTAAACTGCTGTAGATACGCGACCCATGAAGCGTGCCTAGCTGAAATTTTGTCCTGCCCTTGCAAATGCTTCAAGGCTTCGTGATCCGTATAAAGAACAACTCCTTCTGAAACAGATAATGTCTCCAGTGCTTCACAGCTTGAACAATCGTGTAAAATTCCACGTCATAAGTGCTATATCTCAATTTAGCTCCAGACAACTTCTCACTGAAATAAGCAACTGGTCTTCCCCTCTGACTCAAAACTCCACCAATCCTAACTTTCGAAGCATCAGTGTGTAACTCAAACAACAACTGAAAATCCGGTAAAACTAGAATTGGCGCTGACGTTAATAGTGTCTCAATCTTCTCAAATGCAACCCCTTCTTCCTCTGACTATGCAAACTTCTTTCCTTTCATGCAATCGGTTATAGGTGCCATCACACTGCTAAAATGTGGAATGAATCTTCGATAAAAAGATACCAATCCATGAAAACTTCTCACTTCAGTAATCGTCTTTGGGTGTGGCCAACTCCTGACAGCTTCTACTTTATTCTCATCCACTTGAATTCCTTCCTTCGACAGTACATATCCCAAAAACAAAACACTGTCCGTCATAAACACGCACTTCTTTGCTGCTGCATAAAACTGCTCTTGTCGTAGAATCAACAGTACTTCTCGCAGATGTTGGATATGCTCTTCCGTACTCCTACTATAAATCAAAATATCATCAAAGTAAGCAACCACAAACTTCCCAACAAATGGTCTGAAAATGTGGTTCATCACTCTCATAAAAGTACTAGGAGCGTTTGACAAGCCAAATGGCATAACCAACCATTCGTATAAACCCTCCCTGGTTTTAAAAGCAGTCTTCCATTCATCGCCCGGTCTAATATGAATTTGATGGTATCCACTCTTCAAGTCAATCTTTGAAAACACAACAGCCCCACTCAGCTGATCAATCAAATCAAAAAACCTCGGCATAGGAAATCTGTATCTCACAGTGATCTTGTTTAAAGCCCGACTATCCGTACACATCCTCCACGAACCATCCTTCTTCGGTACCAATAAGGCTGGCACGGCATATGGACTCAAACTCTCCTAAACACGCCCTTGTTCTAACAATTCTTCCACCTGCCTTCTGAGTTCTTCATGTTCCTTAGGACTCATCCTGTAATGTGGCCCGTGAGGTAATACTGATCCTGACACAAGATCAATCTGATGTTGAATGTCCCTCAACGGTGGTAACTCCTTCGGCAATTCTTCTGGAAACACATCTCTGAATTCTTCCACTACTGGCTTTACCTCCTCTGCAACTTCAACAGATTTACTAGCCTCATGTTTAATCAACAAAAACACCTCTGGACTCTCCTCTACTTCTTCAACAAATTCTTTCAAAGTCAACAAAGTTTTAAGCTCCTCAATCTCTTCTGACTTGCTCTCTCCCTGTGGTCTCTTCTTTGGAACTAAAATAATCTTAACGCCTTCAAACATAAAACTGTAGCTATTGGTCCGACCATCATGTTGCACTGCTCGATCATACTGCCACGGTCTTCCCAAAAGCAAAGGACAAACATCCATCACCACAACATCACACCAAATCTCGTCTTTATACTTCTTCCCAATAGAAAATGGAACATGTACTCGCCTGTCCACCTTTACTTCTCCTCCTTTTCTCAACCACGCTAACTTGTAAGGATTTGGATGCTTCTCCGTTTTCAGCTTCAACTTCCTCACAGCTTCGGTAGAAATAATATTGTCACAACTTCCTGCGTCAATCACAAATTTACAAACCTTTCCCAGAATAGTGCACGTTGACTGAAAGATGTTACTCCTCAACCAACTAGCTTCTTCTTCCTGCTTCGGTGTTAAACAAGACCTCCTCATCATTAGATTACATCCCTCATCTCCTGACAATAAGTCTTTCTCCCCAACCGATAATGAATTAGAACCTTCTACATCTTCATCCTCATCTTCAATCTCATCAATCATTGCTCGTTTCTTCGGCTTTGGACATTCATTGCTTTTATGACCCATCTCCTGGAAATTGTAACATTTGAAACCGCTGTTAACCTTTGCCTTCTCAGCCTCCTTCACCACTGGTTTACTAACAGATTTAGAAACATTAGAACTTCCACCAACACACTTCACTTGATTATTGGAATTTGTAAACACACCACCTCCACGTCTTCCCTGCTACTCCCAAGCCAACGCTTTCTGGTGCGCTTCAGCAACAGATCTAGGATCAAACATATTCACCATATCCTGGATCTGTATCCTCAACCCTCCAACAAACCTAGCAGTCAATTGTTACTCCGTCTCCATAATGTCATTTCGAGTAATCAGTTGATAAAATTCGTCAGCATAATCATTAACAGTCTTCGTCCCCTGCCTCAGATTCTGCAACCTCTGATACATGAGTGATTGATAATTGTAAGGTAAAAATGTAGCTTTCATCAGTTTCTTCATCTTCTCCCATGATTCAATCTTCGACTTCCCCATCCGTTCTCGTGTAAGTTTGGTTTGCTGCCACCACGTCATAGCTCTCCCCCTCAACCTAGTAGCAACCAACTTCACTCGACGATTTTCCAGAACCTCTTTGAAATCAAAGATCTCTTCAACATTAGACAATCAATCCAAAAATTCTTCTGCCACCATTCCACCCTTGAATTTTGGAATTTCCGTCTTCATACCCGACTCCCAACGTCGATCATCTTCAACATCCCGATATTGACGTCGTCCCTGATCTTGTTCTCGGTAATGAACACTTCCCCTATCACCATCAAACTCCTCATCAAAATCTGATGCATAGCGTTGTCGACCACGACTACCAACATCTCTACCACTACCACTTCGACCACCAACATCCCTTCGATCTACATTCCTCCGACCACGATCATCCACATCTCGCCGATTTCGATAATCAACATTCCTATCACGATTGGCAATACTTCTACGATTATGGTCTTCTCTTCTCTCCCGATCTGAATGTGGTGAAACTCTACTTCCCCCATGGTTCGACTCCGGTGAATCCCTTCTTCTACTTTGATTCATTTCAAGCATCATTCTCTCTAATCTACCAATTCCCTCATCAAACTTTTCATGCATGCGTTGTTCCGTTTGATCGGCTTCTTCTCTTCTATACAACGCTTCAATATTATAATGGCGGTTAGCTCTTCTCGGCGGCATGATTGAATCAAATAATCTTCAACACAAATCACAAATACTTCAACAAACTCAAATACAAATTTCAATCTTCAACTTAAACTTCAACTCTCGGCCTTGCACTTAGTTCGCACAAGATTGGAACGACCTAAGGCTTAGCTCGGCTCTACACTTCCTTGGCTCGGCTCGGTTTCAAACACTTCAAACACCTTGGCGCGCAAAACTTTCCCACGCAATTTCAAACAATTTCCACACTTTGATCCAAAGGAATATGGATCGAACACTCCAATCTTGTTGCAACTTTGCGATGAACACGATGAACGACAAACTTCAACATTACACGGCTCCAAGACTCGGCTTAGCTATGATTGGCTATGTCTAGCTCTGATACCAAACTGATGCAGCGGAATTACGGAAAACAGATGAAACGGTGAAAATGGCAATCGGTGGATTGAAAAATACTGAAATGCCCAAATTCGTTGATCCGAAGATACCGAATTCTAGCTATCTCTGACACGTTGATCGCGCACGATACCATGAAGAGAGATCTACAATTCTTCGAGCGTTGATCAAGCGCACTTGATTCCGCAAATTGGCTTCAACGATCGAAGATTCGAGCGCACTCGAATGTCGAAGGTGGAGATAGGAAATCACACTCAACTACCAATTTAATGAAAGCACAAAGCTAACAAACAAGAGTTTATTCCAAAATCAACAACCCACAAATGAATGCAACCATGCCTATTTATAGGCTACAACAACACACGGCTCAACTAACATCACCTCCGACCTATCATAGGTCATCCACGACCTATCACACAGAAGACAAAACGTCCTAGGTCATTAACGACCTAACATACAGACATGAGCGACTTAACGAAACGACCTACGACTTAAAGAAAATACAAACACATTACAACACATATACGACCCAAATACACACAGTACAAACACAATTACACAACCTACGACCTAAGGTTTCCAACGACTTAACTGTGTTTACAACACAGGCTTGAGCGACCTACTAAAGACACCCGGCAGCGACTTAGCGACTTATGACTTCTCGCGACCTAAAATATGAGCGACTTAAGCAGGGGAGCGGCTCAAGTGAATGTACGACCTAGTCAGATCGCTGGAATGAAGGTACGACCTAGTTAGGTCGTTGGAATGCTATCTCGCTCAGGTGTCTTATTGCCCATCTCATATCCACTACAACTACATAGTCTTGATGCCTCACAAGGTCGTTCACGACCTTCATTAGGTCGTATCTCGCTGTGCGACCTTACACATAAGTCGTTGGTGGTTAAAGTTGTTTCTCCTTTCTTTCTTAGCTCGCTTTCTCTCACGCCGTTAGGTCGTACGCGACCTTCGAGCTCCTTAGGTCGCTCGCGACCTAAGAATTTTTCAACCCTGGCTACATCACTATGTCTATATGATTGCTATGATTATTGAGTTCTAGGATGGATGTGATGCAGGTACCAGTGAGTTAGGTATCATGACACCCTATGCTCTAATTTGAGTCGTACTGCTCTCATACGATGATGGTTGAGCATATATTGTGGTATGTGCTGACTTGTTGCATGCAAGGACATGTTAGATTTGATTCTTCGTACTCAATGGTCCTACTCACAATATATCGGTTTTTATATCTATTTGAGGTTACTAATCACCCATACTAGGCATATGTCTGATCTCGAGGTTATTTCCTCTAGTTCTCATCATCTTGGGCACTCTTAAAAAAGTAGATTAGAGATAGCAGATATAAGATAATGCATAGAACTGTACGAGGGATGAGTAATGGCAAACGCTTCCATATATCTATTTTTTAAGTTACTCTCGTTATTTCCATTGTGTAGTACTTGTTTATTTCTATTCAGAGTTTATTATTCTGATGTATAAGACTTATGACGTTATTCTTTTTATAATTGCGATCAACCTACTCCACTTTGATTTGTTTGGTTCATTTAGTTATATTATTTTCTCACCTATTTTATATGTACATGATTAATATATTTTATCCTATGTGCTTTGAAATGTATGACAGGTTTATCTTTGGATTGCTGCTATTTATCCTTGATTGCCATTCTATATTGGTCAGGTACTGTTGCAACACATTGTTAATGGTACTTAGGGACTAAAGCTGTATGGGGTCATCACTATGACCGGTTGAATGATAGCACTTCGACTAGTAGATTGGTGAGGCTTTTCCAAACCAGGTTGAACTTGGACCCAAACTGGGGCAAGAAAATGGAGCATTATTTTTTGTATTAGGTTTTGAATGATTATTCATGCCACATATGAGATGGCTAACGTAGTACAATTTTAACGATATGAGGCATGTATGTACTATTGAATGTATGGATGTTCGAGTGTATGAAATTGGATGTATGGAGATGTACTTGATGTTCGATGATTGTACCATGTGTTATTGACTTTTACTTGCTCCAATGACTTATTATGGCATCATGAGTTGCAAATATCAAGTATGTTGACAATGAGCGAATGAAGACATCTATATTGTAGGCTTATATAACCTTTGGCGGACCACCCCTATGACTATGCCCATGGATTGAACGAGTGGTAAACGTAGGACACATTTTGTCATGTCATTAATATATATCGCATAGTTGGATGTAACATAACCATAATAACTTTGTTTATATTGTTGATATCATTCCTTATGTAGGTTGAGCAAGTTGAGGTATGTGGCGAAAAATAATGATGTTATACTAATATTTTTGTAGTATATGGAAATAGACTTGTTTCACTTACTTAGACACAGGTTTGATCCCTCTCCATATTTTTTCTTTTTATCTGTCATCGATCAGTTAATGGAGTACAGATTCGAGCCGATGTGAGTGATTTCAAAGGTGCGAATTATAGGAACATGATCCAATTCGCAACAGGTGAAATGGGTAAATTTCAAAAAATTCACTAGTTAGATATTAGTGGGCCTATGAAATCTAATGTTTAATAATATATCCAATCTAGTTGTTTTTTTATAAAATTGTATTCTATCAACATTGTCTTATTCTTATTTAATTAAATCTATGTTAATCAAGTATGATATTTGAAAAGGGATGAATATATCAAATACATTTGTATTTCCAAATAGTGATAAACATATGAAACAAATAATGAGTATAAATGTTTGGTGTTTAAGAATCGAAACAAACATAAAATTAGATCTAAATATAATCACATCAAGTTCTAAAAGGAAAGAGAAAAATGTAGCATTATTAATTGATTCAACCATTCATATTTTGAAAAACACATAATTTATAATACACCTAATCAACATACAAGGGTGAAATGTTACAATAATTTTTCTTAAATGACAAAAGAAAAAAATGATTAGATGGTCAATATATAAATATATAGATCTTGAGATTTATATCTACCATGAATATATTCGTTATTTATATATACAAATACTATTGCCTCAGTTTAAAATTTTTAAATGAACTTTTTTTGAAATTAGTTTCTTCTTCTAAAATACAAGTCTTAATGATATAAAATATAGATATAAATGTTTAAATATATAAAAATATACATATAGACAGAGAGATATTAAGCCAAGTTAATTTTTAGTTGATTCAGAAACAAACATCAATATTACATTAAATCTTTCTATTGTACCAACAAACACACACACACACACACAAATATATATATATATATATATATATATATATATATATATATCTATGTGTGTATGTATGCACGTATGTATGTATGTATGTATGTACATATGTATGTATGTATGTACGTATGTATATGTAAAGTATAGCCCGAAAGTAAAAAAATAAGAAGAATTTGCTAAACAATAAAAATTGCATAAATCAAATCAAATAAGATATCAACAATCTATATATTCCAAGATTGATTAAAATTCAAATAGAAACATTTAAATCACTAAATTGTATAATATGTTTAGTATGTTATTATAGATAACTTACAACATAGATTGTTAACCTAAAAACTATTTTATGCTTACATATAGTTTGGTTTTAATTTATCAAGTTAAAAAAGATCAAATAATTTAACAAGTTGTTTAAATTATATTGCTAATTCTAATTCAAGGCGAGGATTAATATGTACAAATAAAATTGTGCAAAGTATATTACATATAAGTGAAAAAAAATTAAATTTAGAGCATACCATCTAGATTTGGACAATAAGTGACACTTTGATTTGGAAATCCTTTCTTAAATCCTTTAATCTAAACCCAATCATTGCAACAGATGGATGAACCACTTAGCTTTTAGGTCAATTGATGTTCTGATTTGTTAGAGTTCATATTTTTTTTAAAAAGAGGACCTTCCAACCATGAAAGAGATGTAGGATGTAGCCATGGATGAAGGATGAAGAGGAAAAATTGAATGAGAGAAAATAAATAAGAGGAATTTGTTCTAAATAAAGAATAAAAACCTTTCTTATTTTTCTTTTAAAAACATCCCCTTTTGATACCTTATTGATTTTTAATCAACCCAATCCTCTCCTTTCTTTTGCATGGTTGGCCAAGCATTTCTCCTTGCATGGACAAGTTTTTGAAAAAGCCCATTAAGTAATTAGTTATATTTTAAGCCCATCTAAATACATACCCATATAATATTTCTATACATGCATATATAACTTCTCTATATATATACCCAAATAATTACTAAAAAGACCAAAATATCAAATAAATTAATAATTCTTAAATATTAATTAATTCAATTAGTTTATAATATTTTATTTAGTAATTAAATCATGTAGTTTCGAAAAAATCCACAAATGTTGTCATGAGACTTAGAGGTGTGAATTTAGTCAATGATTACTATTGTACTATTCAAATATTAATGTTTACACATCATTTTAGCTAGTGGTGTGAAAATTTGGCTGAATTCAATGCTTGCAGATCTTTTTGGTAAAATCCAATTCCACATTTTCTACAGTAGCATCTTTGAGAAATGATAATATTCACATGTCCTTTTTGTCAAAACAATATCACTTTAGGATATACGGAATTAGGTATCGATCAAAATTCCAATATTATCGACGTTTAACTCGATTCATTCGAAATCAAAGTTTTTGGTTCAATAATAACATTAACTATTAACTTTACTACTCTTTCTAGAGATTTTTTCTTTGAGTAGACAATAATTGACTATGATACTAATCTCATGCAACCGAGGAGATTTTCTATTTAATTGTGTTGCACTTCCGATAATTCAACTCGAACCCAACTATCGCTCGATGGATTGCCATGCCATGATTTAACTATAATCAAAGTGCAATATTCATACTAAAGTTCTGCATTATTCTTATGTCAAGGGAACAATGTAACATTTTCGCATCATGATTTCCTGTTTGACCTAGTCGTTAATAACTAACAAGAAACTCTTAGGTGGGTTATTCCATAGTTATCTAATAATTATAAGTATGTAATCCCATAGTGCCCCGAACATCCATGAGTAATATACTGCCAAACATTTGAAGAGCATTATGCACTCTATTCCTAATTGATGAATCGGTATCCTTTTGTCAAAACATCTCGACTAGAAATGTAAAACAAAATATCATTTAATTTTATGATATTTACTCACGGTTGCAACTATATGAAACTATAATCTAACATTTTACACATTTTCTTATTATATACAATAAATTAATTAATAGATTAATTATATCACAATATAACAAAGTATATATATGAAAATAAACCCCATTACTATGAACAAGGTTGACTACAATTTAGATATATGTAAAAATTACATTGTTTCCGTTGGGCACACAACTAACTCTTTTAATTCCCCAATTGCACTTGGAGTCAATTATGAAATCTATTCCATTCCTCCTATTAGTTTGGAACTCATCGAGCCAGTTCTAAGTGAATGGATATGTTATATTATTTTACTATCTACTCTATTCGCCAACATTGGTCTGTCGTTGATAAACTGCTTTTATTATGTAGTACTTTTGGAGTATATGTCTAGACATCTTGCGATCTCTATGTTATTTTGCGATATGTATCGCAACATTGTTTTCATAAAATAATGTTAATGAATGCCCAACATTTGGTATCATCCCTAACTCGGTTATAAATTTTTGCATTTTTTATATTATTTTTATTTCGATGTTCTACAAGACGATGTGCTTAGCATTTGGTTGAATCATGCAACACCACTTTTTTGGAACAATTCCAAGTTAAAGCTCCTTAGTTAAGGCTGAACATGAATTTAGGTTGGACATACTATATTTGATATCAATTGCGAAGTTCGAATATGAACTCTCTTTCAAAGAGAGTTTTTGTTTCTATAGATAATTCTTCAGTATTTCATAAATATTCAAGAACAGTAACAATTGTCATTTAGCAATTTTAATTTGAATTTGAAACTTAATCGGTGTACCAAATACATAAGTGATTTGTGATATAGTAAACAGTATGACACATACGATAATTCTTATTTCCTGCGTGTAAGGAATCCATCACATATTTTCTACACTAAACATTTTAATATAGTGTTTGTATATATCATTTGGTACAATTCTAACTACCTTACTTGCAGTTTTTCGAAATATTTTTATTTCTTTTAATATTCTTTCTTATAGACACACTGTTCCTTTGCATTTTGAAAAATAATCTAACTATTTGTTTTCTTAGCCGAAATATTTGCGCAATTCTTATGCTTAGCAGACGATACCATCGTATCAATTCTTAAATCTCATCAAAAACGTACTAACTCGGTTATCGCTTCCACTAACATCTTGACATTTTGGTTATCATGTGCAAATAGTCTATGATAAATCGTTATTAAGAATTTTTATTCCAATAAAGAGATACCAAAATTCAAAGTCATACTAGGCGATAACTTGCAAGCACAATTCGATTGAGCTTAAGAACGTTAACTGACAAATATTTTATGCTAATTTCAGCAATGTAAATTTATGGGGTTATTCTCATCAATGTTGTTTACTATATTCCAACTGCATCGGTCTTCTTATTGATGGCATCACTACGATCGATGGATCATATCCTTTTAAGCACAACTATCAAATTCTTATTTTGAAAATGTACTTGGAATACATTTTGAATTTAAAGCATCATTCCATATTGTAGATTCTGTACACTTTAAGGCATACTGACAATTAACGAAATTACTATTATTAACAATTCAATTTCTCAACATCGATATGAAACCCATATTTTTTAATTTAACGTATAAAAATTCTTATTTGATATTCTAGTAAATTGTATCTTGTACCGACCTGGAAATTTGGTCATTTAATCTTGAACGTTTAGTTTATTTTTAAGTGTTGAATTTGAAATATCAATTGATTTTGAATATGGAGATTTAGCTTGAATTAGAGAAATGGGTTTAAAATTTCAAATATAGTGACTTACGGATTTGGTAAATAGTAGATAAATATTGAAATTGGGGAAAATATATGAATGCGGGGTTAAAAGGAAACGGAAATGATTTTTATGTTGATTTAAACACTATTCGAATTAGAGTGATGATAGTGGACTTTTGAATGGGACTAGAAATCGATAAGTTAAAATTTGAAATTTATATGTTAATTTAATAGTGAAATTTAACATTTGAGAAAGTGTAAATAATGAAATTTTGATTTATTATAAATCGGAATGATTTCTTATATGAAAAAAAATTCTATTTGAATTATAATTGAGGTAGTAAGTTTTTTAAATTGGGATTTTGAGAAATTTCGTTGATTTTGAATATCGCTTGATTGAATCGACGCGTTAAAATAGCCTTCCGGGGCACAATCTCGGAATTCGACGTAACTAGTTCCATTGGATCCGTAATAGTTTATTGTTATTGGATTTCAAATTTCGTAGTGATTAGGGATACCGTTTGGTACTACGGGATGGAAATGCGTTAAAATTACTATCGCAAATTTAATATTTTAATTCGATTCGAAAAGCCATCTTCCGCATACATCGAATTAGGCCTCAAAACAAGTTCCATTGTGTTTGGAATAGAGGTAAAACATTATAAATGCCATGCGGCACATTTCGTTTGGAGTTTGTCCGAATAAGCATGTAAATTGTGAGAAAATAATAATTAAATAATATAGGCGCATATATATATATATATATATATATATATTGAAACAGTAAACCCTAGCCCATATAGAACGTGGCTACCTCCATCATATTCAATGGCCGAAATGTTCTTGCTTTCCTCCACATTTATCTCTCGATCCATTCATTCATTTCGAAAACTTCCTAAAACAAGACCGAAGAGCTCGCCGAGCTTGATGTATCCAGCGGCAAGGATCATTTTTAATGTAAAGTAGGGAAGATCTTGGGCCGCGTTTGTCGCTCGTTCGTGCACAAAAATCGAGGTGTGGAGGAGCGCCAAGTTTGACCAGACCAGTGGCGGAGGTACATGGCGAGGAGGGCTTCGACGCAGCGGTCCCTGATCATGTTCAAAGAGGCCGATGACGGAGTGGCGTGCGAAGATGGAATTCGTCGAAGGGTTCGAATAAGCCTGGGATGTACGTGAAGAAGAAGAGGGAAGACAAAAGGGAGCGGCCTTGATCTCGTTCCAGAAATTGAACAGCCAGATTTTTTTTGGTAAATAAAAATAAAAAAAGAAATTACTTCTATAATTTATATTCATGAACTTATAAATTCATATCTTGTTCATACTTTCTCAGAATTGGAAGAAACAAGAGGGGACGGAATCGTAGCGACGAACATTACACTTTAAAATAGATCTGGAGACGTTTGGAGTGAGTTAAAATTTTAGGTCAAATCGGACATGTTCGATTTAATTTAAATTTGGAACGTTTGGAAAATTTAAAACTCAAGATAAGTTAGTCTCACTCAATTTTAGACTGTTGGTATTTAATTTAAGTAGTTAAAATTAATCAATGATTGATTGGTTGAGTTGTTACATTTTTATCAGTTGAATGTGATATTGCATATAGTAGTATATATATTGGAATGGTTGATTTTCCCGCATATATATAGCGGATGAGACCATATGCGTCCCGTATAATAGCGGATAACCCTATATATAGCGATATTCCGTCTCGAAGCGGAATTGGTATTTTTATGTAGTATTAGTTGCAGGGAAAACGGGTTGGAGGAATCCAACTGGGTTCCTAAAAGATGTTGAATTTAATTTCATATATAGTGATATATGTTTTGTTGGAATTATCTGTGATGGATTATTGTGTGATTTAAATTGATTGGATGCTATGGTAGTTTTAGACAAGATTTTGGTATTTTTAAACACCAATAATATATGGTTTGAACTGGAAAAGAATTTCAAAGGGATTTTTGAAGTAAAATATTTATATAGAATTTTGGATAAATTAATTGGATGAAATAAATGGTTTCGAAATTTGTACTTAACTAATTCGGGAGATTGTAAGTAGAGATTTTAAGATAAAGTATATAAAAAAAATTAAATAATAAAATATTAAGCGGTACTTGTTTAAATATAAAGGGTTTTAAAATCGAGATTTTTAATAGATTGGAAGGATAGAAGTTAATTTGAAAATAAGTATAAAATTGGTTATACTGGAGCTGAAGTAAGATTTTCAAATTTACGAAATGAAATTAGAATCGTGAAATTTGGGGTTGTTTTAAAATAGGGATTTTTAATTATTAACTACTTAATTTTAAAGGGTTAAAAATATTCCATAAATTAGTTCTTTAATTATTCAAAATTTTTTAAAGCGTGTTTAATTATTAGTTAGTTACCTTATAATGATTGTTAAAGAATTATCAGTAATTAAGAATTAGTAAGCATTATTATTTAAAAAAAATCAAATATTAATATGGCTTTGTACAATAACTTTTATTAAGTATACTTGCCTAGATAAAACTTGGAAATTTATTTTAGAAACCCATAAGCAATATTTTGAGGCAATTATTAAATAAAGTTTCTTGAAGGTAATGGTATGCTTCATGGCGTATTCGGTGGCAGTGAATGCCTTTAGTTAAGTTTTGGATTTCTCTGGGATAGAGGCGTGAACATTAAGCTATGAATCCATGGTAGATACCGTAGTGGTACTTTCCAAATTATTTTTGAAAAGAATTTCAATATTTTAAAAGAATAGTTTGTGAATATAATGAGTTCGATAAGATAAGTACTTACTTTTGGATAAAAAGATCTAATTTATTTAAATTAAAATTAAAAGGAGATTTGGTGTTTTCAGTCGGAAAAGGAAATATTTGGTTGAATGACTAGTTATTGACAGTTAAATAACCGACTATGTAATGACCCGTTTTTTCGTACCCTCTGAATCGACAGTAAACCACACATGTCCAACTCAAATTGCATGAAAAGACGGATCATTCAGGGTAGAAAGAAAAAAATAGAGAACAGAATCTCACACGAACGGAATAATATAATATTGAACAAATATTTTTACAACGGAAAACTTTTAAATACAATATCA
Source organism: Allium cepa (assembly GCA_030765085.1). Lineage (NCBI taxonomy): Eukaryota > Viridiplantae > Streptophyta > Magnoliopsida > Asparagales > Amaryllidaceae > Allium > Allium cepa. The sequence goes on along the minus strand of CM060931.1, from coordinate 752,480,085 downwards.
GAGTCTAACCTAGATTCTGCTTGGACAGCTATAAAACCTGCCCTTGCTAATGCTGACAAACATCAAACAAAATACACTAAGCAAAGCGGATAACAACATATCTCCATACGTCGATGAATATCTCCAGCTCTCCTTTAGAAACTCCAACTGTCTTCGACTATCCTGAAACTACTCGGATCTGACCCGAGTATTGAAAATACCCGGATCAGGCTTAATAAACCAGCGTGAGAAAAACTCAATAATAAATGACAGTGTCATATATCAGCCTTTTTATAAATCCTTTGAAATAAAAAGTATCTCAAAAGACCACACCCACACATAAATACGGATGGATTTTTATTATGATAACTAAAACACTTTTATATATCAAAACATTTGATATTATTTCTAACGACATCTCTTTGAAAACATTTGCAAATAAACTTATTAATCTTAGCTGAAATTGTTACCATTATTAAATTCCACCATACTAGGCTCAACAAACAAAACCGTAGGTTCTTATTGGAGAATGGATTTCCATACAGATGACCATACGCAGGATCTACCTTCCGAAATGGGTACACCTCCAGATGGATGTCCCGAGGCACAGAACATCTGCCCTCTACCAACACAAGACCGGCCCACCTCTTAACTACATGGTACTCAATATGTCATCCCCCGGTCGTTACCGACCTTTAAACGAGCGCTCGTTTTCCATACACTACATTAATTAACATCTCGAACATCACAGCGGGAAGAAATATATCTAGACGGAGATGATCATATCTTGTTTCGGTCATTTTCGGTTTGATGAGGCTTGAGGAAAATGATTACCTTTTCACAAAGCACATATCCCATCTTTGAATGCCACATTGCCATTTCTGTTTAACTACTAATTGCCTTCCACAAAAATACAACCCTTGAGCTCGTATGTCTCAAGGAGGGTGTTAAGCTAAGAGAAGTTGCCTTCTTCTCCACCACTGATGTACATTTGTAAAAACCAATGTATGTAATCTTTAGAAATGCATTGTCAAACAAACGTCCATACAAGTTGTCCAGAAATAGGACAAACCGAAGGCACTTTCCTTGGCCATTACTAGGCAAGAAGCCCTTGCAATCCGCAAAATCTCCATCACGATGAGACCATTGCTATATATAACTCGGGAGCTACCTAGAGCAAGTCAACAAGCAGTCCTCACGCTATAAAGATCCATGGTCTTCAATAATCATCATCTTCAATAAGTCTTCACGTTCGAACGTATACATTGGTTCGAAGTGGTTTTTGGATGGGATTTTCCCAAATCCGACCCCGATTCCTTCGAAATCCAATCATCGATAAAAGTGAATATGAGTATATAGGATTTATTAATTCTCTTCTCACTTTAATTCTTTTCGGATGATTTCGATATATCTTTCTTTCAACTTAGGATAATTCTAAGTAATTCATTCTTTTACTTTGGAAAATATCTCAGATTTCCTTACTTAATTCTTGATCCAAATTTTTTTAACTTTTAAGCGGGTCAAAAACAATGTTATTTAAGACATCATTTACGACAAACCCTAAATCAATCTTACCAAATATTTTTGAGTAAATAGGATCATAGAAATCATTCATTTTGAGATTGCTTTGGATAATACCGATCTTCTTTTATTTTGGAGAAACTTAACAGAATCTTTTATTTAAGAGCATCCGAGCTTTCCTTTCGATCTATTCCACCCCTCGCCTAAGAAAAGAAAACATAGGCCAGGTAAGTTCAGGGCGCTGGTTGCTCCATCCCAAACCTTAGTAAAACACCTTGTTTTATCTTCCCAGATCTCACAGGCGGGACAAATGTACTAGTCGTTTTCGAATACTCAGATTTTCAACTTTATTTTGGAATTGCCTATAAATATTCCAAATTATCTTTCAAAAATGCTTAATTATCCTTTTTAAAACATTCACAATTTATTCTGGAAAAATCTTTATTACATTTAAATTCATATTCCAAAAATTATAGAATTCGCAACATAAAAGTGCTGCGGAAAATGCCAAATAAGCTTATTTGAATTAATCAACTTTTAAACATTCAATAATTCATATTTTTCAATCCAAATATCTTTTAAATCATTTAAATAGATTTATCAAATTTATTCCATATCTTTTCATAATTAAAAACATCCATTTAAACAAATTTTCGGTTATGGTCACTAAACTGCACTAACGTGATTTTTTTGGAAAATTGATTTGGACTTATTTCGAAATCTACTTATCGAAACTTTGATTTTCTTACTTCGTTTAGAAGATATGGATATAATAGTCCGGTAATTTCTTATCTCGAAGAATTCCAAGCCATATTCCACTCTATACACTCATTTGAACTTTTCGGCGCGAAATCGCGAACACCGTTGCGCGAGGCGTCTAGTTTTAACTTATTTTTCAATACTTGAAATAATCTATTCAAATTAGATTTCAACATTTATAAAATCATTACAAATCATTTTGAATCAGTATTTTCACGTTTTATAGTATTTAAAATATATTTTCACTATTAGCATATTATAATATTATTATATTCCCATTATCTTAATATTAAATTTTATCCATGCCAATAATTCATTCCCTCTCTAACTTTCCACCGCTTCGAACTACCAATCTATCAACAGCTATCTTGTTTGATAGTATTGGAGTTGTGGCAACTGGCTATGTTCCTTCTCGTGCAGCATCGCATCTCCCAGGTTCCAATGCGCGTTTGCCTGTGAACGGAAACTGCGCTATGGGTAACTTCGGTATGACAGATTTGGTATATGAGTGTGGTGGTCTCAGTTCGTCTGCAATTAACAATGCGTATGGTGTTGGTGGAATGAGTGGAAGTGAAGTGGGGTTGGGCGAAGCTGTTAACTCCGAGCAATGCGCGTCACCTGTTTGTTTAATTGCGACAGGGGATTTTGGTCCAATTAATTCTGATGTCTGGTTGAAAGCGACCAAGGTAGTTGATCAGCCTGATATGCATCTTGAATTGGGTGGTGATGTGGGCAAGTCTTCTGTTTTTGTTGAGTGTGTTCCTAGTGTGAACGGTGGTGATTTTGTCCATGTCCAGGGGGGTGGTTCTGCTTGTCTCCCAAGTTGTGGACAAGGCACATCTATTGCTTGTGTTAATTCCCATAAGAATTCTGTTCCTAATGTCACTGCTAATTGCTATGATGCATCTATACCAACTGCTGCAAATGCCCCCGGTATCGTTGGTAGCCGTGTAACTGATGATTCGAAGCACTCCTCTAAATCGTGGTCTTCTCTTTTCACGACCTTGCCCCATAATGCGGGTGCATACATCCCAATTGATTTTGATTTGGTTGAGGAGAATGGATTGATGATTCCTCCCCCGAGTGTTATGCAAGCCGGTGAGGAATTTTGGTCAGACTATTTGATTGGTTTTTTCCTGGATTCGCATCGCCGTCTTTCATATGCGTCTACGGTGCTACGGAGGGTTTGGAAGCTTCGTGGAAATTTGCATGTGAAGCTGATCGATACGATGTTCTACTTAAAGTTTTCCTCTTCTGAGGATCGCCGGCTTGTTTTGGATGCGGAGCCTTCTTTTGTTGATGGTAGACCATTTATAGTTACCCCATGGTCTCCTACCGTGGCGTGTGCACGTGAGCAAGTATTAACTATCCCTGTTTGGGTATATTTTTCTCAGATCCCTCTGTATTACAGCCTCTTATTGGATTGAATTGGTTAGCTTGTAATGTTGGAAAATTGAAATGTTTTGACTCCAATACTGTGGCGTGTGGTAAGCTAATGTTCGCGAAGGCTCTTATCGAGATTTCCCCTACTAAGCCTCTCCCTACTTCTATTTCTGTTCAGCTTGCTGTTGGCCATGTTGTGGAAGTCAGAGTACGCTATGGATGGGTTCCGGATATTTGTACCGCTTGTCACTCATTTGGACACCTGTCTATCGATTGCCATCATTCTAAGCCTCCGCAGCTGCTCTGAAGTCTCATTTACCGGGCCCCCGTCATAGGATCTGGGTCCCTAAAGTTTCTGCCAGTTCCTCTCTATCTACTCCTGCTCCTGAGGTTTCGATGCCTGTTATGATTGTTCCTTCTTTGCCTCGAGTTATGCATGTTTCACCTCTTGGTTCTGAGGTTCCTAGTGGTGATCCTGTCATCCCTTTAGTTGCTCCTGACCCTTCCTCGCTGCTGTAGCTTGGGATGAGGCTGAAGGATGTTGGATTGATCCCATTTCTGATATGAGGTATAACCCGGTGAATGAATCATTCTTCCGGTTTGTTTCTGACGATCAACTTGACCTTAGGTGCCTTTGCTACAAACAATCTGGTGACTCTATAGTTCTTGATGTGGACGGTATAGGTGCGAGATCTAATTCTGAAATGCTTGCTGATCCATCCTGGGATCGATCTTTTATCTACTGTTCTGATGATGTGGTTTACGACTCTTGTCTTTCTCTACGGTTTCGCCCTTTTGCTGGTCTTTCTGGGTCTGTCCCTGTGTTCTCTACTTTAGTGTCTCGGGTTGTTGGTGATTCTCCCTCCTCGGGGGAGTTCTAGTTATTTGTGTTACTTATAGTTGCGTGACATAGCTGTCACGTACCTGTGCTGTTTCTTTCTGTTTTTTAGTAGTCAAGGTGCTTTTACCTTGCTCCTGTACTTCAATTTTTATTACGTTCGTAATAAAAAGTGTACGGTCCACTATAAAACCGGCTGGCCTTGCCAAAAAAAATTTTAAATTTTAAATTCCAATTATAATTCAATTTTAATCTGAAATTAAACACATTTAAAACTTAGATTTCAAATCTAATTTCAATTTAAACTTCAATTCAACCTCAAACTAAACTTCATTTTTCAAAATTGATTTCAATTTCACTATTCATCTCAATTTCAATTTCAAATTAACTATCCTTTTCAAATCCGTTTCACTTTAAATTTCAAATTCTCTAACATTTTAACTTTAATTTCACTTCTAAATGAAAAGAGACTTATTTTTCCACAATATCTCATATTACTAAAATATGGTCTTTTTAGATAAAGGGATTACTTAATCAAAATGAACATATCCAATATTCATATTTATCACTAACATAACATCCATTCAACTAATCACATGCATATGATTTCAAATCTAACATTCACTATTAATATCATAACAGGATATATTATCACAATTCACTTAATCTACTAATTATCAAATCATGCATATTAACAATCAATTTGGTATAAACATTCATATGTCATAAGGGTATAAATATGATATATAGCATAATCAAAATATAAATTCAAAAGCAATGAGAATTTCTCACCATAAACCAAAATGATTAACTTCCTACCAACATTCTAATCAACCAACACTTCACTAATTAATTCCTACTTCATTAAAAACTTAGCAAACAACACCCACTTCCATCCAATAGCTTGGCCGAGGCTTGAGATGGAGGTTGACCAAAAATATAGAGAAGAAGCGGTAGAGCTTTGAACTTGAATTCCCAAAATTTAGATCCGAAAAATAGGTCATCTTCTCTCTTGTTTTTGACTCTCTTATTCACAAAATTTGAAAAACTTATTTACTGAAAAGTTGTCGCAAATTCTTTTCTATTGAATTTGAAAAAAAGTGTCATTTGAATCCAAGTTGTTTTGAGGGAGATATGTTCAAAATAAAAGAGCTATTCTCGGATTCACAAAAATAAAGCCCGAAAATGCACTTCAAAGAATTGAGTTTCAGGTATAGTAAACCTCAAAATTGGAAAAAGTGATCAACAATAAAGTTGTAGCCACTGAAATTTGATATGATTACCTAAAAAAATTTCTAAATTTGGATCAGTTATGATCAAGTTATGATCAAAACAAAATGACCTAATTTCTGGCTTAAAAACTGGGCCAGAAAATACACCGAAAAGAAGTGGAATTTTGACGTAATTATCTTTAGAACAGGATAAAGTGGTCAACATGAAAGTTGCAGCCACTGGAAAAATACATGATTTGAAGAAAAGAATTTTGTATTTTGGTTTGGTAATGAATAATTTATGGCCGAGAGAAGAAGAGGTAAAATATGGAGAAAAGATGAGTTTGATTTGAAGAGAATGAACATTGATTTCTTTTGGATATTTTGAAAATATTTCGACATTATTTATTTCTAATTTTTTTTATGGATTAGAAGCCAATAAAGAGAAAAGGAAGAAGATGAAGAAGCTTGACAAAAAAAATGTGAATGAAATGAGAGAAGGAGGTGAATATTTATAGAAAAAGAAAAAAGTGGTAAATTTACCAAAATAACCTCTTACCAAATTACCGAAATAACCTTACTTCAACCTAAAGCAATCTCCACTCTTTCAATACTTAACATCATCTTTCGCGTCCTTGCTTTATGTCTTAATCACTTAAAGATTAAGTAAAGAATATTATAATTATGTTGGCTTTGATTTGATATTGATTTGATGTTTACTTTTGACTTTTCTTACATACTTTTGTTAATTCTTACTTACTTTTCTTAATGACTTCTAGAAGATTTATAATTTATTTAGTAAAAGTAAACATATTTAGTGAATTAATTAATATTTACACTATTTTGAATATATGTTCCTATATAAAAATAAAGGTGCGACGACGTTGCGACAACTTTTAATAGACAAAACGTCGTTTTTCGACAAAATGTTCTACGGTCACATTTTGACGTTTTAGTTAAACTATTTATTTATGTAAACAAAATTTAAAAATAAATTTGTATAATTCTATTTAAAAATATTAATACTCATAAATTAATTAAAATAATTTATTTAATCATTGAAACTTACTTTTCTAAAATCAGCATTTTATCACTTTTGTTGATATATGCAAATGTTACTATTTTTGTCTATACTTCTCTTTCCAAATCCTATCTAATTTTGTATGAATCATATAAACTTACTTATTTTACATTTAAAATCACTTTAAATATTATATTTTAAAGTTGTCAAATTCTGGGTCGTTACAGACTACCTAAAATGGACCCAAAATATAACTTTGGGAATCTCTAAGGGAAAGCATGGGAATTATGTGGTACAATTACCGTTCGAGGTGATATACTGTACGTATAAACTCGTTTCCTTCTTATAAGACGATGATAAGATAATCCATCCACTAACGGTTAGGAGGTGACCTCCGATCTTATTTCGTCTGTTTATTTCCTAAAGAACCGAGGTTAGGTTTGCCGGAAAATATCGAACGTTGTTTCGAAGAGACCGAGATCGGATAAGTTATCTAAAAACAATTTTGATCCAACGAGTACATTTTCGAGGTGAAAACAAGAGCATGGAGTCGAAAATGGAGTAGTGAAGTGCAAGGGCTAATCGCTACTCATCTCAAGGATGCTTTCCAAAATGGATGTAGTAGGAATAGTGCCTTCGGTCCCATTCGGACCCTAAACGGACTTGTAAAGATGAATGCTATCAATACATTGTCATTGGAGGACAATGAGGATTCCAAGTGAAAATTCCTTAAAAAGGTAATCATAGCCTCTAGCCTCATCAACCGAGAATTACTGAAAAGAAGAGGAGATGCTGCAAGGCTAAATGGGTCGTACCCAATAAGGGTATGTTTATCACCTATCTAGATACCCTCGGATACTATTACTACGAAACATGGAAGGAGCTCAAGAAAGGGTGGGAACACCTTGGGTGATCGCATATTCGGTCTATCCAGGTTAGTGATAGTCCGGTATTGTATTGCAGGGGATACCGGCATGGTCCTTTGTACATTGTTTCTGGACATGTACTGTGATTGGTGATACCCCAGTGCCAAGTCATTGTATGGAATCCATTCTTGAATAAGCGTCATACGGTTTTGATTGTACCCAACTATGCTGAAATGTGAGATGCAAGCATTTCAGCTATTTGAATAAGTATTTGTATTTAGACACTATTGTAATATCAGAGGATTTTGATATTAAATGTATTGCTTATCGAAAGGTAAAAACCTGTCGCGTTTATTTGTCGCGTGGTCTTACGAGATATCTTTATTTTTCAAAGAATTTTAGTGACTTAATAATTCAAATTGAGTATGTTCTCATGCTGATTTTCCAAACTAACTCGGGGATTATTTTATTATTATTATGCTCGGGTCAGACCAAGTATTACAGGTTTAGGTTAGGATGTTATGGAGCTCAGGAGACGAGCTAGATGGCGAAAACATATTACTCGTATTTAATTTTATTCCACTGTGGTGTTTGTTGAAACTATTAGCAGTTGCGAGGGCAGGTTGTTATAACTATCCAGTATGGTAATTATTGATTTGAGTACTCTGATGGGAAGTATGTGTGTTACAGTTTTTATTTGTGTAAAGAACTATTTATATTATATGTTATGCAGTCCGCTGTGAGATTCTATTTTGTTTAGTTTCTTCTTTCTTCTACCTACTTTGCTTTCCCTCAACAATCTATCTTTTCGGCACTCGATCGTTGGGCATGTTATACAATGAGCGTATTTATGTCGATTTTCGAGGATCAAAAAGGCGGGTCGTCACATGTCTATTTTAGGCTTGGTTAATTTCTTTTCATTTTATATGATCGGTTTCCAAATTAAATATTTAGACCATATACAACTTCTACACAAGCCTAATATAGTTTTGAGTTTATGAAACTTATGTTCACAAAATAAATTAGTCAAATATTTTTAGTCGGTTCTAAATCCTGTAGGGTGATTCATACAAGGTTCCTCTTGATTGAATTTTCTATGAAGCCTCTTGACTCACTCAAACTTTCAACTCTTTGATCGAGGACATGTAGGAGTTTCATATAAATTCAAATCTTATATGATTTCATAAATATTTCTTTAGATGAAATTAATTTTAGTATATGTATTTACTCATAAGTACAGAAGTAAATTCAACATCACTCATCATTAATCGTACTTTTACTAGCAAAGTTTGATTACTCCTAATCGATACATCGTTATGTATCATAAAGAGAAGTGATTTTGATATTGAATTTTAATCATTTTTAGGTACTTTGGAACTCTTTTCGATATACTCACATATTTGATCAAATCTGATTATTTTATTTGCATGTTATGTTTACTACTTCCATTTTAAATACTAAGAACTTATCAAAGAAATATTGTTAGTGTACCAAATACACATGTTCATGTCTGTGACAATTCATTGGTGAATTTAACAAAGTAAGTGGATCTGTTTTGGTATCAACAGATCTTGACTGCATACATGTGTATGTTCCAATACAAAGAGTTAATTAACTCTTATGTCATTCCCATTAAATGGGAACATTTCCTTCAGTCTTTTGAGATAAAATTCACGAGTCCTAAATGGTTTGCAATAATATTATCAAATAGTTATTTTTCAAAGACATGGCTTAGCCTATAATTCCAAAATAATTGTTAAAATTTTAGGTGCTTCTATATTGTCTATAATTAATGCATCACTTTTCCTGTGAAAATAAATACCATAGATTTTTCTTATAACGAATATTAATAATATTCATATAAAATAAAACTATATCTTTTTTCAGTCAACATTGAAAAACTATTATTATTTCGTAAATAATACTTAGCATATTATATATAAAGATAATCTTTCATAATTTGATGCATTCACTAATAAATGTCATACGTTACGCTTCGACTATTTACGCCATGACAATAGTAACTAATGAAATATGAAGCTCCAACAACCACTTATTATGCGTTATTTATTTCATCCACTATAACTAGCTACGCTCGAGAATTTTAGATCAAATATCTTGAACTGATGGAAATATCTTTTATAGAAAAAAATTCAATAATAAAATATATCTGAAATGGAAACCACATTTCTCATTCCATATTAAATATGATACTAAATTTTATATAATTCTCGCATCTGATGTATCTTCATAGAGTAAAGGTTATATTTCACTCTCATTATCCCAGTTGTATCTATTCATCCACCGTTGAACATTCACTTTCTTTGCAAATAGTTGAACCATTTAAAAGGTAACTATACTACCAAACTATACCAAATTCTTTACAAAGTGCATTCAAATATTCTTAGTGTTTTAAGAATATCGAACGTGTTGCACTTAAGTAAACTGGTCAAAACTAATATTTCAGTGATCAAATTCGAAGGCCGGTCTTTAGTCCTTGATCTTTTATTGTTTACTAAAAAACAAAATTCTCTTCAATCATATTAAATGCATGATTTAGCACTATTTTTTACTTCCTCATCTCAAGTGAACCATTTTCGTTGGAATTTCGTGTATTACGAGTAAGACCGATCACCATACAACTTTTACATGTGCCCTAGTATGGATCAAATATCTATAACCTTGTATCGCCGTATGGTTCAAAACTCATAGAAGGCAATACACAATTTTGAGCAAATAAATAGTTAAATGGCCAAGTTACAAATGCGTTGTGTAGTTATGTAACTTTTGGAACTTACATGGGAATCAAGATGACAATATGGTGAAATTTTTTAGTAAGTATATTATATACTTCTTTGCCAGTTTTAAGTAAGTTCATTAGAGTGTTCTTGTTGATAAACAATTTCGTTAACTTATTTGCACAAATTCATCGTGTTGATAATTTTAATTTCTATAGCATGTGTTCTTACAGTAGAAGGTTAAAATTTGACATTTCATCCTTTCAATAAGGATCCCGCTAGATTTCGTATTCCTTAAAATACTAAGTGAAACGTATAAATCTTTTGATTCCACTAGTGGGTGTCTGGATTCCCTTTTCATAGGATTCTGACCTTGTGTTTGCTCGAAAATTCATAGGCCTACAAGCAATGGATTACCTTTTACTAGTTATATCTTACATAACTCCTAACCGGTGTCTTTTTTCCTAATCTTAATTTTTTGCTCAACAACTCAAAAGAGATTATTCATTTGTGTAACAACCCGCATATTTTATGATTGAATATTTAAATATTTCATCGGTAGTCGGATTATAGTCCGGAAAGCTACTTTTGCAAACGGTCGAATTAGGACTCGAGACCACTCCCATCGAGTTCAAAATGATGTTTGCGACCTTTTTGAGTATAAACTTCGATATGTTTGGAGTTAGAGGAATTTTGCTACTTTTTCACTTAGGGCTTTGGTTTGGTTTCAGCATATTAGACCCAAGCTTCACCCCCTCTTCTCTTCATTCCTTCATAATTTCCTAATACTCAAGCTTTCGCTAAAAATGGGGGAAGAGAGAAAGAATTAGAATTCCTAAGCCCTAGTCCCATTGCCAATCCAAGCTCTAACTCCAAATTCATTGAAGAAGCTTTGGTAGGCCTTCTCTTCTTCTTCTCCAACTCATTCTCCTTCCAATTTCAGAAATTCCTAAACCTAACTTAGGAAATGTTTCTCTTTTAAGCTTAGATTCAAGATTGTTGTGTTGGAATTGAAGAGTGATTGTTCTTGCTATTGCTCAATAGCTTCTTCTTCACTTGTTTTGGGTTTAAAGGTGAGATTTTTATCACACATCTATGTCTATATCTATCATTGTTGTTATGTATAAATTCCTAACACTTAGTCATGTGCAATTGCTTTTGATTTTGATTGCTTTGGTGTATATTGCAATTTTTTGTGTTTTGAAAGCAAAATTTAAGAAATCCTTTTATGGATATTTGGACATTGATATTCGAGGCGTACCAAAGAGCCTTTAAGGCTGGGTTGTCACTTGGCATAAATCCTTAGTCGTTGTTGCTCGTCCGATCGCTTCCGATAATCGTTTTAGCCATTATTGGACAAGGCAAGAAAGTGCCAAAAGCTTCAGTTTCAAACATCTGAAATTATTGATTCAGACGTCTGAATCTGGTCTGGGTAAAATTTCATTCCCTAGGTCAGACGTCTGAATTATAATTTCAGACGTCTGAATTTGCTCAAATCCAACCCGAGAACAAATAGGCTAAAATTAGCCATTTTCAGACGTCTGAAATACATGGTTCAGACGTCTGAATAGGGCTCTGGAAAATATTCATTTTTCAGATTCAGATGTCTGAATCATCTATTTCAGACATCTGAATCCGTTGTCTTTGCCCAATTTTCCTAATGTGTTTGGGTTTCCAGTTCTTAATCGATTCGTGTTTATCCGACTTATTGTTATCATTTATTATTGACTTTGATGACTTCTTATCGGAATATTAGAGAGTATCCATTTGATGGATTCGATATCGATTTATATGGATTTGATTCATGGCTTCGAATGTGTAGTTTGGTGATTGATTGTTTCTACAATCCTTTACCTCACTCGTATGAGAAATCTAATTAAACGGTTAAGTAAAACAAGTGGTATGAAACGCTTGCGTTTTCCTCGTCGGTTAATTGTTGGACTTGTTCGATTGAAACTCTTGTGACAACTTTTGAGTGGAGATCTACAATTTGTTCGTAAATATTTAAGTTAAGCTAGTGGTTATGGGACATGAAGCTAAGCTCATATATCTACTAGCTTAGTGTAATTGACACTTCTTGATGATCGATGTTGATCATTTTGTGATTTAAACTAGCAATGTGCGATGTCTCTTTCTCTGCGAGGGAGACTAAATCCCGTTTCTATGGAGCTTCGGCTCAATTTGGTGGGGTAGCGACCCATGGTCTTCGGACCGTTCTGTGGAGCTTCGGCTTAAAATTAATAGTTAGCAACCATGGAATAGCGTTCCGTTTTGTGATACACGTGTTGGTGAGTTTTCACGCTCCCGTTTTGTGATACGCCTCCTCCTTTTTGTGATTTCTGGATTTCTATTGATGATTTCTAGAATATGTTTCACCAATTTTTGTGATTACATTGATAAATTCTATCAATATTTGTGCATTGGTAAATTTGTGTTTCACCAAATTTTGTGAATTTGTGTTTCAACAACTTTTACGATTGGCATTGTGATGTTTACCAATATTTGTGACTTAGTGAATAAAAATAAAGAGTATGACATTCTTTTTTGTCTTTGAGAATATTCTTGTGATATTGATTAATCTCCAGTTGATTTTTAATTACATACTTATCACAGTATGGCTTTATCGTTATCATACGTTTTTGCAACACCTCTTATTCTATATCATTTTACCTGATATTTATAGCTAGACTGATCCGTTTATTATTTTCTTATCAAATAATACTTGGGTCAGACTGAGATGTTACAGGTGCTTCTGCTTGACTCCTCATCTGGGAGTATTATCTGACTTTTGGCTAACTATATTAGATTGGTAGTTTTTGTTGTTATACACTCGAGATATAGACTCATTGATGTATACATATTATTTTGTGTAGCACTTATATCTATTCTTTTGTGATATTATGGATATTGTTTGACCACTACTTTGATATACACTTTTATGTGTTGTATTCATATCTTTTTTCGCCTTTGTGATATGGATATCTATGACTGATTTTTGTTATGCTTATTTCTATATTTTTTTCCGAAGATATTATAGCCGCTATGTAGTAGTTTGAGTTTGTATCGGCATGTCGGATTCCTCTAGAAATGAAATGCATGTTATACTATCTGACATATCGGTGCTCGCACAATGCAATTACACGGATGGTCGCTCCTCAATAGCCTTATTCTCCGTGCTAGTTGACGGCATTACCCGTAGTGTCCTTGGCTAGCGTGGGTATAAAGGTGGGGCGTCACAACTTGGTATCAGAGCCAAATTTCGGAACAATGTGGAATAATTTAACAAGGATCATCGTCCTAAGTCCATCTTAGGAGTCGTGCCTTAGGATTTAATTCGAGTCTTCGTACCGCCTTATCCTATTTTCCTTTGTGATGCCTTGTTTTATCAATCGTTATTATTTGATATCCATTTTGTGAACAAACTTTTTCTTCTTCTTTCTTTCTTTCTTAAAGAAGAGAAATGGTTAAACCAGGCCGTCGCAGCGCCGGTCAATATAGTGCTACTCCCCAAGATGGAGTATTTATGTCTTCCTAACAGCTTCTTGATCTTGTAAAGAATGCTCAAGCTGTCGTACCCATTCCCGATCCTACTCACCCAAAATTCGGATTTGCACGCCTGTGCAGTGATTATACAAATTTGGATGGAAAGCCTTTCACGGGTCCGAGGGCGTTATCGAAGTCCAATCTTGGCTTAGATCCTACGATCACATCTTTTCTTGCATGAATCTTATTGATCTCCATCGAGTTCAAGTGGCTTCTAGTATGCTCCAAGAAAGAGCATTAGATTGGCATGAGCTTCTTATTTCTGAAATTATTGAAGCAGGTCTTACTTGGGAGCAATTTCGGGTAAGGTTCGAATCAAAGTTTATGCCAGAAGCTGAAAGGGTGACATTGGCTCGCCGTTTCATTGACCTTGTTCAAGGTGAATCCTCCGTGACCGATTATGTCGCATCATTCGAGTCACTTTCTAAATACGGCGTCGTATACATAAACCCCCCATTGAAGAAAAATCAGAGATTTGTTTATGGCTTGAACAAAAATTTCAAGAAGCCATTACTTCTAAAATTAGAAGTTTCTTCTGATCAACTCATTGATATCGCTCTTCGTCTTGAAGAGGCCGATAAGGAAAGTGACCTTGAAGTTATGGGTGCCAAACCAAAATTCGACAACAATAATAAAAGGCTAATAAGTTCAAAGGTCCTTATCCCAATAAGAAAGGGAATCAAGCAACTCTAGTAGCAAAGACTTCTACCTCTAGTAGTGGGCAATGCTACAATTGTGATTCTAAAGACCATTATGCTAATAAGTGTTCAAAGCCCCTTGCTGGTCGCTATTGCAAAAGTTCGGACCATTATATATCCGCATGTCCCAAACTTCAAGGCATGATGGAGGGAAAGCTTAATGTGGTGCAAACTCCTAGTAACAGTTCTCGTGGTCAAGGTATTTCTCATTCTATCCTTGATGGCATTATTGTGTTTCGTGATCATCCTATTCGAGTTCATTTTGATACGGATGCGTCCCATTCTTTTATATCAAAAGGACTTGTTGATACTTTTTCTTTAAGTGTTGTTGCTTTAATGACTTCTTTGAGAATTGCGAATCCGATCGGTGGATCCGCAATAATTAGTTTGCTTTGTAAAGATGTCGAGATTATTTTGTGTGATCTTACGTTCCGAGCCGATTTGCATGTTATGTGCTACTTAGTCTTTGGAATGATTTTGGGGATGGATTGGCTTAACCGCTATGAAGCTCAAATCCTATGTCCTGAGCGGACTATTCATCTTCGACATCCTCAATCTGTTAAGCAGATTTCTATTAATCTTAAAGATTCAGATTCCAACTTGGCAGCATCTTTATATTCTTTAAATCCTCATGATATCGATAATGATGATGAGGATGATGTCGTTTCTCTTATTCACGTTGTTCGAGAATTTTTCGACATATTTGAGCCCGTTTTAGGATTACCACGTAAGCGAGCAATTGAGTTCAGAATTAATCTAATTCTTGGAGCTTTACCTATTACTCGTCCTCCTTATCGTATGTCCAATAAAGAAATTAAGGAGATGCGCAAACAATTATCCGAATTGGAGACGAAGCAATTTATTCGCTCTAGTTGCTCTCCTTGGGGAGCTTCTGCTATTTTGTAAAGAAATCTGATGGTACACTTAGGCATTGCGTTCAGTACCGCAAGCTTAATGATGTTACTATCAAGAATAAATATCCCTTACCTCGGATTGGTGATCTATTTGATCAGCTTAGTGGTGCTAGAGTCTTTTCACAATTAGACTTAGCAACCAGTTTTCATCAGCTTCGTATTACAGAGGATAGCATTCGTTTGACATCATTCCGTACTCGTTATGGATCTTATGAATGGCTTGTTATGCCATTTGGTTTAATGAATGCTCCGGCTTATTTCGTTGACCTTATGAATCGAGTTTTTAAAGATTTCCTCGATCGATTCATCCTCATCTTTGTAGATGATATTCTTGTGTATTCTAAAACCGAGGAAGTGCATAAAAGTATCTTCGGATAGTGTTGGAAACTCTTAGGAGCAATCCATTAAAAGCAAAATTCTCTAAATGCCACTTTTGGCAATCTTGTGTGAAGTTTCTCGGTCATATTATTTCCGAATCCGGAATTTCCATGGATCCTTCAATGATCGAAGCAATTCAGGATTGGAAGAGACCAGAGAGTGTGACAGAGATTCGTAGCTTTCTCGGATTGGCAGGTTATTACCGTCGGTTCGTTAAGGACTTTTCTAAAATTCCCGTGCCTCTTACTAGTTTGACAAAGACGGGAGTTAAATACATTTGGTCGGACAAATGTGATGCTTCTTTTCAGAAATTAGAAGAACTCCTTTTCGATGCTACTATTCTTGTTATTCCCGAAGGGAATCAAAATTTTATTGTTTATGTTGATGCTAGTCGCGTTGGTTTGGGTGCCGTTCTTATGCAAAGAGAACGTGTTATTGCTTATGCTTCTAGACAATTGAAGCCAGCCGGGATTAGATATGCCACTCATGATTTAGAGATCGCGGCTATTGTTTTTGCCCTTAAAATTTGGCGTCATTGTCTTTTGGGAGAAATATTTATTCTTTACATCGATCATAAATCTTTGAAGTATTTATTTTCTCAAAAGGAACTTAATTTGCGTCAACAACATTGGCTCGAGTTCCTTGCATCTTATGATCTCGATATCCTTTATACTCCCGGAAATGGGAATCGAGTTGCCGATGCACTTAGTCGTAAGCAACAAGCGGTTGTTTCTATGATGATGTCCGAATGGAAGGATCTCGAGATTTTGTCTACTTGTGAGATTCAAGATTGTGAATCCGATTTATCTTCATCTCTTGTTTTATATAGCCTTGAGGCTCATCCTTCTCTTTTAGACCGCATTCTTGAAGCTCAAAAGCTAGATCCCAAATTGGTTCTTCATAGCCAAAATTTTAGGGATAAAATTGATGTTGAAGGTTTGAAAGACTTTGATATTAATTCTCGTGGCGGCATTCGAAAATTTGGTAGACTTATCGTGCCAAATATTAATACTCTTTGTAAAGACATCTTAGAAGATTCTCATCGTTCTAAATTTACCATTCATCCTGGTAGTAGCAAAATGTACGCAGATATGAAGTGACTTTATTATTGGGATGGAATGAAGTCTGATACTGCGAACTTCGTTAAGTGTTGCATGACTTGCCAACTTGTTAAGGCTGAGCATTAAAGGCCCGGTGGGTTATTGCAACCTTTGGATATTCCAATTTGGAAGTGGGATCAAATTTCCATGGATTTTATTGACGGCCTTCCTTTTTCTCGTCCGGATCGTGATAGCCTATGGGTGATAGTTGATAGACTTACAAAATCTGGCCATTTTATTCCCGTTTGGTCCAATCAGACCGTACCTCTTTTGGTCAAACTTTTTATTAAAGAAATTGTTAAATTGCATGGAGTTCCTACTTCTATTGTTAGTGATCGTGATCCATTATTTACTAGTGGATTTTCGAAGAGTCCTCAAAAATCTTTGGGAATGAAGCTTAATTTTAGCACCGCTTATCACCCTCAGTCCGATGGACAAACCGAGCATGTGAATCAAACTCTTGAAGATCTTCTTGGTGCATGTGTTCTTGATTTTGGTGGAAGTTGGGAAGATCATATTTCACTTGTTGAGTTTTCCTATAATAATAGCTTTCAATCTATTACTGGTATGGCTTCTTTTGAAGCACTCTATGGAAGGCCATGCCGATCTCCTTCTTGTTGGTTAGAGGCCGGTGAGAAGCTGGTTTTAGGTCCAGATTTTATTCGTGATTCCACAGAAAAGATTGACCTTATTCGTCATAGGATGAAAGAAGCTCAAAGTAGGCAAAAATCCTTTGCCGATAACCGAAGAAGGAAATTAGAATTTTCTGTGGGAGATGTTGTGTTTATTTGTGTTTCACTTATGAAGGGTGTTGTGTGTTTCAGTCGATCGGAAAAGTTAGCCCTTCGATATATTGGACCATTTCCCATCACTGAACGTATTAGTTCTGTGGCTTATCGCCTTTTATTACTAGCTTAGTTTTCTGCTATTCATGACGCGTTTCATGTTTCTCAATTACGGAAATGCCTTCGAGATTTCGATTATATTCTTGAGCCCGGTGTTGTGGAAGAAATTGAAGTTTCTCCTAATTTGACTTATGAGCAACATCCTATTCATATCGTTACTTTGGAGATTAAACGCCTTCAAAATAAAGATGTTCTTCTTGTGAAAGTTCAATGGTCCTCAAATCCTAAGGATTGTTCTTGGGAATCTAGAGAATTCATTGAGCGAACACATCCGGACTTACTTTCTCGTGCTCTTTGAGGTGAACTTTTTATTCCAAATTTCTTCTTTTGTGTTGATGTGCTTTTACGGTTGTTACTTTTGTTCATTTATTCCTTATGATTGCCAGGACGCAATTTCTTTAAGGAGAGGAGTCTGTAACAACCCCCATATTTTATGATTGAATATTTAAATGTTTTATTTAAATATTCATCGATAGTCGGATTATAGTCAGAAAAGCTACTTTTTGCAGACAGTCGAATTAGGACTCGAGACCACCCTCATTGATTTCAAAATGATGTTTACGACCTTTTTGAGTATAAACTTCGATATGTTTGAAGTTAGAGGAATTTTGCTACTTTTTCACTTAGGGCTTTGGTTTGGTTTCAGCCTATTAGACCCAAGCTTCACCCCCTCTTCTCTTCATTCCTTCATAATTTCCTAATACTCAAGCTTTGGATACAAATGGGGCAAGAGAGAAAGAATTAGAATTCCTAAGCCCTAGTTCCATTGCAAATCCAAGCTCCAACTCCAAATTCATAGAAGAAGATTTGGTAAGCCTTCTCTTCTTCTTCTCCAACTCATTCTCCTTCCAATTTCAGAAATTCCTAAACCTAACTTAGGATAAGTTTCTCTTTTAAGCTTAGATTCAAGATTGTTGGGTTGAAATTGAAGAACGGTTGTTCTTGCTATTGCTCAATAGCTTCTTCTTTATTTGTTTTGGGTTTAAAGGTGAGATTTTTATCTCACATCAATGTCTATATCTATCCATGTTGTTAGGTACGAATTCCTAACATTTATTCATGTGCAATTGCTTTTGATTTGGATTGCTTTGGCGTATATTCCAATTTTTGGTGTTTTGAAAGAAAAATTTATGAAATCCTTTTATGGATATTTGGACATTGATATTCGAGGCGTATCGAAGTGCCTTTAAGGTTGGGTTGTCGCTTGCATAAATTCTTAGTCGTTTATGCTCATCCGATTACTTCCGATAATCGTTTCGGCCATCATTGGCCAAGGCAAGAAAGTGCCAAAAGCTTCAGCTTCAGACGTCTGAAATTATTGATTCAGACGTCTGAATCTGGTGTGGGCAAAATTTCATTCCCTAGGTCAGACGTCTGAATTATAATTTCATACGTCTGAATTTGCTCAAATCCAACCCGAGAGCAAATAGGCTAAAATCCGACTCGTATGAGAAATCTAATTAAACGACTTAGTAAAACATGTGGTATGAAACGCTTGTGTTTACCTCGCCGGTTAATTATTGGACATGTTCAATTGAAACTCTTGTGACAACTTTCGAGTGGAGATCTACAAATTGTTCGTAAATATTTAAGTTAAGCTAGTGGTTATGGGATATGAAGCTAAGCTCATATATTTACTAGCTTAGTGTAATTGACACTTCTTGATGATCGATGATGATCATTTTGTGATTTAGACTAGCAATATGCGATGTCTCTTTGTCTATGAGGGAGTCTAAACCCCGTTTCTGTGGAGCTTCGGCTCAATTTAGTGGGTAGCGACCCATGGTCTTTGGATCGTTCTATGGAGCTTCGGCTAAAAATTAATGGTTAGCAACAATGGAATAGCGTTCCGTTTTGTGATACACGTGTTGGTGAGCTTTTACGCTTCCGTTTTGTGATAGGCCTCCCCCTTTTTGTGTTTTCTGGATTTCTATTGATGATTTATAAAATATGCGTTTCACCAATTTTTGTGATTACATTGATAAGTTCTATCAATATTTGTGCATTGGTGAATTTGTGTTTCACCAACTTTTGTGAATTTGTGTTTCAACAACTTTTACGATTGGCATTGTGATGTTTGCCAATATTTGTGACTTGGTGAATAAAAATAAAGAGTATGACATTCTTTTTTATCTTTGAGAAGATTTCTTATGATATTGATTAATCCCCAGTTGATTTTTAATTACATACTTATCACAGTATGGCTTTATGGTTATCATACGTTTTTGTCATATCTCTTATTCTATAACATTTTACCAGATATTTATAGCTAGACTGATATGTTTATTATTTTCTTATCAAATAATACTCGGGTCAGACCGAGATATTACAGGTGCTTCTGCTTGACTCCTCATCTGGGAGTATTATCTGACTTTTGGCTAACTATATTAGATTTGTAGTTTTTGTTGTTATACACTCGAGATATAGACTCACTGATGTATACATATTATTTTGTGTAGCACTTGTATCTATTCTTTTGTGATATTGTGGATCTTTTTTGACCACTACTCTGATATACACTTTTATGTGTTGTATTCATATCTTTTTCCGCCTTTGTGATATGGATATTTGTGACTGATTTGTGTTATGCTTATTTCTATATTTGTTTCCGAAGATATTATAGCCACTGTGTAGTAGCTTTGAGTTTCTATCATCATGTCGGATTCCTCTAGAAATAAAATGCATGTTATACTATCTGACATATCGGTGCTCGCACAAAGCAATTACGCGGATGGTCGCTCCTCAATAGCCTTATTCTCCATGCTAATTGACGGCATTACCCCGTAGTTTCCTTGGCTAGCGTGGGTATAAAGGTGGGGCGTCACAACTTGTAACTGTCATTTTGTGACGACCTATGTAAAATGCTCATACCTTGAGTTTGTTCGACAAATTTATGCATGTATCTTGCCTCATTAAGGAAATATTAATAGCACTACATATAACATCCTAGCTTGAGTTTACTATATAACTAGTGGATATGTAAGTAATCTATTGATATATAATTGATAATGTAAAACTTTATATATTTGAGGTTCATAATTTATAATATATACATTAGAGTAATGCTGATTTAAGGAATAATGTATTTCTTACGAAATACCCTTATTATTCAAGTGCCAAACACATCTAAAATCATGGTGTACGTACCATACATATGTATTTACTCTAAAAAATTATTTTGGGTTTATTTCTGTTGCATTTTCATTATATTTATATACATATACATACATATATATATACTTATTTCTAACTATTAAAATTAATTAACTTATATGATATATACATGTATCTTTATTACTTAAATCATATTTAATTAATTTTAATTCATATTAATTAAATCATATTCAATTTAATTAACCAGTCTAATTAAATTTTATTAAAATATTATAAAGTTTGTATTATGTGTCTTAAACTATTAAGATAAACGACCTAGTGTAACATTTACAGTTTGTTTATATATACATATCAATATATGCATATATATTAATTAATTAACTCTAAGTTAATTTAATTCTTTAATAAATTCTTTAATTTAACCAAAAATTTAAATTAAATACAGAAAGTAATATTATTCATCTTAATAAAATTGAAGATAAAAACATGACTATTGTAACGACTCACCTTTTCAAACCCAGAAGTCAAACATTAATACATTCATGGTATTCACATGTTGAACTACAAAGTGCCAGAAAAATAGATTGTTAGGGGAAAGAAAGAAGATAGAAGATAAAATAAACTAAACAATCATAGAATTTCACAATGCAATGGAATAACATATATTAATCAACATAACACTTTACAAAGTCATTTTAAAAACGACACATCAGAGCATACTAATACAATTCTACCCTTGTATAGTTATAATAGTCTGTCACTACCTAACTGATATAAGATACATATAATATAGCAGAAATAAGATATAGCTATCGATGAAGCTTCCTGCTCCAAGCTCCTCTACGATGCATCTGTGGGAAACCTAAACTACTTGGTTGCCCATAAAAATTGGAGCACCTAAGAGTTTTAGGAAAAGAAAATAAAACTCCAGGTTAGACATGGGTCTGGTGTGAATAAACTCAAACTACTGAATTATTATGTTTAAAATCCTTTTAAAATAAAAGGTATCTCGTAAGATGGTGTCGCACATAAACACGGACGGGTTTTACCTTACGATAACCAAAACACTTTTTATAGAAAATCCAGTGATATTATAGTAATGTCTAAGCTTTCAAAATAAACGTATGAAATTAGCCGAAACTAATACCATTATTAAATTCCAGCATACTAGGGTCTACAATAAAAAACGTAAAGATGTGTATTGGAGATTGGACTCCGTACTATAACAAGGCACCAGGGTACCACCTATCATGTTACACGTCTAGAAAATGTACCGAGGACCTCGCTAGGATCCCCTACCAATACAAGACCGACCTACCTTTACTAGATAGTACCGAATATGTCATCACACCAGTTGCTTCGCAACCTTTTTTTATTGAGATCTCATGCACAATAAATGCATAAATATGTAGATGTATTCAAAAAGGTGATGACACACACTAATAGGAGCGACACACTTAGCCTTGCTGCATTTCCCTTGATTTTAGTCATTTCGGTTGATGAGGCTTCATGCTACGCTTATCTTTTGAATAGAAATCCCGTTTGGAATGCTAACACTGCCTTCTAAGCTGTAATGCAGTGCCAGCACTCATCCATACAGGTTGTCTAGGATAAGGACAAACCGAAGGCACTACTTCCATTTCAGAATCACCCTCAGGATTAGTAGCAAGCAGCTATTGCACTTCAATGCTCTGTCTTCGATTCCGTATTCTTCAAGATATCTTCAGTTCAAAACGCTTGAGTTGGATCGAAGTGGTTTTCGGATAACGTATCCGATCCAGGTCTCTTCAAACAACTTTTGATAGTTCCCGGTAAACTCAATACCGGTTCTTTAGGAAATAAATAGGCAAATATAAGACCAGAGTTCACCTCTTAACCTTTTATCGATGTATTTCCTTATCATTTATCCTTGAAGAACAAACCAGATTTATACGCACAGTACGGCATCATTGGGGATGGTTATGCCACATAACTCATATGTTTCTCCTAGATATCTCCAAAGTTTCGTCTAGGCTCATATTTGATAGTCGGTTATTTAACTATCAAACAAATAATCATTCAACATTGATTTGATTCCATATCGAATCCATTAAGCCTTTATTAATTAATTTTTAATTAATTAAAATCACTTTATAAACATTCGATCAAAAGATCTTTTCAAAACACTATTCCCAAACCCCTTACGTCCCTTTTATACTTAGAAAACATTTATGCTTATCCTTACATTTGGAAAATTCCTCCTTTTAAATTCCTTTCTAAAAATATTACTTATTACAAACTGATCCACTTATCCTTTTTAAAATTTTCCTTTTTAGAAGCTCACTTTACATTTAAATACCTTTATAAATTTCCAAAATCAATTTATGAAATACTTTTATAAGTCTACGAGTCAATTTACAAAACCTCTTTACAAACCTCTAAATCATTTCTAAAATATTTCCTATTTAAAACTCCTTTAGTAAATCTTCATTAAGAAAAATCCTTTACAAAATATCCTTTGTAACTCATCCTTTTAAATCACTTTAAGTAAACCTTTTTACTTAGTAGCACACATTTTTATAAACAAGTTATTACTTATACTTATTTCTATTAAATAATAATATAACTTGAAAAATCATTTATAAACCTTAAACCCTAAAATTGATTAAAGAATTGAAGTTAATTCGGAACCATGCTTAATAATTTCACAAAAAAAGGTTTTTCCAATTAATCATATTATAAAAGCAAAATTTCATACATCAGATCAAACAAGATTTCAACTATCTTTATATTTGAGCATTGATTAAAATTCAAACAGAAGCACTTAAGTCATTAAATTGTATTATTTATTTAGAATTTGTTATGGGCAATTTAAAACGTAAAGTCACAAACTAAAACATTCTTTTATGCACATATAAATTTTGGCTTTAATTTACAAAGTTAAAGCAGACCAAATCATTTAACAAGTTGTTTAAAACGTATTACTGATTCTAAATAAAGGTGAAGCAATAATATATACATATAAAATTTTCATAAGTTTATTACATCTAAGAAAACAAATTGAATTTAAAGTTCCTTCTAGATCTAGTCATAAGTGACACTTTTATTGGGCAATCCCTCCTTAGATCTTTGAATATACACCCAATCTTTAAAAGAGATGGATGAAATGGTTGCTTTTATGTTTATTTGATCTTTTAATATTTCTTAGGGTTGATTTTTTCGTAGTATGGAAAAGGAATTTTTTTCCATGAAGGAGTGGAGGAACCATGGATGAGGGAATAAGGTGGAAAATTTTAATAAGAGAAAATAAACGAAAGGAACTTTCCTTTTTTAACTCCTAATTGATTTGCAATCAATCAAATCCCTCCCATTTCCATTATATAGTCGGATAAACATCTCACCTTGCAAAGACAAATTTCCAACAAGTCCATTAGGTAATTAAGTATATTAAAGCCCATTTAAAGACATACTAATATCGTATATTAATATATTCATATATAACTTTAATGTATACAATCAAATAATACTAAAAACTCTAAACAATCAAATAAATTAATATTTCTTAAATATTAATTAATTTCATTAACTTATAATATTTTATAAACTAATTAAATCATGTGATTTCTTTAGAGAATTCACTAGCGTTGTTGTAAGACCTAGAGATGTGAATCCATCCAGCGATTAATATTGAACAATTCAAATATTAATGTTCACACGTCACCTTAGCCAGTGGTGTGATATTGTAGTCGAATTAATTGCCTATATATCTTTTCGTAAAATCCAGTTTTACTATTTTAAGCGTTACCAGGTTGTAAGATTATTTACACCAATTCCCTTATCGAAACTATATCACCTTAGGACTAATGAAATTTAGACTTGACCAAAATTATAACATCGTCCACATTCAACTCAGTTAGTCAAAACAAAAAATCTTGGGCTCAATAATAATATTTATTATTAACTATACTGCTTCTGCCAGGGAATTTGACTTTGAGTTGACTAAATTGGCCGTGATACTATCCCTTATAACCATGGAAAAGAATTCTCTATTAAATAATGTTTCACTTCCAATGCTTAAATCAAACTCAATTGTAGTCCCTCGATGGATCGCCATGCCAAGATTTAACTATAATCAAAGAGGAATATCCACATTGAAGTTCAATCATATCCCCAAGTCAAGGGAACTATGTAACATTATCGCTTCGAGATCTATTGTTTGACCTTGGTTATAGTTAACCGAAATGAAACTCTTGAATGAGTCATTCTATAGTTATCCCATGACTATCAGTACCTAACCTATTGAGGTCTCCAACGGCCATGATTAATAAACTGCCGAACATTTGAGGAGCGTTACACTCTCTTGTCTTAGTGGATGAATCTATATCATTTACTTGAGACATCTTGACTAAGGATATTTGAAACAAAAATATAACTATAGTTTGTGAGTAAATTACTCACAATTGCAACTTTTTGCAAATGCAATCACATAACGTATAATTTAAGGATTTTATTGTCATATACTTTAAATTAATTGTCTAACTAGTTACATCTATGATGACCCAAAATTTTGGGCAATATCAATTTAATAATCTATATTGAAAATTAAATTGATTTGATCATTTTCTTTTATAATTTTAATTTCAAATTGGCAAATTTATTCTTCTAAAAGCAAATAAATATTTAATTGCTAAATTTTATCTTTTGAAATTAATAAAATGTATTCTATTTATAATGTGTATATATATATGTGTATATATTGTAAATAGAAATCTTTGGTTTGAATTTAATAAAAAAATAAATCATGTTTTCAAATTCTAATATATATTTGGTAATATGAAAATTCTGATTTAATTTAATACAGAACTTTTCAAAGCTATTTAAATAAATAATTATATAGCTTTAAAATACTTAAGATAAATGTTAATTGTTTAAAATATATTTTTAAGCTTCGGTTTAAATTCAAATAGAGTAACAAAAAGATTCGTTTTACTTTCTTTTTAAATACTACTTGATAAATATGTATATGTAAAGTTTAAATATAATAAAACATATGATTCATAGATTCATTTAGTAATAGAAGTAATTTATAATTTCTTTTATAAATTATTTAAAATTGGCGAATTTGTTACTTTTAAACAATAATAATATTTATCATTTTTATATAGATATGGATAGATTTTAATAAAAATAGAATTATTATTTTAAATTGAATGTGTTGTTATAACTTGATTTTTGATTAGATTTTTAAATTTAATTTGAATTTGAATTTAATTTTGAAAATTCAAAAGGTAGATATTTAAAAATATTTTGGATTTAACTATATGAGTAAGCTTTTATTTGTATATAATTTGTTTTGTTTTATTTTCTTTAAAAAGAAATTCATGTGTATAAATTAGGTAAGAATTAGTAAATTTAATATAAAAACCTCTTTTTAACATTTAAAATAGATAAATAATACATATGACATGTGTTAATATATTAAGTAACCATAGTAACATGTGTTAAGTAATAAACAAACTATATGACAAATGTTAAACTTTAAACAAGTGTCATTTTTAAATTTAGTTTTCTTTTATTTTAATAAATCCAACTCAGCCTATATAAAAACATGCTCTCCTTTTCTCCTATTTTCTTTTGTATTCTTCAATTCAAATACAAGAAAACTTTAGCATGTAACAAGATAACTCAAAACAAATAAATGATCAAACCCTTCCACAAACCAAAAACTAATCAAAATTCAAAAGCCCGTTAACCATTTTCAAAGATTCAAACCAAAGCCTGCAAGTTTTTCTTCAACTGGAATCTAAGCCTGTGCATTCCTCTTCAACTTGAAATCTGTCTAAAGCAATTTAATCAAGTTTTAAACCATTTCTGCAACAAATTTCAACAACAAGCATGTGATAACCCGGATTTCTGGACATCTGTAATTGATATATTAATTGGGTTAGTTAATAAAAAATACTAATTCTAACTATTAAAATATTGATTGTTAAAATTTGAAACCAATAAATTCTGATAATTAGAGATATCTGCACATATATATAAATTAATTTAAATCATAATAAATGGTGAATTGCAAAGTTCAAAATTTTTAAGTATTAAAATCCAATCTATTTTTAAATATTTATTTTTGAAATTTCAAATCCAAAATTTCTATCTATAATTTATCTATGTGTGTGTGTATATAGACATTGTGATTTGGAAGTCATATTTTGAATTCAATGCAATAAGTTTCAAAGCTATTTAAGTTTTAACATTTTAAAATAATGATAACTTATATTATATGCTTGTTTCTTTATGTAAAATAAGATTAATAAAAAGGTTTTGACGTACCTTTTTTTTTAAAAAATATTATACATATGTATAAACCAAACTAAAATATAATATCAAATTTTATTAAAGACGTTAATATGAAAAAAAAATTACAAGTGTAACAATCTTAACTTGAGAATTAACAAGTGTTAAGTGGATTTGTCATGTAAAATACAAGTGTGATTATTTTGTTTTGTTTTTAAAATAATAAATAAAAGATAAAAGAAAACATATACTTTTGTACTCCCCTCTCATTTCTTTTGATCTTCAATTTCAAACAAAGGAAACAGCCTGAAACAAAATCAAAGAAAATCCAAAGCAAACCCTGTAAAATTTTACAAACCAGAAAAAATAAAGCCTGTAACAAATTCAAGCCAAGAATCAACTTAAGCATTTCAGATCAAGGATCAACAAGTTAGCAGTAAATCAAAGTCAGAAATCAGATCAGAAGAAAAAAAATCAAGTCCAATTTTAAATTTTCAGAGGCCTACTCTATTTCAAACCCAAAACAGGTGAGTAAATCTGAACTCTTTAGTTTAGTTTTATGGCGTTAACTGAAAAACATCTTGCATGGATATATGGATGAATTTTGCTTGAAAAAAATATTCCGTGTTGCTGGAAGCAAAGCATTCTCGGTTTGGGTATGCATATCTCTGTTTGGCTTATAAGCTCAAGTTTTTTTAAAAAAAATAAAGAGAAAAAAGAAGAAGCCAGTCTGTTTATATTTTGATATATATGATAAATCATAGGCTAATGTAGTGAATGTTTTGAATATGTCTGTACATAAGTATAAGTTGTGTATGCATGCTTGAAAATTGGGTGTGCCTTCAGTAGACAAGAACATTTTTAAATTCAATCTCTTCCTATTAACCTTTACTGATTTTAATGACTGAATAAAAATGGTTGTATTAACAGTTTAAAAAAAACAAAAACAAATATTTTATGAGAAATTTAAAAGAAAGATTATGGGAAATAAGAAAGACAATGAAATTAAATTCATATCGAAAATTTGAGCTTTAAACTTTGAAGTTTTAATTATTAAAAACCGATTCGTTTTCGAAAGTAGTTAATTTTGGTATAGATCTCATGATTTTTAATATGGTGGTCGTTGAGGATTCGCAAGATGAATGAGATAGAAGAGCATCGGGCCGGGTATTGGAGGAAGCTTGAGCCATGGAGCTCATGGAAATAATAGTAAGGGTCTTTATCAGGTGTCATGGTGGAAGGTTGATGGTAAGATAGGGTTTCGATGATTGGTTTATGTGATCGATATACTTGAAGCATTCGCGACGCCGTGAGGAAGCTCGAAGCGATTGCGACCTGAGGCAACGATTCATCTTGTCGAGGCGATGCTTTGGTACGGTCAGAGATGGTACTCGAGGAAGAAATCATCGGTGGGTGATTGTTTTTCGTCAAAATGTTGGGTTTCTAGTTTTGGCTGGAAATCAATTTTTCGACAGGTTTGATTCGAACGGGTTTTTGGGTGGTCAATGGACTTGCTGGGCTCGGAGGGGATGAGTATGGATGGTCGGAGGCATCACCATCGTCCAAGAGATGGTGTGCATGTACACCGTGATACGATGTGCAAGTGGATGAAGAACAGGGAGAAGAAGATGAAGAATGGAGAGTGAGCAGGGTAGTTTGTGCTCGAACGTTATCTTAGGGGAATGGTGAGTTTTACTCGATATTTGACACGAGTGGTTTTGATATGTGGCTTGGGTATTTTCTTAGGTGATTATGTAGGATTTGATTTTATTGTAAAAAAAAAGAGAATTGTAGCTAGTTTCCAAATTAAGTTGAAATGAGCAAGCTCTCACAGCCATTATCAAACAAGATTCAAATATAAGTATATTGAAACTTTAATAAGAAGCTATATGACAAAATTAATTTTTTAGGTTTCGGATTATCCTAAGTTAATTAAAGTAATTAACGGTAGTTAATTACTGCATGTAATTAATCCAGGTAATTAATTACGGATTTAATTTCTTAGTAAGTGTATTTAAAGGTTAATTAATTAACTAATTAACCAAAGGTTATATAATTAATAGTTAAAGGAAAATAACTTAAGAGAAGTAATTAAGGATTAATTACTTAGTGTAATTAATTAAAGGATTTATTAATTAAGGAAATAAATTAAGGTTTAGTTACTTATTGTAATTAAAGAATAATTAACCAAGGGTGATTAATTTAGATGGAAATTAATTAAGGATTAGTTAATTAATAGGTGTGATTAATTAAAGGATAATTATTCAATGTAAGTAACCGTCAAATATTTAATTTGGGTAATTAATCGAGATGGTAACTAAAGGCTAATAAATGTGATGGGTTTGAGAATAATTAATTTATGTTATTAGTTAAAGGGAATTACTAAATGTAAATATAGAATGATTAATCAAGGATGATTAATCAAGATGAATAATTAAAGGATTCATTAATTAATTAATTAAGGGGTTAATTAATTAATGTTAGTAATTAAGAATAATTACGGAATGTGATTAATCAAGGTTGATTAATGAATGTGGCAAATTAATTAAAGGCTAATTACTGAATGTGATTAGAAAGGATAATTAGGGAATGATTAATTAGTGGATTGTGACTAAATTATTGTTAAGTAAGCAAGATTAAAAGTAATTAATTTGATTTAATTAGGAATGGGGTGATTAATTAATCTTGCTTATGAATGATTGGCTGATATTTCTGATATGAAATGTTTGTGAAATGATATGTCTGTCTTGAACGTAGATAATGTGGTTATCTGTAGATAATGAATTGCTGTGTAAAAGTGACATCTTATATTTAAAGATTGAATTGTGTTTCACTTGAATAACGTGGATTCAGATGGTTTTGAATTCGAAGAGACGGGAGTGGGGTATTAGTAAATACCCGAAACCACTTTGATTTCTTATAAATTCATATGTGGAATCAATAGGCTGAAATGGGATGATTTAAGTAAATTAGACCCGTTAATCTAAGTTTTGGTACTTTGAAATAGACGTGTGAAATAAGGGATGTCTATATAAATTTTTGGATTTCGTAAATTGAGATGAGTTACCCCAGGTTTAATATAAGTTTTATAAACTTGTATTCCAAATTTTATGGGTTTACTCACGCTGGTTTCCAGCCTGACCCGGATCTTACTTTGATGTAATGCTTGGGTCAGACCGAGT
This sequence comes from Allium cepa, assembly GCA_030765085.1. Classification (NCBI taxonomy): domain Eukaryota; kingdom Viridiplantae; phylum Streptophyta; class Magnoliopsida; order Asparagales; family Amaryllidaceae; genus Allium; species Allium cepa. The sequence continues at coordinate 752,449,659 of CM060931.1, read as the reverse complement.
ATTACAAATTTTAAAGTAAGGACGTTCTAGAGCTCAGGAGATGAGTTGGATGGCAGGAACGTATGGAGTGTTTCTGCTGTGATTCATTGTTGTATATCTGAGACATATTGATTGTGTATGTTCAATGTTTGTATATATGTTGTAACTCTGATGTATTAAAGTGTAATATGACAAGTACAGTTTTTCTTTGTGTAACTGTTATTATTTGTTATTATATTTTATCCACTGTGAATGTGAGATGTTGGTGTTTCTGTTCTTCTCTTTCTTCTATCTCTTTCTTCTTTTCCCTAACTATATGGAATTTTCGAGATCGAAAATTTCAGGTCGTTGCATTTGGTATCAGAGCCAAGTTAAGCGATAACCTTGGCTCTGGTGGATTTACTCATCAACTATAGGGTCAGTGGTACCCCAAGATGAGTTGACTGTGTGTGTGTGTGTGTGTTTGTGCGTGTCTATATATATATATATACAAAAGAGTGTACTTGTTATTTTGTTATATAAAGGTTTTAAAAATGATTTTACTGAATGATTCTTATACAAGCTTATGTTTTGATATAAAAAGCAAATCATTCCCCAATTATTGTATATAAAGAAAATTGGTTGTTAGATATTAAAATTGAATAAGAATTTAATTGATATATATATATATATATATATATCCAAATAAGGATTAAATAAGATAAATTAGAATTTGTTTCAAACCAGAAATAGAATGATTATTTTGTTTAGTTATAGGATTATTATTTTCCAATGATAAAGCAAAATGGAAAAGTTTTAGGGAAGTAAACTTTTTAGGTAAGTGTGACTTGTAAATTGAAGTGGGTTTTAAATTGTGAAGTTTGAACCCTAAGTCTAGAAACATTTGAATTGTTTCTAAATGTTAAAAGAAATTGTTTTGAATTAAAACCAAAGGTGGTTTAAATCTTAAAATTTGGCTTGGTGGACCAAAAAGTAAATATGTATAAATGTGTGAATGTATATAATATCACAGATGATTTGAAATAAAATCTAAGGTGTTGAGTTTTGATTTTCCCTGAAATGTGATGTAAAACCCAAAGTGATATAAGTTTTTGAACTTATAAGTAAGAAAGAATATTGATAGAAATTTGAAATTTGAAGTGGGAAGATTATTAATGAGAAGTTTAAATTTTGATGTGGAAGTTCAAATTGAATAATGTTGACTGGGTTAAGTAAATAAAATTTAACTTTGGGGAAGTTAAATAAGCTTGAATGAACAACCTGATTTGGAAATTTCAAAATGAAATTGGAATTTAACTTGGGAAGTTAAATGGTTAACTTGAATTTGGAGTTTGTGTGATCTCAAAATGGGTTTGAGATCTGGAAATTGGAAATGTATGGGTGTTTTAAAATAATTTGGATAATATTGTCCTATTAATAATCTTTAAACTGTGAATTGGATTTGAAGTTCGGTAATATATCCATTATTGAGGTAAGAAGGGAAATTAAACTTTAATTTGAAATTAAGGAGATGAAACTAATTTGAAATTGATATTAAATTAAACTAGATCAAATTGGATTTTATTTGAATTAATTGGAATTGCGATTGAAGATAGATAAGTTTAAAATTCAAATTGAAAATTTGAATTGGATTAATTTGAAATGAAATTGAAGTTGAATGAGTTCAAATTCAAATGGGAATTGAGATTAATTCAAACTGGAGTTGATTCAAAATTGAAATGGGTTCAATTTGAAATTAGTCCAAATTGATTTGAATAATTTGGAAGTGTGATTAAAGTTGAATAGGTTTAAAATTCAACTGGAATTTGATTTGAAATTGGAAAGAAATTGAGTATAAATTCGACCTGAATTGGGATAAATCAATTTCAATGGAAATTGAAGTTATTTTAAAATGAAATTGAGTTAATTTAAATGGAAGTGGAAATTTAAATTGAATTGATGGGATTGGAGATTGGGAATTGAACAGTTTGGGTCTGAACTATTTTCAAAATAAATTGTTTTAATATAAACCTATCTTTCCAAGCTATTTACTATATACAACCTTTCCTTTTAAAGCCAAACTATTTTATACTTATTTTATAATTATTTTGGACCTATTTAACTATTTTGCAACTGCTTTATAAACTATTTACTATATTTCAACCAATTTATAACTAATTACTATTTTACAAGTATTGTACAAACTAATAACTATTTTTTTCAACTACTTATCTATATTAAACCTTTCAAGCTATTTTCTAAATTTAAAGTTGGACAGAGTTCAAACTGTTTATGACTAAATATCCATTTGAGATAAGAATTGAGATGATAATCAAAATAAAGATTTAAGAAATTGTGAGTAAGTGAATGTGAATAGAAAAGAAAATTGATTTTCCTAATAATCAATAAAGATAAATACGTAGGATGTACGTATATTATTCTTTTCGCGTAGTGATTTGATCTGGATACGAGCACAGAATTTCGAGATAGTATATCGATCCGAGTTAGGATTTTTTCACTCGATTTTCAACGACGAACCTGGATATGGATTGTTGATTGGTTCTGGATATTCTCTATCATAATTATAGTTATGTAAGGAGAATGACGGTTTCTGGTCAAGAAACCCGATCTGAGTCCGCACTAGGAAGTCGGGTGGACAATTTAGTTCGAAAATGAAATTGTGTGATCGTGTGAGCGATCAGATTGGTATAGCATACGAATGATATGTGTACATCGTACGGGTTTGAATAAAATGGATATTGGGAATTTGTGGATAAGAAATGTGAAATGATTTTTGAAATGGAAAGTATATTTTGTGAAATATATGATGAAATAAAGTGGAAATTGGATATTTCTATAGTAGAAATTCTCTTTGTGGAAGTAAGTAATATGGTTAATAATTTTATAAAGGAATAATCAAATTTGAATATTTGATTTGGAGTAAACAAAGTTATATATCTTTGTTATAAGAGATAAATCTCCCCTTGTTGAACCTATAGCCAGAAGAAAAGGGTTTTGAAAATATTTGAAGTATAAAAAGGGTTTTATACAAGTTTGAAATGATCCAAAGATTTTTTTCAAGGTTATATATATCTATATGTATATAAAGGATTTTTTGAGAATGATTTTGGTGGAAAGGTTTTCGGAACCTATGGATTAGGAAAGGCTTTTGATTTTTGGGTAAAATCAATACTGGATTTGACAAGCCTAGTTTGAGAATTATCGATTTTGGGATAATCGATTTTGAGAAAGGAGATTTATACAAGATTCATACTAGGTGTATGATTTGGAAGATACTACATGTGTATAGTATAAAGCGTTTTGAAAATGACTTTGGAGAAAAAGGCGCTCCCTTGAAATGAACTTCTCAGGACTACCATAGATTGGTACTGCCTTGAGCCTCAAAGAGGGGGAGGCTCTAAAGTTGATCCTGTGAGGAGTCCAGACAAAACTAGTTCCTGAGGATTTTGTGTAGTGTGTAGTGAAAGTTGAGGGCGCTGATGTCTAAAGAGGTATTTGGGTTATGCTGTGACGATAGTGTAACTCGATGTCACTGTGATCTACTGCAGACCATAGCGAAATTCGCGTGTGCCGCTGAAAGCCAACAGTCTACGTTTGATTTTATATCGGTAGACCGCGACCTATGGTGACATAGCGAAAGTAGTATGTGCCGCTGAGAGCCAACAGTCTACGTTTGATTTTATATTGGTAGACTGCGACCTATGGTGATATAGCGAAAGTCGTGTGTGCCGTTGAGAGCCAACAGTCTACGTTTGATTTTATATCGGTAGACCGCGACCTATGTGGAAGTGGAGAAGTTTCATTCTTTTGGCAGCGAAATTCGAGGGCGCTGAGGCTTATAGTTACATGGACTTTTGTTGTGATGGCAACGTAACCCAGAATGTAATTGCGATCTGTAGCGGGTACCATGGCATAATCGAGGGGTATGGAGGACTACAGTTATCTATGGATTTTGCCGGGATGGCAACGTAACCATCGGGTTAACTACGACGTTGGATGGGGGTGATGATTTCCAGAGCATTCTCACCAAAGATATTTCCTCGATTTCAAAAATGTTTTCCATATTTTCAACAAAATTATTTTCCACGTATTTTTCACTAGGTGTTGAAAACGGGTTTACCAAGTACTTATAGATTTTCAGTCTTACGCCTGATCAACGTATGACCGAATTTCTATTAGAACAAGGATGGACCTGTTGAGACATCGAGTTATAAAAGTATTTTTATAAAACTATTTTGGCAATATTATATAGATTTTAAAACTGATTTAACTAATATTAAGTATTTTAATAAATTCTGGTTTCGTTCCTTTTCGAGGGCGAAAAGATTCAAAGGGGGAGGAATGTGATAACTCGGATTTCTGGACATCTGTAATTGACATATTAATTGGGTTAGTTAATAAGAAATACTGATTCTAACTATTAAAATACTGATTATTGAAATTTGAAACAAATAAATTCTGATAATTAGAGATATCTGCACACACATACACACACACACACATATATATATAAATTGATTTAAATCATAATAATGGTGAATTACAAAGTTCAAAATTTTTTAGTATTAAAATCCAATCTATTTTTAAATATTTATTTTTGAAATTTCAAATCCAAAATTCCTATCTACAATTTATCTATGTGTATATATATAGACATTGTGATTTGGAAGTCATATTTTGAATTCAATGCAATAAGTTTCAAAGCTATTTAAAGTTAACATTTTAAAAATAACGATAATTTATATTATGTGCTTGTTTCTTTATGTAAAATAAGATTAATAAAAAGGTTTTGATATACCTTCTTTTAAAAAAAATATTATATATAAGTATAAACCAGACTAAAATATAATATCAAATTTTATTAAAGACATTAATATGCAAAAAAAATTACAAGTGTAACAATCTTAACTTGAGAATTAACATGCGTTAAGTGGATTTGTCATGTAAAATACATGTGTCATTATTTTGTTTTTTAAAAAAATAATAAATAAAAGATAAAAGAAAACATATACATTTCTACTCCCTTCTCATTTCTTTTGAACTTCAATTTCAAACAAAGGAAACAGCCTGAAACTAAGTCAAAGAAAATCCAAAGCAAACCCTGTAAAATTTTACAAACCAGAAAAAATAAAGCCTGTAACAAATTCAAGCCAAGAATCAACTCAAGCATTTCAGATCAAAGATTAACAAGTTAGCAGTAAATCAAAGCCAGAAATCAGATCAGAAGAAAAAAAATCAAGTCCAGTTTTAAATTTTCAAAGGCCTACTCTGTTTCAAACCCAAAACGGGTGAGTAAATCTGAACTCTTTAGTTTAATTTTATGGTGTTAACTGAAAAACATCTTGCATGGATATATGGATGAATTTTTCTTGAAAAAAATATTCTGTGTTACTGGAAGCAAAGCATTCTGGGTTTGGGTATGCATATCTCTGTTTGGCTTATAGGCTCAAGTTTTTTTTAAAAAAATAAAAAAATAAAGAGAAAAAAGAAGAAGCCAGTCTGTTTATATTCTGATATATGTGATAAATCATAGGGTAATGTAGTGAATGTTTTGAATATGTCTGTACATAAGTATAAGTTGTGTATGCATGCTTGAAAATTAGGTGTGCCTGTCTCTGTCTGGTCTCAGTAGACAAAAACATTTCTAATTTCAATCTCTTCCTATTAACCTTTACTGATTTTAATGATTTAAGAAAAATGAGTTGTATTAACAGTTTAAAGAAACAAAAAAAATATTTTTATGCGAAATTTACAAGAAAGATTATGGGAAATAAGAAAGACAGTGAAATTAAATTCAAATCAAAAATTTGAGCTTTAAAATTTCAAGTTTTAATTATTAAAAACCGATTGTTTTCGAAAGCAGTGAATTTTGGTTTTGATCTCATGATTTTTAATATGGTGGTTTAGACTGACTCGGGTGTTATTTTACCGTAATGCTCGGGTCAGACCGAGTATTATAGGATACAAGATTTTATGCTGTGAAGCTCAGGAGACGAGTTGGATGACGATACGTACTTCCGTACTTGTTTATATATATATTCCGCTGCATTGAGTTGCTGTGTATCCATTTGTATGTTGTTGTTGTTGAACTGTGATTGATGTACTCTGATGATGTAATATATAAACAGAGATATTTGATTTTGAGTAAAGATCATTTATTATCTATTATATTTTATTCCGCTGCAATGGCTAGATTATGTTGTTGATTTCTATTTTCTTCTTCTACCGCTTCTTCTTTAACCCAAATGGTTCGTATTTCTGTACAACTTGAGTTGATTTAGGTAGAATAGTGTTGACTCAAGGGGTACGGATTTCTGGGTCGTTTCAGTTGGTATCAGAGCTTAGGTTGGAGATAACCTTGGCCCTGGTGGGAATTACACATTTAAATTAGAGTCCATAGTACTCTAGAATGAGTTTGAGCGTAAAAATAGATATGAGCGCGTATTTATTAGTGAACAAAAATTGTTTTAATATTGTGTTGATTGATTTATTGAGTGGCATATGAACCTTCGTCGGCACAGTCTGGACAACTGTATCGAAAGGGTTTCTAAACACTTGAATAGAACAGTTTGACACGGTATTGTTTTTAAATGTGGGTGTATGAAATAGGTTTACCCAAAAATATATTTTGACATAAAGAAAAGTTTTCGTAAACTATTTTAGCTAATATATGGTTGCTTGGATGTTAGAAATGGAAATATTAAATTATTATCATCGTTGTGTAAAAATTTAACTAGAAATTGAAAATATAACCAAAGTTTAAGGTATAAAATGAAATTTATAAATATGAATTATAAATGTAATTTATAAATTGAAATATAATCAAATGAGAATTTGTATGAGCGTAAACTATGCAAATGAATTATAATTAAAATTGATTTAAGCAGGATTTGGAAATTTAAATCCCGGAGATTTCGGAAGTGTTTTGGAGATAAATAATAGCCTTATTGTTTTAGAGGTATTTCTGAAAGGAAATTTGTTTTAAATGGATTTTGAAAGTGAAATAGCACTGAAATCGCTTGGATTATTGGAAAATAATTCTGACGATGACGGCCGCATCATCAGTATTCATTTTCGAATTTCTAAGTGACGGATTGCTGCTAAATTGATTTGTTCAGAAAAGCTAATTGTTTTTGAAAATTTTTGAAAATTTCAAAGGAAATTTGTTGAGGGTAAACCAGGATTGGTTTAACTTTTGAGAAATGTGATTTGAGATGTTGAAGATTTCAAAATGATTTGAAACCAAAGTCGGGTATTTAAAAATCCTGATGAGATAGGTTGTAAGCTTATAAATTGAGATCATTTTTTTTAATCAGGAGGAAATATAAGCTTTGAATGTAGGAAATTTAAATTTAAAGTGAAAAGCTAAAAATGAAATTAACTTGGATTGGGGACTAAAAATTTGACAGGATTGAAATTAATTGAATAGGTTGAAAATAATATCCAGTTGTATTCGAATTAAGTCGAAATCGAATTGAGTTAAATAAATCTGATTTAAAATAAAATAAAATTGAATTGAAACAAAAATTTAATTGGGTTATTGAATGGAATGAATTGGAATAACTTATAAAAGAATTAGAAATCCATGGAAATAAAAATATGCTTGGGTTATAAATAAGCATGAGGCTTGAGTTAAAAATAAAAGATAAATATATTCAAGCCTAGAATGAATAGAAATGTGTGGAATAATAAGTTGTGACTTTCAAAATTTGAAAGTGGAATACAAAATCCAAAATAAATATTTTTGATGAATTGAAAAATAAAATGAAAATCAAAACTTCGATTATAAAATAAATTGAACTTAAGAAAATTTTATGAAGAGATTTTGAGATTAAAATCAAGTTCTAGATTATAAGTTGGGGAAAGAGTATTTAGATAATAAATTAGATAATGAAATATGTAATGGAAACCTAATGTAGTTAAATAGAAGCTGAATTGTGAGTTTATGATGAAGTTGGAGAATAAAACTCAAGTTATAAATCAAATTCGACTTGAATCATTAGTGAAGAAATATAATTGAAAGCGGCCTTGCAATTAATTAAATGAATTGAGAATGTAATTGAGTTGTAAGTTCATGAAATTGGGTGGTAAGTTGAAAATGGATAGTGGATTCAGAACTTGAGTTATTAATCAAAATTTGACTTAAAGTGTTAATAAATTAAATATAATTGAAATGTATCGAATAAAAAAAATTGGATTATAATAGTGATGGTTTGAATTGCAAATAAAATCCAAATAAGTAGAAATACATTGGAAATGGCCTTGTTATTAATAAAATAATTTCGGATGAATTGAGTAAGGAAATAGAAATTCATAATGGGTTGAGTGGATAAACTAATTATATTGAATAAATAAATGGATGGAATAAATAAGAATCATATGGAAGTGAACTTAAGTTTGAAGTGGAATAAATTGAGTAAATTAACTTAAGTTGAGAATAATTAAAAGCTCGATGTGACATCCCGGAAATTTGGGGCAATATCAATTTAATAATCTGCATTAAAAATTAAATTAAATTGATGATATTTGTTAATAAGATTTGAATCGATTTAATAATCTTCTTTTAAATAAATATTTAACTGATAATCTATCTTTTGAAAACTAATTTAATTGTAAATAGTTCATCTTTGTTTTAAATTTAATGAATAAAGTTATGTTTTCTAATTCTGTTATTTTTGGTAAATTTGGAAATTTGATTTAATTTAGTATTAAGCTATTAAATAAATAATCGTATGATTTTTAATTACTCAAGATAAAAGTTTATTTGTTTAAAAGTATTCTAGCCTAGGTTTAAAATTTAAATAAAAGATTGTTTTGTTCTTTTTACTTCAACTTTATAAAATAAGTAATTCATTTATGTAGTGATTTCATTTATGAATCATTTCAAATTAATAATGAGTTATATTTAAACAACATAAATGATGCAATATCTTTACAAATAAATTTTAATATAAAAAGAATTTGTTATTTTAAATTTATTTATATACATGTATTTTGGAAAGCTATGGTTTGTAAATTTAAAATAAAGTAAACTTTATAATTATTAAACTTAAGAATAAATCAAATGTATGATATGTAACATAAGTAAAGTTTATAAATAATAACTAGAATAAGCTAAGGACAAAAATGAGATATAACATGCAAGCAAGAATATAAACAAAGTACATAAAATTACATTTGCAGGTTAGAGCAGAGAAATGCAAAATATCTATACATAAAAAAAATGAGTAGTAGTAGACATTAAGTACAATATAACATATGCAGGTATTAGAAAATATTGTCAACCTGTGACATAATGCAAAGCTAAGAAAAGAAACATCAAATATAAAACTAAATAAAAGGTTGTGTAGGTAGCTTGTAGGTGAAGGTTCAAGCAAGATAATTATGTTGGCAAATAGAACAAAATAAAGTAAGAAAAAAAAATAGATAAGTATGCAGGCAAGAAAAATCTAAACAAAGTAAAAATATATGTGCTTGTGAAAGAAATACAAAATAAAAAAATATCTAAACATAAAACAAGGTTAGCAGTAAACATAAAGTACTTAAAACAATAAATGCTTTCATTTCTAGCTGTAAACATGTCCATACGAATTGGATGCAAAATCATTCCAGCCTCCAAAATAAATATCTTGCCTAATACAAACAAAATGAAATATTTGTACCTGCAAATTTGCCTAAACCCAGTAAATACCTACCCCTGTAAACTTCTTTATATATGCATACTTTTTTTAGTTCGTTCATTAAAAACCTGAAACAAAGAAAAATGGCAAACATTTTCAATTATACAAACTTAGTAATATTTACAACTGAAGAAAGCAAGATGAATGGAAGGAAAAGCAAGAAAATCATTTCCAGTTTATAAAGTTCAAATAGTTTCAGAAGTTCAAAAACAGTTTTCAAAGATTTGTCTTCATTCTTCGAATCTGGTGAGTAACTTTAATTACTAAAACTTAAGTATTTAAACTTGTTGCAAAATCTGGAATGGATGTAGTTTGTATGTATGAAATCCTCTGTGCATATGAAGGTTGTCAGGATACATTATGATGTCTCTGTAACAGACTTAGTAATTCTGTTTCAGGCTTGAGTCGATTCAATCATTTTTATTGCTTGATCTAGTAGCCTTTAAGATTTACAATACAAACAGAAATTGATTGTTCCAACATAATTTAGAGTTTCAGTTTTATTTAAGTCGAATTAAATTTGAATATTGTTCTGAAAAATCAAATTAACAGGACAAATCTTGAATAAGAGAAAACCCAAACTTTTTAATTTATTAAACCAGTATTATAAATGGAATACGTCAACAAAAATATGATTTTTAAGCATGGTCTGTTGATTTTTAAGAAACTAATTTAAGAGCAGTTTAATTTTGTTCGAAAATTGAATTTCGATCAATTACTGATGATCGACCGATTCGTGGTGGTCGAGTTCGTGGCTGGAGATGGAGAAGCCTATGGGGGTGCCTGGAAAAATGGTCAGAGGTGGGCACGGCCACGGTGATGACAGCGGCAAGTGTTTGAAGTTTGTAAACCTAGTTTTTGCTATGGTTGAGTTTTGGTCTCGTTCGATGACCAGAAGCGATCGAGCGTTATGGGCTTTTGGGAATCCGTAGAGGGATGGTAGGCGAAGCTGTGGCCAGTGGTGGTGGTCGGAGGAGCAAGGGCGACGCATTGATAGGTTTGGGTGATGGTCCTGCTTGTGTTTCCCAGGTTTGAACTTCGAACTCGTTTTTGATTCAAGCTATTGTGATGGGTTCTGGTGATCGCGATCACGTCAGGTGAGGGTCGTTGGTGAGTGGGTGCCTGAGTGGATGGCCGGCGTCGGTTGGGGCCACGGTGCACGTGCACCGTGCCGTTGAAGGCTGGGTTGATGTTTCTGTGTGTAGGTTTTTGGTTAGGGAAGTACTCGAGTAACTCGAGTACGTGACTCAAAGTAAAGAAGGGGGAGTCTCGGAGCATTTTGGTTTGAGTCCAGACAGTTGTGTTCCAGGGTTTTGTTAAACCTGGCAACAAAATTGTTTTTTTTTTAAAAAACAAATGCAAAATAAAACCTATTTACAAATAAATAATAGATTTAAACTAAGTTTAATTTCAGTTTGCAGAATGAATTCAAACTTATATTTTTAAATCTAAAATAAAGTTTTGAATATTTAAATGAGTGTTCAGGTTTACAAACCTTGAATTTCCAGATTTTCAACAAAATGATTTAAACCTGAAATAAAAGCTCTAACAATAGTTTAAATTTGAATTTTAAAAAAAGTACTGATTCAAATGAATATTGAATCTTAAGGTTTTAAAATAGATTTGGTTTTGAAAGATCAAAATTTTAAATTTAAGTTGTAAAAGGGAAGTTTAAAATAAAGTTTAAAAAAAACAAAGATAAATTGATGGATTCGAGTTTACTTCGAATTTAAAATCTGAAAATTTAATCAGTTTTTGTTTAAAGATAAGCTCAAATAAAATAATTTTGAAAGTAAATTTGTTGAGAAAAGTTTTTAAATGGAAAGAAAATAAATTGTTTAGCTTGAAAATTTGCAAGTTAAATATTAATGTATTTTGGAAATTTAAATTAGAGACTGATGTTATTTACAAGATTATAAATTGAATTTAAATTTGAATAATGAATCTTAAATTCAGAATGGAATTTGGATTTCAATTAAAAAGTGTAATGTTCTAATACACTTTTATATTAATTAAGTCATTAAATAAGAAATAAATTATCTTAAGAATAATGAAGGTATTAAATGATTTAATTAATAAGATAATAAGGAATGGTAATTTATTAAATTTATAAATTAATAATTTAGATTAATTTATAAATAAAGATAAATTAGGAAGTAAATTAAGAGATGATATTAGTTAATAAAGAAAATTAACTACAGATTACTAATTAATTTTTGGTAAGTAATCAGATTAATTAGATAATCTATTGTAAATGGTTAAGCGTAATTACTTGATAACAGTAATTAAGAGATTGATTACTTTTTGTAATTAATTTTGATAAATGATTAATTTAAGTTAATTAATTTAGTTCAATTAATTTAAGAAAATCATTTGATAAATTGATAAGTGTAATTACTTAGTGTATGCAATGGAGCACAATTACTTAAGGAAGTAACTAATGTTAATTACTGAATGTAATTAATGAAAGATGATGTGTTAATAAAGAAATTTGGATAATTACTTTTATAATTAATCTTGGGATTAATTAGTGGAGATAATTAATTATGGGATAATTAATTTAATTATATGAGTAATTAAGGGTAGTCAATTACTGGAATGATATTAATCAAGGGTGATTAATAATTGTGTTTTATTAAAGAATGATTAAGTAATGTAATTAATTTAATCAAAGTAAATTAATTTAAATCTAAATTAAAGGTCATTAATTAATTTAATTAATGATGAAATTAAGAATTGGTTAATTAAGAAAATTTAATAATGTGGTGATTAATTTATGTAATTAATCAACAATAAATGTAATTAATTAAATTAATAAATAAGGTAATAAAATGTTAATTACTATGAATGATTTAGGACAATTAATCTGTAAAATTAAATAAAGACTAATTACTTATTGTAATTAGAAAATGATTAATCAAAGGTGTTTAATCAAGATGAATATTTAGAAGATGGTTAATTAATTTGATTTATAATTAATTAATGATTGTATAAGCAGGATTTATAAATAAAGTAATTTACTTTAAATTAATTAGAGATAGAAGTAGTTAATTTAATTCAATTTAAATTAATGGTACAAATGGTATGATTATAAATCATTGCTTATGAATGAATGATATTTCATTTGATGATAGTGATCTGACATAAATAATATCTATGTGTTATGGATGCTTGGTTTAAGTATGATAATATTTAATTATCTGTTTGGATGATAATTTGATTGTCTGTTTATGATGATGATGTGATTATCTATTGTGATATTACGAATTATCTATCTGTGTGTATATTGATTATATTGAATTTAACTGTTAAGACTAAATAGACAACTTGGCCTTAAAAGACACGTTTTGGATTTCGATGAGACCGGGATCGGGTTTCCGCATTAGGAATATCCGAAAACCACATCGTTTCCAAATTAACGATATGTCGTGAATCTGAAGTGAAGATGAAGATTCAGAATGCAAGGGTTATCGTCGTTAACTCTGAGGGTGATTCCAAAATGAGTGTAACGAGATAATGCCTTCGGTTTCGTTCGAACCCGGAACGAACTTGTATGGATTGAATGCTTTCAACACATCGTCGGGCGGGCGATGAGCATTCTAAGAAATATGTTCTCTAAAGATAATCGTAACCTCAAGCATCATCAACCCGGAATGGCTAAAACATGGGAGGTGCAGCAAGGTTAGGTGGGTCATGCCGAAGAAGGACAAGGATATTCCCTGTCTAGATGTCCCTTTATTTTCGGCTGTGTGGGCGGTTGATTGCAACAACTGCCGGGGTTTATCTTATTCGGGACTGTTCGGTAAGGAATTGTTCTGGCCTTGTGTTGCAGGGGGTCGGGAGTGATCCTCGGTACGTTGATCTAGGCAACGTACTGTGACGGGCGGTACCCCAGTAGCCCTGCCATTGTATGGAATCCACAATCCAATAAGTGCCTACGGTTTTGATTGTATTACCCACTTTTGTGGCTAGTAGCTGGAATTTAATAGATGTAACAATTTCGGCTATTTTCTATTTACTTGAAAACCCTAGACCTATTATAATATCACTGAATTTCCTATCAAATGTTTTGGTTAGCGTAAGGTAAAAACTTTTCCATGTTTATGTGTGGGGAGTCTTACGTGATACCTTTTGTTTTCAAAAGATTTTCAAAGTTAAGCAATCTTTAACCTGTTACTCATACCAGACCCATGTCTGACCCGGAGTTTATTTTTGTTTTCGTAAACTCTCGGGTACCCAAATTTTTACGGGTAGCCAAGGGATTCAGGTTAGCTTTGATGAATTATGGAGGAGCAATGGAGCAGGTGGCTTCAGCGTTCTATACATATATATAGTTCCGATGTGTTGGTATCTCTGAGTCATATTGTTTGAGCTGTAATGTATTGAGGTGTATTTACTGGACAGATGTTTATAACTATCTAGTATGTGATGTATTGTCTGTATAACTCTGATTGATATTGTATATTATGTAAATATTTATGTGATTATTATAATTTATTCGTTCCGCTGTGAGATTCTGATGTTGTTGTTCTTTCTTCTCTATCTTTCTATTTTCTCATCCCTTTCTTTCTTCAAGACGAAACGTCTTCCTGGGCGTAGGAAGCCGGGACGTCACACTCGACTACGAGAAAAAATGGAAGACTTAAATTAAAGCTTGGTTTGAATTAATTTGGGAATGGTTAGTAATATACGAGCTTGGAATGTGTCGAGCTAAAAAAATGGTCGTGGATGAATTAAAATAAAAAGGAAATTTAATTGGTAATGAGTATGAACCTAAGTTGTTAATGGGTTTTGAATGAACTAGTTTGATTAGTAAAATGAAATAGCCTGGATTGTTTTCGAGCTAAATAAAATAGTTTGGAATAAATAAATATGGAATGAAATGCAAGTGAATGGATTCAAATTTAAAATGCAATGAAAATGAGAATATATGGATTGTGAATAAGTTTAAAAATGGAATGGAATTAGGTATAAATTGAGTTGAAATCAATTTAAATTCGTTATAAAACATAATTACTTATTTATTCATATAGATCTCGTCAAATTGCATAGAATAAATTATCATTTGATATAAATGGAAGTAATTAAAATTCTAAGAATTGTTAGGAGTAAAATAAATTGATTTTGAGAGCAATTGAATTAAATATGAGTTCGGTTTGCTTAAAATAAATTAAATGTAAGCGATTGAGTTTTAAACCATTCAAATTGATGAAGTTGTATACGAATGGATTGAAAACCATTCAAATTGAATGAAAATGGTTATAAATTAATTGGAATAGTCGAATTAGTATGAAAATTGTATAAGTCGCTTATGGAAAGTGCTTAATGTGCATTGCTGTTAGAATTCATGTGTTTAACTATTGCAAGTAAATGAAATATTGTTAAACTTCATATGGCACTTACATGTTTAAATTGAGTAAGTAAGGGTATTGGAAGCCGTGTTGCTGGATTTTGGGCACGCTAACTACTAAATAAATAAGTTGTTTGCTTAAAAATGCTAAATAAGGTACGCCTACGCAATAAAAATAAGAAATATGAATTGTTTTTGGTTTTTCCGACCATGTGGGTCGATGTATATATATTTATGTCTTTTTTCAAATTGCAGAAGCTCCTCCGTACAAAGGAGACTCTGCCAAAAAAAATTAGGAATTTTGGTACTTAGAATTTTTTTGAAAATTTTGGGAAAATTTTGTCAACGACAAAACGGTTTCAAACTGGAAATTGAAATAAATTAGTAAATGAAACTAATTTAAAATAATGACACGAATCGGTATAAATGAAAAATAAAATTCAATATTTGGAGTTGAAAATAAATTGAATTCATATGTAATGAAAGAATCAATTTGAATAGAATTGGATATAAACTAATGTGGTGAGGTGGAAATAAATATAAGAAGCATATAAAATGCTTATACTAACTTAAGAAAGGAATGGTGAATTCTTAATTGGAAATTGATATTACAAATATATTCTAAGTTAATATTTGGGTAAATAGATATTGACATTGGTAAGGAAGTCAATAAAATGTTTTCGGAAAGTTATGATTGGATATTAGTGCTAATCAGGATACGCAGGTATTATAAAAGGAAATGGAAAATTGGCTTTGATTTCAGAAGATAAATTCGAAATTGCTCGACAAAAAGGTATGTATTTAAATTTCTATATGAAATTTGATTGGGTTTTTGATTGAGCCACTTGGCTTTTTGTTTTCTTTTGGAAATTGGAAGCCCATGGAGGCCTTTTGTAATTGTACCGAGCTAGCCGCGCAAAGAAGACGCTGGCAAAAAAATTTGGAAATTTAGGGAGTTAGAAAAATTTTGAGAAAAATATTGGTAATTCAAATTTGGGTTTAAATTGAAACTTGAATGGTTAAACAAATAGTATTGTTTGAAATTATGGGAGAGTCTGGGAAGTTAGTAAGAATAGTAATGGGTCTTCTATTAAAAGATAGTTGATAGGATGTTGAATTGTTGGTTTTGGAAAATATATAGTAATGGGTATTGGACCATTCTTCCTAACTAGTAATTTCGGGGACGAAATTCTTTTAAGGGGGGAGGAATGTGACGACCCGGAATTTTTTAGCATTTAAAATTGGAATGTTCAATTGATTTTGAATATTTAAAAGTTTAATTTTTCACTTGAATCCAAATATCATAATTTATTTGATGATTAAATTATTAAATTAAATAAGTTAAAATTGGGTAAAATGTTAAATCTAGGGTTCTAAGCCTGTTAAAAATAATTTGAAGGCTTATAAAATTTATATTGATAACATTGAAGATAATAGAAGTGTTAAATTTGAATTTAACAATGATTTGTTCGGTTTTGAAATTTTATCATTTAAATTGAATTTAAAAATAGCTTTCCGAGGCACAGTCTCGGAATTTGACGAAACTAGTTCCATTGAATCCGTAATATTGAATTATTATCGCATTCCAATTTTCATGGCGTTTGGAGTTGTCGTGTGAACGTATGACATATAAACGCACTGGAATTTTTATCGGGAATCTAATATAAAACCTGGATTCAAAATGCACGTGTTACTTTCTTTAATACGCTTCGTCGTTAACAAAATTTGTTGTTTAGAAGAATATTTTAAAAATAAAATAAAATAAAATAAAATATTCATATAAAAGAAAAATCAAACATAGTCAAATCATCCTTTATACGCCTCCTTCTCTTTTCTTTCCAAGCCGAACCCTTCTATTTCAATCACGCCCTTTTTCTTCTGATCTATTCGAACAATTCTTAAACTAAAAAAAAGGCCGCTTGCTTTCTTCTTCAATTAATCGAATTCGACCCTCGATAAAAAAAAGAGGCGGCGAGCACGAGACCAAGGAGGGGGAGCGGAGCTCGTATTGGTTGCAATTTGTAGGGAGGCGGTAGGTTTAGGATTGACGCGTGATGGTCTCGTGGTCGGTACCGCGATCGAAATCGAGATTTGAGGCATCTTCGCAACTGCGACTTAGGGTTTGGGTCTGCGACATCGTCAACTTCGAAGGCACGGCCGAAGGGGACTCGAGTGCAGTAGGGTTGAGCTAGGGTTTGGAGGGTCGATCATAGTTGCGAAGCGACCTGGGTTTTCACGAGGCGAAGCGCGCGCGTGAGAGAGGAGAGCCACTAGATCGCGTTTGCACTTGATGTCGGGGCAGTCAGAAATCAGAGCTTCAATTCGTTAGGCAGGTGAGGTATTTCTTCATTTAATTATTTGTTAAATTGTATAAATATGTATATACATATACAAGAAGTTTCTTCTAAATAAATAAATAAATAAATAAAATTAATTGATTTATTATCCTCGATTTAGAGATTTATATTTGTAAATATATGTTTATATAGTGAAGTAAATTACTGCTGATATTTACTGAAACAGAAAATTTATTTATAAGTTTTGGAAAAAAAGTAAATAGGAATTTTAAAAATAAAATAAAGTAGTTTCAAAGGGAAATTAATAGTTTAAATAAAATCATTAGTCAATCAAAGTTATCAAATGGAAATTAATTATTCGAATTGTACAAATATAAATAAAATCATCTAATATTTATTCAAGGTCCATATCTGAAAGAAAACAAGTCGGAATGGAAGTGGATTGAAAAACAAGTGCAAAGGTGAGTTAATCTCACTCAGCTGAATTTAAATTTAAATTTAAATGATTAAATTTAAATAAACGTTTGAATGGTTGAATTGATTGATGTGTTATAGGATGGTATATTTTGGAATTGGTATTTTATGTTGCGCTAACGTCTGTGGATGCAGGGAAAACAGGTTGGAGGGATCCAACTGGATCCCTCAACATTTATTTAAATTATTTGATACCCTCTGTTGTGATTATTTGATACTCTATGATGAATTATATTGGAATATTGAATGCTATGGTTCGATTGGATGCGATTGGGTATAATGAATTACCAAAAATATATAAATTGGATTTTGGAAAGGAAATAAAAGAAATGAATTTGTAAGTAAAATAATTATGGAAAATTTGAATAAATTTAAGAATGAATTGGGAAAGAAATAAAGTGACTTTAAAATTTTAATAAATAAATCTTGAGTATAGAAAAGAAATTTTGAATAAACAAAAAGTTAATGAATTTTAAACTTCAGCGTTATTATTTAAAAGGACAAAACATTTACTTTAAATTTAAGATTTGAATTTTTAAAAGAGTAAAGAAGAAATTAGGAATAACCTGAACTTTTTATATTTCAGTTAAAAGGTTTGAAATCAAACGGAAATAATAATAATAATAATAATAATAAAGTCCATAATTAATGAATTTTGAAATGAACTGAGTAAGTGAAGAAATTTATTTCAAATGGATTATATTGGAAATCAATTTGGAAAATTGATTTAAGTGATTGAGATTGGAAATTCTTCCTGGATAACCAAGTATGTTTTCAAAATAATTTTTTTAATATAAATTAAAGGTTTTAAAGTTGTTTTTCAAAAGTAAGTTTTGGAAAATTCATTATTTCTAAATATTTAAATTTTAAAGTGAGTATTTTCTTTTAATCTATTATAGCAGTAATTATTTAAAGAGTGACTTAGTATTTTGTTTTTAAATAAAGTGTAAATCTAGTTTTATATTTTATTAAGTAACCCTATTTTCAAATATTCATATAGTACGTATCTTTAACAAATTATTAAAGAAGTTTAACTTAAATTTTTTTAAAGTAAATTCCAAAGTAAGTATTTATTTTAAAAATCTATTATCGTAATAATTATTTAAAGAATGATTTGGTATTTCAAAGAAGAAAATCTAATGTATAGTTATAAGGTAACCTTATTTTAGTTATTTCTAGAGTATTATTTTAAATTAAGTATTAAAGTAATTTTTATAAATTAAATGTTAAATATATTTTTCAATAAAGTGTTTTAAATTATTTTAAAAATCTAAAGTTTTGTGCTTAGTGATTCCAGTGGAAATAGAAAATACTTGGAATTTATTCTGAGAAAGGAAGATAGTTTGAAACTATTTTCAAAAGAGTTTGAAAAGTGAAAATATATGTTGTGAAGATATTTTTGGGATGAATAAATAATTTGGGAAATTATTTATTGGTTGATGGTTGTTTGTGAATATAAATTGATAGTTAAATCACCGACTATCAATATTGGACAAATGCGTTGATCGTTTCGAAGAGACCGGGATCGAGATTTATTTCTCGAAAACCACTTCGATTCGGTTTGTACGTTTCGTGGAAAATGAGTTTGGATTCGAAGATGGAGCAGTGAAGTGCAAGGGCTAGTCGCTACTAATCCTGAGGATATTTCTAAAATGGATATAGTAGGAATAGTGCCTTCGGTTCCGGTCGAACCCGGGACAGACTTGTATGGATGAATGCTTTCGGAACATCGCCAGGTGGACGATGGGCATTCTAAGGGATATGTTCTAAAAAGGTAACGCTTAGCCTCATACCTCATCAAATGGGAATGACTGAAAATTAGGGGTTATGCAGCAAGGCTGGGTGGGTAGCACCCAAGCAGGGTGAGGTCATCCCTGTCCAGATGTCCTTTTTTATTCGGCTTAGTGGGCGGTTGCTGATCCCAACCGCGGGGTGATCTCGCTCGGGATTATCCAGCAAGGGGTAGTCTCGGTATTGTACTGCAGGGGAGTGAGCGTACTCCTCGGTATTGTGATCTAGGCCACGTACTGTGACAGATGGTACCCCAGTGCCTAGTTATTAGTTGGAAATCCATTCTCCCTACGAGCCTTTGTACGAGTTTTGTTTGTATTACCCACTTTGTGGCTAGTAGCTGGAATTTAATGGATGCAACAATTTCGGCTATTTTATAAGTATTTGTATATAGACCCTATTATAATATCAGAGGATTTCTATAAAAATTGTTTTAGCTATCGTAAGGTAAAAAACCGACATGTTTATTTTTTGGCATGGTCTTATGAGATGCTTTTGTTTTCAAAGGATTTTTGAAACTTTAATAATCAATTGAGTGTGATTTTCTCATGTTGGTATTCCAGATTAACTCGGGTGTTATTTCACTATAATGCTCGGGTCAAACCGAGTGTTATAGGATACAGGATTTGATTCTCTAGAGCTCAGGAGACGAGTTGGATGACGATACGTACTTCCGTACTTGTTTATATATATATATTCCGCTGTATTGAGTTGTTGTGTATCCATTTGTATGTTGTTGTTGTTGAACTGTGATTGATGTACTCTGATGATGTAATATATAAACAGAGATATTAGATTTTGAGTAAGGATCATTTATTATCTATTATATTTTATTCCGCTGCGATGGTTAGATTCTGTTGTTGATTTCTATTTTCTTCTTCTACCTCTTCTTCTTTAACCCAAATGGTTCGTATTTCTGTACAACTTGAATTGATTTAGGTAGAATAGTGTTGAATCAAGTGGTACGGATTTGTGGGTCGTTTCATCCAGCCTAACCCGGGTGTTACTTTGATGTAATGCTCGGGTCAGACCGAGTATTACAAATTTTCAGGTAAGGACGTTCTGGAGCTCAGGAGACGAGTTGGATAGTAGGAACATATGGAATGTTTCCGCTGTGATATATTGTTGTATGTCTGAGACATATTGATTGTGTATGTCCAGTGTTTGTATATTTGTTGTAACTCTGATGTATTAAAGTGTAATTTGACAAGTACAGTTTTCCTTTGTATAACTGTTATTATTTGTTATTATATTTTATCCGCTGTGAATGTGAGATGTTGGTGTGTCTGTTCTTCCTTTTCTTCTATCTCTTTCTTCTTTTCCCCAACTATCTAGAATTTTCGAGATCGAAAATATCGGGTTGTTAAAAAGCATGTAGCTTTAAAATCAAAACAAATTCCAGCAACTCAAAGTTTACGGTTTAAAAGTTGTTTCAAGATCAGAAGGGCTCTGCTAATCTTCATTTTCAGAATGGTGAGTAACATTTTTTTTTAAATCTTAAGAATGAATTTGGTTGCCTAATCATCTCTGGAAATATGCATGTTTGTGTGTATATTTATAAGTGCATTTCTGTGTATACACACACACACGCCACACACACACACACAGATATATATATATATATGTGAATGTGTGGATATGTATATGGATGTTGTATCTGTGTCTTGACTTTGCTTAGTTTCAAAGCTAAGAATTCAAACTGAATTCATTTTCTCTTGATCTTGTTTTTGTTAGGATTTAGAATTTAAAAAAAATTTGTTTGCTTAATTATAAAGTAGGTTTTAAAATTTTATTCAAGTGAAGATAAATTAGAAATCTTACAGGAAACTAAAAACAACAGAGCAAGCTTAAAATAAAGTGAAAATTCAAACATCATGATTCAATGTCTCAGGTTTAGGATCTGAAACCTCATCCAAAAACTTGATTTTTAAAAGGAAAATCATAATTTTTAGCATTGAGTTAATGGTGCAGTTCGTATTTGATCAAATTTTGTGTTTGGGTGGTTTACTGGCGATCTAGTTGATCTGGGAAGTCGTGGTTCTCTCTGGAGGTGGAGGGAGGAACGGAGACTCGGGTACTCCAGTATTCGGAGGAGCAAGATTAAAGTTGTTCCAGGTTTCGGATTATGGTTCCAAGATTTTGCTTGGAGGCTCAATTTTGATTTCAAGCTTTTATCAGTGTTTTGATGATTGAGGGATAGTGCGAGGACGATCGCCTATGAGAGGAGGTCATTGCGGATAATTGGAGTTGGTCGGAGCCACCGTGCACTTCTTTGTTTTCTGGTGAAGTTTGGGTGAGCAGAGGAATGGTACTCGAGTTTTTCTCTAGTCATTTGAGTGTTTTGCTCGAAGTTTGGCAAAAATGGGCTCGGGGTTTTGAAGGTTGGGCTCGGGTCACTTGGGTTATTTCAGGTTTTAAACCTGACGGGGTTTTCAAATTATAAAATGAATTTAAAAATGTAAAGAAAATTTTAAATAAAGTTTTGAATCAAGTTTTAAAGTATGGATTCAAATTAAATTTGTATCTTAGCTTTGAAATAAATAAGTTTCACAAAAATTTAAAATGTTTAAACAACTTTAAATGTTTAAAGTATATTTTAAATGAAATGGTTTTCCAAGAAAATGTTAAAATTTTATTTATATTCGTTTATAAAAAGTTTCTTTAATATTTTAATGGAAAGTTATATAAAATAGTTAACATAAATTTTTAAGTTAAATAATTAATTTATTTTAAAAGCTTGGTTTTAAATATAATCAAGTAATTTAGTTTAAACTTTTTTTATATAAGTTTCTTTTATATAAGATAAATGTTTCTTTTCATTTGTTTAAAAGGTTTATAAATTGATTTAAATTTGGTTAAAGTTTAAATTGTTAATCATTTTGAATCTTGAATTTGAAATGAAATTTTAAAAGAAATTTTAAAGCAAAATGTTTTCAAATGCATTTGAAAATGATAATTAAGCCATTAATAAGAATAATGTTTTTATCTTAAAGTTAATTAAGTTTTAATAATTGGTGATTCATTTAATTAATAAGGAAATTTAAGGGTAATTAATTAATTTAATTAATTAATAATTTAGGATTAAATTATTATGTAATTAAAGGTTTAAATTAATTAATTAAGGGAAAATTAAGGATCATTAATTAGATAACTATAGATTATTAATTAATGATTAGAAATTGATTAATCAAGTAATTAAAGATTAATTAAGTTACAGTTAAGCACTTAATTAATTAAGTAATTAGAGATTAATTAATTGATAATTAAAATTAATTACTTTGTCATTACTTAAGGAAAGTACTTTAAGAACTAATAATAGTTAATGAAGATCATTAACTAGGAATTATTAGATTATAATTAATGTGATTCATTTTTAATAATTAATTAGATTAAGTAATTAAAGATAATCATTTATGGAATTGTATAAGTGTGGTTACTTAATGAAAGTAATTAAAGGAATTAATTAGTCAATGTAATTAATTAAATTAATGTGATTAGTTTAAGTTAATTAATTAGTTTAATTAATTTAAAATAATCATTGGATGACGAGTTAAGTGAAATTACTTAGTGTGATCTATAAAGTATAATTACTTAGTGAAGTAATTAGTGGATAATTAAAGGATGTAATTAATTGAAGTATGATAGTAGTTTTGCGTTCAATTACTTAGTGTAATTAATAAAGAAGGATAATTACTCTATGGAAGTAATTAATAATTAATTACTTAGTGTAATTAATTTAAGAATTTATAAATAAAGTTATTTGAAGTTAACTAAGTTATGTAATTAATTAAGGATAATTAATTACTAAATGTGATTAATCAAGATTGATTAATGAATAAAGATTAATTAGAGATTAATTATTAAATATGATTAATAATTAATTAAGATGTAATTAAGGGATCATTAATTAATATAATTAATGAAGTAACTAAGGATTGATTAATTATAGATAATTAATCAATAATAAGTGATTATAATGTAATTAATTAATTGTAATTAAGGATTAATATAATTAATTATAGTTAATTAATTATTGAAAGTAATTAAAGGTCAATTACTGTAATTTTTTAAGAATAATTGATTTGTGAAATTAATTGAGGATAACTACTTAACGTAATCAGAGGATAATTAATCAAGGATGATTAATTAAGATGGATGATTAAAGGATGATTAATTAATTGATTTGTAATTAATTAATGGTTAAGTAAGAAAGATTTATGCGATGAAAGTAATTAATTTAATTTAAATTAATTAGAGATGAAGTAATTAATTTAATTCATTTTAAATAAAGTATAAATGGTGTGATTAATAGATCTTTGCTTATGAATGGCTGATTGATATTGAATGCCTTGATTGTTTGTTATCTCTCATATTAGATATGTGCTGATACGTGATATTGGGTGTTTTGATTGAATGGTGATGATAATGTGGATTATATATTTGTGATGATGTGAATTATCTGTCTGTGTGAATATAGATAGTAAAATTGAATTGTTTTAACTCTAAAACAACTTGGCTTTAAAAGATGGCGTTTTGGATTTCGATGAGAACGAGATCGGGTTTCCAAATTTGGATATCCAAAAACCACATCGATCCAAATTAACGAATGGTCATGAATCTCAATTGAAGATGAAGATTCAGAGTGCAAGGGTTATCGTCGTTAACTTTGAGGGTGATTCCAAAATAAGTGTAAGGAGATAATGCCTTCGGTTTTGTTCGAACCCGAAACGAACTTGTATGGACTGAATGCTTTTTAAACATCGTCAGATGGATGATGAGCATTCTGAGAGATGTGTTCTCTAAAGGTAATCATAGCCTTAAGCCTCATCAACCGGGAATGGCTAAAACAAGGAAGGTGCAGTAAGGCTAAGTGGGTAGCACCAAAGTAGGACAAGATCTTCCCATGTCTAGAAGTCCCTTTATATTCAGCTGTGTGGGCTGTTGGTTGCAAACAACTACGGGGTTGTCTTGTTCGGGACTATCCAGTAAGGGATGGTTCAGGCCTTGTGTTGCAGGGGATTGGAAGTAGTCCTCGGTAAAGTGATCTAGGCCACATAATGTGACGGGCGATACCCCAGTATCCCTGCCATTGATGGAAACTCATTCTTCCTACGTGCCCTTACGGTTTTGATTGTATTACCCACTTTGTGGCTAGTATGCTGGAATTTAATCATGTAACATTTTCAGTTATTTCTTATTTGCTTGAAAACCCTAGACCCTATTATAATATCACTGGATTTCCTATTAAATGTTTTGGTTAGCTTGAGGTAAAGACTCACCTATGTTTATGTGTGGGGAGTGTTATGTGATACCTTTCTTTTCGATAGTTTTTTTTTAAAGTTAAGCAACTTTAAACTGTTACTCACACCAGACATACGTCTGATCCGGAGTTTATCTTCTATTTTCTTAAACTCTTGGGTACTCAAATTTTTACGAGTAGCCAAGGAATTCAGGTTAGCTTTGACGAATTCTAAAGGGGCAATGGAGCAGGAGACTTCAGCATTTGTAGATATATAAGTGTTTCGTTGTGTGATCTATGAGTCGTTTGTTTGTGTTGTATTTGAGTAGTAATAACTAGATATGTGTTTATAACTGTCTAGTATGTGTTGTATAAGTTGTGAAACTCTGATAGATGTTGTATACTATGTAATATCTTAAGTGATTGATATAATTTATTCTTTCCGTTGTTGAGATTCTGATGTTGTTGCTTTCTTTCTTCTCTATCTTTCTCTTTTCTATCCCTTTCTTTCTTAGTGATGATGCGTCTTTCTGGGGAGAGAAAGGCAGGTCGTCTCATTTGGTATCAGAGTATAGGTTGAGTGAATACCTAGGCTTTGAAGTGTTTTCTTTCTTGAGAGAGCGTATTTGTATTTTTAATATATATACATACATACATATATATATATATATATATATATATTTCTACCTATTTGTTGGGTTACCTGTTCGGTTTTTCCAACATAAGTTCTAAAGGTAGATAGGGTAGTGGTGTGTGTAGTATGACTACCAATGGATGGAGTCCGAATGTTGAGGTTGGAAGTGTATATGCCGAGACTGTAGACCCAATACCGTCTAGAGTGAGTTTTGTAGTGGTGTAAGGATTCCACCAAACTTTGAAGGAAGCCTTTTTAAGGTTCGGAGTTTATCTTTGAAGTGCAAATTTAGATGAGTAGGATTTGGATCTGTCGGATGAGCAAAAGCGAGTGATAGTATTTTGGCAACTTCAGGAAGGTGCAACTGCGTGGTGTGATGCAGTGACTTTGGATGTTTCCGAAGATATTTCTTTTTGAGCAAGTTTAAGGAAGTGTACCTGCTTCGGTGATGAGGCTGAGTTCAGCGGGTTGTTTGTGTTTGGTTTGAGGCCCGATTTTCTCGAGGAACTTATGGATTAAGAAGTCTTTGGCATTAGTGGCAGCATTGCAGCTCGAAGATGTTTTGTGTGCCAGCAGGAAGGTCATCTGGCTAAGCGGTTTTCTAGAGGTGGAGTTCAGAAGCAGCTGAGTGAATCCATTCCTTTGATGGATTGGTTAGTCAAGCATAAGCAGTTTTGATTGGTAAAGAGAGAACAGTTTCTTTGGAAATTAGGATGGGTTGATCGCAAAGATGACTTGCGATAGTTGAGTGTTCTCTTGGGTTATCTTTTTCTTGGGATCGAGGCATCTCCAGGGATTGGAAGTTGTCAGAGATCTTTCTGGATGTCTTCGTAGATGTCGAGGTTTGCCCTAGCATCTGGAGATTGAGTTTTCATATCGACTAGGATTCCATAAGTGATAACAGTGGTTCAGCTAGTAGAAGGATGGATTCTAGAGAGAGGATTTAGTGTAGCAGCTCAGGATTAGGTGGTACTTCTGAGTTTTCTCTTTATGGATCTGTTAAACCGTGTCTTCCTGGTAGTGCCAGACAAGATTGTGCTTGTGTTCATCATCAGCATTCCCCTCTTCTCCAGATCAGAATTGTGCAACGAAAGTGAGGTAGCAGCTATTCTAGAGTGGAAGCAACCGGGAAGTTACAGTGTTTTGGATTAGAGGGTTTCCACTTGAAGTTTTTTAGGATCTGAAAGCGAGATTGGCAAGTGCTTCTTTTTGTCTTTTCTGAATGGGAAAAGTTTGAAGTCTTATGTTTGTGGAGTACAGTTTGTGATCTGGATTTTGGTTGATCTTGAGAGGATCATTCTGTTGCATTGTTTTTGGCCAGTTTGTTTCTAGAAGCATCAGTGAAGGTTGAGCTGATTAGGAAGGATGAAGGCAGCCCAGGATCGTCAGAAGAATTTTGTGGATAAGAGACGGAGGAATTTGGGATTCCGAGGTCGGAGATTTGATTTTGGATAAGTTTTCTCCGATCAAAGGAGCTATAAGTTTGGTAAGACTGGGAAGTTAGCTCTGGGGTATTGGATCACTTCTGTGTTATGGTAGGATAAGTGATTTGGTCTACAGGGTTGAATTGCCAGTTTGGAAGATTGGGATTTATTATGTTTCACGTATCTCTGAGGGAGTACATGTTATCTATCTCTGATGTTGGAATCTGCGGTTCAGGAGGATTTGGTAGTTGAGTAGTACTTAACTGTGATCTGATATCCTATTCAGTTTTATAGATCTAGATGAATAGAAGCTCTGTAGCTTAGTAGTGTAGATTGTTTGAATTCTGTAGAATGAGTATCCCGGTGTTAGTACTTGGGAAACTCTAGATAGTGTTAGGAGATCTATCCTGATCTGTGTCAGGATTATTAGATTTATTTGATTAAGTGAATTGGTTGCAATGGTTGTTAGCATATGTTGATAATATATGCTTGTGGGTTAAATTAAAATCCTAGATGGGTTATTAAATTACCTTTGCTTTTAAATTTCGAGGACGAAATTCTTTTAAGGGGAGAGGAATGTGATGACTTGGAATTTTGGGCAATACCAATTTAACAATCTGTATTAAAAATTAAATTGATTTAATCATTTTCTTTTATAATTTAAATTTTAAATTGGCAAATTTATTCTTCTAAAAGCAAATAAATATTTAATTGGTAAATTTTATCTTTTGAAATTAATAAAGTGTTTTCTACTTATATTATGTATATATATTTGTATATATTGTAAATAGAAACCTTTGGTTTGATTTTAATAAATAAATAAATCTTGTTTTCAAATTCTAATGTATATTTGGAAATTTGGAAATTCTGATTTAATTTAATATAGAACTTTTCAAAGCCATTTAAATAAATAATAATATAGTTTTAAAATACTTAAGATAAATGTTAGTTGTTTAAAATATATTTTTAAGCTTAAGTTTAAATTTAAATAGAGTAATAAAAAGATTTGTTTTATTTTCTTTTTATATATTACTTAATAAATATGTATATGTAAAGTTTAAATATAATAAAACATATGATCCATAAATTCATTTAGTAATAGAAGTAATTTATAATTTCTTTTATAAATTATTTAAAATTGACAAATTTGTTACTTTTAAACAATAATAATATTTATCGTTTTTATATAGATATAGATAGATTTTAATAAAAATAGAATTATTATTTCAAATTGGATGTGTTGTTATAACTTGATTTTTAATTAGATATTTATATTTAATTTGAATTTGAATTTAATTTTGAAAATTCAAAAGGTAGATATTTAAAAATATTTTGGATTTTAACTATACGAATAGGCTTTGATTTGTATATAATTTTTTTTTTCTTTAAAAAAAATTCATATATATAAATTAGGTAAGAATTAATAAATTTAATATAAAAACCTCTTATGAACATTTGAAATAAATAAAATAATACATATGAAATGTGTTAATATATTAAGTAACCATAGTAACATGTGTTAAGTAATAAATAAAACTATATGACAAATGTTAAACTTTAAAAAAATGTCATTTTCATATTTAGTTTTCTTTTATTTTATTAAATCCAATTCAGCCTATACAAAAACATGCTCTCCTTTTCTTACATTTTCTTTTGTATTCTTCAATTCTAATACAAGAAAACTTCAACCTGTAACAAGATAACTCAAAACAAATCAATGATCAAACCCTTCCACAAACCAAAAACTAATCAAAATTCAAAAGCCTGTAAACCATTTTCAAAGATTCAGACCAAAGCCTGCAAGTTTTTCTTTAACCTGAATCAGAGCCTGTGCATTCTTCTTCAACTTGAAATCTGTCTAAAGCAAGTTAATCAAGTCTTAAACCATCTCTGCAACAAATTTCAACAACAAGCATGCAGCTTTAAAATCAAAAAAAAAATCTAGCAACTTAAAGTTTAAGGTTTAAAAGCTGTTTCAAAATCAGAAGGGCTCTGTTCATCTTCATTTTCAAAATGGTGAGTAACTTTTTTTTTAATCTTAAGAATGAATCTGGTTGCCTAATCATCTCTTGAAATATGCATGTTTGTGTGTATATTTATAAGTGCATTTCTATATATATATATATATATATATATATATATATATAGACATATATATAAATGTGTGGATATGTATATGGATATTGTCTCTGTGTCTTGACTGTGCTTAGTTTCAAAGAAAAGAATTCGAACAGAATTCATTTTTTCCTAATCTAGTTTCAGTTAGGATTTAGAATTTAAACAAATTTTGTTTGTTTAATTACAAAGTAGGTCTTAAAATTTTATTCAAGTAAAAATAAATTAGAAATATTACAGGAAACTAAAAACAATAGAGCGAGCTTAAAATAAATTGCCAATTCAAACATCATAATTCAATGTTTCAAGTTTAGGGTCTGAAACCTCATCCAAAAAACTTGATTTTTAAAAGGAAAATCATAGTTTTTAGCATTGAATTAAGGGTGAAGTTCATGTTTGATCAAATTTGGCGTTTGGGTGGTTTTCTGGCAAACTAGTTGATCTGGGAAGTCATGGTTCTCTCTGGAGGTGGAGGGAGGAACGGAGAGTTTGGGAAAACTGTCGGAATGATGATCAAGGTGATGTGGTGACGGCGGTGATTGTTTTAAGGCTGTAGCCCTAGTTTTGGTCATGGTCGGAAGATGATCCACCACGACATCTCTGATGGATCGAGTGCCACTAGTCTCTGGAAAATGGAAGTAGGGGCGTTGACGAGGTCATGGACGGAGACTCGGGTACTGGTGGTGGGAGAAGCAAGTTTGAAGTTG
The DNA here is from genome assembly GCA_030765085.1 of Allium cepa. NCBI lineage: Eukaryota > Viridiplantae > Streptophyta > Magnoliopsida > Asparagales > Amaryllidaceae > Allium > Allium cepa. Next base: position 752,419,969 of record CM060931.1, on the reverse strand, counting down.
TTCCAAGTTTGGGATTATGGTTCTAGGATTTTTGTTGGAGGCTCGATTTTTATTTCAAGATGTTATTGGTGTTCTGAAGATCGAGGGATGGTGCGAGGACGATCGCCAATGAGAGGAGGTCATTGTGGATGATTGGAGTTGGTCGAAGCCACCGTGCATGTGCATGATGCACTTCTTTGTTTTCTGGTGAAGTTTGGGTGAGCAGAGGAATGGTACTCGAGGTTTTCTCGAGTCATTTGAGTGTTTTGCTCGAAGTTTAGCAAAAATGGACTCGTGGTTTTGAAGGTTGGGCTCGGGTCACATGGGTTGTTTCAGGTTTTAAACCTGACAGGGTTTTTAAATTATAAAATGAATTTAAAAATGTAAAGAAAAATTTAAATCAAGTTTTAAAGTATGGATTCAAATTAAATTTGTATCCTAGTTTTGAAATAAATAAGTTTCATAAAAATTTAAAATGTTTAAACAACTTTAAATGCTTAAAGTATATTTTAAATGAAATGGTTTTCCAAGAAAATGTTAATACTTTATTTATATTCTTTTATAATAAGTTTCTTTAATATTTAAATGGAAAGTTATATAAAATAGTTTAACTTAAATTTTTAAGTTAATTAAATAATTTATTTTTAAAGCTTGGTTTTAAATATAATCAAGTAATTTAGTTTAAACTTTTCTTTATATAAGTTTCTTTTATATAAGACAAATGTTTCTTTACATTTGTTTAAAAGGTTTTTAAATTGATTTAAATTTGGTTAAATTTTAGATTATTAATCATTTTGAATCTTAAATTTGAAATGAAATTTTAAAAGAAATTTTAAAGTAAAATGTTTTCAAATGCATTTGAAAATGATAATTAAGCCATTAATAAGAATAATGTTTTTATCTTAAAGTTAATTAAGTTTTAATAACTGGTGATTCATTTAATTAATAAGGAAATTTAAGGGTAATTAATTAATTTAATTAATTAATAATTTAGGATTAAATTATTATGTAATTAAAGGTTTAAATTAATTAATTAAGGGAAAATTAAGGATCATTAATTAGATAATTTTAGATTATTAATTAATGATTAGAAATTGATTAATCAAGTAATTAACGATTAATTAAGTCACAGTTGAGCACTTAATTAATTAAGTACTTAGAGATTAATTAATTGATAATTAAAATTAATTACTTTGTAATTAATAATGGTTATTTAAAGCGTAATTACTTAAGAAAAGTAGTTAAAGAATTAATAATAGTTAATGAAGATCATTAATTAGGGATTATTAGATTATTAATCAATGTGATTAATTTTAAATAATTAATTAGATAAATTAATTAAAGATAATCATTTATGGAATCGTTTATGTATGATTACTTAATGAAAGTAATTAAATGAATTAATTATTCGGTGTAATTAATTAAATTAATGTGATTTGTTTAAGTTAATTAATTAGTTTAATTAATTTAAAATAATCATTGGATGATGAGTTATATGAAATTATTTAGTGTAATTTATAAAGTATAATTACCTAGTGAAGTAATTAGTGGATAATTACAAGATGTAATTAATTGAAGTATGATAGTAGTCTTGGATTTGATTACTTAGTGTAATTAATTAAAGAAGGATAATTACTTAGTGGAAATAATTAATAATTAATTACTTAGTGTAATTAATTTAAGAATTAGTAAATAAAGTTATTTGAAGTTAATTAAGTGATGTAATTAATTGAGAATAATTAATTACTAAATGTGATTAATCAAGATTGATTGATGAATAAAGATTAATTAGAGATTAATTTTAAATATGATTTATAATTAATTAAGATGTAATTAAGGGATCATTAATTAATATAATTAATGATGTAATTAAGGATTGATTAATTAAAGATAATTAATCAATAATAAGTGATTATCAAAGTAATTAATTAATTATAGTTAATTAAGGATTAATATAATTAATTATAGTTAATTAATTATTGAAAGTAATTAAAGGTTAATTACTGTACTTGTTTGAGAATAATTAATTTGTGAAATTAATTGAGGATAATTACTTAATGTAATCAGAGGATAATTAATCAAGGATGATTAATTAAGATGGATGGTTAAAGGATAATTAATTAATTGATTTGTAATTAATTAATGGTCAAGTAAGCAAGATTTATGTGATGAAAGCAATTATTTTAGTTTATTTTAAATTAATTAGAGATGAAGTAATTAATTTAATTCATTTTAAATTAATTATAAATGGTGTGATTAATATATCTTTGCTTATGGATGGCTAATTTATATAGAATGCCTTGATTGTTTGTTATCTCTGATATCAGATATATGCTGATCTATGATATTAGGTGTTTTGATTGAATGGTGATGATAATTTGGATTATCTATTTATGACGATGTGAATTATCTATCTGTGTGAATGTAGATAATAGAATTGAATTGTTTTAACTTTAAAACAACTTGGCATTAAAAGATGGCGTTTTGGATTTCAATGAGACCGGGGACGGGTTTCCTTATTTGGATATCCGAAAATCACATCGATCCAAATTAATGATAGGTCGTGAATCTCAAGTGAATATGACGATTCAGAGTGCAAGGGTTATCGTCGTTAACTTTGAAGGTGATTCCAAAATGAGTGTAACGAGATAATGCCTTCAATTTCGTTCGAACACGGAACGAACTTGTATGGATTGAATGCTTTCAGAACATCGTCAGGTAGACGATGAACATTCTAAGAGATGTGTCCTCTAAAGGTAATCATAGCCTCAAGCCTCATCAACCGAGAATGGCTAAAACAGGGGAGGTGCAGCAAGGCTAAGTGGGTAGCACCCAAGTAGGACAAGATCTTCCCTACCTAGAAGTCCCTTTATATTCGGCTGTGTGGGCAGTTGGTTGCAAACAACTGCGGGGTTTTCTTGTTCGGGACTGTCCAGTAAGGGATGGTTTCGGCCTTGTGTTGAAGGGGATTGGAAGTAATCCTCGGTACAGTGATCTAGACCATGTACAGTGACGGGCAGTGCCCCAGTAGCCCTGCCATTGATGAAAACTCATTCTTCCTACGTGCCCTTACGGTTTTGATTGTATTACCCACTTTGTGGCTAGTATGCTGGAATTTAATCATGTAACAATTTCAGCTATTTCTTATTTATTTGAAAACCATGGACCCTATTATAATATAACTGGATTTCCTATCAAATGTTTTGGTTATCGTAAGGTAAAAACTTACCCATGTTTATCTGTGGGGAGTCTTACGTGATATCTTTATTTTCAAAGGTTTTTTCAAAGTTAAACAACTTTAACCTGTTATTCACACCAGACCCATGTCTGACTCGGGGTTCGTCTTCTGTTTTCTTAAACTCTTGGGTACTCAAATTTTTACGAGTAGCCAAAGGATTACGGTTAGCTTTGACGAATTCTGGAGAAGCAATGGAGCAGGAGGCTTCAGCGTTTGTAGATATATAAGTGTTCCGCTATGTGATCTCTGAGTCATTTGTTTGTGTTGTATTTGAGTTGTACTAACCAGACAGGTGTTTATAACTGTCTAGTATGTGTTGTATAAACTGTGTAACTCTGATTGATGTTGTATACTATGTGATATCTTAAGTGATTAATATAATTTATTCCTTCCGCTGTTGAGATTCTGATGTTGTTACTTCTTTCTTCTCTATCTTTCTCTTTTCTATCCTTTTCTTTCTCAATGATGATGCGTCTTTCTGGGGAGAGAAAGGCGGGTCGTCTCAATATCATAATATAACAAAGTATATGGAGGAAAACAAACATCATTACTACAAACAAGGTTATATATGTGAGAAAATTACATAATTGCACACAGGGCATACAATAAACTTTTTCACAGAAGATGAATATATGTGTATATATACAGTATATATTCATATCAAACACTAGTATATTATCATGTGTTAATTTGGTGAGTTTATATTATATAGATCTATAACTAAGATGTTATGACTTTGGATTGGTTTGAATAAACGAATAGTTTGATATATGTTTCTTCCGTAGTGAGTTTTGAATTGTGTGGTTGCAATATTATTTTGTTTATCTACAATATCAACCTAATGATCCATGTTTTTTGTTTTCATTGTTTGGATGACTATTTCGTTACTAAATCAAAGGGTCGAAAATAGTGGATTTTTAGATGTAACATCTAAAAATCCTGGCCATTTGATTTTAAATGTTTAATTAATTTTAAATGTTCAAATAATCGGATTTTGGAATTTAATAACTTATAATCCAAATATAAGGAATGATAAAATAGTTGAATTATCAAATTTAATGTTAATTAAATGGATTCAATAACATTATTAAGTCATTTTAACTAATAAATAATATTGGGGAATTAAATTTGTAGATTTATTTACAAATACAAATAGATCGGATAAATATCAATAATTAGATTTAAAATGATATTCAAATATGTGAAATTGTCAATTCAGGGCACTGTCTCGGATTTTGACGAAAACTGTTTCATTGGATCTATAATAGTAAATTATAATATTCCATCAAATTTCATGGCAATCAGATATACCATTTGGTCGTGAGAGTTTGGAACGCGTAGAAATTAATTTCAGAAATCCTATATAATAATTTGGTTTGAAAAGCTATCTGCAATGATCGAACTAGGGCTCGGGACTAGTTCTATTGCATTCGTAATAAGGTAATGATTTACAGAATGCTAAGCGGCACATCTCGTTCCAAAGTCGAGATTTTTGGGTATGTTAGGCCGGATATTTTAGTATAAAATAAAATTAATATATATACACATACACATACTTGCACCATACCCAACCACTATTCATACCATTGTAACAACCCGCATATTTAATGATTTTATATTTAAATGTTTTATTTAAATATAGTGTCGTTAGTTGGTTTTTTGCTCCGAAATGTTACTTTTTGTAAACGGTCGAATTGGAACTCGAAACCACCTCCATTGAGTCCAAAATGGCATTTGCGATCTTTTTGTGTATAAGCTTTGATATTTTCGGAGTAAGTTGAATTTTGCTACCTCTTCTAGTTGGGTTTTGGGTTGGGTTCAGCCCACTAACTAACTAGTTAACCCTAACTCAGTCCCTCTCCTCTCCACTCATTTATTTCATTTTATAAAACTTAAGCTTAAAATAGAAAATGGTGGAAAGGAAAGAGAAATAGAAATTCCTAGCCCTACTTTCTTCTTGCAACTTGAATTCCTGCTCCAAAAATCAAAGTGAAGATATAGGTAAGCCTCTTTTTCATCTTCTCCAACTCTTCTCCTCTTCAATTTCTGAAAATTTTCCTAAACCTAACTTTGGGAAATATGTGTTTTGTTCTTAAATTGAAGCTTGTTGAGTTAAAGTGAAGAGTGGTTAATCTCCTCGTTGTGTTAAGCTTCTCATCTTTGTTTGTGTGTAAAAAGGTGAGTTTTGAACTCACATCTACTTCTCTTGATATTATTGATGTAAGGTGAGATTTTTATCTCACATCTATGTTTACAACTATGTTGGATTGTTAGGTATGAGTTCCTAACACTTATTCATGTGCATTTGCCTTTGGTTTGAATTGAATTGGTGAACATTTCACTTTTTGGGGTTTGGAGTCTTCGGGCTCATGGATCCTTGTTTATACAGTACTGAGCACGTGCAAATTTTATGATGTTTCATTGATATGTATATTCCCTAAGTATCTCCCTTCGGTGTTGGTCTTTTTGAGCCGCACGATGTATAGCGATCACCTTGTGGAACTTGTGTTACCTTCATTGGTATTTGTTATTTGCCTTGTTGGCTTGATTTGGGATATTTGTATTCTTTGTTTATCTATGTTGCCGATGATATGAGGCTTGTCTTGTTATGATATGATTCATCTTTTGTTAGATGATTGTGCGATCTCTTTTAGAGATATTTGTTATACTTTGCGGCCTTGCAGGTTATTGCTGTTCAGTTTATCTAATTGATTTGTTTAGCTAGGCCGACCCGTGTATTTCGTACTCGGGTCAGTTCGAGTTGTTTCAGGTTAGGTGCTTTTGGACTTAGCCTATTTTGCTTCCGCATGGACTATTCAGCTTGTTCCTTTTTGTCATAGCTTTTTGTGTAGTCCTATTTTTTTGTAACTCCGATATGTATTCATCTGGAATCGTTTGTATATTGTGTTTTGCTATACCACTTGACATGTATTATTTTGTATACTCTGTTATGTATCAATATATGTGTATATGATGATCTACTGCTCTGTGATGTATTTTACATTTGAGTTGTTATATTCTGTTCTGATAGATCCTCCAACCACATATGGTTTTGTTGTAAGTATTCATTGGGTATGTCGACCTGCTTGGTATAACTATTGTCGATGTATTCAATAGATAGTTGAGCAAGTCTATAGATGGTCGCTCCCAACCAGCCTTATTCTCCGTGTTAGTTGACGGCATTACCTTGTAGTGTCCTTGGCTAGCGTGGGTATAGAGGTGGGGCGTCACAACCATACTCCCCGTGCCTTCATCAATACGCATCCCTCTTATTTACTTCTTCCTTTTATATCACAGTAAACCCATTTTTTCCATCCCTTCAAAATTCAAAATAAAAATATATACTCTGCTAAAAATCAAAATTTTCGATTGATGAACTCATTTAAGTATGAGCTTAGATTCTGTACCCCCATTTTGGTTGCATGGGAGAAGCAAGCCATTGTCGTACAGGGAGGAGGAGGTAAGGTTGGAGGTTGTGAAGCTTGTAATCGCCGATTCGAGGAATGGAGTTTAGATTTGAATTCATGGAGGTGAGACGCAGACTAGGATGGAGTTTCGCGAGGCTCAACATAGGGCTAATGGTCGCATCACTTATACGGACGCAGGAAACCCATCAGGTTGCAAACTGGAAGGGGAGTGTGGCTTCGTAATAGAGGTGTTGGGATGGTTACTGTCACATAAAGCGACACATCGGTGAAGTGGGAATTGAGTTTCATTGAGTATCTCGTCGTGTCAGTAGTTAAACGTGCATGGTTGACATGACTATGCACGTTTCTGTTGATTTGGGGAAAATGGAGATGGATTTCATTCGAATGTTATTTTCTACGTTAGACTCATGTTGTCGAGATCTTCGCAATGGAGTTGGTTCGGTTAGATTTGGAGCTTGTTACAATTCATGCTAAAATCGAATGGTCGTTCGGTTTTAGTACAAAATCGAAACGTTTCGGCGGAAAACGAATACCAACGTGAGTTTAACGCACACTAAAATTTTATTTTATCATATCAATGATATTGTAAACATTTATTGATTACTTGGATGTTAGTTAAATTGTTTGATTGCTTGTTTGGTTGAATTCCCGTTTGGAAAATTTATGACATATTAATTTGATTGTTATGAACCCATATGATTATATATATATATATATATATATATATATATATATATATATATATTGTCCATAATCATTCTTTTGCAGGGAAATCCGTAGAGGGACCTAGAAGGGCTTCTCGCCCATTATTATTTATTTACATCTGTATATATTGTATTAATGATAATTGAAATAAAGCCTGATATTCCATTTAACTTGTTAATTGTCGTTATAGCGATTTTGCTATATCGTCATTTATGAACTTTCATCCACAAAACCTTGTCATATGAACTTGAGCTAGGGTTTCCGCTAAATAGAATGTTAAAATTCATTAATCATTTTGATTAATGATAATTTAAAATAATTTATCATTTAACTAATGATTTTGAGATTAGTAAAACCAATTTAATAAATGATGTTTAAAATTGGTTTATCTTTGATTTAAATGAGATAAGATTTAATTTATCATTTTATGCTTTCTTGAGTTTAATTAATTATTTTAATTAATGATATTTAAAAGTAATTAATTCTTTTAAATAATGTGTTTGAATTTAATTACTCATTTAATTGGTGATTATTTTGAATTTAACTAATTTTTTTAACTAATAATATTTGGAATTTAGTTAAATCATCCTAACTAATGACGTTTTATAGTCGAATAAATTTTTTCATAAATAATGTTTAATTAATCGTTTTAACTAATGAAGTTCGACTTTTGTTAATCTAATTAACTTATTGAACTTAATTAATTTATTAATTAATGGCGCTTAAAATAATTTAATTAATGATGTTTGAGATTAATTATTCATTTAAGTAATGATAATTTGGACGTAATAAATCTTTTTAATTGTTGATGTTTAAAGTAAATTAATTAATTTAATAAAAGAGATAAAAGTAAATTAGCTAATATAATAAAAGTGTTATAAGTTAATTAACTGATTCAAGGTTTTTAAAAGTTAATAAACTAATTAAATAAATATTTTAAAGTTAATTTACTAATGATATAAAAGTGTTTGGAGATGATTAACAATTTTATTTAAGAAAATGGATTTGTTTACTTGAAAGAGATTATAAACGTAATTAGTTATCTTTTGGGATAATTAATATTGATTTAAGTTTATAAAGGTATTTAAATTGCTTTATTATCTTACGGATAATAAATATTGTTTTAGATTTATAAATAATGATTTATAAATGAGAAAATCCTTTAAAATGGATTATTTATAAATAAAAATAAATATAAATTGTTTTTGGGTTGACAGTAAACAATGTTCTAACGACAATTATTTTTTACCCTTGTTTTTAATACACTTAGTATTATAAATGTTATCTTATAATACCAAAAAGAAAAGGTTTGATTTGTTTATGGAAATCACTGTCTTAACTATGTTCAAAAGTCTGAACAAATACTTACAATGCGCTAATCGGATCGAAGTAGTTTCGGATAATCTAATCCGATCTCGGTATCTTTGAAACGATCAACGGATTTGGCCATATTTGATAGTCGGTTATTTAACTATCCAATTGCACACAAAAGCAGTCACTAGGCCCATATTATAATTCTTTCAAAACGTTCATTTCAAAATATCTTTACAAATATATATGTGTGTGTGTGTATACAAATCTCTTCTAGTATTTCAATATTTAAAAACGATTTCAAATACTTATATCCCTTTCATCCACTTAATAAACGTTTACAAACAGATTTGTGAATTCTCAACCCATTACAGCTTATTTTATAAATTCCTGGAATCCACTTCCAATTATTTTTACAATTTCAAAGAAATTATCGATTATACTTATTTAAAATTCAACTAACAATTTATAACTCCTTTTATGAATTCCGATTCATTTTCCAAAGTTCTCGCATTTGACATTTTGGAAATTTCCTTAAGTCTCCGGAATTCTATTATAAGATTTTCTCTTATAAAATCACATCCATTAAATAAAACCCCATTTGCAAATCTCAAGAGTATTTATAATAAATTCAATAAATTTCCCAAACTCTATATTGTAAAATAAGTATTTTTAAAGAATAGTAATAAAATTTCAAACCGTTTAAATGATTATTAAAATATGAAACACTTTTAAATAGACAATGATAACAATTTTCCAATTTACAAATAAAACAAATCGATTTACAAGCTTATTTCAAAATTAGAATTCATTTCAATTAAGATTAAATATTTGAATAATCAACTATCCAGAATATTTCAATACTAAAAATAGTTTTTAAACTACACGGTGTAATAAATAAATAAATTCTCTTTTTAAAACAAAACATAACTTCTCGATTAAAATTTATTTTTAAATTTAATCGTAACCATTACATTCATAAATCTCTATTGATTTATAGCAAATCAATTTTTATTACCAATTTCACAACTATTTTCAATTTCCAAAATAAGATTCGCTATCTCTTTCTAAACCAATTTTCATAACTCTATATAAATTCATATTGTGAATTTATATTCTCAATTCATCGAGTGTTAATCATTTCACTTTATTTATAGCATCATTTCTAAATTTTATAACCCACTACTAGTTTCATTGGTTTACAAAATCATCTTATTTATAAGATTTCATTTACAAACTCATCCCTTCATAAATCCTTTTTATTTTTCAAACCTATTTTATATATCAATTTTGATTCCTTTTCCATATTTCAAAAATACCACTTAAAATCCATTATTCAAATTTCCTTACATAAATTATTTTAAAATCTCTACTTAAAATATCTTCCAAAATAGATAAGTACAAATCCCAAAATCAAATCATTTATTCTGCCCAAATCAAATCCATTTCAAATAATCCAGAATTCAATATAAAAATTATCGATTACAAAATCACCTTTGAATTTCCCTTTTAAATTCGAAAAAATTATTGACGGTACTTAAAATACCGAAATTAGGGTCAGTGCTACTACAGCATCCAATATATCAAATCACACAACAATCCATATTAGATTATTCAATCACATCATATATCACTATATATGAAAAATAGTCAATACATTAGAAAAATCCAGTTTGAACCCTCCAACCTGTTTCCCTGCATCCACAGATGTTATAAGACATAAACACCAATCCCTCTTTGAGGTATGATATTGCGGTAATATAGGGTCATCCGCTATTATGCGGGGTGCATAGTGTCTCAACCACTCCAGTCGACGAAAAATATACCCAACTACTAATATATATACCACTTCATATAATATAACATCTAACTGATAATAATTTATAAATTCATTCAATCAACCAATTATTAATTTAACATTTTAAATTATAACCAGCAATCCAAAATTAGTGAGATTTATCACTTTGCTTCCAATAGACGGTGCAGTGTTTTATTCGGATTAAAATTAAACTAACGTTTAATTTACCCAAAATTCTTGCGAGCTCTAAATCAATTCAATCCAGCTCCATCGCGCGGTACTCGTGTATACGAAGTTTCATGTGAAACGAACCTCGTATGAAATAGTTATTAATTTTATAAGTTATATGATAAATAAATTACAATTTAAAATTCTTTTTTTACCAGAATTAAATCTGGCCATTCATTTCAGATCCAACGCTCCTAGCCCCTTCCTTTTCTTCCTTCATCTTCTCGTTCATTTCCAAGCAAATGAACCCAATACGCACGCACTCAGTTTTTGATTGTCGCACTTCCATCGCTCCACCAAAGATCGATCAACTACCTCCGTCATGTGCGCCTAGCCGCGCTGCTCCTCCGCCCCCAACCATTTCGAGCTCGGCCTCCTCCTCGTCTCGAAATTCATGCTCGAATTCCACGACTTCACGGCCAAATTTCTGGCGATCCACCACATGATTTTCGATCATAGCCATTGGACGGAGAGATCTCGGCTAGCTCTTCGATTTTATAATTGGAAGTTTTTAATGAAAGTTGATGGATTTTGAGATATTAGGGGAAAAAATTTCAAACGTTTTTGGCCATCAAATTTAATGGCGGCGGCTGTGAATACGAGGTTAGGATATTGCAAAGAAGAAGGGTATCGTCCTTTATATGTATACATATATATATATAGACAAATCAAAAACACTATTCATCGCCAAATTTTCACAAACTTCTATCGAGGCATGCCACCTGGTGTTTATAATACTTTAACCCTATTTCGAACACAATGGTATATATATCGGAAGTCAATTCCATCGTATTTGGAAGATAGGTTTTCAAATCGAGCTATTTGATTAAAATTACTTAAATAAATTTCTATGCATTTTAGCTTCACACGATCAAACTATAAGTCCGATTGACATGAAATTTGGAATCCTATAATTAATCGCTATTACGAATACAATAAAATTGGTTTTGTCGAATTCTGAGACTGTGTCAAAAATGACTACTTTTGCACATTAATTAAAGTGAAAATAAGGGACACATCCCCAGAATCAAACTTCATACACAAATCATCCTTTCCAAAAAAGATATAAATTTCATCCTTATTTTCAAATACTCCAAATTTCTTTCCGAAAATACCCTTTTATTCCATTGTATTCTTCATACATGCATGTTATTCACATATGTTTTCAATATTTTTAAACTCAATGGAACAGGTTTTAAGTCCAAATTCCATCGTATGAAGAAGTTAGCTTAAAATCGGCTTATTTTAAATTGATTTCAAGTGAATTTAATTATATTGATTTTCAACGCGTTTCGAGTCCGTACAATCAAACGACAAGTCCGATCACTAAACTTGAAACCTTACAATAATTCACCATAACAGATTCGATGAAACTAATTTCGTTGAAATCCGAGACAATGGCCAAAATGGCTATTTTCAAGTTAATTAAATAAATTAATTAATCACTTTTAATCCAAAATTTATAACTAACAATTTTTTTATCATTTTTGATTACCTGCATATTTACAATAATTTAAAACAAATTTATATGTCAACTCAATGTTAATTATTTTACTATATTGAAATAAATATACTAATTATTACTTTAAATTCCAATATATCCATTTATTTGCCTTTTTATCTTGTTATTCAATCAATTGTCATCTCATGGCTAAAAATTTATTTATATCTTATTACATTAGTATTTTACAGTTATTGTCTTAATTTTTCATTAACGTAATATTTAATTACATTTCACTACAATACATCCAATTATTATAATTTAAATTCCAATAAATTGATCAAACCTGAATTCAATTCTTTTAATTCAATCATTCATTACTCTATGTATATATTTAACATTGGTTTCTACCTTGTTACATTAATATTCTTCGGTCATTATCATAATTCATATTAACACTATTTAATTGCGTTTATTGCAATTTATTTCTAATTTGATTTCAACAAGTTAAATAAATAGGTAACAAATAACAATTGTCACCTTTCGCTTAATTTAACCACATTTATAAGTTGATTGTCAACACAAATGTTATAATTATTAACACAACACTAATTTTATTCAGTTACCATTAGCTACATACTATTTCATTAATTAATACAACATTTACATTATCAATTGCTCTTTTGCCCCAATTATCCACTAATACATACATTACTACAATTAAGTTTCAATCCATAACCTATTATAACTTTTAAATCATTTTAATTAGTTGGAATTACATTAAAATAGTTTGCAGTTACCGCAAAATAATAGTATTTCATTTTATTCCAGTTATTTTTTTGTTATTAAATAACAAATTTTTATTTTTTCCAACATTAAATCACAAAACATCATTTAATTAACTATTTTTATTAAAAATTACGGGTCATTACACTTCCCCAACTCAATACTTTTCGTTCTCGAAAAGGAAAAAGAAGGAAAAACAAGGAATTAAGAAATCAATATATCTTGTTCAAAATATTAAAATTATAAAATTTTGATTTACATAATTAAATAATTTAAATAAAATATATAAATTTATAAACAATTAAATTTTATTCAAGTTAACAAAAGTTTGGAAAATGTTTTAGAAAATTTCTAAGTCTAAAACTTACGAAAAATTTCGGCAGAGTATCCTTTGTATGGAGAGGTTTGGGAGAAATAGTAATATTAATAATAATAATATATATCATATTTTTTTCAAAATAGTATATCCCAAACCACGGGAAAACAATGTAGTATCGCTATAAAACCGTAATCCGAGAATGTACAATTTGTCGGGCAAACAACGCTTTTAATATGATACCAAAAGCAGTAGCAATTGCTTCCATAAACCTTTATTTCACTTATATAATCCAAAAGAGTTAATAATTTTGTATAAAAGAGAAATGTTAAAGTTGTTTCAATAAATAACAAACAGAACATCACACAGAGCAATAATCATTTGCAAACAAATGGTACAAACATCATTTCAATCAACAAAACAATCATCCATCCATTTCAACCAAAACAATTGTTTGTTCAGGTTCAGGACTTCTAATCATATAAAATGATAAATAACTATGAAGTAAACCATACACTCAACAGTCATAGATAAAACTTTATAGATTTTATATACATCTCTATACAAAATAGAGGCATCCTTTTCCCAACCAATCCATAAGCCAAACAAACAAAGAATTCAACACACTTTTTTAAGTTTACCCTATTTATCCCTTTCACATCATTTATTGTTCATTCATCACTTTTTCCATACAATGATTTTCTTTAATTCACGTTCATTACTTACAATTTATTTGGCATGTGAATGCTATACTTAATTGCATTTATTGCAATTTATTTCTAATTTGATTTCAACAAGTTAAACAAATAGGTAACAAATAACAATTGTCACCTTTAGCTTCATTTAAACTCATTTATAAGTTGAATGTCTACACAAATGTTATAATTATTTACACAACACTAATTTCATTCAGTTACCATTAATTACATACTATTACATTAATTAATACAACATTTACATTATTAATTGCTCTTTTACCCCAATTATCCACTAATACATACATTACTATAATTAAATTTCAAACTATAACCAATTATATCTTTTAAATCATTTTAATTAATTGGAATTGCATTAAAATAGTTATAAATTACCTCAAATTAATACTATTTCATTTTATTCTGGTTATATTCTTATTATTAAATCACAAATTTTTATTTCCTCCAACATCAAATCACAAAATCTCATTTAATTAACTATTTTTAATTATCGAAATTTATGTGTCATTACATTAGTAATTGTATATATATTGGTATATGTGTACGATTTGTTATATGAATGTGATGTGCGAATATAAAAGGTTGATTATGAACTTGACTACAGTCATGATTGGTTGAAAACAAAATCGAAACTTTGTATGAAGTCGCTACGGATTTGAGGTCGTATTTGAAATCAAACTCGTTTCAAGAGTTTAAATTTAGAATTGTGGTTAAAGTTTGCGCAATTGGTTTTAACGTGTGAAAATTTGCTAAGGTATATTTCAATCATGGAATAGTATGGTCTTAGTAAAGTGGCTTCGCTTAAAGGTGGGTTGGAGCAAACTGCACTCATAGCGACAGCCACTACGGATGCAGGTTGGCAAATGTTTGAATTTCTATTTCAAATTGTTTTATTTCGAAATTAGTTCACTAGGTTTTTCAAACTTAATTAGTAATATTAAAAAGTAATTAAGTTGTAATATTAATAATTAATTAGTTAATTAAAATGTAATTAGCACTTAATTGGTAATTAAGAAGGTGATAAGAGATTAATCATCACTTAAGTTAAGTTAATCACTATTAATTGATTTATAAAGTTCTAATTAGTGATTAATGGGGTTAAGAAGTAGATAAATGATCAATAATTATTTAATTAAGATTAATGGTTAACGAATTAATTATTTAATTAATGGGTTGTTTAACTTAAATAGGGTTTACCTCTTAAACAATTTGGTTTAAGCTTAACCAAGTTGCACTAGGAAGTTAATTATTACTTAATCAAGTTCATTAAGCCTAAAAAGAGTTTCATTATGATTTAATCTTGACATAAATTGGATTAATTAAGGTTTAGTTAGGGTTTAAGCTAATTAAATGTACTTTTAATTTTTTAAAGGTGATATTAAACTAAACATAATATGTTTTAATCAATTTTCTTTTTCAAAGTAAACGATTCCATATCAAAGGATCTCTTGTCTGAACCCTTAAGTAACTTATGTGATTAGGAGAATTAAATGACATTCATTAGCAGGAAAAAAACACCATTCTGCAATAGTATAAGTGATTTGATTGTGTGGACATGTGTTAAGCAGAATAAATCTTCAATCTACTATAAATTTATTGAATTGTTTGGACATTTATTTAGCAGGATAAATCATCATCCTATTGTTATGTTATTTGGACTTGTATATGCCAATTAGTTATATTGGCATGTTATTCCCTGATTGGATATAAACTATATTTACATATATGGTAGCTTATGTTAACAATTATTATGCGATTCGGGAATCAAATTGAAATTAAATGGTAACTTAAATTAGTATTATTGTGACTGCTAAGCCTAATTTGGAATTTATAAAGTATGGTTTGAATTTACTTTAATTCTTTAATTAATTGGAGGCTAAGTGTTTATAAATGGTTTTCAAGCTATATAATTCTTATAATGGTATTTATAAATGATAACTTATTTATAGAAAGGTTTTTTCTAACGAAAAGGTTTATTAAGGTGTTTTACAAAAGATGTTTTATAAATGATATTTGTAAAGGATATTTTATAAAGGAGTATAGAAAGGTTATATAAAGAGTTTTAAAAATAGGAAAATGGTTTATAAATCATTTCATAGATTTGGAAAGAGGTTTATAAATTAACTTAATGGTTTATAAAAGTGGGTTATAACTTTATTTCGGAAGTTATAAGTTAATTGAAAAATGAAATGAGCTTTTAAAAAGGGAATTTTTGATAAAGGATAAGTGAAATGTTTTATTTGGAAGAAATGTTTGATTATTTAATATAGGATTTGGTGAGAAGAAAACTTTGAAAAGTTTGTAAATATACTTAAACTAGTAAAATAAGTGTATGATTTTGTTTCAAGGCGTGAAATGTAAAATGTTTTGGTAATATACTTATACCGTTGAGCTAAGTATACAAAGTTTTTCCATGTATAAAGGAAATGTAAGGGGTTTGGAAATAGTATTTCGAAAAGATCTTTTGATCAGATCTTATAGAGGGGTTTTATTAATTAAAGAGGATTAATAAAGGCTTAGTGGATCCTATATGGAAATAAAACCATGATTGGATGTTTGTTTATATTATAGTTAAATAACTGACTATAAAAGCTGGACCCAAAACGTAATTTTGGAAATATTTAGAAGATACACAAGAATTATATGGTACAGTTACCGTCGAAGGTGCTATACTGCATGCATAAACTCGTTTCGTTCTTTTAGGATGAATGATAAGGAAATCCATCCACAAATGATTAGGATGTGAATTTTGCTCGTATCGTTTGTCTGCTTATTTCCAAAAGAAACGGGGTTGAGTTTATATTGAAAGTTGTTTCGAAGAGATAGAGATCGAATATGTTATCCAGAAACCACTTCGATCCAACCTAAGCATTTCGTAATGAAGACAACTTGAAGCATGGGATCGAAGACGGGGCTGCATGCTACTAATCCTAAGGATAATTCCGAAATGGATGTAGTAAAAGTAGTGCCTTCAGTTTTTCCTTATCGTAGACAACTTGCATGGATGAATGTTGGCACTACATTACTTTCGGGTGGGCAGTGTGAGCATTCTAAGAGGGATTGCTATTCAGAAAGTTAAAATATAGCCTCAAGCCTCATCAAAAGGGAATGGCTAAAATAGAGGATATGCAGCGGGGCAACGTGGGTCACACCTATTAAGGTACATCATTACCCTTCCAGATATATTCATAATCATTAACGAATTCATGTACATGGGAGCGCTCAGTTAAAGGTTGTAAAGCAACTGGGGTGATGATATATTCGGTACTATGCAGAATAGGACACGCCAATTTTATGTCGGCAGAGGTCGTTAGGTATGAACTCGGTATTATTTTCTAGAGGTGTATTGTTGCAGGTGGTACCCCAGTAGCCCAGTCATTGGTTGGAATCCATTCTCCAACACATGCCTTGCATTTTCGATTGTAGAGCCTACTATGTTGGAATGTGGGATGTAAGCATTTTACCTATTTTATCTGTTTACTTTAAGCCTAGACACTATGATAATATCACTGGATTTTGATATAAAATGTTTTGGTTATTGCAAGGTAAAAATCCATCCGTTTTTATGTGCAATGTGGTCTTATGAGATATCCTTTGTTTGAAAGGTTTTCAAATGTAGAAATTAGTTTGATTGTTACTTATTATCGAGTTTTACTCATGCTAGTTTACCAGACTCACTCAAGCATTATTCCATGTAATGCTTGGGTCGTACCGAGCATGTTCGCCAGGTTAGCTTTAGATGCTTTGGAGCTATAGAGTCCAGTTGGAGGCCTAGGACGTACTCTCGTATTTTGGATATCTTGTGGACGTGTTATATGTAGTTTGTCTATTGTTGTACGGACAGGTATTATAACTGTCCAACTTTGAAAGTAAATGTATAAAAAAAAGAGGGTATAGAACTTTGTAAAGACTTGATTATATATATTTATTTCACTCCGTTCTGAGATTCTATGTTGTTTGGTTTTCTCCTATCTTCTACCTTCTTTTTTCACCCTAACAAATTGGTATTTTCGACACTTGAATGTTTCACATGTGATACAGTGGACGTATTGGTGTCGGTTTTCGAGGGATGAAAATCTAGTTCGTTACAAATGGTACTGGAGCTGAAGGTTAAGCAAGAACCTTGGTCCTGGTGGGGTATATTTATTTGAGATAGGGTAAGTGAGACACATAAATGGATGTATTTGGTAGTGCTATAAAATATTTTATATTGTGTTGTTTGAGCTGTTGAGAGGCCTAAGAATTCTGGTCGATGTGTCTGGCCAACGTTATCGATAGAGATTTCTTAAACACTGAAATAAGTTTAATCGACATGGTATTATTTTGAAATTGGGTAAATGAAATAAATTTAACTAGATATATTTTACATACAAAAAGAATGATTTTCAAAAATAGTATAGTATAGTTGGTTGAGATATTAGGAGATAATAATATGTTATTATTATTATTATTATTTAAGGCTTGTTTAGTCATGTTCGTCCAGTTAAACATTGACTATGGTTAGTGTGTATCGAAAGTTTCCTTTTTAAGATATGGGTTTGGTAGATAAGGATTAGGAAAAATATGGCAACGAACACCTTGTGAATTAAGTTTCACAGTTTGACTATAGGGTGTTCGATGTAAATGTTGAGGTAGAATTTGATTTAAAAGTTAGAATATTTTGGGATAAATATTTAAAATGGTTTAATAAAAGTGATTTATGAAATGGGTTTATAAAAATATATCATTTAAGTTGGAAGGATTTAGGTTGAAAACTTGAGAACTAAATCCCGGAGCTTTAGGATGAATGATTTTCAAGATTTTGGGAAATAATAATAATAATAATTGAAACCAATTTGGTTTAAGTATAGATTTTTGGGGATAAAAGTGTAAGTAAGAAGTCTTATATTTGGATTAGTATAGGGAACAAGTCTTGATTGTTTTGTGATGATCAGAATAATCTTCTAAGTGACGACCAGATGTTTGCCAAGGCGAACGTTGTAGTGCACTTAGTAAATTATTCTCTTTATTACTGTACAGTCAAAACAAGCTCAGCCCAAACGAACCCAAAGTAAGTTGGAAATAGATGTTTTGTTGGAAAATGTAAAGTATTGTTCCAAAAATGAGATTCTGAAGTAAAATGAAAATTTTAAGTTATATAGTTCAAGTAGCTTGAAAATAACTTAAAATTGGAGAAGGAATGTGTTCAGATGGTAAACACTTCTCTTGAGTATTACCCTTCTTTGTAAGGGAATGTAGGATACTGTTGTTAGTACCCAGTTTCTTAGTATCATTTTGGAGTTACTCAAGCTATAGATATTAGGATGTAGTGGAATGTGTTCAGATGGGAAACACTTCTCTTGAGTATTACCCTTCTTTGTAAGGGAATGTAGAGTTTTATTTGAAAAAGTTTTGAATAAAATCCAGGTATTGGATCATGAGTTTTCTTTGAGAGATAAATTCGAAATAGAATAATGGAATAAGATAGGGATATATGATCTTAGGATGTAGTGGAATAGCATCCAAGTCGAACTGGTGTTATTTATGAAATGTTTTCATAAATGTTTTAGTGGAAATTGTATTGCTATTAGGGGGAACTAGTTAGTAAGTATGTAGGGTGGACGTAGATCATTTCTCTTTTTCATATAGTTTTGATCCAAGATTCGAGTACATGACTTTGAGGTGTTTGTACTATTCCGAATAAGGGTTGATTGCTCGACTTTTGACGGTGAGTACTTGATGAGGGTTCATGGCGTGGGACCAAAGTTTTATATCATAGTTACAACTATGTAAGGAGAATAGAGGTTCCTAATCATAGAGCCTGATCGGAGTACACACTAGACAATTGAGAGAGCGATACTAGTTCGGAAGGAAAGGTATGTATTCGAGCTGAGATTGAATCATATTTTGTATAAGAACGATCTATGTACATCATACGGGCCGATGTATAGTGCTATGTGTTCTCTAGGATAGGTCGAGGTGTAATTTCGAGAACGAAATTCTTTTAAGTGGAAAGAATGTAACAACCCAGAATTTCACGGCTTTGATTAGTGAATATTTAATTAATTTTTAATATTCAATATATAAGTTTTATAAAGAAAATAAACCCATTTTAATTAACTAATAATGATGGTAAATTAGTTTTCAAAATTTATTACTAAATTAAATAGTTCGTAGAAAAATAGAAAATATGACCGAAGAATGTTTCTAGAAATTTCGACCTTTCAACATTGAAAGTTGTCGGGAATGTTCTTCGTATTTATGCACTATATGTAAAAATGTATAAGTGTTAATTAATTAGATAATAATACACTTAGAAATAAATTATCTTATATTAATTTGGATTAGTAAGTGATGTGACATAGAGTACTTAAAATAATAAACATTTTATATAAATATATATTGAGCATCACCATCTTAGATTTGTAATCAATAACTATAATTATCTCTTGTCACATTTTAGTTAACTAATAATTAAACTTATACATAAAAGAGAGTGATGTGACTAAACATAATAATTATATACATATATAAGAAAGTGATGTGACTAAACATAATATATATATATATATAAAGTGATGTGACTAAACATAATAAATGTATATATAAGAGTGATGTGATTAAAAGTAATTATATATATATATTATAAAAGATTTGTGATGTGATTTGACAAGGTGATAGGTGTGAAATCTTGCCTATAAATGCCCATATGTTTCTTCATTTTCTTCTCTTTCCACAAACCTTTTCGTCCTCATTTCAAACTCAAATGGAGTTTTTCTTTTCTCGAAACCACGTGAAATTGTAATTCTACAATATTCTAGTCGACAACTTTTTAAATTTCTATCATAGATTATCAAAATACTGAATCTTTGCAAAGCAATTTTCACCTAGAATTTCATGTCCAAAAATTATCCATCTTCTTTTGATTATAACTTCTTCAAAACAAAATGAAAATGAGTGATTCTTTTTTTGAAATGATTGAAAAAGGAAATTCCAATTACTTTATCTTTGAGTGCTTTTAGAATTCCTTGAGTAGTTAATCCAAAAATCATTTGCAAAATGACCTATTTTTGGGTTTATTATAGAGAATTCGATGTTTATCCGAAGTTACTCCACCTTTCCAAAACAAGTCTTGCTTCCTCTTCCCTTTAAGGCCGAGCCTATCTAGTGCATACAGGGTACAAGACTCTATCTTATTTCTTAGGAATGGAAGTTCTATATCATACTCTAATTTAGCGAGAGTTTGGATCGCTTTCGGTGAGTGAATTCCTAATCTTTTGGAAAGTACTTTCCTTTATATGTTGTGTTGATCCTTAGCTATATGTATGTTTTATATATATGTTAGATATCGACATGTTTGAAATGTGATGATAAGTGTAAATGTATGGGTTATTATTAGCACTAGAATGGATGTATAATTGTAAAGTTAGTAATTGTATATATATTGGTATATGATTACAATTTATTGTATGAATGTATTGTGTGAATATAAAGGGTTGATGATGAACTTGACTATAGTCATGATTGGTTGAAAACAAAGTTGAAACTTTATATGTAGTCATGATGGATTTGAGGTCGGATTTGAAATTAAACTCGTTTCAAGAGTTTAAAGTTTAGATTGTGGTTAAAGTTTGTGTAATTGGTTTTAAAGTGTGAAAATTTACAAAGGTATGTTTTAATCACGAAATAGTATGGTTTAGGAAAGTGGCTTCGCTTAAAGGTGGGTTAGAGCAAACTACACTCATAGCAACAATCACTACGGATGTAGTTCGGCATAGGTTTGAATTTTTATTTCAAATTTGTTTTATTTTGAAATTAGTTTGCTAAGTTTTTCAAACTTAATTAGTAATATTAAAAAGTAATTAAGTTGTAATAAAACTAATTAATTCATTCATTAGGTAATTAGCATCTAATTGGTAATTAAGAAGTTGGTTTGAGATTAATCATAACTTAAGTTAAGTTAATGACTATTAATTGATCTATAAAGTTTTAATTAGTGATTAATGGGGTTAAGAAGTAACTAAGTAATTAATAATTATTTAATAAAGATTAATGGTTAATAATTTAATTATTTAATTAACGATTTATTAAATTAATATTTAATTAAATAGGGTTTAACTCTTAAATAATTTGGTTTAACCTTAACCAAATTGCATTAAGAAGTTAATTAGTAGTTAATCAAGTTCATTAAGCCTAAATAGAGTTCCATTATGATTTAATCTTGATTTAAATTGGATTAATCAAGGTTTAGTTAGGGTTTAAGGCAATTAAATGTACTTTTAACTTTTCAAATGTGATTTTAAACTAAACATAATGTGTTTTAATCAATTTTCTTTTTCAAAGAAAATCGATTCCATATCAAAGGATCTCTTGCCCGAACACTTAAGTAACCCATATGATTAGGAGAATTGAATGACATCCATTCGCGGAACAAAACAACCATTCTGATATAGTATAAGTGATTTGATTGTGTGGACATGTGTTAAGTAGAATAAATCTCTGTTTTACTATAAAATGATTGAATTGTTGGACATCCTTTTAGCAGGATAAATTACCATCCTTTTTTATGTTATTTGGATATGTATATGTCAATTAGTTATATTGACGTGCTATTCCCTAATTGGATATGAACTATATTTACATATATTGTAGCTTATGTAAATAATTGTTATGTGATTTGGGAATCGAATTGAAATTAAATGGTAGCTTAAAGTAGTATCGTTGGGACTGCTAAGCCTTATTTGAAATTTATAAAGTATTGTTTGAATTTACTTTAATTCTTTAATTAATTTGAGGCTAAGGGTTTATAAATGGTTTTTAAGTTATATAATTCTTATAAAGGTATTTATAATAATAATTTGTTTATAGAAAGGGGTTTTTCTAACGAAAAGGGTTATTAACGTGTTTTACAAATGATGTTTTGTAAATGATATTTATACAGGATATTTCATAAAGGAGTATAGAAAGGTTTATAAAAAGAGTTTTAAAAATAAGAAAACGTTTATAAATCATTTCAGAGATTTGGAAAGAGGTTTATAAATTAATTTAAGGGTTTGTAAAAGTAGGTTATAACTTTATTTTAAAAGTTATAAGTTAGTTGAAAAATGAGATGAGCTTTTAAAAGGGTAATTTTTAATAAAGGATAAGCGGAATGTTTGGTTATTTAATATGGGATTTGGAATGAAGAAAACTTTTAAAAGTTTGTAAATATACTTATACTGATAAGATAAGTATATGATTTTTTTTCAAGGCATGAAAAGTAAAATGTTTTAGTAATATACTTATGTCGTTGAGATAAGTATATAAAGGTTTCCAAGTATAAAGGAAATGTAAGGGGTTTCGGAATAGTGTTTTTAAAAGATCTTTTGACCAGAATTTGTAGAGTGGTTTTATTTATTAAAGAGAATTAGTAAAGGCTTAGTGGATCCCATATGGAAATTAAACCATGATTGGATGTTCGTTTATTTGATATTTAAATAACCAACTATCAAAGCTGGAACCGAAACGTAACTTTGGAAATATCTAGGAGAAACACGAGAATTATATGGTACAGTAACCGTCAAAGGTTCTATACTGTACGTATAAACTCGTTTCGTTCTTCTAAGACGAATGATAAGAAAATCCGTCCATGAACGGTTAGGAGATGAACACTTCTCTTATCATGTCAATTTATTTCCTAAAGAACTATGGTTGGATTTATCGAAAAATATCGAAAGTTTTTTCGAAGAGACTGGGATAGGATATCTTACCTGAAAACCACTTCAATCCAACCCAAGCGTTTCGTAATGAAAACATCTTGAAGCATGGGTCCGAAGATGGGGCCATTAAAGTATAAGGGCTGCTTGCTACTAATCCTGAGGATGATGCCAAAGTGGATGTGGTAGAAGTAGTGCCTTCGGTTTGTCCTTATCCTAGACAACTTGTATGGATGAATGTTGGCACTGCGTTACTACTGGGAGGGCAGTGTGAGCATTCCAAAAGGGATTGCTATTCGGAAAGGTAAATTGTAGCCTTAAGCCTTATCAACCGGGAATGACTAAAACAGGGGAGATGCAGCAGGGCTATATGGGTCGCACCCATTTGGGTATATTGTAACGACCCGGAAATTTTGTTTCCGAAAATTCCGGATAGTTAGAGAAAAGAAGAAACAGATGGAAGAAGAACAGAAAAGAAACACACAATCTCATATTCGCAGCGGATAAAATATAATATCAATAATATTTATACCAAAGAAAACTGTATTTATCAATTCATATCGATATAACAGAGTTACAAAAAATTTATACAACGTTGGACAGATACAATTTAACATGTCTCGGATATATACAATATCATAGTGGAAACTCTCCATACGTCCCTGCCATCCAGCTCGCCTCCTGAGCTCCAGAACGTCCTTACCTGAAAATCTGTAATACTCGGTCTGACCCGAGCATTACATCAAAGTAACACCCGGGTCAGGCTGGAAACCAGCGTGAGTAAACCCATCTAACATGAATTACAAAAGCATACAACTTTTATATAGCCCGGGCAACTTGTATAAATTACAAATTCACAAATTTTTATAGACAAAGCTTATTTCACTCACCAATTTCTAAGTGCCAAATCTTAGATTAAATGGTCCAATTTACTTAAATTATTTCATACCAGCCTATTTATTTCACATATCAAATCTGTACAGAATTTGTATGTATTACAAATCGAAGTGGTTTCGGGTATTAACTAATACCAGACTCCGATCTCTTCGAGTCCAATGTCAGCTTAACCCAAGTTATTCAAGTGAAATGAAATAAAATATATTCACCTTTACAAATCAATTCATCATCGATAGATAACCATATTATCATCGTTCACCCAAAACATATCATATCACAAAATATTTCATATCAGATATATCAATCAATTCAAGGTATTAAATCATCATTCAGCAAGATGGATCATTTCCAAAATTAATTCAATTTATCTCTAATTAAATTAATTTCTAATCTTTAAATTACTAGTTTACCCTTAACTTAACGCAAATTAATTAAAAACCAATTACTTAATCATTTCTCAATTATCCATCTTAATTAATCATCCTGGATAAATTATCCTTTCATAATATTAAGTAATAGTTCTTTAATAACTATACAAATTAATCAATCCCTACTCATTCCATATTAGTCACATTTATCCTAAATAAAATGATCAAATTAATTATCTTATAATCGCTTACGTTGATTAATTACCCCAAACTAACCACACTTTTAAACCCTTAATTTATTTCTTTAATTAATCAATCCTTTAATTAATTACCCAAAGAAATTAATCTTTAATTACTTCCCTTAAGTGATCACCCTTTAATTTAATTTTATTTTGGTAATTTATCCCAAATTACTTCCTTTAAGTAATTACCCTCTAATTACTTCTATTAAGAAATTTTCCTTTATTAATTATTTTCAGAGATTATTCTTTAATTACTTACCCTAAGTAATAACACTTATAAATTTACCAAGAAATTTTACCTAAACAATTTCTTTAAATATTATCCTTAATTAATGAAGATAAACCATTTACGTAATTAAACTCTTACCTAACATTAAATTGGATGGTTGAAAACATCTGCGAAAACTCTCATTAATTAAAGTATAACTATTCTTACGTTTATCACCAGTTAATCCAACATCCATTTTTTCTATACTTGAAAATACATAGAAATCTAATTACAAAATTTTACTTAACATAATTACTTTAAAATCTACTAATTTAAACTATTTAACTTTGATTTTATTTTATTTTTTAGATTTGAAACTAGTTTATTATTATTAAAATCTACCACAAACCCTTCTGGTCAACAAGCCCAACTCGAAAGCAGTGCCAAAATAAACCCAGCAACCCACCTCTTATTGAAACAAAATGCTCATTAACCAACTCGTGCCAAACTACAATCTCCACCGAGCAATTCACATGAGCAACCCAATAAAACTTCTCTTCCCAAATCAAACGAACATGGCAGTTAAACAAACGTGCACCGTGCATGTGTACGGCACCTTCGACGACTCTCCGACCATCCTCCCGATCTCACCAAGTCGTCAACCGTATCACCAAACCTTTTGAACACCCAGATCGTCGCAGCAGTCAGAAATACAAAATCGAACCATTCAACCAAAATCTAGACCTAGCCGATCGTTCAAAACTTCGTCGCTTCACCACCACCAGCCACTAGAACCTTCGAACCTTCGCCTGAAGCTTCGCCGAACGTCCCTCGACCTTTTATCCCTATCGCGATAAAGCCCGAGACACCTTAGCCAGAGGGATTGGTTCGAGAACGATGACGAAACCAGCGAGTCCTAAACCCTAAATCGGTCCTATTAACCGTCATTGATGATCAGAAATTTAGACGAACATTTTTCCCGACATCCTTGGCCTATCTCCTACCTCTAGCCCTAATCCTCGACCTTCCAGCGACTGTCGATCCCCAGAGATGGCCCTATATCCCAATTCCAATCAACTTAGAATTAGTCACCCAATACAGTATTAATTTATTGATTTTTCTTTTAAAAATCATGATTTTCTCAAAAAATTCTATATATAAACTTGAATCAACATAATTTAATACTTGATTTCATCATGCTAATAATATTCCTGCTATTACTTCCAGATTTTAGCATAATTTAAAACTTAAAACATCTGTTCATAATTTTAAATTCTAGATTAAGTTAAAAAAATTAACTAATTTGCTTACAATCCAAGTTCTGACAAAGATCAGATAAAAGAATTGAAATTCTGTTTCAAAATTCTAAATCCTTTATCAGGAACAGAACATGCACACATAGCTAAATCACACACTTCAACCTTCATACAAAAAATCACACAAATATCCTAAAGCTAGCATTAATTATCACAGAAATTTTCTCATGCAACAAACTATAGTTTAGTTAAGCTTTTAATTTAAAAGTTTGCTCACTATATTTGCAAAACAGTGGTAAGCTTTTAGATTTGGAACTGCTACTGATTTTCAAACAACTTTAAGAAGAAAGATTCACTCACTATCTCACTTAAAAATAAATAAATAAATATATATATATATATATATATTTGTATTACATCATTTCAAACAGTTATCCCTTAAACATCATGTGTCCAAAGTGATCAGAGAAGAAGAACTAGATTTGGATTCAGTTTAAAACTGTGAAACTGGAACAAGCTCTGAATATCTTCATGCAACATATTATCATCCATATGAACTAAATTCAAAGTCATTACCCAATACTAATCACATGCAAACCAATTTACAAATAAAATTTTGAAGATTTGCTCTCCTACATGAACAACAGAGGCCTGCTCTGATCAGGAGCTTGCCTTTATTTTCTGAAACTTCGTTTATCTAGATTAGCTGATTTATGATGATCTGAGATTTGATCCACTTTGATGTTGATTTTGTTACTTGATCCAAGCTTTAATTTGTTTCCGGTTGAAGTTGTTTTTTGGCTGTAGTTTGGATTGTAATTGATTCCATTTCTTTAATTTCTTTTCCTTTTTTTCCTTTCCAGTTTCAATTTTGGTTTTACAGGTTCTTGATTATGAAAATGAAAGGTGATCGGAAAAAAAAAAGAATTGAGGAATGGATATGAAAATGTCTTTTTAAACAGTCCCCTTTTTTTCTTCTCTTTTTTTATTATTAATATTAAATTTTATATTTTAAAGAAATATGCCACTTGTTTATAAATCTTACACTTGTACATCTATATTTTCTTTAATCAACACTTGTTAATATGCATGCATAATTTTTTTTTAAATCTTTGTATTTGTATTAAGTTAATGCATTTTCTTGATTGATAAATACATGTTTTTTTAATTTATATAAATAATTCCCTTTGAAAAGAAATACTATAAAACTAAAGTATAATTTAAGATGCATATAGCTATCTTTTGAAATTCTATTTAAATATCCAAATTCAAATTAAATTTAAAATTCAATTTAAATTTCAGATTTAATTTGATATATATACATATATTTAAACAAATACAATTTCAACTTGTATATAATAATTCTATTTAAAGTCTATGTATATATATACATAACACAATTACAGATATAAATATTTATTTGATCGGATTCATTTGTTCAATTTATTAATTCAGCATTTCTACTAATTAACCTAATTATATTACTAGTTACAATGCCCAGAAATTCGGGTTGTTACATATATCATCACCCTTCTAGATATTTACACAATCATCAATGAATTCGTGTATATAGGAGCGCTTGGTTAAAGGTTGCAAAGCAACCAGAGTGATGATATATTCAGTACTATCCAGGAAGGGGTAGGTCGGTTCTACATTGGCAGGAGTCGATACATACGACCTTGGTACATTTTTCTAGAGGTGTACTACGACAGGCGGTACCCCAGTAGTCCAGTTATTAGTTGCAATCCATTCTACAATACGTGCCTTACGTTTTTTATTGTAGGGCATAATATGTTTGAATGTGATATGAAATCATTTCTCAGCTATTTTATCTATTTAGTTTAAATCTAGACACTATAACAATATCACTAGATTTTGATATAAAATGTTTTGGTTATCGTAAGGTAAAAATCCATTCGTTTTTATGTGCGATGTGGTCTTATGAGGTACCCTTTGTTTGAAAGGTTTTCAAATGTAGAAATCAGTTTGGTTGTAACTTGTTATCGATATTTACTCACGCTGATTTACCAGACTGACCCGGCCGTTATTCGATGTAATGCTCAGATCAGACCAAGCATGTTTGTTATGTTAGTTTTAGATGCTTTGGAGCTAT
The DNA here is from genome assembly GCA_030765085.1 of Allium cepa. Lineage (NCBI taxonomy): Eukaryota > Viridiplantae > Streptophyta > Magnoliopsida > Asparagales > Amaryllidaceae > Allium > Allium cepa. The sequence continues at coordinate 752,391,265 of CM060931.1, read as the reverse complement.
GGAGTAGAGTTGGAGGCCCAGGACGTACTCTCGTATTTTGGATATCTTCCGTTGTGTATATGTTATAGTAGTTTGTCTACTGTTGTAAGACAGGTGTTATAATTGTCCAACTCTGATATGTATATGTATAAAAAAGACGAGGGTCTTTGATTTTGTAAAGACTTGATTATATTATATATTATTTCGTTGTGTCGTAAGATTCTGTGTTGTTCAACTTTCTCATATCTTCTACCTTCTTTTTTCTCCCTAACAAATTGGTATTTCTAGCACTTGAATGTTCGTCATGTGAAACAATGGACGTATTAGTGTCGATTTTCGAGGGTCGAAAATCCGGTTCGTTATAGAAATGAGGGACAAGTTTGAAAGCTTAAAACAACCAAAACAGAATTCTTAGAGTTGTACTATTCATTTCATTCGATCAATAAATCGTTATATTTTATATTTATGCATTATAGTTGAGATCCATAAGGAAATGACTGATGATTCATAGCGGATGTGAGAAGTGTAACATCTCGGATTTTATCGCTTTGGATTATGAATATTTAATTAATTTTAAATGTTAAATTAATGGTTTTTAATAAACAAATAAACCTTTATTAATTAATAACTAATGGAGGAAAAATCATTTTGAATTTTTTTTACAAAAATGAATACTTTGGAGAAAGATCGAAAATGTGAACGAAATTCATTTTTCAAATTTTTGAATTTTTGTCAAACAAATATTGTTGAAACTTGTTGTACACAATAGTGTACAGATGTGTACACACATACACAAATAAGAAAAGCACATTTTATTAATTAAATGGGTTATCGAAATCACTTTATTTCGCTTCTCCTTTACACTTCCTTTAGCTTCGCCTTTACATTTCCTTTAGCTTCTCCTTTACACATATACAAATAAGAAAAGGCTAGGTTATCTATCTTAGATAATTTATAAAATCTTTTCAAATTGTTTTATAAAGGTTATATGAGTATTTTTTTGGGAGTTTGAAGTTTTAAATATATTTTTGAATATTTAAACAAGAGGTTTATTTAAAGGAAATCCCTTTACTTTTCAAAGTCGTATTTTCCTTTAAAAGCATTGATTTTAAGTTATGTTTTAAATGGAAGTTTAAAACTTTGATTAAAGTTTTTAAGGGAGATTTGAAATGTATATAAGTGGTTTAAAGGATTATTTGACATAATAAAGCAAGTGAAACTTTTATGAAAAGGGTTTGTTTATGATATTTTGATTATTATAAATAGTATACGGGATTTATGAAGTCTTATCTTGATTCCTAACTTCGAGGTTGGTAAACTTTTACCTACCTTGAAAGTTAAGGATGTTGTCGAGTCACGGTCTAAAAGGAAAAATTACCTCAACTTGGATGGCTTCGATGTTAACTAAAGGATAGTTTAAGTTTGCAACTAAATATTGATGTTGAGTGTATAAAGTATTATTTCCAAATGTGAATTCGTATACTTATATAAATTTAGCAGTCCTATACTTGGCACAAAAAGGTGGTGAGTAAATTGATCCTCTATTTGTGAGATCTAAAATCTAAGTGTTTAACTAAGGTAAGGCTAGGAGCAGCCAGTGTCCTGACTTACCTGGCTTCGATTTTCTAGGCGAGAGATAGAGTAAGATAAAATATCGAAAAAGTGACAAGTATATGAGACTTGATTTACATAAATGATCTTTATAACTTATGGTGGCATGGAAATTATAATTTCATACTCAACACAAATTCTGAGATATGGAAAATCATCTCTATCTGTGAGAGTTTAAGAATGTACGTCGAGGAAAGGATAATATGCTAACTTGTCCAACTTCATTATTAATTGAAGATAACACAATTTTGAAATCGGAAAGTAGTGATAAGTATATATGGTCTAATTTCTATTTGATCCATTTACTTAAACAAAATGTGTTTTGGGTTTATTATTATCAATGTTTTTAAATTACATTTGTCTTAATCCATTTAAGTATGTTTTTGAAAATAAAATCTTTCTTAAAAAGTTTTGAACATACTTGTACATCAAAGATAAGTATATGAATAAGCTTTCTAAGTATTGAAATGTATGGTAATTTGTGAATACACTTATATCGGTGAGATAAGTATATGAATATGTTTCAAGTACAGGAAATGTGTAGAGAGGGTTTGCGAATATATCTTTTGCAAAAGTATTTGAATTTCATGAAACAACTTCGAAGCGATATAAGCATTCGAATTGGAGACATTTTAAGATGATGGAAATCGATGACGGCGTTCTTTGAAGTGTAAGGGCTGCTTTCTACTAATCCTGAGGGTGGTTTAAAAAATAATGTAGTAGAAGTTGTGCCTTCGGTTTATTCATATCCTGAACAACTTATATGGATGAATGTTGGCATCGCATTGTTGCTTGGAAGACCGTGTTAGATTTCCAAGTGGGATTGCTATAAAAAAGGTAAATCGTTGTCTCAAGCCTCACATCCAGAAATGACTAAATCAGGGAATATGTCGCAAGCCTATGTGGTTCCTCACCACTAGGGCATGGTCATCACCTTTTTAGATCACCATCTATGGATTTACGCTGCAGCGAGCTTGCCGGAAAGTAACCGTGCGGATAATATATTCGATACTATCCAAGAAGGGGTAGGCCGACCATGCCATGTAGGGGGTCCGTATGAGTCCCTTGGTGCATTTTATCTAGGGATGTGTTATGTTAGGCGGTACTCCAGTGCCTTGTCATTAATGGAATCCATTCTACATAGCGCGCCTTATGGTTTTAGTTCTAGAATCTAGCACTGTTGGATTGTTTAAATCGACGATAATCCACACACGTTAGACCCAAACCATTCAAAAGGGAGGATTGTTATGGGGTAAATAAGAAAAGAAGAGAAAAGAAGAAAAACGAACATCAAATCTCACAACGGAATGACAAAATATAATAATCAAATAAACAGTTCATGAAGCTGTTTTACAATTATAATTTGATTACACTGTTATAATACATATCAGAGTTACATATAATAGAAATAGATAACAGTGCAGCGGAATGGTATGATGCAGTGGAATGAATGAAATAAATAGTAGTAGTACTAAATCTTCGTCTTCCTCCTCCAGAAAAGCAATCTTCGATATACAAAAAAGCTCAGACTGACCCGAGCGAATTGAAAAGACTAAGCACTCAAGTCAGAAGTAAAAGATCCTATGTAAGTTAAATCAACGTAAATAAATATGAGTGTAGTGGTGTCGGAAATGTTTATGGGGTCTTGACATCTCCTATACAGTGTCTAACGTGAGTGCAATAACTAAAGAGATGTTTGGGATTTACATCTCCGTAGGATCCGTTAAACTATCTACATACATAATACAATACGCTATTATAATAATGTCTACAGTAAAGTAAAATATTAAAATAGCATTAAGGCGTTACCCATATCCCCCTTAACACATTTTATATAATGTCGTAGTCTACACAAATACTGTAAACTCCACCGTAAATTGGTGGGCTATCTAGGAGCACTCAATAGGTACGACACAAACCAAACTCGTAGAAGGCGCGATAACGCACGTGACAAGGCACGCGAAGCAATGCCCAACGTAGAATACTACCATTTTGCGGATCCAGACTGGTGGAAACGCATAGCAGCTACTACCGCCAACCTTAGAACACACTCCTATAATCAAAATCGAGTAGTGACCACCAAATCAGTCACAAATTCATAATATGGTATCGAAGAAATGTGCCTGATAGATGGTGCGACCTCACTTGGCCCGACGTGGCTTCTATTTTAGCCACATCAAGCTGACACAGGGATTCAAGGCTACGTTAATACCTCATACAGAATCGTTCGCCAAACCATCCTACTTCATTCTGGAATCTCCACCACATACACTGTTGTTAAAGTGGTTTTCATTATCGGTAGAAAGTATGACAATATCCGATCCCAGTCTCTTTAACAACCAAACGCTTATTACACATTGAATGGTTCTTTTACATTTTCAAAACCATTTCGTATTGATATCAAAATATCATATTCAATTCAAACCATATCATTCAAAATTATGTTCATTTTCGAAATCATATTTTCAAAATAGGTTAAACCCTCATTTCAAAATCATCATATTTACTCAAAATATGTTATTTAAATCCCAACTTAAGTTATTACATCATTTAATCATATTTGCTTTTATATCAAGGATTTGAATATAACCACTTCCACTTTACTTAGTCTGAAATTAAAAAAATAGTTTAGATAGTTATAAATAGTGAAATACTTTACCATAGTAAAAATAAATTTTTAAATAGTTAAAATACTCTAAAATAGTAAAAAAAATAGATTAAAATAGTTTAAATGGATTTAAGATAGATTAAATTGATTTAAAATAGACTAAACAGATTTAAAATAGGTTAAATAGGTTGAAATTAGATTAAATTGTTTTAAAATAGATTAAATAGGTTTAAAATAGATTAAATAGATTCAAAATTAAAGGATTTAAAATCATTTAATTTAACCAATCCGTTATCTGTATATAATTTTCTACCCTATGGTCAAGTGATACGGATATTTATCATTTCAATCCGCAAATATTTTATATTTACGGATATATATCATTTCAACCCGCAATCCGAAATAAAATTCAAAATTTATAAAATCGCTCAAGTTTATCATTTCAACCTATAACAATTTTTTCCCTAATCTATAGATCGTTCGGGTATGTGTCATTTCAACCCATAGGGAACTTGCAATATTATAACAATATAAAAATATAACATGCAGTCATCCAATATCAAACAATCAAATAAACATCACAATCACCATTCAATAAACCAATAAATAACATCGATTAACCGATTAACATCAACAGATATTCGATTGACAATTAAATTCAACATTAAATTAAACGTTTATATGCAATAAAGTCATATTTAACTAGAATGACAATTTAAATACCAAACATCAACCAATCAATTTCTAATCACATCACACATTTAAACAAACTAACATAAGACAATTTAGTAATTGTGAGCGGGTTAAAATATTCACATTTGATTTTAGCCCATAAGAATCCAAACAGAAGTACAAAAACTCAATAGTCTCCAAATTCAACTAAATCAATTTCATGTTGTCTGGAATTAAAATATGAATCCAACAGAAGAAATCGTGCGTGAATCAATGTTTATATGCAAAAGATATTCATGTTATAAGAAATATTATTAAAATAATAATTAGTACGCATAAAAAAAATTAATACTTACGTTTTTCTCAAGATGAGGCTTAAGAAAAAGATTGAGCAACAACTACGATGAGGACAGGACATGTAAGAAAATTGGAAAAAAAAATCATGTTTCATAAAAAAAGCTTTTGGATTTGCAAGAATAAGAGCTTTTAAATATGGGGTGTTAGGAGAAAGAAAACGCAAATGAGAAATAAGCTATAGGTTATTTATAATTAGAAAATGAAGGTGGAGAGACAAAAATAAATGCCACATTTTATTTTGAAAGCACCAGGCATTAATAGTGCATAAGGAAATGTACGTAAGAATGAAAAGTTTGCAAACCAAAGGAAGTAAAATTTGGTATACGTGAAAAATGAGATGGCAAGAATTAAATACAACTTAAAAGTCTAGGCTCAGGTATTAAATAAAAGGAGAAATGAATGGATCAATTATTAATAATAAGGTAACTATTTTAAAACATTCATGCAACAATTAATAATAAAAGAAATGAAGAGACTATGTACATCGCACAACCTTTTGAAATTCAATTTTTTTTGAAACGTAACTAAATTCACTTCATTAACTCAAATAATATTCAAATTTGTATTTATCTATGCATAATAAAAAAATTATACTTACCTGAAAAATGAAAACGTTCAATTTGGTTTTCCCCAAATGATCTTTTATTTCCATTAAAACGCCATTTTTTAACACAAAACATGCATTTCTTTTATTAAATCTATTAATTGCAATCAATGTTTTCCTTCCTTCTAATTGGAATATTTGAATTACATTAATTGCAATTACATACAAATTTAAATTTCAAAATAAACAACTAAAATGGATGAAAGACAAAAGAGCTATTTATTTAAATACTTTATAAATTTGTTGTTTACACACAAGAGTAATAAATAACTTACTGAAATATATTATTTTCTTATTCTTGTAATCAATTTGTAAGCTCAAAACACAGTTCAAATAAATATATATTTCTTCCTTTGAAATCAATCATTCTATTCTTTATTTTAATGAAATTAAACCTACATTCATAAATGAAACATTCATTTTATTTGATGTAAATGTTCTTTTCATTATATCAAACTTTCCTTATATTTTCACAAAACATAAGCCACTTTTAAGTACACCTATTAATTTACAATTTAGTGTTCTCTCTCTTATTAATTGAAAATTTTCAGTTACATTAATTTTGATTGATTAAGTTTCAGAATGGACTAAATTAATGTAATGAGAAGTAGAGCAATTATTTCCTATCTAATGGTAATTTAAACATATTTATACATTATTAGATACAAACAGTAATTATACATTTCTTACTAAATAATAGTTTCTCGTCTCTACAATTAATCTTTCAACTACCAAACATTTCAAATAAATAAACATGTGTTTACTCCATTACTAAACTTATTCATTTTTAATCTTTTATTTTGATTTACACTCCTATAATTAAATCAATCGATGCCTTATGAAAACCTATCTTGTTATCCTCATTTTCTACAATAGACGCCTTTTCTTACATTAACCACAATATTTAATTACATTTAATTTCAATTAATTATATTCTAATTCCAGTAAATTGATTTAATTAGATTTCAATCTTTTTATTCAATCAATAATTACTTTATGGACATAGTTAACATTGGTTTACATCTTATTGCACTAATATTCTACAACTATCATCTTTTACCGTATTAGTTGAAATATTTCAATTATATTAATTTTTTTATCGATTTCACATTAATTATAATTTAAAGTCCCGCTAAATTCCTTTATCTTGGTTTCACTCTTAATCTTAAATAATTTTTGCATTATGAATATAATTGACATTTCTGTACATTTAATTACATTCACATTTTCAATTGCCGTCTTAACTCATATTAAAGTAATATTTAATTATATTTAATTGTAATTGATTTCCAATTTAACTCAATAGATTAACTAAATTGGTAACAAATAACAATTGTTCTCTTTACTAAATTTAATCACACTTATAAGTTTATTATCTACAAATAAGTGTTATAACTACTTACAACAACACTGATTTTATCCAATTACAATAAATTACCTATTATTTCACCAATTAATGTAACATTTAGTTTATTTTCTCGTTTATAATTTATAGCCAATTACAACTTTCAAGTTATTTCAATTACTTGAGATTACATCCAAATAGTCTATTACCTTAAATTGACATTATTAAAATCACATTCTGGTTATTTTTCTCATTATTAAATCTTAAATTTTTAACTTTTCGCAACAATAAATTCCAAAACTTGTTTAATTAATAAATTTGATTATCGAAAATTACTGGTCGTTACACTCTCCCCCACTTAAAATTTTTTGTCCTCGAAAATGAAAAAGAAGGAATGTAGGAATTAATATATCATATTCAAAGTATTCGATTTATAAACAATTAATTTACATAATCAAATAATTTAAATAAAATACATCAATTTATAAACAATTAATTTACATAACTAAATAATTTAAATAAAATTCATCAATTTATAAACAATTAAATCCTTCATATACAAGTAAATAAAAATTTGAAAAACATTTTACTTTCACAAAAAATTTCTAAGTCCAACATTCACGGAAAATTTCGACAAAGTCTCCTTTGTACGGAGAGGTCTGGAAGAAGTAATAATACTAATATATATATATATATATATATCATATTTCAAAATAAATATACCAAATTGCGGAAAAAACAATATAATATCGCCATAAAACCGTAATCTGAGAACGTACCTATTTATCGGGCAAACAACGCTTTATTTTACGAAAGCAAAAGAAGTGGCTATTGCTTCCATAAACCTGTATTTCACTTTTATAATCCAAAGAAGTTAATAATTGCATAAAAGAGAAATATTAAGGTGTTTCAATCAATAATTAACAAAACAACACATGTGACACCCCACCTCTATACCCACGCTAGCCTAGGACACTACGGTGTAATGCCGTCAACTAGCACGGAGAATAAGGCTGTTGAGGAGCGACCATCTGTATAATTGCTTTGTGCGAGTACCGATGTGCCAGATAAGATGTAACATCCGACATACCGACACAAACTCAAAGCTACTACACAGTGGCTATTATGTGTTCGGAAACAAATATAGAAATAAACATAACACAAATCAGTCATAGATAATTCATATCACAAAGGCGGAAATGGATATGAATATATATAACACATTAAAGTGTTCATCAGTGTAGTAGTCTAAAAGATCCACAATGATACAAAAGAATAGCAACACGTGCTATACAAAAGAATACAACTATGAGTCCATATCTCAAGCGTATACAACAAAATAAACTACTAACCTAAGTAGTTAGCCAAAAGTCAGAGAAGTCAATCCCAAGTGAGAAGTCAAGCTGAAGCACCTGTAACATCTCGGTCTGACCCGAGTATTATTTAATAAGAAATAATAAACAGATCAGTTTAGCTATAAATATCAGATGAAGCGATATAGAATAAGAGGTATGACTAAACACATAATAATCACAATGCCAAGCTGTGATAAATAAGTAATTGAAAATCAACAAGAGATTAATCAATATCACAAAAATCTACTCAAAGATAAAATAAATGTCATACTCCTTATTTCGTTCACCAAACCATAAATATTGACGATTATATCAATGTCAATCACAAAAGTCAATGACACACAAATTCACCAATGCACAAATATTGATAAAACTTATCAATGAAAATCACGAAAATTGGTGAAACACCAATTCTAGAAATCATCTCAAGAAATCCAGAAATCACAAAAAGGGGGAAGGCCTATCACAAACGGGAGCATAAAGCTCACCAACACGTGTATCACAAACGGAACACTAATTCCATGGTTGCTAACCATCACAAATTGAGCCGAAGCTCTACAAACGTCCCGAAGACCATGGGTTGCTACCCCACCAATTTGAGTCGAAACTCCACAAAACGGGGTTTAGTCTCCCTCGCAGACAAAGAGACATCGCACATTGCTAGTCTAAATCACAAAGATGATCGTCATGATCAACGAGAAGTGTCAATTACACTAAGCTAGTAAATATATGAGTTTAGCTTCATGTCCCATAACCACTTGCTTAACTTAAATATTTACGAACAAACTGTAGATCTCCACTAGAAAATTGTCACAAGAGATTCAATCGAACAAGTCCAAGAATTAACCGACGAAGTAAACGCAAGCGTTACATACCACTCGTTTTACTAGGTCGTTTAATTAGATTTCCCATACGACTGAGGTAAAGGCCTGTATATACTAATAGATTGGAAAATGGTTTAAGAAACGAGCTTTGTAATAAAATAGTGTTGAAATCGTTTTGATGAAAGAATTTTGATATTTACTACTAGTATTGAAACCTTTATATTTTTAAAGTGACAAATCACAAAGAAGATTGTAGGAACAATCAATCACTGAAATTCACATTTGAAGACGTGAATAAAATCCAAAGAAACCGATAAAGAATCCATCGAAATGGATATTCAAAAATCCCTAAAAAGGAGTCATCAAAGTCATAATAAATGATAACAACAAATAGGATCATCACGAATCGATTTAAATTGGAATTCTTAAACAAAAAGGCAAGCAGGCAAAACACTACAGTTTCAGACGTCTGAAACAAGTGGTTCACACGTCTGAATCTGGAAAAATTAAAAATTCCCAGAACGTGATTCAAACGTCTGAACCAAATGTTTCAGACGTCTGAAATAGGCGTTTTTAGCCTATTTTCTTTCTGTTTGAAAATGAGCCAATTCAGACGTCTGAAATCCCAGATTCAGACGTCTGAAACTGGAATTTTGAGGATTTCCTGAACCTCGACCAAAAATGGCCAAACGAATATCGGAAACGATCGAACGAGCAAATGACGACTAAGGATTTACGCCACACGACAATCCAGCCTTAACGGCTCTTCGATACGCCTCAAATATCAATGTCCAAATATCCATAAAAGGATTTTCATAGATTTTGATTTCAAAACACCAAAAATTGGAATATACACCAAATCAATCCAAACCAAAATCAATTGCACAAGAATAAGTGTTAGGAATTCATACCTAACAATCGAAGATAATAATAGACTAAGATGTGAGATAAAAATCTCACCTTTGAACCCAAACGATTGAAGAAGAAGCTTGAAAGCAAAGAAGAATCAACCACTCTTAAAATCCAACTCAAGAAGCTTGATTCTAAGCTTAAAAAAAGAACATTCCCAGAATTAGGTTTAGGAATTTTTGAAATTGATTAAGAGAATGAGTTGGAGAAGATGAAGAGAAACTTACCAATGGGTTCTCTTGAATTTGGAGCTAGAAGTTGGATTTCCTAAGGAAGACTAGGGTTTTGGATTTTTAATTTCCCATCTCTCCCACCATTGAGCTTTAGAACTGAAAAGAGGAGGAAATGAGAGTGAATGGAGGGGAGTGGTTCAGATTTGAGTATAAGTTAAACATAGGGCTGAACCCAAACCCAAAGCCAAAGTGAAAAGGTAGCAAAACTTGACTAACTCCAAATATATCTAAGCTTATACTCAAAAAGGTCGCAAACGACATTTTGAACTCAATGGGAGGGGTCTCGAGTCCAAATTCGACTGTTTGCAAAAAGTAGGTTTTCGGACTAAAATCCGACGAACGATGAAATATTTAAATACACAATCGATAAATATGCGGGTTGTTACAGACTCCCCTCCTTAAAGAAATTGCGTCCTCGCAATATTTAAGAAGAAACTATAAAGTAACAACCATAAAAGCATATTCAACACAAAAGAAATTTGAAATAAAAGGTTCACCTTAAAGAGCACGGGAAAGTAAGTCCGGACGTGTTCGCTTGATGAACTCTCTAGATTCCCAAGAACAATCCTTAGGATTTGAAGACCATTGAACCTTCACAAACGGAACATCTTTATTTCGAAGCCGTTTGACTTCCGAAGCAATAATACGAACAGGATGTTTCTCAAAAGTTAGATTAGGCAAAACTTCAATCTCTTCCACAACACCGGGCTCAAGAATAGAATCGAAATCTCGAAGACATTTCCGTAATTGAGAAACATGAAACACGTCATGCATGGCAGAAAACTGAGCCGGTAATGATAGGCGATATGTCATGGAACCAATACGTTCGGTGATAGGAAATGGCCAAATATATCGAGGCGCTAATTTTCCCAATCGACTGAAACGTACAACACCTTTCATAGGTGAAACACGAATAAAAACAAGATCCCCAACAGAAAATTCTAATCTTCTTCTTCGATTATCGGCATAGGATTTTTGTCTACTCTGGGCTTCTTTCATCCTATGTCGAATAATGTCAATTTTCTCTGTGGAATCCCGAACAAAATCTGGACATAAAACCAGCTTCTCACCGGCCTCAGGCCAACAAGAAGAAGATCGGCATGGCCTTCCATAGAGTGCCTCAAAAGGTGCCATACCAATACTAGATTGGAAGCCATTATTATAGGAAAATTCAACAAGAGGAATATGATCTTCCCAGCTTCCAACGAAATCAAGCACACAAGCACGAAGAAGATCTTCAAGAGTTTGATTCACACGCTCGGTTTGTCCATCGGACTGGGGGTGATAAGCGGTGCTAAAATTAAGCTTCGTTCCTAAAGCTTTTTGAAGACTCTTCCAAAATCCACTAGTAAACAATGGATCACGATCGCTAACAATAGAAGTAGGAACTCCATGCAATTTAACAATTTCTTTAATAAAAAGTTTGGCCAAAAGAGGAACGGTTCGGTTAGACAGAACAGGAATAAAATGGACGTATTTAGTAAGTCTATCAACTATCACCCATAAGCTATCATGACCCGAACGAGAACGGGGAAGGCCGTCTATAAAATCCATGGAAATTTGGTCCCACTTCCAAATTGAAATTTCTAAAGGTTGCAATAACCCACCGGGCCTTTGATGCTCGGCCTTAACGAGTTGGCAAGTCATGCAACGCTTAACAAAGTTAGCAATATCAGATTTCATTCCCTCCCAATAATAAAGCCGCTTCATATCCGCGTACATTTTACTACTACCGGGATGAATGGTAAATTTAGAACGATTTGAATCTTCTAAAATATCTTTACGAAGATCACCAATATTTGGCACGATAATTCTACCAAATTTTCGAATGCCGCCACGAGAATCGATATCAAAGTCTTTCAAACCTTCAATATCAATTTTATCCTTAATATTTTGGCCAAGAAGAGCCAATTCAGGATCTAGCCTTTGAGCTTCAAGAATGCGGTCTAAAAGAGAAGGATGAACCTCAAGGCTACATTAAACAAGAGATGAACATAAATCGGAAACACGGTCTCGAATTTCACAAGTGGATAAAACCTCGAGACCATTCCATTCGAAAATCATCATAGAAACAACCACTTGTTGCTTTCGACTAAGTGCATCCGCAACGCGGTTTCCCTTTCCGGGATTACAAAGGATATCAAGATCATATGGTGCAAGAAATTCGAGCCAACGCGGTTGACGCAAATTAAGTTCCTTTTGAGAATAAATACTTCAAGGACTTATGATCGGTATAAAGAACAAATTTCTCTCCTAAAAAATAATGACGCCAAATAAGAAGGGCGAAAACAATAGCCGCGAGCTCTAAATCACGAGTGGCATATCTAGTCTCAGCAGGCTTCAATTGCCTAGAAGCATAAGCAATAACACGTTCTTTTGCATAAGAACGGCACCCAACCAACGCGACTAGCATTGGTATAAACAACGAGATCTTGACTCCCCTCGGGAATAACAAGATTAGGAGCATCTGAAAGAAGTTCCTTTAGTTTCTGAAAAGAAGTTTCACATTTGTCCGACCAAATGTATTTAACACCTTTCTTCGTTAAGCTAGTGAGAGGCACGGCAATCTTAGAAAAGTCTTTGATAAAACGACGGTAATAACCCGCCAATCCAAGAAAACTACGAATCTCTGTCACACTCTCCGGTCTCTTCCAATCTTGAATCGCTTCAATCTTTGAAGGATCCTGGAAATTCCGGATTCGGAAATAATATGACTGAGGAACTTTACACGAGATTGCCAAAAGTGGCGTTTAGAAAACTTTGCTTTTAATTGATTACTCCTAAGAGTTTCCAATACAATCCGAAGATGCTTTTCATGCTCCTCCTCGGTTTTTGAATCCACAAGAATATCATCAATAAAGATGAGAACAAATCAGTCGAGGAAGTCTTTGAAAACTCTATTCATAAGGTCTACGAAATAAGCCGGAGCATTCGTTAGACCAAATGGCATAACAAGCCATTCATAAGATCCATAACGAGTATGGAACGATGTCAAAGGAATGCTATCCTCTATAATACGAAGCTGATGAAATCCAGTAGCTAAGTCTAATTGTGAAAAGACTCTAGCACCATTAAGTTGATCGAATATATCATCAATCCGAGGTAAAGGATATTTATTTTTGATAGTAAGATCAATAAGCTTGCGGTAGTCAACGCAAAGTCTAAGTGTACCATCGGATTTCTTCACAAAAATAGCTGAAGCTCCCCAAGGCGAGGAACTAGAGCGAATAAATTGCTTCGTCTCTAATTCGGATAATTGTTTACACATCTCCTCATTTTCTTTATTGGACATAGATAAGGAGGACGAGTGATAGGTTGAGCTCCAGGGATAAGATTAATTATGAACTCAATTGCTCGCTTAGGTGGTAATCCTAAAACGGGCTCAAATATGTCGGAAAATTCACGAACAACGTGAATAAGAGAAATAATATCTTCCTCATCATCATTATCATCATCACGAGGATTTAAAGAATATAAAGATGCAACCAAGCTGGAATCCGAATCTTTAAGATTAATAGAAATCTTCTTAACAGATTGAGGATGTCGAAGATGAATAGTCCACTCAGGACATAGGATATGAGCTTCATAATGGTTAAGCCAATCCATTCCCAAAATCATTCCAAAGCCTAAATAACGCATGACATGCAAATCGGCTCGGAAAGAAAAATCACCCAAAATAATCTCGACATCATTACACAATAAACTGATTGTTGCGGACCCACCAACCGGATTCGCAAGTCTCAAAGAAGTCATTAAAGCAACAACACTTAAAGAAAAAGTATTAACGAGTTCTTTTGAAATAAAAGAATGGGATGCACCCACGTTAAAAAGAACTAGAATAAGTTGATCACGAAATATGATAATGCCATCAAGGATAGAATGAGACATACCTTGATCACGAGATGTGTTGCCAGGGGTTTGAGCAACATTTAACTTTCCCTCCTTATTGCCCAGAAGCTTGGGGTATGAAGATATAACATGACCGGGAACTTTGCAGTAGCGACAAGAGATAGACCTTGGACACTTGTTCGCGTAATGGTCCTTCGAACCACAATTATAGCATTCCCCACGACCAAAGGAAGAAGTCTTTGCCACAGAGGCTGCTTGCTTCCCCTTTTTGTTGGGATAAGGGCCTTTTAATTTACTGGGCCTTTTCTTGTTGTTGTTGAAGCTTGGTTTGGAACCCACCACTTCAACATCATTTTCCCTATCCGCCTCTATAAGACGAAGAGCGATATCAATGAGTTGGTCGAAAAAAACTTCTAATTTTAGAAGTAATGGCTTCTTGAGATTTTTGTTTAAGCCATAGACAAATCTTTGATTTTTCTTCAATGGTGTGTTGATATATTCAACCCTGTATTTAGAGAGAGCTTCAAAAGACGCAACATAGTCAGTCACGGAAGATTCACCTTGAACAAGGTCAATAAAACGGCGAGCTAAAGTCACCTTGTCAGCTTCTGGTACAAATTTTAACTCGAAGCGCTCTCGGAATTTCTCCCAAGTGAGATCCGCTTCATTTATTTTAGAAATCAGAAGCTCGTACCACTCTAATGCTCTTTCTTGGAGCATAATAGAAGCCACCTGAACTCGATGAAGATCGACGAGATTCATTCGAATGAAGATTCGATCACAGGTCTGCAACCATGCCTGGTCCTCGATGACAGTTTCAGAAACTTTAAATGGCTTCCCACCCAGGTTGGTGTAATCATTGCACAAACGTGCGAACCCAGATTTAGGGTGAGTAGGTTCCGTATTAGAGCCAGCTGCTTGAGCATTCGTGACAAGGTCAAGAAGTTGCTGGGTAGTCATAAAAACTCCATCTTGGGGAGTAGCACTAGATTGACCGGCACTGGGACGGCCAGGTCTAACCATTTCTATTCCTTTAGAAAGAAATAAAGAAGAAGAAAAAGGTTATTCACAAAAAGAATATCAATCAATCTTGATAGATAAAACAAGGAATCATAAAGAAAATAGGATGAATCGGTACGAAGACTCGAATTAAATCCTAAGGCACGACTCCTAAGAAGGACTTAGGACGATGATCCTTATTAAATTATTCTACATTGTTCTGAAGTTTGGCTCTGATACCAAGCTGTGACGCCCCACCTCTATACCCACGCTAGCCAAGGACACTACGGTGTAATGCCGTCAACTAGCACGGAGAATAAGGCTATTGAGGAGTGGCCATCTGTATAATTGCTTTGTGCGAGTACCGATATGCCAGATAAGATGTAACATCCGACATACCGACACAAAATAAAAGCTACTACACAGTGGCTATTATGTCTTCGTAAACAAATATAGAAATAAACATAACACAAATCAGTCACAGATAATTCATATCACAAAGGCGGAAATAGATATGAATATATATAACACATTAAAGTGTTCATCAGAGTAGTAGTCTAAAAGATCCACAATGATACAAAAGAATAGCAACACGTGCTATACAAAAGAATACAACTATGAGTCCATATCTCAAGTGTATACAAAAAAATAAACTACTAATCTAAGTAGTTAGCCAAAAGTCAGAGAAGTCAATCCCAAGTGAGAAGTCAAGCTGAAGCACCTGTAACATCTCGGTCTGACCCGAGCATTATTTAATAAGAAAATAATAAACGGATTAGTCTAGCTATAAATATCAGATGAAGCGATATAGAATAAGAGGTATGACTAAACACATAATAATCACAATGCCAAGCTGTGATAAATAAGTAATTGAAAATCAAAAAGAGATTGATCAATATCACAAAAATCTACTCAAAGATCAAAGAAATGTCGTACTCCTTATTTCGTTCACCAAACCATAAATATTGACGATTATATCAATGTCAATCACAAAAGTCAATGACACACAAATTCACCAATGCACAAATATTGATAAAACTTATCAATGAAAATCATGAAAATTGGTGAAACACAAATTCTAGAAATCATCTCAAGAAATCCAGAAATCACAAAAAGGGGGAAGGCCTATCACAAACGAGAGCATAAAGCTCACCAACACGTGTATCACAAACGGAACGCTAATTCCATGGTTGCTAACCATCACAAATTGAGCCGAAGCTCCACAAACGGCCCGAAGACCATGGGTTGCTACCCCACCAATTTGAGTCGAAACTCCACAAAACGGGGTTTAGTCTCCCTCGCAGACAAAGAGACATCGCACATTGCTAGTCTAAATCACAAAGATGATCATCATGATCAACGAGAAGTGTCAATTACACTAAGCTAGTAAATATATGAGTTTAGCTTCATGTCCCATTACCACTTGCTTAGCTTAAATATTTACGAACAAACTGTAGATCTCCACTAGAAAATTGTCACAAGAGATTCAATCGAACAAGTCCAAGAATTAACCGACGAAGTAAACGCAAGGGTTTCATACCACTCGTTTTACTAGGTCGTTTAATTAGATTTCTCATACGAGTGAGGTAAAGGCTTGTATATACTAATAAATGTGAAAATGGTTTAAGAAACGAGCTTTGTAATAAAATAGTGTTGAAATCGTTTTGATGAAAGAATTTTGATATTTACTACTAGTATTGAAACCTTTATATTTTTAAAGTGACATCAATCACTGAAATTCACAATCGAAGACGTGAATAAAATCCAAAGAAACCGATAAAGAATCCATCGAAATGGATATTCAAAAATCCCTAAAAAGGAGTCATCAAAGTCATAATAAATGATAACAACAAATAGGATCATCACGAATCGATTTAAATTGGAATTCTTAAACAAAAAGGCAAGCAAGCAAAACACTACAGTTTCAAACGTCTGAAACAAGTGGTTCAGACGTCTGAATCTGGAAAAATTAAAAATTTCCAGAACGTGATTCAGACGTCTGAACCAAATGTTTCAGACATCTGAAATAGGCATTTTTAGCCTATTTTCTTTCTGTTTGAAAATGAGCCAATTCAAACGTCTGAAATCCCAGATTCAGACGTCTGAAACTGGAATTTTGAGGATTTCCTAAACCTCGACCAAAAATGGCCAAATGAATATCGGAAACAATCGAACGAGCAAATGATGACTAACGATTTACGCCACGCGACAACCCAGCCTTAACGGCTCTTCGATACGCCTCAAATATTAATGTCCAAATATCCATAATAGGATTTTCATAGATTTTGATTTCAAAACACCAAAAATTGGAATATACATTAAATCAATCCAAACCAAAATCAATTGCACAAGAATAAGTGTTAGGAATTCATACCTAACAATCGAAGATAATAATAGACTAAGATGTGAGATAAAAATCTCACCTTTGAACCCAAACGATTGAAGAAGAAGCTTGAAAGCAAAGAAGAATCAACCACTCTTCAAATCCAACTCAAGAAGCTTGATTCTAAGTTTAAAAGAAGAACATTCCCAAAATTAGGTTTAGGAGTTTCTGAAATTGATTAAGAGAATGAGTTGGAGAAGATGAAGAGAAACTTACCAATGGGTTCTCTTGAATTTGGAGCTAGAAGTTGGATTTGCTAAGGAAGACTAGGGTTTTGGAGTTTTAATTTCCCATCTCTCCCACCATTGATGCTTTAGAACTGAAAAGAGGAGGAAGTGAGAGTGAATGGGGGGGAGTGTTTAAGATTTGAGTATAAGTTAAACATAGGTGTAACGTCCCGAAATTTTCGACTTTCGAAAATTCAACATCGATACTCACTTTATCGACTGCCGAGAAATCGAAGGCCAAAAACCCGAAATGTTATGGTTTAAGAAAAAGAATTTAAGAAAAGAAAAAGAGAGAAAAAGGTAGAAGATAGAGGGAAAAGAAGAAAGAAGAATTTTAAAATAGAAGAAAAAGAGAAAAAAAAAGAGAATAGAGGAAAAAGAAAAACAGAAAACATAGAAAAAAATAGGACGGGACAGAAAACAACAGAACAACATCAGAATCTCACAATTCGCAGCGGAACAACATATAATAATAAATGAATAATCTTTAAACAAAGAACTATCAGTTATTACATTTTATACATTACATTACATCATATCATCAGAGTGTACAACAACAACAAACAGTGCAGCGGAAAAAGAAATACTATATAAGTAATATGCCATGCCATCCAGCTTGCCTCCAGCAATTCCAGAATATCCAGAATATCCTGATAAACCTTACTCTTGACTGCCCGTGTGAAAATTGGTGGGCACCCAGAGTTTAGGAAGGAAAACAATAAACTCCAAGTCAGTCATGTGACTGGTGTGAGAACTCAAAACAGTTTATTTATCTTTAAAATCAAAATAGAGGAATATTTTTAAATTCAATTCGCAATGCTTTTAAAAATGAGACTACCATAAGGCCTCCCGCACACACACACAATGCAAACGCAGAATCGGAGGAGATTTCTCCTTATGATAGTCAAAGATGCTTGATACGCATTTAAAATAACATTTGATATTATTACTAGTGCATAGTGTAGGGGGAAAATTCATTTCGAAAGTAGAATATAAATCTTAGCCAACATACGACCATTATCGTATGCCTACTATAGCTAACTATGTTCAATAGCAGGTTACCACCACATTCCATAGCAGGTTATACAACTAAAACCGTACAAGTCACGTATTGTTTCTTTGGATTTCCAACAAATGGTCAGGCCAAGGAACTTCCCATTGCCACATGAGAATGCCTCTGGAAAGACATCCCCGAGAACCAAACCGGAACTCTGCCAACACAAGGCCGGGTTACCCCTAACTGGGTAACTACTGACACGAGCACGCCATTCCCCGATCGTAAACGACCTTTCTCACGGGATCCCGAAAACCAACAACCACAAAGTAATAAATTCGTAGTAACCACATAGGTTAAATATCTGGGCTCCATACCATGATACCACCTCTATCCAGAAGGAAATGTACATACCCTAAAGGGTGCTACCCCTCATAACCTTGCCGCATCTTTCCTGTTTTGACCATTTCCGGGGTGTGAGGTTCGACGAAGTCACGTCCCCAAAAACATACTTTATACAAAAGCCATGCTTTGGGTCAACAAATGATCAACACAATGATCACTAAGATAGACGATCAAATAAACGATCCTATCACAATAATCAACACAATGATCATTTCAGCAACACTCAGCATGTCACATTACCAAATTGGGAATATATCGCTGATAACTTCAACTATATAACCTCTGAGCTCGTACGTCTCAGAGAAGGGTGTTAAGCTAAAAGAATAAATTCTTCGCCACCAACAGAAATATATTTGAAAGAAATCGGCTTTATATCTCAACTTGTAATGTCAGACAGACAATCCATACAAGTCTGTTCCGGGCTCGAACAAAACCGAAGGCACTTACAAAGAAGTCCTTGCAATCCGGATATTCACAATCCTGATCGGATTCACCATCACATATGGAGAACTCTATACCGGAGCAACTCGGTGCAGAGTAAATCGACAGGTCATCCTATCGCTCTCGCAAATACCGGGTCTTCAACACCGATCTTCAATGCAATTCATAACGACGTATCACATATTCGGAATGGGTTATACGACCCCATGGTCCTTTCCCGGTTAACCCGAATAGTGAGCGCTTATTCAAAAATAAGTGTAGCATTCACATTTAAACAAATCATATCAAATACCCATTCAAAGGGAAATATTGATAGTCGGTTATTGAACTATCAATGGATATGCACACATCACCAGTTTCCAAATAATTTTCCAAATTATTTATTTCACAAAAATATCTTTACAAGATATATTATTTCATACTTCAAAAATAAATCAATATTTATTTTTAAACCAATTTCACTTTCTTTTATAAATTCCTTGAATTTATAATTCCAAGATATCAATGAATATTCGGTTTCAATTATTCATTTCAATTTTCTTTTCAATTTATCTTCAAAAAGATAAATTCTCAAAATATTCACTTTATATTGGAAAACATTTCCATACTTATTTATTCATAAGTAATTCACAAATTTTATTTATTTTCAACACTTGGAAAATATTCAATATACTTCAATCGAAATTAAGTATATATTTCATTCTATTAAGGAAATCATTCTCTTCAACATATTTATTTGGGCCAAAACGAATGTCACGTAAAACATCGTTACGACAACCCAAAATCACTAGTATAGGGATTCGAAATTAAAATAGATATATAAATCCCAATACTATACAAAACATTTCCTTTCGGAAATCATTTACTATAACAACAGTGTTATAGTCTACCATTTCCTTTTATTTCTCGAAAACGTCTATTTCAACAATAAATGTTGAAATCTATGGTTTCGAATCTCAACACATTTTAAAACATCGTTAGATCGTTTTAATTCAATTTAAACATCTCATTCAAAACAATTTCTTTAACATATTATTCACTATTCAGAAACGTGAATATATTTTGTTAACAACTTCCATCCTTTTATACATTTTATTTAAAAGAATTATTCACTATTCAAAAAACGTGAATATAACTCCATTAATAGGTTTCAATAATTTACTTATCAAAATAAGTCGTTTGCGAATTTACAAAACAACGTCTATAAATTCCATTTCTATTTATTTATAAAAACTTCCTTTTTATAAATTCTTTTATTAACCTATTCCAGTTTATAACTCAATTATAAACAAAAAGTTCATATTATAAGTTAAATACTTATAAAACGATTATTTTACAAAGATCGTTCTTTTAAACTTCCCAAATTATAAATCTTATAACTTATAAGATTCATTCATTTATCCAAAATCATTATTTTAATAACTTAATAAATTTTATAAACCTACTGCTTATAAAATTCCATTTATAACTTCACCGTATAAAATTCTATAAATTCAATTCAATTATGAAATTCATTTTCACTTCATTCAAACACTTATAAAAACTCGTTTTATAATGTCCATATTTCAATTTATAAATATCCATTTATAAATCTCTTAATATAAATCAATTTATATTTTTCTTTTAAAACGTCTTTAATCTCCTTTATTATTTCACCATTTTGATTTCTAAAATAATTAAATTTTATAAATCCTATATTTAAACTTTTCACAATAAATTCTAAAATATCTCGATTAAACTATTTTATAAACTCAATAGCATCATATTCTCAAAAATCAGTTTTTACCTATATTTCTCAAAAATCATAATTTTTATAACTTTAAAAATTATAACGTTTATTTATTTATAATGGATCAATTCCAAAAATATAGTATACTTTCAAAATCACTTAAAAAATCATTTTAAAATTCCAAAACTTGGTCAAATGATGCTACACACCAAATAGTCAATCACGACTACAACGATATCCATATCTCAATATGAAAATCCATCAAATATCAAAATATCTGAAATCTAATAAATACTGTTGAGGAATCCAGTTGGATCCCTCCAACCTGTTTTCCTGCATCCAAAAACATTAGCACAATACCAATTTCGCTCCAGTACGAAATTATCGCGGTGTATGTTCTTATTAAATATTATCCGCTTAATAACGGCGCAATAGGGTCTCATCCACTAAAAAATACGGGAAATTAACAACTGCAATATATACATATGCCAATATATATATATTGATATTATTTATAATACCAATTTCACTGTTTATGAAATATTCGCGGTATATGTTTTTATTAAATAACATCCGCTTACTAACGGCGTATAATGTCTATTTTAACAATCAATAGATATCAATCAACATTCAAACATGCATTCAAATATTTTAAATTTAATTATTTAAAATAAAATCGAAACCGATTCGATTGAGCGAGAAGTTCTCACCTTGATTTTAATTTCCGTTTCAGCTTTTATTTCGAATAAAATTAAACGGACGTTTAATTTTACCCAAAATTCTCACTAACTCCAAACGACTCCAAACCAACTCCATCGCGTAGTGCTCGTCCATACGATTCCAACGCAACTGAGTTTGCATTTTTTCGACCTCGTATGAAAAAGATATGAATTTTTGAAGTTTGCACGTATTTTATTTATAAATTTACAACATTAACTTAATAAATTTCAACCTTAGCCAATCTCAGCCACAAGATCTAAGTCCATAGCATCAGGACCCTTGAACGCACTCCTTCTCCCTCTCTTCTTTTTTTCTACAGGCAACTTTCATACGCACGAACCCATTCAAAGAATTAGGGTTTAATTATTCATCTTCCTCGTTGAATTCTAGCATGATCACGAAGTTGCAACGCGCTCGCCATCATCTCCTCTAGGTTCGGCCCCAAGGATGAGAAGCTCGGCCACCTAGGTTGCTTGGAAATGCGTGCGCAGCTCCCCCCTGTCGGCCCCCTGTAGCTTCCTCCACACGACTCCGTTTCCGATCATAACCGTTGAATCTCTAGCTCTCACCATCCTCTACGAGTTTCTAGTTGAAACTTTCTTGAATCGATGCATGGATCAAGAGATAAATGAGGAGAATCGAAACTAATTTCTGGCCATTCAGTTTCTAGGGCCGGCTAGGGTTTGTTTTTTTTATTTTTATTTTTTATTTTTGTGAAGGGGTAGTGGCTATTTATAAAGAAAATTCGAACACTATTCATCCCGGAAATTTGAACTCCGATTTACGCACCGTAACCAGCGTTTCTAGGGTTTACCCCGCGTTCCGGACACAATGGAACAGGTTTCGGAAGCTAATTCGGAAGTATGTGCAAGTTATGGCTGCAAACGCTCAATTTGAATTAAACCGATTTAAGTCGATTTCTAGGCGTTTTAATTTGTACCGGACAAACGGTAAATCCAATTGACTTGAAATTTGAAAACTTACAATAATATCACATTACGGATCCGATGAAACTGGTTTTGTCGAAATCCGAGACTTTTTGAAAAATGGCTATTTTCACTCGTCAAATTTAAATTAAAAATAAATCGATGCGTTTCGAGCTGCCACGATCAAACGATAACTCCGATTGACACGAAATTTGAAATCCGATAATAACTAACTATTACGGATCCAATGGAACTGGTTTCGTTCAATTCTGAGACTGTTCAAAAATTGACTATTTTCACTAGTCGATTTAAATATTAAAATATTCAATTTTCACAAATTAACTTTTAATTCGATTTTAAAAGTTCTAAAATATCGTTCTAACTCTCATATGATAAAATAAAATTTTACAAATCATTTTCAATCATTTTTAACTCAATTTTCAATTATTTCCATAATTTAACGTATTAAATTATCGATTTAATAATCCAATTAAATCCAAAAATTCAAATAAAAATTTATTTGACTTATAAATTCACTTATTAATATTTAAAATTAATTAAATATTCAAATTTTTAATTTCTAAAAATTCTGGGTCGTTACAATAGGGCTGAACCCAAACCCAAACCTAAAGTGAAAAAGTAGCAAAACTTGACTAACTCCAAACATATCGAAGCTTATACTCAAAAAGGTCGCAAACGGCATTTTGAACTCAATGGGAGGGGTCTCAAGTCCAAATTCGACTGTTTGCAAAAAGTAGGTTTTCGGACTAAAATCCGACGAACGATGAAATATTTAAATGAAATATTTAGATACATAATCGATAAATATGCGGGTTGTTACAACACAACATAACAATAGTCACTTGCAAATAAATCATGCAATCACCACATGCAATCAAGTAATCAATCATACATCCATAGAAACCAAAACAAATGGTTTATTTCGGTTTAGAAACTTTTAATCGTATAAAATGATAATTAAACTACTAAGTATACCATACACTCAACAGTCTTAGATAAAACATAATAGATTATTCATACATCTTTATACAGTTAGAAGTATCATTTTCCAAACATCCCATGAGCCAAAACAAACAATAATTTCAAATATTATTTAAGTTTATTCTTACAAATTTATTCTCATATCATTTATCATTTGTCTATTTTCGTTCATTCATGCAAAGCACATTTTCGTTAATTTACATTCATTACTTATAAAAGTTCGTTTCTCATTTATTCATACAATGCCATTTTCATTAAGTTTTCATTCGATTACTTGCATAAGTTATTTCCATTCAATGATTTGAAATAATCAATAAATTCATTATTAAAGGATTACATACATTTTATTTCAATTTACTTCACATGTATTAATTATTTGATTTCCTTTTTTACATCAATATTCATCTGTGAACCCATACTTAGATTTTTTTTCTCTTTTTTTCATTTCTTTCATGTATAGTATTCACCTTTATTGTACACTTTTACTTTATAAATGGCTTCAATCAATAACTTAAATTTATAATTATATGCTTTCAATATTCACTTTTTTCTCTACCAAATTTAATTACTAGCATCTCAAATTATTGACTTAAGTTTATAATATCCTCATACATCTTAATTCTTCGTTATAAACATAATTCCATTGAACACTTTCATTTTCTAAGTTTTACATGTATAATATTCTATTACATATTCTTATTAACATTTAAACTTTTAATAGTTTGGTAAGTTATATATATATGTATATGTACGTATGTATGTATATGTATGTATGTATGTATGTATATATATATATATATATATTTCTTTCAGAGTGTAATGGAATGTTACACAGATTCATCTTATTCCTTTAGTAAATAAAATGTTCAATAGTTATCATTTCTCCTTTCCATATCCTTTTGATTTTTGGTTTACAAAATTTTAATTTCTTATATTTTCATTAATCACTTAGCATCTAGTTCCTGATTATGCATGTCATGACCTGAAATTCGGTGCTCGAAAATCGGCATCCATACTTCACTCATATTCGAATGCCGCGGATTCGAAAGTCGAACTGCAGTTCGGATGGAGCTTATAACACATTAAGTAAAACAACACAGTGGAAGGAAATGATATAATTATATTGATATACAACATCGATATAACACATTGATACAATTGATATCAACATCTATCACAGATATACAACAGCAGAAAGATGAATCTCAAGTATGATCTTCCAAAGAATAGAAAGAAAGATAGAATTCAGAACTACAACTCCATAGCCAAAGCTCCAAAGACTCCAAAGCTTAGAACACACCAACTTTCTTTCCAAACGTGAAGCGAGAAACCCCCATCGCGTTGTATTAAGCAAGGTCGGTCCAAGTGAAACAAATGCGATCACCAAATCCAAAGGCTTCGAAGATTTCCAAAAGTTACCAAATCTACATATACTATCTGGCTATCTGAAAAATCTAACTCTAGACTGCCTGCGTGGAAAATTACGGGAACCCAGAGTTTAGAAAGGGAACAATAAACTCTAGATCAGTCATGGGACTGGTGTGAGAAAATGAAAAAAAATTCTTTGAATAAAAGAATCAACAAGGAATAAAAAAGAAATCCGCAATGCTTTTTGGAAAATGAAATTACCATAAGGCTCCCACCGCACACACAATGCAAACGTAGAATTGGAGGAGATTTCTCCTTATGATAGTCAAACATGCTTGATACGCAAAAACCATTTTGATATTATTATTAATGCATAGTGGAAAACATTTCAAAAGTATAATATTAATCTTAGCCAGCATAGACATTTCGTACTACGCCTATTATAGCTTACCATGTTCAATAGTAGGTTACCACCACATTCCATGACTGGTTATACAACTAAAACCGTACATGGCGCGTATTGTTTCTTTGGATTTCCAACAAATGGTCAGGCTAAGGAACTTTCTATTGCCACATGGGTACGCCTCTGGAGGGATGCCCCGAGAACTTAACCAGCTCTCTACCAACATAAGGCCGAGTTACCACTGCTCGGAAGTAACACCTACAAGTATGCCATCCTCGGTCATTACCGACCTTTATCTAAGGATCCTCAGCCACAAAGTAATAAATTTGCAGCAACCACATAGGTTAAATATCTTGGCTCCATAGCATGATACCCCCTTTTTCCAAAAGAAATGGACATACTCTTGGGGCGCGACCCCTAATAACCTTGCTGCATCTTTCCTGTTTCGACCATTTCCGGGTTGTGAGGTCCGACATGGTCACGTCCACAAAGCTACGCTTTTCACAAAAGTCATGCTTCGATCAACAACATTTCGTATGCCACATTACCAAATTGAGAATGTATCACTAGTAAATATCAACTATATAACCTCTGAGCTCGTACGTCTTAGAAAAGGGTGTTAAGCTAAAAAAAAAAAATTCGCCACCAAACAGAAATGTATTTGATAAAAACCAGCTTTATATCTCAAAGTGTAACATCAGACACACATCCACACAAGTCTATTTCGAGTTCGAACAGAACCAAAGGCACTTCAAAGAAGCCCTTGCAATCCGGGTATTCGCAATCCCGATCGGACTCCCCATCACATACGGAGATCTCTATACGGGTGTGACTCGGTGCAGAGACATTTGACGGGTAATCCTTTCGTTCTCGAAAATACCCGGTCTTCACCACCGGTCTTCAAATGCTATCCATTTACGTCGTATCATCATTTGGGTTGGGTTATATGACATAAGGTCCTCTCCCGACTAAACCGAACAATGAGCGCAATGTTTTAAAACCATATGGATATTGGATATTAGTAAAGTCACATTTATTACCCAAAACCTTCTTTTAAATGGTTTAAACATATTACTATTTCAAATCTTTAAACAAAAAGATTCACTTCACATAGTTCACCAATCTTTCACAAAGGTTCATTCATAGTTTTCAAAACTATTTATAATTCCAATCTTTATACAAAACATACACCTTTAAGATCCTCTTTATTTTGGAAACAAAATTCACAAATATTTAATAAAGATTCATCCATAGCTTTCAAAACAATTTCAGTTTCAAATTTGAAATCTTTTGACAAAAACTGGAAATCCTTTCTTTATTTGAAAGCTATTATCATTTTAAAACAAAATGTTTTCGTTTCGGAAAAATCCAATCAAATATGCACTGGTTATGTAACGACCCGCCTTTCATTCCACAGAAAGACACATCATTAAAAAGAAAGAAAGGGATAGAAAAGAGAAAAAAAAGGAAAGAAAGAAACAGACAACATCAGAATCTCACAGCGGAGCAAATAAATTATATTATATCACATAAAACTTTACATAGTATCATTTACATTAGAGTTATACAGCTAATACAACACAAACTAGACAGTTATAAACATCTGTCTAGCAATTACAATTCAAGTACATCAGAGAAAATAGATACAACTCAAACACAGTGGAACCACTATATATATCTACACGCTGAAGCCTCCTGCTCCATTATCTCCTCCAGAACTCGTCAAAGCCATCCTGAATCACTTGACTACTCATACGAAATATGAGTACCCAAGAGTTTAATAAAACAGAAAATAAACACTCGGGTCAGACAGGGGTCTGGTGTGAGTAAACGGGTTTAAAAGTTGCTTAACTTTAGAAAATCCTTTGAAAACAAAATGTATCACGTAAGACTTCCCACACATAAACATGGAAAAGTTTTACCTTACGCTAACTAAAACATTTGATAGGAAATCCAATGATATTATAATAGTGTCTAGGGTTTTCAAAATAAAATACAGAAATAGCTGGAATGATTACATCTCACGTTCCAACATAGTTGGGCACAATCAAAACCGTACAGGCACTTATTGGATTTTGGATTCCTTCAATGGCAGGGCTACTGGGGTACCGCCCGTCACAGTACGTGGCCTAGATCACCGTACCGAGGAGTACGCCCGCTCCCCTGCAACACAAGGCTGGAACCATTCCTTACTAAACAGTTCCGAACAAGACTACGCCGACGGTTGGAGCTCACAACCGTCCATACAGCCGAAATAAAAGGGATCTCTAGACATGGGTAAATCTCACTCTCCAATGGGGGCTACCCACAAAGCCTTGCTGCACCTCCCCTGTTTTAGCCATTCCCGGTTGATGAGGCTTGAGGCTGCGATTACCTTTATAGAACACATCTATCTTAGAATGCTCATCGTCCACCTGACGATGTTCTGAAAGCATTCAATCCATACAAGTTCGTTCCGGGTTCGAACGAAACCGAAGTCATTATCTCGTTACACTCATTTTGGAATCACCCTCAGAGTTAACGACGATAACCCTTGCATTCTAAATCACCATCTCGAGCCTGAAAGTACTATTTCGTCAAACTCATCACGAAATCACCCCCAGAGTTATATTGACGAATAGTTCTTACACCTCGAGTCTTCACTCTTCACTTGAGATTCACGACCTAACGTTTAATTTGGATCGATGTGGTTTTCGGAATTCCAAATATGGAAATCCGATCCCGGTCTCATCGAAATACAAACGCCATCTTAATGTCCAAGTGAATTTAGTTCGAACAATTAATTCAATTCATCATTATCTATTTACACATAGATAGATAAATCACATATCACAATAGATAATCACATTCTCATCATAACAGATAACCCGTAACATTATCACAAAAGATAATCATCACAACAGACAATCATCACAACCAAATAATCCATATTATCACATGTTGGGCGAATTCTCACTACCGGTCCAAGGCTTCTCCAACTACCATTGACCGAACCAACTCTCACCACTCCATCAACTACCGGTCCAAACTCCCTCTCCATCAACTACCGGTCCAAGCTCACTCACCATCTACCTGCCGAATCCAATCCCTGCCGAACCAACACACTTCCCCACACCTACCGGACCACCTTCGTGCTGAACCAAACTCCACCGAGCTACCACCAAACCATGCCTGGCGAATAAACCTCCTGTCCACCTACCACCGAACCACGCCTGCCGAATAAACTTCCTGTCCACTGAATCAACCTTCATTCCATACACTACCAAATGAACCACCGGTCCAACCATCTCCTACCACCAATCGAACCATCTTAACCACTGCCGAATCAAGGCCAAGAAGACACGACCGAACCAAATTGCCAGGCCAGATCGCTCCAGCCCAGGCCCACCAGCAGCTATATACTTCCAGGACCTCTGCCCCCAGCCTCACTCTATAAATAGAGGGGCAGGGGTATGACAATGGCAAACAAGTTTGAAAGCTCAAGCACGGAAGGAACTTTCAAACAACTTTCATATACTTGTATACAAAGCTTTGTACTTGTAATCTGAAAGAAAAAGGAGAATAACATATAAAGTGGACGTAGGCACGTTCTGGCCGAACCACTATAAATCTGTGTGTCTTTTACAGTTTAGTCCCTGCTTTTCATATATTTGCGTAAATCCCCCAAATCCCTAGAAACAACATAAAATCAACTAAATCATACGACTTTGAGGTGTTTGTCCATTTTTTGTGCAAACATTTTTGGTGCTTTCACTGAGAACTTGGAACTCGAAGTTTCAGCTTCCCTCAGTCAACCTTCTTTCCCAATAGCACCCTTCATTGCCTAGGAAACATGACTTCCAGGCCGAGAAAAGACGCCAACAAGGGAAAGAACGTTGCAACCAGCAGCGCTCCAGATCCAGTGGATCTAGATCAAGAGAACCATCCCACTACGACAGCAGTGCCAAATGTAGATCAGGCAATTCCGACAGCCCCTGCCGCGGAACAACCGGCAGCAATCACTAGGGCAGACCTAGACATAGTTGTGGTTGAAGTGACTAACCGCTTCGCATCCCAACAAGAAGCTTTGGTGAACCAGCTCATGTCACGCTTGAGGGATGCCGAAGAATCCAACCGCAACACCGAATCACGGGGTGAGTCTCAATCTGGAGGATCTCGGAGACAACAAAGGTCTTCCCTCTTCGAAGAAGCTATCAACAGGAACAACAATGATAGGGGCCGCGCCCGGACTCAGCCCGAACTCCGACTCGAGGAAGCGCTTGGAACCGAACCCAACGGGGGAGGCACCAGGCGAGGGTCGGATGTAGCTGAGCCAGTCATGCCGCCTAATCAAAGAAACCCCAATGAACGGAGCCGAGCTAGAACCCAGCCCGAAGTTGACCCCACGGAAATGCTCGAAACAGAACCCCACAGGGGAAGATCAAGGCAGGGGCCAACTGTAGCTGGTACTAACATGCATCCGAGCAGCCAAAGACAGCCACTGGATAACGTCAGAAGTGATAGACTATATCAACCATATAGGTCATCTGGACGAGATGGATCCCGCAGGGAAGAACCAAGCTCATTTTTGTCCGCTCCAAATTCTGATGAAAGAATGGCACGATTATTCAGGGAATGCGTCCGATGGGAGCAAAGGGATCGAGGGATAGGCGCTAGGGTAACCAGCCCTTTCACCCGCGACATCGAAACCGCCATCACCCCTCGAGAATGGAAAATGCCGACGATAGAACCGTACAATGGAACTTCCGACCCCGTTTTACACTTGCAGAGATACACACAGCATATGCTCATGAGCGGAGCAACGGAAGGAGTGTTGTGTAAATGCTTTCCGCTATTCCTAGCGAACCTAGCTACCTCCTGGTTCTGCCATCTACCCTAAGGATCTATCGGCTCATGGGAGATGTTGAAAGAAAAGTTCATTAGCCAGTTCCGCTTCATGTGGAACAACCCAAGGATGCTTATTCTCTATCTACTGTCAAACAGAAATCCGGAGAGACAGTGCAACAATATCTAACCCGGTTCAACGCCGCAGCGGTCGTAGTCCAAGATGCCGATGAGAAACTCACCCTAATGGCCCTCTGTAGTGGTGTGCACCCAGATACCAAGTTTGCTAGAAGACTAACCAAAGAAAAACCAGCTACCTTGCCCGATTTCTTCCATGAAGCTGGGAAGTACATGAGACTCGAAGAGGCTGCCACTGAAAGGCAGACAGGACCACATGCTAAGGCGGCTCATGGAGACGCCCCCGCCGCAGCGAAGGACATTCGGAGAAACGACCCCAGAGACAATGCAGGGGGCAAGAAGGGAGAAAAACGCTTGTACCGACCAGGACCGAGATTTGACGCTTACACTCCCTTGAATGAAACAGTCGAGAACATCTTCCTGGCCACCCAGGACGAACTTACATACAAGCGCCCCCCGTACAAGAAAGAGTCAGATCGCGCAATCCAGTCCGGAAAATTCTGCCGTTTCCACGAGTCTCATGGGCACGATACCAATGAATGCCGCCATCTCCGAGACCTAATTGAAGAACACATCAGGAGAAAGAGGTTGGAACGCTATGTAAAGGGCCAGGACTGGACTCCAGCTCCCGCCAAGGAAAACCCAGGGCAGCTCCACCCAAAAACAGGCGGAGGAAACCGCAACACCAGCAGTTCCAGTCAAGAGAAGATAGTGGTTCATACAATATATGGAGGGCCACACATCGCCGACAAAAGCTGGGCAGAAATGGAAAGATATGGAAACTCACTCAGAAGCGAGGGAGACTGCGTCAATTCTGTTATGGAAGAACGCCACCCTAAGCGGAAGGAAAATAATGACATCACATTCAGTGGGCGCGACCTAGAAGGAAGGCAATACCCTCATATAGATCCTATGGTCATCTCTGCCTGGTTCGGCCCAGCTGAAGTTTTTCGAATCCTAGTAGACACTGGAAGCTCAGTGAATATTCTGTTCAAGCATGCTTTCGACAAAATGAAGTTGTCAATGAAGGACGTGTCTCCCTGCAACAAACCGCTACACGGTTTCACTGGAGAAGCAAAGATGCCCCTCGGACAATTGGATCTCTTTGTCGAATTGGGAAGTCATCCCCGCTCCGCCGTTCGGAAACAAACATTCGTGCTAATAGACAACCACTCGGCCTACAATGCCTTTTTAGGAAGAAAAGCCTTGTCCGACTTTCAAATTTTCCTTGCCCCATGGTGCCTGAAGATGAAGTTCCCAACGGATAATGGACTGGGAGAAGTAGAAGGGGATCAAGACGCCGCTCGGGACTGCTATGTAACCGAACTTCGCAATAATCGCAGGAGAGATAAAGGAAAGAATGCAGAGACTGCCCTC
Organism: Allium cepa; assembly: GCA_030765085.1. NCBI lineage: Eukaryota > Viridiplantae > Streptophyta > Magnoliopsida > Asparagales > Amaryllidaceae > Allium > Allium cepa. The sequence goes on along the minus strand of CM060931.1, from coordinate 752,358,983 downwards.
TGCAAGAAAAACTTGGAAGCGTAGCAACTAAAGAAGGCCCCTCCTCTTCGATATAACAGTGATCCCTTTAATGAATTAGACCCTAGGGACAGAGAGGAGGAGGCCGTCGCCGAGCCCGCAGAGGCTATGGAGTTTGTATCTGTAGAAAAATGTGACTCGAGTAGACTACTGAGAATCGGGTCTCAGTTAAAAACAGAATTGAAAGACCAACTCATTGATTTCCTTCGCCACAACTTGGATGTGTTTGCATGGACACACGCTGATATGACTGTAATCTCCCCAGACGTAGCATGTCACGCACTAAACATCGATCCTACCAAGGTACCGGTAAAGCAAAAGAAGAGAAGTATGGGGGCAGAACGATCGGCAGCCCTCGAAGAAGAAGTAAAGAACCTGCTTGCCAATAACTTCATACGAGAAGCCATCTACCCAGAATGGATCGCTAACCCGGTACTGGTAAAGAAAGCTATGGGAAGTGACGAACATGCATTGACTTCTCCAACCTAAATGATGCTTGCCCAAAGGATTGCTTCCTACTTCCCCAAATCGATCAACTTGTGGATAGCACTGCCGGACATGAACTCTTATCCATTATGGACGCATACTCAGGATATAACCAGATCCCTATGCATGCCCCCGATCAAGGCCACGCTAGCTTCATCACTGACCGAGGATTGTACTGCTACAAGGTAATGCCATTTGGACTTAAAAACGCCGGAGCTACTTATCAGCGCCTCGTCAACAAGATGTTTGCAGAACTGATAGGACGAACTATGGAAGTTTATGTGGATGACATGCTGGTAAAATCGAGGAAAGCCAACGACCATATAAACCACCTGGACGAGATGTTTCAAGTACTTCGCCAATATGGAATGAAGCTGAACCCTCTAAAGTGCTCCTTCGGAGTATCATCAGGAAAGTTCTTGGGATTCATCGTTCATGCCAGGGGGATTGAAGAAAATCCCGAATAAGTCCAAGCTTTACAAGATATCAAGACACCATCTACTCGAAGAGAGATGCAAAGCCTAAACGGGAAAGTGGCCGCCCTGAGTAGGTTCATCTCTAAAGCAACCGACAAATGCATCTCTTTCTTCGAAGCTCTAAAGAAAGACAAAGGAAAGTTCGAATGGACTGACGAATGCTCGACAGCCTTCCTTAACTTAATCGGACACCTCCAGAGACCACCGGTAATTTCAACTCCAAATGAAGGCGAGGAACTATACCTATACCTTGCTGTGTCACCACATGCCCTAAGTGCCGCGCCGGTGAGAGAAGACAACCGCACGCAACGGTCCGTATACTTCGTGAGTAAGAGGTTTACGGGGGCAGAAGTCAGATACCCTAAACTTGAAAAGCTAGCATACTGTCTGCTTATCACGTCGCGGAAACTACGACACTGTTTCCAGTCTCATTCCATCAGAGTTTTAACCGATCAACCGCTAAGGCAAGTGCTCCATCACCCCGACACTTCTGGGCGATTACTTAAGTGGTGCATCGAACTTAGTCAATATGATATCACTTACCATCCTCGCACCGCTATCAAGGGGCAAGCCATAGCTGATTTCATTGCCGAATTCACTACTAGCGAAGGTAAGGACCAATCTGAAATAGCAGAAGATATCAAGTGGAATCTCTTCGTAGATGGAGCGTCGAACGAGCAAGGCTCGGGGGCAGGTGTTGTGATAATCACCCCTAGGGGAAAGAAGCTGCACTACGCCCTAAGATTGGAATTCGCTGCCACCAACAATGACGCAGAATACGAAGCAGTGATAGCCGGATTAGAACTTGCACTGGAAATTGGAGTCAGTTCTTTATGTCTCCATAGTGATTCTCAACTTATTGTAAATCAAATACTGGGAGAATTCCAGACTCGGGGAGAACGACTCACAGCGTATCTAAAGAAGACCAGGCTACTGCTCAATCAATTAGATCACTATTTAATCAAACACATTCCCCGAGAAGAGAATCAAGAGGGCGACGAACTAGCAAAACAAGCTAGCATGAAGAACATCACTATTTTCGAAGCATTAACCATCTCAAAACAGCTGGCACCAAGTTTCGAGCAAGTAAATCTGATAGCTGCAACCGAAGAAGAAACATGGATGACCCCTATCCGAGAATACTTACAAAACGGCACCCTACCCGACGGGCGAAATGAAATTAAGAAAATTCTAAGGAAAGCTTCCCGCTACACAATGCAAGAAGGCATCCTCTATCGGCGTGGCTTCTCTAACCCCTTATTGAGGTGCATTGCTGGAAGAGAAGCCAAGAAAATTCTATCCAATATCCATCAGGGAAGTTGTGGAGACCACACCGGAGGGCAGACCCTAGCAAAAAAGATACTCCGATATGGGTATTTCTGGCCCACTTTAAACAAAGATGCCTTAGACTTCGTCAGAAGATGCGACAGATGTCAGAAATTTGCTAAGATTCCTCGACTACCAACCAATGAAATTACTCAGATGACCAGCCCTTGGCCCTTCGCAATATGGGGAATTGACTTAATTGGCGAACTGCCGATGGGCCGAGGCGGGGCCAGACATGCTATAGTGGCAGTTGACTATTTCACCAAATGGGTGGAAGCGGAGCCTCTGAATAAAATATCTTCAACTAAAGTTATCAACTTCTTGATCAAAAACGTTCTGTGCAGGTACGGGGTTCCACTCAGAATCACATCAGACAACGGGCTTCAATTTGACAGCGAGGAATTTGCCGACTGGTGCCAAGAGCGCGGAATTCATAAGGGCTTCTCATCCGTAGCTTATCCCCAGGCAAATGGACAAGTCGAAGCTGTCAACAAGATTCCCAAGACTCTAATCAAGAAGAAGCTTGAAAAGTCAAAAGGCGCTTGGGTGGACGAACTTCCTACAGCACTATGGGCCTACCGCACTTCTTTCAGAACATCAACAGGGCATACTCCGTTCTCTTTGGCATACGGATCAGAGGCCATGCTCCCAGTTGAAACTATTGTACCTTCCCACCATAGGATCCACTACAACCCCGAAGAAAACGAAGAACTCCTCCACATGTCTTTAGATCTAATAGAGGAGAGAAGAAATGATGCAGCACTCAAAGCCGCAGCTCACAGACAAAAAGTGGCAGCACTATATAACTCCAAAGTCAAACATCGCAGCTTACAAGAAGGAGATCTTGTCCTCAAGCGAATCTTTCCACGCCCAGGAGCGCTGGATCCAATCTGGGACGGACCATATGTAATTCATAAAGATCTCCACAACGGAGCTTATATTTTGTCAACAGTGGACGGAGAGGTGTTCCAGAGGGCATGGAACATCCGACACCTCCGTCGATACTTTTCTTAACTTGTACTGCCCATATGAAGTGAATTAACAAAGAGAATCAGTGGACGTATGCATTTTCGTGCCGAACCACTTTAAAAAACTTGGCTCTTGTTAACTTGTTCCTTTATATCTTGGCTATTTGTTAAGCTTTATCCTTTGCTGTTGAACAAAATCCTTTGCAGATGACATTTCAATTCAGAGCTTCACAACCCAACTCCACCTGGACAAAATCTAACAGGTACGCTACGATCCTATGCCCTCGCCAATGAGACACTTTGCTCCGGTATCCCTCTACCGCGAGTTAACTCATTGTTTGCCTCGGCCCTTAAAGCCGACTGCAATAAGCCGAGTATAAGCCACCGAGAAGGCCGATTATGCCATGGCAGCTCATTACAGCGATTCGGCTCGCCGACAACTGTGAACCGACCATAAGCCCCAACATAAGGTGTGGCCAGCTGATGCAGCACGATCTACAATTCCTCAAGGTTTAAGTCGTTCACGAGCTAATAAAGAGGCCTTAAGTCGTTCGCGACTTAACAGGGTGAAGGATAACGAGTTACGACCTAAGGAAGAGGAGCCACGAGTTGAGGCAGCCGCGTTGAATTATCTGCGAGCTAAGGACTCAAGTCGGCTACGACTTAAGAGTTTAAGTCGGCTACGACTTAATAGAAGAGGAAGCAGTCACGACCTAACTAATCCGTTGAGGAGAAATGCGCAGGGAGATTGGGACTTGAGTCGGCATGCGCTTAAGTCGGCCATATGAGCATATGTGTTGTAGTTTGTTGCCTTTGAGTCGTTAGGTCGTATACGACCTAACTGTTGTATCCATGTGGTGTTGAGTCGGCCTTGTGTTGTAAGGTCGTGAGTCTTTGAGTCGTTAAGTCGGTGTGATGTTGGGTCGGCCGAAGGCTGTGTAATGTAATGAACTGAGTCCTTGAGTCGGTCATGTATGTAATGTGTTAGATCGCGAACGACCTATGATGAGTCGGTCACGTTGAGTTGTATGTTCGGTCGTACTTGTTAAGTCGGCCAGGTTTTGAGTCGTTATGTCGAGTACTTTGTGTTGTAAATAGTAGGTCGGTATGTAGTTGATTCAGTTGAGTCGCTTTGTGTTAAGTCGGTCACGACTTAAGGTGAGTCGTAGGTCGGCAACGACTTAGGGACTGGGTCGAAAACTCTATAAATAGGGGCGTGTGTTGTACATTTGTGGTGGTTGATTTTGAAATAAAATTTCTTGTTGATTGCTTTGAGCTTTCTTCTCCAATTGGTAGTTGAGTGTAATCTCCTATCTCCACTTACGTCATTCGAGTGCGCTCGAATCCACGTTTGTTGAAGCCGATTCACGGAATCTAGTGCGCTAGATCAACGTGCGAAGAATCGTAGATCTTTGAACACGGTATAGTGCGCTATCAACGTGTTTGAGATAGCTAGAATTCGGTATCTTCGGATCAACGAATTTGGGCATTTCGGTATCTTCATTCCATCGATTTCTACATTTCATCGATTGAAGTTTGTTTCGAATTATCCGCTGCGTCATTATTGGTATCAGAGCCATACTTAGCCAATCATAGCTAAGTTGATTCTTGGAACCAAGTTTTGAAGTTTTTGAAGTTTGAAGTTTGAAGTTGTTCATCGTGTTCATATTGAAGTTGCATCAAGTTTGGAGTGTTTGATCTATTTCATTTTGGATCGAGGAGTTGGATATTGTTTGGATTTTGTCTTGAAGTTTTGCGCGCCAAGATTTGAAGTGTGGAGCCGTGTAAAACCATTGCCGAGCTAAAGCCTTGAAGGGTTGTAGTAAGGTCGAGCCATGAATTGTTGAGCCGATCTAAGTGTTGCCGAGTTAAGTTCAAGGCCGAGCCTTGTGAAAGTGTTGTTTGTGAAAGCTTTGGAGTTTTTGTGTTTGAATTGTTGAAGTTTGAGAAGTTTTTCAATTATGCCACCAAGGAGAGCTAATCGTCATCAAAACGTTGAAGCTTTGTATCGTAGAGAAGAAGCCGAGCTTATGGAACAATGTATTAATGAAAAGTTTGATGAAGGCATTGGTAAATTAGAGAGATTGATGAATGATTTGAATCAAAGGAGGAGATCACCAAACTCGAACCATGGAGGAAACCGAGTTTCGCCATCGGTTACGGAAGCGAGGAGGGTATCACCACATTCTTGTAGAGATAGAAGAGAAACGTCAATTTCATCACGAAGAGATCATCATGACTATGCACATGAAGAGAGAAGAAGTCAACGTGAATTTGACAATGAAGCATATAGGGATGAAGAGAGACATAGTCAAAGAAGCATGCATGAACGAAGGGATGATAATGGTCGAGATCGATGTAGACGTACTTTTGATTTTGTTGAAGAAGGTGATAGAGCTAGTATTCATTATCGAGATCGAGATCAAATTCGAAATTCTTATCGGGATGTTGAAGATGATCGTCGATGGGAGTCGGGTATGAAGATGGAAATTCCGGAGTTTAAAGGCGGGATGGTAGCAGAAGAATTTCTCGATTGGATTTCTAATGTTGAGGAAATCTTTGATTTCAAGGAGGTCCCGGAGAATCGAAGGGTGAAGTTGGTTGCTACTAGGTTGAGGGGGAGAGCTTTGGCGTGGTGGCAACAAACTAAACTTACAAGGGAGAGAATGGGGAAGTCAAAGATAGAATCGTGGGATAAGATGAAAAAGTTGATGAGATCTACTTTCTTACCTTACAACTATCAATCACTTATGTATCAGAGGTTGCAGAATCTGAGGCAAGGGACGAAGTCTGTTAATGATTATGCTGATGAATTTTACCAACTCATTGCCAGAAATGATATTATGGAAACGGAGGAACAGATAACTGCTAGATTCATTGGGGGATTGAGAATGCAGATCCAGGATATGGTTAATATGTTTGATCCTAGATCCGTTGCAGAAGCACATCAGAAAGCGTTAGCTTGGGAGAAACAAGGAAGGCGTGGAGGTGGTGTGTTTACTAATTCCAATAATCAAGCAAGGGGTGTTGGTGGAAGTTCTAATGTTCCTAAACCTGTTACAAGGCCAGTGATGAAGGAGGCTGAGAAGGCGAAGGTTAGCAGTGGGTTCAAGTGTTATAATTGTCAAGAGTTGGGTCACAAAAGCAATGAATGTCCGAAGCCGAAGAAGAGAACCATGGTTGCAGAAGTCGAGGAGGATGATGGTGAGGAGGCAGAGTGTTCAAATACACCTTATGTTGAGGAGGAAGAAGAATTGTGTGGAGATGAAGGTTGTAATCTTATGATGAGGAGGTCATGTCTTACACCAAAGCAAGAGGAGGATTGTAGTTGGTTGAGGAGTAACATATTTCAGTCGACATGCACTATTCTGGGAAAAGTTTGCAAGTTCGTTATTGATGCTGGGAGTTGTGATAACATTATTTCTACAGAAGCAGTGAGAAAATTGAACTTGAAGACTGAAAAGCATCCTAAACCGTACAAGCTAGCATGGTTAAGGAAGGGTGGTGAAGTGAAAGTGTGTCGAAGGGCTTGTGTTAATTTTTCTATTGGGAAGAAGTACAAAGATGAAATTTGGTGTGATGTAGTGGACATGGATGTTTGTCATTTGTTGCTCGGCAGACCATGGCAGTTTGATAGAGCAGTTCAACATGACGGTCGTGCCAATAGTTACAGTTTCATGTTCGAGGGTACTAAAATCACTTTGGTTCCTAAGAAGCAACAACAAAAGGAGAGCAAACTAGAAAAGATTGAGGAATTGAAAACTCTGTTGACTTTGAAGGAGTTTGTCAAGGAAGTCGAAGAAGAACCAGAAGTGTTTTTGTTGATTGGGAGAGAGAGTAGTGAAGAAGTTGAAATTCCAGAAGCAGCAAAGCCAATTTTGAAAGAATTCGAAGACGTCTTTCCAGAGGAGTTGCCTAAGGAGTTACCGCCACTTAGAGACATTCAACATCAAATTGATCTTGTTCCGGGAGCAGTGTTACCACATAGACCACATTACCGAATGAGTCCGAAGGAACATGAGGAGTTACGAAGGCAAGTGGAAGAGTTATTAGAACAGGGACGTGTTCAGGAAAGCTTGAGTCCTTGTGCCGTGCCAGCATTATTAGTACCAAAGAAGGACGGAACATGGAGGATGTGCACAGATAGTAGAGCTTTGAATAAGATCACTGTCCGATATAGATTTCCTATGCCGAGGTTGGATGACTTGTTGGATCAGTTGAGTGGGGCAACTATATTTTCAAAGATTGATTTGAAGAGTGGTTATCATCAAATTCGAATCAGACCTGGTGATGAATGGAAGACAGCTTTCAAGACAAGAGAGGGGTTATACGAATGGTTGGTTATGCCATTTGGTTTGTCAAATGCACCTAGTACATTCATGCGGGTGATGAATCAAATCTTTAGACCATTCATTGGGAAGTTCGTCGTGGTTTATTTCGATGATATTCTGATTTACAGCAGGAATATGGAGGAGCATATTCTACATTTGAGGGAAGTGTTGATTATTCTTCGTGAGGAACAATTTTATGCAGCCACGAAGAAATGTGTGTTCATGACGCACAGTGTTTTATTTCTTGGGTATGTTGTTTCAGGAGAAGGTATTCAAGTTGACCAGAGTAAAGTTGAAGCTATTAGAAATTGGCCACAGCCGAGAACTATCACTGAAGTTAGAAGTTTTCATGGATTGGCATCATTCTACCGAAGGTTCATTCCACACTTCAGTAGTGTGATGGCACCAGTTACCGACTGCATGAAGGGGAAACAATTTGTATGGTCAGAGGAAGCGGAAGTTGCCTTTGAGAAGATCAAAGAATTATTGACGACAACACCAATTCTTGTTTTACCGAATTTTCAGTTATTGTTTGAATTGCATACTGATGCTTCGAAGGTTGGTATTGGAGGAGTTCTGAGTCAGAATGGGAAGCCAGTTGCTTATTTCAGCGAAAAGTTGTCAGGAGCAAAGATGAGATACAGTACATATGACGTTGAATTTTACGCTGTTGTTCAAACGATTAAACATTGGAGACAGTATCTATTTCAAAAAGAATTTGTTCTGTACACTGATCATGAGGCTTTGAAGCATTTACAGGGGCAGGATAAGATTTCAGCAAGACATGCATCATGGATTGCTTATTTACAGCAGTTTACTTTTGTCGTTAAGCACAAATCAGGGGTGACAAATCGGGTAGCTGATGCTTTGAGTAGAAGGAGTCATTTGTTAACGACAATGAAGATTGAAGTGACAGGGTTTGAAATGTTGCCAGAGATGATTAATGAAGATCCTTACTTTGTGAAATATGTTGAGAAAGTGAAGGATGGGAGTACCGATGAATTTATGTTGGTTGATGGATTTCTGTTTAAGGGGAATCGTTTATGTATACCAGACTGTAGCTTGAGATTGAAAATTGTCAAGGAGTTACACGAGGAAGGGCATGTGGGCCGTGATCGTACTTTGCAGTTGATTTCACAGTCTTACTTTTGGCCATCGATGAGAAAAGAGGTTGAAAGATTCGTGGAGAGATGCCATATTTGCCAGGTGTCAAAGGGAACAGCAACGAATGCAGGGTTGTATATGCCATTACCAGTACCGTCTAAGCCATGGGTTGATATTAGCATGGATTTCGTTTTGGGTTTGCCTCGAACTCAAAGGGGAAATGATTCGATATTTGTTGTAGTGGACAGGTTTTCGAAGATGGCACATTTTGTTGCTTGCAAGAAGACGGCGGATGCTGTTCGTGTTGCGCAATTATTTTTCAAGGAGATTTATCGACTTCATGGATTGCCAGAGTCTATTATGTCGGATAGAGATACTCGTTTTCTGAGTCACTTTTGGTTGAGTTTGTGGAAGATGGTGGGAACGAAGCTGAAATTTAGTAGTGCTTATCATCCACAAACTGATGGACAGACAGAAGTTGTTAACAGGTCATTGGGAAATTTGTTGCGATGTCTTGTACAGGATAATTTGAGAAGTTGGGACATGAAGTTATGCCAAGCTGAATTTGCACATAATCATGCAGTGAATCGTAGCACGGGATTCAGTCCATTTCAGATTATTTATTCAAATTTACCCAGGGGACCGTTGGATTTGGCAGTAGTACCACAGTTGAAAGGAACAGTTAAACGAGCTGTTGATTTTGTTGATGAGCTGACTGAATGTCATAAAATCGTTCAGGAACGATTGGAAAAGTCGAATGAGAAATATAAGCGAGCTGCAGATTTAAAGAGACGAAATGTTGAATTTAATGAAGGTGATTAGGTGTATGCTGTGTTAACAAAGGATCGTTTTCCAATGGGCGCTTATAATAAGTTGAAAGCCAGAAAAATTGGTCCAGTAGAAGTTGTGAAACAGATCAATGAGAATGCTTATAAGTTGAAACTATCGGAGGATGTATACACTTCTGACGTATTCAATGTTAAACATCTTGTGCCGTATTATGGAGATGGACAATCTGATGGGAAAGAATTTACAAATTCGAGGACGAATTTTTCTCAACCAGGGGAGGATGATGCAGCACGATCTACAATTCCTCAAGGTTTAAGTCGTTCACGAGCTAATAAAGAGGCCTTAAGTCGTTCGCGACTTAACAGGGTGAAGGATAACGAGTTACGACCTAAGGAAGAGGAGCCACGAGCTGAGGCAGCCGCATTGAATTATCTGCGAGCTAAGGACTCAAGTCGGCTACGACTTAAGAGTTTAAGTCGGCTACGACTTAACAGAAGAGGAAGCAGTCACGACCTAACTAATCCGTTGAGGAGAAATGCGCAGGGAGATTGGGACTTGAGTCGGCATGCGCTTAAGTCGGCCATATGAGCATATGTGTTGTAGTTTGTTGCCTTTGAGTCGTTAGGTCGTATACGACCTAACTGTTGTATCCATGTGGTGTTGAGTCGGCCTTGTGTTGTAAGGTCGCGAGTCTTTGAGTCGTTAAGTCGGTGTGATGTTGGGTCGGCCGAAGGCTGTGTAATGTAATGAACTGAGTCCTTGAGTCGGTCATGTATGTAATGTGTTAGGTCGCGAACGACCTATGATGAGTCGGTCACGTTGAGTTGTATGTTCGGTCGTACTTGTTAAGTCGGTCAGGTTTTGAGTCGTTATGTCGAGTACTTTGTGTTGTAAATAGTAGGTCGGTATGTAGTTGATTCAGTTGAGTCGCTTTGTGTTAAGTCGGTCACGACTTAAGGTGAGTCGTAGGTCGGCAACGACTTAGGGACTGGGTCGAAAACTCTATAAATAGGGGCGTGTGTTGTACATTTGTGGTGGTTGATTTTGAAATAAAATTTCTTGTTGATTGCTTTGAGCTTTCTTCTCCAATTGGTAGTTGAGTGTAATCTCCTATCTCCACTTACGTCATTCGAGTGCGCTCGAATCCACGTTTGTTGAAGCCGATTCACGGAATCTAGTGCGCTAGATCAACGTGCGAAGAATCGTAGATCTTTGAACACGGTATAGTGCGCTATCAACGTGTTTGAGATAGCTAGAATTCGGTATCTTCGGATCAACGAATTTGGGCATTTCGGTATCTTCATTCCATCGATTTCTACATTTCATCGATTGAAGTTTGTTTCGAATTATCCGCTGCGTCACCAGCCAGGGGCAGTTCACAGTTGACGATCGGCCCCCACGCTAGCCGGCCACAGTAAATCGAATAATACCCGCGATTACGGGCCATAATGGCCCGGGTAGTTACTGTGCGCGATCGGCTCCGATGTGTCTTAAGTGCGGCTGTGGTAAAAAAGAAAACTCCCCTCAGAGGCGTAAGATGGGTGACAAATATCTCCAAGACCCACAGCTAGGGAAAGTGACTACAAAACCCGTTTGCCACGAACTTAAGCACATCGACGGCCTTCCGTGACTGGAAGTTGTACTTTTCCTATATTTCCATTTCATTTAAAACTTTTCTCCTATTTTCCGTAACGGTGCTTGAAAGCACAGGACATGAAATAGGGAACGCTCGCTAATGGGAACAGAAACTTACAATCGGATGACGAGACACTCAACAGCATTCCGTGCTTAGTCTTACAGGGCGCATGAAGTTGTCGTCCACAGCCGAAACATGAAGGGCGGTACCTTCTACTTTTATACATTAATGCATAGCTGCAGTTCATATTCACACATCACATTTACGTTGCAAAATGAGAAAATTATACTTTAAGCAAAAAACTTGGCATCAGGCACAGTCAAGTCACTAGTAACATGCATAGTTACATCACTTACACAGCACAGCAAAATAGCGATAACATTCTAACATAAAGGAATCATCTTATGTTATGAAATTACATAAAGTCATTCACCACAAACAATATTATTACAGTCACATCAATGTTTTGGACTAACATAAACAGCAATAAAGAGAAATCAAAAGGTGACCGAATCCGGATAAGGAACCAGCTGCGTCCACGCTTCGCCCTCATCCTACCAACTCTCCAAGCCTACTTAGCCGCAAGGTCGGAGCTCCCAGCATGCTGATCGGAAGCCCCACCTGTCCAATTCAGAAAAAGAGTCCATTAAACTGGCGACGAACGATCAAGTTATGAAAAGCTAAAAAGGGAAAACTCACCAACACCCGCTTCTTGGTTCTCGTCCTCCAACTGCACACCGGCTTCCTCCGCAGCAAGTAGCCGCATCCCCTCCTTCACCGCTACCTTCTCCTCCTTTGAGAACTGGGCGGTAACCATATCCATCCTGAATGCCGCTCCACCTTCCTTATCCGCATCGGCCTTGGCCTCCTCCAAAGCCCGAAGATATATCCTAGCCATGATCCGGGGATAGTCATCCATCCAGGATAGATTACCCTGCTTCCAGGTACGGAAGTACATATCCTGCAACATCTCATCCATCATCCCCTCATTTTCCTCAAACTCCCTCACCCGGGCCTCGGAGGACAGCAACTTAGCAACGGCAACATCCCTCTCCGATCGATATCTCAAGCGGTCAGCCTGGAGAGTCCTCCTCATTTCCTCCATCTCTTCCTTTAGCCTGGCCTGAGCAAGCTCTGCGGCCTCAAGCCTCCCAGATAACTCCTCTACCTGCTCGAGATCCGCCCTCCGAACCGCGTCCACCGTAGCAATAGCTATGTCAATCCGCTCCTTGCAGGCGGCCTCCATCTTTCGCAACTCAGACTTGCTAGCCTCCTCCATGGTTTTCTTTAGTCGTCGGGAGGCCGCCTCGTGCTGGGATATCTGGATAGCCTGATCGGCAAGATGTTTGGCCTGGTCAGAAACCTGTAGCCGCAACCGGATGTTAGCACTTTCGATTTCCTCCCCAGCCCTGGCCAGTCGAGCGTGATGCTCCATTAGCCTCTTGGTTTCCTCAGCCACCCGATCGATGATTGCCTTGGCCTCATTCCCCATGGTCACAATCCGAGTAGTAAGCAAATCGAGGTCTAACGACTTAGCCTCATCAAGCACCCGTACCATGGGATTGTGGGGAAGAAGATGCTCACCCGTGACCTCATCAAAAGAGGTGTCCTAAAAGCTCGGGTCCAGATCAGGGTGGCCGGCAAATGGGTTGCGATCCAAACCAGAACGGTCTATCGGAGTGACGGTTGGATTTTCGGACGGATGGGGGGAAGGCATAAACTCAGTATCCTCTTCAGTAATATCATGGATGGGCTGGACTGGAGGCTGAGGGCCAAGTGAAGGTTCGAACGAAGATCGTCCCCTCTTCCTCCTTTGCATATCTTCTTCAATAACTCCAAGAAGAGGGCGATATCTAACTTCATCCCCAGGACGGCTGGTTGGCGGCTTTGGTTTGGCAGAAGCTTTGAGTAGCTTATACTGTTCGAGGCGGTGCCGGATATCTGATGACTTGGTCGCCTTACCTCTCCTGGAATAAAAGCTAAGTGTTACGAACATACAATGGTCCATAATTTGAGAAATATGTTAAGTTAAAAAGAGTGAGAAGACACATCTATTGTACAAACCCTGCGGAGGAGTAGGATACTGCAATAAGTCCTGAATCTCATTCCAGGACGGAAGCGAACCATAAAATATTCCTAAGTCCCTGTCGTAAATGAAGTCTGCAGAAGTCAAAAGTTCACCTTGAATCGCTGGAGTCGCCTTAGCTGAAGAACTCTTAGAGAATGGATCGGCACTAGCCCCAGCCTTGTCAACCTCCTTTGCCTTCTCCACCGAGGCTGATCCTTCCTCCAACCCCTCAAAAGCCTGGCAGAAGGCATCATCCGTCCACTCCTGGATCTCCCCTGCCTGCTCAGAAGACAAAGCCCCGGCACCACTACCACCCTGTCCTTCACCTTCTCCATCTCCTCCGCTCTCCTCCTCGCCTCTTTCCTCCTCTCCACCTTCCTCCTCCGGAATGTCTGGACATGTGCTGGGAGAGGGTCCATCAGACTTCTTAAGCTTCTTTCCCCCAATGACTGGAGGTAATGAGAAAGGTCTCCTCTTGCTACTCTTCGCAGTAGCCCCATCCATAGCTTTAGCAGCCCTCTCCTCGGCTGTATCTCTCTGTTTAACCACAGATTGACGTGGCAGAATCAGGTTATACTCCAGGAGAGTGGCATTCCTGATCAGGTAAGAAGCCAACCTATCCCTTCCCGAAATGACCTTTATTTCAGCAACCATCCGCGCCAAGGAATCATTCTCCACGACCGCAAAGCCACCTGTTGCTAGCAAGAAATAAAAGCATATAAGAAGAAGCATTGCGATCGGGACAAGGAAAATATGAATGAAGTTCAACTTACAGCCGAAAGTGAAAAGGCGGAAAGAAACAGAGTCATCCTTAATGAAAAACCATTCTTTCTTGAACATACTAAACTTCGAGTACAAATCCAGAACTTGAAGGGCATGGCCGCTTCCAAGCTGATATATGGAGACCCCTTCTTATAGCCTCTCAAGTTGTACAGATACCGGATCTCCCGGTTGGAAGGGGGACGCCCATATTTCCTTTGAAAGATGACGAAAAGACTCACCAGAATGGCGTAGGAGTTAGGCTGAAGCTGGAATGGAGCCACCTTCAGATATGTGATAAAGCTAACTATCCAAGCATTAAGAGGCGGGATAGCACCACACATGCAATGATATCTGCTGTAAGCAAAGTAGCCTTCGGGGGGGGTCATACGGCATCACTCCTTCCCCCGGCAACAGCATGCATGCTCTATCAATCCCGAAGGAGCGGGAGATAACGTCATGTTGCTCCTCTCTGAGAGAGCTCGGAAAGCAATCAGGAGGAGAGTTCAGAAGCTCTTGGGGACCATACCCATCTACTAACGACCTCGGGGTAGGTCCACGATGTTCCGGTCCTGGCTGGGCAGGGGGCACGACGGAAGACTCACTTCTGTCCGTAGATTTTTTTCTTTTCTGATCGGGTTTCCACCTTGTGAGACATTTATCTGCAAACACAAATGCAAGAGTATATTATTAGAACAAGGAGATGCAGAGATACAAACAAGCAAGTGCGTACAGTCTGGGGTTCTCGTTCGTGATTTTAAAAAAGTACGAAAGGCCTAAGAATTCATTCGACAAACCGAGATCCCCAGGGTTCGTTCGGCATTCTCAGTACAAGGTTCGTTCGGCAATTTAAGAGCAAAAGCTCATTCGGTACTCAGAACCCTCGAGAACATCCGGTAGTTCAAGTAAACGGTCCATTCGGGGATCGAACCCTCAAGCTCATTCGGTAGTACAGTATAAAAATTCATTCGGCAGCAAGGGGGTCTCACCTGGTTCGGCTAGCGTCTTGATTCGGCGAAACTAAGGGTTTGATTCGGCAAAAGGTTCGGCTTGGTTGGTAAGGAATGACGAAGGCGCGTGACCCCTATTTATAAGCAAACCTCAATGACCGGACCGTAAGGCTCGACGCTTGAAACCGAATGAGGCTATCCCAGCAAAACAAAGCGTGACACATGCAGGCATGTGCCCCACTTTTGGGGGCAAGTGTTGGGCGAATTCTCACTACCGGTCCAAGGCTTCTCCAACTACCATTGACCGAACCAACTCTCACCACTCCATCAACTACCGGTCCAAACTCCCTCTCCATCAACTACCGGTCCAAGCTCACTCACCATCTACCTGCCGAATCCAATCCCTGTCGAACCAACACACTTCCCCACACCTACCGGACCACCTTCGTGCCGAACCAAACTCCACCGAGCTACCACCAAACCATGCCTGTCGAATAAACCTCCTGTCCACCTACCACCGAACCACGCCTACCGAATAAACCTCCTGTCCACCGAATCAACCTTCATTCCATACACTACCAAATGAACCACCGGTCCAACCATCTCCTACCACCAATCGAACCATCTTAACCACTGCCGAATCAAGGCCAAGAAGACACGACCGAACCAAATTGCCAGGCCAGATCGCTCCAGCCCAGGCCCACCAGCAGCTATATACTTCCAGGACCTCTGCCCCCAGCTTCACGCTATAAATAGAGGGGCAGGGGTACGACAATGGCAGACAAGTTTGAGAGCTCAAGCACGGAAGGAACTTTCATATACTTGTATACAAAGCTTTGTACTTGTAATCTGAAAGAAAAAGGAGAATAACATATAAAGTGGATGTAGGCACGTTCTGGCCGAACCACTATAAATATGTGTGTCTTTTACAGTTTAGTCCCTGCTTTTCATATATTTGCGTAAATCGCCCAAATCCCTAGAAACAACATAAAATCAACTAAATCATACAACTTTGAGGTGTTTGTCCATTTTTTGTGCAAACATCACACTATAACTAAGCATACATATCATACGGATACTACTCATCTCATTACTGAGATCACATCTATCCAATCAATATCATCCATAAGCAAAGATTTATTAACCATCATCTATAATTAATTTAAAATGAATTAAATTAATTACTTCTATCTCTAATTAGTTTAAAATAAATTAAATTAATTACTCACCTATAAATACCGCTTATATATCCATTGATTAATTAACCTAGTTAATTAATCATTCATTAAATATTCTACTTGATTAAACATCTATGATTAATCATTCACTAATTACAATAAGTAACTAGTCTTAAATTAATTTCACAAAATTAATTAACCTTAATCATAAGTAATTAACATTTAATTACTTCATTTATTAATTAACTATAATTAATTACATTTATCCTTAATTAATTATATTAATTAATCACTTAATTAATTAATTATTACTAAATTAAACAATCCTTAATTACATCATTAATTATATTAATTAATGAACTCTAATCTATATTTAAATTAATTACTTTATTAAAATTAATTACATTCAGTAATTAATTTACAATTATTTATCACCTTAATTAATATTAATCCATTAATTAATTACCCTTAATTACTCATTAACAAATTAATTATTCCATAATTAATTATCTTTATTAATTAATCCAACATTGTAAGCTCTTCGTAAGTCTTATGGCGAACTAAATTTTTATTTCATTCCTCTTATGCTATTTTAAGTTCTTCAGCTACCTTGTCACTCTGAGAGATCATCAATAAATAAAAAGGTATCTTATTTTCAAGCTGCGCTACTCAAGGTGTTAACAGATCTATTCCCCATGAATCAGGTACATCTGCTGCTTCCCCTTCTTTGTGATATAGTTAAGTTTATTTTCAGATTTTTATTAGGATATCTTTTAGGAATTTACCTTGAAGATTTTGTATCATATATAGCCTGCTTGCTTTATTATTTTTACTAATAGTAGATTTTGTGTTTTTTGTGGTTAAAATGGTATGATTTTGTTTTTTTTTTTTGTGGTTAAAATGGTATCAGAGCATGGTTGTTTCTAGTGTTACAAATTAGAATTTTGATTTGATCATATAAAATTAAAGTGTCACTTTATTACAGAACCCTCTGAGTTAGTTTTAGGGTGGCAAAGAGGCGTAAATCCCGTTTTCAACTAAACATGGTAAACTTTAAAGTAACCCTAGGACTTTAGAACCCTAATAGTAGAAAATCATTTTCAGGACCTAGTAGAACCCTAACAGAAGTTACTTCCAGTAGTAAACCAAAAGATGAAATTAGGAGTGTCTTATCAAAGTTTAAATCTAAGAAAGAAAAACAAACGGTACAATTAGACGAAGAGGTGGACTTAGACCAAAATCTAGATATTTATAATAATAATCATCTAGATCTTTTAAATCCAAGAATTCTATATAAGATAGGAATTACAAATATCAATACCACGTTAATTAGAAGCATACGAGAAGAAGAAATACGTGTAATAGATAACAGTGTAACTTTAGACATTTTATCTCCAGAAACTATTCAAAAATTAAAAAACACTGGTAAAAGGTTCTTTAACCTAGGACTCATAGTCATAGGAATCAAAACTTTAACCAGAAAAGGATTAGGAACGAAACTTCTAACGCTTGTCCTAGATAAATCTTGGACATCAAATATAGAGAAATCGCTACTCTCGGGAATGGAGATAGACCTAAACGATAAATCAGCTTTAGTATGTTGTGTTCCAGATATTTTCAAAAGTATAAAAGATTTAAAACACCTAAAACTTGGATTTAAGGCAAACGGATTTGAAAACTATATAGGTAATAATTTTATCATCAGCATTGGAATAATAGGAAAAGCAAGTAACAGATCAGGGATGAAGTTTAAAATTAACCTTGATGGAACTGTCCAGAATATTGCTAGTAAAGGCATCAAAATGATAGAACCACGAAGAATAAACCGAGAAGATTTAGCAGGCCTTGAATGGCAACTTAAAGACTTTATAGACAACGATAAAAGTTTATTAATTCCAGAAACACATGTTCTCTATACAAATCAATTTGGAGAACCAAATCTAAGATTCAGTAATTATAAATTTAAACAAAATGAAGAAGAAACAGATACTGAATCTGAAATTAGTGAACATTATAATTTAAACGAAATAGTTTCTGAACAATTAAATGCTATGAATTGGGACGAAGGTCCAAAATTCAATGAATATGATTCAGATCTAGAAATAAACGATGAACTAGATATTCTTGGATATCTGGTTGATGAAGAATACACTCAACAATATGATACAGAAAACATAGAAATTGACGAAACTTTTAAAACAGAAAGCAAACGAACATTACATGAGATTATAAACAGAAAGATCACAGTTGAAAACATAAGACAAGAAACAGATGATATGCTTATAGCATGTATAACGGAACTCGATATGTCTTATGAAGAAGCTTTTACAACATTATCCAAACATTTTAACATGCCTTTAATTGAAGATATTCTAAACAAAAAAATTCCATTAAGTGATTTCTTTATTGAAACCAACTTTATGGATCAAGCTATGATTCCAGTAAATAAGCGAAGTAGATTTGACAATGAACCCAGTTCTCAATATAAAGAAGGACCACTAAAAAGAGAGCAATGGGCTAAACCAGATTTAGATTACACACATAAAAGCCCTTATATAGGAAAAGGCTTGCGAAAACCATATGGCAAACTATACAGCCATAATATGTTATTACTTGAAAATCAATCCCCCCAGTTATGGTCGGAAGAAATCCTTATCTGGAAACAAAATGTAGTAAGATATTGGGAAGTAAACAAAAAACCAGAAATGGATATGTGGGCAGTTCTTGAAACCACGTTAGGCCCATCAGCACTAGGAATTTATCAAAGTCGTAAAACAGATAATCCAGCTGTAATTACAGAACAAAAAGCTTTAGAAAATAACCCATACAACTTTACTAGTTTTATTAGACTATTACTTATTGGAAATGATCCAGGAAAAGGAGGAAATCTAATACAGAATACAGCTATAAGAAATCTTGAACAACTAAGTATACGAGATTTCAAATACATAAAAGAATTCAGCTAAGACTTTGCTATAACCTTAGCTCAAACTGGCAAAGCCATGGATGAAGAACTATGTGATAAATATTTTTCAAAACTTCCGGGCGACTTAGGACGCAAATTACAAGAAGATTGGAACATTGCATATGGATCGGTGCCAAAATTAGGTATTGGTCCAAGAATTATGTTTGTTTTTCAAGAATTAGAAAAACGCTGTAAAGAAGGTACATTACAAGAACAGATCAAAAGACAGGCTTGGGTATTCTGTAGAACAGCCATCTACAATCCGCAAGCATACGGTTTTTATAAACCAAGAAAATATCTTCAAAAATCAAAATTCTACAATAAACGTAAAAAAAGACAAGTATGTTAAACGAAGTAAACCAAACAGAAAATGTAATTGTTACATTTGTGGTGATCCTAACCATTTAGCAAACCGATGTCCAAATCGCCAAAATAATCAACAAAGAGCAAATCTAGTTGACGAAATAGGCGAATTTGATATTAAAAGTTTAAGTGAAAACGATGAAACGGGATCTATTTAAGTATAGTTTCAGAAAATGAAGAAGGAACTTCACAAAATAGTATCACCTATACATTAATGAACAATGAAGACGAATGTAATCATCAATGGATCCAGAACAGAGCAAATGATCATGTACCATGCTTCATTTGCTATCGATATCCAGAATAAGTAAACGATTTCAATGTGACAAATGTTTTATAGAAATTTGTTTTCTTTGTGCAAAACAACAATTTAACCTAAAACTTATCTACAAACAAAATACAACAGATAATAAAAACATTTTCCAAGAGACATTAGAAAAACATGATGCACAAATCAAGCTATTGCAAATACAGGTAACTATGTTACAAAATGATATTACGCTGCTAAAAACTAAAGAAAAAGATTTTAGCCAAACAGAACCAGAAATTAATCCTACACAAAATGAAAAAACAGAAAATTTAGAAAACAGTTTAACAGAAAATACAGAATTTTCCGTTAACATCAATAAATATAATATATCTTTATTAACACTTAATTGTCGAATATGGCTTGACAACAACAAAGTCATAGATACAGTCGCAATAATTGACACAGGAAGTACTAAAAGATTAATAGCCTATTCTTTAGTTCCATCCCAATACAGAATACCATTGAATTATATAATTACCTCTAAAACAACAAATCAGAGTTTTATGACACTATCACATAATCTACCTGGAGAATCTATGATTCAATTCAAAGATTTTGCAGGCAACTATAGTTCAAAATATGGATTAGGACAATGTACAATTACACCAGCAGAAATTAAGAGTAATGAATTTTTGCTTGGATTAAATTTTATTTTAAACTATAGAGGTAGTATTTCTATCTCTAGAAACAGCATCACCTTCAGCAAACAAAATTACACCTTACCCACAAATTACCATGTTTTTCAATCAGAGTGCACTCGAAAGCGTGGTGGACAGGGAGAATTAGATTTTTTTTTAACAGACAAAGAACATAATAAAAACTCTCCAAAGCATAAAGAACATAAAAATGCTTTAGTAATTTTAGCAAATGAAATATTTAGAGAATTAGAAAAGGGAAAGGAGGTGAAGTATGTCCCTTATCATATTATATCTAAACTAGAAAAAATAGGATTGATTGGTGATGATGTCACCAAAAACAGAGTTAGTTACATATGCAAAATAAAACTAATAAATCCAGAAATTACGATTAAAACAGCCAATATAGATTATAGTCCAGCAGATGTAAAAGAATTTAAAATACAGATTAATGAAATGCTAAACCAAAAGCAAATTCGCAGATGAGACAGTAGACACCAATTAGCAGCATTTATCGTAAGAAATCATTCTAAAAAGAAGCGAGGAAAGCCCAGAATTGTTTACAACTACAAACGGTTAAATGATAAAACAGAAGACGATGGATACAATATACTCAACAAAGATACGTTAATAAATCTAATTCAAAACAAGCGAATATTTAGCAAATTTGACTTAAAATCTGGATATAATCAATTAAAGTTAGAACAAGATTTTAAGCCCTGGACCGCATTCATGTGTTCTGAAGGGCATTTTGAATGGAATGTCCTTAGTTTTGGCTTAAAAACGGCCCTAGCAATTTTTCAACGTTTTATGGATAGAATTTTTAAAAAATATGAATTTTATTTAGTTTATATAGATGATATTCTTGTTGCAAGCAATAGTATTAAAGAACATGAAAATCATCTTAAAACAATTTTTCAAGAAATAGAAGCAAACGAGTTAGTAGTATCAAAATGCAAAATGGAACTTTTTAAACAAAAGATTTCATCTTTAGGACTAGAAATTGGAAACGGTAAGGTTGAAGTTCAACCTCACATTTCACAGAAAATTATTGAATTTCCAGACAGATTAGACAACAAAAATTCAAGCATTCTTAGGCTTAATAAATTGTGCTAGAAAATTCATTCCTGATCTAGCAAAGATGGTTGGTCCACTTTACGGAAAAATTTCAAAATACGGAGAATCTAGATTAAATTCTGAGGATATAAAACTAGTTCAAAAAATCAAAAAACAAAGTAAAAAAGATTAAACCTCTAGAATTAACTCTAGAATCAGATTGCATTATAATAGAATGCGATGGTTGCAAAGAAGGATGGGGAGCCATCTTAAAATGTAAGCCATCCAAGTACAGTGATCGATTAACAGAAAAAATTGCAGCCTATGCAAGCGGCAATTTTCAGACAACATCAAAATGGACATCCTTAGACTTTGAAATCCAGGCATAATCATGGCATTAGATAAATATAAAATTTATCTTGATAAAGAATTTACAGTTCGTACTGATTGTGAGGCAATTTTCAAGTTCATATCTAATGAAAACTCAAAAAAAAGTAAACAGAACACGATGGTTAAACCTACAGAACCTTATTCCAGGAAATGGATATAAGATTAATTTTGAGCACATCAAGGGAAAAAACAATCAGCTAGCAGACATTTTATCTAGAAAATTATCTTATATTTTTAACCAAGTTTGTGATTTCCAAGAAAGAAACAATATGAATGTACAGATAGACAAAGGGAAGGAGAAAGCCGAACGTAGTAACAAAGCAAATAAGTCACAGAAAGTGGAAGTGCAAACTACATTAGCAGAAACATAAGTTAAAACAGAAACGTCATCTCCCAATAGAATAGAAAGCCAAATTCCATGCATGACATTTGGTCAGAATTCTCTGACTATTTACAGAAACGATGATCCTAGGAGGTTTAAACCCCTGGTTCGAATAAACGATCAATCGCAACAGTGTCTTCTTGATCATCTATGGAACTTACGAACCATAGACCAAGAAAGAAAAAATAAACAGAAATTAGGTAATTGTTTGCGCCAAAATTGGCCACAAACCCCAAATACCGTGAAAGCACCAGTTATGAATACAACTCAGCAATATTCAAACACAAATTACAGATCTCAACAAATAACCCAAAAATGTTTGCACAAGAAATGGGCAAACACCTCCAAGTCGTATGAGTTAGTTGATTTTGTGTTGTTTTTAGTGATTTGGGTAATTTATGCAAATATATGAAAAGCAGGGACTAAATTGTAAAATACACACAGATTTATAGTGGTTCGGCCAGAAAGTGCCTACGTCCACTTTATATGTTATTCTCCTTTTTTTCTCAGATTACAAGTACAAAGCTTTGGTTACAAGTAACTGAAAGTTGTTTGAAAGTTCTATCTGTGCTTGAGCTCTCAAACTTCTCTCCATTGTTGTACCCCTACCCCTCTATTTATAGAGTGAGGTTGAGGGTAGGGGTTTTGGATGTATATAGCTGCTACTGGGCCTGGGATGATGCAATCTGGCCTGGCAAAGTTGGTTTGGCAATGCTTTGGTCCGGCGTTGCCTTGGTTCGGCAGTGGATGGAGAATGAGTTGGTTCGGTAGGCGTGGGAAGAGTGTTGGTTCGGTGGGATTTGGTCCGGTAGGAGCATGGAGATGGAGCTGGACCGGTAGTGGCATGGTTCGGTGGAGAGTGGTTCGGCTAGGAGTTGGTTCGGCAGGCATGGGAGGTGGGTTGGTTTGGTAGGAACATGGAGAGGGCGTTGGTTTGGTGGTGGCCTCCTTCATCTTGGTTTGGCGGTAGCACCGGTCTAGTGAAAACACGCCCAACACCGATTGATACGAATATGCTGCTAACCTTCACCATCCCATTGGTACGAAGTGCATCAATACGAACTCCTAAGTGCCTGATCGATTCGAACCATCCTTGCCAATTTGTTAATATTCCAGTTTTGACCAAAAATGGGATAACACTTTGCCCCCCAAAACATGCCTTGTGATAGGAAGGCATGTTTTGTAATGCCATGAGCTGGATGTTCATATCCTGTTGATGTCCTGTAAAGGAATTTACAGTTTTATGTGACCTCAAATGTCGACCGCTCGGGATCAAGATATTTGAGATGAAGTGTGACCGTTTACGGTCAAGCGCCTAACTTCAAATGACGATCGTTCGGGATCGAGCCATTTGAGGCGAAGTGCGACCGCATGCGGTCAAGTGGTGGACCTCAAATGACGACCATTCGTGATCGAGCCATTTGAGGTAAGGTGAGTTGTGCCGTTCGGGGCGAGTTGTGACCGTTTGAGGTCGGGTTGTGCCGTTCGAGGCGAGTCGTGACCGTTCGAGGTCGGGTTGTGCCGTTCGAGGCGAGTTGTGACCGTTTGAGGTCGGGTGCCGTTCGAGGCGAGTTGTGACCATTCGAGGTCGGGTACCGTTCGAGGTGAGTTGTGATTGTTCGAGGTCGGGGGCCGTTCGAGGCGAATGAGTGTGCCCAGGGGGGACTTAATATTATCAGTACCGTAGTTATTGTTTAGGGGAGTTTCCGAATCAAAGACTTCGGCAGTTCGCTGCCATGCAAGAGGTGCTCGTGGACCATTTGCGATCCACGGGCATACAAGTAATTTTTCCATAGAATTGCAAATGTTAAAGCAATAATCATATGAACCTTACAGCAGACATGTCCAAACAGGAAGAATTTAAATGTTCAAATCAAAATCAAAGCAAAGAGCAGAATGAAGATGTCAAAGCATAAACTCTTACTATAACGCGGCTGGTAGTCATTCAGAGCATGCCTATGGATCATGCGCGATCGCTCACATGTGTAAATGATTTAACCGTGTTAGCGAGAGGTTTACAACTTGTTCATCGTTATTTTAATCAAGCAATCAATGGATAATTAAATGGTGCCCCGATCCAGGGTCACCTCTAGCCGATGTAGACGGTGGTCGCTCTGGCTCCACAGCTGGAGTTCGCCTCCTCACATACTGAAGGAGCATACCGTTCCTGATATGCCCTTCCACCTCGTCCTTCAAATGCCTACAATCATTAGTGTTATGACCGTTTAATTCATGGAATACACAAAACTTATCTGATTTTCTTTCGTCAGAGGTTGGATCCCTTCGCATTGGTCTACGATACGGAACCTGCTCCTTGGTATCCTAATAAATTCGTTCCAGACTCTCACTCAGCTCAGTGTAAGTGGTGAATCGCGGCTCCCTCCATTGCCGCTTTGACCTGTCCTCGTCATTCTCAGTCTTTCTTTTACCTCTACTAGTTTCCGCGCCTTTCTCAGGGGGATTTCCTCCTTTGATCGCATAAATATCAATTCCTTCTTATTCTCTTTCGGCGTTCGCATCCTCCAATCGCAGAAACTTTTCCGCCTCATGATAGAATTCTCCTAGATCCAAGGGTGGATCCTTAGTTAATGAATTTTTGAACTCTATTCCGTCAGCTATCCCGGACACAGTCGCTATCATAACCATGGATGGATCTGGTCGATCCAGCGAAGCTGCCGCCGCATTGAATCACGTTAGGTAACTCCTCAAAGTCTCTCCAGTTTTCTGCTTTAGGGTTGCCAAGGTCATCACATTCTTGGGTCTTGTAATGTGGACCCTAAATTGCCTCATAAATCTCTCAATCAAATCATTCCACGTTCCGATGGATCCACTCTCCAATTGTCTAAACCACAATGCTGCGATATCCGCCAAGTACAATGGAAAGCACCGGGCCATAACCTCCTCTGATGCCCCCAGCACTTCCATATGCCTTATATACTTCGTTAGATGAACCGTGGGGTCCGTTCTCCCGTCATACATGTTCAACGATGGTAACTTGAAATCCGGTGGGTTCCTAGCTTGTCTGATTGCTGGAGAAAAAGGACTCCTATTAATATCCTCCAAATCTTTGTTTACCAAACCGCCTCTCATAGCTTTTCTAACCATCTCTGCCAACCTGTCATTGCCTCCGAGATGCAATCTTTGTTCATTACTTTCGACCTGCCCCCCGAGTCCACGAGGGAATTCTGGGATATGCCCCCTTGACTGAGCGTTCACTCCTCTGCTGCTCCCAGGTTGTGCAGATGCTTCTCTTTCTCTCTCCGAAATTGGATCTATGTTCTCCATGGGTGTGCCTCCTAATCCAGGTGCTATGCCGGATAGTCCTGCTCCGTTCCGAACTCCATCCGCTTATCTATTCTGTGCTCCAAGTTACCCAATCTGCTGAAACAAATTCTAAATCAACTCCTTTTGTCTTTTCATCATTGTCTCCATCTCATCCCTGGTGATGAAGACTGAAGTTTAGTTCTCTCCTGAGGAAGCCCTTTGACTCCCTTCGTGCTGACTTCTTTCTGGTCTCTGTCTTCTACTTGTTTTCCTTCCAAGAGCCATAATCTCGTATAGACTTCTGGTTCTTAAAGAGAGTCTCTTAACAAATCTTTGCGAGGCAATGATTAAAACGCTCCTTGAGTTCAGTTCTCAGTGAAAGCACCAAAGTGTTTGCGCCAAAATTGGCCACAAACCCCAAATACCGTGAAAGCACCAGTGTATGAATACAACTCAGCAATATTCAAACACAAATTACAGATCTCAACAAATAACCCAAAAATGTTTGCACAAGAAATGGGCAAACACCTCCAAGTCGTATGAGTTAGTTGATTTTATGTTGTTTTTAATGATTTGGGTAATTTATGCAAATATATGAAAAGCAGGGACTAAACTGTAAATACACACAGATTTATAGTGGTTCGGCCAGAAAGTGCCTACGTCCACTTTATATGTTATTCTCCTTTTTTCCTAAGATTACAAGTACAAAGCTTTGGTTACTTGTAACTGAAAGTTGTTTGAAAGTTCTATCCGTGCTTGAGCTCTCAAACTTCTCTCCATTGTTGTACCCCTGCCCCTCTATTTATAGAGTGGGGCTGGGGGTAGGGGTTCTGGATGTATATAGCTGCTGGTGGGCCTGGGCTGATGCAATCTGGCCTGGCAAAGTTGGTTTGGCAATGCTTTGGTCCGGCGTTGTCTTGGTTCGGCAGTGGATGGAGAATGAGTTGGTTCGGTAGGAGTGGGAAGAGTGTTGGTTTGGTGGGATTTGGTCCGATAGGAGCATGGAGATGGAGCTGGACCGGTAGTGGCATGGTTCGATGGAGAGTGGTTCGGCTAGGAGTTGGTTCGGCAGGCATGGGAGGTGGGTTGGTTCGGTAGGAACATGGAGAGGGCGTTGGTTCGGTGGTGGCCTCCTTCATCTTGGTTCGGCGGTAGCACCGGTCTAGTGAAAACATGCCCAACACTGATTGATACGAATATGCTGCTAACCTTCACCATCCCATTGTTACGAAGTGCATCAATACGAAATCCTAAGTGCCTGATCGATTCGAACCATCCTTGCCAATTTGTAAATATTCCAGTTTTGACCAAAAATGGGATAACAGTAATTGTTTAGCCTTTTACTTCTCTAGAATACAGCGAAAACCTCTTTCCAAAATTTTCTTTTGTTATATTGTTTTTAAAGGAAATTTTACAGGAATTTTCAAACAGTATAGCCAGGTTCAAATGGCTATAAATAATTTTTATAACCCTATTTTTAAAGGCTTTTACAATTTAAACGATGCTTTGAAAGAAGCCCGAAACTTTTTTGGGCCAAATTACTATGTTGATCCAGAATGTCATCAGTCATATGCCCAGACTACTTCTTCTCCTCCACCTACTCCTAATGATCTTCTCCAAACCCAGGCAATCCAATTAAACGATCTTCAAAATCTCTACCAAAAATATCAAACTCAACTTAGCCAGCTAATACAAGAAAACCAGCTCCTCAAAACTCAACAGCAACAGACCTCATACATCCAAAATACAAATAAACTCCTAGAGAAACAATCCAACAACTAGTTGTAGAAAGGGATGATCTACAACAAAACCAAGCTAAACGACCCAAAACACTTTCTCATCAACAGCTGTCAAACCAGCTAAAACTAAAACCATACCCTATTCTCCAAGATCTTTACAAACTTGCAGGAATAGATATTCAACTAAAAATTGAAAAGATGATAGAAGAATGATGGAATCAACACCTAACACAACTTCAGAAAAGCTTAAGCGCAAATGTACAAAGACACTGCTGAAGGACACCTGTTTAAAGTCATACAGGACAGGAGATCAAATATGCTAAAAGCAAGAGTCTGAATCACTCTTACCCTGCAGTATTGATCAGATTGTTGATTTTTTCGACCATGGGATGTTATCCCGCATTACATTTTCCAGATCAACAAATCCAGAAATCCTTGAGAAATTTGGAAAACGCTTTGCAATGGTGGCGGTACAATACCTAAAACTAGTACCAGGCATTATGGTGTGTATTAGTTCCACAACCCCAAGCTACCATTATGGACAGAATCACCAAATTATACCAGCTTTTCATCGCAGGGAAATATTTAAACATAATGGATACACTAGGGGGCATGCATCAAAGAGTTTAAAGTGTTATTATCAACAGTTTGAAGGATCTCCAATATGGTTTGAAGCACACAAACCATGGGAGTTTCATCACAATAAACGCAACCTAGTGGCACCACTAGGATGGAAAGAACTTGTTTTACAGTCCGAAAGTTCGCGTTACCAAATATGGGGAGAGCTCGAACTAAAAATAATGTTTCCTCCACTCTTCCATGAATATTATTTTGATCCAAATAACGACGTGTTGTTATATGATCAAAACTTTTCAGAAGAAGAAATGGAAGACAGTTGTCCCAGTGTTAGTGACTTAGCCAGGAACATACATTCCCCAGAATTTGATCAAATGGCCGACACTGATTGAAGATACATTATCTTCAAAACAACGTGTCCCGCCACTTTTTACAAAAGAAGAACAGGTGTAAGATTCGATTCCAGCAAATCTTTCCAGCTCATACGAAGATTCCAGAAAACTTAGTGCTGGCAGTATTCTATTCATAGCTTTTATTAGTGCTAACTTTTGTGTAATTCTTAATGTACGACCAGAATCTTAAGGCCAGGTGTGTTTTATTGTTTACCGGTTTAACCGATTATAGTGTGTATAAATAGGTATGTTTGTGCCTCAAGCAAAACATACAAACAATCTAAGAAACATTGTAAGCTCTTCATCAGTCTAATGGCGAACTAAATTTTTATTTCATTCCTCTTATGCTATTTTAATTTCTTCAGTTACCTTGTCACTCTGAGAGATCATCAATAAAAAAAGGCATCTGATTTTCAAGCTGCGCTACTTAAGGTGTTAACAGATCTATTCCCCATGAATCAGGTACATCTGCTGCTTCCTCTTCTTTGTGATATAGTTAAGTTTATTTTCATATATTTTTTTGGTTAAAATGGTATCAGAGCATGGTTGTTTCTAGTGTTACAAATTAGAATTTTGATTTGATCATATAAAATTAAAGTGTCACTTTATTGTCGAACCCTCTGAGTTAGTTTTAGGGTGGAAAAGAGGCGTAAATCCCGTTTTCAACTAAACATGGTAAACTTTAAAGTAACAAGAAAATTGAATATGAACAAGATTAAAAGAATAATTTGTAACCAGGGATTTAATCATACTTTTATTTTGTATCTAAAATTTTTTATCTTTTAATATGATCTATCTTTTAATATGATCTCTCAAAGTAAACATATAAGGAACTTGAAAGCATAAGTAGGAATGAGTTTTTAAAATTATAAGAAAAGAAACTTTTAAAATTGATCCTTCATCCTTTAAACGACTTAGTTATCTCGATCTTGAATATAGTTTTAAGGAACGTGGTATAATCAGTCTTGATAACTACAACTTTGTTTGCCACTTTGAAAAAGGTTTCCAACATATATTACACAGCGATAATAAACAGTTTAATTCAGTAACAGATTTAGTTATAAATTTAGGAATTTCTTTAGAACAGTACAATAATTCTACTGCAAGAACCTTAGAAATAATTGCTAAGAACCTTGAAAATAAAAATAAAACGTTAAAACAATTAGTAGAAAATTTTGATTTTGTTAAAAATCAAAACGAAAATATTTTACACAGTTTAATTAATCTAAAAAATAATTTTCCAGATAAGTCATCAGTAAACGAGCTTAAGTTCCTATTAGAAACAAATAAGCCTAAAACTTTAGAACTTGAATCTAAACGAATATTTGAAAATCTTAAGTCAAGAACACTTGAATTAGACACTAAGCTAAAACAGGTTGAAACAGTATTAAAAGAAGTAAAACAGATTGTTAGTGGTTGATGAATAAGTTCTTACAAAGGGCAATTGAAGAAGCAAGTAAATTTGCAACTCAACCAGTTCCAAAACAAAGGTTTACTATATATTCTGGTAACAGTCTTTCCGACAAAGAATATCCAAATTTATTTAATATAATTATAAGTTTAATCTTCAAATTTTAGAAAAACTTGAACAGCTTGAGAATAAACAGTCTTTTAATCAGGAATTAGATAAAATTTCTGAACAGTTATCAAAGTTAAGCTTAGGAGAACCAGTGGTCATTAAAACCAGACAACCGGAAGTTTACAAATTTTGTATTCTAAAATAATGAATAGTAGAAAATCATTTTCAGGACCTAGTAGAACCCTAACAGAAGTTACTTCCAGTAGTAAACCAAAAGATGAAATTAGGAGTGTCTTATCAAAGTTTAAATCTAAGAAAGAAAAACAAACGGTACAATTAGACGAAGAGATAGACTTAGACCAAATTCTAGATATTTATAATAATAATCATCTAGATCTTTTAAACCCAAGAATTCTCTATCAGACAGGAATTACAAACATCAATACCACGTTAATTAGAAGTATACGAGAAGAAGAAATACATGTAATAGATAATAATGTAACTTTAGGCATTTTATCTCCAGAAACTATTCGAAAATTAAAAAACACTGGTAAAAGGTTCTTTCACCTAGGTCTCATAGTCATAGGAATCAAAAATTTAACCAGAAAAGGATTAGGAACGAAACTTCTAACGTTTGTCCTAGATAAATTTTGGACATCAAATATAGAGAAAGTGCCACTCTCAGGAATGGAGATAGACCTAAACGATAAATCAACTTTAGTATATTGTGTTCCAGATATTTTAAAAATTATAAAAGATTTAAAACACCTAAAACTTGGATTTTAGGCAAACGGATTTGAAAACTATATAGGTAATAATCTTACCATCAGTATTGGAATAATAGGAAAAGCTAGTAACAGATCAGGGATGAAGTTTAAAATTAACCTTAATGGAATTGTCCAGAATATTGCTAGTAAAGGCATCAAAATGATAGAACCACGATGAATAAATCCAGAAGATTTAGCAGGCCTCGAATGGCATCTTAAAGACTTTGTAGCCAATGATAAAAGTTTATTAATTCCAGAAACACATGTTCTCTATACAAATCAATTTGGAGAACCAAATCTAAGATTCAGTAATTATAAATTTTAACAAAATGAAGAAGAAACAGATACTGAATCTGAAATTAGTGAACGTTATAATTTAAACGAAATAGTTTCTAAACAATTAAATGCTATCAATTGGGACGAAGGTCCAAAATTCGATGAATATGATTTAGATCTAGAAATAAACGATGAACTAGATATTCTTGGATATCTGGTTGATGAAGAATACACTTAACAATATGATACTGAAAACTTAGAAATTGACGAAACTTTTAAAACAGAAAGCAAACGAACATTACATGAGATTATAAACAGAAAGATCACTGTTGAAAACATAAGACCAGAAAAATTTTATATGCTTATAGCATGTATAACGGAACTCGATATGTCTTGTGAAGAAGCTTTTACAACATTATCCAAACATTTTAACATGCCTTTAATTGAAGATATTCTAAACAAACAAATTCCATTAAGTGATTTCTTTATTGAAACAAACTTTATGGATCAAGCTATGATTCCCGTAAATAAACGAAGTAGATTTGACACTGAACCCAGTTCTCAATATAAAGATGGACCACTAGAAAGAGAGCAGTGGGCTAAACTAGATTTAGATTACACACATAAAAGCCCTTATATAGGAAAAGGCCTGCGAAAACCATATTGAAAACTATACAGCCATAATATGTTATTACTTGAAAATCAATCCCCTCAGTTATGGCCGGAAGAAATCCTTATCTGGGAACAAAATGTAGTAAGATATAGGGAAGTGAACAAAAAACCAGAAATGGATATGTGGGCAGTTCTTGAAACCATGTTAGGCCCATAAGCACTAGGAATTTATCAAAGTCGTAAAACAGATAATCCAGCAGTAATTACAGAACAAAAAGCTTTAGGAAATAACCCATACAACTTTACTAGTTTTGTTAGACTATTACTTATTGGAAATGATCCTGCAAAAGGAGGAACTCTAATACAGAATACAGCTATAAGAAATCTTAAACAACTAAGTATACGAGATTTCAAATACATAAAAGAATTCAGCCAAGACTTTGTTATAACCTTAGCTCAAACTGGCAAAGCCATGGATGAAGAACTATGTAATAAATATTTTTCAAAACTTCCGGGCGACTAAGGACGCAAATTACAAGAAGATTGGAACATTGCATATGGATCGGTGCCAAAATTAGGTATTGGTCCAAGAATTATGTTTGTTTTTCAAGAATTAGAAAAACGCTGTAAAGAAGGTACATTACAAGAACAGATCAAAAGACAGGCTTGGGTATTCTGTAGAACAGCCATCTACACTCCGCAAGCATACGGTTTTTATAAACCAAGAAAATATCTTCGAAAATCAAAATTCTACGATAAACGTAAAAAAGTCAAGTATGTTAAACGAAGTAAACCAAACAGAAAATGTAATTGTTACATTTGTGGTGATCCTAACCATTTAGCAAACCTATGTCCAAATCGCCAAAATAATCAACAAAGAGAAAATCTAGTTGATTAAATAGGCGAATTTGATATTGAAAGTTTAAGTGAAAACGACGAAACAGGATCTATTTACAGTATAGTTTCAGAAAATGAAGAAGGAACTTCACAAAATAGTATCACCTATACATTAATGAACAATGAAGACGAATGTAATCATCAATGGATCCAGAACAGAGGAAATGATCATGTACCATCCTTCATTTGCTATCGATATCCAGAAATAAGTAAACGATTTCAATGTGACAAATGTTTTATAGAAATTTGTTTTCGTTGTGCAAAACAAAAATTTAACCTAGAACTTATCTACAAACAAAATACACCAGATAATAAAAACATTTTCCAAGAAACATTAGAAAAACATGATGCACAAATCAAACTATTGCAAATACAGGTAACTATGTTACAAAATGATATTACGCAGCTAAAAACTAAAGAAAAAGATTTTAGCCAAATAGAACCAGAAAGTAATCCTAAAAAATGTACAAACAAAAAATTTAGAAAACAATTTAACAGAAAATACAGAATTTTCCATTAACATCAATAAATATAATATATCTTTATTAACACTTAATTGTCGAATATGGCTTGACAACAACAAAGTCATAGATACAGTCGCTATAATTAACACAGGAAGTACTAAAAGCTTATTAGCCTATTCTTTAGTTCCATCCTAATACAGAATACCATTAAATTATATAATTACCTCTAAAACAGAAAATCAGAGTTTTTTTGATACTAACACATAAATTACCTGAAGAATCTATGATTCAATTCAAAGATTTTGCACGCAAGTATAGTTCAAAATGTGGATTAGGACAATGTACAATTACACAAGCAGAAATTAAGAGTAATGAATTTTTGCTTGGATTAAATTTTAGTTTAAACTATAGAGGTAGTATTTCTATCTCTAGAAACAGCATCACCTTCAGCAAACTAAATTACACCTTACCCACAAATTACCATGTTTTTCAATCAGAGTGCTCTCGAAAGCGTGGTGGACAGGGAGAATTAGATTTTTTAACAAACGAAAAACATAATAAAAACTCTCAGAAGCATAAAGAACATAAAAATGCTTTAGTAACTTTAGAAAATGAAATATTTAGAGAATTAGAAAAGGGAAAGGAGGTGAAGTATATCCCTTATCAAATTATATCTAAACTAGAAAAAATAGGATTGATTGGTGATGATGTCACCAAAAACAGAGTTAGTTACATATGCAAAATAAAACTAATAAATCCAGAAATTACGATCAAAATAGCCAATATAGATTATAGTCCAGCAGATGTAAAAGAATTTAAAATTCAGATTAATGAAATGCTAAACCAAAAGCTAATTCGCAGATCAGACAGTAGACACCGATCAGCAGCATTTATCGTAAGAAATCATTCTGAACAGAAACGAGGAAAGCCCAGAATTGTTTACAACTACAAACGGTTAAATGATAAAACAGAAGACGATGGATACAATATACCCAACAAAGATACGTCAATAAATCTAATTCAAAACAAACGAATATTTAGCAAATTCAACTTAAAATCTGGATATAATCAATTGAACTTAGAAGAAGATTTTAAGCCTTGGATAGCATTCGTGTGTTTTGAAGGGCATTTTGAATGGAATGTCCTTAGTTTTGGCTTAAAAACGGCCCCAGCAATTTTTCAACGTTTTATGGACAGCATTTCTAAAACATATGAATTTTGTTTAGTCTATATAGATTGTATTCTTGTTGCAAGCAACTGTATTAAAGAACTTGAAAATCATCTTAAAACAATTTTTCAAGAAATAGAAGCAAACGGGTAAGTAGTATCAAAACGCAAAATGGAACTTTTAAACAAAAGATTTCATTTTTAGGACTAGAAATTGGAAACGGTAAGGTTGAACTTCAACCTCACATTTTACAGAAAATTATTGAATTTCCAGACAGATTAGACAACAAAAAGAAAATTCAAGCATTCTTAGGCTTAATAAATTATGCTAGAAAATTCATTCCTAATCTAGCAAAGATGGTTGGTCCACTTTACGGAAAAACTTTAAAAACGGAGAATCTAGATTCAATTCTGAGGATATAAAACTGGTTCAAAAAATCAAAAACGAAGTAAAAAAAATTAAACCTCTAGAATTACCTCTAGAATCAAATTACATTATAATAGAATGTGATGGTTGCAAAGAAGGATGGGGAGCCAACTTCAAATGTAAGCCATCCAAGTACAGTGATCGATCAACAGAAAAAATTGCAGCCTATGCAAGCGGCAATTTTCAGACAACATCAAAATGGACATCCTTAGACTTTGAAATCCAGGCATTAATCAATGCAGTAGATAAATATAAAATTTATCTTAATAAAGAATTTATAGTTCGTACTGATTGTGAGGCAATTGTCAAGTTCATATCTAATGAAAACTCCAAAAAAGTAAACATAACACGATGGTTAAACCTACAGAACCTTATTCAA
Organism: Allium cepa; assembly: GCA_030765085.1. Classification (NCBI taxonomy): domain Eukaryota; kingdom Viridiplantae; phylum Streptophyta; class Magnoliopsida; order Asparagales; family Amaryllidaceae; genus Allium; species Allium cepa. The sequence continues at coordinate 752,324,314 of CM060931.1, read as the reverse complement.
GGAAACGGACATAAGATTAATTTTGAGCACATTAAGGGAAAAAACAATCGGCTAGCAGACATTTTATCTAGAAAATTATCTTATATTTTTAACCAAGTTTGTGATTTCCAGGAAAGAAACAATATGAATGTACAGATAGACAAACGGAAGGAGAAAGCCGAACGTAGTAACACAGCAAATAAGTCACAGAAAGTGGAAGTGCAAACTCCATTAGCAGAAACAGAGTTTAAAAGAGAAACGTCATCTCCCAACAGAATAGACAGTCAAATTCCATATATGACATTTGGTCAGAATTCTCTGACTATTTACAGAAACGATGATCCTAGGAGGTTTAAACCCCTGGTTCGAATAAACGATCAATCGCAACAGTGTCTTCTTGATCATCTATGAAACTTACAAACCATAGACCAAGAAAGAAAAAATAAACAGAAATTAGGTAATTGTTTAGCCTTTTACTTCCCTAGAATACAGCAAAAATCTCTTTCCAAAAATTTCTTTTGTTATATTGTTTTTAAAGGAAATTTTACATGAATTTTCAAACAGTATAGCCAGGTTCAAATGGCTATAAATAATTTTTATAACCCTATTTTTAAAGGCTTTTACAATTTAAACGATGCTTTGAAAGAAGCCCGAAACATTTTTGGGCCAAATTACAATGTTGATCCAGAATGTCATCAGTCATATGCCTAGACGACTACTTCTCCTCCACCTACTCCTAATGATCTTCTCCAAACCCAGGCAATCCAATTAAACGATCTTCAAAATCTCTACCAAAAATCTCAAACTCAACTTAGCCAGCTAATACAAGAAAACCAGCTCCTCAAAACTAAATAGCAACAAACCTCATACATCCAAATACAAATAAATTCCTAGAGAAACGAATCCAACAACTAGTTGTAGAAAGGGATGATCCACAACAAAACCAAGCTAAACGACCCAAAACACTTTCTCTACAACAGCTGTCAAACCACCTAAAACTAAAACCATACCCTATTCTCCAAGATCTTTACAAACTTGCAGGAACAGATATTCAACTAAAAATTGAAAAGATGATAGAAGAACGATGGAATCAACATCTAACAGAACTTCAAAAAAGCTTAGCACAAATGTACAAAGACACTGCTGAAGGACACAAGTTTAAAGTCATACAGAACAGGAGATCAAATATGCTAAAAGCAAGAGTCGATGAATCACTCTTACCCTGCAGTATTGATCAGATTGTTGATTTTTTCGACCATGGGATGTTATCCCGCATTACATTTTCCAGGTCAACAAATACAGAAATCCTTGAGAAATTTGGAAAATGCTTTGCAATAGTGGCGCTACAATACCTAAAACTAGTACCAGGCATTATGGTGTGTATTAGTTCCCAAGCCCAAGCTACCATTATGGACAGAATCACCAAATTATACAAGCTTTTCCGCATGGCAATATTTAAACATAATGGATATACTAGGGAGCATGCATCAAAGAGTTTAAAGTGCTATTATCAACAGTTTGATGGATCTCTAATATGGTTTGAAGCACACAAATCATGGGAGTTTCATCACAATAAACGCAACCTAGTGGCACCACTAGGATGGAAAGAACTTGTTTTACAGTCCGAAAGTTCGCGTTACCAAATATGGGGAGAGCTCGAACTAAAAATAATGTTTCCTCCACTTTTCCATGAATATTATTTTGATCCAAATAACGACGTGTTGTTATATGATCAAAACTTTTCAGAAGAAGAAATGGAAGACAGTTGTCCCAGTGTTAGTGACTTAGCCAGGAATATATATTCCCCAGAATTTGATCAAATAGCCGACACTGATTAAAGATACATTATCTTCAAAACAACGTGTCCAGCCACTTTTTACAAAAGAAGAACAGTTGTAAGATTCGATTCCAGCAAATCTTTCTGGCTCATACGAAGACTCCAGAAAACTTAGTGCTGGCAGTATTCTATTCACAGCTTTTATTAGTGCTTACTTTTGTGTAATTATTAATGTACGACCAGAATATTAAGGCCAGGTCTGTTTTATTGTATACCGGTTTAACCGGCTATATTGTGTATAAATAGGTATGTTTGTGCCTCAAGCAAGACATACAAGCAATCTAAGAAACATTGTAAGCTCTTCATCAGTCTAATGGCGAACTAAATTTTTATTTCATTCCTCTTATGCTATTTTAAGTTCATCAGTTATCTTGTCACTCTGAGAGAAAATCAATAAAAAAAAAGTATCTGATTTTCAAGCTGCGCTACTCAAGGTGTTAACAGATCTATTCCCCATGAATCAGGTACATTTGCTGCTTCCTCTTCTTTGTGATATAGTTAAGTTTTTTTTCAGATTTTTATTAGGATATCTTTTAGGAATTTACCTAGAAGATTTTGTGTCATATATAGCCTGCTTGCTTTATTATTTTTACTAATCGTAGATTTTGTGTTTTTTGTGGTTAAAATGGTATGATTTTGTTTTTTTTATGGTTAAAATGGTATCAGAGCATGGTTGTTTCTAGTGTTACAAATTAGAATTTGATTTGATCATATAAAATTAAAGTGTCACTTTATTGTAGAACCCTCTGAGTTAGTTTTAGGGGGGCAAAGAGGCGTAAATCCTGTTTTCAACTAAACATGGTAAACTTTAAAGTAACAAGAAAATTGAATATGAACAAGATTAAAAGAATAATTTGTAACCACGGATTTAATCACACTCTTATTTTGTATCTAAATTTTTTATCTTTTAATATAATCTACCTTTTAATATGATCTCTCAAAGTAAACGTATAAGGAACTTGAAAGCATAAGCAGGAATGAGTTTTTAAAATTATAAGAAAAGAAACTTTTAAAATTGATCCTCCATCCTATAAACGACTTAGTTATCTGATGAATTGTATATTGGAGATCTATTCAAAATTATTGAATTTCCAGACAGATTAGACAACAAAAAGAAAATTCAAGCATTCTTAGGCTTAATAAATTATGTTAAAAAATTCATTCCAAATCTAGCAAAGATGGTTGGTCCACTTTACGGAAAAATTTCAAAAAAACGGAGAATCTAGATTAAATTCTGAGGATATAAAATTGGTTCAAAAAATCAAAAACGAAGTAAAAAAGATTAAACCTCTAGAATTACCTCTAGAATCAGATTACATTATAATAGAATGTGATGGTTGCAAAGAAGGATGGGGAGCCATCTTAAAATGTAAGCCATCCAAGTACAGTGATCGATCAACAGCAAAATTGCAGCCTATGCAAGTGGCAATTTTCAGACAACATCAAAATGGGCATCCTTAGACTTTAAAATCTAGGCATTAATCAATGCATTAGATAAATATAAAATTTATCTTAATAAGGAATTTACAGTTCGTACTGATTGTGAGGCAATTGTCAAGTTCATATGTAATGAAAACTCCAAAAAAGTAAACAGAACACGATGGTTAAACCTACAGAGCCTTATTCCAGGAAATGGATATAAGATTAATTTTGAGCACATCAAGGGCAAAAACAATCAGCTAGCAGACATTTTATCTAGAAAATTATCTTATATTTTTAACCAAGTTTGTGATTTTCAGGAAAGAAACAATATGAATGTACAGATAGACAAAGGGAAGGAGAAAGCCGAACGTAGTAACACAGCAAATAAGTCACAGAAAATGGAAGCGCGAACTCCATTAGCAGAAACAGAAGTTAAAACAGAAACGACATCTCCCAACAGAATGGACAGTCAAATTCCATGCATGACATTTGGTCAGAATTCTCTGACTATTTACAGAAATGATGATCCTAGGAGGTTTAAACCCCTGGTTCGAATAAACGATCAATCGCGACAGTGTCTTCTTGATCATCTATGGAACTTACGAATCATAGACCAAGAAATAAAAGATAAACAGAAATTAGGTAATTGTTTATCCTTTTACTTCTCCAGAATACAGCAAAAACCTTTTTCCAATGATTTCTTTTGTTATATTATTTTTAAAGGAAATTTTACAGAAATTTTCAAACAGTATAGCCAGGTTCAAATGGTTATAAATAATTTTTATAATCCTATTTTTAAAGGCTTTTACAATTTAAACGATGCTTTGAAAGAAGCCCGAAACTTTTTTGGGGCAAATTACTATGTTGATCCGGAATGTCATCAGTCATATGCCCAGACTACTTCTTCTCCTCCACCTACTCCTAATGATCTTCTCCAAACCCAGGCAATCCAATTAAACGATATTCAAAATCTCTACCAAAAATCTCAAACTCAACTTAGCCAGCTAATATAAGAAAACGAGCTCCTCAAATCTCAAAAGCAACAGACCTCATACATCCAAAATACAAATAAACTCCTAGAGAAACGAATCCAACAACTAGTTTTACAAAGGGATGATCTACAACAAAACCAAGCTAAACGACCAAAACACTTTCTCATCAACAGCTGTCAAACCACCTAAAACTAAAGCCATACCCTATTCTCCAATATCTTTACAAACTTGCAAGAACAGATATTCAACTAAAAATTGAAAAGATGATAGAAGAACGATGGAATCAACATCTAACAGAACTTCAGAAAAGCTTAGGACAAATGTACAAAGACACTGCTGAAGGACACCGGTTTAAAGTCATACAGGACAGGAGATCAAATATGCTAAAAGCAAGAGTCGATGAATCACTCTTACCCTGCAGTATTGATCAGATTGTTGATTTTTTCGACCATGGGATGTTATCCCGCATTACATTTTCCAGGTCAACAAATCCAGAAATCCTTGAGAAATTTGGAAAAGGCTTTGCAATGGTGGCGGTACAATACCTAAAACTAGTACCAGGCATTATGGTGTGTATTAGTTCCACAACCCCAAGCTACCATTATGGACAGAATCACCAAATTATACCAGCTTTTCATCGCATGGAAATATTTAAACATAATGGATACACTAGGGGGCATGCATCAAAGAGTTCAAAGTGTTATTATCAACAGTTTGAAGGATCTCCAATATGGTTTGAAGCATACAAACCATGGGAGTTTCATCACAATAAACGCAACCTAGTGGCACCACTAGGATGGAAAGAACTTGTTTTACAGTCCAAAAGTTCGCGTTACCAAATATGGGGAGAGCTCGAACTAAAAATAATGTTTCCTCCACTCTTCCATGAATATTATTTTGATCCAAATAGCGACGTGTTGTTATATGATCAAAACTTTTCAGAAGAAGAAATGGAAGACAATTGTCCCTGTGTTAGTGACTTAGCAAGGAATATACATTCCCCAGAATTTGATCAAATGGCCGACACTGATTAAAGGTACATTATCTTCAAAACAACGTGTCCTGCCACTTTTTACAAAAGAAGAACATGTGTAGGATTCGATTCGAGCAAATCTTTCCAGCTCATACGAAGACTCCAAAAAACTTAGTGCTGGCAGTATTCTATTCACAGCTTCTATTAGTGCTTACTTTTGTGTAATTATTAATGTACGACCAGAATCTTAAGGCCAGGTGTGTTTTATTGTTTACCGGTTTAACCAGCTATAGTGTGTATAAATAGGTATGTTTGTGCCTCAAGCAAAACATACAAGCAATCTAAGAAACATTGTAAGCTCTTCATCAGTCTAATGGCGAACTAAATTTTTATTTCATTCCTCTTATGCTATTTTAAGTTCTTCAGTTACCTTATCACTCTGAGAGATCATCAATAAATAAAAAAGGTATCTGATTTTCAAGCTGCGCTACTCAAGGTGTTAACAGATCTATTCCCCATGAATCAGGTACATCTGCTGCTTCCTCTTCTTTGTGATATAGTTAAGTTTATTTTTAGATTTTTATTAGGATATCTTTTAGGAATTTACCTTGAAGATTTTGTATCATATATAGCCTGCTTGCTTTATTATTTTTACTAATCGTAGATTTTGTGTTTTTTGTGGTTAAAATGGTATGATTTTGTTTTTTGTGGTTAAAATGGTATCGGAGCATGGTTGTTTCTAGTGTTACAAATTAGAATTTTGATTTGATCATATAAAATTAAAGTGTCACTTTATTGTAGAACCCTCTGAGTTAGTTTTAGGGTGGCAAAGAGGCGTAAATCCCGTTTTCAACTAAACATGGTAAACTTTAAAGTAACGAGAAAATTGAAAATGAACAAGATTAAAAGAATAATTTGTAACCAGGGATTTAATCATACTCTTATTTTGTATCTAAAAATTTTTATCTTTTAATATGATCTATCTTTTAATATGATCTCTCAAAGTAAACATATAAGGAACTTGAAAGCATAAGTAGGAATGAGTTTTTAAAATTATAAGAAAAGAAACTTTTAAAACAGATCCTTCATCCTTTAAACGACTTAGTTATCTCGATCTTGAATATAGTTTTAAGGAACGTAGTATAATCAGTCTTGATAACTACAACTTTGTTTGCCACTTTGAAAAAGGTTTCCAACATATATTACACAGCGATAATAGACAGTTTAATTCAGTAATAGATTTAATTATAAATTTAGGAATTGCTTTAGAATGGTACAATAATTCTACAGCAGGAACCTAAGAAATAATGCTATGAACCTTGAAAATAAAAATAAAACGTTAAAACAGTTAGTAGAAAATTTTGATTTTGTTAAAAATCAAAACGAAAATATTTTACACAGTTTAATTAATCTAAAAAATAATTTCCAGATAAGTCATCAGTAAACGAGCTTAAGTTCCTATTAGAAATAAATAAGCCTAAAACTTTAGAACTTGAATCTAAACGAATATTAGAAAATCTTAAGTCAAGAACGCTTGAATTAGACACAAAGATAAAACAGGTTGAAACAGTATTAAAAGAAGTAAAGCGAATTGTTAGTGGTTGATGAATAATTTCTTACAAAGGGCAATTGAAGAAGCAAGTAAATTTGCAAATCAGCCAGTTTCAAAACAAGGGTTTACTACATATTCTGGTAATAGTCTTTCAGACAAAGAATATCCAAATTTATTTAATATAATTATAGGTCTTAATCTTCAAATTTTAGAAAAACTTGAACAGCTTGAGAATAAACAGTCTTTTAATCAGGAATTAGATAAAATTTCTGAACAGTTATCAAAGTTAAGCTTAGGAGAACCAGTGGTCATTAAAACCAGACATCCAGAAGTTTACAAATTTTGGATTCCAAAATAATGAATAGTAGAAAATCATTTTCAGGACCTAGTAGAACCCTAACAGAAGTTACTTCCAGTAGTAAACCAAAAGATGAAATTTCCAGTGTCTTATCAAAGTTTAAATGTAAGAAAGAAAAACAAACGGTACAATTAGACGAAGAGATAGACTTAGACCAAAATCTAGATATTTGTAATAATAATCATCTAGTTCTTTTAAACCCAAGAATTCTCTATTAGACAGGAATTACAAACATCAATACCACATTAATTAGAATTTTACGAGAAGAAGAAATACGTGTAACGTTTCGAATTTTTCCCGCTCGAAAATCAACATCCATACTTTACATCGTATTCGAATGCTGTAGATTCGACCGTTCAAATCCGATTCGCCGGAGCTTACAACACAATTAAGTAAACGACACAGCGAAATAAAAGAATAAGACATTGATATACAGCTTTGATACAATATCTGGTACAATGAATATCAATATACATCAGAGATATGATACAAAAAATAGCAGCGGAAAAGGAAAATAGATAACATCTAGCAGCGGAATAATATAACTCTAAGATAGTCTTCAAAAGAGAACTCTAGAAGCAGCAGCTCGATCCAACATCACGATAAGCAGAGACAAGCAAGTCTCGTCCACATCCAAAGACTGAACTAGCTCCAGATTATTCACTGAACCTAACTATTCTAAAACCCCAACCCTAAACTGCTCGTGTAGAAAATTTTAAGCACCCAGAGATTAGGAAAGAAACAATAAACTCCGGATCAGTCATGGGACTGGTGTGAGCAACAAAAAAATAGTTTATCTTCAAAAACAAACAACAAGAGAATTTTAAATTAGATTCGCAATGCTTTTACAAAATGAGACTACCATAAGGCCTCCCGCACACACACACAATGAAAACGCAGAATCGGAGGAGATTTCTCCATATGATAGTCAAAGATGCTTGATACGCATTAAAAAGAAACATTTGATATTATTACTAGTGCATAGTGTAGTAAAAATCATTTCGAAAGTAAAAATATAAATCTTAGCCAACATAGACATTTCGAACTATGCCTACTATAGCTACCATCCAAACAGTGGGGCGCCACCATAAGTGAATGATAGGTTCTACAACTAAAACCGTATAAGGTACGTATTTGAAGAATGGATTTCCAACAAATGGTCGGGCAAAGGATCTTCCCATCGCCACATGGAAACGCCTCTAGAAGGACGCCCCGGGCATCCCAACTGGATCTCTGCCAAACAAGGCCGGCTACCCCCCTTCCCGGGGAATGTACAAAACCTCAGATATGCCACCCCCGGTCCTTTGGGACCTTTATACGAGGCGCCTCTAAACCAACAACACCACACAGTAATAGATATAGTGTATTCACATGAGTAAGTATCTGGGCTCCATACCATGATACTACCCCTTTCCAGAAGGAATGGTCATACCCTAGAGAAGCTACCCTTGAAACCTTGCCGCACAATTCCTGTTTCGACCATTACCGGTTTGTGAGGCTCGACGAAGTCTCGTCCACAAAGATACGCTTTTTTACAAAAGTCACGCTTTGATCAACAAATGATCAGCAGCACTCAGCATGCCACATTACCAAGTTGGGAACATATTGCCGATAACCTTCAACTACATAACCTCTGAGCTCGTACGTCTCAGAGAAGGGTGTTAATGCTAAGAGAATAAATTCTCCGCCACCAATAGAAATGTATTTGAAAGAAATCTTCTTTATATCTCAAAATGTAATGTCAGACATACAATCTATACAAGTCTGCTCTGGATTTAGAACAGAACCGAAGGCACATCCAAAGAAGTCCTTGCAATCCGGATAATCCCTAATCACGTCCGAATTTCCCGTCACATATGGAGATCTCTATACCGGGGATCAGCCAATGCAGAGACAATCGACGATAAACCCTTTCGTTTTCGAAAATATCCGGTCTTCACCACCGATCTTCAAATGCTATCCATAACGACGTATCACATATTCGGAATAGGTAATACGACCCAAAGGTCCTTTCCCGGCTAACCCGAATAGTGAGCGCAACATTTAAAACATATGGATATGGGATTTCAATTAAGTCACAACTTAATAATTCAAAATTTTCTTTCAAATGATTTAAACCAATTACCGTTTCCAATCTTTTAAACAGAAAGATCAATTTCACAAAAATTCACCCAGTTTCTCAAAGGTTCATTCATAAGTTTCAAAACAATTCCATCTCAATTGGATTAATTCATTTAAATCTTTAAATCAAAGATTTGTTTCATAGCTTTCAAATCTCCCCAAATTTTCTCTTTCAAAAACTCGTTTCCAAATATTCATTTATAACTTGGAAAACTATTTCAGTTTAAACTGGAAATCCCTTTAATACAATTTGAAATCCATTCCTCCTATGAAACCTTTTTATCATTTAGAAACAACAGTCTTTTTTCGGAAAAACCCGATTTCATTTATACAAGTTGCAATCTTTGGGTTAATTCAAATTCCCAAAAGAACAATACTTTAAAAATGGTTTGACTCATATATATAACTAGCATAGTATCGTTAACCCCTAGTTTCAAATCATAGAATTCAATTTCAAGTATTGAATTCAAATTTAAATCAAAATATTTAAATTCCAAAACTTAATCAAGTTATTCAAAAAACAAATTTCATCTTTGAAATTCCATTTCAAAAGCTTTTCACTTTAACCCGATTTCATTTCAAAAACATTTGAATTCAAATGGTCTATTTAAAAATCGTTTCAAAAATATGTGACTTAATCGATTTCCTCGTGAAATCCATTTTTGTGTGTGTATAAGTGTGGTCCATGGGTCTAACACAATAGTGCAACATCATTCAATCATCATAGATTCAAATACAACAATATAGTTGATAAGCGATATAACTATAACGTTTATCGCTCATTCATAGATTCACAGATAATATACAGATGTATCATCAATGAATAAAATTATACATAGCACAATTCACAGATCAAAATATCACAGATCGGATAGGACAATCAATCAAGACATTTCATACAAACAATCATTCATAAGTAACGTCAAGCATTTAATAATCATTTATAAGCAGGATTAATTAAGTGTTTAATCCTAATTAATTCAATTTATTTTTTTATTAAATAAATTACTTATGAATTTATTATCCATTTTTTTATTAATTATAAAACATTTGATATAAATTTATTAAATCAATCACCTTAATTAATTGAATTATTCTTTATTAATCATATTAATTTAATTACCTTAATTAATCAACCACATTAACTATTCTTCAAAGTAATTAACCTTTAATATTTGATTAATCAATCTTTAATTATCTATCCTAATTACTTCCATTAAGCAATTATTATCTTTAGTTAATCATTCATTAATTACTTGATTAATTAACTTGAATTCTTAATTAATTACTTTAATTACTCTAATTAAGTAATTCACTTCAAATAATAATGATTTACCTGTAACAAATATGTCAACTTAACCTTTGAAAGTTAATTATCCATTTTAAACATCATTTATAATAATTATTCTTAATTATTAATAAATTAATCTTAATCACAAATCATTAATCACTTTATTATCATTAATAATATAAATTAACTTACTTTTAAGTTCAAAATTTAAAACATTTGATTTTGTTCCTAAATTACTTATTAAGTTTTATTTAAAATAACTTATTAAAATATAAGTTTAAAACTTAATTGTTTTTTGTTTAAAAATCCTTTATTTAATACCTTCTAACTTAATAATGAAATCATCATTTATAAAGGAAATAATTCTTAGAAATTTATTTAACTAATTTGCTATAGTTACAAAACTTGGAAACATAATCCCCGGGCAAACCCGAGCTAAACGCTGGAGTACTCGAGCTCTGCTTCGAGTTTTTCCCCCTAATAACCCGAGTGCCTCCCCAAAACTTCATTTTAAACTTTAAAATTTTGTTTAAGTCTCTTCCCAGTAAAACGCATAGCCTGCTCGAACGAGAACTCGAGGTAGCACGTAGATTTCACGAGACATGCTCCGAGTTCCACCTTTCTTCCCCAACTCCACATTTCAGATAAATACGCGAACTTGCACGTACACGTGCACAAACGCCACGACCCACTCCGGTCAACGCCGCAGCCCTACCCAAGTCACCATCGACAATCCCAAACGTTCCAAGCCATCCACGATGCAAAATCATCCCCGAGTCAAAATCGAGCGAGTACAGGGCCAATTCTCTTTTTCCTGTACCCATTCGAACACCAAGATCTGCCTCGCCCACCTCGTGACGCCACCGGAGTCCACGCGAACCTGACCAAGCCTCCGCCACTCACCCACGAGCCTATCCCCATAGGTGCGATCGCCCAGATTACTGTGATGATGCCAACATTTGCTCGTGAACAACAGCAAACCAAAACGAACCCAAAACCCTAGTTGCGCCTCGTACTAATATCTCACGCGATGGAAAAATCATATGATAATTTTCACAACTTCATCGATGGCCAAGTTTTCTTCGAGAAAAATTTCAAAACCCAAAATTCGTTCAATCGCCAGTAATCGATTCAAAAGCATATTCTATTCAAATATGAACTGCACATAAGATACTTGATTAAAAATCATCGTATTGATTTTAAAAATCATAACTTTGTATGTTTATACAAGTTATATAAACAAATCCAAAATTTACAACATTCCAAATTTTCATGTGTTCATACTTTTACTGTAAAACTTGATTTACACTGTTCTTTTTATTTTCCAAAGCCCTATCCAACTTGTTTTTGTTTACCTAAATTTTAACCTCTAATCTAGTATGAAACAAATATCTTTTGTTTATAGACTACATCCTAACAGTAAATGGTTCAAGTGAAAGATTTTTTTTTTAAATAAATCTTGAGCTAAAAATAAACTGCTAACAAAGAAGATACAAGGGATATACATATACCCATATTCACACATCCATACTTATTCATACCAAACACATACATTCCAAAACTATATATCCAAAAATAATCTAAATCTTTTTAAAATGTGTTATTACTCACCTTATTCTTCCAGAAATAATAACAGTGCCTTTAATTTGCACAGGCTTGAGAAATGCAAGCTGAAACCCCCTTTGATCTCTGGCTTAAATGCAGTTGTATTTTGTTGAAGTTTTTGTTTTTGTTTTGTTTACTTCAGTTTTACTTGGCTTGATGAATGAACTGAGAGGGAGAATTGACAAATAAGGAGAAGGTGTATAGGTATATACATATAAAAGGATAGTTGTACAGGTGATGTTATGTGCTAAAACATCTTGCATTAATTACCTTGTACAAAACTATATACTTATTCAAAATTTAAATCATCCTTGAATATAAAAGATTGTCTTCTTGCAAGCCATCATACATAAGCTTACTTGTTTATTTGACCTGCAGTTTTTATTTTTATATTTTTTTTAAAAAAAAACAATTTGAACTGACTTGTTTGCTGCTTAGAGATAGAAGCATTAAATGCACAAGTACTTTGTGTATATAGATGTAAAGTTGAATTTTACTTTGTTTAAATTTTCGCTTGCCAAATTTTCGCTTGCCTGCATACTTATCTACAGGTTTTACTCCTATTTGTATAAACCTGGTTTGCCTTTTTCTTTATGTACATATTATAAAGTTATAGGCATGGCTGAAAACGGTCTTCAACATTTCGAATGACTACAACATTGCTACCATTTAATGCCAAGTACTTTACATCTCTACTTAAATATTATATTTTCTATCTTCTTTTACAAGCACACTTATACATGACTTGTTTTCTATTTAAGCATGGGTTTGTTTGACTAACCTGATTTTATCTCGGCTAATGATTTTATGTTTGGTGGCTGATATCATGTACATAAATCATTTCATTTGATTTGTTTATTTGTGTGAAGATAATTTGTTCTATTATTTTCTTGCTTTATATCTTTGTGCTTATCAAATTTGTTTTTCAAGTCTACTTATATTTTCGTTTGTGCACACTTGTTTTACACTTGTATTTCTCGTAAATTAAAAACTTTTAAATAAATTTTTGTATTAATCGTTTTCTTTCTTTTGTTTCTTGTTTTGTTCCTACATACTTATAGTTTTTATTTATTTTGTCCTTGTTACTTTGAAACAAAATGAATATCCAAAATAATTATATTGTTAGAATTGTTGCTAATATATTTACTTTATACTTGAATGTATTTGTATCTTTTATTTTCTTGTTTGTACTTAACATTCATTATTTATTTTTATTATTTTGTAAGTATATTTTGAACTTTACATTATTTATAAATCTCAATTCGATTGAATTCAAATACATTAGTTAAAAACGAATCCTAATTCAACTAATATGTTATATCAATTACCAAATTTTTCACAATTTTTTATTCAAAAATTAAAATTAAATGTCAATTTAAACTTAATAAATTCGAGATCGTTACATACTTCCCCCCTTAAAAGGAATTTCGTCCACGAAATTCGCCAGAGAGAGATAACGAAGATAGATGAAATATAGAGAAATATCTTTTCAGATCAACCTGGGTATTAATTCTGCGTTTGGCTTACCAAATCAGAATATCAACAATAGATACAAGAAATTATAATAGAATTTCAAATTTAGTTTTAAACGAAATCATTTTATCGATACTATTCAAAATTATCCTTTATATTCTATTAATCAAGCTAACTCAATTTAAAATTTTCTACTTTATTTAAAATTTCCAATTTCAAATTCATATTCATTAAAGTTTAGATCGAAAACTGATAAGAAACCAATGAAATACGAAGTAAGGATTTTCTACAATGATTCGTATGGCCACCATCACACCAAAACCTCTTCTTGGAGCTGTCACGAAGCAATCAAAAGAATTTGGAGTCGAATCAAAGGAAATTGAGAAGAAAAAGTTGTTTCCACTGTTGCAGGGTATTGACCATTTATAATCGTATTCCCCTGTTCCGTATCGCGTCCTCTTCTTGCCCTCATACTTACTATCAACAGATAGAAAGAGAATTCACTGGGACATTCGAACGGATATCTTAGGGATATACTCATTCTAGGGATACTTCACCCTATCTCAAATGAGCTACTTAATGTGTTATACTCCTAAGCAAAAGTTCAACCTAAGCTCTAATAACAAATGTAACGTTTCGAATTTTTCCCGCTCGAAAATCAACATCCATACTTTACATCGTATTTGAATGCCGTAGATTCGACCGTTCAAATCCGATTCGCCAGAGCTTACAACACAGTTAAGTAAACGACACAGCGAAATAAAAGAATAATACATTGATATACAGCTTTGATTCAATATCTGATACAATGAATATCAATATACATCAGAGATATGATACAAAAAATAGCAGCTGAAAAGGAAAATAGATAACATCTAGCAGCGGAACAATATAACTCTAAGATAGTCTTCAAAAGAGAACTCCAGAAGCAGCAGCTCGATCCAACATCACGATACGCAAAGACAAGCAAGTCTCGTCCACATCCAAAGACTGAACTAGCTCCAGATAATTCACTGAACCTAACTATCTGAAAAACCCAACTCTAGACTGCTCGTGTAGAAAATTTTGAGCACCCAAAGTTTAGGAAAGAAATAATAAACTCCGGATCAGTCATGGGACTGGTGTGAGAAACAAAAAAACAGTTTATCTTTAAAAACAAACAACAAGAGAATTTTAAATTAGATTCGCAGTGCTTTTACAAAATGAGACTACCATAAGGCCTCCCGCACACACACACAATGCAAACGCAGAATCGGAGGAGATTTCTGCTTATGATAGTCAAAGATGCTTGATACGCATTAAAAAGAAACATTTGATATTATTACTAGTGCATAGTGTAGTAAAAATCATTTCGAAAGTAAAAATATAAATCTTAGCCAACATAAACATTTCGAACTATGCTTACTATAGCTACCATCCAAACAGTGGGGCACCACCATAAGTGAATGATAGGTTCTACAACTAAAACCGTACAAGGTACGTATTTAAAGAATGGATTTCCAACAAATGGTCGGGCAAAAGAACTTTCCATCACCACATGGAAACGCCTCTAGAAGGACGCCCCGAGCATCCCAAATGGATCTCTGCCAAACAAGGCCGGCTACCCCCCTTCCCGGGGAATGTACAAAACCTCAGATATGCCACCCCCGGTCCTTTGGGACCTTTATACGAGGCGCCTCTAAACCAACAACACCACACAGTAATAGATATAGTATATCCACATGAGTAATTATATGGGCTCCATACCACGATACTACCCCTTTCCAGAAGGAATGGTCATACCCTAGGGAAGCTACCCTTGAAACCTTGCCGCACAATTCCTGTTTCGACCATTACCGGTTTGTGAGGCTCGACGAAGTCTCGTCCATAAAGCTACGCTTTTTTACAAAAGCCACGCTTTGATCAACAAATGATCAGCAGCACTCAGCATGCCACATTACCAATTTGGGAACATATTGCTGATAACCTTCAACTACATAACCTTTGAGCTCGTACGTCTCAGAGAAGGGTGTTAATGCTAAGAGAATAAATTCTCCGCCACCAACAGAAATGTATTTGAAAGAAATCTGCTTTATATCTCAAAATGTAATGTCAGACATACAATCTATACAAGTTTGTTCTGGATTTAGAACAGAACCGAAGGCACTTCCAAAGAAGTCCTTACAATCCGGATAATCCCTAATCACGTCCGGATTTCCCATCACTTATGGAGATCTCTATACCGAGGATCAGCCAGTGCAGAGACAATCTACGATAAACCTTTTCGTTTTCGAAAATATCCGGTCTTCACCATTGGTCTTCAAATGCTATCCATAACGACGTATCACATGTTCGGAATGGGTTATACGACCCAAAGGTCCTTTCCCAGCTAACCCGAATAGTGGGCGCAACATTTAAAACATATGGATATGGGATTTCAATTAAGTCACAACTTAATAATTCAAAATTTTCTTTCAAATGATTTAAACCAATTACCATTTCCAATATTTTAAACAAAAAGATCAATTTCACAAAAATTCACCCAGTTTTTCAAAGGTTCATTCATAAGTTTCAAAACAATTCCATCTCAATTGGATTAATTCATTTAAATCTTTAAATCAAAGATTTGCTTCATAGCTTTCAAATCTCCCCAAATATTCTCTTTCAAAAACTCGTTTCCAAATATTCATTTATAACTTGGAAAACTATTTCATTTTAAACTGGAAATCCCTTTAATACAATTTGAAATTCATTCCTCCTATGAAAGCTTTTTATCATTTAGAAACAACAGTCTTATTTCGGAAAAACCCGATTTCATTTATACAAGTTGCAATCTTTGGGTTAATTCAAATTCCCAAAAGAACAATACTTTAAAAATGGTTTGACTCATATATAACTAGCATAATATCGTTAACCCCTAGTTTCAAATCATAGAATTCAATTTCAAGTATTGAATTCAAATTTAAATCAAAATATTTAAATTCCAAAACTTAATCAAGTTATTCAAAAAACAAATTTCATCTTTGGAATTCCATTTCAAAAGCTTTTCACTTTAACCCGATTTCATTTCAAAAACATTTGAATTCAAATGGTCTATTTAAAAATCGTTTCAAAAATCTGTGACTTAATCGATTTCCTCGTGAAATCCATTTTTGTGTGTGTATAAGTGTGGTCCATGGGTTTAACACAATAATGCAACAGCATTCAATCATCATAGATTCAAATACAACAATATAGTTGATAAGCGATATAACTATAACGTTTATCGCTCATTCACAGATTCACAGATAATATACAGATGTATCATCAATGAATAAAATTATACATAGCACAATTCACAGATCAAAATATCACAGATCAGATAGGACAATCAATCAAGACATTTCATACAAACAATCATTCATAAGTAAGGTCAAGCATTTAATAATCATTTATAAGCAGGATTAATTAATTGTTTAATCCTAATTAATTCAATTTATTTTTTTATTAAATAAATTACTTATGAATTTATTATCCATTTTTTTTATTAATTATAAAACATTTGATATAATGTTATTAAATCAATCACCTTAATTAATTGAATTATTCTTAATTAATCATACTAATCTAATTCCCTTAATTAATCAACCACATTAATTGTTCTTCAAAGTAATTAACCTTTAATATTTGATTAATCAATCTTTAATCTTTAATTATCTATCCTAATTACTTCCATTAAGCAATTATTATCTTTAGTTAATCATTCATTAATTACTTGATTAATTAACTTGAATTCTTAATTAATTACTTTAATTACTTTAATTAAGTAATTCACTTCAAATAATAATGATTTACCTGTAACAAATATGTCAACTTAACCTTTGAAAGTTAATTATCCATTTTAAACATCATTTATAATAATTATTCTTAATTATTAATAAATTAATCTTAATCACAAATCATTAATTACTTTATTATCATTAATAATATAAATTAACTTACTTTTAAGTTCAAAATTTAAAACATTTGATTTTGTTCCTAAATTACTTATTAAGTTTTATTTAAAATAACTTATTAAAATATAAGTTTAAAACTTAATTGTTTTTTGTTTAAAAATCCTTTATTTAATACCTTCTAACTTAATAATGAAATCAACATTTATAAAGGAAATAATTCTTAGAAATTTATTTAACTAATTTGCTACAGTTACAAAACTTGGAAACATAATCCCCGGGCAAACCCGAGCTAAACGCTGGAGTACTCGAGCTCTGCTTCGAGTTTTTCCCCCTAATAACCCAAGTGCCTCCCCAAAACTTCATTTTAAACTTTAAAATTTTGTTTAAGTCTCTTCCCTGTAAAACGCATAACCTGCTCGAACGAGAACTCGAGGTAGCACGTAGATTTCACGAGACATGCTCCGAGTTCCACCTTTCTTCCCCAACTCCACATTTCAGATAAATACGCGAGCTTGCACGTACACGTGCACAAACGCCACGACCCACTCCGGTCAACGCCGCAGCCCTACCCAAGTCACCATCGACAATCCCAAACGTTCCAAGCCATCCACGATGCAAAATCATCACCGAGTCAAAATCGAGCGAGTACAGGGCCAATTCTCTTTTTCCTGTACCCATTCGAACACCAAGATCTGCCTCATCCCACCTTGTGACGCCACCGGAGTCCACGCGAACCTGACCAAGCCTCCGCCACTCACCCACGAGCCATCCCCATAGGTGCGATCGCCCAGATTATTGTGATGATGCCAAGATTTGCTCGTGAACAACAGCAAACCAAAATGAACCCAAAACCCTAGTTGCGCCTCGTTCTAATATCTCACATGATGGAAAAATCATATAATAATTTTCGCAACTTCATCGATGGCCAAGTTTTCTTCGAGCAAAATTTCAAAACCCAAATTCGTTCAATCGCCAGTAATCGATTCAGAAGCATATTCTATTCAAATATGAACTGCACATAAGATACTTGATTAAAAATCATCGTATTGATTTTAAAAATCATAACTTTGTATGTTTATACAAGTTATATAAAAAAATCCAAAATTTACAACATTCCAAATTTTCATGTGTTCATACTTTTACTGTAAAACTTGATTTACACTGTTCTTTTTATTTTCCAGACCCCTATCCAACTTGTTTTTGTTTACTTAAATTTTTAACCTCTAATCTAGTATGAAACAAATATCTTTTGTTTATAGACTACATCCCAACAGAAAATGGTTCAAGAGAAAGATTTTTTTTTTTTGAATAAATCTTGAGCTAAAAATAAACTGGTAACAAAGAAGATACAGGGGATATACATATACCCATATTCACATCCATACTTATTCATACCAAACACATACATTCCAAAACTATACATCCAAAAATAATTTGAATCTTTTTAAAATGTGTTGCTACTCACCTTATTCTTCCAGAAATAATAACAGTGCCTTTAATTTGCACAGGCTTGAGAAATGCAAGCTGAAACCCCCTTTGATCTCTGGTTTAAATGCAGTTGTATTTTGTTGAAGTTTTTGTTTTTGTTTTTATTTTGTTTACTTCAGTTTTACTTGGCTTGATGAATGAACTGAGAGGGAGAATTGACAAATAAGGAGAAGGTGTATAGGTATATACATATAAAAGGATAGTTGTACAGGTAATGTTATGTGCTAAAACATCTTGCATTAATTATCTTGTACAAAACTATATACTTATTCAAAATTTAAATCATCCTTGAATATAAAAGATTGTCTTCTTGCAAGCCATCATACATAAGTTTACTTGTTTATTTGACCTGCAGTTTTTATTTTTATATTTTTTTTAAAAAAAACAATTTGAACTGACTTGTTTGCTGCTTAGAGATAGAAGCATTAAATGCACAAGTACTTTGTGTATATAGATATAAAGTTGAATTTTACTTTGTTTAAATTTTCGCTTGCCTGCATACTTATCTACAGGTTTTACTCCTATTTGTATAAACCTGGTTTGCCTTTTTCTTTATGTACATATTATAAAGTTATAGGCATGGCTGAAAACAGTCTTCAACATTTCGATTGACTACAACATTGCTACCATTTAATGCGAAGTACTTTACATCTCTACTTAAATATTATATTTTCTATCTTCTTTTACAAGCACACTTATACATGACTTGTTTTCTATTTGAGCATGGGTTTGTTTGACTAACCTGATTTTATCTCGGCTGATGATTTTATGTTTGGTGGCTGATATCATGTACATAAATCATTTTATTTGATTTGTTTATTTGTGTGAAGAAAATTTGTTCTATTATTTTCTTGCTTCGTATCTTTGTGCTTATCAAATTTGTTTTTCAAATCTACTTATATTTCCGTTTGTACACACTTGGTTTACACTTGTATTTCTCGTAAATTAAAAACTTTTAAATAAATTTTTGTATTAATCATTTTTTTTCTTTTGTTTCTTGTTTTGTTCCTACATACTTATAGTTTTTATTTATTTTGTCCTTGTTACTTTGAAACAAAATGAATATCCAAAATAAATATATTGTTAGAATTATTGCCAATGTATTTACTTTATACTTGAATGTATTTGTATCTTTTATTTTCTTGTTTGTACTTAACATTCATTGTTTATTTTTATAATTTTGTAAGTATATTTTGAACTTTACATTATTTATAAATCTCAATTCGATTGAATTCAAATACATTAGTTAAAAGTGATTCCTAATTCAACTAATATGTTATATCAATTACCAAATTTTTCACAATTTTTTATTCAAAAATTAAATTTAAATATTAATTTAAACTTAATAAATTCGAGATCATTACATACTTCCCCCCTTAAAAGGAATTTCGTCCACGAAATTCGCCAGAGAGAGATAACGAAGATAGATGAAATATAGAAAAATATCTTTTCAGACCAACCCAGGTATTAATTCTGCATTTGGCTTACCAAATCAGAATATCAACAATAGATACAAGAAATTATAATAGAATTTCAAATTTAGTTTTAAACGAAATCGCTTTATCAATACTATTCAAATTTATCCTTCATATTCTATTAATCAAGCTAACTCAATTTAAAAATTTCTAATTTATTTAAAATTTCCAATTTCAAATTCATATTCATTAAAGTTTAGATCGAAAACTGATAAGAAACCAATGAAATACGAAGTAAGGATTTTCTATAATGATTCGTATGGCCACCATCACACCAAAACCTCTTCTTGGAGCTGTCATGAAGCAATCAAAAGAATTTGGAGTCGAATCAAAGGAAATTGAGAAGAAAAAGTTGTTTCCACTGTTGCAGGGTATTGACCATTTATAATCGTATTCCCCTGTTCCCTATCGCGTCCTCTTCTTACACTCATACTTACTATCAATAGATAGAAAGAGAATTCATTGGGACATTCGAACGGATATCTTAGGGATATACTCATTCTAGGGATACTTCACCCTATCTCTAATGAGCTACTTAATGTGTTATACTCCTGAGATAAAGTTCAACCTAAGCTCTGATACCAAATGTAACGTTTCGAATTTTTCCCGCTCGAAAATCAACATCCATACTTTACATCGTATTCGAATGCCGTAGATTCGACCGTTCAAATCCGATTCGCCGGAGCTTACAACACAGTTAAGTAAACGACACAGCGAAATAAAAGAATAATACAATGATATACAGCTTTGATACAATATATGATACAATGAATATCAATATACATCAGAGATATGATACAAAAAATAGCAGCTGAAAAGGAAAATAGATAACATCTAGCGGCGGAACAATATAACTCTAAGATAGTCTTCAAAAGAGAACTCTAGAAGCAGCAGCTCGATCCAACATCAAGATACGCAAAGACAAGCTAGTCTCGTCCACATCCAAAGACTGAACTAGCTCCAGATAATTCACTGAACCTAACTATCTGAAAAACCCAACTCTAGACTGCTCGTATAGAAAATTTTGAGCACCCAGAGTATAGGAAAGAAACAATAAACTCCGGATCAGTCATGGGACTTGTGTGAGCAACAAAAAAATAGTTATCTTTAAAAACAAACAACAAGAGAATTTTAAATTAGATTCGCAATGCTTTTAGAAAATGAGACTACCATAATGCCTCCCGCACACAAACACAATGCAAACGCAGAATCGGAGGAGATTTCTCCTTATGATAGTCAAAGATGCTTGATACGCATTAAAAAGAAACATTTGATATTATTACTAGTGCATAGTGTAGTAAAAATCATTTCAAAGTAAAAATATAAATCTTAGCCAACATAGACATTTCGAACTATGCCTACTATAGCTACCATCCAAACAGTGGGGCGCCACCATAAGTGAATGATAGGTTCTACAACTAAAACCGTACAAGGTACGTATTTGAAGAATGGATTTCCAACAAATGGTCGGGCAAAAGAACTTTCCATCGCCACATGGAAACGCCTCTAGAAGGACTCCCCGAGCATCCCAACTGGATCTCTGGCAAACAAGGCCGTCTACCCCCTTCCCAGGGAATATACAAAACCTCAGATATGCCACCCCCGGTCCTTTGGGACCTTTATATGAGGCGCCTCAAAACCAACAACACCACACAGTAATAGATATAGTGTATCCACATGAGTAAGTATCTGGGCTCCATACCATGATACTGCCCCTTTCCAGAAGGAATGGTCATATCCTAGGGAAGCTACCCTTGAAACCTTGCTGCACAATTCCTGTTTCGACCATTACCGGTTTGTGAGGCTCGACGAAGTCTCGTCCACAAAGCTACTTTTTTTACAAAAGCCACGCTTTGATCAACAAATGATCAGCAGCACTCAGCATGCCACATTACCAAGTTGGGAACATATTGCTGATAACCTTCAACTACATAACATCTGAGCTCGTACGTCTCAGAGAAGGGTGTTAATGCTAAGAGAATAAATTCTCCGCCACCAACAGAAATGTATTTGAAAGAAATCTGCTTTATATCTCAAAATGTAATGTCAGACATACAATCTATACAAGTTTGTTCTGGATTTAGAACAGAACCGAAGGCACTTCCAAAGAAGTCCTTGCAATCTGGATAATCCCTAATCACGTCCGGATTTCCCATCACATATGGAGATCTCTATACCGGGGATCAGCCAGTGCAGAGACAATCGACGATAAACCCTTTCGTTTTCGAAAATATTCGGTCTTCACCATCGGTCTTCAAATGCTATCCATAACGACGTATCACATGTTCGGAATGGGTTATACGACCCAAAGGTCCTTTCCCAGCTAACCCGAATAGTGGGCGCAACATTTAAAACATATGGATATGGGATTTCAATTAAGTCACAACTTAATAATTCAAAATTTTCTTTCAAATGATTTAAACCAATTACCATTTCCAATCTTTTAAACAAAAAGATCAATTTCACAAAAATTCACCCAGTTTCTCAAAGGTTCATTCATAAGTTTCAAAACAATTCCATCTCAATTGGATTAATTCATTTAAATCTTTAAATCAAAGATTTGTTTCATAGCATTCAAATCTCCCCAAATTCTCTCTATCAAAAACTCGTTTCCAAATATTCATTTATAACTTGGAAAACTATTTCAGTTTAAACTGGAAATCCCTTTAATACAATTTGAAATCCATTCCTCCTATGAAAGCTTTTTATCATTTAGAAACAACAGTCATATTTCGGAAAAACCCAATTTCATTTATACAAGTTACAATCTTTGGGTTAATTCAAATTCCCAAAAGAACAATACTTTAAAAATGGTTTGACTCATATATAACTAGCATAATATCGTTAACCCCTATTTTCAAATCATAGAATTCAATTTCAAGTATTGAATTCAAATTTAAATCAAAATATTTAAATTCCAAAACTTAATCAAGTTATTCAAAAAACAAATTTCATCTTTGAAATTCCATTTCAAAAGCTTTTCACTTTAACCCGATTTCATTTCAAAAACATTTGAATTCAAATGGTCTATTTAAAAATCGTTTCAAAAATCTGTGACTTAATCGATTTCCTCGTGAAATCCATTTTTGTGTGTGTATAAGTGTGGTCCATGGGTTTAACACAATAGTGCAACATCATTCAATCAACATAGATTCAAATACAACAATTTAGTTGATAAGCGATATAACTATAACGTTTATCGCTCATTCACGGATTCACAGATAATATACAGATGTATCATCAATGAATAAAATTATACATAGCACAATTCACAGATCAAAATATCACAGATCAGATAGGACAATCATTCAAGACATTTCATACAAACAATCATTCATAAGTAAGGTCAAGCATTTAATAATCATTTATAAGCAGGATTAATTAATTGTTTAATCCTAATTAATTCATTTTATTTTTTTATTACATAAATTACTTATGAATTTATTATCCATTTTTTTATTAATTATAAATCATTTGATATAAATTTATTAAATCAATCACCTTAATTAATTGAATTATTCTTAATTAATCATATTAATTTAATTGCCTTAATTAATCAACCACATTACTTATTCTTCAAAGTAATTAACCTTTAATATTTGATTAATCAATCTTTAATCTTTAATTATCTATCCTAATTACTTCCATTAAGCAATTATTATCTTTAGTTAATCATTCATTAATTACTTGATTAATTAAATTGAATTCTTAATTAATTACTTTAATTAAGTAATTCACTTCAAATAATAATGATTTCCCTGTAACAAATATGTTAACTTAACCTTTGAAAGTCAATTAACCATTTTAAACCTCCTTTATAATAATTATTCTTAATTATTAATAAATTAATCTTAATCACAAATCATTAATTACTTGATTATCATTAATAATATAAATTAACTTACTTTTAAGTTTAAAATTTAAAACATTTGATTTTGTTCCTAAATTACTTATTAAGTTTTATTTAAAATAACTTATTAAAATATAAGTTTAAAACTTAATTGTTTTTTAAAAAAAAATCCTTTATTTAATACCTTCTAACTTAATAATGAAATCATCATTTATAAAGGAAATAATTCTTAGAAATTTATTTAACTAATTTGCTACAGTTACAAAACTTGGAAACATAATCCCCAGGCAAACCCGAGCTAAACGCTGGAGTACTCGAGCTCTGCTTCGAGTTTTTCCCCCAATAACCTGAGTGCCTCCCCAAAACTTCATTTTAAACTTTAAAAAAAAAATTAAGTCTCTGCCCAGTAAAACGCATAACCTGCTCGAACGAGAACTCGAGGTAGCACGTAGATTTCACGAGACATGCTCCGAGTTCCACCTTTCTTCCCCAACTCCACATTTCAGATAAATACGGGAGCTTGCACGTATACGTGCACAAACGTCGCGATCCACTCCGGTCAACGCCGCAGCCCCACCCAAGTCACCATCGACCATCCCAATCGTTTCGAGCCATCCACGATGCAAAATCATCACCGAGTCAAAATCGAGCGAGTATAGGTCCAATTCTCTTTTTCCTGTACCCATTCGAACACCAAGATCTTCCTCGTCCCACCTCGTGACGCCACCAGAGTCCACGCAAACCTGACCAAGCCTCCGCCACTCACCCACGAGCCCATCCCCATAGGTGCGATCGCCCAGATTACCGTGATGATGCCAAGATTTGCTCGTGAACAAGAGCAAACCAAAACGAAACCAAAACGCTAGATGCGCCTCGTTCTAATATCTCACACAATAGAAAAATCATATATAATTTTCGCAACTTCATCGATGGCCAATTTTGCTTCGAGCAAAATTTCAAAACCCAAAATTCGTTCAATCGCCAGTAATCGATTCAAAAGCATATTCTATTCAAATATGAACTGCACATAAGATACTTGATTAAAAATCATCGTATTGATTTTAAAAATCATAACTTTGTATGTTTATACAAGTTATATAAACAAATCCATAATTTACAACATTCCAAATTTCCATGTGTTCATACTTTTACTGTAAAACTTGATTTACACTGTTCTTTTAATTTTCCAGAGCCCTATCCAACTTGTTTTTGTTTACTTAAATTTTTAACCTCTAATCTAGTAAGAAACAAATATCTTTTGTTTATAGACTACATCCTAACAGCAAAATGTTCAAGAGAAAGTTTTTTTTTTTTGAATAAATCTTGAGCTAAAAATAAACTGGTAACAAAGAAGATACAGTGGATATACATATACCCATATTCACACATCCATACTTATTCATACCAAACACATACATTCCAAAACTATACATCCAAAAATAATTTAAAGCTTTTAAAATGTGTTGTTACTCACCTTATTCTTCCAGAAATAATAATAGTGCCTTTAATTTGCACAGGCTTGAGAAATGCAAGCTGAAACCCCACTCGATCTCTGGTTGAAATGCAGTTGTATTTTGTTGAAGTTTTTGTTTTTGTTTTTATTTTGTTTACTTCAGTTTTACTTGGCTTGATGAATGAACTGAGAGGGAGAATTGATAAATAAGGAGAAGGTGTATAGGTATATACATATAAAAGGATAGTTGTACAGGTGATGTTATGTGCTAAAACATCTTGCATTAATTACCTTGTACAAAACTATATACTTATTCAAAATTTAAATCATCCTTGGATATAAAAGATTGTCTTCTTGCAAGCCATCATACATAAGTTTAATTGTTTATTTGACCTGCAGTTTTTATTTTTATATATATTTTTTTTAAAACAATTTGAACTGACTTGTTTGCTGCTTAGAGATAGAAGCATTAAATGCACAAGTACTTTGTGTATATAGATGTAAAGTTGAATTTTACTTTTTTTAAATTTTCTCTTGCCTACATACTTATCTACAGGTTTTACTCCTATTTGTATAAACCTGGTTTGCCTTTTTCTTTATGTACATATTATAA
Organism: Allium cepa; assembly: GCA_030765085.1. Taxonomy (NCBI): domain Eukaryota; kingdom Viridiplantae; phylum Streptophyta; class Magnoliopsida; order Asparagales; family Amaryllidaceae; genus Allium; species Allium cepa. Next base: position 752,297,918 of record CM060931.1, on the reverse strand, counting down.
AGTTATAGGCATGGCTGAAAACAGTCTTCAACATTTCGAATGACTACAACATTGCTACCATTTAATGCCAAGTACTTTACATCTCTACTTAAATATTATATTTGCTATCTTCTTTTACAAGCACACTTATACGTGACTTGTTTTCTATTTGAGCATGGGTTTGTTTGACTAACCTGATTTTATCTCGGCTAATGATCTTATGTTTGGTGGCTGATATCATGTACATAAATCATTTTATTTGATTTGTTTATTTGTGTGAAGAAAATTTGTTCTATTATTTTCTTGCTTCATATCTTTGTGCTTATCAAATTTGTTTTTCAAGTATATTTTCGTTTGTACACACTTGTTTTACACTTGTATTTCTCGTAAATTAAAAACTTTTAAATAAATTTTTGTATTAATTGTTTTCTTTCTTTTGTTTCTTGTTTTGTTCCTACATACTTATAGTTTTTATTTATTTTGTCCTTGTTACTTTGAAACAAAATGAATATCCAAAATAAATATATTGTTAGAATTGTTGCCAATGTATTTACTTTATACTTGAATGTATTTGTATCTTTTATTTTCTTGTTTGTACTTAACATTCATTATTTATTTTTATTATTTTGTTAGTATATTTTGAACTTTACATTATTTATAAATCTCAATTCGATTGAATTCAAATACATTAGTTAAAAGCGATTCCTAATTCAACTAATATGTTATATCAATTACCAAATTTTTCCCAATTTTTTATTCAAAAATTAAATTTAAATATCAATTTAAACTTAATAAATTCGAGATCGTTACAATACGTGTAATAGATAACAGTGTAACTTTAGACATTTTATCTCCAGAAACTATTCAAAAACTAAATAACATTGGTAAAAGTTTCTCTCACCTAGGACTCATAGTCATAGGAATCAAAACTTTAACCAGAAAAGGATTAGGAACGAAACTTCTAACGCTTGTCCTAGATAAATCTTGGACATCAAATATAGAGAAAGCGCTACTCTCGGGAATGGAGATAGTCCTAAACGATAAATCATCTTTAGTATATTGTTTTCCATATTTTAAAAAGTATAAAACATTTAAAACACCTAAAACTTGGATTTAAGGCAAACGGATTTGAAAACTATATAGGTAATAATCTTATCATCGGTATTGGAATAATAGGAAAAGCTAGTAACAGATCAGGGATGAAGTTTAAAATTAACCTTGATGGAATTGTCTAGAATATTGCTAGTAAAGGCATCAAAATGATAGAATCACGAAGAATAAATCCAGACGATTTAGCAGGCCTTGAATGGCAACTTAAAGACTTTGTAGACAACGATAAAAGTTTATAAATTCCAGAAACACATGTTCTCTACGCAAATCAATTTGGAGAACCAAATCTAAGATTCAGTAATTATAAATTTAAACAAAATGAAGAAGAAACAGATATTGAATTTGAATTTGGTGAACGTTGTAATTTAAACGAAATAGTTTCTGAACAATTAAATACTATGAATTGGGACGAAGGTCCAAAATTCGATGAATATGATTCAGATCTTGAAATAAACGATGAACTAGATATTATTGGATATCTGGTTGATGAAGAATACACTCAACAATATGATACTGAAAACATAGAAATTGACGAAACTTTTAAAACAGAAAGCAAACGAACATTACACGAGATTATAAACAGAAAGATCACAGTTGAAAACATAAGACAAGAAACAGATGATATGCTTATAGCATGTATAATGGAACTCGATATGTCTTATGTAGAAGCTTTTACAACATTATCCAAACATTTTAACATGCCTTTAATTGAAGATATTCTAAACAAACAAATTCCATTAAGTGATTTCTTTATTGAAACCAACTTTATGGATCAAGCTATGATTCCAGTAAATAAATGAAGCAGATTTGACAATGAACCCAGTTCTCAATATAAAGAAGGACCACTAGAAAGAGAGCAATAGGCTAAACCAGATTTAGATTACACACATGAAAGCCCTTATATAGGAAAAGGCTGGCGAAAACCATATAGAAAACTATACGGCCATAATATGTTATTACTTGAAAATCAATCCCCCCAGTTATGGCCGGAAGAAATCCTTATCTGGGAACAAAATGTAGTAAGATATTGGAAAGTAAACAAAAAACCAGAAATGGATACGTGGGCAGTTCTTGAAACCACGTTAGGCCCATTAGCACTAGGAATTTATCAAAGTCGTAAAACAAATAACCCAGTTGTAATTACAGAACAATAAGCTTTAGGAAATAACCCATACAACTTTACTAGTTTTGTTAGACTATTACTTATTGGAAATGATCCAGGAAAAGAAGGAACTCTAATACATAATACAGCTATAAGAAATCTTGAACAACTAAGTATACGAGATTTCAAATACATAAAAGAATTCAGCCAAGACTTAGCTATAACCTTAGCTTAAACTGGCAAAGCCATGGATGAAGAACTATGTAATAAATATTTTTCAAAACTTCCGGGCGACTTAGGACGCAAATTACAAGAAGATTGGACCATTGCATATGGATCGGTGCCAAAATTAGGTATTGGTCCAAGAATTATGTTTGTTTTTCAAGAATTAGAAAAACGCTGTAAAGAAGGTACATTACAAGAACAGATCAAAAGATAGGCTTGGGCATTCTGTAGAACAGCCTTCTACACTCCGCAAGCATACGGTTTTTATAAACCAAGAAAATATCTTCGAAAATCAAAATTCTACGATAAACGTAAAAAAGACAAGTATGTTAAACGAAGTAAACCAAACAGAAAATGTAATTGTTACATTTGTGGTGATCCTAACCATTTAGCAAACCGATGTCCAAATCGCCAAAATAATCAACAAAGAGCAAATCTAGTTGATGAAATAGGCAAATTTGATATTGAAAGTTTAAGTGAAAACGACGAAATAGAATCTATTTATAGTATAGTTTCAGAAAATGAAGAAGGAACTTCAAAAAATAGTATCACCTATACATTAATGAACAATGAAGACGAATGTAATCATCAATGGATCCAGAATAGAGGAAATGATCATGTACCATGCTTCATTTGCTATCGATATCCAGAAATAAGTAAACGATTTCAATGTGACAAATGTTTTATAGAAATTTGTTTTCTTTGTGCAAAACAATAATTTAACCTAGAACTTATCTACAAACAAAATACACCAGATAATAAAAACATTTTCCAAGAAACATTAGAAAAACAAGATGCACAAATCAAGCTATTGCAAATACAGGTAACTATGTTACAAAATGATATTACGCAGCTAAAAACTAAAGAAAAAGATTTTAGCCAAATAGAACCAGAAAGTAATCCTACACAAAATGAACAAACATAAAATTTAGAAAACAGTTTAAGAGAAAATACAGAATTTTCCATTAACATCAATAAATATAATACATCATTATTAACACTTAATTGTCGAATATGGCTTGACAACAACAAAGTCATAGATACAGTCGCAATAATTAACACAGGAAGTACTAAAAGCTTAATAGCCTATTCTTTAGTTCAATCCCAATACAGAATACCATTAAATTATACAATTACCTCTAAAACAACAAATCAGAGTTTTATGACACTAACACATAAATTACCTGAAGAATCTATGATTCAATTCAAAGATATTGCAGGCAACTATAGTTCAAATAAGAATTAGGACAATGTACAATTACACCAGCAGAAATTAAGAGTAATGAATTTTTGCTTGGATTAAATTTTAGTTTAAACTTAGAGGTAGTATTTCTATCTCTAGAAACAGCATCACCTTCAGTAAACAAAATTACACCTTACCCACAAATTACCATGTTTTTCAATCAGAGTGCGCTCGAAAGCGTGGTGGACAGGGAGAATTAGATTTTTTAACAGACAAAGAACATAATAAAAACTCTATGAAGCATAAAGAACATAAAAGTGCTTTAGTAATTTTAGCAAATGAAATATTTAGAGAATTAGAAAAGGGAAAGGAGGCGAAGTATATCCCTTATCAAATTATATCTAAACTAGAAAAAATAAGATTGATTGGTGATGATGTCACCAAAAACAGGGTTAGTTACATATGCAAAATAAAACTAATAAATCCAGAAATTACGATTAAAACAGCCAATATAGATTATAGTCCAGCAGATGTAAAAGAATTTAAAATACAGATTAATGAAATGCTAAACCAAAAGCCAATTCGCAGATCAGACAGTAGACACCGATCAGCAGCATTTATCATAAGAAATCATTCTGAATAGAAACGAGGAAAGCCCAGAATTGTTTACAACTATAAACGGTTGAATGATAATACAGAAGACGACGGATACAATATACCCAACAAAGATACGTTAACAAATCAAATTCAAAACAAACGAATATTTAGCAAATTCGACTTAAAATCTGGATACAATCAATTAAAGTTAGAAGAAGATTTTAAGCCTTGGACAGCATTCATGTGTTCTGAAGGGCATTTTGAATGGAATGTCCTTGGTTTTAGCTTAAAAACGGCCCCAGCAATTTTTCAACGTTTTATGGACAGCATTTTTAAAAAATATGAATTTTTTTTAGTCTATATAGATGATATTCTTGTTGCAAGCAATAGTATTAAAGAACATGAAAATCATCTTAAAATAATTTTTCAAGAAACAGAAGCAAACGGGTTCGTAGTATCAAAACGCAAAATGGAACTTTTTAAACGAAAGATTTCATTTTTAGGACTAGAAATTGGAATCGGTAAGGTTGAACTTCAACCTCACATTTCACAGAAAATTATTGAATTTCCAGACAAATTAGACAACAAAAAAAAATTCAAGCTTTCTTAGGCTTAATAAATTATGCTAGAAAATTCATTCCTAATCTAGCAAAGATGATTGGTCCACTTTACGGAAAAATTTCAAAAAACGGAGAATCTAGATTAAATTCTGAGGATATAAAACTGGTTCAAAAAATCAAAAACGAAGTAAAAAAGATTAAACCTCTACAATTACCTCTAGAATCAGATTACATTATAATAGAATGCGATGGTTGCAAAGAAGGATGGGGAGCCATCTTAAAATGTAAGCCATCCAAGTACAGTGATCGATCAACAGAAAAAATTACAGCCTATGCAAGCGGCAATTTTCAGACAACATCAAAATGGACATCCTTAGACTTTGAAATCCAGGCATTAATCAATGCATTAGATAAATATAAAATTTATCTTAATAAAGAATTTACAGTTCGTACTGATTGTGAGGCAACTGTCAAGTTCATATCTAATGAAAACTCCAAAAAAGTAAACAGAACACGATGGTTAAACCTATAGAACCTTATTCAAGGAAATGGATATAAGGTTAATTTTGAGCACATCAAGGGCAAAAACAATCAGCTAGCAGACATTTTATCTGGAAAATTATCTTATATTTTTAACCAAGTTTGTGATTTCCAGGAAAGAAACAATATGAATGTACAGATAGGCAAAGGGTAGGAGAAAGCCGAACGTAGTAACACAGCAAATAAGTCGCAGAAAGTGGAAGTGCAAACTCCATTAGCAGAAACAGATGTTAAAACAGAAACGTCATCTCCCAACAGAATAGACAGTCAAATTACATGCATGACATTTGGTCAGAATTCTCTGACTATTTATAGAAACGATGATCCTAGGAGGTTTAAACCCCTGGTTTGAATAAACGATCAAACGCAACCGTGTCTTCTTGATCATCTATAGAACTTACGAACCATATACCAAGAAAGAAAAAATAAACAGAAATTAGGTAATTGGTTAGCCTTTTACTTCTCCAGAATACAGCAAAAACCTCTTTCCAAAAATTTCTTTTGTTATATTGTTTTTAAAGAAAATTTTATGGGAATTTTCAAACAGTATAGCCAGGTTCAAATGGCTATAAATAGTTTTTATAACCCTATTTTTAAAGGCTTTTACAATTTAAACGATGCTTTGAAAGAAGCCCGAAACTTTTTTGGGCCAAATTACTATGTTGATCCAGAATGTCATCAGTCATATGCCCAAACTACTTCTTCTCCTCCACCTACTCCTAATGATCTTCTCTAAACCCAGGCAATCCAATTAAACGATCTTCAAAATCTCTACCAAAAATCTCAAACTCAACTTAGCCAGCTAATACAAGAAAACCAGCTCCTCAAAACTCAATAGCAACAGACCTCATACATCCAAAATACAAGTAAACTCCTAGAGAAACGAATCCAACAACTAGTTGTAGAAAGGGATGATCTACAACAAAACCAAGCTAAACGACCCAGAACACTTTCTCATCAACAGCTGTCAAACCACCTAAAACTAAAACCATACCCTATTCTCCAAGATCTTTACAAACTTGCAGGAACAGATATTCAACTAAAAATTGAAAAGATGATAGAAGAACGATGGAATCAACATCTAACAGAACTTCAGAAAAGCTTAGTACAAATGTACAAAGACACTGCTGAAGGACATAAGTTTAAAGTCATACAGGACAAGAGATCGAATATGCTAAAAGCAAGAGTCGATGAATCACTCTTACCCTGCAGTATTGATCAGATTGTTGATTTTTTCGACCATGGGATGTTATCCCGCATTACATTTTCCAGGTCAACAAATCCATAAATCCTTGAGAAATTTGGAAAATGCTTTGCAATGGTGGCGCTACAATACCTAAAACTAGTACCAGGCATTATGGTGTGTATTAGTTCCACAAGCCCAAGCTACCATTATGGACAGAATCACCAAATTATACTAGCTTTTTATCGCATGGCAATATTTGAACATAATGGATACACTAGGGAGCATGCATCAAAGAGTTTAAAGTGCTATTATCAACAGTTTGAAGGATCTCTAATATGGTTTGAAGCACACAAATCATGGGAGTTCCATCACAATAAACGCAACCTAGCGGCACCACCAGGATGGATAGAACTTGTTTTACAGTCCGAAAGTTTGCGTTACCAAATATTGGGAGAGCTCGAACTAAAAATAATGTTTCCTCCACTCTTCCATGAATATTATTTTATCTCTCAAATTAATTATTTATCACTTTAATTAATATTAATCCATTAATTAATTACCCTTAATTACTCATTAACAAATTAATTATTCTATAATTAATTATCTTCATTAATTAATCTCTTGATTAATTACAAAAGTAATTTATTCAAATTACTTATTAAAATAAAACATCTCTCAATAATTACAATCCAGTAATTATTACTTCTCTAAGTAATATTGCTCTATTAATTACATTAAGTAATTACTATCATTAAATCATTAAATGATTTCTTAAATTAATTAAACTAAATTTAAACAAAACACATTATCAGAATTAGTTACAATAAGTAATTAATCCCTTAGTTACTTTTATTTAGTAATTATACTTAACAAATTACAATTGATTATCTTCAATTAATTAATCTAATCAATTTATCAAAATTAATCACATTAATTAATTATTTAATTATCCTTGGATAATTATCTTATTTAATTAACAACATTTTCATTAATTACTTACTTAATAAAATTATCTTAGATTAATTATTCATTAATCATCTCTAATTATAAATTAATCCAAAACATTAATTAAAATCAATTAAATAAGTAAATTCTTAATTATCTTAATTATTTCCAAAATAATCCATTTACTTATTAATGACTTATTAATATTCAAATGTATTTAAAATAATACATTCCTAAATTAGATTCACTTCCATTTTAAAAGAAAAACCATATAAACATTATCCAAATTTAAAATTAATTTACAAGCCTACAAGTAAAGAACCATCATTATTTATATAAGAAAAATTTATAAATCTAAATTACTTAACTTTACTAAAGAAATCAAGCTTTTTTTTTAAAATAGATAAATTATTTTAACTTTTCAATTTAAAGTTAAACATTTCATAACTTAAATTCAAATATTAAAGGAAAGAATTCTTCCAAATTTAAACCTTTATTTGAAATCAAATTCATTTTAAATTTACTTTTAAAACATTTTAAACTTGTCCATCATTTTAAAATTCACAAAAACTGTTTTAAATACAATCTGGATTCAAAGTATACCTGAAAATCATATTTAAACTTGATTTCAAAACTAAATTTAAATCTTGCTTAAAATTTAAAATTTCCATTTTTAAAACTTGGATTCAAAATTTCACTTGAATCAAATTCAAACTTACACCTGAATTTAAATCCCTGCTTTTAAAAATTGAATTTCCTTCAAATTTAAAAAAAACAAAACTGTTCAGGTTTTACAACCTGTACTCAATAGTACCCGAGACCACAACAAAACACTTCGAGTTATAACGCTATCTTCTTCGAGTCACTACACGATCTACACGAGTGTATCTTCGAGTCACTACACGATCTACACGAGTGTATCTTCGAGTCATAAAACCTTGCACAACCCCAAAGTTCATCAGGCCCAACATATGCACCAGTGCTCCAACGGCTTCCAGCCACCCTAACCAACCCCTCCAAGACGCCGTCCATCCCTCAACTTGATAACGACCTCCAGAGAACTCGCTGCAGTTCGAATTTGAAATTCGAGATTAAATATCAACCTGAAACACAACTGCACCCAAAACATTCCAAACCTGTCAACACCGAGGAAACCCACCTCCGACCATCTTCGTCGATGCGATTTGGGCCATAGCTCCATCTACACTCCCTCTGCAACTTCCCAAAATCCTACCTCAGTCGATGCATCACAGACATCAAGAAGCTACCAAAACCTTGACCACTCCAAACTAGGGCTTGAAACCTAAAATTAGCCACCACTGTCGCCACCACCCACTGACAATGCATCAGACAAAATTCCGCTGCTCATACATCTACACTCCACCTCCAAGAAACATTACAACTTCCCACAATCACTAGGAAATTAGATAAATCCAGATTTCCAAATTTTGCACAAAAAAGAATTGCTAACTTCACTGAAATTTTAAAAATGTGATATTTATTTTAAAATTCATGTTTTCAAACATGCATTCAAGTTACAAAACTGTTTTATTGATTTAAGATGTTTGGTATATGTTTTATTTTCAATGATGACTGATTTTTTTTCTTTGGTTTTCAGAGGCAACAGATTTTAATTAAACTAAGTTATAATTATAAACTTGAATTTATACTAAACAAACAAATTTTGTTTACCTATTAACTTCTAACAGAGATCAATTTCAAAGGTAAAGATTTTCTACTTAAAATTTTAGTTTAAAACATAAACAGGCATGCAAATGCCTAGCAGTAACAATCATATATGTATATTGATATATATACATAGAACATTCATTAATATTCAATCACACAAACATACATATTTATCCCTATATATTCTCATGCAACAGATAACTTAAAGCTTCTTTTTTTTTTGAAATTAGTTACCTAAGAAAATGAAGCACCACAGTTTTTTTTATTTTCTTTCTTTAACTGTTTTAGTTTTGGAAGACAGTTTAAATCAGAGACTTGAGTAGTGGAAAATTGTTTAGCTTTAATTTTAAATGGAAAAACTATTTTTAAAATAAAGAAATTTACTCACCTAATGATAGAAGAGGCAGAGAACAACCCAGATGCAAGTTTATATCTCCCTGGAACCAGACTTGCATTTGCATTGATGATTCTGGAAATTTTAATCTGCTTGTTGATGTTGATCTTAAAATTGCAACAGTTGAAGTTGATTTTCTGTTATTGTTGATTATTAAAAACTGCATTTCGATGATTTTAAACTGCATGCTTCCCCATTCTTCTTTGCTAGAGTTGAAATTGAACTCCAATTCTTGTTGCTTGAATATGAGTTGAATTTCAACAGATTACATAATTTCAGATTTGCAGATTGAAGTTTGTATTTGCATATATTTGAGTAAATTTGTTTTGCGGATTTTAGAGTAAATTTGGTTTTTTGTTTCCTTAAATCTGATTCTCAGATTTCATTTGAAGATAATTTTTTTGAACTAAATGAATTTGTTAAGTTTCTTATCTAAAATAATTAATTTCAATAATTATTTAGTATTGCCACTTGTTACTTAAGTTTGAAGATTAATTATAAGTGTCCTCTTTATAATATGAATGCTTAACACATGTATGATTTTAATATAAAGATAAATTTATTTGTTTATAAATGTTTTTAAATTCTTCTAAAACCATTTCTAATTTAATTTAAGATGTTTTATATGTTTTATTTATATTTAGCCTTTAAATGATTACAAATGAATTACCTTTACACATTTTAATGTTTACTTGAATATTTTAAAATAATATTTTTAAAGCTAATTTTTAAAAGAGAAAATTTTAAAAGAAAAAGGAATGTTGAATTACATTTTATTCCAAAGTTTAAACTAAAATATTATACTCTAATGTATATATATGAACTAAGTCTATTTCAAAAGAATTTTTAAAATAAAACAAAATGAACTTTCATTATAAAATACAATTTAAACTATTATATTTATAACAATATAAATATTTACTTATACTTCCTTTTTAAAATATAAGAAAGATTTTTAAATTAACTTTTGAAAAGTTTCAACACTAATTTAAATCATATTAACCAATTCATAAGTTATACATCTATATGTATTATAAATTTCAAAATATCTTTATTAAAATTAGATTTAAATTAAAATCAAATTCTCTATTTACAATGTATAAATTAAAATCGAAATAATTTCAAAACTTTATACAAGATATCTTATATTCAAACCAATCTTCAATTTTAAATTCCCTTTTCAAAAGCTTTTCATATTCAACCCAATTCCATTTCCAAAATCATTTGGATTAAAAATTCAACTTTAAAACAATTTCATAATATTAAATTCAAATATTTGTGACTTAACCATTTTCCTCGTGCGATCCATATTTGTGTGTGTATGGTATAGTCCAGGGGTTTTACACAATAGTGCAACATCATTAATCATCACAGATTCAATCATATCAATACCGATAAGCGGTATAATCTATAACGCTTATCTTCCATTCACAGATTCATAGATAAATAATATAAATTTATCTCAGATAAATAAATTACATTCATCACAGCTCAAATAAAAAAATCATATCACAAAGCATAACATATCAGGGATATCAAACAGTTCAACATCCGATAGAATCCAAACATCCATAAATAAGATTAATTAATTATCTGATTAATTTAATCAGATTAATTACTTATGAGTAAACTACTAATCTTGGTTAATTAATATTAATTAACTAAAAACCATCTTAATTAATTAACCTTTAATCATTTATTAATTAACCTTTAAAAATAAATCAATCAACCTTTAATTATTAATTAATCAACCTTGATTGATAAATAAATCAACCTTTAATCATTAAATAATTAACCTTTAATTATTTAATTATCCTTTAAATTAATATCCCTTAATTAATTAATTAATTAATTAACTCTTAATTAATTACCATTAAATTAATTGTCCTTAATTAATTACAATAAGTGATTATCCCTAATCAATTTCCTTATTTTATTAACCTTTAATTATTAAATAATTACTTTTAATTACTTTTATTAAGTAATTATCTTTAAGTAATTAATTAACTTGATTAGTAAATCCTTTAATTACTTGCATAATATTACTCATTAATTAAATCACAATAATTAATTAATCCTTAATCTAATTGCACAAAGTAAATAGCTTTAATTTAATTACACAAAGTGACTATACTTACTTAATCACTTAATTACATCTTTTAAATCTTATTAAATAAAATAAATTATCATTAACTAATAATTTAATTTTAAAGCCTTTAAATTAATTAATAATCAAAACATTATTTAATTATTATTTAGAATCTTATTAATAGCCTTTGGAATTAATTATCATTAACCCATTAATTTTAAACCTTTAGATTAATTAATCTTTAAAAACACTTTATCTCCTTAATTAACTCTTTAATTGTCTTATTAAATTTATTTTAAGATAAAATTTTTTAAAATGAAGGTTACTCAAAAATAATTTCACTTTCGATCCTTTAATAAATTTTTAATTTAAACACACATTAATTAATTTAAAAGAAGGGGTTAATAAATTGTTCAACTTGATTAAGTTTTTTATTTTAAAATTTTTATTTTTAAAACATATTAACATAGCCCAAAAAGAAACCCGAGCTTTTTTGTTCGAAATTCCCGAGCATGACTTCTATCAATCCTACATGCTTCTTTACTTCGAGCAAACCATCCTTTATCTCGAGTTCGCACCTAAGACGAAACTTCTTCCAAACCTTTTGAAAATAACAGACACATACCAGATACGATGACATATCGTATATGTGCACATGTCGCCGCCGACCATCTGGTCACCTTTGCCAACGTCTTCAGGTCCCCGATATTCTAAACAAACTCTCGATCGACCAATTCCGACGAAATCGCCTGGACATGAAAAACAAGCTTTTCGACTACATCTGTAACTTAACTTCGATCGATAAACCGTACCACCATGGACGACCATGTTCACCTGCATCCACGTCGACGCATCGAGACATTCACCAAAGCCTCATCTTCCTGTTCCCCCCTGACCAATTACCTCACATGCCCCTATGATGATGAATTTTCCTCAAAAACTTCATCGACCAAACTGGGTTATTAAACCCTAGATCGACGTCGCATCACTGCCACAACCTCCAAAAAAATCAATCTGATGATCAGCATCCTCTAAACTACCATCTCCACCAACCCTGATGATCCCAGACCCATCAATTGTCAAAATTTGGCCATAAGTCAAAATCCGATCATCTCGTTTTTTCTCACGAATTAATGAACTAAAAATACTGAAATTTGCATTAAAATTCATCATTTTCGATTACAAAACAGATTATATATTGAAACAATAAATCATTTAAGTCGAGTATTGTCATACTTTTTCTTTTCACTGTGTTTTCCTTCCTCCCTGTAAATCCATATAATTTTATACTTAACAGTAATTTTAAAATTACGATCTTGCAATTCCGAACAGGTTTTGTTTAGACATCAAAGTCTATAGAGAATTAGAAGGAGAGATTTGAATTTTTAAACCAAGTTAAAAACCTGTAAAGCTTTGGATAGAGGGATTTATGCCTGGACAACCGACATGCACAGATATTTGCACATATATTTGTATACATGCAAAACACATTTACAAACATTCAAACATACTTCACAGCATCGCTTCCACAATCATCAAGAGATACCCATATCAAGAGGAAAAAATGTTTGCCCAGCTGGAAATTGAACAGAGCCTGCAATTTGAATTTTCTTCTGGAAATTCTTGGTTTTGTTTCTGAATTTTGACGTTGATGTGAACTTGAATTTGTTTTGGTTACTTATATTAAATTACCTTTGAATCTAATACTTGATGATCTTCAGTGGTTTACAGGTTGATTCCCAGGCTTCAGATTTCTTGTTTCCAGGTTTTGATTTTGTACACAAATTTTGATTCTATTTCTTCACTACTTCACAATCTCCAGGTTGAAGTTTGTTTGTTTATCAGAGATGATCAGATCTTTGATTTTGAGTTTTAGAGTTTTAGAGTTTTTTTCTTTGTTTTGCAATTTTTTTCTCAAGCTTGAGAAGTTTAAACTGATTTCTTTTTTTTAACTCACTTTTTATATAAAATTAAATTTCAAAAGAAGAAATGATTTTGCCACTTGTTTATTTGTTAATCCATTTAAGTTACACTTGTTAACTTTTAAATTTTCATGGCCTACAAATGTCATTTACAATAAAATTTATGTTTATATCCTTATGTCAAATAATTTTAAAATTATGTTTTAAACCCTTATTTTAATAAATTTAGAGATCATGTTTTTTTATATATATACAATTTAAAAGAGAATGGTTTAAACTAATGTATAAACTTATAACTTTTAAGGAATTGATTTTAAAAAATCTAATTATACTTAATCACACATATGCAAAATATAGAAATTATCTTTTGAATAGCTTTAAACAACTTTTGAAAATGATCAAAATATCACTTTCAAAATATATATTACATATATATACTATTGTTAGAAAACAAATTTTATTAATTTTATAAAGTATAGTTTCTATAATCCAATTTATTTTCAAAGTATTTATTTTTGAATTCAAATCCAGAATTCAATTTAAAATCAATATCCAAATAAACAAATATCTTATTTAATTTGGAAAAATTCATATTAATTTACAATAAAATCAAATTGTATATTTAAATTACCAATTTAAACTTAACTCAAAACTGGAGTCATTACAACGCATGTTAAAAGTTTCCATTTAATAAAATAGTTAAGATTTCATTTCATTATAATAATTGAAATTTCCAATTTGCATAAAACTAAAGAAATTAACATCGAGCTCCTTTTCAATTATTTTAAAATTATATATATATATAATCATATTTTTTTATACATGTCAAATCATATTTGGAAATTAAAACTAAGTTTTATTTATCAAAACAAATGTGTAGTAAACTACTACAACGGTCTTCCCACTTTGAAACTCGAAAATGAACGTCGATGATGAATGTACTCATCACCGAAATTATTTTCCAGCAACAGAGCGGGGAGTGTAGAACTTATATCCTTTTTAAAATTTCATTCAAAATTCCCTGAAAACATTTCTTTCAAATCATATTAAAATATTTATATCAGAAAGTACTTCCAGATAAAACTAATATATACTAATATTATATTCTAAATCCTTTGAAAACAAATTTCAAACCCAGAACCTAAGTTCTCAAATTCCAATTGATACTCATATTATTTATAATCTCATTTTGCAACCAATAGTTAAAAATTTCACTTTGTAACAAACAAAATATCACAACTAACTATATCATATATAAAAATTATCCATTTATATACAAAATATAATACTAGGTAAAATTATTTCATTTACCTATATTTCGAAACAATATTGTGTCGATCTTCCCTATTAAATGTTTAGAAATTCCTATTGATACCATAGCGTCCTATGTAACAGCCCAAAATTTTAACAATTATTTCATTCATTTGTTTATAAAACTTTAGGGCTTTATATTTCAAAATATTGAACTTTTAAAGTTATTATAAATCATTGCTTGAAATGATATTAAAATAAGTAATTTCTATAATTTTATTTTGGTTAAAGTTTAACATAATTTTGAAATTTTAAAACTTTAAATTCTAACTTCCAAATCTTTTATATAAAATATATAGATGTACAATACTTATTTTGCGGTTGTTTAACTGATATTGGTTGTATACTTTTTAAAGTAGGTAATAAATATTGTGAAAGAAAATAAATTTTACGTATATACATCAGTCTACTTGTTAAATGTTAAGTAAATCATACCAATGTCAACAAATTTAAATTTCAAATTTAGTAATAAATAGTGTATTAATAAGCTGTTAATTTCGCGTTTAAATGGCGCGTTAATTGATGGAATATTTTAATGTATATTTACTACATAAGAAAACGTATAAATTTAAATGCGTTACTTTTATTTAAATGTGGGCGTATGGTTGATTTGATTAATGCATCTATAGTGCGCATTCTTAATAAAATTTATTACCTTAACTAAATAAATAAATTTATCAATAGCCTTGCAATTCTAAGTGGGAAAGAAATGATTTCCCTAGCCGTTCAATTTCTTTTAAATCTAGTTTTGATAAGTTATGTGTAAATTTCTACGCTTCCCTTTTTCCTCATTTTTATAATAGAAATAAAAATTCACGTAGCCGTTTCAAGCAAATTATTTCTCTTTAGACGTTGAAAATCCATTTCAAGATTGTTTGAAATTCACGTGTATAAGTGTATCTTCTTTTCCATTTACTCCTTTGCAGTTAATAGGAACAAAATCTTTGATTTTTCTTTACCGTTTAAACGAAATTCTTTTATTTCCTTAATGTTCCTATACCATTAATTAGTGCGTTTCTTTATTTAATCTATCCAACGCAATTACCATCCTATAAACGCAAACATCACGTAGAGAAATCTCTTGACTGTTTCAAAAGAAAATTTTATTTCTTCCCAATTGCTTCCAATTAATCAATGCATTTACTTCCTTACAAAAATAAACGCGTACAAAATGTTTGCCAAAAAAATTTCTCCCTTGATTTATGCACCCCTATGTTGTATATATAATCGCGTGCATGAAATTTCCATATACGTTTCGCAAATCAAAATCTCTTGCCATTTTCTCCTGCATATTCTTCGCGACTCATCTTATAAATAAAAAACCATGCACCACTTTTGATAATGAAAGAAATCATTTATTTCCTTTAACGTTCAAAATTTCAAATCCTTGCTTGCCTTAAATTACGCACGCCTTGATCTGTGTTGTCCTACTTTAGCAACCTGGATTTCACAAATAAATACAAAACCACGCAATTTATTTTTCATCTGCATCTCATTGTTGGCCTTCACTTCTTCTTTATGCGTGAGCATCAGGTAATGGAGTGTGTTTTTTTCCTTTTTCTTTGCTATTATTATTTTTCTTTTTCTCTCTATTTTGCTTCTTGATTGTTCCCACTGGCTCACAAAAATGCTTGGCTACTCCTCCTCTAAATTTATACACAGCCGAGCATGACCTCTACTCCTCCCTCATAAGTGCAGCCACCCTCGGCCGCAACCTTCTTTTATAAAAAAAGGGGAGAAGTAGAAAATATGCGTGCATGGCAGACCATGAATGTATGGGTCAAGCGTAGTGATGCGTTTGCAATTACTTTTTGCATTTCTGAAGAAAAAAAATGTGCGCCACCTGTATGTTAAGGGTATATATGTTTGCACCACCTTTGTTTCAGCTTTTGCCTAAATATCACACTGTTAGCTCGCGTGCATACATAAATAGGAAAATTTAGGCCGAGCCTTGAGAACATGGTCAAGTCGTAGGGTGGAGTGGTCGAGCAAATTGAGTCAATTATCCTTTTATTTTTAAATCTCGTTCCAATTTTTGTTTTAGTTAAAATTCGCTTTGTTCGTAATTAAATTCGAGTACTCAGTTTATTTATTTTGTTCAAGATTTGAATCGAGTCATTGCTTCCGCTAAAAATTGATCGTGCCTTCTATACACTTTTTCCGGGTAGATATCGTTGTTTGAATAGAAGCTTCAGCAGCGTAAAGGTGAGTATTTATCACCCGACAAACTTACTTATAGCTCTATAAATTATTAACAAGTGAAATTTTATAATGATTTTATTTATATTTTAGTTGCCTGTGATAAAAATTTATGATGTTTAAAACCCTGTTATTAAATTTACCCATCATCCCTTATATTTATATTGTTATATTCATGCTGTTATACCATTTATTTATTTACTGTTTATCACATTGCAAGTTCCCTGTAGAATAGAATCGTTACGGGCTGAAATGAAAGGCCTGAACGATAATTATTTACTATTTATTTTATTTTTTATTTAACTTAGGATTGCGGGTTTGAAATGATAGAACCCGGATTTTTTTTGTAAATTACGGATTGAAATGATATATTATCCGTATCACTTGACCTAGGTTAGAAAATATTATATAGACCCGTGGTAATATATATATATATATATATATATATATATATATATTCTAGAAATATTAAATATTTTTAAATTAGAATTTTATAATATTTTGTTTAAAAATTGGATTAAAATGATTCTTATAAGTATAGTGATATTATACAAGTTAAAGATGTAAATAAATAAATGTTCAGAATTTAAAGTATAAATTTATTTTGTAAATTTTAATTTGTAAAATAAAATGGAATTTAAGTTAAGAAATAAATTATGACATTTTGGCATAAATTTGAATATAAGTAAATAAATAAAGTGTAAAGTTGCCTATGAATTAAATAATTAAATAAAGTGAGTACTTAAAAATGGAAGTTGAAATATAACCAAATTTAGAAATGTAAAGTGGTTTAGAAAAGGTAAGTTAAGAAATTGATTAGAAATTAAGTTTTATTTTTGAAGTGGTAATTGAACTTAATTAAAGTAAAATTTACAGAGAATTTTGCACTTGATTTTAATAAGTAAAGTATAGAGAAGTCAGATATATATTTGAAAATTTTACTTTATAATAATCATAAATTATTGAGTAATTTAAATGACTATTCAAAGGTGGAAATTATGATTGTGTAAGCTAAATTGGTTTAGTTTAAGGTTAATTATTGTTGAAATTATATTGAAGTCTAAAAATTTAATTTTAATCAAATCTATTGTAAAGGATATTACCGCACTGCGCAAGTGCTGTAGTTGATATAAATGAACTAAGGCTAAACCTTTGGGATTTATATGGGATTTTGTAAGAATTATAACTTCACTTTTAAATATTTTTAAATGTAGTATTTTGATTGAAATATAAAACTTTGGATTTTTATAACCATGGGTAATAATAACGTTGGTTGTTAAAGAGACCGGAATCGGATATGGGTATGCTCTCTGTCGATATCGAAAACCACTTTGACAACCGTGTACGCGGTGGAGATTCCAGAATGAAGTAGGATGGTGGTGACGTTTCCTTTGAGGTAAATACGTGGATCCGACTGCCGTGAGTTGGCATAAGGTGGCTAAAACAGGAGCGGTTCTCAGACCAATGAGGTAGCACCTTTGATCAAACGCACTTCTTCGTATGCCATTCTATTACTTTGTGATTGTTTGGTGCGCACCTTTGAATTTGGGAGTGTTGTTCGAGGTGGGAGGTAGTAGCAGCTATGCGTTACCACCGGTCTGGATAACAATTGTTATATCTACCCTGGCATTGTCTAATTGTGCCGTGTCACCTACCCTAGCGAGCCTTATACGATTTTGGTTTTGTACCATACCTATGGAGTTCCCTCTGACGACGCCCAGTACGGGGGAGATTACGGTACTATATAGACTATGGGAATATATTATGTGTTAAGGGGAATATTGGGTCACTCCATAACGCTATTTTAAAGTAAGTTTACTTTACAAATAGACACTATTATAATAGCGAAATATTACTACATAGTAAATAGTTTAACGGATCCTTAGAGGATGGGCGGTCTCAAGCATCTTTTAAGTTACTTGCCTTTATATTACAATTCTCTTGAATTAGCTTACACTGTATAAGTATGTATGTCCTAACTCGAGTGTTTATGTTTTATTTTACGCTCGGGTCAGCCTGAGTTTCAGTTCGGACTTCATCCCCGGAGCTAGGACTTCTGCTGTTCATCTTTCAAGCTGCTGTCAAATTTCCCATTCAGTTCTTTATCTTAGATTATGTAATGGAGACAAATAAATGTGGATTTTTCTGTGGTTGGTTCAAACTATACTTGGTTTTAAAGACTATGTAATTTTACTTATTTTTGAGAACTATGTGATAATGGCCTCATGAACCACTAAGTTATTTATTCTGCTACGAGTATTCTAATTTCTGTGTCTGTGATTTGATTTCATTTGCTCCAATTTTATTTACAATCTATTATTTTGAACTATTCAAGTTTGACATGTTTTTATTTTATTGTCGAATTTGAATGGTTAAAAATAGTGGGTCGTTTCAGTTGGTATCAGAGCTTTGGTTTAACCATAGCCTGAGAAGCATAAACTCATTAGAGACAGGGTAGAAATACCCTAGAATGAGTGAAGTCAAATCGTAGAATCCTTCCCTTGTGAGAGAACGTATTTTAAAGTATAAAATGATTTTTTTTTTAAAATGGTTTTTCAAAGAAGTATTTGATATAAAAACTTTCCTATTTATAATAAATTTTCCAACTACTTCTTTCCTTTTCTCCATCTTATATAATCAGGTCCTTTGTTAAATGCCTATCCGGTTGAACTTTATCTTATCTAATCTATCCTGACCTCTATATTTTCCCTCTATCCTTAAATTCATTCTTGATTTCTCTGGATGAATCGAGGAAATGCCAGAGGTAGGGGACGAGGCGCTGACCCAGCTCCTACACCCGCTGCCCCAGTTAGGTTCTCTAAGCTTTGTAAAGAATATACCGAGCTTGGTGGCACCAAGTTCACAGGGTCGGAAAGTACCATAGAAGCTCAACAGTGGTTGAGAGACTTGGAGAGAATCTTCTCCGGTCTCGAAATCACTAATGCCCAACAGCGACAATTGGCAGCTTGGCAATTAAAGGGAGCAGCTTTGGATTGGTGGCTTTCCATTACAGCACACACTGTTGAGACTGACATCACTTGGGAATAATTTAGGTATTTTTTTTTGGTTGACCAAGTATGCTTCAGTTTCCTCCCTTTTGAAATCGTTCTTATATCTCTTATCGTGCTTTAGGGATGCTTTCCTCGCGAAATGGATGCCCGAAGCGGGTAAGTCTCGGCTATATAGAGACTTTATGGATTTGAAGCAGGGAGATATGTCCTTTACTGAGTATGAGAGGAAATTTAATGAGCTATCGCAGTATGGTCTTAATCTGATAGAGACCCCGCTGAAGAAAAACGAGAAATTTATCGTTGGCGCACGCCCCGAGTACTACGATCGCCTTATTACCCACGTGCATGGTACGTTTACCGCTCTGATGGACATGGCTATCCGGTATGAGAACCCTACCTCTAGGGCTCCTTCAGCTGCCCAATCTGCACCATCTCTGTCTTCTAGAAATTCTAAAAAAAAGAAGTCCAACTTCTACCGTCATAAGAGGAATAGGACTCCAGGGCTTGGATCATCATCTTCGTCATCTCAGAGGCCGCCTGTAGACCTTTCTACCATCACTTGCCATAGATGCCACAAGAAAGGACACTACGCAAATAGATGTCCTACTTTGGGTGCTACGATTCCACCTCCCGCTCAGTCGGCTAGGCAAGACCTTTACCACATTTGCCTTCAGCCGGGACATTTCAAGAGAGACTACCCTACTCAGAAGAAGGGCAAGGCATCAGAGATTTTCGTTATTACTTCTGCGTCCTCCCCATCTCTGCAACATACATCTGCACCTGCACATGCTCCCGCTCCTAGTGACTCGCAAGGTACACTTTAGGGTTCTTTTACTTTGTTTAAATCACCTGTTCGTGTTTTATTCGATACCGGAGCTTCACACAGCTTTATTTCTTTGGATCTTTGTAATAAATTCGAGCATCGCCTTTTTCCCGAATTTACTTCTGTGCCTTTATGTGTTTCGAATCCCATCGGAGGCCCTGCAAATCTTAGTAGGATTTGTAAGCAAGTGATGCTTATATACCTCGATCACCGTTTCAATGGTGACTTCTATGTTTTGGGGTTTGACGCTTTCGATCTATTGCTTGGGGGTGATTGGTTAGACAGGCATGATGCCCGTATCTCTTGTAGTTCTCGAACTGTTTCCTTTAAAGATGATTTTGGAAATCCATTAGAGATCCAGTGTAGTTTTCCTCAGGAGTTCGCTGGTAGTTTCATTTATTCTCTCGATACTTTCCCTGATGATATCCATTCGACTCCTGTAGTCAAACTATTTCTCGACGTGTTTGGTGAAGTCGTTTCTCTACCTCCGAAGTGGAAAATTGATTTTTGTATCGATCTCATCCCTGGAGCTCGATCTGCAGTCCTTCCACCCAGAAGAATGGAACCCCAGGAGAAGATCGAATTAAGGAAGCAGATTCAGGACTTATCCTCTAAAGGTCTGATCAGACCTAGCTTTTCAGAATGGGGAGCAGCCGTAGTTTTCGTCACCAAGTCTGATGGTTCTCTCTGGATGTGTGTTGATTATAGGGAGCTGAACAAGCTCACTATGAAAAACAGATATCTCATGCCTCGTATAAATGATATGTTCGATCAACTTTATGGAGCGACTGTTATCTCTCAGTTTGATCTAGCCACAGGTTTCCACCAGCTTAGAGTTGCTGAGGAGAGCATTTCCAAAACTGCTTTCCGTAAAGAGAACGGGTTCTTTTAATGGCTAGTTATGCCTTTTGGTTTGACTAACGCTCCTATCTTCTTCGTCGACTTGATGAATCGTGCCTTCCACGATGTGCTCAATAAATTTGTTCTAGCCTTTATTGATGACATCCTTGTCTTCTCCAAAACAAGAGATGAGCATGAGTCGCATTTGAGGTATGTTCTAGAGACTCTTCGAAACCATCAATTAAAGGCAAAATTCTCGAAATGTCACTTCTGGGAGGAGGAAGTCCGATTTCTCGGACATATTGTTTCTAGTGATGGAGTTTCTGCTGATCCAGTCAAGATCGCTGCGATCAATGTAAGTCTTTCCCTTCTTCCTCCTCTAAATTTCTCACTCTATCTTCTCTGGAATCCTTATTCTTCCTATTCTGTACAGGATTGGGAAGAACCTAAGACTCCAACTGATATTCGCAGTTTTCTGGGCCTTGCCGGTTACTATCGGAGGTTCATTGAGAACTTTGCTCGGATTTCTGCACCTCTTGTTGCTCTAACTCGAAAGAATGCTAAGTTTATTTGGAGTGATAAATGTAAAGCAGCATTCCAAGAGTTAAAGAATAAGCTTACTTCCGCACCACTGCTTACCGTTTCGAATGGAAATGAGAGATCGACAGTATACACCGATTCTTGTCGCGAGGGTTTGGGAGCGGTATTGATGCAAGATGGGAAGGTGATTGCCTATGCTAGTCGTTAGTTGAAGAACCATAAGGCTAATTACGCTGCTCACGATTTAGAATTACTGGCAGTTGTCTTTGCTTTGAAGCGTTGGAGACATCATCTCTTAGGTGCTAAGTTTGACCTCTTCACCGATCATGAGTCTTTGAAACATATCTTCACCCAGAAGAATTTGAACCAGAGACAAGTTCGGCGGCTCGAGTTTCTTGCTTCTTATGACCTTGACATAAACTATACTCCTGGGAAAGCAAGTGTTGTGGCAAATGCATTAAGTAGGAAGAAGTCTTTGTTGTGCCAGCTCGTTGTTTCTTCTCCTCTTTTGGATCCTATCATGGCTAAGCAGGATGAGGATGTGATGTTTAGAGGCATGAAGGAGAATGTCCGGAGCAGAGGTAGTAGTAGTTCTGATGGTAGCGGAGATCAGATTGATGGTAGAGGAATTTTGAGGATTAATAATATGATTTGTGTCTCGAACGTTGATGGTTTGAGGCAGGAGTTACTTCGGGAACATCATCAATCTAGACTTTCCATACATCCTGGTGTAGCGAAGATGTATCAGGATTTAAAGAAGCTTTATTGGTGGAGGGGTATGAAGCGCGACGTCTCTATTTTTGTTAGCAGGTGTGCGACTTGTCAGCAAGTCAAGGCGGATCATCAAAAGACACCGGGTTTGTTGCGGCCTCTGGAGATTCCCAATTGGAAGTGGGAGCAAGTTTCTATGGATTTCATCGATGGTTTACCGAGATCTAAGAGGGGAAATGAGAGCATCTGGGTTATCGTAGATAGACTGACCAATTTCGCTCATTTTATTCCGGTCAAGTCTACCCGTTCAGCTTCGAGGTTATCTGAGATCTATATGAGTGAGATTGTTCGTCTCCATGGTGTTCCCCTTAGCATTGTTTGCAATCGAGACCCTATCTTCACTAGCTAGTTTTGGAAAGCTTTCCAAGAATCCTTGGGTACTCGTCTGAATCTGAGCACTGCTTACCATCCACGGACTGACGGTCAAACGGAAAGGGTGAATCAGATTCTAGAGGATCTTCTTCGGGTTTTGGATTATGGAGGATCTTGGGAAGATCATCTCCATCTTGTGGAATTCACCTATAACAATAGTTATCAGGTATAAATTCCTATCCTCTGTTCTTATCTTATCTTAATCCCCTATCTATCTCATTCTATCTTTTTCAGGCTAGTCTTAAGATGTCCCCGTTTGCTTCTCTGTACGGGCGTCCTTGTAGATCTTCATCCTGCTTGATTGAATCCGAAAATCGCTTAGTTCTCGGTCCCGATATGATTTTGGAAGCTTCGGAGAAAGTCGAGGAGATTAAGAGAAGGTTAAGGATTGCTCAGGATAGGCAGAAGATGTACGCTGACCGTCGAAGAAGAAGTTTGGAGTTTGCAGTTGGTGATTTAGTTTTTATTAAGGTTTCTCCTTTAAGAAATGTGGTTCGGTTTAGGCGTAAAGGGAAGCTTACTCCTTGGTTCATCAGTCCATTCCGCATCTTGGAAAGGATTGGGTCTCTTTCTTATCGACTGGAGTTGCCCGAGAAATTCACTGGAATACACAATGTATTCCATGTATCCCACCTTCGTCGTTGTCTTCATGATCGATCTCTTATTATCCAGTCTTCTGCTCTTGATAGTTTGGACATCCAGCCTAACCTGACTATTGAGAGGAAGCCACTTCGTATCGTCGATCGAGGTACGAAACAACTTAGAAGAAAATCTGTATGTCTGGTCAAAGTGCAGTGGAGCACTGATGAACGGGATTGCACCTGGGAGACGGAGGAGAGCATACGTGCTTCGAATCCGGAATTATTTGTTTCAGGTACTTTGCTCTATTGTCTTATCCTTCTTTGTTTTTTCCTTTTTCGTTCCTTTTCGACGACGAAAAGTTCAGAGTGGGGGAGAGTGTAACAGCCCAAATTTTTAACAATTATTTCACTCATTTATTTATAAAACTTTGGGGCTTTATATTTCAAAATGTTGAACTTTTAAAGTTATTATAAATCATTGCTCGAAATGGTATTAAAATAAGCAATTTCTATAATTTTATTTTGGTTAAAGTTTAACATAATTTTGAAATTTCAAAACTTTAAATTCTAATTTTCAAATCTTTTAATTTAACTAAATATATTTCGTAACAACATTTTATTCCACTTTGATTCTTTTGAATTTGGTTATATACCGTTTTAATTAAGAAATTAATATTGAGTAAAAGAGATATATAAGAAACGAATAGTTTTAATCACGTTACTTTTGTCAACTATTTAAGCGTACGTCCAATTAAAATTTTGCATCTAGTACGCGCTCGTAAATTTCATACCTTAGCTAATAGAATCAAATCTTTTATATAAAATATATAGATGTACAATACTTATTTTGCGGTTGTTTTACTGATATTGGTTGTATACTTTTTAAAGTAGGTAATAAATATTGTGAAAGAAAATAAATTTTACATATATACATCAGTCTACTTGTTAAATGTTAAGTAAATCAAACCAATGTCAACAAATTTAAATTTCAAATTTAGAAATAAATAGTGTATTAATAAGCTGTTAATTTCGCATTTAAATGACGCTTTAATTGATGGAATATTTTAATGTATATTTACTACATAAGAAAACGTATAAATTTAAATGCGTTACTTTTATTTAAATGTGGACGTATGGTTGATTTGATTAATGCATATATAGTGCGCATTCTTAATAAAATTTATTACCTTAACTAAATAAATAAATTTAACAGTAGCCTTGCAATTCCAAGTGGGAAAGAAATGATTTCCCTAGTCGTTCAATTTCTTTTAAATCTGATTTTGATAAGTTACATGTAAATTTCTTCGCTTCCCTTTTTCTTCATTTTTATAATAGGAATAAAAATTCGCATAGCCGTTTCAAGCAAATTTATTTCTCTTTAAACGTTCAAAATCCGTTTCAAGGTTGTTTGAAATTCACGTGTATAAGTGTCTCTTCTTTTCCATTTACTCCTTTGCAATTAATAGGAGCACATTCTTTGATTTCTCCTTACCGTTCAAAGGAAATACTTTTATTTCCTTAATGTTCCTATACCATTAATTAGTGCATTTCTTTATTTAATCTATCCAACGTAATTACCATCCTATAAACGCAAACGTCACGTAGAGAAATCTCCTGACCGTTTCAAAAGAAAATTTTATCTTTTGCCAATTGCTTTCAATTAATCAACGCATTTACTTCGTTACAAAAATAAATACGTACAAAATGTTTGCCAAAATAATTTTCTCCCTTGATTTATGCACCCCTATATTGTATATATAATCGCGTGCATGAAATTTTCATATACGTTTCATAAATCAAATTCTCTTGCCGTTTTCTCCCGCATAATCTTCGCGACTCATCTCATAAATATAAACCCACGCACTTTTGATAATGAAAGAAATCATTTATTTCCTTTAACGTTCAAAATTTCAAATCCTTGCTTGCCTTAAATTACGCACATCTTGATCTGTGCTATCCTATTTTACCAACCAGGGTTCCACAAATAAATACAAAACCACGCAATTTATTTTTCATCTGCATCTCATTGTTGGCCTTCACTTCTTCTTTGTGCGTGAGCATCAGGTAATGGCGTGTATTTTTTTTTCCTTTTTCTTTGCTATTATTATTTTTCCTTTTCTCTCTATTTTGCTTCTTGATTGTTCCCACTGGCTCTCACAAATGCTTGGCTACTCCTCCTCCAAATTTATGCACAACCGAGCATGACCTCTACTCCTCCTCCATAAATGCAGCCATCCTCAGCCGCAAATTTCTTTTATTAAAAAAAAGGGTGAAGTAGAAAATATGCGTGCATGGAAGACCATAAATGTATGGGTCAAGCGTAGTGATGTGTTTGCAATTACTTTTTGCATTTCTGAAGAAGAAAAAAATGTTCGCCACCTGTATGTTAAGAGTACATATGTTTGCACCACCTTTGTTTTAGCTTTTGCCTAAATATCACACTGTTAACTCGCGTGCATACATAAATAGGAAAATTTGGGCCGAGCCTTGAGAACATGGTCAAGTTGTTGGGTGGAGTGGTCGAGCAAATTGAGTCAATTATCCTTTTATTTTTAAATCTCGTTCCAATTTTTGTTTTATTTAAAATTAGCTTTGTTCGTAATTAAATTCGAGTACTCAGTTTATTTATTTTGTTCAAGATTTGAATCGAGTCGTTGCTTCCGCTAAATATTGATCGTGCCTTCTATACACTTTTTTCGGGTAGATATCGTTGTTTGAATAGAAGCTTCAGCAGCGTAACGGTGAGTATTTCTCACCCGACAAACGTACTTATAGATCTGTAAATTATTAACAAGTGAAATTGTATAATGATTTTATTTATATTTTAATTGCCTGTGATAAAAATTTATGATGTTTAAAACCCTGTTACCCATCATCAGTTATATTTTATACTGTTACATTCATGCTGTTATACCATTATTTATTACTGTTTATCACACTGCAAGTTCGCTGTAGAATAGAATCATTACGGGCTGAAATGATAGGCCTGAACGATATTTATTTACTATTTATTTAATTATTTATTTATTATTTAACTTCGGATTGCGGGTTTGAAATGATAGAACCCGGATTTTTTTGTAAATTACGGATTGAAATGATATATTATCCGTATCACTTGACCTAGGTTAGAAAATATTATACAGACCCATGGTTATATATATATATATATTCTGGAAATATTAAATATTTTTAAATTAGAATGTTATAATATTTTTTTCAAAAAATGGATTAAAATGATTCTTATAAGTATAGTGATATTATACAAGTTAAAGATGTAAATAAATGAATGTTCAGAATTTAAAGTATAAATTTATTTTGTAAATTTTGATTTGTAAAATAAAATGGAATTCAAGTTAAGAAATAAATTATGACGTTTTGGCATAAATTTGAATATAAGTAAATAAATAAAGGGTGAAGTTGTCTATGAATTAAATAACTAAATAAAGTGAATACTTAAAAATGGAAGTTGAAATATAACCAAATTTAGAAATGTAAAGTGGTTTAGAAAAGGTAAGTTAAGAAATTGATTAGAAATTAAGTCTTATTTTTGAAGTGGTAATTGAACTTAATTATTAAGTAAAATTTATAGAGAACTTTGCACTTGATTTTAATAAGTAAAGTATAGAGAAGTCAGATATATATTTGAAAATTTTACTTTATAATAATCATAAATTATTGAGTAATTTAAATGACTATTCAAAGGTGGAAATTATGATTATGTAAGCTAAATTGGTTTAATTTAAGGTTAATTATTGTTAAAATTATATTGAAGTCTAAAAATTTAATTTTAATCAAATCTGTTGTAAAGGATGTTACCGCACTGCACAAGTGTTGTAGTTGATACAAATGAACTAAGGCTAAACTTTTGGGATTTATATGGGATTTTGTAAGAATTATAACTTCACTTTTAAATAGTTTTAAATGTAGTATTTTGATTGAAATATAAAAATATTTTGGATTTTTATAACCACGGATAATAATAACGTTGGTTGTTAAAGAGACCAGGATCGGATATGGGCATACTCTCTGTCGATACTGAAAACCGCTTTGACAACTGTGTACGCGGTGGAGATTCCAGAATGAAGTAGGATGGTGGTGACGTTTCCTTTGAGGTACATTCGTGGACCCAACTCATGTGAGTTGGCATAAGGTGGCTAAAACAGGAGCGATTCTCGGACTAATGAGGTAGCACCTTTGATCGAACGCACTTCTTCGTATGCCATTCCATTACTTTGTGATTGTTTGGTGCACACCTTTGAATTTGGGAGTGTTGTTCGAGGTGGGCGTAGTAGCAGCTATGTGTTACCATCAGTCCGGATAGCAATTGGTATATTTACCCTGGCATTACCTAGTTGTGCCGTGTCACCTACCCTAGCGAGCCTTATACGATTTTGGTTTTGTACCATACTTATGGAGTGCTCTCTGACGACGCCCAGTACGGGAGATTACGGTACTGTATAGACTATGAGAATATATTATGTGTTTAGGGGAATATTGGGTCACTCCTTAACGCTATTTTAAAGTAAGTTTACTTTACAAATAGACACTATTATAATAGCGAAATATTACTACATAGTAAATAGTTTAAAGGATTCTTAAAGGATGGGTGGTCCCATGCATCCTTTAAGTTACTTGCCTTTATATTACAATTCACTTGAATTAGATTACACTGTATAAGTATGTATGTCCTGACTCGAGTGTTTATGTTTTATTTTACGCTTGGGTCAGCCTGAGTTTCAGTTCGGACTTCATCCCCGGAGCTAGGACTTCTGCTGTTCATCTTTCAAGCTGCTGTCAAATTTCCCATTCAGTTCTTTATCTTAGATTATGTAGTGGAGACAAATAAATATGGATTTTTCTATGGTTGGTTCAAACTATATTTGGTTTTAAAGACTATGTAATTTTACTTATCTTTGAGAACTATGTGATAGTGGCCTCATGAACCACTAAGTTATTTATTCCACTGCGAGTATTCTGATTTTTGTGTCTGTGATTCTATGATTTGATTTCATTTTCTCCAATTTTATTTACAATCTATTGTTTTGAACTATTCAAGTTTGACATGTTTTTATTTTATTGTCGAATTTGAATGGTTGAGAATAGTGGGTCGTTACATCCTATGTACAGACCGAAATTTATAAATAAAACAGAACAAATTAACACAACTCAAAAATCTTTTATAACACTAACAAATGCATTCTCTCATATATACGCTCAACGACTCATTCTAGTGTATTACTGCCCAAATTTATGTGAGTTAGACCCCATAAAGCTAAGGTTATCACCAAACCAAAGCTCCGATGCCAAATATAACGGCCCAACATTTTGGACGGTTAAATCGATGACAAACCACACACGTTAGACTCAAACCATTCAAAAGGGAGGATTGTTATGGGATAAATAAAAAAATCGCAGAAAGGAAGAAAAACAACAAAGAATCTCACAGCGAAATGACAAAATATTATAATCAGATAATGGTTCATGAAGCTGTTTTACAATTAACATTTGATTACACTTTTATAATACATATCAAAGTTACATACAACAGAAATAGTAACAATGCAGCGGAACGGTACGATATAGTAGAATAAATGGAATAAATAATAGCAGCAGTGGTAGTACTAAATCTTCATCTTCGTCCTCCAAAAAAGTAGTCTTCGATACACTTAAAAGCTCAGACTGACCCGAGCGAATTGAAAAGACTAAACATTCAAGTCAGAAGTAAAAGCTCTTATGTAAGTTAAATCAACAGTGAATAAATATGAGTGTAGTGACGTTAGAGATGTTTACGGGTTTTGACATCTCCTATCCAGTGTCTAACGTGAGTGTGATAACCTAAGAGATGTTCGAGATTTACATCTCCTAAGAATCCGCTAAACTATCAACATACATAATACAATACGCTATTATAATAGTGTCTACAGTAAAGTAAAGTATTAAAATAGCGTTAAGGCGTTACTCATATCCCCCTTAACACATTTTATATGATGTCATAGTTTATAAAGATATTGTAAAATCCACCGTAAACTGGTGGGCTATCAGGGAGCACTCTATAGGTACGACAAAAACCAAACTCGTAGAAGGCGCGATAACACATGTGACAAGGCACGCGATGTAATGTCCAGGGCGGGATACTACCATTTTATGGATCCGGACTAGTGGTAACGCATAGCAGCAACTATCGCCCACCTTGGAACACACTCCCATAGTCAAAATCGAGGGATGTCCACCAAATCAATCATAAAGTCATAATATGATATCGAAGAAATTAGCCTACTAGGAGGTGCGACCGCACTTGGCCCGGCACGACACTTATTTTAGGTACATCAAGCTGACTCACGGAAGCCAGGACTACGTTAATACCTCATATAGAATCGTTCTCCAAACCATCCTACTTCATTCTAGAATCTCCACCATGTACACAGTTGTTAAAGTGGTTCTTGGTATTGACAGAAAGTACGGCAATATCCAATTCCGGTCTCTTTAACAACCAAACGCTTAATACACACCGGATGGCTCTTTTACATATTCAAAACCATTTCATATTGATATCAAAATATCATATTCAATTCAAACCATATCACTTTCAAAATCATATTCACTTTCGAAATCATATTTTCAAAATAGGTTAAATCCTCATTTCAAAATCATCATATTTACTCAAAATATGTTATTTAAATCCCAACTTAGGTTATTACATCATTTAATCATATTTTCTTTTAAATCAAGGATTTAATATAACGACTTCCACTTTACTTATTCTGAAATTTAGAAAATAGTTTAGATAGTTATAAATAGTTAAAATAGTTTACCATGGTAAAGATAAATTTTTAAATAGTTAAAATACTCTAAAAGAATAGATTAAAATAGTTTAAATGGATTTAGGATAGTTTAAATAGATTTATAATAGATTAAATAGATTCAAAATAGATTAAATAGATTTAAAATGGATTAGATAGGTTTAAAATAGACTAAATAGATTTAAATTAGATTAAATATAATTAAAATAGATTAAATAGATTCAAAATTTGAGGATTTAAAATCATTTAATTTAAACAATCTGGTGTCCGTAGATAATTTCCTACCCTATGGTTAAGTGATACAGATATTTATCATTTCAATCCACAAATATTTTATATTTACGGATATATATTATTTCAACCCGCAATCTCGAATAAAATTCAAAATCCATAAAATCGCTCGGGTTTATTATTTCAACCCATAATGATTTTTTCCTTAATCTATAGATCGTTTGGATTGTATCGTTTCAAGCCGTAGGGAACTTGCAGTGTTATAACAATATAAAAATATAACATCCAGTCATCCAATATCAAACAATCAAACATACGTCACAATCACCATTCAGTCAACCAATAAATAACATCAATTAACTGACTATCATCAGCAGGTATTCAATTGACGATTAAATTCAATATTAAATTAAATGATGATTAAATGCAATAAAAGTCATATTTAACTGGAATGACAATTTAAATATATCAAACATCAACCACTCAATTTTCAATCACATCATAAATTTAAATTAACTAACATAAGACAATTTAGTAGTTGTGAGAGAGTTAAAAAACTCACCGTTGATTTTAGCCCATAAAAATCCAAACATAAGCACAGAAACTCAATAGTCTCCTAACTCAATTAAATCAATTTCATGTTGCCCGGAATTTAAATATGAATCCAATAGAAGAAATTGTTCATGAATCAAAGTTATATGCAAAAGATATTCATGTCATAAGAAATATTATTAGAATAATAATTAGTACGCATAAAAAAATAAACAAATTTTAATACTTACGTTTTCCTCAAGATAAGGCTTAAGGAAAAGATTAAAGAACAACTAAGATGAGGATAGGACCTGTACGAAAAATGATTTCATAAAAAAAAGCTTTTGGATTTGCAAAAATAAGGGCATTTGAATATGAGGTTTCAGGAGAAACAAAACGCAAATGAAGAAATAAACTACATGTTATTTACAATTAGAAAATGAAGGTAGAGTGATAAAAATAAATGCCACATTTTATTTTGAAAGCTCCAGGCATTAACAATGCATAAATAAATGTACATGGGAATGGAAAAGTTTGCAAACCAAAGGAAAGTAAAATTTTGTATACGTGAAAATGAGGTGGCAAGAATTAAATGCAACCTAAAAATCTAGGCTCAGGTATTAAGTAGAAGAAGAAATGAACGAATCAAGTATTAATAATAAGGTAACTATTTTAAAATGTTCATGCAACAATTAATAACAAAAGAAATGAAGGGACCATGTACATCGCACAACCTTTTGAAATTCCATTTTTTTTCAAAACCTAACCAAATTAACCTCATTAACTCAAATAATATTCAAATTTGTACGCATTTAGGCTTTTATCTACGCATAATTAAAAAAATTATACTTACCTTAAAATGAAAATGTTCAATTTGGTTTTCCAAAAAAAATCTTTTATTCCCATTAAAACATCCTTGTTGTTCAACACAAAACGTGCATTTCTTTTATTAGTTCTGTTAATTGCAATCAACATTTCTTTCCTTTTAATTGAAGTATTTAAATTACATTAATTGCAATTACTTACCAATTTAAATGTCAAAACAGACAACTAAAATGGATGAAAAATAGAACAATTATTTATTTAAACACGTTTATAAATTTATTGTTTACACACAAGAGTAATAAATAACCTACTGAAATGTATTATTTTTCTATTCTTGTAATCAATCTGTAAACTAAAACATAGTTCAAATAAACATATATTTCTTCCTTTAAAATCAATCATTCTATTCTTTATTTTAATGAAGTTAAACCTATATTCACAAACGAAACATTCATTTTATTTGATGTAAATGTTCTTTTCATTAAATCAAATTTTCTTTATATTTTTACAAAACATAACCAACTTTTAATTACACCTATTAATTCACAATTTAGTATTCTCTCTCTTAGTAATTGAAAATTTTCAGTTACATTAATTTCATTTGATTAAGTTTCAAAATGGACTAAATGAATGTAATGAGAAGTAGAGCAATTATTTCCTATCTAATAGTAATTTAAACATATTTATACACTATTGATACAAATAGTAATAATACATTTCTTACTAGATAATAGTTTCTCGTCTCTACAATTAATCTTTCAGCTGGTAAACATTTCAAATAAATAAACATATGTTTACTCCTTTACTAAACTTATTCATTTTTATTCTTTTATTTTGATTTACACCTGTACTATTAAATCAACCAATACCTTATGAAATTATTAACATAGGTTTCTATCTTGTTATCCTCATTTTCTACAATTGACGCATTTTCTTACTTTAACCACAATGTTTAATTACATTTAGTTCCAATTAATTATATTCTAATTCTAATAAATTGATTTAATTTGATTTCAATCTTTTTATTCAGTCAATCATTACTTTGTGGACATAGTTAGCATTGGTTTACATCTTATTGCATTAATATTCTGCAGTTGTCATCTTTTGCCATATAAGTTGCAATATTCAATTAAACTGAATTTTTTTCGATTTTCACATTAATTATAATTGTTCCACTAAATTCATTTATATCGGTTTCACTCTTATTATTAAATCAATTATTGCCTTATGAATATGATTGACAAATCTATACGTTTAATTACATTCACATTTTCAGTTATCCTCTTAACTCATATTAACGTAATATTTAATTATAGTTATCTGTAATTGATTTCCAATTTAACTCAACAGATTAAATAAATTGGTTACAAATAACAATTGTTCCCTTTTCTAAATTTATTCACATTTATAAGTTTATTATCTACAAACAAATGTTATGACTACTTACACAACACTGATTTTATCCAATTACAATTAATTACCTATTATTTCATCAATTAATGTAACATTTAGTTTATTTCCTCATTTACAATTTATAGCCAATTGTAAATTTGCAGTTATTTCAATAACTTGAGATTACATTCAAATAGTCATTCATTACCTTAATTTAACATTATTAAAATTACATTCTACTTATTTTTCTCATTATTAAATCTTAAATTTTTAATTTTTCACAACATTAAATTGCAAAACTGATTAATTAATAAATTCAATTATCGAAAATTACGAGTCGTTACAAGTACTATTGAATTTAATTATGGGTAACCATCTTGGATATGTTATATATCTATTCTAAACACTAGGCACTTTTGATTTTCTATTTGAAATGGTTTGATTATAGTAAGGTGAAAACATGTCCGCGTTTATGTGCAGTGTGGTCTTACGAGATACCTTTATTCTTGAAAGGGTTCTCTAAGTGTAACAATCAATATAATTTGAGTTTCTCACGCTGGTTTACTAGACCGATCCTGGCCCTGAGTATTTTTCTAGAGTTAGCTTTGGACATTTTAGAGCTTCAAGAGACGAGCTGAATGCCTTCAAGACATAATAGAGTAATTTATTTTCTGCTTCATCTCTTATTTTATATTAATAAACATTTGTGAGGACATGCTATTGTATCCAAGCTGATGATATGTTAGTTACTCTGATTGTTGTATGTATATTAAATGTTTTCTTTTGCAAAGATCGTTTGGATATTATATATTACTCGTCGTGATATGAGATTCTGTTTTGTCTTTTCTTTTTTATAACTCCAACAATATGTCTTTCGAGCACTCGCATGTTTGGCATATGAATACCATGGATGCATTAGTGTCAACTTTTGATAGTCGAAAAGACGAGTCGTTACAAGAATCCTCCATCGAACCATTAAAAATTATGTATGTTCTTTACTTTATGCAACATTTAGGCTAATTAAAAGCCAAAACAAAGAATTGGAATTCTCTTGGTCCGCTTTCAATGTGGGACGTTCCATCCCTCTCGAATTAATTTATTAAATTTGTGCTGTGTTATCTGTTTCTAATTTATTTTCTATATAACATTATTTCACATATAATTAACAACTGTAGAATACATTTACTGCCTATAGTTCTACAAATTTCCTTGGATGTATTTGTTGGTTTTTAGCAAACAAACACATTTTTCTATTTTTGATGTTGGGTTATACGCGGACTTACATTCATACTCTTGAATTCATTATTTAGACTATGATGTTATATCATGGATTGCTTGCTCATGAAATGGAATAAACGAAGTAGGTTAAACATTTAAAGAAAATTACTTGTATGTTAATGGAAACAAAAAGCTCCACGCGTTCATATACACACACAATACAATAATTTTAGACCGATTAAATAATGTATCTCGGTCTCTAAAATTCAATCACTAAAAAAGTTGAGATCGACTTTCGTTCCCTGCAATTTAACCCGAAATTTTTAGTTTCAAATATTCTTTTGAACTAGCGTACTGTTGACTGATTATTTTTGCCTTTAGTCAGTTTTAAAATGTCATTTAATTTAAAATCTAAAATGTCTGATTATAGATTGAAACTTTCAATCTTTAGCCAAAAAATTTTCGAGCACTATGCCTTTGACTTCCTAAGATTTTATCAACTAAACCGTTATTAGACATTTTGGGATAAAAATATAATGTAGATTTTCATGCATCATATTGAATTTAGATAGGCTAAATGATATCTCTTACGATAAATGTTATGATGTTGAAACAATAAAATGCAAAATAAAATATTTGATAAATGAGATTGAGAGAAAAAAATTGTTTTTTTCTTTTTCTTTTTTTGAGAATTGAACAATTACAACTAATTAATGTGTGTTTCATACGGGTTGTAGTTGTCCAAACCATGACAAAAAATCAAAGTATTTTGAATAGACATGTTATCTTTTTCTCCGTTTATTTTGGTTAGGGACTTGAACGTTTTCCCATTTGAACCTCTTCGCCCTCCATAAATACCCACCCACCACCTTTACAGACAAAACAATCAGCACGCTAAGACGAAATGGAAGAAACCCTAACTCAAAAAAAATCAAAGAAAATCCAACCATCGTCGTCCTCATTAGACAAAGAACAACAACCACCCATGATGAAATACAGAGGAGTCCGCCGCCGTCCATGGGGCCGTTACGCAGCAGAGATCCGTGACCCACAAACAAAAGAAAGGCGCTGGCTTGGCACCTTCGACACCGCAGAGCAAGCTGCATGCGCCTACGACGTCGCTGCCCGTGCAATGCGCGGCGTCAGAGCCCGCACCAACTTCAACTATCCAGCCATCAACCCCGCCCCTCCCTCCTTTCTTCCCTTTCATCCAAACCCTTACAACAACCAGTTCCCCGTTCAACATTTAAATGGCTACGATCAAGTCCTGCACAGCAACGCCATGCTAACGTTGCAAAGTAATGAAAATGATTATCCTGACATTAATGCCAAGAGTGTCATCGACAACGAACACGTTGGCAATGGTTATGACTTTTTGTACTCCGAGTCTACAGAGACGTCTGGGTTGCTTGGAGACGTAGTGCATGGATCCTGCAGTAAGAAGAAGAAGAAAATGGAGAATGACGGTATTTGTGAGGGGGCAAGCGGTAATTTTCCAAGCGTTACTGAAGCGGTTTTAGATGATATCATTAAGCATCCGGAATTATTTGAACTTGTGTCTACTAGATTGTAAAACGCCTAATTTTATGTGCTATCATTTTGTGTCTGAAGAAATATGAGTATTTTTCTGTATGTTTAGCCTGTAATAGTTTCTTTCTAGTAATATCAATATCTTTTTCTCTGATATTTCTACTGTATCTTTACATATGCACAATGATCAGCTAGATTGATTAACCTAAGCCTACAATTTTATATATGCTGATAATTTGTTTTCTATTTGTTTGCACCTTAAGTCGCTGTTTTAACTTTTAATTCATATCACAATAAGCATAGGGTTTATTGGTTTATATTTGTAAGTTGTTAATTGGTTTTGTACTGATTTCTAGGTATCAAAAATATATAATCCATTGTATGCGTTTAAATATGATTTTGATCGCTTTCTAACATAACGTTGTAAAGTTTTGTTTGTTATAGTTATAGGTAGCCCTTAAAATTAATCTTAGTTTCCATGATCACACCATCAGCCAAACAAGACCCAATGTAGTCAGCCGGTCAAAAAGTTGGAACCGTTACCTTTTTTTTTAAAAAAATTCAATTTTCATACAAGTTATAAAAAATATATTAAAACAAATATATGTTGGAACCGTTGCATTTTTTAAAAAAAAAAATCAATTTTTATACAAGTTATAAAAAATATATTAAAACAAATATATGTTAGGTAGATGCTGTAGAAGGTCTTCAAGTTCTACAACCGAACTTGTATACTAACACAGCTGCAGTTGTCTACACAGTAGCCGTTCGCGACATAAGTTTGATTAGATGTGAACATTTGGTTAGTTTGACTTATCCGATGATGAAAATTGTTAAACCGAACTAAAACTAATAAACATGAAAACTAAACCAAGCCAACCAAATTAAGATTGAATGGTTCAGTTAGTTATCTGATTTAATCGAACTAAAAACGATTCACGTTTTACGTTTAAAATATTTATTGTAATATGAAATAAACATAAATATATGGTTATAGCATTTTTATTTAGCATTCATATGCTTTCTAAGAGTAATTTTGACACTTGTATAAAAAATAAATTTAATTTTGATTACTTAATTGATCTAAAAAAATTTATTATAATATTGGTAATTTTGAAAATGTAATAAAAATTTGGTTACGTAGTTAAACCGATAGGAAACTAAAAAAATTCGGACCAATTATAAGATAATCTAGTTTTAAAATCAAACAAAATCGATTAAAATGATTTGATTAATTAGTTGGCTTATTTAGTTTACTCAAAGATTGTTCGCAGGGCCGGCCTCAAGGCAAGGCTAGCAACACAGCCGTCTAGGGCAACCGACCCGACAGAGGCAAAAATGTGGTGGTGGTGATGAGTTCAATCAATTATTTAGATAAAAATGTGTGATATAACAAAAAAAATAATTGACAATGTAGTAAGGTGATTTGATTATTGTCATTCAAATCAAACAATCAAATTTCAAGTATGGGAAGCTGCAAATTTTGGAGGCAATTTTTTTAAGTTCGGATTAGGGCAACGTGACCGGTTAGGCCGGACCTAATTGTTCACCCCTAAGTTTAGCGGCAGCGAGCCTAATGACGCTTGCACTTTAATTTTTTTTTTTTTTCAAACAGTGCGGAACAAGAATGAGAAAGAATTAAACGACGAGAAAATAAAAAAAAAGTAAAAATCATCGTTCATAGAATGGACGGTTGGACCACTGATTCGAAGTTTCGACATGTGTTAGAGGAGCACAACTTAGGTCCAATCGTAATTACGATGGTACTACAAGGACAGCCGAAACCTAATTGTCTTGAAAGAAACATCTTCTGTTTTTTGTTCAGAAAATGTTCCTCATGCAGGCTAGCGATATATCAGGGTTATATATATGCAGTGTATTTCAAATATGTATCTGCAGATAAGTGTACTTTGCTGGTAAAATTCTGATGGAGGGTTCAATCAACTGTTCGAAATACTTTTGTCAACACGATTATCTTTCCTAACTTGCAAATAAAATAATACATGTTTTATTAGATAATTTGAAAGAATTGGTAAGTATTTGTTTTACAAAGAGAAGGAAATTAGTTTATTCCTACAATCAATGTGTTTGAATCTTTGTATTCCTGTGTCATTGATTGGGAATGATGTGTTGAAAGAATAATTAATGTAAAAACTTTAATACATTATGAGACGGTTGCTCAAGATATAGTTAAGCAATGATACAATTAAGTACATAAACATGAGGTTAATTGGATATACCATTTTGAAAAGGCTCATTTTATATAGTAGAATTGGTTATATTAAACATCTTACCCTATATGCTAAAATGAAAATCATATTCGTTTGGATCCACCTAAGTAAACTGCCCTTTGTTTTCTGAAAATCAAAATATATTGATTTGACTTTCAAAAAGTCAAAATGTAGTTTATCTTTAATAATAGTTGTAATAGTTTTAGTGTCATATTTTTTTGTATCAACGTAAACTGCAAAAAACGTCCTCTATATATTATCAAATCTTAATCACTTAAACATAGGATCTAATGTTAAACTTATTTTACAAATTCAAACGCCCTAAAAGTAGAAACTAACAATTAAACATGATTTATAAATTCAAAACGCTTCTAAAGATATGATCTAAAATTAAAATTCTTTACAAATTCAAAATATCACTTCACAAATATACAAATCTTATTATCAATTGAAAATAATAAAAAATCATTTTTTTTAAGATTTAATCCTATACAACTTAAGGAAAATAATTTACGTGCGAAGCGCGTACTGTAACACTTGTTTAAATAGATTGAATAGATCATACTTAGCAAAATCATGATGAGAGGATTGTTGGATTCCCAAAAAATTAAACAGCCAAAAAAAGACTATTATTAATACAATCGCATAAAAGTAGGAATAGTCTGTCAAATTACATAATTTCAAAAAAAAAAATTTTTTTCATTGATCTTGTAAAAACATATGATGATGACACGATGGAAAAATATTAAATAGATACTAAAGAGAGTCATGAAGAAATGTTAAACACATGTTAATTGTTTTAAAACTCAACAATCTCATTTGAATCTAATAAATAGGTAAACCTTTACCCAATTAGCCTGAAGTGGATTCTAATTTCCCTCAAATCCCAATCTTTAGATTATGCTTCTACACTAAAGTTAGAGGATTCAATATATTCTTTCTTCTTCTTCAAAGTACTAAATTTACACGGTTAGTTTTCAATGGGACAGTGGATATCTGTATGAGTTTAAATCTTCTATCTCCAAGTATCATTGGTGTTCGTACAACAACCGCTTTAGTAGAGTTGCTAGGGATTCCTAGCTACTCAGAGGAGGAAAATGCTTCAAGTCCTAACAATTTCACTTTAGCACTTTGTTATGTGCAAAGACATTCAATAATCCATACAAAAAGGAATAACGATCGAAAAATACATAGCTGGGACAGAGGAAATGAGCTATCAACTCCTCACTGCTAATAAAACTCGAAGCTTAGTATTTTGGTTAAAGAAATATGATT
Organism: Allium cepa; assembly: GCA_030765085.1. Taxonomy (NCBI): domain Eukaryota; kingdom Viridiplantae; phylum Streptophyta; class Magnoliopsida; order Asparagales; family Amaryllidaceae; genus Allium; species Allium cepa. The sequence continues at coordinate 752,257,916 of CM060931.1, read as the reverse complement.
TTTTGAAATTTAAGATGCTTTTGCAACAAACGAAAACAGAAAATCTTAATATGGTATTTGAATGGAGATCTGAACGGGAAAGTTGAATGAACGAAAAATTTGTTTGATACTACGAACAGGGCATTTGAGCAGGACGTATAAGTTGTGGCTTTTAATTTAATTGGTTAATTAATTATTTGTTTTTTAATAAACAAAATGTGTCGATAGTTCGAAAAAGTAAATAAATTGAAAACTCATAAACTGCTCAAAAGACGTCTCAAATGGACTCATTTGCACATGTCATTAAATTTAGAAATTTATAAAAATAAACTTTTGACTAATTAACATAATTAAATTAATTAACGAATCAACGGATCAGCTGCTCCGCTCACGTTCATGAGGGGACGGACGCGTCAGGAACGGAAATGAGATAAAATAATACTATAAACTGCCCCTTAAAGATGTTATTTTGTTCACCCTTCAGCAACCACGTCAAATGTACGGTACTGAAATTCAATACAATACAATCAAACAACTGTATATGTTCTGTACATCAGTTTATGGATGCAACACAATTTCATTCCTTTTGCTGCACAACTTTCCAAAAAGGTTTGCAAACATGGGCAAGCAGGCATATCTCTGCTGTAACGTCACTAGCTTATTGCAATCTAGCTATATCATGTCGCATTTAAAGCTCAGATGCATTTCTCTCTTGTTTATGTATGCAGAAATCTATGTCATTCAATGCTTTTTTGTACTGATAACTATGCCGGCGCATGCAATTCTTGTACATGCATAATCATCACGCTATTAACTATGCTGTCTGGCGTTTTAATGAGCACTGTATCATTTTTCAAAACGTTTTCAATGTTGGTGGGTAGAAGATATTTTGTTAGATTTTTGTGTAGGGCTAGTTTATATGAATATAGGACTACAGTTATGAAATAAGCGTCCAATCAACAGTTTTGTAATCTTCAAATTTATACGTAATAAAATAAAATAAACATAAAAAAACGGTGGAGGAAGGAGAAGAAAGGAGTTGAAGAAAGGAAAAAAAAAAAAGGAAAGAATAAAATGAATAAAATAGACCGAATGGTCTGTTGGTAGGGGCAAAATTTTCAGAGTCTTAAAATTGACTCAAACGGGTGGAAGAACTTTCACGTTGAGAAATAATTAACGTCGAACGAAACTACATCAAAGTCCAAGCTAGTATGACTAAATGATGTTTCGATGGAACTGGACTAAGAAATAATGAAGTAATAGGTCAAAAGGCTAAAAGATCAATGATGAAATGCCTAAGGAAAAGTTCAAGTAATTTGGAACAAACTTGGTAGATCTGTATAGATCGGCCGGTGCCGATAGATCGAAAGATGGATTTTGGACCCACTTTACTTCCGATACGATTCAACATATCATTTTGAAAAGAAAAAAAAACAAGTTTTTGGAACGGAGGATTAATTGATATTTATCTTTTTGTGTCTGAAGATCTAATCTAAAAGACACTTTTGAAGGAAGGAGGCAAAGAATTAGTCAGCGTATCGACAATACCGATTGACCAAATTGTGATAGATATGTCTTTTTGACTAGTTCATCCTCCTAATTTCACGGATACGGAGGTTGGAGTGATTCAAAATGAGATCTGGCAATTATGACGCGCATATTCATCTATAAATAACAAACTACAAATATGAAAAATGATTTTTTTGGCAAATCCATACGACCTTGGGCACCTTGATCAACTTTTCTAAGGGAAAACTCTGCCAATCCATGATCTAATCATTTTACTTCAAGAAATTCTCTTGTAAAATTGATTGATCAAGTAAAGAATAATCAATAAAAATGATAAAGTGGATGTAGATTAACGATTTGCGAAACTAGAAATATTGTGCCTCTTTTATCTCTCTTCTCTTTAATTTATTGCAATTTTTGACTATTTGCTACACTTTTGTCGATTGTGGGTGTTAGCCTAGAAAAAGGCTAACATTTTTTGTACTTTCACTCAAAAGTTTTCTGATCTGATCCGTTGAAGATGAAGAAACCAATGACTAGGGAATCTGCTACCTGTTGAAACCAATCAAAATAATGGGGCAGTCAAGAAGTGTGTTTTTGTTCAAATCCACCTTCAAACTTCGTGACTGGGGAAGAGAGAAGAAATGATGACAAACATGCAAATGATGCTATTAGCTCGACAGAAAGAGACGTTGAACGACTTTTCCAATGAATGGGGCTACATAGAGCGATCAGAGAAGCTGGAAGTCAAGAACAAAGGAGGTTAGAAATTAGAAATGATAGACCAGAGGCATGAGTACCTATGATACTTGGCCTATGGCTCCTACTATCGATCGGTACCGATCCACCCTAATGATCGGTACCGATCCATCCAGTCAGCCAGGTAGGATTGATCTGGATCCTGAATAAGGAAGAGAACATCAAAGGAACAAGATCGGACTGCAAACTTACAACCTCATAGAGAAGAGCCAAAAGGTCCCCATAGAAATGGAGGGCACGAGGAAGCCTTAGATCAAAGGCATGTTGAACCTCGAAAATTTCAAATAAATTAGGGAGATCGTATAACTGAAATTATACAACATGCATTTCAAAGTGGAACCCCAAATTGAAATTTGGAGGATGTGAACATTGGATATGCTAGGAATCCACCCGATTTCAAATTACCTACATTAGAGTCGTATGATGGAAGAACTAATCCTATAGTATATCTGACATGATACATCCAACACTATAACAACCAACACCTCTGGGCACACCAATCAAAAGTGCAAAAACGGCATTTGAACTCCCATCGTGCCAAGAAGTACAAATCATTAGGTTTTAGTTGGTTTGTAAGATACTGAGAGTAATATAACTTTATATATTTTACAGTTTCAGATATACTCACCCGAAGGTTGGACCTCTAGAAACTAGATAAACATACCAATGCATCAAGTATCCAGTTTTGATAGTAAGTCGCCTAACCGTATGTACTAAGGAAACATTCTCAATGGTAAACCGCTTAAGTTTCATGCACAAACACACATATAGAGTATACATCACAATGCCTGAGCACATACCGAGTACGCAATTCCGATGTTAAGTTGCTTACCAAAACATCAAGTAAATAGTATCAGTGGTAAACATGTCCTACGCTCTGTATCATTCAACATGCAGCAAAAATGGTCGATAAATAGTTCGAATCACCCGCAAGTTAACTACCCGACCAGTCATATAACCTACTACGGACATCTATGTCACCTCTCCCCCATAGTCTACAAGATGAAGACATGCAACCGAGGTGCTAATAGTAATGATAAGAGCATCTAACTACGATATAATCACACATCGTATTGAGTATCGCGTTATGAAACATGAACACCAAAATGTGGCCAAATGGAAATAAAATCTAGCATAATGCACAACTTCATGTATTTACATGAGCCTCGGAAAGTCAAGGAAGTGGGAAACAAATGCCCAAAGCTTCATGTTGTTACGTGAGACTAAGCTATTCGGTCGACCGGTTAGTATATTCAGTCTATAGACAACCCATGTTGAACCTAAACCAATTGTAGGCCAAGTAGTATAACTTTGATAATTTGTTTGCCACTTCCTTGACTTTCTAAGGCTCACATAACTGCATGAATTTATGTAACATGTTGGACTTTATTTCTCACTTGGTGAAGTTCTAAAGTTCATGCTTTATGATGCTGTATAACACGATTCTCAACGCAGCAAGTGATTGTATCACAATTAATGCTTTAGGGATTACTATCAGCGTCTCGGACCTGTCTATAACTTGCAAGTTGTGAGGGAGAGGTGATGGAGACATCTGCATTAATAGGTTATACGACTGGTTAGGTGGTTATACCTAAGGGGAAGTCAGATTGTTTATCGACCTTTTTTTCCCTAGGTTTACCTTGTTTCTGAATATCCAATCTTCGGGTGGGAATCTTTGTAGACTGTCATCAGACTTTTAGGCGTATTATAGATTGTTACTGATAGGGTTAGAAGTATGCCCTAGGGAAAATTATGTAATTTGTTACATATATCTAACTCGATAATCAATCTTGATCAAAATAAAAGGTGTTTTCTTTCTAATATATACTTGAATGTGCTATATATTAATCTATTCATTTAATTAAAAGTATCTTTAGTTGAAAATTCATAAATAGCGTATTTGTAATAATAGTTACAAAGTGTTATACCATCCGTAGTTTATCATAATTAAAATAAATATAATAATCATTCTTGGTCAAGATGTATCGAAATTGGATATGGATACATCCATTGAGACTAGAGTATCTAAAGCTCTCTAAATGTTAGGTAGTGTATTACTCATGACTGCTAGGGACATCAAGGGGTTATGTACTAATAGTTATTTGATAACTACGTAGTAACCCACTCAATATTTTTCTATTTGTTACTATAATTATGGTCAAATAGAAATATCGGTATTGACTTGAGAATACTATTGACTTTCATTGTGGAAGCTCTACTTTGATTATAATTAAACTGTGGCATGGCATGCATCAAATAACTATAATTAGGTTGAGTGGAAGCATTGGAAATGAAACATTACTCAAGGGAGGATTCGCCTTCTCAGTTATATGAGGTTAATATCATAGTCAACTGAAGTCAACTCAAAGTCAAAATCTCTTGTCAGAGCATTTTGATTAATATTAATTGTTATTATTAAACGAAAAACTTTATGTTTGGACAATAGAATTGAATATGGACGATACTAAAATTTTGATGATTACCAAATTGCATAAGTCCAAAGTAGTGTAGTTTTGATGAAGAGAATTAGTGTAAATAATTGTTACTAATGTGTAATGCTTATGATGAGTAAATTTAGATTTTACCAAAACTATGTGTAATCAATAAATTCAGCCAAAATGTCATACAACTAGCTAAGTTTACGTTTGAACGTTAATATTTGAATAGTTCAATAATAATTGTTGACTGAATTTAAACATATGAGTCGCACAGCCAAAACAAGGAAGATTCTAAATGAACCACATGATTTAATTGATTTTTAATAGTTGAAAACTAATTAAATTAATTAATATTTATGAAATATTAATTAATTTAATTTTATTAAATTTATTTGAATAGCGTTAGTATCTAGTAAAGTGTGTATTTAAAAGTTATAATTATGCATATCAATATACAATTTCAGTAGAAATGTTTAAATTTTATTTAAATAGAATAAATACTAAAAAAAGGACTAAAAATAAATTAAATTAATTAATATTTGTAAATATTAATTGCTAAAAAATTTCTTGTTTGATTTCCATTAATATTTTAATAAAGTGCGTATATAACAATTATAAGTGCACGTGTCTGTATACGATATTAATAAAGAATTTAATTGGATACAAATAAAAAATAATACTAATTGGTTTTTGGAATGTTTTAGAGCCCAATTCCCATGTAATAGTTGGACTTACTTTGAGGAATAATATGGGTCTAAACATTGTTTAGAGTGAGAAGAAAATATTATTAAAAAGAGAGGACTCATCATATATCCTCTTTTAATAAAAAAAAAATTCTCTTTGTCATTTACCTCTCTCATTCTCATATTCTCTTCTAAAAAATTCAAAATTTCCATAGAGATAAATCTCCAAAAATTTCAAAATAAAATTCAATCAAAATAAAAGGGAAAATGTGGTCGTCTCTAGATTATTGCAGATCTAGAGATCAATTTGAAGAATTTAGAAATTTTTCTTCATTCAAGGTACATTCTCTAGGATTTATCCTATATATTTATATATCTTTTAATTTTGTTTACATCTTCTTAATTCTCAATCTCTCCTTTTTGTTCATATGTATAAATTTGGATTTGGATTTGAATGTCTCAAACCCCCTACTTGAATCAAATTTATATTCTTACCATGAAAAAAAACCCTTGCTCTGTCCGTTGTTATTTTGTTATGAACAATAATTATTATTATTTGTCTCTATTTTGTACGTTTATTTATCGTTTGGTTAACCTAGATCTTGATCCCTCTAATTTCATTTTCTTTATTCTATATATGTTGATTCATCCATTTATAACCTAGATTAGATCTTCTTATCACGAATCTGTACATGCCTATGTCATTTGCTATTATCATTGTTATTAAAAAGATAAAAGTAAATTGAATTTTATAATACTTTAGTTAATAAGTCATTTTTCATATTAGAAGATTTAGACTTGAATGTTTACACATAAATTGCTACGTGAATAATACTTTAAAATAATTGAGTTAATTAATAGTTGTTGTCAATGTAATATGATGACTTAATTGTGTTATATTTTGAATCATTCCAAAACAAACATTGCTAATTGAAACAAAAAGCGAAATATTAAATTAATTATTTATTCCTAGTTTTACAATTGTTTCCGGTCTAGTACTAAATCTTTGTTTAAAAGGAAACATTATATTTCACAAACTACTTATATATTATTTTATTTTGTTTGTATTGTTACTTGAATTTATTTAGTTATAATATCTTTTATATGTGTGTATTTGCATTTAACTCAAAGTTTTCAAAAGGAATTTTGTACAAGGTATAATAGCAAACATTTAAATTACTTTAATTAGACTTTATTCTTTAATTTATTACATGTAATGTAAATAAAGTCTATTTCAATTTGAACCGCTATGCAAAATATTTATTATGTACCTATATGTACATTTATACATGTACACACACACACATATTAAATTATTCATGTTTTAGACGATAAGAGACATATGTAGAGAGGAAATGTGTATGCTGCGGTTTAAATCTCAACACCTAAACAACATTCATATTAACTGTGTAACAACCCGCATATTTATCGAGATTGTATTTAAATATTAACTCGTTAATCGAATTTTGGTCCGAAAAGCTACTTTTTGCAAATGGTCAAATTAGGACTCGAGACAACTTCCATTGAGTTCGAAATGTCGTTTACAACTTTTTTAAGTATAAACATCGATAGGTTTGGAGTTAGTGAAATTTCACTAACTTTTCCCGCTTTGGACTTTGGGTTAGTTTAGCCTATTAAGCCCAAGTTCCAACCCCTTTCTCCTCACTCTTCATAAATTTCCTAACTAACTCAAGCTTGGGCATTAATGGTGAAAAGAATTGGAAATTAAAACTCCAAGCACAAATTCAATTGCAAATCCAACATTCAACTCCAAATTCAAGTAGAAGATATTGGATTCAAGCTTTGGATTGCTTCTCCTTGCTTCTCCTTGCTTTCAAGCTTCATAAATTTTAGTGCAAAGATGAGATTTTTATCTCACAATTCTAGTCTATATCTATCTTGGGCTGTTGGAAATGCATCCCTATCATGTTTGCATGCACATTTGCATTTGGTTTGGATTGGATTGGCGATAAACTCCACTTTTTAGTGTTTTGGGGTGAATTTCTGGCTTAGGTCGCTCTGTCCCCCCTTAGGTCTCCCAGCATCTATAGGTCGTTCGCGTGGAAAAGTCGTCACCTTCATTTGGGTCGTTTCTGGCCTTAGCCCATTCGTCCACTATAGGTCGTCAGGCCTTAGGTCGCTTGGAGTTAGGTCGTAGGTCGGCAGGTCTTCAGCTCGCACGCGTTGAAAAGGCGCGTCTGGAGTTAGGTCGTTCGCGAGTTAACGTTAGGTCGTTTGCGAGTTAGCGCCCTAGGTCACTCGCGTATAGCTCGTTCGGAGTTAGGTCGTTAGGCCTTAGCTCGTATGGCCTATGCAATTTGGTTAGGTCGTCCAACCTCAACAACTTAGGTCGTAAGACCTTAGGTCGTACCCCTTAGGTCGTTAGACCTTAAGCCTTCACTATTGGAACTCGTTAGGTCGTAGCAACCATAGGTCGTAGGTCGCTCACACGGAGTTAAGTCATAGGTCGTCTCCGACCTTATATCGCTCAGCCAGGTTTCACTTTAAGTCGTTAGGTCGTTTGGACCTTGTTTCCAGTTAGGTCGCAAGACCCTTAAACCGTTAGGTCACTAGGTCGCGATGTTTTAGGTCGCTGCACCCTATGCCTCTATAGGTCGTTCGACCTTGCTAACTTTTAGGTCGCGAGTTTTATAAGTCGCTCGCCTCCCTTAGGTCTTCACTAGGTCGCGATGTTTTAGGTCGCTGCGCCCTATGCCTCTATAGGTCGTTCGACCTTGCTAACTTTTAGGTCGCGAGTGTTATAGGTCGCTCGATCATATTCCCCTTAGGTCGTTAGACCTCATTTTGTCTTCACTAGGTCGTACCGTTTTGGTCGGGGCGCTGCCCCGCACCCCGCCGGGGGCGCTGCCCCCTGAACCCCCGCGACCTGACCGGGCAGGTCGAACCCCGTAAGCGGTGGCGTTGCCCCCGCACCCCCACCTTGGGGGGTTGCCACCCCCCTGGACCCCCCCTCCGTAGGGGATCTTATCTGAAAAACATTGAGCTGATTTCCTTTGATTTTATTCGCATCTCCGTATGCGATCTTTGTGACTGATGGTTTCTACACTTGCTTATGTGTTTTGTCACTTTATAATATAAAGGTTTCAATACTAGTACTAAATATCAAAACTCTTTTGACAAACAATTTCAACTCTATTTTTAATAACAAAGCTCTTTTCTTAAACCGTTTTCTAATCTATTAGTATATACAAGCCTTTACCTCACTCGGATGAGAAATCTAATTAAACGACTTAGTAAAACAAGTGGAATGAAACGCTTGCGTTCACTTCGTCGGTTAATTCTTGGACTTGTTCGATTGAACCTCTTGTGACAATTTTATTAGTGAAGATTTACAGTTTGTTCGTAAATATTTAAGTTAAGCAAGTGGTTATGGGACATGAAGCTAAACTTCTATATTTACTAGCTTAGTGTAATTGACACTTCTCGTTGATCTTGATGATCGCTTTATGAATTAGACTAGCAATTGCGCGATGTCTCTTTCATTGCAAGGTTAGACTAGACACCACTTGTGTGATTCCATTCACACATACCTTTCTGCTTTTTGGTTAGTCTTGACCTCAATCTATGTGATTCCACTCACACATGTGGGGTAGCTCCCCATGGTCTTCGGACCGTCATGTGATAGGCCTCTTTCTCTTTTTATGATTTCTGGATTTCTTGTGTTGATTTCTGGAATTTATCTCTTTGACTTGTCATGAGTACAAGTTTATGGTATGATGCCCTCTTTGGATCTTTGAGAAGATTCTTGTGATATTGATTTATCTCTTATCGGTTGATCTCCTGTTGATCATTATTTGCATACTTATAGTAGTATGTCAGTATGGATATTTTATGTTTATGCCATATCTTTTATTTTATATCATGTCATCTGATATTTATAGCTAGACTGATCCGTTTATTATTTTCTTATAAATAATACTCGGGTCAGACCGAGATGTTACAGGTGCTACTGCTTGACTCCTCCCCCAGTGATTCACTACTCAGACTTTTGGCTACTTGTTTAGATTAGCAGCTTTTGTTGTTTACACTTGAGTTATAGACTCATAGTTGTATTCTTTTGTATAGCACGCGTTGCTATTCTTTTGTATTATCGTGGATCTTTTTAGACCACTACTCTGATGTACACTTTTATGTGATATATATTCATATCTCTTTCCGCCTTTGTGATATGGATATCTGTGATTGATTCGCATGTTATGCTTACTTCTATATTTGTTTCCGAAGATTATTTTATAGCCACCGTGTGATAAGAAATTACATGGATGGTCGCTCCTCAACAGCCTTATTCTCCGTGCTAGTTGACAGCACTACACCATAGTGTTCTTGGCTAGCGTGGGTATAGAGGTGGGGCGTCACAAACTGTGTACACTTTGCATAAGTTGCACTTACACTACATGTAATACCCTACTTTTAAAACCCAGTACATAAGAATATTACAAGTAATATTGTCCAGTAATATGTAGACAGGACTGACCATCTGTGTTGATTCCTTTAGGTTAACACTGTCATGTTTCTACCTTTAATTCAAAAGAAATATAATGACATAAATAGCCTCAACATAAAGCAATGGACATACATAATACGTAATATGCGTATAGGATTATCACTATGACAATATCGCAATAAAGATAACAAAAGATATATCTTCTCAAGCTAGCCCACATCCAAAATTACTAAGCCCTTATAACTATCAAGTCTCGGTCTAACTCGAATATTACAAATCAGGCTATCTCTAAATACAAAGTGGGTGAGAATAAGAATCATATGTAAAAAGTCTCGCTTAAAAGCCATATTGAGTCATAAAGGCATACAGAATACCCATAAGCATACAATATAACAATATCTCATATCATAAATCTACATGGCATAATCATAAGAGGTCACCATGTCACAAAATCATCTCGTGCCCATCAATGGCAATCATTTCAATTATGGTGAACATTCATTATAACAAAAGTTACGAATGCTAATATGGAGGCTGAATAAATCTCATCGACAAGCTTAATGCAAGTCGAATCTCAATAACCAAAATAACCCACCGACAAGCTTATGGCTAATCAAATATCAAGGATAAGCACTAGGAAAATCAAAACTCATTGGCAGCACTAAATATGTCGAATCTCAAATAACTCACCGACCAGAAGTAAGACGAGTCAGATCTTAAGGATAAGTACTAGGAAATCGAAATTAATATATGATCCTATAGATATCTTTATGGGGCATTCGTAAAGTAAATTTCTCTCTTCCAATGGGACACTGAAATGAAAAGCTCCAGGATGTTAAGAAAGAATGAAACTGATAAACTCCTACATTCGTAATATACTTGATCCCCATAACACGTGTTCTGCCTACTAATGCACTTGTAAGGTCTGCACCTAATAAAAAATGATGCAGCGTTATGACATTGAATGTAGCCTGAGGTACGGAGTGTTGACTTTATGGTATAGGGCTAATAACTGACAAAGATACCATGACTTGGGGTGAGACCGCAGCAATCAAGCCACTAAGGCGAACTTACTAGCCTATAAGGTCAAGCGATAGAATGCATTAACGAATATGGCGAGCTACAGAAATAGCAAGCTTCCTCAAGATACTATTAATTATAAAGTTTTACATACTCTTCAAATAGTAATTGCTAAAGTTACACCGCGTGTCTTACACCACTTGTGGTTGCTAGAGTATTTACTTTAAGCCGGTAAATTCCACTCACTCAAGTATTCTACACGACAAGTTTTATATTTGAACAATGAAGTGATACTGAGTGTCCCAAACCACTCGGTACTACCAAATTGTTTAGTTATATTTCTCGTTTTGTGGAAAGGATAATTAGCATGAAGGCTAATTTAATAAAAATCTTTTAAGAATAAATAATTATTTTTACGATATAAACTTGACTCTAAAAGTTGCTAAATCAAAATTGAAGCTAATATAGTACTTAAATCACTTTAAAAAACTCTTGATTACACACACACACACATATATACACGCACAAACACACACACATACATAGATATATGTATGTATATAATTACTTAAAAAATATTCAAAGCAATTTAAAGAACATGGTAAGCTTGTTTATATTCATTTTGAAATATATTTAAATTAAATTATTTTTAAAATATATAACTTATAAAATTATCAAACTAATATTGGAAGTAAATTTTAGAAACCTCAATTCAATAGTTGAAGACATGAATAGATTAAAAGAAAGTAAAAATAATAATCCAATGGCCTTCATCCCGAAGTTGGAATGCTCCAGCACTATCGCCCACCAGAGGATCAGTCGACACTACCTGTATAGCATATTCCTAGAGCATTTCAGCTCTAAGAAACTCCATTTTTGGATGTACCTTATGATTCCGACATGGCTACAGGTCTCGGCGGACTATATTCATTCAAAGCAACATGCATTAACACACATGTAACACCGCTAATTTTTGTATAACATTATCCGTGGAATTTAATTAGATAAATTAAATTGGTTAATGTGAGGTGATAAAGGGAATGAGATTTTTTTAATCAATTTGGATTGAACTTAATTAATTAATAAGGTTGTTTTAAACATATAATAGAAAGGGATTAATGAGATGGGCATAATAGGAATAGTTCCTTAGTTCATTCCCTAAACCCTTCCTCTTTCATTCATTCCCATTTCATTTTCTAAAATAAAAAAAACCTAAAGGGGGTCGGCCATTACCTAGAGAGAAAAGATAGAGAAAATCTAAGGAAAGCTTAGGGGAATTAATCTACTCAAACCTCAATCTCTCTTATCCAATCTAAGGTGAATAATAGTAAACCATCTCATTTATTTGTGCTTTGTGATAATATTTCGTGCTTGAATAGATAATATCATTATTAGATTAAATAATAGTTTGTTGGAATTTTATGGAATTATTCTAATGGGTTTTAAATGTAAAACCTATGTTTTTAATCTCTATTGATTTGAAATTTGAATTGTTATGTAAAACATTATTTTGGAGATGAATTTTCAATCTTGTAATTTTCCAAGTTCATATGATTATTTTATTAATTTCCTAAGAGGAAAAATCTACATAATTTTGGATTTTAATTATTAAAGTTAATTAAATCAATATTTTAGTCTTAAAATTTTGAATTTGGAAGAAGAAGATATTCAGATTTTTAGTAATTTTTGGGGATTTTTCCCTAATTGCAAAGTTAATGGGGAAGGTAGGACATGACCTACTAGCATTCCTATAAAGATTATGAAAAATGTTTTACTATCCAATGAGACACGAGGCAAGAGTTGGTGGAAAGTAATAACTTTAAAAGGAAACAAATCAGTTTTTAAGCTATTTACAAAAATGCTATCGGCACAATAACTTAGAGTCTCGATACCTATTTATTCTAGAAGCTCGTTAGTTATAAGAGCTGATGCATATGATAAATACTCGATATCTATGTGATGTATTTGCTTTCATAGGGACTCGACACCTGTATTGTAAAGGTTCGATGCCTATGTTTTGCAAAAGTTTAATACCCAAGGTTTTGTAAAGGTTTGATACCTATATTCTATAAAAGTTTGATACCCAATGTTTTGTAAAGGCTCGATAGCGAATGTTGTATAGAGGCAAGACAACTCCATGGTTTAGAGACTCAACAACTTATTTTTGTTAAAGCTTAAAATCTTGAAGTTTTTGAATGCTCGACACCTCATGTTGTGAGGATTCGACATCCTTAAGCTTTTAGAGGGTCAGCACCTTATGTTTTTGATAACTCCACACCTCTTGTCATATAGTGACTCATTAGCTTTCGTATAGCTACTCAATAACTATGTTAGCGGTTCGATAGCCATGTGTTTTACAAACTTGATAGTTATGTTTTAGAGGCTCGGTAGCCCTTGTTTTCTGGATACACGATATCTATATTTTAGCGGCTATGCAGCCATATGTTTTACGAACTTGAAAGTTATATTGTAGAGGCTCGATAGCTCATGTTTTCTAGATGTTCGACATCTCTGTTTTGATAGAATTTTTTTTGAAAGCTATGTAAAGATGATAGTGCTTTGGCACTAGATTTTAGCTAAGTATGGAGGCTATGTTTTCCATGTTTTAAGAATGATTTCAACTGGTTTATCATTTCCAATGATAAATGTTATCAAGGAAATGAAATGGTGTTTTAGCCGAATTCTATATGAATCTTGACAAAGGAAAACATTACTTAAAATTAGGTAATTTTGTTATATATATGAATATTGATTAAACATCTTTTGATGAATGATATTATATGTTCTTGTTACTATTTGATAAGTTAAATTTACATATTTATCATTTTTTATTCTCGCATTTTCATTACCCAACATTACACCTTGGGATTTAGGAACAGAATTACCAGTTAGGTTGTTCCAATAGTGAATTGGGTTAGACCTAACTCCTGAGTGAGTAGAATTGCATCCAGAAGATCAAATAGATCAATTTGTTAGGATGCCTTGAACTAGTAATAAAGATATGACCCATGTATTTAAAACAAGATAAGAGTTTAGGTAGAACTGGTGTAGGGTTGCGCCATATACTTTAGCTGTTAGACCCCATTTGGTAAAGGTCCACGATTCAAGTGCGTAGGGAATTGTCAGTAGTAAGAATAAAAGATGTGTATGGACAGAAAGGAACTTGTAGCTCTATATGCTCACTATATTTTTTAATTGGATTTCCTCCTAACCGTATTTAGAGATTTTGAGACGTTTGGTTATGTTTTGGCCCGAGTCAACCTGACGGGTTATTAATTGGCCTATGAAAACCAATAGGTTCATAGTGACCCTAGAAAAATTATGATTTGAGACAGACAGTCTGTTTTATGGGGTGGGTAAACCTTGGGAATACGTAACCCTTTAACGATAGACTACTCTTATTTGCTTATATTGCATGCATATGATCATATCATATTTTGTTTTAACTATTGTGGTTGCAGGTGCATGATTTAAGTTCAAAGTGGCATATTTGATAAGATACTAGTAAGGGGAAAACCTATTTCCTTTTGCGACTTAGTCCCACTAGATATCTATTTTTGGTTCGAGATGGTATATTATTATTCATACTAGACTTTTTGTCCGATCTGAAGTTTTTGTTTCCCCCTTAAACTCTAGGGTACTCATTTGAGTAGTTCGAGAATAGGGTTTTTAAGTTAGATGAATATAAGATTCTAGAGATGTGCAGGAGGCAAGTTAATATTAGGAGTTTATTTCCGCTACGTTGGTTGAATTTTATTTCGTTTGAACGGATGTAATGATATAATTTTAACTATCAAGTAGTTAGACTCTGATCAGTCAATGAGCATCTTGTTATGTCACTATTGGTATATAGTTGTAATTTTTATATTTTCTCTAAACATGGAATCGATGGGATTAAGTAAGAATGTGAAAGTTACTAATGAAATGTGTTTTGAAAATTTTCATATTCATGTGCTCTTGATGTTATGATACAATTAACTGATCTTATTTTGTCACTAGAAAATAACACTATGGATGACTACAACATCGATATCACTTATTTTCGGGCCTCAAATAAGGGATGTTACAACAAAACCATTAACATATCACAACATAAAAACAACCAATAGGTATTTTATAAGCACAACATCTCATTTTTAGCAATTCGACAAACAAATACTTGACAATCATCAATTGAACAACACAGATGATTTAAAACTAAAACCAGAAATTATATGCAGGCACAGAAACAAATAGAGGTACATTTTTGTGAGGAATTTCTCATTTAACATCGAAAAATTCCACATTGCATGCTATCACTCTCAAAGCCAAATCAGCAAAAATCTCTTAATTTCGTACTAAATACCGTGATGAATTATCCTAGCAAATCTTAAAAAATTTAATAAAATCTTAATTGAATATATGAGTTACAAACAAAATACTAAAATTTCAGATTTTTTTTGATTTATTGGAATTAGTTATGATTTTTCTATCGACAAGAGTTTTCATCTTCAGATTTTCACTTTTCCTCTTACTGCTCAATCGATCTGACCTCCAACCATGGCCAAAAATCCTTCTTTTCGGGTCTATAAGTTGGTGAGGAGTGTAGAAAATCTTATATTTAAGGTTGGGAATCTTTTGTAATTTATTTGGTTTATTCTCAATTTTTTAATAGCTAGGTTTTCGGGAAAGGAAGAGAAGCAAAAACTTATGCTTTTCACAGTAAAGGAAATGAACCTATAGAAAATAAGAGAGAGAAAATGCTTTCTCTTTTATTAGCCTAGTGGATATAAAGGTCAATAAAACTTAACCCAAATACCCATTACCAAAATACAATTTGCCTTTTTTCATTTTCTCCTTTCTACTTTGGACAATAACTTAAACAAACTTTGAAATGCACTTAAATAAATGAAACTTATAAAATTAAAGATCATTGCTGTAACGAACCAGGCTTTTCGACCTTCGAAAATCGATAGTAATACGTCCATTATATCACCTGTTGAGCAATCGAATGCTGGAGGACCTGATTGTTAGGGAAAAGAAAGAAGGAAGAAGATAAGAAGAAAAACTAACCATCACAGAATTTCATAGCGGAACGTGTCGTCTATAACATACCATAAATCTTTACATAAAAACAAAACTATAATATATGTAAATACAGACATCAATTCGAGTATACTAACCTATTTCAGCCTGGACAGTTACAACAGCCTGTCCTCACAATTGTTGATAAACACAACAATGAATACAGCGGAAAATAACCATCTATGCGAATACGTCTTGGGCCTCCAACTTGTCTCCTAAAGTTTCAAGCATCCAAACTAATCTGTGATATACTTGGTCTAACCCAAGCATTATAATAAAATAATACCTGATTTAGTCTGGAAAACCAGCATAAGGAAAACACTCCCAACTAGATTTTAAAGTTACATAAAAACCTTTGAAATCAAAAGGTACCTCGTAAGACCACGCCTCACATAAACACGGATGAGTTTTTACCTTATGATAACCAAAACGTTTTCTATATAAAATCCATTTATATTATAATAATGTGCTAAAGTAAAATATGAATATAGCTGAAATGCTTGCATCTCACATTCCAACATATTAGGTATACAAATAAAATCATAAAGCTCGTATTGGAGAATGGATTCCAACTAATGACTAAGCTACTAGGGTACCGTCACAGAGCACACCTCTAGAACAATGTACCGAGATCGTACCTCACGACCCCTTACAACATAGGACCAGCCTATCCCTTGCTGGATAATACCAAATATGTCATCACCCCAGTTGTTCCCAACCGTTTTGCTGAGCTCATATACACAACTGAATCTGGAAATATGAATGATCATCTCGAAAGACGATGACATATCCTAATGGGTGCGACCCACATAGCCCAGCTGCATCTCCCCTGTTTTAGCCATTCCTGGTTGATGAGGCTTAAAGCTACGATTACCTTTCCAGAAATTTACACTTAGAATGCTCATTGTCCTCCAATGATAATGTGCTGATAGCATTCATCCATACAACTCCATTCTGAATCTGAACGAAGCCGAAGGCGCTATTCCTACTACATCCCTTTTTGAATCACCTTCGGGATTAGTAGCGATTAGCACTTGCACTTCACATCTCTATCTTCGATTCCATGCCCTTCACGATGCCTTCACTTCGAAACGAATTCATTGGATCGAAGTGGTTTTCGGATAACATATCTGATCCCGATCTCTTCGAAACAATGTTCGACAATTTTTGGTAAACTCAACCCCGGTTCTTTAAGAAATAAATAGTCAAAGATAAAACTGGAGATCACCTCCTAACAGTTGGTGGACGAATTTCATTATTATTATCCTAGAAGGACGAAATGAGATATATACGCAGTACAACATCATCGGAGATGACTATGCCATATAACTCACGCGTTCCTCCTAGATATTTCCAAAGTTACGTTTGGACCTATTTTTGATAGTCATTTATTTAACTATCGAATAATAATATTCAGTCAAGGATTTATTTCATAGGGAAAATCAATATTGGTTAAACACATAAGTGATCACTAGCCTCCATTAATAAGTCTTTTATAAATAAAACCACTTTGTAATACTTGTATAAGAATACTTTTACATAGATATGTCCACCATTTCCTATATTTCAATACTAAGAAAATAGTCCTGTACTTATGAACGGTATAAGTATATACACAAAATTGAAAAGATGTTCTTTTCATTCAATTCTCAAATCATTTATAAATTTCCTTACAATCCTCCAAACCATTTTACAAAGCTCCGTAAACCATTTATACTCCCTTAATAAAAATTCCATCACTTATAAGCTACTTGTAGAATTCAAAGATCCCTGATAAACCTTTTATGGATCCATAAACCATTTATAAAACTTCTCTTTTAAATCTATAACCCGTTTCTGAAATTCATTTGTAAATATCTAACCATTTATAAACTCTTTCACCATGAAAATAACCTTTCCTTAACTCTTCAAACCATTTTACAACTCCTTTATAAAATCTAAGTCTTTCAACTCCATTCATGTGCCTCAGAAACATTTATAAATAATTAAAAATTCTTTACTTCAAAACACCATTATATAACAGTGGTTATCAATAATTATTATAAATAAATGTGAATTATTAACTTTAAACCATATTAAAAATATTTGTTAATTAAATAATAGTAATTAATCCTTCCAATTATAATAACAATAATAATTATTATTTTCAGAAACTTATTAACAATCCTTATTATAAATTTCAAAACTACAATTATTCTTAAATATTTAACCTTTCCATTTTTTATAAATTCTTTAAAACCATATACTTTTAAACAATACTAATATAATTTAAATAACTTTAAAATAATATTACTAAAATTAATTAACCTTAAAACAATATTAATATAACTAAATAACCTTAAAATAATATTGTAATAATTAAATAATCTTAATAATATTGTTATAATTAAATAATCTTAAAATAATATTTCTGTAATCAAATATCTTTTAAACAATATCAATATAATAAAATAAATAATCCTTAAAACAATATTCTCAAAAACCAATTTCAGATTTAAGAATCATTTCTCGTCTCAAAGATAATTACGAATCAAACGACAATTTTTATTGTATTTTTAAAATACTAATTTGAGGCCAGTAGCCAAACAACACTTAACCAAAATCAATATTTATTTTCTATCACTACTGGGATTTATTTTCAAACATATAACGATGTTATAACCATAATATCCACAATCAGGTTCATTTCAAAAGTCCATATAAAAGAAATATTATTGCAACAATTCTAGCGAGGAATCCCGTTGGATCCCTCCAACCTATTTCCCCCTGCATCACATACATTATATAATTGTAACATATAAATCAACCGCTTTGAGGTAGGATTCGTATACAAAGGGTCATCCGCTCTTACATGGGAACGTAATAGGGTCTCATCCACTCCAATAGATGAGAGTATATTCAAACTAACTAAAAAATATAATAATTCATACAAACAATCATTCAAAAATTTATATTAACTATATATCATACTAGTTAAATAAAAAATTTCTATCATCACCGAGGTTTCCAGTTGGAACTAAAATCAAACGGCTTTCGATTTTAACCTAAAATTCAGCAGTCTCTAAATTTGACCAAACTAGTTTCGTGTTGAAGCTTTCGTCGTTACGAGCGCAACACAAAAAATTTCGTCTCGATCTGACCTCGAAGGAGTTATGAATTTTATAAGTTATCGATGCATTTCAAATAAAATTAAAAAAAAACAATACAATTTCAACAAAATTACGAATTTACCTTACCCTTCTTCCCCAATCCCACTGCTCTCCCCTGTGCACGATGATATGCACGCAACTGTGCATGATCGTCCCTCTCTCTCTCATCTCTCCACGGAATGCCACGAGACCACCTCCATCCATCCTTAATTCACGAGAGCTTCCCATCCCACCCATCATCATCGAGCTCGGTCGAGGAGTGGTCATCGCGACCTGCTGCCATCGTTCGATAAGGTACTGTGCACGCGCGACAGTTTTTGTCGCCAAATCCATCGAAATTTCGACGCAAGCGGCTAATTGATGTCACGAACTCAAATACGCCATCCAATTCGATGATCGAAGCTTCAATCAACGGGAAATCCAAACCCTATCTGCCAATACCCATTTGCCTTCACTGTCAAACTCAACAAACTTGTGCAACACCTCCAACTAAGCATATTAGGTCGAAGCTCTCACCAAAGCAAGATTTTTTAAGCACGTTCCAGATTTTTTTTATTGAGTAGTCTTGCAATATTTTTTTTTGAATGTGTTCATTTTCTTTTTTTCCTCCTGCCGACCACGTTTATATAGCTAAGGGAAGGAAAATAGCATAGAGGGGGATGTAGCTTGTGCATTGTATGGTCAGAACAAATGATGATGGGTCATGGTTGAGGTGATGATACATGGATGTGTTATCAAGTCAATACACACACACACACACACACACACACACACACACACACACATATACATACATACATATACATATATATTGAAATTGGGTAAGAATTTTATAAAGGCATTTCTGCCCAAAGTTAAAAGCCCAAGCCAGTGGCCCAAGTCATATATACAGATGAATCCAACAAAAACAAACATAGCACTCGATCTTTCCGAAAATAAAATCAACGAAAAACAACTGCTCCTTCTTCTTCAGTTTTCATGGCAGTTGGAGCTGAACAAGGTAACTTGTACTTGGGATATTTTCCAATGGAAAGCTCTGATCCTCTTCTCCAGTTCAAGCTCCGTCTCGTACCCGTGAGGTAAATGCCTAATTTTTGATTCTTCTCTGCACCAATCACATATCATTTATAGCTAGTTTACTAACGTATGTACAATTTCTTTGTTTGTTCTGAAACAAACGACGATTTCTTTCCTTCCACACGCTCCAAACAATTACAGTGATAGCTATGTTGTTCAGTTTGGTTTCCATGTGTTCGCTGTGCCTCCTCTGAACCAGGCAATTGATTTCTTCCTCCAATAAATTGGTTGATATGATGAATTTGTTTGTGTTTTGCACATTTTCCACACCTCTATCGAGAATTTGCAGGAGAAGAAGAGATGTTCATGAGTTTTTTCTTCTTGATTACATAATACACATTTATTTTCTGTTAAAATCCCCCATGTATCAAAATTTCACTTCTTCTGTTGAAATCAAATTTAATTAATATTATGGCTTCGAAAACATGGTTGTTATACTATACACATGGGTGAATTTGATGTGCTCATCATAGTATACAATTAATTAAAATTAAATTAAACTAAAAAATATTAAAAAAATAATATTATGAAGAAAATTTTAAATGGAAAATTTAGAAAATTTCTAAATGAATTTAGACTATATAGGCTCAACAAAGATCCAATGGGAATTTTATTTAAATTTCTATTTCTTCCAATGCAGGCTGGTCCGGTTCCAACAATGGTATTAGAGTCCAATAGCCTATGCAGTCTAAATTAGTCATGTTAAGGCTAACAGATTAAGCTTGCCTACTTAGTACGATATCTAAAAAGGTAACGTCTATGATTTGAATTTGGTAATTAAGGATCTTGTCCTACCTGGTTACCGGCTTGGATTGAAAGGTGAAGTGAGCATAAAGATTTTCCCTAATAGAAAAAGCCCAATTAGGGCTTGGACAAAAGTTCAAAATTGCTTTGAAAATCAATATAAATGATTTTAAATTTAAAAGTTAAATTTAAAATAAAAACAAGTTTATTATAAAAGTTATAATACAACATAAGTTTTCAAAATGTTTGAAAAGATAAAAATATTTTCAAAATGTTTGAAAATATTTAAATACTAATTTCGAAACTTAAAATTTATTAATAAGATTAATAAAATAGTTAATTAAATAGGTTAGTTAATACTTATATACATGTAATATATATATATAATGATATATGTTATGCTATTTTAAAGTGTTTAAAATAGCATAAGTATACATGTATGTATATAAAATAAAATTTCAAAATTAATATAATTTAATTAAAACTGTTAATTAAATTAATTAATTAAAGGTTAATTAATTTAATAAAGTAAGGTTAATTAATTAAATAAAAATACACACATATAAGATATATAAAAAAATTCGAAATTAATACAATTTAATTAAAACTATAAAATTGATAAATAAATTAAAGGTTAATCAATTGAATAATTTGATTAAAGGTTAGTTAATTAAATAAAAACACACACACGTATAGAAGATATATGTGTTATACTATAAAGGTTATAGTATGTTAGCGTATGTGTGCATGATATATAGGTATTACTATAAAGATTACAGTATATACTACAAAGGTTATAAAAGACATGTCCAATGTAAAAGTGGTATTAGAATAATAATATAAAATTAATTAAATTAGATTTAATTAATATAATATTATACATAAGACTATTATACAAGTAATATGAAATAAAAAAGTTATATAATAATAAAACTTATATGATATGAGTGTATAAACTAAATGTGGAACATTAAAAATATCCCTAAATAGGCTTAAGGAATAAATCATGTTAAACCAAAAATTGGTATAACACCCATATAACTAAGTATAATGAGCTTAAACTTGGCTTTTCCCTGTTGATCGCACGACTAAGCATAGCTTAGTTGATGAGATCAAACAGTGCTAAGAAATCAAGAGCTAGCCTACCATTCAAGGCTTAGCACATGATAACATCATTTAGAGATGGCTTCATAATGCCCATAAACTTTGATAAAGTTATTTTAAAGCTCATGTCATATGTTCAATAGAAGAGAAACAATTATTTGCAAGTATGTGAAATAGTCCATTAAGCATTCGTTAATGAACTAAGTGGGCAATCCTTATGGTTCGTAGTCCATTGTCTATATGTAGTAAGCAAAATAGAGGTTATACATATAATCACTATCTTAGGCCGAATTTCATGTGATTTTACGCGAAGTGAAATCAAGATGAGACTTTGGGACCAAAGAGCTTTATTATATGATATTCGTTTCAAAGTTGCACAATCAAGGTAGATGGGCTATGCCAGATTTTTGTTCAAGTCCTTGCTTATATATACAAGGTTTACAATCAATTCAAGATTTTCCCTAATTCGAATTAGGGTTACAATTGTTTAATTTTGAGAAGAGAGAAAAGAAATGATTACCCCCTCCTCCATGCTCCTAGGTCCGTATTTATAGGGGTTGGAAGGAGCAACATGGCTACTACGTGTTACCTTCTACATGCTTGGCTTCCGACATCAACAATCTCGATGGCGTCTAGCGCTGTGCTTTGTTTTTAATGATCTTTGGCATTCCTTTGTATGTTGACGAGTTATGGAATCATCTTCTAGCACTTATAATACACATTCGCCTTAATAGCCTTTGGTATCAACTTAGGAAGTAAAATCAAGTGATATCACTTAAAGGCCAAAAGATCATGACACCCTTGTTTGTGTTGATGATTTTTCGACATCACATTAAGGAGAGAAGGCATACAACATTCTTTTTTGCACTGCTGAGCTGCAAGATGCACTGTTGTTTTTCGATACTCCCATTATGCTATTAATATGCGGTATCATGCTGGATTAATGATTGATAACACCATCTTTTGCTTTGATGTTTTATGATATCAGTGACATACGATAACTCATGTAGATACCAATAATCTTCGATGTAATGCCGCATTGTGACATTTCATCGGAGGCTAATAACTTACGATATCAAAAGGAGACGGCATCACCATGAATTCGATATCAATTCTTATCTTGATGAAGTGTAGCATTGGTTTACTATGACATCACTTACTGATGATATGTGATATAGACGAGATGCCGTATCAGTGATATACAACATTGAAGAGAGGCGGCATTTCTATAATGCAACATGCTTTTTGTATATTGTTTATAGATAGAAAACTCATATATTTGGTTACTTTTGACCCAAAACCTTTCAAATGGTCCAAACGACATGTGACATAAATGGGTTGCAGCATTGATAAAGCACGACATGGATGACATGCAGTGTTGATAAAATGCGGCATTGATTAAGTGCGACATGGATGAAATGCAGTACCCTCTTTTACCTTTATTGATAGAGCACAACAGCACTATGGCTATAGGCTTTCAATGTCTTTTCACTTGCTAGTCTTTAACATTGACTTTCATATTGATAAGGGGCGACATTCCATTCTGCATTGATGATGGCGATATCCCTTAAGGCATGACATTGCTTGCAATAGGTTCAACATTAACTACTCTTGTATTGGTATGAAATGCTTTTGCATATGCAAGGTACTTTATGCTTTCAAGTATGATATATTCATTTCCCAGTAAGTTCGGCATTGCTTTACTTTCATAAGTTTGATAACCTATGTCACCTTTGGATTAACATCACTTCAGCTTTGACATTTTGATGCTTGTTATAATATTATCTTGGAAGCGCAATTGTAGATTATTGATTCGATGTCATATTCTCTAGTCCTCCTTTTTATTCCCTTTGAAAAATACGTTGATAACACTTGCCCCTCCTTGTATAAAAGAAGCTTTTACACCATTTTCTCACTTTTCTAGTTCTTTGCAAGGTTTCCTTTCCAACCTTGTTTTCGTACAAAACACAAGGCAAGCTATGATTTTAACCATTAACTTTTTAAATTTTATTTTGGACAAAACTTTCTGTGTTTCTATAATATCATAAAGGATTTTCTGAAAAAAACAGCTGTGTGGCTAATATAATTAAATCTAAATGCGGAAACAGATAATAATAACAAAGTAAACGAAAATAAGTAAAATGAAACAAGCACACCAGGAATTTTTGTACTGGTTCAAACTTCCCGTTCTATGTCTAGTCCCAGACTCCTTTTGGAATTTCAACTATAACAACCCTCACTTAACCCGGAGGAATAGGTTTACATTGCTTTAGCAACCGAACCGGACTTCACCCGCCTAAGCAACCAAATAGTACTTCAATATAAACAACAAATGTATCTGACTATAGTGTGTTCTTAAATAACACTGGTAAGTCAATTAGTACAATCTTCCTATAATCTTCTCCTTTATGATATATAGTGATGTGCTTTTAGAATTGTGGAAGATAAAGTGATCAATGATCAAAGTACGTAACAATTTGAGTGCAATTTGAAAGTTTGAAAATAGATGAGAATTCAAGAATACTAAAAGTAATTTTGGTTTTGGTTGATTGTTTGTTGAATTATGTAATCTATTTATAGTGTATAAAGAGTTGCAACCATATATGAAAAGTTATATTGAAAAGAACAGGCGCAACCGTTGATTTTGAAAACATTTCTCTTCGATGAAGAGAAGTGTCTATCCATGAAAAAGCTATTGAGAAATATTCAGACTTTTGAATAAAATAATTCAGATTTCTGAATAAAATAATTCAGACTTCTGAGTTAAGTTGAAACGCAAACAACAAGGTTTTAGGCTATTTTGGCCTAATTCAGCCGTCTGAATAATTTCATTCAGACGTCTGAATATTGTGTGACAATAATTTTGTTTCAGCATTCAAACATTTGAATGACATTATTCAAACGTCTGAATTTAGCCTGTAACAAAAAATTATCATAGCTTAAATAGTTAGAGCACTTGCCTTCTGAACTAGTGACCTGGGTACGAGTCTTGCTCCATGCAATTTTTGAAAACTTGATTTTTCATTTAAAATATGAACGCATATGTGTGTATATCATTTGAAGAAGATTATAACATTTGCAAACTCTAGACACGACACTATATGACTAATAATACTTTGTTTCTCACCTTCGTCTTGTCTCTATCGTATATATCTCTTCTTGTATCTCCATTTTCATCCTTTCGTATCGTGTATCTTCATTTTAAACGTATTTGATTATCTTTTTTTGATGCTCATGTACATGCAAATTAGTTTAGAGATTCTTTGGCATAATTATATAATTGTCGTCATTCAAAAACAACAATTGAGGTTCTAACATTCTCCCCCTTTTTGATGATGACAACTATACAATTTAAAAAAATATTCATTCTATATAAAAAATGCACTAATATGTTTAAAGATCCCCCTAAGTGTAACATCTCCCTCAATTAATATGCATATGAATTTCTCCTCCTTTGACATTATCAAAAAGAATGAGGGAATATAATAAATTTTGTAAAATATCTTGCAACTAGTGGGATAAACTCAATATTAGATATGGAGGAAAAATGAAATAGATTTTACTATATTTGCCGAAGTCCATATTTCATTGTAAGCACGTAATTCTGTTAAACGTATGAATCATTCTTTAAAGTTCCAAAATCTATCATTTTCCATTTGTTTCTCTGAGTACCTGCAATAAATAATAATCAGTTTTGGTACCCACTTACTATGTTAGGGTCCGGGGGGTAAGGTCTTTGGAAACCATACCCTTTTGGATGTGGTTGAACCATATAAATATAATTTTCATTACAAATCACATTCTTATAGTAGTTGCTAATATAAAGTTGTTTATCACGATCAATTATATTAGCTGGAATCCATATCTTAATACTATTAGTCATTAGCTTCGTACTCGAAGAATAATTTCTATCATTTCTAAACAAAGTAATATTATGACTATAACTGGTTTTAAAACTATCTTGATTACCAGTACTAGCACTAGCACTAAAATTAGTATACAGGAAAGCATATCTAGTACATTTTTTACTTTTAGCTTGTTTATAGCCTAAAACGCTTTTATCATGTAATGGTCTAGAACTAGATAATATCATATTTAAATTGTTTTAACCTTTATTAAATTTTGTGATTTTAGTGTAAAGTTTATCAAATTTAACTTTAAAGTGACAATTATTATTTTTAAAAGAAATATTACTATTATTTAAAATATCAATTTTCTTATTTAATTCAGAATTCTCGTTTTCTAACATATAGTTCCCATTTTTGAGAATTTTTTTTGAGATTCTAAATTATCTAAAGAGGATTGTATTAAATCATTTTGTCTTTTCAAATCAAGAATTTCTTTTGAAAATATTTCTTTCTCTTCTTCAAATATGGTGTTTTGTTCATCTAGAAA
Organism: Allium cepa; assembly: GCA_030765085.1. Taxonomy (NCBI): domain Eukaryota; kingdom Viridiplantae; phylum Streptophyta; class Magnoliopsida; order Asparagales; family Amaryllidaceae; genus Allium; species Allium cepa. Next base: position 752,231,530 of record CM060931.1, on the reverse strand, counting down.
ATCTTTAAGAGCCACAAAATTGTTTTTTAAAACACCAAGTTGATTTTCTAAATCTAACTTCTCATTTTCAAGTCCAACAGATTTCATCTTTTCTAAAATAATAAAATTAAGCTTTGAAATCTTATTGCTTATACTAAATAAGTCACTATTATCTTTTCTTGAAATTTGTAAATCAGAAAGTACCTTTTTGTAGTCCTCACTGGTGGCTTTGACAGGACTTTTCCTGTTGTATTTTGATTAGATCGTTTTTTGGCCATTAGTCTATGATCTTGTGACGGTCGATAGAATTCCAGGTTCTGATACCAAATGAAAATGCAGTGCAGATCAAGCTATATGGAATTATACCATACTAGTGCGGAAATAAACTAAAATACTATCGTGATGTAAATAAGTAAAAAAAAGCACACCAGGAATTTTTATACTGGTTCGAACTTCCCGTTCTACGTCCAGTCCCAGACTCCTTCTGAAATTTCAACTACAACAACCCTCACTTAAACTGGAGGAACAGGTCTATACAACCCTTGAACAGCCGAACAAGGGACCTAAGCAGTAGAACAGGATTTCGCCTCGGCAGCCGAAGATGACTTCACTTTGCCTGAGCAGCAGAACAAGACTTTTACAAATAAAGTTTTCTTATGTGTTCTTTAACAACACGAATTTGTCAATTATAGCACACCCTTCCTATAATCTTCTCCTTTACGATGTATATATGAATACGTGAAGAATAAGAAAATAATAGAATGAATTTTTTATGAAATTAAATGAACAAGAGTATTAGAATCAAATAATATAAGAGTAGAGTAAGAATAGATTGAATTGATTATTAAAACTTTGATTCTAATGTGTTTGTATAGATTATAAATAGGTGCATTTGTTCGTGAAGAGTTATCATGAAGAGATATGGTCATATCTATTGACATAAAGGACACATCTCTTTACGAATGGAAGTGCTTATTTGAAAATATAGCCGTTGAAGATAATCAGACTTCTGAATTGAATAATTCAGACTTCTGAAATTTCATTAAACAATATTCAGACTTCCAAATTGAATAATTCAGACTTCTGAATTTGAACTAAACAATATTCAGACTTCTGAATTGAATAATTCAGAATTCTGAATTGAATAATTCAGAATTCAGAATTGAATAATTCAGACTTCTGAATTTGCATGAGCTCAAACCAGAAAGGAAATAGGCTAAAAATGACAATTTTCAGACGTCTGAAATGAGCAAGTCAGATGTTTGAATATTGTACTAAACAATATTCATTTTTCCAGATTCAGACGTCTGATTTGGTACATTCAGACGTCTGAATGTAACTAAAAAATACCATAACTCAAATGGTTAGAGCACTTGCCTTCTGAACTAAAGACCCGGGTTTGAACCCCGCTCCATGCAATTATTGAAAACTTGATTTTTCATTTAAAATATAAATGTTTATGCGTGTATATCATTTGGAGAAGATTTTAACATTTGTAAACTCTAGACACGACACTCTATGACTAATAAAACTTTGTTTGTCACCTTCGTCTTGTATCTATCGTGTATATCTCTTCTTGTATCTCCATATACATACTCTCATTATTATTTTTATTGTGAATCTTCATTTTGAACGTATTTGTTTATCTCTTTTTGATGCTCATGTACCCGCAAATTAGCTTAGAGATTCTTTGACATAATTGTATAGTTATTGTCATTAAAATCCAACAATCGAGGTTCTAACATTCTCCTCCTTTTTGATGATGACAACTATACAATTTAAAAAAATATTCATTCCATATAAAAATATATTAATAATATAAATATGTTTAAAGCTCCCCCTAAGTATAACATCTCCCCCTAAGTATAATATCTCCCTCAATTAATACGCATATGAATTTCTCCCCCATTGTCATTATAAAAAAGAATGAGGGAATATAACAAATTATATAAAATATCTTGTAAATAACGAGATAAACTCATTATTGATTATGAAGGAAAAATAAAATATAACAACCCGCAAACCCGTACCCCTTGAGTCGACACTATTCTCCATCAATCAACTCAAGATGAACGGAGATACGACCATTTGGGTTAAAGAAGAAGAGGTAGAAGAAGAGAAAACAAAACAACATCAGAATCTAACCATCGCAGCAGAATAAAATACAATAGATAATAACAGATCTTTACACAAAAGAAAGCTATATCTGTTTTATTCATACATCATCGGAATACATCATCAGAGTTCGACCACATCAATAACATACAACTGGACAGTCATATAAACTTGTCCTCAAAACCGAATACACCGCGGAATAATAATCAAGTACGGAAGTACGTATCGCCATCCAGCTCGTCTCCTGCTCCACAGCATCCTTTCCTGTATTCCATAATATTCGGTCTGACCCAAGCATTATAGTGAAATAACACCCGAGTCAGTCTGGAATACCAGCATGAGAAAACCACACTCAAATTGATTATTAAAGTTTCAAAATTCTTTTGAAAACAAAAGCATGTCGTAAGACAACGCCACAAATAAACATGTCGGGTTTTTACCCTACGATAGCTAAAACATTTTTTATTAAAATCCTCTGATATTATAATAGGGTCTATTTACAAATACTTATTAAAATAGCCAAAATTGTTAGATGATTAAATTCCATCTACTAGCCACAAAGTAGGTTATACAAACAAAAACCATAAAAGGCGCGTAGGAAGAATGGATTTCCAACTAATGACTAGGCACAGGGGTACCACCTGTCATAGTACGTGGCCTAGATCACCATACCAAGGATTACTCCCAATCCCTGCAACACAAGACCGGGACTACCTCTTACTGGATAATCCCGAGTAACATCACCCCACGGTTGGAATCAGCAACCACACCACTAAGCCGAATAAAAGGGACATCTTGACAGGGATGATCTCACCCTAATGGGCGCTACCCACATAGCCTTGCCGCATAACCCCTGATTTTCAGTCATTCCCGGTTGATGAGGCTTGAGGATAAGCGTTACCTTTTAGAACGTTTCACTTAGAATGCCCATCGTCCACCTGATGATGTTCCGAAAGCATTCATCCATACAAGTCCGTTCCGGGTTCGAATGGAACCGAAGGCACTGCTCCTACTACATCCATTTTGGAATCATCCTCAGGATTAGTAGCGACTAGCCCTTGGACTTCACTGCTCCATCTTCAACTCCGAACTCGTTTTTCCACGAAAACGTACAAACCAGATCGAAGTGGTTTTCGAGGAATTAATTATGATCCCGGACTCTTCGAAACGATCAGCGGATTGTCCAATATCGATAGTCGGTTATTTAACTATCAATTGATACTCCCAACAACCATCAACCATAAATAATTTCACCAAATTATTTATTAACCTCAAAATATCTTCACAAGATATATATCCATTTTCAACCCATTTGAAAATAGTTTCCAAACCACACTTTTCTCATGAAATAAATTTCCAAATATTTATTACCAATGAAAACACCACAAAACTTTAGCTTTTTAAAAAAATTAAAATTATTTATTATAAAATATACTTTAACATTTAATTTGAAAACTACTTCAATACTTTATTAAAAATATATACTTTAGGAATATTTAAACTGAGGTTGCTTTATAAATAAAAAAAATTAGATCTTTTAAAACAAAATACCTAGTCACCTTTAAATAATTACTACGATAATAGATTTAAAAAAACTTACTTTAGAATGCAAACATTTAGAAATAATAAATTTTCTAAAACATGTTTTTTAAAACAACATAACTTATATTTAAAAATTTACGTTGAAAACGTACTTGGCTATCCAGGGAAATACTCTTCTCTTTCTATCTTTAAAATAAATCACTATTTATTTTTAAACAAAATTTCCCATTCCTTTAATAAATTCCCATCGTGAATTTATTCTTCGAAATATCCACTGATATATTACTTCACTTTTATAAACCCAGTTTATAAATTTTAAAATCTCACTTCTCTTTAAAAATCTTGGTTTTACACACTTAAATCAATCTCCAAATTGATTTCCAATTTATTTCACTTTTTAAATAAATTTCCTTACTTCTTCCATTTATTTCAAAAACCATTAACTTCAGATTTTATTGCTTCATTATGATTTAAAATCTTTTTAACTAAAAATACCAATTTCATATTTCCTAAATTTCTTCTTTATCCTTTCAAATAAATTCAAACCTTGAATTTCAAAATAAATTCTTTATTTCTGGAAATAATATCACTTGGGTTTAAAATTCATTATTTCTCTGTTTATTCAAAATCCCTTTTCCATACCTAGAATTTATTAGGATTTAAATATCACTTTTATTCCTTTCCAATTCATTCTTATTTTTATTCTAATTCTCTACAATTATTTTACTTAAAAATTCACTCTTTTATTTTCTTTTCAAAAATCCAATTCTATATATTTTGATAACTCAGTATACCAAAATATATTCAAACAAACCATAGCATTCAATATTCCAAATATAATTCATCACAGAATATCAAAAGTTCATAACACAAAATATTAAACAATCTATATAATTTTGAGGAATCCAGTTGGATCCGTCCAACTTGTTTCCCTGCATCCACAGATGTTAGCACAATAAAATACCAATTCCACTTCGAGGTGAAATATCGTGGTATATGGGATTAATATAATATCATCCGCTATTATGCGGCACATAAGGTCTCATCCGCTATATAATGCGGGAAATCAATCACTCCAATATATACTATATACTACTATATATAATATAGCACATCAAATCAATTCAATCATTCAACCAATTATTTAAATTTAACCATTTAAATTTAAATAGAATTCCAGATGAGTGAGATTAACTCACCTTTGCCCCCTTAAATTTGCAAATCCAATTCATTCTCGATCTGATTCCATGATTATTGACCTTGTATAAATATTTATACAATTTATTAATATTTGAATTGATAGAACAGTTAATTACTACTTATTTAATTTAAACTAATAATTTGGTTTTAAACAAATAATTTAATTTAACAAATTAATCACCTAAATAAATTATTTGAGTTAGACTAGTCAATGAAAATGTGTATACTTATTTTCTTTGAAATTACATCTGCAAAAATAATCTATATGGGTTAAAAATCTGATTTTTATATAAATTTCAACATTTTAAAATCCCTATTTTTTTTCAATTCTTATATAAGCTTTCCTGCTTTACTGCATACCCATATATATTATTATTATTATTAAATTTCGAAATATGTAAACTATGTATATATATACTTTGCTGTAGTTAAATTTTTTTATGTATATAAATTGGAAAAAAAAGAATTATACCTCACTGGTGAACTCACGACCCAACCATCTACATCGTTCCCCGACATCAACTCCTCAACCAAGCCTCGGCCATGCAAATTCGACCAGGAGCTCACGCTGCTCGCCTCTAGAAGCCACAACGTGACCCCAATTGGTGAACGTGCCATCGAATCTCGATCAACTGGAACGATATGCGAACGATCGAAGTCGAACTCGACCACGTGAATGATACGCGATGCTCCCTCACACGCGACTCTACTCCTGTGACGCCCCATCTCTATACCCACGCTAGCCAAGGACACTACGGGGTAATGCCGTCAACTAACACGGAGAATAAAGCTGGTTAGGAGCGACCATCTATAGCCTTGCTCTAACTATCTATTGAATATATCGACAATAGTCATACCAAACAGATCGACATATCCAATGAATACTTAATACAAAACCATAGGTGGTTGGAGGATCTATCAGAACAGAATATAACAACTCAAATGTAATATACATCACAGAACAGTAGATCATCATATACATATATTTAGATACATAACAGAGTATACAAACTAACACATGTCAAGTGGTATAGCAAACCACAATATACAGACGAGTCAAAAGAATACATATCAGAGTTACTACAAAATAGGACTACACAAAAGCTATAACAAAAAGGAACAAGCTGAATAGTCCATGCGGAAGCAAAATAGGCTAAGTCCAAAACACCTAACCTGAAACAACTCGGTCTGACCTGAGTATGAAAAACACAGGTCAGTCTAGCTAAACAAATCAGTTAGATAAACTGAACAACAATAAACCTGCAAGGTTACAAAGCATAATAGATATCTCTAAAAGAGATAACACAATCATCTAACGAAAGATGAATCATATAGAACACGCCTCATATCATCGGCAATATATAGAAAAAAAGGATAAGAATATCCCAAAGCAAGCCAAAAGGCAATAACAAATACCAATAAGGTATACAAGTTCCACAAGGTAAACGCTACGCATCATGCGGCTCATAATGACCAACATCGAAGGGCAATACCTAGGGAATATACATATGAATGAAACATCAGAAAATTTGCTCGAGCTCAGTACTGTACAAACAAGGATCCATGAGCCCGAAGACTCCAAACCCAATATCACCCATGCGGCTCATAACGAGCAACATCGGAAGCGATACTAAAGGGCAACCCAATATCACCCATGCGGCTCATAACGACCAACATCGGAAGCGATACTAAAGGGAAACAAACCCGAAGGCACAAACCCGAAGGCAACAAACCGTAGTGGTGAAGGTCGAAGAACCAGTACTGGACACCACTAACTAGCGGAATGTGTCATAGCTCTCAAAAAGGAATCTGAAAAGTGGTAAGGTGAGTCCCATAACCACTCGTTCGCACTAAACGATTTACTATCCGTTAGTTAATTTCACACTCAAAGCAGTAGAAAGTTCACCTCATATCATCAGTAAACCAAACCAAAGGTCAAAACGTTCAAACGAATAGATTGGGAATTAACTGAAAAGATGAATGCATGTGTTCATTGCACGCGTTTTATCCAATCATTTAATTCTCCTCCCACATCGCTCGGAGTGCAAAGATGTGTGTGTTTTAATTAGAATTAATAAATTGGAGAAGGGGGCTTTTAATATAATTCGAAAGATTATTTTATAAAAACCCGTGAATGAAGTCAAGGATAAGTTATCAAAGCCAAAGAAGCAATAACAACCACTAAGAACCAACATGAATCGATAAAATCCGGAAAACCAATCAAAACGAGCATAAATAGGCAAAACAGGAAAACAGGAGCAGGTCAGTCGACTGAAATCCCTGTTTAGTCGACTGAAAACTGTCTAGAAAAATTTCGGGCTTCAGCTCAATCGACTGAACAGAGGATCCAGTCGACTGAACCCAATTTCCTGCATTTCCTACTTATTACCAATGAAGTGCAAACTCTCCCAACTTTCAATCGGACGAGCATGGACGCTAGGGATTTACCCCAAGCGGCTACCCGACCCTATAAGCACTTCGATTCATCACCAAAAACATGATCAAAACATCAAAGTTAGGATTTCAAAGAATTGAACCCAAACACTAAAAATTCAGATATTCACCAATTCAATCCAAACTAAAAGCAAGTGCGTATGAACAAGTGCTAGGAATTCATACTCAACATCAATGAAATCAAGAGAAGTAGATGTGAGTTCAAAACTCACCTTTAACCCAAAAACAAGAAGATGGAGCTCAATAACAAGGAGAAGACCAACCAAAAACTACTTCAACTCAACAAGCTTCAATCTAAGAATAAAACACGTATTTCCCAATTTAGGTTTAGGAAATTTTCCGAAATTGAAGAGGAGAAGAGTTGGAGAAGATGAAGAAGAGCTTGCCAATGGATTCTCTTTGACTTTGGAGCAAGAATCAAGTTTGCAAGAAGAAACTAGGGCTTGCAATTTCTATTTCCTCTTCCCTTCCACATTTTCAGTTCTAGCTTAAGAAATGAAATGAAATGAGGATGAATGAAGAGAAGGGGTTGGGTTAGGGTATTAGTTAAACTAGTGGGCTGAATCCAAACCCAAAACCCAATAGAAAAAGGGACAAAATTTCACAAACTCCAAACATATCAAAGATTATACTCAAAAAGATCGCAAACGCCATTTTGGAACCAATGGAGGTAGTTTCGAGTTCCAATTCGGCCATTTGCAGAAAGTAGCTTTTCGGACCCAAAAATCCGACTAATGGCGTTATATTTAAATTAAACATTTAAATATCAAATCGTTAAATATGCGGGTTGTTACAGATCTCCCCTCCTTACAAAATTGCTTCCCCGTAATTCCTAGAGACGATATTTGTAACAACTACATACATACAATCAATCAAAAGAAAAGGAAATAAGCTCAAGATGAAAAGACATACTCACCGTTTCAAAGCGAAGAAAGAAAACCCGGATAAGATCGCTCGACAAACTCTCTGGTTTCCCAAGTACAGTCATTTGGATTAGCGGACCATTGAACTTTAACGAGCGACACGTCCTTATTCCGAACGTGTCGCACCTCCGTGTCAAGCACGCGAATAGGTTGCTGTACAATAGATAAGTCCGGTGAGACCTCAAGCTCTTGTAAATCAGGAGAAGCAATAACAGAATCCGACTCCCGAAGACACTTCCGAAGTTGCGAGACGTGAAACACGTCATGAATGCCAGATAAATGAGCGGGAAGTGAAACTCTATAAGCCACAGGGCCAATACGTTCAGTAATAGAAAATGGTCCTATAAAGCGAGGAGCCAATTTTCCAGTCGTACTGAAACGCATAACCCCTTTCAAAGGAGAAACACGAATAAAAACAAGATCACCAATTGAGAATTCGAGAGGCTTCCTACGGTTGTCCGCGTAGGATTTCTGGCGACTTTGTGCCTCTTTCATTCTCAACCGGATAAGATCAATCTTCTCGGAAGAATCAGGAATAAAATCTGGACCAAGAATAAGCTTCTCTCCAGATTCCAACCAACAAGAAGGTGATCGACATGGCCTTCCACATAAGGCTTCGAAAGGAGCCATACTGATACTAGATTGAAAACTATTGTTGTAGGAGAACTCTACAAGAGGTAGGTGATCCTCCCAACTACCACCAAAATCAAAAATACAAATACGGAGAAGATCTTCCAAGATATGATTCACCCATTCAGTCTGTCCATCAGACTGCGGATGATAAGCTGTAGAAAAATTAAGCTTCGTTCCCAAAGCTTGCTGAAGACTCTTCCAAAAATGACTCGTGAATAAAGGATCACGATCACTCACAATAGAATTAGGAACACCGTGAAGTCTCACGATTTCCTTGACATATAACTTAGCCAAATGCGAAGCAGTCCTATTAGACTTAATAGGGACAAAATGAGCAGACTTAGTGAGGCGATCAACAATAACCCAAATACTAGAATGACCCGATCTCGAACGAGGTAGGCCGTCAATGAAATCCATAGAAATCTAATCCCATTTCCACAATGGAATGTCAAGAGGCTGAACAAGACCCGAAGGACGCTGATGCTCGGCCTTAAAACGCTGACAAGTTATGCAATTGTTCACATAACTCGCCACATCGTGTTTCATGCCTTCCCAATAATAAAGACAATGCATATCGGCATACATCTTGCTACTACCGGGATGAATGGTATACTTAGAACGGTGACAGTCATCAAGAATGTCATGCCTAAGTGCAAGATCAGAAGGCACAAAAAGACGGTTCTTCTTACGAAGCCACCCATGAGAATCAATGCTAAAATCTTGCAACGCCTCATCACAAGATCCAGACTCACAAAGCTGAATAAAATGCAACAAATCAGGATCACGCCGCTGAGCATCGGCAATACGATCCAACAAAATAGGTCGAGCTCCCAAACTAAATAATAGAATAGGAGAATGAGAAGATGAACCTCGATCCCGAATTTCACAAAAAGATAGAGTCTCAAGAATATTCCATTCGGCAAGCATCATAGAAATAACAGCCGAATGTTTGCGACTAAGCGCATCTGCAACACGATTACCCTTACCAGGGGTATACTAGATATCAAAGTCATAGGAAGCAAGAAACTCGAGTCAATGTTGTTGTCTCATATTGAGTTCCTTCTGAGTGAACAAATACTTCAAAGATTTATGATCGGTAAAGAGAATGAAGCGCTCGCCTAATAAATAGTGTCGCCAAATCTTCAAGGCAAAGACAATGGCGGCTAACTCAAGATCATGAGTGGCATAGCGGACTTCATTCGGACGCAGTTGCCTAGAAGCATAAGCAGCTACTCGATCCTTCTGCATAAGAACAGCACCGAGACCACTACCACAAGCATCGGTGTAGACAACAAGATCATGATTCCCCTCGGGAACCACAAGAATAGGAGCATTAGTGAGAAGTTCCTTTAATGACAGAAAGGAAGCTTCACACTTGTCGGACCAAATAAAACGAATGCCTTTCCGAGTAAGGCAAGTAAGAGGAAGCACAACACGGGAAAAATCCTTAATGAACCGACGGTAATAACCCGCCAATCCAAGGAAACTACGAATCTCATGTACATTCTCAGGCCTCTTCCAATTCTGGATGGCTTCGATCTTTGAGGGATCGACCGAAATGCCATCGGAAGATACAACATGGCCTAAGAACTTAGCCCTATTCTCCCAAAAATGGCACTTGGAGAATTTGGCTCTAAGCTGATGATGACGGAGGGTACTCAAGACAATTCTCAAGTGATTAGCATGCTCAGCTTCAGACTTAGAATAAATAAGGATATCATCAATGAACACAAGGACGAACTTATCGAGATATTCTCGGAATATTCGATTCATGAGATCAACAAAGAAAGCAGGAGCGTTCGTCAAACCAAACGGCATAACGAGCCACTCAAAAGAACCATAACGAGTGCGGAAAGCTGTAAGAGGAATGCTATCTTCCGCGACTCATAATTGATGAAAACCTGTGGCAAGGTCGAGTTGAGAAAAGACCTTAGCACCACTCAATAGATCGAAGATATCATCGATCCTAGGCAATGGATACCTATTTTTGATGGTTAACTCGTTAAGCTTGCGATAGTCAATGCAAAGCCTAAGAGTTCCATCGGACTTCTTCACGAAGACGACCGCGGATCCCCACGGAGAAAAACTGGACTGAATCAACTGCTTGGACTCAAGCTCTAAAAGATGCTTTTTGAATTCCTTATTTTCCTTTGTAGACATCCTCGTGGGAGGACGACTAACTGGCTGCGCGTCTGGAATGAGATCAATGTGGAACTCAATTGCCCCCTTAGGTGGTAAACCCGAGACAGGCTCAAAAACATCAGAAAAGTCACAAGCAATAGGAATACGAGATATATCATCATCATCTCGCGAATCAAGAGAATATAAAGCCATTTCGGAATTATCCACATCCCGAAGAACAAGAGATAACTGAGTAGGCGAATCCGGATGTCGAAGATACAAAATTCTCTCCGAACAAATAATCCTGGTATCATATCTCACTAGCCAGTCCATACCCAAAATCAAATCAAATCCCAGACAAGAAATAACGTGCAGATTCGCACGAAAAGAAAAACCACATAAAACAATCTCAACATCATCACATAGCAAACTAAGGGTCGCGGATCCCCCAATAGGATTCGCAATCCTTAAAGAAGTAACCATACAAGAAACATCCAAAGATAAATCATCAACGAGCTTCTTCGATACGAAAGAATGTGAAGCACCCGTATCGAAAAGAACTCGTATACTATAGTCATAAAATAAAATAGAACCTTCCAAAATGGATGGATATATACCTTTGGGCTAAGAGGGACCTTTAGAAGCCTTGGTAGCATAAAGATTGCTAGACTTAGCACTAGCCGGAACAGTAGGGCAAGCCGAAACATGATGACCTTCCTTCTTGCAGTAACGGCAGAAGAGAGGTCTAGGACAAGCTCGAATAATATAATCCAGAGAACCGCAATTAAAACACTTTCGAACGAAAGGTGTTCCGGAAGACTGAGGCTGAGAACTAGGACCACCAGTCTTCTTCTTCTTAAAAGGAAAAGGCCTGGACTTCTGAATTGGAAACGGCCCCTTGTTGGGGTTTTTGGAAACCTCAACATCAACATCACTATCACACTCCTTCTCGACGGTCTCGAGATAAAGTGCCGAATCAACCAACTCCTCAAAAGAAAGTTTAAGTTCGAGCAACAAAGATTTCTTAAGATATTTCTTAAGACCAGAGACAAACTTCAGATTCTTCTTATAAGAAGTGCTGATGAATTCAAGACCATACTTAGATAAAGCCTCGAATGATGCAACATACTCAGAAACGGAAGATTTCCCTTGCTTCAACTCAAGGAAGCGACGGGTCAATAAAACTTTTTCAGATTCAGGAATGAACTTGAGTTCAAATCGCCCCCAAAACTGAGTCCAAGAAAGAGTAGACTCATCAATCTCGGCTACAAGAAGCTCATACCAGTCAAGAGCACGCTCTTGTAATAAGCTAGAAGTTACAAGAACTCTATCATGGTCAGAAAGATCCATGCGAGAGAAAATACGCTCGCACGTGCGAAACCAAGCTTGGACTTCAAGAACGGATTCAGAGCCTTTAAACGGCTTTCCTTCAAGATGAGCAAAATCACTGCACCGACGTGCAAAGGAAAACTTGCGAGGTGGAGATACTCGAGGAGGAACTGGAGGCTGAGTGCTCCTAAACAATTCCAAAAACTGATCAGCAGACATATAAACGCCATCCGGATGTGGGCCACTGGATTGCCCAGCATCCGAACGTCGTCCCCTGCCTCTTCCAGCCATACGCTGAAAGTAAGATAAGAACAAGATTATTCACAAGGTAGATACTTCATTACGGAATACTACGGAATAAAATGCATTCCTAGACTATGCCCCAAATTCTGTCTAACCTTGATGGAATAAAGAGACACGATGATTCAAAGGTTTGTATCACTTGTATACTATGATGTGCTGTAATATGTGCTCTATTATGTGTTTGTCATACTTTGTTCTGAACTCGGCTTTGATACCACGCTGTGACGCCCCACCTCTATACCCACGCTAGCCAAGGACACTACGGGGTAATGCCGTCAACTAACACGGTGAAAAAGGCTGGTTAGGAGCGACCATCTACAGCCTTGCTCTAACTATCTATTGAATATATCGATAATAGTCATACCAAACAGATCGACATATCCAATGAATACTTAAAAAAAATCATAGGTGGTTGGAGGATCTATCAGAACAGAATATAACAACTCAAATGTAATATACATCACAGAACAGTAGATCATCATATACATATATACAGATACATAACAGAGTATACAAACTAATACATGTCAAGTGGTATAGCAAACCACAATATACAGACGAGTCAAAACAATACATATTAGAGTTACTACAAAATAGGACTACACAAAAGTTATAACAAAAAGGAACAAGCTGAATAGTCCATGCAGGAGCAAAATATGCTAAGTCCAAAAGCACCTAACCTGAAACAACTCGGTCTGACCCGAGTATGAAATACACAGGTCAGTCTAGCTAAACAAATTAGTTAGATAAACTGAACAACAATAAACCTGCAACGTTACAAAGCATAATAGATATCTCTAAAAGAGATAACACAATCATCTAACGAAAGATGAATCATATAGAACACGCCTCATATCATCGACAACATATAGAAACAAAGGATAAGAATATCCCAAAGCAAGCCAAAAGGCAATAACAAATACCAATAAGGTATACAAGTTCCACAAGATAAACGCTACGCATCATGCGGCTCATAATGACCAACATCGAAGGGCAATACCTAAGGAATATACATATGAATGAAACATCAGAAAATTTGCTCGAGCTCAGTACTGTACAAACAAGGATCCATGAGCCCGAAGACTCCAAACCCAATATCACCCATGCGGCTCATAACGACCAACATCGGAAGCGATACTAAAGGGCAACCCAATATCACCTATGCGGCTCATAACGACCAACATCGGAAGCGATACTAAAGGGCAACAAACCCGAAGGCACAAACCCGAAGGCACATACCCGAAGGCAACAAACCGTAGTGGTGAAGGTCGAAGACCCAGTACTGGACACCACTAACTAGCGGAATGTGTCATAACTCTCAAAAAGGAATCCGAAAAGTGGTAACGTGAGTTCCATAACCACTCGTTCACACTAAACGGTTTACTACCGTTAGTTAATTTCACACTCAAAGCAGTACAAAGTTCACCTCATATCATCGGTAAACCAAACCAAAGGTCAAAACGTTCAAACGAATAGATTGGGAATTAACTGAAAAGATGAATGCACGTGTTCAATGCACGCGTTTTATCCAATCATTTAATTCTCCTCCCACATCGCTCGGAGTGCGAAGATGTGTGTGTTTTAATTAGAATTAATAAATTGGAGAAGGGTGCTTTTAATATAATTCGAAAGATTATTTTATAAAAACCCGTGAATGAAGTCAAGGATAAGTTATCAAAGCCAAAGAAGCAATAACAACCACTAAGAACCAACATGAATCGATAAAATCCGGAAAACCAATCAAAACGAGCATAAATAGGCAAAACAGGAAAACAGGAGCAGGTCAGTCGACTGAAATCCCTGTTCGGTCGACTGAAAATTGTCCAAAAAAATTTCGGGCTTCAGCCTAGTCGACTGAACAGAGGATCCAGTCGACTGAACCCAATTTCCTGCATTTCCTACTTATTACCAATGAAGTGCAAACTCTCCCAACTTTCAATCGGACGAGCACGAACGCTAGGGATTTACGCCAAGCAGCTACCCGGCCCTATAAGCACTTCGATTCATCACCAAAAACATGATCAAAACATCAAAGTTAGGATTTCAAAGAATTGAACCCAAACACTAAAAATTCGGATATTCACCAATTTAATCCAAACTAAAAGCAAGTGCTAGGAATTCATACCCAACATCAATGAAATCAAGAGAAGTAGATGTGAGTTCAAAACTCACCTTTGACCCAAAAACAAGAAGATGGAGCTCAATAACAAGGAGAAGACCAACCAAACACTACTTCAACTCAACAAGCTTCAATCTAAGAATAAAACACGTATTTCCCAATTTAGGTTTAGGAAATTTTCCGAAATTGAAGAGGAGAAGAGTTGGAGAAGATGAAGAAGAGCTTGCCAATGGATTCTCTTTGACTTTGGAGCAAGAATCAAGTTTACAAGATGAAACTAGGGCTTGCAATTTCTATTTCCTCTTCCCTTCCACCATTTTCAGTTCTAGCTTAAGAAATGAAATGAAATGAGGATGAATGAAGAGAAGGGGTTGGGTTAGGGTATTAGTTAAACTAGTGGGCTGAACCCAAACCCAAAACCCAATAGAAAAAGGATCAAAATTTCACAAACTCCAAACATATCAAAGATTATACTCAAAAAGATCGCAAACGCCTTTTTGGAACCAATGGAGGTAGTTTCGAGTTCCAATTCGGCCATTTGCAGAAAGTAGCTTTTCGGACCCAAAAATCCGGCTAACGATGTTATATTTAAATTAAACATTTAAATATCAAATCGTTAAATATGCGGGTTGTTATAACTCCCCCTTATCAAAATCGAATCTCGATCAACTAGATCGTGTGTTTTTTTCTTCGGACATGGATTTGATATTGGAGAGTTAGAGAAGGGATTTTCATGAGTTAATTTGGGAATGGGGAAAAGAAGGAAACAAACGAAATTTTAAATTCTGCATCCACCATTCTTTTTATGAGAAACGAGCTCGAAAAGAAAGAGGGGGCGGCCATTATTGATTTCGATTTTCTAAGAAAGAGGAGGATGCACGAGTTATACGTGAAGGGTATGGCGTGCTTGAGAAGATTGGCCATAGGGTTTTAACATCTCTTTTTCATTATAATATTTTATAAGTTTCTTTCTAAAGTATCTCGTTTTCGCCAATTAAAATTTAGACCACCTACCGAGGTGTGTCGCTAGGTGTTTATAATGTTATACCCCTATTCCAAACGCTGGAAAAGGTTTCGAGTCATAATTCGATTGTATGGAGAAGATAGCCTTTTTGATTGACTATTAAAATTTATTCAATTAATTATTTTCCAGGCGTTTATACCTCGTACGAACACACGATAACTCCGAAAGCTATGAAATTTGAAACCCGCTAATAATGCAATATTACTTGTGACGACCCAGGATTTTGGCAATATTATTTTAATAAGCATTTAATCTAATTAAATAAATTACAAACTTATCATTCTAAAAAAAAGACTTTTTTCCATTTACCATTTATTAATATATATATATATATATATATATATATATATTTATATTTATGTATTGTGAAGAAAGCTATGATTTGAAAATTCAAAATAAAGCCTTTAAAAATATTTAAAATAAAACCTACCTTATTCAATTTATTTAGAAGTTCTACATTATTAACATTTAATCTAAATATATGCATATGAATGTAATATAGATAATACTGTTTAAAATAAAATCAATTCTATCAATATTAAATATAAATAAAAAAATATTAATATAAATAAAGTGTTTGATAGTTAAGCTTAAGAATAAAAACAAAAACAAGGGTTTATGTTAGAAATAAGGGAGTTTTTGTGTATGCAACATAAAATAAATACATAAGATAATTCTAGAATATAAATACTATGGAATACATGTGTGAATACAAGAAAGAATACAAAATATCTACATACAAAACAATAGGACAAGGCTGTATACTTGTAAGGAAACATTAGCATTAAATGATAGCATTTAAAGCACAAACAAAAGTCATTTTGAAATGTTAAAAATCATTTCAATTCAAAAGAAAACAAAAATATTATCCGACCAAAGAAGAAAAATCTCCGATCAAATACAAAACAAAAGAAGAAAACTATACCAGTAAACACCTACCCCTGTACAAAACTTTTCTCTTTATATATACATCTATTTTTACTCTTGTTCGTTCACAAAAAAATAAGCTAAGCAAAACCAGAAAATAAGAAAGCATTTCATCTTCCAACTGAAGCTAAATTAACAACTCAACAACTAAGTAAAAGAAGATCAAAGAAAAACAAGCTAGCAGCTTTTCAAAAACAGGAGTTGTTCTCTATTCAAATTGTTTTCAGGTGAGTAAACCAATTTATTTCAGGATCAAAGAATAATTTAAATCGGAAAATATGATTCATGAATAACATTATGTTTTGCTTGTATATTTTCTTCAGGTGTAACTCTGTATATATCTATATATCTGTGTGGTGTATGTTTCTTCTCTGTTTTTGGGTTACGGGGTGGAAAATAACCAAGCAATTCAATACATCTCCATTTAATTACTATTAGGCTTATAGTTTAAAACAAAACAAGTTTATTTATACATGAGTCAAGATCTAAAAATAGTTAAGTAGGATGGTGATATATAGCATCTGGAAAATTGATTTTTACAGGAAAATTTTAAATATAGGTAAAATTCGAATGTCATGAATTGTTAGTTCAATTATATAACTTGAATCATCATTAGAAAATAGGACTTTTAAACGAAAATGGTGATTTTTAGTGGAGTATACTAAGAGCAGTTTGAAGTTGATCAAAAAAGGAGTTTTAATTGATTTTTGGTGATCGAAGAAATGTTGGATGTTGAAATTTCGATCGAAGCTAGCTTGGCAATTGATAATATCGAGAAAAATGGCCAGAGCTGTTCTAGTTCGTCGTGGTGTCGAGAATTGGTCAAAGTAGGGTTTCTGAGTTATTTTGGGATGATGGTGTTTGCGAGGCGTTCGCGATGGCCATGGATGATCAGAGTTGATCGCGTGATGAGGGATAGGCGTGGGAAGTTGTGGCGAAGATCTAGAGATATCGGCGAGGAAACATGTGGTTGAGATCGATGGCAGTGGTCAATTTTTCGATGAGCTTGTTTTTTTTCAGATTTTTGATCGAAGGTTGATTTTTCGATTGGGCTCCCATTTTCTTTTTCTAGGTTGTCGCGCTGAAGGTCGAGGTCGTAGGTGATGCTTTGTAGCCGGTGGCGATGATCGGAGAGGGCCATGGTTGTCGTGCATGTGCACGATGCATTTTTTTGGTATCTGGAGATGTTCGTTGGGGACAAAGCTTGAATCTCGAGTTGATACTCGCAAATATTTCTTGTTGTCTCGAGTTTTTTCAGGGTGGTAGCTCGAGTTGAGGAACAGAAACTTGGGTCGAGTGGCTCGGGGTTCCTGATGTGCTTTCCATTTTTTATGGCATAAGGAACTTAAAAGTTTTCTTTGAGTAAAATGTTAACAGTTTTCTTTAAGTAAAATGTTAACAGTTTTCATAAATTTGAAAGTTAGGACATGTTTAAAAATCATTGAAACTGGTTTTATATTTTAAAGTATGTTTAATGTTCCAAAACAAGGCATGTAAATCAAGTTTTAAAGTTTTTAAAATATTTATTTTTGAATAGAGGGATTTATCAAGATTTAAGTATGTGTTGAAATTTAAAAAAGTTTAAAGGGTGATGATAATTAAGTTTTAAAGAAGTAGAAATTTATTTAAGTCATTAAATAAATTTGAACAAGTTTCAAGAATTTTAAATAGTAAAATTCAAGGTTTAAAATGTTTTATTTATAAACAAGTTATATTTTTATAATTGATTTTATTAAAAATTAATGATGTAATTAAGCTATATATCTACATTCAATCAATTAGAGTTGTAATTAATTGAAGATGATTGATTAAGTATAATTAATTTAAAGGTAACCACTTATTGAGATGTTTTAAAGATAAATTACTTAATGTTAATAATAAAGGTATAATTACTTAATATAAGTAATTAGAGAGTGGTTAATGATTTTAATTATTTCAAGGTCATTAACTGATAATTATGAATTGATTAATTAATGTAATTTATTTAAGCAAATTAATTAGATTAATAAATTAATTTAGGATGATCATTAGTGGAAGTTAATGACGTATAATTACTTAATGATGTGATTAATGGGTAATTACTGGATGTAATTAATAAGGGGATAATTACTTTGTGGAAGTAATTAAATGGAAGTAATTAAGGATTAATTAATCAGTGTAATTAATTTAAAGGATTAATTAATGTAAGTAATTGAAGGACAGTCAATTATTGTATGTGATCAATTAAGGTTGATTAATGGAAGTAATTAATTAAGGATCATTAATGAATGTCATTAATTGATTAAAGGTTAATTAAAATGAATGGTTAAGGATAATTAATCTATGTGATTAATTAAAGATTAAGTACTTGATGCAATTAAAGAATAATTAATCAAGGAGGATTAATTAAGATGGATGATTATTATATGATAAATTAATTGGTTTGTAATTAATTAATAAGCAGGATTGAAAGGTAATTAAGGTAATTGATTTAATTTAATTGTGCTTAATTAAATTAATTAGAGATGGTATGGTTGATAAACCTTGCTTATAAATGATTGAGTGATAATGTGTACCCCAAATTAGTTGATATCTCTGGTATGTGATGTGTGATGGTATGTGGTATAATATATTGGATTAAAACAGTGACATCCTTTGTTTAAAATTTGAATTGTATTTCATTGAATAACTTGGATTAATATGACATGGAATTTGAAGAGACCGGAGTCGGGTATTAGAAAATACCCAAAACCACTTCGAATTTTTATAGATTGATATGTGAAATCAATAGGCGGGAATGAAATGGTTCAATTGAATTGGACTATTTAATCTAAGTTTTGGTACTTAGGAAGTTGATATGTGAAATAAGTGATGTTTATAACAAATTGTGAATTTGTAAATTGATACGAGTTACCTCGGGTTTTAAATAAGTTCTATGCATTGGAATTTAATGTTAGATGAGTTTACTCACGCTGGTTTGCAGCCTGACCCGCGTGTTACTTTGATGTAATGCTCGGGTCAGATCGAGTATTACAGATTTTTAGGCAAGGACGTTATGGAGCCCAGGAGGTGAGCTGGATGGCAAGAACATATGGAGTGTTTCCGCTGTATTATATTGTTGTATATCTGAGACATGATGATTGTGCATATCCAGTGTTTGTATATATGTGTAACTCTGATGTATTAAAGTGAAATTTGACAAGTACAGTTTTCCTTTGTATAACTGTTATTATTTGTTATTATATTTTATCCGCTGCGAATATGAGATGTTGGTGTTTCTGTTCTTCTTATTCTTCTATCTCTTTCTTCTTTTTCCTAACTATTTGGAATTTTTGGGATCGAAAATTGCGAGTCATTACATTACTAATCCAATGGAACTGGTTTCGTCGAATTCCGAGACTGTTCCTCGAAAGACTATTTTTTAAATATCAATTTAAACGATATATCTTCAAAACTGAACAAAACACTTCCAAATTCAATTTTAACACTTTACTATCTTTAGTACTATCGATATAAACTTTACAAGCCTTTAAAATATTTTTATTCAGCTTAAATCCAAGATTTACCACTTAAACCAATTTCAAATGATTTAATTTAATAATTAAATTATCTAATAAATAGTGATATTCGAATTCAAGTTAGAAACTAACTATGAAATATTTAAAATCGATTAAATATTCAAATTTCAAACAACCCAAAATTCTGGGTCGTCACATAAAATAGATTTGACCATATTTGCTGAATTCCATATTTCATTGTAAGCACGTACTTCTATTAAATGTATGGAACATTCTTCAAAATTCCAAAATCTACCCTTTTCCTTTTGTTTCTTCGAGAACCTGCAATAAATAATAATTATTTTTGGTACCCACTTACTATATTAGGGTCGGGAGGGGTTAGGTCTTAGGAAACCATACCCATTTAGGTATGGTTGAACCTTTATAAACATAATTTTCATTATTAACTACCATATCAAAATAATCACTGATGTATTTTTCTCTATTTTTCCAATTAACAAGAATCTAAATATTTAGATAATTTTTATTCATATTTCCATTCAATGATTTTGTACTTCCAGAGAAATTATAAACATTATTGGTCATAGCAGTATTTGAATTTCTATAAAAATTGGATTTAGACTTTACTCGAAATTTAGTACTAGCACTGTCATTTTTACTATACATGAAAGCATATCTAGTGCTATTTCTACGATCAGTTTTGTTATATCCTATACCACTTTTATCATTGTGAGCTTTTGAATTCTTAACATAACCTAATCCCTTCTTACTTGAAGCAGGTTGAGAATTTTCAATAATCCTGGATAAAATTTCTCTCCCTTTATTAAAATTGGAAACATTTTTAGTAATGTCATCAAGCTTAGTTTTGAGACTAGTGTTATCTATATCAACAATTTTAATTTTTGTTTTTAACTCACGATTCTCAAAAGCTAGAGCATTATTCTTTTCTTTTTGAGCTTCTATTTCTTGACTTAGTAGAGCGAGTTGAAAATTGTCTGAATCTTGAATTTTCTTAAGTTCTTCTTCTAATATTCTCTTCATGTCATTAAGCATATCTCTTTCGAATTCTGCTTTCTTCTGATTTTCCAGGGCTTCCTTATATTTTTTTTGAGACTTTTTAAAGTGTCTACAAGTTCTGAATTATTTCTGTCATATCATTAAAAGTTAGATCACTAACCTCATTACCTTTTTCCATGAAGCATTTGTTTGTTTGCTCCTTTGATTTTTCTTTATTGCTCTTCCTCTTCTTATTGCCTTGACTAGATATCTTTGTAGCCATTTATTCTAGGATGTTGTTACGATCTCTAGAATCCCAGGCTCTGATACCAAATGAAAAAACAGCTGTGTGGCCAGCTATTACTTAGGATCATGTAATATGGAATATAATTAAATCTAAATGCGAAAACAGATGATAACTGCAAAGTAAATGAAAATAAGTAAAATAAAACAAGCACACCAGGAATTTTTATACTGGTTCGAACTTCCCGTTCTACGTCCATTCCTAAACTCCTTCTGGAATATTAACTATAACAACCCTCACTTAACCCGGAGGAACATGTTTACACTGCCTGAACAATCGAACATGACTACACCCGCCTAAGCAACCGAATAGGACTTCAATATAAATAACAAATGTATCTGACTGTAATGTATTCTTAAATAACACCGGAAAGTCAATTAAGTACAATCTTCCTATAATCTTCTCCTTTATGATATATAGTGATGTGCTTTGAGAATTGTGGAAGATAAAGTGATCAATGATCAAAGTATGTAAGAAATTCGAGTGCAATTTGAAGGTTTGAGAATAGATGAGAATTCAAGAATGCTAAAAGTAAATTCAGTTTCGGTAAATTGTTTGTTGAATTCTATAATCTATTTATAGTGTATAAAGAGTTGCAACCATATATGAAAAGTTATATTGAAAAGAATAGGCGCAACCGTTGATTTTGAAAATGTTTCTCTTTGATGAAGAGAAGTGTCTATTCATGAAAAAGCTGTTGAGAATTATTCAAAATTCTGAATAAAATAATTCAAACTTCTGAATAAAATAATTCGAATTTCTGAATAAAATAATTCAGACTTCTGAATTAAGTTGAAACGCAAACAGCAAGGTTTTAGGCTTTTTTTGGCCTAATTCAGCCGTCTGAATAATCTCATTCAGATGTCAAAATATTGTTGGACAATAAATTTGTTTCAGCATTCAGACGACTGAATCAGACGTTTGAATTTAGCTTGTAGCAAAAAATTACCATATCTTAAATGGTTAGAGCACTTGCCTTCTGAACTAGTGACCTGGGTTCGAGTCCTGCTCCATGTAATTTTTGAAAACTCGATTTTTCATTTAAAATATGAATGCATATTTGTGCATACCATTTGGAGAAGATTTTAACATTTGTAAATTCTAGACACGACACTATATGACTAATAATACTTTGTTTGTCACCTTCATGTTGTATCTATCGTATATATCTCTTCTTGTATCTCCATTTTCATCCTTTTGTATTGTGTATCTTCATTTTGTATGTATTTGATTATCTCATTTTGATGCTCATGTACCTGCAAATTAGCTTAGAGATTCTTTGGCATAATTATACAGTCGTCATCATTAAAATACAACAATTGAGGTTCTAACATATTCATTTAGAATTCAAGGTTACTTTGGAAGTTATAGGTTCACTTGAAGAGACCAAAAATCTATTTCATAACAATTTTACTTAAATAAAACCCCATAGAGTCAAGATTACGAAATTATATGGAAATAATGATTTATAGAAAACTAGAAATTCATTTAGGAATTATAATTTCCTGAATAGAAAACAAGAAAACCATCTAGAAATGTCATGGGGGGAGGACTAGAAACTCTCTAGCAATATTATGAATAGAAGATTAGAAATCTATATCTTGATTAGAAGACCAGAAAATTCATCTGAATAGAGGACCGAAAAATTCATCTGGTTAGAATAATTTTTGAATAAAAGACCAAAACCTTTTGGTAGTAATAATCTGAATAAAAGACTAGAAACCCATTCTGGTAATCATAATCTGAATAGAAGATCAGAAAATCTATTTTGCAATAATGATCTTAATAGAAGACCAAAAAATATATCTGGCAACAATATGAATAGAAGACCAGAAAATCCATATGGCAATAATATTCTTTATTGAAGACCAAAAAATCCATCCGACAATAACATTTCTTCCATGCTACCGAAGAATCCTGCTTTCTTTTCTTTGAAGAACAACAACTCATAATTGATAAATCTTCTGCTAAAAGATTGCTCAATATTTGTTTTGGAGCTTGACAGACCCATTTTTGATTGATTTTACTTTAGAAAATTTCTTTTGCTTTGGAAGCACTAATGGCTCATTTTTTATTGATCTTCCTCTAGAAGATTGCCTCTCCTACTTTAGGATTGAGTCTAAATTACTTTTATATTTGATCTTCCTTTAGAAGACTACTACTTTCTACTCTTCAAGTAGTGATTTAGTCTTTAATTGATTTCTTTTTTTATCATCTTTAGGTAATTATCTCAACTTGGATCATACCCCTTATCATCATCTTAGGTGATGATTTAGGTCTTTTTTCCTGTGCATTTAGTTAGCTATCGTAAGCAGAACCAAAGACGTACCCAACCTTCTTCTAGGATCGGTTCAGTTAGGCCTTATAGGAAATACTGAAGGATGGTTCGATGCTTTGGCGGGGCCATCTTAGGTGGGACCAAATGCTTACTCCATCGTCCCTTTAGGAGGCACTTCAACTAGGCTCCGTAGGCGGG
Organism: Allium cepa; assembly: GCA_030765085.1. Taxonomy (NCBI): domain Eukaryota; kingdom Viridiplantae; phylum Streptophyta; class Magnoliopsida; order Asparagales; family Amaryllidaceae; genus Allium; species Allium cepa. The sequence continues at coordinate 752,207,588 of CM060931.1, read as the reverse complement.
TTCGAAGGCTTGCAAATGCTTTAGCCAGGCCATTTCTGGCTGGACAAAGACTTCCTCTGACCTCCCTCTAGGAGATGCTTTGGCCAGGCCCTTGTGGCGAGATCAAAGGCTTTATTCGTCCCTTTTTACCTTATCGGTAATGATTTAGGCTTTTCCTTTACTTTAGAAGATTCTTGCTCCTTTCTATGATTGATCTAGTAGATATACCTGTTTTGTAACGACCCAGAATTTTTATTAATTAAAATTTGAATATTTAATTAATTTTAAATATTAATAAGTGAAATTATAAGTCGAATAAATTATATTTTGAATAATTGGATTTAATTGAATAATTAAAACAATAATTTAATAGGTGAAAATACAGAAATAATTGAGAATTGGGTTAAATATGATTGAAAATGATTTGTAAAATTTTATTATATCATATTAGAGCTAGAATGATGTTTTAGAAATTTTAAAATCGAATTTAAAGTTTATTTGTGAAAATTGAATATTTTAATAATTAATCGACTAGTGAAATTAGCCAATTTTCGAACAGTCTCAGAATTGGACGAAACTAGTTCCATTGGATCCGTAATAGTTTGTTATTATCGGATTTAAATTTTTGTAGCAATCGGAGTTTTCGTTTGATCGTGGCAACCCGAAACGCATCGAAATTGTTTTTAATATTAATTTGGCGAGTAAAATAGTCATTTTTCAAAAAGTCTCAGATTTCGACGAAACCAGTTTCATCGGATCCGTAATGTAATATTATTGTATGATTTCAAATTTCGTGTCAATCGGATTTACCGTTTGTCCGGTGCAAGCTAAAACGCCTAGAAAATCTTTTAATCGATTTAATTTTAAATTGAACGTTTATTGCCATAACTCACACAGATGACCGAATTAGCTCCCGAAACACGTTCCATTGTGTTTGAAACGCAGGGTAAACCTTAGAAACGCCAACAAGCACGCTTCGTTTGGAGTTCGGAAAATCCGGGATGAATAGTGTCGCGCGAATTTTCTATATAAGCCCTTCACTCTTCATAAATTGCCAAAAATATCAACCCTAGGGTTTCCATCTGCAGCCGCCGCCTCCATATAATTTTAATGGCTAGAAAACTCTCGTCTTCTTCCTCGATTATCTCTTCATCCATCAACATTTACAAGAAACTTTCTACATGAAACTCGTAGAGCACGTTGAGATCTTGATATCCAACGGCTATGATCACGAATGGGTTAACGGATTGGCGGCAAATCGAGCTGGAAGAGGGCACGAACGTGCACGAATTCCCATGTAGATAGATGACCGAGCTTGCGTTGGTTCCAGGCGTGAGTAGAGCAGGAGTAGAGCTTCCAAATGAAAGTCGTTGATCGGCCTGAAGTTGATCGTGATGGTCACAATATTTAAACCTAAAATTGAAGAGTGGGTTTGGCCGTGCGTGTGTGTTCCTGGGGGATGAATGCAAACGAGAAGATGATGGGAGCAGCCAGATTTGCTTGGCCTTGGAATGCATGGCTGAGATTTGCAGATAGGTTTAAAATTAAAATAAATTGTTGTAAATGTTATATAAAATCGTGTAAACTTATAAAAATCATACCTTTTTCATACGAGGTCGAAAACGCGCGAAACCAGTTGCGTTGGAATCGTATGGACGAGCACTACGCTATGGAATTGGTTTGGAGTCGTTTGGAGTTAGTGAGAATTTCGGGTAAAATTAAACGTCCGTTTAATTTTATTCGAAATAAATCGCTAAAACGAAATTGAAATCAAGGTGAGAACTTCTCACTCAATCGAATCGGTTTCGATTTTTATTTTAAATAGTTAGATTTAAAATTCTCGAATGTATGTTTGAATGATGATTGTTATCTATTGATTGTTAAAATAGACATTATGCGCCGTTAGTAAGCGGAGGTTATTTATTAAAAACATATACCGCAAATATTTCATAAACAGTGAAATTGGTATTATATATAATAGCAATATATATATATTGGCATATGTATATATTGCAGTTGTTGATTTCCCGCATTATATATAGCGGATGAGACCCTATTGCGCCGTCTATTAAGCGGATAATATTTTAAATCCCATATACCGCGATAATTTCGTACTGGAACGGAATTGGTATTATGCTAACATCTTTGGATGCAGGAAAACAGGTTGGTGGGATCCAACTGGATTCCTCAACAGTATTTATTTGATTATGGATATTTTGATATTCGTTGATTATCATATACGATATATGATGTCGTTGTAGTCGTGATTGACTATTTGGTGTGTAGCATCATTGGGCCAAATTTTGGAATTTTAAAATGACTTTAAAGTGATTTTTGAAAGTATACGTTATAAAATATTTTTGGAAATTGATTTATTTTAAATAAATAAACGTTATACTTTTAAAAGTTATAAAATTATGATTTTTGAGAAATATAGTTAAAAGTTGATTTTTGAAAATACGGGTTAATGATTTTATAAAATAGTTTAAATCGGGTTTTTTTTGAATTCATTATAAAAGTTTAAATATAGGATTTATAAAAATTGATTATTTTATAAATCAAAGAAAATGGTGAAATTATAAAGGAGTTTAAAGACATTTTAAAGAATAATATAAATTGATTTATATAAAAGAATTATAAGATGGATATTTGTAAATTAAAAATGCTTGGATTATAAAACGAGTTTTTATAAGTGTTAGAATGAATTTCGTAAATGAATGAAATTTATAGAATTATAAATGGTGAAGTTATAAATGGAATTTTATAAGCAGTAGGTTTATAAAATTTGTGAAGTTATTAAAAGAATAAATTTGGGTAAATAAATGAATCTTATGAGTTATAAGATTTATAATTTGGGAAGTTTAACAGAACGTTTTTTGCAAACAAATAAATTATAAGTGTTTAACTTATAATATGAACTTTTAGTATATAATTGAGATATGAAATTGAATAGGTTAACAAAGGAATTTATAAACGTTGTTTTATAAATCCGCAAACGACTTATTTTGATAAGTAAATTGTTGTAACTTATTTATGAAGTTATATTCACATTTTAGACAGTGAATAATCCTTTGAAATAAAATGAATAGAAATGATGAAATTTGTTAACGAAGTATATTCACGTTTTGAATAGTGAATAATATGATAAAGGAATTGTATTGGATGTGATGTTTTAAGTAGAATTAAAACGATCTAACGATGTTTTAAATGCATTAAAATTCGAAACCATAGATTTCAACATTCATTGTTGAAATAGACGTTTTCGAGAAATAGAAGGAAATAGTGGACTATAACACTGTTGTTATAGTAAATGATTTCCGGAAGGAAATGTTTTGCATAGTATTGGGATTTATATATCTATTTTAATTTCGAATCCCTATACTAGTGATTTTGGGTCGTCGTAACGATGTTTTACGCAACATTCGTTTTGGCCCAAATAAATATGTTTAAGAGAATGATTTCCTTAAAGAATGAAATATATGCTTAATTTCGATTTAAGTATATTGAATATTTTCCAAAGGTTTAAAATAAATAAAATTTGTGAATTACTTATGAATAAATAAGTATGGAAATGTTTTTCCAATGTGAAATGAAACGTTTTGAGAATTTATCTTTTTGAAGATAAATTGAAATGAATAATTGAAATCGTATATGCATGGATATTTTGGAATGAAAATTCACTATGGAATTTATAAAAGAAAGGGGAATTTGTTTAAAAATAAATATTGATTTATTTTTGAAGTATTGAAATTATATATCTTGTAAAGATATTTTTGGGAAATAAATAATTTGGAAAATTATTTGGAATCTGGTGATGTTGTGCATATCCATTGATAGTTCAATAACCGACGATCAATATTTACCTTTGAAAGGTATTTGTTGTGATTTGTTGAATTTGAATGCCACACTTATTTTTGAATAAGCACTCACTATCCGGGTTAGCCGGGAAAGGACCTTGGGGTCGTACAACCCATTCCGAGTATGTGATACGTCGTTATGGATTGCATTTGATGACCGATGTTGAAGACCGGGTATTTGCGAGAGCGATAGGATGACCTGTCGATTGACTCTGCACCGAGTTGCTACGGTATAGAGTTCTCCATATGAGATGGGGAATCCGATCAGGATTGTTGATATCCGGATTGCAAGGACTTCTTTGTAAGTGCCTTCGGTTCTGTTCGAGCCCGGAACAGAATTGTATGGATACTATGTCTGACATTACAAATCGAGATATAAAGCCGATTTCTTTCAAATATATTTCTGTTGGTGGCGGAGAATTTATTCTCTTAGCTTAACACCCTTCTCTGAGACGTACGAGCTCAGAGGTTATGTAGTTGATGGTTATCAGCGAAATATTCCCAATTTGGTAATGTGACATGCTGAGTGTTGCTGTGAAATGATCATGGTTTGATAATTTGTGATATGATCATTTGTTTGATCACTTATCTTTGTGATCATTTCTATGATCATTTGTTGACCCAAAGCGTGGCTTTGTACTAAAGCGTGGCATTGTGGACGAGACTTCGTCGAGCCTCACACCCCGGAATGGTCAAAACAGGAAAGATGCAGCAAGGTTATGAGGGGTAGCTCCCTTTAGGGTATGTGCATTTCCTTCTGGAAAAGGGTGGTATCATGGTATGGAGCCCAGATACTTACTCATGTTGAAACACTTTATTTATCATTGTGTGATGTTGGTTAGAGAGCTCTCGGATAAAGGTCCCAAAGGATCGGGGGATGGCATACTCGTGTCAGTTGTTACCTAGTTTGAAAGGTAACCCGCCCTTGTGTTGGCAGAGATCCAGTTAGGTTCTCGGGACGTCCTTCCAGAGGCGTTTCTATGTGGAAATGGGAAGTTCCTTGGCCTGACCATTTGTTGGAAATCCAAAAAAACAATACGAGACTTGTACGGTTTTAGTTGTAGAACTTGCCATCTAATATGGTAGCTATAGTAGGCATAATATAATGGTACTTATGCTGGCTAAGATTTATATTCTACTTTCGAAATATTTCTACACTATGCACTAATAATAATATCAAATGTTTCTTTTTAATGCGTATCAAGCATCTTTGACTAACATAAGAAGAAATCTCCTCCAAGTCTGCGTTTGCATTGTGTGTGTGGTGGGAGGTCTTATGGTAGTTACATTTTCAAAAACATTTCGAATTGACTTTAAAAATATTCCTCTATTTTGATTTTAAAGATAAATAAACTGTTTTGAGTTCTCACATCAGTCACATTACCGACTCGGAGTTTATTGTTTTCCTTCCTAAACTCTGGGTGCCCACCAATTTCCACACGGGCAGTCAAGAGTTAAGGTTTATCAGGATATTCTGGATATTCAGGAGTTGCAGGAGGCAAGCTGGATGACATGGCGTATTACTAGTATATAATATTTCTTTTCCGCTGTTTGTTGTTGTTTGTTGTTGTACACTCTGATGTAATGAAATGAAATGTAATGTAATAACTGATATAGTTCTTTGTTTAAAGATTATTCATTTATCTATTATATGTTGTTCCGCTGCGATTGTGAGATTCTGATATTATTCTGTTGTTTTCTATTTCGTTCTATTTTCTATTTTCTTTTCTCTCTATTTTCTATCTTTTTCTCTCTTCTTCTGTCTTTTTCTTCTTTTTAAAACCCTAACTATTCGGTTTTTCGGCAACGAAAAATCGCGTACGTTATAATTTGGTATCAGAGCATATGGTTAAGCGACAACCATGGCTCTGTTGGGTATTACTCATTAGAGATAGAGTCAGTAGTACTCTAGAATGAGTTTGATTGTAATAATAGCTATGAGAGCGTATTTGTTAGTGAATATAAATTGTTTTGTATTGTGTTGACTTATCGGTTGATTGTTTATAGATTCCGGTCGATGTAGTCTAGCTAACTATCGTAGATAGGGGTTTCTAAACTCTTAAACAAGATAAATCGACACAGTATTGTTTTAAATTGGGTAAATGAAATAATTTTACCTTTATTTCATTTTATATATAAAGGAATAATTTTTCAGAATTATTAAAGTGGATATAAGTTGATTGTTTGGTTGTTGAATAAGTTGTTTGAATAATCTAAGTAAGAGAATAATTGTATAAGCAAATGAATTATAAGAATTGAATTATAATTAAAGTGATTTACAATTGTGAAATAAACTTATATATATAAGAAGTGAAACTATATGAATAAATTTATGAATATGAGTTGTAAATAAAAATGAATTTAAAGTTAAATGGAAATTTATTTAGAATTGGAATCTGAATTGATTTATAAGTGGGAATTTAAGTTAAGTAAAACCAAGTGATGTTTATAAAATGAAGTATAACTTAAGAGATGTTGAATGAAGTTGATATTGGTATCAAAGTAAATTAATAAAGTTAAGTGATAAATGTGAACTTGAGTTATATAAATGAAATTCAACTTTTGTAATTGAATTGAATTAATGGATTAAATGTTAATCAATTGAATGTGAATAATTGATATGGAATAATGAATGTAAGTGTTAATTCATTAAAATTTAATGTTATTGGAAGTTGAATAATTGAATGAAAATCAATTTAATTAAACCAATTGAAAGTGATGGTGTTGAAACCAAATTGAATGAATATAAGCAAAGGAATTTGGTTGTAATTAATATACATTGGTTGTTATATGATTGTTAGTTGATTGTATATAATTCATTAAGTATTAATGAAATTGAGTTAATGAAATTGAAAGTTAAAGTAATTGAAATCCAATTGGAAGTTAAGTGAATCTTAAATAGAATTGAATTTGATTGGAAGTGAACCAACTTGAATATGAATTAGTGAATATAAACTGATTGAAAATGAATGTTAGTAAAAACATCCACTGTTAATGAATCAAATGTGATTAAATTGAAAACCCAATTCATTGAATATTAATGAGAATATGAATGAATATTTATTGGTTATGAATGTTAGTTGAATGCTAGTTGGATGATAGTTGGTTGATGGTTGAATATATTGCTTTTATTGCATTTGCTATGTCGGCATATATAGTTATTATGTTGCTATATGTTGTATATCGATACTATTTTCATATATGCATGTTTCTCATCTATTTGTTGAGTGTTTAGTAGGTGCGGATCGCGTTTGCTTCGCATTTGGAGCTCGCTTTCGCGCTATATTAGCCGTATATGCTCGCTAATAAAATATAAGGTACATATCTCAGATTAAATATCGTACTTTTACACTTTTTTCCCTGCGGGATGTCTCATTACTTGATGAGATGTATATTTGTGATATATATAATGTCATTTTTTTTTCGGATCGAGCCGCGAGAAGCAGACTATGGCGAATTTTTCCGAAAATTTAAGGCGTTAGAAAAATTTGAGAAAATTGTGAAAACTATAACTTTGATTTGGAATTGAAAGTCAAACAATAGTAGTTGTTTTTGAAAAGATAACTAAGTATGATTTGAAAACTTAGTAAAGATATTGTAAGAAGTTTAACTATGGATTTTGGGAAAGTTAATAGATTCTGTAACTTTTCTTACTTAGTAATTTCGAGGGCGAAATTCTTTTAAGGGGGGAAGTATGTAACGACCCAGAATTTTTATTAATTTAAATTTGAATATTTAATTAATTTTAAATATTAATAAGTGAAATTATAAGTCGAATAAATTTTATTTTGAATAATTGGATTTAATTGAATAATTAAATCGATAATTTAATAGGTGAAAATACAAATATAATTGAGAATTAGGTTAAATATGATTGAAAATGATTTGCAAAATTTTATTATATCATATTAGAGTTAGAATGATGTTTTAAAACTTTTAAAATCGAATTTAAAGTTTATTTGTGAAAATTGAATATTTTAATAATTAATCGACTAGTGAAATTAGCCAATTTTCGAACAGTCTCAAAATTGGACGAAACTAGTTGCATTGGATCCGTAATAGTTTGTTATTATCGGATTTAAATTTTTGTAGCAATCGGAGTTTTCGTTTGATCGTGGCAGCCCGAAACGCATCGAAATTGTTTTTAATATTAATTTAGCGAGTTAAAATAGTCATTTTTCAAAACGTTTCGGATTTCGACGAAATCAGTTTCATCGGATCCATAATGTGATATTATTGTATGGTTTCAAATTTCGTGTCAATCGGATTTACCGTTTGTCCGGTGCAAGCTAAAACGCCTAGAAAATCGTTTAATCGATTTAATTTTAAATTGAACGTTTATTGCCATAGCTCGCACAGATGACCGAATTAGCTCCTGAAACACGTTCCATTGTGTTCGGAACGTGGGCTAAACCTTAGAAACGCCAACCGGCACGCTTCGTTTGGAGTTCGGAAAATCCGGGATGAATAGTGTCGCGCGAATTTTCTTCTATATAAGCCCTTCACTCTTCATAAATTGCAAAAAATATCAACCCTAGGGTTTCCATCTGCAGCCGTCGCCTCCATATAATTTTAATGGCCAGAAAACTCTCGTCTTCTTCCTCGATTATCTCTTCATCCATCAACATTTACAAGAAACTTTCTACATGAAACTCGTAGAGCACGTTGAGATCTTGATATCCAACGGCTATAATCGCGAATGGGTTAACGGATTGGCGGCAAATCGAGCTGGAAGGGGGTACGAACGTGCACGAATTCCCATGTAGATAGATGATCGAGCTTTCCTTGGTTCCAGGCGTGAGTAGAGCAGGAGTAGAGCTTCCAAATGAAAGTCGTTGATCGGCCTGAAGTTGATCGTGATGGTCACAATATTTAAACCTAAAATTGAAGAGTGGGTTCGGCCGTGCGTGTGTGTTCCTGGGGAATGAACGCAAATGAGAAGATGATGGGAGCGGCCAGATTTGCTTGGCCTTGGAATGCATGGCTGAGATTTGCAGATAGGTTTAAAATTAAAATAAATTGTTGTAAATGTTATATAAAATCGTGTAAACTTGTAAAAATCATACCTTTTTCATACGAGGTCAAAAACGCGCGAAACCAGTTGCGTTGGAATCGTATGGACGAGCACTACGCTATGGAATTGGACTAGATTAGTTTGGAGTTAGTGAGAATTTCGGGTAAAATTAAACGTCCGTTTAATTTTATTCGAAATAAATCGCTAAAACGAAATTGAAATCAAGGTGAGAACTTCTCACTCAATCGAATCGGTTTCCATTTTTATTTTAAATAGTTAGATTTAAAATTCTTGAATGTATGTTTGAATGATGATTGTTATCTATTGATTGTTAAAATAGACATATGCACCGTTAGTAAGCGGAGGTTATTTATTAAAAACATATACCGCGAATATTTCATAAACAGTGAAATTGGTATTATATATAATAGCAATATATATATATGTATATATGTATATATATATATATATATATTGGCATATGTCTATATTGCAGTTGTTGATTTCCCGCATTATATATAGCGGATGAGACCCTATTGCGCCATCTATTAAGCGGATAATATTTTAAATCCCATATACCGCGATAATTTCGTACTGGAACGGAATTGGTATTGTGCTAACATCTTTGGATGCAGGAAAACAGGTTGGAGGGATCCAACTGGATTCCTCAACAGTATTTTTTTGATTATGGATATTTTGATATTCGTTGATTATCATATACGATATATGATGTCGTTGTAGTCGTGATTGACTATTTGGTGTGTAGCATCATTGGGCCAAATTTTGGATTTTTAAAATGATTTTAAAGTGATTTTTGAAAGTATACGTTATAAAATATTTTTGGAAATTGATCTATTTTAAATAAATAAACGTTATACTTTTAAAAGTTATAAAATTATGATTTTTGAGAAATATAGTTAAAAGTTGATTTTTGAAAATATGGGTTAATGATTTTATAAAATAGTTTAAATCGGGTTTTTTTTTGAATTCATTATAAAAGTTTAAATATAGGATTTATAAAAATTGATTATTTTATAAATCAAAGAAAATGGTGAAATTATAAAGGAGTTTGAAGACGTTTTAAAGAATAATATAAATTGATTTATATAAAGAATTATAAGATGGATATTTGTAAATTAAAAATGCTGGGATTATAAAACGAGTTTTTATAAGTGTTAGAATGAACTGTGAATGGATTTCGTAAATGAATGAAATTTATAGAATTATAAACGGTGAAGTTATAAATGGAATTTTATAAGCAGTAGGTTTATAAAATTTGTGAAGTTATTAAAAGAATAAATTTGGGTAAATAAATGAATCTTATGAGTTATAAGATTTATAATTTGGGAAGTTTAAAAGAACATTTTTTGCAAACAAATAAATTATAAGTGTTTAACTTATAATATGAACTTTTAGTATATAATTGAGATATGAAATTGAATAGGTTAATAAAGGAATTTATAAACGTTGTTTTATAAATCCGCAAACGACTTATTTTGATAAGTAAATTGTTGTAACTTATTTATGGAGTTATATTCACATTTTAGACAGTGAATAATCCTTTGAAATAAAATGAATAGAAATGATGAAATTTGTTAACGAAGTATATTCACATTTTGAATAGTGAATAATATGTTAAAGGAAATGTATTGGATGTGCTGTTTTAAGTAGAATTAAAACGATCTAACGATGTTTTAAATGCATTAAAATTCGAAACCATAGATTTAGATTTCAACATTCATTGTTGAAATAGAGGTTTTCGAGAAATAGAAGGAAATAGTGGACTATAACACTGTTGTTATAGTAAATGATTTCCGAAAGGAAATGTTTTGCATAGTATTGGGATTTATATATCTATTTTGATTTCGAATCCCTATACTAGTGATTTTGGGTTGTCGTAACGATGTTTTACGCAACATTCGTTTTGGCCCAAATAAATATGTTTAAGAGAATGATTTCGTTAAAGAATGAAATATATGCTTAATTTCGATTTAAGTATATTGAATATTTTCCAAAGGTTGAAAATAAATAAAATTTGTGAATTACTTATGAATAAATAAGTATGGAAATGTTTTTCCAATGTGAAATGAAACGTTTTGAGAATTTATCCTTTTGAAGATAAATTGAAATGAATAATTGAAATCGTATATGCATGGATATTTTGGAATGAAAATTCACTATGGAATTTATAAAAAAAGAGGAATTTGTTTAAAAATAAATATTGATTTATTTTTGAAGTATTGAAATTATATATCTTGTAAAGATATTTTTGGGAAATAAATAATTTGGAAAGGACTTCTTTGTAAGTGCCTTCGGTTCTGTTCGAGCCCCAAAAAAAACTTGTATGGATAGTATGTCTGACATTACAAATTGAGATATAAAGCCGATTTCTTTCAAATATATTTCTGTTGGTGGCGGTGAATTTATTCTCTTAGCTTAACACCCTTCTATGAGACGTACGAGCTCAGAGGTTATGTAGTTGATGGTTATCAGCGATATATTCCCAATTGGTAATGTGACATGCTGAGTGTTGCTGTGAAATGATCATGGTTTGATCATTTGTGATATGATCATTTGTTTGATCACTTATCTTTGTGATCATTTCTATGATCATTTGTTGACCCAAAGCATGGCTTTGTACCAAAGCGTGGCTTTGTGGACGAGACTTCATCGAGCCTCACACCCCGGAATGGTCAAAACAGGAAAGATGCAGCAAGGTTATGAGGAGTAGCTCCCTTTAGGGTATGTGCATTTCCTTTTGGAAAAGGGTGGTATCATGGTATGGAGCCCAGATACTTACTCATGTTGAAACACTTTATTTATCATTGTGTGATGTTGGTTAGAGAGCTCTCGGATAAAGGTCCTAAAGGACCGGGGGATGGCATACTCGTGTCAGTTGTTACCTAGTTTGAAAGGTAACCCGGCCTTGTGTTGGCAGAGATCCGGTTAGTTTCTCGGGACGTCCTTCCAGAGGCGTTTCCATGTGGCAATGGGAAGTTCCTTGGCCTGACCATTTGTTGGAAATCCAAAGAAACAATACGAGACTTGTACGGTTTTAGTTGTAGAACCTGCCATCTAATATGGTAGCTATAGTAGGCATAATATAATGGTACCTATGCTGGCTAAGATTTATATTCTACTTTCAAAATATTTCTACACTATGCACTAATAATAATATCAAATGTTTCTTTTTAATGCGTATCAAGCATCTTTGACTAACATAAGAAGAAATCTCCTCCAAGTCTGCGTTTGCATTGTGTGTGTGGTGGGAGGTCTTATGGTAGTTACATTTTCAAAAACATTTTGAATTGACTTTAAAAATATTCCTCTATTTTGATTTTAAAGATAAATAAACTGTTTTGAGTTCTCACACCAGTCACATGACTGACTCGGAGTTTATTGTTTTCCTTCCTAAACTCTGGGTGCCCACCAATTTCCACACGAGCAGTCAAGAGTTAAGGTTTATCAGGATATTCTGGATATTCAGGAGTTGCAGGAGGCAAGCTGGATGACATGGCGTATTACTAGTATATAGTATTTCTTTTCCCCTGTTTATTGTTGTTTGTTGTTGTACACTCTGATGTAATGAAATGAAATGTAATGTAATGTAATAATTGATATAGTTCTTTGTTTAAAGATTATTCATTTATCTATTATATGTTGTTCCAATACGATTGTGAGATTCTGATATTGTTCTGTTGTTTTCTATTCTGTTCTATTTTCTATTTTCTTTTCTCTCTATTTTCTATCCTTTTCTCTCTTCTTCTGTCTTTTTCTTCTTTTTAAAACCCTAACTATTCGGTTTTTCGGCAACGAAAAATCGCGTGCGTAACATGTATTGACCTCTTTATTCATCCATTATGGGAAAATATGGCCTTAGATGTTCAACATTCCAAGTTCTTGCTATTACGTTACCATTTGGTCTACATAATCGATAGCTCCTTGGTGGGATTACTTCATGGATAATAATGGCTCCTTCCCAATTTGGCCCAAGTAGTCCATTAGTTGGATTTTATCATTTGCCGTGAATTTTTGAAGTACCGTATCTCCTTTTCGTAATGATCTTTCCTTTACTTTGGTATTAGTACATGGTTATTCTATAATGATATTCAATTGTTCATATAGATGCTTCGTCTCTTAGGTCATCGATTAGGTCTAAGGATTCTCTTCTCAATTTCTGATTTGGATTAAATGCATATGTTATCCTTCAATAAGAGGGTACTTCAACCTTGATTAGAAGCATGTATTTTGCACCCATATCTTAAATAATTTTAGGTATGTCTCGTTGTAGATTGATATAAGTTTTACATGCCCATAACACAAGAGGCAGTTCTTTCATCCAATTTCCTTTTGTTTTATCCAACCGTTTATTTAGGATGGTCTTAATGGTTTTACTAGCAGCTTCAATGGCTCCATTGTCCTTGGGGTGTGCTACAGATGATTTTTTTTTTGATAATCACATTTCTATTATAGAATCGGGTAAATTCCTTGCTTTCAAATTGAGTTCCACCATCGGATTTTATCTTATGTGGAATTCAAACCTGGTGGCAATATTCTTAATTAAAAATTTAAACACTTTTCCCGATGTAATATTCAGTAGTGGTTTCGCTTCTACCTATTTTTGTCAAATAATCAATGGCTGCCACTGCAAATTTAGCTCCTCCTTTGGACAAAGGTAGTGGCTCTATCAAGTCGAATCCACACATATCGAAAGGCCATGGACTTGAGATCGATGTTAATTCACTTGGTGGCAAGTGAGGGATCTTAGAGAACTTTTGACATTTTTTGCATCTCTTCACATAACCTACATCATGATTAGTCATCGGAGGCCAATGGAAGCCTTGTCTTATAACCTTTTTGGCTAGCTTTATGCCATTAGAATGGTCCCCACAAAATTTTTCATAGGCTTCTCTTAATAATTTTCCTCCTTCTTTTGGACTAACACATCTTAAGTTAGGTAGTGAATACCTTTTCTTATATAATATCTCATTTATCAAAACGAAGGTTGGGGCTTGGTTTTTTATCCTTCTTGATTACTTTTTATCTACTGCAATTTCTATTTCATCATATGTTCAGCGATAGATATCATCCAAATATCCACATATTGATTATTGGTGTCTGTATAAGTGGATTTTTCATGAAGGATTTCACTTCCGTTTTCCTTTTCCTTATGTGTTAGGGCTTGATCTCTTGTCAACAATAATGACCTTTTTCTGGCTCAGGGCCTTTTACCTTTGCACAAGGATTTGATTGGTAGACTACTGGCATAATTTGGGTTTTTGTTTCTCCTTGTGAGCTAGCCAAATTAGCTAAGGAATCAGCCTGAGAGTTCTTCCCTCTCGGCACTTGGTGTATTGAGAAATCCTCAAATTCGATCAACATTTTCAACACCTCCTTGACATATATGACCAACATGGCATCCTTTTCTAATATGTTTGGTTCAACTTATTTACCACTAATTAGGAATCATTGAAAATCTCAATCATGAGGATTTTCAATTGTAGGGCCAAGGTGAGTCCTGCCACCATTGACTTGTATTCTGCCACATAATTTTGGTCGAAAATCCCAATTTCATTACATAATGCAAACAGTGTCCATCGGGGGTAATAGTCACATATCCTCCTCTAGCCCCTTATTCTTTTGAAGCTCCATCTGTGAACAGTTATCCTTTGGGCTTTAGAACTTTTTCCTTCTTTGATAGCTCCTTGATGAATCACATATATTCATTAACAAAATCGGCTAGAGCTTGTCCTTTAATTGCCATTCGCGGTAGAAACTCAATATCATACTGTAAGTTCTATTCCCCATTTTACTAATCTTCGTGAAGCTTCGGGTTTGTTAAAGACTTGCTTGAGTGGAAAGTTGGTTAGACTATTAATAGGATGTGCTTGAAAGTGCGCTCTCAATTTTCATCCCGTGAGCATCAAACTGAATGCCACCTTCTTTATGACCTGATATATTGTTTCTGCATCTTTGAGCATTCTACTTTATATGGTACGTTGAAAGTTGAGTTCCCTTCTCTTCTCTTATTAGAACAGAGTTAACTACTTGATGTAAAACTACCGTATAAAGATAAACATTTTCCCCTTCTAAAGGGTTGGACTGAATTAGTGGTTTCTTGAGATGATCTTTCAGTTCCTTAAAGGCTTTCTGACTATCCTCTCTCCGTTCGAAGTTTTTCTTCTTTTTAATCACATTGAAGAATGGTATGCATTTGTTGGTAGTCTTTGAAATGAATCATTTCAATCCTGCAACTCTTCCATTTAAGTTCATTACATCTTTATTTGTCCTAGGCTTTGCCATATCTTTAAAAGCTTGGATTTGATTAGGGTTAGCTTCTATTCACCAAGAACTAACAATATACCCTAAGAATTTTCCAGACTAGATTCTGAAAGAACATTTCTTTAGGTTGACCTTCATTTGATATTTCTATAATACCTAGAACATCTGTTCAAGATGGCTTAGATGGTTGTTTTTTCCTTGAAATTTAACCATACATCCACGTATACTTTCATGTTATGTCCAATCAATTCTCTAGACATTCTATTTATCAACCTTTGCTAGGTGGCCCCAGCATTCTCTAATCCAAATGGCATTACTTTCTAACAAAATGTCCCTAGTCTGCTATGAAGCTTCCCATCCGACTTGAACATTGAAATTTCATTATAACCGAAGTATACACCCATGAAAGATAAGAGTTTATGTCCACTTGCTGCGTCGATCAATTGGTCTATTCCTGGAAAGGGTAGTAATCTTTTGGCTTGTTTAAATCACTATAATCAATACATATCCTCTATTTCCCATTATGCCTTTTGACTAATACTAGATTGCCGAACCATTTCAGATAAAATACTTCTCTAATGAAGCCATTTAGTGTTAGCTCGAAATTTATCGAATTGTCTCTTCTTTGCCAGATGCGTGTAATACTCAGGTCTATTTTTAAGGCATGACACATGATGGTTAGCTCTATTCCAACCATATCTGAATGAGTCAAGACAAACACGTCATTGTTGGATTGAAGAAATCAGACCAGCTCCCCTTTTAGTTTGTCATCTAGCTCTTTCTTGATTTTCACTGGCTACGTTGGGTCAACTGGATCTAAGCATATTTCGTCAAGATCCTTGGTGGGCTTCATTATTTCCTGTTCACCTCTACAGTCTAGTTCAGTGATGATTTCCTCATCATCTACTTCATCCTATATCAAATTTTCTTCTTTCCCTTTTCTATTATTTTTAGAAAAATTAAATTTGTTTAATGCATGTCCAGCTTTCTCAGTGGTCTTTGCTTTGGCCTTAGATAATTGACTTAAAGGACCTTTACCCAAGGATTTTTAATTTCATTTGTGATCAATTCATCTTTCTTCGAGTAATAAAAAGAAAGTTCCATTTGTATTCGTTAAGAGTGGCAAAGTACAATTCTAGAGAGCTGAATTACCCTTCTCTCACTGTTCCCTATCTGCACTTGATGAGGAACTTCACCATCAGATATTTTGATGAGAAAAAGCATTGACCTCATCTAAAGATAGCCTCCCAAAGAAGGCATTGTAATAAGAAAGTTATCCGTAATGACAGATGGAGTTTCAAAAGTCCTGAAATGCGGTGAGATTCCGATCTCTACCAGAAGCCTTATCTGTCCTATGGGAGTTGATCCTTTATTATTGAACCCAAAGATGGGCTCAAAGCTTGGCTCTAGCTTTTCTTTCAAAATTCCCATCTAATGAAAGGCATGTTTGAAAATAACATTCACTGTGCTTCTAGTATCAATGAGGATTTTAGTCACCACAAAAAGCCAAATCTATGTAGTGATCATAAGCAGATCATTGTGCGGATGACGAACCCCTCTCAGCTCTTGTGGGAATGTGGTCAGAATGTGCATCTAGATTTAAAATCTAGGGTTCTTAAGCAATGGCTCTTCTCGAATAGAGAAAACCCCATCTCTTGCCTCTTCAATGTATCGATTTCTAGCTTCCTTACCGTTTCCAGCTAAATGCGGGCCTCCATGAATTACATCAATTCGATCAAGGGGTGGAATGAAATTTGGTTGAGCATAAGTTTCTATAAAGTTCTTAGTGTTATTCGGGAGCCTTTGGTTGCCTTCATCATGACATGCAGTTTTCTGATTTACTTTGATAAATTCTTTCAAGTGTCCAGAACAAATCATGCTTTGATCACTGCTAATATACGACATTCGTCCGTCTTATGCCCATTTTTCTTATGATATGCACAGTAATCTCCACCTCTTCTTAGTTTAGGTTTGTTCATAGCTTTATAGAAAATTGGAAAGTCAACACTTTCTTTTGTTGTAGTGAAGATATAGGATATCGGTTTGTTCAAAGCAACATAATTGGTCTTTAGGACCTCCTCCCGTCTAAGTTTCTTACTATTGTGGTTAAAGACAGACTTTCCCGTTTCTTTGTTTTGTCCGGGACTTCTTCTTGGCATGAAAGTGCGCTCTCAATTTTCATCCTGTGAGCATCAAACAGAATGCCACCTTCTCTATGACTGGATATATGTTTTCTGCATCTTTAAGCATTCTGCTTTATATGGTACATTGAAAGTTGAGTTCCCTTCTCTTCTCTTATTAGAACAGAGCTAACTACTTGATGAAAAACTGCCATATAAAGATAATTGTTTTCCCCTTCTATAGGGTTGGACAGAATTGGTGGTTTCTTGAGATGATCTTTCAGTTCCTTAAAGGATTTCTGACTATCCTCTCTCCATTCGAAGTTTTTCTTCTTTTTAATCACATCGAAGAATGGTATGCATTTGTCGGTAGCCTTGGAAATGAATTATTTCAATCCTACGTCTCTTCCATTTAAGTTCGTTACATCTTTATTTGTCCTAGGCTTTTCCATGTCTTTAAAAGCTTGGATCTGATTAGGGTTAGCTTCTATTCACCAAGAACTAGCAATATACCCTAAGAATTTTCCAGACTGGACTTTGAAAGAACATTTCTTTGGGTTGACCTTCATCTGATATTTCTATAATACTTAGAACATCTGCTCAAGAGGGCTTAGATGGTTGTTTTTTCATTGAGATTTAACCACATATCATCCACGTATACTTCCATGTTATGACCGATCAATTCTCTAGACATTCTATTTATCAATGTTTGCTAGGTGGCTCCGGCATTCTCTAATCCAAATGGCATTACTTTCTAACAAAATGTTCCCCAGTCTGCTATTAAGCTTGTGTCCTCCTCGTCCGACATGAACATCGAAATTTCATTATAACCGAAGTATACACCCATGAAAGATGAGAGTTTGTGTCCACTGCCGCGTCGATCAATTGGCCTATTCTTGGAAAGGGTAGTAATCTTTTGGCTTGTTTAAATCAGTATAATCAATACATATCCTCTATTTCCCGTTAGGCTTTTTGACAAATACTGGATTGCCAAACCATTTCAGATAAAACACTTCTCTAATGAAGCCATTTAGTATTAGCTCGAAATTTATCGAATTGTCACTCCTCTAATGAAGCCATTTAGGGTTAGCTTGAAAATGAAAGTCTTGGAGATCTGTACATCCATGAAAATAGAGTTCTCATCAGAAAGGTGTCTGCTCAATCAACCCTGAGCATATTGCCATTAATTTTTCGCTTTCGATTATATCCTCTGCATTTAGCACTTCTATGTTGAATCTCTTAATATATTCACCCAATAACTCTTTCGATCTTTGCATGACATTAGCCAATACGCTAAAATCAATTGTAGGATCCTTGCAAATACAAAACTATGCTGGGAACTCATGAGAGAATGGCACCAAAGAGTATACGGTATTCTCCCACTAGTGTCTGTACCACATAGCTACTTCCCCTTGAATGGTGATGGGAATAATTCGACAGCGCACAACTCCTAAAGCATTATAGAGGTCCATCTAACTATTGAATGCCATAGGGTAATCATCTGGATTAGTAGTCCTATTGTATCTCAAGGATGGAATTTTATTGTGAGATGGATTCCTTGTGGACATGATCCTAAATATGAATGGTGCATCCCAAAAGTTATTGTTGACTCTAGCAACGAGGGTCCTTTTCCCTTTAAGATTAAGCATATACTTTGCCATCTTTTTGCCTCAAATAAGCTTCATCATTGTGATAGTTTCTCTTATCAGGCCTGGACTCTTTGGAGATTAAACTTCCAGATTACTTATGGGACCTTTCCACTAATTTTCCTTGATGATTTGCGTAGGTCATATTGTCCACCAGTGATTTAGGAGAAAATTCTGCTGCTTAGCTTCTTGGCCTCCTCTCCTCTTTTGTGGTGTCAATGTGAGTTTTCCGTTGCCTCCACTCCTAAGCAAAGAAATATCCAAATTTCTTCTTGGATATTTAACTTCTTCTCGCTTAATGCATTTGGTTTTTCTAAATGATTTTTTCATAAGGGCCTTTTCTAACAGCCCATGCATTCTTGCAATTTGCTGTGTTAGGTCTTTGATTTTGGCTTCGCTACTGGTTAGCCTTGCAGGCTCTGATGGATGTCAAGCTTCCATATTCTCGGCATTGAAGTAGGGGATGGCATTGTCTTCTATTGTCATTCTTTGTATTATCTCCTCATTTGAAAGATTAACTCGCTTTGGCCTTACCATTTTCTTGAAACAAAATGAACTTTTGTAATCAGTTTAAGGAGAGGGTTATAGGGAATCAAAGGTTCAGACCCTCCTTCTATTGCCAAAATGTTAAACCAAAAATTGTATAACACCTATGAAGCCAAATATGATGAGCTTAAACTTGGTTTTCCCCCTTATTCGCATGACTAAACACAGCCTGGTTTACGGGATTAAATAGTGCTAAGAAGTCAAGAGCTATCCTACCGTACAAGGCTTAGCATACGATAATTCCATTTAGAGATGGCTATATAATGCCCACGAACTTTGATAAAGTTATTTGAAAACTCATGTCATATGTTCAATAAAAGAGAGAGAATAAGTTGCAAGTATGTGAAATAATCCATTTAGCATTCGTTAATGAACTAAGCAACACTCATAATTCATAATCCATTGTCTATATGTAGTAGGAAAAATAGAGGTTATGCATATATACACTAGTTTAGGTTGAAATTCATACGATTTTATGGAAAGTAAAATCAATATGAGATTTACAGCCCAAAGAGCTTTATTATACGCATATTCATATCATAGTTTCACAATCAAGGTAGATGGGATATGCTAGATTTTTATTCAAGTCCTTGCTTATATAAAATTGGAAGTATACAATTAATTCAAAATTTTCCCCAATTTGATTTAGGGTTACAATTGTTTAATTTTGACAAGAGAGAAAATAAATGATTGTCCCCTCCTCCATGCTCCAAGGTCCATATTTATAGGGGTTAGAAGGAGCGACATGGCAGTCGTGTGTCACCTCCAACATGCTTGGCTTTTGGCATCAACAATCTCGATGATGCCTAGCGCTATACTTTGTTATTGATGATCATTGACTTTCCTTTGTATATTGACGAGTTATGGCATCATGTTTTAACACTTAAAATCCACACCCTCCTTAATAGCCTTTAGTATCAACTTAGGAAGTTAAATGATGCGATAACACTTAAAGACCGAAAGATCATGACACCTTTGTATCTGTTGATTTTTCGGCATCACTTCAAGGAGCAAAGGCATACAGTACCCTTTGCCGCATTGCTGAGCTACAAGATGAATTTTTTCTTTCGATGACTCCATTTATGCTATTGATATGCAGTATCATGTTAGATTAATGATTCATAGCACCCTCTTTCGCTTTGATGATGTGTGATATCAGTAACATACGATAACTCTTGTAGACACTGATGATCTTCGAGTCAATGCCGCCTTGTGACATTCTTTTAAGGCTAATAACTTGCGATATCAAAGGAAGATGGCATTACCTAGAATTCGACATCAATTCTTATCCTGATGAAGTGTAGCATTGGCTTCCTACGACATCACTTACTCATGATATGTGATATAGACGAGACGTGGCACCAATGATATAAAACATTGAAGAGAGGCGGCATTGTTGTAATGTGACATGCTTTTTGTAGATTTTTAGTAAGTGTCAACTTTATATATATAAATCCTTCAGACCCAAAACATTCCACTGGTTACTAATGACATGCGACATCAATGAGATGTGGCAATGTTAAAGTGTGACATGAATTATATGCGGTGTTGATAAAATGCGGCATTGATTAAGTACAACATGAATGACATGCAGTATTCTCTTTTACCTTTATTGATGGAGTGCCACATCATTATGGCTGTAGGCTTTCTATGTCTTTCCACTTGCTAGTCTTCAACATTGATTTTCATACCAAAGAGGTGCGGCATTCCATGCCGCATTGATGATGCCTAATCGCTTAAGACGCAACAATGCTTGCAATAGGTTCGACATCAACTACTCTTGTATTAGTTTGAAATGCTTTTTCCTATGCAAGATACTTTATGCTTTCATGTCTGATATCTTTATTTGTCAATAAGTACATAGTTGCTTTACCTTCATAAGTGTGATAACCCATGTCGCCTTTAGATTCGATATAACTTCAGCTTTGACATTCTTGTGCTCGTTATGATATTATCTTGGAAGCCAAATTGTAGAATTATTGATTCGACATCGTATTCTCTAGCCTTCATTTTTATTCCATTTGAAAAATATGTGGTAACAAATACATATATACAAATATGTATACTGTGATTTTTAATATGTCCGACTCTTGAATCACAAGGGTATTTCATAAGTCGATATCACTCGATATAATATATTAAAGATTATGAATCTTTATTATAAATTTGTCCTCTATCATTTATATATTAATAGACCATTTGTATACTCTTTAGTTGTTGAGCATTGCTCAATTTATGGATATTATGTATAGTGCTGTTAATATATTAAATAAATGAGACAAGATAACTGCACATATATATTGAGCTTTCCTCAAGGTGTGTGCATTATACTTAAGCCGTCGTGAAATGACGGATCCAAGTGAATAATCCCACTTTACTTTTTGATATTTTTTCAGGATAGGCAGGATTAGGACAAGAAACCATTAGTTGGGAGTTGCTATGATACAACCGATAAGGGGTAATCCATTGTTTGTGGGCCTATGATTTGTTAAGCTTTCCTCATGGTTAGAATCCTAAAGCATATGTGTTCCAACTCTACTAGTGAAGTCGAAATACTTCTATATTTCGCTTAGGATTTGGTAAAACATAAAAGACTAGTGGACCCTTATTTGAAAAATAAAATGATAACATTTAACATTTTTAATATCGTAAGAATATATGCTATATAATGTTATAATAATCAACATTGATAAAAATTTTCATTTAATACGATTGATGAAATGTTTGTCAATACAAATGACCTAAACTGAAGATTCACAAATACTTCTTGGATGTAAATGTTTTTTTATACCCATGCAAGTGTCTAATTTTACAACTATACCGTACGTTCATAATTTAGTCGCTTACGTGTTTATCTAGTCGAGACCGTGTATTGTTATCTATGATTTACAAACGCATAAGAAATACATGAGTATGGATATTTGATCCATGAACCATCACATATAAGTGTTATAAGGTGAATAGTCACAGTTTGAAATGTACGTAACTTCGAGGAAATTAGTTCGTTCAAAGAAAAAAAAATAAACCATACTATGAGATCAGGTATTCAATTTTATTGATTACAATAAAGATAATATTGTGTTAAATGTGACACAAGATTAAAATTATAATATAAACCTTAGGACTCGACTGTTGAAGTATTAGTTTGATCAGTTTATGTAAGGTGTATCATATTTGATGTCCTTAAATGTTTAGGATAATCGAATGCATTTTTTTAAAGATTCTTATGATGTTGTAGTAAGGGTATTCTTTTAAATGTTTCAACCATTTAAAAAGGAGAATGAATGCATAATAATAGATGTGATTTAAGGCACAATTGGGATGAAATGAATAAGCGATCACCTCTGCTTCATAAAGAAACATCAGGAATGATTATTGTAACAATAATGAACATTAGAATAAGAAATATGATTTCTATTTCAAAAACATATTTCATATAAAAAATTATTTTCTATGAGATTTATTTCTACAAGGTCAAGATATTTGATCAAAACTCTTCACTATAAACTAGTTGCAATATGCGAAATAAATAGTCTATACTAAGCGGATGATAGACCTTCGCATTTGGTACGCTATTATAATGATTGCGGAAATAATGGGAGCATGCTATATAAGAATTATTGAGTGCATCAAGTTATGAATTTTTTTTCATAAAACATACCGCATATTATTTTTGAAATAATATATGTTCTTCGGCGATGACTAAGTAATAGATAAAGTTTTGTTTCTATGAGGATATTATGAATCTTCATTCTGAATTAAAATTGTAATAGAGGTATTTGATGCATAGGAAAATACAGAAGTATCTAAAATTATTAACAATTATTTTAAAATTATAGACTAAGCTGTGGTTTTGAAGAATAATTATTATTATATGAATATGAATCATATAGTACTAGCTAATATGTCTCTAACAATTAAGGGTTATTCAACCATTTAGTGGAAGCATCACAAGATTTGATGAACTCTGCGGATTGATACATATAAATGTATATAATAGTAAGTCTATTTATACCAAATTGGTTCCTTGTGCTTCTTCATATTCATCGATGAGTTATCATGGACATGGACATATGTGCATGTATAAGTCTATGATAAGATGATAGAATATAAAATGGAAGTAAATAATGTAGCATGTTATGGAAGTTATTCGATGTGATTGAATGGATGAGTTTATCGAAAAAATTCTATATATGTACATAATTTGAATAAAGATTCAGTCTCAAAGGTCACTCCTATATATAGTACATAGTGATGTATTGATAAGGAATAATCAAACATTGTTTGGACAAAGCTTGACTAATGATGAGTGACGTTGAGTTAAATTCTTTCTATCAGGTGTGTACTTAAAAGTAGTACACAAGGTTAAAATTAATATCATCCAAAGAATAGTTTACAAAACCATACAAGATAAGAATTTATAAGAAACTCCTACATATCCTGGACCAAGATGTTGGCAGATTATGTGAGTCGAAAAACTACATGTAATATGAAAGGAATCTTAAACGAATTGTCCGGTGAGATTTTTGGGAATGATGGTCATTAGATGGCTAATTTATGTTGTGAACATAAATATATATTGAACTAATGCATAATCAATTTATATAAAACAATTCATAAAATGTTTATGAATGCCCATTCCATACACAAAGAAACAATTGTTATTTGAAGAAATATCAACTTCGTAATGAAGGAAATTTTATGAAATTATTGGCATAAAATGAATTTAGAAAGATTCCAAGGATAAAACTGATTAGAAGGGTGAAATGAAATTGACCGAACCTACATGAACACAATACAACAGAGCATTTAATGAGTATTCTAGTACATCAAAGAGAAACTGTGAGTTTCTTGTCAATGTCAAGAATAGATAATCCTTGGTTAATTTCGATTATTGAAATTAGCGTTACAGATTCACCATTCATTGTACCTGAGTTAGTTTGGATTTAACTTACAAAATTATCAATTAATATGACATTATATATTTGTAGTATGTGTTGAGGCCTAAAATTCTTAAAAAAAATTTAGAGTAAATTATTTACACATAATAACCAAAGTGTCTCGAAGTTAGTGGGAGAGATATTGAGTTTGTGGGTTTTCGGTTACGGTCCTGGAACAGATGCGAAATTATCATTTAGGAAAGCGTCAAAAAAATTATTTCAAAAGAAGCATAAATAATTTGATTATCAATCAAAATGCAGAGGAAGTATTTGTTACTAAGAAAGAGTGTTAAAAGGTACACTGATATAGCTAAACTCTAAGTAAACAATATGTTGCTGACTTTTAACAATGTACTTATGTTAAAACCAACTTTAGCTGTTTTAACATTCGATGTTGGATTTGTAAATAATGCCTTTTATAGTAAGTATAAATTATATTGGGATTGGCCCAAATGATATACAAGGACACCTTATTAAAATATTTAATATGGAACATGTAAAACGAATTTCTTATGTGTCGGCAACAGGAAATATTATACATGTTATATTGTCTACGATATCATGATTTGTTTGTGTGTTTAATATATGAAGCAAAAATCAAATCCAAATTGATAACACTAGATGGTTGTTTGGGGTTTTCTTGTGTATTTATGAAATACTTTAGAATTATTTACAAAAATAATAATCTCCTTATGAAAGAGTGTTCAGACGTAAATTTTCATAAGTGATATTGAGTATAATATGTCAATAATAAATTCAAGTTAAGAATCTTTAAGTTGGAATTTTTTTAAGTGAAAGAGTATGGCTAATTCAATAATAAAGGCTAAGTACATCGTCTTGAGTAGAGAGGCAATGAAAGCAATGTATATAAATATAAATGCACAAATTTATAAAAAAGCTAAGGGTGACTCCAAATGTTGAGAGTCTTATACCATTGTTATATGATAACAATGTCAGGATATGGTTCATACCTTAACTTAGAGCTCACTAGAAGTCAAGGGACATACTCTGAATTGTTCCACGTGATAAAGGTAGTTTATCAGCATCGAAGAGAGTTGATTGATATAGTGACGCTTCGCAAATCTGTACCCTTTGAATCGACGATAATTCACACTTGTCCGACTCAGAATGCACAGAATGATGGAAAGTCATGATAAAGAAGAGAGAGGGTGAGAAGAAAGAAAGAAGAGAGAAGAAGAGAAGAGAAGAAGAGAGAAACAGAACCAAAACAATACAGAATCCCACATCGCAGCGGAATAACTTATAATGTAGATGAATAATCTTTAAAAATAGAAACTGTAATATACATACATCAATTAGAGTACACAAATAAATAATTATCAGCCTGGACAGTTATAACAACTTGTCATTACAAATGCTGATAATTTACAATAACAATGCAGCGGAAAATAAATAGAGTCGTGTATACAACATGAAGATCGTCAACTCGTCTGCTGAAGCTCTAAGAGCACCAAATATAAAACTATAAATATACTCGATCTGACCCGAGCATTGAAAGGGCAGAACGCCCGGATCAGTTTGGTAAACCAGCATGAGAAAAACACATCTTAGCTGAATTTTAAAGTTTTAAGATTACCAAATTTTCTTTATCAAAACAAAGGGCATCTCATACGACCACGCCCACACATAAACATGGAAGGGTTTTTCCTTACAATAACCAAATCATTTCATATAAAATTCTTTTATATTATAATAGTGTCTATTATACGAATAATAATTAATCATAGCTGAAATTTTTACATTATTAAATTCTAGCATAATAGGTTTTGCAAACAAAATAGCAGACATGTAGTGAATATTGGATTCCATACAAATGACAAGGTAAGGGACAACCTTCTGTATAGTACACCTCTAGAGGGATGCACCTAGGGAGCAGATACTGTCTGCTTAAACCAACACAAGACCAGCCTACCCTTTTCTGGAAAGTACCAAATATGTCATCACTTAGTCATTACCGACCTTTAACGAGTTTTTGAGTCATACATTCACCACATACTTTAACATGTGTAGAGTAAATCTAGATGGATGATGACATCTCCTGATGGGAGCAACCCACTTAGCCTTACAGCTTCTACTCTTTTTTAGTCATTTGCTGGGGTGTGAGGCCAAAAGAGGTATCGAATACCTTTCACATATCACATCATCTTTGAATGCCACACTGCCATTTCCGTTGACTACTAATTGCCTTCCAAAAAATACAACCGTTGAGCTCGTACGTCTCAAGAAGGGTGTTAAGCTAAGAGAAGTTGCCTTCTCCGCAACCACAGATGTATGTTTGCAATAAATCAATGTACGTAATCTCAGAAAATGCACTGTCAGACATCCATCTATACAAGTTGTCCAGGAACAAGACAAATCGAAGGTACTTTCCTACCACATCCTATTGGAAAATCCCTAGGATTAGTAGCAAATAGTCCTGGAACTGGATATTTCATAACGAAGAGACTACTACTACTATATGTATATTGGGATTTTAACCCCAAATTATCAACAAACAGTCCTTCATTATGAAAACCCTAAATATCAATATCATCAACAAACCTGCACAATCGTCGCGTATAGGATGGTTCGAAGTAGTTTTCAGATAAACCAATCCCGGTCTCTTCGCACCAACAACGCAAAAGCGTTACTCAACCTCATATAGAAATCAATTCTCGTAGACATCATGTTTTCAACTTTCAATTGCTATCCTATGGCCAAGAAGGAAGCTAGGTAGATATGAGTAATCACTCCGCACTAATTGAAACAACATCCTTTACACCAAGTGATAATCGAGCCTACATAGATGGTTACGTATTAAGTGTACGACTAAATAGTTTCCACATCAAGTCGAGAAACGAAAATGGCCAAAAATATAATTTAGCACTTAAAGAGTCACTAGACCTGACTTATTAATCTTTTATTATTACATCACTTTTCAAAATTTATTACTTCAAATTATCCTTTAAAAAGATATATGTTCAAAACCATTTCAATATTTCAATATTTGGAAACATTTCATAAACTTACTTTAATAATAAGTGAATTCAAATCTTATTGTATTTTCAAACTATTTAAACTCCATTTAAAATATCACTTTCCAAAACATTCATATTAAGGATTTTTCACTTTAAAAACGCGAATATATTTCCTTTTATAAAAATCCATATTTAGCTTATCAAATTAAGTTGATTTCACATTTATAAAAATGTGTTTATTATTCACATTTCTATTTTACAAAAACTTCCATTTATTAAATTCCTTTATTAACCAGTTTCCCATTAATCTCACATATATGTATATCAAAATCCCATTATAAGCTTATTTACTTATAAATTTATTTATGTATGGATACATCCTTTTTATAATCTCATTATTTATAAAGTCCGTTATAAATTCATTTCTAAATTTCAATTGCAAATCCATTTACAAATTTGATTATAAATCCATTTCTAATATTTATAAAGCACCGTTTATAAAAATCCATTTCATTAAATCTCTTTATTAATAACATTCCATTATAACTTCCTTACTTTGTTAATCTTATTTACTTATAATATTTCGTTTATAGCTTTATTTTAGCACTTATAAAACTCGTTTACAATTCCATTATTTTTATTTATAAATTATCAATTTCATAAATCTCATGTATAAACTTTATAATAAGTTCAAAATTCTCAATTTAACTTATTTTACAAAATAGTTAACTCCATATTTCAAAAAACTTATTTACGTATATTTCTTGAAACCATAATTTTTATAACATAAAAAGTAAAAAAAAATATTCATTTAAAGTAAATTCATTTATTTAACAATTCAAAAATTATTAAAACATATATATTTTCAAAATCACTTTGAAATCCTTTTTAAATTGAAATCATCTTTTCAATATTTTAAATTTCCATAAATATGACCCATTGCTACAAATGTACTAAATAAGAGAGTTCACATCAATAATAGCAAACATGGCATCCATCACATCAAACATCATACAACATATATAACAATATGTGTAAATAAAAATCAACAATGGTGAGGAATCCTATTGGATCCCTCCAACCTGTAACCTGCAACAAATATACATATGATAAAAATATGTACAATGTCTGTTTAGAGGCAGATGCGCGTACAAAGGGTCATCGCTCATACGTGGGAACATATAGGGTCTCATCTTCTCCAATAAGCAGGAATATATCCAACTACTAATAATATAGCACAACATCCAAAAAATCATCACATAGCATAAAATAAATTTATTACCGCTTATATAAAAATATAAGCGGGCCAAAGAGAGTGAGTTTTACTCACTTTGAGCTTGAATGACAACAATGGCGGTAAAGGGATAAGTGATAAAGTGAGGGGAATGAAGCGACTTACAGTATATAAAGGAAACAGAGGAAGAAGGTGAATGGGTGCGTGAGTTAGCAATCTTCTTGAGTCGCTTACGACCTATTAGAGTTATATCGAAGCATACGACCTATAACCTAGGCATATGCTTCGAGGGGCAAGTGTTAACTCCTCTTTTTCACGAATCAGCGATGTAACGACCTAGAGTATGAACGAGTTAACTTAGACGCGATTCAAGGACCTAGAGGATTGAAAGGGCTCAGCGACCTAAAGGAGCAGATGGCCCAGCGACCTAGTGAATCAATGAGTTAACAGCGACCTAACTGCTGAAGCGGGTTAATGACCTAAGGGGTACCGCGACTTATCGACTTACAGAAGACCATGACCTAACAACCCAAGTGACCTAACTTGGATGCAAGACCAACAACGAGCTAGCTACCTATAGTACTAAACAAGTTAAGCCACTCAGCGAGCTAATGGGTTTAACTATCTGAAGAATGTACGACTTAGCGACTTAAGAACCCAACGACTTAGCGACTTAAGAACCCAATGACTTAGCGACTTAAGTATCTAATGACCTAGCGACTTAAGTATCCAACGACCTAGCGAGCCAAAAAAGGAAGCGACCTAGTGAGCTCCAGAACAAAGCCGCATGTATACTCTCTCATTAGGTCGCTTGCGACCTAAGCAAGCCGATATAACATTTATGCTTTAAGTGCTAAGTCGCTGACAGTCAACACCTGGTTGAAAAGGAGCTTCATTAGGTCGTGGACGACTTAAGCTACTTCAGGACCGATCTCCCATAGGTCGCTACTACCTACTAACTCGCTCAGATGACCCAGTACGACCTTACTAAATCGTAAACCACATCCTCTAGGTCGCTGGTGACCTACGACCTACCCAAGGTCGCTCGCGGCCTACGACCTAAAGCCGAACTCTCCTATAAATACACGCTAGCTCCAACATTCGGGGGATCTTTGGGCTCATTCCTGAAACACCGATATTCTGCTGAATTCTCGACTCACTCGACACTTCAAACACGAAAGGCATCTCAACTAACTTCGAGAGGAAATCTAATACAATCAACATGGATTCAAAGAATTCTTCTACATCGAAGTCCTAGTTGTTTGTCTCATCAGTATTGTAATTAAGGATTGTTGTAAAGTTGTAATTGATTTCAGTAATAAAGAGGATTAAAGTGGACGTAGGCTTAATCTAAAGCCGAACCACTATAAAATTGTTGTCTTTTACTGCTTTCTCTGGAGTTTCTTACTTGTTTCTAATTCCCTTGTTCACGGGTGGTGCTTTCACTTAACCTCTACATCCACCGGGTGTTAGCGTTCAATTTTTAGCGTTAACATTTTTGGTGCTTTCACTAAGAACCCAACTCAGGCTATCTTCATCATTGCTTCGCAAAAGTTTGTGGAAAAAGTCTCTCTTAAAACCAGAAGTCTATCAGAAATAATAGCTCCTGGAAGAAAGCATGGATATACAAGACCTAGTAATGTCCATGAAAATACTGCCACTTCTCCTACGTCAAGTCAAGCAGCACCAAGTGCTGGAATTACACGGGAGGAGTTAGAAGCTGCAGTATCTAGATTATACCAGCAGATGGAAACTCAGAATGCTTTAATGCTTGAAAGGATAAATGCGTTGCTCGGAGCAAACCGTCAACCGGTGAATAACGAAGAAAACCTTGCAGATGATATTCGTGATCCTGAGGAAAGGAATATTCCTCAAAGACCAGCTAGCCCAGCCAAAGAAACACCTCCTCAACTTGGAGGATCGAGACCACAGCCAACTCTCCGCGAACGTTTGTCCCGACAAACTTTCGAGAAAATGGCCGAAGTATGTCCTGCAGATCCTGTAAATGATGAGGAATATCTTTTGGGCATGGTGCGACAAATCATGAAAGAAAGTATGCAGAGAGATGAAGATGAGAAGGAATGGGGATTCTCTCCGAGCAAAACTCCGTTCACTGAGAAGATTCTAAGGGCAGAATTCCCAAGGAAGTTCGTTCATCCGACCATCCCGGCTTATAAGGGAACAAGCGACCCCAATCAATTTCTGTATAAGTATGATTGGCGCATGACGGGTGCTAGAGCGTCTGATGAGATCAAATGCCAATACTTTCCGGTATATTTGGAAGGAGTGGCTCTGCTCTGGTTCACAAAACTTCCAGTCCGATCCATAGACCAGTTCGTCGATTTGACTCGGAAGTTTAAAGAGCAATTCAGGTTGTATGCTTCAAAGGCAAAGGATATTATGTCGCTGTCAAGCTTGGAACAGAATCCTGGGGAATCCATCAGGTCTTTCTTGAACCGCTTCGAAATAGCTTTAGATGAAGTGGACAATGCAGAGCCACGAATGGTCTTGACGTACCCGATGAGGGCATTTGACAAATCAAGCGAATTTGGGAAGTGGCTGAAGATGAAAGAACCGAATTCACTTGAGAAATTCTATAAGAAAGCTGATGAATTCATGCGCTTAGAAAGCCTTTGGGCACCAGTTAAAGTGGCATTGACAAAGGTAAAGGATAATGCTGCTGCTCCTACCAAAAGAGAATCCAGGGGTCAGAAAAGGGAAAACAATGGTGGAAAGAAATAGAAAGATATGAAGAAACCTCGCTTCTTAAAATCTTCAGATTTCACTCCTTTGACTGACACTCCGGAGAATATCTTCTTTGCTACCAAAGATGTGGTAGACATCCTAAACCGCCTGAGATGAGAGTTAGCAAAAAAGCTGCTCAAAGTGGGAGATTCTATCGGTTTCATAACCAACCCGGTCATGATACCATCGAATGTCGCCATCTGAAAATTTTAATTGAAGAACTATTGAGAGAGAACAAGTTGCAGCAATATTTTAAGAGAAGTAGAAATGACCCTACTTCGTCTACTAAGGGTCGACAACTTCCTGCTCATTCTTCTGGCTCGGGTGAGAGGAACACTGTGCATGAATCAGAAAGACCTGTTATTAATGTGATTACAGGAGGTCCTCACCCAGCAGGCAGAAGCTGGGGCGAGATGGAAAGATATGCCCGTGCCTTGAAGTATGCACCAACAGAAGAGAGTGTTTTTGTGCTTGAAGACGCTGCACCTTCGAAGCAGCAGAAAACTTTTAATGATGATATTGTTTTCAGAGCCAGGGACTCTATGGGCACTGAAGCCCCAACCATGGATCCCTTGGTCATCTCTGCAGGCATTGGGCCGGCTATTGTGAGAAGAGTGCTTGTATATTGCGGCGCTTCTTGCAATATTCTCGTTAAAAGGACGTTCGACCAAATGAAGATTCCAATGGCTGATGTTCAAGCGTCATCTCAGAAGATTGTTGGGTTCACTGGGGAACCAAAACAACCCATTGGAACTATCGACTTGTTCGTCGAGCTTGGAGAGGGGTAGAAAAAGGTAGTTCAGAAACAGACTTTTGTAATTGTTGATGAATTTTCTGCCTACAACGCCTTCCTAGGCCGACTAACTCTTGCGTCTTTTAAGGAAATTCTCGCCCCGTGGTGCCTTACTATGAAATTTCCCATAGATAATGGTGTTGGAGTTATTAAAGGGGATCAGAATGCTGGGCGAGAATGTTATCTAATAGAGTTGCGTGAAGCAAGGAAGAAAGAGATGGGAAAAGATGCGGCAGCCCCAGTCCGCATCAAAGAACCAACCTTGTAGTAATTACAGGGTGGACCCTGCACTGGCGAGCATAGCGGGGCACGAAGAGAAATGGATCCCAGAAAAGCTAGTGCAGGGGAGAATAGAGTGGTGCCAGTTGAAGTAACGGTGCCAGTACCTGTTGACCCGAAAGATCCGAACAAAGTAGTGAATGTGGGTTCGCAACTTAATGTGGCGGTTCAAAATTCCTTAATATCGTTCTTGAAGGCAAATCTGGACGTATTCGCTTGGACTCATGCTGATATGTGCGGAATATCCCCAGAAATTGCAGTACATACTCTGAATATTGATCTGAAGTTTACACCAGTAAAACAGAAAAGAAGAACCCAGGGTCCTGAAAGGTCGGCAGCGTTGAAAGAAGAGGTTGACCGGCTTATGGAGAATGGTTTCATCAGGGAGTCTACTTATCCGAATTGGGTTTCAAATCCAGTACTGGTTAGGAAAGCTAATGGGAAATGGAGAGTTTGCATTGACATTTCAGATTTAAACAAAGCCTGCCCCAAAGACTGCTTCCCATTACCTAGGATAGATCAATTGGTGGATGGAACAGCGGGGCACGAATTGTTATCTTTCATGGATGCTTACTCCGGATACAACCAGATTATGATGCATGAGCCGGATCAGGAAGACACAAGCTTCATCACCGATGTTGGTCTCTACTGCTATAGAGTCATGCCTTTCGGACTTAAGAATGCGGGGGCAACTTACCAAAGACTCGTCAATGCTATGTTCAAACCATAGATTGGCAAAACTATGGAAGTTTATGTTGACGATATGTTGGTAAAATCAAAGAAAGCAGTAGACCATATGGACCACTTGGCGGAAATGTTTGCAATCCTCCGAAAGTATGGAATGAAACTTAATCCTTTGAAATGTTCGTTTGGGATGCAGTCCGGAAAGTTTCTGGGTTTCATTGTGAGTGCTACGGGCATTGAAGCTAATCCTACACAGATTACTGCCTTAAAAGAAGTCAAAGCTCCTAGAACGAAGAAGGAATTGCAAAGTCTTAATGGAAAAGTCGCTGCCTTGAGTCGATTCATTTCCAAAGCTACTGATAAATGAATTCCATTCTTCGATGCACTGAAGAAAGGAAGGAATTTTTTTTGACTGGACTCCTGAATGCCAGAAAGCTTTCGATGAGTTGATTCGTCATATGGAAACTCCTCCAATACTTTCTAAGCTAGACAATGGTGAAGATCTTTTTGTATATTTGGAGATCTCATCTCATGCTCTCAGTGCAGCGTTGGTACGGGAAGACGCTAGAATTCAGTGCCCAGTCTATTATATCAGCAAGAGATTCACAGGGGCATAGATGAATTATTCAAAATTGGAAAAGCTCGCCTATTGTCTACTCAATCCATCAAGGAAGTTGAGGCCATGTTTCCAAGCACATCGTATCAAAGTCCTCACTGATCAGCCTCTAAAGCAAGTCCTGTTTCGTCCTGAGACTTCGGGTCGTCTTCTGAAGTGGTATATTGAACTCAGCCAATACGACATCACTTATCATCCTCGGAGAGCAATCAATGGACAAGCCTTGGCAGATTTTATCGCAGAATGTACAGATAAAGGTGATAGTGAGGAAGAAATGACTGATAATCCCCTAATTCAATGTACATTATATGTTGATGGTGCAAGAAACGATTACTGTTCCGAAGCTGGGGTTATGCTTGAAACCCCTGAAGGGCGGTCGTTGTGCTGTGCATTGTGATTGGAACTCCCTTCGACAAACAATGAAGCAGAATATGAAGCCCTTATTGCGGGTTTGAGAATTGCTAAAGAGTTGAATGTCAAAGTGTTGCAGATCTTCAGTGATTCACAACTTATTGTATGTCAACTCAAGAAAGAGTTTCAGACTAAAGGAGGAAATCTGCCTGCTTATTTGTCAAGAGCTTGGGAACTTCTCGATGATCTTGACCATTATACGATAAATCATATACCCCGGGAAGAGAAAATGAAGGCAGATTCTCTCGCAAAGTACGCAAGCACTGGTGAAGCTCAATTATTGGGAGTAGTTCCTGTGGAAGTCTTGTCATCCCCAAGCATTGATGCGATGGATATTGACTGGATCATGACTATATCTCAAGAGCAAAAATCATGGATGACTCCGATAAAAGAATATCTGCTCAAAGGTTCTCTACCAGAAAGTTCAAAAGAACGACAGAAGTTGCTAAGAAAAGCCTCCAGATACATAATTCAAGATGGCCGATTGTACAGGCGGGGATTCTCAATGCCATTACTCCGATGTGTGACCAAGGAAGAAGCTAAAACGATTATAGCTGAAGTACACTAAGGAGAGTGTGGAGACCATTCAGGTGGTCAAACTCTGGCAAAGAAAATCCTCCGTTATGGGTATTTTTGGCCAGATATTAATCGTGATGCTGCAAGCTATGCTCGAAAATGTGACGGATGCCAGAGATTCGCAAAGATCCCAAGAGCACCTTCCACTGAGATAACACTGATGGTCAGTCCGTGGCCATTTTCTATTTGGGGAATAGATCTCATCGGGCCTTTGCCAACCTCCAAATCCTGAATCAGATATGCTATTGTTGCTGTTGATTATTTTACTAAATGGGCTGAATCTGAACCATTAGCTACTACTACTCTAAAAAGATGATAAACTTTGTAACAAATAATATCATTTGCAGGTATGGTGTGCCTCAAAAGATAATCACAGACAATGGAACCTAATTCGAAAATGAAGAGTTCCAAGATTTTTGCAAGCGATTCAAGATCCAAAAAAGCTTCTCAGCCGTGGCTCATCTGCAGGCAAACGGGCAAGTGGAAGTAGTAAACAAAATTATCAAATCAACCATCAAAAAATAGCTGGAAAAAGCGAAAGGTGGTTGGGTCGATAAGCTTCCACTAGCACAATGGGCATATAGAACTACCCACAAAACTACGACCAGGCACACTCCATTTTCATTAGCATATGGATAAAAAGCAATGATTCCGGTGGAAATAGAAGTCCCTTCAAATAGAAGAATTCATTTCAACCAAGATGAAAACGAAGAGTTGCAACTTGAAGCACTTGACTTCCTTGATGAAAAAAGGGAAGAGGCTCAGCTCAGAATTGCAGCCCATCAGTAAATAATTGTCAGGCATTTCAATTTCAAAATTCGCCAACGCAGCTTTGAGATGGGGATCTGGTCTTGAAAAGGGTCATGACAGCAACAGGAATGTTTGCTCCAAACTGGGAAGGGCCATATGTCGTAGGCCAAAAACTTCTTGATGGCACTTTCAAACTGACAACTGTCGAAGGAGATCCAATTCCAAGAGCTTGGAACAACAATCATTTGCGTCCATATTTTACTTAAAAGCTTTGCTTAAGTCTGTAAAAAGAATTATGAATGTATGATTCTTGTATTGAAAGCAGTTGTAAAGCCAGTGCAAGTGAATAATAAGAACTATAAAGTGGATGTAGGCCCAATTCTTGGCAGAACCACTATAAATCTTGTGTTCTCTACTGCTTATTTTATTTCGATATACAAAGTACTTCAATTGTATTGCTAAAATGTCGATTTAATATTGCAGGCTATTAAAACAAAGCTTACCCATCATAAGGCCAAGCGATCCCTAACATCACTCAACAAATGAATATCTAGCCACAAAAATTACAGATTCAAATCCTATATAAGAAGTGCTTCAAGCAAACAGTTAGTGGTTCCGCCAGAAGTTAGACCCTTCCTAACTAATTGTGATCGTTTGTGCAAACAAACATTCGATTAATTAGCCTGTGTCTATCCCTACGAACGCATTTAACAATGAAGTACACTTCTTTGGATAGAATAAGCTACTTGCAAAAGAAAGGAATGTGCGCTTGGAAATGATAATAGGAAACCGCTGATATGAGCAAATGACGAAAAGACATGGGCGAGCAGGCAGCAAACAGCAAAAGTCCTCCTCGGAGGCACAAGCCCTCTTCGGAGGCACAACTCTTCGGAGGATAAAGACCTTTAACGGGACGTGCCAAAAAAAGAGAGTCCTCCTTCTCGAAAGAAAGTTGTGGACTGATCGGTGACACGTGACACTCGTTAACTAGATGAGATAGTTTGTGCAAACAAACAATCAAAGTAACTTGTGTCCGCCTCGTGAATCCATCCAGCCAAGAGAAGGAAACTCCAAGCTTCCAGGCAACAGCCCTACTAGGAGGCACGCATTCCACCGAGATTTGAAATAAAACTTCACAAGTGCTGGAATGTGAAAAGCCCTCTTCGGAGGCCCATTTCACTATAGTTGAAATGCTAAAAGACCTTTAATTGGGACTAGCCAGAAAAAGGGAGTTCTCTTTCTCGACAGCAAGTTGTGGACTGATCGGTGGCACAGGACACTCGTTAACTAGCTGAGAACATTTGTGCAAACAAACAATCCAAGTAACTTGTGTCCGCCCCGTGAATCCATCCAACCGAGAGAAAGAAACTCCAAACTTCCAGGAAAAAGCCCACTCAGAGGCGCACATTTCACCGTGATCTGAAATAAAACTTCACACGAGTCGAAATGTGAAAAGCCCTCTTCGGAGGCCCGCTTCCCAACGGACAGGGAAAAAATAAAAGCCTCTCCCCAGAGGCAGATACAAAAAGCCCTCTTCCCAGAGGCACAATCAAACAAAAGCCCTCTTCGGAGGCACAAGCAGGTCAAAGCCCTTTTTCGGAGGCCCACTGCTCCACGAAGGAAAATTCACTTGCCAAAATAAAAGTGACTTTCTCCAAAAGTGAAGTGTAAAAACTTCGCGATTGAAAAAGAGGAAACTTTTCCAATACAAGTTGCATTCTACTAACTCAGAAAAATATTTCCTTAAAACGGAAATATTATCCTATAAAGTACAGATGCAAACCTCCTTCAAGTGGAAAAGTTGTTCTCTAAAGAAAGAGCACAAGTCTTCTCGAAATAGAAGAGTTGTTCTCCAAAATTCTGCTAATGTGAAAGAGATTGCAATAAACAATGGTATGAGGGCAATATAATATAGTCGCAAAAATAAAAACAATGCTCAAGCAACATACCATAGGTTTACTGCAACATCACACAGGGAAAATAAAGACGCTTGTATAAAAAAAGGGAATAAATGCATTCTCAAATATAGACAGAAGTTTGTACAAGTAAAAGAATTATTTTATTCCATACTATAAAATTTTTATACATGCGTAGGTTTCAAAACAAAAGAAGGCGGGGACCGGTACCCGCACAATCGCCGGTCAACATAAGTCTTTGTATATACAAGCAAAAAAGCAAAAAGCAAGGTGAAAAGCATAAGTCCTAAATCGTTCAATTCTTCTTCCTACCACCTTTCGAGCCTACGCTTGGCCGGATGATCGGTTTTTGAGGCCGGCTTGTGAGAGTAGGGGAAGAAAGAGGAAGAGGCGCAATTGGACGTTCTTATGTTTTTTCCTCGCCAGTGGAAACTTCTTTCCTTTTCTTTGAGACTCCGCGTTTCCCCCTCTTCTTAGAAGAAGACTCACTACCCGGAGTGAGAAGAGTGGATAACGTTATGTCATCAGAAGCAGTCTGCTGCGGAGTTCTCTCCCCTTCTTCAGGTTCTTCGACCTTTTGTTCCTGAGAAGCAACAGGATTGTCCAAGTCACGAAGAGCTTCTATCTGCTCTTCTTGCGACCCCGGTTGGGAGATAGAAGGAGGAGTAATCTGAAGGGGCGGAGAGGAAACAACTGGAAGAGGGGAAAGCTGAGCAACACTGGGCGCTTTCACTACATGAGAAGAGAAGTTAAAGTCAGTATCTCTCACGAAAAGAGGAGAAAGTGGCGCGTCAAGATTTAAGTAATAATCAAAAAGTTCATCAAGCTCGTGTGAAGAAAGCAAGCAGTCCACTTGAGCAAGATCAACATTGAGGTTACCTGGAGAAGCAGACTTTACTATATCAACTTCGAAGTCCTGCGCTTCAGCACTTTCTTGAGTCTCATCTCCAGTGTGGGCAGCGGCGCTTTCAATAACGGCTTTAGTAGGAGGAGAAGAATGGGAACTGGAGCCAGCAATATCGATATCGGCCGAAACTGAAGGTAGAACTGGGTCGGTTGAGATTGTCTTTCCTAAATGTTCTCCTTCTGTCGTTTCGGCTCTTTCTTTGGCAAGCTGCTCCTTCCCCCTTGCAAGAGCGGCACATGCATTATCATCTAGATAATGCACCATTAAATCTACTTCGGCATATCCGGCTCCTCCAAACATATCAAGTATGGCGTCCCACACTTTGGCCAAAGTGATTTCATATGCTGGCCCCAAAAACATAAGGCTACCACGCCCTAGAACGCTATGGATGTAAAACTCGAATACAGTGGAGCTGACTTCAGCTTTAGTTGCCATATGAGACTCTTCGGTTGCAGCTTTGTCGGCAACAGCTTCGTCACGCTCCTTCTTAACTTCGGAAAGTCGAGCTTTCAGCAATTCAATCTCCAAGTTCTGGGCATTGGCTTTCTCTCAAATTTGAGCGACATCAGTCCGGTAGTTTTCTACAGTTTGCTGCTGTGCATCAAATTTGGCTTCAGCCTCTCTCTGCGCTGCATGAGCGTCTCTTACTTGTTTTTCAAGCATTTCCTCTCTCTGAGAGTAGAAAGTGGAAGAAGTGGCGAGCTCATCCTTAAGTTTTTCCACTTCTGCTTCAAGCTTCTCATTATAAGTGGCTATGCTCCTCATTTCCGCGTCATGTTGTTCAAGAGTTTTCTACCATTCAGATTTCTCGTTTTCCATTGTTAGCATGGGCTCAAGATTCACGCGGTTTACTCTCTGAAGCTCGTTGACAAGCTTCTGCCAGCTAGACATTCTCTTGATGTCAAGTTTCACAGCGTCAAGATTGCGCAGCATAGCCTGCTTGTCAATCGGGACCAAATTGAGGTCAAAGCGCACTCCTTTCAGGCACCAATGCGGAAACCGACTTTGAAGAGTGGCCGGGCCTTGTCCAACCTGATATGAGGGCCTTCCAATAATTGTTTGAATATCAGTACGAGCAAGGGCAGGAGATTGAGAAGGTACAGGAGCAGCGGGCCTTTCAGGAAGTTCGGACGCTGGCTTTTCGCCATGTTTGGCCCTTTTACTAGCATCTTCAGGGATGTGGCTTTTCCCTTTATCATCATGGGATTCCCGTTTATGAGAATCATCTTCCCTCTGGGAAGAGTCATGTCGCTCATCTCGCCTTTCATGGCGTTCTTCATAGGCGCGCCTTTCACGAGCTTTCCTCCCAGCTCTTTCTTCGTCAGTTTCCCAAGAGGTAGGAAGATACCTTCTGGGCTCATAAGCTTCGCGCTTCCCATAACGCTGGAAATCGTCGTAGTAAGAGCCACTTCTTCCCATTGGAGAATCTGAAAATGAAGAAAAGATAAACTCAGAAATCTTGAAAGCAAGAGAGTTGAATGCATATAAGTGCTGAAAAGTCCTAAGTGTGTGTAACGTGCAAACTACGTGCGTTGAATCATGAACCACTCCTAGATTGAGAGGCGACGACGGATTTAATTGCTAGTGTCAATTCTTAAGCTGATGGAGTTTGTTGTAGAACGGATGTCGCTTCGACTGCTGAAGAAGTAACTTTAGCAGTGATAGGATCATCTTTATAAAGCACCTGCGAAGTAATCATCAGGCCGCTCAACCCCTCAAAGGTATCATCACCGCCGTGCCTAGTGGGACTTGTTCTCTCAGCTCCTTTGTCACCAGATCTCCCAGATTGTTGAGGAGGCTCCTCTTCTTCGATGACCAGGGCAAGTGCATGTTTGACGGATGACCCCGCAACATCAATCGAAGTAGAACACTTTACCAAGGAAGCCTCAACAACATGTTCTTTCGGTGTAAGTTCTCCAACGGGGACTGGGGCATCCGATGTTTTTACTGGAGAGTCGGGGACTTCATGAGGTTGGGTTGAACGAGAAGGGTGCAAAAGCCCATATTGGTGCAGAAGTTCATCTTTCAACAAAAACTTAATACTTCTTTCTTCAACTGGCACGGCACTTAATCTATCAAAAATCGTTTTGTGACTGGGATTTCTAGAGGGAGGAGGAAGTGCTGCAAAAGAAAAGAATGAAGTTAGCACTTAACAATTCGGATCTTGAAAAGCTGAAACGGAAAGAACGGGGATGAGCAATCTTACTTCCTTTTCTCTAGATGGCATAAAACCCTAGGGGACAGCGGACGAAGAAGAATTGATTCAGAAAACCGTGAGCACTTTCAGAAAGATCAGTGATAAGTTTATGATTTCTGGCACTTCTCACGAGTATAAAGGAGGGGTGGTCTTTATTCTTTGCAAATGAGCATAAGTAGCAAATTTCTTCGAAGCTCGGAAGACAGTTAAGTGTCCTCCTGAATAAAACACACAATCCCATCAGGATGGCGTAGCCATTGGGATGTAGTTGAAAGGGAGAGATGGTTAGCCGGAAAAGGAGTTGATGAAGAAATTCATTGAAAGAAGGAATGGCACACCAAAGGCAAATCTGACGGTTGACGGCGACAAAACCAAGGGGTGGCCTGTCGGTTGTATCATTTGGGCCAGGAAATCTAGCATCCGCTTCGGCAATCCCAAATTGAATACGCAATTGATTGAATGTCCGCTGACTCAGGGTTGTTGGAGTTCTCTCCGGAGGATCGACCAATGGGTCGGCTATCGGGAAGACTCCTTCGGATTGCTCGATTATCTCTTCTTGAGAAGACATTCTACACAAGGAACTGGATATTCAAATATGAAGGTGCACGTTTCCTAAATGTGTAAAGTGTTGTGCAGAACTAATAAAATAACGAGAAAATATAACTGAAATTAAACTAATTAATATTTATCAGTTAAAAAGCTTCAGGACTTGTTGTTTTAAGTTCAAGTACAGTGTTGAAGCAAACAGATTAGCTTTGGTTGGTTAATTCAGTATTGCTCTAATACTTTACTTGAGTTTGTTGATTCACAGCATTTCATAAAATTTCTTTAAGTTGATTATCTTTTATCGCCTAATTTGTCATTTTATGTGGGCTGTCAATGGCAGTATATTCGTCCTATTCTCTGCAAATGTTGTATTTAATAGGTTAATAGCATTAAAGTTAAAATAATCTATAAAAAAGTACGACGAGTTCAGGCAGTTCATTCTAGCTGTTCAAGTTGGAAATTCAGTCAAGTTCTGTCAAAGCTTTGCAAATGTCCAAGGAAAACTTTCTTAGGTCGCATAGTTCAAGTTAATGAGTTCAAGGCATAGAACTTCAGGGCAAGGCAATGTAAATTTGGTTAAGTATTAGGTCGTTCAGACACTCTCACGACCTGAAAGCCTAAGTCGCAGGAAGTTAAGCCACAACAAGTGTCCAAGTGTTAACTCGTCCGCGACTTAAAATTTGTGATGCAAAGGTTAGCTCGTCCGCGACTTAAAGGTTGTGATGCAAAGGTTAGCTCGCTTAAGTCATGATGCGACCTAGAGGTAGGTCGTTAAAGAGGATGATTCGTCCGGAGTAATGGGTCATGCATCATAGGTCGCAAGGACCTTAGGTCGTCTGACTCATTAGGTCGCTCTAAGAGTATTTCAGGAATACGCCTAGCTTTCTTCCATCAAGAAATCCTAAGTCTTATCCTCCACTCGCGTGCTGCCACGTAATCATCTCCCTCACCTCACCGGAGTATCACAGTGTGACGACCCGCCTTCCTACGCCCAGAAAGACGTATCGTCTTGAAGAAAGAAAGGGATGAGAAAATAGAAAAGATAGAGAAGAAAGAACAACAACATCAGAATCTCACAACGGAATGGAACAAAATATAATATATCACATAACTATTACATAATTTTACGTATATCAGAGCTATACAGTCAATACATCACATACTAGATAGTTATAAACACCTGTCTAGTTAATACAACACAACTCAAACAAATAACCCAAAGATACCAACAGAGCGGAACTATATATATCTATCTACAATGCTGAAGCCTCCTGCTCCATTGCTCCTCCAGAATTCGTGAAATCTAACCTAAATCCCTTGGCTACCCGTAAAAACTTGGGTACCCGAGAGTTTATGAAAAACAAAAATAAACTCCGGGTCAGACATGGGTCTGGTATGAGTAACAGGTTAATGTTTCTTAACTTTGAAAAACATTTGAAAACAAAAGGTATCACGTAAGACTTCCCACGAATAAATATGGGTAAGTTTTTACCTTACGCTAACCAAAACATTTGATAGGAAATTCAGTGATATTATAATAGGTCTAGGGTTTTCAAGTAAATAGAAAATAGCCGAAATTGTTACATTCATTAAATTCCAGCTACTAGCCACAAAAGTGGGTAATACAATCAAAACCGTAGGCACTTATTGGATTTTGGATTCCTTACAATGGCAGGGCTACTGGGGTACCGCCCGTCATAGTACGTGGCCTAGATCAATGTACCGAGGATCACTCCCGACCCCCTGCAACACAAGGCCGGAACCATTCCTTACTGAACAGTCCCGAACAAGACAACCCCGACAGTTGGAGCTCACAACTGTCCACACAGCCGAATAAAAAGGGACATCTAGACAGGGGAAAATCTTGTCCTGCTTGGCTATGACCCACCTAACCTTGCTGCACCTCCCCTGTTTTAGCCATTCCCGGTTGATGAGGCTTGAGGCTGCGATTACCTTTAGAGAACACAATTTCTTAGAATGCTCATCGTCTGCTTGACGATGGTTTGTAAGCATTCAATCCGTACAAGTTCGTTCCGGATTTGAACGAAAACGAA
The DNA here is from genome assembly GCA_030765085.1 of Allium cepa. Taxonomy (NCBI): domain Eukaryota; kingdom Viridiplantae; phylum Streptophyta; class Magnoliopsida; order Asparagales; family Amaryllidaceae; genus Allium; species Allium cepa. The sequence continues at coordinate 752,164,518 of CM060931.1, read as the reverse complement.
GGCATTATCTCGTTACACTCATTTTGGAATCACCCTCAGAGTTAACGACGATAACCCTTGCATTCTGAATCTTCATCTTCACTTCAGATTCACGACCTAACGTTTAATTTGGAATCGATGTGGTTTTCGGATGTTCCAAATATGGAAAACCCGATCCCGGTCTCATCGAAATACAAAACGTGTCTTTTAAGGCCAAGTTGTCTATTTAGTCTTAACAGTTTAATTCAAAATAATTCAATACACACACAGATAGATAATTCACAATATCATAATAGATAGTCAACATCAACATAAACAGATAATCAATATTATCACTACAAACAGATAATGCATATTATCATCATAACAGATAATCCATATTATCATCATACTTAAATCAAAGCATACATAGCACATAACATCAATTTTTCACATCTGAGATCTTAAATCATTCAAGGTAAATAATATCATCCATTCATACATAAGCAATCATATAAGCTATCATTAATTTAAAATGAATTAAATTAATTATATCATCTCTAATTAATTTAATGTAAATTAAATTAATTACTTCACCATTTAAAACTTGCTTACACAATTATTAATCAATTTCCAATCAACTAATAAATCATTCACTAATTATTCGTTTCAATTAATCATACTTGATTAATTAACATTTAATTATATACAAATGATCATTCTTAAATTATTTTCTCAAATTAATTATCTTATCTAAATATAGAAATTAACCTTAAATTACAAACATTACATTACTTCTGAATTACATTAATTAATTACTCTTTAATTTCTTATTATTGATTTATTAATCTAAATTTATCATCCCATCATTAATTATATCAATTAATGATTTCTAATTACATTTTAATTAATACCTTGTTTAAATAATTACCCAAGTAATTAAATTTCACTTAAACCACATTTATTAATCACCTTTGATTAATACCATTAGTAATTAACTATCTTTAATTACTCATTAAATAAATTAATTACCCCTTAATTATTTTCTCTAATTAATCCCCTGATTAATTATACAAAGTAATTATATTCCAATTACTTTCATTATTAAATCACCCTCAGTTAATCACATCCAGTAAATATCTTCAATTACTTCCCTAAGTGATTATACTGATCACATCCTCAAATGGTTGTCTAAATTAATTAAACTTAATTAATTAACTTAAACAATTCATAGAATGAATTACAATGAGTAATTAACTCCTTAGTTACTTCTGTTAAGTAATTATACTTAACAATTCACAATTGCTTATCTTAAATAAATAATTTAATTAATTATTAAAAATAATCCCATTAATTGATTATTTCATAATTTTAGTTAATGACCCTGATTAACTAATTATAATTCTTTAATTACTTTCCTAAAGTAATTAACTATGATTTATTATCAATTACATTTTAAGTTAGTTATATTAACTTAGTTCATTAATTGAATGCTAATCGTTAAAAATTAAACCTTATTAAATCAATGATTTCTTAATTACAAATTTATTTACCTTAAATTAATTAATTCATATCTCTTTTAACTAAATTTAAACTCTTAAATTTCTAAGTTAATTATTCTAGTCATTAATAATCCATTTAGTTAACTTAATAATTACAGGCCTTAAGTTTTTAAGACCCTTTTCCTATTTAATGTTCAATTTATCATTAATAAGGTATTTAATCAATTTAATTTAAATTTACTTTTAAATTCATTTTAAATTTTAAGATTTAAAATGAAATCAAATTAATCCTATCAATTCCAAACTCCCTTTTATTTTACAACTTAAAGAATAATTTATCTTAAAATAGAAGATTAAAAGAATTTTAAACCCGGTTTCATTTTGAATTCAAATTAAATTTAAAAATTCTCTTCCTCATTCAAATTTGTTTGAAACAAATTTTAAATTTAAAAAAAATCTTATTTATTTAAAAACCGAGACTCAAACTACGTTTTGAATCCAGACTTATCTTGGTTTAAACTTTGTTTAAATACCTATATTTTTTTCCATTTTAAAAAAACTCAGTTTTAAAAACTTTATAAAACTTATAGGTTTTAAACCCTGTAACCAAAATACCCGAGATAAACAAATATTTCTACGAGCAAAGCCCCACATTTCTTCGAGTCCGACACTCGAATCAATCGAGTGAAACTCGAGCAACAATCCCCTTCTTCTTCCTTTTTTAGTGGTTTCAAATAAAATTTAAAATTTTAAACTTTATTTCATTTTAAACTGAGGTTCAAACTTCTTTTCAATCCAAACTTTTCTTTTATTTGAATACCTATGTTAAACATTCATATTTCATTTTAAAACCCAGTTTAAAGCATTTTAAAATTTAAAGGTTTTAAAAATAACCTGTTACAACTTACCCAGTTTCCCCTTCCCTACACTACTCCGAGTCAACAACGAACATGCTTCGAGTTCGCGTGCTACTTTCCCCGAGAAAAAACCCCCAATAACTCGAGTAAACACTCGAGACCACACAAGCTTGCAACAGACCCAACCACCTTCACCAGAACCAACTCACCGTGCACGTGCATAGTAACATTATCCACCTACGACCATCTCCGATGGTTGCTTCACATCGGCAACCTCCTTCTCCCTCGCCCACGACCGTCATATCATCTTCCAAAACTCGAAATCAAAATTGAGACTTCGACCCCAAAACCTGAAAACACACAGAGCATCGCCACCTGAAAATCTGTCACCGTCTTGCCTGAGAAATTCTGACCACCTGAAGTTCTGCAGCTCCGGCTATGTTTGCTTCCACGTCCAAGCTAACATCCCTCGAAATTTCGTCACACTCGATCCACTATACCCACAGAAATGATCGATTAATTACACGAAACCAAAACTAGGGTTCTAAAATAAAAATCACTGCCGCAACTTCCCTGGTGAAATTCATCACCATCAAAGATTTTTCCACCAATCTCCACTCATACTTCTTCCTCCAGAAAGGAAACTCGATCCCAAGTTCACATAGATCACCCCAAAATCACAGATTCACATATCACGTACAACCCCGAACTAAACCTTAAATACTTAACTAAAAATAGTCATTCTGGTTTTAAAAATCAAATTTTTGTCTTAGCATTTGATTCATATGCCTGAAACTATGATTTAAAAGAATTGGGTTTTAACTTTAACTTTCCACTGTTAATCTATATTTTCCAGAACTATTACAAACTGTTTTCTTTTCGACCAATTTCAAACTCAAGTCTATGTTATAACAACATTATAAGTTCAAAACTTATGACTTGTTAAAGCTTGAATTAAGAACAAAAGAAATTTTCTTATGTGAACTTAAACCTGAAATCAAAACAGAGAAAGATACACAGAAATGAATTATCACATATCCACACCTTAACACAGAGATGTATTTGCAAAATATACTCACAAATAACTAAGCTTCAGAGAGAACATATAGCAGAATAATTATACTTACATATTTATAAATGTGATGTTACTCGCCTGGTTTAGAGAGAATGAACAGAACACTGTTCTTTAAAACTGGAAAAACATGCTTTTTGTTTTTGATTTCCTGCTAACATCATGCTTTAGATTATAGAATTAGTTTAAGTTTGTAAAAATGAAATCTTACTTATGTTTTCTGTTTACCCAGTTTTTGAACAGAGAGAATTGCATATAGATAGAAGTTAGGCAAGCTTATACAGGAAGATGTAGTTATTATATCATATTATTATTATTATTATTTAAAGTCAGAGATATTTTGTTTACATTTCGGCTGAAATGATAAGTAAATATCTCTAGTAGACCAAATGGTGTGCTAATATTAAATGCAATGGTACTTATGTCTTCTTGCTTATCTTAATTTTGTATGTAAATAGATCTTCTGCACTTTGTTTTATTCCTTTTCACATTTTTTTCTTGCCTGCATCTGTGTTTTACCTTATGTACTTAACACTTTTATTATTGCTTGTTCTTGTCTATCATGCTACTCTACAGGTAACATAATATCTTACCTCTGCCTAAATTTTTATTTTATTTTATTTTTGACCGATATGCTAATATACTTTGCTCCTTTACTTGCCTGCATATGCTTTTATTCTTAAGTACAAAATGTTTTCCTTTGACTACCTTATTAATTTTGATGTTGATAAAATTTTCTTTTATTTTTAAACTTAGTTATCAGCACTTAATTTGATGATTATTAATTTATTTTCATACTTATGCTAATATCATACATTTGATTTATGTTGGTGTTTAATACATATTTAAGATTTGTTTTATTTCAACATATTTGAAAGATGTTATTTGTAATTTACAATCATAGCTTTCCTATAAAATTAAAGATAACAATTTTTATTTATATTAGAAATCCATTTGTACAACATTACATCATTAATATTGTTTAAATTTAACTCATGATTAAATTAAAATAATTCATGAAAGAATTTGTCTTCCTATCTAATAAATTACTTATTTTATTAGCTACATAAAAACAAAACAAACCTTTTTATTTAAATTAAAACTTAAACTAAGATCAATTTTAAATAATTTAGTTTTTAGTTTGGGTATTAAAATCATATGGTTTTTTTATTTAGTAGCTTAATATCAAATTGAATCCAATTTTAAATTATCAAAAATGTTAGAATAAGGAAACATGCCTATATATATTAAATTTAAAACAAAGATTTATCTAGTTATAATATATACAGATATGTATACATTTAAATACAAAATAATTTATTAGCCTTTAAAAATAGATTATCAGTTTAAATATTTATTTTAAAGAAGATTATTAATTAAATTCAAATTTATTATTAACAATATGATCAATTCAATTAAATTTTGACATAAATTATTAAATTGTTATTGTCAAAATTTCTGGGATATCACACACAGCAAGGCCTAAAACCTACTAACCCGATAACCATCTCCTTGTCTCCTCCAAACTCCCAAAACATTCTCAAAAACCCCTAATCGGTTCTAAAAACTTCACATCCACCAAGAAAACTCTATGAAACCCTAGGCCGGTTCACTTTTTAAAGCAATCGTCGACGATTCAACAATAATCCGAAGGCGAATCAGGACATAATCTTATAGCATGGCGAAAGTGATCGGAATTACCTTTGTTTGCTGTTGGAATCAACAATTGTGGATGAAAAAGAAGAGATTTTGTGATTAACCTTTGAGCTTGAATGACAACAATGGCGGTAAAGGGATAAGTGATAAAGTGAGGGGAACGAAGCGACTTACTGTATATAAAGGAAACAGAGGAAGAAGGTGAATGGGTGCGCGAGTTAGCAATCTTCTTGAGTCACTTACGACCTATCAGAGTTATATCGAAGCATACGACCTATAACCTAGGCATACGCTTCGAGGGGCAAGTGTTAACTCCTTTTTTTTCACGAATCAGCGATGTAACGACCTAGAGTATGAACGAGTTAACTTAGACGCGACTCAACGACCTAGAGGATTGAAAGGGCTCAGCGTCCTAAAGGAGAAGATGGTCCAGCGACCCAGTGAATCAACGAGTTAACAGCGACCTAACTGCTGAAGCGGGTTAATGACCTAAGGGGTACCGCGACTTATCGACTTACAGAAGACCACGACCTAACAACCTAAGCGACCTAACATGGATGCATGACCAACAGCGAGTTACTGACCTATAGTACTAAACGAGTTAAGCCACTCAGCGAGCTAATGGGTTTCACTATCTGAAGAATGTACGACTTAGCGACTTTAGAACCCATCGACTTAGCGACTTAAGAACCCAACGACTTAGCGACTTAAGTATCTAACGACCTAGCGATTTAAGTATCCAACGACCTAGCGAGCCAAAAAAGGAAGCGACCTAGCGAGCTCCAGAACAAAGCCGCATGTATACTCTCTCATTAGGTTGCTTGCGACCTAAGCAAGCCGATATAACATTTATGCTTTAAGTGCTATGTCGCTGACAGCCAGCACCTGGTTGAAAAGGAGCTTCATTAAGTCGTGGACGACTTAAGCTACTTCAGGACCGATCTTCCATAGGTCTCTACTACCTACTAACTCGCTCAGATGACCCAATACGACCTTATTAAGTCGTAAACCACATCCCCTAGGTCGGTGGCGACCTACGACCTACCCAAGGTCGCTCGCGGCCTACGACCTAAAGCCGAACTCTCCTATAAATACGGCGCTAGCTCCAACATTCGGGGGATCTTTGGGCTCATTCCTGGAACACCAATACTCGGCTGAATTGTCGACTCACTCGACACTTCAAACACGGAAGGAATCTCAACTAACTTCGAGAGGAAATCTAACACAATCAACATGGATTCAAAGAATTCTTCCACATCGAAGTCCTAGTTGTTTGTCTCATCAGTATTGTAATTGAGGATTGTTGTAAAGTTGTAATTGATTTCAGTAATAAAGAGGATTAAAGTGGACGTATGCTTAATCTAAAGCCGAACCACTATAAAATTGTTGTCTTTTACCGCTTTCTCTGGACTTTCTTAGTTGTTTCTAATTCCCGTGTTCACGGGTGGTGCTTTCACTTAACCTCTACATCCACCGGGGTGTTAGCGTTCAATTTTTAGCGTTAACAGTGAGTTTTACTCACTTTGCTTGCAGTCGTCATTGTGGCGTTTTATTTCGATTAAAAATTAAACGAGCGTTTAATTTTAACCAAAATTTTCAATAGCTCCAAATTCATCCAAACTATCTCTAAAATGTAGTGCTCACCAATACGAATCCAATTCAATTCGTTTCGTACAAAATGAACCTCGTATGACAAAGTTATGAATGTATAAGTTACACGAATTATAATATAACTAACTAACGTCGTTAGCCACTAATTACTGTAATTGTCTTACATTAATTCTTCCCCTTCATTATGTATACTCCAGATCACTTTCGAACCCAATACTTCGCCTCTTCCTTTGATTGCCAGACCACCTACGATCACCAAGAAGTCGATCGGTGATCACCACGTTGAAGAGTACATGCCACCAACCACGACTAGCTCAACGCCTCCATGGCCATGAAAATCGAAACCAAATGCCATACGGACGCGACCAATTTCCAGCCTTCATGGTGCTCTGATGACGATCATCACCGTTGAAAGGCCTTGAGAAGCTCTACAACTTTGTAGTTGGGAGTTTTTGATAATTATGGATGGATTGGAAGAAACTGAAGGAGGAAGACGAGCCATTTTTGGCCGTTGAATTGAAGGTGGCGGCTAGGAATGCAACCCGAGGGTTTGTGAAAAATGGAAAAAATGAAGTGCATTTACAGAAAATTTTCGCGGACTATTCATCCGAAAATATTTCGAACTCCAAACGAAGCGTGCCGCCTAGCGTTCATAAAGTTTTACCCTATTTTGAACACAATGGAATATGTAACGAAGGTCAATACCAACGTATATGGAAGATAGAGTTTCATAATCGAATTATTTTTATTAAATTTCCTTTAATTAATTTTATGCGTTTCAAACTTGCATGATTGAACGGTAAGTCCAATTGACACAAAATTCGACAGCATACAATAATTCACTATTACGGATGCAATGAAACCGGGTTCTTCGAAACCCAAGGCAGTGTCAAAAACGACTATTTTTACACGCTAATTAAATTAATAAATTTCCAATTTATATTTATTAACTTTTAAAAAATTTAAAAGTTTATTAACTCCATTCTAATTTAAATAGATTTATATCAACTTTATAAATCATTTTTCATTAATTTTAAATTCATATTTCCCTTTACTATATAATTTCAAATATGAAACTAAAAAAATTAAATTATTAAATAAATTGTTATATTCGAAATATAAGTTATTTAACTTAAAAAAATTAACTTTTGAACAATTAAAATCAATTAAATATTCCAGTTTCGAACGACTGAAATTATAGGTCGTAACATTCCCCCCTCCGTAAAAGAATTTTGTCCCCTAAGAAAATGTCACAAAATCCATTAACTTTTCAAGACAATTCTTTCAAATAGATTACCAAATTCATTCAAATCTTTTAACATTTCGAAATCAATTAGTTAAACTTCTTATAAAAACTTTTCTAAGTTTTCAAGTCCATTCATAGTTATGAACTAATACTTTTTCAAAAATCAACTAATATCATTTCAAATTATAACTTAATAATCAAATTTCTAGTTATCAAAAATTTTCCAAAATTTTTCTAATGCCTTAAATTTTCATAAAAATTCACCAGAATCTCCTTTGCGTAGTTCGATCGTAGTAAAGTCACAACACACACACACATCTCATCTTCGAGGATGAGGCTTCCCGTAGGGAAAAAATTATAAAAGTACGATATGTAATCCAGGATATGTACCTTATATATTAGCAAGCATATATGTCTAATATAGCGCATAAGCGAGCTCAAAATGCGAAGCATACATCATCCGCACCCACTAAACACTCAACAACAAATAAGAAACATGTATTTAGAAAGTAATTTCATTATATATCATATGCCAATACAACAACTATATATGCCAATATAGCAAATGCAACAATAAAAACAATCAAATAACTAACATCCAACAAACCAATTCATTCATTTTGCTATTTAGTTTTTCATCCAACTAATTCATGTTCAAGTTAAGTAACAATCATTTTATTGCATTCATTCTCATCTTACTTTCATTTGATTCTCAAAAATCTAGTTTGCATTAATTCCTTCATATTTAATTAGTTTACATTCTACTAATTTACATTCATTCCAATTCATTTATTAACAATCATTTTTAAAATAAATTTTCTAATGTCAACATTTTATTTATTAAATCCATGTACGATGTACATATATCATCTGTATGCAAAACCATATCTAATCATTTGCCTAATCACACAATTTCACTTCCAAACTAGTATTGTTCACACGACCACTATTGTGTGGACTTAGATCCAGTTTCTTGATCAGAAAACCATCATCCTGGCCATATATGATGATAGGGAACATCATAATCAATCAAAAATCCACATTTAGGGTTCGCAATCAAGAAATCGAGTGAAAATTCCTAACTCAGATTGGTGTAAATCGCCTTGTATCAAACAGTTATGCGAATAAAACAATATAAATTCAACTTACGTATTAATTCCAATTGGTTCTTATTATATCTCATTCTTATTCCGATTCTTTCATCTACATTCAATTTCTTAATATTCACTTACTAATCTTCACTTTAAATTCCATTCATGTTTAAAAACATTTCATATACAATTTACTTAGTATACCTTCATTTAAATACCAATATCATTTATATAACCATTTCATAAGTTTATAAACATTTTATTCCACACTTAATATGTTTATTTTACTTTAAAATTAGGTTAATTTCCATTTTCTAGTTCTATTACCAAAATTACTTTTCTTAACATTGAAACTTAATTTCTATCAAATAACATTCTGAAGCATATTCACTTCTTTTTACATCTCAAATTGCAATTATAATTTGTGTTCATCATCATTTCAAAAGTAGAATTTAGAATTAGTTTCTTTTCTTTTTAATTTTCTCATTCAATTTTTTTTAACATTATTCAAATCCGTAAGTTATACATATTTACTTACTTAAAATTTCATTTCGTTATTTTATCAGGTTCATTTCAAATTCAATTCACTTTCATTTAACTTTTCAACTTCGTTTTATCTACTCCATTTCACTAACTCAATGTATTTAACTTTATTTATTTAACTCTGCTCAGTTTAATTCTTTTATTTCATATATCTCATACTTGCTTAACAAATTATTTAACCATTTTAAAATTTAGTTTCACTTATCTAAATCAAATTCACAGGTGGTAAACTTATTTATTATTTATACTATTTCCAATTTATAAGTTCAAAACTTATTTCTTATATTTATCAAATCACACACGGAAATTTTACATTTTAAAACTAGTTTTATCAAAACAAAACTTATTTGATCAAAACATAACTTCAATAGAAAATCAGTAATGGTAACAGTTTATCACTTAGAGACTCGAAAATGATACCAATGATGCTGTAGTCATCACCCGCACCGACTAAAGTGAGTAGTGTTATTTATTTCATTTAAAATCCTTTTTCTGTTTATAAATCACATTTATAAATTTATACTTATATATAATTCACTTTTCTCTTTGGTTATATAAAATCATTTCGTTATTGGTTTATCTTTATTTATATTAAGAATAACAACGTTTATTATTAGTACACAAACAATGAATGATAATAATCAAGTATTACCATCCACTAGCAACCAAACTTGCACATATAATTATAATATTTCCAAAAAAATTATTCCTTTATACAAAAATGTAATTTAGATAAAATTATTTCATTTACCTCATTTTAAAATAATATTATGTCAACTTGTCTCGTTTAGAAACCCTATCGATCGCATGGCATCTCACGTACTGATTAGATTTCACAAAAAACTCAATGGATAAGTAAAAACAATGTAAAACAGTTTATAATCACCAACAAATACACGCCAAAATATATAATACACTCTAACTCAATCTAGGGTGCTACTAATCCTATCTATACTGAGTATCCATTAAAGCCTAGGTGTTAGCAAAATCCTAAGCTCTGATACCACGCTGTGATGACCCATAAGTCTACCGTTTGAATTGACAATAAACCACATATGTCCAACCCAAAAAGCAAAGAATGACGGAAAGTCATGAGAAAGAAGAGAGTGGGTGAGAAGAAAGAATGAAGAGAGAAGAAGAGAAGAGAAGAAGAGAGAAATAGAACCAACACAATACAGAATCTCACATCGTAGTGTAATACATATAATATAGATGTATAATCTTTAAAAAAGAGAAACTACAATATACATACATATATCAGAGTATACAATATATAATTATCGTCCTGGATGGTTATAACAAACAAATGCTGATAATTTTCAACAACAATGCAGCGGAAAATAAACAGATACGTGTATATGACATGAAGCCTTCTACTCGTTTGCTGAAGCTCCAAAAGCACCAAATATGAACCTGTAAATGTACTCGATCTGACCCGAGCATTGAAAGGGAAGAACGCTCGGATCAGTCTGGTAAACCAGCATGAGAAAAACACATCTCAACTGAATTTTAAAGTTTTAAGATTACCAAACTTTCTTTATCAAAACAAAGGGTATCTCGTAAGACCACGCCCATACATAAACACGGGAGGGTTTTTTTCCTTACGATAACCAAATCATTTCATATCAATTTTTGTTGTATTATAATAGTGTCTATTATATAAATAATAATTAATCATAGCAGAAATTGTAATATTATTAAATTCCAGCATAATAGGTTTACAAACAAAATGGCAGGCATATAGTGGATATTGGATTCCATACAAATGACAAGGTAAGGGACTACCTTCCTTACTATACACCTCTAGAGGGATGCATCTAGGGAGTAGGTACTGTCCGTCTAAACCAACATAAGACAGCCTACCCCTTCCTTGATAGTACCGAATATGTCATCACCCCGGTCGTTACCGGCCTTTAACGGGTACCCTAGTCATACATTCACCACATACTTCGACATGTGTAGAGTAAATCTAGAAGGATGATGACATCTCCTAATCGGAGCGACCCACTTAGCCTTGTTGCTTCTACCCTGTTTTAGTCATTTGCTGGTGTTGAGGCCAAAAGAGGTATCAAATGCCTTTCACATTCACATATCACATCATCTTTGAATGCTACATTGCCATTTCCGTTGACTACTAATTTTCTTCCTAAAAAATACAACCCTTGAGCTCGCATGTCTCAAAGAGAGTGTTAAGCTAAGAGAAGTTGCCTTCTTCGCAACCACAGATGTATGTTTGTATGAACCAATGCACGTAATCTTGGAAAATGCACTATGAGACGTCATCCATACAAGTTGTTTAGGAACAGGACAAACCAAAGATACTTTCCTGCCACATCATATCGGTAAAACCTAGGATTAGTAGCGAATAGTCATTACATTGGATATTTCACAACAAAGACTACTACTATATTTATATTGGGTTTCTAATCCTAAATGATCAACAAGCAGTCCTTCACTATGAAAATCCTAAATGCCAATATCACTAGCAAATCTGCACAATCATTGCATATAGGTTAGTCCGAAGTGTTTTACAGATGAACCGATCCCGTTCTCTTCGCACCAACAATGCAAAAGCGTTACTCAACCTCATACAGAAACCAAGTATCGTAGACTTATCATGTTTCCAACTTTCAACATGCTATCCTTTGCAAAGAAGGAAGCTTGGTAGATAGGAGTAATCACTTTGCACTATTCGAATCAACATCTTTTACACTAAACGATCATCAAGCATACACAGATGGCTACGTACTAAGTGAACGACTAAATAGTTTACATCAAGTCGGGAAACTGAAAGGGCCAAAAATATAATTTAGCACTTAACAGTCAGTAGCACTGATTTAGTAATCTTTTATTAATTAAATCACTTCTCCAAATTTATTACTTCAAATTATCTTCAAAAAGATATATTCTCAAAACCATTTCAATGTTTGGAAAACATTTCGTAAGCTTATTTTAATAATAAGTGAATTCAGAATTTATTGTATTAACAAAAAATTTAAACTCCATTTTAAAATATCACTTTCCAAAACATTCATTTTAAGGATTTTTCACTTTAAAAACGTGAATATATTTCTTTTTATAAAAATCCATATTTAGCTTCTCAAATTAAATTGATTTCACATTTATAAAACAGTGTTTATAATTCACATTTCTATTTTATAAAAATTTCCATTTATAAAATTCCTTTATTAACCAATTTCATGTTGATCTCATTTATATATATATATCAAAATCCCATTATAAGCTTATTTACTTATAAATTTCTTTATTTACACATTCCTTCTTTTGTAATCTCATTATTTATAAAGTCCATTATAAATTCATTTCTAAATTTCAATTGCAAATCCATTTACAAATTTGATTATAAATCCATTTCTAATATTTATAAAACACTGTTTATAAAAATCCATTTCATGAAATCTCTTTATTAGTAACATTGCTTTTATAACTTCCTTATTTTATAAATCTTATTTGCTTATAGCATTTCATTTATAACTTCATTTTAATACTTACCAAATTCATTTACAATTCCATTACTTTTATTCATAAAATATCAATTTTTATAAGTCTCATATATAAACCGTTTATAATAAGTTCAAAATTCTCAATTTAACTTATTTTACAAAATAGTTAACTCAATATTTGAAAAATCAAATTTCAGTATATTTCAAGAAAATAATAATTTTATAATAGAAAAATTAAATAAATTCATTTCTTTAATAGTTCAAACATTATTAAAACGTATATATTTTCAAAATCACTTTGAAATCCTTTTTAAATTCAAATCATCATTTTAATATTTTAAATTTCCAAAAATATGGCCCAATGCTGCAAAGTACTAAATAATGGGATTCACATCAATAATAGCAAACATGGCATCCATGACATCAAACATCACATAATGCAGCATATTTAACAATATGTGCAAATAAAAATCAACAGTGGTGAGGAATCCAGTTGGATCCCTCTAACCTGTAACATCCAACAAATAGGCATATGAGAAAAATATGTACAATGTCTACTTCGAGGCAGACTTGCATACAAAGGGTCATCCGCTCATACACAGAAACGTGTAGGGTCTCATCTTCTTCAATAGGTAGGAATATATCCAACTACTAATAATATAACGTAACATCCAAACAAGATAACCTAAAACAAATTATTCCCACTTATATATAAATATAAGAGGGCCAGAGAGGGTGAGTTTTGCTCACTTTGTTTGCAGTCGTCGTTGCGGCGTTTTATTTCGATTAAAAAATAAACGAGTGTTTAATTCTAACAAAAATTTTCGACAGCTCCCAATCCATCCAAACTAGCTCTAAAACACTATGCTCGCCAATACGAATCCAACACAATTCGTTTTGTGTGAAACGAACCTCGTATGATAGAGTTATGAATTTATTAGTCACATGAATTATAATAATTAACCAACATCATTAGCCACTAATTACTATAATTTTCTTACACTAATTCTTCCCCTTCATCATGTATACTCCAGACCACGTTCGAAACCAATACGTTGCCTCTTTCTTTGATCGCCGCACCACCCACGATCGCCTAGAAGTCATCGACCATACCATGTTGAAGAGCACACGCCACGCATGCACGCCACCAACCATGACGAGCTCGGCGCCTCCATGGTCATGAAATCAAACCCAAATGCAGCACGAATGCAGCCAATTTCCATCCTCCATGATAATCTGATGACGATCATCACCATTGGGTTGAAAGGTCTCGAGAAGCTCTACAACTTTGTAGTTGGGAGTTTTTGAAAATTGTGGATGGATTGGAAGAAATTAGAGGACGAAGACGCTCCAATTCTGGCCGTTGAATTAAAGGTGGAGGCTAGGGCATGAAACCCTAGGGTTTGTGAAAAATGGAAAAAATGAGGTGCTTTTATAGATAATTTTCATGCACTATTCATCCGAAAATATTTGGAACTCCAAACGAAGCGCGCCGCCTGGTCTTTATAATGTTTAATCCCTATTCCAAACACAATGGAATATGTATCGTAGGCCAATTCCATCATATACAGAAGATAGAGTTTCAAAATCGATCTATTTGAATTAATTTCTATGCGTTTCAAACTCGCACGATCAAACGGTAAATCCAATTAACACGAAATTCGACAGCGTACTACAATTCACTATTACGGATTCAATGAAACTAATTTCGTCGAAATCCAAGATAGTGTCAAAAATGACTATTTTTACACGTTGATTAAATTAAAAAATTTCCAATTTCTATTTACTTTTAAACCAAAATTAAAAGTTTACTAACTCCATTCTAATTTAAATAGATTTACATCAACTTTAGAAATTATTTTTCATTCATTTTAAATTCACATTTCCCTTTTCTATATAATTTCAAATATTAAATTGACCGATTAAATTATCAAATACATCATTATATTTGAAATGTAAGTTATTTAACTTAAAGAATTAACTTTTGAATATTTAAAATCACTTAAATATTCTAATTTCTGATGACTGATTCTAGGTTGTAACGACCCAGAATTTGAGCACTTTAAAATATAATATTTAGAGTGATTTTAAATATAAAATATTTAAGGTTATATGATTCAAATAATATTAGATAGGATTTGGAAAGAGAAGTATACGCAAAAATAGTAACATTTGCCTATATCGACAAAAGTGACAAAATGCTGGTTTCAAAAAAGTATGTTTCAATGGTTAAATAAATTATCTTAATTAATTTATAAGTGTTTATATTTTTAAATAGAATTATACAAATTTATTAGTTTAGCTAAAACGTCAAAATGTGACCATAAAACATTTCGTCGAAAAACGACGTTTTGTCGACTAAAAGTTGTTGCAACGTCCTTGCACCTTTATTTTCTTATATGGGAAAATATATTCAAATAGTGTAAGTATTAATTAATTCACTAATCAAGTTTACTTTTCTTAAATAAAATTAGAAAACTTCTAGAAGTCATTAGTAAAAGTAAGTAAGAATTAACAAAAGTAAGAAAAAATAAACATCAAATCACATCAAATCAAAGACGACATAATTATGATATTCTTTACTTAATCTTTAAGTGACTAAGACATAAAGTAAGGATGTGAAAGATGAAGTTAAGTATTGAAAAAGTAGAGTTTGCTTCAGTTTTAAGTAATGTTAGTTTGGTAATTTGGTAAGAGGTTATTTTGGTAAATTACCACTTTCTTTCTTTTTCTATAAATACACACCTCCTTCTTCACTTTCATTCACATTTCTTCTTCTTCTTTTCTCAAGCTTCTTTATCTTCTTCCTCTTCTCTTTTATGGTTTCCAAGCCAAAGAAAACGTTAGAAATAAATAATGTCAAAATATTTTCAAAATATTCAAAAGAAATCAATGTTCATTCTCTTCAAATCAAACTCATTTTTCCTCCATATTTTGCCTCTTTTTCTCTCAGCCATAACTTCCTCAAAACAGAACCATAATGCAAAATTATTTTTTTAAACAATGTATTTTTCCAGTGGCTACAACTTTCGTGTTTACCACTTTGTCTCATTTTAAAGTTATCTATGTCAAAACTATACTTCTTTCCAGTGCATTTTCTGGCCCAGTTTTTAAGCCATAGAACAGATCATTTTGTTTTGATCATAACTTGATCATAAAAGATTCAAATTAAGAAACCTTTTTTTGTAACATATGAAATTCAATTGGCTACAACTTTTATGTTGATTACTTTTTCCAGTTTTGAAGTATGTTGTACCTGAAACTCAATTCTTTGAAGTGCATTTTTGGGCTTTATTTTTGTCAATCCGACAATACCTCTTCTTAATTCTATCATATCTCCCTCAAAACGACTTGGATTCAAATGATTCTTTTTTTAAATTAAAGAGAAAATAATTTTCAACAACTTTTCAGCTAACAAATTTTAAAATTTTGAGAGTAAGAGAGTCAAAAACAAGAGAGAAGATGACCTATTTTTTTGGGTCTAATTTTGAGAATTCAAGTTCAAAGCTCTACCGCTTCTTCTTTATATTTTCGGCCAACCTCCATCTTAAGCCTCGGCCAAGCTATTCAAAGGGAGAGGGCCTGGTTTTCTAGTGTTTAATGGAGTTGAATTAATTAGTGAAGTGTTGGCTGATTAGAATGTTGGTAGGAAGTTAATCGCTTTGGTTTATGGTGAGAAAACTCTATTTAGCGTCTCTATTTATATATATACATGTTTGATGTTGTGTTATAATTTCTATGGATGCTTATGTATGCTTTGATTATCAAGTATTGATTATTTGATATGATTGTTAAACTGTTTTACCAAGTCACGTTAATACACATCGATAAGCACAAAGGAAAGCACTTTCCTTTTAAAAATGAAATGGTGTATAGGGAATGCTCAAACCTTTTGGAAATAGTTTTAAAATGAGACAGAAATGTTTTATAAACATTTAAATATGTATAAAGAAATAGAGGAAGAAAATCAAGATTTTATTTTGTATAAAGGAATGAAGCAACCAGTGCCCTGAACTTACCTGGCCTATATTTTCTCTTCCTAGGCGAGTGGTGGAACTATCGAAAGGAAAGCCCGGATGCTCTAAAAGTTCATAATTAAGTTTTCTAAGATAAAAGAAAAGAAATAAATTCTTTGAATTTAATATAAATGGTCTAGATATCAGATTTATAAGATTATATTTTATAAATAAAAGTAATGGAATTATAAAAGTGTTTTATAAATATCAGAAATGGGATTGTAATCAAATTTATATATGGGTTTACAATTGAAATTTAGAAAAGAATTTATAATGGATTTTATATCTAATCAGATTTGAAAGGAATGAATTTGTAAATAAGAGTTTTATAAGTAATTAAATTATAATTGGATTTTGACTTATAAGCGAGATATAAATGGAATTTGTTAGTAATGTATATGGAAGTTAATAAAATATAAATGGAATTTACAAACACCATTTTGTAAATCTGAAATCAGTTTAAATTGATATGTTAAATGTGAAAGTTTGTTAAAGGAATTATATTCACAATTTTGGATAGTGAATATTCCGTTAAATTAAATGGATGTTTTGGAAAGTGATATTATAAAAAGGGAATATTTTCCCTAAGTTAAAAGTTAAGAAAGAAAATCTTTGATTAAGATTTAATGAATGATTTGGAAAGGTTTTCCTAAGTAGAAGAGAAAATGATTTGGAATTATTTCAGGATTTAAGAAAGGTTTAAATAAACCAAATGATTTGATAAATGCGGCTTAATGATTCCTTATACTCTTGAAAAGAAAATGGAATAAATCAAAAAGAATATATTTAAGATATTTTATAAAAGATAAAGTAATTGATTGATGATTGGTATCCACATATAAACTTAGCATCTTTTAAATCGATAATTGGTTTCGAAGGAACCGGGGTCGGATTTGGAAAATTCCTATCCGAAAACCACTTCGAACACGTTCGAACGTGAAGACATGTTGAAGATGATGATTATTGAAGACCGTGAATCTTCATAGCGTGAGGACTGCTTGTTGATTTGCTCGGGGTCGCACCCATTATAGAGTTATATATAGCAATGGTCTCCTCGTTGTGGAGATTTTTCGGATTGCAAGGACTACTCACTACTAGTGGTAGTAGGAGAGTGCCTTCGGTTTGTCCTGTTCCTGGACAACTTGTTTGGACGTTTGTCTGACATAGCATTTCTAAAGATTATGTACATTGGTTTTTACAAACGTACATCAGTGGTGGCGGAGAAGGCAACTTCTCTTAGCTTAACACGCTCCTTGAGACATACGAGCTCAGGAGTTGTATTTTTGTGGAAGGAAATTAGTGGTTAAAAAAAATGGCAATGTGGCATTCAAAGATGTGATTTGTGCTTTGTGAAAAGATAATCGTAGCCTCAAGCGTCATCAAACCGGAAAAGACTGAACCCAGATTAGATGCGGCAACGCTAAGTGGGTCGTTTCTAATTAGGATATGATCATCCCCTTCTAGATATATTTCTTCCTGTTATGACGTTCGGGATGTAAATTAATGTGGTGTATGGAAAAGAGCGCACGGTTAAAGGTCGGTAACGATCGGGGGATGATATATTCGGTACTATCTAGTTACAGAGATAGGCCGGTCTTATGTTAGTAGACAATCCTTTGTGATGTTCCTCGGGACATCCATTTAGAGGTGTACCCATTTCGGAAGGTAGATCCTTAACTTGGTCATTTGTATGGAAACCCATTCTCTAATAAGAGCCTGCGGTTTTGTTTGTATTGGAGTAATGAATAGCCTCGAAATGCTATAGGGGTAACCATTTCAGATAAGATTAATACGTTTATTTGCAAATGTTTTCAAAGAGATGTCATTAGAAATAATATCAAATGTTTTGACATAAAAGTGTTTTAGTTATCATAAGGTAAAAACCCGTCCGTGTTTATGTGTAGGCGTGGTCTTATGAGATACTCTTTCTTTTCAAAGGATTTTATCCAAAGGATGATATATGACACTGTCATTTATTATTGAGTTTTACTCACGCTGGTTTATCAAGCCTGACCCGGGTATTTTCAATACTCGGGTCAGATCCGAGTAGTTTCAGGTTAATCGAAGACGGTTGGAGTTTCCAAAGCAGAGCTGGAGATATTCATCGACGTATGGACACATTCTATTATCCTCTATACTTAGTGTATTTTGTTTGATGTTTGTCAGCAATTTTAAGGACAGATGCTTATAACTGTCCAAACTGAAATTAGGTTAGTCTCTGATATATGTATTTAAAAAATTTCTGCTGTAAAAATAATTTTTCCAATATTATATGTTATTCCATTTGTGCGAGATTCTATTCTATCTATTTTTTTCTTTCTACCTTTAATGATCCGTCTTTTCGTGCAATTTGAGTTGGACATGTGTGATTTATTGTCGATTCAAAGGGTATGGGAAAACGGGACTTTACATTTGGTATTAGAGCATTTGGTTAAGCGAACACCGAAGCATGATGGTGGTAAGTCTCATCAGAGATAGGATTAGTAATATCCTAGGATGAGTGACTCATTAGAGATAGGGTTAGTAACACCCTAGAATGAGTTATGAGAGTTTTATATATATATGAGAGCGTAATTTTTAATTTTATAAAAATGGTTTTGGTTTAAAAAATGGTAAATGAAATAATTTTGCCTAGGATTATATTTTGAATATAAAGTATGTATTTGGAAAAGTTGTATCAATGCAATTTAAAATATGAACATCTTGTGATTAGAATTTCATGATTTGACTATAAGGTGTTTGATAATAAGATTGGTTTAAGGAATCAACATATAAGATAAAAATGTATTTAAATAATAGAAAATGATTGTGTAAAAAGGAAAATATAAAAGGAATGAAGGTTTAAAATTCGAGTAATTTAAAAGAAATGTGGCAATTTAAATAAAGTTAGTTAATATAAGATAAATTTATAAAATGAAATAGGTTTTATAAAGTAATTTCTAAAGGATTTGGAAAATGTCATTATTTCAAGTAAAAAGAGGTATTTTATGGTAACTAATTCGATTTACTGAAAAATAAACTAAAAATGGGCAAGTGATGTGTTCGGATGGTAAGCACTTCACTTAAGTATTACTCTTCTTGTTAAGAGGATATATGATAATATAGGTAGTACCCAGTTCCTTGGATTGTTTTAGAGTTACTCAATCTATATAATTTTCTTAAGTTAATGAAATAATATGAACCATTGATTAGTAATCTTTATAGAAGTGTTTAAAGTAAAGATAAATTTGGAATCGCTGATTGCTAAAATAAAGCGGAATTTTCGACGATTTTGGACAGTCGAAAATTTCTGAATCGCATCAAACTCAAAGCTAAGGAATTTATGGAATATTCTGATAAAAGATAAATCATTGTTAAATACTTTGAGTAAATGAATTAAGGATAATTTATAAATATGATTTATAAAGAAAAAAAAATTTAAGAGTTAAGAGTATAAGGATATAAATACGGGTGGTTATTTTGTTTTTCAAAGCTAAAAAAATAACAATAGTATTAAATAAGAAATAAGTTTCTTAACTTATGAATCTGAGATAATAGTAAATTACAACAAAAGTATAAATTTGTTAGACAGACGGATTTAAGTAAAACCAATTTGGAATTTTGGATTTGTATATACTCTTAGGATGTAAAGGTGTATCATACAAATGTTGATTTAAGTCATGAACTATTAAGTAAAATAATGACTCCTCAAAAAGGCAATTATAACCTGAAAACTGTTTTATTAATGAATTCTAGTATTAATTAAGAATTCGGACTTAAGTCTTTAAAATTGATTGATTTACATAAGTTATAAGATGTAATAAACTTAAGTAATATATTTATGAAACGGTTCATAAATAATATTACTGTTAAAAAATTGTGGGAAGACTTGTTTATAAAGATAAATTATCTTTTGAGTGAAAAATGGTTTCTTTCGAATAGGTCATTTTGTTTTGATCATAACTTGATCATAACAAATCCAAATTAAGAAACTATTTTTTCAAATTGTATGAAATTCCAGTGGCAACAACTATTATGTTGTTTACTTTTTCTAGTTTTGTGGTTTGCTGTACTTGAAACTCAATTCTTTGAAGTGCATTTTGGGGCTTTATTTTTGTCAATCTGACAATATCCCTTCTTAATTCTATCATATCTCCCTCAAAACCACTTGGATTCAAATGATTCTTTTTCTTAAATTCAAGAGAAAAGAATTTTAAACAACTTTTCAGTTAACAAGTTTTTTAAATTTTGAGAGTAAGAGAGTCAAAAATAAGAGAGAAAATGACCTATTTTTCTGGTCTAATTTTGAGAATTCAAGTTCAAAGCTCTACCGCTTCTTCTCTATATTTTCGGCCAACCTCCATCTTAAGCCTCGGCCAAGCTATTCAAAGGGAGAGGGTCTTTTTTTCTAGTGTTTAATGGAGTTGAATTAATTAATGAAGTGTTGGTTGATTAGAATGCCCGTAGGAAGTTAACGCTTTGGTTTATGGTGAGAAAACTCTATTTAGCATCTCTATTTATATATATACATGTTTGATATTGTGTTATGATTGCTATGGATTCTTATGTATTCTTTGATTATCAAGTATTGATTATTTTATATGATTGTTAAACTGTTTTACCAAATCACGTTAATACACATCGATAAGCACAAAGGAAAACACTTTCCTTTTGAAAATGAAATGGTGTATATAGAATGCTCAAACCTTTTGGAAATAGTTTTAAAATGAGAAAGAAATATTTTTTAAACATTTAAATATGTATAAAGAAATAAATTAAGAAAATCAAGATTTTATCTTGTATATTTAAATATGTCCCAAACAACTTTCCAGAAAAAATCGCGCTTTTGCAGTAAAGTGACCAAAATTTAAAATTGATATTTTAAATGTTTTAAAAATATGAAATAAATCCTAAAAATATTTGAAAATGTATTTAAAAAGAATTAAGCTGAAAATATGGATTTCTAAATGATATAAAAGTCGTTTTGAAGAATATAGCTTTTAAAACGCTATTTGAACATTTTTTGCAAGGCTTTTCGCAACAGTTTGAATTAACTTTTGAAATGCAGTTTTAAACTTAACAAATCCTTCTTATATAACTTGTGAATGATTTTAAAAGAATAATTAAGTCATTTAAAGATGATTTGAAAGTTTTAATAAGAGTTTGAATAAATAGGAAAGAAAAACTGTTTATACCACCTAAACAAAAAACGAAGAATATTGAATGTAATAACAAACTGAGTAGTACTGAAATGACTAGTGCATTAGTTCTGCCTGTGAGATATGGGAAGATAAAACAAGGTGTTTAACTAAGGTTACGAATGGAGCAACAAGTATCGTGAACTTACCTGGCTATATTTTCTCTTCTTAGGCTAAGTGGGTCATTTCCAATTAGGGTATGATCAGATATGAAAAGAATTATAACGGATTTGATAAATAATCAGATTTGAAAGGAATGAATTTGTAAATAAGAGTTTTATAAGTAATTAAATTATAATTGGATTTTGACTTATAAGTGAGGTATAAGTGGAATTTGTTAGTAAAGAAATTTTGTATATGGAAGTTTATAAAATATAAATGGGACTTATAAACACCGTTTTGTAAATCTGAAATCAATTTAAATTAATAAATTAAATGTGAAAGTTTGTTAAAGGAATTATATTCGTGATTTTGGATAGTGAATAGTCCTTTAAATTAAATGGATGTTTTGGAAAGTGATATTATAAAAAGGGAATATTTTCCCTAAGTTAAAAGTTAAGGAAGAAAATCTTTAATTAAGATTTAATGAATGATTTGGAAAGGTTTTCCTAAGTAAAAGAGAAAATGACTTGGAATTATTTCAGGATTTAAGAAAGGTTTAAATAAACCATATGACTTGATAAATGCGGCTTAATGATTCCATATACTCTTGAAAAGAAAATGGAATAAATCGAAAAGAATATATCTAACAAAGATATTTTATAAAAGATGAAGTAACTGATTGATGATTGGTATCCCCATATAAACTTAACATCATTTAAATCAATAATTGGTTTCGAAGGAACCGGGGTCGGATTTCGGAAATTTCTCTTTGAAAAGCACTTCGAACCAATTTATACGTTCGAACGTGAGGACATGTTGAAGACGATGATTATTGAAGATCGTGGATCTTCATAGCCCGAGGACTGCTTGTTGATTTGCTCGGGGCGCACCCATTATAGAGTTATATATAGTAGTGGTCTTCTCGTTGTGGAGATTTTTTGGATTGCAAGGACTGCTTGCTACTAGTAGTAGGAGAGTGCCTTCGGTTTTTCTTGTTCTTGGACAACTTGTATGGACGTTTGTCTGACATTGCGTTTCTAAAGATTATGTACATTGGTTTTTACAAACATACATTAATGGTGGTAGGGAAGGCAACTTCTCTTAGCTTAACATCCTCCTTGAGACATACGAGCTCAAGGGTTGTATTTTTGTGGAAGGCAATTAGTAGTTAACAAAAATGGCAATGTGTCATTCAAAGATGTGATATGTGCTTTGTAAAAAGGTAATCGTAGCCTCAAGCCTCATCAAACCGGAAATGACTGAAACATGATTAGATGCAGCAAGGATAAGTGGGTCATTTCCAATTAGGGTATGATCATCCCCTTCTAGATGTATTTCTTCCTGCTATGATGTTCGGGATGTAAATTAATGTGGTGTATGGAAAATGAGAGCTCGGTTAAAGGTCGGTAACGACCGAGGGATGATATATTCGATACTATCTAGTTACAGAGATTGGCCGGTCTTGTGTTCGTAGAGGATCCTTTGTGATGGTCCTCAGGACATCCATCTCGAGGTGTACCCATTTTGGTAGGTAGATCCTTAACCTGGTCATTTGTACAGAAACCCATTTTCCAATAAGAGCCTACGGTTTTGTTTTTATTGGTGTAATGAATAGCCTCGAAATGCTATATGGGTAACCATTTCGGATAAGATTAATACGTTTATTTGCAAATGTTTTCAAAGAGATGTCATTAGAAATAATATCAAATGTTTTGATATAAAAGTGTTTTAGTTACCATAATGTAAAAACCCATCCGTGCTTATGTGTGGACGTGGTCTTATGAGATACTCTTTCTTTCCAAAGGATTTTATCCAAAGGCTGATATATGACACTGCCATTTGTTATTGAGTTTTTCTCACGCTGGTTTATCAAGCCTGATCCAGGTATTTTCAATACTCGGGTCAGATCCGAGTAGTTTCAGGTTAATCAAAGACGGTTGGAGTTTCCAATGGAGAGCTGGAGATATTCATCGACGTATGGACACATTCTATTATCTGCTATACTTAGTGTATTTTGTTTAATGTTTGTCAGCAATTGTAAGGACAGATGCTTATAACTGCCCAAGATGAATTTAGGTTAGACTCTGATATATGTATTTACAAGTTTTCCGGTGTAAAAATACTTTTTTCAATATTATATGTTATTCCATTCGTATGAGATTCTATTCTATCTATTTTTTTTCTTTCTACCCTTAATGATCCGTCTTTTCATGCAATATGAGTTGGACATGTGTGGTTTATTGTCGATTCAAAGGGTACGGGAAAACGGGACTTTACATGGGTCATTACATATATAGTAGAAAATTGAAACATAATAGCATAACCATTCATTTAGGGATTAACCAAATTGAATTTGAGAAAATCGATTGGAGAAGTTGGAACGAGATTTCATAATTGACTGAAGTGCAAGTGGGAGATCGATAGAATTATCGGTATGTACTATGGGAAATAATGTAATTTGTTACATATATCTTACCGATAACCATTCTTGCTCGAAATAAAAGGTGTTTTCTATTTATTATATACTTGATATAATGTGTTATATATTAACTAACTAATTTAATTAAAAGTATATTTAATAAATAATCCATATATGGCATGTTTTGAGATAATAGTTACATAATGTTGTAACCATGAGTAATTTATCACAACGAAAATAAATATACTATTTTAAAATTCTCGGTCAAGATGTAATGAGATTAGATATCGATACAACCATTGAGATTAGAGTATGTAACACTTTTAAAACGTTAGGCAGTGTATTACTCATGACTATTGGAAGCACCAAGTGTTTACGTACTGATAATTATTGGATAAATATGGAATGACTCATTCTATAGTTTTCTATTTGGTTAATTTAACTTAGATCGATAAAAATATCAACATGACAGAATTGCACAGTTCTCTTGACTTGAGAATACTATTAATCCTTAATATTGAAGCTCCGCTTTGATGGTATTTAAATTATGGCATGACGTCCATCAAATGACTATAGTTAGTCGAGTGGGAGTATTGGAAGTGAAACACTATTCAAGTGAGGATTCGTCTTTCTAGCTATATGTGGTTAGTATCACAGCCAACTGAAGTCAACTCAAAGTCAAAGTCTTTGGCCAGAGAAACTAAATTAATAATACTTATTATTATTGAACCAAGGACTTTGTGATTGTAGTATAGAGTTGAATATGGATGATATTGTAATTTTGACCATTACCAAATTCCATAAGTCTAAAGTGATTTAGTTTTGACGAAGTGAATTGGTGTAAATAAATGTCACTAATTAGTAATACTTATAGTAGATAAAACTAGATTTCATCATAAGATGTTTAAGTGATAAATTCAGTTAAAATTTCACGCTACAAGCTATCGTAACTTGTGAATGTTACTATTTGAATTGTTCAATATTAATCGCTAATTGAATTTACACTACGAGCAACACAACCGAAATGATGAAGATACTGAATGAATAACACGATTTAATTAATTTTTAGCAGTTTAAAATTAATTAAATTAATTAGTATTATTGAAATATTAATTATTAAATTTTATTTAATTTATTTTAATACCATTAGTATTTAGTAAGGTGCGTACATAAAAGTTATAAACGTGCATATCGATATACGATATCAACTAAATGTTTACATTTTATTAAGCATGATAAATACTAAAAAAGGACTATAAATTAATTAATGTTTAAAATATTACTTGCTAAAAAATTTCTTATTTCATTGTTTGATTTCCGGTAGTATTTAATAAAGTTTATATATAACAATTATAAGTGCATGTATCGGTATAAGATATCAATAGGAAATTTTAATTGGATTTAAATTAGAATAATACTAATTGGTCTTTGGAATATTTCAGAACCCAAATAGCCCGTGTAATAGCTGGACTTTCTTTGCGGAATAAGAGGGTTCTTTTATTTTTAATGAGAAGAAAGTTATTAAAAGGAGAGGAATCAACATATATTGAATGCCACATTTATTTCCTCTTTTAATGAAATTTTTTCTCTGTCATTTACCTCTCTCATTATCATCTTTTCTTCTGAAAAATTCAAAATTTCCATGAGGATAAGTCTTCAAAATTTCAAAATAAAATTCAATCAAAACAAAAAAGAAAAAGGTAATTGTCTCTAGATTGTTGCAGATCTAGAGATCGATTTAAAAACTCTAGGAATTTTTCTTCATTAAAGATGTATTCTCTACGCTACATCCTTATGTAAGTCTATATATTTATATATTTTTAAATTTTGTTTACATCCTCTTAATTCTCTATCTCTCCCTTCTGTTCATATATACGAATTTGGATTTTGATTGAATATCTCAAACCCTCTACTTGAATCAATTGCATATTCTTATCAAGGAAAAAAACACTTACTATGTTCACCATTTTTTCTATGAAAAATAATAATAATTACCTTCCTCTTATCTGCGTGTTTATTTATCTAGTTTAACCAACTTAGATCTAGATCCCTCTAATTTTATTTTCTCTATTTTATATGTTGATTCATCCATGTATAACCTAGATCTAGACATCCTTATCACGGATCTATATAAACCTATGTCATTTTAGTTTATAACTATTATTAAAAAACAAAGCTAAATTGAATTTTAGGATACTATTATTAGTAAGTCAGTTTTCATATTAGAAAATTTAAACTTGAATGTTTACATATAAACTGCTGTGTGACTAATACTTTGAAATAATTGCGTTGAATAATATCTGTTGTTAATATAATATGATGGCTTAATTATGTTATGTTTTAAATCATTCCAAAATAAACTTTGCCAATCGAAAGAAAAAAGAGAAACATTAAACTAATGATTTATTCCAAGTTTAACAATTGTATCCAAACTAGGACTAAATCTTTGTATAAATGGAAATATTCTATTTCACGAACTGTTTCCATATTATTTTACTTCATTTTAAATTTTGTTTTGTTTATATATGTACATGAATTTATATAGTTATATAATATCTTTAGTGTGTTTGTGTATTTACTTTTGACATAAAATTTTAAAAAAGGTTTTTGTTTAAGATATAAAATGGACTTTTAAACTGCTTTAATTAGACTTTGTATTCATTGATTTATTGCATGTAATACAAATAGAGTATATTTCAATTTGAATTGCAAGCAAAATAGTTATTGTATATTTATATATACATTTATACATGTAAACATACATAAATACATACAAACATATATATATATATATATATATATATATATATATATATATATAAATTAAAAAAAATAGATATTTAGATGATAAATACATATAAAGGGGGGAAATGTGTTTGTTGCGGTGTAAATCCTTGATTAATATCAACCAGTAATTAACTACCCTTGATTACAAATTAATAAATTAATTATTCCATAATTAATTATCTCCATTAATTAATCCTTGATTAATTTCAAAAGTAATTATCCAAATTACTTTATTGACACATCATCTTTCACTAATTACATTCAGTAATTATCATTAATTACTTCATTAAGTAATTATGCTCCATTGAATACACTAAGTCATTAACACTTATCAATTTATCAAATGATTTTCTTAAATTAAGTAAAATAAACTAATTAACTTAAATTAATCATCTTATCAAAATTAGTTGCCATAAGTAATTAATCTCTTAATTACTTTTATCAAGTAAGAACATTTAACAATTTACAATAGATTATCCAATTAATCTAATTAATTATCCAAAATTAATCCTATATATGAATTAATTAATAATCCTTAGTTAATTTTCTACATTAACTAATAACATTTCTTAATTTACTTCTTAATTGATCTTTAGTTATGAATCAATTTAGATAATTAACTTAAATACATAAGTCATTCCTTAATTACCATATTATCCTTAAGATAATTTATTTCTTTATTAATGACTTCATTAACATTACATTTTGAATTTAAATTCAAATATCATTTGAGTTGAAGATCCAAAATGATTATAATTTAAATTCAATTTAAAATCTTTTAAATAAATGTAAATAACATTTATTATTTACATATGAACTTATATAAGAAAGACTTTTAAATTAAACTACTTGAATCTTAATTCGAATTTAAATTTCCAAAATACATTAATATTTTAACTTGAAAATCTCAAGTTAAACAATTTACTTACTTTCCATTCAAGAATCTTTAATCAAAGAATCCTCAAAATCGAGTTAATTTTTATTGAAACAAATTTACTTTTCTAAACTATTTTATTTGAACTTATTCTTAAAACATTCATAATTAAAACCGAGTTAAGTTTCAGATTTGGATTCCAAGTAAACTTGAATTCCATCAATTTATCTTGATTTAAAACTTTGATTTAACTTTTTTTTTACAACCAGAATTAGAAACTCGATTTTTAGATCCAAATCCAAATCCATTTTAAACCTTAAGATTCAGACATCCATTTGAATTAATACCTTTAAAAAAATTCGAATTTAACTGCTGCAACACTTTTGTTTCAGGTCTAAGTTTTAAAATCTGGAAACTATCAGGTTTTGACCCTGAAACTCATTTATATATTTAAAACTTCATTTTAGCTTGAAAATATAAATTTGAATTCATACATCAAATTAGATCTTCACTTTGTTTAATCTTAGTTGACAAACTTAAATTCAAATACATCATGATTACAACTAACTTACAATTAATTTTGTTTTAAATTTGGTTTAAATTTAAAAGTGCAGGTAGTTTATACAACCTGTAGCAATTCAACTCTCACCTGAGACCAAAACAAAGTGCTTCGGGTCAACTACCTCCCTGCTTCGAGTAAACAATGCAAATAACCCGAGACTTCCCCGAGCAAAAAACCCTGCACACTAAAAAAAAAACCTAGATATTTCAAAACCTGGAATCATCTCCATTTCCAACCCACTTCACTGCTTTGAGTTCTCCATCACCTTGCTTCAAGTATTTCCTGAGTTCAACCCACTGCGCACACACACCCAAAGCTCAACCGAACTTCAATGGCACGGTGCACGTGCACGGTGGCCCCGGCCAACTCCGGCCACCCATAGGAATGTCAACACATCGCCAACAACCACTAGATAACACCACGGCCACCTAAAATCCATCACCACTCCCAAAAAAAAATGAGCAGTAAAAAAACAAAAACCTGGAAACAACACGGGCCCCTCCACCCAAACCTGTCATCATCGAGTTCTCCACCCTCCGACCATATGAGGGTCTACAACTTCGGCCTCTTCTTCGACTACAACCCAACTATCACCACCTCAAATATCCCTGCACTCGATCACCTACTACGACCTGGCGATCGATTCTTCAAAGCACAGCAAAGTTTAGGGTTCTAGAGGAAAACCCACTGTCGCATCTCCCATGGTGGATTTCATCACCGCCCCCCATTTTTCCTAGCATCAACGATCGCTGCTCCTTCGACCAGAAAAACCCTGACCCCTCCAGCCGCCTAGATCACCAGAAAAGCCCATATTCTCCTATTTTGTTTAAACCCGAACCACTCCCTAAAACCGAAACTAAAATTTATGATGTTTAGTTCAAAAATCATATTATAGTTGTTGTTTCCAAATTTTTAATATTGGATTTCTAAATTACAAGTTTGAGATTT
Organism: Allium cepa; assembly: GCA_030765085.1. Classification (NCBI taxonomy): domain Eukaryota; kingdom Viridiplantae; phylum Streptophyta; class Magnoliopsida; order Asparagales; family Amaryllidaceae; genus Allium; species Allium cepa. The sequence goes on along the minus strand of CM060931.1, from coordinate 752,134,633 downwards.
TACATTGTTTATCAAAATCTGTTGTTTTTAGCTCCCTGAGACACTCAGACTTGGAATTTAACTAAATCAAACTTCTAACATAAATGCAAAATAAATCAAACAGCCTTTGTTTGTAACTAAGTCCTAATAACAATTAACTAAAGAGAATTATTAATTTAAATCTAAAACAAGAAAACTGGAAACTAACAGAGAATGTTTAAATGGACATAAACATGCACCAGCAGATTCATTTGCATATATACATACCACAACATTTTGTCACAGAAAGAATATAACCATATTCATTCTTAGATTTAATGAAAATGATGTTACTCACCTTGCCTTTGAAAGAATGAACAGAGCATCTTGGGTATTGAAATAGCTTATACTTTAAAACTGGAACTGTTGTAAAATATTTATGCTTTTATCTTCCTGTTAAATTCATCTTGTTTGCATTGATGTATTGTTGTTATACATGCTATGCTATGATGAACGAACTGAATAAGAAAGCATGTATAAAAAGAAGCTTATAGGGGAAGGTGGCATCTGAGACAAACAATTTCTTTGCAGGTACAAGAATTTGTTTTATCAGGCAAGATATTTGTATTAGGAGCTGAAATACAACTCGAAATGACTGTTGTTAACAACTAAGAATTTGTGTCATTAATGCTAATGTACTTTGTGTCTCAATTTACCAAATTTTATGCTTAGATATTTTATTATGTTTTGCATACTTGTCTCATTTTTTCTATTCTTGCCTGCATCTAAATTTGTAAGCTACCTGCATAATTTTTTTAATGCTTTTGCATTTCAAAACTCTACAGGCTTCCCTGATTTGTACTTACCTCAAGTACATATAAAAGTTACTTAAATTATTGATATGAATTTTAGCTTAAGTTTTGCATTTATTTGTTTTTTTTTCTTTGTTCTTGCTTTCCAACTACTTACAGGCTACACATATACACCTGATTTGCTTCATTCTTTAGACACAAAGTTATTTATTTTACTTTGTTCTTAACTTTGCATTTATTTATTTCTTTACTTGCCTGGGTAATGTTTTTACTTATGTCCAAATATATATAAAGTTGTTTTAGTCTTTGCTATGAATTTAGTCTAAGTATTTAATTCTATTTCTAACATGTGTGTTTACTTTTATTTTTCTTATATTTTTAAACATAGACTAACAAATATTTGATTACTTATTATTATTTTATTTTATACTTATATTAATATTAATAATGTTTATTTTAATCTGAACATTTTGAAACCTTTATTTTTAATTTCCAAATCATAACTTTCATTCAAACACACACATATATAATTAAAGTTGAAATAACAATTTTATTTAAAATCCGTTTGTAAAGATTTACATTATTAATAGAGCTCATTATTAAGTAAAAATGATTTATAAAAGGATTTATCTCTTTATTAATAAACTACTTATTTTTATCAAGTTAAAATTTAAAACAAATTAAACAACCCTTTTGCTAAATTCAAATGTAAGCTAAAATTATTTTAAACAAACTAAACTTAAATCTTGAGTAATTTAAAATCATATGATCATTTATTAAATAGCTTAATATCAAATTTCTAAATTATCAAAAATATTAGAATTAGAAAACATGTCTATTTGTTAAATTTAAACCAAAGATTATCCATTTACAATATATCAGATATATACATTATAAATAGAAGGCAATTTGATTAGCTTCTAAAAGATAAATTATTAGTTAAATATTTATTTAAAGGAAGATTATTAAATCAATTCATATATTATTAATAAATATTATCAAATCAATTTAATTTTTTATGTAGATTATTAAATTGATATTGTCCCAAATTTCCGGGATATCACATTCCTCCCCCCTTAAAAGAATTTCGTCCCCGAAATTTAAAACAAAGGTAATTTAATAATCCAATTAAAAATTTAAATTTGAAAAACAAGCATATATCAACCATAAACTAACAATCATAGCAACCAATTCATCCAAACAAACAAATCTAACTATCTAGACAAAATTCTAAATAGAATTTTCTCGAGTTTCCCCAAGTATAAATACCGGGTTACCCGCCCTATAGAATCCAAACAATCAATACTACTACTAAACTACAGAGTTCCCGCTCATCTAGATCTACAAAACAAATCAAAATATCAGACCAAACTCAAGTCTGACCCAACAACCGAAATTCCCTGAATTGCTGACTCTAAAATCAAAGATAGATTTTACTCGTACTCCCTCAGAGATACGTGAAACACTCCGAATTCCAGTTATCCAAACTGACAATCCAATCCTGAGGACCAAAAACTTATCAAATCTTCGATTTGGGAATCCCAATTCCTTCGTCTCTTATCCACAAAACTCTTCGGACGATCCTATGCTGCCCACATCTTTCCTGATCAGCTCAACCCTTTCTGATGTCCTTAGAAACAAACTGAACCAAAGACAATCCAACAAAATGGTCTTTCTAGGATTGACCAAAACTCAGAACACAAACTCTATTCGAAAATCAGAAGATAGATCTCACTTCTCCCATCTGGAAAGATAAAAACAGGTGCATTCCTAATCTGGCTTCAGATTCTGAGAAATTTCCCGTAGAACTCTCTAATCCAAACAATGCAATTCCCAGTCGCTTCCACTTTAAACCATCTGCCACCATGCTTCCACTGCGCAACTTTGACTGAACAGATGAAAATGCTGATGATGATCTCGAGGACAAACTGGACAACACATTCCAACATTAGGGTTCCACAGATCAAAAAGAAAACTCTGAAGTTCCTCCAAAATCCGAGCTACTTCACCAAACTCAATTTCCAGATGTTGACAAAACTCTAACTTCCAGAAGACATCTAGAAAAATCTCTGAAACCCTAAAAGAACACCCAAACCATCGCAAGTCACTTTTGCGATCGACACAGCCAAATTCCAAAGATACTGCTCTCTTTTTACAAATCAGAACAGCTTACACTTATGTGGCCAATCCATCGAAGAAACGGGTCTACATAAATACTTCTGAATTCCATTCCAGAAAAACTACTAAGCCAGAAGATCTCCTGCCAACACCGAAAACATCCCAAGCCGCATTGCTGCCATAGATGCTAAGATTTCCTATCCAAAGCTCTTCGAGAAACTCGGACCTCAAAGCAAACAAAAACAACCAGCTGAACACAGCCACAACACCGAAGCAGTCACTCTTCCTTACTTGTTCCAAAGAAACATCGTCGGAGACATCCATAGTCACTGTGTCTCATCACACAGCTACTACACCTTGATGTATCAAAATATCTTGACTTACTTCTGTCCACCCGACAGATCCAAACTCTAGCTCAACCAAACTCTTACACTTCAAAGATGAACTCCGAACCTTAACAGGTTTCCTTCAGAGATCAATGAAATCCTTACACCATCCAAAACTTACTCGAGACAGTATTAGGCCTACAGTCTCGACAATTACACTTCCAACCATTGATAGTTGTGTTACACTCACCACTACCTATCTACCTTTATAACACATTGGAAAACTTGAACAGGTAACCCAACAAATAGGTAGAAACAAATATATATATATATATAAATTACAAATACGCTCTCTCAGGAAAGAAAACACTCAAGAGCCTAGGTATTCACTCAACCTAGCGCTCTGATACCAACTGTAACGACCCGACTTCCTACGCCCAGGAAGACGTATCGTTCTTGAAGAAAGAAAGGGATGAGAAAATAGAAAAGATGGAGAAGAAATAATAACAACATCAGAATCTCACAGCGGAACGAATAAATTATAATAATCACATAAGTATTAACATAATATACAACATCAATCAGAGTTATACAGATAATACATCACGTACTAGACAGTTATAAACACCTGTCTAGTTAATACAACACAACTCAAACAAATAACTCAAAGATACCAACACAACGGAACTATATATATCTACAACGCTGAAGCCTCCTGCTCCATTGCTCCTCCAGAATTCGTCAAAGCTAACCTAAATCCCTTGGCTACTCGTAAAAATTTGGGTAACCGAGAGTTTATGAAAAACATGAATAAACTCGGGGTCAGACATGGGTCTGGTATGAGTAACAGGTTAAAGTTGCTTAATTTTGAAAATCCTTTGAAATAAAAGGTATTACGTAAGACTCCCCACAAATAAACATGGGTAAGTTTTTACCTTACGCTAACCAAAACATTTGATAGGAAATTCAGTGATATTATAATAGGACTAGGGTTTTCAAGTAAATAGAAAATAGCCGAAATTGTTACATGATTAAATTCCAGCTACTAGCCACAAAAGTGGGTAATACAATCAAAACAGTTGGCACTTATTGGATTGTGGATTCCATACAATGGCAGGGCTACTGGTGTACCGCTCGTCACAGTACGTGGCCTAGATCAACGTACCGAGGATCACTCCCGACCCCCTACAACACAAGGCCGAAACCATTCCTTAGTGAAAAGTCCCGAACAAGATAACCCCGCAGTTGGTGTACATCCAACCGCCCACACAGCCGAAATAAAAAGGGACATCTAGATAGGGGAAAATATTGTCCTGCTTGGGCATGGCCCACCTAACCTTGCTGCACCTCCCCTGTTTTAGCCATTCCCGGTTGATGAGGCTTGAGGCTGCGATTACCTTTATAGAACATATTTCTTAGAATGCTCATCGCCCACCTGACGATGTGTTGAAAGCATTCAATCCATACAAGTTCGTTCCGGGTTCGAACGAAACGGAAGGCATTATCTCGTTACACTCATTTTGGAATCACCCTCAGAGTTAACGACGATAACCCTTGCATTCTAAATCTTAATCTTCACTTCAGATTCACGACCTATCGTTAATTTGGAATCGATGTGGTTTTCGGATGTTCCAAGTAAGGAATCCCGATCCCGGTCTCATCGAAATCCAAAACGCGTCTTTTAAGGCCAGGTTGTCTATTTAGTCTTAACAGTCTAATTCAAAATCATCAATAGATAATTCATGATATCACAGTAGATAATCATATCATCATCATAAACAGATAATCAAAATTATCAACCCAATCGGATAATAATATACTATCATACTTAAACAAACATCCAAGTCACATAGATATTATTCATCTCATATCTGAGTTCACAATCATCAAATGAAATATCAATATCATTCATCCATAAGCAATTATTTATAATCATACCATTTGCAATTAATTTAAAATGAATTAAATTAACTACTTCTATCTCTAATTAATTTAAAGTAAGTAAAATTAATTACTTCATCTATAAATCCTGCTTATACAGTCATTAATTAATCACAAATTAATTGATCTTCCTCTGAACATTCATCTTGGTTAGACACCCTCGATCAATTATTCTCTAATTACAATAGGTAATTAGTATTTAATTCATTGCACAAATTAATTATGCTAAATCATTTATAGTAATTAACATTTAATTACTTCATTTATTAATTAAATATAATTAATTACATTTCTCCTTAATTAATCACCACATTATTAATTATTTCTTAATTAACCAATTCTTAATTACATCATTAATTATTAATTAATTGTCCTTAATTTAGATATAAATTAAATTACTTTATTTAAAGCAATTAATCCTTAATTAAACACAACTATTAATCATCCTTGGTTAATATCAACCAGTAATTAACTACCCTTAATTACATATTAATCAATTAATTATTCCATAATTAATTATCTCCATTAATTAATCCCTTGATTAATTTCAAAAATAATTATCCAAATTACTTTATTGACACATCATCTTTCACTAATTACATTCAGTAATTATCATTAATTACTTCATTTAGTAATTATGCTCCATTGAATACACTAAGTCATTAACACTTATCAATTTATCAAATGATTTTCTTAAATTAATTAAAATAAACTAATTAACTTAATTTAATCATCTTATCAAAATTAGTTGCCATAAGTAATTAATCTCTTAATTACTTTTATCAAGTAAGTACATTTAACAATTTACAATAGATTATCCAATTAATCTAATTAATTATCCAAAATTAATCCTATATATGAATTAATTAATAATCCTTAGTTAATTATCTACATTAACTAATAACATTTCTTAATTTACTTCTTAATTGATCTTTAGTTATAAATCAGTTTAGATTATTAACTTAAATACATAAGTCATTCCTTAATTACCCTATTATCCTTAAGATAATTTATTTCTTTATTAATGACTTCATTAACATTACATTTTGAATTTAAATTCAAATATCATTTGAGTTGAAGATCCAAAATGATTATAATTTAAATTCAATTTAAAATCTTTTAAATAAATGTAAATAACATTTATTATTTACATATGAACTTATATAAGAAAGACTTTTAAATTAAACTACTTGAATCTTAATTCGAATTTAAATTTCCAAAATACATTAATATTTTAACTTGCAAATCTCAAGTTAAACAATTTATTTACTTTCCATTCAAGAATCTTTAATCAAAGAATTCTCAAAATCGAGTTAATTTTTATTGAAACAAATTTACTTTTCTAAACTATTTTATTTGAACTTATTCTTAAAACATTCATAATTAAAACCGAGTTAAGTTTCAGATTTGAATTCCAAGTAAACTTGAATTCCATCAATTTATCTTGATTTAAAACTTCGATTTAACCTTTTTTTACAACTAGAATTAGAAACTCGATTTTTAAATCCAAATCCAAATCCATTTTAAACCTTAAGATTCATACATCCATTTGAATTAATACCTTTAAAAAAATTCGAATTTAACTGCTGCAACACTTTTGTTTCAGGTCTAAGTTTTAAAATCTGGAAACTATCAGGTTTTGACCCTGAAACTCATTTATATATTCAAAACTTCATTTTAGCTTCAAAATATAAATTTGAATTCATACATCAAATTAGATTTTCACTTAATCTTAGTTGACAAACTTAAATTCAAATACATCATGATTACAACTAACTTACAATTAATTTTGTTTTAAATTTGGTTTAAATTTAAAAGTACAGGTAGTTTATACAACCTGTAGCAATTCAACTCTCACCTGAGACCGAAACAAAGTGCTTCGGGTCAACTACCTCCCTGCTTCGAGTAAACAATGCAAATAACCCGAGACTTCCCCGAGCAAAAAACCCTGCACACTAAAAAAACAAAAATGAGATAGTTCAAAACCTGGAATCATCTCAATTTCCAACCCACTTCACTGCTTCGAGTTCTCCATCACCTTGCTTCGAGTCATCTACTCGAGTGACTCGAGTATTTCTTGAGTTCAACCCACTGCGCACACACACCCAAAGCTCAACCGAACTTCAATGGCACGGTGCACGTGCACGGTGGCCCCGGCCAACTCCGGCCACCCATAGGAATGTCAACACATCGCCAACAACCACTAGATGACACCACGGCCACCTAAAATCCATCACCATGCCCAAAACAAAAATGAGCAGTAAAAAAACAAAAACCTGGAAACAGCACGGGCCCCTCCGCCGAAACCTGTCATCATCGAGTTCTCCACCCTCCGACCATATGAGTGTCTACAACTTCGGCCTCTTCTTCGACTACAACCCAACTATCACCACCTCAAATATCCCTGCACTCGATCACCTACTACGACCGTGGCGATCGATTCTTCAAAGCACAACAAAGTTTAGGGTTCTAGAGGAAAAACCACTGCCGCATCTCCCATGGTGGACTTCATCACCGCCCCCCATTTTTCCTAGCATCAACGATCGCTCCTCCATCGACCAGAAAAACCCTGACCCCTCCAACCGCCTAGATCACCAGAAAAGCCCATATTCTCCTATTTCGTTTAACCAGAACCACTCCCTAAAACCCAAACTAAAATTTATGATTTTTAGTTCAAAAATCATATTATAGTTGTTGTTTCCAAATTTTTAATACTGGATTTCTAAATTACAAGTTTGAGATTTTACATTGTTTATCAAAATCTGTTGTTTTTAGCTCCCTGAGACACTCAGACTTGGAATTTAACTAAATCAAACTTCTAAACATAAATGCAAAATAAATCAAACAGCCTTTGTTTGTAACTAAGTCCTAATAATAATTAACTGAAGAGAATTATTAATTTGAATCTAAAACAAGAAAACTGGAAACTAACAGAGAATGTTTAAATGGACATAAACATGCACCAGCAGATTCATTTACATATATACATACCACAACATTTTTTCATAGAAAGCATATAACCATATTCATTCTTAGATTCAAAGAAAATGATGTTACTCACCTTGCCTTTGAAAGAATGAACAGAGCACCTTGGGTATTGAAATAGCTTATACTTTAAAACTGGAACTGTTGTAAAATATTTCTGCTTTTATCTTCCTGTTAAATTTCATCTTGTTTGCATTGATGTATTTTTGTTATACAAAGCTTCAGTTATAAAATAAATAAATAAATGTTTGCTATGCTATGCTATGATGAACGAGCTGAATAAGAAAGCATGTATAAAAAGAAGCTTATAGGGGAAGGTGGCATCTGAGACAAACAATTTCTTTGCAGGTACAAGAATTTGTTTTATCAGGCAAGATATTTGTATTAGGAGCTGAAATACAACTCGAAATGACTGTTGTTAGCAGCTAAGAATTTGTGTCATTAATGCTAATGTACTTTGTGTCTCAATTTGCCAAATTTTATGCTTAGATATTTTATTATGTTTTGCATACTTGTCTCATTTTTTCTATTCTTGCCTGCATCTAAATTTGTAAGCTACCTGCATAATTTTTTTTATGCTTTTGCATTTCAAAACTCTACAGGCTTCCCTGATTTGTACTTACCTCAAGTACATATAAAAGTTACTTAAATTATTGATATTAATTTTAGCTTAAGTTTTGCATTTATTTGTTTTTGTTTTCTTTGTTCTTGCTTTCCAACTACTTACAAGCTACACATATACACCTGATTTGCTTCATTCTTTAGACACAAAGTTATTTATTTTACTTTGTTCTTAACTTTGCATTTATTTATTTCTTTACTTGCCTGGGTAATGTTTTTACTTATGTCCAAATATATATAAAGTTGTTTTAGTCTTTGCTATGAATTTAGTCTAAGTATTTAATTCTATTTCTAACATGTGTGTTTACTTTTATTTTTCTTATATTTTTAAACATAGACTAACAAATATTTGATTACTTACTATTATTTTATTTTAAACCTATATTAATATTAATAATGTTTATTTTAATTTGAACATTTTGAAACCTTTATTTTTAATTTCCAAATCATAACTTTCATTCAAACACACATATATATAATTAAAGTTGAAATAATAATTTTATTTGAAATCCGTTTGTAAAGATTTACATTATTAATAGAGCTCATTATTAAGTCAAAATGATTTATAAAAGGATTTATCTCTTTATTAATAAACTACTTTTTTTATCAAGTTAAATTTTGAAACAAATTAAACAACCCTTTTGCTAAATTCAAATGTAAGCTAAAATTATTTTAAAGAAACTAAACTTAAATCTTGAGTAATTTAAAATCATATGATCATTTATTAAATAGCTTAATATCAAATTTCTAAATTATCAAAAATAATAGAATTAGAAAACATGTCTATTTATTAAATTTAAAACAAAGATTATCCATTTACAATATATGCAGATATATACATTATAAATAGAAGGCAATTTGATTAGCTTCTAAAAGATAAATTATCAGTTAAATATTTATTTAAAGGAAGATTATTAAATCAATTAATATATTATTAACAAATATTATCAAATCAATTTAATTTTTTATGTAGATTATTAAATTGATATTGTCCCAAATTTCTGGGATATCACAGTGTGATTTGAAAGTGTAGAATACTTAATGTTTTATTTGCCTTTGTAACTGACAAACCAACAACAACCTAACGATTTGTACTTTTTTGACATGGCATAAAGCGCCACTTTTGGGCTTTAAATCAATATATTTAGAGCTGCATATTTTTATAAACATATAGGTGTGTTAGAAGCTTCAGAGAAAGTGATGGGCTGTTGCTTTCCATTATATTTAACTAATTTGGCAAACATGTGGTTCTGCCAATGTAATAATGGATCGATAACACGTTGGCTAAATTAGTTAAAAGTTCATGAGCCATTTTAGGATTCATATTGTTAGACCAAGGAGTGTGATGTCACTTTTAAGCATGAAACAGAGAGATACAAAATCGTTGCAAAGTTATTTAATTAGGTTTGATACAACAGCCGTTGCAGTTCAAAAATCATATTCCTCAATAATTCTTATGGCGATGGTTGTAGGAAATGATAATCATGCCTAGTTTAAAAAAAGCATTGGCAAGGAATCCGAAAGTGGATCTAGCAGCCTTTTATTATTAAACTGAAAGGTATCTATCTCAAGAAGGCGTGAAAGATGAAAATTGGGAAGTTAATGCTATTGTGGAATATGAGGATCATCCAAGGTTGGTTCCGAAAAGGGCAAAGGGAAGGAAATGGTTGAAGATGGCTATGGAACTCCAAAGTGGCTTAAAAGGGGGTCAAAGTTTCCTTCTTACACTGACCTAACCAAGACCCCAGAAAGGATTTATCAGCAAACATGTGGCTGATTTAGTATAGAAAACCTCCTAAGAGAGAGCCCATAAAATAGGAGAGGAAGTCTTGGAAATTCTATATGTTCCATGGGCTAGATGGCCATGAGACAAATAATTGCGGGATCTGATAGAAGAGAAAGTTCAGAGCAATCGATTGTAGTGATCTTTGAGGAATTCAATAATCGTAGGACAAACCACAGCGGTGCCATAGAAACAACCACCCATTGTGGCGGACGACCTTGGCCGCAATGGAGGGCATGGAGATAACATGATTATCCCATGATTTAGGATGGATAAACTAGGTTTATTTTTTTTATTTGACCCTATTTTTGATATAAACAGACCACAAAGGTTTTCTCTCAAACCACTTACACATGCACCGATCTTGATCGAAACAATAAGAATTCTTTGACTCTAGGCTCGAGAATAATCCTTGATTGGATTATCAACTTTGATTTATTTTAATGCAATCTGATTTGGATGCGACAAGGTTGGTAGTCAGGACCCGATTCTTCGACTTTCAAAAAATCGACATTAATACGTCCACTATATCAACTGCCGAGCATTCGAATGCCAGAAAACCGAACCGTTAGGGTTAAAGAAGAGGTAGAAGATAGAAGAAGAAGAAAGAAGAAGCAACAGAACAATATCAGAATCTCACAATCGCAGCGGAACAACGTATAATAGACAAATGAATAGTCTTTAAATCAAAAGAACTGTATCAGTTATTACATTACATCACATCACATTACATTATCAGAGTTTACGACAACAAACATCGGAAAAGAGATACTATATACTTGTTGATACGCCACGCCATCCAGCTTGCCTCCAGATCTCTACAGCAACTCCTGAATTCCAGAATGATCTGATAACCTGACTCTAGGCTGCCCGTGTGGAAAATGATGGGCACCCAGAGTTTAGGAAGGGAACAATAAACTCCAGGTCATTCATGGGACTAGTGTGAGAACTTAAAATAGTTTATCTTTAAAAAAAACAAAGAAATATTTTAAAATAGATCCACAATGCTTTTTGAAAATGAAACTACCATAAGGCCTCCCGCAAACACACACAATGCAAACGCAGAATCGGAGGAGATTTCTCCTTATGATAGTCAAACATGCTTGATACGAGAAATTTTTTTTGATATTATTATTAAAGTGCACAGCGGAAAACCTTTCAAAAGTATAGTATAAATCTTAGCCAACATACGACCATTATCGTATGCCTACTATAGCTACCATCTAAACAGTGGGGCGCCACCATAAGTAAATGGTAGGTTATACAAGTAAAACTGTACATGGCTCGTATTGTTTCTTTGGATTTTCCAACAAATGGTCAGGCCAAGGAACTTTTCATTGCCACATGGGTACGCCTCTTGAAGGACTCCCCGAGAACCTAACCAGATCTCTGCCAACACAAGGCCGGGTTACCTCTGCAAAAGTAGGTAACTACTGACACGAGTATGCCATCCCCCGGTTGTAAACAACCTTTATCCGAGGATCCTCAACCAACAACAATCACAAAGTCATATATATTTGCGATATCCACATAACTTAAGTATCTGGGCTCCATACCATGATTCCACTTCTATCCAGAAGGAAATGCTTATACCCTAAGGGGCGCTACTCCCTATAACCTTGCTGCATCTTTCCTATTTTGACCACTATCGGGGTGTGAGGTTCGGCTCGTCCACAAAGCTACGCTTTTCACAAGAGCTATGCTTTGATAACAAATGATCAACAGCACTTCGTATGCCACATTACCAACTTGGAAATGTATCACTAGTAACAATCAACTACATAACCTCCGAGCTCGTACATCTTAGAGAAGGGTGTTAAGTTAAGAGAATAATTTCTCTGCCACCAATAGAAAAGTATTTGATAGAAACCAGCTTTACATCTCAAATTTTAACGTCAGACACACATCCATATAAGTCCATTCCGAGATCGAACGGAACCAAAGGTACTTCCAAAGAAGCCCTTGTAATCCGGATATTCACTGATCACATCCGGAACTCCCATCACAAAGGGTGGTAAAATCTCTATATCGGAGATCAGCCGATGCAGAGACATTCGATGGTAATCCATCCGTTTCCGAAAATATCCGGTCTTCAACACCGGTTTTCAAATGCTATCCATTACGACGTATCACTATTCGGAATGGGATTCATGACCCAATGTTCTTCTCCCAGCTAAACCGAATAACGAGCGCTTATTTTTAAAATAAGTGTAGCATTCAAATTCACACAAATCACAAAAAATACCCATTTAAAGGTAAATATTGATAGTCGGTTATTTAACTATCAATGGATATGCACAACATCACCAGATTCGAAATAATTTTCCAAATTATTTATTATGTTCAAAAATATCTTTACAAGATATATTTTTCCACACTTCAACGATTTGAAAACAAATTTCAAATCACTTTTCACCTTTAAACTTTTGAAATCAAATTTCAAATCATTTTCCTTACGAGGAAACACTTCCAAATATTTATTCATTTTCGCTGGAAATCTGCCGAGTTCAAATAATTTAAAATAATTTATAACACTTATCCAAAATATAACGGGAAAACACTTTGAAATAAAACTATTTTTCTTTAAACACTTTACTTAAAATATTAGTTATAAAAAATATTATACCAATATTACGTATAACTTAAGTCCAAACTAATTTTCAAAATAAAATTAGTAGATAGAGTATAACAATTTAAATAACTATTTTCTAAAATAATTATTGATTAAATCTTAGAAATAACCATTTCTATATCAACTTAATAAATCTTTGCTTAAAGGATTTAAAACCATTTAAGAAGTTAGTTTCTCCAAAGTATCCTTTTCAAAACAAATTCTAGAATTATATATATATATATATATATATATATATGTATGTATATATTTTTCAAAGTAATTCAAAAAATTTATTCGGCTTTCCAGGGAGAATACAGTTTCATTTCAAAATGGTTCATTTAAACCAATTAACTAAATCCTTACCGATTTATTTTAAATTTACCTTCCAAATTCGTAAATTTATTTTCACGCTTCAAAAAAATAAATCAATGTTTATTTTTAAACAAATTTCCCTTTCCCTTATAAATTACATGGTGAATTCAAATTTCCAAATATCTATTGATATACGATTTTCAAATCGATTTCAAATATTCACTTACAACAGCAATTCAATTTTTCAATTGATTTCAAAAACAACCAAATCAAGTTCCATATTGATTTTCCAAGAAATTAAACACCAAGTGAATTTCATTCAAATCTCAAATTGAAATCAATTTCTACTAAACCCCAAATCAACTTTCAAATTGATTCCAAAATTTTTCAAAACACCTAATAAATTTCCAAATGGATTTTCGAAAGATATAAATTCAATCACCACAAATCAATTCCCAAATGGGTTTTAAATTTTATTTATTTTATATAAATAAATTCCTTTTAAAGAAAACCAATTCTTTTATTTTTCAAACTCTTTAAAATTCGTATTTTGAATAAATTTTTCAACCTTTGAAAAATATTACCCGTAATCCATTTATTAAAGCTTCTCCCATATTTTGAAATTTTATTCAATAAGATTAAAAATAACACTTTATTATTTAGAATTCCTTCTTTTAAATTTATCCCATTTCTCAAAAATAAATTTTAATATAAACTCTCAAACTGAATTTTCAAAAATCAAATTTTATTTATTTCCGGTATCCAACGATACCAAAATTATATTTGGCTAAATTTTAGCCTTCAACGATTTCAATCACAAAGATAATCACACAGAGACCATAACAAAAATCAACAAAACATTGAAACAAATTCAATTATTTGAGAAATCCAGTTGGATCCCTCTAACCTGTTTCCCTGCATCCACAAATGTTAGCACAATACCAATCCCGTTTCAAGACGGAATATCGCGGTACATGGGTTTATATAAAATATTATCCGCTATTATGCGGTGCAATAGGGTCTCATCCGCTATATAATGGGGGAAATCAACTCCAAATACATATATAATACTAATTCTCACTTCACGGTGGAATACCACGGTATATGTGTTTAATATAATAACCTCCGCTTAATATACGGCGTATAGGGTCTTTTTCAGTACAACAAATAGCAATTTATCATCCAAGCATACAATCAACGAAATCAAGCAATTTTAAATCTAACTATTTAAAATTTAAATCGAAACAAATTCGATTGAGTGAGAAGTTCTCACCTTGCTTCCAATAACAGTTTCATCGTTTTATTTCAAATAAAATTAAACGCGCGTTTAATTTTACCCAAAATTCACACTAGCTCCAATCAATCCCAATCTAGCTCCATTGCGTAGTTCTCGTCCATACGAACCCGACGCAAGTCGTTTTGTGCGAAACGGACCTCGTATGAAAAAGTTATAATTTTTTAAAGTTCGAACGAATTTATAATATATCAATTTACAATTTTTTTTATATATTTTATAATCTCAAACACATCTGGGCCGTGCATTGTCAAACTCCAGATCAGGTCACTCGTGCCTTCTTCTTCCCCCAAGGCATCACGCGTTCGAAAATAACCCAATGCCGCCGAAAAACACTAATAGTTGTGTCCTCTCCGATCGATTTCACGTCAATCAAGAACCACCATTGCGTAGCCCATCACTGGAGCCGCCATCGGCCTAAGCTTGGTGAAGCTCGGCACCTCCTCCTTGTTGGAAAACGTAGACGAGTAATTTTCTTCCTCCGCATCGCTCTGATTAAGATCATCTCCGTTGGATTTAAAGGTCTCGTCGTTATCTACAACTTTGTAGTGGAAGCTATTAGCTAATTGTCGATGGATTTAAAGAAAATGAGGGTGGAAGGAGAACAATTTTTGGCCATAGAATTGGAGGTGGCGGCTGAAGCTTAGAAACTAGGGTTTAGTGTAAAATGAAGATAAGGGGGGTCCTTTTATAGAAAATTTCCAAAACACTATTCACCCAAAAAAATTTCGAACTCGAAACGAAGCGTGCCGCCTGGCGTTTATAATGTTTTACCCCTGTTCCGAACGCAGTGAAATATATATCGGGAGCCAGTTTAATCATATTTGAAAGATAGGTTTTCAAATCGACTTATTTAAATTAAAAATTCGCTTAAATCGATTTCAGTGCGTTTTAGCTTGCCCGGACAAACCATAAATCCGATTGACATGAAATTTGAAATCTTACAAAAATATAACATTATGGATCCAATGAAACTGGTTTCGTCAAAATCCGAGACTGTATGAAAAATGGCCATTTTTACCCGTCAATTAAATATTTAAATATTCAATTTACACCAATTAATTTTTAATTCACAAATGATTCATATCACTATTTTAAATCAGTTTCATTTATTAATTCATTCCAAGCTCAAATTCGTTTCATCTCAAACCATTTCTTTTTTCAACCTTAATAGATTTTATTCCAAACATTTAGTCTATAAGACTTCTTAAATTCACCTTTATTCAAATTAACTCAAATCTTCAATTTCAATTTCGTTCTGAATCCATATCATCATTTTGTTTGACTTAAATTTTCAATCTCAATTCTTTTATTAAATTATCATTTTTAATTCCACTTGAATTAAATTTTCGTTCCAACTTATTTTGTTTCCACATTTACTTTTTTTTTTCCTTTTCCTTACTTCTCTTTAAGTTGGATTTTATTTTAACAACTTCAAACTTTACAAGTTATCAAATTTAATGATATTCCATAAATATTTTATATAGTATTCCATAGTCTTTTCAACCTCTCAAAAATCATTTTTAAAATCAATTCAAATTAGTCTTTGAATTCAAAAATCCAAACCAGATTTGCAAATAACTTTCATTTAAAATCATTTGGCAGCTATCCCTCTTTTGGAAACCCGAAAATGAACACCGATGATGTCGCGATCATCGTCGGAATTATTTTCCAGCGATCGAAAAGAGTTTAGTGCTTTTATCCCTTCAAAACACTTTTCCAAAACCTTTGAAATTCATTTTCAAATCAAAAAGGAATTTAATTCCTAAAATTTCCAAATTCTTTCAAAAACATTTCCAAAAATTCTCTAGAATTCTATTTCTAATTATAAATCACATTTATAATTTACATTCTCAAATTTCATTTGTATATGGATTTTATCTAAACTTTTGATTATGATTCCAATTTCTTATTCAATTTCAATGATAATAATTCAATATTATCACTTTCCAACAAACAAGCAGCCATATACTATAATAATTTACAAAAATTATTTCCTTTTATATACAAAATAGTTTTGGGTAAAATTATTTCATTTACCCTAATTTAAAACAATATCGTGTCGAATTGTTCTGTTCGAGTGTTTAGAGATACCTATCGATAGAGCTGTACGGACTATATCGACCAGAATCCATATACCACTCAACAAACCAATCATCACAATATAAAACAATTTTTATATTCACTAACAAATACGTGCTCATATCTGTTATTACACTCAAACACATTCTAGAGTACCGCTGACTCTATCTCTAATGAGCAACACCCAACAGAGCCAGGGTTGTCGCTTAACCAAATGCTCTGATACCACATGTCAGACCCGAGGCAGCGGCGACCGGTAGGCTTTGCAACCATACCAGACCCACCGTGGCTACAACTGGTACCCGAAATTTGCTTTTACGGCCAGCCTTTCGACTGTCACGGGTTACGCCTAGCCAATCCCGTAAAGAGGACATGTGGGGGGTTAGAGTCTCCCGTTCGCCACCTAACGCGAAGCGAGAACCCCCCGTCATATTTCACTAAGACAAGCAAGTCATGTCCGCTATATAATGTGGGAAATCAACTCCAAATACATATATAATACCGATTCTCACTTCACGGTGGAATATCGCGGTATATGTGTTTAATATAATAACCTCTGCTTAATATACGACGTATAGGGTTTATTTCAATACAACAAATAGTAATTTATCATCTAAGCATACAATCAAAAAAATCAAGCAATTTTAAATCTAAATATTTAAAATTTAAATCGAAACAAATTCGATTGAGTGAGAAGTTCTCACCTTGCTTCCAATAACAGTTTCAGCGTTTTATTTCGAACAAAATTAAACGCACGTTTAATTTTACCCAAAATTCACACTAGCTCCAATCAATCCCAATCAAGCTCCATCGCGTAGTGCTCGTCCATACGAACCCTAAGCAAGTTGTTTCGTGCGAAACGTACCTCGTATGAAAAAGTTACAATGTTTTAAAGTTCAAACGAATTTATAATATATCAATTTACAATCTTATTTATTTATTTTATAACCTCAAACACATCTGGGCCGTGCATTCTCAAACTCCAGATCAGGCCGCTCGTGCCTTCTTCTTCCCCCCAGGCATCACGCGTTAGAAAATAACCCAATGCCGTCGAAAAACCCTAATAGCCATGTCCTCTCCGATCGATTTAACGTCGATCAAGAACCACCATTGCGTAGCCCATCACTGGAGCCACCATCGACCCAAGCTTGGTGAATCTCGACCCTTCATCCTTGTTGGAAAACATGCACGACCTATAGATGAACACGAGTAATTTTTTTTCCTCCACGTCGCTCTGATTAAGATCATCTCCGTTGGATTTAAAGGTCTCGTCGTTATCTACAACTTTGTAGTTGAAGCTATTAGCTAATTGTCGATGGATTTCAAAAAAATGAGGGAGAAAGGAGAACAATTTTCGGCCATAGAATTGGAGGTGGCGGCTGAAGCTTAGAAAGTAGGGTTTAGTGTAAAATAAAGATAAGGGGGTCCTTTTATAGAAAATTTCCAAAACACTATTCACCCAAAAAATTTCCGAACTCGAAACGAAGCATGCCACCTGGCGTTTATAATGTTTTACCCCTATTCCGAACGCAATGGAATATATATTGGGAGCCAATTCGATCATATTTGAAAGGTAGGTTTTCAAATCGACTTATCTAAATTAAAATTTTGCTTAAACCGATTTCAGTGCATTTTAGCTTGCCCCGGACAAACCGTAAATCCGATTGACATGAAATTTGAAATCTTAGAAAAATATAACATTATGGATCCGATGAAATTGGTTTCGTCGAAATCCGAGACTGTTTAAAAAATGGCTATTTTTACTCGTCTATTAAATATTAAAATATTCAATTTCCACAAATTAATTTTTAATTCAATTTTAAAAGTTCTATAACATCATTCTAACTCCAATATGATTTAATACAACTTTACAAATCAATTTTAATCACATTAAACCCAATTTTCAATTATCTATGTAATTTCATATATTAAATTATCGATTTAATTATCCAATTAAATCTAGATATTCGAAATATAATTCATTCGACTTACAAATTTTACTAGTTAATATTAAAAATCAATTAAATATATGAATTTCAAATGACAGGAATTCTGGGTCATTACAAACTTCCCCCTTAAAAGAATTTCGTCCTCGAAATTGCCAAGTAAGTAAAAGTCTTGAAATCCATTAACTTTTCAAAACCATTTGTTCAAATTAAATTACAAATTCATTTAAACATTTTAACTTTTCCAAAATCCATAGTTAAACTTCTTACAATAACTTTACTAAGTTTTTCAAATCGTACTTAGTTATCTTTTCAAAACCAACTATATCGTTTAACTTTTCACTCCAAAATCAAAGTTATAGTTTTCAAAATTTTCCAATTTTCTCAAAAATATTCTAACGCCTTAAATTATCGAAAAATTTCTCCAGCGTCTCCTTTGCGGGGCTAGCTCGGTACGACTACAAAAATGGCACCACGACCCTCAGATTTCAAAAAGAAAAGAAAAGGCCAAGTGGCTAGATCAAGAAAATCACCAAATTTCATATAGAAATTGAAATACATACCTTTTGTCGAGCAATTAAATTATCTTTGAAATCAAAATCCAATTTATCCTTTGTCCTTAACATACATGTATATCCTGCTAGCCATAATATCCAATTATTATATTCAAATATCATTTTGCACATTCCTTTACACAATTTCAATACTTGCTTCTTATACCATTTTTACTTTACTATTAAAGTTACATATCAATTTTCGTTCAATCTTACATTTTTAATTTCATCTGAATTCAACTTACAA
The DNA here is from genome assembly GCA_030765085.1 of Allium cepa. Classification (NCBI taxonomy): domain Eukaryota; kingdom Viridiplantae; phylum Streptophyta; class Magnoliopsida; order Asparagales; family Amaryllidaceae; genus Allium; species Allium cepa. Next base: position 752,115,040 of record CM060931.1, on the reverse strand, counting down.
TTTCAATACTATTTGGATTCAATTTACCTTCTGAATATTGAATTTTATCAATTATTTTTCATTCACAACTGATTCATATAACTATTTAAATCGGTTTCATTTATTAATTCATTCCAAGTTCAAATTCGTTTTATCTCAAACCATTTTTTTCCACCTTAATAGATTTTATTCCAAACATTTAGTTTATAAGACTTCTCAAATTCACCTTTAATCAAATTAACTCAAATCTTCAATTTCAATTTCGTTTTGAATCCATATCATCATTTGTTTGACTTAAATTTTCAATATCAATTCTTTTATTAAATTTTCATTTTTAATTCCACTTGAATTAAATTTTCCTTCCAACTTATTTTGTTTCCACATTTACTTTTTTTTTCTTTTCCTAACTTCTCTTTAAGTTGGATTTTATTTTAACAACTTCGAACTTTACAAGTTATCAAACTTAATGATATTCCATAAATATTTTATATGGTATTCCATAGTCTTTTCAACCTCTCAAAAATCATTTTTAAAATCAATTCAAATTGTTCTTTGAATTCAAAAATTCAAACTAGTTTTGCAAACAACTTTCATTTAAAATCATTTGGCAGCTATCCCTCTTTTGGAAACCCGAAAGTGAACACCGATGATGTCGCGATCATCATCGGAATTATTTTCCAGCGACCGAAAAGAGTTTAGTGCTTTCATCCCTTCAAAAAACTTTTCCAAAACCTTTGAAATTCATTTTCAAATCAAAAAGGAATTTAATTCCTAAAATTTCCAAATTCTTTCAAAAACATTTCCAAAAATTATCTGGAATTCTATTTCTAATTATCAATCACATTTATAATTTACATTCTCAAATTTCATTTGTATATGGATTTTATTTCTAAACTTTTGATTATGATTCCAATTTCTTATTCAATTTCAATGATAATAATTTAATATTATCACTTCCCAACAAACAAGCAGCCATATACTATAATAATTTACAAAAACTATTTCCTTTTATATACAAAGTAGTTTTGGGTAAAATTATTTCATTTACCCTAATTTAAAACAATATCGTGTCGCATTGTTCTGTATGAGTGTTTAGAGATCCCTATCGATATAGTTGTACGGACTATATCGACCAGAATCCATATACCACTCAATAAACCAATCATCACAATATAAAACAATTTTTATATTGACTAACAAATACGCGCTCATATCTGTTATTACACTCAAACTCATTCTAGAGTACTGCTGGCTCTCTCTCTAATGAGTAACACCCAACAGAGCCAGGGTTGTCGCTTAACCAAATGCTCTGATACCACATGTCAGACCCGAGGCAGCGGGGACCGGTAAGATTTGCAACCATCCCAGACCAACCGTTGCTATAACTGTTACCCGAAACTTACTTTTACGGCCAGCCTTTCGACTTTCACGGGTTACGCCTAACCAACCCCGTAAAGAGGACATGTGAGGGTAAGAGTCTCCCGTTCGCCACCTAACGTGAAGCGAGAACCCCCCATCACATTTCACTAAGACAAGCAAGTCACGTCCGCTATATAATGCGGGAAATCAACTCCAAATACGTATATAATACCAATTCTCACTTCATCGTGGTATATCGCGGTATATGTGTTTAATATAATAACCTCCGCTTAATATACGGCGTATAGTGTCTATTTCAATACAACAAATAGCAATTTATCATCCAAGTATACAATCAAAAAAAATCAAGCAATTTTAAATCTAACTATTTAAAATTTAAATCGAAACAAATTCGACTGAGTGAGAAGTTCTCACCGAACTTCCAATAACAGTTTTAGCGTTTTATTTCGAATAAATTTAAACGCGCTTTTAATTTTACCCAAAATTCACACTATCTCCAATCAATCCCAATCCATCTCCATTGCGTAGTGCTTGTCCATACGAACCTGACGCAAGTCGTTTCGTGTGAAACGGACCTCGCATGAAAAAGTTACAATGTTTTAAAGTTCGAACGAATTTATAATACATCAATTTACAATTTTATTTATTTATTTTATAACCTCAAACACATCTGGTCCGTGCATTCTCAAACTCCAGATCAGGCCGCTCGTGCCTTCTTCTTCCCTCCCAGGCATCACGCGTTCAAAAATAATCCAATGCCGCCGAAAAACCCTAAATAGCCGTGTCCTCTCCGATCGATTTCACGTCGATCAAGAACCACCATTGCGTAGCCCATCACTGGAGGCACCATATGCCTATGCTTGGTGAAGCTCACCCCCTCATCCTTGTTGGAAAACATGCGTGACCTATTGATGAACATGAGTAATTTTCTTCCTCTACGTCGCTCTGATTAAGATCATCTCCGTTGGATTTAAAGGTCTCGTCATTATCTACAACTTTGTAGTTGAAGCTATTAGCTAATTGTCGATGGATTTGAAGAAAATGAGGAAGGAAGGAGAACAATTTTCGGCCATAGAATTGGAGGTGGCGGCTGAAGCTTAGAAACTAGGGTTTAGTTTAAAATGAAGATAAAGGGGGACCTTTTATAGAAAATTTCCAAAACACTATTCAACCAAAAAAAATTTCGAACTCAAAACGAAGCGTGCCATCTGGTGTTTATAATGTTTTACCCTATTTCGAATGCAATGGAATTTATACCGGGAGTCAATTCGATCATATTTGAAAGATAGGTTTTCAAATCGAATTATTTAAATTAAAAATTCGCTTATATCGATTTCAGTGCGTTTTTGCTTGCCCCGGACAAACCGTAAATCCGATTGACATGAAATTTGAAATCTTACAAAAATCTAACGTTACGGATCCGATGAAACTAGTTTCGTCGAAATCCGAGACCGTTTGAAAAATGGCTATTTTTACTAATCAATTAAATATTAAAATATTCAATTTCCACCAATTAACTTTTAATTCATTTTTAAAAGTTCTATAACATCATTCTAACTCCAATATGATTTAATACAACTTTACAAATCAATTTTAATCACATTAAACCCAATTTCCAATTATCTCTGAATTTCAAATATTAAATTATCGATTTAATATCCAATTAAATATAGATATTCGAAATATAATTTATTCGACTTACAAATTTTACTTGTTAATATTAAAAATCAATTAAATATATGAATTTTAAATGACGGGAATTCTGGGTCGTTACATTGGTTGAACAATCTTTTGTTTGATTTATTCGATATAAACTCATTTGAATATAATATTTGATTTTGAATTTGTTATGGGATACTAATTGAACTAAGTCACCCCTTACATTTGAATTTTTTTGATTTGGAATGACTTGATTATGATTATTAAATGACAGACATATGTTACTACCTTGATCCGATTGAACTGACTTATAATGAGATGCTAAGGAATATTAGATGATTTGTAAGTAATGTTTCAACTGGCAACGATATGCTAGTAGGGCACCTTGATACTTGATATATGATTACTTATTGGTGATATTTTGATCAGTTCATACTTGGTTGTAATGGGATGTTGGGAGATACGGCCGATTTTTTATCAATGTTTCGGCCAGTAGTAAAATCATAACTATAAATATTGTTACATAGTTTGTACCGCATGATAGAAAGATATATGACTTATGTATGATATATGAACTTTGAGAGAAAGTAGGATGATGATGATTTATATTTAATGTTTAGGCATGGATAAAATCCCTTGATGTTAATGGGTCTGCAGTGACCTTTAATTCGTAGATGAATCCTGGGAACTACATTATTCACTATAGCTAGCTTGATAGATGACCTGAAAACACAACTGACAATTTGCCAGTATTAATACATGCTCTTGATCAAAGAAAGTTTTTTATCCAAAAAAGCATGCTTTTGGGGGACAAGTGTTACCAACAAATTTTCAGTAGTCATGGAATTGACTTGGGTTGTTAGGAGAACTTCCACGGTGTTAAATGGTGAACATTGGATAAAACCACATCTAAGTCTGATTTACTTTGAGCGAGTGATATTTCGATGGAACTGTACCGAATGATAAAGGAATAGATCATAAAGCTCAGAAGAGATCAAGAACGAAATATTTAAGGAAAAGTTTAAGATTGGAACTAACCTAATTTATAGGTGATGATCGATAGAAAGATGATTTTAGGCACACTTTGCTTTAGCTATGATTCAACATGCCATTTTGAAGAAAAAGACAAGTTTTGAGGATTAGGGGATCTATCGGTGGTGAAACCATATTTTTCGGAAGGTATTTTAAAAAAAAATACATGAAGCCGAAGGGCCTACATATAGCTCATTTCGAAAGGAAAGATATACAACCGAAAGGGCTATTCTGGCTACTAACCTTGAAGCCTTAAGTAATCTTAATGAAACTATAACGCCTATACCAAAAGTACAAAACCCGAAGGGTTACATACATAAGATTTTATAGGGATAAAGATTTAACTAACTCAACTTACATCCTAAAGACCCAAAGCTGGAAGATTAACCCAAAAGGCCAAGCTAATATAATGTTTTGTTTAGTTATTTATAAGTACAAAAAAAGTTGAAGGGTGTAATATCCTGAAAGAACAAAGCCTCGGGAAAGATAGAATTATCGAAAGCACTATGCATAGTGTAGTAATGCTGCAAAATCTCAAATATACACTTGTACGCTCGAGATATATGTTAGAACCACATATATGTTGTTTTGATGATAACAACCATACAACAATGCTACTAATATGTTTATTAAGTTATTTCAGGTGAAAACAATGATGGAAAAGGTGAAAAATAAATTGACTAAAAATATGCGAAGTGGGGACTCAAACTTGGGTGGGCTAAGAGATGAGCGCATGTTTTTACCATTGAGTTAAGGAAGCTTTTGGAAGCTATTCTATTCGATCGACTGAAATCCTTGCTTAGTCGACTGAATTAACCTAAGTTGACTAACTTATAAAAAAAACTACCAACTGAATCAATCCTGAAGTTCTGGACCAAAATTGGGAAATTTTAGTCGAATGAAATTGATCCTCAATCGATTGAGCTATTACAAAAACGACTATTTTTTTGAATTGGTGACTTCAATTCTCTTCGCTCCAGAAGTTGCATCTTTGCGCTCCTGCAGCCACTTCTCTTCATCAATGCGAATTTGGAAGGTTGCAACCTTACATTAGCATACCTACAACAACAATATAATCCTCTAATCATTCCTAAATCATTGATATTAAAAAAACTCTATGCTTTGAGTTCCAGGCCTCAAACTCTCAATTCCTAAGCAATACTTCGAATTCCATGAAATTCATGTGATTCAGAGCTTTCGACTAATGTACTTCATCTCCACATCCCATATTCTAGTCAAATAAACTCCTTAGCCTATACACCTGTTAGCACCAGCATTGGTCACTAACACCTTTAAGAGAGATTATGTAGAGAGACCAATGAAGAAAGTAAATTTAAATAGAGAACAATTCGCTAAATTAAACGCAGAAAACAAGAACACCAGATTTATAGTGGTTTGGCGTAACTGCCTACGTCCACTTTGAGGTTAATGTTTTTTGCTTTTCTCAAAATTCGATTACAGATACAATCCATACACAAAATACTTGATTATATTTGTTAAGCAAAGAAGATAAGTCATGAATGAGTCTTGAATGCGGTAGAGTCTCTCCGGTGTTCTCTAAAAAAGGTCCCTTTCACTATGCCCCTGCCTCTCTATTTATAGACAAAGATGGGTTGGACTTTTGGGACTAATAGCAAGATAGCTCGGCCCAAAATGAGTGACTTCTGTGTGCCGAGCCATAAATGTCGAGAGGCAAATGCCGAACCATGTCTCTAGGCTGAACGAGGTAGTATGTTGACTGAGATGTGTAGGCCGAATGAGGTCCGATGCCGACCAAGGGGAGATGCCGAACGACATGCTCATGCCGAGCGAGGCCATGTGCCGAACGAGGATGGAATGCCGAGCAAGGGTGGAATGCCGAATGAGGCTGAATGCCGATCGAGGCTTGAGTGCCGAGCGAGGCATGAATGCCGAACGAGGCTGGATGACAATCGAGGCTTGAATGCCGAGCGAGGCATGAATGCCGGACGAGGCTGGATGCCGGTCGAGGCTTGAATGTCGAGCGAGGCTGGATGCCGGTCGTGGCTTGAATGTCGAGCGAGGCATGAATGCCGAGCGAGGCACGAATGTCGAGCGAGGCATGATGACGGTCGAGGCTTGAATGCCGAGCGAGGCAGGATGCCGGTCGAGGCTTGAATGCTGAGCGACCCAGTTGTGCTGAATAAGAATGTCGTGCCAAATGGTGTTGGATGCCGAACGGTGCAAAAACGTCGTGTCTCCAGTTGCCTGGTCAAACCTCCAGGTAACACTTTCCCCCCCAAAGTGCATCATGTGGTCGAACTTGATGTGCTTTAAATTACGAGTTTCCATGTTTTTCTTCGAGCCTTCGCTTAGTCTCCCCGATGGAATTTTTCCCTAAATGCCGAACGAGGCATTGTATGCCGAGTGGCATGCTAATGCCGAACGACATAATGCCGAACGAGAGGCATGCATTGACCGGTTCTACCAGTCACAGCCCATTTAACTTCCCCTCTCTCTGTTTAAGCCGATACTCCTTCTTTTTCTTTTTTTACTTCTACTTTTCAGAAACTACGAACTCGACTCCCAACAGACTTCAGCTAACTACCTACCCTTCCTCCCCAAAACTCCATACGTTGCCTCGTCTCCTATTCTAGAATCTTCTCAAGTTTCAACTCGTTCTTTAGGCAACGACCCTTCTTTTAAACGCTACACCTCGAACAAGAAACCTAGCACGAGATTCGAGCTCGTGAATCTCTGTAAAATCGAGGTCGTTAGGAATCGTGTAGAACAGTAATTGAGGGCGAGCCGTTGTTATTTAGAGGAGTTTAAAGCTAGGTGGAGTGGAGGAGACAAGTGGACGTTGGAGGTGCTTGAAGGAGAGAGGTGGTGGAAGAAGTAACATTGTGGCTCGACATCACCTCCTTATGCCGAGCGATGGAGGGAAATATGGGATTTGAAATGGACTTATGTTTTAATGCGCCGAGCGATGCGGCTCGGCATAGCCACGACTCGGCATAATTTCTTTATGCCGGCTGAGATTGGAGGGAAAAGCAGGAAAGAAATAAAAATTAGGTAGAATTCCGAGCAACATGGCTCGATATGACTTGCCGAAGGACTTGGCTATGCCAGTCGGTAGGGAAGGAGTAAAAGTGGCGTTAAGGACAGAATGTCGAACGATGCAGCTCGGTACGAGCATGGTTCGGCATGATTTCTCGCACATCGAATGGTGAGGAGGAAGAGTTGGAAGATTGGCATGCCGAATGATGTGGCTCAGCATGTTTACGGTTCGGCATGTCTTGCCACATGTCGAACGCTAATAATGAATGGTAGGAGAGTGTTTGTTGTTGAGGGCAGGATGTCGAGCGAGGTGGCTCGGCATAATTGTGGTTTGGCATACCTAGTTGAATGCCGAACGATGAAGTGATTAGGTAGGAGGGTTGTGTACAACAGCAACACCAGTCGAACCTAATGCATTATTGACTAAATACATACTTTATGCCTGAACATAGGATAATGAACAAGGACAGACCCAAACAACAAAGCATATCGGACAATCCGGACTGATAAATCCCGTGTTTGAACAACTAACAATTTGGACTTTAACTTGTTTAATAGTTAATAACCTTTCAAATGCAGTGACGATGTCAAGTTCAAAACATAAACCGTCTTACGACAGACTTTCGTAGACGGTCAACGATGACGGTCTTTGAAGACAACAATTCAAAGCTTAGACTTATTTAATCAATTCAGTGTCTTTTCACTGCCCATCACTTACATTTGAACGATCGCACTATTTCACACACCTCATGGGGGGATTTTTATGTCGTTAATTATAATATCGATTATTTTTCAAGTATAGTTCAAACAGGTGCCTTGTCAGATTCAATCTCCATTAGAGATGTCTAGGAAATCAAGCTCTGCCATGATCTCCGATAGACCTGGGCCATCCTCTCGTCAAGAAGTTGTAGGAACTTCAAATCCATCAACTACCCCTGCTCAAAACTTTCCGAGCCATGCGACTGCATATGTCGACTTGGCACCCGACGCTTTGGAGGTAGCTATTTTCTTAAATGACCTAATCGATTCACAGGCCTCAAAGATTAATGAAAGTACCCTTCTTCGGATATGCTATGTCCATGGAATCCCCTTCGATGATGTGTTAGTTCCTTCGGGGCGTGATTGTCTGCACTTGTCCTCAGTCGGATACACAGCTTGCAACAGATTCATGTGCTGGGTTGGCAGTGTGCCACCATTCAACTCATTTCTTCGAGACGTGTTGTAGTATATCGAGATTGCCCCATCGCAACTGCATCCGAACAGCCATGCATTCATATACAACACTTGCATCCTCTTTATGAGTGTCCTCTTCAGGCTTCCGACTTCGGGAGATATCTGATACATCTATAGCATCAAGAGATTGACGGATAGCCCATCATTCATGTTTCTCGAGCCGCATAACAAATGCCAAATTATGACTGGGGCATGGATTAGTTTTTCCCAGTATAAGCAAAAGTGGTTCTATGTGCGTTGCCCCCTGGCTTTGGCAGAAGATGGGTAGAAGAAAGTAAGTTCTTTTTCTGGATCGATACTTGAATTTGTCGAGCTAACATCGTTTCTGACTTTTCATTCATCTTTTCAGGTATCAACCCACGTCCCGAAGGCTCCGGGTACTCTGAGGCAGCCGAAGCTAATCGAGCCATTCCCGCGGAAGACCAGGACATCAGATCACTCATTTCAAATGAGTCGCTTTCAAAGTTCGAGTTGTTGGCGGAAGGTCGCCGAATAAGCCTCCCCCAAGGTGTTTCCATACCCAAGCCTGCTTCGGGAAAAGGAAAGAAGAAGGCCAAGTCCTCAGCACACAACGCCCTTGAGACGCCGGAGGAGGGGGAGATTATTGAAACCGAAACGCCCGAAGCACAGGGCAAAAATGTTAGTCGATTCCGGGACCCAATAGTTGAATTTCACGACATTAAAACATCGCCTTCCTCTTCGAATAAGAAGAAGAAACTGACCTATAAGCTAGGGAAGAAAAAGGTTGGTGGAACTTCTAAAGTTACCCTTATTCCAACGAAGAAAGAAGCTTCCTCTCAGCACTTAGAAAGTTCTCTGAAGGGCCTGTCGAACCTCACCATACCAGAAGATCTTCTCAACTATGGCTTCGACGATCTAGAGGCCCTTAAGCTTAATTCGCCCATGAGAGGTGATACAAGCGTTCAAGCCCAAAACCAGGGAGAAAAAAATCCTATTAGTAAAGAAACCGGTCAATAGGGGGGAAACACTAGGACACACACAAACACATGCACTTCACCTTGCACTTAAATTTCTGTTGTCACCCTACCCCTTGCTAACTCATCGCTATTTAAATTTTGTGCAGGTGACATGGGGCGCAACATGGACTTGACCGCCTTCGTGGTTCATCGACCATTCTGGCTGGGATTCGGGCTCCGGCAAGCGTCGAGATAAAGATGAATATGGCGATCGAGACTACCACCGCTGAGAGTCATCACACTGAAGAAAAACTTATAACCAGCGCTCATATCCTCGCGATCCTCCTTCTCAATCGAAGCACAGCAAAGAGAAATCTGGACCTAAGAGGTCTCAGCCTAAGGCCCATCGGGATCAACACTCCGGCTCATCAAGCATCAGGCAATCTCGAGACCCCTACAGAACACCCGCAGTCTTCAAGCAGACTCCTCTCGCTCCTATAACTGATCCATCAATCGCTGAGCTTAGAGCTTCGTTGTAGAAGATATGATTTGACGGCATAAAGTATCTTCCGGCGATTCGTCAGATTCCAAGGCATGTTAAGCAAAGTGCTATCGCCTGCACTAATGATGTCTACGTTCAGCACGATGCATTCGTGCAATTAGCCAAGAAAGTTTCATAAGTTTCGATAGAGCATCAGCATGAGATAGATCGCCTGAAGCTTGAGGCTATCCATGATAAAGACATTATTAAAGCTCTAGACGAAGAGCTTGCTTCTTATAAGTCTCAGCTTGAAGCTGCCCAATGGAGCCCTAAAGACACTGCCGAGGCCGTTACTCGTATGGAGTCAACCCATAAAAAAGAAATCAACGAGGCGGTCCAACGCTGTGGGGCCCTAGCTCTAGAGAAGGAATCAGTGCAGAAAGAGAGGGATGCATTTGGCCTCCGAGTCAAAGAATTCGAGGAGCAACTCCACAAAGAAAGAGAAGAAAAGATCGCTGCCCAAGAAGAGTCGCAACGATATTGCGACCAAACCGTTGCTACACGACTCCTAAAGGCGAAGCTTGATGATGAACTTTGTAAAGTCAGGATGCTAGAAGATGAAGCTCGTGAAGAGGGTAAGAAAATAGCATCTATGGAGGTTGAATCCCGCCTTGAGGCGGCTAAAGAAGCTGGTAGGGAGGAGGTCAAAAGCATGTTCGACCCATTGATTGCAGAATTCAATGCCTGCGTCCTCAATCACCGAGACTTAACTTTTCTGGGTGAGGGCTACCTCGAATCCTTAGCTGAGGTGTGGGAGACTTTAATAAAAATCAGGAAGGTCAAACATGGCACCGAGGAGGTCGATGAAGATGCTTTGATAAAAGAATTTCTTAAGGGAAACGAGCCTTAAGACCTGTCTGCGGCAAAAGATCTATACTACAAAGGCTCTCCCTCAACAAAAGGGAAAGATCTTATTACCGGTCCATCCAGGATCGAGTCTCAAGCTCATGCGCCTACTCAGCCGGCTGATCGGCCGATACTTGATCCATTTGAGCAGCATATCAGTTACCACTTAGAGGACCCTAGCCTCGGCTTTCACATTCTATCTCCCATTCCAGAGGGTGAGACCTCTCAGATGGCTGAGAGCCTGTCGAAACCTGGTAGATAACCCTTCACTTTAACATTCCAAAAGTCGTCGTTTTTCACAAGGGACTACTGTATTATAATGCTTGTTTTTCCTGATTTTGTGCGGGCCATTCTGATCCCGAGCTCACTCTGAGGAGCGACGTCGCCAAGAGGGTGAAGGAAAAAACAAGTGAGGCTACTCACGAAGGGGAGGCTCCCGGTCCAGATGCTTAGGTGATCGGAGTGCTTGATGAGGATAAGCCTGAGGCTTCCTCTCCCATCGATGGGAGTTATGAAATCAAAAATACAGGCGCCTTTGAACACATCTAAACTGAGCATGAAGGAGCAGCTTGAGAAGGAGAAGTAAAAGACGATCAAGATCAAAGTCGAGCCTCAAGTTGTGGACCTGGACGATCTTCTAAATAAGCCGTTGAAGGTCATCCTCCTTGGCGGGTCTAGGCCAATGGAAGTTCCCCGTACTTATTCAGTTGTTGCTTCCCCATCAGAGAAAATTACCAAGGGCAAACGCACGGGAGAGGAGTCTTGTGGGAAGAAGTCGAAGAAGTAATCGTTGCTCTCGTTCAACGAAATTTAGTTTAGATTATGTAATTATTTTTATTTATTTTCGTAGTCCATTTAAATAAACTTTTGACTCTAAATTTTGGAGGAGTTGAGTAGAAACTCATTTTTGAATAAATAAAGCCTAGTTCTTTTGTCTTTCGAAAGACTTTAATCATTCAGCTTTCTGCACGATTGTGGTCGAAACCCAAGTTGTTGTGAGTTACATGAACTTCTCACTTTATCTTCATATAACTCTAAAATTCTATGGAGTTGTTCATCCTATATTCCATGCTTCAAACGCTTAGAATACTTTTTAATCCGTACGTCGGGGACTTGATGACTTCAAGTCACTCGTGTCTCGGTCCGCACTCCGGGGACTTAGAGATTTTTAGTCGTTTATACTCCGATCCGCACTCTGGGGACTCAAAGTATCCAGTCCGTACTTTGGGGACTTGGAGATTGTGAGTCGTTTATACTCTAGTCCGCACTCTGGGGACTTAGAGTACTCCAGTCCGCACTCTGGGGACGTGGAGATTTTGAGTCATTTATACTCCATTCCGCACTCTAGGGACTCAGAGTACTCCTGTCCACACTCTGAGGACCTAGAGATTTAGAGTCGTTTATACTCTATTCCGCACTCTGGGGATTCAGAGTACTCCAGTCCGCACTCTAGGGACTTGGAGATTTTTAATCGTTTATACTCTAGTCTGCACTCTGGGGACTCAGATTACTCAAGTCCGCAATCTGGGGACTTGGAGATTTTGAGTCGTTTATACTCTAGTCCACACTCTGGGGACTAAGAGTACTCTTGTCCGCACTCTGGGGACTTGGAGATTTTGAGTCGCTTATACTCTGATCTGCTCTTTTGGGGACTCAGAGTACTCCGGTCTGCACTTTGGGGACTTGGAAATTTTGAGTCTCTTATACTCTTATCCGCACTCTGGGGACTCAGAGTACTCCAGTCCGCACTCTGGGGGCATGGAGATTTTGGGTCGCTTATACTCTAGTCCACACTCTGGGGACTCAGAGTACTCCAGTCGAAACTCTGAGGACTTAAATTTTTTTAGTCATTTATGCTCTAATCTGCACTCTGGGGACTCAGAGTACTTTAGTCCGTACTCTGGGGACTTAGAGGTTTTGATTCGTTAATACTCTAGTCCGCACTCTGGGGACTTAGAGTACTCCAGTCCGCACTCGAGGGACTTGGAGATTTGGATTGCTCGTGCGCGTTCATACGTCTGACAGAATAATGTATCTCTTAGTTATTCGCACAGGGTTATCATACATAGAAACATCAACAATTCACGGAAAAAATGGCTTCAATCCTTTATTAATGCAAATAAGCTAAATTGTCTTATTACATGCCGTAAACTAGGAATAAAAACTTGCTTGAAATAATTGCAACTAAATAATGAAAGAAATGAACTAAGTATAATAATGCCACAAATGCTCGCTATTTTCAGGCTCGGGAAGTGTCGCACCATCAACGGTCGCTAGCTTGAAAGTTCCTTCTCCGAGCTTCCATTCAATGACGTATGGACCTTTCCATACGGGGCTCATATGTGATGGAACTAGGAAAATTCGTTTCAAAACAAGATCACCCAAACCGAAGATTCTCGATCAGACTTTTTCATTATAATATCGAGCAACTCGGTGTCTATATGCGGCCGCTCATAAATTAGCTTCTTCACGCTTTTCATTAACGAAGTCCAATGATTCCAGCAGAAGATCTTGATTCGACTCAGAATCATAATAAGTTACCCGATGTGATGGTACATCAAGTTTTACGGTTATAACAACTTCCATGCCATATGCTAATGCGAATGGAGTGTGGCCAGTCGCAGACTTGTGGGTGGTTCTAAAAGCCCAAAGTGCTATTGGAAGCTAATCTACCCACTTGCCTCTAGCCTTTTCCAAACGCTTTTTCAATATGGACTTGATTATGTTGTTCAAGGCTTCCACTTGTACATTGGCCAATCGACCAATAGTGTCCATAGCGAAGGATTTTCTTCTCTAATGTCTGCCCTTCGGTATGGACATCACATTCCCTTTCACGAACTTCCTTCAGGACTCGTTTTATCTTATCATGGGCAATGCATAGGAGTAAGTGGGTCGAGAATCCCCTCCGATACATTACCACATCTTGCATTACATAACGCGAAGCCTTACGAATGACTTGTCGTCTTTCGCTCCTTCTTTCCGACACGACCCCATGTAACAAGTACAACTTGAATGAGGTCATTCATGATTCCTTCTCGATTTCTATTTCTAACATGAAATCTTCCTCCATCATATTTATGCTCGGAACATGTAAGTTTTCAACGGGAAACAATCCCATCTGTTGCGCATCGCCAATGCTTGCAAATTTTGCCAATGAATCGGTTGCTCTGTTTTGATCACGCACGACATGTGAAATATAATAATACTTGAGATTTGCTAGCAGCTCGTGAACCTGGGCCAGGTATGGGGCAAGTCTCTGCCCTTTTGCTTGATAGTCCCTCCGGACTTGGTACTCCACCAGTTGTGAGTCAATGCTTCATACTCAGCTTCGTTATTCGTTGCTGTGAATTCGAGCTTCAAAGCGTAGAAAATTGATCGATTTTCAGGAGTCACAAGAACTATGCGAGCCCCCGAACAACGGTCGTTAGATGCCCCATCGGTGTACATCTTCCATCGAACGGGGGGTGTGACATTGTGGCCGTTTAATTCGTCTGTCGGGGTGAATTCAGCAAGAAAATCTGCTAACGCTTGCCCCTACATGGCCCTTCGTTGCAGGTAGGTAATATCAAACTGACTCAACTCGATGTTCCATTTTAACATCCTTCCAGAAGTTTTCGATCGTTACAGTACCTGTCGCAAGGGTTGATCCGTGTAAGCACTGATTGAGTGTGCCTGGAAGTATGGACGAAGCTTGCATGATGCAATCACCAAGCAGTAAGCTAGTTTCTCAATCTCGGGATAATTTCTTTCAACCCCCGTCAAACGTTTACTGACATAATACACTGGCTTTTGAACTCGGTCCGCCTCGCGAACCAGAGCCGTACTGATAACATGCTGGGATATAGCCAGGTATACATACAGCATTTCATGGTCAATTGGTTCTAATAGCACCGAGGGACTTTCTAGATGGCTAACTAGAGCTCGGAATGCTTCCTCGTAGTCAGTCGTCCACTCGAAATTATTCTTTCCTTTCTTTATCACATCAAAGAAAGGAACGCACTTATCCGTAGCTCTAGAAATGAATCGACTCAGCACGGCCGCCTTTCTGTTCAAGCTTTGTACTTGCTTTATTGTTCTGGGCACTTGTATGTCCCGAATAGCCTGAATCTTTTCCGGGTTAGCATCAATTCCACGTGCATTCACAATGAAACCCAAGAACTTCCCTGATGCAATGCCAAAAGAACACTTCAAAGGGTTGATCTTCATGCCGTAATGCCTGAGTATATCAAACATCTCTGCTAAGTCTCGAATGTGGTCGTTTGACCGTCGTGACTTCACGAGCATGTCATCCACATAGACTCCATTGTTCTGCCGATCTTATCTTTAAACATTCGGTTCACTAAATGCTGATAAGTCGATCCAGCATTTTTGAATTCGAAGGGCATCACTACATAGCAATACAACCCAACATCTGTGACGAAACTGGTGTGCTCTTGGTCTGGAATGTGCCTCGGGATTTGATTGTATCCTGAGTATGCATCCATAAATGACAGTAGCTCGTGTCCGGCCGTTGAATCGACCCGCTGGTCAATCCTAGGTTAAGGGAAACTATCCTTCGAGCATGCTTTGTTTAAATCAGAATAATCAACGCAAGTTCTCCACTTCCCATTCGCTTTTCTTACCAGCACATGGTTAGATACCCATTCGGGGTAGAGGGCATCACGAACGAACCCATTGGCTTTATGTTTGTCTACCTCCTCTTTGAGAGCATCAGACCTCTCTGTGTCCATGACCCTCCGTTTATGTTTTACTGGGACGTACTACGGGTCTATGTTCAACATATGACTTGCATTGGTGGGAGAAATCCCGCACATATCAGAATGTGTCCAAGCGAAAACATCTAGATTCGCTCGAAGGAAATCAGTAAGATCCTCGCCAATGGCGGGTCGAGTTGCGATCCAATCTTAAGTACTCATGATGGGTCATTCCAGCTGACTGGAATGTCAATCGTCAGCTCAGCCGGTGCTGCATTCACTTCCCCTTTTCTCTCCATTGAGCCTGCCTCGGTTCTGCAACATAACATGCGTGAACGGTCGCTTGATCGCATGCTCTACGCCAACTCTACGACATGTCAAACACCATAGGGCCAAAGCTGCCCTAAACTCTGCCAGGGCCGGACGACCCAGAAATACATTGTACGGAGAGTCAACATCCATCACTATGAACGGAATCGCACTCTCCTACACTCACCTTCTCACAATTTAACTGGTAACATGATATACCCTATTGCGTCAGTCGCGACACCATTAAAGCCATGGATAAGGGCTTTGCATGGTTTTAAATCTTTTGTCTCCATCTTCATTTGGTCATAAGCCTTCTTGAAGATGATGTTGACAGAGCTTCCATAGTCAATCAAAATCCTTTTGACGTAAGCTTGCCCGGTCGTCGCAGATATGAACATCGGGTCAATAGTAGGAGCCTCCACCTTGTCTACTTCTCGACTCCTAAATGCTATATCGTCTGTCATCATGCGTTGTTGTTTGGCAGGGGTTCTGTCCTCCACATTCGAACAACATTCATAATTCACATGCCTTAAGGAGGTAGCATATCGTTCCACCTCCTGCCAAATATTTTCTGCAGGATGAGGTCCTCCGACTATAGTGTTGATGATCAACCTACCCACGGTTCGGGCAGGTTCCTCTGGATGGCGTGGAGCCGGCCCGCGTTCGGGGTCTGACGTTCCTTGCCTACCCTCTGGTGGGTTCTTAACAAACTCCTACAGCTTTTTCTGCCTGATCAACTTTTCTATGGCGTCATGGAGGTGTCTACACTCCTCAGTATTGTGCCCGTGGGTCTCATAGAAGCGACAGTACTTCCCCATCTGCTTCTATTCCTCTGTGGACTCTTTCGGGCGTGGCTTTCTGTATTGAAAGGTGTTACAGGTAGATAGTTAAATGTTTTCAAGAGATGTATTCAGGGGGTGTATTCATTGTAGGTCGGAATCCTCGACTTCCATTTCCCTGTCTCTCTTTTCTTTCAGAGATTTCCGCCTCTGGATCCTTTAGATTGCCCAGGCTTGTTCTGGACGTTGACTTGAACTTTTCTCGAGTTGTTGACGGATTGCTTCACGGTGACGTTAATTTTCACAGTCTCCTGAATAGGCCCTGATGCCCTATCTCGTCTTGTTCATCGAGCTTCCTCCCTCCTTCTGAACTTATGAGCTTTGGAATAGAAACGCTCCAACGTAGTAGGGGGCTTTCCCGCCAACCAATCTTCAAACTCCGAGTCTGGACCTACACCTCGCATTACTGCCATCAAAATTGCATGGTCGTTAGGGTTGCTAATTTCAGTGGCGGAAACATGAAACCTCTACAGGTACACTTTCAAAGACTCTCCTAAAACCTGGATTACGCTTGACAAGGACATCACATCCTTTGGACGAGTAGCATGTATCCTGAATTGTTCAACAAATTTCATTGCCAACTCGTCGAAGATGGATATAGACCGCGGAGGAAGTCGAGTAAACTACATGATGGCGATTTCGGACAAAGCGATTGGGAAGCACCTACACTTGGTCGTATCATTCGCTCTTGCAGAATCCATCATCCATTCGTACCTCATCACGTGTTTCCTAGGGTCAGTCTTCCCTTCGTAGGCTGGGATAGTCGGCATACTAAACTTCCTGGGATACTCAGCTTGTAGAATAGTATCTGTGAAGGGAGTATGACTCCTAGACACTCCCCAATCTTCATTGGTCAAGCCTAGGTTCTCTCTCATTAACTGCCTAACCATGGCTGATAAGTCTGGAATTTGTATGGAGGGTGGAAGGTTAGGTTCTGTTCCATGGTACCGTGTGGGTTGATGTCCCGCCTGCTAGCAATCAGCCAAGCGTGCATCGTGAAGGTCGGCTTCATTAAGGTCTTGGTGAGTGGGGCGTCCGGTCCCCTCACGTGCCTGATCCCTGGTGGATCGATCAATGGCACCTGCCTGTGCAGCTTGAGTCTTATAGCGTCTACTCCTAGGAGGTTCATCGGTTGAGGTCGAGCTATCAGACAAAGAATACAGAGCAGGGATTCCTCCAGCATTCTGATGCTGCTGCTGAGTAAGCTGAGTCATGAGATTAGCATTGACTTGAATCTGCTCAGCAAGTTGCCTTCTACTTTACCTGAGTTCTCTCATCAAGTCATTGAACTCTGTCCGGGTAATGACTTCCATTTGATTTTGGGTGGAGGGCCCTGCGCCTTGAATTGCTTATTGGTTTCTAGGTCCAACTTGTTGCACACTAGTAGTCTCGTGGACGTCCGCATTGTGAGATGTTAATCGGGTACGTGGTCTTCCCATAGTAGAGTCATCCGTCGAAACTCTGAATAGATTCAACGGACGTCCTATGAATAAGTCTGATCTCCTTTGGGGGATTTTTCAATCCAGTAGCTATAAAGTAGATCCTATCGGCCTGAGAATTCGTCTCTCCGTGAAAGCACCAAAATGTTAGCACCAGAATTGTTCAATAACACTCTTAAGAGAGATTAATAAAGAAAGTAAATTTAAACAGAGAACAATATGCCAAATTAAACGGAGAAAACAAGAACACCATATTTATAGTGGTTCAGCGTAACTGCCTACATCCACTTTGAGGTTAATCTTTATTGCTTTTCTCAACAATCGATTATAGGTACAATCCATACACCAACTACTTGATTTTATTTGTTAAGCAAAGAAGATAAGTCTTGAATGAGTCTTGAATGCGGCAGAGTCTCTCCGGTGTTCTCGAAAAAAGGTCCCTTTCACCGTGCCTCTGCCTCTCTATTTATAGAGTAGATAGGTTGGACTTCCCTGAGGGGCCTAGTAGTATGATGCCTCGGCCCAAAATGAATGACTTCTATATGCCGAGCCATAAATGCCGAGCGGCAAATGCCAACCATGTCTCTAGGCCAAACGAGGCAGTATGTTGAGTGAGATGTGTAGGCCGAATGATGTCTGATGCCGACCAAGGGGAGATGCCGAACGACATGCTCATGCCGAGTGAGGCAGTGTGCCGAACGAGGCTGGAGTACCAAGCAAGGCTAGAATGCCGAACGAGGTATGAATGCCGAACGAGGCATAAATGCGGAATGAGGATGAATTCCGGTCAAGGCTTGAATGTCGTGCGAGGCATGAATGCTGAACGAGGCTGGATGCCGGTCGGGGCTTGAATGCCGAGCGAGGCATGAATATGCCAAACGAGGCTGGATGCCGGTCGAGGCTTGAATGCCGAGCGAGGCTGGATGCTGGTGAAGGCTTGAATGTCGAGCGAGGTATGAATGCTGAACGAGGTTGGATGTTGGTCGAGGCTTGAATGCCGAGCGAGGCTGGATGCCAGTCGAGGCTTGAATGCCGAGCGACCCAGTTGTGTCAAACGAGAATGCTGTGCCGAACGGCATTAGATGCCGAACGATGCACAAATGTCGTGTCTCCAGTTACCTGGTCAAACCTCCAGCTAACAACACCCTCCACTCAATATAGTTTGGTCTTGTTATAGGAGTTATTGTACATCAAGGTAATATTTTGTATATCAAGATACACTGTGTCAGAAAGTAACATTTGCTACACTATTTGCGACTGTTGTTGAAGTCCTGTTTGATTGTTCAGACGGAGCCTATAAACCTGTTCCTTCGGGTGAAGTAAGGATGTTAATAGTGAAATTCCTAAGAGTTTCTTAAGGACTGGACATAGGACGAGAGAACCGAACTAGTATAAGATCGACTTTGTTATCTACTATTTATTTCTGCTGCATTTACATCGTTTACAACTGTTGGTCGTCTTTGATCCTGTGCATATTAACTAACAATATAGATGAAGAGATGGTGCCTTTAAAGTACACATCATCGATCCATGTTTTATATTTAGAGCAAGCAGGATCATTGCTAATTGTTAGTAATCTAATGTATTAGCTCAACAGAATAAGCCACATCATCAATTCATGTCTCTTCTAAAATAACTATAAGTTTGCACCAATCTCGATGTAGAAATGAACTCTAGGCAGTTGCATAATTTAGATACTAATAATAAATTGTACTTTCCTACATTAAAGCATTTTGTATAAACTCGTTAATGAAAGAATTAGCTGAATCACCACTCTAGTTGCCTATAGTATAAGACTCTAGGGACTCAGAGCACTCCAGTCCGCACTCTGGGGACGTGGAGATGTTAGGACGCTTATACTCTTGTCCACACTCTGGGAACTCGGAATACTCCAGTCCGCACTTTGGGGACTTGAAAATTTTTAGTCAATTATATTCTAGTTCGCACTCTAGGGTCTCAGAGTACTCCAGTCCGCACTCTGGGGACTTGGAGATTTTGAGCCGTTTATACTCTAGTCCGCACTCTGGCGACTTAGAATATCCAGTCCGCACTCTGCGGACATGGAGATTTTGATTGCTCGTGCGCGTTCGTACGTCTGATATTACATGCCGTAAACTAGGAATAAAAACTTGCTAGAAATAATTGTAACTAAAATATGAAAGAAATGAACTATGTATAATAATGCCGCAAATGCTCGCTATTTTCAGGCTCGGGGAAGTGTCGCACCATCAACGGTCGCTAGCTTGAAAGTTCCTTCTCCAAGTTTCCGTTCAATGACGTATGGGCCTTTCCATACAGGGCTCATATGTGATGGAACTGGGAAAATTCGTTTCAAAACAAGATCATCCTCACCACAGATTCTCGATCGGACTTTTTCATTATAATATCGAGCGACTCGGTGTCTGTATGCGGTCGCTCTTAAATTAGCTTCTTTACGCTGTTCATCAATGAAGTCCAATGAGTCCAGCAGAAGATCTTGATTCGACTCAGAGTCATAATAAGTTACCCGATGTGATGGAACATCAAGTTTTACGGGTATAACAACTTCCATGCCATATGCCAATGCGAATGGAGTGTGGCCAGTCGTGGACTTGTGGGTGGTTCTAAAAACCCAAAGTGCTATTGGAAGATCATCTACCCACTTGCCTCTAGCCTTTTCCAAACGCTTTTTCAATATGGATTTGATTATCTTGTTCTCCGCTTCCACTTGTACATTGGCTTTCGGACGAGCAACTACTGCAAATTTTTTCTCAATACCATATTTTTGGAAAAATTCTTTGAACCCTTTGCTTTCGAATTGAGTTCCGTTGTCTATAATGATGGTTCACGGAAGGCCAAAACGGCATATGATATTTCGTACAACGAAATTAATGACATTTTTGGTGGTGATAGTGGCCAAAGGCTCTACTTATGCCCACTTGGTTAAGTAATTGACCGCAACTATCACGTATTTCGCACCACCTTTGGATATGGGTAAGGAACTGACTATGTCGATCCCCTACATTGCAAACGGCCAGGGACTAACCATTTGTGTGCGTTCCGTTGGCGGAGCTCTCGGGATTTTCCCATATTTCTGACATTCGTCACATCTTCTCGCATAGTCTGCTGCATCCCGATTTACAATCGGCCAATAGTATCCATAGCGGATTTTCTTCGCTAATGCCTGCCTTTCGGTATGGTCATCACATTCCCTTTCATGGAATTCCTTCAGGACTCGTTTTATCTCATCATGGGTAATGCACCAGAGTAAGTGGGTCGAGAATCCCCTCCAATACATTACCCTATCTTGCATTACATAACGCGAAGCCTTAAGAATGACTTGTCGTCTTTCGCTCCTTCTTTCGGACACGACCCCATGTAATAAGTATTGCTTAAATGGGGTCATCCATGATTCCTTCTCGATTTCTGTTTCTAACATGAAATCTTCCTCCATCATATTTTTGCTCAGAACACGTAAGTTTTCAACGGGAAACAATCCCATCTTTTGCGCATCGCTAATGCTTGCATATTTTGCCAATGAATCGGCTGCTCTGTTTTTCTCACGCACGACATGTGAAATATCATAATACTCGAGATTTGCTAGCAGCTCTTGAACCTGGGCCAGGTATGGGGCAAGTCTCTACCCTTTTGCTTGATAGTCCCGTCGGACTTGGTACACCACCAGTTGTGAGTCACACAATATTTCAACTGATCTTACCCCCAATTCTCTGATAAGTCTCAAGCCAGCAATCAATGCTTCATACTCAGCTTCGTTATTCGTTGCTGTGAATTCAAGCTTCAAAGCGCAGCAAATTGATCGGTTTTTAGGAGTCACAAGAACTATGCCAGCCCCCGAACAATGGTCGTTAGATGCCCCATCGGTGTACATCTTCCATCGAACGGGGGATATGACATTGTGGCCGTTTGATTCGTCTGTCGGGGAGAATTCAGCAATGAAATCTGCTAACGCTTACCCCTGTATGACCCTTCGTGGCAGGTAGGTAATATCGAATTGACTCAACTCGATCTTCCATTTTAACATCCTTCCAGAAGTTTTTGGCCATTAGAGTACCTATCGCAGGGGTTGATCAGTGTAAGCACTGATTGAGTATGCCTGGAAGTATGGGCAAAGCTTGCGTGATGCAATCACCAAGCAGTAAGCTAGTTTCTCAATCCGGGGATAATTTCTTTCAACCTCCGTCAAAATTTTACTCACACAATACACTGGCTTTTGAACTCGGTCCGCCTCGTGAACTAGAGCCGTACTGATAGCATGCTAGGATACAGCCAGGTATACATACAGAATTTCATGGTCAATTGGTTTTGATAGCACCGGGGGACTTTCTAGATGTCTAACTAGAGCTTGGAATGCTTCCTCGCAGCCAGACATCCACTCGAAATTCCTCTTTCCTTTCTTTATCACATCAAAGAAAGGAACGCACTTATCCGTAGCTCTAGATGTGAATCGACTCAGCGTGGCCACCTTTTCGTTCAAGCTTTGTACTTGCTTTATAGTTCTTGGCACTTGTATGTCCCGAATGGCTTGAATTTTTTTCGGGTTAGCTTCAATTCCACGTGCATTCACAATGAAACCCAAGAACTTCCCTGATGCAATGCCAAAAGAACACTTCAAAGGGTTGATCTTCATGCCATAATGCCTGAGTATATGAAACATCTCTACTAAGTCTCGAATCTGGTTGATTGACCGTCGTGACTTCATGAACATGTCATCCACATAGACTCCATTGTTCTGCCGATCTGATCTTTAAAAATTCGGTTCACTAAACGCTGATAAGTCGCTCCAGCATTTTTCATTTCGAAGGGCATCACTACATAGCAATACGACCCAACGTCTGTGATGAAACTGGTGTGCTCTTGGTCTAGAATGTGCATCAAGATTTGATTGTATCCCGAGTATGCATCCATAAATGACAGTAGCTTGTGTCCGGCTGTTGAATCGACCAGCTGGTCAATCCTAGGTTAGGGGAAACTATCCTTCGAGCATGCTTTGTTTAAATCAAAATAATCAATGCAAGTTCTCCACTTCCCATTTGCGTTTCTTACTGCACTGGGTTAGATACCCATTCGTGGTAGAGGGCGTCGCGAACGAACCATTGGCTTTAAGTTTGTCCATCTACTCTCTGAGAGCAGCGGACCTCTCCATGTCCATGCCCCTCCATTTATGTTTTACTGGGACGTACTACGGGTCTAGTTTTACTGGGAGAAATCCCGCACATATCAGAATATGTCCAAGCGAAAACATCTAGATTCGCTCGAAGGAAATCAGTAAGATCCTCGCCAATGGCGGGTCGAGTTGCGATCCAATCTTAAGTACTCATGATGGGTCATTCCGGCTAACCGGAATGTCAATCGTCAGCTCAGCCGGTGCTGTATTCACTTCCCTGGGTCCCTCATCATCATCTCTCGGATCTATGTCTCTGTAGATCCGAGAATGCTGCCCGAGCCAGGGCTCGGGCGCTACTTGTCAATTATCAGTGTTTTGGATGCGGACGGAGCTATCCGAAACCTTACCCTTTTCTCTCTATTAAGCCTTCCTCGGTTCTGCAATATAACATGCGCAATGGTCGCTTGATCGCCATGCACTACGCCAACTCCGTTGTCTGTCGAAAATTTTAATGTCAAACACCATGAGGCCAAAGCTTCCCTAAACTCTGACAGGGCCGGACGACCCAGAACTACATTGTATGGAGAGTCAACTTCCATCACTATGAACGGTATCACACTCTCCTACGCTCACCTTCTCCTAGTTTAACTGGTAACTCGATATACCCTATTGCGTCAGTCGCGGCACCATTAAAGCCGTGGATACGGGCTTTGCATGGTTTTAAATCTTTTGTCTCCATCTTCATTTGGTCATAAGCCTTCTTGAAGATGATGTTGACAGAGTTTCCACGGTCAATCAAAATCCTTTTAGAGTAAGCTTGTCGTCGCAGATATAACCATCTGGTCAATAGTAGGAGCCTCCACCTTGTCTACTTCTCAACTCCTAAATAGTGTTGATGATAAACCTAGCCATGGTTCGGGAAGGTTCCTCTAGATGGCGTGGAGCCGGCCCGCGTCCGGGGTCTGACGTTCCTTGCCTACCCTCTGGTGGGTTCTTAACAAACTCCTACAGGTTTTTCTGCTTGATCAACTTTTCTATGGCGTCATGGAGGTGTCTACACTCCTCAGTATTTTGCCCGTGGGTCTCATGGAAGCGACAATACTTCGCCGTCCGCTTCTGTTCCTCTGTGGACTCTTTCGGACGCGGCTTTCTGTATTGGAAGGTGTTACAGGTAGATAGTTAAATGTTTTCAAGAGATGTATCCAGGGGGTGTATTCGTTGTAAGACGAAATCCTCGACTACCATTTCCCTGCCTCTTTTCTTTCCGGGATTTCCACCTCTGGATCCTATAGATTGCCCAAGCTTGTTCTAGACGTTGACTTGAACTTTTCCCGAGTTGTCGCCGGATTGCTTAACGGCGATGTTAATTTTCACAGTCTCCTGAACAGGCCCTAGTGCCTTATCTCGTCTTTTCCATCGAGCTTCCTCCCTCCTTATGAACTTATGAGCTTTGGAATAGAAACGCTCCAACGTAGTTGGGGGCTTTTCCGCCAACCAATCTTCAAACTCCGAGTCTGGATCTACACCTCGCATCACTGCCATTAAAATTGCATGGTCATTAGGGTTGCTAATTTCAATCGCGGAAACATGAAACCTCTGCAAGTAAGCTTTCAAAGACTCTCCCGGAACCTAGATTACACTTGATAAGGACATCACATCCTTTGGACGAGTAGCATGTATCCTGAATTGTTCAACAAATTTCATTGCCAACTCGGCTTGGATATTGACTGCGGAGGAAGTCGAGTAAACCACATGATGGAAATTTCGGACAAAGTGATTGGGAAGCACCTACACTTGGTCCCATCATTCGCTCTTGCAGAATCCATCATCCATTCGTACCTCATCACGTGTTTCCTATGGTCAGTCTTCCCTTCGTAGGCTTGGATAGTCGGCATACTAAACTTCCTGGGATATTCAGCTTGTAGAATAGTATCTGTAAAGGGAGTATGACTCCTGGACACTCCCCAATCTTCATTGGTCAAGCCTTGGTTCTCTCTCATTAACTTCCTGACAATGGCTGATAAGTCTGGACTTTGTATGGAGGATGGAAGGTTAGGTTCCGTTCCACGGGACCGTGGGGGTTGATGTCCCGCCTGCTAGCGATCGGCTAAACGTGCATCCTGAAGGCCGGCTTCCTTAAGGTCTTGGTGATTGGGGCGTTCGGTCTCCTCACGTTCCTGATCCGTGGCGGATCGATCAATGGCACCTGCCTATGCAGCTTCAGTCTTATGGCGTCTACGACTAGGAGGTTCATCGGTTGAGGTCAAGCTACCAGACGAAGAATAAGGAGCAGGGCTTCCTCCAACATTATGATGCTGCTGCTGAGTAAGCTGAGTCATGAGATTAGCATTGGCTTGAATCTGCTCTGCAAGTTGCCTTCTACTTTCCCTGAGTTCTCTCATCAAGTCGTTGAACTCTGTCTGGGTAATGACTTCCATTTAATTTTGGATGGAGGGTCCTACGCCTTAAATTGCTTGTTGGTTGCTTGGTCCAACTTGTTGCAAACTAGTAGTCTCGTGGATGTCCACATTGTGAGAGGCCGATTGGGTACGTGGTCTTCCCATAGTAGAGTCATTCGTCGGAACTCTGAATAGATTCAACGGGCGTCCTATGAATAAGTCGGATATCCTTTGGGGGATTTTTCAATCCAGTACTGACAAAATAGATCCTATCGGCCTAAGAATTCGTCTCTCAGTGAAAGCACCAAAATGTTAGCACCAGAATTGGTCATTAACACTCTTAAGAGAGATTAATGAAGAAAGTAAATTTAAAAAGAGAACAATATGCCAAATTAAACGCAGAAAACAAGAACACCAGATTTATAGTGGTTCGGCGTAACTGCCTACGTACACTTTGAGGTTGATCTTTATTGCTTTTCTCAACAATCGATTACAGGTACAATCCATGCACCAACTACTTGATTTTATTTGTTAAGCAAAGAAGATAAGTCTTGAATGAGTCTTGAATGCGGTAGAGTCTCTTCGGTGTTCTCCAAAAAAGGTCCCTTTCACTGTGCCACTGCCTCTCTATTTATAGAGAAGATGGGTTGGACTTCCCTGATGGGCCTAGTAGCAAGATGCCTTGGCCCAAAATGAATGACTTCTTTGTGCCGTGCCATAAATGCCGAGCGGCAAATGCCAACCATGTCTCTAGGCCGAATGAGGCAGTGCGTTGAGTGAGATGTGTAGGCCGAACGATGTCCGATGCCGACCAAGGGGAGATGCCGAACGACATGCTCATGCCGAGCGAGGCAATGTGCCAAATGAGGCTAGAATGCCGAGCAAGGCTGGAATGCCGAACAAGGCATGAATGCCGAACGACGCATGAATGCCGAACGAGGCATGAATGTCGAACGAGGCTGAATGCTGGTCGAGGCATGAATGCCGAATGAGGCTGGATGCCGGTTGAGGCTTGAATGCTGAGCGAGGTATGAATGCCAAACGAGGCTGGATGCCGGTCGAGGCTTGGATGCCGAGCGAGGCTGGATGCCGGTCGAGGTTTGAATGCCGAGCGAGGCATGAATGCCAAACGAGTTTGGATGCCGTCGAGGCTTGAATGCCGAGCGAGGATGGATGCCAGTCAAGGCTTGAATGTCGAGCGACCCAGTTGTGCCAAACGAGAATCCGTGCCGAATGGCATTAGATGCCGAACAATGCACAAATGTCGTGTCTCCAGTTACTTGGTCAAACCTCCAGCTAACAACACCTCCACTCAATATGGTTTGGTCATGTTATAGGAGTTATTGTACATCAAGGTGATATCTTGTATACCAAGATACACCGTGTCAGAAAGTAAAATTTGTTACACTATTTGTAACTGTTGTTGAAGTCCTGTTTGATTGTTCAGGAGGAGCCTATAAACCTGTTCCTTTGGGTGGAGTAAGGATGTTAATAGTGAAATTCCTAAGAGTTTCTTAAGGACTGGACGTTGGACGGGAGATCCAAACTACTATAAGATCGACTTTGTTATCTACTATTTATTTCTGCTGCATTTACATTGTTTATAATTGTTGGCCGTCTTTGATCCTGCGCATATTAACTAACAATATAGATGAAGAGAAGTGCCCTTAAAGTACACATCATCGATCCATGTTTTATATTTAGAGCAATCTGGATCGTTGCTAATTGTTAGGAATCTTATGTATTAGCTCAACAGAATAAGCCGCATCATCAATTCATGTCTCTTCCAAAATGACTATAAGTTTGCACCAATCTCGATGTAGAAATGAACTTTAGGCAGTTGCATAATTTAGATACTAAGAATAAATTGTACTTTCCTACATTAAAGCATTTGTATAAACTCATTAATGAAAGAATTAGCTGAATCAGCACTCTAGTTGCCTTTCAACAATAGTATAAGACTCTAAAGAAAGTATGAACAAAGTGGACAGAGGGAAAT
This sequence comes from Allium cepa, assembly GCA_030765085.1. NCBI lineage: Eukaryota > Viridiplantae > Streptophyta > Magnoliopsida > Asparagales > Amaryllidaceae > Allium > Allium cepa. Next base: position 752,087,652 of record CM060931.1, on the reverse strand, counting down.
AGCCCGAACCACTATAAATCTGGGTGTTTCTTTATTGCCTTTGTATTTGTACTTTCGGCTCTACTTATAAGATTAACTCTTGGACCAAATCTTTATCTATTCCTTTCAGTATTAAATCCTAAAACTTACTCTAAATCTCGACAACCCACTGAAGCCTTCGGTAACCAGCCACCGAAATGACTAGAATTAAATCAACTAGCCAAAGCCTGCTCTTCGGTCATTGTTTTTTAGTTTTATGAAAATCAAACCAAAATTTTGGCACTTGAAGGTGGGTCCATCCTTCATTTCCTTATCTATAAAAGTATCTTCATCAATTGGTCGTGAATAATGCATTAAAAGTAGATGCACACTCCTAATGCTCTAATGGCTATAATTAGGAATAAAAAAGGAAAAAATCGACAAGACCAGAGGATATTAGCTAAAAATTGCTACAAAGTATACATTTATTAAAATTCTTTAGAAATAAGATGTACAAGCTCTGTAAGAAAAATAGTAATAGCCAAGGTAAACATTAAAGGAAATGGTTCCCTTATTTGCTTCGGTAGAACCCGAAATATAATCGATAAGGTAAGAAGCTGAAATAATAAAAGTCAAGAGTGACTACATACCAATACATTTTAAGATAAGGTATGGATGCACTAATATACAAACTTTACAATACCGAAAGGAAAATAGTTTCTTTATATTAGAGAATAAAATAATACAAACATTTAGCACACAAGCAACAGAGAAGGTAAGACACTATATACACTGAAAGCATTATATTAAAGGCACAAGGAGAGATTCCTAAACTAATATTACAAAGTAATTTAATCAAAAGTAAAATAGTACAAATATTACTTATTCTACTATAATAGCCTTCCCTCTGCCCAAGACCTCTTTAGTCATTTATGGAGGAGTGCTCGTTGTAACTTGAACTTCTCTCGAATCTCTTATTATTGTAGTCTAGCTTACCCTCCGAGGATCCGGTGTGACAGCCTATCTCTTCGACCCTTAAAAATCGGCAATAATACATTCATGGTATTCATGAGCTGAAAATTCAAGTGTTTAGGAGGCAGATGATTAGGGGTAAAAAGAAAATAAAGATAATGGACAGAACAAATAGATTCTCAAAATGCATGGAATAACATATATTAATACATAAAGTTAGTACATACAATCACTCTCAAAATGATATATGAGAGTCACTTCAAGTACTAATCCAGCCAGGGACAGTTATAACTACCTATACCAATAGGTGTTAGTAGATACTTATACATAATATAATGGAAATAGAAATAGATAACTATCTACAGAGGAATCATCTGCTCTACGCTCCTCCAAAATGCTCCAAGCTAGATCCGACTATATGGCTGGCCAAAAATTAGGGCACCCAAGAGTTTAAGGGAATAGAATTAAACTCCAGGTCGGTCATGGGACCGATGTGAGAGAACTAAAAAGAACAAACACTTTTGAAAACAAAAGGTGTCTCATAATACCACGCTGCACATAAACACGGATGTGTTTTTATCTTATGATAACCAAAACCTTTACTATATGAATTCAGTGATATTATAATAGTGTTTAGATTATAATTACACATTAATCTTATCCAAAATTGTTACATTGATTAAATTTCAGCATAATAGGTATAGAACTAAGTTTGAAGGCGCTGATTGGATAATGGATTCCATACAATGGCAGGTAAGGGACTACCATCCCTATAGTACATTTATAGAGGAATGTACCGAGGACACATTGATATTCCTCTGCATTTGGCAAGACTGGCTTACCCCTTTCCGGTGACCAACACGATAATCCTAGATAGTACCGAATATGACATCACCACAGTTGTTACCAACCTTTACCGAGATCTCATAGCATGCAACACATAATCAATATATAGAGAGTAATCTTGAAAGGTGATGACCATACCCAAATGGGTGAAACCTACGTAGCCTTAGGGCATACCCTGCTTTAGCCATTTCCAGGTGTGAGGCCTGAGGCAACGTATTACCTTTTATTAAAAAACCATTTTGAATGCCACATTGTCATTTCTAATAACACATTATTGATCCCCAAAAAAGTACAACCCTCGAGTTCATATGCCTCAAGGAAGGGTGTTAAGTGTAAGAGGGGTTACCTCCTACACCACCAAATAGATGTACGTTTATAGAAAACAATGTACGTGGTCTTAAAAGTGCAATGTCATACACTCATTCATAAAGTTGTCCAGGTGAAGGACAAACCGAAGGCAGTCCTCCTACTACATCCTGTTTGGAAATCATCTCAAGTATTAGTAGCGAACAACCTTTGGAATATGAAGATTCCATAATGAAGATACTACTACCATCATATATATATATATATATATATATATATATATATATTGGGAATCACCTTAGAGATTAATGGAAAGTAGCCCTACATTATGGAGATCTCCAGTCTTCAAAATCATTTTCTTTAACATATCTTCACTTTCAAACATGTATACTTGTTCAAAGTGGTTTTCGCATAGGAATCAACCAAATCCGATCCTGATTTCTCGAACCAATTTTTGAAGAAAAGACGTCAAGTTATCAACAATGGACGAACCACAATCAGGTATAAATATTTGCAAATGAAAACTCTAACTTCAAATACTCAACGCCACTTTTCTATTTCAGACTTAAACTATTCCTTAGTTAACAATAAGGTCGGCCAAGTTAAGATACTACTACCTCTCAACACATGGCTCGACGGACATTCTTAATCTTTGAAATAGTTAGGGTCTCCATACCTTGAAATTTAGTATCAAGTACATGATGAAAACATTTTTCATATAGCTTATGGAAATTAACACTCTCATACTTAACACATTTTCGACATCTTGACCTTGTTTATCCCTCGTCTAAGAAAGAGGGTAGGTGAGCCAGGGCATTGGTCTCTCCTAATTAAACATCTCCTTTATTTAGGCACCTCACATCAAGATCTCACGAATAGAAGGATCAGTATACTCATTGGCTTTTTGCATTAAATACAAGATTGCATACTTTCCATAAACAATTTTGTTACAAAAACCAGAGTTCCTTCTATAAAATAAACCTCTTGTTTTAATACATAAATTCTAAACCATCTTTAAAAATACTTTTGCAAAAGACTGAATCATGCAAGTTCAAAAACCCTTTTTAATCAATTCATGAAATGAGAAGGTCAGGATTCCATGTGTCACTACAAGAAATTTCAATCAAAAGATAAAATCATATGCTTAACACCATAAGAAACCTTCGCATATGCATATAAACATATACGTGTTCATCATAATCAAAGAACTCCTTTAGAGTTCATTATTACACATGCTTTCCAAAGTGCATCATCACGACCTATTCGCTAAGACCACTTCGATATCACATTCTAGTCCTCTGCACAAAGTGGTTATTTATGCGATCCACCTTAGTGGGAAACCAAATCCAAACATCCAATATAGTCATCACATACACACATATACATCTTTCAAGTGATAATAATAAATAAATATATAACAAAATATTATTAGTTTAAAAGTTATTTAATGTGAGCTTTACTTGCATATTTGTTAACCAAAATTCCAAAAATGAGCTATCACTTCTTTGATAAAATCTGTGACCACACATGTATGAAACTTCCATTAGGAAAAGTGGCTCGAAGGGGTGGTAGGCGTGAGGAGTGGGTTCGACCTTCGTAAAGAAGGGAGGAGGTGCTTTAAAATTCGTGTCCTTTTGACGAAGGAGGGGATGGCTATGGCATAAAAGCCTAGTTTGAGATTTTAAGAAAGGAAAATAGATGTTTTTTAAGGTTTATTATGGAAGTAAGGAATAGGAGGAGGAAGAAGAAGTATTAGAAATGGAATGAGAAATGGGGTATTTATGCAAATAGCAAAAGGTGGTAAAAGACTTTTTACCCTCAAACCAAATTACCAATATACGCTTAGATTTTTTCAAAACCCATCCTTTCACTTCACATCATCTTACATAAATATCACTTCATTTGCAGCATAGATGAGTGCATATCAAATCAAATCTTAAAACATCAAATGAACATACCTTTTATTTTAATAATAAACTCAAAATATATTCTTTATAATAATAACTAACAAAAGTAAACTTACTTTTTCTTTTAGTGCTAAATGTAAATAGTTTAAAATGTTTAAGTATACATGTTTAAGAATGTAAATAAGGTTGCAATAACGTTGCACAACTTTCGTTCGATGAAAAAATATATAAAAAATGCATTTTGGTCATGCTTTTCGTTTAGGTTTTCCATCATTACTTAATAATTAAATTCAATTTATTAAGGCTACAAAAATCATATTTATGACATTTAATAAATACCTAAAACCCATATTTTCAAACTACAAAAACACAACGTCGAACTGCAAAAACGCGACCAAAATTATTTTCTTTCAAAATGAGTTTATATCTTTATAAAACCATTAAAAATTATTTATTAACATTATAAAAATAATTATAATGAATTATTTAGCATTTAAAATTAATTATTTGAATATTTAAAATTTATTAAATATTCACAACTATAAGGATAAAATCCCAGGTCGTTACCTTCTCCCCTCCTTAAAAGAATTTCATCTCGAAATTTAATGCACAGAGAAGATAACTCAAAAGAACATATATCATATATGATAAATCACACAAAAGAGATACATGATGAGTGACTACAACATAGGCGGTGAGTACACTACATTGATACAATATGCAAACTATACATCAATCCTAAACTTAGGATAAGCCTTCCTCATCCTATCCTCAGTTTCCTAAGTGCGATCTTCAGCATCCCTATTCCACATAACCTTAACTATTCTAACAACCTTTTTCCTAACCACCTCTTATCACGATCAACAATTCGAGTAGGCCGCTTGACAATAACCAAGTTTGGCTCTACGTCTAAAACTTCCTGGGTAGTTGTCTCTATAATTATCTCTGGGCTATTCACATATTCTTGTAAATGGGATTATGCATGAATTGTGCACACCTGATAACCTTTCTTGTAGTTTCACTCGATAGGAAAGTGGACCTATCCGCTCTAGAATGGGAAAATGTCCAATGTATCGAGGTGCTAACTTCCCAATCCTTCCAACTCTTACTACTTCCATCATTGGAGAGACTTTCGAATATATAAAAACTCCAATCGATAATTCAAAATTCTTATTCCTCTAATCGATATAACTATTCTATTTGGTTTGAGCTTCTTTTAGCCTCTTCCAGATCATATCTAGCTTCTTTGAGGCTTCTCGAATCATATCAGGACCAAGTACTAATCAATATCCAATTTCAATCCAACATGATGGTGATCAACATGGACAACCATATAAAGCTTCATAAGGTGCCATGTTAATACATTCCTAATGGCTGTTGTTATAAGAGAATTCCGCCTGATGAAGATGATACCCCCGTGAACCTCCAAATTCTAAGATGCAAGCTCTTAGAAGATCCACTAAAACTCGGTCCACCCTTCTGTTTTCCCATCAGTTGGGGATGATATGCGGTGCTTAAACTCGGCATCATTCCCAAAGCTGTTGGTAATGCTTCCTAGAACTAACTGATAAAAATTGAAACCTGATCACTTACTATGCAAGGCTTGAGGCAGTCCTTGTTGGCTTTATTGGAACAAAGTGTGAGCTTTTAATCAATCAGTCTATGATAACCCAAATGCCTTAATTTCCCTTCCTCAATCGAGGTAAGCATTAATGAAATCCATTGATATCTGGTCCCACTTTCGAGTTAGAATCTCGAGAGGTTGAAGTAGTCCTGCAGCCTTTTGCTGGTCGGTTTTGATTTATTGGCAATTTGCACATTTGCTAATGTGAATGGAAATGTCCCTCTTCATACTTTCCCATCAAAAAGTCTTCATCTTGTCTTGATACATTTTGGTAACTCCAATATGTATTGTAAGTCGAGAATTATGACATTCGACTAGAATTTCCTGCCTAATCCCATCGATATTTGGAACACATACTCTAATATGCATTCCTAAAATTCTTTGATCATCCACCTCGATTCCTAGCCATCTCCCTGGTAATCTGTTTTCCTCAACTGCCTTGGTTATCCTTGAAATATAAAAATACCTGAGCTAGTTTTCCTTTATACAATCAATCAAGGTTGGACATACCACTAAATATGCTATAACGGTAAGCTGTCGGCTTAGCACTACATTAGCTTTTCTGGATGTATATAAAATATCAAGATCATATAATGCGAGAAATTCTAACCAGCGTTTCTATCTCATACTTAAGTCCTTTTGAGCGAAAAGATATTTCAAGGATTTGTGATATGTAAAGAAATCAAACTTTTCGACCAATAAATAATGCCTCCATATTTTTAATGCAAACACAACGGCTAACAGTTTAAAGTCGTGCATTACATAATTTCGCTCATGAGGCTTTAGTTGCTTACATAAGCGATAACCTTCCCATGTTGCATTAACATTGCACTTACTCCTTCTCCACAAGCATTTGTGTATACTATTAGACTATTGCTTTCATCAACAATAGCTAGGACTGGAGCGTTGGTCAACCTATGTATACTCTCTTCAGCCATATCCTAAAGTGGAACATCATCTGAAATAGATTTAATATGATCTTCTAGATCCTTTACTATCTTCTTAAGTGTGACATTCTCTTTGAGAAGTTCCAGTTTGAAATTTTTATGGCAACTTAGATTAAAGAAACCGACTTACGTCCTGAATATCTCAAGCCTGACCATAAGCAGTTGCATTTCGGCTACTTTACTATCATAAGCCTTTTGAATAAAAACACAAGCTTGTTCATTACTTAGACTATTGGGACATGTTGATTCCAAAAAACACATAAATTAAAAAACAAGAAGTACAATATATTTTTTTCATTGCAACAAAAAGATTACAAGTGCTAAAGCTATAAAATTATACAAAGCATTTATAATCTCTGAAGACCAAATTTCTCTTTGGTACTAAGAACTATTCAAGTCCTATGGATTTAGCCTTAACAAGCTTCCTTGAAGGTGTAGCCATATCAAAAGATGAAAGCATTTTACCAGCCCTACCTTGAAAACCAAGAGCACAGAATGAGAAGAATCCTTACGTTATAGCCTTGAAATCATAGCAGAAACATCCTTCGGATCATATATAGAAAAAGAATTGCTCTCAGCAGATTGCCCTTCCATAATGGCCAAAGATGAAGAAGTTATAATTTTGAACCTATGCAGCCTCTGGAGATATGTGACCATAGAACGTTCAGAGAAATTGGATCCTCTTATGTTTTAATGCCCTATCTCTCGAATATTGTTTTGAAAGCTTTATAGGTTCCTTAAATACCTCATTTCGATCTCGAGACATAATTTGTCTTAAGACCTTATGTTTCAATTGATTTAATTTAGTCCTAAGTGTTCTAATAGTCTTGGAATAAGACTTATCGTGAGAATTCTTAACGTTTTCAAGACAATTAGAAAAATCCACATTCAAAGCATGCTCGCTTGTAGTCGGCCCCCATAGGTACTTATTTTTTTTTAGAAATTGATAGTTCCTAGTCTTACTAAGATTCCAAAGAACCTTATAATATGATATAGAGGTTCAAAGTGACTTCTTCTAGCTAGCCTAAAAAAATAGAAATTCAGGAAATAAAAAAATGATACAAATATGAACAGATGGAATATCAGAACAACCAGATCACATCCAAACAAACAAAGTGTCAAGATTAAACATATCCAATAAAAGATTACAAACTGTTTAAGATCGTTTAGAATTAAGCTGATTGGTAGTTAAAGGAGATTCCCCTGCCCCTTCCTCGGAATCTGCGAAAGCACCAGAAAAGGTACATTCGCCATTCTTCAATTCTACATGCTTTTGATTGAAGTATGTTTCAACCTACAGTGCATTTTCCTTCAAGAAGACAAAGGTTAATGTAACTTTCCACTATTTTGAGATACCAAAATAAATACCAATGATGTTGTATTCATCACCAGAATCATATTCAAGCGACAAATTGAGTTCAGTATGTTTTCTACAACACTAAGTAAACAAAGCAGCTAATTAGATTTTATTACACCCAATTGGTTTTAAATAATTCAATATATCATCATTAATCCTTATCATCCCCATGCAATGGCAAATAAAATAAAATATAAATAAAGTGTCATGTCCGACATATGAAGATGCAAACATAGACCCTTAACCAGTTATAATTCAAGTTTTGCACAATAGAATGAAATAACTTTTGTCTATGAGATAAAGCCTATTGCTTTGTCTTTGGAGTCTTTATTCGTCTTTCCAAAACCTACCTGCCTAAGCCATAAAATCAGCTTACTCGAATGAGTACCCATGAGTTTATAGAAAACAATAACAACACGGGTCGGACATAAAGTTTGGTATGAATAAAAATTTACCCTAAACATAAACATAGTGAGACGATATTCTTTTCCCTTGACTTACACATCAAAACAGTCACATCATATCATATAAACAATTATCACGTCGTGAGCATACATATATCATCATTTTCAAATCATAAGCATACCCTATACTTAACATCCGGTTATGAACCATGTAATATTTATACTCCTCGTTCAATTTAAGTATAATTTATACTAATCAAGTTGTTATAAAGCATGTTATACAATCATCAATCACATCCTCAAACATCATCTAATCTCTTACTCACGTGTCATCGTAAAAGTTATCATTTATTTATTTTAGTTATTACCTCCATGGGCCCTCCTATCACTAATTTAATCTCTACCCGAATAACATCACCTGATGAAATGGCCACTTATTTCACCATGGGAGCCACCTTGACACTCCTAGGAGGTTGAATGTAAGCACCTTAAATACACTCTAGTAAGTATCCTTACTAAGTATCAATATTCCCACTTAGTCCCGAAACCCTTTATTTCATGTTATTGATTCATTAATAATACCATCCTTTCATAAACTCACATTAGATTTTAGATCTTTCTGGATTGAACTCTATCGTGGCACCCTACCATATACCATTGAATTTTAGACTTTAGTAGCCTTAGAAACCTGTCATTCAACAACTCTATGAACTTGTATATCTTTACAATCATGCATCAATCTCTTTCTTTCGTTTATTCGTTATGTACCCTATACATTCTTTAGATAAAATAATTTTCTTTGATTTAAATGAAACCCTATTATTTCTTAGCTTCTCTATGTTTTCTCAATTTTAAAATAAGTCAACACAATTTTAACTTACAAATTTCTTTCATAATTTCATCCTTATGAAATTCTCAATCAACACTTGGAAACTGGCTTCCAAAGTGCACCGAGTATGTTCTTTTTTAGTTTCAAAATTATTGCTTCCCTAGCTATCACATATTTCCTATTGCATGTCAAGTCTAGCCCTCAACTGTTGACCTCCATATATGCAATCTTATGTTGAGCCTAGTTATCGCATGTTGGCTTCTACATAAGCTATCATGGTTTAAGAATTACTAGGCTATCGCAGGTTGACGGTTCAACTAGCTACCGCGGGTTGATAGTTCTATTATCTTTTGCAAGTTGAGCTCTTATGAGTTATCGCAAGTTGGTTGTTCAAGTAGCCGTTGCTAGTTGACCCCCAACAGTTTTTGCAAGGTGACACCCTATTGGCTATCATAGGTTGACTACCATTTACCATCACAAATTGATCACTAGTTAGTTATCGCATGTTGATTGTTTTAGTGCTATTGCAAGTTGATGGATTAATTGCTATTGCATGTTGAATTTATATGGGCTTTTGCAAGTTGAGATGGTAATTCCATAATTAACTTGAAAACTGTTTCATTACAATTCAAAGTAATTACTTTACACCAAACCATGGTTTTTGTGTCGAATTTTCAGTAGGCAATCTAAGCTTTTACAGTTTTCTTTTTTGAAATGGTTAATTACTTTCTAAATTAATTTATTAATTATCTTCTAGTTATTAATTCTTTCCATTGCCAAATAATACATATAAAATCGAAAATTAATAGCGAGAATCCTAAAATTTCACCAAAAAACCAATTTTTCATATTTTATCTTACATAAAAATTTTAGGTGAAAATAATAATTTTCAATGCTTTTTATAATTAATTTTCCCATAATTAAGCATTTTTTAAACTTAGAAAATTCATAATAATTCCAAATAATTTCCAAAAATTGTGAAATCAAAAATCCATCTTCATATTATCATTATAAATGTCACATTACCTTTTTCACAGAATTTAGATATAATTTAAATCATGTTTACCTTAAAACATGACTGAATTTATTTTGTAAAAATTGCGAAACACATACAAAAATGTTTAATCATCTAAACGTGTTAATCATTAATAAAATCATCCATTCAAATTCAAATCCAAACCCAATGGGTTTAAAAAAAATTTAGTACTCATCTTGGCTTTGAAAACCTTGGTTTAATCATCCTTCTTCTTAGAAATGAAAGCTTGAATCTCATAGCTTTTGTTTTCCTCTTTCTTTGTTTAGAAAATGTGGCCAGCCTTGTGGTAGTTTTGGAGATTTTGTTTCGATAATGAAAATGAGGTAGAATGAGTAAGGCATATATGCTAGTGATTTTGGCTTATGGCTAATATCTCCTCTTGTCTAATCTCACTAATATATTTCACTTTAAGATAGGATTCTCCTCATTTCAAAAATCTAGTCTTTTTTTGAATAGGTATTATATTTACTAGAAGAAAATTTACATGGAAGTAGGCATTTAGGGGACAAACTGTAGAGGAGTACTATTGAAAAAACTAACTCGAAAGCCACCACACGAACCTAATATGCCTTTGTTCGAGACAAAAACAACTGAAGTAAAAACATTGAACGGCATGTACAAAACACATGCCATAACATAACAATAAGACTAAAAACACCCCGACTTCATTAAAACAAAAACAAGGCTTCCTTTATTTTCCTTTTTTAACTAAAGCTTCAAGTATGTCGATTTCATGTCAAATTTAAAAGTCTTCTTTTGGCAACATGAAGAAAAGCAATTTGAGTTGCAAGATGACAAAGTCTAACATTTTGCAATTTTCTTAAGCCCACTCCACCCTCAAATTTTGGACGACATAAATCATTCAAGTCGAGGTTGTGGTTTTTGTTTTTCCAAACAAAATTTGCACAAATCAAGTTTATTTTACTATAATATAACCGGTAATTGACAAAATTGAATGCAAAACATAATCGTGGGATAAATCACAAATTTGATTAGATCAATTTTGCTATCTACATTCAATATCCTTTTTTTTTTCCATTTGTTTGCATTTTATGTGGTTTTAAATCTAGAAGAGCTCCAAAATCTCTTCATTTCAGCTTGATGTATGATAAGAGAATTCCTTGGTACGTAAATAAGAGTTCCCTATTTGGACCTTAAAAATATCGGTAATTTGGCCTTTGAATTTTGCCTCATTACTAAATTAAAGAGTAGTTTTCTATTCGTTCATTTTTTAACCCATTGACTCCTAATTTATGTTCAAAAAATTGGCTATATTTTATGAATTTCTTGTGTTAGCCTTTGTGAACACTAAGATATCATTAGCGTAAAATAAATACATAAGGACGGGTTCAATAGAAAAAATCGAGTTAATGTTACCCTCAAAGAATCCCAAGTCTAGTAAAATAGTCAAGTATTCCATTGCTATAACAAAAAGGAAAGGAGATAGTGGATCTCTCTATCTTATGCCTTTGTTACTACTAAAGTATCATATGTGGTTGCTATCTAAGAGGATCGAAAATGCGGTAGAGGATATGCATTCAGAGATCTAATGTGTGAATTTACCTAAATATCCCATTCAAAACAACATTTAATATATGAATTCTCTTTTTATTCTATCGTAGGCCTTATGTATGTCTACTTTCATACACATGTTATTGGTCATCTTTCTATTGAGTCTGCTCACCATTTCATACGTTAGGAGAGAATTCTCTGCGATAATTCTATATGGAAGGAAAGCATTTTTATTTAGTGATATCAAATTGTTAAGACACTTTTTTATTTTGTTGCATATAAGATTGGTCAAAATTTTATAGATTACATTACAAAAAGAAACTGGTCCATGATCTAATATAGTTTGTGGGTTTACAGTTTTAGGGATCAGGCATAAAAAGGTGTGATTAATTTGTTTGATGATTTTGCATGACTACTAAATGCCCAACATTGCTTAGAAAACATCAATTTTGGTTAGTTCCCAGTTTATTTTATAGAATTTTGAGTTAAATCAATTCGGGCTAGAAAACTAAGGGAAACACTACATCGTTTACTTCCTCTAATTCAAAAGGTCTATGCATTTCTTCCCGTTCATTATCTAAAATAACTTTTTTACAAGGGATATGTGATAATTTATGATTATCAAAGTAGAATTAAATAAATTAGTAAAATAATTCACAACTTACATGTTTAGGTTGTCATTTACATTGATCCAGTTACCCATATCGTCCAACATTAATTTTCTTGATATGTTTGGTCTTGTTTCGGAAAATTTAGAGAGAGAAAATTATGACTGTCTTTCTCCTTCGATGAGCCATTTAAGCTTTGAATATTGCATATTTTCTATTGTTAGTCTGTGTAATAAATCATAGAGCTATTCCACCGTTTTTATAAATGTTCAACACCTTTACATTATTTGGCTGATTTATTAGTCTGAAGTAAGCGGAGTATAGTTCTCGTCACAATTACTTTACAATCAATTCCTTATTTTTATGCTCCTTGCTCCAAAGTTTCAGTCGTTCCTTGGTTTTTCAATTTAGAGATGAATTGAAATAAAGGATTTCTAGCATTCATCTCTCCATATATTGTTCTAGTAATATCCTAGTAGGCTGCTCTATAGTACCATGAGTTAACATATTTAAATGGTGTTCTATTTCTATTCAAGGTTAAGGCTGCAAAATTAAAAATGATTGGGGTGTGGTCGCTCGTAGAGTGATTTGCAAAGAAAACCGATAAATGTGGAAATTTACTGATACATTCCCTATTAACAAAAACATTTGTCTACTTCATTATGAATCAACATGTTAGCACCTCCCCTCCAAGTGTAGTAGTTTCCTATACTTGGTGGTTCAAAAAATCCTACTGTCCCAATGCACTCCACAAAGTTGACATCAGGGGTTGTGCAGTATTATCCTTTACTAATTCTATCCAAACATTATAATATGGCAATAAAATCCCCTGCTATCACCCATTGATGAATAATATTATTGGACGTGGATTTAATGTAATCCTATAGCTCTTTTCTCATATCAGTTTAGTTATGTGAATAGACGACCGTGCAATAAAAATGTCAATCGCGCCTTATTTTGTATTATACTCATAATGAACTACTCAATATTTTAAATTATTGTATTTGTTCGTAGGTTAGAATCCCAAAATGTTAAAATTATGCTTTTATTTAGGCGGTCCATACTAAATGAACTTTCCAATACATGGTTAAATCGTTGAACAAAGTCATATATTTTTCTTTCTGTAAGTTTATTCTCTAATAATCTTACAAGGGAAACTTGTCGTTGTTTAGTTATGCTTGTGACATCTAGTTGTTTAGAAGAGAAATTAAGCCTCATTACATTCCAAACTAATAGATTCATTGAAAGATAATTATGAGTTGATTTCAAGTGAGTGGAAGTGTTCATGTTAAGTTTTGTATGCCTTAATTTATTTACCTTTTAATTTTAGATGAGATATAAGGTTTTGCCATGCATGGTTATCTATCACATCTGCTAACTGAGAAGCAGTGAATTAAAATGAAGCCTCCTTCTATCGTTGTTTTCTAGATTGTTTGGACCTTATGCATGAACGCTACCGTTTACTTGTCTGGAACTCTCAGTTATGTTCCATTCAATTCCACTTCATCAGAGTGTTTGACCATCCCTGATCTCTTCTTACATTAAGATTTAGCTTATCCAGATTGTAGCTATTATCTTCTGTTTGTAAATTGAAAGTTTGTGTTTGAAAGTCAGATTAAGTATTATAATCTGATTCAAGACACTAAGCATTATCTATAATATTTTGAACTTTTGTGGACGGAGCTTGTTCTGTTGTTGAATTAGATTATGTCTTTGAAACTATGCTATCCAACGGTTCATGACATTCAAGTTCCATTTCGTTGTTGTTGGTCTGAATCAGATCTTTTATCTATTTTGCATTGTTGAATGTCATAATTATTGTGGCGTAAAATGATATTGCTCATGTTAGTATGGTTAGAATCATCTGTTTGTGGATTAACTGATTTGTTATGCCCTATATTTTTCACATTTTTCATTGAATGAAATTGAGTTGTTGTTGTTTTAGCCATCCATGCCTTTTCAGACAAATATAGCTTTGGTGGGTGGCCAAAACAACTACAATCTAACAATAGGTCTCCACTCGTATTCTTCGTGTTGTAGGAACATATTGTTGTTTTCATTCACTATTGTTACTTCATTTTGGAATTTAAAATCGTTACTAATTTCTGTTAGAACTCTGGCGTAAGAGATTTTAATCATACCTTTAATGTAGTGATTCACTTTTAGCAGATTGCTCAAAGCCGAGGCAATTCTACTAATTTCCTGTGTTCTAGTTGTACGCTTGGAAAATGAACCCAGACCAAAATAGATTGTTACATTTCTTTATATGGGCTAAGGTCTAGGGCTAGAGGTAGGGATGAGTCTGGATTGTTGTGAAAAATGTGTTGGAAAACCTTGAGATTTTCTGGGTAGTTGAGGTGAAAAATGTAGAGCATAAATAACTTTACATGGTGGAATCATAGGGGGAAATGTTGCTGATGGTTCACATATTCGTGGATTTAACTTCCTGTGTTATGTATAGAGATTACTGAGATGAAACCTTTGACATCTGGACCTGTGTTGAAATTTTGGAACGTAAGATCTAGAGGCATCGGAGGTATGTCGTTGGAGGCTGGATAATGGAGCTGGAAGAGGGGCTGAAAGGTCGTTGTCAGCTAGGGTTTCAGATGCTTCCATGTACATGACTTTATCACTCTTTCATCTAAGGTTGTCAACAAAATCTAACTAGAAATTTACGCCAACTTTAATTGTTCTAATCACCCTTGATCCATTTAGTTAATTTTTTAAAGTGTCTCATACTTAATTAATCAAATCTCCCTTAGGCTATTAGTGCAATTAAATCATTCTATTCACTCATTTAAGAATTTCCCTTATCATTATTAGTATAATTAATTTTCCATATTACGGCGATAAAAAATATGGTGTGTTACAAAAATTTGTTCGTTGATATTCAGATAAAGAAGAATACAAAAATTACACTAACGCCTTAAAAGTGTAAAATCATTATACAAGTACACAAGGCTACACTAGTACCATATTAATGTAATCATCAATCATCAAACAGAACATGCATTAGTTCAACTAATAACACATAATCATACCACACATGAATTCATTAGTGTCACTACTAATACATACAATAGACAAACAAAGCAACCTTCTATATATATGAATGTCTAAAATAACCTGAAAAAGATGTTCCTAATCTTATTCTCTACCTTCTAGGTACAATCATACATATCATCGCTTCACTAAATGCAAACAAATCTAATAACTTTGTTTCTCAACTCCTTCATATCACAGCCTACTATCCCCTTTGGTCGTCTAACAAAGGTTACATCTGGCTCTTTAGTAAGTCCTCAACTGCTTTCGATTGCACTATCGAAATTGAGTCATGCACACATTTCCTCAAATGTGATATATTAAAAGCATTATGCACACTCGGTAAACTGATTGTAACTTGACTCGATAAGCAAGTTTACCAATTTTCTTAACCATTGGAAATAGCCTATATATCTAGGTGCTCATTTCCCCATCTTCCCAAAGCGCATAACTACTCGCATCAGGGAGACATTCACAAACACATAATCGCCAACTGCGAACTCAAGCTCTTTCTTTCTCTTGTCAGCATAACTCTTCTTCCATGACTGTGCTACTCTCATTCTAGCGTGAATATATTCCGCCTTCGCGGTAGCACTTCTTACCAAATCGTGTCCTAACATGAGTCAATCTCTCGATGTCCAACCAAAAAATAGGTGACTTACATGGTATACCATAAAATGCCTCATATGATTCCATGCTAATACCCGACCGGTAGCTATTATTGTAAGAAAACTCCATTAAATGCAAATGATCTTTCCAAGATCCTTTGAAATCTAAAAAGCATGCTCTTAGGAAACACTGTAACACACGGTCTCCTTTTTATTTGACGATCTGTCTGTGGGTGGTAACATGTACTCACATTCAAATCTGTACCCAATGCTCTCTGCAAACTCTTTCAGAACTCATTACTTAACAGTAGATTTTTATCGCTAAATATGTTGCTCGAAATTGCATGGAGTCGTTTTTCACATATAGGTTTGCTAAACAAGTTGTTTTTCATGTCGACTTCACTAGGATAAAGTGGAGACTCTTAGTTAATCTATCGATTATTACCCAAGTGTTGTCATTCCCCGTCCTCAAACTTGGCAACCCATCTATAAAATCCATAGACAATGAGTCCCACTTCCAAGCAGGTACTTTTAAGGTTGAAGTAATCCACTCAGCTTCTAATGTTTAGCCTTTATTTGCTGACATGTAAAGCACCTCTTTACACACTCAGCGACATCCTTGATCATCCATTCCTAAAAGAAGACTCCATTTGTATGAATACAATCCCATTTTTGGTCAAAACTGGAATATCAATGTTGGGTGCGTTTCCACCACGACCGAACCAAGAAGAAGCAAGCGTATATAAGTCTGGGATTTCACTCATGATTCAAGTACAAAGGTTCATTCGGTAAAGCAAGGCAAGAGTTCGTTCGACACTACACTCCCCAAGTTCATCCGGTAATAAGTGTCATCCAGTACTTAAAACCCCTCGATTTCGTCCGGTAGTTCAAGTGTTTGAGTTCATTCGGTATTCGAACTCCCCATGGTTCATTCGGCATTCTCAAATATGAAGGCTCATTCGGCATTCCCAACACAAGGGATCATTCGGCATCCTCAGTATATGATCCATTCGGTAGTACCGACACCGGACCAACCTCCACCGGTCCAAACCCCATATAGCCACTGCCGAACCACCACCTGTCCATCTCAATGCCGAACCAACATCGCCAGACCAGATTGCTTCATCCCAGGCCCACCAGCAGCTATATACATCCAAGACCCCTGCCCCCAACCTCACTCTATAAATAGAGGGGCAGGGGTACAACAATGAAGGACAAGTTTGAGAGCTCAAGCACGGATAGAACTTTCAAACAACTTTCAGTTACTTGTAATCAAGCTTTGTACTTGTAATCTGAAGAGAAAAGGAGAATAACATATAAAGTGGACGTAGGCACGTTTTGGCCGAACCACTATAACTCTGTGTGTCTTTTACAGTTTAGTCCCTGCTTTTTATATATTTGCATAAATCACCCAAATCACTAAAAACAACTTAAAATCAACGGAATCCTACGACTTGGAGGTGTTTGTCCATTTCTTGTGCAAACATTTTTGGGTTATTTGATGAGATCTGTGATTTGTGTTTGAATATTGCTGAGTTGTATTCATACACTGGTGCTTTCACGGTATTTGGGGTTTGTGGCCAATTTTGGCGCAAACGCTTTTGTGCTTTCACTGAGAACAACTCAGGAGCGTTTTAATCATTGCCTCGCAAAGATTTGTTGAGAGACTCTCTTTAAGAACCAGAAGTCTATCCGAGATTATGGCTCTTGGAAGGAAAACAAGTAGAAGACAGAGACCAGAAAGAAGTCAGCACGAAGGGAGTCAAGGGGCTTCTTCAGGAGAGAACCAAACTTCAGTCTTCATCACCAGGGATGAGATGGAGACAATGAGAAAAGACAAGAGGAGTTGATTCAGAATTTGTTTCAGCAGATTGGGCAACTTGGAGCACAGAATAGGGAAGCAGATGGAGTTCGGAACGGAGCAGGACCATCCGGCATAGCACCTGGATTAGGAGGCACACCCATGGAGAACATAGATCCAATTTCGGAGAGAGAAAGAGAAGCATCTGCACAACCTGGGAGCAGCAGAGGAGTGAACGCTCAGTCAAGGGGGCAGATCCCAGAATTCCCTCGTGGACTCGGGGGGCAGGTCGAAAGTAATAAACAAAGATTGCCTCTCGGAGACAATGACAGGTTGGCAGAGATGGTTAGAAAAGCTATGAGAGGCGGTTTGGTAAACAAAGATTTGGAGGATGTTAATAGGAGTCCTTTCTCTCCAGCAATCAGACAAGCTAGGAACCCACCGGATTTCAAGTTACCACCGCTGGACATGTATGACGGGAGAACGGACCCCACGGTTCATCTAACGAAGTATATGAGGCATATGGAAGTGCTGGGGGCATCAGAGGAGATTATGGCCCGGTGCTTTCCATTGTACTTGGCAGATATCGCAGCATTGTGGTTTAGACAATTGGAGAATGGATCCATCGGAACGTGGAATGATTTGATTGAGAGATTTATGAGGCAATTCAGGGTCCACATTACAAGACCCAAGAATGTAATGACTTTGGCAACGCTAAAGCAGAAAACCGAAGAGACTTCGAGGAGTTACCTAACGCGATTCAATGTGGCAGCAGCTTCGGTGAATCGACCAGATCCATCCATGGTTATGATAGCGGCTGTGTCCGGGATAGCTGACGAAACAGAGTTCAAAAATTCATTAACTAAGGACCCACCCGTGGATCTAGGAGAATTCTATCATGAGGCGGAAAAGTTTCTACGATTGGAGGATTCAAACGCCGAAAGAGAAGAAGGAGAAGGAATTGATATTTATGCGATCAAAGGAGGAAATCCCCCTGAGAAAGGCGCGGAAACTAGCAGAGGTAAAAGAAAGGCTGAGAATGACGGGGACAGGTCAAAGCGGCAACGGAGGGAGCTGCGATTCATCACTCACACTGAGCTGAATGAGAGTCTGGAACGAATTTATCAGGATACCAAGGAGCAGGTTCCGTATCGTAGACCAATGCGAAGGGATCCAACCTCTGACGAAAGAAAATCAGATAAGTTTTGTGTATTCCAAGAATTAAACGGTCATAACACTAATGATTGTAGGCATTTGAAGGATGAGGTGGAAGGGCATATCAGGAACGGTATGCTCCTTCAGTATGTGAGGAGGCGAACTCCAACAGTGGAGCCAGAGCGACCACCGTCTACATCGGCAGGAGGTGACCCTGGATCGGGGCACCGTTTGATTATCCATTGATTGCTTGATTAAATTAACGATGAACAAGTTGTAAACCTCTCGCTAACACGGCTAAATCATTTACACATGTGAGCGATCGCGCACGATCCATAGGCATGCTCTGAATGACTGCCAACCGCGTTATAGTAAGAGTTTACGCTTTGACATCTTCATTCTGCATTTTGCTTTGATTTTGATTTGAACATTTAAATTCTTCCTGTTTGGACATTTCTGCTGTAAGGTTCATATGGTTATTGCTTTAACATTAACAATTCTATGTAAAAATTACTTGTACGCCCGTGGATCGCGAACGGTCCACGAGAACCTCTTGCATGGCAGTGAACTGCCGAAGTCTTTGATTTGGAAACTCCCCCAAACAATAACTCCGGCACTGATAATATTAATTCCCCCCGGGCACCCTCACTCGCCTCGAACGACACCCGACCTCGAACGGTCACAACTCGCCTCGAACGGCACCCGACCTCGAACGGTCACAAATCGCCTCGAACGGCACCCGACCTTGAACGGTTACAAGTCGCCTCGAACGGCACCCGACCTCGAATGGTCACCACTCGCCTCGAACGGCACCCGACCTCGAACGGTCACAATTCGCCTCGAACGGCACCCGACCTCGAACGGTCACAACTCGCCTCGAACGGCACCCGACCTCGAACGGTCACAACTCGCCCCGAACGGCACAAATCACCTCACCTCAAATGGCTCGATCACGAACGGTCGTCATTTGAGGTCCGCCACTTGACCACGCACGGTCGCACTTCACCTCGAATGGCTCGATCCCGAACGATCGTCATTTGAAGTTAGGCGTTTGACCATGAACGGTCGCACTTCATCTCAAATATCTCGATCCCGAACGGTCCTCATTTGAGATCACATAAAACTGTAAATACCTTTGTAGGACATCAACATGATATGAACATCCGGCTCATGACATTACAAAACACGCCTTCCTACCGCAAGGCATGTTTTGGGGGGCAAAGTGTTATCCCATTTTGGGTCAAAACTGGAATATCAATGTTGGGTGCGTTTCCACCACGACCGAACCAAGAAGAAGAAAGCGTATATAAGTCTGGGATTTCACTCATGATTCAAGTACAAAGGTTCATTCGGTAAAGCAAGGCAAGAGTTCGTTCGACACTACACTCCCCAAGTTCATCCGGTAATAAGTGTCATCCAGTACTTAAAACCCCTCGGTTTCGTCCGGTAGTTCAATTGTTTGAGTTCATTCGGTATTCGAACTCCCCATGGTTCATTCGACATTCTCAAATATGAAGGCTCATTCGGCATTCCCAACACAAGGGATCATTCGGCATCCTCAGTATATGATCCATTCGGTAGTACCGACACCGGACCAACCTCCACCGGTCCAAACCCCATATAGCCACTGCCGAACCACCACCTCTCCATCTCAATGCCGAACCAACATCGCCAGACCAGATTGCTTCATCCCAGACCCACCAGCAGCTATATACATCCAAGACCCCTGCCCGCAACCTCACTCTATAAATAGAGGGACAGGGGTACAACAATGGGGGACAAGTTTGAGAGCTCAAGCACGGATAGAACTTTCAAACAACTTTCAGTTACTTGTAATCAAGTTTTGTACTTGTAATCTGAAGAGAAAAGGAGAATAACATATAAAGTGGACATAGGCACGTTCTGGCCGAACCACTATAAATCTGCGTGTCTTTTACAGTTTAGTCCCTGCTTTTTATATATTTGCATAAATCACCCAAATCACTAAAAACAACTTAAAATCAACGGAATCATACGACTTGGAGGTGTTTGTCCATTTCTTGTGCAAACATTTTTGGGTTATTTGCTGAGATCTGTGATTTGTGTTTGAATATTGCTGAGTTGTATTCATACACTGGTGCTTTCACGGTATTTGGGGTTTGTGGCCAATTTTGGCGCAAACGCTTTGGTGCTTTCATTGAGAACAACTCAGGAGCGTTTTAATCATTGCCTCGCAAAGATTTGTTGAGAGACTCTCTTTAAGAACCAGAAGTCTATCCGAGATTATGGCTCTTGGAAGGAAAACAAGTAGAAGACAGAGACCAGAAAGAAGTCAGCACGAAGGGAGTCAAGGGGCTTCCTCAGGAGAGAACCGAACTTCAGTCTTCATCACCAGGGATGAGATGGAGACAATGATGAAAAGACAAGAGGAGTTGATTCAGAATTTGTTTCAGCAGATTGGGCAACTTGGAGCACAGAATAGGGAAGTAGATGGAGTTCGGAACGGAGCAGGACCATCCGGCATAGCATCTGGATTAGGAGGCCCGCCCATGGAGAACATAGATCCAATTTCGGAGAGAGGAAGAGAAGCATCTGCACAACCTGGGAGTAGCAGAGGAGTGAACGCTCAGTCAAGGGGGCAGATCCCAGAATTCCCTCGTGGACTCGGGGGGCAGGTCGAAAGTAATGAACAAAGATTGCCTCTCGGAGACAATGACAGGTTGGAAGAGATGGTTAGAAAAGCTATGAGAGGCGGTTTGGTAAACAAAGATTTGGAGGATGTTAATAGGAGTCCTTTTTCTCCAGCAATCAGACAAGCTAGGAACCCACCGGATTTCAAGTTACCACCGCTGGACATGTATGACGGGAGAACGGACCCCACGGTTCATCTAACGAAGTATGAGGCATATGGAAGTGCTGGGGGCATCAGAGGAGGTTATGGCCCGGTGCTTTCCATTGTACTTGGCAGATATCGCAGCATTGTGGTTTAGACAATTGGAGAATGGATCCATCGGAACGTGGAATGATTTGATTGAGAGATTTATGAGGCAATTCAGGGTCCACATTACAAGACCCAAGAATGTAATGACTTTGGCAACCCTAAAGCAGAAAACCGGAGAGACTTTGAGGAGTTACCTAACGCGATTCAATGCGGCAGCAGCTTCGGTGGATCGACCAGATGCATCCATGGTTATGATAGCGGCTGTGTCCGGGATAGCTGACGGAACAGAGTTCAAAAATTCATTAACTAAGGACCCACCCGTGGATCTAGGAGAATTCTATCATGAGACGGAAAAGTTTCTACGATTGGAGGATGCAAACGCCGAAAGAGAAGAAGGAGAAGGAATTGATATTTATGCGATCAAAGGAGGAAATCCCCCTGAGAAAGGCGCGGAAACTAGCAGAGGTAAAAGAAAGGCTGAGAATGACGGGGACAGGTCAAAGCGGCAACGGAGGGAGCCGCGATTCATCACTCACACTGAGCTGAATGAGAGTTTGGAACGAATTTATCAGGATACTAAGGAGCAGGTTCCGTATCGTAGACCAATGCGAAGGGATCCAACCTCTGACGAAAGAAAATCAGATAAGTTTTGTGTATTCCACGAATTAAACGGTCATAACACTAATGATTGTAGGCATTTGAATGATGAGGTGGAAGGGCATATCAGGAACGGTATGCTCCTTCAGTATGTGAGGAGGCGAACTCCAGCAGTGGAGCTAGAGCGACCACCGTCTACATCGGCAAGAGGTGACCCTGGATCGGGGCACCATTTGATTATCCGTTGATTGATTGATTAAAATAAAGATGAACAAGTTGTAAACCTCTCGCTAACACGGTTAAATCATTTACACATGTGAGCGATCGCACACGATCCGTAGGCATGCTCTGAATGACTGTTGTTAACCCCGTTTTCACCAACGAGTTAAGACTCAGGCCGACTCAACTGGTTACGACTTAACTAGCTAACGAGTTAAGGTTTACGGCGACTTAAAGGAATGGAACGGTTCATGAGGAGTATCTTTCTGGAATGGTCTGACAAATCATGAAAGAGAGTATGCAGAGGGTTGAAGACAACAAAGAATGGGGTTTTGCCCCAAGTAAAACTCCATTTACTGAGAAAATCTTAAAGGCTGAATTCCCAAGGAAGTTTGTCCCTGTTTGCACCAAAATTGGGCAAACACCCTTCGGAAGTTTTTGAAGAGATAGTAAATGAAGAACTTGAATTGGAAATAGGGACTATCTAACAAAAACTCCAAGTCAGAGAAAAGTAAATTGCGCAGAAGACAAGGATTTAGAGTGGTTCGGCCATGCGCCTACGTCCACTATGAAGTTTTATCACTTTATTTCTTAATACTTGAAGATTACAAATGTTTTCAGCAAATTACAATAGCAAATGGACTTAAATTCGAAATTAACAGCAATTGAGATAGTATGGAGTGATTCTGGCAGCGTTTAGGCTTGTTCTTCTTCTCCAAATTCTCCGACCCCTTCTCTGAATGACCAGGGTCTCTATTTATAGGTGTGGAAGGCCAAAATCCTGCCTAGATCATGGAGAGGCTGCTTGGCACGTGACGGGGGGCCCACAGGCCCGCGTTCTTGAAGTGCGTGCCCAGTTTGGGATCGATTCGAAGTGAACTTCGAATCGCTCAAAAAATTGTCCAATTGCGATGAAACTTGGCGTGGACGTCCTTCATCATGTAGACAAACTTCTGTAAAAATTTCATGAGATTTGGATCAGTAGATTGGGAGTTATGATCGGTTCGAAATTGGGTGTTCGGCATGCTGTTTGGTTCGAATCGATGGAATCGATTCGTTCGAATCGATGCATGGCCGAAGCGAATACTTCGAATCGATTGGGGCGCGCCTGTCTTCGAGCCGATCCATGTTCGTGCAAGCTTAGCCGCTTTGTTGGATTCGAAGGTCGTCTTCGAATCGATGGAGTGGATTCGTTCGAATCGATCCAAATGCGCCCTGGATCGATTCGAAGTTGTCGAAGTCGATGGAGTCGAAGGTGAGTGATGGAGTCGAAGATGATGGATGGATTCGAAGGTGAGCGATGGAGTCGAGGCTGTGATGGGTTCGAAGCTATTAATGGATTCGAAGCTGTGGTGGATTCGAAGCATAGGAAGGACTCGAATTTGTGATGGATTCGAAGTAGGGAGTTCCTTAGATGGATTCGAATGTCGCCTCTTCCTATGGGTTCGAACACGATGGTTTCGAAACAGATGGTTTCGAACACGATGGTTTCGAACACGATGGGTTCGAATATGATGGGTTCGAACATGATGGGTTCGAACCGAGCAATGTGCACCTTCCTAACTTGAATCCATCATAACTTGAGCATATGACCTCGGATTGACTTGAAATTTGAAATGCTGGCTTCTATGATCTTTCTTGTCATGCCTTATCAATTGCGGCCCGATCCGGGCTCGGACAGAATTCATCGATATCCATAGTGAAGTGAAATACGACCAATCTCTGAGGTGAACTGTTTTCTGTTTTTGACCAATCTTTTGGTATCACGGCTTTTGCCCAAAAAGCGGGATAACATTTTGCCCCCCAAAGTACGTCTTGTGGGAACATGACGTGCTTTGAATATTCGCCATTTTATTCTGAAGATTATTGCTCCCTTTTCGTTGAGACTCATATACCGTATTGCCGTAACCTTGCCTTGATATGATTGATTACTGTGCGACTGTGCTTAATCGTTGGCTGTCGTTGCTATAACAGGGTGAATATTTGATCCCTGTGAATGTTCAAAATCGAACGTTAGTTCGTTATGTGTGCACATACATTAGCTCCGCCCTTATTAACGTCGTGTGTCCATGAGTCATGTCGGTCTTTGTTTGCTGCCGAACTCCGTCTCGATTTTCTCCTGAATCGATTTTAGATTCAAGCCAAAGTGTTGTTAATCAGCGGTTTTTGATGGGTTCGAAGTTATGCTTATATGAGTTGATGGCTTTCGAATCGATGGCCCGATGGGCCTCGCGCTTTGAATCGATCGGACCTTCGATCCATCCTTTGCCCATGTGCTTCTTCGAATCAATGTTGCCTCGTATCAATGCCGTTTTGCTGGATTCGAAGCTTAGAAGGGATTCGGAGCTGTGATGGATTCGAAACTTGGATGGATTCGAAACTCTTGATGGATTTGAAACTTGGATGGATTCGAAACTCCTGATGGATTCGAAGCTTAGAAGGGATTCGGAACTTGGATGGATTCGAAGCTTCCAATGGATTCGAAACTTGGATGGATTCGAAACTCCTGATGGATTCAAAACTTGGATGGATTCGAAACTTAGAAGGGATTCGGAAGTGGTCCTTCGAATCGATGGGAGTCGAAGTGACACTTATCCCTTTTGGAATCCGTATAAATACATGAGGCCGACTTCATTTTAACTTTTTACCTTTTACCATTGCTTTAGCTGCCTCTCCGAATCGATTTCCCAGAGCCAAATCAAACGTGCTTTTTCACGAATCGACCAAATTCCTTCAAGCTTCCATTTGTAATCAAACTAAATCAGGTAACCAAGGGGTCGATTCGATTTGAGAATGATAGAAACCGTAAACTTTTTTGGCATTGGTTCAACCCCTTCTTCTGGAAATTTTTGGAGAGTGATGAGGTTTGAACGAAGTAGGCCGACTCCATGGAACTGAGGAATGCAAACTTTTGAGCCGTATCGATCAGGGGTGCGCGCTTTGAGTTGGTTTCGAATGTGCAGCTTCGAATCGATGATTGCAGGAGAACACAACAAAAAAGGCGTGCGGTGATGGATTCGAAACAGCGGCATTCTGATCGAGTCGAAGGAGCTCACTACTGATCGCTTCGAAGCAATGATACGTTCACCGGTTCGAAGGAGTTCAACTCCGATGGATCCGAAGCTAGGTAGGACTCCGTGGATTCGAACCGCTCTTGATGGATTCGAAGGAGCTCGACTTCGATGGATTCGAAGTTAGGTGGGGCTCCGTGGATTCGAACCGCTCTTGATGGATTCGAAGGAGTCTGACTTCGATGGATTCGAAGTCAGGTGGGGCCCCATGGGTTCGAACTGCGCCGATTCGAGGTTCATCGATCTGACTCGTGTCGAATCGAGTCGATCGATTCGAACGTTCTTGCTTCTGGAACTTCCACCTCATCGATTCGTTCCAATATCTGAACTACGACCACTTTTAAATCGAACTCTAACGAACTCACTAAATTTTTAGCCCCTTTTTGATTCCGACGAGCTTCGTCCTTCGCATGATCCAAGTTGACCGGACCTGTCTTTTGGAGCTCGTCGATGGCACCATGACTTAAACACATATAACGAATTCATACTTGAATTGGTCAGTAGTATCCGAGGGACGTGAAAGTGACGGTCAGCGATGACGGTCGTTTTCGTTCTCTGATTCAAAAACCTAGTCGTTCAGACACCGTGTTATACTCTTGTAAAATTTGTTTTAGTTATGTATTTGCACTGCACGGCATATCCATATGCTTCACACCGGGGAATATACGGGCATTCTTCGTTTTTAACGCCGCTTTCTCGTGAGTTAGTTAATTATGGAGTCTTCGGGTTCTGAACAACAAGAGTTACAAAGCTTGCCTCCTCCAATGCTAGAAATTCCAGAGATCCTTCCTGAAGTAATAGATCCTGCTCCGGACGAATTGCCGGAGGCCTTACTTATCGAGGATCCCGTAGACTCCGTCCGATCTAATATTTCTGGAGCATTATTGGGTCGGATATGTTCGAAACATAACTTATCCCCGGATGATGTTTTGCTACCGGGAGTTGATGATAGGCCTCACAATCCACCCGAGGGCTATACTGCTTTTTATCGCCACGCTTGTGCGGCTGGAACTCTCCCTCCGTTTAACCAATATATCAGGGAGATGCTATCGTTCATTGGAATCGCTCTCGCACAACTTCACCCCAACGGGCACGCGTTACTGAACAGTGTTTTCATCTTATTCATGGACCGCCTTTTTCGTCCGCCTAGGCCAGCTGAGATTAGACATATATTCAACTTCAAGAGCAGGGGTGATAGTCCATCGTTCACCTTTCTGGAGGCAGTTAGAAACTGCCAGATTGTGACGGGAGCCTGGACCAGACTCAGTTACTTTAAGAATGAATGGTTCTTTGTCCGATGCCCCCCAGGATTCGCTAGGCGATGGCTGTCCAGACGTAAGTGTCGTAAATCATGTTAGCCTTCTTTAATGGTCATTGTCAACACTCGAACTGACATCAGGTGTTTTTTCTTGCAGCTATCATATCAAGGCCAGACGGTGGTCGATACAGAAACGTCATCCAAAGTCTGCAAGAGGTTCCGAGTGATCTGCGGCACATTGACTTGGTCTTAACCGATGATAACTTAAGGATGCTGGGTTTAATTGAGACGAACCAGAGTATTGTCGTTGAAGGGTTTGTGAAATCAGCTCCGAAGGCAAAGAAGAAGACCGGTGTAGCGATAAGAGGAATGGGCGATGATGAGAGGACGCCTACTGACACCGGGCTAGCGGCTGATTTTCCCCAAGCAGGAAAAAAGCGGAAAGGCAAGGCTGTTGTTCCTAAATTTGCGAGACGGAAGTCTGTAATCGTGTCTCGCTTGATTCCTGGAATTATTTCTTCTGACTCCGCTCTTTGTCAATCAGGAAACATTTTCGCAGGACTGGATGACGTTCCCATCCCGGAATGCGTTTCTCTTTATCACGAGTCCGGGTTGGTTGAGCTCCAGGAAGCGTTAGACATAAGCGGGCTTTTACCCATTAGTGCAGTCGATACTTCTGGTTGGTCGGGGGCTTTGCACATTTGCATACACTTTCATGACACTACATGACTGCTTCACTCACCCTATTGATTTTGCCTGGTACTTAACTGAACTGTATCTCTTTTCCAGGTAATATGGCTGGTCGTCAGACTACATTGGACAAACTCCGGAGAGTGCATCACCCCTCAACCTATTATGAATCTCGTCGTGGAGGCCCCGATCGTGATCGTGACCGGAGGCAATATGGCCAGGAGTATTATGCAAAGGATCATCACCGTGGTAACTCCAGCCAGGAACGATCAGACAGAGATCGTAGGCATCGCTCCCCATCTCGATCTCCTCCGCAATCCCGAAGTCATGTCCAGGCATCCGAGCCTCCGCGACATCAGTCATCTTCGCAGGTTTCGAGGCTTGAGCCACATCGTTCTCGAACCGGGGTCGCAACGTCTATGTCTGGGGAGGAGACCCTTATTAAGTCTTCTGGCGAAGGGGCCATCAGGCTTGCTCAACTGAGGAAAGATTTTCCAGAGATTTGCTTTGATGCTTGTATTTTTCCTCCCAATCTTAAAAGAATTCCCGATGATGCCGCGACTACGGCGCTCAGCTACACCCGTGACTTTTTTGCTCAGTACAAAGAATGGTACAAAGCGGCTGTTAAGGCTTCCAAAGCTGCCTTCGACCGGGCCCAAATCATCGAGAAGCTAGAGGCCGACTTGGCTCAAAAGAGTCGTATTGTCGACATACTCCAATCTGAGGCGGAATCTTCCCGCAAGGCCGAGGTCGAGTCGTTACAGAAGGTTGATGAGACATTAGCTGAAATGGCGAAAATGCAACAGGCACATTGTACTTTAGTTGAAGACTTAGGCCATCGATACAAGAATGTTGAATCTGAGCGGGATGCGGCAGTGAAGGAACTAGAGGAGCTAAAGGCTAGGTTCGCTGACATGAATAAAGAAAAAGACGACGCGAACGTGGCTGCGCAAGAGGCGTGTGAGCAGGCTGTATCTTTTCGGGCTGAGCGCGATGCGGCAATTGCAAGGGTTAAGGAGGTTGAATCGGAGTTGGAGGAGAGAGTCCAAGCAGAGAGGTTCAAGATGGAGGCCGAATTCGACGATCTTTTGGACACATATAATGCCAATGTATTGGAGCATAGAAATCTCTCCTGGCTAGGGGATTACTCGATGCCTCTCTACAATGCTCGGAAGAAATTAGTGGAAAACAAGAGGATGTCTTGTCCGGATTCGGTATTAGATGAGTTTGAGCTTGAGTCACGTCTGCTCAGCGAGGATGAGAGGAGGACCCTTCATGAAGCAATCATTTCTGTTGAAAAAGAAAGACTTGTCGTCCATCAAACGGAGGTTGGCGAAGGTTCGGGTATCGTGCACCATAGCGAGAATACTGAAGTCCCCGTTTCGACTTCATCCGAAGCTGCTGCCGTGGTTGATCCACAAGCTATTCCAGCCTACAATCCGGACCAACCGGAACTGTCTTCGGGCAAGACGCTCGTCCCCGAGCTTGTTCAAGCTCCAAGGCAAGGTAAAGTAGGTATTTTGATTACTCCCTTTACGTCTTAAAACATTGATTTTCGAGGGAATTTCTTGGTCTGATAGCTCTCTTTTTGGTTGTTTAGTGACCGAGAGTGTCGCACCCGTGCTCCCTGTTCCTTCGGCTTTATATCCTACACGTGGAGTTATTGTCACCGAGGCGATTTCAACTGCCGCCATGGTTGGTGATATGGGAGAGGGAGGCTCAATGTCATTCGATGCTCAAATGTTTGAAGAGCTATTTGGTCATCCTCTTGATCCCATGCCCGACCTCTCTTTTGTGACGAGCGGAGCTGCTCCAGTTTCTAGTTCGATCGTGACGACCACTGGCGTACCTAGCGCAGCTCAACTATCTCGAGAGGAGGAGATTTTAGCAGAGATAAGTGCCGAGATGGCCAAGACAGTGACAGTTGGTCCCGGTGGTGACGCCGTTCCTTCAAGCTTATCTTCTCTAATGATGATTTCTCCTGGTGGCACAGTAATCGTCTCGAGTGTTGCTGAACAAGTATCTGTTACTGCTCCCATGCCCTCGGTTCGTCCTCATAAAAGGATCTCCATCCCTTCCAGTTCTGAGGAAGATGTTGATATCATGCCGGAACCGGAGGATGTTCCAAAGAAAGGCAAAAAGTCTCGTAGGAAGCCTGGCAGTGGGTCTAGCGGCTCGACTCCGAGGAAGAAACACCGGAGGAAGAAAGAGTGAGCCCCTCGCTTTGTCGTGAGATTTACGGATAACAATTCTTTTGCCTCTTCTTTTGTTCTTTCTTGGGCCATGTGTATGTATGGATGCGGCCTCCACTTAATTGAAACATCTTTACTTGCCATGTAATCAAACTTGTTTTTGTTGGTTGATGAAATGGGAAATTACACTTTTCTTCTTACCTGAATGCCTTGCAGTATTTGTTTTGTATCCGCTCAGTATTTATATAGCTTCGTGTCGTGATTTAATGAATGAGTCGGATTCTGAGTATATTATCACTTAAGCCAGCGATTAGCACCCAGCTTTTTGCCCCTTAGTTGCGAGGAATAATACTCATATTCTGGCGGCTGATTGCGTTTATTGCAAGCCCTGAGCACATGCCCCCCCTTCTGGGGATTCATGACAATTTGAGATTGATAATCTGTCCTGCATTCCAGGAATCTGAGGGTTATCGATGTTTACATTCCATTCCACGCTATGGGAATTGGGAGTTGATGTTGATATCTCGGCCCGTATTTCGGGAACTTGGAATTGTTACTTGTACTTTGATTCGCGCTTCGGGAATCTGGATTAGATGTTTATACTCCAATTTGCACTCTGGGAAGTTGGAGTCCGTTCGCGCTCTGGGAACGACTTATTGGATGTTTATACTCCAATTCATACTTTGGGAAGTTGGAGTCTGTTCGC
Organism: Allium cepa; assembly: GCA_030765085.1. Classification (NCBI taxonomy): domain Eukaryota; kingdom Viridiplantae; phylum Streptophyta; class Magnoliopsida; order Asparagales; family Amaryllidaceae; genus Allium; species Allium cepa. The sequence goes on along the minus strand of CM060931.1, from coordinate 752,057,087 downwards.
ACTCTGGGAACGATTTATTGGATGTTTATACTCCAATTCACACTTTGGGAATTTGGAGTCCGTTCGCACTCTGGGAACGATTTATTGGATGTTTATACTCCAATTCACACTTTGGGAATTTGGAGTCCGTTCGCACTCTGGGAACGATTTATTGGATGTTTATACTCCAATTTACACTCTAGGAAGTTGGAGTCTGTTCGCACTCTGGGAACAATTTATTGGATGTTTATACTCCAATTCACACTCTGGGAATTTGGAGTCCGTTCGCACTCTGGGAACGATTTATTGGATGTTTATACTCCAATTCACACTCTGGGAATTTGGAGTCCGTTCGCACTCTGGGAACGATTTATTGGATGTTTATACTCCAATTCACACTCTGGGAAGTTGGAGTCCGTTCGCACTCTGGGAACGATTTATTGGATGTTTATACTCCAATTCACACTCTGGAAAGTTGGAGTCCGTTCGCACTTTGGGAACGATTTATTGGATGTTTATACTCCGGTTCGCACTCTGGGAACCTAGAGTTGATTGCAGGACTGTCGTGTGTCAGTCCAGTTCGGCCATTGATGTGATGGCTTGCCCCCGAGAGGTGGGTTTCGCTTAGCAAATGATCGGTGGGATCTCGATTACTTTCCACTTATCTTCCATCAACGAAGGAGGAGACTTGGTTTATGGACGGATGAATCACATCCGTGTTCATTTGGATCCCGCTTCTGCCAAGCCTAAGGAGTAAGATTAGTGTTCTGGCAAGCTTTGAGCTCGAGCAGAGGAGAGGATGGCTGAACTACATCCACTTTGAGTTGTGTATTTTCCCTTAAGTTGGGGGCAAGAGTTGGAGAGTAGACGGTCGAGCCACGTCCACTTTACGCTTTGCACTCTTCCAGTCGAGTTGAGGAAGAGAGTTGGAACGATGGCTCATGATGGTTTGTGAGTAGGTAGTCATTCATTGATGACTATAGATTGATGGTTGGCCCCTGATGAAGTTGGTTTAAGGCATGATTGTTTTGCCGAATCACAGATGCAAACTGGAGAGTGAATGATCAAATCATATCCACTTTAAACACATGTCCTCAAATTACCCCAAGTTCTAATGTAGGATTGGATGCATAGATGGCCATGTCATGTCGACTCTCGGTGTGATTTAAATTTTATTGGGCATCCGAGGAAGCATAAGTATTTTGGTGAGCTTCAAGTAAGAGATGGAGAGTGCATGGTTGGGCTACATAACTCCAAGTCTTTCTCAAATCTTCTAACTAAATTGCATAGGCATGTGAGTGGATGGTCAGTTGCATCCACTTCGTACTGGAGCCCTAAACTTGTCTGTCTCTTCCACTTTGATGGCCTGCCCCAAGTCAGGTGCGTATAGCAACCGACGAGTGGTTGAATTATGCTCGCCATGATGATACCTAAATGACTTTATCATAGTCCACGGAGGTTGTTTTGCACCCGTCCTTAAGTACTCGGTTACCTTCATCATTTGCAAGTAGTTTAATTCAAGTCGATTATATCTTGCAACATAAACGAAATAGAAATAGAAATAATTCAAAAGAGATCGGATAAAATCTCATTGATAAGTGAAGCGGCGTCGTATGCTCGCTATTGCACTTCGGTCCAGCCTTTCACAGTTGGGAGTCTAACGCAAATGGTTCAGTTTGATCAAAGTTCCAATTGAGGTCGGGGGTTCCCGGCTCTTCATTTTATGGGGCTTGAACATATTGCCAGAGCTATCCTTTCTGGAGTAGCCTTATGGCGTTGGCATCCATGATAGTCATATAAAGAAAAGGAGCTTCCCGATTTAGAGTATGGAGCAGGTTCCCTTGTATGTCGCCAAGTTGATCCTTCGTCTGATTCATCAACGTAATGTTGGCCTGGACATGTTGGTGTAGTCGTCGGCGACTATCCACCAATTCTGTTATCAAACTCTGGAAATAAGCTTTTGTGTTGATTTCATTTATTAGTGTTGGCAGCAACGGGCTGTAGATTTTGATCAGTTCATTGGCTGCCAGCTTCTTTATTCCCTTTAGCAATATGAGAAGTAGAAATGATATGCCTAACTACGATTGACAGTCTTCTTTGAGAAATAGGGGATACAACGCATTTGATGGTATTCATCACTTTTCGTGGACTCCATTCACCATTCTCACTTCATGAGGTAGTGGTGGAGGTTGAATTTCCATAGTACACGGACATAGTCGGCATGCTGAATTTTAGTTAGAAATTCTACGTGTAGGATGGTCTCAATGAATAGGCCCTGACTGGGAGCGATACTCGAATCAACATTATCAAGTCCATTTTATGGTTACGGGGTCTTGTGATACTGGTGAATGATGTATGCCCGACTGCCTAATGTTCGAGTGGTTGGTAATGTCGATCGGATGGTGAGTGGATTAATATGGGCTCATTGATTGGTGATTATTTCTAATTTTCACCATGAAGGAGGCTCGCATAAGATAGTTAGGAAGTCCTCTTAGAGTTGTATGTCATGCTTTTAGTCATATGGACATGGAATGATTAAGATACGGGCATATGAAGATGGTTCAGTGGTGAACAACTATGTTTTGAGTTGGCAGAGTAGACAAGGCAGGCTAGTCGTAATACTAGCCATCGCACCATAATTGTCAGTTTAGGAGTTTTAAAAGCTGGTTAATTGGAGGAAGTTGCAGTCCACTTTAGAAGCATGATACATTAATCAACCCTAGTTCGTGCCATATTAGCTAGGTTCTCCAGCCTCTGGGAGCACCATTTGAATAGTATTTCAATACCCATTCCTTGATTGCAACTCAAAAATTGCTATTGTAATCTCCTACTTCCCGTCCAGTCATGGAACGACCTGAATGTTCCTTTATTTAAGTTGAGGTTTGGATTAACTATGCTGGTGCTCTGCGCTTCGGCTAGCCTCTTTTTAGGAAATTTAGATCGTACCCGAATTTTTTTTTTTTTTTAAATGATGGATACGAAATGTTCGTTCGCATCGATGGTTCGAGCGCTTAAATGATGGATCGAACTAAAGGCAGATAGATGGATACAAACTGCATGTGCGTATTGATGCGAAATGGAGGCAGATGGATGGGTACGAAGTACCTGTGAGTATCGATTCGAATTGGAGGCAGATGGATGGATACGAAGTTCACCGCATTTCTGGATTCGAACCTATGGATACGAAATTCACCACATTTTCTGGATTCGAACCTATGGATACGAACTTCACCACATTTTCTGGATTCGAACCTATGGATACGAACTTCACCATATTTTCTGGGTTCGAAAATATGGATACGAAAACCATCATTTTTTCATGGATACGAAAATATGGGTACGAAATTCATCATATTTTCATGGATACGAAAATATGGGTACGAAAAACAGCATTTTTCCTGGATTCGAAAATAGGGGTACGGACTGCATGATGAATATGGTTCTTCTTAGATTTTAGAGCAATCTGAATAGAATAGAAGGAACCCATGAACGATAGATCTGGATCTCTCTCTTAGATTTATTCAATCCGGTATCGATGACAGATCCAACGAGCAGGAGAAAATCTAGGTTTTCTCAGTGAAAGCACCAAAATGTTTGCACCAAAATTGGGCAAACACCCTTCGGAAGTTTTTGAAGAGATAGTAAATGAAGAACTTGAATTGGAAATAGGGACTATCTAACAAAATCTCCAAGTCAGAGAAAAGTAAATTGCGCAGAAGACAAGGATTTAGAGTGGTTCGGCCATGCGCCTACGTCCACTATGAAGTTTTATCACTTTATTTCTTAATACTTGAAGATTACAAATGCTTTTCAGCAAATTACAACAGCAAATGGACTTAAATTCGAAATTAACAGCAATTGAGATAGTATGGAGTGATTCTGGCAGCGTTTAGGCTTGTTCTTCTTCTCCAAATTCTCCGACCCCTTCTCTGAATGACCAGGGGCTCTATTTATAGGTGTGGAAGGCCAAAATCCCGCCTAGATCATGGAGAGGCTGCTTGGCACATGACGGGGGGCCCACAGACCCGCGTTCTTGAAGTGCGTGCCCAGTTTGGGATCGATTCGAAGTGAACTTCGAATCGATCAAATATTTTTCCAATTGCGATGAAACTTGGCGTGGACGTCCTTCATCATGTAGACAAACTTCTGTAAAAATTTCATGAGATTTGGATCAGTAGATTGGGAGTTATGATCGGTTCGAAATTGGGTGTTCGGCATGCTGTTTGGTTCGAATCGATGGAATCGATTCGTTCGAATCGATGCATGGCCGAAGCGAATACTTCGAATCGATTGGGGCGCGCCTGTCTTCGAGCCGATCCATGTTTGTGCTAGCTTAGCCGCTTTGTTGGATTCGAAGGTCGTCTTCGAATCGATGGAGTGGATTCGTTCGAATCGATCCAAATGCGCCCTGGATCGATTCGAAGTTGTCGAAGTCGATGGAGTCGAAGGTGAGTGATGGAGTCGAAGATGATGGATGGATTCGAAGGTGAGCGATGGAGTCGAGGCTGTGATGGGTTCGAAGCTATTAATGGATTCGAAGCTGTGGTGGATTCGAAGCATAGGAAGGACTCGAATTTGTGATGGATTCGAAGTAGGGAGTTCCTTAGATGGATTCGAATGTCGCCTCTTCCTATGGGTTCGAATATGATGGGTTCAAAACAGATGGTTTCGAACACGATGGTTTCGAACACGATGGGTTCGAATATGATGGGTTCGAACATGATGGGTTCGAACCGAGCAATGTGCACCTTCCTAACTTGAATCCATCATAACTTGAGCATATGACCTCGGATTGACTTCAAATTTGAAATGCTGGCTTCTATGGTCTTTCTTGTCATGCCTTATCAATTGCGGCCCGATCCGGGCTCGGACAGAATTCATCGATATCCATAGTGAAGTGAAATACGACCAATCTCTGAGGTGAACTGTTTTCTGTTTTTGACCAATCTTTTGGTATCACGGCTTTTGCCCAAAAAGCGGGATAACAGTCCCACCAACCATTCCAGCTTACAAGGGGATAAGCGATCCGAACGAATTCTTATACAAGTATGATTGGCACATGACAGGTGCCAGAGCCTCTGATGAGATAGAGTGCCGATATTTTCCTGCATATCTAGAAGGTGTGGCTCTACTGTGGTTCATCAAGCTACCAGTTCGATCTATTGATCAGTTTTCGGACTTGACCCGGAATGTCAAGGAGCAGTTCAGACTATATGCTTCAAAAGCCAAGGACATCATGTCGTTGTCAAGTTTAGAACAGAATCCAGGGGAGACTATCAGATCTTTCTTAAACCGCTTTAATATAGCGCTGGCCGAGGTAGACAATGCAGAACCACGGATGATCTTGACTTATCTGATGAGGGCCATCGACAAGTCGAGTGAATTTGGAAAATGGCTTAACATGAAGGAACCAAATTCCCTTGAAAAATTCTACAAGAAAGCAGATGAGTTCATACGCCTGGAAAGCCGTCCTGTACCGGTAAAGGCAGTGTTAGAAAAAGCTGAAGATAACATTGCTGCTCCACGCAAGAGTGAATCTGCAGGACAGAAAAGGGAAAATAACGATGGAAAGAAACAGAAAAATCTGAAGAGGCCTCTTCCTTCAAACCATCGGAATATACTCCTTTATCAGATACACCGGAGCATATATACCTTGCCACTAAAGATTCTGTTGAATATCCTAAACCTCCTGTTCTGAGAACATGGAGGAAAGCTGTGCAAAGTGGGAAGTTCTGTCGCTTTCATAATCAACCTGGTCATGATACCGACGAATGCCGCCAGTTGAAAAATCTGATTGAAGAGTTGTTAAGGGAAAACAAGCTGCAGCAATTTGTGAAAAAGAATAGCAACAATCCTGCTTCGTCTAGTCAGGGGCAACAAGCTCCCGCTCATCAGCCTAGGACAGGTGAGAAGGCTGCAGGGCATGAATCTGGAAGGCCCATTATCAATGTCATTACAGGAGGACCTCACCCAGCAGGCAGAAGCTGGGGTGAGATGGAAAGGTATACCCGAGTTTTGAAATATGTACCGACCGAGGAAGATGTATTCGTTTTGGAAGGTGCTATGCCCCTGAAGCAACAAAGAACTTTCAATGATGATATTGTGTTCAGAGCCAGGGATTCCGCAGGTATTGAAACTCCTACCTTGGATCCCTTAGTCATCTCGGCTGGTATCGGGCCAGCCATTGTCAGAAGAGTTCTCATTGATTGTGGCGCATCCTGCAATATCCTCTTCAAGAAAACATTCGACCAAATGAAGATCTCTATGGCTGATGTGCAAGCCTCATCGCAGAAAATCGCTGGCTTCACTGGGGAGCCAAAACAGCCAATAGGAACCGTTGATTTGTTTGTGGAACTTGGAGAAGGAGAAAGAAAAGTGGTCCGCAAGCAAACTTTTGTGATTGTCGACGAAGTTTCCGCTTATAATGCTTTCCTTGGCCGCCCAACTCTTGCAGCATTCAAAGTTGTTCTGGCCCCATGGTGCCTCACCATTAAATTTCCCACAGATAATGGAGTGGGATTTATAAAAGGGGATCAAAATACAGGGCGGGAATGTTATCTAACAGAGCTACGAGAAACCAGAAAAAGAGAAATCGGAAAGGATGCGGCAGCCCCAGTCCGCATCAAAGAACCAGCCTTGTAGCAATTACAGGGCGGACCCTGCACTGGCGAGCACAGCGAAGCAAGGAAAGAAATGGATCCTAGAAAAGTCAGTGCAGGGGAGAATAGAGTGGTACCAGTGGAAACGACAGTACCAATACCTGTTGACCCAAAGGACCCAAACAAGGTGTTGAATGTGGGTTCACAACTTAATGCGTCAATTCAGAATATCTTAATATCTTTTTTAAAGGCAAATTTGGATGTTTTTGCTTGGACTCATGCCGATATGTGCGGAATATCCCCAGAAGTTGCAGTACACGCTCTAAATATTGATCCAAAATTTACACCTGTAAAGCAGAAAAGGAGAACTCAGGGTCCAGAAAGATCAGCAGCGTTAAAAGAAGAAGTTGATCGGCTCATGGAGAATAATTTTATTAAAGAATCTACCTATCCGAATTGGGTTTCAAATCCAGTGCTGGTTAAGAAAGCCAACGGAAAATGGAGAGTATGCATCGATTTTTCAGATCTAAACAAGGCCTGCCCCAAAGACTGCTTCCCATTACCCAGAATCGATCAACTGGTAGACGGAACAGCGGGACACGAATTGTTATCTTTCATGGATGCTTACTCCGGATACAACCAGATCATGATGCATGAGCCAGATCAGGAGGACACGAGCTTTATCACTGACATTGGTCTTTACTGCTACAGAGTTATGCCCTTCGGGTTGAAGAATGCAGGGGCAACATACCAAAGACTTGTTAATGCTATGTTCAAACCGCAATTGGGCAAGACTATGGAAGTCTACGTCGATGACATGTTAGTAAAGTCTAAGAAAGCAGTGGATCACATAGTATACTTAGCAGACATGTTCGCAGTCCTCCGAAAATACGGAATGAAGCTCAATCCTTTAAAATGTTCATTTGGAGTGGAATCCGGCAAGTTTTTAGGTTTCATCGTGAGCGCTAGGGGCATTGAGGCTAGTCCAGCTCAAATTACCGCCTTAAAGGAAGTCAAAGCTCCTAGAACAAAAATGAATTGCAAAGTCTCAATGGAAAAGTCGCCGCCTTGAGTCGGTTCATTTCCAAAGCCACAGATAAATGTATCCCATTCTTTGACGCCCTAAAGAAAGGAAAGAAAAACTTCGATTGGACTCCCGAATGCCAAAAAGCCTTTGATGAATTGATTCGCCATATGGAAACGCCTCCAATACTTTCTAGGCCTGGCGATGGCGAGGATCTTCTTATATACTTGGCCGTATCATCTCATGCTTTAAGTGCAGCGCTGATACGAGAAGACAAGAGGATTCAACATCCAGTTTACTATATCAGCAAAAGACTCACTGGGGCAGAGATGAATTACTCTAAGTTGGAAAAACTCGCCTATTGCCTACTAATTGCATCTAGGAAGTTGATGCAATATTTCCAAGCTCATCCTATCAGAGTCCTCACTGATCAACCTTTAAAGCAAGTACTGTTTCGCCCTGAGACTTCGGGTCATCTTCTAAAGTGGAATATTGAACTCAGTCAATATGACATCACTTATCATCCTCGAAAAGCGATCAATGGACAAGCTTTAGCGGATCTCATCGCAGAATTCACAGATAAGGGTAACAGTGAGGAGGAAACGATCGACGATTCCCCAATCCAATGGAAGTTATATGTCGATGGCGCAAGAAACGACTACTGTTCTGGAGCCGGAGTTGTACTTGAGACCCCTGAAGGTCGATCATTATGCTATGCACTAAGATTGGAATTTCCTTCAACAAACAATGAAGCAGAATACGAAGCCCTTATCGCTGGCTTAAGGATTGCTAAAGAACTAAGCATCCGAGCATTACAGACCTTCAGTGATTCTCAGCTTATTGTATGCCAACTCAAAAAGGAATTCCAAGCAAAAGAGGGGAATCTGCCCGCCTACTTGTCAAAGGCTTGGGAACTCCTGGGTGATTTCGATCATTACATGATAAGTCACATTCCTCAAGAAGAAAACATGAAAGAAGATTCTCTCGCAAAGTATTCTAGCACAGGCGAAGCTCAATTGCTGGGGTTAACTCCAGTGGAGATTCTGTTGACCCCAAGCATTGATGAGATGGATATTGATTGGATCATGAGCGTGTCTCAAGAGCAAGAATCATGGATGACTCCAATAACAGAATATCTGCTCAATGGATCTTTACCGGAAAATTCAAAAGAACGAAAAAAGCTACTGAGGAAAGCCTCTCGCTATATAGTCCAAGATGGCCAGTTATACAGACGGGGATTCTCAATGCCGTTACTTCGATGTGTATCCAGGGAAGAGTCCAAAACAATCCTAGCTGAGGTGCATGGGGGAGAATGTGGTGATCATTTAGGTGGTCAAACTTTAGCGAAAAAGATTCCCCGATACGGATATTTTTGGCCAGAAATTAATCGAGATGCAGCAGACTATTCCCGAAAATGTGACAGATGCCAGAGATTCGCCAAAATTCCTAGAGCTCATTCCACTGAACTCACGCAGATGGTTAGTCCATGGCCGTTTGCGGTATGGGGAATAGACCTTGTAGGACCGTTACCAACTGCCAAATCTGGAATTAAATATGCCATTGTTGCTGTAGATTATTTTACTAAGTGGGCAGAAGCTGAACCACTGGCTACTATCACCTCAAAAAAGATGATAAGTTTTGTGACTAAAAGTATCATTTGCAGATACGGTGTGCCTCAAAAAATGATTACAGACAATGGTACTCAGTTCGAAAGTGAAGAATTCCAAGATTTTTGCAAACGATTCAAAATCCAAAAGAGCTTCTCAGCAGTAGCCCATCCGCAGGCAAACGGGCAAGTGGAAGCTGTAAATAAAATTATCAAGTCAACCATCAAGAAGCAACTTGAAAGAGCAGAAGGTGGTTGGGTCGATAAGCTACCGCTGGCACTATGGGCCTACAGAACTACCCACAAAACTGCGACTGGGCATACTCCGTTTTCATTGGCATACGGATCAGAGGCAATGATTCCGGTAGAAACAGAGGTCCCTTCACATAGAAGAATCCATTTCAATCAAGCGGAGAATGAGAAACTACAGCTTGAGGCACTAGATCTCCTTGATGAAAAAAGAGAAGAGGCTGAGCTCAGAATCGCATCTCATCAGCAAAGGATAGCCAGACATTTCAATTCCAAAGTTCGCCAACGCAGCTTTGAAATTGGAGATTTAGTCCTAAAGAGAATTATGACAGCAACGGGTGTGTTTGGGCCAAATTGGGAAGGACCATATGTCATAGGTCAAAAGCTTCTGGACGGCACATACAAACTCACTACTGTCGAAGGAGATCAAATTCCAAGATCTTGGAACAGCAATCACTTGCGTCCATACTTTACTTGATAGCTTTGTTGAAATATTGTAAAGAGAATTATGAATGTATGATTCCTGTAATTGAAAGCAATTGTAAAACTGATGCAAGTGAATAATGAAAGACTATAAAGTGGATGTAGGCCCAAATTCTTGGCCGAACCACTATAAATCTTGTGTTCCTTATTACTGATACATGTTTGCTTTATTTTCGATATGAAAAGTACATTGAATGTATTACTGAAATGTCGATTTAAATTTTTGCAGGCAACGAAAACAAAACTTGCACATTACGAGGCCAAGTTATCCTTGTTATCATTCAACAAACAAATTCCAAGTCGCAAAATTCCTGAGCTTAAATCCTAGATAAGAAGTGCTTCAATTGAACGGTCAATGATTTCGCCGAAAATGGGCTTTAGCTAATAAATTGAGAAGTTTGAACAAACAAACATCCAATTAAGAAGCTTATGTCCGTTCTCGTGAACTGGCCTAGCAATGAAGTACACTTCTTTGGATTAAACAAGCTAATTGTAAGAGAAGGGAGTGCAAGCTTAAAAACAAATAAAAAATAAAATAAAGGATCACTGAAAAGGTGTAAGCAAGTGGACAAGGAACAACTAAAGTCCTCTTCGGAGGCACAACTCTTCGGAGGACAAAGACCTCTAACGAAGCATATGCCGTAAAAAAGAAAGTTCTCTACTCAACCAAAAAAGATTGGAGGAGTCATGACCCTCCAACCATGAGAGAGTAACTTCCAGGCAATCTTCGGAGGCCCATTTCACTAGGAGTTGAAGTGTTACAACCGCTCTTCGGAATTTCACTTCACCAGAGTTGAAATGTAAAACAAAATAAAAGCCCTCTTCGGAGGCCCATTTCACCAGGAGTTGAAATGTTACAACCGCTCTTCGGAATTTCACTTCACCAGAGTTGAAATGTAAAACAAAATAAAAGCCCTCTTCGGAGGCCCATTTCACCAGGAGTTGAAGTGTAACACCCGCTCTTCGGAATTTCACTTCACCAGAGTTGAAATGCAAAAAAAAAAAAAAAAAAAAACTCCTCCCGGAGACACAATCAAGAAGAAAGACCTCTTCGGAAGCCCACATTTCACCGAGATTGAAATAAAACTTCCAAGTGTTGAAACGTGAAAAGGCTTCCTTCAAAGGCACAACTCTTTGGAGGTACACGTTTCACCAAGATTGAAATAAAACTTCCAAGTGTTGAAACGTGAAAAAATCCCTCCTCAGAGGTACAACTTTCTATGTAAAAAAAAAATCCTCATCAAGGGCACACTTTAACTTTCAAAGGAAGAGTGATTTACCTATTCTGGAAAATAACCTTTCTCAAAAAAAAAATAGGAAAGTTAAAGTACCCTTCAGAGGCCCGCTTTACCTCATAGAAGAATTCACTTGGTAAAACGTGTACATAAGCAAAAGAAAAAGTGATTTCTTCGAAGGACAAAGCGTAAAAACTTATATGAAGGGAGTTGTACTCTACGAAGTATTTCTTCAAGAATGAAATAATTATTCTTCAGAAAATAAGAGTGCAAGTCCCCTCGAAGTATAAAATATTGCAGCAAGCTTATGGTATGGGGGCAACATGGTATAGTTATATACAATATGGTATAGCCACATCGGCGAAAGTAATGCTCAAACAACATGCCATGAGCCCGCTGCAATATCATATAAATAAACTTGTGCAAAAATGAATAATAAATGCATTCTCAAATTCAAACAGGAGTCTGTACAAATAAAGGATCATTTTATTCAATTGTATTGCAGATACAAGTTTCAAAATAAAAAGCAGGGGCCGGTACCCGCACAGTTCTCGACCAGTACATGCAAAAGACAAGAAGCTAAAAGCTGGAATCTTCATTTCTTCTTGCCACCTTTAGACCCTTTGCCCGGCCGAATGGTTAGCTTTTCAGGACAGTCTGAAGGCATAAGGGAAGAAGGAGAGGGAGGTGCAACTGGTGCAATTTCCGGTTCCTCTTCAGTAGCAATGATTTTCTTCCCCCTCCTCTTCGATGTTCCGTGCTTCTTTCTCCTCTTCGAAGAAGACTCACTCCCTGGAGTAACAAGAGCGGACAAAATTATGTCATCAGAAGGAGTTCGCTCCGGAGAGATCTCGCCTCCTTCAAGTCCCTCGTCTTTCTGCTCTTGCGAAGCGATAGGGTCATCTAAGCCATGAAGAGCCTCAATTTGCTCCTCTTGTGACCCGGGCTGTGAAGCAGAAGGAGGAGCCACCTGAAGAGACGGAGGAGGGATAACCGGAGGAGGCGAAGTTTGCACAGCACTTGGTGTTTCAACTGCAGAAGAAGAGAAATTAAAAATATTAGTATCTCCCCAAAAGAAGGGAGATATGGGTTCGTCGAGATTCAAGAAGTAATCGAGAAGCTCATCAAACTTTTGAGGAGCAAGCAGGCAATCCACCTGAATTGGACCAATGTCAAAATTACCTGAAGATATTTGCTTCGTTAGTTCAATCTCATAATTTTGAGCTCCAATATCCTCCAAAGCCTCATCATCAGTAGGGGTAATTACCCCGGTTCTTGTAGGAGGCGGGGAATGAGCACTGGAACCTGTGATGTCAACCCCAGGAGAAACTAAAGGACGTTCAGAGGTAGTAGGTGGTAATTCTTTTTCAGAATGTTCCTCTTCCGCCATCCCAGTCCGCACTCTGGCAAGTTGCTCTTTTCCCTTCGCAAGAGCAGCGCGAGTTTCCTCATCTAGGTAGCGCGCCTCAAGCTCTTCCTCGGTACACCCGGCGCCTTTGAACATGTCGAGAGCAGCTTCCCACACTTCAGCCAAAGTGATTTCGTATTTAGGACCGAGAAAAGAGAGACTGCCATGCCCTAAGACGCTGTGCAAGTAAAAGTCGAATAGAGTTGAACTGACGTTGGCTCCCATGGCTTGAATAGATTCTTCAGCTGCGATTTTACCAGCCATGGCCTCATCTCGTTCTTTTTCGGTTTTAGCAAGTTGAGCTTTTAACGCTTCAATCTCCATGTCTTGGGCGCTCATTTTACTCCGCAACTGAGCGGCATCAGTGCGGTAATTCTCTACAATCTCTTCTAGCCTCTCAACTTTAGCTTCGGCATCTCTTTGGCCAGCATGTGCATCCCGCACTTGTTTTTGTAGCACCTCTTCTCTTTGAGTATAAGTGTTAGAAGAGGTGGCAAGATCGTCTTTAAGCTGCTTGACTTCAGCTTCAAGTTTCTCGTTATACTCGGTTATGTTTTTCATCTCGATGTTGTGCTGGTCAAGAATCTTCTGCCATTCCGACTTATCGTTCTCCATAGTTAGCATCGCCTCGATATTGGCCCGATTGACCCTTTGGAGTTCATCAACGAGCTTCTGCCATCCAGACATTCTTTCAATATCGAGTCTAACGGCCTCAAGATTTTTGTACATGGCTTCTTTATCGATGGGAACTAAATCAAGATCGAAGCGAACTCCCTTTAAGCACCAATTCGGGAATCGGCTCTGTAAGGTCTGTGGGCCCCTTTCAACACGATATGAAGGCCTATTAAGAAGTGTTTGAATAGCGCTTCCTTCAAGAGCAGGGGATTTGGAAGGAATGTCAATAGAGATGGGAGCGTCAAACTTTTCAGATATTGCAGATGCGTGTTTCTCACTAGGCTTGGCCCGCTTGCTCGGGTCCTCAACAATGTGGCTCTTCCCCCGACCATCATGTGATTTACGTTTGTGAGAGTCATCGCCTCTTGAAGAAGACTCATGTCGCACATCTACCCTCTCATGACGTTCTTCATATTCTCTCCTCTCTCTAGCTTTTCGAGCAGCTCTCTGCTCATCGGTTTCTCTGGGACTAGTAAGGTAGCGTCTATAATCATAGTTACCACGCCCTCCATAGCGCTGAAAGTCTTTATAGTAAGAGCCACTGCCGCTACGCCCCATTGAAGGATCTGAAAGGCAAAAAGACAAGTCTTAAAAGCCTTTAGAGAAAAGAAGTCAAACACAAACAAGTGCCGAAAAATCCTAAGTGTTGTGTAATGTGTAAACTACACGCATTAAGCTACAGACCACTCTGTGGAGTAGAAGTGGTGATAACTTGAGTAGGAGGAGTTGACATTTGTTGTAGAGAAGATGTCGCCTCGATTACAGAAGAGATAGTTTTGGAAGCATCATCTTTAAAAAGTTCTTGTGAAGTCACAATTAGGTCGCTCAACCCCTCAAAAACATCATCACCATCATGCTTTTTGGGACTTGCTTTCTCAACTCCTTCGTCAGCAGGTCTCCCGGAAGATCGTGGAGGTTCTTCCTCTTCGATAACTGGGGCAAGTGTCAAATTGCTAGACGGCCCCGCAACATCAGTCAGAGTGGGGCAATTCACCAGTAAAGTTTCAGTGGAGAGATCTTTTGGCATAAGCTTTTCAACCTCCGCTGGAGAATCGGGAACTTCACAAAGCTGAGTGGAACGAGAAGGGTGAAGGAGTCAAAATTGATGTAAAAATTCATCATTTAACAAAAAATTTATACTCCTCTCTTCTGCCGCCATGGCATTCAGTCTTTCAAAAATTTGCTTATAGCATGGATCTCTAGAGGGAGGAGGAAGTGCTAAAACAAAAAAAAGAAGCGAAGTTAGCATTTAGCAACTCAGATTTCGAAAAGCTCAAGAATGGAGAAATAAAAACAGGAAATCTTACTTCCAACTCTCCAGATGGCATAAAACCCTGGAGGACAGCGAACAAAGAAAAACTGATTTAGAAATCCATGAGCGCTTTCAGGAAGATCAGTGATGAGTTTGCGGTTTCGAGCACTCCTTATAACTACGATAGAGGGATGATCTTTAATTTTTGTGAATGAGCAGAGGTAGCAGATTTCCCCAAAGCTCGGTAATCGGTCCAAAACTCTCCTAAACAGCACACATAACCCCATCAGAATGGCATGGCCATTGGGGTGCAATTGGAATGGAGAGATAGATAACCGAAGCAGGAACTGCTGAAGAAAGTCATTAAAAGGTGGGATGGCACCGCTCAAGCACATTTGGCGATTGACGGCAATAAAGCCAAGAGGAGGCCTATCTGCAGTATCATTTGGCCCCGGCAGCAAGGCATCAGCGTCAGCAATGCCAAACTGGATGCGCAGTTGGTTAAACACCCGCTGATTCAGAGTTGTGGAAGTTCTCTCCGGAGGGTTATCCAATGGGTTAGCTATTGGGAAGACATCTTCAGCCTGGCCCATCGGTTTTTCTTGTTGAGAAGTCATTCTACACAAGCAATTGGATGTTCAAATGCGAAGGTGCACGTTTCCTAAAAGTGTGAAGTGTTGTGCAGAACTAATGAAGATAAACAAGTAAATATAACTAAAGTTAAGCTAGTTGGCAATTGATCAATTACTAAATTTCAGGACTTGTTAATTTAAAGTTTCAGGTATAGTGTTAGTGCAAACCAGTCAATTTCAGTTGACTATTTCAACATTGCTTTAGCACTCTACTTGGATTCGTTGGTTTAAAGTACTTCATTCACGCAATCCATTTAAATTAATTATCTTCTATTGACTAATCTGTCATTAGATGTGGGCAATCAATGGCAGTATATTCATCCCAATCTTCTGTGATTGTTGCATTAAACAGGTTGTATACTAGCAAATTGAAGTAATCTGTAAAACTAAAGTATGCAATAAAGTTTAACAGGTTAAAGTCCAGACAATTCAATATTCAGGTGGTTTATTTCAGCAATTCAAGTCAAAGACCGAGTCACTAGTTCTCTAAGTCGTAAGGCATGGTAAAAGGAGAAAATTTTTAGTTCAAAGCAGTGTGAAATTCTCCAAGTCCTGTGTCGGCCGCGACTCAAATCCTAGGTTGCATCTAATTGAGCCGGTCATAGGTTCAAACCACAAGGAGCAACTCGGTATGAAAAATAGTCCAAGTGCTGAGTCGTTCACGACCTATGAGTTGAGTCGGTCATGGCCTATGGCTTAAGTCGTTCGCGGCAGATGGTTTGAGTCACTCACGGTTCAAAGGATGAGTCGCGGTGAGGATCTAAAGGGCTGAGTCGCTCGTACGACCAAAAACCTAAGTCATCAAAAATCCAACTAGGTCATGAAAATCCTAGGTCATTTCCTCGACCGGTCATCTTCTCTTTAACCCATTAACCCGTTAAGGATCATTTCATCTCTTCCAAACTCGCAGACCAGATAATTCAAGGCACTATAATCCATTGTCTTCACCTCACGCCATCAGAAAATCACTCAAAGGATCAATTCGAATCGCTTCAAGTTTGCGACGAATCTGACGCGCTATTATGTTATCACGTACAATAACAATAATATAATCGATGGCAGTTGTAAACTGATCAAAAAAGTATGAGTCGCGATGGAACATGGCACAAAAATGCATCGGAGTCAGAAAAATGGGGAGTCCGGATTCGTAATTCAATAACAGTAAGGAATCAAGAGAGAATCAGACTCACTTACGCAACAAAGATTATTAGTAGGAAGTTGGAATAGAATTGCTTTCGAAAGCTCGGAGGAATATTAATGGCAGAAAACGACTTACGAGATTGGTATGAGAATAAGAAGATAAAAGTAACGATTCATGCCTTTTATACCAGGGTAGTGGAACATGAGTCGGCACGTGCGAGTCAAGAAGAGTCGAAGTACACGACCTACGACTTAGGCGTGTACTTCGAGGGGCAAATGTTAACCCCGTTTTCACCAACGAGTTAAGACTCAGGCCGACTCAACTGGTTACGACTTAACTAGCTAACGAGTTAAGGTTCACGGCGACTTAAAGGAATGGAACGACTCATGGGGATTAACGGTTCATGAGACAGGCCGACACAGTGAGTTACCGACTCAACGAAGTTTACGACTCATATGAGATGACCCAAGGCCTAGACCGACTCAACGACTCAGGGCTTGTAACGACTCAGTGCATTACCGACTCATCAAGACCATCACCTCAGCGACTCAACAAGTCCATGACTCATCATAAGAAACGACTCAAGAGGGTTAACGACCTAAGAAGATAAGTCCCTAAGTCGCTTCACCTATATACCGCTACCTGATAAGTCGTTAGCGACTTAACGACTCATGACTCAGAATGACTCGTCCACGACTTAAAGCCATTGAGTCGTAGTCCATTACCACAGTGCCTATGCCAATGAGGATTGACTCGTAAGCGACTCAAGACTTAGCTTAAAATCCAGCAAAGGAATGGGCCATGGAGAAACCAAGGGCTTGGTTCGATGAGTCGGCCACGACCTAATTTGACTCGACCACGAGTCAAGTATGAGTCGAACACGACTCACGACTCAAGGCTGAAAACTCCTATAAATACATGGCCATCTCCAACATTCAGGGGACTTTTTTGGCTCATTCATTTCAAGCGCCGTTACTCTGCTGCATTCTGAACTACTCCAACACTTAAAGCTTTCGAGATATAAAGAACGCCTCAAGGAACTTCATGAAGAAATCATACATGTCCAACATGAGTTCAAAGATTTGGATCGACATTGAAGTTTAGGCTATTTGTTCTAAGTCACTTATAACTCGAAGTGTGTTGTAATCAAAGTGTAATTGCATCGACTTGTAATCAAATCGTCAATAAAGATATTCAAAGTGGACGTAGGCTCTCTCTTAAGCCGAACCACTATAAAATTGCTGTTGTTTACTGCTTTTTCACTATTATCTGCTTATAATCTGTTCCCAAGCTATCGGGTGGTGCTTTCACAATCTCGCTTCATACACCGGGGTGTTAGCGTTCAAATTTTAGCGTTAACAACTGCCAACCGCGTTATAGTAAGAGTTTACGCTTTGACATCTTCATTCTGCTTTTTGCTTTGATTTTGATTTGAACATTTAAATTCTTCCTGTTTGGACATTTCTGATGTAAGGTTCATATGGTTATTGCTTTAACATTAACAATTCTATGGAAAAATTACTTGTACGCCCGTGGATCGCGAACGGTCCACGAGCACCTCTTGCATGGCAGTGAACTGCCGAAGTCTTTGATTCGGAAACTCCCCCAAACAATAACTACGGCACTGATAATATTAATTCCCCCCCGGGAACACTCACTCGCCTCGAACGGCACCCGACCTCGAACGGTCACAACTCGCCTCGAACGGCACCCGACCTCGAACGGTCACAACTCGCCTCGAACGGCACCCGACCTCGAACGGTCACAAGTCGCCTCGAACGGCACCCGACCTTGAACGGTCACAACTCGCCTCGAACGGCACCCGACCTCGAACGGTCACAATTCGCCTCGAACGACACCCGACCTCGAACGGTCACAACTCGCCCCGAACGGCACAACTCACCTCACCTAAAATGGCTCGATCACGAATGGTCGTCATTTGAGGTCCACCACTTGACCACGCACGGTCGCACTTCACCTCGAATGGCTCGATCCCGAACGATCGTCATTTGAAGTTAGGCGCTTGACCATGAACGGTCGCACTTCATCTCAAATATCTCGATCCCGAACGGTCATCATTTGAGATCACATAAAACTGTAAATACCTTTGCAGGACATCAACAGGATATGAACATCCGGCTCATGGCATTACAAAACGCGCCTTCCTACCGCAAGGCATGTTTTGGGGGGCAAAGTGTTATCCCATTTTTGGTCAAAACTGGAATATCAATGTTGGGTGCGTTTCCACCACGACCGAACCAAGAAGAAGCAAGCGTATATAAGTCTGGGATTTCACTCATGATTCAAGTACAAAGGTTCATTCGGTAAAGCAAGGCAAGAGTTCGTTCGGCACTACACTCCCCAAGTTCATCCGGTAATAAGTGTCATCCAGTACTTAAAACCCCTCGGTTTCGTCCGGTAGTTCAAGTGTTTGAGTTCATTCGGTATTCGAACTCCCCATGATTCATTCGGCATTCTCAAATATGAAGGCTCATTCGGCATTCCCAACACAAGGGATCATTCGGCATCCTCAGTATATGATCCATTCGGTAGTACCGACACCGGACCAACTTCCACCGGTCCAAACCCCATATAGCCACTGCCGAACCACCACCTCTCCATCTCAATGCCGAACCAACATCGCCAGACCAGATTGCTTCATCCCAGTCCCACCAGCAGCTATATACATCCAAGACCCCTGCCCCCAACCTCACTCTATAAATAGAGGGGCAGGGGTACAACAATGGGGGACAAGTTTGAGAGCTCAAGCACGGATAGAACTTTCAAACAACTTTCAGTTACTTGTAATCAAGCTTTGTACTTGTAATCTGAAGAGAAAAGGAGAATAACATATAAAGTGGACGTAGGTACGTTCTGGCCGAACCACTATAAATCTATGTGTCTTTTACAGTTTAGTCCCTGCTTTTTATATATTTGCATAAATCACCCAAATCACTAAAAACAACTTAAAATCAACGGAATCATACGACTTGGAGGTGTTTGTCCATTTCATGTGCAAACATTTTTGGGTTATTTGCTGAGATCTGTGATTTGTGTTTGAATATTTCTGAGTTGTATTCATACACTGGTGCTTTCACGGTATTTGGGGTTTGTGGCCAATTTTGGCGCAAGCACCATTATTTTCTTGATACTTCTTTATACCCTTGGGATTAACAGTAAACTTAGAACATTGACTTTCCTCCAAGTCCACTTTTCGATGATCTCCCATATTTAAAACCCAAAGTCTTACTTTTTCCTAAGCCATCTCTTTAAGTCTATCTTGAATCTCATCATATTATCAACATCAAATCACTTCTCTGGTTGCTTGGTTCGTTCAACAAATAATGGGTCCTTTCTTTTCCTTATAACGATTCGGCCTAAAAGTGTTGATCGTACCACCAAACAAGCTAACATACCCTCTTTACTTGATCCAGTATTTAGCCTACAATGCACTACATAATAGGCCAGCATTTCTATCGTCTTCCATTCTTTGTTCATGGTTAACACTCTATTCTGATGCTTCCACCTCAAAGCATCGACAACCCTGTTCCCTTTTCCTAACGTGTGCTCTATACCAAAGTCATATGCCACCCAGAACCCAAACCATCTTTGTTTCCTCATATTCAGCCCATTTTGGGAGAATAAGTACTTTAGGGACATACAGTACGTATATAACTCGAACCACTCTCCTAAAGAATATTTAATGTCTATAAATTTTCAGCGTAAACACCACTGCTATGGACTATAAGTCATGAGTTTGATATCTAATCTCATGCGACCTCAATTACCTTTATGCATAAGCTATCAAATGCCCTTTTTTGCATCAACATCGATCAATACCCAGTTCCACATGCATCGGTATACAAAACAAAAACCTAACCCCCTCAGGTGCGATCAAGACAAGAGCATTCGTCAATAGCTTCTTCAACTCCTAAAATGACCCTTCACACTTTTTAGTCCATATGAACTTCTCATTCTTTTAGGTAACCTTGTCAAGAGTGCATCTATACGTAAGAAAACCTTAATGAATCTATAGTAATTACCATCCAAAACAAAGAAACTTCTCATCTCCGTGACCATCTTTGGTCTTTTCCAACAATTAATGGTTTCTATCTCCAACGGATCTATAACCAATCCATTCTCTGAAACAACGTGCCTGAGAAACTTAACTTCTAATTTCCAAAAATGACATTTCGAAAACTTCATCTTCAACTTGTACTATCTCAATGTCTCTAACGCCAATATTAAATGGACTTCATGGTCTTTCTCGTTCTTATAATATACAAAATATCATCGATAAAAACCAGCATAAATCTTTCCAGTTGATCAAGAAAGATGTGGTTCGTAAGATCAACAAAGAATGTAGGGGCCTTGGTCAGTTTAAACTGCATCACTAACTACTCATATGAGCCAAATCTAGCCGTGGGAATAATCTAGCTCCACTCAACTGATCAAACACGTTATCTATCTAGAGAAATTGATAACGATTCTTCACTATAGATTCGTTCAGCTTTCGGTAATCAATACACATTCGTAAACATCAATCCACTTCGTTATGAATACCTTGGATGCTCCCCTTGGTGAACTGCTCGACATAATGATAATTTTATCCTCAAGTTCCACCAATTTCTTCAATTTCTTCATCACCTTGGGTCGCATTTTGCTAGTTGGTCTAATAACAGGTCGTGCCCTAATCATCAAGTCTATTTGGAACTCAATTGCCCTTCTTGGCGGTATTCTATTATCGGTTCGAAAACAACAACAGATTCTGAAACTAACCGTTCTACATTGATCTCCCTTTCTTGATCTTCCATGGCACACAACATCAAGCTTGTCTTCTCCTTCAACATGCCAAATGCTATAATAATTCTTTCACCACCCCTTGGATTTTGTAAGGCGATAATTCTATCCCCATAATAGATCCTAGCATCATTACTCGCCAACCATTCTGTAACAACCCGCATATTTATCGATTTTATATTTAAATATTTTATTTAAATATTTTGTCGTTAATCGGATATTGGTCCGAAAAGCTACTTTTTGCAAACGGTCAAATTAGGACCCGAGACCACTTCCATTGAGTTCGAAATGCCGTTTACAATCTTTTTAAGTATAAACTTTGATATGTTTGGGGTTAGTGGAATTTCACTAACTTTTCCCGCTTTGGACTTTGGGTTGGTTTAACCTATTAAACCTAAGTTACAACCCCTTCTCCTCATCTCTTCATAAATTCCTACCTAACTCTAGTTTTAGCATTAATGGTGAGTGGAAAGGGAAATTAAAATTCCAAGCCCAAGTTCATTAGCAAATTCAACATCCAACTCCAAAATCAAAGTAAAGACATTGGATTCAAGCTTGTAGTTGCTTCTCTATTGACTTCAAGCTTCTTCTTCATTGAATTTGTGCAAAGGTGAGATTTTTATCTCACAATTCTAGCCTATAACTATCTTGGACTGTTGGGAATGATTCCCTATCACGTTTGCATATGTATTTGCATTTGGTTTGGATTGGATTGGCGAAAAACTCCAATTTTTAGTGTTTTTGGTAAAATTCTGCACTTAGGTCGTTCTGCCAATGCTAGGTCGTTCGCGTGGAAAAGTCTCGGCCTTCAAATAGCTCGTTTCTGGCCTTAAAACGTTCTACAGCCTTAGGTCGCTCGACACTGGCTCGCTAGGTTGTAGGTCGTGGGCCTCTAGGTCGTAGGTCGCTCGGCCTGTTCTTCGTTTGGTTGCTCGATCCATTATTCGTTAGGTCGCGGCAACGCTAGGTCGCTTCAACCACTAGGTCGTTCCTGACCTTAGGTCGCGGGACCTTGTTTTAGACCTTAGGTCGTTAGGCCGTATGACCTTAGGCCGTTAGGTCGTATGACATTAGGTCGTTTCCCCGTTAGGTCGTATGACCTTAGGTCGCTCGCCTCTTCTAACCCGCGAGTTCCTTAAGTCGTTCGTCTTCATTAGGTCGCTCACCTAGTTGAGTCGCACCTTACCTTAGCTCGGCCATGTTAGGTCGTGTGACGACCGCCCATGACTCCCGCACCAAAACAAGGAAATATTGCGCTGAAAGGCGTGCCAGGCAGCCATGGACGATGGTCAAGGCAAGATAAAACAACAAAACTCTATCGTAACTCACATCGCATGGATAAAATACAATAGAGAAATATATAGTAAAGCTCCATAACAGAAAATCATCATATAAGCATCATAGTAGTTTTATACAAACATATGAATCATCCATACATCAAAGCCTCACTACATAACACTCAATCAAATACAGCAGCGGAACATCCAGTACATATAATATGAAATAATATGCAAAAGCCTCCTGCTCGTCTTCGTCATCATTAGCGTAGATCTCCAAGAACAGCACCTGTCACCTGCTACCTAGTCTGTCCATCCCAAACATGGATGGACAACCCAAGGTAATAAGAGGAGACATAAAACCTTGAGTCAGACAAAGTCTTAGTGAGCAGTAAATCAACTATCAAACATACCAAAAGAGCATAAGGGATAAAAGGAATAGGAACCAAACCATCCCACTCCACCTCTTTCTACAGTGATAGCCCCCCCCCCTAGACACACACTAAGGAGAAGCAAGCATAACATAGCAGACAATTAAGGTAAAGCAATAATCACTCGAGTCAAGGTCAATGTTTTCCAAATACAAACCCCCAAGGCCTAAACCAAGATCAGATAAGCACCCAAAAAACACCGCTCTTGAGACCGAATGATGATACAACCAAACGTCCATACATCCATGACTCTGGCTATCACTGTTATCATTGCCTTGATTTCACCGTTAGTTGAATGACCACGTGTCAAGGGCTAATGGTAACCCCGGTTCTAGTCATAACTCCGCACGCTACCTGTGCGTAGGACTTATCTACTCTGCCCAGAGTACTCGACTACCTGCCTGTAGTCTTTTGGGTGTCCCGACTACCTACCTGTAGTCGTTTTGGGCGCCCCATGTACTCTTGCTTTTGAGCATGCTAGAACCTTCAACAACGATGAGATCCAAGCCTCCTAGTCATCCTCCTCGATGACTATTCTCATACTAGCCCAAGCTACCTCTCGAGCAGTCCATTATCAACCAACTCGAACCATCCCTCGAGTTATCAACATGCTTGGAATGATCCCTGCCTGGATTACTCCAAGACTCACATCATACTTCGCTTCATCGCATCATAGCAAAGTTCCATCTCAACATCATCCAATCCATACATATGAGCTTCAACATCCGCTACATGTGTCTTAAGCAGCTTTCACCATTCAAGAGCCTCTTCCGTAGCTTTTGAATCGTCTTTGACCATACTTGTCCAAATCTATCAACTAGATAACTCATTCACAACAATCAAACAAGGCAAACATTAATCGAAACAAATAAGTAGTCAATCAGGATCTAAATAGACATTTATAACAAAAATGGCAATTTCGTAAATAAATGAGAATAGATCTAACATATATGGATCATGGGTTTTTAACATAGATCTAACAAATATAAATCATGGGTTTTGTCTCTACAACTTGATGAATGAACTTGCAAAAGTAAACATCTTTATAAGTAATGGATCTACACTTGAATCTAAGGAAAAATGCATAAAACCACTATCTACAACACTCCAACAAACCACCAAACCAATATACTCCTTTGGGTCCGCGTGAGAGATAACCACCACTCACCAAATCACCCAAACACTTCAAAAACTATCAACTTCAGATCTGGACAGCGAAGATTCAAGCTTGATTCGTCGAAATCCCGCTTGAAACGATGAAATCTAGCTTCGTTGGATGAAGATCTTCAACTTTGGCTCTTGGATCTTCAATCTCGATCTTCGATCTTGGATGGATGTTAGAACTAGATTGGAGTGGAGAAAAGAAGATGAAGAAATGTTGTAGTCGAGCTCTCAAAATGGCAGCACTTCGTCGCTTCAAAATCCGGTGCCAAAAAGTGAAGAAATGGTCGCGTATTTATAGCCCTTAAGTCGCTCTGGCCCTAACCCGTTCGGCTCCTTAAGTCGTTCGCGAGTTAGCGACTTAACCCACACGGCCTAACCCAAACACACACGACCTAACACGCACGCAAGATACGGCCTAACTCAACCCCGAGTCAACGATTTACGACTCATGCATGTGCGTGACTCAATACAGAACACATGCCGACTCAACCTAAGCCGGTCACGACTTAACGACCTAACAAAACACAACGCTAACCCCTAACACGTTAACCTGTTAACTCATCGAAGCTTACTAGGTCGCCAACTCGTTCACTACTAACTCGTTAACCCAGTATCTCCACTAACCCGCTAACTCGTTAGCTCGGTAACACGCTATCCCCACTAACTCGGTAGCTCCACTAACTTGCTAACACGCTAACTCGTGCCAGCCCCTAAGCCTTAACTCACTAACTCTTAGGTCGGTCACACCTACCTTAACTCGGCCAACACTTTGCTTAAGTCGTCTAAGCCTTAAGTCGGCCGAGCCCAACAAACCGCTTAACCCTTAAGTCGGTCACTGTCTCAACTAGATCTAACACTAAGTCGGCAACATCACTAACTCGCCTACCACCTTAAGTCGGCCCAACTCCTTAAGTCGCTCACACGAGCTATCCTCCATACGACTTAAGCTATGGTCGACTCAAACTCCAAATAACTTAACAACGACTTAAAGTAACTATTTTACGATTTTATCGACACGTAAAATACGGGTCGTTACATTCTCTCCCCCTTAGGAATTTCGCCCCCGAAATTCCAAGAAAACAACAGCAATCAAAGCTATTCTGCATGCGTACCATCCATAGCAAGCAACAAACCATGCATTCAATTCTAGCCTTACATGCAGAATTCTAAGACTAGAACAAGTTACAAATTCATGAGATGTTACGACACTTTAGGGCCATACCTCGAAGAGTTCAGGATGAGCTGCCTTCATCCTCTCTTCCTCCTCCCACGTACAGTCGTCAACATCATCACTCCATTGTACCTTGAGCAACGTAATCGTCTTCCTCCTAAGCTGTTTCATGTCAGTTCCAATAACACGAAGCGGCTTACGAGGTCTTCTAACCACTGGATCAACCTCTAAATCTTCATAGCTATCAGCAGAAACCACTGTAGTTGGGTCATGCACATACTTCCGTAGATAAGATACATGGAAAACATTGTGCACACCCGCCATCTTTTCTGGTAACTCCAATCTATAAGCGAGCTTTCCAATTTGCTCGATAATCGGGAATGGTCCAACAAATCTCGGAGTTAACTTTCCTTTCTTCCCGAATCGAATAACATTCTTCAGAGGAGAAATCTTCACAAAAACCATATCACCTACATCGAATTCCAAATCCTTACGACGATTATTGGCATAACTTTTCTGACGATCTTGGGCTGCCTTCTATCGTTGCCGAATGATCCCTATACAATCCGAAGTCTGTCGAATCATCTCTGGCCCAAGTATCAGTTTTTCTCCAGTTTCCAACCAACATGTCGGAGAGTTACACGGTCTTCCATACAGTGCTTCATATGGTGCCATACCAATACTTGACTGATAACTGTTATTATATGCAAATTCCACCAAATGAAGGTGATCTTCCCATGATCCTCCGAAATCCAAAATACAGGCTCTGAGAAGATCTTCCAAAACTCGGTTGACTCTCTCAGTCTGACCATCTGTTTGAGGGTGGTAAGCTGTACTCAAACACGACTTAGTTCCCAAAACTTCCTGGAAGCTCTTCCAAAATCCACTAGTGAACATTGGGTCTCGATCGCTCACTATACTCTTCGGAACACCATGGAATCGAACAATCCACTGCACATACAACTCAGCCAACTTCGATGCAGTCCTAGTTGATCGAACAGGAATGAATCTTGCACTCTTGGTCAATCGATCTACTATGACCCAAATCCCTTCATTCCCCGCTCTGGTTCTAGGTAGGCCATCAATAAAATCCATCGACACTTGCTCCCACTTCCATGTAGGAACCTCTAATGGCTGAAGTAATCCACTGGGCATCTTCTGCTCAGCTATCACCAACTGGCAGTTCATACACTTGGAAATAAAATTTCCAACATCCTTCTTCATGCCTTCCCAATAATAGGTTCTCTTCATATCCCGATACATCTTATTTCCACCTGGATGAATTGTCAACTTCGAGTGATGACTTTCCCTAAGAACTTCATCTCTCAATCCATCTACATCGGGAACAACTAGTTGTCCTTGCTTTCGAAGCCAACCCTCTCGATCGACTTCAAATCCTTTATCCTTTTCTGGATTCAATCCAGATTCCAAATCTCGGATAATCTTGACAAGCTTATCGCCTCGCTTTTGGCTCTCGCCAATTCTCTCCACAAGAGTAGGCCTTATCGATAAGTTTGCCAACATCTCAGGTTCCAATTCACATCTAGGCCTGAAGTTAAATTCAGCCAAATACTCTAGACTCTTCCATTCCGAAAACATGGCTCCCAATCCTACATGTCTTCGACTTAACGCATCTGCCACTGCGTTGCCTTTTCCCGGAGTATAGGCTATACCAAAATCATACGATGCTAAAAACTCTAGCCATCGTTGCTGCCGAAGATTCAAATCCTTTTGGGAGAAAAGATACTTCAACGACTTATGATTTGTAAACAATTCGAATCGAACTCCCAAAAGATAATGTCTCCGCATCTTCAAAGCAAATACAATCGCCGCTAACTCCAAATCATGAGTCGGATAATTCCTTTCATGCGGCTTCAGTTGTCGACTAGCATACGCAACAACTTTATCCTTCTGCATCAGCACTGCTCCAAGTCTAGTACCACATGCATCGGTGTAAACCACCATCTCATCATTCCCACTTGGAATAGTCAAAACAAGAGCACTAGTCAGTCGCTCTTTCAGGATTACGAAAGCTTGCTCACACTTATCATCCCAGTTGAACACTTGGTTCTTTTTCATCAATCCTGTTAACGGTGCAGCTATCTTGGAAAAGTCTTTGATAAACCGACGATAATATCCTGCTAATCCAAGAAAACTTCTCACATCAGATGCATTCTTAGGTCTAACCCAATCCTGGATTACTGCCACCTTAGCAGGATCAACCGCGATTCCATTTCCAGAGATAACATGGCCTAAGAACCTCACTTCACCCTTCCAGAAGTGACACTTCGAAAACTTAGCCTTTAGCTGATGTTTTCGTAAGATTTCCAAAACAATTCTCAAGTGTCTCTTGTGTTCCTCCGCAGTTCTGGAATAAATCAGAATATCATCCACGAACACAAGCACGAACTTATTCAAATGATCTCTAAACACTCTATTCATAAGGTCCACAAAATATGCTGGTGCGTTAGTCAATCCAAACGGCATTACCAGCCACTCATAAAAACCGGATGGTGTCCTAAAAGCAGTCTTCGGCACACTATCCTTCGCCACTCTCAACTGGTGAAATCCCATTGCCAAATCCATCTGAGAAAACACCTTAGCTTCGTGAAGCTGATCAAACAAGTCATCTATTCTCGGCAATGGATACTTGTTCTTCTTAGTTACTTTATTCAGCTCGCGATAATCCACACACAACCTCAACGATCGATCCGCTTTGGTTGCGAACACAACTGGTGCACCCCATTCGGACACACTACGTCGAATGAATCCTTTCTGCAAAAGGTCATCAACTTGCACCTTCAACTCTTGCTGCTCCCTAGGCGCCATCCGCCTAAGAGGCATCACCACAGGTTTGGCTCCTTCAACTAGATCGATACGAAACTCGATCTCCCTATGCGGCGGTAGTCCTTTGACTTCGTCAAAGACATCCTCAAATTCATTCACAATAGGCACCGATGACAGTACATCCCGTGGAACAACCAGCGAATACATGAAGCTCATGAAGATGCCTTCTTCATGCTTACATCGTATCACAACCTTTCGCCCTTCCACATTCCCGACTGTCACCTCAAGCCTCTCACAATCAATCCTTGCCGCATACTTCCTAAGCCAGTCCATACCCAAAATAATTCCGAACCCCGCAAAGTTCAGAACAAAGCAATCACAAACAAACGAGCAATCATAACTCGATACGACTAGACCACGGCATACCATACACAAACAAGACGAACCCCCAACTGGATTTGTCACAACCAATGGTCTATCAACAATATCCGGTTCCAAACCTAACCGGCCTACCAAATCATCACAAACAAAAAAATGCGACGCTCCAGTATCAAACAACACCCTAACTGGAACACCACAAATCGAAAGAGTACCTTGAACCACCACACTCTTCCCCTTCTCTTCAGCAGTAGGAGCTTTTGAAGACGACGGCACAGCTCCCAAAGCATAAGCTTGCACAGTCTGCCTGTCCATCCTCGGCTCTGGACAATTCTTCTTGATATGTCCCAGCTTATCACAGTTGTAACACTTTCCTAGCACCTTGGGATTCTTACAATCTTTGAAGAGATGGCCCTTCTACTGGCAGTTGTAGCAGGTCACTTCGCCCTTCGGCTTCTTCTGGCCATCCTTACCCCTCTGTTGCTGCTGCTTCTTCTTCTTGTTTCCACTCTGCTGTGGCCTAGATTCTTCCTTGGTTACAGCAACAACAGAACTTTCCCTAGGAAACAAACACTCATGCCTGAGGGCTTTTTCCACAATCTTCTCAAACGGATCGTCCAGATGATCCACCAACTGCCTACCAAGATAAGCTTCCAAGCCCGTCACAAACTTCTCGTTCTTTTGGTAGGGAGAATCAATATACTATCTGGCATACTTGGACAAAGCCTCAAACTCAGAAACATACTCAAGAACCGATCTTCCACCTTGCTTGAGCTCTACAAACCTCTTAAACAAAACAGATTTCTGAGCCGTAGAGATGAACTTAGCTTCAAATCTGACTTGGAATTGCTCCCAAGTAATATCTTCCTCTGGAGTATCAATGGTGATAGAATTCCACCAATCAGCAGCTCTTCCCTGAAGCTGTCTCGATGCAAGCTTCCTCTTAGTTGCATCCTCAATCCCCAAGTCACCAAAAATCCTTCGACAAGCATCAGTCCATCTCTGCACCTCAATGGTCGATTCCCTTCCCAAGAAAACTTTTCCTCCAAGAGAAGTATAGTCCTTGCAAATCTTAGCAAAATCCACTGGTCTTGGAGCTTGAACTTGAACTCCCACATCCATTGATGATCCTGAAGCTGGTATCCTCCTCATGATCGAAGTCATCATGGCCTCAAACATAGGAGCATAATCAATAGCTTCCCTTGCAGCACGGCTTTCTCTCGCAGCTTTTCTCTCACTTCGACTCATCCTTAATATCTGTAAAAAGAATGATTACAACACCTTAAGAAACAACTGCATAAGGAGTTCAAATCCATCTAAACTACTATATTATATATAGTAATCATCCATCAAAATACAATTACGTCTCTCATACGTAATTACGTCAGCGAGCGTTGGCTAAAATCGATTAACCAAAGCTCTGATACCAAATGTGACGACCGCCCATGACTCCCGCACCAAAACAAGGAAATAATGCGCTGAAAGGCGTGCCGGGCAGCCATGGACGATGGTCAAGGCAAGATAAAACAGCAAAACTCTATCGTAACTCACAGCGCATGGATAAAATACAATAGAGAAATATATAGTAAAGCTCCATAACAGAAAATCATCATATAAGCATCATAGTAGTTTTATACAAACATATGAATCATCCATACACCAACGCCTCACTACATAACACTCAATTAAATACAGCAGCGGAACATCCAGTACATATAATATGAAATAATATGCAAAAGCCTCCTGCTCGTCTTCGTCATCATTAGCGTAGATCTCCAAGAACAACACCTGTCACCTGCTACCTAGTCTGTCCATCCCAAACATGGATGGACAAACCAAGGTAATAAGAGGAGACATAAAACCTTGAGTCAGACAAAGTCTTAGTGAGCAGTAAATCAACTATCAAACGTACCAAAAGAGCATAAGGGATAAAAGGAATAGGAACCAAACCATCCCACTCCACCTCTTTCTACAGTGATAGCCCCACCCCAGACACACACTAAGGAGAAGCAAGCATAACATAGCAGACAATTAAGGTAAAGCAATAATCACTCGAGTCAAGGTCGATGTTTTCCAAATACAAACCCCCAAGGCCTAAACCAAGATCAGATAAGCACCCAGAAAACACCGCTCTTGAGACCGAATGATGATACAACCAAACGCCCATACATCCATGACTCTGGCTATCACTGTTATCATTGCCTTGATTTCACCGTTAGTTGAATGACCACGTGTCAAGGGCTAATGGTAACCCCGGTTCTAGTCATAACTCCGCACGCTACCTGTGCCTAGGACTTATCTACTCTGCCCAGAGTACTCGACTACCTGCCTGTAGTCGTTTTGGGCGCCCCATGTACTCTTGCTTTTGAGCATGCTAGAACCTTCAACAACGATGAGATCCAAGCCTCCTAGTCATCCTCCTCGACGACTATTCTCATACTAGCCCAAGCTACCTCTCGAGCAGTCCATTATCAACCAACTCGAACCATCCCTCGAGTTATCAACATGCTTGGAATGATCCCTGCCTGGATTACGCCTAGACTCACATCATACTTCGCTTCATCGCATCATAGCAAAGTTCCATCTCAACATCATCCAATCCATACATATGAGCTTCAACATCCGCTACATGTGTCTTAAGCAGCTTTCACCATTCAAGAGCCTCTTCCGTAGCTTTTGAATCGTCTTTGACCATACTTGTCCAAATCTATCAACTAGATAACTCATTCACAACAATCAAACAAGGCAAACATTAATCCAAACAAATAAGTAGTCAATCAGGATCTAAATAGACATTTATAACAAAAATGGCAATTTCGTAAATAAATGAGAATAGATCTAACATACATGGATCATGGGTTTTTAACATAGATCTAACAAATATAAATCATGGGTTTTGTCTCTATAACTTGATGAATGAACTTGCAAAAGTAAACATCTTTATAAGTAATGGATCTACACTTGAATCTAAGGAAAAATGCATAAAACCACTATCTACAACACTCCAACAAACCACCAAACCAATATACTCCTTTGGGTCCGCGTGAGAGATAACCACCACTCACCAAATCACCCAAACACTTCAAAAACTATCAACTTCAGATCTGGACAGCGAAGATTCAAGCTTGATTCGTCGAAATCCCGCTTGAAACGATGAAATCTAGCTTCGTTGGATGAAGATCTTCAACTTTGGCTCTTGGATCTTCAATCTCGATCTTCGATCTTGGATGGATGTTAGAACTAGATTGGAGTGGAGAAAAGAAGATGAAGAAATGTTATAGTCGAGCTCTCAAAGTGGAAGCACTTCGTCGCTTCAAAATCCGGTGCCAAAAAGTGAAGAAATGGTCGCGTATTTATAGCCCTTAAGTCGCTCTGGCCCTAACCCGTTCGGCTCCTTAAATCGTTCGCGAGTTAGCGACTTAACCCACACGGCCTAACCAAACACACACGACCTAACACGCACGCAAGATACGGCCTAACTCAACCCCGAGTCAACGATTTACGACTCATGCATGCGTGCGACTCAACACAGAACACATGCCGACTCAACCTAAGCCGGTCACGACTTAACGACCTAACAAAACACAATGCTAACCCCTAACACGTTAACCTGTTAACTCGTCAAATCTTACTAGGTCGCCAACTCGTTCACTACTAACTCGTTAACCCAGTATCTCCACTAACCCGCTAACTCGTTAGCTCGGTAACACGCTATCCCCACTAACTCGGTAGCTCCACTAACTTGCTAACACGCTAACTCGTGCCAGCCCCTAAGCCTTAACTCACTAACTCTTAGGTCGGTCACACCTACCTTAACTCGGCCAACACTTTCCTTAAGTCGTCTAAGCCTTAAGTCGGCCGAGCCCAACAAACCGCTTAACCCTTAAGTCGGTCACTGTCTCAACTAGATCTAACACTAAGTCGGCAACATCACTAACTCGCCTACCACCTTAAGTCGGCCCAACTCCTTAAGTCGCTCACACGAGCTATCCTCCATACGACTTAAGCTATGGTCGACTCAAACTCCAAATAACTTAACAACGACTTAAAGCAACTATTTTACGATTTTATCGACACGTAAAATACGGGTCGTTACAGGTCGCGAGTTTCCCTTAGGCCGCGTACATTTTAGGTCGCGTGTTTCACTAGGCCGTTAGGCCTTTACCTCGTTAGGTTGTAGGTCGCTTGACCTTATTACCTTGTTAGGTCGCGAGTCCCTTAAGTCGTTCGCCTCTGTTAGGTCGCTCGCTTTTGCTAACTCGCGAACACCTCTAGGTCGCAACCACTAGGTCGCTCGACCCCTTAGACCCCTGCGTCGCAACCATTAGGTCGCTCGATCCTATCCTCCCTTGGGTCTTCACTAGGTCGTACCGTTTTGGACGGGGCTCTGCCCCGCACCCCGCCGAGGGCGCTGCCCCCTAGACCCCCGCGCCTGACCGTGCAGGTCGAACCCCGTAGCGGGGGTGTTGCCCCCGCACCCCCACCTTGGGGGGTTGCCACCCCCCTGACCCCCCTCCGTAAGGGATCTTATCTGAAAAACATTCAACGGAACTTGCTTTGTTGAGATGCTGAGTTGACCATTCTTCGAGACAAACTATCTTTGGCTTCTCGGTCGATTTTATGGTATCACGGCCTTGCTAAAAAGGCGGGATAACAACTTTAGAAATATGAAGGTTTCAATACTAGTAGTAAATATCAAAACACTTTCAACAAAATGATTTCAACTCTATTTTCAATAACAAAGCTCTTTTCTTAAACCGTTTTCCAATCTACTAGTATATACAAACCTTTACCTCACTCGGATGAGAAATCTAATTAAACGGCTTTGTAAAACAAGTGGTATGAAACGCTTGCGTTCACTTCGTCGGTTAATTCTTGGACTTGTTCGATTAAACCTCTTGTGACAATTTTCTAGTGAAGATTTACAGTTTGTTCGTAAATATTTAAGTTAAGCAAGTGGTTATGGGACACGAAGATAAACTTTTATATTTACTAGCTTAGTGTAATTGACACTTCTCATTGATCACGACGATCATTTTATGATTTAGACTAGCAATTGTGCGATGTCTCTTTATTTACAAGGTTAGACTAGACCTCATGGGCGTGATTCCGACTCACGCATATCTCTTTGTCCGCAAGGTTAGTCTAGACACCATTTGTGTGATTCCACTCACACATACCTTTTTGTTGCGAGGTTAGGCTAGACACCATTTGTGTGATTCCACTCACACATACCTTTTTGCTTTTTGGTTAGCCTAGACCTCATCTGGGTGATTCCGACTCACCCATGTGGGGTAGCTCCCCATGGTCTTCGGACCGTCATGTGATAGGTCTCTTTCCCTTTTTCTGTGATATCTGGATTTCTTGTGTTGATTTCTAGAATTTATGTCATTGACTTGTTATGAGTACAAGTTTAGGGTATGATGCCCTCTTTGGATCTTTGAGAAGATTCTTGTGATATTGATTTATCTCTTATTGATTGATCTTCTGTTGATCATCATTCACATACTTATAGTAGTATGTCAGTATGGATATTTTATGTTTATGCCATATCTTTTATTTTATACCATGTCATCTGATATTTATAGCTAGACTGATCCGTTTATTATTTTCTTAAATAATACTCAGGTCAGACCGAGATGTTACAGGTGCTTCTGCTTGACTTCTTCTCGGGATTTGCTACTCTGACTTTTGGCTAACTATTTAGATTAGCAGTTTTTGTTGTATACACTTGAGATATAGACTCATAGTTGTATTCTTTTGTATAGCACGTGTTGCTATTCTTTTGTATTATTGTGGATCTTTTTGACCACTACTTTGATGTACACTTTCATGTGTTAGTTATATATTCATATCTTCTTCCGCCTTTGTGATATGGATGTCTGTGACTGATTTGTGTTATGCTTATTTCTGTGTTTGCTTCCGAAGATTATTTATAGCCACCGTGTGATAAGCAATCACATGGATGATCGCTCCTCAACAGCCTTATTCTCCGTGCTAGTTGACGGCACTACACCGTAGTGTTCTTGGCTAGCTTTGGTATAGAGGTGGGGCGTCACACATTCCATGCCTAAAATTACCTTTAACCCTACGAAAAACAAATAAGTGTCCACATAAAACAAATTCAAGACTAGTGCTTCTTAATCCGAGAGCGTCATACCCACCGATCAGATTAACCATACACAAGACATCATCAAATAAATAGTATTTATTCCAACCTATCAATCAAGTATTTCAAAATGAAGAGTTTGTAGCACACTATAAAAAACTCTAACCAATATACTTGAAATCAAAATAATACCCCAAGCACAACCTTTCCCTTCTCCTTAGTAATCGGTGCAGACGAGGGTCCCTCTACAGCATAAGACTTTGCCTACTTTGCTTTCTGGCTGGGTACACTTGTTAGAGTAGTGTCCCTTCTATATGTAGTTGAAACAATTAAGAACAACCACATTCAGCCTTTGAGCTCCTCCACCTGAGGCCTTTTCTCCTTTTTGATTTTTGTTGCCCTTTTGATGCAGGTTAAATCTTTTTTTCTGACCACTATTGGGCCTAACATCAGCCTATCTCTCCTTTTCAAAGAAACGATCAGATCTCCTTGCCATTTCTACAAGCATATCAATAGGAGACAATATATGAGCCTTCACCTTGTGATTCAGCCCACCTTCCTCAGATCCTCAATGAATTTCTCATTCTGCTTTAGCGGAGTATTCATATATGGACTTCCATACTTTGACAAAGCATTGAAATGCTGGATGTACTCTACCAGAGTCATCTGAACCTGTTTCAAATCTAAAAACTCTCTATAGGAAGCACTCTTCTACGATTCGGGAATAAATCAATTGTCGAACCACTCCTTAAACTCCGTCCAAGCCATTTAATCTTTTGGTATTTCAACAATCGCAGTCTCCCACCAATCTAAGGCATCCTGCATCCTACGGAAGCTGACGAGAACTAAACCTCTTCTTTTGAGCATTATCATGCCCTAGTCCCAAAAGATGCATTCACACAACTTTAACCAGTTCAGTACTTCCAAAGAAGACTCCTTCCCCGTAAATACTTTTCCTTTGCAATTCTTATAATCTTGCGTCATCTTAGAAAAATCTATTCCTCTGACTATTGGTCTTGGCTCAATAACCTTAGCTAACTGTTTCTACATCATTTTCGTCATAAACTTGTGAAAAAAAGCATTCATATCAATTCCTCCTGCATCTGGGGAAGGCATTTCAATACCGGCTCTCGCACGAACTCCCAGGGTTGCCACCCTCTTCGTCCATTAGTTTGCATACTACCAGTTCCACTACAAGCATTCACCCATGTACTTCCTAAAGTAAAATGTCGGTTACATAGGTCCATTCTTACTTTTTGCATAAGCAATGGCTTGAAAGAGAGAAGTAAAGAAAGTGGGAGAAATAGTAGGGTGGGGTAGATATGTCCTTATATACATACATCTATACCAAAATACAAGTACATTATATATTTTATAGCACATCCCCTTCCAAAGTGTTCGATTTTTAGTTGCTTATCTTATACTTGGCTTTATTTTATTTAAATGTCCCCTAACCTAAGCTCTGCTCCTGGGTTGCCCTAAGTACAAATGCTGATGATGTGGTAGTTATTGCCACAATTATTTTCGAGCAACAAAGTGAGTTTGGTATTTTTTTTCATAACATTAAGTAAATAGAGTAGCTAAATAGATTTCATTACATTCAATTAGTTTTACATAATTCATTAAACCAACATTAACCCTTCTCATTCCATGTAAGGGTAAATAAAATAAAGTAAAAAATAGAGTGTCATACTCAACTTATGATAATGCCGACATGGACCCTTAACCAATTATAATTCTGGTTTTATACAGTGGAATAAAATTTCTTTTATTTGCAAAATCAAGCATCCTACTTCATCTTCGGAGTCTTATTCGTCTTTCAAAGGTATTTGTCTAAGCCACAAACTCATCCTACTCGAATGAGTATCTATAAATTTATTGGAAATAATAAAAACATAGATAGGACATAAAGCCTGCTATGTTTAAAATTTTACCCTAAACATATAAATAGTGCGACCGTGCCGATAAAGCATGGAACGATTTTCCCCTAACATACGCATCACAATAGTCCCATTATATCATGTAAAATATCATCACCTAGTGAGCATATATATATATAGCATCAAATTCAAATCACAAGTATACCATATATTTAGTATATAATTATGAACAATGTCATTTATTCCTCCATCTATTTAAGTATACCCAATACTCATCATCACGTTGTTAAGAACTAGGCCAAACAATCATCATTCATACCCTCAAAAACACCTAATCTCATAATTAGGTATCATCATAAAATTTATCATTAACTCTTCCCTAGGCCTTCTTATCACTAATTTAATCTATATCCAAACAACATCACCTAATGAACTTACCACTCATTCCACCATGGGATCCACAATGACTAGAGCCACCCCGACTCTCCTTAGAGGTTGAATGTAAACCCAAAATGCATTCTAACAAATGCACTTACTAAACATCAATAGCCTCTCTTAGTCCTAAAACTCTATATTTCACGTTGTCGATTCTTTAATAGCACCACCATGATGTTTTGGCACCCTACTATAAACTCACTTTAGAGTTTAGATCTTTCTAGATTGAACCCTATCGTGGCACCATGTTATATACCATTGAATTTTAGACTTTAGTAAACTTGGCACCCTGTCATTCAATACTCTATGAGCCGATATTCTTTGCGATCATGGTTCAATCCTTTTCTTTCATTTATTTGTTGTGTAATCTACAAATTATTTGGATAAAAAAATTTGATCTTTGATTTAAATGAGACCCTGTTATTTCTTAGCTTCTCTCAGCTTTCTCCGTTTTAAAGCAAGCTAATAAAATTTTAATTTTTAAATTTCTTTTACAATTTCATCCCTATAGAATTCTCAGTCAACACTTGAAAACTGAATTCCAAAGTGCGCAAAGTATGTTCTTATTTTACTTTGAAAATTATAGCTTCCATTGTTATCAAATATTGGTTATTGCATGTGATGATCCGCCTTTTACGATACCCTAAATATATGCTGATCAACACACATATTTGAATACTGTAAAAAAGACAAAAGGCCATATAAATTTAAACTTGATTAAACTCTAAATTTCGACATGACCTTTGTGCAATTCATAGCGGAAAAACAATAATATATAATATGACAAGTATATATAAAATCAAAAAGAGGCATAAACAATTTACACTGGCCTAACTGATGATATATATGTGTGTATGTATGTATTTATAAAAGAGACAATTAAATGCATAAAACCAAGAAAGCCTCAATATGGACAAATATCTACATAAACTTCATACAACGGAGTACTGAATATATGCATCAATATAATTCATGGTCTCATACATAAATAGAACATCTGATACATATAATCTACATGGATTGATCAGAAATATAAGCTCATCTATAAAAGCCAAAAGTCCAGCTCTCCAGCTAGCTCATCCCCAAAATCAACCCGTCACTCAAACCACTTCACTAGGAACAATCATAAGTTCCAAAATAGAAAATAAAAGAGAGGAAACAAGGGTTAGATAAAATTCTAGTGAGCGGAACTAGCCTCGTAATATTGAAATTAAATACAAATATACATCCTAACATGCACTGGATCTATATGACATATCATGAGTTAAGACTACATATTCTAACTATATTAAGTATCAACAACATGAATAAACGAGCGTAAGGGTAATAGTACATCCTATAATAAATATGCCATACACTCCCAATTCACAGCCAGACCCGAAATATAAGGTAAATTCGTCTATAATCATATTATGTAGAAGTATATACATATATATCTAAGCATACATGTCAGCCACAAACCCCGATATACCAGTAAATATAACCCTAATTATACTATATAACCAAGAATCCCCAAACATAAAGACCCCATACGAATCATATATTAGCAATATCCAAGGTCAATGCTATTTGAGCATCTGTAGCCGATACCAACGCCGAATTGCCATTAGGTACCGAAGAGACCTATTAAGAGCCACAACAATATTGTGGACTCCTCCGAAAACCAACAACTAAAAGAAAGTTGTTCTGAGGTCCTGTCGCAGCATCAAATCGTACTACGAAACAGTATGCGACCTACTCTAGACCGGCATTCCAGTATCTCTCCGCACCTGCTCCAGGATCACGTCTACAGGTCATGTCATCTCAATGGTAAAATATATTTCCTTTTACAAAACCAATATCCTTCGATTGTCTATGAATAGACAATCCGGGTTCATGCTAGCCCGTTCTAATGGACTTCATTAGAGCTCCGAAGCCCCATTAAGATATGTTCCCATAACTTTTTATGAGCAAACCCAATGTCCATCCGAGCCCAAGTAATTACTTCAAACCCCGAACCCTAAAAACAGACTTCGACCTGAAAGAAAACACTGACGTGCTTAGCATGGCAGTACCGCAAGACACCACCCGCAAGGCGGTGCCGTTTGCACTGCCTATACAAGGCAGTGCGAAACACTTGGCACTACCTTGTACAAGGCAGTGCACACAATGCCTTTAGAGGGCAGTGCATAACACTACCTTGTGAAGGTAGTGCAACCGGCACAGCCTTTCACAAAGTAGTGCACAACACAGCCTTATACAAGGCAGTGCATGGCACTGCTTTGTAAAAGGCAATGCACAACACTGCCTTGTAAAGGCAGTGCAACTGGCATAGCCTTTCATAAGGCAGTGCTTCAATACTACCTTGTGAAGGCAGTGCAACCTGCACAGCCCTGTGAAAGGCAGTGCACGGCACTGCCTTTCACACGGCAGTGCAATCTGTGTTGTCTTGTCAAGTAAGTGCGAACAGCACTGCCTTGTGAAAGGAAATGTGCACGAAGCACTACCTTGTAAAACGCAGTGCCTTCGGCATCAATCAAAATAGAGAGGGATACTTTTTCTTGGCCTTCCAAGGCGGTCTAGGTTATTTATAGCCTTCAGACTATCAAATTGGGTATTTTCTAATTTTTTTTTCCGCTTTTGGCTAATCATCACAACTTTAATTAATGATGTAGTCTTCTTGCTTCTTATTTTCTAACTTTTTATTTATTATCTGAACTTGGTTGCCCTTGTTAACGAACACTTTCCATCAATAATATAAATTGATTACTATTGCAAATAACCACTTCTATCAATCATTATAATTTGGTTATTATTCTACATACACACTTTTGTCTGTTATTGCAATATGATTTACGTCATTAGCAAGCTTTCTTATATCATAGGTTATTAACATATCCTATTAAAAAT
The DNA here is from genome assembly GCA_030765085.1 of Allium cepa. Taxonomy (NCBI): domain Eukaryota; kingdom Viridiplantae; phylum Streptophyta; class Magnoliopsida; order Asparagales; family Amaryllidaceae; genus Allium; species Allium cepa. Next base: position 752,017,483 of record CM060931.1, on the reverse strand, counting down.
CATACTTTTAACTTAACATTATGAATCTCCTTCTTGTATTATTTTTTTCAATGTGAACCTAAGACCATGCCCTTTTGAAAGCTATTCAAACATGTTTCTTTTTTTAGAAATCCAAACTTTAATTTTACTATCCTTCATACTTTTTACTCATTTCTCTTTATAATAGTTATGTGAGTTTTATGATCATTTAATGGTCATTATACCAACTTAACATCATACACCCAAGTTACTAACAATTTCTTCTTCCTATATCAAATTACTACAATTCTCATATGCTTGCTACCTCATTAAAAATCATATTTTTAACAATATAATTCTATATAAACTTCATACATATGTTTATTTATGATAATTTTTACTATATCAAATATAACTAAACAACCATTTATATTTGATGCTTACTAACTCTAGTAATGCCAATTTTTCATCATAAATCAACCATTTGATATTTTATTCTTCATGTCAAACACCAAGTCAAGACCGAACCAAGTCTTGCTTCAATAAAACATAACATATTTACTTTCTTCAACATTTCATAACAAAACACGCATCTTTATATAACTACAAGTTACAAGTTACAAGTTCAGTATCCACTCAATTAGCAACCACTAACAACTATAATCCATTCTCTAAGCCTTTTCCTCTTCATGGCTGAAAATCCAATCTTCTCCAAATGCGCTAATATTAATTGAGAACGTAGAGGAAGACATGAGGGGAATTTAGGTGATTTTAGTTCGGTTTAAGAGAATTTATTTACTTTGTTTTAATTGGATCTAGGCCTCATGCTTTATATTTGAAAGAGAGGAATAAAAAGGAGGCAACGTGAAATGAATTGAAAGTGGAGAGGGGTGCACCACTTTAAAGGAAAGAAGATGGGCATAAGGCCTAACTCTATCCTTTTTAGTCAACAACAGACTCATCTCCTTCATAACTCAAAATCTATTATCTCAAACATATCGATGTTTATACTAAAAAAAGGTCGGAAACATCATTCTAGACACATTGAAAGTGGTTTCAAGCACTAATTCTATCACATGCAAAAGTTAGCTTTTGCATTATTTATCAATCGACTCCCAATAAACTAATAAAAATCCGTTATCCCAAACATACCGATGTTTATACTCAAAAGGGTCCGAAAAATCATTCCAGACTCTATGGAAGTGGTCTCAAGCACCAATTCTATCGTATGAAAAAAATTAGCTTTTGCAAAATTTATCAATCGACTCCCAATATATTACAAAAATCCGCTATCCCAAACATACCGACGTTTATACTCAAAAAGATCGAAAACATCATTCCAAACACAATGGAAGTGGTCTCAAGCACTAATTCCATTGTCTTCAAATTCTGTCTTTTGAGCCATTGATTAAATAATCTTAATAATATTTAAATAAAACTTTTAAATATTTAGACGACCAAAAATATGGGTTATTACATTACATGTAAACCCTAACCATCGCATATTGACTTCCATACGAGCTATCGCATGTTGAGCCTAGTTACCGCATGTTGACTTCTACATAAGCTATCACAGTTTGATCATTACTAGGCTACCACAAGTTGACGACTCATCTAGCTATCATAGGTTGACGGTTCTATTAACTATCGCAAGTTGAGCTCTTATGAGCTATCATAAGTTAACAGTTCAAATAGCTATCGCAAGTTAACCCCTAATAGTTGTAGCAAGTTGGCATCCTATTGGCTATCGCATGCTGACTACAATTTACTATCGCAACTTGATCACTATTTAGCTATCGCATATTGATAGTTTTAATGCTATCATAAGTTAATGGATTAAGTGTTGTCTCAGGTTGACTGTATATAGGCTATCGTAGGTTGAAATACAATTCTTTAACTGAGTTGAAAACTGTTTTATTACCATTCAAAATAATTGCTTTACACCAAACCTTGTTTTGTGTCAAATTCTCATTCATCAATATAAGCATTTACGGTTTCTTTTTTAGAAAATTTTAATTACTTTTGTAATTAATTAATTATCTTCTAATAATTAACTCATTCCTTTGCCACATAAGTCATATAAAATCGAAATTAATGAAAGAAATCTTAAAAATTCGTGAAAAATTAAATTTATGATATTTTATCCCTTACAAAAATTCAGATCAAAATAAATATTTTTAACACATTTAATAATTTTTTTTTGAAATTAAGAATTTTCCCAATATATAAAATTCATAGTAATTCCAGATAATTTTGAAATTGTTTAAAATCAAAGACCCATCATCATTTTACCATTATAAGCATTATGTGACGACCCACATTTCGGATGATTTAAATCAATAATGATACATGCATGTCCAACCAAACAATCTGGAATATAGATAATCAATGGGGTTAATTAAGAAAAAGAAAAAAAGAAAGCAAACATAGAATCTCGCAGCGGAACGAATCAAATAAACAGTTCATGAAGCTATTTATATTATACATTTGATTATAATTTATATAACATATGTCAGAGTTGTACATACAACAGGGATAAATAAATAATGCAGTAGAACAACATGATGGAGGGAGTAATAATAGTAATAATATGCCAAATCTTTGTCTTTGTCCTCCAGAAAATGATCTTCGATGCGTTGAAATACTCGAGACTGACCCGAGCATAATGAAAAGACAAAACACTCAAGTCAGGACTAAAATATCCTTGTGTGAGTCAAATCGGTGTCACGTAACATAAGTGTAATAGCGTCAAAGATGTCTACGGGGATTCACATCCCCTATCCATTATATAATATGTAGGCAGTAAATCATAAGATGTTACGAGATTTTCCATCTCTTAAGGATCTGCCAAAATATTTATATGCAGTAGAATACGCCTCATGTATAATGTCAAATCGGTAAAATAAATATTTTTCTTAGTATTAGGGCTTTACGTTAATCACCTTTAATGCGTTTGTAAGCATTATCGTATAGCTTGCATATAACGCCCCAGTAGCACGTTGGGGGATAGGGATGCGTCGTGATATGGCAATATGAAACCAAAATCGTAGAGGTCTCATATAGGGATAAAAGTATGACAAAGCACGTGAGGTAGTGCCCAAGGTAGGATATTACCAGCTCGAGTCATAGGACTGGTGGTAACGCATCGTACCCACGACCGTTCACCGCGTCCGTCCATCCGATATCGAGTCAAGGAAACTATCCCACAATCAAGGTGCACCAATCGAAACCAACAACAAGAGTAATAATATGGACCGATTCCTAGAAATTCGAAGAATGGATGTCCTCTAGGGGTAATAGCCCACTTGGCCCTGTCAAACCATCCCATTTTAGTCATTTCAAATTGGCACAAGTGCCGGGGTCTATCCATCATCTTCCCTGTCTTCAAATCCAGCAAACGACGCCAACTCCAACCACTTCGTTTGTAATGACACGGAATCTTAGTCTTTTGATTTTGAATACTTAAATGATTTTATACGTTGTATTTAAATTATTAATTGATTTTGAAAATGGAATTTTTGATTGAATTCAAGAAATAGATTTTAAATTTCAAATATAGCGATTTATCATAATACAGAAATGGAGAATAATTGAAAATTGAGTTGAATATGAATTGAAACGATTTCTAAGTTGATATAAATTCAATAGATATTATGATTGAGTAATAAGTTTTTAAAACTGAAATTTCAAATGATTTCGTAAAATTTTGAAATCGTCGATTTTAATCGATGTGTTAAAATAGCCTTCCAGGATATAGTCTTAGAATTCAACGGAACCAAGTTCCATTAGATCTGTAATAGTATATTATTATTGTATTTCAAATTTCATATCGTTTGGAATTACCGTTTGGCTGTACGGGGTAGAAACGCATTGGAATTAATATTGGTAATTTAATATTATAATTCGATTTACATAGCTATCTTCCACATACAATCGAATTAGGCCTCGAAACATGTTCCATTGTATTTGGAATATGGGTAAAACATTTAAAACGCCAGGCGGGACGCATCGTTTGGAGTTCGTCCGGAAAAGCACGTAAATAGTGAAAATAATATTAAAATAATATATACGCGTATATGTATATGCACGTCCCTCTCCAAACCCTAGCCCAAAAAGGAACGCAACCACCACATAAGAATTCAATGATTGATATATCATGATCTTCTCTCCCCAAATCCTCCTCATCCAAGCAACATCAGGCCTAGATTTCAACAGAAAAGTCGTAGAGGGCAGCGAGCTCTAAGATGTGAAAGGTGGAGATCGCCTACGGTTCGACGTGGAGGACAAAATCGAGCCACATAGGGCTGCTGTTCATTCAATATTTTCGAGGAGGGAGGAGTGCCATGCTGCACATAATGCACGATGGTGGTGCAGTAGGGTATGGGCTTCGATCAAAAGGCGTCTGTTCGATCTCTAGCAGATCGAGGTGGGAGCAACGGTGATGTAAATGAATAACGTGATGGTTTTTTGTTGTGTGCGAGTATCCTGAAAGGAACGAAGACGAGGAAAGGAGATGAGTGGCCAGACGTTGATTTTAATGATGCAACGCCCCAGATTATTAGGTTATTTAAAAAAAGGTGTAATTTATTTATATATATAAATTCGTGAAATCTTATATTGTGAGTAACTTCTCCATACGGGATCCGATTGAGACGAAACAAACGGCGTTGGAGTCGTATCGACGAAGGCTTTGGCATGGAATCGAAGTGCCATTTATTTGATGCTGCAATAATTTCAGTTTCAAATAAAATGTAATTGTTTTATGATGCTCACAACGTACTAATATATTCTTATGCTAGTAAAATTTGAAATTATGAGGTGATATAAATTTATTGATTGTTATTTGATAATTTAAATTGACATCTAATTTAACTGACATAAATTTAAATTGGCGGTAAAATTGAATTTGAATTAAATTATTATAAATTGTCGATTATTGATAATGGGAAATTATTGTGATTTACTAACTGTTTGGATGATTGATTATGATGGATGCCAATTGATTGATATTTGGATGATTGGATGTTTATTTGTTTTTATATATATCCTGTTATCACCTGCTAAATTATTTATAATATATAAAACTATAAATTGAATTATTTCGAATAAATTAAGAAATAGGTTGAAATGATATATACCTATGACCCTGTGATTTGGATTGAAATAATATATATCCATCCCTGAATTAAATTGAAATTACTGATTCACTTGGCCATAGAATAGAAAACTATATACGGACATCGGGTTGGTTAAAAAATTGATTCAATTTTTTTTCTGAAATTATTTAAATTATTTGATTTTAAGAAAGAAAAAATCGAATTTACGAAAATCGAATTATTTTCGAACTTTGAATATTGCTAGTAAAAATGATATAAAACGATATTTCGAAATTAAGCCCGCAATTGTATTTTATTTGAATATTTGGATTTTTAAATTGGATATTGAAGTTAAGTGTTTGAATCGATATTTTGAAAATCAAACTCGAAATCGATATAAATTGAAATGGTTTTAATTTGGATTTGGAGTGGTTTTAATTTGTAATTGAAACTGAAATTGAAATTGATCGGGATTTAATTGAAATTTATTCAAGTTGAAATTTGGTCTAAAATTGGAATTGAAAGTGAAATTGAATTATAATGAAATTGAAATCGAATTTATTTGAATTAGAATTGGAATCGAAGTAAAATTCGACTTGAAATATAAATTGAATCGTTAAATCGAATTGGAAATTGATTTGAATTGGAAAATTTGGATTTGAATCAATTTGACTTTGATACTATTTTCAACTAATTTTTTTTAAGATAAACTGTTTAACAGTCTATCTTCTTAAATATACAAATTATTTTTATTTTCCAAACTATTTTACTGTATAAACCATTTTCAATACTCAAACTACTTTATATAACTATTTAAAACTTAAAAATTTCAAAATATTTTCTAGATTTCAAACTGTTAGAGTGATAATCATTATATTTAATCATGGATTTAAATACAAATTGGGATAAACTGAAGTTATGACCTAAATTGAAATTCGAAGCAATTTTGAATTGGAACTGAAATCGAGATATTAAGACGAACATGATTTTGAGTTGAAATGGTATATTTTGAGTAAATATGATGATTTCGAAATGAATTTGAATTTGAAGCGAATATGATATTTTGATATCACGTGTGAATTGTTTTCGAAATGTAAAAGTACCAAATGGTGTGTAAAATGATGTTTGGTTGTTAAAGAGATCGGGGACTCTTATTGGCATACTCTCTATCAATATTGGAACCACTTTAACAACTATGGTCATGGAGTGATGGTCCACATTGAAGTGGCTGGATTTGGCGTACATTGGTTGGATTTGAAGAAAGAGAATGATGATGGATTGGCTTGACACTTGTGTCAGTTTGAAATGACTAAAAGAGGTGCCTACTGGAAAATGAGGTTAGCTACCTCTAGCGGACACACTTCTTCGTATTACCATCATTTGCACTGTGATTGATTGATGCACATCCTCTGATTTTAGGAGTGTTGGACACGGTGGGTCTTTAGGGTTACTACCAAACCGGAAGGGAAAACTGGTAGTATCCTATCTTGGGCATTACCTCACGTGCCTTATCATACTTTTATCCTTATACGAGACACCTACGATTTTGGTTTAGTGTTTTCGTATCACGGCTCATCCCAACCCACCAACAGTTTACTAGTGTTTTATATGCAAACTGTACGACAATGCTTAAAAACCACGTTAAGGGGGATCAATGTAAAGCCTTAACGCTAAAAAATATATTTATTTTACTGATTAGACATTATATATATAGTGTATTCTACTATATATAAATAATTTGACGGATCCTTAAGAGATGGAAAATCCTGTAACATCTCTTAAGCTATTGCACCCACGTTATACACTGGATAGGAGATGTAAAACCCCGTAAACATCTCTGACGCCATGACACTCATGTTATATGTGGAATGCCGTAAACATCTCTTAAGTTTCCGCCTATACAAGATTGTTATCAGGAGGACGAAGACGAAGATTTATTATATTATTATTACTAATATTATTCCCAGCATCATGTTGTTTTACTGCATTATATTTTGCTCTGTTGTATATGTATAACTCTGATAAATGTTATATAAATTACAAACAAATGTATAGTAAACAGCTTCATGAACTGTTTATTTGATTATTATTTTTTATTATTCTTGCTGCGAGATTCTGTGTTTGTCTTCCTTTTCTTTTCTTGTTTTTCTTAGTTAACCCCAATGATTATCTATGTTTTGCATTGTTTAAGTTGGACATGTATGGATTACTATCGATTGAAAACTTTCGAAATGTGGGTCGTCACAGTTTGCATCAGAGCTTTGGTTTAGCGATAACCATAGCTTTGTGGGGTTTGACTCATTAGAGATAGGGTGGTAATATGCTAGAATGAATTGTTGAGTGTGTGTGTGTGTGTGTGTATGTATGCATGTATGTATGAGAGCATACTTGTTAGTGAATACAAAATGTTTTATATTATGTTGACTTATCGGTTGAGTGTTTATGAATTCTGATCGGTATGGAAAGTACAACCATATCGATAGGGGTTTCTAACTCTTAAACAAGATAAACTGACATAGTTGTAACGACCCACCTTTTTCGACGGTTTAAATCAACAATCAGCCACGCATGTCCAATTCAAACCATTCAAAAGGGAGAATGTTAATGGGTTAAATAAGAAAATAATAAAAAGAAGGAAAAAAAAAACACAGAGTCTCACAGCGGAATGACAAAATATAATAATCACATAAACAGTTCATGAAGCTATTTTACAAATGACATTTGATTCACTTTTATAATTCAGAAGAGTTATACACACATAAGAAATTAAACAAATAATGCAGCGCAACACTGGAAGCGGTGGAATAATAATGATAAATAGAAATAGTATACCGAATCTTCGTCTTCGTCCTCCAAAAAATAGTCTTCAATGCACTGAAAAGCTCATACTGACCCAAGCGTAATGAAACCAAAACACTCGAGTCAAAACCAAAAGATCTTATATAAGTCAAATTAATCTAAATTAAAGTGTGAGTGCAAGGCTTCAGAGATGTTATGGGATTTTCCATCTCCCATCAAGTGTACGACGTGAATATAAAATATAATTATTGGAAGATTTTAAATAATTCGAGGCATAAATTTTAACCACTTTAATTAAATAAAATTGAAGTTTAACTTAAACCTTTTAAATAAGTCAATTCCAACACATAATCCAAAATTCAAGAATTTGTATGGATATATATCAACCAGTACCAAAAATCAACATTTTGAAGTCAATGAAAACCGTTTGGGTTTATCATTTTAACCCATAACGATTTTCCCCTAATCTATAAGATCGTTCGGGTATGTATCATTTCAACCCATAGTGAACTTGCAGTATTATAACGATATAAAATGCAACATCTATTCATTCAATATCAACAATCAAACATTCATCACAATAATCATGCGAACCAATCAATAAATATCAATATAGAACTAAAATCAGCAACAGGTATTTAACTGGCAATTTATGTTCAATAATAAATTAAATAACGATTGAATTCAAATGAATTCAAATTAATGGAGGTGACGATTTAAAATATACCAAATATCCATAAATAAATTTCTATCACATCATAAATTTAATTTAACAAACATAAGAAGTTTTAAAAGTTGTGAGTGGGTTAAAACACTCAACTTTGAATTTAAATTGAATTTAAATCCAATTTAAACCTAAAATTTGAACAGTCTTCGAATTCGTCCAAACCCACGTCGAAATGTCCGAAATTTTAATACGATCTTGGGAACAAACCACGCATGAATCGGACCTCGTATATAAAAGTTATGCTAGTTAGAACATTTGAAAGATAAAATTTTAAATAAATAAATAAAATAAAACAACCACTCATAAACATACATGTCAGCCTCCTCTTTGAAAGAAACCAAGAAGCAACACGATCCATAACTTTGACCGCCACTTAATGGATGCTTCAACCAATTATCGCCACGCCTCTGATCACCATCGACGCGATCGGATATCGCCATTGCCTTTGCCTCTATAAGCCACCCCTACCACCAAGTCGCGGCGGACCACAGCCTCGTGGAAAGCTCAACGCCACTGCGGCTTAAAAACGATGCTCGTGGTGATTTTTGGCCACATGTGACCCAACAAATCCCACCGATCGAATTGCCTCGACACCCTCTTTGCATCTGTGTCCCCCGATCGGCTCTACGACGTAGATCCACCGTCCACAACAACAACCACACACGAACACCCTTGACTTGATCATCCAATTTCGGCCACACAGCAACCCAGATTGAAAAATGAATCACATAATTGACTTAAGCTCGTCTAGAGCTTCAAATCAATATATAATTCGATATAAGTTGAGGAGTTTAAAATTTTGATTTGGAATTTGATTTGAAACTGAACTTGGATTTGTTTGTCTGCCATTGGAACGAGGAGTCAAAGGGAATTGTACGTACTGAAATGAGGAATGAAAAACAATTAAGGTTTATAATGAGATATTTATTGGCATATTAGAAAAATAGAATGAATGGACAAAATTGATTTGGGCTGGAACGATAAACGACCCGAAAAGCCCATTCTGCCTCCGAAACGAAAATAGGTCAATCCATATATCAAAATAAATGTTTTCAATAATTTTAAACTCAATGGAATAGGTTTCATGTCCTGGTTCCATTGTATGAAGAAGTTATGTTAAAATCAGCATATTTCAAATTTATCAATTGATTTTAATTAAATTGATTTCTAGACGTTTCGAGCCCGTACGATCATTTTATGATTTAGACTAGCAATTGTGCGATGTCTCTTTATTGCGAGGTTAGGCTTGACACCATTTGTGTGATTCCACTCACACATACCTTTTTGCTTTTTGGTTAGCCTAGACCTCATCTGGGTGATTTTGACTCACCCATATGGGGTAGCTCCCCATGGTCTTCGGCCCGTTCGTGTGTCAAAAATTAATGGCTAGCTACCATGAGATAGCATCTCGTTCGTGTGATACATATGTTGGTGAGTTTTTATGCTCCCGTTCGTGTGATAGGCCTCCCTCCCTTTTTTATGATTTTTGGATTTCGTGTGTTGATTTTCTAGAAATTTTATGCTTCACCTATTTTCGTGATTTCTATTGATAAGCTTTATCAATTTTTATGCCTTGGTGAACTCGTGTGTCATTGACTTGTTATGAATACAAGTTTTGGGTATGATACCCTTTTTGGATCTTTGTGAAGATTCTTGTGATATTGATTAATCTCATGTTGATTTTCAGTTACATACTTATTGTGGTATGCCCGTATGGTTATCATATGTTTATGCCATATCTTTTATTTTATACCATGTCATCTGATAACTATAGCTAGACTGATCCGTTTATTATTTTCTTATAAATAATACTTGGGTCAGACCGAGATGTTACAGATGCTTTTGCTTGACTTCTTCCCGGGATTCGCTACTCTGACTTTTGGCTAACTATTTAGTTTAGCTGTTTTTGTTGTATACACTTGAGATATATACTCATAGTTGTATTATTTTGTCTTGCACTTGTATCTATTCTTTTGTGATATTGTGGATCTTATTTGACTACTACTCTGATGTACACTTTCATGTGTTATATTCATATCTATTTCCGCCTTGGTGATATGAATTGTCTGTGACTGATTTGTGTTATGCTTATTTCTATATTTGTTTCCGAAGATATATTAGCCACTGTGTATTAGCTTTGTGTTTGTATCGGTCTGTCGGATTTCTTCTCGAAATGAATTGCATGTTATTCTATCTGGCATATTGATGCTCGCACAAAGTAATTACACGGATGGTCGCTCCTCAACAGCGTTATTCTCCGTGCTAGTTGACGGCATTACCCCGTAGTGTCCTTGGCTAGCGTGGGTATAGAGGTGGGGCGTCACACATACCATCATCACATAAAAATCAAAATAAATCAATACAACATAACAACAATCCTTTGCAAACGAGCATACAACCTTCACAGGGAATCAAAGTAATCAACCATTTCAGAAGTTATAATCATCAAAGTTAATATTGTATTCATTTTATTATTTACTTTAATTATCAGCGGCTTCAAAAATTAACTCAAGTTCATAATTCTTTGCTTACAGTATTCACTTTCTATTTCATTTTATTCAGTAGCACAACAATTATAACTCAGGTTAATAACTATTTTCATCTCAAATTTCTTATTTATAGAAGTAAATATATTTGAACACTCTCATTATTTAAGATTTTTTTTTTGTGTAACATTCCATTACATATCCTTATTTAACATTACAACTTTTAATATTCTGGTAAGTTATATATATGTTTCTAAGAATGTAATTGAAAGTTACACAAGTTTATCTTATTTCATTTTAGTAAATAAATATCCAATAGTTATCATTTCTTATTTTCATATCCTTTTTGTTTACAAGTTACAAATTTCAAATTCCTTGTATATTACATTTATAACTTAGCATTTAATTTCTTACTTTCAACTTTAGAAGTTTCAATTATTAAATATTTAAAATTTTATCCCATTACAATGACTAAAATATCTACTTTAAATTTACTTAATTTATTCTAATGGTTTTTTCTTCTTCTCATTATTTACCTTTCCATTCGTTTATTTATATAAAGATCAATCACTTACATGGTTTGTTTTCCGTTAAGGATTTAAGTCATTAATGAATTATTTCATAATATATTACTTAGGCTATTACTATCTTACTTAAGTTTATAAATTAATTTTGTTATAGAATAAAAATTTATGTTTTTGGTACTCGCCCTTGAAGAGAAAAGAAATATTTCAGTATATTTAAAAAAAATTCAACTAAAACATTTAACCTCATTCACATAGTAAAAATATAAGATATCTTTAAAACGTCATCATAGCATTATGCAAAGATTTTTCAAAAGTCTAAAACAATGTTAGAAATTTATATCAGAACATTATAATAAGCTTTAAAATAAAGTTTCTTAAATCCGAAAATTTATTAGACTCATTATTTTTAAGTATAAACTCAAGATTATTAAACTGAAACTAATAGTACACTCAAATTTTTCATTTAATTTCTAAATCAAAGTATAAAATTTTATATCTTCGTAATAAATTTTAAACACTTGTTTAGAATATTCAGATCATGGAAAAACATTTATTATGCTTTAATACAAAAATTCAAACAGTAAATAAACCAATAAATTTACTATTAGCACTTCGAAATCAAGTAAATATTCCAAATTGTATTTCAAAAATAGAGATTCAAATTTATTGTCAAGTATATTACAATAAATGAACTTCGCAAATCAAAAAAATTTCCATTTATATAATATCTTTAAATTATAAATTCAAAGAAACTTATATAAATTTTACTTGAAATATTCAATTGAAAGCTTCATTTACAAATCAATTGTCTTTAATATTTTAATACTTTGCAAAAATTCATTTGTAAAATTTCTTGCTTCAATATTTAAATAACACCTTTATAAATATATGTAAACTATTTGAAAACAATTATTTACATTATTACTTAAATTTACAAAGAAGCTATTGAAAACATTAAATCCATTCTTTATAAATTTATTAATTTTATCTCAAGATACTTTCCAAACATTATTAATAAACCAATAATCATTTACATTAAATATGTTTTATTGAATTAATAATTTCTCAAAATATCCATAACACTTTTACTATTAGACCATGTTGTACATAAATAAACAATATTTTAAACATTTTAAAATATTTAGAATTGATAAAATGACCAAAATATCCTTTATATAATACTTTATGAAAATACTTTTATACCTCGATGTCTTAAAAAGTTTATCCTCATTTTTGTAGACTCTGGCCATGCGTTGATCAGGCACAAGGCTAGAATTCTCCAAGTACTTAGTAGACCTGTTTTAACACCCCGTGAAAAATACTAAAAAAATAGGTATGAGAAGTACCGCTCAAAATATAATGTCAAATGATGATAATGTGATGTCTTGGGATTTTGGCAATACTTATTTTATAATTTACATTTATAATTTATTTTAAAATATGTTATATTGATTTAAAAATATAATTTAACCAAATATTATATATTCAAAACTAATAATTAATCTAACTTAACAAATGTTTATCTTTTCTAAAGAACTCAATAATAATGATAATTTAATTTGAAATGTTTATTCTTTTCAAACTATAATAATAATAATATATATGTGTAATTAATAATAATTGATCTTTTTAAGTTAATAAAAATATTCTATTTGTAATATATATATGTATACATTGTAATAAGGAAATTGTTTCAATTTAAATTTAATAGAAATTTTTTCAAATTATAATATATATTTTTATATACTGTGATTTGGAGTTTTGTTTTAAAATTCAAATAATTTCTAAAGCTAATATTTAAGATGTTCTATTTATAATGAATATTTATATTTGGATATTTATTGTAAATAGAAATATATGGATTAAACTTAAACAGAATATGTTTTCAAATTTATAATGTACCTAAGTTTTTATAGTGGTTTGGAAGTTTTTGTTTTGGTTTAATAAAAATGCCTTTCAAAAGCAATTTAAAATAAATTTTTATTTATAAAACACTTAAAGGAATTTTTTTTTAAAAGAATGATAGGTTGAAAATAGTACATTGTTATAAAGTTTAAATTGTTTTCTTTAAAATGATTTTTGAAAACAATTTTAGATTTTTATATATATAATATCAATGTAGTTATAATAACTTTAGTTTAAAACATTTAAAATCATTTAAATAAATGTTCATTTTCTTACTTTTAAAACTTATTTATAGGAAAGAAGTTTTAAAATAATTATAAATTTAACACAAAGTTATAAATGCATTGCACAGTTATATATATAACATGAGTATTAAATTAATATTGTAATTAAGGTTTAATTCATTTTTAAACAAGTAATTAATGTAATAAATCACCTCTTTAAACACATGGCATCATGAGAAATTAGAAAATACACTTGTTTACAAAATAATAAATGGGCTTGACATTTGTTAATACATGAAGTTATTCTTGTAACAAGTGGCAATTCTTATGTTTAAAAGAAAGTATTGTTTTAATTAAAGTTTAGGAAGAAAAAGATCTGTTTGTTTCTTTTCTTCAAACTTCTTTAAATTTTTCTTCAACTTAAAAAAAGAAGAAGAAATCAAATGCAAACTTCAAAACTGAAACCAAGGAAAACAGAATTCAAATCTAAACCAGAAAACAGAATTTCAACCTGTAAAGAAATATGAAGCTATGATTCAATTCAAATCCAAGTATTCAACCTAAAAATATGATTTCAAGCTTACCTAGAATCTACAGCAATCAACAGCAAGTTAAAATACAAATGCAAATTCAAATTCCTGGAAATCAAATGCAGTAAATCAGAATGTTCTCTGCTTCAAAAACTAGGTGAGTGAACTTATTTTAAAAACAGATTAAAATTTCTTATTTATTTTCTGTGAAATGATTGATATGGAAAACATAATATCATTGTTGCATGCTTGATTCGAAGATTGAATACATGTTTAATTGACTGTTTGAAAACCTGTAGCTATGAAGTTTTAAAACACTGTTTAATTCATGTTCCAGTTTAAAGAAGATTTTCTATCTTCTAAGATGATCACTAATATACATTAATCATTGAAGATAATTTGGTCATAACAAGGAAATCTTGTTATTAAAAATAAATATAAAATTTATATTAAACAAAAATACTGTAAATGATAATTTACAGTGGAATGTCAAATTTTGAAGAAAATCAACCATGATAATTTGGATTTCTGTTCATATAATCTGAATGGTTGTTCAGATTCATGAATTTTAAAATGAATATTGTAATTTTTAAGATGGTTTTTAAAGAGAAATTGAGGGTTTTATGTATTTGGGGTTTTGGTCGAATTCTGTTGATTGGAGTTGAGTTGGATGGTGAGCTTTGGCATGGAGGTTGACATGGTGTCTGGTGATGCACGAAAATTGGTGGAAGATTTTTATGTCGACCGTGGTGGCCGTGAAGGGGCAGAGTAGGGTTTTAGTGTTGTTTCTGTTTGGGGTCGGAAATGACATGGGTTCGTCGTCGTTGATGCCTCGGGGTGGATCGCATGGAGGGGGATCGCGTTGTCGAAGTGCAGGGTGGCTCTGGAAGTGAAGCCGTGGTCTCCGGCGCTGGGGTTCGCCGTTGGCAATGATTTTTGGGTTTGAGTGTTCTTCCAGGTTGTGATGCTGTAGGTTTTTTCGATTCGGTAGCGTTTTCTTCGATTTAGAGGGACGAGGGGGTTTTCGAGGTCGTGGTGGACTTGTAGGGCTTGCCGGCGTTGATCGCCGTCGACTGTGGCTGGTGTGCACGTGCACAAGCTAGTTTTGGTGCAACGGCTGTTGTTTGGGAAGTGTGTTTGGGTATGGGTTCTTCGGTGCTTTGCCTGAGTTTAGTATCGTGTTTCGTTCGCGTGTGACTCGGAGTTGAAGGAGGGTGTCGCGTGTGTTTTGGTTTCTAGGATTTATATCCTATTTCAATTTTAACATCATACTGGATTTTCTATTCTAAGAAAAATTGAGTTTTAAATCAAAGCTTTCAATAGTTTGAACATGTTGAAATGTTTTAATTTAAAACTGTTCATTCAAACAAGTTAAGATAAATTTGTTTTTAAAATAGTTTGTTTGTTTAAAAGTTCAATATTAACCGGGTTTGTATTTTATAAAATGAAGTTTCAAAGTTGAAAAGCAAATTGATGTTTAAACAAAGTGTCTAAAATTAGTTGTATAAATAATGAATGTTTGACTTTAAAAGGATTTTAGTTTAAAGTTTGGGGTTTTTAAAATTTAAACTTTTGATTAAAATAGATTGTTTTCAATTTTGTTTTGTTTAATGATACAAAAATGTTTTTAAATAAAAATTATATTTGAAGTAATTTAAAATGCGATTGAAGTAAAGTATTTAAAAAAGATAAATTAAAAGATGATGTTTTTGTGTAAACCAAATACAAGTTTTGAATTCAAATATTAAATTTTTAAATAATTGATAAAGGTAATTGAAGCAAATTACTTAATTAACTTAAATTGGTTAATGTAAGTAATTAAATTAAGGTAAATTAGTTGTGCAATTAATTAAGTATAATTAATTACTTAATTAGAAATTAATTAATCAAGGTTAATTAATTTAGAAATAATTAGTTAATAAGTAATTAAGAAGTTAATTACTTAATGATTAAGAAGAATTATTTAAACATAATTACTTAATGAAGTAATTAAGGTAATTAATTACTCAGTGTAATTAATTAAGTTAAGTATGGTTAATTTTAGTTAATTAATTAAAAGAATTACTTAATGATGGGATTAACTATAATTACTTAATGTAATTAAAGATGTGTAATTACTTAGTGAAGTAATTAATGAATAATTACTGAATGTAATTAATTAAGGGAATTACTTGTTGGATAGTAATTAAAGGGGTATAATTACTTAGGAAAGTAATTAAAGGATAATTACTCAGTGTAATTAAAGAATTGATTAATGGAATAAACCAAGGTGTCGATTTAATTGGTAAAATAATTAAGGAAGTTAATTACTGATTTTGATTAATGAGGTTTGATAAATAATTGTAATTAAGTTTATAATTAATAATTAAATGTAATTTTGAAAAAGATTGATTAATAAAGTAATTAAAGGGTCACTAATTTAACGAATTAATGAATAATTAATTGTTTAATTAATTATTAAATGTGATTAAGTATGAAATAATTAATCAATGAAGTGCGAAAATAATAATAATTAATTAATGAAATTAATTAAGGATTTATGTAATTAATTAATTAGAAATTAATTAAGATTAGTTAATGATTAAAGATAAATTAATCTGTGTAATTAATTAAAAGGCTAATTACATAGTGTAATTAAGAATAATTAATCTAGTTGATTAATTAAGAATATGATTAAAGGATAATTAATCTGTAATTGAAGATTAATTAATTGGATTATGGTGATGATTAAAGAGTGATTAATTAATTAATTATAATTAATTAATGATTGTTTAAGCAGGATTAGTTGTTTAATTCTCAAGTAATTAATTTAATTTAAGATAATTAAATTAATTATAAAGGAATTAATGATGCCTGTTTGTGTATGATTGTTTGTGGAATATCTGAATTGGTTGATATCTATTGGATGGTATGTTGTGATATTCTGCGGTATGATATTTGATATATCAATGATAAATGTGTGGTGTTTATCTGTGAATGATACCATGTGAATTCAATGTTTAAATTGAATTAATCTGTTAAAGTTAAATCACTTGGACATTAAGATGGCTTTTGGATTCGATGAGATCGGGATCGGGTTTCCAAATTTGGAATTTCGAAAACCACATCGATCCAAGTTTAACGTTAGGTCGTGGATCCAAGGGGAGTGCAAGTGAAGACTCGAAGTGTAAGTACTATTCGTTAGAATAACTCTGGGGGTGATTCCGTGATGAGTTTGACGGAAATAGTGCTTATAGGTTTGAGATAGTGATTCAGAGTGCAAGGGCTATTGTCATTAACTCTAAGGGTGATTCCAAAACGAGTGTAATGAGATAGTGCCTTCGGTTTCGTTCAAACCCGGAACGAACTTGTATAGATTGAATGCTTTCAGAACATCGTCAGGTGGACGATGAGCATTCTAAGATGGATGTGTCCGATAAAGGTAATCGCAGCCTCAAGCCTCATCAACCGGGAATGGCTAAAACATGGGAGGTGCAGCAAGGCTAAGTGGGTCATGCCCAAGTAGGACGAGATTTACCCCTGTCTAGAGGTCCCTTTTTATTTCGGCTGTGTGGGGCGGTTGATCATGAAAACTGCCAGGGTGGTCTTGTTCGGGACTGTCCAGTAAGGGATGGTTCCGGCTTTGTGTTGCAGGGGAGCGAGCGTACTCCTCGGTACGGTGATCTAGGCCACGTACTGTGACGGGCGGTACCCTAGTATCCCTGCCATTGTATGGAATCCAAAATCCAATAAGTGCCTGTACGGTTTTGGTTGTGCCCAACTATGTTGGAACGTGAGATGTAAGCATTCCAGCTATTTTTGTATTTTATTTTGAAAACCCTAGACCCTATTATAATAGCACTGGATTTTCTATCAAATGTTTTGGTTAGCGTAAGTTAAAAACTTACCCATGTTTATTTGTGGGAAGTCTTACGCGATACCTTTGTTTTCAAAGAATTTTCTCAAAGTTAAGCAACTTTTGACCGTTTACTCACACCAGACCCCTGTCTGACCCGAGTGTTTATTTTCTGTTTTATTAAACTCTTGGGTACTCATATTATGTATGAGTAGTCAAGTGATTCAGGTCTTCTTTGACAAGTTATGGACGAGATATGGAGGAGGTGGCTTCAGCGTGTAGATTTATATATATATAGAGTTTTCCGCTGTGTTCGAGTTGTTTCTGTTTCTGTTATGTACTTGAGTTGTAATATCTAGACAGGTGTTATAACTGTCTAGTTTTGTGTAGTTTGAGATGTATAACTCTGATGTATATGATACTATGTAATATTTTATTTGATTAATATAATTTATTCGTTCCGCTGTGAGATTCTGATGTTGTTTGGTTCTTTCTTTTCTACCTTTTCTCTTTTCTATCCCTTTCTTTCTTCTTAATGATGCGTCTTTCTGTGGTATGGAAGGCGGGTCGTTACATTGTGGTATCAGAGCGCTAGGTTGAGCGAATACCTAGGCTCTGGAGTGGTGTTTTTTTTTGAGAGAGCGTATTTGTAATTTTCAATATATATATATATATATATATATATCTGTTTATTCCTACCTATTTTGTTGGGTTACTTGTTCGGGTTTACCAACATAAGTTCTAGAAGTAGGAGAGATAGTGGTGTGTATAGCACGACTATCAATGGAAGAGGTCCGAATATTAGAGATTGGAAGAGTATCTGCCAGGATAGTTTTGAGCATCTTGAGTAAGTTTGGCAGCTTGGTGTATGGATTTCATCGATCTCTGAAGGAAATCTTTTAAAGGTTCGGAGTTTATCTTTGGAGTATAAGTTTGGATTGCGCTCGTGCGAGAAGATTCACTAGAATTCGCATCAGTTGGAAGAGCTGAAGCAAGTACTGGTATTTTAGCAACCATATGAAGGAGTCTTATCTGTACTGGAGTGGGAGACTCAGTTCAGCTAGGTGTTTGTGCTTGGTCTGAAGCCAAGTTTCTTGAGAGGTTTCTGCTCCTCTTGAAGACTCTTTTTGTGGAGTTGGTTGATATAGTTTTGGGATTCAAGGAGCTTTTGGATAGGATGTCTGCGGTAGTAAGGGTAGCTCAGAGGTGTTGAATGTGCTATCGGGAAGATCTTTTGGCTCTGTAGTATCCTAGAGGTGGAGTTCGTAAGCAGTTGTGTGGTCCGTTTCTTCGATGGTTCAGAAGTCTTTTGAGATTCTTCTGTCAGTAGATTGGGCAGATGGTGAAGCTTGACCATTTCTTTGGAAGCTCAGCTGGGTAAGATGTTTGTGGTTGAGGTTGGCCATTAGTTTCTTCTTTTGAAGGGCTTAAGCTGTTCCGTTTTGTAAGAGAGAATAGTTTCTTTGGAATCCGAACCGGATGGTATCGCAAAAGTGACTTGCGATGGTTCGGAGGTTCTTTTGTAATCTTTGCTTTAGTTTGAGACATCTCTAAAGATGTTGGGGCTATCGAGTGGTTTGAGACTTTATGAATATCTTCGAGGAAGTCAAAGGAGTTTGTCCGCATTAGAAGATGGAGTTCCGTTTCGATTTGGTTCTTGGATTTTCTGGTGGTTTGGCCTAGTAGAGAAAAGATTCCAGGAGAGAGGATTTTAGTGAGCAATCAGGATGGGTAGATCTAGTTTTCCCAATGGATTTCTGCTGTAAGTATTTGTGACCAAATCGGATATGTCATTAAGCTTTTATAGAATTTGGTGGACAATGTTTCTGGATAAGTTGATCAAGTTTGTGCTGGTGTTCATCAAAAGCATTCTCATCTTCTTCGGATCAGAGTTGTGCAGCGGAAGCATGGTGGCAGCTATTCCAAAATAGAAGCAACTCGGATTCATCGAAGGATTTGTGTTTTCTTGGATTTAAGGTTTTCTTCAGGAAGTTCGTTCGGGATCTGAAGGCTTGGTTGTCAGGAGCATCTGTTCTGTTTCTCGGATAGGAGAAGCTAGTTTGAAGTTCATGATGCTTGTATAGTAGGTTGGTGTTATGGATTTCGATGGATTTTGGGAGAATCATCTTGTTGAGTAGAATCAGGAGGTCATCTCATTCTTGATCCAGTTTTGATTTGAGAAGCATCTGTGAAGTTTGGTTGATCAGGAAGGTTAAGGGCAGTCCAGGATCAGCAGAGGTTGTGGTCAAGAGACGAAGAGATTCGGAATTCGAAGTCGGAGATTTAATTCTTGGATAAGTTTTCTCCGATCATAAGAGTGATGAGATTGGATAAGTTGGGAAGCTAGCTCAAGATTGTATGAGAATCTTTCTGTTTTCTCTTAAGGATAAGTATTTCATCTATCACTGGTTTAGAACCAGCAGATCATGGAGATTTGGAAGTTGATCGGGCTTGTCTGTGGTCCGGTGTCCTGTTTAGAATGTAGATCTGGATATATAGGAGTTCTAGATCTGAGTAGAGTAGCTAGTTTTAGATTCTGTAGGCCGAGTAAACCGGTGTTTACACCTGGGAAACTCAAGAAAATTCTGTCCAGAATTTTGTCTGGATAGTTAGAATATATTGTTTGAATTGGATGTTTTGGTTTCTAGTATGTTTGATAGCATTTGTTGCTATTTAAAATCTGTATGGAATTATTAAATTATCTTAGCTTTTAATTTCGGGGAAGAAATTCTTTTAAGGAGGGAGGAATGTGATGTCCCGGGATTTTGGCAATACTTATTTAATAATTTACATTCATAATTTATTTTAAAATATGTTATATTGATTTAAAAATATAATTTAACCAAATATTATATATTCAAAACTAATAATTAATCTAACTTAACAAATGTTTATCTTTTCAAAAAAACTCAATAATAATGATAATTTAATTTGAAATGTTTATTCTTTTCAAATAATAATAATAATATATATGTGTAATTAATAATAATTGATCTTTTTAAGTTAATAAAAATATTCTGTTTGTAATATATATATGTATACATTGTAATAAGGAAATTGTTTCAATTTAAATTTAATAAAAATATTTTCAAATTATAATATATACGTTTATATATTGCGATTTGGAGTTTTGTTTTAAAATTCAAATAATTTCTAAAGCTGATATTTAAGATGTTCTATTTATAATGAATATTTATATTTGCATATTTATTGCAAATAGAAATATATGGATTAAACTTAAATAGAAAATATGTTTTCAACTTTATAATGTACCTAAGTTTTTATAGTGATTCGAAAGTTTTTGTTTTGGTTTAATAAAAATGCCTTTTAAAAGCAATTTAAAATAAATTTTTATTTATAAAAGACTTAAAGGAAATATTTTTTTTTAAAAGAACGATAGCTTGAAAATAGTACATTGTTATAAAGTTTAAATTGTTTTCTTTAAAATGATTTTTGAAAAAAAAATTATATTTTTATATATATAATATCAATGTAGTTATAATAACTTTAGTTTAAAACTTTTAAAATAATTTAAATAAATGTTCATTTTCTTACTTTTAAAACTTATTTGTAGGAAAGTAAGTTTTAAAATAATTATAAATTTAACACAAAGTTATAAATGTATTGCATAGTTATATATATAACACGAGTATTAAATTAATATTGTAATTAAGGTTTAATTCATTTTTAAACAAGTAATTAATGTAATAAATCACCTCTTTAAACACATGGCATCATGAGAAATTAGAAAATACACTTGTTTACAAAATAATAAAAGGGCTTGACATTTGTTAATACATGAAGTTATTCCTGTAACAAGTGGCAATTCTTATGTTTAAAAGAAAGTATTGTTTTAATTAAAGTTTAGGAAGAAAAAGATCTGTTTGTTTCTTTTCTTCAAACTTCTTTAAATTTTTCTTCAACTTAAAAAAAAAGAAATCAAATGCAAACTTCAAAACTGAAACCAAGGAAAACAAATGTAATGCCCCACCTCTATGCTCACAATAACAAAGAGTATTAAAAGAAATACTGTCTGTTATTACGAAGAATAAGGCTGGATAGGAGCAGCCATCCGTAGTTGGGCTTTACACTAGTATTGGTTATCTCGATAGGAATGGTATATATTTTTATTTTTCATCTCTTATTTATTTACTCCCATCGACATACCCAATTCCAGTATAAAACGAACTATGATGGTTCATAATAGTTTAGGACAATATCTATAATAATAACACAGATAAACTAATGCGGAACACAGATAAAAAAGTCTCATATATATATTTATAATTGATGTGAGTTACAATACAAGTGATACAGTACATATGATACAACTACAACTGTCGACTCAGGAAGTTATATATACAAGTACATTATCGTGAATAATATACATGAATATATCTCATCCTATACAAATACACTGACTACTATAAAATGACGACGACTACTCCAAAAGATATGAAAAGACTTCATAGCTCTAGCAGCAACCCAAAGTAAGATATCAACAACCTGTAATAACACGGTCTAACCCGAGTATTACATTCAAAAGAAAATAATACACGGGTAAGTCTAATTCAAACTCGGTTATTAATGCACAGAAACAATAATAATTAAATAACAATTAAACGACAGTCAAAATAAATTTACCTATCCGATTCTTAAATAAGGAAATCGGATAACGGTAAGTATAACACGTAACAGTGTTAAACAACAAAACCAATAAATTCAAATTATCAACGAAGATAAATGAAAGGATTATCAATGAAGATTATTTAGAAAGCAGCAGAATTACCTAAACGACAATTAATGACAAAAATCTAATTATTAAATAAATAATTAGAAACTCATAATCTAATTATCAAAAAGATAACTAGATACCAACAGAATCATTAAATTAAAGCAAATCAAAATACGATTCAAAATATTGAATTGGACACACGATACAATTCAAACAATTGAAATATCAATTAAAACGTCAATTCGGGTAGGGCTGCAGTACACGCATGCGTGTACTGCCTCGCCACTACAGTATCTGGAATACGCAAAAGGCAATAAATCAAAAGCAAATAGAATATCATTAAAAGCAATACCGTGTGGCTGCAGTACACGCTTGCGTGCACTGCCTTGCCACTATAGTGATGATGTACACAAAAGCTCAATGGAAGTTCACAACGAACACAAGGTCATTTGCAGTTCAAATCACACTGTACCCAAGCTATAGATATCAATTAACTATTCAAAGCCGTGGATAATAGAAATCGAACCAAGGCAAATAAAAATCATCAACATCGAAACAAAGTTGAACGACACAAACACAATACTAAGCAAGAATAAGATATGAGTGATATGAGTGTCACTCACCTTGTTTTTGAAGAGCACGCATTCGTCGTTGCATCCGAGAGAGACGATTGACAATTAGATTAGATCGAGCATATGAAGTCGGCAACCATGAATTACTGAAACCCTAATTTTCAGGAGGAACAAACAAAAAAAAGCCGCCATTTTTTCCCCTTTTTTTCCTTTCGTATGTTTTAGGGTTACATAACGAATGAAAAATGAAAAAGGAATGGTTCGAATTGAATTAAGAAGGGAACGACATCGAGAATTTTAAAGGAATATTGTGCCGAGATTAAATTTTTAAAGCCCACTCAACATTTAACCAATTTATATTAAAGAATTTCAACCCAAATAAAAACTTCAAACAGAAATTAGCCATTAGCTATCATCATTAATTGTTTAATGACGACAATTAATTGCCACAACACCCCGGGTTGTTACAACAGAATTCAAATCTATAACCAGAAAACAGAATTTCAACCTGTAAAGAAATCTGAAGCTACGATTCAATTCAAATCCAAGTATTCAACCTGAAAATATGATTTCAAGCTTACCTGGAATCTACAGCAATCAACAGCAAGTTAAAATGCAAATGCAAATTCAAATTCCTGGAAATCAAATGCAGTAAATCACAGTGTTCTCTGCTTCAAAAACTAGGTGAGTGAACTTATTTTAAAAACAGGTTTAAATTTCTTATTTCTTTTCTGTGAAATGATTGATATGGAAAACGTAATATCATTGTTGCATGCTTGATTCGAAGATTGAATACATGTTTAATTGGTTGTTTGAAAACCTGTAGCTATGAAGTTTTAAAACTCTGTTTAATTCTTGTTCCAGTTTAAAGAAATTTTTTTATCTTCTAAGATGATCACTAATATACATTAATCATTGAAGATAATTTGGTTATAACAAGGAAATCTTGTTATTAAAAATAAATATAAAATTTATATTAAACAAAAATACTATAAATGATAATTTACAGTGGAATGTCAAATTTTGAAGAAAATCAACCTTGATAATTTGGATATCTGTTCATATGATCTGAATGGTTGTTCAGGTTCATGAATTTTAAAATGAATATTGTAATTTTTAAGATGATGGTTAAAGGGAAATTGGGGGTTTTATGTATTTGGGGTTTTGGTCGAATTCTGTTGATTGGAGTTGAGTTGGATGGTGAGCTTTGGCATGAAGGTTGACATGATGTCTGGTGATGCAGGAAAATTGGTGGAAGATTTTTATGTCGGCCGTGGTGGCTGTGAAGGGGCAGAGTAGGGTTTTAGTGTTGTTTCTGTTTGGGGTCGGAAATGACATGGGTTCGTCGTCGTTGATGCTTCGGGGTGGATCGCATGGAGGGGGATCGCGTTGTCGAAGTGCAGGGTGGCTCTGGAAGTGAAGCCGTGGTCTCCGACATTGGAGTTCGCCGTTGGCAACGATTTTTGGGTTCGAGTGTTCTTCTAGGTTGCGATGCTGTAGCTTTTTTTGATTCGATAGCATTTTCTTCGATTTAGAGGGACGAGGGGGTTGTCGAGGCCATGGTGGACTTGTAGGGCTTGCCGGCGTTGATCACCGTCGACTGTGGCCGGTGTGCACGTGCACGAGCTAGTTTTGGTGTAGCGGCTGTTGTTTGGGAAGTGTGTTTGGCCATGGGTTCTTCCGTGGTTTGCTCGAGTTTAGTATCGTGTTTCGTTTGCGTGTGACTCGGAGTTGAAGGAGGGTGTCGCGTGTGTTTTGGTTTCTAGGATTTATATCCTGTTTCAAATTTAACAGCATATTGGATTTTCTGAAATTCTAAGCAAAGTTGAGTTTTAAATCAAAGCTTTAAATAGTTTGAAAATGTTGAAATGTTTTAATTCAAAACTTTTCATTCAAACAAGTTAAGATAAATTTGTTTTTAAAATAGTTTGTTTGTTTAAAAGTTTAATATTAACCGGGTCTGTATTTTATAAAATGAAGTTTCAAAGTTGAAAAGCAAATTGATGTTTAAACAAAATGTTTAAAATTAGTTGTATAGATAATGAATGTTTGACCTTAAAAGAATTTTAGTTTAAAGTTTGGGGTTTTTAAAATTTAAACTTTTGATTAAAATAGATTGTTTTCAATTTTGTTTTGTTTAAAGATATAAAAATGTTTTCAAATAAAAATTGTATTTCAAGTAATTTAAAATGTGATTGAAGTAAAGTATTTAAAAATGATAAATTAAAAGATGATGTTCTTGTGTAAACCAAACACAATTTTTGAATTCAAATATTAAATTTTTAAATAATTGATAAAGGTAATTGAAGCAAATTACTTAATTAACTTAAATTGGTTAATGTAGATAATTAAATTAAGGTAAACTAGTTGTGTAATTAATTAAGTATAATTAATTACTTAATTAGAAATTAATCAATCAAGGTTAATTAATTTAGAAATAATTAGTTAATAAGTAATTAAGAAGTTAATTACTTAATGATTAAGAACAATTGTTTAAACATAATTACTTAATGAAGTAATTAAGGTAATTAATTACTCAGTGTAATTAATTAAGTTAAGTATGGTTAATTTTAGTTAATTAATTAAGTTTAATTAATTAAAAGAATTACTTAATGATGGGATTAACTATATTTACTTAATGTAATTAAAGATGTGTAATTACTTAGTGAAGTAATTAATGAATAATTACTGAATTGTAATTAATTAAGGGAATTACTTGTTGGATAGTAATTAAAGCGGTATAATTACTTAGGGAAGTAATTAAAGGATGATTACTCGGTGTAACTAAAGAATTGATTAATGGAATAAATCAAGGTGTTGATTTAATCGGTAAAGTAATTAAGGAAGTTAATTACTGATTTTGATTAATCAGGTTTGATTAATAATTGTAATTAAGTTTATAATTAGTAACTAAATGTAATTTTGAAAAAGATTGATTAATATAGTAATTTGAGGGTCATTAATTTAATGAATTAATGAATAATTAATTGTTTAACTAATTATTAAATGTAACTAAGTATGAAATAATTAATCAATGAAGTGCGAAAGAAGTAATAATTAATTAATGAAATTAATTAAGGATTTATGTAATTAATTAATTAGAAATTAATTAAGATTACTTAATGATTAAAGATAAATTAATCTGTGTAATTAGTTAAAAGGCTAATTACATAGTGTAATTAATAATAATTAATCTAGTTGATTAATTAAGAATACGATTAAAGGATAATTAATCTGTAATTGAAGATTAATTAATTGGATTATGATGATGGTTAAAGAGTGATTAATTAACTAATTATAATTAATTAATGATTGTTTAAGCAAGATTAGTTGTTTAATTCTCAAGTAATTAATTTAATTTAAGATGATTAAATTAATTATAAAGGAATTAATGATGCCTGTTTGTGCATGATTGTTTTTGGTATATCTAAATTGGTTGATATCTATTGGATGGTATGTTGTGATATTCAGTGGTATGATAATTGATATATCAATGATAAATGTGTGGTGTTTATCTGTGAATGATACTGTGTGAATTCAATGTTTAAACTGAATTAATCTATTAAACTTAAATCACTTGGACATTAAGATGGCGTTTGGATTCGATGAGACCGGGATCGGGTTTCCAATTTGAAATTCCGAAAACCGCATCGATCCAAGTTAAACGTTAGGTCGTGGATCCAAGGGGAGTGCAAGTGAAGACTCGAGGTGTAAGAACTATTCGTCAGTATAACTTTAGGGGTGATTCCGTGATGAGCTTGACGGAAATAGTGCTTGCAGGTTCGAGATGGTGATTTAGAGTGCAAGGGCTATTGTCATGAACTCTGAGGGTGATTCCAAAACGAATGTAGTAAGATAGTGCCTTCGGTTTCGTTCGAAGCCGGAACGATTGTATAGATTGAATGCTTTCAGAACATCGTCAGGTGGACGATGCGCATTCTAAGATGGATATGTCCTATAAAGGTAATCGCAGCCTCAAGCCTCATCAACCGGGAATGGCTAAAACAGGGGAGGTGCAGTAAGGCTAAGTGGGTCATGCCCAAGTAGGACGAGATTTACCCCTGTCTAGAGATCCCTTTTTATTTCGGCTGTGTGGGGCCGTTGATCATGACAACTGCCGGGGTGGTCTTGTTCGGGACTGTCCAGTAAGGGATGGTTCCGGCTTTGTGTTGCAGGGGAGCGGGCGTACTCCTCGGTACGGTGATCTAGGCCACGTACTGTGACGGGCGGTACCCCAGTAGCCCTGCCATTGTATGGAATCCAAAATCCAATAAGTTCATGTACGGTTTTGATTGTGCCCAACTATGTTGGAACGTGAGACGTAAGCATTCCAACTATTTCTGTATTTTATTTTGAAAACCCTAGACCCTATTATAATATTACTAGATTTCCTATCAAATTTTTTGGTTAGCGTAAGGTAAAAACTTACCAATGTTTATTTGTGGGGAGTCTTACGCGATACCTTTGTTTTCAAAGAATTTTCTCAAAGTTAAGCAACTTTTGACCGTTTACTCACACCAGACCCCTGTCTGACCCGAGTGTTTATTTTCTGTTTTATTAAACTCTTGGGTACTCATATTATGTATGAGTAGTCAAGTGATTCAGGTCTGCTTTGACAAGTTCTGTAGGAGATATGGAGGAGGTGGCTTCAGCGTGTAGATATATATATATAGAGTTTTCCGCTGTGTTTGAGTTGTTTCTGTTTCTGTTATGTACTTGAGTTGTAATATCTAGAATGGTGTTATAACTGTCTAGTTTTGTGTAGTTTGAGATGTATAACTCTGATGAATATGATACTATATAATATTTTATTTGATTAATATAATTTGTTCGTTCCGCTGTGAGATTCCGATGTTGTTTGGTTCTTTCTTTTCTACCTTTTCTCTTTTCTATCCCTTTCTTTCTTCTTAATGATGCGTCTTTCTATGGTATGGAAGGCGGGTCGTTACAGATAATACGGTAGCAGTTGCCCGCTGGTGATCTAGTATTTATGCAATGGACATAAAATTTTCCAAAATATCATTCTACCTTCTGGATTCTAAAAATATATCATAGCCAGTTCGTAAACAAGGGACCATCGACCCTTTCTACAGTGGTACGCTGCTGATTCTATGATTTACGCAATGGATGCACTTCCTTCCTGGAAGATCCATAAATAATTGATCCCGAGATCGAAAGCGCCTCCATAGGGTAAACTAAAGAACCTTCTACCTTGAAAAAAAATCAAGGAACTCATGAATTTAAGTTCGGACAACCATATCAGTTTCAATACATCTCTGAATTCACCCAAGTTCATTAGAGTTTATCGGTCGAATCCATTCCTGGATTCCCCAAGTCCATCTGGGTTGAAGCATATCATACTATACTTCTACATGGAGGGTACTTCCCTATACCTTTTACTTCAAAATATAATATACCATATATAGTACCCTTTCAAAATCATAGCTTCAAATATCACACTTATCTAAATTCCATTATACATAAGATTTCATTTTTAAACAAAGTACTTTTCAAAATCAATAATCTCGAATATATCAAATCATTCTTATATAAATTCCGTTATATATAAGATTTCTCTTCAGGTCGAATACCTTCCAAAATTAACAGTTTCAAAATCACTTATACTTATATAAAGTCCATTTTATACAAGAATCGAATAATTTCCAAAATCAATTTCGCTGTATGAAAAGCTATATGGGATTTTACATCTTTTCTTTATAAAAGGTTTTGCATTTAGAATAGTTTATTTTATTTTATTTGTTTTTTTTCGTGTATAAAATCGTTTGTAAAATAGTTTTGTAAGTAAAATGGTTTGTAAATTATTTTTGTAAATAAAATAGAATAAATAGTTTGTATAAGAAAAATAAAAGAAAATAGTTTGAAGAGAAAAAAGGTTTTAAATTAATAGTAGTTTTGCATAGAAGAAAATTTCAGTTGAAATTGCAAAGACATCCAAACCAACACCTTTCAATTTCAACGTCGAAGCATATCAATATTATTAGAACATAAGATATACATATGTCATCATTTCGCAAAATCACATTCGATCGCTCACTCGATCACACAAGTTCGCTTTCAAACTAGTATTGTCCATACAACTTCCCTAATGTGGACTTCGATATGGTTTCTTGACTAGAGAATACCATTCTCCTTGCATGGCCATTATTATGATAGGGAATTTTAGAATCAAACAAAAAAATCCATAGCGAATATTCCCCATCAAGAATCGAATGAAAAATACTAACGTGAAATGGTGTAATTCACCTCGAACTTATGTACTCAAATCCGGATCAAATTAATTATGCAAATAAAATAATATACATACAACTTATGTAATAGTTCCAATTGTTTCATCACAATTGCATTTCAATTAAATTCATTTTTAATCTCATTCATTAACACAAATATCACTTCATACTTCAATATTTGTTTCATAGAATTTCTCCATTTAAAGTAAAACATTAATTTATCCGTTCTCATAACATTGCTTATATTTCTCATTAATTCAAATTACATTCATTTCACATGTAATATTTCTCATTTAATACTACATTTATTTGTAAATTATTTCATAAGGAATTTTCTTAAGTTTATAACCAATTTATAAAAAATTAATTCCTTTTTATAAGACATTGTTCGTGTTTAAAGTTATCACAACTTTATTTATAACCATTTACTGCAACCAGCATTTATTTCATAACAATTTATAGGTCATGGTTTTATTTATAATCATCACACTTTTAATTCATATTTGCTTATCCTGTATAGTTTCACCTTTACCTTTCAATTTATTTATGACACATTTCATAAATGTTAATTTAGTTTATAAACATATTTTCCAATTTAATCTCATTTACAACATTTCTTAAACCACAATTTCAACTTAAACATCCCAAGGATTTAAAGTTCACACTTTTGTATCATCATATTACATTCCAAGAATGTGTACCATAATTCTATACATTTATTAGGCATAGATATAACAAATTAAACCTTGTTACACTTGCTTTCAAATTAAGGTTATCAAGTTCAACTGCATAATTCAACACAATTTCTAAGTTTCAACTCATATTTTAATTCAGAAGGTTTTGATTATCCAAAATATCCAGATATTTCTTTTTATTTCAATAGTCGAAACTACCGATCAACTAGCAAAAAATTCACAATATTTCAATTTCATAAATAAAAAAATGATCAGTCAGTGCTTATAAATTGACAAAACTCAACTAATCAACAATAAGTGATAATAACTAAATATTACCATTTCATACATCAAACACATTACAAATAACTATATTATTTATAAAATTTATTCCTTTATATATATCACATAATATTAGGAAAAATAATTCATTTCAAAACTTATATAAAACATTTTTATAACACTAACAAAGCGCTCTTGTATGCACTCAAACAACTCATTCTAGGGTATTACTACCCTATCTCTAATGAGTTAACC
The DNA here is from genome assembly GCA_030765085.1 of Allium cepa. NCBI lineage: Eukaryota > Viridiplantae > Streptophyta > Magnoliopsida > Asparagales > Amaryllidaceae > Allium > Allium cepa. The sequence goes on along the minus strand of CM060931.1, from coordinate 751,986,630 downwards.
CCAACAGGCTAAGGTATGTCTAAAACAAAGCTCTGATACCAACTGTAACGACCCACCTTTTTGGATGGTTTAAATCAATAATAAGCCACACATGTCTAATTCAAACCATTCCAAAGGGAGGACTGTTAATGAGGTAAATAAGGAAATAATAGAAAAGAAGGAAAAACAAAACACAGAATCTCGCAGCGGAATGACAAAATATAATAATCACATAAATAGTTCATGAAGTTGTTTTACAAATGACATTTGATTTCACTTTTACAATTCAAATTAGAGTTATATATGCATCAGAAAATAAACAAATAATGCAGCGGAACACAGGAAGCGGTGGAATAATAGTAACAAATAGAAATAGTATACCAAATCTTCGTCTTCGTCCTCCAGAAAATAGTTTTTAATACATTGAAAAGCTCAGACTGACCCGACCATAATGAAAACAAAACACTCGAGTCAGAACTAAAAGATCTTATGTAAGTCAAACTAATCTAAATTAAAATGTGAGTGTAATGGCTTCAAAGATGTTACGGGATTTTTCATCTCCCATCAAGTGTACAACGTGAATATAATTATTGGAAGATTTCAAATAATTCGAGGTATCAACTTTAACCACTTTAATTTAAAAAATTCGAAATTTAACTTAAAACTTTTAAATAAATCAATTCCAACACATAATCCAAAATTCAAGAATTTATATTGATATATATGTATATAATTTCAACCAGTACCAAAAATCAATATTTTCAAATCAATGAAAACGTTCAGGCTTATATTTTCAACCCATAACGATTTTTCCCTAATCTATAAGATCGTTCGGGTATGTATCATTTCAACCCATAGTGAACTAGCAATATTATAGCGATACAAAATACAACATCCATTCATCCAATATCAACAATCAAACATCCATCACAATATTCATCCAAACCAATCAATAAATATCAATATAGAACTGAAATTAGCAACAGGTATTTAAATGGCAATTTATATTTAATAATAAATTAAATAACAGTTAAGTTCAAATAAATTCAAATTAATCGAGATGACGATTTAAAATATACAAAACAGGCATAAATAAATTTCTATCACATCATAAATTTAATTTAACAAACATAAGAAGTTTTAGAAGTTGTGAGTGGGTTAAAACACTCACCTTTGAATTTGAATTGAATTTAAATCCAATTTAAACCCAAAATTCAAACAGTCTCTGAATTCGTCCAAACTAGCATCAAAATGTCCAGAATTTTAATACGATCCCAATGGAACAAAACCGCGCGCGAATCGAACCTCGTACATAAAAGTTGTGCTAATTAGAACATTTGAAAGATAAAATTTTAAATAAATAAATAAAATAAAACAACCACTCAAAAACGCACACGTCGGCCTCCCCCTTCGAACGAAACCCTAGCAGCAACGCGATCCAAAACTTCGGCCGCCGACTGATCGATGCTTCAACCAATTATCACCACGCCTCCCATCACCATCGACGCGGTCAGATATCGCCATCGCCCTCGCCTCGACAAGCCGCCCCTACCACCAAGTCGCAGCCAACCACAGCCTCATGGAAAGCACAGCGCCGCCGCCGCTTAAAAATGCCGCTCGTGGTGAATTCCGGCCATGTGCAACCCAGCAAATGCCACCGATCGACTTGCCTAGACACCTTCTTCGCACCTGTGCCCCCCCCCCCCCCGATCGGCTTCACGACGTAGACCCACCGTCCACAACAACAACCACAAACGAACGTTCATGACTTGATCATCCAATTCCAGCCACATAGAAACCCAGATAAAAAACCGAATCACGTAATTGACTTGCGCTCGTCGAGAGCTTTAAATCGATATATATTGCGGAGTTTAAATTTTTGATTTGGAATTTGATTTGAAATTGAACTGGGATTTGTTTGTCTGCCAATGGAATGAGGAGTTACAAAGAATTGTACGTACTGAAATGAGGAATGAGAAATAATTAGGGTTTACAACGAGGTATTTATTGACAGAGCAGAAAAATAGAATGAATGGACAAGATTGATTTGGATTGGAACGATAAACGACCCGAAAAGTTCGTTCTGCCTCCGGAACGAAAATGGGTCAACCCATATATCAAAATAGATGTTTTCAATATTTTTAAACTCAATGGAACAAGTTTCATGTGCTAATTCCATAGTATGAAGAAGTTATGTTAAAATCAGATTATTTCAAATTGACTTCAATTGATTTTATTAAATTGATTTCTAGGCGTTTCGAGCCCGTGCGATCAAAAGAAAGGTCCGATCGCTAGGAAACTTGGAATCCTATAATAATTCACTGTTATGAATTCGATAAAACTGGTTTTTTCGAAATCCGAGTTAGTGGACAAAATGACTATTTTCACGCTAATTAAATAGATTAATATTAAATTAATTAAATCACTTTTTAATTCAATGTTTATAAACCAACAAATTTCATCATTTTTGATTCCATTGACATTTACAATAATTTAACATATTAATTCAATGTTGATTATTACACTAATTACAGTGTTTAAATTCACTGTAATTAAATCCAATTAATTATAATTAATTTCCATAGATTTATTTAATGTGATTTTCAATCTTTTATAGTCAACCAAAAATAAATCTAATAACATAGTTAACATTATTTTACATTTCATTACATTAATATATCCTAATTCCCATCTTTTTTTGTATTAACTATTATATTTCCATTATATTGGACTTTGTCAAATTTACACATTAATTAAAATTTAAAGCCTCTATTAATTTGTTTATCTTAGTCTCATTCTCTTATTAAATCAATTATTACCTTACATACATAGTTAACGTTGATATATATTTTATTACATTAATATTTTACCATTTCACCTTACTTTTCATTATTGTAATCTTTAATTATCTTTAACTGTAATAAATTCACTTATTAAAATTTTTAAATTCCAATAAATTTAAGTAAACTTGATTTCTATCCTTTTTTTATTCGAATCAAAGGTCATTTTATGATAAAATTTTCATTGATTACATTGTATTGAATCAACATTTCACCATTTCAATTTTAACCTACATCAACGGTACTAATTAAGTGAATTAATTACAATTGATTTCTAATTAAATTTAATAGACCAAATAATTAATAGGTAACATATATTAATTGTTACCATTAACTTATCATCACACTTATGAGTTCATTATAAACAAGCAAATGTTACAATTACTTAACTAACACTGATTTTACTCAATTCCCTTAATTATATTATTTCATAAATTCAATATCACATTTGTTTTCCTCTATTCAATTTATAACCAAATTATATCATTTTTATTATTTCAATTAATTGGATTTTCATTATAATTGTTAATAAATGACTTAAATTAACATTATCAAATTTCATTCTATTAATATTCCCATTATAAATCTTAAATTTTAATTTCTCCCAACTTTAAATTATAAAAGTCCTATTAAATTAACAGATTTTAATTGTCAAAATTATGGGTCGTTACAATAGTATTGTTTTGAAAAGAGGGCAAATGAAATGATTTTACCCAACCTAAATTTTGTTATAAAGTTAATAATTTCATAAAATTACTATAGTATAATTGGAATGTTTGGCTGTTAATAGTATAATCAAAACAAGATTATAAAAATTGAAATGGTTTATATAACCAAATAGAAATTGTATACGTATGATTATACATATGAGCTGTAACTAAAAGTGGATTCGAACGAGAATTTGGAAATTTAAGTCCAGAAATTTTGGAAAATGCTTTAAATGAATTTGAACTAAGTGTTTGGGAATTTTTAAATATTAGAGGTTTTGGAAATGTTTTCCAAAGTGATTTGTGAAGAATAATGGAGTATTATTTATGAGATATTTATGAATGGAAATTGTTTTAAAATGGGTTTGGGAAATAAGAAAACATTGAACTCACTATAGCCGTTGGAAAATAATCCTGGTGATGACTACAACATCATCAGTATTCATTTCGAGTTTCTAAGTGACGAGTTACTACCATTATTATTTATTTTGGACTTGTTTTGGATAAAAAACCAGGTTTGGCTTAAATTTTAAAAAGTTTAATTTGGTATGCAGATTGATATACATATATCTATGATTTCAAAATGATTTGTAATAAAACCGGGTAATTGAATTCTGGAATTTCCAAGAGAGGCAAAACGAGAAAAAAGAATAAGTTTTTGAACTTATAAGCTGGGAAATGTGAGTTTCAATATGAAATTGAAATTTAAATTTTGAAAGTCATATAAATTAAATTTGTAAAAGGAAATTATATGGATTTGAATTTAACTTAAGCTAAGTTAAATAAAATTGGATGTGATTTGTGATTAAGGGGAAAAGAAATGGACTTATGAAAATTGAATGAACTGGAAACCGATTACAATAAAAATGAATTTAAGTATAGTCGAAGTGTTTATATGATAACAAATTAACTTAAGGCGGTAGAAATATTTGAATAGAAATTTGACTTAGGTAAATTTGAAGTGAACTAATTAGGCTAATAAATTAGTGAATTGAATTTGAATAGGAAATATGAAGCGATTAAAGTGAATATGATTTTGGGTTTAAAGTTGTATATATAAACTTAAGTCACGGTATAAAATGTTTATAAGAAGAAATAATTTCGATGGAATGAATTAAGGGAAGTGAGCTTAAACTTCAAATTGGAAACTAGAATTTGAATTATAAAATGGATTTATAGTCAAGCCAACTGAATGAAGTGTTTTTTGAAATAAAAAAATCTAAATGTAAATTGGAAAATGGAAGAAATTAATTAGATGAATTAGTTAGTAAGTTGAATGTTGAAATGGGACTTTATTTATAAATGAAATTCGACCTAAATGTAAGAGAATTAAATATATTTTGAAATGTTGTCGAATAAAATAGAAGTGGATTGAAGTGGTGATGGCTTAAGTTATAAACAAATCCAGTTTTTGTGTAAATTGAATATAGTCGAGAATATTATTAATAAGAGCGGAATCCACTATAAGTAACTAATTTATGAATTGGATCCTAAATAAATTAATGAAAGGTTAACATAAGTGGGAATAAATTGAGTTCGAATTGTAATGAATTTATTAATGAATATGGATTGGGATTTGAAACCGGGTAATGGAATGACCTAATAAATTAATTTTTTAATGGAATTAGATTTCTTCGAAACGAATTAAAGGAGTGGATATGAATATGTTGAGTGCAAATATGAATTGAATACAAGTGAATTGTTTGTGAATCACTTGGAATTGAGAAAAATGGTATGTACTGAAATAAGTAATCAAATGTCGGAATCTTGTAATTATTGATAAATTCAAGAAATAACTTGTTTGGTTATGAAATCTTTGTGTTTGCACTAGTTAAATAAATGAGATGCTATTAGATTTTCATGTTTGGTACTTACGTGTTTAAATTTAGTAAGTATAGGTACCGGAAGACCGTTTGCTATATTTACGGCTGCGAAATTGCATTTAAGTAAGCTCACTCGCTTAAAACACTAGATAAAGGTACGTTTTTGGGTTAAATATAGCGATGATATAAATATTGATATATATATATATATATTGTGTTTCCGGCCATGTGGGTGGATGTATATATTTTTATCACTTTTTTCATATTGAAAAAGGCTCACCATAAAAGGGAGAGTCTACCAAAAAATTTAGGAAATGCAGGGTGTTAGAAAAAATTTGGAAATTTTTCAAAAAAATTTGTTAACTGAAAAACTGATTTCTGAATTGAATTTGAAATAAGGGATTTTGAATTAGAAATGAAAGCTAATTGTTTTGGTACGGACAAAAAGATGAGAAAAGTAAAATGTCGAGTTTTAATTAAGTGGGCTTTAACATGTTAATGGGTTGGAGCATTCGTCCTACCTTTGCAATTTCGGGGACAAAATTCTTTTAAGGGGAGGAATGTAACGACCTGGATTTTCAGTCCTTTGATTTTGAATATTTAAATGATTTTAAACGTTGTATTTAAATTATTAATTGATTTTGAAATTGGAATTGTTGATTGAATTCGAGAAATAGATTTGAATTTTAAATATAGTAATTCATTGTAATACAGAAATGGGGAATAATTGAAAATTTAGTTGAATATGAATTGAAAAGATTTCTAATTTTGATATTAATTCGATTGGTATTATGATTGAGTAAATAAGTTTTTAAAACTGGAATTTCAATTGATTTCGTAAATTTTTGAAATTGTCGATATTAATCCATGCATTAAAATAGCCTCCCGGGGCACAGTCTCGGAATTCAACGAAATCGATTCTATTGGATCCTTAATTGCGTATTATTATCGGGTTTCAAATTTCATAGCGTTTGGAGTTACCATTTGGTCGTACGGAATAAAAACGCGTTAAAATTAATGTTAGTAATTTAATATTATAATTCAATACGTAAAGCTATCTTCCACATACGATCGAATTAGGCCTCGAAACATGTTCCATTGTGTTCGGAATAGTGGTAAAACATTTTAAATTCCAGGTGGCACGCTTTGTTTGGAGTTCGTCTGGAAAAGCACGTGAATAGTGAAAATAATAACAAAATAATATATACGCGTATATATATGCGCGTCCCTCTCCAAACCCTAGCCCGAAAAGGAACGTAGCCGCCATATGAGAATTCAATGGTTGATATATCATGATTTTCTCTCCTAAATCCTCCTCATCCAAGCGTATCAGGATATACATCAACAGAGAAGTCGTGGATGGCAGCGAGCTCTACGATGTGAATAGTGGAGATCGCCTGTAGTTCAACGTGGAAGCCAAAATCGAGCCACATAGGGCTGCCATTCATTCTTGATTTTCGAGAAGGGAGAAGCGCTGAGCTATACATGGCTCATGGCAGTGGTGCAATAGGGTATGGGCTTCGATCTGAAGGCATTTAATCGATCTCTAGCAGATCGAGGTGGGAGCGGTGGTGATGTAGATGAACGACGTGATGGGTTTATGTTGTGCATGAGTATCCTGGAAGGAAAGAAGATGAGGAAAGGAGATGGGTGGCCAGATCTTGGTTTTAATGAAGCAATGGCCTAGATTATCGGGTAATTTAAAAAAAATAAAAAGTGTAATTTATTATACATATAAATTTGTGAAATCTTTTATTGTGAATAACTTCTCTATACGAGCTCCGATTGAAACAAAACAAGCGGCGTTGGAATCGTATCAACGAACGCTTTGGCTTGGAATTGAAGTGGCATATTTTTAATGCCGAAATATTTTCAGTTTCAAATAAAAGGTGAGTGTTTTCTAATGCTCACAGCGTACTAAAATATTTTTATGCTAGTTAAATTTGAAATTATGATATGATATAAATTTATTGATTGTTGTTTGATAATTTTAACTGACATTTAAATTGATGTCTAATTTAATTGACATAAATTTAAATTGACGGTTAAATTGTATTTGAATTAAATTGTTAGTAAAATTCCCGATTATTGATAATTGGGTAATTATTGTGATTTACAGACTGTTTGGATGATTGGTTGTGATGGGTGCAATTGATTGATATTTGGATGATTGGATGTTTATATATATATATATATGTGTGTGTATATATATATATATCCTTTTATCACCTAGTAAATTATATACAATATATAAAACTGTAAATTGAATTATTTCGAATAAATTAAGAAATAGGTTGAAATGATATATACCTATGACACTGTGGTTTGGATTGAAATGATATATATCCATCCCTAAATTAAATTGGAATAACTGATTCACTTAGCCATAGGATAGAAAACTATATACGGACACCGGATTGGTTAAAAAATTGATTTTAAAATTTTTGTATTGAAATTATTTAGATGATTTGATTTTAAGAAAGAAAAAAACCAAATTTACGGAAATCAAACTATTTTCGATCTTTGGATATTGCTAAGTAAAAGTTATATAGAACGATATTTCAAAATTGAGCTCGGAATTGTATTTTATTTGAATATTTGGATTTTTAAATTGGATATTGAAGGTTAATTAGATTTAAGTGTTTGAATCAATATTTTGAAAATCAAACTCGAAATCGATATAAATTGAAATGGTTTTAATTTGGAATTGGAATGGTTTTAATTTAAAATTGAAATTAATTGGGATTTAATTGAAATTTGGTCTGAAATTGGAATTGAAAGCGAAATTGAATTATTTCAGAATCGAAATCGAATTTATTTTAATAGGAATCGAAGTAAAATTCGACTTGAACGGTATTGAATCGATTAAATCGAAATGGAAATTGATTTGAATTGAAAAATATGGATTTGAACCAGTTTGACATTGAAAATATTTTTAAATAAATTATTTTAATATTATTGTTTAAAAATATATCTTCTTAAATATACATATTATTTTGATTTTCCAAGCTATTTTACTATATAAACCATTTTCAATACTCAAACTATTTTAGCTTTTAAACTATTTTTAGATTTTCAAATATTTTCTAAAATTCAAACTGGTCAGAGTGGGAATCATTATATTTAAATCATGAATTTAAATATGAATTGAGTTAAATTGAAATTATAACCTAAATTGAAATTCGAAGCACTATTAAATTGGAACTGAAATCGAGATATTAAGACGACGTTTGGTTGTTAAAGAGACCGAGGCCTCTTATTGGCATACTCTCTGTCAATATTGGAACCACTTTAACAACCGTGTACATGGAGTGATGGTTCAGAATGAAGTGGTTGGATTTGGCGTACATTTTTTGGATTTGAAGAAAGAGAACGATGATGGATTGGCATGACACTTTGGTCAATTTGAAATGACTAAAATAAGAGCGTACTGGCCAATGAGGTTAGCTACCTCTAATGGACACAATTCTTTATATTATCATCATTTGCATTGTGATTGATTGGTGTGCACACTTTGATTTTGGGAGCATTGGAAGCGGTGGGCCATTAGGGGTTACCACCTGTAAAGACCCGTAAATCCGTACTCCTTGAATAGACACTAATCTCCTTTGTTTAATTCAAGATGAATGAAAATACGAACCCTTAGGGGTTTAAGAAAAATTTTAGGAAAAGAAAAGGTAGAAAAGAAGAGAGAAAAAGGTAGAAGATGGAGGGAAAAGAAAACAGAAAATTAGAAAATAGAACGGAGAAGTGAAAATAGAGAAGAGATAGAAAAACAGAATGGAAAGGAAAACAACAGAACAACATCAGAATCTCACAATTCGCAGCGGAACAACATATAATAATAAATGAATAATCTTTAAACAAAGAACTATATCAGTTATTACATTTTATACATTACATTACATCATATCATCAGAGTGTACAACAACAACAACAAACAGTGCAGCGGAAAAAGAAATACTATATAAACTAGTAATACGCCATGCCAACCATCTTGCCTCCAGCAACTCCAGAATATCCTGATAAACCTTAACTCTTGACTGCCCGTGTGGAAATTGGTGGGCACCCAGAGTTTAGGAAGGAAAACAATAAACTCCAAGTCAGTCATGTGACTGGTGTGAGAACTCAAAACAGTTTATTTATCTTTAAAATCAAAATAGAGGAATATTTTTAAATTCAATTCGCAATGCTTTTAAAAATGAGACTACCATAAGGCCTCCCGCACACACACACATGCAAACGTAGAGTCGGAGGAGATTTCTCCTTATGATAGTCAAAGATGCTTGATACGCATTTAAAATAACATTTGATATTATTACTAGTGCATAGTGTAGAAGAAATTCATTTCGAAAGTAGAATATAAATCTTAGCCAACATACGACCATTATCGTATGTCTACTATAGCTAACTATGTTCAATAGCAGGTTACCGCCACATTCCATAGCAGGTTATACAACTAAAACCGTACAAGTCACGTATTGTTTCTTTGGATTTCCAACAAATGGTCAGGCCAAGGAACTTCCCATTGCCACATGAGAATGCCTCTGGAAAGACATCCCCGAGAACCAAACCGGAACTCTGCCAACACAAGGCCGGGTTACCCCTAACTGGGTAACTACTGACACGAGCACGCCATTCCCCGATCGTAAACGACCTTTCTCACGGGATCCCGAAAACCAACAACCACAAAGTAATAAATTCGTAGTAACCACATAGGTTAAATATCTGGGCTCCATACCATGATACCACCTCTATCCAGAAGGAAATGTACATACCCTAAAGGGTGCTACCCCTCATAACCTTGCCGCATCTTTCCTGTTTTGACCATTTCCGGGGTGTGAGGCTCGACGAAGTCACGTCCACAAAAACATACTTTATACAAAAGCCATGCTTTGGGTCAACAAATGATCAACACAATGATCACCAAGATAGACGATCAAATAAATGATCCTATCACAATAATCAACACAATGATCATTTACAGCAACACTCAGCATGTCACATTACCAAATTGGGAATATATCGCTGATAACTTCAACTATATAACCTCTGAGCTCGTACGTCTCAGAGAAGGGTGTTAAGCTAAAAGAATAAATTCTTCGCCACCAACAGAAATATATTTGAATGAAATCGGCTTTATATCTCAACCTGTAATGTCAGACACACAATCCATACAAGTCTGTTCCGGGATCGAACAAAACCGAAGGCACTTACAAAGAAGTCCTTGCAATCCGGATATTCACAATCCTGATCGGATTTCCCATCACTTAGGGAGTCTTTATACCGCTGCAACTCAGTGCAGAGACAATCGACAGGTCATCCTATCGCTCTCGCAAATACTGGGTCTTCAACACCGATCTTCAATGCAATTATAACGACGTATCACATATTCGGAATGGGTTATACAACCCCATGGTCCTTTCCCGGTTAACCCGAATAGTGAGCGCTTATTCAAAAATAAGTGTAGCATTCACATTCAAACAATTCACATCAATCACCCATTCAAAGGGAAATATTGATAGTCGGTTATTGAACTATCACTGGATATGCACACATCACCAGTTTTCAAATAATTTTCCAAATTATTTATTTTCCAAAAATATCTTCACTAGATGTATAATTTCAATACTTCAAAAATAAATCAACATTTATTTTTAAACCCATTTTCCAATTTCATTTATAAATTCAATAGTGAATTTACAATCCAAAATATCTATGAATATTCGATTTCAATTATTCATTTCAATATTCCTTTTCAATTTATCTTCAAAAAGATAAATTCTCAAAATATTCACTTTATATTGGAAAACATTTCCATACTTATTTATTCATAAGTAATTCACAAATTTTATTTATTTTCAACACTTGGAAAATATTCAATATACTTAAATCGAGATTAAGTATATACTTCATTCTTTAAGGAAATCATTCTCATAAACATATTTATTTGGGCCAAAATGAATGTTGCGTAAAACATCGTTACGACAACCCAAAATCACTAGTATAGGGATTCGAAATTAAAATAGATATATAAATCCCAATACTATACAAAACATTTCCTTTCGGAAATCATTTACTATAACAACAGTGTTATAGTCCATCATTTCCTTTTATTTCTCGAAAACACCTATTTCAACAATAAATGTTGAAATCTATGGTTTCGAATCTCAACATATTTTAAAACATCGTTAGATCGTTTTAATTCTATTTAAAACATCCAAAACAATTTCTTTAACGTGTTATTCACTATTCAAAAACGTGAATATACTATGTTAACAAATTTCATCCTTTTATTCATTTTAATTCAAAGGATTATTCACTATTCAAAAATGTGAATATAACTCCATTTATAGGTTTCAACAAATTTTCTTGTCAAAATAAGTCATTTGCGAATTTATAAAACAACGTTTATAAATTCCATTTCTATTTATTTATAAAAACTTCCTTTTTATAAATTCTTTTATTAACCTATTCCAGTTTATAACTCAATTATAAACTAAAAGTTCATATTATAAGTTAAATACTTATAAAACGATTATTTTACAAAATCGTTCTTTTTAACTTCCCAAATTATAAATCTTATAACTTATAAGATTCATTCATTTATCCAAAATCATTATTTTAATAACTTAATAAATTTTATAAACCTACTGCTTATAAAATTCCATTTATAACTTCACCGTATAAAATTCTATGAATTCCATTCAATTATGTAATTCATTTTCACTTCATTCAAACACTTATAAAAACTCGTTTTATAATGTCCATATTTCAATTTATAAATATCCATTTATAAATCTCTTAATATAAATCAATTTATATTATTCTTTTTAAATGTCTTTAAATTCCTTTATTATTTCACCATTTTGATTCATAAAATAATTAAATTTTATAAATCCTATATTTAAACTTTTCACAATAAATTCTAAAATCCCGATTAAACTATTTTATAAAATCATTAGCATCATATTCTCAAAAATCAGTTTTTAACTATATTTCTCAGAAATCATAATTTTTATAACATTAAAAATTATAACGTTTATTTATTTAAAACGGATCAATTCCAAAAATTATTTTATAAAACGTATACTTTCTAAAATCACTTTAAAATCATTTTAAAATCCCAAAATCTGGGTCCAATGATGCTACACACCAAATAGTCAATCACGACTACAACGATATCATATATCAATATGAAAATCCATCAAATATCAAAATATCTGAAATCAAATAAAAACTGTTGAGGAATCCAGTTGGATCCCTCCAACCTGTTTTCCTGCATCCAAAAACATTAGCACAATACCAATTTCGCTCCAGTACGAAATTATCGCGGTATATGTTCTTATTAAATATTATCCGCTTAATAACGGCGCAATAGGGTCTCATCCGCTAAACAAATAAATGCGGGAAAATCAACAACTCCAATATATACATATGCCAATATATATATATATTGCTATCATATATAATACCAATTTCACTGTTTATGAAATATTCGCGGTATATGTTTTTAATAAATAACATCCGCTTACTAACGGCGTATAATGTCTATTTTAACAATCAATAGATATCAATCAACATTCAAACATGCATTCAAATATTTTAAATCTAACTATTTAAAATAAAATCGAAACTGATTCGATTGAGTGAGAAGTTCTCACCTTGATTTTAATTTCCGTTTTAGCGATTTATTTCGAATAAAATTAAACGGACGTTTAATTTTACCCAAAATTCTCACTAACTCCAAACGACTCCAAACCAACTCCATCGCGTAGTGCTCGTCCATACGATTCCAACGCAACTGAGTTTGCATTTTTTCGACCTCGTATGAAAAAGTTATTGATTTTACAAGTTTGTACACGATTTAAACTAAAAATTTACAACATAAATAAACTAATTTATAACCTAAATCAAATCATAGCCCTCCATCTCAACCCCAACCACATCAGGCCGTCCCCCCCTATCATCTTCCCCACGCAAAAACCTACAGGTTGAGGCCGCAACTTGAAACCATGAAGCCATAGAACTAGGGTTTGATAATACACCCTCATTTCTCGACGAAATCACATCAAACTACCACCAACGCGAAGCCCCCAACGCAAGCTACCCACGGCCAGAAGCACCTGGAGCTCGGCCCAATGGTTTGCACGCATCACGAGGCCGTGCGGCCCACAAACGCACCCCCTGGCTCCCTCCTCGTCGCGCCATACCCCATCATATCCGTATGGATTTGAAGAACACACTCCCCTCTACAACTTCTTAGTTGGTGATTCCTTCTAGTTCTTCACGGATTGAAAGTAATTAAGGGATGAATGAAACTAATTTCTGGCCATACATGTATGTGGAGGCGGCTGGCAATATTAGGGTTAGGGTTTGTTTATTTTTTTTTATTTGTGAGGGTTGTGGTGCTATTTATAGAAGAAAATCGAACACTATTCATTCGGAAATTCCGAACTCCGATTTACGCGCCGAAACTGACGTTTCTAGGGTTTATCCCGCGTTTCGGACACAATGGAACAGGTTTCGGAAGCTAATTCGGAAGTATGTGCGAGTTATGGCTATAAACGCTCAATTTAAATTAAACCGATTTAACTCGATTTCTAGGCGTTTTAATTTGTACCGGACAAACGGTAAATCCAATTGACTTGAAATTTGAAACCTTACAATAATATCACATTACGGATCCGATGAAACTGGTTTCGTCCTATTTTTCTTCTGTTTTTCTCTATATTCTATTCTCTTTTTCTTCTATTTTAAAAAATTAAAATTTTCTGTTTTCTTTTCCCTGTCTAAATTTTCTACCTTTTTCTCTCTTCTCTTTTCTTAAATTCTTCTTTCTTAAACCCATAACTGTTCGGTCTTTCGGCAACGAAAAATCCCAAGCGTTACATTTGGTATCAGAGCTTATGGTTAAGCGACAACCATGGTTCTGTTGGGTATTACTCATTAGAGATAGAGTCAGCAGTACTCTAGAATGAGTTTGAGTGTAATAATAGCTATGAGAGCGTATTTATTAGTGAATATATAAAATTGTTTTATATTGTGATGATTGGTTTGTTGAGTGGTATATGAACTTTCGTCAGCGTGGTCCGCAAGACTATGCCGAAGGGGTTTCTAAACACTTGAATAGAACAATTCGACACAGTATTGATTTTAAAATTGGGTAAATGAAATAATTTTACCTTGAGTATATTTTGTATATATAAAGGAATAATTTTTAGAATTATTAGAGTATATAAGTTGATTGTTTAGTTGTTTGAATAATCTAATTAAAGGATTATTGTATAAGTAAAAAAGAATTTTAATTAATTAAATATTCAAATTTAAATGAATATTAATGAGAATATGAATGAGTATTTAGTTGGTTGATGGTTGAATATATTGCTTTTCATACATTTGCTATGTTGGCATATATAATTATTATGTTGCTATATGATGTATATTGATACTATTGTCTACATGCATGTTCTCATGTTGTTTGTTGAGTGATTAGTAGGTGCGGATCGTGTTTGCTTCGCATTTGGAGCTCGCTTTTGCGCTATATTAGCCATATATGCTTGCTAATAAAATATAAGGTACATATCTCGGATTACATACCGTACTTTTACAAATTTTTTCCCTTCGGGATGCCTCATTACTTGATGAGATGTATATTTGTGATATATATACTGTTATTTTTTTTTTCGGATCGAGCCGCGCAAAGGAGACTATGGCGAATTTTTCCGAAAATTTAAGGCGTTAGAAAAAATTTGAGAAAAATTGGAAAATTTTGAAAACTTTAACTTTGATTTTGGAATTGAAAGTTAAACAATAGTTTGTTTTTGAAAAGATAACTAAGTATGATTTGAAAACTTAGTAAAGTATTATAAGAAGTTTAACTATGGATTTTGGGAAAGTTAATAGATTTTGTAATTTTTCTTACTTGTAATTTCGAGGACGAAATTCTTTTAAGTGGGGAAGATTGTAACGACCCAGAATTTTTAGAAATAAAAATTTGAATATTTAATTAATTTTAAATATTAAGAAGTGAATTTATAAGTCGAATGAATTTTTATTTGAATTATTGGATTTAATTGAATAATTAAATCGATAATTTAATACGTTAAATTATGGAAATAATTGAAAATTGAGTTAAAAATGATTGAAAATGATTTGTAAAATTTTATTTTATCATATTGGAGTTAGAATGATATTTTAGAACTTTTAAATTCGAATTAAAAGTTAATTTGTGAAAATTGAATATTTTAATATTTAAATCGACTAGTGAAAATAGCCAATTTTTGAACAGTCTTAGAATTGAACGAAACCAGTTCCATTGGATCCGTAATAGTTAGTTATTACCGGATTTCAATTTTTGTGTCAATCGGAGCTATCATTTGATCGTGGCAGCTCGAAACGCATCGATTTATTTTTAATTTTAATTTGGCGAGTTAAAATAGTCATTTTTCAAAAAGTCTCGGATTTCGACGAAACCAGTTTCATCGGATCCGTAATGTGATATTATTGTAAGGTTTCAAATTTCAAGTCAATTGGATTTACCGTTTGTCCGGTACAAATTAAAACGCCTAGAAAATCGCTTAAATCGGTTTAATTCAAATTGAGCGTTTACAGCCATAACTCGGACATACTTCCGAATTAGCTTTCGAAACCTGTTCCATTGTGTCCGGAACGCGGGATAAACCCTAGGAACGTTAGTTTCGGCGCGTAAATTGGAGTTTAGAAAACCCGGATGAATAGTGATTGAAAATTTTTCTATAAATAGGCCACAAAATCACAAGAAAATAAAAATTTTATAACCCTAACCCTAAAACTAATGGCCGGCCGCCAGTTATTCAATCAATGGCCGAAACATCTCGACCTTCCTCCCTCGATCACTCCAAATCCATCAACAATTAGACGAAACTTTCAACTAGCAAATTGTAGACGGCAGTGAGAGCTTCAAGTTGAACGGCTATGATCGAGATCGGAGCTGTAAATTGATGGGAATCATGCCACAAAGGCCGCGCGTTCATTATCGTTTTTCGTGCATATGAGTAGGCCGAGCTTCAAGCTTCTTGGGCCGAAGGTAGCATGGGGGGAGGCGCTTCATATGGTGTAGCTTGATCGTGCTCTAGCGTGTCGAGGTGGTCGCGGCTTGGAGGAGTTCGGGGACGATTTGGGTTCGGCTGTATAATACTTGCGTACGTGAAAAAGGGAGATGGAGGAGAAGCAAATTTAGGCGGCCAGATCTCCTATTTGCAAAACGAACGGCAATGATTTGATTTAGAAATTTTTAAAGTTTATATTATATTGTAAAAGTTAATTTTATTTAACTCGTTCAAACTTTAAACTGCTGTAATTTGTACGTACGAGGTCGAAAAATTTCGAATCTTTTTGCGTTGGAATCGTATTGACGAGCTCTTCGCGATGGAGCTGGATTGGAAAATTTTGGAGCTAGCAAAAATTTCGGGTATAATTAAACGCGTGTTTAATTATATTCGAAATAAAAGCTGAAACGGAAATAAAACCAAGGTGAGAACTTCTCACTCAATCGAATCAGTTTCGATTTTTATTTTAAATAGTTAGATTTAAAATATTTGAATGCATGTTTGAATGTTGATTGTTATCTATTGATTGTTAAAATAGACATTATACGCCGTTAGTAAGCGGATGTTATTTATTAAAAACATATACCGCGAATATTTCATAAACAGTGAAATTGGTATTATATATAATATCAATATATATATATTGGCATATGTATATATTGGAGTTATTGATTTCCCGCATTTTTTGTTTAGCGGATGAGACCCTATTACGCCGTCTATTAAGCGGATAATATTTAATAAAAACATATACCGCGATAATTTCGTACTGGAGCGAAATTGGTATTGTGCTAATGTTTTTGGATGAAGGAAAACAGGTTGGAGGGATCCAACTGGATTCCTCAACAGTTTTTATTTGATTTCAGATATTTTGATATTTGATGGATTTTCATATTGATATATGATATCGTTGTTGTCGTGATTGACTATTTGGTGTGTAGCATCATTCGACCCAGATTTTGGAATTTTAAAATGATTTTAAAGTGATTTTAGAAAGTATACGTTTTATAAAATATTTTTGGAATTGATCCATTTTAAATAAATAAACGTTATTATTTTTAAAGTTATAAAAATTATGATTTTGAGAAATATAGTTAAAAACTGAATTTTTGAGAATATGATGCTATTGATTTTATAAAATAGTTTAATCGAGATATTTTAGAATTTATTGTGAAAAGTTTAAATATAGAATTTATGAAATTTAATTATTTTATGAATCAAAATGGTGAAATGATAAAGGAGATTAAAGTCGTTTTAAAGAATAATATAAATTGATTTATATTAAGAGATTTATAAATGGATATTTATAAATTGAAATATTGACATTATAAAACGAGTTTTTATAAGTGTTTGAATGAAGTGAAAATAAATTTTGTAAATGAATGGAATTTATAAAATTATAAATGGTGAAGTTATAAATGAAATTTATAAATAGTAAGATTTATAAATTTTGTGAAATTATTAAAGAATATATTTGGATGAATAATTGAATCTTATAAGTTATAAGATCTATAACTATGAAGTTTAAAAGAACGATTTTGTAAAATAAACGTTTTATAAGCATTTAACTTATAATGTGAACTTTTGGTTTATAATTGAGTTATAAATCGAATAGGTTAGTAAAGGAGATTTATAAAGGAAATAGTTATGAAATAAATAGAAATGGAATTTATAAACGTTGTTTTATAAATTCGCAAAAGACTTATTTTGATAAGTAAATGGTTATAACTTATTTATGGAGTTATATTCACATTTTTGACTGTGAATAATCCTTTAAAATGAAATGTATAAAAGAATGAAAATTTGTTAACGTAATATATTCACGTTTTTGAATGGTGAACAATATGTTAAAGAGATTGTTTAGAATGTGATATTTTGAACTGAATCAAAACGATCTAACGATGTTTTAAAAGGTGTTGAGATTCGAAACCATAGATTTCAACATTCATTGTTGAAATAGACGTTTTCGAGAAATAAAAGGAAAGGGTGGACTATAACACTGTTGTTATAGTAAATGATTTCCGAAAGGAAATGTGTTTGAATAGTATTGGGATTTATATATCTATTTTAATTTCGAATCCCTATACTAGTGATTTTGGGTTGTAGTAACGATGTTTTACGTAACATTCGTTTTGGCCCAAATAAATATATTAAGAGAATGATTTCCTTAATAGAATGAAATATATACTTAATTCGATTTAAGTATATGGAATATTTTCCAAGTGTTGAAAATAAAAAGATTGTGAATTGCTTATTTAATAAGTATGGGAATGTTTTCCAATATGAAGTGAATAATTAGAATTTATCTTTTTGAAGATAAATTGAAATGAATAATTGAAATCATATGCATGAATATTTTGGAATATAAATTCACTATGGAATTTATATGTGAAAGTGGAATTTGTTAAAAATAAATATTGATTTATTTTTGAAGTATTGAAATTATATATCTTGTAAAGATATTTTGGAAAATAAATAATTTGGAAAATTATTTGGAATCTGGTGATGTGTGCATATCAATTGATAGTTCAATAACCGACTATCAATATTTTCCTTTGAATGGGTATTTGATGTGATTTGTTTGAATTTGAATGTCACACTTATTTTTGAATAAGCGCTCACTATTCGGGTTAACCGGGAAAGGACCATGGGGTCGTATAACCCATTCCGAATATGTGATACGTCGTTGTGAATTGCATTTGAAGATCGGTGTTGAAGACCGGTATTTGCGAGAGCGATAGGATGACCTATCGATTGTCTCTGCACTGGGTAGCTCCTGGTATAGAGATTCCATAAGTGATGGGAAATCCGATCAGGATTGTGAATATCCGGATTGCAAGGACTTCTTTGTAAGTGCCTTCGGTTTTGTTCGATCCCGGAACAGACTTGTATGGATTGTGTGTCTGACATTACAAGTTGAGATATAAAGCCGATTTCTTTCAAATATATTTCTGTTGGTGGCGGAGAATTTATTCTTTAGCTTAACACCCTTCTCTGAGACGTACGAGCTCAGAGGTTATATAGTTGAAGTTATCAGCGATATATTCCCAATTTGGTAATGTGACATGCTGAGTGTTGCTGTAAATAATCATTGTGTTGATTATTGTGATAGGATCATTTATTTGATCGTCTATCTTAGTGATCATTGTGTTGATCATTTGTTGACCCAAAGCATGGCTTTTGTATAAAGTATGTTTTTGTGGACGTGACTTCGTCGAACCTCACACCCCGGAAATGGTCAAAACAGGAAAGATGCGGCAAGGTTATGAGGGGTAGCACCCTTTAGGGTATGTACATTTCCTTCTGGATAGAGGTGGTATCATGGTATGGAGCCCAGATATTTAACCTATGTGGTTACTACGAATTTATTACTTTGTGGTTGTTGGCTATCGGGATCCCGTGAGAAAGGTCGTTTACGATCGGGGAATGGCGTGCTCGTGTCAGTAGTTACCCAGTTAGGGGTAACCCGGCCTTGTGTTGGCAGAGTTCCGGTTTGGTTCTCGGGGATGTCTTTCCAGAGGCATTCTCATGTGGCAATGGGAAGTTCCTTGGCCTGACCATTTGTTGGAAATCCAATTCCCAATACGAAACTTGTACGGTATTAGTTGTAGTACCTGCTATTCACTTATGGTGGTCACCACTGTTTGGATGGTAGCTATAGTAGGCATACGATAATGGTCGTATGTTGGCTAAGATTTATATTCTACTTTAAAAATAATTTTTCCCCTACACTATGCACTAGTAATAATATCAAATGTTATTTTAAATGCGTATCAAGCATCTTTGACTATCATAAGGAGAAATCTCCTCTGATTCTGCGTTTGCATTGTGTGTGTGTGCGGGAGGCCTTATGGTAGTCTCATTTTTAAAAGCATTGCGAATTGATTAAAAATATTCCTCTATTTTGATTTTAAAGATAAATAAACTGTTTTGAGTTCTCACACCAGTCACATGACTGACTTGGAGTTTATTGTTTTCCTTCCTAAACTCTGGGTGCCCACCAATTTCCACACGGGCAGTCAAGAGTTAAGGTTTATCAGGATATTCTGGATAATCTGGAGTTGCTGGAGGCAAGCTGGATGGCATGGCGTATTACTTATATAGTATTTCTTTTTCCGCTGTTTGTTTGATGTTGTACACTCTGATGATATGATGATATGATGTAATGTGATGTAATGTAATAACTGATATAGTTCTTTGTTTAAAGATTATTCATTTATTATTATATGTTGTTCCGCTGCGAATTGTGAGATTCTGTTATTGTTCTGTTGTTTTCTGTTCCGTTCTATGTTCTCTATTCTCTTTTTCTTCTATTTTAAATTTTTTCTATTTTCACTTCTCTCTATTTTCTAATCTTCCATTCTATTCTCCTATTTTCTTTCCTCTCCATTTTCTACCTTTTTCTCTCTTCTTTTCTACTTTTTCTTTTCTTAAAATCTTTTTAAAACCCCTAAGGGTTCGTATTTTCGTTCATCTTGAATTAAACAAAGGAGATTAGTGTCTATTCAAGGAGTACGGACCTCCGGGTCTTTACAGTCGAAATCCGAGACTTTTTGAAAAATGGCTATTTTAACTCGCCAAATTTAAATTAAAAATAATTCGATGCGTTTCGAGCTGCCACGATCAAACGATAACTCCGATTGACACGAAAATTGAAATCCGGCAATAACTAACTATTACGGATCCAATGGAACTAGTTTCGTTCAATTCTGAGACTGTTCAAAAATTGACTATTTTTACTAGTCGATTTAAATATTAAAATATTCAATTTTCACAAATTAACTTTTAATTCGATTTTAAAAGTTCTAAAATATTGTTCTAACTTCCATATGATAAAATAAAATTTTACAAATCATTTTCAATCATATTTAACTATATTTTCAATTATTTCCATAATTTAACATATTAAATTATCGATTTAATAATCCAATTAAATCCAATAATTCAAATAAAAATTTATTTGACTTATAAATTCACTTATTTATATTTAAAATTAATTAAATATTCAAATTTTAATAAATTAAAATTCTGGGTCGTTACAATCTTCCCCACTTAAAAGAATATCGTCCTCGAAATTACAAGTAAGAAAAGTTACAGAATCTATTAACTTTCCAAAATCCATAGTTAAATATCTTACAATACTTTACTAAGTTTTCAAATCATACTTAGTTATCTTTTTCAAAACCAAACTATATCATTTAACTTTCAATTCCAAAATCAAAGTTTAAGTTTTCAAAATTTTCCAATTTTCTCAAAAATTTTCTAACGCCTTAAATTTTCGGAAAAATTCGCCATAGTCTCCTTTGCGCGGCTCGATCCGAAAAAATATGACAGTATATATATCACAAATATACATCTCATCAAGTAATGAGGCATCCCGAAGGGAAAAAAGTGTAAAAGTACGGTATTTAATCCGAGATATGTACCTTATATTTTATTAGCGAGCATATACGGCTAATATAGCGCGAAAGCGAGCTCCAAATGCGAAGCAAACGCGATCCGCACCTACTAATTACTCAACAAACAACATGAGAATCATGCATATAGATAATAGTATCAACATACATCATATAGCAACTGAAACAAAAGCAACAAATGCAAACATCAACCAACTATCATTCAACTAACATCCATAACCAATAAATATTTATTTATATTCTCATTAATATTCAATGAATTGGTTTTCAATTTAATCACATTTGATTCATTACGTTGGATTTTCTTACTAACATTCATTCTCAATTAGTTTATATTCACTAATTCATATTCAAGTTGGTTCACTTCCAAATCAAATTCGATTCTATTCAAGATTCACTTAACTTCCAATTGGATTTCAATTACTTTAGCTTCCAATTTTATTAAATCAATTTCATTAACACTTAATGAATTATATACAATCAACTAACAATCATATGACAATCAATGTATATTAAATACAACCAAATTCCTTTGCTTATCAATTGGTTTAAATTAAATTGATTTTCATTCAATTATTCAACTTTCTAATAACATTAGATTTTAATGAATTTCACTTACATTCATTATTCCATATCAATTATTTACATTTAATTGATCAACATTCAATCCATTCATTCAATTCTATTACAAAAGTTGAATTTCATTTCATAACTTAAGTTCACATTTATCAATCAATTCAGCTTCCAAATTCTAAAGTAACTTTTTATTTAACTTTAAATTCACTTTTATTCACAACTCATATTCATATAGTTTCACTTATTATATATAAGTTTATTTCCAATTGTAAATCACTTTAATTATAATTCCATTCTTATAATTCTTTTTTGCTTATACAATTATTCTTTTATTTAGATTATTCAAACAACTAAACAATCAACTTATATACACTTTTATAATTCTGAAAAATTATTTCTTTATATATAAAATATAATCAAGTAAAATTATTTCATTTACCCAATTTAAAACAATACTGTGCCGAATTGTTCTATTCAAGTGTTTAGAAACCCCTTCGGCATAGTCTTGCGGACCACGCTGACGAAAGTTCATATACCACTCAACAAACCAATCATCACAATATAAAACAATTTTATATATTCACTAACAAATACGCTCTCATAGCTATTATTACACTCATATTCATTCTAGAGTACTGCTGACTCTATCTCTAATGAGTAATACCCAACAGAACCATGGTTGTCGCTTAACCATAAGCTCTGATACCAGATGTAAAGATCCGTAAATCTGTACTCCTTGAATAGACACTAATCTCCTTTGTTTAATTCAAGATGAACGAAAATACGAACCCTTAGGGGTTTAAGAAAAATTTTAAGAAAAGAAAAAGTAGAAAAGAAGAGAGAAAAAGGTAGAAGATGGAGGGAAAAGAAAACAGAAAATTAGAAAATAGAACGGAAAAGAGAAAATAGAGAAGAGATAGAAAAAAAGAACGGAACGGAAAACAACAGAACAACATCAGAATCTCACAATTCGCAGCAGAACAACATATAATAATAAATGAATAATCTTTAAACAAAGAACTATATCAGTTATTACATTTTATACGTTACATTACATCATATCATCAGAGTGTACAACAACAACAACAAACAGTGCAGCGGAAAAAGAAATACTATATAAACTAGTAATACGCCATGCCATCCATCTTGCCTCCAGCAACTCTAGAATATCCTGATAAACCTTAACTCTTGACTGCCCGTGTGGAAATTGGTGGGCACCCAGAGTTTAGGAAGGAAAACAATAAACTCCAAGTCAGTCATGTGACTGGTGTGAGAACTCAAAACAGTTTATTTATCTTTAAAATCAAAATAGAGGAATATTTTTAAATTCAATTCGCAATGCTTTTAAAAATGAGACTACCATAAGGCCTCCCGCACACACACACATGCAAACGCAGAATCGGAGGAGATTTCTCCTTATGATAGTCAAAGATGCTTGATACGCATTTAAAATAACATTTGATATTATTACTAGTGCATAGTGTAGAAGAAATTCATTTCGAAAGTAGAATATAAATCTTAGCCAACATACGACCATTATCGTATGTCTACTATAGCTAACTATGTTCAATAGCAGGTTACCGCCACATTCCATAGCAGGTTATACAACTAAAACCATACAAGTCACGTATTGTTTCTTTGGATTTCCAACAAATCGTCAGGCCAAGGAACTTCCCATTGCCACATGAGAATGCCTCTGGAAAGACATCCCCGAGAACCAAACCGGAACTCTGCCAACACAAGGCCGGGTTACCCCTAACTGGGTAACTACTGACACAAGCACGCCATTCCCCGATCGTAAACGACCTTTCTCACGGGATCCCGAAAACCAACAACCACAAAGTAATAAATTCGTAGTAACCACATAGGTTAAATATCTGGGCTTCATACCATGATACCACCTCTATCCAGAAGGAAATGTACATACCCTAAAGGGTGCTACCCCTCATAACCTTGCCGCATCTTTCCTGTTTTGACCATTTCCGGGGTGTGAGGCTCGACGAAGTTACATCCACAAAAACATACTTTATACAAAAGCCATGCTTTGGGTCAACAAATGATCAACACAATGATCACCAAGATAGACGATCAAATAAACGATCCTATCACAATAATCAACACAATGATCATTTACAGCAACACTCAGCATGTCACATTACCAAATTGGGAATATATCGCTGATAACTTCAACTATATATCCTCTGAGCTCGTACGTCTTAGAGAAGGGTGTTAAGCTAAAAGAATAAATTCTTCGCCACCAACAGAAATATATTTGAAAGAAATCGGCTTTATATCTCAACCTGTAATGTCAGACACACAATCCATACAAGTCTGTTCCAGGATCGAACAAAACCGAAGGCACTTACAAAGAAGTCCTTGCAATCCGGATATTCACAATCCTGATCGGATTTCCCATCACTTAGGGAGTCTTTATACCGCTGCAACTCAGTGCAGAGACAATCGACAGGTCATCCTATCGCTCTCGCAAATACCGGGTCTTCAACACCGATCTTCAATGCAATTATAACGACGTATCACATATTCGGAATGGGTTATACGACCCCATGGTCCTTTCCCGGTTAACCCGAATAGTGAGCGCTTATTCAAAAATAAGTGTAGCATTCACATTCAAACAATTCACATCAATCACCCATTCAAAGGAAAATATTGATAGTCGGTTATTGAACTATCACTGGATATGCACACATCACCAGTTTTCAAATAATTTTCCAAATTATTTATTTTCCAAAAATATCTTCACTAGATGTATAATTTCAATACTTCGAAAATAAATCAACATTTATTTTTAAACCCATTTTCCAATTTCATTTATAAATTTAATAGTGAATTTACAATCCAAAATATCTATGAATATTCGATTTCAATTATTCATTTCAATATTCCTTTTCAATTTATCTTGAAAAAGATAAATTCTCAAAATATTCACTTTATATTGGAAAACATTTCCATACTTATTTATTCATAAGTAATTCACAAATTTTATTTATTTTCAACACTTGGAAAATATTCAATATACTTAAATCGAGATTAAGTATATATTTCATTCTTTAAGGAAATCATTCTCATAAACATATTTATTTGGGCCAAAACGAATGTTGCGTAAAATATCGTTACGACAACCCAAAATCACTAGTATAGGGATTCGAAATTAAAATAGATATATAAATCCCAATACTATACAAAACATTTCCTTTCGGAAATCATTTACTATAACAACAGTGTTATAGTCCATCATTTCCTTTTATTTCTCGAAAACACCTATTTCAACAATAAATGTTGAAATCTATGGTTTCGAATCTCAACATATTTTAAAACATCGTTAGATCGTTTTAATTCTATTTAAAACATCCAAAACAATTTCTTTAACGTGTTATTCACTATTCAAAAACGTGAATATACTATGTTAACAAATTTCATCCTTTTATTCATTTTAATTCAAAGGATTATTCACTATTCAAAAATGTGAATATAACTCCATTTATAGGTTTCAACAAATTTTCTTGTCAAAATAAGTCATTTGCGAATTTATAAAACAACGTTTATAAATTCCATTTCTATTTATTTATAAAAACTTCCTTTTTATAAATTCTTTTATTAACCTACTCCAGTTTATAACTCAATTATAAACTAAAAGTTGATATTATAAGTTAAATACTTATAAAACGATTATTTTACAAAATCGTTCTTTTTAACTTCCCAAATTATAAATCTTATAACTTATAAGATTCATTCATTTATCCAAAATCATTATTTTAATAACTTAATAAATTTTATAAACCTACTGCTTATAAAATTCCATTTATAACTTCACCGTATAAAATTCTATAAATTCCATTCAATTATGTAATTCATTTTCACTTCATTCAAACACTTATAAAAACTCGTTTTATAATGTCCATATTTCAATTTATAAATATCCATTTATAAATCTCTTAATATAAATCAATTTATATTATTCTTTTTAAACGTCTTTAAATTCCTTTATTATTTCACCATTTTGATTCATAAAATAATTAAATTTTATAAATCCTATATTTAAACTTTTCACAATAAATTCTAAAATCCCGGTTAAACTATTTTATACAATCATTAGCATCATATTCTCAAAAATCAGTTTTTAACTATATTTCTCAAAAATCATAATTTTTATAACATTAAAAATTATAACGTTTATTTATTTAAAACGGATCAATTCCAAAAATTATTTTATAAAACGTATACTTTCTAAAATCACTTTAAAATCATTTTAAAATCCCAAAATCTGGGTCCAATGATGCTACACACCAAATAGTCAATCACGACTACAACGATATCATATATCGATATGATAATCCATCAAATATCAAAATATCTGAAATCAATAAAAACTGTTGAGGAATCCAGTTGGATCCCTCCAACCTGTTTCCTGCATCCAAAAACATTAGCACAATACCAATTTCGCTCCAGTACGAAATTATCGCGGTATATGTTTTTATTAAATATTATCCGCTTAATAACGGCGTAATAGGGTCTCATCCGCTAAACAAAAAATGTGGGAAATCAACAACTGCAATATATACATATGCCAATATATATATATTGATATTATATATAATACCAATTTCACTGTTTATGAAATATTCGCGGTATATGTTTTTAATAAATAACATCCGCTTACTAACGGCGTATAATGTCTATTTTAACAATCAATAATTTACAGTCATCATTCAAACATGCATTCAAATATTTTAAATCTAACTATTTAAAATAAAATCGAAACCTATTCGATTGAGTGAGAAGTTCTCACCTTGATTTTAATTTCCGTTTTAGTGATTTATTTCGAATAAAATTAAACGGACGTTTAATTTTACCCAAAATTCTCACTAACTCCAAATGACTCCAAACCAACTCCATCGCGTAGTGCTCGTCCATACGATTCCAACGCAACTGAGTTTGCATTTTTTCGACCTCGTATGAAAAAGTTATTGATTTTACAAGTTTGTACACGATTTAAACTAAAAATTTACAACATAAATAAACTAATTTATAACCTAAATCAAATGATAGCCCTCCATCTCAACCCCAACCACATCAGGCCGTCCCACCCTATCATCTTCCCCACGCAAAAACCTACAGGTTGAGGCCGCAACTTGAACCCATGAAGCCATAGAACTAGGGTTTGATAATACACCCTCATTTCTCGACGAAATCACATCAAACTACCACCAACGCGAAGCCCCCAACGCAAGCTACCCACGGCCAGAAGCACCTGGAGCTCGGCCCTATGGTTTGCACGCATCACGAGGCCATGCGGCCCACAAACGCACCCCCCTGGCTCCCTCCTCGTCGCGCCATACCCCATCATATCCGTATGGATTTGAAGAACACACTCCCCTCTACAACTTCTTAGTTGGTGATTCCTTCTAATTCTTCACGGATTGAAAGTAATTAAGGGATGAATGAAACTAATTTCTGGCCATACATGTATGTGGAGGCGGCTGGCAATATTAGGGTTAGGGTTTGTTTATTTTTTTTTATTTGTGAGGGTTGTGGTGCTATTTATAGAAGAAAATCGAACACTATTCATTCGGAAATTCCGAACTCCGATTTACGCGCCGAAACTGACGTTCCTAGGGTTTATCCTGCGTTTCGGACACAATGGAACAGGTTTCGTAAGCTAATTCGGAAGTATGTGCGAGTTATGGCTATAAACGCTCAATTTAAATTAAACCGATTTAACTCGATTTCTAGGCGTTTTAATTTGTACCGGACAAACGGTAAATCCAATTGACTTGAAATTTGAAACCTTACAATAATATCACATTACAGATCCGATGAAACTGGTTTCATCGAAATCCGAGAATTTTTGAAAATTGGCTATTTTAACTCGCCAAATTTAAATTAAAAATAATTCGATGCGTTTCGAGCTGCCACGATCAAACGATAACTCCGATTGACACGAAAATTGAAATCCGGCAATAAATAACTATTACGGATCCAATGGAACTGGTTTCGTTCAATTCTGAGACTGTTCAAAAATTGACTATTTTTACTAGTCGATTTAAATATTAAAATATTCAATTTTCACAAATTAACTTTTAATTCGATTTTAAAAGTTCTAAAATATTGTTCTAACTTCCATATGATAAAATAAAATTTTACAAATCATTTTCAATCATATTTAACTATATTTTCAATTATTTCCATAATTTAACATATTAAATTATCGATTTAATAATCCAATTAAATCCAATAATTCAAATAAAAATTTATTTGACTTATAAATTCACTAATTTATATTTAAAATTAATTAAATATTCAAATTTTAATAAATTAAAATTCTGGGTCGTTACACCACCAGCCGGGAAGGGTAAACTGGTAGTATCTGACCTTGGGCATTGCCTCACGTGCCTTGTCATACTTTTATCCTTATACGAGACCCCTACGATTTTGGTTAAGAGTTGTCGTATCACGGCGCATCTCTATCCACCGACGGTTTACTAGTGTTTTATATGCAAACTGTATGAAAATGCTTAAAAACACGTTAGGGGGGAGAAATGTAAAGCCTTAACGCTAAGAAAAATATTTAATTTACCGATTAGACATTATATATGTAGCATATTCCATTATATATAAATAATTTGGTGGATCCTTAAGAGATGGAAAATCCCATAACATCTCTTAAGTTATTGCATGCACGTTATACACTGGATAGGAGATGTGAAACCCCATAAATATCTCTGATGCCATGGCACTCATGTTATATCTGTCATCGATTTGACTCATAAAAGAATATTTTAGTCCTGACTCAAGTGTTTTGTCTTTTCATTACGCTCAGGTCAGCCTTGAGTTTTCAACTTATCGAAGATTATTCTCAGAAGGACGAAGCTGAAGTTTTGATATATTATTATTACTGATATTATTCCCAGCATCTTGTTGTTCTGCTGCATTATATTTTGCTATGTTGTATATGTATAACTTTGATAAATGTTGTATAAATTATAATCAAATGTATAGTAAACAGCTTGATGAACTGTTTATTTGATTATTATATTTTATCTTTTCCACTGCGAGATTCTAGGTTTGCTTTCTTCTTCTTTTCTTATTTTTCTTAATCAACCCCAATGATTATCTATGTTTCAGATTGTTTAAGTTGGACATGTGTGGATTACTGTCGATTTAAACCATCCGAAATGTGGGTTGTCACATCGTTCTGGAGCCTACTCTGCATACGCAGTTGTTAAAGTGGTTCCAATACTGACAGAGAGTATGCTAATAAGAGGCCACGGTCTCTTTAACTACCAAACGTTGATTTACACACTGGTTAGTACTTTTACATTTTGAACCAATTCGTATTTGATATCAAAATATCATATTCGCTTCAAAATCGTATTCATTTCGAAATCATCATATTTACTCAAAATATACTATTTCAATTCAAAATCTTTTTTGCCTCAATATCTCGATTTCAGTTCCAATTCAAAATTACTTCGAATTTTCATTTGGGTTATAACTTCAACTTAACCCAATTCGTATTTATATCATGATTTAAATACAAACATTCCAGCCTTTGACCGATTTGAATTTTTTTGAAAATAGTTTGGAAAAGTTTTAAATTGTTTAAAATACTTTAAATAGTTAGAATAGTTTGATATAAAATGATTTAAGTATTTAAAATGTTTTACAAAATAAATAGTTTGGAAATCAAAATAATTTGAATATCTAAAAAGATAGAATTAAAATAGTATATAATAAAATAATTTATTTGAAAATAGTTTCAAAGTCAAACTGATTCAATTTCAATTATTGCAATTCAAATCAATTTCAATATCAATTTCCATTTCCATTTGAATCGATTCAATTCGAATTAACTTCGATTCCAATTTTAATTCAAATCAATTTTAATTTCGATTCCAAATTAGTTCAATTGAATTTCAATTCTAATTAATTTCAGTTCAATTTTAATTTGAATTAATTTCAATTCAATTCTCAATTTTAAACCATTTAGATTTATATAAATTCGAGTTCAATTTCAGAATATCAATTGAAATCACTTAAATTTAATTTAACTTCAATATTCAATTTTAGAATCAGATCTTTTAAAATAATTCAATTCCGAATTCAAATTTTGAAATATCCATTTAAATTACTTTTACTTGGATTTATTTTAAAGTTCTAGTATAAGTTCAAATCACTTAAACAAATCAATTTCCATCATCCAAATAGTTTCTTAATTAGAACTTCAAAATTTCGAACTCATTTCTTTAAACAATTTCTGTTGACAAGTTCATTTTTAACATTTCGAGCTCGATTTCAAAAATGATTCCATTTCCATAAATTCGATTCTATTTCTTAAAATAAAAATCAATTTAAATAATTTCAAATCAAAATCTTAAAAATCATTCAATTTAACCAATCCGATGTTGTATATAGTTTTCTATTCTATAGTCAAGTGAATCAATTATTTCAATTTAATTCAGGGATAGATATATATCATTCAATCTAAAATAAATGTCATGGGTCTATATCATTTCAACCTCTTTCTTAATTTATTCGAAATAATCCAATTAATAGATTTATATACTTTCAATTAATTTGCAGGGTGATACAGGATATATATAAAATAAATAAACATCTAGTTATCCAATATTTCAACAATTGGCATCCATCACAATCAATCATCCAAACAATAAATAATTCACAACAATTAACCAACTATCAATGATCGGGAATTTTACCAGTAGTTTAATTCTAATTTCAATTTAACTATTAATTCCAAATTTATAACATAGAAATTCTATATCGATTTGCATGTCAGTTAAATTTACCAAACAACAATCGACGAAATAAATAACTTAACGATTATCAATTTAACCAACGTAAAAAAAATTTAGTACATGTGAGCGTTATAAAACACTCACCTTTTCTTTGAAACTGAAAATATTTTAGCTTCAAATAAATACCACTTCGATGGCAAGCTGTAGACAACGTCGATACGATTCCAACCCCTCTCGTTTCGTTCGAATCATACCTTGTATGGAGAAAAAACGCAATAATTAATATTCAAGATAATTATAAAAATTAATTAGTTAAACTAGTATTATAATTAATTAAAATTTTACCTTAACAGCCTATTCACCACTCCCTCCATGTGTACTATTCACGCATGAGAATCCCAAATTCGCATTCGCCTTCTTCTATTTTTTTAATATGTTGCCTCCAATTTGCAATTTTAGATGAAAGGAAAAAAGGTAAGGTACGGGGGAACAAAAAGAGGCAGCGTGCCATACGAGATTGAAGTTTGACCGAATATATAATATTATATTTGAAAATATTTAACCAATTGCCCATGAGAATTCCGAACTCCAAATGACTAATGCCACCTGGTGTTCATAATGTTTTACCCACATTCCAGATGCAATGGAACTAGTCTCGAGGCCTAATTTGATCGTATGCAGAAGATGGCTTTTTAAAATAAATTTATTTTAATTAAATTCTGAAAATAAATTCTGCACGTTTCAAGCTCGCACGGCCAAACAGTAAGTCTGATCGCTACGAAACTTGAAATCCTATAATAATTCACTATTATGGATCCGATGAAACTGGTTTTGTCGAAATCCGAGACGGTGGCCAAAATGGCTATTTTTAGTCATTAATTATAATATAAAATCCTCAATTTCTAATTACTCACTTTTAAATCCAATTTCAAATGTTAATAATCTTCATTCATATTTAAATAAAATTTAAATCATCTCTTGACATCATATTCATTCATATTAAATTCAAAGTTCAATTATTTAAATAATTTCCAATGTTAAATTTAAATAATTTAATTATCCAATAAATCACATTAATATATGATTATATTTCTAATGAATTTAAATTTTTTAACAATTACTTTATTTTCCATATAAATAATACAACATTTATTATCCAATTCTTGCTATTGATTATATACACTTCCAATACACAGAATTTGATTTCAATACTTATTATTGCCAAAATCTCCGAAATTGATTATTTCAAAATTTTATTCAAGTTCATATTCAATAGTTACATTAATAAATCATTAAATTTTTTATTATAACCACTTTTAATTTAATAATCATAATAAATTTAATAATTTAAAATAGATAAAAGAATGGGTCGTTACACTTCATATTAAATTTTCATAGCATTTAGGTATGATTAATAATGCTTTATCCTAAAACATGACTAAATTTTGTTCATAAAAATTTCTAAACACATTTGCAATAATGTTTAATCATCCTAACATGTTAATCTTGAACAATATCATCCATTCAAAGTCAAATCCAAACTCAAATGGATTTGGAATTGTTTTTGGTACAAATTTACTCACGTTAGTTTAGAAACAATTAATTTAATAATCTTTTTCTTAGAATTAAAAGCTAGAATCTCCTAGCTTTTGTTTTCCACTTTCTTTGCTTAGAAAATATGGAAAGCCTTGCAGTAGTATTGGAGATTTTTCTTAGAAAATATGAAAATGAAAATGAGGTAGAATGTGGTTAAGGTATGCATGTTAATGATTTTTCCTTGGGGCAAATATCCCTCTGACGCAGCGGAAATAATACGATGACGACGAAACGAAGATTTCGTGTCAAACTAATCGATGAAACGATTAGACGAAGCAAAATAAATCGATGGATTGAAAATACCCAAATGCCCAAATTCGTTGATCTCGAAAGATACCAAATTCTAGCTATCTTCGACACATTGATTGCACACGATACCGTGAGAGAAGATCTACAATTCTTCAAACTTTGATCAAGCGCACTTGATTTCGTGAATTGGCCTCAACAATCGTTGATTCGAGCGCACTCGAATGTCGAAAGTGGAGATAGGAGATAACACTCAACTACCAATTTCAAAAGACGCACAAAGCACTCAAACAAAGTTTTATTCAAAAATCAACCACCCCAAATGAACCAACACCCGCCTATTTATAGGCAAATACAACTCACGACTCCATATGTCGTATGCGACTTAACGACTTAATATAAGTCGACCTACGACTTAACGACTTAATATAAGTTGACCTACGACTTAACGACTCAAACAAAGAAAATACAACACTAGGTCGTTACATGACCCTTAACATACCTCTCGATTTAACTATACAACAGGCACAAACTACTTAAGAAAAATACAACCAAACGACTTGACATGGAAAGACCTAGGCGACGCGACTTAACTTCTCGCGATCTATAGGAAACGGTGTGTGAGAATGACCTAAGATAAATTGGTCGATACAATTAGTTGCTTGACCCGGTAGGTCGCTGGAGCGACGTAAGCATAACTCATTACCATCCTTAGGTCGCTGGGGTGACTTAAAACTTAACTCATCAGTCTTGAGTCGAGACTTCTTAGGTCGAAATTCTTTAGGTCGTGGCTCACTTCGCCTGGCATAACTTGCTTCATAACTCAGTACTGTATCTTTCTTTCCTCTTATCTCGTCACTCTTCACCCTGTTAGGTCGCACGCGACTCAACAGCTCGTTAGGTCGCTCGCGACCTAAGACGACATCAGGCTGGGCTGCATCATCCTCCCCTGGTCGAGAAAAATTCATCCTCGAATTTAAAAATTCTTCCCCATTGGATTGTTCATCTCCATAATAAGGTATAAGATGTTTAACATTAAACACGTCTGAAGTGTATGCATCCTTCGGCAGCTTCAACCTCTAAGCGTTTTCATTGATCCGTTTCATAATTTTTACAGGACCAATCTTTCGAGCTTTAAGTTTAATGTGTGCTCCCACTGGAAAACGATCCTTCGTTACTATAGCATATACTAAATCTCCTTCATTAAATTCAACACTTCTTCGCTTCAGATCCGCAGATCGTTTATACTTATCATTCGTCTTCTCCAATCGTTCCTGAACGATTCTATGGCATTCTGTCAACCCATCAACGAAATTAGCAGCCCGCTTAATTGTCCTCTTCGGTTGTGGCACTATCGTTAAATCCAACGGCCCCTTTGGCAAGCTTGAATATACAATCTGAAATGGACTGACACCCGTACTACGGTTGATAGAATGATTATGAGCAAACTCCGCTTGACATAACTTCACATCCCAGCTCTTCAGATTATCCTTCACGAGACACCGCAATAAATTTCCCAGCGATCTGTTCACAACCTTGGTTTGTCCATCCGACTGCGGATGATAAACACTACTGAAATTCAACTTTGTTCCCACCATCTTCCACAAACTCAGCCGAAAATGACTCAAAAATCTGGTGTCCCTGTCTGAAACTATAGATTCTGGTAACCATGCAAACGATAGATTTCTCTAAAGAACAACTGTGCCACATGGACTGCATCTGCCGTCCTCTTACAAGCAACAAAATGTACCATCTTCGAGAAACGGTCCACCACGACATATATAGAGTCATTTCCCCATTGAGTCCTCGGCAAGACCAACATGAAATCCATGCTTACATCTACCCACGGTTTTGTAGGAACAGGTAAAGGCATATACAATCCTGCATTTGTAGCTGTCCCTTTCGAAACTAGACAAACATGACATCTACGCACAAACTTTTCAATAGTAAGGTTGAGAAATCAACTGCAATGTGCGATCCCGTCCAACATGTCCTTCTTCATAAAACTCTTTTACAATTTTCATTCTCAAGCTGCAATCTGGTACGCATAATCGATTCCCCTTGAATAAGAATCCATCTACCAAAAAAAACTCATCAGTACTCCCATCCTTGACTTTCTCAACAATCTTCGTAAAGTAAGGATCTTCTTCAAATAACTCTGGTAGTAGTTCAAATCCTGTCACTTCAACCTTCGTCATTGTCAACAAATGATTCCTCCTGCTCAAAGCATCAGCTACATGGTTCGTCACCCCTGATTTGTGCTTCACAACAAAAGTAAACTGTTGTAGATACGCGACCCATGAAGCGTGTCTAGATGAAATTTTGTCCTTCCCTTGCAAATTTTTCAAAGCTTCGTGATCCGTATAAAGAACGAACTCCTTCTGAAACAGATAATGTCTCCAGTGCTTTACAGCTTGAATAATTGCGTAAAATTCCACGTCATAAGTGTTATATCTCAACTTGGCTCCAAATAATTTCTCGCTGAAATAAGCAACTGGTCTTCCCTTCTGACTCAATACTTCACCAATCCCAACCTTCGAAGCATCAGTGTGTAACTCGAACAATATCTGAAAATCCGGCAAAACTAGAATTGGTGCTGACGTCAAAAGTGTCTTAATCTTGTCAAAAGCTAACTCTGCTTCCTCTGTCCACACAAACTTCTTTCCTTTCATTCAATCGGTTACAGGTGCGATCACACTGCTAAAATATGGAATGAATTTTCGATAAAAAGATACCAACCCATGAAATCTCCTCACTACAGTAATTGTCTTGGGTTGTGGCCAACTCCTGACAGCTTCCACTTTGTTTTCATCCACTTGAATACCCTCCTTCGACAGAACATATCCCAGAAACAAAACTCTATGCGTCATGAACATGCACTTCTTCGCTGTTGCATAGAATTGCTCCTGTCGTAGAATAAACAGCCCCTCTCGCAAATGCTGGATATGCTCTTCCATACTCCCACTATAGATCAAAATATCATCAAAGTAAACTACTAGGAACTTCCCAATAAATGGTCTGAAAATCTGATTCATCACTCTCATAAAAGTACTAGGAGCATTTGACAAGCCAAATGGCATAACCAGCCATTCATATAGTCCTTCCCTAGTTTTAAAAGCAGTCTTCCACTCATCACCCGGTCTAATACGAATCTGATGATATCCACTCTTCAAGTCAATCTTTGAGAACACAACAACCCCACTCAACTGATCAATCAAATCATCGAACCTCGGCATAGGAAACCTGTATCTCACAGTGATCTTCTTTAGAGCCCGGCTGTCCGTACTCATTCTCCACGAACTATCCTTCTTTGGTACCAATAAGGCTGGCACTGTACAAGAACTATAGCTCTCCTGAACACGCCCTTGTTCTAACAACTCCTCCACCTGCCTTCTCAGTTCCTCATGCTCCTTAGGATTCATCCTGTAATGTGGTCTGTGAGGTAACACCGCCCCTGGCACAAGATCAATCTGATGCTGCATATCTCTCAACGGTGGTAACTCCTTTGGAAACTCCTCAGGAAACACATCTCTGAATTCTTCCAATACTGGTTTGACTTCCTCTGGAACTTCAACAGATTCCCTAACTTCATGTCCAATCAACAAGAATACTTCTGGACTCTCCTCTACTTCTTCAATAAACTCCTTCAAAGTCAATAAAGTTTTAAGCTCCTCAATCTCTTCTGACTTGCTCTCTCCTTGTTGTCTCTTCTTCGGAACTAAAATGATCTTAGTACCCTCAAACATAAAACTATAGCTATTGGTTCGACCATCATGCTGCACTGCTCGGTCATACTGCCATGATCTTCCCAAAAGCAAGTGACAAACATCCATCTCCACCACATCACACCAGATCTCGTCTTTATACTTCTTCCCAATAGAAAATGGAACATGAACTCGCCTGTCCACCTTCACCTCTCCTCCTTTCCTTAACCACGCTAACTTGTAAGGATTTGGATGTTTCTCCGTCTTCAACTTCAACTTTCTTACAGCTTCGGTAGAAATGACATTGTCACAACTTCCCGCGTCAATTACAAATTTACAAACCTTTCCCAGTATAGTGCATGTCGACTGAAAGATACTGCTCCTCAACCAACTAGCCTCGTCCTCTTGCTTTTGTGTTAAACAAGATCTCCTCATCATTAGATTACATCCTTCATCTGCCGATGCGATATCCTGTTCATTCTCCTCAACTGGACTAGAATAACCTTCACCGACATCCTCACCCTCAACCTCAGCAATCATCGTTCGCTTCTTCGGCTTCAGACATTCATTGCTTTTGTGACCAAATTCCTGACAATTAAAGAATTTGATACTGTTGTTGACCTTTGCCTTTGCAACCTCATTCACAACTGGTTTACTGACAGCTTTAGAAACATTGGAGCTCCCACTGGCACCTTTGTTCTGAATATTGGTACTTGGAAACATACCACCTCCGCGTCTTCCCTGCTTCTCCCAAGTCAACGCTTTCTGGTGGGCTTCAGCTACAGATCTAGGATCAAACATATTCACCATATCCTGTATCTGGATCCTTAATCCACCAACAAACCTAACAGTCAATTGTTCCTCTGTCTCCATAATGTCATTTCGAGCAATCAGTTGATAAAATTCATCAGCATTATCATTAACAGTCTTCGTCCCTTACCTCAGATACATGAGTGATTGATAATTGTAAGGCAAGAATGTAGCCTTCATCAGTTTCTTCATCTTCTCCCATGACTCAATCTTTGATTTTCCCATTCTCTCCCGTGTAAGTTTAGTTTGTTGCCACCATGCTAAAGCTCTCCCTCTCAACCTTGTAGCAACTAACTTAACTCTTCTATGCTCAGGAACTTCTTTGAAGTCAAAAATTTCCTCAACATTAGACAACCAGTCCAAAAATTCTTCTGCTACCATTCCACCCTTGAATTCTGGAATTTCCATCTTCATACCCGACTCCCATCGTCGGTCATCCTCAACATCCCGATATGCGTTTCAAACTTGGTCTCGATCTCGATAATGCATGCTAGTTCTATCACCCTCTTCATCAAAATCAAATGTACGTCTATATCGATCTCGACCATCAACATCCCTTCGATCATGCATGTCTCTTCTACTATGTCTCTCTTCATCTCGATATGGCTCATCTTCAAACTCACGTGGAGTTCTTCTCTCTTCATGTCTATATTCATGGTGTTCTCTTCCTGATGAAATTGATATTTCTCTTCTTTCTCTAAAAGATTGTGGCGACACCCTCCTCACTTCCGTAACCGATGGTGAAACTCTGTTTCCTCCATGGTTCGAGATTGGCGACCTTCTCCTCTGATTCATATCTATCATCAATTTCTCCAACCTCCCAATACCTTCATCTAACTTCTCATTGAATTTATTGCTAATGCGTTGTCCCATTTGTTCAGCATCTTCTCGCTTATACAAATCTTCAACATTTTGATGACGATTAGCTCTTCTTGGAGGCATGATTGAATCTTGAATAAATTCTCAACAAACGCAACTTCGGCCTTGATCTACTTTGAACAAAACAATGCACGACTTCACTTATCTCGGATTTATACTTCAACTAGCTCGGCTCAACTGTCGCGACCTTACTTATCTCGTGCAAACACTTCAAAATTCGAACTTCACTTCGGCGTACAAAATTCCAACGAGCAAAATTCAAACACTTTTCGATCTTTGATCCAAAATGAGACTCCCAACTTGTTGCAACCTCACGATGAATACGATGAACACCAAACTTCTAATACTTCTCCTTGGCTCCATGACTCGGCTTAGCTATGATTGGCTAAGTCTAGCTCCGATACCAAAATGACGCAGCGGAAATAATACGACGACGACGAAATGAAGATTTCGTGTCAAACTAATCAATGAAACGATTAGACGAAGCAAAATAAATCGATGGATTGAAAATACCCAAATGCCCAAATTCGTTGATCTCGAAAGATACTGAATTCTAGCTATCTTCGACACGTTGATCACGCACGATACCGTGAGAGAAGATCTACAATTCTTCGAACGTTGATCAAGCGCACTTGATTCCGTGAATTGGCTTCAACAATCGTTGATTCGAGTGCACTCGAATGTCGAAAGTGGAGATAGGAGATAACACTCAACTACCAATTTCAAAAGAGGCTCAAAGCACTCAAACAAAATTTTATTCAAAAATCAACCACCCCAAATGAACCAACACCTGCCTATTTATAGGCAAATACAACTCACGACTCCATAGATCGTATGCGACTTAACGACTTAACATAAGTCGACCTACAACTTAACGACTTAATATAAGTCGACCTACGACATAACGACTTAATATAAGTCGACCTACGACTTAACGACTCAAACAAAGAAAATACAACACTAGGTCGTTACATGACCTTCAACTTACCTCTCGATTTAACTATACAACAGGCACAAACGACTTAAGAAAAATACAACCAAACGAATTGACATGGAATGACATAAAGTACGACCTAGGCGATGCGACTTAACTTCTCGCAATCTATAGGAAACGGTGTGTGAGAACGACCTAAGATAAATTGGTCGATACAATTAGTTGCTTGACTCGGTAGGTTGCTGGAGCGACGTAAGCATAACTCGTTACCATCCTTAGGTCGCTGGGGTGACTTAAAACTTAACTCATTAGTCTTGAGTCGAGACTTGTTAGGTCGAAATTCTTTAGGTCGTGGCTCGCTTCGCCTGGCATAACTCGCTTCATAACTCAGTACTGTATCTTTCTTTCCTCTTATCTCGTCACTCTTCACCCCGTTAGGTCGCACGCGACTCAACAGCTCGTTAGGTCGCTCACGACCTAAGATGACATCAGGCTGGGCTGCATCACCCTCCTTGCCTATTCTCACTAATAGATTTCCCTTAATATAAGTCCATTCAAATTTTAAAATTTTAATTAGTTATTAAGGCTGACTTTAATTTCTCTAAGTACCGATTGTCCATTTAATTAACTTTTAAAGTGTCCCACCCTTTGTTAGTCAACTTTCCCTTAGGCAATTCTTGCAATTAAATCATCTTATTAACCCTTTTAATAACTTGTTTTTATCACTAACGTAATTTAATTTCCCATATTATGTAGCTCCAAAAATATGGTGTGTCAAAGTCTCTCTTCTTTATAAAAATTTCCTCCCTAAAATTTAGAAAAAGAAGAATATAAAAACTACACTAACACCCTAAAGTGTAAATCATTATATAACTGTACATAAGCACGCAAGGCAACAATAGTACCCTATTAATGTAAATCGTCAATCATTGAACAGAAAATACATTAGTGCAAATACTAACACATAATCATACAACATAAGAACTCACTAGTGCCACAACTAGTACATACAATAGACAAATAAAGCACTATGTTTTATACATAAATGTTTAAAACAACCTGAGATAGATGTTCCTAATCTTATCCTCTACCTCTTGGGTACAATCATTTGTATCATCACTCCACCGAATGCGAACAAGTCTAATAACTTTTTTTCCTTAACTTCTTTATTTCATGGCCTATTTTCCTTTTCGGTCGTCTAACATAGGTCGGATATGGCTCTATAGCTAAGTACTTAACTTTCGGTAGTTCCGCTACCAAACATGGGTCGTGCGTACATTTCGTCAAATATGATGTGTTGAAAACATTATGCACACCTACTAAACTACTTGGTAACATGGTTTGATAAGAAAGTTTACCAATTCTCTCAATCACTGGAAATGGTCCTTTATATTTTCGAGCCAGTTTCCTCGCCTTTCTAAACCACATAACTCCTCGCTTCAGGGAAAACCTTCACAAGCACATAACCACCTGCTGCGAACTCAAGCTTATTCCTCCTATTGTTGGAACACTTTTCTACCTTCACTACGCTACCCTCATTATAGCTTGAACCAATTCTACCTTCTTAGTAGCATCTATTACCAAATCGGATCCTAACATAAGTCTATCTCCCATGTCTAACCTACAAATAGGTGACTAACAAGGTCTGCCAAAAAGCACCCTAAACGGTGTCATTCTAATACTCAACTGATAAATATTATTGTGGACAAACTCCACTATATACATATGATCTTCCCAAGATCCTCCAAAATCTAAAATGCATGTTTTTAGAAAGTCCCATAACATACGGTTCACCTTTTCTCTTTGACCGTCTGTCAATGGGTTGCGAACTATACTCAGATTCAAATCTTTACTCAATGCACTTAGTAAACTCCCCCTGAAATCACTGGCGAACAAAGGACCTCTATCAATAACCATGTTGCTTGGAACCCAATGGAATCTCACAACATTCTTCACATACGGCTTTGCTAAGCTAGCTGCATTTCTTGTCGACTTCGCGGGGATAAAATGGGCACTCTTGCCTAATCTATTGATTGTTACCCAAATGTTGTTATTCCTCGTCTTCGACCATCACAACCTATCTATAAAATCCTTAACCATCGAGTCCCACTTCCAACTCCGTACTTCCAAAGGTTGAAGTAACCTGTTTGGCTTCTAATGTTCGGCCTTTACCTACTGATATGTGAAGCATCTCTTCACACACTCAATGACATCCTTCTACATCCCTTCCTAAAAGAAGACCTTACTCATGTCATACTACATCTTTGTGCCCTTGGGATGAATAGTAAACTTAGACTGTTGACTTTCCTCTCAGACCTCTTTCTAAAGATCACCTAATTTCGAAAACCCAAAGTCTTCCTTTCTTCCTAAGCCATCCCTTCATGTCTATCTTGAATTCACTCAGGTCCTCAACATGAATCTCATCTCTAGTCGCTTAATTCATTCGGCTAATAATGGATCCGCTCTTTTCCTTACAACGATTCGGTCCACTGGTTGTACCTCTAAACTTGCTAACATATCCAGATTTTTACCCGATCCAGTATTCGTCCTACAATGTGCCCAATAAGAGGCCAACATCTCTGCATCTTTCATTCTTCAATTATGGCTAACACTCCATTCTGATGCTTCCAACTCAAAGAACAAACACCATTGCTCCCCTATCGTAGCGTGTACTCCTTACCGAAGTCATATGCCGCCAAGAAGTCTAACCATCTATGTTGCCTCATATTTAACTCCTTTTGGGAGAATAATTGCTTAAGGGCCTTGTGGTCTGTATACAACTCGAACCGCTCCCCCAAAAGATAATATCTCCAAATATTTAGCACAAACACCACCGTTCCCAACTCTAAGTCAGGAGTCGGATACATAATCTCATACGGCCTTAATTGCCTCAATGCGTAAGCTATCACTTGCCATTTTTGCATTTACACCGCTCCGAACCTTATTCCATAGGCATTAGTATACAAAACCAAAGCATGCTTCCCCTTAAGCATGACCAAGGCAGGAGAGGTCATCAACAATGTAACGACTAATAAAATTTTAGCAATTTTTAATTGGTTTATAACGTATTGAATTGGATTTTTGAGAAATTATTAATAATAAAATTTTGAAATAAAAACAAAAAAAGAAAAAAATATATTTGGATTACGTATAATTATAATTGATTCATAAATTTGCATGAAATCAAGGGAATCGACTGTTAGCATAAATTTTATTTTCCTGTCCATTCAAATTTTGCATCAGTTACAAACCAATCAATACGTTACCTTTATTACTCCATGTATTCGTGTTGTACCTCATTAATTTTCTACCCGCTGCTATTTCATTTCGGGTTTGTTCCTTCCCTATTTATTCCATTTCAAACGTTTTCTCTTCTCTCTGGTAGAAACATAATATTTTACATCATTTTATATATATATATATATATATATCTGTAGCTTGCATTCATTCGTTTATTCACTTTTACGTTTCTCATACTTTCTACTTTATTGTCCTTAATTCCCGCACTTAACGTTATCGTTTCAGTTTCTTTCCATCGACTGTGGAACGTTTCATGGTTAACGTTTTATTCCATTTATGTGTGGCTTTCCTTTTGCAACCTGTTCCATTTCTATTTCTTCGTTTCAAAATTTGAAACGTTATAGCTGGACCACATTATTTATTCACCTGAATAAGGAAGCTAAATCAGTGGATGACCGTTGCCAATAAAATTATTATTTTTCTAACATATATAATCATTGCTACTTTTCCTGACCTTTTATTTCTACTTTCTTTTTTTCACTGTTTCGTTCCTGCTTTAAAATTTTAATATATATGTTATGTATGTATTAAAAATCTCCATGTCACTTGGTCACTCAAACCGTTCATTTTCTTTCCACTAAAACTGGTTATATTTAATTCCATACGTTTCTTTATAACGTTTTATAATATTGCTTTCATCTTGAGACTGAAACAAAATGCACCACATACGCATGTTCGTTCAAAAGAAAGTGGATAGGCCTAAAACGTGCAGCTTTTCATTTACTTTTCAATTGATTTCCTCCCCTATATTTTTACTTTACATTTCAAATTTGAAACGTACAGGCTGGACCACAGTAATTATTGCTTTAATAATTTTTCCAATTCACGTGCAAACCTTGTTATTCCTAGCTACTAATAAATTTAGAAATCAGTGTCTGTTACTTAATTTATGGCATATGTTCAAAGTATTGGATTTTATTATTCAGCTCAATTAAGGGTGACCCTTGTCATCACATAACCGGTAAAAGATTTGTGTACGTTTTATTTGTTTATGTGGCAACGATTCACATTTACACTATTATTGCCTTTTTAACATCATTGGTTTTCATTTATTTGTTTACGTTTCATTTCTTTTATTTGCACTTGAATTTTTCCAAATTCGTTACTTACATTTATATCGGTACATTATTTTTGCGTTCATAAAACGTTATATGTTACTTTGCATTCATTAAATTTTAAACGGCCCACTTATTCACCTTTATATTTATTCACTTTTGGCCTTAATATGCTCAGTATAAATCTATATGTTTGTCTTTGTCCTTTCACTTTCTCTTCTCAGTCATCTGGTGTTGCTTGTGAGAGAATACAACAAAGGATATAAGTGGCCTTCTTCTCCATTCAACTGCTCATTTTGTTCTCTTTGAAAAAAAATATTTCGCATGCTTGTAGATAGCAGTCCCCTCCTCCTTTATTTTTCGAACCCCACCTTTCTCCTTTCCTCTGCAACCTTTGCAATTCTTTTATACAAGGTAATATCTATATTATAAAAATATTGTGTTGTATTTACCTAAAAGTTAAAAGCTATAATCTGTTGACCTTTTTATACTTATATATATGAATTCATACGAATTATTACAAGTTGTCTTATCTATATATATAGTATGCCGATGATTTGTAAATAGCTTATATATACAATCGTTATATACACACTTGTCAACATACAATTGGTAACATAAACAGGAGCATGTGTGCATATTTAACCATATTTTACATATAGGGTCTGCATATTTGTTTGTATATATAATTGTAAGAGCTGAATATATTCAGATTTATATCATTATTTTTAAATCGATCATTTTTTTTGCAACAAGTCTTATATAAATAATATGTTCACATATATATGAGTATATGTATTTTACA
Organism: Allium cepa; assembly: GCA_030765085.1. NCBI lineage: Eukaryota > Viridiplantae > Streptophyta > Magnoliopsida > Asparagales > Amaryllidaceae > Allium > Allium cepa. The sequence goes on along the minus strand of CM060931.1, from coordinate 751,942,095 downwards.
GTTTTAATGTATGTGTTTTAACACATGGGTTTTACATTCAGACCTTTTATTTACAATTTATATTAAAAGTATGTGTAACGTCCCGGAAATTTTCGACTTTCGAAAATTCAACATCGATACTCACTTTATCGACTGCCGAGAAATCGAAGGCCGGAAACCCGAAATGTTATGGTTTAGGAAAAAGAAAGAGACAGAAGGAGATAGAAGAAGGTAGAAAATATAGAGGGAAAATAAAACAGAAAATATACAAAATAGAACGGAACGGAAACAACAGAACAACAACAGAATCTCACAATTCGCAGCGGAACAACATATAATAATAAATGAATAATCATTAAACAAAGAACTATATCAGTTATTACATTTCATCATATTACATTACATCATATCGTCAGAGTGTACAACAACAACAACAAACAATGCAGCGGAAAAAAAAATACTATATATTAGTAATACGCCATGCCATCCAGCTTGCCTCCAGCAACTCCAGAATATCCAGAATATCCTGATAAACCTAACTCTTGACTGCCCGTGTGGAAATTGGTGGGCACCCAGAGTTTAGGAAGGAAAACAATAAACTCTGAGTCAGTCATGTGACTGGTGTGAGAACTCAAAACAGTTTATTTATCTTTAAAATCAAAATAGAGGAATATTTTTAAAGTCAATTCGCAATGCTTTTAAAAATGAGACTACCATAAGACCTCCCGCCACACACACAATGCAAACGCAGACTTGGAGGAGATTTCTCCTTATGATAGTCAAAGATGCTTGATACGCATTTAAAAGAAACATTTGATATTTTTATTAGTGCGTAGTGTAGGAAAAAATCATTTCGAAAGTAGAATATAAATCTTAGCCAGCATAGGTACCATTATATTATGCCTACTATAGCTACTTCCTGAGGAAGCAGGTTCTACAACTAAAACCGTACAAGTCACGTATTGTTTCTTTGGATTTCCAACGAATGATCAGGCCAAGGAACTTCCCATTGCCACATGAGAATGCCTCTGGATCGACATCCCCGAGAACCAAACCGGATCTCTACCAACACAAGGCTGGGTTACCCCTAACTGAGTAACAACTGACCGAATATGCCATCCCCCGGTCCTTTGGGATCTTTCACCGAGCGCTCGCAATCAATTCACACAATCATAAAGTGTTTTCAACATGAGTAAGTATCTGGGCTCCATACCATGATACCACCCTTTTCCAGAAGGAAATGCACACATCCTAAAGGGCGCTACCCCTCATAACCTTGCCGCATCTTTCCTGTTTTGACCATTCACGGGATGTGAGGCTCGACGAAGTCACGTCCACAAAAACATACTTTATACAAAAGCCATGCTTTGGGTCAATAAATGATCATAGAAATGATCACTAAGATAGACGATCAAATAAATTATCCTATCACAAATAATCAACAAAATGATCATTTACAGCAACACTCAGCATGTCACATTACCAAATTGGGAATATATCGCTGATAACATTCAACTACATAACCTCTGAGCTCGTACGTCTTAGAGAAGGGTGTTAAGCTAAAAGAATAAATTCTCCGCCACCAACAGAAATATATTTGAAAGAAATCGGCTTTACATCTCAATTTGTAACGTCAGACATACAATCCATACAAGTCTGTTCCGGGCTCGAACAAAACCGAAGGCACTTACAAAGAAGTCCTTGCAATCCGGATATTCACAATCCTGATCGGATTCACCATCACATATGGAGAACTCTATACCGGAGCAACTCGGTGCAGAGTCAATCGACAGGTCATCCTATCGCTCTCACAAATACCGGGTCTTCAACACCGATCTTCAATGCTATCATAACGACGTATCACATATTCGGAATGGGTTATACGACCCCATGGTCCTTTCCCGGTTAACCCGAATAGTGAGCGCTTATTCAAAAATAAGTGTGGCATTCAAATTCAAACAAATCACATCAATTACCCATTCAAAGGGAAATATTGATAGTCGGTTATTGTACTATCAATGGATACGCACACATCACCAGATTCCAAATAATTTTCCAAATTATTTATTTTCCAAAAATATCTTTACTAGATATATAATTTCACACTTCAAAAATAAATCAATATTTATTTTTAGACAAATTCCCCTTTCCTTTATAAATTCCTTAGTGAATTTATAATCCAAAATATCTATGAATATTCGATTTCAATTATTCATTTCAATTTATCTTCAAAAAGGTAAATTCTCTAATATTCACTTTATATTGGAAAACATTTCCATACTTATTTAATAAGTAATTCACAAATCTTTTATTTTCAACCTTTGGAAAATATTCAATATACTTAAATTGAAATTAAGTATATATTTCATTCTTTAAGGAAATCATTCTCTTAAACATATTTATTTGGGCCAAAACGAATGTTGCGTAAAACATCGTTACGACAACCCAAAATCACTAGTATAGGAATTCAAAATTAAAATAGATATATAAATCCCAATACTATACAAAACATTTCCTTTCGGAAATCATTTACTATAACAACAGTGTTATAGTCCACCATTTTCTTCTATTTCTCGAAAACGTCTATTTCAACAATAAATGTTGAAATCTAGGTTTCAAATCTTAACATAATTTAAAACATCGTTAGATCGTTTTAATTCTATTTAAAACATCAAATCTAAACAATTTCTTTAACATATTATTCACTATTCAAAAACGTGAATATACTACGTTAACCAATTTCATCCTTTTATTCATTTCATTTCAAAGGATCATTCACAGTCAAAACGTGAATATAACTCCATTAATAGGTTTCAACAATTTACTTATCAAAATAAGTCGTTGCGAATTTATAAAACAATGTTTATAAATTCTATTTCTATTTATTTTATATCTACTCCTTTTATAAATTCCTTTATTAACCTATCTCAATTCATATCTCAATGATATACTAAAGATTCATATTATAAGTTAAATACTTATAATTCATTCGTTTACAAAAACCGTTCCTTGGAACTTCATAATTATAAATCCTATAACTTATAAGATTCAATGATTTGTTCAAAACTATTCTTTTAATAACTTTATAAAATTTATAAATCTTATTATTTATAAATTTCATTTATAACTTCACCATTTTTAATTTTATAAATTCCATTCATTTACAAAATTCATTTTCACTTCATTCAAACACTTATAAAAACTCGTTTTATAATGTCAATATTTCAATTTATAAATATCCATTTATAAATCTCTTAATATAAATCAATTTATATTATTCTTTAAAACGTCTTTAAATTCCTTTATAATTTCACCATTTTTATTCATAAAATAATTAAATTTTATAAATCCTATATTTTCAACTTTTTATAATAAATTCAAAAATTCCGATTTAACTATTTTATAAAATCATTAATCCATATTTCTCAAAAATAAATCTTTTAACCGTATTTCTCAAAATCATAATTTTTTATAACTTTAAAAATTATAACGTTTATTTATTTAAAATGGATCAATTCCAAAAAATCTTTTATAACGTATACTTTCAAAAATCACTTTAAAATCATTTTAAAGTTTCAAAATTTGGTCCAATGATGCTACATACCAAATAGTCAATCACGACAACAACGATATCATATATCGATATGATAATCCATCAAATATCAAAATATCTGAAATCAAATAAATACTGTTGAGGAATCCAGTTGGATCCCTCCAACCTGTTTTCCTGCATCCACAAACATTAGCACAATACCAATTTCGTTCCAGTACGAAATTATCGCGGTATATGGGATTTAAAATATTATCCGCTTAATAGACGGCGCAATAGGGTCTCATCCGCTAAACAAATGCGGGAAATCAATAACTCCAATATATACATATGCCAATATATATATATTGCTATTATATATAATACAAATTTCATTGTTTATGAAATATTCGCGGTATATGTTTTTAATAAATTACATCCGCTTACTAACGGCGCATAATGTCTATTTTAACAATCAATAGATATCAATCATCATTCAAACATGCATTCAAATATTTTAAATCCAACTATTTAAAATAAAATCGAAACTGATTCGATTGAGTGAGAAGTTCTCACCTTGATTTCAATTTCGTTTTAGCGATTTATTTCGAATAAAATTAAACGGACGTTTAATTTTACCCAAAATTCTCACTAACTCCAAACAACTCCAATCCAATTCCATCGTGTAGTGCTCGTCCATACGATTCCAACGCTTCCTATTTCGCGCGTTTTCGACCTCGTATGAAAAAGTTATGCATTTTCAAAGTTACACGATTTATAATATTATAATTTACAACATAATTTTCTAATTATAAACCTACAACAAATACTGGCCACTGGATCTCATCCCTTGAAATCTCCACCGTGCGTATGCTTCTCCCCCATCTCCCAGTATTCACGCGACAAAGCTTCAGTATAGCCGAACCCATCTTTTAGAATTAGGGTTAAATTATTCTTCCTCCACGACGAGCTATGCAACGATTAGGGACCCCCACCACGTGCGCCCACACGAGAGCCATGCTCGGCCCCACCTCCTTGAACTCGGCCCCCTATATTGCACGCAGTTCAAGAACGAACGCAACTCGTTCAAACCCTTCTCCACGTCGATCCAAAGCTCCAAACGCGATCGTGACCGTTGAGAATGTAGTTCTCATCACGCTCTACAAGTTTGCTTCAGAAAGTTTTACGAATTGAAGCATGGATTTAAAGATAATTGAGAAGAAAGGAAGTGAATTTTCGGCCGTGCATTCCTATGGTGGCGGCTCTGAATAGAAGAAGCTAGGGTTTAGTTTTTTTTTTTTTTTGTGAATTTGTGGTCTATTTATAGGAAATAAAAACGATACTATTCATCCGGGTTTTCCAAACTCCGATTTACGCGCCATAACCAGCGTTTCTAGGGTTTACCCCGCGTTCCGGACACAATGGAACAGGTTTCGGAAGCTAATTCGGTCATCTGTGCGAGTTATGGCTATAAACGATCGATTTAAATTAAACCGATTTAAATGATTTTCTAGGCGTTTTAATTTGTACCGGACAAACGGTAAATCCAATTGACACGAAATTTGAAACCTTACAATAATATCACATTACGGATCCGATGAAACTGGTTTCGTCGAAATCCGAGACTTTTTGAAAAATGGCTATTTTAACTCGCCAAATTAATATTAAAAATAATTCGATGCGTTTCGAGCTGCCACGATCAAACGATAACTCTGATTGACACGAAAATTGAAATCCGGTAATAACTAACTATTACGGATCCAATGGAACTGGTTTCGTTCAATTCTGAGACTGTTCAAAAATTGACTATTTTCACTAGTCGATTTTAAATATTAAAATATTCAATTTTCACAAATTTACTTTTAATTCGATTTTAAAAGTTCTAAAATATCGTTCTAACTCCAACATGATAAAATAAAATTTTACAAATCATTTTCAATCATATTTAACCCATTTTTCAATTATTTCCACAATTTAACATATTAAATTATCGATTTAATTATTCAATTAAATCCAATTATTCGAAATAAAATTTATTCGACTTATAAATTCACTTATAAATATTTAAAATAAATTAAATATTCAAATTTTAATTACTAAAAATCCTGGGTCGTTACAGTATGTTATAATCTCTTGGTTATATTCAAATTTATTATATATATCGTTTGTTGTGATAAATTTTATTATTGATAAAAATGTAAGTTACATATGTCACTGTAATTATGCGCATAACTCATACATAAAGATATATTAGTATATAAGTTTATATTTGTGTTATAGGCACGTGACTTTATATTTAAAATAATACATAAATAATCATATGTAGGTAGTTGCGTGTTGCAGTGGGAGGGTTAGCTTATAGCAGTGAGGATTTGTAGATATTTGGAAATTTAAAAGGCTATGCATATATTTTGTAAAAGGCTGTGCATATATTTTGTAAAGGCTGTGCATATATTTTGTAAAGGATGTGCATATATTCGTAGTCTAAAATTTATTATATATATTTTATGATAAATAGTTACAATTACATTTTAAAGTGTGAGTCATAACAGAATTATAAATGTAACGATCCCGAATTTTAATTTATTTTAAATTGAGAAATTAAATGAAATTTTGAATAAAAATTTATAAAATTAATTATAAATGGAAGCGAGTTTCCTCGATTCAAATAGGATATATATATAAAGTCATATGGATTTGAAGTTTTGTATATATGTGAATATATGTATATACTGGATTTTAAATAAATTCTTAAATAAATGATTTTAAATAATAAATAATATACTTTGGACACAAGTATAAAAATAAATAAATAAATTGATTTAAAAATTTATAAATGATGATAATTTGAGTTATATAAAAATATGTGTATATAGAGAAATATAAAACAATATTTTTTTTTAAAGTAAAATTTATGATAAATATTTAAACTAAAGATAGAAGTAAAATAAATATTTGAGTTATAAATAGAGATAAATAAAAGTTAAGTATGGAACCAAATAAATATATAAAACATCTAAGTACAAAACAAAGTTATAGAATTTCAATTATATTTTAAAGTAAGTAGACAAAATAAAATAACATAACTTAAAAATAAATATGTAAATAAGTTATGAAACAAAACAAAAGAAATAAAATATAAACTATGGAAATAAATGTGTAGAAAAATAAATAAATAAATAAAGACAATATAATCAATAAGTATTCAAACAAATAAAATAAGAAACAAAGCAAAAGAATAAAGTATGTAGAGAAGTTAAATAAGCAAAATATTATTAAAGTACAAACAAAACAAGATATATCTCATCAGCCGAGACAAGCTGGGTTTTAAACATAAATAAAGCAAGGATAATAAAATATCTTTGTACAAATAAACAAAGTATATAGGAAAATATCAGCATACAAACAAAAGGGTTGCTAGGTAAGTAAGAATATGTATAAGTATGGGGACATATACCTTGGCATTAAATGCAATATCATCTCAGCCAAGATGTGGGCAAATATAAAGCGTTGCCTGTAAAATAGGAATGCAAGACAATATAATATGAAACATGAAGTACATAGTATGATACTTATCAGCCATGCCCATAGTACAACAAAAGATATCACCCTCACACTTTTCTTTTTTTATATATCACCTTCTTATTTTTCGTTCATCAACAAACTGTGTATCAAATAAAAATAAAAAAATAAAAATAAAACAAAACTCAAATTAAAACAAAACTTCAAATTAAATAATCTACTCAAACCAGAGATCAAGGGATGAGGATTTCAGGTAGCAGTTTCTTAAGTCTGTTACAACGTAGAAGCTCTGTTCACTTCTTAATTCAAGTGAGTAAACCTTTGATCTCTTCAATCATTTGCTGATTTTGTGAATGACTGAATGATGCTAAAAGCTTTGCATGTGAATGAGTTGTGGTGCTTATGTTTTTCTTTGCTTAGGAAATGTTATTTTCTTTTCCTGTTCTTCTATTCTTTTTCTTAGTCCCTGGGTTTTATAAAAATAAAAATAAAAAATTGAAACCATGATAGATTTAATATCTTTCTCTTAATTCTCCTCTGGAATTATAGTCTAAACAAGTTGAAGTTTCGTTTTAAACTTGCATTATGTTTTCAGTAATTAATCAAAGCAAGTTTTGTTGTTTTTCTTTTTCACTGGAAACTGTGAAACCATAGATACATTTAAGTATCAGGTTTACAGAGAACAACCCAACAAAGCAAAGAAAAAGATAATTCAATTTCTTGTTTTATAATCCATATCAGGCCTTAGTTTCAAAACAAGATCGATGTGTTTAAGTATGGGCTATAATTTAAAAATGGTTTCATAATGTATAGAGGTATGTAGAATAGAAGATCAAGATTTTACAGTACAAACTTTAAATATTGGAAATTTCGAATTACACGAATCATTAATTCAAGTATATAACTTGAATCCTTATATCAAATGATGATTTTTAAGATGGGTTTCATGATTTTTAGTGGGGTAGTTTGGTAGCAGTTTGAAGTTGAACGGAAATGGGTTTTTGGGGGATTTCTGGCGATCAGGGGTACTAGAGGTGCTAGGGTTGTTCGGGGAGGTGGAGGAGTGATCGATGGTGTCGGGGAAAAATATCAGGAAGGCGAACAAGTGGTGGCGGCGAGGGTGGTTGACCGTGGAAGATTTTAACCCTAGTTTTTGCTGCGTCTATTGAATTGATCACCGTGGTTTGTGTGATGGACCGAGTGTCACGAGCTTTGGAGGGAAGGTTGAGGAGAGGTGGACGAGGCTACGGCCGGAGTTTGGTGGACTCCGGTGGTGGAAGCATCGAGCGCGACGTGTTGACAGGTTTAAGTAGCACCTGTCCTTTTTGCTGTTCCAGGTTTCGAGTTCGCCTTCGATTTTGAATGGCGACAGGAATCTTGGGTTTTTGGTGAACGAGATCAGGTTGGGGGAAGATTGATGACTTGCTCGACATTGAGGTGGTGGCTGGAAGCGATTAACTGGATAGTACACGTGCACGCGGTGCACGTTGGAGTTGGAAGGGCTGTAGTGTTTTGGGAAGGAGGCGTGAATTCTCGAGGAAGACTCAAAGCATTCGAGTGACAATCTCGGAGAAACTTCATGTCCAACTCGAAGTAAATTCTGGTTGTCTCGAGTCAGTGTTGTTCAGGCATTTGGACTTGTCTGTTCCAGGCTTTAAAACTTAGTTCAAAATTCAAAACAGGATTTAAACTATGTTTTAAATGTAAAGTTAAAGTATAGATTCAATTGAATTTTTGAATCTAGGGTTTTAAAATGAATTTGGATTTTAAATCAAGAATTTTTAATCAAGGTGTTAAAAGCAAGTTTAAATCAAAGTTAAATTTATCGATTCAAGTTTTCATGAATTCGAATCTGAATAAATCAGTTTTTTTTATCTGAATGTTTAAATTAAGTAGTTAGATTAAAAGGTTTTTCTTATATAAAGTAATAAGTGTTATTTACATTTATTTTTAAGGATTTTTGATTGAATTGGATCAATGATTAAAAGAATGATCATTTTAAATTTAAATTCGAAATGAAATTTAAATTCAAATTCAAGAGTGTAATGTTTTACCACTTTAATGCTAATGAAATCATTATAAAGAAATGAATTGTCTTAAAAATAATTAGAAAAAAAAATATATATATATATATAGGATTTAACCAATAAGGAAATTAAAGAATGATTTATTTAATTTTACAAATAAATTAATCTAAGATAATTTCTTAAGAAAGTAATTTAAGAAATGTTATTAGAAAATGAAGATAATTAATTAAGGATTATTTCATAATTAATTAATGTGATAAATATTAGGAATTAATTAGATTAATTCATTAAGATAATCATTGTAAATTGTTAAATATAATTACTTAATGAAAGTAATTAAGGATTTATCACTTATTGTAATTAAATTTGGATATTTTGATTTAATAAAGTGAATTAATTTAGTTTAATTAATTTAATAAAACCATTTGATAAATTAATTTATATCAAATGATTTGGAATTAATAAATCAGAATTGGATAACAAATTCATAAGTAATTAATTTAATTGGAGATAAATTGAATTAATAAGGATTAAACAATCCTGTTTATAAATGATTATTGAATGCTTGACCTTACTTATGAATGATCATATTGTATGAAATGCCTTGAACTGATTGTCCTGTCTGATTTGTGATATTTTGTTCTGTGGATTGAGCTGTATATGATTCATTCATTGATTTATATTTGTATATTTCTGTGTTTGATCTGTAATGATTGAATGATGTTGCACTATTATGTTAAACCCCTGGACCACACCATACACACACAAATATGGATTTCACGAGGAAATCGATTAAGTCACAGATTTTGAAATGATTTATAAAAATTGAATATTTGAATTCAAATGTTTTGGAAATGGAATCGGAATAAATGTGAAAAGCTTTTGGAATGAAATTTCAAGTTAAAATTTATTTTAATTTACTTGATTAAGTTTTGAAATTAAATAATTTAATTTAAATTTGAATTCGATATTTGGAATTGAATTCGATGATTGGAAATTATGGTTAAAGATATTATAAACAGGTTTGTATGAATTTAAACCATTTTAAAGGTATTATTTTTGGGAATTTGAATTTAACCCAAGGATTTCAACTCGTATAAAAGAATCAGATTTTCTGAGATGAAACTGTTTGTTTTCAAAAGATAAAAGCTTTCAGATAAGAAATGGAATTCCTATTTAATTAAGGGAATTTCAAGATTGAATAGAGAAATGATTTTCCTAAGTTATGAATGAATTCTTTTTGAAAGCTATAAATTAAATCTGTTTATTTTTAACAGATTTAAATTGATGATTTGTTTAAATCAAGTTGAAAAGAAATTGTTTTGAAGGTTATAAGTTAAATCTTTGATTTAAAGATTTAACGAGTAAATCAAATTGAAATGATAATTGATTTGGAAAATCGGTGAATGAATCTTTTATTTAAAAGATTAAAATGTGAAAATTGTTTAAAACCGTTAAAGGTTGTGAAAATGGTAATTTGTTAAGCCATTTGAAGAAAAGTTTTGGGTAATAAGTTGTGACTTAATTGAAATCCCATTATCCATTTTTTTTGAAATATCGTGCTCACTATTCGGTTTAGCCGGGAAAGGACCTTTGTGTCGTATAACCCATTCCGAATATGTGATACATCGTTATGGATAGCATTTGAAGACCGGTGATGAAGACCGGGTATTTGCGAAAGCGATAGGATGACCTATCGATTGTTTCTGCACCGAGTCGCGCCGGTATAGAAACTCCCTAAGTGATGGGAAATCCGATCGGGATTGTGAATATCCGGATTGCAAGGACTTCTTTGTAAGTGCCTTCGGTTCTGTTCGAACCCAGAACAGACTTGTATGGATTGTATGCCTGACATTACAAGTTGAGATATAAAGCCGATTTCTTTCAAATATATTTCTGTTGGTGGCGGAGAATTTATTCTCTTAGCTTAACACCCTTCTCTGAGACGTACGAACTCAGAGGTTATATAGTTGAAGTTATCAGCGATATATTCCCAATTTGGTAATGTGACATGCTGAGTGTTGCTGTAAATGATCATTGTGTTGATTATTTGTGATAGGATCATTTATTTGATCATCTATCTTGGTGATCATTTCTATGATCATTTGTTGACCCAAAGCACGGCTTTTGTATAAAGTATGTTTTTGTGGACGTGACTTCATCGAGCCTCACACCCCGTGAATGGTCAAAACAGGAAAGATGCGGCAAGGTTATGAGGGGTAGCGCCCTTTAGGATGTGTGCATTTCCTTCTGGAAAAGGGTGGTATCATGGTATGGAGCCCAGATACTTACTCATGTTGAAAACACTTTATTATGATTGTGTGAATTGATTAGAGAGCTCTCGGATAAAGGTCCCAAAGGACCGGGGGATGGCATATTCGGTCAGTTGTTACTCAGTTAGGGGTAACCCGGCCTTGTGTTGGTAGAGATCCGGTTTGGTTCTCGCGGATGTCCATCCAGAGGCATTCTCATGTGGCAATGGGAAGTTCCTTGGCCTGATCATTCGTTGGAAATCCAAAGAAACAATACGATCTTGTACGGTATTAGTTGTAGAACCTATCATTCACTTATGGTGGCGCCCCACTGTTTGGATGGTAGCTATAGTAGGCATACGATAATGGTTGTATGTTGGCTAAGATTTATATTCTACTTTCGAAATGAATTTTTCCTACACTATGCACTAGTAATAATACAAAATGTTTCTTTTAATGTGTATCAAGCATCTTTGACTATCATAAGGAGAAATCTCCTCCGATTCTGCGTTTGCATTGTGTGTGTGTGCGGGAGGCCTTATGGTATTCTCATTTTTAAAAAGCATTGCGAATTGACTTTGAAAATCTTATGTTGAATGTTTTAAAAGATAAATTGTTTTTGTTGCTCACACCAGTCCCACGACTGATCCGGAGTTTATTGTTTCTTTCCTAAACTCTGGGTGCTCATTATTTTCTACACGAGCAGTCTAGAGTTGGGTTTTTCAGATAGTTAGATATAGTGGATTATCTGGAGTTAGTTCAGTCTTTGGATCGCACCAGTCTTGCTAAGCTTGGTGCAATGTTATGGGGAGTTCGAGCTATTGCTGGATTGATTCTTGGAAATGGAGTTGCAGTTATTTCTGGAGTTCTTCCTTGAAGACTATCTCAGAGTTATTGTTCTGCTGCTAGATGTTGTCATCTATTTTTTTTTCCGCTGCTATTTTATTGTATCATATCTCTGATGTATGTTGATATCTATTGGATCATCTGTTGTATCAGATATTGTACCAAAGCTGTATATCAATGTATTATTCTTTTATTCCGCTGTGTTGTTTACTTAATGATTGTTATAAGCTCCGGCGAATCGGATTTGAACGGTCGAATCTATGACATTCGAGTACGATTTGAAGTATGGATGTCGATTTTCGAGTGGCAAAAATTCGAAACGTTACATTTGGTATCAGAGCTAAGGGTTGAACTTTAGCTCAGGAGTGTAACACATTAAGTAGCTCATTAGAGATAGGGTGAAGTATCCCTAGAATGAGTAATCCTTAAGATATCCGTTTGAATGCCTCAGTAAATTCTCTTACTATCTACTGATAGTGAGTATGAGTGCAAGAAGAAAACGAGATAGGGGACGGGAGAATACGACTATAAATGGGCAATACTCTGTAACAACAGTGGAAACATCTTTCTTATCAATTTTCTTTGATTCGTTTCCAAATTCTTTTGATTTCTTCGTACCAGCTATAAGAAGAAGTTTCGGTGTGGTGATGCTCTACGAATCGTTGTAGAAAATTCTTACTTCTTATCTTCATCGATATCTTATCATTTCTTTGATTAAAACTTTAATGAATATGAATTTGAAAATTGAAATTTGAAATTTGAAATTGAGTTAACTTGATTAATAGAATATGAAGAATGATTAGAATTGTATCGATAAAATGATTTTGTTTAAAACCAAAATTTGAAATTCTATTATAATTACTTGTATCTATTGTTGATATTCTGATTTGGTGAGCCAAATGCAGAACTGATATCTAGTTTGATCTGAAAAGATATTTCTCTATCTTTGAATCTATCTCTGTGTTGTTTTCGTGCCTGCGAATTTCGAGGACGAAATTCTTTTTAAGGGGGGAAGTCTGTAACGATCCCGAATTTTAATTTATTTTAAATTGAGAAATTAAATGAAATTTTGAATAAAAATTTATAAAATTAATTATAAATGGAAGCGAGTTTCCTCGATTCAAATAGAATATATATATAAAGTCATATGGATTTGAAGTTTTGTATATATGTGAATATATGTATATATTGGATTTTAAATAAATTCTTAAATAAATGATTTTAAATAATAAATAATATACTTTGGACACAAGTATAAAAATAAATAAATAAATTGATTTAAAAATTTATAAATGATGATAATTTGAGTTATATAAAAAATATGTGTGTATAGAGAAATATAAAACAATATTTTTTTTAAAGTAAAATTTATGATAAATATTTAAACTAAAGATAGAAGTAAAATAAATATTTGAGTTATAAATATAGATAAATAAAAGTTAAGTATGGAACCAAATAAATATATAAAACATCTAAGTACAAAACAAAGTTATAGAATTTCAATTATATTTTAAAGTAAGTAGACAAAATAAAATAACATAACTTAAAAATAAATATGTAAATAAGTTATGAAACAAAACAAAAGAAATAAAATATAAACTATGGAAATAAATGTGTAGAAAAATAAATAAATAAATAAAGACAATATAATCAATAAGTATTCAAACAAATAAAATAAGAAACAAAGCAAAAGAATAAAGTACGTAGAGAAGTTAAATAAGCAAAATATTATTAAAGTACAAACAAAACAAGATATATCTCATCAGCCGAGACAAGCTGGGTTTTAAACATAAATAAAGCAAGGATAATAAAATATCTTTGTACAAATAAACAAAGTATATAGGAAAATATCAACATACAAACAAAAGGGTTGCTAGGTAAGTAAGAATATGTATAAGTATGGGGACATATACCTTGGCATTAAATGCAATATCATCTCAGCCAAGATGTGGGCAAATATAATGCGTTGCCTGTAAAATAGGAATGCAAGACAATATAATATGAAACATGAAGTACATAGTATGATACTTATCAGCCATGCCCATAGTACAACAAAAGATATCACCCTCACACTTTTCTTTTTTTATATATCACCTTCTTATTTTTCGTTCATCAACAAACTGTGTATCAAATAAAAATAAAAAAATAAAAATAAAACAAAACTCAAACTAAAACAAAACTTCAAATTAAATAATCTACTCAAACCTGAGATCAAGGGATGAGGATTTCAGGTAGCAGTTTCTTAAGTCTGTTACAACGTAGAAGCTCTGTTCACTTCTTAATTCAAGTGAGTAAACCTTTGATCTCTTCAATCATTTGCTGATTTTGTGAATGCCTGAATGATGCTAAAAGCTTTGCATGTGAATGAGTTGTGGTGCTTATGTTTTTCTTTGCTTAGGAAATGTTATTTTCTTTTCATGTTCTTCTATTCTTTTTCTTAGTCCCTGGGTTTTATAAAAATAAAAAAAAATTGAAACCATGATAGATTTAATATCTTTCTCTTAATTCTCCTCTGGAATTATAGTCTAAACAAGTTGAAGTTTCGTTTTAAACTTGCATTGTGTTTTCAGTAATTAATCAAAGCAAGTTTTGTTGTTTTTCTTTTTCACTGGAAACTGTGAAACCATAGATACATTGAAGTATCAGGTTTACAGAGAACAACCCAACAAAGCAAAGAAAAAGATAATTCAATTTCTTGTTTTATAATCCATATCAGGCCTTAGTTTCAAAACAAGATCGATGTGTTTAAGTATGGGCTATAATTTAAAAATGGTTTCATAATGTATAGAGGTATGTAGAATAGAAGATCAAGATTTTACAGTACAAACTTTAAATATTGGAAATTTCGAATTACACGAATCATTAATTCAAGTATATAACTTGAATCCTTATATCAAATGATGATTTTTAAGATGGGTTTCGTGATTTTTAGTGGGGTAGTTTGGTAGCTGTTTGAAGTTGAACGGAAATGGGTTTTTAGGGGATTTCTGGCGATCAGGGGTACTAGAGGTGCTAGGGTTGTTCGGGGAGGTGGAGGAGTGACCGATGGTGTCGGGAAAAATATCAGGAAGGCGAACAAGTGGTGGCGGCGAGGGTGGTTGACCGTGGAAGATTTTAACCCTAGTTTTTGCTGCGTCTATTGAATTGATCACCGTGGTTTGTGTGATGGACCGAGTGTCACGAGCTTTGGAGGGAAGGTTGAGGAGAGGTGGACGAGGCTACGGCCGGAGTTTGGTGGACTCCGGTGGTGGAAGCATCGAGCGCGACGTGTTGACAGGTTTAAGTAGCACCTGTCCTTTTTGCTGTTCCAGGTTTCGAGTTCGCCTTCGATTTTGAATGGCGACAGGAATCTTGGGTTTTTGGTGAACGAGATCAGGTTGGGGGAAGATTGATGACTTGCTCGACATTGAGGTGGTGGCTGGAAGCGATTAACTGGATAGTACACGTGCACGCGGTGCACGTTGGAGTTGGAAGGGCTGTAGTGTTTTGGGAAGGAGGCGTGAATGCTCGGGGAAGACTCGAAGCATTCGAGTGACAATCTCGGAGAAACTTCATGTCCAACTCGAAGTAAATTCTGGTTGTCTCGAGTCAGTGTTGTTCAGGCATTTGGACTTGTCTGTTCCAGGCTTTAAAACTTAGTTCAAAATTCAAAACAGGATTTAAACTATGTTTTAAATGTAAAGTTAAAGTATAGATTCAATTGAATTTTTGAATCTAGGGTTTTAAAATGAATTTGGATTTTAAATCAAGAATTTTAAATCAAGGTGTTAAAAGCAAGTTTAAATCAAAGTTAAATTTATCGATTCAAGTTTTCATGAATTCGAATCTGAATAAATCAGTTTTTTTTTATCTGAATGTTTAAATTAAGTAGTTAGATTAAAAGCTTTTTCTTATATAAAGTAATAAGTGTTATTTACATTTATTTTTAAGGATTTTTGATTGAATTGGATCAATGATTAAAAGAATGATCATTTTAAATTTAAATTCGAAATGAAATTTAAATTCAAATTCAAGAGTGTAATGTTTTACCACTTTAATGCTAATGAAATCATTATAAAGAAATGAATTGTCTTAAAAATAATTAGAAAAAAAATATATATAGGATTTAACCAATAAGGAAATTAAAGAATGATTTATTTAATTTTACAAATAAATTAATCTAAGATAATTTCTTAAGAAAGTAATTTAAGAAATGTTATTAGAAAATGAAGATAATTAATTAAGGATTATTTCATAATTAATTAATGTGATAAATATTAGGAATTAATTAGATTAATTCATTAAGATAATCATTGTAAATTGTTAAATATAATTACTTAACGAAAGTAATTAAGGATTTATCACTTATTGTAATTAAATTTGGATATTTTGATTTAATAAAGTGAATTAATTTAGTTTAATTAATTTAATAAAACTATTTGATAAATTAATTTATATCAAATGATTTGGAATTAATAAATCAGAATTGGATAACAAATTCATAAGTAATTAATTTAATTGGAGATAAATTGAATTAATAAGGATTAAACAATCCTGTTTATAAATGATTATTGAATGCTTGACCTTACTTATGAATGATCATATTGTATGAAATGCCTTGAAATGATTGTCCTATCTGATTTGTGATATTTTGTTCTGTGGATTGAGTTGTATATGATTCATTCATTGATTTATATTTGTATATTTCTGTGTTTGATCTGTAATGATTGAATGATGTTGCACTATTATGTTAAACCCCTGGACCACACCATACACACACAAATATGGATTTCACGAGGAAATCGATTAAGTCACAGATTTTGAAATGATTTATAAAAATTGAATATTTGAATTCAAATGTTTTGGAAATGGAATCGGAATAAATGTGAAAAGCTTTTGGAATGAAATTTCAAGTTAAAATTTATTTTAATTTACTTGATTAAGTTTTGAAATTAAATAATTCAATTTAAATTTGAATTCGATATTTGGAATTGAATTCGATGATTGGAAATAATGGTTAAAGATATTATAAACAGATTTGTATGAATTTAAACCATTTTAAAGGTATTATTTTTGGGAATTTGAATTTAACCCAAGGATTTCAACTCGTATAAAAGAATCAGATTTTCTGAGATGAAACTGTTTGTTTTCAAAAGATAAAAGCTTTCAGATAAGAAATGGAATTCCTATTTAATTAAGGGAATTTCAAGATTGAATAGAGAAATGATTTTCCTAAGTTATGAATGAATTCTTTTTGAAAGCTATAAATTAAATCTGTTTATTTTTAACAGATTTAAATTGGTGATTTGTTTAAATCAAGTTGAAAAGAAATTGTTTTGAAGGTTATAAGTTAAATCTTTGATTTAAAGATTTAACGAGTAAATCAAATTGAAATGATAATTGATTTGGAAAATCGGTGAATGAATCTTTTATTTAAAAGATTAAAATGTGAAAATTGTTTAAAACCGTTAAAGGTTGTGAAAATGGTAATTTGTTAAGCCATTTGAAGAAAAGTTTTGGGTAATAAGTTGTGACTTAATTGAAATCCCATTATCCATTTGTTTTTGAAATATCGTGCTCACTATTCGGTTTAGCCGGGAAAGGACCTTTGTGTCGTATAACCCATTCCGAATATGTGATACGTCGTTATGGATAGCATTTGAAGACCGGTGATGAAGACCGGGTATTTGCGAAAGCGATAGGATGACCTATCGATTGTTTCTGCACCGAGTCGCGCCGGTATAGAAACTCCCTAAGTGATGGGAAATCCGATCGGGATTGTGAATATCCGAATTGCAAGGACTTCTTTGTAAGTGCCTTCGGTTCTGTTCGAACCCAGAACAGACTTGTATGGATTGTATGCCTGACATTACAAGTTGAGATATAAAGCCGATTTCTTTCAAATATATTTCTGTTGGTGGCGGAGAATTTATTCTCTTAGCTTAACACCCTTCTCTGAGACGTACGAACTCAGAGGTTATATAGTTGAAGTTATCAGCGATATATTCCCAATTTGGTAATGTGACATGCTGAGTGTTGCTGTAAATGATCATCGTGTTGATTATTTGTGATAGGATCATTTATTTGATCATCTATCTTGGTGATCATTTCTATGATCATTTGTTGACCCAAAGCATGGCTTTTGTATAAAGTATGTTTTTGTGGACGTGACTTCGTCGAGCCTCACACCCCGTGAATGGTCAAAACAGGAAAGATGCGGCAAGGTTATGAGGGGTAGCGCCCTTTAGGATGTGTGCATTTCCTTCTGGAAAAGGGTGGTATCATGGTATGGAGCCCAGATACTTACTCATGTTGAAAACACTTTGTTATGATTGTGTGAATTGATTAGAGAGCTCTCGGATAAAGGTCCCAAAGGACCGGGGGATGGCATATTCGGTCAGTTGTTACTCAGTTAGGGGTAACCCGGCCTTGTGTTGGTAGAGATCCGGTTTGGTTCTCGGGGATGTCCAACCAGAGGCATTCTCATGTGGCAATGGGAAGTTTCTTGGCCTGATCATTCGTTGGAAATCCAAAGAAACAGTACGATCTTGTACGGTATTAGTTGTAGAACCTATCATTCACTTATGGTGGCGCCCCACTGTTTGGATGGTAGCTATAGTAGGCATACGATAATGGTCGTATGTTGGCTAAGGTTTATATTCTACTTTCGAAATGAATTTTTCCTACACTATGCACTAGTAATAATACAAAATGTTTCTTTTAATGCGTATCAAGCATCTTTGACTATTATAAGGAGAAATCTCCTCCGATTCTGCGTTTGCATTGTGTGTGTGTGCGGGAGGCCTTATGGTAGTCTCATTTCTAAAAAGCATTGCGAATTGACTTTGAAAATCTTATGTTGAATGTTTTAAAAGATAAATTGTTTTTGTTGCTCACACCAGTCCCACGACTGATCCGGAGTTTATTGTTTCTTTCCTAAACTCTGGGTGCTCATTATTTTCTACACGAGCAGTCTAGAGTTGGGTTTTTCAGATAGTTAGATATAGTGGATTATCTGGAGTTAGTTCAGTCTTTGGATCGCACCAGTCTTGCTAAGCTTGGTGCAATGTTATGGGGAGTTCGAGCTATTGCTGGATTGATTCTTGGAAATGGAGTTGCAGTTATTTCTGGAGTTCTTCCTTGAAGACTATCTCAGAGTTATTGTTCTGCTGCTAGATGTTGTCATCTATTTTTTTTCCGCTGCTATTTTATTGTATCATATCTCTGATGTATGTTGATATCTATTGGATCATCTGTTGTATCAGATATTGTACCAAAGCTGTATACCAATGTATTATTCTTTTATTCCGCTGTGTTGTTTACTTAATGATTGTTATAAGCTCCGGCGAATCGGATTTGAACGGTCGAACCTATGACATTCGAGTACGATTTGAAGTATGGATGTCGATTTTTGATTGGCAAAAATCCGCACTCGTTACAATAAAGGTTACTATATAACTTATACTTGTATGCTGATGGGTTTGCATAGATTTATAATGGGTCCGTATACATTTGAGTAACATGAATGTAGTGGGTGGTATATATATAAGTATCTTACATATATTTGTTTATACATATACATATTATTTTGGACTTAAGTTGATTTCGTCGATACTAAATTTATAACAAATATTGTTTTAATCATAGCATACAATTTATTATGCATGTTTGAATTTAGTATATAAATCCACCTATATACCTTTTACCTTCATCGATCCAGTTCTGATTCGTTTTATCAATTCTTGATCATCAGCATTGTTCGTCCAATTTGCGTTCAAGTCTTACTTTGCTTTGAGTTGTTGTTTGGACTATTCGATGGTCTAGATCGTGATCCAATTCGTATCTTGTCGTGTCGTCAGAAATCTCTAGCCTCGAAAGGTGAGCATTCACTCCGATTAACGTTCTTGTATTTTATTAAATTTGATTTCAACTGAAACGACAATTGAAATATAATGTTGTAGTTAATTTTGTTATATATGCTATTATCTGTAACTGTTCACCTGTGGGATATGACACAATATCCTGTTGTTTATATTTTATTTAAATTATTAATGATATATGCCTGTTATTATTTTAATATCTGATATCACTCTACAAGTTCCCTGTTAGTATAGAATTCACTGTGGGTTTAAATGATACATCCCCGAATGGACTATAGAATAGGAGAAAATCGTTATAGGTTGAAATGATAAACCCAAACGATTTTCATTTGAACTGAATTGGGATTACGGGTCGAAATGATATCTACCCATACACACACACACACACACACACACACTTAATTACGGATTGAAATGATAAATATTTGTATCACTTAACCATATGATAGAAGTATATACAGACGCCGTTGGTCCATATATAAATATTTTGAAATGATTTTCTATGGTTTTAGGAGAAATATAGGGTTTTAGTTAATACTGGAAATATTTTTATATATAAATATGTTTAATGTAAAGTAGATTTAATAGTAAACTTAAATTTAGTAAAGTTTGATTCAATTAATAGAATATGTTTAATTATTTTATTTTAAATAGATTTCCAATGTTTGTATATGTTAAGGAAGATAAAGTTGAATTGATTGGAATGGTATTTAATTTATAATTTTGTTTAATTAAATCAAATTCGAAACTTATTGAACTCGAAAAATTAAAATATAGTTCATAACATAACTTTGACTTTAGTGATTTAATGTATATTCACGTTTAAAGAAATTAAAGGCAAATATAAAGAATTGAAATATAATGCTATATAAGTAATATTGAGTGGATATTTCAAGAATCAATAATAATGAAGTTAAATCAAGATCTATATGAAACTGTTAGGTTTAGTTTTAAATGTTGATGCTTTGAAATACGGGACTTAAATAGTTAAATTGTAATTCAGATCTGCATTTGAAATTGATAAAATTTGAATTTATTCTTTAGAATACAAAATTGAATGGAAATTGAAATTTGAGATTTAATTTAATCTGAATAGGAAAGTCGAGTTGATTTTTGAAGTGATCAGTGAAACTTGAGGAAATTATAAATACTTTACTTTATAAATTTTTTAAAATCTATATATATATATATCTATTTTTATATTGAAGTGAAAATGATATTTTGGTTTTGAAATATAAACTAATTTGAAAGGATCACGGTGTTATAGTGTATATTTCTACCTTGTAGATAGTTCTGTAGATCTTTAGGGGATGGTTATCCCAAACATCCTTTAAGTTACTTGTATTTCAGTTGATATTTCACTTGAGTTGGATTTATAGATACAAGAATGTTGATCCTGACTCGAGTGTTTTTGTGTTTTGCTTTACGCTTGGGTCAGACTTAGTGATACAGCATTTGAGACTCACCTTCGAAGTTGGAGTTTTTCTTAAAGATCTAGCTATCTATCCTTTCTGTCATCCAGTTGATTGGTTCAGAGAAGTCATCTGCTCGTACTGGAGACTTCACTGCATCTGAGATATTCTGTTGTATATTATTTCTAACTCTGATGTTTATATAGTAGCTTCATGAACTACCATTCATTTATTCCGCTGCGTATTATTGTACCACTCTGTATCCGTGATTCTGTGATTGATTTATTTACTGTATATGTTTAGTTTGCCAAATTTAAATTAACAATCTGATTTTGAGCAATTCAAGTCCGACTTTTGCGGATGCAAATAGTTGAAAATATCGGGCTGTTACAGTTGGTATTAGAGCTTTGGCTCTAGGCAAATTTAGCATGTATGGAAAATTTAATTACGGAATCACATTCTTTCGGGCTTGAACTCCTTTCTCTTGATTAGAAGTTCCTTTGGATTTCGAAATGTCCCTCGGTTTTGAAATTCATTCTTGTCTCTCCGTATTTATATTCGTTTGATTCTAGAGTATCCCATAACTCCACTGAATGGTTTGTAAAGGGGGTGAAAACTCCTTTACAATTGGCATTGATTCACCGAAGATTTATGTATCCTCGGTTTATGATGTTGTTATATCTTGATATGCCGAATTCTATCTCTACCAATCGAATGTCAATTTGTTTTGGAATTCTTATATTCCTAAAGTCACGGTTGACCCGATTAAGGTCGCTCGCGATTAATGTCCATCTTCTATTTTGTAATTTAATTATCTCATCTTCGATCGAGTCTATCTTCGAATCAGGATTCTACTGATTGGAGTTCCTCTAATTTAAATCTCTATCTTTGTTTGAAATCCATTCTTGAATCATCCTTTGAAAATTGGGTTTTGCTTGTATTTTAAATTTGTTTATATACCGAAATTTTTATTTGGGTAACTATGATTTTATTCTATATATAAAAGTGAAATATTTTTGATAAGGATTATATAACTTTTAAAAACGAAAGTCTGAAATTCTGAAAGGATGTGAAATTTTGAAAATTCATAAGAAATGGATTTAATATAAAAATAATTTATAACTGAAGGGTTTCAATTGGAAATTTGAGAGATTAAACTCCGGTGTTTTGAAATTGGTTTTTAAGATTTTGAAAAAATATATAATAATAGGATTTAAAAGTATTTTCCAAATAAGAAATGTTTCAAATGAGTTCAAATGAATTCCAATGATTTCTAAGAAATTTCAAGAAGTTTTCAAGAAAAATAGAAGTCCAGAACTCACTTGTGTCGCTGCAAAATAATTTCACTGATGAGTGCACGCATCATCGACATTAATTTTCGAGTTTCAGAGTGAAGGAGAGGGCACTTTAATAGCTTTGCTATGCGAGTGATTTTGTGAAACCAATTTTTGATTTCAAATTCCGAAGTATGATTTGATATTCGAAAGATATACGTATATTTATTTGAAATAATTTAAAGGAAACCGGTGTTCAATCCTCTAGTTTTCAATTTGATTTAGTATAACTCTATTTATAAAAATTAATTTACTGATTTGTTGCTGATTTCCAACTCTTGGATTTGAAATTTGTTTTCACCGACTATTTTGAAGGTTCGAGCACTTCCAAATCAAGGTTTGAAATTTTAAAACTAAGAATTTCCGAAGAGTATAAAATATTTGATCAAGAATATAAGTTTAGTTTTGTATGTTTAAAGTATGAAGAGTATGACTTAAGTAAATTTGAAACTTGTGTTAAATAAATAATTTGCAAAGGAAAATTGGATTTTTCATATAGAAATAAATAGTTTAAAGGTTTAAAGGGATAGTTATAAATTTGGAAACCATTTTGGGTATAATTGATTTTGAGAAAACATTTGGTTTTGAAAATAGATTGGAATGTAAAACCCAGTATTTATATAATGATTTTGGAAATGAATTTGTCTGGCTTGAATTATGTTAATTTGGAAACTGGGATTGTTTTCTAAACGTATTATTTTGGAAACTTTGAAACTGAAGATATTTAATTTGGAAGAAATGATTTGGTGAAATCATATATGATTTTGAAACTGAATTGATATTGAAATAGATTGAAATTTGAGAACCATATGTTACTAAATACTTGATTTGGAAGTTATCGAACTTATATAAAATGGATTTGTTTAAGAAAGATACTCAATTTTGAAAGAGAAATCTTATATAATCGAAGTCTATATAAGTATGATTTGATATACTATTGATTTTGGAAAGTATTCGATTTGATAATGAAATCATATATAATGGACTTTATATAAGTATGACATTTGAAAGTGATTTGAAAGGTACTATATGATATATATTTTTGAATTAAAGATATGGGAAATGTCTTCTTGTTGATATCCGCTTTGTGGCCACATTGTGGCCACATTGTGGATTCATTCTATCGATATTATTCTCTCTGATTTTTAGTTTTCCGGATGTGATACTCGAGTGTCCCACCGTGGTGTAACCCACGGTTTTTCTTACGAGCACGACTGCATAGCGCAACTGCCTGACTGAGCTGGCCTAGGGGTACGGATTGTTTCCTGAGGGATCCAGGCATAACCATTGTGTATACTGCACTCTATGTAGGTCGCATTAGTAGCGAAACCGTCTGGCTGAGACGGCCTAGGGGTACGGATTGTTTCCTGGGGGATGCAAGCGTAACCATTGTGTATCCTGCACTCTACTAGTCATCATGGCGTAACTCACAGGGCTGAGAAAGCTTACGGATATGGATAGTTTCCTGGGGGATCGGGCGTAACCATTATGTATCTGCGAACCATGGTTAGACAAAGGTTTTGGTTTGGTTGTTTTGTTTGGATTGTACTTTCCATATCTATTTCAAAAGTTTTTCAAGTGTTTTCACTGGGTGTTGAAATAGGTCTACTAAGTACTTGAAGAATTCTAGCTTTGCGCCTGATCAACGCATGGCCAGAGTCTGCAAGAACGAGGATAAACTTGTTGAAACATCGAGTTATAAAAGTATTTTCGAAAGGAAATTTGGTTTCAATATAAAAGTATTTTATTATAAAGGTATTTCCAACAAAATAATTTGTATTAATATTTGAAACTGAAATTCTTATGGTTTGAATTAATTATTCTTGTCCGATACTATTCTTTTGAATCTACTTTATCTACTCAGCTTTATTTATTCACCTATATTCTCTTTTCCGAATCTATCTTCTTTCCTTCTTTTGAATATATCCTTTAAAATATTGTTTATTTATATACTATCTGGTTTAATAGTAAAACTTTTAATGTTTTATAAATAATTGATCTCATAATTAATTGAATGGATTTAATAAAATAAGTTTAACCAAACTATTAAACATTAATTAATTTAAATAAAAAAAGTATATGGTTTTAAATAAATTGTTTAATTTGTTTTTCAAACTCTAATTTTTCATCTGGTTGTTTCTATTCTCCTACCTTTGTTCCTTTTCGGGGACAAAAAGTTTTGAGTGAGGGAGAGTGCAACGACCCATAAAATTTTAGCAATTTTTAATTGGTTCATAACGTATTGAATTGGATTTTTGAGAAATTATTAATAATAAAATTTTGAAATAAAAAAAAGAAAAAATAATAATATTCGGATTACGTATAATTATAATTGATTCAGAAATTTGCATGAAATCAAGGGAATCGACTGTTACCATAAATTTTATTTTCCTGTCCATCCAAATTTTACATCAGTTACAAACCAATCAATACCTTACCTTTATTACTCCCTGTATTTGTGCTATAACTCTTTAATTTTCTATTCATTGCTATTTCATTTCGTGTTTGTTCCTTCCCTATTTATTCCATTTCAAATGTTTTCTCTTCTCTCTAGCAGAAACATAATATTTTACATCATTATATATATATATATATATATATATATATATATATATATAGCTTGCATTCATTCGTTTATTCACTTTTACGTTTCTCATACTTTCTACTTTATTGTCCTTAATTCCCGCGCTTGATGTTATCATTTCAGTTTGTTTCCATTGAATGTGGCACGTTTCATGATTAACGTTTTATTCCATTTATGTGTGGCTTTCCTTTTGCAACCTTTCCCATTTCTATTTCCTTCGTTTCAAAATATGAAACGTTACAGCTGGACCACATTATTTATTCGCTTGAATAATGAAACTAAATCAGTGGATGACCATTGCTAGTAAAATTATTACTTTTCTAACATATATACTCATTGCTACTTTTCCTGACCTTTTATTTCTACTTTCTTTTTTTCACTGTTTCGTTCCTGCTTTAAAATTTTAATATATATGTTATGTATGTATTAAAAATCTTCACGTCACTTGGCCACTCAAGCCGTTCATTTTCTTTCCACTAAAACTGCTTATATTTAATTCCATACGTTTCTTTATAACGTTTTATAATATTGCTTTCATCTTAAGACTGAAACAAAATGCACCGCATACACATGTTCGTTCAAAAGAAAGTGGATAGGCCTAAAACATGCAGCTTTTCATTTACTTTTCAATTGATTTCCTCCCTTATATTTTTACTTTACATTTCAAATTTGAAACGTACAGGCTGGACCACAGTATTAATTGCTTTAATAATTTTTCAAATTCACGTTCAAACGTTGCTATTCCTAGCTATTAATAAATTTAGAAATCAGTGTCTGTTACTTAATTTATGTGTAACGACCCAGAATTTTGAACAATTTAATTTGAAAATATTTAATTAATTTTAAATATTTGAATGATGGTTTGGATTGAATTTTCAATATAACTTTGAATTTGGCGATAAAATTTTAGAATTTAATCTATTGAAAGTCGAATAAAAATTTGAATCTTCAATTTTAAGTTGAATAAAAATATTTCAAAGGCTTGTAAAATTCATATTGATAATATTGAAGATTTTAGAAGCTTCAGAATTGAATTTGAAAATGAATTATTCAGTTTTGAAATTAAATCGTTTGAATCGATAATTAAAAATAGCCGTCCGAGGCACAGTCTCGGAATTCGACGAAACCAGTTCCATTGGGTCCGGAATATTGAATTATTGCCGGATTTCAAATTTCGTATTTTTCGGAGTTAATATGTGATCACACGACGCGTAAACGCATTGGAATTTAATCGAGTTCAATTTAAATTTAAATTTAAAAATTTGTCAACGACAGCATCCCATTTGTTGCGCCTAGTATCACTGAGGAGATCGTGCAGGGCATACTCCTTTGCGTTTAAATTACCCTCTCCCCCTTCACTCTCGTTCAAAATCAATTCACAGCAAAAGAAAAAAAAATACAAAGAAAAAAAAAATGGCAGAGTCGAATTTGATTCGATAAATTATCACCGTCCCTTAAAATTAGATTCACAAACCCCCTCCTCTTCTTCTGCTCCATTCTTAAATCGAAACAAAAATTAAAAGGGCGGAGCCCTCTTCGTCGTAAAAAAAAAAAAAAAAAAAATCTGTTGAAAATGTTTAAAAAGTCAGTAAGGTATAAAATGATAAATAAAAAAAATGCAAAGTTAAATGTTTGAGTTAATATGAAAATTTGATTTTTACCTATAAGCAGTTGGAAAAAAAAAGTTTTCCGTTTTTTTTTAATGCAGTAAAGAAAAATATAGTTTAGAAAAAAAAAGAAATCATTAGTTAGTTTAAAACAATTTAAAATTTTGAATTTATTTAGAAATCTGTAGATATATATATATAAGTAAAAAAAAAATTATTTCTAAGATTTAATAGTTGCTAATAAAGGAATTTAGTTTAAAATTTAAATTCTTAGTTAAATAAATTTATTAAAAGAAATTGATTTAAAGATATTAATTTAAAGTAAAATGATTAGTTAAGTTGTTATAAAATAAATAGTTTACGATAATAAATTTGTTTTATCTATTATAGTTACTAAAAAGAAAATTTTTAGTTAAAAATTGAATTTATAATTGATTAAGTTATTAAAGGAGAGTTTGGTTAATTAAATTTAATTTTTAGTTAAAATAATTTTTTTTAAGAAAAATTAGTTGATTTAAAATTTATAAAAAGGAAATTTAGTTCAATTAGAAATTTCTAGTTAGAATTATTGTAAAAGGAAAATTAGTTTAAATAAATTTATTAAAGAAAATTTAGTTGAAATTTAAATTTTATTAGATAAATTTGTTAAGAGTAATCTGTTTAAAATAAAAGGGGAATTTGTTTGGAATGAGTGATTAAGCCCAAATTAAATTATAAACTAGTTAAATCAAATGAAAATTTATTATTCGATTGATTCGAATATTAATAAATTGTGTAAATATTTATACAAGGTATAAATCAAGAAAACCAAGTCAAGATGGAAAGGGATTGCAAAATAAAAGCTAAGGTGAGAACTTCTCACTCAAAAGGAATTTTGTTGTTTATTTAAATTTTAAATAGATAGATTTAAAATTTGCTTGACTGTGTTGATTGAATGATTGAATGCTTGAATGATGATTGTTATATAAATATATATATATTGGATGTGAATAGACCCTATACGCCGTTAGTAAGCGGAGGTTATTTATTACACACATATACCGCGATATTCCACCTTGAAGTGGAATTGGTATTATATTATATATATAGCAATATATATATATATATATATTGGCATATGTATATATTGCAGTTGATTGATTTCCCGCATTTTCTTTTAGCGGATGAGACCCTATTGCGCCGTTAGTAAGCGGATATATATTTATAAAATCCCATGTACCGCGATATTCCGTCTTGAAACGGAATGGTATTGTGCTAATGTCTGTGGATGCAGGGAAACAGGTTGGAGGGATCCAACTGGATTCCTCACAAATATTTATAGGTGTTAGATATTGTGATGTTTGACTGTTTATCATATCGATATATGATGTTGAAAGTTGTGATTAACTATTGATGTGTTGCATCATCGGATCAAAATTTGAAGTTTAAAAATAACGATTTTGATTTCTAAAGTGATTTTTGGAAATATACGTTTATAAAATATTTTTGGAATTGATTCATGTTAAATAAATAAACATTAAAATTTTAATATTATAAAAATTATGATTTTTGAGAAATTCAGTTAAAAGTTGATTTTTGAAAAATATGAGATTTATGATTTTATAAAATAGTTTGAACTGGGACTTCTGTATTTATTATAAGAAGTTTAGAAATAGGATTTATAAAATTTTTATTTTATAAATCAGAATGATGAAATTATAAAAGAGTTTAAAGACGTTTTAAAATAGTAATATAAATTGATTTATATTAAAAGATTTATAAGTTGATATTTATAAATTTAGAATATTGGAATTATAAAACGAGCTTTTATAAGTATTAGAAAGAATTGTGAATGAATTTCACTAATGAATGAAATTTATAGAATTATAACGGTAAAGTTATAGAATTTTATAAATAAAAATTTATAAAGTTATTTAGGAAATAGACGTGGATAAATAAATGAATCTTAGAAGTTATAAGATTTATAGATTTGGGAAGTTGAAGGAATGATTTTGTAAATAAATAAATTATAAGTATTTGACTTATAATATGAATTTTAGTATATCATTGAGATATGAAATTGAATAGATTTATAAAGGAAATTTATAAAAGAAAGCTGTTATAAAATAAATAGAAATAGAATTTGTAAACATTGTTTTATAAATCCGCAACGACTTATTTTGATAAGGAATTGTTGTAATTTATTTATGGAATTATATTGATGTTTTAGACGGTGAATAATTCTTTAAAATAAAATGAATAGAAGTGATGAAATTTAGTAACAAGTATATTCACGTTTTTGAATAGTGAATATTATGTTAAAGAAATTATTTTAGAAGTGATGTTTTAAATAGAATTAAAACGATCTAAAGATGTTTTAAAATGTATTGAGATTCGAAACCATAGATTTCAACATTCATTGTTGAAATAGACGTTTTCGAGGAATAGAAGGAAATAATAAATTATAACACTGTTGTTATAATAGATGATTTTCCGAAAGGAAATGTTTTGTATAGTATTGGGATTTATATATCTATTTTAGTTTCGAATCCCTATACTAGTGATTTTGGGTTGTCGTAACGATGTTTTACGCAACATTCGTTTTGGCCCAAATAAATATGGTTAAGTGAATGATTTCCTTAAAAGAATGAAATATATACTTAATTTCGATTAGAGTATATTAAATATTTTCTAAGCGTAGAAAATAAAAAGGGCTTGTGAATTACTTATAGATAAATAAGTATGGAAATGTTTTTCCAATATTAAGTGAATATTTTGAATTTATCTTTTTGAAGATAAATTGAAAATGAATATTTGAAAACGAATGGAAATCGTATATTCATAAATATTTTGGAATGTAAATTCAATATAGAATTTATAAATGAAATTGGGAAATTAGATTTAAAAATAAATATTGATTTATTTTTAAAGTATGGAAATTATGTTTATATCTTGTAAAGATATTTTTGTGAAATAAATAATTTGGAAATTTATTTGGAATCTGGTGATGTTGGCATATCTATTGATAGTTCAATAACCGACTATCAATATTTACCTTTAAATAGGTATTTGTTGTGATTTGTTTGAAATTGGATGCCACACTTATTTTTTTTTAAATAAGCGCTCACTATTCGGGTTAACCGGGAAAGGACCTTGGGGTCGTATAACCCATTCCGAATATGTGATACGTCGTTATGAATTGCATTCGAAGATCGGTGTTGAAGACCGGATATTTTCGAAAGCGAAAGGGTTTCTTGTTGATTGTCTCTGCACTGGCTGATCCCCGGTATTGAGATCTCCATATGTGATGGGAAATCCGAACGTGATTAGAGATTATTCAGATTGCAAGGACTTCTTTGAAAGTGCCTTCGGTTCTGTTCGAGCCCGGAACAGACTTGTATGGATTGTGTGTCTGACATTACAAGTTGAGATGTAAAGCCGATTTCTTTCAAATATATTTCTGTTGGTGGCAGAGAATTTATTCTCTTAGCTTAACACCCTTCTCTGAGACGTACGAGCTCAGAGGTTATATAATTGAAGTTATCAGCGATATATTCCCAATTTGGTAATGTGACATGCTGAGTGTAGCTGTAAATGATCATTGTGTTGATTATTTGTGATAAGATCATTTATTTGATCGTCTATCTTGATGATCATTGTGTTGATCATTTGTTGACCCAAAGCATGGCTTTTGTATAAAGTATGTTTTTGTGGACGTGACTTCGTCGAACCTCACACCCCGTGAATGGTCAAAACAGGAAAGAAGCAGCAAGGTTATGAGGGGTAGCTCCCTTTAGGGTATGTACATTTCCTTCTGGATAGAGGTGGTATCATGGTATGGAGCCCAAATATTTAACCTATGTGGTTACTACGAATTTATTACTTTGTGGTTGTTGGCTATCGGGATCCCGTGAGAAAGGTCGTTTACGATCGGGGAATGGCGTGCTCGTGTCAGTAGTTACCCAGTTAGGGGTAACCCGGCCTTGTGTTGGTAGAGTTCCGGTTTGGTTCTCGGGGATGTCTTTCCAGAGGCATTCTCATGTGGCAATGGGAAGTTCCTTGGCCTGACCATTTGTTGGAAATCCAAAGAAACAATACGAAACTTGTACGGTTTTAGTTGTAGAACCTGCCATCTAATATGGTAGCTATTAGTAGGCATAATATAATGGTACCTATGCTGGCTAAGATTTATATTCTACTTTCGAATTGAATTTCTTCTACACTATGCACTAATAATAATATCAAACTTGATTTGGTTTTAATGCGTATCAAGCATCTTTGGCTATCATAAGGAGAAATCTTCTCCAAGTCTGCGTTTGCATTGTGTGTGTGGCAGGAGGTCTTATAGTAGTCTCATTTTTAAAAGCATTGCGAATTGAATTTAAAAATATTCCTCTATTTTGTTTTCAAAGATAAATAAACTGTTTTGAGTTCTCACACCAGTCACATGACTGAATTGGAGTTTATTGTTTTCCTTCCTAAACTCTGGGTGCCCACCAATTTTCACACGGGCAGTCAGGAGTTAGGTTTATCAGGATATTCTGGAATTCAGGAGTTGCTGGAGGCAAGATGGATGGCATGGCGTATTACTAGTTTATATAGTATTTCTTTTTCCGCTGCATTGTTTGTTGTTGTACACTCTGATGATGATATGATGTAAAGTATAAAAATGTAATGACTGATATAGTTCTTTGTTTAAAGATTATTTATCTATTTATTATATGTTGTTCCGCTGCGAATTGTGAGATTCTGTTATTGATTCTGTTGTTTTCTGTTCTGTTCTATGTTTTTTGTTTAAAGTATAAAATTTCTATTTTCTGTTTTCTCTTCCCTCTATTTTTCTATTCTTTCTTCTCTCCATCTTCTACCTTCTTCTCTTCTCTTTTCATAAATTCTTTTTAAAACCCATAACATTTCGGTTTTTCGGCAACGAAAAATCGCGATCGTTACATTATGGCATACGTTCAAAGCATTGGCTTTTATTATTCAGCTCAATTAAGGGTAACCGTTGCCATCACATAACCGGTAAAAGATTTGTGCACGTTTTATTTGTTTATGTGGCAACAATTCACATTTACACTATTATTGCCTCTTTAACTTCATTGGTTTTCATTTATTTGTGTACGTTTCGTTTCATTTATTTGCGCTTGAATTTTTCCATATTCGTTACTTTGCATTTATATTGGTACGTTATTTTTGCGTTCATAAAACGTTATACATTACTTTGCATTCATTAAATTTTAAACGGCCCACTTTATTCACCTTTATATTTATTCACTTTTGGCCTTGATATTCCCAATATAAATATATACGTTTATCTTTGTCCTTTCACTTTCTCTTCTCAGTCATGTGGTGTTGCTTGTGAGAGAATACAACAAAGGATACAAGTGGCCTTCTTCTCCATTCAACTGCTCATTTTGTTCTCTTTGAAAAAATATATTTCGCATGCTTGTAGATAGCAGTCCCCTCCTCCTTTATTTTCCGAACCCCACCTTTCTCCTTTCCTCTACAACCTTTGCAATTCTTTTATACAAGGTAATATCTATATTATAAATATATTGTGTTGTATTTACCTAAAGTAAAAAGCTATAATATGTTTACCTTTTTATACTTATATATATGAATTCATACGAATTATTACAAGTTGTCTTATCTATATATATAGTACGCTGATGATTTGTAAATAGCTTATATATACAATTGTTATATACACACTTGTCAACATACAATTGGTTACATAAACAGGAGCATGTGTGCATATTTAGCCATATTTTACATATAGGGTCTGCATATTTGTTTGTATATATTATTGTAAGAGCTAAATATATTTAGATTTATATCATTATTTTTAAAGCGATCATTTTTTTTGCAACAAGTCTTATATAAATAATACGTTCGCATTTATATAAGTATATGTATTTTACAGCTTTAATGTATGTGTTTTAACACATGGGTTTTACATTCCGACCTTTTATTTACAATTTATATTAAAAAGTATGTAATAATCTCTTGGTTATATTCAAATTTATTATATATATCGTTTGCAGTAATAAATTTTATTATTGATAAAAATGTAAGTTACATATGTCACTGTAATTATGCGCATAACAGATACGTAAAGATATATTAGTATATAAGTTTATATTTGTGTTATAGGAACGTTACTTTATATTTAAAATAATACATAAATAATCATATGTAGGTAGTTGCGTGTTGCAGTGGGTGGGTTAGCTTATAGCAGTGAGGATTTGTAGATATTTGGAAATTTAAAAGGCTATGCATATATTTTGTAAAAGGCAATGCGTATATTTTGTAAAGGCTGTGCATATATTCATAGTCTAAAACCTATTATATATATTTTGTGATAAATAGTTACAGTTACATTTTAAAGTGTGAGTCATAACAGAATTATAAAGGTTACTATATAACTTATACTTGCATGATGATGGGTCTGCATAGATTTATAATGGGTCTGTATACATTTGAGTAACATGAATGTAGTGGGTGGTATATATAAGTATCTTACATGTATTTGTTTATACATATACATACTATTTTGGACTTAAGTTGATTTCGTCGATACTAAATTTATAACAAATATTGTTTTAATTATAGCATACAATTTATTATACATGTTTGAATTTAGTATATAAATCCACCTATATACCTTTTACCTTCATCGATCCAGTTCTGATTCGTTTTATCAATTCTTGATCATCAGCCTTGTTCGTCCAATTCGCGTTCAAATCTTACTTTGCTTTGAGTTGTTGTTTGGACTTTCGATGGTCTAGATCGTGATCCAATTCGTATCTTGTCGAGTCGTCAAAAATCTCTAGCCTAGAAAGGTGAGAAATCACTCACGATTAATGTTCTTGTATTTTATTAAATTTGATTTCAATTAAAACAACAATTGAAATATAATGCTGATTTTGTTATATGTGCTATTATCTGTAGCTGTTCACCTGTGGGATATGACACCATATCCTGTTGTTTATATTTTATTTAAATTATTGATGATATATGCATGTTATTATTTTATTATCTGCTATCACTCTGCAAGTTTCCTGTTATTATAGAATGCACTATAGGTTGAAATGATACATACCCGAATAGACTTAAGAATTGGAGAAAATCATTATGGGTTGAAATGATAAACCCAAGCAATATTCATTTGAACTGAATTGGGATTACGGGTCGAAATGATATCTACCCATATATGCATATATATATACACACACACACACACTTAATTATGGATTGAAATGATAAATATCCGTATCACTTAACCATATGATAGAAGTATATACAGACGCCGTTGGTCCATATATAAATATTTTGAAACAATTTTCTATGGTTTTAGGAGAAATATAGGGTTTTAGTTAATACTGGAAATATTTTTATATATGAATATGTTTAATGTAAAGTAGATTTAATAGTAAACTTAAATTTAATAAAGTTTTTTTAATTAATAGAATATGTTTAAGTATTTTATTTTAAATAGATTTCCAATGTCTGTATATGTTAAGGAAGATAAAGTTGAATTGATTGGAATGGTATTTAATTAATAATTTTGTTTAATTAAATCAAATTCTAAACTTACAGAATTCGAAAACTTAAAATATAGTTCTTAACATAACTTTGACTTTAGTGATTTAATGTATATTCACGTTTAAAGAAATTGAAGGCAAATATAATGAATTGTAATATAAGGTTTTATAAGTAATATTGAGCGGATATTTCAAGAATAAATAATAATGAAGTTAAATCAAGATCTATATGAAACTGTTAGGTTTAGTTTTAAATGTTGAAGCTTTGAAATATGGGACTTAAATAGTTAAATTGTGATTCAGATCTGTATTTTAAATTGATAAAATTTGAATTTGTTCTTTAGAAGACTAAACTGAATGGAAATTGAAATTTGAGATTTAATTTTATCTGAATAGGAAAGTCAAGTTGATTTTTGAAGTGATCGATGAAACTTGAGGAAATTATAAATACTTTACTTTATAAATTTTTCAAAAACTATATATATATATATATATATATATATTGAAGTGAAAATGATATTTTGGTTTTGAAATATAAATTAATTTGAAAGGATCATGGTGTTATAGTGTATATTTCTACCTTGTAGATAGTTCTGTAGATCCTTAGGGGATGGTTATCCCAAACATCCTTTAAGTTACTTGTATTTCAGTGGATATTTCGCTTGAGTTGGATTTATAGATATAAGAATGTTAATCCTGACTCGAGTGTTTTTGTGTTTTGCTTTACGCTCGGGTCAGACTAAGTGATACAGCATTTTAGACTCACCATCGAAGTTGGAGCTTTGCTTGAAGATCCAGCTATCTATCTTTTCAGTCATCCAGTTGGTTGGTTCATAGAAGTCATCTGCTCGTACTGGAGACTTCACTGCATCTGAGATATTCTGTTGTATTTTATTTCTAACTCTGATGTTTATACAGTAGCTTCATAACTACCATTGATTTATTCCGTTGCATATTATTGTACAACTCTGTATCCGTGATTCTGTGATTGATTTATTTACTGTATATGTTAAGTTTGCCAAATTTAAATTAACAATTTTATATTTTGAGCAATTCAAGTCCGACTTGTGCAGATGCGTATAGTTGAAAATATCGGGCCGTTACAAACAACTTCTTCAACTCCTGAAATGACCCTTCACACTTTCGGTCCATACAAGTTTCGGGTTCATTTTGGTCAACCCAGTCAAGGGTGCGACTATACATGAGAAATCCTTCTTGAATCCACGATAACAATCAGCCAAACCTGAGAAATTTTTTATCCCATGACCATCTGTAGAATTTTCCAACAAATTAATGGTTTCTATGCTCGATGGATCCACAGCCAATCCATTATCTGAAGCAACATATCCGAGAAACTTAGATAGTGTTTGGTTTACTCTTTTTAGTTCTTGGTTTTCATCCATACAAAAATGTGCACGACACATATATATTGTAGAAAACGACCAATTTAGAAAACAAATTCAATATGCAAAATATAAAATAATTTTTTTATTTTTCACGTTTTGAGTAATAAGAGAAACACGAGAATAATCCATCATTCCTCCATCCTCTCCATAATCCCTTTCATCTTCCTTCCATCCTATCTGTCGTCCCTCCACTCCTTTCATATTTTATAATTAATGCTAAAAATGCAAAACACAAAACTCATTTTAAACCAAATTCCATCTTAACTTCTCATTTTCGAAAATGGAATTCTAAAAACTTCATCGTCAACTTGTGTTGTCTCAATGTCTCTTACACCAACCTAAGATGGAATTCATTGTCTCTCTCATCCCTAAAATATATTTTAACAACCTGAATTCTAGTGGGTCCATATTTTTTGCAAAAATTCTAAAACCTAAGTCCACTGAAACCCCAGTTGGGAATCTGGCATCCCACAAATAGGCAAAGACAAATATGTTAGAGCTCAATTAAATATCTCACAGCGGAATTGACTAAAATAAAATAGTACGTAAATACTCACCAATATAATAACACTTTTTAAATATGTGTCCTAAAGCTGGAAAGTCTCTGCCATCTACCTAACATGTAGAATGTTTTGAGGAGGGGGTCAGAACTAAAGTTTTGGTGAATGGATAGATTATACACTTCTAGGCTTAATTCTACCTATATCGTTTTATTTCCATTTACTCTCATATTAGGTTCAACAGGTTACAATACTCTCGCCTCTGTTTGTGAAACGCGCATGTCTACTCCATAGTAGATTAAAACCTAATAACTAATATATACGTTATGTAGCTATATGCCTAATAACCATATTGGTCCTAGGTACCACCCCTCAACTAACCGAAATACTTCTAAAGAGTTAAGTGGTCATGCCCTGCTGCAAACAATCTAACATCCAAATGGCGATACCCGTCATCCAATGTCTCGATAGTGAAAGAATCAATGGCCTGATGGTTTAACTCTAGTCTTTCTCGAAATCGCTCTTGGTCTTGATGCTGGCTGATATGCGCATGTGACTATCCTTAAGCTTACTTGCAAGTACTGGACATACGAATACCCTACACCAAACACCAAGCCCTTCCGACTACCTATAAAGGTTTGCTTCGTTAGGCCTACAATGCAAATGCAGTCAAGGAATACTCTCTTGATGGAACACATACAAACCTACTTAGGCCAACCTAGAGGGCCATCCTAGAGTATCCTCACGTCCCGTTGAAGTCTTGTACTTCCTTCTAGTTCAAACTAACTAAGTTGGACGTGCTTCTTCTTTGCTGAAATCTGTGATGAACTGCTTCATTGGGCTCTTCATCCTTGGGGCTACTTCAAACGCATCTCTCTCTTTTATTAGACCCCAAGTCTAGTTTTTTAAATTACGTTTAGTTCCCTTTTCTTATTCAGTTGGCTACTTATTTACCCTAATTAGCATATTCTTGCCCTCGTCTCTATTTATTGTGAGATTCCATTTATCTAATGGGGAATGCTGTTGTGTGAGCCACATTCATTATCTTACTTGTTTAACTTAATATAAATCTTAAGTGCATTAAAATAAGCCTCTTTTATCATTCCTGCTTTACTTGCTTATTTAATATAAATTATTTAACAAAGCGTCTACCATTATTATTGCTCATTAATTTATTCAAGGTCTCAAAATAAGCTTTTTCATTCTTATAACTTAATTATAACCTATGTTATAATTCTACCTGTAATTGTCGTTTTCTCTTCTTTTATAGGCCGTACATAATTCCAGCATTACTTTTCTGTTCTAATATATCTTTTTTTATTTTGATATAGAATTCTTTTTTTATTCTCTTTTATTATATAATTCACTTATCATAATAACTGCCTTATTATATAGTCTGCATAGTAAATGCAGATCTAGGTTCATTATTGTTTACAGCTTCAAACTCTTATCGAATAATCTACTTGTCTCATTTCATACTTTACTTTATTTTCTTCTATTTTAGGAAGTAATTCTATTTTATTTGGTTGGTTATGAAAACCATACTAAAAATCCATTTCCATATTTTAATATCAAATAAGGCTATAACCCATCATTCGTAACTACAAGGTATTTCTTTTATTATTTTTGGCTAGTGTAAGACATATGGTTTCTCTATTTTACGCTAGTTTCCTTTTTCTTTCTTTCATTTTCACAGTCATGTTCATCGTTACCTTTTAAATATTAAATTATATAAATGTATCATATTTTCTAAACCAACCAATTACTTTGTTACTTAGTTCCAAATCAAATTATTAGAATATTTTTCCCATTTTAGCGTAATTTGTTGTAGAATTCCACTTTTCTGGCTTTATTCCAATTTTATTATTTTACATCTAATATATTATTTTTCCCATTTTAATCTATAATCGTGAGTTTTCTTTTTAACTATATTGTTCGTGTACAAAGATAATAAAAAGAAACTATCAATTAAGTTAAATTATAACTTCAAATTAGATGTAAATAACTGTAAATTTCTTACAGTTCAGCATAACTAATTAACATAATTAATTACTGAAATACTGAATAAAATTATTTAATGGGAATTTAACGATAATATATCACAAACGTAAAAGATATAATTAAATCCACTCACATTGCTAGCTTTCCAAATCACCCTGTTTTTATTTCAGATCTGTCCCTAACGTCTATATTCACCTCTCTTGTAATACCTATTAGGAATTACAAATGATATATTTATAGATCTATAATATTTGAAAGAGAAAAGGAAGCGATTTAGATTAGAAATAGCAAATAAAACTCAGATCTGGGGTTTTTACCTTTGCATAGCCTTCTGATTTGAACCAACACCTAATTCCTAGTTAATTCTATTCTCTATCTATTTAGATCTAAATTCGTGTGAATTAGATCTAAAATTTTGTTATTAAGAAAGTGTAGAAAAGATAGAATAATGGTAGAGCTTCTGTAGGCAAGAGAAAAATAATGAGAATAAAAATGAGGCTATGCACCTATATTTATAGTGGTTCAAATCAGTGCTAACCATTAGATATAAAATCCTAAAATCTAAAGTGTACACTCAGTCTATGGACATTAAATTTATATGTTTTCTTCTACGGTTTTTATTATTTCAAACTGATTCTCCAACAATCTTTTCATTAATCACATGCCACTTCTCTCTCGCAATCTATGGAAACATATATTTTTAAATATGACGTTTCTTTGAAATAAAATTCCCCTATTAATCACCCAATTAATAGATTTCATATATACCTAGAATTAATTTACTATCCAGTTAATCCCTGCCTGCACTGTGATTTCTCACCAAATTAATATGCCAATCAACACCATATTAATTCATCACATATATGCATATTAATTTATTTTATTCCCATGATTATTTCAAGCATATATTCTACATTGAATTTTGAATCACAATCTTAATTATATATTACCATAAGTGTCCATGTTTATTGATTGACAATTGATTACTTGCATAAATTACTCTTCCTCCATTTTATTCTCTTATACTAGCATGTTTCTAATCATATCAATTAGTTGCTACAATATATATTCCCTTTCTTGTCAGTTTCTACCAGTTAATCACTCTATTAATTAAGTGAATATTAATTTCCCTATTAAACAAAACACCATCAATTAATCTTCCACATTAATTGATTTTATGTAATTTCTCTCTCTAATTTATTTGTTACACAAATATATATGTATTCCAAATAATGTTAATTAGTTGCCCCATTTACAAACATTTCTTTGTTTTAAATTTTCAAACATATATAACTTAATTAAATTATTTTCATATATAATTGTAATTTAACACGGGGTGTTACATATACCGAAATATCATCAATGAAAACCAAAACAAAACTGTCTAATAAATCGTGGAAGATTCGGTTCATAAGATCAACGATGAATGCAAGGGCATTGGTTAGTCCAAACTGCATCACTAACCACTCATGGGAACCATGTCTTGTTCTAAAAGTGGTAAATGGTACGCTATCCTTTGCTACCCTCAATTGGTGGAACCATGTTTCCAAATCTAGCTGCGAGAACATTCTAGCTTCACGCAATTGATCAAACAGTCATTTATCCTAGAAAATGGATAATTATTCTTTCCTAACAATTTATTTCGCTTTCGATAATCAATACACATTCATAAAAATCCATGTAACTTCTCTATGAATACCATGGATGCTCTCCAAGATGAATTACTTGGCCTAACGAAGCTTTTATCCTCAAGTTCCACCC
Organism: Allium cepa; assembly: GCA_030765085.1. Classification (NCBI taxonomy): domain Eukaryota; kingdom Viridiplantae; phylum Streptophyta; class Magnoliopsida; order Asparagales; family Amaryllidaceae; genus Allium; species Allium cepa. The sequence continues at coordinate 751,901,950 of CM060931.1, read as the reverse complement.
AATGCTTCTTCAATTCCTCCATCTCCTTGGGTGGCATTATGTTAGGTGATCTACTAATAAGTTGCACCCTTGGCACCAAGTCTGTTCGAAACTCAATTTCCCTTCTTAGCATTAGTCCCATTATGGGTTCAAAAACATATACGAATTCCCAAAGTACCTATATGCTACTGATCTCCTTTTCTTGATCTTCCTTAGCACACAACATTAAACTTGACTTCTCCTTCAATACTTCCAATGCTACAAGAATTCTTTCTCCACCCATTGGATTTCGTAGGTGATAATTTTATCTACAAATAGATCCTATTGTATTTACTCATCAATCATTTTGTATCCAAAATTATCCATGCCCTACAAAGTCAAACACATTTGGATCGCAAAAAACAAGTATCTATACAAAATGCACTCAAGGTCAATGCATCTTAATCTGAGAGTGGCATACCCAATGATCGGATTAATCACATAAGGACATGATCAAATAGGTAGTATCCAGTTCTAACTTATCAACCAAGATATTCGAAATAAAAGAGTGTGTAGCACCAGTATCAAACAAAACTCTAACCAATATACTGGAATCGAAATCTCACCTCCAAGGACACCATTTCCCATCTCCTTAGTAGTCGTCTGCATGAAGGTCCATCCAAAGCATAAAAATTTACCTGTTTTGCTTACGGGAAATCTCTCTTCTTGTGACTAAACTTATTACAAATGAAAAACTTAGCCCTATCCTTCTCTATTTGGGTACATTTGGTAGCGTAGTGTCTCTTCTGCTCACAGTTGAAACAAGTGACATTTGCCACATTCGGCCTTTGAACTCCTCCACCTGAGGCCTTTCTTCCTTTCTGATTCGTGTTGTCTTCTTATACAGGTTAAATCTTTTCCTCTACCCACATTGGGCCTAATATCAGTCTTTCTCTCCTTCTAGAAAAAAGAACATACCACCTTGCCATCTCTATAACCATACAGAAAGGAACCAACAAATGCACCACCATGTTCTGTTTTAGTCTCTTTCTCGGTCCTGTAATGAATTTCTCATTTTTCTTTAGCGGAGAATTAATATGCTCCTTTTTATACTTTGACAGGGCATTGAAACGCTAGATGCACTCTGCTAGAGTCATCTCTCCCTGTTTCAGATCCAAAAACTCTTTGCACAAATCACTCTTATATGATTTGATAATAAACCAATTCTCGAACTGCTCCTTAAAATCCTCCTAAGTTATTTCGTCTTCTGGTATTTCACCAATCATAGTCTCCCACCAATCTAAGGAATTCTCTTGAAGCTTACGAGAAGCCAACCTCCTCCTTTAAGCATTATCATAGCCTAAGTCCCTAAAGATGCATTTACACACCTTTACCCTGTTCAATCCATCCAGAGAACTCCTTCCCCATTAAGCTTTTCCTCCACCGTTCTTATAATCCTATGTCATCCTAGAAAAATCCACTTCTCTGACTACCGGTCTAGGCTCATCAACCTCAGTTAGTTGTTACCACGTCATTTTCGTCATAAATAAATGGAAAATATTATTCATATCCATTCCTCCTACATCTGGGAAAGGCATTTAAGTACCCGCTTCTGCACAAACTTCCAAGGTTGTCTTCGCTGCTTGTTCATTAGTTTGCATACCATCAGTTCCTCTACTTGCATTCGTCCTTGCACTTCCTAAAGTCGAACATCGCTTAGTAGGTCTAATCTTACGTTCTACAAAATAAAGGTTTCGTAAGAAACAAAAATAAAATGAGTAGGAGCAAGTAGGGAGGGGTAGATATATCCTCCTATACATTTATATCAAAATACATGCAAGTATGTTTTTTAGTGCATTCCCTCTCCCAAGGTGTTCATTTTCTTGTTACTTAACTCTATTTTACCTAAATCTCCCCTAACCTAAGCTCTAATTTCAAGTTGTAACATCCCCCGCATTGAGACTCGAAAATAAATGTTGATGAAGCTATAGCCATCACCAGAATTATTTTCAAGCGTCAAAGTTAGTTCGGTATAATTTTTCAAAATATTATGGAAATAGAGCAGCTAGATAGATTTCATTACATCCAATTGGTTTTACATAATTCATTAGCAATACCTATCTCATTATCACGTTGGGGTAAATTTAATAAAATATAAATAGAGTGCAATGCCCAACTAATGAAAACACTGACATGGACACTTAACTAGTTATAATTCTGGTATTACACGATGGAATAAATTAACTTTTATTTGTAAAACCATGGCAACTAGTTCATCTTTGGAGTCTTCATTTGTCTTTCCTAAAGGTACCTGTTTAAGCCATAAATATAGCCAGCTTGAATGAATATCCATAATTTTATGAAAATAATAAAAACATAGGTAAGACTTAAAGTTTAATATGAGTAAAACTTTACCCTAAACAAACAAATAGTAGGTTTATAGGACCACGTTGCTAAAGCATGAAACATGATCCCCTAACTTACACATCACAACAGTCACATCATATCATGTAAACTATCCTCATGTCATGAGCATACAGATAACAACATTTTCAAATCATAACTATACCCTATACTTAATATCAAATTATAAACCACGTCATATTTATATTCCTCCATCAATTTAAGTATACTGTATACTCATCATCAAGTTGTTAAGAATCATGACATACAATCATCAATCACATCCTCAAACACCATATAATCTCTTACTTAGGTGTCACCATAAAAGTTATCATTAACTTATATCAGCGATTACCACCATAGGCCTTCCTATCACTATGTTATATCTACTTTAATAATGTCACCTAATGAAATGGCCACACATTCCACCATGGGAACCACCCTTGCTAGAGCCAATCTGACTCTCCTAAGAAGTTGAATGTACGAACCCTCAATACACTCTAGCAAGCATCCTTTCTAAGCATCAATAGCCCCTCTTAGTCCTACAACCCTTTGTTTCACATAGTCGGTTCACTAGTAACACCACTCTAATTATTTAACCCCCCGCCACAAACTCACATTAGAGTTTGATCTTTCTATATTGAACCCTATGATGGCAACCTACCATATACTAATGAATTTTGTACTTTAGTATCCTTGGCACCTTTCCATTCAATTAATCGATGAGCCGATATATATTTACGATCATCGTTCAATCCTTTTCTTTCGTTTATTTGTTATGTACCCAACACATTCTTTAGCTAAAACATGTATATCTTTGATTTAAATGATACCCTGTCATTTTTTAGCTTCTTTGAGCATTATCCATTTTAATATAATTATTAACTTATAATTTTTTTTCATAGTTTCATCCCTATAAAATTCTCAGTCAACGCTTGAAACAAGCTTCCAAAGCTCTCTAAGAAAGTTCTTGTTTTACTTACAAAATTATAGCTTCAATAGCTATCACATATTGGCTATCGCATGTCAAGCCTAGCCATCACATGTTGACTTCTATGTGAACTATCACGTGTTGAGTCTAGTCATCACATGTTGACTTCTACATAACTTGTCAAGGGTTGATCATTACTAAGCTATCGTAGGTTGACGACTCAACTATCTTGTAATGACCCGTGAATTTATCATTTTATAAAATATGTTTAAACATAAAAATATTCGAATATAAAATTTTTAACATTAATAATGGTGTTTTGAATAATAAATAATATTGGTACTCTTATTTCGAATTACAAAATTATATACTTTGGAAGATATATCGATAAAATAATTGAAAATCATTCCATCGATAAACAGCTCTTTGGTCATCCAAAGTCATGCACGTAGCTAGGTACATACACTCATTTATCTATATGAGTGAGAATATGTAACATCCTAGAATTTGTTAAATTAAATTTAGTAAATTATTTGAACTTTTAAATTTAATTTGTGAAATTTCAAGAAAATAAAATATTGTTAATATTAATATTATAAAGATGTATGGAATTTAAATGAATATTGATAGTTTAGTTAAATAAATAATAATAATAATGATGATGAAAAAATGAAATATATAACAAAAACAAGAATCGCATTAAACAATAAAATAAAATATGTGATGAATTAAATGTTAAAACAAACACTTTCATTTAGCAAAGTAAAACAAGAACAAGAAAAAAAACTGTATATAAAACAAGACTAAATATACTTATATAAAAACAACAGCATATGTTGTAAGTATCAAAGAAGCATTGCATTACATGCCTTCATTTAATGTTTCATTAAATGCTATTACTCTTCAGCATGTACAAGATCCCATCAGCTGAATTAAAAAGCATGGGTTTAGTCAACAAATAAAGAAAAAGATATAATCTAATTTAAAGAACCGTTGCACCAGTAAACTGCACGCCTTCTTGTATACCCTCTCCTTTATGTACATGAACATCAGTTTTAGTCCATTCGTTCAACAAATCTTAGCAAAGAATAGAAATAAAAAAAGAAAAGAAGATCATCACTTTATATTCAAGTTGAAAGTAATTTACTGAAGAAACAAAAAGAGAGGAGGATCAAACTGCAGTGCAAAATAAATATAGTCTCTATTCATCCATATTTCAAGGTAGTAAACATAATTTAAAAAAAAAGTTTTAATATATATAAAACATTTCAAACTTCATCTATAAATTGTTTTGTACATGCTTCAGTATGAAAATATTGTTGTGATGTTCTGTGTTTCTCTGCAAAATTTATACAGGATATATATTTGTTTCAAAACTAAAATTCATTTGCTGTTAATCATTCTCAAGCTTTGGTTTTTCAAATAAATCAAGATGTTTAATCCTCAAACAAGATTTTTGCAAAGCTTATTTAAACAAACGGTGAATTACCTCCACTCGAACTTTGTTTACAGGTATCCAACTAATATTTTGATAAATTTGATTGTTGAAAAAAAATACTTCAAGTTCATAACCTGAATCCTTACTGCAAATTAGGATTTTTAAAACAAAAACGAGGATTTTTAGTTTAGTATTCTATGAGCAGGTTGTATTTGAACGAAGTTTGTATATTATCCATTTTCTGACAATCAAATCAATTATAAATGTTAGAATTTTGTTTGAAGCTAGTATTATCGACAATGATCTCGAGAAAATTATCAGAAAAAAATTTCATTGCATAAATTTGAGGTACGAGTTCGAATTAGGGTTTTAGTCGAGTTTTTGCGCATGGTTGTTGACGTGACGAGTTCATCATCTAGAAGCGATCGAGTTGCTTGAGAATCTGGGGGATGATGGCTTGGGGTGTTAACGTGGCATGGCCGGAAGCGTGGGTTTTCTGGTGGATTGTGTGAGGAGAACGAGGCGTTTGTGGTTGAGACGCTCGAGCTTCAGTTTCAACAAGAGTGTGAATTTTCGATTTCGAATTCCTTGTGTCGAATCGTGTTTTGGTTTCGAGCGTAGGGATGAAGGGCGACTTGCTGGAGGTCGTGATGGCCATCGGAGTGGCGGCGAACCACCATACACGTGCATGGTGGTGTTGGTGTCTGTAGTTTTGGGTTATCAGTAAGTTGAGCATTGGAAGCTCGAGTTGAAACTCGAGAAATTGCACCTTTTGCTTCGGGATGAAAATCGCGTACGTGAGTATATCTGGGCTATCATGGGTTAGGAACGTAAACTGAAAAAAAAAGAGAAAAAAAAGAAGAAGAAATAGGGTACGAGGGAGAAGGGGAAGAGACTCGGGGAAGTACATGGGGTTCAACCGAGTTTGCCTGGGTGTTTGCTCGGGTTACTCTGAATTTGGGTTAGGTCCAATAAGACTTTGAATTTACAATGCTAAGTAATTTTTGTATTTGCAATGCAACCAAGATTGATTTATGTTAAGATAGAAACTTACTATAAGTTTAAAATTTGTTAACAATGTTTTTTTAAGAGTTTAATTAATCCTTTAATTAAGTAATTTAATTTAAAATAAGAATTGAAGTTAATTTACATTTAAATTTTCAATGTAACCATAAATTGATTTTAAAGTGTAAAGCAGATTCTTAAATGAAAATTGAGGTAAATAATTTGTATTAATTAATGATTTTAAAAAAATCAATTAAGAATGGTATACAATTTGAAATTAAAATTACTTGATAAACAATTAAGTGTTCAAATTAATTTTGTAAATTAAGAATTAGTTATTCAAATAAATTAAAGTCGACAAATCAAATTTAGGGGTTAATTAAAATAACTAATTTTGAAACAATAAATCGAGTTAATTAAGATTTAATTTATTTTTCCAAAGTTTAATCATTGATTTAAACATCACTACAAATAATCGTGTGGTAAATTTATTTAGACCACATTGGAAAATAATTAACTATGGTTGTGCACGATATTGATATTTCTATTCTGTTTGTGATACTGTGTGATGTAGATTACCATGTACTGCACTGTAATTGTGATTTATTCTGTATTGATGAGAAAACCTTTTGCCCATAAAATGGCATTTAAAACTTCGATGCGACAGGGAATCGGATTTCAGTTAGTTATCCAAAACCTACATCGAACCTATGAATTTTTGTGAATGACATCCACACGTTTTAAAAAAACTGACACTATTTTTTTTAGCCGGGAAAGGACCTTTGTGTCATATAAACCATTCTGAATAAGTGATACGACGAAATGGATGAGCATTTGGAGACCGGTGGTGAAGACCAGGTATCTTCGAGAAAAATAGGATAACCTATCGATTGTCTTTGCACCGAGTAGCTACGGTATAGAGATTCCCTAAGTGATGGGAAGTCCGATCGGGATTGTGGATGCCTGGATTGCAAGGACTTCTTTGGAATTGCCTTCGGTTCTGTTCAAACCCAGAACAGACTTGTATGGATTGTATATCTGACATTACATTTGAGATATAAAGAAGATTTCTTTCTTCTGTTGGTGGCGGAGAATTTATTCTCTTAGCTTAACACCCTTCTCTGAGACGTACGAGCTCAGATTTTATGTAGTTGAAGGTTATCAGTAATATATTCCCTACTTGGTAATGTGGCATGCTAAGTGCTGCTGATCATTTGTTGATCAAAGCATGGCTTTTTTGAAAAGCGTAGCTTTGTGGACGAGACTTCGTCGAACCTCACACCCTGGAATGGTCGAAACAGGAAAGATGCAGCAAGGTTATTAGGGGTAGCACCCTTTAAGGTATGTGCATTTCCTTCTAGATAGAAGTGGTATCATGGTATGAAGCCCAGATACTTAACTTATGTGGATATCGCAGATATATACACATTACTTTGTGATTTGTTGTTGGGGCCCTGGATGAAGGTTGGTTACAACCGGGGGATGGCATACTCATGTCAGTAGTTACCCAGTTAGGGGTTACACGGCCTTGTGTTGGCAGAGATCCGGCTAGGTTCTCGGGTCGTCCCTCCAGAAGCGTACCCATGTGGCCCAGGAAGTTCCTTAGCCTGACCATTTGTTGAAAATACAAAGAAACAATACGAACCCAGTATGGTTTTAGTTGTAAAACCTGCCATGCAGCATGGCGGTAACCTGCCACAAAACATGGTAGCTATAGTAGGCATACTATAATGGTCATATGTTGGCTAAGATTAATATTCTATTTTCGAAATGCTTTCTACACTATGCACTAGTAATAATATCAAAGAAAATTTCCCCGCACCAAGCATATTTGACTATCATAAGAAGAAATCCCCTCCAATTCTACAATTGCATTATGTGTGTGGCGGGAGGTCTTATGGTAGTTTCATTTTAAAAGCATACCGAAATTCTTTTATAAATCTAGTTCTTTAAAAGCAATTGTTTTTGTTTACTCATGTCAGTCCCATGAATGACTTGGAGTTTATTGTTTCTTTCCTAAACTCTGGGTGCCCATAATTTCTACTCGGGCAGCCTAGTAGCAGGTTTTCCGTACTCTGGAGTAAGCAGTATTTGGAGCTTTTGTTTTGGAGATATCTTAGGAGCTTTTGGAGATCTCAGGTGTTTAACTTTTGGGTGTTCGTTATCACTTCTCTCATTTGAAGACTTTTTGGATATATGATCACTGTTGTATTATTATAATGTTGTATTTTGGAGTTTTGGTGTATGTATTAAATACTCTGATGTAGTAATGGATATTTTACTGATGTATCTGTGTTATCTGCGTGATATTCATTCTGTTCCGCTGTTTTATATTCATCTGATGTTGTTATAAGCTCCATCCGAACTGAAATTTGACGTTCGAATCTCTGGCAGTTGAATACAAGTGAGGTATTTGATGTCGACTTTTAAACGATGAATTTTGGGTCGTGACAGAATATTTAAAAGTTATTTATTTTGCTTTTGAAAATAAAATGTCTTTATGAAATCATTAACTATATCACTATTTTGGAATAATTAACTTTTGAATTTAAATAGAGTTTAAATGATTTAATAATTATTCTAACATCAAATGAAGTCCTATTGATTATTAAATGATGATAGAAATATTAATTTCAAACTTCGTTTACAAAGATATGTATATTAACTAAAAAGTGAAAATGTGATCGGAAATCAGAATCAGATTTCGTAACGATTCAACGTAAAAAATTTGTATAACATTATGGATCATTATGACATACAATATGCACATACACATATGCAAATACATATACATATACAAATGCATATGAAAACACACACATATATGTATATACAAATAAAAAAATAAAAGATAAAAGGAAATATCATGATATTATTATAAATATCATGATATTTTCCAACCAAAGTCAACCATCAACTTACCACCACACACACACTTGAGTAGGCCCATAGGGGGCACTTTCGGCCGTGGGTAGTGATGGAGGGGAGGGTGTGGTAGTGGTGAAATGATGATGTGTTTGCATTTAATTATCATGATATTTTATCACTTCCATTTGCCTATAAATACCCACCATCCATCTTCACTTCCATTCACATTTCCTCCTATATTTTCGTAAACTACTTCGCCCCTTTATTCTCCTCTTTAATGGCTTATTACCATAGGAAATTTATAGATAAAAATATTTGAAAAAGTAATTAAATTTATATAGTAAATATATATTATCCAAACACTTTAAAACTAAAGAAAAACTCCTCCTTTATCCCCTCGAAACCCATGGCCACCACCTCCTACCACCCAAATTTGAGCCTACCCTCTCTTCCAAGCTAGGCCGAGAGCATCCAAGCACCAAAGGCTAAGGCTGAATGTAACATCCAAAAATTTATTAATTTAAATATGGCAACTTATTTGAACTTTTGGAATTTAATTTGAAAGGTTTCAAAACAAATAAAAATATGTGTTAATTTATATGAATAAAACATCAATTTCTTTTGATTGAAGTAATAAATGTTTTAAAACAAAAAAAATCATTTAAATGTAAAACTTATATATGTGAATATATATGTATATGTGCATATATGAGTAGATTTGGACTTATATATATTGAATTTGAATATAAATTTTAAGTAAATGTTTTAAAAATAACTATGACAGTTTTGTATTAAGCAAAGAAAAAACTAGACAAGTTTGTGTAGGCAAGAAGATAGAAAAATATCTATATACAAAATTCAAATGGATTTGCTATAAACAAAATGGGGAGCATATGCATTTATTTCCATTATCTCAACACAAAAATGGTCATTTGTAATATGTTAAGAATCATTTCAGTTTTATAAAAAATCTTGTTTAGTTAAAGAAGGAGGCAAGAAAAATCTAATCAAATAAAAAAAACAAAGGAAGCTTAGACAAGAAAATACCTCCCCTGTAAACATCCTTATTCTATATATATGTATTGTTTTATTCCAGTTCGTTCAAACATAACTAAACAAAACCATAAAAAGAAAATAAGAAGCATCATCAAAATAAGTTCAACAACAAAACAAAGCAAGTTTAAGGGAAAATCAAACTGCAGTTTTCAAAACACAGAATTGCTCTATGTTCAATCTTGTTTCCATGTGAGTAAACATACCATTTTTTAAATTTAAATCTATGTATTTGATTCATGAAAACTTTGTGCTTTGCTATATAGTTTGAATAGATAGTTCTGTATGTTTTCTATTGCACTGGAAAATTTACTATGCCTTGTTTTCTGTATCTCTGGTTACAGAGTAAAGTAAAGTAGAGAAAAATTTATATATCTTCATACAAACATTTTTTAAGCTTAGGATTTTAAAAAAATAAGTTTGTTTAAAATTGAATCTTGGCGTAGAATTTGTTTAAGCTTGATAATGAAGAATTTGGCTCTGTAACTCGGTTTTACAGTGAAAAAGGAAATTATATGATTAATTCGAATATTTTAAATTATTGATTTGATTATATAACTTGAATCTACATTCAAAGAAAGGATTTTTAAAATTAATATGATGATTTTCAATTAAGTATTCCAAGTGCGGTTCATATTTGAACCAAATATGCATTTTGATCATTTTCTGATGATCGAACTAACAATGGGTGGTAACATTTTGTTTGAAGCTAGCTTATTGATCAATGATTTTTAGAAAATTGTTGAAAAAAATTTCTATTGCATGAACTGCTTGGACGAGGCCATTTTAGGGTTTAATGTTCGATTTTGACGTGGTCAGAAAACGAGACGAGTTCGTCTCCTCTATTAGATCGAGTTTCACGAGACTCGAGGGAGTTGAAGAGTGGGGTGTTGTCGTGGTATGGATGAAGTTAGGGCAGCTCCGGTGGTCTGAACAACTGTGGCGAAGTGGTTTCATGGGATGGGTGAGTTGCAGTTTTTCGAACGAAACACTTAATCTCGATTTGAAATGTTTGGTGTCGATTCGTGTTTCGATTTCATGTATTGGGATGATTTGTGACTTGCCGAAGTTAGCGGAGTTCGCAAGAGCTACGGCGCGACGCCGTGCATGTGTACGGCATAGGTGGTGTCAGTGTTGTTGATGGTGAGCGTCTCGAGTTGTTACTCGAGTATAATGGTGGATTGCTTCGAGTTTAGCCTGAGCGGGCATGAGAGAGTTCCTTGATACTTTAGTTAAACTTGAACTTAAGTCATCTTAAAATAAAAATAAAGAGAAAAAGAAGGAGTATGTGAAGAACGTGAGGAATGTCTCGGGGAAGCTGGTGAGAAACTCGAGTGTTTACTCGAGTAAAACCTGGGAAGCACTCAGTTTGGTTTTTAAACTGCAATATTAAAAAAAGTAAAGTTAAGCAAATTATTTTTCAACAAGTTTTAAGCATTGTCGACTTAATAAATATTTAACAATTTAAGTTAAGAATTTAGTACAAGTTTTAATTATTTTAGTTAATACTTTAGAATGTTTTTAAAACCTTAATTAATATTTTAATTAAGTAGGTAATTTAAGTTAAGTATTAAATTAATTAACATTAAAGTTTTCAAGTTAATAATAAATTGATTTCAAGGTTTAAAGAAGATTTTTAAATGTTAGCTAAGATAAATAATTAATATTAATTAATTATTTTAGAAAACAATTAAGAATAATTAAATTATAATTGTAATTAAAGATTGTTAAATTAATGATTAAATGTTTAATAATTTTGTAATTAAGAATTTTAATTAACTACTTAAAGTTAATTAATGTATGATTAGTAGTTAGCTAATCAAGTAATTTAATTACGAATTAATAATTGATTAGTTAAGTAATTAGTGGTTAAATAATGGGTAATTAAGTTTATTAATTAATAATTTAGGTTATTAATTAATTAATAATCAGGGGTAATTAATTAAGTAATTAAGGTTTAATAATTGATTAATTAATTAAATAGTTTGAAATGGGATAGTTAATTAATTTATGATTTATTAACAGGATTAAGTGATAATTAAGAATGGTTAATTAATTTATAATCGTAATTAACTAGGAGATTAAAGATTGGTTAATTAATAATTAAGTGTTTAATTTATTTGTAGTTAAGAATTGTTAATTAGATAAATTAAGTTAATTAAATTATAATTAGTAGTTAATTAATTATGGAACAATTAATTAATAAAGTTGATTTAGATTTAATTAATTTATCATTAAGAAAAAATAATTTTTGATTTAAAATAATCAATAAAAATAGTTATGTAGTTAATTCACTTAAATCACCATCACCTTAATTGAAAATGATTAACTATTATTAATTGTGGTGCACTGGATTAATATTTCTGTTGTGATTGTGATACCGTGTGATGTGAATTGCTTTGTGCTGAACTGTGATTCCTGATTTGTTTCTGTGAAAACCTTTGCCCGTAAAATGGCATTTAAACTTCGATGCGATAGGAAGTCGGATTCCAGTTAGTTATCCTAAACCCACATCGAACCCTCAATGTGAATCTTTGTAGTTGATACATCCACGTGCTTTAAAATTAAGCGCTCACTATTCGGATTAGCCGGGACAGGTCCTTTGTGTCGTATAACCTATTCCGAATAATGATACGACGAAATTGATAGCATTTGAAGACGGTGATAAAGACCGGGTGTCTTCAAAAATGATAGGATAACCTATCGAATGTTTCTGCACTGAGTTGCTCCGGTATAGAGATCTCCACATGTGATGGGGAGTCCGATTAGGATTGTGGATACCCGGATTTGGAAGGGCTTCTTCCTTTATTGGATGAAGTGCCTTCGGTTCTGTTCGAACCCAGAACAGACTTTTATGGTTGTATGTCTGACACTACACTTTGAGATATAAAGCAGATTTCTTTCAAATACATATCTGTTGGTGGTGGAGAATTTATTCTCTTAGCTTTACATCCTTCTCTGAGACGTACGAGCTTAGAAGTTATGTAGTTGAAGGTTATCGGTGATATACTCCCAATTTGGTAGTGTGGCATGCTAAGTAATGCTGCGTGATTGATGAACATTTGTTGATCATTTGTGATCAAAGCATGGCTTTCGTGTAAATTGTAGATTTGTGGATAAGACCTCATCGGACTTCACATCCCGGAAATGGTCGAAACAGGAAAGATGCGGCAAGGTTATGAGGGTCGCTCCCTTTAGGGTGTGTCATTCCCTTCTGGAAAAGGGTGATATCATGGTATGGAGCCCAGATACTTAACTCATGTGGCCACTGCAAATCTATTACTTTATGATTGCTTTGTGGTTGTTGGTTGAGAGGCGCCTTGGATAAAGGTCCCAAAGGACCGGGGGATGGCATGCTCAAGTAGTAGTTACCTAGTTACAGAGGTAACCCGACCTTGTGTTGGTAGAGAGCCGGGAAGGTTCTCGGGACGTCCCTCCAAAGGCGTACCCATGGACAGTAGGAAGTTCCTTAGCCTGACCATTTGTTGGAAATGCAAACAAAACAATACGCGCCATGTACGGTTTTAATTGTATAACTTTCCATGGAATATGGCGGTAACCTGCTATTGAACATGGTAGCTATAGTAGGCATAAGTGTGAAATGCCTATGCTGGCTAGGATTAATATTATACTTTTGAAATGTTTTTTACACTATGCACTAATAATAATAATATCAAAGGATTTTGCGTATCAAGCATGTTTGACTATCATAAGGAGAAATCTCCTCCAATTCTGCGTTTGCATTGTGTGTGCGGTAGGTGCCCTATGGTAGTTTCATTTTCAAAAAGCATACCGGATTTTCTTTTATAAATCTTGTTTTATTTAAAAGCAACTGTTTTTGTTTACTCATACCAGTCCCATGATTGACCTGGAGTTTGTTGTTCCCTTCCTAAACTCTAGATGCCCACAATATTTCCACACGGGCAGTCTAGAGTTGGGTTTTTCAGATAGTCAGGTTTAGTAGATTATCTAGAGCTAGTTCAGTCTTTGGATCAGGACTGCACTTGCTTATCTTAGTGCATTGTTATTGGGAGTTCGAGTTACTTCTGGATTGGTGCCTTGGAGATGGAGATTACCGATACTGGACTTCTCTTTTGAAGACTATATTGAAGATATTGTATGCTGCTGGTGTTATCTTTTTCTTTCCGCTGTTATTGTCTTGTATCATATCTCTGATGTATATTAATATTCATTGTATCATTATTGTATAGGAATATTATATCAAATGTATTATTTCATTTCTTTCTTCCGCTGGTTGTACTTAATGTGTTATAAGCTCCGGCGAACCAGATTCGTCGTTTGGATCTGCGGCATTTGAATACGATTGTCATATCCGGTGCCATTTTCAAAGGTCGAGTCAGGGCCGTCACATTTGGTATCAGAGCAGAAGGTTGAAAACTTTATCTTAGGAGTATAACACATAAAGTAACTCATTAGAGATAGGTGAAGTATACCCTAGAATGAGTATGTCCCTAAGATATCCGTTCGAATGCCTCAGTAAATTCTCTTACTGTTCACTGATAGTAAGTATGAGTGCAAGAAGAGGATGAGATAGGGGACAAGGGAATACCACTACAAATGGTCAATACCCTACGACAGTGGAAACAAGTTTCTCTATCAATCTCCTTTGATTCGATTCCAAATTCTTTGATTGCTTCGTACCAGCTACGAGAAGAAGTTTCAATGCGGTGACGGCCTGCGAATCGTGCAGATAAGATTCTACCTCGTATTCTTGTTATCAGTTTTTCGATTTAAACTTTAATGAATTAGAAATTTGGAATTGAAATTTTTAAATAAATTGGAAATTTTAAATTGAGTTAAATTGGTTAATAGAACATAAGGCCAAAATTGAATTGTATCAATAAAACGATATCAGTTAAAACTTGAAATTCTATTGTAATTTCTTGTTTTGATCGAAGACCAAAGAGGAACATGCCGAGCATCTTAGAATCGTTTGGAGATATTAAGGAGAAATATTTTATTCGCAAAATTTTCCAAATGTCATTTCTGGGTCAAAGAAGTTAAATTTCTCGGCCATATTGTTAAAGAAGAAGGAATTTCTGTTGATCCTTGCAAAATTTCTGCTACTCTTGATTGGAGGAAACCTACTACCCCAAAAAAAAGTTCAAAGCGTTTTGGGTTTAGCAGGTTATTATCGGAAGTTTGTTCAGGACTTTTCTTAGATAGCTAGTCCGTTGACTAAGCTAACAATGAAGAATGCAAAAATTCAATTGGATTTCGAAATGTGATGAAGCTTTGCTGAAGTTGAAGAACAGATTAACCACCGCTCCTGTTCTTGCTATTATTAACGGAAACCAAGGTTTATCTGTTTATACCAATACTCGTGGTGATGGTTTGGGTGTAGTATGAATGCGGAATGGGAAGGTAATTGCCTACGCGAGTAGACAATTACGTCCTAATGAAGAAATTATCCAACCCATAATTTGGAACTCTTAGCTGTTATCTTCGCTTTGAAAATATGGCGACATTATCTTCTGGGTGAAAAATTCGAATTATTCACCGACCACAAATATTTGAAATATCTCTTCACCCAAAAATATTAAAATCTACGACAACAATGTTGGTCGGAATTTCTGGCATTTTATGACCTAGACATCCTATATACGCCCGGAAAAGCCAATGTATTTGTCGACGCCTTCAGTAGAAAGCATGATATTCTTGATCATCTTGTTATCGCTCCTACTCTTCTTAAGAGGATCACAAGTAAACAGAATGAAGACGAGTTTGTTCGGGGAATTTATAAAAGAATATGCCAAGGAGAAGACACTAGTTTTGAGATGGATAGTAGAGGATTTATAAGATTAAAAGGCAGAATATGTGTCCTAGACATCCTGGAGCTGGAACATGAAGTTTTGGACGAATGTTACAAGTCTAAAATTTGCAACCATCCAGGAGTCAATAAAATGTATCGTGATATCAAAAGAATTTTCTGGTGGAAGACAATCAAAAGGGACAAATCTATATATGTGGTCGCTGTGCTACTTGCCAAAAAATCTAAAGCGGTCAAAAGAAAATGGCAGGTATACTTCAGCCATTAGAGGTACCCAAGTGAAAAGGGGACCAAGTATCGATGGATTTCATCGACGGGTTGCCTCGTACTTGGAAAGGCAATGAAGCAATTTGGCTTATTGTGGACCGTTTGATTAAGACAGCCCACTTCTAGCCAGTGAAATCTACCTGCACGGCAGCAAGTGTAGCAGAATTATATGTGAAAGAAATTGTCTGTCTCTGTAACGACCCGGAATTTTGGGCAATAACAATTTAATAATCTGTAATAATAATTAAATTGGTTTGATAATTTTTCTTTATAATTTTAATTTGAATTGGTGAATTTTATCTTTTAAAAGTTAATAAATGTTTACTCTGGTAATATTGATCAATATCTATCTAACAGTTTAAAATGGATAAGAATTATTTTCCAAAGCTAATAAAATTTTATTTTATTTGTAATATATACATTTGATATATATTGTGAATAGAAATATCTTTTGTTTAAATAAGATAGTTTAAAAGGGTTTTAAACAAAGTTTTGTTTTGTTTTTCTTTAAAGTATTTAAAATATGATAGTTTAAAAAGATTTAAGCATTTTGTTTTGTTTTCTTTAAAATGCATACATAAGTATTTATGTATTTAGTAAATTATGTGTAAGTTTATATTACATTTAAATTAAATGATAAATTAATTAAAAATATTCAAGACGTGTGTAAACATGTTAACATCTCAAAAACACATGTAAAGTAGGTAAGCTAATAGGATGACAATTGTAAATTCTTAAGGGACATGTACATGTGCCTTTATTTTAAAATTTTACTTTTTTTAATTTTAAATAAACATAACACTTTTACTTCCTTTTTCTCCATTTCATTTCTAAAATTTATGGCAAACCAGAAATTTTTCTTAACTACAAATCTGAAACCAAAGGCAACTCAAACCTGAGATTAAAACCAAAAGCAAAAACCAATCTGAAAGTAAAACCTGCAAATTAAAACAGCAACACCAATTTTCAATCTGCAAAATGAAGTCCTATCAAGCAGCAAATTAAAGCTTCAACATGCAATTCAATTTTAGATCAATTCAGAAATTCAACTCTGAAGTTTCAACATTTTTAACAATCAATTGAAGCAGCCATCAAAGCATTTTCAGATCTAAAGATTTAAAGGCCTGGAAATTTATTCTACTCTGTTCTGCTTTCTGCATACTGCTCTGCATATTTTAAATAAGGTGAGTAAATTTTATTTTAAAAACAGTTTCACATCTGAGAATTAACTGGGAAATGTGAATAAGATCTTGAAGTATAATGGTATGAATTTTTCTCATGTATGCTTGAATTTGAATGCATGTATGTATGTATGCTATGTGTGCAAAATTCTGTATATGGGAATGAATACTATCTTTGTTCTATGTCCAGGTTCATTCTCTTTCAAATAAAATTTCATTTTCTCACTAATCATTCAATTTTAGAGTTAGATATCTTGTAGGAAGATGATTTTAAGGATGTAGGTTTAATTTTAAAAATAGTTACAGTAAATTTAAATTTATAAATAATTTTTAAATTGGAAAATTCAGTGAATTTTGATTCATGTCAGAAAATCAATCATCTTGATTTTTGTTTTGGATAATATGAATGGATTAGATGTTAGGAATCATGATTTTTAACATGTAATTTGTAATTTTTAAATTGATATTCCATTTGAAATTTGATGTTGAAAGGTTTCGGCATTTGGATGAATTGCCGTCAATCTACACAATAATATGATTTGAAATCTTGGTCGATGCTGGTATGTAGGACGTAGATTATAGGAAAAATAAATGAGAATTTTTCTATTGGGTAAATCATTCGAATTTGTTCGAACTAGGGTTTCTGTTGTTATTGTTTTCGGCTCGGCTGTGAAGGAAATTGCGGCTTGGTTAGCGGATTGAGTTCAACCGTGTTTGGGGAAAAATGGAGCTCGAGTCGAGGCGTTTCGATGGTGGGGTTGGCGAGGGTCAACGGCGTCGAGTTCGTCGGCCGAGGGTGGGTTTTGGATAGTGACAGGTGCTGTTGTTTTCGAGCTAATGGGTCATATATCGTTACGCATATATGTTGATGGATCTAGGGACGCTTTTGAGCTCACATGCGATTGTGTGGTGGTTGTAGATGGTCGCGGTGACCGTCGGTGGCCAGAGTTGATGTGCTAGGTGCACATGCACGTTAGTGTGCACGGCTTGGATATGGGGGTTCAAATTTGGGGAAGACGAGTTGAAGAACTCGAAGAAGATATCGCGTTAGATCCAGGGTCGACTTGAAGATGAGGGGGTTAGGGTTTTAACTCGGGAAAGTCTCGTGTTACTGCCGCGTTTGTCTCGGGTTTATTGGCTTGGTTCTGTAATATTATAAGATGCAGATTAAAACTTATTGATGCAGTAAATAAAATCAGGATTCAAACTGTAAAACGAGTTTATCAAAGAAATTAATTTACGAATTAAACTTGTTTCCTTGATGTACATGTTAAGCAAATTATTAAAAGTGTAAATTGAATTTATATTTCAAGTTTAAAATGTTTGAAGATGAATGTTTTAAAGGTGATTATCTTAGTTAAATTTTGAAATCCAATTTCAAAGAAGTGTTTTGAATTTAAATATTGAACTAAAGTTTTAAGCAAAATTTTAAAAGTAATGTTTAAAACTTATGTTTCAAAATTTTATTCAAGTTAAAGAAGTTTGAACTAGAAGATATAAGTGTTTTAGATTTTAAATTGATTTCTAAATGCTTTATTTTGAAATAAGGTTATTATTATGATTTTGGAAAACCAAATTGAATAATTTGTTTAAGTTGTTAAAATTTGATTAATTTCAACTAATTTGTTTATGGATATAAATAAGGTTAAATTACTTGGATAATTAACTCAATATGATTTGTTAATAACTTAACTTTGATTAAGATTTATGCTTTTCTTAATTAATTAAAGATTTTCTTTAATATTAGAGTTAATTAATTAATTGTTTAATTAATTTTAAATAATTAGTTAATTGTTTATTTAATTTTAAATAATTACTTAATTATGGATTAATTGAGTATAATTACTTAATGAAGTAATTAACGATTAATAACTGAATGTAATTAAGAATGTAAATTACTTATGGAAGTAATTTGAGGGAATTACTCATGGGAGTAATTAAAATTGAAGTGATTAATGGATAATCACTTGATGATATTAATTAAGAAATTGATTAATATAATTGTTGAAGTTAATTAATTATGGAATAATTAATTAATTAATTAATGTTGGAATTAATTATTTGTTAAGTAATTAATTAAGAGATTAATTAAGATTTATTAATGAAAGTAATTAGAAGATAATTACTTGTTAAGTAATTAAGAGTTAATTACTTCATTAATTTAGTTAATTAATTAATGTGATTAATTAATTAATTAATTAATGTGATTAATTTAGGATTAATTACTAAGTGTAATTAATTAGAATTGTAATTAATTAATAAAGTAATTAATTAAGGATTAATTGTTAATTTAAATTCATTAATGAAGTAATTAAAGATTAATTAATTGGATTAATTAATCAAGGATTAATATAATTAATTTAGAAGATAATTAACTAAGAAATTGATTAATTAAGATAAGTAATTACAAATTGTTAATTACTAATTATGATTAATGAGTTGATTAATTATAAGATAATTAGTTAATTAATTAAAGTATTATTAATTAATAAGAATCATTAATTAATTTATGTAATTAATGATGTTAATCAAGGTTGATTAATAAAATGATTAATTAAAGTGTGATTAATTAATTGTAATTAATTAAGGTTTAATGTAATTAATTATGATTGATTAATAATGGGAGAAAGTGTAGAATCATTAATTATTATAATAAATGATAGTAATTAAAGGTTAATTACTATATATGGTTAAGGCTAATTACTTGAATGTAATTATAAGAAAATTAATCAAGGAAGATTAATTAAGGAAGATCATTAGAGATGATTAATTTATTTGGAATAATAATTAATGAAGAAGGATTATGGTAATTCAATTGATTAAAGATAATCAATTCTGTTTTGGATGATTGATTAATATGGGTTGATTGAGTAATATTGGTTAATTGATTGATATTGGATGATCAATATTTGGAGATTGATATTGTATGATTGGTTGATATTGGATGTTTGATATTGGTTTGATACTGGATGATTTGGATATATCTGTTATGTGATATGCTGCATTGTGAAGATAAATATTGATATGAATTATCTCTTGTGATAATATGATTCATCTATCTGTTTACATATCATCCTGAATATAAGTTTAAATTGTTTAAACCCTTAAGTACAACTTGGACATTAAAATGGCGTTTGGTTTCGGTGAGACCAGGATCGGGTTTCCATGTTTGGAATCCGAAAACCACATCGATTCCAATTAAATATTAGGTCGTTAATCCAAGTGGAGCAAGTGAAGACTCGAGGTGTAAGGGCTATACGTCAATATAACTCTGTGGGTGATTCCGTAATGAGTTTGACTGAATAGTGCTTATGGATTCGAGATGGTGATTCAGAGTGCAAGGGCTATGGTCATTAACACTGAGGGTGATTCCAATAATGAGTGCAACGAGATAGTGCCTTCGGTTTCGGTCGAACCCGGAACGAACTTGTATGGATTGAGTGCTTTCAGAACATCATCAGGTGGACGATGAGCATTCTAAGATTGATGTGTTTTATAAAGGTAATCGTAACCTCCAGCCTCATCAACCGGGAATGGCTAAAACAGGGGAGGTGCAGCAAGGCTTCGTGGGTAGCCCCCGCTTGAGAGCGAGATTTACCCTTGTCTAGAGGTCCCTTTCTATTTCGGCTTAGTGTGTAGTTGGTCGCGCCAACTACGGGGTGGTCTTGTTCGGGACTGTTCAGTAAGGAATGGTTCCGGCCTTGTGATGCAGGGGAGCGGGCGTACTCCTCGGTACGTTGATCTAGGCCACGTACTATGACGGGTGGTACCCCAGTAGCCCTACAATTGATGGAAACCCATTCTTCCAAGGAGACCCTACGGTTTTGATTGTATTACCCACTTTTGTGGCTAGTAGCTGGAATTTAATGAATGTAACAATTTCAGCTATTTTATATTTACTTGAAAACCCTAGACACTATTATAATATCACTGGATTTCCTATCAAATGTTTTGGTTAGTGTAAGGTAAAAACTTTTCCATGTTTATGTGTGGGAAGTCTTACGTGATACCTTTTCTTTTCAAAGGTTTTCCAAAGTTAAGCAACTTTAACCCGTTTACTCACACCGGACCCCTGTCTGACCCAAGTGTTCATTTTCTGTTTTATTAAACTCTTGGATACTCATATTATTTATGAGTAGTCAAGTGATTCAGGTTTGCTTGACGAATTTTGGAGGAGATATGGAGCAGGGGGCTTCGACGTGTAGATATATTATGGTTCCGTTGTATTTTTTATATCTGTTTCTCTTGTATCTTGAGTTGTATAGTTAGACAGATGTTTATAACTGTCTAATAGGTATTATTTAAGTTGTGTACTCTGATGTAAATAGATACTATGTAATATTTTATGAGATATATTATATTTCATTTGTTCCGCTGTGAGTTCTCTGATGTTGTTCTGTTTCTTCTTTCTCTTTCTTTTCTTCTTCTATCCCTTTCTTTCTTCAAGATGATACGATTTCCTGGAGATTGGAAGTCGGGTCGTCTCGGTTTGGTATCAGAGCATTAGGCTGAGTAAATACCTAGGCTCTGAAGTGTGTCTTTCTTTAGAAAGCATTAGGCTGAGTGAATACCTAGGCTCTGAAGTATGTCTTTCTTTAGGGAGCATTAGGATAAGTGAATCCCTAGGATCTGGAGTGGTGTCTTCCTTGAGAGAGCGTACTTGTAATTTTTATATATAACTATATATATATTTATATATATCTACCTGATCTGTTGGGTAATCTGTTCGGATTTTCCAGCATAAGTTTTAAAGGTAGATGGTGTAGTGGTGTGTGTGTGTGTGTGTAACACGACTACCACTGATGGATGAGGTCCATATGTTTGAGATTGGAAGTGTATTTGTCGAGACTGTAGACCTAACACCGTCTCGAGTGAGATTTGTAGTTTGGAGAAAGGATTTCTCTGACATCCGAAGGAAATCTTTTGAAGATTCAGAGTTTGTCTTTGAAGTGTAAGTTTGGATTTCGCTCGGGTGAGCGAATTATTCTTGAGTTTGGATTTGATGGAAGTGCGGAAGTAAGTGATGGTATCTTGATAACTGCATGATGAGATGCAGTATCCATGGATTTTTCTGAAGATATTTTCTCTTGAAGCAGTTTTAGAAGTAGTTGTGGAGCAGTCTTTACCTGCCGTAGGGAAGACTCGTATGTGTAGAAGTTATCTGGATCTTCAGCATGGAGGTTGGCTGTTTTGGAATATGAGACTAAGGTCTATAAGTTATTTGTTTTGGCATGGTCTCATTTGTCATTCCCTAAGGAAAGCGGGATGTTGATGCTTGGCTTGGAGTCCGAGTTTCTTGTAAGATTATCTGCCATCTCGAAGGTCTGTTGAGTAGTTTGTTGATAGTTTTGGGATGGGGAAGCCTTTGGATTAGAAGTCTTTGGTTAGCTGTGGTAGCAGTGCAACTCGAAATGTTCGGTGTGCTGTCGAGAAGGTCTTTTAGCTTCGTAGTATCACCAAGGCAAAATTTGGAAGCAGCAGTGTGGTTTGTTTCTCCAATGGTTCAGAAATCTTGGTGGTTCTTCTATCAGCAGCCAGGCAGTCGGTGAATGTTCCTAGAAAGGTTAACCTTTGTTTGGAAAAGCTTTAGGCTGTTCTAATTGGTAAAGAGAGGATAGTTTGTTTGGAATCCGAACTAGGTAGGATCGCAAAAGTGACTTGCGATTAATTTGGGAATTTTTCTTGGGCAACCGTTTGTTGAGACTGAGAGTTCTCATATGGAAGTAGGAGCTACTGAAGTAATCTGAAGTTTGTCTACATTTGGAGTTGAGTTCCATATTGTTTTGGTTCCGGAAGCAATTTTGGTAGTTAGCCTGATAATTGGATGGTTCTTGGAGAAAAGAGAGTTGGTGTAGCAGCTCAGAATTATTTTTGGAATTGGAATTGGACTGATCTAGCTTTAGAATAGGATTCTGTTTTGAGGTTGTGTGACCAAGTCTGATGTGTCACTCAGATTTTTATGGATTTGATGAATAAAGTTTTCTCGGATATATTGGATAAGTTACACTTGTGTTCATCAGCAGTATTCTTATCTATTTCAGAATCAGATTTGTGCAGCGGAAGCGAGGTAGCAGCTGTGCAAGGAAGGAAGCGAGTTCTGTTTGCTTGGGTAGTAGAGCTCGTGTTTTGGATTTCGTCGGATATTGGAAGGCTTTTCTGTTGAATAGGATCCAGAAATTGGTTTGCTTGGGTCTAGTTGTTTCTGGAAGTATCAGCATAGGTTGAGCTGATCAAGAAGATGAGCAGCCTAGTATTATTTGTTGAGTTTTGCAGATATGAGATAAGGAGTTTTGGAATTCGAAGTTGGAGACTTCATTGTTGTTAAGATTTCTCTGGTTAAGAGAGAGAGAGCAGTAATTAGGTTAGATTGGTTGGTTAGTACTGTGGAATTTGAGATTTTCTTATCTATATCTTGATAGGATAAGATTGAATTTCCAGTTTGGATAGTTGGAATTCATTGTATTTCACGTATCTCTGAGGGAGTACGTGTATAATTCATCGTTGGTTGTTGAACCTATAGTTCAGTTGGATTTGGAAGTTGTGCTAGACTTGAGTATAGTCTGATGTTCTGTTCAGATTGATGGATCTAGAGGTGAAAGGAGCTCTGGATGTTGGTAGTGTAGTTAGTTTGTTGGTTTTTGTGGAGCGAGTATCCCAGTGATTTATACTTGGGAAACTCGAGATAGTGTTAGTAGAAGATTTATTCTGATTTATATCAGGATAATTAGTTAGGATTGTGTGTTTGATTGATTGCTATGGTTGTTAGTAACTGGATGTTAGGGAAGTTTTGCTGTTTGAAATTAAGATCTTTGTTGGGCTATTAAATTACCTTTGTTTTAAATTTCTAGGTCGAAATTCTTTTAAGGGGGGAGGATTATAACGACCCGGAATTTTGGACAATAACAATTTAATAATCTGTAATAATAATTAAATTGGTTTGATAATTTTACTTTATAATTTTAATTTGAATTGGTGAATTTAATCTTTTAAAAGTTAATAAATGTTTAATCTGGTAATATTGATCAATATCTATCTAACAGTTTAAAATGGATAAGAATTATTTTTCAAAGCTAATAAAATTTTATTCTATTTATAATATATACATTTGATATATATTGTGAATAGAAATATCTTTGTTTAAATAAGATAGTTTAAAAGGGTTTTAAACAAAGTTTTGTTTTGTCTTTCTTTAAAGTATTTAAAATATGATAGTTTAAAAAGATTTAAGCATTTTGTTTTGTTTTCTTTAAAATGCATACATAAGTATTTATGTATTTAGTAAATTATGTGTAAGTTTATATTACATTTAAATTAAATGATAAATTAATTAAAAATATTCAAGACATGTGTAAACATGTTAACATCTCAAAAACACATGTAAAGTAAGTAAGCTAATAGGATGAAAATTGTAAATTCTTAAGGGACATGTGTCTTTATTTTAAAATTTTACTTTCTTTAATTTTAAATAAACATAACACTTTTACTTCCTTTGTCTCCATTTCATTTCTAAAATTTATGGAAAACCAGAAATTTTTCTTAACTACAAATCTGAAACCAAAGGCAACTCAAACCTGAGATTAAAACCAAAAGCAAAAACCAATCTGAAAGTAAAACCTGCAAATTAAAACAGCAACACCAATTTTCAATCTGCAAAATGAAGTCCTATCAAGCTGCAAATTAAAGCTTCAACATGCAATTCAATTTTAGATCAATTCAGCAATTCAACTCTGAAGTTTCAACATTTTTAACAATCAATTGAAGCAGCCATCAAAGCATTTTCAGATCTAAAGATTTAAAGGCCTGGAAATTTATTTACTCTGTTCTGCTTTCTGCATACTGCTCTGCATATTTTAAATAAGGTGAGTAAATTTTATTTTAAAAACAGTTTCACATCTGAGAATTAACTGGGAAATATGAATAAGATCTTGAAGTATAATGGTATGAATTTTTCTCATGTATGCTTGAATTTGAATGCATGTATGTATGTATGCTATGTTGTGCAAAATTATGTATATGGGAATGAATACTATCTTTGTTCTATGTTCAGGTTCATTCTCTTTCAAATAAAATTTCATTTTCTCACTAATCATTCAATTTTAGAGTTAGATATCTTGTAGGAAGATGATTTTAAGGATGTAGGTTTAATTTTAAAAATACTTATAGTAAATTTAAATTTATAAATAATTTTTAAATTGGAAAATTCAGTGAATTTTGATTCATGTCAGAAAATCAATCATCTTGATTTTTGTTTTGGATAATATGAATGGATTAGATGTTAGGAATCATGATTTTTAACATGTAATTCGTAATTTTTAAATTGATATTAATTTGAAATTTAATGTTGAAAGGTTTCGGCATTTGGATGAATTGCCGCCAATCTACACAATAATATGATTTGAAATCTTGGTCGATGCTGGTATGTAGGATGTAGATTATAGGAAAAATACAAGAGAAATTTTCTATTGGGTAAATCATTCGAATTTGTTCGAACTAGGGTTTCTGTTGTTACTGTTTTCGGCTCGGCTGTGAAGGAAATTGCGGCTTGGTTAGCGGATCGAGTTCAACCGTGTTTGGGGAAAAATGGAGCTCGAGTCGAGGCGTTTCGATGGTGGGGTTGGCGAGGGTCAACGGCATCGAGTTCGTCGGCCGAGGGTGGGTTTTGGATAGTAACAGCTGCAATTGTTTTCGAGCTAATGGGTCATATTTCATTTCGCATATATGTTGACGGATCTGGGGACGTTTTCGAGCTCACACGCGATGGTGTGGTGGTTGTAGATGGTCGCGGTGACCGTCGCTGGCCAGAGTTGATGTGCTAGGTGCATATGCATGTTAGTGTGCACGGCTTGGATCTGGGGGTTCAAATTTGGGGAAGACGAGTTGAAGAACTCGAAGAAGATATCGCGTTAGATCCAGGGTCGACTCGAAGATGAGAGGGTTAGGGTTTTAACTTGGGAAAGTCTCGTGTTACTGCCGCGTTTGTCTCGGGTTTGTTGGCTTGGTTCTGTAATATTATAAGATGCAGATTAAAACTTATTTATGCAGTAAATAAAATCAGGATTCAAACTATAAAACAAGTTTATCAAAGAAATTAATTTACAAATTAAACTTGTTTCCTTGATGTATATGTTAAGCAAATTATTAAAAGTGTAAATTGAATTTATATTTCAAGTTTAAAATGTTTGAAGATGAATGTTTTAAAGGTGATTATCTTAGTTAAATTTTGAAATCCAATTTCAAAGAAGTGTTTTGAATTTAAATATTGAACTAAAGTTTTAAGCAAAATTTTAAAAGTAATGTTTAAAACTTATGTTCCCAAATTTTATTCAAGTTGAAGAAGTTTGAATTAGAAGATATAAGTGTTTTAGATTTTAAATTGATTTCTAAATGCTTTGTTTTCAAATAAGGCTATTATTATGATTTTGGAAAACCAAATTGAATAATTTGTTTAAGTTGTTAAAATTTGATTAATTTCAACTAATTTGTTTATGGAAATAAATAAGGTTAAATTACTTGGATAATTAACTTAATAATACTTACTTAATATGATTTGTTAATAAGTTAAGTTTGATTAAGATTTATGCTTTTCTTAATTAATTAAAGATTTTCTTTAATATTAGAGTTAATTAATTAATTGTTTAATTAATTTTAAATAATTAGTTAATTGTTTATTTAATTTTAAATAATTACTTAATTATGGATTAATTGAGTATAATTACTTAATGAAGTAATTAACAACTAATAACTGAATGTAATTAAGAATGTAAATTACTTATGGAAGTAATTTGAGGGAATTACTCATGGGAGTAATTAAAATTGAAGTGATTAATGGATAATCACTTGATGATATTAATTAAGAAATTGGTTGATATAATTGTTGAAGTTAACTAATTATGGAATAATTAATTAATGAATTAAGAATTAATTAATGATGGAATTAATTATTTGCTAAGTAATTAATTAAGAGATTAATTAAGATTTATTAATGAAAGTAATTAGAAGATAATTACTTGTTAAGTAATTAAGAGTTAATTACTTAATTATTTTAGTTAGTTAATTAATGTGATTAATTTATTAATGAATGTGATTAATTTAGGATTAATTACTAAATGTAATTAATTAAAATTGTAATTAATTAATAAGGTAATTAATTAAGGATTAATTGTTAATTTAAATTGATTAATGAAGTAATTAAAGATTAATTAATTGGATTAATTAATCAAGGATTAATATAATTAATTTAGAAGATAATTAATTAAGAAATTGATTAATTAAAATAAGTAATTACAAATTGTTAATTACTAATTATGATTAATGAGTTGATTAATTATAAGATAATTAGTTAATTAATTAAAGTATTATTAACTAATAAGAATCATTAATTAATTTATGTAATTAATGATGTTAATCAAGGTTGATTAATAAAATGATTAATTAAAGTGTGATTAATTAATTGTAATTAATTAAGGTTTAATGTAATTAATTATGATTGATTAATAATGGGAGAAAGTGTAGAATCATTAATTATTATAATTAATGATAGTAATTAAAGGTTAATTACTATATATGGTTAAGGCTAATTACTTGAATGTAATTATAAGAAAATTAATCAAGGAAGATTAATTAAGGATCATTAGAGATGATTAATTTATTTGGAATAATAATTAATGAAGAAGGATTATGGTAATTCAATTGATTAAAGATAATCAATTCTGTTTTGGATGATTGATTAATATGGGTTGATTGAGTAATATTGGTTAATTGGTTGATAGTGGATGATCAATATTTGGAAATTGATATTGTATGATTGGTTGATATTGGATGTTTGATATTGGTTTGATACTGGATGATTTGGATATATCTGTTATGTGATATGCTGCTTTGTGAAGATGAATATTGATATGAATTATCTCTTGTGATAATATGATTCATCTATCTGTTTACATATCATCCTGAATATAAGTTTAAATTGTTTAAACCCTTAAGTACAACTTGGACATTAAAATGGCGTTTGGTTTCGCTGAGACCGGGATCGGGTTTCCATATTTGGAATCCGAAAACCACATCAATTCCAATTAAACGTTAGGTCGTTAATCCAAGTGGAGCAAGTGAAGACTCGAGGTGTAAGGGCTATACGTCAGTATAACTCTGTGGGTGATTCCGTATTGAGTTTGACAGAATAGTGCTTATGGATTCGAGATGGTGATTCAAAGTGCAAGGGCTATGGTCGTTGACTCTGAGGGTGATTCTAATAATGAGTGCAACGAGATAGTGCCTTCGATTTCGTTCAAACCCGGAACGAACTTGTATGGATTGAGTGCTTTCAGAACATCATCAGGTGGACGATGAGCATTCTAAGATAGATGTGTTCTATAAAGGTAATCATAACCTCAAGCCTCATCAACCGGGAATGGCTAAAACAGAGGAGGTGCAGCAAGGCTTCGTGGGTAGCCCCACTTAAGAGCGAGATTTACCCCTGTCTTGAGGTCGCTTTCTATTTCGGCTTAGTCTGTGGTTGGTCGCGCCAACTGTTTGCACAAAAAATGGGCAAACACCTCCAAGTCGTATTATTTAGTTGATTTTAAGTTGTTCTTAGTGATTTGGATGATTTATGCAAATATATAAAAAGCAGGGACTAAACTGTAAAAGACACACAGATTTATAGTGGTTCGGCCAGAACGTGCCTACGTCCACTTTATATGTTATTCTCCTTTTCTATTCATATTACAAGTACAAAGCTTTGATTACAAGTAACTGAAAGTTGTTTGAAAGTTCCATCCGTGCTTGAGCTCTCCAACTTGTCCGCCATTGTTGTACCCCTGCCCCTCTATTTATAGAGAGAGGCTGAGGATAGGGGTCCTGGATGTATATAGCTGCTGGTGGGCCTGGGCTGAAGCAATCTGGCCTGGCAATGTTGGTTCGGCAAGGCCTTGGTCCGGAGATGGTTGCAGTGGAATTGGTCCGGTATCACTTTGGTTCGGCAGGCATGGGCAGTGGTGTTGGTTCGGCAGTGGGTGGTCCGGTATTACCTTGGAGATGTGTTGGTTCGGTAACGCTACGGTCCGGTGGTAAATGGGTTGAGCTTTGGTTTGGCTAGGCATAGGAAGTGGAGTTGGACCGGTAGTGCCTGGACCGGTGATGCTTTGGCTCGGCTGTGAGTTGGTCCGGTGGTGGTCTACCTTGCTTCTGGTTCGGTGGTGGAAATGCACACACAACATTGATATTCCAATTTTGACCAAACAATGGGACAACACTTTGCCCCCCAAAATGTGCCTTGCGGTAGGAAGGCGTGTTTTGTAATGCCATGAGCTGGATGTTCATATCCTGTTGATGTCCTGCAAAGGAATTTACAGCTTTATGTGACCTCAAATGACGACCGTTCGGGATCGAGATATTTGAGATGAAGTGCGACCGTTCATGGTTAAGCGCCTAACTTCAAATGACGATCGTTCGGGATCGAGCCATTCGAGATGAAGTGCGACCGTGCGCGGTCAAGTGGCGGACCTCAAATGACGACCATTCGTGATCGAGCCATTTGTGGTGAGGTGAGTTGTTCCGTTCGGGGCGAGTTGTGACCGTTCGACGTCGGGTGCCGTTCGAGGCGAGTTGTGACCGTTCGAGGTCGGGTGCCGTTCGAGGCGAGTTGTGATCGTTCGAGGTCGGGTGCCGTTCGAGGCGAGTGAGTGTGCCCGGAGGGGACTTAATATTATCTGTGCCGGAGTTATTGCTTAGGGGAGTTTCCGAATCAAAGACTTCGGCAGTTCACTGCCATGCAAGAGGTGCTCGTGGGCCGTTCGCGATCTAACGGGCATACAAGTAGATTTTTTTCATAGAATCGTAAATATTGAAGCAATAATCATATGAACCTTACAGCAGAAATGTCCAAACAGGCAGAATTTAAATGTTCAAATCAAAATCAAAGCAAAAAGCAAAATGAAGATGTCAAAGTGTAAACTCTTACTATGACGCGGTTGGTAGTCATTCAGAGCATGCCTATGGATCGTGCACGATCGCTCACATGTGTAAATGATTTAACTGTGTTTGTGAGAGGTTTACTACTTGTTCATCATTATTTTAATCAAGCAATCAATGGATAATAAAACGGTGCCCCGATCCAGGGTCACCTCTAGCCGATGTAGTCGGTGGTCGCTCTGGCTCCACTGCTGGAGTACGCCTCCTCACATACTGAAGGAGCATGCCTTTCCTGATATGCCCTTCCACCTCGTCCTTCAAATGCCTACAATCATTAGTGTTATGATGGTTTAATTCATGAAATACACAAAACTTGTCTGATTTTCTTTCGTCAGAAGTTGGATCCCTTTGCATCGGTCTACGATACGGAACCTGCTCCTTAGTATCCTGATAAATTCGTTCCAGGCTCTCATTCAGCTCAGAGTAAATGATGAGTCGCGGCTCCCTCCATTGCCGTTTTGACCTGTCCCCGTCATTCTCAGTCTTTCTTTTACCTCTACTAGTTTCTGCGCCTTTCTCAGGGGATTTGCTCCTTTGATCGCATAAATATCAATTCCTTCTCCTTCTTTTCTTTCGGCGTTCGCATCCTCCAATCGTAGAAACTTTTCTGCCTCATGATAGAATTTTCCTAGATCCACGGGTGGATCCTTAGTTAATGAATTTTTGAACTCTGTTCCGTCAGCTATCCCGGACACAGTCGCTATCATAACCATGGATGGATCTGGTCGATCCACCGAAGCTGCTGCCGCATTCAATCGCGTTAGGTAACTCCTCAAAGTCTCTCCGGTTTTCTGCTTTAGGGTTGCCAAAGTCATCACATTCTTGGCTCGTGTAATGTGGACCCTGAATTGCCTCATAAATCTCTCAATTAAATCATTCCACGTTCTGATGGATCCATTCTCCAATTGTCCAAACCACAATGCTGCAATATCCGCCAAGTACAATGGAAAGCACCGGGCCATAACCTCCTCTGATGCCCCCAGCACTTCCATATGCCTCATATACTTCGTTAGATGAACCGTGGGGTCCGTTCTCCCGCCATACATGTCCAGCGATGGTAACTTGAAATCCGGCGGGTTTCTAGCTTGTCTGATTGCTGGAGTAAAAGGACTCCTATTAACATCCTCCAAATCTTTGTTTACCAAACCGCCTCTCATAGCTTTTCTAACCATCTCCGCCAACCTGTCATTGTCTCCGAGATGCAATCTTTGTTCATTACTTTCGACCTGCCCCCCGAGTCCACGAGGGAATTTTGGGGTTTGCCCCCTTGACTGAGCGTTCACTCCTCTACTGCTCCCAGGTTGTGCAGAGGCTCCTCTTTCTCTCTCCGAAATTATATCTATGTTCTCCATGGGTGTGCCTCCTAATCCAGGTGCTATCTCGGATGGTCCTGCTCCGTTCCGAACTCCATCCGCTTCCCTATTCTGTGCTCCAAGTTGCCCAATCTGCTGAAACAAATTCTGAATTAACTCCTCTTGTCTTTTCATCATTGTTTCCATCTCATCCCTGGTGATGAAGGCTGAAGTTTGGTTCTCTCCTGAGGAAGCGCCTTGACTCCCTTCGTGCTGACTTCTTTCTGGTCTCTGTCTTCTACTTGTTTTCCTTCCAAGATCCATAATCTCGAATAGACTTCTAGTTCTTAAAAAGAGTCTCTCAACAAATCTTTGCGAGGCAATGATTAAAGCGGTCCTGAGTTCAGTTCTCAGTGAAAGCACCAAAAATGTTTGCACAAAAAATGGGCAAACATCTCCAAGTCGTATGATTTAGTCGATTTTAAGTTGTTCTTAGTGATTTGGATGATTTATGCAAATATATAAAAAGCAGGGACTAAACTGTAAAAGACACACAGATTTATAGTGGTTCGGCCAGAACGTGCCTACGTCCACTTTATATGTTATTCTCCTTTTCTATTCAGATTACAAGTACAAAGCTTTGATTACAAGTAACTGAAAGTTGTTTGAAAGTTCCATCCGTGCTTGAGCTCTCCAACTTGTCCGCCATTGTTGTACCCCTGCCCCTCTATTTATAGAGTGAGGCTGAGGGTAGGGGTCCTGGATGTATATAGCTGCTGGTGGGCCTGGGCTGAAGCAATCTGGCCTGGCAATGTTGGTTCGGCAAGGCCTTGGTCCGGAGATGGTTGGAGTGGAATTGGTCCGGTATCACTTTGGTTCGGCAGGCATGGGAAGTGGTGTTGGTTCGGCAGTGGGTGGTCCGGTATTACCTTGGAGATGTGTTGGTTCGGTAACGCTACGGTCCGGTGGTAGTGGGTTGAGCTTTGGTTCGGCTAGGCATAGGAAGTGGAGTTGGACCGACAGTGCCTGGACCGGTGATACTTAGGCTCGGCTGTGAGTTGGTCCGGTGGTGGTCTACCTTGCTTCTGGCTCGGTGGTGGAAATGCACACACAACATTGATATTCCAATTTTGACCAAAAAATGGGATAACACCAACTACGGGGTGGTCTTGTTCGGGACTGTTCGGTAAGGAATGGTTCCGGCCTTGTGTTGCAGTGGAGTGGGCGTACTCCTCGGTACGTTAATCTAGGCCGCGTACTGTGATGGGCGGTACCCCAGTAGCCCTGCCATTGATGGAAACCCATTCTTCCTACGAGACCCTACGGTTTTGATTGTATTGCCCACTTTTATGGCTAGTAGCTGGAATTTAATGAATGTAACAATTTCAGCTATTTCATATTTATTTGAAAACCCTAGACACTATTATAATATCACTGGATTTCCTATCAAATGTTTTGGTTAGCGTAAGGTAAAAACTTTTCCATGTCTATGTGTGGGAAGTCTTACGTGATACCTTTTCTTTTCAAAGGTTTTCCAAAGTTAAGCCACTTTAACCCGTTTACTCACACCAGACCCCTGTCTGACCCAAGTGTTTATTTTCTGTTTTATTAAACTCTTGGGTACTCATATTATGTATGAATAGTCAAGTGATTAATGTTTGCTTGACGAATTTTGGAGGAGATATGGAGCAGGAGGCTTCGACGTGTAGATATATTATGGTTCCGTTGTATTTGTTATATCTGTTTCTCTTGTATCTTGATTTTTATAGTTAGACGGATGTTTATAACTGTCTAATAGGTATTATTTAAGTTGTGTACTCTGATGTAAATAGATATTATGTAATATTTTATGAGATATATTATATTTCATTCGTTCCGCTGTGAGTTCTCTGATGTTGTTCTATTTCTTCTTTCTCTTTCTTTTCTTCTTCTATCCCTTTCTTTCTTCAAGATGATGCGATTTCCTGGAGATTGGAAGTCGGGTCGTCTCAGTCTCCATGGTATTCCTAGCAGCATAGTGAGTGATCGTGACCCGATATTCACTAGTAGATTTGGAAGGCATTTCAAGACGCATTGGGAAACTGAAAATAGCATGCAGAATTCATATCCCAATTGTAGAGTGGATATCTCGGCTTAACTGGTAAGCCATTTCTTTATCCTTTCTAAATTTGTATATTCTTTGTTTGCTTTTCTCTCTCTTAAGAAAATTTCGAGGACGAAATTTTTTTAAGGGGGGGGATATTTGTAACATCCCAAAATTTATTAATTTAAATATGGTAACTTATTTGAACTTTTGGAATTTAATTTGAAAGGTTTCAAAACAAATAAAGTATGTGTTAATTTATATGAATAAAACTTCAATTTCTTTTGATTCAAGTAATAAAT
Source organism: Allium cepa (assembly GCA_030765085.1). Classification (NCBI taxonomy): domain Eukaryota; kingdom Viridiplantae; phylum Streptophyta; class Magnoliopsida; order Asparagales; family Amaryllidaceae; genus Allium; species Allium cepa. The sequence goes on along the minus strand of CM060931.1, from coordinate 751,868,409 downwards.
GTTTTAAAACAAAAAAATCATTTAAATTTAAAATTTATATACATGTGAATATATATGTATATGTGCACATATGAGTAGATTTGGACTTATATATATATATATATTGAATTTGAATAAAATTTTAAGTAAATGTTTTAAAAATACTATGACAGTTTTGTATTAAGCAAAGAAAAAATTAGACAAGTTTGTGTAGGCAAGAAGATAGAAAAATATCTATATACAAAATTCAAATGGATTTGCTGTAAACAAAACGGGGAGCATATGCATTTATTTCCATCATCTCAGCACAAAAATGGTCATTCGAAATATGTTAAGAATCATTTCAGTTTATAAAATATCTTGTTTAGTCAAAGAAGGCGGCAAGAAAAATCTGATCAAATAAAAAAACAAAGGAAGCTTACACCAGAAAATACCTCCCATGTAAACACCTTTCTTCTATATAAACGTGTGTTGTTTTATTCTAGTTCGTTCAAACATAACTAAACAAAACAGGAAAAAGAAAATAAGAAGCATCATCAAAATTGGTTCAACAACAAAACAAAAGAAGTTTAAGGGAAAATCAAACTGCAGTTTTCAAAACACGGAATTGCTCTCTGTTCAATCTTGTTTCCAAGTGAGTAAACATACCATTTTTAAAATATAAATCTGGGTATTTGATTCATGAAAACTTTGTGCTTTGCTATATAGTTTGAATAGATAGTTCTGTATGTTTTCTGTTTCACTGGAAAATTTACTATGCCTTGTTCTTCTGTATCTCTGGTTACAGAGTAAAGTAAAGTATAGAAAAATTTATATATCTTCATACAAACATTTTTTAAGCTTAGGATTTTAAACAAAATAAGTTTGTTTAAACTTGAATCTTGGCCTAGAATTTGTTTAAGCTTGATAATGAAGAATTTGGCACTATAACTTAGTTTTACAGTGAAAAAGGAAATTATATGATTAATTCGAATATTTTAAATTACTGATTTGATTATATAACTTGAATCTACGTTCAAAGAAAGGATTTTTAAAATTAATATGATGATTTTCAATTAAGTATTCCAAGTGTAGTTCATATTTGAACCAAATATGCATTTTGATCATTTTCTAATGATCGAACTAACATTAGGTGATAACATTTTGTTTGAAGCTAGCTTATTGATCAATGATTTCGAGAAAATTGTTGAAAAAAATTTCTATTGCACGAATTGCTTGGGCGAAGCCATTTTAGGGTTTAATGTTTGATTTTGATGTGGTCATAAAACGAGATGAGTTCGTCTCCTCTGTTTGATCGAGTTTCACGAGACTTGAGGGAGTGGAAGAGTGGGGTGTTGTCGTGGTGTGGACGAAGTTGGGGCAGCTCCGGTGGTCTGAGCAACTGCGGCGAAGTGGTTTCGTGGGATGGGTGAGTTGTAGTTTTTCGAACGAAACACTTAATTTCGATTTGAAATGTTTGGTGTCGATTCTTATTTCGATTTCAAGTATTGGGATGATCTGTGACTTGCCGAAGTTAGTGGAGTTCGCCGGAGCTATGGCGCGACGCCATGCACTTGTATGGCGTAGGTGGTGTCAGTGTTGTTGATGGTGTGTGTCTCGAGTTGTTACTCGAGTATAATGGTGGATTGCTTCGAGTTTAGCCTGAACGCGCATGAGAGAGTTCCCTGATACTTTAGTTAAACAATAACTTAACTCATATGGAAATAAAAATAAAGAGAGGAAGAAGGAGTACGTAAAGAATATGAGGAATGTCTCGGGGAATCTGGTGAGAAACTCGAGTGTTTACTCGAGCAAAACCTGGGAAGCACTCAGGTTGGTTTTCAAACTGCAATATTATAAAAAGTAAAGTTAAGCAAATTATTTTTCAACAAGTTTTAAGCATTGTCGACTTAATAAATGTTTAACTATTTAAGTTAAGACTTTAATACAAGTTTTAATTATTTTAGCTAATACTTTAGAATGTTTTTAAAACCCTAATTAATAATTTAATTAAGTAGATAATTTAAGTTAAGTATTAAACTAATTAACATTAAAGTTTTCAATTTAGTAATAAATTGATTTCAAGGTTTAAAGAAGATTTTTAAATGTTAGCTGAGATAAATAATTAATATTAATTAATTATTCTGGAAAGCAATTAAGAATAATTAAATTATAATTGTAATTAAAGATTGGTAAATTAATGATTAAATGTTTAATAATTTTGTAATTAAGAATTTTAATCAAGTAATTTAATTACGAATTAATAATTGATTAGTTAAGTAATTAGTGGTTAGCTAATCAAGTAATTTAATTACGAATTAATAATTGATTAGTTAAGTAATTAGTGGTTAAATAATGGGTAATTAAGTTTATTAATTAATAATTTAGGTTATTAATTAATTAATAATCAAGGGTAATTAGTTAAGTAATTAAGGTTTAATAATTGATTAATTAATTAAATAGTTTGAAATGGGATAGTTAATTAATTTATGATTTATTAAACAGGATTAAGTGATAATTAAGAATGGTTAATTAATTTATAATTGTAGTTGACTAAGCAATTAAAGATTAGTTAGTTAATAATTAAGTGTTTAATTTATTTGTAGTTAAGAATTGTTAATTTGATAAATTAAGTTAATTAAATTATAATTAGTAGTTAATTAATTAAGGAATAATTAATTAATAAAGTTGATTTTGATTTAATTAATTTATCATTAAGAATAATTAATTATTGATTTAAAATAATCAATAAAAATAGTTATATAGTTAATTCACTTAAATCACCTTCACCTTAATTGAAAATAATTAACTATTTTAATTGTTGTGCACTAGATTAATATTTTAGTTGTGATTGTGATACTGTGTGACGTGAATTGCTTTATGCTGAACCGTGATTCGTGATTTGTTTCTGTGAAAACCCTTTGCCCGTAAAACGACATTTAAACTTTGATGCGACAGGGAGTCGGATTCCAGTTAGTTATCCAAAACCCACAATGAACCCTGAATATGAATCTTTGTAATTGATACATCCACGTGTTTTAAAATTAAGCACTCACTATTCGAATTAGCCGGGAGAGGAGCTTTGTGTCATATAACCCATTTCGAATAATGATACTACGAAACTGATAGCATTTGAAGACGGTAATGATGACCGGGTGTCTTCGAAAACGATAGGATGACCTATCTAGTGTCTCTATACTGAGTTGCTCCGGTATAGAGATCTCCACACGTGATGGGGAGTCTGATCGGGATTGTGGATGCCCGGATTTGCAAGGCTTCTTCCTTTATTGGAAGAAGGGCCTTCAGTTCTGTTCGAACCCGGAACAGACTTATGGTTGTATGTCTGACACTACACTTTGAGATATAAAGTAGATTTCTTTCAAATACGTATCTATTGGTGGCGGAGAATTTATTATTTTAGCTTAACACCCTTCTCTGAGATGTACGAGCTTAGAGGTTATGTAGTCGAAGGTCATCAGTGATATACTCCCTATTTGGTAGTGTGGCATGCTAAGTGCTGCTGTGTGATTGATGATCATTTGTGATCAAAGCATGGCTTTCGTGTAAAGCATGGCTTTCGTGTAAAGGGTAGCTTTGTGGACGAGACCTCATCGGACCTCACACCCCGGAAATGATCGAAACAGGAAAGATGCGGCAAGGTTATGAGGGTCGCTTCCTTTAGGGTGTGTCATTCCCTTCTGGAAAAGGGTGGTATCATGGTATGGAGCCCAGATACTTAACTCATGTGGTCACTGCAAATCTATTACTTTGTGATTGCTTTGTGGTTGTTGGTTGAGAGGTGCCTCGGATAAAGGTCCAAAAGGACCGGGGGATGGCATGCTCGAGTAGTAGTTACCTTGTTGCAGAGGTAACCCGGCCTTGTGTTGGCAGAGAGCCGGGTAGGTTCTCGAGACATCCCTCTGGTGCCGTACCCATGGACAGTAGGTAGTTCCTTAGCCTGACCGTTTTTTGGAAATCCAAACAAAACAGTACGCACCCTGTACGGTTTTAGTTGTATAACCTGCCATGGAATGTGACGGTAACCTCCTATTGAACATGGTAGCTATAGTAGGCATAAGTGCAAAATGCCTATGCTGGCTAGGTTTAATATTATACTTTCGAAATGTTTTCTACACTATGCACTAATAATAATAATAATATCAAAGGATTTTGCGTATCAAGCATGTTTGACTATCATAAGGAGAAATCTCCTCAAATTCTGCGTTTGCATTGTGTGTGCAGTGGGAGGCCTTATGGTAGTTTCATTTTCAAAAAGCATACCGGATTTTCTTTTATAAATCTTGTTTTATTTAAAAACAACTATTTTTGTTTACTCATACCAGTCTCATGACTGACCTGGAGTTTATTGTTCCCCTCCTAAACTCTAGGTACCCATAATTTTCCCACACGGGCAGTCTAGAGTTGGATTTTTCAGATAGTCATGTTTAGTAGATTATCTAGAGTTAGTTCAGTCTTTGGATCAGGACTGCACTTGCTTATCTTAGTGCATCGTTATTGGGAGTTCGAGCTATTTCTGGATTGGTGCCTTGGAGATGGAGATTGCCGATACTAGAGTTCTCTCTTGAAGACTATATTAGAGATATTGTCCGCTGTTGGTGTTATCTTTTACTTTCCGCTGCTATTGTCTTGTATCATATCTCTGATGTATATTCATATTCATTGTATCATTATTATATATGAATATTATATCAAATGTATTATTTCATTGCTTTCTTCCACTGTGTTGTACTTATGTGTTATAAGCTCCGAACGAACCAGATTCGACGTTTGGATCTACTGCATTTGAATAGGAGTGTCGTATTCGGTGCCGATTTTCAAAGGTCGAGTCAGGGCCGTCATACTGAAACCCCTAGGAAGCATTAATGCAAGCTTCACGAGCTCCAATTCTGAAATAGATAAGTTATAGTCATTTTTAAGATAGTTGGATTGAATCTATGGTGAGAAAACTCTATTTATATTATGATATGGATGATGATATGATATGTTTGGAATAATCGGTTGTTATGTTTTGATCAACATGTTTTGATTGTGAAAATATTATTTTTTGGATATGTAGGCAATTCCCGTTTCACGTCGATATTACGCAATGAAAATTACTTTCCAAAATGAATTATAAAAATGTTACGAGATGATTAAACATCATTAAATTGGTTTATAAATGGTTTATAATCACTAAAACTCAATTTGGCAAAGTTTTCAAAAAAATTGGAACTAGAGTCAAAAATAGGCGCATCGCGTTACGGTAGTTCGCGACTTCATGCCGTAATAGTTTAAATCCATTTATGCGATGGAATTGGAGTCAGAATACTTTGAAAAATGAATTTTCCGAACTCTTATAATCATAGTTTTCAAAAAATAGAGATCGAGGTTTCATTTAGTTGATTTTGAAATATGAGCAAAAGACGATTTCAAAATAGTCGCGCTTTGGCAGTTTGGAAACCAAGGCGTTAAATTCTTTAAATGTATATTTTAATTCTTTAAATATAAAATAATCTATATAAATATATTAAAATATTTGGAAAGATATTTGAGTTACAAAAATGGACTACCAAGTGATAGAAAAGTTGTTTTGATCAAAGAAGCTTTAAAAGCATTATTTGCAGCACTTTCTAGTAACTTTTGCAAACAATGGTTTTAACTTAATTATTCTTTCCCGAATCTTTAAGGAACATTGTCAAATAAATAATTAAGTATTTTAAAGATGATTTGGAATTTTAAAATTACTTTTTAAGGAATTTAAATAAACGGATAATAGAAAAGCTGTTATAAATAAATGATTTAATCTTAGCTCTAAAATTTGTTGAGTAGATAGGATTTTTCTATTCGTGAGATCCAAATGTGGAGTGCTTAAACTAAGGAGATATTCAAGAGCAACCAATGCCTTGGCTCGCCTGGACTCTTTCCTGGCCGAGGAATAAATGAGGTCGAAATATTAAAAATGAGGCAAGTATAAAAGATTCAAATTTACAAATTTAATACCACTTGGATTGTGTGGAAATAATATTCCTATGGTTGATGTTAAATTCCAAGGTGGGAACCCATATTATCCATGTGAATTTAAAAGGTGGCTCCACTGTTATTTGATGGATAGTACAGGTTGAATACGAAAACTGATATCAAGTAGAATTGGTATAATTTCTATTGACCCTTTTTACTCAATAATGTTTTCGAACATGATTTATGAGAAATGATTTGGTGTTTTCCAAAGTCAAAACGAATTTTAATAATATCTTATATACTGGAAAAGAATAATATATCTCTAAAAGACATTTATCGATAATTGGCTAGGAGAGACCAGGATCAACTTTGGTTGATTCCTACCTAAAAACCACTTTGAACTAATGTACATTCGAAAGTGAAAACATGATAAAAGCAATGATCTTGAAGATGGAGATCTTTATAATGAAAGGCTACTAGCCACTAGCTCCTTGGTTTCCATACTATAAACACATGGTGGCAGCTGTACTTAATTTTGAAATCTTCGATGAAAGACTTCCCGCTACTAATCGTAGGGCAATTCCCAAAATAGTGTGTAGTAGGAGAGTGCCTTTGGTTTGTCCTGTTCTTAGACAACTGGTATGGATGAACGTTTGACATTGCATTTCTAAAATGCATGTACATTGATTTTTACCAACGTACATTTGTTTTACGGTTTATGACATAACTCTCCTACACTTAACACCCTTCTTTGAGATGTACAATCTTAAAGGTTGTACATTTGTGGAAATTAATAGTGTGTGATGGAATTGGCAATGTGGCATTCAAGTGAAATGTGTGCTATGAGAAAGGTAATCGTTACCTTATACTTCATTATCCGAGAAAGAAAAAAACAGGTTAGATGCGGCATGGCAATGTGAGTTGCACCCATTAGGTTATGATAATCACCTTTCTAAATTACCATCTATATTTCGAGTATATTGTGTATGCTTTGGGATCTTAGATAGGTTTGGAACGTTCAGGGTGATGTCATTTTCGGTACTATCTACGGTTATGGTAGGTCAATTCTGTGTTGACAGAGGACCATCTGTTGGTGCCTTGATTCATTTTTCTAGAGATGTACTGTCGAAAGATAATCCCTTACCTTGTCATTGTATGGAATCCATTCTCCAATACGATAGTTTATGGTTTTAGTCGTAGAAACTAGCATGTTAGAATTTAATTAATGCAACAATTTTGCCCAAGATATATTTATTCGAAAGAGTTTTCAAAGAATGTCATTAAAAATAATATCCCTGATTTTACATAGCAAATGTGTAACATCCCGCCTTTTTGTACATTTTAAATCGACGACAAACCACACACGTCTGACTTAAAACCATACAGAAGGGTGGATTGTTATGGGGTAAATAAGAAAAAGCAGAGAAAGAAGAAAAAACAAATAGAATCTTGCAGCGGAACGATAAAATATAATAATCAAATAAACAGTTCACGAAGTTGTTTACAAAATATTCTATTATATTTATACAATACATATCAGAGTTACACAATACCAGAGAATATTAATAATGCAGCGGAATCAATATAAGTGGTGGAATACTATAATAAATAATAATAAATCTTCGTCCTCATCCTCCAGAGTACGGTCTTTAAATTCTGAAATGCTCAGGCTGACCCAAGCGAATTGAAAAGACAAAACACTCGAGTCAGAACTAAAAGATCTTGTGTAAGTTAAATCAACGGTAAATAATATGAGTGGAACGACATCAGAGATGTTTACGGGATTTGACATCTCCTATCCAGTGTATAACGTGAGTGCAGCAACTCAAGAGATGCTCGGTATTCACATCTCCTAAGGATCCGTTAAACTATTTACTACGTAGTAATATTTCGCTATTATAATAATGTCTAATAGTAAAATAAACTTACTTTTTTCATAGCATTAAGAGGTTACCCATATAGCCCTTAACACGTAATAGTTTCAGTAGTCCATCCAGTATCAACGCATCTCTAGATCGGGAGACTACCCTAAATACTCCATGGTCTACGAGAGAAAAACAAACTCATACAAGGCGCGCTAGGGTAGGTGACACGGCACAACTAGGCAATGCCATGTAGAGATGACATCCCGGGATTATTGGCAGTATTATTTTAATAAATATTTAATTTAATTGGTTAAAATACAACTTATTATTATTTTAAATATATATATATATATATATATATATATATATATATGTATGTATTTGGTAGAAACAGTGGATTGGAATTTTAAATAAAGAGTTTTAAATTTTTTATAAAAAAAACTAAAACCTATCTTATACACATTAAAATAAAGTAAACTCTACTTATAAATATTTGATCTAAACTTATATTTATTTTTTTTTGAACGGCAAGGAGGGTTGAATGGACCCTAACCATGTTTATTAAACACACAAATATTTAAGATATAATCTAGGGTAATAATGGTTAAATAAAATAAATCTTATCAATATAAAATTTAAGAATAAACAAATATATTATTTGAAAATAAATTTAATCGTTATAGGCTTAAGAAGACATGATATTGGCATAAGTATAAAAATAAATATTTAAGTTAAAAATAAATATGTAAGTTAAAAACAAAATAAAGACATCTAAGACAAATTATATGGTCATGTAAATTATAAAGTAAAACACATTGATAAAATCCAACACCCATTTAACTATAGAACTTCATACATATTACAAGCATAAGACAACAACAAAATAAAAATAAATATTTATGAATGCCTTGCAAAAGAAGATAATATAAATATCTATGTACAAAGCAAAAGAAAAGAAAGGCAACAAATATATAAGTATGAATAAAAGGATTTTGAAACAAGACAAATGGCAATTAATGCCATATCCTTAGTACACCTTAACATATCATTTCAGCACCTAGTAGAATAAAAAATCAGCTAGTCAACAAACAGAGCAAGGAAATATCACTGCCTATTGTACAAACAAATAATAATATCACCAGTAAACTTTTATCCTATATATCAATATACTCATCTCAGTTCGTTCATCACAACTGGGTAACATGAAAGCAAACATCAGCTTATACTCAAACAAAACTCCAATTTGAAACAACAATACATATCAATACAAACCAGAAGATTGAAGAGAAAATTTCAACAAGTAAAATTCGAGCCTGATTCATCATAAAAGCAGCTCTATCATTTCTGGAATGAAGTGAGTAAACTTTCAAACTTAAAACTTAAGTAATGTGTGAATTATTGGGTGATGAATTGCTTTGCATAATGGAATGTAGGAAACCCTGTGTATTCTTGTTGATTTTAAACATCTCAGTTTTTTAGTTTAGGCCTCTGTTATGAACTGTGTATATGAAACACCTTCAGATTTGATACATTGACATATGGTTAAAGTAAACCTGTGGTGTAAGTTGAAGTTGTGCTTGCATGATGATTTTAGGATTGTAAAACATGTTTACATGTATGAAGTTGCTGTGTCTATCTGAAATCAAACAGGAGAATTTTTGTTTTTTTTCCTTAGAGGCACTAGATAAATCATAGATCATTTTCCATATCTATGATTTATTTTAGATATCAGTTTCTAAACAAAAGATGTTAATTTTAAGAAGATTCAAATTTTAAAAATGGTTTAAAGTTAATCAACCAAAGTCTTTCTGTGTCAAAGTGTTTTTCTTCAGCAAAGCAAAAATTCCCAGTTCCAAATTTATTTACAGCCTCTGTTTCTTCCATCAGTTGAGAAATTTCACTTCTTTATGCTCTGTTCTTGTTGTTTTTTTCAGGTTTAAGATTTCATTTAAATCCATTACTTCCTCTATTTTGATAGGATTTAATCATCAAACTTAAGTTGTTTGCTTAATCATAAATTAGAGTTTAAATTTTTATTTAAATAAATTAAATTGGAAACTGCTCTGAAAAAGAAATTAGAGCAGGAAATGTTGGGTTTTATAGAGATTCGAATACCTTAAATCTTTGTTTTCAGGCATATGATTCGAAACATTTTCCAAATTCATGATTTTTAGAAGTAAAATTAAAACTTTTTGTTTGGTTTTGAATGGGTATTCTGGGCTTGAACTGGATTTGAGTTTTTGGGCATTTCTGATGAACTGAAGGATCTGGGGAGGTCAAGGTTCCTGCTGGGGCTAGTCTAGTGTTGTGGGTGTTGGCAAAAATGGTGGAAATGTCAAATGATCATCGTGGCGTCGACGGCGAAGTAAGACAAGTTTCTAACCCTAGTTTTATTGTGACCGCAGTTTTTGATCACCACGAGGTCTCTGGGTGATCGAGTGGAGCAAGATTAGGGTGGTGGCCTCGTTGATGGTCGGAGGTTGTATGGCTGCGGTTGCAGCGACTCTGGTGGTTAGTATGGCTTGGTCGAAGGGATTTCAGGTCTGGATTTGGGTCCCAGGTTGCTTGTGTTTACCAAATTTTGATCGAGGGCATGTGATCATGTTTGAGTGGTCTGGGTTAGATGTGGGGATGATGGTCGAATTGTTAGGGGTAGCGTAGGTGGTCGGAAACGCCTGAATCGACGGTGCATATACACGGTGCATATACATGTCGTTACAGGTTTTTAAATCTAAAATTTAAACTAAGTTTTTTTTAAATGAATGAAGAAGGGGAACTCGGTTCAAACCAAAGCAGGTTTATAAACAGGGTTTCTTAAAGGCTTTTAAACAAGTTTTGAAATTTAAATAAATTTAGTTAAGTTTTCTTTTGTAAATTACTTTAAATGTAATAATTATTTTCTTTAACATTTAATAAAGAAATCTTGGAATTTGTTTAAATTTTGTTAATAAGTTATAGTTCTTTAAAATTAAGTAGAATTGAAATTCTAAAAAAATTTGTTTAAAAGCAAGCTTATTAATTTAAATTGGAAATAGATCTAAAATTATTGCTTGATAACATTTTAAAGAACTTAAAGGAAGTTATGACTTGTAACTTTAATCTATCAAGTTGAATTTTAAAACTTAATTAATGATTTAACTAAGCAAAGTTGATTTTAAGATAAAATCATTTAAATGGTAATTAAGGTATAAATAAGATATGGTTTTATCTTAAGATAATTATGTTTTTATGAATGGAAATTAATTAAGTTAATTAAGTATAATTAATTAGTTTAATGAATTATAAAGGATTAATTAAGAAATTAATTAAGGGTAATTAATTTACCTGATTAATAAATGATTAAAGATTAATTAATTAAATATAGATGATTTCTTATTAGGGATTGATTAATTAAGGGCAATCAATTCAGAAATAATTAGGTAACAGGAGATTAAGAGGTAAATTGCTCAATGTAAAGGAAATAGTATAATTACTTAACAAAGAAATTAATGAATAATTCCTGAATGTAACCAATAAAAAGGGAATTACTTGTTGGGAAGTAATTACTTGGTGCTTCTGTATTTGGGTGTCTGATTTATTTCTTTGTGTGAAATTAATCAATATTGAGAAAACAGGAGTTAATTGTAATTAAAGTAATTAATTTAATTCATTGGTGATTAATTAAATTAATTGGAGATGGTGTGGTTGATAATCATTCTTATAAAGGATGGGTTGGTATTCCTGATATGAAATGTTTGTGATATGATATCTTTTGATTGAATAGTGATAATCTAATTATCTATCAATGATGAATTACTATGTTAAAATTGGTATCCTGTAATTAAAATTGAATTGTATTCACCTGGTAACTTGGAGTTAAGATGACACTTGATTCGAAGGGACCGAGGTCGGGTATCAGTAAATACCCGAAACCACTTCGATTTGTAAATCTTCTATAAGTTCCTTATAGAGTTAATATGTGAAATAAATGGGCTGGAATGGAACGATCTTAGTAATTGGACAATTTTAGCTATATAAAGGTACTTAAATACTGATGTGTGAAATTAGTGTTGACTAAAGTAAGTTGAGAACTCGCTATGAAGTGTGGGTTACCAGGGTTTTAAAATAAGTTTATGCATGAATATTTCTTGTGAAGAGGGTTTACTCATGCTGGTTTCCAGCCTGACCCGGGTGTTACTTTGATGTAATGCTCGGGACAGACCGAGTATTACAGATTTTCAGGTATGAACGTTCTGGAGCTCAGGAGGCGAGCCGGATGGCAGAAACGTATAGAGTATTTCTGCTGTGTTATATTATTATAAATCTGTGATATGATAATTGTGTATATTCAGTGACTGTATATATGTGAAACTCTGATGTATATTAAATGTAATCGGCAGATATAGTATTCTTTTGTAAACTGATATTATTTATTATTATATTTATCCGCTGCGAATGTGAGATGTTTGGTGTTTCTGTTCTTCTTCTTCTATCTTTTTCTTCTTTTTTATAACTATCTGGAATTTTCGGCTTCGAAAATTTCGGGTCGTTACAATAGATATACCAATTACGCATTCGGGCTGGTGGTAACGCGTAGCGCGCAGCTACCGCCCACCTCAAGCCACACCTCCAAATAGAAAACAAAAGTGGCCACCGAATCAGTACAAAAGTCAAAGTATAATATCGAAAGGATGTATTCGATCAAAGGTGCTACCTCATTGGCCCGAGAATCGCTCCTGTTTTAGCCACCTTATGCGAACTCACGGGAGTCGGGTCCATGAATTTACCTCAAAGGAAATGCCGCCACCATTCCAACTTCATTAGGAATCTCCACCGCATACACGGTTGTTAAAGTGGTTTTCGGAGTTGGTAGAGAGTACGACAACTTCCGATCCTGGTCTCTTCAACAACCAAATGTTATTATAACACCGCGGTCATTTCAAAATAATTTATACTTCAAAACTAGGATATTATATTTATTTCAAAACCATATAAATACGATATCATTTCCAATTTAAAACCCAAATCAATATGATATCCCTTTTATTTCAAATCAATATAATATAATTTTATTTCAAATATGTCCCTTTTTCAAAAAATCATAGCACTTCCAATTTTATACTTCAAAACCAAACATTTGAAATTTTAACACCTTTAAACATAATGCTTTGAAATTCATAACTTCGAAACATTTCAGTTTCTATAAATATTTCAATTTCGATATATTTCAAGTCTTTAAATATTCCAACATTTCAAAACTAGTTTTGATAATTTAGATTCAACAATTAAATTTCTTATTATTTAGTTTTGAAATATTTTGTATAATAAACCTCTTATTATTTAAATAAAACTCAAATTACAAATAACTAGATATTGCCTTCAATTCATTATACTTGAAATAATCATTTAATCCACCTAGACCCAAAAATCGAGTTATAATAATTATACATTTTAAAATTTCCAATTTAATAAATTTCACATAAATCCTGTTGGTTTAATTCTTAAATAAATTCAATTTCATAAAATCTCAATTTATCAAAATTTCAAATCAAATTTTTTATTCGAGAAAAATTCTTAAACCATTTAATTCGCATCCATTTCATATTCTATTTCCCAAATCTTAATTTATTTAAATTATTATAACCTCTATATAAAATATGATTCAAATATTTAACCATACTTATTTTAATAAATCAAACTTCATTATTTAACTTATTGTCATTAAACAGATTTATACATAGCTTAAATACATAATTTAGCTATATATAAGATATTTTTATATAATATCAAAAAGAACCAATATTTATTTAAACCGTATAATTCTATTCAAAACCATAGAAATCATTTTCAAAATATTTATATATATAGACCGACGGTGTCTGTATATAATTTTCTATCATATGGTCAAGTGATACGGATATTAATCACTTCAATCCGCAATTTAAAATAAAAATACGATTATATATCATTTGAAACTGCAATCCCGAATCAAAAATGATAAAGAAATAAAGAACTTGCATATTATGATGATATAAATAAACATCCATTCACCCATCATAAATCATACATCCATCACAATCATCATCCAAAACAATCAGTCAACTATCAAAATATAACTGATAATATTTAACAGGTAATTAAATGGCAGTTATATTCAATAATAAAATAAATAACGATTTAATTTAAATAAATGCAATTAACAGAGATGATGATTAAAATATACGAAAAAGTCATAAATAAATGCATAATTACAACAAAAGTTTAATTTAACAAACATAAGAAATTTTAGAAGTTGAGAGTGGGTTAAAACACTCACATTTTAAATTTAAATTGAATTTAAATCCAATTTAAACTCAAAAATTTGACAGTCCCCAAATTCGTCCAAACTAGCGCCAAAATGTTCAGAATTCCAATACGAACCCAGCGGAGAAAACCGCGCGTGAATTGGAGTTCGTATGTGAATATTATTCGAGTTAGAACGATTGAATCGGAAATTTTAATAAATAATGAAAAAAACAAACCAAACGTTACCCAGTAGAGCCATGTCAGCATCTATCTGAATACGCGTAAACCATAGTGCCTTTTTTACGAAATCGCGCACGAAAACATCTGTAGCCGCCGCGCTCGGTCCATGTTGACGCGCCACTACCTCGCAGATCCATATCTCCCTGACCACACTTGACTTCGCCAGCCTTGGCCACCCTCTCCGGTAGGGTTGCGACGCCCCTAACTTGTTTCATCGTCGTCCAGTTTCATGGTCGACATTGGCAATTCAAGCAGCAACCACCTCAAACGAGACATGCCGATCATCTAATCTCAACACCCTCTACATTCTGATGCCTTCCGATCGAGCAGTCGTCGAAAATCCGCCGTCCAATAGGAAGCCCTCGCTATGAACGGTCGAAAATAAACAAGCCAATTCCGGCTACACAGAAACTCAGATCTAAAAACGAATCGCAGATATGAGATGCGTTCATTGAGAACTTTGATATATAAATTTTCTGAATTTTTCTGAGGAGTTTGAAATTTCACTTTGATTTTTGAATTGCAATTAGATCTAGGGTTTGCAGCCATTGGAAAGAGGAGGAGCTGGTGGAATTGTACGCACAGACAAATGAGAAATAGAGGTAGGCTAGGATTTATAACAGGGGATATATAGGAAAGGTTAAAATAGAATAGATGGACCCGATTGGTATACGCATTGAACGATGATTGGCCCGAAAAGCCCGTTCTGACTCCGAAACGAAACTGGGTCAACCCGTATATCAAAACAGATGTTTTAAAATATTTTAAACGCAATGGAAAAGGTTTCAAGTCCAAATTCTATTGTATGAAGAAGTTATGCTAAAATCAATATTTTTCAACTTGATTTCAATTTAATTTATTTCAAGGCGTTTCAAGCCCGTACGATCAAACGACAACCCCGATCGCTATGAAACTTGAGATCCTACAATAATTCACCATTATGCATCCGATGAAACTAGTTTCGTAAAAATCCGAGTAAGTGGCCAAAATGGCTATTTTTCCATTAATTAAATAAATTTATAATTAATTAATTAAATCAAATCTTAAATTTGAATTATATAATTGACAAATTATCTCATCTTCGATCTCTCAATCATTTACTACGACTTAAACAAATTTAAATGTCAATTTAGAGATGATTAATTTATAAATTTCAATATTAATCCTCAATTTCATTAAATTCAAAATTATAAATTTAATTTTCAATAATTCTATTAAATTCACTTTTCATTCTATTATTCAATACATCATTATCGAAAGGATAAAATTAACATTGGATTTACAAACTATTACCTTAATATTCTTATGTTCCATATTGATTTCAATTAACGCAAAAATTAGAGATTTATTACAATTGATTACCAAAGTTTATTTAACACCTTAAATAAACGAGCAACCTATATTAATTGCCACCTATTTGCTTTTAATTGCATTTATTAGTTCGTTACTTATCAATCCAGATTATAATTCCATATATAACACTAATTTTATTTCATTACATTAATATACGCCTATTTACATCTTAATTTGAATAAATATTACATTTCTAAATGTGTACTTCTATCAATTGAACACATTAATTAAGATTTTAAAACCAATAAATGAATTTACCTTAATTCCATTCTTATACCAGTTTATTACTTTACATACATTACGTATTAATTCATCAATTAACATGCTTTGAACTATTTTCCCCAGTTCACCAATTACTACCTTAAAATAAATTTACGTTTCTATTAAATTTACATTCACACTTCCGTTATTATATTAATTACCATTAAAGTAACGTTTTATTATCAACAACATACAATATAATTACTTACAGAACATTGATTATTCAATGACCATTTATTATAATTTAAATTCATTAATTTAATTCAATGCTTACATTTTGTTTTCATATATTCAATTTGTAGCTAAGTATACATCTACATTATTTCCATTGATTTGAATTTCATTCAATTTATTGATAGTTACCTTAGTTAACATTACTGTAATATTAGATTAAAATTTTTGTAACTGATTTCCAATTTAAAATCAACCAGCTACAAAACAGGTAACATACAAAAATCGTTACCGTTAATCCTTTAGTCGCATTAATAAGCTTTTATTACTTACAAATCAATGTTTCCATTTATCTTCATATACAAATTTCATTCACTTATGTTCAATTTATAGCTAAACATAACATTTAGATTTATTTTCATTAATTGGTATTCTATTTAATTCATAAATTAATTAACTTGATTGGTATTACTTAACTTGCATTCTAATTATTATTTCATAAATATGATTCCAAATCATTTCTTTAATTTATACTAACTTTTAAAAGTTTATTACTTATCTTTATTTACCTATCTTCCATTTCATAACCAAGTGCACCATTTATGCTATTTCACTTTTATTGATTTCACTTCAATTGTCAACAATTGGTTTTTTTTAATAACCATTGCTACAATTCATTCTTAACATTTATTTTAATATAAATTATTAAAAAAATTATTTTTTTATAAATTAAATTACAAAATTTAATTAAATTAACCAATTTATTTATCAAAATTTACAGGTCGTTACAAAATGCTTTGGTTATCACAAGGTAAAAACCCATCCGTGTTTATGTGCGGCATGGTCTTATAAGATACCCTTCAAAAGTACCCGTTCTTTTGATTTTTCTCACACTAGCCCCATGACTAACCCGTAGTTTATTTCCTTCTCCCCTTAAACTTTGGATGCCCTATTTTTTCCCGGCAACCAAGTAGTTGGGTAGCTTGAAAGATTTTGGGAGGAGCATGGAGCATGAAGCTGGAGGGCCCTATGTAAATAGTCATCTATTTCTATTCCTTTGTACTATTTATAAGTATCTATTAGTTCTTGTAGGATAGGCTATTATAACTGTCCCTGGCTAGGTTAATACTTTCTATGACTCTGATATCTTATTTTGAGAGTGATTATATGTACTATCTACATGTATAACTACAAGTTGTTTTAAATATGATGTGAGATTCTGTTTTTTTATATCTTCTACCTTTATTTCTTCTAAAACCCCTGATAATCTGCCACTCCGGCACTTGGATTTTGTGGCACGTGAATACCGAGGATGTGTTAGTGTCGATTTCTAAAGGTCGAGGAGGTTGGTCGTCACGGTTGGTATTAGAGCTTATAGTTGAGAAAATACCTAAGCTTAAATGGGTCAACTCATTGGAGATAAGGTTAGTTATGCCCTAGAATGAGCTTAGTTAGAGATAGAGCATATTTAAAAAATTTATCCGAATAAGTATATTCGAGTTTTATACCCATTCCCTAAGATAATCTCATCTACAATTCTAAAGATGTATCCTTAGTATATGTAGATAGTAGAAGATAAATAAAATATAAGGATGAGGAAGGGGAGGTGGCAACACCACGACCACCAATGGTCAATCAAATGCTACAGTAATCGAGGAAGTGGTAATCCCTATGCAATCTCAAATTAACTTTTTTACTCTGTGCAAGAATTACAACTTAGAGAGAAACAATTCAAAGAAACAAAGTCCATTATTGAAGTACAGGCTTGGCTCCGATCATGTGAAAGGATCTTTAAAGGATTGAATATCGGGGAAGATCAAAAAAGGTTCTTAGCTTCTTGATAGTTACAAGAAGGGGCTCTAACTTGGTGGGAGTCCAAAACTTTGAATGGTTCGGAGGACAATTTATCGTGGGAAAGGTTTAAGGATATATTTGAAGAGCAATACATGCCAGCAGCAGAAAGATTTCGTCTCTATTGGAGTTTCACAGACTTGAAACAAGAATAACTATATGTGGAGGAATATTCCTACGAGTTCAATGAACTATCTCGCTTCAGGCCTAGTTTGATAGAAACACCCCTCAAAAAGAATAAGATGTTTATTATTGGAATGAAGGAACAATATTAGGAGAGGATTACTGCTAATGTAAAAGGAATCTTTATGGACCTATTGGATATGGGGTTCCAATACGAAGCCTTAGACAAGAAGAACTCAGTGTCTGCTTAAGAAAATAGCAACAATCAGAATAAGAGAAAGAAGCCATGACAAGGAAAAACCAAGATAGGATTACAAAAGAATAATTTTAAGGATGTGACTTGTTATAATTGCCAGATGAAAGGCCATCTTTCCATAAATTGTAGAAATCCTAAGGTTCAAAGGCAGCAGCAAGAAAATGTCTCACTTAATGTGTAGAAAAGTCTCTGCCATAACTGCCACCAATCCGGACATTGGAAAAGAAAGCTCCCGTTAATGAAGATAGGAAAGCAGGCTAGAGTTTTTGCCATAATGGATAAACCCACAGCCTTTGCAGATGTAAAAGGCAAAAGAGTTCTAGAAGGTAACATCTATGTTAATAATGATTTAGTTAGAATGTTATTCGATAAGGGAGCTTCCTTTAGTTTTATTGCGAAGAGATTAGTAAATAAATTCAAACTAATCACAAAATATCTAATATCCCTATTTGTGTGTCCAACCCAATAGGTAGGTGCGACTAATCTTTGTATGATTTGCAAGGATATCCAAGTCACTTTCCCTCCCTATCATTTTTTATGTGACCTATTTATCCTTAACTTTATTGGGTTTGAAGTTTTACTCCGTATGGACTGGTTAACCAAGAATAAAGCTATTCTAGATTGCGTTAAGAGAATGGTGTCTTCATGGAACAACTTTGGAAAATTTATAGGAATATTTTGTGAGGAACTTAGTATGGTAAGGGATAGTTTCTTATATGCACTTGACTTATCTCAAAAAAGTTTGGAGACAATACCAATTATCAAGGAATTTCAGAATGTTTTTGGAGAAGTTAAAAGTTTGCCCGTGGATTGGAAAATTGAGTTATGCATCAACTTAATTCCTAGTGCAAGACCCGTTATTCACCTTATTCGAAGGATAGCCCCGAAGGAAAAGATTGAGTTGGCAGACCAAACAGATGAGTTGTTAAAGAAAGGACTAGTTAGACCAAGTCGCTTGAGTTGGGGCGTAGTAGTGGTTTTTGTTGCAAAGTCAGATGGCTCACTAAGGCTTTATGTTGACAATCGATACTTAAATAAGCAAATAATTAAAAATAGGTATCCTCTACACTACATAGATGACTTGTTTGATCAACTTCATGGTGCCTGAGTATTTTCGCAAATGGTTTTAGCCACAAGATTCCTGTTAGTCCTTGGGATGATGGTTTTGATGACAACAACCTTAGGACTTATTATAAAATATAAATACTAACATTATAGTTTAGATACATATGTGTGTATATATATATATGCATGATATAAACATACAGGTACCAAGAATGAATACTGTTCAATATAGAGATTCAAGAGTGAAGATATCAAGATTGAAGACTCATGAGTATCAAGATATCAAGAATTCAAGATTTCAAGAGTACAAGATAAGTATTGAGTCTAGAATTATGTTAAAACTTCTTAAAAGCATTTATTTCTTTATTCAAAATTTATTAGTGGAATGGAATCCACTTCGAGCCTGTTAAAGGGATGAAACCCTAGTGGGATGGAACCCACGATAATATCTAGTGGAACATATAGTGGTCTTATTTTGATATCCACTAATTTTATGAAAACGCTTTTCAAAACTATATCTCTTATTTTAAATGTTTTCAAAACCTTCTTTTCAAAAATACATCTTTCTTGTTTGAAATATTTTAGCCTCAAAATTATCTTTATCATTTTTAATATTTTGATTTCAATATTGTTCTTGATTTTAAACTATCTCTTGTTTTAGTATTTAGCTTTTAAATATTTATATACTCAGATTTTAAATCACTTTATATATTAAGATTATATATATATATTAAAAATTACTTTCTAAACTCTTTTATATGTTTAAAATATATTCAAATATATTTACAAAAGTTTAGAAATTGTTTTGACAAATCATAGAAAATAATATTAATAAGAAAAATCAAAACATCAATATTTTCCTTGAGCACGTCGACATACCCCTACCCCCATGTCGACATGGTGCGCATTAAATTCAGAATTCAAATTTTCAAAAGAAGTGTCTATTCATCATATCCTTTCACGAATAGATATGGCCGTTGATCTTCTATAAATACTGGTAAATTTAAACGAATTTTTAGCCATGTTTTTAATTATTTTCTCTCCTCTTCGTCTTCCTCATTTATCTAAAGAATCCAAAACTATACTCTGCCAAAATACCAAGTGAATCAAACTTGATTATCTCTTGTTTGATTCTCTTCCACTCTCTCCATAAGATCTCAGTGCTTTTCAGAGTTATAGGATCATTTGTAAATCAAACTGTTGAGTAAAAGGTGCGATTGAGCTTTGAAACCAATTGGGTGTGATCGTTGCCCCAGAAATCGATTAGGTGATCTTGTGGCTTGGTTAAATCAGGAGAGTTTGCCCTGGAATCGAATACAGGATAGTGTACCTCGTAGCCTTGAAACAAAGGGTGTAATCTGGGAGATTATTTCGAAAATAAATCCATACAATTGTGCGAAAATGAATGTAGGGTAACACCGAACTAGTATAAAATCCTGGTGTGTTCTTTCGTTTACTGCTTTTATTTAGTATTTGCATGTATGTCTGATTTTGTGATTATATCTATGTCTGTGAATTGCATTTATTGGTAATTAAATTACATAAGTTTCAAAAAGATTTAGAAATCCCTAAAATACTATTCACCCCCCTCTAGTGTTATTCCAACCTTAAGATGCGTGATCCGGATTTCTTACAATTCCGTCAACTAAGAATAGCTGAGGATGGCATTCCATTAATTGCATTTAGGGGTCCAGATTGCTTTTAGGAATGGTTAGTTATGCCCTTTGGGTTGACCAATGTGTCCTCTTACTTCGTAGACCTTATGGATAGAGTACTCAGAGATGTGCTGAAAAAAATCATGTTGGTTTTTATTGATGATATTTTTATCAATTCCAAAACCAAGGAGGAACTGAAAGACAACTGGAGATTGTGTTGGAAATATTGAGAAGAAATGCACTTAAAGCTAAATTCTCGAAATGTACCTTTGGAAGAAAGAAGTAAGAATCCTTGGGCATATTGTGTCAGAAGAGGGGCTCTTGGAGGATGCGGGAAAGATTTTGGCTATACGAGAATGGGAGCAACCACAGATTCCAACGGATGTCTGAAGCTTCTTAGGATTAGCCAGATACTACAAGAGGTTTATCCAAAATTTCTCCATGATTTCCTCCCACCGAACAAAATTGACTATGAAGAATGTTAAATTCGATTGGACACTAAAATGTGAAGCAGCATTCCAGGAACTCAAGAAAAGATTAACTACCGCTTAAGTCCTAGCTATTGCTGATGAAAGTGGCGATTTAACTGTATATATGGATTCTCATGGAGAAGGGGTACATTTAGTTCTGATGCAATATGGAAAATTTATCGCTTATGCAAGCAGATAACTGAAGACTCATGAAAGGAGTTATGCAACACATAGCTTAGAATTATAAGCCGTTGTGTTCACAATAAAAATATGGAGGCACTATTTATTGGGTAAGAATTCCCTATGGTTTATTTTAATAAACTCTAATTGACCTTAGTAAATAATATTCCTTCTTTAAGTAGGCAAAAATTTCAATCTCTTCACATATCACAAATCTTTGAAGTACCTATTCGCTCAAAAGGACTTTAATATGAGACAACAATGTTGGATAGAATTTCTCATGTCATATGATCTTGACATTTTATATATGCCTGGGAAAGCCAATGTAATAGCAGATTCACTAAGCAGAAGAATGCCATTATAGCTTATCTCGTAGTGACTCCGACTCTCCTGGAAAGAATGCCAGCAATCAAAGAGATAGGCATCTAAAGAAGACAATAGAGGATATAAGCGAAGGGCAGGATTCAAGCTTGAAAATAGATAACCGAGGGATATTATGGTTAAATAGGAGAATTTGTGTTCTCGATGTTGACAGCATAAGGCAGGAAATATTAACTGAATGCCATCAATCCAAGCTTAATACTCACCTTGGGGATAAAAAGATATGCAAAGACGCGAAATGGATGCTTTGGTGGAAGGGTATGAAGAGGGACATTGCCATCCACGTTAGTAGATGTACAAATTGTCAGCAAAGCAAAAGTGATCAACAAAAGACTGGTGGAGTACTTAAACCTTTGGAGATTCCAACTTGGAAGTGGGACCAAATATCGATGGATTTCATCGACGACTTAGGTTGAACAAGGAAGGGAAATGAAGGCTTTTGGGTTATCATAGACTGGTGATCAAGAGTACATACTTTATTCCAATAAAGCCAATAAGGACCGCTTCAAGTCTGGTAGACATATACATGAAGGAAATTGTAAGATTACATGGAGTTCCAGGCAGTATAGTTAATAATCGGCACCTGATTTTTACAATTTAGTTTTGGGGGGCATTACAGACAGCTTTGGGAAACAAGCTGTCTTTAAGCACCACATACCATCCTCAAACTATTAGGCAGACCGATAGGGTAAACAGAATCTTGGAAGATCTTCTATGAGCTTGTGTCTTAGATTTTGGAGGTTCATGGGAGAGTCATCTTCGTTTAGTGGAATTCTCCTACAACAATAGCTATCAGGCAAGCATTGAAATGGCACCATATGAAGCATTATATGGTTGTCCATGTATATCCCTAGCATGTTGGATCGAAACTGGAGATCAGTTAGTACTTGACCCTGATATGATCCGAGAAGCCTTAGGAAAAGTAGGCACGATCCGGAAAAAGCTGAAAGGCACAAAGTCGGTAGAAGAGTTGCGCCGATCAAAGGGGTAGGAATTTGGAATTTTCAGTGGAAAATTTGGTATTTATGAAGATCTCTCCCATGAGGGAATAGTGAGATTTGGAAGAACTGGGAAGCTAGCATCCTGATATATTGGGGCTTTTTACATTCTTGAGCAAATTGGACCATTAGTCTATCGAGTAGAATTGCTAGAAAGATTGTCGGTTGTACACAATGTTTTTCATGTATCCCATTTATGGAAGTATGTGTATGACCCGTAATAAATTATAGAGAAGGAAACATAAGAAGATTTGGAAGTGGAACCTAATTTGAAAGTTATTAAACAACCAAGTTGAATCGTGGATCGTGATGAGAAGCGATTAAGGTGAAAGGTTGTGCGATTAGTGTAAGTTCAATGGAGTGGTGGCGTTAATGATTGCACATGGGAAACAACAGACAGAATTAAAAGGGCATATCATGAGTTTAGCGTAGATGTGTAGCCTATATGTATATATTTTATCGTTATAGTGTACTTATTCCTTTTTGAGTTATCTTCTTGTCATAATTTCGAGGAAGAAATTCATTTAAGGAGGAAAGTCTATAATGACCCGTGAATTTACCATTTTGGAAAAGTATGTTTAAATTTAAAAATATTCAATTATAATATTTTTTAACATTATAATGGTGTTTTGAACAATAAATAATATTGGTAATCTTATTTTTGAATAAATATTTACAAAAATATATAATTTGGAAGACATATCGATAAAATTATCGAAAATCGTTTTATCGATAAACAGCTCTTTGGCCATCTAAAGTTGTGCACGAAGCTGGATACATACACTCATTTATCTATATGAGTGAGAATATATAATAAAATTATTTATTTCGTTTTTGAAAATAAAATGGCTTTATGACATCATTAGCGATATCAGTATTTTGGAATAATTAACTTTTGAATTTAAATGGAGTTTAAAATAATTATTTTAAATATCAAATGAAGCCCTTTTAATTATTATATAATGATATAAACATTATTTTCAAACTTCTTTTAAAAATTTATGTATATAACTAAAAAGTGAAAATATGACTGGAAATTGAAATCAGATTTCGTAACGATTCAACGTAGAAAAATTATATAACGTTATTGATCATTATGATATACATATGCACATATACATGTGCACATACATGTACATATACACATGCACACGAAAACACGCACACAGATATATAAACATATACGTACATGCATACACATAAATATATGCACACAAATAAAAAAATAAAAGATAAAAGGAAATATCATGATATTATTTTATAAATATCATGATATTTTCCAACCAAAGTCCACCATCAACTTACCATCACACACACACATTTAAGTAGCACATGGGGGTTACTTTGGGCCGTGGGTAGTGATGGAGGAGGAGGGTGTGGTGGTGTTGAAATTATGATGTGTTTGCAGTTAAATACCATGATATTTTATCACTTCCATTTGCCTATAAATACCCACCATCCATCTTCACTTCCATTGATCTTTCCTCCTTCATTTTCTGAAGCTTCTTCACCTTTTTATAAACCTTATTAATGGATTCTTACCTTAGGAAATTTATAGAGAAAAATATTGCAAAAGGTAATTTAATTTATATAGTAAATATATATTATCCAAACACCTCAAAATCAAAGAAACTCTTCCTTTCTCCCCTTGGAACCCACGACCAGAACCTCCTACCACCTAAGGCTGAGTCTTCCCTCTCTTCCAAGCTAGGCCAAGAGCATCCAAGCAGCAAAGGCCAAGGCCAAACCCCCTAGGAAGCATTAGTGCAAGCTTCATGGGCCCTAATTCTGGAATAGCGAACTTATAGTCATTTTAAAGATAGTTCGATTAAATCTACGATGAGAAAACTCTATTTATATTATGATATGGATGATGATATGATATGTTTGGAATGATTGGTTGTTATTTTTTGATTTTCATGTTTTGATTGTGAAAATATATGGCTATATGGATTTGTAAATAATTAACGCTTAAAACACGTCTACACAAACAAACGGAAATCACTTTCCGAAATGAATTAAAAACATTTTATGAGATGATTAAAGCTCTTTAAATTAGTTTATAAATGGTTTATAATCAGTAAAATTCAATTTGATGAAGTTTTTAAAAGAATTGGAATTGGATTCAAAACTAGACACATCACGTAACGACCGTTCGCATTTTCACGCCGTAAAGTTTAAATCCATTTATACAATGGAATAGGGTCGGAATTCTTTTGGAAAAGAATTTTGTAAAATATTATAATCACATTCTCAAAAAAAGAAATAGATTGAGATTTCATTTAGTATATTTTGAAACATGAGCAAAATAAGTTTTCAAAATAATCGCGCTTTGACAGTTCGAAAACCAAAGCAATAAATTCTTTAAACATATATTTTTAATTCTTTGAAAATATAAAATAAATTTATATATATATATATATATATCAAAATCTTTAAAAAATATTTGAGTTATAAAAATAGACTTCCAATTGGTCGAAAACTTATTTTGATCAAAGAGGCCTTAAAAACATTATTTGCAGCACTTTCTAGTAATTTTTGCAAACAATGTTTTAACTTAATTATTCTTTCCCAAATATTTTAGAAACATTTTCAAATAAATAATTAAGTATTTTAAATATGATTTGTAAGTTTTAAAATTACTTTTGAAGGAGTTTAAATAAACTATTAAAAGAAAAGCTGTTGTAAATAAATAATTTAATTTTGGCTCCAAAGCCGATGAGTATACTGGATTTTTCTACGCGTGAGATCCAGATGTATGGTGCTAAAACTTAGGAGATGTTCAAGAGTAGTCAGTGCTGTGGCTCACCTAGCCTTTTTCGTGGGCGAGGAATAAATAAGGTCGAAATGTCGGAAACGAGGCAAGTATAAAATATTCAAATTCACAAATTTAATACAACTCGGATTGTGTAGAAGTAATCATCTTCTACTTGGTTTTAAATTTCGAAAAGGTAACCTATCCTATCCATGTGAATTTAAAAGGTGGTTCTACCGTTATTCGATAGATGGTAAAGGTTGAATATGGAAACCGAAATTGAATAAAATTTGTATAATTTCTATCGACCATTTTTACTTAATACTGCTTTCCAACATGATTTATGAGAAATGGTTTGGTGTTTTACAGAGTTAAATAGGGATTTAATAATCTCATATATACTGAAAAAGAAATGATATATCTCTAAAAGATATTTCATCGACAATTGATTTAGAGGGACCGAGATTGGATTTGGGTCCTTCTTATCTAAAAATCACTTCGAACCAATTTATGTTCGAAAGTGAAAATATGATAAAGTAAATGATTTTGAAGACGGAGATCTTCATAATAAAAGGCTACTTGCCACAAGCCCCTCGATTTCCATATATACATATGGCGGCAGTAGTACTTAATTTTGAAAATCTTCGATGTAAAGACTTCTCACTACTAATCTTATGGGCAATTCCCAAAACAGGATGTAGTAGGAGAGTGCCTTCGATTTATCCTGTTTCTAGATAACTTGTATGGATGAATGTCTGACATTTAATTTCTGAAATGCACGTGCATTGATTTTTACAAATGTACATTTGTTTGGTGGCAAGGAGGTAACTCTCTAATACTTTAGACCCTTCTC
Organism: Allium cepa; assembly: GCA_030765085.1. NCBI lineage: Eukaryota > Viridiplantae > Streptophyta > Magnoliopsida > Asparagales > Amaryllidaceae > Allium > Allium cepa. The sequence continues at coordinate 751,841,752 of CM060931.1, read as the reverse complement.
TGAGATGTACAGGCTTAGAGGTTGCACATTTGTGGAAATCAATAGTATGTAATGGAATTGGCAACATGGCATTCAAGTAAAATATGTGCTGTGAGAAAAGTAATCATTACCTCGAGATCATCACCTGGGAATGACAAAAACAGGGTAAATGCGACAGGGCTATGTGGGTCGCACCCATTAGGATATGATTATCACCTTTCTAGATTACCATCTATATTTAGGGTATGTTGTGTATGCTTTGGGATCTCGGATAGGTCAAAAACGACTGGGGAGATGACATATTCAGTATTGTCCATGGTAAAGGTAGGTCAGTTTTGTGTTGGTAGAGGGCCATCTTTTCGTGCCTCGGTGCAATTTTCTTGAGATATTCTATTGAAAGGTAGTCCCTAACTTGTCATGTATGGAATTCATTCTCCAATACGAGTCTTTACGGTTTTAGTTGTAGAACTTAGTATGTTTGAATTTAATTAATAACAATTTCAGCTAAGATTATATATATTTATTTAAAAGAGTTTTCAAAGAATGTCATTAAAAGTAATCTTTCTGATTTTACATAGCAAATGTTTTGGTTATCATAAGGTGAAAACCCATCCATGTTTATGTGCAGCGTGGTCTTATGAGATACCCTTTGATATCAAGAGTATTCATTCTATTGAGTTTTCTCGCACCAGTCTCATGACTGACCCAGAATTTATTTTCTTTGCCCTTTAAACTCTGGATGCCTTATTTTTTCGGGCAGCCAAGTAATTAGGTAGCTTTGAGCATTTTGGGAGGAGCATGAAGCATGAAGTTGGAGGATCCTATGTAGATAGTCATCTATTTCTATTTTCGCTATATTATGTATAAGTATCTACCAGCACCTATTGGGATAGGCAGTTATAACTGTCCCTAGCCGGATTAGTACTTGTTATGACTCTGATATCTCATTTTAAGAGTGACTGTATGTACTATTACATGTATAACTATAAGTTGTTTTAAATATGAGGTGAGATTTTTTTGTTCTGTCTTCTATCTTTATTTCTTTTAAAACCCCTGATAATCCGCCTCTCTGGCACTTGGATTTGCAGCATGTGAATACCATGGTTGTATTAGCATCGATTTTTGAGGGTTGAGGAAGCGGGTCATCACATAGCTATCGTAGGTTGATAGCTCTATTAGCTATCGCAGGTTAAGAACTTATGAGCTATCGCAAGTTAACAATTCAAATAGCTATGGCCAATTGACCTGCGATAGTTGTTGCAAGTTGACACCCCATTGGCTATCGAGGTTGACTACCATTTACTGTCGCAACTTGATACTAGTTCTCTATCGTATGTCGATAGTTTTAGTGCTATTGCAAGTTGATGGATTAAGCGCTGTCGTAGGCTGACTTTATACGGGCTATCACAAGTTGAAATAGCAATTCTGTAACTAACTTGAAAACTGTTTTATTACCATTCAAAGTAATTCCTCTACACCAAACTTTGTTCTGTTTCAAATTATCATTGGTCAATATAAGCTTTTATAGTTTTATTTTCAAAAATTGTTAGCTGCTTTTTAAATTAATTAATTACTTATCTTATAATAAATAACTCTTTCCTTTGCTAAATAATTCATAAAAAATCAAAGCCTTATAAAAAATAACTCTCTTCATATATTATCCCACATCTCATCACATTACAAATAAATCCCTTATAATAAAAACTCTTATTTTGCCTTTATAATTAATTACTTTCCTAAGGGGGATTTAATGATAATTAATATTATATTAAGTATGCAATTAATACGTTATAATTGTACGTTATTTATGCATATATATATATATATATATATATATATGCAAAAGTAAGAATATATGTTAGTGGCGTATAACTTGCAGAAATGATGCTAGCACTAACTATGAACAAGTGCCTCAAAGTGGCAAAACTTAGGCAATCTCGAAGGGTGGAAGATTGGGTTTTACATACCCGTTTTTTGAAAATCGATCATCATCTAACAGCCGACCACGGTGAGGGTTTGTCAATCGAAGGTTTTCGACATGGTCACATGACAAGCGATGCAGAAGAAGGTCATCATAGGAGGAATTGACATAGAATTGCGATTATAATAACTGGATTACACACGTTCAGGACTCGCGTGACCAAGGCAGTTATCACAAATACTACACAACCTCTTGTTCATTGTTTATGCATAGTGAAGATTGGATGGCTTACAAAATAGTAATATTCTTTAATGGGTTGAAGCTTTGAAATTTGGGCTTGTAGAGATCACATACCAATGAAGATTAGAGTTAATTTGGAGGAATTATTTTATTTCAGTCAGAATTATATATATGGTGTTAATTAGATTATGTAGCCTTTTTATTGCTTGTGCTACTACTTATGTTGTACTTTGCAATCTTTGTTATGTTGAAAGCAATAAAAGGAACCTATTTCCAAAATATATATCTGTGTGTGTATGTATATATACACAGATATGTATACATGCAGACACATATAAATATGCGTCTAAAATAAGCATGCAAAGATTAAGCCATATGCTAACACTTAAATGTCAAATTTTCAAATTTATACAAGTCCAATTCCAGATCAAAACATATTCCATATATCCAATATCCATAATTAAATCAAAAAACTTGTATAAAATAGAATCCACAACCAACTTATATTATACAAAAATAACGGAATTAATCATTAATGAAAATTTACAGTTCAAATACTTTTACGCTCTATTCAATTTCTTTGTGTAAAATTGAAAAGGAATTTCTATTTAAAGTGTGGAAATAGGCAGTGTAAACAACGAACAAAAGAATCCATATCTCCCACACCATTTCCAATTTATTCTTTTCAAAACACTTAACCATATCCAAAAAAAAAGATAAAAAGTGAAACAAAATGCAAAACATTAGATTGCAATACTTACATAATTCCATTATTTTAATAAATATAGAATAATTGAGATTCAAACTGAAGAATCGACATTTCACTTTAGGGGAATTTTGGGGTTTTAGTATGATGTTTGGAGAAATTCCCCGAATGCATATATCAGATCAAGGTTACTACAAAGTTACCAAAATAGAAAAAACTAAGATTTCCACTCATAATCAATCCTTAGCTCTTCCCTTTTTGGATTTGATATGCCTACTTTAATCTCTTTCAGATCTCTCCTTTTAAAAATATATAACAAGGGTATTATATACGAATTAGGGATTACAGAAGAAAACGATTAGAAATTGAATAATTAAACATCTCAAATTCTTACTTGAAACCCTAAAGTATTTTTCGAAACCTTCGAGGAGAAAGACTAACAAAGCATCGCTTGTTTCCCAAAATAATCTGTGAACAAAACTGCGGGGTTAGGCTTTTATTTATGGTTGTTAGAAAGCGCTAGAACCATCAGATTTAAGTAGGTTTTGAATAACAAAATCCAAGTCGTTTAATTGTTGAAAACCCTAGCCACCATTAATAGGGACCGGTCGACCGACCCTACCCTACCAGTCGACCATTAGTGGTTGACCGGCCCATGTTAGGCAGTCGATCAGTGGTCCTACTTTGAAAACATTATCCTACTGTTGTTGATTAATTTATTTTATTCCTTAATTAAACTTTTAACGTTTACCTTGATTTTAACATTTACTTAATCCCTAAGTCTAGTTACTATAAATTTTTGAATATCAAATTTTAAAATTAATTATTAATTTGAATTTGAATTCCATTTAAATTATTTTAAATTTGAAAACCTCAAACATCCATAACTATGTCGTTTGAGCACCATTTGCAAAACATTATATATGGAAATTCATCAAAAATCGCCATGAACGCAATAGCACAAACTCTGTGGCCCAATACTAAATGTTGCACGATTTCCATTTTTAGCCTTATCATGTTTAATTAATTAATTTAACTTATTATTTCTTATTAATTTTTACGGGGATTGTTAATGTTTAAAATCGAACGCTAACACCCCGGTGTATATTGAGATTGAGTGAAAGCACTACCTATGAACACGGGAACTAAAACAAGTAGAAAAGTCACAGAGAAAGCAGAAAAGACAACAGTTTTTATAGTGGTTCGGCTTCAGGTAAGCCTACGTCTGTTTGCGCCAAAATTGGTCACAAACACCCAATATCACGAAAGCACCCGTTTGCGTATTCAACTTGATAATAATCAACACAGAACTCAGCAACAATCAATATAAAATTCAGCTCTACGTAACAAATCACAGTTATTCACAAACAACAATCACAAACACAGGATTTATAGTGGTTCGGCGTTCGTGCCTACGTCCACTTTGAAGGATTTCTCTTTATTGCTTTGCTCGATTCAATCGATTACAATGGATTACAGTAGATGATAGCTTTGAAATCTGAATACAACAGTGATTGTGGTAGATAGACTTGAATCCGGCAGAGTCTTGGCGTTCAATGGCAGAAGTTGTTCGAAGATCCCCCTTTCTGAAGGCTTCAGGGTGCTATTTATAGGCGTTGGAGGCCCAGATCTGGCTGAAACTTCGGGAGACTTCTTCTGGCACGTGAGTGGACCCACGCGACCGATCCCACCAAGTTTCGTCTCGATCTGACATCGGTTCGAAGTGATTTCGAACCCATCAAGAATTGGTCCAATCGAGCTGAAACTTGGCAGGGACAATCTTTACCTCATATGGAAGCTACTGTGAAAATTTGGTTGCATTTGGATTTGTGGTTGAGGAGATATGCTCGGTTCGAAATGGGGTTTTCTTGGTTGACTGTGTCGTTCGAACCCATGATTTCGAACCCATGGTTTCGAACCCATGAGTGCACGTGGGTTTGCAGTGACGTGGCGCGTATCTCTCGAATCGATCCTAACTTATCTCCGAATGGACCGCTTCTACTCCGTGAACTACGGCGAACACGTCATCCAAACCAACTGACTCGGTGGATTCGAACTAAGGAGTATTCCTGGGTTCGAACGTGACCGATTCGAATCAAGGAATCCCTATGGGTTCGAATTCGATCGGTTCGAACTGGGTCGTTCGATGGGTTCGAATTAAGGGCTTGCATGGGTTCGAAGTAAGGATGCGAAGCTGAGCGGCGCCATGGATTCGAAGGTAGGCCATTGTGGTGGAGTCGAAGGCAATGGAGTCGAAGGCGATGGAGTCGAAGGCGATGGAGTCGAAGCAGGTACTAGCTGATGGGTTCGAACGTGGCTTGGGTTCGAACTTCACGGTTTCGAAGGCAAGCGCGTGGATGGGTTCGAACTATGTGGGTTCGAAGGAGATGGTTTCGAAGGTGATGGGTTCGAAGCACTCCAGTGCGATGGGTTCGAAACAGACAGTGACCACCTTTCTCAATTTGAATCCATCATATCTTGAGCATACGAACTCCGATTGACTTGAAATTTGAAATGGTGACTCCTACGACCTTTCTTGTCATGTCCTATCAATTGTGGCCTGATCCGGACTCGGACAAAATTCATCGATATCCATAGCAAAGTGAAGTATAACCAATCTCTGAGACGAACTGTCTTTCGTTTTCGACCAATCTTTTGGTATCACGGCTTTGCCAAAAAGTGGGATAACATTTTGCCCCCCAAAACATGCCTTGCGGTAGGAAGGTGTGTTTTGTAATGCCTCGAGTTGGATGTTCGTATCCGATCATCAACCTGCAAAGAACTTGATAGTTTTCATATGGCCTCAAATGACGATCGTTCGGGATCAAGCCATTTGGGATGAAGCGCGGCCGTTCATGGTCGAGCGCTTAACGTCAAATGACGATCGTTCGTGATCGAGTCATTCGAGGTGAAGTGCGACCGTGCGCGGTCGAGCGTATAAATCCATGCATCGATCGTTCGGGATCATATACTGTTTGAGGTGAATCGGGACCGTTCGCGGTCCGTGCCGTTCGTGGCATAGGATGAAATAAGACCGTTCGCGATCGTTCGCGGCAAATGATGAGAATAGGACCGTTCGCGGCCGATGCTATTTATGGCAAAAAGATTGAATGGGACCGTTCGCGGTCGATGCCGTTCGCGGCAATTGATGATCGTTCGCGACCAAGTGCCGTTCAAGGCGAATGGTGACCGTTCGAGGTCGGATTTTATGATTAGTGAATCATGACCGTTCGCGGTCGGTGCCGTTCAAGGCAGAGAGTGATCGCGATCGTGTGCCGTTCGAGGCGGATTTGTGACCGTTCGCGGTCTGGTGTCGGACCTCAAGTGACGACCGTTCACGATCAAGCCGTTTGAGGCGTGATGAGTTGTGACTGTTCGAAGTCGAGTGGTGATCGTTCGCGATCGGGTGCCGTTCGAGGCGAGTTGTGTGCCCGGGAGGGCTTGATATTATCGATGTCAGGGTCACGTTCGGGTGAGATCCTGGATCGTTTGTCAGGGCGGTTCATCGCCATCTCAGAGCATGCCTAAGGATCGTTCGCGACCCCGTACATGTGTAAGTAGCTTAGCCATTCCAGAGTTATCAGAATCAAATATCTATTACACGGATGAGTTTCAAAAACAATGTCCAAACAAACAGCAAACAAACAGGGTCTAAATGTTCAAATTAAAATGATATGAAAGCAAAGCACGGATGTCGAAGCGTAAGTTCCCACCACGAAACGGTCAATGATCATTCAGAGCATGCCTGGAGATCGTTCGCGATCTCGCACATGTGTAAATGATTTGATTGCGTTAGTGGAAGCTTACAACTTGTTCATCGTTATCTCACTCAATTGATAACCAAACGGTGCCTTGATTCTGGATCGCCTCTAGCTGATGTGGACGGTGGTCGTTCTGGTTCCGCCACAGGGGCTCGCCTCCTTACATATTGAAGGAGCATACCGTTCCTGATATGTCCTTCCACCTCATCCTTCAGGTGCCTACAATCGTTAGTGTTATGACCATTTAATTCATGGAATACACAGAACTTATCTGATTTCCTCTCGTCAGAGGTAGGATCCCTTCGCATCGGCCTACGGTACGGAATCTGTTCCTTGGTATCCTGATAAATTCGTTCCAAGCTCTCGTTCAACTCAGTGTAGGTAGTGAATCGCGGCTCCCTCCGTTGCCGCTTTGATCTGTCTCCGTTATTCTCAATCCTTCTTTTACCTTTATCCTTGTCTGAATCCCTTCTAGGGGGCTTTTCGTCTTTGAGTGCATAAACTTCTATCCCGTCTCCTTCTTCTCTTTCTGCACTCGCATCCTCTAATCGTAAAAACTTTTCCGCCTCGTGATAAAATTCTCCTAGATCCATAGATGGATCCTTAGTTAGCGAATTTTTGAATTCTATTCCGTCCGCTATTCCGGACACAGCCGCCATCATAACCATGGATGGATCCGGTCTATCCACGGAAGCCGCCGCTGCATTGAACCGTGTCAGGAAACTTCTCAATGTTTCTCCAGCCTTCTGTTTCAAAGTTGCCAGTGTCATCACATTCTTAGGTCTTGTAATGTGAACCCTGAACTGCCTCATAAACCTCTCAGTTAAATCGTTCCATGTTCCGATGGACCCACTATCTAATTGCCTGAACCATAACGCCGCAATATCCGCCAAGTACAGTGGAAAGCACCGGGCCATAACTTCCTCTGATGCCCCCAGCACTTCCATATGCCTCATATATTTTGTCAGATGGACCGTGGGGTCCGTTCTCCCGTCATACATGTCCAACGATGGTAGTTTGAAATCTGGTGGGTTTCTAGCTCGTCTGGTTGCCGGAGTGAAAGGACTCCTATTAACATCCTCTAGGTCCTTGTTCACCAAACCGCCTCTCATTGCTCGCCTAACCATATCTGCCAGCTTGTCGGTGTCTCCAAGATGCAGCCTTCGTTCGTCACTTTCATCCTGCCCCCCGAGTTCACGAGGGAATTCTGAGATGTGCCCCCTTGACTGAGCGTTCATTCCTCTGCTGTCTCCAGGTTGTGCAGATATTCCTCTTTCTCCTTCCGAAATTGGACCAACATTCTCCATGGGTGTGCCCCCTAATCCGGGTGCGACGCCAGATGGTCCTGCTTCGTTCTGAACTCCATTGGTTTCCCTATTCTGCGCTCCAAGCTGTCCTATCTGTTGAAACAAACTCTGGATCAACTCCTCCTGCTTCTTCATCATCGTCTCCATCTCGTCTCTAGTGATGTAGATCGATGGTTGATTCGCTCCTGAGGAAACCTCCTGACTTCCTTGTTGTTCACTCCTTTCTGGCCTTGGCCTTCTACTCGATTGTCTCGTCATAACTTCTCAAATTTAAACTTCCAAACTTTCTCTGAATCAATTATCAACTGGTAGAACTCCTGAGTTCAGGTTCTCAGTGAAAGCACCAAAATGTTTGCGCCAAAATTGGTCACAAACACCCAATATCACGAAAGCACCCGTTTGCGTATTCAACTTGATAATAATCAACACAGAACTCAGCAACAATCAATATAAAATTCAGCTCTACGTAACAAATCACAGTTATTCACAAACAACAATCACAAACACAGGATTTATAGTGGTTCGGCGTTCGTGCCTACGTCCACTTTGAAGGATTTCTCTTTATTGCTTTGCTCGATTCAATCGATTACAATAGATTACAGTAGATGATAGCTTTGAAATCTGAATACAACAGTGATTATGGTAGATAGACTTGAATCCGGCAGAGTCTTGGCGTTCAATGGCAGAAGTTGTTCGAAGATCCCCCTTTCTGAAGGCTTCAGGGTGCTATTTATAGGCGTTGGAGGCCCAGATCTGGCTGAAACTTCGGGAGACTTCTTCTGGCACGTGAGTGGACCCACGCGACCGATCCCACCAAGTTTCGTCTCGATCTGACATCGGTTCGAAGTGATTTCGAACCCATCAAGAATTGGTCCAATCGAGCTGAAACTTGGCAGGGACAATCTTTACCTCATATGGAAGCTACTGTGAAAATTTGGTTGCATTTGGATTTGTGGTTGAGGAGATATGCTCGGTTCGAAATGGGGTTTTCTTGGTTGACTGTGTCGTTCGAACCCATGATTTCGAACCCATGGTTTCGAACCCATGAGTGCACGTGGGTTTGCAGTGACGTGGCGCGTATCTCTCGAATCGATCCTAACTTATCTCCGAATGGACTGCTTCTACTCCGTGAACTACGGCGAACACGTCATCCAAACCAACTGACTCGGTGGATTCGAACTAAGGAGTATTCCTGGGTTCGAACGTGACCGATTCGAATCAAGGAATCCCTATGGTTTCGAATTCGATCGGTTCGAACTGGGTCGTTCGATGGGTTCGAATTAAGGGCTTGCATGGGTTCGAAGTAAGGATGCGAAGCTGAGCGGCGCCATGGATTCGAAGGTAGGCCATTGTGGTGGAGTCGAAGGCAATGGAGTCGAAGGCGATGGAGTCGAAGGCGATGGAGTCGAAGCAGGTAGTAGCTGATGGGTTCGAACGTGGCTTGGGTTCGAACTTCACGGTTTCGAAGGCAAGCGCGTGGATGGGTTCGAACTATGTGGGTTCGAAGGAGATGGTTTCCAGTGCGATGGGTTCGAAGCACTCCAGTGCGATGGGTTCGAAACAGACAGTGACCACCTTTCTCAATTTGAATCCATCATATCTTGAGCATACGAACTCCGATTGACTTGAAATTTGAAATGGTGACTCCTACGACCTTTCTTGTCATGTCCTATCAATTGTGGCCTGATCCGGACTCGGACAAAATTCATCGATATCCATAGCAAAGTGAAGTATAACCAATCTCTGAGACGAACTGTCTTTCGTTTTCGACCAATCTTTTGGTATCACGGCTTTGCCAAAAAGTGGGATAACATTTTGCCCCCCAAAACATGCCTTGCGGTAGGAAGGTGTGTTTTGTAATGCCTCGAGTTGGATGTTCGTATCCGATCATCAACCTGCAAAGAACTTGATAGTTTTCATATGGCCTCAAATGACGATCGTTCGGGATCAAGCCATTTGGGATGAAGCGCGGCCGTTCATGGTCGAGCGCTTAACGTCAAATGACGATCGTTCGTGATCGAGTCATTCGAGGTGAAGTGCGACCGTGCGCGGTCGAGCGTATAAATCCATGCATCGATCGTTCGGGATCATATACTGTTTGAGGTGAATCGGGACCGTTCGCGGTCCGTGCCGTTCGTGGCATAGGATGAAATAAGACCGTTCGCGATCGATGCCGTTCGCGGCAAATGATGAGAATAGGACAGTTCGCGGCCGATGCTATTTATGGCAAAAAGATTGAATGGGACCGTTCGCGGTCGATGCCGTTCGCGGCAATTGATGATCGTTCGCGACCAAGTGCCGTTCAAGGCTAATGGTGACCGTTCGAGGTCGGATTTTATGATTAGTGAATCATGACCGTTCGCGGTCGGTGCCGTTCAAGGCAGAGAGTGATCGCGATCGTGTGCCGTTCGAGGCGGATTTGTGACCGTTCGCGGTCTGGTGTTGGACCTCAAGTGACGACCGTTCACGATCAAGCCGTTTGAGGCGTGATGAGTTGTGACTGTTCGAAGTCGAGTGGTGATCGTTCGCGATCGGGTGCCGTTCGAGGCGAGTTGTGTGCCCGGGAGGGCTTGATATTATCGATGTCAGGGTCACGTTCGGGTGAGATCCTGGATCGTTTGTCAGGGCGGTTCATCGCCATCTCAGAGCATGCCTAAGGATCGTTCGCGACCCCGTACATGTGTAAGTAGCTTAGCCATTCCAGAGTTATCAGAATCAAATATCTATTACACGGATGAGTTTCAAAAACAATGTCCAAACAAACAGCAAACAAACAGGGTCTAAATGTTCAAATTAAAATGATATGAAAGCAAAGCACGGATGTCGAAGCGTAAGTTCCCACCACGAAACGGTCAATGATCATTCAGAGCATGCCTGGAGATCGTTCGCGATCTCGCACATGTGTAAATGATTTGATTGCGTTAGTGGAAGCTTACAACTTGTTCATCGTTATCTCACTCAATTGACAACCAAACGGTGCCTTGATTCTGGATCGCCTCTAGCTGATGTGGATGGTGGTCGTTCTGGTTCCGCCACAGGGGCTCGCCTCCTTACATATTGAAGGAGCATACCGTTCCTGATATGTCCTTCCACCTCATCCTTCAGGTGCCTACAATCGTTAGTGTTATGACCATTTAATTCATGGAATACACAGAACTTATCTGATTTCCTCTCGTCAGAGGTAGGATCCCTTCGCATCGGCCTATGGTACGGAATCTGTTCCTTGGTATCCTGATAAATTCGTTCCAAGCTCTCGTTCAACTCAGTGTAGGTAGTGAATCGCGGCTCCCTCCGTTGCCGCTTTGATCTGTCTCCGTTATTCTCAATCCTTCTTTTACCTTTATCCTTGTCTGAATCCCTTCTAGGGGGCTTTTCGTCTTTGAGTGCATAAACTTCTATCCCGTCTCCTTCTTCTCTTTCTGCACTCGCATCCTCTAATCGTAAAAACTTTTCCGCCTCGTGATAAAATTCTCCTAGATCCATAGATGGATCCTTAGTTAGCGAATTTTTGAATTCTATTCCGTCCGCTATTCCGGACACAGCCGCCATCATAACCATGGATGGATCCGGTCTATCCACGGAAGCCGCCGCTGCATTGAACCGTGTCAGGAAACTTCTCAATGTTTCTCCAGCCTTCTGTTTCAAAGTTGCCAGTGTCATCACATTCTTAGGTCTTGTAATGTGAACCCTGAACTGCCTCATAAACCTCTCAGTTAAATCGTTCCATGCTCCGATGGACCCACTATCTAATTGCCTGAACCATAACGCCGCAATATCCGCCAAGTACAGTGGAAAGCACCAGGCCATAACTTCCTCTGATGCCCCCAGCACTTCCATATGCCTCATATATTTTGTCAGATGGACCGTGGGGTCCGTTCTCCCGTCATACATGTCCAACGATGGTAGTTTGAAATCTGGTGGGTTTCTAGCTCGTCTGATTGCCGGAGTGAAAGGACTCCTATTAACATCCTCTAGGTCCTTGTTCACCAAACCGCCTCTCATTGCTCGCCTAACCAATCTGCCAGCTTGTCGGTGTCTCCAAGATGCAGCCTTCGTTCGTCACTTTCATCCTGCCCCCCGAGTTCACGAGGGAATTCTGAGATGTGCCCCCTTGACTGAGCGTTCATTCCTCTGCTGTCTCCAGGTTGTGCAGATATTCCTCTTTCTCCTTCCGAAATTGGACCAACATTCTCCATGGGTGTGCCCCCTAATCCGGGTGCGACGCCAGATGGTCCTGCTTCGTTCTGAACTCCATTGGTTTCCCTATTCTGCGCTCCAAGCTGTCCTATCTGTTGAAACAAACTCTGGATCAACTCCTCCTGCTTCTTCATCATCGTCTCCATCTCGTCTCTAGTGATGTAGATCGATGGTTGATTCGCTCCTGAGGAAGCCTCCTGACTTCCTTGTTGTTCACTCCTTTCTGGCCTTGGCCTTCTACTCGATTGTCTCGTCATAACTTCTCAAATTTAAACTTCCAAACTTTCTCTGAATCAATTATCAACTGGTAGAACTCCTGAGTTCAGGTTCTCAGTGAAAGCACCAAAATGTTTGCGCCAAAATTGGTCACAAACACCCAATATCACGAAAGCACCCGTTTGCGTATTCAACTTGATAATAATCAACACAGAACTCAGCAACAATCAATATAAAATTCAGCTCTACGTAACAAATCACAGTTATTCACAAACAACAATCACAAACACAGGATTTATAGTGGTTCGGCGTTCGTGCCTACGTCCACTTTGAAGGATTTCTCTTTATTGCTTTGCTCGATTCAATCGATTACAATGGATTACAGTAGATGATAGCTTTGAAATCTGAATACAACAGTGATTATGGTAGATAGACTTGAATCCGGCAGAGTCTTGGCGTTCAATGGCAGAAGTTGTTCGAAGATCCCCCTTTCTGAAGGCTTCAGGGTGCTATTTATAGGCGTTGGAGGCCCAGATCTGGCTGAAACTTCGGGAGACTTCTTCTGGCACGTGAGTGGACCCACGCGACCGATCCCACCAAGTTTCGTCTCGATCTGACATCGGTTCGAAGTGATTTCGAACCCATCAAGAATTGGTCCAATCGAGCTGAAACTTGGCAGGGACAATCTTTACCTCATATGGAAGCTACTGTGAAAATTTGGTTGCATTTGGATTTGTGGTTGAGGAGATATGCTCGGTTCGAAATGGGGTTTTCTTGGTTGACTGTGTCGTTCGAACCCATGATTTCGAACCCATGGTTTCGAACCCATGAGTGCACGTGGGTTTGCAGTGACGTGGCGCGTATCTCTCGAATCGATCCTAACTTATCTCCGAATGGACCGCTTCTACTCCGTGAACTACGGCGAACACGTCATCCAAACCAACTGACTCGGTGGATTCGAACTAAGGAGTATTCCTGGGTTCGAACGTGACCGATTCGAATCAAGGAATCCCTATGGGTTCGAATTCGATCGGTTCGAACTGGGTCGTTCGATGGGTTCGAATTAAGGGCTTGCATGGGTTCGAAGTAAGGATGCGAAGCTGAGCGGCGCCATGGATTCGAAGGTAGGCCATTGTGGTGGAGTCGAAGGCAATGGAGTCGAAGGCGATGGAGTCGAAGGCGATGGAGTCGAAGCAGGTACTAGCTGATGGGTTCGAACGTGGCTTGGGTTCGAACTTCACGGTTTCGAAGGCAAGCGCGTGGATGGGTTCGAACTATGTGGGTTCGAAGGAGATGGTTTCGAAGGTGATGGGTTCGAAGCACTCCAGTGCGATGGGTTCGAAACAGACAGTGACCACCTTTCTCAATTTGAATCCATCATATCTTGAGCATACGAACTCCGATTGACTTGAAATTTGAAATGGTGACTCCTACGACCTTTCTTGTCATGTCCTATCAATTGTGGCCTGATCCGGACTCGGACAAAATTCATCGATATCCATAGCAAAGTGAAGTATAACCAATCTCTGAGACGAACTGTCTTTCGTTTTCGACCAATCTTTTGGTATCACGGCTTTGCCAAAAAGCGGGATAACAACGTCCACTTTAATCCTCTTTATTACTGAATCAATTACAACTTTACAACAGTCTTCAATTACAATACTGATGAGACAAACAACTAGAACTTCGATGCAGAAAAACTCTTTGAATCCATGTTGATTGCGTTAGATTTCCTCCTGAAGTTTGTTGAGATGCCTTTCGTATTTGAAGTGTCGAGTGAGTTGAGAATTCAGCAGAGTATCGGCGCTTAAAGAGATCGGCCCAAAAGTCCCTCGAAAGATGGAGATGGCAACGTATTTATAGAGGATTCTGGGCAGAAAACATTACCAAGTCCTAACTCGTAACCGGTCTAAGTTGGGTCGTGGACGACTCAAACTAATTCGTGGGTCGGTCGCGACTTAAATTCTAGGTCGAGACTCCGGAAAGGCATTCTTGCTGAACTCTACAAGTCCTGAACCGTGTACGAGTTTAGAGGCTGCGTGTTAAGTAGCTGCATCGGACTTGCCTTCCATTGCTTGAATCGTGAACGACCTATCATAGGCCGTAAGTCGGTCGCGACTCAGGTGTAGTTCATGATCTTGTCCCTGTCCTGAGCAGTTAGGGCGGCAACCTCCTTGGATAGTTAGATCGGTAACCCACCTAAGCCTTAGGTCGGTCCCCCCTCAAATCATAGGTCGGCATTCCTGTTAAGTCGGCAAACTTTAAGGCATTAGGCCGGTACCCATGTTAGGTCGGTAGCTATCTTAGGTTGGTATCCTTTGAGGATTAGGCCTTAGGCAGTTAGGTCAGTACCCATGTTAGGTCGGTAGGGCTTAGGCAGTTAGATCGGCATCCATGTTAGGTCGGCAACCTTTTGGGTCGGTAACTGTTAAGCCTTAAGTCGGTAACTGTTTTAGGTTGCTGAGTCATTGCCGAGGTGTAGTTAGCACTTGCCCCTCGAAGTATACGCCTAATGGTTACGTTGTGTGCTTCGATATCCTTTAACCCGTCCTCCTTTAGGTCGGTAGGTCGTACGCGACCTAACAGTTAGATCGTATGTGCCGCTTCAGGTCCCTCCGCTGCAAGGTATAAGTCTCACATCTTCTTCTTCCTTTTCATTACTTACTCTCTTGCTTGATTCTGCCATTAAAAAATTTCCCGAGCTCCAAAAGGCGATTTCATTCCAATCAATCACCGATAATCTTTGCTACTCATTGCGTAAGTGATCTTGAATTCTAACCCAACTGCGACTATTGCTAAGACACGAATTTTCACTTCCTGCTCCCAAATCACCTCCGCATGTCTTACCTAGTTTTTTGTGATCGGTTCCAAACACCGTTGGCTACGTTGCCGTTGCGATTCTCAAGATTGTAGCATCGCGCTTGATTTATGGCGGCTTCATGATGGCTCGGATTGGTGTTTGATAAGCTGATGGGGTGAATGGATAATAGGCTTAGTTGAGGGGATGATGGATTGATGTTATTTAGGCGATAACGGGTATTGGGTTGGAGTGGAGTCAACTGGTTGAGGAGAAGACTTGAAATTCTCACGGCTTAGTTGGTTTTCGAATCTACCGACTTAGGAATTTCTTGCAATCTCGGCTGCACACGACTTAGCTTTTAGGTCGTATTGATTTCCTGACGACTTAGGACTTAGGCTGTACGAGCGACTCAACCCTCTGGATTCTTAACTCGACCTATCTTTTGGCCGACCTAATTTGATACGATCTAAGCCTTAGTTCGTGGCCGAACTAGCACTCGGGGAAATTTGCCGACGTAATCCTTAAATCGCGGCCGAACTAGCACTCGGGGAAATTTGCCAACCTAATCCTTAAATCGCGGCCGAACTAGCACTTAGGGAATCCTGCACCACTTTTTGAACCGGAGCCTTTCTCCTTACCACTCCTCACGACCTTGATATGCTGGACTGAATTGCTTAAATCCTACATTGTTTTAACTTTGTTGCCTTATTTCACAGATCACATTAACTTATAGGCTAACAACCTGCTGAAAACAACAATCACAGAAAACCAAGGCGAATATACTGCCATTGACTGCCCACATCAAATGACAGATTAGTCGACATAGAGTAATCAACTTAAACACACTGTATGAAATGCTGTGAACCAATCAACTAAAGTGAAATATCAATGCAAAGCATCACTGTCTTGAACTGATTTGTTTGCATCTACATTTCATTTTCATATTTAAAACAACAAACCCTGGACTTTATAACTGACAAATGCTTGCTAGTTTTTATTCCAGTTATATTCGCATATTGCTTTGTTGATTTTACACAACACTTCACACATTTTAGGAAACGTGCACCTTCATGTTTGAATATCCAGTTGTTTGTGTAGAATGACTTCCCACCAAGAAGAAGAAGTGGTAGCTCAAGCGGGAGAGATCTTTCAGACAGTTGTTCCCATAGAGAATCCTCCAGAGAGAACTTCGACTATCCTAACTCCGAGAGCGTTTATTCAGCTACGTACTCAATTTGGTTTTGCTGAAAATGATGCGCTACTTCCTGGGCCAAATGATACTGCCGATAGTCCTTCCCCGGTTTCGTTGCAGTCAATCGTCAAATGTGCCTAAGCGCGGCGATTCCTCCTTTTAACGACTTCCTTTGAACCCTTCTCCTTCGATTGACAATCTCTCCGTTCCAACTTCATCCTAATGGCTATGCCATCTTGATGGGGTTGTGTGTTTTGTTTAGGAGAACTCTTGATCGCTTGCCAAGTTTTGAAGAAATTCGCTACTTATGCTCGTTTGCAAAGAGTAAAGACCATCCTTCCCTTATTATTGTGAGAAGTGCTAGAAACCGCAAGCTTATTTCTAATCTTGCCGAAAGTGTTCATGGATTTTTGAACCAGATTTTCTTTGCTCGCTGCCCCCCAGGGTTTTATGCCATCTAGAGAGTAGGAAGTAAGATTACCTGTTTCTATTTTCTCCATTTTCAAACTTTTTCGAGATCCGAACTACCAATTGCTAATTTCATTCTTTGCTCTTTTCAGCACTTCCTCTCCCTTCTAGAGATCCAAGCCATAAGCAAGTTTTTGAAAGATTAAGTGCTGTGACTGCTAGAGAGAGAAGTATAAAGTTTTTGTTGAGGGCCGAATTTTTGCATCAGTATGGACTTTTACACACTTCTCGCTCCACACACCGCCATGAGGTTCTAGACTCCCCACCTAAAGCATTAGATGCCCCAGCTTCCACTGACGGACCCATACCAAAAGAACCTGCCTCCGAGGCTTTCCTGGTGAAGTGCTATACTACTGTCGATGTTGCGGGGTCGTCTGGCAAATTTGCATTTGCCCCAGTCATTGAGGAAGAAGAGCCTCAGGGATCTCCCCAACATCCACAGAAGTCTGGTGAAAAAGTTGGGAAAACAAGCCCTATCAAGCAGAGCGGGGACGACACTTTCGAATGGTTGAGCGACCTCTTTGTCACCTCACAGGAGCTCTTTAAAGACGACCCTGTCACTACTAGGGTTTCTTCTTCAGCAGTGGAAGCGACTTCTTCTTTGCAACAAGCCCCGTCGACCCAAGAGTTGACGTTAACTACTACCCCCACGATTACTCCACAATCAAAGAGTGGTTCGTAGTTTGATGCGCGTAGTTTGCACATCACACACACTTAGAATCTTTCGGCACTTTTATGCACCTAACTCTTTGTACTTTGAAGATTCTAAAGTCACGCTTCTTTTCTCTGAAGACTTTTAAGACTTGTCTTTTTTTTAAATTTCAGATTCTCCGATGGGACGCAGCGGCTCTTACTATGACGACTTTCAGCTCTACGGGAGGCGTAGTCAATATGATTATAGGCGCTACCTTCCCGTTCACAGAGAAACCGACGAAGAGAGAGCCGCTCGAAAGGCTCAGGAGAGGAGGGCTCAAGAAGAGCGTTATGAGAGAAAATAAAGGGAGGAGCACCATGATTCTTCCCAGAGAGGTGACGACTCTCACAAAAGAAAGTCGCATGATGATCGGGGAAAAAGCCATATGGTTGAGGACCCAAGCAAGCGTGCCCGGCATGGTGAGAAGCATGCATCTACAACTCCTGAAAAGGCCACTGCCCCCGTTTCACTCGACATCCCTTATGGCTCTCCTGCTCTCGGGAAAACAGACATTCAGGCAATAGTTAACAGGCCTAAATTTCAAATTGGACCAGGCCCAGCCACTCTGCAAAGCCGGTTTCCACAATGGTGCTTAAAGGGGGTTCGCTTCGATCTCGACTTAGTTCCAATTGACAAGTCTGCCATGCTGCGAAATCTCGATGCCGTCAGACTTGATATTGAAAGAATGTCGTGCTGGCAAAAGCTTGTTGACGAGCTCCAAAGGGTAAACCGTGTGAATCTCGAGGCCATGCTTACTATGGAAAATGACAAGGCTGAATGACAGAAGGTTCTTGAGAAGCATGATACCGAGATGAGAAGCATCACTACTTATAATGAAGAGCTTGAAGCGAAAGTCGAAAAGATTAAAGAAGAGCTCGCCACTTCTTCTACTTCCTACACTCAAAAAGAAGAAGTGCTTCAGAAACAAGTGAGAGATGCTCATGTCGGCCAAAGAGACACCGAAGACAGGCTCGAAGTGCAAAAAAGAATCAATGAGGGCTATATTGCTGATATTGCAGAGCTTCGGAAGAAAACCGACTCTCAAGAGGCGGAGATCGAAATGCTTAAGCTTCAATTCTCCAAAGCTGAAAGAGAGCGTGATGAGGCCATTGCCGGTAAAATTGCAGCTGAAGAATCTCATGAGGCAACGAAGACGAGCATCAGCTCGACATTATTCGACTTCTACCTGCATAGCGTCTTGGGGCGCGGTAGTCTCGCCTTTCTAGGTCCCAAATATGAAATTACTCTGGCTGAGGTGTGGGAGGCCTCACTTGATATGCTTGGTGCTAAAGGTGCTGGCTACGTCAAATCAACTCTTGGGGAGCATTACTTGGATGACGATGCTCGCGCCGCTCTCGCCAGGGGAAAAGAACAACTTGCGAAATTAAGAGCCGAAATGGCAGAAGGGGAACGTTTAGAAAAAACTACTTCAACTGATCCAGTTCAGCCTTCACCTTCGGCCGAAATCGACATTGTCGGCTCTAGTTCTCATTCTCCATCCCCGGTTAAAGTTACAACTGTGATCACAAACACACAAGGTGGAGATGAAGGCGAAGATAGCACCGAAGCACAGGCTTATGAGGTTGATATCAGGAAGCCGACTTCTCCAGGTAACTCTACTGTTAATCTGGCCCAAGTAGGCTGCTCATTTGCTTCTTATGAGTTTGATGAGCTTCTTGACTATTTCCTGAACCTCAACGAGCCTTTATCTTTTTTCTTTACTGACTTTAACTTCTTTTCTTCTGTAGAGAAAGTGTCGAGCATCGTTCAGACTCCCCCTTCTCCAATTATTCTTCCTCCGCCTCTCCAGGTCACTCCTCCATCCGCCTCTCAACCCGGGTCGCAAGAGGAGCAAATAGAGGCTCTCCGAGACTTAGATGATCCTAATGCTTCACAGGAACACGGGGGAGAAGGGCTTGGAGAAGGAAATGAGTCCCCGGAGCGAACCATTTATAATAACATAAAATTGTCTGCTCTTGTTACTCCGGGAAGTGAGTCTTCTTCAAGGAGGAGGAGGAAGCGTGTCACTTCCATGAAGAAAAGGAAAGACATTCTTGTTTCTGAAGAGGAAGCGAAGGTTGATCCGGCAGTGACCCTCTCTCCTTCATCCCTGATTCTCCCAAGCCGTCCTGAAAAGCTGCCTATTAGGTCAGGTGAAGGCTCTAAAGGTGATGGCAAGAAGAAGTAACGGGCCCTGCTTCCCTTTATTTTTACTTTTTGCTTTTTGCATGTACTGACCGGAGATTGTGCGGGTACCGGCCTCCGCTTTTCTTTTTATTTTGAAACCTGTACCTGTACAAATTTTGACAGTATTGAATAAAATGATTCTTTTTGTTTGTACAAACTTCTATCTGTATTTGAGAATGCATTTACTATTCATTTTTGTACAAGCTTCTTTATATGATATTGCAGTGAGCTTGTGGTATGTTGTTCGAGCGTAATTTTTACCAATGTAGTTATACCATGTTGCCCCTATACCATAAGCTCGTTGCAATATTTTATACTTTGAGGGGACTTGTACTCTTATTTTCTGGAGAATAATTATTCCATACTTGGAGGAATATTATTTTGTTCAAAATAGAGTACAGCTCCCTCCATATGAGTTTCTACGCTTCAACCTTCGAAGATATCACTTTTTCTTTTGTGCATACACACATTTTTACCAAGTAAATTCTCCTATGTGGTAAAGCGAGCCTCTGAAGGGCACTTTAACTTCTTTTTGAGGAAGAGTATTTTCCAGAATAGATGAACCATTCTTCCTTTGAGAGCTAAAGTGTGCCTTTGAAGAGGGCTTTCTTTTTTTCTTTTTTTGCGCCTCGGTGAAGGGCTTTCTGATCTTTGCTTTGCATTTCTGATGAAATGCTTCTTTGAAAAGTTGTACCTCTGAGGAGATCTTTTTCACGTTTCAACACTTGAAAGTTTTATTTCAATCTCGGTGTAACGTGTGCCTCCGAAGAGTTGTGCCTCCGAGGAGGGCTTTCCACGTTTCAACACTTGGAAGTTTTATTTCAATCTCGGTGAAACGTGTGCCTCCGAAGAGGTCTTTATGTTTGATTGTGCCTCTGGGAAGAGGTCTTTTTGTTTGATTGTGCCTCTGGGAAGAGGTCTTTTTGTTTGATTGCGCCTCTGGGAAGAGGTCTTTTTGTTTCTGCCTCTGGGAAGAGGTCTTTTTGTTTCTGCCTCTTAGGAGAGGCTTTTATTTTTTCCCTGTTCGTTGGGAAGCGGGCCTCCGAAGAGGATTTTTCACATTTCAACTCACGGGAGTGTATCACCGATCACGGTGAAATGGGTGCCTCTGAGTAGGGTTTTTGCTTGGAAGTTTGGAGTTTTCTTTCTCTCAGTTGGACGGATTCACGGGAGTGTATCACCGATCAGTCCGCAACTTTATGTCGAGAAAGAACTCTCTTTTTCTGGTTGGGCCCGCTCGAGGCCTTTAAGCATTTCAACTGTGGTGAAATGGGCCTCCGAAGAGGGCTTTTCACGTTCTAACACTTTGAAGTTTTATTTCAATCTCGATGAAACGTGTGCCTCTGAGTAGGGCTTTTGCTTGGAAGTTTGGAGTTTCTTTCTCTCAGTTGGACGGATTCACGGGAGTGTATCACCGATCAGTCCGCAACTTTATGTCGAGAAAGAACTCTCTTTTTCTGGCGAAGCTCGCTCGAGGTCTTTATCCTCCGAAGAGTTGTGCCTTTGAAGAGGACTTGTGCCTCCGAAGAGGTCTTTTGCTGTTTGATGTTTGCTCGCTCATGTCTCTTTGCCATCTATTCATGTCGGCGATCCCCGTTATCCTTTGCAAGTGTCATCCCTTTTCAGTTGCCAATAATTTTCCTCATCCAAAGAAATATACTTCATAGTTAAGCGAGTTGGTGGTGCTAGACACAGGCTATTTAACTGGATGCTTGTTTGTACAAACATTCGCGGTTAGTTAGAAATGGTTCACTTCCATCCACATCGCTAACTTTTGTTCGAAGCACTTCTTTTGTAGGATTTGAGTATGAAAATTTTGAATGGTTTAGCGTTTGCTTGCTGGGTGATGTCGGAGATCGCTTGGTCTTGCGATGGGTAAGCTTTGTTTTTATGGCCTGCATTATTAAATCGACATTTTAGTAACACAATTAACATATTTTATATGTCGAAATAAAAAAAAGTAGTTTATAGTAGTAGAGAACACAAGATTTATAGTGGTTCGGCCAAAAGCTGAGCTTACATCCACTTTATAGCTTTTTATTATTCACTTGCTTTACAATTGCTTTCAATACAAGAATCATATACTCATAATTCTTTTACAACATTTCAGCAAAGCTTTTAAGTAAAATATGGACGCAAATGATTGCTGTTCCAAGCTGTTGGGATTGGTTCTCCTTCGACAGTTGTGAGTTTGAATGTGCCATCAAGAAGTTTTGTGCCTATGACATACGGCCCTTCCCAGTTTGGCCCAAACACACCTGTGGCTGTCATAATCCTTTTCAAGACTAGGTCCCCAACTTCAAAGCTGCGCTGACGAACTTTGGAATTGAAGTGCCTGGCTATTTTTGCTGATGAGCTGCAATTCTAAGCTTAGCCTCTTCTCTTTTTCATCAAGAAGGTCAAGTGCTTCAAATTGCAATTTTTCATTCTCATCTTGATCAAAATGGATCCTTCTGTGTGAGGGGACTTCAGTTTCCACTGGAATTATCGCTTCTGATCCGTATGCCAAAGAAAATGGAGTATGCCCAGTCGCAGTTTTGTAGGTGGTTCTGTATGCCCATAGTGCAAGCGGTAACTTATCGACCCAACCACCTTTTGCTTTTTCCAGCTGCTTTTTGATGGTTTATTTGATGATTTTGTTTACTGCTTCCACTTGCCCATTTGCCTACGGATGAGCCACTGCTAAGAAGCTTTTTCGGATCTTGAACCGTTTGAAGAATTCTTGGAACTCCTCACTTTCAAACTGGGTACCATATTCTGTGATTATCTTCTGAGGCACACCATACCTGCAAATGATATTTTTAGTCACAAAACTTATCATTTTCTTAGAGGTAATAGTAGCCAATGGTTCGGCTTTAGCCCATTTAGTGAAGTGATCAACAGCAACGATAGCATATTTAATCCCCGATTTGGCAGTCAGCAAAGGCCCAATGAGATCTATTCCCCAGATGGCAAACGGCCATGGACTGACCATTTGCGTTAGCTCAATGGAAGGTGCTCTAGGAATTTTGGCGAATCTCTGGCATTTATCACACTTTCGGGAATAGTCAGCAGCATCCTGATTAATTTCTGGCCAAAAGTACCCATAACAAAGGATTTTCTTTGCTAAAGTTTGACCACCTGTATAATCCCCATATTCCCCTCCGTGTACTTCAGTCAGAATTGTCTTAGCTTCTTCCTTTGTCACGCATCGGAGTAATGGCATTGAAAATCCTCGTCTGTACAAACGACCATCTTGAACTATATATCTAGAGGCTTTCCTCATCAGCTTCTGTCGTTCTTTTGAACTTTCTGGCAAAGAACCATTGAGTAAATATTCAAGTATCGGAGTCATCTATGATTCTTGCTCTTGGGATACATTCATAATCCAATCAACATCCATTTCATCTGCGCTCGGAGCTGACAAGACTTCGACGGGAACTAATCCCAATTGTTGAGCTTCACCAGTACTTGAATACTTTGCGAGAGAATCCGCCTTCATGTTCTCCTCTCGGGGTATATGGTTTATTGAATAACGGTAAAAATTTTGAAGAAGCTCCCAGGCTTTTGATAAATAGGCGGGTAAATTCCCTCCTTTAGCTTGAAATTCCTTCTTGACTTGGGCAGACAATAAGTTGAGAATCACTGAAGATCTGCAATGCCTTAATGTTTAGCTCTTTAGTGATCCTCAAACCAGCAATGACGGCTTCGTATTCTGCTTCATTGTTTGTCGAAGGGAATTCTAGTCTCAGCGCATAACATAGCGATCGCCCTTCTGGGGTTTCAAGGACAACCCCTGCTGCGGAACAGTAATCATTCCTTGCGCCATCGACATACAATTTCCATTGGATTGGGATGTAATCAGTGGCTTCTTCCTCACTATCACCTTTATCCGTACATTCTGCGATGAAATCTGCTAAAGCTTGTCCATTGATTGCTTTCCGGGGATGGTAAGTGATGTCATATTGGCTGAGTTCAATATTCCATTTTAAAAGATGGCCCGAAGTCTCAAGACGGAATAGGAATTGCTTTAGAGGTTGATCAGTGAGGACTTTGATGGGATGAGCTTGGAAATACGGCCTCAATTTTCTTAATGCGATCAGCAAACAATAGGCGAGCTTTTCCAACTTTGAATAGTTCATCTCTGTCCCAGTGAATCTTTTGCTGATATAATAGACTGGGCGTTGAATCCTTGCGTCTTCTCGAATCAATACTGCACTGAGAGCATGAGATGAAATTGCCAAATATACGAAGCGATCTCCACCATTGTCAGGCTTTGAAAGTATCGGAGGCACTTCCATATGACGAACCAACTCATCGAATGCCTTCTGACATTCAGGAGTCCACTCAAAGTTTTTTCTTCGTTTCTTCAGAGCACCAAAGAATGGAATGCATTTGTCAGTGGCTTTCAAAATGAACCGACTCAAGGAAGCAACCTTTCCATTGAGACTTTGCAATTCCTTCTTCGTTCTAAGAGCCTTGACCTCTCTCAGGGTAGTGATCTGAGTTGGATTAGCTTCAATGCCCCTAGCGCTCACAATGAAACCCAAAAACTTTCCGGACTCTACTCCAAATGAACATTTCAAGGGATTAAGCTTCATTCTGTACTTTCGGAGTACTGCAAACATCTCTGCCAAGTGATCCATGTGGTCCTCTGCTTTTTTAGAATTCACTAGCATATCATCAACATAAACTTCCATTTTCTTGCCAATCTGTGGTTTAAACATGGTATTAACAAGCCTTTGGTAAGTTGCCCCTGCATTCTTGAGTCCGAAAGGCATGACCTTGTAGCAGTAGAGTCCAACATCTGTGATGAAGCTTGTATCCTCTTGATCTGGCTCATGCATCATAATCTGGTTATATCCAGAGTATGCATCCATAAAAGATAACAATTCATCCCCTGTCGTCCCATCCACCAACTGATCGATCCTGGGCAGCGGGAAACAGTCTTTGGGGCAGGCTTTGTTCAGATCTGAAAAGTCAATGCATACTCTCCACTTTCCGTTAGCTTTTTTAACCAGCACTGGATTTGATACCCAATTTGGATAAGTAGATTCTCTGATGAAACCGTTCTCCATGAGCCGATCCATTTCTTCTTTGAACGCTGCCGTCCTCTCAGGACCCTGAGTTCTTCTTTTCTGTTTCACGGGTGCAAACTTTGGATCAATGTTCAGAGTGTGTACTGCAATCTC
This sequence comes from Allium cepa, assembly GCA_030765085.1. Taxonomy (NCBI): domain Eukaryota; kingdom Viridiplantae; phylum Streptophyta; class Magnoliopsida; order Asparagales; family Amaryllidaceae; genus Allium; species Allium cepa. The sequence continues at coordinate 751,816,913 of CM060931.1, read as the reverse complement.
TGGGGATATTCCACACATGTCAGCATGAGTCCAAGCGAATACATCCAAATTTGCCCTCAAAAACGAAATCAGAACATTCTGAACCGTTGTGTTGAGTTGTGAATCCACATTCAGCACTATGTTCGGGTCCTTTGGGTCAATGGATACCGGCACTGTTACCTCTACCGGTACTACCCTATTCTCCCCTGCACTGGCTTTCCTTGGATCCATCTCTCTTCGTGCGGCACTACATTCACCAGTGCAGGGTCCACCCTGTAATTGCTACAAGGTTGGTTCTTTGGCGCGGACTGGAGCCACCGCACCTTTTCTCATCTCTCTTTTCCTTGATTCACACGGCTCTATAAGATAACATTCTCATCCCGCATCTTGGTCTCCTTTAATAACGCCAACTCCATTATCCGTGGGGAATTTTATGGTCAGACACCACGGGGCAAGAACAGCTTTAAATGCAGCAAGAGTTGGTCGGCCTAAAAAGGCATTGTAGGCAGAGAATTCTTCAACAATTATAAAGGTTTGCTTTCGAGCCACTTTCCTCAGTCCTTTTCCAAGTTCTACAAACAAATCTATGGTCCCAATTGGCTGTTTGGGTTCTCCAGCAAACCCAGCAATCTAAAGTGATGAAGCTTGAACGTCAGCCATTGGAATTTTCATTTGATCAAAGGTCTTCTTGAAGAGAATGTTGCATGAAGCCCCACAATCAACTAGAACTCTTCTCACAGTAGCCGGCCCAATACCAGCGTATATGACCAAAGGATCTATAGTAGGAGCTTCGATACCCAAAGAATCTCTAGCACTGAATACAATGTCATCTGTGGAAGTCTTTTTGTTGCTTTAAAGGCGCATCATTTTCCAAAATAAAAACATTCTCTTCAGCTGGTACATGCCTCAAAGCCGGGGCGTACCTTTCCATCTCGCCCCAGCTTTTGCCTGCTGGGTGAGGCCCTCCAGTAGTTATATTGATGACAGGTCTTTCTGATTCATGCTCTACGGCCTTCTCACTTGAGCCAGGACGGTGAGTGGGAACTTGTTGTCCTTGAGTTGACGAAGCTAGGGCATTTCTATTCCTTTTCACATACTGTTGGAGCTTGTTCTCTTTCAAAAGTTGTTCAATTACTTCTTTCAACTGACGGCATTCGTTGGTGTCATGGCCGGGATGGTTGTGGAACCGGCAGAACCTTCCACTCTTCTCCATCTTATTCCCAACTCTCATTTTGGGTGGTGTCGGATAATTGACGTCATCCTTGGTCGCAAAGAAGATGTTCTCAGGGGTGTCGGTCAAGGGTGTGAAATTGAAAGGACGGCCTTTCTTAGCATCTCCCTGTTTCTTTCCACCATCATTTCCCCTTTTCTGAGTGTTAGGTTCTTTCTTGTTTGAAGCAGCACCATTGTTCCCGGCTTCCACTGCTACCACCTTAGCCGGTGTTTGGAGGCTCTCCAAGCGCATGAATTCATCCGCTTTCTTGTAGAATTTGTCAAGTGAGTTTGGTTCTTTCATTTTCAACCATTTTCCAAATCCACTCGATTTGTCAATCGCCCTCATCAAGTATGTTAGGACCATGCGTGGCTCAGCATTATCTACCTCAGCCAATGCTATGTTAAAACGATTTAAAAATGATCTGATAGATTCTTCCGGATTTTGCTCTAGACTTGACAGCGACATTATATCCTTTGCTTTAGAAGCATATAATCGAAATTGCTCCTTGAATTTCCTGGTCAAATCGGAGAATTGATCAATGGACTTGACTGGCAGCTTTATAAACCACAATAGAGCCACACCTTCAAGATATACCGGGAAATATCGACATTTGATTTCATCAGACGCTCTGGCACCCGTCATATGCCAGTCGTACTTATACAGAAACTCGTTAGGATCACTCGTCCCCTTGTAAGCTGGAATAGCAGGGGAAACGAATTTCCTTGGGAACTCCGCCTTCAAGATCTTTTCTGTAAATGGAGTTTTGCTCGGAGCAAAACCCCACTCTTTCTCATCTTCATCTCTTCGCATATTTTCCTTCATGATTTGACGAACCATACCCGAAAAATACTCTTCATCATTTAGAGGCTCTGGAGGGCAAACATCAGCCACTCTCTCTGAATTCTGTCTTGACAATCGTTCACGGAGGGTCGGCTGCGGCCCTGATCCTCCCGCTTGAGGAGGAGTTCTTTCCACAGGGTCTGCGGCTCTTTGAGAAATGTTCCCTTCAACATCCCGAACTCCCACAGTAGGGTTCCCATCATTATTAACTGGTTGACGGTTTGCCCCTAGTAGATCATTCAACTTACTTAAGATCAGGGCATTCTGGGCATTCTGAGCTTCCAATTGTGCATTCTGGGCATTCAATTGTCGATTCAACCCCAAAACTACGGCGTCCAATTCTGCTCGCGTAACTCCAACAGTTGGAGCTGCTTGACTTGAAGGAGGAGAGGTAGCAGTATTCTCTTGAACATTGTCGGATCTTACAGAACTTCGTTTTCTTCTAGGAGCCATTATTTCCAATAAATTTCTGGTTTTAAAAGAAATCCTTTCAACAAACCTTTACGGAGCAATGGTGGAAGTACCATGAGTTGGGTTCTTAGTGAAAGCACCAAAAATGTTAACGTTTAAAATAGAATGCTAACACCACGGTGTATATTGAGATTGAGTGAAAGCACCACCCGTGAACACGGGAACTAAAACAAGTAGAAAAGTCACAGAGAAAGCAGAAAAGACAACAGTTTTTATAGTGGTTCGGCTTCGGGTAAGCCAACGTCCACTTTAATCCTCTTTATTAGTAAATCAATTACAACTTTACAACAGTCTTCAATTACAATACTGATGAGACAAACAACTAGAACTTCGATGCAGAAAAACTCTTTGAATCCATGTTGATTGCGTTAGATTTCCTCCTGAAGTTTGTTGAGATGCCTTTCGTATTTGAAGTGTCGAGTGAGTTGAGAATTCAGCAGAGTATCGGCGCTTAAAGAGATCGGCCCAAAAGTCCCTTGAAAGTTGGAGATGGCAACGTATTTATAGAGGATTCTGGGCAGGAAACATTACCAAGTCCTAACTCGTAACCGGTCTAAGTTGGGTCGTGGACGACTCAAACTAAGTCGTGGGTCAGTCGCGACTTAAATGCTAGGTCGAGACTCCGGAAAGGCATTCTTGCTGAACTCTACAAGTCCTGAACCATGTACGAGTTAAGAGGCTACGTGTTAAGTAGCTACATCGGACTTGCCTTCCTTTGCTTGAATCGTGAACGACCTATCATAGGCCGTAAGTCGGTCGCGACTCAGGTGTAGTTCATGATCTTGTCCCTGTCCTGAGCAGTTAGGGCGGCAACCTCCTTGGATAGTTAGATCGGTAACCCACCTATGCCTTAGGTCGGTCCCCCCTCAAATCATAGGTCGGCATTCCTGTTAAGTCGTCAACCTTTAAGGCATTAGGCCGGTACCCATGTTAGGTCGGTAGCTATCTTAGGTCGGTATCCTTTGAGGATTAGGCCTTAGGCAGTTAGGTCGGTACCCATGTTAGGTCGGTAGGGCTTAGGCAGTTAGATCAGCATCCATGTTAGGTCGGCAACCTTTTGGGTCGGTAACTGTTAAGCCTTAAGTCAGTAACTGTTTTAGGTTGCTGAGTCATGGCCGAGGTGGAGTTAACAGGGGTGTTGATATAAAACAATGTCATAGAATTCTCAACATTGGGAATCACTGCTAGCCCAGTCATAAATTTGCACATCTAGACCTCTTCTTTAGTTTCATCGTTTAGGGCATTGTACTCAGCCTCCATCGTTGAATTATCTGTTAGCTCTTGCTCGGAAAATTTCCAACTTATCGCTCCACCATTCACTGTGAATGCGTTACCCGATATTGATTTATTGTCACTAATATCACTCTGAAAGCTTGAATCTCTATACCACTTCATAAGGAGTCTTCATTTCAATAGAATAGGAATAAGGCTTCAGCATTTCTTCAGTACTTAAGAATACGTTTCACTATTGTCCATTGTTTTTCTTCGGGTTCTGACTGGTATTGACTAATATATCCTAATGCATAAGCCACATCCAGTCCCGTACATAACATAACATACATGATAGGTCTAAATGCGGATGCATACTTTAACCTCTTCATACGCTTCTCCTCATCATTATGAGGAGCGTCCTTATTTAAAGGATGATACCTGATCGCATAAAAATATTTCCATGCTTGAAATTCTCCATACTAAACATTTTCATTATGGTATTTATGTGTAAGGATTGGGACTATCTTTGCAACCTTTTAGATCGATCTCTATATATCCTAATACTAAGTATATAGGTCACTTCTCCCAAGTCTTTCATGGAGAAGTAAATAGATAATCAAGTTTTTACTAATTGCAACAATGGAACATCATTGTCAATTAGGACAAAATCATCGACATATAAGATAATAAACACTATAGCATTTCCATGTTATTTCCAGTACACATATGCTTCCTCTTTGTTCTGATAAAAATCAAATTGTTTGATTACACTATCAAAATACTTATTCTAACTCCTCGAAGTCTGCTTAAGACCGTATATCAATCTTGACGACTTACATGGCTTTCTCTTGCTCCTACTGACCTTAAAACATTCGGGCAATGACATGTAAATGGTATTTTCTAAATCACCATTTAGAAACTCCGTTTTCACGTCCATATGCCATATATTTCGTAGTCGTAGAACATGGGAAAAGAAAGTAATATCAAAATGCACTTTAGCATGGCTACGGACGAAAATGATTCTTCATAGTCAATATGTTATTTTTTATGGAAAACTTTCGTGACTAGTCTTGCCTTGTAGGTCTCTATCTTTTGATTTGCATTTAGTTTCTTCTTAAATATCCATTTGCAACCGATGGATTTTATCCCATCGGATACATCATCCAAAGTCCAAGCTTTATATGCATGGAATCCATTTCGGGTTTCATGGCTTCAAGCCATAGTGCTTGTCGAAATTTAATGGAAGTGTGGTCTTCTATGATACAATCATGTTTTTCACCATCTATGAGAAAACCATAGTACCTCTCTAATATATGAGATTCCTTATTAGACCTTTTTTTAGGTGGGATGTTATCATATATTGGTGAATTTGGTTCTTTTACCTGTTCGGTCTCTATATTAGTTTCTTGGATCTCATCAAAGTCTACAACCTCGCAATTAATTTCTTTTCATAGAAATTCCTTTTCTAAAAAAATACCATATCGAGAAACAACAACCTTTTGTTTGTCTATGTTATGGAAAATATTTCCTACATAATCTTTGGGATATCCTATAATCCTACACAACACTGATCTGGCTTTAAGTTTGCCGATGCCAACATTCTTAATGAAGGCTAAACAACCTCACACCTTCAAATACTTAAGGTTGGGTTTCTTCTCATACCACATCACAAATGTTGTCTAAGAGAGAAACTTACTAGGTATCAAATTTAGCACATGCTATACGGATTCCAACATACATTGCTAACAGAAAAGAGGTAACTCTGCTCCACACATCATGGATTGAGCCATATCTAATAAATATCATTTGGATTCTTGTCCAACATACCCATCACCTTGATCGGATCAAAGTATTTTAATTTTAGGTTTATATGATTTTCAACATCACTCTTATACTCTTTAAATTTCTAATTGATATCAGATTTATTCTTCGTAAGATAAACATATCCTAGTCTTGAGAAATCATCAGTGAATGGTACGAAATAAGTGGAATTATCCTTAGTCACCATAGCTATTGGACCACATAAATCGGTGCGTACAAGACCCAAGAGTTCATCATCTCTTTCATCGTTCCCACTGAAAGAGGGCTTGGTCATTTTCCTTTCAAAACATGACTCATATGTGTTAAATGATTCATAATCAAATGGTGATAGCAAACTTTCGGTTTTTAGTCCGTGCAATCTTTTGTCACTTTTATAACCTAGAATATATTGCCATAAATAACTTTCTTGCACATTCAGAGTATGAGAATTGTTGGCAACATATATTTGTTTACAGCTAAATACATAAATGCCATTATCCCAAACACCATTGCAAATATCATTTCCACCAAACATAATGTTCATAACAATATTATTATGATAAAAACCAGACCCAGTCTCAGCCAACCAAGACATATATAATACCAAAGATAAATAATAATAATAATAATAATAATAATAATAATAATAATAATAATAATAATAATAAAAACTCTAGGCAAACATAAATGGAAATCTCCAACTACGGTTGCATCGACTATAAATCTATCTACATCTTAAAGGCTCATTTCCGCTTAACGAATTACAAATATGAGTTCCGGATCTGGTATCTAAAACCTATGAATTTTTATTATTTGTAAAATAATTTGAATCATAAACATACATTTAGGAGATAAGGAATCCAATATCTTATTCTCTCTTACTATCTTCAAATAGTCTAAAAAAATCCTTTTCCAATGTCCTTTCTTATGACATTAGTGACATTCACCCGTATCATTCAAGGGACCCTTCTCACCTTTCTCAACGCCACGCTTTCTTTTCTTCAAACTTTTTGAAGAAGATGTCTTCCCTCTAATAGAAAATATTGTAATGTGATAAAGAGTTGGCATTTTGAAAGAGGTTAAAGATGTTTCTACTTCTGATGATAAAATTCCTTGTCCGGACGGTTTCTCAATTAAACTTTTCAAGACTCATTGGGATGAGATAAACCCCATACTTTAGGAAGAAATCAAGGAAGTTTTTAAAACTTGTAAATTGGCCAAGGAATAAATCATAATTTTATTGCCTAGTTTAAAAAAAGATAAGTCAAATTCCATTTTTGATTCTTGCAATATTATTTGTCGTAATATGTTTTATAAAATCATTTCTAAAATAATCGGTAATAGAATTAAATGTTTGCTTCCTTTTGTAATTTCAAGAAACCATCTATCATTCATTCTTAGGAGGTACATTGTAGAAAGAATTCTTTTGGCACATGAATTTATTAGAGGATTGAAAGGAAATAGGCCAGCAAAACTATGCTTGAAAATTGATCTGCAAAAAAGTTTATGACTACATTAACAGACATTTTATATATCATATGCTTAATATGATGGAGTTCCCTGCAAAATGATAAATCAAATTAAAGATTGCATTACTACACCATCATTTTCTTATATGGAGTCCTAAAGGGTTTTGTAGTACCAATTGTGGTATAAGGAAAGGGGATACACTTTCCCCTTCCTTTTTTGCATAACCATGGAATATTTTTCAATTTTAATGGAAAATTACATAGATGAAGTATTGATTTCCCTAATTAAAAAAATTTCTCCTATCATATCCTATCATATATATATATATATATATATGATTTGATGATATTTTGTAAAGCTAATAAAGAAAGTGCAAATAATCTTTAGGATTAAAAACTAGGTAAAATATAAGCCAGAGTAAATCAAAAATCTTTTTCAGTAGGGGGTCTCAAAATGATTTTTATTAAAAATATATTAAAATTAAAGAGGACCGTTTACCTGTTAAATATTTGGGAGTTCCATTATCATCTAGTTATTTACATTACTCTGATAGTAGGAAATTACCATGTAGAATAATAAAGTAGTTGGAAAATTAGGTCAATAGACTATTGTCAACTGCATGGAGAGATGATCGTAAACAACCTAGAATTTTGAACGCTCCGTATCTAAATATCTGAAATATTTAAATAATTGTATCTGGGATTTAATGTAAATAAATATGATTTTATAAATTTATTAGCCCTTTTTATTTAGTAACTAATGATAGAAAACTTGTTTTTAAAATATTTTTACAAAATTCTGTGCTTTGAAGAAATACTTAAAATGTGATCAAAAAACGTTCTGTTAAAAATCAACTTTTGTTAATTAAATTTGTTTGAATATTTCTACACTAGTATGATAACATATGAACACTTTAACAAGTATTAAATCACCTTAGTTCATTAGCAAATTAAGTAAGTTAAAAGGATTTAATTAAAGGGACAAAAGGACCCTTAAATGAAGGAGTGATTTATGGAAGGAAGGTGTGTGTAAAAGTACGGTTTGCATATACTAAAACATGGAAGGTGGATGGGTTAAATGTCTGTTACCACATAATTTTCTAGCCTATAAATAAGCACCTAAGGCCTCTTTCCATATTCATTAATTCACAAACCAAAAATCTAAGTTATTGCACTTCTTTCTCTTCTCAAGGTCTTTCCCTTGTTCCCCTCTTTTTCCCTTGAGTTGTAAGCATAGGGGGCAATCATGGCCTTAGTTCATGAGCTGTAAAGGGGAAGGGAGGCATAGTCAAGAGCAAAGTGAGTAGTGGAAGGTTGGGCCATAAGCAAAGGTGGTGGTGGAGGTCGTGGGCATCTGCAAAGGAGGAAGGAGGAAACCTTGGCCATAGCTAGGAGCAACTGGAGAAGATTGTAGGTGGTTTTTCGGATTGCCTGAATGTTGGTAGAAAAATGGTGGTGTTTCGTTTAAATAAATGTGAGTTATCTTGCATAGAATGAAAACAATAACTTGATAATCGCTTGTTGAAAAACTTGTTAAATTACTTGCTAAAACTATGATTGTAGACCTTACCAAAGTAAAGTTATAAACCCATGTTTCATGCTTTGAATAGCATATTAATTCTGTAGTTGTTGTGTATTGGAAGGCTTTGGTTTATATATAATTGAATTCAATGTGGAATTGTAACGAAGCTGATTTTTCGCGTTCGAGAATCGACATCCATACTTTACATCGCACTCGAATGCCGCAGATTCGACCGTTCAAATCCGAGTCGCCGGAGCTTATAACACAATTAAGTAAATAACACAGCGGAAGAAAAAGAATATCAATATACAACATCTGATACAACATCCTGATACAACAGATGATCCAATAGATATCGATATACATCAGAGATATGATACAATAAATAGCAGCGGAAAGAAAATAGATAGCACTAGCAGCGGAACAAATAACTCAAGATAGTCTTCAAGAAAGAACTCCAAAACTGCAACTCCATCTCCAAGAACCAATCCAGAAATAGCTCGAACTCCCAATAACAATGCACCGAGCTAAGCAAGATCAGTCATCTCCAAAGACTGAACTAGCTCCAGATAATCCACTGAACCAAACTATCCGAAAAACCCAACTCTAGACTGCTCGTGTGGAAAATAGTGAGCACCCAGAGTTTAGGAAAGGAACAATAAACTCCGGGTCAGTCATGGGACTGGTGTGAGTAACAAAAACAGTTTATCTTTAAACACAAACATCAAGAAAATTTTAAAGTAAATTCGCAATGCTTTTAGAAAATGAAACTACCATAAGACCTCCTGCCACACACACAATGCAAACGCAGAATTGGAGGAGATTTCTTCTTATGATAGTCAAACATGCTTGATACGTGAATTCTTTGATATTATTATTATAAGTGCAAAGTGCAGAAAATATTTCGAAAGTAGAATATAAATCTAAACCAGCATAGACATTCCGAACTATGCCTACTATAGCTACCATCCAAACAGTGGGGCGCCACCATAAGTAGATGGCAGGTAATACAACTAAAATCGTACAAGGCGCGTATTGTTTCTTTGGATTTTCCAACAAATGGTCAGGCTAAGGAACTTCCTACTGCCACATGGGATCGCCTCTGGCAGGACGTCCCGAGAACCTAACCGGATCTCTGCCAACACAAGGCCGGGTTACCTCTGTAACTAGGTAACTACTACTCGAGCATGCCACTCCCCGGTCCTTTGGGACCATTATCCGAGGCGCCTCTAAGCAACAACCACACAATAAATGAGATTGGAGCAACCACATAGGTTAAATATCAGGGCTCCATACCTAATATCACCCTTTACCAGAAGGGAATGACACACCCTAAAGGGCGCGACCCTCATAACCTTGCCGCATCTTTCCTGTTTTGACCATTTTCGAGGTGTGAGGTCTTGGTGCAGTCTCATCCACAAAGCTAAGCTTTATACAAAATCCATGCTCTGATCACAATTGATCAACAAATGGTCATCAACACACAGCAGCACTCAGCATGCCACACTACCAAATTGGGAATATATCGCCGACAACCTTCAACTACATAACCTCTGAGCTCGTACGTCTCAGAGAAGGGTGTTAAGCTAAGAGAATAAATTCTCAGCCACCAACAGAAATGTATATGAAAGAAATCTGCTTTATTTCTCAAAGTGTAGTGTCAAACGTACAACCATACAAGTCGGTTCCGGGTTTGAACAGAACCGAAGGCACTTCCGAAGAAGTCCTTGCAATCTGGGTATTCACAATCCCAATCGGACTTCCCATCACTTAGGGAATCTCTATACCGGAGCAACTCAGTGCAGAGACAATCGATAGTCCATCCTATCGTTCTCGCAAATACCTGGTCTTCAACATCGGTCTTCAAATGTTATCCATATATGTCGAGTCACATATTCGGAATGGGTTATACGACACAAAGGTCCTCTCCCGGCTAAACCGAATAGTGAGCACAACATTTAAAACATATGGATATGGAATTTCAATTAAGTCACAACTTAATAATTCAAAACTTTATTTCAAATGGTTTAAACAATTTCCACACTTTAATCTTTTAAACAAAAGATTTAATTCATAAAGTTCACCCCATTCACAAAGTTCACCCCATTCACAAAGATCCATTTATGGATTTCAAAACAATTCCCATTTTAATTGGATTAACTCGTTAAATGTTTAAATTAAAGATTTAACTTATAGCTTTCAAACTGTTTCCATAACTTGGAAAATCATTTTCATTTTTAACTTGAAATACTTTTAACATAAATTGGACATTCACTTCCTATATGAAAGCTTTTTATTATTTGAAAACAAATGGTTTCATTTCAGAAAGATCCAATTATATTTGCACGAGTTAAAGCCTTTGAATTTAAATTCAAATTTCCAAATTAATACCTTTAAAATAGTTTAACCCATATAAACTCATTTATAAGTTGAATAACCTTTCTAAACCCGAGTTTCCAAATCATAGAATTCAATTTTAAATATTGAATTCGATTTTAAATCAAATTATTTAAATTCCAAAACTCAATCAATTTATTCAAAATATATTTCATCTTTGAAATTCTGTTTCAAAAGCTTTTCACTTTAAACCCAATCCATTTCCAAAACATTTGAATTCAAATAATTCCAAAACTCAATCAATTTATTCAAAATATATTTCATCTTTGAAATTCCGTTTCAAAAGCTTTTCACTTTAAACCCAATCCATTTCCAAAACATTTGAATTCAAATATTCAATTTTTTTATAAATCATTTCAAAATCTGTGACTTAATCGATTTCCTCGTGAAATCCATATTTGTGTGTGTCTAAGTGTGGTCCAGGGGTTTAACACACAATAGTGCAACATCATTCAATCATCATAGATCAAAACACAGAAATATAGTTGATAAGCGATATAAACTATAACGCTTATCATCCATTCACAGATTCACAGATAATATACAAATGTAAATAATTGAATAAATCATACACGGCACAAACCACAGAACAAAATATCACAGATCAAACAGGACAATCAATTCAAGGTATCTCATACAATACAATCATTCAAAAGTAAGGTCAAGTATTCAATAATCATTTATAAACAGGATTAATAAATTGTTTAATCCTAATTAATTCAATTTATTTCCAATTAAATTAATTGCTTATGAATTAATTATCCAATTCTGATTTATTAATTACAAATCATTTGATATAAATTAATTTATCAAACATTTTGATTAATTAATTTATTCTTAATTAAACATATTAATTAAATTAACCTCTGAAACAGTTACATAATTAAATAACCTCTTAATTTATTATCTTAAGTAATTAAAATTTTAATTACTTACCATTAAGCAATTATCTCATAACCATTAATCATTAATTACCAATTAATCTTTGTCATTAAGTTAATCAAAATATTCAAATTCAATTACAATTGGTAATTTGCCCCTTAATTACTTTCATTAAGTAATTAACAATTTATAATTGATTATCTTAATCAATTAATCTAATTAATTATCAAAATTATTCACATTAATTTAATTTCTTAATAATTCCTATTTAATTATCTTCATTAACTAATAACATTTCCTTAATTACTTTCATAAGAAATTATCTTAGATTAATTATTATTAATCATCCCTGATTATAAATTAATCTAAATTATAAATTTAAAAATCAAATAAATTATTCTCTAATTACCATATTAATTAAATCAACCCTTAATTAATTATTTCTTAATTCTTTATCCTAAATCAATTCCAATAAGTGATTATCCATAATTACTTTCATTAGTAAATCTTTACTTAATGAATTTTCCTTAAATTAATTACCTCAATTAATAAGTCATTCAAAGTAATTTTCCTTAATTGATTATTTTTTAATTGCTTGTTTAATTATCTTAATTAGCAAGCAAGGCTTTTTAATTGGTTTATCACATTAATTTATTTATCTATTCTTGAGGGTGATTACCCAAAGCATTAAGTTTACTTCGACTACACAAAGTAGTTATTCTTATTTAATCACCTAATTTTATTTTTAAAACCTTATTACCTTTAAGAAGTTAAATCATCAAAACATTATTAAAACAACCCGTTTATCTTTATTTAAACATTTATCTTTTATAATTAACTACTTAATATTATCTAATGCACTTAACATCAACTTTGAAACTTGATAGTACCTTTGTTTTTTACTTGAAGGAAATCTGATAAATCACATTCCAATACAACCCGGGTTCAACACTAAAATACTAAAGTGAAACCCGAGAGTTTCCCCCTCCTGAGACCAACGCAATGTTTCCCCGAGCTCCCTCCTCCTTCTACTGTGTATTTCGTTCTTCTACTCTTCCTCTCTTCTCTTTTTTTGTTTCCTTTTTTTCTTTTTACGTTCAAGTTACAGCAGCAGTACTCGCGAAAACAAACCGATGCGCCCAGGTATCGCCTCGAAGAAACCCTTCATCATACTCGAGCATCACTCGAGTCAAGTCAATATACAAAGTCGCCGACACACCCACTGACACGAACGCGCACGCGTACACGTGCACGAACGTCGTGACCTACTCCGGTCAACGCCGCAGCCCCACCCGAGTCACCAATGTCCATCCCAATCGTTTCGAGCCATCCACGATGCAAAATCATCACCGATTCAAAATCGAGCGAGTATAGGGGCCATTTTCTTTTTCCTAAACCCATTCGATCATCGAGATCTGCTTCGTCCCCCCTCGTGACGCCACCGGAGTCCATACGAACCTGACCAAGCCCCGGCCACTCACCCACGAGCCCATCCCCGTAGGTGCGATCGCCCAGATTACCGTGATGATGACAAGATTTGCTCGTGAACAACAGCAAACCAAAACTATCCCAAAAACCGTAGTTTTATTTTGAACTACAAATCCTTGCATTAGAAAATTTATTTAGCATTTTTTCCATACTCCTTGATCACCCCCGCATCTCCATCCTCAGCCCTGACCTCTCCCATCATCACGATCGCCCACGGCGACTCGAAATGCAAAAATCGAACGAACCCAAACTGCTCCCATACCACACCATTAAAAGTCATCAAATTAGGTTTAAAAATCTTGTTATTGTATGGGGATTCAGTTTAGATACTTGAATTCGTAAATTAAGAGATTCGAATTTTTGATAAATTTGAGTTGTGCTCAGACATATTTCTTTCCAGAGGTGATACCAAGTTATTTTAATTTAAATTTATTTTTGAAATTCACTTCAGGGTTAAACAGACAATATCTATTTTGACTCTAAGTCCAAATATCGAATAGATTGGGAAGAAATGATTTTTGAAATCAAATTTTGGTGTTCAGAGTCATAACAGTGGGCCTATACAAACACTTCCAATTCTCAATTTCACTCAGAGGATCCATACATGTATATAAACAAACTTATTCACAGATATATCTATATATAAGCAACAGTTTTATACTTTGAACATTTTAAGAAAATAAGTTACTCACTTGTTTCAGAAGAAAGAACAGAGCTTCATAATGTTGAACAGGCTTGAGTTCTTTGCTTGATGAAGCTTTTAAGCCTTCGGGTTGAATTGATTCAAGTTGTTTGTTTGTTTGAATTTTATTTAAGTTTTGAGTGATATTACTTCAGTTTTTATCAACTTGAAGAAACGAACTGAAAATGAGAAGTTGATATATAAAGGAAAGAAAGTTTACAGGGTGTTATAATTTGGTTTGTACATCAGGGAGACATATATTTGTTTTGTACAAATATTAATCAGAGATATTTCCTAAGTTTGGAGGCTGAAATGAACGTTTCGGCTGATATGAAATGTTGTGGCCAAAGATTTTTCTTTGTTTTGTACCTAGATTTTTATATTTTTTCTTCTTTTGCAAGCCATTGAATATATTTACATTTTTTTTCATACTTAAATATATTTATTATCTTCTTTTGTAAGCTTTTGTACTTAGATATTTTTGTTAGAATTGTTGCCAATATATTTACTTTATACTTGAATGTATTTGTATCTTTTATTTTCTTGTTTGTACTTAGCAGTCATTTAAGTATTAAATACAAATTCAATATTTAAATTCCCTTTCTAAAGTCAAATTTAATTTAATTCAAAATTTATTCCAAAAATGTACATAAATCATTAATTTAAATTCAATTCAAAATTGGGATCGTTACAAACTTCCCCCCTTAAAAAGAATTTCGTCCTCGAAATTCCCCAGAGAGAGAGATAACGAAGATAGGTGGAAGAGAAATATTCTTTCCTGGTCAACTAGATATATTTATTCTGCATTTGGCTTACCAAATCAGAATATCAACAATAGATACAAAAACGAATCTATTTAACACTTCACAAGATATTCGGGTTATCCAGATCTACGAAATGTGGAGAGACATCGATTAGTTAGAAGGGATAACTAACCATTCGTAGATTATATCCGCACTCAAATTGTATTCACATGTCTGTCTACTTTTGGGTATAATTTCAAAAAAATTAGTTTAAAAGCCAAAGTTATCTATCAACCATAGCAAACAAAGCAACCAATACATCCAAATAAACAATTTTGGCCTATTTGGAGTTTATGTCTCATATAAATATATCAAATCTTCTTCTTGTATTTACCAGGAATCATCGAAGAATTGACAAGAGATGTTGAACAAAAGAAATAGATTTAATCTTCTATAATTTTTCAAATACTAGGAATGGATTCCAAACTCAAGTCGGAATATCTCAAAATATATATATAATTTGTCCCTCTTCGGTTGATCAACCCAAGAAATTATAACAAAATTTCAAAAATTCAAATTTGGTTTTAAACGAAATCGTTTTATTGATACAATTCAAATTTATCTTCATATTCTATTAATCAATTCATTTAAATTTAAATTTTCAATTCATATTCATTAAGGTTTAAATCAAAAACTGATAAGAAACCGATGAAGACACGAAGTAAGAATTTCCTACAACGATTCGTAGGGCCACCATCACAGTGAAACGTCTTCTGGAGCTATCACGAAGCAATCAAAAGAATTTGGAAAAACGAATCAAAGGAAATTGATAGAGAAAGATCGTTTCCACTGTTGCAGGGTATTGACCATTTATAGTCGTACTTCCCTGTCCCCTATCTCGTTCTCTTCTTGCACTCATACTCACTATCAGTGAATAGTAAGAGAATTTACTGAGGCATACAAACGGATATCTTAGGGAGATACTCATTCTAGGGCATACGTTAACATATCTCTAATGAGCTACTTAATGTGTTATACTCTTGAGCTAAAGTTCAACCTTAACTCTGATACCAAATGTAACGAAGCGGATTTTTCGCGTTCGAAAATCGACATCCATAATTTACATCGCACTCGAATGCCGCAGATTCGACCATTCAAATCCGAGTCGCCGGAGCTTATAACACAATTAAGTAAATAACACAGCGGAAGAAAAAGAATATCAATATACAACATCTAATACAACATCCTGATACAACAGATGATCCAATAGATATCGATACACATCAGAGATATGATACAATAAATAGCAGCGGAAAGAAAATAGATAACACTAGCAGCAGAACAAATAACTCAAGATAGTCTTCAAGAAAGAACTCCAGAACTGCAACTCCATCTCCAAGAACCAATCCAGAAATAGCTCGAACTCCCAATGACAATGCACCAAGCTAAGCAAGGTCAGTCATCTCCAAAGACTGAACTAGCTTCAGATAATCCACTGAACCTAACTATCCAAAAAACCCAACTCTAGACTGCTCGTGTGGAAAATTGTGAGCACCCAGAGTTTAGGAAAGGAACAATAAACTCCGGGTCAGTCATGGGACTGGTGTGAGTAACAAAAATAGTTTATCTTTAAACACAAACAGCAAGAAAATTTTAAAGTAAATTCGCAATGCTTTTAGAAAATGAATCTACCATAAGACCTCCCACCACATACACAATGCAAACGCAGAATTGGAGGAGATTTCTTCTTATGATAGTCAAACATGCTTGATACGTGAATTCTTTGATATTATTATTATAAGTGCAAAGTGCAGAAAACATTTCGAAAGTAGAATATAAATCTTAGCCAGCATAGACATTCCGAACTATGCCTACAATAGCTACCATCCAAACAGAGGGGCGCCACCATAAGTAGATGGCAGGTAATACAACTAAAATCGTACAAGGCGCGTATTGTTTCTTTGGATTTTCCAACAAATGGTCAGGCTAAGGAACTTCCTACTGCCACATGGGATCGCCTCTGGCGGGACGTCCCGAGAACCTAACCGGATCTCTGCCAACACAAGGCCGGGTTACCTCTGTAACTAGGTAACTACTACTCGAGCATGCCACTCCCCGGTCCTTTGGGACCTTTATCCGAGGCGCCTTTAAGCAACAACCACACAGTAAATGAGATTGGAGCAACCACATAGGTTAAATATCAGGGGTCCATACCTAATATCACCCTTTACCAGAAGGGAATGACACACCCTAAAGGGCGCGACCCTCATAACCTTGCCACATCTTTCCTGTTTTGACCATTTTCGGGGTGTGAGGTCCTGGTGCAGTCTTGTCCATAAAGCTACGCTTTATACAAAAGCCATGCTCTGATCACAAATGATCAACAAATGATCATCAACACATAGCAGCACTCAGCATGCCACACTACCAAATTGGGAGTATATCGCCGACAACCTTCAACTACATAACCTCTGAGCTCGTACGTCTCAGAGAAGGGTGTTAAGCTAAGAGAATAAATTCTCAGCCACCAACAGAAATGTATTTGAAAGAAATCTGCTTTATGTCTTAAAGTGTAGTGTCAGACATACAACCATACAAGTCGGTTCCGGGTTTGAACAGAACCGAAGGCACTTACGAAGAAGTCCTTACAATCCGGGTATTCACAATCCCAATCGGAGTTCCCATCACTTAGGGAATCTCTATACCGGAGCAACTCAGTGCAGATACAATCGATAGGCCATCCTATCGTTCTTGCAAATACCCGATCTTCAACATCGGTCTTCAAATGCTATCCATATACGTCGAGTCACATATTCGTAATGGGTTATACGACACAAAGGTCCTCTCCTGGCTAAACCGAATAGTGAGCGCAACATTTAAAACTTATGGATATGGAATTTCAATTAAGTCACAACTTAATAATTCAAAACTTTCCTTCAAATCGTTTAAACAATTTCCACACTTTAATCTTTTAAACAAAAGATTTAATTCACAAAGTTCACCCCATTCACAAAGTTCGCCCCATTCACAAAGATCCATTTATGGATTTCAAAACATTTCCCATTTTAATTGGATTAACTCGTTAAATCTTTAAATTAAAGATTTAACTTATAGCTTTCAAACTGTTTCCATAACTTGGAAAATCATTTTCATTTTTAACTTGAAATCCTTTTGACACAAATTGGACATTCACTTCCTATATGAAAGCTTTTTATTGTTTGAAAACAAATAGTTTCATTTCAGAAAGATCCAATTATATTTGCACGAGTTAAAGCCTTTCAATTTAAATTCAAATTTCCAAATTAATACCTTTAAAATAGTTTAACCCATATAAACTCATTTATAAGTTGAATAACCTTTCTAAACCCTAGTTTCCAAATCATAGAATTCAATTTTAAATATTGAATTCGATTTTAAATCAAATTGTTTAAATTCCAAAACTCAATCAATTTATTCAAAATATATTTCATCTTTGAAATTCCGTTTCAAAAGCTTTTCACTTTAAACCCAATCCATTTCCAAAACATTTGAATTCAAATAATTCCAAAACTCAATCAATTTATTCAAAATATATTTCATCTTTGAAATTCCGTTTCAAAAGCTTTTCACTTTAAACCCAATCCATTTCCAAAACATTTGAATTCAAATATTCAATTTTTTCTTTATAAATCATTTCAAAATCTGTGACTTAATCGATTTCCTCGTGAAATCCATATTTGTGTATGTATAAGTGTGGTCCAGGGATTTAACACACGATAGTGCAACATCATTCAATCATCATAGATCAAAACACAAAAATATAGTTGATAAGCGATATAAACTATAACGCTTATCGTCCATTCACAGATTCACAGATAATATACAAATGTAAATAATTGAATAAATCATACACGGCACAAACCACAGAACAAAATATCACAGATCAGACAGGACAATCAATTCAAGGTATCTCATACAATACAATCATTCAAAAGTAAGGTCAAGTATTCAATAATCATTTATAAACAGGATTAATAAATTGTTTAATCCTAATTAATTCAATTTATTTCCAATTAAATTAATTGCTTATGAATTAATTATCCAATTCTGATTTATTAATTACAAATCATTTGATATAAATTAATTTATCAAACATTTTGATTAATTAATTTATTCTTAATTAATCATATTAATTAAATTAACCTCTGAAACAATTACATAATTAAATAACCTCTTAATTTATTATCTTAAGTAATTAAACTTTTAATTACTTACCATTAAGCAATCATCTCATAACCATTAATCATTAATTACCAATTAATCTTTGTCATTAAGTTAATCAAAATATTCAAATTCAATTACAATTGGTAATTTGCCCCTTAATTACTATCATTAAGTAATTAAAAATTTATAATTGATTATCTTAATCAATTAATCTAATTAATTATCAAAACTAATCACATTAATTTAATTTCTTAATAATTCCTATTTAATTATCTTCATTAACTAATAACATTTCCTTAATTACTTTCTTAAGAAATTATCTTAGATTAATTATTATTAATCATCCCTGATTATAAATTAATCTAAACTATAAATTTAAAAATCAAATAAATTATTCTCTAATTACCATATTAATTAAATCAGCCCTTAATTAATTATTTCTTAATTCTTTATCCTAAATCAATTACAATAAGTGATTATCCATAATTACTTTCATTAGTAAATCTTTACTTAATGAATTATCCTTAAATTAATTACCTCAATTAATAAGTCATTCAAAGTAATTTTCCTTAATTAATTATTTTTTAATTGCTTGTTTAATTATCTTAATTAGCAAGCAAGGCTTTTTAATTGGTTTATCACATTAATTTATTTATCTATTCTTGAGGGTGATTACCCAAAGCATTAAGTTTACTTCGACTACACAAAGTAGTTATTCTTATTTAATCACCTAATTTTATTTTCAAAACCTTATTACCTTTAAGAAGTTAAATCATCAAAACATTATTAAAGCAACCCGTTTATCTTTATTTAAACATTTATCTTTTATAATTAACTACTTAATATTATCTAATGCACTTAACATCAACTTTGAAACTTGATAGTACCTTTGTTTTTTACTTGAAGGAAATCTGATGAATCACATTCCAATACAACCCGGGTTCAACACTAAAATACTAAAGTGAGACCCGAGAGTTTCCCCCTCCTGAGACCAACGCAATGTTTCCCCGAGCTCCCTCCTCCTTCTACTGTGTATTTCGTTCTTCTACTCTTCCTCTCTTCTCTTTTTTTGTTTCCTTTTTTTTCTTTTTACGTTCAAGTTACAGCAGCAGTACTCGCGAAAACAAACCGATGCGCCCAGGTCTCGCCTCGAAGAAACCCTTCATCATACTCGAGCATCACTCGAGTCGAGTCAATATACAAAGTCGCCGACACACCCACTGACACGAACGCGCATGCGTACACGTGCACGAACGCCGTGACCTACTCCGGTCAACGCCGAAGCCCCACCCGAGTCACCAACGACCATCCCAATCGTTTCGACCCATCCACGATGCAAAATCATCACCGATTCAAAACCGATCGAGTACAGGGGCCATTTTCTTTTTCCCGAACCCATTCGATCACCGAGATCTGCTTTGTCCCCCCTTGTGACGCCACCGGAGTCCATACGAACCTGTCCAAGCCCCGCCACTCACCCACGAGCCCATCCCCATAGGTGTGATCGCCCAGATTACCGTGATGATGACAAGATTTGCTCGTGAACAACAACAAACCAAAATGATCCCAAAAACCCTAGTTTTGATTTGAACCACAAATCCTTACATTAGAAAATTTATTTAGCATTTTTCCCATACTCTTTGATCACCCCCGCATCTCCGTCCTCAGCCCTGACCTCTCCCATCCTCACGATCGCCCACGGCAACTCGAAATGCAAAAATCGAATGAACCCAAACTGCTCTCATACCACACCATTAAAAATCATCAAATTAGGTTTAAAAATCTTGTTATTGTATGGGGATTCAATTTAGATACCTGAATTCGTAAATTAAGAGATTCGAATTTTTGATAAATTTGAGTTGTGCTTAGACATATTTCTTTCCAGAGGTGATACCAAGTTATTTTAATTTGAATTTATTTTTGAAATTCAGTTCAGGGTTAAACAGACAATATCTATTTTGACTCTAAGTCCAAATATCGAATAGATTGGGAAGAAATGATTTTTGAAATCAAATTTTGGTGTTCAGAGTCATAATAGTGAGCCTATACAAACACTTCCGATTCTCAATTTCACTCAGAGGATCCATACATGTATATAAACAAACTTATTCACAGATATATCTATATATAAGCAACAATTTTATACTTTGAACATTTTAAGAAAATAAGTTACTCACCTGTTTCAGAAGAAAGAACAGAGCTTGATAATGTTGAACAGGCTTGAGTTCTTTGCTTGCTGAAGCTTTTAAGTCTTCAGGTTGAATTAATTCAAGTTGTTTGTTTGTTTGAATTTTATTTAAGTTTTGAATGATATTACTTCAGTTTTCATCAACTTGAAGAAACGAACTGAAAATGAGAAGTTGATATATAAAGGAAAGAAAGCTTACAGGGTGTTATAATTTGGTTTGTACATCAGGGAGACATATATTTGTTTTGTACAAATATTGATCAGAGATATTTCCTAAGTTTGGAGGCTGAAATGAACATTTCGGATGATATGAAATGTTGTGGCCAAAGATTTTTCTTTGTTTTGTACCTAGATTTTTATATTGTTTCTTCTTTTGCAAGCCATTGAATATATTTACATTTTTTTTTCATACTTAAATATATTTATTATCTTCTTTTGTAAGCTTTTGTACTTAGATATTTTTGTTAGAATTGTTGCCAATGTATTTACTTTATACTTGAATGTATTTGTATCTTTTATTTTCTTGTTTGTACTTAACATTCATTTAAGTATTAAATACAAATTCAATATTTAAATTCCCTTTCTAAAGTCAAATTTAATTTAATTCAAAATTTATTCCAATGTACATAAATCATTAATTTAAATTCAATTCAAAATTGGGATCGTTACAGGAATTGTCCATATAGCGATAATCGCTATAAACGCACTTTGAATCCCATAACTTTAACTTCTGTAATTCGGTAAGTTTTGAACATATCTTGAGATATCCAGTTTTGAACATATCTTGAGATATCCAGTTTTGATTATTATAAACTTCTATAAGTGTTTTGAAAAGCAAAGGACGTGTTTGGAAAGTTGTCAGATTAATTGAATAAAGCTAAGAAAGTTTGAAGTAATAATAGTCGCTAGATTGACACTTTTAAATTTCTTATTTTTGGGAAATAAGCTTTATTTTTGTAGAGACTTCCTTATGTATTTTAACATATTAAAAAATAAATAATATGTTGTTCTTATTATAAATTTTTTGAAGCTTAATTCATTTTATAGTTAGTTGAATGAAGTATCAAAAGTTATAGCAAAATACTCGTTATACGAACATTTCTAAAAAATACCCTGTTTTCGAAAATTTCTACAAAATGATCAAACTCATTCTTTGGGTTTTTTATTTATTATTTTCAAAGTATCCAAAGTGTACTAACAATTGAAAAAAGTATGGATCAAAAATTATTTGTTAAAGCATCGAAAAACTAGGCGCAAAGTTGTTGCAAAACATGTTGAAAACATGCAACATAACTTTAGACAGCTTTTCTGGAAATGCTACCTTTGTTGTTTCAAAATATAAATTGTATAAAAACGATATTTAAATTAAATATTTTTATCTAATCTTTTTACAGTTGTTTTCTAACTTATATTATATTGTTTTAAATTGGTTTCATGTTTAAATATATTTTTAACAATTAAGTATGGAATTTTAAAGTAAATGGCTTTCAAATAAAACATGTTTAACTTGGTTTTCCAGTTAATTTCCAAATCGGTTATTTTTACGTAATATTCTATACAAATGACTAAAATATTTTTTAATTAGTTTAAAAGTATTTTAATATATTAATAAGTATTTTAAAGGTATTCCTATGCATATAAGTGTTGAAAAAGCAATTGACTACTCTTAACACTAAAAGTCGACGATTAGACTTATCTATTTGTGAGATTCAAGAATGAAATGTCTAGGCTAGGCTTTAAAGCAACCAGTACTCAAAGTTATCTGGTTTCACTCTTAAATGAGGAATAGTTAAGTTGAAATATCTGAAACAGGTTAAGTATACGAACATCGATTTGTATAAGTAATTGTTTTAACTTGATAATCGCCACTTGTCTTAAACAATTATGTATAATTAAATCTTTAAAAAGAAAATTTAAAAAGAAATGTTTTTATAAGTAGAAAATGGATTTGGATTTGTTGTGACAATCTTTGAGTAACACTTGTCCTAAGCATTTGTAAATGTAAGTAAACTTTAAAAGAGAGTTTTACTGATACGGTTAAATGCGAAGTGTTTTGGATTTGTAGTAAACATGTTTTAGTTACATTTTTTTAAATCCTTGAATTACATTTTAAAGTGGCTAAATACGATAAATAAAATTAAATCTTCAATAGTGGAATTTTAAAGATAAACAAGTATTGAAATCATTTATAAAAAATAAAAAATGTTTAATGTTTAATTTATAACGGAGATGGGGTTTATAGTAATAATGTTTAAGTAAAATTCATTTTTAACCTCTTTGATCAAATTTTAAAGTATGTAAATCTTTTTTAATAATTTGTGAATACACTTATACCGTTCAGATAAGTATGTGAATTGTTTTGAAGTATTGAAAAGAGTATAAATGAATAGCCAAATAGAAGAATACAAATATATATATTTTATAAAGAGAAACTAAATACACACACAGGTATATAGAGGAGGTTTCAATTAATTAAGAAGTATTAATTAATAAATGAAGTTTTGATTACTGAAAGAAGTTTTATTAGATGAAAATGATTTTTACTAAAAAAGATTTTTAATTAAGAAAGGAAGAATTAATTAAAAGGGATTAAAAGTTTTTAGCCGGCTTGATCATACTTTGTATGAACTGACATTGCTAATATGTTTACTTGCTTATGGGAAAGTATACGGGATTTAGTTTCCTTATGCAATCATTCTCGTTGTTATTAAATTTGACCAAATTTATCAACTCAATCTTTAGGAGAATAGGATCGATAAGTTTTCTACTTATCGAAAACCACTTCAAGACTTAGATATGTGCTCTATCTTTGGAAAGTGGATCTATTTGAGATGCTAGAATCCATGTGTGATTTCGAGATCTGTTCGAGATGCTAGAATCAATTTGGAAATTCATGATCTGTTTGAGTGAAGAAGATTTATGTGAAAGATGCTGAACGTAGTCTTGACATCGAAAAATGAAAAAAAAAACATAGTGGCATATAGCCAATGTCGTTTAGCTAACCTCAGAGGGTACATATTAACTCCATTATCTATAGTATGCTTAATGATTGTTGCTAGCGAGAGTTGATGGTATTTGGAACACGTTTTCTACGTAAACCACTTATGTCTTCCATAGTTGGTATATTTTATCTAGAGATAACGACGCTTAGAAGGTACTTTCTGACCCGTTCTAGGAGGCTTTCCTCAATGTACTGAGGACCCTCCAAGGTGATCTATGTACGAATGCGCCTTAGCGATTTTAGATGTACTCTAATATGCGACAATGTGAGATGCCAGTTTTATACCTTTGTTATAAATTTATTTTAAACCATAGACATTATTATAATACTAACGGATTTTCTTATGAAATGGTCTAGTTATCATAAGAATAAAACCCGTACATATTTATTATGGCATGGTCTTACGAGATACCTTTATTTTGAAAGGTTTTATAACATTAAATAATTCAGATAACTTGAGTTTATCACATTAGTTTACCAGACTGATCTGGGAGTTATTTTCTTATAATGCTTAGGTCAGCCCCGTGTATATTTCTAGATTTCGTTGATGTTCATTGAGGCTCTTAGAGAGGAGCTGGGTGATTTCCAACCATGGTATTCTTATTTCTGCTACATTACCTTGTTTATATATATATATATATATATATATATATATATATCAGCAATTGTAAGGACATGCTGTTATAACTATCCTGGCGATGATAGGTTAGTTTGCTCTGATTATTGTATCCATACAGTTTTCCTTTGTAAAGATCTTTTTGAGATATTATATATTATCGTTCCATATGTGAGATTTTGATGTTTTTGTTCTCTTCTACTTGATTATTTTAATTTTTTACCCTAACGTTCTGTCTTTTTGGCACTTGGGTGCTCGGCATGTGGATACCATGGATGTATTGGTGTTGACATTTAGGGGCTGAAAATGCGATCGTTACAGCTTGGTATTAGGGCACAAGGTTAAGCGAGAACTTTATCATTGAGGGGTATAACTCATTAAGCGATAGAGTAATGGAATGTCTTATTATGAGTTAAGTGTATTTTATATATGAGAGTGGAAAGTGTAGGATCGTATATGGCTAAGCTATGTATAACAGTAAGTGCGGTAGTATAAATAAATATACATGTGAATACAATAAAGTAAAATAAGCACACCATACTTTGTATACTGGTTCGACCACCATCCTATGTCCAGTCCCAGAATCTCTTAACTAGCTTTAACTCACTAACCCTCACTTTTTCCAAAGGATTAGGCCTCTTACAGTTGCTAGAGCCACTGAACAAGACTTTCACACAATTTTGGTTGAATCAAACTTTATGGCAATAGTTGTGTCCTTGTTCACTATTTTTCCCAATTGAAAGTAAAACTCTTATAACTCACAAGAATGGCTTTGCTTAAATGAACAAGAGTTTAGCATGTGAACGATTTAAGAATTGAATTCTTTTGAAAACAATTTAGAATGAATCAGAGTTTACAAAAATTCAGAGAGTAGAGATTAGAATGGAGAGAACTAATTAAATAAATCATTGAAAACCATAGTTATTTATAGGTATGAATGGATTTGATCAAGAGATATGGTAATAATTCATTTCCAAAGGTTGTGACTGAAGGAGAATGAAGAAATGCATCGATTGGTGGTGAAAAGTTGCTTCAGTTTGTCTTTGGAAACTCAATTTTAAGTTGTCACTGGCGCACCGTTGGGCCTCCACCGATACACAAATGTACAAAAAAATTCACTTTTCAGAGAGCATTTTAAATGTACAAAACAATATATAAAACTTTTTTTTATTTTAAATTTAAAACAAGAGAGATGTATAATGTAACGACCTGCCTTTTTGGACGTTTTAAGCAAACACACACGTTGAACTCAAACAATTCAAAATGGCAGATTGTTATGGGGTAAATAAAAAAAGAGAAAGAAATAAAACAAATACAAAATCTCGCGGCGGAATAAAAAAATATAATAATCAAATAACAGTTCATGAAGTTGTTTATAAATACATTTAATTATTCTTTACAACATAAACATCAAAGTTACATAAACATGAATAAATAAATAAATGCAGCGGAACGACATGATGCAGTGGAATAAATATCATAAATAATAATAGTAAAAATCTTCATCTTCGTCCTCCAGAAATAAGGTCTTCAATCTTGAAATGCTCAGGCTGACCCAAGCGAATTGAATGGAGAAAACACTCGAGTCATAACTAAAAGATCTTATGTAAGTTAAATCAACGGTGAATAAATATGAGTGGAACGGCATCAGAGATATTTACGGGGTTTGACATGTCATATCCAATGTCTAACATGAGTGCGGTAACTTAAGAGATGTTTGGGATTTCCATCTCCTAAGGATCCGTTAAACTATCTACTATGTAGTACAATACGCTATTATAATATGTCTATAGTAAAGAAAAAGTATTAAAATAGCGTTAAGGCGTTACCCACATCCCCCTTAACACATTTTATATATTCTCATAGGCTATACAGTACCATAGGCTCCTCTGTGACGTTTACCCAGAGGGCACCCCATAGGTATGGTACAAAACAAACTCATTGTAGGGGCTCTAGGGCATGTGAACACAGCACTCGACGCAATGCCATGGTAGATATACCAATTGCGGATCCTGACTGGTGCTAACGCATAGAAGCTACTACCGCCCACCTCGGAATACACTCCCAAATCAAAATCAAGGGAGACCACCAAATCAATCACAAAGCAATAGAATGGTATCGAAGAAATGTGTCCGATCGGAGGAATGACCTCACTTGGCCCGGCATGGCTCCTGTTTTAATCACGTCTATGCTGACTCACGGAAGTCAGGGTCACATCATATCTTATACAGAAATCATTCGCCAACCATCGTACTTCATTTCTGTAATCTACACCACGTACACAGTTGTCAAAGCGGTTTTCGGTTTTGGCAAAGAGTATGACAATATCCGATCCCGGTCTCTTTAAAAAACCAAAGGCTTATCACACACCGGATGGTTCTTTAAATTTCCAAATCAATTCATAGTTGATATCAAAATATCATATTCAATTCAAACATATCACTTTCGAAATTATATTCACTTTGAAATCATATTCACCTTTGAAATCATATCATTTTCGAAACCATAGTTTCTTTCAAAAATTATATTTCTAATTATGTTAAATCCTTATTTCAAATCAACATATTCAATTTATTAAAACATTTAAATCCCAACTTAGGTTATGACATCATTTAACCTTATTTGCTTTTAAACCAATGAATTTGAATATAAACACTTCCCCTTTTACTAAGTCTGAAAATTTTGAAAAAAAAAAATAAATAATTTAAATAGTTATAAATAGTTAAATACTCTAAAATAGTTTAATTATACTGTCAAATTGATTTAAGATAGTTAAATAGATTTAAAATAGAATAAAAGAAAGTTGAAATAGACTAAATAGCTTTTAAAGTAGATTAATTAGATTTAAAATAAGTTAAAATGGGTTAAATTAGTTTTAAAATAAATTAAATGGTTTATATAGTTAATATAAGTTAAAATAGTTTAATAATTTGAAAATCTCAATAATTACAAATTTTAAAATAATATATTTTTAAAATATTTTATTTTAAAGTATGAATTTCGAATTTATTTAAATTTAAACTATTATTTTATTCCAATACATTTAGACCATTTCAATATCGAAAACCCAGTTTCAAATTTTCCAATTCAAATTCTCAATAAAAATTTCAATATCGCTTCCAATCCATGTTTGAAATATCAATTCAAATTACTTCAATCTCAATATATTTCAAAGTTATATTTCAAACAATTTTAATAACTCAATTTCTATAAATTTCATTTATACTTCAAAATTCGATTTTGAATTTTCAATTAAATTTCTTAAATAATTCCTTTAGACCAATTCCAGTTTCAACATAAAAGTTGAATTTCGATAAAAATTTAACTTATATAAATAAAGTTTTTTTTCAAAATATCATTTAACTAAATTCAAAATTTTGGATTTTAAAATCATTTACTTTAACCGATCCACTGCCCGTATGCAATTTTTTACCTTAGGGTCAAGTGATACGGATATTTATCATTTCAACCCGAAATTATTTTATATTTACAATATATATCATTTCAATGCACAATCCTAAGTTAATATAAAATTCCATAAAATCGCTCGAGTCTATCATTTCAACCTATAAACAATATTCTTTAATCGATAGATCGTTCGGGTATATATCATTTCAACCCATAGTGATTTTTCCTAATAATAACTAAGGGAACTTACATAGTGGTAACATTATATAAATCAAACATAACATCCAATCGTCCAATATCAATAGCCAAACGTCCATCACAATCATCATTCAATTCAATTAATAAATTTCAACAATTAACTAATTATAAATAACAAGTAATTAACTGGAAATTTAAATTCAATATTAAACTAAATAGAAATTAAATTCAAATCAACTAGAATGACGATTTAAATTATACCAAACAGCCAAAAATAAATTTCTAATCACATCATAAATTTAATTTAACTAACATAAGAAATTTTAGAAGTTGTGAGTGGGTTAAAACACTCACCTACGATTTAAATCGAATTAAAATCCAATTTAAGCCTAAAATTTGAATGGTCTCAGAATACGTTCAGACAAGCGTCAAAATGTCCAGAATTTTGATAGGATCCCTACGGAACAAGCCGCTCCTGAATCTAAGTTCGTGTGACGCCCCACCTCTATACCCATGCTAGCCAAGGACACTACGGAGTAATGCCATCAACAAGCACGAAGAATAAGGCTATTGAGGAGCGACCATCCGTGTAATTGCTTTGTGCGAGCACCGACATGTCAAATAGAATAACATGCATTTCATTTCAAGAGGAAATCTGATACATCGATTCAAACTCAAAGCTACTACTCAGTGGCTATATAATCTTCGGAAACAAATATAGAAATAAGCATAACATAAATTAGTCACAGAAGTTCATATCTCAAATGCGGAAACAGATATTAATATAACACGTAGAAGTGTACATCAAAGTAGTGGTCAAACAAGATCCACAATATCACTAAAGAATAGATACAAGTGCTAGACAAAAGAATATGTATATATCATGGAGTCTATATCTCGAATGTATAACAACAAAAACTACCAATCTAATATATTTAGCCAAAAGTCAGATAACACTCCCAGACAATGAGTCAGGCAGAAGCACCTGTAACATCCGGTCTAACCCGAATATTATTTAATAAGAAAATAATAAACGAACCAATCTAGCTATAAATATCGGATAAGAAGAGATAAAATAAGAGATATGACAAAAACGTATGATAATAATAATGCCACACTGTGATAAGTATATATTTGAAAATTTACCAACAATCATACAATATCACAAGAATCTTCTCAAAGATCAATGAGAATGTCATATTCTTTATTTTTATTCATCAAGTCACAAATATTGGCAAACATCTCAATGCCAATCGTAAAAGTTGTTGAAACACAAAATCACCAATGCACAAATATTGATAAAACTTATCAATGTAATCACAAAAATTGGTGAAACGCAAATTCTAGAAATCATCAATAGAAATCCAGAAATCACAAAAAGGGGGGAGGCCTACCACAAAACGAGAGCGTGAAAACTCACCAACACGTGTATCACAAAACGGAACGCTATTCCATGGTTGCAAACCATTAATTTTGAGCCGAAGCTCCACAAAACGATCCAAAGACCATGGGTCGCTACCCCATAAAATTGAGACGAAGCTCCATAGAAACGGGGTTTAGTCTCCCTCGAAGACAAAGAGATATCGCACATTGCTAGTCTAAATCACAAAATGATCATCATCGATCATCAAGATGTGTCAATTACACTAAGCTAGCAAATAGATGAGTTTAGCTTCATGTCCCATAACCACTGGCTTAACTTAAATATTTACGAACAAACTGTAAGTCTCCACTCGAAAGTTGTCATAAGAGTTCCAATCGAACGACTCTAAGAATTAACCGACAAAGTAAACGCAAGTGTTTCATACCACTTGTTTTGCAAAGTTGTTTAATTGGATTTCTCGAACGAATGAGGTAAAGGTTTGTGTATACTAGTAGAATGGAAAAAATGGTTTTATAAATGAGTTTGATTATTGAAAATAGCGTTGAAATTATCTTTGTGAAAGAGTTTGAATATTTACTACTAGTATAGAAACCTTTGTATTTAGAAGTGACAAATCACAAAAATGATTGTAGAAACAACCAATCATCAAAGATTCACATTCGAAGGCGTGAATCAAAGCCATAAAAACCGATATCGAATCCATCAAATAGATATTCTCAAAAATTCCGAAAAGAAGTCATCAAAATCAGTAATAAATGATAACAAGAAATCGGGTAAACACGAATCAATTAAAATCGGAAACCTACACAAATTAGGCAAATTGGGCCGAGATAAGCAGATTTAGACGTCTGAATATGATATTTCAGACATCTAAAATAGAAGCTCTGGGCGATATTTTGCCTAGGCCAAATATGGCCAAATCAATACAAATTAAAATCAAATGAACATGTAAAGGTGTTAGGAATTCATATCTACAATCAAAGATAGTTATAGACTTAGATTGGAGATAAAAATCTCACCATTAAACCCAAAAACAAGGAAGGAGAAGCTTGAAAACAAAGGAGGATCAACCACTCTTCAATCTCAACTCTAAAACCTCCAATCTAAGTATAGAAGCAATAATTTCCCAAATTAGGTTATAGGAAATTTCTGAAATTGAAGGTAGATTGAGATGGAGAAGAAGAAGGAGATGCTTACCTAAGCTTTTCTTTGATTTTTGGAGCTAAAGCTTGGATTTGCTAAAGAAACTAAGGCTTAGGATTTTAATTTTCAATCTCCTCTACCATTTTTGCTAACGCTTGAGTTGTAGGAAATATTATGAAGGAATGAAGAAGAGTGGAGTGGAGTTGGGTTGATATGTTAGGTTAATGGGTTGAAACACAAACCGAAACCCCTAAGTGGAAAGGTCGAAATTTTAGCTAGCTCCAAACATATCGATGTTTATACTCAAAAAGATCGCAAACACCATTTTGGATGCAATGGAAATTGTCTCGAGTTCCAATTGTTGAACCTCAATTTCATTCTTCATTCAGACGTTTGAAATTTCCAATTCAGACGTCCGAATCTGGAAAAATAAATTTTGTCTAGTACAATATTCAAACGTCTGAATCATTCATTTCAGACGTCTGAAAATGGCAATTTTAGCCTATTTCCTTTCTGGTTGAACTCGAGCAATTTCAAACGTCTGAATTACCCATTTCAGATGTCTGAATATCTATTTGACTATATGTTCAAATAGACAATCCCATATAGCACTATCCACATTGTCTTTTCACTAATTCAAATGTTATTTACGAAACAGTGACTTTTTCGAACTAAAATCCGACTAACGATGCTATAATTAAATTAAACATTTTAAATATATGAATCGTAAAATATGCGGGTTGTTACAGGCTCCCCTCCTTAAAGAAATTGCGTCCTCGCAATATTTAAGAAGAAAACAAAAGTTAGCAACCATATATGCATATCAACACAAAAGAAATTTGAAATAAGAAGTTCACCTCAAAGAGCTCAAGAGAGTAAGTCTGGATGTGACCGCTTGATGAATTCTCTGGATTCCCAAGAACAATCCTTAGGATTTGAGGACCATTGAACTTTCACAAGAGGAACATCTTTATTTCGAAGGCGTTTAACCTCCGAAGCAATGATACGAATATGATGTTGCTCATAAGTCAAATTAGGTGAAACTTCAATTTCTTCCACAATACCGGGCTCAAGAATAGAATCGGAATCTCGAAGGCATTTCCGTAGTTAAGAGACGTAGAATACATCATGAATAGAAGAAAATTGAGCCAGTAATAAAAGAAGATATGTCACGGAACCAATACGTTCGATGATGGAAAATGCACCAATATATCGAGGTGCTAATTTTCCCGATCGACTGAAAAGCACAACACCCTTCATAGGTGAAACACGAATAAACACAAAATCTCCTACAGAAAATTCTAATTTCCTTCTTCGGTTATCGGCATAGGATTTGTCTACTTTGAACCTCTTTCATCCTACGACGAATAAGGTCAATCTTTTCTGTGGAATCATGAATAAAATCTGGACCAAAAAACAGCTTCTCCCCGGCCTCAAGCCAGCAAGAAGGAGATCGGCATGGCCTTCCATAGAGTGTCTCAAAAGGCGCCATACCAATACTAGATTGGAAGCTATTATTATAGGAAAACTCAACAAGAGAAATATGATCTTCCCAACTTCCACCAAAATCAAGAACACACGCATGAAAAAGATCAACAAGAGTTTGATTCACATGCTCGGTTCGTCCATCGGACTGAGGATGACAAGCGGTGCTAAAATTAAGCTTCGTTCCCAAAGCTTTTGGAAGACTCTTTCAAAATCCACTAGTAAACAATGGATCATGTTTGCTAACAATAGAAGTAGGAAATCCATGAAATTTAACAATTTCTCAAATAAAAGCTTGGCCAAAAGAGGTACGGTCTGATTAGACCGAACAGGAATAAAATGAGCGTATTTCGTAAGTCTATTAACTATCACCCATAGGCTATCATGGTCCGAACGAGAACGGGGAAGACCGTTGATAAAATCCATGAAAATTTGGTCCCACTTCCAAATTGAAATGTCCAAAGGTTGCAATAACCCACCGGGCCTTTGATGCTTGGCTTAGCGAGTTGGCAAGTCATGCAACACTTAACAAAGTTAGCAATATCAGATTTCATTCCATCCCAATCATAAATTCGCTTCATATCCGCGTATATTTTACTATTACCGGGATGAATGGTAAATTTAGAATGATGATAATCTTCTAAAATATCTTTACGAAGATTACTAATATTTGGCACGATAAGTCTACCAAATTTTTGAATGCCGCCACGAGCATCAATATTAAAGCCTTTCAAACCTTCAATATCAATTTTATCCCTACAATTTCGTCCAAGAAGAGCCAATTCGGGATCTAGCTTTTGAGCTTCAAGGATGCGGTCTAAAAGAGAAGGATGAGCCTCAAAGCTACACAGAATAAGAGATGAACATAAATCGGATTCACGATCTCGAATCTCACAGGTGGACAAAGTCTTGAGATCGTTCCACTCGGATATCATCATAGAAATAACCGCTTGTTGCTTTCGACTAAGGACATCGGCTACATGATTTCCCATTCCGAAAGTGTAAAGAATATCAAGATCATAAGATGCAAGGAACAGAAGCTAACGTTGTTGACGCAAATTAAGTTCTTTTTGAGAAAATAAATGCTTCAAAGATATATAATCGGTATAGAGAACAAATTTCTCTCCCAAAAGATAATGATGCCAAATTTGAAGGGTGAAAATAATAGCCGCGAACTCTAAATCATGAGTGGCATAACTAGTCTCGGCAGGCTTTAGTTGCCTAGAAGCATATGCGATAGCACGTTCTCTTTGCATAAGAACGGCACCCAAACCAACACGACTAGCATCGGTATAAACAATAAAAACTTGGTTCCCTTCGGGAATCACAAGAATAGGAGCATCGGAAAGGAGTTCTTTCAATTTCTAAAAAGAAGCTTCACATTTGTTTGACCAAATGTATTTAACTCCCTTCTTTGTCAGACTAGTAAGAGGCACGAAAATTTTTGAAAAGCCTTTTATGAACCGGCGGTAATAATCTGCCAATCCAAGAAAGCTATGAATTTCTGTCACACTCTCTGGTCTCTTCCAATTTTGAATCTCTTCAATCTTTGAAGGATCTACGGAAATTCCAGATTTAGAAATGATATGTCCAAGAAATTTCACACGAGATTGCCAAAAATGGCACTTAGAAAATTTTGCTTTCAATTGATTGCTTCTAAGAGTTTCCAACACAATTCGAAGATGCTTTTCATGCTCTTCCTCGGTTTTAGAATACACAAGAATGTCATCTATAAAGATGAGAACGAATCGATCGAGGAAATCTTTGAAAACTCGATTCATAAGGTCAACGAAATAAGCCGGAGAATTCGTTAAACCAAATGGCATATCAAGCCATTCATAAGATCCATAACGAGTGACGACGTCAAAGGAATGTTATCCTCTGCAATACGAAGCTGATGAAAACCGGTTGCTAAGTCTAACTATGAAAAGACTCTAGCACCGCTAAGTTGATCGAATAAATTATCAACCCGAAGTAAGGGATATTTATTCTTGATAGTGAGATCATTAAGCTTGCGGTAGTCAACGCAAAGCCTAAGCGTACCATCGGATTTGTTCACAAAAATACCCGAAGCTCCCCAAGGAAAGGAACTAGAGCGAATAAATTGTTTCGCCTCCAATTCGGATAATTGTTTATGCATCTCCTCATTTTCCTTATGGGACATACGATAAGGAGGATAAGTGATAAGTAGAGCTCCAAGGATTAGATTAATTCTGAACTCAACTGCTCGCTTAGGTGGTAATCCTAAAACGGGCTCAAATATGTCGAAAAATTCACGAATAGCATGAATAAGAGAAATGACATCTTCCTCATCATCATTACCGTCATCATGAGGATTTAAAGAATATAAAGACGCTGCCAATTTGGAATTTGAATCTTTAAGAATAATAGAAATCTGCATAACAGATTGAGGATGCCGAAGAAGAATAGTCCGCTCAGGACATAGGATATGGGATTCATAACGGTTAAGCCAACCCATTCGCAATCATTCTAAAGCCTAAGTAACGCATGACATGCAAATCGGCTCGGAAAGAAAAATCACATAAAATAATCTCGACATCTTTACAAAGCAAACTAAGTGTTGCGGATCCACTAACCGGATTCACAATCCTTAAAGAAGTCATCAAAGCCATAACACTCAAAGAA
The DNA here is from genome assembly GCA_030765085.1 of Allium cepa. NCBI lineage: Eukaryota > Viridiplantae > Streptophyta > Magnoliopsida > Asparagales > Amaryllidaceae > Allium > Allium cepa. The sequence goes on along the minus strand of CM060931.1, from coordinate 751,781,940 downwards.
AAAGTATCAACAAGCTCTTTTGATATAAAAGAATGGGATGCATCCGTATCAAAAAGAACTCAAATAGGTTGATCACGAAACATAATAATGCCATCAAGGATAGAATGAGAAATACCTTGACCGCGAGAAGTGTTATTAGGAGTTTGCACAACATTTAGCTTTCCCTCCTTCTCGCTTTGAAGTTTAGGACATGCAGATATATAATGAACGAACTTTTGCAATAGCGACAAGCAAGGGGTTTTGAACACTTATTAGCATAATGGTCCTTAGAATCACAATTGTAGCATTGACCACCACTAGGGGTAGAAGTCTTGGATACCGGAGTTTCTTATTTGCCTTTCTTGTTGGGATAGGGACCTTTGAACTTATTAAACCTCTTGTTGTTGTTGTTGAAGTTCGGTTTGGTACCCACAACTTCAACATCACTCTCTTTATCTTCCTCTTCAAGTCGAAGAGCGATATCAACAAGTTGATCAAAAGAAACTTCCAGTTTCAGAAGTAAAGGCTTTTTGAGATTCTTATTCAAGCCATAGACAAATCTCTGATTTTTCTTCAAGGGTTTTTTTACATACTCGACCCCATATTTAGAAAGGGATTCAAAAGATGTGGCATATTCTGCCACAGAAGATTCGCCTTGAACAAGGTCGATAAAACGATGGGCCCAAGTCACTTTTTCAGCTTCTGGTACAAACTTCAGTTGAAATCTTTCCCGGAATTGCTCCCAAGTAATATCCGCTTCAATAATTTCAGAAATAAGAATCCCATAACAATCTAATGCCCTTTCTTAGAGCATGCTAGAAGCCACTTGGACTTGATGAAGATCAATAAGGTTCATGCGAAAAAAGATGCAATCGCATGTTCTAAGCCAAGCCTAGACTTCGATAACGCCCTCGAAACCCTGAATGGCTTCCCACACAAGTTGGTATAATCACCGCACAACCGTGCAAACCTAGATTTAGGGTGATTAGGCTCTGGAATGGGTCCGACAGCTTGAGCGTTCTTTACAAGATCAAGAAGCTGTTGAGCTGACATAAATACTCCATCCTGGGAAGTGGCACTGGATTGACCGGTGCTGGGACGGCCTGGTCTAACCATTTCTCTTCTTGAAGAAAGAAAGAAAGAAAGAAAGAAGAAGGAAAGGTTATTCTCAGAATGAATATAAAATAATATTGATTGATAAAACAAGGCATCACATATAAAATAGGAAGAACGGGTTCAATGACTCGAATAAAATCCTAAGGCACGACTCCTAAGATGGACTTAGGATGATGATCCTTGTTAAATTATTCTACATTGTTCCGAAGTTTGTCTCGGATACCAAGCTGTGATGCCCCACCTCTACACTCACGCTAGCCAAGGGCACTACGGAGTAATGCCGTCAACTAGCACGAAGAATAAGACTGTTGAGGAGCGACCATCCATGTAATTGCTTTGTGCGAGCACCGATATGTCAAATAAAATAACATGCATTTCATTTCAAGAGGAAATCCGACACATCGATTCAAACTCAAAACTACACTCAGTGGCTACATAATCTTTGAAAACAAATATAGAAATAAGAATAACATAAATCAGTCACAGATGTTCATATCTCAAAGGCGGAAACAGATATGAATATAACACGTAGAAGTGTACATCAAAGTAGTGGTTAAACAAGATCCACAATATAACAGAAGAATAGATATAAGTGCTAGACAAAAGAATATGTATACATCATGGAGTCTCTATCTCGAACGTATAACAACAAAAACTACCAATCTAATGTAGTTAGCCAAAAGTCAGATAACATTCCCAGATGAGGAGTTAGGCAGAAGTATCTGTAACATCTCGGTCTGACCCGAGTATTATTTAATAAGAAAATAATAAACGGATCAGTCTAGCTATAAATATCAGAAAGAAGAGATAAAATAAGAGATATGACAAAAACGTATGATAATAATAATGTCATACTATGATAAGTGTACATTTGAAAATTTACCAAAAATCATACAATATAAGAAGAATCTTCTCAAAGATCAAAGAGAACGTCATATTCTTTATTTTTATTCACCAAGTCACAAATATTGGCAAACATCTCAATGCCTATCTTAAAAATTGTGGAAACACAAAATCACCAATGCACAAATATTGATAAAACTTATCAATGTAATCACAAAAATTGTTGAAACACAAATTCTAGAAATCATCAATAGAAATCCAGAAATCACAAAAAGGGGGAGGCCTATCACAAAACGGGAGCATGAAAACTCACCAACAGTGTATCACAAAACGGAATGCTATTCCATGGTTGCTAACCATTAAGTTTAAGCTGAAGCTCCACAAAATGGTCCGAAGACCATGGGTCGCTACCCCACAAAATTGAGCCGAAGCTCCACAGAAACGGGGTTTAGTCTCCCTCACAGACAAAGAGACATCGCACATTGCTAGTCTAAATTACAAAATGATCATCATCGATCATCAAGAAGTGTCTATTACACTAAGCTAGTAAATAAATGAGTTTAGCTTCATGTCCCATAACCATTGACTTCACTTAGATATTTACGAACAAACTGTAAGTCTCCACTCGAAAGTTGCCACAAGAGTTTCAATCAAACGAGTCTAAGAATTAACCGACAAAGTAAACGCAAGCGTTTCATACCACTTTTTTGCAAAGTCGTTTAATTGGATTTCGCGAACGAATGAGGTAAAGGTTTGTGTATACTAGTAGATTGGAAAAAACGGTTTTATATACGAGTTTGATTATTGAAAATAGAGTTGAAATCATCTTTGTGAAAGAGTTTGAATATTTACTACTAGTATAGAAACCTTTGTATTTAGAAGTGAAAAATCACAAAAATGATTGTAGAAACATCCAATCATCGAAGATTCACATTCGAAGGCGTGAATCAAAGACATAAAAATCGATATCGAATCCATCCAAAGGATATTCTCAAAAATTCCGAAAAGAAGTCATCAAAGTCAATAATAAATGATAACAAGAAATCGAATAAACATGAATCGATTAAAATCGAAAACCCACACAAATTAGGCAAATTGGATCGAGATAAGCAGATTCAGACATCTGAATATGATATTTCAGACGTCTGAAACTGAAGCTCTGGGCGATATTTTGCCTAGGCCAAAGATGGCCAAATCAATCTAAATCAAAATCAAATGAACATGTAAAGGTGTTAGGAATTTATATCTAACAATCAAAGATAGTTATAGACTTAGATGTGAGATAAAAATCTCACCTTTAAACCCAAAAACAAGAAAGGAGAAGCTTGAAAACAAAGGAAGATCAACCACTCTTCAATCTCAACTCTAAAAACTCCAATCTAAGTCTAGAAGCAATAGTGTCTCAAATGAGGTTATAGGAATTTTCTGAAATTGGAGGGAGATTAAGATGGAGAAGAAGAAGGAGATGCTTACTTAAGCTTCTTTTTGATTTTTGGAGCTAAAGCTCGGATTTGCTAAAGAAACTGGGGCTTAGGATTTTAATTTCCAATCTCCTCCACCATTTTCGCTAAAGCGTGAGTTGTTGGAAATATTATGAAGGAATGAAGAAGAGTGGAGTGGACTTGGGTTGACATGTTAGGTTAATGGGTTGAAACCCAAGCCCAACCCAAAGCCCTAAGTGGAAAGGTCGAAATTTTAGGTAGCTCCAAACATATCGATGTTTATACTAAAAAAGGTCGCAAACACCATTTTGGATGCAATGGAAGTGGTCTCGAGTTCCAATTGTTGAACCTCAATTTCATTCTTCATTCAGACGTCTGAAATTTCCGATTCAAACGTCTGAATCTGGAAAAATAAATTTTGTCTAGTACATTATTCAGACGTCTGAATCATTCATTTCAGACGTTTGAAAATGGCAATTTTAGCCTATTTCCTTTCTGGTTGAACTCGAGCAATTTAAGACGTCTGAATACCCATTTCAGATGTCTGAATATCTATTTGACTATGTGTTCAAATAGATAATCCCATATAGCACTGTTCACATTGTCTTTTCACTAATTCAAATGTTATTTTACGAAACAGTGACTTTTTCGAACTTAAATCTGACTAACGATGCTATAATTAAATTAAACATTTTAAATATATGAATCGTAAAATATGCGGGTTGTTACAGGCTCCCCTTCTTAAAGAAATTGCGTCCTCGCAATATTTAAAAAGAAAATAGAAGTTAGCAACCATATATGCATATCAACACAAAAGAAATTTGAAATAAGAAGTTCACCTCAAAGAACTCAAGAGAGTAAGTCTGGATGTGACCGCTTGATGAATTCTCTGGATTCCCAAGAACAATCCTTAGGATTTGAGGACCATTGAACTTTCACAAGAGGAACATCTTTATTTCGAAGGCGTTTAACCTCCGAAGCAATGATACGAATAGGATGTTGCTCATAAGTCAAATTAGGTGAAACTTCAATTTCTTCCACAATACCGGGCTCAAGAATAGAATCGGAATCTCGAAGGCATTTCCGTAGTTGAGAGACGTGGAATACATCATGAATCGCACAAAATTGAGCCAGTAATAAAAGGCGATATGTCACAGAACCAATACTTTCGGTGATGGAAAATGAACCAATATATCGAGGTGCTAATTTTCCCGATCGACTGAAACGCACAACACCCTTCATAGGTGAAACACGAATAAACACAAAATCTCCTACGGAAAATTCTAATTTCCTTCTTCGGTTATCGGCATAGGATTTGTCTACTTTCAGACGTCTGAATATCTATTTGACTGTGTGTTCAAATAGATACTCCTATATAGCACTATCCACATTGTCTTTTCACTAATTCAACTGTTATTTGACGAAACAGTGACTTTTTCGAACTTAAATCCGACTAACGACGCTATATTAAAATTAAACATTTTAAATATACAAATCGTAAAATATGCGGGTTGTTACAGTTCGTATGCAATAGTTATCAAGTTTTGAATTTATCTGATTAAAGAAAACAGAACGTCACTCACCCCTGAGCAATCTCGAGCAACTCACAACTGACCGAAGCAGTTCGGCACTCAATCGTGGCCACCACGCAGGTCAGACACGGCACGACCACCAACCTCAGAGACCGCAGACCTCCACCAACCTTCTCGACCCCCCGTGACCATTACCTCACAAACGTTTGCGACCCACGAACGCAGCCGCCGCCACACCCAAGCCATAACCCTAATTGAATTATTCTGGTCGATCTAACCGTCAAATCTCCAAGCAAACCACTCTGATGAACTCCCCACTCGACTCTCCACACAACAGTACTAAGAATCGACGATCGGTCGATGCTGATCACTACACAATGAACGGCAGATAAAAAATCACGCAATTCTGGCCACACAATAACCCAAATTGAAAAAAATTACAAATTTGACTTGCCCTAGTCGAGAGTTTAAATCGATGTATAATTTGATATATTTTGAGAAGTTTTAATTTTGGAATTGAATTTGAAATTGAATGGAAGGTTTGGAATTTTGAATATGTTCTGCCATTGGAAAGGAGGAGATAGACAAGGAATGTACGTACTGAAAATGAGAAATGAGAAACAATTAGGATTTATAGCGGGTTATTTATAGGCAGATCAGAAATGGAAATGGATGGACTAGATTTAATTAAAGTTGAACGATAAACGACCCGGAAAGCCCGTTTCGTTCGCAAAATGCAAATGGATCATCCTATATATCAAAATAGATGTTTTTGATAGTTTTAAACTCAATGGAAAAGGTTTCATGTCCTAATTCCACCATATGAAGTTATGTTAAAATCAGTTTATTTCAAATTAATTTCATATAAATTAATCTATATGCGTTTCGAGTCTGTACGATCAAACGAAAAGTCTGATCGCTACGAAACTTGAAATTCTACAATAATTCACTGATACGGATCCGATGAAAATGGTTTCGTCAAAATCCGAGACAGTGGCCAAAATGGCTATTTTCATGTTAATTAAATAAATTACTATCAAATTATAATCACTTTTTATATTCAAATTCAAAAATTTACAATTTCTACCATTGTAGATTACTTAGTACTATATAATCCTTTAAAACAAATTTCTATATCAGTTTATTATTGAATAATTCACAATTTACGGTGTTTAATTTCAATTTCAATAAATTCAGTAATTATAAATTAAATTTCCAATAAAATCATTTATTTGATTTTCAACCCAGTTGTTCAATCAATTTTCAACTTATGGGTACAATTATCATGGTTTATACGTTATTACACTAATATTTTCCAGTTTCATCTTTTATTCGTATTAACCACTATATTTCAATTATATTGAATTTTTGTCAATTTTTTAATAATTTAAAATCTCAAATTAATTTATTTATCTTGATTTCATCCTTTTATTAAATCAGTTATCACCTTATGAATATAATTAACATTCTTATACATTTGCTACATTCACAATTTTTAGTTATTGAATTAACTAACATTAATGTTACACTTAATTTCATTTAATTATAATTGATTTCTAATTAAATTTAACAGACTAAATAAATAGGTAACTTATAATAATTGTTACCATTAACTTTTAATCACATTTTCAAGTTTATTGTTTACAAATATATGTTACCATTGTTTAAATAACACTGATTTTATTCAATTACCATTAATTATATAATGTTTCACAAATTAGTTCAATATTTATTTTATTTTCTTATATTCAATTTATAACCAAGTATGACATCTGCATTGTTAACTCTGCCCCGGCCATGACTCAGCGACTTAAAAGTTACCGACCCAAAAGGTTGCTGACCTAACATGGATGCCGATCTAACTGCCTAAGCCCTAAGAGGGATGCCGACCTAATGCCTCAACAAGGTTACCGACCTAAGACTTAACAGGGATGCCGACCTAAGATTTAAGGGGATACCGACTCAAGGCTTAGGTAGGTTACCGATCTAACATGGATGCTGGCCTAAGATAGATGCCGACCTAACTATCCAAGGAGGTTGCCGCCCTAACTGCTCAGGACAGGGACAAGATCACGAACTATACTTGAGTCGCAACCGACTTACGGCCTATGCTAAGTCGTACACGACCCAGGCGAAGGAAGGCAAGTCCGATGCAGCTACTTAGCACGCGGCCTCTTAACTCGTACACGGTTCAGGACTTGTGATATATCCAGAGTTCAGCAAGGATGCCTTTCCGAAGTCTCGACCTAGCAGTTAAGTCGCAACTGACCCACGACTTAGTTTGAGTCGTCCACGACCCAACTTAGGTCGGTTACGGTTTAGGACTTGGTAATGTTTCCTGCCTAGAACTCTCTTTAAATACATTGCCATCTCCAACTTTCAAAGGACTTTTGGATCACTTTGTTCAAGGCATCAAGACTCTGCTATCTTCAACTTCAACATTCCAATCACACACAAGACGGTTAGATCAACTTCAAACAGAAATTCAAGACATTCAATCATGAATTCGAAGAACTTTCTCACATCGAAGTTTTTCTAGCTACTTGTCTTTTGAAGTAAATTGTACTTGGAAAAGATTGTAACAAGTTGTAATCAAATCAGCAATAAGAAAGGATTGAAGTGGACGTAGGCTTGATTATAGGCCGGACCATTATAAACCCTGTGTTCTTTACTGCATTTTTTGTGAATTACTGTTTCTCTCTGATTCCCGTGTTAACGGGTCGTGCTTTCACATTCACTACACTTACACTGAGGTGTTAGCGTCTGATTTTTACGTTAACATTTTTGGTGCTCTCACTGAGAACCCAACTCAGGGATACTTCCACCATTGCTCCGCGAAGGTTTGTTGAAAGGATTTCTTTTAAAACCAGAAGTTTATTGGAAATAATGGCTCCTGGGAGAAAACGAAGTTCTATAAGATCCGACAATGTTCAAGAGAATACTGCTACCTCTCCTCCTTCAAGTCAAGCAGCTCCAACTGTTTGAGTTACGCGAGCAGAATTGGACGCCGTAGTTTTGGGGTTGAATCAACAATTGAATGCTCAAAATGCACAGTTGGAAGCTCAGAATGCCCAGAACGCCCTGATCTTAAGTAAGTTAAATGATCTGCTAGGGGCTAACCGCCAACCGGTTAATAATGATGGGAACCCTACTGTGGGAGTTCAGGATGTTGAAGGGAACATTTCTCAAAGAGCCGTAGACCCTGTGGAAAGGACTCCTCCTCAAGCTGGAGGATCAGGGCCGCAGCCGACCCTCCGTGAACGATTGTCAAGACAGAATTCAGAGAGAGTGGCTGATGTTTTGCCCTCCAGAGCCTCTAAATGATGAAGAATATTTTTTGGGTATGGTTCGCCAAATCATGAAGGAAAATATACGAAGAGATGAAGATGAGTGTTAACGCTAAAAATTGAACGCTAACACCCCGGTGTGTAGAGTGTAGTTGTGAAAGCATCACCCGTTGGTACGGGAACCAGAAAAAAGTAAGAATCACAGAAAAGTATTAAAAGACACGATATTTATAGTGGTTCGGCTTAAGAGAGAGCCTACGTCCACTTTAAACTCCTTTATTGCTGATATTATTACAACCCTTTACAAGATTCATCGATTACAACACCCTTTGAGTTTAAAGTCATTTAGAACAAGTAACCTCAACTTCAATGTCGATCAAAATCTTTGAATTCATGTTGAACATGTATGATTTCTTCGTGAAGTTCCTTGAAGCGTTCTTTGTATCTCAAAAGCTTTAAGTGTTGAAGTAGTTCGGAATGCAGCAGAGTAACGACGCTTGAAATGAATGAGCCAAAAAGTCCCCCTCTAGTTGGAACTCGGGGTGTATTTATAGGCTTTGCTCGGAGTTAGGTCGTAGGTTGAGACCGACCTAACTTAGGTCGCAGGTCGTCCCTGACCTAGGATGCATTGTTCTTCCTCTGCAAGAATACACATGCTGATTTGTACAAGTCCTAGATCGCGAGCGACCTATCCCCCTGCGGCACAGTATAGGTAACTTCTTTACTCAGGCATTTAGGTCGTTAGCGACCTATCCTAGGTCGTGAGTACTTTTCTTATAGTTATAACTGGAGTCTTTAGGTCGCGACTTCCCTTAGATCGCGAAGTATTCCTAGGTCGCGGAGTTCCATAGGTCGAGACCGATTTTAGGTCGCATTCACTCTTAGGTCGTCCTACTTCTTAGGTCGCAGCTCTCTGTTAGGTCGCGAAGCTTGATAGGTCGAAACATCTTCTGAGTCGCAGCCTTCCTTAAGTCGCAGCTCTCTGTTAGGTCGCGGAGCTTCATAGGTCGCGGCCTCCTTTAGGTCGCGAAGCATTTTTAGGTCTTTCTCCTTTTTAGGTCGAGCCATTTTTAAGTCGTAGCCTTTTAGGTCGCTAGGTTCTCGAATTGGTTAGGTCGTTACATTTTCCTTAAGTCTCTTACAGAAGGGAGTTAACATTTTCCCCTCGAAGTATATAACTTAGCCATAGGTCGTGTGCTTCGACTTTCTTAACTCGCGTTCTGAAGGATTGTTAGGTCGCAAACGACCTAAGGAGAAAGTTAGGTCGCGTAGTGTCGGTTCGTGTTCTATTACCCTGGAATATAAATAACTTAGGTCGTTCCTTCTTCTCCTTATCTGCTTCAGCCTCCATTCCGCCATTAACAAACTTTTGAGCCCTCAAAGACAACTCCAACAACTTAACCATCAATTATCCCATCATCAGACTACGTAAGTGAACTTTACCAACATTTGATTACATCTATCATCAAATCGCAAATGTTTCACTTGTCGCCCCTAATGTAATTTCATGTGCTATGTTCGCTCAACAAGTCACGATTCAATTAACTTTTGACTGAGTCTTTGTCGCGATTCCTGTGAACATGGTAGTATATCGGATTTGTGATGAATTTGAGACGATTTGGATTGGATTCTTGGGTAATTCGTGACGATGTAGGAGGAAGATGGTGAATTATGGTGTTTCGAACTAGTTGGCTTGCAAATTTGGAGGAGACGAGGAGGGTTCCGATGGGTTAACGGGTTAATGGATTCTTAGCTACACGGGTAATGGAGGAGATGATGTGGCAGCGTGTGAGTGGAGGATCGACCTTAGGGCTGTCTGCTTGAATACTAACCATGTGACCCAACTTCTTAGCGATCTAACTTTGTAATGACCTAAGTTCTTGCGGCATTTGTTTTAGGTCGCGGCCGACCTTAGACTTAAATTCCTGTGGCACAGAAGTTAGGTCGCTGCCGACCTAGTACTTGGATGGTTTGCACATGAACTTTAAACCGAACGACCTAACAGCTTAGCAACTTATCACCTTTGAATGACTGCATAGGGACTTAACACATCAACGACCTATCTTTTGCGACATAAGCTTTAGGTCGCGGCCGAGTTAGGACTTGACCAATTCGCATTATTTTGACATAAAGCCTTGAACTCTTTGATTTGCACAGTGCGACCTAAAGGAGCTTTGACCTATACTAGGTCGTTGGACGACCTAGGACCTGTGAAATTTTTTCTGAAAAAATTCGATTGAGTTGTTTGGACTTAAATTCTGCTGCACTTCTTTGTAAATCCCTTTAAAGTTGTCAACCTGCTAAATATGACATTTGTAGAAAAATGGGACGAATATACTGTCACTGACCGCCCACATCGGATGACAGATTAGTCGATAAAGAATAATCAACTTAAATGAATTGTGTGAGTGAAATGCTGTAACTCAACCGATTCAAATGAAGTGTTAAAGCAAAGCTAGAATTTTGTTTGAATTAACACTGCACTTGAGTTTTAAATTAACAAGTCCTGAAATCTCACAATCGATCAGTTGCTAACTAGTTTAATTCCAGTTATTTTGCTTGTTATTTTTATTAGTTTTGCACAACACTTCACACTTTTAGGAAACGTGCACCTTCACATCTGAACATCCAGTTGCTCATGTAGAATGACGTCTCAACAAGAAGAGATGATAGAACACGTCGAAGGGGCTTTCCCGATTGCTATTCCACTAGAGAACCCTCCGGAAAGAACTCCTACCCTTCTGAAACAGCGGGTGCTTAATCAATTATGCGTTCAATTTGGCATTGCCGAGGCAGAAGTTTTACTCCCTGGACCAAATGATTTTGCTGATAGACCACCTTACGGTTTTGTTGCCATTAATCGCCAAATGTGCTTAAGTGGAGTAATTCCTCCCTTTAATGAATTTCTTCAACAAATCCTTCTTCGACTAACGATCTCTCCTTTCCAACTGCATCCCAATGGCTATGCCATTTTGATGGGATTGTGCGTTCTGTTCAGGAGAACTCTTGACCGTCTTCCGAGTTTTGAGGAAATCTGTTACTTGTGCACTTTTGCGAAGAACAAGGACCACCCTTCAATTGTACTTGTAAGAGGTGCGAGGAACCGCAAACTAATTTTGGATTTGCCGGAGAGTGCACATGGTTTTTTGAATCAATTCTTCTACATTCGTTGCCCCGCTAGATTTTACGCAGACTGGAGAGTAGGAAGTGAGATCTTCTTTCCCTTCTTTCTTCAATTTTTTCTAAGTTTCTCATGGTTCGTATTGCTAGATGCTGATTCCATTCCTTGTTTTTACAGCACTTCCTCCTCCTTCTAGAGATTACAGTCATAAGCCAGTCTTTGAAAGGCTAAGCACTATGGCTGCTGAAGAAAGGAACGCAAAATTTCTATTGACAGTAGAACTTCTTCATCGGTTTGAGCTTCTACATTCTTCTCGTTCCACTCAAATTCATGAAGTCCCCGACTCTCCAGCGGAAGCTGAAAAGTTCATGCCAAAAGATCTTTCCACTGAAACTTCACTGGTGAAGTTCCCCACTCTCACTGATGTTGCGGGGCCGTCCAGCAATTTGACACTTGCCCCAGTTATCGAAGAGGAAGAACCTCCACGATCTTCTGGGAGATCTACTGACGAAGGAGTTGAGAAAGCAAGTCCCAAAAAGCATGATGGTGATGATGTTTTTGGGGGGTTGAGCGACCTAATTGTGACTTCACAAGAACTTTTTAAAGATGATGTTTCCAAAACTATCTCTTCTGTAATCGAGGCGACATCTTCTCTACAACAAATGCCAACTCCTCCTACTCAAGTTATCACCACCTCTACTCCACAGAGTGGTCTGTAGCTTGATGCGTGTAGCTTACACATTAAACAACACTTAGGATTTTTCAGCACTTGTTTGTGTTTGACTCCTTTTCTCTAAAGACTTTTAAGACTTGTATTTTTGCCTTTCAGATCCTTCAATGGGGCGTAGCGGCAGCGGTTCTTACTATAAAGACTTTCAGCGCTATGGAGGGCGTGGCAACTACGATTATAGACGCTACCTTACTGGTCCCAGAGAAACCGATGAGCAGAGAGCTGCTCGAAAAGCTAGAGAAAGGAGAGAATACGAAGAGCGTCATGAGAGGATAGATGTGCGACATGAGTCTTCTTCAAGAGGCGATGACTCTCACAAACGTAAAACACATGATGGTCGGGGGAAGAGCCACATTGTTGAGGACCCGAGCAAACGGGCCAAACCTAGTGAGAAGCACACATTTGCAACATCTGAAAAGTTTGACGCTCCCATCTCTATCGACATTCCTTTCGAATCCCCTGCTCTTGAAGGAAGCGCTATTCAAACACTTCTAAATAGGCCTTCATATCGTGTTGAAAGGGGCCCACCGACCTTACAGAGCCGATTCCCGAATTGGTGCTTAAAGGGGGTTCGTTTCGATCTTGATTTAGTTCCCATTGATAAAGAAGCTATGTACCAAAATCTTGACGCCGTCAGACTTGACATTGAAAGAATTTCTGGATGGCAAAAGCTTGTTGATGAACTCCAACGGGTCAATCGGGCCAATATCGAGGCGATGCTGACTATGGAGAACGATAAGTCGGAATGGCAGAAGATTCTTGACCAGCACAACACCGAGATGAAAAAGATCACCGAGTATAATGAGAAACTTGAAGCTGAAGTCAAGCAGCTTAAAGACGATCTTACCACCTCTTCTAACACTTACACTCAAAGAGAAGAGGTACTACAAAAACAAGTGCGGGATGCACATGCTGGCCAGAGAGATGCCGAAGCTAAAGTTGAGAGGCTAGAAGAGGCCGTAGAGAATTACCGCACTGATGCCGCTCAGTTGCGGAATAAAATGAGCGCCCAAGACATGGAGATTGAGGCGTTAAAAGCTCAACTTGCTAAAACCGAAAAAGAACGAGATGAGGCCATGGCCGGTAAAATCGCAGCTGAAGAATCTATTCAAGCCATGGAAGCCAATGTCATTTCAACTCTATTCGACTTTTACTTGCACAGCGTCTTAGGGCATCGCAGCCTCTCTTTTCTCGGTCCTAAGTACGAAATCACCTTGGCTGAAGTGTGGGAAGCTGCTCTCGACATGTTCAAAGGTGCCGGGTATACCGAGGAAGAGCTTGAGGAGCGCTACTTAGATGAGGAAACTCGCGCTGCTCTTGCGAAGGGAAAAGAGCAACTTGCCAGAGTGAGGACTGGGATGGCAAAAGAGGAACGTTCCGAAAAAGAATTACCACCTACTACCTCTGAACGTCCTTTAATTTCTCCTGAAGTTGACATCACAGGTTCCAGTGCTCATTCCCCGCCTCCTACAAGAACTTGGGTAATTACCCCTACTGATGATGAGGCCTTGGAGGATATTGGAGCTCAAAATTATGAGATTGAACTAACGAAGAAAATATCTTCAGGTAACTTTGACATTGGTCCGATTCAGGTGGATTGCCTGCTTGTTCCTCAAAAGTTTGATGAGCTTCTCGATTACTTCTTGAATCTTGATGAACCCATATCTCCCTTCTTTTCGGGAGATACTAATATTTTTAATTTCTCTTCTTCTGCAGTTGAAACATCAAGTGCTGTGCAAACTTCGCCTCCTCCGGTTATCCTTCCACCGTCTCTTCAGGTGGCTCCACCTTCTGCTTCACAGCCCGGGTCACAAGAGGAGCAAATAGAGGCTCTTCATGGCTTAGATGACCCTATCGCTTCGCAAGAGCAGAAAGACGAGGGACTTGAGGGAGGTGAGATATCTTGGGAGCGGACTCCTTCTGATGACATAATTTTGTCTGCTCTTGCTACTCTAGGGAGTGAGTCTTCTTCGAAGAGGAGAAAGAAGCATGGAACGTCGAAGAGGGGGGGAAAGAAAATCATTGCTACTGAAGAGGAACCGGAAGTTGCACCGGTTGCACCTCCCTCCCCTTCTTCCCTTATGCCTACAGACCGACCTGAAAAGCTAACCATTCGGCCGGGTAAAGGGTCCAAAGGTGGCAAGAAGAAATGAAGATTTCAGCTTTTAGCTTCTTGTCTTTTGCATGTACTGGTCGAGAATTGTGCGGGTATCGGCCCCTGCTTTTTATTTTGAAACTTGTATCTGCAATACAATTGAATAAAATGATCCTTTATTTGCACAAACTTCTGTTTGAATTTGAGAATGCGTTTATTATTCATTTTTGCACAAGTTTATTTATATGATATTGCAGCGGGCTTATGGTATGTTGTTTGAGCATTACTTTTGCCGATGTGGCTATACCATATTGTATGTAGCTATACCATGCTGCCCCCATACCATAAGCTTGCTGCAATATTTTATACTTCGAGGGGACTTGCACTCTTATTTTCTGAAGAATAATTATTTCATTCTTGAAGAAATTTTTCGTAGAGTACAACTCCCTTCATATAAGTTTTTACGCTTTGTCCTTCGAAGAAATCACTTTTTTCTTTTGCGTATGTACGCATTTTGCCAAGTGAATTCTTCTATGTGGTAAAGCGGACCTCTGAAGGGTACTTTAACTCTTTTTTTTTACATAGAAATTTGTACCTCTGAGGAGGGATTTTTCACGTTTCAACACTTGGAAGTTTTATTTCAATCTTGGTGAAACGTGTACCTCCAAAGAGTTGTGCCTTGAAGAAAGCCTTTTTCACGTTTCAACACTTGGAAGTTTTATTTCAATCTTGGTGAAACGTGTACCTCCGAAGAGTTGTGCCTCCGAAGAGGACTTCTGCTGTCGATGATGGCTTTGGTTGTTCCCTTGTCCACTTGCTTATGCCTTTTCAGCGATCCTCTGTTTTTTTTTTCAAGCTTCCATTCCCTTTTCTTACAAGTAATTTGTTTAATCCAAGGAAGTGTACTTCATTGTCAGGCAAGTTCATGAGAATGGGCATTAGCTTCTTAATTGGATGTTTGTTTGTTCAAACGATCTCAATTTATTAGCAAAGGCCCGTTTCTGTCGAAATCATAGGCCGTTCAATTGAAGTACTTCCTATCTAGGATTTGAATTTGGGGCTTTTGTGACTCGAAATTTGGCGAGAATCACTTGGTCTTATTATGTGCAAGTTTCACTTCCATTGTCTGCAAAAATTTAAATCGACATTTCAGCAATACATTCTATGTACTTTTTATATCGAAAATAAAGCAAACATGTAATAATAATAAGGAACACAAGATTTATAGTGGTTCGGCCAGGAAATTGGGCCTACATCCACTTTATATTCTTTCATTATTTACTTGCATCAGTTTTACAATTGCCTTTAATTACAAGAATCATACATTCATAACTCTTTTTACAATATTTCAACAAAATTTTCAAGTAAAGTATGGACGCAAGTGATTGTTGTTCCATTCCCTTTGAATTTGATCTCCTTCAACAGTAGTGAGTTTGAATGTGCCGTCAAGAAGCTTCTGACCTATGACATATAGTCCTTCCCAATTTGGCCCAAACACACCTGTCGCTGTCATAATTCTCTTCAGGACTAGATCTCCAATCTCAAAGCTGCGTTGGCGAACTTTGGAATTGAAATGTCTGGCTATCCTTTGCTGATGAGCTGCAATTCTGAGATTAGCCTCATCTCTTTTTTCATCAAGGAGATCTAGCGCTTCAAGATGTAGCTTTTCGTTTTCTGCTTGATTGAAATGGATTCTTCTATGTGAAGGGACCTCTATTTCTACCGGAATCATTGCCTCTGACCCGTATGCCAATGAAAACGGGGTGTGCCCAGTCGCAGTTTTGTGAGTGGTTCTGTATGCCCATAGTGCCAGTGGTAGCTTATCGACCCAACCACCTTTTGCTCTTTCAAGTTGCTTCTTGATGGTTGACTTAATAATTTTGTTCACGGCTTCCACTTACCCGTTTGCCTGCGGATGAGCCACTGCTGAGAAGCTTTTCCGGATTTTGAATCGCTTGCAAAAATCTTGGAATTCTTCACTTTCAAATTGAGTACCATTATCTGTAATTATTTTTGAGGCACACCATATCTGCAAATGATATTTTTAGTCACAAAGTTTATCATCTTTTTATAGGTGATAGTAGCCAATGGTTCAGCTTCAGCCCATTTAGTGAAATAATCTACAGCAACAATGGCATATTTGATTCCAGATTTGGCAATTGGTAGCGGCCCAATGAGATCCGTTCCCCAAATTGCAAATGGCCATGGACTGACCATCTGTGTGA
Source organism: Allium cepa (assembly GCA_030765085.1). Lineage (NCBI taxonomy): Eukaryota > Viridiplantae > Streptophyta > Magnoliopsida > Asparagales > Amaryllidaceae > Allium > Allium cepa. The sequence goes on along the minus strand of CM060931.1, from coordinate 751,765,570 downwards.
GTTCAGTAGAAGGTGCTCTAGGAATTTTAGCAAATCTTTGGCATCTGTCACACTTTCGGGAATAGCTTGCAGCATCTCGATTAATTTCTGGCCAAAAAATATCCGTATCGGAGAATTTTCTTTGCCAATGTTTGGCCACCTGAATGATCACCACATTCTCCTCCATGTACCTCCGCTAGGATTGTTTTGGACTCTTCCCTGGATACACATCGAAGTAATGGCATTGAGAATCCCCGTCTGTATAATCGGCCATCCTGGATTATATATCGAGAGGCTTTTCTCAGTAGCTTTTGTCGTTATTTTGAGTTCCCTGGTAGAGAGCCATTGAGCAGATATTCTGTTATTGGAGTCATCCATGATTCTTGCTCTTGAGACATACTCATGATCCAATCAATGTCCATCTCATTAATGCTCGGTGCCGACAGAACTTCTACTGGGACTAACCCCAGAAATTGAGCTTCGCCGGTGCTAGAGTACTTTGCGAGAGAATCCGCTTTCATGTTTTGTTCTCGAGGAATATGGTTTATCGTCGAAGTCACACAGAAGTTCCCAAGCCTTTGACAAGTAGGCGGACAGATTTCCTCCTTTCGCTTGGAATTCCTTCTTGACTTGGCATACAATAAGTTGAGAATCGCTGAAGATCTGTAATGCTCGGATGTTTAGTTCTTTAGCAATCCTTAGGCCAGCGATAAGGGCTTCGTATTCTGCTTCATTATTTGTTGAAGGAAATTCCAATCTTAGTGCATAGCATAATGATCGACCTTTAGGGGTCTCGAGTACAACTCCGGCTCCAGAACAGTAGTCGTTTCTCGCGCCATCGACATATAACTTCCATTGGATCGGGGAATCGTCGATTGTTTCCTCCTCACTGTTACCCTTATCTGTGAATTCTGCGATGAAATCCTCCAAAGCTTGTCCATTGATTGCTTTTAGGGGATGATAAGTGATGTTATATTGACCGAGTTAGATATTCCACTTTAGAAGACGACCCGAAGCCTCAGGGCGAAACAGGACTTGCTTTAAAGGTTGATCAGTGAGGACTCTGATAGGATGATCTTGGAAATATTGCCTCAACTTTCTAGATGCAATTAGTAGGCAATAGGCAAGTTTTTCCAACTTAGAGTAATTCATCTCTGCCCCAGTGAGTCTTTTGTTGATATAGTAAACTGGATGTTGAATCCTCTTGTCTTCCCGTATCAGCGCTGCACTTAAAGCATGAGATGATACTGCTAAGTATATAAGAAGATCCTCGCCATCGCCAGTCCTAGAAAGTATTGGAGGCGTTTCCATATGGCGAATCAATTCATCAAAGGCTTTTTGGCATTCGGGAGTCCAATCGAAGTTTTTCTTTCCTTTATTTAGGGCGTCAAAGAATGGGATGCATTTATCTGTGGCTTTGGAAATGAACCAACTCAAGGCGGCGACTTTTCCATTGAGACTTTGCAATTCCTTCTTTGTTCTAGGAGCTTTGATTTCCTTTAAGGCGGTAATTTGAGCTGGACTAGCCTCGATGCCCCTTGCGCTCACGATGAAACCTAAAAACTTGCCGGATTCCACTCCAAATGAACATTTCAAAGGATTGAGCTTCATTCTGTATTTTCGGAGGACCGCGAACATGTCCGCTAAGTGTTCTATGTGATCCACTGCTTTCTTAGACTTTACTAACATGTCATCGACGTAGACTTCCATAGTCTTGCCTAATTGCGGTTTGAACATAGCATTAACAAGTCTTTGGTATGTTGCCCCTGCATTCTTCAACCCGAAGGGCATAACTCTGTAGCAGTAAAGACCAATGTCAGTGATAAAGCTTGTGTCCTCCTGATCTGCCTCATGCATCATGATCTGGTTGTATCCGGAGTAAGCATCCATGAAAGATAACAATTCGTGTCCCGCTGTTCCGTCTACCAGTTGATCGATTCTGGGTAATGGGAAGCAGTCTTTGGGGAAGGCCTTGTTTAGATCTGAAAAATCGATGCATACTCTCCATTTTCCGTTGGCTTTCTTAACCAGCACTGGATTCGAAGCCCAATTCGGATAGGTAGATTCTTTAATAAAATTATTCTCCATGAGCCGATCAACTTCTTCTTTTAATGCTGCTGACCTTTCTGGACCTTGAGTTCTCCTTTTCTGCTTCACAGGTGTGAATTTTGGATCAATGTTTAGAGCGTGTACTGCAACTTCTGGGGATATTCCGCACATATCGGCATGAGTCCAAGCAAAAACATCCAAATTTGCCTTTAAAAAAGATATTAAGATATTCTGAATTGACACATTAAGTTATGAACCCACATTCAACACCTTGTTTGGGTCCTTTGGGTCAACAGGTACTGGTATTGTCGTTTCCACTGGTACCACTCTATTCTCCCCTGCACTGACTTTTCTAGGATCCATTTCTTTCCTTGCTCCGCTGTGCTCGCCAGTGCAGGGTCCGCCCTGTAATTGCTACAAGGTTGGTTCTTTGATGCGGACTGGGGCTGCCGCATCCTTTCCCATTTCTCTTTTTCTGGTTTCTCGTAGCTCTGTTAGATAACATTCCCGCCCCGCATTTTGATCCCCTTTTATAACTCCCACTCCATTATCTGTGGGAAATTTAATGGTGAGGCACCATGGGGCCAGAACAACTTTGAATGCTGCGAGAGTTGGACGGCCAAGGAAAGCATTGTAAGCAGAAAATTCGTCGACAATCACAAAAGTTTGCTTGCGGACCACTTTTCTCTCTCCTTCTCCAAGTTCCACAAACAAATCAACGGTTCCTATCGGCTGTTTTGGCTCCCCAGTGAAGCCAGCGATCTTCTGCGATGAGGCTTGCACATCAGCCATAGGGATCCTCATCTGGTCGAATGTTTTCTTGAAGAGGATATTGCAGGATGCACCACAATCAATGAGAACTCTTCTGACAATAGCTGGCCCGATACCAGCCGAGATGACTAAGGGATCCAAGGTAGGAGCTTCAATACCTGCGGAATCCCTGGCTCTGAACACAATATCATCATTGAAGGTTCTTTGCTGCTTCAGGGGCATAGCACCTTCCAAAACGAATACATCTTCTTCGGTCGGTATGTATTTCAAAGCTCGGGTATACCTTTCCATCTCACCCCAGCTTCTGCCTGCTGGGTGAGGTCCTCCTGTAATGACATTGATAATGGGCCTTCCAGATTCATGCCCTGCTGCCTTCTCACATATCCTAGGCTGATGAGCAGGAGCTTGCTGCCCCTGACTAGACGAAGCAGGATTGTTGCTATTCTTTTTCACAAATTGCTGCAACTTGTTTTCCCTTAGCAACTCTTCAATCAGATTTTTCAATTGGCGGCATTCGTCGGTATCATGACCAGGTTGATTATGAAAGCGATAGAATTTCCCACTTTGCACAGCTTTCCTCCCGGTTCTCAGAACAGGAGGTTTAGGATATTCAATAGAATCTTTAGTGGCAAGGTATATATGCTCTGGTGTATCTGATAAAGGAGTATATTCCGATGGTTTGAAGGAATGAGGCCTCTTCATATTTTTCTATTTCTTTCCATCGTTATTTTCCCTTTTCTGTCCAGCAGATTCACTCTTGCGTGGAGCAGCAATGTTATCTTCAGCTTTTTCTAACACTGCCTTTACCGGTACAGGACGGCTTTCCAGGCGTATGAACTGATCTGCATTCTTGTAGAATTTTTCAAGGGAATTTGGTTCCTTCATGTTAAGCCATTTTCCAAATTCGCTCGACTTGTCGATGGCCCTCATCAGATAGGTCAAGATCATCCGTGGTTCTGCATTGTCTACCTCAGCCAGCGCTATATTAAAGCGATTCAAGAAAGATCTGATAGTTTCACCCGGATTCTGTTCTAAACTTGACAACGACATAATATCTTTGGCTTTTGAAGCGTATAGTCTGAACTGCTCCTTGAACTTCCGGGTTAAGTCAGAAAACTGATCGATAGATCGGACCGGCAGCTTGGTGAACCAAAGCAGAGCTACACCTTCCAGGTATACAGGAAAATATCAGCACTTTATTTCATCAGAAGCCCTGGCACCTGTCATGTGCCAATCATACTTATACAAGAATTCGTTCGGATCACTTGTTCCTTTGTAAGCTGGAATGGTTGGAGGGACAAACTTCCTTGGGAATTCAGCCTTTAAGATTTTCTCAGTAAATGGAGTTTTACTTGGGGCAAAACCCCATTCTTTCTCGTCTTCAACCCTCTGCATACTCTCTTTCATGATTTGTCGGACCATCCCAGAAAGATACTCCTCATCATGTCGAGTTCTAGATCCACCAACCTCAGGAAGTGTTTGTTCAAAGGGGCTAGCAGCCCTTTCAGGAGCATTCCTTTCTTCAGCATCATGAATGTTGCCGGCAAAGTTCCTTTCCTTACCTGCCGGTTGACGGTTTGCCCCAAGCAAATCGTTCAACCTATTCAGAATTAGGGCATTTTGGGCATTCTGAGCCTCGAATTGTGCATTTTGGGCATTTATCTGCTGGTTCAGCCCTATGATTGCAGTATCCAGCTCTGCCTTTGTAACTCCGACAGCTGGAGTTGCTTGATTCGATACAGGGGAAGCGGAGGTTCCCTCTTGAGCATTTCCAGATCTTACAGATCTACTCTTTCTACCCGGAGCCATGATTTAGGATAAACTTCTAGTCTTCAGAGAGGTTACTTCAACAAACTTTCGTGGAGCAATGATGACGATTTGCCTGAGTTCAATTCTCAGTGAAAGCACCAAAAATGTTAACGCTAAAAATTGAACGCTAACACCCCGGTGTGTAGAGTATAGTTGTGAAAGCACCACCCATTGGTACGGGAACCAGAAAAAAGTAAAAATCACAGAACAGTATTAAAAGACACGATATTTATAGTGGTTCGGCTTAAGAGAGAGCCTACGTCCACTTTAAACTCCTTTATTGCTGATATTATTACAACCCTTTACAAGATTCATCGATTACAACACCCTTTGAGTTTAAAGTCATTTAGAACAAGTAGCCTCAACTTCAATGTCGATCAAAATCTTTGAATTCATGTTGAACATGTATGATTTCTTCGTGAAGTTCCTTGAAGCGTTCTTTGTATCTCAAAAGCTTTAAGTGTTGAAGTAGTTCGGAATGCAGTAGAGTAACGACGCTTGAAATGAATGAGCCAAAAAGTCCCCCTCTAGTTGGAACTCGGGGTGTATTTATAGGCTTTGCTCGGAGTTAGGTCGTAGGTTGAGACCGACCTAACTTAGGTCGCAGGTCGTCCCTGACCTAGGATGCATTGTTCTTCCTCTGCAAGAATACACATGCTGATTTGTACAAGTCCTAGATCGCGAGCGACCTATCCCCCTGCGGCACAGTATAGGTAACTTCTTTACTCAGGCATTTAGGTCGTTAGCGACTTATCCTAGGTCGTGAGTACTTTTCTTATAGTTATAACTGGAGTCTTTAGGTCGCGACTTCCCTTAGGTCGCGAAGTATTCCTAGGTCGTGGAGTTCCATAGGTCGAGACCGTTTTTAGGTCGCATTCACTCTTAGGTCGTCCTACTTCTTAGGTCGCAGTTCTCTGTTAGGTCGCGAAGCTTGATAGGTCGAAACATCTTCTGAGTCGCAGCCTTCCTTAAGTCGCAGCTCTCTGTTAGGTCGCGGAGCTTCATAGGTCGCGCCCTCCTTTAGGTCGCGAAGCATTTTTAGGTCTTTCTCCTTTTTAGGTTGAGCCATTTTTAAGTCGTAGCCTTTTAGGCCGCTAGGTTCTCGAATTGGTTAGGTCGTTACATTTTCCTTAAGTCTCTTACAGAAGGGAGTTAACAATGAGAAAGAGTGGGGTTTTGCTCCAAGCAAAACTCCATTTACTGAAAAGATCTTGAAGGCAAAGTTCCCAAGGAAATTCGTTCCCCCTACTATTCCGGCCTACAAGGGGACGAGTGATCCTAACGAGTTTCTGTACAAGTACGACTGGCATATGACGGGTGCCAGAGCGTCTGATAAAATCAAATGTTGATATTTCCCGGTTTATCTGGAAGGTGTGGCTCTATTGTGGTTTACAAAGCTGCCGGTCAGGTCCATTGATCAGTTCTCCGATTTGACCAGGAAGTTCAAGGAGCAATTTCGATTGTATGCTTCAAAAGCAAAGGATATAATGTCGCTGTCAAGTTAGAGCAAAATCCAAGAGAATCCATCAGATCATTTTTGAATCATTTTAACATAGCATTGGCTGAGGTAGATAATGCTGAGCCACGCATGGTCCTAACATACTTGATGAGGGCGATTGACAAATCGAGTGAATTTGGAAAATGGTTGAAAATGAAAGAACCAAACTCACTTGACAAATTCTACAAGAAAGCGGATGAATTCATGCGCTTGGAGAGCCTCCAAACACCGGCTAAGATGGTATCAGTGGAAGCCGGGAACAATGGTGTTGCTTCGAACAAGAAAGAACCTAACACTCAGAAAAGGGGAAATGATGGTGGAAAGAAACAGGGAGATGCTAAGAAAGGCCGTCCTTTCAATTTCACACCCTTGACCGATACCCCTGAGAACATCTTCTTTGCGACCAAGGATGATGTCAATTATCCGACACCACCTAAAATGAGAGTTGGGAATAAGATGGAAAAAAGTGGAAGGTTCTACCGATTCCACAACCAACCCGGCCATGACACCAACGAATGCTGTCAGTTGAAAGAGGTAATTGAACAACTCTTGAAGGAAAACAAACTACAGCAGTATGTGAAAAGGAATAGAAATGCCCAAGCCTCGTCGACTCAAAGACAACAAGTTCCCGCTCACCGTCCTGGCTCTAGTGAGATGGCCGTAGAACATGAATCGGAAAGACCTGTCATCAATATAATAACTGGAGGACCTCACCCAGCAGGCAAAAGCTGGGGCGAGATGGAAAGGTATGCCCGGACCTTGAGGCATGTACCAGCTGAAGAGAATGTTTTTGTTTTAGAATATGATGCACCTTTAAAGCAACAAAAGACTTCCACAGACGATATTGTATTCAGTGCCAAAGATTCTTTGGGTATCGAGGCACCGACCATAGATCCTTTGGTCATATCCGCTGGTATTGGGCCGGCAACTGTGAGAAGAGTTCTAGTTAATTGTGGAGCTTCATGCAACATCCTCTTCAAGAAGACCTTTGATCAAATGAAAATTCCAATGGCTGACGTTCAAGCTTCATCACTTAAGATTGTTGGTTTGCTGGAGAACCCAAACAGCCGATTGGGACCATAGATTTGTTTGTAGAACTTGGAAAAGGACTGAGGAAGGTGGCTCGAAAGCAAACCTTCATAATTGTTGAATAATTCTCTGCCTACAATGCCTTTTTAGGCCGACCAACTCTTGCTGCATTCAAAGCTGTTCTTGCTCCATGGTGTCTGACTATAAAATTCCCCACGGATAACGGAGTTGGTGTGATTAAAGGAGACAAAGATGCGGGGCGAGAATGTTTTCTTACAGAGCTGCGTGAATCAAGGAAAAGAGAAATGGGAAAAGGTGTGGCGGCTCCAGTCCGCATCAAAGATCCAACCTTGTAGCAATTACAGGGTGGACCCTGCACTGGTGAATGTAGTGTCGCACGAAGAGAGATGGATCCAAGGAAAGCCATTGCAGGGGAGAATAGGGTAGTACCGGTAGAGGTAACGGTGCCGGTACCCGTTGACCTGAAGGACCCGAACAAGGTGCTGAATGTGGGTTCACAACTCAATACAACAGTTCAGAATGTTCTGATTTCATTTTTGAAGGAAAATTTGGATGTATTCGCTTGGACTCATGCTGACATGTGTGGAATATCCCCAGAGATTGCAGTACACACTCTGAACATTGATCCAAAGTTTACACCCGTGAAACAGAAAAGAAGAACCCAGGGTCCTGAGCGAGCAGCAGCATTAAAAGAAGAAGTGGATCGGCTCATGGAGAACGGTTTCATCAGAGAATCTACTTATCCAAATTGGGTATCAAACCCAGTGCTGGTTAAAAAAGCAAACGGGAAATGGAGAGTATGCATTGACTTTTCGGATTTGAACAAAGCCTGCCCCAAAGACTGTTTCCCGCTTCCCATGATCGATCAGTTGGTGGATGGGACAGTGGGGCATGAATTGTTATCTTTTATGGATGCATACTCCGGATATAACCAGATTATGATGCATGAGCCAGATCAAGAGGACACAAGCTTTATCACAGATGTTGGACTCTACTGCTACAAGGTCATGCCTTTCGGACTCAAGAATGCAGGGGAAAATTACCAAAGGCTTGTTAATGCCATGTTTAAACCGCAGATTGGCAAGACAATGGAAGTTTACGTTGATGATATGCTAGTGAAGTCTAAGAAAGCAGTGGACCACATGGATCACTTGGCAGAGATGTTCGCAGTACTCCGAAAGTACAGAATGAAGCTTAATCCTTTGAAATGTTCATTTGGGGTGGAGTCCGGAAAGTTTTTGGGTTTCATTGTGAGCGCTAGGGGCATTGAAGCTAATCCTGCTCAGATCACTGCCCTGAGAGAGGTCAAAGCTCCTAGAACGAAGAAGGAATTGCAAAGTCTCAATGGAAAGGTTGCTGCCTTGAGTCGATTCATTTCAAAAGCCACTGACAAATGCATTCCGTTCTTTGATGCTCTGAAGAAAGGAAGGAAAAACTTTGTGTGGACTCCTAAATGTCAGAAAGCATTTGATGAGTTGGTTCATCATATGGAGGTGCCTCCGATACTTTCAAAGCCTGACAATGGTGAAGATCTCTTCGTATATTTGGCAATTTCATCTCATGCTCTCAGTGCAGTGTTGGTACGGGAAGACACAAGGATTCAATGCCCAGTCTATTATATCAGCAAAAGATTCACTGGGGCAGCGATGAACTATTCAAGGTTGGAAAAGCTCGCCTATTGTTTGTTGATCGCATCAAGAAAATTGAGGCCGTATTTCCAAGCTCATCCCATCAAAATCCTCACTGATCAACCTCTAAAGCAAGTCCTATTCCGTCCTGAGACTTCGGGCCGTCTTTTGAAATGGAATATTGAACTCAGCCAATATGACATCACTTATCATCCCCGGAAAGCAATCAATGGACAAGCTTTAGCAGATTTCATCGCAGAATGTACGGACAAAGGTGATAGTGAGGAAGAAGTCACTGATAACGTCCCAATCCAATGGAAATTGTATGTCGATGATGTAAGAAATGATTACTGTTCTGGAGCAGGGGTTGTCCTTGAAACCCCAGAAGGGCGATCGCTATGTTATGAACTAAGACTAGAATTTCCTTCGACAAATAATGAAGAAGAATATGAAGCCCTCATCGCTGGTTTAAGGATCGCTAAAGAACTAAACATCAAAGCATTGTAGATCTTCAGTGATTCTCAGCTTATTGTCTGCCAAGTCAAGAAGGAATTTCAAGCTAAAGGAGGGAATCTACCCGTCTATATATCAAAAGCCTGGGAGCTTCTTCAAAATTTTGACCGTTATTTAATAAACCATATACCCCAAGAAGAAAACATGAAGGTGGATTCTCTCGCAAAGTATTCGAGTACTGGTGAAGCTCAACTATTGGGATTAGTTCCCGTCGAATTCTTGTCAGCTCCAAGCACAGATGAAATGGATGTTGATTGGATTATGAATGTATCCCAAGAGCAAGAATCATGGATGACTCCGATACTTGAATATTTACTCAATGGTTCTTTGCCAGAAAGTTCAAAAGAACGACAGAAGCTGATGAGGAAAGCCTCCAGATATATAGTTCAAGATGGTCGTTTGTACAGACGAGGATTTTCAATGCCATTACTCCGATGCATGACAAAGGAAGAAGCTAAGGCAATTCTGACTGAAGTACACAGAGGGGAATGTGGGGATCATATAGGTGGTCAAACTTTAGCAAAGAAAATCCTCCGTTATGGATACTTTTAGCCAGAAATTAATCAGGATGCTACTGACTATTCCCGAAAGTGTGATAAATGCAAGAGATTCGCTAAAATTATGAGAGCACCTTCCACTGAGCAAACACAAATGGTCAGTCCATGGTCGTTTGCCATCTGGAGAATAGATCTCATTGGGCCTTTACCGACTGCCAAATCGGGAATTAAATATGCTATCGTTGTTGTTGATTATTTCACTAAATGGGCTGAAGCCGAACCATTGGCTACTATTACTCTAAGAAAATGATAAGTTTTGTGACTAAAAATATCATCTGCAGGTATGGTGTGCCTCAGAAGATAATCACAGACAATGGTACCCAATTTGAAAGTGAGGAGTTCCAAGATTTCTGCAAACGATTCAAGATCCGAAAAAGCTTCTCAGCAGTGGCTCATCCGCAGGCAAATGGGCAAGTGGAAGCAGTAAAAAAAATCATCAAATCAACCATCAAAAAGCAGCTGGAAAAAGCAAAAGGTGGTTGGGTCGATAAGTTACCGCTTGCACTATGGGCATACAGAACCACCCACAAAACTGCGACTGGGCACACTCCATTTTCATTGGCATACGGATCAGAAGCGATGATTCCAGCGGAAACTGAAGTCCCCTCACACAGAAGGATCCATTTTGATCAAGATGAGAATGAAAAATTGCAATTGGAAGCACTTGACCTCCTTGATGAAAGAAGAGAAGAGGCTAAGCTTAGAATTCAGCTCATCAGCAAAGAATAGCCAGGCACTTCAATTCCAAAGTTCGTCAGCGCAGCTTTGAAGTTGGGGACCTAGTCCTGAAGAGAATTATGACAGCCACAGGTGTGTTTGGGCCAAACTGGGAGGGGCCGTATGTTATAAGCACGAAACTTCTTGATGGCACGTTCAAACTCACAACTGTCGAAGGAGAACCAATCCCAAGGGCTTGGAACAGCAATCATTTGCGTCCATATTTTACTTAAAAGCTTTGCTGAAATATTGTAAAAGAATTACGAATATATGATTCTTGTATTGAAAGCAATTGTAAAGCAAGTGAATAATGAAAAGCTATAAAGTGGATGTAGGCCCAGCTTTTTGGCCGAACCACTATAAATCTTGTGTTCTCTACTACTATAAACTGCTTTGTTTTATTTCGACATATAAAATACGTTAATTGTGTTATTAAAATGTCGATTTAATAATGCAGGCCATAAAAACAAAGCTTACTCATCGCAAGACCAAGCGATCTCCGACATCACCCAGCAAGCAAACGCTAAACCATTCAAAATTTCCATACTCAAATCCTACAAAAGAAGTGCTTCGAACAAAAGTTAGCGATGTGAATGGAAGTGGACCATTTCTAACTAACTGCGAATGTTTGTACAAACGAGCACCCAGTTAAATAGCCTGTGTCTACCACCACCAACTCGCTTAAGTATGAAGTATATTTCTTTGGATAAGGAAAATTATTGGCAACTAAAAAGGGATGATACTTGCAAAAGATAACGGGGATCGCCGACATGAATAGATGGCAAAGAGACATTGCCAAGTAAGCATCAAACAGCAAAAGACCTCTTCGGAGGCACAAGCCCTCTTCAGAGGCACAACTCTTCGGAGGATAAAGACCTCGAGCGGGCCTAACCAGAAAAAGAGAGTTCTTTCTCGACATAAAGTTGCGGACTGATCGGTGATACACTCCCGTGAATCCGTCCAACTGAGAGAAAGAAACTCCAAACTTCCAGGCAAAAGCCCTACTCAGAGGCACACGTTTCACGGAGATTGAAATAAAACTTCCAAGTGTTGAAACGTGAAAAGCCCTCTTCGGAGGCCCATTTCACCACAGTTGAAATGCTAAAAGACCTCGAGCGGGCCTAACCAGAAAAAGAGAGTTCTTTCTCGACATAAAGTTGCGGACTGATCAGTGATACACTCCCGTGAATCCGTCCAACTGAGAGAAAGAAACTCCAAACTTCCAGGCAAAAGCCCTACTCAGAGGCACACATTTCACCGTGATCGGTAATACACTCCCGTGAGTCGAAATGTGAAAAGCCCTCTTCGGAGGCCCGCTTCCCAGCGAACAGGGAAAAAATAAAAGCCTCTCCCAAGGGGCAGAAACAAAAAGACCTCTTCCCAGAGGCACAATCGAACAAAAAGACCCCTCCCCAGGGGCATAATCAAACAGAAAGACCTCTTCGGAGGCACAACTCTTCGGAGGCACACGTTTCACCGAGAATGAAATAAAACTTCCAAGTGTTGAAACGTTAAAAAGCCCTCCTTAGAGGTACAATTTTTCAAAGAAGCATTTCATCAGAAATTCAAAACAAAGATCAAAAGCCCTCCAACGAGGTGCAATATTAAGAAAAAAAGAAGAGAAGCTCTCTTCAAAGGCACACTTTAGCTTTCAAAGGAAGACTGGTTCATCTATTCTTGAAAATACACTTCCTCAAAAAGAAGTTAAAGTGCCCTTCAGAGGCCCGCTTTACCACATAGGAGAATTCACTTTGTAAAAATGTGTGTATGCACAAGAGAAAAAGTGATATCTTCGAAGGTTGAAGCGTAGAAACTCATATGGAGCAAGCTGTACTCTATTTTGAGCAGAATAATATTCCTCCAAGTATGGAATAATTATTCTCCAGAAAATAAGAGTATAAGACCCCTCAAAGTGTAAAATATTACAACGAGCTTATGGTATAGGGGCAACATGGTATAACTACATTGGTAAAAATTACGCTCGAACAACATACCACAAGCTCACTACAATATCATATAAAGAAACTTGTACAAAAATGAAGAGTAAATGCATTCTCAAATACAGATAGAAGTTTGTACAAACAAAAAGAATCATTTTATTCAATACTGTCAAAATTTTGTACAGGTACAGGTTTCAAAATAAAAAGAAAAAGAAAAGCGGTGGTCGGTACCCGCACAATCTCCGGCCAGTACATGCAAAAAGCAAAAAGTAAAAATAAATCGAAGCAGGGCCCCTTACTTCTTCTTACCACCACCTTTAGAGCCTTCACCTGACCTAATAGGCAGTTTTTCAGGATGGCTCGGGAGAGTTGGGGAAGAAGGAGAGAGGGTCACTGCCGAATCAACCTTCGATTCCTCTTCAGAAACAAGAATGTTTTTCCTTTTCTTGGAAGTGGCACGCTTCCTCCTCCTCCTTGAAGAAGACTCACTTCCCGGGGTAATAAGAGCAGACAGTTTTACGTCATCAGAAATAGTATGCTCCGGGGATTTGTCACCTCCTTCAGGTCCTTCGTCCTTCTGCTCCTACGAAGCGATGGGATCATCCAACCCTTGAAGGGCTCCTATCAATTCTTCTTGTGATCCCGGCTGGGAAATAGGAGTGATTTGAGGGAATGGAGGAGGGACAGCTGGAGGAGGAGAAGTCTGTGTGGCACTTGGCGTTTTTGCTACAGAAGAAGAAAAGCCAAAAATATTACTATCTCCCATGAAGAAAGGAGATAGCGGCTCATTAAGATTTAAGAAATAATCAAAAAGTTCGTCAAACTCATGCGGAGCAAACAAACAGTCCACTTGAGCAAGATTAACGGTAGAGTTACCTAGAGAAGTTGGCTTCCTAATGTCAACCTCATAAGCCTGTGCTTCGGCGCTCTCTTCGCCTTCATCACCACCCTGCGTGCCTGTGATCTCAGTTGTAACTTTAACAGGGGATGGAGAATGAGAACCAGAGCCTGTGATGTCAACATCGGCCGAAACCGAAGGAGGGACGGGGGCAGTTAATGGTGCTTCTTTCGCAAAGTGCTGCTCCCCTACCTCAGCTCGTGCTTTGGCAAGCTGCTCTTTTCCCCGGGCTAGGGCAGCTCTGGCGTCATCATCTAGAAAGTGTTCTGCAAGAGATGATTCAGCATAACCGGTGCCTGTACCTCCAAGCATGCCAAGAATTGACTCCCAAACCTCAGCCAGGGTAATCTCATACTTTGGTCCTATGAATGAAAGGCTCCCGCGCCCCATAACGCTATGTACGTAGAAGTCAAATAATGTCGAGCTGATGCTAGTCTTCGTTGCCTCATGAGATTCTTCAGCTGCAATTTTACCGGCAACGGCCTCATCACGCTCTCTTTCAGCTTTGGAGAGTTGAAGCTTTAGCATTTGAATCTCCGCCTCTTGGGAGCTGGTTTTCTTCCGAAGCTCTGCAATATCAGCAGTATAGCCCTCATTGATTCTTTTTTGCACATCGAGCCTGTCTTCGGCGTCTCTTTGGCCGGCATGAGCATCTCTCACTTGTTTCTGAAGCACTTCTTCTTTCTGAGTGTAGGAAGTAGAAGAAGTGGCAAGCTCTTCTTTGAGCTTTTCGACTTTCGCTTCAAGCTCTTCATTATAAGTAGTGATGCTCCTCATCTCGGTATCATGCTGCTCAAGAACCTTCTGCCATTCAGCTTTGTCATTTTCCATAGTAAGCATGGCCTCGAGATTCGCATGGTTTACCCTTTGAAGCTCGTCAACAAGCTTTTGCCAGCTCGACATTCTTTCAATATCAAGTCTGACGGCATCGATATTTCGCAGCATGGCAGGCTTGTCAATTGGAACTAAGTCAAGATCGAAGCGAACCCCCTTCAAGCACCATTGTGGAAACCGGCTTTGCAGAGTGGCTGGGCCTGGTCTAATTTGAAATTTAGGCCTGTTAACTATTGTCAGAATGTCTATCTTCCCGAGAGTAGGAGAGCCAGAAGGGATGTCAAGTGAGACGGGGGCAGTGGCCTTTTCAGGAGTTGTAGATGCATGCTTCTCACCGTGTCGGGCACGCTTGCTTGGGTCCTCAACTATATGGCTTTTTCCCCGATCATCATGCGACTTTCTTTTGTGAGAGTCATCACCTCTCTGGGAAGAATCATGGTGCTCCTCCCTTTCTTTTCTCTCATAACGCTCTTCTTGAGCCCTCCTCTCCTGAGCCATTCGAGCGGCTCTCTCTTCGTCGGTTTCTCTGTGAACGGGAAGGTAGCACCTATAGTCATATTGACTACGCCTCCCATAGCGCTGAAAGTCGTCATAGTAAGAGCCGCTGCATCCCATCGGAGAATCTGAAATTTAAAAAAAAAAGACAAGTCTTAAAAATCTTCAAAGAAAAGAAGCGTGACTTTAGAATCTTCGAAGTACAAAGAATTAGGTGCATGAAAGTGCCAAAAAGTCCTATGTGTGTGTGGCGTGCAAACTACACGCATCAAGCTACAAACCGCTCTTCGACACAGCGGTGGTAGTGACTTGAGTGGTAGGCGTCAAAATTTGTTGAAAAGTTGATGTCGCCTCGACAACAGGAGAAAAAGCTTTAGGGACATCATCTTTAAAGAGTTCTTGTGAAGTTATCATCAGATCACTTAGCCCCTAGAAAGTATCATCACCGCCAAGTTCGACGGAGTATCTTTTCCGACTTCCAGACCAGCCGCATCTTCAGAGCAACGAAGAGATTCTTCCTCTTCAATAACTGGGGCAAGTTTCGATTTGCTGGATGGCCCCGCAACATCGACAGTAGTAGAGCACTTCACCAGAGAAGCCTCGGAGGCAGGTTCTTTTGGTATGGGTTCGTCAGTAGAAACTGGGGCATCTAATGCTTTAGGCGGGGAGTCTGGAACCTCATGGGGGTGTGTAGAGCGAGAAGCGTGTAAAAGTCCATACTGATGCAAAAATTCGTCCCTCAACAAAAACTTTATACTTCTCTCTCTAGCAGTCACAGCACTTAATCTTTCAAAAACTTGCTTATGGCTTGGATCTCTAGAGGGGAGAGGAAGTGCTGAAAAGAGAAAAGAATGAAATTAGCAATTGGTAATTCGGATCTCAAAAAAGTTTGAAAATGGAGAAAATAGAAATAGGTAATCTTACTTCCTACTCTCCAGATGGCATAAAACCCTGGGGGCAGCGAGCAAAGAAAAACTGGTTCAAAAATCCATGAACACTTTCGGTAAGATCAGAAATAAGCTTGCGGTTTCTAGCACTTCTCACAATAATAAGGGAAGGATGGTCTTTACTCTTTGCAAACGAGCATAAGTAGCGAATTTCTTCAAAACTTGGCAAGCGATCAAGAGTTCTCCTAAACAAAACATACAACCCCATTAAGATGGCGTAGCCATTAGGATGAAGTTGGAACGGAGAGATTGTCAACCGAAGGAGAAGGGTTCGAAGGAAGTCGTTAAAGGGAGGAATCGCCCCGCTTAGGCACATTTGACGATTGACTGCGACAAAACCGGGGGAAGGAATGTCGGCAGTATCATTTGGCCCGGGAAGTAGGGCATCATTTTCAGCAAAACCAAATTGAGTACGTAGCTGAATAAATGCTCTCGGAGTTAGGATAGTCGAAGTTCTCTCTGGAGGATTCTCTATGGGAACAGCTGTCTGAAAGGTCTCTTCCGCTTGAGCTACCACTTCTTCTTCTTGGAGGGAAGTCATTCTAAACAAGCAACTGGATATTCAAACATGAAGGTGCACGTTTCATAAAATGTGTGAAGTGTTGTGTAAAATCAACAAAGCAATAAGCGAATATAACTGGAATAAAAACTAGCAAGCATTTGTCAGTTATAAAGTCCAGGGTTTGTTGTTTTAAATATGAAAGTGAAATGTAGATGCAAACAAATCAGTTCAAGATAGCAATGCTTTGCATTGATATTTCACTTTAGTTGATTGGTTCACAGCATTTCATACAGTGTGTTTAAGTTGATTACTCTATGTCGACTAATCTGTCATTTGATGTGGGCAGTCAATGGCGGTATATTCGCCTTGGTTTTCTGTGATTGTTGTTTTCAGCAGGTTGTTAGCCTATAAGTTAATGTGATCTGTGAAATAAGGCAACAAAGTTAAAACAATCTAGGATTTAAACAATTCAGTCCAGCAGATCAAGTTAAGTATTCAAGTTGGAATTATGCTTTTAAGTGAGAATTCGAGTTGGGCATCCAAGTGTTAACTCGTCTGCGACCCAAGGAATCTCTCGCGAGTTAAGATTAAGTTTCTGATTCCTTAAATCGGTGGTTCTTTAGGTCATGAGGAGTAGTAAGGAGAAAGGCTCCGGTTCAAAAAGTGGTGCAAGATTCCCCAAGTGCTAGTTCGGCCACGATTTAAGGATTAGGTCGGCAAATTTCCCTGAGTGCTAGTTCGGCCACGATATAAGGTTTAGATCGTATCAAATTAGGTCGGCCAAAAGATAGGTCGCCCAAAAATTGCTGGGTCGAATCCAAGCTGATATCTCAATCCACTCGACCCGTTAGCCCGATTGCCGCTCCATCCACAAAAAACCCTCATTCCATTCATGCTGTTTCATGTTATCGGATCATCCATCAAACCAGTTCGAAACCACTACGAGTTCAACACCTTGCAATCCAAACGCAAATCAAAATCGACTAGCCTGAAGCGGTAAACCATCTTCATCGTCTCATCGGTCATTTAAAGCCAAACCAAGCAACCTAAGCTTCATCAACTATAGATGTAATGGGATTCGCGATGAATCATTATACAAGGAGGCGGTTTAAGTTTGAGTGACGGAATTCATGAACCAATAGTAATCTATGATCGAGGAAGAAGAAGGTTTACTTACGCGATGAATAGCAAAGGTTATCAGTAATTGATTGGAGTGAAATCGCCTTTGGAAGCTCAGGAGAATTTTAATGGCCGAATCAAGCGAAGGAGCAAGTAATGAAGAGGAAGAAGAAGATGAATGACTTATACCTTACAGTGGTGAGAACTGAAGCGGCGCGTGTGACCTAACTTTTAGGTCGTACACGACCTACCGACTTAGAGAGTGGACGGGTTAGAGGATATCGAAGCACACGACCTAACCATTAGGCGTATACTTCAAGGGGCAAATGTTAACTCCTCCCCGGCCATGACTCAGCGACTTAAAAGTTACCGACCCAAAAGGTTGCCGACCAAACATGGATGCCGATCTAACTGCCTAAGCCCTAAGAGGGATGCCGACCTAATGCCTCAACAAGGTTACCGACCTAAGACTTAACAGGGATGCCGACCTAAGATTTAAGGGGATACCGACTCAAGGCTTAGGTAGGTTACCGATCTAACATGGATGCTGGCCTAGCCGACCTAACTATCCAAGGAGGTTGCCGCCCTAACTGCTCAGGACAGGGACAAGATCACGAACTATACTTGAGTCGCAACCGACTTACGGCCTATGCTAAGTCGTACACGACCCAGGCAAAGGAAGGCAAGTCCGATGCAGCTACTTAGCACGCGGCCTCTTAACTCGTACACGGTTCAGGACTTGTGATATATCCAGAGTTCAGCAAGGATGCCTTTCCGAAGTCTCAACCTAGCAGTTAAGTCGCAACCGACCCAGGACTTAGTTTGAGTCGTCCACGACCCAACTTAGGTCGGTTACGGTTTAGGACTTGGTAATGTTTCCTGCCTAGAACTCTCTATAAATACATTGCCATCTCCAACTTTCAAAGGACTTTTGGATCACTTTCTTCAAGGCATCAAGACTCTGCTATCTTCAACTTCAACATTCCAATCAAACACAAGACGCTTAGATCAACTTCAAAAAGAAATTCAAGACATTCAATCATGAATTCGAAGAACTTTCTCACATCGAAGTTTTTCTAGCTACTTGTCTTTTGAAATAAATTGTACTTGGAAAAGATTGTAACAAGTTGTAATCAAATCAGCAATAAGAAAGGATTGAAGTGGACGTAGGCTTGATTATAGGCCGAACCACTATAAACATGTGTTCTTTACTGCATTTTTTGTGAATTACTGTTTCCCTCTGATTCCCGTGTTAACGGGTGGTGCTTTCACATTCACTACACTTACACTGAGGTGTTAGCGTCTGATTTTTACGTTAACATACATCACTTTAATTAATTAGAATTTTATTCAAATTGTTAATGATTAACTTTACTTAATATTTTTATGTTTCATTTTAGTTATTATTTCATTATTAAATTACAAATTTTTATTCCTTTCAATAATAAATCACAAAAAATCATTAAATTAACTATTTTTAATTATCGAAAATTACGGGCCGTTATATATAAAGCATTTTTGTGAGGTTTAACATCAAAATCTAAGACAACGCGACTCGCATTCAATTATTCTTGACGTCTTCTCTCCATAGTAGTTGTTTGATGATCTATGATGCTTGATAATAATTCAACTTTCTTCTCGTAGTAATGCCTCTCCAAGACATGTTGTTGAGATTTTTATCATTGTAAAGTTGTCGTCATCCAAACTAAGAATTATGGTTCTAACAATCTCCCTCATTTTGATGATGACAACTTATATATATGAACTAAAAACATGCTCACCCTTACTGTATGCTCCCCTTGAATATAAAACCAATATTCCAAATGAAAAGTGTAGGATCGTATATGGCTAAGCTAAGTATAACAATAAGTGCATTAGTACAAAAAATATACATGTTAATAGAATAAATTACAATAAGCACACCAGACTTTTTATACTGGTTTGGACCACCGTCCTACATCCAGTCCTAGAATCTCTTATTTTGGCTTTAACTCACTAAACCCTTACTTTGCATGGAGGAATTTGCCTCCTACTATTTCCTAAGCCATTGAACAGGACTTTAAAAAAAATTGGTTAAAACAAACTTTTTGGCAGTAGTTGTATCCTTGTGCACTAATTTACCTAATTGAAATTACAAACTCTTATAATTCACAAGAATGGCTTTGCTTCAACGAATAAGAGTTTAGGATGTGAATGATTAGAGAATTGAATGCTTTTGAAAGTAGTTTATAATGAACTAGGGTTTTCAAAAAATCAAATAGTAGAGATTAAAATAGAGAGAATTAGTTAAACAAATCATTGAAAACCATAGTTATTTATAGTTCTGAATAGTTTTGATCAAGAGATATGGTAGTCATTCATTACCAAAGGTCGTGAAAGGAGGAGGATGAAGAAACGCATCGATTGGTGGTGAAAAGATGCTTCCGGTTCGTCTCTGTAACTCAATTTTAAGTGGTCATCATGCACAGATGGACATCCACCGGTGTATGCGAAAATTGTTGTTTGTAGAGAGCATTTTAAATATACAAAAAAATATGAAAAACTTTGTTTTCATTTTAAATTTAAAACAAGAGAGATGTATGAAGCATTCTTTTAAGCTTTAACATCTTAATCTAAGACCACTCGACTCACGTTCAAATATTCTTGATGTCTTCTCTTCTTTACTAGTTGTTTGGTGATCTTTGACGCTCTATAATAATTCAACTTCCTTCTTGTAGCATGCCTCTCCAAACATGCTGTTGAGATTTTTGTCACTTTAAAGTTGTTGTCATCAAAACCGAGGATTATGTATCTAATAGAGAGTTCATACTTGTTATTGTTATAAAAAAGTTTTGTAGCGTGTGATTGGTCTCTTAAGTGCTTATGAATTCTGGTCGATGCGCCTGATCAACATTATCGATAGGGGTTCCTAAACGCTTGAACAAAGCAAACTGGTACAGTATTGTTTTCAAAGTTGGTAAATGAAATAATTTTAACCAGGATTATATTTTATATGTAAAAGAATAATTTTCAAACAATTGATATAGTTATTTATGATGTGCTTGTTTGTTAGGAAATGATAATATTCAATTATTATCATTTATTGTTTGATTACTCATGCTCAGCCAGTTTAAGGGCATTGGCTTTTGTTTATTGATTTGTTTTATCTTTTTCAATGTGGGTTGGATAGACAGTAATCATGAGAACATTGAAACGAACACCTTGTGAATTAATTTTCACAGTTGGACGGTATAGCATTCGATGATAATGTTAGGTTAAAAACTTAACTTTAACAAAAGTTGCTTATTATAGTTTTAAGGAAAAGGTAAGATACTCAAAAGATAAGTAGTTTGGAATGATTTTACATAAGAAAGTAACTGTATATAAGTATGGTTTATAAACAAAAATGGATTTATATAGAGATTTAAAAACTTCAGTTCTGGTGTTTTGAAAATGGATTTTTAAGAATTTGGGGAAATATTTGAAACTATATTAATGGACTAATGGTTTAAAAATAATATTAAGATTTGTTCGAGGTCAAGGTTACTCTCAGAATCAACAAGTCGATCAGCAATCAAAGTATATTTATGTTATCTAGTTCGAGTGGCTCGAAACTGACTAAAAAAGTGGGCGAGTGATGTGTTTGGTGGTTAGCACTTCTCTTAAGTAATCCATTCTTGGTAAAAGGGATATATGATACTTCTTAGTAGGACCTTGTTCCCTAAATAATTTTGTTGTTACTTGATATATATGAATATTTTCCATGGATTTTAAAGAAAATATTTTGGGAACTGGTTCTTGATCTAAGATTTGAGTGAAAGAATTCGAGGTGATGTACACCGATTCGAGTTATGATTTTTTTTCACTACATTCCTGAGGCGAGCACTTGCTATGGATTTATGATATGATTCTGAAGTTTTCTATCATAGTATCTGGCTATGTAACGAGAACGTAAGTGCTCAATCAAGGAACCAGATCGGAGTCCACATTAGGGAAGTCAAGTGAGAATACTAGTTCTGTAATGACCTAGAATTTCATCACTTTGATTTTTGGAATATTTAATTAGTTTTAAATATTCGATTTCAGGCTTTTATAATAAAATCTATGTTTTAAATAATTGTCCAATTTTTCAAGACATTTTTTAATTTAGTTTATAACATTTTTCCACAATTTTTAGATTGGAAAATATTTAAATTGTCGTTTATGTATTTTACGTCGAACGTTAGTATTTTTGGAATTTAATAAAACTTGTAACCGATCTGTTTTATTCTTGTTTTGTGATCGTGCCACATTGGTGTGCATGGTCGTATTTTGTTTTTTGTCATTCGCAGCTCGTACGCGACGCGATATTGTGGGGTGGGATACCGAAATCTATTCAAAAATCAACACATACATAGATGCATAGTGCAACCACCATTGTTCCCCTTTCCGCCTACTAGCCGCCATTGTTCCTTGTCCCTCTTTGTTCCCTTGACTATTATCTTCAATTTGGATTCTTGTCTTAGTTATGATGTAGTTTGACCATGTATTTATATTCACATACATGTCCTTCTTCACTTTGGATCTACTGCCATTCTTGCTCTCCTTCTTCTTCTCTCTGAGACCATGAAAAAAAACACCTCCTTCCCTTCTAAAATCATTCTCTCCTAATCTACCCACTTTTAGGAATATGTTCCAACATAAAGATTGTTTGTTTTCAAGCCTAGTATTTACATAAAAATGCTAGCTCGTCGTTTTATCGAGTGCGGTGACAGTTATAGCCTAATAATAGTGATTGTTGAGAAACGAAGGGAAATCGATTATCACAAATTGGACATCAAAGTGTATGAGAACAATCGTGACAATGAACTATGATTTTTGGCGATGATCATGCAATTTTTAGGCCCTAGGTTGGTCAAGTTGGTAAGTTGATCATTTTTTGGTCATCATGGAAATTCCGATGAAACATTGGATGAGGGGAAAAGTGGAGATGACGGAGAGCAACATTGGGTGATGACGGAGAAGTGGTGTGAGTTGTCGATGGTACGATGAGGGAGTAGTTTGGATGAGGTCATTCTAGGGTTTGGTTGCTCTGGTATTTAATTTCAAACACAAGGGTGGTAGCGGCCGTATGATGCATCGGAGGTGGCAAGGCTTGGTTTGTGATGTGCAGTAGGGGATAGTGGTTCTATTGGAGGTGTAGCAAAGTCAAGCATGGAGTGTGGGGGTGTCTAAGGGGTCGCGTTCCTGCCTAGGTCAAGTTCCAGGTGGTTTTGGTTTGCGTTCTCGAGTTAGATTCCGTACTACGCAATGGCTGGTGATGGTGAGGGTGGCATTGTCTCAAGCACATCATGGCGACTTTGCGGGTAGCCTTGTTTCGTCAGTCGATGGCGGTGTTTAACTGTGCACATGCACTGTGCACGTTCGATTTTAGGTCAAGTGATTTAGGTGGAGGGAAATGAATTTGAAGTGGAGAAGAATGGAAACTATAAATAATGGACTGTGCATGTTCAGTGGCGGTGTTTGACTATGCACATAAACTGTGCACGTTCGGTTTTGGGTCAGGTGATTTAGGAGGAGGGAAATGAATTTGAAGTGGAGAAGAAGGGAAAACTGTAGAAAATGGAGCGGATTTGAAGGTGAGAAATCTTTATATTAATTTGTTTTAAATAATAAACAAGTATGTTGAATTGAAAATGGAACAACTCACTCATATGAAATATGATTGACCCACGGATTTTCCAATTGGTTTATATTTGACGAGCACAACTCTTTGACATAAATTGTTGGTAATATTGATGTAGTATAATTTAATGACAATTAATACCGACTGATTAAAATTGCATTAATTTGGATAATTACGTATCTTAATTAATTATACCTCATATGTGTTATCTATTTGGCCAAATAAACACCGTACTGTTAAAGTAAATTAAATAAGGAAATTTGGACACCTATTTAGGGGAATATAACACTGTTCTACTAATTAAATTAATTGACCATTTACTCAGCAGAATAAATCCCCGTTCTGTTATTTTATAGATCTGGATATCTAATTATATATCATTAATTGATATGTCACTTTGAATAAGTGATATGTTAACCAGTGATGGTTAATTGTTGAATATATTTACATAGATGTTGATTATGTGAATGCCGGTTATTAACTTGGAATGTTAAATTGAATGATATGGTAGCTTGTTTGAGTATCATTGTGGTCACTAAGCCTCTTTCCAAATTGAAAAGTTAATTATTGAATCAATGTTGTTTTAAATATAATTATTATTTATTAATAATTTTTTAAAATTAATTATTATTTATTAACAATGTTTTAAATAAAATTAATTATTGTTTTTTGTTTCTTAAAGTTATTTAAGAATGTTAACTATTGTTTCTAAAACTATTCAATTATTGTTCAATAATGTTTAATTATTTATTTAAAAATTATTTAATTATATTTTAGTTATTTATTAAAGTTATTTAATTATATCGATTTAAGTTATTTAATTATATTTAAAGGTTATTTATCATATTAGTATTATTTAACTTTAATTAATTACTACATTTATATTGTATTAAAGTTTAATTATTTATTATATTAATAATGTTTGAAAATAATTTATTATTATATTTATATATTTTTGAAGTTAATTTATTAGTATAATAATATTATTTAAAGGTAATTTGATATATTATTAATGATATTCTAAAGTTATTAATTTAAAAGAGGTTTAAAGATGATTAAACAAAAAAGCTGTTTTAAATGGTAACTTGCCATTTAAAAAGTATTTTAAATGATTTATTTATTTATTAAAGGAACTTTATTGATTAAGGTTTATTAAAGAGGTTTTTTTAAATAGGGAAAGTTTATAAAAGAATTTTATAAAAGATTTTGGACATTGTAAAAGATTTTATAAATGGTTTTGATATTCATAAAAGAGTTTTATAAACAGATTTGGGGATTTATAAAAAAATTATAAATAGATTTAGAGTTTTGGTAGAAGAGATTTCCATAAATGAAAAAGATCTATTAAAATGATTTATAGAAGAAATCTACAAAAGAATTTGAGATTTGGATTTCTCTTAACAGACCTTATTAACTACGGTGGTGTGGAACTTTCATTGCATGCTTAACACCGAAGGAATGTTGTTTGTGATTATCCTTATCTCTAGTTTAAATAACATTTGTTTTTATCCTTTTGGTATGATTTCAAAATAAGAAATCTTTCACAATCTTTAATCAATATACTTACGTCATTGAGATAAGTATATGGTTATTACCATATATTTTCTAAGTATCGTATATATAGTGTTTTGTAAATATACATATCCCGCTGAGATAAGTACATGGAAGTGATTTCCAAGTATATACAAAGTGATTTTTATGTAATGGAAGATTAGTTAAATGAGGCTTAGTGGTTTCCATAGGAAATGCAATCTCTCTTTGAATGTTTGATTATTTGATAGTTAAATAACCAACTATCAAATCTTTGCTTATATATGTAATCCTTCTTAATTTTGGTGGTACAAGGATTTTGAGTTTGGAAATATCTAGGAGAAACAAGAGGAGTATATGGTACAGTTACCATCAGTGATGATATACTATATATATATATTCATTTTGTTCTTCTAGGACAAATGATGAGGAGATCCATCCACATAAATTGTTAGATGGTGATCCCCGCTCTTATATATTGTTTGATTATTTCCAAAAGTACTGGTACCAAGCATTACGGAAATCGATCGACTGGTTTTGATACAGTTACCGTCAGTGATACTATAATATATGTATATACTCATTTTATTCTTCTAGGACAAATGATGAGGAGATCCATCTACATAAATGGTTAGGGGTTGATCCCCGCTCTTTTGTATTGTTCGAATATTTCCAAAAGTACTGGTACTAAGCATTACGGAAATCGATCAATTGGTTTTGGAACATCTGTTAAGCAGGGGAGTGTACTTGTAAGAGACGACTCGAAACCGTAACCACTCCAATACCATATATGGATTCTATGCTTGAAGGAGATTAAAGATTTATTTTGGATATTGGAATCCATGTGTGGTTTCAAGACCTATTGGGGTATGGAAATCCTCGTGTGATTTCAAGATCTATTTTGGATTTAGGAATCCATCTGTGGTACCGATACCTGTTGGGGTATGGGAATTCATATGTGATTTTTATATCTATTTTGGTGGCAGTGTGTAAGCTGGAATGCCGAATGTGGCCTCACCAGCGGTAATGACTAAAACTCGAGACAAGTTGCATAGCCAGGGGTTTAGCTAACCCATGAGGGTGCAATCATATCCTTCCAAGAGTTACCTACAGCTGTTATGCATGCGTGGAGTGATGCATTCGGCTTTGTGTTGCCAGTTATGTATTTCCTATTGTGAATCATTAGGGATGTATTGTTTCTTCGAAAGCATAACTTTGTTCCTTGTGTGGGAGGATCATTCTCGAGGTATCAAGGTATAACATCCCGCCTTTTCGCACACTTTAAACCGACACACATGACGATTCAAACCATACGGAAGGGCGGATTGTTATGAGGTAAATAAGAAAAACAGAGAAGAAATAAAATAAAACAGAATCTCACAGCGGAAGGATAAAATATAATAATCAAATATACAGTTCATGAAACTGTTTTACAAAATATTTTATTTTACTTGTACAATGAATATCAGAGTTACCCATACCAATACTATCAATGCAGCAGAATTAAATGGTGTAGTGAAATAATATAGTAGATACTAGTAATACAAATCTTTGTCTTCGTCCTCCAGAGCTAAATCCTCAAATCCTGAAACGCTCGGACTGACCCGAGCGAATTTGAAAAGACAAAAACACTCGAGTCAGAACTAAAAGATCTTATGTGAGTAAAATTAACAGAAATAAATATGAGTACACTAACTCAAGAGATGCTCGGGATTTACATCTCCTAAGGGTCCGTTAAACTATTTACTATGTAGTATATTGCGCTATTATAATAATGTCTATTTATAAAATAAACTTACTTTTTAATAGCGTGAAGGGGTTACCCATATAGCCCTTAACACGGAATATATTCCCATAGTCTATACAGTACCGTAATCTCCCCCGTAATGGGCGTCGTCAGAGGGCACTCCATAGGTATGGTACAAAACAAAACTCGTAGTAAAGGCTCGGTATGGTAGGTGACACGGCACAACTAGGAAATGCCAGGGTAGATATACCAATTGCTATCCGGGCTGGTGGAAATGCGCAGCGCGCAGTTGCCGCCCACCTCGAACAAACTCCCCCAAAATCAAAAATAAAAGTGGCCACTGAATCAATCCAAAGTCAAAGTATAATATCGAAGAGGAGCGTCCGATCAGAGGAATGACCTCATTGGCCCGAGAATCACTCCTGTTTTAGCCACCTTATGCCAACTCACGGGAGTCGGGACCACGTATTTACCTTACAGGAAACGCCGCCACCAACCTTCTTCATTCTGGAATCTCCACCGCGTACACGGTTAGTCAAAGTGGTTTTCGGTACCGACAGAAAGTATGTCCATATCCGATCCCGGTCTCTTTGCCAACCAATCGTTATTATAGCACTGCGGTCATTTAAAATAGTTTATACTTTAAAACCAGAATAAAAATTTCATTTCAAAACTATGAATACGATATCATCTTAAAATCCAAAACAATATGATATCATTTTATCCAAATATATTTCTTTTCCAAAATCATACTGGTTTAAAATTTAAAATATCTGGAAACCAAATATTTGACATATACTTTCAAAGCATAATATTTCGAAATTCATATATTTTAAAACCATAACTTCTAAAACTTGAATGGTTTGGATATTCAACGGTATATAAAATAAATGGTTTGACTTTAAGGTTACTTTGTAAAGAAAATAATTTCCATGGCTTTACAAATATATTTCTTTATTTAAAGTCTAAACCAAAATTTAAATATCACTTTCAAGTTCCAAAACCACTTCAATTTCTATATATATATATATATATATATATATATATATATATATATTTATATATATATATATATATATCCATTTGGAGTATTAATATTTCAAAACTAAAGTTGGAATTTATTCCTTCAACCAAATTAAATGTTCTATTATTTAGTCTTGAATATTTACATAAAAATCCATAAATAAAACTCCAATTTCTAGCAATTAAATATTTTCTTCAATTAAATTATACTAGAATATTCATTTTAAATTTATCTTGGAAAAATCCAGTTATAAATATCATACCTTAAAATTTTCCAAACTTAAACATATAATATGAATTAACAAATTCCATTTCTCAATTTCCCATTTTTATTTAATAGATTTATACACAGCTTAAATTCAAAAAATTTAACTTCATATGTATATATATAGAAGAATAACATTTATAAAATATCAAAATTAAAAAATTTTATAAACCGTATCCCATCCAAACCATAGAAATCACTTTAAAGTAATTTATATATAGACCACAGTGCCTGTATAAAATTTTCTATCCTATGGTCAAGTGATACGGATATTTATCATTTCAATCCACAATTTAAAAATAAAATTTGCGGTTGTATATCATTTCAAACCACAATCCCGAATGAAATGAAAAATGCATGATAACTTGTAGTTTAATGATATACAATAAAACATCCATTCACCCATCATCAATCAAAATTATTTCAAACATCATCAGTTTAACAACCATCAATATATATACAATATAACAAGAAATAATTGACAGTTATTAACTAACATTTTATATTCAATTAAATTTATAACTGTTTAACTAGTAGTTTATAAGCAAATAAATAAATTCTAACTGTCAATTAATATGCAATAAATGAATTAAATTGACAGTTAAATTAAATAAATGCGAATTAACCGATATGCTGAATAAAACATGCCAAACAGTCATAAATAAATTTCTACTCATATCTAAAATAAATTTAACAAACATAAAAACTTTTAGAAGTTGTGAGTGGGTTAAAACACTCACCTTTTGAATTTAAATCGAATTTAAATTCAATTTAAACTCAAAAATCCAACGGTCTCCAAATTTGTCCAAACCAGCGTCATCAGATCCAGAATTTAATTACGATCTTAACAAAAGGAATTTCGCGCGAAACGGGAAACGTATGAAAAAGTTGTTCAATTTTAATGAGTTGAAATAAAGATTTAATAAAACAAAATTAAACAACAACCTAATTAAAGGTTGCCACGTCATAAAGCTTCTTCTCAACTCACGTATGCTCGTCCAGGGAATGAACCCATTTCAACGCACGCCCTCCCATCTTTGACCCTGCCTTTAGACCGCCCCAGGCCACCAGATGGTGACGCGCCTCCACCATTACGACTTCCCTAGCCGAGCTCTCCAATACCCAGAAACCAATTTGCAAATAGTCGCTCCAAATCAAAACGCCCAAATTGACTTAGGTTTCGAATTTCTTGATTTTTACCGCGATTTGCCGCTGACTCGAGTATCGATTTCGAAAACAGAGACTGCGCGTAGATTCGTATGGATGAAATCTACAACATAAATTTTTTTTTTTGGAATTTTTCTGAGATGTTTGAATTTTCATTTGAAATTTGAATAGAAATAGATCTAGGTTTGCATCCATTTGAGGAGGTGAAGGAGTTGAAGAAAAGAACGTACAGACAAACGATAGAAGATGGAGGCTAGGGTTTTTTTTTGATCGTCTATTTATAGATAGATCGCAAAAGAATAGGTGTGCACGAATTTTAACGTGCGAACGGAAGTGGTCCCAAAAGATAAATAATATTAATTACACACGTTACGGATTTAGGAAATAAATAAATTCCTTATCATTTACATTTTATTTTAACATATATACAAATGTAAATCTAGACGTTTCGTTTACGTTTCAAAATATATCCACAATTTTATTAATTTCCAAATTGATCTAAACAAATTTAGATGTAAATTAAAAGCTGATAAGTCTATCCATTGCAGTGTTAATTTCTCCACTTCCTTATATTTAGAAATTATAAATTAAGTTTTCAAAAACCTATTTTTGATTTTCAAACTTTTATATACTCATCTTTTACCAGTAATAAGGATGCATTAACATTTTTTCATGGTCTCCCCTTATTATCCTCAACTTCCATTTTAATTTTCAATAATTACAATTGTTGAATGTTGATACTTTAATTAAATTTATACATCTTGCTTTCTATAATCTATATCAACAAATGGTCCAATTATAAATAGAATTAGCATTAATTTCATCTTATAGGATTAACTACTCCAATTACAAAACAAATCTACGCTACCTGCACGATTTAAGTCAATTAATTGTAATTGAGTCTACATTAAATGTTATAAATTATAAATTGGAACCTCAATAAATTCGTTTGATTTAAAATCTTTCTATTCAGTAAATAGACATTTTATGGGTATAAATAACATTTGAATTATAACACATGTTATTAGTGCATGCTTCATTTCTTATAAACTCCCCTTTATTACTAGAACACATTAACCAAAACAAAATAATTAATTTAGATTTATTTCAATCGATTGTCATTCTTAACTTAACATACTCAAAATGGTTAACCTAAATAATTGTTACCCTTTTACATTCAAATTCACTTACAGCCATCATTACAACAATGTTGCCATAGATTTAGATTTAATTAAATAAATTAGATAAATGGGTAAAGTTTTGTAATTATCACTAATGCCAAATATATATGCATTAATTGCTACTTATTATTATGAATTTATTTATTAATTTACTAGTTGCCTTTGTCTTCTTGTATCCTATTTGCTACCAATCTTTCTATTTAGTTATAGTTTATCAATATATATATATATATATATATATATATATATATATATATGTATATATATATATACCTAGGCAAATCAAGTTCTTGTCTTTTCTGTTTTCAATTAAATCGGGTATGCACAAATAAATTATTTATAACTTATTCTTACAAAATTATTTACATGCATTCAGTTACACCAAATTTAATGCATTGATTTTCATTTATAAATTAAAGGTTTTTCCTTTAAAAGCTTTTATTACTAACCATACTCCAACCTCTACAGGACATTGATTTATTAAATTTGCACTTATTGTGCATACTTTTAGCAACTCATATATACTTTGCGTCTATTCCCCAAATTTCACATTCTATTGTTACATAATTTGCATTGATTACTATTTATTATTATTGCTTTACTGATAAATTAGATATTTGCATTGGTTTTGCTTATGCTAAATTAATTTCCCATAATAAATAAGGTTTCAAAACAATCAATAACATTTCCTTAGCCCAAACCCCGTTTACCAATTATTTTCCTTCAATAATTCATGTTGCTATAAATACGTACATTTACACTTTATAGTTATTCTAATATACCTATTCCAACACTCTTAACCCTTATCTTTACTTTCACCCACTTGTAACATAAAAAAAAATTTCAAATTTATTCCCATTTACGGTTAATCAATGTTATTTTACATTAACCAATTTTAATATTCACCTTTAATTTCACATCTTCAAAGTATATCTAGGAAAAATCTTTCCACCACTTAATTTACTGAATCTTATGCAGTCTTACTATAAATAGGTTTTAAATTACCATTACTGTACATTCAATTACTACCCAAAGTATTTATTCATAAATCAATTCGATATATACGTTTGTTTCCTTCTATTTGATTATACCTAGTATACATTTTTCTAAATCCTGTTTCATTACCTTCATTAAATGGTTATCGCATTGAGATCAAATTTATCAGCTTATATCGCATTATTATCATTAATTAAAATTGGCTTACAAATTTTTTTTTTATTCAATACTCTAAATAAATAACATATTATTCCATAATTACTCTTGTTTTCACATATTCCATTCAAAATTTAAACCACAATATTTACATTATTTTATTGAATTGGAAATCTCATTTTAAATTGTTAACTTTTAATAAGAACAAATGGCAACACCAAATTCCTAGCATTCGTTTTATTAAAAATTATGGAAAATATGACAAATTTAGTTAACGAAATTTTCGGGTCGTTACACTCTCCCCCACTCAAAACTTTTCGTCCCCGAAAAGGAAAAGAAGGGAGAAGAAAGAATTAATAACAATACATCTTATTCGAAATATTTAACTTATAAACAGTAATTTACTAAATTTATTACCTTAAATAAAATATACCCGTTTTATAATCATTATATCCTTTTATACTAAAATAATTAAAGTTTGGAAAACATTTTCAACATAATTATAAGTCCAAAATTTACGGAAAATTTTGGCAGAGTCTCCTTTGTACGGAGAGGCTCGGGAGAAAATATAATATCAAAAATATAACAAATATATTACATATATTATCCAAAATATTATATCCCACCACGGGAAACTTTATATAAAATAGCGCTATAGATCGTAATCCGAAACGTACCTATTTGTCGACAATTTACGCTTATTATTATAGAACCAAAAGCGGTAGCAGTTGCTTCCATAACCTGCATTTCACTTATAAAAATCCAAAGGTTCAACAATTTGTATAAAGTGAAATATTTTCATGGTTTCAACTGCTAACAACAATAAATACACAATCATCAATTACAACAAACAGCATTCCCAACGAAACAAAATAACCATTCAATCAAACAAACAAATAGTTGTTCGGGTTCAAACTTGAATTGGTACGGAATGAAAAATAACTATCCAGTGCATCATTTACTCAACAGTCTTAGATGGAACAAAAATAGATTATTTATTCATCCAGCAACTTCAAATTTCCTTACCCGACCATCCATAAATCAACAATACCAATTTAAACCAACCAATCAATTAACTCATTATAAATTTTATTTCATACATTAGCTGTTTGATCTTTTCATTCATATAACAGTTTATCTTTTATTTTCATTTTTCATACCACATAAATTATCCTTTTATAATTTACATTTATTTCTAACAACTTTTAATTTTATTTACTCATTAAACGTTTGTTTCATTTATTTTCACTTATTACTTCCAATTATCCATTTATTTAGGTCATGTAAGTTTCTTCTATTTGTATTACATTTAATGCACTTCTCAATTTCAATCATTTATTCTATGCTTACAATTCTATTATATTTAATTATAGTAGCCCTTTTTAATTTACCTTAAATTCTTAACCTTATAACCTCTATTCTTATAAATAAAGGATTTTATTAATTTATTACTTAGGGTTTGCAGCCCTTTATTATATTACCTACTCTTTACTATATTAAACTAGTAGCATTTATATCATATTTAAGTTTATAACCCTGCACATCAATCTTTATTTATTAAAGAATTTCATTTATTTACCTAAGTTTAAAATCACCTATTAATGATACTTACCTTTGATTTTAGTAAAATTTCAATTATAACTTAAGTTTTATACCATTTAATTCTTATTCAAAATAGCAATTCATTGAATACTTCATCATTTCCAAATTCCTACTTGTATAATATTCTATTCCAATCTCTTATTTAACATTTCAACTTTTCATATTGGTAAGTTATATATGTTAAAGAAAATGCAAAAGAACTTATACAAGTTTTATCTCATCTTTTAATTAAATTTAATGTTCAACAATATTACTTTTTGTCTCATATGTTCAAAATTTCAAATTTCCCTTTATAACTTTGCATTAATTCTCTTACCTAAATTAGAGGTTTCAATTCATTAATTACTTACCTTTTATTTCACTAAAATAAATTAAACAATTAATTAATGGAAATTTAAGAATTACCGGGTCAAATTTCAAATATTTTTAAAAATAATAGATAAAGAATTTCTTACAACTTTTATATCTCAATTATATTTAAAACAATTAAAATTTTAGATAATTTCAAAATAAATCTGCAGTAGAATTTACTACAGTGGCCTTTCCCCTTCGAAACTCGAAAATGAAAGTCGATGATACGGCCGCCATCACCGAAATTATTTTCCAACGACAGAGAGGAAAGTACAAAATTTATTTTCTCCAAAATCTTCTTTAAAACCATTCTTCCGAATTATACTAAATATTTATATAAGAAAATACTTATAAAAAAAATTATTATATTTCATAAATCCTTTGAAAGAAAATTTTCAAAAATCTCGGACTTAAGTTCTAAAATTTCCAAACTTCATTGATTCAAATTTCAATCTTATTTTACCTATTATTTATCAATTTTATTCCTAACAACCAATCTATTGCAACCAAATATAGATATCATTTGAAAATTTTATTATATATATAGAAAATAAAATAGGCAAAATTATTTCATTCACCTATATTAAAACAATATTATGTCGGTCTGTCCTATTAAGTGTTTAGAAATCCCTATTGATGTCATAGCGTCCCATGCACCAACCAGAATTTATAAATACAAAACGGAACAGATTAACACAATATCAAAATCTTTTTATAACACTAACAAATACGCTCTCTCATATATATACACTCAGCAACTCCCATAGGGTATTACTACCCTATTAACAAAGAGTCAAACCCCACAAAGCCAAGGTTTATCGCTAAACCAAAGCTCTGATACCAACTATAACATCCCGCCTTTTCGCACACTTTAAACCGACACACATGACGATTCAAACCATACGGAAGGGCGGATTGTTATGGGGTAAATAAGAAAAACAGAGAAGAAATAAAACAAAACAGAATCTCACAGCGGAAGGATAAAATATAATAATCAAATATACAGTTCATGAAACTGTTTTGCAAAATATTTTATTTTACTTGTACAATGAATATTAGAGTTACCCATACCAATACTATCAATGCAGCGGAATTAAATGGTGTAGTGAAATAATATAGTAGATACTAGTAATACAAATCTTTGTCTTCATCCTCTAGAGCTAAATCCTCAAATCCTGAAACGCTCGGACTGACCCGAGCGAATTTGAAAAGACAAAAACACTCGAGTCAGAACTAAAAGATCTTATGTGAGTAAAATTAACAGAAATAAATATGAGTACAGTAACTCAAAAGATGCTCGGGATTACATCTCCTAAGGGTCCGTTAAACTATTTACTATGTAGTATATTGCGCTATTACAATAATGTCTATTTATAAAATAAACTTACTTTTTAATAGCGTTAAGGGGTTACCCATATAGCCCTTAACACGGAATATATTCCCATAGTCTATACAGTACCGTAATCTCCCCCGTAATGGGCGTCGTCAGAGGGCACTCCATAGGTATGGTACAAAACAAAACTCGTAGTAAAGGCTCGGTATGGTAGGTGACACGACACAACTAGGCATTGCCAGGGTAGATATGCCAATTGTCATCCGGGCTGGTGGAAATGCGCAGCGCGCAGCTGCCGCCCACCTCGAACAAACTCACCCAAAATCAAAAATAAAAGTGGCCACTGAATCAATCCAAAGTCAAAGTATAATATCGAAGAGGAGTGTCCGATCAGAGGAATGACCTCATTGGCCCGAGAATCGCTCCTGTTTTAGCCACCTTATGCCAACTCACGGGAGTCGGGTCCACGTATTTACCTTACAGGAAACGCCGCCGCCAACCTTCTTCATTCTGGAATCTCCACCGCGTACACGGTTAGTCAAAGTGGTTTTCGGTATCGACAGAGAGTATGTCCATATCCGATCCCGGTCTCTTTGCCAACCAATCGTTATTATAGCACCGCGGTCATTTAAAATAGTTTATACTTTAAAACCAGAATAAAAATTCCATTTCAAAACTATGAATACGATATCATCTTAAAACCCAAAACAATATGATATCATTTTATCGAAATATATTTCTTTTCCAAAATCATACTACTTTAAAATTTAAAATATCTGGAAACCAAATATTTGACTTATACTTTCAAAGCATAATATTTCGAAATTCATATATTTTAAAACCATAACTTCTAAAACTTGAATGGTTTGGATATTCAATGGTATATAAAATAAATGGTTTGACTTTAAGGTTACTTTGTAAAGAAAATAATTTCCATGGCTTTACAAATATATTTCTTTATTTAAAGTCTAAACCAAAATTTAAATATCACTTTCAAGTTCCAAAACCACTTCAATTTCTATATATATATATATATATATATATATATATATATATATATATCCATTTGGAGTATTAATATTTCAAAACTAAAGTTGGAATTTATTCCTTCAACCAAATTAAATGTTCTATTATTTAGTCTTGAATATTTACATAAAAATCCATAAATAAAACTCCAATTTCTAGCAATTAAATATTTTCTTCAATTAAATTATACTAGAATATTCATTTTAAATTTATCTTGGAAAAATCCAGTTATAAATATCATACCTTAAAATTTTCCAAACTTAAACATATAATATGAATTATCAAATTCCATTTTTCAATTTTCCCATTTTTATTTAATAGATTTATACACAGCTTAAATTCAAAAAATTTAACTTCATATGTATATATATATAGAAGAATAACATTTATAAAATATCAAAATTAAAATTTTTTATAAACCGTATCCCATCCAAACCATAGAAATCACTTCAAAATAATTTATATATAGACCACGGTGCCTGTATAAAATTTTCTATCCTATGGTCAAGTGATGCGGATATTTATCATTTCAATCCGCAATTTAAAAATAAAATTTGCGGTTGTATATCATTTCAAACCACAATCCCGAATGAAATGAAAAATGCATGATAACTTGTAGTTTAATGATATACAATAAAACATCCATTCACCCATCATCAATCAAAATTATTTCAAACATCATCAGTTTAACAACCATCAATATATATACAATATAACAAGAAATAATTGACAGTTATTAACTAACATTTATTCAATTAAATTTATAACTGTTTAACTAGTAGTTTATATGCAAATAAATAAATTCTAACTGTCAATTAATATGCAATAAATGAATTAAATTGACAGTTAAATTAAATAAATGTGAATTAACCGATATGCTGAATAAAACATGCCAAACAATCATAAATAAATTTCTACTCATATTTAAAATAAATTTAACAAACATAAAAAAATTTAGAAGTTGTGAGTGGGTTAAAACACTCACCTTTTGAATTTAAATCGAGTTTAAATTCAATTTAAACTCAAAAATCCAACGGTCTCCAAATCTGTCCGAACCAGCGTCATCAGATCCGGAATTTAATTACGATCCTAACAAAAGGAATTTCGCGCGAAACGGGTAACGTATGAAAAAGTTGTTCAATTTTAATGAGTTGAAATAAAGATTTAATAAAACAAAATTAAACAACAACCTAATTAAAGGTTGCCACGTCATAAAGCTTCTTCTCAACTCACGTATGCTCGTCCAGGGAATGAACCCATTTCAACGCACGCCCTCCCATCTTTGACCCTGCCTTTAGACCGCCCCAGGCCACCAGATGGTGACGCGCCTCCACCATTACGACTTCCCTAGCCGAGCTCTCCAATACCCAGAAACCAATTTGCAAATAGTCGCTCCAAATCAAAACGCCCAAATTGACTTAGGTTTCGAATTTCTTGATTTTTACCGCGATTTGCCGCTGACTCGAGTATCGATTTCGAAAACAGAGACTGCGCGTAGATTCGTATGGATGAAATCTACAACATAAATTTTTTTTTTTTTGGAATTTTTCTGAGATGTTTGAATTTTCATTTGAAATTTGAATAGAAATAGATCTAGGTTTGCATCCATTTGAGGAGGAGAAGGAGTTGAAGAAAAGAACATACAGACAAATGATAGAAGATGGAGGCTAGGGTTTTTTTTTGATCGTCTATTTATAGATAGATCGCAAAAGAATAGGTGTCACGAATTTTAACGTGCAAACAGAAGTGGTCCCAAAAGATAAATAATATTAATTACACACGTTACGGATTTAGGAAATAAATAAATTCCTTATCATTTACATTTTATTTTAACATATATACAAATGTAAATCTAGACGTTTCGTTTACATTTCAAAATATATCCACAATTTTATTAATTTCCAAATTGATCTAAACGAATTTAGATGTAAATTAAAAGCTGATAAGTCTATCCATTGCAGTGTTAATTTCTCCACTTCTTTATATTTAGAAATTATAAATTAAGTTTTCAAAAACCTATTTTTGATTTTCAAACTTTTATATACTCATCTTTTACCAGTAATAAGGATGCATTAACATTTGTTCATGGTTTCACCTTATTATCCTCAACTTCCATTTTAATTTTCAATAATTACAATTGTTGAATGTTGATACTTTAATTAAATTTATACATCTTGCTTTCTATAATCTATATCAACAAATGGTCCAATTATAAATAGAATTAGCATTAACTTCATCTTATAGGATTAACTACTCCAATTACAAAACAAATCTACGCTACCTGCATGATTTAAGTCAATTAATTGTAATTGAGTCTACATTAAATATTATAAATTATAAATTGGAACCTCAATAAATTCGCTTATTGATTTAAAATCTTTCTATTCAGTAAATAGACATTTTATGGGTATAAATAACATTTGAATTATAACACATGTTATTAGTGCATGCTTCATTTCTTATAAACTCCCCTTTATTACTGAACACATTAACCAAAACAAAATAATTAATTTAGATTTATTTCAATCGATTGCCATTCTTAACTTAACATGCTCAAAATGGTTAACCTAAATAATTGTTACCCTTTTACATTCAAATTCACTTACAACCATCATTACAACAATGTTGCCATAGATTTAGATTTAATTAAATAAATTAGATAAATGGGTAAAGTTTTGTAATTATCACTAATGCCAAATATATATGCATTAATTACTACTTATTATTATGAATTTATTTATTAATTTACTAGTTGCCTTTGTCTTCTTGTATCCTATTTACTACCAATCTTTCTATTTAGTTATAGTTTATCAATATATATATATATATACCTAGGCAAATCAAGTTCTTGTCTTTTCTGTTATTTCAATTAAATCGGGTATGCACAAATAAATTGTTTATAACTTATTCTTACAAAATTATTTACATACATTCAGTTACACCTAATTTAATGCATTGATTTTCATTTATAAATTAAAGGTTTTTCCTTTAAAAGCTTTTATTACTAACCATACTCTAACCTCTACAGGACATTGATTTATTAGATTTGCACTTATTATGCGCACTTTTAGCAACTCATATATACTTTGCGTCTATTCCCCAAATTTCACATTCTATTGTTACATAATTTGCATTGATTACTATTTATTATTATTGCTTTACTGATAAATTAGATATTTGCATTGGTTTTGCTTATGCTAAATTAATTTCCCATAATAAATAAGGTTTCAAAACAATCAATAACATTTCCTTAGCCCAAACCCCGTTTACCAATTATTTTCCTTCAATAATTCATGTTGCTATAAATACGTACATTTACACTTTATAGTTATTCTAATATACCTATTCCAACACTCTTAACCCTTATCTTTACTTTCACCCACTTGTGACATAAAAAAAAATTCAAATTTATTCCCATTTACGGTTAATCAATGTTATTTTACATTAACCAATTTTAATATTCACCTTTAATTTCACATCTTCAAAGTATATCTAGGAAAAATCTTTCCACCACTTAATTTACTGAATCTTATGCAGTCTTACTATAAATAGGTTTTAAATTACCATTACTGTACATTCAATTACTACCCAAAGTATTTGTTCATAAATCAATTCGATATATACGTTTGTTTCCTTCTATTTGATTTATACCTAGTATACATTTTTCTAAATCCTGTTTCATTACCTTCATTAAATGGTTATCGCATTGAGATCAAATTTATTAGCTTATATCGCATTATTATCATTAATTAAAATTGGCTTACAAAATTTTTTTTTTATTCAATACTCTAAATAAATAACATATTATTCCATAATTACTCTTGTTTTCGCATATTCCATTCAAAATTTAAACCACAATATTTACATTATTTTATTGAATTGGAAATCTCATTTTAAATTGTTAACTTTTAATAAGAACAAATGGCAACACCAAATTCCTAACATTCGTTTTATTAAAAATTATGGAAAATATGACAAATTTAGTTAACGAAATTTTCGGGTCGTTACACAAGGGCCCCTCCATGGAATCGTACACAATTAGAGAACATGCCATATCAGTTTTTTACAATGTACTTATTATTGTTGTGATGTGCACTCATGAGCATCACAGCTACTTGGTTGTTATTATTTTCACCCTTAGACATTATTATAATATCACTGGATTTTTTGAATAGATGTTTTGGTCATTGTAAGGTAAAAGGTCGTCCATGTTTGTGTGCGGCGTGGTCTTACGAGATACCTTTATTTTGAAAGGTTTATTTAAACATTTAGAATCCATTTGACTGTGTTTCACACATTGGTTTAACCAGACCGACCCCGGTGTTGTTTTCTTATGGTTCTCAGGTCAGCCCGAGCATATTTTTCAGATTTAGCTGGATATTTTGGAGCTTTCAAGAGATGAGCTGGATTCTCCAAGACATATTAATATATCTTATATTCTTCCGCTATTTTTGTTGTTCTTGATTTCTGTCCATATTGTTATAACTGTCCACAGCTGATGATAGGTTAACATACTCTGATGTTGTGATAATAAAGATGATCTCTTTTTGTTAAGATCATGAGTATATTATGTATTTCTCGTCACTATATGGGATTCTATTCTATCTTATGTTTCTTTAACCCCAATAATTCATCTTTCGGTGCTGGGATATTCAGCACATGAATACTGTGGATATATTAGTGTCGATTTCTAAGGGTTAAAAATGTAGGTCTTTCAAGTTCGGGAGTGGAATTTACGTGATTGAGCAAGTGATCAGATTTGCTATTGCATACTGATGACATATGTACATCGTGCGGGATTTGGTATAATTGAATACTATGTTTGTTGGCTTATGGAGAGTTTGGGAAAGCACTCTTCGAATTGTTTGAGCTAATATGAATCATTGACAAAGTAACAACCTAAGACCGTTGAGCGTAAGGTACACTTAGTATTTTATTTATCATCCTTGTGCTATGAAAAGGTTTTGGACCTAGGAATACCATTAGCCTTATATGCTATGTAATAGCATTAAGTATTAATGTATGGTTGCTTGTGTTGGAATTTCGAGGACGAAATATACTAAGGGGAAAGAGTGTAACAACACATAATTTTTGAACGCTCCGTATTTAAGTATCTGAAATATTTAAATATTTGTATCTAGGATTTAATGTGAATAAATATGATTTTATAACCTTATTAACCCCTTTTAGTCAATAACTAATGATAGGAAACTTTTTTTTAAAACATGTTTACATAAATATGTACTTTGAAGAAATACTGAAAATGTAACTGAAAACGTTTTGTTAAATAAAAGTCGTTTGAATATTTGTATACTAGTATGATAACATATGAACACATTAACAAGTATTAAATCACCTTAGTTCCTAAGCAAATTAATTAAGTTAAAAGGACTTAGTGAAGGGGACAAGAGGACCCTTAAATCAAAGAGTGATTTAAGGAAGGTAAGGTGTGTGTAAGAGTATGGTTTGCATGTACAAAAGCATGAAAGGAAGAGGGGTTAAGGGTCTTTTACCACTTCATTTTCTAACCTATAAATGATCACCTAAGGCCTCCTTCCATATTCACTACTTCACAGACCAAAATCCAAGTTCTTGCACTTCTTCCTCTTCTCAATATCTTCCTACCCTTCTTCCCCTCTTTTTTCCTTAGGAGGTGAGCATAGGAGGAAATTATGTCCCTAGGCTATGATGTATGAAGGGGGAGGGAGGCTATAGCAGTGAGCAAGGTGGGGAGCGGAAGGTTGGGACGTAAGCAAAGGTGGGG
Source organism: Allium cepa (assembly GCA_030765085.1). NCBI lineage: Eukaryota > Viridiplantae > Streptophyta > Magnoliopsida > Asparagales > Amaryllidaceae > Allium > Allium cepa. The sequence goes on along the minus strand of CM060931.1, from coordinate 751,724,479 downwards.
TTGGAGGTCGTGGGCATGTGCAAAGGAGGAGGAGGGGACCTTGCTCGTGAGCTAGGAGCAAATGGAGATGATGGTATGAGGTTTCGTTGATTGCTTGAATGTTGGTATGAAGATGGTAGTGTTTGGTTTTAATAAATATGAGTTATCTTGCCTTGAATGAAAACAATAACTTGATAATTTCTTATTCAAAAACTTGTTAAATTGCTTGATAAAAACTATGATAATAGACCATAACTAAGTAAAGTTATAAACCCTTATTTCATTTTTTTAATAGCATATTAATTGTGTGTATATTGTGCCTTGGAAGGCCTTTTTTAATACATGATTGAGTTGAATGTGGAATTGTCCGTATAACGATAGTCGCTATAAATGCACTTTGAATCCCTTAACTTTAACTTGTGTAATTTGATAAGTTTTGAATATATTTTGAGATAACTTGATTAGATCATTATCTCTACTTTTATAATGTTTTGGGAAGTAAAGAATATGTTTGGAAAGTTGTGAAATTAATCGAATAAAGCTAAGAAAGTTTGAAGTAAAAATAGTCGTTATATTAACACTTTTAAATTCATTGTTTTCGGGAAATAAAATTTATTTTTGTAGAGACTTCCTTAGGGGTTTCTTTATCATTTTAACAAGTAAATAATATATCATTCTTATTATAAAAATTTTGAAGCTTAAATCATTTGGAAGCTAGTTCAACGAAGTGGGAAAGTTATAGCGAAATAGTCGCTATACGAACACTTTTTGAAAATTACGCTGTTTTCAGAAATTTATATAAAATAATAGAAGTTATTCTTTAGGCTTTTTCTTCATGGTTTTTAAAGTATCCAAAGTTTAAAATTATTATAAAAGGAATGGATCATAATTATTTATTAAAGCATCGAAAAACAAAGCGCGAAGTTGTAGCAAAACATTTGAAAACATGCAATGAAACTTTGGACAACATTTTTGAAAATTCTTTCTATGCTATTTGAAACTATAAAATGTATAAAAATGATATTTAAATTAAGTAATTTTCTCCAATCTTTTTAGGTTTTTTTCTAACTTATATTATAATGTTCTAAAATTGTTTTCATTTCCAAATATATTTTTAACAGTTAATTATGAATTTTTAAAGTAGTGGCTTTTAAAACAAAACACTATTATTTTGGTTTTCCATTATTTCCAAATTGGTAATGTTTACAGAATATTCTATATAGATAATTATAAAATGTTTTAAGCAATTTAAAAGTTTTTTAGCATATTAATAAGTATTTTAAAGGTATTCCTAAATATAAATTTTGGAAAAAGTAATTGACTAGGCTTAAGTTAAAAGTCGATGAGTAGACTTATATATTTGTAAGATTCAAGAATGAAATGACTAGGCAAGGCTTTGATGCAACCAGCATTATAACATACCCGACTTCACTCTTGAATGAGGAATAGTTAAGTTGAAATATCAAAACGAGTAAATTATACAAATATTGATTTGTATAAGCAATTGTTTTTACTAGATTCGATTAGTCAACTATCAAACTTAACCAACTATTATCTTAGATCTTTAAAAGAATGTTTTCTAAGATGATATAAAGTATGAAATGGATTTAGGTCTATTGTGAAAATGTTTTAAACAATACATATCTTGAACCCTTAAGTATAATTAAACCTTTAAAAAGCAAGTTTAAAGAGAAATGTTTTTAAAGTATGAAATGGATTTGGTCTGTTCTGACAATATTTGAGTAACACTTGTCTTAAGCCCTTATAAATTTAAGTAAAGCTTTAAAAGTGAGTTTTAAAGATAACGATTAAATGTGAAGTGTTTTAGGTTTGTAGCAAAAAAATTAGTAACATTTATTTTTAAACCCTTGAATTCAATTTTAAAGTGGCTAAATATTATAAATACAATCAAATCTTTAATAATGGAATTTTAAAGATAATAATAAGTAGTGAAATCTTTTGTAAAAAGATAGAAAAGTTACATGTTTAATTGATAAAAGAGAACGTTTATAGAGACAAGTGACATCCGTTTTTAACATATTTGATTATATTTTAAATTAAGTAAATCTTGTTAAATGATTTGTGAATATACATATACCCTTAAGATAAGTATATGAATACTTTTGAAGTATTGAAAAGAGTATAAGTGAATAGCAAAATAATAGAATACAAGTATATATTATATATAAAGAGAAATTAAATGTACATATATAGGTATTTAAAGGAATTTTTACTTAATAAAGGATTATTAATTAATAAAGGTTATTAATTAATAAAGGAAATTTTGACTAATGAAATGTTTTATTAAACAAAAATGAGTTTTTGTAACAAAAATGGTTTTTAATTAAGAAAGGATAAATTAATTGAAAATGGATTAAAAATCATTTATGTGACTTCATCATGCTTTTTATGAACTGGTAGTGCTTGTATGTTTACTTGCTTATGGGAAAGTATATGAGACTTGGTTTCCTTATGCAATCATGCTCATTGTTGTTGAATATGACCAAATTTATCGACATGGTTTTAAGGGGACCGGGATTGGTAAGTGTTCTGCTTACCAAAAACCACTTCAAGACAGAGATATGTGTTCTATTTGGGAAGTGGGTCTATTCAAGATGTTGGAATCCATGTGTGGTTTCGAGATCTGTTCGAGATGCTATAATCTATTTGGGAATTCATGATATGTTTGAGTGAAGAAGATTTATGTAAAATATGCCGAATGTAGCCTTGACATCGAAAAATTAAAAAAACAGAGTAGGCACATAGCCAATGAGATTTAGCTAAGCTTAGAAGGTAGAGATCAAATGCATTATCTAGAGTATGCTTATTGATTATTTCTAGTGGGAGTTGATGGTATTCGAAACATGTTTTCTACATGAATCAACAATGTCTTTCTTATTTGGTATATTTTATCTAGAGATATACGATGCTCAAAAGGTACTTTTTGACCTTTGCAGGAGGCTTTCCTCGATGTACTGAGGACCATCCAATGAAATCCATTTACGAACATGCATTAGAAGATTCCGAAAGACACAATTATTGCTGGTCGGAGTTGATAGTATTGTAAGTGACTGAGACCCGATATTCACTAGCAGATTCTAGAAGGGACTGCAAACTACCTTAAGGACCAAACTGAGTCTGAGTACAGTTTATCATCCCCAGCAGATGGGCAGACAGAGAGAGTGAACTAGATCTTGGAAGATTTATTGCGAGCAGCATCCTAGGCTTTGGAGGGTCTTGGGAAGACAAATTACACTTGGTCGAGTTCACTTACAACAACAGCTATCAGGAAAGTTTTGGCATGGCCCCGTTCGAGGTTCTATACGCTCTTCTGTGTCATTCTCCTTCATGTTAGATTGAGTTTGGTGATAGATTTGTCCTTGGGCCCGACGTGATCTTAGAAGCATCTGAGAAGGTAGCTGATATCAGAGTGAAGATGAAGGAAGCACAAGATCGACAAAAGTGTTATGCGGATCGAAGGCGTAAGGGTCTTGAGTTCTCAATGGGAGACTCGGTGTTTGTGAAGGTTTCTCCATTGATTAGTGTTGTGATGTTTGGGAAATCAAGGAAGCTCGCCTCTCGATTTATTAGCCCTTTTCCCATCCTAGATGTGATTGGTAGGCTTGCTTATAGAGTGAATGTAACGACCCGCTATTTTGGACTATTCACATCTGCGCATGTCGGACTTGAATAATTCAAAATACCGAATTGTTAATTTAAATTTGGCAAAACTCAGATATACAATAAATAAATAATCACAGAGTCACAGAAACAGAGTAATAATATGCAGCGGAAGCAAAAATAATAGTTCATGAAGCTATTATATAAATAACAGAGTTAAACAAGTTACAACAGAAGTCTCGAATACAATAGCCAAATACAAGAATCAGAATACATCATTGAAATCAACTGGATATCTGGAAGCTGGATAGATAGCTGGATCTCCAGGCGAAGCTCCAACTCCAAAGGTGAGTCAAAAAAGCTGGACCACTCAGTCTGACCCGAGCGTAAAGAAAAACACAAAACACTCGAGTCAGGGTTAACATTCTTATATCAATAAATCCAACTCAAGTGAAATAACAATTGAAATACAAGTAAGTCAAAGGATGTTGGAATCACCATCCTTTAAGGATCTGTTAAACTATCTACTAGGTAGTAATGTACGCTAAGTAGATGATGTCTATCAGTAACATAAGGTATCAAAATAGTGTTAAGGCGTTACCATTATCCCCCTTAACACATTTTATATAAATGTCATAGTCTATACAGCACTGTAAACTCCACCGTAAACTGGTGGGATATCAGGGAGTACTCCATAGGTATAACACAAAACAAATTCGTAGTGGTCGCGTATATAGGGATACAAGTATGACAAGGCACATGAGGAAATACCCAAGGTAGTGAAACTACCGTTCGCCTGATCCGGACTGGTGAGAACGCATCGCCGCAGCGATCACAAAACCGCGAAACAACACTCCTAAAAAGTACGAGGGTGCACAATCGATAACAAGTAATGAGTAGTAGTTACGAAGAAGTGTGTCCGCTCGAGGTGGCTAACCCCATTTGGCCCGGCACGGCTCCTGTTTTAGTCATTTCCAATTTGACACAAATGTCAAGGCTATCCATTATCGTTCTCTTTCTTCAGTCATCACGTACATCATTCCAACCACTTCATTCTGGATCATCACTCCGCGTATAGTTATTAAAGTGGTTTTCGGTTTAGACAGAGAGTATGTCCATAACCGATTCTGATTTCTTTAATAACTTTCGTAATTATTACACCGATTGGTCGTTTAATATATTTCAAAACCAAATCAAATTCAATTTCAATTAGAATTTGTAAATCAACATTTCATTTGTCTTTCTAAATCAATTTCCATAATTTGTGTTTCAAAACTTCCAAAATACCATTTCAAAAACTTATAATTCAATTTCAATTTTTATTTAAACAATTCAAACATTGATTCAGGTTCATATATACGTTTCATTCCGAAATCATTTAAAATGGTTTAATTTTCATACAAATCAATTTAAATTCATTTATCGATTTCATTCAATATTGACTAAGTAAATTTATCCTTCAAACAACTTCTATTTAAAATCCAATTCATTTAAATCAATTACTTACGCTCAACTTCATTATATCAAAACTTCAAATTGAAAAAAAATAAATTCGTCAAATCAATTCTTTAAATTATGATTGTTCCGTTAATTTCAATAAATCCCATTCATTTCAATAAATCACATTTTATTTCTTGTTAAAGAAAATAAATTTTCACTTATTTATTGACTTCGTTACAAATTTCAAACTCAATTAATAAAGAATTAAATTTCACATAATCGAGAAGTTTCAATTTCACTTATTAAATTACTTAAATAATTTTTCCAAACTTTAATAAATAAAGAAACTCAATTTCATTTATTAACGAAGTTCAAATCCACTTATTCAAAAGTTCAATTTTCTCTTATCAAAGAATTCAATTTTTATTCAATTATCAAATAATTTAAATCTTATTCAATTATTAAATAATTCCAATCTTAATTATTAATAACTTCAAAACTTAATAATTACAACTTTTGATTATAAATTAAAACTTAATTATTAAATCACTTCCACTTAATTATGAATTCAAACTTAATCATCAAATCATTTCAACTTAATTATTAGTTTAACTTAATAATTTCAACTTAATTATAATTTCAAACTTAATTATTAAATAATTTCAAACTTAATAATTTCAAAACTCAATTATTACTAATTCCAAATTATTTATTAACAATTCCAAATTTAATTATTAAATAATTAAATTTCAAACAACGTTCTTTCATCGATTACTACGTTAATATTTGTTTCAGATTTCAATCTTTACAATTTCCTTTCAAAATTCAAATTCCAACTTCATTTCAAAACCTATTATTTATACGAATAAAATCATTATTTTTTTAAATCAAATTATTAACCAATCGGATTTTTATTAAATTCTCTATCCTAAGTTCAATTCATTTGGGAATATATCATTTCAACCCGATTCCAAATTCAATTCAAGATCAAGCATAATAAAGGGAACTTGCAGTGTGATAACTGAGATGGTGTTAAAGTAAATAAACAAGCAATAACAACAATCAATAACAATTAAATAATTAATTCAAATAATCCCGAAATAATCGTATTAATTCACATTGTTGTTTGTGCAAATTAATATAATTATTTCTGGAATCTACACTATCATTTCATGTAGACTAAAGATTATGACATTACGGTTCTTCACCTCACATCGATTATTCAATATCATACTTCATCAATCAATACAACATAAATTCAAATGGTTTAAGGGTAATTAACTATTTTCTACGTTTCAAATAATTAAACATTTAAGGGGTCATATTTAACTAACCAAATTCAACACATATGTCGATTCAAATTTTAACTATCATATGTCAAATTCAATTGCATAATATTTATCACTTTATACATTATAATTTAACATCCAATATAAACAACAAACAATCAATCAATCAATTATCAACCAACTGGATTATTATTGCATACATAACAGATAACGGTGTTAGATGTCACAGGTGAACTGATACAGGAATAACACATATATATAACAGTGTAAATAACTATCAGCAGCATATTTCAATTGAAATCAAATTTAATAAATAAAAGAACATTAATCGTGAGTGATTGCTCACCTTTCGTGGCTGGAGAGAGGTAACCGAAAATGGAAGCGAATTATGAATCCAAACATGAATTCCAAAGCGAAACAAGATGGGCACGAATTCAATGATCAAAGCAAGGCTGGAATCGATAAATAATCAATTAGAATCATCTTGATATAAACTGAAAATATGTACATTATTACTATATTATTTATTCATTTCTATATTTCAATTCAAGACAAATATTAAAATAATATAACTTTCAAATGTCATTAAATCAAACTCATATTTTTTTAAGCGAATAAACTTTTTTTTTTAAACATATATACTCAACTTTAAAATGACGAAAACTTAGTATTCATACAAAAGCCAAACAGTTATATTTGTACATTTTAAAGTATATATATATATAGCCCCACAAAGTAATATTCAGTATCAGGCACATTAGATTGTGTAGACTCGACTTTACGTATAAAATATTTTACGTGTAACAGACACTCATATAGACAACACAACACTCTTAAGTTCACGTTACCCAAAAATAGTTATAATCAGATCTATATACATACTACAATATAAATATATTACAACCGATATACAAATAAACACCATACACTTATATATAACAGCCTTTATAAACACAATACACGCCACACAAATCTGTACACACATATAAGTAACAAATATACTATATATATAATTTGTATATTATAAACTAAGATAACATTGATAGTGTGGTACAACTGTGCAAGTATAGTTAATTTATCTAAATGCGTGCCCAGGACAAGTGCATACTCACTATATTTTTAAGGAGAAAAATTATGAACAACTTATGTATAGTAATATAACAATATAGACTAAAAATAGGCATTGTGAAGAACTTTGCTGAGTATGTTTATAAATTAACATATACTATAGTATATACAAATGGATCTACTTAATATATTATAATTATTTAACTGTACTTTATAACCATATAAATACAATGGATCGGATAACTTAAGTACCCAATATACTTCATATACATATGAAGGGAAAACAAAACAAAGAATGAATTTTATAAAAAAAAAATATTATTATAAACCTTTACATTATACGAACTGTTACAAGGATGTGCATATATATAAAAAATCATATAGCTTATATACTTATACTATATAAACACTGTCATATCACAGTTAATAATATATAGAGAAAACAGTTGTACAAACATTGTTTGAAGAACTTCCTACATACAAATACTTGGATATATAAACGAACAGGCTGATATATATATAGCAAATACATATTTACATATACATGCATATACACTAACGTATCAGATTATACAAAAACAAAATTCTTTTTCCAAATCCCAACCAAAGGCTTATGTAAACTATATTTACCGATACCATATTCGTCAATATATATCTTATATTAAAAATCATGCCTAAATAATATTTATAAACAAAATTTTTTACCTTGAAATACTGGTTCCTTGTATTATACACATACAAAACAAAGGCCAGTCAACGATGCAAGGCGAGCTGGACAAGGTGTAGAAAAAGACGTAGACAGCTGGTGGAAGCTCGCGCATGGAGTTTGTGGAGGGTTGCAGCTAGGCATGCTCGGGCGGAGGTAGGGGAGTTTCGGCTTGGGGCTGTTGTTGCCGTGGTGGGAGGATCTGATAGCGGTTTTGGTACAGCTTCGAGTTCGGTCGGTGAGGCTTGGTCGAGCGAGAGAGGGAGAAGAAACGAATGGGGATGGCTAGGAAATGGGTTGTCACGAGGCGGGGTCTGGGTAGGTTCGGTCGGAGTTGAAAGGGTTGCCAAAGGTTGCGGTTTCGTTGCCTGGTTGTAGTCGAGGCCGGAGAGTGGATGGTCGAGAGAGCGAGGGTGAGCTGGTGGGTAGGCGGGTCTCGGCGAGCACGTACGTGGAAAAATGGTGGGCGAGCAAGCAGAGGGTAGAGGAGGCCGAACAAAGTAGGTGAGGCATTGAGGCCATGAATATCTTCTATAGACAAACTAAAGACAAAAGAAAGGGGAAGAGAGGGATGAACACTGCAACCTATGTAAACTAATTATATTTCTAACTGATGAAAATAAATGCAGCGGTCAAATGCATTGAAAACACGAAACGGCAGAAAGGAGACGTTGAAAAATAGTAAAAGACAGTTGGCTTTCCGGAAAGTTACCAAAGCAATTTATTTGGTTCGTTGCGTGCACGTTCAAATTTGAAAAGGAAAAGAAAAGAAAGGTCACAATTTTCCGGTATCGATACGACGCACTGTTTCAACGTTTTCGTCGCGAACCGAAACTCATCACACATAATTGAATATACCATAGAGATCAGCATGACGAAATGATCAAAACAGTATATAGATATCGGTGGTACGATTCAATTTTAAAAATTCAAAATTTTCTACTGCGGAAAATGCATGAAAAACGTAGAATAATAAGATCGACGGAGCCAAAGATATCCGAATTTGGAAAAACAACAAACTGACATCTTACTCAGAAGATGATTTAGAATTTTTCTATGTAAAAATATTTTGGTTTTGAAAATGTTTATTTTCATCGCTTTTTAACGGATTAAATTGAAGTAAATTTACGCATGAAATAAACTTCCATATTTTTGGACGAAAATTTACCGGTTGCCATGTTTAACTGGACGCATTTTAAATATCATATTTATATTTCAAAATTTTATCGTTTATATTGTTTTTCTTTTTTCTTCACACAAAACGGTTAATTAAATTCAATAAAATCGTTAAAATATCTGGGTTGTTACACTCTCCCCCGCTCAAAACTTTTTGTCCTCGAAAAGGAAGTAGGTTGGAGAATAGAAACCATCGAAGAAAATAGACTTGAATTACATAATATTCAATTAATTTAAACCATATAAATTTAAATTTAAATAAATTTATATTCAACAATTTGTTTTAAGTTGAATATTTTCATTAAATTGATTTGATTATACATTCATTAATGTTAGGTACAAAAGGTTTCTTTCAAAACGGAATTCAATTCAAATTCAATTAATATCAGGATAACTCATTAAGTTGATCTTATTTAAATTTATAAAAAAATTCCCAAAACAGAATTTATTTTATTTGTCTCATTTATTATTCTATTAACTTATTATTCTAATTATCCTTATTCGCATTTTATAATAAAAGTTAAGTGTATAACATTTTTATACGTACACAAATTTTATTTATAAAGACGATTCATATTGTATATTATCCAAATTCTTAAATTAACAATTTCAAAGATCATAAATTTAAATAGTCATTTATTATAATCATACTTTATTCGACAAATTTAATTCTTCTCTATTCCAAACATTATTAAATTTATTCTACTTACTATATCTTATTACATAAATTATGTATATTTACATTTATTATAACTACTCAAATTTATTTAAAAATTTCTTAACATTATTTTACACTGTATAATATTCAATGACACGGTTAACTTTTGAAAATTTAGGTAAGTTATATATAATGAAATCGAGTATTATACAAGTAAAATTTCTAATTCAATTCTCACAAGTTTAAATAATTCAAAATTTTGGTTTCATTCCTAATTGAAATCATATTTTACTCAAATTTTAAGGATTAAATTTCCGATTAACTTCAAACAACTTGGAGATAATTATATACATACAATATATTCAAGTCAAATCAAATACTAATATATATATATATATATTGTAAATCGAGTCATACCTTAGAAATTCAAATCAAATTCATTTCAAAACAAAAGTGTAGCAAGCTACTGATGGTCTCTCCACTTCGAAACTCGAAAATGAATATCGATGATGCGGCCGTCATCACCGAAATTATATTCCAGCGACAAAGAGAAGAGCACTGATTTAAATGTTTAAAATTCTTTGAAATGGTTTCCATTTGAAAATATTTTAAAACTGTACACTTTCAAACTTTCAAATCAAAGTTTGAAATCTCCGGAAATTTAATTCTCAAATTCTAATTTTAATATGTTTCAAATTCCAAATCAAATGATAACTAAATTTTATAAATTCATTTATTTATATTGTCAAAGTCAATGGTTTACAAAACAATAAATGAAATTTAATTTTTCACATTTCGGACAACAGATTCATTAACATTTAATTTCAAAAAAAAATTATACTTATATATAATAAAATCATACAAAATTATTTTATTTACCACATTTGAAAACAATATTGTGTCAGTTTGCTCTGCTCAAGCATTTTGGAAATCCTATCGATGGCGTTGATCAGACAAATCGTTCGGAAACCCAAATCAACATAAACAACTCAAACAACATAATATATATTAAAATATTTTAAATATTAATTTACAAATACACTTCCTCCCTCGATGATACAATAATGGATTCAAAGCAAGGATAAAGATTCAAAAAAAAAAATTTGATGGACTCAAATCAAAGAAATTTTTTGATTCGAAGATAGGTTTGAAATAAAGATAAGATGTTTTAAATAATAAAATCGAAAGATGGATAACCTTATATAAATCATGGGCAACCTTAACCGGATCGACTTGTGACTTCAAGAATTAGATCGATGCAGAATTCCGAGGCGAATCTACATTCGATCGCAAGAGATAGAATTCAGGCATAGCAAAAGATAGATAACATCGTAAACCGAGGATACAGAAATCTCCAGTAAATCAATGTCTATTGTAAAGGAGTTTCACCCATTTACAACTAATTTGAAGATTGGGAAGATCGCCGATTCATTATAAAGATCATTCGAAGTGGAGTTATGCAATGCTCCAGAATCGAAAGAAGACGAATAGTGAGGGACACGAATGAATTTTGGAACCGCAGGGAACGTTCCAAAATTCAAAGGAATTGAGTCAAAAAGAAGATACTGAAACTCGAATGAGAGTGATTCTGTAAGTACATTTACCATATATACTAAATTTTCCCTAGAGCTACCAAAGCTCTGATACCAACTGTAACGAACCGCTATTTTGGACTATTCGCATCCGCGCATGTCAGACTTGAATAATTCAAAATACCAAATTGTTAATTTGAATTTGGCAAAACTCAGATATATAATAAATAAATAATCACAGAGTCACAGACACAGAGTAATAATATGCAGCGGAAGCAAAAATAATAGTTCACGAAGCTACTATATAAATAACAGAGTTAAACAAGTTGCAACAGAAGTCCCGAATACAATAGTCAAATACAAGAATCGGAATACATCACTGAAATCAACTGGATATCTGGAAGCTAGATAGATAGCTGGATCTCCAGGCGAAGCTCCAACTCCAAAGGTGAGTCAAAAAAGCTGGACCACTCAGTCTGACCCGAGCGTAAAGCAAAACACAAAACACTCGAGTCAGAATTAACATTCTTATATCAATAAATCCAACTCAAGTGAAATAACAATTGAAATACAAGTAACTCAAAGGATGTTGGAATCACCATCCTTTAAGGATCAGTTAAACTATCTACTAGGTAGTAATGTACGCTAAGTAGATGATGTCTATCAGTAACATAAGGTATCAAAATAGTGTTAAGACGTTACCATTATCCCCTTTAACACATTTTATATAAATGTCATAGTCTATACAGCACTGTAAACTCCACCGTAAACTGGTGGGATATCAGGGAGTACTCCATAGGTATAACACAAAACAAATTTGTAGTGGTCGCGTATATAGGGATACAAGTATGACAAGGCACATGAGGCAATACCCAAGGTAGTGAAACTGCCGTTCGCCTGATCCGGACTGGTGAGAACGCATCGCCGCAGCGATCGCAACACCGCGAAACAACACTCCTGAAAAGTATGAGGGTGCACCAATCAATAACAAGTAATGAGTAGTAGTTACGAAGAAGTGTGTCCGCTCGAGGTGGCTAACCCCATTTGGCCCGGCACGGCTCCTGTTTTAGTCGTTTCCAATTTGACACAAGTGTCAAGGCTATATATTATCGTTCTCTTTCTTCAGTCATCACGTACATCATTCCAACCACTTCATTTTGGATCATCACTCCGCGTATAGTTATTAAAGTGGTTTTCGGTTTAGACAGAGAGTATGTCCATAACCGATTTCGGTTTCTTTAATAACTTTCGTAATTATTATACCGATTGGTCGTTTAATATATTTCAAAAACTAATCAAATTCAATTTCAATTAGAATTTGTAAATCAACATTTCATTTGTCTTTCTAAATCACCATAATTTATGCTTCAAAACTTCCAAAATACCATTTCAAAAACTTATAATTCAATTTCAATTTTTATTTAAACAATTCAAACATTGATTCAGGTTCATATATACGTTTGATTCCTAAATAATTTAAAATGGTTTAATTTTCATGCAAATCAATTTAAATTCATTTATCGATTTCATTCAATATTGACTAAGTAAATTTATCCTTCAAACAACTTCTATTTAAAATCCAATTCATTTAAATCAATTACTTATGCTCAACTTTATTATATCAAAACTTCAAATTGAAATAAAATAAATTCGTCAAATCAATTCTTTAAATTACAATTCTTCCATTAATTTCAATAAATCCCATTCATTTCAATAAATCACATTTTATTTCTTGTTAAAGTAATTAAATTTTCACTTATTTATTGACTTCGTTACAAATTTCAAACTCAATTAATAAAGAACTAAATTTCACATAATCGAGAAGTTTCAATTTCACTTATTAACTTACTTAAATAATTTTTCCAAACTTTAATAAATAAAGAAACTCAATTTCATTTATTAACGAAGTTCAAATCCACTTATTCAAAAGTTCAATTTTCTCTTATCAAAGAATTCAATTTTTATTCAATTATCAAATAATTTAAATCTTATTCAATTATTAAATAATTCCAATCTTAATTATTAATAACTTCAAAACTTAATAATTACAACTTTTGATTATAAATTCAAACTAAATTATTAAATCACTTTCACTTAATTATGAATTCAAACTTAATCATCAAATCATTTCAACTTAATTATAAATTTAACTTAATAATTTCAACTTACTTATAATTTCAAACTTAATTATAATTTCAAATTTAATTATTAAATAATTTCAAACTTAATAATTTCAAACTTAATAATTTCAAAACTCAATTATTACTAATTCCAAATTATTTATTAACAATTCCAAATTTAATTATTAAATAATTAAATTTCAAACAACGTTCTTTCATCGATTACTACGTTAATATTTGTTTCAGATTTCAATCTTTACAATTTCCTTTCAAAATTCAAACTCCAACGTCATTTCAAAACCTATTCTTTATACGAATAAAATCATTATTTTTTTTAAATCAAATTATTGACCAATCGGATTTTTATTAAATTCTCTATCCTAAGTTCAATTCATTTGGGTATATATCATTTCGACCCGATTCCAAATTCAATTCAAGATCAAGCGTAATAAAGGGAACTTGCAGTGTGATAACTGGGATGGTGTCAAAGTAAATAAACAAGCAATAACAACAATCAATAACAATTCAATAATTAGTTCAAATAATCCCTAAATAATCGTATTAATTCACATTGTTGTTTGTGCAAATTAATATAATTATTTCTAGAATCTACACTATCATTTCATGTAGACTAAAGATTATTACATTACGGTTGTGACGACCTGGATTTCTGACCCCAGAAATCCGTTTCATCTTGAAGAAAGAAAAGGATAGAAAGATAGAAAGAAAGAAGAACAACATCAGAATCTTAACAGCGGAACGAATAAATTATATTAATCACATAAGTATTACATAATATACAACATCAAGCAGAGCTACACAGATAATACATCACATACTGGACAGTTATAAACACCTGTCTAGTATTTACAATACAACACAATGCAACTCAAACAATACGACTCAGAGATACCAACACAACGGAAAACTATATCTATAAACGTTGAAGCCTCCTGCTCCATTGCTCCTCCAGAAATTCGTCAAAGCTAACCTGAATCCCTTGGCTACCCGTAAAAAAATTTGGGTACTCGAGAGTTTAGGAAAACAGAAATAAACTCCGGGTCAGACATGGGTCTGGTATGAGTAACAAGTTAAAGTTGTTTAACTTTAAAAAGCCTTTGAAAATAAAGGTATCACGTAAGACTTCCCACACATAAATACGGGTAAGTTTTTACCTTACGCTAACCAAATCATTTAATAGGAAATTCAGTGGTATTATAATAGTGTCTAGGGTTTTCAAGTAAATAGAAAATAGCCGAAATTGTTACATGATTAAATTCCAGCTACTAGCCACAAAAGTGGGTAATACAAATCAAAACCGTAGGGTCTCGTAGGGAAAATGGATTTCCAACAATGGCAGGGCTACTGGGGTACCGCCAGTCACAGTACGGGGCCTAGATCACCGTACCGAGGATTACTTCCTTTATCCCCTGCAACACAAGGCCGGAACCATTCCTTACTGAACAGTCCCGAACAAGATAAACCCCGCGGTTCTAGCTAGCAAACAGCCCACACAGCCGAAATAAAAAGGGACATCTAGACAGGGGAAATATCTTGTCCTGCTTGGGCATGACCCACCTAACCTTGCTGCATCTCCCCTATTTTAGCCATTCCCGGTTGATGAGGCTTGAGGCTACGATTACCTTTATAGAGCATATCACTTAGAATGCTCATCGTCCGCCTAACGATGTGTTGAAAGCATTCAATCCTTACAAGTTCGTTCGGGTTCGAACGAAACCGAAGGCATTATCTCATTACACTCATTTTGGAATCACCCTCAGAGTTAACGACAATAACCCTTGCATTCTGAAAACACCATCTCGATCTTCATTTCAGGATTCACGACCTAACGTTTAAATTGGATTGATGTGGTTTTCGGAGAATAAAAATTGATTCTTCCGATCCCGGTCTCATCGAATCCAACCGCCATTTTAAGGGCCAAGTTGTCTAATTAACTTAACAGTTTAAGTAATTTAATTAACATAGCATTTATCACAGATAAAACATATACGAGCATCATAGGTATAACACAGCATATCACAGAGTAACATAGGATATTATCTCATACTTAACTAAGCATCCATAACATATAGATATTACTCATCTCATCACTGAGATCACAACCAATAATATATATAAGCAATGATTTATTAACCACCATTTATAATTAATTTAAAATGAATTAAATTAATTACTTCTATCTTTAATTAATTTAAAGTGAATTAAATTAATTACTTCATTCCATAAATCCTGCTTATATATCTATTAATGAATTATACTCTACTTCATTTATCATTCTCTAAATATTTATCTTGATTAAACACCTTTGGTTAATCATTCTCGAATTACAATAATTAATTAGTCTTTAATTATTTCCACAAATTAATTAACCTAAATCATTCATAGAAATTAACATTTAATTACTCCATTGATTAATTAAATGTAATTGATTACATTTATCCTTAATTAATTACGTTAATTAATCACTTTATTATTAATTATTGCTTATTTAAACAATTCTTAATTACATCATTAATTATATAAATTAATGATTCTCTAATTTATATTTAAACTAATTACTTTATCTAAATTTAGTAATTAATTAAAAATACAATTATTAATCACCCTTGATTAATATCAATCCAGTAATTAACTACCCTTAATTACTCATTAACAAATTAATTATCCCATAATTAATTATCTTCATTAATTAATCCCTTGATTAATTACAAAAGTAATTACCCAAATTACTTCATTATAAATCATCCTTCACTAATTACATTCCAGTAATTATCCTTTATTACTTCCCTAAGTAATTATGCTCCATTAATTACATTAAGTAATCACACTTATTAATTTCTCAAATGGTTATCTTAAATTAATTAAACTAAATTAATTAACTTAAATTAATAACTTATCTCAATTAATTACAATAAATGATTAATCCCTTAATTACTTTCATTAAGTAATTACTTAAAAATTTACAAATGATTATCTTAATGAATTAATTTAATTAATTATTAAAATTAATTATATAAATTAATTACTTAATAATTCTTAGTTAATTTTCTTCATTTACTAACAACATTTCTTAAATTACTTTCTTAAGAAATTATCTGAGCTTTAATCATTATCAATTAATCTGGATTATAAATTAATCTAAACTATTAATTTAAATAAATCATCCTTTAATTACCTTATTAACTATATCATTTCATTTTCTTAATTATCTCTAAATAATTCATTTCTTTAATTAATGATTTCATTTATCAAAGTGTATTTAAAACATTACACTTTAAATTTTTAATTCAAATTCTATTTTGAAATTAAGATTCAAAATGTTTAACCATTTTAAACATTTATTTGAAACCAATCTACTTTTAGAAATCTATTTTTAAAACATTTAAACTTGTTCACATTTACATTAATAAAAGTGATTTTAAATTCAAAGTTTTGGATTCAAAGTAAACTTGAATTCCTATTGTAGACTTGATTTGAAAACTTGATTTAAACCTTGCTTTAAATTTTAAATCTTCAGTTTTTATTTTATTTATTTATTTTAAAAAAAAACAGAACAGGTTTTCTTTGAAACCTGTAACATAAACATTACCCAAGCCCATATTCTTGCAATATGCCAAACAAAATGCCTGACCAAAAAAAACTGGAGAAAATCTCCAATCCCTACTCTGTTCTCATACTTCACCAGTAAATCAGGAGTGCACCGTGCACATGCACGGTACCTCTGATCATCTGTGGCCATCGCCACAATCTTCAACACAACGGCGATCATCCACGCATCAGATCCTGAGCATTTAAACATCGAGAACATCCACCAAACAAAATCGAACGTACAGCTCGAACATGGAATGGAAGAACAAGATCGCCCCCAACCTGGAACATCACCTCGCTTGCAAAACTCCGACCATCTTAAGATCTGGAACTCCGGCATCATCTTCCCCTACATGATAGCTTCCACTACCCCAAAGCAAGTTGAACTCAATCCACTCAATGAGCCGTGGTGATCGATTATTTACGCATAGCAAAAACTAGGTTTAGATACTTAAATTGACAACCGCTTCCACCACCATGCTCAGACCATCCACCAGTCATTTTTCCTCCACTCACCAATCATATCTCCACCTCCAGGAAGAACCCCAACATTTCTGATCCACTAGATCATCGGAGCAACCCCAAAAACAAAAGACAGTGCAACTCAAAACCGCACCATCAACCCTTAACATAAAAATGAAATTTTGCTTCCTAAAATCGTTATTAAGTATGGAGATTCAATTCATGTTACTGGATTGTTAAATTAACAAATTTGGATTTTCCACAAGTTAAAACCTCCATGTCCCCTTTAGTTTTCAGAAAAAAATTAAAGTTATTTTTAACTTAATTAAATTTTAAATCTTAACTTTATAATCAAACAAACGTATCTTGTTTAGATCCTAGGTCATCCCAACAAGTAAATCAAGCAATGCTAAATTTTTACATCAAACCTGAGTTTGAACTCTAAATACAGGTATGCATTACAGGATTATATAACATGTAGTTGTCCTATTATACAACACACAGAATTTGCACCATATATAAACATAAAAGCATCATTACCTTATACTTAAATCTATCAACCAGATACTTAAGTATTTAAAAAGAAGTTACCCACAGATAATTTAAACTTCAGGGGGAAATATGCACAGAACAACTATACTTAAAATATTTTTAGATTGTGATGTTACTCACAACTGGGATCAGATCAAGTGGTAAAGACTTTGTCAAAATCTTTGTTTTTATACAAACACAGTCAAACAGGTACATAGCAGTACTTATGTATGTAAACACACAGGAGAATCGTCACAAACTAAGCATTCAAAGCATATTCACCTACAGGCAACTGATAGTTAACCTTTATGTTTAAATTTGAAGTTATTTACCTTAAAGTGAAGACAGCAGTTTTACTTGCAACTGTTTGATTTATTTATTTTCTTTCTTTTTGAAGTAGGATGTGAACTTGAGATTTATAACAGTGTGTCTCATAGCGAATACAATATGCAGTAACTCTATCTCACAAATGCCCAGAGAAAGGAATATATAAATATTCACACAAATATGTTAAGCATCCAAATATTAGCATGCACAGATTAAAAACTTAAGAAATTTTAAAACTGTTACTCACTTGAAACTTTGAAGAACAGAGCCTTCTTTTGTTTTGAAAACAGATAGCTTAAACTTTTTTTTCCAATCATCTTGATTGATTGTTGTTTTAAATTTCTGAAAGCTTTGTCTTGATTGAAACATTAGAAACTGGAAAGCTTGCTTTGATTTTCTAGCCTCAGATTGCACTTGAACAAATCCTGGTTTACAGGTTATTTATTTGAACTTTTGATAGAAAAGTTCAAGACTTTACTTCATCTCTGGTTTGCAATTGTTGTGATGATCGAATGAAACAAGGAGAGATATATAGAAATGAGTTTTACAGGTTTTGTATAAGCTTGTACAAACATTTTCTGATTGCTCAGAGATTTTATTTTTAGCTTATCAGGCAAGATTTGGTTTTGGGGGCTGAGTTGATTTTTGAGCAAATTTGAATTGACCAAAGCTATGCTAGCATTTAATGTTTTAAGTACTTTGTTTACTTGCCTTTGCATCACTACTTTACAGGCCTATACATTTTTACCTCCCTGCCTAAACTTTTTGTACTTATGTACATAGATATCTTATTTTGTTTATATTTTATACCTTGTTTTGTACAAAGATGTTTCTTTCCTGAGACTTCCTTGCGGCAGACTATTTACAGACTACTTATACTTCCCTTTAAAACTACTACAGGCCTCACTAATTATTTATTTATACAAAGCCTTGTTTGTTTTTAGTCTTTATGTACACATTATTCTTTTGTTTAGTTATATTATAAAATTGTTTTAGTCATTTGTTTTGGTTTATTACTTTATTTACTTATTATTCCCTTCATACTTACATTAATATTTATAAAGTATTATTTTATTTTAAACATTTCTGAAAGATTTTATTTTAAATTTACAAATCATAGCTTCTTTCAAAATATACATATATATAAATAGAATTAAAATAACAACTTCTATTTATATTAAAACCCATTTTTAAAGATATTACAATATTGATATAGTTTAAATATAACTTATTATTAAATTAATATAATTTATAAAAGAACTATTCCTTTATAAATTACTTATTTGTTAAACTATGTTTAAAACAAAACAAACATTTTTTTTTTTAAACTTAAACTTAGGCTAAAAAAATTCAATTTTAAACAATTAAGTTTTTATCTTGAGTATTCTAAAATCATATGATTATTTATTCAATATTAAATTATATTTCCAAATTTCCCAAAATATTAGAATTAGAAAAGATGACTTTATTTATTAAATTTTAAAACAAAACTTATTTACTTACAACATATATACATTATAAATAGAAGATTTTAAATTAGCTTTTAAAAGATAAGATCACCTATTTAAATAATTATTAAAGAAGATTATTAAATTAATTCAATTTATTATTAACAATATTATCAATTCTATTTAATTTTAACCCAGATTATTAAATTGATATTGCCATAAATTTCGGGATATCACATTCCTCCCCCCTTAAAAGAATTTCGTCCTCGAAATTTAAAGCAAAGGTAATTTAATAATCTAATTAAAGATTTTATTTTAAAACACAAGCATATATCAATCATATGCTAACAACCATAGCAGCCAATTCATCCAATCAAACAATCCTAACTATCCAGACAAAATTCTGGATAGAATTTTCTTGAGTTTCCCAAGTATAAGTACCGGAATACTCGCTCTACAAAATCCAAACAATCAGTATTACTAAGCTACAGAGCTTCCACTCATCTAGATCTACTAAACAAGACAGGATATCAAACTACAGACAAGTCTGACTCAGCCACCAAAACTTCCTGAACTGCTGGCTCTACAACCAGAGATAGATCTTACACGTACTCCCTCAGAGATACGCGAAACACGATGAATCCCAGTTATCCAAACTGGCAATTCAATCCTGAAGACCAACGCTTATCCACAAAACTCTTAAGACGATCCTGGGCTGCCTACATCCTTATTGATCAGCTCAACCCTTGCTGATGCTCCCTAGAAATAAACTGAACCAAATCAATCCAACAAAGTGATCTTTCCAAGATCGACCAAAACTCAGGACACAAACTCTATTCCAAATCAGAAAACAGATCTCATTTCTCACATTCGGAAAAGAGATAAAACAGATGCACTCCAATCTGGCCTCAGATCCTGAAAAATTTCCTGTAGAAACTCTCTAATCCAAAACACTGCAATTTCCAATTGCTTCCACTTTAAAACAACTGCCACCATGCTTCCACTGCGCAACTCTGATTGAGCAGATGAAAATGCTGATGATGATCATGAGTACAGACTGGACAACACTTACCAGAACTATGGTTTCGCAGATCCATAAAATAAAACTCGTAAGTTCCTCCAAAACCTGAGCTGCTTCACCAAACTTACTTCCCGGAAACCATCCCACAACTAAGTTGGACCATCGGCACCACTCTTGGAATCCAGTCGATACCAAACTCAATCTCCAGATGCTGACAAAACTCTAACTTCCAGAAGAAATCCAGAGAAATCTCTGACAACCCAAGAGAACACTCAGCTATCGCAAGTCACTTTTGCGATCAACCAAGCCTAATTCCAAAGAAAAACCGCTCTCTCTTTATCAAACAGAACAGCCTACACTTATCTAGCCAATCCATCGAAGAAATGGAACCACACTGCTACTTCTGAATTCCCTCCAGAAAGAACTGCTAAGCCCGAAGGTCTCCTTGACGGCACACAGAACACTCCCAGCTGCACTGCTGACTCAGATGCCCAAAAACTTCCTAATCCAAAGCTCTTCGAGAAACTCGGACCACAAACCAGACACAAACATCCTGTTGAACACAGCCACAACACTGAGGCAGTCACACCTCCTTAACTTGTTCCAAAGAACGTCTTTGGAGACATCCATAGTCACTGTGTCTCATCACACAGCTACTCATCCTGAGGTATCAAGATAACATGACTTGCTTCTGTCCAACTGACAGATCCAGACTCTAGCTCATCCAACTACACTTCAAAGATGAACTCCGAACCTTTAACAGGTTTCTTTCAGAGATCGATGAAATCCTTACAACATCCAAAGCTTACTCGAGACGGTATTAGGTCTACAGTCTCGATAGAGACACTTCCAACCTCAAACATTCAAACTCCAACCATTGGTAGCCGTGTTACACACACCACTACCCTATCTACCTTTATAACTTATATTGGAAAACCCGAACAGGTAACCCAACAGATAGGTAGAAATTAATAGATATATAGATATACATATATATCAAAATTACAAATACGCTCTCTCAAGAAAGAAATCACTTAAGAGCCTAGGTATTCGCTCAACCTAGCGCTCTGATACCAACTGTGACGACCCGGATTTCTGACCCCAGAAATCCGTTTCATCTTGAAGAAAGAAAAGGATAGAAAGTAGAAAAGATAGAAAGAAAGAAGAACAACATCAGAATCTTAACAACGGAACGAATAAATTATATTAATCACATAAGTATTACATAATATACAACATCAATCAGAGCTACATAGATAATACATCACATATTGGACAGTTATAAACACCTGTCTAGTATTTACAATACAACACAATGCAACTCAAACAATACGACTCAGAGATACCAACACAACAGAAAACTATATCTATAAACGTTGAAGCCTCCTGCTCCATTGCTCCTCCAGAAATTCGTCAAAGCTAACCTGAATCCCTTGGCTAATCGTAAAAAAATTTGGGTACCCGAGAGTTTAGGAAAACAGAAATAAACTCCGGGTCAGACATGGGTCTGGTATGAGTAACAGGTTAAAGTTGTTTAACTTTAAAAAGCCTTTGAAAATAAAGGTATCACGTAAGACTTCCCACACATAAATACGGGTAAGTTTTTACCTTACGCTAACCAAATCATTTAATAGGAAATTCAGTGGTATTATAATAGTGTCTAGGGTTTTCAAGTAAATAGAAAATAGCCGAAATTGTTACATGATTAAATTCTAGCTACTAGCCACAAAAGTGGGTAATACAAATCAAAACCGTAGGGTCTCGTAGGGAAAATGGATTTCCAACAATGGCAGGGCTACTGGGGTACCGCCCGTCACAGTACGGGGCCTAAATCACCATACCGAGGATTACTCCCTTCATCACCTGCAACACAAGGCCGGAACCATTCCTTACTGAACAGTCCTGAACAAGATAAACCCCGCAGTTCTAGCTAGCAAACCGCCCACACAGCCGAAATAAAAAGGGACATCTAGACAGCGGAAATATCTTGTCCTGGAACCTGGAATGGAAGAACAAGATCGCCCCCAACCTGGAACATCACCTCGCTTGCAAAACTCCGACCATCTTAAGATCTGGAACTCCGGCATCATCTTCCCCTACATGATAGCTTCCACTACCCCAAAGCAAGTTGAACTCGATCCACTCAATGAGCCATGGTGATCGATTATTTACGCACAGCGAAACCTAGGTTTAGATACTTAAATTGACAACCGCTTCCACCACCATGCTCAGACCATCCACCAGTCATTTTTCCTCCACTCACCAATCATATCTCCACCTCCAGGAAGAACCCCAACATTTCCGATCCACTAGATCATCGGAGCAACCCCAAAAACAAAAGACAGTGCAACTCAAAACCGCACCATCAACCCTTAACATAAAAATGAAATTTTGCTTCCTAAAATCGTTATTAAGTATGGAGATTCAATTCATGTTACTAGATTGTTAAATTAACAAATTTGGATTTTCCACAAGTTAAAACCTCCCTGTCCCCTTTAGTTTTCAGAACAAAATTAAAGTTATTTTTAACTTAATTAAATTTTAAATCTTAACTTTATAATCAAAAAAACGTATCTTGCTTAGATCCTAGGTCATCCCAACAAGTAAATCAAGCAATGCTAAATTTTTACATCAAACCTGAGTTTGAACTCTAAATACAGGTATGCATTACAGGATTATATAACATGTAGTTGTCCTATTATACAACACACAGAATTTGAACGATATATAAACATAAAAGCATCATTACCTTATACTTAAATCTATTAACCAGATACTTAAGTATTTAAAAAGAAGTTACCCACAGATAATTTAAACTTGGGGGGAAATATGCACAGAACAACTATACTTAAAATATTTTTAGATTGTGATGTTACTCACAACTGGGATCAGATCAAGTGGTAAAGACTTTGTCAAAATCTTTGTTTTTATACAAACACAGTCAAACAGGTACATAGCAGTACTTATGTATGTAAACACACAGGAGAATCGTCACAAACTAAGCATTCAAAGCATATTCACCTACAGGGAACTGATAGTTAACCTTTATGTTTAAATATGAAGTTATTTACCTTAAAGTGAAGACAGCAGTTTTACTTGCAACTGTTTGATTTATTTCTTTCTTTCTTTTTGAAGTAGGATGTGAACTTGAGATTTATAACAGTGTGTCTCATAGCGAATACAATATGCAGTAACTCTATCTCACAAATGCCCAGAGAAAGGAATATATAAATATTCACACAAATATGTTAAGCATCCAAATATTAGTGTTAACTCCTATTATTGCCGCGACCTAAAAGTAAGCAACCTAACTGAAGACGCGACCTAGTGACCCAAGAGATGAAACGATTTAGCGGCCTAATTAGTGAAGCGACCTAGCGATCTGAAGAAGGTTACGACCTAGCGGAACCCAGCGACCTAAGAGTAGCTGCGACCTAAAGTGTTGCGACCTAAGATTGTCTCGACCTAAAGGCAGCAGCGACCCAAAAAGGCCGCAACCTAAAAGAACAAGCAACCTAAAAAAGGGCGCGACTTAACTGCAGAAGTAACCTGGCGATCTAAGGATTGTTGCGCCTAACAGAAAGCTGCAACCTAAAGGAGGCCGCGACCTAAGAGTGAGTGCGACCTGAAGATGGACTCGACCTATGGAACTCCGCGACCTAACTATCCTCCGACCTAAGAAGCTCCGCGACCTAAGGAAGGTCGCGACCTAAGGGACTCAGCGACTTAAGATTAACTATGGCTGCAGGAAAGTACTCGCGACCTAGGTTAGGTTGCTAACGACCTAAATACCAGAATATAGAAGACTATGCAATGCCACAGGGGGATAGGTCGCTCACGACCTAGGACTTGTGCAAATCAGCATGCGTGAGGAAGGATGGGCCAATACTCTTCAGGTCGACTACAACCTTACTTAGGTCGGTCACGAACTACGACCTTACTTAGGTCGGTCATGACCTACGACCTTTCTCTGAAAAATGCCTATAAATATGACCCTAACTCCAACTTGGAGAGGACTTTTTTTGGGCTCATTCTCTTCAAGCGTCGTTACTCTGCTGCATTCCAAACCAATTCAACACTTATAGCTCTCAAGGCACGAAGAACGCTACAAACAACTTCGAGAAAAGATCACACACATCCAACATGGATTTGAAGACTCTAATCTCCATTGAAGTTTAGGCTACTTGTTCTAAGTGACTTGTAATTGTATCAGCTTGTAACGAGATCATCAATAAAAGTACTTAAAGTGGACGTAGGCTATACCCTTAAGCCGAACCACTATAAAATTGTTGTTGTTTACTGCTTTTCCGCTATTATCTGCTTGTAATCTGTTCCCGAGTTATCGGGTGGTGCTTTCACAACTATAACTCATACACCGGGGTGTTAGCGTTCAAATTTTAGCGTTAACATTTTTGGTGCTTTCACTGAGAATTGAACTCAGGAAAATTATCATCATTGCTTCACAAAGATTTGTAGAGAGAATTTCCTTGAAAACCAGAAGTCTATCTGAGATTATGGCTCCTGGAAGGAAGAGTAGATCTGTCAGGTCCGGAAATGTTCAAGAGGGAACCTCCGCTTCTCCTGTACCTAATCAACCCACTCCGTCTGCTGGGGTTATGAATGCGGAGTTGGATGCTGTAATATTAGGGCTGAACCAGCAGATAAACGCCCAGAATGCACAATTAGAGGCTCAGAGTGCCCAAAATGCTCTAATTCTGAATAAGTTGAACGATTTGCTTGGGGCAAACAATCAACCGGCTGGAAATGAAAGGAATTACGCTGGCAACATTCATGATGCTAATGAAAGGAATGCTCCTGAGAGGGCTGCTAGTCCCTTTGAGCAAACGCTTCCGGAGGCTGATGGATCTAGAACTCGACATGATGAGGAGTATCTTTCTGGAATGGTCTGGCAAATCATGAAAGAAAGTATGCAGAGGGTTGAAGACGAAAAAGAATGGGGTTTTGCCCCAAGTAAAACTCCATTTACTGAGAAAATCTTAAAGGCGGAGTTTCCGAGGAAGTTTGTCCCTCCAACTATTCCAGCTTACAAAGGGACAAGTGATCCGAATGAATTCTTGTATAAATATGATTGGCACATGACAGGTGCCAGAGCCTCTGATGAGATAAAGTGCCGATATTTTCCTGTATATCTTGAAGGTGTGGCTCTACTGTGGTTCACTAAGCTGCCAATCCGATCTATTGATCAGTTTTCGGACTTGACCCGGAAATTCAAGGAGCAGTTCAGACTATATGCTTCAAAGGCCAAGGACATCATGTCGCTGTCGAGTTTAGAACAGAATCCGGGTGAATCTATCAGATCTTTCTTGAATCGCTTCAATATAGCGCTGGCTGAGGTGGACAATGCAGAACCGCGAATGATATTGACTTATCTGATGAGGGCTATTGATAAGTCGAGCGAATTTGGGAAATGGCTAAACATGAAGGAACCAACTTCCCTTGAAAAGTTTTATAAAAAAGCAGATGAATTCATACGCCTGGAAAGCCGTCCCGTACCGGTAAAGGCAGTGTTGGAGAAAGCTGAAGATAACACTGTCGCTCCACGCAAGAATGAATCGGTGGGGAAAAAAAGGGAGAATAATAATGGGGAAAAACAGAGTAATCTGAAGAAGCCTCGATCCTTCAAGCCATCAGAGTATACTCCATTATCGCATACGCCGGAGCATATCTACCTTGCCACTAAAGATTCTGTTGATTTTCCTAAACCTATCCCTCTGAGGACCGGGAAAAAGGCTATACAGAGTGGGAAGTTCTGCCGCTTCCATAATCAACCCGGTCATGAGACCGATGAATGCCGCCAGTTGAAAAATCTGATTGAAGAGTTGCTAAGAGAAAACAAGCTGCAGCAATTTGTGAAGAAGAATAGCAACAATCCTGCATCGTCAAGTCAGGGGCAACAAGCTCCTGTTCATCAGCCTAGGACAGGTGAGAAGGCTGCAGGGCATGAATCTGGAAGACCCATTATCAATGTCATTACAGGAGGACCTCACCCAGCTGGCAAGAGCTGGGGTGAGATGGAGAGATATACCAGGGCTTTGAAATATGTTCCAGCCAAAGAAGATGTCTTTGTTTTAGAAGACACTACGCCTCTGAAACAACAGAAAACTTTCAGTGATGATACTGTTTTCAGAGCCAGAGATTCCACAGGTATCGAAGCTCCTACCCTAGATCCCTTAGTCATCTCAGCTGGTATCGGACCAGCCATTGTCAGAAGAGTTCTCATTGATTGCGGAGCATCATGTAATATCCTCTTCAAGAAGACATTCAACCAAATGAAAATCCCTATGGTCGATGTACAAGCCTCATCGCAGAAAATCGCTGGCTTCACTGGGGAGCCAAAGCAACCAATAGGAACCATTGATCTGCTTGTAGAACTTGGAGAAGGAGAAAGGAAAGTAGTCCGCAAGCAAACATTTGTGATTGTCGATGAATTTTCTGCTTATAATGCTTTCCTTGGTCGTCCAACGCTCGCAGCATTCAAAGCTGTTTTAGCCCCATGGTGCCTCACCATTAAATTCCCTACAGACAATGGAGTAGGAGTTATAAAAGGGGATCAAAATGCTGCGCGGGAGTGTTATCTGACAGAGCTGCGAGAGGCAAGAAAAAGGGAAATGGGAAAGGATGCGGCAACCCCGGTCCGCATCAAAGAACCAGCCTTGTAGCAATTACGGGGCGGACCCTGCACTGGCGAGCATAGCGGGGCACGAAAAGAGATGGATCCCAGAAAAGCCAGTGCCGGGGAGAATAGAGTAGTACCGGTGGAAACGACAGTACCGGTACCTGTCGACCCGAAGGACCCAAATAAGGTGTTGAATGTGGGTTCACAGCTTAATGCGTCAATTCAGAATATCTTGATATCTTTCCTAAAAGCAAATCTGGATGTCTTCGCTTGGACTCATGCCGATATGTGTGGAATATCCCCAGAAGTTGCGGTACACACTCTGAATATTGACCCAAAGTTTACGCCAGTTAAACAGAAAAGAAGAACCCAAGGTCCAGAAAGGTCAGCAGCATTAAAAGAAGAAGTTGATCGACTCATGGAAAATAACTTCATCAAAGAATCTTCTTACCCGAATTGGGTGTCAAATCCAGTGCTGGTTAAAAAAGCTAATGGAAAATGGAGAGTGTGCATCGATTTTTCAGATCTAAACAAGGCCTGCCCCAAAGATTGCTTCCCATTGCCCAGGATCGATCAACTGGTAGATGGAACAGCGGGACATGAGTTGTTGTCTTTTATGGACGCCTACTCCGGATACAACCAGATCATGATGCATGAACCTGATCAGGAGGACACGAGCTTTATCACCGATGTTGGTCTTTATTGTTACAGAGTTATGCCCTTTGGATTGAAAAATGCAGGGGCAACCTACCAAAGACTTGTTAATGCTATGTTCAAACCGCAATTGGGCAAAACTATGGAAGTCTACGTCGACGACATGTTAGTAAAGTCTAAGAAAGCAGCGAATCACATTGAACACTTAGCAGAAATGTTTACAGTCCTCCGAAAATACAGAATGAAGCTTAACCCTCTAAAATGTTCATTTGGAGTGGAATCCGGCAAGTTTTTAGGCTTCATCGTGAGCGCTAGGGGCATTGAGGCCAGTCCAGCTCAAATTACTGCATTGAAAGAAGTCAAAGCTCCTAGAACAAAGAAGGAATTGCAAAGTCTCAATGGAAAAGTCGCGGCCTTGAGTCGGTTCATTTCCAAAGCCACAGAT
Organism: Allium cepa; assembly: GCA_030765085.1. Taxonomy (NCBI): domain Eukaryota; kingdom Viridiplantae; phylum Streptophyta; class Magnoliopsida; order Asparagales; family Amaryllidaceae; genus Allium; species Allium cepa. The sequence continues at coordinate 751,695,756 of CM060931.1, read as the reverse complement.
AAATGCATCCCATTCTTTGACGCCCTAAAGAAAGGAAAGAAAAACTTCGATTGGACTCCCGAATGCCAAAAAGCCTTTGATGAATTGATTCGCCATATGGAAACGCCTCCAATACTTTCTAGGCCTGGCGATGGCGAGGATCTTCTTATATACTTGGCAGTATCATCTCATGCTTTAAGTGCAGCGCTGATACGAAAAGACAAAAGGATTCAACGTCCAGTTTACTATATCAACAAAAGACTCACTGGGGCAGAGATGAATTACTCTAAGTTGGAAAAACTCGCCTATTGCCTACTAATTGCGTCTAGGAAGTTGAGGCAATATTTTCAAGCTCATCCTATCAGAGTCCTCACTGATCAACCTTTAAAGCAAGTCCTGTTTCGCCCTGAGACTTCGGGCCGTCTTCTAAAGTGGAATATTGAACTCAGTCAGTATGACATCACTTATCATCCCCGAAAAGCAATCAATGGACAAGCTTTAGCAGATTTCATTGCAGAATTCACAGATAAGGGTAACAGTGAGGAGGAAACAGTCGACGATTCCCCAATCCAATGGAAGTTATATGTCGATGGTGCGAGAAACGACTATTGTTCTGGAGCCGGAGTTGTACTTGAGACCCCAGAAGGCCGATCATTATGCTATGCACTAAGATTGGAATTTCCTTCAACAAACAACGAAGCAGAATACGAAGCCCTTATCGCTGGTTTAAGGATTGCTAAAGAATTAAACATCCGAGCATTACAGATATTCAGTGATTCTCAGCTTATTGTATGCCAAGTCAAAAAGGAATTCCAAGCAAAGAGGGGGAATCTGCCCGCCTACTTGTCAAAGGCTTGGGAGCTCCTGGGTGATTTCGATCATTACATGATAAGTCACATTCCTCGAGAGGAAAACACGAAAGCAGATTCTCTCGCAAAGTATTCTAGCACAGGTGAAGCTCAATTTCTGGGGCTAACTCCAGTGGAGGTCCTGTCGACTCCTAGCATTGATGAGATGGACATTGATTGGATCATGAGCATGTCTCAAGAGCAAGAATCATGGATGGCTCCGATAACAGAATATCTGCTCAATGGATCCTTACCAGGGAACTCAAAAGAACGACAAAAGCTACTGAGAAAAGCCTCTCGATACATAATCCAGGATGGTCGATTATACAGACGGGGATTCTCAATGCCATTACTTCGATGTGTATCCAGGGAAGAGTCTAAAGCAATCCTAGCAGAGGTACACGGAGGAGAATGTGGTGATCATTCAGGTGGCCAAACATTAGCAAAGAAAATTCTCCGATACGGATATTTTTGGCCAGAAATTAATCGAGATGCAGCAGAGTATTCCCGAAAATGTGACAGATGTCAAAGATTCGCCAAAATTCCTAGAGCTCCTTCCACTGAACTCACACAGATGGTCAGTCCATGGCCGTTTACAATATGGGGAATAGACCTTGTAGGACCGTTGCCAACTGCCAAATCTGGAATTAAATACGCCATTGTTGTTGTAGATTATTTTACTAAGTTGGCAGAAGCTGAACCACTGGCTACTATCACCTCAAAGAAGATGATAAGTTTTGTGACTAAAAACATCATTTGCAGATACGGTGTGCCTCAAAAAATAATTACAGACAACGGAACTCAGTTTGAAAGTGAAGAATTATAAGATTTTTGCAAGCGATTCAAAATTCGGAAAAGCTTCTCAGCAGTGGCTCATCCGTAGGCAAACGGGCAAGTGGAAGCCGTGAACAAAATTATTAAGTCAACCATCAAGAAGCAACTTGAAAGAGCAAAAGGTGGTTGGGTCGATAAGCTACCACTGGCACTATGGGCATACAGAACCACTCACAAAACTACGACTGGGCACACCCCGTTTTCATTGGCATGCGGGTCAGAGGCAATGATTCCGGTAGAAATAGAGGTCCCTTCACACAGAAGAATCCATTTCAATCAAGCAGAAAACGAAAAGCTACAGCTTGAAGCGCTAGATCTCCTTGATGAAAAAAGAGATGAGGCTAATCTCAGAATTGCAGCTCATCAGCAAAGAATAGCCAGACATTTCAATTCCAAAGTTCGCCAACGCAGCTTTGAGATTGGAAACCTAGTCCTGAAGAGAATTATGACAGCGACAGGTGTGTTTGGGCCAAATTGTGAAGGACCATATGTCATAGGTCAAAAGCTTCTTGACGGCACATTCAAACTCACCACTGTTGAAGGAGATCAAATTCCAAGGGCATGGAACAGCAACCATTTGCGTCCATACTATACTTGAAAATTTTGTTGAAATATTGTAAAAAGAATTATGAATGTATGATTCTTGTAATTGAAGGCAATTGTAAAACTGATGCAAGTAAATAATGAAAGAATATAAAGTGGATGTAGGCCCAATTTCCTGGCTGAACCACTATAAATCTTGTGTTCCTTATTATTATTACATGTTTGCTTTATTTTCGATATAAAAAGTACATAGAATGTATTGCTGAAATGTCGATTTAAATTTTTGCAGACAATGGAAGTGAAACTTGCACATAAAAAGACCAAGTGATTCTCGCCAAATTTCAAGTCACAAAAGCCCCGAATTCAAATCCTAGATAGGAAGTACTTCAATTGAACGGCCTATGATTTCGACAGAAATGGGTCTTTGCTAATAAATTGAGATCGTTTGAACAAACAAACATCCAATTAAGAAGCTAGTGCTCGTTCTCACGAAATTGCCTGACAATGAAGCACACTTCCTTGGATTAAACAAGTTACTTGTGAGAAAAGGGAATGAAAGCTAAAAAAGAAAAGAAAAAAAAAAGAGCAGAGGATCATTGAAAAGGCATAAGCAAGTGGACAGAGGAACAACCAAAGCCATCATCGGCAGCACAAGTCCTCTCCGGAGGCACAACTCTTCGGAGGATAAAGACCTCTAATGGGTCATACGCCACAAAAAAGAAAGTTCTCTACTCAACAAAAAAAGATTGGAGGAGTCATGACCCTCCAACCATGAGAGAGTAACTTCCAGGCGATGAAAACCCTCTCCGAGGCACATTTCACCAGGAGTTGAAGTGTAACGACCGCTCTTTGGAATTTCACTTCACCAGAGTTGAAATGCAAACAAAATAAAAGACCTCTTCGGAGGCACATTTCACCAGGAGTTGAAGTGTTACGACCACTCTTCGGAATTTCACTTCACCAGAGTTGAAATGCAAACAAAATAAAGACCTCTTCGGAGGCACATTTCACCAGGAGTTGAAGTGTAACAACCGCTCTTCGGAATTTCACTTCACCAAAGTTGAAATGCAAAACAAAAGAAAGACCTTCCTGGAAGCCCACGTTTCACCGAGATTGAAATAAAACTTCCAAGTGTTGAAACGTGAAAAGGCTTTCTTCGAAGGCACAACTCTTTGGAGGTACACATTTCACCAAGATTGAAATAAAACTTCCAAGTGTTGAAACGTGAAAAATCCCTCCTCAGAGGTACAACCCCCCCCCCCCCTCCGAAAGCATAATCAAGAAGAAAGACCTCTTCGGAAGCCCACGTTTCACCAAGATTGAAATAAAACTTCCAAGTGTTGAAACGTGAAAAGGCTTTCTTCAAAGGCACAACTCTTTGGAGGTACACGTTTCACCAAGATTGAAATAAAACTTCCAAGCGTTGAAACGTGAAAAAATCCCTCCTCAGAGGTACAAATTTCTATTTAAAAGAAAAATCCTCATCAAGAGCATACTTTAACTTTCGGAGGAAGAGTGATTTACCTATTCTTAAAAAAAACGGGGGGGGGGGGGGGGGGGGGAAAGAAAGTTAAAGTACATTCAGAGGTCCGCTTTACCACATAGAAGAATTCACTTGGCAAAATGTGTACATACACAAAAGGAAAAAGTGACTTCTTCGAAGGACAAAGCGTAAAAACTTATATGAAAGGAGTGGTACTCTATGAAAAATCTTTTCACGAATGAAATAGTCATTCTACAGAAAATAAGAGTGCAAGTCCCCTCTAAGTATAGAAAATTGCAGTAAGCTTATGATATGGGGGCAGCATGGTATAGTTGTATACGATATGATATAGCTACATCGGTAAAGTACGCTCAAACAACATACCATAAGCTCACTGCAATGTCATATAAATAAACTTGTGCAAAAATGAATAATAAATGCATTCTCAAATTCAAACAGGAGTTTATACAAAGAAAGAGGAATCATTTTATTCAACATTACTTTATATACAGGTACAAGTTTCAACAAAAGAAAAGCGGGGGGCCGATACCCGCACAATTCTCGACCAATACATGCAAAAGACGAGAAGCTAAAAGCTGAAGTCTTCATTTCTTCTTGCCACCCTTGGACCCTTTGCCTGGCCGAATGATTAGTTTTTCAGGTCTATCTATAGGCATAAGGAAAGAAGGAGAGGGAGGTGCAACCGGTGCGACTTCCGGTTCCTCTTCAGTGGTGATGATTTTCTTCCCCCTCCTCTTCGATGTTCCGTGCTTCTTTCTTCTCTTCGAAGAAGACTCACTCCCTGGAGTAACAAGAGCGGACAAAACTACGTCATCAGAGGGAGTCCGCTCCGGAGAGATCTTGCCTCCTTCAAGTCCCTCGTCCTTCTGCTCTTGCGAAGCGATAGGGTCATCCAAGCCATGAAGAGCCTCAATCTGTTCCTCTTGTGACCCGGGTTGTGAAGCAGAAGGAGGAGTCACCTGAAGAGACGGAGGAGGGATAACCGGAGGAAGTGAAGTCTGCACAGCACTTGGCGTTTCAACTGCAGAAGAAGAGAAATTAAAAATATTAGTATCTCCCCGAAAGAAGGGAGATATGGGTTCGTCGAGATTCAAGAAGTAATCGAGAAGCTCATCAAACTTTTGAGGAGTAAGCAAGCGATCCACCTGAATCGGACCAATATCAAAATTACCTGAAGATGTTTGCTTCGTAAGTTCAATCTCATAATTCTGAGCCCCGATATCCTCCAAAGCCTCATCATCAGTAGGGGTGATTACCCCGGTTCTTATAGGAGGCGGCGAATGAGCACTAGAGCCTGTAATGTCCACTTCGGGAGAAACTAAAGGACGTTCAGAAGTGGTAGGCGGTATTTCTTTCTCAGAACGTTCCCCTTCCGCCATTCCGGCCCGTACCTTGGCGAGTTGCTCTTTTCCCTTGGCAAGAGCGGCGCGGGCATCATCATCGAGATAATGCTCTTCAAGAGCTGTCTCGGCGTAGCCAGCACCTTTGCCACCTAGCATATCAAGTGCTGCCTCCCAGACTTCAGCTAATGTAATTTCGTATTTAGGGCCTAGAAAGGCAAGGCTGCCACGCCCCAAAATGCTATGCAGATAGAAATCAAATAATGTGGAGCTAATATCAGCTTTGGTTGCTTGATGGGCCTCTTCGACCGCGAGTTTACCAGCAACAGCCTCGTCACGCTCCGTTTCGGCTATAGCAAGTCGAGCTTTTAGCATCTCTATCTCCAAGCTTTGAGAGCCGGCCTGTTCTCGCAGCTGTAAAGTTTCAGCACGATATTCTTCTATGACCTTCTCTTGGTGTGTAAGCTTATCTTCGACTGCCCTTTGACTGGCATGCGCATCTCGTACTTGTTGCTGAAGCATGCTCTCCTTTTGAGAATGGAAAGTAGATGAAGTAGCTAATTCTTCCTTAAGCTTTTCTACTTCCGCTTCTAGCTTTTCATTATAGGAAGCAATACTTCTCATTTCGGCGTCATGCTGTTCGAGAGTCTTCTGCCACTCAGCCTTGTCGTTCTCCATTGTGAGCATGGCCTCGAGATTGGCTCGGTTAACCCTCTGAAGCTCGTCGACAAGTTTTTGCCAGTTCGACATTCTTTCAATATCGGTCCTGACAGTATCAAGATTTCGCAGCATAGCCGGTTTGTCGAGAGGAACCAAGTCGAGATCAAATCGAACCCCTCTCAAGCACCACTGAGGAAATCGACTTTGAAGAGTGGGAGGACCTTGCCCGACTTGGTATGCGGGCCGGTTGATGATTGCTTGAATGTCGGAGCGAACGGGAGCAGGAGATTGAGCAGGAACATGTTCAGAAGCTGTCGGCATTGTTTCTTCGGTAAGTCTAGCCCGCTTGCTAGAAGAATCGTCTATGTGACCTTTACCTCTCTCATTATGAGCTTTTCTCTTTTGAGTATCATCATCTCTGTGGGGAGGGTCATGTCTTTCTTGCTCCCTTCGGTGACGTTCTTCATATGCTCGTCTCTCGTCAGCTTTTCTGATGGCCCTCTCTTCATCCGATTCTCTGTAAGAAGGGAGGTAACGCCTGTAATCATACTGGCTACGCCTCCCGTAGCGCTGGAAATCATCATAGTACGAGCCGCTGCGCTCCATAGGAGAATCTGGAATAAAAATAATAAGCCTTAGAAATCTTTAAAGTACAAGAAGATAAGTGCGTAGAAGTGATGAGAAATCTGAAGTGTCGTGTAACGTGTAAACTACACGCATCGAGTTACAAACCACTCTGTGGAATAGAGGTAGTGATAACTTGAGTAGGAGGAGTTGACATTTGTTGTAAAGAAGATGTCGCCTCGATTACAGAAGAGATAGTTTTGGAGACATCATCTTTGAAAAGTTCTTGAGAAGTCACAATTAAATCACTCAACCCCTCGAAAACATCATCACCATCATGTTTTTTTGGACTTGCTTTCTTGACTCCTTCGTTAGTAGATTTTTCGGAAGATCGTGGAGGTTCTTCCTCTTCGATAACTGGGGCAAGTACAGACTTGTCAGATGGCCCCGCAACATCTTTCGGAATTGAACACTTTACTAGTGAAGTTTCTATAGAGGTTCCTCCCTGCATGTGCTCTTTAGTAGGGACCGGGGCATCAGGAATTTTCATCGGAGAATCGGGAACTTCAGTCGGAACTTCATGAAGTTGAGTAGAATGAGAAGAATGTAAAAGCTCAAATCGATGAAGGAGTTCATCTGTCAATAAAAATTTTGCGCTCCTCTCTTCAGCAGCCACAATGCTTAGCCTTTCAAAGACTGGTTTATGACTATAATCTCTAGAAGGAGGAGGAAGTGCTGTAAAAATAAGGAATGAAATCAGCATCTAGCAATACGAACCATGAAAAACTTGGAATGGAATTGAAGAAAGAAGGGAAAAAAAATCTCACTTCCTATTCTCCAGTCTGCGAAAAATCCTGCGGGGCAACGGATATAGAAGAATTGATTCAAAAAACCATGTGCACTCTCCGGCAAATCCAAAATTAGTTTACGGTTCCTCGCACCTCTTACAAGTACAATCGAAGGGTGGTCCTTGTTCTTCGCAAAAGTGCACAAGTAACAGATTTCCTCAAAACTCGGAAGACGGTCAAGAGTTCTCCTGAACAGAACGCACAATCCCATTAAGATGGCATAGCCATTGGGATGCAGTTGGAAAGGAGAGATCGTCAGTCGAAGAAGGATTTGTTGAAGAAATTCATTAAAGGGAGGAATTGCTCCACTTAAGCACATTTGGCGATTAATGGCAACAAAACCGGAAGGTGGTCTATCAGCGAAATCATTTGGTCCAGGGAGTAAAACTTCTGCCTCGGCAATGCCAAATTGAATGCATAATTGATTAAGCACCCGCTGTTTCAGAAGGGTAGGAGTTCTTTCCGGGGGGTTCTCTAGTGGAATAGCGACCGAGAAAGCCCCTTCGACGTGTTCTATCATCTCTTCTTGTTGAGACGTCATTCTACATGAGTAACTGGATGTTCAGGTGTGAAGGTGCACGTTTCCTAAAAGTGTGAAGTGTTGTGCGAAACTAATAAAGGTAACAAGCGAAATAACTGAAATTAAACTAATTGACAACTGATCGATTGTGAGATTTCAGGACTTGTTAATTTAAAACTCAAGCGCAGTGTTAATTCAAACAAAATTTTAGCTTTGCTTTAACACTTCATTTGAGTCGGTTGATTCACAGCATTTCACTCACACAGTTCATTTAAGTTGATTATTCTTTATCGACTAATCTGTCATTCGATGTGGGCGGTCAATGACAGTATATTCATCCCATTTTTCTACAAATATTATGTTTAACAGGTTATTAGCATTAGAGATAACCTACACCAAAGTGCAACAGAATTCAAGTTCAAACAATTCAACCAAGTCTTCACAGAATTTCACAAGTCTTAGGTCGTCCAGCGACCTAGCATAGGTCGGGCTTCATTAGGTCGCACTATGCAAGTTAAAAGGTTCAAGGCAGTACAAACTTTCCAAGTCCTAACTCGGCCGCGACCTAAAGCCTATGCCGCAAAGTACAGGTCGTTGATATATTAAGTCGCTATGCAGTCATTCAAGAATGATAGGTCGCTAAATTGTTAAGTTGTTCTGTTCAAAGTGCATGTGCAAATTTGCCAAGTCCTAGGTCGTTCAAATCCCAACGCGACCTAAGAATTAAGTCGTGAATTTGAAAGTCCTCGAGCTTCCCTTAGGTCGTAAGTTATCTTAGAATGCTCAGATCTACTAGGTCGCTGACTTCCTATCCACGCTAAAGCACATCAGACCCAGTAACCCGTTAACACTAATAGCGCAGAATCCCTCATTCTATTCGTGAAGATCATCGTCTTTTCATACCACCAAGTCATTCGAAAAACGACTCCATATATCTTTGATCTGTCATAGACCTAACTCACTGTTGTGCGTTCGAGAATCACAACAAAAACAATAGCCAGTGACGAACAGGAATCGATCACAATGCAACTCAGAGTGAAGCACGACGTACAAAATCGATTTGGGGTTGAGAGGTTAGAATTCGTGGTTCGATGGTGATTAGGGAATGAATAAGGATCGAAGATGCTTACGTGATTTGATAGCAAGAATGAATTGCTGAATGATTTGCTTGAGTTCGTCTTTAAAATCGTGGAATTCTGTTAATGGCAGAGCAAGAAATTGAAGCAGTTAGATAATGAAGAAGAAGCAACCTAGCAGTTTATATGGAGCTGAAAGAAGAAGGCGAGTAGACACGCGAGTTAGCATATGTTTTAGGTCGCTCACGACCTAGCAAAGATAAGTCGAAGCATGCGACCTATGACATAGGCCTATGCTTCGAGGGGCAGATGTTAACTCCTATTATTGCCGCGACCTAAAAGTAAGCAACCTAACTGAAGACGCGACCTAGTGACCCAAGAGATGAAACGATTTAGCGGCCTAATTAGTGAAGCGACCTAGCGATCTGAAGAAGGTTACGACCTAGCGGAACCCAGCGACCTAAGAGTAGCTGCGACCTAAAGTGTTGCGACCTAAGATTGTCTCGACCTAAAGGCAGCAGCGACCCAAAAAGGCCGCGACCTAAAAGAACAAGCAACCTAAAAAAGGGCGCGACTTAACTGCAGAAGTAACCTGGCGATCTAAGGATTGTTGCGACCTAACAGAAAGCTGCAACCTAAAGGAGGCCGCGACCTAAGAGTGAGTGCGACCTGAAGATGGACTCGACCTATGGAACTCCGAGACCTAACTATCCTCCGACCTAAGAAGCTCCGCGACCTAAGGAAGGTCGCGACCTAAGGGACTCAGCGACTTAAGATTAACTATGGCTGCAGGAAAGTAATCGCGACCTAGGTTAGGTTGCTAACGACCTAAATACCATAATATAGAAGACTATGCAATGCCATAGGGGGATAGGTCGCTCACGACCTAGGACTTGTGCAAATCAGCATGCGTGAGGAAGGAAGGGCCAATACTCTTCAGGTCGACTACAACCTTGCTTGGGTCGGTCACGACCTACAACTTTACTTAGGTCGGTCACGACCTACGACCTTACTCTGAAAAATGCCTATAAATATGACCCTAACTCCAACTTGGAGAGGACTTTTTTTGGGCTCATTCTCTTCAAGCGCCGTTACTCTGCTGCATTCCAAACCAATCCAACACTTATAGCTCTCAAGACACGAAGAACGCTACAAACAACTTCGAGAAAAGATCACACACATCCAACATGGATTTGAAGACTCTAATCTCCATTGAAGTTTAGGCTACTTGTTCTAAGTGACTTGTAATTCAAAGTGTATTGTACTTGGAAAGAATTGTATCAGCTTGTAACGAGATCATCAATAAAAGTACTTAAAGTGGACGTAGGCTATACCCTTAAGCCGAACCACTATAAAATTGTTGTTGTTTACTGCTTTTCCGCTATTATCTGCTTGTAATCTGTTCCCGAGTTATCGGGTGGTGCTTTCACAACTATAACTCATACACCGGGGTGTTAGCGTTCAAATTTTAGCGTTAACAATTAGCATGCACAGATTAAAAACTTAAGAAATTTTAAAACTGTTACTCACTTGAAACTTTGAAGAACAGAGCCTTCTTTTGTTTTGAAAACAGATAGCTTAAACTTTTTTTCCAATCATCTTGTTTGATTGTTGTTTTAAATTTCTGAAAGCTTTGTCTTGATTGAAACATTAGAAACTGGAAAGCTTGCTTTGATTTTCTAGCCTCAGATTGCACTTGAACAAATCCTGGTTTACAGGTTATTTATTTGAACTTTTGATAGAAAAGTTGCAGACTTTACTTCATCTCTGGTTTGCAATTGTTGTGATGATCGAATGAAACAAGGAGAGATATATAGAAATGAGTTTTACAAGGTTTGTATAAGCTTGTACAAACATTTTCTGATTGCTCAGAGATTTTATTTTTAGCTTATCAGGCAAGATTTGGTTTTGGGGGCTGAGTTGATTTTTGAGCAAATTTGAATTGACCAAAGCTATGCTAGCATTTAATGTTTTAAGTACTTTGTTTACTTGCCTTTGCATCACTACTTTACAGGCCTATACATTTTTACCTCCCTGCCTAAACTTTTTGTACTTATGTACATAGATATCTTATTTTGTTTATATTTTATACCTTGTTTTGTACAAAGATGTTTCTTTCCTGAGACTTCCTTGCGGCAGATTATTTACAGACTACTTATACTTGCCTTTGAAACTACTACAGGCCTCACTAATTATTTATTTATACAAAGCCTTGTTTGTTTTAAGTCTTAATGTACACATTATTCTTTTGTTTAGTTATATTATAAAATTGTTTTAGTCATTTGTTTTGGTTTATTACTTTATTTACTTATTATTCCCTTCATACTTACATTAATATTTATAAAGTATTATTTTATTTTAAACATTTTTGAAAGATTTTATTTTAAATTTACAAATCATAGCTTCTTTCAAAATATACATATATATAAATAGAATTAAAATAACAACTTCTATTTATATTAAAACCCATTTTTAAAGATATTACAATATTGATATAGTTTAAATATAACTTATTATTAAATTAATATAATTTATAAAAGAACTATTCCTTTATAAATTACTTATTTGTTAAACTATGTTTAAAACAAAACAAACTTTTTTTTTTTGAAACTTAAACTTAGGCTAAAAAAAATCAATTTTAAACAATTAAGTTTTTATCTTGAGTATTCTAAAATCATATGATTATTTATTCAATATTAAATTATATTTCCAAATTTCCCAAAATATTAGAATTAGAAAAGATGACTTTATTTATTAAATTTTAAAACAAAACTCATTTACTTACAACATATATACATTATAAATAGAAGATTTTAAATTAGCTTTTAAAAGATAAGATCACCTATTTAAATAATTATTAAAGAAGATTATTAAATTAATTCAATTTATTATTAACAATATTATCAATTCTATTTAATTTTAACCCAGATTATTAAATTGATATTGCCATAAATTCCGGGATATCACAACGGTTCTTCACTTCACATCGATTATTCAGTATCATACTTCATCAATCAATACAACATAAATTCAAATGGTTTAAGGGTAATTAACTATTTTCTACGTTTCAAATAATTAAACATTTAAGGGGTCATATTTAACCAACCAAATTCAACACATATGTCGATTCAAATTTTAACTATCCTATGTCAAATTCAATTGCATAATATTTATCACTTTATACATTACAATTTAACATCCAATATGAACAACAAACAATCAATCAATCAATTATCAACCAACTGGGTTATTATTGCATACATAACAGATAAGGTGTCAGATGTCACGGGCAAACTGATACAGGAATAACACATATATATAACAGTGTAAATAACTATCAGCAGCATATTTCAATTGTCGTTTCGATTGAAATCAATTTAATAAATAAAAGAACATTAATCGTGAGTGATTGCTCATCTTTCGAGGCTAGAGAACCTAAAATTGAAGTGAATTATGAATCCAAACATGAATTCCAAAGCGAAACAAGATGGGCGCGAATTCAATGATCAAAGCAAGGCTGGAATTGATAAATAATCAAGTAGAATCATCTTGATATAAACTGAAAATATGTACATTATTACTATATTATTTATTCATTTCTATATTTCAATTCAAGACAAATATTAAAATAATATCACTTTCAAATGTCATTAAATCAAACTCATATTTTTTTTAGGTGAATAAACTTTTTTTTAAAACATATATACTCAACTTTAAAATGACGAAAACTTGGTATTCATACAAAAGCCAAATAGTTATATTTGTACTTTTTAAAGTATATATATAGCCCCCACAAAGTAATATTCAGTATCAGGCACATTAGATTGTGCAGACTCGACTTTACGTATAAAATATTTTACGTGTAACAGACACTCATATAGTTTACACACAACACAACACTCTTAAGTTCACGTTACCCAAAAATAGTTATAATCAGATCTATATACATACTACAATATAAATATATTACAACCGATATATAAATAAACACCATACACTTATATATAACAGCCTTTATAAACACAATGCATGCCACACAAATCTGTACACACATATATAAGTAACAAATATACTATATATATATAACTTGTATACTATAAACTAAGATAACATTGATAGTGTCGTACAATTGTGCAAGTGTAGTTAATTTATCTAAATGCGTGCCCAGGACAAGTGCATACTCACTATATTTTTAAGGAGCAAAATTATGAACAACTTATGTATAGTAATATAACAATATAGACTAAAAATAGGCATTATGCAGAACTTTGTTGAGTATGCTTATAAAGTAACATATACTATAGTATGTACAAATGGATCTACTTAATATATTATAATTATTTAACTGTACTTTATAACCATATAAATACAATGGATCGGATAACTTAAGTACCCAATATACTTCATATACATATGAAGGGAAAACAAAACAAAGAATGAATTTTATAACAAAAAAATATTATTATAAACCTTTACATTATACGAGCTGTTACAAGGATCTGCATATATATAAAAAATCGTATAGCTTATATACGTATACTATATAAACACTGTCATATCACAGTTAATAATATATAGAGAAAACAGTTGTACAAACATTGTTTGAAGAACTTCCTACATACAAATACTTGGATATATAAACAAATAGGCTGATATATATATATATAGCAAATAGATATTTACATATACATACATATACACTAACGCATTAGATTATACAAAAAAAAAATTCTTTTTCCAAATCCCAACCAAAGGCTTATGTAAACTATATTTACCGATGCCATATTCGTCAATATATATCTTATATTAAAAATCATGCCTAAATAATATTTATAAACAAAATTTTGCAACTTGAAATACTGGTTTCCTTGTATTATACATATACAAAACAAAGGTCAGTCAACGATGCAAGGCGAGCTGGACAGGGTGCAGAAAAAGACGTAGACAGCTGGTGGAAGCTCGCGCATGGAGTTTGTGGAGGGTTGCAGCTAGGCATGCTCGGGCAGAGGTAGGGGAGTTTCGGCTTGGGGCTGCTGTTGCCGTGGTGGGAGGATCTGAAGGCGGTGGTGGTACAGCTTCGAGATTGGTCGGTGAGGCTTGGTCGAGCGAGAGAGGGAGGGGAAACGAATGGGGATGGCTAGGAAATGGATTGTCAGGAGGCAGGGTCTGGGTAGGTTCGGTCGGAGTTGAAAGGGTGGCCAAAGGTTGCGGTTTCGTTGCCTGGTTGTAGTCGAGGCCGGAGAGTGGATGGTCGAGAGAGCGAGGGTGAGCTGGTGGGTAGGCGGGTCTCGGCGAGCACGTACGTGGAAAAATGGTGGGCGAGCAAGCAGAGGGAAGAGGAGGCCGAACAAAGTAGGTGAGGCGTTGAGGCCATGAATATCTTCTGTAGACAAACTAAAGAAAAACGAAAGGGGAAGAGAGGGATGAACACTGCAACCTATGTAAACCAATTATATTTCTAACTGATGAAAATAAATGCAGCGGTCAAATGCATTGAAAAGACAAACGGCAGAAAGGAGACGTTGAAAAATAGTAAAAGACAGTTGGCTTTCGGGAAAGTTACCAAAGCAATTTATTTGGTTCGTTGCATGCACGTTCAAATTTGAAAAGGAAAAGAAAAGAAAGGTCACAATTTTCCGGTATCGATACGACGCACCGTTTCAACGTTTTCGTCGCGAACCGAAACTCATAACACATAATTGAATATACCATAGAGATCTGCATGATGAGATAATCAAAATGGTATATAGATATCGGTGGTACGATTAAATTTTAAAAATTCAAAATTTTCTACTGCGAAAAATGCATGAAAAACGTAGAAAAATAAGATCGACGGAGCTAAAGATGTCTGAATTTGGAAAAACGACAAACTGACATCTTGCTCAGAAGATGTTTTAGAATTTTTCTATGTAAAACTATTTTGGTTTAGAAAACGTTTTATTTTCATCGCTTTTTAACTGATTAAATTGAAGTAAATTTACGCACGAAATAAACTTTCATATTTTCGGACGAAAATTTACCGGTTGCTATGTTTAACTGGACGCATTTCAAATATCAAATTTATATTTCAAAATTTTATCGTTTATATTATTTTTCTTTTTTCTTCACACAAAACGGTTAATTAAATTAAATAAAGTCGTTAAAATATCCGGGTTGTTACAGTGAAATTGCTAGATAGACTATCGGATGTGCATAGTGTATTTCATGTATCTTGTTTACGTAAGTGTGTACATGATCCTTAGACGATAGTAGAACTGGCACAATAAGTTGATTTTGAAATTCAGCCTAACCTAGCCACTCTTAGGCGACCTATTTGTATCATCACTTGAGATAAAAAGAGATTAGGGACGAAAGAAGTGAATCTTGTTAAGGTCTAGTGGAGTTACAATGATCGAGATTGCACTTGGAAAACCGAGGATTATATTAGAATTCGTATCTCGAGTTGTTGTTATAGTTGTTTGTATATTGTTGTATCTTTTGAGCGTACTCATCGGCTGTGGTGGGGATACTTTCTTTATACATGTTTGATTTAATGATATCGTTTTGGTTCTTTTGGTATCCTTAAGTTGTATGGTAAATTTCAAGGACGAAATTTCCTGTAAGGAGGGGAGGATGTAATGACCCGTAATCTAAACACTTTAAAATTGAATATTAATATATTATTTTTTAAGTTGTAAATAATGAAATATAATATGATTTTCTTTAATTTATTTTTTGGCCAAAAATAAGAATATATATCCTTTGAAAGTAATTATGTTTGTGATATTAACATTTATGTGCCCAACTTATTTCACAAGCCCAAAATTCATCAAAACCTTGTTTGGATCTTTCCTAACATTAGAATTTTCCGTTGGCTTCATGAATACACTTCATATTGGTTGTTATCTTCTCTTAGAAGCTGATTTTCCCCTGGCTTCTTGAATAGACTTCATAATGGTTGCTATCTTCTCATGGAAGCTTTGTCTAAATAAGCTTCTCTTAGAAGCCTTGTTTTGGATAGCTTCTATGGGAAGCTTTGTTAGCCTATAAATACATATCTACATTCACTTCAAATTGGAAGCTTGGTTTCATTACTCTCATCTTTTCACCTTCTTCGGTAAGCTTTAAAAAAAACTTGTTAATGGCTTCCAAGTTTTTCAAATTCTTTTTTACTTTTTTCTTAAGTAAAATCACCTGAGCATGTTTCTTTCTCCTTTACACATCCTCACTAACCAAGACAAGACTCATACTCCTTCAAACCCACCATGGCTTAGCCCCTGGCCAAACCCATCTAGCCTATTTAGGCTCTAAAAATTCAAACTTTTTAGAAGAAAAACAAAGATCGGGTGTTAGTACAAGACGTAGTGGTAGTTCGACTTAGTTTGGTTGCATTTTGTGAGCAAAATCTCATCTTTATAATTAAAGTTTTGAACTTTATTATTGTGATGCAAATTTATGTTATTTCCTTAAGTTATTATGTGTTAAAAGTGTTTGATTTGTTTGGCTTGGTAACCATTGCAAAAAGTTGACATCTTGCTATGTAGAAAAGTAACTTGAATGTCACGATCCGAAATTCAATGTACGAAAATTGACACTAAATACCTCACTTGCATTCGACTGTCGAAAATTCAAACATCGAACTCCAGTTGGATGGATCTTATAACAACATTAGATGAATATAAAACAGCGGAAACAAAATGAATAACATTCATTACATCATAGATATAACATCATCATAATATCCATTACTACATCGGAGTATTTTTATACATATGTCACAACTGTAAATAGAACATCATAATAGAACCACAAGTGATAATATGCCAAAAATCTTCAAAGGAATGAAGCGATAGCGAACTTCCAAAACTAAGCATCTTGAGATCCAAAAGCTTCCAAAATATGTCCTAGGTAAAAGCCTCCCAAAAACCGATAGCCTCCAACTCCAAAAAGACTCCAAAATACAGCTAACACCAAAACACGGAAACCTGCTACTAGGCTGCCCGTGTGGAAATGATGGGCACCCAGAGTTTAGAAAGAAACAATAAACTCCGGGTCATTCATGGGACTAGTATGAATAAACAAAAAAGTTATTTTTAAAAAAACAAGATTTCTAAAAGAAAATTCGGTATGCTTTTTGGAAAATGAAACTACCATAAGACCTCCCGCCACACACACAATGCAATCGCAGAATTGGAGGAGATTTCTTCTTATGATAGTCAAATATGTTTGATACGAGAAAAATTCTTTGATATTATTACTAGTGCATAGTGTAGAAAGCCATTTCAAAAATATAATATTAATCTTAGCCAGCATAGACATCCCATACTATGCCTACTATAGATACCATCTAAATAGTAGTGACCACCATAAGTAAATGGCAGGTTATACAACTAAAACCATGCTGGGTTCGTATTGGAAATTAGATTTCCAACAAATGATCAGGCTATGGAACTTCCTATGGCACATGGGTACGCCTCTGGAGGGACGTCCCAAGAACCTATCAGGCTCTCTACCAACACAAGGCCGGGTTACCTCTATAACTAGGTAACTACTACTCGAGTATGCCACCCCCCGGTCGTTTGCGACCTTTATCCGAGGGCCCTTTATCACAAAGCAACAACCATACAGTAAATGAGATTGCAGCAATGACATAGGTAACGTATCTGGGCTCCATACCATGATACCACCTTTTTCCAGAAGGAAATGACATACCCTAAAGGATGCGACCTTCATAACCTTGCCGCATCTTTCCTGTTTCGACCATTTTCGGGGTGTGAGGTCCGATGAGGTCTCGTCCACAAAGCTATGCTTTACATGAAAGCCATGCTTTGATCACAAATGATCAACAAATGATCATCAATACACAGCAGTACTTAGCACGTTGTACTACCAAATTTGGAGTATATCACTGATAACCTTCAACTACATAACCTCTGAGCTCGTACGTCTCAGAGAAGGGTGTTAAGCTAAGAGAATAAATTCTCCACCGCCAACAGATATGTATTTGAAAGAAATCTGCTTTATATCTCAAAGTGTAGTGTCAAACATACAACCATACAAGTCTGTTCCGCGTTCGAACAGAACCGAAGGCACTTCATCCAATAAAGGAAGAAGCCCTTGCAAATCCCCGTATCCACAATCCCGATTGGACTCCCCATCACATGTGGAGATCTCTATACTGGACAACTTAGTGCAGAGACAATCGATAGGTTATCCTATCTTTTTCGAAGACACCCGGTCTTCCTCACTGTCTTCAAATGCTATTAATTTCGTTGAATCACTATTCGGAATAGGTTATATGACACAAAGGTCCTCTCCCGGCTAATCCAAATAGTGAACGCTTAATTTTATAACACGTGGGTGTATCAATTACAAGGATTCATATTCAGGGTTCGATGTGGGTTTCGGATAACTAACTGGAATCCGATTCCCTGTCGCATCGAAGTTTAAATGTCGTTTTACGGGCAAAAGGGTTTTCACAGAAAAAACACGAATCACGGTTCAGTACAAAACAATTCACATCACACAGTATCACAATTACAATAGAAATATCAATCCAATACACAATGTTTGATAATAGTTAATCATTTTCAATTAAGGTGAATGTGGTTTAAGTGAATTAACCACATAACTATTTTTATTGATTATTTTAAATCAAAGATTAATTATTCTAAATGATAAATTAATTAAATCTTAATCAAATTTATTAATTAATTATTCATTAATTAATTAACTTAATTAACTACTAATTATAAATTAATTAACTTAATTTATCTAATTAACAATTATTGATTACAAATAAATTTTACATTTAATTATTAATTAACCAATTTTTAATTACAAATTGATAAATCCCTAATTACTTAATTCATTACAATTATAAATTAATTAACCATTCTTAATTACCCTTTTTAAACAATTAATTAATAATAATTATTTATCTCAATTAACATTTTAAAAATCTTCCCTAAACTTTGAGAACTTTAATGGTAATTAAATTTCAACACTTGTCTTCCATTAACTACTTAATTAAAGTATTAATTGGATTTTAAAACTTTGTTAATTATTTACTTAAATAATTTAAAACTTATAATAATTTCTTAGTTTAATTTGTCAAACGTTAATTTAAGTCATTAATATTCAAAATTGTTTAAGGTGATACAACTTCAATTTTCCTTTTTTTATTAAGCTGAAGGTCTCAAAACTACACCGAGAAAATCTGTGCGTTTACTCGAGTTAAACTCGAGTTCCTCCCACCTATTTCTCGAGTTGTTCTTCTTCCCTCTCATTCGTTTCTTCTTCTTCCTTTTTTTCCAGTTAAAGTTTAAGTTAAACTTAAGTTTTAAACTAAAATAACAGGAAGTATACTCAGATACTCGAGTTCCAAACCGAAGCAACGCATCGTCTTTCTCGAGTGTCAACTCGAGTTGCTCACAACTGACTTTCTGACACCATTTTGTTGCCGTGCACGTGCACGACACTTCATCGTCGCTCTGGCGAACATCTTCATCTCCGGCAAGTCGCGAAACCTCCCTACACTTGAAAACAAAACTTGATCCGAAGCCAAAAACTCGAAATCGAATTTTACCCTTTCGTTGAAACAATAACTCGATCATACCAAAACGAAAACGCCTCGTCCCACTCATCAAAAAATCCACAACTCCAGCGTTACGTTGCCGATACCCCCCTCTACCATCTCCTTGAAGCTTACGCAACTCGATCAACCGTGGTGACGAAATCACCATGTTTCCAAACCACTGTAAAACTCAAGCTTAAACCCTAAATTGAACTCGTCCCACCAATTCGTGCAATAGAAAAAAAATTGACAATTTTCCTGAAATCATTGATCAACAAACTACCTTCAAACAAAAATTCAACATCTAAGATTTGCTCGATCACCGGAAATTGATCAAAAAGCATATTTGGTTCAACTAGGAACTGCACTCAGAATACTCCACTAAAAATTACCATTTTTGTTTTAAAAACCTTGAATTTGAATGTTGATTCAAGATGTATAATCGAATTAACGTTTTACAATATTTGAATTTATCCTAAAATTAACTTTTTACTGTAAAACTGCATTTTACAGAGTCACAACTTCACTATTAGCTTTAAACAAAATTTAGATCATAATTTATGTTTCAAACTAACTTATTTGTTGAAGATTAAGGCCTATCAGAGATTAGTGAAGATGAAATTTGAATTTTTATCTTGATTGAACTCTGTACTTGAAAAAAGAAACAACAGAGATGACCATATTCATACACAGAACAGATATAAATGAAACATACATAAAGATATTCATCTATATATATAATCATGTAGCATAATATCATCTAGAACTCACATATTCTAGCATTTATTACTTTAAACTTTTAAGTTAAATGTTTACTCACATGACAATTGTTTGAACAGAGACTATATCTGTTTTGAACACCTGCAGTTGATCTGCCTTTAAACCCTGTTTTGTTTGGTTGAATGATTTTGAGTTTATAAGAATAGTGATGTTTACTTCTTTTTCTTCTTTCTGGCTTTGCTATGTTATTGAACGAACTGGAACAAATATGGTTGTACATATAAAGAGAAGACAGTTTTGTACAGGTAGGTGTTATCTGGTGCATTGTTTTCCTTTGGGTCAGATTTTTATTGCCTGCCTCCTTCTTTGACCAGACAAAGTTTTTTTTATAGAAAATGAAATGACTTTATTTGTGCTTGAGAAGATAGCATTTAATGCAATTGTTTCCATTTCTGTTTACATGTAATCCTATTTGAATTTTGTATATACATTTTTTTGTTTTATACATAGATATTTATTTTAGCCTTGCATACATTTTTGTTTTTGTTATCTTGCACACACCAAATTCACGTACATCAACTTGTCTGATTTGCTTTGCTTATACATGTATTTCTTAGGTTATATTACTAGAATTATCTTATGTATCCATATAAGTTACCTTATATATTTATGTTTAACACAAATTCTTGTTTTTATATTTTTTATTATTATTTATTTAAAGCTTAAACTACCAAATACTTTATTTATATCCATATATCTTTGTAATATTTAATATAAATAAAATTTTATTTCTTTTGAAACTTTTCAAATTAAATTTCAAAAGTTCAAATAAGTCACCGTATTTAAATTAATAAATTTTGGGATGTTACATTGAAGTTAGTCGGAAAAAAGTCTAAGTAAATAATATTAGAATACTTCCTACATGATGTATAGTTGTTACTTACCTTCGTATTTGTGCTCACCCTTATGTTATGTGATGTTTGGTTGAATAAGCGATATATGAAAAGTGTTTATGGAAGTATTCGTATAGCGACTATCGCTATATTGGCACTTCAAAAAATGTTATTCCTTTTGATTTTATTTTTTGTTAAATCTTATGCTTGGGATTTTGCAAAGATAATTAATTATTCAAATAAATGTGTGATTGAAGTTTGTCAATAATGATATGTTAAATTGAATTAATCATTTTAAATAATGATGATTAAGGTTAAGTAATTATTTGAATAATGATGTGATTAAGATTCATTAATCATATGGTTTTTCAAATTAATTAATCCTTTTAATAATGATTTTAATTAATAATTTGAATAATGATATTTAAGTTTGAGTAATCATTTTAATAATGATGTTTTTAAAGTTAATAAGTCACTTCAATAATGATGGTAAAAGTCAATTAATCATTTTAAATAATGATGTTTGATGTAATTAATTATAGTTAAAGCTAATTAATTATTTTAAATAAAGGCATTTGAAGTAATTAATCATTGATTAAAGTTGATTAATCATTTTAAGTAATGATATTGAAGAAATTAATTTGTTTTTATAAAGTTAATCAAACATTTTGATAAAGTTGTTTAATGCTAATATTTGAAATGTGAAACCCCAACATAAGATCAGTTTTAAAGAAAGTTTGATTCGTTTATGGAAAGGATAAGAAATTTAATTTTCCATAATTCAATATTGCTTGTATGGAAATGATTTAAACATACTCTTAGCACTAAACTTCGAGGTATGGAAATGCGTCCCTGTCTCGAAAGTTAAAAATGTCATCAAGGCAATGCCTAGAGGTAACACTACCTTCACTTGCCCGGCTTTATTTTAACAAAGAAATAATACAAGTTTGAAATCGATAAGTAGTGGTAGATATATGAGATTTACTTTCCATATATGATCATTTTTAATTATCCTCAGTGGTTGATTTATTGACTATAAATTCAGCTTTCTTCATTGTGTATCATCAATCTAAGATGATTTGTTGCTTGTTTGAGCATTGTTATTCTTTGCCCGAAATAACTAAAACCAGAAAGCGAAAGGGGGCCAAGTTATGTGGGGTTGCTTCTATTAAGGTATATTTACATCTACTCTATTTTGGTTTCAATTATATGTGCACTAAAATGTGAAATAATCGGATTTTTGGTAAGTTTGGCGGGATCCTTCTTGGAGTTACCAAGAGGAGTCACGGGAGAGAATAACCCCCTCAAGTATGTAGACTAGAGGTATACTTTCGGTAGAGGGTGCACCCTCCTAGTAATTTATTGGAAAATTTCCCTTCTTTCCTTTGATTTCATTTTTTCTTAAATTTACCTCCTTTTTAATTGCATCGAGAAATGTTATGAACACTTCACGATGTTTAATTATTTATATCCATGATTGTGATGGGATGTTGTTATTGTGAGGGGAAACCCTGTTCCGCAGTTACCATCGTGGTCTTAGATAATGTATAATTTCCACCCTTTTGATTAGAGATTTGCTTATACCAGATGTATTGTCTAAACCGAGTTGTTTGTTTTCCATGAACTCTTGGGTACCCAATTATATTTGAATAGTCTGAGAGTAGCTGGTTTCCTATAGGCTCTTTGAAGATGATAGACGAGCAAGAGGCTCCTTTACCTATCAATTATCTATTTTCATTGTATAATTATGTGTGTGTATTTTGTATCAGAAAGTGCAAAAGAGGAATGTATAACTGCCTAGTCTGATAGTTGTAGTACTTTTGTGTGACTCTAATAACTCCATGTTAGGAGTAACCTGATGTACTATATTATTTCTGTATTATATGTAACCGCTCCAATGTGAGAATTCTTTGTTTTGTTTTGATCTTTTCTTTTATTTTACCCAAGACAACTCGTCTTTTAGATGCTCGAGCAACGACACATGAACACCAAGGTTGAGTTAAGTGTCGTTCTCAAGGGCCAGAAAGGTGGATCGTCACAAATGAGCTGGATGATTGCCTACCGTGGTATTCTTATTTCTGCCGCATTACTATGTTTATACATATTGGTAATCGTAAGGACAGGCTGCTATGACTATCCAGGCTAACGATATGCTAGTTTGCCCTAATTATTGTGTCCTTGCAGTTTTCCTTTGTAAATATATTTTTGAGATATTATATAACATCATTTCGCATGTGAGATTCTAATGTTTTTGTTCTCCTCTTCTTGTTCAATTTTTAAACCCTAATATTCTATCTTTTCGGCACTTGGATGCTTGACACATGAATACTGTGGATGTATTAGTGTCGACAATTGGTAGTCAAAAAGGCGATTGTTACATGATCTCACTTATTCTATCATTACCCCAATGATTTTGTATTGGCTAATAATTTATCAAATTCCAATGGCATCCATTAGAAAAATAAATAAATTGCCTACACTTCTTTTAACGAGGAAACAATCATTAAATTGCTTAGGATGTGATTTGTAGATCTAAACTGGTGTGAGGAATTAGTTTGAAACTTTCTCATAGGAAAGCCACATGTGTTAAAATTTTATAGCAATTTTTGAATAAAAACAATTTGTGGTCTAATTAGCTTAAAAATAAATATTATGTAAGTAAAAGCATTTAAACGGAGTGCTTTGATAATAATAGTTCTTCTACCTCGAAAACAATACTTAAAGCAAGAGAGAAATTCAATACATTAGAAGGATTATTACAAAAGGAGAAACAACAACTTTATGGTTTGACCCATGGACTAATAATAAACTAATACTTGATATATTAGAATAGGATAGGGTAGAAAAAAGTGGAAATTCATAACACAAAATGAGTAGTATTATAAGCGATAATAAGATAATCCCTTCTATCCTTACTGAAAGCATGGAAATTGAGGACATAATAAAGCAAATATCAATTTGCAAAACTAATAAAGAGGAATGTTTGTATGGTTTCAAGGCAAATTTTCTTTTATTGAAGCATGGAATGAACTGAGAACTTGTCGTGATGAGAAATTCTTGACTAATGTAGTGTGGCAAAAAATAAGTAGTAGGAAAATGACATTTTATGAATATCAGATACTAATGGGAAAATTAAACATTAAGGATAGAGTATTGAAATCAAACAACTCATCAATCCTACATGTATGTTATGCAATCAGGATAGTGAAATCATATAATATTTATTATTTAAATGTCATATAGTGCATTTATATGAGTGACATTCAGACTGAAACTCAATTAAATCCTCATAGTTCCTTAAACCACGCGGTGAAATAAAAGGTATATCTGATAACTTAAAAACTAGAAATCGATTAAGGGATATAGCATGTTGTGGATTGGTTACACCAATTTATCACTTATGAACAGAACCCAATAGAAACCTTTTTGAAAATCAAAAACGCAACAAGATGGATGTAATCATCATAATCGGCTTGCGATTACATAACCAGTTTTGGCATTAAAGACCAAGACTGGACGGCATGAGCTTACTGGGGCGTCTAGATGAGTTAGAGGTATCAAGTTAAATAACCTTGGCCAAAGCTCCTCGTTGGTCGACCTTCGACTATGTTGGAAAGGATGAGAATTTTTTTCCAAAATACTGTAAAGTACGTCGTTTACTATTTACTACTCAAGGGGGGTTTGACTTTGAATTTTGGTGGATTGGCAAGTGTGAGGAGGTTTCTGCGATGGAGGCATGGAGGAAGTAGTGAAAGACATAGCTAGGGTTCTAATTATGAAAGTAGCCTGGACTGAAGATATTTTCAAAATAACTAGTATCAACCGTGCTACGCATACACGATTCACTACATAATTTATTTAATGGTGTTTATTGGACTTGTTGTTATAAAAATGTGAAAGCTTATGTTTATGAGTTGTTATTTTTTAGTTTAATTTTTTCTCAAACACTACTGACAAATGGTTGTCGGTGAATCTACTGAAGTATATGTAAAAAGTACAAGTAATATTTTGGGGCTACAATGAATTTATACAACAAGTGCCAACATAAACTATAAAATATTCTTAACTTGGTAAAAATTACATTTTACTAAGCATATTTATTTATTTTCAAGTGTAAACAACATAAATTCAATATGACTTTATCTATGTTTAATACATAAAGTAGAATATGTACATGGTTCACTACAATAATAGAACTCTAAACCTAGAATAGAGAAATTGTACTCTAAGTGAAATAATGTTCCAAATTTGGTTCAAGGAAATGAATGTTCAACATTTTCATTATTACAATTTTTGAAATATGCAATATGAAATAAATTATAAAAACATCATAATAGCTTGGAACACCAAATTTTCTAATCCACAATTTAATATGACATGAGAATACGCATAATATGCATTATGTATTCAAATTTTTAGAAGGGCCAATTTTTTTTCCTTTATACATGAAATATTCTTGCAAACATGAAACTAAAGCAATACACCACTAAGTATAATTCAAAGTACATTAACATCAATATAGTAGAAAATACTTGTTGGTAGACATAAATATACTTAAGTTAAAATTTCATTAATGATAACGATTAGATCAAGGCATAAGAAAACAAAATCAACTAAACAAAATATATAAAGATAAATTATTATTATCATCATTTGAATAGGTTAGCTATATACAATGTATAATGAAGTGTTTTATAAAATAGACATCTACATATGCATAAAATCAACAAATATTGAAATGAAAGTAGAAGTGGTGTAGTAAAACAATGATATTATAAAATGTAAGAAATAAATAAAGTTTACTTGATTTATATAAACTAAAACATTTAGAAACCATGCTTTACTAAGAGATGTAGTATACATTTTTTTGTAAAAATCATAGATAAAACTTGCAATTGAATTATATGCACTAAATACAATCATTATTTTCCCTCAAATTCTTTAAATTAATTTACGAAATAGATACGCCTATCATATATCTTCTCCTTTAGCTAACCAGTGACACTTATACCTTACTTTGCATTCTAACATGTTTTTCATTTAATGCGGCCCTTTATTCAATATTCTTACTTTCTTATATAATTTTCATTTTTTTCATTTTTGCAAACATTAACCATAAGTTTTCATTTGAGATCTAGTCAGAAATAGATATTAATTTTTGTATATTACTATAGGAAACCAAAAAATTGCTTACAGCTCTCATAACTAATGGCCACTATACAAACTCTGCTTATATGCTTAACAATACCATAAATTATTTTTGTTTTATCAAATAGGTACCCAAATTTTGTTTGGCTATTAATCACTATTTGTCCATGAACGACCGTTAGAAATCAAGGCACATTGTTATTTATCATCGTATAACTGTGAACAGCTATTGGAAATCGAAAACAAATGGTTGTATATGACCAAATGAAAATTCTGTATTTGGTGTTGAGTAGCATGTAAAAATAATTGATGTGTAATAAAAATTTCATGGTAGCCAGAAGCAATTTTTGGGTGCCAATAGCAGCACACTAACTTTTTGGAGTATCATCCAATATTGATACTAGTTCTTTTGATATTTTCCATTTCATGCAAGATAAAATATATAATCACAATATATAAAATATACAATGTTGTTTTTTGGACATAGTCAAATGTGTAAAATATAATATTTATTTACACCTTTAAAAATATATTACCCTTACAATACTTAGATTAATTTCCTGCTAAGGGAATTAAAAGTAGTGATTAAGAATAGGTGGCGAGTTCCCAAATTACTATCTTTTGGAAATGCAGATTGCGGATCTTAAGGCTAGATTAACACTAGAGGGGGGATAGTGTTTAATGGATTTTATGGAATCTTTGAAATCTTTTAAAATTAAACACATACAGATGCAATTTCAAAAACACGGAGACAATCACAGAATTAGGCATAGATGCAAATAGTAAATAAAAGTGGTAAAGGAAAGAGCGCACCAAAATTTTATACTGGTTTGGAGTTACCCTACATCCAGTCCTATACAATTTCTTTTGCAGATTTTGTAACAACCCGCATATTTAACGATTTTATATTTAAATGATTTATTTAAGTATAGCGTCGTTAGTCGGATTTTGGGTCCGAAATGTTACTTTTTGCAAACGGTCGAATTGGGTCTCAAGACCACTTCCATTGAGTTCAAAACGTCGTTTGCGATCTTTTTGAGTATAAGCTTCGATATGTTTGGAGTAAGTCGAAATTGGCTACTTTTTCTAGTTGCGTTTTGGGTTTGAGTTCAGCCCACTAGCTAACTAAACCCTCTAACTCAGCCCCCTCCTCTCCATTCTCTCATTCTTATTTCTAAAGCTCTACCTAAAACTGAAAATGGTGGAAGGGAAGAGGAAATAAAAATTGCAAGCCCTAGTTCTTCTTGCTAGCTCATAATCTTCCTCCAAAATCAAAGGGAAGCCATTGGTAAGCTTCTTCTTCATCTTCTCTATCTCTTTCTCTCTTCAATTTTAGAAAGTTCCCTAAAACCTAATTTGGGAAATATATGTTTTATTCTTAGATTGAAGCTTGTAGAGTTGAAGTGAAGAATAGTTAGTCTCCTTCTTGTGTTTGAGCTTCTTCTTCTTTGTTTTGTGATAAAAGGTGAGTTTTGAACTCACATCTACTTCTCTTGATTTCATTGATGTTGGGTATGAATTCCTAACACCTTGTTCATATGCACTTGCTTTTGGTTTGGATTGAATTGGTGAATATCCAAATTTTTAGTGTTTGGGTTCAATTCTTTAAAGATCCTAACTTTGATATTTGAACATGTTTTTGGTGGCGAATCGGAGAGTTAATGGAGCTGGGGTATCTATTGGCTGAGGCTCCTTAACTCCATTGCTCGAACGGTCGCATTTTGGAAGAACTTGCATTTCATTGAAAAAGGGCAGGAACTGCAAATCATCAGGTTCGGCCGACCGAGCCCTGTAGCCGGTCGACCGACCTGCTATCCCGAGTTTTTTTATTTCCTGCATCTGGCCAGCCGACCGAGCCCTGTATCCGGTCGACCGACCTTCTCATGTTTTGCCTGTTTTGCTTATTTTTGCATATTTTGATTGGTTTTCCAAATTTTATCGATTCAAGTTGCTTTTTAGTAGTTGTTATTGCATTTTTGACTTTGATAACTTATTCTTGACTTCATCCACGGGTTTTTATAAAATAATCTCTCGAATCACATTTAAAAGCTCGTTTCTCCAATTTATAAATTCTATTTAAAACACACACTTTCGCACTTCGAGCGAAGTGGAAGGGTGATTAAATGGTTGGGCAAAACACGGACCATGAATCTGTGCGTTTATCCTTCTGATTAATCCCCGACCTATTTAATTGATCGTTTTGACCTTCGGGTTTGGTTTACCGATGATATGAGGTAAA
Source organism: Allium cepa (assembly GCA_030765085.1). Taxonomy (NCBI): domain Eukaryota; kingdom Viridiplantae; phylum Streptophyta; class Magnoliopsida; order Asparagales; family Amaryllidaceae; genus Allium; species Allium cepa. The sequence continues at coordinate 751,667,485 of CM060931.1, read as the reverse complement.
CTTTGTACTGCTTTGAGTGTGAAAGTGACTGACGGATATTAAACCGTTTAGTGCGAACGAGTGGTTATGCGACATACGTTAACACTTTTCGGATTTCTTTTCGAGAGTTGTGACACATTCCGCCAGTTAGTGGTGTCCAGTACTGGGTCTTCGACCTTCACCACTACGGCTTGTCGCCCTATAGTATCGCTTCCGATGTTGGTCTTTATGAGCCGCATGGGTGATATTGGGTTTGTGCCTTCGGGTTTGTCACCCTATAGTATCGCTTTCTATGTTGGTCGTTATGAGCCGCATGGGTGATATTGGGTTTGGAGTCTTCGGGCTCATGGATCCTTGTTGTACAATACTGAGCTCGAGCAATCATATGTTTCATTGATATTATATTCCCTTGGTATCGCCCATCTTGTTGGTCTTTTTGAGCCGCATGATGTATAACGATTACCTTGTGGAACTTATATACCTTATGCCTATTTGTTATTTGTCGTTTTGGCTTGCTTTGGGATATTTGTATCCTTTGTTTATCTATGTTGCCAATGATACGAGGCTTGTCTTGATATGTTCATCTTTTGTTAGATGATTGTGTTATCTCTTTTAGAGATATTTGTTATACTTTGTAACTTTGCAGGTTTATTGTTGTTCAGCTTATCTAATTGATTTGTTTAGCTAGACTGACCCGTGTATTAATTACTCGGGTCAGACCGAAATGTTTCAGGTTAGGTGCCTTTGGACTTAGCCTATTTTGCTTCCGCATGGACTACTCCGCTAGCTTCTTTTTGTCATAGCTTTTTGTGTAGTCCTATTTTGTTGTAACTCTGATATGTATTCTTGTGAACTCGTCTGTATATTGTGGTTTGCTATACCACTTGACATGTATTATTTTGTATACTCTGCTATGTATCAGTATATGTGTATATGATGGTTTACTGTTCTGTGATGTATATTGCATTTGAGTTGTTATATTCTGTTCTGATAGATCCTCTAGCCACCTATGGTTTTGTTTTAAGTATTCATTGGATATGTCGATCTGCTTGGTAAGGCAATTGTCGATGTATTCAATAGATAATTAAAGCAAGGCTATAGATGGTCGCTCCTAAACAGCCTTATTCTCCGTGTTAGCAGATGGTATTATCTATTAATACTCTTTGCTAGCGTGGGTATAGAGGTGGGGCTTCACAGCGTGGTATCATAGCTGAGTTCAGAACAAAATATGATAAACACAGAATAGAGCACATATTACGATACATCAGAGTGTGATAAGTGACACAAATCTTTGAATCATCTTGTCTCTCTATTCCTTCTACCATCAAAGGTTAGATAGGATTTGGGAATATGCCTAGGAATGCATTTAAATTCCGTAGTATTCCATATTGAATAGTGCTTTAGTGAACTGTTAAATCTTTTTGACTTTTTGTTAATTTAAACACAAATGTATGCAATATTCATACACAGATATGATTATAGAATCAAACATAAATGCAAATATAAAGTAAAATCAGTAAAGGAAAGAACACACCGGATTTTATACTGGCTCGGAGTTACGCTACATCTAGTCCCGCACACAAGTACGGATTTCCTTTCAAAAACAATCTTTACAATTACACCCGCGATTTCAAGGCTACGAGGTACACCCTACAGAATCACAATCCTTAGGGTAGAGATACTTGATTTCTCGGGCAACAAGTTCACCCAATTGATTTCTCAAGGCCACAATCACACCTTATCTCGCTTGATTGATTTTCAAGGCTAATATCACACCTTTTCTCACTATGTTGATTAAAAAAGCCTATAACTCTGAATAGAACTGAGGATCTTGTTGAGATAGTGATAGAGAATCAAACCAGAGATAATCTAGTTAGATTCAATGTTGATTTGACAGAGTAATGATAAGAATTTGTATATAGAAATGTGGAAGAAGAAGAGGAGTGAAAAACCATAAAAACTGAATTAAAATTCGTTGAAACTAACCCCTATTTATAGAAGAACAACAGCCATGTCAATTCGTGAAGAGTTATGACGAATAAACACATCTTTTGAAATTTAAATTTTGAACTCAACTGACACCATGTCGACATACTTGAGTATGTCGACATCCCAAAGGGATTTTTGGTGTTTTGATTTTCTTTGAAAATAACCTTTATTTTATATTGAAACTATTTTAAACTTTATAACTATACTTGACTATAATTAAAATACATAAGTAAATATAAGGAATAATATATACAAAATTTTACTATAATTTTATATTTAAAATCTAAGTATAAATATTAAAAAGTTAAATATATTATATTTAAAAGATAGTTTAAAAACAAGAATAATTTGATTTTGAAACTAAAGATTATTTTGAGGCTAAAAGTATTTGAAATCAGGATAGATGTTTTTAGATGCTTTTAAAAGGAAGGTTTTGAAATCATTTTGAAAACAAGATATAATTTCGAAAAATAATTTAGAATAAAAAGTTAGCGGATACAAAACAATGTTCCACTAGATTTTTCGTAGGTTCCATCCTACTTAAGGTTCCATTCCTTTAACATGCTCGAAGTGGATTCCATTCCACGAATAAATTGGATTTTAAGGTGCTATTGCTTTTCTATGAGTTTTAATAAAATTTCTAATTAAAAAATAATAAATTACTTGAATTCTTGAACTCTTGATAATCTTGATACTCATGAGTCTTCAATCTTGATATCTTGAATCTCCATATTGTACAGTCTTCATTCTTGTTACCTGCGTGGTTAAATCCTACATATACATATATATCTAAACTTATACTGTTAGTATTTATATTTTATAATCTATTCTAAGCTTGTTGTCATCAAAACCATCATCTCATGGACTAACAATCTCCCCTTTTTTGATGATGACAACCTTTGTTTATAAAATATTACTTCTATCCAAATAACTCCCCCTAAATCTATGCCTAACTACCCTATTTTATACTTTTCCCCTTTTGTCATCAACAAAAAAACTAACTCTAAACTATATAACACCAAACTATATAACTCCCCCTCATTCTTGGACTAAAATACCTCAATTAATAAACTTATACAATGGAATATAGAATTGATAATCACAATAATGAATCAAAGATTATATACATGTCAATGTATAATTATACATGTTTCGTACAACAAACATCTATCCACACTAAATATTAATCAAATTCAAACCAAGCCAAAGAAAATGAAATCAAATAAATCAAGGCAAACAATTCAAACAAAGCAACCAAATAAAATTAAACGTTACGTGGAACTTCCACCCATCCTTCTTCTCCAAAGATAGGGTCTGGCTTAATAGCATCCCAATTTTCATTGTCATTGGTGAGAGAGAGACTGGAGGATGTGTTTCATTATCATCCTTGTGTAGGGAGGAAATCATCCATCGTATTGCATCGAAATGCATTTCTTGCTCTTTGATCATCTGCATTTGACTCAATTCTAAGTGTCGCTGGTTACGAAGAATGAACGAGAGAATATTCTTGAACGAATTAACAGTTTCTTCAAGATTTTCGGATAAGTTATGAATTGGATTAGCCATATTTAGATTTTTGAGAAGAATGAGAGATAGAATAGATAAGAAATAGTTTTCAGTGATGAATTCTAGAAGGAATTGGTATTTATAGGTGTAGAAATTCGTTTGAAATGAATAGACATATGGTAAATATTCAAATTCAAAATGAATTTTCATTTCTGACCAGTGCATGTCGACATGGTCATAGGGGGTATGTCGACATGGTGTAGTGAAATTTGATGATATATTTTTATTTTGTGAATAATTGTGTGTGTGTGTGTATAATATACTAACATTTATTCTGGAGATAAGACAAGCTAGATAACAGAAAAGAAATTCCATTTCATTTCATACTAAGATGATACAACGATTAATTATAAAGAACTACACGAACATTCAAATCAAAATAAACTAAAACTAATACAACGAGATACGATAAGATAGAACTAGTTAGAGGAGGATGATGATGAAGAAAGTCCAAGTTTCTTGCTGACTTTGGAAATGAACTTGTTCATCTTGGATGAAATTTTCTCCAACTTCTTACTAACGAATCGTTTAAGATTCCATTGATTCTCAACAATCGTCTTTTGGTTTTTGAAAAGGGTTTTGTTGGATGGATTAGGAGGATATTCGATGCTTTCCAAAGAGGTTTCACCTTCTTCTTTTTCAATTTCCATTTCATCCCCTTCTTCTTCCTCTTCCTCTTCCTCTTCCTCTTCTTCCATTTCCTCATAAGCCAAACGCTCTTCCTTTTCGGCAAGAGTCTCATAAGGTTGAAAAACAAATGGAATTTTCATAAGTGAAATGTTGGAATGATTGAAAACTTTTCTACAAAAACAAATTCTTCACCTTTGAAATCCACTCCAAAATAGTTTAAAATCCGAGTGAGACAAATACCATGATACAAAGTATTCTCACCCATTTCAAGATTTTTGGGACGCAGTTCACCCAAAATAACTTGCACCCAATTTATGTCATAATTTCCAAGAATAGAAAAAAGTGCTTTGCAAACTTTTGAAGTAGGATTGTTAAAATTCCCCGATCTTGGTCAAAGTATGTTGCAAAAGAAGAATGACAATTCTTGCTTTTGGTCGGAAATTTCGATTTTTGAATTCAAAATTATCATTCCCTTCGAAAATGTGATGAAATGTCGCACGATCATTTTCATCGATTTTAAATTTAGAGAGATCCATTCCCATACTCTTGCAATTGAGAATGGTACCTAAAAGATCACAGTTCAAGACAATTCTATTGCCTTTGATACTACTCCAAATTTCATCCTTATTTCCATTATAAAATCCACGATTTAAATTTGCATAGAAAATTTTGACAAGATTTGGATAGCAAACAAAATCATTTTGAGAAGCATCAACAAGACTAAGAATTTGATTGTTTGCAAAAAGAGAATCAATTTCATAAGAAGCAAAATCTTGAAAGAAAGCAAACTTTCAGGGATGGACTTTGGAATAATTAGCAAATTGATGTATGCTTTTATTGCCTCCGGATCATTGAAGAGTTGCTCTTTTATCTTTCTGGAAATTTTCATGGTGGAGGGGTTGCTTGAAGAAGCCATTAAAGTAGAGAGTAGAGAGTAGAGAGCTTGAAGTTTTGAAGAGAGAGTTTGAATTTGAAAACGAGAGTGAAAAGATATGATAAAAGATAGTGAATAAATAGATTCTCAAAGGACATGTTCTGTGGTCAAAAGGTAGCTTTTCAGAGAATTGAATGAAGTGAAAAGGTGGAGGGAAATTCAAACATTTGAATTCAAATTTTGAAATTCAAATTCTGGTACTCATGGCGACATCATGGTAGGGACCATGTCGACATATGCCAGTAATTTTTGTGATTTATATTTCCTAAGTTCTCTAATAAATATATATATACTTTATTATTTTTAATGTCTCTATATTTCTGAAATATTATTGGACTTATAGTATATTTCAGAAAGTATTATTATACTATTAAAAATAAAAAAAATAAAAAATAAAGTTTAAAATTCAAACAACACACCAATTCAAAATCAATCAATCAAGCAATTAAGCATCTAATTCTAAGCAAGCAATTCAACCAATTATATTGTAAATGTGTGCCTTTTTCTGAGTCCGTTTCTCTGAATTCGTCGGAGTCGTGAACTGCCGTGAAACACAAATTTGAATTATCTATTTTTTATCATCATCACTTGAGGACGAGTCTGAATCATCTAGAGTAGCAGTAAATGCACGCTTTCGTTTCTTTGCTGGATCATTGTTCATAGGAGGATTCTGCCTTTTTGGATACGTGCAGTCTCTTTTGGTGTGGCCTGATTCATCACATTTGAAACATTTGACATTATTTGGCACTACATTCTGATTTCCAGAGTTCTTATAGTTGTTTCTCTTGATATTATTCATCTTTCAGTATTTCAGGAATTTTCTAAAATTTCTGGTCATAAAGGCTATCTCTTCATCATTATCATGTTTGAGTCTGATCCATCGGTCAATGCATTGAATGCCATTGATTTCTTTTCTGATGCTTTGCTTTCTCTTCTCCCGATCATTTGGACTTCAAATGACATTAGATTTCCAATTAATTCTTCTATCTTTAAGGTACTGATGTCATTTGCCTCTTCGATCGCCAGTGTCTTTTGATCCCATTCTAGAGTAAGAGAATGTAAAAAATTCTGACATGATCTTCTTCAGAAAATTCCCTTCCCAAGGATATTAAAGAATACACAATATCCTGAAATCTTCTATACACATCTGAAATAGACTCATTAGGGTTCCTTTTAAATAATTGAAACTGGTTTGTGAGCATGGGGATTTTGGTCTGTTTAACTTTTCTTGTTCCTTCGTGAGTTACTTGCAAAGTTTTCCAGATTTCATATGCAGACTTACAAACTGACACTCTATTAAATTCATTTCTATCAAGTGAACAAAACAGAATATTCATTGCTTTAGAATTATTTTGTGCAACAGTCTTTTTCTCAACGATCCACTGTGCAAAATCAGTTGTGGGTTCAGAATATTCAGTTTGTGTGATATTCCAAGTGTCTAATCCTATAGATTGCAAATATATTTTCATCCTACATGCCCAATATGCATAGTTACTGCCATCAAAAAGTGGTGGTCTGACAATAGATTGACCTTCTACAAATGAACTAGTGACAGTGATACTAGTGTTAGTAACAATACCAGTGTGGGTAGCCATTTTGAAAACATTTTCAAAAATCAGATTATGAAACTTTGAAAACCTTGCTCTGATACCAAATGTGAGAAATGCGGATTAAGGATCTTAAGGCTAAGGATAAATACTAGAGGGAGGGTGAATAGTGTTTTAGTGAACTGTTAAATCTTTTTGAGTTTTTGTTAATTTAAACACAAATGTATGCAATATTCATACACAGATATGGTCACATAATCAAACACAAATGCAAATATAAAGTAAAAGCAGTAAAGGAAAGTACATGCCGGATTTTATACTGGTTCGAAGTTACCCTACATCAAGTCCCGCACACAAGTACGGATTTCCTTTCAGAAACAATCTTTACAATTACACCCTCGATTTCAAGGCTACGAGGTACACCCTCCAGAATCACAATCCTCTGGGTAGAAATACTTGATTTCCCGGGCAACAAGTTCACCCAATTGATTTTCCAAGGCTGCAATCACACCTTATCTCGCTTGATTGATTTTCAAGGCTAATATCACATCTTTTCTCGCTATGTTGATTACAAAAAGCCTATAACTCTGAATAGCACTGAGGATCTTGTTGAGATAGTGATAGAGAATCAAGCCAGAGATAATCTAGTTAGATTCAGTGTAGATTTCGGCAGAGTAATGATAAGAATTTGTGTATAGAAATGTGGAAGAAGAAGAGGAGTGAAAATCAAGAAAAACTAAATTAAAATTCGTTGAAACTTACCCCTATTTATAGAAGAACAACAGCCATGTCCATTCGTGAAGATTATGACGAATAGAGACTTCTTCTGAAATTTAAACTTTGAACTCAACTGACACCATGTCGACATGGGTTACTTGAGTATGTCGACTTCCCAAAGGGATTTTTGGTGTTTTGATTTTCTTTGAAAATAACCTTTATTTTAAAACTATTTTAAACTTTATAAATATACTTGACTATAATTAAAATACATAAGTAAATATAAGGAATAATATGTATAAAATTTTACTATAATTTTATATTTAAAATCTAAGTATAAATATTTAAAAGTTAAATATATTATATTTAAAAGTTAGTTTAAAAACAAGATTAATTTGATTTTGAAATTAAAGATTATTTTGAGGCTAAAAGAATTTGAAATCAGGATAGATGTTTTTTGATGCTTTTAAAATGAAGGTTTTGAAATCATTTTGAAAACAAGATATAATTTTGAAAAATCATTTTGAATAAAAAGTTAGCGGATACAAAACAATGTTCCATTAGATTTTTCGTAGGTTCCATCCTATTAGGGTTCCATCCCTTTAACAGGCTCGAAGTGGATTCCATTCCATGAATAAATTGGATTTTAAGATGCCAGTGCTTTTCTATGAGTTTTAACAAAATTTCTAATTAAAAAATAATAAATTACTTGAATTCTTAAACTCTTGATAATCTTGATGCTCATGAGTCTTCAATCTTGATATCTTAAATCTCTATACTGTATAGTCTTCATTCTTGTTACCTGCATGGTTAAATCCTGCATATACATATATATCTAAACTTATATTATTAGTATTTATATTTTATAATCTATTCTAAGGTTGTTGTCATCAAAACCATCATCTCACGGACTAACGCTCTTATCTCCTAGTCCAGGGCAAACTTCTTGATTTAACCAGGCTACAAGATCACCTAATTGATTTACGGGCTATAATCACACCTAATTGATTTACGGGCCACAATCACACCATTTTCAATCACACTTTGATAGAGAGAGACTTGATACACTTCTTTGATTAAAAATGATCCTTTAACTCTGAATAGCACTGAGATTTTGGAGAAAGAGTGGTAGAGAATCAAACTAGAAATGAACGAGTTTGATTCACTTGGAATTTCGGTAGAGCTTTGTTAAAGCATTTGAAATATAAGAGAATATTTGAGTGGAGAAAGAGTGAAGAAATAAAGAAAAATTAACTTAAAATTCGTTGAAAATAACTGGTATTTATAGAAGAATAACGGTCATGTCCATTCATGAAAGGTTATAACGAATAGACGCTTCTTTTGAAAATATGAATTTTAAATTCCACATCTACCATGTCGACATGGGGGGATGAGGAATGTCGACATGCCTATGTTATTTTTGAAAATAGATTTTGCTTTAAAATGATTTCTATTTTAAAACTTGTCAAAACAATTTCTAAATTTTGTAAACCAGTACGAAAATAGTTTAACCTTAAAAAAGAGTTTTAGAAAGTAATTATAAAATATATAATCTATAATATAAAGGTAATTTTAAAAACTAAATATAGATTTCTTTAAAACTAAAATATTAAAATCAAGAGATGGTTTAAAAAAAGAGATGATTTTGAAATTGATATGATTAAAATAGTTTTTGAATTAAGGCTAAAATATTTAAATTGATAGAGATGACTTTAAAGAGATAGTTTTGAAAAAATAAATAACTATGAAAATTCCGTGGATTCCATTCCACTAGAGAAGGTCGTGAGTTTCATCCCACTAAAGAGGTCGTGGGTTCCATCTAACTATTAAAGCAAGAAGGTGGATTTCATTCCACAATTAAAATCCGAATAAAGATTTTAGTGTTATTATGAAGTTTTAACATAAATCTAGACTCTATTACTTATCTTGATATTTTGAACACTTAATACTCATGAGTCTTCAGTCTTGATTTCTTCAATCTTGAATTCGTCAACCTTAGATCTCTATACTGTACAGTCTTCATTCTCAGTACCCGCATATATATATCCTGCATATACATATATATTTTGACAAGAATATTAGAATTTATATTTTATAACAAGTATTAAGGTTGTTGTCATCAAAACCATCATCTCAGGAACTAACACTATCTATTTGTACAAAAGAAACATTTGTAAAATATGAAATGATACATGATACATATTTCTCATAGAGCTAAAACTCAAAATGCTTCACGGCTATTTCTAAAAAATGAATCGCATAAAATGAAAACATAAATTAAAAATTAATTCTCTAATGTAGTGTCATTAAAAAAAATATTGTAGGGAATCTCGCGCACCAAAAAAATACTACGATTTTCTCATGGATGGGGAGAAGGAGGATCATGTCTTAGATGACGACACTCTTCTGTCTTTCCAACAAACACCACAAAGTAGAGACTCTGCATTTTGGCTTGGAGCAATGAAATTCTAGATGGATTTCATGTAAGAAAACAAAGTATGGAGTTTGTCGGACATACGCGAAGGGTTAAAACCCATCAACTGCAAATGGATTTTTTTGGAAAAGGGTAAATATTGGAGATATCATGTTGATTTAATTGAAAAACCGTATGTTATGCTCTTTGTTACTTGTTTGTTATGAATAATGATAATTTTGTTCATCTCTGCTTTGTATGTTACTTGTATGTTTAACCAAGATCTACACCATCTTTTCATGAATTTGTATACGCTTGTGTCGTTCGATTTTATTATTGTTTAAATAAAAAAGGACAAAAATAAATTTTGGAAAAATCTTGTTAATAAGTCAGTTTTCATAATACGAGATCTGGATTTGAATGTTTACATACAAATTGCTATATGAATAAAACCTTGAAATAATTTCATTAATTAATTATAATTGACAATATAATATGACGACTTAATTATTTTATGTTTAAATTATTGTAAAACAAATTTTAATAATTAAAACAAAAGGGAAACATTAATTGAGTAATTTGTTTCTTGTTTTACAATTCTATCAAGGCTAGTAATAGATCTTTATTTAAAATACGAACAATCTAATCCAAAACTATTTGGATATAATTTTTATTTTGTTTTATATCAAATTTTGTTTTGATTTGTGTTTGTGTGTATAAGGAATGATATTTATGTGTGCATGTGTGTGCATGTGTATTTAACTCAAAGTACCAAAAGGGGTCTCATAAAAATAGAGTAGTAAACTTTTGAACTACATTAATTAGATATTGTATTCATTGTTTTATTACATGTAATATAAATAAAGTCTATTTCATTACAAACCGTTGTACTATACACACCCACAAAAATACACAGATGCACAGGCACACAGATATATATTTAATCCCACAAAAATTGTACGATAAAAGTATATATAAAGGGGAAACAGGTAAATAGACACAAGGAAGAAGTTGCAAAACTAATTAGTCTCGAGGACAACAAGTTTGCTTTTTAGTCTGAAGGACACATTTTAGTGTAAACTGAAAAATGATAGTTACAATTATCATTCTGTGATTTAAACTAAAAGTGTCCTTGAGCCTAAAAACAAACTTCTGGTCCCTGAAACTAAATTTTTCTCTAATTTTTCCTTGGGTCTAAAAACCCCAAGGGGAAATGTGTCCGTTGCGATGTAAATCTCAACACCTAAATAACGTTCACATAAAATTATGTACACTTTTCATATGTTGCACTAGCATTTTTATACATGGGTGCAACTTGACGCGTTCATTATAATATACAAACAATTTAAAATTAAATTAAACTAATCTTAGACAATTGTAATAAAATGAAGATTTTATTCAAATGAAAATTTAGAAAAGTTCTAAACAAATTTAGACCGCATAGGCCCAATAAGATCCAAAAGGATTTTTTTTTTTGAAACATAACTAATTACCCCACTTCCGACTGATCCAGTTCCAACACTAAATTGTTACCTATTTCACTAAAGAAGTGTTTGTTAACGTTATGAAATGATATACAATACATATTTCTCATAGAACTAAAACCCAAAATGCTTCGTAAGTTGTTCTAAAAGAGGAATTACATAAAATAAAATGGTTAATTAAAAATTAATTTTCTAATGTATTAGCATTAAAAAAGATTAATATATAGCATATTCTTTCATTACATGTAATTTCAACTAAAGATAACTAATTTCGACTAACTCTCTAGTTTGATTTAACTCGAAATACATTGCATCTAACTTATAAACATTACTAGTACAATGTAAACACATATGTTGTGCATGTGTGAATAAACACGTGTGAGGGTACTCGTAATATACTAATTACGAGTCAAACTATAAATAGATCTCTAACCTTATTCCTTTTTCTATAATTATCTTACCCCACTTCTAAAACTCTAATCACTAAATCAGTTTATAATCCACTAAATCAAATCCAAATTAAACGAGTTAATATGGAATCGATCACCGCGAAGAGAGATATGCAATTAAATAGAATTTATTGAGAGGTTTGGCATTTTCAATGTGGAAAATTTATGGAGAGCGAAGGAGGAGGATTCAGCTCGGATCGAAGAAAATGCATGGCTAATAGGTGAGTGAGATTTATCATATTTGTGCATATATTGATAAGACGTAGTAATTCTTCCTTTATGATCTAAAACCAAATTTATAAATGATGTAATTAATAATTAAAATATGATTTTTATACATTTGACTAGGATGTAGTACGTCATGGCTAGATGTTTAGAAATAAAAAAATTAATCGATTATGAGTAACAGAAGTTAATCTCTCTCTAATTAAAAAGTGCATAATACAAAGTTATTTCAAATTAGACATATTATATATCAAAAGTATAGTTCGCGATGACACGAGTCCACTGGTGGTGTTCTTTCGTCGATTGGATGTACGGATTGGTCAAGAAACGCATCGAAGATATGACAAATGTGGACCATCCATTCTAGGATTCTCAATCAACAGCAAAACATCGACCATAGAGCGATCAGAGGGCACAATCGTGTAGGGGACGACGTGGAGAGTCGATCCAGATGCTTGGATCGATGAGATCGGCCATGGATTCATCAGAGTTGGTTGGAGAGTGCACGACGACTCTTCGGTTCTCGTGGCGGTGGCAATGATCGAAGTGGACCCAGGTTGTCGGCAAACGTGGAGGCGGCGCTAGGGATTTCATAGCTACAGTCGTATTTGGCAATGATGGTGGATGGCATGCGTGGTAGCGATTAGTAAAGGTCGATAAAGAGGGTAGCGTGCACGAACTTGTAGTGGATGTTAATGAAAGGAAACTTAATTAATAAATTAACTAATTAAATTTAAAATTGCATACAATTGAATCAAATAAGGTCCTATGCTTTAAAAGCTTACAACTCTTGCATACAACCTTTTTTACACGCGGTTCATTGCATAGAGACCATGGTGAGATGAGAAACGCTTTGGTACGTTGTTTGCTATATTTTGGACTACTTAAAAAATATCTTGTTTTAGTAGATTCGTTGTATGAGGGTTCTACTAGAACATTTAGGGTACTAGTATGGTGAAAAAAGTCCTCGGTTGTACTAGTGACACTTGGCGACTACGAGTTGGAGCTTGATCCAATAGCTTCGTAAATGGTAGGGGCGATGACGAGTTTTGGGCTCGATTCCAATAGTGTTGCTAGCCGTTGGGTGAATGTCTAATATGGACTTGACCTCAATAGTCATGTGAGTTTTCAGTATTCGAGCTGAGACTTTGGGCTCGATCGCTTGCATACACTTTTCGGCATTTGAGCTGGGACTTTGGGCTCGGTCGTTTGCATACGTTTTCGGCATTTGAACTGGGACTTTGGCTCGGTCATTTGCATACGTTTTCGGGCTTTGAGTTGGGACTTTGAACTCGATCGTTTGTATACATTTTCGGCGTTTGAGTAGGGACTTTGGGCTTGATCATTTGCATATGTTTTAAGTATTCAAGTTGGGATTTTAGGTTCGGTCGTGCACATACTTGTTCGGCATTCGAGTTGGGCTTTGGGCTTGGTCGTTAGCATACGTTTTCCGTACTAGGACTTTAGGCTCGGTCGTTGGCACACATTTTCGGCATACGAGCTGAGACTTTGGGTTTGATTGTGCGCATCTGTTTGTGGCGATGACGAGTTGGGACTCTGGGCTCAATTGTGACAGTGTTCGATATATGATTAGATCCAGTAGACATATTATTTTAGTGAGACCTTAGCTTATGATGTCATTATAGTATATTACTGTGTTTGCTGACTTGTTGGGAACAGATGACACAGAATAAGATATAGTTTTCGGACATAAGTGTTGTTTTACTAGCTTATTAATACTGTACACTTATATGATGCGATTATTTCACTAGACGTATGTCTTACCCCTCTATCATTTTCTTCCTTTTAATTATGCTCTGATAGGTCAATAGAGATGACTGGTGGTGCCATGAAGATGTGATGATACGATGGAGACGCATATTTACCTATAGCTATCAACTATTTTATCTCAGTTACTCCAGTCGTTAGACTGTTTTTGTTACTAGTGTAGAGAAATGAAGTATATTTGATATTGTATTATTTTGTTCGTATGAGATTATTATATTATTGATTATTTTATTTTATTACTTCCGTTGTGAGGTCAAATATAGAATATAGAAAATAGTTCCGTAATCTGTTTTATATATTTTATCTCAAAACAATAGGCTGTCTTATCTCAAAACAATAGGCTGTCTGCGAGGTCCGCGATGTCAGTTTCACTTTTAGACGTAGGTCAGGACATTGTAGTTGGCGGGTTGTTACACACAACACGATCAATCTCTAATCGGTAAGTTTTTTATTTGATTTTTTATTGATGGATTAATTATCTGTTAACAAGTTTTTGGAGGGTAGGTTACTTGCATCAACAAAAAATTAGGCTCCACAATAAAAAGAGTTCAACCTCGTAAAGCCCGAGGCTTCTAAATATACAAAAGCATGAGGTAGTTCACCACTGATCACAACAAAATTCTTTATGCTGAATAGTCTTAAATCTCGGTCCATGCAGGAAAACACGCTCAGCCACCACACAAATTCTCATCGATCATTCACAACTGATCTACAGTTCACACAGACTTCTACACCTTTAATTTCTTTGTAAAATAATTTTGGTTTCTAATATTATCTCTCCACTTAAATTTTTGGTGTCTGGACCAAAATTGAAGCATTTTTACATCCCTCGATCACAAATCAACACATCACATACATAGCTAAACTAGTAGCACCATATGGATTAACAATGAATATAACGTCATGGCCAATTGTACATCATCATATACAACTACAAATCATCATAAAAACATTTTTAATCAATATAAATACATACTACAGCAATGAAACTTTTGAAATTCACAGTTGATACACTCCCTAGTTAACTAAGTTAAACACAACAATCTCAAATACAAGCTCATACTACATTCTTTTTTATTTACAAAAAGGAGAACATTTTCTAACTACATACAACATCAACAAATCTCCAAATCAAACAAAATATTAACAACCAGCCTCTCAATTGGTCCACCGTGTCGTCGTATGTGTTGAGTCCCTAAGCTCACGGGTCACCGTCCCTTCACATGTGTATCAAACAAAATTAAGCCTATGAATTTAAAAATAAATGAATAAATAAATAAAATATATTGAATCATGTACCAAACAAACTTTAGAGTCTACAATATTGCAACACTATGCCTGCGGTCGATACAGGTTAGCAAAGGTAATTATATTGAAGTAAATTTGTCAAAGCAAAACTGAAAAGATAAAGGGTGAGATTATTAGAATGTTTACTTCTGAATATGGTTAGGAACCAGATTTGTTGATTCTGATCTACAACATGAATCAAAAACAATAAGGAAACCAATACATACACATATCCAATAATTCATTTTTATTCACTTTCAACAAATCAGAGTGTACAAGAGATAATAATTAACTGCAGAATCATGAGATTACAATGGTATACAAGTGCAAATGTTAGACATAGTACGGCGAATCAGGAAACCTTTGAGACACGTAATACGTTTTCCTTAAGGAATTATTCGCCCCCACTATCTGCAGCGAAGTAGGTAGCGAAATCCCTCCAGGATACAACAAAGTAGAAATTTCAGAAGCACGGGGAAGAAGGGAGTTTGAATAATGCAATGTGGCCAGGCAGAAAAAGAAGTATATATAAAGGCTGAAGGGTCATGACCGTTGGAAGCAGTTGCCAAAACGCGACCGTTTGTTTGAAGATACGACTGTTGGAAACAATCGAACCTGTTCCGTACGGTCACGCACGCGCCCTTGTGCCCAAGTACCCATCTTTGACCTATAATAATATTTTATAGGTCCAAACCCTTTTTAGCCCAAGTCATGCCATTGTGTCAAGTCCAAGTTATTTGACAATATCCAATTCAAATCATTACTATATATGAAGATATAGTTCATAATATTTGCCAATGTGGGACAAATACTATTGCAATCTTCCAATAATCCCCCACAAGATTGTAATATTGTTTATTTATGTATTCGAGAAAGTACCTTTTGGTTTAAACTTTTCTCCTTAGTCCATATATTTAAACTTCAACAGAATATTTGGTAGTGAATACTTAAACCAAAATCCTATACAATGAAGCGAAATCTATGAACACGTAAATATTATCATGCTTCTGTAAAATTTCATAACCGTAGATTGGTTATTAATTTCTTCCTGGTTTTCATGAACATTTATAAGCTATATCCAAACTTTATTGAAACATTATTTTCTTATGTTCATATAGGTGTTCATTATTTCCGTCCTTGTTACTTATGGATAAATGATCACCACAAAACGTAACAATACAAACATTGAGTCCCTCATGTTTGGCAACCACTTAACTGCAACTTGTTGTTACCCATTAAACTTTAGACTTAAGGAGCATAAGGTCGAGTTTCCATTGCAGGTGATTTAAAAAGGTTTTAGACCCATTTGACAACTAGTTGTTCTAATCATTTCTCTTGGTTATCCTTTGGTTAATGGGTCTGTCAAATTTTCCTTTGATCTTACATATGTAATTGTGATGACGCCATCCACAATTAATTCTTTAACATATACATGTCTCAAGCTTATATGTCTAGGCTTTCCATTATAAATCTTATTATATGCTCTAGACATTGTAGCTTCACTATCGCAATAAACAGAAATGGCTGATGATGGTTGTGGCCACAACTTTATCTCTGTTAACAAATTTCTTAACCATTATGTTTCTCTTGCTAATGCATCTAAAGCAATAAATTTTGCTTCCATTGTAGAATGTGTGATAATTGTTTGTTTCTTAGAGGCCCATGATTTGGCACCTCCTGCAAGAGTAAAAATCCACCCAGTAGTTTCTTTATTTTCGTTTTCAGGAGTCGAACCACTTGCATCCGAGTATCCTTCTAAAACTGCTAGGAAATTTCCATAGTAGAGTCCTAAATTACTTGTTCTTTTAAGATAACCTAAAACTCTACCGATTGCTTTCCAATGTGAAATACTAGGATTATTCGTATATCTAGACAGTTTGCATACTGCATAAGAAATATCAGGACGAATGCAATGCATAGCATACATGAGACTGCCAATTACACTTGCATATTCTAGTTGAGCAACTGCTCTTTCAGAATTTGCAAATATTTCAATAGAAGAATCATAAGGGCTACTTGCTTATTTAAAATTTAAATGCTTATACTTAACAAGTATCTTTTCAATGTAGTGAGACTGACATAAAGCATATCCCTCACGATGTTTCCTCACTTTTATTCCTAGAATAGTATCAACTTCCTTCAGGTCTTTCATTTTAAAACACGAAGTTAAATATTTCTTTGTCTCATTTATTCCTTCCATATTAGTACCAAATATGAGCATATCATCCACATATAAGCATATTATAATACCATATTTATTTGTGAATTTTGAATAGATGCACTTATCAGCATTATTATGCTTGAAGCCATTAGACAAAATTACAGAGTCAAATTTCTCATGTCATTGTTTTGGTGCTTGTTTTAATCCATATAATGATTTGACTAGTTTGCAAACCTTATTTTCATTTCCATTCATGACGAATCCTTCTGGCTGTTCCATATACACTTCTTCGTCTATCTCTCCATTAAGAAAAGCAGTCTTGACATCCATTTGATGTACATATAATCCATGAATAGATGCAAGAGCAAAAAGAATCCTTATTGATGTTAGTCTAGCGACTGGAGCATATGTATCAAAATAATCAATGCCTTCCTTTTGCCTAAATCCTTTGGCTACTAGCCTTGCGTTGAAAGTTTGAACAGATCCATCTGTGTTGTATTTCTTTCGAAACACCCATTTACATCCAATTGGCTTGGATCCGACCGGTAAATCTGTTAGAAACCAAGTATTGTTAGATAGAATTGAATCCATCTCGCCCTGCATTGCTTCTTTCCAGAAAACAGCATCTCTTGAAGTAATAGCTTCTCTAAAAATTTTAGGATCTTCTTCGTTATTCAAAATATAAATTTTCTCATCGAGTAATTTATTTCTATCACCAACAACAAGGTGAACTATGTCATCCGGTGAGACAAAATCTGGATCTAAGCCTTTGGCTTTCCTTGGTCTTTGACTTCTTCTAGGTTCATCAGGTACATTTTGAAGCCTTCTTTTATTTGGAGAACTATATTCAATGTTTTCATCATTCCTTTTGTAGATGATTTGTGTAGAATCTTGAACCGTCATGGAATCACATAAAAATTTATTTTCGATGAATTCTACATCTCTTGATTCCACAATCACATTAGATTCTACATCTAATAATCTGTATGCTTTAGAATTTTCAGCATATCCTACGAATATACTTTTTAACGCTCTTGGTCCATGTTTTATTCTTTTCGGATCCGTGACCCTATAGAAAGCTAAACATCCCCAAACTTTTAGATATTTCAAGTTTGGTTTTCTTCCTTTTCATAATTCGTAAGGAGAAGTCTTGGTTTTCTTTGATGGAATTATGTTATGCAAATGACACGGTGTTAAGAGTGCCTCTCCCCACAAATTGACATGTTGTTTAGCATTTAAAATTAGAGCATTAGTCATTTCAACCAAAGTTCTATTATTTCGTTTAGCCAACCCATTTTGTTGTGGGGTATAAAGTGTGCTCGATTGATGAATGATTCCATTTTCTTCACAGAAGGATGAAAATTCGAAGGAAAAATATTCCCCACCTCTATCACTTCGTAGCACCTTAATCTTCTTTTCCTTTTGATTCTCAACATTGGTTTTGAAACGTTTAAACATTTCAAAAGCTTGATCTTTTGATCTTATTAAATAGACTTGTGTATATCTAGAATAATCATCTATAAATGTAATAAAATATCTATTACCACCTCTAGTTAATATACCATTCAATTCACAAATGTCAGAATGTATTAGTTCAAGTAGTTGAGTATTTCTTTCAGATTTTGGAAACGGCTTTTTGCACATCTTTGCTTCAATACAAATTTCACATTTAGACTGGTTGACATTATCATAAGAAATTATTCCTTCTTTATACATAAATTGCAAATTTTTGTAATTTAGATGTGCTAATCTATTATGCCATAAATGAAATGAATCAACAACATAAGCAAATTCGGTCATTTTATTAATACTTAACTTAAACATACCATTACAAGCATATCCTTTCCCAACAAACATATCACCCTTAGACGGAATAAAACTATTACCATCTAGAACTCCCTTAACACCTTTATTACATAGGAGACTTGCAGAAACCAGATTGTTTCTGATTTCTGGAACATGTAAAACGTTAACAAGAACAATCGTTTTGCCAGAAGTGAACTCCAATTCTATGGTTCCTTTTCCAACGACAATTGAAGCATTATGGTTTCCCATAAGCACCTTGCTATCATCAGAAACCTTCTCATAGGATTTGAATAATGACCGGTTGTTGCATACATGAATAGTAGCACCAGAGTCATACCACCGATCATTGTCTTCGGTAGCATCTGCCATGCTCAATTCTGTGATCATATCGATGTTTAATTTTGAAACCATGGCAACGATCTCTGATTCTTCGTGTTCAACCATGTTTGCATTGTTGGTGATGCCTTGATTGTTCTTTTTACCCTGGTTAGTATTATGTCCTTGCTCCTTTTTCTGTTTTTTGAAAAATCTGCAGTCGCGTTTGTAATGCCCAGGTCTGCCACAGAAGTAGCAGTCGCCCTTTCCATTGCCGTTGTTATCTCTTTTGCGTTTTCCGGAGGGCTTGTTGTCATATCCAACATTGTTAATATTGGAAGTAGGAGTAGATTCAAAAACTCTTTTCTCACGAATTCTGGTTTCTTCTTCAATACGAAGATGCTTTTGAATCTGTTCCATTGTGAAATCCTCCGTAGAATGCATAAGCTTTTTTCGATAATCACTCCAATTCTTAGGGAGTTTGGCCATTACAGCCCCAACTTGCAAATCCTCTGCGATGTTGATTTTTACATCCTTTAATTTGTTAAAGATTACTCGTAGTTCATGCACTTGGTCTATAACAGAGGCGTTATCAAGCATCTTAAAGTCAAAGAATTCGAAAATTAAAAACTTATCTGCGTCTTGCTTTTCGTTGCTGTATTTTGTCTCCAATGCTTTCCAGATTTCCTGAGGCGATTTGACAGAAGTAAAAAGATCGTACAATCGATCGGACAGGGTATTAAGAATGTATCCCCTGCATACGACTTCATCTTCCTCCCTTTTCTTTCTCTGCGCAATAAGTTCTGCACTATCCTTATCAGTAGGCGCCGGAATGGGCCGTAGATCAGTGTCGAGGACATACGCAATCTTTAGAGTGGTGAGAAGGAACAGTAGTTTATCCTGCCAGCGAGTGTAGTTAGTGCCGTCAAAACGATCCAGTTTTTGAATTCCTGATTCATAATTTTGTAAGTGGAGTCTGATCCAGTTGCTACCGCCATTGGAATAATTCCTTAAGAATGTTAGATATAGTACAGCGAATTAGGAAACCTTTGAGGCACGTAATACGTTTTCCTTAAGGAATTATTCGTCCCCACTATCTGCAGCGAAGTAGGTAGCGAAATCCCTCCAGGATACAACAAAGTAGAAATTTCAAAAGCACAGGGAAGAAGGGAGTTTGAATAATGCAATGTGGCCAGGCATAAAAAGAAGTATATATAAAGGCTGAAGGGTCATGACCGTTGGAAGCAGTTGCCAAAACGCGACTGTTTGTTTGAAAATACGACTGTTGGAAACAGTCGAACCTGTTCCGTACGGTCACGCACGGGCTCTCGTGCCCAAGTGCCCATCTTTGACCTATAATAATATTTTATAGGCCCAAACTCTTTTTAGCTCAAGCCATGCCATTGTGTCTAGTCTAAGTTATTTCACAATATCCAATTAATCATTACTATATATGAAGATATAGTTCATAATATTTACCAATGTGGGACAAATACTATTGCAATCTTCAAATAGCAAATAGGTTCATTGGATCAGGAATGATATGGAAGACCACAGATCTTATTGAGTATTATTAAGTTTTAAATTTTACAGTTTAACATATGCGCAATCCGATATGTAGTTCGGTTGGATCGGGTCGGTTCAGACTGGATTGGATAATACGATAAAATTGCATATAATTTTATGTTTTTTTTGGATCATTTGAGTCGGGATGGTTCGGGTTGATCGAGTATTTATGGTATTCTCAACACTCATACACGACTCGAGTTTATCGGGTTTAGGCCCTTTTGAGTGGGTTCGGTTCGGGTACGCATATCTTAGTTTTAATTACCATACCTGTAACAACAATAGTATAACAGTCTCACTAATAGTTTTAACCCAAGAACCCATTTAGAAAAAGGAATACTCAAAACAACTCTAAATATGATCGATCCCAATCATTAAGTTTCCTATTTTGATATTTCTAGATGAATTAATTACTTATTAATAATATTTTGGAGGGTTAATTATATCAACTAAAATTAACCCTAATGGGAGGATTTTAAGGTATGTATTTCCCATATAGGAAGCCCAACGCATTGAAAACAGCCCAAAGCATTAGGCATGGTGCTCCACTGATCATGACGAAATCATTTGTAGTGACCATAATCATCTATTCTGTACCTAGGATCGACACTTAGTACCATCCACTAGTACCCGTGAGTTGATATTTAAGCATCCAAATGCAAGATCATTTGGGTAAAAGAAAAACAAAAGAACCCTAAACGTGTTGTTGCATGCTTGTTGACTATGCCATATGGAGTGTTGTCAACGACATATGGCAATAAACTATAAGATACATTTTATATGGCTTACCTAAATACCAACACATATTTCTCATTTACTATGATTACTCGTTGAAGTAAAAAGGGTTTGTTACCCTTCATTTTGACATGTAGCAGCAACTCCAATTAGAATGTGCACTATTCTCACTACACTAGCAGTTGCGTTTACAGACTGACCACCAGCCCCATCAGATCTAAACCGTTCAATATGAAGATATGATTTTTAATTTGAAAACGAGAAGAGGCATCCCCAAGTATAGGTATGACTGCTACTGCAACAAAAGAAATATGTATCATCAATATGTACAATAATATTAGTTAGCCAGAAAAGCCGTTATGAAGGGAATAATGGGAACTTGCAGCATTAATGTTTGAAAAAAATGAAAATAAACTATGATACATTAATGTAATATAAATGTATAAAATAAATGTATGGGGAGTGTATCTAGAAGAGATGGAAAATCTCAACTTTTTAAATAATGCAATGATATCAGCTACCTCTAATTTCAATAAACATCTTCAATAAACATATTTTCTTCCATATTGTTCACTGTGCTGACAATAATAACAAATATTACATTATTTGTGTTAGTTACCAATTTTCTATTGTCATCATTATAAAGCGGGTGTTATCCCTTTTGTCAATAATCATATAACATAACATGAATAAACGAATGTAGAGCTGGAACAACAACAAGTACCATAACCAACCTTGTTTCAATCGTGCTTTGGTTGTGATATTAATAACAAGCTGTGGATCTTAGCATTGAAAAGATCAAACCAGTGAAAAGATAAAATTTAGGTTAATTAAATACCAAAGACAACTTGCATTCGAACAAAGTTTTTCTAAACAAAAGCAGAAGAAAACTGAAAAGAAGAAATTATGGTGCACGCCTATAAACATAATAGTTATTTCAGTCACGTAGTCAAACACATTTTAATATGATCTGAACAGCACTAATCATCTCACTTCGTTATTCTTTGATATTTGTATGCTAAATGTTTTCCTTTAACCAATTTTTATTCCAGTATTTGTTTAGTTCAAATATTCCTCTGTATACCTCCCTATGTGAAAAATATCGTCGTGTTCAGATGGTGATGAATTCCCGTAACATTAAACCAATACAATAAACATTTAACGTTATTTAAAATACATAATGTCTTAAAAATTAATTTGTATGCCCACATAATTGTTTCTAATATTCTAGTTTTTCAATTAAAGAAAACTAGACCTTTGACCAGTTTTTGACCCGTAAATTACTTCGGTTGATTTCTTTTCAATATCTTTGTTTTTCAAAATATTCACATCAGATTATAATCGGCAAAAGCCAAAGAACTTGCAAAACCAAATGCAAGGATATATAATTTACTCTGTGCCGTACCGGGCCACGACAAGAATAAAAAAAGAACCATCGACTAACTCAAACATATAACCAAGTGGAACCACGCCAAAAAGAAGTAGCAAATAAAAAAAAAGAACCATCAACTAACTCAAACATCTAACCAAGTGGAACAACCACGCCAAAAGAAGTAGCAACACCGATAGAAGAATCTACCAAGCTGGTACTTATTGCAGTTCAACCTATACTCATAAGCATATTTATGAACATGTATCACCAAACAACACGATAAAAAAAGCAAGTTGAACCGGGATAAATCCATTCGATAATCAAACATCGGAACTACTAATGTAGATTTCGAAACACCTAAAAATGCCAAATTTTGGAAGAAAGATCAAGAAAAATCCATTAAGTATTAGACAATAGGTCGTAATTGTTAACCATTCCATGAAATTTTAGAAATAATCAATATTTAGTAACTAAAGTTACAAAAAACATCAATCCTTTGTTAAAACAATTTTTTGAAGTTTTAACACTACGATTTCCCTAATAAAATATAAACTTGTATACAGAATCATATCAAATCAGATAGTTAATGCTTTTCCTCATAGTTCAAAGCATTAAATAATGTCTCGGTTCTTTGATGAAAAATCATCTAGATGACAACTACAGAGGAATAGAACACGGCAATTCTCAAGTCGCTGACTTTTACAAATTTTAACTCTGAATTTCATAATGTAGAAAATGCAGACTACTAAAGAATGGTATATACTAGTAACAAATCAAACAAACACATATAATTCAAAGATACTAAATTCTTAAACACAAATCAAATAAAAACAATGGATATATCGGAATAATTGATAATCAGTGTACAAGTAGAAGACAAACAAGTATATGACCTTTTATTTTCTCAGTTCCAGAAGGAGACAATAACTTCCCCATGATTGTTCCTTTCTGGGTTGAAGTAAGAAACGATTGTTCTGCCTTTCGGGGTGAGGTTAGAATCGAACTTTGATTTAATTACAAAAAGAGCCGACCTCTTTGGATTCCACATTCATTTTCCAAAAACAAAACCACCCATCTCCTAATAACATTTTAGTCGGTGAAACTCATCCATTATCATCTGCGAAATGTTAGCACTTCTCATTGAGTATACAATTATTATAATTCAGTTTTTATATTTTTCAACTTATCTAAGTATATGAAGGAAAAAAATTACTTCAACAAAACTACACAAAAAACGATCGTCATTTCTAAAAACACTAGCAAAATTCGTAACGCAATACACTAAGACTAAAGCAGCAGCGGATACAACGGTTGACAACGAAATGAAGATTTCGTGTCAAACTAATCGATGAAACGATTAGATGAAACAAGATAAATCGATTGATTGAAAATACCGAACGCCCAAATTCGTTGATCTCGAGAGGTACCGAATTCTAACTATCTCCAACACGTTGATCGTGCACGATACCGTGTTAAAAGATCTACGACTCTTTTACGTTGATCTCACGCACGAGATTCCGTGAGTCGGCTTCAAATCCGTTGATTCGAGCGCACTCGAATAACCGAAAATGGAGAAAAGAGACAACGCTCAACTTCCAATTTCAAAGAGGCACAAAGCACTCAAACAAAGTTTTATTCAAAATCAACCACTTCTTACAAATGACCACACATCCCTATTTACAGGGTTACAACTCACACTAGGTCGTTAACGACCTAACAAAACCGACCTAAACATGACAAACACAACACATACACGACCTACACAGGTGGCCGACCTAACACATGTACACAAACGACCTACGACTCAATCACAAGTGGTTTACGACCTAACAATATATACAGCGAGTTAACAAATGCAACACATAAACGACACAAGGCTCACGCGACATAACAGTATACACAACATCATGACCTATTATTACAACATACCAGTGACATAACCCATGGTACAATACAAACGACTTATTAAACCCTGCGATCTAAACAAGTAACGACCTAACACAGCTTCGGCAGCGACATAGACAAGCTTTGCGACATAAGGATTGTAACGACCCAGAATTTTTATTAATTAAAATTTGAATATTTAATTAATTTTAAATATTAATAAGTGAAATTTATAAGTCAAATAAATTTTAATTTGAATTATTGGATTTAATTGGATAATTTAATCGATAATTTAATACGTTAAATTATGGAAATAATTGAAAATTGAGTTAAAAATGATTTAAAATAATTTGGAAAATTTTATTTAATCATACTGGAGTTATAGAAATATTTTAGAACTTTTAAAATCGAATTAAAAGTTAATTTGTGAAAATTGAATATTTTAATATTTAATAATCGACTGTAAAATAGCCAATTTTTGGACAGTCTCAGAATTGAACGAAACCAGTTTCATTGGATCCGTAATAGTTATTTATTACCGGATTTCAATTTTCGTGTCAATCGGAGCTATCGTTTGATCGTGGCAGCTCGAAACGCATCGAATCGTTTTTAATTTAAATTTGGCGAGTCAAAATAGCCATTTTTCAAAAAGTCTCAGAATTGAACGAAACTAGTTTCATTGGATCCGTAATAGTTAGTTATTACCGGATTTCAATTTTCGTGTCAATCGGAGCTATCGTTTGATCGTGGCAGCTCGAAACGCATCGAATCGTTTTTAATTTAAATTTGGCGAGTCAAAATAGCCATTTTTCAAAAAGTCTCGGATTTCGACGAAACCAGTTTCATCGGATCCGTAATGTGATATTATTGTAAGGTTTCAAATTTCAAGTCAATTGGATTTACCGTTTGTCCGGTACAAATTAAAACGCCTAGAAATCGATTTAAATCGGTTTAATTCAAATTGAGCGTTTACAGCCATAACTCGAACAGATGTCAGAATTAGCTTCCGAAACCTGTTCCATTGTGTCCGGAACGCGGGATAAACCCTAGGTACGCTGGTTACGGCGTCTAAATCGGAGTTCGAAATTTCCGGGATGAATAGTGTTTACGCTAGCTTTTCTTATAAATAGCACCACACACAAATAAAAACAAAATAAAAACTAAACCCTAATTTGTTTGCCAGCCGCCATCTCTTATTTCAAGGGCTGAAACCTAATCCTCTTCATCCTCTAATTTCTCAAAATCCAAGCAATATTTTCAAAAACTTTCTGAAGCAAAGATGAAGAGCACGAGATGAGCTTTGAATCCATACGGATTTGATGGGGTTTGGAGCATCGGAGGAGGAGATAGGTGGGGCCGACACCCTACAGTCACGCACGCAATTCTATGAGAGAGGGGAGGCCGAGCTCTCTAAGCTTCAGGCCGAAGATGAGGTTGGTGATGCTCTTCGATTTGCAACTTCCCGATCGAGATATCGTCGAGTATAGGCGATGAATAATTAAACCCTAACTTGTGAGATTGGGTTCTTGTGCGTGCGTGGGTTTACTGGAGTGTTGCGTGGAGAAGAGAGGGAAGGGGGAAGTTGCGTTCTAGGGTGGAGATCAGGGGGTGCAAGGATCTAATGGCTATGGTGAATTTAGATTTTAAGTTTTATAATTATGTTATAAAGCTATGTATAAATACGTTCAAACTTGTAAAATCAATATCTTTTTCATACGAGGTCGAAAAAATACAAACTCAGTTGCGTTGGGATCGTATGGACGAGCACTACGCGATGGAGTTGGTTTGGAGTCGTTTGGAGTTAGTGAGAATTTCGGGTAAAATTAAACGCGCGTTTAATTTTATTCGAAATAAATCGCTAAAACGGAAATTAAAATCAAGGTGAGAATTTCTCACTCAATCGAATAGATTTCGATTTTATTTTAAATAGTTAGATTTAAAATATTGGAATGCATGTTTGAATGATGACTGTAAATTATTGATTGTTAAAATAGACATTATGCGCCGTTAGTAAGCGGATGTTATTTATAAAAACATATACCGCGAATATTTCATAAACAGTGAAATTGGTATTATATATAATATCAATATATATATATTGGCATATGTATATATTGCAGTTATTGATTTCCCGCATTTTTGTTTAGCGGATGAGACCCTATTACGCCGTTATTAAGCGGATAATATTTATTAAGAACATATACCGCGATAATTTCGTACTGGAGCGAAATTGGTATTGTGCTAATGTTTTTGGATGCAGGAAACAGGTTGGAGGGATCCAACTGGATTCCTCAACAGTTTTTATTTGATTATGGATATTTTGATATTCGTTGATTATCATATATGATATATGATGGATCGTTGTAGTCGTGATTGACTATTTGGTGTGTAGCATCATTGGACCCAAATTTTGGGATTTAAAAATGATTTTTTAAAGTGATTTTGAGAATATACTATATTTTTGGAATTGATCCATTTCAAATAAATAAACGTTATAAGTTTTAAAGTTATAAAAATTATGATTTTTAGGAAATATAGTTAAAAGCTGATTTTTGAAAATAAGGAATTAATGACTTTATAAAAGAGTTTAAATTGGGATTCTGAACTTGTTATAAAATGTTTAAATATAGGATTTATAAAATTTAATTATTTTATAAATCAGTATGGTGAAGTTTTTAAAAGAATTTAAAGACGTTTTAAAGAATAATATAAATTAATTTATATTAAGAGATTTATAAATGGATATTTATAAATTGAAATATGGACATTATAAAACGAGTTTTTATAAGTGTTTGAATGTAGTGGAAATGAATTTCATAAATGAATGAAATTTATAGAATTATAAACTGTGAAGTTATAAATGAAAATTATAAATAGCAAGATTTATAAATTTAGTGAAATTATTTGAAGAATAGATTGGTTAAATAAATGAATCTTATAAGTTATAAAATTTATAAATTGGAAAGTCTTTAAAAGAACGATTTTGTAAAATAATCGTATTGTAAGCATTTGACTTATAATATGGACTTTAGTTCATAATTGAGATATAAAGTAAATAGGTTAATAAAGAAAATTTATAAAGAAAGAAGTTATAAAACAAATAGAAATGGAGTTTATAAACGTTGTTTTATAAATTCGAAAACGACTTATTTTGATAAGTTAATTGTTGAAACCTATTAATGGAGTTATATTCACGTTTTTAGACAGTGAAAAATCCTTAGAGTAAAATGAATAAAAGGATGAAATTTGTTAAAGAAGTATATTCACGTTTTTGAATAGTGAATGATATATTAAAGAAATTGTTTTGAATGAGATGTTTAAATTGAATTAAAACGATCTAACGATGTTTTTAATGTGTTGAGATTCGAAACCATAGATTTCAACATTTATTGCTGAAATAGACGTTTTCGAGAAATAAAAGGAAATGGTGGACTATAACACTGTTGTTATAGTAAATGATTTCCGAAAGGAAATGTTTTGAATAGTATTGGGATTTATATATCTATTTTAAATTCGAATCCCTATACTAGTGATTTTGGGTTGTCGTAACGATGTTTTACGCAACATTCGTTTTGGCCCAAGTAAATATGTTTAAGAAAGGATTTTCTTAATAGAATGAAATATATACTTAATTCGGTTTAAGTATATGGAATATTTTCTAAGTGTTGAAAATAAAAGATTGTGAATTACTTATTTATGAATAAGTATGGAAATGTTTTCCAATATGAAGTGAATTTATAGAATTTATCTTCTTGAAGATAAATTGAAAATGAATAATTGAAATCGAATATTCATTGATATTTTGGAATTATAAATTCACTAAGGAATTTATAAAGGAAGTGGAATTTGTCTAAAAAATAAATAAATATTGATTTATTTTTGAAGAATTGAAATTATATATCTTGTAAAGATATTTTGGAAAATAAATAATTTGGAAAATTATTTGGAATCTGGTGATGTGTGCATATCCATTGATAGTTCAATAACCGACTATCAGTATTTCCCTTTGAATGGGTATTTGATGTGAATTGATTGAATTTGAATGCACACTTATTTTTGAATAAGCGCTCACTATTCGGGTTAACCGGGAAAGGACCATGGGGTCGTATAACCCATTCTGAATATGTGATACGTCGTTGTGAATTGCATTTGAAGATCGGTGTTGAAGACCGGATATTTGCAAGAGCGATAGGATGACCTATCGATTGTTTCTGCACCGAGTCGCGCCGGTATAGAAACTCCATATGTGATGGTGAATCCGATCAGGATTGTGAATATCCGGATTGCAAGGACTTCTTTGTAAGTGCCTTCGGTTTTGTTCGATCCCGGAACAGACTTGTATGGATTGTATGTCTGACATTACAAGTTGAGATATAAAGCCGATTTCTTTCAAATATATTTCTGTTGGTGGCGGAGAATTTATTCTTTGCTTAACACCCTTCTTTGAGACGTACGAGCTCAAAGGTTATATAGTTGAAGTTATCAGCGATATATCCCATTTTGGTAATGTGACATGCTGAGTGATGCTGAAATGATCATTGTGTTGATTATTGTGATAGGATCATTTATTTGATCGTCTATCTTAGTGATCATTGTGTTGATCATTTGTTGACCCAAAGCATGGCTTTTATATAAAGTATGTTTTTGTGGACGTGACTTCGTCGAGCCTCACATCCCGGAAATGGTCAAAACAGGAAAGATGCGGCAAGGTTATTAGGGGTTGCTGTAGCTCCCCTTAGGGTATGTGCATTTCCTTCTGGAAAGGGTTGGTATCATGGTATGGAGCCCAGATACTTACTCATGTTGAAAACACTCTATTTATTATGGTGTGATGTTGGATATCGAGCGCTCGGTTGAAAAGGTCCTAAAGGACCGGGGAATGGCGTGCTCGTGTCAGTAGTTACCCAGTTAGGGGTAACCCGGCCTTGTGTTGGCAGAGATCCGGTTTGGTTCTCGGGAATGTCTTTCCAGAGGCATTCTCAGTGGCAATGGGAAGTTCCTTGGCCTGACCATTTGTTGGAAATCCAATTCCCAATACGAAACTTGTACGGTATTAGTTGTAGAACCTGCTATTCACTTATGGTGGTCACCACTGTTTGGATAGTAGCTATAGTAGGCATAGTTCGAAATGTCTATGTTGGCTAAGATTTATATTCTACTTTCGAAATGAATTTTTCTCTACACTATGCACTAGTAATAATATCAAATGTTATTTTAAATGCGTATCAAGCATCTTTGACTATCATAAGGAGAAATCTCCTCCGATTCTGCGTTTGCATGTGTGTGTGTGCGGGAGGCCTTATGGTAGTCTCATTTTTAAAAGCATTGCGAATTGACTTAAAAATATTCCTCTATTTTGATTTTAAAAAAAAATAAATAAACTGTTTTGAGTTCTCACACCAGTCACATGACTGACTCGGAGTTTATTGTTTTCCTTCCTAAACTCTGGGTGCCCACCAATTTCCACACGGGCAGTTAAGAGTTAGGTTTATCAGGATATTCTGGATATTCTGGAGTTGCTGGAGGCAAGATGGATGGCATGGCGTATTACTAGTTTATATAGTATTTCTTTTTCCGCTGCACTGTTTGTTGTTGTATGTTGTTGTACACTCTGATGTGATGATATGATGTAATAAAATGTGATGTAATGTAATAACTGATATAGTTCTTTGTTTAAAGATTATTCATTTATTATTATATGTTGTTCCGCTGCGAATTGTGAGATTCTGATGTTGTTCTTTTTGTTTTCTTTCTGTCCGTTCTATTTCTAAATTCTTCTATCTTCTATTTTTCAAATTCTCTGTTTTCTTTCTCTGTTTTCTAAAAATTGTCTATCTTCTTTCCTCTCTATTTCCTATCTCTTCTTCTTCTCTCTTTTTCTTTTTCTAAATTCTTTTTTAAAACCCATAACATTCCGAGTTTTCGGCCTTCGATTTCTCGGCAGTCGATAAAGTGAGTGTCGATGTCGGATTATCGAAGAACGAAAATCTGAAGCGTTACATTTGGTATCAGAGCTGATGGTTAAGCGAGAACCATGGTTCTGTTGGGTATAATTCATTAGAGATAGAGTCAGTAGTACTCTAGAATGAGTTTGAGTGTAATAATAGCTATGAGTGCGTATTTGTTAGTGAATATAAAATTGTTTTATATTGTGATGATTGGTTTATTGAGTGGCATATGAACTTTCGTCAGCGTGGTCCGCAAGACTATGCCGAAGAGGTTTCTAAACACTTGAATAGAACAATTCGGCATAATATTGATTTTAAATTTGGGTAAATGAAATAATTTTGCCTTGATTATATTTTATATATAAAGAAATAATTTATCAGAATTGTTAAAGTGTATATAAGTTGATTGTTAGGTTGTTTGAATAATCTAAATAAAAGAATAATTGTATAAGCAAAAGAATTATAAGAATTGAAATTATAATTAAAGTGTTTACAATTGTGAAATAAACTTATATATATATAAAAGTGAAATTATATGAATATGAGTTGTAAATAATCAAGTGGATTAAAAGAATATGAACTTAAGTTATGTGAATAGAATTCAACTTTAGTAATTGAATTGAATTAATGAATTGAATATTAATCAATTAAATGTGAATAATTGATATGAAATAATAATAAATGAAAGTGTAAATTCATTTAAAATCTAATGTTACTAAAAGTTAAATAAAATTGAATTAATGGATTGAATGTTAATCAATTAAATGTGAATAATTGATATGTAATAATGAATATAAATGTTAATTCATTAAAATCTAATTTTATTAGAAGTTGAATGGTTGAATAAAAATCAATTTAATTAAACCAATTGGAAAAGTAAAGATATTAAACCAAAATGAATGTAAGTGAAGCAAAGAAATTTGGTTGTAAGTGATATACATTGGTTGTTATATGATTGCTAGTTGATTGTATATAATTCATTAAGTATTAATGAAATTGAAAGTATGTAATTGAATTCAAATTGAAAGTAAATAAATTTGAACAGAATTGAATGTGAATTAGATTTAATTAGTAAATGTAAACTAATTGAATTGAGAATGAATGTTGATAAAATCCAATGTGAATAAATCAAATGTGATTTAAAGTGAAAACCAATTCATTGAAAATTAATGAGAATATGAATATTTATTGATTATGGATGTAATTGGTTGATGGTTGAATATATATTTCTATTGTTGCATTTGCTATGTGACATATATAGTTATCATGTTGCTATATGTTGTATATTGAGATTATTTGCATATGTGCATGTTCTCATGTTGTTTGTTGAGTTTAGTAGGTGCGGATCGCGTTGCTTCGCATTTGGAGTTCGCTTTAGCGCTATATTAGCCGTATATGCTTGCTAATAAAATATAAGGTACATATCTCGGATTAAATATCGTACTTTTACACTTTTTTCCCTTCGGGATGCCTCATTACTTGATGAGATGTATATTTGTGATATATATACTGTCATTTTTTTTTCGGATCGAGCCGCGCAAAGGAGACTATGGCGAATTTTTCCGAAAATTTAAGGCGTTAGAAAAAATTTGAGAAAATTTGGAAAATTTTGAAAACTTTAACTTTGATTTTGGAATTGAAAATTAAACAGTATAGTTTGTTTTTGAAAAGATAACTAAGTATGATTTGAAAACTTAGTAAAGTATTGTAAGGAATTTAATTATAAATTTTGGAAAGTTAATAAATTCTGTAACCTTTCTTACTTGTAATTTCGGGGACGAAATTCTTTTAAGGGGGAAAGATTGTAACGACCCAGAATTTTTATTAATTAAAATTTGAATATTTAATTAATTTTAAATATTAATAAGTGAAATTTATAAGTCAAATAAATTTTAATTTGAATTATTGGATTTAATTGGATAATTTAATCGATAATTTAATACGTTAAATTATGGAAATAATTGAAAATTGAGTTAAAAATGATTTAAAATAATTTGGAAAATTTTATTTAATCATACTGGAGTTATAGAAATATTTTAGAACTTTTAAAATCGAATTAAAAGTTAATTTGTGAAAATTGAATATTTTAATATTTAATAATCGACTGTAAAATAGCCAATTTTTGGACAGTCTCAGAATTGAACGAAACCAGTTTCATTGGATCCGTAATAGTTAGTTATTACCGGATTTCAATTTTCGTGTCAATCGGAGCTATCGTTTGATCGTGGCAGCTCGAAACGCATCGAATCGTTTTTAATTTAAATTTGGCGAGTCAAAATAGCCATTTTTCAAAAAGTCTCAGAATTGAACGAAACCAGTTTCATTAGATCCGTAATAGTTAGTTATTACCGGATTTCAATTTTCGTGTCAATCGGAGCTATCGTTTGATCGTGGCAGCTCGAAACGCATCGAATCGTTTTTAATTTAAATTTGGCGAGTCAAAATAGCCATTTTTCAAAAAGTCTCGGATTTCGACGAAACTAGTTTCATCGGATCCGTAATGTGATATTATTGTAAGGTTTCAAATTTCAAGTCAATTGGATTTACCGTTTGTCCGGTACAAATTAAAACGCCTAGAAATCGATTTAAATCGGTTTAATTCAAATTGAGCGTTTACAGCCATAACTCGCACAGATGTCCGAATTAGCTTCCGAAACCTGTTCCATTGTGTCCGAAACGCGGGATAAACCCTAGGTACGCTGGTTACGGCGTCTAAATCGGAGTTCGAAATTTCCGGGATGAATAGTGTTTACGCTAGCTTTTCTTATAAATAGCACCACACACAAATAAAAACAAAATAAAAACTAAACCCTAATTTGTTTGCCAGCCGCCATCTCTTATTTCAAGGGCTGAAACCTAATCCTCTTCATCCTCTAATTTCTCAAAATCCAAGCAATATTTTCAAAAACTTTCTGAAGCAAAGATGAAGAGCACGAGATGAGCTTTGAATCCATACGGATTTGATGGGGTTTGGAGCATCGGAGGAGGAGATAGGTGGGGCCGACACCCTACAGTCACGCACGCAATTCTATGAGAGAGGGGAGGCCGAGCTCTCTAAGCTTCAGGCCGAAGATGAGGTTGGTGATGCTCTTCGATTTGCAACTTCCCGATCGAGATATCGTCGAGTATAGGCGATGAATAATTAAACCCTAACTTGTGAGATTGGGTTCTTGTGCGTGCGTGGGTTTACTGGAGTGTTGCGTGGAGAAGAGAGGGAAGGGGGAAGTTGCGTTCTAGGGTGGAGATCAGGGGGTGCAAGGATCTAATGGCTATGGTGAATTTAGATTTTAAGTTTTATAATTATGTTATAAAGCTATGTATAAATACGTTCAAACTTGTAAAATCAATATCTTTTTCATACGAGGTCGAAAAAATGCAAACTCAGTTGCGTTGGGATCGTATGGACGAGCACTACGCGATGGACTTGGTTTGGAGTCGTTTGGAGTTAGTGAGAATTTCGGGTAAAATTAAACGCGCGTTTAATTTTATTCGAAATAAATCGCTAAAACGGAAATTAAAATCAAGGTGAGAATTTCTCACTCAATCGAATAGATTTCGATTTTATTTTAAATAGTTAGATTTAAAATATTGGAATGCATGTTTGAATGATGACTGTAAATTATTGATTGTTAAAATAGACATTATGCGCCGTTAGTAAGCGGATGTTATTTATAAAAACATATACCGCGAATATTTCATAAACAGTGAAATTGGTATTATATATAATATCAATATATATATATATTGGCATATGTATATATTGCAGTTATTGATTTCCCGCATTTTTGTTTAGCGGATGAGACCCTATTACGCCGTTATTAAGCGGATAATATTTATTAAGAACATATACCGCGATAATTTCGTACTGGAGCGAAATTGGTATTGTGCTAATGTTTTTGGATGCAGGAAACAGGTTGGAGGGATCCAACTGGATTCCTCAACAGTTTTTATTTGATTATGGATATTTTGATATTCGTTGATTATCATATATGATATATGATGGATCGTTGTAGTCGTGATTGACTATTTGGTGTGTAGCATCATTGGACCCAAATTTTGGGATTTAAAAATGATTTTTTAAAGTGATTTTGAGAATATACTATATTTTTGGAATTGATCCATTTCAAATAAATAAACGTTATAAGTTTTAAAGTTATAAAAATTATGATTTTTAGGAAATATAGTTAAAAGCTGATTTTTGAAAATAAGGAATTAATGACTTTATAAAAGAGTTTAAATTGGGATTCTGAACTTGTTATAAAAAGTTTAAATATAGGATTTATAAAATTTAATTATTTTATAAATCAGTATGGTGAAGTTTTTAAAAGAATTTAAAGACGTTTTAAAGAATAATATAAATTAATTTATATTAAGAGATTTATAAATGGATATTTATAAATTGAAATATGGACATTATAAAACGAGTTTTTATAAGTGTTTGAATGTAGTGGAAATGAATTTCATAAATGAATGAAATTTATAGAATTATAAACTGTGAAGTTATAAATGAAAATTATAAATAGCAAGATTTATAAATTTAGTGAAATTATTTGAAGAATAGATTGGTTAAATAAATGAATCTTATAAGTTATAAAATTTATAAATTGGAAAGTCTTTAAAAGAACGATTTTGTAAAATAATCGTATTGTAAGCATTTGACTTATAATATGGACTTTAGTTCATAATTGAGATATAAAGTAAATAGGTTAATAAAGAAAATTTATAAAGAAAGAAGTTATAAAACAAATAGAAATGGAGTTTATAAACGTTGTTTTATAAATTCGAAAACGACTTATTTTGATAAGTTAATTGTTGAAACCTATTAATGGAGTTATATTCACGTTTTTAGACAGTGAAAAATCCTTAGAGTAAAATGAATAAAAGGATGAAATTTGTTAAAGAAGTATATTCACGTTTTTGAATAGTGAATGATATATTAAAGAAATTGTTTTGAATGAGATGTTTAAATTGAATTAAAACGATCTAACGATGTTTTTAATGTGTTGAGATTCGAAACCATAGATTTCAACATTTATTGCTGAAATAGACGTTTTCGAGAAATAAAAGGAAATGGTGGACTATAACACTGTTGTTATAGTAAATGATTTCCGAAAGGAAATGTTTTGAATAGTATTGGGATTTATATATCTATTTTAAATTCGAATCCCTATACTAGTGATTTTGGGTTGTCGTAACGATGTTTTACGCAACATTCGTTTTGGCCCAAGTAAATATGTTTAAGAAAGGATTTTCTTAATAGAATGAAATATATACTTAATTCGGTTTAAGTATATGGAATATTTTCTAAGTGTTGAAAATAAAAGATTGTGAATTACTTATTTATGAATAAGTATGGAAATGTTTTCCAATATGAAGTGAATTTATAGAATTTATCTTCTTGAAGATAAATTGAAAATGAATAATTGAAATCGAATATTCATTGATATTTTGGAATTATAAATTCACTAAGGAATTTATAAAGGAAGTGGAATTTGTCTAAAAAATAAATAAATATTGATTTATTTTTGAAGAATTGAAATTATATATCTTGTAAAGATATTTTGGAAAATAAATAATTTGGAAAATTATTTGGAATCTGGTGATGTGTGCATATCCATTGATAGTTCAATAACCGACTATCAGTATTTCCCTTTGAATGGGTATTTGATGTGAATTGATTGAATTTGAATGCACACTTATTTTTGAATAAGCGCTCACTATTCGGGTTAA
Source organism: Allium cepa (assembly GCA_030765085.1). NCBI lineage: Eukaryota > Viridiplantae > Streptophyta > Magnoliopsida > Asparagales > Amaryllidaceae > Allium > Allium cepa. The sequence continues at coordinate 751,630,960 of CM060931.1, read as the reverse complement.
CCGGGAAAGGACCATGGGGTCGTATAACCCATTCCGAATATGTGATACGTCGTTGTGAATTGCATTTGAAGATCGGTGTTGAAGACCGGATATTTGCAAGAGCGATAGGATGACCTATCGATTGTTTCTGCACCGAGTCGCGCCGGTATAGAAACTCCATATGTGATGGTGAATCCGATCAGGATTGTGAATATCCGGATTGCAAGGACTTCTTTGTAAGTGCCTTCGGTTTTGTTCGATCCCGGAACAGACTTGTATGGATTGTATGTCTGACATTACAAGTTGAGATATAAAGCCGATTTCTTTCAAATATATTTCTGTTGGTGGCGGAGAATTTATTCTTTGCTTAACACCCTTCTTTGAGACGTACGAGCTCAAAGGTTATATAGTTGAAGTTATCAGCGATATATCCCATTTTGGTAATGTGACATGCTGAGTGATGCTGAAATGATCATTGTGTTGATTATTGTGATAGGATCATTTATTTGATCGTCTATCTTAGTGATCATTGTGTTGATCATTTGTTGACCCAAAGCATGGCTTTTATATAAAGTATGTTTTTGTGGACGTGACTTCGTCGAGCCTCACATCCCGGAAATGGTCAAAACAGGAAAGATGCGGCAAGGTTATTAGGGGTTGCTGTAGCTCCCCTTAGGGTATGTGCATTTCCTTCTGGAAAGGGTTGGTATCATGGTATGGAGCCCAGATACTTACTCATGTTGAAAACACTCTATTTATTATGGTGTGATGTTGGATATCGAGCGCTCGGTTGAAAAGGTCCTAAAGGACCGGGGAATGGCGTGCTCGTGTCAGTAGTTACCCAGTTAGGGGTAACCCGGCCTTGTGTTGGCAGAGATCCGGTTTGGTTCTCGGGAATGTCTTTCCAGAGGCATTCTCAGTGGCAATGGGAAGTTCCTTGGCCTGACCATTTGTTGGAAATCCAATTCCCAATACGAAACTTGTACGGTATTAGTTGTAGAACCTGCTATTCACTTATGGTGGTCACCACTGTTTGGATAGTAGCTATAGTAGGCATAGTTCGAAATGTCTATGTTGGCTAAGATTTATATTCTACTTTCGAAATGAATTTTTCTCTACACTATGCACTAGTAATAATATCAAATGTTATTTTAAATGCGTATCAAGCATCTTTGACTATCATAAGGAGAAATCTCCTCCGATTCTGCGTTTGCATGTGTGTGTGTGCGGGAGGCCTTATGGTAGTCTCATTTTTAAAAGCATTGCGAATTGACTTAAAAATATTCCTCTATTTTGATTTTAAAAAAAAAATAAACTGTTTTGAGTTCTCACACCAGTCACATGACTGACTCGGAGTTTATTGTTTTCCTTCCTAAACTCTGGGTGCCCACCAATTTCCACACGGGCAGTTAAGAGTTAGGTTTATCAGGATATTCTAGATATTCTGGAGTTGCTGGAGGCAAGATGGATGGCATGGCGTATTACTAGTTTATATAGTATTTCTTTTTCCGCTGCACTGTTTGTTGTTGTATGTTGTTGTACACTCTGATGTGATGATATGATGTAATAAAATGTGATGTAATGTAATAACTGATATAGTTCTTTGTTTAAAGATTATTCATTTATTATTATATGTTGTTCCGCTGCGAATTGTGAGATTCTGATGTTGTTCTTTTTGTTTTCTTTCTGTCCGTTCTATTTTAAAATTCTTCTATCTTCTATTTTTCAAATTCTCTGTTTTCTTTCTCTATTTTCTTTTCTATCTTCTTGTTTCTTCTTTTTCTCTCTTCTTCTCTTTTCTTTTCTTAAATTCTTTTTAAAACCCATAACATCTCGGTTTTCGGCCTTTGATTTCTCGGCAGTCGATAAAGTGAGTGTCGATGTCGGTTTTTCGGAAGTCGAAAATTCCTGTTTGTTACAAGGATCCTGGACGACATAAGTGTCAGCGACTCAAGGAAGCTCGTGACTTAGGAAAAGACTTCGGCAATCTGGAGCGACTTAAGAAGATGAGCGAGTTAAAGTATGTCCCACAGATGCTAGGTCGTGACAACTAGGTCGTAGCTTGTTGATGTTAGGTTTGATGCTAGGCCGTGACTCTTGGTAGTTGTTAGGTCGTTGCCCCTGGTGTATTGCATCGTCTTTCTCTTTAGGTCGCGAACGACTTAAAGTAATCGCGCGACTTAGAACAACCGGAGCATCTGAACGACCTAAGGCACACGTTCTAGCATAGCGCGCTGCATCATTCTCCTCGGGTTGAAAAGAATTTGACCTCAAATTTGCACATTGCTCTTCCTCAACAAGCTTATCCCTATGATGTGGAATCAAATGTTTAACATTGAAAATATCAGAAGTATGGACATGATCCGGCATCCTCAACTGATAAGCATTATCATTGATCTTCTTCAAGATTTCCACTAGACCAATTTTTCGAGCTTTCAACTTGTTGTAAGTTTCCATTGGAAAACGATCTTTTGTCAACACTGCATAAACCAAATCACCTTCTTTGAAGTCTATACTCCTTCGCTTCTTATCCGCCTCTTGTTTATACTTCTCATTTGATGCAAGCAATCGTTCATGAACAGTTCTGTGACACTCTTGCAACTCGTTCACGAAATCACAAGCTCGCTTAACAACCCCTTTCTGATATGGCACTGTCGTCAAATTCAACGGTCCCTTCGTAGTTGCTGAATATACAACTTGAAACGGACTGAATCCAGTACTTCAATTAACAGCGTGATTATGTGCAAATTCCGCTTAACATAACTTCATATCCCAGCTCTTCAAATTATCTTTTACAAGACATCTCAACAAGTTTCCCAATGATCTATTCACCACCTTCGTTTGCCCATCTGTTTCTGGATGATAGGCGCTCCTAAAATTCAGCTTCGTCTCAACCATCTTCCATAGACTCAACCAAAAATGGCTTAGAAATCGAGTGTCCGATCAGAAATAATGGTCTCAGGTAAACCATGTAGTCGACACACCTCTTTAAAGAATAATTGAGCAACACGGACTGCGTCGGCGGTCTTTTTACAAGCTATGAAATGTGACATCTTTGAAAATCTATCCACCACAACATATATAGAATCATTCCCTCGTTGAGTTCTTGGCAAACGCAAAACAAAATCCATGCTAATATCAACCCATGGTCTAGTAGGCATAGGTAATGGCATATACAATCCTGCATTCGTAGCTGTCCCTTTGGAAACTTGACATGTGTGACATCTCTCCATAAATCTTCCTACTTCTTTCCTCATGGAAGGCCAAAAATAAGATTGAGAAATCAACTGCAAAGTACGATCTCTTCCCACATGTCCTTCCCCATGCAATTCGTTGATAATCTTCATTCGCAAACTGCCCTCTGGTATACATAATTGATTTCCTTTGAAGAGAAAACCATCCATCAACACAAACTCATCCGTCTTCCCCTTCTTGACTTCATCCACAATCTTTGCAAAGCAAGGAACTTCAACAAAAAATTCTAGAAGTATATCAAACCCCGTCACTTCAACCTTCATCGTAGTCAATAAATGATTTCTCCTACTCAATGCATCTGCCACTTGGTTTGTAACTCCCGATTTGTGTTTCACAACAAATGTAAACTGTTGTAAGTATGCAATCCACGAAGCATGTCTGGCTGCAATTTTTTCCCGTCCCTGCAAATGTTTCAATGCTTCACGATCAGTATACAGAACAAATTCTTTGTGGAACAAATAGTGTCTCCAATGCTTCACGGCTTGCACAACAGCATAAAACTCTACATCATAAGTATTATATCTCATCTTGGCTCCCGAAAGCTTCTCACTGAAATAAGCAATTGGACGGCCCTCTGACTTAACACTCCTCCAATTCCAACCTTAGATGCATCAGTATGTAGCTCAAACAACAACAGAAAGTCTGGTAATACTAGAATTGGTGCTGACGTCAAAAGTTCCTTGATCCGCTCAAAAGCAACTCCTGCTTCCTCTGACCATGAAAATTGCTTCCACTTCATACAATCAATAACTGGTGTCATCACGCTACTGAAATGTGGAATAAACCTTCGATAGAATGATGCTAGCCCATGAAAACTTCTCACTTCAGTTATGGTCCTGGGCTGTGGCCAATTTCTGACTGTTTCAACTTTACTTTGGTTCACCTGGATACCTTCCTTGAATAATACATACCCCAAAAACAAAACACTATGCGTCATGAACACGCATTTCTTTGTTGCAGCGTAGAATTGCTCTTGTCGAAGTATCATCAACACTTCTCTCAAATGATGCAAGTGTTCTTCTGGGCTTCCACTGTATATCAGTATATCATCAAAATACACCACCACGAACTTTCCAATAAATGGTCTAAAGATCTGATTCATCACCCGCATAAACATACTAGGTGCATTCGGAAGACCAAACGGCATAACCAGCCATTCATACAACCCTTCTCTAGTCTTAAATGCTGTCTTCCATTCATCCCCTGGTCGAATTCGAATTTGATGATATCCTCTCTTCAGATCAATCTTGGAAAATATAGCAGCTTCGTTCAACTGGTCTAACAAATCATCCAATCTAGGCATTGGAAATCCGTACCTCACAGTAATCTTGTTCAGTGCCTGACTATCAGTGCACATTCTCCAAGTTCCATCCTTCTTCGGTACTAACAAAGCTGGTACTGCACAAGGACTTAAGCTCTCTTGTATGCATCCTTGTTCAAGCAACTCTTTCACCTGCCTTCTCAACTCCTCGTGTTCCTTTGGGCTCATCCTGTAATGTGGTCTATGTGGTAACACAGCTCCTGAAACAAGATCTATTTGGTGTTGTATGTCCCTTAACGGTGGTAACTCCTTTGGCAATTCTTCAGGAAATACATCTTCAAATTCTTCCAATACTGGTTTGACTTCCTCTGGAATTTCAACCTCCTCACTACTTTCACGTCCGATCAACAAAAACACTTCAGGCTCGTCCTTCACTTCTTTGACAAACTTCTTCAAAGATAACAAAGTCTTCAGTTCTTCAATCTCCTCCAACTTGCTTTCTTCTTGTTGTCGTTTCTTAGGAACCAAAGTGATTTTAGTGCCCTCGAACATGAAACTGTAGCTGTTGGTACGACCATCATGTTGCACAACTCTATCATATTGTCACGGTCTTCCCAACAACAGATGACATACATCCATATCAACCACATCACACCAAATTTCATCTTTGTATTTCTTCCCAATTGAAAAAGTTACACAAGCTCTTCTACTAACATTCACTTCTCCACCTTTCTTCAACCAAGCTAACTTGTAAGGTTTAGGATGCTTCTCAGTCTTTAATTCCAACTTCTTTACAGCCTTTGTAGAAATGATATTTTCACAACTTCCCGCATCAATAACAAACTTGCAAACCCTTCCCAAAATAGTGCACGTTGACTGGAAAATATTGCTCCTCAACCACCTAGATTCATCCTCTTACTTTGGTGTCAAACAAGATCTCCTCATCATCAAATTACGTCCTTCGTCTCCTAACACTAATTCTACTTCCTCCTCAACTTGTGGTGAATTGGAATATTCTACTTCTTCATCCTCATCCTCAACCTCAGCAACCATCACCCGTTTCTTAGGCTTCGGACATTCATTGCTCTTGTGACCAAACTTCTGACAATTATAGCACTTGAAATTATTGTTGACCTTGGTCTTAGCAACTTCATTGACAACCGGTTTAGTAACAGCCTTGGAAACATTCGTATTGCTAATAGCCTCTTTCACTTGATTGTTGGAATTTGTAAACACACCACCTCCTCTTCTACCTTGCTTCTCCTAAGCTAGTGCCTTCTGGTGTGCTTCAGCAACAGATCTTGGATCAAACATATTCACCATATCCTGAATCTTCATTCTTAATCCTCCAACAAATCTTGCGATCAGCTGTTCCTCTGTCTCCATGATATCATTCCTCGCAATCAATTGATAAAATTCATCCGCATAATCATTCACCGACTTCGTTCCCTGTCTCAAATTTTGCAAGCGCTGATACATAAGAGACTGATAATTGTAAGGTAAGAAAGTAGCTTTCATCAACTTCTTCATCTTCTCCCATGACTCAATCTTTGACTTTCCCATTCTTTCCGTGTAAGTTTAGTTTGCTGTCACCATGCCATAGCTCTACCTCTCAAACGTGTAGCAACCTACTTAACTCTACGATGCTCGGGTACTTCCTTGAAGTCAAAAATTTCTTCAACATTTGATAACCAATCCAAAAATTCTTCAGCTACCATACCACCCTTGAATTCTGGAATTTCTGTCTTCATCCTCGACTCCCATCGGCGATCATCTTCTACATCCACATATTGATTCCGCACTTGACCTCGATCTCGATAATGCATACTACCTCTATCACCATCCTCATCAAAATCAAATGTACTTCGATATCGATCTCGTCCATCCACATCTCTATGATCACGCATATCTCTTCGATTATGTCTATCAGCATCAAAGATATGGCTCATCTCCAAACTCACGTGGAGTTCTTCTCTCTTCATTTTTGTACTCATGGTGTTCTCGTCTCAATAAAACTGATGATTCTCTTCTTTCTCGATAAGATTACAGCGACACCCTCCTCGCTTCCCTAACCGATGGCGAAACTCTGTTTCCTCCATGGTTCGAGACTGGCGACCTTCTCCTTTGACCTTGATTCATATCAATCATCAATTTCTCTAACTTTCCAATTCCTTCATCAAACTTTTCATTGATGCGTTGTTCCATTTGCTCAGCTTCTTCTCTTTTATACAACGCTTCAACATTTTGACGACGATTAGCTCTTCTTGGGGGCATGATTATCTTTAACAACAATCTTCAACAAATTCAAACACACTTCAACTAGCACAACTTCATCTCAAATCTGAACTTGGCTTTGCTCGGCCTGCACTTATCTCTCGGCCTGCACTTACATGGCTCGGCTTTGATAAAGCTCAACACTTCAACACTTCAAATCTTCTCCCAATAGGCTCGGCTTAGCTATGATTGGCTAAGTCTAGCTCTGATACCAAAGTGAAGCAGCGGATATAACGGTTGACAACGAAATGAAGATTTCGTGTCAAACTAATCGATGAAACGATTAGATGAAAAAAGATAAATCGATGGATTGAAAATACCGAACGCTCAAATTCATTGATCTGGAGAGATACCAAATTCTAGCTATCTCCAACACGTTGATCGTGCACTATACCGTGTTAAAAGATATACGACTCTTCTACGTTGATCTCGCGCACGAGATTCCGTGAATCGGCTTCAAATCCGTTGATTCGAGCGCATTCGAATAACCGAAAATGGAGAAAGGAGACAACGCTCAACTTCCAATTTCAAAGAGGCACAAAGCACTCAAAAAAAGTTTTATTCAAAATTAACCACTTCTTACGAATGACCACACATCCCTATTTATAGGGTTACAACTCACACTAGGTCGTTAACGACCTAATAAAACCGACCTAAACATCACAAACACAACACATACACGACCTACACAGGTGGCCACCTAACACATGTACACAAATGACCTACGACTCAATCACAAGTGGTTTACGACCTAACAATATATACAACGAGTTAACAAATACAACACAGAAACGACATAAGGCTCACGCGACATAACAGTATACACAACATCACGACCTATTATTACAACATACCAGCGACATAACCCATGGTACAATACAAATGACTTATCAAACCCTGCGATCTAAACAAGTAACGACCTAACACAGCTTCGGCAGCGACATAGACAAGCTTTGCGGCATAAGGATCCTGGACGACATAAGGGTCAGCGACTTAAGGAACCTCGTGACTTAGGAAAAGACTTCGGCAATCTGGAGCGACTTAAGAAGATGAGTGACTTAAAGTATGTCCCAGAGATGCTAGGTCGTAGCTTGTTGATGTTAGGTTTGATGCTAGGCCGTGACTCTTGGTAGTTGTTAGGTCGTTGCCCCCGGTGTATTTCATCGTCTTTCTCTTTAGGTCGCGAACGACTTAAAGTAATCGCGTGACCTAGAACAACTAGAGCATCTGAACGACCTAAGGCACACGTTCTAGCACAGCGCGCTGCATCAAAGACAAACTACGAAGTAAAAGGTTGTTTTAGCATCACTACTAGTATAGTACAAAATTTTCTACAGTGTTTTCAGGACCTTATGTGTTAAAATGAAAATACCAAAACAAATATGGAAATATTTTACAAGTCAAATATTAATCTAACAATAATTTCTGATTTGTAAGGCAGTATAAAGAAAGTCCGAAAACGCCTTATTATGGCTTTGAATGATATTTTCAGTTTACTACATATTCCTTCAACATATGAACAAATGAAAACATACAAAATAGAAGTAATTCAACACACGATTAATTTAACATGCCATTCAGGCTATATTCAATATATTAAGACATTTAAAACTTACAAAGATAGCACAAGTGGAAGTAGTAGGTTCTTCCTTATTCTACACACTTTAAATATCACACTTATTATTAGCACTTCTCATTGAGTATACAAATATTATATTTCAGTTTGTTATATTTTTCAACTTATCTAAGTGTATGAAAAAAAATTAATTCAGCAAAATTACACCAAAAACGGTCGAAGTATTGTTTTCAATATAAAAAACACATATTACTTCTCAATAAGAATGTGTGGATCTCCATTTTTATCCTATATAACAATTTTGTATCCATTGAAACAATCCGCTCATACGCAATTTGCCTACAAATGTAAAAAAAATCAATAAAACTAAACAAGACAACACATTTGTAACAAAAATAATATTATAGGATTTATACTATTTTTATATCGTCTAGCAGAATAACAATACTAAATTTGATATATGGTGAATGCTTATAATTATGAAGCATTCCCACATCACCATTTATCATGGCGGTCGTAATATTGCTATAAATCAAACATACACTTAAATTCAATATACATTAAATGAAATGTATACATATTTGTATATTAATTTTATGATACTATATTTGTAAATTTGAAAAATAGAAAACGATCAAAGTATTGTTTTCAATATAAAAAACACATATTACTTCTCAATAAAGAATGTGCGTGGAACGCCATTTTTATCCTTATATAACAATTTTATGTTGTATCTATGGAAACAATCTATTCATATGCAGTTTTCCTACAAATGTCAAAAAAAAAAAAAAAAAAACCAGACAATATGTGTAACAAGAATAATGTAATATGATTTATACTATTTTTATAAAGTCCAATGGAATAACAACATTAAATTCGGTGTATGGTGAATGCTTATCATTATGAAGTATTCCCACATCACCATTTATCATGGCAGTTGAAACATCGAGGTAAATCAAACATACTTTAAACTCAATATACATTAAATAAATTGTATACATATTTGTATATTAATTTTATGATACTATATTTGTAAATTCGAATAACATAAAATTTGTACATGGTATAAATTTTACTTTTTTCGAATCTAAAAATATCGTATCATAATTAATATACAAATATGTCTACCTTTTATTTAATGAATATTGAATTATATGTATGTTTAATTTATAATGTTTTTACGGCTGTCATGATAGATAGTGTGATGAGAACGTTTTGTAATGACAAGCATTCACCATACATCGAATTAAGTATTATTATTTCATTGAATATGGTAAAATTGATATAAATCTTATACTGTTATTTCCTTGTTACACATTATGTTAACCTTGTTTTATTTTTTAGTAATTTTTTCCTCTTTAACATATATAGGCAAGTGCATATGATCAGAATGTTCTCATGTATTATAACAGAATTATATGGGGATAAAAATGACAAACCATACACATGCTACAATAAAATAGAAAATAGGACCTAAGACTGTATAATGTTTGCAAGCAAGTTTAACCGATGTATAATAATTAAAATTTATGTACTATAACATAATGTAGTATATACTAAATATGTTAAAAATTTTTAGATGTCATATGTACAAAGGCTTTTGAAATTTCTCGAAAAGGGACTTGTTGGCATCAACTCTTCCAAACTACTAGAAAATACTTCAATTTCCTACGCAAAGTTTCCGACGTCTTTCCTACGCCAGGAGACAGGGCATAGGGAAGGCGTAGGAAACAGGTAGAAAGAGATAAAGGCGTAGGAAAGACGTAAGGAAATTTCCTACGTCTTTCGTACGTCAACTTCAATACGTAGAAAAAAAATCGAGACGTGGGAAAGGTGTAGAAAATCCCCTACATCAAAATTATACCGTAGAAAAGACATAGATAATCTCCTACGTCATTTCCACGCCTCTGTTAATTTTCTACATTTCCAGATCGGCGTATGAAAGACGTAGGAAATTCCTTACGCCAAAAGTATGCCATAGGAAGGCGTTGAAATTTCCCACGTCATCCCTACAGTAGCAGTACATAAAACTTTTTGGCTCCAACCATGAAATTTTGGCTCTAAACAAATTTTATTTTCCATCCCTCCCAAGTTTTAACCGATGTTCATTTCAATGTCCGCTTCAATCTCCTTCTCAACTTCAAATTCCTAATTGAAACTAAATCATTTATGTTTCTACTTTCAACAATTTTGGCCCTGCTCATTCTTAGCCCTGCTCGTTTTCTCCTTCGTCGTAACGAAAAACCATCCGCCGCCCTAGATCTGTACTGAGAATCGACCTTCTCCAGAAGCCCAAAACATGAAAATCAATCTACTCCAAATATTCCAAATATGCAAGTGGGAGAAAATAGGTAATTTTAGGGTTTTCTTTTCATGATTTCTTTTCCTTTCTCTAAATTTCGTCCTTTTTTCAACTTGCTCATGTTTCTCTTTTCATTTGCTTTAAGTCCATTGCAAAATATTCGATTTACCTTTTTCCAATTCTGATTGTGACTTTTAATTTGTAGTAGACGGATCATTAGGTTGATGGATTTGTTGACATGATTGGGAATTAATGCTTTGCAGAGCCATATGAACATAAATTCCTTATATGGATTTAGAGCATGGACATTTCGTCATTTCCTACCATAAAAACATGGTGATGTGTAGATTTTTTCTGACCTCAACGAACATCTTGTTTGTATGCTATTTTTTTCGATTAAAAATAGAGCCTAATTTTCGACATAACCAATATCACTCTCATTTAGGAATTTTGGGATGCTTGGATCCCTTTATGCAGGGAAGCAAAATCGAATAATTTTTGCATCTATTAATGAGTTACAAAATGTCAAAGTAGTAATAAAAAATCATTAGATGACGTGCTTTGATTAGGAGCAGATATAACGTATAAACTAACGATTAATTTAGTGGTGCAAGTGCATATCACTTTCCCATGTCTTTTTTATTTCTTTTGAATCGTCTGCTTTCGTTGACCTCAAAAGCAGCAGATAGATTTCTCTCAATTTGTTCATTTTTAATCAGTGTTTGATATAAAGCAAGTCACCATAGGGAGGTCAACTGATTTTTCCAAATCCGTATGTTTTAGATTCTGAATACAATTTCTCAAAGTATAAAAATATTTGGGCTTACGTACAAGGCCACGTTTTTGATAAAAAGTAAGGTATGCTGCTGATCGCAGACATGCCTTGCGATCGTGCATACCATGTTCTATTGGAAAAATTGAACGGTAAAAAAGGAAATGCAAAATTTTTACTGGACTCATCCTTTTTATTGCAATCTATTGTATTTAGCATAATGGGAGTTAATACATTTTTTCGGTCCTGATCAAAAAATATTTGTATGTTGGCACAGGACAATGTTTTTGTCAATGTTGTTGCATCCATTTAGTATCGTGCTCTAGTTGACAAGACAAGTGATGCATTCTATAAGCTGAGCAACACAAGGTCACAAATCCAAGCTTATGTATTTGATGGTATGTGACATTTGTATCAAAACTATAGCGCATTCCAGTATTTGTTTCAACTATGTTTCATGTATGTGTTGCAATTTTATAGTAATTAGAGCGACTGTCCCAAAGCTTATACTGGATGATGTTTTTGAACAAAAGAACGACATTGCAAAAGTGGTTGAAGATGAACTGGAGAAAGCAATGTCCGCCTACGGTTTGCTAAAGTTGCTTGATATGTTTAGTTCTTTGAGTAATCTGAGGGTCAATTTGATGTCAGAGGTGGAGGATGCACAACAACAGCCTTCTTTGAGGTAACTTCCTTAATTGTTTACGATACATGCAATGATTGTGTTTGTAATTAAAAGTAGCTGTGAAATGCATATTTATCAGTTTCACACATCTTTCGAAAGTAGCTCTGTAATTTTTTTGGATATTGCAATTGAATTTGAAGCACAGCGCAGTTTTGTAGCCGTTTAAAGTTAACAATTCAATGCAATTTGTCTTCAAAGTACAGCAACGAGCAATATGAAATTTTGTAACTATTCAATTTTACATGATGTGTATGTACTACGTGTTATGTTATTTTAGGGTTGTATTCGATGTTTTGTAACTATGTAAATTTTTATGAATGATGTGAATAGATAAATCCTTTTGTTATTTTGAAATATGAATTTCTTTTGCTATTTTTAGTAAATATGAATAAATAAGGTTGTCATTAGTATAATAATTTGAAGTACAGCCCGTTGCGAAACCCCTATTACAATGGGCATTGCCCGTTGTAAAAAGGGTATTTTGTTGTAGTGATGTAAGAATGGCGTAGGGAAAGCGTAGGAAAACAAGGCGTATGGAAGACGTAGGTAAACTGATGACGTAGGAAAGACGTAGGTAACGAAATAAGTAAAAATGTCATAGCAAAATCGTGGGAATAACGAGGCGTAGGAAAGACGTAAAAAAATCATGGCGTAGGAAAGACGTAGGAAATAACCCAACGGATGACGTAGGTAAAGCGTAGGTATTTTATTAGCTACGCAAGTTTTACCCATGCTAAAATTGGCGTAAGGGTTACGTAGTTAATGCATTTACCTACGCCCCGCTTACGCCATTTTGACGTAGGTAAACCGCATTAATGTCCAATAAATTTTCTCTATTGAGAATTAATGTGTTTTTTATATTGAAAACAATATTTTGATCTGTTTATGGTATAGTTTCACTAAAGAAAAAAATTGCAAGAAATAATAGTTGTCAAGGCGAAAAAATCCTAAAAAGCCTCAGGCTCTCACCTAGCGCTTTTTTGTGTCTAGAGTTTTTCCTTGAATGATATTTTTTCTGTACTTCAACCAAAAAAGGCACTCGAAAAATGCACTAAAACTCATTTTTTGGCTTAAAAAAGACATAAATGCAATATTGAGAACAAAACATCATACGATTGACATAACTCAAACTAAGAGCGGCTACGACAAATGTCAGACGATAGTGGCGGCAAACGTCAGCAACGGTGGCAAATGTCAGCATAACTAGGTTATTTTTTTTGGGAGTTCGACATTGGAGAAAAAACACAGGTTTTTTGGAGAATACACTCCAAATCGATAGACAAACGAGCCTTTTTTCTTTCCATGCTGGATTTTGGGCTGCTATTTGGTCAAATGCTGAAAATTTCAATTTCTCCGCAAACATCGCACAAGGTTCGCTTTTTTGCTGCTTCACAAGTCGAGCGTCTGGACACTTTTGGAGCGGCTTTTTTAACGCCTAACGCATCGTAGACGCTTCAAAAGGTAAAAATGCCCCTGGCTAAAGCTTAGGGCTTTTTGGCGCCTAAGCACGCCCAGACGAGGGCTTTGATAACATAGGCATGAACTTGGATAAGTTGAAGAATATAACAAACTGAATTATATTATTTGTGCGTTCAATGAGAAGTGCTAACATTTTGCACATGACAATGAAGAACTGCATCGAGGAAAATGCTTTTGGAAAGTGAACGGTTCTGTTTTTAGAAAATGAACGTTGAATCAGAAGTGGTCTGGTATTTTGTAATTAAAACAAGGTTCGATTCTAAGTGGCTATGGACATTTTGCATGCATGCACTAATTGTTTATTAGGTTAATATATATTCTGAACATTCGAAATGCAACGGATTTGTTTCATCAGGCTTCGATTGCTTTATAAGTTGTTAAACCGACCATAATAACAGAATTAAATCACAGGTTAATAGATTGATTTTTAACTTAAATTACATTTTTGCAACAGCCTAAAACATGCGCATCTAACATTGGTTGTGATTAGTTATGTGGGCTGCGCAATCAACTCACTTCGGTTACATCATATGTCATGTAATTCATTAAAATATTCATCTATTTATAACAATTGAAATATCACTACAAACACACACACATATATGTCTATACATACATATATACATATACATACATATATATAAACACACACACACATATGTATGTATGTATATCATATTTAAAGTTGAAGGTTGAGATACATCTGATATAGAAAGATTAAACCCATTCATGGGATGATAAAAAAAATCTTACCTATCAAACCAGCATTGCTATTGATATAGTTGATTTTGAAATGTTGCAACATTCAAACTCATATGATCTGATATGTAGTGAGGCATTGGCATAATTAGGTAGGATGCACTACGCTGGCACATGCTTTGTGTAATGTTGATGGTAATACAAATAGAATATCACTATGCTGTAGATTATCTATGATGGCTCTCATGACCTGGATAAGACTGTTAGTTCAAATAATTTAATTTTTTAGTCACAGTCCTTTCCAATATTTCAGTCCTATTTACATTCTAACTCATGTTCACTAATCTGACACTACACCATCTTTAGTGCCTTTGGATGAGATTTGAACAAATCATGAACTAGTTTATATTGATATGACACAAAATGATAAGTATTCGTTAGGGTCCAACATGCTTTATTATTATTATTATTATTATTATTATTATTATTAATCCACTCCTTAAACTGTAAATTATTGTTATATACCACAACACTCATGAACAGAAGAATGCATGTACCCTTCAATGTACAAAATGAGGTCTCAAAAAACAAACTTTTATTGTTCAATAGATAGCTAAAGTGCAGTTGATTGTGAATATACATAGACACAGTAAATCTTTCGCTAAAATAGCATATACGGAGCATAGGGTTTAGTGTTTATTTATTGCATTGGTTGGGTTTAAGTTATTCTCGAAAGAATAGGCATGATGATTCTGTTGTACTTTTAGGCATCACTTCCCCTAATCGATCACTCTTTGCTTTTGACTCCATCAAGTATGCTTGCTTTTAGTTTCATCTTGTGTCTTATCCCGATATGTGTGTCTTGATTGTAGTTTCATCTTGTGTCTTAGCCTGATTTGAAGTCATATGCGCTTGTAGTTCCACCTTGTGTCTTAGCATGATTTGAGCTCATTGCTTGTAGTTTCAGCATGTGCCTTTGCCTGATTTGAGCTCATATATGTCTTGATTGTAGTTTCACCGTGTCTTAACCTAATTTGAGCTCATATATGTCTTGTTTAGACTGCTTCTGCTATATCTGATTGGCATTATCTTTTCCATGGATATGTTTATATTTTTGCTTCTTTATGGTTTTTCACTTTTATATACTATGGTTGAGCTTTTATTGCACTATTATGCAACTTAATATGCCTATTGTCATCATTCTTAAAGTTTGGATTGACGGTAACAGCTATGGGAAAATTATATTGTTTGGACTAACGCTACAACAAAGGCAGCGTATAGCGACGGCTAATATGCGTCGGCGGCCGTTGCTATCCGTCGCTAGCCGTCGCTACTGGCCATCGCTATTTAATCCGTTGGCAACAGGAAAAGCAACGGCAATAGCGACGGCTCCGTCGCTAAAAAAGCGGCGGCAAGCGACGGCAAGCAACGACAACGTACACGTGTCAACGCCACGTGGCAGTTAGTTTGTTTTCCGGAAGTCTGTTACTTGCCGTTACTTGCCGTCGCTTCTTTGCCGTCATTGGCCGTCGCTAGCCGTCGCTATATTTGACCAGAAAACCGTTGCTAGCCGTTGCTAGCCGTCGCTTTTCTGGGCAAAACCTGCTGTGCACACAACAGCTATTCTTTCATCAAAGCTCATCTCAAACCTCAATAATATCAACAATAACACATCTCAACAATACCCACAACATCAATATTCAACAATATAACCAAAAAAACACAAAAACCAACCAAACCAACATAATATACAAAACCAAACCAAGTATCAAGGTACAAGGATCAAATCCAAATATAACCAAACCCAAACATCATCTAAAATACCAAGTATCCAAGCCCAAGTATCAAATCTAGTCTAAATATGTACATAAATACATACCCACAAGAATAGTAAAACTATGCATCATCATCCTCCTCATCATCCTCGGCATCATCAGGTCCATCTCCCTGCTCACCAGGCATAGAGCCGTGCTCCTGATAAAATGCTGCAATGCGCTCATCTATCTGCTGTGCCAATTGGCCCTTTCGCCAATCGTTGAGCTCATCCAGCTGCCTCTGCATCTGAGAAATACGCTCCTCCTCCATCGATTTGCTATAAGCTCTTTGGAAATTAACAGCCTGTGAAATAACTGAAGTTAATACGATAGCATTTTACATGAATTTTGAATGAATTAGATAGTATATAAATAATTCTTTTGATGTGAGAATAATGTGGATCTTTTAATATGAAGTTAGTGAAATGGTTTACCTCCTGATTGCCGAAACCATAACGCCTATTTCGAGTAGGCGGTGCAATAACGGAATTCCAAATCCTGTTGGACTCCTCAACTGTAAGCTCTGCTCTTCCACTCGCCTGTGTCAATGCCGATGCCTTTGCCTCATATCGCCCCTGTAATTACAAACATAATCTTGAAACAATTGGTATACAATTTACATATATACAATTTGAATCACGAGTTAGCATATTTACCATCGCTTCTTCAGCTTTGATGTCGGTCCAATCATAGGTCGCATTCCCCTCATCATCAACAGACTCAACTGCGTGTGTGGCCCTAAAAACCTCAGCCATTGTAGGCTCCCTTCCGTACTTTGCAAACTGAAGATATACACGAATAAGATATATTGAAAATAAGCATAAATGTTACACATGAAGATATGCATCACCATATGCAAAATATATTTTATATTTACCAATTCTCTCCTATGCCGTTGGAAAGATTTAGAGCCACCTCGATGTAAACCAGGATTCTTATTCCTATTGGCTTGGTTTCTTGCTGCTACTTCCTATTAATTTAGATACACGATTAAAATAATGCAACTAACATAATTGTAAGCATTCTCATCATAGCTTACTTTAGCTGCTTCTTACTCCCAATATGTGAGAAATCCATTCCATACTTCATCGCTCATCCAACCTGGCTTTTGGCCAGCCTTCTTCGCCCTTGATATTGTCTCTCTATAATTCTTCCGCATTTTTTGGTTCCAATTATTGCTAAAAACATCTAAATCATGCGGCTCCACTCGTACAACAACCTGCATATTGAATTTATTTTGAATTACATACAGCATATTATTTTCAATAGAAATATATAAATTGTAATTACCATCAAGTCGGCCCATATAGCATTTTTAATATGAGCTGGAATGCTATCCCAATGTGGCCAAGCTGCTGACATCCGACTCTTATATGAATTCTTCGAGACATCTAAAATAAACTGTGATGGTTCCACCTCGAACCCCCTGTAATTGTTAACGTGCATAGTTTATATATTTTAAATAATATAATTGAAATAAATTTGACATTTACCCAACACTCTTCGGAATAATCTCCGCAACTCGACGTATATTTGCCTCTAAGCTACTAGGACCCGCTGCAGCTCCAGGAGACTGAGATGGAGAAGGCTGAGATGTACTCCTACGTCTTCTATCAGCCATATCTGCCACAATCATATATTATATATAAAAGCATAATGATCAAATGAGCATCACATAATCATACAATAAAACGATAATGCATAAATCAGAATAATACATCGCTCAAAATATTACATAGCATAAGTGAATACATAGCTCAGAATAGTACATTGCATAAGTGAATACATCGCTCAGAATAGTACATTGCATAAGTGAATACATAGCTCAGAATAGTACATTGTATAAGTGAATACATAGCTCAATATAACACATGACATAACTAGATGCATAGCTCTTAATATAGTACATCACATAATACAACAAACGATGCCATCTGTGATCATTCTTCATCATCTTCTGATTCAGACTCGGTCTCGTACTCTATATCGTTTTCTTCGTTACTAACAAATGCATCTATTAAAACATTCGCTTCATCATTCAACGATCCTACATCGATGTCATCGGCTATTATTATTTCGGTATTTGGCTCAAGATCTGCTTGATACGCTGCTTCATCTGGAATATTATTTCCATCAAATATAAATCTTGCTTTTGTTTTAAAAACAGCCCACCAGTCTGCTTTATCTTTTTTTAAGGATGGATACGGAGCAAAATAAACTTGTAATGCTTGCTTAGCTAACACGAAAGGATCATATTTATAGTAATGTGACGTATGCTTTATTTCAATTAACTTATAATCCTTATGTACGTTAATTGCAGAACCGGGAACGTTGCTAAACCAGTTGCATTTGAATAAAAAAACTTTCTCTAGCGGTTGTGTATAATAATTCAACTCTAAAATTTGTGTTAAGACGCCATAAAAATCTTTTATATGCTCTTCTGGATCATCGCTGCCTTTGACAAATACACCGCTGTTATACGTTGATTTTTCAGCTCCGTAATCTTTGGTGTTAAATTTAAATCCGTTGACGAAGTATATATGATAGGTCTTGACATTTCTTCTTGGTCCGATAGCAAGGTGTCGTATTCCTTCGTCAACAACACTGTTATTCGGATCGTGAACATAGCTTGCAAACCACCCAGCAAATTGTTTACTGAAATCACCAGACGGATGTTGTGATTCGTATATGCTGCAAATAAATGTATTATATTCCCCTAATTATTAATATATAAATATATGTATAATTGAACTGTACAATCATTCAGTATTACCTGATAAATGGTGCAACTTCAACACAATTTAAAAGAACATATGTGTGTGCCACATGGTAGTCTCTATCATCCAACCATATTTCCACACATTTTCCAACAGGTCTTCCATGTTGTCTAAAAATAGATAACATTGTTTGAGAAGAATCATGCTCAACAGCTTCTTCATTACGGGGAACACTTACAAACGATAAGTTCACATCGTCACTAAAGTAGTGTGAGAAAAAAAAAAGAAGCTTCCTCTTCAAGGTACGATTTCCAAATCGAACCTTCTACTCGTGCTTTTTGTCTAATTTTTTCTTTAAATGATTCAAGTACCTATAACAAAAATAATTAATTTAGTATATTGGTACAAGAATATACATTTTCAACTAATCAACAAGAATATTGAGGAGTTTAAAATCACCTCTCAAATGGATACAACCATCCATATTGCACAGGACCTCGAAGGAGTGCTTCGGATGGCAGATGCACAGGCAAATGCTCCATTACATTAAAAAAACCGGGCGGAAATATTTTCTCGAGTTTGCAGAGCAATACAGGAATTTCTACTTCAAGTTTACGTAAATGATCTACCTTTAACGTGGTGGAACAAAGCTGTTTGTAAAACATACTTAATTCTGTTATAACACTCCATATTTTTGTTGGCAACAGTTCTTTGAATACCACAGGTAAGAAATATTCCATCATGATATGGCAATCATTACTTTTCATCCCACTTAATTTATTGTTTTTCAAGTCAACACATCTGCGAAGGTTAGAAGAAATCCCATCAGAACATCTTAGTCCTTCCACCCATTTGAGTACGAGTTTTACTTGCTTGTTGTCTAGCTCATAACATGCTTTGGGCTTTTTGTTATCGTCGTACAACTGAAGTTCGGGCCGCTTACAGAAATGTAATATATCACGTCTTGAATTCGCATCGTCCTTGATTTTCCCCTTTACATTCAAAACTGTATTAAAAACTTTATCAAACACATTTTTTTCATTGTGCATGACGTCAATATTATGTCGCAGTAAGAGATTTTTCCAATAAGGTAACTCCCAAAATATACTTTGCTTGCACCGGCTATGTAACGACCCGCGTAAATTCGATGTTTGAAATGAATTAAATTAATAGGATTTTATTTTAAAATATAGAAAGAAATAAAAAATCTTATTAATTTATATGAAAGAAAATATTGAAATTTGATGTATCAAAGGTAATTAAAATTTGCAAATTAAATTATATATTGCAATTAATAGTAATAGTGGAAATTGTTGCAAGTATTGAATTTGTCAATGGAATAAAATATTGATTTACGGAAATTGAATATAAACGGAGGTAATAAAGTAATGCAAGAAAATAAATAATGTAATTAACACAATCCCTTTTATTTGTAAACTATCGTAAGGAGTTAATTAATTGAAATATGAAAATTTGAAAATAGATTCAAAATTTATGTTAGATAAATGAATTGCAATAATTAAAGTTAGTAATTAATAGGTTAAAGGGAATACACATTTATTCATAAATGAATATAAGTGAATGTAACAAAATAAATAGGAAACGCCAATTATTCATAAGTGATGGTTGATGATATAAACGTTACTAACTATTAATGTAGTAACGTAAGATGTAAATGTATTTTCAACGGAAATGTAACCTTATTTCTAGGTAGAAATTGCAGGTAGATTTATGAAATGGAGTTTATGAGATAAATAGAATTGAATGTTTCGTTAGTATGAGATTAAGGGAATATGGGGTAAATTGATTAAATCAATAAAAGACAATAAATGCAATGATGATGGGTTAGTAATAAAAGTGAATAGAGAAATGATTGTATAGTAAAAATAGAATTCCAACTTGTTGGAATGGAGTAAATACACTTAGTAATAAATTTAGGATAGGAAAACGAAATGGAAATATTGAATTAGTTAATTCGTATATATATATATATAGAATGGCGATTATTGGATTGTAAATAATAAACTTATTAATGGTGATCAAGAGTTGTGACCACAAGTTATTATGAGTGATACATATATATTTAATTCAATTCAATTGATTTGGAAATCATTGCATAAATTAAATGTTACGTTGAATAAGTTAAGGTAATAAATGGATAATAACGTAAATGTTCTTCATAGATATGATAATTTGAATCTATCGAAATTTATGGAATTTGAATATAACATTTTACGTTAATTGGAGATAAAGATGGAAATAGGTAATAATTGCATTAATTTGTAAGTAGAAATAAATCGTTAATGAGAACAAGTATTTAAGATTTACCACCTATTTAGTATATTAAGTTATAACGGAAAATCAATTGCAATAATTAACAATATATTTATTTCATTAATGATAATGACGTAATATTTGAAATATTAAATAGGATGGAATTCAAATGTATATAACGATAGAAATGTGAAATTTGGGGAATAGATTCAAAGTTATAAATGAGTTGTTAAAATAATACATAATAAGTGCAAATTGAATGAATCAATGGGAGCATAGATTTAAGTTTAGAAAACGATATTTTGGTTTAATTAAGTATTGCAAAATAAATGAAATTAGCGTTTAAATATTTCGTTTATAGAGATTAAACTAAAATTCAAGGATATTAAAATAATAGATTTTGAACCCAACATGGAATCCTTCTACTTAAAATTTTTAGATGGAATAAACATTTGATTATTCAATTGAATAGAGAAAAAGATTTATTTAGTATGTAATTTAATGCTTGTTGAAAACTGTAATTTTATAAACATGTTTGCTTGACTATAAATAAGGATTACAATGTTCACGTATTTATTTAATTGATTTCATCAATTAGGGTATGTTTTGAAGTGGAAGATTAAAATTAATTGGAAATAAATATATTAAAATCTTTCAATTGAAAAAGGAAAAGAAACAAAGTGCAATTAATAAAATTTATGTAAGAATGTTTTCATTATGAATGTACATTATTTGGAAATATAAGAATTGATTTAATATTGTATAAGTTGATCATTTTATAATATAAGAATGTTTACATTATGAATTGCAAGTAACAAATAAGCATTTTAAGGAAAATAAAAGAAAGTTGAGGAAATAAAGTAAACGTTTCCATTCTAAATATAAGGAAGTGGAGAAATTAACACTGCAATGGATAGACTTATCAGCTTTTAATTTACATCTAAATTTGTTTAGATCAATTTGGAAATTAATAAAATTGTGGATATATTTTGAAACGTAAACGAAACGTCTAGATTTACATTTGTAAATACGTTTAAAATAAAATGTAAATGATAAGGAATTTATTTATTTCCTAAATCCATAACGTGTGTAATTAATATTATTTATCTTTTGGGACCACCTCCGTTTGCACGTTAAAATTCGTGCACACCTATTCTTTTGCGATCTATCTATAAATAGGCGGTGAAACCCTAGCCTCCATCTTCATTCCTCTGTGTAGTCTCTTCTTCAACTTCTTCTCTTCTTCAATGGCAACAGACAATTTCTAGATCCAGTTTCAATCCAAATAAAAGTCAAAATTCAAACTCCTCTAAAAATTTCAGAAAAATTATATGTTGGAGTTCTCAGAATACGCAATCTACTGATGGTGTTCGTTTTCCGTTTTGGGTTCGGTCTGGAAACATATTCGCGTGCTCCTGTAGCCAAAGCGCGTGGAAGACGATAGTGACGTGGCGAGTATTTAATTAAGGTTTGTTTTATTTTATAATTTATTTTGGTTTTCAAATCGTTTAAATCGCCTAACTTTTTCATACGACCTCGGATTCACGCGAAACTTTTTTTGTTAGGATCGTAATTAAATTCTGGACAGTTTGGAACTAGTTTGGACCAATTCGAAGACCGTCAAATTTTTGGGATAAATTCGATTTAAATTCAAAAGGTGAATGTTTTAACCCACTCACAACTTCTAAAAGTTTTTATGTTTGTTAAATTTATTTTAAATACGAGTAGAAATTTATTTATGACTGTTGGCGTGTTTTATTCAGCATATCTGTTAAATCGCATTTATTTAACTTAACTGTTAATTTAGTTTATTTATTGCATAAAATTTGACAGGTAGAATTTATTTTTGCATATAAACTGTTAGTTAACAGTCATTAAATTTTATTTTGGAATAGAAACTGTTAGTTAATAATCTGTTATTAATTCCTGTATAATTCATATGCTATGTATCAATGATTGTTTGAAATTGGATGATGATTGCAATTGATGATTGATGATTGATATTTGGATGAATGAATGCTATAATTATATTGTATAAACTGCAAGTTATCATGCATTTTTCGTTTCATTCGGGACTGTGGTTTGAAATGATATACAACCGTAAAATTTTATTTTTAAATTGCGGATTGAAATGATAAATATCCGTATCACTTGACCATATGATAGAAAATTATATACAGGCACCGTGGTCTATATATAAATTATTTTAAAGTGATTTCTATGGTTTGGATGGGATACGGTTTATAAAAAATTTGATTTTGATATTTTATAAAATATTATTCTTCGATATATATACATATGAAGTTAAAAATTTGAAAATTAAGTTGTGTATAAACCTGTTGAATAAAAATGAAAAATTGAGAAAATGGAATTTGGAAATTTATCTTATATGTTTAAGTTTGGAAATTTTAAGGTATGATATTTATAACTGGATTTTCCAAGATGAATTAAAAATGAAAATTCTAGTATAAAGTAAATTTGAGAAAATATTTAATTGCTAGAAATTGGAGTTTTATTTATGAAATTTATACGAATATTCAAGACTAAATAATAGAATATTAATTGTTGAAAGAAGAAAATCCAACTTTAGTTTTGAAATATTAATACTCCAAATGGATATATATATATATATAGAAATTGAAGAGATTTTTGGAACTTGAAGTGATATTTAAATTATGGTTTAAACTTTAAATAAAGAAATATATTTGAAAAGCCATGGAAATTATTTTTCTTTACAAAGTTACTTTAATGTTAAACCATTTATTTTACATTCGTTGAATATCCAAACCATTCAAGTTTTAGAAGTTATGGTTTTAAAATTTTGAATTTCGAAATATTATGCTTTGAAAGTATAAGTCAAATATTTGGTTTCCAGATATTTTAAATTTTAAAGCAGTATGATTTTGGAAAAGAAATATATTTGGATAAAATGATATCATATTGTTTTGGGTTTTAAGATGATATCGTATTCATAGTTTTGAAATGGAATTTTTATTCTGGTTTTAAAGTATAAACTATTTTAAATGACCGCGGTGTTATAATAACGATGGGTTGGCAAAGAGACCGAGATCAGATATGGACATACTCTCTGTCGATACCGAAAACCACTTTGACTAACCGTGTACGCGGTGGAGATTCCAAAATGAAGTAGGTGGCGGCGACGTTTTCTGTAAGGTAAATACGTGGACCCGACTCCCGTGAGTTGGCATAAGGTGGCTAAAACAGGAGTGATTCTCGGGCCAATGAGGTCATACCTCTGATCGGACGCTCCTCTTCGATATTATACTTTGACTTTGGATTGATTCAGTGGCCACTTCTATTTTTGATTTTGAGGGAGTTTGTTCGAGGTGGGCGGTAACTGCGGCTACGCGTTTCCACCAGCCCGGATAGCAATTGGTATATCTACCCTGGCATTGTCTAGTTGTGCCGTGTCACCTACCATACCGAGCCTTTACTATGAGTTTTGTTTTGTACCATACCTATGGAGTGCCCTCTGACGACGCCCAGTACGGGGGAGATTACGGTACTGTATAGACTATGGGAATATATTCTGTGTTAAGGGCTATATGGGTAACCCCTTAACGCTATTAAAAAGTAAGTTTATTTTACAAATAGACACTATTATAATAGCACAATATACTACATAGTAAATAGTTTAACGGATCCTTAGGAGATGTAAATCCCGAGCTTCTCTTGAGTTACTGCACTCATATTTATTTCTGTTAATTTAACTCACATAAGATCTTTTAGTTCTGACTCGAGTGTTTTGTCTTTTCAATTCGCTCGGGTCAGTCCGAGCGTTTTAGGATTTGAAGTTTTAGTTCTGGAGGACGAAGACGAAGATTTGTAGTATTACTATTATTATTTACTAGTGTACTACACACTGTTCCGCTGCATTGTTATTGGTATGTGTAACTCTGATATGTATTATATAAATGTTTGTAAACAGTTTTATAAACTGTATATTTTATTATTATATTTTATCCTTCCGCTGTGAGATTCTATTTTGTTTATTTCTTCTCTGTTTTTCTTATTTACCCCATAATAATCCGCCCTTCCGTATGGTCTAAATCGGCATGTGTGTCTGTTCAAATCGTGCGAAAAGGCGGGACGTTACAGTTGGTATCAGAGCTTTGGTTTAGCGATAAACCTTGGCTTTGTGGAGTTTGACTCTTTGTTAATAGGGTAGTAATACCCTATGGGAGTCACTGAGTGTATATATATGAGAGAGCGTACTTGTTAGTGTTATAAAAAGGTTTTAATATTGTGTTAATCTGTTCCGTTTTGTATTTATAAATTCTAGTTGATGCATGGGACGCTGTGACATCAATAGGGGTTTCTAAACACTAAATAGGACAGACCGACATAATATCTGTTTTAATATAGGTGAATGAAATAATTTTTCCTATTATATTTTCTATATATAAAATAAATTTTTCAATCTATATCCATATTTGGCTGCAATAGATTGGTTGTTAGGTGATAAAGTGTATAATTAATAATATAAGTTAGATTGGAAAATAAGATTGATGAAATTTGGAAATTTAGAACTTAAGTTCTGGGGTTTTGAAATTTCTTTCGAATAAATTTTGGAATATAATAATATTATTTATAAGTATTTTCTGATATAAATATTTCAATATAATTCGGAAAAATTGTTTTAAAGAAGATTTCGGAAAAATAAGTTTTGTACTTTCCTCCCTGTTGCTGGAAAATAATTTCGGTGATGAGTGCACGCATCATCGACTTTCATTTTCGAGTTTCGAAGTGGGAAGGCCACTGTAGAAATTTACTGCAGAATTGTTTAAGAAATTTTTATCGTTTTAATTATAATTGGATATATATATATATGTTAAGAATAGATATCTATCTATTATTTTAAATGATTTAAAAGTTAAACCCGGTATTTGGTTCTTAAGTTCCAGTTAATTAATAGTTCAATTAAGTGTAGAAATTGGAACCTTTAATTAAAGAAAAAATTTAATACAATAGGAAGATAAGTAATGTAAATAAACGATTGTAAACATTATTAAATGAATTAATGAACTTCTTTATTTATAAGAATTGATGTATAAAGTTGCAAATTTAGTGTAGTTAAATTGTTACCATTATTAAATATAATAGAAATGTAAGCATTAAATAAATGAATGAAATTAAAAGTAAGTTGAAATTGTAATTTATAAAACGAATATATATAATTATTGAACCATTAATTAATTAAAGGAATTGAGAAGAAACTTGTATAATTTTCACTTACATTCTTAAAGCATATATATAACTTACCATATAATAAAAGTTGCAATGTTAGTAAGAAAATGTAAGGGAAAATCTTATAAGTGAAGCTTGAGGTAATAAAGGTATTCAATGAATTTGCTGTTACAAATTGAGAATTAAATGTATAAACTTAAGTTAAAATGGAAATTTTAAGTATTATAAATAGATGATTATAAACTTAAGTAAATAAAACGGAATGCAAATATAATGAATATTGTAATAAATGAAAAATGAAAATTTTAAGTAATGAAGGAATCACTCAATAAATGAAAGAAAAGAAATTAAACAACTAAAGCATGAAATAAATGTATAATAAGTTAATTTGGTTATTGGTTTGAATTGTTATTGTTTGACTTATGGTTGGTTGGGCAAGAGAATTTGAAGTTGTTGGATGAATAAATAATCTATCGTTGTTCCATCTAAGACTGTTGAGTAAAGGATGCACTTGATAGTTATTTTCATTCCATACAATTTCAAGTTTTGAACCCGAACAACTATTTGTTTGTTGGATTAAATGGTTGCTTTGTCTTGTGTATGTATGCTGTTTGTAAAGTTGATGGTTGTTGTATTGATTGGTTGATTAATGGTTGAAACCGCTTAAATATTTCACTTTATATAAATTGTAACCCTTTGGATTATATAAGAAAATGCAGTATCTTGGACATATTTTGGAAATGTTTTTCCAAACATTAATAATTTAAATATAAAGGATTAAATAGTTATAAATAGGATATCTTATTTAAAGTGATTAATTTTGTAAATTTAATTGTTTATAAGTTAAATATTTTGGATAAGATGTATTGTATTTGATTTTTCCCTTCTTTTCCTTTTCGAGGATGAAAAGTTTTGAGTGGGGGAGAGTGTAACGACCCGCGTAAATTCGATGTTTGAAATGAATTAAATTAATAGGATTTTATTTTAAAATTTAGAAAGAAATAAAAATCTTATTAATTTATATGAAAGAAAATATTGAAATTTAATGTATCAAAGGTAATTAAAATTTTCAAATTAAATTATATATTGCAATTAATAGTAATAGTGGAAATTGTTGCAAGTATTGAATTTGTCAATGGAATAAAATATTGATTTACGGAAATTGAATATAAACGGAGGTAATAAAGTAATGCAAGAAAATAAATAATGTAATTAGTACAATCCCTTTTATTTGTAAACTATCGTAAGGAGTTAATTAATTGAAATATGAAAATTTGAAAATAGATTCAAAATTTATGTTAGATAAATGAATTGCAATAATTAAAGTTAGTAATTAATAGGTTAAAGGGAATACCCATTTATTCATAAATGAATATAAGTGAATGTAACAAAATAAATAGGAAACGCTAATTATTCATAAGTGATGGTTGATGATATAAACGTTACTAACTATTAATGTAGTAACGTAAGATGTAAATGTATTTTCAACGGAAATGTAACCTTATTTCTAGGTAGAAATTGCAGGTAGATTTATGAAATGGAGTTTATGAGATAAATAGAATTGAATGTTTCGTTAGTATGAGCTTAAGGGAATATGGGGTAAATTGATTAAATCAATAAAAGACAATAAATGCAATGATGATGGGTTTGTAATAAAGTGAATAGGGAAATGATTGTATAGTAAAAATGGAATTCCAACTTGTTGGAATGGAGTACATACACTTAGTAATAAATTTAGGATAGGAAAACGAAATGGAAATATTGAATTAGTTAATTCGTATATATATATAGAATGGCGATTATTGGATTGTAAATAATAAACTTATTAATGGTGATCAAGAGTTGTGACCACAAGTTATTATGAGTGATACATATATATTTAATTCAATTCAATTGATTTGGAAATCATTGCATAAATTAAATGTTACGTTGAATAAGTTAAGGTAATAAATGGATAATAACGTAAATGTTCTTCATAGATATGATAATTTGAATCTATTGAAATTTATGGAATTTGAATATAACATTTTACGTTAATTGGAGATAAAGATGGAAATAGGTAATAATTGCATTAATTTGTAAGTAGAAATAAATCGTTAATGAGAACAAGTACTTAAGATTTACCACCTATTTAGTATAATAAGTTATAACGGAAAATCAATTGCAATAATTAACAATATATTTATTTCATTAATGATAATGACGTAATATTTGAAATATTAAATAGGATGGAATTCAAATGTATATAACGATAGAAATGTGAAATTTGGGGAATAGATTCAAAGTTATAAATGAGTTGTTAAAATAATACATAATAAGTGCAAATTGAATGAATCAATGGGAGCATAGATTTAAGTTTAGAAAACGATATTTTGGTTTAATTAAGTATTGCAAAATAAATGAAATTAACGTTTAAATATTTCGTTTATAGAGATTAAACTAAAATTCAAGGATATTAAAATAATAGATTTTGAACCCAACATGGAATCCTTCTACTTAAATTTTTTAGATGGAATAAACATTTAATTATTTAATTGAATAGAGAAAAAGATTTATTTAGTATGTAATTTAATGCTTGTTGAAAACTGTAATTTTATAAACATGTTTGCTTGACTATAAATAAGGATTACAATGTTCACGTATTTATTTAATTGATTTCATAAATTAGGGTATGTTTTGAAGTGGAAGATTAAAATTAATTGGAAATAAATTTATTAAAATCTTTCAATTGAAAAAGGAAAAGAAACAAAGTGCAATTAATAAAATTTATGTAAGAATGTTTTCATTATGAATGTACATTATTTGGAAATATAAGAATTGATTTAATATTGTATAAGTTGATCATTTTAGAATATAAGAATGTTTACATTATGAATTGCAAGTAACAAATAAGCACTTTAAGGAAAATAAAAGAATGTTGAGGAAATAAAGTGAACGTTTCCATTCTAAATATAAGGAAGTGGAGAAATTAACACTGCAATGGATAGACTTATCAGCTTTTAATTTACATCTAAATTTGTTTAGATCAATTTGGAAATTAATAAAATTGTGGATATATTTTGAAACGTAAATGAAACGTCTAGATTTACATTTGTAAATACGTTTAAAATAAAATGTAAATGATAAGGAATTTATTTATTTCCTAAATCCATAACGTGTGTAATTAATATTATTTATCTTTTGGAACCACCTCCGTTTGCACGTTAAAATTCGTGCACACCTATTCTTTTGCGATCTATCTATAAATAGGCGGTGAAACCCTAGCCTCCATCTTCATTCCTCTGTATAGTCTCTTCTTCAACTTCTTCTCTTCTTCAATGGCAACAGACAATTTCTAGATCCAGTTTCAATCGAAATAAAAGTCAAAATTCAAACTCCTCTAAAAATTCCAGAAAAATTATATGTTGGAGTTCTCAGAATACGCAATCTACTGGTGGTGTTCGTTTTTCGTTTTGGGTTTGGTCTGGAAACATATTCGCGTGCTCCTGTAGCCAAAGCGCGTGGAAGACAATAGTGACGTGGCGAGTATTTAATTAAGGTTTGTTTTGTTTTATAATTTATTTTGATTTTCAAATCGTTTAAATCGCATAACTTTTTCATACGACCTCGGATTCACGCGAATTTTTTTTTGTTAGGATCGTAATTAAATTCTGGACAGTTTGGAACTAGTTTGGACCAATTCAGAGACCGTCAAATTTTTGGAAATCGGATTTAAATTCGATTTAAATTCAAAAGGTGAGTGTTTTAACCCACTTACAATTTCTAAAAGTTTTATGTTTGTTAAATTTATTTTAAATATGAGTAGAAATTTATTTATGACTGTTGGCGTGTTTTATTCAGCATATCTGTTAAATCGCATTTATTTAACTTAACTGTTAATTTAGTTTATTTATTGCATAAAATTTGACAGGTAGAATTTATTTTTGCACATAAACTGCTAGTTAACAGTTATTAAATTTTATTTTGGAATAGAAACTGTTAGTTAATAATCTGTTATTAATTACTGTATAATTCATATGCTATGTATCAATGATTGTTTGAAATTGGATCATGATTGCAGTTGATGATTGATGATTGATATTTGGATGAATGAATGCTATAATGAAATTGTATAAACTGCAAGTCATCATGCATTTTTCGTTTCATTCGGGATTGTGGTTTGAAATGATATACAACCGCAAAATTTTATTTTTAAATTGCGGATTGAAATGATAAATACCCGTATCACTTGACCATAGGATAGAAAATTATATACAGGCACCGTGGTCTATATATAAATTATTTTAAAGTGATTTCTATGGTTTGGATGGGATACGGTTTATAAAAAATTTGATTTTGATATTTTATAAAATATTATTCTTCGATATATATACATATGAAGTTAAAAATTTGAAAATTAAGTTGTGTATAAACCTGTTGAATAAAAATGAAAAATTGAGAAAATGGAATTTGGAAATTTATCTTATATGTTTAAGTTCTGAAATTTTAAGGTATGATATTTATAACTGGATTTTCCAAGATGAATTAAAAATGAAAATTCTAGTATAAAGTAAATTTGAGAAAATATTTAATTGCTAGAAATTGGAGTTTTATTTATGAAATTTATACGAATATTCAAGACTAAATAATAGAATATTAATTGTTGAAAGAAGAAAATCCAACTTTAGTTTTGAAATATTAATACTCCAAATGGATATATATATAGAAATTGAAGAGGTTTTTGGAACTTGAAGTGATATTTAAATTATGGTTTAAACTTTAAATAAAGAAATATATTTGAAAAGCCATGGAAATTATTTTTCTTTACAAAATAACTTTAAAGTTAAACCATTTATTTTACATTCGTTGAATATCCAAACCATTCAAGTTTTAGAAGTTATGGTTTTAAAATTTTGAATTTCGAAATATTATGCTTTGAAAGTATAAGTCAAATATTTGGTTTACAGATATTTTAAATTTTAAAGCAGTATGATTTTGGAAAAGAAATATATTTGGATAAAATGATATCATATTGTTTTGAGTTTTAAGATGATATCGTATTCATAGTTTTGAAATGGAATTTTTATTCTGGTTTTAAAGTATAAACTATTTTAAACGACCGGGTGTTATAATAACAATGGGTTGGCAAAGAGACCGGGATCGGATATGGACATACTCTCTGTCGATACTGAAAACCACTTTGACTAACCGTGTACGCGGTGGAGATTCCAGAATGAAGTAGGTGGTGGCGACGTTTCCTGTAAGGTAAATACGTGGGCCCAACTCCCGTGAGTTGGCATAAGGTGGCTAAAACAGGAGTGATTCTCGGGCCAATGAGGTCATACCTCTGATCGGACGCTCCTCTTCGATATTATACTTTGACTTTGGATTGATTCAGTGGCCACTTCTATTTTTGATTTTGGGGGAGTTTGTTCGAGGTGGGCGGTAACTGCGGCTACGCGTTTCCACCAGCCCGGATAGCAATTGGTATATCTACCCTGGCATTGCCTAGTTGTGCCGTGTCACCTACCATACCGAGCCTTTACTACGAGTTTTGTTTTGTACCATACCTATGGAGTGCCCTCTGATGACGCCCAGTACGGGGGAGATTACGGTACTGTATAGACTATGGGAATATATTCTGTGTTAAGGGCTATATGGGTAACCCCTTAACGCTATTAAAAAGTAAGTTTATTTTACAAATAGACACTATTATAATAGCGCAATATACTACATAGTAAATAGTTTAACGGATTCTTAGGAGATGTAAATCCCGAGCTTCTCTTGAGTTACTGCACTCATATTTATTTCTGTTAATTTAACTCACATAAGATCTTTTAGTTCTGACTCGAGTGTTTTGTCTTTTCAATTCGCTCGGGTCAGTCCGAGCGTTTCAGGATTTGAAGTTTTAGCTCTGGAGGACGAAGACGAAGATTTGTAGTATTACTATTATTATTTACTAGTGTACTACACACTGTTCCGCTGCATTGTTATTGGTATGTGTAACTCTGATATGTATTATATAAATGTTTGTAAACAGTTTTATAAACTGTATATTTTATTATTATATTTTATCCTTCCGCTGTGAGATTCTATTTTGTTTATTTCTTCTCTGTTTTTCTTATTTACCCCATAACAATCCGCCCTTCCGTATGGTCTAAATCGGCATGTGTGTCTGTTTAAATCGTGCGAAATGGCGGGACGTTACAAGTTATGAATGTCCAATTTACCCAGAATGTCGACCTGTTTCCCAGTTTTAGGATAGTCTTTCACGATTTCATATATCTCTTCACTTGTCCAAACTTTAGGTGGCAGCATATTGTGACGACCGCCCATGACTTCCGCACGAAACAAGGGAATGGTGCGCTGAAAAGTGTGCCAGGCAGCCATGGGCGATAGTCAGGGTAAGATAAAACAGAATAGTCTATCGTATTACTTACAGCGCAAGAATAAAATACAATAGAAAGTACACATAGTGAAGCTCTATAGAACAGAAGTCTCATCATATAAACTCATAATAGTTTATACAATCATCTGAATAGTCAATACATCAAGCCTCACTACATAACACTCAGAGTATCAATAAAACAGCGGAACATCCA
This sequence comes from Allium cepa, assembly GCA_030765085.1. Classification (NCBI taxonomy): domain Eukaryota; kingdom Viridiplantae; phylum Streptophyta; class Magnoliopsida; order Asparagales; family Amaryllidaceae; genus Allium; species Allium cepa. The sequence goes on along the minus strand of CM060931.1, from coordinate 751,598,084 downwards.
GTACATATAGTAAGAAAACAATATGCAAAAGCCTCCAGCTCGTCCTCGTCATCAACAGCGCTGGTTACTAAGAACAGCACCTGTCACCTGCTACCTAGTCTGCCCATCCCAACATGAATGAACAGCCCAAGGTAATAAGAGTTGAACATAAAACCTTGAGTCAGACAACAGTCTTAATGAGCAGTAAATTAACTATCAAACATACCAAAAGAGCATAAAGGATAAAAAGGAATAGGAACCCAGCCATCCCACTCCACCTCTTTTTACAGTGATAGCCCCCAGACACACTAAGCAGAAGCAAACATAGCAAAGCAGACAATTAAAGTAAAGCAATTATCACTCGAGTCAAGGTCGATGTTTTCCAAATACAAACCCCCAAGGCCTAAACCAAGATTAGATAAGCACCTAGAAAACACCGCTCTTGAGTCCGAATGATGATACAACCAAACATCCATGACTCTGGCTATCATTGTTATCATTGCCTCAATTTCACCGTTAATTGAATGACCGTCACTTTATCTCATCCATCCGCCAAGGGCTAATGGTAACCCCGGTTCTAGACATAACTCCGCACGTCGTCGCAGCCCGTGCCTAGGACTATCGAATCTGCCCAGAGTACCAACATGTCGTCGCAGCCCGTGCCTGGAACGTCGTCGCAGCCCGTTCCAACGTACTCTTTCTTTGAGCATGCTAGAACCTTCAATAACGATGAAATCTCAGCCTTCTAGTCATCCTCCTCGACGACTATTCTCATACTAGCTCAAGTGCCTCTCGAGCCATCCATTATCAACAAACTCGAGCCATATCACCGAGTTATCAACATGCTTGGGATGATCCCGTCTGGATTAAACCAAGGCTTTCTCACATCATGCTTTGTTTCATCGCATCATGGCAAAGTTCCATCTCAACATCATGGTTTGCCTCATCGCATCACGGCAAAGTCCCATCTCAACATCATGGTTTGCCTCATCACATCACGGCAAAGTTCCATCTCAACATCATGGTTTGCCTCATCGCATCACGGCAAAGTTCCATCTCAACATCATGGTTTGCCTCATCGCATCACAGCAAAGTCCCACCTCAACATCATGGTTTGCCTCATCGCATCACGGCAAATTCTCATCTCAACATCATGGTTTGCCTCATCGCATCATGGCAAAGCACCATCTCAACATCATCATCAAATCTATCCATATGAGCTTCAACATCTACTTCATATGCCACAAGCAGCTTTCCTTATTCAAGAGCCTTTCCGCTTAGCTTTTGAATCATCTTCGACCAACTTGTCCAAATCAAGTTATCAATAAACTAATCAATCAAATCAAACATTAATCCAAGTAATAAATCATTCAAAAAAGATCTAAATAAGCATTTATAACAATAATGGCAATTTCGTAAATAAAGAGCCCAAATCTAACATGCAACCTAACAAGCATGAATCATGAACAATATCTCTACAACCTAATGAACCAACTTGCATAGTGAACATATAGTAAAACAGATGTTGAATCATCATTATCCATAGATCTACATGCAGACTTAAGAAAATGCACGAAATCACTATCTTTAACACATAAACAAACCACCGATCCAATATACTCCCTTGGATCCGTGTGGGAGATAACTACCACTCACCAAATCACCTAAACACCACAAAAGCTACTAACTTCAGATCTGGACAGTGAAGAAACCAGCTTGATCCGACAAGATTCCACTTCAAATGATGAAATCTCTCTTTGTTTGATGAAGATCTTCAACTTTGGCTCTTGGATCTTCGATCTTGGATGGAAGGAATCACTAGATTAGAGAGGAGAAAAGAAGTGAAGAAGTGTTGAAGTCGAGCTCACAAAATGGCAGCACTTCATCGCTTCAAAATCCGGTGCGAAAAAGTGAACCAAACCCCTCTATTTATAGGCTGATTCCTTAACCCGCACCCCCTTAAGTCGGTCACGACTCATCATACCTATAAGTCGTCCACGACTTAACAGCCCACAGCCTACGACTCAATACACATGCCGACCTAACGACTCCAGTTCCCACACGACTCAACGGCCCATGCCTTAACACGGCCCAACGACCTAACCTTATACATGACCTAACATCCACACACGACCTAAGCCTTAACTCCTTAAGTCGCTAACCACTAGGTCGTAACTTCCCTCCTCAAGCCGTTAGTCCCTTAGGCCGGTCCAATCCAATAACTCGCTAACCCCTAAGTCGTTAGCTCCACTAAGTCGGTCAATCCCTTAAGCCGATAACTCCTATAAGTCGCTACCTACCTTAAGTCGGCCACACCTTAACTCGGCCAAACCCTTAACTCGGCAACACCTTAAGTCATCTATGCTCCTTAAATCGGCCAAGAAATAAGCTTCCATACGACTCAACCTCAACACGACTTATCTCCTACACGACTCAAGCTCCAAATGACTTAAATTCTGAACGACTGAACAATACTAACAACCCAATGCCAACAGTTCCATGGTCTTTCGATCCGTAAAAATACGGGTCGTTACATTCTCTCCCCCTTAGGAATTTCGCCCCTGAAATTCCAAACAAACAAGAGCAAACAAAACTATTCTGCATGCCTACCATCCATAGCAATCAACAAACCATGCATCCAATTACTAGCCTAGCATGCAGAATTCTAAGAGTAGAACAAGTTACAAATTCATGAGATGTCACGACTCCTTAGGGCCATACCTCGAAGAGTTCGGGATGAGCTGCTTTCATCCTCTCTTCCTCCTCCCATGTACAGTCGTTAACATCATCACTCCATTGTATCTTGAGCAACCTAACCGACTTCCTCCTAAGCTGTTTCGTGTCAGTTTCCACAACACGAAGCGGCTTACGAGGTCTTCTAACAACTGGATCAACTTCTAAATCTTCATAGCTATCGGCAGAAATCACTGTATTCGAGTCGTGCACATACTTCCGTAGATACGATACATGAAAAACATTGTGCACACCCGACATCTTTTCCGGTAACTCCAATCTATAAGCGAGCTTTCCAATTCGCTCGATGATCGGAAATGGTCCAACAAATCTCGGAGTCAATTTTCCTTTCTTCCCGAATCGAATAACATTCTTCAGTGGAGAAATCTTCACAAAAACCATATCACCTACGTCGAATTCCAAATCCTTACGACGCTTATTGGCATAACTTTTCTAACGATCTTGGGCTGCCTTCATTCGTCGTCGAATGATCTCTATACAATCCGTAGTCTGTTGAATCATCTCTGGCCCAAGTATCAACTTTGCTCCAGTTTCCAACCAACATGCCGGAGAGTTACACGGTCTGCCATACAATGCTTCATACGGTGCCATACCAATACTTGACTGGTAACTTTTATTATATGCAAATTCCACCAAATGAAGATGATCTTCCCATGATCCTCCGAAGTCCAAAACACATGCTCTGAGAAGATCTTCCAAAACTCGATTGACTCTCTCGGTCTGACCATCTGTTTGGGGGTGATGAGCTGTACTCAAACACAACTCGGTTCCCAAAACTTCCTGTAAGCTCTTCCAAAGTCCACTAGTGAACAATGGGTCTCGATCGCTCACTATACTCTTCGGAATACCATGGAATCGAACTATCCACTTAACATAAAGCTCAGCCAACTTCGATGCAGTCCTAGTTGATCGAACAGGAATGAATCTTGCACTCTTAGTCAAACGATCTATAATGACCCAAATTCCTTCATTTCCTGCCCTGGTTCTAGGTAGACCATCGATAAAATCCATCGATATCTGCTCCCACTTCCATGTAGGAATCTCTAATGGCTGAAGCAATCCACTGGGCTTCTTCTGCTCGGCTTTTACCAATTGGCAGTTCATACATTTGGAAATAAAATTTCCAACATCCTTCTTCATGCCTTCCCAGTAGTAGGTTCTCTTTATATCCCGATACATCTTATTTCCACCTGGATGAATTGTCAACTTCGAGCGATGACTTTCCCTTAGAACTTCATCTCTCAATCCATCTATATTGGGAACAACTAGTCGTCCTTGCTTCCGAAGCCAACCCTCTCGATCGACTTCAAATCCTTTTTCTTTTTCTGGGTCCAATCCAGATTCCAAATCACGGATAATCTTGACAAGCTTATCATCTCGCTTTTGGCTCTCGCCAATTCTTTCCACAAGAGTAGGTCTTATCGATAAGTTTGCCAACATCTCAGGTTCCAATTCACATCTGGGCCTGAAGTCAAATCCAGCTAAATACTCGAGACTCTTCCATTCTGAAAACATGGCTCCCAATCCTGCATGTCTTCGACTTAACGCATCTGCTACTGCATTACCTTTTCCCGGAGTATAGGCTATACCAAAATCATATGATGCTAAGAACTCTAGCCACCGTTGTTGTCGAAGATTCAAGTCCTTTTGGGAGAATAGATACTTCAACGACTTATGATCCGTAAACAACTCGAATCGAACTCCCAATAGGTAATGTTTCCACATCTTCAGAGCAAAAACAATCGCCGCTAACTCCAAATCATGAGTCGGGTAATTCCTTTCATGTGGCTTCAGTTGTCGACTTGCATACGCAACAACTTTATCCTTCTGCATCTGCACTGCTCCAAGTCCAGTACCACATGCATCGGTGTAAACCACCATCTCATCATTCCCACCTGGAATAGTCAAAACAGGAGCACATGTCAGTCGCTCTTTCAGGATTCCGAAAGCTTGCTCACACTTATCATCCCATCTGAACACTTGGTTCTTTTTCGTCAACCCTGTTAACGGTGCAGCTATCTTGGAAAAATCTTTGATAAAACGACGATAATATCCTGCTAATCCAAGAAAACTTCTCACATCAGATATATTCTTAGGCCTAACCCAATCCTGGATTGCTGCCACCTTCGTGGGATCAACCGCTATTCCATTTCCAGAGATAATATGGCCTAAGAACCTCACTTCACTCTTCCAGAAGTGACACTTCGAAAACTTAGCCTTCAGCTGATGTTTTCGCAAGATTTCCAAAACAATACGCAAGTGCGTCTTGTGCTCTTCCTTAGTTCTGGAATAAATCAGAATATCATCCACGAACACAAGTACGAACTTATTCAACTGATCCCTGAACACTCTATTCATAAGATCCACAAAATATGCTGGTGCGTTAGTCAATCCAAACGGCATTACCAGCCACTCAAAGAAACCGGATGGTGTCCTAAAAGCAGTCTTCGGCACACCATCCTTAGCCACTCTCAACTGGTGAAATCCCATTGCCAAATCCATCTGAGAAAACACCTTAGCTTCGTAAAGCTGATCAAACAAGTCATCTATTCTCGGCAATGGATACTTGTTCTTCTTAGTCACTTTATTCAGCTCACGATAATCTACACACAACCTCAACGATCCATCCGCTTTGGTTGCGAACACAACTGGTGCACCCCATTCGGACACGCTACGCCGAATGAATCCTTTTTGTAAAAGGTCATCAACTTGCACCTTCAACTCTTGCTGCTCCCTAGGCGCCATTCGCCTAAGAGGCATCACAACAGGTCTGGCTCCCTCAACTAGATCGATACGAAACTCGATCTCCCTATGCGGCGGTAATCCTTTGACCTCGTCAAAGACGTCCTCAAATCCATTCACAACCGGCATTGACGACAGTCCATCCCGTGGAACCAGCGAATACATGAAGCTCATGAAGACGCCTTCTTCATGCTTACATCGTATCACAACCTTTCGCCCTTCCACATTCTCGACTGTCACCTCCAGCCTCTCACAATCAATCTTTGCCGCATACTTCCTAAGCCAGTCCATACCCAAAATAATTCCGAACCCCGCAAAGTTCAGAACAAAGCAATCACAAACAAAAGAGAAATCATGACTCAATACAACTAGACCACGGCATAGCATACACAAACAGGACGAACCCCCAACTGGATTAGTCACAACCAATGGCCTATCAACAATATCCGGTTCCAAACCCAACCGGCATACAAGATCATTACAAACAAACGAATGCGACGCCCCAGTATCAAACAACACTCGAACTGGAACACCACAAATGGAAAGAGTACCTTGAACCACCACACTCTTCCTCTTCTCTTCAGCAGTAGGAGCTTTCAAAGATGATGGAACAGCCCCCAAAGCATAAGCTTGCACAATCTGTTTTTCCTTCCTTAGTTCTGGACATCCTTCTTGAAATGCCCTGGCTGGTTGCAGTTGTGGCATTTCGCCGGCGCCTTCGGATTCTTACAATCCCTGGAGAGATGGCCCTTCTGCTGACAGTTGTAGCAAGTCACTTCGCCCTTCGGCTTCTTCTGGCCATCCTTACCCTTTTGTTGCTGCTGCTTCCTCTTCTTGTTTCCACCCTGTTGTGGTTTAAACCCTTCCTTGGTCACAGCAACAACAGATCCTTCCTTAGGAAACAAACTCTCGTATCTGAGAGCCTTCTCCACAAGCTTCTCAAACGGATCGTCCAGATGATCCACCAACTGCCTCCCAAGATAACTATCCAAGCCTGTCACAAACTTCTCGTTCTTCTGATAGGGAGATTCAATATATGATCTGGCATACTTGGACAAAGCTTCAAACTCAGAAACATACTCAAGAACTTATCTTCCACCTTGCTTGAGTTCCACAAACTTCTTAAACAAAACAGATTTCTGAGCCGTAGAAATGAACTTAGCTTCAAATCTAACTTGAAATTGCTCCCAAGTAATCTCTTCTTCTGGAGTATCAATGGTGATAGAGTTCCACCAATACGAAGCTCTCCCTTGAAGCTGCCTTGATGCAAGCTTCCTCTTAGTTGCATCCTCAATTCCCAAATCACCAAAGATCCTTTTACAAGCATCTATCCATCTTTAGACTTCAATGGTGGATTCTGTTCCCAAGAAAACCTTTCCTCCAAGAGCAGTATAGTCCTTACACAACTTAGCAAAATCCACTGGTCTTGGAGCTTGAACTTGAACTCCAACATCCACTGATGGCCCTGGAGTTGGTATCCTTCTCATGATCGAAGTCATCATAGCTTCGAACATTTCAGTATAGTCAGTAGCTCCCCCAACAGCACGGCTTTCCCTAGCAGCTTATCTCTCACTTCGACTCATCCTTAATATTTACAAAAAGGAATGATTTAGAACACCTTGAGAAACAACTACATAAGGAGTTCAAATCCTTCTACGATACTATATTATATATAGTAATCATCCATAAAAATTACAATTACGTCTCTCATACGTAGTTACATCAGCGAGCGTTGGCTAAAATCGATTAACCAAAGCTTTGATACCAAATGTGACGACCGTCAATGACTTCCGCACGAAACAAGGGAATGGTGCGCTGAAAAGTGTGCCAGGCAGCCATGGACGATAGTCAGGGTAAGATAAAACAGAATAGTCTATCGTATTACTCACAGCGCAAGGATAAAATACAATAGAAAGTATACATAGTGAAGCTCTATAGAACAGAAGTCTCATCATATAAACTCATAATAGTTTTATACAATCATCTGAATAGTCAATACATCAAGCCTCACTACATAACACTCAGAGTATCAAACAAACAGCGGAACATCCAGTACATATAGTAAGAAAACAATATGCAAAAGCCTCCAGCTCGTCCTCGTCATCAACAGCGCTGGTTGCTAAGAACAGCACCTGTCACCTGCTACCTAGTCTGCCCATCCCAACATGGATGAACAGCCCAAGGTAATAAGAGTTGAACATAAAACCTTGAGTCAGACAACAGTCTTAGTGAGCAGTAAATTAACTATCAAACATACCAAAAGAGCATAAAGGATAAAAAGGAATAGGAACCCAGCCATCCCACTCCACCTCTTTTTACAGTGATAGCCCCCAGACACACTAAGCAGAAGCAAACATAGCAAAGCAGACAATTAAAGTAAAGCAATTATCACTCGAGTCAAGGTCGATGTTTTCCAAATACAAACCCCTAAGGCCTAAACCAAGATCAGATAAGCACCCAGAAAACACCGCTCTTAAGTCCGAATGATGATAAAACCAAACATCCATGACTCTGGCTATCACTGTTATCATTGCCTCAATTTCACCGTTAATTGAATGACCGTCACTTTATCTCATCCATCCGCCAAAGGCTAATGGTAACCCCGGTTCTAGACATAACTCTGCACGTCGTCGCAGCCCGTGCCTAGGACTATCGAATCTGCCCAGAGTACTAACACGTCGTCGCAGCCCGTGCCTGGAACGTCGTCGCAGCCCGTTCCAACATACTCTTGCTTTGAGCATGCTAGAACCTTCAATAACGATGAAATCTCAGCCTTCTAGTCATCCTCCTCGACGACTATTCTCATACTAGCTCAAGCGCCTCTCGAGCCATCCATTATCAACAAACTCGAGCCATATCACCGAGTTATCAACATGCTTGGGATGATCCCGTCTGGATTAAACCAAGGCTTTCTCACATCATGCTTTGTTTCATCGCATCATGGCAAAGTTCCATCTCAGCATCATGGTTTGCCTCATCGCATCACGGCAAAGTCCCATCTCAACATCATGGTTTGCCTCATCACATCACGGCAAAGTTCCATCTCAACATCATGGTTTGCCTCATCGCATCACGGCAAAGTCCCATCTCAACATCATGGTTTGCCTCATCGCATCACGGCAAAGTCCCATCTCAACATCATGGTTTGCCTCATCGCATCATAGGAAAGTACCATCTCAACATCATCATCAAATCTATCCATATGAGCTTCAACATCTACTTCATATGCCACAAGCAGCTTTCCTTATTCAAGAGCTTTTCCACTTAGCTTTTGAATCATCTTCGACCAACTTGTCCAAATCAAGTTATCAATCAACTAATCAATCAAATCAAACATTAATCCAAGTAATAAATCATTCAAACAAGATCTAAATAAGCAGTTATAATAATAATGGAAATTTCATAAATAAAGAGCCCAAATCTAACATGCAACCTAACAAGCATGAATCATGAACAATATCTCTACAACCTGATGAACCGACTTGCATAGTGAACATATAGTAAAACAGATGTTGAATCATCATTATCCATAGATCTACATGCAGACTTAAGAAAATTCACGAAATCACTATCTTTAACACATAAACAAACCACCGATCCAATATACTCCCTTGGGTCCGTGTGAGAGATAACTACCACTCACCAAATCACCTAAACACCACAAAAGCTACTAACTTCAGATCTGGACAGCGAAGAAACCAGCTTGATCCGACAAGATTCCACTTCAAATGATGAAATCTCTCTTTGTTGGATGAAGATCTTCAACTTTGGCTCTTGGATCTTCGATCTTGGATGGAAGGAATCACTAGATTAGAGAGGAGAAAAGAAGTGAAGAAGTGTTGAAGTCGAGCTCTCAAAATGGCAGCACTTCGTCGCTTCAAAATCCGGTGCCAAAAAGTGAACCAAACCCCTCTATTTATAGGCTGATTCCTTAACCCGCACCCCCTTAAGTCGGTCACGACTCATCATACCTATAAGTCGTCCATGACTTAACAGCCCACAGCCTACGACTCAATACACATGCCGACCTAACGACTCCAGTTCCCACACGACTCAACGGCCCTTGCCTTAACACGGCCCAACGACCTAACCTTATACACTACCTAACATCCACACACGACCTAAGCCTTAACTCCTTAAGTCGCTAACCACTAGGTCGTAACTTCCCTCCTCAAGCCGTTAGTCCCTTAGGCCGGTCCAATCCAATAACTCGCTAACCCCTAAGTCGTTAGCTCCACTAAGTCGGTCAATCCCTTAAGCCGATAACTCCTATAAGTCGCTACCTACCTTAAGTCGGCCACACCTTAACTCGGCAACACCTTAAGTCACCTATGCTCCTTAAGTCGGCCAAGAAATAAGCTTCCATACGACTCAGCCTCAACACGATTTATCTCCTACACGACTCAAGCTCCAAATGACTTAAACTCTGAACGACTTAACAATACCAACAACCCAATGCCAACAGTTCCACGATCTTTCGATCCGTAAAAATACGGGTCGTTACACATATTCTCTACTCTGTTAGCTTTAAAGTTCGTTTTATCCATTCTGAATTTATGATTAATATGCAGAAAACACCGATGACAGTCAAACCAGGAAATTTTCTTGCGTACTTTAATGAAAATGCTCGTGATTCTTCCATACAATATGGACAAGCTAGACGTCCAGCTGTGCTCCAACCTGAAAGCATGCCATATGCGGGAAAATCATTAATAGTCCATAATAAAGAAGCGAACATACGAAAATTTCTTTTTCTCGAAATGTCATATGTTTCAACTCCTTCATGCCATAGTGTTTTCAATTCTTCGATCAACGGTTGTAGATAAACATCAATTCCTTGAGTCGGATCATCAGGACCGGGAACGACAATCGTTAAAAACATATATGGAGTTTTCATACACATCCATGGAGGTAAGTTATAAGGAGTGACAATAATAGGCCATGATGAATATTTACTACCAAATTGAGAGAATGACGAAAATCCATCTGTACATAAACCGAGCCTAACATTACGGCTCTCTCGAGCAAATTCAGGATACGTCCTATCGAAATGTTTCCATGCTTCTCCATCAGCTGGATGTATCAATGTTCCTTCTACTGGTGTTCTCACGCTGTGCCATCGCATATGACATGCTGTAGCAGAAGAAGCATATAGCCGTTGAAGTCTGGGAGTGATGGGTAAATAATGCATTCTTTTATAAGGGACTTCTTTTCCTTCCTTTTTCCTTGGTTTGTATCTTTCCTCGTTACATATTCTGCATTTTCTAAGGTGAGCGTCGTCTTTCCAAAATAACATGCAACCTTTAACACATGTATCTATCTTCTGGTATGGCAATCCAAAAGCAGACATAAGTTTTTTAACTTTATAATGACTATCGCACATCAAATTATTGGGTGGCATGTGTCGTTTAGCAGTTTGTACAATTGCTGTAAACGCTGCTTCTGTAAGATTGAATTTTGATTTTATCGTGATGTATTCAGCGGTTACAGATAATTCGGTTCCACTTTCACATCCATCCCACAATGGTCTCTTAGCGGAATCCAATAAATCGTAAATTTTTTTAGCTTCCATAGTCGGTTCTTCACCATTTTCGTTTTCAATGTCGTCTTGATCAATGGATGGAAACATTGATCGGGCTGCATCTTGCACCATATTTTCTATTGGATTTGCCGCTGTATTATCATCCTCTTCCACTACAGGATTAGGTGTATATTAAACAAACTCTCCGTGACGATCCCATAAATAATAATTCGGTACAAAACCAAATTTATACAAGTGAACTTCTACTACATCTGCCTTCCAATGCTTCAGATGTTTGCACTTAGCACACGGACAACGAATGTCTACGTTATTTCCATTATTAGATTTAACAAATCTAATAAACTCGTGTACACCGTTAACAAAATGTTCCTTTATTGATCCTTTCATACCTTTTCGGGATTCATACATCCAACTACGATCGAGAAAATAATCGAACATATCTCCTGATTTGCAAAAATTATATTAGACAATTCAAACAAACACTTCACTGAAACAAATTAGACTGGAATTTAGTAAATTTTATTAATTTAGTAACTTTATTAATTTGACAAATTAGACTGAACTTTAGTAAATTTATTAATTTGGTAAATTAGACTAACTTTATTAATTTGGTAAATTTTAAACTAACTTTAGTAAATTTTAAACAAACTTTAATAAATTAGACTGAACAAATTTATTAGTTTCAAACTAACTTTTAAATTAAATTTATTAGTAAATTTATTGTTTAACAGCCGGTCATCCTACTTCCCATTACAAACACAATAACGTAATCGTATTTTATAAATCATTTCAGATTAAACGATTCAACAACATTTCGGCAGCACTTCTCTTTATTCCCTGTATCGTACACAAATGCATGTACACAGGGAAAAAAGGAAGTGCCATCGAAATTTCGTTAACCGTTTAAACTGAAATGATTTATAAACTGCGATTACGTTATTGCGTTTGTAACTTGTCCAATACTGGGACAAATCCAACAAATATTGTATCAGATGAATACAGATGTCCGTTCTGTGTAAAAATGAACATCCATATAACGATCATATACAACACTTGTCAGACGGGGCCAAAAATTGTATAAGGAGTTCACACAAATAAAACAAATTTTCTAATTTATATTTTAACAACTATAAAATTTTTAATAATACGTTCAATAAATATTTGTCAACTAATTTCACATTTTGACACGTACTTTAAAATTTGGCTAACTAAGTCAAATTTTAAATAACGAATTTTTCTAAATCAAATTAGAAGTTAGCACTTATAATAAATTGAATTATTTTTATTTTAAACAATATACGTTTAATTGGAAATTCCACAATGAGACAAAAGTGAATCATTGTAATTCTTTTAGGCTATGAGTACTTTAGCATGGCCATTGCAAGTGAGCATAAATGATATATTTGAACAAAATACACAATTGTAGTGTACTTACACTTATAACTAACGCATGCTAAATAATAAATTTTCACTTAATCGGCAACCAACATTGCATAAACTTATCAATAAGCATGTTAAACATGTTATCACCATCTTAATCCAAATCACATCACCAATCATTAATTCTACAATAACCAACATCACAATAGTATGTGTTAATCATCGTTTTCAACTTCGAAATAAAACGATTTTATTCTCAAATCAATCTACAATACTACTATCACCATACATATACCACATAACTACCAATCTCAAACCCATAATCATGCCATTAACAACCAATTTATAAACCCAATTAACATGCAAATAAACCCAAATTAAACCCTAATTGAATACAAAATAGGGTTAGAACACATACCGGATCAATTTGGGAGGTATGGAGCGAATATTTGAGCACCGAATCGACGGGGCGACGGATAGGTTTGGTGTGTTTTTTTTTTCCGTTTGCTGAATGGGGAAGAAGGAAGCTCGGGTTGGCAGATATACAGGTCGAGCAACGGCTAGCGACGGCTAGCGACGGCCGCTTTTTTTAGCCATCGCTAGCCGTTGCCCCTGTCCGACGCTATTCCAGGCGTTTCCTGTAGTGTAATACAAATAATCTAGTGAATGAAATTGATAACATCAACAATGCATCAAGTACTTATTTTTGTGTCATGTTGTGCTTTCGAATATGGAAAACTCTCAATACAGGCAACATTATTGTTAATAAAACATGTCATCTGGTATTTGTCGGATTATAAGCGAATAATATCTAAGGTATCTCAAAATGATCATAAGTTGATTATTCATTGCTGTTAATTCAAGATATCACCCAAGTACATTTAGTAATTAATGCCACTGAATTTAGTTAGAGTTTAGTTGAAACTTGTAGTGGAGTTTATGTAATAACCGTTTGTTGATTTCACAAGTTAGCTATACATTGTTAGTTGGTAGTTTCAGAAAGTCGGTAAAAAAAATTAAAGCAACAAGATGGTTGAGTATAGCATGCGGTTTAATAAAGTAAACCGAACTCATCAATGATGATGAGACCTCAAATACTTGAAAAAGTAAAACATACAGAGAGAGTGTTCATGAAATACAACACGCTTTAATGAAGTTAAAAAATAATTGATAAGGAGCAAGCTAAGCGTTCACACATTAAATAATTTTGTTTTATCTACACTAAGCTAGTTGGTTGATGCATGTTATATAGCTTCAAATTTTGGGTTGGTTTATACAATTTTATAGGTGAGTGAAAGAAGGAAAATCATGATAATGCCATAAAAAAGTTCATCGATAGAGTAACTTATGTTTGTATCAATCAAGCGTAAGATTTATGAAACGTGCATCATAATCAATGCGAACCAGCAATACTTTAAGACCTTGCAAAGCAAACCGATGAAATCATAGTGCATGAGAAATACATGATTGAAAAAAGAGGTTGATGAAGATAGAAGGAAGTCATTTAGGTCATCAAAAAGAATCCAATGAAGCGTCGCCAAATACGAGAAAAAAATAAAATAGATAACACCCATAGGATTCTTAAATGGGTAGGGATTTTTGCGTGCTTATAATGGAGAGACCTGAATACTGTTCACTTATTCAGCTAATAAGTTAACCGTGATCCTTGGTGCAGTGAAATTTTTATCCCTTTGTAGCTTATTGCTTTTTGCGTAAGGCGACCCAGTTGAAACCTTTGAAGATACATGCAGTTACTATGACTTATAGGGTTAGATGAGTGTGGTCGTTAATCATAGAACATGATCACTTGTGTGAGATTACGTGAATTCAACTAAATTATTTATTTGCCCAATTTATAAGCGTCTCTTTTTATTTACGGGTCATGGGTGAAGTTCCATGTATAGATAGATACATGTTCGCTTTCATATGTAGCGGTACAAAAAGTGTCCAAGAGGAGACGATGCAAGGGACGCATATTCACTTATAAACATAATAAATATATACTACAATAATATTAAAGTAGAAAAAAGGAGAGAGAATTATAATTTTAGAGGAGAATAGACAAATTTTTTTTTATAACTTGCTTTTTGTCTTGTCTACAACTTGCTTTCAACACAACAAAATGACCACATTTATATAGTGGTTTACAACCCTTACAAACGGACATAATCTTTTTGAACAGACACCCTTTCACTTCAATAGACATGACTTTTACTTAATAGACACGACTATTCATTTCAATAGACACGACTTTTCAGTGAACGGACACGGCTCTTCACTGAATAGATATGACTTTTCATTCGAATAGACATGACTCTTCATTCGAATAGACATGACTTTTCACATCAGCAGACACGACTCTTAATTTTGGTTTACACCAACAATGCCTCCCCTAAACCAAAATTCCTTCGAACACCTAATGCAGCAACAATTCTTGAGAAAGCAGTCCCTCCAAGCGGCTTTGTGAAGATATCAGCAATTTGTTCTTCACTTCGACAATACTCAAGACTCACTTCTTCTTCACGAACGAGTTCTCGTAGGAAATGGAAACGTAGACGAATATGTTTTGTTCTTCCATGCAAAATAGGATCCTTTGAGACAGAGATAGTAGAACTATTGTCGCAATAAATGATCGTAGAATCTTTTTGTTTGAAGCTTAGATTTTCAAGAATTCCTCTTAGCCACAAAGTTTGACATCCTGCTAGAGATGCTGCGATGTACTCCGCTTCGGTGGTAGAAAGTGCCACAACTGGTTGTTTTTTTGAACACCAAGAAATAATTCCACTTCCAAGGTTAAATGCATAACCTGAAGTACTCCTTGAATCATCGATACTTCCACCTAGATCGCTGTCCGTATATCCAACAAGCTTCACAGGCACATGAGCTTCATAGAAAATGCCATAGTCAATAGTTCATTTAACGTATCGTAAAATTCTTTTTGCAGCTTCCCAATGGTTTGAGAAAGGCTTCTCCATGAATCTGCTAATCAAGCTTACTGCGTACATGATGTCGGGTCTTGTAGCAGTGAGATACATCAAATTTCCAACTAGGCTTCGAAAAATAGTTGGATCCACAAACTTTCCTTCACCATTTTTGCACAATCTCGAACCTGCAACACAAGGAGTTGAAACTGGATTTGCATTCATCATATTGAACTTCTCCAATACTTGAGCAGCATATTTTTCTTGCGAGATAAAAATCCCACATTTTGATTGCTGAACACCTATCCCTAGAAAATGATGTAATTCTCCCAAATCCGTCATCTCGAACTCCTTCATCATTGAATTTTTGAATTCAGATAACATCTTCATATTATCTCCAGTAAAAATCAGATCATCCACGTATAAACTCACGATCATGAAACCTCCTTTTGAATGCTTCTTCATGTAAAGAGTGTGTTCAAAAGGACACCTTTCAAAACCATTCTTTAAGAAGAAATTATTGATACGATCATACCATGCACGGGGGGATTGCTTCAGCCCGTATAAAGCTTTCCGCAGCTTATACACCTTTTCCTCTTCGCCCCTCTTCACAAAACCAGGAGGTTGTTGAAGATAAATTTCATCTTGAAGAAAACCATTCAAGAAAGCTGATTTCACATCCATATGCAGCAGCTTCCAGCCATTTTGGGCAGCAAGAGAAATCAATAATCGAATTGTATCAAGTCGAGAGACAGGAGCGAATACCTCATTGAAATCTTCCCCTTCTTTTTGCTTATACCCCTTCGCAACCAGACGTGCTTTGTACTTGTTGATGGAGCCATCAAGATTTGTTTTGGTTTTGAACACCCATTTTATACCAATGGCTGATTTGTGTGAAGGCAATGTGGTAAGCTCCCACGTACCATTTTTCTCAATAGACTTGATTTCATCCTTCATTGCATTCACCCATTTTTCTTCCTTTGATGCTTCTTCATAAGTGATTGGATCTTCTCCCGCAAAAAATGCAAAATATACATGATCCGTAGTGTCAACTTCTTCGCTTGTATCATAGATTTCTCTCAAGGATCGCGTCCTTCTTTCCGCCGTTGGTGGTGAATTTTTCTCCTGCTCAACCCCATTATTTTTAGGCTGTTGTTCTTCAATACCAACATCAGCATCAACACCTTGTTCCATAGAAGTTTCCTCTTCAAGATTTAGAGTTTGCCATTCAGGTAATTCTGCAAAATCTGAAAAATTATAACAACCATTTTCATCAAAGCGAACATCTCTGCTGATAATCATCTTCTTCGTCTTCGGATTGTAAAGCTTGTATGCTTTAGTCCTTTGGCTATAACCAATGAAAATGACTTTTTCAGATTTGTCGTCGAGCTTCGATCTTAAAGCATCAGGAATATGAGAGTATGCAAGACAACCAAAAGTTTTTAAATGAGCAACATTTGGTTTCTTGCCATACCAGACTTCATTTGGAGTGGAATCCTTTAAGCTCTTTGTTGGTGATCGGTTGATTAAGTAAACGGCACAAGAGACCGCTTCAGCCCAAAAACATGCAGGCAAGTTCTTATTCTTCAACATGCATCTGACCATATTCATTATTGTTCGATTTTTGCGCTGTGCGACTCCGTTTTGTTGAGGTGAGTACCTAGCAGTTAACTCATGGCGGATTCCATGATTTCGGCAGAATTCTTCAAACTGAGAGGACATGTATTCTCCTCCACGGTCACTCCTTAGATTTTTTATTTGATGACCGGAATGTTTTTCAACTTGAAATTTGAACTCTTTGAAGCAAGAGAAGGCATCTGATTTTTCTTTGACACAATAAACCCAAATTTTTCTTGTGTAATCGTCAACAAATAACAAGAAATATCTGCTGCCTCCAAGCGATGGCACTTGCATTGGTCCACAGAGGTCGGTGTGAACAAGCTCCAGAGGTGATTGAGAAATCCACTTCGATTTGGATGGGAAAGATTCACGATGTTGTTTTCCCAATTGGCATTCCTCACATGCTTCGCTTATCACTTCAAGTTTAGGCAGCCCTCGGACTATTTCTTTGGTAGACATTTCCTTCAAACTCCGGAAGTTTAAATGGCCAAACCTCTCATGCCATAACTTGGAAACTTCATCATTAGAAGTAGCAATCATGCACGTACTGCTTACGATGTCAAGTTTGATCGGAAATAATTTGTTGGATCCCATCACAATATTTGCCACTTGTTGGTCGTTCTTCTTCATGCTACATTGATCTCCAACGAATCGAAAATCAAATCCTTTCTTCAGCAAGTGACCGACGCTAAGAAGATTGCTACGTATGCCTGGTACATAAAGAACCTCCGACATTTTTTCAACTTTTCCAGCCTTGGTTTTGAAAGAAATTTCGCCAACACCTTGAATTTTGTATGATTTTGCATCTCCAATAGTAACCTGACCATCATCAGCTTCCACAAGACTTGAAAATAGATTTTTATTTCCAGTCATATGCCTACTTGCACCACTATCCAAGTACCATACGTTTTCAACATTTCCATCCGTAGCGATCAACAAAGATTCAGATTTTTCTGCTTCATTATGCATAAAACCAGCAACTGGCTTCTTTTCAGGATGTTTCTCCCAACAATCATTTGCTTTATGACCCGGCTTGTGACAGAAATTGCATTCAAAATATGGTTTTTTGCCTTTGTATTTGCCTCGCGCCTTGTTACTTTGGAATGATCGTTTCTCCTCCTTTGATTCTTCAAATTTTCCACTGTTCCTGCTGTTACTTTTGCCATGGGATGGGCCTTGAACTTTTATGGATGTGAATTGAGATTTTAAGGCTTGATCTTGAGAAGAATTTGTTTGATTACTTCTCATCAAGATCCTAGCCTCATGAGCTTCCAGCCTTCCTTGCAAGCCTTCAAGAGAAAGTGAAGCAATATCATTTGATTCCTCAATTGCAACCACAATATGATCGAACTTGATTGGTAGGCTCCGTAGAATTTTTTCAACGGCTCTTTGAGTCTCCACGACTTCTCCGTTTGAAGCCATCTGATTTATGATGGAAGTGAGACGAGTAAAATACTCTGAGATTTTCTCACTATCCTTCATTTCGAGCTTTTCGAATTCAGTTCGTAGTGACTGCAGGCGAACCTTTTTTACTTGATCTTGGCCAGAATACGTTGTATTCAATATTTTCCAAGCCTCCTGAGCATTTGCAACTTTTGAAATTCTCTCATAAACTTGAATTTCAAGTGTCTGGTAGATTTGGAAGAGAGCCTTCCGATCTTTCTGTTTTTTGCTTTTCAGAAGATCTCTTTGGGCAACTGTGAGTTGCGTTTCATCTTCCGGCGCACCAACACCTTCTTCAACAACTGTCCACAAGTCTTGAGATTCAAGACAGAGCCTCATTAGATTGCTCCAATAATCAAACTTTTCACCATTGAATCGAGGAACAAGGGAGACAAGGTTGTTTGACATTTTTCAACCAAGCTCCGATACCAATTTGTTAAAGTAGAAAAAAGGAGAGAGAATTATAATTTTAGAGGAGAATAGACAAATTTTTTTTATAACTTGCTTTTTGTCTTGTCTACAACTTGCTTTCAACACAACAAAATGACCACATATATATAGTGGTTTACAACCCTTACAAACGGACATAATCTTTTTGAACAGACACCCTTTCACTTCAATAGACATGACTTTTACTTAATAGACACGACTCTTCATTTCAATAGACACGACTTTTCAGTGAACGGACACGACTCTTCACTGAATAGATATGACTTTTCATTCGAATAGACATGACTCTTCATTCGAATAGACATGACTTTTCACATCAGCAGACACGACTCTTAATTTTGGTTTACACCAACAAATAAGTGATCGGCTGAAAATGATTTATTTGAAAAAGCTAATATTTATGAGTATATAAATATTCTTCTACGTATTATCTATTCTTTTTTGTTTGCTTATGGTATATGCTTTTTCTTCCCAACATTTTCAATTGCTAACAATAAAATTTTCAGTAAGTAAAAATTTAAAGCAATTATCTTGTCAGAAATTATCTTATAATGAATCAGCTAAATTAAGCTAGGTTTTAGGTGATATTCCTACCCACCACATACATGGACCTGAATTTGTTATATTGTGGATTTATCTATCATATGTTGTATCCTTCCAAATGAACGTTTTTACATATTTACTCAGTGTGCACATGTGAATATTTTTTAATACATGAACCAATCTTTTTTGTTTCAGTTACAGACTGTTAGGAATGGTTATTTTGATGGACTGATAGATTCCTTTGTGATTACTTTTATAGCCAAAGACTTGCCGTACTGCTACTAGTATTTTGTAATTATGAATGGCGAGAAAATTTAGCATTCATCGTGATTCCGCTACAGGTTATTTTGAATGGTACCAAGGTGGAAATTTCAAACTATATGTTATGCTCAGGTTGGTGGTGACTCAGACATGTAGACAATGGATGGTAAAGGGTATACGGTAGATGAAGGTTGGTGGTTAAAGCTTGAAGATAAAGAATGCAGAAAATAGACAGAGGAGGTGAAGATATTAAAGATCTAAGAAACAGTGGATTGAATCAAAGAAGAAGATGCAGATAGGAGGGAAAGTGTAGAAGAATGAAGGTTAAAGTATAATTTAGGGGCATGAAAAAATATAAAAATAAAAAGAGTTGCAACAGAGGAGAGAATTTGTAATAAAGAAATGTAGAAGAAAAGGATGTAACAGTAAATGAAGAATATCTTTTTTTCATACCCCCAGGATTGTATACATACTAGCTTATATATGTTTCTATACCACGGCTATTTTTTGACAGCTCATTGCCAACTCATACTAAAGACAACTCACACCATATTTGATATATTATAGAAACTCAGTGCTTAGTTTGTGTTGAATAAAAACTGCTATCACCTTTTCAACAAAGTGTGCATGCGTGCACAACTGATATGGCCCCAGCTTTTACTTCAAGCCAAAACTTCGCTGTCCCCTGATGCAGTTATGCTCCTGCCATGTCCAGCTCTCTGCCCTTCACCGCTGATGACCAGTTTCCGTTCATCTTGGCCGGACTATTCCAGCAGTTTGTGCCTGCACATAAGAGAAAAGTTATTACATTTCCTTTCCTCTTCAAGAATTGACGTCAATACTCACGCTAGCCAAGGACACTACGGAGTAATGCCGTCAACTAGCACGAAAAGTGACCCTCCGTGTAATTGCTTTGTGCGAGCACCGATATATCAGAGAGTATAACATGCATTTCATTTCAATTGAAATTCGACATACCGATACAAACTCAAAGCTACTACACAGTGTGATGAAGCGCTTACCTCGATAGGTCGCGGCCGCTTCCTTGAATCGCGAAACCCTAGGTCGTGAAGCACCGAAGGTCGCGAACAACATTGCCTTAGGTCGCGAAAGCAACGAACCCCAAATCGCCCCAGCCCTAGGTCGCGACCTACTCTTCATCGCGAGCTTCAGAACCCTAAGTCGCGGCCCACCATAGCTCGATCGGCAAGCTTCGAAGATTCAATTTCGACCTAACCTAGGTCGTGAACAAGCAGAGTGGAAGGAAGACGCGAACTTTCTTAAGTCGCGAGCGACATAGTTAGGTCGCTGATGATTTAATAAGTCGCGAAAGAAGCTAGGTCGCGAGCAATCTCCTTATGTCGCTGAACTTCTCCTTAGGTCGCTGAGTGGATGCCGATTACTATTGAGTCGAGATGTTGTATTTCCTTATGATGTACACTTTAGGTTGTATGTCGTTTGTATCTTCATATGTTGTTAAGTCGTTTACTTTTAGGTCGTGTGTTGTGTATGATAAGTCGTGTACGTGTGAGTTGTAAATTCTATAAATACGTGAGTCATGTCATTTGTAATGGTTGTTGAAATTTGAATAAAATTTGGTTTGTGCTTTGTGCCTCCATTTTTAAATTGGTAGTCGAGTGTTAACTCCTATCTCCACTTTCGGCATTCGAGTGCGCTCGAATCAACGATTGTTGAAGCCAATTCACGTAATCAAGTGCGCTTGATCAACGTTCGAAGAATTGAAGATCTTCTCTCACGGTATCGTGCGCGATCAACGTGTCGAAGATTGCTAAAGTCCGGTATCTTCGTGATCAACGGGTTTGGGCATTTCGGTATTCTTAAGTTCATCGTTTATCATCGATTCACCGATTATTTCCGCTAAACGTGTGAGACCCTGGACGGATTCGATTTACATCATCGAATTCGCTTCCTACGCTGCGTCAGTTTGGTATCAGAGCTAGATCGCAAGAAGTTGGCATTATTTAGAGACTTGGGTTTCGAGAATTTGAAGTTTGGAGATCGGATTTGCAAATTATTGAGAAGTTTGGTGTTCATCGTGTTCATCGTGAAGTTGCAACAAGTTGGGAGTTTTGATCTATCTCACTTTGGATCAAAGTTCGGAAAGTGTCTGAAATTTATTTTTGAGTTTTTTTGAAGTTCAATCATGCCTCCGAGACGAGCTCAACGTCATCGCAATATTAATGCTTTGTATGGAAGAGAAGAGGCCGATGAAATGGAACAACGAATCAACGAGAGTTTCACTGAGAAGTTGAATGAAGGGATTGGTCGATTAGAGAGAATGATGCTTGAAATGAATCAAAATCGAAGAAGGGTTTCACCTGAATCGAGCCATGCGAGGAGTAGAATTTCACCACATTCAGATCGGGAGAGAAGAGAAGATCATGATCGTAGAGGTGTTGACAATCGTGATAGGAATGAAGATCGAAGAAGTGGTGGTGGTAGAGAGGTTGGTAGTCGAGATCGACATCGATATACTTCAGATTTTGATGAGGAGTTTGATGGTGATAGAGGTAGTGTGCATTATCGAGATCGAGGTCAAGTACGAAATCGAGACAGAGATTTTGAAGATGACCGTAGATGGGAATCGGGAATAAAGATGGAAATTCCAGAGTTCAAGGGTGGAATGGTTGCAGAAGAATTTTTGGATTGGTTGTCTAATGTTGAAGAGATCTTTGATTTCAAGGAGGTACCAAAAGATTGTCGAGTGAAGTTGGTTGCTATTAGGTTGAGGGGGAGAGCTATGGCGTGGTGGCAACAAACCAAACTTACACGACAACGGATGGGGAAGTGAAGATTGTTGATTGGGAGAAAATGAAGAAATTGATGAGAGCTACATTTTTACCTTACAATTATCAATCACTCATGTATCAGAGGTTGCAGAACTTGAGGCAAGGGACGAAGACTGTTAATGATTATGCTGACGAGTTTTATCAACTGATTGCTCGAAACGACATTATGGAGACAGATGAACAGTTGACTGCTAGGTTTGTTGGAGGGTTGCGAATGCAGATCCAGGATATGGTTAATATGTTTGATCCGAGATCTATGGCTGAAGCGCACCAGAAAGCGTTGGCTTGGGAAAAGCAGGGAAGACGAGGAAGTGGTGTGTTTACAAGTTCCAATATTCAAAGCAAAGGTGTTAGTGGGAGTTCCAATGTTTCTAAAGCTATCAGTAAACCAATTGTGAAAGAGGTTGAGAAGGCAAAGGTCAACAACAATTTCAAATGTTACAATTGTCAGGAAGTGGGTCACAAGAGCAACGAATGTCCAAAGCCAAAGAAGAGAACGATGATTGCTGAAGTTGAAGGCGAGGATGTTGGTGAAGGTGATTCTAGTCTAGTGGAGGAAGATGAACAAGATATCCCGTCAGGAGATGAAGGTTGTAATCTAATGATGAGGAGGTCTTGTTTAACACCGAAGCAAGAGGATGAGGCTAGTTGGTTGAGGAGTAACATCTTTCAGTCGATATGCACTATATTGGGGATAGTTTGTAAGTTTGTAATTGACGCAGGGAGTTGTGACAATATCCTTTCTACAGAAGCTGTGCGAAAATTGATGTTGAAAACGGAAAAACATCCAAATCCTTACAAGTTAGCGTGGCTAAGAAAAGGAGGAGAGCTGAAGGTGGACAGGCGAGTTCGAGTTCCATTTTCTATTGGGAAGAAATATAAAGACGAGATTTGGTGTGATGTAGTTGAGATGGATGTTTGTCATTTTCTTTTGGGAAGACCGTGGCAGTATGATCGAGCAGTGCAACATGACGGTCAAATCAATAACTACAGTTTTATGTTTGAAGGCGTTAAGATTATTTTAGTTCCAAAGAAGAGACAGCAGGAAGAGAGCAAGTCAGAAGAGATTGAGGAGCTTAAAACTTTGTTGACTTTGAAGGAATTTGTTGAAGAAGTAGAGGAGAGTCCTGAAGTATTTTTGTTGATTGGACATGAAGCTACTGAATCCGTTGAAGTCACAGAGGAAGTGAAGTCGGTATTGGAAGAATTTAGAGATGTGTTTCCGGAAGAGTTGCCAAAGGAGCTACCGCCGTTGAGGGATATTCAACATCAAATTGATCTTGTGCCAGAATCAGTATTACCTCACAGGCCACATTACAGGATGAGTCCTAAGGAACATGAAGAGCTAAGAAGGCAAGTGGAGGAGTTGTTAGAACAAGGGCGTGTTCAGGAGAGTTTGAGTCCATGTGTTGTGCCAGCCTTATTGGTACCGAAGAAGGATGGGACGTGGAGGATGTGTACGGACAGTCGGGATCTTAATAAAATCACTGTGAGATATAAATTTCCTATGCCGAGGTTTGATAATTTGATAGATCAGTTGAGTGGGGCAATGGTGTTTTCAAAGATTGACTTGAAAAGTGGATACCATCAAATTCGTATTAGACTGGGTGATGAGTGGAAGACTGCTTTCAAAACCAGGGAAGGTTTATACGAATGGTTGGTTATGCCATTTGGTTTATCAAACGCTCCTAGTACTTTCATGAGAGTGATGAACCAGATTTTTAGACTATTTGTCGGGAAGTTCGTGGTTGTTTACTTTGATGATATTTTGATTTATAGTGGGAGTACGGAAGAGCACATCTAGCATTTGCGAGAAGTATTGTTGATTCTACGACAAGAGCAGTTTTATGCAGCAACAAAGAAGTGCGTGTTTATGATAGACAGTGTTTTATTTTTGGGGTATGTTCTGTCAAAGGAAGGTATTCAAGTGGATGAAAATAAAGTGGAAGCTGTCAGGAGTTGGCCACAACCAAAGACAATTGCTGAAGTGAGAAGTTTTCATGGATTGGTATCTTTTTATCGAAGATTCATTCCACATTTTAGCAGTGTGATGGCACCTGTGACCGATTGCATGAAAGGAAAGAAGTTTGCGTGGTCAGAGGAAGCAGGGGTTGCTTTTGAGAAGGTCAAGACACTTTTGACGACAGCACCAATTCTGGTACTGCCGAATTTTCAGTTGTTGTTTGAATTGCATACTGATGCTTCGAAGGTTGGAATTGGTGGAGTTTTGAGTCAGAATGGAAGACCAGTTGCTTATTTCAGTGAAAAATTATCTGGAGCCAAGATGAGGTATAGTACGTATGATGTAGAGTTTTACGCGATTGTTTAAGCTGTGAAGCACTGGCGACATTACTTGTTTCAGAAGGAGTTTGTTCTTTACAATGATCATGAAGCGTTGAAACATCTACAAGGGCAGGATAAGATTTCAGCAAGACATGCTTCGTGGATAGCATATCTACAACAATTTACTTTCGTTGTAAAACACAAATCAGGGGTGACAAATCGTATAGCGGATGCTTTGAGCAGGAGGAATCACTTGTTGACAACGTTGAAGATTGAAGTGGCAGGATTCGAATTATTGCCAGAGTTGTTTGAGGAGGATCCTTACTTTGCAAAGTTTGTTGAGAGATGGGAGTACTGATGAATTTGTGTTGGTTGATGGATTCTTGTTCAAGGGAATCGATTATGCATACCATACTGTAGCTTGAGAATGAAGATTGTTAAAGAGTTGCATGAAGAAGGACATGTTGGACGGGATCGCACATTACAGTTAATCTCACAACCTTATTTTTGGCCGTCAATGAGGAAAGAGGTAGAGATATTTGTGGAGAGGTGTCATATCTGTCAGGTTTTGAAGGGAACAGCGACGAATGCGGGATTATACATGCCATTGCCCGTGCCTACTAAACCATGGGTTGATATTAGCATGGATTTTGTGTTGGGTTTGCCGAGAACTCAGAGGGGAAATAATTCTATATATGTTGTAGTGGATAGGTTTTCGAAGATGGCGCATTTTATAGCCTGTAAGAAGACAGCTGATGCCGTCCGAGTTGCTCAATTATTCTTTAAAGATGTGTATCGATTACATGGTTTACCAGAATCTATTGTTTCTGATTGAGATACTAGATTTCTAAGCCATTTTTGGTTAAGTTTGTGGAAGTTGTTTGGAACGAAGCTGAATTTTAGTAGCACTTACCATCCGCAAACTGATGGGCAAACAGAGGTGGTTAACAGGTCGTTGGGGAACTTGTTGAGATGTCTCGTGTTGAAGAGCTGGGATACGAAGTTATGTCAAGCAGAGTTTGCACATAATCATGCGGTCAATCGAAGTACTGGTTTCAGTGCATTTCAGATTGTATATGCAAACTTACCAAAGGGGCCGTTGGATTTGACAATAGTACCACAACCGAAGGAGACAGTTAAGCGGGCTGCTGATTTTGTTGATGGGTTGACAGAATGCCATAGAATCGTTCAGGAACAATTGGAGAAGACGAATGAGAAGTATAAACAAATGGCGGATAAAAACGAAGAAGTGTTGTCTTCAAAGAAGGAGATTTTGCATATGCCATTTTGACGAAAGATCGTTTTCCAGTTGGAACTTACAACAAGTTGAAAGCATGAAAAATTGGTCCTTTAGAAATCATAAAGAAGATCAATGATAATGCATACCGATTAAGGCTGCCGGAAGAAATTCATACATCTGATGTTTTCAATGTCAAACACTTAATTCCATATTATGAAGGGAAACTTGTCGAAGATGACGTGAATGTGAATTCGAGGACGAATTCCTTCCAACAAGGGGAGGATGATGAAGCGCTTACCTCGATAGGTCGCGGCCGCTTCCTTGAATTGCGAAACCCTAGGTCGCGACGCACCGAAGGTCACGAACAACATTACCTCAGGTCGCGAAAGCAACGAATCCCAAATCGCCCCAGCCCTAGGTCGCGACCTACTCTTCATCGCGAGCTTCAGAACCCTGGGTCGTGGTCCACCATAGCTCGGTCGGCAAGATTCGAAGATTCAATTTCGACCTAACCTAGGTCGTGAACAAGCAGAGTGGAAGGAAGACGCGAACTTTCTTAAGTCGCGAGCGACATAGTTAGGTCGCTGATGATATAATAAGTCGCGAAGGAAGCTAGGTCGCGAGCAATCTTCTTATGTCGCTGAACTTCTCCTTAGGTCGCTGAGTGAATGCCGATTACTGTTGAGTCGAGAAGTTGTATTTCCTTATGATGTACACTTTAGGTTGTATGTCTTTTGTATCTTCATATGTTGTTAAGTCGTTTACTTTTAGGTCGTGTGTTGTCTATGATAAGCCGTGTACATGTGAGTTGTAAATTCGATAAATACGTGAGTCATGTCATTTGTAATGGTTGTTGAAATTTGAATAAAATTTGGTTTGTGCTTTGTGCCTCCATTTTTAAATTGGTAGTCGAGTTTCACTCCTATCTCCACTTTCGGCATTCGAGTGCGCTCGAATCAACGATTGTTGAAGCCAATTCAAAGAATCAAGTGCGCTTGATCAACGTTCGAAGAATTGAAGATCTTCTCTCACGGTATTGTGCGCGATCAACGTGTCGAAGATTGCTAAAGTCCGGTATCTTCGTGATCAACGGGTTTGGGCATTTCGGTATTCTTAAGTTCATCGTTTATCATCGATTCACCGATTATTTCCGCTAAACGTGTGAGACCCTGGACGGATTCGATTTACATCATCGAATTCGCTTCCTACGCTGCGTCACAGTGGCTATGTGGTCTTCGGAAACAAATATAGAAATAAACATAACATA
This sequence comes from Allium cepa, assembly GCA_030765085.1. Classification (NCBI taxonomy): domain Eukaryota; kingdom Viridiplantae; phylum Streptophyta; class Magnoliopsida; order Asparagales; family Amaryllidaceae; genus Allium; species Allium cepa. The sequence goes on along the minus strand of CM060931.1, from coordinate 751,570,849 downwards.
AATCAGTCACAGATATCCATATCACAAAGACGGAAACATATATGAATATAACACATAGAAGTGTACATCAGAGTAGTGGTCAAATAAGATCCACAATATCACAAAAGAATAGGTACAAGTGCTAGGCAAAAGAATAAGTATACATCAAGGAGTCTCTATCTCGAATGTATAACAACAAAACTAATAAACTAGAGTAGTTAGTCAAAAGTCAGATAATGTTCCCAGAAGAGGAGTCAAACAGAAGCGCTTGTAACATCTCGGTCTGACCTGAGTATTATTTAATAAGAAAATAATAAACGGATCAGTCTAGCTATAAATATCAGATAAAATGAGATAGAAGAAGAGATATGACAAAAACGTATGATAACAATAATGCCATACTATGAAAAGTATACATTAGACAATACAAAAATCATACAATATCTCAAGAATCTCAAAGAACTAAAAAGAATGTCATATTCTTTATTTTATTCGCCAAACCCCAAAAATCGGCAAACATATCATTGCCAATCACAAAAAGAGGTGAAATCACAAACTCTAGAATTCATCAACTAGAAATCCAAAAATCACAAAAGGGGGAGGCCTATCACAAAACGGAAGCATGAAAACTCACCAACACGTGTATCACAAACAGGTCGCTATCCCTTGGTCGCTAACCATAGAGCCGGTGCAACGACGTAGTACAACATCGGTACGCTCGAGGAACCTGAAACTCAAATAATTCAAAACAACGACGTAGTACAACGGTACGCCCGATGAACCTGATAAGCTAGACAACGACGTAGTACAACGTTACACCCGATGAACCGAACTTCAACAATACGGAACAACGACGTGGTACAGCATTACGCCCGATGAACTAAACTCCAATAATATAGAAAAACGACGTAGTACAGCGTTACGCCCGATGAACCGAACTCCATAAAAGAACATGGGTCGCTAGCCCACAAAAATGAGTCGAAACTCCAAAGAATGCATAGGTCGTTAGCCAATAAAAGAAATGAGGTGAAACTCAATAAAACGAGGTATAGTCCCCTTCGTGGACAAAGAGAAATCGCATATCGCAAGTCTAAATCACAAAATGATCATCATCGATCATCAAGAAGTGTCAATTATACTAAGATAGTAAATAAATGAGTTTAGCTTCATGTCCCATAACCACTGGCTTAACTTAAATATTTATGAGAAATTGTAGATTTCCACTCAAAAATTGTCACAAGAGTTTCAATCGAACAAGTCTAAGAATTAACCGACAAAGTAAACGCAAGCGTTTCATACCACTTGTTTTGCTAAGTCGTTTAATTGGATTTCTCGAACGAATGAGGAAAAGGTTTGTATATACTAATAGGTTGGAAAACGGTTTTATAAACGAGCTTTGTATTAAAAGTAGAGTTGAAATCATTTTAATGAAAGAGTTTTGATATTTATTACTAGTATAGAAACCTTTTTAACAAGTCACAAAAAATGATCGCAGAAACAATCAATCACCAATTATTCACATACGAAGACGTGAATCAAGTCCATAGAAATCGATACCGAAGCCATCAAAATGGATATTCCCAAAAATCCTGAAGTGGAAGTCATCAAAGTCGATAATAAATGATAACAACAAATCGGATAATCACGAATCGATTAAAATTAGAATCTCAAACAAAATAGGCAAAGTGGGTTGAAGCAAGCAGGTCAGTCGACTAGACCAAATGGTCAATGGACTGATATAGAACCTGGAAACTTTCGGGTTTCCAGGTCATTCGACTGGACCATCAGATCAGCCGACTGATACGGGGACAGAGAGTTTTCTACCCTCTGGTTCAGTCGACTGACCCCTTGGTTCAGTTGACTGAACCTGCTTCATTAGTAGTTTCAGCCTAGCCCCCTTGTGGGGGCAAAATCCATAACACGGAACGGAAGCGAACGAGCGAGCAATGACGACTATGGATTTATGCCTAGCGACAACCCAGGCTTGTATGTCTCTTTGAAACACCCCACTAACATGTTCAAACATCAAAGATTGGATTTTTAAAGATTTGACCTCAAAACATCAAAAATTGGAATCTTCACCAATTCAATCCAAACCAAAAGCAAATGAACATAAATATGTGTTAGGGATTCATACCTAACAACAATGATAGCTATATAAGTAGATATGAGTTCAAAAACTCACCTTATACATAAAAACAAAGAAGGAGAAGCTTGAAAGCAAAGGAAGATCAAAAACTCTTCAATCTTAACTCTTAAAGCTCCAATCTAAGATCATAAGCAAATATTTCCTAAGTTAGGTTTTAGGAAATTTCTAAAATTGGAGAGAGATTGAGATGGAGAAGAAGAAGAGGATGCTTACCTAAGCTTCTCTTTGATTTTGGAGATAGATCTTAAATTTGCAAAGGAAGTAGGGCTTAGGATTTTCTAATCTCTTTTCTCTTCCCCCATTTTTCTTCAGCTTGAAGTGTTAGGAAATATTAGAATGAATGAAGAGGAGAGGGGGTGGAGTTAGGATATAAGATGAGTTGGGTAAGTGGGCTGAAACCCAAACCCAAAGCCCTAAGTGAAAAGGTCGAAATTCTAGCTAACTCCAAACACATCGATGTTTATACTCAAAAAGGTCGTAAACAACATTTTGGACTAAATGGAAATGGTCTCGATTCCTAATTCGACTGTTCAGAAAAAGTAGATTTTCGGAGTAAAATCCGACTAACGATGCTATATTTAAATAAAATATTAAAATATACAATCATAAAATATGCGGGTTTTTACAGACTCCCCTCCTTAAAGAAATTGCATCCTCGCAATATTTAAGAAGAAAATAAAAAATAACAACCATAAAAGCATATCAACACAAAAGAAAATTTGAAGTAAGAAGTTCACCCTAAAGAACACGAGAGAGTAAGTTGTTCATAAGTCAAATTAGGTGAAACTTCAATTTTATTTTTCAATAATACCGGGCTCAAGAATATAATCGGAATCCATAAGGCATTTCCGTAGTTGAGAGATGTGGAAAAATGTCAGGAATAGCAGAAAATTGAGCCAGTGAAACGACGAAATTCAATAACAGTATGCCTGAATAATTTGGAACAATGACGTAGTATAATAACAGTACGTTCGATGTACCCAAAACTCAAATAAATTGGACAATGACGTAGTACAATAACGGTACGTCAGATGAACCTGTCAAAAAGATCATTACGTTCAGACATCATCAAAGAAACAACCATTTGTTATTTACGACTAAGTGCATCAGCAACACGATTCCCCTTTCCAAGAGTATAAAAAAATATCAAGATCATAAGATGCAAGGAACTCGAGCCAACGTTATTGACGCAAATTAAGCCCCTTTTGAGAAAATATATACTCCAAAGATTTATGATCGGCGTAGAGAACAAATTTCTCTTCCAAAAATAATGATGCCAATTTCTAAAAGCAAAAACAATAGCCGTGAGCACTAGATCATGAGTGGCATACCTAGTCTCGATAGGCTTTAATTGTATAGAAGCATAAGTGATAGAACATTCTCTTTCACAAAAGAACAGCATACAAACCAATACGACTAGCATCGGTACAAACAGTGAAGTCTTGGTTCACTTCGGGAATCACAAGAATAGGAGTCTCGAAAAAGAGTTCTTTTAATTGATCCTCTTTCCTTAAAATCTAAGACTTTCAAAATTAAAATTAACTTTATGTAATCATATTTCTAGAAAAATTTATTTATTCCAATTCAGTGTACTGTGTCTGATTGTCTCATCATAGCGTTTAGGAAATTCCCGTCGATAACGTTGATCAAGCGCATCAACCAGAATTTTTAAAGCACTCAATGGGCAAAACAACACAAAATTATCTTCTTTATGATAAAAATATTTCTTAAAAACTTTACGAATATTCTTTGCTCGTTTTATGAATAAAAATCCAATTACACTTATAAATAAATCTTATGAAAAAGATTTGCAAAATTTTAAGTTGTTGTTTTCATCCAAACTCAATGAACAAAAGGATGGTCTCATCGAAATATTCGCCGAATACTCAATTAATAAGATGGATGAAATAAGCTGGACAACTCGAATGACATCATGTGCCATTCATAAGAATCATAACGAGTGCGGAATGCGGTAAAGGGGTAACCTATCCTCCGCAACTCGTAGCTAATGAAAACTAGTGGTAAAGTCGAACTGAAAAGTCCTTAGCACCACTCAAAAGATTGCTTAGGTGATAATCCTAAGACAAGCTCAAAAATACTGAAAAATTCACGAACTACTTGAATGAGGAGAATAACATCTTCCTCAACAAGTGGGTCTAGAGAATAAAATGGTACCACCAAATTGGAATCGAAATCATTTAGAAAAAATAGAAATATGCTTAACCGATTGAAAATGTCGAAGATGGATAGTCCACTCGGGACATAGGATATGGACTTCATAATAATTAAGCCAATCCTTTCCCAAAAATCGATTCCGAAGCCTAAGTAACGCATAACATGCAAATCGGCTCGAAAAGAATAATCACATAAAATAATCTCAACATTTTTACAAAGTAAACTGAGTGTTGCGGATCCACCAACCGAATTCGCAATTCTCAGTGTAGTCACCAAGCCTAAAGTGTTTAAAGAAAAAGAATCAACAAGTCCTTTTGATATATAATGATGAGATGAACCCATATCAAAACGAACTCGAATAAGATAATCACAAAACAAATTAATGCCATCAAGGATAGAATGAAAAATACCTCGACCAAGAGAAGTGTCACAAGGAGCTTGCACAACATTAAACTCTCCCTCTCTCCTACTCTGAAGTATGGGACATGTAGATATAAGATGACCCAAACTTTTGCAATAACGATAAAAGAGAGGCATCAGACACTTATTAGCATAATGGTCCATGGAACCAAAGTTGTAGCATTATCCACGACTAGAGGTAGGAGTCTTTGCTACCGGTGTTTGTTGCTTCCCTTTCTTATTGGGATTGGGGCTTTTGAATTTAATAGGCCTCTTCATGTTATTGTTGAAGTTATGTTTGGTACCCGCAACTTGAACATCACTTTCATTATCAGCCTCTTCAAGTCTAAGAGCAATATCAATAAGCTGATCGAAAGGAACTTCTAGTTTCAAAAGTAAAGGCTTTTTAAAGTTCTTATTCAACCTATAGACAAACCTTTGATTTTTCTTCAATGGGGTATTAATATACTCGACCCCATATTTAGAGAGAAATTCAAAAGATGCGACGTAATCCATCACAGGAGATTCACCTTGAGCAAGACCAATAAAACGTCGGGCCAAAGTTACCTTTTCAGCTTCCGGTACAAACTTTAACTCGAACCTTTCTCGGAATTTCTCCTAATTAAGATCCGCTTCAATAATCTCCAAAACCAAATGTTCATACCAATCTAACGCTCTTTCTTGGAGCATGCTAGAAGCCACTTGAACTCGATGGATATCAACAAGATTCATACAAGAAAAGATTCGATCGCATGATCTAAGCCAAGCTTGGATTTCCATAACACTTTCGTAACCCTTGAATGACCTTCCACCCAAATCGGTATAGTCTCTGCACAAGCGTGAAAATCTAGATCTATGATGAGTAAGCATGGGAATGGGTCCGAAAGCTTGAGCATTCTTTACAAGATCTAGAAGTTGTCGGGCAGACATAAATACTCCATCCAGAGGAGTAGCGCTGGATTGACCGACGCTGGGATGGCCTGGTCTAACCATTTCTCTTCTTTAAGAAAGAAAGAAAGAAAGAAGAAGAAAAAGGTTATTCACAAAATGAATGTCAAACAATCATGATTGATAAAATAAGGTATCATAAAAGAAAATAGGATAGAAGGGCCTATGACTCGGATAAATCCTAAAGCACGATTCCTAAGAAGGACTTAGGACAATGATCCTTGCAAGATTATTCTACATTGTTCCGAAATTTGGCTTTGATACCAAGCTGTGACGCCCCACCTCTATACTCACGCTAGCCAAGGACATTACGGAGTAACGCCATCAACTAGCACGAAGAATAAGGCTATTGAGGAGCGACCCTCCGTGTAATTGCTTTGTGCGAGCACCGATATGTCAGATAGTATAACATGCATTTCATTTCAAGAGGAAATCCGACATACCGATACAAACTCAAAGCTACTACACAGTGGCTATGTGGTCTTCAGAAACAAATATTGAAATAAACATAACATACATTAGTCATAGATATCCATATCACAAAGGCAGAAACAGATATGAATATAACATATAAAAGTGTACATCAGAGTAGTGGTCAAATAAGATCCACAATATCACCAAAGAATAGGTACAAGTACTAAGAAAAAGAATAAGTATACATCAAGGAGTCTCTATCTCGAATGATTAACAACAAAACTACTAAACTAAAGTAGTTAGTCAAAAGTCAGATAATGTTCCCAGAAGAGGAGTCAAATAGAAGCACCTGTAACATCTCGGTCTGACTCGAGTATTATTTAATAAGAAAATAATAAACGGATCAATCTAGCTATAAATATCAGATAAAATAAGATAAAATAAGAGATATGACAAAAACGTATGATAACAATAATGCCATACTATGAAAAGTATACATTAGGCAACACAAAAATCATAAAATATCTCAACAATCTCAAAGCACTAAAAAGAATGTCATATTCTTTATTTTATTCACCAAACCCATATATCGGAAAACATATCATTGCCAATCACAAAAAGAGGTGGAAACACAAACTCTAGAATTCATCAACTAGAAATCCAGAAATCACAAAAGGGGGAGGCCTATCACAAAATGGCAGCATGAAAACTCACCAACACGTATATCACAAACGGGTCGCTATCCCATGTTTTCTAACCATAGAGCCGGTACAACGACGTAGTACAATATCGGTATTCCCGAGGAACTTGAAACTCAAATAATTTGGAACAACGACGTAGTACAACGGTACGTCCGATGAACCTGATAAACCGGACAATGATGTTGTACAACGTTACGCCCAATGAACCAAACTCCAATAATACGAAACAATGACGTAGTACAACGTTACGCCCGATGAACCGAACTCCAATAATACGGAACAACGACTTGGTGCAGCGTTACGCCCGATGAACCGAACTCCATAAAATAACATGGGTCGCTAGCCCACAAAAATGAGTCGAAACTCCAAAGAATGCATAGGTCGTTAACCAATAAAAGAAATGAGGCGAAACTCAATAAAACGAGGTATAGTCCCCTTCGTGGACAAAGAGACATCGCATATCGCAAGTCTAAATCACAAAATGATCATCATCGATCATCAAGAAGTGTCAATTACACTAAGCTAGTAAATAAATGAGTTTAGCTTCATGTCCCATAACCACTGGCCTAACTTAAATATTTATGGGCAAATTGTAGATTTCCACTCAAAAATTATCACAAGAGTTTCAATCGAACAAGTCTAAGAATTCACCGACAAAGTAAACGCAAGCGTTTCATACCACTTGTTTTGCTAAGTCGTTTAATTGGATTTCTCGAACAAATAAGGAAAAGGTTTGTATATACTAATAGGTTGGAAAATGGTTTTATACACGAGCTTTGTATTAAAAGTAGAGCTGAAATCATTTTAGTGAAAGAGTTTTGATATTTACTACTAGTATAGAAACCTTTTTATTTTAAAGTGACAAGTCACAAAAAAATGATCGTAGAAACAATCAATCACCAAATGTTCACATACGAAGACGTGAATCAAATCCATACAAATTGATGCCGAAGCCATCAAAATAGATATTCCCAAAAATCCCAAAGTGGAAGTCATCAAAGTCGATAATAAATGATAACAACAAATCGGATAATCACGAATCGTTTAAAATTGAAATCTCAAACAAAATACGCAAAGTGGGCTGAAGAAAGCAGGTCAGTCGACTGGACCAGATGGTCAGTCGAATGATACAGAACCTGGAAACTTTCGGGTTTCCAGGTCAATCGACTGGACCATCAGGTCAGTCGAATGATACGAGGACAGAGAGTTTTCTGCCCCCTAGTTCAGTCGAATGACCCCCTGGTTCAGTCGACTGAACCTTCTTCATCAGTAGTTTCAGCCTAGCCCCCTTGTGGGGGCAAAATCCATAACACGGAACGGAATCGAATGAGCGAGCAATGACGACTAGGGATTTATGCCTAGCGACAACCCAGCCTTGTATGTCTCTCTGAAACACCCCACTAATGTGTTCAAACATCAAAGATTGGATTTTTAAAGATTTGACCTCAAAACACCAAAAATTGGAATCTTCACTAATTCAATCCAAACCAAAAGCAAATGAACATAAATAAGTGTTAGGAATTCATACCTAACAACAATGATAGCTATAGAAGTAGACGTGAGTTCAAAAACTCACCTTATACACAAAAACAAGGAAGGAGAAGCTTGAAAACAAAGGAAGATCAACCGCTCTTCAATCTCAACTCTAAAAGCTCCAATCTAAGATCATAAGCAAATATTTCCTAAGTTAGGTTTTAGAAAATTTCTGAAATTGGAGAGAGATTGAGAAGAAGAAGAGGATGCTTACCTAAGCTTCTTTTTGATTTTGGAGCTAGATCTTAAATTTGCAAAGGAACTAGAGCTTAAGATTTTCTAATCTCTTTTCTCTTCCCCCATTTGTCTAAAGCTTGAAGTCTTAGGATATATTAGAATGAATGAAGAGGAGAGGCGGTGGAGTTAGGATATAAGATGTGTTGGGTTAGTGGGATGAAACCCAAACCCAAAGCCCTAAGTGAAAAGGTCGAAATTCTAGCTAACTCCAAACATATCGATGTTTATACTCAAAAAGGTCGCAAACGGCATTTTGGACTAAATGGAAGTGGTCTCGAGTCTTAATTCGACTGTTTGAAAAAAGTAGCTTTTCGAACTTAAATCCGACTTACGATGCTATATTTAAATAAAATATTTAAATATACAATCGTAAAATATGTGGGTTGTTACATTCCTACACTTCATAGCTAGGTAAATGTTCCTATATCACAACATGGTTTCCTACTTTTTTTTTCAACTGTGACACGTGAAAAACTGGGTGTATTCTTACATGGCTAGGCAACTTCAATCTGTAGGCTACCTCCCCTGTCTTGTTCTCCACTTGATATGGCCCATAAAATCGTGGTGATCGCTTATGGGTTTTGTGGCTTCTTGCTGTAATCTGTTTATGAGGTTGCAGTTTCAAGTATACCCAGTCCCCTTCTTGAAAGCTTCTCTCGGTTCTTCTCAAATCTACGTTTTTCTTCATTCTCTCCTATGACATTCTTAAGCTATCTTTTAAAAATTCTGTTACCCGGCACCTTGGGCCGGCTACAAAACAACGGTTGAAGATATTATTATTAGCACTAGACAAGATTCTAACCAACAAGAACCTGAAGTATAAGAGTTTGATGCAATCGACATGTTTTGGCATGCCTAGCCCAGTGCACAGAAGTCACCTACTGTGGGCCGAGGTACCTTGTTCCTAAGCCCATGAGGGAAATCCAACCTATATTTTTCTATAAATAGAAAGACAGGGGCACATTGAAAGTGACCTTTTTCCGAGAACACTAGGGAGACCCTGCCATTTTGGATACTCTCCTCTTGTTAATTCAAACTTGTATGCAAGTGATTGGTTTACGTATTGTATCTGTATTCAAGTGATTGAGAAAGCAATAAAGATTAAACTCAAAGTGGACATAGGCAATTACGCCGAACCACCATAAATCTGGTGTTCTCGTTTTTGTTGTTCTTTTTGCACTGAGTTACACTATTCTTCGGTTCTAATTTACTCTCTTCATTAATCTCTCTACACAACTCTACTTAAGAGTGTTAGTGACCAATTTTGGTGCTAACAAATTCTATTGTAATGTCATAGCTAAACAAGATTTTCTCTACATGCTCCACCTTGGCGGTATTAGGTACATAGGATAGTAAGGTAGGTGGGTCTATGCCATAAACAACTTTGTATGGCGTGGTGTTTGTTGTTGTTTTCCAAGCGGTGTAATACCAAAATTCAGCCAAGGGTAACCAATCAATCCATTCATGTGGTCTATGGCACACGAAGCACCGTAAATAACCCTCTAAAATTTTATTAACAATCTCGGTTTAACCATCACTTTGAAGATGATAAGCCGAACTCAATTGTAGATTGCATCCTTGTAGCTTAAATAATTCTCGCCAAAATATACTTGTGAATATTGCATCCCTATCACTTACAATTGATTTTGGCATGCTATGTAACTTGAATATGCCATTAAAAAACATCTTAGCCACATCTTTGGCTGTATAAGGATGGAAAAGTGGAAAGAAGTGTGCATATTTACTTAGCCTATCAACTAATACGTAAATCATAGTATACTTGTAGCTCTTTGGTAAGCAAGTAATGAAATCCATTAACAAATCTTCCCATATTCTGTCTGGTATAGGAAGTGGACTAAGCAAGCCCAGAATTGACACATTCTCATTCTTTATTCTCTGGCAATTTTCGCATGAGTTGACATACCTTTCCACTGTGCCCTTAAGATGCATCCAAAAGAATACTTGTTTGATCTTTTTAATAGTCCCCTTAATGCCTACACGACCCCTAATGGAGTTGAATGATGCTCATTAATAAGTGTATGGACCAAATTTTCTATGTAATGATCAATAAGCAATTTTCCCTTGCAAAATAATAAGCCGTCTACTAGCTTGTATTTGCCTTCATGCATCTGCCCTCTTACCATTTTATCAATCAATTGCTGGTACCATGGGGAGACCAATAGTGTGGTTTTTAATTCCTGCAACTAAGGTGTCTATACTACAGATACAGCTTGTGTCTGCATGTCTTCAAAGTTGAAGTCTTCTCTTCTAGAAAGAGCATCTGCTAATACATTTTCTTTGCCACTTTTATACTCTACTTTATAATCAAAGCCATGATGCTTAGCAAGCCATTTATTCTGAACCTCGGTATGTAATTTTTGTGTTAACAAATACCTCGGGCTCTGGTGATCAATCTTAATATTAAACTATCTTCCTAAGAGGTACTGTGTCCATTTTCTAGTGGCAATTATGATGGCTAGAAGTTCCTTCTCATAGGTAGCTAGTGCCAAGTTCTTCCCTTGTAGTGCTTTACTAAAATAAGCTATTGGTTTTCCTTCTTACAACAGGACAGCCCAAATACCCTGACAACTAGCATCACATTCAAGTACGAACGGCTTAGAAAAATCTGGCACAGAGAGTATATGAGGATTTATCAAAGATTTCTTAAGTTGCTCAAAGGCTTGTTGTGCTTCTTTAGACCAATTAAAAGAATTCTTCTTGAGCATATTGTTGAGTGGTTTGGCTATCATTCCATAATTCCTAATAAACTTCCTGTAGTACCCTATGAGACCTAGGACCCTCGGAGTAACTTTAAAGTTTTGGGAAATGGCCATTCCATCACGGCTTGCACCTTACCGAGGTCTACGGATAACCCTTGCTGAGATATTACATGTCCCCCAAAACTCCACTGACCGTTGTGAAAAACTGCATTTGCCTAGTTTGATGACCAGTTGTTTCTCCTTTAGAACCTGAAAGGTTAATTTTAGATGCTGCAAGTGCTCAGACATAGTCTGGCTATGGATTAATATATCATTAAAAAATACTAGCATGAATTTTCTCAAATATGGTTTAAAGATGTTGTTCATGAGAGACTGGAAGGTAGAGGGGGCATTAACTAACCCAAATGGCAATACTAGGAATTCACAATGCCCCTCATAAGTTTTAAAAGCAGTTTTATGTATATCCTGTTCAGAGACCCTAATCTGATGATAACTTGGTTTAAGATCAATTTTTGAGAATAATTTAGATCCATATAATTCATCAAATAATTCATCTATCAAGGGAATAGGAAACTTATCTTTTATGGTGAGAGAATTAAGGCTTCTATAGTCAATGCATAACCTTCATGTGCCATCTTTTTTCCTTACCACCATTGTTGGATGAGTACGAGCTGTTGCTATGCCTGATGATTCCTATGTCCAACATTTCCTTAATTAGTTCATTTTTGATATGGTAGGAGTGCCTATATGGCCTTAGGCAAGCTGGTTTAGCTCCAGGAATTAAAGGTATTTGATGGTCCTGTAATCTTTGAGGGGAAAGAAAAGTTTCATTACAGGTGATCTTAGGGAACTGCTGCAATAATACTTTAGTATCTGGATGAATGTTGGTGTCTTCATTTATCATAGTAGATGTGGTTATTGCTGTACAAAGCATCATAGTGAGTTGATTCTGGTCATGTTCCTTTCTCATGGCCTTTTCACTTACCACCTTTACCTCTTGTTGCTTTATGCCCTGCCAAATATAAGTTTTTTTATTAAAAATAAATTTAACTTGCAATTTTTCTAAGTTCAAAGTAACTTCTCCCAGGTTCTTCATCCACTATGCTCCTAATATCACTTGGCAACCCTCTAATAGCAGTATTAGGAGATCTACTGGCGTCTTGCACCCCTGGCTTTTTAACATAACATCATGACAAATACCAGATCCTTGAAGTTTCTCACCATTGGCAACCATCAGTTCATAGGTCTTTGAGTCATCAATTTGTAGTCTCAGTTTTTTTGCCAAATGTTCATCTATAAAACTATGAGTTGACCTTGAACCGATGAGGATCTGAACAGGTTTCCCTTTTATATGCAATTGTACTTTAATGGTAGAAAGGGCTGGTATACCGCACATGGCTTGTAGAGTGATGGCATGTGTTTCTTTATTCTCTTCCTCACTGTGACCTTCCTCTTTGTAATCAGTGCTGTGATCTTCCATATATTCTTGGTCATCAAAGGTCATCATTCCTTCTAATATAAGTACTTGCGGCCTCTTACACTTATGATCTTTATGCCACCTCTCCTTGCAGCCATAACAAATGTTTTGTCTCCTCGTTTCTATTATTTGTTTAGGAGTTAATCCTTTGCTTCTGGCCAAATTCTCTAGGTTGCTGGAATAAGTAGGATTCTTTGTATATACAACAGTTTGATTAGGAGGATTCTTGGAGGAGGGATAACACCGAGACACCTTGTTCACTTTCTTGGTTCGGCTTAACAAACTCTCGAACATTTTGGCCATGGAGACAGCTTCCCTAAAGTCTACAAGCTTATATGTCAACACATCATATTTTATTTCATCTTTAAGACTGCCAATGAATCTATCTAATAAAAACTGGGGTGGTAGAGTTTCTATGGTGGCAACCCTCCAAATTTAGTAAGATAAGCTAAAACCGTAGTTTGTTGTTTAAGTTTTGCTAGAGTTTCATAGAGTCTCTCCATATCTTCGGGGGTGAACCTTACCATTATTTCTTCCCTGAATATTGACCAATCACGATGATTAGAAACATTTCTTATATACAAATTGTACCATTTTAGTGCATCTTTCTTGATATAAAATGAAGAAATCTCAACCCAATGGCAGTCTTCGGTCCGGTGAAACTTAAAGAACTACTCCACTTGGCTAAGCCCTTTGTGTACCATGTCATCTCTTACATACACTGGAAAATCTAGTTTAAGGTTTGGGAAGGGAGGATTTTTGTTCCAAGAATTGATTTCTTGATGTGGGGTTACAGGGTGTTGAGGTAGGGTGGTAGGTACAGTAGTTTGGGGTCGCGGAAGAGGATTATTTATGGGATGTTGCCAGAAATCATTTGGAATGGTTGGAGGAGTTGTTGTTTGATGTGGACTAGAAGCAAGAATGCCTTGAAGGTGGGTGGTAGCAGATGGAGTCTGAGAAGAAGACGTTTGTAGTTTGATCTGCTAAATTTCCTGTGCTAATGCAAACAATACATTGTGGATCCCTTCGAACCTTGTGCTCAAATCTTTAGTTGTATGTTCAAGATTCTGTGTCATTTGCTCCACTCTATGAGTGCTGCTCTCAAGATTTTGTGTTAAGGTTTCAAGCCTTTTCAAAGATAACGTGTTTCTATGATTTATTTCTTCCTGTCTTTTCCACGCTTCCTCCTGTTCTTGGATAAACATGTCGAATCTCAAATTATGGTTGCTGTTGGAGGTGGACAGGTTGTCAGAGGTTAGCCGAGCCATAGGCTCTTATACCACTTTGTTATGCTCAAGTTGTGGTGACTCAGACATATAGAGAATGGATGGTAAAGGGTATATGGTAGATGGAGGCTGATGGTTAAAGCTTGAAGATAAAGAATGAAGAAAATAGAGAGAGAGGAGGTGAAGATATCAAAGATGTAAGAAACAGTGGATTGAATCAGAGAAGAAGATGCAGATAGGAGGGAAGTGCAGAAGAATGATGGTTAAAGTATAGATTAGGGGCATGAAAAATTTGTAAAATAAAAATAAGAGTTGTAACAGAATTAGAATTAATTAATGGGTTATTAAGAGAAAGCCTAGATCAAAAAGCTCTAACGGTCAAAAAAGAAAATTAATGGCGTCCTTGTCCCCCTTAATAGAAATTCCTCGCCTGAATTCTTTTCAACCTGGCTTCTCTGATAATTCAAATATAAATTCCTTTCCCTATTCTTATGCTCAAGCTGTTACGAGAAATCTGCCAACTCGAATTCAAGAACGCAAGCCACTGTCGTTCTAGATTAATTCAAGGAAGGGTAAGAAGTTTTGTTTCAGATGCGGCGATCATAATCATCTCGCTAATTCTTTTCGCGATCTAGTAAGATGCTTCGCGTGTGGATCTTTTAGGCTTAAGAGTTACGGGTGTGGGAAGTTTTTGGTAGATAATTCTGTGTCGCTACCTGTTTCTAAATTGTCCCCAATCGATCATGGATTCCATTTTGTCTTGATGTTCCTGAAGCCGAGGAATGTTTTTCTTGTTAAACACTGGCTCAAGGAAGATGATGGTATTAGATATCTGGATGAATTGCTTTTTCACCTTAACTCCATCAACGAACCAAACATTGGTAAAGGGCATAGGAACAGATTTGGAAATCTTGAAGATTATTTTGGAAAGGCTAGATCTGGTGCTGTTAAGAAACAGCTTGATGTTAGTAATTCCGATCATTGTAAACAGGATATTCCTCGCCATCTCTGGTAAATCATGGGTTTCAATTCACTCTGAAATATCTGATTTTGAGGGGTTTAATAATTGATTATCTCTGATTTGACAAAGCATTAGGTATAAAATATCTTGACGAATTATTTTATCACATCGATATCATAAATGAGCCGAATTTTGGAAAATCTTTTGTTGAAGTCTCGGGCAAATCTTCGACCATTGCTCCTGTATCTTCGAAAATCAGCATAGCAACTTCTGACTATTTTCCCTGTCTATTGATGAAGATATATTACTGGGTTTTGATCCCATTCTTTTGGATCCTGATTTTTTTTCTTGCATGGATTCGTCTTTTCTTATTTCCGAGTTGGATAGCTGTGAAAAAGTTGGTGTTCAGAATCATGATTTCATTCCTTATCTTAGAAAAAATCGTAAATTCAAGTTAAAAGCGATCGATAACTTTGAGTTGTCTACATTCAACAGTTTTGGTTGCATGTCTTCGAATTTTATAGATGACACTATTTTAGAATGCTTAGACAGTGGCTCGGTGGTTGTAGCTGATCAATTTGTTAAGAAGCATCAAAATATGTCGATTGATTGCTCTTCACCAGAAGATAGCTGTAATGAAGTTTATTCATCTGACAGTAGCCACTTGAGTTTATTGAAGTTGAATTGGTATGTTGATCAAAAATCTGTTGTTTTTGAATCTTTGGACCTGAATGCTTTGAAAACCGGATGCAACATGTAACAACCCGCATATTTATCGAGTTTATATTTAAATATTAAATCGTTAATCGGATTTTGGTCCGAAAAACTACTTTATGCAAACGGTCAAATTAGGACTCGAGACCACTTCCATTGAGTTCGAAATGTCGTTTACAACTTTTTAAGTATAAACATCGATAGGTTTGAAGTTAGTGAAATTTCACTAACTTTTCCCGCTTTGGACTTTGGGTTAGTTTAGCCTATTAAGCCCAAATTCCAATCCTCTTCTCCTCACTCTTCATAAATTTCCTAACTAACTCAAGCTTTGGCATTAATGGTGAAGAGAATGGGAAATTAAAACTCCAAGCTCAAATTCAATTGCAACTCCAACATTCAACTCCAAATTCAAGTAGAAGATATTGGATTCAAGCTTTGGATTGCTTCTCCTTGCTTTCAAGCTTCATTTTCATAAATTTTAGTGCAAAAGTGAGATTTTTATCTCACAATTCTAGTCTATAACTATATTGGACTATTGATAATGATTCCCCATCACTTTAGCATGTATATTTGCATTTGGTTTGGATTGGCGAAAAACTCCAATTTTTAGTTGTTTGGTGAACTTCTTGAGCTTAGGTCGCTCTGCCTACGTATAGGTCGTTCGGAATCATTAGCTCGCACGTGTGGAAAAGTCAAGGCCTGCATATTTCGTTCGCCTCGGATTTAGGTCGCCTCGGATTTAGGTCGTAGGTCATTGGACTTTAGGTCGTTCGCGTATAGGTCGTTCGGCCTTGCCTGCCTCATTAGGCCGTGGGACCTTAGGTCGTAGGTCGTTAGGCTTAGGTCGTTAAGTCGTTCCCTCTGTTGGAAATGTCTCCTCGGTCTTAGGTCGTTAGACCTTAGGTCGCCCCCTAGGTCGTTAGACCCTGAGTTGTTCCGCCTTCATTTAGCTCGCGCACTTCTTTAGGTCGCATACTCCTTTAAGTCGCATGACTCCCATCCCTTTAGGTCGTTGGACCTTGTTTTCCTTAGGTCGTTGGACCCTATTTCCTTTAGGTCGTATGACCCACTAGGTCGCTTGGCCCCTTAGGTCGCGACATCTTTAGGTCGTGTTACCTATATACCCCTAGGTCGAAAGACCTTAGGTCGTGCACCTTTAGGTCGCGAACCCTATTAGGTCGCGAACACCTTTAGGTCGCGAACCACTTTAGGTCGCATGACCTCGTCTCCGTTAGGTCGTGAACCTTGTTAGGTCGCGAACACCGTTAGGTCGCGAACCCATTTTAGGTCGCATGACCTTTACCCTTTAGGTCGCGAACCACTTTAGGTCGCATGACATCGTCTCCGTTAGGTCGCGAACCCATTTTAGGTCGCATGACCTTTACCCTTTAGGTCGCTGGACCACTAGGTCGTGCCCCTTAGACCCCTAGGTCGCAACCATTAGGTCGCTCGACTCTATCCCTCTTAGGTCGTTAGACCTCATTTTGTCTTCACTAAGTCGTACCGTTTTGGACGGGGCGCTGCCCCATGGACCCCCGCGACCTGACCGGGCAGGTCGAACCCCGTAAGCGGTGGCGTTGCCCCCGCACCCCCACCTTGGGGGGTTGCCACCCCCCCGGACCCCCCCTCCGTAGGGTATCTTATCTGAAAAACATTGAGCTGATTTTCTTGGATTTTATTCACATCTCCGTATGCGATCTTTGTGATTGATTGTTTCTACAATTGCTTCTGTGTTTTGTCATTTTATAGTATAAAGGTTTCAATACTAGTAGTAAATATCAAAACTCTTTTAACAAACAATTTCAACTCTATTTTTAATAACAAAGCTCTTTTCTTAAACCGTTTTCCAATCTATTAGTATATACAAACCTTTACCTCACTCGGATGAGAAATCTAATTAAACGACTTAGTAAAACAAGTGGTATGAAACGCTTGCGTTCACTTCGTCGGTTAATTCTTGGACTTGTTCGATTGAACCTCTTGTGACAATTTTATTAGTGAAGATTTACAGTTTGTTCGTAAATATTTAAGTTAAGCAAGTGGTTATGGGACATGAAGCTAAACTTCTATATTTACTAGCTTAGTGTAATTGACACTTCTCGTTGATCATGACGATCATTCTGATGCTTTAGACTTGCAACTGTGCGATGTCTCTTGTTGCGAGGTTAGACTAGACACCACTTGTGTGATTCCACTCACACATACCTTTTTGCTTTTTGGTTAGTCTGAACCTTAATCTGTGTGATTCCATTCACACATGTGGGGTAGCTCCCCTTGGTCTTCGGACCGTCATGTGATAGGCCTCTTTCTCTTTTCTATGATTTCTGGATTTCTTGCATTGATTTCTAGAATTTATGTCATTAACTTGTTATGAGTACAAGTTTGGGGTATGATGCCCTTTCCGAATCTTTGAGAAGATTCTTGTGATATTGATTATCTCTTATTGATTGATCTTCTGTTGATCATTATTTACATACTTATAGTGGTATGTCATCATGGATATTTTATGTTTATGCCATATCTTTTATGTTATATCTTGTCATCTGATATTTATAGCTAGACTGACCCGTTTATTATTTTTCTTAAATAATACTCGGGTCAGACCAAGATGTTACAGGTGCTTCTGCTTGACTTCTTCCCAGGGATTCATCACTCTGACTTTTGGCTAACTGTTTAGATTAGCAGTTTTTGTTGTATACACTTGAGATATAGACTCATAGTTGTATTCTTTTGTATAGCACGTGTTGCTATTCTTTTGTATTATTGTGGATCTTTTGACCACTACTCTGATGTACACTTTCATGTGTTAGTTATATATTCATATCTTCTTCCGCCTTTGTGATATGGATGTCTGTGACTGATTTGCGTTATGCTTATTTCTACATTTGTTTCCGAAGATTATTTATAGCCACCGTGTGATAAGCAATTACATGGATGGTCGCTCCTCAACAGCCTTATTCTCTGTGCTAGTTGACAGCACTACTCCGTAGTGTTCTTGGCTAGCGTGGGTATAGAGGTGGGGCGTCACAGCTTGGTATCAGAGCCAAACTTCGGAACAATGTAGAATAACTTAACAAGGATCATCGTCCTAAGTCTATCTTAGGAGTCATACCATAGGATTAATTCGAGTCTTCGTACCGATTCATCCTATTTCCTTTATGATTCCTTGTTTTATCTATCAAAATTGCTTGGTGTTCATTGGTGAATAACCTTCTTCCTTCTCTTCTTTCTTTCTTAAAGGAAGAGAATGTCTAGACCAGGCCGTCCCAGAACTGGATCATCTGGTGCTGCTCCCCCGGATGGAGTTTTTATGACTGCTCAACAGCTTCTTGATTTAGTAACTAATGCTCAAGAAGCTGGAGCTAACCCGGAACCTACTCACCCAAAGTCGGGATTTGCACGCTTGTGCAGCGATTACACTAACTTGGGTGGGAAGCCCTTCAAAGGTTCGGAAAATATCATCGAGGTCCAGGCTTGGTTAAAATCATGTGATCGAATCTTTTCTCGCATGAACCTTATCGATCTCCACCGCGTTCAGGTGGCTTCCAGCATGCTCCAGGAGAGAGCATTGGACTGGTACGAACTCCTTACTTCAGAAATTAATGAAGCGGATCTCACCTGGGAGCAATTTCAGGGACCCTTCGAGTTAAAGTTTGTACCAGAAGCTGGGAAAGTAACCTTGGCTCGACGTTTTATAGACCTTGTTCAAGGTCAATCCTCCGTGACTGATTACGTCGCAGCCTTCGAGTCCCTTTCCAAATATGGGGTTGAATACATCAACACCCCATTGAAGAAGAACCAGAGGTTCGTTTATGGCTTAAAGAAGAATCTTAAAAAGCCACTACTCCTGAAACTAGAAGTCGCATTTGATCAACTCGTCGATATCGCTCTTCGTCTTGAAGAGGCTGATAGAGAGAGTGATGCTGAAGTGGAAGGCGCTAAACCAAACTTCAACAACAAGAAGAGGCCAAGCAAATTCAAGGGTCCTTATCCCAACAAAAAGGGTAAGCAGGCAACCCCTGCGGCAAAGTCTCCTTCTCCTAGTGGTGCGAGTTGCTTCAACTGTGGGTCTGGGGATCATTATGCGAATAAGTGCTCTAAGCCCAAATCTTGTCGCTATTGTAAGAGCCCGGATCATTACATACATCAATGCCTCAAGCATAAAGGCAAGAAGGAAGGAAAGTTGAATGTGGCTCAAGCCCCTGGCAACACATCTCGTGGCCAAGGTATTTCTCATTCCATTCTTGATGGTATTATTTTATTTCATGATCAACCTATTAGAGTTCTCTTTGATACGGGTGCGTCCCATTCTTTTATATCAAAGGAACTGGTAGACACTTTTTCCTTAAATGTTACTGCATTGATGACTTCTTTAAAAATTGCGAATCCTGTTGGTGGATCCGCAACTCTTAGTTTGCTTTGTAAAGATGTGGAGATTATTTTATGTGATTTTTCTTTCCTAGCCGATTTGCATGTCATGCGTTACTTAGGCTTTGGAATAATTTTGGGAATGGATTGGCTTAACCGTTATCAAGCCCATATCCTATGTCCTGAGCGGACTATTCATCTCCGACATCCACTATCTGTTAATCAGATTTCTGTTAATCTTAAAGATTCAGAATCCTGTTTGGTGGCATCTTTATATTCTTTAAATCCTCATGATAACGATGATGATGATGAAGATGATATTATTTCTTGTATTCACGTTGTTCGTGAATTTTCCGACATATTCGAGCCTGTTTTAGGTTTACCACCTAAACGAGCAATTGAGTTCAGAATTAATCTTGTTTCTGGAGCTCAACCTATTACTCGTCCTCCTTATCGCATGTCCAATAAGGAAAATGAAGAGATGCGCAAACAATTATCCGAATTGGAGACGAAGCAATTTATTCGCTCTAGTTCCTCGTCTTGGGGAGCTTCGGCTATTTTCGTAAAGAAATCCGATGGTACTCTTAGGCTCTGCGTTGATTATCGCAAGCTTAACGATCTTACTATTAAAAATAAATATCCTTTACCTCGGATTGATGATCTATTCGATCAGCTTAGTGGTGCTAAGGTCTTTTCACAATTGGACTTGGCTACCGGTTTCCATCAGCTTCGTATCACTGAGGATAGCATTCCTTTGACATCATTTCGTACTCGATATGGATCTTATGAATGGCTTGTTATGCCATTTGGGTTAACGAATGCTCCAGCTTATTTCGTTGACCTCATGAATCGAGTTTTCAAAGATTTCCTCGATCGGTTTGTTCTCATCTTCATTGATGATATCCTTGTGTATTCTAAAACCGAGGAGGAGCATGAAAAGCATCTTCGGATTGTATTGGAAACTCTTAGGAGCAATCAGTTAAAGGCGAAATTTTCTAAATGCCACTTTTGGCAATCTCGTGTGAAGTTTCTCGGTCATATTATTTCCGAATCCGGAATCTCCGTGGATCCTTCAAAGATTGAAGCGATTCAAGATTGGAAGAGACCGGAGAGTGTGACAGAGATTCGTAGTTTTCTTGGATTAGCGGGTTATTACCGTCGTTTCATTAAAGACTTTTCTAAGATTGCCGTGCCTCTTACTAGCTTGACTAAGAAGGGAGTTAAATACCTTCGGTCGGACAAATGTGAAGCCTCTTTTCAGAAATTGAAAGAACTCCTTTCCGATGCTCCTATTCTTGTTATTCCCGAAGGGAATCAAGATTTTGTTGTTTATACTGATGCTAGTCACGTTGGTTTGGGTGCCGTTCTTATGCAAAAAGAACGTGTTATTGCTTATGCCTCTAGGCAATTGAAGCCGGCCGAGACTAGATATGCCACACATGATTTAGAACTCGCGGCTATTGTTTTCGCCCTTCGAATTTGGCGTCATTATCTATTAGGAGAGAAATTTATTCTTTACATGGATCATAAGTCTATGAAATATTTATTTTCTCAAAAGGAACTCAATTTGCGTCAACAGCGTTGGCTCGAGTTCCTTGCATCTTATGATCTTGATATTCTTTATACCCCCGGTAAGGGTAATCGTGTCGCCGATGCTCTTAGCCGTAAACAACAAGCAGTTGTTTCTATGATGATATCCGAATGGAATGATCTCGAGATTTTATCCACTTGTGAGATTCGAGAGCGCGTATCCGATTTGAGCTCATCACTTGTTTTATGTAGCCTTGAGGCTCATCCTTCCCTCTTAGACCGCATTCTTGAAGCTCAAAGGCTAGATCCTGAATTGGTTCTTCTTGGCCAAAATATTAAGGATAAAATTGACATTGAAAGTTTGAAAGACTTTGATATTGATTCTCGTGGCGGCATTCGAAAATTTGGTAGACTTATCGTACCAAATATTGGTGATCTTCGTAAAGATATTTTAGAAGATTCCCATCATTCTAAATTCACCATTCATCCTGGTAGTAGTAAAATGTACGCTGATATGAAGCGACTTTATTATTGGGAGGGAATGAAATCTGATATTGCTAACTTTGTTAAGTGTTGCATGACTTGCCAACTTGTCAAGGCCGAACATCAAAGGCCTGGTGGCTTATTGCAACCTTTAGAAATTCCAATTTGGAAGTGGGACCATATTTCCGTGGATTTTATAGATGGCCTTCCCCGTTCTCGTTCGGGTCATGATAGCTTATGGGTGATCGTTGATAGACTTACTAAATCCGCCCATTTTATTCCCGTTCGGTCTAACCGAACCGTTCCTCTTTTGGCCAAACTCTTTATCAAAGAAATTGTTAAATTGCATGGGGTTCCTACTTCTATTGTTAGCGATCGAGATCCATTGTTTAATAGTGGATTTTGGAAGAGTCTTCAAAAAGCTTTAGGAACGAAGCTTAATTTTAGCACTGCTTATCACCCCCAGTCCGATGGACAAACCGAGCATGTGAATCAAACTCTTGAAGATCTTCTTCGTGCATGTGTGCTCGATTTTGGTGGAAGTTGGGAAGATCATATTTCACTTGTTGAATTTTCCTATAATAATAGCTTCCAGTCTAGTATTGGTATGGCACCTTTCGAGGCACTCTATGGAAGGCCATGCCGATCTCCTTCTTGTTGGCTTGAGGCCGGTGAGAAGCTGTTTTTAGGTCCAGACTTTATTCGTGATTCCACGGAAAAGATTGAACTTATTTGGCATAGGATGAAAGAAGCCCAGAGTAGACAAAAATCCTATGCCGATAATCGAAGAAGGAAATTAGAATTTTCTGTTGGGGATCCTGTTTTTATCCGTGTTTCACCTATGAAGGGTGTTGTACGTTTTAGTCGATCGGGAAAGTTAGCGCCTCGATATATTGGGCCATTTCCTATCACTGAACGTATTGGTTCCATGGCTTATCGCCTTGCATTGCCGGCTCAGTTTTCTGCTATGCATGATGTTTTTCACGTTTCTCAATTACGGAAATGCCTTCGGGATTCCGATTCTATTCTTGAGCCTGCTGTTGTGGAAGAAATTGAAATTTCGCCGAATTTAACTTATGAGCAGCATCCTATTCGAATTATAGCTTCTGAGGTTAAACAACTTCGAAATAAAGATGTTCCGCTTGTAAAGGTTCAATGGTCCTCAAATCCTAAGGATTGTTCTTGGGAATCCAGAGAATTCATTGAGCGTACACATCCGGACTTGCTTACTCCTGCTCTTTGAGGTGAACTTCTTATTTCAAATTTCTCTTGTGTTAATATGCTTTTATGGTTGTTACTTTTTATTTCCACCTCATATATATATTGCGAGGACGCAATTTCTTTAAGGAGGGGAGTCTGTAACAACCCGCATATTTATCGAGTTTATATTTAAATATTTTTATTTAAATATTAAATCGTTAATCGGATTTTGGTCCGAAAAACTACTTTTTGCAAACGGTCAAATTAGGATTCGAGACCACTTCCATTGAGTTCGAAATGTCGTTTACAACTTTTTAAGTATAAACATCGATAGGTTTGAAGTTAGTGAAATTTCACTAACTTTTCCCGCTTTGGACTTTGGGTTAATTTAGCCTATTAAGCCCAAATTCCAACCCTCTTCTCCTCACTCTTCATAAATTTCCTAACTAACTCAAGCTTTGGCATTAATTGTGAAGAGAATGGGAAATTAAAACTCCAAGCTCAAATTCAATTGCAACTCCAACATTCAACTCCAAATTCAAGTAGAAGATATTGGATTCAAGCTTTAGATTGCTTCTCCTTGCTTTCAAGCTTCATCTTCATAAATTTTAGTGCAAAGGTGAGATTTTTATCTCACAATTCTAGTCTATAACTATATTGGACTGTTGGGAATGATTCCCCATCACTTTAGTATGTATATTTGCGTTTGGTTTGGATTGGATTGGCGAAAAACTCCAATTTTTAGTTGTTTGGTGAACTTCCTGAGCTTAGGTCGCTCTGCCCAGGTATAGGTCGCTCGGAATCATTAGCTCGCGCATGTGAAAAAGTCAAGGCCTGCATATTTCGTTCGCCTCGGATTTAGGTCGCCTCGGATTTAGGTCGTAGGTCGTTGGACTTTAGGTCGTTCGCGTATAGGTCGTTCGGCCTTGCCTGCCTCATTAGGTCGTGGGACCTTAGGTCGTAGGTCGTTAGGCTTAGGTCGTTAAGTCGTTCCCTCTGTTGGAAACGTCTCCTCGGTCTTAGGTCGTTAGACCTTAGGTCGCCCCCCTAGGTCGTTAGACCCTGAGTTGTTCCGCCTTCATTTAGCTCGCGCACTTCTTTAGGTCGCATACTCCTTTAAGTCGCATGACTCCCATCCCTTTAGGTCATTGGACCTTGTTTTCCTTAGGTCGTTGGACCCTATTTCCTTTAGGTCGTATGACCCACTAGGTCTCTTGGCCCCTTAGGTCGCGACATCTTTAGGTCGTGTTACCTATATACCCCTAGGTCGAAAGACCTTAGGTCGTGCACCTTTAGGTCGCGAACCCTATTAGGTCGCGAACACCTTTAGGTCGCGAACCACTTTAGGTCGCATGACCTCGTCTCCGTTAGGTCATGAACCTTGTTAGGTCGCGAACAGCGTTAGGTCGCGAACCCATTTTAGGTCGCATGACCTTTACCCTTTAGGTCGCGAACCACTTTAGGTCGCATGACATCGTCTCCGTTAGGTCGCGAACCCATTTTAGGTCGCATGACCTTTACCCTTTAGGTCGCTGGACTACTAGGTCGTGCCCCTTAGACCCCTAGGTCGCAACCATTAGGTCGCTCGACTCTATCCCTCTTAGGTCGTTAGACCTCATTTTGTCTTCACTAAGTCGTACCGTTTTGGACGGGGCGCTGCCCACTGGACCCCCGCGACCTGACCGGGCAGGTCGAACCCCGTAAGCGGTGGCGTTGCCCCCGCACCCCCACCTTGGGGGGTTGCCACCCCCCCCCCGGACCCCCCCTCCGTAGGGTATCTTATCTGAAAAACATTGAGCTGATTTTCTTGGATTTTATTCACATCTCCGTATGCGATCTTTGTGATTGATTGTTTCTACAATTGCTTCTGTGTTTTGTCATTTTATAATATAAAGGTTTCAATACTAGTAGTAAATATCAAAACTCTTTTAACAAACAATTTCAACTCTATTTTTAATAACAAAGCTCTTTTCTTAAACCGTTTTCCAATCTATTAGTATATACAAACCTTTACCTCACTCGGATGAGAAATCTAATTAAACGACTTAGTAAAACAAGTGGTATGAAATGCTTGCGTTCACTTCGTCGGTTAATTCTTGGACTTGTTCGATTGAACCTCTTGTGACAATTTTATTAGTGAAGATTTACAGTTTGTTCGTAAATATTTAAGTTAAGCAAGTGGTTATGGGACATGAAGCTAAACTTCTATATTTACTAGCTTAGTGTAATTGACACTTCTCGTTGATCATGACGATCATTCTAATGCTTTAGACTAGCAACTGTGCGATGTCTCTTGTTGCGAGGTTAGACTAGACACCACTTGTGTGATTCCACTCACACATACCTTTTTGCTTTTTGGTTAGTCTGAACCTTAATCTGTGTGATTCCATTCACACATGTGGGGTAGCTCCCCTTGGTCTTCGGACCGTCATGTGATAGGCCTCTTTCTCTTTTCTATGATTTCTGGACTTCTTGCATTGATTTCTAGAATTTATGTCATTAACTTGTTATGAGTACAAGTTTGGGGTATGATGCCCTTTCCGAATCTTTGAGAAGATTCTTGTGATATTGATTATCTCTTATTGATTGATCTTCTGTTGATCATTATTTACATACTTATAGTGGTATGTCATCATGGATATTTTATGTTTATGCCATATCTTTTATGTTATATCTTGTCATCTGATATTTATAGCTAGACTGACCCGTTTATTATTTTTCTTAAATAATACTCGGGTCAGACCGAGATGTTACAGGTGCTTCTGCTTGACTTCTTCCCAGGGATTCATCACTCTGACTTTTGGCTAACTGTTTAGATTAGCAGTTTTTGTTGTATACACTTGAGATATAGACTCATAGTTGTATTCTTTTGTATAGCACGTGTTGCTATTCTTTTGTATTATTGTGGATCTTTTAACCACTACTCTGATGTACACTTTCATGTGTTAGTTATATATTCATATCTTCTTCCGCCTTTGTGATATGGATGTCTGTGACTGATTTGCGTTATGCTTATTTCTACGTTTGTTTCCGAAGATTATTTATAGCCACCGTGTGATAAGCAATTACATGGATGGTCGCTCCTCAACAGCCTTATTCTCCGTGCTAGTTGACAGCACTACTCCGTAGTGTTCTTGGCTAGCGTGGGTATAGAGGTGGGGCGTCACACAACATTTCTGGTGACAATTTGAAACCCGATGTAATGATCTCCGATGCTTTTTGGGGATATGATGAACCTTCCGGTGTTGGCAATATGTTAGAGTTTCAATCTCCAGAGAAGAAAAGTGATTTTGAGACTTTTCAGGAAGTTCTTATTTCAGAGAGTATTGTGGAATTGGAAAATATTTGTTTGTGTAGTCCATCTTCTCCATCTGACATTATCTTGTTGGATTGGTTAAATGTCTCCGATCCATCAGAATTTGAACATGAGGCAGAGGCAGTAGTTTTTTTGACAATTTTTGGGAGATTAGGGATTCTGGTTTTTATGATATGCACAAATCAGAGGGGTGTGCACGTTTGTGATCCTAAAGACGATCTGGGTATAGATACTCAAGATTGTAAATCAGTACAATTGGAGGAGATTTCAGCTGACAGTGATCTTGGTGTGGATCCAGTATTGGCATCTAGTGTTTGTGATGTTCCTTTGAGCTCAGGGGCGACAATAAAGAGCAATATTTTTAAGGATTCGGCCTCTATGTCGAAGAGAGCTAAGTGAAGGAAATCAATTGCTTCTAGTGGATCCGTTCGTAGGAGTGCCAGGATTCGTAGCTGTCAGTTGCAGTCTTTGGGTGAGTTACTTGGTTCGAGTGATGTGATTGACACTACGAACTCAGGATTAGGTATGAGTACTTTTTTAGGTAATACCTATTCTACTTATGCATTAGGCAGTCTTTCTTCTGCTGAGTTTAGTCAGTTAGCCAGAGACACTTCTTTTAACTTTTCTGATATAGAGCTTGATAGGGATTATATTAGACGTAAGGAACTAGAGAGGGCTAGCACAGTTAGTTTATGAGGATCATTAGTTGGAACATTAAGGGTTTAAATGATTTGAATAAATGTGATAAGCTTAGATTGTTCTTTAAAGATTATTTTATGGACATTACTCTTATTCAAGAAACCAAGATTAATTGCCCCGACTTTCGTTTTTTTAGAAGATTAGGTGGTTATCACTTTAGTAAATGGGTCTTTTTCCTTCTGTGGGTTCTTCAAGGGGCTTAATGATAGGTTGACATGATAATTTCTTTAAATTATTACAATGTATTGTTAAGCAGCATTCTCTTCATGTTATTCTTATCAATCTTTCTGATAGTTCTCTTTTAAGTATTTCTAATGTTTATGGGCCAAATTCTAAACTTAATAGGAGAATTTTATGGAATGAATGCCTTGAATTTAGATCATTTGCCCCAGGGCCTTGGATTTTGGGGGGTGATTTTAATGTTACACGTTTCATCGGTGAGAGATATCCTAGGGAATGGGATTACTCTGCTATGGAGAAATTTGATAAATTTATCATTACTTCTAATTTGATTGAATTTCCTCTTTCAAATAAAGAGTTTACTTAGAGTAACGCTAGAGAGCTTCCTTCCATGGCTCTTCTTGATAGATTTTTTGTTTGTGATGAGATTGAAGCCAAATTTCCTATTTGTAAAGTAACTTGTTTTCCTTTTACCTTATCGGATCATTGTCCTATTTTACTTACTTGTGAGTTTCATAGAGCTATTTTAAAGAATTTTAAGTTTGAAAAGATGTGGCTTTTGGAAAATAACTTTGTGAATCTAGTTAAAGGTAAATGGGTTACTTCGAGTTTCCATAATATCAGAAATATGGATAACTCTGCAAAAGCTTTTATTTCTAAGCTTAGGATCTTAGGATTTTCCTTAAAAATTGGAACAAAAATGTCTTTGGTAATTTAAAAATAAAAAAAGATAATATTCTTAATAAAATGCTTAAAATTAATAAGATAGAAGAATCTAGACCTCTAAATTTAGGCGAACGTAATGTTTTTTCTAATTTAAAAGAGGAATTAAATTCTATTTTAGAAAAGGAGGAGGTTATTTGGAAATAGTGATCCAAAATTCAATGGATCAACGAAGGTGATAACAATACCAAGTTTTTTCATAATACAGCCAATGGTAGGAAATGTAGTAATACAATTAACTCTATTTTTGTTAATAATATAGAACTTGTTAATCAAAGAGATCTTAACAAGGCTTTTATAGATTACTATAAAGATATTTTTGGTTCTAAAATTAACAATAGAATCAATGTAAGATGGCCGGATCTTTACCCACCTGATTCCACTGTTGATTTATCAGAGTTAGAGTATCCTTTCACTGAAGATGAAATTAGAAAGCTATTAAAGACATGCCCAACGATAAATCGCGGGGACCAGATGGTTTCCTATTTTATTTTATAATACGTTTTGGGATGTTTTAAAATTCGATAAAATTAATATGTTCAACGACTTTTATAATGGTAATTTACAATTAGGGAGATTTAATTTTGCAAATGTTATTTTACTTCATAAAAAGGTAGGTCGTAATAATTAAAAGATTTTAGACCTATTTCTTTGATTAACTGCTCAATTAAAATCTTTTCTAAAGTTTTCACTAATAGACTTAGTAAAAGAATGAACGAATTAATTGATTGTTCTCAATCAGCTTTTATCAAAGGTAGAAATATCACGGATGGAGTGGCAGTTGTTCAAGAATATATTAATTTCTGTTGTAAGAATAACATTACTTGTGCGATCTTGAAACTTGATTCTGCTAAAGCTTTTGATTAGGTAGATTGGAATTTTATAGTTGATATTTTTCATGCTAGAGGTTTTGGTCCTAGATGGGTCAATTGGATTATGTCTTTGCTTAGAACCGAAAACTCTAGTATGATGGTTAACGGTATTTTGGGTAATAAAATTCAATCCAAGAGAGGATAAAGGCAAGGAGATCCTTTATCGCCTTTATTATTTAATTTAGCTGCATATGTTTTTGCTAAAATTATAAAAAACAGTGGATAATGGTTCTCTAGGTAGTGTTGGGAATGATATTTTGCGTAATGGTATATCGGTTCTCCAATTTACCGATGATACCTTACTTTTTTCTTCCCATCTGCCTAGGCACATTATAACTCTCAAGTTTATTCTTTGCAGTTTTGAACTTTTATCAGGTTTAAAAATAAATTTTGACAAAAGTACAGTGTTAGTCTTAAACCTTTTTGAAAATGTTGAAAACTCGGTTGCTATCACTCTAAATTGCAAACTATGAGCTTTCCGTTTGAATATCTTGGTTTTGTGATTAGACCTCTAAACTCAAGCATGACAACTGGTTTATTATTATTGATAAAATTAAGAATAAGATTTCTAACTGGAATGAGAGATATTTATCCAGAGCAGGAAGGCTTGTTTTGATTAATTCGGTTTTATCAGCCCTTTCGATTTATTGGATGTCCATGCATTTATCTCCGGATTGGGTTATCGATAAAATTGACAAAATTAGAAGAGACTTCCTTTGGAGTGGAGAAAATTCTAATAATAATATAAAATGTTTAGTTAATTGGGAGACAGTTTGTAAAGCCAAGAAGGAAGGTGGTTTAGGGGTTATTAACTTGCGTAATATGAATTTATCATTACTAGGTAAATGGTTATGGAAGTTTAAAGATATTAATGATAATGCTATTTGGAAAGAGATTATTTCTAAATATTACTATAATGGAACAGTAATTTATATCAAATAGTTTCTCCAGCCACTCATAATTTTTCTAATTTTTGGAGAAACATTTTAAAATGTCTGGAGATTTTTAACTTAGGAATAAATACTATTGTCCATTCCGGTAACCGTACTTCCTTTTGGCATGACCGTTGGATTTCGGTCTTACCTCTAAAACTGGAATTTAAAGAGCTTTACGATATCTGTAATTTTAAGTTTGCTCTAATTAGGGAGGTTTTTTCTCCTGATAATGATCCTCCTTGGAATTTCAGCTTTAACAGAATTTTAGTAGGATCAACTCTTAGGCTTCTTCATTTACTTTATGCATGATTAAATCTTTACAATATTGATAATGATAATGATATTCTTTGTTGGGAATTGGATAGAAGTAAGAATTATAATCCCAACTCTTTTTATAGATTTATTAAATTTTTGGGTACTATAAACAATTTGTTCACATTTATTTGGAAATCAAATGCTCCTCTTAAATCTAAAATACACATGTGGTTAATATTGCATGGTAAACTTAATACAATTGAAAACTTAAAAAGAAAGAACATTCATAATGATAATAAATGTTATTTTTGTAATCTGCATCTTGAAGACATTAAGCATTTATACTATGATTGCATGGATTCTTATTACATTCTTAATAATGTTCTCAAAATTTTCAATTTTAATATAATAACTAAAATTTCGGATTATGACTTTTACTGGAATAATTTTAGATTTAGGTTTAAAAAGAATATTAGATCCCTACTTGACTCTTTATTCACTATTATTAGTTGGTATATATGGTTTGAAAGAAATCAAAGAATTTTTAATAATAATAATAGTCATATTAATAAATTGATTTATACAACTTCTTCTTTCTGTTTTCATTGGATTTCTAATCCCAAATATAAATTACCAAAGGATAATTCGTTTAAAGGGTATCTTAATATGGTTAGCTATAACATTAATTATTTTAAAAATAATTTTCTTTTTAATGACATCAGTACTAATATGAATATTTTTTCAAATTCATACCATGATCTATCGGTTAATCATAACCTACTTATGATTACATATTCTTAGTTTTCTTTTATTTTTGGTTTTTATTTTTGTTCTTTTTTTGGTGTAATTGTTTTGAAATATTTTAATCCCGTTGTTACTAGTTTTGTCTCCTTTTTATTTTTCTTCTCTCTTTATTTATACACATATATGTATATTATTTATATTAATATACATATATGTGCATAATTCTTACTTTTTTCTTAGTCACCCCTCAGATGCAAATATGAGTGAAAGGTTTCCAAGTTCTTCTTACAGGTCCCCTTATCTTCAGAGCGCATGTTTTGGCTTGTTGAGAGACTTTCAGAGAGGTTCCTTGCTACAGCATGGCATTTATTTCCTTGTTCAGAGATTCCAGTGCAGATTATCCTATCCAGCATCTCATTTATTTTCACTTCAGAGTTGAGGCTTCTTCTTTCCTTTTGATCCAGATCATGGAGTCTTTCTGCTTTATGTGTTGCTTAGAGCTTCCGAGATTTTTGGAGCATCATTCCCATCCAGATGCATAGAGTTTTTCTTCTCTTTTTGTTGCTTGGAGCTACTAAGATGTATAGAGCATCTTTCTCTTTTTGTTTCTTTTTTTTTAGTTTTTGTTACCTGCCAGGCATATTGGCATCACCTTGCTATTGTGTTATATATATATTTGCATGTGTGCTCTCCTCTATTCTATAGAGGATCACACATTTTTCTCAAAAAAAATAAGAGTTGTAATAGAGGAGAGAATTTGTAATAAAGAAATGTATAAGAAAAAGATGTAACAGTAAATGAAGGATATCCTTTTTTTCATGTCCTCAAGATTGCATACATACTAGCTTATATATGTTTCTATCAAACGGCTAGTTTTTGATAGCGCATTGCCAACTCATACTAAATACAACTCACACCATACTTGACATATTACGGAAACCCACTGCTTAGTTTGTGTTGAATAAAAACTGTTATCTCCTTTTCAACAAAGTGTGCATGCGTGCAGAACCGATATGGCCACCAACTTTTACTTCAAGCCAAAACTTCACTGTCCCCTCATGTAGTTATGCTCCTGCCATGTCCAGCTCCCTGCCCTTCACCGCTGATGACCAGTTTCCGTTCATCTTGGCCGGAGTCATACTTTTCCAGCAGTTTGTACCTGCACAAAAGAGAAAAGTTATCACACTATACAGAGCTTGGAATGCAGTCAGACAAGATAGCAATTCATACAACTGGGAAAAGGTTGCGTGGCACACAAAAAACAGTAAAAAGTTGGCTTTTTGCACATACAAAGCAATACTTAAAAGGCTAGAAACAAAGATAAGTTTTATGCGAGCAAGATGTAGAAACAGTCAAGTTTTATTTCACTGTTCCTACATCAAGTATATATGTATCTTATTACGATTAGAGTTAAAACGTTGACCTGTAGCTACTTTCACTCTACTTGAGGAAGCAGAAGATCTGCTTAAAGCTTTTCCAAATAGGAATCAAAGTCCAAGACGTTGCTTTTGCTGCTTTGACGGCGTCAATTTACTTCATTTGGCATGAAAGAAATAAAAAAATCCTAAGGAGGTTACTTATCTGGTCAGAAGAAATGGGAATAAAACCCGAAGAAATGATCGGGACATCAAGCATCTGCGGTACTGAGGAATTAAACTTGTTGACACTGGATAATTACAGCCGCCATTGAAATGACTTAGGGTTTGAGGAGGGGAAGTCAATCAGCTGCTTTGTGAAACGGTCGGTTATTCGGGCTTAACTGGGTTGGGTCGGAGTGGTTGGGTCGGAGTGAAAGCATGTAATTTATTTTTATTAATATTACAGATTAGTATTAGCATTAGATGAATTTGCTAATGTGTTGCGATGATGCACTTTTTAAGTTAAGACAAGGATGTAATATGTGTTTTTTCCACTTACAAGGCAAGGTTTTTGACGAGACATATTACTAAGGGTGCTTTCTTTGACGGAGCGAAATGAGCAAATTAAAGGGACAAACGAAAAGGGCTAGTAAGGAGAAAAGTTCGCGAAAGAAGAATGCGTTCTTTTTACAAAAGAGGCAACGCGAAGGAGGCAAAGTTATTATTTCATTGTTTGTTTATGTTATTATTTTATATTTATTTTTAAATACATAATACAAATGCAGAAATAAAAATTCATGCTTTATAATTCACATTACAAATGCAGAAATAAAAGTACCGAATAAAAATGCAGAAAATAAAATACATATAAAATAAATTACATTCTCCATCTCAACGGCCTAATAAGATAATAACAGCCTTTCTATGCTGCTCGGGTTTGTCCACGGGACATGCGAAGGATTGACACATTTGGTATCATACTAAGCCGAACAAATCACGACCTCTCATTCTTCATAATCGTCATCCTCCTGCTTCACTTTCATATATCTAGCAAGTGTCTGACCATGTGAGGAACTACCAACAAACCTAGAAGGACCACCAGTTGGTCATTGCTGTATAGGCGCTCTACGACTGGTGATCTCCTCAACATCACACTGAAGATAGTCGCCATAAAGCTGTGCGTTGAACTGTAGCTGAATGAAGGGATTTTGTGGAATTATGAATTCACATTTGGCGGTTCGGATGCAGCCATCAAAAATCACGTCCAACTGCCTAACACAAGCAGGCGATGCATGTTTGTATTTGCGGTATCTTGCTGCAGCTGTATACCACCACTCGTCGGATCCACCGGCCGTGTCATATTTTTCGTTCTAACAGCCACCTGAAATTTGTAGCAGCTTGTTCCATGGGCTCCACTCACGTTTCAAACTATCAAACTTGTTTTTCATTTGCCCAGCATTGTAATTCAGGCCAGTTCTTTCGTTGAACATGACAGTAATTTTTGCGTACTACTGTGCAACACAGTGGGCACGCGTACCAATGTTTTTGAAACAAACATCGATGAACGCGTTTGTCCTATCGGCGTTTCAGTCGACGATGGTGCAGGTAGAAGAAGTAGTAGAGTAGTTAGATATTCTGGAAAAAGCAATTCAAAAAATAATTCAAAAAAATTCAAAAATATATATGAAAGATAACAATACGAAAAATGCAAATATAAAAAAAATTACCTGAAAAA
Source organism: Allium cepa (assembly GCA_030765085.1). Taxonomy (NCBI): domain Eukaryota; kingdom Viridiplantae; phylum Streptophyta; class Magnoliopsida; order Asparagales; family Amaryllidaceae; genus Allium; species Allium cepa. Next base: position 751,536,818 of record CM060931.1, on the reverse strand, counting down.
ATCAACGACGAAGCTTGTGAAAATTGCTGAATTCTTGGATTGTATGGATTTGTTTTGATGATTTGGAAAGAAAATGGTTTGATTTATATATATATATATATATATATATATATATATATATATATGTACACACATACACACAGAACGAAAGGGAACATGGCGGTTGGGGGTGAACCATTTGCATCAGACGGCGTTCAACGTGTTTGACGCAAACGGTTCATTTCCAACCGTTGCTTCGAACCGGGCAGTAGAGTGGGGCCCACGCTTGACTCGTCCGATGCGTCGGACGTGTATGCCAACTTTGACTATCCAACACAGCAAAAGAACGGTACCTAAGGTATATGTTGATCTTTTAGTAATAAAATACTAATTTTAAAAAAAAACACACATGCATACACATATGATCAATAGCCTTTTTATTTAGCATCATTTTATAGCCCTCTGATATCGGCCGTAAGTTTCTATTTAAATATCTGTTAACTCTTGCTCCTGTCATATGGACCAAATATTTAAAAATAAACTTATGGCTGATATCAGGGGCTACAAATGTTGCTAAATAAAGAGAGCCCTTGACCCTAACTTATATGTGTGCATATATATATATATATATATTTGTGTGTCTGTGACAGGAGAAAGAATTAACAAATAATTAAATAGAAACTTACGGCTGATATAAGGGGGCTACAAAATGATGCTAAATAAAAGAGGCTATTGATCCTATGTATATGTGTGTGTGTCTATATATGTGTGTGTACACATTTATGCGCACACACACACACATACATAATAACAAATGCATATTATTTTCGATCAAACAAAAATCTATATTACAATTAAATTGTTACTACATGCATGCATGTATACCTATACACAATGTTCCAAATATGTGTATATAAAAATTTAATAAATTTATTTAAAATAGTACACATTTATGTGTGTGTATTGTACAATATGATTTTAGCCTTGGGTATATCTACTATATAATATGTACATGATTTTTATAGTTAGAAAACATTTAATATTTGAATTTCCCTAAATAGTGGATTTAGTACCAGTTAGTCAAAACAATCATATATGATATATATATATATATATATATATATATATATATATATATATATATATATATAAGTTAATATACATACAGTTGGATCCAGCCCGTTTGGCAGCGGGTGAAATGAGTAAATTTTAGAAAATATTTGGATCTTAATAGACCTACAAAATCTACTGGTTAACATTAAATCCAATCTATTTAGTAAATAAAATCATATTTTATTTTTAAATATTTTATATTTTTTTAGTTAATCGTATTAATTAAAAAAAATTAATGTTCATTTTGAATATTCTAATATATTCATATAATAATGTAATAGCATAATAATATAACATGTGTATAAATAAAAAAATATGTATACATACAGATATGGGGATTTATATCGATTGTGCGCGCATATATGTATATATATGTATGTGTGTATATGTATGTATGTATGTCTGTGTATGTATGTATGTGTATATGTATGTATGTATATATACGTGTGTGTATTATACTTACACATACATATGATGATTTCATATGCATTTTAGGAACATAAATGCCTAAATATATGCATATATGTTTAAATATACTATAATATGTGTATATGGTTTGTTGTATATGCATGTTTATAGTATATCCAAAGTTAAAGTCATTCAGAAATGGAAGAGGCGAAATCCAGTAACCGAGATCCAAGTTTCTTAGGTTTAGCAGGGTATTATCGGAGGTTTATTATAGACTTCTCCAAGATCTCTACTCCACTCACTCACTTTGATAAAAAGGATATAATGTTTTCTGGTTAGATAAATGTGAAGAAGTCTTTGATAAGCTTAAGGAGTTACTTTCTAGTGCTCCAATTCTTTTTGTTCCTAAAGGTAAACAGGATCTGGTGGTTTGTACAGATGCTTGTAGGATAAGGCTGGGTGTTGTATTGATATCGCATGATAGAGTCGCAGTAAATACATCCACGTTGATCAAACCGAATGAGATTCGATATGCCACTCATGATCTTGAGTTAGCATCAGTTGTATTTGCATTGAAGATGTGGAAACAATATCTACTTGAATGATCAGTTTGTTCTCTATACCAATCATAAATCATTGAGGTACTTATTTTCTTACAGAGATTTGAACATGTGGCCATAGAGACAACTCGGATGCTTAGCTACGTATTATTTTTGAGATTTGGTGCACTCTGGAAGGGGAATAGAGTTGCAAATTGGCATATCAGAAAGCATCAAGCTGCGATTTCTATAATGGTAATGGAGTAGAGCAATTTAAAGATATTATCCTCATATGAAATGTATTTCCGAAGCATGGATGGCTCGATAGCTATCTTAGCCGATTTCGAGGTTCAATCGAGATTATTCGATCGAATTTAGGCCAATCACAAGGAGGATCATATATTAGAAGAATGGATTAGTCAGTTGCAAAGTGGATGTACTTCAAATGAACTTCTTAGATTTAAGCTTGGCTCGCAGGCTTATTTGAGGTATAGTGAAAGCTTATGTGTATTCCCAACATAGCCGATTTAAAGAAGGAAATATTATACGCGTACCATGTAGTTAAAGCCCCGCTAAAGCCCCGCAAAATCTCCGCTATAGCGCATAGCACTCTTTGACCGCTATGCTATTTCAATTTAGCGTATTAAATAAAAGATCCGCTTTAAGCTCCGTTATTTTATGCTACATCTACTAAATTAATGTTTTTTAGCATCCGCTTTAGCAATATTAATATACAAAGGTTGATGGACTAGTTCAATATAAGCTTGAAGTCTATTATAGTCACCAAATATAATGTGCATAAATCACGATGTCCTTCAGTTTTATTATATAAGATTGAACAATATTGGTTTTTCCAATATAAATGATGTGAGAATGAGAATAAATTAACTTTAGATATTTGGTTTTATACCTAATGAAGAATATTTCACTCCGTTATTTTCTGCTATATCCCCGCTATAATTTTTTACACCTCCACTGTTATATATCCAAGTGGGATGAAGATGTACAAGGATATGAAGTGGATGTATTATTGGAAAGGAATGAAGCTAGACATAGGCAAGTATGTGAAGTGCTATGTTACATGCCAGTTAATAAAGGGTGAGCATCAGAAGTCCATTGGACTACTTCATCCTCTAGAAATAACATAGTGGAAATAGGAGAAGGTATATATGGACTTTCATTTTGAATAGTTCACTTATTTTGAATATGATTTTAAGTGTATTTTATCTAGTAATGAACAATATTATGTGTTTATTTTAGTTTTCTATGGACTTTATCGATGGGCTTCCCAAGTCAAGGCAAGGTAATGAGAGCATTCGGGTTACAGTTGATCGAATCGCCAATGGTGCTCACTTTTCCTAGTTCGATCGAATCAAACATCAAAAAGTCCTTCCAAGCTATTCATCAAGCACATAGTCTGATTGCATGGTGTTATGAGCAGTATAGTCAATGTCTATGATCCTTAATTTGCTAGTCATTTCTAGCAAAATCTGTAGATAGCCTTAGGATTTCAACTTAATCTAAGCACAACGTACTATCCATAGACAGATGGGAAGGCTAAGGGAGTCGATTGGATAGTTCTAGATCTTCTTAGAGCATATATTATGGAGTTTGGTGGTTCATGTGAGGACTATCTCCATTTGGTTGAGCTCTCCTACCACGACATTTTCCAGTCAAGTACTGGAATGGCTCCATTTGAAGCCTTATATGGTAGGCCATGACGATCTCCAATACGTTGGCTTGAGATAGGAGATAGATTAATGGGGTCAGACTTTGTTAGACAGACGATTTAGAAGATAGACTATCATCAGAGATAGGATGAAAGCAGTGGAAAGCATCTAAGTCTAGGAAAAAGAGCTATGTTCACAAGCATAGAAGAGATCTTGAGTTTGTAGTGAGAGAAAGGGTACTAGTGAAGACATATCCTATAAAGGGCATAGTCAGATTTCAAAGAGTTGGTAAAATTTCTCCTTGATTTATTGGTCCTTTTCCTATCATCGTGCAGTTTGTTTGTTTAGCATATCAATTGGAGTTAACAAGTTACTTATCTGGAGTCCACAATGTATTTCTTGTCTCCCAACCATGGAAGTTCATTCGAAATCAGATATTATCCTAGAACTGAGTCGACTCAGAGATTTGGACTTGCAACCTAACCGACATACACTATTGATTCTTCTTACATTATAGAGTAGAAGGTGAAGCAATTAAGGAATAAGGGTGTTCCATTGATGAAAGTTCAATGGTAAGATAACTTTAATGATTGTGCATGGGAGATTAAGGAAGTGATTCGACAGACATGTCTCGATTTGTTTCAGACTCGTTCCTACTCAGATATGAATTTGATTGTTTTCTTTGATGTGTGCTTGAGTATGCAAGCGAGTTTAGGAACGTAAGAGATAAAATATTATATTTATGTATGTGTGTGCAAATTATGATGATATTGTTAGATTTTTCATTATAGTATTCTCCCTATAAATTGCTAGAATGCAATTTATTTAGGGGGGAGTCTGTAACAACCAAGTCAGGAGTTGTGATGACCGCCGTACACCTCTAACACCCAATATACATATATGTGCGCTGCTGCGGTGCTCGGTCGATGTAGGACGATAACCTAGGATGAAAAGAATAGAAAACAATCACAAAACCTGTCATTAACTTCACAGCGCATCGTACAAAATATAATATACACCGTCGAAATAAAAAATGCAAGATAATAATAACTAAAATGAACCACTATATCACAATACATGGGTTCACAAAGTTATACAAATAATAACATATTTTATACAACTCCTAATAAACTAAAATTGTCTCTAATACAATAGAAGAAATTTTTTTTGGATCCACAGTGTTGCACAATGGAATAAACATAAGTATCCATATATATCACGATAAATGTAACGACCGCCCTAGGCTTACAATGTACAACGGTTGTCAGAGGAAAGAAAAGAAGTAAAAGAGAGGAAATAGAAGAGAAGATAATGGAAAAGAAGCAAAAAGAAACATCGAATACCTACCTCGTGTGGCATCCCCAGGGTGATAAGTGGCTAGTGAAGCAAGCATAACAAACATAACATTCATCAAACAATACTAACTATCACCCGGTGTGCTCTAGATATATGATAATTCATATGACCTCCAAGCTCGTAACTAGTGGAAATCCTGGTTTTCCGTTGTACTCTCGTATCTCGCAGCCCAAAGCTGGATACGTGTCTCGCAGCCCAAAGCTGGGAACGTGTCTCGTGGCCTAAAGCTGGACACTAGACCCAATGCCATAGGTCTAAGGTATATAGATCCTCGCTACTAATACATAGGCATCTCCATTATATAATACCCTTACTTTGAGTACAACAAAAATTTCTCCGAGTCATCAACGATCCCTTAGCACATGCATATCAATCCGAGCCCTACTAGCTCAATACAATTTCAACTACCTTGCACCCACCACGTTCCTCCACTCCACCTTCCACCAAGAGTCTCTTGGGTACCTACTCCCTACTTGAATCACAAACCGAAGATATGGAGTGTCTAATCTTCCGTACCTACTGCCCCTATGAGTCACAAACTATAGATAAAGGCTTTTCATCATGTTTTACATCACCATTCTCCAATGATACGAATGGGCCAATGCCTCCAGCACGATCTATGGAGTCTAGGAACTATCAACCTCAGAACCTACTCCATACACCACCGAGTCATAATCCGAAGTACTAAATCTCATGTCGAAGCTTCGCATCATCGCCTCGCTATCTAAATCGCTCGTTGTAGAGCAATCATATCAAAAATCTAAGTCGATCGCATAAACAAACCATCAAATTACACATCACGAAGCTCCTTAACATCCAAGGATAAGATAGACCAAATCGCTAATTAAAAATGGTGAAAGACATTGACCACTCTATAGTGGTCAATACCAACCATTTTGGTCTTGTACTTAACCAAAGAAGAGAAGTACAAACCAAACAAAAATGTCTGCATCCATCCTAAAGTCCGAAACCTCATCTTCAACTTTCAGATCCATAGGCACGTATCCTAACACTACCGTACAGCTTATCTCATTCATTATGTTTCCACATGTATGAAACCCCAACTATAAGATATTCCCCTAACACCCGATCACCTCTAATCGGGGTTTACAACCAAAAGCAGCCAACAACCAAACAATCAACCATGCAACCAACATCCATACATACATCCAAAACAACATACATACAACATATATAATACATCTGTATCAACCAATGGGGAAATCATATCAAAAAATAGGCCAAATCTAATAATTCCCTAAAAATGGCACATCGATGAAAAATATGTGATATTCAATTTAAATCATTTTAAAATACTTTTATTTTCTTTTATAAAAACCTAGTATGTGTATAAGTATAGGAAAATCACATTTTAAAACCAAAAATCATTGTAGAACGACTGTACAACCAATCATAGAATGGTGAGAGAAAATATCACTCACCTCTATAAAATATGTCCAAACCAGTGTCAAAGCATAGATCTCTCCGTCACGAGCGCAACGCAAAAACCTCATCCAAAATGGATTTTCGTATTTAAAAGATATGGATTAACTACTATTCGAGATTATTAAATAAAAATTCACTAATTAATAATTAATATTTAATTACCATGTTTAACCCTAATCCATCTTCTCCCTCAACAATATGTATAGCATAGAGATGCCAAACCCAATCATGCATGCACGTTTTAGTAATAATACAAAGCTATACTTCATGAACTTGACTGCAGTTTGCACCATCGTTCTTCTCGTCGAACATTCCACTCGTCCATGCCAAAATCATGTAGTTCGAAGCCTCCATATGAATTGTAACTCCTAGATCATCGATCGCTGCTCCAAACATTGCGACCATTAATTCATGATCGATTGATCCAAAATTCACGGTGGAGATAGAGATCGTCAAGAGAAAGTCAATATCGATCTCTATTTCGCCTATTAGCACCCATAGCTCCAGTGATCATAAATCCTAGCTATGGCCTTTGACATCAAGATTCGTCAATCACCATCGATCAAAATTTTGCAAAGATCATCGCAAAGCTCTTGTCCATTTGAGCTTATTGGATCTGTTTTTGTGAGTTATCATTGAGCGGATTGGTCGAATTTATTTTTTTAATGGGATTGGAGGAGAGGCCACTAATTTTTTATAAAATAGTGACTTGAGAAATTGAATTAGAGGGAAACGATTAGGTTTAAATTTATATTAATATCTTATTCCATTTATTTATTCTCTCAAATAAATGGTCGTATATTTCGAGTTTGTACGATCACATGACACGTCCGATCGCAATAAAACTTATTTACATACATCACCTCATTTTTTTCGGATCCAACAGTATAAATCTCGTTGCTATTTGAGACTACGCTTAAGGATGCTAATTTCACACATTTTGAAATCGTTTCGACCATCAGATCGTCCGATCTCCAAATATAGCGAATTTTATACTCATTTCAATTTGCAACGTCAATACAAACTCAATGAAAGTGGTATCAAGTCCTGATTCGGCCGTATGCGAAAAATCATATTTTTATACCTTTATTTGATTAATGATTAAATATTTAAATAAATTATTTAAATATTCTATCGTTAAAAATACAGGTTGTTACAAGAAAGCTCCATCCTGCTCGTCCTTTAGACTAGCACTGCTTACCACCTAGACTTGCTATCTAGTTTACTCAATTAAGAGTACCCAAGATAATAAGTAGCAAAGCAGATAACCTCGAGCCGGAGAACAGTCTGGTGCGAGCGATAAGAAATTTCAAAATACTATATAAGTCGATACAGTAAGGAACAAGGGTGTACGAATCATACATGGCATGTCCCTGCAACCAAAGAGTTAGCACACGGTATCCATAATATGCTACTCTACAAACATCATAAAAGTGTACTACATCCTAAGTACAATGTCCCGTGCTTAACTATCCACATCCATAATACCTACATCAAGTGACATCCCTAGAGTGACAAATTACAAGAGAAAAAACCAAAGAAAACATGGCATATATCGAATAATGTAACAACCTGGGATTTTGGCCGTTGAATTTAAATGTTTAATTAATTTTAAATATTTGAATAATTGGATTTTAAGGTTTTAAACTTGGATTCAAATATAATGATTGTTTAAAACACTTAAATTGTGGATTTAATATTTCAATAGTGTTTTAAATAACTGTATTTTTAATTTAATGCATTTATGGGTCTAATTAACTCCTTTTCATAAATAAATAATAATGGTGAATTAATTTTTGTAAATTTATTTGCAATAATAATTGGTTTAAATAAATAATTATAAAATTTATTTTTATTGTAACAATCCAATTTTTAATGAAGAATTTTTAATTTAATTTATTTAATATTTCCATAATTTTTAATTTAGAAAATATTGAAATTATTTTTTGACGATTTATCGACGAATAACTGCGTTTTTGTGATTTTACAGAATTTAATAATTAGTGTATAATATTACTATTTTGAGGTCGCGATGATGTTTTGAGCATGACCGTATTTTTATTTTATCATTTGCATCCCGTACGCGAATAAAAATCCTGGGCGGCGGCACGTCGGAAATCGCTAAATAAGTATAACTAGCCATTGGACAAGGGAACACGCTCTAACTTACTTTCTTTTCCCATTTCCTTTCTCATATCCCTTGACAGTAAATGAACAAAGACAAATCACCACTTAGCTTCAAAAATTCAAAACAAATGTATACTCATTGGAAAATTAAAAAGTTGGTTTCTTTGTGTTTGTTATGGTGAGATCTACAACCCCTAGGTGTTTGGATGGGTTTGGTGGGTATTTTGGTGGTGTGTGGTCATGGCCGTGAGGAGCTTATGAGCTAGTGTTTGAGTTTGTGGGGTTCGTGGTCGACGGGAGGTTAAAGGAAGACTGGATTCGGATTCGGGGCATCAAACTGCACCTGCGGCCAATTTATGGTGGTGTGCGGTCGCATGGAAAAGGGTGCGACATTTTCATGTCGTGGGTGGTTCAGGCTAGGTTGCGGAGAGAAGGAGGGGAGCGGGCTTGTCATGATGGGGTCTAGTGGATGGAGTATTCAAGGAGGAGAGGTTTGGTGAAGATGGCGGTGGTTTTCGACGTTTGTAGCTCGCTTGGTGGTGATGGGAAGGATCAGTCATAGGGAGAAGAGGAGCAGGTTTAGGTGGGAGGAGTAATAAAGGAAGAAGGGTTTAGTTTTTAGTTAGGCAATTAACTAAATTAAATTCATAGTTAGTGTTTTGAGTGTAATTTATAAATCGATAACTTATAAATTCAATACTTGTCCATATAAGGTCCAAATCGAACGCGGTCAGCCATGTGGGATTCGTAATGACATTATCTACATCTTAGAATTGGATTGGTTGAGACTGGAGCTTGTAGAATTTCAAGTTAAAATCGAATGCAGCTCGATTTTAGATAGAGCCGAAACTTTTGACGATAGCTGAAATTTTGGTGAGTTTAACTTACCTTTTTGGTTAATCAGTAGGATATATATACATAGTAGATAAAATTTACCATTTTTGTTTGGTTGAAGTATTGAATGGTCTTGTTAAATATCCATTTTTGAAAAGCGATTGTCATTTAAATTTGAAATACAGGGAATTATATAGAGAAATCCAGATTTCTCACTGTACTGATTTTGACTTTCAGTTGTGTATACCTGTTGATTCTATTTCAGTTATAACCCTATTGTATAGATTGCTAATTGCTGAATCTTGATTATTTAGCACTATTAGTTATGACATTATTATATGTTGAAAACATAACCTCTATAGTGATAAAAATCAATAACAATGTTTGGTTAAGTGCTTTGGTGGCTACTGGCATCAATTTAGTATTTTAGAAAAACTATTAATTGTCATTTGGCTTGAAATTGGTTTTTGATTCGAAGAATGATCTCAAATCTAATCTTTGGGTTTTCTAGAATATTTTTATTTAAGCGAAGTTTGACTTCCCTGTTTTTCCCCAACTTTTTTTATTTGTCTTTTCTAAATCATTTAGAATGTTTTAAAGTTGTTTAACTATCATTTAATAATGATTTAAAGTTGTTTAACTATTGTTTAATAATGTTTAAAAGTTTTTTGTTTCTATTTAATGTTGTTTTAAAGTTACATATTAATATTTTAATGTTGTGAAAAGTTATTTATTAATATTTTAATATCGTGAAAATTTATTTATTTAAATAACTGATATTGTTTGAAGACAATAATTATTATTTACTAATAATATTTTGGAAGTTAATTATTTATTATAATAAGGATTTTGAAGATTAATTGTTAATTTTAATAATAATAGTGTTTGAAATTATTAATTATTCTATTAATAATGTTTTGAGGTTATTTGTTATTATACTAATAATGTTTTGAAGTAAATTAATCACTTCATTAATAATGTTCTAAAAGAAATTGACTGTGTTATAAATGTTGTTGAAAAGTTAATTTATCATTTATATATGATGTTTAAAGTTAATTAATTTATCTAATTAATTTTACTTATAGATAATAAATTTATTTATAAAGGAATTTGATTTAATAAAGAGTTATAAATGAAAATGAAGTTTTTGATTTATAAAGGATTTCTATAACGGCTTTATAAAGAATTTTATAAAGGATTTTATAAAGGGATCTGGAAAATATTTTTATAAAGTAATTTTTGTTTTACAAAGGATCTTTATAAAGGAGTTATATAAAAGAATAAAGTTTTCTAAATAGGTTTATAGATTTATAAAAGGAGTTTGTTAAATAGTTTTATGGATTTATAAAAGAGTTTTATTAATGGTTTTAGACATTTACAAATAGAGTTTTATAAATTATTTTGAAGATTTATAAAAGATTTTTATAAATGGTTTAGAGATTTACAAATGGAGTTTATAAATGGTTTTAGAATTATGTAAAAGGGAATTTCTAAGTATATACTTATACCATTAAGATAAGTATATGAATACACTTTAAAATAAGTATATGAATACATTTTCTTAGTGAAAATGTAGTGTTTTTGTGAATATACTTATACCATTAAGATAAATATATGGATATTTTCCAAGTATTGAAGGGAGTACAAAAAATTTGTGAATATATCCTTGTAAAAGTATTTTGATACAAGTATTTACGAAGTGATTTAATTAATGACAAGATTAATTAAAGAGGTTAGTGGTTGCTTATGCGCTTAACAAATGTTGGTTTCCCTATATAAATAAATTCCTGATTGGATTTTTTTATAGTTATAACCGACTATCAAACTCGGTCAGTTTTAAATTATTGGTTGTTGGGTCGAATAGGCCTGGATCAGATATGTTATCCGAAAAGCACTTCGAACTAACATTAGCATTTGAATGGAAGACATCTTGAAGATGATTGAAGACAGAGTTGTTTAAAGTGCAAGGGCTACTTATTATTAATTATAAGGGCGATTCCAAAATGGATATAGTAGAGATAGTGCCTTGGGTTTCGTTTAGACCTAGAATGAATTTGGATGGATTAATGCTGACATTGCATTTCTACCTAGAGGGAATGCTAGCATTCCAAGATGGTATCCTAAGAGGAAAGGTAAAAGCATAGCCTCAAGCCTCACAATGGGTAAATGACTAAAGTATGGATGTGCAACAAGGCTACGCGGGCCGCTCCCATTAGAGTATGATCATCCCTTATCCGGAGTCAATATTTATGTATGCTTCGGAGTCTATTATTGCATTTTATCAACCTAGGGGTGATCATATTTGGTACTATTCAATAAGGGGTAGGCAGGTCCTGAGTAGCCTAGTTGTAATGTTTTATAGCCTCCAATACATTTTATCTAGAGGTGTACTGATTTGGTGGGTAGACTCTTACGCTTTCATTGTTGGAATCCATTTTTCAATACCGGCCTTCGAACTTGATTGTATACCCGTTATGCTGGAATCTAATTAATGTAATAATTTTGGCTATGATTCAATATTTACTTTAAATCCTAAACATTATTATAGTATCATAATATTTCTTATAGAACTGTTTTGGTTTCATAAGGTAAAACTCATCCGTGTTTATGTGCGGCGTGGTCTTATGAGATACCTTTTATTTTGAAGGGTTTTATAAATATAGAAATCAATATAATTTGATAGAGATTTCTCACGCTAGTTTATCAAACTAATCCGGGCATTATTTGTTATAACGCTTGGGTCAGCCCGAGTATTTTCAGATTTATTTTGGATGCTATAAAGCTTCAAGAGACGAGCCGGATGCCTACAAGACGTATTCACATATATTCTATTTCAGCTGCTTTGGTTGATTTATATTTATCAGCATTTGTGAGAACAATTTGTTATAACTGTCCAAGCTGATCATAAGATTGTTTAGTGTGCTCTAATTTGATGTTGCATATTATAGTTTTCTTATGTAAAAGCTATTGTATATTATATATTACTCGTCACGTTCTGAGTATCTGTTCTGTCTTTTCTTTCTTCTACTCCCAACAATATGTCTTTCCGACATTGGATGCTGAATACATGAACACCTTGGATGTATTAGTGTCAACTTTCAAGGGTCAAAAAGGTGGGTCATTAGAGTTGGTATCAGAGCTCAGGCTAAGTGAACACCTAGGCTTTGGTGGGGTTAACTCATTGGTTAAGTGAACACCTAGGCTTTGGTGGGGTTAACTCATTTAAGATAGCGTAAGCGAGACCCTAGGATGAGTTGAGTGTGTGTGTATATACATATGAGAGTGCCTATTTGTTAGTGCTATAAAAATGTTTTATATTGAGTAGATTTTATTTGCTGAGTGGTTTATAAATTATAGTCGAGAAGTAGGACGCCACGGTATCGATAGGAGTCTCTAAACGCTTAAACTTGGAAAATCAACATAGTATTATTTTGAAAATTGGTAAATGAAATAATTTTACTTAGGAATATATAAAAGAATAATTTTCAAAATTTATATAGTTATTATTGATGTGCTATTTGTTAGGAAATGATAGTACTCAATTATTATCACTTATTGTTTGTTAGTCATGCTCACCCAGTTAGAAACAATGACTATTGTTTATTGATTGAGTAGATGTTCTAGACCAGTTTATAGGCATCGACTATTGTGGTTGATTAGGAGCAGTTTTATCCTTTTCATTGCATGTGTTGCGGTAAATAGTATTGTGGGAACATTGAAATGAACACCTTGTGAATTTAGTTTCATAATTTGACTATAAGGTGTTAGGTGATAATGTCGGGTTTAAATTCAACTTTAATAAAGGTTGTTTATTATAATCTAAATAAGGATATACATTTGTGAAATGGTTTTATAAATGGAAGTGAAAATTATATAAACATAATTTATAACCGTAGTTTATAAATGAAAAAGGATTTAAGCTGACAATTTGAGAATTTAAATCCTGATGTTTTTGGAAATGGATTTTATAAGTTTTGGAAGAAGAAAAAAATATAGTATTATTTGGAAGTATTTTAGAATAGAAATATTTAAAAAAAATTGAAGGTGATAGAAAGCACTAAACTTTGGTCATTGGAAATTAACTTCGATGTGATTGCAGCATCATCGACATTCATTTTCGAGTTTCTGAGTGAGGAAATGATACCATGGAAATTTGTTAGATTATTTTGGGCAAAATGGATCATGATTTAAAAACCCTAAAGAATTATTCGTCATGCAAACGAAGATATGTGTATTATTGTTTGAAACTGATTTGAAATTAAACCGGTGTTAAATTCTGAAGTTTTCAATTAAGTTATTACATGGTTGCATGTATCTTATGCACTAAGGTAGTTTGGTTTTGCATCTCATTTTGATCTGTGGTTTAGTAGTTTTTCATTTTTTTAAATGAAATGGAATTTCCAACGATTTTGGATAGTCGAGACTTTCAAATTAGATATAGAAATGGAGGTTAGATGTTTTTGGTGGAATTTTAAGGAAATAAATTTTTGTAATTTATAATTTGAAAAATAGTAAATTAAACAAGTTTCAAATTTGTTGAACATCCTGGTTAGTAAAACAAATATGATATTGTATATACTCTTTGGAAATAGAAGAGTGTTTTGCAAATATGAGCTTGAGTTTTAGAATGCTAATAGACTTAAGTAATATCTCTTAAGTAAAATAATGATTCCTTAAAAGGGAATAATAATCTTAGGAATATTTTATTAATGAAGATAAGTCTTTATAAAGTGTTTGTAGGCTTAAATATGTTATGAAATGACTTGAAAAATGAATTCTAATATTAACTGAAAATATGAATTTAAGTTTCAATAGTGTTGATTAATAAGATGTTTATAAACTTAAGTTGTAAAATATTTATGTTCTTAAGTTTTGTGTTATTGAAGGGGTTTAAATAAAAATAGTGTTCAATGAATTGGTTCATGAGTGATTTTAGTATTAAAGAAAGAATATTATAAGTAAAAATGAATAGGTTTTAAATTGAAAAGGAAATTGGTGTAAATAAGAAACTAATGGAATAAATATATAAGATATAAGTAGATCAGTTTATTCGCATAAGAACTTTGATCAAAATTTGGGCACATGTATTCGAGGTGATTTACACCGATCCGAGTTAGGATTTTATACTTGGTCCTTGACGGTGAACACTTGATATAGCGTTTTGATTTGATTGTGAATTTTTCTATCATAGTATATGGCTATGTAAGGAGAAAGACGGTTTCTAATCAAGGAACCAGATCAAAGTCCATACTGGAGAAGTCAAGTGAGCGATACAAGTTCGAGAATGAAATTATGTGATCGAGCGAGCGATCAGATTTGGTATTGTGTATGGATAGTATATATACATCGTATGAGCTTTAATAAATTATATATCATTACATATTACATGCTTGGGTACTATTCATAATTAAGTTGTACGTTTATGGAAGCAGATGCTATTTTGACATTTTGGTTTCATGAGTAGAGTTGGTTACCCGACTAATAGATACATGTTTATATTTTTGATTTAGTTTGATGGTTTTATGCTCCAGATATAGGAGGCCGTTTTTTCTTTTGTTTTCTTTTATTGGTTTGGGCCGTAGTAGCAATTTGTAGTTTTTCCGATCGAGCCATGCAAAGGAGACGCTGCCGAAATTTTCTAACAAATTTCAACTAATTGATTTTGAAAAGTTTATGGGTTGGGAAGCTATTTTACTATCTTTGAATTTTCAAGGACGAAATTTTCTTTTAAGGGGGGAATGTAACAACTGGGATTTTGGCCATAGGGCATTTAAATATTTAATTAATTTTCAATACGCGAATAAATGGATTTTTAAGGTTTTAATCTTGATTCAAATATAAGGACTGTTCAACGTACTTGATTTGTGGATTTAACATTTGAATAATGTTTCAAATAACTGGACTTTAAATTGATTGTTATTTAATGGATTTAAGGGTCTTATTAACTCCTTCTAATAAATAAATAATAATGGTGAATTCATTATTGTAAACTTATTTGCAATAATATTTGGTTTAAATAAATAATCTGAAAATCTATTTTTATTATAACGACCCGATTTTTACTGACATATATTTAATTTAATTTATTTCTTTTTTTCATAATTTTAAATTAAAGAATATTGGAATTATGGTTTGACGATTTATCGACAAACAACAATGTTTTTGTGATTTTACAGAATTTAATAACTAGTGCAATTTTTTGAGGTCGTGACGCTATTTTGAACACGATCATTTTTTTATCGTTCATGGCCCATACGTGAACGAATGTCCTGTGCGACAACGCGTCGCAAATCACAAAATAAGTATAACTAACCATTGGACAAAGGTACACATTCTAATTTGCTTTCTTTTCCTGTTTCCTTTCTCTTATCCCTTTGACAGTAAACGAACAAAGAAAAATCACCATCTTAGCTTCAAAAATTCAAAAAAAATTGTATACTCAATGGGAAATTAAAAAGTTGTTTTCTTTGTGTTTGTTATGGTGAAATCTATGACCCCTAGGAGTTTGGATGGGTTCGGTGGTGATTTGGGTGGTGCAAGGTCATGGCTATGAGGAGCTTAGGAGCTAATGTTTGAGTTTGTGGGGTTCATGGCCGACGGGAGGTTAAATGGAGACTGGATTTGGATTCGGGGCGTTGAATAGCACCTAGGGCCAATTTATAGTGGTGTGCAGTCGCATGGAAAGAAGTGCGACATTTTCATGTCTTGGGTGGTTCAGGCCAGGTTGCCACGAGAAGGTGCGCAGTGGGCTTGTCATGATGGTGTCTGGTGGATGGAGAATTTGATAGAGTTAGGGGTATGCCGTAGGGAAAATTATGTAGGTTATTATACATATCTATCTCGTTGACCAATCTTGTTCGAAATAAAGATGTTTTTTCTATTATATACTTGATATAATGTTGTTATATTAACTAATTAATTTAATTAAAAGTATTTTTAATAGTAAATCCATATATGGTATTTTGTGTGATAGTAGTTACAAAGTATTGTAACCGTGAGTAATTTATCACAATAAAATTAAATATACAATTTTAAATGCTCTTAGTCAAGATGCATCGAAACTGAATATCGATGTATCCATTGAGACTAGAGTACGTAACGCTCTTCAAATGTTGGGAAGTGTATTACTCATGACTTTTGAAGGCACCTAGGGGCTACATGCTAATAGTTATTAGACAACTGTAAAATGGCCAATTCGACAGTTTTTTATCAGTTAATATAACTAAGGTTAAACCGAAAATATCAACGTGAATGGTTTACGCAATTCTTTCAACTTGAGAATACTATGAATCCTTAATATAAAAGCTCCAATTTGATCACATTCAAATCATGGCAAAGCATTCATCGAGTGACTATAGTTGGGTCAAGTGGAAGTATTGCAAGTAAAGCACTATTCAAGAGAGGACTTGTCTCTTCAGTTATATGAGGTTAGTATCACAGTCAACTCAAGTCCACCCAAAGTCAAAATCTTTGGCTGGAGTATTTCGGTTAATAATAATGATTATTCTTGAAATAAGAACTTTGTGTTTGGACTATAGAGTTGAATGTGGACGATGTTGGAATTTTGACCAGTCTAAAGTGATATAGTTTTGATGAAGAGAATTGGTGTACAACTGGGTAACGCCTATTAAATTGAAATGAGATTTTTCCAAAAATGAGTAAGCGATAAATTTGGCCGTATTATTACACCATCTATCGAGTGAAGTGTGAAAATTAACGTTCAAATAGTTCAACGTTAGCCGCTGACCGAATTTACACCCAAGAGTCACGCAACCGAAACGATGCATTCTCTCCAGACCAAATGATTTAATTTTTTTATAATTATTATAAATTAATTAAATAAACTTATTTTTATGAAATACTAATTATGAAATTTGAGTGTGTAAGAAATTAAATTATTGCATATATTTATAAAAGTTAAGAATATATTGATCGATATGAGATATCAATAACAAAATGGTTAAATATGATTGTACATATTTATTTTGGGTTAAATGGGCTCACAACCCATGAGATTTGGAGAGGGTAGGCATTGGTTTGAGAGGTTGGAGGCAGCTACAACATAAGATTAGGATTTGGAGATGCGTGGCTACGATCTAGTGAGAAACTTACATAATTTGTCTCTTATGCATATAAATACTAGTCTCAAAACTCTAATCTAAAGCAAATTCATTTTTTTTGAGCCGCCACTTTCTTCTTCTTACTCCGATTTTAATTACAGTAACTATACTCCAAAAACAATCTCAAAAATTCTCAAATCCAATTCAAATTCAAAATACTAATTTATAGTAGAAGGTCTGCAATCCCAAATTCACAACCTGACGAATTGGGAATTGTTGTAAGAAGAGAAATCATTTATAACATCCCGCCTTTTTGTACATTTTAAATCGACGATAAACCAAACACGTCAGACTCAAACCATACAAAAGGGTGGATTATTATTGGGGTGAATAAGAAAAAGTGTAGAAAGACAAGGAACAAAACAAAATCTTGTGGCGGAATGACAAAATATAATAATCAAATAAGCAGTACATGAAGCTGTTTTACAAAACATTTGATTATACTTATACAACACAGAATCAGAGTTACATATACCAAAGAGTAATAAATAACGATGCATCGGAACAATGTGATGCGGTGGAACAATATAGTAAATAATAGCAATAAAATCTTCGTCTTCGTCCTGCAGAAGTAAGGTCTTCAAATCTTGAAATGCTCAGGCTGACCGAAGTGAATTGAAAAGAAAAAACACTCAAGTCAGAACGAAAAGATCTTATGTAAGTTAAATCAACGAAAATGATATGAGTGGAATGGCGTCGGAGATGTTTACAGGATCTGACATCTCCTATCCAGTGTCAACGTGAGTGTAGTAACTTAAGAGATGTTCGTGATTCACACCTCCTAAGGATCCGTTAAACTATCCATTATGTAGTAATATACGCTATTATAACTGTGTCTAAAGTAAAGTATAATATACTTGAAAATAGCGTTAAGGCTTTACATTTTCCACCTTAACACACTTTTATATTCCCATAGTCTATACAGTACTGTAATCTCCCCCGTATTGGGTGTCGTCAGAGGGCACTCTATAGGTATGGTACAAAACAAAATCGTATAAGGCATGCTAGGGTGGGTGACATGGCACAACTAGGCAATGCCAGGGTAGATAAACCAATTATGCTTCCGGTCCGGAACGCATAGCCGCAGCTACCGCCCACCTCGAGCCACACCCCCAAATCAAAAAAATCAAAAGTGGCCACCGAATCAATCCCAAAGTCAAAGTATAATATCGAAGGGATTTGTCCGATAAAAGGTGCTGCCTCATTAGCCCGTCAATCGCTTCTGTTTTAGCCACCTTATGCCAACTCACGGGAGTCGGGTCCACATATATACCTCAAAGGAACTCCACCACTATCCTACTTCTTTCTGGAATCTCCACCGCGTATACAGTTGTTAAAGTGGTTTTCGGAGTTGGTAGAGAGTATGACAACTTTTGATCCCGGTCTCTTAAACAACCAAACGTTATTATAACACCGCGGTCATTTTCAAAATAGTTGATACTTTAAAATCAAAAATATCATTTCCTTTTCATATACGATATCATTTTATAAAACCCAAATCGATATAATATCATTTTTATTCAAAAACCCATTAATATTATATCATTTAAATAAATCCAAACTTCCAAAATTTTGAATATTTCCTTCAATTCCTTTAAACTTGAGATATTCTCTCTCCACATCATCTTAAACCAAACCTTATTATAAGTCAGATTCTTACATCTTTAATTTCAATAAGTTCCAAATCAATATATATTTAAAGACAATCTAAATTAAATGCAATTTCGAATAAATTTATTTCAAAAATCAAGTCATTTCGAAGCTGTAACACTACGAAACAAAACACTTTGAAACCATAATACTTTGAAATTCATAACTTAGAAACACTTCAATTTCGAAGTTAACCATAGAAATCACTTCAAAATATTTTTATATAACCATAGAAATCACTTCGAAAAACTTCAATCAATATTTATATAAACCCACATATTCCTTTCCAAAACCATTGAAATCACTTCAAAATATTTTTATATATAGACCACAGTGTCTGTACAAAATTTTCTATCCTATGGTCAGGTGATACTGATATTTATCATTTCAGTCCGTAATTTAAAATATAAATACGGTTATATATCATTTCGAACCACAATCCCGAATGAAATAAAATCCATAACAACATGCAGTTTATAACAATATAAAATACAACATCCATTCATCCAATATCAATCATCAAACATTTATCACAATCATCATCCAATTTAAAAAATAACATCAGTATAGAACAGATAATAGATAACAGGTATTTACTGGCAGTCTATGTTCAATAATAAATTAAATAACAATTTAATTAGCAGTTTATATGCAATAATAAATTAAATAACAATTTAACTAGCAGTTTATATGCAATAATCAATTAAATAACAATTTAATTCAATAAATTCAATTTAACCGAGATGATGATTAAAAATATGCCAAACACACATAAATAGATCTCTAATCACGTTAAAAATTAAATTAACACACATAAATTTTTTTAGAAGTTGTGAGTTGGTTAAAACACTCACCTTTTGAATTTAAATCCAATTTAAACCCAAAATTTGAACAGTTTCATAATTTGTCCAAACTTATGCCAAAATGTCCGGAATTCCAATACGAAACTAGTGGAGAAAACCGCGTGTGAATTTGACATCGTATGCAAAAGTTACATCGATTGGAACATTTGAATTTTAAAATTAAAATAAAATAAAATAAATAAAGAAATCATTTACTCAGCCACGTCACTACCTTCCTGAAACTACGCGTGAACGTTGAAACCCAAGCCAGTACTCGTGCATGCACGAAATAGAACGATGGCCACCAACCATAAATCGCTAACCGCCTCCACTATAACCCCATCCACCACGATCAAACGTCACCACTACAACGCCCTTCCCCGGCCGACCTCACCACCACCTTGCGACCCTCCGTAGGTCAACTCAAACGCCTGAGGCTGAACTGCGTTCATTTCCTAATCGCAGCGAAAACCCCCACCACTTCGACCCATAAGCCGCATGGATCTGGACTGCTCGATGTCCCCTACGCAAATGTGCCAACCGATCGTCCCCAAATCGACGATCCACCGTTAATCCTCCACCACAACGCACGAACTGCCGAAATTGTTCCTCGATTTCAGGATGAACTAAAACCCAGATCGAAAAATGAATCACAAAATTGACTCGCGCTCTTCGAGGGCTTTCCGACGATATAAATTATGATATAGTTTGAAGTGTTTGAATTTTTGGCTTTGAATTTTATTTGAAATGCAATTGGAATTTGGTTTTGGGAATTTGTCTGCCATTGAGGAAGAGGAGGAAAAAAATGAATTGTACGTATAGAGAAATGACAATGAGGAACAATTAGGGTTTATAACGAGGTATATATATATATATGCAAGGCTGAATTAGAATGGATCAGATTTATTTGGATTGAAAGCTGAACGACAAATGGCCCGAAAAGCCCGTTCTGACTCTGGAACGAAATTAAGTCAACCCATATATCAAAATAGATGTTTTTGAATATTATAAATGCAATGGATTAGATTTTATGTCCAAATTCCATCATATGAAAAAGTTATGCTAAAATCACGCTATTTCAAATTGATTTCAATTAAATTGATTTCAAGGCGTTGCGATTCCGTACGATCAAACCACAAGTCCGATTGCTACGAAACTTGAAAGCCTATAATAATTTACTGTTATGGATCCGATGAAACTAGTTTCGTCGAAATCCGAGTCAGTGGCCAAAATGGCTATTTTCCAGTTAATTAAATAAATTAATATTAAATTAATTAATCACTTTCCAATTTAAATTGTAAAAATTTACAACTTCTATCAATTTTGATTTCTTAACCACTCACAAACAATTTAAATAAATTTAGTTTCTAATTAAAATTTTGATTAATTCTCCAATTTCAGTGTCTAATTTCAATTTCGTTAAATTTAGAAATTTACACATTTAAAATTCCAAAATCCATTTATTAAATTTTTAAACCTTGTTGTTCAGATCTTTTATCATAATAAGGATGCAACTAACATTGGTTCATGATTTATTACATTAAAATCTCCAAATTTCTCTAAATTTCCCATTAACATGATATCTAAATATTTAATTCCAATTATTTGCTAGAAACCCAATCACTACAATTTAAATTCGAATAAATTAATAAATCTTATTTTCCATTCTTTAAATCAACCTATTGTCATATTATAAATAGAATTGACATTATTTTCAAATATTATCTCAATTTACATTAACAAAATATTTAATTATATTTATTAAAATTTATTTCCAATTTACTAAATATAATCAATTATAACCTTGCAATTGTTTCAATTAATTGGGATTGCACTAATTATTTATCAACTTGTATTAACATTATTACCTCACAACGTTTTATTTCTTCCAATATTAAAACAAGATTCATTAAATTAACAAATTTAATTATCTAAATTTTATGGGTCGTTACACTCTCCCACACTCAAAATTTTTCGTCCCCGAAAAGGAAGAAGAAGGGGAAAAGAAAGAATTGAGTAAACAATACATCTCATTCAAAAATATTAACTTTATAAACAAATAATTTACAAAATTAATTAATTTAAATAAAATATACCAATTTACAACCATTAAATATTTTTATACTCAAGTTAATAAAGTTTGGAAAACATTTTCAAAAATTTTCTAAGTCCAAAATTTACGAAAAATTTCGGCAGAGTCTCCTTTGTACGGAGAGGCTTGGGAGAAATTATAATATCAAATATAACAATATACAACATATATTTTCCAAAATAATATATATCCCAACATGGGAAAAACAATATAATAACGATATAAACCATAATCCAAAAACGTCCCTATTTGTCAGGCAAACAACATTAAATTATGAAACCAAAAGCAGTACCAATTACTTCCATAACCTGTATTTCACTTATATAATCCAAAAGGAGTTAACAATTATATAAAATAAAATATTTAAAGTTGTTTCAACTACTAACAAATAGTCAATATAAACAATAATCATTCGCAACCAACAACATACACATCAAATACAAATCAACCATCCAAGCAAGACAAACAATTGATTTGTTTGGGTTAAGACACTTTAAATCACATAGAATGACAAATAACTATGAAGTATTATACTTACTCGATAGTCTTAGATAAACTCAATAGATTATTCATACATCCGAGCAATTAAAAGTATCTTTTTCCCAAACAACTCATAAATCAAAACAAACAACAATTCCAAACAATAGATCAAGTTAATTTTTATCAATTTCATTCCATAACATTTGTTGTTTAATTTCCTTTTCATTCATATAATGGTTTATCATTTTATTTTACATTATTTCTTACAAATTTTCATTTTCATCTATTGATTCAGTGTTTATTTCACTTAATTGCACTTATACTTACATAAATTCATTTTTATTATTCATATCATGTAAATTTTATTTTTATTCCATTACGTTCATTTATTCACTACTTAATTTCATTTATTTACAGTATTCATGTTTAATTAAATTATTTAGCATATCGATTAATTAACTTCAGTTTGCCATTATTTATTTATAATACTTACCCTTCTATTATACTTAATTAGTAGCATTTCATTTACACATCAAATTCTGATTTATTACTTTAAATTTTACTTGTATAATATCCATTACATTTTCTTATTAAAATTTCAACTTTTTACATCTTTTGTTAAGTTATGTATATGTTAAAGAATGCAATTTGAAAATTACACAAGTTCAACTTATTTCATTTAGAGGTTCCAGTTATTAATTAGTTAGATTCCATTTCACTAAAATAATTAGAACTATTAATTAACGGAAACTTAAGAACTGAATTTCGGGTTTAATTTCAAATTATTTTAAAATAATAGATAGATGTATACACTTACAATTTATATATCCAATTATATTTAAAACAATTAAAAATTTATATTTGTTTATCCAAATAAATGTGCAGTAAACTACTACAGCGGCCTTCCCACTTTGAAACTCGAAAATGAATGTCGATAATGCATGCACTCATCACCGAAATTATTTTCCAATGATAGAGAGGGGAGCACAGAACTTATTTCTTTCAAAATTTCTTTAAACAATTCTTTCAAATCATATTGAAAATTTATATCAAAAAATACTTCTAATTAATATTATTATTATATTCCAAAATCATTCGAATGGAATTTTCAAAACCCCGGAACTTTAGTTCTAAATTTCCAGTTTATTCTCATTTATTTTACTTCAAATTTATTTTCAACCAATATCTATAAATTTCACTACCTAACAACCAATATATTACAACCAAATATAATATTTATAAATTTTTCATTTTATATATAGAGAATATAGTAGGCAAAATTATTTCATTCACCTATATTCAAAACAAATATTGTGTCGGTATGTCCTATTAAGTGTTAGAAATCCCTATTGATGTCATAACGTCCTATGCACCAACCAAAATTTATAAATACAAAATGGAAAAAATTAACACAATATCAAAACCTTTTATAACACTAACAAATACGCTCTCCTATATATATGTATACACACACACACACACACACACACACACACACACACACACTAGGTGACTCATCGTAGGGTATTACTACCCTATTGATAAAGAGTCAGACCGCACAAATCTAAGGTTTATCGCTAAACCAAAGCTCTGATACCAGATGTAACATCCCGCCTTTTTGTATGTTTTAAATCGACGATAAACCACACACGTCAGACTCAAACCATACAGAAGGGCAGATTGTAATTGGGGTGAATAAGAAAATGCAGAGACTGAAAAAAAAACAAAACATAATCTTACTGCGGAACGAAAAAATATAATAATCAAATAAATAGTCCATGAAGCTCTTTAACAAAACATTTGATTATACTTATACAACACAGAATCAGAGTTACACATACCAAAGAATAATAAATAAGAATGCAGCGGAACAATGTGATGCAATGGAACAATATAGTAAATAATAGTAATAAAGTCATCGTCTTCGTCCTTCAGAAGTAAGGTCTTCAAATCCTGAAATGCTCAGGCTGACCCGAGCGAATTGAAAAAAAAACACTCGAGTCAGAACAAAAAGATCTTATGTAAGTTAAATCAATGTAAATGATATGAGTGGAACGGTGTCGGAGATGTTTACGAGATTTGGCATCCCCTATCCAGTGTCAACATGAGTGTAGTAACTTAATAGATGTTCGGGATTCACACCTCCTAAGGATCCGTTAAACTATCTACTATGTAGTAATACACGCTATTATAATAGTGTCTAAAGTAAAGTACAATATACTTGAAAATAGCATTAAGGCTTTACACTTTCCACCTTAACACACTTTTATATTCCCATAGTCTATACAGTACCGTAATCTCCCCCATACTGGGCGTCGTCAGAGGGTATTCCATAGGTATGGCACAAAACAAAATCGTATAAGGCACGCAAGGGTAGGTGACACGGCACAACTAGGCAAATGCCAGGGTATATATACCAATTACGCTTCCTTGCCGGCGGTAACGCATAGCCGTAGCTACCGCCCACCTCGAGCCACACCCCCAAATCAAAAAAAATCAAAAGTGGCCACCGAATCAATCCCAAAGTCAAAGTATAATATCGAAGGGATGTTGCCGATCAAAGGTGCTACCTTATTAGCCCGTCAATCGCTCCTATTTTAGCCACCTTATGCCAACTCACGCGAGTCAAGTCTGTTGAATATGCGCTTATATGATTTTTGTTTGATGATAATAAACATATATACATTCATTTAAATGTATTTGTTAATGTACTATTTTTTTTCATAGATTAAATAAATATTTGCTGAATAAAATTAAATAACAAAGAATTTGAATTCAAATAGAATTTTTATTCAAACAAATATTTATTACAATATATTTGAATTCAAACAGAATTTTTATTCATACAAATATTTATTATAATTTTGAATAGTACAAATTCAAGCTCTCACTATACATATACAATTTTGATTACAATACATCACAATTTCATATTTACATTTAACCTCACTACACATCACTCATTCACTCAATTCGTATTTTATCTTCAACTTCATTCCAGTTAGAATCCAGCATCTGAGCAATCTGCAAAAATATTCACTAACGGAGTAAAATTGAAAAAGAAATATTTTTGCAATATAAAATAAAATATGGATTTTGAAAATATTATTTACCTTAGTTATTTGGGTTGTTCGTCATCATTTAAATTTGAATTCATCATACACGAACAGCTTGTGACATACACAGTGTATCACTGTATATGCCACAAGGCCGTGCACACCGAAATATACACTTGATCGATTTACAGGGACAAGTGAGCACAGGTCAAACCCAAATACGGGATTCAACTCAAGTGCAATAAAACAATGTCATTCAGCACATGGTCAAATCCAAGCCGGATTCAACTCAGGTGAAAATTAGAAAAATTAACAAAATGCAAAGGTCAAGTCACTACTCAACTCAATGCATCAACAAAAGTCAAGGCCGCATCAAAATGCAACAAAAGCAAGCCGAGGCTCAGTGGTGAACCAACAACAAAACTACATTGCAGACTAGTTCAGAATGACACAAAGACACAGCAGTAACAAAACAGATAACCAGTGATACAAGTCCATGAAGCACAAAGACTCCAAGACTTCAAGCTACAACTCAAATGATACAGACCAATGAATGCACCAGAAACACAAGACCACCATACAAAGACCACAACAAACTTTAAATGACACAGTGTACATGAAAATTCGACAAGCACATGAGAAACTATTTTTCACAAGCAAGAAGCTGACAGCAAATCAAACCAGAATGCATCAGTGTACAGTGTGCCCGAGCACAAGTGACTCATGGAAAGACTACAACAATGATGAACAAATATACAAATATGCACCAGACTAAAATGACTAAAATGCTTTATAGATCAGAATGCTCAAGTGAAGATAACAAATACAACATAAACATCCAGATCAAATGCACAATATCAAAGACACAAAGGCAACTGACCAAATGCCAAAGCTCAGTGGTACTCAAGCACCAAATCAAACTGAAACAGTAATGAAAATGAAATCCAGACCAGCTAAGGGATGCAGACCTAGACTACAACTTCTGGTGACCACGTAACAAATTTTTAGCCGAGAAAATCATCACAACAACAAGTCGAAGTCAATGTCGAACCTTTCTTAACAGTTCAAAGCAACTGGCCGAAGTGAACAAACCAGAAGAAAACCAACTAAACCAACATGAATAAAGATACAGTGAAGCATGTACACGGGTAAACAGCACAAACAAACTCACCAAGTAAGTGACAGCAAAACCAAAATGAAATCAGGGATTCACAGAAGCAAGAAAATGCAAGAAATCAAATGGCCGAAGTAAACACTCAAGTCAAGGCCGAAGCAGTAGCAATCAAGAAGCTGACCAAGTCAAAGCCGTAGTCAACAACGTGATGACCAAGGAGTTGAAATCAATGCCGTGGGATTCAAGCAACAAAAAATATACGCATATGAATAAGTCAGTGAAATCATAAACAACCATACGAAAATCGACGATCAAAGCAATATCAGTTGACAAATTCAAATAGAGAATACACGACGCAAATCTAGGGTTACAAACCCTATATAAGCAAAGCATCGTCGGCAATCTTATCATCCGAGTTCGAATACGAAATTCGAAAGGTAACAAAGCATAAATTCTTACCAGAAGGAAGAATCGAACTCATCGAAGTAGCCAGAGAGAGCAAGGAGAAATCGATCGAGCAAGGCAACTCTCGTACAATCATGGATTCGATCGAAGTAGTAACGGCACTTCGAAAAGCCCTAATATTCCAGATCTGAGAAAAATCGAATTGAAGCCGCCATATTTTCTTCTCACAAAAATTAAAGAGGGCCGAGCTAACAGAAGAGGATCGGGACACATAAAACAAAGAAAAGGGGCCGGCTTGGATTATAAAGGCTTTTGTTTTATATTTTTAAATTAAGGGCTATTTGTTTTTATATTTGTTTTTTAATTTTAAAATTCTCTTTTAACCGTTGTGTTTTTCTAGTCGTGTGACTAGTGGACAAGCTACGTAGCGTAGCTTGAGAATTCGCAACTCAGTGGCTGAGTTGTGGCAGGGTTTTGAGCGTAGAGTTAGATTTAATCGATAGCGGGTGTCGCGAGTTTACGTGTGTAAGTGAGGGACTATCTAATTTCTAGTAGAAACCTTGGGGGCAGCACGTAGGCAGGGTTTTGCCGAAGCTGGGTAAATTCTGTGTCGTTCTATTTCTACATTTATTATTCTTCTATTATCTGTGCTGCTTTTGTTCTGTGATCTGTGTTTAAATTATTTTATAAGATTCCACAATTAATTTTATAATTTATACCATCACCCTATTCACCCCCCTCTAGGGTGAAATCGATCCTACAAGTGGTATCAGAGCTAGGAACAAAAGCCGTTTTTGTTTCAAAAATTTTATTTTACAAAAACCAATTTTTGTTTTAAAAATTAGTGTTTCAAAAATCAGTTTTTGTTTTAAAAATTTGAATTTTTAAAATGGCTTCTTTTAATAATAATTTTGAGGGTCGTTCCAATATTATTCCTTCTATTTTCGATGGAACAGATTTTTTGAATTGGAAATTGAAAATGGAATTTTATTTAAAATCTGTTAATATTAAATGTTGGGATATTATTGAAAATGGGTGTGATATAATAGATAAGAAAATTATCTCGATTAATGCTCTTGCTATGCATATATTATATTCTCATATTAATCAAGATAATTTTAATTTCATTTCTCATTGTAAAAATGCACAGGAAATCTGGAATACTTTCGATGCGATATATGGTGCAAAAGTCAACAGCAATGAGAAGTCCTCCACAACCGACTCAGTTAAAGAAATGTGCTTAACAGGATTGGTAAATAGCAGTTGTTATGAGGATGATGATGACGGAGCAGCCGAGCTGGCATTAATAATGAAGAAATTCAAAAGGTGGAACCGCAAATACGGAAATCCAGCTCTAAATCAAAAATTGAAAAGCAGAATAATCAAAGGACTGGATAACTCGAAAGAACACGAGATCATTCGCAACAAACCCGGTGATATCAAGCCCAATTATCCCCGTTTTCAACTCGACAAAGAAAAAGAATCAAAAAGAAGATGTTTTGCAGCCACGTGGAATAAAAGCGATAGCAGTGAGAGTGAGAAAGCAGATATGTGCCTTCATGGGAATATAACCGATAGCGACGATGACGAGCCAAGCGAGGTATCAAAACTTACTCACTCTGAATTACTTATTTATTTCCACGAAGTAAATGGCTGTTTTGAATGGCTTAGGGATAAGTATGCCAAACTTGAATCACAAAAAGATACTTTGATAGATTTAAATAAACAACTTGACCAATTAGTTAAAACCTATCAAAGTAGGATCCCTAAGTGTGATAAGTGTCCAACATTCGAAGAAGAAATTAAAAAATCAGAAATCAGAATAAAATTTCTTGAAAATGAAATTCTGATTTTAAAAGAGAATGAAAATACTAGGAGAGAGAATTCTATTAAAAAGTGCACACAATTGTTAAACGAAAATGAATCTCTCAAAACACAAGTCCAACAATTGTCAACGACTTTAGATAAATTTTTAAAAAGTGAAAAATCGTTGAATATGCTATTAGGAAAGCAAACTGTTAATACGGTTAGACAAGGACTTGGATATAATTGTTCGAAAATTGTTGAAAGCAATATTAGTCAAGTTAATTCCATGTGCACAATTTGTAGAAACTATGGACACAATCACAATAATTGTTGGTATAGACCCAAACATGTGAAAACTATACCGATTTGGGTTCCAAAAGGCACAAATATAAAAACTCTCAAAGTTAAACAAATTTGGGTGTCGAAGGGAACAATTATAAATAATTTTGGGTCTCCACAAAATTATTTTTCAAAATATTCTGCCACTAACAATCATGGACCTATAAAAACAAATAGGTCACATAAATCCTTTTCCGTGTAGGTGTGGTAGCAGGCTAAGGAACAACAATAGTGCTACTTGGATTCTGGCTGTTCCAAGAGCACACCGAGCGACAAAGCAAAGTTCCTTAGCCTAGTATAAAGGTGACAGAATCACAATGGACAACGACGAAAAATATCGTAAAGGTAAAAACAGGTAAAGGTATATTTATTTGAACGATATATTAAATGTGATAATCTGCACCATATTCTGAATTAAAATCAGCCAATATTGAGATGATGAAAAGATGATGATTTTTATTTTGACTTATTCAACATAGTTGGCCAAGTATTCTTATGCCAAAAACACTATAATAATCCTATATTCTTTGAATTACTTCATATATATCAGTTTGGATTAAAAATAGTGTTTTTGTTGGATAATAATACAATTGGTTATAATTCGGCTAACTCTATATTCACGGTTTTTGATTATTTACACGGCTTCATTTCAAATTCAAAAGAATGTCATTTAAAATGCTGTTAAAATTGAGTTCTAAATTTTTGGTGCATACTTCATGGTTTGGTCAATCAAATTCAATTAATGATAATTTTGAGTGAAAAAGAAATTCAGATGCAGATTACACTGGTAATCTAGTTGATAGAAAAATTACTGGTTGACCGTGATTTTTGAGACATTTAGTACTGCATCGTTTTTCAAAGAAAATATCTGCATATACTTTATTTCAAATATTTTTCAAATAGCAGAAAATTTTCTTATAAAACCCCCTCGAGAAAATCATTTTTGACCATATTTTTAGATTAGTCGTCTTGAAAAATTGATTTCATAATTATTTTTGAATTTGTTTTTAAATGACTATTTTGACTAATCTGACTCCCTAATGATTATTTAAAAGACAAATAGTGATTGAAAAAGTGATGAGTGTTGATATTGATTATATATTATAACTCGAGAAAGTATAATTAGAAAATTTCTTTAGAAATTTAAACAAGAGTTATGAAACTTTTTGTTGGTAAAAATTCCATGACCATCTCTATCTCTATCATATTTCTAACAACCATCACTCATCAAAATTCTATATAGTTTGTCGATATGTGGTACTTTAAACATGAATCGTTCGTTTTTCATTTTCACTTTTTTTTAAAACAAAAATAAATAAATAAATAAATACCAAAGTATTCACTCTCATTAAAAGTCCTCACGGTTATGCATGCGTGAATTACTTGGAATTTGTTATGTGCTTCCATGCTCATTTAAAAGTCCTTGCGGTTATGCATGTATGGAACGCATATCAAAAGTTGATTTTTAAAATAAACAAGTTGATTCTAATCCCGTTTAAAAGTCCTCATGGTTATGCGTGGTTAGAAGATACTTGAATTCATTTTTTTAAAAATAAAATTGGAATACTACTAATCTCATTTAAAAGTCCTAACGGTTATGCATGGTTAGTAGATATTCAAATTCCTGATATAAATATACCACAAATAGACACAACTGTATGGTTTTATATGATGACACCATTCCTATCATTCTAAAAGTGGAATATGCGCCTAACCAAATATTTATGATTTTTGTTTGATTTTTTATTGAAATTTAATATTTATATTCGATTGAGTTTTAATATTGGATTAATATCGATCATTTTATCTCTATTTTCTCTAACACTATCATTCTTTTGCTGATAACAAAAGGGAGGGGGGAGAAAAGTTAAGATTTTGTCAAATACAATCAAGCAAAGGTCAAATATTTTCCATTTTCATCTAGGCTCATTTGCATATTATTTAATTGTATGCATATTTGTAGGGGGAGCTTTGTGTAGAGAGGAAGCATTTAAATAGGGGGAGCAATTAGAGCATATCAATGATCAAATACATTTAATATATTCAAAATCTTAAATATATGTTTGTTATCATCAAAAGGGGGAGATTGTTGAATATGCGCTTATATGATTTTTGTTTGATGATAATAAACATATATACATTCATTTAAATGTATTTGTTAATGTACTATTTTTTTTCATAGATTAAATAAATATTTGCTGAATAAAATTAAATAAAAAAGAATTTGAATTCAAACAGAATTTTTATTCAAACAAATATTTATTACAATTTACTTGAATTCAAACAGAATTTTTATTCAAACAAATATTTATTACAATTTTGAATAGTACAAATTCAAGCTCTCACTATACATATACAATTTTGATTACAATACATCACAATTTCATATTTACATTTAACCTCACTACACATCACTCATTCACTCAATTCATATTTTATCTTCAACTTCATTCCAGCTAGAATCCAACATCTGAGCAATCCACAAAAATATTCACTAACGCAGTAAAATTGAAAAAGAAATATTTTTGCAATATAAAATAAAATATGGATTTTGAAAATATTATTTGCCTCAGTTATTTGGGTTGTTCGTCATCATTTAAATTTGAATTCATCATACACGAACAGCTTGTGACATACACAGTGTATCACGGTATATGCCATAAGGCCGTGCACACCGAAATATACACTTGATCGATTTACAGGGACAAGTGAGCACAGGTCAAACCCAAATACGGGATTCAACTCAAGTGCAATAAAACAATGTCATTCAGCACAAGGTCAAATCCAAGACGGATTCAACTCAGGTGAAAATTAGAAAAATAAACAAAATGCAAAGGTCAAGTCACTACTCAACTCAATGCATCAACAAAAGTCAAGGCCGCATCAAAATGCAACAAAAGCAAGCCGAGGTTTAGTGGTAAACCAACAACAAAACTACATTGCAGACTAGTTCAGAATGACACAAAGACACAGCAGTAACAAAACAGATAACCAGTGATACAAGTCCATGAAGCACAAAGACTCCAAGCCTTCAAGCTACAACTCAAATGATACAGACCAATGAATGCACCAGAAACACAAGACCACCATACAAAGACCACAACAAACTTTAAATGACACAGTGTACATGAAAATTCGACAAGAACATGAGAAACTATTTTTCACAAGCAAGAAGCTGACAGCAACCAGAATGCATCAGTGTACAGTGAGCCCGAGCACAAGTGACTCATGGAAAGACTACAACACTGATGAACAAATATACAAATATGCACCAGACTAAAATGACTAAAATGCTTCATAGATCAGAATGCTCAAGTGAAGATAACAAATACAACATAAACATCCAGATCAAATGCACAATATCAAAGACACAAAGGCAACTGACCAAATGCAAAGCTCAGTGATACTCAAGCACCAAATCAAACTGAAACAGTAATGAAAATGCAATCCAGACCAGTTAAGGGATGCAGACCTAGACTACAACTTCTGGTGACCACGTAACAATTTTTAGCCGAGAAAATCATCACAACAACAAGTCGAAGTCAATGTCGAACCTTTCTTAACAGTTCAAAGCAACTGGCCGAAGTGAACAAACCAGAAGAAAACCAACTAAACCAACATGAATAAAGATACAGTGAAGCATGTACACGGGTAAACAGCACAAACAAACTCACCAAGTAAGTGACAGCAAAACCAAAATGAAATCAGGGATTCACAGAAGCAAGAAAATGCAAGAAATCAAATGGCCGAAGTAAACACTCAAGTCAAGGCCGAAGCAGTAGCAATCAAGAAACCGACCAAGTCAAAGCCGTAGTCAACAACGTGATGACCAAGGAGTTGAAATCAATGTCGTGGGATTCAAGCAACAAAAAATATACGCATATGAATAAGTCAGTGAAATCATAAACATCCATACGAAAATCAACGATCAAAGCAATATC
This sequence comes from Allium cepa, assembly GCA_030765085.1. Classification (NCBI taxonomy): domain Eukaryota; kingdom Viridiplantae; phylum Streptophyta; class Magnoliopsida; order Asparagales; family Amaryllidaceae; genus Allium; species Allium cepa. The sequence continues at coordinate 751,503,501 of CM060931.1, read as the reverse complement.
ATTTGACAAATTCAAATAGAGAATATACGACGCAAATCTAGGGTTACAAACCCTATATAAGCAAAACATCATCGGCAATCTTATCATCCGAGTTCGAATACGAAAATCGAAAGGTAACAAAGCATAAATTCTTACCAGAAGGAAGAATCGAACTCATCGAAGTAGCCAGAGAGAGCAACGAGAAATCGATCGAGCAAGGCAACTCTCGTACAATCACGGATTCGATCGAAGTAGTAACGGCACTTCGAAAAGCCCTAATATTCCAGATCTGAGAAAAATCGAATTGAAGCCGCCATATTTTCTTCTCACAAAATTAAAGAGGGCCGAGCTAATAGAAGAGGATCGGGACACATAAAACAAAGAAAAGGGACCGGCTTGGATTATAAAGGCTTTTGTTTTATATTTTTAAATTAAGGGCTATTTGTTTTTATATTTGTTTTTTAATTTTAAAATTCTCTTTTAACCGTTGTGTTTTTCTAGTCGTGTGACTAGGGGACAAGCTACGTGGCGTAGCTTGAGAATTTGCAACTCAGTGGCTGAGTTGTGGGAGGGTTTTGAGTGTAGAGTTAGATTTAGTCGATAGCGGGTGTCGCAATTTTACATGTGTAAGCGAGGGACTATCTAATTTCTTGTAGAAACCTTGGGGGCAGCACGTAGGTAGGGTTTTGCCAAAGCTGGGTAAATTATGTGTCGTTCTATTTCTGCATTTATTATTCTGCTATTATCTGTGCTGCTATTGTTCCGTGATCCGTGTTAAAATTATTTTATAAGCTTACGCAATTAATTTTATAATTTATACCATCACCCTATTCACCCCCATCTAGGGTGAAATCGATCCTACAAAGTCCACGTATATACCTCAAAGGAACGCCACCACCATCCTACTTCATTCTGGAATCTCCACCGCGTACACGGTTATTAAAGCGGTTTTCGGAGTTAGTAGAGAGTATAACAACTTCCGATCCTGGTCTCTTTAACAATCAAACGTTATTATAACACCGCGGTCATTTTAAAAATAGTTGATCTTTAATCATTTCCTTTTCAAAAACCAAATCAATACGATATCATTTTATAAAATCCAAATCAATATAATATCATTTTTATTCAAAAACCACATTAATATTATATCATTTAAATAAATCCAAACTTCCAGATTTCTGAATATTTCCTTCAATTCCTTTAAACTTGACATATTCCCTATCCAAAGCATCTTAAACCAAACCTTATTATAAAGTCGGATTCTTACATCTTTATTTTCAATAGGTTCCAAATCGATATATATTTAAAGATAATCTAAATTAAATGCAATTTCAAATAAATGTATTTCAAAAATCATGTTATTTCAAAGTTGTAACACTTTGAAACAAAACACTTTGAAACCATAATACTTTGAAATTCGTAACTTCGAAACACTTCAATTTCGATAAAACATTTCAATTCAGATATATTTCAAGGCTTTAAATATTCCATAATTTCACACTAAATCTAATAATTTCATATATATCTTAATTCAATTCACTATTATTTAGTTTGATATATTTATTTAATAAATTCATTATTATTTAAATAAAACTCAAACTTGAAATATTCGTTACTCACCTTAAACCATCATCGAGTTATAAAATCATGCCCTTTAAAATCTCAAATTCAATAAGTTCCAGATTGCTTTAATTAAATAACATTCTTAATTAAAAACAATTTTAACCCAATTTCAAATCCATCTTCTCAACCTTAATTTATCAATATCATTAACAACACTATATATATATATATATTAAAATATAATTTAAATAAATACTTACCCATATTATATTTTAATAAAATCAAACCTTATTATTACTCTCATTATATAATGAACAAAACTATACATAGCTTAAATTTTAGAATCTAACTACATATATATAAAAATATAATATTTATCAAATATAAAAAATCAATATTTATATAAACCATATATTCCTTTCCAAAACCATAGAAATCACTTCAAAATATTTTATATATAGACCACGGTGCCTGTATAAAATTTTCTACCCTATGGTCAAGTGATACGGTCATTTATCATTTCAATCCGTAATTTAAAATATTAATACGGTTATATATCATTTCAAACTACAATCCTGAATGAAATAAAATCCATAACAACATGCAGTTTATAATGATATAAAATGCAACATCCATTCATCCAATATCAATCATCAAACATTTATCACAATCATCATCCAATTTCATCAATAACATCAGTATAGAATAGATAATAGATAATAGGTATTTACTGGCAGTCTATATTCAATAATAAATTAAATAACAATTTAACTGGCAGTTTATTTGCAATAATAAATTAGATAACAATTTAACTGGCAGTTTATATGCAATAATAAATTAAATAACAATTTAACTGGCAGTTTGTATGCAATAATAAATTAAATAACAATCTAATTCAATAAATTCAATTTAACCGAGACGATGATAAAAATATGCCAAACAGTCATCAAATAAATCTCTAATCATGTCAAAAACTTATTTAACACAAATAAGAAATTTTAGAAGTTGTGAGTGGGTTAAAACACTCACCTTTTGAATTTATATTGAATTTAAATCCAATTTAAACCCAAAATTTGAACAATCTCAGAATTCGTCCAAACCAGTGCCAAAATGTCCGAAATTCCAATACGAACCTAGCAGAGAAAACCGCGCTTGAATTTGACCTCGTATGCGAAATTACATCGATTAGAACATTTGAATTTCAAAATTAAATTAAAATAAAATAAATAAAGAAATCACCTACTCAGCCACGTCACTACCTTCCTGAAACCACGCGTGAATACTGAAACCCTAGCTAATACTCGCGCAAGCACAAAATAGAACGACGGTCGCCACTCATATTTCGCCAACCGCCACCACTATAACCCCTTCCACCACGATCAAACGTCACCACTACAATGCCCTTCCCTGGCCGACCTCACGACCACCTCGCGATGCTCCATAGATCAACTCAAACACCCAAGGCCGAACTGCGTTCATCTCCTAATCGTGGAGAAAACCCCCACCACTTCGACCCATAAGCCGTATGGATCTGGACTGCTCGATGTCCCCTACGCAACCGTGCCAACCGATCGTCCCCAAATCAACGATCCACCATTAATCCTCCACCACAACGCACGAACGGCCGAAATTGTTCCTCGATTTCAAGCCACACCGAAACCCAGATCGAAAAATGAGTCACAAAATTGACTTGCGCTCTTTAAGAGCTTTCCGATGATATAAAATATGATATTGTTTGAAGAGTTTGAATTTTTGGCTTTGAATTTTATTTGAAATGCAATTGGAATTTGGTTTTGGGAATTTGTCTGCCATTGAGGAAGAGGAGGAACAAAATGAATTGTACGTACAAACAAATGACACTGAGGAACAATTAGGGTTTATAATGAGGTATATGCATGCAATGCTGAAATTAGAATGGACCTGATTGATTTGGATTGAAAGTTGAACGAAAAATGGCTCGAAAAGCCCGTTCTGACTCTGGAACGAAATTAAGTCAACCTATATATCAAAATAGATTTTTTTTAAAATATTTTAAATGCAATGGAACAGGTTTTAGGTCCAAATTCCATCGTATGAAGAAGTTATGATAAAATCATGTTATTTCAAATTGATTTCAATTGATTTCTATTAAATTGATTTCAAGGCGTTTCGAGTCCGTACGATCAAACGACAAGTCTGATTGCTACGAAATTTGAAATCCTACAACAATTTACTGTTACGGATCCGATGAAACTGGTTTCGTCGAAATCTGAGTCAGTGGCCAAAATGGCTATTTTCCAGTTAATTAAATAAATTAATATTAAATTAATTAATCACTCTCCAATTTAAATTGTAAAAATTTACAACTTCTATCAATTTTGGTTTCTTAACCATTCACAAATAATTTAAACAAATTTAGCTGTCAATTAAAATTTTGATTGATTCCTCAATTTCAATGTTTAATTTCAATTTCGTTAAATTCAGAAATTTACACATTTAAAATTCCAAAATCCATTTATTAAATTTTTAAACCTTGTTGTTCACATCTTTTATCACAATAAGGATGCCACTAACATTGGTTCATGATTTATTACATTAAAATCCCTAAATTTCTCTTAATTTCCCATTAACGTGATATCTAAATATTTAATTCCATTTATTTGCAATAAACCCAATCACCACAATTTAAATTCGAATAAATTAATAACTCCTTTTCTCCCATTCTTTAAATCAACCTATTGTCATATTATAAATAGAATTGCCATTATTTTCAAATATTATCATAATTTACATTAACAAAATATTTAATTATATTTATTAAAATTTATTTCCCAATTTACTAAATATAATCAATTATAACCTTACAATTGTTTCAATTAATTGGGATTGCACTAATTATTTATCAACTTGCGTTAACATTATTACCTCACAACGTTTTATTTCTTCCAATATTAAAACAAGATTCATTAAATTAACAAATTTAATTGTTGAAATTTTACAGGTCGTCACATCATTGTTCAACGTGTACTCAAAGCATCATTAAGAGGTGAAATTTAATTTATTATAATTTATTTGATATTAAGTTTATCATATAAAAGTTTATTTACATCCAAATCATCTATTTGAATTCAGATTTGTAATTTGTTTATTGTTCAGATTAGGTGAGATTTTGTGGGTACATGTGTTTGTTACAATTAGATTGGTTATGTCCTTGTTGTAATATTGTTTATTGATTTATTATCGAATTAACTTTTTGAAAAAAGAAGTAAATTTTAATTATATATATATATATATATATATATAAGTGTGTGTGTGCTGTATGCACGTGTGTGTGCGCACGCGTGTGTGTGCGTGCGTATACGTGTGTGTATCTAGACTAAATGTATAGGGATCTGCAAATTATCAATATGTATAATTGTATATATGATTATGTATCATATATATTTTATATTAAAATTTTCTTATGATGATTTATACTTATTATGAATCATAAAATATAAAAATATTATATTAAATGTGTGTGTGTGTGTGTATATATTATTTAGTGATTCCGTGAGTTGTGAATTATGTATAAAATAAATAATGGTTCAAAATTTCAATTTTATATTTTTTAAATTTTCTACACAATATAAGAAGTTTGCTTAAAAAATTTAGACCTTTTAAACTTAATTCACTAACTTTTAAAATTAAACAACTTCTGGCTTCCAATTAATTATTTAATTAAAAATATAAATTCAATTGAGAAAATTCTAGAGATTTTTCTTAAGCTTAAAATGTGTCTCAAGTACCTTTGGAAATATTTTCAGATTTTTATATTTTAATTTAATACTTTTCATAATAAATTCTTTTTGGCTTGCAATCAATTATCTAATTAAAAGTACAATTTCAATTGATAAAATTCCATAAATTTTTCCTTAGCCTAAAATATGTCTCGAGTACCTACAAAAAAGTTTTGGAATTTTACAACTTGATTTCTTATTTTTAAGAATTAACTTGATATCATGCTATTATCAATTATTTAATGATAAATTTTATTTTAATTGAGAAAATTCATTAAATAATTTTTAAGCCCAAAATGTGTTTTCAGATTTTCTAAAATTATAAAACTTGCAATTTTTCTTATAATTATTTTACATTTATGGCAAAAACTGTTTTATATAATTATATATATATATATATATATGTATGTATGTATGTATATGTATGTATATGTATGTGTATATGTATGTGTATATATTTATATGTATATGCATGTGTATTATGTGTGTGTGTATGTATATTCATTTACATATATTAATATATAATTTTTCCATCTTATGCAAGCACATATTTGGACAAATTACAGTATACACAAAATGAGCTAATGTGTCCGTTGAAATGTAAATCCAGGCATCTATATATAGGCGCATTATACCCTTTATGGGTTATCATGTTACACACCCCCCCTCACACACACACACATATATATGTACATGTATTTGATACATAAATATGTAAATTAAATCTAATCAGTCAATTCAAATTAAAGAGAGATACGAAAGGTTCATCTCTCCATTTAATGTAATTAATGCTCTCAATTAGTTATTTATTTTAGAAAATGAAATGAAAGGTTTTCTTCTCTATATGCTTTAAATCTTATTAATGCTTTCAATTACTTACTTATTTTAGAGAAAGAAATGAAAATTTGCATTCTCTACACACACAGATATATATATATATATATATATATATATATATATATATATATATAAACCATTTAATAGATGTTAGGTGTATTTGATGCACTATACATTTAAAATTAAATTTATTTAAACTTCGCTTTAACTAATTTAAATAAAATTAATGATTTTATTTTAAATTTTTTAGAAATGTTCTAATTAAATTAAGCTTCCTAGGCTCAACTAAGAGCCAATAGGGTAAAAAAATTTAAAATTCACTCATTTCTTCCGCTGCGGGCTGGCCCATTTCATTTACTGGTTTTAGAGCCTAATAACCTATGTGATCAAAACTAGCCATATTAGGGCTAACTAATTAAGATTGCCCACTTAGTATGGTGTCTAGAAAGGTAATGGTTAGGATTAGAATTAGGTAATCAACTACCCTGTCCCACATAGTTACCAGCCTGGCCTGAAAGGTGATGTGAGTCCAAAGGTTGCTCCTGGCAGAAAAGACCCAACTTGTATCGGTCCTTGGGCTAATTTTCTAAAATGTTTCTAAAATTAAAGTTAAAGATTTTAAATTTAATAATTTAATTTAAAATAAAATATGTTTATTATAAAAGGTTATAATATAACACATATTTTAAAAATGTTTGAAAAGATAACCAAAATTCCAAACTATTTAAAATTATTTAAATGTTAGTTTTGAAATTTAAAATTTATTAATAAGATTAATAAAGTAAATTAATCAAATGAGTTAATTAATTTGTACTTATACGCATGTATTATATATGTTGATATATGTTATGTTATTTTAAAAGTGTTTAAAGATAACGTAAGTATACATGTATGTAAGATAAATTTTGAAATCAATATAATTTAATAAAATTTTTTTAATTAAATTTTAATTAATTAATTAAATAGTATGCACGTGTATATGATATATGTGTTATACTATAAAGGTTATAGTATATAATAAATATTAAATATAAAGTTTATATTGATATAAAATTTATTAAAATGTTAATTAATTAATATTAATTAAATAAGATTTAATTAATATAATGTTATACATAAGACTATTATATAAGTAATACAAAAAAATAAAAGTTATATAATAATAAAACTTATATAATATGAATGTCTAAACTAAATGTGGAACATTAAAGAGTCCCTAAATAGCTTAAGAAATTTCTAATTTATCTTTCGTTAATATGAATTACTACCTTTTCTAATTCTAACTTTTCACTTCCCTAAACATAATAATAACCAACGAACGTTATGCATAAATAATGCATAAATAAATGCTATTATTCTTTATTAACGCATTAAATACGTATAAACTACCTAATAAAACTACTTATTCATAAGTATATATATTCTGATCATAAATATGTAACTAGAATATGCTTTCCATATTTAATTTGCTGGAATTAGATTCCTTAGGAAGATTTTCCGCTATGATTTCCTTAAATTGGTTTGACATAAAATGAAAGATTGATTCCGTTTGAAATTACAAGGAATGGATAATTTCTTACTCTTTATTAAATCAAACATCGCCCTTTTGAATGATAATGGAAAAAGGTAAAAAAAAAAACTATAAAAATCAAATGGATGTTCTTCCCTTAAATTAAACTATGGAAAATCTACAACATAGCACAAACAGGACAATAATCCAAAAATCCTATTTTACACCCAAGCGATATCTGGAATAAAAATATACAACATTCAAATTCTAAAATCTTCGGGACCAATTTTTAGATTTAGTGTAAACTTATTTCAAATTAGATATCAAACAAGAATATGTAGACAATAGTTTTCTATGCTAATTTAAGCCTACAATTCACAAATAAAATTGATTTAGGCATAAAAATCAAATGTATGCCAATGGAAGAGATTTAATGTCATAAACAATATATGAAATTTCTCACTCGCCTTTTAAAAGCGATCCAAATCTCCAGATCTGAGGCAGAACCTTTGATTCATCTCCATACCCATTTTAATCAAAGAAATATGTATAAAAAAGTTATAAACATATATTAGAATTACAGTCTGAGAAGAGATTCGAGATCGAAAGATAAAATATAAATTACCTCAAATACCTGTATAGTTGATTCTCTTTTCTTCTCCTTTCTATTAGATTTCCATTCTTCTCCGATTTATATGAATATAGATAAATATATTATTTACAATTTAGAAAGAAAGCGGAGAAGAAGAAAGGGTAGAGCTTCATTGCTCTATGTAGAAAAATATGAGAAGAGAAGGAAAGGTTAGGCCAGTATTTATAGACGCTAGAATCAACCAGAACTGTTATATCAAAATAAAAAAGATTCGGGACATATATGGCCTAGAGTTACTGGAGCCACCACATAAAGGCAGGTCGACCATCCCCTACCTAGGGGTCGATCGTCCCCTATCAATGTCTTATACATGACGATCGACATGTGGACCTGGGCAATATTAATCAATTTTCTTATCTGAATTATTTTCACTTCGAATTTTTTTTTCGTCCGTAACTTCGTTGTTTGGACTCTGATGGAAAAACTCCAAATATGAAAGTTGCTCAAATTATTTCCATGAATGCCATGGTTAAATTTTGCGATCAAACTCCATTGTTTACACAAATTCCATTATTCTAGCCTAATTAATTAACTAACCAACTAATTAAATAATTAACGCTAAGTTACTGAGTGTTATAGAGGCCCAAATAAAATATGGGTCTTTAAAACTGAGTTTACTTTTCGCCCTTTCTACCTTAGAGTGTTCAAAGGAAAGATACTTACGTGTTGGGCTAACGACAACAAATAGTTTACATAACTAAGATAATTAAACCAAAGTAGGGTTTTAGTAAAACACTGCTTATTAAAACCTTCCCATCCGACTGAACCCATTTAAAACTTGAGTTAAATTATCTCTTTTGTATCCAAGGGTTTAAAATTTTCATTTATCAAATTATTTATCAAAATACCTTCTTTTTTGAAACTAATTCCCATTAAGGAAACGTAAGAGCTAAATACCTAATTTTTATTTCAAATCATTTTTGAAATAATAATACTATACATATCTCCCTTTTGTATATCAAGTCATACTTTTTGAATTTAAAACAATTTTTTTACCAGAACAACCCTACAGCTAAGTACAATGGTAGCATTTCACCCACTTAGAAACTCGAAAATGAACGCTAATGATGCTGCACTTATCACCAGAATTATTTTACAGTGACAAAAGTGAGTTCAGCTCTTTCTTATCTCTTTTATAATCCTTTGAAAGTATTTTTTATACAAAAATACTTTTAAATTATGCTATTATTATTTTCTCTGAAACTTTAAAACTAACTTTCAAAAATATTAGGATGTAAGTTCTCAAATTCTCTACATAAATCCCTTTTTATTTATAAACTCTATTTATAAATTACGCTTATATAATTTCACATTGAAAATTTATTCTCATAAATACTTCCAAGTAATTTTACCTTTAATTTTCTCAATAATCTTTTTGAAATCATCTCAAGCAATTTCGAGATTTAAATTCTCAAAAACCCTTTTTACTTGTAAAACACTCTTTATATAAATCTTCTTATATATCATATTCATATAAAATGTAGCTTTTAAAATCATCTTATAGTATCGTAAATACTTATCCTCTAAATGTATTATTCCTATTTAGATTATATTAGACAACTTTTATTAAAAGTTTACCTTTAACTCAACATTATTAAAAGATGACTTTTAATGTAAAATTTTCCTTGAACACCTTATAGCCAAACCGTGTAACTTATTTCACAAGGGGTTCAATTTTTTTTAAATTAGAGTGATAAATGCTCTTAAAGAAGCTGAGCATAATTTAACAATCATCCAACAGTAGTCAATGCTCCTAGACTATCAGAGCATGACAAATCAAACAATAATGATAATGAATAAATATTATCTTTTTCAAAGACTGTATATATTTGAAAATTATTCCTTTGTATATATAAAATATATAATCCAAGGTAAAATATTTCATTTACTAAATTTTCAAAAATCAATATCGTGTCTGTTTTCTTTGTTTGAGTGTTTAGAAATCCCTATCGACACTATGACATTAACCGTCTCGATTAGAATTCATAAATAGCCCAATAGACCAATTAACACAATATGTTTGTATAACTATAACAAATATGCTTTCGTATATATAATATTATCAACTCATTTTAAGTTGCCACTTACCCTATCTCTAATGAGCCATACCCTACCAAAGCCAAGGATCTCGCTTAACTTTTAGCTCTAATACCAAATGCAATGACCCGCCTTTCGACTATCGAAAGTCGGCACCAAATACAACCATGGTATTCCGATATTGAGCATCCAATCATCGAAAAGGCAGATTGTTAGAGTAAAAACAAAAAGAACAAACAGGCGCAACATATTCTCACAGTGGAAATGATAACTATAATATAATAAAGACAATATAAACTCTCACTTCAAGATACAAGTACATCAGAGTTAAAAACAAACCTCATCGGCTGGATAGTTATAAATTTCTGACCATACATTGCCGATAGGTATAAATAATACAACGAAAAATAAAAATATTACGGCAGGTGAATATCCAGCTCTGCTCCATGAACTCCATATACCAATAACAACCCAGAAGACAATCAGTCTTACCCGAGCATTATAATAAATTAACAACCAGATCAGTCTTGAAAAATAGCATGAGAAAACCCAAATAATATGAGGAACTCGTAATAATTCTGTGAGACCATGCCGCTAAACGCAGAACGAGGTTTTACCTTACAAGAACAACTTCCATACTCAACAAAATGGAAAACAATCAGAATAACAATCCAAAAAAGAAAGGATGGCCACAGACAATATCAAAATCCAAACTTAAGGAATTGACACAAATAATTAAACATTAATAAGAGCTCAAAACACTTCTCGATACAATTAAGAAGTGATTCGAAGATTTAAATCAAATAAGGAAAAAGAAATTTTTCCAACAATAATTAAGAGGGTGCACCCTCTTATCGAAAGTCTAACTCTAGAAATATAATTGAGAGCTCCAATGTCTCTCGGGCACGTCGAAGATGGACCCCATCAATCTTACCGAGAATCCGAGTATTTCACATCTCCGAATGCATACCACATAATCCAATTTAGAGTAGATGTGAAGAAACCCTAATGGGACCACATAGCTTGGCTTCCATTCACTCTTTGGTTTTAGTCATTTCAAGATGAGCAACAAATCATGTTGGATTGGTGAAACACAAAAGAAGAAATGTTTAATTCCAATGTTCGTATCGGAACAAGGAGAATGAATTTATCCAACATTATTAGGAGGGTGCACCCTACATCGAAAGTATAACTCAAGATAAAATATACTTGAGAGCATATGCCAAACGCGTAATACTCTCGGAAACTTCCAATATGGACATCGTTAAATCCACATGCATCCGAATATACTCACATCAATGCACGCATGCTACCAACATTTTCTATATAAATGTGAATATATCCTTATAGGTGTGACCCACATGGCTTGGTTCCCACTTGCTCTTTGGTTTTACTTTCCACGGTGTTGGTTGCCAATTCTGAAAATGAGCAACAAATCATCTTAGATTGACTAAGCAAAAAGGATGATATCAGAATCGGTAGTTGAGAAATCGATTATCGAAAGCAAATGAATGATTGCATATGGGAATTAGATCACATAGACTGGTGACTGATAATTGAACCAAGATCTAAAACATTTTATTCTTACTTATACTTGATTTTCACATCATAAATATTTGTAAAACACATTAAAAACTTTTCTTCAAAAATATTCTTTTAAAAGGGAAAATTATATTTTCTAAATCTATTAAAAAGGGGGCCAAAAATAAATGTCAATAAAACCTTGTATACTATAAATCCAAAACCAATTACACTTCGCTTTATTTTAAAACATTCCTTTCTAAAGATTTTCACATTTATAAACTATCATTTATAAATTTATGCCAACATTTATCATCTCCAAAGATAGTAAATCAAATTATATTCTTTAAATATTTAAATAACATTAATTATCCTAAAAATAAGAAATCAAATTTATAATTATTCAAAAACAACATTAGTTATCCTGAAAGATAAAAATAATATTTATAATTATTAATAAATTTTAAAAAGCATTATAAATCCCGAATGATGATAAATCAAAGTTACAGCTTCTTTTACAAATTTTAATCAATACTTAACTTTTGTTTCCAGAATTCTCAAAATATTGAAAATATAGTTTAAACAACTTTCAAATTGCAAAAATGCGACCAAAGATTTATTTTTTAAAATCACAAGCACAAGTTCAATACACACAACGGTTTAAGGAGGTGATATTTTATAAGTGACTGTATAGCGAAAATAATGCCAAGAAACCCCTTTAGGTCTCTCTACAAATGCCCTCCTATAAATCATACATATGTATAAGTATTTTTCGAAGTGTTCTGTAGCGGCCTATTCACTACGAAACACTCCGACTACTCCATTTTGTCCCCAGCAACAAAATGGTTATTTATGTCTTCCGGTATCAAGCGGAAATTCAGATCCAAACAAACAGTCAAATAATATTAATCTTTTTACTTTGCAAGCACAAAATGGTGATTTATTTTGCTTGGTAGATGTCCAAATAATCTATTTAATTTAGTAATAGTAGAATTGGTTTTATTATGCTAAATAGATATCCCGAGTGAAGTATAACTAATTTAACTATGTTAAGCGCAATTAAATTAAATCACTATAACTTTGTCACTAATCTATACTGCATTAAAACTATCAATTTTCATCCAAGCGTTCAATAACAATCTATGACAACACATATATCATATGGTTTATTTAAGGGTGAGTTAACTTACCGAAATTCAAACTAACGCTTTCGAGTTGCGATTTGATCTAATATCGAATAACATTCAGTTTTATCTCAAAATTCCAATTGCTCCATGTAACAAACTGGATTTTCGACTCTCGAAAATCGACACAAATATGTCCATTGTATCACATGCCGAACATTCAAGTGCCTAAAATATCAATTTGTTAGGGTGAAAGAAGAAGGTAGAAGATAGAAGAAAACTAAATGAAATAGAATCTCACAGTGCAGCGAATAATATATAATACAACAATGATCTTTACAAAAATGAAACATCTTTGTTCATATAATATCAAAGTACACCAGGCTTATCCTAAATTTGGATAGTTATAGAAACCTGTCCTCACATTGACAAACATATAGACTCTATAATACAGCGGAAGAAAAATATACGTGAATACATCTTGACCATCCAATTCCTCTTCAACTCCAAAGTATCCAGCTAAACCTGGGAAAACATGCTCGGTCTGACCCAAGCATTACAAGGAATAATGCCCGGATCAGTCCGGTAAACCAGCATGAGTAAAGCTCGATAACAACTAATAACCAAACTGTTTTCTACATTTGAAAACCTTTCAACAAAGGGTATCTCGTAAGATCACACCGCACATAAAAACAGATGGGTTTTCACCTTACGATAACCAAAACATTTCATATCAAAATCCGGTGATATTATTAGAGTGTCTAGGTTTAAAGTAAATATATAAAGTAGCTAAAATGCTTGTATCTCACATTCCAACATACTAGGCTCTACAATCGAAAATGTAAGGCACGTATTGGAGAATGGATTTCAACCAATGACTGGGCTACTGGGGTACCGCCTGCCATAGTACACCTTTAGAAAAATGTAATGAGGTCGTACCTAACGACCCCTGCCAACACAGAGCTGGCCTACACCTTGCTGGATAGTACCGAATATATCATCACCCTAGTTGCTTTGCAACCTATAATCGAGCGCTCCCACGTACATGAATCCATTGATGATTGTCTATATATCTAGAAGGGTGATGATATACCCTAATGGGTGCGACCCACATAGCCCTGCTGCATATCCCCTGTTTTAGTCATTCCTTGTTGATGAGGCTTGATGTAATGACCCACCATCTGTCTCCACAGAATGACGAAGGGAAAGAAAGAGAAGAAGAAGAAACAACACATCAGAACCTAAACAGCGGAACGAATAAATTATATTAATAACATAAAATATTACATAGTTTACAACCATTATCAGAGTACATAGATAATACTACTCATTCTAGACAGTTATAAACACATGTCTAGTTATTACAACACAATACAACTTAACAGATAACACAGAGATACCAAACACAGCAGAAATCTATATGTCTAACGCAGAAGCCTCCTGCTCCATTGCTCCTCTAATATTCGTCAAAGCTAGCCTGAATCCCTTGGCTACTCGTAAAAAATTTGAGTACCCAAGAGTTTAAGAAAACAGAAATAAACTTCGGGTCAGACATGAGTCTGGTGTGAGTAACAGGTTAAAGTTGCTTAACTTTCAAAAGCCTTTTGAAAGAAAAGGTATCACGTAAGACTTCCCATACATAAACATGAAAAAGTTTTTACCTTACGCTAACCAAAACATTTGATAGGAAATCCAGTGATATTATAATAGGTCTAGGGTTTTCAAGTAAATATGAAATAGTCGAAATTGTTACATTATTAAATTCCAGCTACTAGCCACAAAAGTGGGTAATACAATCAAAACCGTTGGCACTTAATGGATTTTGGATTCCATAAAAATGGGAAGGCTACTGGGGTACCGCCCGTCACAGTACGTGGCCTAGATCAACGTACCGAGGAGTATGCCCGCTCCCCTGCAACACAAGGCCGGAACCATTCCTTACTGAACGGTTCTGAACAAGACAACCCCGCAGTTGGTGCGCAATTCCAATCGCCCACACAGCCGAATAAAAAGGGACTTCTAGACAGGGGAAAATCTTGCTCTCCGGTGGGAGCTACCCACGAAGCCTTACTGCACCTCCCCTGTTTTAGCCATTCCCGGTTGATGAGGTTTGAGGCTACGATTACCTTTAGAGAACATATCTCTTAGAATGCTCATCGTCCACCTGACGATGTTCTGAAAGCATTCAATCCATACAAGTTCGTTCCGGGTTCGAACGAAACCGAAGGCATTATCTCATTACACTCATTTTGGAATCACCCTCAGAGATAACGACGATAACCCTTGCACTCTGAATCTCTATCTCGAGCCTCTAAGTACTATTTCCGTCAAACTCATCACGGAATCACCCATAGAGTTATACTGACTAATAGTCCTTACACCTCGAGTCTTCACTCTTCACATAAGATTCACGACCTATCGTTAATTTGGATCGATGTGGTTTTCGGATATCCAAATATGGAAACTCGGTCCCGGTCTCATCGAAATCCAAAGCGTGTCTTTTAGGTCCAAGTTGTTTTAGAGTTTAAAACAATTCAATATAATTATCCATATGCATATAGGTAGATAATTCACAGATCCACAACAGATAATTATCATTATCATAACCACAGATAATCCACGCTATCATTGTCAAAGATAATCCATATCATCATTAAAATGCAACCAATGCACCCATATAAGTCAACATTACTAATCTCATAGCTGAGATTCAAACCATTCACGGCAAACTATATCATTCATTCATAAGCAATGATCTATAATCATACCATATATAATTAATTTAAACTGAATTAAATTAATTACATCATATCTAATTAATTTAAAATGAATTAAATTAATTACTTACATCAATATAAATCTTTCTTCTATAACCATTAATTAATTACAAACTATCTAATTAATTAACTTCTAGTTAATCAACTTAATTAATCACCTTTGATTAATTATTCTTTAATTAATTTTCTAAAATTAATTACTATAAACCAAATACAGTAATTAACCTTTAATTACTTCATTAATTAATTAACTTAATTAATTACAATTAATCCTCAATTAATTACAATTAATTAATTACCCTTAATCACTTATTAATGATTAATTAATCTTAATTAGTCAATCTTAATTACATCATTAATTATATTAATTAATGATCTTTATTTAATTAATTATCTTATTTAAATTAATTACATTAGGTAATTAATCTCAATTAAACCATAATTATTAATCCCCTTTGATTAATTACAATCAGTAATTAACTACCCTTAATTACTTATCAAATTAATTACTCCTTAATTAATTTCTTCAATTAATCCCTTGATTAATTATAAAGTAATTTAACCCAAATTATTTTCTCAATCCCAACATCATCCACTAATTACATCCAGTAATTATCTTTAATTACTTCATTGAGTAATTTTACTTCATTAATTTCATTAAGTAATTATTATCAAATCCAATATTTAAAATTAATTAAACTTAATTAATTAATTTAAACCAAACTCAATAAACTCCATTAATTACATTAAGTAATTAATGTCTTAATTACTTCCATTTAAATAATTAAACTTAAATAATTTTCACAATTGATTTTCATTTAATTAATTAATCTAATTAATTATTTAAAAATTAATCATATTAACTAATTGTTAAATAATCTCAAGTTAATGACCATCATTAACTATTAACCAAACTTTAATTACTTCTCTTAAGTAATTAACTTTCATTAATCATTATTAATTTTAAATTAATTTATCTTTAATATCCAATTAATTAACCTTTAATTATTTAGTTAATTAAGTGTTGTCTGTAACTTAATTAATTCATAATTACTTGATTAATTAATTCCTAATCATTAATTAAATCTAATTAATGATCCTTAATTATGGATTAATTATCCTTAATTAATTAATTAACTTAAACTTTAAATTAATAATTTAAAACCCTTACTTATCCTAATTACATAAACTATTCATTTAATTACCTTAATAATTAAATGAAAATTTAAAGTCATTAATTAATTCTAAATTTACTTCAAGATAAAACCTTTCTTAACAATAGTTAAATTATCATTTATAAACACTATTGCAAATATTTATTTCAAATTCAATTTCAATTTCCATTTTAAGTTCAAACTTTAAAATGAAACCAAATTATCTTTAACCAATATGAAATTTGTAAATCATATGTTAAAGAATACTTATAAAAGAAATTTAAAGGTTTTAAACCAATTTCATTTTTAATCTCAGATTATTAAAGTATACTTTAACCTTTCAACTTATTTACAATTTTTAATTTATAAACTTTACTTTATTTCCACTCTTAAGATTCAAATCAAATTTGAAATTCAAATTTAAAATTCTGATTTAACTTTGATTAAATCTTCTACTACATTTCAAAACTCCATTTAAATTCAAATTCTTTAATTTCATTTAACTTCTTAAACATTTAATAATATTAAGTCAAATTTGAATTTAAAAACTCATTATTTCCCAAACTAGATTCAAATTCAACTTGAATCTATATTTTTTTTTAAAAAAAACTTAGATTTAAACTTAAACCCAGATTGAAAACTAGATTTAAATCCCATTTAAAAACTTTTACTTCTATTTAAATTCTGAGTTTAAATTTTATTTTAAAATTTTAAATAGAATAACAGGTTTCTGCTTAAACCTGTTATCATACTAAAGCCCCACCTGCCCACACTCTGCTTCGAGTCATCATGCCTAAAATCTCGAGCAAAACTTCGGACTACCCGAGGAAAACTCGAGACAAATATACTGCCTCCACCCAGAAAACATCATAGTCCAAAAGTGCACGGTGCACCTGCACCGTGCCTCCATCCAACTTCAGCCACCTCCGGTGGTCTCCCCACGTCGGCGACCAACCCCACGAACCAACACGACCATCAATTCACCCTTCCATTGCTCGAAATCGAATTCGAGACAATACCTCAAACCTGGGAAACAGCTGAACGAAAACAACCCAAACCTGGAACATGCCTAGTTGATGCAGCGCATCAGGTTTTGCAATCTTATGGTGACCAGCGACCTAACGAATGTCGCGAACGACCTAGTGATGAAGCGCAGCATGATTTTCAAACCTACTATTTCCAACGACCTAATATATGTCGAAAGCGACTTAGCGAGTTACAACCAACGAGCTACGACCTAGTTAAGTCGCGGGAAGCTAGGTCGCCTACTCTCTTATGACGTTCAAGCTTTGGTCGCGTGAGGAGTTCCTGAAGCTGGTTTGCTTAGGCCGCTTTTACTTCATTGGTTGTAAGTTATTGAGTCACATATTGTTATGACGTGTGGATGTGTTGTGTTGTAACTCGTTATAACGCTGATGTAGTAATATGTGTGTACATATTAGGTCGTGTGAGTTGTAACTGGGTAAGTCGTTTGTACTATAGGTCGTAGGTCGGTCTTGTTAGGTCATGTGGTCTGTACAAATATTGTGGTTGTAAACCGTGATGTTTAGGTCGTTAGCGACCTATGATAGGTCGGCTGAGTTGGTGTGAGTTGTAACTGCCTATAAATATGAAGGGGTGTGTCATTTGTAAAGAGGTTGATTTTGAATAAAACTTTGTTTGAGTGCTTTGTGCCTCTTTGAAATTGGAAGTTGAGCGTTGTCTCCTTTCTCCATTTTCGGTTATTCGAGTGCGCTCGAATCAACGGATTTGAAGCCAATTCACGGAATCTCGTGTGTGAGATCAACGTAGAAGAGTCGTAGATCTTTTAACACGGTATCGTGCGCGATCAACGTGTTGGAGATAGCTAGAATTCGGTATCTCTCGAGATCAATGAATTTGGGCATTCGGTATTTTTTGACCATCGATTCATCTTGTTTCATATAATCGTTTCATCAATTAGTTTGACACGAAATCTTCATTTCGTTGTCATCCGTTATATCCGCTGCGTTAGTTTGGTATCGGAGCTTGACTTAGCCAATCATAGCTAAGCTGAGTCCTTGGAGCCAAAGAGAAGAGTTTGAAGAGTCAAGGCCGAGCTAAATCAAGCAAAGCCGAGTTAAGTGAAGTGTTGAAGTTTGAGATAGAGCCGAGCTTGTTTGAAGTTTTGAAGCCGTGCATCAAGTGTTTTGATCAAGGTCGGAGATTGTTCAAAACTTAGGCCGAACCAAGCCAAATTGAAGTGTTGGATCAGGTCCGAGCTAGTGAAGTCGAGCATTCTTTTCATAAGTCAAGCCGAGAGTTAAAGTGTTTGGATTTGTTGAAGTTTCGACAATGCCTCCACGAAGAGCTAATCGTCATCAAAATGTTGAAGCGTTGTATAGAAGAGAAGAAGTTGAGCAAATGGAACAACGCATCAATGAAAAGTTTGATGAAGGTATTGGGAAGTTAGAGAAATTGATGATTGACATGAATCAAAGTCAAAGGAGAAGGTCGCCAATCTTGAACCATGGAGGAAACAGAGTTTCGCCATCGATTACGGAAGCAAGGAGGGTGTCGCCACAATCTTATCGAGAAAGAAGAGAATCATCAGTTTCTATGAGGTAAGAACATCATGAGTATCGAGGTGAAGAGAGAAGAACCCCATGTGGATTTGAAAATGAGCCATATCGTGATGATGTAAGATATAGTAGAAGAGATATGCGTGATCGTGGGAATGTTGATGGTCGAGATCGATATCGAAGTACATTTCATTATGATGAAGATGGTGATAGATGTAGTGTTCATTATCGAGAGCGAGACCAAGTACGAAATCACTATCGGGAGGTAGAAGATGATTGTATATGGGAGTCAGGGATGAAGATGGAAATTCCAGAATTCAAGGGTGGAATGGTAGCTAAAGTTTCTTGATTGGTTATTTAATGTTGAAGAAATTTTTAACTTTAAGGAAGTTCCTGAGTCTCGCAGAGTTAAGTTAGTTGCTACTCATTTGAGAGGAAGAGCTACGACATGGTGGCAGCAAACAAAACTTACACGGGAGAGAATGGGCAAATTGAAGATTGTCGCATGGGAGAAGATGAAGAAATTGATGAAGGCTACTTTCTTGCCTCATAACTATCAATCCCTTATATATCAGCGATTGCAGAATTTGAGACAGGGAACAAAGTCGGTGAATGATTATGCGGATGAATTTTATCAATTGATTGCAAGGAATGATATCATGGAGACATAGGAACAATTGACAACTAGATTTGTTGGAGGATTGAGAATGCAAATTCAGGATATGGTGAATATTTTTGATCCTAGATCCGTTGCTGAAGCACACCAGAAAGCTCTAGCTTGGGAGAGGCAAGGTAGAAGAGGAGGTGGTGTGATTACAACTTCCAACAATCAAGTGAAAGGGGCTAGTAGCAATGCGAATGTTTCCAAGGCTGTTAATAAACCGTTGCTAATGAGGTTGCTAAGACCAGGGTCAACAACAATTTCAAGTGCTATAACTGTCAGGAGTTTGGTCACAAGAGCAATGAATGTCCGAAGCTGAAGAAGCGAGCGATGATTGCTGAGGTTGAGGATGAGGATGAAGAAGTAGAATATTCCAATTCATCACAAGTTGAGGAGGAAGTAGAATTAGTGTCAGGAGACGAAGGACGTAATTTGATGATGAGATCTTGTTTGACACCAAAGCAAGAGGATGAATCTAGGTGATTGAGGAGCAATATTTTCCAGTCAATGTGCCCTATTCTGGGAAGGGTTTGCAAGTTTGTTATTGATGCGGGAAGTTGTGACAATATCATTTCTACAGAGGCTGTAAAGAAGTTGGAATTAAAGACTGAGAAGCATCCTAAACCTTACAAGTTAGCCTGGTTAAGGAAAGGTGGAGAAGTGAAGGTTAGTAGAAGAGCTTGTGTAACTTTTTCAATTGGGAAGAAATACAAAGATGAAATTTGGTGTGATGTGGTTGATATGGATGTATATCATTTGTTGCTGGGGAGACCGTGGCAGTATGATAGAGTTGTGCAACATGATGGTCGTACCAACAGCTACAGTTTCATGTTCGAAGGCACAAAAATCACTTTAGTTCCTAAGAAACGACAATAGGAAGAAAGCAAGTTGGAGGTGATTGAAGAGATGAAAACTTTGCTATCTTTAAAGGAGTTTGTTAAAGAAGTGGAGGACGAGTCTGAAGTATTTTTGTTGATTGGACATGAGAGTAATGAAGTGGTTGAAATTCCTGAGGAAGTAAAGCCAGTACTGGAAGAATTTGAAGATGTATTTCTGGAAGAGCTGCCAACGGAGTTACCACCGTTGAGGGACATACAACACCAAATAGATCTTGTTCCAGGAGCTGTATTACCACATCGACCACACTATAGAATGAGTCCCAAGGAACATGAGGAGTTGAGCAGGCAGGTGGAGGAGTTGCTTGAACAAGGGCGTGTTCAGGAGAGTCTCAGTCCTTGTGCTGTGCCAGCATTGTTAGTGCCGAAGAAGGCTGGAACTTGGAGAATGTGTACTGATAGTCGGGCACTGAACAAGATTACTGTGAGGTACAGATTTCCAATGCCTAGATTGGATGATTTGTTAGACCAGTTGAATGGAGCTGCTATATTTTCCAAAATTGATCTGAAGAGCGGATATCATCAAATTTGAATTCGACCAGGGGATGAATGGAAGACATCATTCAAGACTGGAGAAGGGTTGTATGAATGGTTGGTTATGCCGTTTGGTCTTTTGAATGCGCCTAGTACATTTATGCGGGTGATGAATCAGATCTTTAGACCATTTATCGGGAAGTTCGTGGTGGTGTATTTTGATGATATACTAATATACAGTGGAAGCCCAGAAGAACACTTGCATCATTTGAAAGAAGTGTTGATGATACTTCGACAAGAGCAATTCTATGCTGCAACAAAGAAATGCGTATTCATGACGCATAGTGTTTTGTTTTTGGGATATGTATTATCCAAGGAAGGTATCCAGGTGGACCAAACTAAAGTTGAAACAATCAGAAATTGGCCACAACCCAGGACCATAACTGAAGTGAGAAGTTTTCATGGGTTGGCTTCATTTTATCGGAGATTTATACCACGCTTTAGTAGTGTGATGGCGCCGGTTACTGATTGTATGAAGGGCAAGCAGTTTTCATGGTTAGAGGAAGCAGGATTTGCTTTTGAGTGAATCAAGGAACTTTTGACGACGACAACACCAATTCTAGTTTTGCCGGATTTTCAGTTGTTGTTTGAGTTACATACTGATGCATCGAAGGTTGGGATTAGAGGGGTGTTGAGTCAGAAGGGACGTACTATTGCTTATTTCAGTGAGAAGCTTTCGGGAGCAAAGATGAGATATCATACATATGATGTGGAATTTTATGCTATTGTGCAAGCCGTGAAACACTGGAGACATTACTTGTTTCACAAGGAGTTCGTGTTATATACTGATCGTGAGGCGTTGAAACACTTGCATGGGCAGGACAAGATTGCAGCTAGGCATGCATCGTGGATTGCATACTTGCAGCAATTTACATTTGTTGTGAAACATAAGTCAGAAATTACGAATCGCATGACAGATGCATTGAGCAGGAGGAATCATTTGTTGACTACAATGAGGGTTGAAGTGATCGGGTTTGATGTGTTGCCAGAATTGTTCGTTGATGATCCTTACTTTGCGAAGTTTGTAGACAAAGTCAATAAAGGGAAGACGGATGAGTTTGTGTTAGCGGATGGTTTTCTTTTCAAAGGAAATTGATTATGTATTCCAGATTGTAGTTTGCGAATGAAGATTGTGAAAGAATTGCACGAAGAAGGACATGTGGGAAGAGATCTACTTTGCAGTTGATTTCTCAATCATATTTTTGGCCTTCCATGAGAAAGGAAGTTGAAAGATTTATGGAAAGATGTCACATATGTCAAGTTTCCAAAGGGACAGCTACGAATGCAGGATTGTATATTCCATTGCCTGTGCCTACCAGACCATGGGTTGATATTAGCATGGATTTCGTTTTGGGTTTGCCAAGAACTCAACGTGGAAATGATTCCATATATGTGGTGGTAGATAGATTTTCAAAAATGGTTCATTTTGTTGCTTGTGAGAAGACTGCAGACGCCGTTAATGTCGCTCAGTTATACTTCAAAGAGATCTATAGACTTCATGGATTACCAGAATCTATTGTTTCGGATAGAGATACTCGATTTCAGGGCCATTTTTGGATGAGTCTATGGAAAATGGTTGGAACTATGTTGAAATTTAGCAGTGCTTGTCATCCACATATGGATGGACAGACTGAAGTCGTGAACAGATCCCTAGGTAATCTGTTGCGCTGCCTTGTGGACGATAATCTGAAGAGTTGGGATTCGAAGTTATGTCAAGCTGAATTTGCACACAACCATGCAGTTAATTGTAGCACTGGTTTCAGTCCATTTCAGGTTGTTTATTCAAAAATTCCAAAGGGACCATTGGATTTATGGATAGTTCCATTTCAGGAAGGAGTTGTTAAACGAGCAAGTGATTTGGTGAATGATTTGCAATAATGCCACAAAGTTGTACAGGAACGATTGCTTAAGGTGAACGAGAAATATAAGCAATCCGCAGATATTAAACGACGACATGTTGACTTCAAGGAAGGAGATTTTGTGTATGCAGTGCTGACCAAAGATCGATTTCCTGTTGGAACTTACAATAAGTTGAAAGCTCGAAAAATTGGTCCAGTGGAAATCTTGAAGAAGATAAATGATAATGTATATCAGTTGAGATTACTGGATTATATTCACATGGCAGATGTTTTCAACGTCAAACATTTGATTCCGTATCATGAGGATAAGCTTGTTGAGGAAGAGGAAAGTACAAATTCGAGGTCGAATTCTTTCTTACCCGGGGAGGATGATGCAGCGCATCAGGTTTTGCAATCTTATGGTGACCAGCGACCTAACGAATGTCGCGAACGACCTAGTGATGAAGAGCGGCATGATTTTCAAACCTACTATTTCCAGCGACCTAATATATGTCGCAAGCGACCTAGCGAGGTACAACCAACGAGCTACGACCTAGTTAAGTCGCGGGAAGCTAGGTCACCTACTCACTTATGACGTTGAAGCTTAGGTCGCGTGAGGAGTTCCTGAAGCTGGTTTGCTTAGGCCGCATTTACTTCTTAGTTCGTAGGTCATTGAGTCGCATATTGTTATAACGTGTGGATGTGTTGTGTTGTAACTCGTTATATCGCTGATGTCGTAATATGTGTGTACATATTAGGTCGTGTGAGTTGTAACTGGGTAAGTCGTTTGTACTATAGGTCATAGCTCGGTCTTGTTAGGTCATGTGGTCTGTACAAATATTATGGTCGTAAACCGTGATGTTTAGGTCAGAGTTGTTAGGTCGTTAGCGACCTATGATAGGTCGGCTGAGTTGGTGTGAGTTGTAACTGCCTATAAATATGGAGGGGTGTGTCATTTGTAAAGAGGTTGATTTTGAATAAAACTTTGTTTGAGTTCTTTGTGCCTCTTTGAAATTGGAAGTTGAGCGTTGTCTCCTTTCTCCTTTTTCGGTTATTCGAGTGCACTCGAATCAACGGATTTGAAGCCGATTCACGGAATCTCATGCGCGAGATCAACATAGAAGAGTCGTAGATCTTTTAACATGGTATCGTGCGCGATCAACGTGTTGGAGATAGCTAGAATTCGGTATCTCTCGAGATCAATGAATTTGGGCATTCGTTATTTTCAAACCATCGATTCATCTTGTTTCATCTAATCGTTTCAACGATTAGTTTGACACGAAATCTTCATTTCGTTGTCATCCGTTATATCCGCTGCGTCACTCGTCCTCAACCTTCTGACCACCGAAATAGTAGCGACTCCGGCCATATGTTCATCAACCATCATGCTATCATTCCCCACAAACTCATTCAGCTCGATCATTTCAACAAGTAATGCCGACCAAAACAAATAATCTAGTTAAAACTAGGGTTCTGGACAAGAAAACGTCACCGCCGCCACCTCGATGAAGTTCATCGCCATCCTGTATTTTCCCTGACCTCTCTGGTCGTTCTACTACCACCAGTGAAGACCATGTGCATCCCGGACAACTAGATCAACCGAGGCAACCCAAAACATCAATTCCAGTTCAACTTGAATTGCTCGCAAATCCTAATACTAAAATTTATAATTTCACTTCTAAAAATCGTGATTTTGGATAAAGTTTCAGTTTATATTCCTGGATTGCTAAATTTAGATGTTTGAATTTCCACTTATATTAAACTTGCTATGTTCTTTTTGGATTCTAGAAACATTCAGTTTAAATTTTAACTTAGTTATAATTTTAACCATTAATCTATCATTAAACAAACAAATTTTGTTAAGAATCTAAGTCCTAACAGAGATCAGATAAGATGATAATGAATTTTGATTAAAACTGAGCTTGAAAACAAAGAACAGGCATGCACACATCCTACATATATGTACACAGAAAATCCAATCATATACAGACATTCTTAGCTTCATATATTAACATGCAACTACAACTATACTTAAGATTTTTAAGAAAAGTGTTACTCACTTGATAATTTGAAAACAGAGCCCCTTTTTGTTTTAAAACTTTAATGCTGAAATGCCTTTGAAAACTTGAACTCCATTAAACTGAAAAGCTCCTGATAAATAAATGCATGTTGGTTCTTGATTTCCATATTTTGAAATAATGCAGGTCTTCAGATTTTAATATGTTGACAGGTTAGGTTTTAAGATTTTAGATTTACAGGGAAATGATTCGTAGGCTTGATATTTGAAGATGGTGCAGGTTATTGTTTTCTGGAAAAATTGAAAGTGTTATGCAGGCCTTGCATTTTGAAATGGATTACAGGCAAAAGGGATAGCATGTTTGAACTGAGGCTTTTGAAGATGATTATTGACCTTTATTTTGAACATGATTTACTTGGTTACAAATTTTGGATCTGAAAAATAGTTTTCATGTTTCCAGATTTGTTTTGCATTTTGGGTTTGAAGATTTATGTTTGGCTTTTGATTTTGAAAAAGGAAAGAAATGAAGAATGTGAAAGTGTTTTATATGGAATTTTTTTTTGTTTAATTAAAATTTAAAGAAAATAAAGCAAGTATTGACACTTGTCCTATACATTAACATTTGTCACCTTAAATGTCTTATTTCCTAACATATGTTCTTTTAATTAGTAAAATGTTTACATTTGTCTTAAATGTTAATTTTTTATAATTGTGTAATTTAGTTATAGTTAAATGCTAATAAGTTATTTAGTTAACAAGTTAATATAAGATAAAAGTGAATCTTAATTTAATTAATTAGTTAACATGTATTTATTTATATGTGGATAATTTCAAAATGATAAATCCAATATAGTTTATAAAAAATAAAGTTTATGCAAATATCTTAAAATCAAAACAAATTAAAACTATTTATACTTTAAATTTCAAAGCTTTGAATTCAAGTTCAAATTAAATTTTGAAATCAAGCTATATATATATATATATATATATATACATATATAACTACACAAATCAAATTTTGGAAAAGAATCATTTTATTAAAATCTATTTGTTAAAACAATACATTATTATATTTTGAAAATAACAATTTTGATAACTCTAAATAATTTATAAAAGAAATTGTTTCTTTATTAATAAATTACTTATTTTATCCAACTATATCAAAATAACCTTTATTATTATTTTTATTTAAATTTAAACTTGAGTTAAACATATCTTAAATCATTTAAACATTTTCCTTATGTATTTAAAATCATTTGGTTATTTATTATATACTTTTAAAAGCCTATTATTAAATAAACCAATTTAAGCAAATTAAATTTTTATCTTATCAATTTAAAACCATATTTTATCTATTCAATAGCTTTTAAAAGATAAATCTATTAATTAAATATTTATTTTAATTGGATTATTAAATTAATTCAAATATTATTACATTGGTTATCGAATCAATTTAATTTTTATTTTAGATTATTAAATTGATATTGCTTTCAAATTCCGGGTCATCAAACTTGAGGCTGCGTTTTACCTTTCTGATTAGCAGTCCCTCTTGGAATGCTAACACCGCCCTTCCGGTAGTGATGCAGTCAGTGCCAACATTCATCTATATAAGTTATCCAGGATAAGGACAAATCGAAGGCACTACTTCTACTACATCCATTTTGGAATCACCCTCAGAATTAGTAGCAAGCAGCCCTTGTACTTCAATGGCCCCGTGTTCGATCCCATGCTTCAAGATGTCTTTATTATGAAACGTTTGGGTTGGATCGAAGCGGTTTCCGAATAATATATCTGATCTCGATCTCTTCGAAACAACTTTCGATATTTTATGGTAAACTCATCCCCAGTTCTTTAGGAAATAAATAGACAAATGATGAGAGCGGAGTTTACCTCCTAATTGTTTGTGGACGGATTTCCTTATCATTCATCCTAGAAGAATGACACAAGTTTATACGTACAGTATAGCACCTTCGACGGTAACTGTACCATATAATTCTCGTGTTTCTCCTAGATATTTCCAATATTACATTTTGGGTCCAGCTTTGATAGTCGGTTATATAAATATCAATTAAACAAACATCCAATCATGGTTTAATTTCTATATGGGATCCATTAAGTGTAACGCCCCGAAAATTTTGTTAATTAAAATGTGTATATTTTATTGATTTTAAATATTAATAAGTGAAATTTATAAGTCGAATAAATTTTATTCCGAATAATTGGATTTAATTGGATAATTAAATCGATAATTTAATATTGGAAAATACAGAAATAATTGAAAATTGGGTTTAATATGATTGAAAACGATTTGTAAAATTTCATTTAATCATATTGGAGTTAGAATGATGTTATAGAACTTTTAAAATTGGATTTAAAGTTGATTTGTGAAAATTGAATATTTTAATATTTAATCGACGAGTTAAAATAGCCATTTTTCAAACAGTCTCAGAATTCGACGAAACTAGTTTCATCGGATCCATAATGTGATATTATTGTAAGATTTCAAATTTCGTGTCAATCGGATTTACCATTTGTCCGGGGCAAGCCAAAACGCATAGAAATTTGTTTAAATCGATTTAATTTAAAATTGATCGTTTATTGCCGTAACTCACACAAATGATCGAATTGGCTCCCGAATCATATTCCATTATGTCCGGAATGTGGGGTAAACCCTAGAAACGCCAGTTACCCCGTGAGATTTGGAGTTCGGAAAATTTCGAGTGAATAGTAATTTGCAAATTTTCTATAAAAGGCCCTCCTTTGTCACAATTTACAACACAACCCTAACCCTAAATAGCCAGCCGCCTTCTACAGTATCAATGGCCGAAATTCTCTTGTTTTCTTCTTCAATTATTTCACAATCCACGCATCAATTCGAAAATTCTTCAACTACGAAGTTGTAGATCGTAGCGAGAACTACGAGATCAACGGTGGTGATCTGAATTGGGGCCGTGTAGTGGTCACTAGGGGCCCGCGTTGACCGGCCGTTCATGCTCGTTTTCACGACAATGGGGGAGGCCGAGCTCTGAGTGGTTGTGGCCGATGGTGGTGTTCGAGTAGTGCTTCGACGTGACGCTAGCTGATCGTGGTGGAAGTGCGTGAATTGGTTGCGGCTAGTAAGGTTTGGGTGGCGGCCGAGTGGGTTAGGTTGCGTGTTTTATCTGGGGGAGAAGAAGAAGGCCGAACAACCTAGATTCCATCAAGCTGAAGTGAACGGCTGTGATTTAATCTAGGTTAAAAAAATAAAAGAAATTGTAAATTATATTTATATTAATTCGTTCAAACTTTAAAAGTGTGTAACTTTTTCATACGAGGTCCGTTTTGGACGAAACGAATTGCCATGGGTTCGTTTTGTTGAGCACTACGAAATGAAACTAGATTGGAGTCGTTTGAAGATAGTGAGAATTTCGGTAAAATTAAACGCGCATTTAATTTTATTCGAAATAAAACACTGAAACTGTTATCGAAAACTCAAGGTGAGAACTTCTCACTCAATCGAATAGTTTCAATTTAAATTTTAAATAGTTAGATTTAAAACTGTTGATTGTATGTCTGGATGATAAATTATTATCTGTTATTGATTTAAATAGACATTATACGCCGTATTATAAGCGGATGTTATTTATTAAAAACATATACCGCGATAATTCCAACTTGTATGGAATTGGTATTATATATGTACTTGGAGTTGATTTTCCCGCATTATATAACGGATGAGACCCTATTGCGCCGTATAATAGCGGATAATATTTTATAAATCCCTATACCGCGATATTCCGTATTGGAAACGGAATTGGTATTGTGCAAACATCTGTGGATGCCGGGAAACAGGTTGGAGGGATCCAACTGGATTCCTCAATTGTATTGATTTATTTACAGATATTGTTATATATTCTGATTATCATATCGATATATGATGTTTGGATGTCGTGATTGACTATTTGGTATGTTGCATCATTGGGCCAATTTGGAATTTAAAAAAAAAGATTTTTAAGTGATGATTTTCAAACTGAAAAAGTTACTTTTTTTAAAGTATATGTTTATTTAATTTTTGAATTGATTCATTTTAAATAAATAAACGTCAAAAATTTAAAGTTATAAAAATTATGTTTTTTGTGAAATATAACAAAGTCTGATTTTTAAATAAATAGTTGATTAATTTATAAAATGGTTTAAATTGGGATTTTTGAATTATAATAAACGATTTATATAAAAGATTTATAAAATTGATATTTTATAAATTAAAAATATTGGAATTATAAAATGAGTTTTTATAAGTGTTAAAATGAAATAAAAATGGATTTCATAAGTAAATGAAATTTATAGATTTATAAATTGGGAAGTTATAAAATGAATAGATTTTTGTAAAATAAAAGATTTATAAGTAATTAACTTATAAATTAGATTTTATGTATAAAATTGAGTTATAAAAGGAATTGGTTAATAAAGCGATTTTATAAATCGAAGTTTTTATAAATAGAATTGGAATTTATAAACTTGTTTTATAAATCCGAAATCAATTGAATTTGATAAATTAAACATAGAAGTTACTAAAGGAGATATATTCGTGATTTTGGACAACGAATTATCCTTTAAGTCAAATGTTGTAATAATAAGAGTTTGGTTGGGAATTATATTCACGATTTTGGACAGTGAAATATTATTAAATAAAATGGATACGGTTTGGGAAAATGAATTTATAAAATAAAGCTAATTGTTTTAAAAGATGTTTTAAAATGTATTATGAATCGAAACAATAGATTTCAACATTCATTGTTGAAATAGACATTTTCGAAAAATAGAAGGAAATGGTGCACTATAACACTGTTGTTATAGTAAATGATTTCTGACAGGAAATGTTTTATATACTATTGGGATTTATATATCTATCTTAATTTCGAATCCCTATACTAGTGATTTTGGGTTGTCGTAGCGATGTTTTACGCAACATTTGTTTTGACTCAAATAAATGTGTTTAAGCGCACGTTTTCTTTAAAGAATGAAATATATACTTAATTTCGATTTAAGTATATTGAATATTTTCCAAGTGTTGAAAATAAATGGATTTGTGAATTACTTATTATTAAATAAGTATGGAAATGTTTTTCCAATATGAAGTGAATGTTTTGAGATTTTATCTTTTAAAGATAAATTGAAATGAATATTAGAAATCGATTTGAAAATCATATATTCATATTTTGGAATTCTAATTCACTATGGAATTTATAAAAGAAAGGGAAATTTGATTAAAAATAAACATTGATTTATTTCTGAAGTGTGGAAATAAATTTACGGATTTGGAACGTAAATATAAAGTAAATCGGTAAGGATTTATTTAATTGGTGAACCATTTTGAAATGAAAATGAATTAAGATTTGTGAATATATCCCGTATAGGGAAATGATTTGAAATTTGTTTTCAAAAGTTATAAAGGTGAAAAGTGATTTGAAATTTGTTTTCAAATGTTGAAATGTGGAAAATATATATCTTGTAAATATATTTTTGGAAAATAAATAATTTGGAAAATTATTTGGAACTTGGTGATGTGGTGCATGTCTATTGATAGTTAAATAACCGACTATCAATATTTACCTTTAAATAGGTATTTGTTGTGATTTGCTTGAATTTGAATGCCACACTTATTTTTTAAAATAAGCGCTCAGTATTCGGGTTAGCCGGGAAAGGACCTTTGGGTCGTATAACCCATTCCAAATATGTGATACGTTGTTATGGATTGCATTTGATGAAAGGTGTTGAAGATCGGATATTTGTGAAAATGGAAGGATTACCGTCGAATGTTTCTGCATCGGCTGATCTCCGATATCGAAATTTATTACCCTTTGTGATGGGAAGTCCGGTCGTGATTAATGATTATCCGGGTTGCAAGGACTTCTTTGGAAGTGCCTTCGGTTCCGTTCGATCCCGGAATGGACTTGTATGGAAGTGTGTCTGACGTTACAATTTGAGATGTAAAGCTGGTTTCTATCAAATATATTTCCGTTGGTGGCGGAGAATTTATTCTCTTAGCTTAACACCCTTAGAGGTTTTGTAGTTGTTGGTTACTAGTGATACATTCTCAAATTGGTAATGTGGCATACGAAGTGCTGTTGAGCATTTGTTGATCAAAGCACAACTTTTGTATAAAGCGTGGCTTTGTGGACGAGACTTCATCGGACCTCACACCCCGGAAATGGTCAAAACAGGAAGGATGCAGCAAGGTTATTAGGGGGTAGCGCCCCTTTAGTGTATGTCATTCCTTCTGGATAGAGGTGGTATCATGGTATGGAGCCCAAATACTTAACCTATGTCGTTGCTGCAAATTTATTACTTTGTGGTTGTTGGAATCGAGGATCGTCGGATATAGATCGGTGATGATCGGGGAATGAAATTTTCATGTCAGTAGTTACCCCGTTTGAAGGGTAACCCGGCCTTGTGTTGGCAGAGATCCGGTTAGGTTCTCAGGTCGTCTTTCCAGAGGCGTACCCATATGGCAATGGGAAGTTCCTTGGCCTGACCATTTGTTGGAAATCCAAAGAAACAATATAATCTTGTACAGTTTTAGTTGTAGAACCTACCATTTACTTATGGTGGTCACCACTGTTTAGATGGTAGCTATGGTAGGCATAAGTGCGGAATGCCTTTGCTGGCTAAGATTTATATCTTTACTTTTGAAATGATTTCTCCTACACTATGCACTAGTAATAATATCAAATGTTTCTTTTTAATGCGTATCAAGCATCTTTGACTATCATAAGGAGAAATCTCCTCCGACTCTGCGTTTGCATTGTGTGTGTATGCGGGAGGCCTTATGGTAGCCTCATTTTCCAAAAAGCATTGAGAATCTATTTTAAAAATATTCCTGTTGTTTGTTTTAAAGATAAACTATTTTAAGTTCTCACACCAGTCCCATTATTGACCTAGAGTTTATTGTTTTCCTTCCTAAACTCTGGGTGCCCACTAATTTCCACACAGGAAGTCTAGAGTTAGGTTATTAGGATATTCTAGAATTCAGGAGTTGCAGGAGGCAAGCTGGATGACATGGCGTATCAACTAGTATATATTATTTCTTTTCCATTGTTATTGTTTGTTGTTGTACACTCTGATGATGTAATGTGATGTGATGTGATGTAATAACTGATATAGTTCTTTGTTTAAAGATTATTTATTTATCTATTATATGTTGTTCCGCTGTGATTATGAGATTCTAATATTATTTTGTTGTTCCTTTCTGTTCTGTTCTATCTTTTTCTCTCTTCTTCTATCTTTTTCATCTTCTTTAACCCTAACGGTACGGTTTTCGGCCTTCGATTTCTCAGCAGTTGATACAGTGGACGTATTGATGTTGGTTTTCGAGCGTCGAAAAATCGTGATCGTTACACTAAGCCTTTATTAATTCTCTTTAATTAATAAAACCACTCTATAAAATGTGATCAAAAGATCTTTTCAAAACACTATTCCCAAACCCCTTACATTTCCTTTATACTTGGGAACCTTTATATACTTATCTTAATGGTATAAATATATTACCAAAACATTTTACTTTTCATGCTTTAAAACAAAATCAAATACTTATCTTATCGGTATAAGTATATTTACAAACTTTTCAAAGTTTCCTTCTTCCCAAATCCAAACATTTCTTCCAAATGAAACATTCTGCATATCCTTTATCAAAAAATCCCTTTTAAGAGCTTATCTCATATTTAAAAATTAACTTATAACTTTCAAAAAAAGTTATAACCCACTTTTGTAAACCCTTAATTTAATTTATAGACCTCTTTCAAAATCTCTGAAATAATTTATAAACTTTTTCCTAATTTTAAAACTCTTTATATAAACCTTTCTATACTCCTTTATAAATACCATTTAAAAAACATCACTTGTAAAACACCTTAATAAACCTTTTCATTAGAAAAACCACTTTCTATAAACAAGTTATCATTTATAAATACCTTTATGAGAATTATATAGCTTGAAAAACCATTTATAAAACCTTAGCCTCAAATTGATTAAAGAATTAAAGTAAATTCAGACCATACTTTATAAATTCCAAATGAGGCTTAGCAGTTTCAATGATACTAATTTAAGTTACTATTTGATTTCAATTCGATTCCCAAATCACATAACAATTATTTACATAAGCTACCATATATGTAAATACAGTTCATATCCAATCAGGGAATACCACGTCAATATAACTAATTGGCATTTACAAGTCCAAATAACATAAAAACATGATGGTGATTTATCCTGCTAAATAGATGCCATAGCAGAACGAGAATTTGTTCTGCTTAACACATGTCCACACAATCAAATCACTTATACTATAGCCGAATGATGTTTTATTCTGCTAATAGATGTCATTTAATTTTCCTAATCATATGGGTTACTTAAGGGTTAGGACAAGAGATCCTTTGATATGGAATCGATTTACTTTGAAAAAGAAAATTGATTAAAGCACATTCTTTTTAGTTTAAAATCACCTTTGAAAAGTTAAAAGTATATTTAAGCAGCTTAAACCCTAACTAAATCTTAATTAATCCAATTTAAATCAAGATTAAATCCTAATGAAACTCTAATTAGGCTTAATGAACTTAGTTAAGTACAATTAACTTCATAATGCAACTTGGTTAAGGTTAAACCAAATTGTTTAAGACTTAAACCCATTAATTAAATATTAACTAAATAGCCCATTAATTAAATATATAATTAATTGATCTTTAATCTTACTTAAATAACTATTAATGACTTAATTAATTTTTAACCCTATTAGTCACTAATTAAAACTTTATAAATCAACTAATAGTCATTAACTTAACTTAAGTGATGATTAACCTCTAATCGCCGTCTTAATTGCCAATTAGGTGCTAATTACCTTCTAATTAACTAATTAACTAATTAATTAATTATATTACAACTTAATTACTTTTTGATATTACTATATAAGTTTGAAAAACTTAGTAAAACAATTTTAAAATAAAATAAATTTGAAATAGAAATTCAATCCTTTGCTGAACTACATCCATTGCGACGGTCACTATCAGTGCAGTTTTCTCTAATGCACCTTTAAGTGAAACTACTTAACTAAAACCATACTATTCCACGATTGAAATATATCTTAGTAAATTTTCACACTTTAAAACCAATTACGCAAACTTTAACCACAATCTAAACTTTAAACTCTTTGTTAATGTAAAAATCAAACGCTAACACCCCGATGCAAATAGAGATTTGAATGAAAGCACCACCCGTTAACACGGGAAATAGAACAATTAGTAATTCGCTGAAAAAGCAGTAAGAGACACAGAGTTTATAGTGGTTCGGCTTATGATCAAGCCTACGTCCACTTTAATCCTTCTTTATTGCTAATATCATTACAATCCTTTACATTTCCTTCAATTACAATTCACTTCAAAAGACAAGTAGCTAGAAGAACTTCGATGCAAGAGAATTCTCCGAATTCATGGTTGAATGTATCAAATATTATTTGAAGTTGATTGAAGCTTCTTGTGAGTTTCAAGTGTTGGAGTAAGGCTTGGTTTTAAGATGGCAGAGTCTCAATGCTTTTGAGCAAATGATCGAAAAGTCCCCCTCATGTTGGAGCTTAGGGTGTATTTATAGGAGATTTCCGGGGTGAAGTATAGGTCACGCGCGACCTAAGATAGATCGTATGTCGGTGGCGAGTCAAGGGGAAGCGAGCCGCAACTTAGCCGGTCCTTCCACTGTTCTCTGTACTAGCTGATAGGCCCTCGCGACTTAAGAGGGAGCGGCATCATTTATTGACCAAGTATTAGATCTTGAATGACCTAAGATATGTTGTAGGTCAGAGGTGGCGACTTAAGATAGGTCGTGGACTACATATGAGCGACCTAACAGATGGGAACTTCGGGCCTTCCTGATAGCACTGGCTTCTCCTGAATGAAGTACTAAGTCGTGGACGACTTAGGGAAAGTCCTCGCGACTTAAGGGAAAGCGGTATATCTTTACTACCAAGCATTATGTTGTGAGTGATCCAAGGAAGGTCGTTGGGTCGATAACTCCATGAGTCGCTTACTAGTTAAATCGCTGCTCCCCTTAAGTCGCTCACCCCTCTTAAGTCGTTAAGTCCTTAAGTCGTCCAACTCTCTAAGTCGCTGGCCACCTTAAGTCGCTTACCCTTTGAGTCGTTGACCTCCTTAAGTCGCTTACCCTTTGAGTCGCTGCTTCACTTCAGAAGTTAAGTCGCTTAGCCTGCTTCAGATGTTAAGCCGCCAATTCCTTTGTGTCACTGAGTCGCTAAACATAGGAGTTAGCATTTGCCCCTTGAAATACATGCCTAGGTCGTAGGTCGTGTGGTTCGATCTAGTCCCTAAGTCGTGACCGACTCAAGAAGCTTGTTAACTCGCACGTCCATCCATCTTCTCCTCTACTTCCAATATAAGCCGTTAAGTCGCTTCTTCCTCTTTACTTCATTGCTTATCATTCTGCCGCCACTGTTGCATCCGAGCTCAAAAGCTAACACAAAATCCTCCTCTTTGCATCCTTGACCGCTATTTAAACATCAGGTTTAGGTAATTCTGATCATCTTTCCATTGTATTTGCCACCAACCCTTCCATAACCATTTCAATACAGTTTTTGTTTCCATGTTGTGAGATTACACCCCGATTCGTCCTCTGGCCGTCGTCGACTGTTGGCAATTACCTTAAAAAATGAATCGGCTTAGGATCTTATGGAGTTATTTGGCAAGCGTTTGAATTCGTGTAGTTAGCAACAGTTTCTGGAGATTCGGAGGAGGTGATGGGATCTTAGATGTTTTGAGGAGACGAAGAAACACTTGGTTAACGGGTTAGTGGATTTTGGGTTTAGACATGGTGCTTCAAACGACACAATGGTAGATAAACACGTGGCAACGTGTAATTGGTGAGTAGTGGGGCTTATTGGTTCCAACGGGAGAAAACCTTGGATCGCTCCATCATCCAGAAACGACCTAAGGAACTCAAGCGACTTAAGGATCCCTGCCACTCAACAGATTTGGCCGATCTGACAATTTTTGCGACTTAACCTCTAGGTCGTATGAGCGACTTTTCCATTGGGTCGTGAACGACTTAAACTTTAGGTCGTGGACGACTTAGCACTTGGACAATTTTTCACTGCCGAACTTTTTCCCTCAGCCTAAGCCAATTTCATCTTATCCTGTTA
This sequence comes from Allium cepa, assembly GCA_030765085.1. Taxonomy (NCBI): domain Eukaryota; kingdom Viridiplantae; phylum Streptophyta; class Magnoliopsida; order Asparagales; family Amaryllidaceae; genus Allium; species Allium cepa. Next base: position 751,466,927 of record CM060931.1, on the reverse strand, counting down.
GGTCGTGAACGACTTAGGACTTAGTGAATTTTTGGACTGTGACTACATGGCTTGAACAAAACTTGAAAACTTCGAGACATTGATAGAGCTTGATTGTACTCCCAACTCGAACTTTGAATTGCCGAAATAACTTTCATGACTTTGCTATGCTTTCTTAACAGATTATATCAAATTTGATGCTAATAACCTGTTAAATACAACATTTGCAGAAAACTAGGACGAATATACTGCCACTGATTGCCCACATCGAATGACAGATTAGTCGATAATGGATAATTAACTTAAAGAAATTGTACGAAATGCCATGAATCGACAAACTCAAGTGAAGTATTAAAACAATGTTAATCAACTAAAGTCAATTTGTTTGCGTTAATACTGCACTTGTATTTGGACTTAAAGCGACAAGTCTTGAAATATTGTAATTGACACATGTTTAATTTCAATTATATTTGCTTGTTGCTTTGTTAGCTCTACACAACACTTCACACATTTAGGAAACGTGCACCTTCATGTTTGAATATCCAGTTGTTTATGTAGAATGGCTTCACATCAAGAAGAAGTGGTAGCTCAAGCTGGAGAGACCTTTCCGACAGCTATTCCCGTAGTGAATCCTCCAGAAAGAACTCCGACTACCTTAACTCAGAGAGCATTTAACCAGTCACGCATTCAATTTTGCCTTGCTGAGAGTGATGCTTTACTTCCCGGGCCGAACGATACTGTCGATAATCCACCTTACGATTTTGTAGCAGTCAATCGCCAGATGTGCCTAAGTGGAGCAATTCCTCCTTTTAACGATTTTCTTCGAACGCCTCTCCTTCGGTTGACCATTTCTCTGTTTCAACTACATCCCAATGGCTATGCTATCCTGATGGGGTTATGTGTTTTATTTAGGAGAACTCTTGATCGTTTGCCGAGCTTCGAAGAAATTTGCTACCTATGCTCATTTGCTAAGAATAAAGACCATCCCTCCATTACTGTTGTAAGAAGCACTAGGAATCGTAAACTCATTACCGATCTTTCCGAAAGCGCACATGGCTTCTTGAACCAGTTTTTCTTTGTTCGCTGCCCCCCAGAGTTTTATGCTATCTGGAGAGTAGGAAGTAAGATTACCTGCTTCTTATTTTTTTCATTCTTGACCTTTTCGAGATCTGAGTTGCTAAGTGCTAATTTTACTCTTTCCTTTTTCAGCACTTCCTCCCACCTCTAGAGATCCAGGCTACAAGCAAATTTTTGAAAGACTGAGTGCCATGGCTGCTGAGGAAAGGAGCATAAAATTTCTGTTGAAGGATGAGTTTCTACATCAGTTTGGACTTCTACATTCTTCCCGCTCTACACAACCTCACGCAGTCCCTGATTCACCAGCTAAAGCATTAGATGCCCCAGTTTCTATCGATGAACCCGTACCGAAGGAACTTTCAGCTGAGGCTTCGTTGGTAAAATGTTCTACTCCAACTGTCATTGCGGGACCATCTTGCAAACTTGCTCTTTCCCCAGTTATCGAAAAAGAAGAAGATCTTCAACAAACCGGGAAGACTACTGAAGAAGGGGTTGAGGTGAAGAGCCCTGTTGAACACAATGGTAATGACACTTTCGAAGGGTTGAGTGACTTTATGGTTACGTCTCAAGAACTCTTTAAAGACGACCTGTCTGCTGCTAAAATTGTATCTCCAGCGGTTGAAGCGACATCTGCTCTTCAACTGACTCCTCCAGCTCAAGAATCAACATTAGCTGTAAAATCTGTCACCACCCCCCAACTAAGGAGCGGTTCGTAGTTCGGCACGTGTAGTTTGCACACACCACACACACTTAGGATTTATTGGCACTAATATGCACTTAACTCCTTGCAATTTGAAGATTCTCAAGTTATGGTTCTTTTTCAATTTCAGGTTCTTCAATGGGGCTAAGTGGCTCGTATTATGATGACTTTAAGCAGTATGGCAGAAGCAGTCAATATGATTACAGGCGCTATCTTCCCCCTCACAGGGAAACTGATGAGGAGAGGGCTGCTCGGAAAGCTCAGGAGAGAAGAGCATACGAAGAACGGTACGGGAGAGGGGAAGAACGTCGTGACTCTTCCCACAGAGAGGATGATTCCCTTAAACGGAAATCCCATGACGACAAAGGGAAGAGCCACGCCGCCGAAGGTTCAAGCAAACGGACCAAGCACGATGAAAAGTCGTCATATGACATTCCTAAAGAGCCCATTGCTTCGGTGCCTCCTCAATCTCCTGCTCTCGCTCGTACCTATATTCAGACGATCATTGGCATGCCCTCATATCAGGTCGGACCAGGCCCAGCTACTCTTCAAAGTCGATTTCCAAACTGGTGCTTGAAGGGAGTTCGCTTTGATCTTGATCTGGTTCCAATCGACAAACCATCCATGTTGCGAAATCTTGACGCTGTCAAGCTTGATATTGAGAGAATGTCGAATCGGTAGAAACTTGTCGACGAACTCCAGAGAGTGAACCGTGCGAACCTTGAGGCTATGTTGACCATGGAGAATGATAAATCCGAATGGAAAAAGACTCTTGATCAACATGACGCAGAGATGAGGAGCATCGCCGCTTATAATGAAAAGCTTGAAGCGGAAGTTGGAAAGCTTAAAGAGGAGCTTGCTACGTCCTCCACTTCCTATTCTCAAAGGGAAAGTGTGCTTCTGCAACAAGTGCGGGATGCTCATGCTAGCCAACGAGAGGCCGAAGATAAACTCATGCGGTAGGAAAAGGTTATAGAAGATTATCGCGCTGAAGTTGCACAGTTGCGACAACAGACCAACTCTCAGAACCTCGAAATTGAGACGTTAAAAACTCGACTTGCTACAGTTGAGAGAGAGCGCGATGTGGCTGTTGCCGGTAAAATTGCAGCTGTAGAAGCTCATCAAGTCACCAAAGCCGATGTCAGTTCGACATTATTCGACTTCTACTTGCAAATTATCCTAGGGCGTGGCAGTCTAGAATTTTTGGGCCCCAAATATGAAATCACTCTGGCTGAAGTATGGGAAGCTGCGCTTGACATGCTTAAAGATGTTGGGTATGCCGAAGAAGAACTCGAGGCACATTATCTGGATGACGGAGCTCGTGCAGCCCTCGCCAGAGGGAAAGAAAAACTCGCTAGAGAGCGTGTTGGGATGATGAGAGAGGAGCATCAAGAGAAAGAAGCACCATCAATTGCCCCTGTCCCTCCTTCAATTTTGGCCGATGTTGACATCACAGGCTCCGGTTCTCATTCTCCGTCCCCTGCTAAAGTTATAATTGAGATTACAAGCGCGCAGGGTGGAGATGAAGGCGAAAAGAGCACCGAAGCACAAGCTTATGAAGTTGACAATAGGAAGCCGACTTCTCCAGGTAACTCTATTGTTAATCTTGCCCAAGTGGACTGCTTGTTTGCTTCGATCGAGTTTAATGAGCTTCTCGATTATTTTTTAAATCTCAATGAGCCTTTATCCCCTCTCTTTACTGATTATAATCTCTTTTCTTCTGTAGAGAAAGTGCCTAGTGTAATAGAAACTTCTCCTCCTCTAGCTGTTCCTCCTCCAACCTTTCAAATTACTCCTACTTCCCAGCCGGGATCGCAGGAAGAATTAATAGGAGCCCTTCAAGACTTGGACGATCCAGCCGCTTCGCAGGAGCAGAAGGCCGAAGGACTTGAAGGAGGCGAAGTATCTTCGGAGCGAACCCTTTCTGATGACATAAAATTGTCTGCTCTTGTCACTCCGGGGAGCGAGTCTTTTTCAAGAAGGAGGAGGAAGCGTACAACTTCAAAGAAGAAAGGGAGAAGCATTTCTGCTACTGAAAAGGAAACGGAAGTTGATCCAGCACTAGCTCTCTCTCTTTCTCCCCCAACTCTCCCAAGTCGGCTTGAAAAATTGCCTATTGAACCAGGTGAAGGCTCTAAAGGTGGTGGGAGAAAGAAGTGATGAGCCCCGCTTTCCCTACTTTGCTTTACTTTTTGCTTTTTTGCATGTACTGGCCGGAGATTGTGCGGGTACCGGCCCTCGCATTTCTTTATCCGGACACATGTACCTGTATAAAATTTTCGTAGTATTGAATAAAATGTTCCTTTTACCTATACAAACTTCTATTTGTATTTGAGAATACATTTATTCTTTATTTTATACAAGTTCTTCGTTTCCTTTGTGCGATATTGCAATGAGCCTATGGTATGTTGTTTGAGCATTGTTTCCATTCTTGTACTTATAGTGTGCTGCCCCATACCATGGTTTATTGCAATCTCTTTCACATTGGCAAAGTGTTTTAGAGAACTATTCCTCTATTTCGAGAAGACTTATACTCTTTCTTTAGAGAGCAGCTTTTCCATTTGAAGGAGGCTTGCATCTATACCTCATAGGATAATACTTCCATTTTAAGGAAATATTTTTCGTATTTAGTAGATGTGCCTCATTTTGGAGGAGTTTTTTCTCTTTTCTCTTTCTTCTCTTTTTTTTGTTGCGAAGTTTTTACACTTCACTTTTTTTGGAGAAAATCACTTTTATTTTGAGTGAACTTTCTTTCGCGGTATAGTGGGCTTTGACTTGCTTGTGCCTCTGGAAAGAGGGCTTTTTGTTTGATTGTGCCTCTGGGAAGAGGGCTTTTTGTTTCTGCCTCTTGGGAGAGGCTTTTATCTTTTCCCTGTTCGCTGGGAAGCGGGCCTCCGAAGAGGGCTTTTCACATTTCGACTCGCATGAAGTTTTATTTCAAATCATGGTGAAATGTGTGCCTCTGAGTAGGGCTTTTACCTAGAAGTTTGGAGTTTCTTTCTCTTAGTTGGATGGATTCACGGGGTGGACACAAGTGTCCTGTGCCACCGATCAGTCCTCAACTTTATGTCGAGAAAGAACTCTCTTTTTCTGGCGCGGCTCGCTCGAGATCTTTTGACATTTCAACTATGGTGAAATGGGCCTCCGAAGAGGGCTTTTCACATCTCAGCACTTGTGAAGTTTTATTTTAGATCCCTGTGAGATGAGTGCCTCCGAGGATGCCTGGAAGTTTCTTCCTCATTGTTGGTGGGATTCACGGGGCGAGCGCGAGTAACTTGGACGTTTGTTTACGTAGATTGTCTCAACTAGTGAACGAGCGCCTTGCCTTCCACTTGGGAAGGTGCCTCCGGTCGTCTCATGGACTCACGGGGAGGACGCAAGTTACTTGGACGCTTGTCTACGCAAACTGTCTCAACTAGTAAACAAGCGCTTTGCCTTCCTGTTGGGAAGGTGCTTCCGATCATTCCATACCATGTTGAGAAAGTCTTCTGGCATGCCCCGTTTGAGGTCTTTATCCTCCGAAGAGTTGTGCCTCCGAAGAGGTCTTTTGCTGTTTGATGCTTGCCCGCCCATGTCTCTTTGCCATTTATTCATATCGGCGATCCCCGTTATCTTTTTCAAATACCCTTCCCTTCTAGTTGCCAGCAATCTCCCTTATTCAAAGAAATATACTTCATAGTCAAGCGAGTTGGTGGTGGTAGACACAGGCTATTTAACTGGATGCTCGTTTGTACAAACATTCACAGTTAGTTAGAAATGGTCCACTTCCAGCCACATCGCTAACTTTTGTTCGAAGCACTTCTTTCATAGGATTTGAATATGGAAATTTTGGATGGTTTAGCGTTTGCTTGCTGGGTGATGTCGGAGATCGCTTGGTCTCATGATGGGTAAGCTTTGTTTTTATGGCCTGCATTGTTAAATCGACATTTTAGCAATACAATTAACGTATTTTATATGTCAAAATAAAACAAAGCAGTTTATAACAGTAAAGAACACAAGATTTATAGTGGTTCGGCCAAGAACTGGGCCTACATCCACTTTATAGCTCTTATTATTCACTTGCACTGACTTTACAACGGCTTTCATCACAAGAATCATACATTCATCGTTCTTTTACAATATTTCATTAAAGCCTTTAAGTAAAATATGGGCGCAAATGATTGCTGTTCCAAGCTCTTGGAATTGAATCTCCTTCGACAGTTACAAGTTTGAATGTGCCATCAAGAAGTTTTTGGCTTATAACATACGGCCCTTCCCAGTTTGGTCCCAGCACGCCTGTAGGTGTCATAATTCTTTTTAAGATTAGATCGTCCACTTCAAAGCTGCGTCGGCGAACTTTGGAATTGAAGTACCTGGCTATTCTTTGCTGGTGAGTTGCAGTTCTGAGTTCAGCCTCTTCTCTTTTCTCATGAAGGAAGTCAAGGGCTTCAAGCTGCAACTTTTCATTTTCGACTTGATTAAAATAGATTCTTCTATGTGAAGGGACCTCTATTTCTACCGAAATCATTGTCTCTGATCCATATGCCAATGAAATGGAGTGTGCCCCGTCGCAGTTTTATGTGTAGTTCTATATGCCCATAGTGCTAGTGGAAGTTTATCGACCCAACCACCTTTCGCTTTTTCTAGCTGTTTTTTGATGATGGATTTGATAATTTTGTTTACTGCTTCCACTTACCCGTTTGCCTGCGGATGAGCCACTGTTGAGAAACTTTTCTGGATCTTGAATTTTTTGCAAAAATCTTGGAACTATTCACTTTCAAATTGGGTTTCATTGTCCGTGATTATCTTTTAAGGTACTCCATACCTGCAAATGATACTCTTAGTTACAAAGTTTATCATTTTCTTAGAGTTAATAGTAGCTAAGGGATTCTGTCCATTTAGTAAAATAATCCACAACAACAATTGCATATCTGATTCCGGATTTTGCAGTTGGCAAAGGCCCGATGAGATCCATTCCCCAAATAGAAAATGGCCACGGACTGACCATCTGCGTGATCTCAGTGGAAGGTGCTCTTGGGATTTTAGCAAATCTCTGGCATTTGTCGCACTTTCGGGAGTAGTCTGCAGCATCTCGGTTGATATTCGGCCAAAAGTATCCATAACGGAGAATTTTCTTTGCTAAAGTTTGACCACCTGTATGATCTCCACATTCCCCTCCATGTACCTCAGCTAGAATTGTCTTAGCTTCTTCTTCAGTCACACATCGGAGTAATGGCATTGAAAATCCTCGTCGGAATAGTCGGCCATCCTGAATTATATACCTTGAAGCTTTTCTTAACAGTTTTTGACGTTCTTTTGAATTCTCTGGCGCAGATCCGTTGAGTAGATAATTCTTTATCGGAGTCATCCATGATTCCCGTTCTTGAGATATGGTCATGATCCAGTCTATATCCATTTCATCAATGCTTGGAGTTGACAGGACTTCCACAGGAACTAATCCCAGTAATTGAGCTTCACCAGTGCTTGCATACTTCGCGAGGGAATCTGCCTTCATGTTTTCTTCCCGAGGTATATGGTTTATTGTATAATGGTCCATGTCCTCGAGAAGCTCCCAGGCTCTTGACAAGTAGGCGGGCTGATTTCCCCCTTTGGTTTGAAACTCTTTCTTGACTTGACACACGATAAGCTGTGAATCACTTAAGACCTGCAATGCCCTGATGTTCAGTTCTTTAGAAATTCTTAAACCGGCAATAAGAGCTTCATACTCTGCTTCATTGTTTGTCGAAGGGAACTCCAATCTTAAAGCATAACACAATGATCGCCCTTCAGGGGTTTCAAGCACGACCCCGGCCCCGGAACAGTAATCGTTTCTTGCGCCATCAACATACAATTTCCACCAGATTGAAGGATTGTCGGTCACCACATCCTCACTATCGCCTTTGTCAGTACACTCTGCAATGAAGTCTGCCAAAGCTTGTCCGTTGATCGCTCTTCGGGGGTGATAAGTGATGTCATACTGACTGAGCTCAATATTCCACTTCAAAAGACGACCCGAAGTCTCAGGACGAAACATGACTTGCTTCAAGGGCTAATCAGTGAGGACCTTGATGGGATGAGCTTGGAAATATGGCCGCAATTTTCTTGATGCAATCAGTAGACAAAAGGCGAGCTTTTCCAACTTCGAATAGTTCAATTCTGCCCCAGTGAATCTCTTGCTGATGTAGTATACCGAGAACTGAATTTTCACATCCTCCCGTACCAAAGCTGAGCTTAGGGCATGAGACGAGATTGCCAAATATACAAAAAGATCTTCACCATTGTCAGGCTTAGAAAGTATAGGAGGCGTTTCCATATGACGAATCAGCTCATCGAAAGCTTTCTGGCATTCCGGAGTCCAGTCAAAGTTTTTTCTTCCTTTCTTTAGAGCATCGAAGAATGGAATGCATTTATCAGTAGCTTTGGAAATGAACCGACTCAAGGCAGCAACATTTCCATTGAGACTTTGCAATTCCTTCTTCGTTCTTGGAGCTTTGACTTCTCTTGAGGCAGTTATCTGAGCAGGATTAGCTTCAATGCCCCTTGCACTCACAATGAAACCCAGAAACTTTCCAGATTCTACTCCAAATGAACACTTCAAAGGGTTCAACTTCATACCCTACTTTCGGAGGATTGAGAACATCTTTGCCAAGTGATCCATGTGGTCCACTGCTTTCTTTGACTTTACCAGCATATCATTGACATAAACTTCCATAGTCTTGCCAATCTGTGGTTTAAACATGGCATTCACAAGTCTTTGGTAAGTTGCCCCTGCATTCTTAAGTCCGAAAGGCATGACTCTGTAGCAGTAGAGACCAACATCAGTGATAAAGCTCGTGTCCTCCTGATTCGGCTCATGCATCATGATCTGGTTATATTCGGAACAGGCATCCATAAAAGATAACAATTCATGCCCTGCTGTTCCATCCACCAATTGGTCAATCCTGGGTAACGGGAAGCAGTCTTTGGGGCAGACTTTGTTTAGATCTGAAAAGTCAATGCATACTCTCCATTTCCCATTAGCTTTTTTAACCAGTACAGGATTTGAGACCCAATTCGGATAAGTAGATTCCCTGATAAAACCATTCTCCATGAGCCGATCAACTTCTTCTTTCAATGCTGCTGACCTTTCGGGACCTTGAGTTCTTCTTTTCTGCTTTACCGGTGTAAACTTCGGATCAATATTCAAGGCGTGCACCGCAATTTTTGGAGATATTCCACGCATATCGGCGTGAGTCCAGGCGAATACATCTAGATTCGTTTTCAAAAATGATATCAATACATTTTGAGCCGTTGCATTAAGCTGCGAACTGTGACGAGACGGATTTTGCCCGCTCGAAAATCGACATCCATACTTCGAATCGTATTCGAATGCCGTAGATTCGAATGTTCAAATCCGATTCGCCGGAGCTTATAACAACATTAAGTAAATAACACAGCGGAATAAAAGAATAATACATTGATATATAGTTTTGATACAATATCTGATACAAGAGATGATCCAATAGATATCAATATACATCAGAGATATGATACAATAAATAGCAGCTGAAAAGGAAAATAGATAACATTTAGCAGCGGAACAATATAACTCTAAGATAGTCTTTAAGGAAGAACTCCGAGAACTGCAACTCCATCTCCAAGAATCAATCCAGCAATAGCTCGAACCACCAATAACGATGCATCAAGCTGAGCAAGACTGGTGTGGTCCAAAGACTGAACTAACTCCAGATAATCTACTAAACCTAGCTATCTGAAAAACCCAACTCTAGACTGCTCGTGTAGAAAATAATGAGCACCCAGAGTTTAGGAAAGAAACAATAAACTCCGGATCAGTCGTGGGACTGGTGTGAGCAACAAAAACAGTTTATCTTTAAAAACATTCAACAAAAGATTTTCAAAGTCAATTCGCAATGCTTTTTCAAAAATGAGACTACCATAAGGCCTCCCGCACACACACACAATGCAAACGCAGAATCGGAGGAGATTTCTCCTTATGATAGTCAAAGATGCTTGATACGCATTAAAAAGAAACATTTCATATTATTACTAGTGCAGTGTAGGAAAAATTTATTTCGAAAAATAAAGATAATCTCTAGTTAAAAATTTCTTCATTAAATTAGTACTTAAAAATCCTTAGTTAATTATCTTCATTAACTAATAACATTTCTTAATCACTTTTAAATTAATCTCTAGTTAAAAATTTATCTAAATCATTAATTTATAAATTAAAGAAATTTTCATTCCTTAATTATCTTATGAATTAAATCATTTTCACCCTTTAATATTCCTGAGATAATTTATTTCTTTATTAATGATTCAAATAAATATTAAAGTGTGTTTTTAAAAAAAAAAAACATTACTCTTTTTTTTTTGAATTATTAATTTCCAATTGATTAATCATTTAATTAGTTAACTATTATTAACTAACTAAACTTTAAGTAATTAATTAAATCTTAAGTTCAAAGTTTATTAAACACAAGATTAATAATATCCATCTTTAATTACTGATTTATTAAATCTTAAATTATCTATTTAATCACAAGTATAAAATAACTTGCATTCTTAATTCACTTACTTTAAATTAATTAAATATTTACATTAGCAAACATTCTTCATAAGTTATAAATCAAACTTAACTTAAACTTGTCAACTTTGTTAATTTCATTATTACTAAACTTTACTTAGCAAAATAACTTAAAAGTTATTTAAGTTATCTATTAGGGAAGAACCCTAAGTAAACGTGCCGTTTACTCGTGTAAGGCACGAGTCATCTCCACTGTTCTTTCCCGTGCTTCCCCTTTCTACTCTTTCCTCTCCTCCCTGATCTTTTTTTTATATACAAGCTTAACTTAAAAAAAAAATTAAAACTGCAGTATCAATAACCATTCACGCGCGCACCGGAATCAACTCGAAGCAACCATCCAAAATTCTCGAGTATCACTCGAGTCAAGTCATCATGCGACTCCTGTGAAATAACTGCGCCACCATGCACGTGCACGTGAACCCCAACCACCACTGGCCACTGTCGCGATCCTCAACAAGTCAACGATAATGCCTTGAAGTCTTTCGACCACCCAAACAAGTGAGAAGTTCATCAAATCAAAATCGGGCAGTTCGATTGAATTAAACCCAAATCCACATCAGAAAAAAAAACCCATCGTTCTCGACATCAAGGTCATCGGAATGTTCGAAACCCCGGTCATCGCTTCGTCAGTGCCTCCTCTATCACCTCCCTGAGTATCATCAAACTCGATCCAACACTGACTCCACACGAGCACGAGAATCACGCCGAACCCAAACTTCACGTTAAACCCTAAATTCCCATCATCCCAGTGCCTCGATCATTTATAAATTCAATTTATATTTTTTTATTGACCCTTGGTGCTCGAACTAACACCTGACCCAAGCACGACGAACCCCAATTTATCGATCATCGGAAATTTATAAAAATATAGTTCCTGTTCCACTCGTATTTTCTGACAACCTACCCAACAAAAATTGTGATTCGACTGCTAAAATTCATCGTATTCTAATGTGATTCCAATTATCAATTCAAAACATGCATTTAAGAATGTTGGATTTTTAGTTTTTAAAAGAAATTCCTCTGTATTTTATTTCCCATTCAAAATCATCTTCTGGTTAATTCTATAAATATGTTTTAAAACTCTAATTTTTGACTTTATACACACGTTTTTTTTAGAACATGAAGCTTAAATATGATTTGAGACAATGTTTTGATTTTTTTTTTTTGAAACAGGTTCTTAGGACCTGTAAACTGGAAACAGGATTTGTATCCATGTATCCAGACATGCACCAGCATTTTTAACATGCAAGCATTCATCTCAATGTACAGCAAGCAATTACATCCAAACAGTTTACAAATTCTAGCTCAAATGGTTAACTTTGCTCACAGTTTGAAGAAGAAAGACAGAGATGCCTTCTTGTTGACATAGGCTGAGCTTCCTCTAGTTTGTAGTTGGTTTAAATTGTTATTTTAGTTGAAGTATGAGATGGTATGTATTTCAGGTATTACTCAAGCAACATATAAAATTATAGTAAAGCAAAATTTTCAACAAGAAGTTACTCACCTGTCAAAAAGAACAGAGGCTCAGGTTTAGAAACTTTTCTTTCTTAAATCCTGGAAAATGATTTGAATGTGGAAACCTGCATTTGTTTTTGATCTGAAGTTTGAAAGTTTGATGTTGATCTTGCATGCTTTTGCTTTTGAGTTTCAATCACCAGGTTTCATTCTTGAAGAGGAAATGAATGAGCCTTGTTTGAATTGAGCTAATTGTTGTTCCAGTTGAATTTGTTTGAGATTTAGATGGTATTGCTTCAAAACTCAAGTTTGCACGCAGAAACAAATTTCCAGATTGAAGAAAATATGCACAGGCTTTGATCAGATTTTTTTCCCTTAGCTTTGAACTGATCAAACTGATGATAAAGAGGGTGGATATATGGAAAGAGAATAGTTGTACAGGTTGTTATTTGTTTATAAAATACACTAGATACTTGCATTTAATGCTTTGTACAACAAGCAAGGCCGAACATCTATTTATGGGTTGAGATGTTGTATGTACTTATATTTCCATTTGTTTTATGAAACAAGATCTCGGTGGTGGCTGATAACATTGCTTTGGTGTACTAGAAGTATGGTAGATAGGGTATACATTCTTTGCTTTATAATATGAAGGTACTTGTACTGTTTTACAGTTCATACTTCGTATTTTTTTTTTTTTGGTGGCTGCAGCTTATTTTGTTTGCTTTTCTTACTTATGTCTTTGATTTGTTTGACATGAACTATAACATTGTCTTTTATTATCTTGTTTTGTCTGGTTACATGCCTATCCAATTTTAATACATAAGTGAATTTTTTTTATTGGTTATCATTTTATATTTTCTACTTATGCTTTTTAATATTTATATGGTTTATTCTATTTTAAACATTTACTTCTTGTTAACCCTAACTCGTTCACAAGTTAACAGGTCCACGAGTTAAGGCATGTACGACTCAAGGCATGTACGACTCAAGGCATGTACGAGTTAAAGGATACATGAGTCAGCAACTTCCTACAACTTAAAGACCTCTACGAGTTAGCAAGCTTACGAGATAAGCAGCCTACGAGTTAAGGAGTACCCGAGTTAAGCTACTTGCGAGATAAGCCTTTACGAGTTAGCATATCTACAAATTAGCAAGTGTACGAGTTAAGATCTTCCACAAGTTAATCCTCCACGAGTTAAGCCTCTACGAGTTAATCCTCTGCGAGTTAAGATCTTCTACGAGTTAGCAGGCATACGAGTTAAGAAAAGCTAACGACTTAAGGTCTTTACGACTTAAGGAAATTGATGGCCTACGACTTAATGATAACTGCAGTTTGTACGACTTAAGACCCTTACGACTTAAAGAAGTTATACGACTTAAGGAGGATACGACCTAAAGACACACCTCTTAACTCGTCTACGAGTTAAGACTTGCTTTAAACCAGTTGCAATTAGTTAAGTCGACTACGACTTACGACATAAAAAGAGTCGTATACGACTTAAGAAAGGAAATTAGCAATTGCAGCCAGATAACTCGCACACGACTTAGAACTTAGGGATGGGTTCAAAAAAGGGGAACTGCCATAGACTCGGCTCAGTGACCCGGGGACGACTTACCTTAAGTCGAACACGACTTATCTTAAGTCGGCCACGAGTTAGGACTTAGCACTTTTTCCGCCCAGAACTCTCTATAAATATGAAACCATCTCCAACATGCAAAGGACTTTTTGGCTCATTCTCTTCAAGCGCCATTACTCTGCCGAATTCCAGACTACTTCAAAGCTTTTTAGATCCAACAAACTTCTAAAGGAACTCCATGAAGGAATCATCCACATTCGCCATGGATTTGAAGATGATTGTCAACATCAAAGCTTGAGCTACTTGTTTCACATATCCTATCACTTGAAGTGTGTTGTAATTGAAAGATCTTGTAAAGAATTGTAATCAAACTAGTGATAAAAAGATTAAAGTGGACGTAGGCTGGATTATAAGCCGAACCACTATAAATACTGTGTCTCTTACTGTTTTTCTGCATACTTTCTGCTTATTTCTGTTTCCCGTACGAACGGGTGGTGCTTTCACAATCACATCTTATACACCAGGGTGTTAACGTTTAAATTTGAGCGTTAACATTTTTGGTGCTTTCACTGAGAATTGAACTCAGGACATCTATCATCATTGCTTCAGAAAGATTTGTAGATAAAGTTTCTTTAAGAACCAGAAGTATATCCGAAATCATGGCTCCTGGAAGGAAAAGTAAATCTGTGAGATCTGCAAACATTCAAGAGGGAACCTCCGCTTCCCCAACACCAAATCAAGCCACTCCAGCTGTTGGAGTTTCAAAAGCGGAATTGGACGCTGCTATCTTTGGGTTGAATCAGCAAATAAATGCCCAGAACGCGCAATTGGAAGCTCAGAATGCTCAGAATGCTCTGATTCTGAATAGGTTAAACGATTTGCTCGGGGCAAACCGTCAACCTGCGAATAATGAAAGGAACTTTGTCGGTAATGTCCATGATGCTGAAACTAGAAACATTCCCGAAAGGGCTGCTAGCCCCTTTGAACGGACATTGCCTGAGGCTGGAGGATCCAGAAATAGGAATGACGAAGAATATCTTTCTGGTATGGTTCGACAGATTATGAAAGAAAGTATGCAAAGGGTCGAAGATGAGAAAGAGTGGGGTTTCGCTCCGAGCAAGACTCCGTTTACTGAAAAGATCCTAAAAGCTGAATTCCCAAGGAAGTTCGTCCCTCCGACCATTCCAGCTTACAAAGGGACAAGTGATCCAAATGAGTTCCTGTACAAATATGATTGGCACATGACAGGTGCCAGAGCTTCTGACGAGATAAAATGCCGCTATTTTCCTGTGTATTTGGAAGGGGTAGCTCTGCTTTGGTTCACAAAACTGCCTGTCCGGTCCATCGATCAGTTTTCAGACCTAACCAGGAAATTTAAAGAGCAATTTAGGCTATATGCTTCAAAGGCAAAAGACATCATGTCGTTATCCGGTTTGGAACAGAATCCGGGGGAAACTATCAAGTCTTTTTTAAATCGCTTTAATATAGCGTTAGCTGAGGTGGATAATGCAGAACCCCGCATGGTCTTGACCTATTTGATGAGAGCTATTGATAAGTCAAGTGAATTCGGAAAGTGGCTGAACATGAAGGAGCCAAATTCTCTGGAAAAGTTCTACAAAAAGGCGGATGAATTCATGCGTTTGGAAAGCCGTCCTGTCCCGGCAAAGGCAACAGTAGAGAAAGCTGAAGACAACACTGCTGCGCCACGTAAGAATGGATCTGTGGGACAGAAAAGAGAAAATAATGATGGAAGGAAACAACACAATTCAAAGAAGCCTCGATCCTTCAAGCCATCAGAATATACTCCTTTGTTAGAGACACCAGAGCGCATCTACCTGGCTACAAAAGATTCTTTTGAGTATCCCAAACCTCCTGTTCTCAGAACCGGAAGAAAAGCTGTGCAAAGTGGGAAGTTCTGTCGCTTCCATAATCAGCCTGGTCATGACACAGACGACTGCCGTCAATTGAAAAATATAATCGAAGAATTGCTAAGAGAAAATAAGCTGCAGCAATTTGTGAAGAAGAGTGGTAATGATCCTGCTTCGTCAAGTCAGGGGCAACAAGCTCTTGCTCATCAGCCCAGGACAAATGAGAAGGCCGCAGGACATGAATCTGGAAGGCCAGTTATTAATGTCATCACAGGAGGACCCCACCCAGCAGGCAGAAGCTGGGGTGAAATGGAGAGGTACACTCGAGCTCTGAAACATGTGCCAACTGAAGAGAATGTCTTTGTTTTAGAGGACTCTACACCCCTGAAACAACAAAGGACTTTTAATGATGATATTGTGTTCAGGGCTAGAGATTCCACGGGCATTGAGGCCCCTACTTTGGACCCGTTAGTCATCTCGGCCGGTATTGGACCGGCTATTGTCAGAAGAGTTCTTATTGACTGCGGCGCATCTTGCAACATCCTCTTCAAGAAAACGTTTGACCAGATGAAAATCCCGATGGCGGATGTGCAAGCCTCATCTCAGAAGATTGTTGGCTTCACTGGGGAGCCAAAGCAACCAGTTGGGACCATTGATCTACCTGTTGAACTTGGAGAAGGAGAAAGGAAAGTGGTCCGCAGACAAACTTTTGTGATCGTCGATGAATATTCTGCTTATAATGCTTTTCTTGGCCGTCCAACACTCGCAGCATTCAAGGCTATCCTAGCCCCGTGGTGCCTCACTATTAAATTTCCTACTGACAATGGAGTAGGAGTTATAAAAGGGGATCAAAATGTTGCGCGAGAATGTTATTGGACAGAGCTGCGAGAGTCAAGAAAAAGAGAAATGGGAAAAGATGCGGCAACCCCAATCCGCATCAAAACACCAACCCTATAGCAACTACAGGGCGGACCCTGCACTGGCGAGCATAGCGGGGCACGAAAAGTGATGGATCCTAGAGAGGCCAGTGCGGGGGAGAGTAGGGTGGTACCAGCAGAAACAACGATACCGGTGCCCGTTGATCTGAAGGACCCAAACAAGATGCTGAATGTGGGTTCACAACTTAATGTGTCAGTTCAGAATGCCTTGATATCTTTTTTGAAAGCAAACCTGGATGTTTTCGCTTGGACCCATGCCGATATGTGCGGAATATCCCCAGAAGTTGCGGTACATGCTCTGAATATTGACCCAAAGTTCACGCCAGTAAAGCAGAAAAGAAGAATCCAAGGTCCAGAAAGGTCGACAGCATTGAAAGAGGAAGTTGACCGGCTCATGGAGAATAATTTCATCAGAGAATCTACCTATCCAAATTGGGTTTCAAATCCAGTGCTGGTTAAGAAGGCCAATGGTAAATGGAGAGTGTGCATCGACTTTTCAGATCTAAACAAGGCCTGTCCCAAAGACAGCTTCCCATTACCCAGGATCGATCAACTAGTAGATGGAACAGCGGGTCATGAATTGTTGTCTTTTATGGATGCCTACTCCGGATATAATCAGATCATGATGCATGAGCCAGATCAGGAGGACACAAGCTTTATCACCGATGTCGGTCTTTACTGTTACAGAGTTATGCCCTTTGGGTTGAAGAATGCGGGGGCAACATACCAAAGACTGGTCAATGCTATGTTCAAACCGCAGTTGGGAAAGACTATGGAAGTTTACGTTGATGACATGCTAGTAAAATCTAAGAAAGCAGTGGATCACATCGAACACTTAGCAGAAATGTTCGCAATTCTCCGAAGATACGGAATGAAGCTTAACCCTTTAAAATGTTCTTTCGGGGTAGAATCTGGGAAGTTCTTGGGTTTCATCGTGAGCGCTAGGGGCATTGAAGCTAGTCCAGCTCAAATCACTGCTCTAAAAGAAGTCAAAGCTCCTAAAACAAAGAGGGAATTGCAAAGTCTCAATGGAAAAATTGCCGCCTTAAGTCGGTTCATATCCAAAGCTACTGATAAATGCATTCCATTCTTCAACGCTCTAAAGAAAGGAAAGAAAAACTTTGACTGGACTCCCGAATGCCAGAAAGCTTTTGAAGAATTGATTCAACATATGGAAACGCCTCCAATACTTTCTAGGCCCGGCGATGGCGAGGATCTCCTTATATACTTGGCAGTTTCATCTCATGCTTTAAGTGCAGCGCTGGTACGGGAAGACAAAAGGATTCAACATCCAGTTTACTATATCAGCAAAAGACTCACTGGGGCAGAAATGAATTACTCCAAGTTGGAAAAACTCGCCTATTGTCTATTGATTGCCTCAAGAAAGTTGAGGCAATATTTCCAAGCTCATCCTATCAAAGTCCTCACTGATCAACCTTTAAAGCAAGTCTTGTTTCGCCCCGAGACTTCGGGCCGCCTTTTAAAGTGGAATATTGAATTGAGCCAATATGACATCACTTATCATCCTAGAAAAGCGATCAACGGACAAGCTTTGGCAGATTTTATTGCAGAATTTACAGACAAGGGTAACAGCGAGGAAAAAACAATCGAGAACCCCCCAATCCAATGGAAGTTATTTGTAGATGGCGCAAGAAATGATTACTGTTCAGGTGCTGGAATTGTTCTTGAAACTCCTGAAGGCCGGTCATTATGCTATGCGCTAAGATTAGAATTTCCTTCAACAAACAATGAAGCAGAATATGAAGCTCTGATTGCTGGTTTGAAAATTGCTAAAGAACTAAACATTCGAGCGTTACAGATCTTCAGTGATTCGCAGCTTATAGTATGCCAAGTCAAGAAGGAGTTTCAAACGAAAGGAGGAAATCTGCCCGCTTATGTGTCAAAGGCTTGGGAACTTTTATGTGAATTCGACCATTACACGATAAGTCATATTCCTCGAGAAGAAAACATGAAAGCAGATTCTCTCGCAAAATACTCAAGTTCTGGCGAAGCCCAATCCTTAGGGTTAGTTCCAGTGGAAGTTTTGTCAAATCCGAGCATTGATGAAATGGATATCGATTGGGTTATGAGTATGTCGCAAGAGCAAGAATCATGGATGACTCCAATAACAAAGTATCTACTCAATGGCTCTTTACCAGAAAACTCTAAAGAACGACAAAAGCTACTGAGAAAAGCTTCTCGATATATAATCCAGGATGGTCAATTATACAGACGAGGATTCTCAATGCCATTGCTTCGATGTGTATCCCGGGAAGAGTCCAAAACAATCCTAACTGAAGTGCATGGAGGAGAATGCGGTGATCATTCAGGTGGTCAAACATTAGCAAAGAAAATTCTCCGATACGGATATTTTTGGCCAGAAATTAATCGGGATGCCGCAGATTACTCCCGAAAATGTGACAAGTGCCAAAGATATGCCAAAATTCCTAGAGCACCTTCTACCGAACTCACACAAATGACCAGTCCGTGGCCGTTTGCGATTTGGGGAATAGATTTGATCGGACCTTTACCAACCGCCAAATCTGGAATCAAATATGCCATTGTTGCTGTAGATTATTTCACTAAATGGGCTGAAGCTGAACCATTGGCAACTATCACCTCCAAAAAGATGATAAATTTTGTGACTAAGAATATCATTTGCAGATACGGTGTGCCTCAGAAAATAATCACAGACAATGGTACTCAGTTTGAAAGCGAGGAATTCCAGGATTTTTGCAAGCGATTCAAAATCCAGAAAAGCTTTTCGGCAGTAGCTCATCCGCAGGCAAACGGGCAAGTGGAAGCAGTGAACAAGATCATCAAATCAACCATCAAAAAGCAACTCGAAAGAGCAAAAGGTGGTTGGGTCGATAAACTACCACTTGCACTATGGGCATACAGAACTACTCACAAAACTGCAACTGGGCATACTCCTTTTTCGTTAGCATACGGATCGGAAGCAATGATCCCGGTTGAAACAGAGGTCCCTTCACACAGAAGAATCCATTTCAATCAAGCAGAAAATGAAAAGCTGCAACTTGAAGCGCTGGATCTCCTTGATGAAAAAAGAGATGAAGCTAACCTCAGAGTTGCAGCTCATCAGCAAAGGATAGCCAGACATTTCAATTCCAAAGTTCGTCAACGCAGCTTTGAAATTGGAGATCTAGTCCTAAAAAGAATTATGACTGCGACAGGTGTGTTTGGGCCAAATTGGGAAGGACCGTATGTAATAGGTCAGAAACTTCTTGACGGCACATTCAAGCTCACCACAGTTGATGGAGATCAAATTCCAAGGGCATGGAACAGCAATCACTTGCGTCCATACTTTACTTGAAAATTTTGTTGAAACATTGTAAAAAGAATTATGAATGTATGATTCCTGTAATTGAAAGCAATTGTGAAACTGATGCAAGTAAATAATGAAAGAATATAAAGTGGATGTAGGCCCAATTTCATGGCCGAACCACTATAAATCTTGTGTTCCTTATTATCATTATATGTTTGCTTTGTTTTCGATATAAAAATACATAAAATGTATTGCTGAAATATCGATTTAAATTTTTGCAGACAGTGGAGATAAAACTTGCGCATAATAAGACCGAGCGATTCTCACCATCATTCAACAAACAAATTTCAAGTCACAAAGACCCCGAATTCAAATCCTAGATAGGAAATACTTCAATTGAACGGCTAATGATTTCGATAGGAACGAGCCCTTGCTGATAAATTGAGATTGTTTAAACAAACAAACATCCAATTAGGAAGCTAGTGCCCGTTCTCACGAACTTGCCTGGCAATGAAGTACACTTCCTTGGATTAAACAAGCCACTTGTGAGAAAAAGGGGGATGAAAACTTGAAAAGAAAAAAAAAAAAAAGGATCGCTGAAAAGGCATAAGCAAGTGAACAGAGGAACAACCAAAGCTACCATCAGCGCCACAAGTCCTCTTCGGAGGCGCAACTCTTCGGATAATAAAAGACCTCTAATGGGTCATATGCCACAAAAAAGAAAGTTCTCTACTCAACAAAACAAGATTGGAGGAGTCATGACCCTCCAACCATGAGAGAGTAACTTCCAGGCGATGAAAACCCTCTCTGAGGCACATTTCACCAGGAGTTGAAGTGTTATAACCGCTCTTCGGAATTTCACTTCACCAGAGTTGAAATGTAAACAAAATAAAGCCCTCTTCGGAGGCCCATTTCACCAGGAGTTGAAGTGTTATAACCGCTCTTCGGAATTTCACTTCACCAGAGTTGAAATGTAAACAAAATAAAGCCCTCTTCGGAGGCCCATTTCACCAGGAGTTGAAGTGTAATAACCGCTCTTCGGAATTTCACTTCACCAGAGTTGAAATGTAAACAAAATAAAGCCCTCTTCGGAGGCCCATTTCACCAGGAGTTGAAGTGTTATAACCGCTCTTCGGAATTTCACTTCACCAGAGTTGAAATGTAAACAAAATAAAGCCCTCTTCGGAGGCCCATTTCACCAGGAGTTGAAGTGTTATAACCGCTCTTCGGGATTTCACTTCACCAGAGTTGAAATGTAAACAAAATAAAAGCCCTCTTCGGAGGCCCATTTCGCCAGGAGTTGAAGTGTAGCAACCGCTCTTCGGAATTTCACTTCACCAAAGTTGAAATGCAAAAACAAAGACCTTCTTGAAAGCACACGTTTCACCGAGATTGAAATAAAACTTCCAAGTGTTGAAACGTGAAAAGGCTTTCTTCAAAGGCACAACTCTTTGGGGGTACACGTTTCACCAAGATTGAAATAAAACTTCCAAGTGTTGGAACGTGAGAAATCCCTCCTCAGAGGTACAACCCCCTCCCGGGAACACAATTAAGAAGAAAGACCTCTTTGGAAACCCACGTTTCACCGAGATTGAAATAAAACTTCCAAGTGTTGAAACGTGAAAAGGATTTCTAAAGCATAACTCTTTGGAGGTACACGTTTCACCGAGATTGAAATAAAACTTCCAAGTGTTGAAACGTGAAAAAATCCCTCCTCAGAGGTACAACTTTCTATAAAAAAAAAATCCTCATCAAAAGCGTACTTTAACTTTCAAAGGAAAAGTAATTTGCCTACTATGGGAAATGATCGTAAAAAGAAAAGAAGTTAAAGTACCCTTCAGAGGTCCGCTTTACCACATAGAGGAATTCACTTGATGAAATATGCACATAAGCAAAAGAAAAAAGTGATTTCTTCGAACGACCAAGCGTAAAAACTTATACGAAGGGAGTTGTACTCTATAAAAATTTTCTTTAAAGAATAAAATAATTATTCTTTAGCAAATAAGAGTGCAAGTCCCCTCGAAGTATAAAATATTGCAGCAAGCTTAAGGTATGGGGGCAACATGGTATAGTAGTATAGATGCATCAGCAGAGTAATACTCAAGCAACATACCATAAGCCCGCTGCAACACTATATAAACAAACTTGTGCAAAAATAAATAGTAAATGCATTCTCAAATTCAAACAGAAGTTTGTACAAACGAAGAATCATTTTATTCAACTATAATGCAGATACAGGTTCTCAAAATAAAAGCGGGGGCCGATACCCGCACAACTCTCGGCCAGTTCATACAAAAGACAAAAAGCTAAAGTCTTCACTTCTTTTTACTGCCTTTGGACCCTTTACCCGACCGAATGACCAGCTTTTCAGGTCGGCCAGTGGGTATAAGGGAGGAAGGAGAGGTAGGCGCAGCTGGCCCAACTTCTGGCTCCTCTTCAGTGGCAGTGATTATCTTCCCTCTCCTCCTTGATGCTCCTTGCTTCCTTCTCCTCTTTGAGGAAGACTCACTTCCTGGAGTGACAAGTTTAGATAAAGTTATATCGTCAGAAGGAGTCCGCTCCGGAGATATGTCACCTCCCTCAAGTCCCTCATCTTTTTGCTCTTGCGAAGCAATGGGATCATCCAGGCCATGGAGAGCTTCTATTTGTTCTTCTTGTGACCCAGGTTGCGAGGCAGAAGGAGGCGCCACTTGAAGAGATGGAGGAAGGATCACCGGGGGAGAAGAAGCTTGAGTTTGACTCGGTGCTTTCTCTACAAAGGAGAAAAAACTTAAAATATCAGTATCTTTCGAAAAGAGAGGGGATGACGGCTCGTCAAAAGTCGGGAATTCATTAACATTTGAGGAATAATCAAAAGTCGGGAATTCATTGACATTTGAAAAATAATCAAGAAGATCGCCAAGTTCACAAGGAGCGAACGAGCAGTTCACCACTTGGGCTGGTCCGGTGTCAAGTTTACCTGGGGCAGTTGGATCTCTGAGGCTGATTTCATATCGCTGTGCTTCGTTGCTTTCACCACCTTCATCCCCGCCTTGTGCACTTGTAGTTTCAGTTACTGTCTTAGTTGCAGGCGGAGTAGAGGAGCTAGAACCCGTGATGTCAACCACAGGAGAAACTGGAGGTTGGACAGAGGAAGTAAGCGTTAATTCCTTTCCAGAACGTTCCTCTTCCGCCATTCCAGTTCTCATCCTGGCAAGTTGTTCTCGCCCCTTCGCAAGAGCAGCGCGAGCTCCCTCATCCAGGTAACGCGCCTCAAAATCTTCATCGCCATACCCGGCGTCTTTAAACATGTTAAGAGCAGCTTCCCACACCTCGGCCAGGGTGATTTCATACTTAGGACCAAGAAAAGAGAGGCTGCCGCGTCCCAAGACACAATGTAAATAAAAATCGAATAAAGTCGAATTGATATCGTTTTCCATGGTCTGAGCAGTTTCTTCGGCTGCAATTTTGCCAGCCATGGCCTCATCTCGATCTTTTTCGGTCTGAGCAAGTTGGGCTTTTAGCGCTTCAATCTCCATGTCCCGGGCGCTCAGTTTATTCTGCAGCTGGGTGACATCAGTGCGGTGGTTCTCTACAGCTTGTTCCAACCTCTCAGCTTTAGCTTCAGCGTCCCTCTGGCTGGCGTGCGCATCTCGCACTTGTTTTTGCAATACCTCTTCTCTTTGGGTGTAAGTATTAGTAGAAGAGACAAGATCATCTTTGAGCTGCTTTACTTCAGCTTCGAGTTTTTCATTGTATTCGGCTATCTCCTTCATCTCAGCGTTGTGTTGATCAAGAATCTTCTGCCATTCTGATTTGTCATTTTCCATGGTCAGCATTGCTTCGATGTTAGCCCGATTAACTCTTTGAAGTTCATCAACCAACTTTTGCCATCCAGACATTCTATCGATATCAAGCTTGACAGCATCGAGATTTCTGTACATAGCTTCTTTGTCGATGGGGACCAAATCGAGGTCGAAGCGTACCCCCCTCAAACACCAGTTCGGGAATCGGCTCTGCAAAGTCGGGGGGCCCCTTTCAACATGGTACGAAGGCCTGTTGAGAAGTGTTTGGATGGCACTTCCTTCAAGAGCAGGAGATTTGGAAGGGACGTCAATAGAAACTGAGGCACCAGGTCTCTCAGATGTCACGGGCACGTGCTCCTCGCCAAGTTTGGTCCGCTTTCTCGAATCCTCAATATGGCTCTTCCCCCTATCATCGTGCGTTTTACGTTTATGGGAGTCATCATCCCTTGGGAAGGATTCATGTCGCGTGCCCGCTCCCTCATGACGTTCTTCATACCTTCTCCTCTCTTCAGCTTTTCGCGCAGCTCTCTGCTCATTGGTTTCTCTGGGATCGGCATAGTATTGCTTGTAGTCATAGCTGCCACGCCCTCCATAGCGTCGAAAGTCCTTGTAATAAGAACCGCTGCCGCTGCGCCCCATAGAGGAATCTGAAAAGGCAAAAATAGCAAGTCTTAGAAACTTCCGGAGAAAAGAAGTTAAATATGAACAAATGCCAAAAAATCCTAAGTGTTGTGTGATGTGCAAGCTACGCGCATTAAGCTACAAACCACTCATTGGTGTAGAGGTGATGATAGCTTGGGTATGAGGAGTTGGTGTTTGTGTTGGTGTTAGTCGAAGAAGGGACGTCGCCTCAATTATAGGAGAGATAGTTTTAGACACGTCATCTCTAAAAAGCTCCTGTGAGGTCACTATTATGTCGCTCAACCCATCATAAACATCGTCACCATCATGCTCGGTGAGACTTGTTTTCTCAGTTCCTACATCAGCTAATCCCCCGAGAGGCTGTGAAGGTTCTTCTTCTTCCTCAATCGGGGCAAGTGCCGTCTTACTAGATGACCCCATAATGTCGGTAGGGGTGGAACATTTCACCAATGAAGCTTCGATGTTAGACTCTTTTGATGAAGGTTGTTCGATAGTAACGGGGGCATCCGATGCTTCAGTCGGGGAATCGGGAACTTCAGTCGGGGCTTCATGAGGCTGAGTATAGCGAGAAGAGTGAAGAAGCCCGTATTGATGTAAAAAGTCATCTCTCAGCAAAAACTTTATACTCCTCTCTTCTACTGGCACAGCATTCAATCTTTCAAAAATTTGCTTATAGCCTGGGTCTCTAGAAGGAGGTGGAAGCGCTGAAAAGTAAAAAGGGAAATTAACATCTAACTACTCAGGCTATGAAAAGATTTTATAAGGAAAACATGTGTCAGGAATAAAGCTGAACGCCCTTACTTCCAACTCTCCACACACCATAAAACCCCGGAGGGCAACGAACATAGAAGAATTGGGTTAAAAACCCGTGAGCAGTATCAGGGAGGCCAACAATCAGTTTGCGGTTTCGGGCGCTCCTCACAACAGTAATGGAAGGATGATCCTTAGTCCGAGTAAAAGAGCATAGATAACAAACTTCACCAAAGCTTGGAAGTCGATCAAGTGTTCTCCTAAAAAGCACACACAACCCCATTAGAATGGCATAGCCATTGGGGTGTAGCTGGGATGGAGCAATGGCCAGTTGACGGAGAAGTTGTTGGAAAAAGTCGTTGAAAGGAGGAATGCCTCCACTTAGGCACATTTGCCGGTTAATTGTCACAAAGCCAGAAGGAGCTATATCGGCAGTGTTATTTCTTTCGGGAAGAATGGCATCTGATTCAACGATACCAAACTGAGCACACAACTGGCGAAAAACTTTGTATGATAGTGAAGTAGGAGCTCTTTCGGGAGGATTAACCAGTGGAGCCGGAAGAACAGTTACCTCTCCAGTCCGAACTGTTGCATCACCTTCCTGAGAAGTCATTCTACACAAACAACTGGATATTCAAATATGAAGGTGCACGTTTCCTAAAAAAGTGTGAAGTGTTGTGCAAAAAACTAATAAAAAAAATAACAAGTAAATATAACTGAAATAAGACTAGTCGACGATTGATCGATTACAAAAATTTCAGAACTTGTTAGTCTTTAGTTCAAGTATAATATTAATGCGAGCTGGTCAATTTTAATTGACTATTTCAGTATTGCTTTAGTATTTTACTTGAAGTTAATAAGTTGAGCACTTCATTCACACAATCTGTTTAAGTTTAATGACTGTTATTAGCTAATCTGTCATTCGAAGAGGGCGATCAATGGCAGTATATTCGCCCCGGTTTTTCTGTAAATGTTGTATTGGACAGGTTGTTAACTTGCGAGTCAAAGTAATTTGTAAAAGAAGGCATCAAAGTTCAACAGTTCAACATCACTGCAACAATTCAAGGTTTAAGCAGATCCTAAAAAAACACAAGTGCTAAGTCGTATCGAACACAAGTGCTAAGTCGTATCGAACACAAGTGCTAAGTCGTATCGGACTCAAGTGCTAAGTCAAAACCGACTCAAGTACTAAGTCGCAACCGACTCAAGGGATGAGTCGTTCCTATCCTCAGCCATCAAACACATCAAGCTGCTTATCCTCTAAGTCCTAAGTCGTAACTCGGGGAACAGGAGAAAGGCTCTGATCCAAAACAACTAGAAATCCTCCAAGTCTTAACCCGGCTACGGCTCATGGAAATCGCTAAGTCACATGGAAGAAGCCGAGTCATATATGAGACGATCCCTTGTTATTTTCAATCAACCTATTCGACCAACTCGCCTCCCTTTCAAATCTCTTAACCTGTTCATCCTTGGCTTCTTCAGCAGCGACAACCTTAACCCGTTACACTATGAATCGCCCCAAAGCGCGAATCACCATAGGCCAAATCAGATGAATTTTAGTTCATCGGTAATCAATTCGAATAGAATTCGCAGGGTTTGAATGGGGCAAACCAAAGATGATGAACTGAATACATAAAGTAACAATGGTTAACGGTCGAAGTTTGAAGCAAGATCTCTTACGATTGTTTGATGCTAGAAAGAATCAGAGATGAATCGGGTCGAAATCGCCTCGGAGAGCTTGAAGATGCGTTAATGGCAGAAAGCAGTTTAAAAGGTTAAGTGATGAGAAGAAGGACGACTCAGGCTTTTATATCTGGAAAGGTTGGGATTTGAAACGACATGACCGAGTTATGATAAGTCGAAGCACACGACTTACGATTTAAGCGTGTGCTTCGAGGGGCAAATGTTAACCCTAACTCGTTCACAAGTTAACAGGTCCACGAGTTAAGGCATGTACGACTCAAGGCATGTACGACTCAAGGCATGTACGAGTTAAAGGATACATGAGTCAGCAACTTCCTACAACTTAAAGACCTCTACGAGTTAGCAAGCTTACGAGATAAGCAGCCTACGAGTTAAGGAGTACCCGAGTTAAGCTACTTGCGAGATAAGCCTTTACGAGTTAGCATATCTACAAATTAGCAAGTGTACGAGTTAAGATCTTCCACAAGTTAATCCTCCACGAGTTAAGCCTCTACGAGTTAATCCTCTGCGAGTTAAGATCTTCTACGAGTTAGCAGGCATACGAGTTAAGAAAAGCTAACGACTTAAGGTCTTTACGACTTAAGGAAATTGATGGCCTACGACTTAATGATAACTGCAGTTTGTACGACTTAAGACCCTTACGACTTAAAGAAGTTATACGACTTAAGGAGGATACGACCTAAAGACACACCTCTTAACTCGTCTACGAGTTAAGACTTGCTTTAAACCAGTTGCAATTAGTTAAGTCGACTACGACTTACGACATAAAAAGAGTCGTATACGACTTAAGAAAGGAAATTAGCAATTGCAGCCAGATAACTCGCACACGACTTAGAACTTAGGGATGGGTTCAAAAAAGGGGAACTGCCATAGACTCGGCTCAGTGACCCGGGGACGACTTACCTTAAGTCGAACACGACTTATCTTAAGTCGGCCACGAGTTAGGACTTAGCACTTTTTCCGCCCAGAACTCTCTATAAATATGAAACCATCTCCAACATGCAAAGGACTTTTTGGCTCATTCTCTTCAAGCGCCATTACTCTGCCGAATTCCAGACTACTTCAAAGCTTTTTAGATCCAACAAACTTCTAAAGGAACTCCATGAAGGAATCATCCACATTCGCCATGGATTTGAAGATGATTGTCAACATCAAAGCTTGAGCTACTTGTTTCACATATCCTATCACTTGAAGTGTGTTGTAATTGAAAGATCTTGTAAAGAATTGTAATCAAACTAGTGATAAAAAGATTAAAGTGGACGTAGGCTGGATTATAAGCCGAACCACTATAAATACTGTGTCTCTTACTGTTTTTCTGCATACTTTCTGCTTATTTCTGTTTCCCGTACGAACGGGTGGTGCTTTCACAATCACATCTTATACACCAGGGTGTTAGCGTTTAAATTTGAGCGTTAACACTTCTATTTTAACTTAAATATTTACTTCTAGAACTTTTTATGTGTTCATTTCATAATTTATATAACTATAAATTTACTTAAATATTTGTTTAACATCAACACAAACTTTATTT
Source organism: Allium cepa (assembly GCA_030765085.1). NCBI lineage: Eukaryota > Viridiplantae > Streptophyta > Magnoliopsida > Asparagales > Amaryllidaceae > Allium > Allium cepa. The sequence goes on along the minus strand of CM060931.1, from coordinate 751,439,069 downwards.
CCTTGTAAAGTTTAACTATCGACTATTTTATTTTGTATAAATTACCAATTATTACACAGTTTTTATTCAAAAATTAAATTAGTTGTCAAATTAAAATAAATTAAAACTCGGGATCGTTACAGACTTCCCCCCTTAAAAGAATTTCGTCCTCGAAATTCGCAGGCACGAAAACAACACAGAGATAGACAGATTCTATCTCCTATAATTCCTCAAACTTAAGATATGAATTCCAAACTCAAGTCGGAATATCTCAGAATACATACCAATTTGTCCCTCTTCGGACTTTTGGTATTCACGAGAAACTACAATAGAATTTCAAATTTGGTTTTAAACGAAATCATTTTATCGATACTATTCAAATTTAGCTTCATATTCCATTAATCAATTTAACTCAAATTAAAAATTCCAATTTATTCAAAATTTTCAATTTCAAATTTCAAATTCATATTCATCAGAGTTTAAATCAAAAAGCCGATAAGAACCCGATGAAATACGAAGTAAGAATTTCTACAACGATTCGTAGAGCATCAACGCACCGAACTTCTTTCTGTAGCTGTCACGAAGCAATCAAAAGAATTTGGAAACGAATCAAAGGAAAATTGATAGAGAAAGTTATTTCCACTGTTGCAGGGCATCGACCATTTATAGTGATACTCCCATCCCCTATGTCGTCCTCTTCTTGCACTCATACTCACTATCAATGGATAGTAAGAGAATTTACTGAGGCATTCAAACGGATATCTTAGGGATTACTCATTCTAGGATTTACTTCACTCTATCTCTAATGAGCTACTTAATGTGTTATACTCCTGAGCTAAAGTTCAACCTTAGCTCTGATACCAATTGTGACGAGACGGATTTTGCCCGCTCGAAAATCGACATCCATACTTCGAATCGTATTCGAATGCCGTAGATTCGAATGTTCAAATCCGATTCGCCGGAGCTTATAACAACATTAAGTAAATAACACAGCGGAATAAAAGAATAATACATTGATATACAGTTTTGATACAATATCTGATACAACAGATGATCCAATAGATATCAATATACATCAGAGATATGATACAATAAATAGCAGCTGAAAAGGAAAATAGATAACATTTAGCAGCGGAACAATATAACTCTAAGATAGTCTTCAAGGAAGAACTCCGAGAACTGCAACTCCATCTCCAAGAATCAATCCAGCAATAGCTCGAACCCCCAATAACGATGCACCAAGCTGAGCAAGACTGGTGTGGTCCAAAGACTGAACTAAATCCAGATAATCTACTAAACCTAGCTATCTGAAAAACCCAACTCTAGACTGCTCGTGTAGAAAATAATGAGCACCCAGAGTTTAGGAAAGAAACAATAAACTCCGGATCAGTCGTGGGACTGGTGTGAGCAACAAAAACAGTTTATCTTTAAAAACATTCAACAAAAGATTTTCAAAGTCAATTCGCAATGCTTTTTTAAAAATGAGACTACCATAAGGCCTCCCGCACACACACACAATGTAAACGCAGAATCGGAGGAGATTTCTCCTTATGATAGTCAAAGATGCTTGATACACATTAAAAAGAAACATTTCATATTATTACTAGTGCAGTGTAGGAAAATTTATTTCGAAAAATAAAGATATAAATTGTAACGCCCGCGGATATTCTTTCTTCGAAAATCCGACATCGACACTCACTTTATCGACTGTCGAGAAATCGAAGGCCGAAAACCGGAAAGTTATGGGTTTTAAAAAGAATTTAAGAAAAGAAAGAAGAGAGAAAAAGAAGAAAGAAAAAGAAAAATAGAGAGAAGATAGAGAAGAGATAGAAAATAGAGGGAAAAGAAGATAGAAAATTTAGAAATAGAAAGAAAAAGAGAATAGAGAAAAAGGAGAAAAACAGAAGAAAATAGGACGGGACAGAAAGGAAACAACAGAACAACAACAGAATCTCACAATTCGCAGCGGAACAACATATAATAGATAAATGAATAATCTTTAAACAAAGAACTATCAGTTATTACATATTATACATTTCATTACATCATATCATCGGAGTGTACAACAACATACTACAATGCAGCGGAAAAAGGAATACTATATAAACTAGTAATACGCCATGCCGTCCAGCTTGCCTCCAGCAACTCCAGAATATCCAGAATATCCTGATAAACCTAACTCTTAACTGCCCGTGTGGAAAATTGGTGGGCACCCAGAGTTTAGGAAGGAAAACAATAAACTCCAAGTCAGTCATGTGACTGGTGTGAGAACTCAAAATAGTTTATTTACTTTAAAATCAAATAGAGGAATATTTTTAAATTCAATTCGCAATGCTTTTAAAAATGAGACTACCATAAGGCCTCCCGCACACACACACAATGCAAACGCAGAATCGGAGGAGATTTCTCCTTATGATAGTCAAAGATGCTTGATACGCATTTAAAAGAACATTTCATATTATTATTGGTGCATAGTGTAGGGGGAAAATTCATTTTGAAAGTAGAATATAAATCTTAGCCAACATAGACATTTCGAACTATGCCTACTATAGCTACCATCCAAACAGTGGTGACCACCATAAGTGAATGGCAGGTTCTACAACTAATACCGTACAGGGTTTCGTATTGGGAATTGGATTTCCAACGAATGATCAGGCCAAGGAACTTCCCATTGCCACATGAGAATGCCTCTGGATAGACATCCCCGAGAACCAAACCGGATCTCTACCAACACAAGGCCGGGTTACTCCTAACTGAGTAACAACTGACCGAATATGCCATCCCCCGGTCCTTTGGGACCTTTATCAACCGAGCGCTCGTAATCAATTCACACAATCATAAAGTGTTTTCAACATGAGTAAGTATCTGGGCTCCATACCATGATACCACCCTTTTCTAGAAGGAAATGGACACATCCTAAAGGGTGCTACCCCTCATAACCTTGCTGCTTCTTTCCTGTTTTGACCATTCACGGTGTGTGAGGCTCGACGAATTCACGTCCACAAAAACATACTTTATACAAAAGCCATGCTTTGGGTCAACAAATGATCAACACAATGATCACAAGGATAGACGATCAAATAAATGATCCTATCACAAATAATCAACACAATGATCATTTCAGCATCACTCAGCATGTCACATTACCAAACTGGGAATATATCGCTGATAACTTCAACTATATAACCTTTGAGCTCGTACGTCTCAAAGAAGGGTGTTAAGCAAAGAATAAATTCTCCGCCACCAACAGAAATATATTTGAAAGAAATCGGCTTTATATCTAAACTTGTAATGTCAGACATACAATCCATACAAGTCTGTTCCGGGCTCGAACAAAACCGAAGGCACTTCTTACGAAGCCCTTGCAATACGGGTATTCACAATCCCGATCGAATTTCCCATCACTTAGGAGATCTCTATACCAGGAGCTACCCAGTGCAGAGACAATCGATAGGTCATCCTATCGCTTTCACAAATACTCGGTCTTCAACACCGATCTTCAAATGCAATTCATAACGACGTATCACATATTCGGAATGGGTTATATGACCCCATGGTCCTTTCCCGGTTAACCCGAATAGTGAGCGCTTATTCAAAAATAAGTGTGCATTCAAATTCAACAATTCACATCAAATACCCATTCAAAGGGAAATATTGATAGTCGGTTATTGAACTATCAATGGATATGCATACATCACCAGATTCCAAATAATTTTCCAAATTATTTATTTTCCAAAATATCTTTACAAGATATATAATTTCAACACTTTAAAAATAAATCAATATTTATTTTCAAACAAATTCCACTTCACATATAAATTCCATAATGAATTTATATTTCAAAATATTCATGCATATGATTTCAATTTATTCATTTCAATTTATCTTCAAAAAGATAAATTCGAATTATTCACTTTATATTGGAAAACATTTCCATACTTATCAAAAATAAGTAATCGACAAATCTTTTTATTTTCAACCTTTGAAAATATTCAATATACTTAAATCGAATTAAGTATATTATTCATTCTTTAAGGGAAATCATTCTCTTAAACATTTTTATTTGGGCCAAAACGAATGTTGCGTAAAACATCGTTACAACGTCCCAAAATCACTAGTATAGGGATTCGAAATTAAAATAGATATATAAATCCCAATACTATTCAAAACATTTCCTTTCGGAAATCATTTACTATAACAACAGTGTTATAGTCCACATTTCCTTTTATTTCTCGAAAACGTCTATTTCAACAATAAATGTTGAAATCTATGGTTTCGAATCTCAACACATTTTAAACCATCGTTAGATCGTTTTAATTCTATTTAAAACATCATATCTAAAACAATTTCTTTAACGTATTATTCACTATTCAAAAACGTGAATATACTACCTTAACAAATTTCATCATTTCTATTCACTTTAACTTAAAGGATTATTCACTGTTCAAAATGTGAATATAACTCTATCTCTAAGTTATAACAATTAACTTATCAAAATAAGTCATTTGCGGATTTATAAAACAACGTTTATAAATTCCGTTTCTATTTATTTATAAAAACTTCCTTTTTATAAATTCCTTTATTAACCTATTCCAGTTTATAACTCAATTATAAACTACAAGTTCATATTATAAGTTAATTACTTATAAAACGATTATTTTACAAAATCGTTCTTTTTAAAGACTTTTCAATTTATAAACCTTATAACTTATAAGATTTATTTATTTAATCAATCTATTCTTCAAATAATTTCACCAAATTTATAAATCTTACTATTTATAAATTTCATTTATAACTTCACAGTTTATAATTCTATAAATTTCATTCTATTATGAAATTCATTTTTCACTTCATTTAAAACACTTATAAAAACTCGTTTTATAATGTCAATATTTCGATTTATAAATATCTATTTATAAATCTCTTAATATAAATCAGTTTATATTATTATTCTGAAACGTCTTTAATTTCCTTTATAATTTCATCATTTCGATTTATAAAATAATCAAATTTTATAAATCCTATATTTAAACTTTTATCATATATTCAAAAATCCAATCTAAATTATTTTATAAAATCATTAGTTCATATTTCTCAAAAATCGACTTTTAATCGTATTTCTAAAAATCAGCTTTTTAACTATATTTCACAAAAACCATAATTTTTATAACTTTAAAAATTATAACGTTTATTTATTTATAATGGATCAATTCCAAAAATATAGTATATTTTCAAAATCACTTTTAAAATCATTTTAAAATCCCAAAATCTGGGTCCAATGATGCTACACACCAAATAGTCAATCACGACTACAACGATATCATATATCGATATGATAATCCATCAAATATCAAAATATCTGAAATCAATAAAAACTGTTGAGGAATCCAGTTGGATCCCTCCAACCTGTTTCCTGCATCCAAAAACATTAGCACAATACCAATTTCGCTCCAGTACGAAATTATCGCGGTATATGTTCTTATTAAATATTATCCGCTTAATAACGGCGTAATAGGGTCTCATCCGCTAAACAAAAAATGTGGGAAATCAACAACTGCAATATATACATATGCCAATATATATATATATTGATATTATATATAATACCAATTTCACTGTTTATGAAATATTCGCGGTATATGTTTTTAATAAATAACATCCGCTTACTAACGGCGTATAATGTCTATTTTAACAATCAATAATTTACAGTCATCATTCAAACATGCATTCAAATATTTTAAATCTAACTATTTAAAATAAAATCGAAACCTATTCGATTGAGTGAGAAGTTCTCACCTTGGTTTTAATTTTCCGTTTTAGCTATTTATTTCGAATAAAATTAAACGCGCGTTTAATTTTACCCAAAATTCTCACTAACTCCAAACGACTCCAAACCAACTCCATCGCGTAGTGCTCGTCCATACGATTCCAACGCAACTGAGTTTGCATTTTTTCGACCTCGTATGAAAAAGTTATGCAATTTACAAGTTTGTACACGATTTTATATAAACTTTTACAACATTTATTCAACTATCTTCATACCACAGCAAATCCTGGCCGTAAGATCTGCATCCAAGGCCTCTCCTTCATCTCCCTCAACTCACGTATCTCTTCTACAGGTGATTCACGCAAGCCTTGAACCCATTTGCTAAATTAGGTTTTAATAATACTCCTCCTATGCTCGATGAAAACTCGATCGGGGAACTCCGTTGCGAAGCCCATCTCCTCCACCAGGTTCGGCCCCCACCCTATGAAGCTCGGCCATGTCTATAGCCTAGGGTTGCGTGCGTGACCTGATGAGAACGGCCCTCCCTTGCTCCTCCATCGTCGCTCCGTTTCCGATCATCACCGTATGGAATCGAAGCTCTCTCCATGCTCTTCAATCTTCGTGTTGAACACCTCTTCTAATTCTTTGTAGATTGGGAGAGATTGAGAGGAGAAGATCACTCATTTCTGGCCCTTCATTATGTGGGTGGTGGCTGCAAATTGAATTAGGGTTTTGATTTTTTTTTTTTATTTGTGTGTGGTGCTATTTATAAGAAAAGCAAGCGTAAACACTATTCATTCCGGGAATTCCGAACTCCGATTTAGGCGCCGTAACCAGCGTTTCTAAGGTTTACTCCGCGTTCCGAACACAATGGAACAGGTTTCGGAAGCTAATTCGGAAGTATGTGCGAGTTATGGCTATAAACGCTCAATTTGAATTAAACCGATTTAAATCGATTTCTAGGCGTTTTAATTTGTACCGGACAAACGGTAAATCCAATTGACTTGAAATTTGAAACCTTACAATAATATCACTTTACGGATCCGATGAAACTAGTTTCGTCGAAATCCGAGACAGTTTGAAAAATGGCTATTTTGACTCGCCAAATTTAAATTAAAAACGATTCGATGCGTTTCAAGCTGCCACGATCAAACGATAGCTCCGATTGACACGAAAATTGAAATCCGGTAATAACTAACTATTACGGATCCAATGAAACTGGTTTCGTTCAATTCTGAGACTGTTCAAAAATTGGCTATTTCACAGTCGATAATTAAATATTAAAATATTCAATTTTCACAAATTAACTTTTAATTCGATTTTAAAAGTTCTAAAATATCATTCTAACTCCAATATGATAAAATAAAATTTTACAAATCATTTTCAATCATATTTAACTCAATTTTTAATTATTTCCATAATTTAACATATTAAATTATCGATTTAATTATCCAATTAAATCCAATAATTCAAAATAAAATTTATTCGACTTATAAATTCACTTATTAATATTTAAAATTAATTAAATATTCAAATTTTAATTAATAAAAATTCTGGGTCGTTACATAAATCTTAGCCAGCATAGACATTTCGAACTATGCCTACTATAGCTACCATCTAAACAGTGGTGACCACCATAAGTAAATGACAGGTTCTACAACTAAAACCGTACAGGGTTTCGTATTGGGAATTGGATTTCCAACAGATGGTCAGACCAAGGAACTTCCCATTGCCACATGAGAACGCCTCTGGAAGGACGTCCTCGAGAACCAAACCGGATCTCTGCCAACACAAGGCCAGGTTACCCCTAACTGGGTAACAACTAACACGAGTATGCCATCCCCCGGTCCTTTGGGACCTTTAACCGAGAGCTCTCTAATCAACGTCACACCATAATAATAAGTTTTTCAACATGAGTAAGTATCTGGGCTCCATACCATGATACCACCCTTTTCCAGAAGGAAATGCACATACCCTAAAGGGAGCTACCCCTCATAACCTTGCCGCATCTTTCCTGTTTTGACCATTCCGAGGTGTGAGGCTCGACGAAGTCACGTCCACAAAGACACACTTTATACAAAAGCCGTGCTTTGGGTCAACAAATGATCATGGAAATGATCACAAAGATAAACGATCAAACAAATGATCCTATCACAAATGATCAACACAATGATCATTTCACAGCAACACTCAGCATGTCACATTACCAAATTGGGAATATATCGTTGATAACCTTCAACTACATAACCTCTGAGCTCGTACGTCTCAGAGAAGGGTGTTAAGCTAAGAGAATAAATTCTCCGCCACCAACAGGAATATATTTGAAAGAAATCAGCTTTATATCTCAATTGTAATGTCATACATACAATCCATACAAGTCTGTTCCGGTATCGAACAGAACCGAAGGCACTTACAAAGAAGTCCTTGCAATCCGGATATTCACTAATCACGTTCAGACTTCCCATCACATATGGAGTCTCTATACCGGGGACCATTCGATGCAAAGACATTCGACGAGTTGTCCTTACGTTTTCGAAAATATCCGGTCTTCAAATGCTATCCATAACGACATATCACATATTCAGAATGTGATATATGACACAAAGGTCCTCTCCCGGCTAAACCGAATAGTGAGCGCAGTATTTCAAAAACATATGGATATTGGGATTTCAATTAAGTCACAACTTAAAACCCAAAACTTTTCTTCAAATGGTTTAAACCAATTACCATTTCAAATCTTTATATTACAAAAAAAAAGATTTATTTCACAAAGATCAATTTATAGACTTTAAAACAATTTCCATTCCAATTGGATTAACTAATTAAATCTTTAAATCAAAGATTTAACTCATAGCTTTCAAAATTCGATTAACTTGTTGAATCTTTAAATCAAGATTCAACTTATAGCTTTCAAATCATTTTCATAACTTGGAATTTATCTTCATTTTCAAACTTGAAGTTCATTTTAACACAAATTGGACGTTCATTTCTTATGTAAAAGCTTTTATTATTTGAAAACAACAGTTTCGTTTCAGAAAAATCCAATTATATTTACACGAGTTAAAGCCCTTGAATTCTATTCACATCCCCAAATTAATACTTTTAAAATAGTTTAACCCATATATAACTGGTATAACATTTTTAATCCCTAGTTTTAAATCATAGAATTCAATTTCAAATCTTGAATTTAAGTTCAAATCAAATTATTCAACTTCATACTTTATCGAGTTATTCAAAATAAATTTCATCTATGAAATTCCATTTCAAAAGCTTTTCACTTTAAACCCAATCCATTTCCAAAACATTTGAATTCAAATATTCAAATTCAAAACTATTTTCAAAACTCTGTGACTTAATCGATTTCCTCGTGAAATCCATATTGGTGTGTGTATAAGTGTGGTCCAGGGGTTTAACACACTAGTGCAACATCATTTCAATCATCACAGATTAAAACATAGAAATATAGTTGATAAGCGATATAAAAGCATAACGCTCATCGTCCATTCACAGATTCACAGATAGTATACAAATGTAAATAAATATACACAGCTCAATCTACAGAACAAAATATCACTAATCAGATAGGATAATCAATTCAAGGCATTTCATACTATACAATCATTCATAAGCATTCAATAAACATTTGTAAGCAGGAATAATTAATTTCTTAATCCTAATTAATTCAATTCATTTCCAATTTAATTAATTACTTATGAATTTATTATTCAATTCAGATTTATTAATTTCAAATCATTTGATATAAATTAATCTATCAAACACTTTAATTAATTAAATTATTCTTAATCAATCATATTAATTAAATTGACTCTTGGACCAATTATATAATTAGTTAACTTCTTAATTAATTATTTCAAAAAATTTACTCTTTTATTACTTACCATTAAGCAATCATCTCATAATAACAAATCATGAATTACCAATTTATCTTTATCATTAATTTAAATCAAAATATTCAAATTTAATTACAATTAGTAATTAACCCCTTAATTGCTTTCATTAAGAAATTAACAATTATCTTTATTAATTAATCTAATTAATTAATTAAGATTAATCACATAAATTAGTACTTAAAAATCCTTAGTTAATTATCTTCATTAACTAATAACGTTTCTTAATCACTTTTAAATTAATCTCTAGTTAAAAATTTATCTAAATCATTAATTTATAAATTAAAGAAATTTTCATTCCTTAATTATCTTATGAATTAAATCATTTTCACCCTTTAATTATTCCTGAGATAATTTATTTCTTTATTAATTATTTAAATAAATATTAAAGTGTGTTTTTTTTAAAAAAGCATTACTCTTTTTTTTTGAATTATTAATTTCCAATTGATTAATCATTTAATTAGTTAACTATTATTAACTAACTAAACTTTAAGTAATTAATTAAATCTTAAGTTCAAAGTTTATTAAACACAAGATTAATAATATCCATCTTTAATTACTGATTTATTAAATCTTAAATTATCTATTTAATCACAAGTATAAAATAACTTGCATTCTTAATTCACGTACTTTAAATTAATTAAATATTTACATTAGCAAACCTTCTTCATAAGTTATAAATCAAACTTAACTTAAACTTGTCAACTTTGTTAATTTCATTATTACTAAACTTTACTTAGCAAAATAACTTAAAAGTTATTTAAGTTATCTATTAGGGGAGAACCCGAAGTAAACGTGCCGTTTACTCGTGTAAGGCACGAGTCATCTCCACTGTTCTTTCCCGTGCTTCCCCTTTCTACTCTTTCCTCTCCTCCCTGATCTTTTTTTTATACAAGCTTAACTTAAAAAATAAAAATTAAAACTGCAGTATCAATAACCATTCACGCGCGCATCGGAATCAACTCGAAGCAACCATCCAAAATTCTCGAGTATCACTCGAGTCAAGTCATCATGCGACTCCTGTGAAATAACTGCGCCACCGTGCACGTGCACGTGAACCCCAACCACCACTGGCCACTGTCGCGATCCTCAGCAAGTCAACGATAATGCCTTGAAGTCTTTCGACCACCCAAACAAGTGAGAAGTTCATCAAATCAAAATCGGGCAGTTCGATTGAATTAAACCCAAATCCACATCAGAAAAAAACCCATCGTTCTCGACATCAAGGTCATCGGAATGTTCGAAACCCCGGTCATCGCTTCGTCAATGCCTCCTCTATCACCTCCCTGAGTATCATCAAACTCGATCCAACACTGACTCCACACGAGCACGAGAATCATGCCGAACCCAAACTTCACGTTAAACCCTAAATTCCCATCATCCCAGTGCCTCGATCATTTATAAATTCAATTTATATTTTTTTATTGACACTTGGTGCTCGAACTAACACCTGACCCAAGCATGACGAACCCCAATTTATCGATCATCGGAAATTTATAAAAATATAGCTCCTGTTCCACTCGTATTTTCTCACAACCTACCCGACAAAAAATTGTGATTCGACTGCTAAAATTCATCGTATTCTAATGTAATTCCAATTATCAATTCAAAACATGCATTTAAGAATGTTGGATTTTTAGTTTTTAAAAGAAATTCCTCTGTATTTTATTTCCCATTCAAAATCATCTTCTGGTTAATTCTATAAATATGTTTTAAAACTCTAATTTTTGACTTTATACACACGTTTTATTTAGAACTTGAAGCTTAAATATGATTTGAGACAATGTTTTGATTTTTTTTTTTGAAACAGATTCTTAGGACCTGTAAACTGGAAACAGGATTTGTATCCATGTATCCAGACATGCACCAACATTTTTAACATGCAAGCATTCATCTCAATGTACAGCAAGCAATTACATCCAAACAGTTTACAAATTCTAGCTCAAATGGTTAACTTTGCTCACAGTTTGAAGAAGAAAGACAGAGATGCCTTCTTGTTGACATAGGCTGAGCTTCCTCTAGTTTGTAGTTGGTTTAAATTGTTATTTTAGTTGAAGTATGAGATGGTATGTATTTCAGGTATTACTCAAGCAACATATAAAATTATAGTAAAGCAAAATTTTCAACAAGAAGTTACTCACCTGTCAAAAACAACAGAGGCTCAGGTTTAGAAACTTTTCTTTCTTAAATCCTGGAAAATGATTTGAATGTGGAAACCTGCATTTGTTTTTGATCTGAAGTTTGAAAGTTTGATGTTGATCTTGCATGCTTTTGTTTTTGAGTTTCAATCACCAGGTTTCATTCTTGAAGAGGAAATGAATGAGCCTTGTTTGAATTGAGCTAATTGTTGTTCCAGTTGAATTTGTTTGAGATTTAGATGGTATTGCTTCAAAACTCAAGTTTGCACGCAGAAACAAATTTCCATATTGAAGAAAATATGCACAGGCTTTGATCAGATTTTTTTTTCTTAGCTTTGAACTGATCAAACTGATGATAAAGAGGGTGGATATATGGAAAGAGTATAGTTTTACAGGTTGTTATTTGTTTATAAAATACACTAGATACTTGCATTTAATGCTTTGTACAACAAGCAAGGCCGAACATCTATGCATTTATGGGCTGAGATGTTGTATGCACTTATATTTCCATTTGTTTTATGAAACAAGATCTCGGTGGTGGCTGATAACATTGCTTTGGTGTACTAGAAGTATGGTAGATAGGGTATACATTCTTTGCTTTATAATATGAAGGTACTTGTACTGTTTTACAGTTCATACTTTGTATTTTTTTTTTTTTGGTGGCTGCGGCTTATTTTGTTTGCTTTTCTTACTTATGTCTTTGATTTGTTTGACATGAACAATAACATTGTCTTTTATTATCTTGTTTTGTCTGGTTACATACCTATCCAATTTTAATACATAAGTGAATTTATTTTATTGGTTATCATTTTATATTTTCTACTTATGCTTTTTAATATTTATATGGTTTATTCTATTTTAAACATTTACTTCTATTTTAACTTAAATATTTACTTCTAGAACTTTTTATATGTTCATTTCATAATTTATATAACTATAAATTTACTTAAATATTTGTTTAACATCAACACAAACTTTATTTCCTTGTAAAGTTTAACTATCGACTATTTTATTTTGTATAAATTACCAATTATTACACAATTTTTATTCAAAAATTAAATTAGTTGTCAAATTAAAATAAATTAAAACTCGGGATCGTTACACGAACCCACATTCAACACTTTATTCGGGTCTTTCGGGTCAACAGGTACCGGGACTGTCACTTCAACTGGTACCACTCTATTTTCCCCTACACTGGCTTCTCTTGGATCCATCTCTCTTCGTGCACTGCTATGTTCGCCTGTGCAGGGTCCACCCTGTAATGCTACAAGGTTGATTCTTTGATGCGAACTGGGGCTGCCGCATCTTTTCCCATTTCTCTCTTCCTCGCTTCACGCAACTCTGTAAGATAACATTCTCGCCCAGCATTCTGATCCCCTTTCACCACATCAACTCCATTATCTGTGGGGAATTTTATAGTCAGACACCACGGGGCAAGAATAGCTTTAAATGCTGCCAGAGTTGGTCGGCCTAAGAAGGCATTGTAGGCAGAAGATTCTTCAACAATAACAAAGGTCTGTTTTCGAGCAACTTTTTTGTGCCCCTCTCCAAGTTCTACGAACAAATCAATAGTCCCAATTGGCTGTTTTGGCTCCCCAATAATGCCATAAATCTTTAGTGATGAAGCTTGAACGTCAGCCATTGGAATCTTCACCTGATCAGAAGTCTTTTTGAAGAGAATGTTGCACGAAGCTCCACAGTCAACCAAAACTCTTTTCACAGTAGCTGGCCCAATGCCAGCGGAGATAACCAAAGGATCAATGGTAGGAGATTCAACACCCATTGAATCCCTAGTACTGAATATAATGTCATCATTAAAGGTTTTCTGCTGCTTTAGGGGCGCAGCATCTTCTAACACAAAAAAACTTTCATCTGCCGGTGCATACTTCAAAGCACGGGCATATCTTTCCATCTCGCCCCAACTCCTGCCAGCTGGGTGAGGGCCTCCTGTAACCACATTTATAATAGGCCTCTCTGATTCATGAGCTGCCGCCTTCTCATTTGAGCCTGGGCAATGAACAGGAACTTGTTGTCCTTGAGTTGACGAGGTTGGGTCATTTTTGTTCCTTCTTACATATTGTTGGAGCTTGTTTTCCTTCAACAGTTCCTCAATAACCTCTACAAGTGACGGCACTCGTTAGTATCATGTCCGGGTTGGTTATGGAACCGGCAAAACCTTCCACTCTTCTCAGCTCTCCCATTAACTCTTTGCTTAGCTGGTGCGGGGAATTCGACCGTGTCTTTGTTTGCAAAGTAGATGTTTTCCGGGGTATCGGTCAGAGGGGTGAAGTTGAAGGGACGACCTTTCTTTGCATCTTCCTGCCTCTTTCGACCATCGTTCCCCCTTTTCTGATTGCCAGATTCCTTCTTATTCGAAGCAGCATTACTATTTCCAGTCCCTGTCGATATCACCTTAGTCGGTTCTTGGAGGCTTTCCAGACGCATGAATTCATCAGTTTTTTTATAAAACTTGTCAAGTGAATTTGGTTCTTTCATTTTCAACCACTTTCCAAATTCACTTGATTTATCAATCGCCCTCATCAAGTATGTCAGAATCATGCGTGGCTCCGCATTATCCACCTCGGCCAAAGCTAAATTGAAGCGATTCAAGAAAGCCCTAATGGATTCTCCAAGATTCTGCTCCAAGCTGGACAACGACATTATATCCTTTGCCTTTGACGCGTACAATCGAAACTGTTCCTTGAACTTCCGATTCAAATCAGAAAATTGGTCTACCGACCGGATCGACAGCTTTGTGAACCAAAGTAAAGCAACTCCTTCCAGGTATACCGGAAAATACCGGCATTTGATTTCATTAGAGGCTCTGGCACCCGTCATGTGCCAATCATACTTATACAGAAAATCATTAGGATCGCTCGTTCCCATGTAAGCTGGAATAGTTGGAGGGACGAACTTCCTTGGGAATTCTGCCTCCAGGATTTTTTCAGTGAATGGAGTTTTGCTCGGAGCGAAACCCCATTCTTTCTCATCTTCATTTCTCTGCATACTTTCTTTCATAATCTAACGAACCATTCCTGAGAAATACTCTTCATTGTTCCGAGGCTCAATGGGACAAACATCAGCCATTCTCTCCGAATTTTGCCTTGACAATCGTTCACGGAGGGTTGGTTGCGGCTCTGATCCTCCGGTTTGGGGAGGTGTCCTTTCCACTGGGTCGGCTGGCCTTTGAGGAATATTCCTTCCTTCCATATTCTGCACTTCATCGGCAAGGTTTCTCTCCTTAGCTGCCGGTTGGTGGTTTGCCTCAAATAAAGCATTCAACCTTTCCATCATTAGGTTATTCTGAGCTTCCATTTTCCAATGTAGCCCGGATACAACGACATCTAGCTCTTCTCAAGTAACTCCGACAGTTGGAGTTGTTTGACTTAAAGGAGGAGAGGTTGCAGTAGTCTCGCGAACATCGTCGGATCTAACAGACTTGCGCTTTCTTCCGGGAGCCATTATTTCTGACAAACTTCTAGTTTTTAAAGAGATCCTTTCTATAAATTTCTGTGAAGCTATGATGACAGTATCCTGAGTTCAATTCTCAGTGAAAGCACCAAAAATGTTAACGTAAAAATCAGACGCTAACACCCCAATGCAAATAGAGATTTGAATGAAAGCACCACCCGTTAACACGGGAAATAGAAAAATTAGTAATTCGCTGAAAAAGCAGTAAGAGACACAGAGTTTATAGTGGTTCGGCTTATGATCAAGCCTAAAATGTTAACTCCTATGTTCAGCGACTCAGTGACACAAAGGAATCGGCGGCTTAACATATGAAGCGGGCTAAGCGACTTAACTTCTGAAGTGAAGCAGCGACTCAAAGGGTAAGCGACTTAAGGAGGTCAACGACTCAAAGGGTAAGCGACTTAAGGTGGCCAGCGACTTAGAGAGTTGGACGACTTAAGGACTTAACGACTTAAGAGGGGTGAGCGACTTAAGGGGAGCAGCGATTTAACTAGTAAGCGACTCATGGAGTTATCGACCCAACAACCTTCCTTGGATCGCTTACAACATAATGCTTGTTAGTAAAGCTATACCGCTTTCCCTTAAGTCGCGAGGACTTTCCCTAAGTCATCCACGACTTAGTACTTCATTCAGGAGAAGCCAGTGCTATTAGGAAGGCCCAAAGTTCCCATCTGTTAGGTCGCTCATATGTAGTCCACGACCTATCTTAAGTCGCCACCTCTGACCTACAGCATATCTTAGGTCGTTCACGATCTAATACTTGGTCAATAAATGATGCCGCTCCCTCTTAAGTCGTGAGGGCCTATCAGCTAGTACAGAGAACAGTGAAAGGACCGGCTAATTTGCGGCTCGCTTCCCCTTGACTCGCCAACGACTTACGATCTATCTTAGGTCGCGCGCGACCTATAATTCACCTCGGAAATCTCCTATAAATGCACCCTAAGCTCCAACATGAGGGGGACTTTTCGATCATTTTCTCAAAAGCATTGAGACTCTGCCATCTTAAAACCAAGCCTTACTCCAACACTTGAAACTCACAAGAAGCTTCAATCAACTTCAAATAAGATTCAATACATTCAACCATGAATTCGGAGAATTCTCTTGCATCGAAGTTCTTCTAGCTACTTGTCTTTTGAAGTGAATTGTAATTGAAGGAAATTGTAAAGGATTGTAATCATATTAGCAATAAAGAAGGATTAAAGTGGACGTAGGCTTGATCATAAGCCGAACCACTATAAACTCTGTGTCTCTTACTGCTTTTTCAGCGAATTACTAATTTTTCTATTTCCCATGTTAACGGGTGGTGCTTTCATTCAAATCTCTATTTGCATCGGGGTGTTAGCGTCTGATTTTTACGTTAACACTCTTGAAACGAGTTTGATGTCAAATCCGAGCTCAAATCCATCGCGATTGCGTACTAAGTTTCAACTTTGTTTTCAATCCATCATGAGTATAGTCAAGTTCATCATCAATCCTTTATATTCACACGTCACATTCATACAACAAATTGTACACATATACCAATGTATATACAATAATAATTTTGAAATAACACATCCATTCGAGTTCTAACACTAACCCATACATTTAACACTTATCATCAAATTACAAACATGCCAAGATCCAACATATATATATATATATATATATATATATATATATATAACATACATATAGCTAAGGTTAACACAACATATAAAGGAAAGTTCTTTCAAAAAGGTTAGGAATTTACTCATCGAAAGCTATCCAAACTCTTGCTAAATTAGAATATGACATAGCAATTTCATTCCTAGGAAACAAGATTGAGTCTTGAACCCTAAATGCACTTGGTAGTCTCGGCCTTGAAGGGAAGAGGAAGTGAGACTCTTTTTTGGTAAGGTGGAGCGACTTCAGATAAACAACGAATTCTCAATAATAAATCTGAAAATAGGTTATTTTTCAACTGATTTTTGTGCTTCCTACTCATGGAATTTCAAAAAGAACTCAAATATAACATTATTGGAATTTATTTTCTTTATCATTTCAAAAAAAATTTCACTCATTTTCGATTTATTTTGAAGAAGTTATGATCAAAAGAAGAAGGGTAATTTTCGGACTTGAAATTCTTAGGGAAAATTTGGTATGCAAAGATCGGGTATTTTGACATAGCTATTTTGAAATAATGGTCAACTAGAATGTTGTAACCATTAAAATTTCACACGGCTTCAAAAAAAGGAAAACCCCATTTTAGTTCGAAATGAGGAAGAATAGGTTGGTGGAAAGAGGATGAAAAATGGAGAGACATATGAGCTATTTATAAGCAAGATTTAACACCTAATCACTTTGCCAAGTTACATCGCAAATCTTTTATTATATATATATATATATATATATATATAATTATGTTTAATCACGTCACTTTCTTTTACATATATGATTATTATGTTTAGTCACATCACTTCCTTATATATATATATATAATTATTTAAAACTATGAATTGTCACATCATTCTCTACATACATGTATATATAAGTTTAATTATTAATTAAAGCTAAGATGTGATAAGATATGATGATGGTTAATGGTTGTAAAATCTAAGATGTGATAATGCTTAATATATATATATATGTATGTATGTATGTATAAAATGTTTATTATTTTTAGAACTATGTCTTGTCACATCACTTACTAATCCAAATTAACATAAGATAATTTATTTTTAAGCATATTATTATCCAGTTAATCAACTCTTATATATATGTACATATAGTGCACAAAGACGAACAACGTTCTCGTCAACTTTTCGGTGATGAAAGGTCGAAATTTCAAAAAACGATATTCGGTTATATTTTCTGTTTTTGTACGAACTATTTAATTTGGTAAACAAATTTTAAAAATGATTTTACCATCATTATTAATTAATTGAAATGAGTATTTTCATTATAAAACCTATATATTGAATATTTAAAATTATTTAATATTCACTAATTAAAGCAGCGAAATTATGGGTCATTGCACTCCAAATTCAAAGAAACTAGTTTTGACACATAGCCAACGTTTCTACGAGTCTAACGCAACTAACTGCATCCAAATCCGATCTCGTACGAGAAAGATATGAATTTAGAATTTATTGATTTCAAAATATTCATCCATTAATTAGACTAACCACAACATTACGACTAATCCTTCTGCTAATCCTTCTCCTCCAAACGTTAATTACCCTTCTTCCCTGTACATGTATCACAGTTCCTAACCCCGCACATGCACACGATTTCACCACCACCAGATCATGAAATCGATTGTCAACTTCTCCAATGCACTCCTCATAACACCCTATCCTCAACGATCACCAAAAGAACAAGCTCATTCCCTTCATCACCATCACGACCTTGATGCTGCTACCCTAGATTTCACCACAACGCAATTCGCTCCTAGGTGCCTCACTACCCAAAACTCCATCCATAGCTGCATCTCGCCTCCTTAAAGCTAATGCCAACCTCCGATTTGACTATCGATGCCTCAATTGACCACCAAACGAAACCCTAGGGATGGCCAAACAACGTCGAACCACCCAACGTCGATGACACCCACCATGACCTATACCAAATCAAAGATCTCGCAAAAAATAATTCAAGGAATTTAGTTTCATGATTTTTAGTTAACTAGTTAATTTAATTTTTAATTTGAAACAAGCGGCCATATTTACTTTACATGAATGAAGAACAAAAGAGCAACAAAGAATGGGGAAAAGAAATGCAAGATTGAAAATTGAGCTAAGTGTTAACCTTATTTTCACTTTAAAAAATAATAATATTCATTCCATCAATCACAAGCTAGCCAAAGAAATCAAGTTAAACAATATATTCAAGCCACCTATCATCTCAAAAATCAAACCAATATTAGTGGTTGGTCGAAAATTTTGAATTTGATTTGAATTTTTAAAAGTTTTTTACGGTATTATGTTACTCAACAATCCGTTCATGTATGGACTGCGAATGACAGAAATAAAAATACGATCAATAAAAATCAAGTCGTTCTAGTAATAATTGATCTTATTAATATTATTTATTCAAACCATTTATTATTGCAAATAAATTTACAAAATAAATTCACCATTATTATTTATTAAAAAAAGGAGTTAAATAAGGCTACTAATCCATTTAACCAATATTTAATTCATAACTCAAATATTTAAATAATCCCTATATTTGAATTATAGTTGTTAGACTTTTAAAAAAATTTATTTAAATATTTAAATTAATTAAATATTTAAAATCAAAACCATAAAATTCTGGGATGTTACATTCTCCTCCTTTAAAAGAATTTCATCCCAAAATTCTTAAAGGAAGAAAATATCTCCAAATTCTTAAGATTTTAATAAAAATATTAATTAAAATGAATTATTAAACTTTTAAAGTCCTTTATGTTATGGAAAATTTCATCATCACCACCGTTGCGTGGCCGATCTAGAAAAACTACAACTCGCCACAACTGGCCTAAATCAAAAAAGCCAACTGGCCTCCCATATCTATGGCTTAAAATCTTCAACCAATCACCAATATCTAAATCTACTATTTACCTCTTTTGTGTTTGATTTTTATTTATGCAAGAAATTTACTATCTCTATGCGAATGCAGGTGCATAGGAAATCAAATAGTAACCCCTTGTATTCCTGTACCTATCTTGTACTTATAATCCAAAAGAGAACTATGCTGACAAAAAGCGACACATAAGCTATTTATATCATAAGTAATAGCGGTATAAATAATAATAACCATATGCCACCAAAGTACAAAGAATACTCTATAATAATATTCTAAGCATCCAATAATTTCAAAAGACAAATTTAGAACTAAGTGCCCGGGTTTTTATATTTAAAAAATATATATTCTACTGCTGCTGCTGCTACTTCTTCTTCTTCTTTCCAAATTCCTTCAAAGAGAAATAAACTAAAACCAAAATAAATTATAATAAGAAGGGGTTCCTCCTACCAAAGTAAGGTATAACTCAAGAATTAAAACAACATGGAGCATCCAGTCGTATTCCAGTTCCTCCTACAGCAACAACTAGCGTAAATAAATATACCTAGCAAATTCTCCAATCGGAAAACTCCCGATCGCCCAACTTTACTCATAATAAAATATTTGAAATACCACTTCACAAAACTCTTCTCAAACATCCTAAAATAATAATACTTCATTAAAGTTTTTAAAATAATATATTATTATTTCTTTAACAAATTCTTTCGAAATCACTTTTTCCAAAGCACTAGGATTTAAGTTCTAATAAACAACTTTATTGACTGTAGTCTATAAAACCACACTATCAACCACATTAAATTCCATAAGAGAATAAACCAACATTGAACATTATTTAAAATGTCAAATGACTAATAACAAATTATATAAATTTTGCTAAGGTACACAATTTTCTTAAGTAACATAGCAAACCATATTAATATACTTAAGCCTGTTATGTACATGGATCATCCACACATAATATCTTATCCGACCACTCGCTCGAACACATAAACTTTACTTCCAAACTAGTGTTTCTCCCTCGACCTCCCTGGTGTGGACTTTGATCAGGTTTTTTGATTAGAAATATTTGTTCTTCTTATATAGTCATATGCAATGATAGAAAACCTCGGTATCATGTCAAGAATCCGAATAAAGTATTCATCGATAAGAATCAAGTGAGAAATCCTTTTTCAAACTAGTGTTAATCACCCCGAACTTATGTACTCAAATCCTAGATCAAAATTCATGCGAATAAAATGATCTATGTACATCTTACCTAATTTTTTACCGGTTCCTTAACTACACCAATCGTATCCAAATTATTCTCATTTTCATTTCTAGCGTTCATTTAGTACTAAAATTATTTATGAAATATTTCATAAATTTTCACTTAAGTTTATAAATAATTTATAAAGATACAACATTATAAAACATAAAATTTAAAATCACTCCACTATTATTTGCTTGTATAGTACTCTTCTATATCCTACGAGTACATGCAAAACACCAATTTCATTTTACTTTTCAAAATTTGGATGGAGGCCCAAATAAAATATGGGCCTTTAAAACTGAGTCAACTCTTCGACCTTTTTACCTTAGAGCGTTCTAAGGAAAGACGTTTACAGGTTGGCCTAACAACATCATATAGTTTACACAACTTGGACGATTAACCAAAACTAGATTTTTAGTAAAACACTGCTTATTAAAACCTTCTCTCAAATTTTACCTATTTAAAACCCGAGTTAAATTATCTCTTCTATACCCAAGGGTATAAAATTTTCATTTATCAAATTAGTTATCAAAATACCTTCTATTTTGAAACCAATTCCCTTTAAGGAAACTTGAGAACTAAATACTTGGTTTTATTTCAAATTAGTTTTGAAGTAATAATAATATACATAACTCTCTTTTGTATATCAAATCATGCTTTTGGAGTCTAAAAAAATTTGTTTTAGCAAAACAATCCTACAGCTAATTACTATGGTAGAATTTCCCCTACTCAAAAACGAACACCGATAATGCTGTAGTCATCACCAAAATTATTTTCCAACGACAGAAGTGAGTTCAGTGCTTTCTTATCTCTTTCAGAATCCTTTGAAAATATTTCTATACACAAATACTTTTAAATAATTGCATTATTATTTCCTCCAAAACTTTGAAAACAACTTTCGAAAACATCGAGATATAAGTTGTCAAATTCTTTGCTTAAATCCCTTTTTATTTGTAAACTCTATTTATAAATTATGCATATATAATTTCACCGAAATGTTTATTCTCAGAAATATTTCCAAGTAATATTACCATTAATTTTCTCGATGATTCTTTTATAATCATCTCAAGCAATTTCGGGATTTAAATTCTCAAAACCCTTTTTACTTGTAAAACACACTTTATATAAATCATTTTATATGTCATACTCATATAAAATTTTGCTTTTAAAATTATCTTATATTATAATAAATAGTTATCCCTTAAATGTCCTATCTTCCCATTTAGATTATATTACACAACTTTTATTAAAAGTTTTACCTTTAACTCCACATTATTAAAAGATGACTTTTAACTTAAAATTTTCTCCAAACAATTGTAGTCAAACTGTGAAACTTAATTCATAAGTGGTTCATTTTTTTAAATCAAAGTTATAAATGCTCATTAAGAAGCTGAGCATATTTAACAATAAACCAATAACATTCAATTCTCCTAGACTATCAAAGCATGACACCTCAAACAATAATAATAATGAATGAATATTATCATTTTCAAACAACTATATACATTTGAGAACTATTCCTTTAGATATATAAAATATATAATCCAAGGTCAAATATTTTATTTACCAAATTTTCAAAAATCAATATCGTGTCCGTTTGCCTTATTCAAGTGATTAGAAATCCATATCGATACGGCGACATCAATATCTCTACCAGAATTCATAAAAAACTCAATAGACCAATTAACACGATATGTTTTATAACAATAACAAATATGATCTCGTATATATAATACTCTCAACTTATTTTAGGGTGTCACTTACCCTATCTCTATGAGCCATACCCTACCAAATCCAAGTTCTCTCTTAACCTTAGGCTCTGATACCATATGTAATGATCCATCATTTTGACCGTCGAAAGTTAGCACCAAATATGTCCATGGTATTCAAATATCGAACATCCAATCGCCAAAAAGGCAGATTGTTAGGGTAAAAATCAAAAGAATAAACAGGGGCAACTGTGTCTCATAGAGGAAATGACAACTATAATTATTAAAGACAACATAAACTCTCATTCCAAGGTACAAAATGTAATGACCCGCCAATTTATCACTTTGACAAATTGTATTTATTTTAAAATTTATGCAAACAAAACGATAATATTGTTTTAAGCAATAGTAATCTTATTTTGAATAAATATTTAAATAAAATATTTCCATCGAAATTTATATCGATAAGATAACATTGAATTTAGTCATTGATTTATTTAATTTAAAATTGAGATCTAATAATTTAATAATTATTTTAATTATCCAAATAATTATTTCAAATGATGATAATCCTTTTTTAATAGTTATAAACAAATAATGAATCATTTATATTTGTTTTATAAAGAGAGATATATATATATATATTTGATTTGAAAATATAAGAAAAAATCGATATCGCTTTATTAGTATAATGGCAATTTTTGTAAATAATTATATTATATTAATCTATATGGTTTTACATTTCAAATATGATCATTTTAATTTGTTTAAAATGATAAGAAATATATTTTTGAATTTTGTTTACAAATATATGTACATTGATAAATAAGTGAAAATGTGACCGATAATCAGTTCTCCGAATTTCAACGATTTAACGAACAAAAGTTGTTCGAAAATGTTCGAAGTGTCATAGACCTACATGTATGCACATATATCTGTCACATACATATGATAACATATACATATATACCTAAATGCTTATATGTATATTACAAAACAATTAAATAATTAAAACTTAATACTTAAGTAACCAAAAAAAAGCAAACATCACTACATTGTACCACACCATCACCTCACATCAACCATCACTTGGCTTTGGGGAGGAGCCATGTGCTAGGGGATGGGGAGGGGTATGGGCTAGGGGTATTTAGGTAATTATGCAACATAATATTTTATTCAAAGGACTTTTCTATAAATACCACCCGTCTTCTCACAAATAAATCCTAATACCATTCCACTTCTCCTTCCTCTTCTTTACAAGCCCTCCAAGAGCCTCTTTAATGGCTTCTTATTCATAAAAAAATATTCTAGAAAAGTTGGAAAAATATATACCAAATAAAAGAGAAAAATATGAAAGAATGCTACGCCATGGATCGTGCAATATGGATATACAATAATGCAGAGAATAATGTAGATAACTATATAAACAATAATGCAGAAAATAAGTGCAGTAAAAAGATAATATTAGAGATTTTTATACTTGTTCGGAGCACCGTTCTACGTCTTGTCCCAGACTCCTTCTCGAATTACACTACAAACAATATCCCTCACTTAACCCGGAGGAACAGGTCTATACAACACCTGAACAGCCGAACAGGATTTCTGCCTAAACAACCGAAGAGGTATTTCTCCCTAAGCAACTGAACAGGACTTCTACTAGATATAGAAAGCTTTTTTGACTAGTATGTTCTTGATAACACAAATATGTCTTGAAGTACACCCTTCCTATAATCAAATCCTCAAGAGTAATTTGTGTGTGTATTGATTGAAAGGAAAAAAATCACTTAGAATCAAAGAATGTATATATTAACTCAAAGATTCAAGCGATATAGAGTTTGTGAATGCTTTGAATTGCAAAGAGTATAGAGTAAGAATAGTTTAAGAGAGTAAATAAACATTCGATAATTCTTAAAAGAATCAAAGCATGTTTATATAGAGGATATAGAGATGCAATCATTCGTGAAAGATCTCAATCAAAAGTGGCATTTGTTCTTCTTGAAATTGGATTGAAACCCCTTCTGAAAAGAACGTGTCTTTTCGGTCAATTAGCCGTTATTTGCCGTTCAGTCAACTGAATCAGAAGTGCCAGTCGGCTGAACTTGAGAAACATGCATTTCAGAGCAATTATATGTGCATTGACACAGGTCAGTCAACTGGCTGATCTGAGTCAGTTGACTGACCTGTGCTATGTTGCACAGATCACACTAAAAAACTATATTTTGAAGTAAAATATTTTTGTGTGTGTAGGTACTTGAGGAATGATTTAAACAATATTTTAACATAACTAAGACTCAAAAACGAGATAAATATACGTACTATATTATGAATTGAAGTCTTGTCTTTGTTTGAAGTTCCATTCTTTTTTTGTCGCTATGTTCCATCATCTTGTGATCTATGATCGTCAATGCTTGTCGATGTTCTTCGTCATGAATCAAAACCATGATTCAACATTCTTCCCCTTTTTGATTGATGACAACACATATAATTGACGATATATATTATGAGTTATAAAGAATTTGTTTTCTTATTTTTCTCGCCCTTAATGTTTGGCTCTAAAAAAATTATTAAACACAATAATTTCTCCTCCTTTGTCATCGACAAAAAGGAATACTTAGAGATAGCCAATATACCATAATTAAACATAACCACATAAAAGTATCATACATACAGCACTTCACAATCACAAAATATTACATAGTTCATAGTCATATGAATTCAAATAAACACCAATAACACAAAAGAGAAATAACTTAATAACGAGATTGTTCTTGAAGAAAGAAATAACTGACTAACCATTAAGCCAAAAGAACAAAGGACAACTTACTCTACGTTCGAATCAAAAGGATCTTCCCCCTTCGGTCGTCATGGACGATCATGGAGTTGCATGAGTCTTATGGTACGAATATTATATAATCCGACTTTGGAGAATTCGGATTCGGGGGATTTTATACCAAAATCATTTAAAAGTCACATTATATATTCACCAAAGTAAATCACATTTGTTCTACCTTGGTTAAAACTTAGGAATTCATCCATAAGAATTGAGCCCAATTGACACGCAAATTCCCATATAGCATATAGAGCATGGAAATTATCGGGATATACTAATACATATGACCCTATCCGTGGAGTTATACTCTTAAGTAGAAACTTGTGCATAAGTCTAGCTTTTGGTCGAAGTGACATAGATTTAACTTCTACAGCATCATCATCTAGGAATAAATGACTTATATTGTCCTGAATTTTCATATCACAATTTATACCCTAAAGATTAATACCCCCAACTTGAGTTTGAAGCAAATGGTACATACGATCTAGAGAAATAAAAACTGAAGTTCTACATACTGAGGTCCAAATGCAGTTTTCTCGATTCCTAGGTGCTGGATCTTGAAGATTCAAGTTCTCGTATAATAGCTTAACCATTGTATGGTTGATTTTTAGATTATTCTTTTTGCAATCGAGAAAATTATCCAAACTGCTTCGTTTGGAAAGTTCACGAATGACATAAGAGTTGAAGTTAGGATAATGAACAAAGGAGCCTTCGAAAATTCTGGAGTCTTGCATGTTTATCCACCTTTGAATGGCTTTGTCGTGGACCATCCAAGTAGCAATTTGAGAATCTATTGGAGTAGAGGATGAAGAAGAAGCCTTTTTGACGCGTTTTGATTGTCTAGAGGCCATGGAGAAAGAATAAAAAAGTTGAAAAGAGTGAAATTTGGTAATGGTGGAGAGGTGAATTTCAGAATATAGGGCTAAAGGAATGAAGAAGAAATATAAAAAGGTGAAAAGGTGTGTTAAAAAGTATTAGGTGAAGGCAGTTATTATCCAGAAAATCCCGATCAGTCGACCGAATTACCTAAGTCAGTCGATTGAATTTGAACCCGAGAGATTTTCACTCTACATTCAGTCGACTGACTCAGTCTATTCAGTCGACTGGTCTGGGCTTAAGTTGAGATCAATAACTATTTATAAAACATAGAATAATTTATTTATGACATAATATAGATGAAATACAAAAAATGATTATACATTCATAACACATATGTCATAATAAGAAATGATTGTTATAGTTGTTTGTCTTCAAACTCTTTGAATATGGTTGAGATGGAGTTGAAAGAAAAAGACACATTATTTAGAGGACGGGCTTGGAGTAGATTTATCATTTTTCTTAGATGGAGTCTCATTATGAAGTGGCGAACTTCCTTGTCCATGTTCCCATGAGTTCGGTGAGACGGGAGGTTGTTGTGGGCTAGGAGACCAAGTATTTCGAGCCCAAACAGGTTCTTGAACATTAGACAAGGAGGAGCCACAAATTTTTTGAGCTACTTGCTCTAGAAAAGATAGCTGCCGTGAATTCATTTTCTGTTCATACCACATTTCTTTTTGAAGATCCAAAAAGTAATGAATGTTCAATTTCTTTGAGGGAGGCGGATAACCAGTATGATGATTGTGATGTCTAATAATGGGAACTTGTTTATGAATCGGTGTTGGAGTATGAAGTGAAGGTGTATCAGGAGAGAATCGAAAGTGATAGAAGTATAGGAGATTCTAGAGTCCAAGCTGTTAGAGTTCAAGGAGTTTGATGACATATTAAAAAAAATTCAGAGTTGTTTGGAGTAGATGAATATATAGAATTGAAGATGAAAAGAGCGTAGAAAAGTTAATAAATATATAGGCAGAGAGAGATATAACAATGAGTGGACATAAAGTTTCAAGGAATTTCTACCATAACTAAAAAAGAAAAAAATTTGGTGGTCAAAATGTTAGAACAAACAAGAGGCTTAGATAATTTATATTAAACTTTATAAAAAAATATGTATATAAATTTAGTGTCATAAAATCTAAAAATTATAAATCTTTAGATGAGATGATTCCAAGTTCTCGTCTTAATTTTAGAAAAGCGTTTTCTATTAAAGGTTTTGTAAATATATCGGCCAACTGATTTTCAGAGGATAGAAATTCAAGATTTATGAATTCTTTTTCAATACAATCACGAAGAAAGTGATGATGAATATCAATATATTTTGTTCGTGGATGATTTATTGGATTTTTAGATAAGTTAATAGCACTTGAGTTCACAATAAATTGTTGATTTATTTAGACTAAAACCAAATCTCAAAGTGTTTGTTGCATATAGATGAGTTGAGCACATGCCAAAGCTGTAGATATATATTCTGCTTCACATGTCGAAAGTGAGATACAATTTTGTTTATTACTGAACCAAGATATAAGGGATCGTCCAATAAAATTACAAGTTCCACTTGTACTTTTTCTATCCATCCGACTTCCTCCAAAATCAGCATCACTATATGATACCAATTCAAAAGGACATTCTTTCGGATAAAGTAGTCCAAAGTCCTTCATTTTACTAAGATATCGTAGTATGCATTTCACTGCTCGCATATGTGATTCTTTGTGATCTGCTTGAAATCGTGCACACAAGCAAACACTCATCATTATGTTAGGTCTGCTAGCTGTTAAATAATGCAATGATCCAATCATACTTTGGTATAACTTTTGGTCAACACTTTTACCATTTTCATCTTTATCAAGATGTATAGATGTACTCATAGGAGTAGGTTTGGTAGAAGTATTTTCCATACCAAAGCGTGTGATTAAATTGTTACAGTATTTTTCTTGATTTATAAAAATACCATTTTCTAATTATTTGATTTGTAAACTAAGAAAATAATTAAGTTCATCCATATGTGACATTTCAAATTCTGTAGCCATTATTTTTGAAAATTCCTAACATAATTTTTCATTTGTGGAAGCAAAAATAATATCATCAACATAAATTTGAACAATTAAAATATCTTGTTTATTTCTTTTATTAAAAAGAGTTTGATCAACCTTTCCAATTTCAAAACCAGAATTTATTAGATATCTTTTGAGATGATCGTATCAAGTACGTGGTGCTTGTTTAAGATCGTATAAGCTTTCTTTATTTTATAAACATGATCTAGAAATTGTTCATGAATAAATAAAGGTGGTTGTTCAACATAAACATTTTCTTTTATAAAACCATTTAGAAAAGCACTTTTTACATCCATTTGATATAATTTAAAATTATGAAAACATGCATAGGCCAGTATAATTTGTATTGCTTCTAATCTAGCGACTGGAGCAAACGTTTCTTCGTAGTCAATTCCTTCTTCCAGATTATGTCCTTGTGCTACTAATATAGGTTTATTTCTAGTTATATTACCATGTTCATCTGCTTTATTTTTAAAAACCCATTTTGTAACAATGACTGCTTGGTCACTAGGCCTTGGAACTAAATCTTAAAATTCATTTCTTTCGAATTGATTTAGCTCTTCTTGCATAGTGATAATCCAATAATCACCAGCTGATGCTTCCTTTATATTTTTAGGTTCTATGTTAGAAAGGAAAGCTACATAGCCCATTTGATTTAATTGATTTCTAGTTCTTACATTTGAATTAATTTCTCCTATTACATTTTCTACGGGGTTATTTCTTAATATCCTAGGAGAGACCTTAATTTACTATTATTATTATTAAAAGCATTTTCATTATTTTGAAAAATTATAGATTCCATGTTTGTGATATTTTCTTCATCATCTTTAATACTTGTAATTTGTTTAAAATTTTCATCGAACAATACATGAAGTGTTTCTTAGATGATATTTGTTTTTTATTAAAAATTCGATAAACTTTGCTTCGTTCCGAATATCCTACAAAGATTTCTTCATCGGATTTTGGATCGAATTTGCCAAAACGATCTTTTGTATTTAAAATAAAACATTTTGAACCAAAAACTTTAAAATATGAAATATTTGCTTTACTTTCATTAAAAAATTCATAAGGAGTATTCTTAGTTAGTGGTCGAATAGAAACACGATTCAAGGCAAAACAGGCGGCAACAACATCTTCTGCCCATAAGTGTCTTGGCAACACGCTTCCATTTAACAAAGTCCTTGCACATTCTTGTAAGGTTCTATTTTTCCGTTCTACTACTCTATTTTGTTGAGGGGTCCTTGGGAACGAAAAATTGTGAATTATTCCTTTCTTCTTACAAAAATGCTCAAAAGCTTCGTTTTCAAACTCACCTCCATGATCACTTCTAATATTTTTAATTTTTAAACCTTTAAAATTTTGAATTCTTTTAATAAAATATTTAAAATGATCAAAAGTATCACTTTGTTTTTCATAAAATTGTCCAAGTATATCTCGAAAAGTCATCAACAATTACAAACACATATTTACTATGATTTATGGATTGTACTTATGTTGGTCCAAATAGATCTATGTGTAGTAATTCAAGTTGTTGCATTGTTGAAATTACCTTTTTAAATTTAAAAGATGACATAGTTAATTTTTCAAACTGACATGCATCACAAATTGGTCTACTTTAAAACTCATTTTTGGTAATCCTTTTACCAAATCATTTTTAGATAATTTTGAAATATCCTAAAATTAATATGACAAAACCTTTTGTGCCATAACCAAGGATAATTTTCTTTGGCTAATAAGCACATATTTAATTATAATTTAAATTCGTATTTAAAACCTAAATATTTTTATCTCTAAAACCTTCAAAAATAAGATTATATTTTGATCAAAGATGCTACACTTATTTTCAAAAAAATTGATTTTGAATTCTTTATCACATAATTGGCTGATACTAAGTAAATTGTATTTCAAATTGCTAACTAACAAAACATTGGAAATTAGAGGTAAGATGTACCTACGTTGCCGACGTCGCCTTTTCTATGATATATCCTTTTGAATTGTCTCCAAAAGTGACCGAGCCTTCATGTAATGATCCCAGTTTTGAGACAAATTTAATTTAGTGATTAAAATAAAATTTTGAATAAAATTTGAATTTTTCTAAAGATAAATAAAATGTGTGTTTATATATATATATATATATATATATATATATATATATGGATTGGGAATAGAATTGATTTGCAAACTCAATCAAAATAAATATTGAGAAATAAATTTGAATTTGAAATAATTTCAAAATAAATAATATATGTTGCTTATTTATATATATGTATACGAATTGATTTTAAATTAAATTTTGAATATGAAACTCAAAATAAATATTTTTGAAAATTGAATTTAAAATACTCTATATTTTAAGATGAATAAAATTTGTTTTCTAATTATAATAAATGTAATGTATATCTAGAAGTTATAATTTGAGATTAATATAGATTGGATTTTGAAACTAAAAATATAATATATGATTGCTTATTAATGTGTAATTAGAATTAAAATCATTTTTCAAGAATGGATAAAAGCTTTAAATATGTATGTATATATACACACACATATCTTTTAAAATTAAATAAGATTTATAAACGGTTTAATGTTATTTCTTTTAAAATTTTACTTGTAATAAATAGTTTGTATATTTAAAGAACATCATTAATCAAAACTTTGAAATTAATATAAAATTAAAAAATATAAAAACGTAATACATATTACATAATTTATTAAGACATAAATACTTAATTTAAACAAGGGTTTAAAACACAATTTATAAATTAATTCAAAATAAGGACTTAAACATAAATTTGATATTTTTAACATTGTAAAACAATTAGAATATGTATTACCAAGTGTAAGTGATTTATAATGCAATTTTACATTTGTAAAAATATGAATATAAGCATATAACATGTGTAGGCTTGGCAAATACAAGTGACAACATTTTCTTTAAGAATTTAAATATATTAAAAGAGGAAACTAGGCTTCAATCTTCTTTCATTTTCATTTTCAAAAATCTAAAAAAAATGAAAACCTGAAACAAAAGCCTGTATAAACCAGAAAAGAAATCAAAGAAATGATTCTACTCAAACCTGATCAAAGTACAACATTCAAAGATCAAGCAAGTTCAAATTCAAAGCAACTAAACAAGTACAAATTCAACTTAGTATCAGATCTGAAACAATTGAAACAAAGATTTTTTTCCTATATTCAAAAGCCTGGAAGTTCAAGTCCAAAATCTTGAAGCAACAAATTCAACATCAAAGCATGTTAAACCTAGAAGCTTTCTAAAATCATATCAACATCAAATTACAGGTTTCAAGTTCAAATAAATTCCAGGACCTCTGTTCTTTGCTTTTAATTCCAGATGAGCAAACTACCCTCACTAATATTTTGATTGTGTGAGATAAATACCCGATGCGTGTATGAAGTATATTTGTATGAATATCATTGCATGTCTGTATATATGCAAATGTCTATGTGTACATGATTGTATATATATTAGCCTATTGCATCAACAGAATCAAGTGCAATATATAGAAAAAAAATCATATCTTCTTATCTAAACCAATTTAGGTTATAATTCCTAAAAAGAAAATGCTTATAACAGTGTAAAGTTATGTTTAAAAATAATCCCAAGTAAAAACATTTATTGAATACTTTGAAAAATAGAAATTACAGTGAAATTTTTGAAAAATAGAAAAATCAAACGATTTAATTTCAGGATTTGATTACATAACCAGATTATAACCAGATTCCAATTTTTAAACGATGAACTTTAATATAAATTTCAATATTTTTAGATTCTTATATAAGGGTATCTTTGTAATGAAAGTAAAACATGTTATCGTCGATTTCTAATGAACGACGAAGTTTGGGGAGTCGTGCCAGACATCGAAGGTAGCTGGGAGGTTGTAGATCACGGTAAAAATGGAATTTTATTTTTTTGATCATCTTTGGTAACGATATGAAGGGAAATACGGTTTCATAGATGGCTTTGTTCATTGGGGTTTGTGTAGTAGATTCGTCATCATGAGCAGACTATCGTCGATCGAACACGAAGGGATTAATGCATTATTGTGTGGCAAAGATGTGGACGAGGTAGCACGAGCTCAAATGGTCGGAGTTGTCATGATGAGGCGGTTGTTGGTGACTGGGTTCGTTCCAGGTAAGTGTCACGACCCGTTTTTCTATCTCCAGGAAAACGCATCATGAATTAAGAAAGAAAGGGATAGAAGAAGAAAAGATAAGGAAGAAGAAACACGACAACATCTGATACTCATAGAGGAATAAATGAAATATAATATATCACATAAAATATACATAGTATCATATTACATCAGAGTTATACAACTTATTCAACACATATTAGACAGTTATAAACATCGGTCTAGCTATACAACTCAAGATATCACACGATACAGACATCACACAAACACAGCGAAAACGTAATATATCTACAGGTGGAAGCCTCCTGCTCCATATCTCCTCCAGAGTTCGTCAAGCAACCTGAATCCCTCGACTACTCATACATAATATGAGTACCCAAGAGTTTAATAAAACAGAAAATAAACACTCGGGTCAGACAGGGGTCTGGTGTGAGTAAACGGGTTAAAATTGCTTAACTTTAGAAAATCCTTCGAAAGAAGGTATCACGTAAGAATTCCCACATATAAACATGGAGAAGTTTTTACCTTACGCTAACCAAAACATTTGATAGGAAATCCATTGATATTATAATAGTGTCTAGGGTTTTCAAGTAAATAAGAAATAGCTGAAATTATTACATTATTAACTTCCAGCTACTAGCCACAAAAGTGGGTAATACAAACAAAACCGTAGGGTCTCGTAGGAAGAATGGGTTTCCATCAATGGCAGGGCTACCGGGGTGCCGCCCGTCACAGTACGTGGCCTAGATCACCATACCGAGGATTACTCCCAATCCCTTGCAACGCAAAGACGGGACCACCCCTTACTGGAAAGTCCCGAGTAAGATCACCCCGTGGTTGGCGCGACCAACCACCCACTAAGCCGAAATAAAAAGGGACATCTAGACAGGGATGACCTCACCCTGAAATGGGTGCTACCCACCTAGCCTTGCTGCACCTCCCCTGTTTTAGCCATTCCCGGTTAATGAGGCTTGAGGCTGCGATTACCTTTATAGAACACATCTATCTTAGAATGCTCATCGTCCACCTGACGATGTTCTGAAAGCACTCAATCCATACAAGTCCGTTCCGGGTTCGAACGAATCCGAAGGCACTATGTCATTGCACTCATTTTGGAATTACCCTCAGAGTCAACGACCATAGCCCTTGCACTCTAAATCACCATCTCGAACCTGTAAGTACTATTTCCGTCAAACTCATCACAGAATCACCCCCATAGTTATACTGACGAACAGTTCTTACACTTTGAGTCTTCACTAAGCTCCACTTGGATTCACGACCTAACGTTTAATTTGGATCGATGTGGTCTTCGGATTATCCAAATATGGAAACCCGGTCCTGGTCTCACCGAATCCAAACGCCATTTTAATGTCCAAGTTGTTTAAGGGTTTTAAGCAAATAACTTATATTTAGAATGATATAATAGATAGATGAATCACATTATCAAAATAGATAATTCATATCAACCAATTATCTCACAAATCAGCATATCACATATCAGAGATATCACATCCAAATCATCCAACATCATTCAAACATCCAATATCAATCATCCAATATAAATCAATCATTTTATAAGCAGGTTTGATTAACTCTTAATCAATTGGATTACCTTAATCCTTCTATCCTTTAATCACTTGGATTATCTTAATCCTGCTTCATTAATTTATTACAAATTAATCTTAATGATCTTCCTTAATTAATCTTCCTTGATTAATCATCCTTTAATTACATCCAAGTAATTAGCCTTTAATTCTTTAAATTAATTCCACAAATTAATAATTCTTAACCATATACAGTAATTAACCTTTAATTACTATCATTAATTACATTAATTAATGATCCTTCATTTGTTTCCATTAATTAATCAACTATGATTAGTTGCATTAAACCTCAATTAATTAAAATTAATTAATCACACTTAAATTAATCACTTTTATTAATCAACCTTGATTAATTTCATTAATTGTATTAACTAATAATCCTTATTAATTAATAATTCCTTTAATAATTAAATAATTAACTTGTAATTAATCATCTCATTAATCATAAACAGTAATTAATAACTTGTAATTAGTCATCTTAATTAATTAACTTCTTAATTTATTATATTAACCCTTTTATTAGTTAATCTAATTAATTAATCTTTAATTACTTCATTAAGCAATCAATTAATTAATTAAATTAATTAATAAATCCTTAATTAATTACTTTATTAATTTATTACATTTTTAATTAATTATACTTAGTAATTAATCTTAAAATTAATCACATCCATTAATTAATTAATCATATTAATTAATTAACTAAAATTAACTAAGTAATTAACCCTTAATTACTTACATAAGTAATTATCTTCTAATTACTTCCATTAGGTGATTGCTCTCTTAATTAATTACTTAACAAGTAATTAGTTCCATCATTAAATGATCCTTAATTCTTAAATTAATTAATTACTCTTTAATTAATTAATTTAAAATCAATTATATTAATTAATTCCTTAAAATAATAACACCAAGTGATTAATCCTTAATCACTTCGCTCAATTACTTTCATAAGTAATTACTTCCATAAGTAATTTCCTTTACTTAATTGCATTAAGAAATTCACCATTAATTACTTCATTAGGTAATTACACTTAATTAATTCATAATTAAGTGATTATTTAAAATTAAATAAACAATTAACTAATCATTTAAAATTAATTAAATAAATAGTTAATTAACTTCTTATACTTAAAGAAAATCCTTAATCCTTAGTTAAGTAAGAATAACATTAATCTTAATTAAACTTTTACTTATTAACAAATCTTATTTAATTAAGTATTTTTAAATTCAAAACAATAATAAATTAACCTTACTATTCTTTACAAATTAATTATTTAAAATTAATCCAATCTTAATAACTTAAGGACAAATTATTTAATTTGGTTTAGAAAATTATAACATTAACCTTATTTGAAAATAAAGCATTTAGAAATCAAATTTAAATTTTAAAACAATTTAATCATTTAATTTAAACTTAATCGTTTTCCATATAATTTGAAAACTTAGTTATTAAAACATTACTTTAAAATTTACTTAAACTTTGATTCAATATTTAAATTCAAAACACTCTTTTAAATTGAAATTCAAAATTTACTTGAAATAATTACTTTCAAAAGAAATCACCTTAAACATTTTAAATTTGAGAATAAATTCAATTTACTCTTTTGAAAGTTTGATTATCATTACTTCAAGAGAACAAGTTTTTAACTTTCATAAATTTGTTTCCTTTTATAAAAATTAAGCTTAATTTTATTAATTTCAAATAACAAGTTTAAATCTGCAACTTAATCTCATTACAGAACCCTAACCAGAAAATCAAACGACCCTAAATACTCGAGTTCGAACGCTTAACCACTCGAGCCTACCACGAGACAAAACCCAGCACCCTTCAACTTCGAGTCTGCTACAGGAATAACACGAGAAACACTTAGAGTCACTCTCGTTTTTCCCCAAACCGTACTTTCTAGTGCACAATGTACACTCGTGTACGTGCGAAACAAAACCTCTCCCCTCTGACCATCCAATTGATCGTCGACCAACCACAAACGACCTCGACAACCTCTTCTACAACCCAGATTCAAAAATCCAACATCGAATCAAATTTCGACCAATGCTCGAAAAAACTGCAGTAGCTCGTCCACAAAACCCCCCAACGCCGACCATCACGATGCCGATGAACTTTGCTGACACCCACATCAATTCGTCACGATCTCCAGCTCAACACTTCCACCATCGCGATCGCTTCCGGTCACGTATCGACGACGAGAATCCCAAAGTAACGCCGGCTTCAACAACAGGAGCTAAAACCCTATTACGATCGAATTCGAACAATTCGGCCATAGGAAAAAATTCAAGTGTATTTTTCCCTTCATCAACATCACAAAAACTTGCTTCGACCAAGATTTCAACCCAAATCATCGAGTTGATCATCGGCAATTCGTCAAATTGCCGAAAAGGATCATCTCTAAATTCCCAATTGAATAGCAAATTAAAAATTCTGAAATGCATATCAAAATTCGTGATTTTCAATCACGAATCCATTCCTATAATACAAACTTGAAATTATGAAAGTTAATTATTATGAAAACTTGGGTTTTTACTATTATTTTAAAAATTTCAAAATGAAAACTTATTATAAATACCTGGAATGATTTTTCGTAGCGATGTTACATGATTTCAATCATTTCTTATTTGCAAATCAAAGGCTAACAATGATTAAAGAAGGTGATATTAAATTTAAAGAGGAAAAAAATCAGAATCTGTTTAAACAACAGAATCTACATTCCCTTTTTCAGGCACTCAATACTTATAATAAACATGCATTCATGTAAACAAATATTCGTTATCAAAGCAAATTCATTACATGCATCATCATTCAACCACAGATTTATTAAAACTGTTTTTAAAATGATTTACTCACCTTAAAAAAAATGAACAGAGGCTTCAGTTTGAAGAAAACTTTTGAGCTGTGAACTTGCATTGCTGTTGAAATCCTACTGCATGCCTACAGATTGTCTTGCTGATGAAATTGATCCGTTGCGTCCTTACAAATTGTTGATTTAGAGTGTAGAAACTGACGTTGATCTTGATTCCCTTTGAGTTGCAGGTTTGCAATATTGAATTCAGATTTACTTTTGCTTTTGGGTTTTAAATTTTCAGGTTGAAGAATAATTTTCTGGTTTGAGCTTTAGATTTGGAATATGTTTACATCATTGAATTTTGGTTTGAGAAATTTTTCAAACTTGAAATTATCTTTGTTTTCAGCTGAGAAAACAATGAAAGAAGAGTGAAGAGATGAAAAGTTTATTTTAAATGAATTATGTTATGGTTTATTGAAATTAAAGAAAGGAGATTTTAAAATGACGACACTTGTAAAACTTAACTAACACTTGTCACAAATATTACACATGTTATTAAGATGTACTAACATGTTTACATATGTTATTAAGATGACTTAAGATAACAACACATGTTTCTTAAGTATTTTTAATTAAAATTTTCATTTAATTTAAATATTAGTATAAGCTTACTTACATAAATATCTTAATTAATAAATATTTACATATGTATATATAAATTTACTTTTTAAAGAAAATATTATAAAACTAATTATAATACAAATATATTTCATATACATGTATTTTTAAAATCTAAAACATATATCTTTATTGTTTAAGAGATAATTTTTTTAAAAGAAAGTTTATTAATAACTTTATATATATATAGCCATTTTAATTTAGACATTTTAAAGAAAACAAAATAAAATTTTATTTAAACCTTATTTAAACTATCATATTTAAAATAAATAATTATCTTATACTTTGAAAACAATTGAATTTAACCTTAACCATTGAAAATGTTGAATTTTAAAACAAAGCTTCTAATTACCATATTTTCATACATATATGAATTATCAATAGATTACATTAAATTTCAAAACAACTCCAAATTATAACATATATATACATATATATTACAATTTAAAATTCATCTTTTATATAAAAAAAAGGTTTGTCTATTCACAATATATATCAAATATGTATATTATAAATAGAATAAAATTTTATAAGCTTTGAAAAATAATTTTTATCAATTTTTATATTGTTATAAAGATATTGATCAGTATTGCCAGATTAAATATTTATTAACCTTTAAAAGATTAATTTTACCAATTTAAATTAAAATTATATAGAAAAATTATCAAATCAATTTAATTATAAACACAGATTATTAAATTGATATTGCCTAAAATTCCGGGTCGTCACATTCCTCCCCCCTTAAAAGAATTTCGTCCCCGAAATTTAAAAGCAAAGATAATTTAATAACCCTGCAGGGATTTTAATTTTCAATCAACATAGCATACTTATCAACCAGATACTAACAACCATAGCAATCAATCAAACAAACAAACCTAACTAATTATCTTGACAAAAATCAGGATAGATCTTCTACTACTATCTAGAGTTTCCCAAGTATAAACCATTGGGAGACTCGCTCTACAAAAGCTAAACTAACTACACCACCGTAATCCAGAGCTCTTCTCATCTTTAGATCCACCAATCTGAACAGAACATCAGACTATACTCAAGTCTAGCTCAACTTTCAAAATCCAACTGAACTGCAGATTCTACAACCAACGACGAATCGTACACGTACTCCCTCTGAGATACGTGAAATACAATGAACTCTAGCTATCCAAACTGGCAATTCAATCTTATAGACAAAAGAACTTATCCTATCAAAATGCAGATAAGAAATCTCAAATGCCTCAGAACTAGCCATCCAATCTTACCCAATTACTGCTCTCTTAACCAGAGAAATCTTAACAACAATGAAGACTCCAACTTCGAATTCCAAACTCCTTATCTCATATCTGCATAACTCAATTGACAATCCTGGGCTGCCAATCTTCTTCCTGATCAGCTCAATCTATGCTGATGCTTCCAGAAACAATTAGACCAAAGCAAACCAGTTCCTGGATCCTATCCAACAGAAAGGTCTTTCAAGATCTGTCGAAATCCAGAACACAAACTCTACTTCCCAAGCAATAGCAAATTGAACTTGCTTCCTTCCTCACACAGCTGCTTTCTCGCTTCCGCTGCACAACTCTGATTCTGAAATAGATGAGAATACTATTGATGAACACGAGTACAAACTTATCCAATATATCCGGGAAACTTTGTTCATCAAATCTATAAAATCTTAATGACCCATCTGACTCGATCATACATCCTTACAACAGAATCAAACTCAAAAACTAGGTCTGACCAATCCAAATTCCAAAAATTTCTGAGCTGCTACACCAACTCTCTCTTCTCCAAGAACCATCTTACTACCAGGCAAACCACCAATATCGCTTCTGGGATCAATTTAATATGGAACTCAATTCCAGATGCAGACAAACTTCTGATTACATCAGTAGCTCCTACTTCCATATGAGAACCCTCAGTCTCAAACAAAAGATTGCCTAAGATAAACTCCCAAATTAATCGCAAGCCACTTTTGCGATCCAACCTAGTTCGGGTTCCAAACAAACTGTCCTCTCTTCTCCAATTAGAATAGCCTTAAGCTTCTCCAAACAAGGTTAACCCTTCAAGAAAACATTCACCATCTGCCCGGACTACTGAAGAAGAACCACAAAAATTCCCAAACCATCGGAGAAACGGACCACACTGTTGCTTCCAAACTCTACCTCGATGATACTGCAAAGCTAAAAGACCTTCTTGTCAACACACCGAACACTTCAAGCTACACTGTTACCACAGCTAACCAAAGACTCCTAATCTAAAGGCTTCTCGAAAACCAAAATGATCAACAAACCACACAACGAACCTTCGAGATGGCAGACATCCTCTCAAGAAATTCGGGCTCCAAACCAAGCATCAACATCTCGCTCTCATAAAGGAATGAAAAATGAGACCATGCCGAAGCGAAGCAACTGATAAACCTTAGTCTCATATTCCAAAACGGCCAATCTCCTTGCTGAAGATCCAGACAACTTCTACACAGACGAATCTTCCCTGCGGCATGTAAAGACTGCTCCTCAACTACTACTAAAACTGATTCAAGAGAAAACATCTTCGGAAATATCCATGGCTACTGCATCTCATCACGCAGTTATCAAGATATCATCACTTACTTCTGCACTTCTGACAGATCCAAACTTACACTTCAAAGATAAACTCCGAATCTTTTAAAAGATTTCCTTTGGAGATCAGAGAAATCCTTACTCCAAGTGACCAATCTTACTTGAGACGGTATTAGGTCTACAGTCTCGACAAAAATACTTCCAACCCCAAACATATGGACCTCTTTCCATTAGTGGTAGTCGTGTTACACACACACCACTGCTCCATCTACCTTTAAAACTTATGTTGGAAGATCCGAACAGATAACCCAACAAATTATATATATATATATATAGTTATATATAAAAATTACAAGTACGCTCTCTCAAGAAAGACACCACTCCAGAGCCTAGGTATTCACTCAACCTAACACTCTGATATCAAGTTCTCACGACCCGTTTTCTATCTCCAGAAAAACGCGTCATGAATTTAGAAAGAAATGGATAGAAGAAGAAAAGATAAGGAAGAAGAAACACAACAACATCAGATACTCACAGCGGAACGAATGAAATATAATATATCACATAAAATATATAGTATCATATTACATCAGGGTTACACAACTTATTCAACACATATTAGACAGTTATAAACATCTGCCTAACTATACAACTCAAGATATCACAAGATACAGACATCACACAAACACAGCGGAACCATAATTTATCTACACGTGGAAGCCTCCTGCTCCATATCTCCTCCATAGTTCGTCAAGCAACCTGAATCCCTTGACTACTCATACATAATATGAGTACCCAAGAGTTTAATAAAACAGAAAATAAACACTCGGGTCAAACAGGGGTCTGGTGTGAGTAAATGGATTAAAATTGCTTAACTTTAGAAAATCCTTTGAAAGAAAAGGTATCACATAAGACTTCCCACACATAAACATGGAAAAGTTTTTACCTTATGCTAAACAAAACATTGATAGGAAATCCAGTGATATTATAATAGTGTCTAGGGTTTTCAAGTAAATAAGAAATAGCCGAAATTGTTACATTATTAAATTCCAGCTACTATCCACAAAAGTGGGTAATACAAACAAAACCGTAGGGTCTTGTAGGA
The DNA here is from genome assembly GCA_030765085.1 of Allium cepa. Taxonomy (NCBI): domain Eukaryota; kingdom Viridiplantae; phylum Streptophyta; class Magnoliopsida; order Asparagales; family Amaryllidaceae; genus Allium; species Allium cepa. Next base: position 751,397,676 of record CM060931.1, on the reverse strand, counting down.
AGAATGGGTTTCCATCAATGGCAGAGCTACCAGGGTACCGCCCGTCACAATACGTGGCCTAGATAATCGTACCGAGGATCACTTCCAATCCCCAGCAACACAAAGCCGGGAACACCCCTTACTGGGCAGTCCCGAGTAAGATCACCCTGTGGTTGGCACGACCAACCACCCACTAAGCCGAAATAAAAAGGGACATCTAGACAGGGATGACCTCACCCCGAAATGGGTGCTACCCACCTAGCCTTGCTACACCTTCCCTGTTTTAGCCATTCCCAGTTGATGAGGCTTGAGGCTGCGATTACCTTTATAGAACACATCTATCTTAGAATGCTCATCGTCCACCTGACGATGTTCTGAAAGCATTCAATCCATACAAGTCCGTTCCGGGTTCGAACGAATCCGAAGGCACTATCTCGTTGCACTCATTTTGGAATCACTCTTGGAGTCAACAACCATAGCCCTTGCACTCTAAATCACCATCTCGAACCTGTAAGTACTATTTCCGTCAAACTCATCACAGAATCACCCCCATAGTTATACTGACGAACAGTTCTTACACTTCGAGTCTTCACTAAGCTCCACTTGGATTCACGACCTAACGTTTAATTTGGATCGATGTGGTCTTCGGATTATCCAAATATGGAAACCCGGTCCTGGTCTCACCGAATCCAAACGCCATTTTAATGTCCAAGTTGTTTAAGGGTTTTAAGCAAATAACTTATATTTAGAATGATATAATAGATAGATGAATCACATTATCAAAATAGATAATTCATATCAACCAATTATCTCACAAATCAGCATATCACATATCAGAGATATCACATCCAAATCATCCAACATCATTCAAACATCCAATATCAATCATCCAATATAAATCAATCATTTTATAAGCAGGTTTGATTAACTCTTAATCAATTGGATTACCTTAATCCTTCTATCCTTTAATCACTTGGATTATCTCAATCCTGCTTCATTAATTTATTACAAATTAATCTTAATGATCTTCCTTAATTAATCTTCCTTGATTAGTCATCCTTTAATTACATTAAAGTAATTAGCCTTTAATTCTTTAAATTAATTCCACAAATTAATTATTCTTAACCATATACAGTAATTAACCTTTAATTACTATCATTAATTACATTAATTAATGATCCTACATTTGTTTCCATTAATTAATCAACTATGATTAATTACATTAAACCTCAATTAATTACAATTAATTAATCACACTTAAATTAATCACTTTTATTAATCAATCTTGATTAATTTCATTAATTATATTAACTAATAATCCTTTTTAATTAATAACTCCTTTAATAACTAAATAATTAACTTGTAATTAATCATCTCATTAATCATACACAATAATTATAACTTGTTATTACTCATCTTAATTTGTTAACTTCTTAATTAATTATATTAACCCTTTGATTAATTAATCTAATTAATTAATCTTTAATTACTTCATTAAGTAATCAAATAATTAATTAAATTAATTAATAAATCCTTAATTAATTACTTTATAATTACTTTATTAATTTATTACATTTTTAATTAATTACACTTAGTAATTAATCACATCCATTTATTAATTAATCACATTAATTAATTAACTAAAATTAACTAAGTAATTAACCCTTAATTACTTACATAATTGATTATCTTCTAATTACTTCTATTAGGTGATTACTCTCTTAATTAATTACTTAACAACTAATTAATTCCATCATTAAATGATCCTTAAATCTTAAATTAATAAATTACTCTTTAATTTATTAATTTCAAACCAATTATATTGATTAATTCCTTAAAATAATAACACAAGTGATTAATCCTTAATCACTTCACTCAATTACTTTCATAAGTAATTACTTCCATAGGTAATTTCCTTTACTTAATTACATTTAGAAATTCACCATTAATTACTTCATTAAGTAATTACACTTAATTAATTCATAATTAAGTGATCATTTTAAATTAAATAAAAAATTAACTAATCATTTAAAATTAATTGAATAATTAATTAATTAACTTCTTATATTTAAAGAAAATCCTTAATTAAACAAGAAAAACATTAATCTTAATTAAACTTTTACTTATTAACAAATCATATTTAATTAAGTATTTTTAAATTCAAAACAATAATAAATTAACCTTATTATTCTTCACAAATTAATTATTTAAAATTAATCCAATCTTAATAACTTAAGGACAAATTCTTTAATTTGGTTTACAAAATTATAACATTAACCTTATTTGAAAATAAAGCATTTAGAAATCAAATTTAAATTTTAAAACAATTTAATCATCTAATTTGAACTTAATCGTTTTCCATATAATTTTAAAACTTAGTTATTAAAACATCACTTTAAAATTTAATTTAAACTTTGATTCATTATTTAAATTCAAAACACTCTTTTAAATTGAAATTCAAAATTTACTTAAGATAATTACTTTCAATAGAAATCACCTTAAACATTTTAAATTTTAGAATAAATTCAATTTACTCTTTTGAAAGTTTGATTATCATTACTTCAAGAAAACAAGTTTTTAACTTTCATAAATTTGTTTCCTCTTATAAAACTTAAACTTGATTTTATTAATTTCAAACAACAAGTTTAAATCTGCAACTTAATCTCATTACAAAACTAACCAGAAAATCAAACGACCCTAAATACTCGAGTTCGAACGCTCAACCACTCGAGCCTACCCCGAGGCAAAACCCAGAACCCTTCTACTTCGAGTCGACTACAGGAATAACACGAGAAACACTTCGAGTCACTCTCGTCTTCCCCCAAACCATACTTTCCAGCGCACAACGTACACTCGTGCACGTGCGCAACCAAACCTCTCCCATCCGACCATCCAATCGATCACCGACCAACCACAAACGACCTCGACAACCTCTCCTACAACCCAGATTCAAAAATCCAACATCGAATCAAAATTCAACCAATGCTCGAAAAAACTGCAGCAGCTCGTCCACAAAACCCCCCAACGCCGACCATCACGACGCCGATGAACTTCGCCAACACCCACATCAATTCGTCACGACCTCCAGCTCAACACTTCCACCACCGCGATCGCTTCCGGTCACGTATCGACGACGAGAATCCCATAGTAATGCCGGCTTCAACAGCAGGAGCTAAAACCCTATTACGATCGAATTCGAACAATTCGGCCATAGGAAAAAATTCAAGTGTATTTTTCCCTTCATCAACATCACAAAAACTTGCTTCGACCAAGATTTCAACCCAAATCATCGAGTTGATCATCGACAATTCGTCAAATTGCCAAAAAGGATCATCTCTAAATTCCCAATTGAATAACAAATTAATTTTTTTGAAATGCACATCAAAATTCATGATTTTCAATCACGAATCCATTCCTATAATACAAATTTGAAATTATGAAAGTTGATTATTATGAAAATTTGGGTTTTTACCGTTATTTTACAAATTTCAAAATGAAAACTTATTATAAATACCTGGAATGATTTTTGGTAGTGATGTTACATGATTTCAATCATTTCTTATTTGCAAGTCAAAGGCTAACAATGATTAAAGAAGGTGATATTAAATTTAAAGAGGAAAAAATCAGAATCTGTTTAAACAATAGAACCTACATTCCCTTTTTCAGGCACTCAATACTTATTATAAACATGCACTCAGTAAACAAATATTCATTATCAAAGCAAAATTCATTGCATGCATCATCATTCAACCAAAGATTTATTAAAACTGTTTTTAAAACGATTTACTCACCTCAAAAAAATTGAACAGAGGCTTAAGTTTGAAGAAGACTTTTGAACTGTAAACTTGCATTGCTGTTGAAATCCTACTGCATGCCTACAGATTGTCTTGCTGATGAAACTGATCCCTTGCATGCTTACAAATTGTTGATTTAGAGTGTAGAAACTGATATTGATCTTGATTCCATTTGAGTTGCTGGTTTGCAATTTCGAATTCAGATTTACTTTTTCTTTTGGGTTTTAAATTTTCAGGTTGAAGGATAATTTTCTGGTTTGAGCTTTAGATTTGGAATATGTTTACATCATTGAATTTTGGTTTGAGAAGTTTTCAAACTTCAAATTATCTTTGTCTTCAGCTGAGGAAAAAAATGAAAGAAGAGTGAAGAGATGAAAAGTTTATTTTAAATGAATTATGTTATGGTTTATTAAAATTAAAGAAAGTAAATTTTAAAATGAAGACACTTGTAAAACTTAACTAACACTTGTCACAAATATTACACATGTTATTAAGATGTACTAACATGTTTACACATGTTATTAAGATGACTTAAGATAACAACACATGTTTCTTAAGTATTTTTAATTAAAATTTTCATTTAATTTAAATATTAATATAAGCTTACTTACATAAATCTCTTTATTAATAAATATTTACATATGTACATATAAATTTACTTTTTAAAGAAAATATTAAAACTAACTATAATACAAATATATTTCTTATACATGTATTTTTAAAAGCTAAAACATTTATCTTTATTGTTTAAGAGATAATTTTTTTAAAAGACAGTTTATTAATAAATTTATATATATATATAACCATTTTAATTTAAACATTTAAAAAAAATCAAAATAAAACTTTATTTAAACCTTATTTAAACTATCATATTTAAAATAAATAATTATCTTATACTTTGAAAACAATTGAATTTAACCTTAACCATTGAAATATATTGAATTTTAAAACAAAGCTTCTAATTACAATATATTCATACATATATGAATTATCAATAGGTTATATTAAATTTCAAAGCAACTCCAAATTGTAACATATACATACATATATATCACAATTTGAAAATTCATCTTTTATTTAAAACAAAAGATTTTCCTATTCACGGTATATATCAAATATATATATTATAAATAGAATAAAATTTTATTAGCTTTGAAAAATAATTCTTATCAATTTTTAAATTGTTATAAAGATATGATCAATATTTCCAGATTAAATATTTATTAACCTTTAAAATATTAAATTTACCAATTTAAATTAAAATTATAAAGAAAAATTATCAAATCAATTTAATTATAAACACAGATTATTAAATTGATATTGCCTAAAATTCCAGGTTGTCACATTAAGGATGCTCGAGCTCGACTTCGATTTCAAGTTCGAATCAAATTTCTAGGTGGTCGTGAGGCTTGAGGGGATCACCGGCGACTTGCCGAAGGTCGCGACGATAGTCGAAGGACGATCACTTGATCATGCACGTGCACGCTCGCACGATTTTGACTGGTTGTATGTTGTCTTTGGCAGAAGAAGCTTTGTCTTGGGTTAGTCTCGAGGATGTCATCGTGTAGACTCGAAGTGATGAAGCAAGGGGGACTCGAATGTGTTATCGGGTTTAACCCGGGGTTGTCACGGGTCTAAAGTATTTAAACAAATCAGTTTTGAAATTTGAATAAAATAAGTTTTAAAATTTTTAAAACAATTTTCTTTTATATAATAAAAGTTTATTTAAAGTTTGGGTCAATGAAAGTTGTATAGTTATTTAACTTAAAATTAATTAAGTTTTGTTTTTCTTAAGTTGATTTTGAAAATAAAATTTAATAGTTCAAATTAAGAAACAGATTTAAGAGATAATGGTTTATCTTAAATGATATTCTTGATTTGTAATTAACTTGAAGATATTAAGTTAATTTATATGTTGATGAAAATTTTATTTTCAAGGTTATTTAAATAAGATTTTAAAGATAAAGCGATTCAATCTTGAAATAATGATTTTTATTATCAATTAACTTAAAAGGTTTAAGTTAAATTGTATGATTTTATTAATTTTTTTCAAAGGTTATTCAAAATAAGATTTAAATAATGATTATGAAATTAATTTAGATAAATAGGTTATCTTAAGATTAAAGGATCATTAATTTGAAGTTTAATGACAATTACTTAATTAAAGGATAATTAAGTATTAATCAAGGATTAACTAATTTATTAAGAGTTAATTAATTAATGATAAGTAATTAAAGGGTAATTAATGATGAGTAATTAAAGGATGATTACTTAATGAAATCAATTAAGTATAATTACTTGATTTAATTAATTAAAGATTATTACTTAATTAAAGATAATTACTTTATGTAATTACATTAAAGTACGATTAATTATGTAAAGTTTAGTTAATGTAAGTAATTAATGGCAATGAATTACTTAAAGATAATTACTTAATTAAAAGTAATTAGTTAATGATTAAAGTTGATTAATCAAGTAATTAAAGGCTAATTACTTAATGTAATTAGTTTATGATTTATTAGTATAAATGATTAGGGATAATCACTTATTGTAATTAATCAAGGATAATTAATTAAATGGTAATTAATCAAATGTTAATTAATTAGTTAAGGAAAATTAAGTAAAAGATCATTAAATAATTAAAGGTTAATTATTTAATGATTAAAGGTTGATTTATTAATAATTAAATGTTAATTTATTATTAATAAAGGATAATTAATTAATGTTAATTAACCAGGATTAGCAATTTATTCATAAGTAATTAATCTGGTTTAAATTAATCAGATGACTAATTGATCTTACTTATGGATGCTTGGATTGTATGGAATGCTTTGAATTGTTTGATATCCCTGATGTGTGATGCTTTATGATATGAATTATTTTGATTTGAGCTGTGATGAATGTAATTTATTTGTCTATGGTGAATTTATATTATTTATCTGTAAATCTATGAAAGAAGATAAGCGTTATAGGATTATACTGCTTATCGATATTTCTGTGCTTGGATTTGTGATGATTGATGATATTGTATTGTTGTGTGTAAACCCTTGGACTACACCACATACATACAAATATGGATTGCACAAGGAAATTGTTAAGTCACAGATATTTGAATTTAATATTATGAAATGGTTTTAAAGATTTAACTTTGAATCCAAAATGATTTTGGAAATGGAATTGGGTTGGATATGAAAAGTTTTTGAAAAGGAAATTTTGAAATAAAATTTAGTTTGAATAGAATATATCTTGTTTAAGTTTGAAATTATTTTGGAAACTATGGTTTGAAAGGGTATACAAGTTATACAATAATATATATGGATTTTAAACCATTTTAAAAGTATTATTTTGGGCATTTAAATTTAACCCAAATATATAATTTAAAGGCTATAACTTGTGCATATTTGATCGGATTTTTTCGAAACGAAAAGCATTTGCTTTCAATGATAATGGCTATCATATAACGAAAGAACTTCCAGTTTTTGTTGAAAATATTTTAAGTTCGAAATGGAATTGGTTTGAAAGGTATGAATGAATCTTTGTGAAAGACTGGTGAACCTTGGTTTCAAATTGAAGTGTATTTTAAAAAAAAGGTGAATCTTTTGTTTTGAAAGATTAAAGTGGAAATTTGTTTAAACCATTTGAAGAAAAGGTTTTGGGCTAAAAGTGTGACTTAACTAACATCCCATATATCCATATGTTTTTAGAATTAAGCACTCATTATTTAGTTTAGCCGGGAGAGGACTTTATGTCATAAAACCCATTTCGAATAGTGATACGACGAAATGGATAGCATTTGAAAACCGGTGGTGAAGACCGGGTATTTTCGAGAACGAAAGGATTACCTGTCGAATGACTCTGCACTGAGTAGCTACGGTATAGAGATCTCCATATGTGATAGGGAGTCCGATCGGGATTGTGAATACCCGGATTGCAAGGGCTTCTTTGAAGTGCCTTCGGTTTCGTTCGAACCCAGAACGGACTTGTATGGATGTACGTATGACTTTACACTTTGAGATGTAAAGCTGGTTTCTCTCAAATACATTTCTATTTGGTGGCGGAGAATTTATTCTTTTAGCTTAACATTCTTCTCTGAGACGTACGAGCTTAGAGGTTATGTAGTTGATGGTTACTAGCGATACATTCTCAATTTGGTAATGTGGCATGCTAAGTGCTGCTGATCATTGGTTGATCAAAGCATGGCTTTTGTGAAAAGCGAAGCTTTGTGGACGAGACCTCATCAGGACCTCACAACCCAAAAATGGTCGAAACATGAATGATGCGGTAAGGTTATGAGGGTCGCACCCTTTAGGGTATGTTCATTTACTTGTGGAAAAGGGTGGTATCATGGTATGGAGCCTAGATATTTAACATATGTGGTTATTGCTATTTGTTGGTGAATCCTGGGAAAAAGGTCGGTAACGATCGGGGGATGGCATACTTGTGTGAGTAGTTACCTAGTTACAGAGGTAACCCGACCTTGTGTTGGCAGTGATCCAGTTAGGTTCTCAGGCGTCCCTCCAGAGGCGTACTCATGTGGTGTAGGAAGTTCCTTTGCTTGACCATTTGTTGAAAATCCAAAGAAAAAATACGAGCCCTGTAAGGTTTTAGTTGTATAACCTGTCTTGGAATGTGGCGGTAACCTGCTATTGAACATGGTAGCTATAGTAGGTATACCATAATGATGGTATGCTGGCTAAGATTAATATTATATTTTCGAAATGTTTTCTGCACTATGCACTAGTAATAATATCAAAAAGTTTTCGCGTATCAAGCATGTTTGACTATCATAAGGAGAAATCTCCTCCAATTGTGTGCTTGCATTGTGTGTGTATGGGGAGGCCTTATGGTAATTTCATTTTCCAAAAAGCATTGCGAATTTCTTTTAATTTCTTTTTGTTTTTATTCAGGATAAACTGTTTTTGTTTGCTCATACCAGTCCCATGACGGACCTGAAGTTTATTGTTCCCTTTCTAAACTCTGGGTGCCCACAATTTTCCACACGGGAAACCTAGAGTCAGATTTTCAGATGGTTAGCTAGTAGATGTAGATTTGATAGCCTTCAGTTTTCTGTTTGGAAATCTTGAAGTCTTTGGTCTTTGAAGCCTTTGGATTCAGAATTGCATTTTTTTCATCCAGACCGGACTTGCTTAATACAACATGATGATAGTTCAAGCTTATAGTTGAAGACCTTTGGAGCTTTGGAAATGGAAATGCATTCTATTGGATTCTTTCTTTCTCTTGGAGTCTATAAAGATATCTTTTCTGCTGCTGTGTTTCCGCTGTTGTATCTTGTCCCTGATATTGATATTCATTTGTATCTGATATTGTATCTATTGTTGTATCAATGATATTCATTTCTTTTTCGGCTGTGTTGTTGTACTTAATGTATTATAAGCTTCGGGAACCAGACTCGACGTTTGAATCTACGGCATTCAAATACGGGTGATGTATTCGGGTGTCGATTTTCGAAGGTCGGGTCAGGGTCGTTAGACTTCATTTGAGTAAGTAATGTTTGATAGCATATTTTTGTCACCGACCATATGTTTTGAGCAACCGCTATCAAGTATCCATTTTCCTCTCTTTTTAAGTGGATCTACAAGAAAATAAAGAATATCATTGGTACCCACTTTTTAATAGGGCTGTAAGAGTTATGTCGTAGGAAACTAAACCCATTTGAGACTTTTCAAAATGTCTAGAAGTTTTGGATTTATTTCTATCATATCATCAAAAGTTAAATCACTAACCTCATTATCTTTAGCCACGAAGCATACATTTTCTTGTTCATTATCACAGTCGCTTTCGCTTTCAGAAGATGAAGAATCTGAGTAATCCTATGTTACTGAGAAAACTTTTCTTTTGAACTTATCCTTCTTATTGTTATTGTTGTATGCTTTCTTCTGTTCTAGACAATCTTTTTGCATATGTTCCTTTTTGCGGCAGTTGAAACATTCTATTGCTAAGGTTGATGGTTTGTTGGAATTGTTGTTGAAACTTCGTTTTCCATTATTCTTGTTCCTTTTTCTATATTTCAAAAACATTTTAAAGTTTTTGGCAATGAACGCTAGGTCTTCCTCATCTGAATCCGAGTCTTCTTCTTCAGCATGAAAAGCTATATTCTTCTTGTCTTGTGCTTGTATTCTTTTAGCCTGTAAATTTACTTCAAAGGACATTAGATTTTCTATTAACTCTTCTAGTTTCATGGTTGAAAGATCATTAGCTTCTTCAATAGCTAAGACTTTTCTTTCCCATCATCCGTTAAAGAGTTAAGGATTTTTGAAACAATATCAAAGTCGGAATATATCTCTCCTAGTCCTAATAAAGAATGATGAATATCTTGAAATCTGGAGTACATATCATTTATAGATTCATCTTACTTCATCCTAAAATTTTGAAAATGATTCTTAAGCATAGATATTTTACTTTGTTTAACCTTGTTAGTTCCATCATGAGTGACTTTTATTGTTGTACATATTTCATAGGAAGTGTTGCACATACTAACATGATTAAATTCATTTTTATCTAAAGCACAAAATAACATGTTCATGGATTTGGCATTTGAAGAAGCATCTTGTTTTTGTCTGTTTGACCATGTTGAATAATCAGTTGTAGGTAGGAGAAATTCTAATTGTGTAATGTTCCATGAGTCAAAACTATTTGCTTGCATATATATATGTACACACACTCATTCGTGTAGCCCAATAGCTATAATTCATGCCATTAAACAATGGAGGTCGTGCTGTGGATTGACCTTCTATAAAACTGGTGTTAGTCATACTGTCCATATTATTATAATATCGAATAATTGTGTGATGGTTATAGGATGACCGCTCCGATACCAGATGAAAGAATACTATGCTATGAATCGTGCAATATGGATATACAATAATGCAGAGGATAATGTAGATAACTATATAAATAATAATGCGAAAAATAAGTGCAGTAAAAAGATAACACCGGAGATTTTTATACTGGTTCGGAGCACCGTCCTACGTCCAGTTCCAAACTCCTTCTAGAATTACACTACAAACAATATTCCTCACTTAACCTGGAGGAACGGTCTATACAACACCTGAACAACCGAACAGGATTTCTGCCTAACAGCCGAAGAGGTCTTTCTGCCTGAGCAACCGAACAGGACTTCTACTAGATACAGAAAGCTTTGTTGACTAGTATGTTCTTGATAATACAGATATGTCTTGAGTACACCCTTCCTATAATCAAATCCTCAAGAGTATTTTGTGTGTATTGATTGAAAGGAAGAAAATCACTTAGAATCAAAGAATTATATATTAACCCAAAGATTCAAGCGATATAGAGTGTGTGAATGCTTCGAATTGCAAAGAGTATAGAGCAAGAATAGATTAAGATAGTAAAGTAAAAATTCGGTAATTTTGAAAAGAATCAAAGCATGTTTATATGGAGGATATAGAGATGCAATCATTCGTGAAAGATCTCAATCAAAAGTTGCATCCGTTCCTCTTGAAATTATATTGAAACCCCTTCATGAAAGGACGTGTCTTTTCAGTCAAATAGCCGTTATTTACCGTTCAGTCAACTGACTCAGAAGTCCCAGTCGATTGAATTTAAAAAACGTGCATTTCAGAGCAATTATATATGCACCGACACAGGTCAGTCGACCGGCTGACCTGAGTCAGTCGACTGACCTATGCTATGTTGCACAGATCACACTAAAAAACTATATTTTGAATTTTTTTGTGTGTGTGTGTGTGTGTGTGACTACTTGAACAATGATTTTAATAATATTTAACATAACTAAGATTCAAAAACTAGATAAATATACATAGTATATTCTGAATTGAAGTTTTCTCTTTGTTTGAAGTTCTATTCTCTTTTTGTCGCTATGTTCCATCATCTTGTGATCTATGATCGTCAATGCTTGTTGATGTTCTTCGTCGCGAATCAAACCATGATTAAACAAAATATATACACTAGTTTATAATATCGATCCACTTCAAAACTAGTTCTAAACACCTCCTCTTCACTAACAAAACCCATGGCCACCACCCCACACCACCTTGGCCGTGAGTACTATCACCATCAAGGCTAAGCTGAGCTTCCATAGGTCATAGGCTTGGTTTTGTTTGCTTTGGTTCGATTGTAGCGGAGCTATAGCGATTTTATATAAGCTCGAAGGAAAAATGAAGGCGAGAACTCTAAAACCATTATATAATATTTCGGATGATGATATGATGATTTAAATGGATTTTTATTATGCTAGCATAAAGTTTGGATGTTTTCATATGAATGTTGAAAATATATGCAAGTCAAGGAAGTACACGTCGATAAGCACAATGGAAATCAGTTTCCTCTGTATTGAAGTGGTGTGTATGGAAGTTTAATGTCTCTTAAAAGGTTTAAAAATGAGTTTGAAATGTTTTACAAACACTTAAAAGTATTTTGGTGAAATTCGAATGATATGGGAAATTTGGTTAAAAATAGGCGCGTCACGTAATGACAGTTCGCGATTTCGCGCCTTTAAAGTCCAACAAGTGTAAAAGATGAGATATAGCTCAGAATTCTCCGAGATAAGAATTTTCCAAACTATTATATACTAGTTTTCCAAATAAGAAAGAAAATCGAGATTTTGATAAGTGGGTTTTGAAATATGAGTAAAACAGACTTTTTGAAAAATCGCGATTTTGTAGTTCGGAATCCAAAACAGGAATTCATTGAAAATGATATTTAAAATTATTTAAAAACGTGGAATAAATCTCATAAAATGTTTTAAAAGTGATTTGAGTAATAAAAATGAATTTTTAAATAATAAAAAGTCATTTTGATCAGTATAGCTTAAAAAAGAGGACTTTCCGCAGTGCTTATTCGCAGCGCTTTTCTCTAACTTTTGAAATATAACTTTAAACTTAACAATTCCTTTCCAAATCTTTTATAAATATTTTCAAATGAACAATTAAGCATTTTAATAATGATTTGGAAGTTTTGTAGTTATTTAAAAAAATAAGTGTTTAAAGAAAAGCTATTATAATTAAGTGGTTTAATCTTGGCTCTAAAAGCTGACGTGTAGACTGGATTTTCCTATTCATGAGATTCGAATGCAAGCAGCTTAAACTAAGAAGTTGTTCAGAAGAAACTAGTGCCCTGGCTCACTTGACCTCTTCCCTGGGCGAGGAACAGATAAGGTCGAAATGTTGGAAACGAGTTAAGTACAAAAAGATTAAATTTTCCAAAATTTAAATTAAATATAACTTTGATTTTGTAGAGATGATCTTCTTATACTTAGTGTTAAAGACTGAAGAGGGAACTCGTAATCTTCATCTAATTTAAAAGGGGATTTCACGGTTATTCCCCCCATAATATTTGTTGAATACGGGAATTGATATTGAGTAGAATTAAATGATTTCTATAGATTCTACTCATTTAATATTTACTGGTTTTGGATTGACATCTTAGATAACCTGGTTTTAACTCAATCAAAATTATGAGTTTTGAATTAAGAAATCTTTATTAAATATTTAAATGAAATGATTTTGGAAATGTTTTCCTAAATGAAAAATAAATTGATTTCGAGGTTAAAAAGGGTTTTATGTAATTAAAGGAGAGGTTTAATAATTCCATATATACTGGAAAGAATGTTTTAGAAATATATATCTCCAAAAGATATTTTGATAAAAAGAACATAATCAATTAGAGAATAATTTCCTATTTATAGAACCTCCTTTTATTGATGATTGGTTCAAAGTAACCGAGATTAGATCTGAGGTAATTCCTATCCGAAGACCACTTCGAACCAATGCATGCGTTTGAAAAGTAAAAACACGATAGAGAGAATGAAGGATGAAAACCAAAGATCTACGGGATGAAAGGACTGCTTGTTGATAATTCTGGTTAGCTCCCAAATTCTATAGTAGTTGTCCCTTCATTTCTAATACTCTTTGGGTTACAAGCACTTTTCCCTACTAATCTTAGGGTTAATCCCAACAGGATGAGGTAGGAGGGTACCTTCGGTTTAGTTCAGTCTCAGAACGAACTTGTATGGACGGATATCTAACATTGCATTCTTGAGATTTCATCGTTGACTTTTATAAATATACATCTGTTTGGTGGCGGAGAAGGAAACTTCTCTTAGCTTAATACCCTTCTCTGAGAAATATGAGCTCAGAGAATGTATATTTGTGGAAGTCAATAGTGATCGATGGAATGGCAATGTGGCATTCAAAGGAAGATGGTGTAAAATGTGAAAGGTAATCATTACCTCAAGCCTCACACCCGAAAATGGCTGAAATAGGGTAGATGCGGCTAGGCTATGTGGTTCGCAACCTTTAGGATATGAGCATTTCCTTTTAAATATATTTCCACTGGCTATAACGTTTGGGTTTAAATTATGGTGGATGTATGCTGTGAGGGCCCTCGGGCAGATCGGTAATAATCGGGGTGATGACATATTCGGTACTATCTAGGAAGAGGTAGGTTGGTCTAGTGTTGGCAAAGGACCATCAGTTGAGCCTCGGTACATTCTTCTAGAGATGTACTGCCAGAAGGTAGTCCCTTCACCTGGTTATTTATATGGAAATCAATTCTCCAATAAGTGCCTGCCATTTTGTTTGTTGAATTCACTTTTGTGGCTAGTATGCTAAAATTAAAGAATGTAATAATTTCGAATATGGTTAATAAGTTTACTTGCAAATGTTTTTAAAGGAATGTCGTTAAAAATAATATCCCTTATTTTTACGTAATAAAGATTTGGTTATCATAAGGTAAAAACTCATTCTGTATTTATGTGCGGCGTGTTCTTATGAGATACCATTTTGTTTTCAAAACACGTATTTTTTGAGTTCTCACACCAGTCCCATGACTGATTTGGAGTTTATTCCCTTTTCCTTAAACTTCGGGTGCACTAATTTCCTGAGCAGGCTAGTAGTTAGGTTTTGTTTTGAAGAAATCCAGAGGGAGCACGAAGCATGGAGTCAGAAGATTTTTCTAAAGATTTTGGTCTATTTCCACCACACTTTTATGCTATAGTATTCCGCATTTGTAAGGATAGGAATTTATAACCAACTATGTTTTTCACTCTGATAAATGTATTTTAGTTTCCACTGTAATGTTTTATTAAAATAATATATATAAGATTATGTTCCATCTTTTTTTTTTCTTTCATACCCTTGAGAATCCGCTTCTCCGGCACTGGGATTTATGGCAGGTGAATACCGAGGATGTATTAGAGTCGATTTTCAAGAGTCAAAGAAACCGGTCCTTACGTTATGGTATCAAAGCTTAGGTTGAGCGAATACCAGAGCCTGATAGGGGTAAAAGACTCATCATAGATTGGGTTAGTAATGCTCTAGGATGAGTAACTCATTAGCAATCAGATTAGTAACACCTTAGAATGAGTTTGAGTGTGTGTATATATAGAAGCGTGTAATTGTTATACAAATGAATTTGGTTCTATATGAAACCAATTTTACCTAATATATATTATATATTTGAAAAGAAAAAGAATATTTTGGTAAAATTTTCAAAGATTTTTCGAAATGATAAACATTTTGTAAGAATAATCTTAAAAGCCATCTTTAGAAATAAATCTCGAAACATTTTCTGAGTATTGACCAAACCTCTCTACCTAAGAATATGCTAGCAATTACCCACTATTTATGTCTAAAAAAATTATTGTTTCCCTTGTAGAAACCATCTGATGGGAGTTACGAGAAATGGGGGTCTTTTAGAGCGAATCAGGGTAAGAAGGATCGCCTCATCGTTCTCTCTAGCGACGAAGAGGAGCAACCAGAATATCTGCCAAGCAATGGTGGGTTTCCAATCGAAGAAGAATATGCCACATACACTGGGAGAGACAAAGATGGATATCCTATAGCTAGAATGCTTATACCACCCCTAGCTCCAGAAGTAATTATTATTTCTAGCAACAATGAACCTAGGCAGGCCTCAGGGGAAGATTGGATAGTGGATCCTGCTAGCTCCATTTTAGAACCAATTGGATAGTCGGCATGAGACATGTCCCATTGAACCAACCATGGTTACCTCAGATAGTGGGAGAGATACTAAAAAATGACGGTAATGAGGCCGACGATGAACTGGATATGACGAAGAAGAAGAAGGTGAAGTGATGATTGATCTGGGATGTTGGAGTCCACCATTATCTTCGGACTCGGAAGAATGAGAATAACATTTGGAGAATTAAGGATAATTCTAGTATGTATGAGTATGGAAAGGATGTTTATTTTTGATTTTGTGTTTTGAATTGTATTAGTGTAAGGAAGGGTAGGGAATTTTTCTTTTTGGACCCAAGCTTAAAAAATTTTAAATGACGTATACTTACGAGAATTTATAATATGACGTTGTCCTAACTTCTCACTAGTACCGATCTTTAAAATAAATATTTAAATTATTAATGAATGGTTTTGGATTTGTAGTAAACGACATTTTTGCAATATCTGTTTTTAAACCCGTGAATGACACTTTGGAAGAAATTTTAAAGGTACATTTAAATATTTAATAATGGGATCAACCCCTTCAGGGATCATTACCGACTCATGTACTGATGGGAGCTACTTATGAGTCTTTGGTCGAGGAAGGAGATTCTAAATAGGAGGTTAAGTCAGAAGGTCTAAAGAAGAAGTGGTAGGAAAATAATAAGAAGAAGAAAGGTGATGGTCCTTAGAAGCAGATTGTGAAAGGAATAAAATGCCATGTTTGTGGGAAGGTTGGACATGTGGCCAAGGATTGCTGGAAGTTGGAGCGAAGTGCCATAGTTGTGGGGTGAGTGGTCATTACGCAAAAGACTGCAAAATGAAAAGAAAGTGCTACAATTGCGGACAACCCGACCATAGAGTAGGAATTGGCCCCAAAGGAAGAGGCAGAGAGCATGCGCACATACAACGCAAGTATAAGCTTTGAATGTACCACCTTCTAGTAGTGGACCATATAGAGGTAGGAAAGTCGCCCTGGAAAGTTTTGATTTCTAATTTTGATTTTCCCATTCGGACACTTTTCTATTCTAGAGCATCACACTCTTTCATTTCGAGTTCTATGTTTGAGCGAAGTTTTGAAGTTGGAGCGAAGTGCCATAGTTGTGGGGTGAGTGGTCATTACGCAAAAGACTGCAAAATGAAAAGAAAGTGCATCAATTGCATCCACAGACGTTATCACAACATAAAATACCAATTCCACTTCGGGGTGGAATATCGTAGTATATGGGATAAAATATAATATTATCTGCTATTATGCGGCGCATAGGGTCTCATCCGCTATATAATGCGGGAAATCAATCATTCCAAGATGTAATATATACTATAATATATCACATCAGATCAATTCAACCAAATTATTTTAATTTAACCATTTAAATTTAAATTTAAATTCAGCTGAGTGAGATTAACTCACCTTAGTTTTATTTCGCAATCCGATCCAACCCGGCTTGTTTCTTCTCGATGTTTGACCTTGTACAACATTATATGATTTATCAACATTTGAACTATTCGAATAGTCAATTACCATTTAACAAATTTGATTAACCAATAATTTGATTTAAACTATTTTCTTTTAATAAAATACTTTTAGTGACACACAATTCAATAGGTTTATTAGACAAGTTAATCACCCGAACTATAGTTTTTGAGATAAGCTAGTAGATTAAAATGTGAATAGGTATATTTATTTGCCTTTGAAACTATATATGTGTTTATATATATATATATATATATATATATATATATATCTTATAAAAATTGGTTTTCCTTTTCGGATTCCTATCTTATACATATCTTTACAGAACTATATATTTTTTCTGTAAATTAAAAATCCTATTTATAATAATTCCCTAAAATTTCTGTTTTTAATCTATAAATATTCATTAATCTAAATTAACAATTGATATACCTTACTGAAAACTTATTCTTACTATAACATGAGCATCTAATTTAGGTATATACATGTTAAATCAAAAATCAAATACTATTTTATTTTTGTTTTTTTACACACAAGCTTCTTATATTTAAATCGTATAAGAATTTATACCTATATCTATTAATCAAAATTAACAGTGAAAATAAAACGAATACCTCACCTCGACCATCGACGCCGAACTCGCCTCCCACTACTCTACGGTTTTCCGATTAGCCCAAGACTGCGACTCCGATTCACCATCAATTGAAGACTCGACTATTGTCGCACGCCATCCCAGATCACAACTCCCTCCAACAAACCCCCAGCTCCACCTTGCTGTGCATGCGAGCTTCTCCAAAACAGGCGCACGCGAAAAATCTCCTTACGCTATCCCACGCGAGTCGCTCTGCCTCGCGACCAAACCCTTCGGTCGTCGCCGCCACTCGCAATTCGACTCGAACGAATCTGATTTTCCCCTTTTTCGTTAGCTATTTTCTC
This sequence comes from Allium cepa, assembly GCA_030765085.1. Classification (NCBI taxonomy): domain Eukaryota; kingdom Viridiplantae; phylum Streptophyta; class Magnoliopsida; order Asparagales; family Amaryllidaceae; genus Allium; species Allium cepa. The sequence goes on along the minus strand of CM060931.1, from coordinate 751,379,530 downwards.
TGAGGGATTTAATGAGGTTCAGATCTTTTATTATTTTTATTATATATATAATGGAAATGTCTTCGGTTGCAAGATAAAGGGTGGCGTGATTTTAAAAAAAATCTGAATTATTCCTTGCCTGTTAAAGTTGACTTGTGTGTTAATAGGGTTAAAGTGAAATGAGATGATGTTTTGTATGCTGATGTGAGTATGTAGGTCAATCAACCAATATATATATATATTTAAATTTTAAATCGTTACGATTTCACAACTTAAAATCTCGATCGTATGGAGAAGATAGCCTTTTTGGATCAGTTATTATATCAATATAGATTTCAACGCATTCATATATCGTGCGCTCACACAACAACTCTGATAACTACGAAATTTGAAATCCGATAATAGTACAATATTACGGATCCAATGGAACTGGTTTCGTCGAATTCCAAGATTGTCCCTCGAAAGGCTATTTTTAAATTCAATTTAAAACAATAAAATTTCAAACTAAACAAATCAGTGTTAAATTTATTTTAAAACTTTAATTATCCTCAACACTATCAATATAAATTTTATAGGCCTTCAAATTATTTTTAACAGGCTTAAAATCCCAGGTTTCATATTTTACCCAGTTTCCATTTATTAAATTCAATAAATAAATAGTGATATTCGTAATTCACGTTAAAATTAAACTTTTAAATATTTAAAATCCATTAAATATTCTAATTTAAAACATTCAAAAATTCCAAGTCGTCACATTATCTAGTTAATAAGCAATGATGAAAGTAAGACATGTACCAAATAGCATCCCTTAGGGCACGCTTATGCTAAGAATGGTAGTAATTGGTCAAATAGAAGTACAAATCATGGGGATTTGGATAAGGGTCTCAATCAAATATTGTTTGGATGAAGGGCCAGTACCAACAGTATTTTCCCTATTTTTCTATGGACATACGGTGATCTCGCATTAGCCTGAAGTGAGATGAAGGGCATACTATCCTATACGCTGGAGGTAATAAGAAGACCCAATAGGTGGAGCAAAAGGTAGCATGAGCATGGTGGCAGTTACGCGAGCGACTTCCATTCGGGTGCTCAGTAATAGCTATGAGTTCCAAGCATTTAGTATGGTGTCTTAGTAGATACCATTGCCTTCTGTGTAAGGAGCTATATATGTCGCCCGTATCCACAATAGTTTCTCTATGCATCTTCCGTAGATTCCATTGGCTGTTGTGTAGGGAGTTATATAGCGTCTGGTCAACAGAAAGGTCTATGGAGTAGCATGCCGATCAAAAAATGGTAGAATTAGGGTTACATCCTAATTATAGGATTAGAAATTTAGCCTAATCAAAGCAGAAACCAAGAACAAGTGCAAGCAATCAAAGTTAACCTATATTAAGCAATATTTAAATGTATTTTTTCCGGTTTATCTCTTTCCAATTTCCTTTGTTATCCTTATTTATGCTAGAACTGTTGTAGAGTCTATTACTTTTATCTTGCTTAAAGACTCTAGTAATTACTATCATTCATCAGACTTTTAGTCTTACCCACTCCTCTATTTCCCCTTTTCCCCCTTAGGAACAAGGGAAGAAGCTAATAGATTGTTGTAGCTCGGAATTCTTCTTGGAGGAGACTTCTTCTATGTAATTCTTTTATTTTTAGCTATTGTCCTTGTATGCACTAGTTTATTTCTGAGGTATATTACATACTCTGATTTTAAGACATTGAATTTTCATAAGACAAGATGGGTTTTGAATATTGTATTTGACATGTGACTTATTTATGAATTAATTCTGAAGCTTTGTTTTAATTAAATACTCATTTAGCTTCTATGGTTTTTACTTAATTTTGTCTTATGAATCTTAGCCTCTTCTAGTTCCAGTTATACCTATAACGCATAATGCCTTTTAATGTGCTCTTTTGGGTATATTAAGGGGTGTAGGGTTTTTCGTTTGGTGTCAGAGTCTAAGGTTACAGGATTCCAAAAATTTATTTTGAAAGTAGAGTATTTTTCAAAATAACCTTTTTTAAAAGTATTTTGTAGAAAAGAACTTTTGTAAATGATTTTAAGTAAAAGAATTTTTACGAAAATCCCCTCATAAGTCCAGTTCAATCTCCTTTGACTCTTTCCAAAACTATCCTTTTCTTTTCGTAGTATGGCTAATTCCCTGAACCTTCCCGAGGGCATTCCAGTCCCAGTCTGGTGTCGTAGGTACTTAGAAGCCACGACTCTAGAGGTGCATGGGCCTGCGCCCAATCCTACACCAGCGGGTGGGAATCCCATCAACCACCTGCTGCCATCAATTTCTCTAAGCTTGTAAAGATTTTGCGAGTTTGGGTGGGAAGGCTTTTTCTAGAAAGGAGACTTTTGCGGAGGCGAGAGCACGACTTAGGGATATAGAGAGGATTTTTGGTCTTTTTGGATTAGATGGTCAGTAGTGGGTTCAACTAGCTGCTTGGTAGTTGATGGAAGAGGCATCTTTTTAGTGGAATGTGATTGAGTTGGAGGGAAGGAATATTACTTGGGATGGACTCCGATAGCGATTCGATATGAAGTTTTGATCTCAGGCAGAAGAGAGTGTTCAATTGGAGAAGTTTATCAATTTAAGGCAAGGGAATTTGTCGGTCAAGGAGTGCATCAATCAATTCAATGAGCTATCACGGTTTGGTATGGACTTGGTGAACATGGCACACAAGAAAGCTAAGAAGTTTGCGAAGGGATTGGATCAAACCCTTCAGGGATCATTACCGACTCATGTATCAATGGGAGCTACTTATGAGTCTTTGGTCGAGATGGCGCTTATGTCGAATATGGTCAAGGAAGGAGATTCTAAATAGGAGGTTAAGTTAGAAGGTCTAAAGAAGAAGTGGTAGGAAAATAATAAGAAGAAGAAAGGTGATGGTCCTTAGAAGAAGATTAAGAAAGGAATAAAATGCCATGTTTGTGGGAAGGTTGGACATGTGGCCAAGGATTGCTGGAAGTTGGAGCGAAGTGCCATAGTTGTGGGGTGAGTGGTCATTACGCAAAAGACTGCAAAATGAAAAGAAAGTGCTACAATTGCGGACAACCCGGTCATAGAGTAGGAATTGGCCCCAAAGGAAGAGGCAGAGAGCAGGCGCACATACAGCGCAAGTATAAGCTTTGAACGTACCACCTTCTAGTAGTGGACCATATAGAGGTAGGAAAGTCACCCTGGAAAGTTTTGATTTCTAATTTTGATTTTCCCATTCAGACACTTTTCTATTCTAGAGCATCACACTCTTTCATTTCGAGTTCTATGTTTTATTATGTGCACTCACACATCTGTTTAGTAGTAGACCCCATTGTTGTTTCAAACCGCATAGGAGGAGCAACACATTTATCTATTGTTCGTAAGGGTTTGAAATTTGTTATCCTAGGCGTAGAGTTTGACTGCAACACCTATGTATTGGATTTTTGGGGTATGCGATGATTTTGGGAATGATTGGGTATCCATTTATTGAATGATATTAAACTACGAGAGGAGAGTTGTTAGACAAGAGACATGTAGCAATGGGACTCTCTAGGTTTCTTGCGGCCCATAGGAGTCAGTCATGTCGAGCTTCTTTTATCCCCTCGATTCATCATCATCGGAGTTTGATTCAGTTCTAGTCTTCAAAAATTTCCTTGACCTCTTTAAAGAGGTGCTTTTTTGGGGGCATAGATAAGGTCTACATATGCTAGGAGTTTGAGAAATGGTTTTTTTTATGGTTCGGATTATGGAAATCCAAAGAGAGGTAGGAAAAGGTTGGAGATGTACAATAGATTTAGTTGATAAGAAAAGAAGAAAACCCATGCGTAGATAATTGCAGAAATTATAATTGTTTCATATAAGTTGATTTAATGGTAGTGCCATAGAGTAAAAATATAAGCATCAAAGAGGAATTGGAGTAAAAGACTTTGGTAAGGAAATGGGATTACCAAAATTTAGGAAGGATACTCCTAGGGTAATGAGAAGAAAACCCACTTTATATCTAGCCCAATAAAATTGTTAGAATTAGAAAAGTTGAAAAGTATAATTGTCAATGTTTTAAAAGTAAATATTAGGTCCTTTTGAAATGGCATGAAATTTAAAATTGGTTTTTATATGATATAAATTTTGTTGAAAAAGTGAAATTCATTTTGAAGAATTATAGAGCGTATAAGCTCATTAGTTTCTTTGTAAGTAAACAAAGATTTTAAGTATAAAAACATAAAGTTTATTAAGTATCGAAAACATAGGTTACAACATATATTGTTGTAATAGATGTTTACGTGAAAAATAAAAGAAGCATAGACTATAAAACTATTGTTATAGTAGATGACTCCCAAGAGGAATGTTTTTACATAATATGTGAGGTTTGTTAGTATTTATTTTTAATTAAATTCATACACTAGTATTTTTGGAATGTAGTAACGGTGTTTTACGCAACATCCATTTTAACCCAAATAAAGACGTATTTTAAAAAGGTAATTTCTAAGAATAGAAATAACGTAATTTGTGAATAAACCTATTATTTAAATAAGTATAAGAAAATGTTAATCATGGGAAAGTATAAATTAAACATGCTTTAGTCTATTGGAATGAAAATAATAATGGTATAATTTTCTATGAAACTAATAAAAATGTTTTGTGCAAGTCACAAGAAATACATGAAAGAGATATACAAGGTATGAAAAGCACCATATTTTGTATAGCCTATTTCAAAAAAATATAAAACAAGTTCCCTATAATTTCACATAAACATGAAATTTTCTTGTAAAAGGTTCATAGAAGATTTTAACATTAATAACTTCTCATAAGAGAAAGTAGTTCCAATATATTAAGATATGAGACTGTTAGGTGTAACAAGAAGTTGTTTTGAAAACACGTAAAGGATATTTTAAAAGTAAATGGTTTGGTGAAAAAGTAAATAACTTTCTGAAATGAAAAAACTTAATAAAAGTAAAATTTGAAAATTCAAATTTTTATAGAAAACTGTAAAACTCTTTAAAAGAAAGTGAGAAATAAGTTTTAGACTTCAAAATTTGGAAGTTTTTCCCTGGGAAATAATAATAAGTGACTAAGTATTTTTGAAATTAATAGAAACTGAAGAGATAGCACTTTTAAAGTCAAAGATTTTTGGATTTAATATTTTAATTATTTTTACAAACCTTAGTTAAAAAAATAAGGTGATAGATACCAAATCAAACTCTTAAATGTGGAATAGATAGAATTGTTTCCTAGGTGTAATGGAGAAGGTGTAAGGGGATACAGTAATTACTTTTAGAAGTAGTAATGTAAGTTTCCGTACAGTGTATAGGGCACTAGTAAGAATCTAGTAATGTTGATTCATGAAGAAAGTTAGAATGAAATTAGTAGGATAGTAAGACAAGCATGGTTGAGAATGAGTATTCTTGATTTTAAAAGAACATGGGAAAAGCATTTTTCTTTAGTGGAATTCATATGGTAGTAGTTTTCAAGCTAGCATTGGGATGAAACCTTTTGAAGCGCTTTTTGGGAAGGCTGTGTAGGACATCTTCATGTTGGTTGGAGTCTACGAAAAGGTTGCTTCTTGGTTCTGACATGGGTAGAGAGATTTCGGAGAAGGCTAATTTGATAAGGATAAAATTCGTATCTCATAGTCATGTATCTTTGATAATAGGTTGCAGAATTTCCCTTTTCCATCTTTAGTTTTGAATAGGTTCTTTCCATTATTATCCTTGGGGAGGGTAGAACTTAGGATATTACCTATGAAAGGTAGGATTTGATGTAAACATGTTAATAGAACATGTTATGAATGATGTATGATAGTGGTTGCAAGTGTTTGCTATGGACGCGTATAGACACACTAAGCACTATTATTCCTTAGGGATCGGCCAAACTAGTACACTAGAGCATATGCATATGGATGTGTGTGCATTTTTATTTTATTTCCATGATTGCTATAAATGGATGAATATCACATGATTATTGCATTTGGATGATGTTTGCAGCATGTATATAGAACTATTGGTTATCATTAGAAATTTTTTGCATTCATTTTGATACTTGGCATGAACATGATTCCATAAAAGGAGGTCAACTGAATAAATGGATCATCTAATCTTTTGCATTAGTTAGGGACATTTACACTACACTAATTGCATAAGTATCATAAAATTCATTGGAAAAACTTAAGGACTATGGATGAATGGTTGATGATTGAGTAGTTGGTTATAGAATTGGATGAAAACATTTAGTACATCCTTTTATCCTAAGAGATTTCAGGGATGAAATCCCTTAAGGAGGGGAGAATGTAACAACCCAAAATTTAACCCATGATAATTAATTTGTTAATTAATTAAATATATAAAATACTTTGTGAAATTATCAGAATTAAGCCATGGAAGTTGCAGCATTGTGTTTGTGGTAATTTTCTGGTCAATTTCCATATATAGAACGTAAAAAACTGAGCTAATATGACCAAGTTATAAAACAAACAAAAATATAACAAAAAAAATACACGGGCAGGTCGACCGACCGGTCGACCTGGGCAAGGAGGCGGTTGACAGCGTCGAACCGCCTTGTAATTTTGCAGGCGTACGAACGTTAATTCTTTTGAACGAATGAGAAGCATCAGAACACGTCATTTGCACCCTTTAGTTTAATCCAGTCCCTCCGTTTCTACATCCATTGGCTCCTATTCAGCCTATAACGTGGTTGCATCATATTCAATCTCCAAATCCAACGGTCCAAGATCCACTTCTACACATATAAATAGACCCCTAAACCTAACACTTTTTCTCATTCTAGATTTTCTCCGCTTAGGTTCGCCTTTTCAGGAAGGACCCTAAAATAATAATTTTCTAGAAAGAGAATCTTTTTAATAAAAATTATTTTATAACTCCAAGTGGATCCAGGAAGACCAAAGGAAGAACTTAGGACCGAAGACAAGTGATTGTAATTATTTTAAGATTTCTTTAAGTAATTTAAAATAATAGGGCTTCCAATTGTTCTAGTTTTAGTATGATTTTTGGAATAGCCTTTTTCAGTAATTATTTACAATTTTTAATTATTTTTAGTCTATTCAGCTATTCCATTCAGTAATTTTAGTATTATTTCTGATAACTATAAATTATTACTGTTAAGCATAGTTTTTTATTAATTTATAGTATATTTATAATACTTAAGTTTATTTATTGTTATTTATTTCTTATTTAAATCTTTTCGACGTTTTGGATTTTATGCAAGCGTCTATTCTCTTCATTCCCCTTTTCTACGCATATGGATTAGATTAAATTAAATGTGGATATGGATTTTATAAGTAAGAATATTAAAAGAAGAAAATAAGATGTAAATTATAAAGACTGTAATAAATAATGGAATTGGACTGAAATTACGCCTAATTATAATTATAATTGGACTAATCAAAGATAATTGACATAGTTATAATTTAGAATTATAACTAAATGAATTAAAAGATGAAAGAAGCTTATTTTCACACTTAGACCTTGGGTTAAGTAATAAGCATGATTATAACATAGGTTATAATAAGAAAAAGAGAACAAAATGGGGCTTAATTTAAGGCTTGGGATAAATTAATAAGCGTAGAAAGTAAAAATGGTAATAAAGGCATATTTAAATAATTTATCTAAGTTAATAAGCAAAGATGAAAGTAAGACCTATACCAAATAACATCCCCTAGGGCACGCTTATGCTAAGAATGGTAGTAATTGGTCAAATAGAAGTCCAAATCATGAGGATTTTGATAAAGGGCGCAACTAGATATTATTTTGATGAAGGGCCAGTACCAACAGCATTTTCCCTATTTTTTTGTGGACACATGGTGATCTCGCATTAGCTTGAAGTGAGATGAAGGGCATGCTGTGCTGTGCGTTGGAGGTAATAAGAAGAACCAATAGGTGGAGCAAAATGTAGCATAGGCATGGTGGCAGTTACGCATGCGACTTCCAATAGGGTGCTCAGAAATAGCTATGAGTTCCAAACGCTTAGTATAGTGTCTTAGTAGACTCCATTGCCTTCTATGTAGGGAGCTATATCTGTCATCCGGATCCATAGTAGTTGGTATGTGCATCTTCCATAGATACCATTGGCTTTTTTGTAGGAGTTATGTAGCGGCTGGCCCACAGAAAGGTCTATGGAGTAGCAAGCTAATCAAAAAGGGTAGAACTAGGATTACATCCTAATTATAGGATTAGGAATTCAGCCTAATCAAAGCAGAAATCGAGGACAAGTGCAAGCTATTAAAGTTAACCTATCTTGAGCAATATCTAATCGTATTTATTTCCAGTTTATCTCGTTCCTTTTTCCTTTGTTATCCTTATTTATGCTAGAACTGTGGTAGAGTCTATTACTTCTATCTTGCTTAAAGACTATAGTATTTACTATCATTCACCAGACTTATAGTCTGACCCACTCCTCTATTCCCCCCTTAGGCAATCAAGGAAGAAGCTAGTAGATTGCTGCATCTCCAAGTTTGTCCTAGAGGAGACTTCTTCTATATACTTCTTTTATTTTCAGCTATTATTCTTGTATGCACTGGTTTATTTATGAGGGATATTACATACTCTGATTTTGGGATAAGGAATTTTTATAAGACACGATGGGTTTCGAATGTTGTATTTGACATGTGACTTATTTATGAACTAATTCTGAAGCTTTGTTTTAATTAAGTACTCCGCTGTTTTTACCTATTTTTGTCTTGTGAATCTTAGCTCTCTTAGTTCTAGTTATACCTACAACGCACCACGCCTTTTAGTGTGCCATTTTGGGTATATTAAGGGGTGTGGGGGTGGTTTCAATAATATTTCAAAATTATTTAAATGTATGGTATAAATCTTTTAAAATGTTTCAAAAGTGACTTGAGTAATACAAATGAATTTTCAAATAATTAAAAGTCATTTTGATCAATATAGCTTAAAAGAGCACTTTCCGTAGCACTTATTCGCAACACTTTTCTCTAACTTTTGAAATATAGCTTTAAACTTAACAATTCTTTTCCAAATCTTTTATAAATGTTTTCAAATGAATAATTAAGTGTTTTAATAATGATTTTGAAGTTTTTTGGTTATTTAAGAAAAAATAATTAAATGTTTAAAGAAAAGCTATTATAATTAAGCCGTTTAATCTTGGCTCTAAAAGCCGATGAGTAGACTGGAATTTTTTTATTCGTGAGATCGGGATGTGAGGTTCCTATCAAGAGAAACTAGTACCTTGGCTCACCGGGCCTCTTCCCTGGGCGAGGAATAAATAAGGTCGACATGTCGAAAACAAGTTAAGTATAAAAAGATTAAATTTCCCAAATCTAAATTAAATATAATTTTGATTTTATAGAGATGATCTTTTTATACTTGGTATTGAAGCCCGAAGTGGGAAATCGTACTATTTGTGAAATTTAAAAGGTGATTTCACTATTATTCTGCCCATAGTATTTGTTGAATATGGGAATTAATATTGAGTAGAATTAGATGATTTCTATAGATTCTACTCATTTAATATTTACTTGTTTTGGATTGACATCCTAGATAACATGGATTTAACTCAATCAAAATTATGATTTTCGAATTAAGAAATCTTTGTTAAAGATTAAAATGAAATGATTTCGAAAATGTTTTCCTACCTGAAAAATAAAATGATTTTGAATTATTTTGAGTTAAAAAGGGTTTTATGTAATCAAAGGATTCAATAAGAGAGTTTTAGTGATTCCATATATACTGGAAAGAATGGTTTAGAAATATATATCTCCTAAAGTGATTTTAATAAAAAGAACATAATCAATTAAAGAATGACTCTGTATTTACAGAACCTCTTTTTATCGATGATTGGTCTGAAGGAACCAGGATCGGATCTGAGCTAATTCCTATCCAAAGACCACTTCAAACTAATGTATGCGTTCAAAAAATAAAGACCTAATAGAGAGAATGAAGGATGAAGATCAAAGATCTTCAGGATGAAAGGATTGCTTGTTGATTATTCTTGTTAGCTCCCAAATACTAAAGTAGCAGTGGTCCCTTCATTTCTGAAACTCTTTGGGCTACAACTATTTTTCGCTACTAATCCTAGAGTTAAATCCCAACAGGATGTGGTAGGAGGGTGCTTTCGGTTTCGTTCAGTCCCAGAACGAACTTGTATGGACGGATGTCAGATATCGCATTCTTGAGATTTCACCGTTGACTTTTATAAATATACATCTGTTTGGCGGAAGGAGAAGGAAACTTCTATTAGCTTAACACCCTTCTTTGAGACATATGAGCTCGAAGGTTGTTTGTTTGTGGAAATCAATAGTGATCAATATAATGGCAATGTGGCATTCAAAGGAAGATGATGTGAAATGTGAAATGTAATCATTACCTCAAGCCTCACACCTGGAAATGGTCGAAACAGGGTAGATGCAGCAAGGCTATGTGGTTCGCAACCATTAGGGTATGATCATCCCCTTCTAGATATATTTCTACCCACTATAATGTTTAGGTTTAAATTATGATGGATTTAAGCCGTGAAGGCCCGCGGATAGGTTGGTAATGACCAAGGTGATGGTACTATCTATAAAGAGGTAGCCGGTGTGTTAGTCCTTGAGAAGTTGGTTTTGATGACAACAACCTTAAAATAAGATTATAAAATATAAATACTAACATTATAGTTTATATATATATATATATATATATATATGTATATGTAGGATATATACAGGTACCAAAGAATGAAGACTGTACAATATACAGATTCAAGAATTGATAAACTCAAGATCAAAGACATCAAGATTCAAGACTCATGAGTATCAAGATTATCAAGAGTTCAAGATTTCAATATAAGTAATTTAGTTAGGAATTTTGTTAAAACTCCTAGAAAAGCACCGACATCTTAAAATCCATTTTATTCGTGGAATGCAATCCACTTCGAGCCTGTTAAAGGGATGGAACCCTAAGTAGGATGGAACCTACGAAAAATCTAGTGGAACATTTGTTTTGTTCCGCTAACTTTTATTCAAATGTTTTACAAAATTATATCTTGTTTTCAAAATGATTTCAAAATCTCCTTTTAAAAATAAAAACATCTATCCTGATTTTAAAATACTTTTAGCCTCAAAATAATCTTTATTTTCAAAATCAAATTATCCTTGGTTTTAAACTACCTTTTAATTATAATATATTTAACTTTTAATATTTATACTTAGATTTAAATATAAAATTATAGCAAAATTTTATGTATACCAAAATATTATTCTCTATACTTATTTATGTATTTTAACTATAGTTAAGTATATTTATAAATTTTAAAATAGTTTTAATACAAGATAGAAGTTATTTTCAAAGAAAAACAAATTACCAAAAATAACTTAGGCCTATCGCCAACCCCAAGGAACCCTTGTCGACAAGGTGACAGTTTATTTCAAAAGTTTGAATTTCAAAGCAAGTGTCTATTCGTCATATCCTTTCATGAATGGACATGGTTGTTGTTCTACTATAAATAGGGGCTGTTTTAAACGAATTGATATTCATATTTTTTCTCTGATTTCACTCCTCCTCTTCTTCTTCACATTTCTTTATATACATTTTTACCATTACTCTACCAAAATCACCATTGAATCTAAATAGATCATCTCTGGTTTGATTCTCTATCACTATCTCAACAAGATCCGAGTGCTATTCAGAGTTATAGATTTCTTTGTAATCAATCAAGCGAGAAAGGTGTGATTATAGCCTGGAAAATCAATCAAGCAAGAAAAGGTGTGATTGTAGCCTGGAAAATCAGTCGGGTGAACTGGTTGTCTGTAAAATCAAGTATCTCTACCCAAAGGATCGTGAATCTGAGCGGTATACCTCGTGGCCTTGAAATCGAGGGTCTAATTGTAAGAATTAATTTTTAAAGGAAATCTGTACTTGTGTTACGGGACTGGGTGTAAAGTAACTCCGAACCAGTATAAAATTCGGTGTTCTTTCCTTTATTGCTTTTACTTTATATCTGCATCTGTGTTTGATTCTATGATCATATCTGTTTCTAAATATTGAATACATTTGTGTTCAAATTAATATAAACTCAAAAAGAATTAGTAATTCCTTAAAACACTATTCATCCCCCCTCTAGTGTTAATTCTAGCCTTAAGATCCATAATCCGCATTTCTCACATTGTATTGTGTTGGTAAGGGACCATCAGTTGGGCCTCGGTACATTCCTTTAGAGATGTACTACCGGAAGGTAGTCCCTTCACGTGGTCATTTGTATAGGAATCCATTCTACAATAAATATCTGCCATTTTGTTTGTAGAACCCGCATTTGTGGCTAGTTTGTTGGAATTTAATAATGTAACAATTTCGGCTAAGATTAATAAGTTTACTTGCAATTTTTTCGAAAGGAATGTCATTAAAAATAATATCCCTTATTTTTACATAATAAAGATTTGGTTATCATAAGGTAAAAACCCGTTCCGTGTTTATGTGCGTGGTGGTCTTATGAGGTACCATTTTGTTTTCAAAACATGTATTTTTGGGTCCTCACACCAGTCTCATGACTGAACTGGAGTTTGTTTCCCTTTTCCTTAAATCTGGGTGCCCTGATTTTCCATGGTAGCCTAGCAGTTAGGTTTAGTTTCGAAGAAATCTGGAGGGAGCTCGAAGCATGGAGTCAGAAGATTTTTCTGAAGATTTTGGTCTATTTCCTCCACACTCTTGTACTGTAATATTTCGCATTTGTAAGGAAAGAAATTTATAACCGTCCATGTTTTTTACTCTAATAAATGTATTTTAATTCCCTTCTAAAGTTTTTATTGAAATAGTATATATGAGATTATGTTCTGTCTTTATTTTTCTTTCATATACTTGAGAATCCGTGTAGCAACCCACTTTTCTATACTGTCTAAGCTGACACCAAACCGCATATGCCAACTCGAATTAAACAAAAAGGCGGATTGTTAAGGGTGAAGGAAAAAAGAAAGAAGATAAGAAGAAAACAAAATGACATAGGATCTCACAGCGGAACGAATAATCTATAATATAACACAAGTCTTTACATAAAAAAACTATAATATATAAGTATGTACACACATCAATCAGCGTACAATAGTCAATATAATAATATGGACAGTTCTAATAACCTACACTCACAAGTACTGAATTAGAATTATAAACACACACATAGCGGAAAATAAACAGATACAAGAATACTTCTCTGTCATCCAGCTCATCTCCTGAGCTCCATAACATCCTAATCTGATTCTGTGATACTCAGTCTGACCTGAGCATTTTAATAAAATAACACCATGGCCAGTCTGGAAAACTAGTGTGAGAAGAACACACTCAATTGGATTTAAAGTTATAGGAAAATCCTTGAAATCAAGGGTACCTTGTAAGACCACGTCACGCATAAACACGACGGATTTTTACCTTACGATAATCGAAACACTTCTATATAAAAATTCTATGATATTATTATAAAGTGTCTAAGTACAAATACGTATTAAAAAAGCTGAAATGCTTGCATCTCAGATTTCAACATAGTTGAGCACAATCAAAACCACATGGAGCTTATTGGAGAATGGATTCCATACTATGACTAGGTAAGGAACCACCTATGATGGGCACATCTCTAGAACAATGCAATTTGGTCTGACAAGAAAATCTTGTACCTACTACATAGAACCGGCCTAGCACTTGACTATTAGTACTGAATATGTCATCATCCTGATCTTCTGACCTTTTTGAGATCTCATGCATAACCAGATCCATAAATATGTAGATATAGGATATTTAGAAAGATGATGACATACCCTAATGGAAGCAACCCACTTAGCCCTACTGCATGCCCTGTTTTAGTCATTTCTTGGTTGATGAGGCTTGAGGCTACGATTACCTTTCAAGAAATTTACACTTAGAATGCTCATTGATCTCCAATGACAATGTGCTGAGAGCATTCATTCACACAAGTTGTTCTAGGTCTGAACAAACCGAATCTCCAAAATCACCATCTTCATTATCTTACGATATCACAATTCACAATGCTCATATCGGATCGAAGTGGTTTTCAGATAATCAAATATGATCCCATTCTCTTCGAAACGATTAACGAAATTGGCCAGATTTGATTGTCAGTTATTTAGCTATCAAATTACACACATAAGCAGTCACTAGGTCCATATTATAAATTTTCCAAACATTTATTTCAAAATACCATTACAAAGATATATATATATATATATATTCAAATATCTTCAAGTATTTCAATATTTGAAAACGATTTCAAATACTTAAATCCATAACAGGATATTCCAAACCATATCAACACTAAGAAATATTTCCAAATCCAACTTATAATTCATTACTTAGAAAAATATTCCTTTATAAATCATTTCATCGCTAAAATATCTTCAAAACCTTTAATTCCAATACTTAGGGAAACATTATAAGTCTATTTCCCAAAATCATTTCTAATATCCGTACTTAGGAAATATTTCATACTTATCTCAGAAATCTATGGAACTTTTATTAATTCCCTTTACAATTTCCAAACATTATCGGTTATGCTTATTTACAATCCAACTATAAGTTTTAACTTCTTTAATGAATTAAGATTTCATTTTCGAAGTCTCGGTATCTAAACAATTTGGAAATTTCCTTTTCTCATATTTTCTTAAGTCTCTGAATCCCATTATAATATTTTCTCTTATAAGATCACAACCATTAATTAAAACCCCATTTACAAATCTCGAGAGTATTTATAAGTAACTTTAATAAAATTACCAAAACTCTACATTTATAAAATAAGTATATTAAAGAATAATAATAAATTTTCAAAACACATTTAAGCAATTATTTAAAATAACACCACCCCTTGTTAATAAACAACGATAGCTAATTTTAACTTCATCCGTTAATAAAAATATATTTTCAAAGCTTATTATGAAAATTAGAATATATCTCAATCAATATTAAATATTTAAGTCACTAACTTTCTGAAATATTTTAATCCAATTAATAGTTTAATATGAAACGACCCTGACTCGGCCTTCGAAAATCGGCACCGAATACATCACCCATATTTGAATGCCACAGATTCAAACGTCGAATCTGGTTTGCCGAAGCTTATAACACATTAAGCACAACAACACAGCGGAAGAAAATAATGAATATATATATATATCTCATTGATACACAATTGATACAATATCAGATACAAATGAATATCAATACAAATCAAAGTCAAGAGATGAACAATAGTAGAAGACAACAATAGAAGATGGTCTAGACTTTGCAACCATCGATAGCAGAAAGATATCTCCAAAAGATAATATCTTCAAAACTCAACAAGATAGATACTCCAACATATAGCAACTCTATTGCCAAAACTCCAAAGCTATAAAGGCTCCAAGCCAAAAAGCGAGAACCACCATCAATGCTGAAGTAAAGCAACTCGATTCCGATGCGATTGCCAATATCCAGAGATTGAACGCTATCGAATCTACACCTACTATTCGACTATCTGAAAACCAAACTCTAGACTGCACATGTGGAAAATTTTGGGCACCCAGAGTTTAGGAAGAGAACAATAAACTCTGGGTCAGTCATGGGACTGGTGTGAGCAAAAAAACAGTTTTGTCTTTAAAACCAATAACAAAATAATTTTAAAATTGAAATCCGCAATTCTTTTTGGAAGATGAAACTACCATAAGGCCTCCCACCGCACACACCATGCAAACACAAAATTGTAGGAGATTTCTCCTTATGATAGTCAAACATGCTTGATATGCAAAAACCTTTTGATATTATTATCAGTGCATAGTGTAGAAAACCTTTTGAAAGTATAACATTAATCTTAGCCAGTATAGACATTTCGCACTTATGCCTACTATATCTACCATGTTCAATAGCAAGTTACCGCCACATTCCATGGCAAGTTATACAACTAAAACCGTACAGGGCGCGTATTGTTTCTTTGGATTTCCAACAAATGGTTAGGCTAAGGAAATTCCTACCGTCACATGGGTACGCCTCTGGAGGGATGTACCGAGAACTTAACCAGCTCTCTGCCAACACAAGGCCGGGTTACATCTGTAACTAGGTGACTACTACACGAGCATGCCATCCCCCGGTCGTTTGCGACCTTTATCCGAGAGCTCTTAACCACAAAGCAACCACAAAGTAATAGATTTGCAGTGACCACATGAGTTAAGTATCTGGGCTCCATACCATGATACCACCCTTTTCCAGAAGAAAATGAAACACCCTAAAAGGGCGCGACCCTCATAAACTTGCCGCATCTTTCCTGTTTCGACCATTTCCACGATGTGAGGTCCTGATGCAGTCTCATCCACAAAGCTACGCTTTACACAAAAGCCATGCTTTGATCAACAAATGATCAACAACACACAGCAACACTCAGCATACCACACTACCAAATTGGGAGTATATCACTGATAACTATCAACTACATAACCTCTGAGCTCGTACGTCTCAGAGAAAGGTGTTAAGCTAAGAGAATAAATTCTTCGCCACCAAACAGAAATGTATTTGATAGAGATTAGTTTTATATCTCAAAATGTAATGTCAGACATACAACCATACAAGTCTATTATGGGTTCGAACGGAACCGAAGACACTTCGTCCAATAAAGGAAGAAGCCCTTGCAATCCGGGTATCCACAATCCCGATTGGACTCCCCATCACATATGGAGATCTCTAAACCGGAGCAACTTAGTGTAGAGTCATTCGATAGGTTATTCTATCGCTCTTGAAGACACCCAGTCTTCACCACCGTCTTCACTTGGTATCCATTTCGTCGTATCACTATTCCGAATGGGTTATATGACACAAAGTCCTCTCCCAACTAAACCGAATAGTGAGTGCAATATTTTAAAACCATATGGATAATGGGATCTCAGTTAAGTCACAACTTGTTACCCAAATTTTTTCTTTCAAATGGTTAAACAAATTGCCATTTTAATCTTTTAAACCAAAAAGATTCACCTCACAAAGTTCACCAATCCTTTACAAAGATTCATTCACAATATTTAAACAAAAGATCTATCTTCGAGATCCTCTTTTGTTTGAAAACAAAGTTCACAAATATTTCACTAAGATTCCTTTTTTCGAAACAATTCCATCTCAAATCTATTATACAAAAGATACACCTTTAAGATTCTCTTAAATTTCAAAACAAGGTTCAACCATCTTTCACAAAGATTCATTTATAGCTTTCTAAACTATTTCAATTCTATTTCAAACTTGAAATCTTTCAACACAAGTTGAAAATCCTTTCTTTATATGAAAGCTATTATTATTTGAAAACAAATAGTTTTCATTTCGGAAAACCCCGATTACATTTGCACGAGTTAAAGCTCTTCAAGTATAAAATTTGAGTTAAATTCAAATTTCCAAAAAAATACTTTTGAAATGGTTTAAAACCCATATAAACACATTTATAACTTGTATAACCATAATTTTCCAAACATAGAATTCAATTTTCAAATCTTGAATTCAAATTTAAATCAAATTTAAAATTTCAAACTTTATCAAATTATTCAAAATAACTTTTATTTCCAAAACTCCTTTTCAAAAGCTTTTCATTTTTAACCCAGTTCTATTTCCAAAACTGTTTTGAATTCAAAATCCAATCTTCAAAACCATTTCAATAAATTCAAATATTTGTGACTTAACCAATTTCCTCGTGAAATCCATATTTGTGTGTGTAAGGTGTAGTCCTGGGGTTTTACACAATAGTGCAACATCATCAATCATCACATCACAGATTCAAGCACATCAACATCGATAAGCGGTATAATCTTATATCGCTTATCTTCATTCACAGATTCATAGATAAGTAATATAAATTTATCAAAGATAAATAAATGACATTCATCACATATCACACCAAAATAATTTATAGCGCAAAGCATAACATATCAGGGATATCAAATAATTCAATGGTCAATGGAATTCAAACATTCACAAGTAAAATCTATTAATTATCTGATTAATTTAAACCAGATTAATTACTTTTGAATAAACTACTAATCCTGGTTAATTAATATTAATTAATTAAAAATTATTTTAATTAATTCACCTTTAACCATTTATTAATCAACCATTAATAATAAATTAATTAACCTTATTATAGTAATAAATCAACTTTAATTAATAATTTAATCAACCTCTAATCATTAAATAATTAACCCCTAATTATTTATCCTTAATTAATTACATTAATTAATTAACCCTTAATTAATTATTATTTAATTAATTAATCACTAATTAATCACATTAAGTGATTACCCTAATCGCTTACGTTAATTAAACACAAATTACATTAAGTAATTATCCTTTAATTACTTGATTAATCAATTTAAATCATTAATTAATTACTTTTAATTAAGTAATTATCTTTAGGTAATTAATTATCCTAAATTAATTACAATAAGTGATTATCCCTAATCACTTAATCAACTTTTACCATAAATTAATTCTTGTAATTAAGTAAGTAACTAACTACCCTTAATTAATCACATAAGTAAATTAACTTTAAGTTAATTTCATTAGTTAATTAATCCTTAGTTAATTATTCTTTAATTAACTAACCTTTCTTAATTAATCACAACAACAAATTAACCCTTTAATCGCTAATTAATTTAACCCTTAATTAATTTTATTGAGTAATTATTCTTAAACTATTAACAAGATGATTAACCCAATATTAAATTATTAAAGCCAAAGAAAATTTTAAAACCTTTTAACTTAAAAGTTAAATCTTTGAAATTTGTTTAAAACCTGTTTAATAATTTTTCTTTGGAAAACCTAGTTTATAATTTCTTTTGAGAATCTGCTTAACAAATTTACTTTTAAAAACTTACTCCCTTTCTTTTACCTTTTACTTTTTTTATAAAAAAATCTTATTCACTTTGAAAATTTATTTTACTTAAATTTTGGGAAACTTGTTTACTAATTTTTCTTTCACTTAAAACCTACGTTCCTTGTTTCTTCTAAACCTGTTGACAAGATTTAATCTTCAGGTTTTAAAATCATGAACAAAATTACTTTTTTTTAATTTTAAAATCCTGATATGATTTAAAACCTGATTCCAAACTAACTACCACGAGAACTACTTCAAGCCTTGCAATCTTCTTCTCGAGTGCGACTTCAGGTCTGCTTCAACTTCTCAAACCAACAGCCTACAAAATAACCAATGACACACCCTGACATCCATGCACGAATACACCACGACCAACCATCTCCGGCCATTGTCGACCAAGTCAACAAGTCATCCACAACCTCACTACCTAGCTCGACCACCAGATTTGTGAATCGACTTGGAAGCCAAATTCGAGCCAAACGAGCTACTACTGGAAACCAACCATCGTTAACATTTTCCCTTGACGCCAACGAACTAAGCCACCAGAAATCACACCGCTCCACCCGAAACCACGTCACAACATGCCGCATCAAATCCCCTCGACGCGATCGATTTTAGTCCACCGTTGATGATGCCACAATTCAATTCACAACCCTGACCAGATTCGGGTATAAAACCCTACTAAGCTACCATACCACCATCCAGATGATCGAGAAATCTCCTGGTCATTTTTCCCAACCTTAACAACCATCAAGGCACCTTCAGTCCAAAGCACGAGCCTCCATTCGTCGTTGATCACTAGAAAATGAGCGAAGACTCTTTTCAGTTCAACTCGAAATTTCACAAAAACTACTAACTTAAAAATCTCAATTTTGTTATAAAAATTCGTAAATTTCCAACACGAATCACGCCATATGACTGAAACTTGGAATTTCAATACTTGAATTTCTGATATAAAAATATTTATTACTGTAATACTCAAAATTTAAAATATTTATTCCATAAATATATTTGCAACTATATTTTAAAATTGGTATTATACTGTTATGATCAATTTTTATTCAGAAATCATCACCTAAATATATTTATATTCTGAGATACAAATTTTTCTTGAGTTTGGCTATCCTGTTACTAAACAGAAACCTATCAATACATAGACAGCCATGCACGTCTATTTCATGCATATACACACATATTCATATGCATGCCAGAGATTTTCACAGTATCAACATCAAGCATTCCTCACAACCTATCAACAAAAAAAGATAGTTTGCTCATCAGCCCTATGAAGAACAGAGAACAAGAGTCTGGGAAAAACTGGAAAATGATTTGGAACCTTGATCCTGCTTGCTTGATTTCTTATTTGCTTTGATCTTCCTTCTTTTGCTTGCTTTTGTTTGAGTCCCCTAGACTGAAGACTTCGATTTCCAGATTCAAATTTTTTTACTTTGGTCTAGATCTTTTGAATTTGATTTTATTTTAAATTTCTTTTCTTTGGTTTGGGCTTTGGTTTCCAGACTTTTGATTCCTGAGCCTTGTTTTGTTTGATTTTTCACTCCAGTGTTTTGCAGTTTGCTTCTGATTAGTTTTTTGTAATTGGTTTGAAGATGAAGAATTTGAGAGGGGAATCGTTCAGCCTGATTTCTTTGATTTTGAACTGATCTTATTGCTTTAGTCTCAGATTTTCCTTTAGGTTTGATTTTTTGTTCTTCTTTTTGATTTTACTTCTCAAGTTTGATTTAAAATTTTTGAAACCGGTTGAAGCTTTATCCCAAGTTTTCATTTTGTTTGAGAAGTTTTAATCTAGTTTACAAAATTCTTTCAATACATTTTAATTAAATTTTAGTTTAAAGTAACACATGCATTTGCCACTTGTTCATTTTGTTAACACTTGTTAAATTCATGCTTTTAAAATTTTAGACTTGTTTATTTGCTTGTATCTTATTTACACTTGTAGTTTTTATGTATAAATGTTTCTAAAAATAAATAAATCTTATACTAATTACATTTTAGTTATGTATTTTGTTTACAAGTGTTTATATTTTAACTATGTTTATAAAAGAAAAGTGTTTAAACCTTTATATATATATATATATATTAATCATGTTTATTTTCAAGTATATTAGGCTTTATTAATTTCAAAAGATAAATACATATTAAAACTTTATATTCATTCTTATTTTAAATTCAAGTCGTTATATAAATCATAACTTTAAAGAAATTGATTTCAAAGTTTGATTGCACATTGATAAATAAACACATATATAGAATATGATGCAGCGCATACCAAAACCCTAGGTCGCGAACGACCTTCCTTAAGTCGCAAAGAGGATGATGCAGCGTGACATACTGGCGAGTTAAGCTGTAAGACGCTCAAACGACTTAGCGAGTTAAGCTTGAAACCGCTCCAGCGACTTAGCGAGTCAAGCCCAGTTTCCTTAGGTCTCTTTCTCGGTCTTAAGTCGTTCGCTTGATTTTAAGGCGCTCCGCGACTTAACGAGATGTGTTATTTATAAGCAGTTCATTAAGTCGCTTATTGCTCTAAGTCGCTGGGATCTTAGGTCATTCACTTAAGCTGCTGATCATATGCCGCATCACTCTTATGTCGCTGAAGCCATGCTACCTTCTTAAGTTGCTGGTCCTTAAGTCGCCACATTTCTTAAGCCGTGTCTGTTAAGTCGCTGAAGCTCTTAGATCGCAAGTCCTTGAAGACGAGCTATCTCCTCATGTCACAGAAGCTTATGTCGCTGAAGCCTATGCCGTTGAAGATATGTTATCTACTTAGGTCGCTCAAGATGTTAGGTCGCATTACTGTGATGTTGTAACTCGTTGTGTTGCATTGTTATAGGTCATATGATGTTGTGTTGTAAATTCATTAAGTCGTAAGTCGTAAGTCGATGTATTGTATGTTGTAATGATGTA
Source organism: Allium cepa (assembly GCA_030765085.1). NCBI lineage: Eukaryota > Viridiplantae > Streptophyta > Magnoliopsida > Asparagales > Amaryllidaceae > Allium > Allium cepa. Next base: position 751,357,820 of record CM060931.1, on the reverse strand, counting down.
ACTTCTGTTAGGTCGTAAGTCACGTGCCGTTGTGTTGTTTGGTCACGTCTTTTAAGTCGTGTCTGTATATGTGTTGTAAGCCTGTAAATAAGCGGGTGCGTCATTGTACAAAGGGTGGATTTTGGAATAAACTTTTGTTTGAGTGCTTTGTGCCTCTTTTAAAATTGGAAGTTGAGTATTATTTCGTTTCTCCATCTTCGGTTATTCGAGTGCGCTCGAATCAACGATTTTGAAGCCCGTTAACAGAATCTCGTGCGCAAGATGAACGTCGAAGAATCGTGGATCTTCTAACACGGTATCATGCGCGATCAATGTGTTAAGGATAGCTAGAATCCGGTATCTCGCGAGATCAACGTATTTATGCATTTATCTTGGGTATTATCAATTCATCGATTCATCATTGTATCTTTCCATCATTGTTTGTTGTTGTTGCATCATTTGGCGACAACTTATTGTTGCGTTAATCCGCTGCGTCAAGTTTGGTATCAGAGCGAGGTTTAGCCAATCATAGCTAAGCCGAGCCTATTGGAAGCCGAGTTGAAGTGTTGGAGTTTGAACCGAGTATAGAAGTTGGATCAAGGCCGAGAGTTATAGAAGTTGGAGCCGAGTCAAAGCAGTTACAGCCGAGCCAAACTAAGTGTAGACCGAGAGAAATCAAGTTCAGATTAGAGTTAAAGTTGTTCTAGTTGAAGTGTGTGTTTGGATTTGTTGAAGATTTGACAATGCCTCCGAGACATGCTAATCGACTTCAAAATGTTGAAGATGTGTATAGAAGACAAGAAGCTGAAAAAATGGAACAACGTATCAATGAAAAGTTTGATGAGGGTATTGGAAAGTTAGAAAAGTTGATGAATGACATGAATCAAAGTCAAAGGAGAAGGTCACCAATCTCGAACCATGGAGGAAACAGGGTTTCGCCATCGGTTTCGGAAGCGAGGAGGGTGTCACCACAATCTTGTCGAGAAAGAAGAGAATCATCAGTTTCAATGAGACGAAAACACCATGAGTATAGAAATGAACAGAGAAGAACTCCAAGGGGGTTTGAAAACGAATCATATCTTGATATTGGAAGACAGGGTAGAAGGACCATGCATGATTGTGGAGATATAGATGGACGAGATAGATATCGAAGCACATTTGATTATGATGAAGATAGTGATAGAGGTAGTATTCATTATCGAGAATGAGACCAAATACGAAGTCAATATCGGAATGTAGAAGATGATCATCGATGGGAGTCGGGGATGAAAACAGAGATTCCAGAATTCAAAGGGGGAATGATAGCGGAAGAGTTTCTAGATTAGTTATCAAATGTTGAGGAAATTTTTGACTTCAAGGAAGTGCCCGAGCATCGTAGAGTTAAGTTGGTTTCTACACGATTGAGGGAAGAGCTATGGCATGGTGGCAACAAGCTAAACTTACACGGGAGAGAATGAGAAAGTCGAAGATTGTTTCATGGGAAAAGATGAAGAAGTTGATGAAGGCTACTTTCTTGCCTTATAATTATCAGTCTCTTATGTATCAGCGCTTACAGAATTTGAGACAAGGGACAAAATTGGTAAATGATTATGCAGATTAGTTTTATCAACTGATTGCTAGAAACGATATCATGGTGACGGAGGAACAGTTGACATCTAGATTTGTTGGAGGATTAAGAATGCAAATTCAGGATATGGTAAATATGTTTGATCCAAGGTCTGTTGCTGAAGCGCACCAGAAGGCTCTAGCTTGGGAGAAGCAAGGTAGAAGAGGAGGTGGTGCATTTACAAGTTCGATCAATCAGGTGAAAGGGGCTAGTAGCAATACTAATGTTTCCAAGGCTGTTAGTAAACCGGTTGTCAACGAAGTTGCTAAGACTAAGGTCAACAACAATTTCAAGTGTTATAACTATCAGGAGTTCGGTCATAAGAAAAATGAATGCCCGAAGCCTAAGAAGCGAGCGATGGTTGCTGAGGTTGAGGATGAGGATGCCGAAATACAATGTTCCAATTCACCACAAGTTGAGGAGGAAGAAGGATTATTGGAGGGAGATGAGGGATATTCTTTAATGATGAGGAGATCTTGCTTGACACCAAAGCAGGAAGAGGAGACTAGCTGGTTGAGGTGTAATATTTTTCAGTCGACGTGCACTATTTTGGGAAGGGTTTGTAAGCTTGTTATCTATGCAGGAAGTTGTGATAACACCATCTCTACAAAAGATGCAAAGAAGTTAGCGTTAAAGACAGAGAAGCATCACAAACCCTACAAATTAGCTTGGTTGACAAAAGGTGGGGAGGTGAAAGTTAGTCGAAGAGCTTGTGTAACCTTTTCCATTGGAAAGAAGTATAAGGATGAAATTTGGTGTGACGTGGTAGATATGGACGTATGTCATTTGTTGTTAGGGAGACCATGGCAATTTGATAGAGCCGTGCAACACGATGGTAGAACTAACTGCTATAGTTTCATGTTCAACGGCACTAAAATCACTTTGGTTCCTAAAAAGCGACAACAAAGTGAAAGCAAGTTGGAGGAAATCGAGAAACTAAAGACTCTGTTGTCTTTGAAGGAGTTTGTCAAAGAAGTTGAGGATGGACCTGAAGTATTTCTGTTGGTAGTGAAGCGGTTGAAATTCCTGAGGAAGTTAAGCCAGTGTTGAAGGAATTTGAAGATGTATTTCCTGATGAATTACCGAAAGAGTTACCACCGTTGAGAGACATACAACAGCAGATTGATCTTGTTCCGGGAGCTGTGTTACCACATAGACCACATTATAGAATGAGTCCAAAGGAGCACGAAGAGTTGAGAAGGCAAGTGGAGGAGTTACTTGAACAAGGGCACGTACAAGAAAGTTTAAGTCTTTGTGCAGTACCGGCCTTGTTAGTGCCAAATAAGGATGGAACTTGGAGAATGTGTACAGATAGTCAAGCACTAAACAAGATTACAGTAAGGTACATATTTCCGATGCCAAGATTGGATGATTTGTTAGATCAGTTGAGCGAAGCTGCTATCTTTTCAAAGATTGATCTGAAGAGTGGGTATCATCAGATTCGAATTCGACCAGGAGATGAATGGAAGACCGCATTCAAGACGCGGGAAGGGTTGTATGAATGGCTGGTCATGCCATTTGGCCTTTCGAATGCACCTAGTACTTTTATGCGAGTGATGAATCAGATCTTTCGACCTTTTATTCGAAAGTTCATGGTGGTATACTTTGATGATATATTGATATACAATGGAAGCATAGAAGAACATCTACAACACTTGCGGGAAGTGTTAATGGTACTTCGTCAGGAGCAATTTTACGCGGCAACAAAGAAGTGCATATTCATGACACATAGTTTTTTGTTTTTGGGGCATGTGTTGTCCAAGGAAGGAATCCATATGGATCAAGGTAAAGTTGAAGCAATCAAGGATTGGCCACAACCCAGGACTATAACTGAAGTGAGAAGTTTCCATGGGTTAGCATCATTCTACCAAAGGTTTATTCCACATTTCAGTAGCGTGATGGCACCAGTGACAGATTGTATGAAGGGAAAGCAGTTTGTGTGGACTGAAGAGGCTGATTCTGCTTTCCAACAAATCAAGACACTCTTGACTACAACACCGATTCTTAGATACCCGGATTTTCAGTTGCTCTTTGAGCTAGATACTGATGCATCTAAGGTTGGAATTGGTGGAGTATTAAGTCAGAAGGGTCGTCCAATTGCTTATTTTAGCGAGAAACTTTCTGGAGCCAAGACAAGATACAATACCTATGACTTGGAATTCTATGCTATTGTCCAAGCCATAAAGCATTGGAGACACTATTTGTTTTATAAAGAGTTTGTGTTGTATACTGATCATGAAGCGTTGAAGCATTTGCAGGGACATGATAAGATTGCAGCCAGGCATGCTTCATGGATCGTATACTTGCAACAATTTACATTTGTTGTAAAGCATAAGTCGGGAGTTACAAATCGGGTGGCAGATGCATTGAGTAGAAGAAATCATTTGTTGACTATGATGAGAGTTGAAGTGATGGGGTTTGAAGTATTTCCAGAATTGTTTGTTGAGGATCCTTACTTTGCTAAGATTGTAAATGAAATCGAGAAAGGGAAGACGGACGAGTATGTGTTGGTAGATGGTTTTCTATTCAAAGAAAATCGGTTGTGTATACCAGAGTGCAGTTTGCGAATGAAGATTGTGAAGGAATTGTATGAAGAAGGTCATGTGGGAAGAGATCATACCTTGCAGTTGATTTTTCAATCATATTTCTGGCCTTCCATGAGGAAAGAAGTTGAAAGATTTGCGCAGAGATGCCACATATGTCAAGTTTCCAAAGGGACAGCTACAAATGCCGGATTGTATATGCCATTGCCCGTGCCTACTAGACCATGGGTTGATATTAGCATGGATTTTGTTTTGGGTTTGCCAAGAACTCAACGACGAATGATTCTATATATGTTGTGGTGGATAGATTTTCGAAGATGGCACATTTCATAGCTTGTAAAAAGATCGCTGATGCAGTCCGTGTTGCTTAATTGTTCTTTAAAGTGGTTTGTCGACTACATGGGTTACCTGAGACCATTGTTTCTGACCGGAATACTCGATTTCTAAGTCATTTTTGGTTGAGTAGATGGTTGGGACTAAGCTGAATTTTAGTAGCGCCCATCATCCACAAACGGATGGGCAAACAGAAGTGGTGAACAGATCTTTGGGAAACTTGTTGAGATGTCTTGTGAAGGATAAGTTGAAAAGCTGGAATGTGAAGTTGTGTTAGGAAGAATTCGCACATAATCATGCTGTTAATCGAAGTACCGGATTCAGTCCATTTCAAGTAGTATATTCAGCAATTCCGAACGGACCGTTGGATTTGTCGATAGTTTCATGTCAGCAAGGGGTTGTTAAACGAGCTTGTGATTTCGTGAATGAGTTGCAGGAGTGTCACAGGATTATTCATGAAGTCGCTTATTGCTCTAAGTCGCTGGAATCTTAGGTCGTTCACTTAAGCCGCTGATCATATGCCGCATCACTCTTATGTCGCTGAAGCAATGCTACCTCCTTAAGTCGCTGGTCCTTAATTCGCTACATTTCTTAAGCCGTGTCTGTTAAGTCGCTGAAGCTCTTAGGTCGCAAGTCCTTGAAGACGAGCTATCTCCTCATGTCACAGAAGCTTATGTCGCTGAAGCCTATGCCGCTGAAGATATGTTATCTACTTAGGTCGCTCAAGATGTTAGGTCGTATTACTGTGATGTTGTAACTCGTTGTGTCGCATTGTTATAGGTCGTATGATGTTGTGTTGTAAATTCGTTGTTAACCCCACCGAAGTTTGGGCCGACTCATCAGATAAAGCATTAAGCGACTCAGAAGATTTACGACTCACCATGAGTCGTTAGCGGTTCAAGTGTGCAAATCAGAAAGCCAAGTACAATTAACTCGCGTACGACTCAATGACCGAAGAGGGAACTCACCGACTCATATGATCTAGGTCCGACTCATCAAAGACCGACTCAGCTAGTCTCTGACTTAACTGTTGTGCGACTTATGGAAGTTTCTGACTCAGCGACTCATGACTCAGCGACTCATGACTCAGCGACTCATGACTCAACGACTCATGGTTCAACGACTCAACAGGTTCGCGACTCATCCTAAGGAACGACCTAAGGAATGTCACGACTTATGGATACCTACGACTTATGATAAGTCGAGTACGACACATGCTAATATGAGAGGAGTTACGATAAGTTGGCTCGGGAACGACTTATCTCTTGGGACCAAGCCAGCAGTTCGACCTTGAGTTAACATGGGGCGACTCACCATGACTCATCCACGACTCAAAATCGTTGAGTCGTAACCCATCGCCACAATGCCTAGGAAAATTGACTCGGACACGACTCAAGACTTGTCATGAAATCCAGCAGAGGAATAAGCCATGAAGAGGGGAAAGGTTGGTTTTATAAGTCAACCACGACTTATCCTGACTCAGGGACGACTTAGCTTGAGTCGGTCGCGACTCAGGACTTATGCGCAGAATTCATGTCCAAGCTTGCCTATAAATACATAGCCACCTCCAACATTCAAGGGACTTTGGGCACATTCTCTTCATACACCGTTACCTTGCTGCATTGAGAACTTCATCAACACTTAGAGCTTTCAAGATTAGAGGAGTACATCAAAGAATTTCACGAAGAAACCACACATCTTCAACGTGAATTTAAAGACTTTAATCGACATTGAAGCTTAAGACTTGTTCCAAATCACTTGTAGCTTGAAGTATATTGTACTTGAGAAGAATTGTATCAGCTTGTAACAAGATTATTGATAAAAGTACTTAGAGTGGACGTAGGCTGTACCCTTAAGCCGAACCACTATAAAATTGTTGTTGTTTACTGCTTTCTGCTATTACTTGCTTGTAATTCTTTCCCGATCTATCGGGTGGTGCTTTCACAACTACACTTTACACACCGGGGTGTTAGCGTTCACATTTTAGCGTTAACATTTTTGGTGCTTTCACTGAGAATTGAACTCAGGAAAACTGTCATCATTGCTTCACAGAGATTTGAAGAAAGAATTTCCTTAAAAACCAGAAGTCTATCTGAGATTATGGCTCCTGGAAGGAAAAGTAGATCTGTCAGATCTGGAAACATTCAAGAGGGAACCTCCGCTTCCCCTGTACCTAATCAACCCACTCCGTCTGTTGGAGTTACGAAAGCGGAGTTGGATGCTGTGATTCTAGGGCTAAACCAGCAGATAAACGCCCAAAATGCACAATTAGAGGCTCAAAGTGCCCAGAATGCTCGGATTCTGAATAAGTTAAACGACTTACTTGGGGCAAACAATCAACCGGCTGGTAATGAAAGGAACTATGCTGGCAACGTTCATGATGTTAATGAAAGGAATGCTCCTGAAAGGGCTACTAGTCCCTTTGAGCAGGCAGTTCCTGAGGCTGGTGGATCTAGAACTCGGCATGATGAGGAATATCTTTCTGGAATGGTCCGGCAGATCATGAAAGAAAGTATGCAAAGGGTTGAAGATGAGAAGGAATGGGGTTTCGCCCCAAGTAAAACTCCGTTTACTGAAAAAATCTTGAAGGCGGAATTTCCAAGGAAGTTTGTCCCTCCGACTATTCCAGCTTACAAAGGGACAAGTGATCCGAATGAATTCTTGTATAAATATGATTGGCACATGACAGGTGCCAGAGCCTCTGACGAAATAAAGTGTCGATATTTCCCCGTATACCTGGAAGGTGTGGCTCTACTATGGTTCACCAAGTTGCCAGTCCGATCTATCGATCAGTTTTCAGACTTGACCAGAAAATTCAAGGAGAAGTTTAGACTATATGCTTCGAAGGCCAAGGACATTATGTCACTGTCGAGTTTATAGCAGAATCCTGGTGAGTCTATCAGATCCTTCCTGAACCGCTTTAATATAGCGCTGGCTGAGGTGGACAATGCTGAACCACGAATGATATTGACTTATCTGATGAGGGCTATTGATAAGTCAAGCGAATTTGGGAAATGGTTAAATATGAAGGAGCCAACCTCTCTCGAAAAGTTCTACAAAAAAGCAGATGAATTCATTCGCTTGGAAAGCCGTCCTTTACCAGTAAAGACAGTGTTGGAGAAAGCAGAAGACAACACTGTCGCTCCACGCAAGAATGAATCGGTGGGGCAAAAAAGGGAGAATAATAATGGGAAGAAACAGAGTAATCTGCAGAAGCCCCGATCCTTCAAGCCATCAGAATATACTCCATTATCACATACGCCGGAGCACATCTACCTTGCCACTAAAGATTCCGTCGATTTCCCTAAACCTATCCTTTTGAGAACCGGGAAAAAAGCCATACAGAGTGGGAAATTCTGCCACTTCCACAATCAACCCGGTCATGAGACTGATGAATGCCGCCAGTTGAAAAACCTGATTGAAGAGTTGCTAAGAGAAAACAAACTGCAGCAATTTGTGAAGAAGAATAGCAACAATCCTGCATCGTCAAGTCAGGGGCAACAGGTTCCTGTTCATCAGCCTAGGACAGGTGAGAAAGCTACGGGACATGAATCTGGAAGGCCCGTTATCAATGTCATTACAGGAGGGCCTCACCCAGCTGGCAAGAGCTGGGGTGAGATGGAGAGATATTCCAGGGCTTTGAAATATGCTCCAGCCGAAGAAGACGTCTTTGTTTTAGAAGACACTACGCCCCTGAAACAACAGAAAACTTTCAGCGATGATATTGTTTTCAGAGCCAGAGATTCCACAGGTATAGAAGCTCCTACCCTAGATCCCTTGGTCATCTCGGCTGGTATTGGACCGGCCATTGTCAGAAGAGTCCTCATTGACTGCGGAGCATCATGTAATATCCTCTTCAAGAAGACATTTGACCAGATGAAAATCCCTATGATCGATGTACAAGCCTCATCACAGAAGATCGCTGGCTTCACTGGGGAGCCAAAACAACCAATTGGGACCATCGATCTGCTTGTAGAACTTGGGGAAGCAGAAAGGAAAGTGGTCCGCAAGCAAACATTTGTGATTGTCGATGAGTTTTCTGCTTATAATGCTTTTCTTGGCCGTCCAACACTCGCAGCATTCAAAGCTATCCTAGCCCCGTGGTGCCTCACTATTAAATTCCCTACTGACAATGGAGTAGGAGTTATAAAAGGGGATCAAAATGCTGCGCGAGAGTGCTATTTGACAGAGCTGCGAGAGTCAAGAAAAAGAGAAATGGGGAAGGATGCGGCAACCCCAGTCCGCATCAAGGAACCAGCCTTGTAGCAATTACGGGGCGGACCCTGCACTGGCGAGCACAGCGGGGCACGGAAAGAAATGGATCCCAGAAAAGCCAGTGCAGGGGAGAATAGAGTGGTACCGGTGGAAACGACAGTTCCGGTACCTGTTGACCCGAAGGACCCAAATAAGGTGTTAAATGTGGGTTCACAGCTTAATGTGTCAATTCAGAATATCTTGATATCTTTCCTGAAAGCAAACCTGGATGTCTTTGCTTGGACTCATGCCGATATGTGTGGAATATCTCCAGAAGTTGCAGTACACGCTCTGAATATTGACCCAAAGTTTACGCCAGTTAAACAGAAAAGAAGAACCCAAGGTCCAGAGAGGTCAGCAGCATTAAAAGAAGAAGTTGATCGACTCATGGAAAATAACTTCATCAAAGAATCTACATATCCGAATTGGGTTTCAAATCCTGTGCTGGTCAAGAAAGCTAATGGAAAATGGAGAGTGTGCATCGATTTTTCTGATCTAAACAAGGCTTGCCCCAAAGATTGCTTCCCGTTACCCAGGATCGATCAACTGGTAGACGGAACTGCGGGACATGAATTGTTATCTTTCATGGATGCCTACTCCGGTTATAACCAAATCATGATGCACGAGCCGGATCAGGAGGATACAAGCTTTATCACAGATGTTGGACTTTATTGCTACAGAGTTATGCCCTTCGGATTGAAAAATGCAGGGGCAACCTACCAAAGACTTGTTAATGCTATGTTCAAACCGCAATTGGGCAAAACTATGGAAGTCTACGTCGACGACATGTTAGTGAAGTCCAGGAAAGCAGCGGATCACATTGAACACTTAGCAGAAATGTTCGCAGTCCTTCGGAAATACAGAATGAAACTTAACCCTTTGAAATGTACATTTGGGGTCGAGTCTGGAAAGTTCTTAGGTTTCATCGTCAGTGCTAGGGGCATTGAGGCTAGTCCAGCTCAAATTACTGCCTTGAAAGAAGTTAAAGCTCCTAGAACGAAGAAGGAATTGCAGAGTCTCAACGGAAAGGTCGCCGCCCTGAGTCGGTTCATTTCCAAAGCCACTGATAAATGCATCCCATTCTTTGACGCCCTGAAGAAAGGAAAGAAGAATTTTGAATGGACTTCCGAATGCCAAAAAGCCTTCGATGAGTTGATCCGTCATATGGAAACGCCTCCAATACTTTCTAGGCCAGGCAATGGTGAGGATCTTCTTATATACTTGGCAGTATCATCTCATGCTCTAAGTGCAGCGCTGATACGGGAAGACAAAAGGATTCAACATCCGGTTTACTATATCAGCAAAAGACTCACTGGGGCAGAGCTGAATTACTCCAAGTTGGAAAAACTCGCCTATTGCCTACTAGTTGCATCAAGGAAACTGAGGCAATATTTCCAAGCTCATCCTATCAAAGTACTCACTGATCAACCTCTAAAGCAAGTCCTATTTCGCCCTGAAACTTCGGGTCACCTTCTAAAATGGAACATTGAACTCAGTCAATATGACATCACTTATCATCCCCGAAAAGCAATCAACGGACAAGCTTTAGCTGATTTCATTGCAGAATTCACAGAGAAAGATAATGGTAAGGAAGAAGCAATCAATGATTCCCCAATCCAGTGGAAGATGTATGTTGATGGCGCAAGAAATGACTACTGTTCTGGAGCCGGAGTGGTACTTGAAACTCCTGAAGGTCGATCATTATGCTATGCACTAAGACTGGAATTTCCTTCAACAAACAATGAAGCAGAATATGAAGCTCTTATTGCAGGTCTGAAAATCGCTAAAGAGCTAAACATTCGAGCATTACAAATCTTCAGTGATTCTCAGCTTATTGTATGCCAAGTCAAGAAGGAATTTCAAACAAAAGGTGGAAACTTGCCTTCCTACTTGTCAAAGGCTTGGGAACTCCTATGTGAACTCGATCATTATTCAATAAGCCATATTCCCCGGGAAGAGAATACGAAGGCAGATTCCCTCGCAAAGTATTCAAGTTCTGGTGAAGCTCAACTATTGGGATTGGTTCCCGTAGAAGTCCTCTCAGCACCAAGTACAGACGAGATGGATATAGATTGGATTATGAATGTATCTCAAGAACAAGAGTCGTGGATGACCCCAATATTAGACTACCTACTCAGAAGTTCTCTGCCAGAAAATTCGAGAGAGAGACAGAAGCTACTAAGGAAAGCCTCTCGCTATGTAATCCAGGATGGACGATTGTACAGACGGGGATTCTCAATGCCTTTACTTCGATGTGTATCCAGGGAAGAGTCCAAAACAATCCTAGCTGAGGTACATGGAGGAGAATGTGGTGATCATTCAGGTGGCCAAACATTAGCAAAGAAAATTCTCCGATACGGATATTTTTGGCCAGAAATTAATCGAGATGCTGCAGATTACTCCCGAAAATGTGACAGATGCCAAAGATTTGCCAAAATTCCTAGAGCACCTTCTACCGAACTCACACAGATGGTCAGTCCATGGCCGTTCGCAATTTGGGGAATGGATCTCATTGGGCCGCTACCAACTGCCAAATCAGGAATTAAATATGCTATTGTTGCGGTTGATTACTTTATTAAATGGGCTGAAGCTGAACCATTGGCTACTATCACCTCTAAGAAAATGATAAGTTTTGTAACCAAGAATATCATTTGCAGATACGGTGTGCCTAAGAAAATAATCATGGACAATGGTACTCAGTTTGAAAGCAAGGAATTCCAGGATTTTTGCAAACGATTCAAAATCCAGAAAAGCTTCTCGGCAGTAGCTCATCCGCAGGCAAACGGGCAAGTGGAAGCAGTGAACAAGATCATCAAATCAACCATCAAAAAGCAACTCGAAAGAGCAAAAGGTGGTTGGGTTGATAAACTACCACTTGCACTATGGGCATACAGAACTACTCACAAAACTGCGACTGGGCATACTCCTTTTTCGTTAGCATACGGATCGGAAGCAATGATCCCGGTTGAAACAGAGGTCCCTTCACACAGAAGAATCCATTTCAATCAAGCAGAAAATGAAAAGCTACAACTTGAAGCGCTAGATCTCCTTGATGAAAAAAGGGATGAGGCTAGTCTCAGAATTGCAGCTCATCAGCAAAGGATAGCCAGACATTTCAATTCCAAAGTTCATCAACGAAGCTTTGAAATTGGAGATCTAGTCCTGAAAAGAATTATGACAGCGACAGGAGTGTTTGGGCCAAATTGGGAAGGACCATATGTCATAGGTCAGAAGCTTCTTGACGGCACATTCAAACTCACTACTGTTGAAGGAGATCAAATTCCAAGGGCATGGAACAACAATCACTTGCGTCCATACTTTACTTGAAAATTTTGTTGAAAGATTGTAAAAAGAATTGTGAATGTATGATTCTTGCAATTGAAAGCAATTGTAAAACTGATGCAAGTGATTAATGAAAGAATATAAAGTGGATGTAGGCCCAAATTCTTGGCCGAACCACTATAAATCTTGTGTTCCTTATTTTTATTACATGTTTGCTTTATTTTCGATATAAAAGTACATAAAATGTATTGCTGAAATGTCGATTTAAATTTTTGCAGACAATGGAAATAAAACTTGCGCATAATAAGACCGAGCGATTCTCACCATCATTCAACAAACAAATTTCAAGTCACAAAGACCCCGAATTCAAATCCTAGATAGGAAATACTTCAATTGAACGGCTAATGATTTCGATAGAAACGAGCCCTTGCTGATAAATTGAGATTGTTTGAACAAACAAACATCCAATTAGGAAGCTAGTGCCCGTTCTCACGAACTTGCCTGACAATGAAGTACACTTCCTTGGATTAAACAAGCTACTTGCAAGAAAAGGGGAATGAAAACTTGAAAAGAGAAAAAAAAAGAGGATCGGTGAAAAGGCATAAGCAAGAAGACAAGGAAACAACCAAAATCCATCATCGGCAGCACAAATCCTCTTCAGAGGCACAACTCTTCGGAGGATAAAAGACCTCTAATGGGTCATATGCCACAAAAAAGAAAGTTCTCTACTCAACAAAAAAGATTGGAGGAGTCATGACCCTCCAACCATGAGAGAGTAACTTCCAGGCAATGAAAACCCTTTCTGAGGCACATTTCACCAGGAGTTGAAGTGAAATAGCCGCTCTTCGGAATTTCACTTCACCAGAGTTGAAATGCAAACAAAGAAAAAGACCTCTTCGGAGGCACATTTCACCAGGAGTCGGAGTAGTTACTCTTCGGAGTTTCACTTCGCCAAAGTTGAAATGCAAACAAAATAAAAGCCCTCTTCGGAGGCCCATTTCACCAGGAGTTGAAGTGTTATGACCGCTCTTCGGATTTCACTTCACCAGAGTTGAAATGCAAACAAAATAAAGACCTCTTCGGAGGCATATTTCACCAGGAGTTGAAGTGTAACGGCCGCTCTTCGGAATTTCACTTCACCAGAGTTGAAAGACGAACAAAATAAAGACCTCTTCGGAGGCACAATCAAGAAGAAAGACCTCTTCGGAAGCCCACGTTTCGCCGAGATTGAAATAAAACTTCCAAGTGTTGAAACGTGAAAAGGCTTTCTAAGGCAAAACTCTTTGGAGGTACACGTTTCACCGAGACTGAAATAAAACTTCCGAGTGTTGAAACGTAAAAAATCCCTCCTCAGAGGTACAACTTTCTATATAAAAAAAAAATCCTCATCAGGGGCATACTTTAACTTCCGAAGAAAAAGTAATTTACCTATTCTGGGGAATAATCTTCCTCGAAAAAAAAAGAAGAGAGAAAAAGAGAGAGAGGGAGTTAAAGTACCCTTCAGAGGTCCGCTTTACCGCATAAAAGAATTCACTTGGTAAAAAACGTACTTAAGCAAAAGAAAGAAGTGATTTCTTCAAAGGTCAAAGCGCAGAAACTTATACGAAGAGGGTTGTACTTTGCCAAAATTTTCTTTAAAGAATAAAATAATTATTCTTTAGCAAATATGAGTGCAAGTCCCCTCGAAGTATAGAATATTGCAGCAAACTTATGGAATGGGGGCAATATAGTATAATTACACACAATATGGTATAGCCAAACCAGCAAAAGGTAACGCTCAAGTAACATGCCATAAGCTCGCTGCAATATCGTGTAAATAAACTTGTGCAAAAAATAAATAGTAAATGCATTCTCAAATTCAAACAGAAGTTTGTACAAACGAAGAATCATTTTATTCAACTATAATGCAGATACAGGTTTCAAAATAAAAGCGGGGGCCGGTACCCGCACAACTCTCGGCCAGTTCATACAAAAGACAAAAAGCTAAAGTCTTCACTTCTTTTTACTGCCTTTGGACCCTTTACCCGGCCGAATGACCAGCTTTTCAGGTCGGCCAGTGGGTATAAGGGAGGAAGGAGAGGTAGGCGCAGCTGGCCCAACTTCTGGCTCCTCTTCAGTGGCAGTGATTATCTTCCCTCTCCTCCTTGATGCTCCTTGCTTCTTTCTCCTCTTTGAGGAAGACTCACTTCCTGGAGTGACAAGTTTAGATAGAGTTATGTCGTCAGAAGGAGTCCGCTCCGGAGATATGTCGCCTCCCTCAAGTCTCTCATCTTTCTGCTCTTGCGAAGCAATGGGATCATCCAGGCCATGGAGAGCCTCTATTTGTTCCTCCTGTGATCCAGGCTGCGAAGCAGAAGGAGGAGCCACCTGAAGAGATGGAGGAGGGATTACCGGAGAAGTAGAGATTTGAGCAGTGCTTGATACTTTCTCTACAGAAGAAAAGAGGTTAAAGTCAGTAAAGAGAGGAGATGAAGGTTCACCAGTAAAGTCAGTAAAGAGAGGAGATGAAGGCTCATCAAGGTTGAGAAAATAGCCAAGGAGCTCATGAAACTCATGCGAAATAAATGAGTAACCCGCTTGAGCAGAATTGACAGTAGCGAGATTAACAGTGAAGTTACCTGGAGAAGCTGGTTTCCTGATATCGACTTCATAATCTTGCGCATCAGCGCTCTCATCACCCTCATCTCCACCTTGTATGCTTGTAATCTCAGTGGTAACTTTGGTGGGTGATGCAAGATGGGAACTGGAACCAATAATGTTGACTTCAGACGAAGAAGGTGGCTGGACTAGAGTAGTTGAAGTGGTTTTTTCCAGCTGGTCCCCTTCCGTCACTTCAGTTCTTAATTTGGCAAGTTGTTCCTTTCCCTTGGCGAGGGCAGCGCGAGTGTCATCATCAAAGTAATGCCTTTCCAGGGCTGATTCGTCATAACCAGCACCTTCAGCACCAAGCATCTCAAGGGCGGCCTCCCACACTTCAGCTAAAGTGATCTCATACTTGGGACCTAGAAAAGCAAGGCTTCCACGCCCCAAGACGCTATGCAAGTAGAAGTCGAATAATGTTGAGCCGAAGCTGTTTTTGGTCGCCTCATGAGATTCTTCAGCTGCGATTCTGCCGGCGACAGCCTCATCACGTTCCCTTTCAGTTTTGGCAAGCTGAAGCTTAAGCATTTGTATCTCCGCCTCCTGGGAGTTGTTTTTCTTTCGGAGCTCAGCAATATCAGTAGCATAGCCTTCACTGATTCTTTTTTGTACTTCGAGCCTGTCTTCGGCATCCCTTTGGCTAGCGTGAGCGTCTCTCACTTGTTTCAGGAGCACTTCTTCTTTTTGAGAATAGGAAGTAGAGGAAGCAGCAAGCTCATGTTTCAATTCCTCGACTTTTGCTTCAAGCTCCTCATTGTAAGAAGCAATGCTCCTCATTTCGGTGTCGTGTTGCTCAACGAACTTTTGCCATTCGGCCTTATCGTTTTCCATAGTAAGCATGGCCTCTATGTTGGCACGGTTAACCCTTTGAAGCTCGTCAACAAGTTTTTGCCAGTTCGACATCCTCTCAATATCGAGTTTGACGGCATCAAGATTGCGCAACATGGCAGACTTGTCGATGGGGACCAAGTCTAGGTCGAACCTCACTCCCTTAAGGCACCATTGAGGAAACCGGCTCTGCAGAGTGGCAGGACCCGGTCCAACTTGAAATTTGGGCCTGCTAATTATCGTTTGAATGTCTGATTTCCCAAGAGCGGGAGAGTCAGAAGGAATGTCGAGCGAGGCAGGAGTAGTAACTTTCTCAGGAGTAGTAGAGGCCTGCTTTTCACTGTGACGGGCTCGTTTGCTTAAGTCTTCACCCATCTGACCTTTTCCTCGATCGTCATGAGATTTTCTCTTGTGGGAGTCATCGCCTTTTTGCCAAGAATCATGGCGCTCTTCTCTCTCCCTTCTTTCACGACGTTCTTCTTCAGTCCTCCTTTCATGAGCCTTTCGGGCAGCCCTTTCTTCATCAGATTCTCTGTAGGAGGAAAAGTAACGCCTATAATCATATTGACCACGCCCCCCGTAGCGTTGGAAATCCTGATAATATGATCCGCCGCGTGTCATTGAAGGATCTGAAATAAGAAAAGATAAGCTTTAGAAATCTTTAAAGTATGAGAAGATAAGTGCATAAATGTGCTGGAAAATCCTTAGTTGTGTGTGAAGTGCAAACTACTCGCGTTGGACTAACGAACCACTCCTCAGTTGGGGGGAAGTAATAGGTCCCACTGTCGGTGACAATTCTTGGGATAAAGGAGTTGGAGTCTGTTGGAGGGCAGATGTCGCTTCAATCATCGGGGGTACAGTTTTACCACAGGCAGGGTCATCTTTAAAGAGCTCTTGGGAAGTGACGATTATGTCACTTAAATCCCCAAAGACGTCATCACCATCATGCCCAACCTGATTCCCTCCATCAGCTCCTTTGACGGCACTCTTCCTGGTTTGGGAAAGGGGGCTCCTCTTCTTCTTCAATTATGGGAGCAAGTGCGGGCTTTTCGGATGGTCCCGCATCATCTCTTGGAGTAGAGCACTTTACTAGTAAGGTTTCCACAGAAATTTCTCCTCGCATGTGTTCTTTAGTGGAGATCGGAAGATCAGGAGTTTTCACCGGAGAATCAGGAACCTCCGTTGGAGCTTCATGAGGCTGAGTAAAGCGAGAAGGATGGAGGAGTCCGTATTGATGTAAAAATTCATCGTTTAGCAGAAACTTTATGCTCCTCTCTTCTACCGGCACGGCATTTAATCTTTCAAAAATTTGCTTAAGACTTGGGTCCCTAGCAGGGGTGGAAGTGCTAAAACAGGAAAAGAATGAAATTAGCAACTGAGAGTTCAGATCTCGAGAAAGTTTCAAAACGGAAAAAGTAAAGACAGGAAATCTTACTTCCCACTCTCCAGATGGCATAAAACCCTGGAGGGCAGCGAACAAAGAAAAACTGATTCAAAAATCCGTGAGCGCTTTCAGAGAGATCAGTAATAAGTTTGCGGTTTCGAGCGCTTCTTATAACCACGATGGAGGGATGGTCTTTAATTTTCGTGAATGAGCAAAAATAGCAGATCTCCCCGAAGCTTGGTAATCGATCCAAAACTCTCCTAAATAGAACACATAACCCCATCAGAATGGCGTAGCCATTGGGGTGTAATTGGAATGGAGAGATAGACAACCGAAGCAGGAACTGTTGAAGAAAGTCATTAAAAGGAGGAATAGCGCCGTTCAAGCACATTTGGCGATTAACAGCAACAAAGCCAAGAGGGGGCCTATCCGCGGTGTCATTTGGCCCCGGAAGTAAGACGTCAGCATCATCAATGCCAAACTGGACGCGCAGTTGGTTAAACACCCGCTGATTCAAAGTTGTGGATGTTCTCTCCGGAGGGTTATCTACAGGGATAGCTACTGGGAAGACATCTTCAGCCTGGCCCATCGGCTCTTCTTGATGAGAGGTCATTCTACACAAGCAACTGGATGTTCAAATGCGAAGGTGCGCGTTTCCTAAAAAGTGTGAAGTGTTGTGCAAGACTAATAAAAAGTGACAAGTATATTTAACTGGAATTATATTGATCGATGCTTGATCGATTGTAAATATTTCAGAACTTGTTAATCTAAAGCTCAAGCATAATATTAGTGCAAGCGGGTCGATTTCAATTGACTATTTCAGCATTGCTTTGGTATTTTGTTTGAAATTGATAAGTTAAAGGCACTTCATACACACAATTTATTCAAATTAATCATCTATTGTTAACTAATCTGTCATTCGATGTGGGCAGTCAATGACAAGTATATTCGTCCCAGTTTTCTGTGAATGTTGTATTGAACAGGTTATTAGCCTGCAAGTCAAAATAACCTGTGAATGAGTGCAATAAAATTCAATAGTTCGAAGTTAATGCAATGGTCCAATGTTCAAACAGAATTTACACAAGTCATAACCCATCAACGGTTCAAAAGTTCTGAGTCGGCAGTGCCCTAAGCCATGAGTCGTGGAGATAAGGAGATTATCTCCAAGTCTTATCTCGGCAACGACTCAAGGCTAAGTCTTATCTCGGCAACGACTCAGGGCTTAGGTCGTGGAGTATGTTAAAGGAGCTCTGGCTTAGGTCGTGGAGTTTTATCTCGGCCGCGACTCAAAGGTTTTATCTCGGCCACAATTCAGGGGTTCTGTCTCGGTCGCGACTCAAGGCTCAAGTCGAGGAGCATGATGAGTCGTACCATGATTAAATCGTGAGGGTCACTGGGTCATACGAAAGGAGCCGAGTCAAACCTACAGCAGCATTCAAATCAACCATCTGACCCATTAACCCAATAAACCCTCATTCTACAACCCTAGTCTTATCGCGTCAAGTAGATCGCCTCGAGTCGCAGATCATTGGATCAGACAATCCTCAATCCATCAATGATTAGGGCAACCTAACTCGCAAAGCTCAAGGGGATAAATTGAAGATAAGGACGGTGCGCACAGGGAAATGATGATCGACAATCAGAAAGGAGGCGAAATTGCTTACGTGGTGTGATGTCAGAGATGATCGGAGGAGATTTTGAGTTGAAATTGCTTTTGGGAGCTTGGAGATGTGTTAATGGCGGAAAACGACTCACGAGATTGGTAAAAGAAGAAGAAGATAAGAGTGAAGATTCATGCTATTTATATACCAAGATAGTAGGATATGAGTCGGCACACGCGGGGTAAGATAAGTCGAAGCACGCGACCTACGACTTAGGCGTGTGCTTCGAGGGGCAAATGTTAACCCCACTGAAGCTTGGGCCGACTCATCAGATAAAGCATTAAGCGACTCAGAAGATTTACGACTCACCATGAGTCGTTAGCGGTTCAAGTGTGCAAATCAGAAAGCCAAGTACAGTTAACTCGCGTACGACTCAATGACCGAAGAGGGAACTCACCGACTCATATGATCTAGGTCCGATTCATCAAAGACCGACCCAGCTAGTCTCTGACTCAACTGTTGTGCGACTTATGGAAGTTTCTGACTCAGCGACTCATGACTCAGCGACTCATGACTCAGCGACTCATGACTCAACGACTCATGGTTCAACGACTCAACAGGTTCGCGACTCATCCTAAGGAACGACCTAAGGAATGTCACGACTTATGGATACCTACGACTTATGATAAGTCGAGTACGACACATGCTAATATGAGAGGAGTTATGATAAGTTGGCTCGGGAACGACTTATCTCTTGGGACCAAGCCAGCAGTTCGACCTTGAGTTAACATGGGGCGACTCACCATGACTCGTCCACGACTCAAAATCGTTGAGTCGTAACCCATCGCCACAATGCCTAGGAAAATTGACTCGGACACGACTCAAGACTTGTCATGAAATCCAGCAGAGGAATAAGCCATGAAGAGGGGAAAGGTTGGTTTTATAAGTCAACCACGACTTATCCTGACTCGGGGACGACTTAGCTTGAGTCGGTCGCGACTCAGGACTTATGCGCAGAATTCATGTCCAAGCTTGCCTATAAATACATAGCCACCTCCAACATTCAAGGGACTTTGGGCACATTCTCTTCATACACCGTTACCTTGCTGCATTGAGAACTTCATCAACACTTAGAGCTTTCAAGATTAGAGGAGTACATCAAAGAATTTCACGAAGAAACCACACATCTTCAATGTGAATTTAAAGACTTTAATCGACATTGAAGCTTAAGACTTGTTCCAAATCACTTGTAGCTTGAAGTATATTGTACTTGAGAAGAATTGTATCAGCTTGTAACAAGATTATTAATAAAAGTACTTAGAGTGGACGTAGGCTGTACCCTTAAGCCAAACCACTATAAAATTGTTGTTGTTTACTGCTTTCTGCTATTACTTGCTTGTAATTCTTTCCCGATCTATCGGGTGGTGCTTTCACAACTACACTTTACACACCGGGGTGTTAGCGTTCACATTTTAGCGTTAACATTCGTTAAGTCGTAAGTCGATGTATTGTATGTTGTAATGATGTAACTTATGTTAGGTCATAAGTCACGTGCCGTTGTGTTGGTAGGTCGCTTCTTTTAAGTCGTGTATGTATGTGTGTTGTAAGCCTACAAATAGGCGGGTGCGTCATTGTACAAAGGGTAGATTTTGGAATAAACTTTTGTTTGAGTGCTTTGTGCCTCTTTTAAAATTGAAAGTTGAGTGTTATCTCCTTTCTCCATCTTCAGTTATTCGAGTGCGCTCGAATCAACGATTTTGAAGCCAGTTCATGGAATCTCGTGCGCGAGATCAACGTCGAACAATCGTAGATCTTCTAACACGGTATCGTACGCGATCAACGTGTTAAGGATAGCTAGAATCCGGTATCTCGCGAGATCAACAGATTTTTGCATTTATCTTGGGTATTATCAATTCATCGATTCATCATTGTATCGTTCCATCATTGTTTGTTGTTATTGCATCATTTGGCGACAACTTATTGTTTTGTTAATCCGTTGCGTCAGAATATATATATAAGTTTTTTTTTAAAATATAAATTTAACTTTAAACAACCTTTAAAAATCATTTACATCAAATTAAAATTTAACCTTTAAATAGTTTTTTTTTGAAATTTGTTATCACAATCTATACATACATACATACATACATACATACATACATACATACATACATACATACATATAATACACATACATTTAGAAAACATCTTAAATATACTTTAAAATATTTAAGTTAAACTACTTCAATAATTTGTTAAAAATACATACTATATGAATATTTGAAAATAAGGTCACTTAATAAAATATAAAACTAGATTTATACTTTTTAAAACAAGATACTAAGTCACTATTTAAATAATTACTGCTATAATAGATTAAAAGAAAATACTTACTTTAGAATTTAAAAGTTAGAAATAAAATTTTATTCCCAAAGCATGTAGGATCTAGATTAACCCTAGAGGGGGGGTGAATAGGGTTATAGCAAATTTTCTCGATTTAAACACAGAAACAAACTGTAGAAATAAATATTTCTACATGCTAAAAAGTAAATCACACACAAAATTTACCCAGCTTCGGCAACCCCTGCCTACTGCTGCATTCCTAGACTTCTATTAGAATTAAACAGTCTCCCGCTTACAAACACTCTAACAGACTTGCAAACCCTGCTCCCGCTTGCAAACACTCTAATAGACTCGCAACCCCCTGCTCTCGCCTATAGAGTTTTGCAAACTCGCAAACCCTTGCTCCCGCCTATAGAGTTTTGCAAACTCGCACACCCTTCTCACTGAACTAATTCTAACTAGACAATCTGACACTACCTACAACCTAGGTGGTGATTTACCAATACTTTGACTCGAAAAGTAAAAACAACAAATAAAAAACAATTAAACCCAAAACCCTAATAAAATATAAACTAAAGCCCTCTTTTATAAACAAGGCCGGCCTATTTGTTTTGCCCGTTCCTTTTTCTTTTGTCTTGTGAAGAGATAATGTCGGCCGATCCTCTTTCTACAGAAATTAGGGTTTTTCTGAAATTTGATTCTCTGGTTTGTGTTGCTCTTGCTCGCGGCTTCTCTGATGATCAATTCTCTGGTTGCTTTTGCTCGCGCTCGTTCGCAGCTGCTCCTCTGTTGATCGTTTTGTTAAATTAGGACTTGGTTGCTTCGAAATGATCGAACCTGATTTGCAAATTCTGGTATGATATTTGTTGCTTTTGGATTGATTGCTTGAATTCGATTGTTCGCTCATGCCCATGATGATGAACTTGGGTGATGTATTTATATGAATTCGAGACCCTTGAATTTGTTCGTATTCATTTATGTGACTTCATCACTTTCCTAATTCTTGCGTTCTGTGACTTGATGCGCACGGCTTTGTTTTTGAAGCGTTTGATTTACCCTGAGTCATACGGCAGAGACTTTTCTGTTTTGATTTGTTTGACTTTCCTAATTTCGGCAGATTCCATTTTTATACATACTTGATTTTTGAAACGATTAACCTCTGCGTTGACATGGCTTCGGCCATCTTTATATTCATCCCTGTCTTCGGCTTCACTGTTTTCACTGTTCTCACATGTACATGCTTCATGTCATACTGAACTATTTACTGACTTGATTCTCTGTTGTAACTGGACCTGGTCATTGCTTGCAACTTGGTCAACACTTGATGTTTGTAACTTGTTCAATTGTCTTCTGTTCACCTGTAGTTGCATTCACTTCAGTGCTTCATTACTTGAGTCATTTGAGGCATTGCATACATAAGCTTTGTTGTCTGTGTACTTGAGTCAGTTGAACTTTTGTGTTTCTCAACACTGCATACTCCTCTCTGATTTTGCTTTGGTCATGATACTGTAGACTTTGATCATCATGTAACCTGGTCTGGTGCACCTTGTTTGCTGTGACATTGTGTCACTATTTCATTGTTGTTTTTTCCATATCTTGTGCTCGATCTTGCATTAATTTCTACTTTGTACCACTGCAAAAATTCTTGCAGTCTTCAGTTTGTACTTCTGGTCTTTGCATCCTTTCATGTTGATTTTTGAAATTTCACTTGAGTTGAATCCATTTTCAAAACTCGGGTTTGACCTTGTGCTCGTGTCGTGATTTTAAATATATTGCATGTGAGTTGAACCCGGCTCTTCATTTGGGTTTGACTTGTGCTCACCTGTCCCTGTAGCATTATCAAGTGTATATCGATTTGCACGGCCTTATGGCATGTACAGTGATACACTGTGCATGTCACATTGTTCGTGTATGATGAATTCAAATGTGAATGATGACGAACAACCCAAATAACTGAGGCAAATCATATTTTCAAAAATCATATTTCATTTTATATTGCAAAAATATTTCTTTTTCAATTTTACTGCGTTAGTGAACATTTTTGCAGATTGCTCAGATGCTGAATTCTAACTGGAATGAAGTTGAATAAACTACGAGTGTGAGTGATATGTAGTGAGGAAATTATGTAAACTGAATTGTGATGTAATTAGAATGAAAATTGTATATGTATAGCGAGAGCTTGAATTTGTACTATTCAAAATTGTAATAAATATTTGTTTGAATAAAATATTCGTTTGAATTCAAATTCTGTGTAATTATTTTATTCAACAAATATTTATTTAATCTATGAAAAATAAAATAGTACATTAACAAATACATTTAAATGAATAAATATGTTTATTACCATCAAACAAAAACATATAAGCGCATATTCAACAATCTTCCCCTTTTGATGATAACAAACATATATTTAAGATTTTGACTGTGTTAAATTTCTTTGATCAATGATATACACTAATTGCTCCCCCTATTTAAATGCTTCCTCTCTACATGATGCTCCCCCTATATATATGCATACAAATAGAAATATATAAATGAGCCTAGATGCAAATGGAATATTATTTGACCTTTGCTTGATTTTATTTGACAAAATCTTAACTTTTCTCTCCCCCTTTTGTTATCAGCAAAAGAATAATAGTGTTAGAGAAAATAGAGATAGAGTGGTCGATATTAATCCAGCATTAAACTCAAATTGAATATAAATATTAAACTTCAATAAAAATCAAACAAAAATCATAACTACCCTTGTTAGGCGCATATTCCACTTTTAGAAAGAATGGAAATGATATTCTAATGTAAAATCATACAATTGTATCAACTTGTGGTACATTTGTATTAGGAATTTGAATATCTACTAATCATGCATAATCGTTAGGACTTTTAAATGAGATTAGTAGTATTCCAATTTAATTTTAAAAAATAAAATCAGGTATCTTCTAACCACGCATGACCGTGAGGACTTTTAAATGGGATTAGAATCAACTTGTCTATTTAATCAATTAATTTTGATATGCGTTCCATACATGCATAACCGTAAGAACTTTTAAATGAGCATGGAAGCACATAATCAAAAATCCAAGTAATTCACCCATGCATAACCGTGAGGACTTTTAAATGAGAGTGAATACTTTGGATATTTATTTATTTTTACAAAAAATATGAAATGAAAAACAAATGATCCCTGATTATAGTACCACATATCGAAAAACTATATTTAAATTTCGATAAACAATGGTCGATAGAAATATGATAGATATAGAAATGGTCATGGAATCTTTACCCAACAAAAAGTTTTATAACTCTTGTTTGAATTCCTAAAGAAATTTTCCAAATATACTCTCTTGAGTAATGTATGTTAAATATCAACACTTATCACCTTTTCAATCACTATTTATCTTTTTGATAATTAGTAGGGAGTCGGATTAGTCAAAATTTGTCATTTAAAATCAAATAAAAATGACTAATCTGAAAATATGGTCAAAAATGATTTTCTCGAAGGGGTTATATGAAAAAAAATTCTGCTATTTGAAAATTATTTGTAATGAAAAATATGCAGATATTTTTTTTTGAAAAAACGATGAAGTTACTAAATGTCTCACCATAAATCACGTTCAACTAGTAAGTTTTCTGTCAACTAGATTACCAGTATGATCTGCATCTGAATTTCTTTTTCACTCCAAAATATCACTAACTAAATTTGATAAACCAGATCATGAAGTGTGCACTCAATCTTAATTTTTAACAGTGAACAAGTCAGAATCAAAAATAAAAATCATCATCTTTACCACATCTCAATATTGGCTGATTTCATTCAGAATATGGTGCAGATTATCACATAAAATATATCGATCAGATAGGTATACCCTGTTTTACCTTTACGATAATTTTACTTGATTGCCCATTATGATACTGTCACCTTTGTACTAGGCCAAGGAACTTTGCTTTGTTGCCCGTTGTGTTTCTGGAACAGCCAAAATCCTGAGAACACTGTTGTTGTTCCTTAGCCTGCCACCATTCCTACACGATGAAAGATTTTTGTGACCTATTTATAGGTCCATGATTGCTAGTGGCTGAAACATTGTGAATAAACAAACCCTTTGGAACCCAAACTTGTTTAGACCTTTTATTCTTGTTCCAATAGACATGAAATTTGTTTGTAGAATTCTTAGGAATCCAAACTTGAACAAATTTTGTGTTCTTTTTCCTATGACTACAATTTTCAAGATTCTCAAAGCTATTATTAAGTCTTGATAATTCTAAATCTAAAATTTTACATTTTTCACAGTCTAGGTTTTGAATATTTTCAAGTTTAGTTTCTAACCTAAAATTTTCATGAGCAAGTTCTCTCCTATGAGATTTCAGTTTTTCAATTTTAGATTCAAGAGTATCAACTACTTTAGTAAGATCAAGACACATAAAAACAAGTTCTTTATAAGAATAGTTACCTCCCTCACTAGATTCCTCTGAGCTTGCTTCTGAATCTGACTTTGCCGTAAGACACAAGTTAGCTTCCTCTGAGCTACTATTCGAAACTTCCTCTCCTTCTTCATCATCCCAAGTCGCTACAAAGGCCTTCTTCTTATTTTTCTTTCCTTTGTTGTTTTTGACCAGTGGGCATTCTTGTTTGAAGTGGCCAGGCTTGTTGCAGTTAAAGCACGTCGGTTCATTATCGGAATTGTCAGAATCTTTTGGCCTATGACCACTTGTTTTCTTCTTGCGTGGCTTGAATCTTGACCATTTTCTAAGATTATTGACAGCCATTGCAAGCTCTTCAATTGGTATTCTTCTTCTTCATCGCTTTCTTCTTTGCTCTTGTAACGACCCAACTTCCAAACTCCAGGAAATCGCATCGCTAATAAGAAACAAAGGGATAGAGAATAGAAAGAAAGAGAAGAAGAAGAAAACAACACATCAGAATATAAACAGCGGATCGAATAAATTATATTAATAACATGAAATATTTACATAGTTTACAAACACTATCAGAGTACACAGATTATACAACACATACTAGACAGTTATAAACACCTGTCTAGTTATTACAACTCAATCAGTACAAGAAACAACTCAGAGAATACACACAGCGGAAAACTATATATATTTACACGCAGAAGCCTCCTGGTCCATTGCTCCTCCACAATTCGTCAAAGCTAACCTGAATCCTAACCTGAATCCCTTGGCTACTCGTAAAAACTTGAGTACCCAAGAGTTTAAGGAAAACAAAAATAACTCCGGGTCAGACATGACTCTAGTGTGAGTAACAGGTTAAAGTTGCTTAATTTTGAAAATCCTTTGAAAAGAAAAAGGTATCACGTAAGACTTCCCACACATAAACATGGAAAAGTTTTTACCTTACGCTAACCAAAACATTTGATAGGAAATCCGGTGATATTATAATAGGTCTAGGGTTTTCAAATAAATAAGAAATAGCCGAAATTGTTACATTTATTAAATTCCAGCTACTAGCCACAAAAGTGGGTAAAACAATCAAAACCGTTGGCACTTATTGTATTTTGGATTCCATACAATGGCAGCGCTACTGGGGTACCGCCCGTTACAGTACGTGGCCTAGATCACCGTACCAAGGAGTACGCCCGCTCCCCTGCAACACAAGGTCGGACCCGTTCCTTACTGAACAGTTCCGAACAAGACAACCCCGGCAGTTGTCGCGAATCAACCGCCCACACAGCCGAATAAAAAGGGACCTCTAGACAGGGGTAAATCTTGATCACAAGTGGGGGCTACCACGAAGCCTTGCTGCACCTCCCCTGTTTTAGCCATTCCCGGTTGATGAGGCTTGAGGCTACGATTACCTTTATAGGACATCAAATATTAGAATGCTCATCGTCCACCTGACGATGTTCTCAAAGCATTCAATCCATACAAGTTCGTTCCGAGTTCGAACGAAACCGAAGGAACTATCTCGTTGCACTCATTATTGGAATCACCCTCAGAGTCAACGACCATAGCCTTTGCACTCTGATTCACCATCTCGAATCTATAAGCACTATTCCGTCAAACTCATTACGGAATCACCCATAGAGTTATACTGACGTATCGCCTTTATACCTCGAGTCTTCACTTGCTCCACTTGGATTAACGACCTAATGTTTAATTGGAATCGATGTGGTTTTCGGATATCCAAATATGGAAACCCGATCTCGGTCTCATCGAAATCCAAAGCGTTTCTTTTAGGTCCAAGTTATTTTAAGTTTAAAACAATTCAATCTGATTATCTATATACTCACAGATAGATAATTCACATCATTGTAATAGATAATCATCAATATTATCATAAACAGGTAATCATCACAAATTGATAATCTATATTATCATCATCAATAGATACTTATTTCATCATCACAATGCAACCAATGCATCCATATCACACAACACTATTTATCTCATGTTTGAGATTCAACCATTCAGGGTAAACCATATCATTCATTCATGAGAAAAGATCTATAATCACACTATCTATAATTAATTTAAAATGAATTAAATTAATTACTTCTATCTCTAATTAATTTAAAGTGAATTAAATTAATTACTTATTCTTTAATTAATTTAAAATGAATTAAATTAATTACTTCACCATTTAAAACTTGCTTACTTTACCCTTAATTGATTATCAATCAATTAAATCATTATCCTCAAATTAATCACCTTAATTAATCACCCTTGATTAATTATCCTTTAATTACATTCAAGTAATTATCTTTAATTAATTTTACAAATTAATTATCCTTAACCAAAATTAGTAATTAACCTTTAATTACTTCATTAATTAATTAATTATAATTAATTACATTAGTCCTTAATTAATTACATTAATTAATTACTTCCTTAATTACTTCTAAATCAATTACATTTAATAATTACTTATATTTATTAATCAATCTTGATTAATCCCATTAGTAATTAATCACTCTTAATTAAATACATCACTTAATTATTTGCATATAACTTAATTAATAAATGCCTAAATTAATTACATTAAGTAATTAATTATTAATCACTTCATAAAGAAATTATCTTCACATTAATTACACAAAGTAATTAATCCCAAAATACCATACTTCAATTAATTATCTTCAGTAATTTACTTATCTTAATTACTTCTCTAAGTAATTATTTTTCACTGATTACTCATCAACCCATCTAAAGACTATTCTAAATTAATTAAACTTAATTAATTAATTTAAACTAATCCAATTAATAAATTAATTACAATGAGTAATTAATATTTTTAATTATTTCCATAAAGTAATCATACTTAATTAAGTTTCATAATTGATTATTTAAATTAATTAATACAATTAATTATTAAAATTACTTACATTAATTAATTAATAAATAATCACAAGTTAATAACCTTTATTAACTCATCATCAATTCTTTAATTACCTTTTATAAGTAATTAACTTAAATTACTTAATATTAATTACAAATTTAATTAACCTTAATTAATTTATTTCAAATCTTTAATTAATTAAATAAATTATTTAAATTATTTAAATTATCTCACTAATTTTAATGAAACAAAGATTATTAAATCTTTAATTTAAAATAAAACTTTTCTTATTAATGATTACTTTATCATTAACAAAGTAATTTAAAACAATTTAACTTAAAACATGTTTTCAAATTACATTTTAAATTTTAAATTTAAAAAGAAATCAAACTTAACCTTAACAAAGTTTTAAAAACAATTTAAAACCCTTTTTAAAATTTCTACTAAATAATTTCTTATTTATAAAGAAGTTTAAAGGAAATTTAAACTCAATTTCATTTAAAATACAAATCCTAATTTAAATTAACTTAAACATTCAAAGTTGTTTTTAAACAATTTAAAATTTTAGAAACTTCCTTTATTTCTAAATTATGATTCGAATCTGAATTTGAATCTAGATTTAAACCAAAGTTAAATCTCTACTTTTCTTTAAAACTTTACTTTTAACTTATACTATTTAAACCCCTTTTTGAAATTGTTTGAATATTTCTAATTTATAAAATTTAAATTAAATTTTAAAACTAGGATTCAAACTTAGTTTGAATCCATACTTTAAATTTAAGTTTTAAAATTTGTTTAACCCCTTTCATTTTTTTTCAAACTCAGTTTTACATTTTAAAATAGATCAGGATTAAACCTGTAACCTCACTTCAACCCGAGCCACTCTTCAGTTTACTTCGAATAAACCCCAGGTTATCTTCGAGCAAAAGCTCGAGTTAACTCGAGTATAACCTGAGCAAAAAAACACAGCAACCCCAAAAACTTCCACCTGATACACCACCCCA
Organism: Allium cepa; assembly: GCA_030765085.1. Taxonomy (NCBI): domain Eukaryota; kingdom Viridiplantae; phylum Streptophyta; class Magnoliopsida; order Asparagales; family Amaryllidaceae; genus Allium; species Allium cepa. Next base: position 751,328,729 of record CM060931.1, on the reverse strand, counting down.
CCGTGCATATGCACGGTGGCTCTGGCCATCTCCGGCCTCCACCAACACATCGAACAAGTCGACGTTCAACCCTAAAACCCATTACAACCATTAAAACCCCACTAGCATCACGAAATCAAAATTCGAACACCACGAACAGAATCAGGAAACAACAGTCAACCTTCACCAAACCGAAAACCTTCCTCGTCCTTGCTCTTCCGGTCACCGGAGGCGTTGGAACTCCGTCCACCTCTTCTTCAACACTCAAGCCCCCACTACCCCAAGAATTGTTGCGCTCGATCTTTTCTTGACTTCGAGATGATCAAAATTACCAGATCAGTTAAAATTAGGTTTATAGACTTCGTCAACCTCCCATCGCCTCTACCGCACACTATTCATCTTCCTCACATTTTTGCCACACTCCCTGATCACTGCTCTACCATCACCAAGAATCCTAAACACTCAAATCAACTCGATCACCAGAGTTTGCTTAAAACCCAATTTCTGTTCAAAAGAGTACTGCAATTCCAATTCCTAACTAAATAATATGATTTTAGTTTTAAAAATCATCATTTTGTTTAAGATTTCAGTTTACAATATTGAATTTATAATTTATAATGCTTGAGTTTCAAGTTTATTTAACATACTCTGATGTTTCAAGTTTTACAGAGTAAATCACCAATTTTGTTTTTACTTAATAAATTTTCTAAACTAAACTATGGTCTAATTAACATAGTTATTACAGAATCTAAGCCTTAACAAGATATTTTAACTAAAGCAAGAGGATTTTTTTTTAGAAACTGGTAACAGAAAGCTTACAGTCATCATATTCATACATATCCAAATTTGCACAGCACTTTCATCAATAAATATTTTCACAAACTTACTTATTTCAAGGAAAAAAAACATGCAACAGAAAATGCTTATTATTTTTAAATTAGCGAAGTTACTCACCTGTCTTGAGCATGAAGAACAGAATTCTTAAATTTTGAAAAGCTCTTGAACTTTAAAACTGAAAGGCCCTTTGCTTCTTGAAAACTTTAAACTTGTGATGCTTTTTGATTTTGAGGATAAATTACTGATATGGATTTTGGTTAGAGAGGAGTAATTTCCAGATACTTGAATTTAAACTTGAATCACAGATTCCAGTTTCAAATAATGCAGAGGCTTTCAATTTGCTTTTGAATGAATTTCAAGTGCAGGCTTTGATTTTGAAAAAGAATTATAGTATATTGATTTGATTTCAGGTTTGAGAGTTTGAAAACAAATTTGTTTTCAGCTGAAAACTTTTCTTCTTAACTTTGGGAAATAAAAATTAGAAAAGAATATAGATAAAGGAAACATGTTTATATAAGAGTAATTGATTTATTTAAAAATTAAAAGAAAATCAAAATAAGAAGGACACTTGTCTCTAACTTATATTAATATGATAACACATGTGTTTAGATAACTTAATATGTTTACACTTGTCTCATTAGTTTCTTAAAATGTTAACATTTGTTTTTATTTTTTCTTATTTTTCTTATTTATTTTAAAAGTAAATAAAAACCCTTTTCTTTATTTGTATTTATTTATGTATAAGTTATTTTCATAAGTAAATGTATATACATTCCTTTTTAAAGAAAATGAAGTGAAACAATTTACATAAAAGTGGAAACTTGTTTACAAGATTCATATATGTTTATTCATTTGAATTTCAAAATGAATTCAAATTCAAATGCTATTTATACCTTCTAAAAATTCCAATTTTAAAACTAATTTATATTAACATAGTAAATTTAAAAATAATAATATTGTCTTTAAAAACATATCTATATTTACACATTTATCATTATTATTTGAAAATAACATATTTATCAATTTAAATCATTTATAAAAGAAATTATAAATTTCTTATCTTATTTATCTTAATTATATACATTAATGTTTAATGTTTAAATGGTATATTTAAATTTACTATATAATTCAAATTATAATTATTAAGCTATATTTTAAAAGATTAAAATTAACTTTTGTTTATCTTATTTATAATTTGAATTATGTTTAAAATACAATTATACAATTTAAAACAATTCTTTAAGTATTTTAAACCAATTAGTTATTTATTAAATAAAATAAAAATCCTCAAACTATCAAAATGAATATTAAGATTTAAAAACAATATTTTATTTGTTTATTTAACTTCAAATCAAACTTATCTATTCACAATATATATATATATATATATATATATATTATAAATAGAAAAGCAATTATTAGCTTTTAATAGATAAAATTCACCAATTAAACATCTATTTAATTGGATTATTAAATCAAGTAAATTTTTTATTGACAGCATTTATCAAATCAATTTAATTTTAAATACAAATGATTAAATTGATATTGCTAAAATTTTCGGGATATCACATTCCTCCCCCCTTAAAAGAATTTCATCCCCGAAATTTAAAAGCAAAGACAATTTAATAACCCATTTAAATTTTAAAATTTAAATCACAAGCATACATCAATCATATGCTAACAATCATAGCAACCAATTTATCTAATCAAACAAATTTAATTATCCAGATAAGATTCTGGATAAAAAATTCTCGAGTTTCCCCAAATATATATATCGGCATGCTCACCCTACAGAATCCAAACAATCAAAACTACGAAGCTACAGAGCTTCTACTCATATAGATCTACAAAACTAAACAGGATATCGGACTACATACGAGTCTGACTCAACAACCAATCCTTCTTGAACAGCTGGTCCCACATCCATAATAACTCATACACGTACTTCCTCAGAGATACGTGAAACTCAGTAAATCCAATTATCCAAACTGGAAATTCAGCTCTTGAAAACCAAACACCAATCCAACCAAAACACAGAAGAGATCCATAACATCTCGGAGCTAGCTTCTCAGACTTACCCCAAACTTATAGCTCCATGGATCGGAGGAAAACTTATCCAAAACAAATCTCCGACTCCGGAATCCAAATTCCTTCATCTCTTATCCATAAAACTCTTCGGATGATCCTGGGCTGCCTATGTCCAAACTGATCAGCTTAACCTTAGCTGATACCTCTAGAAACAAACAGAGCCAAAAACAATCCAACACAACGATCTCCTCAAGATCAATCCAAAACCGGATACACAACTCTACTCTTCAAACCTTAGAAGAACAAACTCACTTCTTCTATCCAGAAAAGACCAAACAGTAATACTCCCAAACCGCTTTCGCTGCATAACTCTGATTTGGAAAAGAAGAAACTGCTGATGAAGAACACGAGCACAATCTGGACAATCACATCCCAGAATATGATTCAACAGATCCATAAAAGAAAACTCAGAAGTTCCACCATCCTGAGCTGCCTCACCAAATCTTATCTCAATAAATCATCCTTCTACTAGCTGATTCATCGGTAGCACTCCTGGAATCCAGACGATAAGAAAAATCAATTTCCAGATGTGAACAAACCTCCGACTTCACAAAAGACAACCAAAAATTCTTCAATACCTCAAAAGAACACTCAAACTATCGCAAGTCACTTTTGCGATCAATAGAGACCAATTCCCAAACAAAACTATTCTCTCTTTACCAAATAGAACAGCTTACTCTTAATTAGCCAGTCCAATAAAGTATTGGGTCCACTCTGCTGCTTCTGAACTCTACCTTCAGAAACTACTCAGCCAGTCAACTTCTGCCAACACAGACACTTCGAGCTGCACTGCTGACACCAAAGCCAAAACTTCCTTAGCTAAAGTTCTTCGAGAAACTCGGACCTCAAAGCCAACCACCACATCCTGGTGAACCCAGCCACAACACCGAAGCAGACACACTTCCCTAAAACTTGTTCCAAAGAAACATCTTCGGACACAATACACAGTCACTGCATCTCATCTCGCAGTTACTACTGCCTGAGGTATCAAAATACCATCACACACTTCTGCCAAAATGACAGATCCAAACTCATCTTATCCATCTTAAAAAATAAACTATGAACCTTAACAGGTTTCCTTTAGGGATCGATTAAATCTCTACACCACTACACAACTCACTTGAGACGGTATTAGGTCTACAGTCTCGACAATTACACTTCCAACCTCAACATTCAAACTCCAACCAATGGTAGTAATCGTGTTACACACACCACTACCTTATCTACCTTTATAACTTATGTTGAAAAACCTGAACGGGTAACCCAACAGATAGGTAGAAATAATAAACATATATAGATATATATCAAAACTACAAATACCCTCTCTCAAGATAGACACCACGCCAGAGCCTAGGTATTCACTGAACCTAATGCTCTGATACCACTTGTGACGACCCAACTTCCAAACTCTAGGAAATCGCATCGCTAATAAGAAAGAAAGGGATAGAGAATAGAAAGAAAGAGAAGAAGAAGAAAACAACACATCAAATCTAAACAGCGGAACGAATAAAATATATTAATAAGATGAAATATTTACATAGTTTACAAAAACTATCAGAGTACATAGATAATACAACACATACTAGACAGTTATAAACACCTGTCTAGTTATTACAACTCAATCAGTACAAGAAATAACTCAGAGTAAACACACGGCGGAAAACTATATATATCTACACGCAGAAGCCTCCTGCTCCATTGCTCCTCCACAATTCGTCAAAGCTAACCTGAATCCTAACCTGAATCCCTTGGCTACTCGTAAAAATTTGAGTACCCAAGAGTTTATGGAAAACAAAAATAAACTCCGGGTCAGACATGGGTATGGTGTGAGTAACAGGTTAAAGTTGCTTAATTTTGAAAATCCTTTGAAAAGAAAAAGGTATCACGTAAGACTTCCCACACATAAACATGGAAAAGTTTTTACCTTACGCTAACCAAAACATTTGATAGGAAATCCAGTGATATTATAATAGGTCTAGGGTTTTCAAATAAATAAGAAATAGCCGAAATTGTTACATTTATTAAATTCCAGCTACTAGCCACAAAAGTGGGTAATACAATCAAAACCGTTGGCACTTATTGGATTTTGGATTCCATACAATGGCAGGGCTACTGGGGTACTGCCCGTCACAGTACATGGCCTAGATCATCGTACCGAGGAGTACGCCCCCTCCCCTGCAACACAAGGCCGGACCCATTCCTTACTGAACAGTTCCGAACAAGACAACCCCGGCAGTTGTCACGAATCAACCGCCCACACAGCCGAATAAAAAGGGACCTCTAGACAGGGGTAAATTTTGCTCTCAAGTGGGGTCTACCCACGAAGCCTTGCTGCACCTCCCCTGTTTTAGCCACTCCCGGTTGATGAGGCTTGAGGCTACGATTACCTTTATAGGACATCAAATCTTAGAATGCTCATCGTCCACGTGACGATGTTCTGAAAGCATTCAATCCATACAAGTTCGTTCCGGGTTCGAACGAAACCGAAGGCACTATCTCGTTGCACTCATTATTGGAATCACCCACAGAGTCAACGACCATAGCCCTTGCACTCTAATTCACCATCTCGAATCTATAAGCACTATTCCTTCAAACTTATTACAGGAATCACCCACAGAGTTATACTGACGTATAGCCCTTATACCTCGAGTCTTCACTTGCTCCACTTGGATTAACGACCTAACGTTTAATTGGAATCGATGTGGTTTTCGGATATCCAAATATGGAAACCCGATCCCGGTCTCATCGAAATCCAAAGCGTGTCTTTTAGGTCCAAGTTGTTTTAAGTTTAAAATAATTCAATCTAATTATCTATATACACACAGATAGATAATTCACATCATTGTAATAGATAATTATCAATATTATCATAAACAGGTAATCATCACAAATTGATAATCTATATTATCATCATCAATAGATACTTATTTCATCATCACAATGCAACCAATGCATCCATATCACACAACACTATTTATCTCATGTCTGAGATTCAACCATTCAGGGTAAACCATATCATTCATTCATAAGCAAAGATCTATAATCACACCATCTATAATTAATTTAAAATGAATTAAATTAATTACTTCTATCTCTAATTAATTTAAAGTGAATTAAATTAATTATTTATTCTTTAGTTAATTTAAAATGAATTAAATTAATTACTTCACCATTTAAAACTTGCTAACTTAACCCTTAATTGATTATCAATCAATTAAATCATTATCCTCAAATTAATCACCTTAATTAATCACCCTTGATTAATTATCCTTTAATTACATTCAAGTAATTATCTTTAATTAATTATGCAAATTAATTATCCTTAACCAAAATTAGTAATTAACCTTTAATTACTTCATTAATTAATTAATTATAATTAATTACATTAGTCCTTAATTAATTACATTAATTAATTACTTCCTTAATTACTTCTAAATTAATTACATTTAATAATTACTTATATTTATTAATCAATCTTGATTAATCTCATTAGTAATTAATCACACTTAATTAATTACATCACTTAGTTATTTCAAATAACTTGATTAATAAATGCTAAATTAATTACATTAAGTAATTAATTATTAATCACTTCATAAAGAAATTATCTTCACATTAATTACACAAAGTAATTAATCCCAAAATACCATACTTCAATTAATTATCTTCAGTAATTTACTTATCTTAATTACTTCTCTAAGTAATTATTTTTCACTGATTACTCATTAACCCATCTAAAGACTATTCTAAATTAATTAAACTTAATTAATTAATTTAAACTAATCCAATTAATAAATTAATTACAATGAGTAATTAATATTTTTAATTATTTCCGTAAAGTAATTATACTTAATTAAGTTTCATAATTGATTATTTAAATTAATTAATCCAATTAGTTATTAAAATTAATTACATTAATTAATTAATAAATAATCACAAGTTAATAACCTTTATTAACTCATCATCAATTCTTTAATTACCTTTTCTAAGTAATTAACTTAAATTACTTAATATTAATTACAAATTTAATTAACCTTAATTAATTTATTTCAAATCTTTAATTAATTAAATAAATAAATTAAATTATTTAAATTATCTCACTAATTTTAATGAAACAAAGATTATTAAATCTTTAATTTAAAATAAAACTTTTCTTATTAATGATTACTTTATCATTAACAAAGTAATTTAAAACAATTTAAGTTAAAACTTGTTTTCAAATTACATTTTAAATTTTAAATTTAAAAAGAAATCAAACTTAACCTTAACAAAGTTTTAAAAACAATTTAAAACCCTTTTTAAAATTTCTACTAAATAACTTCTTATTTATAAAGAAGTTTAAAGGAAATTTAAACTCAATTTCATTTAAAATACAAATCCTAATTTAAATTAACTTAAACATTCAAAGTTGTTTTTAAACAATTTAAAATTTTAGAAACTTCCTTTATTTCTAAATTATGATTCAATTCTGAATTTGAATCTAGATTTAAACTAAAGTTAAATCTCTACTTTTCTTTAAAACTTTACTTTTAACTTATACTATTTAAACCCCTTTTTGAAATTGTTTGAATATTTCTAATTTATAAAATTTAAATTAAATTTTAGAACTGGGATTCAAACTTAGTTTGAATCCATACTTTAAATTTAAGTTTTAAAATTTGTTTAACCCTTTTCATTTTTTTTCAAACTCAGTTTTACATTTTAAAACAGATCAGGATTAAACCTGTAACCTCACTTCAACCCGAGCCACTCTTAAGTTTACTTCGAGTAAACCCCAGGTTATCTTCGAGCAAAAGCTCGAGTTAACTCGAGTATAACCCGAGTAAAACAAAACATAGCAACCCCAAAAACTTCCACCTGATACACCACCCCACCGTGCATATGCACGGTGGCTCTGGCCATCTCCGGCCTCCACCAACACATCGAACAAGTCGACGTTTAACCCTAAAACCCATTACAACCATTAAAACCCCACTAGCATCACGAAATCAAAATTCGAACACCACGAACAGAATCAGGAAACAACAGTCAACCTTCACCAAATCGAAAACCTTCCTCGTCCTTGCTCTTCCGGTCACCGGAGGCGTTGGAACTCCGTCCACCTCTTCTTCAACACTCAAGCCCCCATTACCCTAAGAATTGTTGCACTCGATCGTTTCTTGACTTAGAGATGATCAAAATTACCAGACCAGTTAAAATTAGGTTTATAGACTTCGTCAACCTCCCATCGCCTCCATCGCACAGTATTCATCTTCCTGACATTTTTTCCACACTCCCTGATCACTGCTCTACCATCACCAAGAATCCCAAACACTCAAATCATCTTGATCACCAGAGTTTGCTTAAAACCCAATTTCTGTTCAAAAGAGTACTGCAATTCCAATTCCTAACTAAACAATATGATTTTAGTTTTAAAAATCATCATTTTGTTTAAGATTTCAGTTTACAATACTGAATTTATAATTTATAATGTTTGAGTTTCAAGTTTATTTAACATACTCTGATGTTTCAAGTTTTACAGAGTAAATCACCAATTTTGTTTTTACTTAATAAATTTTCTAAACTAAACTATGGTCTAATTAACATAGTTATTACAGAATCTAAGCCTTAACAAGATATTTTAACTAAAGCAAGAGGATTTTTTTTTAGAAACTGGTAACAGAAAGCTTACAGTCATCATATTCATACATATCCAAATTTGCACAGCACTTCCATCAATAAATATTTTCACAAACTTACTTATTTCAAGGAAAAAAAACATGCAACAGAAAATGCTTATTATTTTTAAATTAGCGAAGTTACTCACCTGTCTTGAGCATGAAGAACAGAATTCTTAAATTTTGAAAAGCTCTTGAACTTTAAAACTGAAAGGCCCTTTGCTTCTTGAAAACTTTAAACTTGTGACGCTTTTTGATTTTGAGGATAAATTACTGATATGGATTTTGGTTAGAGAGGAGTAATTTCCAGATATTGAATTTAAACTTGAATCACAGATTCCAGTTTCAAATAATGCAGAGGCTTTCAATTTGCTTTTGAATGAATTTCAAGTGCAGGCTTTGATTTTGAAAAAGAATTATAGTATATTGATTTGATTTCATGTTTGAGAGTTTGAAAACAAATTTGTTTTCAGCTGAAAACTTTTCTTCTTAGCTTTGAGAAATAAAAATTAGAAAAGAATAGAGATAAAGGAAACATTTTTATATAAGAGTAATTGATTTATTTAAAATTAAAAGAAAATCGAAATAAGAAGGACACTTGTCTCAAACTTATATTAATATGATAACGCATGTGTTTAGATAACTTAATACGTTTACACTTGTCTCATTAGTTTCTTAAAATGTTAACATTTGTTTTTATTTTTTCTTATTTTTCTTATTTATTGTAAAAGTAAATAAAAACCCTTTTCTTTATTTGTATTTATTTATGTATAAGTTATTTTCATAAGTAAATGTATATACATTCCTTTTTAAAGAAAATGAAGTGAAACAATTTACATAAAAGTGGAAACTTATTTACAAGATTCATATATGTTTATTCATTTGAATTTCAAAATGAATTCAAATTCAAATGCTATTTATACCTTTTAAAAATTCCAATTTTAAAACTAATTTATATTAACATATTAGATTTAAAAATAATAATATTGTCTTTAAAAACATATCTATATTTCCACATTTATCATTATTATTTGAAAATAACATATTTATCAATTTAAATCATTTATAAAAGAAATTATAAATTTCTTATCTTATTTATCTTAATTATATACATTAATGTTTAATGTTTAAATGGTATTTTTAAATTTACTATATAATTCAAATTATAATTATTAAGCTATATTTTAAAAGATTAAAATTAACTTTTGTTTATCTTATTTATAATTTGAATTATGTTTAAAATTCAATTATATAATTTAAAACAATTCTTTAAGTATTTTAAACCAATTAGTTATTTATTAAATAAAATAAAAATCCTCAAACTATCAAAATGAATATTAAGATTTAAAAACAATATTTTAATTGTTTATTTAACTTCAAATCAAACTTATATATTCATAATATATATATATATATATATAAATATAAATATACATTATGAATAGAAAAGCAATTATTAGCTTTTAATAGATAAAATTCACCAATTAGACATCTATTTAATTGGATTATTAAATCAAGTAAAAAAATTTATTGACAGCATTTATCAAATCAATTTAATTTTAAATACAAATTATTAAATCGATATTGCTAAAATTTTCGGGATATCACAGCTCTTTAAGGCAATCGTCTTCTTCTATGGTTCGGAGTTGTTGCGTTCCTCCTTTTCTTTTAGCTCAAGCTCATATGTCATCAAGTTGCCAATCAACTCCTCCATGCTTAGTTTACCCAGATCTTTCGATTCTTGTATTGCCGTGACTTTTGCCTCAAAGCTCATTGGTAAGACTCGTAGCATCTTCCTCACAAGCTCTACCTCAGTGAATACCTTCCCAAGCGCTCTAGCGTTGTACACCAAAGTTGAAAAGCATCCAAACATATCCTTTATGCTCTCGCCTTTGTCCATCACAAAGTTCTCGTATTCATTGCTGAATAGGGCTAGACGAGACTCCTTGACTTGAGAAGTTCCTTCATGTGTCACCTCCAAGGTATGCCAAATTTCCTGTGCAGTTTTACAATGAGAAATTCTATTAAATTCAATCTTATCAAGAGCACAGATCAAAGCATTCATGGCATTAGCATTTGTAGTTTTTAATCTCTTATCGTTAGCGTCCCACCTATCCTTAGGTTTAGGAATCTCAGTATCACCAACGGTTATAGTGGGAAATTTATAGCCAGTTTCAATAATGTCCCAAACATCATAATCAACAGAACTAAGATAAATACCCATCCTAACTTTCCAATAAGCATAATCATTCCCATTAAACATGGGTAGCCTAGCAATAGATTGCCCCTCAGAAAAACATTATTTGGTGGATTTATGACTCTAGAGTTAAAGAAAAATACCGTGCTCTGATACCACTTGTAGGATCTAGATTAACCCTAGAGGGGGGGGGGGTTGAATAAGGTTATAGCAAATTTTCTCGATTTAAACACAGAGTCAAACTGTAGAAATAAATATACTGAAAGTAAATCACACACAAAATTTACCCAGCTTCGGCAACCCCTACCTACTGCTGCATTCCCATATTTCTATTGGAATTAAACAGTCTCCCGCTTACAAACACTCTAACAGACTCGCAAACCCTGCTCCCGCTTGCAAACACTCTAATATACTCGCAACCCCCTGCTCCCGCCTATAGAGTTTTGCAAACTCGCAAACCCTTGCTCCCGCCTATAGAGTTTTGCAAACTCGCACACCCTGCTCACTGAACTAATTCTAACTAGACAATCTGACACTACCTACAACATAGGTGGTGATTTACCAATACTTTGACTCGAAAAGTAAAAACAACAAATAAAAAACAATTAAACCCAAAACCCTAATAAAATATAAACTAAAGCCCTCTTTTATAAACAAGGCCGGCCCATTTGTTTTGCCCGTTCCTTTTTCTTTTGGCTTGTGAAGAGATAATGTCGGCTGATCCTCTTTCTACAGAAATTAGGTTTTTTCTGAAATTTGATTCTCTGGTTTGTGTTGCTCTTGCTCGCGGCTTCTCTGATGATCAATTCTCTGGTTGCTTTTGCTCGCGCTCTTTCGCAGCTGCTCCTCTGTTGATCGTTTTGTGAAATTAGGACTTGGTTGCTTCGAAACGATCGAATCTGATTTGCAAATTTTGGTATGTTATTTGTTGCTTTCTAGATTGATTGCTTGAATTCGATTGTTCGCTCATGCCCATGATGATGAACTTGGGTGATGTATTTATATGAATTCGAGATCCTTGAATTTGTTCGTATTCATTTACTTAACTTCATCACTTTCCTAATTCTTGCGTTCTGTGACTTGATGCGCACGGCTTTGTTTTTGAAGCGTTTGATTTACCCTGATTCATACGGAATAGACTTTCCTGTTTTGATTTGTTTGACTTTCCTAATTTCGGCAGATTCCATTTTTATACATACTTGATTTTTGAAACGGTTAACCTCTGCTTTGACACGGCTTCGGCCATCTTTATATTCATCCCTGTCTTCGGCTTCACTGTTTTCACTGTTCTCACATGTACATGCTTCATGTCATACTGAACTATTTACTGACTTGATTCTCTGTTGTAACTGGACCTGGTCATTGCTTGCAACCTGGTCGACACTTGATGTTTGTAACTTGTTCAATTGTCTTCTGTTCACCTGTAGTTGCATTCACTTCAGTGCTTCATTACTTGAGTCATTTGAAGCATTGCATACATAAGCTTTGTTGTTTGTGTACTTGAGTCAGTTGAACTTTTGTGTTTCTCAACATTGCATACTCCTCTCTGATTTTGCTTTGGTCATGATACTGTAGACTTTGATCATCATGTAGCCTGGTCTGGTGCACCTTGTTTGCTGTGACATTGTGACACTATTGCATTGTTGTTGTTTCCATATCTTGTGCTCGAGCTTGCATTCATTTCTGCTTTGTATCACTGCAAAATTCTTGCAGTCTTCAGTTTGTACTTCTGGTCTTTGCATCCTTTCATGTTGATTTTTGAAATTTCACTTGAGTTGAATCCAGTTTCAAAACTCAGGTTTGACCTTATGCTCGTGTCATGATTTTAAATATATTTGTGAGGACCACCCATGACTCCCGCACCATACAAGGAAATAGTGCGCTGTAAAGTGTGCCAGGCAGCCACGGATGATCGTTAGGATAAGGTAAACACAGAATAGTCTATCGTATGACTCATAGCGCATGGATAAAATAGAATAGAAAGTATACATAGTGAAGCTCTAACAGAAGTCTCATCATATAAGCTCATAACAATTTGATACAAACATCTGAATAGCCAATACATCAAGCCTCACTACATAACACTCAGAGAATCATACAAACAGCGGAATACCCAGTACATATAGTAAGAAAACAATATGCAAAAGCCTCCTGCTCGTCTTCGTCATCAACAGCGTTAGTCACTAAGAACAGCACCTGCCACCTGCTACCTAGTCTGCCCATCCCAACATGGATGAACAGCCCAAGGTAATAAGAGTTAAACATAAAACCTTGAGTCAGACAAAAGTCTTAGTGAGCAGTAAATCAACAATCAAACATACCAAAAGAGTATAAAGGGTACAAAGGAATAGGAACCCAACCATCCTACTCCACCTCTTTCTACAGTGATAGCCCCAGACACACTAAGCAGAACAAACATAGCAAAGCAGACAATTAAAGTAAAGCAATTATCACTCGAGTCAAGGTCGATGTTTTCCAAGTACAAACCACCAAGGCCTAAACCAAGATCAGATAAGCACCCACAAAATATTGCTCTTGAGACCGAGTGACAATACAACCAAACATCCATGACCCTGGCTATCATTGTTATCATTGCCTTGATACCATCGTTAATTGAATGACCGGCACATTCTTTCAGCCGTCAGTCAAGGGCTAATGGCAACCCCGGTTCTAGACACAACTCCGCACGTCATCGCAGCCCGTGCCTAGGAATTTTCACAACTACCCAGAGTACTAGCACGTCGTCGCAGCCCGTGTTTGGGACTATCGAATCTGCCCAACGTACTCTTGCTTTGAGCATGCTAGAACCTTCAACAACGATGAAATCTCAGCCTCCTAGTCATCCTCCTCAACGACTATTCTCATACTAGCCCAAGCGCCTCTCGAGCCCACCATTATCAACCAACTCGAATAGCATCATCGACTTATCAACACGCTTGGGATGATCCCGTCTGGATTAAATCAAGACTATCTCACATCATGCTTTGCTTCATCGCATCATAGCAAAGTCCATCATCATCGAATCTATCCATATGAACTTTAACGTCCGCTTCATATGCCACAAGCTACTTTCACCACTCAAATGCCTCTCCACTTAGCTTTTGAATCATCTTCGACCAACTTGTCCAAATCAACTATTAGCTAATTTGCAACAATCTATCAATCAAATCAATCATTAATCCAAGCAGTCAAACATTCAAACAAGATCTAATAAGCAATTATACAAGAATGGCAATTTCGTAATTAAAATGTCCAAATCTAACTAGTATGAATCATAAGCAAATATCTCTAAAACTTGATGAATAAACTTATATAAGTTAACATGTAGCAAAATGGGTATCCAAAACTTCATAGACAATGGATCTACATGCAGACTTAAGGAAAATGCAAGAAATCTCTATCTTTAACACATAAACAAGCCACCGATCCAATATACTCCTTTGGGTCCGTGTGAGAGATAACTACCACTCACCGAATCACCTAAACACCTCAAAAGATAACAACTTCAGATCTGGACAGCAAAGGATCTAGCTTGATCCGACAAGATTTCCCTTCAAACGATGAAATCTCTCTTCGATGGATGTAGACCTTCAACTTTGACTCTTGGATCTTCGATTTGATCTTCAATCTAGATGAATGGAAGCACAAGATTAAAGTGGAGAAAAGAAGTGAAGAAGTGTTGTAGTCGAGCTCTCAAAATGGCAGCACTTCGTCGCTTCAAAATCCGGATTCCAAAAATGAAGATAGGCACTCCTATTTATAGGCTGAAATCCTTAACTTGTATGCCCCTTTAAGTCGGTCACGACTCATCAAGACCCACGACTTACGACTTAAGACTTACGACTTAAGACTTACGACTTAAGACTTACGACTTAAGACTTTCGACTTAAGACTTAAGACTTACGACTTAAGACTTACGACTTAAGGCTTACGACTTAAGCCTTACGACTTAAGGCTTACGACTTAAGACTTACGACGTAAGACTTACGACGTAAGACTTACGACGTAAGACTTACGACGTAAGACTTAAGACCTAAGACTTACGACCTAAGACTTTCGACATAAGACTTACGACCTAAGGCTTACGACTTAAGGCTTACGACTTAAGACTTACGACTTAAGGCTTACGACTTAAGCCTTACGACTTAAGGCTTTCGACTTAAGGCTTACGACTTAAGGCTTACGACTTAAGGCTTACGACTTAAGCCTTACGACTTAAGCCTTACGACTTAAGCCTTACGACTTAAGCCTTACGACTTAAGGCTTTCGACTTAAGACTTACGACTTAAGACTTACGACTTAAGACTTACGAATTAAGACTTTCGACTTAAGACTTACGACTTAAGACTTACGACTTAAGACTTACGACTTAAGACTTTCGACTTAAGACTTACGACTTAAGACTTACGACTTAAGACTTACGACTTAAGACTTACGACTTAAGACTTTCGACTTAAGACTTACGAACAACAATTCTACGATCCTTCGACCCGTAAAAATACGGGTCGTTACAATATTGCACGTGAGTTGAACCCGGCTTTTCATTTGGGTTTGACCTGTGCTCACCTGTGCCTGTAGCATTGTCAAGTGTTTATCGATGTGCACGGCCTTATGGCACGTACAGTGATACACTGTGAATGTCACATTGTTCGTGTATGATGAATTCAAATGTGAATGATGACGAACAACCCAAATAACTGAGGCAAATCATATTTTCAAAAATCATATTTCATTTTATATTGCAAAAATATTTCTTTTTCAATTTTACCGCGTTAGTGAACATTTTTGCAGATTGCTCACATGCTGAATTCTAACTGGAATGAAGTTGAAGATAAACTACGAGTGTGAGTGATATGTAGTGAGGAAATTATGTAAACTGAATTGTGACGTAATTAGAATCAAAATTGTATATGTATAGTGAGAGCTTGAAATTGTACCATTCAAAATTGTAATAAATATTTGTTTGAATAAAATATTTGTTTGAATTCAAATTCTATGTAATTTATTTTATTCAACAAATATTTATTTAATCTATGAAAAATAAAATAGTATATTAACAAATACATTTAAATGAATATATATGTTTATTATCATCAAACAAAAACATATAAGCGCATATTCAACAAAGCATACCTTTTTAAAACATCTTTGAAACTTTTAAATTATATTTAAAAAATTACTTTGAAATCGTACTTGGTTATTCAGGGAGAATTTTCGATCTCAATTACTTAAATCAATTTTCCAAATTGATTCCCAATTTATTCCATTTGAAATAAATTTCTTTAATTACTCAATTCATTTCAAATTTCGTTAATTATGGACTTAATTATTATTTTTATTATTTTCCATTTGATTTTAAATCTTTTAACTAAAATCTACAAATTTTTAGCTTTTTCCAGTTTCTTCTTTATTCTTTTCAATAACTTAAATCTTAAATATTAAATAAATGTTTGTTCTTTTAAATGTTAATATTGAAGTTTAAAATCCATTAACTTTCTGTTTATTCAAAAATTTCCTTTCCAATTCATTTTTAATTTATTCAACTTTTCTATAATTATTTTACTTACAAATTCACTTCTTTTATTTCCTTTCCATAATCTAATTTATATTTTTTTAGTAATTCATTGTACCCAATTATACCAAATCGAACCATAGCATTCAACATTCCAATATATTTCATCATAGAACATCAAATAATTACAACATAGAGTATTAAATAATTTAAATAAATGTTGAGGGGTCCAGTTGGATCCCTCCAACCTGTTTTCCCTGCATCCAAAGACATTAGCACAATATAAAATGCCAATTCCAAATATATACCACACTATAGCACATCAATCAATTCAACCATCCAAACAATTATTTAAATTTAATCATTTGAATTTAAATTTAACTGAGTGAGATTAACTCACATGGAATTTATTTTGCAACCCGATCCAATCCGGCTTGCACCCATTATCTATGACCTTGTATAAACATTTTATAGTTTATTAACACTTAAATAGTTTAGACAAAGTCAATTAAACAAATTAAATCTTTATACAACTAGTTAAGTGAAAATATGAATATATATTTTCTTCCTTCATTTGAAATCTCTTTCATTTGCCAAAATCTTCTATATATATTAATATTATCTGTTTACTGTCAATCTATTTAAATAGAAATCTTAACCTTTAAAAATAAATTTTCTATTAAGTTGTACTGTCTCAATACCAATTATTTAAACTAAAATCAAAAATAAAAATACCTCGCTGTAAATTCTTATATATTTTTTTCACTTTTTATATACATATATATTTAGATGGAAAAGTATGCATATATACATACCTATGTAAATTAAATAAAAGAAAATAATCTAGCTTTACCTCGTTGCTAGATCCTAAATCGACCGCCATCTCACCCCTGCATCTCCACCACATCACCAAAAATCGCGACCCATTCCACAATGCAAGCGGCCGCCTCAACCTCGCCCTCAATCTCCTGAGCATCGCGGCCATCCCCACTTCACGACATCGTTGCCTCGAACTCTAACGTCGCGACCGAACCTGACCCAAAACCCAGCTCCAATCCCTAATTCTGTCGCACACGAACCTCCCAATCAATCGCCAGACCCATCGCGAGTCCCTTCGCCCCTCAAACATAGCCAACGTCTACGGCTTCTCAGACAAGCACCTCAGCTTACGATACCATCTCCGAGCCTCACGTGCTCCAGCCTCGCGAATCGAAACGCGAAATGCAAGCCTATTTGAATTTCGAACCAACGGATTCGAAAAATGGGAACAACCGCCACGATTCCACTTGATTTCGAAAAGGAGAAATCGAATTGAGGAGAAAGACGCGATTTTCCCTTGAATCGAAAATAAAAGGGAATTTGCTATTTTTTTATGAATCTGCCTTTAATTTATGGAGATATGTTTTGCTTTAGGTTCCTATTATAATTACCGAAGGGAAGAGGAGACATGATGGTGGCGTATTGCAGAAAAGGCTATAGTGTTTGTCGAAAAGAAAGAAAAGTTGTGATGTGAAGTAATTACAGCTGTTGAGTAGGTTTATTACGAAATATTTTTTTATTTAGATTCCAAACGTCCCGATGAATGCTACTTAAAATTTCAAAATCCAATTGAGGCGTGTCGCTAAGCGTTCCTAGGGTTATATACCTATTCCGATCGCAAAGGAAAGGGTTTCGAATCCTAATTCGATCGTATGGAGAAGATAACTCTCCGAATCGATTATTATCAATTAAAATTTTCAGCGCGTTTATATATCGTACGCTCACTCAACAACTCCAATTACTACGAAAATTAAAATCCTATAATAATACACTATTACGAATCCAATGGAATTGGTTTCGTCGAATTCCAAGACTACGCCTCGAAAGGCTATTTTTAAATTTAATTTAAAACGATAAAATTTCAAAACTGAACAGATCATTGTTAAATTCAATTTTACCACTTTTATTATCCTCAGTATTATCAATATAAATTTTATAAGCCTTCAAACTATTTCAACAAGATTAAAACTTCAGATTCAACATTTAGGTCAACTTCAAATTATTTAAATTTAATAATTTAATCATCAAATAAATTGTGATATTTGAACTCAAGTTAAAATTAAATTTTAAATATCTAAAATCAATTAAATATTCCGACTTTTAATGCTCAAAAATTCCGAGTCATCACAATAGGATAATTAATTAAGCAGTAATTAATTTATTTAATGAAGTAAATAAAAGATAGTTAAATACAGGCTGAGATTAATCGAGAATGATTAATATCGTGGTTTAATTAATGTAATTAATTTAGATTAGGATAAATTAAAATATAATTGGAAATCATTAATTCATATAATTAATGATGTAATTAAAGATTGATTAATCAATAATAAGTGACTTATGAGAAATTAACTAATATAAGTAATTAAGGATTAATGTAATTAATTTAGTTAATTAATTTATGAAGTAATTAAGATTACTTATTGATTATTGGTTAAGAATAATTAATATTGTGAAACTAATTAAAGTTAATTACTTGAATGTAATTGAAGGATAATTAATCTAGGATGATTAATTAAGATGAATAATGAAGGGATGATTGATTAATTGGTTTGAAATTAATTAATGTTAAATGAAGAAATCTAAGTGGTTGAAGTTAGTAATTCAATCAGGATTAATTAAATTAAATTGTATGTGATTAAGCTTTGCGTATGGATGATTGAATGGTATTAGATGCTTTGAATGAGTTGATATCTCTGAATATGAAATGTGGTGTATTTCATTTGGATAACTTGGGTTAGGATGACATGAGACTCGAAGAGACCCGAGTTGGGTATTAGGAAATACCCGAAACCACTTCGAATTTTTATAGATTGATGTGTGAAATCTACAGGCTGGTGTTAACGCTTAAAATTGAACGCTAACACCCCAGTGTAAATAGAGATTAAGTGAAAGCACTATCCGTCTACACGGGAATTAAAAGTAAGTAGAAAGGTCACAGAGAAAGCAGTAAAAAGACAATAGTTTTATAGTGGTTCGGCTTCAAGTTAAGCCTACGTCCACTTTAATCTTCTTTATTGCTGAATCTATTACAACTTTACAACCATCTTCGGTTACAACACTGATAGGACAAATAGCTAGAACTCCGATGTAGAAGAATTCTTTGAATCCATGTCGATTGTGTTAGATTTCCTCTTGAAGTTCGTTGAGATGTCTTTCGTGTTTGAAGTGTCGAGTGAGTCGAGAATTCAGCAGAGTATCAGCGTTCCAGAAATGAGCCAAAAAGATCCCCTTTCAGTTGGAGTAGATAGGGTATTTATAGGGGAGTTCGAAGTTAGGTCGTAGATCGTGGATGACTTAGGAATAGGTCGTAGGTCGTGGGCGACTTAGGAATAGGTCGTAGGTCGTGGGCGACTTCGTAGACACGGTTTACGGCCTAACAGAAGCGCCTTTGATCACTTGAACAAGTCATAGGTCGTGGGAGACCTAGGGAAGGAACGACATAAGGAAGAAAACGTACCTTGGTTTTGTATAGCTCGCTAGGTCGTTATGCTCTTCAATCCGTTAGGTCGGTAAATCCACATAGCTACTAGGTCGCTTCTCACTTTAGCTCGCTGCACCCCATAGATACTTAGGTCGCTGCATCCCACAGGTCCTTAGGTCGCTTCTCCCCATAGGTCGTTAGGTCTTTTCCCCCCACAGGTCGTTAGGTCGCTTATAGGTCGCTTAAAAAAGAGGAGTTAACAGCTGGAGTGAAGTGATTTAAAGGAATTGGACTATTTTAAATCTAAATCTTTGGTACTTAGAAAACTTATGTGTGAAATAAGTTATGTCTATAACATATTGTGAACTTGTATATTGGTACGAGTTACCCCGGGTTCTATATAAGTTGCATGCTTAGTGTTCCATGTTGGATGAGTTTACTCACGCTGGTTTCCAGCCTGACCCGGGTGTTACTTTGATGTAATGCTCAGGTTAGACCAAGTATTACAGATTTTCAGGTATCTGGGGCTTAAGAGGCGAGCTGGACGGCAAGAACGTATGGAGTGTTTCCGCTGTATTATATTGCTGTATATCCGAGACATGATAATTGTGTATATCCAGTGTCTGTGTATATGTGTAACCCTGATGTATTAAATGTAATCGACAGATATAATATTCTTTTGTAAACTTTATTATTTATTATATTTTATTCGCTGCGAATGTGAGATGTTGATGTTTCTGATCTTCTTCTTCTTCTATCTCTTTCTTCCTTTTCCTATCTACCTGGAATTTTCAGGATCGAAAATTTTGAGTCGTTACAGTTGGTATCAAAGCTGAAAGGTTAAGCGAGAACATTGGTTCTGGTAAGGATTACTCATTGAATAGAGTCTGAAGTACTCTAGAATGAGTTGAGTGTATATATGTATGAGAGCGTACTTGTTATTTTCTTATAAAGATTTTAAATGAATTTATATAAGAATATATTTTGATATAAAGCTATATATCTTACTAATAAATGTGAAGAAAATTGGTTGTTAAATAATTGGAATTAAATTAAGTGAAAATAGAAATACAATCAAATTAAAATTAAATGAAGATAATTTTGAAATGGATTCAGAATTAAATGGTACAAAGAGATAAGTTGATTTGATTTAAAAGGATTAAGTCAACATTTATAATTTTAACCCGAATTTATATAATTTGAGATGGTTTAAATTTGAAATTGGAATTGAATTCATTCAATTTGAAGTTGATTCGAATTAATTGGATTTGTGATTCAAGATGTATAGGTTTAAAAATTTAAATGGGAAATTTGTCTTGAAATGATTTGAAATTTAGGTGGGTTCAATTTATATTGGTCCAAATTGATTGGAATAAATTGTAATTATAAATAAAGTTGAATAGGTTTAAAATCAAATGGAATTTGATTTAAATTGGGAAAGGAATCAAGATTGATTCAACTTGAATTGGGGTTAGAATTGAGTCAATATAAATAGAAATGAAAATTTAAATTAAATTGATAGGGAGGTGAACAGTTTTGACTCTGGACTATTTTTAATCTAAATTATTTTAATATAAACTTATTTTTCCCAGCTATTTAATAAATACAACCTTTCTTTTAAAGCCGAATTATTTTATATTTATTTTACAATTATTTTTTGAACTATTTAATAATTTTTCAACCGTTTTATAAACTAATCACTATTTTTCAACTACTTTATAAATTAATTACTATTTTACAACTATTTTGTAATTATCTAAAATTTCTGAAACTATTTAACTATTTCTCAACTATTTTATAATTAGTTAACTATTTTACAGCTATTTTACAAACTATTAATTGTTTTTCAGCTGCTTATCTATTTTTAAACCTTTCAAGCTATTTTCTAAATATAAACTGGTCGGAGTTCAAACTGTTATTGATTAAATACCCAACTAGGATAAGGACTGAAGTGTAATCCAATGGAATTGAGGCAATTGTAAATAAGTGAATGAAAATTTAAGCGAATGTGAATAAAAAGGAAATAGATTTGGCTAATAATTAATGAAAATAAATACGTAGGATGTATGTATATTATTCTATTCGCATAGTGATTTGATCCAGATTCGAGCACAGAATTTCGAGATAGCACTATCGATCCGAGTTGGGATTTTTCACTTGATTTTCGACTGTGAACCTAGATATGGATTGTTAATTGGTTCTGGATATTCTCTATCATAGTTATGGCTACGCAAGGGGAATGACGTTTTCTAATCAAGAAACCAGATCTGTGTCCGCATTAGGAAGTCGGGTGGACGATACTAGTTCGAAAGTGAAATTGTGTGATCGAGTGAGTGATCAGATTGGTATAGCGTATGGATGATAAGTGTACATCATACAGTTTTGAATGAAATTGATATTGCAAAGAAAAATCAAATTTGAATATTTGATTTTGAATAAAAAAGTTATATATCTTTATTATAAAAGATAAATCTCCCTTGTTGAATCTATTGCCAGAAGGAAAGGATTTTGAAAGTGTTTGAAGTATAAAAGGAGTTTTATACAAGTTTGAAATGATCCAAAGTTCTAAAAATTATATATATCTGAATATATATAAAGGATCTTATGAGGATTTTGGAAAAAGATTTTGAGAACCTTTGGATTTGGAAAGGCTTTTGATTTTTGGGTAAAATCAATATTGAAATTTGAAAAGCCTAGTTTGAGAATTATCAATTTTGTGTAAAGGATCTTTGTATGAGATCATACTAGGTGTATGATTTGAAAGATATTATATGTGTATAGTATAAATTGTTTTGATGATGGCTCTGGGGAAAAAGGCGTTCCCTTGAAATGAACTTCTCAGGAATGTCACCGGGTGGTGCTGCCTTGAGCCCCAAGGGGGGGTTCTAAAGTTGATCCTGTGAGGGGTCCAGACAAAACTAGTTCCTCGGGATTATGAATAGTGTGTACCATAGCGAAAGTCGTGCGTGTCGCTGAGAGCCAATGGTCTACGTTTGATTTTATATCGGTAGACTGCGACCTATGCTAACATAGCGAAAGTCGTGTATGTTGCTGAGAGCCAACAGTCTGCGTTTGATTTTATATCAGTAGACTACGACCTATGTAGGAGTGGAGAAGTTTAATTTTTGACAGCAAAAATCGAGGGCGTTGATGCCTACAGTTACATGGACTTTCGCTGCGATGGAAACGTAACCCTGGAATGTAACTGCGATCTATTGTGGGTCCCATGGCGTAATCGAGGGGCATGGAGTACCTACAGTTACATGGACTTTTGCTGCGATGGCAACGCAACACAGGATGTAACTGCGACCATGGATGGGAGTGATGATTTCCAGATCATTCTCACCAAAGATATTTTCTCTATTTTCAAAAACTGTTTTCTATATTTTCAATAAAATTATTTTCCAAGTATTTTCACTGGATGTTAAAAGCAGGTTTACCAAGTACTTATAGATTTTCAGTCCTACGCCTGATCAATGTATGACTGAATTTCTGTGAGAACAAGGATGGACTGGTTAAGACATCGACTTATAAGAAGTATTTTTATAAAAAGCTATTTTAATAGTATGATGTAGATTTAAAGGTATTTCTAAATTTGTAAAATAAAAGTGTTGGAATTTTTGGAAAATAAAAGAAGATCCAAATTGGAATCAGAAAAAAAAATTCGAATTCAGAGAAATTTAATGAAGTGATTTTTTTAATAAAATCGAATATCGATTTAAAAGTTATAAGTTAGATAATTAGCTAAATAGTTATTTGATAAAGTATGTTAATAAAATTAAACTCGGGTAAATAAATGGATTGCAAGTTAATAATGAAGTTTGGAAATAAATTCAAATTATAAATAGAATTCAACTTGGATTTGATAATGAATTAAAGTAAGTGGAGATATTGTAAAAATAAAATTCAAGTGAGTTATAAATAAAATTTAACGTAATTTGCTAGTAAATTAGATATAATGGAAGTGTTGTTGAATGAAATGAAAGTGAATTATAATAGATATGGTTTGAATTTCAAACAAAACCCAGGTGAATAGAAATAAATTGAGAATGGCTTTGTATTGATAAAATAAATTCGAAAGTGAATTAAGTAAGTGAATTAAAAATCAAAAATAGGGTGAATAAATGGGTTAATTGAATGAAATAATAAATGGATGTAGTCTGCTTGAATAAAAATTAAATCAAAGTTTCAATTGGAATTGGGTTATCAGAATGAACTTAAGTTATGAGGCATACTAATCTGAAGTAAAAAAATTTAAGTCAATAAAAATCTTGGTTTCGAGAAGAATAGAAGACCATTAAATAAAGTTTGGATTAAATTTATTTGGAAAATGGATATTAATATAAGCATCGAATGTGGTCAAGCTCAATGAAATAGTTTTAAAATGAAACCAATGTAAAGATGAAAAGGAATGCAAACGTATGGTTGGTGAATAAATTAGAAATGAAATGGAATTAAATACAGAATGAGTTGAAATTAATTTTAAAGTAGTTATAAACTAAAATGGATACTCTATTAATCAAATATCGCCGAATTTTCATAAAAATAGTTGTCGTTTGACGTAAATGAGATTTAATTAAAATTCTATGAGTTGATAGAGGTTAAATAAATTGATTTTAGGATTAATTGAATTGAATATGAGCTTGTTTGGATTAAAAATAAATTGAATATAAGCAATTGAGTTGTAAACAAATTTGTTAACCCCGTTTCGCCCACGAGTTAAGGAGCTTACGAGTCAAAGAGCCCACGAGTTAAGGAGCTTATGAGTCAAAGAGCCCACGAGTTAAGGAGCTAACGACCTAACAGGTTAAGATCTAAACGACTTAGGGAATGTCACGACTCAACAGCCTTAGCTCGTTGCCAACCTAAAATGAATGATGACTCAACTGATTGCCGACTTAACGACTCAGGAGGGACAGCGACTCACTGGGTTATAACCTTAATGCCTTAAAGGTGTTGGCTGACTCAATGTACTTCACGACTCAAGGTACTTCACGACTCAGCAAGTTACCGACTCAACAATTGAGGAGTTGCACGAGTTAAAGAATTGTGCGACTTACGACCTACCTTGAATCGTCAGCGACTCAAGCAAGCAAACAAGAAGCTACGACCAGTTAACTCGTGCGCGACCACAACTCACAACTTACGACTTAAGAAAGTCCACGACCTAAAGGAGTGACAAATCAAAGCACTAAAAGGAAGAGTCAACAACACTTAAGTCGCTGCTGACTTATAACTGCAGATAAGTCGTTCACGACCTAAGACTTGGAGACAAGTTCAATACCATGCTATAATGAAATGACTCATTGATGACTTACGACTTATGATGAGTCGTGTACGACTCATGCTAGCATAAAGGAAGTTGCATTTGGTTAACTCAGGAACGACTTAGAACTTGTATCATTCATTCAAATGGGTGCATAACTTTGGACCAAGCCATGAGCTAAATCCAATAGGTCGGCCACGACCTACCATGAGTCATCTACGAGTTACGACTTATCATGAGTCGTGTACGAGTTACGACCTAACTCCGAGAAATGTCTATAAATACGACCCTAGCTCCAACTAGAAGGGGACTTTTGGCTCATTCTTTTCAAGCATCGATACTCTGCTGCATTCCAAACCGACTCGACACTCAAAGCTTTCAAGACACGTAGAACGCTACCAACAACTTCAAGAAGGAATCTCATACATCCAACATGGATTTGAAGACTTTCACTTACATTGAAGTTTAAGCTACTCGTTCAAAGTGTTTAGTAATTCAAAGTGTATTGTACTTGGGAAGAATTGTATCGACTTGTAACGAAATCATCAATAAAGATATTCAAAGTGGATATAGGCAAACTATTAAGCCAAACCACTATAAAACTGATGTTGTTTACTATTTTTTCTGCGGTTTTCTGCTTATACTCTGTTCCCGAATCATCGGGTGGTGCTTTCGTAGCTACACTTTACACACTGGGGTGTTAGCGTTCAAATTTTAAGCGTTAACATTTTTGGTGCTTTCACTGAGAATTGAACTCAGGGAAAACTTCCACCATTGCTTAACAAAAGCTTGTGGAAAAGATTTTTCTCCGAACCAAAAGTCTAATAGAAATCATGACTTCTGAAAGGAAACGTAAATTTTTGAGGTTTGAAGGTACTTGTAGCAATGCCATTGCTTTTCCCACGCTAAGTGAAACAGCTTCTAGTATTGGAGTCACAAGGGCTGAATTAAACGCCGTGGTGCATGGATTATATCAACACATGGAAGTCCAGAGCAATAGAATACTCGACAAGATGAATGCATTGCAAGAGGAGGTTCAACGACTAGAAAGTGATATAAAACCATCGCCAAAGAGGCTCATGTTTCGGAGGGATGGAATACTCCTCAACGGGCAACTGGCATTACCATTGGCACATTCCCCCAAGCGGAAAGTTCATGGCCACGACCAACTATCCACGAACGTTCGTCAAGGCGAACTTTTGAAAGAATAGTCGACGACTATCCCTGGAGTCCTCACAATGATGAGGAATACATACCGTAGATGATCGAACAGAAAAAGGAGAATGAAGGTAGGAGAAAGCAGAAAGTCTCGAAAAAAGTTCGGCGCTTTAAATCCTCCGACTTCACTCCCTTGACTGACACTCCGGAGAATATCTTCTTGGCAACAAAAGATGTTGTCATGTACCCCAAACCACCTCTGATGGGGAGGGGTGCGCCAAGCAATGGAAAATTCTGTCAATTTCACAATCAGCCTGGCCATGATACTAACCTATGTCGCCAGTTAAAGAAAGAGATTGAAGAATTGCTGAAACAGAATGAACTGCAACAATATGTGAAGAAAGATAGAAATGACCTCTCCTCATCCTCTAAGGGGCAGCTGGTTCCCGCTCAACAATGCAGCTCATATAAAAGAACTGTAGCGCAGGGAGATGAAGGGCCTATTATCAGTGTCATCACGGCAAGCCCTCACCCGACAGGAAAAAATTGGATGAGAAGGGAAGACATGCTCATGCCTCAAGGAAGTCCTCAAAGTGAAAGGAAATTTCGAGTCTGAAAGATGCTGCCATCTAGTCCTCTCATGCCGAAGATTCGATTCCTAAAAGCCTGGGACAACAATTGCTTTCATATTTTACTTAAACGCCTTGTTACAAATTTATCAAAGAACGCTGAATGTATCATTCTTGTATCAAAAGCTATTGTAAAAACAGGGCAAATAAATAATAGAAACTATAAGTCTTGTTTTCTCTATTATTACCAGTCGCTTATTTTATTTTGATATGTAAAGTACTCTAAAAGTATCACTAAAAATGTCGATCTAAATTTGCAGGCAATACCAAACAACCCTTGGTAGCACTCAAAAGCAAGTTTTAAACAACAAAATTCCAGGGTCGAATCCTAAATAAGAAGTACTCTAAGCAAACAAATAGTGATTTGGCTGGAGTATATTTCTTTGGTTAAAACTACCCGCCAGCAGAAGAAGATGATGCATGCTTAAAGATGGCACCAAGGAGTTGCTGATATAATCAATCAAACTCACAACTGTCAAAAGAGAACCAATTCCAAGAACTTGGAACGGCAACCATTTGCGTTCATATTTTACTTGAAAGCTTTGCTGAAATATTGTAAAAGAATTACAAATATATGATTCTTCTATTGAAAGCAATCGCAAAACAAGCGAATTACAAAAAGCTATAAAGTGGATATAGGCCCAGTTTTTGGCTAAGCCACTATAAATCTTGTGTTCTCTACTATTATAAACTGCTTTGTTTTATTTCGACATATAAAATACATTAATTGTGTTATTAAAATGTCGACTTAATAATGCAGGCAATAAAGACAAAGCTTACCCGTCGTAAGACCAATTGATCTCCAACACCACTCAGCAAGCAAGCACTAAACCATGCAAAATTTCCATACTCAAATCCTACAAAAGAAGTGCTTCAAACAAAAGTGGGCAATGCGGATGGAAGTGGACCATCTCTAACTGACTGCAAATGTTTGAACAAACAAACAACCAGTTAAATAGCCTGTGTCTACCACCACCAACTTGCTTAACTATGAAGCGTATTTCTTTGGATAAGGGAAATCATTGGCAACTAAAAAGTGTTGACACTTGCAAAAGACAATGGGGATCACTAACGTGAATGAATGGCAAAAGAGACATGGGCGAGCAAGCATCAATCAGCAAAAGACCTCTTCGGAGGCACAAGCCCTCTACGGAGGCACAACTCTTCGGAGGAGAATGACCTCGAGCGGGCCTAGCCAGAAAAAGAGAGATCTTTCTCGATACAAAGTTGCGGAATGATCGGTCGATACACTTCCGTGAATCCGTCCAACCGAGAGAAAGAAACTCCAAACTTCCAGGCAAAAGCCTTACTCAGAGGCACACGTTTCATCGAGATTGAAATAAAACTTCCAAGTGTTGAAACGTGAAAAGCCCTCTTCGGAGGCCCATTTCACCACAGTTGAAATGCTAAAAGACCTCGAGCGGGACAAACTAGAAAAAGAGAGATCTTTCTCGATACAAAGTTGCGGAATGATCGGTCGATACACTCCCGTGAATCCGTCCAACCGAGAGAAAGAAACTTCAAACTTCCAGGCAGTAACCCTACTCAAAGGCACACATTTCACTATAATCGGTCGATACACTCCCGTGAGATGAAATGTGAAAAGCCCTCTTCGGAGGCCCGCTTCCCAGCGAACAGGGAAAAATAAAAGCCTCTCCCAAGGGGCATAAACAAAAAGACCTCCTCCCGGAGGCGCAATCACACAAGAAGCCTCTCCCCAGAGGTACAATCGGAAGAAAAGCCCTCTTCGGAGGCAAAATGCTTCTCTACGGAGACCGAATGCTTCTCCTCAGATACCAAAGCCCTCTTCGGAGGCAAAATGCTTCTCTACGGAGACAAAATGCTTCTCCTCAGAGACCAAAGCCCTCTTCGGAGGCACAAGCCCTCTTCGGAGGCACAACTCTTCGGAGGATAAAGACCTCTAACGAGGCATATGCCGCAAAAAAGAAAGTTCTCTACTCAACAAAAAAGATTGGAGGAGTCATGACCCTCCAACCATGAGAGAGTAACTTCCAGGCAATAAAAGCCCTCTTTGGAGGCACATTTCACTAGGAGTTGAAGTGTAAGAGCCTCTCTTCGGAGGCCCACTTCACCAGAGTTGAAATGCCAAACAAAGTAAAGCCCTCTTCGGAGGCACATTTCACCAAGAGTTGAAGTGCAACAGCCGTTCTTCGGAGTTTCACTTCATCAAAGTTGAAATACAAAACAAAAATAATAATATAAAAGACCTCTTCCCAGAGGCAGAAATGAAAAGACCTCCTCCCGGAGGCACAATCAAGCAGAAAGACCTCTTCGGAGGCACACGTTTCACCGAGATTGAAATAAAACTTCCAGGTGTTGAAACGTGGAAAAGCCTTCCTCAGAGGTGCAACTTTTCAAAGAAACAAAAATCAAAAAGCCCTTTACTATGGCATA
Source organism: Allium cepa (assembly GCA_030765085.1). Taxonomy (NCBI): domain Eukaryota; kingdom Viridiplantae; phylum Streptophyta; class Magnoliopsida; order Asparagales; family Amaryllidaceae; genus Allium; species Allium cepa. Next base: position 751,299,528 of record CM060931.1, on the reverse strand, counting down.
AAAAAAATCCTCATCAAAGGGACACTTTAACTTTCAAAGGAAGAATGAGTTACCTATTCTGGAAAATAATCTTCCTCAAAAAGAAGTTAAAGTACCCTTCAGAGGCCCGCTTTACCACATAGAAGAATTCACTTGGTAAAATGTGTATATACACAAAAGAAAAAGTGATTTCTTCGAAGGATGAAGCGTAAAAGCTTATATGGAGGGAGTTGTACTCTGTTTCTTAACGAGATAAAATTTCTCCAAGTATGAAATAATTATTCTCCAGAAAATAAGAGTACAAGTCCCCTCGAAGTATAAAATATTGCAGCGAGCTTATGGTATGGGGGCAGCATGGTATAGTTACATACAACATGGTATAGCTACATTGGTAAAATTACGCTCGAACAACATACGACAAGCTCACTGCAATATCATATAAATAAACTTGTACAAAAATGAATAATAAATGCATTCTCAAATTCAAACAGGAGTTTGTACAGAAAAAGAATCATTTTATTCAACACTATTAACATTTTATACAGGTACAGGTTTCAAAGTAGAAAGTAAAAGAAAAGCAGGGGCCGGTACCCGCACAATCCCCGACTAGCACGTGCAAAAATAAAAAACAAAAAAGCTAAAACTGGAAGCTTCATTTCTTCTTGCCACCTTTGGAACCTTCACCCGGCCGGATGGTTAGCTTTTGGGGCCGATCTATATGCATGAGGGAAGAAGGAGAGGGAGGTACAACTGGTTCAACTTCCGGTTCCTCTTCAGTAGCAATGATGCTCTTCCTCCTCCTCTTTGATGTTCCATGCTTCTTTCTCCTCTTTGAAGAAGATTCACTTCCGGGAGTAACAAGTTTAGACAAAATTATGTCATCAGAAGGAGTCCGCTTCGGAGATATCTCACCTCCCTCAAGTCCTTCGTCTTTTTGCTCTTGCGAAGCAGCTGGGTCATCCAAGCCCCGAAGGGCACCTATTATTTCTTCCTGTGATCCCAGATGAGGAGTATGAGTGATTGGGGGAGGCAGAGAAACAGTAACTGGAGGTGGAAAAGTTTGAATGGTGCTCAGCGCTTTCTCTACAAAGGAAAAGATAAAAGTGTCAGTATTTCCCGCAAAAAGAGGAGACAATGGCTCGTCGAGACTCAAGAGATAATCAAGAAGCTCGCCAAATTCGTAAGAAACCGGCAAGTTGTCTCCCTGAGCATTATTAGGGTTACCTGGAGAAGTTGGTGGTATCACATCAATTTCGTAGTCTACAGCTTCAGCACTCTCTTGTGGCTCATCTACAGCTTGTGTAATTGCAGCTCCGATATCAGCTTTAGTAGGAATCGGTGTATGAGAGCTAGAACCAGCAATGTCAACATCGACTGAAGTTGAAGGAGGGACAAGGGCAGTCAAAGTTGATTCTTTTCCTTGATGCTCTTCCCCCATCGTTTCAGCTCGCGATCTAGCAAGTTGCTCCTTCCCTCTAGCAAGGGCTGTGCGAGCTTCGATGTCTAAATAGTATGCCTCTAGCTCCTCTTCCGTGTACCCGGCGCCTTTAAGCATATTAAGCGCGGCTTCCCATACTTCAGCTAGGGTAACCTCATATTTGGGACCCAGGAATGCAAGACTGCTACGCCCTAACACACTTTGCAAATAGAATTCAAATAATATCGAGCCGATTTCAGCTTTGGTAACTTCATGAGCTTCTTCAGCTGCAATTCTACCAGCAATAGCCTCATCTCGCTCTCTTTCGACTTTAGATAGTTGTGCTTTCAATTTTTCAATTTCTGCAACCTGAAAGCTAGTTTGCTCTCGTAACTGAGTAATATCAGTACGGTAGCCCTCTACAAGTTGCTCCAGCCCATCAGCCTTGGCCTCGGCATCCCTTTGCGCAGCATGAGCATCCCGCACCTGCTGTTGGAGCACACTCTCCCTTTGAGAATAAGAAGAGGAGGAAGTGGCAAGCTCCTCTTTGAGTTTCCCAACTTCCGCTTCAAGTTTTTCATTATAATCGGCAATGCTCCTCATTTCTGCATCATGCTGCTTAAGGGTCTTTTGCCATTCGGTTTTGTCATTCTCCATGGTCAGCATAGCTTCGAGATTGGCCCGATTCACCCTTTGGAGCTCATCAACAAGTTTTTGCCAATTCGACATCCTCTCAATGTCAGTTTTGACGGCATCGAGGTTCCGTAACATGGCATTTTTATCTATGGGAACCATGTCAAGGTCGATGCGAACTCCTTTTAAGCACCAATTTGGAAATCGGCTTTGGAGAGTGGCTGGACCTGTCCAACTTGGTAAGAAGGCCTGTTGATAATTACCTGGATATCAGTGTGGGAAGCGGCAGGAGACTGAGAAGAAGTAGGAGCAATAATCTTTTCAGAAGTTGCAGGCATTGGCTCCTCACTGATTTTAGCCCGTTTACTCGAGTCATCAGTTATGTGACTCTTCCCTCTATCATCGTGAGAATTGCGTTTGTGGGAGTCACCCTCTTTGTGGGAAGAATCGTATCGGTCATCCGGTCTTCCATAACGTTCTTCATGGGCACATCTCTCCCGAGCCTTCCTAGCGGCCCTCTCTTCATCAGTCTCTCTGTGAACAGGAAGATAGCGCTTATAATCATACTGGCCGCGTCTCCCGTATCGCTGGAAGTCATCATAATACGAGCCACCTCGCTTCATTGAAGAACCTGAAATTGGAAAAAGCGCAACTTTAGAATTTTTTGAAAGTATGAAGAGCTAGGCGTATGAGATATCAAAGAATCCTAGTCATGTGTGATGTGTAAACTAAACGCGTCAGACTGGAATACGAACCGCTCGTCGGTTGAGGGGTAACGACAGGTTTTATAGCTAATGGCAACTCTTGGGATAAAGGAGTCTGTTTAAGGACGGATGTTGCTTCAATCGCCGGAGATATAACTTTGACACTGGCAGAATCATCTTTAAAGAGTTCTTGAGAGGTAGTCATTATGTCACTTAAACTCCCAAAGATGTCATCACCATCGTGCCTAACCAGGCTCCCTCCATCGACTCTTTCCTCAACATTCTCCCCGGTTTGATGAAGGGGCTCTTCTTCTTCAATCACTAGAGAAAGTTCAAGCTTGTCAGATGGCCCTACAGCATCTTTCGGAGTTGAACACTTCACTAGTGAAGCCTCGGCAGCAGGTCCTTTTGGTATAGATGTGTTGGTAGAAGCTGGGGCATCCGACGCTCTAGCCGGAGAGTCTGGGATTTCATGAGGATGTGTAAAACGAGAAGTATGCAAAAGTCCGTACTGATGCAAAAATTCGTCTTTCAACAGAAATTGAATATCTCTCTCCTCAACTGGCACGGCCATAAGGCTCTCGAAAGTTGGCTTGTGACTGGGATCCCTAGAAGGAGGAGGGAGCGCTGAAAATAAAAAGAAGCGGAGTTAACACTTAGCAATTCAGTCTCGCAAAAGTCGGATAACAAACGAAGTAAGGATGGATGATCTTACTTCCTTCCCTCCACCCAGCATAAAACCCCGGGGGGCAACGAACAAAGAAGAACTGGGTTAGAAATCCATGAGCAGTGTCGGGAAGGCCAACGATTAATTTGCGGTTTCGGGCGCTTCTCACAACAGTAATAGAAGGATGATCTTTGGTCTGGGTAAAGGAACATAAGTAACAGATTTGATCAAACTTCGGAAGTCGATCAAGCGTTCTCCTAAATAGCACACACAACCCCATTAGAATGGCATAGCCATTGGGGTGTAATTGGGATGGGGCAATGGCCAATTGACAAAGAAGTTGTTGGAAAAAGTCATTGAAAGGAGGAATGCCCCCACTCAGGCACATTTGTCGGTTAAATGTCACAAAGCCAGAGGGTGCTATGTCAGCAGTGTTACTTCTCTCGGGAAGAATGGCATCTGATTCAGCAATGCCAAACTGAGCACACAACTGGCGAAAAACTTTGTATGATAGCGTGGTAGGGGCTTTTTCGGGAGGATTGACTAGTGGAGCCGGAATAACAGTTGCCTCTCCAATCTGAACTGTTGTATCTTCTTCCTGAGAAATCATTCTACACAAGCAACTGGATATTCAAATATGAAGGTGCACGTTTCCTAAAAGTGTGAAGTGTCGTGCAGAACTAATAAAAATAACAAGTAAATATAACTGGAGTTAAACTAGTCGACGATTGATCGACTACGAAAATTTCAGAACTTGTTAATCTAAAGTTCAAGCATAATATTAGTGCAGACTGGTCAGTTTCAATTGACTATTTCAGTGTCGCTTTAATATTTTACTTGAAATCGATGAGTTGAAAGCGCTTCGTTCACATAATTTATTTAAGTTAATTATCTGTTATTAACTAATCTGTCATTTGATGTGGGCAGTCGATGGCTGTATATTCGTCCCAATTTTCTGTAAATGTTGTATTGGACAGATTATTAGCTTGCAAGTTAAAGTGACCGGTGAGTGAATGCAATAAAGTTCAACAGTTCAAAGTCCATGCAACGGTTCAAAGTACGAACAAAATTCATACAATTCATGACTCGCCAACGACTCAAAGATTTTCCTTTTAATATCTTATGGGTTAAGTCAGGTCATTGGTTTTCTGACTAACTTGCCCACGACTTAAGGATTAAGGGGCGAGTCAGTTTAGGTTGCTTCAATTTTAAGTCAATGATGTTCTAAGTCGGCAGTGCTTTGGGTCAAAGGTCGTGAAACAGAGGAAGGACTCCAGTGGAAAAGCAGTGGGAAATTTCCTAAGTACTAACACGGCCACGACTCAAGATTTCAAGCTTTAACTCGGCTATGACTCAGGGCTCGAGTCGTAAAGGTTGCTATGTCGCAGAGAATACTTGGTCGCGTAAGACTTCTGAATCATACTCAAAACAACGATTCACTCCTAACCCGTTAACTTCTTCTCCTAACCCGTTAGTCTTTTCTCCTAACCCACAAGCTTTTTTCTCCTGACCCATTAATCCAGTAACTTCACAGTCCCCAACCTTAATCTTATCACACTACGAAATCGTTATAAATCGCGAGTTATCCTGAATCAAATCAAATAGCCTTAAGTCCACCGATGATCCATGCAGTAGTATTTGCAAGGCTCAAGGATGTAAATCGTGGGCGGAGATCGATGATGGTGATCGACGATTGGGAAAAAGAGAAAGTTGCTTACGTGGTGTGAAGCTAAAGATGGTTGGAAGTAAAATTGGGTCGAGATCGCCTTTGGAAGCTTGAAGACGTGATAACGGCAGGAATGGCTCAGGGGATAAGTAATGAGAAGAGTGAGATAGGAGGAACGACTCAAGCATTTTATATCTGGAGGCGCTGTAACTCGAATCGGCGCGCCCGGGTTATGATGAGTCGAAGCACGCGACTTACAACTTAAGCGTGTGCTTCGAGGGGAAAATGTTAACCCCGTTTCGCCCACGAGTTAAGGAGCTTACGAGTCAAAGAGCCCACGAGTTAAGGAGCTTATGAGTCAAAGAGCCCATGAGTTAAGGAGCTAACGACCTAACAGGTTAAGATCTAAACGACTTAGGGAATGCCACGACTCAACAGCCTTAGCTCGTTGCCAACCTAAAATGAATGACGACTCAACTGATTGCCGACTTAACGACTCAGGAGGGACAGCGACTCACTGGGTTATAACCTTAATGCCTTAAAGGTGTTGGCCGACTCAAGGTACTTCACGACTCAGCAAGTTACCGACTCAACAATTGAGGAGTTGCACGAATTAAAGAATTGTGCGACTTACGACCTACCTTGAATCGTCAGCGACTCAAGCAAGCAAACAAGAAGCTACGACCAGTTAACTCGTGCGCGACCACAGCTCACAACTTACGACTTAAGAAAGTCCACGACCTAAAGGAGTGACAACTCAAAGCACTAAAAGGAAGAGTCAACAACACTTAAGTCGCTGCTGACTTATAACTGCAGATAAGTCGTTCACGACCTAAGACTTAGAGACAAGTTCAATACCATGCTGTAATGAAATGACTCATTGACAACTTACGACTTATGATGAGTCGTGTACGACTCATGCTAGCATAAAGGAAGTTGCATTTGGTTAACTCAGGAACGACTTAGAACTTGTATCATTCATTCAAATGGGTGCATAACTTTGGACCAAGCCATGAGCTAAATCCAGTAGGTCGGCCGCGACCTACCATGAGTCATGTACGAGTTACGACTTATCATGAGTCATGTACGAGTTACGACCTAACTCCGAGAAATGTCTATAAATACGACCCTAGCTCCAACTAGAAGGGGACTTTTGGCTCATTCTTTTCAAGCATTGATACTCTGCTGCATTCCAAACCGACTCGACACTCAAAGCTTTCAAGACACGTAGAACGCTACCAACAACTTCAAGAAGGAATCTCATACATCCAACATGGATTTGAAGACTTTCACTTACATTGAAGTTTAAGCTACTCGTTCAAAGCGTTTAGTAATTCGAAGTGTATTGTACTTGGGAAGAATTGTATCGACTTGTAACGAAATCATCAATAAAGATATTCAAAGTGGATGTAGGCAAACTATTAAGCCGAACCACTATAAAACTGCTGTTGTTTACTGTTTTTTCTGCGGTTTTCTGCTTATACTATGTTCCCGAATCATCGGGTGGTGCTTTCACAGCTACACTTTGCACACCCGGGTGTTAGCATTCAAATTTTAAGCGTTAACAAAATTAAATTGAAATGGTATATGAATTGGTTGAAAGAAATTGAATTAGTGTTGAAATCATATCAATTGCTCGTGGAAGTTATTTAGAATGCATTTCTTTTAGAGTTGATGTGTTTTAGCTGTTTAAGTAAGAGAAATGTTATAAACTTCATATATATAGTGCTTACATGTTTAAATTGAGTAAGTACAGGTACCTGAAGGTCATTTGACTAGATTCGATTGCACTAATTGGTAAAATAAATAAGTCGCTTGCTTAAAATGCTAAATAAAGGTACGCCTACGCAATAAAAATAGGAAATATGAACTGTTTCTGTTTTTCCGACGGTGTGGGTCGACGTATATATATTTATATCTCTTGTCAAATTGCAAAAGCTCCTCCATACAAAGGAGACTCTGTCAAAAAATTTCGAAAATTTTGGGATTAAGAAAAAAAATTGGGAAAATTTTTTGTTAGCGACAAGACGATTTCAAATTGGGGATTGAAATAAATTAATGGATAAAACTAATTTAAATATTGATATGAATCAGTTGTAAATGGAAGATAAAATTCAATATTCAGAATTGAAGATAAATTGGATTCATATGGAAATGAGAAAACTAATTTGAATAGAAGTAGATATGAAACCTATGTAAGAAAGTTACGATTGGATATTATTGCTAAGTAGGAAATGCAGTTATTATAAAGGGAAGAGAAAATTGGATTTGATTTCCGGAGATAATGTGAATTGCCCGACAAAAAGGTATGTACTTAAATTTCTGTATGAAATTGATTGAGTTTTTGATCTAGCCACTTGGCTTTGTTTTCTTTTGAAATTTGGGAGACCATAGAGGCATTTTGTAGTTGTACCAAGCTAGCTGCGCAAAGGTGGCGCTGGCAAAAAATTTCGGAAATTTTGAGAGTTAGAAAATTTTGATAATTCAAAATTTGGTTTTAAATTGAAATTTGAATGATTGAGCAAAAGGGTATTGTTTGAAAACTATGGGAGAGTTTGGGAAGTTAGTAAGAATGATAAGGGGTCTTTTATAAAAGTTAGTTGGTAGGATGTTGAATTGTTGGTTTTGGGGGAAAAGTAAACGGGTATTGGACCATTCTTCCTAACTAGTAATTTCGGGGACGAAATTCTTTTAAGAGGGGAGGAATGTGACGACTCGGAATTTTTAACAATTTAGATTGGAATATTTAATTGATTTTAAATATTTAAAAAGTTAATTTTTACTTGAATTCAAATATTATTATTAATAGGAATTAAGTTATCGGATTTAATAAACTGAAATTGGGTAAAATGTTGAATCTGGATTTTTGAGCCTGTTAAAAATAATTTGAAGGCTTATAAAATTTATAATGATGAAACTGAAGATAATAGAATGGTTGAAATTTAATTTAAAGGTGATTTGTTCGGTTTTAATAATATATCGTTTAAATTGAATTTAAAAATAGCTTTCCGAGGTACAGTCTCGGAATTCAACAAAACTAGATCCATTGGATCCGTAATAGTTAGTTATTATCGGATTTCAATTTTCGTAGTAATCGGAATTGTCATTTGACCCTGACAGCTCAAAATGTCTGGCCTTTGTTTCAATTGTTGCTGTAGCTAGGAATGTCAGAATGCTAAACGATTCAAAAACGTACCCATTTCATGCTGCTTTCTCGTGCCAAAAAAAATACCTCGTCCTTACCTTCTGAAGGAAGCCTCTAGCTTTCGTTATATTAATCAAAACCTACCCCTTCTTTTAGAAATCATTCTGAAATTTTATCTCTAAAATAAAATGGCCGAACAATCTTCAGCCTCGTTCGAATTAAAAAAATCGATTCGAGAAATGGACTTCGCTCGCTCTCTCTCTCTCTCTTGTCCCTCTCGTCCTCAAAATTTGAATAGAAGAAAATCCAAATCGATCGCGCATAGAAGAAGAATAGCGACGTCCAACTTGGATAAAAAAGAAGAAAGAAATCATATCAAATCACGAAGAGAGCTCGCGCTCGCGTGCGTTGCGACAGGGTAGAAGGATAGTCGTTCAATTTGTAATGACGAAGTCGTATCAACGATTAGGGCTAGGGAATTGACCTGCGATGCTCGCAAGGTGGCGTCGAGTTGAAGGAAGCTCGACTCACGAGCAGATGAAGGGGTTCGATCTGGGTTAGCATGGTAGGGTCGCGATGTTGCTGACTTCTTTGGGGGAAATGGCGACATGCTGTTGCGACCTAAAGAGGGCGGTTAGGCATTTCGCGTTTGGGCGAGTTCATTGGTGGGTAAGGAGTGTCGTGGAAGAGTCGACAGCATTGTGGGGGTGAGCATCTTCTTGATTTCTTCTTCTTGGGTTTGAAATTTAAAATGTTCAACTTTGGAAATAATTTCGGTTATAAACTATTCAAATAAGGAATACGCATATGATTAGAAAATCTTAGGTTCCCTACTGGAGTAAGAAAATAAATATACACGTTTAAAACTTACTGTAACATTTTTAATAATGCATTACCGGTTAATGGTTTAATTAACTCATTTAATTATTTTTGTTACTAGGAATTTAGTTACCATGGGGAAATTTATTTAAAATTTAAGTTATTGGTTTGATTTTAATTATTAATTAATTAAACTTATTTAAAAGGATAATTGACTGTTTGTTTATTTAAAATGTTAATAAGCCATACAATGCTTTTACAAGGTTTGAAATTGTGAAATTAGATCAAGATTGAATCGGATTGCTAATATAAAATTTCAAAGGCGAGTTAATCTCTCTCCTTTGGATTTTTATTTAAATTTAAATGGTTAAATTTAAATAAATGGTTGAATGATTGAACTGATTTGATGTGCACTGATGATCTGGTGAATTTGGTTTTTAGTTGGTTCTCGAGTTAATTGTTGCTTGACTCGAAGTATTCGAGTTTTAAATTGTTTTAAACTTAATGTAAATAAGAAAATGGTTCATTTTAAAGTTAATTAGGGTTTAATGATTGGTGATTCATTAAATAGGTAGGGTACTTTAAATGGATAATTAATTAATTAAATTAATTAATGATTTGGGTTAATTAATTAAGTTTAATTAACTTAGAATGATCATTGGTTGGTTTAATAAGTAATTACCTAATGTAACTAATAAAATATCATTACTTTATGCAAGAAATCAAGAGTTTAAATAAGATAATTAATTAAGGAGTAATTATTTATTTAATGAAGTAAATAAAAGATAGTTAAATACAGGTTGAGATTAATCGAGAATGATTAATATCATGGTTTAATTAATGTAATTAATTTAGATTAGGATAAATTAAAATATAATTGGAAATCATTAATTCATATAATTAATGATGTAATTAAAGGTTGATTAATTAAGATTGATTAATCAATAATAAGTGACTTATGAGAAATTAACTAATATAAGTAACTAAGGATTAATGTAATTAATATAGTTAATTAATTTATGAAGTAATTAAGATTACTTACTGATTTTTGGTTAAGAATAATTAATATTGTGAAACTAACTAAAGTTAATTACTTGAATGTAATTGAAGGATAATTAATCCAGGATGATTAATTAAGATGAATAATGAAGGGATGGTTGATTAATTGATTTGAAATTAATTAATGTTAAATGAAGAAATCTAAGTGGTTGAGGTTAGTAGTTCAATCAGGATTAATTAAATTAAGTTGTATGTGATTAAGCTTTGCTTATGGTTGATTGAATGGTATTGGATGCTTTGAATGAGTTGATATCTCTGAATATTAAATGTGGTGTATTTCATTTGGATAACTTGGGTTAGGATGACATGAGACTCGAAGAGACCCGAGTTGGGTATTAGGAAATACCCGAAACCACTTCAAATTTTTATGCATGGATGTGTGAAATCTGTAGGCTGGAGTGAAGTGATTTAAAGGAATTGGACTATTTTAAATCTAAATCTTTGGTACTTAGAAAACTTATGTGTGAAATAAGTTATGTCTATAACATATTGTGAACTTGTATATTGGTATGAGTTACCCCGGGTTCTATATAAGTTGCATGCTTACTATTCCATGTTGGATGAGTTTACTCATGCTGGTTTCCAGCCTGACTCGTGTGTTACTTTGATGTAACGCTCGGATCAGACCAAGTATTATAGATTTTCAGGTAAGGACGTTCTGGAACTCAGGACGCAAGTTGGACGGCAAGAACGTATGGAGTGTTTCCGCTGTATTATATTGTTGTATATCTGAGACATGATAATTGTGTATATCCAGTGTCTATGTATATGTGTAACCCTGATGTATTAAATATAATCGACAGATATAGTATTCTTTTTTAAACTGTTATTATTTATTATATTTTATCCACTGCGAATGTGAGATGTTGATGTTTCTAATCTTCTTCTTCGATCTCTGTCTTCTTTTTCCTAACTATCTGGAATATTCGGGATCGAAAATTTCGGGTCGTTACAATAAAGGTTTTATACTAGTAATAAATACTAAAACTCGTTCACGAAATTGATTTCAACACTACCTTTGATACAAAGATCAATTTTAAAAATCGTTTCCCAATCTATTAGTATATACAAACCTTTACCTCATTCGGATGAGAATTTCAATTAAGCCGGTGGTTATGAGACATTAAGCTAAACTCATTTATTTACTAGCTTAGTGTAATTTACACTTATTGATCAATGATGATCATCTTATGATTTAGACTTATGATGAGTAATGTCTCTTTGTCCGCGTGAGGGACTGTACTCCGTTCTGTAGAGCTTCGGCTCATTTTTATGGGGTAGCGACCCATGGTCTTTTGATCGTTCATGAAGCTTCAGCTCATTTTTATGGGTTAGCGACTAATGGGATAGCTTTCCATTTATGATACACGTGTTGGTGAGTTTTCATGCTCCCGTTTGTGATAGGCCTTCCCCCTTTTTGTTTTTCGGATTTCTAGTTATTAATTTCTGGAATTTGTGTTTCACCAATTATTGTGATTTGGTGAATAAAAATAAAGAATATGACAATCTTTTTTGGTGTTTGAGAAAACTTGAAATATTGTATGCTTTTTATTATTATCATATATGTTTTTCATATCTCTTGTCCTATATCATCTTACACAATAATTATAGCTAGACAGATCCATTTATTATTTTTCATCTTAAATAATACCCGGGTCAGACCGAAGTGTTTTCAGTGCTCCCACTTGACTTCTTAGCAGAGGCTAGCTCCCGAATTTTGGCTAACTACTTTAGCTTAGTAGTTTTTATCTTTCATGTATCCGAGATAGAGACTCTTTGATGTATGGATATTCTTTTGTGTTGTACATGTACCTATTCTTTTGTGATATAGTGGATCTTGTATGACCACTACTACGATGTTCACTTTTATGTATTATATTCATATCTGTTTTCGCCTTAGTGATATGAATATCTATTTTCAATTTTATGTTATGAATATTTTATATTATTTTCGAATGGCATTTAGCCACCATGTAGTGGATTTGAGTTTGGATTGGATATATCAGATTTCCTCTTGAAATGAAATGCGTGACATACCATCTGACATATTGGTACTCGCCCAAATTAATTATATAGTTGGTCCCTCCTTAACAGCCTTATTCTTCACACTAGCCCATTGTATTACCCCATAGTGTCCTTGATTAGTGTGAGTATAGAGGTGAGGCATCACAACTTGGTATCAGATCCAAACTTCGAAACAATATAGGATATTATGACGAGAATCATTGTCCTATGTCTCTCTTAGGAATCATGTCTTAGGATTTAATTTGAGTCTTAGGGTCCGTCCTGTCCTATCTTATTTTATGATGCCTTGTTTTATCAATCAAGCTTATTTGAATTCATTCCGAGAATAACCTTTTTCTTATTCTTTCTTTTTGTTTAAGAAGGGAAATGGTTAGAATAGGCCATCCTAGCACTAACTGATCCAGTGATCCTCCTTAGGATGGTATATTCTTTTCTGCTCAACAGCTTTTGGATCCTGTAAAGAATGCCAAGCTACCGGTCCCATTCCTAAGCGTACTCATCCTAAATCTGGGTTTGCATGCTTGTGCACTGATTAAACCCATTTGGGTGGAAATCCATTCAATGGTTCCGAAAGCATTATGGAAGTCCATGTTTGGCTTTGAACATGTGATCGTATCTTTTCTCGCATGAATCTTTTGGATTTACATCGAGTCCAAGTGGGTTCTAACATGCTTCAGGAAAGAGCATTAGCTTTGTATGAGCTTTTGATTTAGGGAATTGTAGAAGCGGACTTACTTAGGAGCAACTCTGAGAAAGGTTCGAGTTAAAGTTTATGCCTGAAGCAGAAAAGGTAACTTTAGCTCGACGCTTTATTGATCTTATTCAGGGTGAATCTTCTATGACAGATTATGTCGAATCTTTTGAATCCCTTTCTAAACATGAGGTCAAGTGTATTAATACCACTTTGAAGAAGAATCAAAGGTTTATCTGTGGTTTGAATAAGAATCTCAAAATTGCTCTACTTCTGAAACTAAGAGCACCTTTCGATCAGCTTGTAGATATCGCTCTTCGACTTGAAGTGGCCGATAAGGAAAGTGATGGTGATGTTTAAGGCGCAAAAAAGAACTTCAACAACAACAAGAAGAAGCATCCTGATAATAAGTTCAAAAGCCCTAATCCCAACAAGAAAGTGTACCAAGCAACTTCGATAGCAAAGTCTTCTACCCTAGTTGTGGAGAATGCTGCAATTGTGGTTCTAAGAATCACTACGCAAATAAGTAATGGACCTTGGACACTTATTTGAATCCATTTTAGGATTACCACCTAAGCAAGCAATTAAGTTCAGAATTAATCTAATTCCAGGAGCTCTACCTATCAATTGTCCTCCTTATCGTATGTCCAATAAGGAAAATATAGAGATGCGTAAACAGTTATCCGAACTGGAAGCAAAATAGTTCATTTGTTATAGATCCTCTCCTTGGGAATAATTAGCTATCTTTGTGAAGAAATCTGACGGTACACTCAGACTTTGCGTTGACTACTGCAAGCTTAATGATCTTATAGCATTGAGAACAAATATCCCTTGCCTTGGAATGATGATCTGTTCGATCAACATTGCGGTGCTAGAGTCTTTTCACAGTTAGACTTAGCAACTTGTTTTCATCCACTTCGAATTGCAGTGGATAGTATTCCTTTTACATCATTCCATACTCTTTATGGATCTTATGAATGGCTTGTTATGCAATTTGGTTTAACGAATGCTCCAGCATATTTCATTGACCTTATGAATTGAATTTTCAAAGACTTTCTCAATCGGTTTGTTCTCCTCTTTATTGATGATATTCTTGTTTATTCTAAAACCGAGGAAGAGGATGAAAAAAATCATCGAATTGTGTTGGAAACTCTTAGGAGCAATCAATTGAAAGAAAAAATTTATAAGTGCCATTTTTGTCAATCTCGTGTGAAATTTTTAGGATACATTATTTATGAAACCCGACTTTCTATGGATCCTTCAAAAATTGAGATGATTCGCAACTGGAAGATACCGGAGAGTGTAATGGAAATCGTGGTTTTCTTAGATTGGTAGGTTATTACCATCTATTAATAAAAGATTTTTCAAAAATTTACCTGTTACTAGTTTGACAAAGTATAGAGTCAAGCACATTTGGTCAAACAAATGTGAAGCGGCTTTTCAGAAATTAAAAGAACTCCTTCCGATGCTCCTATTCTTGTGGTTCCCGAAGGAAACAAAGACTTGATTTTTTTTCCGATGCTAGTCGTATTGGTTTGGGAGCCGTTCTCATGCAAAAGAGGGTGTGTTATCGCTTACTCTTCGAGGTAGCTAAAGCCTGCTGAGACTAGATATGCCACTTAAGATTTAGAGCTCACGACCATTGTTTTCGCTCTTAGAAATTGGCGTCATTATTTTTTGAAGAGAAATTTGTTCTCTACACCGACCAATTTCTCTACACCGACCATATATCTTTAAAGTATTTATTCTCTCAAAAGGAACTTAAATTACATCAACCACGTTGGCTCGAATTCCTTGCATCTTATGTCTTGATAATCTTTATACTATGGGAAAAGGAAACCATGTTGTTGATGCCCTTAGTCATGAGCATTAAGTGGTTGTTTCCATCATGATATCTAATTGAATGATCTCGAGACTTTATCCACTTGTAAGATTCGAGAACATGAATCCAATTCATGTTCATCTCTTGTTTTATGTAGCCTTGAGGCTCATCCCTCCCTTTTAGACCGCATCCTCGAAGCTCAAAAGCACGAACCCAAATTGGCTTATCTTATCCAAAGTTGTAGAGATAAAAATAATATTGATGGTTTGAAAGAATTTAAAATCGATGCTCGTGGTGGCATTCAAAAAATTTGGTAGACTCGTTGTGCAAAATATAAATGATCTCCTTAGGACATTTTAGAAGATTATCATCGTTCTAAATTTACAATTCATCCCGATAGTAGTAAAATGTATGTGGACGTAAAGAGACTTTATTAATGAAATCTGGTATTATTATCTTTATTAAGCATTGCATGACTTGCCAACTCGTAAAGTCCGAGCATCAGAGGCCGGTGGGTTATTACAACCTTTAGACATTCCTATATTGGAGTGGGATTAAGTTCCTATGTACTTTATTGACGGTCTTCCCCGTTCTCGTTCAGGTCATGAGAGTTTATGGTGATTGTAGATAGACTTACAAAATCCACGCATTTTCTTCCTGTTCAGTCCAACCAAATCGTACCTCTTTTGGTTAAACTCTTTGTCAAAGAAATCGTTAAATTGCATGGAGTTCCAACTTCTATTATTAGCGATCGTGATCCATTATTTACTAGTGGATTTTGGAAAGGTCTTCAAAAGTTTTTGAGAACGAAGCTTAATTGTAGCAACGCTTATCATCCTTAGTCCGATAGACAAACAGAGCATGTGAATCAAACTCATGAAGATCTCCTTCATGCATGTGTTCTTGATTTTGGTGAAATTTGGAAAGATCATATTTCCCTTATTGAGTTTTTTTTATAAAAATAGCTTCTAATCTAGTATTGGTATGGCACCTTTCGAGGCACTCTATGGAAGGCCATGTCGATCTCCTTCATGTTGGCTTGGAACCAGCGAGAAGCTGGTTTTAGATCCAGACTTTATTCATGATGCTACAGAAAAGATTAACGTTATTCATCATAGGGTGAAAGAAGCTCACAGTAGACAAAAATCCTATGCTGATAACCGATTAAGGAATTTGGAATTTTTTGTGGGAGATTTGATATTCATTCATGTTTCGCCTATGAAGGGTGTTATGCGTTTCAGTCGGTCAGGAAAATTAGCGCCTCGATATATTGGCCCGTTTTCCATTACCCAAACGCATTGGTTCCGTTGCTTATCACCTTTCGTTACCAGCTCAATTTTCCGCTATTCATGACATATTTCACGTTACTCAGCTATGGAAATACCTTAGAGATTCTGACTCTATTCTAGAGCCTAGTGTCATTGAAGAAATTAAGGTTTCACCTAATTTGACTTATGAGCAACATCCTATTCGCATCATCGCTACGGAGGTTAAACGCCTTCGTAGTAAGGACGTTCCGCTTATGAAAGTTCAATGGTCCGCAAATCCTAAGGATTGTTCTTGGGAATCTAGAGAATTCATCGAGCGAAAAAATCCTGATTTACTCTCTCTTGCTCCTTAAGGTGAACTTCTCATTTCAATCTTCCTTTTTGTGTTGTTATGTCATGGAATGGTTGTTACTCTTTATTACCTTCTCAAATATTGCGAGGACACGATTTATTTAAAGAGGGGAGTTTGTAACAACCCACGTATTTTATGACTATATATTTAAATGTTTTATTTAAATATAGCATTGTTAATTGAAATTAGAGTTTGAAATGTGACCTTTTGAGTATAGTCAATTCCAGACTCGAGATTACTTTCGTTGAGTTCAGATCGACGTTTGTAACTTGTTTAGAAATAAACACTATTGTAACTGGGGTTGATTTGGGTTTTGGCATTTTTAGCTGGCTTTGGGCATTGTTCTAGCCCATCAACCAGACCCTCTTCTACCAATACCCCTAATTCCTCTCCTCTTTCTTTATTCCATTCACAATTGCCTAACACTCCAAGCAAAAGGAAAAATGTGACAAAGGAAGGAAATTAAGATTCCTAAGCCCTAGCTTTTCTTACGAATTCAAATTCAAGTAATAAACCGAAGAGAAGCTTGGGTACGCATCCTTTTCATCTTCTCCATCTCAACCTCTCTTCAATTTTCAGAATTTTCTATATCCTAACTTAGGAAATATTTGCATGTGATACTAGATTAGAGATTCTAGATGTAACGACCCAATTTTTCGACGTCCGAAAATCAACATCAATACGTCCACTGTATTAAATGCCGAGCAATCGAATGCCGGAAAAGCGGCCTGTTAGGGTTAAAGAAGAAAGAGGTAGAAGAAGAAATAGAGACAATATCAGAATCTCACAATCGTAGCGGAACAATATATAATAAATAAATGACTAATCTTTAAATCAAAAAGAAATATATCTGTTTATAATATTACATCATCAGATACAACATAATTCAGGACAATTATGATAACTCGTCTTCCCAAAACTAAATACCAATCTTACGGTACAACAGACAATACATCTATGGAAATAAGCCTCGTCATCCATCTCGTCTTCTGAGCTGCACAGTAGTCCATCCAATATTTGTACTCTATAATACTTGGCCTGACCCGAGAATTATAGCGAAATAACACCCGAGTCAGTCTAGAAAACCAGAGTGAGAAAACACACCCAATTAGATTAATAAAGTTTTCAAAATCCTTTTTGAACTCAAAGATATCTCGTAAGACCACGCCATAAATAAACATGCCAGGTTTTTAACCTACGATAACCAAAACATTTTTATCTAAATCCATCTGATATTATAATAGTGTCGATAGAAAGTGAAACATAATCTAGCTGAAATGCTTGCATCTCACGTTTCAGCCTAGTTGGGCACAGTCAAAACCGTACAGGCACTTATTGGAGATTGGATTCCATACAATGGCATAGCTACTAGGGTACCGCCCATCACAATACATGGTCTAGATCACCGTACCGAGGATTCACCTTGACCCCCTACATCACCAGACCGGAGCTACCCCTTACTAGATAGTCCGAATAAGTTCATCCCGTGGGTGGGATAAGCAACCACCCACACAGCCGAAATAAAGGGACATCTAGACAGGGGTGACCTTACCCTAATTCGCTGCTAGCTACTTAGCCTTGTGTGCACCTCCCTATTTTAGCCATTCCCGGTTGATGAGGATCGAGGCTATGCATTACCTTTTTAGCACATATTCACTTAGAATGCTCATCATCCTCCTGACAATGTTCTAAAAACATTCATCCATACAAGTCTATTCCGGGTTCGAACGGAACCGAAGGCAGTAGTCCTACTACATCCATTTTGGAATCACCCTTAGGATTAGTAGCAATTAGCCCTTGCACTTCACTGCTCCATCTTCGACTCTAAGTCTTTGTCTTCCTCACGAAAACATTCAAACCAAATCGAAGTGGTTTTCGGGAAATTAATCCCAATCTCGGTCTCTTCGAAATGATCAGCGCATTGGCTAATATTGATAGTCGGTTATTTAACTATCAATTTACAATCGATAAACAACCATCCGTCTTAATTATATCCAAATTATTGATTTCAAAATATCTTCGCAAGATATTTTTCTACACTTCAACCCTTTGAAAACAGCTTTCAACTCACTTTTCTCTCGCGGAATAAATTTCCAAATATTGCTTATTCCCACTAAAAATCACCAAGTCTAAATACTTTAGATTCTAAAATAAGTTAAATCACTTTATTCTAAAAATATACGTTTAAACATTTAAATTAAAAACTAATTAAAACACTTTGTTCAAATTAATAGTTATGAAATTCTATACTAGATTTCCAAGTAAAACTTAAGCCATAAACCCTTTTGAAAAATAAATAAAAAAATTTATAAGCATAAATATTAGAAAATCTCTTTTAAAAACATAATACTAATTTAACCTTTAAATAATTACTACTAAAATAAATTTGAATAATATTTACATTAAAATTTTAAAACAATTAAAATAATAAATTTTTCTAGAACATTTCTTTGAACAAATTTTTAAAACCTTAAACGTATACATAAAAATCTCCTTTAAAATATAATTGGCTTTCCAGGGAAATACACTTCCCATTTCCACACCTTTTTAAAAATAAACCACTATTTATTTTTAAAACAAAATACACATTCCTTTATAAATTCCCACCATAAATTTATACTTTCAAATATCCACTGATATCTTATTTCACTTTATAAACCCAGTTTATAAATCCCTTAGTCTCATTCTCCTTTTAAAAAACAATTTCAAATACTAAATCGATTTCCAATTTTACTCCATTTTAAAATTTTACCCCTTTACTTGTCCAAATTCATTTCAAAATCTATTAACTCCAAACTCGCTTCTTTATTTATGATTCAAAATCTTATTTTTTAAACTGAAAATATCCATTTCATTCTTTATTCAAAATTCTCCCTTTTAATTCTTCCCAATCGTTTTAAATCTTAGAATTTAAAATAAAATCCTTTAATTCTTAAGCAATATCACTTAAGTCTCCAAAACTCCTTTAATTTCATTTATTTAAAATCTCTACAATTTTCTTTTACATCTCCAGCATTTATTTAATATAATTTAAAATCAAACCTTTATTCTTTCCGAATTCATTCTTTAATTTATCTAAAATTATTTCACTTAATATTTTTCTCTTATATCTCTTTCAAATATCAAATCTTTTATATTTTTCATATCTTCAAAATATCCAAATATATTCATCCAAACTGTAGCATTAAATAATTTCAATTACCAATATAATCAATATAATCATCATAGATTATCACAAAAATCACATCGCTGAATATAAATAAAGTCAACGTTTCGAGGAATCCAATTGGATCCCTCCAACCTATTATCCTGCATCCACAAATGTTAACATAACAATTTAAAATACCAATCCCTCTTCAAGGCGGGATATCGCAGTGTAAATGGCCATCCGTTATTCTACGGGGCACATAGGGTCTCATCCGCTATATAAGGTGGGAAATCAATCGCTCCAATATATATATGTATACCATTATATATAATATCACATCCAGATAATTCAAACAATCAACCAATAATTTAAATTTAACTATTTAAATTTAAAATGTAATCCAAATGAGTGAGATTAACTCACCTTTGATTCTTGTTTGCAACCCATTTCCATTCCGGCTTGCTTTCTATCAGATTTTGACCTTGTATAAACAATTATACAGTTTACTAATATTTGCACTAATCGAAAAATCAATTGCCATTTTATAATTTGATTAACTAAAATTTTTAATTAAACTAATGATTAAATTTAATTAAATTTTAAACTAATTTTCCTTTTTTTAAAAACTTTTAGTAACTAAAATAAATTAAATTAGTTTATTAACCCCATTAAAAATTTAAACTAGCAAGTAAAAAATATGTATATGTATGTCTAATTTATTTTATTTTCAAACTGCCTAAAAAAATCTATATAAGTTTTAAAAATCTAACTTTTATATAAATCCTTATATTTTCCAAAATCATATGTGCATATATGTATTTATGGTTTTATTTATGTATATATTTAGTCTAAAACAGGTATTTGTGTGTGCATATTTATATGCATATATAAACATACATATAAATTTAGGAAAAATTAAAATAAAGTAAAACAAACAGCCTTATACCCACTGCCCAAAGGGAAACCCATCACCCTTGCTGAAACCCTCCTCGAGCCACCCAAGCTTGCGAAATCGATCTCTCTCCTCATTGCCTCGCGACCAAAGACCCAACGCCATTGCGAGCTTGCAACTGAACGCTTCCCCTCGCCTCGCATCGAAGCCTCATGACCCATCGCGAACACGAAACTAAGTCGAGACCCTTTCTCTCTTGCGTTCGCGCACCACCCAACAACGCATGCTGCCGTGAACAAATGCCTCGTCATCCTTGCAGACATCGCGGTTTAAATTGGGATGAAAGCGGCTTCGTTATGACAGGGAGGGAGTGAGACCGAAGTCCGATGGATTGCCTGATATCGTTTCAATTCGAGAGCAGACAAATTTTTTTATGTGAAATTAAATTTATGTTCGGCCAAGATTATATTTTTGAAGAGAAGGGGATAAAGTCTCCATTAGACTAAAAGAGGAGGAAAGGAGTGAAAAGAATTTCGTTCGACGGTGATTTGTATTTCTTTTTTTAGGTTCGATTGAAAAGAGAAACTAGCTATAGAACGAAAACGAAAGAAGGGGGAAAACACGTGCGTCCTCGAGTAAGACATGTGTTCTATGGTTATAAACATGTCAAAATTTGTCAATTATATGAGAATATATATATATATATATATATATATATATATATATATATATATATATATATATATATATATTAATTTAATTTAAATACAAATTTAAATCATCTCGATAAATGCAACTTACAAGCTCAAACCCCTATCGAGGCGTGCCACTAGGTGTTTATAATGTTAAACCCCTATTCTGAACGCGATGAAAAAAGTTTCGAGTCCTAATTTGATCGTATGGAGAAGAAAGCTTTTTGGACTCAGTTATTATATTAAAATTTCAATATAGTTTTCTACGCCTTTATCTACCGTACGATTACATGACAACTCCAAACGCTACGAAAATTGAAATCCGATAATATTACACTATTACGGATCCAATGGAACTAGTTCTTCGAATTCCGAGACTGTCCCTCGTAAGGCTATTTTTAAATACCAATTTAAACAATATATTTTTAAAACTGTACAAAACACTTTCGATTTCAATTTTAAAGCTCTTATTACCTTTAGCATTATCAATACAGATTTTATAAGCCTTTGAAATATTTTTAACAAGCTTGAAACTCAGGATTACATATTTTTTCCCAATTCTAGTATTTAATTTCAACAATTTAAATTATTAAATAAATAGTGATATTTGAAATTCAAGTTAAAAATTAACTCTTAAATATCTCAAATAAATTAAATATTCCAATTTCAAATATCCAAAAAAATTGCGTCGTTACATTCTTCCCCCTTAAAAAAATTTCGTCATCGAAATTACCGGGTAAGAAGAATGGTCTGACACCCGATTACAATTTTCCCCAAAACCAAACAGTTCAACAACTTATCAATCATTTTTTATTAGGAACACATTAACACTCTTACTAACTTCCCAAACCCATCCATATGTTTCGAACAATATTACTCCTTCAACCATTCAAATTATAATTCAAAAACAAATTTTAAATTTTCAAAATTTCTCAAAATTTTTCTAACTTCCCAAATTTTTGAAAAATTTCGCCAGCATCTCCTTTGCGCGGCTTGACAGGTACAACTACAAATTGCCACTATGGGCTCCAATATTTCAAAAGAAAACAAAACGCCAAGTGGATAGATCAGAAAACCATCAAATTTCATACAGGAATTTAAATACATACCTTTTTGTCGAGCAATTCAATTTATCTTCAGAATTCAAAAATCCCAATTTCCATTTTCTTTTAAAACAGCTGAATATCCTACTTGGCAATCATACCCAACCACAAATCAAAATCATTTTATTCTCTTCTTTTCAAAATTTTCGATATCTATTTCATTCAAGTCCGTACGACGTACATATATCATCCGTATGCAATACCAAATACGATCGCTCATGGGATCACACAATTTCATTTTCGAACTAGTATCTTTTACCCGAATCTCTAGTGCGGATTCCAATCTGGTTGCTTGATCAGAAACCGTCATTCTCGTTGCATAGTTGCAAACTATGATAGAGAATTTCTAGAATCAATCAAAAATCCATATCTAGGGTTCGCCGTCGAAAATTGAGTGAAAAACCCTAACTCAAATAAACATAACTATTTTGAAATTCTGTGCTCGAATCTGGATCAAACCGATATGCAAATAAAATAATATGCGTACATCCAACATATTTACTTCAATTGATTATTAGCTATATCAATTCTCTATTATTCACATTCATTTTGATTTCTATCCACTTATCATCACACACACACACCCTATTAAACCTTCATCCACTTCTAACGTAGTATTTCCTGTACCAATTTTACTTAAGAATTTCACTATCCATCCTCTAAGTTCAATTTAAGAATTTTATTTTTACTTCACTACTGAAGTTTACATCCATTTCTACTCACTTTGCCCTTACAATTCTGTGACGCCCCACTTCTATACCCATGCTAGCCAAGGACACTACAGAGTAATGCCGTCAACTAGCGCAGAGAATAAGGCTGTTGAGGAGCGACCATCCGTGTAATTGCTTTGTGCGAGCACCGATATGTCAGGTAGTTTAAGATGCATTTCATTTCAAGAGGAAATCCGACATGCCGATACAAACTCAAAGCTACTACACAGTGGCTATATATAACCTTCGAAACAAATATAGAAATAAACATAACATAAATCAGTCACAGATAATTCATATCACTAAGGCGAAAACAGATATGAATATAACACATGAAAGTGTAAATCAGAGTAGTGGTCAATTAAGATCCACAATATCACAAAAGAATAGACACAAGTGCTAGACAAAAGAATATGTATACACAAAGGAGTTTATATCTCAAATGTATACAACCAAAAACTACAAGCTAAGTAGTTAGCCAAAAGACAGATGATGGTTCCAGATAAGAAGTCAAGAGGAAGCACCTATAAAATCTCACTCTGACCCAAGTATTATTAAGAAGAAAATAATAAACGGATCAGTCTAGCTATAATTATCAGATAAAATGAGACGTAAGAAGAGATATAATAAAAAAAAGTGTGATAACCAAAAATGTCATACTACGACAAGTATACATTAGAAAATTCACAAAAGTCCTACAAAATCTAAAGAATCCCATAGCATCAAAAAGAATGTCATATTCTTTATTTAATTCACCAAGCCACAATAAAATGACATACATATCAATGCCAATCGTAAAAGTTGGTGAAACATAAATTCCAAAAATCATCTATTAGAAATCCACAAATCATAAGAAAAGGATATCCAATCCCCAAAGGAACGCTATTCCATAAACCGAACATCGACGCACCTAAATAGACACGCCCCATGCACAGCCAAACATCGACGCACCTAGAAAGATACGCCCCGTGCACAAATGAACATCGACGCATCTAGAAAGATACGCCTCATGTAGTGTCTAACTTCGATGCACCAAGAAAGATACACCCCATGCAAAGTCGAACATCGACGCACCTAGATAGATACGACCCATGCATAGACAAACATCGACGCACCTAGAAAGATACGCCTCATGCCCCGACTAATTGAGCCGATTGTTCAACGAAGTAAACGAACACCGACGCACCTAAATTGGTATGACCCGTGCGTAAACAAACATCGACGCACCTAAATAGGTACAACCCATGCATAAACAAACATCGACGCACCTAAATAGGTACGACCCATGTATAAACAAACATCGACGCAACTAAATAGGCACGACCCATGCATAAACAAACATCGACGCACCTAAATAGGTATGACCCATGCAAGAAATGAGACGAAGCTCAATAAAATGAGGAACAGTCCTCCACGTGGACAAAGAGACATCGCACATTGCTATTGTAAACCATAAAATGATCATCAATGATCATCAAGAAGTGTAAATTACACTAAGCTAGTAAATATATGAGTTTAGCTTCATGTCCCATAACCACTGGCTTAACTAAAATATTTACGAACAAATTGTAGATTTCCACTCGAAAATTGTCACAAGAGTTTCAATCGAACAAGTCCAAGAATTAACCGATGAGGTAAACACAAGCATTTCATACCACTTGTTTTACTAAGCCGTTTAATTAAATTTCTCATACGAGTGAGGTAAGGGTTTGTATATACAAATAAATTAGAAAACGGATTTAATAAATGAGCTTTGTATTAAAATAGTGTTGAAATCGTTTTGGTTAAAGAGTTTTAATACTTACTACTAGTATAGAAACCTTTGTATTTTAAAGTGACAAAATACAAAAATGATTGTAGAAACAGTCAATCATAAAAATTCACATACGAAGACGTGAATCAAATCCAAAGAAATCGATACCAAATCCATCAAAATGGATATTCCTAAAAATCCAAAGAATGAAGTCATCAAAGTGGATAATAAGTGATAACAACTAACCGTATCAACAAAAATCGATTAAAATTGAAAATCCACTAAAAATAGCCAAAATAGGCAAAACTGTACATTTCAGACGTCTGAAATTCAAACCAGACGTCTGCCAGACGTTTGGTTGGATTTTCTGACATCTGAATTTCTTCTCTGCCTTTTTACGTTTTCCAAGGACCATTTCCAGACGTTTGGATTTTTCAACCAGACGTCTGAATTTGAAACCAGACGTCTGAAATTGAAACCAGACGTTTGAAATTTCCTGGTAGGCAAAAATCAACCTAGCCCAAAAAGGGCGAAAATCCAAACCGGAAGTGATTGGACGAGCGACGAAGACTAAGGATTTATGCCAAGCGACAACCCAGCCTTACAAGCTCTTCGATACACCACAAAACAAGTCCAAACATCCAAGATAGCATTTTTAATGATTTTGACTTCAAAACACCAAAATTGGAAAATTCACAAAATCAACTCAAATCAAAAGCAAATGAACATAAATAAATGTTAGAAATTCATATCCAATAATCAAAGATAGTTATAGACATAGATTTGAGGAAAAAATCTCACCTTTAAACCCAAATCAATGAAGGAGAAACTTTTAAAACAAGCTAAGATCAATTCCTCTTCAATAACAACTCAAGAAGCTTCAATCTAAGCTTACAAGTAAAATATTTCCTAAGTTAGGTTTAGGAAATTCTGAAATTGAAAAGAGAATGGGTTGGAGAAGAAGGAGTTTCTTACCAAAGCTTCTTCTTAGAATTTGGAGCTAGTACTTGGATTTGCAAAGATGATTAGGGCTTGGAGTTTTAGTTTCCCATTCCTCTCTCCATTTTCAGTGAAACTTGAGTGTTAGGAAAATAAGAATGAAGTGAAGAGGAGAGGTGGACTGAGCTAGAGTAATAAGTGGGGTTAATGGGCTGAAACCCAACCCAAAGCCCTAAGTGAAAGGTAGAAAAATTCTACTAACTCCAAACATATCGAAGTTTATACTCAAAAAGGTCACAAACGACATTTTGAACTAAATGGAAGTGGTCTCGAGTCCCAATTCGACTGTTTGCTAAAAGTAGGTTTTTGGACTAAAATCCGACGAACGATGAAATATTTAAATATACAATCGATAAATATGCGGGTTGTTACAGACTCCCCTCCTTAAAGAAATTGCATGCTCGCAATACTTAAGAAGAAAACAAAACGTAACAACCATAAAAGCATATCAACACAAAAGAAATTTGAAATAGGAAGTTCACCATAAAGAGCATAAAAGAGTAAGCCTGAACGGTATCGCTCGATGAATTCCCAGGATTCCCAAGAGCAATCCTTAGGATCCGAGTACCATTGAACTTTCACAAGAAGAACATCTTTATTCCGAAGGCGCTCAACCTCCGAAGCAATGATGGGAATGGAATGTTACTCATAAGTTAAATCTGGTGAAACTTCAATCCCTGCTATAACACCCGGCTCAAGAATAAAAATCGAAAACCTAAAAGCATTTCCATAGTTAAAAGACACGGAAAACGTCAAGAATAGCAAAAAATTGAGCCGGCGCAACGGCGTAGTACAAAATCGGTATGCCTGAGAAACGAGAAACTCGAATTATTTGGAACAACCGCGTAGTACAATGAAGGTATGCCAGATGAACCAAAGCTTAAATAATCCAGAACATCGACGCAGTACAAAAACGGTACGTCCAATGAACCGAAGCTCAAATAATTAGGAACACCGACGCAGTACAAAAACGGTACGTCCAATGAACCGAAGCTCAAATAATTCAGAACATCGACGCAGTACAAACGGTACGTCAAATGAACTAACACCATAAAAGAACATCAGACACAAGCCCATAAAAGAAATGAGACGAAGCTCAATAAAATGAAGTACATCGAAACGTCCGACGAACTTGGTAAAAAGATCATTCCATTCGGACATCATCAAAGAAACAACCACTTGTTCCTTACGACTAAGATCATTGGCCACACGATTCTCCTTTCCGGGAGTATACAAAGAATATTAAGATCATAAGAAGCAAGGAACTCGAGCCAACATTAAGTTCCTTATGAGAAAATAAATATTCCAAAGATTTATGATCGGAGTAGAGAACAGATTTCTCACCAAAAATAATGATGCCAAATTCTAAATACGAAAAAAATAGCCGCGAGCGCTAGATCATGAGTGGCATACCTAGTCTCGATCGGCTTAAATTATTTAGAAACAATAGTGATAGCACTTTCTCTTTTGCAAGAGAATGGCACCCAAACCAACACGACTATCATCGGTACAACAATGAAGTCTTGGTTCCCTACGGGAATCACAAGAATAAGAGTATCGAAAAAGAGTTCTTTCAAATAATATTCTTTCTCGAAAAGCTAAAATTTTCAATAATCACAATTATCTTTATGTAATTATCTTTCTGAAAAAATTTACTTGTTATAAGTCAATTTTATTGTGTCAAATTGTCTCATCAAAGCGTTTAGGAGATTCCTATTGATAACGTTGATCAAGCGCATCGACCAGAATTCTTAAAGCACTCAATGAGCAATACAATCACAAAATCATCTTCTATATGATAAAAATATCTCTTAGAAGTTTTAAGAATATTCTTTGCTCGTTTAAGAAAAAATCCAATTGTACTTATAAATAAATCTTGTGAAAAGGATTTGCAAAGATTTTAAATTGCTAATTTCCATCCCAAAATCAATAAATACTAAAAATGGAGTCATCAAGATATTCACAGAATACTCGATTCATGAAATGGATGAAATGAGCTAGACAAACTGAATGACATAATTAGTCATTCATAAGAATCATAATGAGTTTGGAATGCGGTAAGTGGAATGCTAACTTCCGTAACTCGTAGCAAATAAAAAAATCAGTGGCAAGGTCGA
The DNA here is from genome assembly GCA_030765085.1 of Allium cepa. NCBI lineage: Eukaryota > Viridiplantae > Streptophyta > Magnoliopsida > Asparagales > Amaryllidaceae > Allium > Allium cepa. The sequence goes on along the minus strand of CM060931.1, from coordinate 751,271,867 downwards.
ACTAAAAAGACCCTAACACCCTCAAAAGATCGCTTAGGCGATAATCCTAAGACAAAGTCACAAATACCGAAAAGTTTCACAAACTATTTAGATGAGAGAAATAACACTTCCCTCATCATGAGGGCTTAAAGAATAAAATGATGCCATCAAATTGGAATCAAAATCACAAAGAAAAATAGAAACCTGCTTAACAGATAGAAAATGTCGAAGATGAATAGTCCACTCGAAAAATAGGATATGGGCTTCAAATGATTAGGCCAATCCTTTCACAAAAAAAACATTTCCAAAGCCTAAGTAAAAACTAACTCGGAAAGAAAAATCACATAAAATAATTTCGACATCAATAGAAAGCAAATTGAGTGTTGCGGATCTACCATCCGGATTCGCAATTCTCAAAGAAGTTAACAAGCCCAAAAATGTTTAAACAAAAAGAATCAACAAGTTCTTTTGAAATAAAATAGTGTGATGGAACCCATATCAAAAAGAACTCGAATAAGAAGGTCACGAAATAAAACAATGTCAACAAGGATTGAATAAAAAGTACCTTGACCACGAGAAGTGCCACTGGGGGGTTGCACTACATTGAGCTTTCTCTCCTTCCTACTTTGAAGTATGGGACATGCAGTTATATGGTGACCCGAATTTTTGCAATAGCGACAATAAAGAGGATTCGGACACTCCCTTGCATAATGGTCCGTGGAACCACAATTGTAGCATTGTCTATGACTAGATGTAGGAGTCTTTGCTACCGGAGTTTGTTGCTTCCCTTTCTTGTTGGGCGTGGGGCCTTTGAATTTGATTGGCCTCTTCGCGTTATTGTTGAAATTCTGTTGGGCACCCACAACTTCAACATCACCTTCATTATTGGCCTCTTCAAGTCAAAGAGCGATATCAATAAGCTGATCAAAAGAAACTTCTAGTTTCAAAAGCAATGGCTTTTTAAGGTTCTTATTCAGCCGATAGACAAACCTTTGATTTTTCTTCAATGGGGTATTAATATACTCGACCACATACTTAGAGAGAGATTCGAAAGATGCGATGTAATCCGTTACAGAAGATTCACCTTGAACGAGGTCAATGAAACGTCGTGCCAAAGTTACTTTTTCAGCCTCCGGCACAAACTTTAATTCGAATCGTTCTCTCAATTGCTTCCAAGTAAGATCCGCTTCGATAATCTTCGAAGTCAAGAGCTTATACCAATCTAACGCTCTTTCTTGGAGCATGCTAGAAGCCACTTGGACTCGATGAAGGTCAATAAGATTCATGCGAGTAAAGATGCGATCGTATGATTTGATCCAAGCTTGTATTTCTATGACACTCTCAGATCCCATAAATGGCCTTCCACCCAAATCGGTATAGTCTCTACACAAGCGTGCAAAACCGGATCTAGGATGAGTAGGATGAGGACTGGGTCTGGCTGCTTGAGTGTTCTTTACTAGATCAAGGAGCTGCAGGGCAGACATAAATACTCCATCCTGGGGAGTAGCACTAGATTGACCGGCGCTAGGACGACCAGGTCTAACCATTTCTCTTCTTTAAGAAAGAAGAAGAAGAAAAGTTATTCTCAAAATAAATATCAAGCAATATTGATGGATAAGACAAGGGATCATAAAGAAAATAGGATGAATCGTGTTAATCCCGTTTTGCTCAACGACTCATTGGAGCTACGACTCAAGGAAAGCACCGACTCAACTGATAGCGACTCACCTACTCAAGAAGGACTCACGACTCATGGAGATAAGCAACTCAATAGACCAACGACTCAAAGCTGGCAGCGACTCAATAGATTACCGACTCATCTACTTAAGGAAGGTACCGACTCATTTGATAGCGACTCAGTCAGCTGACAGCTCAAAGGGTTAACGGTTCATAAAGAAAGCCGACTCAGTAAGTTGCCGACTCATCAAGACTATCGACTCACGACTTAAGGAGCCTAACGGGTTAAAGCATTAACGACTCATTGAAAGGGATTGCCTCAGCAACTCAACAGATCCACGACTCATCATAAGAAACGACTCAAGATGGTTGACGACTCATAACCCAGGATGACTCGTCCGCGACTCAAAGCCACTGAGTCGTATTCTGTTACAACAATGCATGTCCTAGTAAGGGTTGACTCGCCAGCGACTCAAGACTCCTACAGGTGAGTCGGTCACGACTCAACCTGACTCGGCCACGACCTAACTTGACTCGGGGACGACTCAGCTTGAGTCGGTTGCGACTCATGACTTGTACGCAAAATTCATATCCAGGCCTGCCTATAAATACGTAGCCACCTCCAACATTCAAGGGACTTTTGGTCAATCAATTTCAAGCACCATTACTCTGCCGAATTCCAGACTACTTCAACACTTAAAGCTTTTGAGATTCAAAGAACGTCTAAAAGAACTTCATGAAGAAATCATCTACATCCACCATGAATTCGGAGAATTCTCTCGCATCGAAGTTTGAGCCACTTGTTCTAAGTCTTTTGTAATTCAAAGTGTGTTGTACTTGAGAAGATTTGTATCAACTTGTAACGTGATCGTCAATAAAAGTACTTAAAGTGGACGTAGGCTATTCCCATAAGCCGAACCACTATAAAATTGCTGTTGTTTACTGCTTTTCTGCTATTACTTGCTTATAATTCTTTCCCGATCTATCGGGTGGTGCTTTCACAACTACACTTCACACACCGGGGTGTTAGCGTTCAAATTTAAGCGTTAACATTTTTGGTGCTTTCACTGAGAATTGAACTCAGGACAGCTGTCATCATTGCTTCGCAGAGATTTGATGAAAGAATTTCCTTAAAAACCAGAAGTATATCTGAGATTATGGCTCCTAGAAGGAAAAGTAGATCTATCAGATCTGGGAACATTCAAGAGGAAACCTCCGCTTCCCCTGTGCCTAATCTACCCACTCCGTCTGTTGGAGTTACAAAAGCGGAATTGGATGCTGTGATTCTAGGGCTAAACCAGCAGATAAACGCCCAAAATGCACAACTAGAGGCTCAAAGTGCCCAGAATGCTCTGATTCTGAATAAGTTGAACGACTTACTTGGGGCAAACAATCAACCGGCTGGTAATGAAAGGAACTATGCTGGCAACATTCATGATGTTAATGAAAGGAATGCTCCTGAAAGGCCTACTAGTCCCTTTGAGCAGGCAGTACCTGACGCCGGTGGGTCTAGAACTCGGCATGATGAGGAATATCTTTCTGGAATGGTCCGGCAGATCATGAAAGAAAGTATGCAAAGAGTTGAAGATGAGAAGGAATGGGGTTTCACCCCAAGTAAAACTCCGTTTACTGAAAAAATCTTGAAGGCGGAATTTCCAAGGAAGTTTGTCCCTCCGACTATTCCAGCTTACAAAGGGACAAGTGATCCGAATGAGTTCTTGTATAAGTATGATTGGCACATGACGGGTGCCAGGGCCTCCGATGAAATAAAGTGCCGATATTTCCCCGTATACCTGGAAGGCGTGGCTTTACTGTGGTTCACCAAGTTACCAGTCCGATCTATCGATCAGTTTTCAGACTTGACCAGAAAATTCAAGGAGCAGTTTAGACTATATGCTTCGAAGGCCAAGGATATTATGTCACTATCGAGTTTAGAGCAGAATCCTGGTGAGTCTATCAGATCCTTCTTGAACCGCTTCAATATAGCACTGGCTGAGGTGGACAATGCTGAACCACGAATGATATTGACTTATCTGATGAGGGCTATCGATAAGTCAAGCGAATTTGGGAAATGGTTAAATATGAAGGAGCCAACCTCTCTCGAAAAGTTCTACAAAAAAGCAGACGAATTCATTCGCTTGGAAAGCCGTCCTTTACCAGTAAAGACAGTGTTGGAAAAAGCAGAAGACAACACTGTCGCTCCACGCAAGAATGAATCGGTGGGGCAAAAAAGGGAGAATAGTAATGGGAAGAAACAGGGTAATCTGAAGAAGCCCCGATCCTTCAAGCCATCAGAATATACTCCACTATCACATACACCGGAGCACATCTACCTGGCCACTAAAGATTCCGTCGATTTCCCTAAACCTATCCCTTTGAGAACTGGGAGAAAAGCCATACAAAGTGGGAAATTCTGCCGCTTCCACAATCAACCAGGTCATGAAACTGATGAATGCCGCCAGCTGAAAAATCTGATTGAAGAGTTGCTAAGAGAAAACAAGTTGCAGCAATTCGTGAAAAAGAATAGCAACAATCTTGCATCGTCGAGTCAGGGGCAGCGGGCTCCTGTTCATCAGCCTGGGGCAGGAGAGAAAGCTACGGGGCATGAATCTGGAAGGCCCGTTATCAATGTCATTTCAGGAGGACCTCACCCAGCTGGCAAAAGTTGGGGTGAGATGGAGAGATATTCCAGGGCTTTGAAATATGCTCCAGCCGAAGAAAACGTCTTTGTTCTAGAAGACACTACGCCCCTTAAACAACAGAAAACTTTCAGTGACGACATTATTTTCAGAGCCAGAGATTCCACAGGTATTGAAGCTCCTACTTTAGATCCCTTGGTCATCTCGGCTGGTATTGGACCAGCCATTGTCAGAAGAGTCCTCATTGACTGCGGAGCATCATGTAATATTCTCTTCAAGAAGACATTTGACCAGATGAAAATCCCTATGATCGATGTGCAAGCCTCATCACAGAAAATCGTTGGCTTCACTGGGGAGCCAAAGCAACCAGTAGGAACCATCGATCTGTTTGTAGAACTTGGGGAAGGAGAAAGGAAAGTGGTCCGAAAGCAAACCTTTGTGATCGTCGACGAGTATTCTGCTTATAATGCTTTTCTTGGCCGTCCAACACTCGCAGCATTCAAAGCTATCCTAGCCCCGTGGTGCCTCACTATTAAATTTCCTACTGACAATGGAGTAGGAGTTATAAAAGGGGATCAAAATGCTGCGCGAGAATGCTATTGGACAGAGCTGCGAGAGTCAAGAAAAAGGGAAATGGGAAAGGATGCGGCAACTCTAGTCCGCATCAAGGAACCAGCTTTGTAGCAATTACAGAGCGGACCCTGCACTGGCGAGCACAGCGGGGCACGGAAAGAAATGGATCCCAGAAAAGCCAGTACAGGGGAGAATAGAGTAGTACCGGTGGAAACAACAGTTCCGGTACCTGTTGACCCAAAGGACCCAAATAAGGTGTTGAATGTGGGTTCGCAGCTTAATGTTTCGATTCAGAATATCTTGATATCTTTCCTGAAGGCGAATTTGGATGTCTTTGCTTGGACTCATGCTGATATGTGTGGAATATCCCCGGAAGTTGCGGTACACGCTCTGAATATTGACCCAAAGTTTACGCCAGTTAAACAGAAAAGAAGAACCCAGGGTCCAGAAAGGTCAGCAGCATTAAAAGAAGAAGTTGATCGACTCATGGAAAATAACTTCATCAAAGAATCTACATATCCGAATTGGGTTTCAAATCCTGTGTTGGTCAAGAAAGCTAATGGGAAATGGAGAGTGTGCATCGATTTTTCTGATCTAAACAAGGCTTGCCCCAAAGATTGCTTCCCATTACCCAGGATCGATCAACTGGTAGACGGAACTGCGGGACATGAATTGTTATCCTTCATGGATGCCTATTCCGGTTATAACCAAATCATGATGCATGAGCCGGATCAGGAGGATACAAGCTTTATTACAGATGTTGGGCTTTATTGCTACAGAGTTATGCCCTTCGGATTAAAAAACGCAGGGGCAACCTACCAAAGACTTGTTAATGCTATGTTCAAACCGCAATTGGGCAAAACTATGGAAGTCTATGTCGACGACATGTTAGTAAAGTCCAGGAAAGCAGCGGATCACATTGAACACTTAGCAGAAATGTTCGCAGTCCTCCGTAAATACAAAATGAAGCTTAACCCCCTGAAATGTACATTTGGGGTCGAATCCGGAAAGTTCTTAGGTTTTATTGTCAGTGCTAGGGGCATAGAGGCTAGTCCAGCTCAAATTACTGCCTTGAAAGAAGTCAAAGCTCCTAGAACAAAGAAGGAATTGCAGAGTCTCAACGGAAAGATCGCCGCCCTGAGTCGGTTCATTTCCAAAGCTACTGATAAATGCATCCCATTCTTCGATGCCCTGAAAAAAGGAAAGAAGAACTTTGAATGGACTCCCGAATGCCAAAAAGCCTTTGAAGAGTTGATCCGTCATATGGAAACGCCTCCGATACTTTCTAGGCCAGACAATGGTGAGGATCTTCTTATATACTTGGCAGTATCATCTCATGCTCTAAGTGCAGCGCTGATACGGGAAGACAAAAGGATTCAACATCCAGTTTACTATATCAGCAAAAGACTCACTGGGGCAGAGCTGAATTACTCCAAGTTGGAAAAACTCGCCTATTGCCTACTAGTTGCATCGAGGAAACTGAGGCAATATTTCCAAGCTCATCCTATCAAAGTACTCACTGATCAACCTCTGAAGCAAGTCCTGTTTCGCCCTAAAACTTCGGGTCGTCTTCTAAAATGGAACATTGAAATTAGTCAATATGACATCACCTATCACCCCCGAAAAGCAATCAACGGTCAAGCTTTAGCTGATTTCATTGCAGAATTCACAGAGAAAGATAATGGTGAGGAAAAAGCGATCAATGATTCTCCAATCCAGTGGAAGATGTATGTTGATGGCGCAAGAAATGACTACTGTTCTGGAGCCGGAGTGGTACTTGAAACTCCTGAAGGTCGATCATTATGTTATGCACTAAGACTGGAATTCCCTTCAACAAACAATGAAGCAGAATATGAAGCTCTTATTGCAGGTCTGAAAATCGCTAAAGAGCTAAACATTCGAGCATTACAAATTTTCAGTGATTCTCAGCTTATTGTATGCCAAGTCAAGAAGGAATTTCAAGCGAAAGGTGGAAACCTGCCTTCCTACTTGTCAAAGGCTTGGGAACTCCTATATGAACTCGATCACTATTCAATAAGCCACATTCCTCGGGAAGAGAATATGAAGGCAGATTCCCTCGCAAAGTATTCAAGTTCTGGTGAAGCTCAACTATTGGGATTGGTCCCTGTAGAAGTCCTTTCAGCGCCAAGTATAGACGAGATGGATATAGACTGGATTGTGAATGTATCTCAAGAACAAGAGTCATGGATGACTCCAATACTGGATTACCTACTCAGGGGTTCTCTGCCAGAAAACTCGATAGAAAGACGAAAGCTTCTAAGAAAGGCCTCTCGCTATGTAATTCAGGATGGCCGATTATACAGACGGGGATTCTCAATGCCATTGCTTCGATGTGTATCCCGGGAAGAGTCCAAAACAATCCTAGCTGAAGTGCATGGAGGAGAATGCGGTGATCATTCAGGTGGTCAAACACTAGCAAAGAAAATTCTCCGATACGGATATTTTTGGCCAGAAATTAATCGGGATGCCGCAGATTACTCCCGAAAATGTGACAAGTGCCAAAGATATGCCAAAATTCCTAGAGCACCTTCTACCGAACTCACACAGATGGTCAGTCCATGGCCATTTGCAATTTGGGGAATGGATCTCATTGGGCCGCTACCAACTGCTAAATCAGGGATTAAATATGCTATTGTTGCAGTTGATTATTTTACTAAGTGGGCTGAAGCTGAACCATTGGCTACGATCACTTCAAAGAAAATGATAAGCTTTGTGACCAAGAATATCATTTGCAGATACGGTGTGCCTCAGAAAATAATCACAGACAATGGAACTCAATTTGAAAGCGAGGAATTCCAGGATTTTTGCAAGCGATTCAAAATCCAGAAAAGCTTTTCGGCAGTAGCTCATCCGCAGGCAAACGGGCAAGTGGAAGCAGTGAACAAGATCATCAAATCAACCGTCAAAAAGCAACTCGAAAGAGCAAAAGGTGGTTGGGTCGATAAACTACCACTTGCACTATGGGCATACAGAACTACTCACAAAACTGCAACTGGGCATACTCCTTTTGCGTTAGCATACGGATCGGAAGCAATGATCCCGGTTGAAGCAGAGGTCCCTTCACACAGAAGAATCCATTTCGATCAAGCAGAAAATGAAAAGCTGCAACTTGAAGCGCTGGATCTCCTTGATGAAAAAAGAAATGAAGCTAACCTCAGAGTTGCAGCTCATCAGCAAAGGATAGCCAGACATTTCAATTCCAAAGTTCGGCAACGCAGCTTTGAAATTGGAGATCTAGTCCTGAAAAGAATTATGACCGCGACAGGTGTGTTTGGGCCAAATTGGGAAGGACCATATGTAATAGGTCAGAAGCTTCTTGACGGCACATTCAAGCTCACCACTGTTGATGGAGATCAAATTCCAAGGGCATGGAACAGCAACCACTTGCGTCCATACTTTACTTGAAAATTTTGTTGAAAAATTGTAAAAAGAATTATGAATGTATGATTCTTGTAATTGAAAGCAATTGTGAAACTGATGCAAGTAAATAATGAAAGAATATAAAGTGGATGTAGGCCCAATTTCATGGCCGAACCACTATAAATCTTGTGTTCCTTATTATCATTATATGTTTGCTTTGTTTTCGATATAAAAATACATAAAATGTATTGCTAAAATGTCAATTTAAATTTTTGCAGACAATGGAAATAAAACTTGCGCATAATAAGACCGAGCGATTCTCAACATCATTCAACAAACAAATTTCAAGTCACAAAGACCCCGAATTCAAATCCTAGATAGGAAATACTTCAATTGAACGGCTAATGATTTCGATAGAAACGAGCCCTTGCTGATAAATTGAGATTGTTTGAACAAACAAACATCCAATTAGGAAGCTAGTGCCCGTTCTCACGAACTTGCCTGGCAATGAAGTACACTTCCTTGGATTAAACAAGCCACTTGTGAGAGAAAGGGGAATGAAAACTTGAAAAGGAAAAAAAAAGGATCGCTGAAAAGGCATAAGCAAGTGAACAGAGGAACAACCAAAGCTACCATCAGCGGCACAAGTCCTCTTCGGAGGCGCAACTCTTCGGAGGATAAAAGACCTCTAATGGGTCATACGCCACAAAAAAGAAAGTTCTCTACTCAACAAAAAAAGATTGGAGGAGTCATGACCCTCCAACCATGAGAGAGTAACTTCCAGGCGATGAAAACCCTCTTTGAGGCACATTTCACCAGGAGTTGAAGTGTAGCAACCGCTCTTCGGAATTTCACTTCACCAGAGTTGAAATGTAAACAAAATAAAAGCCCTCTTCGGAGGCCCATTTCACCAGGAGTTGAAGTGTTATAACCGCTCTTCGGAATTTCACTTCACCAGAGTTGAAATGTAAACAAAATAAAAGCCCTCTTCGGAGGCACATTTCGCCAGGAGTTGAAGTGTAGCAACCGCTCTTCGGAATTTCACTTCACCAAAGTTGAAATGCAAAAACAAAGACCTTCTTGAAAGCCCACGTTCCACCAAGATTGAAATAAAACTTCCAAGTGTTGAAGCGTGAAAAGGCTTTCTTCGAAGGCACAACTCTTTGGGGGTACACGTTTCACCGAGATTGAAATAAAACTTCCAAGTGTTGAAACGTAAAAAATCCCTCCTTAGAGGTACGACCCCCTCCCGGGGACACAATCAAGAAAAAAGACCTCTTTGGAAGCACACGTTTCACCGAGATTGAAATAAAACTTTCAAGTGTTGAAACGTGAAAAGGCTTTCTTCGAAGGCACAACTCTTTGGGGGTACACGTTTCACCGAGATTGAAATAAAACTTCCAAGTGTTGAAACGTGAAAAATCCCTCCTCAGAGGTACAATTTTGTATAAAAAAAAAAAAAAAAAAAAAAAAAATCCTCATCAAAAGCGTACTTTAACTTTCAAATGGAAAATGATCGTAAAAAGAAAGGAAGTTAAAGTACCCTTCAGAGGTCCGCTTTACCACATAGAGGAATTCACTTGGTAAAATATGCACATAAGCAAAAGAGAAAAGTGATTTCTTCGAACGACAAAGCGTAAAAACTTATACGAAGGGAGTTGTACTCAATAAAAATTTTCTTTAAAGAATAAAATAATTATTCTTTAACAAATAAGAGTGCAAGTCCCCTCGAAGTATAAAATATCGCAACAAGCTTAAGGTATGGGGGCAACATGGTATAGTAGTATAGCTGCCTCAGTAAAGTAATACTCAAGCAACATACCATAAGCCCGCTGCAATACTATATAAACAAACTTGTGCAAAAATAAATAGTAAATGCATTCTCAAATTCAAACAGAAGTTTGTACAAACGAAGAATCATTTTATTCAACTATAATGCAGATACAGGTTTCAAAATAAAAGCGGGGGCCGGTACCCGCACAACTCTCGGCCAGTTCATACAAAAGGCAAAAAGCTAAAATCTTCACTTCTTCTTCCCTCCTTTGGACCCTTTACTCGGTCGAATAACCAGCTTTTCAGGTCGGCCAGTGGGTATAAGGGAAGTGGGAGAGGCAGGTGTAACCGGTCCAACTTCCGGCTCCTCTTCAGTGGCGGTGATTTTCTTCCCCCTCCTCTTTGATGTCCCACGCTTCTCTCTCCTCTGTGAGGAAGACTCACTCCCCGGAGTGGCAAGTTTTGATAGAACAATGTCGTCAGAAGGAGTCTGTTCCGAGGAAATGTCACCTCCCTCAGGTCTCTCATCTTTCTGCTCTTGCGAAGCGATGGGATCATCCAAGCCGTGAAGAGCCTCTATTTGTTCCTCCTGTGATCCAGGTTGCGAGGCAGAAGGAGGCACCGCCTGAAGAGATAAAGGAAGGATGACCGGAGGAGTAGAAGTTTGAGCAGTGCTTGGTACTTTCTCTACAGAAGAAAAAAGGTTAAAGTCAGTAAAAAGAGGAGATGAGGGTTCACCAATGAAGTCAGTAAAGAGAGGAGATGAAGGCTCGTCAAGGTTGAGAAAATAGCCAAGGAGCTCGTGAAACTCATGTGAAATAAACGAGTAACCAGCTTGAGCAGAATTGACAGTAGCGAGATTAACAGTGAAGTTACCTGGAGAAGCTGGTTTCCTGATATCGACTTCATAAGCTTGCGTATCAGCGCTCTCTTCACCCTCGTCTCCACCTTGTGTGCTTGTAATATCAGCGGTAACTTTGGTGGGAGAAGCGAGATGGGAACTGGAACCAATAATGTCGACTTCAGACGAAGAAGGTGGCTGGACTAGAGTAGTTGAAGTGGTTTTCCCCAGCTGATCCCCTTCCGTCACTTCGGTTCTTAGTTTGGCAAGTTGTTCCTTTCCCCTGGCGAGAGCAGCGCGAGCGTCTTCATCAAAATAATGCCTTTCCAGGGCTGGCTCGTCATAACCAGCACCTTCAACACCAAGCATATCGAGGGCGGCCTCCCACACTTCAGCTAAAGTGATCTCATACTTGGGACCAAGAAAGGCGAGGCTTCCACGCCCCAAGACGCTATGCAAGTAGAAGTCGAATAATGTTGAGCCGAAGCTGTTTTTGGTCGCCTCATGAGATTCTTCGGCTGTGATTTTGCCGTCGACAGCCTCATCGCGCTCCCTTTCAGTTCTGGCAAGCTGAAGCTTAAGCATTTGTATCTCCGCCTCCTGGGAGTTGTTTTTCTTTCGAAGCCCAGCAATATCAGAGACATAGCCTTCACTGATTCTTTTTTGTGCCTCGAGCCTATCTTCGGCATCCCTCTGACTGGCATGAGCATCTCTAACTTGTCTGAGAAGCACTTCTTCTTTTTGAGAGTATGAAGTAGAGGAAGCAGCAAGCTCATCTTTCAACTTCTCAACCTTTGCTTCGAGCTCCTCGTTGTAGGAAGTAATGCTCCTCATTTCAGTGTCGTGCTGCTCAAGGACCTTTTGCCACTCAGCCTTATCATTTTCCATGGTGAGCATGGCCTCTAAGTTGGCACGGTTAACTCTTTGAAGCTCATCAACAAGCTTCTGCCAGTTTGACATCCTCTCGATATCGAGCTTGACCGCATCAAGATTGCGCAACATAGCAGACTTGTCGATGGGGACCAAGTCTAGGTCGAATCTCACACCCTTTAAGCACCATTGTGGAAAACGGCTTTGTAAAGTGGCTGGGCCAGGTCCCACTTGAAATTTAGGCCTGCTTATTATTGTCTGGATGTCCTCCTTCCCAAGAGCAGGAGAGTCGGAAGTAATGTCAAGAGGGGCAGGGGCAGTAGGCTTTTCGGGAATAGTGGAAGTATGTCTCTCACCATGTCGGGCTCGTTTGCCTGAATCTTCAGTTACATGACCTTTTCCTCGGTCGTCGTAAGATTTCCTTTTGTGAGAGTCGTCACTCCTTTGCAGAGAATCATGGTGCTCATCCCTATCCCTTCTGTCATAACGCTCTTCTGTATCCCTCCTTTCACGAGCCTTTCGAGCAGCCCTCTCTTCGTCAGACTCTCTATAGGAGGGAAAGTAACGCCGATAATCATATTGACCACGCCCCCCGTAGCGTTGGAAATCCTGATAATACGATCCGCCGCGTGTCATTGAAGAATCTGAAATAAGAAAAGATAAGCTTTAGAAATCTCTAAAGTATAAGAAGATAAGTGCATAAATGTGCTGGAAAATCCTTAGTTGTGTGTGAAGTGCAAGCTACTCGCGTTGGACTAACGAACCACTCCTCTGTTGGGGGGAAGTGATAGATTTCACTGTTGATGACAATTCTTGAGATGAAGGAGTTAGAGTCTGTTGGAGGGCAGATGTTGCTTCAATCGTCGGAGGTATAGCTTTACCATGAGCAGGGTCTTCTTTAAAGAGCTCTTGGGAAGTAATAATTATGTCACTTAAATCCCCAAAGACGTCATCACCGGCATGCCCAACCTGATTCCCTCCATCATCTCCTTTGTCAGCACTCTCCCTGGTTTGGGAAAGGGGCTCCTCTTCTTCTTCAATAATGGGAGCAAGTGCGGGCTTTTCGGAGGGTCCCGTATCGTCTCTGGGAGTAGAGCACTTTACTAATAAGGTTTCTGCAGAAATTTCTCCTCGTATGTGCTCTTTAGTGGAGATCGGAAGATCAGGAGTTTTCATCGGAGAGTCAGGAACCTCCGTTGGAGCTTCACGAGGCCGAGTAAAGCGAGAGAGATGGAGGAGTCCGTATTGATGTAAAAGTTCATCGTTTAGCAGAAACTTTATGCTCCTCTCTTCTACCGGCACGGCATTTAATCTTTCAAAAATTTGCTTAAGACTTGGGTCCCTAGCAGGAGGTGGAAGTGCTAAAAACAGGAAAAGAATGAAATTAGCAACTGAGAGTTCAGATCTCGAGAAAGTTTCAAAACGGAAAAAGTAGAGACAGGAAATCTTACTTCCCACTCTCCAGATGGCATAAAACCCTGGAGGGCAGCGAACGAAGAAAAACTGATTCAAAAATCCGTGAGCGCTTTCGGAGAGATCAGTAATAAGTTTGCGATTTCGAGCGCTTCTTACAACCACGATGGAGGGATGGTCTTTAGTTTTCGTGAATGAGCAAAAATAGCAGATCTCCTCGAAGCTTGGTAACCGATCCAAAACTCTCCTGAATAGAACACATAACCCCATCAGAATGGCGTAGCCATTGGGGTGTAATTGGAATGGAGAGATAGACAACCGAAGCAGGAACTGTTGGAGAAAGTCGTTAAAAGGAGGAATCGCCCCACTTAAGCACATTTGGCGATTGACTGCAACAAAGCCGTAGGGAGGATTGTCAGCAGTGTCATTTGGCCCCGGAAATAAGATGTCAGCATCATCAATGCCAAACTGGACACGCAGTTGGTTAAATACCCGCTGATTCAAAGTTGTGGATGTTCTCTCCGGAGGGTTGTCTATAGGGATGGCTACTGGAAAGACATCTTCAGCCTGGCCCATCGGTTCTTCTTGATGTGAGGCCATTCTACACAAGCAACTGGATGTTCAAATGCGAAGGTGCACGTTTCCTAAAAAGTGTGAAGTGTCGTGCAAAGCTAATAAAAAATAATAATAACAAGTAAAGATAACTGGAATTAAACTGGTTGATGATTGATTGACTATGGTAATTTCGGAACTTGTTATTTAAAGCTCAAGCATAATATTAATGCGGGCTGGTCAGTTACAATTGACCAATCCAGTGCTGCTTTAATATTCCACTTGAAATCGGTAGCACTTCGTTCACACGATTTATTTAAGTTAATCATCTATCATTAACTAATCTGTCGTTCGATGTGGGCAATCAATGACAGTATATTCGTCCCAGTTTTCTGTGAATGTTGTATTAACAGATTATTAGCTTACAAGTTGAAGTAATCTGTAAAAGAATGCAGCAAAGATCAACAGTTCAAAGTTCAAGCAAAATTTACAAGTGTTAAGTTGTCAACGACTCAAGAATTCTTTGTACGGGTTAAGCTAAGTCATTGGTTATTTGGATGAATCGGCTACGACCTAAGGAAAGTGAGGCAAGTTAAGTTAGGTTGTTCCAACTCTAAATCGCTGATGTTATAAGTCGGCAGTACTATGAGTCGTAAGTCAAAAAACAGGGGGAAGGCTCCAGATCGAAGCAACAAGAAACCTTCTAAGTTCTAACTCGGTTACGACTCATGGCTTGAGTCGTAAAACTTGCTAGGTCGGATTAAAAGTCAATAGTAAAAGCTACTGGGTCGCATGGAAGCTGCTGAGTCGTACACGGCTTATGGTTTAAGTCGTGTACCGTTTAAAGGATGAGTCACGGGAAAGTAGCAAGTGCTGAGTCGTTCACAGTTTATGGTTTGAGTCATTCACGGCCTATGACTTAAGTCGTTCACGACTTATAGTTTGAGTCATCTACGGTTTATGGCTGAAGCATTAAGTCGTGTACGGTTGAGATTGCAAGGCATTTCAAAATCAGTGGCCGAAAGGCAAAACCGACTAGGTCGTGAGATCCTAAGTCATTTCCTCAACCGGTCATCTCCTATCCAGCCCGATACCCGTTATCGCCATCAACCTAGCATCCACCCGTCTTCCCCAAACACCTAATAACTCCATCATTTCCACCAAGTTCTTAGAAAACTCTGCTTCATCCCCAAATTCGACAACCAGTTGGCATGTGACCCAATAACCCATCATCGTTTAACGTCATAGAATCACCTAAAGTTGATTTGAACCATCTCAAATCCATCATGGATCCAACGCATCACCGTGCTATCATGAATCGTGGTGCCAGCGTGTCTGACAACTACCGGTCATGATGAAATTCACAGTGAGGCGTAATACATTAAATTGGATTAAGATCGAAAAAAGCGGAGAAACGCGTTTCTGAGATGGTCGTGACAGAGCCTTGACTAAGATTACTTACGCGGTATGAAGGTGAAGATGTACTGGTGACTGATTAGCTTGAGCCTGTCTCAGAAAGCTTGGAAGATCGTTAATGGCAGGGTCAAGTGAAGCAGATGGATAATGAGAAGAAGGGGGTAGGGATGATGACTCAAATCTTTTATAGCTGAGGGCAATGAAAGTTGAATCGGCGCACGAGACAGAATGAGTCGAAGCACACGACCTACGACTTAGGCGTGTACTTCGAGGGGCAAGTGTTAATCCCGTTTTGCTCAACGACTCATTGGAGCTACGACTCAAGGAAAGCACCGACTCAACTGATAGCGACTCACCTACTCAAGAAGGACTCACGACTCATGGAGATAAGCAACTCAATAGACCAACGACTCAAAGCTGGCAGCGACTCAATAGATTACCGACTCATCTACTTAAGGAAGGTACCGACTCATTTGATAGCGACTCAGTCAGCTGACAGCTCAAAGGGTTAACGGTTCATAAAGAAAGCCGACTCAGTAAGTTGCCGACTCATCAAGACTATCGACTCACGACTTAAGGAGCCTAACGGGTTAAAGCATTAACGACTCATTGAAAGGGATTGCCTCAGCAACTCAACAGATCCACGACTCATCATAAGAAACGACTCAAGATGGTTGACGACTCATAACCCAGGATGACTCGTCCGCGACTCAAAGCCACTGAGTCGTATTCTGTTACAACAATGCATGTCCTAGTAAGGGTTGACTCGCCAGTGACTCAAGACTCCTACAGGTGAGTCGGTCACGACTCAACCTGACTCGGCCACGACCTAACTTGACTCGGGGACGACTCAGCTTGAGTCGGTTGCGACTCATGACTTGTACGCAAAATTCATATCCAGGCCTGCCTATAAATACGTAGCCACCTCCAACATTCAAGGGACTTTTGGTCAATCAATTTCAAGCACCATTACTCTGCCGAATTCCAGACTACTTCAACACTTAAAGCTTTTGAGATTCAAAGAACGTCTAAAAGAACTTCATGAAGAAATCATCTACATCCACCATGAATTCGGAGAATTCTCTCGCATCGAAGTTTGAGCCACTTGTTCTAAGTCTTTTGTAATTCAAAGTGTGTTGTACTTGAGAAGATTTGTATCAACTTGTAACGTGATCATCAATAAAAGTACTTAAAGTGGACGTAGGCTATTCCCATAAGCCGAACCACTATAAAATTGCTGTTGTTTACTGCTTTTCTGCTATTACTTGCTTATAATTCTTTCCCGATCTATCGGGTGGTGCTTTCACAACTACACTTCACACACCGGGGTGTTAGCGTTCAAATTTAAGCGTTAACAAATCGGTATGAAGACTCGAATTAAATCCTAAGCACGACTCCTAAGAAAGACTTAGGACATGATCCTTGCTAGATTATTCTACGTTTTTCCGAAGTTTGGCTTTGATACCAAGCTGTGACGCCCCACCTCTATGCCCACTCTTGCCAAGGACACTATGGAGTAATGCCGTCAACTAGCGTGGAGAATAAGGCTATTGAGGAGCGATCATCCGTGTAATTGCTTTGTGCTTGCACCGATATGTCAGATAGTTTAAGATGCATTTCATTTCAAGAGGAAATCCGACATGCCGATACAAACTCAAAGCTACTACACAGTGGCTATATATAATCTTCGGAAACAAATATAGAAACAAACATAACATAAATCAATCACAGATAAGTCATATCACTAAGGCGGAAACAGATATGAATATAACACATGAAAGTGTAAATCAGAGTAGTGGTCAAATTAGATCCACAATATCACAAAAGAATAAATACAAGTGCTAGACAAAAGAATATGTATACATCAAGGAGTCTATATCTCAAATGTATACAACCAAAAACTACAAGCTAAGTAGTTAGCCAAAAGACAGATGATGGTTCCAGATAAGAAGTCAAGAGGAAGCACCTGTAAAATCTCAGTCTGACCCGAGTATTATTAAGAAGAAAATAATAAACGGATCAGTCTAACTATAATTATCAGATAAAATGAGATGTAAGAAGAGATATAATAAAAAACGTATGATAACCAAAAATGTCATACTACGACAAGTATACATTAGAAAATTCACAAAAGTCATACAAAATCTCAAGAATCCCATAGCATCAAAAAATATGTCATATTCTTTATTTAATTCACCAAGCCACAATAAAATGACATACATATCAACGCCAATTGCAAAAGTTGGTGAAACATAAATTCCTGAAATCATCAATTAGAAATCCAAAAACCACAAGAAAAGGATAGCCAATCCCAAACGGAACGCTATTCCATAAACCGAACATCGACGCACCTAAATAGACACGCCCCATGCACCGTCAAACATCGACGCACCTAGAAAGATACGCCCCATGCATAAATAAACATCGACGTACCTAGAAAGATACGCCCCATGTAATGTCTAATATCGATGCACCTAGAAAGATACACCCCATGCAAAGTCGAACATCGACGCACCTAGATAGATACGACCCATGCATAAACAAACATCGACGCACCTAGAAAGATACGCCCCATGCCCCGACTAATTGAGCCGATTGCTCCACGAAGTAAACGAACACCGACGCACCTAAATAGGTACGACCCATGCGTAAACAAACATCGACGCACCTAAATAGGTTCGATCCATGCATAAACAAACATCGACGCACCTAAATAGGTATGACCCATGCATGAACAAACATCGACGCACCTAAATAGGTACGACCCTTGCATAAACAAACATCGACGCACCTAAATAGGCATGACCCATGCAAGAAATGAGACGAAGCTCAATAAAATAAGGAACAGTCCTCCACGTGGACAAAGAGATATCGCACATTGCTAGCCTAAACCATAAAATGATCATCATTGATCAACAAGAAGTGTAAATTACGCTAAGCTAGTAAATATATGAGTTTAGCTTCATGTCCCATAACCACTTGCTTAACTTAAATATTTACGAACAAATTGTTGATTTCCACTCGAAAATTGTCACAAGAGTTTCAATCGAACAAGTCCAAGAATTAACCGACGAGGTAAACGCAAGCGTTTCATACCACTTGTTTTACTAAGCCGTTTAATTAAATTTCTCATACGAGTGAGGTAAAGGTTTGTATATACTAATAGATTAGAAAACGGATTTAATAAATGAGCTTTGTATTAAAATAATTTTGAATTTGTTTTGGTAAAAGAGTTTTAATATTTGCTACCAGTATAGAAACCTTTGTATTTTAAAGTGACAAATTACAAAAATGATTGTAGAAACAATCAATCATAAAAATTCACATACGAAGACGTGAATCAAATCCAAAGAAATCGATACCGAATCCATCAAAATGGATATTCCCAAAAATCCAAAGATTGAAGTCATCAAAGTCGATAATAAGCGATAACAACTAACCGGATCAACAAAAATCGATTAAAATTGGAAATCCACTCAAAAATAGCCAAAATAGGCAAAACTGCATGTTTCAGATGTCTGAAATTCAAACCAGACGTCTGCCGGACGTCTGGTTGGATTTCCAGACATCTGGATTTCTTCTCTGCCTTTTTACGTTTTCCAGGGACCAATTTCAGACGTTTGGATTTTCAACCAGACGTCTGAATTTGAAACCAGACGTCTGAAATTGAAACCAGACGTCTGAAATTTCCTGGTAGGCAAAAATCAGCCTAGCCCAAAAAGGGCGAAAATCCAAACCGGAAGCGATCGGACGAGCGACGAAGACTAGGGATTTATGCCAAGCGACAACCCAGCCTTACAAGCTCTTCGATACACCACCAAAACAAGTCCAAACGTCCAAGATAGCATTTTTAATGATTTTGACTTCAAGTACCAAAATTGGAAAATTCACAAAATCAACTCAAATCAAAAGCAAATGAACATAAATAAGTGTCAGGAATTCATACCCAGCAATCAAAGACGGTTATAAACATAGATGTGAGGTAAAAATATCACCTTTAAACCCAAATCAACGAAGGAGAAGCTTTTAAAACAAGCTAAGATCAATTCCTCTTCAATAACAACTCAAGAAGCTTCAATCTAAGCTTACAAGTAAAATATTTCCTAAGTCAGGTTTAGAAAATTCTGAAATTGAAAAGAGAATGGGTTGGAGAAGAAGGAGTTGCTTACCAAAGCTTCTTCTTAGAAATTGGAGCTAGAACTTGGATTTGCAAAGATGATTAGGGCTTGGAGTTTTAGTTTCCCATTCCTCTCTCCATTTTCAGTGAAACTTGAGTGTTAAGAAAATAAGAATGAAATGAAGAGGAGAGGTGGACAGAGCTAGAGTAATAAGTGGGGTTAATGGGCTGAACCCAACCCAAAGCCCTAAGTGGAAGGTAGAAAAATTCTACTAACTCCAAACATATCGAAGTTTATACTCAAAAAGGTCGCAAATGACATTTTGAACTCAATGGAAGTGGTCTCGAGTCTGAATTCGACTGTTTGCTAAAAGTAGGTTTTCGGACTAAAATCCGACGAACGATGAAATATTTAAATAATATTTAAATATGCAATCGATAAGTATGCGGGTTGTTACAAATTCCATTTGAATTCAATTTACCTTTGAATTTAAATATTGAATTCAATTCATCTCAAACTATGTTTATTTTTCTTCAATTAGTCCCACTTACTAATTTATTCCTATCTCAAACCATATTTACTTCCAAACTTTTTATTATTTTAGTTCACTTTGAACTAGTTCCACAACTTCATTTTACTTTACACAATCCCAGTATTTAATTTTAATTCCATTTACAAGTTTAATTAATTCGTTTACTTACTAATTTTATTTCAATACTTTGCTTTATTTAGTCCAATTTGACAAATTTTCCATTTCACTTTATTTAACATAATTCAAGTATTCAGTTTCACTCCAAATTTCAATTTTCAATAAGTTTTTCAACTTATTTACATTACATTCACAATCTCTTGAATTTACTTCATTTAATTGACTTGCTTTACTAACTTATTTTATTGTCACATTTACTTGAAATCGTAAATTCATTCATTCATTCACAAATTTATTTCCACCTTAACAAATTTTAATTAAGTAACCATTTCACTTAGTCCACCTAGACTTTTTCTTTGAATTCATCTTTACTTATCTAGATTTAATTATACTCTGACTTAATTTAAAATTTTAAACTTCTTTAAGTTTTCCAAATTTAATTACATCTCATTACTAATATTTTTACTTTATTTATTTGGTTTACTTCACTAGCTTATTTTGTTTTCATACTTATTTTAACTTAACTCTTCTTCAAGTTAAATTTTCTATTCTAAAAAATCGCAAATTTTAGTAGTTATCAAATCCATTTATATTTCCATAACATTTTAGATAAACTTCCAGAGTTTAAACCATTCAAAATCAAATTTGAAAACATATATATCCACGTCAACTATTCTTTGAATCTCAAGACTAAACCAAGTTTCGCAAACCATTCCAATTCAAAACAATTTGGCAGCATTACCTCTCCTGGAAACTCAAAAATGAATCTTGATGATGCTGCAGTCATCATCGAAATTATTTTCCAACGACCGAAGAGAGTTCAGTGCTTTTCCTCTTCTAAAACCCCTCAAAAAAATTTTAAATATTTTAAAATTCCAAATCTTTCCAGATTTCAAATCCAATTCTAAAATATTTTCCTAAATAATATTACCATTATTTCTCCAAAAACTTTAAAAAAACATTTCAAATTCAAAGGAATTTAAATTTCCCAAATTTTCAAATTTGAAATCCTTTTAATTCATTTTCAAATATTTATCTGTAATTCTATTTCAAATTATAAATCACATTTACAATTTACATTTAAAAATCCCTTTTGCATATGAATTTATTTCTTAGCTTTAAGTTATGATTTCACTTTCTTATTTAGTTTTTACACAACATTGATAATAATTTAATACAATCACTTCCTAACAACCAAGCAACCATATACTATAATAATTTACAAAAATTATTCCTTTTATATACAAAAAAATTTGGGTAAAATTATTTCATTTACCCAATATTTAAAACAATACTGTGTCGGTTTATCTTGTTTAAGAGTTTAGAAACCCCGTCGATGACATGGCGTCCCACATATCGACCAGAATCCATAAACACTCAACCGATAAGTCAACACAATATAAAAACAATTTTTATATTCACTAACAAATACGCGATCATGTCCATGAATACACGCAGATTCATTTTAGAGTACAATGGACTCTATTTTTAATGAGTAATTCCCACTAGAGCCAAGATTCTCGCTTAATATTCAGCTCTGATAGCAAGTGTAACGACCCGATTTTTCGGCACCCGAAAATCGATATCAATACGTCCACTGTATTAAATGTCGAGCAATACTTTTGAAAGATGTTATCTGCTTCCTTTTTGAAATTTTAATGGCGCCCGATCCTTCTTCCTCCTCTTTCTCTCTTGATTCCGCCTCGTTTCCACCTCTTGTCTCTTTACACTCCTCCGCTTCAACTTCCTCTTCTTCTGTTCCTTCTTCTTCTTCTGCTCTCAATTTGCCTGTTGCTTTGAATTCATCTGATCCTGTTGCTTCTCCTTCTTTAAAATCGAATTGGTCTTCGCTCTTCAAATCTTTACCTAGAAATGCTGGATCTTATAAACCGATTCATTTTGATATCTCTCGTGACAAGCCTACCACTGATTTGCCAGATGTAGTTAAGGAAGAAGGTATTAAGTATTGGAATGATCACCTGGTGGGATTCTTTCTGGATGGTACTCTCTCTTTTTTATCTGTTGTCAATTTCTTGAAGAGATTCTGGAAACTCAAAGGTGATGTTGATTTTAAATCAGATGGTTATAATTTTTACTTCAAGTTTTCTAATCAAGAAGATAAGAATCTTGTTCTTGAGTCGGATCCAATTTTCATTAGGGGTAGAATGTTCATCATTACAAAATGGGATCCATCCATAGGTTTAACGCAAGCTCAGATTAAGAAGGTTCCTATTTGGATTCATTTTCATAAGATACCCATCATTCTTTGGACTTTAGTTGGTATTAATTGGCTTGCATGTCACGTTGGTAGATTGATCTGTTTTGATAGTACCACAGAAAAATTACAAAGATTTAAGTATGCTAAGGCACTTGTGGAGATTTCTCCTGACTGTGATTTACCAAGTTCTATTCATATTCCGCAATTAGGAAGTAATTGCCCCGATGTACAACTTTCTTATGACTGGAAACCTAGTATCTGTTCTCATTGTAAAGTCTTTGGGCACAACACTTTATCCTGTGAATTTGTGAACAAGAAGTATGTTGGGGGTGTTGATGGTGTATCTGTTGGAAATAATAATCATGTGGTGGGTGTGAAGGTAGATAATAATCAAGATGGTAATAAGGATGGTAGTGCAGTTGATCTTAATTGGAGAGTTGTTAATAAAAAGAATAAAGGAGCTTGGAAACAGAAGAAAGTGGTATCAATAGATAAAAATAATATTCCTAATGTTACTTCTGTCAATCAGTTGGAAGTAGGCAAAGCAGTTGAAACTGTAGTACTTCATAATAATTGTTCATGTCCTTCTGAAAATGTTAATTCCTTTGCAGTTATAAATGATACTTCACTTGTTACTAATAATAATAGTGTCAGTGAAGTACTCTCTTCTAAATCTACTCTTTTTCAATCCATTAGCTCATCTGCTTCTCTTCATTATAGTCTATCAACTATTAATGATGTGTCTTTTGTCTCTGAACCATCTATTTCTGTATTGGCAGATGGAAAATCCTCCCCATCTGCTAGTTTATTAGCTTCTTCTGCACTTCCAATTTCATCTACATCTACTTCAACTTCTTGTTCCTCTCAGTTTAGCACTAAATCTCCCATCCTTAATCCTGATTCACCTTATCTTCATCTGTCCCCTCCAAATAATTTTGTGTTACCTCCACCCTCTGTTTCTATTGAGCCTTCTGATTCACAGTCTGGTAAAAACAATGTTGTTAATTCTGATGATCTCAATAAAGGCAAAAACTTTAAGCCACATGAAGTCTTACCTTTATCATCTTCCAAAAACAATTCTCATCATAGACATACTAGGAAAAATCCTACCACCATTTTTCCTCCTCTTCCTACTAAATGAATAATATTGCTTTTTGGAATATAAGAGGAGCTAATTTATCTTCAAAACAAGTTGACATTAAAAATCTTATTTTTGGAAATAATATTCAAATAATGTGTATATCTGAAACAAAGCTTGATACACAAGCCTCTTTGAAGGCTAGGAACTTGATTGCTCCATCCTGGTTATATGATGATAATTTTCTTGAAGCCAATCATGGTAGACTGCTTACTTTATGGAATCCAATTTTTTTTCAAACTTTCCAGATTAAATGCTTCTGATCAATTTATTCACTACCTTTGTCTGCACTTGCCTTCGAATGTTTCTTTTCATCTTACCTCTGTATATGCTCATAATTCATTATCTTTAAGGCAGACTTTCTTAATTTCCTTCCTTCTTTAAAATCAGATTCTACTCCATGGCTAATTGGTGGTGATTTCAATTCCATGTATGCTAGTAATCAAAAATTTGGTGGCTGCCCTTTATCTCTTAAAGACATTTCTCCATTAAACAGTGCCCTTATTCAATCTAATCTTTTCTCTGCTAATTGCTTTGGTCCTGACTTCACTTGGTCTAATAATAATAGGAGTGGTTATCCTACTTTATGTAAGCTTGATCATATTTTCTTAAACATCTCTTTTCTTCAACTCTGGCCAAAATCCTTTTATAATATCTTAAATCCTTCTTTGTCAGATCACTGCCCATTATTATTTCATTGTGGAATGGATGATATACATGGTAGAAAACACTCTTTTAAATTTTTTAATTTCTGGACTAAGCAAGATGAATTTTTTGTTATTTTAAAGCAGGTGTGGAACTTACAATATGGAAGGGATCCTTTGTCAAATACTACTTTCAAAATGAAGGCTCTTAAATTTCATCTTAGGAAGTGGTCTGCAACCATTTTTAGTAAGGATTCTAATCTTTCCACTCAAATTAGATATGAGCTCCATAGAATTCAGACTATGCTGACTGAGAGACCATTTGACATTTCCTTAATTCATTTAGAATCACAATTAAAACATTCTCTGGACAATACTATTCAAAAGGAAGTCTCTTCACTTAGGCAAAAGATTCACTTGAGAATGGTAAAGGAGGTGATAGGAATACTAGGTACTATCATAATTTTCTTAAAGTAAAAAGGAATCATGAATGTATTCTTCAGATCAAGAATATGTTTGGTGACATGGTTAATACTTTTGATGGAATTAATGAGGCTTTTGTTCAGTACTTCAAATCTATTCTAGCTCCGTCAAATTTATTCACTCCTGATATAAATCCTCTATTTCATATTAATCTCCCTACAATTACTACCTCTCAATCAAATGATTTGATTATTGCAATATCTGGAAATGAAATTGAATCTGCTGTTTTTAGCTTGGATGCTAATAGCTGTGGAGGACCAGATGGATTTAATGCTCATTTTGTTCAAAAGAGTTGGAATGTTATAGGATCTGATATTATTAAAGCCATTCAACATTTTTTCCTCCATAATAAAATCCCTGATTGTCTTGCTGCAACAGCAATTACCTTGATTCCCAAAATCAATAATCCATCTTCTGTTTCAGATTTCAGGCCTATATCTTGTTGCAACATTATCTACAAAATAATTTCAAAAATTTTGTCAAATAGATTGCAAACTATTTTACCTTCTATCATCTCAAACAATCAAGCTGCTTATTTTTCTGGTAGATCAATAAGTGATAATATTCTTTTGACTCAAGAATTGTTGTATGGTTATGAAAGAGCAAATATTTCTCCAAGATGCATGCTTAAACTTGATATTTAAAAAGCATTTGATTCCATTGCTTGGCCTTCTATTTTAGCTATTATGTCTAGAATGAATTTTCCCAAACCTTTTTTAGCATGGATCTACACATGTATTTCATCACCTAGGTATTCTATTAATAGAGAGGGTGGTTTGTATGGTTATTTCAAAGGCAAACAAGGTGTAAGACAAGGTGATCCAATTTCAGCTTACTTGTTCATATTAGTCATGGAGCTTTTAAATTCTATATTGAAAGATCTGGTAGTTAAAAACAAGTTACAACTTCATCCCAAATGTAATAATCCATTAATCACTCATTTGCTCTTTGCTGATGACCTTATTATCTTCACAAAACCCACTTTCTACAATATTCAATCTATTACTTCATCTCTGGATCTTTTCCATTCTATCACTGGTTTGCAAATAAATCTTCAGAAATCAAATATCTACATTGCTGGTTTAAATTCAACTCAGAAGAAAGATATCATAGAATTTTCAGGCTTGCTTGAATTACCAAAGAATTCCTTTTATTTGGGATTACCTATCTTGAGTTCAAGAATAACAAAGCATAATTGCTTACCTCTTTTTGAGAAGATCATTGAAAGACTTACTGTTTGGCCCATTGATAAGCTTTCTCAAGCTGGTAGATTAACAATTATTCAATCCATTGTTGTTGCTATGACCAACTATTGGACAAGGCATTACATTCTCCCTGTAAAACTGATTGAAATAATATCTAGTGCTCTTAATAAATTTCTATGGCATGGAGATCCTTTTTCCAGAAAATTAATCCCAATTTCATTTTATAAACTGTTTGAAACTAAGAAGAATGGTGGTCTTGGCATAACTAACATTTTTCTTTGGAATAAGGCTGCAATATCAGTATACTTCAATAAAAATTTTGAATCTGATAGAAGCTTATGGTCTCAATGGGTTAATCATTACTTGATTGGTCATAAGAATTTTTGGACTATGGAAATTCCACAGAACTGCAGCTGGAGTTGGAGAAGTATTCTTAAGCTTAGGCAAACATTTATCCCATTTTTACAATGTAACTATACTCAGATTAAAGGCCTATCATTCTGGCATTCTCCTTGGGCTTGGAAAGGTTTAATTTTAAGTAATGTTGTGGATTATAATATCAGAAGAAACTCTGGCATCTCTGATTCAACTATAGTTGATGAGTTTATTCATGATGATAATATTGTTTTACCATACTCTAGTTCTTGTCTGCTCAGGAAGCTCTGGAATGTTATTACTAACAATCAAATTACCAATAATGATATTTTTCTTATTTGGTCTGATAAAGGAAAGCCTCATTCTATTAAACTCGTATATAAATCTCTCTGTGGAGTTGGTTCCTATTTTCCTTGGTATTCAAGAATTTGGAAATTTGGTAGAAGTGCAAAAGAAAATTTACTTTTATGGAAGGTGATGGCAAATGCATTGAATACTAAAGATAAGCTATGTAGATTGGGTTTAATATCAGAGGATGCATGTGTATTATGCAGAGCTGACCAGGAAACAAATACTCATCTGTTTTTTGAATGTACCTTTGTATATTAAATATGGTATAAGCTTTTGTCTAATGGTGGATACTACAAACCATCAACTGTCAGTGCAATTGAGTGGTTTAATGTGTTTAAAGCTACTAGATGGAAAACTAGAAGGACTTTTGTGCTCCTAAAGTTGCTCAAGAAGTTGATTTATGCAGTTTGGACTGAGAGAAACAATAGAGTTTTTGGCATTGATGTTAAAAATACTTCTCAACTCTATAACATGATACATGGCAGTATTCTTTCTGAAATGAAATCAGGTTGTATTTGATGTTTATCTCTATGTCTCCTCCCTGGATGCCAAATTCAAGTACTCAGTTTGATGTTGAAGTTTGATGGATTGCTCTTTACCTAGCATGAGATTACATTGAAGTTTGTCTTCAGTTTGAGGTTGTAACTGTTTGTTGGTTTAGATAGTTTTTCCTGTACACTTTAAGTTTCATGTTGATTGAGTATGTGTGATTGTGATATTGGTAGTCAGTTGTAAAGTGAGTTTTGGCATAGTGAGTGTTGTAATGTGTGTGTTTTTTCTTGTTTTGTTTGAGGTGGCTGCAGGTTGTGTTGTATTGGTGTTATTTGTACCTTGGGTCTTGTAAGTGTGAGTTGTAATTTAGTTTAAGTCAATAAAATGAGCTTATAGCTCTTTGCTTTTCAAAAAAAATGTCGAGCAATCGAATGCCAGAAAAGCGGTCCGTTAGGGTTAAAGAAAAAAGAGGTAGACGAAGAAATAGAAACAATATCAGAATCTCACAATCGCAGCGGAACAATATATAATAAATAAATGACTAATCTTTAATTCAAAAAGAAATATATCTTTTTATAATACTACATCATTAGAGTACAACACAATTCAGGATAGTTATGATAACTCGTTCTCTTAAAACTGAATACACAGCTTACGGTACAGCGGACTATACATCCACGGAAATACGCCTCATCATGTAGCTCGTCTCCTGAGCTCCACAGAAGTCCATCTAGAATTTGTACTCTATAATACTCGGTCTGACCCCAAGCACTACAGCGAAATAACACTCGAATCAGTCTGGAAAACCAAAGTGAGAAAACCACTCAATTAGATTATTAAAGTTTTCAAAATCCTTTTTGAACTCAAAGGTATCTCGTAAGACCACGCCACAAATAAACATGCTGGGTTTTTACCTTATGATAACTAAAACATTTTTATCAAAATCCATCTGATATTATAATAGTGCCTATCGAAAGTAAAATAGTATCTAGCTGAAGTGCTTGCATCTCACGTTTCGGCCTAGTTGGGCACAATCAAAACCGTACAAGCGCTTATTGGATTCCATACATTGGTAAGGCTACTGCAGTACCGCCCGTCACGTGGTCTAGATCACTATATCGAGGATCCATCCTGATCCGCTGCATCACAAGGCCAGAGCTACCCCTTACTGGATAGTCCGAATAAATTCACCCGCGGTTGGGATCAGCGACCGCCCACATAGCAAAAATAAAGGGACATCTAGACAGGGGTGACCTTATCCTAATTGGTTGCTAGCCACTTAGCCATGTGTGCACCTGCCATGTTTTAGCCATTCTCGGTTGATGAGGCTCGAGGCTATCGTTACCTTTTTAGCACATATTCACTTAGAATGTTCATCGTCCTACTGACGATGTTATGAAAACATTCGTCCATACAAGTCCGTTCTGGGTTCGAACAGAACCGAAGGCACTGCTCCTACTACGTCCATTCTGGAATCACCCTCAGGATTAGTAGTGATTAGCCCTTGCACTTCACTTCTCCATCTTCGACTCCAAGTCCTTGTCTTCCTCACGAAAACGTTCAAACCAGATCGAAGTGGTTTTTGGGAAATTAATCTCTGTCTCTTCAAAACGATCAGCGCATTGGCCAATATTGATAGTCGGTTATTTACTATCAATTACAATCCATAAACAACCATCAGTATTAATTTTCCAAATTATTGATTTCAAAATATCTTCGCAAGATATTTTTCTGCACTTTAACCCTTTGAAAACAGTTTTCAAATCACTTTTCTCTCGTGGAATAAATTTCCAAATATTGTTTATTCCCGCTAAAAATCACCAAATCTAAATACTTTAAATTTTAAATATTTTAGATCACTTTATTCTAAAAATATACTTTTAAACATTTAAATTAAAAACTATTTAAAGCACTTTGTTCAAAATAATAGTTATGAAATTCTATAGTAGATTTCCAAGTAAAACTTAAGCCACAAACCCTTTCTAAAAATAAATAAAAGTTTTATATAATTATAAACATTAGAAAATCTCTTTTAAAAACATAATACTAATTTAACCTTTAAATAATTACTACTAAAATAAATTTGAATAATATTTACTTTAAAATTTTAAAACAATTAAAAATAATAAATTTTTCTAAAACATTTTCTTAAAAAAAATTAAAACCTTAAACTTATACATAAAAATCTCCTTTGAAATATACTTGGCTTTCTAGGTAAATACACTTCCAATTTCCACACCATTTTAAAAATAAACCACTATTTGTTTTTAAAACAAATTACCCATTCCTATGTAAATTCCCACCGTGAATTTATACTTCCAAATATCCACTGATATCTTATTTCACTTTATAAATCCTGTTTATAAATCCCATAGTCTCATTCTCCTTTTAAAACACGGTGTCAATTACTAAATCGATTTCCAAAATTTACTCCGTTTTAAAAATTTATCCCTTTACTTGTTCAAATTTATTTCAAAATGTATTAGTTCCAAACTCACTTCTTTATTTATGATTCAAAATCTTATTTTAAACTGAAAATATCCATTTCATTATTTTTTCAAAATTCTCCCTTTTAAGTCTTCCCAATCATTTTAAATCTTAAAATTTAAAATAAAATCCTTTAATTCTTAAACAATATCACTTAAGGTTTCAAAACTCCTTTAATTTCATTTATTTAAAATCTCTATATTTTTTTTACATACCTAGCATTTATTTAATAAAATTTAAAATCAAACCTTTATTCTTTCCAAATTCATTCTTCAATTTATCTAAAATTATTTCACTTAATATTTCTCTCTTAAATCTCTTTCAAAAAATCACATATTTTATATTTTTCATATCTTCAAAATATCCAAATATATTCAGCCAAACTATAGCATTCAATAATTTCAGTTACCAATATAATCAATATAATCATCACATATTATCACATAAATCACATCGCTAAATATAAAATAAAGTCAATGTTTTGAGGAATCCAGTTGGATCCCTCCAACATGTTCTCCTGCATCCACAAATGTTAGCACAACAATTTAAAATACCAGTCCCGCTTTAAGGCAGGATATCATGGTATAAAGGGTCATCCTCTATTCTACGGGGCGCATAGGGTCTCATCCGCTATATAATGCAGAAAATCAATCATTCCAATATATATGCCATTATATATAATATCACATCCAGACAATTCAAATAATCAATCAATAATTTAAATTAACTATTTAAATTTAAAAGGTAATTCAAATGAGTGAGATTAACTCACCTTTGATTTTTGTTTGCAACCCATTTTCATTCCGGGTTGTTTTCTATAAGATTTTAACCTTGTATAAACATTTATACCACTAATCAAAATATCAATTTCCATTTAATAATTCAATTGGCTAAATTTTTTAATTAAACTAAGATTAAATTTAATTAAACTTTAAGCTGATTTTCATTTTTTTTTGAAAAACTTTTAGTAGCTAAAATAAATTAAATGATTTTATTGACCCCATTAAAAATTTAAACTACAGGTATATATATATATATATATATATATATATATGTATGCCTAATTTATTTTATTTTCGAGCTGCCTACAAAAAATCAATATCAGTTTTAAAAATCTATCTTTTATATAAATCCTTGTATTTTCCAAAATCTTATATGCATATATGGATTTACGGTTTTATTTATGTATATATTAAATTTAAATTAGGTATATATGTGTGTGTATTTATATGCATATACACACATACATATAAATTTAGGAAAAATTAAAATAAAGTAAAAAAAAACAACCTTATACATGTTGCCCAAAGAGAAACACATCACCCCCTACCGAAACCCTCCTCGAGCCACCCAAGCTTGCGAAATTGATCTCTCCCCTTACTGCCTCGCGAGCGAAGACCCAACACCATCACGAGCTCGAAATCGAACGCCTCCCTTCGCCTCACATCGAAGCCTCATGACCCATCATGAACACGAACCTTAAGTCGAGCCCCTCCCTCTCTTGTGCTCGCGCTCCACCCAACCGCGCCTGCTGTCGTGAACAAATGCCTCGTCGTCCTTGCAGAGATCGCGATTTAAATTGGGATGAGAGCGACTTTGTTATGACAGGGAGGGAGTGAGACCGAAGTCTGATGGATTTCCTGATATCGTTTCAATCGGAGAGTAGACAAATTTTTTTATGTGAAATCAAATTTGAGTTCGGCCAAGATTATATTTTCAAAGAGAGTGGGATAAGGACTCCATTAAATTAAAAGAGGAGGAAAGGAGAGAAAAGAATTTCGTTCGGCCGTGATTTGTATTTCTTTTTTTAGGCTCGATTGAAAAGAAGAACTAGCTATAGAACGGAAACAAAAGAAGGGGAAAAACATGTGTGTCATCGAGGAAGACACGTGTTCTATGGTTATAAACGTGTTAAAATTTTTAATTGTATGAGAATATATATATATATATATATATATATTTAATTTGAATATGAATTTAAATCGTCACGATAAATGCAACTTACAATTTCGAACCCCTATCGAGGCATGCCGCTAGGTATTTATAACGTTAAACCCCTATTCCAAACGCAATGGAAAAGGTTTCGAGTCCTAATTTGATCGTATGGTGAAGATAGCTTTTTGGACCCAGTTATTATATTAAAATTTCGATATAGATTTCAGTGCGTTTATCTGCCGTACGATCACACGACAACTCCAAATGCTATGAAAATTCAAATCCAATAATAATACGCTATTACGGATCCAATGGAATTAGTTTCGTCGAATTCCGAGACTGTCCCTCGAAAGGCTATTTTTAAATATCAATTTAAACAATATATTTTTAAAACTGAACAAAACACTTCCAATTTCAATTTTAAAGCTCTTATTACCTTCAGTATTACAATATAGATTTTATAAGCTTTTGAAATATTTTTAAAAAGCTTGAAACTCAGGATTACATATTTTTACCCAATTCCAGTATTTAATTTCAAAAATAATTAAATAAATAATGATATTTGAAATTCAAGTTAAAAATTAACTCTTAAATATTTAAAATCAATTAAATATTCCAATTTCAAATACCCAAAAATTTCGGGTCGTTACACTAGAGGTGTAGTTGAAGAGGACTTTATCTTAGCTTGTTTTAGGGCTTATCATTTCTATTTTTGAGTTAAAGATGAGTTCTTGAACTCACATCTATGTCAGTACCTTTGATTATTGTTAGGTGTGAATTCCTAACATCTATTTGTTATTTAATTGTTTTTAAATTGATTTGACTTGGTGAATTTTTCCTAGTTTTGGTATTTTGATGTCAAAATTTATGAAAACCTTAATATGGGCGTTTAGACATGTTGTTTTGGGTGTATTGAAGAGCCTAACGAGCTGGGTTGTTGCTAGGCATGAATCCCTAGTCGCAGTTGCTCATTCAATCACTTCAGAATCAACGAATTTAGGTTGGTTTGCCCATTTTTGGGCTTTACAAATTCTATCCAGCTACATACGACAGACGTCCATGGATTATCCATAGACGTCTGTGGTTTTGGATTGAAAATTCCCAAAACAAGAGGACAGACGTCTGTGGTTTATCCGCAGACATCTGAGGGTTTAGAAATGAATTTCCAGAACCCTATCACAGACATTCGTAAATTCCCGCAGACGTCTGTGGCTTTCAATTTCTGGAGTTTGGGCAATTTCTTAAGTGGATTTTCGATTTATCGATTTTTATAATCCTTATAGTTACTGTCAATTAAAATCAACTTTGATGATTTCTTTTTTGAGTTTTTAGTATTTCCATTTGATGGATTTGATATCGATGTCCATGGTTTTGATTCACGTTATAGAAATGTGATTTTTATGATACATTGTCTTTACAATCGTTTCTATGATTTGTCACTTTAAATACAAAGGTTTTATACTAGTAATAAATACTAAAACTTGTTCAAAAAAATGATTTCAACACTACTTTTGATACAAAGCTCGATTTTAAAAATCATTTTCCAATCTATTAGTATATGTAAACCTTTACCTCATTCGGTTGAGAATTCCAATTAAATGACTTAGTAAAACAAGTAGCATGAAACGGTTATGATCACTTCATTGGTTAATTCAAGGACTTGTTCGATTGAAAACTTATGACAATTTTCGAGTGGAAATCTACAATTTGTTTGTAAATATTTAATTTAAGCCAGTGGTTATGAGACATTAAGCTAAACTTGTTTATTTACTAGCTTAGTGTAATTTACACTTATTGAGCAATAATGATCATTTTATGATTTAGGCTTACAATGAGCAATGTCACTTTGTCCACGTGGGGGACTATACCCCGTTCAGTGGAGCTTCGGCTTATTTTTATGGGGTAGCGACTCATGGTATTTTGATCGTTCATGGTGCTTCGGCTCATTTTTATAGGTCAGCGACCCATGGGATAGCGTCCCTTTATTGATACATGTGTTGATGAGTTTTCATGCTCCCGTTTGTGATAGGCCTTCCCCCCTTTGTGTTTTCTAGATTTCTAGTTATTGATTTCTGGAATTTGTGTTTTACGATTATTTTGATTTACTTTGATAAGCTTTATAAATATTTGAAGATTTAGTGAATAAAAATAAAGAATATGTTATTCTTTTTGGGTGTTTGAGAAAACTTGAGATATTGTATGATTTTTATTATCACCATAGATATTTGTCATATCTCTTATCCTATCTCATCTTACATGATAATTATAGCTAGACTGATCCTTTTATTATTTTTCTTCTTAAATAATTCTCGGGTCAGATCGAGGTGTTTCAAGTGCTCCCACTTAACTTCTTAGCAGGGACTAGCTCCCGACTTTTGGCTAACTACTTTAGCTTTGAAGTTTTTATCTTTCATGTATCCGAGATAGAGACTCTTTGATGTATACATATTCTTTTGTATAGTACATGTACCTATTCTTTTATGATGTAGTGGATCTTGTATGACCACTACTATGATGTTCACTTCTATGTATTATATTCATATCTGTTTCTGCCTTAGTGATATGAATATCTGTGCCTGATTTTATGTTATGATTATTTTATATTGTTTTCGAATAGCATTTAGCCACTATGTAGAAGATTTGAGTTTGGATTAGATATGTCAGATTTTCTCTTAAAATGAAATGCATGACATACCATCTGACATATCGATACTCACTCAAATGAGTCAAACAGTTGGTCACTCCTCAACAGCCTTATTCTTCGCACTAGCCGACGGCATTACCCCGTAGTGTCTTTGGTTAGTGTCAGTATATAGGTGGGGCGTCATTGAGTTATCGTGTAATGCTCTAGATCTTCAAGAATTTCCAGTGCCTCTAACAAATAATGATTTCTAGGGGGAGAATACGAAGGTTCTGTTAACTCCCATTTCTGTCGCGACCTAAAACTCTACGACCTAAAACTCCACGACCTATAACTCAGCAGCCCAACGACCTAAGAGTACCTGACGACCTAATAGTCTCAACGACCTAACGACATAATTGTCTTAGCGACCTAACGTCACAAAGCACTCAGCGACCTAAAGTTTTTAGCGACCTAGTGACTTCATTCCTCAACGACCTAAAGCTATCTGCGACTAAAGATTTCTGTAATTTCATGACCTAGCAAGGTAGAGACTTAGCAAGTTAAAGCAAAGAAAAGTTTCACCTACTATCATAGGTCGCTCACGATCTACTAACTCGTTCATACATGACTCATTTATCAAGCGACCTAAAAAGCCAACGACCTACCAACCTGAGAGAATTTAAGACTTAGCGACCTAACGAGTTAAGGACTTAGCCTAGGTCGCTACATTGAATGCCTCAGCGTTCTATGATCACCAACTACTCCCATAAGTCGTCTATGACCTACAACTTACTAACCCGTAACCCGTTCCAGAGTTGAGTACGACCTTGTCCCACCACAACTTAAAACTGCTCGCGACCTACGACCTATGATAAGTCGCACAAGACCTAAGCAGATAAAGACAAGTTTAAGAAGCAACAGATACGAGAGATTCCTTAGGTCATCGCCGACCTACGACCTACGACCTAACTTAGTCGTCCACAACCTAAGACTTGGAAAGAAAATCATGCTCAGAATCACTCCTATAAATACAGCCCTAACTCCAACTAGCAGAGGACTTTTGGCCGACCATTTCAAGCGCCGATACTCTGCAGAATTCTCGACTCACTCAACACTTCAAGTACTCCAAACACCAAGGACACTACGACGATCTCCAAGAGAAAATCTACATCATTCAACATGAATTCGGAAGATTATTCTCTATCAAAGTTTGATCTACTGGTCTAAAGTGTGTTGTAATTGAGGATTGTTGTAAGGTTGTAATCAAATTCAGTAATAAAGAGAGTTAAAGTGGACGTAGGCTTACTCTAAGCCGAACCACTATAAAAATTGTTGTCTTTTCTGCTTTTTTCTGTATTTTCTCTACTTGCTTGTAATTCCCGTGTACACAGGTGGTGATTTCATCCAACTTCAATTGACACCGGGGTGTTAGCGTCCGATTTTCACGTTAACATTTTTGGTGCTTTCACTAAGAACCCAACTCAGGATACTTCCATCATTGCTTCGCAAAGGTCTATTGAAAGGATTTCTTTTAAAACTAGGAGTTTATTAGAAATAATGGCTCCTGGAAGAAGACGAAGTTCTTCAAGGTCCGACAATGTTCAAGAGAATACAGCTACCTCTATTCCTTCAAGTGAAACAGCTCCAACTATTGGAGTTACGCGAGCAGAGTTGGACGCCGTAGTTTTAGGACTGAATCGACAGTTGGAAGCCCAGAATGCCCAGAATGCCTTGATTATGGATAGGTTAAATGCCCTGCTTGAGTCAAATCACCAACGTCAGGATAATGAAGCAATCTATGCTGAAGATGCCAGTGGCCCCCAAGAGAAAGATATTCCTCAAAGACCAGACAACACCGCTGCAAGGGCACCTTCTCAAGCTGAAGGGTCAAGGCCACAGCCAACCTTTCAAACTTCAGAAAGGGCAGCTAACTTCTTACAGGCAAAGTCTCAAAACGACGAGGAGTATCTATCAGGGATGGTTCGCTCAATCATGAAAGAAAGTATGCGGAGGCATGAGGATGAAAACGATTGGGGATTCGCTCCGAGCAAAACTCCGTTCACTGAAAGGATTTTAAAGGCGGAATTTCCCAGGAAATTTATACCTCCTACCATCCTAGCCTATCGAGGGACAAGTGACCCTAACCAATTTCTATACAGATACGATTGGCATATGACTGGGGCACGAGCATCGGATGAGATTAAATGCCGATATTTTCCAGTATATTTAGAAGGGGTGGCTTTGCTTTGGTTTACCAAGCTACCAGTTCGATCTATAGATCAATTCTCCGATTTAACCCGAAAGTTTAAAGAACAATTCAGATTGTATGCGTCAAAGGCAAAAGATATAATGTCATTGTCCAGTCTAGAACAAGCACCTGGAGAACCTATCAAGTCTTTTTTAAACCGTTTTAATATATCTTTAGCCGAGGTAGACAACGCGGAACCCCGAATGATCCTAACATACTAAATGCGGGCCATCGACAAGTCAAGTGAATTCGGGGTGTGGCTCAAAATGAAGGAACCAAACTCACTCGAGAAGTTTTATAAAAAGGCCGACGAATTCATACGCCTAGAAAACCTCTCGATACCAGTAGAAGCAGTGGTCACCGAAATCAAGAATAACGATGTCATTTCTAACAAGAGAGGATCTGGAAACCAGAAAAGGGAAAGTGATGAAGGAAAGAGGCAGGGAAATAAGAAGAAACCTCGACGTTTTAACCCTTCAGATTTCACCCCCTTAACTGATACACCGGAAAAAATCTTCTTGGCAACAAAGGATGTTATCAAGTACCCTAAACCACTTGAGATGGGAAGAGGGGCAGTGCAAAATGGGAAATTCTGTCGATTTCACAACCAACCCGGTCACGATACTGATCAATGTCGCCAGTTAAAGAGTGTGATTGAAGAATTGCTGAAACAGAATAAACTTCAACAATATGTGAAGAAAGACAAAATTGACCCAACCTCGTCCACTCAGGGGCAACCATGTCCTCCTTACCGACCTAGTTCAAGCAACATAACTACAGAGCAAAAATCTGAGAAGCTGGTCATTGACTAACACGTGAATCGCAAAATCATGGAATAACATTCATTTACACCCATATTTTACTTAATAGCGTTGCTTAACTTTGTAAAATGATCATGAATGTATAATTCTTGTGCTGTTAACCACTGTAAATGTGATGTGAATCAGTAATGAGCAATTGTAAATCTTGTATTCTTTAATGCCGTTAAAATGCCTGTATCATTTCGATATGCAAATATTACTAAAAATCTTGATTTAGTATTGCAGGATATCGAAATAAAGCTTGCTCATCCAACACATCACAAAGCAAAGCGATCCCAACAAATCATGGAATAAATGAATGGCAAGTGGAAAATGTTCTGAATTCAAGTATTTCGAAAGAAGTGCAATTTGCAAATGATTGAGGACTCCACCAAAGAGGGCACCTTTCTAATAAGAAAGTTCTGAGCCTTTGCTGACCAACCACGATCGTTTGTGTAAACGAAAATCTGGTGGAGCAACTTGCATCTACCCCATGGATTCATTCAGCAATAAGGCACATTTCTTCAGCAAAAACAAACGAAAGAACGGGACATGTACTAAGTAATTGTGAGGAATTTCTTAGAAGCGCAGGGTATAAAGACACAAGCGCCAACGCTACTCTTTAGAGTCCAAAGTACTCTTTAGAGTCCAAATGCTTCTCTTCGGAGACCCAACGCTACTCTTTAGAGTCTAATGTACTCTTTAGAGTCCAAATGCTTCTCTTCGGAGACCCAACGCTACTCTTTAGAGTCTAAAGTACTCTTTAGAGTCCAAATGCTTCTCTTCGGAGACCCAACGCTACTCTTTAGAGTCCAAATGCTTCTCTTCGGAGACCCAACGCTACTCTTTAGAGTCCAAAGTACTCTTTAGAGTCCAAATGCTTCTCTTCGGAGACCCAACGCTACTCTTCAGAGTCCAACGCTACTCTTCAGAGTCCAACGCTACTCTTCAGAGTCCAATGCTACTCCTCAGAGTCCAATGCTACTCTTTAGAGTCCAAATAAAAGACCTCGAGCGGGCCAAACCAGAAAAAGAGAGATCTTTCTCGATACAAGGTTGCGGACTGATCGGTCGATACACTCCTGTGAATCCGTCCAACTGAGAGAAAGAAACTCCAAACTTCCAGGAAGTAACCCTACTCAGAGGCACACATTTCACCGAGATTGAAATAAAACTTCCAAGTGTTGAAATGTGGAAAGCCCTCTTCGGAGGCCCGCTTCCTAGCGAACAGGGAAAAATAAAAACCTCTTCCCAGAGGCAGAAATGAAAAGACCTCCTCCCCGAGGCACAAGCAAGCAGAAAGACCTCTTCGGAGGCACACGTTTCACCGAGATTGAAATAAAACTTCCAGGTGTTGAAACGTGAAAAAGCCCTCCTCGGAGGCACAACTATTTGGAGGCACACGTTTCACCGAGATTGAAATAAAACTCCCAAGTGTTGAAACGTGAAAAAGCCCTCCTCAGAGGTGCAACTTTTCAAAGAAGCAAAAATCAAAAAGCCCTTTACTGTGGCATAAAAAAAAGCCATCTTCAAAGGCACACTTTAACTCTCAAAGGAAGAACGATCCACCTATTCTGGAAAATTCTCTTCCTCAAAAAGAAGTTAAAGTACCCTTCAGATACCCGCTTTACCACATAGAAGAATTCACTTGGTAAAATGTGTATATGCACAAAAGAAAAAGTGATATCTTCGAAGGATGAAGCCTAAAAACTTATTTGGAGGGAGTTGTACTCTGTTTTTTTAACGAAATAATATTCCTCCAAGTATGGAATAATTATTCTCTAAAAAATAAAAGTACAAGTCCCCTCAAAATATAAAATATTGCAACGAGCTTATGGTATAGGGGCAACATGGTATAACTACATCGGTAAAATTGCACTCGAACAGTATACCACAAGCTCATTGTAATATCGTTCAAAGAAACTTGTATAAAAGTGAATAATAAATGCATTCTCAAATACAAACAATAAGTTTGTACAAATAAAGGATCATTTTATTCAATTCTATTACAATTTCTTACAGATACAAGTTTTGAGATAAAGAAAGCGGGGGCCGGCACCCGCACAATCCCCGACCAGTACGTGCAAAAAACAAAAAGCTAAAAACTAGAATCTTCATTTCTTCTTTCCACCTTTGGACCCTTCACCCGGCCGGATGGTTAGCTTTTTGGGTCGATCTTTAGGCATGAGGGAAGAAGGAGAGGGAGGTACAACTGGTTCAACTTCCGGTTCCTCTTTAGTAGCAATGATGCTCTTCCTCCTCTTCTTTGATATTCCGCGCTTCTTTTTCCTCTTTGAAGAAGATTCACTTCCTGGAGTAACAAGTTTAGACAAAGTTATGTCATCAGAAGGAGTCCGCTCCGGAGATATCTCACCTCCCTCAAGTCCTTCCTCCTTTTGCTCTTGCGAAGCAACTGGGTCATCCAAGCCCCGAAGGGCACCTATTATTTCTTCCTGTGATCCCAGATGAGGAGCAGGAGTGATTGGGGGAGGCAGAGGAACAATAACTGGAGGTGGAGAAGTTTGAATGACGCTCAGCGCTTTCTCTACAAAGGAAAAGTTAAAAGTGTCAGTATTTCCCGCAAAAAGAGGAGACAAAGGCTCGTCGAGATTCAAGAAATAATCAAGAAGCTCGTCAAATCTGTAAGAAACTAGCAAGTTGTCCCCATGAGCATTATTAGGGTTACCTGGAGAAGTTGGTGGTATCACATCAACTTCGTAGTCTAGAGCTTCAGCACTCTCTTGTGGCTCATCTACGGCTTGTGTAATTATGGCTCCGGTATCAGCTTTAGTAGGAATCGGTGTATGAGAGCTAGAACCAGCAATGTCAACATCGACTGAAGTTGAAGGAGGGACAGGGGCAGTCAAAGTTGTTTCTTTTTCTTGATGCTCTTCCCCCATCATTTCAACTCGCGATCTAGCAAGTTGCTCCTTCCCTCTAGCAAGAGCTGCGCGAGCTTCGATGTCTAAATAGTGCACCTCTAGCTCCTCTTCTGTGTACCCGGTGCCTTTAAATATATCAAGCGCGGCTTCCCATACTTCAGCTAGGGTAACCTCATATTTGGGACCCAGAAATGCAAGACTGCCACGCCCTAACACACTTTGCAAATAGAATTCAAATAATGTCGAGCCGATGTCAGCTTTGGTAGCTTCATGAGCTTCTTCAGCTGCAATTCTACCAGCAATAGCCTCATCTCGCTCTCTTTCGACTTTAGATAGTTGAGCTTTCAATTTTTCAATTTCCGCAACCTGAAAGTTAGTTTGCCCTCGTAACTGAGTAATATCAGTACGGTAGCCCTCTACAATTTGCTCCAGCCCATCAGCCTTGGCCTCGGCATCCCTTTGCGCAGCATGAGCATCTCGCACCTGCTGCTGGAGCACACTCTCCCTTTGAGAATAAGAAGTGGAGGAAGCGGCAAGCTCCTCTTTGAGTTTTCCAACTTCTGCTTCAAGTTTTTCATTATAATCGGCAATGCTCCTCATTTCTTCATCATGCTGCTTAAGGGTCTTTTGCC
This sequence comes from Allium cepa, assembly GCA_030765085.1. Taxonomy (NCBI): domain Eukaryota; kingdom Viridiplantae; phylum Streptophyta; class Magnoliopsida; order Asparagales; family Amaryllidaceae; genus Allium; species Allium cepa. Next base: position 751,231,474 of record CM060931.1, on the reverse strand, counting down.
ATTCGGTTTTGTCATTCTCCATGGTCAGCATAGCTTCGAGATTGGCCCGATTCACCCTTTGGAGCTCATCAACAAGTTTTTGCCAATTTGACATCCTCTCATTGTCAATTCTAACGGCATCAAGGTTCCGTAACATGGCATTTTTATCTATGGGAACCAGGTCAAAGTCAAAGCGAACTCCTTTTAAGCACCAATTTGGAAATCGACTTTAGAGAGTGGCTGGACCTGGTCCAACTTGGTAAGAAGGCCTGTTAATGATCGCCTGGATATCAGTACGGGAAGGGGCAGGAGACTGAGAAGGAATAGGAGCGGTAATATTTTCAGAAGTTGCAGGCATTGGTTGCTCACTGACTTTAGCCCGTTTACTTGGGTCATCAGTTATGTGACTCTTCCCTCTGTCATCGTGAGATTTGCGTTTGTGGGAGTCACCCTCCTTGTGGGAAGAATCGTATCAGTCATCCGGTCTTCCATAACGTTCTTCATGGGCACGTCTCTCCCGAGCCTTCCGAGCGGCCCTCTCTTCATCAGTCTCTCTGTGAACAGGAAGATAACGCTTATAGTCATACTGGCCGCGTCTCCCGTATCGCTGGAAGTCATCATAATACGAGCCACCTCGCTTCATTGAAGAACCTGAAATTGGAAAAAACACAACTTTAGAATTCTTCAAAGTACAAAGAGTCAGAAGCATAAAAATGCCGAAAGATTCTAAGTGTGTGTGATGTGCAAGCTACGCGTGGCAAACTACGAACCACTCTTTAATTGTGGAGTAGTTGTGGGTGTAGTAATTAGCGTCAGCTCTTGAGTCGACGGAGTCTGTTGCAGAGTAGAAGTCGCCTCGACCACTGAAGAAGTAACCCCGGTAGTGATAGGATCATCTTTAAAGATCTCTTGTGAGGTGGCAATAAGGTCGCTCAGCCCTTCGAAAGTGTCGTCCCTGCTCTGCTTGACAGGGCTGGTTTTCTCGGCTTCTTCACCGGATTTCTGTGAACGTTGGGGAGATCCCTGAGGCTCTTCTTCCTCAATAACCGGGGCAAGTTCGTCAGATGGCCCCGCAACATCAACAGAAGTGGAGCGTTTCACTAGTGAAGCCTCGGGAGCAGGTCCTTTTGGTATGGATGTGTCTGTAGAAACTGGGGCATCCGATGCTCTAGCCGGGGAGTCCGGGATTTCATGAGGATGTGTGGAGCGAGAAGTATGCAAAAGTCCATACTGATGCAAAAATTCGTCTTTCAGCAGAAATTGAATGCCTCTCTCCTCAACTGGCACAGCCTTAAGCCTCTCGAAAGTTGGTATATGACAGGAATCCCTAGAAGGAGGAGGAAGCACGGAAAAGTAAAAGGCGAAGTTAACATTTGACAACTCAGACTATGAAAAGCTCAGAGAAAAACATCATGAACAAAGATAAATGCTCTTACTTCCTACTCTCCAGGTAGCATAGAATCCCGGAGGACAGCGAACGAAGAAAAATTGGCTTAGGAAACCGTGAGCACTTTCGGGAAGGCCAATTATTAATTTACGGTTCCTAGCACTTCTCATAAGAATGATGGAAGCGTGATCTTTATTTTTGGAAAATGTGCACAAATAGCAAACTTCATCAAAACTCGGAAGGCGATCCAGCGTCCTTCCGAATAGCACACATAACCCCATCAGAATAGCATAGCCATTGGGGTGCAGCTGGAAGGGGGAGATAGCTAGTCGGAGAAGAAGCCGTTGGAGAAAGTCGTTAAAAGGAGGGATAGCTCCACTCATGCACATTTGACGATTAACTGCTACAAAACCAGAAGGTGGTATATCGGCAGTGTCGCTTCTCTCAGGAAGAATGGCATCTGCTTCAGCAATGCCAAACAAAGTGCATAGTTGGCGGAAAACTTTGTATGTCAGCGTGGTTGAAATTCTCTCTGGAGGATTAACCAATGGAGTAGCGATTGGGAAGGTCTCTTCAGCCGATTCTGTTTCTTCTTGTTGAGAAGTCATTCTATACAAGGAACTGGACGTTCAAATAAGAAGGTGCACGTTTCCTAAAAAGTGTAAAGTGTTGTGCAGAACTAACAAAAATAGAAAGCAAACATAACTGAAATTAAACTAGTTGACAATTGATCGATTATGAGATTTCAGGACTTGTTAATTTAAAACTCAAGTGTAGTGTTAATGCAAACGAATCAGCTTTAGTTGACTATTTTAGTTTTGCTTTAATACTTCACTTGGATTGGTTGGTTTACAACATTTCGTTCGCACAGTTCATTTAAGATTGATTATTCTTTATAGACTAATCTGTCATTCGATGAGGGCAGTCAATGGCAGTATATTCGTCCCAATTCTCTGCAGATATTGTGTCTTACAGGTTATTAGCATTAAAGTTAAAAATATCTGTAAAGAGATGCAACAAAGTCCAGGCGGTTCAACGTTCAAAGTTCAAAATCAAGTTCAGTCAAATTTTCCCAATTACAAGTCCTAGGTCGTCCAGCAACCTAACATAGGTCGGAGTTATCTTAAGTCGCACTGTGCAAGTTAAAAATTTCAAGGTAATGCAAATTTGCCAAGTCCTAACTCGGTTGCGACCTAGAACCTTGCCGCAAAAGATAGGTCGTTGATATGTTAAGTCGTTGTGCAGTCATTCAAGAAAGTTAGGTCGTTAAATTGTTAAGTCGTTCTGGTTAAAGTTCATGTGCAAATCTGTTGAGTCCTAGGTCGTTCAAATTCCAACGCGACCTAAAAGTTAAGTCGCGAGTTTGAAGGTCATCCAGCTTCCCTTAGGTCGTGAGTTATCTTAGAACGCTCAGATCCACTAAGTCGCTGACTTCCTATTCACACAAAAACTCACCAGACCCGATAACTCGTTAACGCCAACACCACGAAATCCATCATCCTATTCGTGAAGTTCATCATCTTTTCATACCACCAAATCATTCGAAAACCGATTCAACATATCTCCGATCTATCATAAATCTAACTCACTACTGTGCGTTCGTGAATCACAACAACAACAATAACCAGTGATGATCAAAAATCGATCACAACACGACTCAAAGTGAAGCACGACGTACAAAATTGGTCTGGGGTTCGGAGGTTAGAGTTCGTGGTTCGATGGTGATCGTGGAATGGATAAAGATCAAAGATACTTACGTAATTTGATAGCAAGGACGAATCGCTGAATGATTAACTTGAATTCGTCTTTAAAATCGTGGAATTCTGTTAATGGCAGCGCGGGAAATCGAAGCAGGTGAGTAAGGAGGGAGTAGCGACCTAACAAATTTATATGGGGCTGAAAGAAGAAGACGAGTAGACGCGCGAGTTAGTATATGTTTTACGTCGCTCACGACCTAGCAAAGTTAAGTCGAAGCACACGACCTATGACATAGGCCTGTACTTCGAGGGGCAAATGTTAACTCCCATTTCTGCCGCGACCTAAAACTCTACGACCTAAAACTCCGCGACCTATAACTCAGCAGCCCAACGACCTAAGAGTACCTGACGACCTAATAGTCTCAACGACCTAACGACATAATTGTCTTAGCGACCTAATGTCACAAAGCACTCAGCGACCTAAAGTTTTTAGCGACCTAGTGACTTCATTCCTCAACGACCTAAAGCTATCTGCGACCTAAAGATTTCTGTAATTTCACGACCTAGCAAGGTTGCGACTTAGCAAGTTAAAGCAAAGAAAAGTTTCACCTACTATCATAGGTCGCTCACGACCTATATTAGGTCACTCACGATCTACTAACTCGTTCATACACGACTCATTTATCAAGCGACCTAAAAAGCCAACGACCTACCGACCTGAGAGAATTTAAGACTTAGCGACCTAACAAGTTAACGACTTAGCCTAGGTCGCTACATTGAATGCCTCAGCGTTCTAAGATTGCCAACTACTCTCATAAGTCATCTACGACCTACAACTTACTAACCCGTAACCCGTTCCAGAGTTGAGTACGACCTTGTCCCACCACAACTTAAAACTGCTCGCGACCTACGACCTATAATAAGTCGCACAAGACCTAAGCAGATAAAGACAAGTTCAAGAAGCAACAGATACGAGAGATTCCTTAGGTCATCGCCGACCTACGACCTAACTTAGGTCGTCCACAACCTAAGACTTGGAAAGAAAATCATGCTCAGAATCACTCCTATAAATACAGCCCTAACTCCAACTAGCAGAGGACTTTTGGCCGATCATTTCAAGCACCGATACTCTGCAGAATTCTCGACTCACTCAACACTTCAAGTACTCCAAACACCAAGGACACTACGACGATCTCCAAGAGAAAATCTACATCATTCAACATGAATTCGGAAGATTATTCTCTATCAAAGTTTGACCTACTGGTCTAAAGTGTGTTGTAATTGAGGATTGTTGTAAGGTTGTAATCAAATTCAGTAATAAAGAGAGTTAAAGTGGACGTAGGCTTACTCTAAGCCGAACCACTATAAAAATTGTTGACTTTTCTGCTTTTTTCGGTATTTTCTCTACTTGCTTGTAATTCCTGTGTACACGGGTGGTGCTTTCATCCAACTTCAATTGACACCGGGGTGTTAGCGTCCGATTTTCACGTTAACAGGTTCATTCACTGGCTAAGCTAGCTAGTTTCAAAGAAGCGTAATTGATGGGACTAGTTCCAATGAAGATTGTAACGGCTCCAAGCATCGACCAAATGGGCGTTGATTGAAAATCAAAGACAACCGAGGAAGCATAATCATGGATGACACATATCAAGGACTATTTGCTCGGTGTAATACTCCTATAAACAGGAGCGAATGGAAGGAACTCCTTTCAAAAGCACTGTGATTTTTGATTCAAGATGGAATATGGTATAGAAAATGATTCTTTATGCCTTTGTTCTGGTAAGTAACCAAGGATGAAGCAAGATTGATCTTCATGAAAGTCCATGAAGGCAGTTGTGGTTATCAAAGATTTGCAAAGATTCCAAGAACCCCATCTTTAGATATTACGTAGATGGTCAGCCCATGGTCGTTTGTGGTCTAAGGAATAGACCTCATCGGTTTGCTACTAATAGAAAAAGAGCAGACAAATATGCTACTGTTACATTCGATTAATTTACGAAATGGGCTGAAGCGGAACCTCTTGCCACAATTACAACTAAAGGGTAATCAATTTTGTAACAAAGAATATTATTTGCTAGTTCAAAGTACCTCAGAAGATCATCATGGATAATGGAACTCAGTTCGAAGCTGCTAAGTTCAAAAAATTTGCAAATGATACTGGATCAAAAAAGATTTTCTATAGTGGTGCATCCTCAAGCAAACAGACAAGTGGAAGGAGTGAACAAAATCATCAAACCCACCCTAAAGAAACCGCTGGCTTGAGCTAAAGGAAATTAGGTTGATGGGATTTAACTAACACGAGAGGCTTACAAAACAATATACAAATTGGCGATTGAACACTCGTCGTTCGCCTTAGTTAACAGTTTAGAAGCTATGATCCCAATGGAATTGGAAGTCCCATCTATCATAGGAGACACTTTAACTAAGAGAAAATGAGGAACCAGTGCTCTCAAGTCCCATGACCTTGTCGACCAGAAGTCAGAAGAAGCCGAATTAAAGATTGCTGCTCACCAAAAGAGTAGCACGAAACTTCAATACTAAGGTCCACAACCATACTTTTAAGGTAGGTGATCTCATTTTGAAATGAGTTCTCCCAGACATGGGAGTACTTGGTCCGAACTGGAAAAGACCCTATGCAATTGATCAGAAGCATGGAGATGATGAAAGTGACTGCTGTGTGGCTAGTTATCACTTAGGATCGTGTATATGGAATGTATTATAATCTAAATGCAGAAACAGATAATAATAGTAAAATAAATAAGAATAAGAACACCAGGAGTTTTTATACTGGTTCGAACTTCCCGTTCTACGTCTAGTCCCAGACTTTACTTTGGAATTTCACTTAATAACCCTTCACTTAACCGTAGAAATAGGTAAACAACACCTGAGCAGCCGGACAGGATTTTTCCACCTCAACAGCCGAAGAGGACTTTTCCGCCTGATATAAACTAATAGGACTTCAACAGTTTCAGTAAAATTGTTTGACACTTTGTGTTCTTGATAACACTGATTTGTCTTTGATAGTACACCCTTCCTATAATCTTCTCCTCAAGTATATATTGTGTGCGTAAAGATTAGAAAGGAAAATATTACTTTGAATGGAAGAATAAGTCAATTAATTCAGAGATTCAAGCAATATAGATTGTGATTGCTTGTAGATTGCACAGATAGATAGAGAATATAGCAAGAAATCAAAATAAAATTTAGTTATTTAAGAAGTGATTCTAACATGTTTATATAATAAACAAATAGTTACAGCTATTCACGAATAGTTTCAATCAAAAGAAGCAGCCATATCCCTTCAAATTGAATCGTAACTCTTCGCAGATAGAAGCGTCTGTTCAAAAAAATTGACTGTTAGAGTCAGTCAGTCGACTGGGGAAAAAATGATCAATTGACTGAAAATTCAAAAACAGTGAAAAACAGTGCATATCTGTGTACTGATCATGGTCAGTCGACTGGCAGTTTTTGGTCAGTCGACTGACCTGGTTGTCAGTGCACAATTTGCCTATTTTCTTAAAAATTTGAATCTTGAAAACCACTTTGATTTTGTGTAAACTACATGGGGATAGATTTTAATAATTTAAGACTAAAACTTCAATTAATAAACACATTATACTCGGATATGAAGTCTTGTCTCCTTTGTAGTTTAGTAGCATATCTCTTTCTCTTTTTGTCGCTTGATCATATAGTCTCATCACTGATTGTTTAAGCTCTTTGTCATGAATCAAAATTTATGATTCAACATTCTCCCCCTTTTTGATTGATGACAACTTATTTTAGATGATACTTTATATATTTTAAGAAATATATAACGGAAGTTGTATATATCTCCCTCCGAATATTTGGCAATAAAACTAATCCTGCAAAAAAATGGTCAGCCATACATAATTTCTTCCCCTTAATCTATACTTGCATCGTTTATTCCCGCAAATAGTGTTAGAGCAATATCTTTCTCCCCTTTTATCATCAACAAAAAGGAGAGTTAATAAGATGGCATAAATTATATTCCACATAAGTGTTTAACATTGAACAATATAGAACAAAATAACTACTACTTATAAAGTAAGGCATCAGAAAAAAAATTTAGCATTTAAAGCATGCGATACCCAAGATTCTTACAATTTCCTAATTTTTAGGAAACTATACCCATTTGGGTGTGGTTGAACCTTTATAGATATAGTTTTCATTGCAAATCACATTCTTATAATAGTTGCTAATATAATGTTGTTTATCATAATCTATCATATTAGCTGGAATCCATAACTTAATACTATTAGTCATTAGCTTAGTACTTGAAGAATAATTTCTATCATTTCTAAACCGAGTATATTATGACTATAACTGGTTTTAAAACTATCTTGGTTACTTTTAGCATGTTTATAGCCTAAACCGCTTTTCTCATTGTGAGCTTTTGAATTTGTAACTAAGGAAGATAAGATATCTTTACCTTTGTTAAAATTTATGATTTTTGTATTTAATCATTCAAAATTTGGTTCACAAACTTCTTTTTGAAAAATATTATCATTAACTTTTAAAATCTCACATTCTTTAGATAATTCTAAATTCTTTTATTAAAGCTTCATTCTCTTTTTCAAGATACAAAATTAAAGAAGTAGAATTATTTAAAGAATTATCCAAAAAAGTATTTTTATTTTCTGAAACATTGATTTCTTTCAAAAGATCATTGTTTTTATCTTCTAACTGCTCATTTTCTTTTTGTAGGAAATCTTTTTGTAAAATAAGTTCTTCTATTGTATTTTCAAAACATTTAGTTTGTTTTACCAAAAAATTATTTTCCTCTTTTAAATTAAAAGTTTCTTGCTCACAATCTTTTAACTTAGCTAAAGCAATTCTATTAACTTTATTCAAATTTTACAATCTTTTAATAATTCATCATGTGCCAACAGAAGATCTTTATATAAAGAATCTAAGCATACCGATTGTGATCTGAGTTTAGCCATGAAGCATTTGTTTGTTTGCTCCATTGATTTTTCTTTACTGCTCTTCCTCTTCTTATTGCCTTGATTAGATCTCTTTATGGTCATTTATTTTAGGATGGTGTTACGATCTCTAGAATCCCAGGCTCCGATACCAAATGAAAGTGGCTACTATGTGGCTATTTATCACTTAGGATCGTGTAATATGGAATGTATTATAATCTAAATGCATAAAAAGATAATAATAGTAAAGTAAATAAGAATAAGCACATCAGGAGTTTTTATACTGGTTCAAACTTCCCGTCCTACGTCTAGTCCCAGACTTCCCTCTAGAATTTCACTCAATAACCCCTCACTTAACCAAAAGGAATAGATAAAAAACACTTAAGCAGCCGAACAGGATTTTTCCACCTCAATAGCCGAAGAGGACTTTTCCGCCTAATGCAAACTAACAGGACTTCAATAGTTTCAATAAAATTGTTTGACACTTTGTGTTCTTGATAACACTGATTTATCTTTGATAGTACACCCTTCCTATAATATTTTCCTCAAGTATATATTGTGTGTGTAACGATTAGAAGGGAAAATATTGTTTTGAATCGAAGAATAAGTTAATTAATCCAAATATTCAAGCAATATAGATTGTGATTGCTTGTAGATTGCATAGATAGATAGATAGAGAATATAGCAAGAAATCAAAATAAAAAAAATTATTTGAGAAGTGATTCTAACATGTTTATATAGTAAACAAATAGTTACAACTATTCACGAAGAGTTACAACAAATATTAACTCTTCATAGATAGAAGTGTCTCTTCAGAAAAAACGATTGTTAGAGTCGGACGGTTGACTGGGGAAAAACAATCAGTTGACCGAAACTTAAAAAGTAGTGAAAAATAGTGCATATCTGTGTACTAACCATGGCCATTCGAATGGCAGTTTTCAGTCAATCGACTGACATGGTTGTCAGTGCACAATTTGCCTATTTTCTTAAAAATTTGAATCATGAAAACCACTTTGATTTTGTGTAAACTACTTGTGGATAGACTTTAATAATTCAAGACTAAAAACTTCAATAAAAAAACACATTATACACAGATATGAAGTCTTGTCTCCTTTGTAGTTTAATAGCATATCCCTTTTTCTTTTTGTCACTTGATCATATAGTCTCATCACTGATTGTTTAAGCTCTTTGTCATGAATCAAAACATATGATTCAACGGATGATACTTTCAAGCGTGCATGAAACAGTGATCTACTCCGACGCTGTTACATCTAGCTTTCCTTTTTTTTCTCACAAATAAGCCATCCGAACATTTTAGAGGCACTATAAATTAGCAGGACTTGCTATTTCTTCTACGGGTAAATAAAATTAGCTTCTCGAACCACCGAACCATGTTCTTGTAAGCAGTACTCATGTGCCACGTAACTAGTAGGACTAACCTTCTTAGATCCGGTTTTGCACGGTGATAGGCGACACTAGGAAAGTTGATACAGCCAGGTTGTCGGAGAAAATCAGTCCATAACCTTTTGAGAATCGATGCTGCAAGGAGATAACAATGCTGGGAAGGTCCAACTGCTTGGTCGATGGTAAAATCGAGTATAACATCTTGAGAACTAGTTTTACTTGGAAATAGGTGATGCCATGAAGGTCAAAACCATTTGGTCAACCGTAAAAGTCGATCCATAACCTTCTAAGAACTGGTGCGGCTTAGAGATAGGCGAAACTAGGAAGGTCTAATCCGCCAGGCCGACGGTGAAAATAGCCTACTAACCTTCCGAGAACTGGTGTCTGACATTTGGAATAACACATCCTATAAACAGGGATATATATATGTGATCAACCAGTCAAAAAAATCTTGGCTGTGCTCAAACAGGAATAATCGCAGAATCGATTAAATAACAATTACGTTCTACTAGATAGAATGGTTTGGTATCTACAAACAGAGCCGAGTAACAAGATATGGCCAGTGCAATAATATGAGTATTACTTAAATGCACATAGTTGCAATAAATATGTTTATTATGCAAAAACACAAGTATATAATATAGGGAATATTGTAGTACAAACATTTATATTATATACAGGCAGTTGTGCACAAACAGGCATATTACATAAAATGGAGATTAGTAAACTGAAGAGAGTTTATAGAACGAAAGCGAATCTTTCATTACCAATAGTTTTTACGTATAACCAAACAATGAGGGTCGTACTTGCACAATCTTGGCCTGTTCAAAAAAGATATAGACTCGATAATGACACAAAATGAAATATGGCTACCATGCCAACGGTCTCAAAGCACTCTTTACTTTTCCCCCTCTTTCCACCTTTACTACTAAAGGGACGACATTTGTACCATTTCTTTTCATCCTTAAGTACCCTGCTAGAGGGAGTCTCACCTTCGGAGTGGGTGGACTCTTCACTGGTCGTGGTATGTTGCTCTTCAGATGGGCTAGTTGAGGTCTCAGTGGGCTTTTTCCTAGGTGGTTGGATCTTCAGGGCAGGAATCTTGAGTCTCGGACTTATCGGTTTAGAAGTAGTAGGCTCGGTATCCCCGATCTCTTTCTTCACTTTGAATTTCTCCACGTGTTTTCTTAGCATCTTCGACATAGCCTCATGTCAGTTGGATTGGAATCAGCAAGAGTGGTCAAGTCCTCCTAAGAAACAGAAATATCCTATAAGTACTCTAGAGCAGCAATCCTTTTAGATTAAGAACTTGGGTCGGCATTAGAGGTGGGAGCAGTTATGCTAAACCCCCATGGAGATGGTGGTTGATGTAGTAAAGATAGCTGTAGTTTCTGACCCCTACATAGCTGGAGGTGGACGAGGAAAATGTGATTGACCTACAAGTTGACAAACCAAGTAGTACAGTTTTGTCAAAAACTCAAAAGTGAACTAGAGATTCTAGAAAATAGGAAAAACAAGAGAAATACCTGAGCCAAGGCTCCTTTCTTGGACATTGACTTTAAATCCCCCTTCCTCTATTGTATACTCCTCAGTTTAGCCAATGGGAAAGGGAATGTAAGGCTCATTAGATGCGGCTGCTGCTGAAGTAAGGAACACTTGGGTAGTTTTGGAGCTAACCCCCATAAATGTAGGAATAGTCGCCGTCAGCTCTCTTGATTCGGAAGTAGGCACTTCTTACTAACATTAAAAGCTTGAGTCAGTGAGAGCATTGGTAGCAACAGCATTAGCAGCCTCTTTAGTGAGGAGGGCCTTGAAATTCTATGCCCTTAGCATCAAGGTACATAGCCATCGGCTCTTCCTTAGAGCGATTATGTTCGGGCTATGCCGTCCTGCACAATACTTCCACCCAAACACCAGCGAGGGTCTTAGGGCAGTCATCCCTAGCCATCTTAGATTTTTTCTCATCACTACATTGATATAGAAGTATAACATGTTGGCATCAAGTTCTTTACTAGTTCGACCCTCTCTTCCTGAAGTTCTTTGAGCTCTTATTGAGAAATTACAAGTTCAAGTTCGTCGGCATCTTTTTTTACGGACGGCTGCTACATCTCATAGTGAGTTTCTTCTTCATTTCGTCGAGCTATCGATTCTCATCCCAAGCCTAGAAGGTTTTTCAGCTTGTTTTGAGATAGTTTAGCCCCGAGCTTGAATAATCTCATTTTTCTGGGTAAGCACCTTGGCCCTCTCCTCCGCTAGCTACTTGAACTCGACCCCTTCGGGCATAGCATCTTTTAACTCAATCCACATAATGACTTCAATGATGTCTTAAGCATGCTTTAACTCTTGTATCAAGTTTTCAAACTAGCCTTTTGCTATTATGTGAGGTCTCTCTTTGGCTGACCTTAAAAATATCATTATCTCATTCCTTAATCCTTCGTTCAAAGTCAGCTCTCTTGGACTTGAAGGATCAGATGTTTGTGTAGTTAATCCTGTTTACTTCAGAGAGAGTTTCACATAGTTTCTTCCACTTAAATACCTTGTTGATATGCTGCTTGATGCTCTTTAAGTTTCCATCACCACCACATTTAGTGTATCCGAGAAGTCTTAATCAAACTTGATACCGTGTAAGAAGAGGTATGGAAATGCAACCTACAAGCGTGGAGGACCAGCCGGGAGAGTGAATGAGAAAGCGAAGACTCCCTTGAGGCACGCAAGTCATTAACGACCAAAGCTTGGGAAGCCAAAACTTGTTAAACCAAGGAAGTTATAGCCTATGTATGCAGCGGAACTTCAACAAAAGGAGACCCACGATGCTTAGAGGAATCTCTTTGACGTTTGGGTGCATTGCGAGGCAGTCCGATCTCAACCTATCTTATCTTTCTTTCCTTCTCTCTCCCTGTCTTTCTCCCCATTAGCCTGGCGAGCCTCATCATCGGCCTTACATTCTTTCCTCCTCTGCCTCTTCTCATCAGTTTCATAGTGACAAGGTAGGTGGGGATCAAAAGTCTGGCCTTTCATTATGTTGGCTTAGAAGAAAAGCTTCTCTATTAACTACGACCCATGGAATCTAAAACAAAAGATATATGTATAAGAGTAATGGCTTTAGAAAGCACAAGCGTATATAGGGATGTGTGTACATGATCCTAGTATTGTGTATGACACCAATAACCCCTCAAGTACTCTATAGATCGTGTTTGCATGGGAATAAAGATGGAGTTTCTCCACCTTCACTTACAAAATATCTTAGCAAGAAAGTAAAGCTTAAGCCAGTTTCATCCAAGGATGTCACGAACAGTGAAGTCGATTTAACTAATGCCACTTATACCGACGAAGATGTCGACGAAGGGGCGAGATCGAGGCAAAATCTAAACCAAAGGCAGTGTAGATTGATCTTCGGCCTTTTCAAAAGTCTATACAACATGGTTCTCCCGATAGGGCAAGCTGGGGAGATTGGTACTAAAATAGGGCATTTCACCAAATGATTCGTCTCTTCTTCTTCACTAGCCAGGTAGTCGCAATCATTTACTCGTAAAGACATGACATACTTGGCGATCAACTAAGGATAACCAAATAAGTCTAAGCTAATGGCTGTAAGCTACCCATTCACGGAACTACAAGTGGGTGCCCATTCTTCCATTCTTCGTTATTAGTGACCTCTGGTTGGGAACCCTAACTATTATGAAGATTAGCCCAATGTAGCAGACCGTTGACCAATGATTGTAGATGGTCAAACAACATACCACCGATTCAGGAAGTGAACGTAAATCAAGTCGGCCAAGATGGAGATTTGGCCCTTTGGTTAAACTGGCTCCTATCCATCCTAATCCAGAATCAAAAGGAGGTTTTGATACATTATTTTATTAGAAAAATATACCTTGAAATCCAAAAGCTTTTATAACTCCAAAATACTTTTTAGGATAAAATCAACTATGGAAATTTTTCCTTGGAAAGCATCTTCAAATCCTTTTATGAGACTAGTATAATTCTCAAAAGGACATAAAACATAATCATAATCTCATCGTCTAAAACACTTGTCCATATAAAGAATACAACTGTACCTTTGTTTTGCATTAATACACAAGCAGCCCATAATACTTGTGTACCGAAAAAAAACATAGAACTATGTTTATAATGTTTGAATTAGTTAAAGTTCGCTAATTATTAAATAATAAATAATATTTAATTACTTATTCATAAATAAACACATCAATTACTTTAAATTCCAAAATATCTTTAGAAGTTCAAATAAAATTCATTTCTTTTCCAAAACAATTATAAATCATATCTTTTGAGTAGAAAAATAGAATTTGACTTTCAGATAATATCAAACAAAATTCATCCAAAATAAGGTTTAAATAAAATATTGTTTAGTCATTTTATTTTATTATTTTGGCACGGCAGCCCCCCACTATTGTGTAATACAGCAACACATGGTTGCTTTGTGACACAGCAGCATATGGTTGCTATTCTAACAGCACCTCGCTACCATTCTATTTTTTCCTTTTCTATAATTATTATTATTATTCCGAGAAAATCTTTCAAGATGAAAATTTCCAAACCATTCAATATTTTAACATTTTTTTACAATTGCCTCCTTTGTTTCTAAGGTATTCCAACATGCATGTCATATTCATCAACAATAGCCAACATTCAACAAATTTTAAATTTTATACCATCAACTATCACCAACCGAAGACTAAATCATTCCATATACCAACCATTTTGATTCATAAACAACAAATATGGGAGCTAACAACCAAGGTATCACTAATTCAATTCATAGTTTATTTTTCATCTCTATCTTTCAACTAATTTTGTTGAAAGTCAGTGTCTAGGCAAACATGAAAACTCCAAACCATAGAATTGGGAATTAAAAGTTAAAAACTTCACTCACTTAAAACTCCAAGTGAGAAGTCTTCAAGCTCTATGAAGGCTAGCCCTTTAATTGCTTCTTTATCCCCTTCTAATTGCTAACAAAAAAAATCCATAAATAGTTATTCATAAAAATTAAAAAGGGAGATGAATAAAGACTAATTTAAAGATGTTTAATGTAACAAACCACACTTCCCGACATGAATCATGCCGAGAAATACGAGCTGTTGGGTTTTTAAAACATTACAGAGCATAACTATAGGGATGGAGTACTAAGACATTCTACACATTCTAATCTCATGGCAGAAGGAATTAAAATATATATAGAAAATAGACATTTCAAAAAAAAAACAATTTCAATAAAATAATTGATTTGTGTATACACTATTTCCAAGTTACAATACATGTTGACAACATTGTATATAAAAAACTAAAAGAAGAACAATAAATGATACGAGAAAGTCTAACGTGGTGCTCCTTCCTCCACGTATTACACCCAATTGAACTGCTAACCTATCATCCTGTGGTGGGGAAAAATGAAAAGGATGGGGCGGGTTAGACATAAAGTCCTGTGAATGAGAACAAAACTAATAAGATAATTAAATTTAACTAACTTTAAATCTACTCTAAGTCATATAGGTTGTAATCTGATGTCCATGAATGTTATCATTAGAAATCACTCTAATATTGTCGAAACCTTAAAGAACACCGAAGAAGGATTCATGAAGAATAACAACAATAGTAAGACCTTTTGAAAGAGTCGAAGGGATGCTTCTACAAAATGTTGGATGAGCAATGGACATTCGAAGAGGTCGAAAGGGGATGAGGCTACCCTTCTGCTTTAGATAACCCCTTTCGAAACAGTTGGTTCCACATGCCTAAAGGTGATTCGTATAAGTTAAAAGCACCTATCATAGGTATCAGATAACAAGCTTCCGTATATGCGTCGAACCCTTTGAAACAGTTGATTCCACCATTATTTACATTCTATAGAAGAACGTTTGGCTAAAGCGACCACTTCGAAAGCATAGATCAGCCTTTCGAGTTGGTGGAAACCATCCATGAATATGGAGGAGATCTCACATATGACCAATATTGCTTCCTCAAACACCAAGAGATGATGGTTCCGCATTAATTAACGGGAATGCTTTCGAAAGCTACCTTTCACAACTAAGCCTTCTACTATGCGTCAAGTCATTCAAAGCCCTAAAAATACCCCTTTCGACAGTGTCGAAAGCCAACATCATTTCCTACTTACACGACACATCAATAACAAGGTGAAGGACACTTCTATACCTTTCAATGGAGTCGAAAGCACCCAAGTTCCATTCAAATGCGAAGTTAGAAGGGCACCCTGAATTCAACAGTGATGAAAGGTCTTTGAGGCACCCTTTCGACTAGGTCAAAAGGATTGATGCAAAAGGTCTAATCTGTGCTTATGAATAAGACCCAAGGGGTATTGTTTTGGGGATCCAAATTCATTCATTCGACACATGTTCTTTTTATAAATAAGACCACGGCCACCCAGCCTACGTCGTCGCTCACCACGCAGGCCCCCCTTTCCTCGCGATCGACTACCGAATGCCAACCAAGGCCGAGGACGACAGCAGCCGCCACCATGTGGAGGAAGCTTACTCAAATTGAATCGATAAATCTAACTATCAACTCGCCCAAAAACTTGCGTGGATGGATTACGCTTGAGAATCTCTACAAATCCATGATGTTGATACGACGATCGGTCGAAATCGATCGCAACCCAACGAAAGGCCGAGAATAAACCATCAAATTCTGGGCATATAAGAACTCAAGTCAAGAAACAGAATGCAGATTTGACTTGCGCTTATCGAGAGCTTCAAATCGATTTATGATATGATATAGTTTGAGGAGATTTGATTTTGAAGTTGAATTTGTAATTTGGGAATTGGGGTTTTGTTTATCTACCATTGGAAAGACGATGTGAGAAAGAAATGTACGTATAGACAACAGAAAATAAAAGGTTGCTAGGTTTTATAATAGGATATTTATAGGAAAATCTGAAAATAGAAAGAATGGACCTATTGATTTGGATTTGAACGATAAACGACCCAAAAGCCCGTTCTGTCTCCAGAACAAAAATGGGAATTCGCATATATCAAAATTAATGTTTTCGATAATTTTAAATCCAATGGAACGGGTTTCAAGTCCTATTTCCATCATATGAAGAAGTTATGTTAAAATCAGCTTATTTCAAATTGATTTCAATTGATTTTAATTAAATTGATTTATAGGCGTTTCGAACTTGTACGATCAAATGGAAAGTCCGATCGCTACAAAATTTGAAATCCTACAATACTTCACTGTTGTCGATCCGATGAAACTAGTTTCGTCGAAATCGAGACAGTGGCCAAAATGGTTATTTTCGCATTAATTAACTAAATTAATTTTAAATTAATTAAGTCACATTTCCAATTCAAATTTAATAACTGACCATTTTTATCATTTTTGGTTTCATTGACGTTTATAATAAATTAAAACAAGTTTCATATAATTCAGTGTTAAATATTTCACAAATTTCAGAGTTCAATTATCACTGTAATTAAGTCCAATTAATAAATTTTAATTTCAATGAATTTATTAAATTTGGTTTCCATCTTTCAGCTCAATTAATTATTTCTCTACGAACATAATTAACATTATTATATATTTATTACGTTAATATTTTATCATTTTCATCTTACTTTACATTAACGTAATCTTTAATTACTATTAGTTGTAATAAATTCACTTATTATAATTTAAATTCCAATAATTTGGTCAAACTTGATTCCCATTCTTTTTATTCCATCAATTTTCATATTATGCCTAAAATTTTCATTGGTTACATACTATTGAATTAACATTCTACTATTATCAATTTAACCTACCTTAACTGCACTAATTAATTGAAACTGTTGAAATTGATTTTTAATTTTTTTATTTAACAGGCTAAAAAAACAGGTAACATATAATAGTTGTCACCGTTAACTTTTAGTCGCATTCTATAAGTTTATTATCCACAAAAAATGTTACCATTTCTTTCATAACACTAATTTTTTTCAATTACCATTTATTATATACTAGTTCGTTAATTTATACAACATTTACATTATTTACTTATATTCAATTTATAACCAAGTTATAACATTTACATTATTTCAATTAATTGGAAGTTCATAGAAATTGTTAATGATTAACTTACATTAAAAATTTTGACATTTCATTCTATTTATTATTTCATTAGTACCACAAATTTTCATTTCTCTTGATATTAAATCACTATAATCTTATTAAATTAACTATTTTAAATTATCGAAAATTACGGGTCGTCACATATTGCAAGCCTAATAAGGCAGTCCTTTACATAAATAAAAAATCCCCGACTGAGTTTTGTACAAGGTGGACCTTGTTAAGCGGGATTCAGAAAGTAGACAGAACGATTACGTATAGTCCCCAAGGTACGCATTAGGGGGTACATTGTGGATGTTCGAACATTAGAATAGACTAGTGCGGACGCAGTTTTACATTTTCATAGTAGATGATGGAACATCTGTATAATAGGCCGTATGAGGCAGTCCTTTATAGATGTAAACATATAACGCTGTAGGAGCAAGACGATGGAGAACTTTGCAAGAAGGTTACAAAAGGTATTATGGGTAGTACAAGGACCGATGCGGTCATTGGGCATATAACTACATATATATCAGTTATTAGGTTTTGATCTACTAGGAATTTGATGGGCATGATTCATGCATAGAAACGAGTGTATTATAAACCCAATGAACCTAAATAACGATAAATGGAAATAAAATGGTATATATAGAATTAAGCTTAGAAGTGTATAATTTTTCCATTCACCAGAACTTTGGTTCTGACCCTCTCCTCATAACATCCTACAGGTCAGGTAGGTGACAGAGACTTTCCAACTTTGAGACACTTGTTTGGAAAGTGTTATTATATTGATGAGTATTTTTACTTACTATTTTATTTTGGTCAGTACCACTGTGAGGTATTTATTGAGCTCTGATATATTTATCTTTGCCTATTTACAAGACACTAGATACCCAACTCGGGCTTCAGTGGGCTTGGATTTCAGCATTTTTGCAAAAAATCCGAACCCACTAGAATCGGGTTGATAAATTTGGTATTAGAGCCTAAGTTTAGGATTACTAAGTAGATAGGGAGTGAAAGTATTTGTATTTTTGAATAAAATATAAATATATTATGTACTAAAATCCAAATAATCTCCAATTATAGATTTCAATATATGGAAAGCTTAGATAGTTTGCTAGTTGGGTTTGGGATGACCTAAGTATGTTGAGCCTTATGTTGATTACCGATTTATAGCATACATATAAGCCATGTTTTGAGAGAAGATTAGTATCCATATGTTATAGAAAGTGGGGAAGTTCCCTAGGTAGAGTAGGGAGAGTGTTTTATTTTGGAAGGATTAAGAGATTTTGGTAAGAAAAAATCCACTTTATGTCTAACCCAATAAAATGAAACTTTTGAATTGAAAAGTTGAAAAATATAATTGGTAATATATTTGAGGAAGTGAATATTGGGCTTTTGAGAAAAAAAATAAGTGGTACGAAATTTAAATTGGTTTTTTTATATGATGTAAATTTGTTATAAGTGTAATTCTTTTTGAAGAATAATAGAGCATATATAGATCGCTAGTTTCTTTGTAGGTAAACAAAGGTTTTAAAATATAAAAAACCTAGAGTGTGTTAAGTATCGAAAATGTAGGTTACAACATTTACTGTTGTAATAGATGTTTTCGGTAAAAATAAAGGAAGCATAGACTATGAAACTATTGTTATAGTAGGTGACTCTCAAAGGAAATGTTTTTATGTAGCAGATGAGATTTATTAAAATTAGTTTTAATTAAACCCATATATTAGTATTTTTGGGTTGTCGAAACCGTGTTTTACGCAACATCTGTTTTGACCCAAATGAGTTTTGGAGATAATTTCTAAAGTGGTTTATATGTACACTTATTACTTAAATAAGTATATGAAAAAAAATTCTAATTACGAAAATATTAGAACAGTTTTGATAATGAGTTCTTTTGAAAAATAATAGACGTTAAATTAATAAAGTTAGTAGGAAGTATCTTATATACGTGAATATAGAGTAAACATACTTTAATCTATTGGAATGAAATAAATAATGAAATAATTTTCTATGAATCACAAATAAAGATGTTTGGTGCATGTTATATGAAATACGTGAAAGAGATGTAAAGGTATGGAAATCACCATATTTTGTATAGGCTATTTCGATAAAATATAAAATAGATTCCTTATAGATTCATACAAACATGAAATCCCCCTTTAAAGGATTCATAGAAGGTTTTAGCGTTAGTAGTTTTTCATAAGAGAAAGTAATTCCAATATATTAAGGTATAAAACCATTATGTGTAGTAAGTTAGAAACTCCTTCAAGGTTAAGTAATTGGAAGAGTAGAAAAGGTTAAGAAATTTTTGATAAAATAATTGTTCATATCTATTCCAGTTTTAATAAATTTGAAAATCTATGAAAAGAATATATTTTATAAACATGTGAGGACATTTTTTTAAGTCAAGAAAAAAGTTTAAAAACAAGCAAGACATGTTTCAAAGAAAAATGGTTTGGTGGAAAAAATAAATAATTTTTTGAAAAGATAAAATTTTAAGTAACCGAGTACCTTTGAGTTTAACAGAAAACTTCAAAATAACACTTTCAAAGGCAAGAACTTTGGGATTTGATGTTTCAGAAATTTAGGAGTTTTAAGTTTTGTAGAAAAATGATAATACTAAACCATACCAGACTTTTAAATATGGAGTAGATAGGAATCATTTTCTAGGTGTAATGGGAAAAGTATAAGGATATAGCAATAATTACTCCTAATAGTAATAATGAAAGTTCCCGTAAGGTGTATAGGACACTAGTGAAAACCTAGAAATGTTGCTTCATGTGTGTAGACTATAGAAGAATAGTGAAATGATATCAGTAAGATGATAAGACACACGTGATTGGGATAGGTAGACCTTAGTTGGGGAAAAATGAAAGCTAAAGAGAGAATTTCCCCAAGCTTAGTTGCCTTTTTAGATATAGACTGCATAGATTGAAACCCTTATTCATTGCAGTAAATGAGACATAGTTATTCATTTTTGAGCCTGGAATAGAAGAGATGAATAAATCTTATTCTTCACGAGTAACACAGCATAAGTTGGTACAAGTAATAGCCGGGAGGAGGAGCATATGAATTACTAAGATTCCTAGAGTATGACCTTTCTATGTCAGAGTGGACATGGTCCTAGACCTCTTAGCCCTAGATGATAGTTGTGTTTAGTTGCTATATTAAAAGAATAGTAGAAGCAGATAAAAGGTAACTAAAAGAATACAGTAAGATCTAAATAAAGCAATAGAAACTTCAATAGATATAAATGAGAATTACAAAAGAAAATTACCTCTTTCCCATAAAATAAGCTTGGGAAAAAGTTTGAAAAGAAAAATCTTTCTAATGTAAACCATGCTTGGGAAAGAAAATAGTGATTTTATTGGATAGCGACATAAATTCCAAGTACGAAGAGAGAGGTTTGCAAAAGAAAAATGGAGAAATGTGAATTTTTCACTTTTCTACATTCTTTCAGACATAAGAAATCGAGTTCGGAAAATTATATTTTTCTAAAATTCGAATATTAAAAGTTGCGTGGTAGGATTTGGATGAAAAATTTGTTCAACTACACCCCTATTCAGTCGGAGCATGGGAAAATAGGATGAAAAATGGTTTGAGCATTCAAAAAATTGCATTCACACAGAAATTGCAAGCATATTTTGGATGTGTGCATCATATTTTAAAATAAATTTTTAAAGAAGAAAAGCATTCATATAGGAGGTACCGCTTAGAAATTCATGTACATGCATATATTTTGTATTGAATAACACTTTTGCACAAGGACACGGATGGTCACAAAATTGGATGTACACAAAATGGATGTGATTAATGCGACGAATTACATAATTTTACCCTTGTCGAATTTCAGGGACGAAATTTCCTAAAGGGCGGGAGAATGTAGCACCCCGTATTTTTATATAATTAAAAATAAATTTAATTGATAACTATAAAATAGTGAAAAATGAATTTTTGCTAATGTTGGAATTTGACCATGAAAATTATACCATTGTATACATGGCAATTTTCTGATCAACATTCATATACATTTTTTTTTGGAGTGGACTTCAAATGGAGAAGTTATTGCCATTTGAAGTTTTAGCATCAGAAACAATTACATATGCAAACGTGGAAATTTTATCAATTATAAACATTTCCGGTTAATTCATAGGATATTTATAAAAGTTGTAACAAATTTATTATGTTTGTAATGAATGTAAATTATTAAGAGAATTAGATGTAAGAGGAAAAAATAAGGGGAATAATTAACATTGCAAACAGAATCAGCTAAAAAGTGCAATTACTTAATATGTGCATTAATATATAACGTGTATGTGTGTGTATATATATTTATATATATATATATATATATATATATATATATATATATATATATATATATATATATCAAATCCCTCAATTTAAAGAGGTTTACATATAAATCTAGCGAATAAATGTTCAAATTCAAATTTGGATATTAAATATATATATGTTAACTGAATGGTGGAATTAATTGACATGTCAACTAATGAAAAGTTACAATGCGTAAAACATTAACTAAGAAAATTAACTAATAGATGTGACATGTTAATCTATTAATGAGACTATTAATTAGGATTATAACGTAATTAGTAGAAAATGTCAACTGATATAGAAAAGAAATAATAGTTGACCTAGGTTTGAATGTGTACATATAGGCAGTATATTGCTGCACATAAAAATTAATTAAAGGATCAATTAGGTAGAGGATTAATTAGATAATTGTTGGGCTGCATCTATTTAAGAGAGAACGTAGTGTAATTCGTTCCATCAGCCGTCACTTTCTTCATCCCTTTCTTATAGTGAACAATGGCTCTTTCTTCATTCTTTTCTCCTATTTCTCACAAATCTTTACCAAATAAATCCAAATAAAATATATTTGAACAAAATAGAGAAATTGCAACAAATTAAAGGAGAGAAGTAATAGAACGGCATAGTAATTTTAGAAGATAGTGATATGAAGCTAAGGACGATAGGTGATTGGATTTAATTATATATCTTTTACGTTTATTATATATTATCTTTATATTCCCGTTAAATGATTTATTCAGCGTTTATTTCAGTAACTAATTCTGTTAATTAGTTATGCTGAGACTGTATATTATACAATAGAGCTTATATTTAATTATTATATATATATATATATATATATATATATATCAAAAAAAAGGAAGATAGTAATCCAATTAAATATGAATAATATTAGGCTTGACAGTTAGAGAAAGGGGTAAGCCTAAAAGTATGAAATTTACAGTTATTTGCATCTATTTTAAATTTGAAATTTAGCCCCTAAATGTTAGCTTCTTTTTTTCCTTTTTATGCAAATAAAATAGTAAAGAGAAGGATTCACAAATACGGACTAAAATAGAAGAATACTAGATTTACAGAATTAGATATAAAATAAGAAAAGCTAAAATAAAACGAGAAAGATAGAAATGTGTAGTAAATTATGCTTAAATGTGGAAAAATAAATTAAAAGAGAAAATCTATTAACTTGACTTGGAAGTAAGTGATAGATTAATTGGTTGGTTTAGAAAAGAGAATACATTTCTATAGTTTTATATTTAAAAAGATAACGATAAACGTGATTGTAAGAATAAAATAAAGAAAAAGGAATTAGTGTAAAATAGAGAAACTACTGTATTTTGCACTATTCAAAAAGTAGAGAAATAATAAAAGAAATATCTTGTAGTTACGGATTATTATTTATAGCATTATTTAGCATTAAAATATAGAAATGGATTTTTAGCATAGTTTTTGTAACCAACCAAATAGAATAAAACTACTTCCTATAATATAAGAAAATAAAGTAAAGAATTGAAGGAATCAAATTAAATATTAGATAAGACTAGAAGCTATAAACATAAAAGTACCTAGATATGCATTTATTGCGTAGATAACAGAATAAAAGTAAAGCGGTTATTATGATAAGTAAATTTATGACAATCGGACGTAGTCCCATGCCAAGATTGTCATAAAATATAAGAGAATTAAAGAGAATTCAATGTCATAATAAAATAAGACAGACTAGAATCGGAAAGAGATGCTTGTAATTGTATTTATAATGTATAGATTATATAAGAAAATAAAAGTGACAATTACAAGTAAAATTATAACATAGGTTATAACTAAGTAGAAAAGACAGAAAAGGCTTATTTTAAGACTAAAATTAAGTTAATAAGCAAATACAGCAGAAATGCTAGAAGAAGCTTATTGTAATAAACTTAAGACTTAAATTAGTTTAATAAGCATGATAATAGAAGTGTCCCATACCAACAGCATTCCCTTTAAGTCAAGAAATGATGGTCTCGCAATAGTTAGGTGAGGTTGGGACAAGATTATGCTAATTAGGGTAAATAAGTAGCCAATAGAATAAGAAAAGTAAACTAAATGCAAAATAAATAAAAAATTAGACTTAGGGTCTAATAAAAGGGTGGTATGCGTTTGAAGCAGCCCAAAGGATGAAGAGCCTAACGAAGCAGTTCATTACAGATTTCAGCACAGAAGAAGCACGTCAAATTTTGGGTAGAAGGAAGTATGAGATTTCAACAGGACATGAGGGTATTCTAGGATGACCGTCCAAGGTAGGCATAGGAAAGTAGTCCTCCATAGGCAGGTCTGTTGGTATTCCATCAAAAGAGTATGCCTTGACTGATTTTTCCATGGCAGGACATTGTAGTAAGTCAAAATAGGTTGACATTTGGAGTAGGATATTCATATGTCCCCGTACTTGCAAGTAAGTTTTAGTGGGAAGGACCCAAAAGGATAGTCGCATGCAGATATCAGGCCAGCATTAACACCAAGAAGTGAGTTCCGGAATGACTAGAGTTAAACCAATACTCCAGTAAACCTTTCACTATCGAGACATTAGATGAGGGGCACCGCCAATTGGATATTTAGATTGTTTGCAGTAGGGAACAACCACTTGCTCTTTAGAGATCTTTCAATTAGTTGAGGGATGGCTGCGTTGGGCCATAGCCACGATAAGAAAAGAGACAGACCAAATAGAATATCTTTATTATAGGCCTAACAAGGAAGTCCTTTAGAGATAGAAAGTCCCCGACTGAGTTCCGTAAAAGGTAGACCTTGTTCAGAGGGATTCATGGAGTAGACATAGCGATTATGTATAGTCCTTAAGGTACGAACTTGGTGGTACATTGTGGATATCCGAGGCATTAGTATAGACTAGTGCGGACGCAATTTTACATTTTTATAGTAGATTATGGAACATCTGTATTATAAGTCTTACGAGGTAGTCCTTTATAGATGTAGTCAAAGATCGCTATAGGAGCAAGACGATGGAGTCCTTTACGAGGAGGATACGGAAGGTACTATGGGTAGTACCTAGGACTGATGCAGTTATTGGGCATATATCTACATATACATCAGTTATTAGGTTTTAATCTACTAGGGGTAGATGGGCACAGTTCACGTACAGAGGCGAGAGTATTATAAACCCAATGAACCTAATATAAATGTAAATGGAAATAAAACGGTATATGCAGAATTAAGCTTAGAAGTGTATAATTTGTCTATTCATCAGAACTTTAGTTCGGACCCCCTCCTCATAACATCCTACGGGTTAGGTAGATGGCAGAGACTTTCCAACTTTGAGACACTAGTTTGGAAAGTGTTATTATATTGGTGAGTATTTACTTACTATTATATTTTAGCAAGTTCCGCTGTGAGATATTTATTGAGCTCTGATATATTTGTCTTTACCTATTTGTAGGGTACCAGATACCCAAATTGGCTTCAATGGGCTTGGATTTTAGCATTTTTGCAACAAATACGGACCCACTGGAATTCGGGTTGTTACGATATTATTATGATTATTATATTTTTAAAGTATGACAGAAACGTTTATAAAATAGTTTCAAATACATAACCATTTATTAAGCACAAAAGGAGTCCAAAAGTAGTGTATCACAAGCTTTTCAAAATTTTCCATAAGTTCTATTGTTAAAAGAAAAATGCACATTGGGTTAAGTGCGATAATGTGCATAAAAGACAAAACAAAAGTTCTAAAACAGTTATTAGAGAATTTCTTTTCACCAATTTCTCTACTTTTACTTTATAATTAAATTCCATAAACTTTGTCTGACTATTTATATAAAATCAAAAACCAACTCACACTCCTCTCTCTCTCTTTTTTCATCAGAAGATTCATTTAAAAGCACATTGCACATTGAAGGTAAGTGTAATAATGTGCCCTAAAGATAAAACGAAAGATTTATAACAATTATTGCAAATTGGCTTTTTGTTAAATTCTTTTAATCTCACTTTTTAAAAAAACTTTATATAGTTTGTATTACTATTTTATAGAAATCATAAACTTATTTTTTTTAAATATCAGACATCTACTATTTTACTTTTTTAGAAAACATTTTCCCCGTTTTATCACTTAAATTGGGGTATACAATAGCAACTTGATTAAACCTTCCCATAAATTTCAAACAATGCTTTAACTACATAAGGTTTATGTTTTCCTTTTTGCAAAAATGGCTAACCAAATTCATTCTTAAATTTAACTTCTAACTTCAATATGAAAATGCTTCAGCCATACCTTTAAGTAAATATGAACCCTTGCAACTATTACCAATATAAAATAATGTTTCCACTTTAACCGGGGAAATTTACCTAAGGTTCATAAAGTCCATTTTTTCATATTCATATGCTTTATCTTCATCTTATACACATTATATGGGTCTCGTAGTGCTAATTTTCTTCCATCGCCCTTAAATCCATTAGTTAATTGTCACTGCTATTTGGTATAAGAAACCTCCCGCTATCTATTACTTATAAAGGAAAACAGAAACCAGTTGTTTCTTTGCATGACATCTGTCCAGCAAGACGTTGGCATCTCAAATCCATTCGTTTCTCACATTTCTAATTCCCTAACCGCACTCCTTTGCAGTTCCCAAATCACATATTTCGTACCCCTTTATTCTTCCTCAAAACAATTCCTCTTCGATCTCCTTCCAGCATACCTCTCCCAATCCACAATAGACTCGGATCCTCTATCCTCTATTTACTGTATGACTACGGTGGGTTTGTGGTACTAACAACGACTGTAAGACTAGGGAAGGCAGAGATTGGCAGCACAGAAACAAAAAGACCTAATGGTATGACTCATTTATCTTCAATCAGTCACTAATCATTCACGATTTGTGATTTTTATTTCCATTCGTACTTTTGGTTCGGTTTTGTATACCTATTTATGCACTTTAAAACGTATGCTCAATACTGGATCTCAGTTACAATTTATTTGACAGTAATGGTAAATTCATTACATCAATGCTCCTTTTTTGTAAATTGTTGGTTTGTGTACTGCAGTTACAGTGCACCATAGTTACTTCACTGCTGACAGAGTAATGACGGTAATGGTCACTATTCTGGACACTTATTCACCAATTGTAATGTACACATTGAAACTTCCATCGCAGTTCACCCAATAGAACTTGAATGTTAAATAATTAACATTCCATACTCAGCAACTCTTTGTAAATTAGGAAGAATTATAATCATTTGAGATTATTTGATAATATGTTTTATTACAGTTTATTATCATTGTTCTCTAATATGTACAGTTTCTATTGATATATGTAATCAGACTTGCTACATTTGGATCATCTGAATTGCAAGTGGAAGGTGATGGGAATTGCCAGGTTTGTTTCTTGAAATAATTTGTCTTTGAAGCAAAATTTAACATTGACTTATGATGTTATCTGTTATTATAATTTGGATGTTTCAATTGGTCAACTTTGGTTATTTAAATCCTTGACTGTTCACAATTGTTTACATACTTTATGAATGTTTATGCTCGAGTCACATGAGGCTGGCAGTTAACGTACTGTTCGGTACAGTTTGTGTATTCGAATTGGAATTACTTTGATGTTATCAGTTAATGTGAGAGCACCATTTGTTAAAATATACATGTTTTTATTACTGCCTTCTTATTGAACTGAACACTTACAACTATATATTATGCTGTAATTAGGTAGATAAAATTAGTTGCTAAAAATTTCAACAATTCTTCAAACTATTACATTTAGAATGTATATTGTATCCCTTTTTTATGTTTATTTAATGTATGTGTTGTGAATCTCATGTAAAATATAATTTCGTATCCATTAACATTCCAAAGTCACTTATTAATAGTTGTTTGACCACTGGTTCTTATTTTCATCTTAACACATTCACACATATAATGTGTTGTGTGGTTGATTTTTTTTCACTGTCATACGTTCATTCATTTTTATGTCCAATTTATATAATTAAAATATCTACTTAGAACATTCAAACTAGGAAATTTTGATTAGAATTTTAGAAATGATTTTCCAATCTGTAATCTCTTGGTTACATGAAGTGAATGTGACCATGTATATAGTATTAAATACAGTTCACAGAGAACAAACAGATTTTCCACCAGTTTGGCTTTTTTTCAGTTACCTCTAAAATGCAATCAGTTCTACAAATGAAGAGACTTCAGACATTTTGAGCAAGCAAAGGTAATAGTGAACTATTCGTTTTGGCTACCAACATGATTTGTATCCTGCTTCTGTAGATAATAATTGCAACCTTAGTCTGTTTAAAAAGAAAGCTCATAACTTACTTTTTTTCATATTAACTTTGTAAATGTGTGATTTTATAGTAACGAAATAGAAATACATACTATTTAGTTCCATATATAAACTAACTATTTTGGGACTCTTTTACTGTTGACATAGCTTTAATTTTGGTTTATAACTGGAAACACTCAAATGCATAGAATATAAAAGATGATTATTCAATAATTGTAACGTTTAAATTTTGAGTCGGTGTGCAGTTCACAATAACGGTTTTGCATTGCACGATACATCACTCCATCATAACTGTCCCTCCTCTCCATTTGCAGACAACAAAAACGTGGATCCTTGATAATTGCATCGCTTCGTTACCAACACTGCCTTGCTGATTCCTTTCTCCAAAGTTGGTAAGATATAAGTTGATCTGATTTTATGTCGTAACTGGTAGTGTTACACGTTTATTTATCATTGTATTCCAACTTATAAGTTATGAACATGGCCAAACACATTTTGTTTCAAATTTGTACTTATTTTTTTACACGTCACACTTTACTGCAATGATAATGTTGTGATTTAATCTGATTATGCTGACAGAATATATATGTAATTACAAGTTTTAATCACTTATTATTTGTGACGTACATAAATTGAAGGCTTTGATAAGTAAGTGAAATACATAATTAGTCACACACAGTACATTGTAACAAAATGTTGTTATATTAGTTTGAATTTCAGCACATACTGTCAGTTATTTGTATGTCATATGCGTTCACCGACGTCGTTTTAGAAACTAATAAGTACTGTACTTAATATGTAACGTTGTACACAATTACTGTTCAGCACCAAAAATCAGTCTCTGATGTTGCCAATTCCAATAGCCACATCCTCATTCATTTTACAGTTATAACCTAACATGGATGTAACTTGATTTTAATATTTGGTGCACGTAAGCAATAACAGTGAGATTTACCCAACCAGTCATTCCTGTCGGTAAGACAGCAGTCATTTATGGCCTATCGTACTAAGTCAATTTTTTTTCTCCTTTTCTCCTTTTACGAACTCAACTTTCGCTCCTTTTTTAAAAAAAAAACCAACCAAAAAATGCATTTTTTTGTTAAACAAAATGTCCATTTTTACACGCTTAATTTTTTACAACCAAACATTTGACAAAACGCTTTTCCTCCTCTAACCACCATTATTCCAAGATGTGTAATCGGTCTTCCTTATTTTTGATTTATGTAAACATTTTTGGTTTTTCACAATTCATTGCATGCAATGTCGATTCATCAAAGTTTTGTACAATTCATCTTATTGGTTTCAATCATTTTTTCCATACACCCTTGCTCCCTGTGAAGTCCACCTTTAGGTTTCTTATTCGTTGATTTTACTAACCATTTGTTGTAAATATTGCCTTTTAACCTCCAAACGTAGCAACTACTTATCCACTGTTTGTGAATATATAACACCGCGTGCACTTAAAACAGTAACTTAAGTTTCCACAGCTGTACAATTTTTGGTATACTGGTATGTCTGCTGTATTTAAAGCAAATGCTAATTATGGTATTGTTCTTGGCTTCTATACCTTAAATTCAGCAACAAACATTGTTCCACCTGTATATTGGTAGGCTGATTGTGTTTTACAAATACATAATATTCTTGGTAACCTCATGTCTAAGATTTAAGTGCTATGCTGTCAGAAGTGGTCAGCAATAAAACTAGCCAGAGTACCAGTTTGTACGTGGTTTTACAATTTAAAAGAAATATAAATGGTTACCTGTCGTATTTCAAAAGTCATGTCCACAAGAAATATGGATTATTGTACTGCTGTTCAGAGCAGAAAAATAGCTTTGTACAATGCAGTGTTGAGCTATTCATTTTTGTTGTATGAAGCTTTAGTTTACATTACATGTGAAATTAAAATATCCTTTCTTCTATAAATAATAATATTTTACTATTCCAAAGAATTGTAAGAAAAATGTTTCGCATGATTTAAAACATTGTTATTTCTATAAATCTAACACTGATGTTGATTAAAATATAAACTTAATTAATTAAATTGGAGTCCAGCAAGACGTTGGCATCTCAAATCGATTCGTTTCTCACATTTCAAATTCCCTAACCGCAGTCCTTTGCAGTTCCCAAATCACATATTTCGTACCCTTTTATTCTTCTTCAAAACAAATCCTCTTCGATCTCCTTCCAGCATACCTCTCACAATCCACAACATACTCGGATCCTCTATCCTCTATTTACTGTATGACTACGGTGGGTTTGTGGTACTACAAATGACCGTAAGAGTAGGGAAGGCGAGAGATTGGCAGCACAGAAACAACAAGACCTAATGGTATGACTCATTTATCTTCAATCAGTCACTAATCATTCACGATTTATGATTTTTATTTCCATTCATACTTTTGATTCGGTTTTGTATACCTATTTATGCACTTTAAAACGTATGCTCAAAACTGGATCTCAGTTACAATTTATTTGAGAGTAATTGTAAATTCATTATGTCAATGCTCCTTTTTTGTAAATTGTTGGTTTGTGTACTGCAATTACAATGCCCCATACTTACTTCACTGCTGACAGAGTAATGACGGTAATGGTTACTATTCTGGACACTTATTCACTAATTGTAAGGTACCCATTGAGACTTCCATCGCTGTTCACCCAATAGAACTTGAATTTTAAATAATTAACATTCCATAATCAGCAACTCTTTGTAAATTAGGAAGAATTATAATCATTTGAGATTATTTGATAATATGTTTTATTACAGTTTATTATCATTGTTCTCTAATATGTATAGTTTCTACTGATATATGTAATTAGACTTACTACATTTGGATCATCTGAATTGCAAGTGGAAGGTGATGGGAATTGCCAGGTTTGTTTCTTGAAATAATTTGTCTTTGAAGCAAAATTTAACATTGACTTATGATGTTATCTATTGTGTAAATTTTTAGACCATTTCTTACACTAATTATTTTTATCAATTCTACTTTCTACATACAAGTTTCGATCTCTAGCAGATTAGCTCTTCCGCAATCCTGATTACCATAAACATGTTCGAAGAGAAGTGGTTAAGCAGGTAAATATATTGTTTTAGCTATTCAATGATATAGTAACAATATTTGAAGCGAAGTACTCTACAAATATATAGTGCCTGATGGCAAATATTTGATGCCACTATCAGTTCATGAAAATTATACCATGTTATTTCCCCTTCTTTTCAGCTTAAATAGTTCCAGCAGTTTTATGAAAGCTACGCTCCAATGAAATAAAGAACTTACCTGAAAAACATGAAAAGGTTAGCAATCTGAACTTATTTAGATATTTTTTGCAGACTTCTTCAAAGGGTTCTACAATCTGTCAATATCGTACTCCATAATTTGAAATGGTTACAGTGGAATCCCTCCGAGTATGAAATTAGTTATGCTATCAAAAACCAACAACTATTCAGAGAAATCCTAATTACTTTTGATATGATAGATCATTACATTTTATATTGAAGATTTACATGCATCAATAGCATGCATTAGGATGATGTATATGGAGAAAGTAATAAAAATTGTACAGACCAACTTAATAAGTTTATCTACCACAAATTGGAAAGTGTACTTTAGTTTCTCGAAAATAAAATAAATTTCAATAGCTACCTTTTCTTCTACTTCTTCCTTCTCTTTTTTGATTTATATTGTGGTTGTATTTTGGATTTGGGGAATGGGAAGATTACCACACACTACAGGCAACTGCAAATCGGGTATAATTTACTTTGATATTATAATATTTTACCATGTGTATGCAAGAAATAACAAGATACTTAAGCTATATTTACGCATGTACAATATGCTGCCAAGATCTGTCTGCTTAGATCATTTACAGATACGACACTCATTGAAATTATGCCCAAGAACGCACATCCTTCCATAGGTCAATATTTTCTTTCCCCACCAAAATATAGATATTTCATTCTGTTTTAACACACGTGCTTATCATATTTTTATTTGTGCCATATAATTGCCAGGCCAAAATACTGTACGATAGCAACATTTGTTGTTTTAGTTTATTGTAATGCCAACTTGGTGTTGTATAAGAACTTCAATGACTCAAGCAAGCCGAACTCTACCTACCATGGTAATTTTGTGGATCACTGATTGGAAAAAAAAATTCCTATCTTTATTAGGTTGTATGATTTCAGGATAATACGCAATTTGATTTCCAACAATTGACAATGAATGAATGACAAAAATGACAAATCAAGCATGTTACTGTAAATATGGAGTTGTTATTCCGTATTAATCACTTAATGGCAGTGTGAAGTTTGCAACTAATATATCTTACCCTGTCTTATATGCGCTTACTACATATGTTTTACTTTTCATTGTGTTTAATAACAAGTAAGAACATTATTGTTCTTTTCCACTTCATTGTCATCTGTGATCTCTCATTATATATTTGTTTGCACTGTTTGTTGCCGTTTAACCTTACACTTGGTAAGTTTGTAGAATATTGTGAATGAGGGTCACTACTTTATCTTATGGTAGGTAAACACCTATTTAACAAACCATGTTCAAAGCTTTAATTGGTTCCTTTTCATCTTTTTTTCTGTTTTAATTTTTTAATTTAACAATTGAGAATGAAGTGCATTTTTATGAAGATTGGAGTTTTTGAAGAAGATTATAAAGATGGCATTTTATACTACAACAGCCTTGAAATAATAAGCGATTTGAGTATATAATTTGAATTGATTACAGCTTGAAAATAGATTAGAGTCTTTAAGGTCATAGTTTCTAAAAGCAATATGATTGTAAAAAAATTCTTCTCACATAGCAAAAGTAATATCATATATCATTGTAATTTGTAGTTAGTTTGAAGTTCCACTTCAAATCTGTCATTAAAACCTTGCAATCTCTATCTGTGGGTGTTATGGTGAAATTGGATGATTAATTATTTTATGTTCCTCTATGGTTATCACTAATCTGTTGCTGAATAAAGTAAACATGGGTTTTTTATCTTTGATATGTATAGTATTAGTTATTTTATTTTCCTATTCGGCCTTTTATCAATTCAATTCCACTGTCTCTTCACTGATTGTTTTCTTTTAATATCTTACTTTGTCGCATATGTATTTTTAATCTGTACAGATTTTGATGTTGCTTTCATTGTTAGGATTTACAGAAGAAATGATTTAAAAAGGCTAATAAATAAATGGAAGAATACATATATAATTTTACTATATTTTTTTGTTAATCTAATTTTTGGTGAAAAAGCATCCTCAAAATGAAGGAAGCACTCATACTAATTTATTAATATTTAAAATAGGAGTCTATCAACAAGTGTAATAATGCAAATTAAATGTTTATGCTGTTTAAAGACGCGATAAAAGCAAATGATGAAGCTCCAAAACCTGCAGCTGAGAAACCTGCTGCTCCTCCCCCATTAAGAAACTCAAGGGAAATTCATACAGGCATTCAAGGGACAGCTGGAAACAACTATTTCTGAGCTGACGGGCAGAACACTTGAAATTTTATCACCGATCGGCCATCAACAAAGGTGCATGCTACTCCTGGTGGAGGTTCCTTGCTTGGATACCTCTTTGGAAGTGGTGGCAAGTGATGCTCATGTTCTATCTTAGTCTATTTGCCGGAAGAACATAACTGATGATGAATGAAACCTTAATGATGAAATAATTCTATTGTTTTTATTAGCCATACGATTATGTATTGTAAAATAGCTTCATGCTACAATTTAGGATGGATTCTATCTGTTTTAGGATTTTACAGACTATATGAATGTGTTTTCGTTGTGTTTCTCATTGATTCACTGATGCAACTGTTGAATATTATGATTCATTGTTTCTGAGTACCTATGAAGTGTACTGCAGATATCTCTTTCTATATGAAGGATGCATTAGTTCATAAATAGATGCATCCTTGTGTGATTTTAGACTTCAAAAAAATTGGGGAGGAAATGTTATTTGCGAGGAAGAGATGCATTGGACACGAGACTGAGCTGCACCTTGATTTGAACATGAACTGCAGCCTGTTGTGATCAATGCTGAAGTGAATGAAGTGAGTGAATTAATTGGAAATGAAGCTAAAGTGTGATATGTACATGAAAGGCTAAAATGAAATATTTCCATGAAGCTAAAGTGCAATACTCACTTCTATGTTAGTAAAACTTTTTAAAGGTAATGTTATAGTACTGAATTATATTTTACTCTGTTTTGTCAACCTTATAAACAAACTACTTATTTTAGAAGAGTATACCTTTTTAACAACCAATGCTACACAAATGTACTCAAACATTGACTACCTAATTTAATTTTCAAGTTTCTCTTCTATTTGGTTAATCAACTACTACTATTGCCTACTTTATGTGCACATACTAACCTTGGCTGTTATGCATTCTAGGGTCATGGAAAGTGGAGGAAGTATGGTTACAACAGTTGAGCGTCA
The DNA here is from genome assembly GCA_030765085.1 of Allium cepa. Taxonomy (NCBI): domain Eukaryota; kingdom Viridiplantae; phylum Streptophyta; class Magnoliopsida; order Asparagales; family Amaryllidaceae; genus Allium; species Allium cepa. Next base: position 751,196,950 of record CM060931.1, on the reverse strand, counting down.
TCGACCATCGACTTCAACAACTTACGATTACGAAATAAAAGTACCATAGCTAATATGTTAGACGACATAAGAGCTAATGACTGCCACATAATGACTTATTATTTATTTCTTCTTCTATACTACCTTAATTATGTTACTAACATTTTTCTCCACTTCTCTACTTTTTAGTCTAGGAAGTATGTAGTGCATGCATGTAACATCCGCGTATTCGCACGATTTAAACAGACACACGTGCCAATTCAAACCATACGGAAGGGCGGATTGTTATGGGGTAAATAAGAAAACAGAGAAGAAATATTACAAAATAGAATCTCACAGCGGAAGGATAAAATATAATAATAAAATATACAGTTTATATAACTGTTTACAAAACATTTGCTTCTTCTTTATATAATAATTATCAGAGTTCACATACCAAAATATCAATGCAGCGGAACAGTGTGTAGTGCACTAGTATAAATAATAATACAAATCTTCGTCTTCGTCCTCCAAAGCTAAATCTTCAAATCCTGAAACGCTCGGACTGACCCGAGCGAATTTGAAAAGACAAAAACACTCGAGTCAGAACTAAAAGATCTTATGGGAGTTAAATTAACAAAAATAAATATGAGTGCAGTAACTCAAGAGAGGCTCGGGACTTACATCTCCTAAGGATCCGTTAAACTATTTACTATATAGTATATTGCGCTATTATAATAGTGTCTAATTGTAAAATAAACTTACTTTTAAATAGCGTTAAGGGGTTACCCATATAGCCCTTAACACAGAATATATTCCCATAGTCTATAGAGTACCGTAATCTCCCCCGTACTGGGCGTCGTCAGAGGGCACTCCATAGGTATGGTACAAAACAAAACTCGTAGTAAAGGCTCGGTATGGTAGGTGACACGGCACAACTAGGCAATGCCAGGGTAGATATACCAATTGCTATCCGGGCTGGTGGAAACGCGCAGCGCGCAGCTGCCGCCCACCTCGAACAAACTCCCCCAAAATCAAAAATAAAAGTGGCCACTGAATCAATCCAAAGTCAAAGTATAATATCGAAGAGGAGTGTCCAATCAGAGGAATGACCTCATTGGCCCGAGAATCGCTCCTGTTTTAGCCACCTTATGCCAACTCACGGGAGTCGAGTCCACGTATTTACCTTACAGGAAACGCCGCCACCAACCTACTTCATTCTGGAATCTCCACCACGTACACGGTTAGTCAAAGTGGTTTTCGGTATCGACAGAGAGTGTGTCCATATCCGATCTCGGTCTCCTTGCCAACCAATCGTTATTATAACACCGCGGTCATTTAAAATAGTTTATACTTTAAAACCAGAATAAAATTTTCCATTTCAAACTATGAATACGATATCATTTTAAAACACAAACAATATGATATCATTTTATCCCAAATATAATTCTTTTCCAAAAATCATACTGCTTTAAAACTTATAATATCTGGAAACCAAACATTTGAATTATACTTTCAAAACATAATATTTCGGACTTCATACTTTTAAAAATCATACTTCTAAAACTTGAATGGTTTGGATATTCAACGGTATATAAAATAAATGGTTTAACTTTAAGGTTACTCTGTAAAGAAAAATAATTTCCATGGCTTCACAAATATATTTCTTTATTTAAAGTCTAAACCAAAATTTAAATATCCCTTCAGGTTACAAAACCACTTCAATTTCTATATATATATATATATATCCATTTGGAGTATTAATATTTCAAAACTAAAGTTGGAATTTATTCTTTTAGCAAATTAAACGTACTATTATTTAGTCTTGAATATATAAAATAAAACTCCAATTTCTAGCAATTAAATATTTTCTTCAATTTAATCTATATTAAAATATTCATTTTTAATTATCTTGAAAAATCCAGTTATAAATATCATATCTTAAAATTTCCAAACTTAAACATTAAACATATGATATAAATTATCAAATCCCATTTCTCAAAAAATTTCCATTTTCATTTGCAGATTTATACCCAGCTTGAATTCAAAATTTTAACTCATATGTATATATATAGGAAAAAATATACTACTTATAAAATATCAAAATTAAAATTTTTATAAACCGTATCCCATCCAAACCATAGAAATCGCTTTAAAAATATTTATATATAGACCCCGGTGCCTGTATAAAATTTTCTATCCTATAGTCAAGTGATACGGATATTTATCATTTCAATCCGCAATTTAAAAATAAAATGCGGTTGTATATCATTTCAAACCGCAATCCCGAATGAAATGAAAATGCATGATGGCTTGCAGTTTATACAATATAATTATAGCAATCATTCATCCAAATATCAATCATCAATTTGCAATCATCATCCAATTTTAAACAATCATCGATACATAGCATATGAATTTATACAGAAATCAATAACAGATATTAACTAACAGTTTATATTCCATAATAAATTAAATGACTGTTAACTAGCAGTTTATGTGCAAAAATAAATTCTAACTGTCAAATTTTATGTATTAAATAAAATAAATTAACAGTTAAATTAACTAAATGCAAATTAACAGATATGCTGAATAAAACATACCAAACAGTCATAATTAAATTTCTACTCATATCTAAAATAAATTTAACAAACATAAAAACTTTTAGAAGTTGTGAGTGGGTTAAAACACTCACCTTTTGAATTTAAATCGAATTTGAATTCGATTTAAACCCAAAAATCCGACGGTCTCCAAATCTGTCCAAACCAACGTCATCAGATCCGGAATTTAAATACGATCCTAACAAAAGAAATTTCATGTGAAACGGAGTTCGTATGACGAAGTTACAGCAATTTGATCGAGTTAAACATCAAAATACAATAAATCAGAAAAAGAATAGCTCACAATCCTTTCACGTGGCCGCATTGTCTTCGTTTACAGAAGAAAGCTCCTCGCGTTCGAAGGTCACGAGCCGCCACACTCGAAACCCTAAACCCAATTTTCGCCGCTACCCTAGCCATCTCCAGCTTGATCTGACACCACCACCGAACAACCCTCCACGAGCCGCCCCTACCACGGCCAAACGGCCACCTCCGGTGCCCCCTCCAAAACGCGATGCCGCATGAGATAAACGGCCAAATTCAGGCGATCCCAACCCCTCTGGCGAACACGAAACCACTAGATCAACATCTCGCGAAGCCCACTACGATGCAGTAACCCCCGATCGACTTCTCGTTGCAGATCCACCGTTGATTCTCGCTGATTACCCATGAACGGCCGGAACAAAACCACAATTTCTGGTCAAACTACAGACCAAATCGAGGAACCACTCACGCCAGGAGAGTACATATCTCGAGAGCCATGGCATATATTTTTTTGGAATTTTTCTGGAGAGTTTGAATTTCCATTGAAATTTTGAATTGTAGATAGATCTAGGTTTTGCAACCATTGAGGAAGAGAAAGAGATGAAGAAAATGAACGTACAGACAAATGATAGAAGATGGAGGCTAGGGTTTATCACAGCATATATATAGACAAATAGAAGAAGGCTAGGTGGGCACGAATTACGAACGTGCTAAACGGTAGTTGGCCCAAAAAGCCCGTTCTGACCCCGGAACGAAATTTATTAAATCCATATATCCAAATAGGTATTTTAAAATATTATGAACGCGATGGAAAAAGTTTCACATCCAAATTCGATCGTATGAAGAAGTTATGCCTAAAACAAAATTTCCAAATTGATTTCAAATTGATTTTAATTAAATCAATTTCAAGGCGTTTCGCAGCCGTACGATCAAACGACAGGTCCGATCGATACGAAACTTGAAACCCTATAATAATTCACCGATACGGATCTGATGAAACTGGTTTCGTCGAAATCCGAGTCCGTGGCCAAAATGGCTATTTTTATATTAATTAAATAAATAGGAAAATAAATTAATTAAATTCAATCTTTAAAATTTCGACTTTAAAATTGAAAATTTTATCACTTTTATATTTTCAATTTAGCTACAACAATTTAAACAAACCCAGATATCAATGTCAAGTAAATAAATTTATAAATTTCAGTGTTTGAATTCAATTACGGTAAATTCAGATATTGTAAATTCAAATTCCCAAGAATTTACTTAAATTTAACTTTGACTATGACCTTATAGTTTACTGTGTATTATTACGTCAATTAATATAACTTTACGTTTATTTCAAATCTACCAATTACAACCAAATAAAACCTTTCAATTGTTTTTCATTAATAGGTATTTCAATGAATTAGTTAGTATTCGACTTGCATAATATTTAATTCTAACCGCTGCAATAATTAAGCTTTATTTTAAATTGGATTTAGATGGAAGGATTTGTTTGCCTTTCCTTAACTACTATATTCAAAAATTCTGCCTTTCTTTGTATTACTACTATTTCCATTTATATTGAAATTGTAAAACGTATTAAAAAATTAGAATCTCAAATAAGCTTATTCAAATAGGTTTCCTCCTTTTAAATTAACTTATGAAACAAATATGCATTTTAGTTGCTAATTACATTTACTCTTTACAATTACAGTTCTTACCCACATAAATGAGACAATCAATTTCATCTAAGTGTAATTGTCTTCAAATATTTTGATAACTATAATTCCATGCCCTAAAATATAACGACTGTTAAATAAAATCTTAACATTATTTACAATTATTACTTTAATTATTATTAATGTAATATAAAATTAAAATTATGGTAACTGATCCAAACTTCAAATTAACAAACTACCACAATAGGCAACATACAGTTACTAACCGATTTATATTTAATAAAAATTTAATTTCAATCTTAATTATCAATAAGTAACGTACCATAAATATTATCGTTACCCTTATCATATAAATAAGCTCTTATTACTCACAATTACTATATTAATTTGGATTGCACTACATCTTATTCATCACTTGCTTAAACCTAAATTCCTATTTCATTCATAAATGCTAAAATAAATCGATTATTACAAAATTTCTTTTATTAATATTCATTCTATTCATGCTATTCATGTTAAATTCAATTCCTTTGCACATAAATTCATTTACTAAAGTTCACGGTTATTTATTTACCATACAATCACCTTCCCATTCATATTTTAATATCTACCCACAATTATTTCAATTCACTATCTTATATTAATGTCATCAAAAATTCTATTCATCATTATAAACTTAAAAATCTATATACGTTTATTGATTTATTTCTATTTGCCATATGTTCCATTCTTAATTTAGTATGACAACCTAAAGTACTCCATTCAATCGACAATCCTTTTCAATTGTTAATACTTAACTTAAATTTCTACGGTTGCATTCCATCTTCACTTCCATTACTTACGATAATAATTAGTAACGTTTATGCCATCAACCCATCATAATTACTTACCCTTAATTGAGTTTGATTTCCAAATAAATTTGCTGACCCTTAATTAGGCAAATATAAAAGTTTGTCATCATACTCATAGTTCTACGCTTATGCTAAGTCGTAAATTTCAATAAATTTATAAATTTTGAGATGTTCATTAGAGTTTACAAATTTATTGACTTGCAATAACAGGATTCCATAATCTATTCCAATTTATTGTTCACAATCTTTTATTGCATTAAATCGGTTTAATACTATCATAAATTTCTCATATTAAATTTTATATCCAGGTAAGAATTATTTTCCAACTTACTTCATTTGAATATTATACAAATTTCTATATAAATAAGTTTTTTAAGGCATCGTTCATATAATTTATTTTAGCCTTTATTTCAATATTTGTTTATAAAGTGAAAATTTTTCCACTAAATTAAATTACAAAGCTCATAAACCCAACCTAGTTAAATCCATGAATTATACGGGTCGTTACACTCTCCCCCACTCAAAACTTTTCGTCCCCGAAAAGGAAAAAGAAGGGAGAAGAAAGAATTAAATAACATTACATCTTATTCAAAATATTAAATTTATAAACAATAATTTACTAAATTTTTTCTTAAATAAAATATACCCGTTTAATAATCATTATACCTTTTTATACTTAAATAAATAAAGTTTGGAAAACATTTTCAAATAATCTCTAAGCAGTTTCAATCACTAACAACAAATCAATCCAACAACCATCCATTTCAACAAACAGCATACCCAACAAATATAAAACAACCATATAATCAAACAAACAAATGGTTATTCGTGTTCAAAACTTCTAAATTGTACGGAATGAAGAATAAACTACTAGCGCATCATTAACTCAACAGTCTTAGATAAAACTAAATAGATTATTCATTCATCCAAATCCAAATTTTAAAGCACCCTTGCCCAAACAACCATCAACAACCAATTTCAAACAACAATCAACTTATCTTATTAATAATTTCATTTCATACATTTGTTATCTCATTTTTCTCTTTTTATTCAAACCACATAAATTTTCCTTTCATAATTTACATTTATTTCTAACAACTTTAAATTTTATCTTCTCGTTCAGTGGTTGTTTCCTTAATCTCAACTTATTAATTACCATTTTTCATTTATATTTATCCAGGTCATGTACGTTTCTTTTATTTGTACCATATTTAATGCACTTCTCAATTTCAATCATTTAGTTGATGCTTACATTTCCATTTGTTTTTAATTATATAAATCCCTTTTTTTCACTTAAATTCTTAACTTATAACATCTATTCTTTTAAATAAAGGATTCTATTAATACATTTACTAGGGTTGGCAGTCATTTATTTGTCACTTACTTCCTATTATATTAACTAGTAGCATTTAAATCATACTTAAGTTTATAACCCTACACATCATATCCTTATTTATAAAAGAATTTCATTTTATTTACTTAAGTTTAAAATCACCTATTTAAAATACTTACCTTCAATTATGGTAAAATTTTCAATTTATAACTTAAGTTTATAACATCAAATTCTTATTTAATATAACAATTCATTGAATACTTCATTATTTCCAAAATTTCTACTTGTATAACATTCTATTCCAATCTCTTATCTAACATTTCAACTTTTTATATTTGGTAAGTTATTTATGTTAAAGAAAATGCAAAAGAACTTATACAAGTTTTATCTCATCTTTTAATTAAGTTTAATGTCAATCAATATTACTTTTTGTCTCATATGGTAAAAATTTCAAATTTCCCTTTATAACTTTGCATTAATTTTCTTACCTAAATTAGAGGTTTCAATTTATTAATTACTTACTTTTATCTCACTAAAATAATTTTAAACAATTAATTAATGTAAATTTATGAACTAAATACCGGGTCAAATTTCAAATTATTCTTAAAAATAATAGATAAATAATTTCTTACAACTTATATATCTCTAATTATATTGAAAACCATTCAAAAATTTAGATATTTTAAAAATAAATTTGCAGTAGAATTTACTACAGTGGCCTTTCCCCCTCGAAACTCGAAAATGAAAGTCGATGATGCGGCCGCCATCACCGAAATTATTTTCCAGCGACAGAGAAGAAAGTACAAAACTTATTTTCTCAAAATCATCTTTAAACAATTCTTTCAAGTTACATTGAAAAACTTATATCAGAAAATACTTCTAAAATATTATTATTATATTCCAATCATTTGAAAGAAGTTTCCAAAACCCCGGAATTTAAGTTCTAAAATCTCCAATTTGATTTATTATAATTTCAACTTAGCTTCAATTATTATTAATATTTTTATTACCTAACACCCAATCTATAGCAACCAAATATATATATCATTTGAAAAAAATTATTTTATATATAGAAAATATATAATGGGCAAAATTATTTCATTCTCCTATAATAAAAACAAATATTATGTCGGTCTGTCCTATTAAGTGTTTAGAAATCCTTATTGATGTCATAGCGTCCCATGCACCAACCAGAATTTATAAATACAAAACGGAACAGATTAACACAATATCAAAATCTTTTAATAACACTAACAAATACGCTCTCTCATATATATACACTCAATGACTTCCATAGGGTATTACTACCCTATTAGCAAAGAGTCAAACCCCACAAAGCTAAGGTTTATCGCTAAACCAAAACTCTGATACCAGCTGTAACATCCGCGTATTCGCACGATTTAAACAGACACACGTGCCAATTCAAACCATACGGAAGGGCGGATTGTTATGGGGTAAATAAGAAAACAAAGAAGAAATAAAAAAATAGAATCTCACAGCGGAAGGATAAAATATAATAATAAAATATACGGTTTATATAACTGTTTACAAAAAATTTGCTTCTTCTTTATATAATAATTATCAGAGTTCACATACCAAAATATCAATGCAGCGGAACAGTGTGTAGTGCACTAGTATAAATAGTAATACAAATCTTCGTCTTTGTCCTCCAAAGCTAAATCTTCAAATCCTGAAACGCTCGGACTGACCCGAGCGAATTTGAAAAGACAAAAACACTCGAGTCAGAACTAAAAGATCTTATGTGAGTTAAATTAACAGAAATAAATATGAGTGCAGTAACTCAAGAGATGCTCGGGATTTACATCTCCTAAGGATCCGTTAAACTATTTACTATATAGTATATTGCGCTATTATAATAGTGTCTAATTGTAAAATAAACTTACTTTTAAATAGCGTTAAGGGGTTACCCATATAGCCCTTAGCACAGAATATATTCCCATAGTCTATACAGTACCGTAATCTCCCCCGTACTGGGCGTCGTCAGAGGGCACTCCATAGGTATGGTACAAAACAAAACTCGTAGTAAAGGCTCGGTATGGTAGGTGACACGGCACAACTAGGCAATGCCAGGGTAGATATACCAATTGCTATCCGGGCTGGTGGAAACGCGCAGCGCGCAGCTGCCGCCCACCTCGAACAAACTCCCCCAAAATCAAAAATAAAAGTGGCCACTGAATCAATCCAAAGTCAAAGTATAATATCGAAGAGGAGTGTCCGATCAGAGGAATGACCTCATTGGCCCGAGAATCGCTCATGTTTTAGCCACCTTATGCCAACTCACGGGAGTCGGGTCCACGTATTTACCTTACAGGAAACGCCGCCACCAACCTACTTCATTCTGGAATCTCCACCGCGTACACGGTTAGTCAAAGTGGTTTTCGGTATCGACAGAGAGTATGTCCATATCCTATCCCGGTCTCTTTGCCAACCAATCGTTATTATAACACCGCGGTCATTTCAAATAGTTTATACTTTAAAACCAAAATAAAATTTTCCATTTCAAACTATAAATACGATATCATTTTAAAACCTAAACAATATGATATCATTTTATCCCAAATATAATTCTTTTCCAAAAATCATACTGCTTTAAAATTTATAATATCTGGAAACCAAACATTTGAATTATACTTTCAAAACATAATATTTCGGACTTCATACTTTTAAAAATCATACTTCTAAAACTTGAATGGTTTGGATATTCAACAGTATATAAAATAAATGGTTTAACTTTAAGGTTACTCTGTAAAGAAAAATAATTTCCATGGCTTCACAAATATATTTCTTTATTTAAAGTCTAAATCAAAATTTAAATATCCCTTCAGGTTACAAATCCACTTCAATTTCTATATATATATATATATATATATATATATATATATCCATTTGGAGTATTAATATTTCAAAACTAAAGTTGGAATTTATTCTTTCCGCAAATTAAACGTACTATTATTTAGTCTTGATTACATAAAATAAAACTCCAATTTCTAGCAATTAAATATTTTCTTCAATTTAATTTATACTAGCATATTCATTTTTAATTATCTTGAAAAATCCAGTTATAAATATCATATCTTAAATTTTCCAAACTTAAACATTGAACATATGATATAAATTATCAAATCCCATTTCTCAAAAATTTTCCATTTTCATTTGCAGATTTATACCCATCTTGAATTCAAAATTTTAACTTCATATGTATATATATAGGAAAAAATATACTATTTATAAAATATCAAAATTAAAATTTTTATAAACCGTATCCCATCCAAACCATAGAAATCGCTTTAAAAATATTTATATATAGACCCCGGTGCCTGTATAAAATTTTCTATCCTATAGTCAAGTGATACGGATATTTATCATTTCAATCCGCAATTTAAAAATAAAATGCGGTTGTATATCATTTCAAACCGCAATCCCGAATGAAATGAAAATGCATGATGACTTGCAGTTTATACAATATAATTATAGCATTCATTCATCCAAATATCAATCATCAATTTGCAATCATCATCCAATTTTAAACAATCATCGATCATAGCATATGAATTTATACAGAAATCAATAACAGATATTAACTAACAGTTAATATTCCATAATAAATTAAATGACTGTTAACTAGCAGTTTATGTGCAAAAATAAATTCTAACTGTCAAATTTTATGTAATAAATAAAATAAATTAACAGGTAAATTAACTAAATGCAAATTAACAGATATGCTGAATAAAACATACCAAACAGTCATAATTAAATTTCTACTCATATCTAAAATAAATTTAACAAACATAAAAACTTTTAGAAGTTGTGAGAGGGTTAAAACACTCACCTTTTGAATTTAAATCGAATTTGAATTCGATTTAAACGCAAAAATCCAATGTTCTCCAAATCTGTCCAAACCAACGTCATCAGATCCGGAATTTAAATACGATCCTAACAAAAGAAATTTCACATGAAACGGAGTTCGTATGACGAAGTTACAGCAATTTGATCGAGTTAAACATCAAAATAGAATAAATCAGAAAAAAAATAAAATAGCTCACAATCCTTTCACGTGGCCGCATCGTCTTCGTTTACAGAAGAAAGCTCCTCGCGTTCGAAGGTCACGAGCCGCCACACTCGAAACCCTAAACCCAATTTTCGCCGCTACCCTAGCCATCTCCAGCTTGATCTGACACCACCACCGAACAACCCTCCACGAGCCGCCCCTACCACGGCCAAACGGCCACCTCCGGTGCCCCCTCCAAAACGCGATGCCGCATGAGATAAACGGCCAAATTCAGGCGATCCCAACCCCTCTGGCGAACACGAAACCACTAGATCAACATCTCGCGAAGCCCACTACGATGCAGTAACCCCCGATCGACTTCTCGTTGCAGATCCACCGTTGATTCTCGCTGATTACCGATGAACAGCCGGAACAAAACCACAATTTCTGGTCAAACTACAGACCAAATCGAGGAACCACTCACACCAGGAGATTACGTATCTCGAGGGCTATGGCATATATTTTTTTGGAATTTTTCTGGAGAGTTTGAATTTCCATTGAAATTTTGAATTGCAGATAGATCTAGGTTTTGCAACCATTGAGGAAGAGAAAGAGATGAAGAAAATGAACGTACGGACAAATGATAGAAGATGGAGGCTAGGGTTTATCACAGCATATATATAGACAAATAGAAGAAGGCTAGGTGGGCACGAATTACGAACGTGCTAAACGGTAGTTGGCCCAAAAAGCCCGTTCTGACCCCGGAACGAAATTTATTAAACCCATATATCCAAATTGGTATTTTAAAAGATTATGAACGCGATGGAAAAAGTTTCACGTTCAAATTCGATCGTATGAAGAAGTTATGCCTAAAACAAAATTTTCAAATTGATTTTAATTAAATCAATTTCAAGGCGTTTCGCATCCGTACGATCAAATGACAGGCCCGATCGATACGAAACTTGAAACCCTACAATAATTCACCGATATGGATCCGATGAAACTGGTTTCGTCGAAATCCGAGTCCGTGGCCAAAATGGCTATTTTTATATTAATTAAATAAATAGGAAAATAAATTAATTAAATTCAATCTTTAAAATTTCGACTTTAAAATTGAAAATTTTATCACTTTTATATTTTCAATTTAGGTACAACAATTTAAACAAACCCAGATATCAATGTCAAGTAACTAAATTTATAAATTTCAGTGTTTGAATTCAATTACGGTAAATTCAGATATTGTAAATTCAAATTCCCAAGAATTTACTTAAATTTAACTTTGACTATGACCTTATAGTTTACTGCGTATTATTACGTCAATTAATATAACTTTACGTTTATTTCAAATCTACCAATTACAACCAAATAAAACCTTTCAATTATTTTCATTAATAGGTATTTCAATGAATTAGTTAGTATTCGACTTGCATAATATTTAATTCTAACCGCTGCAATAATTAAGCTTTATTTTAAATTGGATTTAGATGGAAGGATTTGTTTGCCTTTCCTTAACTACTATATTCAAAAATTCTGCCTTTCTTTGTATTACTACTATTTCCATTTATATTGAAATTGTAAAACGTATTAAAAAAAATAGAATCTCAAATAAGCTTATTCAAATAGGTTTCCTCCTTTTAAATTAACTTATGAAACAAATATGCATTTTAGTTGCTAATTGCATTTACTCTTTACAATTACAGTTCTTACCCACATAAATGAGACAATCAATTTCATCTAAGTGTAATTGTCTTCAAATATTTTGATAACTATAATTCCATGCCCTAAAATATAACGACTGTTAAATAAAATCTTAACATTATTTACAATTATTACTTTAATTATTATTAATGTAATATAAAATTAAAATTATGGTAACTGATCCAAACTTCAAATTAACAAACTACCACAATAGGCAACATACAGTTACTAATTGATTTATATTTAATAAAAATTTAATTTCAATCTTAATTATCAATAAGTAACGTACCATAAATATTATCGTTACCCTTATCATATAAATAAGCTCTTATTACTCACAATTACTATATTAATTTGGATTGCACTACATCTTATTCATCACTTGCTTAAACCTAAATTCGTATTTCATTCATAAATGCTAAAATAAATCGATTATTACATAATTTCTTTTATTAATATTTATGCTATTCATGTTAAATTCAATTCCTTTGCACATAAATTCATTTACTAAAGTTCACGATTATTTATTTACCATACAATCACCTTCCCATTCATATTTTAATATCTACCCACAATTATTTCAATTCACTATCTTATATTAATGTCATCAAAAATTCTATTCATCATTATAAACTTAAAAATCTATATACGTTTATTGATTTATTTCTATTTGCCATATGTTCCATTCTTAATTTAGTATGACAACCTAAAGTACTCCATTCAATCGACAATCCTTTTCAATTGTTAATACTTAACTTAAATTTCTACGGTTGCATTCCATCTGCACTTCCGTTACTTATGATAATAATTAGTAACGTTTATGCCATCAACCCATCATAATTACTTACCCTTAATTGAGTTTGATTTCCAAATAAATTTGCTAACCCTTAATTAGGCAATTTATAAAAGTTTGTCATCACACTCATAGTTCTACGCTTATGCTAAGTCGTAAATTTCAATAAATTTATAAATTTTGACATGTTCACTAGAGTTTACAAATTTATTGACTTGCAATAACAGGATTCCTTAGTCTATTCCAATTTATCGTTCACAATCTTTTATTGCATTAAATCGGTTTAATACTATCATAAATTTCTCATATTAAATTTTATATCCAGGTAAGAATTATTTTCCAACTTACTTCATTTGAATATTATACAAATTTCTATATAAATAAGTTTTTTTAAGGCATCATTCATATAATTTATTTTAGCCTTTATTTCAATATTTGTTTATAAAGTGAAAATTTTTCCACTAAATTAAATTACAAAGCTCATAAATCCAACCTAGTTAAATCCATGAATTATACGGGTCGTTACAATGCAACTTTAATGAAGATTAACACAGCATCCGGATGAAGTTATATTTCCTGTCCAATTTGACGAAAGAATGTGACAAAGGCAGTAAAAAGTGATGAATTCTTTTTCTTAAAATCATTTAAATTATTTGTTTACTGACTACCTGCATTCTTTAGGATGTGTAAACTACCGATTAAAAATAGTCAAACAAGTTTGTTTCTCAAAGCAAAGTAGAATGGATGAACAACCCCTAAAATTGGAGGTTTGATATGAAAATGATAATGATGTTCTATTCCATTATTTATACAAGTTCCCATGTTGTTTAGTATGTTTAGATAGTCACTTTTTAGTCTAAGAAAAACGTATTTGTCGAGTTTAAGAGAGAAAAAATATCTCTTCTGTTTGTAAATTTGATAGGCTACGAGTTTTCATCTTACTTGAATTTGGTACAAAGTAACAATTACTGGTTCAAGCGAAACAGTTGAACATTATTTTGATTCTTAAATCACATGTAATTTTCATTTGCAAAGCTACTCCTTTAAATTTGAACTTAAAATCCATGAGCATCGAAAGGATTTTGTAAATTTTTATGGGCTTAAATATGATATTTTCATTACCATATTTCTTTTTTTAATCACTTAAATGCATAATTCATTTTGTTAAATCCATTTAAGGATAAAGTGATTATGCTGTTCTTATTTTAGTTGTTGTTGTTGGCTGTGGTTCAACTGGATAATGATGTTTTTATATACAATTATTATCAAGGAATTTAATTTTAAACTACGTTACTGTGATGTCATTTCTACACCCTTGATACCACTAGGCATTGCCAACTTTGCAGTGTATTAATTCTCTTATTTTTTATATTGTTTAATGGTTCAAAAAGCATTCTCTCGGAATAATTAACTGTGAAATAATTTAGTTATCCTTAGTATGATATATGCTGCAATGAATCATAATTTGATTTCGACTGTAGCTGTCTGCTTTGAAAAATTTGTGAATACCATGAAAATGGCGATAGTAGTTCATTTTTATTGCTGTTTTTTCCTATAATGATTACCGTATGTACTTAGATGTTTTTTTTGTTGTTGTTCCTTGATCCTCAGTTCGATTTAACTCAGATGCCTTTTCTGCCAATTTCAATCTATCTATATGCACTTATCTGAAAAATCTTTATTATCGCATCTTTGCTTATAAATGGCATGGAAATTTGTGCTGATAGGGCATGAGTAAACGAAACTAGGGAAGCCGACGCACTAGATTGCGCATGGATTAGGGATTTGGCTTTCTAGATTATGCATATCATGAGCATGGAGCATTGCAGTAAGAGGAGCAGTGAATATTAGAAGAGGCTGTTAGATGGTCGAGCCTTTGGAACAATAGGGAAAAGGGAGGACATAATGAATCCAAGAGAAATTATGTACTACTTGACATGCACCTGGAAGTGAAACCATGTATTGATTACGCTTTGACAACATATGAATACGAATATTTAAGAATAAAATCTTCTCCCAATAGAAGTACTTGCAAAAAACATCCTATTTTCAGTCTGCATTAGTGTTCAATGCACATACACCAACGTAAGCAAAACTCATCAACATATTACAAATATAATATGACCATCTCAGTATAATTACGATGTTGCCCGTGTGCATAGCACGGGCCACGCACTAGTTATTTCTTTATAGGGTAAACCAAAATAAATATGAATGGTTCATTTTCCATCTAAACTGTTAAAACCTTAACTTTTATTCTAACCCACAATTGTCTGCTTATGTAAGGATATGCCAACAACTGCCATATATGCTCACTTGTATAGTGTGTGTTGTGTACTAATACACAAGTCATAAAATCATAATTAGTTCCCCTAGTCAGACTAGATTCATCCTATCTCCTAAAACTTGTTCTCGTTCTCACCATCTGCATTTGGGAATTAATTTAAACTTTCCCACATATAGCATATGTACGAATAGAAGAAGTTTTAATATATGGGTAAAATTGTTGGAGATCTCTTCTAAAACTTATGTATGTATGTATGTATGTATGTATGTATGTATGTATGTATGTATGTATGTATGTATGTATGTATGTATGTATGTATGTGAATGTGCGTGTATTTCCAAAACCCATTTTTGAAAACTTCTCGAAAAATATTTTGGAAAATCTCTTGAAAACTTTTTTTCAAAAGCTGTCAAGTACGTTATCTCAATATATGCCTAAGTCCTATAGGATCCTAAACCTAAGCTCTAATACCAAAAGTAATGGTTGCTTTAAAATAGTGGTGGCTAGAAATGGTAACCTCCGCAACTGGTTTTACAGCTAGCCACTTGACTTCCTAGGCTAGTCCTATGACTGCCTGACCAACCTATCCTAGGACATGTAGGAATGAGAGACAAAGCTATGCCACAGTTCATAATGTAAGAATCTCTATCATGCTTTAACCTGGCTCTGATACCAAATGTAGCAACCTGCACTTTCCAACACGAATTATGCCGAGAAATATGACCTATTGGGTCTATAAAATAATACAAGCATAATTATAGGGATAGAGTACTAAGACAATCTACACTTTCAGATCTCAAAGCAGAAGAAACTAAAATATAAGTACAGAAAATAGACATTTCAAAAAAACAACTTCCAAAAATACTTGATTTACATATGCACTATTTCCAAGTTACAGTACAAGCTTAAAACATTATATGCAACAGAAAACTACAAAAAGAACTATAAATGATGTGGGAAACTCTAACGTAAAGCTCCTTCGTCCATGCACTATGCCAAATTCAACTGCTAACCTGTCATCCTATAGTAGGGGAAAATGAAAAGAAGGGAGCAAATCAAACATAAAATCTGGTGAACGAGAACATGACAAATAAGATGATTAGATGCTACTCGCTCTAAGTCCACTCTAAGTGATATAGAGTGCAATCCACTGCCATGAACTCCTAAGTTCCAATACCTTAGAATTCTCGTCTAACACAATGGGTCAAAACTACTAATCAAACCTTGTAAAATTGATCGGCCAAATCAGGAACTACTCTTCTATTACAACTACCATCACACTATGCCTAGAGAGCAAGAACACCGTAATGCAAACCCGCAAACTGGCTCATCATATGCTCCCATGTTCACCTTTCAATCGTAATGGCAAAATGCCTCTTATTGTACTGCGCCAAGGTCCGCCGTATGTGAACTCACATTAGTATTGGGCCCAAATTTCCTATACTCGATACATATAGCCACTTATTGTTGTATCCATCGTATGTGAACTCCCTTTAGTACTAGGCCTAACTTTCTTAAACTCGATGACTTTAACCATTTATTGTACTGCGCCAACGTCCATCGGTACCACGTCTCCAAACCATGTGCCAGAACCGTATAGTACTTAGATCTCATGTTAGTACCAAGCTCTCTTATATAGTGTTCCCACCAGTGCTACGCTCACCCGATCGTAACAAGATTAGGCCTATTATGAAAAACATTACCCACAACCAAATCTGTAATGTGAAATACATTGCCCCAATCTAATACCGATAATGCAAAATACATCACCCCAATCTAATACCAATAAAGCGAAATACATCGCCCAAAACATCTTATTAGAGAACCAAATTTCTCTATTCCTTTACGCATTTAACTTAACCCAAACTAGCTCAACCTATCAGTTCACTAATTACATAATTTTCAATTAAATTATATAATTTTTATCCACTAAATTTGGGCCTTAGGCCAAGGTTCAAATTTCTAATTTTTAACTTGGATGGTCGACCCGAGACATCCCCAGGTCGACTGCTACCGATAGTCTTAGGCAATTCTAGGTCGACCGTTCACGTTAATTTTTTTTACAGTTCGTTCGGTTTTTATTGTTGATTAATTTTTAATTAACATTGATTATCCAAGCCACTTATTAGTTACTGTTACCCTAATTTCCAGTTAATTAATTTTTCAATTTCAATAACTGTAGGATTTGTGATATTGTGTTCCAAGCTTGCATTAACAAGTGTCCAATTTACTCGATTTCAAATTTAATTCCAGGGTTTAGGGTTTAACTAATCCCATTTCAAACTAACAAGTTAATTATATGGGTTCAATAATTCTAATCACTTAAAATAGTTTTAAAATCAATTTCATTAACCAAATTAATAAATTTGTGCCCACTCACCTTTATCCCAAGCTCTAGACTTGAGAAAAATGGCCTCTACTTAATAGTCTACCCTAGATCTCCTTAGTCTCTTCCTTGACTGCTTTCCTTGCACCTTAATTTGATTTGGATTTTTTTTTTATTTTAGAATTTGGGAGATTTAGGATTTTAGTAGAAATTTGACAGCACCTTATTACTGATCGATTAACAAAACTTAGAGTTTAGCTTGGAGATTAATTTATAGGATTAGCATAGATTCCAAGGCCATTAGATCTACCCAGTTATCCATCCAGACCACATATCTATTACTTAATGTATAGGCAATAATCATGGTTCTTCAGTTGTTCGATCCTAGAACGATAATCACCCGAATTTTAAGGTATCGGATTGACCGCCCAAGGTCACGATCGACTGTCATCGGTCGACCTGACCCTTTGTAATTTTACTTTATATTTTTAATTCTTTGTTTTTCATTCTGTTTCTCATAACTCTCTCATACTAACCTAGCTTACGACAAGTTATACATGGAAATCGTCCGAAAATCGCCACAAACACAATGGTGAAAGTTTATCAAATTCGAACATTTGTAAAATTATTTCTTTCAGTCCTTGTTTTAATTAAATTTACTTTTCTTATTAATTTCTTTTTAATTATCTATTAAATTTTTGTTAAATCTACGTAATTTTTTGGGGTGTTACACTTACACTTTGAAATTGTGAATCCTTCTTTTAATTATATTTGAGAAACATAGGATTGATTTTCTTTTTTCTTTGGATAAGGGAGTTTGGATTTAGGTTTCTATAAGTGTTTGAGAAAGAAATGTTTTTAGTTTGAGCAGTGTACGTACTTTAAATAGAAGAAATGATTAAGATTGGTTTTATTATTGAGCCCCTCTGTAAAATTCTCTCTTCTAATATCTCCATTTCTTTATTATGTTTTCCTATTTTTTAATAAATTTTAACGATTATGTTTTTATTATGTAGAGACATTTCCATTTTCTGCTCATATAAATTAGTTTCAAGATTTCTCTAAACAATGTCCTAAAAAATGATTTTATTTATTTCTAATTTACTTGAAACATTATTTATTTTATTTGTATATTAACATATGAATGGAAATTAATATAAATCCATGTTCTCATTTTGTTAACATTTTGCACACATGGAGAAAAGATTCTTACATCTAATCAAAATTTCCATTCCATCCTCTCATTTTAGAAAATATTTTGAACTTCAAAAAACTTTCTAATTACAAAAAATAATTCATTTAGTTTCAATCTGTTACTCTGTTACCACTGAAAAATCATAATTTATTACTCTTAATCGAAATTAAAGATTCATGAACCTTTTATTCACCTATCATCCATAAATAATTATTTATTTTTAATTCTTAAACTAATTAAATATTAAACATTACAAAACTAATTATTAGTTAATTAATCGATTCCCAATTTGGTATCCCTAAAAAACCAAGTTGTTATACTTTCTCCTACTAAAATTACAACCTCGCAATTTCTACTTAAGGTGTATATCTGTAACTTTATTAACTGATGCAAACACTAAAGGATATGAAAAAACCTTACTTGGAT
This sequence comes from Allium cepa, assembly GCA_030765085.1. Taxonomy (NCBI): domain Eukaryota; kingdom Viridiplantae; phylum Streptophyta; class Magnoliopsida; order Asparagales; family Amaryllidaceae; genus Allium; species Allium cepa. The sequence goes on along the minus strand of CM060931.1, from coordinate 751,177,549 downwards.
CCCAAAGAATTCAAGGTAATGTCTAACTCCTGTGTTTCACAAGAGCAGTCCTTCGTATTACTCGACCAATTCACTTTGACTAAAGAAACTACTTTTCTATAAAGTTTCTTCATCTCTAATCTAATAATACTAATAAGCTCTGTAGTATATGTCATATTAAGAGCAATCTCAACATTGCTGCAACTGCTTTGGCTATATGACCTGCTTATAATCTCTCAAATACTTCCTCATGTATGACACATGAAAGATGTTATGTAACCAGATAAATGTTTAGGTGGAACAACTTTGTAAACAAGTTGCCCAACCCGCACTATAATATGATAGAGTCCAATGACTCTAGGGGCAAGTTACCTATCTTTTTGAACCTCATAATTTTAAAGGAGTTACCTTTACAAATACCTGATCACCAATGCCAAACTCCAAATCCTTTCTTCTTCTGTCTGCATAGGACATCTTTCTATCTTGAGTCTTGCTCATCCTTCCTCGGATCAGCTCTATCTACTCTAAAACTTCATGTATAACATTATGATCTAGCACCAACTTATCTCAAGTCTATAGCCAGGATGTAGGAGATCTATACGATCTTCCATATAGTGCCTCAAAAGGAGTTGTACTTGTACTGGACTGAAAGCTTTTATTATATGTAAACTCTACCAGTTATAGGCGGTCCTCCAAAGACCCTCAAAAATCCAAAATATAATAGCACAACAAGTCCTTCAATATCATGTTGACTTGCTCAGTTTGTTCATTGGAATAAGGATGATAGGTTGAGCTAATATTCCACTTCATCCCTAAAGCTATCTATATGCCCTTCCAAAATCCACTAGTAAAGAATCGATCCCTGTCATAAAATATAGCACCAAGTACCCCATGGAGACGAACAATTTCCTTAACTTAAAACTATAACAAATAAGGCGTAGTCCTCCTTGGCATGATGGTTATAAAGTGGGCGTATTTTGTTAAATGATATACTACCACCCATATGCGATCGAGATAAGCATTTAACAATGTTCAAATATACTTGGTCCCACTTCCATTGCGGAACCTGTAATGGTAGAAGAACACCATTAGGCTTCTGATGCTCACACTTCATTAGCTGGAAGGTACTGCAATTCTTCATATACTGGCCTATATCATGCATCATAACTTTTATAACATCCCCCATTCTAAGCTCTGAAAATAAGTGTTGTTGATGTCGCACTCATCACTAGTAATATTCTTGGGTGACAATGAGATTGGTTAATGGTATCATTAATATCAGAAGCACGGGAATATAAAAAAATTAGAACACAGATTTCATTCATTAATTTCTATATTCATTACATAATCTCAAACGTTACCCAGGTTCAGATGAAATATAATTATTACAAAATACTCCAAGAGCGACATATGAAGATGCTCTCTTGGTTGATCAGTGTTAACTACTAGACATATACAATTTCTTCCATTACATACATATAAACAAAAGTCGTAATAACACAACAGATAAATAAAAAGATAGACTCCTACATAGTTGGCTCTGCATTCTGCATGTCTTCAGAAGCTGTATTCATCAAACCTAAAACCTAGAAACCATACTCTCGAATTACTCAATGGAGCACCCGAGAGTTAAAAGGGCAAAACAAAAACTTAGGGTTTGACAAAAGTCTACTGTGAATAATAATATGCCATCTCGGTTAATAGATATCTAGTAAGACCACGCCTCTAAGCGGAATGGGCTTTACCTTTACTGGTATCCTCTAAAAATATATCTTTTATAAACCAAGCACCTACAACTACAACGATTAAACTAACCAATATAAACAATCGTATGCATGCATGCAACCTAAGTAATCATAACCAATCTGTCTAAATAAATGGACTATTTGTCCCAACATTATAGTTTTCCCTACATGATTACAAACCTACCTGGTTGATTCGAACCTTTCAGATATACCCAATTTCTCCAACTTACTGTTAGAAAAAAAACTGGAATGTCTATCCGAAACTTAATATTCCAAAGATCACTCTGATTCTAATGGTTTCGCAAGCCAATAAATAATTTCTCTCTCATGAATTCCTTTCTGTGCGTAAACCTACCTTTATTCTTACCCTTGACGAAGTCCTACGCACTGGAATTATGGACTGATATCAGCTAGCGGCTAACGGTTAAAGTATAGAGCACGACCATACACCAGTCCCATCTAATTTTTTAATCTATGAGTCAATTCACCCATCACAATTTGTCTAAAGATGATAAGAATAATCTCTAGTAAAATTTTGGGTTCAGTACCCTTTTTATTTCATTGAAATCAATTCCTTTATAGATAATTTAACCTTTGAAATCATACTTAAAACAAGGAAACTACAGCCCTTTACTTTATCCAAAGTATAATGCCAACACACACACATATGTATATACGAATGTATGTATGTATATGTATATTTATATGTATGTATATATATGTATGTATGCTTTTATAAAGTAGCATTAATGAATTTTAAAGTGATTTAGAGGTTTCTCACAACTTAAAACCATATGCTATGAAGTCATATAAAATAAAAATCATTAAATTGATAAAGTGCGGCATTACAATGCCATTATGGATTATCACACCACATTGTATCAAAATCATATTAAAGTGTCTGATATATAAAACATAAGGTCATGGGACCAAAACCATTTATGCCGCATACATAAGTTGTCGAGGAAAAGAAGCATAGAGTAGCTTGCGTAAAATATAAGCTTATAGACTTATGAAATAATGTCGAAATCAAGACTAGGTGGCATCATCGCCGTAAAATAATCGATGTCAAAAATAGCCTATAGCGGCATTATGGCCAAACACTATGGCATAAGAAAATAGTGGCAACATTGCCGTATAAAACCAATGTCGAAAGTAGTAATAGTGGCACTACAGCCATAGTATAGTCAATGCTGAAAAGGCAAACTAGCAGGATAGATGACATGCGGCATTGAAATCATAAGGAGTTGATATTGAAAACTATCAGCATAATTAATGCCGAAATAAATAAGTGGTGATATGCAGTGTTAATATGCAGCATAGAGACATGCAGCATCATTGATACCAAAGGCATGAATGTCGACGTTGACTTCAACCTAAATGGATTCATTCCATACCACCTGGGAGTGATATCATATGTATTCACTAAGGTTGACGTCACATCATATGCTATGGCATAGGGTGATCTTTCACATCAATGACAATAGCTATGGATATCCCATAATTGTTATAAAAACTGTAAATTTTCTATATTAAGTAATTTCCTTTTACAGCTCGCACTCTTTGTCAAATTCTTATTGGATAATAAATTTCGTTGTCAAATCCTTTTTCGAAAACTGCTATAGATCAGATTTCACATTCTCAAGATAATTTGCAAACCATATTATTTATATTAATATTTTAATATAATTATTAAGCATTTCTAGCCTAATATATTCCTAATAATTCCTAAACACTTAGGAAAAATCGCAATAAATCAAATTTGTTATATTCTTTAACATATAAAACTTTTGGGACCAAAAACATTATTAATTATTTTTGATAATTAAAACCCAAAATAAACCATTTTCTTCACTTAAGAAATTCATAAAATATCCATACTTCATTGGAAAATTATGAAATTAAAAACATACTTCTAAAATAACATTTCTAACATCATATCAAAATTTCAAGTCAAATGGATGTCATAAACTAGGTTTTCACTCTTAAATCCTATTAATAATTTTTGGAATAAATCCATAATCATTATTCAAGCATATAATCAACCAATTATTCAAAACATGGCATAATAATAACATAATGTTTGGGTTTGATCACTAAACTAGAATGAACATGTAATTAGTGAGATGGATAACAATTATTCACCTTGATTAGTTAATGAGACTTGAGATTTGAGTGTTGATTTAATTTCCTTAAGCTTTCTCTTTAGCTTTTCTTCTCTTGGTTTCCCACAAAAATGGTCGGGTTCTTATCTGTTTTTTTATATAAATGATAGTAAGAGAGGAAATGAGAATGAGAAGGCATATGTTAAGGAAATATGACCTTTTCCTATTTTTCCCTTCTCCTAAATCCTCCTTCTTATTTAAGTTCTAACCGCTTTATTAACTTTATTAATTAAGGCATGACCTATTATAATTATCAAATATCATTCTCCTTATCTCAATATTATATCTCATTTAATTTATCTAATTGAATTTTCTAAATAATGTTAATCAAAATTAGGGGTGTTACACCATCCTCATAATACAGGTGCTTCATGTCCATATACATCTTACTTGCGCCTGGGTAAAAGGTATAACGCTAACATTGGCAGTCATTCATCACCTATGCCTAAAATCTTTAACATTTGGAATAAAGATCCTACCCTTATTACCTAAACAACCTCAAGCATTAACCTCAAAACTTTTTAGATCATCAGCCCTTCTCTTCTCTTCAACCAATAAAAATGATCTAAGGTAGCATAATCTTCCTTCTGAGCATAGGTAATTCTATTCATAAGACATGGTCTCACTACTAGGCTAGACAACATTCTTCCAAAACTATGAGCGAGCATACTATAAAAATACAATAAGAAGCTAACACCTTCATGTCAAGACATTAAGCCACCTTCATCGATACAAACTATTGGTGTTTGCAACTGAGAAAATTTATGACTTGATTCCCTTTTCTAGGAGTATAATGAATATGAAATCATAAGCCACCAAGAATTCCACCCATTTATGTTGGCGCTTATTCAGTTCCTTCTAGGAAAATAGGCATTTCAAGGACTTATGGTATGTATAATGGACAAACCACTAGCCCATTAGATAACATCATCACAACTTCTCAGCAAAAACCCATTATGGCATATCGAACCTCATTGGGCCTTAATTGCCTGAATGTATTGGTTGTGATGAGACATTTCTATATAAGTACTACTCCAAGGCTTGACCCTTAAGAATTCATATAGACCACAAGATATGGATTACCCTCTGGGATCACCAAAATCAATGTATGGGTAAGCATCGCTTCAACTTAGAGAAAGCTTCTTTCCACTTATCTACCTACTCGTACTTAACTCCTTTCCTAGCAATCCTCGTCAAGGGAGTTACAATCTTCAAGAAAATATTAATAAATACCAATAATATCTAGCTAGTTCCATGATGCTCCACATCTCTATAATAGATTATTGTCTCTTCCAATTCTGTATGGTTCAATCTTAGAAGGATCTGTAGCTAGACCAGCTTCTAAAAATATGGTCTAAAATTTCACTCCTTCTACCAAAAGCGACATTTGGAAAACTTTGCCTTCAACTTGTGTTCCCTTAAGTCTCCAAAAAATCCTCAAATGACCTTCATGCTCTTGCTCAAACATAGAGTATACTAAGATATTATCAATAAAGACTAAGATAAACAGGTCAAGGTAGCTTTGGAATATTAAATTCATCAATTCCACAAAGTATGCAAAAGCCTTTAGAAGCCCAGATAGCATTACTGGCCTTTCGAAAGAACCATACTGAGACGACCCGCCATTCATCTCCACAGAATGATGCATCATCTTGAAGAAAGAAATGGACAGAAAAGAGAAAAGAAAGAAGAGAAAGAAGAAACAACATCAGAATCTAAACAGCGGAACGAATAAATTATATTAATAACATAAGTATTACATAGTATACAACAACTATCAGAGTTACACAGACAATGCATCACATGCTAGACAGTTATAAACATCTGTCTAGTTATTACAACTTAATACAATACAGAAACCACTCAGAGATACCAACATAGCGGATCACTATATAACTACAACGCAGAAGCCTCCTGCTCCATTGCTCCTCGACAATTCGTCAAAGCTAACCTGAATCCCTTGGCTACACGTAAAAATTTGAGTACCTAAGAGTTTAAGAAAAATAGAAATAAACTCCAGGTCAGACATGGGTCTGGTGTGAGTAACATGTTAAAGTTGTTTAACTTTGAAAAACCATTGAAAAGAAAAGGTATCAAGTAAGACATCCCATACATAAACATGGAAACGTTTTTACCTTACGCTAACCAAAACATTTGATAGGAAATCCAGTGATATTGTAATAGTGTCTAGGGTTTTCAAGTAAATATGAAATAGCCGAAATTGTTACATTCATTAAATTCCAGGTACTAGCCACAAAAGTGGGTAATACAATCAAAACCGAGGGCACTTATTGGATTTTGGATTCCATACAATGGCAGGGCTACCGGGGTACCGCCCGTCACAGTACGTGGCCCAGATCAACATACCGTGGATCACTCCCAATCCCTTGAAACACAAAGCCAGAACCATTTCTTACTCAACAGTCCCGAACAAGACCACCCCGCAACTGTGATCAGCAACCGCACCATACAGCCGAAATAAAAGGGACTTCTAGACAGAGGTAAATATCGTCCTACTTGGGCATGACCCACTTAGCCTTGCTGCACCTCCCCTGTTTTAGCCATTCCCGGTTGATGAGGCTTGAGGCTACGATTACCTTTATAGGACACATCACTTAGAATGCTCATCGTCCACTTGACGATGTTTTGAAAGCATTCAATCCATACAAGTTCGTTCCGGGTTCGAACGAAACCGAAGGCATTATCTCGTTACACTCATTTTGGAATCACCCTCAGAGTTAACGACGATAACCCTTGCACTCTGAATCTTCACCTTCACTTCAGATTCACGGCCTATCATTAATTTGGATCGATGTGGTTTTCGGATATCCAAATATGGAAACCCGATCCCGGTCTCACCGAAATCCAAAACGTGTCTTTTAAGGCCAAGTTGTTTTAGAATTTAAAATAATTCAGTTCATTATCTATATACACACAGATAGATAATTCACATCACAATAGATAATCAACATTATTATCACTAACAGATAATCCATATCAGCATTATAAACAGATAATCCATATTATCATTCCAATGCAACTAAAGCATCCATATCACATAAAATTACTTATCTCATAGCTGAGATTACAAACCATTCAAGGCAACCAATATTATCCATTCATAAATAAGCAATGATCTAATGATCACACCATCTATAATTAATTTAAAATGAATTAAATTAATTACTTAATCTCTAATTAATTTAAAATGAATTAAATTAATTACTTCATCATTATAATCCTGCTTAACTTAACCCATAATTGATTACAAATCAATTAAATAATCACCATCTCATTAGTCATTTTAATTAATCATTACTGAATAACAATTCCCTAATTATAATAAGTAATTAGCCTTTAAATTATTTACACAAGTTAATTATGCTTAACACTTACAATAATTAACTTTTAATTACTTAATCAATTAATTAACTAAAATTAATTACATTAATCCTTTATTAATTAATTACTTCATTTATTAATTATTCCTTAATTAAATCGATTCTAAATTTACATCATTAATTTTATTAATTAATGATTTCTAATTACATTTAATCAATCTCTCTATATAAATTAATTACATTAAGTAATTAATCGGCAATTAAACCACACATATATTAATCACCCTTGATTAATAACATCCAGTAATTAACTACCCTTAATTACGAATAAATTAATCCTTAATTTATTCTCTAATTAATTACTCAGTTAATCCCTTGATTAATTACAAAGTAATCTAATCCAAATTACTTCCATTATTAAAACATCTTTAATTACATCTATTAATTACCAATCAATTACTTCACTAAGTAATTACAATTCCATTAATTACATTAAGTAATTAATTATCAAATCATCAAATTTTTAAATTAATTAAACTTAATTAATTAATCTAAACTAATCACATTAACCCATTTAATTACATTAAGTAATTAATCCATTAATTACTTCATTCAGTAATTACACATAAACAATTACATAAATGGTTATTATTAATTAATTAATCTAATTAATTATTAAAATTAATCACATTAATTAATTATTAAATAATATTAAGTTAATGACCTTCATTAACTATTCTTAATTACTTTATTAAGAAATTAACTTAGATTAATCATTATTAATTACAAATTAATTAATATATCAATTAATTAATCTCTAATTATTTAATTAATTAAGTGTTAACTGTAACTTAATTAATCCTTAATTACTTGATTAATAAATCTTTAATCATTAATTAAAATCTAATTAATAATCCTTAATTACATGTTAATTAACCTTAATTAATTAATCATAAGTCTTAATTAAGTAATTTAAAAACTCTTAATTACTTAATTAATCATCCATATTATTAATTAATTAAATAATTAATTATTCATCTTAATTATCTTAATAATTTAATGAATCCAAATCATTAAATTTTATTTATCTTTAAGATAAACATTTCTTACTTAATCAAAGTAAAAAAACAATTTGTTTTAAATTTACCTTAAATTTCATTTTAAATTTAAGATTTTAAAATGAATACAAATTTTAACTTAAACAAGGTTTAAAACAATTCAAAACCTTTTTATCTCATATGTTAAAGAATAACCATTTTGTAAAGTAAGTTTAAAAGAATATAAAGTTCAAATGAATTTAAACATACACTTTAAACATTTCAAGTTATTTAAAAACAAATTCAATTTAAAATTTCTTTTAATTTCAAATCTGAAATAAGCTTTAATCTTAATCCCATATTTAACTCAAATTTTTAAAGCTTTACTTACATTTTTCGTCTTCATTTAAAAATTCAAATCATTTAACCATTCCTAAAATAGTTAAAACAAATTAAGTTTAAAAAAATATATTTTATTTTAAAAACTGAAATTCAAACTAGATTCAAGATTTTAAAACTAGATTTAAACTTATTTTAAATTCCTATTTTACAAATTAAACTCCAGTTTAAATTCAAAACTAAATACACTTAAAAGTTGTTTAGAACCAGATTTAAATTTCAAAACCTAAATTATTTCAAATCTCAGATTCAAACTACTTTGAATCCATATTCAAACTACTTTGAATCCATATTCAAACTCAGGTTTAAACTTATTTTAAATTTTGGTTTACATTTAAAAAATTTCTTTTAATTTTCAAAACAGAAACAGGATTCTGTTTTTATTAAAACCTAAAACAACATCAATACCCGAGCAATATTAATATTACTTCGAGTAAAAACATAACCTAATTCGTGTTAAAACTCGAATTCCCCGAGACCATCGCGAGGCCACCAAAAACCCAATCCAACAATTCACCAACATGTCTACCATCCTCTATGCACCAGTACAGCGCGACCTCCCCACAGTCGCTGATCAACAACTCATACCAACCATAAACCCATTTCCATCAATTAATGCTCGAAATCAAAATCGAGACAAAGGTTTCAAACCTGGAACAGGTAGAACCAAAACATTACCCAACCTGTCAATGCCACGTTCACACGCCTTCGGCCACCGTTTCCCTTGAAACTCCGACGAAGTCTTTGACAACTCATCATCTTCCAGTACCCAAGACATTATTGAACTCGATCAACTAAAATAGCCGAAATGATCGATCCTTCCTAACCCAGAAAACTAGGGTTCTACAATGCAAATCACAACCACAACTTCCAAAATCAAATGCAGCCCAATCAAATAATTTTCCCATCATCTCTGATAACTCCTCTTCCTCCAAAAACAATCTTGGCACCTCAAACCACTTGTAGCCACAGAGATGCCCCAAAGTACAATTTATAGTAAAACTAGAACTGCTCACTGGTTCTAACTCTAAAATTTGTAATTTATAGTTTAAAATTCGTGTTTTTGTATGAAGTTTTGATTTATAACCCTGAAACTTCAAATCATTGTACATGGGATTTCACTAATTAATGTTGTTTATCTGTTTATACATTCCAAAGGTATTCACCAATCATTTTGACTTATGTACAAATTTTAAAATGAAGTTTATAATTAAACAAACAAGTTTGATTTGAATGTTAAGCTTCAACAGCAAGATCAACATATTTGAATTTTTAAATCAAAATTGGAAAACTGGAAAGTAAAAACAGAGAATGCTATGATGGATACAACTTGCCGGCTATACATGCATGTAATCACAGTAGATACCATACATTACACATTTCATCTCAAATTAGTTATTATGCAACCAAAATTTACCTACTAAATTTTTGAAAAGGAAAATTACTCACCTTTTTTCTAAAACATGCAGAACAAAGCATCAGTTTTAGAATAACCCTTTGAATCCTTTAAAACTTTTTTGAATTCTTTTAAAACTCGAGTTGTTTGATGCTTTAATATGCTATTGCTCCTTGATTTACAACCTTACATGCATGCTGGCTACAGATTTTTAAGAATGTAGGTTTGCTTGCAGTGGCTTGATTTCTAGATTTTTGAAAGAAGGAAATGCATGTTTTCTTTTGTTTGGAAATGATAGCTTCAGTTTTGAGGAGAATGTGTTACAGGGATTGATATGAAATTTTGAAGATGAGCAGTTTGTTTTACAGGTTGAAGAGAAAACAGATTTTAAAGGAAATGAAAATCTGCATTTTGAAATATGTTACAAGGAAATGATTTGCATGTAGACAATGTTACAGGGATTGATTACAAATTTGCATGTGGTTACATATATGAGGAATGCCATTTGAATTGATGAACAGGGAATAATTTTGCAGGTTATTTTTGAAAATTGACAGGTTACACATTGAAGAATGCAGAAAATGTTTGCATTAGAATAGGGAATGATTTGTTTGGATATGAGGATGATTACAGAATTTTTGATTCTCATATTTAATTTGATATGAGGATGGTTTAAAGTGGAACGGTTTCTCCGCTGAAAGATTTTTTTGTTTAGAATGAAAATGAGAAAAAAGAAGGAATGGAAAAATGTAAGTTTATATAACTTATTTTCATGATAAATTAAAAATCAAAGAAAATAAAAATGCAAATTTGACACTTGTATAAAATATGAACACTTGTTAATATCTTTGCTTAATCACTAAACACATGTTAAATTACGTTCTAAGATCTTTACACATGTCCTTTTAATTAATTAGTATTTTTAAATTAAAGTTTAATATAATATTATGCTTAATTAATTAGTTAACAAATACTTAGTTATATATATATAATAATTAAAGAATAAGCTAAGTATGATTATAAATAAAAACAATACATTACTTTCTTATTTGGAAATAATATTTTTAATCATTTTAAATAAATTTATAAAAGAGGTTATAAATTACTTATTATTTATTGAATTAATGTTTCATATTTAATTGTAATCGTATTTCTTAAACAATATTTTAAAAAGAAATAAAACAAACATTTTTATAACCTTATTTTAATATTCAAACTTATGTCAAAGTATATTTTAAACCAAAAAACATTTATCTTATATATTTAAAATCATATAGTTATTTTATTAAATAGCTTTTGAAAAGCTTAACATTAAATAAATCATAATTTCCCAATTACCAAAATATTAGAATTAGAAATATGCTATACTAATTAAATTTAAAACCAAACTCATCTATTTAAAATATATATAATATATACATTATAAATAGAAAACAATTTATTAGCTTATTAAAAGATAAATTCACTAATAAATTATTTAATAAAAGAAGATTATTGAATCAATTCAAATTTATTTAAAAAATTATCAAATCAATTTAATTTCAAATACAGATTATTAAATTGATATTGCCCAAAATTCCGGGATGTCACACATACCATGTGCGGAAGATACTGAGAGGAAAACTATCTTCCACTCCTTTTAACTAACGAAACTTGATGGCAGAGTTCGGTTAGGAAAAGACCTTTGCTCCACCAATCTGGTTAAAATGTGGTAACATATAATTATTCTTTATAGTTGGCTCATTGAGCTCCTTGTAATAATGCATGAACAAAGAGATGCGCCCTCCTTCTTTACGAAAACTACTTTCCTTCCAACTCATCAACTACTTATGAAGTTCCTCTATCTCGACTCGAGGCAAATGAGTAGGTGGATAATTGACTAGTTGGGCTCCAGGGATAAAATATATGTGAAACTCCATAGCCCTCTTAGGCGATAAGCCAGTAATAGGCTCAAATACATCAGCTAATCCTTGACAATCGGTACTCTAGATTTCTCATCATCCTCTTATAACTCCATAGAAAGAGAGAACTATAAAAGCTAGGGCTTAGTGTACCTAGATTCACATTACTAAACCCTTTATAGGATGGATGTTTCAAACTAACAACTATGTCTGAGCAGGAATAATGAGCCTCATATTGATCCAACCAATCCATTTCCAGGATACTTCCAGAGCAAAGATACTCAAATACATGTAGATCATAGGGAAAGGAAGCCTCCATAAATAAAGCTGAAAAATATTACATAACATTCCAAGTGTAACAGACCCTCCAATATGATTCACAACCCTTAGAGATGTCACTAATTATACCACGTGTAAATCATATTTATTGAGTGGCTCGTTAAATATGAAAGAGTGGGAGGCACCAATGTCAAAGAGTATATGAATGAAAGTATCTCTAAAAGGAATCGTACCTTCCACGACTGCTACCTGCTTTCCCTTTCTCTAGATTAGACCTGGATCTCCTTCTATTACATTTAGCGTAGCAGCCTGCCTCTTCTTCATAAGCTGTGGAAAGTTGTTTAGTCTGATTACACTCGCAGCATTGCCTTTTAGTTAGTGAAATGGTCCATCACTCCACACTTGTAGCATTTTACCCCACTTTTATCTTGCTTCTTAGAGTCTGAAGTATGTCCCTTTTTTGCTTCTTCTGAGAATTTTGCATTTACTTAGAGAAAAATGGGAGCTTTCCTCTTAGGCACAAAGCTTTATCTTCCAATGATGCATCCTCACCCATTTCCGATACAAATCTTCGTACCTTATAGCCAAATCTACTATCTCATCAAAAGTGGAGTGAAGTTTAGTCAAGACTTGTTCCTTCATCTTCCTATGCAAACTATCCACAAATTTCTATTCTTTTTGAAGGGAATTTTGACTAGATTGGATCCATACTCGAAGAGGGAGTGACTATGTTAACGTACTCATAAACTATCATATCTCTCCGCTTAATCTCAATACATCTCAGAGCTAGAATGGCCTTCTCTTCCTGAAGAAAGAATTTCAGCTCAAACCATTTCCTAAAGCTCTCCTACGATAGCTCCTCCTCAACTATCTCAGCACTAACCAAACCAAACCAAATCAGAGGAACCATCTTAAACGAAAATAGAAGCAATCTAGACTTTCCGACTGTCCATCATAGCCATGTGCCTAAAGACTCACTCATAGGTCTTTAACCAAATCTGAACTCTAGCCACACCTTCGGTATCGTGGAAAGGTTTCCCTCAAAGACTCATTAAGTCTACACGCATGACCAAAATCAACCCTAAGAGCGGCATTAGAAGCGAATGTGGCTTAGGCATGTTCCACATCACCTTTACCCACTGCTACTTTGTCAAAAGTAGAGGACTTCCAGCCAACTTTCTCATTACTCTGTATACAGTGAGAAACATTGTTAAGCTGAAATTAAAATGCACACCGGAACATTGAATGATTTAGGGTTTTGGCTTGGGATATGTAAAACTATTATTATATTATTGGAATGACACTTGGAATATGCAGATATGCACGTTGTTTCCATTGCCTTGTGCTAACTTATTTCTAAATGTATTCTGTACTATTCTTGCTTGGCTCTGGTAACAACAAACATAATGTCATATACTCATGCTAACCAAGATTAATACTAAGTACCATTATTAGAAAGCATGGAGAATGGGACTCGATAGGGATAAATGCTATACTCATTCCCTTATACTATCACTGACATGGAAAAATTAAAGCTTTTTAACTTACCATTTTTGATAAGTCTCAATTCAAAGCAATACTATAAGGATAATGTCACGGTCAAAATAATATAGAATATAAAAGAATATACTAGTCAGCACAATGGTAATAGCGGAATACATAACACATATCATAATAGTAAATGTTTGAAATACATAGTCCATAATACATAATGTCATCTCCTAAAATATATAATAGCATAATAAACTACTATTACTACAACTAAGTCCAGTGTTGCATAGTCCAAAACCACAAAAAATGGAAAAGGATAAGGGTGCTGCTACAGTTCATGCAAACCTAAACTGCAAATAAAATCCTCAAACTGGCCAAAGGAATTGAAACAAACAAATTACATGGGTCAAACAATGTCTAGTGTTAGTGGAATAAGATTCTTGGACAAGAAAAAAAATAACTAACACAACAGGTGAAATATTCCATATATACAAGTCAACATGGAGTATAAACATGCGTATCATATATGTCAATTCTAGTTTAAATAATCAACTCATTTTAAATAATGAATGAAGCTGAGAAAAAGACTCAAATAAGTCAATACGATACCAACTATAACTATTATATGTAATGCAATATGATAACAAATAAATCCATACTCAAGTTACAGGGTTTCCAAAGAAACATAACTAAACAGTTTTCTACCTTCATAAGGATAACCTAAAAATGTAACAGGACAATATCAAGGCATTACAGGATTATAGGATAAATATAACCTAGCTCATAATGAAATATATATGAAATAAATGCTAGTTTTGTAAAGTTATAGCGGTAGAGCTTGAGCGAGTACGGAGAGTTAAGGACCATAACCTACTCATAATGCCATAAAATAGCTGATGATCAACCTAGGATAATAGAAGTGGTCAAAGGAGAAGGCTATAAGCTACCTATCCGTGAAACTACAAGTGGGACCACATGCCACCATCCCTCGTAGTCTATAGCACATCGGTTGGGAGTACCAGTCATATTAGCCTAATGTTGTGGACAGCTACCTAATGGTGGTAGATGGACAAATAAATATCATAGATTCATATAGCGAACCCGAGTTAATTCGCCAAGATGGGGCTTTGGTCTATTGGTAAAAAAAAGTCCTATTTATCCCAATCCAAAATTAAGAAGTAGTTTAAAACAATATTTTATTTTTAAAAATAAGCCACGTAATCCAAAAGTGTTTATAACTCCATAATACTTTTTAGAATAAAATCAACTGTAGCAATCTTTCCTTATAAAGCATTTTCAAATCCTTTTTTTAAAACCTACTATACTTCTCAAAAGAAAATAAAATATAATCACAAAACCATAACTTAAAACACTTGTTAGCAGAAAGAATGCAATTATACCTTTTTTTTGCATTAATATAGAAGCAGTCCATAATACTTGTGAATCAAAAAAATGTGACGATCTGCCAATTCGTACCATTCAAGCTAATAATAAACTACACATGTCCAACCTAAATCGAACGGAAAGATGGATAGTTATGAGAAAGAAATAGAAAAGGAGAAGAGAAGAAGAAGAAGAAGAAAAGAAACTAAAACAACACAGAATCTCACAATCGTAGTAGAGCAATATATATAATATAATATCAATGAACTTTACAAAGAGAAAGTATTATATACATACATTAGAGTACAACAACAAATCTCCATCATCAACCTGGACAGTTATAACAGCATATCCTCACAATTTCTAATGATTTCAACAACGGTGTAAAATAAACAAGTATGTGAATACGACTTGAAGACCTCTAACTCGTCTCCTGAGCTCTAATGCCTCTAAAGCAATCTTTAAATATGCTCGGTCTGATCTGAGCATTATTATAAAATAACACCTGAGTCAATCTGGAAAACCAGTGTGAGAAAACACACCCAACTGGATTTTTAAAGTTATGGAAAACCTTATCAAAAGTATCTCATAAGACCACGCTACAAATAAACACGAATGGGTTTTTACCATACGATAACCAAAATATTTCATATGAAAGTCTCTAGTATTATAGTAGTGTCTAAATACAAATACTTATTAATCTTAGCCGAAGTTATTACATTAATTAAATTCCAACATAATAGGTATAAACTAAAACCGTAAAGGCTCATATTGGAAAATGGATTCCATACAATGACTGGGATACCAGGGTACCGCCCATCATGGTGCATCTCTAGATAAAATAACACAAAGTCCTCGCCTGGATCCCCTGCCAACACAGAACCGGCCTACCCCTTGCTGGATAGTACCAAATACGATCACCCTGCTTTTGGGCCAGGAAGCATACAATTTGATAGATGATAGCGACTCTAGATAGGGATGATTATACCCTACCTGGGAGTAACCCATTTAGCCTGTTGCATCTCTCTTGTTTTAGTCATTCCTGGATGATGAGGCTTGAGGCTACATTTAACCTTTATATAGCATTTCCCACTTGGAATGCTAACACTGCCCTCCAGGCAACAATGCAATATCAGCATTCATTCAGAGACCGAACGAAATAATTGAGAGCTCTGTCTTCAATTCCATCATCTTCACGATGTATTCACTTCCAAAACGCATTCATTGGATCAAAGTGGTTTTCGGATAACATAACCGATCCCAATCTCTTCGAAACAACATTCAATAATTCCTGGTAAACTCTGCCCCAATTCTTTAGGAAATAAACAGCTAAAGATAAGAGCAGATATCACCTCCTAACCATTAGTGGACGGATTTCCTTATCGTTGTCCTAGGAGAACGAAATGAGGTTTATACGCACAGTATAGAATCATCGAAGATGACTGTACCATATAACTCATGTGTTTCACCTAGACATTTCCAAAGTTACGTTTGGATCGACGGACGGTAGTCGGTTATTTAACTATCGAATAATAAACATTTCATGGGAAATTTAATTCCATTGGGAAAACCAACGTTGGTTAACAAATACTTTGATTTACTCAAATTAGTTTGCAAATATTTGTACTGAAATACTTCTACACATATGTATGTATATGTATACACACCCCCAAATCCCTACATTTTCAATACTTGGAAAATATCCATATACTTATCTCGATGGTACAAGTATATTCACCAACATTTAGGAAGGCTTCCTTCTTATTCAATTCTAAAATCATTTATAAACTCCATTATACATCCACAAAACCATCTATAAAATTCCTTTTATAAATCTTAAATCCATTTCTACAATTCTTTTATAAATATTTAAAACCATTTATAAACGTTGTTATCCTTTTTAAGCAATCTTCCTTTACATATTCCAAAACATGTTATAAGATTCCTCTTATAAATCCCCCATCCATTTATAAAACTCCATTAATAAATCTCGAAAACGATTATAAATAAACTCTAATCATTTACCTTTAAACACTACCATATGCTAATAACATTATAAATAAATAAATACTAAATTTAAAACATTTTACAAAATAGTTAGTAATTTTCAAAACCTTCTTAAATAAACAATAATGGTTTATCTTCAACATTTTCATAATACTAACAACTAATTTCCAAAACTTAATTTCAAACTATATTGATAAATTAAATAATTAACTTTTCAAAATATTAAAATATTGATAAACTACTTTAAAACAATATTAATATAAATAAAAAACTTTTAAATATAATTATATTTCCTTGGTAAAATTCCAAACTTAATTTTCCACATAATCGTTTCCATATTTATAAAACTGTATTTATAAATCTCTTTATTTTATTAAACTTTCCTTCATAAAATCCCTTTATTAATGAACTCCATTTATAACTCTATTTTCTTTATAAATCTCACAAATTTATAAAGTCGCATTCAAAACATAATTTCAATCGTTTTTATTTTTATTTTTCTCCCATAGGTACAAGTTTCTTTTATAAATTTCTTTCATTTTATAAAATATCGCTTAATAATTCCAATTTGCCCTCACTTTCAATTTCCAAATTAGAATCAACTATTTCTAAATTATTGTTCCACATCTTAAAATAAATCAACCGTTTGATTTATTTCTCCAATCTATTAAATGATAATAGTTTTCTTTTAATTTATAAAACATTATTTATGAATCTATCCCTTTATAAATAAAATACAGTTTAACAAATCTTAACTTTATTTGTAAAATATCACTGTCGTAAATTATCATATTTATAAATTTGACCTTTATAAATAAATTATAATATATGTACCTATATATAACTTTATAAATAATGGTTAATAAATAATTATATCAAAAATATTTCTATTTTCTTTTAAAACCATATCCGTTTATTATAAAAGACCGACTTATTTCTAAGATTAAAAAAATCTTATTTCGTAGTTCAAAAACTCTATTTAAAATGTTTTACAAAAAGATTAAATTATAATATCCACTAAAATCATGTCTTTGATTTTAAAATAAGTTACCTCTTCAAATAATTCAACAATAATTATTCAAAACATATATAATTTCCAAAATCAATTGGAAATCTATTTTTTAAATTAACATTATTTTATGGTATCTTAAAATGCCAAAATACAAAGCCCAATGCTACTAAAGCACTAATAAGAAAAATCATGTACAAGTCATCCAATATAATATCCAACATATCATATATCATAATATGTATGAAAAATAAAATCAACAGTGTGAGGAATCCTGTTGGATCCCTCGAACTTGTCCCCCTGCATCACATATAGTATATAATCATATATATAAATCAAGCGCTTCGGGATAGGATTCGCATAAAAGGGTCATCCGCTCTTACCCGGGAATGTAATAAGGTCTCATCCGCTCAAATAGGCCGGAATATATCCAAACCAACAATATAAACTTGTGAGTCATCCAACAGTCAATGACAATCAATAATAAAATATCCACGCGTCCAATAAATAATTTTTATTGACTATATAAATTTTATGATTAAACAAAAAGGTGAGATTTAACTCACAAAAATTCTAGAAATTGCCAAAGTGTTATGGTTTGGATTAAATTAATGGTCGTTCAATTTAATCCAAATTTCCTATTAGCCCTAAATCTATCCAATCCAACCCCATAGCGTTGTGCTCGCCGATACGAACGCAATGCAACTTTTCACGCTCGAAACCGACCTTGCACGAGAAAGTTATGGACAATTTGATATTTAAGATAATTAATATCATAACTAACATAATTAATTGACATTTAAACAATAACCTACTTCCCATTCCCTCACAATTCACGCATTCCAGGCACGCTGCACTTTTTTGAAATTAATCGAAAGCACGCTCAACCACCACGATTCCGTTGATCATAGCACCTCCGCCTGCAACCGCCTCACCGTAGCCAATGTGCGCATACGCACGCGAATCGAAATCACGACCCCGATATCCCACTCGACTGCTCGCGAACGGAGCGAGTTTTCCATCGCCTTGGTCGACGATAACTTGATCCAACCACTACATAGCTACGTTTTGTTTCTCTCTACATTTTTCTAGTTAAAGGTGAAAGCCAATTCGGCTCCTAAAGGCTCCAATCAAACAAGGTCGTTGGATGGTTATGTTTTTAATGGCTGTTGAAATTGTTTTTAGGATTAGAATTTGCAAATGAAAGAAGTTGATAGCCTTATATAGAAAATTTTCCAAACCACTATTCATTCGTGAAAATTTAGAACGTCATATAAAGCATGCCGCCTGGCGCGCTATATGTTATACTCCTATTCCAAACACAATGGAATATATATCGGGAGCCAATTCCATCATATTTAGAAATTAACTTTTCAAAATCAAATTATTTTAATTAAAATTCCTTTAATTAATTTCTAGCGTCTCGAACTCGCACGACCAAATGATAAGTCCAGTTGCCACGAAATTCGACGGCATATAAAAGTTCACTATTACGGATCCGATGAAATTATTTCCGTTGAAATCCGAGACAGTGCCCCCAGAAAGCTATTTTTACACGTCAATTAAAACGAATAATTTCCAAAATCAGTTTAATCAATTTTAATTCAGTTTTAAAAGTTTACTATCTTCAGTGTTGTTCAAATAAATTTTAAATCATCTTCCAAAATTGTTTTTATTCACATTAAATTCAAGATTCAATTATTTAAAGAATTTCAATATTCAAATTTGACAATTTACTTATCAAACAAATCGTTATATTTGAAATACAAGTTATTTAACTTATAAAATTAACTTTTCAATGTTTGAAATCCATTAAATATTCCAAATTCAAATTACTAAAATTATGGGTCGTTGCATTCTTCCGTCCTGTAAAGGCCGGTAAATCCGTACCCCTATGAGTCGACCATAATTCACATTAGTTCAACTCAAACTGAATGAAAATATGAATCGTAGGGGTGAAGAAGAAAAGGTATAAGAAGAAACAGAAAAAAACATAACAGAATCTCACAATCATAGTGGAACAAAATATAATATATAATAACATATTTTTAGACAAAAGAATCTATAACAATATTATATACTTACAATCATTAAAGCACAACAATCCATAGATAAATTTGGACATTTATAGTAACTTGTCCTTATGCAGCAGAAGTATACACTAAGTATGGAGATACGTCTCTATCATCCAGCTCGCCTCCTAAGCTCCATAGCATTCTAACCTGAATCTGTAATACTCGGTCTGACCCGAGTATTATAATAAAATAACACCCGACTCAGTCTGGAAAACTGGCGTGAGAAAACACACTCAATTTGAATTATTAATTTTTTTTTGAAATCCCTTTAAAACAAAGACATCTCGAAAGACCACGTCGCACATAAACACGACGAGTTTACCTAACGATAACCAAAACATTTTTATCAAAATTGTCTGATATTATAATAGTGTCTAAACCAAGTAAATAGAAAATAGCTGAAATGCTTGCATCTCACATTCTAGCATAGTTGGGCACAATCCAAACCAGCGCTTATTGGAGAATGGATACCATACAATGACTAAGCCAATGGGGTACCGCCCATCACGGTACACCTCTAAAACAATGCACCGAGGAACTCGCCGGGATCCCTTGCTACACAAGACCGACCTACCCCTAACCTGGATAGACCGAATATGTTATCACCCTAGGTGTTCCCACTCTTACGATCGAGTACTCCTTCTTTCGTGCACAACCATATCCATAATATATATAGACTTCCAAGGACAACTAGAAAAGTGATAACATACCCTAATTGGGTGCGACCCACTTAGCCTTGCTGCGTCTCCCATGTTTTAGTCATTCTCAGTTGATGAGGCTTGAAGCTAAGCATTACCTTTCAAGAAATGATTCCTCTTAGAATGCTCATCATCCTCTAATGACGATGTTCTGATAGCGTTCGTCTATACAAGTTGTCCTGGGTCTGGACAAATCGAATCACCACCTTCATCATCTACACGACATTCATTCTTTACAATCAAACCAGATCGAAGTGGTTTTTGAATAATTAAATCTAATTCTGGTCTCTTCGAAATGATTAACGAAATTGGCCAATTACTGATAGTCGGTTATTTAACTATCAGTAAAATATCAATAAGCAAACACTAGGCCTTATTTCATAAATCTCCAAAATATTTATTTCAAAACATCTTCAGCAAGATATATATTCAATCTCTTTCAACATATCTATATTTGAAAAACAATTTCAACACTTGGATCCATAACAGGATATCTCACCATTTTCAATACTTAGAAATATTTCCAACTTCCATTTTTATAACACACAGAAAATATTTCTATTCCAAATCGTTTCCCACTAAAAATATTTCCAAAACCTTCTTTTCAATACTTAGAAAAATATATATACGTATAATTTTCAAAATCATTTTAATATTAAACTTGGAAATATTTCATAACTTATCTCATTAATCTTCGGAATTTTAATAAATTCTTCCTACAATTTCCAAACCGATTATAGTTATTTATGATCCCTACGAACTATTTATAACTTCTTTAAGTGAATTCAAATTCTTTCCGGAGTTATTGCATCTAAACATTGGAAATTTTCTTGAGTCTTTATAATTCCATTTGTACGATTTCTCTTATAAAGTCTCATCCTTAAATAAAATCTATCTACGCATCTCGAGATACTTTTATAAATAAATTTTCAATCATTTCAAACAATATATATATATATATATAATGAGCATTTTTAAAGAAAAGTAATTTATTTTTTCTAAATATGTTTTAAGTTATTATGTAAAATATTAAACACTTTTAATAAACCATCAAAAAATCATTTAAAATAAAGCAAATCAATTTACAAAGATGGTTACAAAAATTTAAAATTTATTTCAATAAATATTAAATATTTGAAAATCCATTTTTCGAAGTATTCCAATACTAACTAGTTTAAAATTTCGTAGTTTAAATAATAAAGATTTCCCTTTGAAAAACGAACTTAACTTCTTAAAAATAAAAATATATTTTAAAATCTCAATAACCAATTTAATTTATAACTTCCTTTCGATTTCACAACATATTGGTTCATTGTCGATTCCCTAACCGTTCTCATTTTAAAAATAGAATATATTATTTTTTTCTCTACCCTGTTTTCATGTAACGGCCTGGAATTTTCGATCCCGAAAATTCCAGATAGTTAGAAAAAGAAGAAAAGAAGAACAGAAACACCAACATCTCACATTCGCAGCGGACATAAATATAATATCAAATAAAATAACAGTTTTACAAAGAAGAACTGTATCGGTACATTTACATTTATATTTTATACATCAGAGTTACAACCATCACTAATCACTGGATAGTTTTAAAACAACATGTCCTATGATATATACAACAATATCTTACAGCGGAAACACTCCATATATTCCATCCATCCAGCTCGTCTTCTAAGCTCCAAAACGTTCTTACCTGAAAATCTGTAATACTCGGTCTGACCCAAGCATTACATCAAAGTAACACCCGGATCATGCTGGAAAACCAGCGTGAGTAAACTCATCTAACATGGAATACAAAAGCATACAACTTATGTGAACCCGGGTAACTTATATCAATTTACAACTACACAAGAGGTTATAGACATTACTTATTTCACACATCTATATATATATACATCTTTATAGTTTAAAAAGGTTT
Source organism: Allium cepa (assembly GCA_030765085.1). Taxonomy (NCBI): domain Eukaryota; kingdom Viridiplantae; phylum Streptophyta; class Magnoliopsida; order Asparagales; family Amaryllidaceae; genus Allium; species Allium cepa. Next base: position 751,154,726 of record CM060931.1, on the reverse strand, counting down.
AATTACTCAAATTATTTCATTTCAGCCTATAGATTCCATTTATCAAATCTATATAAGGAATTTATAGAAGATTTAAAATCGAAGTGATTTCGAGTATTTACTGATACCCGACTCTGGTCTCTTCGAAATCGATACCATCTTAATCCAAGTTATTCAAGTAAATACAATTAAATTAAATCTAGGATGCCACATTTTCACAGCAATTCATTATAGATAGATAGCCATATTTCCGTTATTCAACCCAAGCATATCATATCACAAAACATCACGATCTCAGTCTCAGAGACTTCAAACAAACTAAAGTATTCAATTCAAGTTATCATCTATAGGCAAGATAAATAATCAAACAATTCTTAATTAATTTAATTTAATCTTTTATTAAAATTAAATTAATTATCTTTAATCCTTTAATTAATTACACTTAGCAATTAATTCTTAATTACTTCCATTAAGTAATCTCTTTAATTACTTACCATCAACTAATTACCCTCCACATAAGTTACATTCAGTAGTTAACCCCTAATTAATTTCATAAAGTAATTATTCTTTAATTAATTACACAAATTAATTTCTCTCTATCCACTTACATCAATTAACCTTTTATTTTAATAATTCCATTAGTTAATGATCCTCTAATTATTTCATAACTTAAATAAATATTTTTTAAATTAACTACATTTAACAAATAATAATATCAATTACCTCGATTTATCACATGCAGTAATTAACTACTCTTAATTTCCTTAATTAACTTAGGATAATTCATCATCTTAATTACATAAAAAACTAATCTTTAACCAACTACTTTAATTAATCAATCCATTAACAAGTTATACCGAGTAATTAATCCATTTTAAAATGAGCCGCTACGAATTTAATTAGAGCCTAAAATTTTGCTTAAAACTGTTTATATCTAATCTTAAACTGTTTAAAAACTTTAGCTTCGGGTCCAACCCATGTGGTTCTCGAGACTTGACCCGAGAAAGATCATCCTCCCTTTTTTCTTTCTAACTTAATTCTAGTCAAAGTTTCAACCAGAAACTACCCACATGAAAACCCGAAGTCTCACTCGAGCGAATCACCTGAATCTCCTAGTACCCCTTCTAGATAATCTCTGAAACACATCTTCTTCCCAATTCTTCAACATCATCATGTACACTGACTACTCGTGCACATACACCACCGGCTCTGATCGCCTCCGACCTTCGCTCCAACTTGCCTAAGTCATCGACGACGTGCTAAGCTGCACTGACCACCCAGACAAGTCCAAAACTTTCCAATTCGAAATCCGTAACTCGAGCTCAAAACTAGGCCAGAACCCATCGACGGTCGTCACTCCTCCTGCCATTACTGTAAACCGGAGGCCTTGAAATTACGTCAGCACCACCGCCAGAGGTCACTCTTACCTTTCCCTTCCAACCACAACCACCAAACATCCTCTTGATGCCGCAGTTCAACGGAACATGCACACCCCCAAAAATGTGACTCAAACCCTACTTCCTTTTCTCCTCGTCGCTATGGTAATCGTAAAAATGAATCTCCATTTTTCTTGTGACCGTCCACCCTCAGGCATTCCTCGAAAACGACCATCTCAACTAATTCCAAGCCAATCGCCAGATTTTGCTCAAATATGCTTTTCTGGTTAACCAAGAATTTCCCACAGTATTCAAAACTAAAAGCCATGATTTTTATTTTAAATATCAAGTTTTCCAGAGTAGATTTAGGTTATATAATCTGAACAACAAATTAAAATGTTTCAGTTTTTGACATATCCCCAAAATCTGCTGTATTTCTTAATTTCAGAAAATTTTCCATGCCTATTATGCTTAAACCCATTTTTACATCTTAATTTGTATATAAACAAACATATTTTGTTTGAAATCTGAGACCTAACAATTATTATCTAAGGTGATTTTGGATTTTTAAAGCTAAATCCACCCCTGTATCTATAAACAGAGATGAATGGGTACATACAGACATGCATCAATTTTTTCTTCGGCCTTCAAGAACTTACTTCATGCATCCAAGTTTAAATGAGTAAAATTTGGTTTGTTCACATACAAACAATTCTTACTCAAAATTCAAGGCCTAAAATTCATTTGAGAGGAAGATCAGGTTTCAAACCTATAATATTTAAAACAGAATCTTGCTAACCTGATACTTCACACATAAATATACATAAGATTACTTCTTTAACATCATGCACACATGATTCATATTATATATTCAAGGATTCATCAAATCTTTATTCAAGCACTAAGAGTTTTACTCACCTGAAAGAAGATGAGCAGAGAGCCTTGATTTTTGAAACAGGAAAGCTTCATTTGATCTTGAATTGCACAGAAAATGCCTAGATTTTTTTAAAAACTGAGTTGCTTCTTTGCTTTTGATTTAAAAACTTGAATGTTTGTTACTAAATTTTGCATGTATGATCTTGAAATTTGTTTAAGGATGACTCGGATTCAAAACAACAACAAAAATATTTACAGGATTTAGATTCATCTCAGTTTTGAAGAGGATGATTACCAGACTTCTTTTTGATAATGAAATGAATTACAAGCTTTTGATTTTGAGAATGACAGCTTATTGATTTAAATATGATCTCTGGTTTAAGACTTAAATTTAGGCTTTTGTTGTTTGATAAATTCTAGTTTTTGGTATTAAAGAAAAGAAAAGTGAGAGATGAAGAAAGGAAATGAATCTTGAGAAAGTGGAAATGAATTTGCAGCCTAATTCTTAAACATTAAATCCATATGTATTCGTTAGAAGGCACTAATGCCACTTGTTAACCATGCATAAAATCTTAGTTACAAATGTTAATATCTCTCTTAAATTTCTCTTGTGTTTTATTTATATATTTATATTAATATGTATTATCAATTTGGTTTTTACATTTATTATTTTGCATATGAATATATCTTTCATTTATAATTTCATGTATAAATATGTTTTAATGTATATACTCTAAAAAAATATCAGTCTTATGTTTAAATCCTTTTCATTTCTTAAATTACTTAATTTTTGAATCTACACATGTTTAAATATTTTATATTTGAGCTACCTATAAAATTCTCAAACTATTTTATTTATATATAAAGCTTAAAGAGGGAATAGATAAAAAAAATTAAATTTGATTCTTATTTTAACTATTATACTTCTTAGATACTAGAAATTCATATTTTATACATTTCCTCGTGTATTTATATTAAAATTAGAAAATAAATTTTATTCATTTCAACTATAGAGTTTTAATCCCAATTTACTCTTATGACATTTTCAATTGAATTTTGAATACAAATTCTATCTAAAAATCTATTTTTATAAATATATTCAAATTAAGACTTATTTTATTTGTTTAAATTACAAATTTGTATTTTAAAACTTTTTAATCCTGTTAATTATCCAATTAACAGATGTCCAAAAATTTGGGTTATCACATTCCTCCCCCTTAGAATCTTTTTGTCCTCGAAAAGGAATGAAGCCAGAACTTATTTAATGCTTAAAACCAATTAAACCACTTTTCGATCATTTTAAAACACTTTAAAATCTATATAATATTTCCAAAATAGTTTTTATAAAAAATATCATTTTATAACTCGATGTTTCAACAAGTCCGTCCTCGTTCTCGTAGAAATTCGGTCATACGTTGATCAGGTGTAGGACTGAAAATCTATAAGTACTTAGTAGACCCATATTCAACATCCAATGAAAATACTTTTGGAAAATAATTTTGTTGAAAATATAGAAAATCATTTATTTTGAAAATAGAGGAAATATCTTGGTGAGAATGCTCTGGAAATCGTCACCCCCATCCATGGTTGCGGTTACATCCTGGGTTACATTGCCATCGCAGCAAAAGTCCATGTAAGTATAGACACTCCGCGCCCCTTGATTACGCCATGGAACCCACAACAGATCGCAGTTACATTCCAGAGCTACGTTGCCATCGCAGCAAAAGTCCATGTAACTGGTTGCTGTCAGCGGCACACACGATTTTCGCTGTCAAAATGAAACTTCTCTACTCCTACATAGGTCACAGTCTACCGATATAAAATCAAACGCAGACTGTTGGCTCTCAGCGGAACACACGACTTTCGCTATGTTACCATAGGTCGCAATCTACCGATATAAAATCAAACGCAGACTGTTGGCTCTCAGCGGCACACACGACTTTCGCTATGGTATACTCTACTCATAATCCTAAGGGACTAGTTTTGTCCGGACTCCTCACAGGATCAACTTTAGAACCCCCCCTGGGGCTCAAGGCAGCACCACCCGGTGGCACTCCTGAGAAGTTCATTTCAAGGGAGCGCCTTTTTCACCAGAGCCATCATCAAAACACTTTATACTATACACATATAGTATCTTTCAGATTATACACCTAGTATGATCTCATACAAGGCTCCTTTACACAAAATTGATTATCCCAAAATCGATAATTCTCAAACTAGGCTTTCCAAATTTCAATATTGATTTTACCCAAAAATCAAAAATCTTTCCAAATCCAAAGGTTCTCAAAACCTTTTCCAAATTCCTCATAAGATCCTTTATATATATATATATATATATACATATATATATATATATATAACCTTGAAAAATCTTAAGATCATTTCAAACTTATATAAAACCCTTTTTATACTTCAAATATCTTCCAAAACCCTTTCTTCAGGCTTTAGATTCAACAAGGGAATATTTATCTTATATAACAAAGATATATAACTTTGTTTATTCCAAATCAGATATTCAAATTGGATTACTCTTTACAAAACCACTTTCCATATCACTTACTTCCATAAAGTAAATTTTTACCATAGAAATATCCAATTTTCACTTTTATTCATTGTATATTTCACAAAATATACTTTTCATTTCAAAAACCATTTTACATTTCTTATCCACAAACTTGCAGTATCAATATTATTCAAATCTGTACGATGTACACATATCATCCGTACGCTATATCAATCTTATCGCTCACTCGATCATACAATTTCACTTCCGAACAAGTATCGTCCACCCGACTTCCTGGTGCGGACTTAGATCTGGTTTCTTGATCAGAAACCGACATTCTCCTTACATAGGCATAACGATGATAGAGAATATCCAAAACCAATAACCAATCCACATCCAGGTTCGCCGTCGAAAATCGAGTGAGAAATCCCAACTCGGATTGATAAACTATCTCGTAATTCTATGCTCGAATCTGGATCAAATCATTATGCGAATAGAATAACATACGTACATCCTACGTATTTTTCTTTATTGATTATCAACCAAATCAATTTCTCTTTCTATTCACATTTCCTTTCATTTTCATTCACTTATCCACAATTTCCTCAATCCCATATAGATTATCACCTCAATTCTTATCTCAAATGGATATTCAATCAAAAACAGTTTAGACTCTGCCCAGCTAAATTTTAGAAAATAGCTTGAAAAGTTAAAAATAGATAAGCAGCTGAAAAATAATTATTATTTGTAAAATAGCTACAAAATAGTTAAGTAATTGTAAAATAGTTGGAAAATAGTCAAATAGTTATAGAAATTTTAAATAATTGCAAAATAGCTATAAAATAGTAATTAGTTATAAAACAGTTGAAAAATAAAAATTAGTTTATAAAACAGTTGAAAAATTGTTAAATAGTTCCAAAAGTAATTGTAAAACAAGTATAAGAATAGTTTTAGGTTTAAAAAGAAAAGTTGTATAATAAATAGTTTGGAAAAAATGGATTTGTACTAAAAATTTATTTTGAAAATAGTCCAGAGTCAAACTGTTCAAATCCCAACCTCCATTTCCAAACAATTCAATTTAAATTACCACTTCCATTTAAATTGATTCAATTCCAATTTTTATTGATCCCAATTCCAATAAATTTTAACTTTCAATTTCAGTTTAAATTAAGTTAACTTCCATTCTCATCCCATATTCAAATCAACTTCCTATTTGAATTTGAACTCATTCAACAGCAATTCCTGTTTAGATTATCCAATTCAAATTTCCATTTGAATTTTTAAACTTATCTATCTTTAATCATAATACTAATTAATTCAAATAAATTTCAAACTGAATCGATTTTAAATTTTCAATTCTTTTCAACCCCAGTTTGAATTTAATCCCAATTTAAGTTGAATTATCCTTGATTCTTTCGAAATTCAAATCAAATTCCATTTGAATTTAAAACTATTCAACTTTAATCACAAATCCAAGTTATTTAAATCAATTTCAATTTAAACTAATTTCAAACTCAATTTCACTTTAAATCATCTCGAATTATATAAATTCGAGCTAAACTTTCAAATGTTGATTTAATCCTTTTAAATCAAATCAACTTATCTCTTTAAACCATTAAATTCTTAATCCAATTTCCATTTTATCTTAATAATGGATATATCACTATACCCCATTTCTTCATTTACTTAAGCAAATCCAATTTAAGATTAAAGATTATTAATAACAACAGGATGGTATTATCCAAATTATTTTAAAACATCCATCCATTTCCAATTTTCAGATCCCAAACCCATTTTGAGATCACACAAATTCCCAGTTCAAATTAACCATTTAACTTCCCAAGTTAAATCCCAATTTCATCTTGAAATTTTCAATTCAGGTTGTTCATTCAGACTTATTTAACTTCTTCTATGTTAAATTCAATTTACTTAATCCAGTCAACTTTACCCAATTGAATTTCCATTTGAAATTTTAAACTTCTCATAAATGATCTTCCACTTAAATTTAAAACCTACTTCACTTTGGGTTTTACATCACATTCCAAAGATAATTCAAAACTCAACCTTAGAGTTTATTTCCTTTACACACCTGGTTACCTTAAATTTTAAACCACCTTTGGTTTTAAATTCAAACAAATTCCTTTAAATTTCAAACATCTCTTGTTTGAAGTAGGACCCTTTCATTCAAATAAATTTATTATTTCTTTATTACTTTGAAACAAATTTTTAAATTTCTGGAACTAGATTTAAAACTTCACAATTTATCATCTTCTGTTCCAAACTTGCCTAAATGATTCACTTCCCTAAAACATTTCATTTTTCTTATTCATTAATACACATTTTATTATCAAACACAACAACCATTTATGACAATAGCCAATATTATCATATCTAGAAACCAATTCATTATTATTTTATTTTAAAAATTTCTTCTTCGAATTCAATATATTTTTTCTTAATCTCAGTTTGAATCCATTTCAAACTTATTTAAATTTGGTTGTATTCTATTACCACCTAATTTAATTTCTATAATTTTAACAACCAAATTACCTTAATATTTATTAGAATGAAATGTTGCTTTATATATCAAATTATATTCTTATATAGAATAATTTAAAATCTTTTTATAAGAAAATAACAAGTACGCTCTCATATACATATACTCAACTCATCCTAGGGTACCACTGACCCTATCCATAATGAGTAACCCCACCAGAGCCAAGGTTCTCGCTTAAACTTCCTGCTCTGATACCAAATGTAACGGCGCGGAATTTTCGATCTTGAAAATTCCAGATAGTTAGAAAAAGAAGAAAAGAAGAACAGAAACACCAACATCTCACATTCGCAGCGGACAAAAATATAATATCAAATAAAATAACAGTTTTACAAAGAAGAACTGTATCAGTACATTTACATTTATATTTTATACATCAGAGTTACAACCGTCACCAATCACTGGACAGTTTTAAAACAACATGTCCTATGATATATACAACAATATCTTACAGCGGAAACACTCCATACGTTCCTGCCATCCAGCTCGTCTCCTGAGCTCCAGAACGTTCTTACTTGAAAATTTGTAATACTCGGTCTGACCCGAGCATTACATCAAAGTAACACCCGGGTCAGGCTGGAAAACCAGCGTGAGTAAACTCATCTAACATGGAATACAAAAGCATACAACTTATGTGAACCCGGGTAACTTATATCAATTCACAACTTCACAAGAGGTTATAGACTATTTCACACCTCTATGTCTATATACATCTTCATAGTTTAAAAAGGTTTAATTACTCAAATCATTTCATTTCAGCCTATAGATTCCATATATCAAATCTATATAAGGAATTTATAGAAGATTTAAAATCGAAGTGATTTCGAGTATTTACTGATACCCGACTCTGGTCTCTTCGAAATCGATACCATCTTAATCTAAGTTATTCAAGTAAATACAATTCAATTAAATCTAGGATGTCACATTTTCACAGGAATTCATTATAGATAGATAGCCATATTTCCGTTGTTCAGCCCAAGCATATCATATCGTAAAACATCACGATCTCAGTATCAAAGATTTCAGACAAACTGAAGTATTCAATTCAAGTTATCATCTATAGGCAAGATAAATAATCATACAATTCTTAATTAATTTAATTTAATCTTCCATTAAAATTAAATTAATTATCTTTAATCCTTTAATTAATTACACTCGGAAACTAATTCTTAATTACTTTCATTAAGTAATCTCTTTAATTACTTACCATCAACTAATTAACCTATGTATAATTTACATTCAGTAGTTAACCCCCAATTAATTTCATAAAGTAATTATTCTTTAATTAATTACACAAATTAATTTCTCTCTATCCACTTACATTAATTAAGCTTTTATTTTCAATAATTCCATTAGTTAATGATCCTTTAATTATTTCATAACTTAAATATATATTTTTTAAATTAACTACATTTAACAAGTAATCATATCAATTACCTCGATTTATCACATGAAGTAATTAACTACTCTTAATTACCTTAATTAACTTAGTATAATCCAACGTCTTAATTACATAAAAAACTTATCTTTAATCAACTACTTTAATTAATCAATCCATTAACAAGTTACATCGAGTAATTAATCCATTTTAAAATTAGCCGCTACGAATTTAATTAGAGCGCAAAATTTTTCTTAAAACTATTTATATTTAATCTTAAACTGTTTAAAAACTTTAGCTTCAGGTCTAACCGTATGGTTCTCGAGACTTCACCCGAGAAAGATCATCTTCCCCTTTTTCTTTCTAACTCAATTCTAGTTAAAGTTTAAACCAGAAACTACCCACATGAAAACCTGAAGTCTCACTCAAGCAAATCACCTGAATCTCCTAGTACGCCTTCGAGATAATCTTCGAAACACATCTTCTTCCTAATTCTTCAACATCACCATGTACACTGACAACTCGTGCACATACACACCGACTCTGATCGCCCCCGACCTTCGCTCCAACTTGCCTAAGTCATCGACGACGCGCCGAGCTGCTCTGACCACCCAGACAAGTCCAAAACTTTCCAATTCAAAATCCGTAACTCGAGCTCAAAACTAGGCCAGAACCCATCGATGATCGTCGCTCCTCCTAGCCATTATTGTACACCGGCGGCCTTGAAATTACGTCAGCACCACCGCCAAAGATCACTCTTACCTTTCCCCTCCTACCGCAACCACCAAACATCCTCTTGACGCCGCAGTTCAATGGAACATGCACATCCTCAAAACTGCGACTCAAACCCTACTTCCTCTTCTCCTCGTCGCTATGGTGATCGTAAAAGTGCATCTCCATTTTTCTCGTGACCGTCCACCCTCAGGCATTCCTTGAAAACGACCATCTCAACTAATTCCAAGCCAATCTCCAGATTTTGCTCAAATATGCTTTTATGGTTAACCAAGAATTTCCCACAGTATTCCAAACTAAAAACCATGATTTTTATTCTAAAAGTCAAGTTTTCCAGAGTAGATTTAGGTTATATAATCTGAACAACAAATTAAAATGTTTGGGTTTTTGACATATCTCAAAAATCTGCTATATTTCTTAATTTCAAAAAAATTTCCATGCCTATTATGCTTAAACCCATTTTTACATCTTAATTTGTATATAAACAATATGTCGGAGACCTAACAATTATTATCTAAGGTGATTTGGATTTTTAAAGCTAAATCCACCCCTGAATCTATAAACAGTGATGAATGAGTACATACAGACATGCATCAATTTTTGCTTAAGCCTTCAAGGATTTACTTCATGCATCCAAGTTTAAATGAGAAAAATTTGGTTTGTTCACATGAAAACAATTCTTACTCAAAATTCAAGGCCTAAAATTCATTTGAGAGGAAGATCAGGTTTCAAACCTATAATATTTTAAACAGAATCTTGCTAACCTGATACTTCACACATAAATATACATAAGATTACTTATTTAACATCATGCACACATGATTCATATCATATATTCAAGGATTCATCAAATCCTAATTCAAGCACTAAGAGTTTTACTCACCTGAAAGAAGATGAGCAGAGAGCCTTGATTTTTGAAACAGGAAAGCTTCATTTGATCTTGAATGCAGAGAAAATGCCTAGATTTTTTTAAAAAAAAAACTGAGTTGCTTCTTTGCTTTTGATTTAAAAACTTGAATGTTTGTTACTGAATCTTGCATATATGCTCTTGAAGTTTGTTTGAGGATGACTCAGATTCAAAACAACAAAAAAATACTTGCAGGCTTTAGATTCATCTCAGTTTTGAAGAGGATGTTTACCAGACTTCTTTTTTATAATGAAATGAATTACAAGCTTTTGATTTTGAGAATGACAAGTTATTGATTTGAACATGGTCTCTGGTTTAAGAATTAAATTTAGGCTTTTGTTGTTTGATGAATTCTGGTTTTTGGTATTAAAGAAAAGAAATGTGAGAGATGAAGAAAGGAAATGGATCTTGAGAAAGTGGAAACGAATTTGCATCCTAATTCTTAGACATTAAATCCATATATATTCATGATGCAGCGGAAATAAAGGATTGACGACGAAATGAAGATTTCGTGTCAAACTAATCGAAGAACTATTAGATGAATCAATATAAATCGATGGCTGAAAGATACCGAATGCCCAAATTCGTTGATCTCCAAAAGATACCAAATTCTAGCTATCTTCGACACGTTGATCGCGATACCGTGAAAGAAGATCTACAATTCTTCGAACGTTGAGCAAGCGTACTTGATACCGTGAATTGGCTTCAACAATCGTTGATTCGAGCGCACTCGAATAACCGAAAGTGGAGATAGGAGATCACACTCAACTACCAATTTCAAAAGAGGCACAAAGCACTCAAACAAAGTTTCATTCAAAAATCAACTGCCAAAATGACACGAACCCCCCCTATTTATAGGGTTTACAACATACTGTACTACGTCATTCACGACCTTACAACACGCAACGACCCACGACCTAACATAGGCCGCGACCTACGACTCACGAGCCATCAACAATGTACAAAGCGACCTAACCATATGTACATTACAACACAGTCAAACGACATACGACCTAAAAAATACAAATACAACACTTTGACGCGACTCAACGACCTACGACTCAAACGACACAACATAACCTCCTGGAGCGACTTAGCGACCTTTCATCTCAGCGACCTAGGCATCATTCGACCTAACTTCTACAGCATAAGATATTAGCATCTCTTTAGTGAGCGACTTAAGCATCTTAGCGACTCATCATAGTTCGTACTCAAAAGACCAGAGCGACCTAGGGCAACCATTTCACGCGCCCTAACTTCAGACAAGTCATAACCTCCATTAGGTCGCTGGGGTGTCTTAAAGGCATTGCTAGGTTGTAGCTTGCTTGAATTAGGTCGTGAGCGACCTAAGGATATGGAACGACTTAACTCCGTTGAATTTGTAGGCTGGGCTGCATCATCCTCCGCTGGTTGGGAAAAATTCGTCCTCGAATTTAAAGGTTCTTCCCCATTGGATTGTTTATCTCCATAATAAGGTATAAGATGTTTAACATTAAACACGTCAGAAGTGTACACATCCTCCGACAACTTCAACTTATAAGCGTTTTCATTGATCCGTTTCACAATCTTTACAGGACCAATCTTTCGAGCTTTAAGTTTATTGTATGCTCCCACTGGAAAACGATCCTTTGTTAGTACATCATATACTAAATCTCCTTCATTAAATTCAACACTTCTTCGCTTCAGATCCATAGATCGTTTATACTTCTCATTCATCTTCTCCAATCGTTCCTGAACGATTTCATGGCATTCTGTCAATCCATCAATGAAATCAGCAACCCGCTTAACTGTCCCCTTCGGTTGTGGTATTATCGTTAAATCCAACGATCCCTTTGGCAAACTTGAATATACAATCTGAAATGGACTGAAACCCGTACTGCGGTTGATAGCATGATTATGAGCAAACTCTGCTTGACATAACTTCACATCCCAGCTCTTCAGATTATCCTTCACGAGACACCATAATAAATTTCCCAGCCATCTGTTCACAACCTCTGTTTTTCCATCAGTTTGCGGATGATAAAAACTACTGAAATTCAGCTTCGTTCCCACCATCTTCCACAAACTCAGCCAAAAATGACTCAGAAATCTGGTATCCATGTTGGAAACTATAGATTCTGGTAATCCATGCAAGCGATAGATCTCTCTAAAGAACAACTGTGCCACATGTACTGCATCTGCCGTCTTCTTACAAGCAACAAAATGTACCATCTTTGAGAAACGGTCCACCACAACATATATAGAGTCATTTCCCCGTTGAGTCCTCGGCAAACCCAACACGAAATCCATGCTTACATCTACCCACGGTTTTGTAGGCACAGGTAAAGGCATATACAATCCCGCATTTGTAGCTGTCCCTTTCAAAACCTGACAAACATGACATCTACGCACAAACTTTTCAACTTCCCGCCTCATCGATGGCCAATAGCAAGACTGAGAAATCAACTGCAATGTGCGATCTCTACCAACATGTCCCTCTTCATGCAACTCTTTCACAATTTTCATTCTCAAGTTGCAGTCTGGTACGCACAATTGATTCCCCTTGAACAGGAAGCCATCAATAGTGTCTTGATCTTCTCAAAAGCAATTGTAACTCAAACAACAACTGAAAATCCGATAAAACTAGAATTGGTACTGACGTCAATAGTGTCTTGATCTTCTCAAAAGCAACCCCTGCTTCCTCTGACCATGCAAACTTCTTTCCTTTCATGCAATCGGTTACAGGAGCCATTGCAATGCTAAAATGTGGAATGAATCTTCGATAAAAAGATATCAACTCATGAAAGCTTCTCACTTCAGTAATTGTCTTGGGTTGTGGCCAACTCCTGACAGCTTCCACTTTGCTTTCATCCACTTGAATACCTTCCTTTGACAGAACGTATCCCAAAAACAAAACACTGTGCGTCATGAACACGCACTTCTTTGCTGCAGCATAAAATTGCTCCTGTCGTAGAATCAACAGTACTTCTCGCAAATGCTGGACATGCTCTTCCATACTCCCACTATAGATCAAAATATCATCAAAGTAAACAACGACAAACTTCCCAATGAATGGTCTGAAAATCTGGTTCATCACCCTCATAAAAGTACTCGGAGCATTTGATAAGCCAAACGGCATAACCAACCATTCGTATAGACCTTATATCTTTTAAAGATAAATTGAAAGTGAATAGTCGAAATCGATTTGAAAAATCATGTAAAAAGTGAATATTTGGAAATGTAAATTCACAATGGAAATTTACAAAGAAAAGGAGATTTGTTTAAAATAAACATTGATTTATTTTTGAAGTGTGGAAATAAATTTACGGATTTGGAACGTAAATTTAAACTAAATCGGTAAGGATTTATTTAATTGGTTTAAATGAACCATTTTGAAATGAAGGTTGTAAAGGTGAAAATTGATTTGAAATCTGTTTTCAAATGGTTGGAGTGTGGAAAATATATCTTGTAAAGATATTTTTGAAAATAAATAATTTGGGAAATTACTTGAAATCGGGTGATGTTGTGAATATTGATTGATAGTTAAATAACCGACTATCAATATTGACCCTTAAATGGCTATTTGTTGTGAATTGGTTGAAATTGCATGCTACACTTATTTTAAATTATTGCGCTCGTTATTCGGGTTACCCATTCCGAATAGTGATACGACGTAATGGATATCATTGAAGACCGGTGTTGAAGACCGGGTATTTGTGTAAATGATAGGATGACCTACCGATTGTCTCTGCACCATTAGCTACGGTATGGAGATTTCCTTTGTGATGGGAAATTCGATCGGGATTGTGAATACCCGGATTGCAAGGGCTTCTTTTGAAGTGCCTTCGGTTCTGTTCGAACCCGGAACAGACTTGTATGGTTAGTGTCTAGCATTACATTTTGAGATATAAAGCAGATTTCTTTCAGATACATCTCTGTTGGTGGCGGAGAATTTATTCCCTTAGCTTAACACCCTTCTCTAAGACGTACGAGCTCAGAGGTTATGTAGTTGAAGGTTATCAGCGATATACTCCCAATTTGGTAATGTGGCATGCTGAGTGTTGCTGTGTGATGATTATATATTGATCATTTGTTGATCAAAGAGTGGCTTTGTGAAAAAGCATAGCTTTGTGGACGAGACTTCGTCAGACCTCACACCCCGAAAATGGTCAAAACAGGAATATGCAGCAAGGTTACGAGGGTCGCTCCATTTAGGGTATGTCATTTCCTTCTGGAAAAGGGTGGTGTCAGGTATGGAGCCCTGATGCTTAACCTATGTGGTTGCTCCAATCTCATTTTCTGTGTGGTTGTTGCTAGATGATAGAGGGCGCTCGGATAAAGGTCCTAAAGGACCGGGGAGTGGCATACTCGAGTAGTAGTTACCTGGTTACCGAGGTAACCCGGCCTTGTGTTGGCAGAGATCCGGTTAGGTTCTCGGGACGTCCCGCTAGAGGCGATCCCATGTGTAGGAAGCTCCTTAGCTTGACCATTTGTTGGAAAATCCAAAGAAACAATACGAGCCTTGTACGGTTTAGTTGTATAACCTGCCATGGAATGTGGCGGTAACCTGCTATTGAACATGGTAGCTATAGTAGGCATACGATAATGGTCGTATGTTGGCTAAGATTTATATTATACTTTCGAAAGGTTTTCCACTGTGCACTTATAATAATAATATCAAAGAAATTTGCGTATTAAGCATCTTTGACTATCATAAGGAGAAATCTCCTCCAATTCTGCGTTTGCATTGTGTGTGTGCGAGGAGGCCTTATGGTAGTTTCATTTTCCAAAAGCGTTGCGGATATTTTTCACTTCCCTTGTTGTTGTTGTTGTTTTAAAGATAAATAACTGTTTTTAGTTCTCACACCAGTCCCATGACTGACCAAGAATTTATTGTTCTCTTCCTAAACTCTGGGTGCCCATCATTTTCCACACGGGCAGTCTAGAGTCAGGTTATCAGGTCATTCTAGATTCAGAGGTGCTTTGGAGCTCAAGTGGTGAGCTGGATGGCGAGACATATTACTTATATGTGATATTATCTTTTCCGTTGTAGAATTCACTTGTAAGGACGTGTTTGTGTAACTGTCCATTGTTTTGTTATGTTGTATATTGTTGTTGTACACTCTGATAATGTGTGATGTAATGTAATAACTGATATAGTTCTTTGTTTTAAAGATTATTCATTTATCTATTATATGTTGTTCCGCTGCGACTGTGAGATTCTGATATTGTTCCGTTTCCTTATTTATTCTATCTTTTTCTTCTATCTCTTCTTTTTAACCCTAACAATTCGGTTTTCTGACATTTGATTGTGTGGCATTTGATACAGTGGACGTAAGAATGCCGACCTTCGGATCCCGATAAAATCGATACGTTACATGCTTATAAACCAAAATCGATGAATACGAGCTCACCCTCATATATGCATAGTCGTCCTCTATCTCCTGGTACCACCACCTCCTCCTTCGACACATCAATGCAAAACGTGACACCCTAGCTTGATTATGAACCCAAAACACCACGGTCACGAACACATGACTGATCTCCACCAAAATTCCACCGCCGCTGCCATGTAACTTACCATAACCAAAACACCTTCGAATCAAACTATCACCTCCAAAATTTCATGATTTTTAGTTAAGTATAGATTGAGAACGAGATTTTGAAGTTGCACTTATTTCTTTCAAATGTGCGGCTGTGTCGTTTTTAAAAAAAGGAAGATGCGTGCTTGAAGAGGTAAGGGTCATGTACACATCATAGGGTTGATTTTGATATAACTTTCGGCTGAAAAGATTGTTGGATTGACAAAATATTGTTTTAATTAAATTATATTTTCAAAATATTTTTATTTAAGCAACATAAAAATTAAAACTCCTGTTGAGGCATGTTGCTAGGCATTTATAATGTTATATGGCTATTCCGTATGCAATGGAAAAGATTTTGAGTCCAAATTCGATTGTATGGGGAAGATAATATTTAGGACCCAATTTTTATATTGAATTTTCGAAATAAATTTCAACGCATTTATATACCATGTGACTACATTGTAACTCCAAATACTACGAAATTTGAAATCTCATAGTAATACACTATTACGGATCCAATGAAACTGGGTTCGTCGAATTCTGAGACTGTGCCCCGGAAGGCTATTTTTAAATGTAAATTTAAACGATATATATTTGAAACTGAACAAATCACTTTTAAATTCAGTTTTAAAAGTTTTATTATCTTCACTATTACTAATAAAAATTTATAAGCCTTTAAAGTATTTTTACCAAGCTCAAAACTCGAGATTTCATATTTTTCCCAATTTTCATTTATTAAGTTCAATAATTGAATTATCCAAAAAATCTCTATATTTGAAATTCAAGTTAAAAATTGACTTCTAGATATTTAAAATCAATTAAATATTCAAATTTCAAATATCCAAAATTCTGGGTCGTTACATCATAATCGCAGTAGAACAATATATATATATATATATATATATATATATATATATTATATATATATATATATTATAATATCATTGACCTTCACAAAGAGAAACTATTATATACATACATCAGAGTACAACAAAAAATCTACATCATCAGCCCAGACAGTTGTAACAGCCTGTCCTTACAATTGCTGATGATTTCAACAACAAACAGCGGAAAATAAACAAGTACATGAATACAACTTGAAGATCTCCAACTCGTCTCCTAAGCTTTAATTCCTTGAAGTCTAAAAAACCAATGTGAGAAAACACACTCAATTAGATTTTTGAAGTTATTGAAAACCTTTGAAAATCAAAAGTATCTCATAAGATCACGCCGCACAAAAACACGGATGGGTTTTTAGATTACGAATACTAGAGTATTTCATATGAAATTCTCTAGTATTATACTAGTTTCTAAATACAATTACTTATTAATCTTAGCCGAAATTTTTACAATAATTAAATCCCAGCACAATAGGTATAGAACTAAAACCTAAGGCTCATATTGGAATATGGATTCCGTACAATGATCGAGCTACCGGGATACTACCCGTCACAGTGCATCTCTAGATAAAATAACACTGAAGTCCTCGTCAAGATCCTCTGCCAAACAGAACCGGCCTATCCCTTACAAGATGGTACCGAATATGATCACCTCACTTTTGGGCCTCGAAGCATACAATTTGAGAGATAATAACGACTCTAGCTAAGGATGATCATACCCCGTCTAACGACCTGCAAATCCATACCCATTGAATCAACACTAACCCACACATGTTCGACCCAAAACTGACGGAAAGTCAGGGGAAAGGAAAGAAGAGAGAAGAAGAGAAGAGAAGAAGAGAAGAGAAGAAAGAGAGAAGATAGAACCAAATAGAACAATACAGAATCTCACATCGCAGCGGAAAACATATAACATCGTATCAATGATCTTCATAGAACAGAAACTGTATATAATACATCAATCAGAGTACAATAATCAAACAATAATTATCAGCCCGGACAGTTATAATAACTTGCCCTCATAATTGCCGACAATATATAACAACTAAACATCTTATAATCAAACAGATACGTGTATATGAAAATTAAGATCTCCAGCTCTCTTGTTGAAGCTCAAATAGCAGCAAATCTGAACCTGTAAATATACTCTGTCTGACCCGAGCATTGAATAGGAAGAACGCCCGGATCAGTCTGGTAAACCAGTGTGAGAAACACACTCAACTGAATTTATTAAATTACCAAGCTTTTCCTTTATCAAAACAAAAGTATCTCATAAGACACGACCACACATTAGCACAGACATAATTTTACCTTACGATAGCTAAAAGATTTCATATCAAATCATCTGATATTATACTAGTGTCTAGTATACAAATAATATTAATCATAGCTGAAATGGTTACCCATATAGCATTTCGGGGCTATTCGTTATGCCCTTACAAACAAAACCACAAGCTCGTAGTGAGGTTTGGATTTCCGTACAAATGACCGGGTAAAGGGACTACCTTTTGGCAGTACATCTCTAGAGGAATGTACCGAGGACCATCACAAAGGATGCCTTACCAACACAAGACCGGCCCACCTCTATAACTAGATGGTACCGAATATACCATCCTCTGATCATCACCGACCTTTTTCGGAGGCCCTCTAAGCATACAAACCACAATAATCAGATACATGACGTCGTAGCGTGTAAAGATATATCTAGAAGAGGATGATCATACCCTACTTGGAAGGGACCTACTTAGCCTTGTCGCATCTAACTCTATTTTGGTTATTTTCGGTTGATGAGGTCTGAGATAACGATTACCTTTCACATATCACAAATCACATCACTTCGAACGCCACAAGGCCATTTCCGTTGACTATTAATTGCCTTCCACAAAAATACAACCCTTGAGCTCATACGTCTCAAGGAGGGTGTTAAGCTAAGAGAATTTGCCTTCTCTGCCATCACTGATGTATGTTTGCATAAACCAATGTACGTAATCTTTAGAAATGAAATGTCAGACAAACATCCATACAAGTTGCCCAGGAACAGGACAAACCGAAGGTACTTTCCTACCATATCCTGTCAGAAAATCCCTAGGACTAGTTGAGAATAGTCATTGCATTGGATTTTTTATAATGAAGAGACCACTGCTATTGGATGTATATTGGGATTTTAACCCGAAATGATCAACAAGCAGTCCTCCACTATGGAATTTTGGATATCAATATCATCAAATAACCAACACAACCGAACGCATGTAGATTGGTCCGAAGTGGTTTTCAGATAACTCTGATCCCGATCTCTTCGCATCGACAACGCAAAAGCGTTTCTCAACTTCGCATAGAAACTAAGTCTCATGGACTTATCACGTCTCCAACTTTCAACTTGCTATCCTTCGTCCAAGAAGGAAGCTCGATAGATTGGAGTAATACTTTGCACTACACGAATCAACATCCTCAACACAAATGATAATCAAGCCTACACCGAAGGCTACGTACTAAGTGTACGATCGAATAGTTCCCACGTCAAGTTGAGGAACTAAACTTTGTCCATATTTGATAGTCGATTATTTAACTATCAAAGCAAACAAAAAAATATTTAGCACCATAACAATCACTAGGCCCTTTTAGTTATTCTTTTACTAATTTAAATCACTTGCCAAATAATCACTTCAAAATTATCTTCAAAAAGATATAATCTCAAAACCATTTCAACTTCTATATTGGAAAACATTTCCAAATACATATTTTTAATAATACGTAATTCACAAATATCTTTATTTTCAACACTTAGAAAATATTACATATACTTAAATCAGGATTAAGTATATATTTTATTCTATAAGGAAAACTTTCTCTTTAAACACGTTTATTTGGGTCAAAATGAATGTTGCGTAAAACATCGTTATGACAACCCAAAATCACTAGTATAGGGATTCGAAAATAAGATAGATATATAAATCTCATATACTATACAAAACATTTCCTTTCGAAAATCATTTGCTATAACAACAGTCTTATAGTCCATCATTTTCATTCTTCTCAAAAACGTCTATTTCAACAATGAATGTTGAAATCTATGTATTCAATATTTAACACATTTTAAAATATCTTCAAATAATTTTACTCCATTTAAAATATCACTTCCCAAAACATTTATTTATTTTAAAAGATTATTCACTGTCCAAAATCGTGAATATAATTCTTTTATCTAAGCTCAATACTTCAACACATTTATTAACGGATAATTCACTGTCCAAAATCATGAATATAATCCTTTTACCAAATTCATTACTATTGCACATTTAATTAAAGGATTATCCACTGTTCAAAATCGTACATGAAATTCCTTTAAGAAACTTCGATATTTAACTTGTCAAATCAATTGATTTCGAATCCATAAATAATGTTTATAAATTCATATTTACATAAAAACTTCAATATACAAGATACCATCATCAACCAATATTTATCTCATTTATATGCCAAAACTCAAATTATAAGCTAATTACTTATAATTCTCTTATTTACAAAATCATTCCTTTTACAACTTCATCAATTTATAAATCTATAAATCTTATTCACTTATAAGATTCAATTATCACTTCATTTTACACTTATAAAACTTCTTTACAATTTCATCCCTTTGATTTATAAAAATTCAGTTTCATAAATCTTATATACATACCATTTGTAATAAATTCAAAAGTCTCCATTTATACTATTTCAAAAAAAGTTAACTTCACATTTCAAAAATCATATTCTGATTATATTTCCCAAAACATAATTTTTATAACATAAAAATTATAACTTTTATTTATTTAAAATAAATTCTTTTCCTTTAAAAACTCAAAAATCAATATAACATATATTTCCAAAATCACTAGAAAATCCTTTTTAATTTGGAAATCATCACTTACATTATAAAATTCCAAAAATAGGCCCAATGTTGCAACAGCACTAAATACATCAATCACGGCATCCAAAACATCATATATCATATGATAAAAGGATATTTCATAATATCTGTAAATAAAACCGATACTGGTGAGGAATCTAGTTAGATCCCTCTGACCCTTCACCTGCAAAAAATATACATATTAGAATATGTGTACAATGTCCTCTTCGAGACAGACACGCGTACAAAAGGATCATCCGCTCATACACGGGAACATATATGGTCTCATCTGCTCCAACAGGTAGGAATATATCCAAATACCAATCAATATATAGGCAATATATCATATATTATCCAAACAATCATCGGTCATCATAAATAATTTATTTCTCGCTTATATAAAAATATCAGTGAGTCAGAAAGAGTGAGTTGTACTCACTTTGGTTGCAATAGCAGTTGTAGTGTTTTATTTCAAATAAAATTAATCAGGCATTTAATTTTACCCAAAATTTACACTAGTTTCAATCAACTCCAAACCAACTCTAAAATGTAGTGCTCTACAATATGGACCCAACGCAATTTGTTTCGTCCAAAACGGACCTCATATGAAGAAGTTATACATTTTTAAAGTTTGTACGATTTAAATAATATAATTTACACCTTTTTTTAAGACCTTAAAATAATCGGGCCATTCAATTTGTTGAGATGAGATCTAAGCCGCATCTCCCATCTTCCCCATCACGTTCGAACATCGGGTCGAACAAACCCAAAGCCGTCGAATTTGCCCTAATTATTGTGCCACCATCGATGCCTTTGACGACGCTCAGACCGCACCAGGGAGCGCGCCCATGCAAGCCTCACCTATGGCATGAACCGCGTTGAACTTGGTTGCCTATGTCGCTCGAGCCATGTGTGCAAACCGCCGGCCTACAAATGAGATTTTCGGACGATCCTTTGCATGATTTTTGATCTCAACGGTTGATATAGAAGATCTGACATGCTCTTCAATTTTGTAGTTGAACATTTTTTATGAAAGTGAATGGATTAGAAGAGATCGAAGGAAGAAGATCAGCCATTTTCGGCCACTGAAATTATAACCGATTGCTTGCCCTAGTTTTCTTTAGGGTTTGTGCAAAATGAAGATTATAACGTCCTTTAATAGAAATGTGACGGCTCGGATTTTGCCCGCTCAAAAATCGACATCCATACTTCAAATCGTACTCGAATGTCATAGATTCGACCGTTCAAATCCGATTCGCCGGAGCTTATAACAATCATTAAGTAAACAACACAGCGGAATAAAAGAATAATACATTGATATACAGCTTTGATACAATATCTGATACAACAGATGATCTAATAGATATCAATATACATCAGAGATATGATACAATAAACAGCAGCGGAAAGAAAATAGATGACATCTAACATACGGAACAATATAACTCTAAAATAGTCTTCAAGGAAGAACTCCGAGAACTAACTGCAACTCCATTTCCAAGAACTAATCCAGCAATAGCTCGAACTCCCAATAACATATCACCAAGCTCAGCAAGACTGGTGTGATCCAAAGACTGAACCAACTCCAGATAATCCACTATATCTAACTATCTGTAAAACCCAACTCTAGACTGCTCGTGTAGAAAATAATGAGCACCCAGAGTTTAGGAAAGAAACAATAAACTCCGGATCAGTCGTGGGACTGGTGTGAGCAACAAAAACAGTTTATCTATTAAAAACATTCAACAAAAGATTTTCAAAGTCAATTCGCAATGCTTTTGAAAAATGAGACTACCATAAGGCCTCCCGCACACACACACAATGCAAACGCAGAATCGGAGGAGATTTCTCCTTATGATAGTCAAAGATGCTTGATACGCATTAAAAAGAACATTTGATATTATTACTAGTGCATAGTGTAGGAAAAATTCATTTCGAAAGTAGAATATAAATCTTAGCCAACATAGACATTTCGAACTATGCCTACTATAGCTACCATCCAAACAGTGGTGACCACCATAAGTGAATGGCAGGTCCTACAACTAATACCGTACAAGTTTCGTATTGGGAATTGGATTTCCAACAAATGGTCAGGCCAAGGAACTTCCCATTGCCACATGAGAATGCCTCTGGAAAGACATCCCCGAGAACCAAACCGGAACTCTGCCAACACAAGGCCGGGTTACCCCTAACTGGGTAACTACTAACACGAGCACGCCATTCCCCGATCGTAAACGACCTTTCTCACGGGATCCCGAAAACCAACAACCACAAAGTAATAAATTCGTAGTAACCACATAGGTTAAATATCTGGGCTCCATACCATGATACCACCTCTATCCAGAAGGAAATGTACATACCCTAAAGGGTGCTACCCCTCATAACCTTGCCGCATCTTTCCTGTTTTGACCATTTCCGGGGTGTGAGGTTCGACGAAGTCACGTCCACAAAAACATACTTTATACAAAAGCCATGCTTTGGGTCAACAAATGATCAACACAATGATCACCAAGATAGACGATCAAATAAATGATCCTATCACAATAATCAACACAATGATCATTTTAGCAACACTCAGCATGTCACATTACCAAATTGGGAATATATCGCTGATAACTTCAACTATATAACCTATGAGCTCGTACGTCTCAGAGAAGGGTGTTAAGCTAAAAGAATAAATTCTCCGCCACCAACAGAAATATATTTGAAAGAAATCGCCTTTATATCTCAAGTTGTAATGTCAGACATACAATCCATACAAGTCTGTTCCGGGCTCGAACAGAACCGAAGGCACTTACAAAGAAGTCCTTTCAACCCGGATATTCACAATCCCGATCGGATTTTCCCATCACTTAGGGAGTTTCTATACCGACGCGACTCGGTGCAGAAACAATCGATAGGTCGTCCTATCGCTTTCGCAAATACCCGGTCTTCATCACCGGTCTTCAAATGCTATCCATAACGACGTATCACATATTCGGAATGGGTTATACGACACAAAGGTCCTTTCCCGGCTAAACCGAATAGTGAGCGAAAATATTTTCAAACATATGGATATGGGATTTCAATTAAGTCACAACTTAATAATTCAAACTTTCTTTCAAATGGTTTAACAAATTACCATCTCAAATCTCTTAACAGAAAGATTCATTTTCACAACCTTTAACGGTTTAAACAGTTTTCACATTTTAATCTTTTAAACAAAAGATTCATTCACAGATTTTCCAAATCAATCTTCATTTCAATTTGATTAACTCGTTAAATCTTTAAATCAAAGATTTAACTTATAGCCTTCAAAACAATTTCATTTCAATTTGATTTAAACAAATCATCAATTTAAATCTGTTAAAAATAAACAGATTTAATTCATAGTTTTAAAAAAGAATTCATTCATAACTTAGGAAAATCATTTCTCTATTCAATCTTGAAATTCCCCTAATTAACTGGAATCTCAGTTCTTATCTAAAAGTGTTTATCATTTGAAAACAACAGTTTTCATTTTGGAAATCTGATTCATTTATACGAGTTGAAATCCTTGAGTTAAATTCAAATTCCCAAAAATAATACTTTAAAAATGGTTTAATTCATAATGACTAGTATAATATCATTAATCCCTAATTTCAAATTACTGAATTCAATTTCAAGTATTGAATTTAAATTTAAATCAACTTATTTAAATTCCAAAACTTAATCAAGTAATTTAAAAATAATAAATTCTATTTTGAAATTCCATTCCAAAAGCTTTTCACATTTATTCCGATTCCATTTCCAAAACATTTGAATTTAAAAATTCAAATTTAACTATTTCACAAATCTGCGACTTAATCGATTTCCTCGTGAAATCCATAATTGTGTGTGTATGAGTGTGGTCCAGGGGTTTAACTCAATAGTGCAACATCATTTCAATCATCACAGATTAAAACACAGAAATATAATTGATAAGCGATATAAACTATAACGCTTATCATATATTCACAGATTCACAGATAATATACAAATATATCATCAATAAATGAATAAATACACAGCTCACTTCACAGAACAAACTATCACAGATCAGATAGGAAAAACAATTCAAGGCAACTCATACAATACAATTATTCATTTATTATTTCTCTAAGTAATTACCTTTCCAAAATTATCGAGTGATTATTCTGAATTAGTTAAATTAAGAATTTAATTTAAACAGATTTGATTAACCCAATTAATTTTATTGAATAATTTATTTCTAAATTACTGTTATTAAATAATTATACTTAATACAATCCACAATTTAATTTATCACATTAATTATCAAGATTAATCACATTAATAAATTATCAAATAAATCTCAAGTAAATGATCCTTATTAACTATTCATAATTATTTAATTACTATTCTTAAGTAATTGAACTCAATTTAATTATTGTTAATTACTCTTTAATTAGCCTTTGAAATCATATAATTAATCACTAATTATTTAATTAACCATTAATTCTCAATTAATTAATCATTTAATTCTCAATTAAATTACTAAATTAATTGACTGTTAATCATTCATTTGTTAACTTAAGTAGTTAATTGCAAATTCATTTATCACCCATCATCCATTACTAATTACAACTAAAAATTTAATTAACCAATCTTTACCCACCATTATGAAGAAATTTATATAAGAGTTTAAACCCAATTATTCAATTTCAAATCATTTTATGAAATATACGTGAACATTCTAAAGTTGTTTAAATACTTTAAATTTTTATAAACTTCATTTATTTCAAGCCAGAATTCAAGAGTTAATCTGAATTCCATGTTGACTTCAATAAACATTTTAAAGTTATTAAACAAGTTTGAATTAAAACAAAATTTTATTCTATTCAAAATCTAATTGTACAATCTAAATTTGAATTTGTATTTAGACCTTTTATTTAAACTTGTTTTAAATCCTACATTTCAAATTTTAAAACCCTTATTTAATTTGCTTTAAACATTTAAAATGGTTTAAATGTTTATATTTTATAAACTGGTTTTATTTCAAATTTGCATCTTAAAATTTGCTTTTAAACCCAGGTTTTAAAACTTGTCTTAAACTTTAGTTTTAAAACCTTACTTCAGTAAACAACACATATTTAAAAACAAATCAAACAAACAGGTTACTGTAAAACCTGTACTTATATTTCCCCCAAAATCTGCAGTGCTTCAACAACCCAAGCCCACGCGAAAACCTCCCCGAGTCAAACTAACGTTTGCTTCGAGTCACGCATCCGCTTCACCGAGAACACACCCCATTCCCTCTCGTGTTCGCTCTGCTTCTTCCACAACCCCCCAAACCCAGATACCACCTTCCTTCCTCCCCAGTGCACACACGTGCACCGTGCACCTACCCACGCTCCTCCGGCCACCGATGAGCACCGCGTCCATCCCACACACACACACAAACACGCGAGATCTCAAAGCATTATCCAGATCGAAGAAAGTTCGATCAGATCGAATTTGACCCAATCGAACCCACTGACCCAAAAACCCAACGTACCATCACCCACGACCACCGGCCACCTCGAAACTTGGTCCGAAGCTTCGCCGATGACCCACGCAACTACTCCCCCTGGTGCGATCGCCTCTAATTCCCTGATGCCCTCGCATTGCCTCGACAACCGAGCTAAACCCATTACCCCTCTTAAACCCTAGTTTCGATCCAACCCAAAAATTTACTCATTCGAAATTTTTTTTAGTATTTTTCCTGCGATCATCGATCATGTTAGCTCCTCCCCACCAATTTTCGACTTCTCTGATCAACTGTGTTACCCGAGGCAACCCCATCTTCCCAAAATGATCAACACGGCCATGCCACTTCTACTCTTTACAAAAAAATATGAATTGAGCTTTAAAAATCCTATTTATGATTAAGCAATCAGTTCCTAAACTTGAATCGAAAATTCAAGATGTTCGAAATTTTGATTTATGTTATGTATTACTGTCCTATGCTTATTCCCAGAGCAGCTCAACCTTTTTATTATGAATTTAAAATTTTAAAATTCACTTTATACTTTCCTAAACAAAATTTGTTTATATACTTTACTCTAACAATCAATAGATTTGAGCATACATGATTTTTTTGAAGCAACTTAGGCTGTTGGAATGTATAAACAGAGGCAACATTTGTATATGTATATGCATTCCTGTATAAATGCAGAGAGAAGCACCAATATATACATGCATTCAACATAGAAATCTCAAAGATTTTATGCAACCAGTTTACTACTTAAATGAAGTTCCTCACAGATTCTCAAGCAGGGATTCAAAGAAATGGTTTTTTTTAAACAAAATTTAAAGTTGCTCACCTTGTTTCCAGAAAAGAACAGAGGCCTCTTGTCTTGTTGATGACAATTGTTTTCTAGTTGTAGCTTTCCCTTTCTTTCTTTTTATTTTGCTTTCTCTGCTTTGCTTCTTTGTTTAAATCTTTAGATGATATTTACTTTAAATTTTCTCTCAGGCATGCTATAATTTTTAGTGAATGAATGAAATAGGATAGAGGTATACATGTAGAGAAAAATGTTTGTACAGGGATTATTAATGTTTGTTTGTACCATAGTTATGGGCTGAGATGATTTTGCTTTGATATGCTATTGTACTTGGTTATGCATGTTAATGCATTTGTTTACTTCAGCCTTACTTCGGCTGAGATGAAAATGTGTGCTAAGGACATGGCATTAATTGCCATTGTACATATTTATTTGTTTATGCCTTTACTTCTTGTTTACGGCCTATGTGTTTATTCCAGCCTGCATTCTTACTTCTACTTTATTTTGTTTCAATTATTTTGTTTACTTGCATATTTGTTTTGTGGCTGCAACTTCATTTTGTTTTGCAAAAGGATATGGTTGTAGAAATTTTGTATTACTTTACTTTTCTTTTTGTTTTATATTTTCTTGTCTTGCATACTTGTATTTATTTTATTTTTAGTTTAAATATTTATCATAAATTTTACTTTAAAAACTATTGTTTTATATTTCTCTATTTACACACATATTTTATATATATCTTATTAATATTGTTTTTTAAAAAAAAACTCCTTATTGAAATTAAAATAAAAAGAATTTATCTTTATATTAATAAATTCCTTATTTATCAACTATATTTAAAAAGAACAACTAACCTTTTGTTTAGTTATGCTTTTATACTTCATTTACATAGATATAAGGCTATTATAATTATTGTTAGAATTGTTGCCAATGTATTTACTTTATACTTGAATGTATTTGTATTTTATTTATAAATCTCGATTCGATTGAATTCAAAACTTATATTAAAATTTATATTTATACTTGTAGTTTATATTACTTATGTATTGAATTCTAGTTAACTTTAACATTTATTTCTAACCATAAATTTATTTGAAACATTTATTGCTAATACTTTTTTTTTTACTTTGTTCATATATACCCAAATATACATATATATATATATATATTCACATATATACATATATACATAATATTTAAAAATTTAAATGATTTATATAGAATATATTTGAACTCGGGGAAACTCGCATCACTATTTATAATTAATTTTATAAATTTTGATTCAAAATTTCATTTAATTATTAATTTAAATTAAATTAAAATCTAGGGTCGTTACAAACTTCCCCCCTTAAAAGAATTTCGTCCACGAAATTCGCAGGCACGAAAACAATACAGAGATAGACGAAAGATAGAAGAAATATCTTTTCAGATCAAACTGGATATCGATTCTGAATTTGGCTCATCAAATCAGAATATCAACAATAGATACAAGAAATTATAATAGAATTTCAAATTCGGTTTTAAACGATGTCGTTTTATCGATACAATTCAATTTATTCTTCATATTCCACTAATCAATTTAATTCAATTTAAAATTTTCAATTCATTCAAAATTTCCAATTTCTAATTTCTAATTTATTCAAATTTTTAATTCTAAATTTCAAATTCATTAAAGTTTAAAACGAAAAACTGATAAGAAATCGATGAAGATACGAAGTAAAGATTTCCCACAACGATTCGTAGAGCATCACCGCACCGAAACTTCTTCTTCTAGAGCTGGTACGAAGAAATCAAAAGAATTTAGAAACGAATCAAAATTTATAGAGAAAGTTATTTCCACTGTTGTTATAGAGTTTTGACTAATTATAGTCGTATTTCCTGTCCTCTATCTCGTTCTCTTCTTGCACTCATACTCACTATCAGTGGATAGTAAAAGAATTTACTGAGGCATTCAAACGGATATCTTAAGGATTACTCATTCTAGGATTTACTTCACCCTATCTCTAATGAGTTACTTAATGTGTTACACTCCTAAGCTAAAGTTCAACCCTTAGCTCTGATACCAAATGTGACGGCTCGGATTTTGCCCACTCAAAAATCGACATCCATACTTCAAATCGTACTCGAATGTCATAGATTCGACCGTTCAAATCCGATTCGCCGGAGCTTATAACAATCATTAAGTAAACAACACAGCGGAATAAAAGAATAATACATTGATATACAGCTTTGATACAATATCTGATACAACAGATGATCTAATAGATATCAATATACATCAGAGATATGATACAATAAACAGCAGCGGAAAGAAAATAGATGACATCTGACATACGGAACAATATAACTCTAAAATAGTCTTCAAGGAAGAACTCCGAGAACTAACTGCAACTCCATTTCCAAGAACTAATCCAGCAATAGCTCGAACTCCCAATAACATATCACCAAGCTCAGCAAGACTGGTGTGGTCCAAAGACTGAACCAACTCCAGATAATCCACTATATCTAACTATCTATAAAACCCAACTCTAGACTGCTCGTGTAGAAAATAATGAGCACCCAGAGTTTAGGAAAGAAACAATAAACTCCGGATCAGTCGTGGGACTGGTGTGAGCAACAAAAACAGTTTATCTATTAAAAACATTCAACAAAAGATTTTCAAAGTCAATTCGCAATGCTTTTGAAAAATGAGACTACCATAAGGCCTCCAGCACACACACACAATGCAAACGCAGAATCGGAGGAGATTTCTCCTTATGATAGTCAAAGATGATTGATACGCATTAAAAAGAACATTTGATATTATTACTAGTGCATAGTGTAGGAAAAATTCATTTCGAAAGTAGAATATAAATCTTAGCCAACATAGACATTTCGAACTATGCCTACTATAGCTACCATCCAAACAGTGGTGACCACCATAAGTGAATGGCAGGTCCTACAACTAATACCGTACAAGTTTCGTATTGGGAATTGGATTTCCAACAAATGGTCAGGCCAAGGAACTTCCCATTGCCACATGAGAATGCCTCTGGAAAGACATCCCCGAGAACCAAACCGGAACTCTGCCAACACAAGGCCGGGTTACCCCTAACTGGGTAACTACTGACACGAGCACGCCATTCCCCGATCGTAAACGACCTTTCTCATGGGATCCCGAAAACCAACAACCACAAAGTAATAAATTCGTAGTAACCACATAGGTTAAATATCTGGGCTCCATACCATGATACCACCTCTATCCAGAAGGAAATGTACATACCCTAAAGGGTGCTACCCCTCATAACCTTGCCGCATCTTTCCTGTTTAGACCATTTCCGGGGTGTGAGGTTCGACGAAGTCACGTCCACAAAAACATACTTTATACAAAAGCCATGCTTTGGGTCAACAAATGATCAACACAATGATCACCAAGATAGACGATCAAATAAATGATCCTATCACAATAATCAACACAATGATCATTTCAGCAACACTCAGCATGTCACATTACCAAATTGGGAATATATCGCTGATAACTTCAACTATATAACCTCTGAGCTCGTACGTCTCAGAGAAGGGTGTTAAGCTAAAAGAATAAATTCTCCGCCACCAACAGAAATATATTTGAAAGAAATCGCCTTTATATCTCAAGTTGTAATGTCAGACATACAATCCATACAAGTCTGTTCCGGGCTCGAACAGAACCGAAGGCACTTACAAAGAAGTCCTTGCAACCCGGATATTCACAATCCCGATCGGATTTTCCCATCACTTAGGGAGTTTCTATACCGGCGCGACTCGGTGCAGAAACAATCGATAGGTCGTCCTATCGCTTTCGCAAATACCCGGTCTTCATCACCGGTCTTCAAATGCTATCCATAACGACGTATCACATATTCGGAATGGGTTATACGACACAAAGGTCCTTTCCCGGCTAAACCGAATAGTGAGCGAAAATATTTTCAAACATATGGATATGGGATTTCAATTAAGTCACAACTTAATAATTCAAACTTTCTTTCAAATGGTTTAACAAATTACCATCTCAAATCTCTTAACAGAAAGATTCATTTTCACAACCTTTAACGGTTTAAACAGTTTTCACATTTTAATCTTTTAAACAAAAGATTCATTCACAGATTTTCCAAATCAATCTTCATTTCAATTTGATTAACTCGTTAAATCTTTAAATCAAAGATTTAACTTATAGCCTTCAAAACAATTTCATTTCAATTTGATTTAAACAAATCATCAATTTAAATCTGTTAAAAATAAACAGATTTAATTCATAGTTTTCAAAAAGAATTCATTCATAACTTAGGAAAATCATTTCTCTATTCAATCTTGAAATTCCCCTAATTAACTGGAATCTCAGTTCTTATCTAAAAGTGTTTATCATTTGAAAACAACAGTTTTCATTTTGGAAATCTGATTCATTTATACGAGTTGAAATCCTTGAGTTAAATTCAAATTCCCAAAAATAATACTTTAAAAATGGTTTAACTCATAATGACTAGTATAATATCATTAATCCCTAATTTCAAATTACTGAATTCAATTTCAAGTATTGAATTTAAATTTAAATCAACTTATTTAAATTCCAAAACTTAATCAAGTAATTTAAAAATAATAAATTCTATTTTGAAATTCCATTCCAAAAGCTTTTCACATTTATTCCGATTCCATTTCCAAAACATTTGAATTTAAAAATTCAAATTTAACTATTTCACAAATCTGCGACTTAATCGATTTCCTCGTGAAATCCATAATTGTGTGTGTATGAGTGTGGTCCAGGGGTTTAACTCAATAGTGCAACATCATTTCAATCATCACAGATTAAAACACAGAAATATAATTGATAAGCGATATAAACTATAACGCTTATCATATATTCACAGATTCACAGATAATATACAAATATATCATCAATAAATGAATAAATACACAGCTCACTTCATAGAACAAACTATCACAGATCAGATAGGAAAAACAATTCAAGGCAACTCATACAATACAATTATTCATTTATTATTTCTCTAAGTAATTACCTTTCCAAAATTATCGAGTGATTATTCTGAATTAGTTAAATTAAGAATTTAATTTAAACAGATTTGATTAACCCAATTAATTTTATTGAATAATTTATTTCTAAATTACTGTTATTAAATAATTATACTTAATACAATCCACAATTTAATTTATCACATTAATTATCAAGATTAATCACATTAATAAATTATCAAATAAATCTCAAGTAAATGATCCTTATTAACTATTCATAATTATTTAATTACTATTCTTAAGTAATTGAACTCAATTTAATTATTGTTAATTACTCTTTAATTAGCCTTTGAAATCATATAATTAATCACTAATTATTTAATTAACCATTAATTCTCAATTAATTAATCATTTAATTCTCAATTAAATTACTAAATTAATTGACTGTTAATCATTCATTTGTTAACTTAAGTAGTTAATTGCAAATTCATTTATCACCCATCATCCATTACTAATTACAACTAAAAATTTAATTAACCAATCTTTACCCACCATTATGAAGAAATTTATATAAGAGTTTAAACCCAATTATTCAATTTCAAATCATTTTATGAAATATACGTGAACATTCTAAAGTTGTTTAAATACTTTAAATTTTTATAAACTTCATTTATTTCAAGCCAGAATTCAAGAGTTAATCTGAATTCCATGTTGACTTCAATAAACATTTTAAAGTTATTAAACAAGTTTGAATTAAAACAAAATTTTATTCTATTCAAAATCTAATTGTACAATCTAAATTTGAATTTGTATTTAGACCTTTTATTTAAACTTGTTTTAAATCCTACATTTCAAATTTTAAAACCCTTATTTAATTTGCTTTAAACATTTAAAATGGTTTAAATGTTTATATTTTATAAACTGGTTTTATTTCAAATTTGCATCTTAAAATTTGCTTTTAAACCCAGGTTTTAAAACTTGTCTTAAACTTTAGTTTTAAAACCTTACTTCAGTAAACAACACATATTTAAAAACAAATCAAACAAACAGGTTACTGTAAAACCTGTACTTATATTTCCCCCAAAATCTGCAGTGCTTCAACAACCCAAGCCCACGCGAAAACCTCCCCGAGTCAAACTAACGTTTGCTTCGAGTCACGCATCCGCTTCACCGAGAACACACCCCATTCCCTCTCGTGTTCGCTCTGCTTCTTCCACAACCCCCCAAACCCAGATACCACCTTCCTTCCTCCCCAGTGCACACACGTGCACCGTGCACCTACCCACGCTCCTCCGGCCACCGATGAGCACCGCGTCCATCCCACACACACACACAAACACGCGAGATCTCAAAGCATTATCCAGATCGAAGAAAGTTCGATCAGATCGAATTTGACCCAATCGAACCCACTGACCCAAAAACCCAACGTACCATCACCCACGACCACCGGCCACCTCGAAACTTGGTCCGAAGCTTCGCCGATGACCCACGCAACTACTCCCCCTGGTGCGATCGCCTCTAATTCCCTGATGCCCTCGCATTGCCTCGACAACCGAGCTAAACCCATTACCCCTCTTAAACCCTAGTTTCGATCCAACCCAAAAATTTACTCATTCGAAATGTTTTTTAGTATTTTTCCTGCGATCATCGATCATGTTAGCTCCTCCCCACCAATTTTCGACTTCTCTGATCAACTGTGTTACCCGAGGCAACCCCATCTTCCCAAAATGATCAACACGGCCATGCCACTTCTACTCTTTACAAAAAAATATGAATTGAGCTTTAAAAATCCTATTTATGATTAAGCAATCAGTTCCTAAACTTGAATCGAAAATTCAAGATGTTCGAAATTTTGATTTATGTTATGTATTACTGTCCTATGCTTATTCCCAGAGCAGCTCAACCTTTTTATTATGAATTTAAATTTTTAAAATTCACTTTATACTTTCCTAAACAAAATTTGTTTATATACTTTACTCTAACAATCAATAGATTTGAGCATACATGATTTTTTTGAAGCAACTTAGGCTGTTGGAATGTATAAACAGAGGCAACATTTGTATATGTATATGCATTCCTGTATAAATGCAGAGAGAAGCACCAATATATACATGCATTCAACATAGAAATCTCAAAGATTTTATGCAACCAGTTTACTACTTAAATGAAGTTCCTCACAGATTCTCAAGCAGGGATTCAAAGAAATGGTTTTTTTTAAACAAAAATTAAAGTTGCTCACCTTGTTTCCAGAAAAGAACAGAGGCCTCTTGTCTTGTTGATGATAATTGTTTTCTAGTTGTAGCTTTCCCTTTCTTTCTTTTTATTTTGCTTTCTCTGCTTTGCTTCTTTGTTTAAATCTTTAGATGATATTTACTTTAAATTTTCTCTCAGGCATGCTATAATTTTTAGTGAATGAATGAAATAGGATAGAGGTATACATGTAGAGAAAAATGTTTGTACAGGGATTATTAATGTTTGTTTGTACCATAGTTATGGGCTGAGATGATTTTGCTTTGATATGCTATTGTACTTTGTTATGCATGTTAATGCATTTGTTTACTTCAGCCTTACTTCGGCTGAGATGAAAATGTGTGCTAAGGACATGGCATTAATTGCCATTGTACATATTTATTTGTTTATGCCTTTACTTCTTGTTTACGGCCTATGTGTTTATTCCAGCCTGCATTCTTACTTCTACTTTATTTTGTTTCAATTATTTTGTTTACTTGCATATTTGTTTTGTGGCTGCAACTTCATTTTGTTTTGCAAAAGGATATGGTTGTAGAAATTTTGTATTACTTTACTTTTGTTTTTGTTTTATATTTTCTTGTCTTGCATACTTGTATTTATTTTATTTTTAGTTTAAATATTTATCATAAATTTTACTTTAAAAACTATTGTTTTATATTTCTCTATTTACACACATATTTTATATATATCTTATTAATATTGTTTTTTAAAAAAAAACTCCTTATTGAAATTAAAATAAAAAGAATTTATCTTTATATTAATAAATTCCTTATTTATCAACTATATTTAAAAAGAACAACTAACCTTTTGTTTAGTTATGCTTTTATACTTCATTTACATGGATATAAGGCTATTATAATTATTGTTAGAATTGTTGCCAATGTATTTACTTTATACTTGAATGTATTTGCATTTTATTTATAAATCTCGATTCGATTGAATTCAAAACTTATATTAAAATTTATATTTATACTTGTAGTTTATTTTACTTATGTATTGAATTCTAGTTAACTTTAACATTTATTTCTAACCATAAATTTATTTGAAACATTTATTGCTAATACTTTTTTTTTTTACTTTGTTCATATATACCCAAATATACATATATATATTCACATATATACATATATACATAATATTTAAAAATTTAAATGATTTATATAGAATATATTTGAACTCGGGGAAACTCGCATCACTATTTATAATTAATTTTATAAATTTTGATTCAAAATTTCATTTAATTATTAATTTAAATTAAATTAAAATCTAGGGTCGTTACAAGAAAATTCTCACAAACTATTCATCTGGAATTTTTTTCCAACTCCAAATGAAGCATGCTGCCTGGCATTTATAATATTTTACCCTATTTCAAATATAATGGAATATATATCGGGAGCCAATTCGAGAGTATTTGAAAGATAGGTTTTCAAATCGACTTATTTAAATTTAAAATTCGCTTAAACAAATTTCAAAGTGGTTTAGCTTGCCCCGAAAAAACCGTGAGTACGATTGACATGAAATTTGAAATCCTATAACAATATAATATTGCGGATCCAATAAAACTAGTTTCGTTGAAATCCGAGACTGTTTGAAAAATGGCTATTTTTACCCATTAATTAAATATTAAAATATTCAATTTCTTCAAATTAACTTTTAATTCAATTTTAAAAGTTCTCCAACATCATTCTAATTCAAATAGTATTTAATTCAACTTTATAAATCATTTTTATTCACACTAAATCAAATTTCCAGTTATTTACACAATTTCAAATATTAAATCAACGATATAATTATCCAATTAAATCACTATATTTCAAATATAAGTTATTCAGCTTATAAAACTACTTGTGAATATTTAAAATTAATTAAATATACGAATTTCAAATGACTGAAATTCTAAGTCGTTACATTCTCCCTACTTAAAAGAAATTCTTCCTCGAAATTACCAAGTAAGAAAAAGTCACAAAATCCGTTAACTTTTCAAAACAATTCATTCAACTAGATATCAAATTCATTTAAACTTTTTAACTTTTCCCATTAATTAAACTTCTTACAAAAACTTTACCAAGTTTTCAAATCCATTTATAATTATCTTTTCAAAGCCAACTAATATTGTTTCACTTTTATAACTCAAAATCAAAATTTTAATTATCATAATTTTTCCAATTTCTCAAAAAAATTATAACGCCTTAAATTTTAAAAAAAAGTTCTCCATAGCCTACATTCCACGGTTCGATCGTAGTAGGATCACAACATACACACACACACACACACAAAATACATATCTCATCTTCGAGGATGAGGCATCCAGTGGAGAAAAAGTGTAAAAGTACGATATGTGACTCGAGATTTGTACCTTATATATTATTAGCAAGCATATACGGCTAATATAGCACGAAAGTAAGCTCTAAATTCGAAGCATACGCCATCAGCACCTACTAAATACTCAACAAACAAATGAGAAACGTTTATATATGAAAAGTAATATCAATATACAACATATACCGATACAACAACTATATATGGCAATATACCAAATGCAACATAAAACAACAAATGCAACCATCAAACCACTATCATCCAACTAACATCCAACAAACCAATATCTATCCAATCAATTCATAATCAAATCAACATTGATTCACTTTTCATTAATATTCATTGAATTGGTTTTCAATTTATTAATAATTGATTAATTAACATTGGATTTTACTAACATTCATTTATCCATTTTCAATTAGTTTACATTCACTACTTTACATTAATTTTTGTTCACTTCCAAATTCAAATTCAAATTCAATACTATTTAGATTCACTTAAATTCCAATTTTGATTCAATTAACTAACTTTCAATTTCATTAATTAAATTTCATATGAATTTTTATTTACAATCCCCTAACAACAATCTAACACCCAATGCATATCCAACATCACCAAATTTACTTAATTTACTTTACTTTACATTCATTAATTCAATTTGGTTAACACCTTTAATTTCAATTGGTTTAACATCTAATTAACTTTCATTCAATTATTCAATTTCTGATTCATTTCATAATTAAAGTTGAACTTCATTATATAACATATTCATTAATTACTTCATTTCATTAACTCACTTTATTAATTCATTTTGTTGTCAAATTCAACTTCATTCAACATTACTTAAGTTATGTTACATTTCATTTCATCTTCATTTACATTTACTTTCACTATACAACTTAAGTTCACTCCTAATTTAATTCAAATTCTATTTTATTTAACTTTTTACTTAAGTCAAATTTCATGTCACTATCCAATTTCATATTTTATTTTTCATAACAAAATTGTTTAACCATTTTAACAATTTATTTTACTTACATTCTCACTTTATAAGTTGTTATATAAACTTCTAAGTTCATATTATATAATCACTTACCAGTTTAAGTTAAATTTCCATTTCAATAGCTTATCTAATCCAGTTCAAATTATTTAACCTTCCTTTAGTTAAATTTCAAATCATACATTTTATAATGCTAACTCAAATTCATTTTAACTTTACCAAAGTTAAAATCTTTATTTCATATTATAAGTCCAAATTCGTTTCACATATATTTATCAATTTCAACTTGGATTACAAATTCAAATTTGTTTATCAAAACAAAACTTCAGTTTTCAATTTACTATTGGTAGCAAATCCATCACACAGAAACTCGAAAGTGATACTGATGATGTTGTGGTCATCACCCTTATTATTTCCCAGCAACAGTAGTGAATTCGGTTCTTTTTATTATTTGAAAAATATCTTTTATTCATAAATCACATTTATAAATCTTTTACTTATTTAATTTCACTTATTCTCTTTACGTATATAAGATTCAATCCAAATTCATTTATCTTATCTAGATTTATAACTATATAACATCTTTTTACTTTGAAAAATAACTTTCAAATTCAATGGGATTCAAAATTTCAAATTCTTAGTTTAAATCCATTTTTTATTTATAACTCATATTTTTAAATATATTCATAAAGTTTCATTTCTTATATATAAGATTATTTCACAACTGTAAATCATTTTAATAATAATTTCATACTTATAATTCATTTGCTTATATAATTTATTCTTTTACAATTTTTGCTTTTATTTAAATTATTCAAACAGCTTCTATTAACTTATATATATTTACATTTTCAAACGACCAAATAATTCATTTATATACGCTTTAATATTTCTGAAAAATTATTCCTTTACATATAAATATAATCAAGGTAAAAGTATTTCACTTACCCAATTTAAAATAATATTATGTCGATTTGCCTCGTTTAAGTGTTTGGAAATTCCTATCGATAACATCGCGTCCCATATACCAACCAGAATTCACAAACAACTCAACGGATAAGTAAACACAATATAAAACATTTTATATTCACTAACAAATATGCGCTCATATATACAATACACTCAAACTCAATCTAGGGTGCTACTGTCTCTATCTATACTGAGTACACATCAAAGTTTATAAATATACAAAACCTAAGCTCTGATACCATGTGTGATGACCCACAAATCCTTACCCTTTGAATCGACACTAATCCACACATGTTCGACCCAAAAAGAAAAGACGGATGAAAAGTCAGGTGAAAGAAAAGAAGAGAGAAGAAGAGAAGTGAAGAAAGAGAGAAGATATAACCAAACAGAACAATACAGAATCTCACATCGCAGCGGAAAACATGTAGTATCATATCAATGATCTTTACAAAACATAAACTGTATATACATACATCAATCAGAGTACAACAATCAAAAAATAATTAGCAGCCTAGACAGTTATAATAACTTGTCCTCACAATTGCCGATAATATACAACAACTAAGCAGCGGATAATCAAACAGATATGTGTATACGAAAATGAAGATCTCCAGCTCTTCTGCTGAAGCTCCAATAGCACCAAATCTAAACATGTAAATATACTTGGTCTGACCGGAGCATTGAATAGGAAGAACTCCCGGATCAGTCTGGTAAACAAACGTGAGAAACATACTCAATTGAATTTATTAAAGTACCAAACTTTTCCTTTATCAAAACAAAAGTATCTCATAAGACACGACCATACATAAACACGGACATGTTTTACCTTACAATAACTAAAACATTTCATATCAAATCATTTGACATTATACTAGACGAGAATAATATAAATCATAGCCGAAATAGTTACCTATATAGCATTTTGAGGCTATTCATTACGCCTTTACAAATGAAACCGCAAGCTCGTAGTGGGGTTTGGATTTCCATACAAATGACCAGGTAAAGAGACTACCTTTTGGCAGTACATCTCTAAAGGAATATACCGAGGACCATCACAAAGGATCATCTACCAACACAAGATCGGCCCACCTCTTTGACTAGATGGTACCGAATATATCATCCTTCGATAAAAATTACCGACCTTTTTTGAGGGCCCACTAAGCATACAAACCACAATAATTAGATACACGACGTCATAGCATGTAAAAATATATCTAGACGAGGATGATCATACCCTACTTGGGAGCGACCCACTTAGCCTTGCCGCATCTTACCATGTTTTGGTCATTTCCGGCTGATGAGACCTTATGTAACAATTACCTTTCACATATCAAAAATCACATCAGTTCGAATGCCACATGGCCACTTCCGTTGACCACTAATTGCCTTCCACAAAAATACAACCCGTGAGCTCATACGTCTCAAGGATGGTGTTAAGCTAAGAGAAGTTGCCTTCCCCGCCACCATTGATGCACGTTCGTAAAAACCAATGTACGTAATCTTCAGAAATGCAATTCAGACAAACATCCATAAAAATTGTCCAGGAATAGGATAAAACAAAGGTACTTTCCTACCACATTATGTCGGGAAATCTCTAGGATTAGTAGAAAATAGTCCTTGCATTGGATATTTTATAATGAAGAGACCACTACTACTGGATGTATATTGGGATTTTAAATCCAAAGGATCAACAAGCAGTCCTCCACTATGAAAATCCTAAATATCAATATCATCAATAACCGACACAATCGAATGCATATACGTTGGTCCGAAATGGTTTTCAGATAAATCTGATCCCGGTCTCTTTGCACCAACAACGCAAAAGCGTTTCTCAAATTCACACAAAAACTAAGCCTCATAGACTTATTATGTCTCCAACTTTCAACTTGCTATCCTTCAGCCAAGAAGGAAGCTCAATAGATTGGAGTAATACTCTACACTACACGAATCAACATCCTCGACACAAATGATAATCTAGCCTACACAGAAGGCTACGTACTAAGTGTACGACTAAATAGTTCCCACATCAAGTCGAGGAACTAAACTTTGGCCGAATTTGATAGTCAGTTATTTAACTATCAATGAAAACAAACAAATATTTAGCACAATAACAATCTTTAGGCCCTTTTAATTAATCTTTCATTCATTTAAATCACTTGCCAAATATTCACTTCAAAGTTATCTTTAAAAGATATAATCTCAAAACCATTTCAACTTCTATAGTGGAAAACATTTCCAAATATTATTTAATAATAAGTAATTCACAAATCTCTTTAATTTCAATACTTAGAAAATATTACATATACATAAATCAGGATTAAGTATATATTTTATTCTATAAGGAAAACGTTCTCTTTAAACACGTTTATTTGGGTCAAAATGTATGTTCCGTAAAACATCATTATGACAACCCAAAATCACTAGTATATGGATTCAAAAATAAGATAGATATATAAATCCCATATACTATACAAAATATTTCCTTTCGAAAATCATTTACTATAACAATAGTGTTATAGTCCATCATTTCCTTTCTTCTCAAAAACGTCTATTTCAACAATGAATGTTGAAATCTATTTATTCGATATTTCACACATTTTAAAATATCTTCAAACCATTTTACTCCATTTAAAATATCACTTCCAAAAACATTTATTTATTTTTAAAAATTATTCACTATACAAAATCGTGAATATAATTCTCTTATCCAAGCTCGATACTTCAACACATTTATTAAAGGATAATTCAATGTCCAACATTGTAAATATAATCCTTTTACCAAATTCATTTCTATTGCACATTTAATTAAAGGATAATCAACTGTCTAAAATCGTGGATGAAATTCCTTTAAGAAACTTCCATATTTAACTAATCAAATTAATTGATTTCGAATTTAACAAAAAAGTTCATAAATTCATATTTATATTTTTATAAAAACTTCAATATACAACATACCATCATTAACCAATTCCATTTATCTCATTTATATGCCAAAACTCAAATTATAAGCTAAATACTTATAATTCTCTTATTTACATAATCATTCTTTTTATAATATCATTAATTTATAAATCTATAAATCTTATTTACTTATAAGATTCAATTATCACTTCATTTTACACTTACAAAACTTCTTTACAATTTCATCCCTTTGATTTATAAAAATTCAATTTTATGAATCTTATATAGATACCGTTTGTAATAAATTCAAAAGTCTCCATTTATACTATTTCATAAAATAGCTAACTTCACATTTCAAAAATCATATTCTGATTATCTTTACCAAAATCATAATTGTTATAACATAAAAATTGTAACTTTTATTTATTTAAAATAAATTCATTTCCTTTAACAATTCAAAAATCAATATAACATCTATTTACAAAATCATTTGAAATTCCTTTTTAATTTTCAAATTATGAATTAAACATTTAAAAATTCAAAAATAGGCCCAATGCGCAATAGCATTAAATACATCAATCACAGCATCCAAAACATCATATATCATATGATAACAGAATATATCATAATATCTGTAAATAAAACCATTACTGATGAGGAATCCAGTTGAATCCCTCCAACCTGTCACCTACAACAAATATACATATTAGAATATATGTACAATGTCTGCTTCAAGGCAGACGCGTATACAAAAGGGTCATCCGCTCATACACGGGAACGTATAGGGTCTAATCTGCTCCAATAGGCAGGAATACATCCAAATACCAATCAATATATAGACAATATATCATATATCATCCAAACAATCTTCGGTCATCACAAATAATTTATTTCTCACTTATATAAAAAAATAACAGTGAGTTAGAAAGTGTGAGTTGCACACACTTTGGTTGCAATAC
Organism: Allium cepa; assembly: GCA_030765085.1. Taxonomy (NCBI): domain Eukaryota; kingdom Viridiplantae; phylum Streptophyta; class Magnoliopsida; order Asparagales; family Amaryllidaceae; genus Allium; species Allium cepa. Next base: position 751,112,407 of record CM060931.1, on the reverse strand, counting down.
CAGTTGCAGTGTTTTATTCCGAATAAAATTAAACAGGCGTTTAATTTTGCCTAAAATTTACACTAGCTCCAATCAACTCCAAACCAGCTCTAGAATATAGTGCTTGTCAATACGGACCCAATGCAATTTGTTTCATAAAAAATGGACCTCGTATCAAGAACTTATACATTTTTAAAGCTTGTACATTAAATTATATAATTTACATCTTTTTTTTAACCTTAAAATAATCGGTCCATTCAATTTTCTAAGATGAGATCTAACCGCATCCCCCATCTTCCCCCAACACGTTCGAACATTAGGTCGAACAAACCCAAAGCCGCCGACTTTGCCATAATTATTGCGCCATCACCGATGCCTTTGATGACGATCAGACCCCACCAGCGAACGCACCCACGTGGACCTCACCCATGGCATGAACCGCATTGAACTCGGTTGACTCTGTCGCGCGAAACATGTGCGCAAAACGTCGGCCTACAAATGAGATTTCTCGACGATCCTTTGCGTGATTTTCGATCTCCACCTTTGATATAGAAGATCTTGACGTGCTCTTGAACTTTGTAGTTCAACATTTTTGATGAAAGTGAATGGATTAGAAGAGATCGAGGGAAGAAGATCAGCCATTTTCGGCCGTTGAAATTATAACCAGCAGCTTGCCTAGTTTTCTTTAGGGTTTGTGCAAAATGAAGATTATAACATCCTTTTATACAAAATTCACGTGCACTATTCACCTGAAGTTTTTTTGAACTCCAAACGAAGAATGCCACCGGGTGTTTATAATGTTTTACCCCTATTCCGAACACAATGGAATATATATCGGGAGCCATTCGATCGTATTTGGAAGATAGCTTTTCAAATAGACTTATTAAAATTTTAAATTCCCTTAAACAAATTTCTAAGCGTTTAGCTTGCCCCGAACAAACTGTAAGTCCGATTGACATGAAATTTGAAATCCTACAATAACATAATATTACGGATCCAATGAAACTGGTTTCGTCGAAATCTAAGACTGTGTGAAACGGCTATTTTTACCCGTTGATTAAATATTAAAATGTTCAATTTCTACAAATTAACTTTTAATTCAATTTTAAAAGATCTCCAACATCATTCTAATTCAAATAGAATTTAATTCAACTTTATAAATCAATTTTATTCACATTAAATCAAATTTTCATTTATTTACACAATTTCAAATATCAAATCAACGATTTAATTATCCAATTAAATCACTATATTCCTAATATAACTTATTCAGCTTATAAAATTTACTTGTGAATATTTAAAATTAATTAAATATGCGAATTTCAAATGACTGAAATTTTGGGTCTTTACACCCTACTTGGGCGATGCACTTAACCATGCTGCGTCCCCCTTGTTTTAGTCATTCTCAGTTGATGAGGCTTGATGCTACGTTTTACCTTTATATAGCATTTTCCACTTAGAATGCTAACATTGCCCTTCAGGAAACAATGCAATTTTAGTATTCATCCATACAAGTTTGTTCTGGGCCTGAACAAAACAATTAAGAGCTCCGTCTTCAATTCCAACATCTTCAAGATGTCTACGCTTCAAAACGCATTCATTAGTGAAGTGGTTTCTAGACAACGTACCCGATCTTGGTCTCTTCAGAACAAATTTGATAATTCCCGGTAAACTCAACCTCGATTCTTTACAAAATAAACAGTGAAAGTTAAGAGCAGAGAACACGTTCTGACCGTTAGTCGACGGATTTCCTTATCATTGTCCTAGGAGAACAAAATGAGATTTATACACACAGTACAACAACATCGGAAATGACTGTGCCATATAACTCACGTCCTTCTCCTAGATATTTCCAAAATTACATTTCGGTCTGATTTCGATAGTCAGTTTATTTAACTATCCAACAACAAACATTCTATCAAGAATTTAAATCCATAAGGAAAACCAACATTAGTTAAGCACTAAGCAACACTAAGCCTTCTATAATAAATCCTTCGATTTACTCAAATTACTTTGTAAATATCAGTACCAAAATACTTTTACAAAGATGTATGTATACACCCTCAAATCCCTAAATTTTCAATACTTGGAAAATATTCATACACTTATCTCAACGGGTATAATTATATTCACCAACATTTAGGAAGGTTTCCTTTTTATTCAATTCTAAAATCATTTATAAACTCAATTACACGTCCACAAAATCGTTCATAAAATTCCTTTTATAAATCAATGAACCTATTTTTAAAATTCTTTTATAAACATTTAAAACCATTTATAAACGCTTTTATACTTTTTAAACAATCTTCCTTTATATTTTCCAAATCATATTATAACATCCTTTTTATATAAAACCTATCCATTTATAAATTTCAAACATGATTATAAATAAATTATAACCATTTACCTTTAAACACTACTATATACTATTAACATTATAAATAAATAAATAAATAAATACTGAATTTAAAACATCTTATAATAATTGTTAGTAATTTCCAAAATATTTTTAAATAAACCATAATGATTTTTCTTCAACAATTTTATAAATACTAATAGTTAATTTCCAAAACTTTACTGATGAACAATTATAATAATTCCAAACCATATTAGTAATTTAAATAATTAACTTTTCAAAATAATAAAATATCTATAAACCACTTCAAAACAATACTAATATAAATGAACAACTTTTAAACATAATTATATTTCCTTGATAAAATTCAAACTTAATTTTCCATATTTATAAAACTATATTTATAAATCACTTTTAATTTATGAAACTTACTTTCATAAAATCCCTTTATTTATGAACTCCATTTATAACTCTATTTCCTTTATATACCTCACTTATTTATAAAGTCCTACATAAAACATAATTTCAACCGTTTTTATTTTTTCCTTGCTTCTATAGGTATAAATTTCATTTATAAATCTCTTCAATTTTTAAAATATCGTCTAACAATTCCAATTTACCCTCACTTTCAATTTTCAAATTAGAACCAACTATTTCTAAAATATCATTCCACGTCTTAGAATAAATCAACCGTTTGATTTATTTCCCCAATCTATTAAATGGTAATAGTTCCTTTTAATTTATAAAACACCATTTATAAATCTATCTTTTAATAAATAAAATACAATTTTACAAATCTTAACTTTATTTGTAAAACATCACTTTTGTAAATTATCATATTTATAAATTTCACCATTATAAATAAATTATAATATATGTAACTATATATTTAACTTTATATAAAATGGTTAATAAATATTCATATCAAAAAATGTTTCTATTTTCTTTTTAAAACTATATCCCTTTATTACAAAGATTAACTTATTTTCCAAGATTTAAAAAAATAATCTTATTTCATATTTCAAAAACTCTATTTAAAATGTTTTATAAAACTATTAGATTATAATATCCTTTAAAATCGTACCTTTGAAAAATAAATTACTTCTTCAAATAATTCAAGAATAACTTTTAAAACATACATAATTTTCGAAATCGTTTCGAAATCCCCTTTTTAAATTAATCATTATTTTGTGGTATCTTAAAATATCAAAATACAAGGCCCAATGCTACTGAAGCACTAATAAGCAAAATCATGTTCATGTCATCTATATAGCATCCAACATATCATATATTACAATATATATGAAAAACAAAATCAACAGTGTGAGGAATCATATTAGATCCCTCCAACCTATCCCCATGCATCACATACGGTATATAATCATAAAATATAAATCAACTGCTTCGAGGTGAGATTCGTATACAAAGGGTCATCCGCACTTACACGGGTACGTAATAGGGTATCATCTGCTCCAATAGGCAGGAATATATCCAAACCAACGATATAAACTAGTAAGTCATCCAATAGTCAATGACAATCTATAATAAAATATCCACGCATCCAATAAATAGTTTTTATTGACTATATAAATTTTCTAATTAACTAAAAAGGTGAGATTAACTCACAAAAATTCCAGAAATAGACAAAGTGCTCCAGTTTGGATTAAAATTGAATAGTCGTTCAACTGAACCTAAAATTTCCATTAGCTCTGAGTCCATCCAATCCAACTCTAGAGCATAGTGCTGCTGAGACGAGCGCAACGCAACCTGTAGTGCTCGAAACTGACCTCGTACGAGAAAGTTGTGAATAATTTAATATTCGAGATAATTAATTTCATAATTAACATAATTAATTAACATTAGAACTATAACCTTCTTCCTCTATTCCCTCTCATGTTCACAATCCAGGCACGCTGCTCTTTTATTTTTTTATTATTTGAAATTGATCGAACACACGCTCAACCCCCACGATGCCGCCGGGAAGAATGCCTCCGCCTACATCCGCTTCACCACAGCCAACACGTGGGCATATGCACGTGAATCAAAATCGTGACCCTAAATCCCACTCATGAATGGAGCGAGTTTGTCATCACCTCGGTCAACGATAGCTCGATCCAATCGTTAGATAGCCTCGTATCGTCGGTCTCTACAATTTCCTAGTTAAAGCCGAAGGCCAATTCGTCACTTAGAGGCTCTGCTCAACCATGGTCGTTCGATGGTTATGTTTTTAGTGGCAACTGAAATAGTTTTCAGGGTTTGGGTTTTCAAATGAAGGAATTTAATGGCCTTATATAGAAAATTTTCCACTATTCATCCGTCAAGATTTCAAACTCCAAACTTAGCATGCCGCCAGGCGTTCTATATGTTATACCCCTATTCCAAACTGAATGAAATATATATAGAGAGCCAATTCCATCATATTCAGAAATTATCTTTTCAAAATCAAATTATTTTAATTAAAATCCTTCAGTTAATTTCTAGCATTTATAACTCGCATGACCAAACGATAAATCCAATCACCACCAAATTCGACAGCGTATATGATTCACTATTGCAGATCCGACAAAACTGGTTTCGTCAAAATCCGAGGTAATGCCCAAGAAAATTATTTTTACACGTTAATTAAAACGGATAATTTCCAAAATCGTTTTAATCAATTTTAAAAGTTTACTATCTTCATTATTGTTCCAATAGATTTTTAATCAACTTTTGAAATCATTTTTATTCATATTAATTCAAGATTTAATTATTTAAACAGCTTTAACATCAAATTTAACAATTTAGTTATAAAATAAATCGCTATATTTGAAATATAAGTTATTTAACTTCTAAAATTAACTTTTAAATATTTAAAATCCGTTAAACATTCCAAATTCAAATGACCTAAATTCTAGGTCGTTACAAAAACATAGGACTCCACTAGTAATATCTGAATTAGTTAAAGTTAGCTAATTATAAAATATTGAATACTCTTAATTACTAATTTAATCTTTTAAAATAAAGGGATAAATTGCATTAAATTCTAAACTATCTTTAAAAGTTTAACTAAAATTCTTTTCTCATCCTAAACAATTATCAATCCAATCTTTCAAGTGAAAAGAAAATTTGTCGTTTAGATAATATTAAAGACAATTCGCCTAAAATAAAGTTTATTTAAAGTTATTTATTTTTTATTTTTTATTTTCTTTCGGCACGGCAACCCCGTCTGATGTGCACTGCATAATAGCCCAAGCCTATTGTGTAACGCGGCAGCCCATGGCTGCTGTGTTGCATAGCAGCTCTAGTTATTCTGTTTCAGAGCAGCATCGGCTGCTGTGTAACACAGCAGGCTATGGTGACTATGTAGCACAGCCAATAACACATCAGCGCCACTGTTTTCGATGCCCCATCCTTATTTTTCTACTTCAGCCCATGCTACTGTGTAACATGGCAGCTCAAGCGAATGTGCTTCACAGCAGCCAGCCCCTTAATTGTTATGCAGCACAGCTATTGTACAGCAACTGGCGGCACTTCATCACAACTATTTCCGTCACTTCCCTCCCCTCTTTTTCTTTTTTTACCTTTTCCATATTTATTATTATTTTATTTTTCCCAAGAAACTTTCAAGGTGAAAACAATTTAATATCTATATAAAAAAATTCATACCCTCCTTTGTTTCGAGGCATTCGAACATGTATATAATATGCATCAACATACCCTAACAACAAGCTTTAAATTTTATTCCATCAATCATCATCACCAACCAAAGACTAAATCATTGCATAGACAACCATTTTAATTTATAAACAACAAATAGAGGTGTTAACACCAAGTTATTACTAATTCAATTCTTAGTTTTTTTCATTTCTACCATTCATCCAATTTTTCCAAATTTCAATGTTTAAGCCAACATAAGAATTCCAAACCATAGAATTGGAAATTAAAAATCAAAACATCACATACCTGAAACTCCAAGAAAGCAATATCTAGGCTCTATAACAGTTAGCCCTTTATTTTTTTCTCTTTCCCCTTCCAATTTCTAACCAAAATAAAAAATCCCTAAATAGCTATATGGAAGAGGAAAAAAATGAAAAGTGATATGAATAAGGACTAATTTATGGATACTTACACTTGGAAATCCTTCTTTTAAGTATGTTGAAATTTCCTTGGTTGAGAGAGTTAGTTTTAGGTTTCCGTTTGCGTTTGAGAAAGAAATGTTTTTGGTTTGAGAAGTTACATACAATAAACAGAAGAAGTTACTTGGATGGGGTTTTATCACTGAAGCCCCTTTCTAGAATTCTCTCTTTAAATATCTTTATTGCTATATTATTTCTTCCCTTATTTAACAAAACATGATGATTATGTATTGTCTTGCATAGGAATATTTCCATTTTCCACTCATATTAAATTAGTTTCTAGATATCTCTAAATAATGTCTTAAAAATGAATATTTTATTTATTTCTAATTTGCATGAAACTTTTTTTATTTTCTTTTAATATTAACATATGGATAGAATTAATGTAAATTCATATTCCTATTTTATTAACATTTTGCATGCATGGAAAAAAACATATTTACATCTAATTGAAAATTTCCATACCATTCTCTCAATTTAGAAAAAAAATTAACTTTCATAAAATTTCCAATAATTTTTGTTTTACCAAAAATAATTCATTTATTTTCAAAATGAATTTGGTTACCACAAAGAAAAAATCATATTCTGTTTTCTATATTCAAATAAATGATTCGTCAACTATCTATTCACTTTTCATCCATAAATAATTATTTATTTTTAATTCTCAAACTAATTAAACATTTAATTTTACCAAGTTAATTATTAATTAATTAATTGATTCCTAATTTAGTACCCTTAAAAAATTGGGATATTGCAATCATAGGGAGGAGTGAATTTTGAGATAGGATCATATTCGTTTTAGGTACCTTTGGAACTTTGTTTCTCACAATATATACTCGCCTATTCAATCAAATCATATCAATTTATTTTCCTTTACAAGTTATGTTATTTACTTCCTTATATATTCTACGAACTTATCGTAAACATATTGCATGTCCATCAAATCCGCATGTTGAGGTCTATGATAATTCATCTGTGAATTTAACAAAGTATGTGGACCAATTTTTGTACCATTAGACATATGATTGCAAACATCTATAAGTGTCAATTTGAAGAGTTCACCCACTCTATTGTTGCTACCATTGAACTTTTTGTTTGGCATTAATCGTTTGAGACGCAATTCAGTAATACCGTATAATTCACAATCATATGATTAAAGAATTATTTTTTTAAAGATATGACTTAGCCAATAATTTCAAAATAATTGTAAAAATTTCAGATACTTCTGTATTTTCTAATGCATCACTTTTGTTATAAAAACAAAAATAATCATTATAGATTCATCTTATAATGAATATTCATAATAGTATTAAAATTAACTATATTTATTTTCAACCAGAATGAAAAACATTTATTATTTTATAAATAATACTTGTTATATTTACAAAAGCAATCTTTCATAATTTTCTACATCCACTAATAAAAGTCATATTATATGCTCCTACTATTTTCGCCATTCAATAATAGCTCAGGAAATATGAGGTTCCATTAAACCACTTATTTTGTGATTTTATTTCATCGACTATAACCAGATTACAGTGTAACGACCTAGAATTTCCGATCCTAAAAACTCCAGATAGTTAGGGAAAGAAGAAAGAAATAGAAGAAGAAGAAGAAACACCACAAAGATTCTCACATTCGCAGCGGATGAAAATATAATATCAAACAGTAACAGTGTACAAAAGAATTCTGTATCTGTCAAATACATTTATAATACATCAGAGTTACACATATATACAGACACAGGATATACACAATCATCATGTTTCAAATATACAACAATATAATACAGCGGAAACACTCTATACGCTCTTGCCATCCAGCTCGCCTCCTGAGCTCCAGAACGCCCTTACCTGAAAATCAGTAATACTCGGTCTGACCCGAGCATTACATCAAAGTAACACCCGGGTCAGGCTGGAAACTAGCGTGAGTAAACTCATTTAACATGGAATACAAAGCATACAACTTAAAATAAAACCCGGGGTAACTCGTATTAATATACAAATTCACAATTAGTAATAGACTTCTCTAGTTTCACACATCAATATCTAAGTACCAAAAACTTAGATCAAATAGTCTAATTCGCTTAAATCATTTCATTCCAGCCTATTGATTTCACATATCAATCTATGAAAATTCAAAGTGGTTTCGGGTATTTACTAATACACGACTCCGGTCTCTTCGAATCCCATGTCATTAAAACCCAAGTTATTCAAGTGAATACAATTCAATTTTAAATAATAGATGTCACTTACACAATAATGCATCTCGATAGCCACATCATCACTATTCAACCCGATCATATCACAAAACATTTCATATCAGAAATATCAACCAATTCAAAGCATTCAGTATAATCCATCCATAAACAAGGTTAATTGATCACACAATTAATTTAAACAAAATAAATTAATTACCTAACCCTTCTTATTTAATATTAATTTCAACCCATTTGTTATTACTTTAATTAATCGCATGCATTTATTAACCTTTAATAAATCTCAATAAGTAATTAACTACCCTCTATTTAATTACATTCGGTATTATTCTTTAATTATTTATACTAAGTAATTGACTACCCTTTTAAGACCCAGTTGACAAATAACAAGTTAAGTAAACCTCAGAATGCCATAATTTAACATACTAGAACTATTTAGAAATCCAAACATTCAATTTAAATTAAATGTGACGACCCGGAATTTTGGCCATATTATTTTAATAAATATTTAATCCAATTAAATAAAATGTAAACTCATCATTTTAAAATGAATATGACTTTTGAAAAATTTTGTCGTTTGTTTATATAGATTTGTATTTTGAAAAGGAAATTTGATTTTGAAAATTTAAAATAAATCTCTTAAAATATGTACAATAAAATCTACCTTATATAATTGAATAAAAATATTTTGCCTTGTTAACATTTAGTGAATATATATATATATATGAATAATAATGTTTAAAATAAAATTTAATTCTATCAATATAAAATATAAAAATAAAATATAAGTAAACCATATGAATATAATTTAAATATTAATAGTTAAAATATTAAAATATTAAGAAAAATAAAAAAATAAAAAAAAGCAAGAATTAAGTAGTTAAAGTATGCATACAACATAAGTTTAAAATTTTAAGAGCAAAGTATAAAATAAGACAAAAATATGAATCGTGAAAACTAGAAGTTAATGAAACAAAAATCTGTATACAAAATATCTATACGCAACAAAACATAATAATAATGTGTAACAAATTAGGAAACATGGCATTAAATACCATCATGTCCAGCACAAGAACAAATCACTTCATTTCAGAAAAAAATCTTGCTGACCAAAGAAATAAACTATACCAGATAAAGCCTACTCTGTACAAACTTGTCTTCTTTATATATATGCAATGCTTTTTCGTTCAACATAACAAACCAGGAAATAGTGAGCACTTCCATTTTTTTCAAACTTAATCGACGTTTCGACAATACAACAATCAGGCAAGAAGATTTAAAAAGGAAGATCAAAATTGCAGCCTTCATAACAGATTTGCTCCCTGATTCAAACATAGCACAGGTGAGTAAACTCTAAAATGGATATGTTTTGGATTGGTATGTGATAAATTCTTGAAGTATGATATGGAGTATGTTGTGCATGTTGATTTTATATGTGTGATAGTATCTGTGATTATGATTGGGAAAAGGCAAAGCATGCTTCTGTTCCAAATGTTACAGGCTTAGTCCTGATTTAAAATTTATATCATCAACTGAATGATTTTTAGGCCTAGATCTCCAAACAAAGGGTGTTCATTTTAACTTAGGAAAAGTTTTAAAAATGTATTTATGTGGAATAAGTTTGAATATATATATATATATATTCTGGAAAACAAAGGACAGCGGAAACTTAATATGGGTTAAAATCAATATCAATAATTTGTTAATACAAGCGTATAACCTGAATCCCCTTAGTAAACTAGGATTTTAGAAACCAAAATCTCAATTTATAGTTAAGTATTCGGGAAGCAGTTCGTTGATGAACACAAATTTTTTTTTAGACAATTTCTGGTGATCGTCGAACTTTTAGGTTGATCGGGATTTTGTTGAGGCTTACTTGGCGATCGGTAGTGTCAGGAAAAATGGTGTGGCATTTTTAAGATGACCATGGTGGTTGGGGAACGGCGAAGTAGGGTTTTGGAGGCTGTTCTGGCCAAGATTGTTGAAGTGTTGATTTCTTCGTCGGTGGTGGTTCAAGGTGGACCGGACAGGGGGGAAACGTGGCGTAGGGTAGTGACGAGGCTCGGGTCTGAATTTTACGACCTCTGGTGGTTGGTCGACGTCGAGGCGGGTCAATTTGGGATGGTAGGTCGATTCTCGGTGTTACTGGAGGGTTGATTTTCGATCGAATTTCGATCGAAGATTTGTGCGCATCGATGAATTTGTTATTTTGGAGCGTGAGAAGGATGGGGCTGGGTTTGAGTGTCACATCTAGGTGATGATCGGAGGAGATGTTGTGCATGTGCATCGCGTGCACGATGAGGATCAGCACTGGAATTGAATCTGGTGTGGTGGTTTGGGTGCAATATGGGCTGCGTTCTGCTCTAGGTTGTTCGTGGTTCGGTGAGTTGAACGGCGAGTTGAACGGCGAGTTAAAAGGCGAGTTGATCGTTGTTGTTATTGTTCGAATTTGCGTTGTGTTCTTGGTGAAGGAATTGGAGCCGAGACGTGTGTTTGGAGGTGGAAGACGGGTCAACGCTTCATTTTTGGGCTTTGGCCCGCTTAATAAATTAGGGATTTTAAATTGTGGAGTATGGATGTAGTTTATAACCAAATTTAAAGCAAGAGTAAAATCTTTGTGTTAAACTTTCCAAATGCTTTTATCAAACAAGTTAGTCAAAGAAATTATTTAAAACTAAATTTTCCATGAATCTTTAAATTAGTTTATCTAATAATATAAATTTCAAAGGAAATGTAAATCAAATTTTAAACAAAGTATTAAGCAAGTCTTAAATGAATTTCCAAGTTTTAGAGTGTTTTCAAATTGTTGGTATTAATGTGATTGATAAGTTAAGCTATTAATTAAGAGATGATTAATGAAGGATTAATCGCTTAACGAAATTGATTTATGATAATTACTTCAGTTAAAGATAATTATTTAATATCATTAATTGCTTAGCGATTAATTAATTAGAAATTGGTAATTAATTAATTATTGATTAAATATTATTACTGTAAGTAATTTAAGAATAATTACTTAAATGGAATTACTTGGTTAAGTAATTAAAAGATAAATTTGTTAGAGATTAATTACTTAATATAATTAATTAAGGATTGATTAATTTAAGGATTTATTAATTTAGGGCATTAATTAAATGTTAGTTAATTAATGAATGTGATTAATGAAAGTATAATTAATTAATAACTATAGAATAATTAATCAGGGTAACTAATTAAGGAATTAATTACTTAGTGTAATTAATTAAGATGATGTGGTTAACTTTAGTTAATTAATTAAGTTAATTAATTAAAGGTAATTATTTGATTTAGGATAAGTATAACTACTTAAGGTAATTAATGAGGTGTAATTACTAGGTGAAGTAACTAGTGAATAATTACTGGATGCAATTAATTAAAGGAAAATTGCTTGTTGGGAAGTAATTAAAGGATAATTACATGGTGGAAGAAATTAGGTGATAATTACTCAGTTAAAGGCTAATTATTTAATTGAAATTTAAGAATAATTAACTAATCAAAAATAATTAGAGGATCATTAATGTAATTAATGAAAGAGATCAATCTTGCCTATGAATGATTGAATAATGATAAGTGCTTTGGATTTGTTGATATCTCTGATATGAATTGCTTTGTGATATGATTTGTTGGATGGTTAGTGAAAATGTGATTATCTATCAGATATGAATTTTTGGGTAAAGGGTTATCCGGTAATTAAAGTTGAGTTGTATTTAATAAAATAACTTAGGGTTAGACGACACTGAATTCGAAGAGACCGGAGTCGGTTATTAGGTAATACCTGAAATCACTTCGATTCTTTTTAGAGTGATTTGTGAAATCAATAGATTGGAATGAAAAGATTCAAGTGAATTGGGCCATTTAATCTAAAGTTTTGGTACTTAGAAATTGATGTGTAAAATAAGCAACGTCTATAGCAAATTTTGAATTTGTAAATTTAGACGAGTTACCCTGGGTTTTAAGTAAGCCTTTTGTACTAGTACTTTTTGTTAGATGGGTTTACTCATGCTGGTTCCCAGCCTGACCCGGGTGTTACTTTGATGTAATGCTCGGGTCAGACCGAGCATTACAAATTTTCAGTTAAGGATGTTTTGGAGCTCAGGAAGCGAGCTGGATGGCAGGAATGTATGGAGTGTTTCCGCTGTATTATATTATTGTATATCTGAGGCATGGTAATTTTGCATATCTAGTGTCTGTATATATGTGTAACTCTGATGTATTAAAATGAAATCAACAGATATAGTATTCTTTTGTAAACTTTTATTATTTATTATTATATTTAATCTGCTGCGAATGTGAGATGTTGTTGTTTCTGTTCTTCTTCTACTTCTTCTATCTCTTTCTTCTTCTTCATAACTATCTGGAATTTTTGGGACCGGAAATTTCGGGTCGTTACAGTTGGTATCAGAGCTGAAAGGTTAAGCGGGAACCTTGGCTCTGGTGGGGATTACTCCTTAAATAGAGTCTGTAGTACTCTAGGATGAGTTGAATATATATATATATATATATATATATATGAGAGCGTACTTGTTATTTTCTTATATAAGGATTTTAAATGATTTTATAGAAGAATATATTTTGATATATATAAAGCAATATTTCTTGATCAATAAATGTTAAGGTAATTGCTTGTTAAATTGTTGGAATTAAATTAAGTGGTAATAGAAATATTGGGATGTTTGTTTCCTAATAATAATAAAATGAAATGAAATGTTTTAAGGAAGTAAACATTTACATAAAGTATAACGTGGTAAGCAAATTAATATAAGGGTAAAAGTTGAATTCTTCTAATTAAGTCTAATTTATAGGTTAGGAAGCCCCTCTAGAATTTAGTCTTTGAGTGAGATGACTAAGATGGAAGAATGGAAGGGTCAACGCAGAAAGCAAAGAACAACTTCATGTAAGGATTGAGAAGAGGAAGTTCAAGAGTATGAGAATTAGGTTAAGGAAAAGGCTGAACCAGGACCTTATGATAATGTCACCTGCTATAGATGTTTCAATAAGGGACATTACGCAGCCAAGTGCAATAAAACAAGGGAGGAATTGAAGAATACATACCAACGGTTTCGCTCTGAGATCTTATGTTTTAAGTGTCATAAGAAAGGACATTTTCTAAAACATTGCCCTGAAGTGAGAAAGGCGAAGCGTAAACCTGTTGAACTGGTCAATATGTCGACTATCTGCTATCATTGTAAGAAGACAGGACACATTGCTAGGAATTGTTCCGAGAGGCAGAAGAGGAGTAAGGCTGTGGAACGTACTGTTGGAGGCGTGAAGGTTACCCAGATTGATGATAGGGTAGAAACATTTTGTGGTAAACGTTATAAGTGGGGACACCCTGTTGAGAAGTGTATGTTCGGGCTTTGCCCTTTGGAAGGAATTCCATAGGAAGGGTTCTTGTAGGAGTATTAGGGCTATGTTCTTTCCAAACCTCTAGGTAATAGGAAGGCATCTAGATTTATGACTTTTGTAAGACTCTTATTTTGGATAAATGTACGTAATGTATGAACTACTAGTATGTAGTGAATTAATGTATGGAATCATTTTGGACTTAAGACTGAAATGTTTAAGATAAAACTTCAAAGGTTGGGTCTTAAAAATTTAAGTTTGGTGATAAATTGAATTTCAAGATTTAGTTCTTTAAAAGAGATTTGAAATATTGTTTGAATTTTGAAATAAGTTTAAAATGGATTTTGGATTCAGGATTAAACGGTTTAAAGAGATAAGTTGATTTGATTTAAAGAATTAAATCAACATTTAAAAAAAATTAACTCGAATTTATATAATTCGAGATGGGTTAAAAAATTGAGATTTAAATTTCACTAGTTCAAATTGAATTTTGTTTGGAATTGAAGATGGATATGTATAAAAAAATTCAAATGGAAAATTTGAATTGGATCAATTTGAAATAAAATCGAAGATTTAATGAGTTCAAATTCAAATGGGAATTAGGACTAATTCATAGAAATTGAAATGAGTTGAAATAGAAGTAAATTCGATTTGAAATTCATCTAAATTAATTTGAATAATTTAGGAATCGTAATTAAAGTGAATATGTTTAAAACTCAACTAGAATTTGATTTGAAAGTTTGAAAGAAATTGAGAATTAATTCAACTTGAATTGGGGAGAAATCAATTTCGATGGAAATTGAAGTTATTTAAATTGGAATTGGGTCAATTTAAACGGAAGTGGAACTTTAAATTGAATTGTTGGGGAAGTGAACAGTTTTGACTCTGGACTATTTTCAATATAAATTGTTTTAATATAAACTTATTTTTCCAAGCTATTTAATATATATACAGCCTTTCTTTTTCAAAGCCAAATTATTTTATATTTATTTTACAATTATATTTGGAACTATTTAAAAAAATTCAAGAGTTTTATAAACTAATTACTATTTTACAAATTAATTACTATTTTGCAATTATCTAAAATTTCTATAATTATTTAACTATTTTCCAACTATTTTATAATTAGTTAACTTTTTTACAGCTATTTTGCAAACTAATAATTATTTTTCAGCTACTTGTCTATTCTTAAAATTTTCAAGCTATCTTCTACTTATAAACTAGTCGGAGTTCAAACTATTATCGGCTAAATACCCAGCTGAGATAAGAATTGATGATATAATCCAAATGAGAATTAAGGCAATTGTAAATAACTGAATGAAAATTTAAGGAAAGGTGAATAGAAAGGAAATTGATTTAGTTGATAATCAATGAAGATAGTTATGTAGGATGTACGTATATTACTATTCGCATAATGATTTGATCCATGTTCGAGCAAAGAATTTTGAGATAGTTATATCGATCCGATTTAGCATTTTTCACTCGATTTTCCACGGCGGACCTGGATATGGATTGTTGATTGGGTCTAGATATTCTCTATCATAGTTATGGCTATGCAAGGAGAATGACGGTTTCTGATCAAGAAACCAGATCTGGGTCCGCACTAGGAAGTCGGGTGGACGATACTAGTTCTGAAATGAAATTGTGTGATCGAGTGAGTGGTCAGATTGGTATAGCGTACGGATGATATTTGTTCATCGTACAGTTTTAAATGAAATTGAGATTGGAAAGAGTGATCAAATTTGAATATTTGATTTTGAATAAACAAAGTTATATATCTTTATTATATAAGATAAAACTATCTTTGTTGAATCTATAGCCAAAAGAAAATGGATATTGGAGGTGTTTGAAATATAAAAGGAGTTTTATAAAAGTTTGAAATGATCCAAAGTTTTAAAAATTATATATATCTGAATATATATATAAAGGATCTTATGAGGATTTTGGAAAAAGGTTTTGGTAACCTTTGGATGTGGAAAGGCTTTTGATTTTTGGGTAAAATCAATATGAGAATTTGGAAAGCCTAGTTTGAGAATTATCGATTTTGGGATAATTGATTTTGTGTAAAGGAGCTTTGTATGAGATCATACTAGGTGTATGATTTGAAAGATACTACATGTGTATAGTATAAAGTGTTCTGACGATGGCTCTGGGGAAAAAGGCGCTCCCTTGAAACGAACTTCTCAGGAGTGCCACCGGGTGGTGCTGCCTTAAGCCCTAAGGGGGGGTTCTAAAGTTGATCCTATGAGGAGTCCGGACAAAACTAGTTCCTGAGGATTATGAGTAGTGTATATCATAGAGAAAGTCGTGTGTGCTGCTGTGAGCCAACGGTCTACGTTTGATTTTATATCAGTAGACTGCGACCTATGGTAACATAGCAAAAGTTGTGTGTGCTGCTGAGAGCCAACAATCTACGTTTGATTTTACATCGGTAGACTGCGACCTGTGTAAAAGTGGAGAAGTTTCATTTTGACAGCGAAAGTCGTGTGTGCCGTTGAGAGCCAATAGTTATATGGACTTTTGCTGCGATGGCAACGTAACCCTGGAATGTAACTGCGATCTGTTGTGGGTTCCATGGCGTAATCGAGGGGCGCGGAGTGCCTACAGTTACATGGACTTTTGCTCCGATAGCAAAGTAACCCAGGATGTAACTGCGACGATGGATGGGAGTGATGACTTCTAGAGCTTTCTCACCAAGATATTTCCTCTATTTTCAAAAACTATTTTCTATATTTTCAATAAAATTATTTTTCCAAGTATTTTCACTGGATTTTGAAACGAGTCTATCAAGCACTTATAGATTTTCAGTCGTACGTCTGATCAACGTATAAACGAATTTCTGTGAGAACGAGAATGGACTTGTCAAAACATTCGGTTTATAAAAGTATTTTTATAAAAACTATTTTAGAAATATTATATAGATTTTTAAAGTAGTTTAAAAGTGAACAAAGAAAATTTATCTGATTTTAAGCATTTCAATAAATCTGACTTCGTTCCTTTTCGAGGACGAAAAGATTCAAAGGGGGGAGGAATGTGACGACCCGGAACTTTGGCCATATTATTTTAATAAATATTTAATCCAATTAAATAAAATTTAAACTTATCATTTTAAAATGAATATGACTTTTGAAAATTTTTGCCATTTGTTTATATAGATTTGTATTTTGAAAAGGAAATTTGATTTTGAAAATTTAAAATAAATCTCTTAAAATATGTACAATAAAATCTACCTTATATAATTGAGTTAAAATACATTGCCTTGTTAATATTTGGTGAATATATATATATGGACGATAATGTTTAAAATAAAATTTAATTCTATCAATATAAAATATAAGTAAACCAAATGAATATAATTTAAATATTGATAGTTAAAATATTAAAATATTAAAAAGAATAAATAAAAAAATAAAAGCAAGAATTAAGTAGTTAAAGTATGCATACAACATAAGTTAAAAATTTAAGAACAAAGTATAAAATAAAATAAGACAAAAATATGAATTGTGAAAACTAGAAGTTAATGAAACAAAAATCTGTATACAAAATATCTATACACAACAAAACATAATAAAAATGTGTAAAAAAAAATTAGGAAACATGGCATTAAATACCATCATGTCCAGCACAAGAACAAATCACTTCATTTCAGAAAAAAAATCTTGATGGCCAAAGAAATAAACTATACCAGATAAAGCTTACTCTGTACAAACTTGTCTTCTTTGTATATATGCAATGCTTTTTCATTCAATATAGCAAACCAGGAAATAGTAAGCACTTCCATTTTTTACAAACTTAATCAACATTTCGACAATACAACAATCATGCAAGAAGATTTAAAAAGGAAGATCAAAACTGCAGCCTTCATAACAGATTTGCTCCCTGATTCAAACATAGCACAGGTGAGTAAACTCTTAAATGGATATGTTTTGGTTTGGTATGTGATAAATTCTTGAAGTATGATATGGATTATGCTGTGCATGTTGATTTTATATGTGTGATAGTATCTGTGATTATGATTGGGAATAGGAAAAGCATGCTTCTATTCCAAATGTTACAGGCTTAGTCCTGATTTAAAATTTAAATCATCAACTAAATGATTTTTAGGCCTAGATCTCCAAACAAAGGGTGTTCATTTTAACTTAGGCAAAGTTTTAAAAATGTATTTATGTGGAATAAGTTTGAATATATATATTCTGGAAAACAAAGGACAGTGGAAACTTAATATGGGTTAAAATCAATTTCAATAATTTATTAATTCAAGCGTATAATCTGAATCCCCATAGTAAACTAGGATTTTAGAAACCAAAATCTCAATTTATAGTTAAGTATTTGGGAAGCAGTTGGAAGATGAACAGAAATTTGTTTTTAGACAATTTCTGGTGATCGTCGAACTTTTAGGTTGATCGGGGTTTTGTGGAGGCTTGCTTGGCGATCGGTAGTGTCAGGAAAAATGGTGTGGAATTTTTAAGATAACCGTGGTGGTTGGGGAACGGTGAAGTAGGGTTTTGGAGGCTGTTCTGGCCAAGATTGTTGAAGTGTTGATTTCTTCGTCGATGGTGGTTCGAGGTGGACCGCACCGGGGGGAAATGTGGCATAGGGTAGTGACGAGGCTTAGGTCTGAATTTTATGACCTCTGGTGGTCGGTCGACATTGAGGCGGGTTGATTTGGGAGGGTAGGTCGATTCTCGGTGTTACTGGAGAGTTGATTTTCGATCGAATTTCGATCGAAGATTTGTGCGCATCGATGAAGTGGTTATTTTGTAGCGTGAGAAGGATGGGGATTGGGTTTGAGTGTCACATCTGGGTGATGGTCGGAGGAGACGTTGTGCATGTGCACCGCGTGCACGATGAGGATCGGCACTGGAATTGTATCTGGTGTGGTGGTTTGGGTTCCATCTGGGTTGCGTTCTGTTCTAGGTTGTTCGTGGTTCGTGAGTTGAATGGCGAGTTAAACGGCGAGTTGATCGGTGTTGTTATTGTTCGAATTTGCGTTGAGTTCTTGGTGAAGGAATTGGAGCCGAGTCATGTGTTTGGAGGTGGAAGACGGGTCAACGCTTCATTTTTGGGCTTCGGCCCGCTTACTAAATTAAGGATTTTAAATTGTGGAGTATGGATGTAGTTTATAACTAAGTTTAAAGCAAGAGTAAAATCTTTGTGTTAAACTTTCCAAATGCTTTTATCAAACAAGTTAGTCAAAGAAATTATTTAAAACTAAAATTTCCATGAATCTTTAAATTAGTTTATCTAATTATATAAATTTCAAAGGAAATGTAAATCAAGTTTTAAACAAAGTATTAAGAAAGTCTTAAATGAATTTCCAAGTTTTAGAGTGTTTTCAAATTGTTTGTATTAATGTGATTAATAATTAAGCTTTTAATTAAGAGATGACTAATCAAGGATTAATCACTTAACGAAATTGATTTATGATAATTACTTCAGTTAAAGATAATTGTTTAATATCATTAATTGCTTAGAGATTAATTAATTAGAAATTGGTAATTAATTAATTGTTGATTAAATATTATCACTGTAAGTAATTGAAGAATAATTACTTAAATGGAATTACTTGGTGTAAGTAATTAAAAGATAAATTTGTTGGGGATTAATTACTTAATATAATTAATTAAGGATTCATTAATTTAGGGCATTAATTAAAAGTTAGTTAATTAATGAATGTAATTAATGAAAGGATAATTAATTAATAACTATAGAATAATTAATCAGGGTAACTAATTAAGGAATTAATTACTCAGTGTAGTTAATTAAGTTGATGTGGTTAACTTTAGTTAAATAATTAAGTTAATTAATTAAAGGTAATTATTTGATGTAGGATAAGTATAAGTACTTAAGGTAATTAATGAGGTGTAACTACTTAGTGAAGTAACTAGTGAATAATTACTGGATGTAATTAATTAAAGGGAAATTGCTTGTTGGGAAGTAATTGAAGGATAATTACATGGTGGAAGAAATTAAATGATAATTACTCAGTTAAAGGTTAATTATTTAAATGAAATTTAAGAATAATTAAGTAATGAAAGTAATTAGAGGATCATTAATGTAATTAATGAAAGAGATCAATCTTGCTTATGAATGATTGAATGATGATAAGTGCTTTGGATTGGTTGATATCTCTGATATGAATTGCTTTGTGATATGATTTGTTGGATGGTCAGTGAAAATGTGATTATCTATCAAATATGAATTGCTGGGTAAAGGGTTGTCCGGTAATTAAAGTTGAGTTGTATTTAATAAAATAACTTGGGGTTAGATGACATTAAATTCGAAGAGACCGGAGTCGGGTATTAGATAATACCCGAAATCACTTCGATTCTTTTTAGAGGGATTTGTGAAATCAATAGGTTGGAATGAAAAGATTTAAGTGAATTGGGCCATTTAATCTAAAGTTTTGGTACTTAGAAATTGATTTGTAAAATAAGCAACGTCTATAGCAAATTTTATATTTGTAAATTTAGACGAGTTACCTCGGGTTTTAAGTAAGCCTTATGTACAGTACTTTTTGTTAGATGGGTTTACTCACGCTGGTTCCCAGCCTGACCCGGGTGTTACTTTGACGTAATGCTTGGGTCATACCGAGCATTACAAATTTTCAGTTAAGGACGTTCTGGAGCTCAGGAGGCGAGCTGGATGGCAGGAATGTATGGAGTGTTTCCGCTGTATTATATTATTGTATATCTGAGGCATGGTAATTGTGTTTATCTAGCGTCTGTATATATGTGTAACTCTGATGTATTAAAATGAAATCAACAGATATAGTATTCTTTTGTAAATTTTTATCAGTTATTATCATATTTAATCCGCTACGAATGTGAGATGTTGATGTTTCTGTTCTTCTTCTACTTCTTCTATCTCTTTCTTCTTCTTCATAACTATCTGGAATTTTCGGGACCGGAACTTTCGGGTTGTTACATTAAACACTTTAAAGTTTGATTAGTTGGTTCCATCAAGTTAAATTAACCCGAAATAAATTAATTACTTCCATATCCTGCTTACCTAACATCTCTAATTTACGAACCATTTATATTTATATAAATCTAATGTTTGGAATTGATTAACACGTACAATAACTTATGACCCTTGATTTAACTATCAGTTTAAAACCATTTATCTTAACCATTTAATTAATCACATCATTAAACTTCATTTAATAGAATTTTGATATTAACTAATAATATAAATATTTATCTCAACTTAATTAAATTTAAGCTTAAATTCATTAAATTAGCATATTGGCCCATCCTTCTTCGGCCCAAATGTCTTTCTCTTTTCCTACCTTGTCTAACTTATACAAAATTACTACTAATTCCAATCTTATATATATATAGTGAGCAACTGTACACACTCACAGAGTAAGGAATTGTACAGGCTACTATAGCACATTTAAATTTATTTCACAAAACAGTTGCAGCCCCCTTTTTTTCTTTGTACCGGAACTTGAACATAATTTACAACAGGTACAATTTATTACTTCTTCTACAGGATACTGAATCATAAAGCCAACTCATCAACTAAATTCATATCTTAAGGTTATTAATATTTATTCTACTTGCATTTCACTCTTTTACAAACATGTACAGATTGTCAGATTATATTTATTTGCCTTTTTATTACTTGCTTCGCAACTCAAACAAATTACAAAACATGCACAGCAAGGAATCATGTCTGGAAGTCATTCAATGCATATCCTAATTCAGCCAAAACATGTTTCAGGGTTATTGAATTCACAATCATCCATCTCAAATCAAAACAACAAGCTGACAGTCAAAGCAAAAATGCTTTGAAATAAAAACGTCACATGTATTAGGTGTAAACAAATTCATCACCAAGTAGTAAATATCTCAAAATTAGATATTGATATGTGAGATAAATCTCACTGATCTTAGAAAATAGGACATCTCAATCACAAAACAGAATTTAGAATTAATTAAAGGCAGTCACACACATATCAACCAAAACAATCATTTAATTCAGAAAATTAGTAATCATACATTTAGATATAGATAAGTGAGTGTTAAAACTCACCTTAACGAAGCGAAGAACCCACTACTGTAATTGCGATGCCGCCTCGAAGCTCGCTGCGTCATTTTGGAATGCACCAAAATGCCAATTGCTATTCGCCCAATCCCGTTCGCTGATCAAAGCGCCGTATCCCATCTTCTACAACATCGACCAATTTGTTCCGCAAATTCCCTCCATCGCGATTCACGACCTGTTAGAAGCCCTAGCGTGCGCTTCCAGCCTCGAATCACGTGCGCGACAAAGTGGCAACCCTACCAGCATTAGCCGCCTAATCATGACATACCTCTATCGCCACGTCGTGTAATTCCCAGTGTTATTGAACGACACTGATGCCTGAGCGCTATGCCGTGCATCGTTTGGTCTTTTTTTTTCCTTTTCGCAAATCGATTTGGGCATTAGGGTTGAAGATGGAAGTGGTGGGTATCGAATTAGAATTGGAGCATTAACTAATAATAATAGCTTCTTTTTTTACGGCCGTTCAACAAAAGAAGGAGGAGAAAGATTGATTTTATTAAGGTGGAAACATATTGAATTGCCTTGCGTGAAGAATTTGTCTTGCATGTTTTCAGGGTTAAAGTTAAACGAGGTGATGTTTTGTATGCTGATGAGAGTATATATGTCAATCAATGAATATATATATATATATATATATATTATTTAAATTAAAATCATCTTGAATCCACAACTTAAAATCCTGATATAAATTCAGCATGTTTATAAGTCGTACGCTCACAAAACAACTCCAAACATTACGAAAATTGAAATCCGATAATAATACAATATTTCGGATCCAATGGAACTGGTTTCGTCGAATTCCGAGACTGTGCCTCGGAAGGCTATTTTTAAACGTCGATTTAAACGATATATTTTCAAAACTTAATACAACATTCCCAAATTGAATTTCAACACTTTTACTATCTTCGGTTCTATCAATATAAATTCCTCAAGCCTTCAAATTATTTTTAACAAGCTTAAAACTAAAGATTCAATATTTCACCCAACTTTCAATTTTTTAATTCAGTAATTTAATTATCAAATAAATAATGATGTTCGAAATTCAAGTTAAAATAAATCTCTCAAATATCTAAAATCAATTAGATATTCCAATTTCAAATGCTCAAAAATTCCGGGTCATCACATATAGTCTAGGGTTTAAAATCAAATATCTTGAACTCAACGAAATAACTTCCGTGAAAAACAGTTTTTTGTATAAAAATACAATTGATAAAGAAATCACATTTCTCATTCTATATTAAGTATCTGCTAATATTTTTAAAAAAATTCGTTTCATATGTCTTTGTTGAAAGAAATGAAACAACCGAAAGTGGGTTTAATTGGTGAATTTCAAAAAAAAATCAATTTTGGATATTTGCTGGGCCTATTAATTCTAATTTATTTTAGATCCAATCAAATATTTCCTTTAAATAAAATCTTATTTTATGTAATTTGTTTAAAAGTGAGTTTTAATTTAATTCAAATTAAATATATTATAATGGATGTGTCAAATATATTAATGTGTGTATTGTGTAAGTACAACATATAAATAGTGTACATTTATAAGTGCTGAGATTTCCACCACAATTGACACATTCACCCTTTTTATATGCATTTGTTTTCCATAGTTTTATTTCAAAATCATGTAAAATAATCATAGTACATATTCATATTAAAATTAATTTTGACTAATTCAAAAAAAAATTAAATTAGAATTTCAAAATCTAGCTTTGACTTAGGAAGAATTCAAATTGGATTTATATTTTTAAACAAAATCCATTTTAAAATTTGAATTAGATAACAAGTTTAAAAAACATATTTAAACTTTATAAAACATGTTGAAATTTTAACTTTTAACCTTTAACCTTTGCAACCATTATTTTAAATGAATCCATTAAAACTAATTTAATTAGTATTATAGTAATGTTTTCATAGATTTTTAGAACATATGATTAAGAAATTGTTTAAACTTCATATAACTTGCTAAATTTAACCTTTAACCTTTTAAATGGATACCTTCAAAAAAACTAGTTGGTTTGAAAAAACTAATTGGTTTCCAAAAAAATTATTTTCATTTTCCATTTATTTAATTTAAACAATTTTAATATGCAGATTGAACCAGACAACACATGCATATATACATTTGTTATAACATATATAATATTAATCTACACAATCAAATGATGTTTATATATGCAATAATGAAAAAACAAGAGTACCTAAAAGATGTAGTCTATTAATTTTAACTTAAATGAAGAATAAATCCTAGATTTAGCTGAGTATGCCTTTGGATTTTGCTATGATCTAGAGACGAACACTACCTTGTATTAATTTGATTTTATTTTAATTTTATGTTGGGAATTTTAGTGGATTTTGAGCCCAATGAAGAGTGGAGGGAGAGAAAAAATGATAATTAATTATGTTTCGGTTGGCATTTAAGGAGAGAAGAGGTGGATGAGTTTTCTCCTTCCTTTACTCATTATTTTAATACCATTTCGAAACTATTTTGAATACTAAAACTCTCCTCTCCTTACTCCTTAGGTCAGCTACAATTGATGCTATATGGGCCTTCAACAATTCCCAAACACATCTAGCAACTAATCGATCTAAACCAAAGTTAAATATTCATCGATATCATATATCGAGGCATACGTATACAACTTTAACATATGCACTTTATTAAATACTAGTAGAACCCAAAATCCAAAAAATAATTAATATTTCATGAATATTAATTTATTTTATTTACAATAATTATAAATTAATTAAATCGCATGCTATTTCAGAGTATTCATCATTAAGGTTGTGTGACACAAAGATGTAAGTTTACTTAGTGACTTATATTAAACACATTGAAATTTAATGTTCACAAATCACCTTAGCTAGAGGTATGACAATTTGGCCAAAACTATCGCTTACACATCTTTTCAATAAAATCCAATTTTACTATTTGAAGCAGTATATTATAGTAACGATAATTTACACGAATTCTCTTTATTAAAACTATATCACATTAGGACTTTTGAATTTAGCTTTGGTCAAAATTCCAATATCTTTCACATTCAACTGGGTTAGTCCAAACATAAAGTCATTGTTTTAATAATAATTATTATATTTAACCATACTGCTCTAGTAAGAGAATTTGATTTTGACTTTACTATAGTTGTCCATGAAACCAAATCTCGTATAATAAAGGAGACGAATTCTCTATTGAATAATATTCAATTCTCAATGTTTTAATTTAGACCCAACTATAGTCATTTAATGATTTCTATGCCATGATTCAACTATAATCAAATTAGAGTTTCCACAGTGAAGTTTGATAGTGTTCTCAAGTTGAGAGAACTCTGTAATATCGTCATCTGAATATTCTCTGTTTGACCCTAGATATATTATCTAATAGAAAAATCTTAGGTGAGTCACTCCACAGTTATCCGATAACTATCATTATGTAACCCCTTAGTGCATCCAACAGCCATGAGTAAAACACTTCCCTACATTCGGAATGCATTACATACTCTAATCTCAATGAAGTATTAATATCCTATCTCAAAACACTTAACTAGGAATATTTAAAATAATATGTTATTTCAATCTGATAATTTCTCATGATTACTGCACATTTTAATTACTATTACATAATACATTATTTAAGGATTTTCTTCTCAATATACGCAGATTAAATAATTAATTAAAATATCACAATATAATAAGTATATAATAGAAAGAAAAACACCTTTATTTCAAATGAGATTTTATTACATGGTTAATATTTTATTATAAATTACATAAGTACCCCTAGGGCATACGCTTAACTCTATCCATCTCCCACTCGCACTTGGGGCTAATTATGGAATCTAAATCGCATCCCTTCAATTAGTTTGCTTTGAATTTGTTGAAATAGTTTCTTCCTCAATGGATATGTTATGTTGTCCTTAGTGCCTGCTCTTTCAATTACAATATCTTCATTGATGACAAACTCCCTAATAAGGTGGAACTTTCGGTGAATGTGTCTTAACTTCTTGTGAGACCTAGGCTTTTTTGTGATTTAGGATGCTGCATCATTATGGCATACGATTTCATGGGTTTCTCAACATCTAAAAGCACTTCTAGCTCAACTGTAAACTTGCGCATATAGACCTCTCTTTAGCTGCTTCGTTGAGGGTGATGTATTCGACTTCCATCATTGAATCAGCTACTATCTCTTACTTGGAAATTTTCCAACAACTCCATTGTTCAATGTATATACATAACCAGACACCGATTTACCATCATCAATATTACTCTGAAAGCTTGAACCTATATACCCTTTCATAAAAATATCTTCCTAGATATAAGGAATGAGTCTTTAATATTTCATAAATACTTAAGGATGCATTTAACTACTTTCCAACACTTTTTTTCAAGGATTAGACACGTATCGTCTCACATAAGCCACATTTAGTCTAGTAAATAGCATATCATACATAATTGATCTAATTATAGATGCATACGGTATCCTTTTTATTCACTCTTTCTCCTCATTAGTATGAGAAGTGTTGAAAGGACGGTTCCAGATTGCACTAAAACAAATCCACTCTTGGAATTCTCCATATTAAACCTTTTAAGTATGGCATCTATATAAAAGGATTAGGACAATCCCAACAACCTCTTGGATATATCTCTATAAATCCTTATGCCAAGTTTATAGGTCTCTTCTCCAAAATTCTTCATGGAGAAGTGTTGGATGACCATGCTTTAATCGATTACAATAATGCAATGTTGTTTCCAATCAAAAGCAAATCGTCGATAGAAAAGACTAAGAATATTGTAGAATTACCCCATTAATTTCGATATATGCACATATCCTTTATAATATGAAAGAACCATATTGTTTGATTATTTTATCAAAACACTTATTCCAACTCCTTGAAGCTTGGTTAAGATCATAGCTTGAACTTAATAATTTGGATGCCTTTCCTTTGATCTACTGACCTTGAAATCCTTGTGCTATGACATTTAAACTGTCTTTTCTAAATCATCATTTAAGAACTCCATTTTCATGTTCAATTGCCATAATTCTTAGTCATAGAACAAGGCAATGGAAAGCATTACTTAATGGACTTAAACATGGCTATTAGCTAAAACATTTCATCATAATCAACAACTTGATTTAACTAAACCCTTTTTTAACTATCCTTTCTTAATAGGTCTCTATCTGACCATCTACATTTATCATTGTCTACAAAAATTCATTTGCACATGATTGATTTAATCCCATTGGGTATGTCAACCAAAGTCCAAACTTTGTTGTCATACATGGAATCTATCTTGGATTTCACAACTTAAAGCC
Organism: Allium cepa; assembly: GCA_030765085.1. Taxonomy (NCBI): domain Eukaryota; kingdom Viridiplantae; phylum Streptophyta; class Magnoliopsida; order Asparagales; family Amaryllidaceae; genus Allium; species Allium cepa. The sequence continues at coordinate 751,085,015 of CM060931.1, read as the reverse complement.
AAAGGCCAAAGTTTTTATGCTGCGTTGCTTATTGAAATGATAGACGAGTGTCGCTTCAAAAGAATGGTCCTCTTTTTGGGCATCCACTGAAAAACCGTAGTATCTCTCTAGTGCCTTATATTGCTTATTAGACCTTCTAATAAGTTGCATGTTGTCACATAATGGTGGATTGGATGCTTCTCTCGATTTAGCCTCAAGGTTAACTTCTCAGATATCATCTACGTCTATAACTTCGTTATTAATTTCTTTTGATAGATATTCCTTTTCTAAAAAGATACCATGTTAAGAAATAATAAACTTGAGGGTTATTTCACAACTCTCTTTAAAACTTCCTCTTTAATTCTCTAACTAATTCCCCGCTAGATCTATCCAAATCTCTTCCTCTCTCTAGTATAGTTGGCAATATCTTTCTATCACATGGAATAATATTTCAAAAAACCAGTTATGTATTTAACTATAATTAAAACCTATTGAAATATATACCGATAATGTATATCGATACGTGTATATATGACTTATATATACCGAAAATTTGCTGACAACACCCAAAACATCAGATAAATTAATAATTTGTATTCATAAATATTAATTAATTTATAACACTTCATAAACTAATTAAATCATGTTTTTTGGAGAATTCACAAATTTGATTGTGTGACTTAAAGGTGCGAATGCACTCAGCGGTTAATATTAAACAATTAAAATATTAATGTTCATATGCCACCTTTGCTAGTGATATGATAGTTTGGCCAAATTCATTGCTTATAGATCTTTTCGGTAAAATCATATTTTACAATATCTAACTGGTATCGATAACAACAATAATTTACACATGTTCTTTTTGCCAACACTATATCACACTAGGATGTATGGAGTCAAATATTGGTCAAAACTCCAATATTACCCAGTATCAACTCGATTAGTCCATAAATAAATTCCTTAGTTCAATAATAACATTTTTATTAAATGTTCTACTCCGGCCGAAGAATTTGACTTTGAGGTAACTATAGTTGACTCTAATAGTAACCTTTTACAACCGAGGAGACAAATTCTCTTTTGAATAGTGCTTCACTTGCAATGCTTCAACTCAAACCAAACTATATTCGCTTAATGAGTCTCTTTGTCATGATTTAACTATAATCAAAATGGAGTATTTATATTGAAGTTCTGATGTGCACATAAATGTGCATATTTTTACCATCATATTTAATCTATTTAAATTAAATAAATGGTCATATCGGGTATTTTAACTTGTTTAAATCAAAATTCAAATTATTTCAAATCGTCACATATTCATCTTCATATTGGGGCAAAATGGTCATTTTTGTGCATTTATTAGATTGTGAAAATTTTACTTAGAATTTTCTATGTTGTTTCGTAGGAAATTTAGTAAATTTTCAAGCGGTTTTATGAAGATATATGCATGCATAAGAGTGAAGAGAACAAATGAAGATGGAAATAATTCAAAACCAAGATCATGGAGGACCTCACCAACTTACTTTAATTTTCAATTAGGAGCTAATGCACATTCTAAAATGTCATTAAAGCTTCATGTACATTTAAGTGGGGGATTATTGAAGCTAATGATAACTTGGCCACCACACTACCTCAAGGGCATTTTGGGCATTCCCCAAAAATATGAATTAGGGTTTAACACATGTACATATACCCCTTATGTTTCATGTAACCCTCTTCTTCCTTAGTCTCTCTTTTTGGCTCTCTTCTCTTAGGAAAATAAAATGAGAGCGCTCTTTCTTTTCATGGCTACTTAGCATTTCTTCTTTTCATGTAACTTTTTATGCAATTTAATAAATGTTCTTTTTCTCTTCTTCTTTATTTCCTTTCATGTTGTAGTGCAGATCTCTTTTATTTTATGCAATTAAATTAGTTCTCTTTTCCGTTGGCTTTCATTTTCCTCTTCTTTTTATTTTTATTTATTTCATGTTGCTTTCTACTTGTGTTGACATGATAGCACAAATGATAGGCTAATCCCTTCAATTTAGGGGTAATGAAGCTCTCTTGAATCATGTAGATGCAACATAATTTCTCATTTATGTCTCTTTTGTGCTTAATGGAAAGTTGGATGTTTGTGTGATTTTGTACTTAATATTGAGTTTGATAGCTTATATTGTTCAAAAAAAAAATCTACGCTTAGTCATATGAATCATTAATTACCTCTTCATCTACATATGATCATGGTAATGAAAGTGGATTTAAAATCAAAATTTGATGGTTTATGTTTCTAATTCAATAGTTAATTAGCCATGCTTAAAATAGATTATACTTTTAATTTCATATCATTTTCATTGAAGTTAGTAAGTGGGTTAGAGGGTGCATTAAAGTTTGATGGCTTAAGTGTGTTAACTAATAATACAAATAGGCCATGCTTATGATAAATGCATCAACTAAACTCGCAAATGACCAAAAAGAGATCATAATTTCATTATGTTGATTTATGTGATCATAAGAGGGGATTTACCTCTAAATTTCTCTTTAATCTCCTATTTTTACTTTACTTAGTTTTAGCTTGTTTTTACTTTCTTTTAGTAGTTAACAATCATTCGATTTTGGTTTAATTTGATTGAATAGAATATTAAAATCTACAATTCACTACGGATCGACCCATACTCACCACGTACTAACTATTATACGTCATGTGCATGTGGTTATTTTTATTACAAAATTCGTTCGGCTACTTTCTAACTCGATGGACATTTAACCGTCCGAACAAGTTGCAAGGTATTCTCAAGTCGATAGAACTATGTAACATTGTCATACTAAGATATCATGTTGACCTAGTTATCATCAACTAATAGGAAGCTCTCAGACTAGTGATTCTACAATTATCCAATAGCTATGAGTATGTAACTCCTTGGTTCCCCAGTGCCACGAGTAATAAACTGCACAACATTTAATGAGGTTACGCACATTAGTCTCAATGGACATATCACTATCCTTTTTTGAAACATCTTCACCATGGATATTTAAAATAAAATGTTATTTTATTTTAGCATAATTAGTGATGATTGAAACAATTCTTATCTACAATCACATAACATTTTATTTAAGTATTTTTGTATTAATATACTTAAATTAATCGCTTAATTAATTATATTATAATATAACAAAGTATATAACAAAAATCAAGCACCTTTATTACGAACAAGATTGGCTATAGAGTTATATGTATGTAACAAATTACATAACTGCACCTAGGACATACTAATAACTCTTTCAAAACCTTAACTAAGGAGTTTTAAGTTAGAAATGTTCCAAATAAGAGGTTGTTGAAATTCAATGACAAAGGCTAAGTACATCACCGTGAATAATATTACAATGAAAGAAATATATAAGTATGCAAATTTATAAAAGAGCTAGGAATGGTTCGCACCAATTACAATACAATAACTTATTATGATTTCAATAATTCAAAATAGATTGCAATGTGAACCAATAGCTTGATAAGAAATCAAGATATGTTCTTCATAATGAATAAACGATAAAAAAGTTTATCAGTAATGAGGAAGCATAATGAAAAGTAGATACAAAATAATAGCATCACGGATCTATCCACTAAGGCCCCTTCTCAGTCTAGTTTCGGTGGACTAATCGAAGGCATGGGAATGAGGCACCATAATTGGACTCAAATGCAAGTGGAAGATTTACGAAGTTAAGGGAGTGACATAGGGACAGTTATGTAATTTATTACGTAACTTAAATCTTAAAAAGAAATCTTTTTTGAAATGATGTATGCATTTGATTTACTTTTCTTTTATATATGTTGTTATATAGAGAATCAAGTAATAAATTAAATGCAATAAACATATATAAGTTGAGAATCCTTAGGATGTATTTTATCGATTGTAATTATGAATGCATTCGTAACCATGAGTATTAAATTTACACATATATACATACATACATATATATATATATAAACAAAACACTTACTCCTTAAATGTTCATAGTCAATGTTTATCGAGAAAAGGATATTTATACGTCCACTGAGATCAGTGTACGCAACACTCTCCATATGATGGACGATCATTTACTCATGACTTTGGGGACACTAATGCTTATGTTCTTGTGGTTGTTTGGAACAATCAAAGAACGACTCAATAAGAGTCTTCTATAGATTAGTATACTAAGTAAAAGTAGAAGATCTTAGGGTAACGACATATAATAGTCTTCAGACTTGACGGTAGTATCAATCTTAAGTAACTAGACTGTACTTTGGTTATAGTCAAGCACATGACATTGCGACCATGTTGCGACTATAGTTGGGAACATGTTGAACCGCTTGAAGTGAAATTGTACCCAAGAGAAGATTTGTCTCCTTCACTATAGAATGTTAGCATCACCATAATTAGTAATCGGCTTAAAGTTAAAATCTCAAGCTGGAGTAAATTGATAAATGATATCAGATTGAAGCAAGAATTTTAAAGTGGTTTATGGAATTAAATAGGATATTAATAGAGTTTTTGCTCTTAGACCAAACTCTAGATATCTTAATGATATAGTGATGGGAAAAGAACACATGATAAAATCTCATTACGATGGGAGCTTATTTTAGATTTAAATTGAATTTTGCCTAACTGTTCTGTAAGCATTGAACTTGAAGAAATACTCTGCTTCAGCAAAGTCTATACTGGCTTTAATATTTAAATTACTTAAACATTAATTGAGGACCTAGTTCAAACCAACAAGTTAATACAACCGCACTGTTAATTATTTCCAAATTCAACCAATGTGAAAATTAATTTATAAATATTATACATTAATAAGAAATTAATACAAATGTTGTATTAATATTTTATAGCATTTTTGGTTATTTATTTGAATATTAAAATCGGATAGAATGATGTATAAAAATTGTATGACGATTCAAATGGTTAAAGCACTAGAATTAAATAATTGAAACAACGATTTGAACAAAATTCAAAAGGACTATTGACTATGCTATGTCAATGATATGACTAGCCATAACATTTAAAATAGGGATATTACGCTAGGTCTTCTAGGGCAGGAGAAAAAATAAGGAGAAAGGGCTACAAATTCTTGGCTATAAATAGTATATCCTTCACTCGTTTTATTTACACTTCTCTAAAAGTGAACTTGCACCTTATTCGGATGCATTGGTAAAGCCAAAGAATCGGTCTTGCAACCAAAATCCAAAGAGAAGAATAAAAGGGTCGAATGGGAAACTCTAACAAACAACATGTTCGGCCTTCGGCAAGGCATCAAGGACAAAAGGTTTCGATTTCTAATTTAAATATATTAAAGTATATATATGTCATGATCATCGCTTTTTATCATTTTATGATGTATCTAGGTAAAATAATTATTGTTGGTGAAATATTTATCATAATATTTTATATATATAACTATTTCAAATAATAAATACATATTGTATATATACACTGTTTTGATTTACCATAAAAATCCTTATTTTCTACTTTGATTATTTTGTTAATATATATATATATATATATATGTGTGTGTGTGTGTGTGTGTGTGTGTATGTAAGTATGTATGTATGTGTGTGTGTGTGTGTTAATATTTATTTGTATACATATATTGACCAGCACCAAAGCCCAGGTGGTTAGGAACTTTGACTTTAGTGCAAGAGGTCACATGTTCAAAACTAGCGTAGCATTATTTAAAACATTGGAAATATATTGAGATGTAGTATGTTGTATACTACCTAAGACTTGTAGTACTAATATGTACTATCATCTAAGTACCCAATTTCAATACATATATATATATATATATATATATATTGTAATATTTATTTTATTTATTTAAAACTATAAAATGGTTATCATTTACATAATAAATAGTTTTAAAAGAGTTAATTTTAGTTTTCTTTTTTTCAAAAAGAATTTATTTCTTTCAAGGATATATATATATATATATATATATATATATTAGGTTACCTATTTTTATGTAGAAATCAATTAAATTAAAAAATTAATTTTTTTCATTTTGGCTTTTAGTTAATATAAAACATTTTTATTATATATGTATGTGTATATTATGTTTAAAACTCAAACACAATTTAAATTCAAATTTTGAATTATTCAAGCATATAAAACCATTCGGATTTATACAAAAAAAATCTACAAAACATTGATGGCATGTTAGAGAATAAAAATTATATGTATATACATATACATATACATATACATATACATATACATATACATATACATATACATACACACACATACACACATAGATATATATATATATAGACACACATACGCATGCACCCAAATACATATATATGTTATTGATATTTATTTTGAAAAGGTCAAAGTTTGAAATTTTGAACTTTAGATAATTTTATAAAACCAAAATATATTAATAAAACGTTTCAAATATAAGTTTTAATTTTTTTTTTAAATGTACTTGTAATAATAAATTATTTTTAGATAATTATATATACACACACTTATATAAATAAATATAATATTCATTGTCGAGTAAAAAAAATTAATTTATGTTAGTATAAATTCAATGATATATATAGATGATCCCATGTCATTAACTTAACATTATTTCATTACACTGACTTTTTATCAACCATAAGACATGTTGGTTAATTTTCTTATTATACCCTTAGGATAGTTATCATATTAATAAATGTTTTAACATTATTTCATTACACTGACTTTTTGTCAACCATTAAACACAATTGTTAATTTTCTCGTTATGCCCTTAGGATGGTTATCACATAATGTCAAAAATATTAGTATAAAATTTAAATAAAATTATATTGATATATTATTTTCAAACAAAACAATAATAAATTATTATTTTAAACATCTAATAAAGAAATATTTTAAATAGATTGAACAAATTAGATATACTCAAATGCTTGTTTTATTAATTAAATACAAAATTTGATTTGGTATAAATTAAATTTTATTTACATATAAAAAATAAGATTTTGTTCATTTAATAAAGGATAAAAAATTAAAATTCATCTATTTACCATGTTGTCACTACACCTAGTTCATTAACTGGAATAGTGGATGGCACTGAAGCAGAATCTTTATGGATTTCTTTGATGAAAGCGTCTACTAATTTCCTAATTTGGAGGTTAGTATTGATTTCTTTATAGTATATTCGCCTCCTCTTCCACTAGGAGCTTGCGATCTCTCTCTAGGGATTTAAAATTGTAGGGATTGTAGAATTCAATAAGAATGTCTGATTCCACAAACGGATAACCCTTTCTCTCAACCTGCTCATGCTTATCTTTCATAAGCTTAGTGTGGATATAAAAAATGATGTGATTGTAGTCATCCCCAATCCACTGAGGTTCTTCATCCTGTACACCATCTCATAAGAGCCAAAAATCCATGTTTTCAAAATTGGATGTAGCTGTCTCTTTGTCTACGTAGGCTTGAGTTAATTCAACTTAAGGGTCGGTAAGAGCTGACTTGAGCTTTAGACTTTGACTTTATGTTTGGTAGCTTTGTTATCTTTTTCTCACAATGACTCAAGATTTTGGATAGTAGACTTAGCTTAAGCTAACAGGCCTTGTAACCTCGACATCTTTCTAAAGTATTTCTTAACGATGATCTTTACTTCTTCTAGCTTTTTGAGGAGATTACTGCTGTAAATAGGAGCTTATACGAGCTATCCTTCCATAACTATGATCTTAACTTCGGCCTCCTGAACGTCAATGGTAGTAAATTCCTATTCACCAACCAAACATTTTACCGTATTTCCTTTTTAACTCGACTACCTCTACATCGAGGGTAGAATTCTTTCCATCATTCTCTTTTATCATTCCCTCCTTCTCGTCAAGCAAGGCATTATTACTTGTATTAACATAGCTTAGGTGTTTTATCAACTCTTCGAAAGGACTCATAGTGATACTTCAGCACTAATAATATTAATGGAATCCCTTTTTGATCCAAGTTATATGAGAAGTTATACATGGTAAGTACTAAGTTTGAAATGTAGATGACCTAAAAGAAGAAGTAGGTACTAAACACGAGGAACAACAAAGGTCGTAGCGACTATTATGACCCTTCTTGTAGTTCGCCTTTAGTTTTCAAAAGAGCTAGAGACTAAAGGGCCATAGATGTGGACATCTAAGGCAAAGGAGCCGGCATACCAGAAAGTGTTTTCCCCTTATGGCTTGGGACCACTGCCGAAGATTAGACAAGAGCGGAACCCATAAAGCGACTACATAGAGGATGTTTTAAGCAAGGAGAAGAGTACTTAGACGAAGAGCAATGCCATCCTGATTGGGGTTCCTAATGATGTGGAGATGATGACAAATGCTTTAGATGGTAAGAGATAGGATTGTGTGGAGACTGCAAATGTCGGGAGAATGTCTTAGAATAATATTAATGGTATCATTCCATTATGTTGTTGTGGCAGTATCTCTCCTCTCTATCTTCTCTCTAACTCGCACTCTAGTAATCTATCCCTTGATCTTCATTTCATGAAGGCTTGGGGATGAGTATATAGATTCAAGGTAGCCTAGGTTCTTCTAGAGAGCACCAGAGTACCTGCGTTGACAAATCTTGCCTATAAACGTAAGAAAATAAAATTTAGAACATACATCAAGCTATGCAAGGTCATAATATATGTGGATGCAAGTGTGTATGAAATGTTAGATGATGTCCATGCAATGTAGTTCTACTTAAACTATGCACTAGGTGTGTCAGGCTATGCGGATGGGGAGGCTCACTCCCCATAGGGGTGAGTTCAATGAGGCCCATTCTTTTTAGAAGTTCATCGCATCTAGTCAACTTGTAGAAGTTGAAATTCATATTTTCCAAATCATCAAGTGTTAGATGGCTAGTGGGACCAACAATCTCATCAATGTCAAGAGCCATGGAAATTAAAGTTTCCATCCTACTAGATGTGGGACCCGGAGTGTCTTTGGGAAGATCTCAATGAAGGTGTTTGAAATAGGTAACTGTGATGTAACTTTTAAAGTCATCCTCTTATTCTTCTTCGTAGTCTACATATTCATCGTTTTTCCATCATCATCATCTTCTTCTTCTTCTTCTTATATTACTCTTTACTGGGCTGAGCCTAATGATGTTGATCGACAATTAAAGGGCCTCTTTGTGATGGTTAGGTCCATCCCTTCTATTACCTAGTGTTGGACATTCATAGAAGATTGGATAATCATTATGGAGAAGATGGTATATTCAGAGTTTAAAGTGCCTAAGCTGGAAGGATGTACAACGCTCTAGCTCTAGGATAGCTTTGAGGTTTGTTGTATGTCAAAGTATGTAATATGACTATATTTGAGGTATTTGCAATGGATAGAAGATAAGTTAGAAATTTAGAAGGATAGAAATATTAATAGTAGGAAATTCGAGATGAGGTGCAAAGAAATTACATCAAAATGCAACCTTTTGGTGAAGTTTGTGGGGAAATAAAGAAGAAATGACTACCTTTAAACTCACATCTCTTATTATGCATGTCAATTGCGACGTAATGGGAGCGAAGCGCCTCAAAGAAAATATATGATGTGTTGGGAGACCTAGTTTTAGATTGCGCATGTACCTGTTCTCTACCAATCTCGGTTTTTGTTCAATGAGGTAAACCAAGAGCATGTATAGCTTAGTAGGACTACATATGCATTCAAGTGCAGTTGGGATAGAGCAACTCAGAGTGATTGAAGGATCTAACGTAGAAAATTATTGAAGGCGAGAACTATAGCAGAAATGCACATAAATCCATCACAAGTAGTATAGCCAACTAGTGTATTGAGTGCCCACTCAAACAGTTGTGGTAACCGAACCTCATCTTCTAGAATGTCGTATCTCTCACAAACTCTACACAGATATCATGTGGTAAGATGGGATAAAGGAGAATGAAACAGGTTGTCGAGGATGACGACTACACTCAAAGTGACATTTGGAGCTACATTTGTGGGTGGATATTCAATGAGCATCAAAGGAACAATAGCATTGGGCTCTATAGGGGCATTGGATGGCCCAATAACATCCACTAAAGATGAAGTCGGTATGGAGCTAGAAGCAATGTCCAGAGAAGTGGAAGTGGAAGAAACCACAGCAATTGTCAATATGGTAGCATAATGTGTCGCTATATCTAAGCTAGATACATGACTCAAAAGACGACCATTATAAGGTAATTTTTTACACATTGAATTTCCTATATGTATGCAGTTTGTATTTTTATCCTTAGTGTGGTGGATGCACATTATGTAATGAATGTTGATATTTATCGACCCATCGAATTATGTACATCGACTAAGGGAAAATAATATCTATATGTGCATGATGCTTTATGCATGGAATGCCAAAGTGCACTATGTGAAATGAATGCTTGCACATGTTAGAAAATGAGTTCCTAACAAATAATGGTACTTTATGTTAGATGGAAATTGTTAATGCAGTGACTACATTACCAATTTCAGAACAATCCATGTAGATGGGAACTCTTATTCTTTTCGGTCATTCACTGAAGAGTAGTGCATTTTCCAAGAAGTTGAAGACTTTGAAATCATTGAAATTGAATATCGATGAAACATGTATCCTCGGACATTTCAGTGACAAGGTTAACACAATCCTTAAACCGAGGGTGTTCTACATACACTGATCGACACGGATCGATGTAGAGTTTTATTACAAACAATCCAAAATTCTAAATATAGATGTAAAATTAATACAAAAAAGGAGTGTTCATTATATGTATTTAACTCAACCTTAAGTTCACTAAAATTGATCCAACTCCACCTAATATTGATCAAAACATCTAAAAATCGTTAAAACGATGGTCGATAGGAAAGGAGAGGTCGACATCAGTTGGAATGATGGTGAAGGATTGTGCAACCACTAAGGAGGAGCGCTATATCTTGGAATTAAGTAGTAGATTAGTTTGGAATGGAAATTATCAATAATGATTTGAACCATAGGCTAGAGCTTGTGGTGGAAAAGAGAACAGTGGTAAGGAATTTTACGAACATCATAATGTGGCTATGAAACTTGCACCATTAGGCTTGGCAATACTCTGATCAATTTTCATATATAAAGTTTTCTTATCGAAGTTCTAATGAAAAAGTTATTAACGTTCGAATATATTGGGTCTGAAATAATTATATATGTGATTAAGGAAATAAATATGGTTATTAACATTGACTAACATTAACAGTCGCTTAATGCTTACTTAAGGTCTAAGTATAATTAACGTTAAATCAGATTGATCAGAATGAGAGAGAATAGATCGTAACAAGTGGTAGAAATTTATTAATGTTACCCGGTGGTTTGATCAGGCAATAAGAGTCTTGAGGTAGAAGGCTCGTTCGGCACGGCTATGTCGTTCGGCATTTTATATCGTTCGGCAACGAAGCCCCGAACGGCATCCAGCCTCGTTCGGCAAAGAAGTCTCGACCGGCATCCAGCATCGCTCGGCATCCAAGCGCCGTTCGGCATCTAACCTCGTTCGGCATGTGCCTCGTTCGGCATGAACCTCGTTCGGCATTGCAAGGTCGCTCGGCATAGCAAGGTCGCTCGGCATAGCAAGGTCGCTCGGCATAGCAAGGTTGTTCAGCATAGTAGAGTCGTTCGGCATGAGCCTCGTTCGCCATGAGTCTCACTCGGCATTCCAGCCTCACTTGGCATTCCAGCCTCGTTCAGCATTCCAGCCTCGTTCAGCACGTGGCCTCGCTCGGCATAAGTATGTCGTTCGGCATCTCCCCTCAACCGGCTTCGGATCTCATCCGGCCTACACCGCTCACTCAACACACTGCCTCGTTCGGCTTGGAGATATGGCTCGGCATTTCCCAATCGGCATTTATGGCTCAGCAAACAAAATTCACTCACCACGGGCCGAGGTATCTTGCTCCTAGGCCCATTAGTCAAGTCCAACCTATCTTCGTCTACAAATAGAGGGGCGGGGGCACAGTGAAAGGGACATTTTTTCCAGAACACTGGGGAGACTCTGCCGCTTTTCAACACTCGCTTTATTTCATTTAGGATTTGTATCCAAGTCTATATAGTACAGATTGTATATGTTTTCAGTCACTTGTGAAAGCAATAAAGATTGAAACTTAAAGTGGACGTAGGCAATTACGCTGAACCACTATAAATCTGGTGTTCTTGTTTTCTGCATTTAACTTAGTATACAGTTCTCTGTTTTAATTTGCTTTCTTCATTAATCTCTATACACAATCTTTCTAAAGGGTGTTAGTGACCAATTCTGGTGCTAACATTTTGGTGCTTTCACTGAGAACCGAATTCTCAGGCCGATAGGATCTATTTTGTCGCTACTGGATTGAATAAATCCCCGAAGGAGATCCAACCTACTCATAGGACGTCCGTTGAATCTACTTAGAGTTTCGACCAACAACTCTACTATGGGAAGACCAGGTACCTGATTAGCCTCTCATAATGCGGACATCAATGAGACTACTAGCGTGCAACAAGTTGGACCTAGCAATCAACAAGCAAATGTAGGTGCAGGGACTACCGCCCAAACTCAAACGGAAGTCATCATCAAGACGGAGTTCAATGACTTGATGAGGGAACTCGGGGAAAGTAGAAGGCAACTTGCTGAGAAGATTCAGGCTAATGCTAATCTTATGACTCATCTTACTCAACTGCAGCATCAGAATGTTGGAGGTAGCCCTGCTCCTTATTCTTCATCTGATAGCTCGACTTCAGCCGATGAACCTCCCAGGCGTAGATGCCGTAAGACTGAAACTGCACAAACAGGTGCCACTGATCAATCAACCAGGGATCAAGCACGTGAGGAGACCGAACACCCAGCTCACCAAGATCCTAACGAAGTTGGCCTTCAGGATGCACGTTTGGCCAATCGCCAACAGAGGGGACATCAACCTGAGTGGTCCCGTAGAACAGAACCCAACCTTCCATCCTCCACACAAACTTCGGACTTATCAACTATGGTCAGGCAATTGATGAGAGAGAACCAAGGCTTGACCAACGAAGACTGGGGAGTATCCAGGAGTCATACTCCCTTCACAAATACTATCCTACAGGCCGAGTATCCCGAAAAGTTTAGTATGCCAACTATACCGGCCTACGAAGGGAAGACTGGTCCCAGACAGCACGTAATAAGGTATGAATGGATGATGGATTCTGCCAGAACGAATGATGCGACCAAGTGTAGGTGCTTCCCAATCACTTTATCTGGAATCGCCACTATGTGATTTACTCAACTTCCCCTACGGTCTATATCCAGCTTTGATGAATTGGCAATGAAATTTGTAGAACAATTCAGTATACATGCTACTCGCCCAAAGGATGTGATATCCTTATCAAGCGTAATCCAGGCTTCAGGAGAGTCATTGAAAGCGTAATTGCAGAGATTTCATGTTGCGGCCACTGAAGTTAGTAACCCTAACGACCATGTAATTCTGATGTCGATAATGCGAGGAGTAGACTGGGATTTAGAATTTGGAGATTGGTTGGCGGGAAAACCCCGAACTACGTTGGAGCGTTTCTATTCGAAAGCTCATCAATTCATAAGGAGGGAGGAAGCTTGATGGACAAGGCGAGACAAGGCGCCAGGGCCTGTTTAGGAGACTATGAACAGCAACATTGCCGTAAAGCAATCCGACGACAAATCGGGAAAGGTTCAAGTCAACGTCCAGAAAAGCCTAGGCAAGGAGGAAATCCTGGAAAGAAAAGAGAAGCAGGGAAATGGAAGCCGAGGATTCCAACCTACAATGAATACACCCCCCTGAATACGTCTCCTGAAAATATTTATCTATCAACCTGTAAAACCTTTCAATACAGAAAGCCACGCCCAAAGGAGTCCATAGAGGAACAGAAGCGGACAGGGAAGTACTATCGCTTCCCTGAGACTCATGGGCATAATACTAAGGAGTGTAGACACCTCCATGACGCCATAGAAAAGTTGATCAGGCAGAAAAAGCTCCAAGAATTTGTTAAGAACCCACAATAGGGTAGGCAAGGAACATCAGACCCCAGACGCGGGCTGGCTCCACGCCATCCAGAGGAACCTGCCCGAACCGTGGGTAGATTGATCATAAACACTATAGTCGGAGGACCTCACCCTGCAGACAAGAATTGGCAGGAGATAGAATGATATGCTACCTCCTTAAGGCATGCAGATTAGGAATGTTGTTCAAATGTGGAAGATGGAATCCCTATAAAACAACAATGCATGATGATAGACAATATAGTGTTTAAGAGCCGAGATACAGACAAGGTGGAGGCTCCTACCATCGACCCGATGGTCATATCTACGACGATCGGGCCAACATACATCAAAAGAATTTTAATTGATTGTGGAAGCTCCGTCAACATCATCTTCAAAAAGGCATATGACCAAATGAAGATGGAGACAAAAGATTTAAAGCCATCTAAAGCCTACATCCATGGCTTTGATGGTGCGGCGACTGACGCAATGGAGTATGTTGAGTTGCCAGTTGAACTGGGAGAAGGTGAGCGTAGGAGGGTGCGAATCCTACCGTTCATAATGTTGGATGCTGATTCTCCATACAATGTATTTCTTGGTCATCCGGCCCAGGCGGAGTTTAGCGCAGCTTTGGCCCTATGGTGTTTGACATGAAAATTTCTGACAGACAAAGGAGTCAGTGTAGTGCATGGCGATCAGGCGATCGGTTGCGCATGTTATGTGGCAGAGCTGAGAGAGGCTCGGCGGAGAGAGAAAGGAAAGGTTGCGGGCAAACTCCGTCCACATCCAAAATACTGACAATTGACAAGTAGTGCCCGAGCCCTGGCTCAGGCGACATTCTCGGATTTATAGAGACATAGATCTGAGAGATGATGATGGAGGACCCAAGGAAGCAAATGCGTGGGGAATGCGTGGGGAATCGAAGCCAATCTAGAGAAGAGTCAAGCTATTCGGGACATACAAGTTCCCAGAACCATAAAGCAAGTACAAAGCTTGAATGGAAAGGTGGCTGCGCTGAGTCGATTCATATCCAGAGCCACGGATAAGTGCATTCCCTTCTTCGATGTGATAAAGAAAGGAAAGATAAATTTCGAGTGGACATCCGACTGTGAGGAAGCATTTCGAGATCTGGCAAGGCATTTAGAAAGTCTCCCGGTGCTATCAAAACCGATTGACCATGAAATGCTGTATGTATACCTGGTTGTATCCCAACATGCTATCACTACGGCTTGGGTTCGCGAGGAGGACCGAGTTCAAAAGCCAGTGTATTATGTCAGTAAATGTTTAACGGAGGCAGAAAGAAATTATCCCAAGATTGAGAAACTAGCTTACTACTTGATGATTGCATCATGCAAGCTTCGTCCACACTTTCAGGCACACTCAATTAGTGTTTACACTGATCAACCCTTACGGCAGGTACTCCAACGACCAGAAACCTCTGAAAGGATGTTAAAATGGAATATCGAGTTGAGTTAGTTTGATATTACCACCTGCCATGAAGGGCCATATAGGGGCAAGCGCTAGCAGACTTCATTGCTGAATTCACCGTATCAGACGACTCAAACGGTCACAATGCCATACCTCCCATTCGATGGAAGATGTACACTAATGGGCATCTAAAGACCGTTTTTCGGGGGCTGGCATATTTCTTGTGACTCCTGAAAACCGATCAGTTTGTTACGCTTTGAAGTTCAAATTCCCAGCAACAAATAACGAAGCCGAGTATGAAGCATTGATTGCTGGCTTGAGACTTATCAGAGAATTGGGGGTAATATCGGTTGAAATCTTTTGTGACTCACAACTAATGGTGTACCAAGTTCGGAGGGACTATCAAGCAAAAGGATAGATATTTGTCCCACACATGGCACGGTTCAAGAGCTGCTAACGAATCTGGAGTATTATGATATTTCACATGTACCGCGTGAACAAAACAGAGCAGCCGATTCATTGGCAAAATTTGCAAGCACTGGCGATGCGCAGCAAATGGGATTGTTTCCCGTTGAAACTTTACATGCTCCGAGCATAAATATGA
Organism: Allium cepa; assembly: GCA_030765085.1. Lineage (NCBI taxonomy): Eukaryota > Viridiplantae > Streptophyta > Magnoliopsida > Asparagales > Amaryllidaceae > Allium > Allium cepa. The sequence goes on along the minus strand of CM060931.1, from coordinate 751,069,075 downwards.
TGGAGGAAGATTTCATGTTAAAAATAAAAATCGAGAAGGAATCATGGATGACCCCATTCAAGTAATTCTTGTTACATGGGGTCGTACCCGAAAGAAGGAGCGAAAGGCAACAAGTCATTCGTAAGGCTTAGCGATATGTAATGTAAGACGGGGAAATGTATCGGAGGGGATTCTCGACCCCCTTACTCCAGTGCATAGCCCATGATGAGATAAAACAAGTCCTGAAGGAAGTCCGTGAAGGAGAGTGTGGTGACCATACTGAAGGGCAGACGCTAGCAAAGAAAATCCTCCGTTATGGATACTATGGGCCGACTGTAAATTGGGATGCCGCAGACTATGTGAGAAGATGTGAAAAATGTCAGAAATATGCAAAAATCCCGAGAGCTCTGCCGACGTAACTCACACAAATGGTTAGTCTCTGGCCGTTTGCAATGTAGGGGATCGACATAGTCGGTTCCTTACTGTAGGATCGTTTTCACCCTAGAGGGGGGTGAATAGGGTGATGTTATTAATTATAAAAATTAATTGCGGAAGCTTATAAAATTATTTCAACACAGATCACAGAATAATAGCAGCACAGAAAAAATAGCAGAATAATAAAATGCAGAAATAGAACGACACAGAATTTACCCAGCTTGGGCAAAACCCTACCTACGTGCTGCCCCCAAGGTTTCTACTAGAAATTAGATAGTCAGGCGCTTACACACATAAACGATCGACACCCGCTATCGACTAAACCTAACTCTACGCTTAAAACCCTGCCACAACTCAGCCACTGAGTTGCGAATTCTCAAACTACGCCACGTAGTTTGTCCCCTAGTCACACGACTAGAAATTTAAACGGTTTAAAAATGAAAATACAATTAAAAACAATTTAAAATTAAAATAACCCTAATTTTAAAACACAAAGCTCTTTTCTTATTCTTTAACAAGCCCGGACCCTTTTATTTCTTTCTCTCTTATACTTCCGGCCTGTTTTCTTTTTCTTGAGAATGGCGGCTTTGTTAATTCTCGTTCATTCCTCTTTGCAAATTTAGGGCTTTCGTGATTTCAAAGAGACCAACTTTAGTGCTCGATCGAGTGAATGATTTATCACGTCTATTGCCTTGTCGATCGCTTGTTTCTCCGAATTCCTCACGGCTCTTTGAAATTGATCGAGTTCGAGTGATGACTGGTATGTGATTATTGCCTTTTGCTTCATCTCATTTGCTTTTACTTGAAAACGATGGTTAATTGCCGATGATGATTGTGGGTTTTATATGCGTTCGTCTGCATTCGTCTGATTTGTTCAACAATTCGCTTTGGCCATTCGATTTCGTTTGGATGCTTGAGATTTCACTGACTTATTCAAATTCATATATTTTGATACTTGCTTCCCACGGCTTTGATGTTTAACTTGGTCAATTATCTTGGCCATCATGGTGTTTATTTTTTCTTTGACTTCGATATGCTTCCACGACTTCGACACTTACATTGTTCATCTCGGCTTCATGTCCGATTATACTGCTGTTGACTTGACTTGTTTACCTCGGCTTTGACTAGGTTATGAATTTTGGTTTCTGTGAAATTGTTGCTTGATTATTTTGAAACTGCTACTCGGCTCAGGCATTGATATTTGAAGTATTGCATATTTTTTGCATCTTTTTTGGTTGGTCTGACCTGAACTGATCATTGAAGTGCATGTTACTTGTATGCAGTCTTGGTTTGGTGCACTTGCTATGCCTTTATGCATTTCACTGTGTTCATGCACTTGAACTACTCTCTGGCCTAGCTCGTGCACATATGATTCTTTGAGCTGGCTTTATTGTTATTTCTTTCTATGACTTGAATGCGATCAGTGGTGGTCTCTGATCTGCTGGCACTGTTGTATTATGATTTGTAGCTTCGAGTATTGTAGTTTGTAGTAGAGTAAATTTACCTCGGCTTGCTTTTGGTGCACTACTTAGCATAATCAGGTTTGTTAACAAAACAAATAATTGTGTAAAAAATACTCCAACAAAACTGAAACTGTTCATGTTGTATTTGACATTCATTGTTGCCTTGAGTCTGGTTTATGTTTGTCTTGGTTCCAGTTTGTTATTTGAATTTGAGACTGTGTTGTTGTTTGCCGAGGTTGTTGTGCACTGACTTGAGCTCGAGTATTTGCTGATATGAACTGTCCTGCTGAGAACATGCATTTGGGACTTATCTTGCATTGGCTTCCTTGTGCATTATTCATAAGTTTGTCCATGAATCAAACTTGTCTGAAGCATGGCAATGACCGCCTGGGTTGTTGCCCCAGAATTTGCATGGTGCATATGTTTGATTTTGAAATTGTCGTGTATGTGATGCATGTTTTTCTACCAGATTGACATGTATATATATGTTGTCATTGCCCTTGTGCACTGTTTGATTTTACTTGAATTTTATGCTTGATAGTTCTTGATGTTTTGTAGCGCACCTGAGTTGAATCCAGTTTGTAGCTCGGATTTGACCTTGTGCTGAAAGTTGTGACATTATTTTATTGCACTTAAGTTGAATCCGATAATTTGGGTTTGACCTATGCTTACCTGTCCCTGTAAATTTATCAAGTGTATATTTTGATGTGCACGGCCTTGTGGCATATACAATGATACACTGTGTATGTCACAAGTTGTTCGTGTATGATGGATTCAAAATTAAATGATGACGAACAACCCAAATAACTGAGGCAAATATTATTTTCAAAAATTCACATTTTATTTTGTACTGCAAAAATATTTCCTTTTCAATTTTACTGCGTCGGTATTTATTTTTGCAGACTGCTCAGATGTTGGATTCATATTGGAATGAAGTTGAAGATAAATTATGAGTGTGAGTGATATGTAGTGAGGTCAACTGTAAATGTGAAAATGTGATGTAATCAAAGTTGTACTGTAATTGAAATTGAATATATAGTGAGAGCTTGAACTTTGTACTATTCAAAGATTGTAACAAATATTTGTTTGAATAAAAATTCTGTTTGAATTCAAATTCTGTGTTAATTATTTTTATTCAGCAAATATTTATTTAGTATGTGAAAAATAAAATAGTACATTAACAAATACATTTACACGAATATATATATATATGTTTATTATCATCAAACAAAAATCATATAATCGCATATTCAACACTTACCTGGCCCATATCCAAAGGTGGTGTAAAATATGCGATAGTTGCGGTCGATTACTTTACCAAGTGGGCAGAAGCAGAGCCTTTGGCCGCTATCACCACCAAAAAGGTCATTAACTTCGTTGTATGAAATATTATATGCCATTTTGGCCTTCCATTGACCATCATTACAGACAACGGAACTCAATTCGAAAGCAAAGAGTTTAAAGAGTTTTGCCAAAAATATGGTATTGAGAAAAAGTTTGCAGCGGTTGCTCATCTAAAAGCCAATGGACAAGTGGAAGCCGTGAACAAAATAATCAAGTCCATCTTGAAAAAGCGTTTGAAAAAGACTAAAGGCAAGTGGGTGGATGAACTTCCGATAGGTAGATCTTGAAATAAGTCCAAAACAATTTTCCAGAAAAATCACGCTAGTGCAGTTAAGTGACCATAACAGGAAATCTGTTTAAATGAAAGTTTTTAATTATTGAAAAATATGAAATAAATTTGATAAATCTATTTAAATATTTTAAAAGATATTTGAATTGGAAAATATGAATTATCGAATGTTTTAAAGTTGATTTAATTAATTAAGCTTATATGGCACTTTCCACAAGCACTTTTATGCTGCGAATTTTATAAACTTTTGGAAATGAGTTTAAATATAATAACAATTCTTCCAGAATCAAGCGTGAATGTTTTAAAAAGGATAATCAAGCGTTTTGAAAAAAATAATTTGGAATATTTATAAGCAATTCCAAAATAAAGTGTAAAATCTGAGTATGCGGAAACGACTAGTACATTTGTCCCGCCGGTGAGATCTGGAAGGATAAAACAAGGTGTTTAACTAAGGTTAGGGATGGAGCAACCAGTGCCCTGAACTTACCTGGCCTATGTTTTCTCTTCTTAGGAGAGGGGTGGAACATATCGAAAGGAAAGCCCGGATGCTCTAAAAGATCATAATTAAGTTTTTCTAAGATAAAAGGAAAGAAATAAATTCGTTGAATTTATTATAAATGGTCTATATATAAGATTTATAAAATTGATATTTTATAAATAAAAGTTATGGAATTATAAAAATGTTTTATAAATATTAAATGGGATTGTAATAAAATTTATATATGGGTTTGCAATTGAAATTTAGAAAAGAATTTTTAATGGATTTTATAAATAGTTAGATTTGAAAGGAATGATTTTGTAAATAAGAGTTTTATGAGTAATTAAATTATAATTGGATTTTTGACTTATAAGTGAGATATAAAGGGAATTTGTTAGTTAAGAAAATTTTCATATGGAAGTTTATAAAATATATATGGAATTTATAAACACCATTTTGTAAATCTGAAATCAATTTAATTTGATAAGTTAAATGTGAAAGTTTATTAAAGGAATTATATTCGCGATTTTGGACAGTGAATGGTCCTTTAAATTAAATGGATGTTTTGGAAAGTGTATTATAAAAGGGGAATATTTTCCCTAAGTTAAAAGTTAAGGAAGAAAACATTTGATTAAGATTAAATGAATGATTTGGAAAGGTTTTCCTAAGTAAAAGAGAAAATGGTTTGGAATTGTTCCAGGATTTAAGAAAAGTTTAATAAATCAAATGATTTGATAAATGAAGCTTAATGATTCCATACACATTTGAAAAGAAAATGGAATAAATTGAAAAGAATATATCTAAGAAAGATATTTGATTAAGATAAAAGATGAAGTAATTGATTGATGATTGATATCCATGTATGAACTTAACATCTTTTAAAGCGATGATTGGCTTCAAAGGAACCAGAGTCGGATTTGGGTAATTTCTATCCGAAAAACACTTCGAACCAATGTATACGTTCGAAAGTGAAGACATGTTGAAGATGATGATTATTGAAGACCGTGGATCTTTATATTGTGAGGACTGCTTGTTGAACATGCTCTAGGTTGCACCCATTATAGAGTTATTTATAGCAGTGGTCTCCCCGTTGTGGAGATTTTTCGGATTGCAAGGGCTTCTCGCCTAGTAATAGCTGAGGAAAGTGCCTTCGGTTTCGTTCAATCCTAGAACGTACTTGTATGGACGAATGTCCGATATTGCATTTCTGAGACACAATGTTTTTCTTTTACAAGTGTACATCAGTGGTGGCGAAGAAGGCAACTTCTCTTAGCTTAACACCCTCCTTGAGATGTACGAGCTCAAGGGTTGTATTTTTGTGGAAGTCAAATAGTGATCAAAGGTATGGCAGTGTGGCATTCAAAGTGGAACTTGTTATGATCAAAGCGTGGTTTTGTATGAAAAATGTAGCTTTGAAGAAATTGATCGTAGCTTCGCAAGCCTCACACCCCGGTTATGATGGGATTCTATGTGGTCAGATGTATGCTCGCATTTCGGATAGTAGTGACTTGGGTTATCAGATGTTCTAAGCCCTAGGTACAAGATACGTCTGGGCCTCAAGGCATTTATTGCCCCCATGTGGATAAAGTGGTTAGCTTGAGAAAAGCAGGGAACTACCGGTTATTAGTTGTAGTGTAGCAAGTATAGTTCCAAGTGACTAGTTTGAGAAAAGCGATTAAGGCACCGTGGGATCTATGTTTGTTATGCGCGGATCGGAGAAAAGGTCACTAATTTCCTATCATGTTGGAAATCCAAACCCAATACGATATTTTCGGTTTTGATTGTATTCCCAAAATAGCTGTAATGACTTGCAAACATTTCAGCTACCCTTTCTGGTATCATATATTCCGTTCGGTATATTCCGTTGACCCAGTCCGAATATATTCCGTTAGACTTAGTCCAGATATTAATATCTTATTTGAATAAGTTTATTTGAAAAGTATTTTCAAAAGAATGTCATTAAAATAATATTAAGTGTATTTTGGTATGAAGTGTTTTGGTTATGATAAGGTAAAAAACCCGTCCGTGTTTATGTGTGGACGTGGTCTTATGAGATACCCTTCTTTTCAAAGGTTTTGATAACATAGTCATTTCAAAGTTCGAGTATCTCACGCTGGTTTATCAAGCCTGATCCGGGTATTTTCAATACTCGGGTCAGATCCGAGTAGTTTTCGGTTGAGTTGAAGATGGTTGGAGTTTCCAGAAGAGAGCTGGAGATCTTCATTATCGTATGGACATATTCTACTATCCGTTGTACTTAGTGTATTTTGTTTGAGTTTGTCAGCAATTGTAAGGACAGATGTTTATAACTATCCAAGCTGAATTTAGGTTAGACTCTGATATTGTATTTTAAAATTTTCCGCTGTAAAGATTATTATTGAAATAATATATATTATTCCTTTCATGTGAGATTCTGTTCTTTCTTTATTTTCTTTCTACCCTTAATGATCCGCTTATTCGTACAATTTGAGTTGGACATGTGTGGTTTATTGTCGATACAAAGGTTACGAAAAAATGGGCCATTACACTTCATCTCCCATCGAGGAAAGTTGTGAAATCGAGATCACAAGCGCCTCTGAACATACTTCTAAATTGAGCATGAAGGAGCAGCTCGAGGAGGAAAAGAAAAAAAATGGTCGAGATTAAAGTCGAGCCTCGAGTCGTGGACCTAGATGATCCTTTGAATAAGTCGTTGAAGGTCATCCTCCCTGGCTGGTCTAGGACAGTGGAAGTTCCCCGTACTTCTTCGGTTGTTACCTCCTCATCAAAGAAAATTACCAAGGGAAAACGAACGGGAGAGGAGTCGTATGAGAAGAAGAAGGAGGGGAAAAAGTCGAAGAAATCGAAGAAGTAATTGTTACTCTCGTTCAATGAGAGTTAGTTTAGATTACGTAATTATATTTATTTATTTTCGTAGTCCATGTAAATAGAATTTTGACCCCGAGTTTTAGAGGAGTTGTAGTAGAAACTTATTTTTGAATAAATAAAGCTTAGTTCTTTTGTCTTTCAAAAGACTTTTATCATTCAGCTTTCTGTATGATTGTGGTCGAAACCCAAGCTCTTGTGAGTTACATAAACTTCTCAATTTATCTTCATATAACTCTGAAATTCTTTGGAGTTGTTCATCTTTTATTCCATGCTTCAAGCACTTAGAATATTTTTTAGCCCATACATCGGGGACTGGATGAATTCAAGTCATTTGTGTCCTGGCTCGCATTCCGGGGACTTATAGAATTTAAACCGTTTATACTCTAATCCACACTCCGAGATTCAGAGGACTCCTGTCCGCACTCTGGGGGCTTAGAGATTTTTAAGTTGTCTATACTCTGGTCTGTACTCAGGGGACTTAGAGTACTCCAGTCTGCACTCAGGGGACTTGGAGATTTTGAGTCGATTACATTCTGGTCCGCACTCAGGGGACCCAGAGTACTCCAGTCCGCACTCAGGGGACTTGGAGATTTTAAGTCATCCGCACTCAGTGGACTTGGAGATTTTGAGTCATTTATACTCTGGTCCACACTCAAGGGACTCAGAGTACTCCAGTTCACACTCAGGGGACTTGGAGATTTTGAGTCATTTATACTCTGGTCTGCACTCAGGGAACTCAGAGTACTCCAGTCTGCAATCAGGGGACTTAGAGATTTTAAGTCATTTATATCTGGTCCGCACTCAGGGGACTTGGAGATTTTGAGTCGTTTATACTCTGGTTTGCACTTAGGGGACTCATAGTACTCCATTTCACACTCAAGGGACTTAGAGATTTTTAGTCGTTTATACTCTGGTCCGCACTCAGAGGACTCAGATTACTCCAGTCCGTACTCAGAGGACTTAGTGATTTTTAGTCGTTTATACTCTAGTCCGCACTCAGGGGACTCAGAGTACTCCAGTCCGGACTCAAGGGACATAGAAATTTTGAGTGCTTGTGCGCGTTCGTACGTCAGACAGAATAATGTTCCTCTTAGTTGTTTGCCACAGAGTTATCATACACGGAAACATCAGCAATCCATGGAAAAAATTGCTTCAAGCCTTTATTAATGCAAACAAGCTAAATTGTCTTATTACATGTTGTAAACTAAGAATCAACGAAATAAGAATATGTTGGGAATAATTGCAACTAAAATATGAAAGAAATGAACTAAGTATAATAATGCCGCAAATGCTCGCTATTCCATGTTCGAGGAGTGTCGCACCATCAACGATCGCTAGCTTGAAAGTTCCTTCTCCAAGCTTTCATTCAATGACGTATGGACCTTCCCATGCGGGGTTCATATGTGATGGGACTGGGAAAACCCGTTTCAAAATAAGATCACCCACATCAAAGATTCTCGGTCGGACCTTTTCATTATAATATCGAGCGACTCGGTGTTTGTATGCGGCCACTCTTAAATTAGCTTCTTTGTGTTTTTCATCAATGAAGTCCAATGATTCTAGCAAAAGATCCTGATTTGACTCAGAGTCATAATAAGTTATCCGATGTGATGGAACTTCAAGTTCTACGGTATAACAGCTTCCATGCTACATGCCAATGCGAATGGAGTGTGGCCAGTCGTGGACTTGTGGGTGGTTCTATAAGCCCAAAGCGCTGTTGGAACTTTGATTTTCTTTCTTCGTTTAGAAGATATGGATATAATAGTCCGGAATTTTCTTATCTCGAAGAATTCCAAGCTATACTTCACTTTATACATTCATTTGAACTTTTCGACGCGAAATCGTGAACTACCGTTGCACGACGCACCTAGTTTTAACTTTTTTTTCAATACTTGAAATAATCTATTCAAATTGAATTCTATTACTTATAAAATCATTACATATCATTTTAAATCAATATTCTCACTTTTTAAAGTATTTAATATATATTTTCACTATTACCGCATTATAATATTATCATATTCCCATTATTTTAATATTAAATTTTAAGTTCCAATTTCAACTCAATTTCAATTCTAATCTCAAATTAAACACATTTAAAACTTAGAATTCAAATCAAATTTCAATTTAAACTTCAATTCAATCTCAAACTAAACTTCACTTTTTCAAAATCCGTTTCAATTTCACTATTTATCTCAATTTCAATTTCAAATTAACTATCCTTTTCAAATCCGTTTCGCTTCAAATTTCAAATTCTCTTTTATTTTAACTTTAATTTCACTTCTAAATGAAAAGAGACCTATTTAAAATCATTAAGAGGCTAGATAATTTTCATACACATATTTGTATGGATTTAATTCTTATTTAATTAACTATGGTTAATTACTAATCATTTCTCTTATTGTTTATCAAACAAGTTATCAACCAAATAAAAAATCACATATTCAACTAATTTGCAACCAAGTTATCAAACACTTAATCATTTAACATATTAATTTCTAATCTAACATGTGTGTTATCAACTTAAGTTTTATAAATATAAAACTAAGATTTGAGTACTCACCTTTTAACTTACCAATTCTTCCTACCAACATTCATATGCAACAACACTTCTCTTAAATCCTCTTATCTTCACCAAATCTTTTCCGTAGACTTTCCTTTTGATTCCGGCAGCACTTCCTTCTCTTTTTCTTACTCCGAAGCTTCACGACTTGCTTTCCTTCTTCCATAAGTTCGGCCACACCTTGCTCTTCCCATTCCTCCTTTGTTTCTTCACTTTTTAGATACTAAACCATGTTCTAATGGTATTCTAAAGTCTTTGGCAAAGTTTGGTGGTGTTTGGAGTTGATTTGATATGGTTTTGAAAAAGTTAGTAAGCATTTGGAAGAGAAGAAGAAGCCATTAAAGAGGTAGAGAAAAGATTGGAAAAGGAAGAAGAAGAAGAATGAAAATTGTGAAAATTGTGAAAGAGGTGGTAGGTATTTATAGAAAAAGAAATGAAGTGGTAAGTTACCAAAATATAATTTTACCAAATTACCAAAATAACCTTACTTACTTCTAAAGTAATCTTATTTTTTTCAACACTTAACATCACATTTCAAATCATTACTTTATGTCATTTTCACTTGCATATTAATTAAAGTAAGTAATAATTATGTTTCATTGATTTGATGTTTTACTTTTTTGCTTTGAAATGACATTTTTGTCTTTTTGTGCTTACTTTTTCTTAATTGTTTTCTAGAAGTTTCTAACCTTGTTTAGTAAAAGTAAAATTGATTAGTGAATTAATGAATACTTACACTATTTGAATATATGTTCCTATATAAGAAAATAAAGGTGCAATGACGTTGCGACAACGTTTAATCGACAAAACGTTGTTTTTTGACAAAATGTTTTAATGTCACATTTTGACGTTTTAGTTAAACTATTTGTTTATGTAAACCAAATTTAAAAGTGAACTTTTTACTTCCTTAAATAAATTAAAACATGTCTCTTTATATTTAAAAATCATATTTAAATAATATCAAAATCTCTAATTTTACGGTGTTTGTAAAACTGACAAAATGCGACAAAATTTGGTTATTTTTGTAAAACGATTATTAACATACATTTAAATATTTTATTATACTTCTATTATCTTTATTAGATGTTTTCAATAATATTTATCTTTTTAAATAAACATTTAAACCTATTAATTTAAGCATTTATTTATCTTTAACAAAACTTAACTTTTGTTGATTTGTTCTAAAATCCAAATATACTTTTTAAATTATCAACTACAAGAATAAATAATTTCTCTATTATTATCTATTATATATAACTTGTTTATTTAATTTTTAAACCTTTTTAAATTCAAAACAAATGAAATATCTCGTTTTCGAAGTAGCGAAATTATGGATCGTTACATTTTCCCCCACTTAAAAGAATTTCGTCCTCGAAATTACCCAAACAAAAGTTTGCCTAAAACATTTATCTTCAAACTTAATTCTATATAATATACACAGATCATCCGTATGAAATATCTTATTCGATCTCCTATTCGAACACACAACTTTATTTCCGAACTAGTATCGATCCCCCGATTCCCTAGTGCGACTTTAATCAGGCTCTTTGCTAAGAAACCTTTGCTTCCTTGCATAGCTCTCAACTATGATAAAAAACTCAAGTACCCAACCATAAACCCTAATCCATGTTCGTCGTCAAGAATCGAGCGATAAATCCTTTTTGGATCAGTGTAAACGCCTCAAAGTTCCAAACTCGAATCTTATATCAAAATTTGTGTGATGAAATGATTTACATATGACATATGTATTTATTAACTCGCAAAAATTTTCATAGAAACTTTATCTTAAGATCAAACACTTTATAAAGGTGCTTCTTTATATAATCCCTTTAATTATTTATTTTCAAATATTTTCATTAAAGGAAAATATTCTAAAGAAACCATTTTCACTCAAAAGATAACTTATCTTTTAAAAGTGTCTTCCCGCATCTTTTAACTCGGTATATTTCCTTTAACACTTTTGTTATTTATAACTCATTCGTAAAACTATTACTTAAGTTCATTACATCTTATAACTTATGCAAATCAATCATATTTTAAAGACTTAAGTCCAAATCCTTAATTAATACTGGACTTCATTAATAAAACATATTCTAGGTTATTATTTCCTTTTTTGTTTATAATCACATTTATAAATCATACTTATCCAATTTCATTTACTCGGAATATTTCACAATCTTTTAGTTTTCATAAATTCCTTAGCTCCGAGTTAGGTATGATTCAGAAATTTTTTACTATCCAAAATCCTCGAAAATCCCTCTTTATCTTATCAATTGGCGATTCCAAATTTATCTTTAGTTTAAACACTTGTATAAAGATTGTAACAACCCGCATGTTTATCGATTTTATATTTAAATATTTTATTTAAATATTTTATCGTTAGTCGGATTTTAGTCCGAAAAGCTACTTTTTGCATACGGTCGAATTAGGGCTCGGGACCACTCCCATTAAGTTTAGAATGCCGTTTGCGACCTTTTTGAGTATAAGCTTCGATATGTTTGGAGAAAGTTGATTTTTGCTACTTTTCACTTTGGGTTTGGTTTGGGCTCAGCCCTATGTTAACTTATCCTCAAATCTGAGCCACTCTTCCCCACTCACTCTCATTCTCTTCTCATTTCAGTTTTCTTAGCTTTAATGGTGGGAGAGATTGGAAATTAAAATTTCAAAACCCTAGTTTTCCTTGCAAATCAAATTCCTTGCTCCAAACTCAAGAAGAACCCATTGATTCAAGCTCATTTGGGTTGTGTTGAAGAGAGGTTGATTCTCCATTTGCTTTCAAGCTTCTTCTTGTTCGATTTTGTGAAAAGGTGAGATTTTTATCTCACATCTATGACTATAATTATCTTTGATTGTTAGGTATGAATTCCTAACACTTCTTCATGAGAATTTGCTCTTGATTTGGATTGGTTTTGTAAATATTCCAATTTTTGGGTTTTTAAGTCAAATTTGTGTAAAATCCTTTTATGGATGTTTGATCATGCTTTTGGTGATGCATCGAGGAGCATATAGGGCCGGGTTGCCGTTTGGCATAAACCCTTAGAGCCAATGTTTGTCCGATTGCATTTTGGAAGAGTTTGCTCTTCATTTGTATAAGGCTGAAAAACAGCCCAAGCATGATTCAGTCGACTGAAATCTCTGTTCAGTCGACTGAACCTGAAACCCGAGAGTTTCCAGGCATGATTCAGTCGACTGAAAAACTCTGCACAGTCGACTGAAACTGGAAACAGAAAGTTTCCTGAACCTGGAGAATTTCCATATACAGGGTCAGTCGACTGAAAATCTCTATTCAGTCGACTGAACCTGCTGTTTGAGTCCAATTTGCCTTTTTGGATTGAACTTCCAATTTAAATCGATTCGTGATAATCCTATTTGTTGTTATCATCTATTATGACTTTGATGACTCTTTTTAGGGATTTTTGAATATCCATTTCGATGGATCCTTTATCGATTTCGTTGGATTTTATTCACGTCTTCGTATGTGAAATTTTGTGATTGATTGTTCTTACAATCTTCTTCGTGATTTGTCACTTTAAAAAAATATAAAGGTTTTTCTATACTAGTAGTAAATATCAAAACTCTTTCCTCAAACGATTTCAATACTATTTTAATACCAAATTCGTTTATAAAACCATTTTCCAATCTATTAGTATATACAAACCTTTACCTCACTCGTATGAGAAATCTAATTAAACGGCTTAGTAAAACAAGTGGTATGAAACGCTTGCGTTTACTTTGTCGGTTAATTCTTGGACTTGTTCGATTGAACCTCTTGTGACAATTTTCTAGTGGAGATTTACAGTTTGTTCGTAAATATTTAAGTTAAGCAAGTGGTTATGGGACATGAAGCTAAACTCATATATTTACTAGCTTAGTGTAATCGACACTTCTCGCTGATCATGACGATCATCTTTGTGATTTAGACTAGCAATGTGCGATGTCTCTTTGTCTGCGAGGGAGACTAAACCCCGTTTTGTGGAGTTTCGACTCAATTTGTGATGGGGTAGCAACCCATGGTCTTCGGGCCGTTTGTGGAGCTTCGGCTCAATTTGTGATGGTTAGCGACCATGGAATTAGCGTTCCGTTTGTGATACACGTGTTGGTGAGCTTTATGCTCCCGTTTGTGATAGGCCTCCCTCCCTTTGTGATTTCTGGATTTCTTGTGTAGATTCCTAGAATTTGTGTTTCACCAATTTTCGTGATTTCCATTGATAAGTTTTAACAATATTTGTGCATTGGTGAATTTGTGTGTCATTGACTTTAGTGGTTTCTGGATTTCTTGTGTAGTCTTCTGGAATTTGTGTGTCATTGACTTTTGTGATTGACATTGATATTATCGTCAATATTTGTGGATTGATGAACGAAATAAAGAGTATGACACTTCTTTGATTCTTGTGTAGATTTGGTGACATTGATTAATCTCTTGATGATTATCAACTAAGGATATATATATATATATATATATATATCACAGCTTGTCATTGTGATTATTACATGTTTAGTCATATCTCTTATTCTATATCGTTTCATCTGATATTTATAGTTAGACTGATCCGTTTATTATTTTCTTATTAAATAATACTCGGGTCAGACCGAGATGTTACAGGTACTTCTGCTTGACTTCTCATCCGGGATTAACTTCATGACTTTTGGGTTAACTACTTAGATTAGTAGTTATTTTGTTGTATACATTTGAGATATAGACTCCCTAATGTATACTTATTCTTTTGTGTAGTTCGTGTAACTATTCTTTTGTGATATTGTGGATCTTTTTAGACCACTACTCTGATGTACACTTTCTAGTGTAATATTCATATCTTATTCCGCCTTTGTGATATGAATTGTCTGTGACTGATTTATGTTATGTTTATTTCTATATTTGTTTTCCGAAGGATTTATATAGCCACCGTGTAGTAGCTTTGAGTTTGTGTCGGTATGTCGGATTTCCTCTTGAAATAGAATGCATGTTATATTATCTGACATATCGGTGCTCGCGCAAAGAAATTACACGGATGGTCGCTCCTCAACAGCCTTATTCTCCGTGCTAGTCGACAGCATTCACCGTAATGTTCTTGGCTAGCGTGGGTATAGAGGTGGGGCGTCACAGCTTGGTATCAGAGCCAAACTTCGGAACAATATGGAATATTATAACAAGGATCATCGTCCTAAGTCTTTCTTAGGAGTTGTGCTTTAGGATTTTATTCGGGTCTTCGTACCGTTCTATCCTATTTTCTTTATGATTCCTTGTTTTATCTATCAAGATTGCTTGATATTCAATTTGGTGAATAACCTTTTTCTTCTTCTTCTTTCTTTCTTAAGGAAGAGAAATGTCTAGACCAGGCCGTCCCAGAGCCGTGCCATCTAACACTCCACCCCAAGATGGAGTTTTTATGACTGCTCAACAGCTTCTTGATTTGGTAACAAATGCTCAAGCAGCTGGAGCTAACCCGGAACCTACTCACCCAAAGTCGGGATTTGCACGCTTGTGTAGCGATTACACTAATTTGGGTGGGGAGCCATTCAAAGGTTCCGAAACTGTTATTGAAGTATAGGCTTGGCTAAGAACATGTGATCGCATCTTTTCGCGCATGAATCTTATTGACCTTCACCGAGTTCAGGTGGCCTCTAATATGCTCCGAGAAAGAGCATTAGACTGGTACGAACTTCTTATTTCTGAGATCAATGAAGTGGATCTCACTTGGGAGAAATTTCGAGAACGCTTCGAGTTGAAATTCGTACCGGAAGCTGAGAAAGTGACATTGGCTTGACGATTTATAGACCTTGTTCAAGGTGAGTCCTCCGTGACTGATTATGTCGCCTCCTTCGAGTCGCTTTCCAAATATGGGGTTGAATACATCAACACCCCTCTGAAGAAGAATCAGAGATTTGTTTATGGCTTAAACAAAAGCCTCAAGAAGCCATTACTTTTAAGGTTAGAAGTTTCTTTCGACCAACTCGTTGATATCGCTCTTCGTCTTGAAGAGGCGGATAGAGAGAATGATGTTGAAGTGGTGGGTTCCAAACCAAACTTCAACAACAGAAAGAGGTCAAACAAATTTAAAGTCCCTTACCCCAATAAGAAAGGGAAGCAAGCAACCTCCGTGGCAAAGACTTCTTCCTTTGGTCGTGGGGAATGCTATAATTGTGGTTCGAAGGACCATTATGCGAACAAGTGCCCAAAGTCTCTTTCTTGTCGCTACTGCAAAGTTCCCGGTCATGTTATATCTTCATGCCCCAAGCTTCAGGGCAGGAAGGAGGGAAAGTTAAATGTTGCTCAAGCCCCTGGCAACACATCTCGTGGGCAAGGTATTTCTCATTCTATTCTAGATGGAATTATTTTGTTTCGTGATCATCCTATTCGAGTTCTTTTTGATACGGGTGCGTCCCATTCTTTTATATCAAAAGAACTTGTTGATGCTTTTTCTTTGGATGTTTTGTGTTTAATGACTTCTTTGAGAATTGCGAATCCGGTTGGTGGATCCGCAACAATCAGTTTATTGTGTAAAGATGTCGAGATTATTTTGTGTGATTTATCTTTCCGAGCCGATTTGCATGTCATGCGTTATTTAGGCTTTGGAATGATTTTGGGAATGGATTGGCTTAACCATTATGAAGCTCATATCCTATGTCCTGAGCGGACTATTCATCTTCGACATCCTCAATCTGTTAATCAGGTTTCTGTTATTCTTAAGGATTCAGATTCTGCTTTGGTTGCATCTTTATATTCTTTAAATCCTCGTGATGACGATGATGATGATGAGGGTGATATTATTTCTCTTATTCACGTCGTTTGTGAATTTTCCGACGTATTCGAGCCCGTTTTAGGATTACCACCTAAGCGAGCAATTGAGTTCAGAATTAATCTTATTCCGGGAGCTCAACCTATCACTCGTCCTCCTTATCGTATGTCCAATAAAGAAAACGAGGAGATGCGTAAACAATTATCTGAATTGGAAACGAAGCAATTTATTCGCTCTAGTTCCTCGCCTTGGGGAGCTTCAGCTATTTTTGTGAAGAAATCCGATGGTACACTTAGGCTTTGCGTTGACTACCGCAAGCTTAATGATTTTACTATCAAAAATAAATATCCTTTACCTCGGATTGATGATCTATTCGATCAACTTAGTGGTGCTAGAGTCTTTTCACAATTGGACTTGGCTACCGGTTTTCATCAGCTTCGTATTGCAGAGGATAGCATTCCTTTGACATCGTTCCGCACTCGGTATGGATCTTATGAATGGCGGGTTAACTAATGCCCCGGCTTATTTCGTTGACTTAATGAATCAAGTTTTTAGAGACTTTCTCGACCGGTTTGTTCTCATCTTTATCGATGATATTCTTGTTTATTCTAAAACCAAGGAGGAGCATGAAAAACATCTTCGGATTGTGTTGGAAACACTTAGGAGTAATCAATTAAAGGTAAAATTTTCTAAATGCCATTTTTGGCAATCTCGTGTGAAGTTTCTCGGTCACATTATTTCCGAATCCGGAATTTCCGTGGATCCTTCAAAGATTGAAGCGATTCAAGATTGGAAGAGACCGGAGAATGTGACAGAGATTCGTAGTTTTCTTGGATTGGCGGGCTATTACCGTCGTTTTATTAAAGACTTTTCTAAAATTGTCGTGCCTCTCACTAGCTTGACGAAGAAAGGTGTTAAATACATTTGGTCGGACAAATGTGAAGCTTCTTTTCAGAAATTAAAAGAACTTCTTTCTGATGCTCCTATTCTTGTTATTCCCGAAGGGAATCAAGATTTCGTTGTTTTTACCGATGCTAGTCGCATTGGTTTGGGTGCCGTTCTTATGCAAAAGGAACGCGTTATTGCTTATGCTTCTAGGAAATTAAAGCCTGCTGAGACTAGATATGCCACTCATGATTTAGAGCTCGCGGCTATTGTTTTTGCTCTTCGGATTTGGCGTCACTATCTCTTGGGAGAGAAATTTGTTCTTTACACAGATCATAAGTCTTTGAAATATTTATTCTCTCAAAAGGAACTTAATTTGCGTCAACAGCGTTGGCTCGAATTTCTTGCACCATATGATCTTGATATTCTTTATACTCCCGGTAAGGGTAATCTTGTCGCCGATGCTCTTAGCCGTAAACAACAAGCTGTTGTTTCTATGATGATATCCGAATGGAACGATCACGAGATTTTATCCACTTGCGAAATTCGAGACCGTGTTTCCGATTTATGCTCATCGTTTGTTTTATGTAGCCTTGTGGCTCATCCATCTCTTTTAGACCGCATTCTTGAAGCTCAAGGGCTAGATCCCGACTTGGCTCTTCTTGGCCAAAATATTAGGGATAAAATGGATATTGAAGGTTTGAAAGACTTTGATATCGATTCTCGTGGCGGCATTCGGAAATTTGGTAGACTTGTCGTGCCAAATATTGGTGATTTTCGTAAAGATATTTTAGAAGATTCACATCGTTCTAAATTTACCATTCATCCCGGTAGTAGTAAAATGTACGCGGATATGAAGCGACTTTATTATTGGGAGGGAATGGAACTTGACATCGCTAACATCGTTAAACGTTGCATGACTTGCCAACTCGTTAAGGCCGAACATCAAAGGCCCGGAGGGTTATTGCAACCTTTAGAAATTCCAGTTTGGAAGTGGGATCAAATTTCCATGGATTTTATAGATGGCCTTCCCCGTTCTCGATCGGGTTATGATAGCTTATGGGTAATTGTTGATAGACTTACTAAATTTGCCCATTTTATTCCTGTTCGGTCTAACCGAACTGTTCCTCTTTTGGCCAAAATATTTATCAAAGAAATTGTTAAATTGCATGGTGTTCCTACTTCTATTGTTAGTGATGGTGATCCATTGTTTACTAGTGGATTTTGGAAGAGTCTTCAAAAAGCTTTGGGAATGAAGCTTAATTTTAGCACCGCTTATCATCCCCAGTCCGATGGACAAACCGAGCGTGTGAATCAAACTCTTGAAGATCTTCTTCGTGCTTGTGTTCTTGATTTTGGTGGAAGTTGGGAAGATCATATTTCACTTGTTGAATTTTCCTATAACAATAGCTTCCAATCTAGTATTGGTATGGCACCTTTTGAGGCACTCTATGGAAGGCCATGCCGATCTCCTTCTTGTTGGCTTGAGGCCGGTGAGAAGCTGGTGTTAGGTCCAGATTTTATTCGTGATTCCACAGAGAAAATTGAACTTATTCGACATAGAATGAAGGAAGCCCAGAGTAGACAAAAATCCTATGCCGATAACCGGAGAAGGAAGTTAGAATTTTCTGTGGGAGATCTTGTGTTCATTCGTGTTTCACCTATGAAAGGTGTTGTACAATTCAGTCGATCGGGAAAACTTGCGCCTCGATATATTGGGCCATTTCCTATCACCGAACGTATTGGTTCCATGGCTTATCGCCTTTTATTACCGGCTCAGTTTTCTGCTATGCATGACATGTTTCACGTTTCTCAACTTCGGAAATGTCTTCGAGATTCCGATTCTATTCTTGAGCCCGGTGTTGTGGAAGAGATTGAAGTTTCGCCTAATTTAACTTATGAGCAACATCCTATTCGTATCATTGCTTCGGAAGTCAAACGACTTCGAAATAAAGATGTTCCGCTTGTTAAAGTTCAATGGTCTTCAAATCCTAAGGATTGTTCTTGGGAATCTAGAGAGTACATCGAGCGTACACATCTGGACTTACTTTTTCGTGCTCTTTGAGGTGAACTTCTTGTTTCAAACTTCTTTCATGTTGAATATGCTTTTATGGTTGTTACTATATATCTTCTTCTTGTAATATTGCGAGGATGCAATTTCTTTAAGGAGGAGAGTCTGTAACAACCCGCATATTTATCGATTTTATATTTAAATATTTTATTTAAATATTTTATCGTTAGTCGGATTTTAGTCCGAAAAGCTACTTTTTGCATACGGTCGAATTAGGGCTCAGGACCACTCCCATTGAGTTTAAAATGCCGTTTGCGACCTTTTTGAGTATAAGCTTCGATATGTTTGGAGAAAGTTGATTTTTGCTACTTTTCACTTTGGGTTTGGTTTGGGCTCAGCCCTATGTTAACTTATCCTCAAATCTGAGCCACTCTTCCCCACTCACTCTCATTCTCTTCTCATTTCAGTTTTCTTAGCTTTAATGGTGGGAGAGATTGGAAATTAAAATTCCAAAACCCTAGTTTTCCTTGCAAATCAAATTCCTTGCTCCAAACTCAAGAAGAACCCATTGATTCAAGCTCATTTTGGTTGTGTTGAAGAGAGGTTGATTCTCCATTTGCTTTCAAGCTTCTTCTTGTTCGATTTTGTGAAAAGGTGAGATTTTTATCTCACATCTATGACTATAATTATCTTTGGTTGTTAGGTATGAATTCCTAACACTTCTTCATGAGAATTTGCTCTTGATTTGGATTGGTTTTGTAAATATTCCAATTTTTGGGTTTTTAAGTCAAATTTGTGTAAAATCCTTTTATGGATGTTTGATCATGCTTTTGGTGATGCATCGAGGAGCATATAGGGCCGGGTTGCCGTTTGGCATAAACCCTTAGAGCCAATGTTCGTCCGATTGCATTTTGGAAGAGTGTGCTCTTCATTTGTATAAGGCTGAAAAACAGCCCAGGCACGATTCAGTCGACTGAAATCTCTGTTCAGTCGACTGAACCTGAAACCCGAGAGTTTCCAGGCATGATTCAGTCGACTGAAAAACTCTGCACAGACGACTGAAACTGGAAACAGAAAGTTTCCTAAACCTGGAGAATTTTCATGTACAGGGTCAGTCGACTGAAAATCTCTGTTCAGTCGACTGAACCTGCTGTTTGAGTCCAATTTTCCTTTTTGGATTGAACTTCCAATTTAAATCGATTCGTGATAATCCTATTTATTGTTATCATCTATTATGACTTTGATGACTCTTTTTAGGGATTTTTGAATATCCATTTCGATGGATCCTTTATCGATTTCGTTGGATTTTATTCACGTCTTCGTATGTGAAATTTTGTGATTGATTGTTCTTACAATCTTCTTCGTGATTTGTCACTTTAAAAAAATATAAAGGTTTTTCTATACTAGTAGTAAATATCAAAACTCTTTCCTCAAACGATTTCAATACTATTTTAATACCAAATTCGTTTATAAAACCGTTTTCCAATCTATTAGTATATACAAACCTTTACCTCACTCATATGAGAAATCTAATTAAACGGCTTAGTAAAACAAGTGGTATGAAACGCTTGCGTTTACTTTGTCGGTTAATTCTTGGACTTGTTCGATTGAACCTCTTGTGACAATTTTCTAGTGGAGATTTACAGTTTGTTCGTAAATATTTAAGTTAAGCAAGTGGTTATGGGACATGAAGCTAAACTCATATATTTACTAGCTTAGTGTAATCGACACTTCTCGTTGATCATGACGATCATCTTTGTGATTTAGACTAGCAATGTGCGATGTCTCTTTGTCTGCGAGGGAGACTAAACCCCGTTTTGTGGAGTTTCGACTCAATTTGTGATGGGGTAGCAACCCATGGTCTTCGGGCCGTTTGTGGAGCTTCGGCTCAATTTGTGATGGTTAGCGACCATGGAATTAGCGTTCCGTTTGTGATACACGTGTTGGTGAGCTTTATGCTCCCGTTTGTGATAGGCCTCCCCCCCTTTGTGATTTCTGGATTTCTTGTGTAGATTCCTAGAATTTGTGTTTCACCAATTTTCGTGATTTCCATTGATAAGTTTTATCAATATTTGTGCATTGGTGAATTTGTGTGTCATTGACTTTAGTGGTTTCTGGATTTCTTGTGTGGTCTTCTGGAATTTGTGTGTCATTGACTTTTGTGATTGACATTGATATTATCGTCAATATTTGTGGATTGATGAACGAAATAAAGAGTATGACACTTCTTTGATTCTTGTGTAGATTTGGTGACATTGATTAATCTCTTGATGATTATCAACTAAGGATATATATATATATATATATATATATATATATCACAGCTTGTCATTGTGATTATTACGTGTTTAGTCATATCTCTTATTCTATATCGTTTCATCTGATATTTATAGTTAGACTGATCCGTTTATTATTTTCTTATTAAATAATACTCGGGTCAGACCGAGATGTTACAGGTACTTCTGCTTGACTTCTCATCCGGGATTAACTTCTTGACTTTTGGGTTAACTACTTAGATTTGTAGTTATTTTGTTGTATACATTTGAGATATAGACTCCCTAATGTATACTTATTCTTTTGTGTAGTTCGTGTAACTATTCTTTTGTGATATTGTGGATCTTTTTAGACCACTACTCTGATGTACACTTTCTAGTGTAATATTCATATCTTATTCCACCTTTGTGATATGAATTGTCTGTGATTGATTTATGTTATGTTTATTTCTATATTTGTTTTCCGAAGGATTTATATAGCCACCGTGTAGTAGCTTTGAGTTTGTGTCGGTATGTCGGATTTCCTCTTGAAATAGAATGCATGTTATATTATCTGACATATCGGTGCTCGCGCAAAGAAATTACACGGATGGTCGCTCCTCAACAGCCTTATTCTCCGTGCTAGTCGACAGCATTCACCGTAATGTTCTTGGCTAGCGTGGGTATAGAGGTGGGGCGTCACAAAGATTACTAATAAATGATTCACATCATTTCCTTAAGAAAATTACATAGATCGAGTAACTCCAAAACAATCTAAGGAACTGGGTATTACCAATAGTATTATATATCCTCTTAACAATAAGAGTAATACTTAAGAGAAGTGCTTACCATCCGAACACATCACTTTCCCATTTTTTTAGTTTATTTTTGAGCCAATCGAATTAGTTACTATAAAATATCTCTTTTTATATTTGAAATAATAACATTTTCAAAATCCTTTAGAGATTACTTTGTAAAACCTATCTTATAAATTCATTTTATCTTATATTAATTAACTTCATTTAAATTACCACAGTTGTTTTAATCGAACTTAAATTCTCATTCCTTTTATATATAACTTTTACAAAATCATTTTCTATTATTTAAATACATTTTCATCTTATATGTTCATTCCTTAAACAAATCTTATTATTAAATACCTTATAGTCAAATCGTGAAACTTAATTCACACGGTATTTGTACTTAAACTTTTAAATCAAAAAATTGATCCATTTATAATAGTAACTTAACATTATCATTTCATAATTTATTATTTCGAATAAGTTTAAAGATTTTAATTTCCTTATCGGATTTCTATCTTATCGATTATCTTCATGAAACATCCTATAGTCAAACTGTGAAATTCTGATCACAAGATGTTTATATTTAAATTTCACTAATCTCATTTCTACCTATAAAACTTTTCAAAATATATACTTTATATTCAAAATATAATCCTAGGTAAAATTATTTCATTTACCATTTTTTTCAAAATCAGTGTGTCGGTTTGCCTTGTTCAAATGTTTAGGAACCCTCATCGATAACGGTGATCAGGCGCATCGATCAGAATCCATAAATCACTCAATAGATAAATCAACACAAAATATTTTCATTGGTCACTAAAAAATACGCCTCATATATAATACAATTAAACTCATTCTAGGGTGTTACAAACCGTATCTCTAATGAGTTACTCATCCTAGGGTATAACTAACCCTATCTCTGATGAGTCTTTACCCAACCAAAGCCAAGGTTCTCGCTTAACCTTCAGCTCTGATACCAAATATAATGGCCCGTTTTTCCGTACCCTTTGAATCGATAATAAACCACACATTCCAACTCAAATTGTACGAATAAGCGGATCATTAAGGGTAGAAAGAAAATAAAGACAGAACAGAATCTCACACGAATGGAATAATATATATTATTTCAATAATAATCTTTACAGCGGAAAATTTTAAAATACAATATCAGAGTCCAACCTAAATTCAGCTTGGATAGTTATAAAAATCTGTCCTTACAATTGCTGACAAACATCAAACAAAATACACTAAGTACAGCGGATAATAGAATATGTCCATACGATGATAAAGATCTCCAGCTCCCCTCTGGAAACTCCAACCGTCTTCAACTCAACCTAAAACTACTCGGATCTGACCTGAGTATTGAAAATACCCGTATCAGGCTTGATAAACTAGCGTGAGATACTCGAACTTTAAAATGACTATGCTATCAAAACCTTTGAAAAGAAGGGTGTCTCATAAGACCATGCCCACACATAAAAACGGACGAGTTTTCTACCTTATGATAACCAAAACACTTCATACCAAAATACACTTGATATTATTTTAATGACATTCGTTTGAAAATACTTTTCAAATAAACTTATTCAAATAAGATATCGATATCTGGACTAAGTCTAACGAAATATATCCGGACTGGATCAACGGACTATACCGAACGGAATATATGATACCAGAAAGGGTAGCCGAAATGTTTGCAAGTCACTACGCCTATTTTGGGAATACAATCAAAACTATAATATCATATTGTGTTTGGATTTCCAACATGGTAGGAAACTAGTGACATTTTCTCCGATGCACGCATAAAAAACATAGTTCCCAGGTGTCTTAATCGCTTTTCTCAAACTAGTCACTTGAAACTATACTTGCTACACTACAACTGATAACCGGTAGTTCCCTGCTTTTCTCAAGCTAACCACTTTATCCACATGGGGCAATAAATGCCTTGAGGCCTAGACGTATCTGGTACCTAGGGCTCAGAACATCTGACAACCCAAGTCATTACTATCCGAAATGCGAGCATACATCCGACCACATAGAATCCCATCATAACCGGGGTGTGAGACTCGCGAAGCTACGATCAATTTCTTCAAAGCCACGTTTTTCATACAACCACGCTTTGATCATAACAAGTACCACTTTGAATGTCACACTGCCATTCCTTTGATCACTATTTGACTTCCACAAAAATACAACCCTTGAGCTCGCATGTCTCAAGGAGGGTGTTAAGCTAAGAGAAGTTGCCTTCTCCGCCATCACTAATGTACATTTGTAAATGACAAACGTTGTGTCTCAGAAATGCAATGTCGGGTATTCGTCCATACAAGTTCATTCTAGGACTGAACGAAACCGAAGGCACTTTCCTCGGCCATTACTAGGTGAGAAGCCCTT
Source organism: Allium cepa (assembly GCA_030765085.1). NCBI lineage: Eukaryota > Viridiplantae > Streptophyta > Magnoliopsida > Asparagales > Amaryllidaceae > Allium > Allium cepa. Next base: position 751,044,577 of record CM060931.1, on the reverse strand, counting down.
GCAATCCGAAAAATCTCCACAACGTGGAGACCACTGCTATAAATAACTCTATAATGGGAGCGACCCAGAGCATATTCAATAAGCAATCCTCACACTATGAAGATCCATGGTCTTCAATAATCATCATCTTCAACATGTCTTCACTTTCAAACGTATACATTGGTTCGAAGTGGTTTCGGATAGGAATTACCCAAATCCGACTCTGGTTTTATCGAAGCAAATCATCGCTTTAAAAGATGTTAAGTTCATATGTGGATATCAATCATCAATCAATTACTTTATCTTTTATCTTAATCAAATATCTTTCTTAGATATATTCTTTTCAATTTGTTCCATTTTCTTTTCAAATGTATATGGAATCATTGAGCCTCATTTATCAAATCATTTGATTTATTAAACTTTTCTTAAATCCTGAAACAATTCCAAACCATTTTCTCTTTTACTTAGGAAAACCTTACCAAATCATTCATTTAATCTTAATTAAAGATTTTCTTTCTTAACTTTTAACTTAGGGAAAATATTCCCCTTTTATAATACACTTTCCATAACATCCATTTAATTTAAAAGATTATTCACTGTCCAAAATCGCGAATATAATTCCTTTAATAAACTTTCACATTTAACTTATCAAATTAAATTGATTTCAGATTTACAAAACGGTGTTTATAAATTCCATTTATATTTTATAAACTTCTATATACAAAATTTCTTTACTAGTAAATTCCCTTTATATCTCACTTATAAGTCAGAATCCAATTATAATTTAATTACTCGTAAAACTCTTATTTACAAATTCATTCCTTTCAAATCATACTACTTATAAAATCCATCAAAAATTCTTTTCTAAATTTCAATTGCAAACCCATATATAAATTTTATTACAATCCCATTTAATATTTATAAAACACTTTTATAATTCCATAACTTTTATTTATAAAATATCAGTTTTATAACTCTTATATATAGACCATTTATAATAAATTCAAAAAATTTATTTCTTTCCTTTTATCGTAGAAAAACTTAATTATAATCTTTTAGAGCATCCGGACTTTCCTTTCGATATGTTCCACCTCTCGCCTAAGAAGAGAAAACATAAGCCAGATAAGTTCAGGGCACTGGTTGGTCCATCCCTAACCTTAGTTAAACACCTTGTTTTATCCTCCTAGATCTCACAGGCGGGACAAATGTACTAGTCGTTTCCGCATACTCAAATTTTTCACTTTATTTTGGAATTGCTTATAAATATTCCAAATTATCTTTTTCCAAACGCTTGATTATCCTTTTTAAAACATTCACACTTGATTCTGGAAAAATCATTATTATATTTAAACTCATTTCCAAAAGTTTATAAAATTGCAGCATTAAAAGTGCTTATGGAAAGTGCCATATAAGCTTAATTGCTTAAATCAACTTTAAAACATTCGATAATTCATATTTTCCAATTCAAATCTCTTTTAAAATATTTAAATATATTTATCAAATTTATTTCATATTTTTCCAAAATTAAAAACGTTCATTTAAATAGATTTCCTGTTATGGTCACTTAACTACACTAGCGCGATTTTTCTGGAAAATTGTTTTGGACTTATTTCTAGCTCCACTTATCGAAACTTTGATTTTCTTTCTTCGTTTAGAAGATATGAATATAATAGCCCGGAATTTTCTTATCTCGAAGAATTCCATGTTATATTTCACTTTATGCATTCATTTGAACTTTTCGACACGAAATCGCGAACTACCATTGCGCGACGCACCTAGTTTTAACTATTTTTTCAATACTTGAAAAAATCTATTCAAGTTGAATTTTATTACTTATAAAATCGTTACAAATCATTTTAAATCAATATTCTCACTATTTAAAGTATTTAATATATATTTTCACTATTACCATATTATAATATTATTATATTCCTATTATTTTAATATTAAATTTTAAATTCCAATTTCAACTCAATTTCAATTCTAATCTCAAATTAAACACATTTAAAACTTAGATTTCAAATCTAATTTCAATTTAAACTTCAATTCAATTTTAAACTAAACTTCACTTTTTTAAAATCGATTTCAAATTCAATTTCATTATTCATCTCAATTTCAATTTCAAATTAACTGTCCTTTTCAAATTCGTTTCACTTCAAATTTCAAATTCTCTTTTATTTTAACTTTAATTTCACTTCTAAATGAATAGAGACTTATTTAAAATCATTAAGAGGCTAGATAATTTCCATACACATATTTGTATGGATTTAATTCTTATTTAATTAACTATGGTTAATTACTAATCATTTCTCTTATTGTTTATCAAACAAGTTATCAACCAAATAAAAAATCGCATATTCAACTAATTTGCAACCAATTTGCAACCAAGTTATCAAACACCTAATCATTCAACATATTAATTTCTAACTTAACATGTGTATTATCAACTTAAGTTTTATAAATATAAAACTAAGATTTGAGTACTCACCTTTTAACTTAACCAATTCTTTCTACCAATATTCATATACAACAATACTTCTCTTAAATCCTCTTATCTTCACCAAATCTTTTCCGTGAACTTTCCTTTTGATTCCGGCAGCACTTCCTTCTCTTTTTCTTACTCCGGAGCTTCACGACTTGCTTTCCTTCTTCCATAAGTTCGGCCACACCTTGCTCTTCCCATTCCTCCTTTGTTTCTTCACTTTTTAGATATGAAACCATGTTCTAATGGTATTCTAAGGTCTTTGGCAAAGTTTGGTGGTGTTTGGAGTTAATTTGATATGATTTTGAAAAAGTTAGTAAGCATTTGGAAGTGAAGAAGAAGCCATTAAAGAGGTAGAGAAAATGTTGGAAAAGGAAGAAGAATAACAAGAATGAAAAGTGTGAAAATTCTGAAAGAGGTCGTAGGTATTTATAGAAAAAAAATGAAGTGGTAAGTTACCAAAATATCCCTTTACCAAATTACCAAAATAATTTTACTTACTTCTAAAGTAATCTTATTTTTTTACAACACTTAACATCAAATTTCAAATCATTACTTTATGTCATTTTCACTTAGATATTAAGTAAAATAAGTAATAATTATGTTTCTTTGGTTTGATGCTTTACTTTTTTGCTTGAAATGACATTTTTGCCTTTTTGTGCTTACTTTTTCTTAATTGTTTTCTAGAAGTTTCTAACCTTGTTTAGTAAAAGTAAAATTGATTAGTGAATTAATGAATACTTATACTATTTGAATATATGTTTCTATATAAGAAAATAAAGGTGCAACGACGTTGCGACAACTTTTAATCGACAAAACGTTGTTTTCCGACAAAATATTATACGGTCACATTTTGACGTTTTAGTTAAACTATTTGTTTATGTAAACCAAATTTGAAAATGAAATTTTCCCTTCTTTAAATAAATTAAAACATGTCTCTTTATATTTAAATAATATCAAAATCTCTAATTTTACGGTGCATGTAAAACTGACAAAATATGACAAAATTTGGTTATTTTTGTAAAACGATTATTAACATACTTTTTAATCTTTTATTATACTTCTATTATCTTTATTAGATGTTTTCAATGATATTTATCTTTTTAAATAAACATTTAAACCTATTAATTTAAGCATTTATTTATTTTTAACAAAACTTAACTTTTGTTGATTTGTTCTAAAATCCAAATTTATACTTTTTAATTCTCAACTATAAGAATAAATAATTTCTCTATTATTATATATTATATATAACTTATTTATTTAAGTTTTAAACCTTTTTAAATTTAAAACAAATGAAATCTCTCGTTTTCGAAGTAGCGAAATTATGGGTCGTTACATGAAGTCTCGAACTTACTCTCATCAAGCGCGCCGATCACCTGAGCGTTTGGACCGGGAGTCTCTCTAACGTGAGTAGCCTCACTTGTCTTCCCCATCACCTCCTTGGCGTCATCGCTTCTTGGAGTTGGCTCAGGATCAGAACGGCCTGCGCAAAATCATGAAAAACGAACATTAGAATACAATGACCTCTCGTCAAAAAACAACGACACTTGGATTTTTAAAATAAAGGGTCATATACCGGCTTCTGGCTAACTCTCAGCAGTCCAAGCGGTCTCACCCTCTGGAATGGGAGATAGAATGTGAACACCAGGGCCAGGGTCGTCCGGGTCATAACCAATACTTTGCTCAAATGAATCAAGTATCAGCCGATCGGCCGGCTGAGTAGGAGCATGAGCTTGAGACTCGGCCCCGGATGGACCGGCAATAACATCTTTCCCTTTCGGTGGGGAGGAACCTTTGCAGTAAAGAGCTTTCACCATAGACGGGTCTGAAGGCTCGTTCCTCTTAAGAAATTCTTTTATTAAAGCATCTTCGACGACCTCCTCGGTTCCAAGTTTGACCTTCCTGATTTTTATTAAAGTCTCCCATGCCTCGGCTAGGGATTCGAGGTAGCCTTCACCCAAAAAAGTTAAGTCCTGATGCATTAGGACACGGGCGTTGAATTCTGCAATCAGTGGGTCGAATATGCATTTGACCTCCTCACTACCAGCCTCTTTAGCCGCCTCAAGGCGAGAGTCAATCTCCGTAGATGCTATTTTCTTTCCCTCTTCACGAGCTTCGTCCTTTAGCATCCCGACTTTAGAAAGCTCGTCATCAAGCTTCGCCTTCAGAAGTCGTGTAGCAACGATCTCGTCACAATATTGTTGTGACTCTTCTTGGGCAGCAGTCTTCTCCTCTCTTTCTTTATGGAGTTGATCCTCTAGCTCTTTAACTCAGAGGGCAAATGCGTCCCTTTCCTTCTGCACTGAATCCTTCTCTAAAGCCAAGGCCTCACAGCATTGGACCGCCTCATCGATTTCTTTTTTATGAGTTGACTCCAGGCAATTGACGACTTCCGCTGTATCTTTAGCGCTTTGTTGGGCGGCTTCAAGCTGAGATTTGTAAGAAGCGAGCTATTTGTCCTGAGCTTTAATAATATCTTTATCATGGATAGCCTCAAGTTTCAGGCGATCAACTTCATGCTGACGCTCAATGGAAACTTCTGATACTTTTTCGGCTAAGTGCACGAAGGCATCGTGCTAAACATAGACATCACTAGTGCAAGCAATAGCGCTTTGCTTGACATGTCCTGGAATCTGGTGAATCGCCAGAAGAAATTTTAAGCCATCGAAGCATATCTTTGCAAACAAGGCTTTAAGCTCAACAAGTCGGTCTGCCACCGATGGATCAGAAACAGGAGCGAGAGGAGTCTGCTTGGAAACCGCGGGTGTTTTGTGGAGATCTCGAGATTGCCTGGTACCTGATGAACCGGAGTGTTGATCCCGATGGGCCTCAGGCTGGGACCCCTTATGTGTAGGTTTCTCTTTGTTGTGCTCCGACTGAGGAGGAGGATCGCGTGGATAGGAGGACTGACTATAAGTTTTTCTTCGGTGGGACGATTCTCGATGGTGGTAGTCTCGATCACCGGAGTCGTCCCCATCTCGACACTTGCCGAAACCCGAATCCCGACCGGATTGGTGAAAAATCGATGAACTGCGAAGGCGGTCAAGTCCTTGTGTACGCCCATGTCACCTACAAAGAGTTTAAATAACGAAAGTTAGCAAAGAATGGAGTGGTGACAGAATTTTAAGTGCAAGGTGAAGTGCATGTGTTTTTGCGTGTCCTAGTGTTTCCCCCCGACGGACCAGTTTCTTTACTAATAGGAGTTTTTTCTCCCTGATTTTAGGCTTGAGCGCTTGTATCGCCTCTCGCGGGCGAATGAAGCTTAAGGGCCTCTAGATCGTCGAAACCATAGTTGACCATATCATCAGGTATGGTGACATTCGACAGGCCTTTCAGAGAACTTTCTAAGTGCTGCGAGGAAGCTTCTTTCTCCGTTGGAATAAGGGCAACTTTAGAAGTTCCGCCCACTGTTTTTTTGCTCAACTTGTATGTCAGTTTCTTCTTCCTCTTCGAAGGGGAAGGCGACGTTTCAATGTCATGAACTTCAACTATGGGGTCCCGAGATGGACTAACATTTTCTCCCTGTACTTCGGGCGTTTCGGCTTCTTTAATCTCCCCCTCCTCTAGTGTGTCAGGGGCGTTATGTGCTGAAGACTCGGCCTGTTTTTTTCCTTCGCCCGAAGCAGGCCTGGTTATGGTAATACCTTAGGGGAGGCTTATTCGGCGACCTTCCACCAACAACCCAAATTTCATGAGCGACTCATTTGAAATGAGAGATCTGATGTCTCGGTCTTCTACGGGGAGAGCTCGGATGGCTTCGACAGCTTCAGAATATCCGAGGCCCTCGGGACGATGGTTGATACCTGTGAAAGTAAATGAAGAGTTAGAAAAGATGAAAATTTCTCCAAATTCAAGTACAGATTCAGAAAAAGAACTTACTTCCTTCTACCCATCTCTTGGCGAAATTTGGAGGACAACGTGCGTAGAACCACTCTTGCTTGTACTGGGAAAATTTTCTCTATGCCCCAATCAGGATTTGGCATTTACTATATGGCTCGAGGAATATAAAGGATGGGCTATCTGACCGTCTCTTAAAGCGATGAATATAGCGGATATCTCCCGGAGTCGAAAGCCTGAAGAGGTCACTCATGAAGAGAATGCAAGTACCGTATATGAATGTGTGGCTGTTCAAATGCAGTTGCGATGGGGCAATCTCGATATACTACAACACGTCTCAAAGAAAGGATTTGAATGGCGGCACGCTGCCAACCCAATACATGAATCTGTTACAGGCTGTATATCCGTCTGGGGGCAAGTGAGGACGATCATGCACCGATGGAACTAACACATCATCGAAGGGGACTCCATGGGCAGAGCATATCCGACAGAGCGTACTTTCGTTAATCTTTGAGGCCTGGGAATCGATTGGATTGTCTAAGAAAATCGCTGCCTCCAGAGTGTTGGGAGCCAAGTCGACAGATGCAGTCGTGGGCTCGGTAAGTCTTGAGCAGGCATAGTTGATGGATTTGAAGTTCCTACGACTTCTTGTCGAGAGGATGGCCCAGGTCTGTCCGAGATCGTAGCAGAGATAGATTTTTTGGACATCTCTAATGGAGAATGAATCTGACAAAACACATATTTGAACTATACTTGAAAAATAATCGACGTTGGACTTAACAACATAAAATCCCCCCCGTGTGGTGTGTGAACTAGTGCGATCATTCAAATGTAAGTGTCAAGAAATCAAAAGTCATGGGATTGGTGAAATAAAGTTGAACTTCGAACTATCGTCTTCGAAGACCGTCATCTCTGACCGTCTACGAGAGCTTATCGTGAGATAGTTAATGTTTTGACTCGGCATCGACACTGCATATGAAAGGTTATTGACGGTTAAGCAAGTTAAGTTCAAGTCTACAGTTGTATAAACACGGGAGTTACCAGTCTGGATTATTAGATATGCTAGGTTGTTTAAGTCCGTCCTTATCACTATCATATATTCAGGCATAAAAAGGTGTTAAGTTAACAATGTTCTATGTCTAGGTTGAGATAGTTTTAACTTTCATGTGTATACCCCTCTCCTACCATCCATCCTCACCATTCGAAATGCGGCGAGACATGCCGAACCACAATCATGTTGAGCCGCATCGCTCGGAACTACACTCTCCCACTTCTTACTCTCCATGGTTCGACATGCAGAAAGTCATGCTGAACCACGATCATGCCAAGCCGCGTCGCTCGGCATTTTACCCTCAATACCAACTTTCTTCCAACACATCCTCCCTACCTCTTGGCATGGACGAGTTATCCATCAAGTTATGCCAAGCCGCCTCGTTTGGCACTCTTCCCACCTTTCATTTTTCACCTACACTCCCGCTAACATCGTTCGGCATAAGAGAATCATGCCGAGCCGTGGACGTACCGAGCCACATCGCGCGGCATGCTGAACCTAACCACAACTTCACGCCTGTACTTCTTCTCCAATGTCATTCGGCATGAGGAAGTCATGCCAAGCCACATCAACACGTCTTCCTCCAACTCCCTCCTTCAAACAAACTAATTATCTTCCTAGATAGCCAATAGATCATAACTTCGACTCGCACTTCGCCCTTTTCCATCCTCCACTCCACCTAACCCTAAGGTAAACATTTTCTTCCATCTTCCTCTCCATTCTACATGGCTCCACCTTGCTAATCTACACGACTCTCATCGTTTGTGGGTTAAAGGAAGGGCGTGGATTCAAGTCTTGTCTTAAATCCCTAATTACGGAGAGTCAAGCGAGTAAAGGGTTAATACCTAGAATAGAGGGCAAAGTCTGATAGAATGCTCAAACTGGAAGTAGTGATCTACTCGGGCTTACTGTTGAAGGCAACTGAGAAATAGCCAAGAAGACTCGGGGGCTAGAGGAGTTAATTGAAGTGTTGGCAAAGGTTTGGAAAGAGTCAAGTTCGTAAGTCCTGAAAAAGCAGAGGTAAAAGTAAAAGGGAGGGGAGGTATAAATATCGCCTTATGTAGAAAGAATAGAAGCCGAAGGGACAACGACCGGTAGAACTGGTCAAAGCACCTCCCTCGCTTGGCATTAATGTCGTTCGGCATTTGTATGTCGCTCGGCATCAGCTAAGCTATTCAGCATTATATGTCGTTCGGCATAAGCATGTCGCTCAGCATACAATGTCTCGATCGGCATTCAGGAGAAGACTTTATCGAGAAAACAAAGCCAGGGCTCGAAGCAAAACATGGGGGACTCCTAATTCAAAGCACATCATGTTCATCCACATGATGCACTTTGCGGGGCAAGTGTTACCCGGTGGTTTGACCAGGCAACAAGAGTCTTGAGGTAGAAGGCTCGTTCGGCACGGCTATGTCGTTCAGCATTTTATATCGTTGGGCAAGGAAGCCCCGAACGGCATGCAGCCTCGTTCGACAAAGAGGTCTCGACCGGCATCCAGCATTGCTCGGCATCCAAGTGTCGTTCGTCATCTAACCTCGTTCAGCATGAACCTCGTCCGGCATGAACCTCGTTCAGCATAGCAAGGTCGCTCGGCATAGCAGAGTCGTTCGGCATGAGCCTCGTTCGTCATGAGTCTCGCTCGGCATTTCATCCTCGCTTGGAATTCCAGCCTCATTTGGCATTCCAGCCATGTTCGGCATTCCAGCCTCGCTCGGCATAAGTATGTCTTTCGGCATCTCCCCACGACCGGCTTCGGATCTCGTCCGGCCTACAACCCTCACTCAACACACTGCCTCGTTTGGCTTAGAGATATGGCTCGGCATGTCCCGATCAGTATTTATGGCTCGGCAAACAGAAGTCACTCACCATGGGTCGAGGTATCTTACTCCTAGGCCCATTAGTGAAGTCCAACCCATCTTCGTCTATAAATAGAGGGAGGGAGGCACAGTGAAAGGGACCTTATTTCGAGAACACAAAGGAGACTCTACCGCTTTCAAGACTCACTTTATTTCATTTAGCATTTGTATTCAAGTCTATATAGTACGGATTGTATCTGTATTCAGTCACTTGTGAAAGCAATAAAGATCGAAACTAAAAGTGGACGTAGGCAATTACGCTGAACCACTATAAATCCGGTGTGCCTGTTTTCTACATTTAACTTTCTTCATTAATCTCTCTACACAATCTTTCTAAAGGGTGTTAGTGACCAATTCTGGTGCTAACAAATAACAACTAATGATGACCAATCGGGCCCCTCGTTGGGACCAGTCATTGCTAGCAGTAAATCGGTAAAGCGATCGACCAGTAGTGTTGTGTTGACTGCAAATTGAACTAAGGCCAATGGTCCGAATTTGATAAAATCTAATCTAATGGTTGACATCGATTCGAACCCCTGTAAGTACGGGCCTGACTTTCACTTTTTTCTCATATTTTCTGAAGTAACAACAAAGATCTACTATTTTCTCTTCTCTACAAATTCTTAAATCTAAATAAATCTATAGTTTATATACATATATACAAATGGAGAATAGCATAGGTTAATATGTATGCTTATAAGTCCAAATTTGGGAAGAAGAATAGGGTTGAATCGAATTGCCAAAGCCAAGGTAAATTACAAGTCCACATCTAAATCTAAATTAATTCCAAATCTCTTCTCAATTCAAGATTTCTAATAGATATATGTATGCTTGCGGTATATGTATTCTAATAGAGAGAAAAAGGTGAGTCAAATTAGAACATCGAAGATTAGATCTGGATATTTGAAAAGCTAAAATATGAGTTATAAATTATGTACTTTTATATAATACTAGATTTATATCATTGTAAATCTGTTCCTATATGCCTAAATGTAATTTTGGAATTGTAGGCCAAATTGTATATATATAATGAATTTATAAACCCTGCCTACATATTCTGTGGATTGATAACTTAGATTTAATATTGCATATTTAGAATATGGAAAGTATGGGTAAAAGGTAGCACCTGAATTAATAAATTATATAGTAATTCCAAGTTCGTATTATTAATAGTGTATGCGAGTAAATGTGAATTAAAAGTTGTCATAAAATTTACTTTGATTAAGTAGTATTTTAATTCATTGGGATTTAGGGTGTTGCAATGTAAATTTCTATAGATTATCAAGTTCAAAATCATAAATAAAAGTGTGTTATTTGAAATAATAAGGAATATGCCTAAAAGAATCTGATGTATAAGATAGGGATAATTTTCGTATTTTGTATTATTTATTTCAATAGCTATAAAAAGATAATTCCTTATAATTCCAAACATAACACAAATTTCCATTTTAGATAAGTTATAGAAATTTACAATGTTAACCTTTCCTTTTGTGGATGATGTAATTCCTCTAACATATTAAAATATAGAAATCCCTATGTTGAACTAAAGGCTTTAATAGTGATAAAAATAATGGTAAATCTGTAAAATTAATATATGCAATAAAGATGAGTTGAAAACTACATGGTAAGTGTTGAAATGTAGGTAAGTAATGGAATGAATAGGTAAGAAAGTTTAGTAACCAAGGAATGGTAGAAAGAGTTAATAAGAATAGCATTATAGGTTTAGTAATGAAAGAGGGAAGTAAACAGTGAAAGATATTTAAATATTTTAAGTTTAAGAAAGCAGTAAATGAAGTTAATTTGACATTATAGAAACAAGGAATGAGTTAAATAAAAATAATCGGATGTGAATAGTAGAACATTAGAGGTGTAGTAATTAAATAAGTATGAATATTTTTATAAATATATACACATATAGTCTTAAGTATAAGTTTATGATAGGTGTGGATTATAAAAGTTAGCTAATAGCTTAGATTAAATAAATATAACATAATCATAGAAATGAGTTGGAATGTAAGGTCAGTATTGTTATGCAACAGAAGTTTGCCAATTACAAGGGGCTATCTGTGGTTTTACATTATATTAATGTGTGACATCACCAACTATAGCACTTGTGGAATGATACATTTGCGTAGAAGAAGGGAATACCAAGTATGATGATTCGCCTTGGTTAAAGTGTCAAATGACAAGTAGAGTCTACTTCAACATTTTTGGGGGCATTAACTAACAAGCAGTTTTTTCCTAAAATGCGTTAGGCAATCTAAATGGGACGTGAGTAAGGCTTGGCACTATGACAATGAGATTGGTACCATATACAGGAGTATGAGCTATTTTTATAGGTCAAGAACGTCATCAGTCCTGAGCGATCAACGGAAAGATGGAGATAATGCCTAAACAGACTACATCTCCTACTAGCGTAGATCCTGTTTAAGAAATGCACCACCTCACGGTTGTTTGCTAGTTTTTTTGTTGTTAGGAGGCATAGCTAGATAACCCTTTTGTGGAGATCTTTCCAATATGAACATAATACAACTAAACTATTGTGACATCGTTATTAGGCACCACGGGAGTCCATTAGTATGCACGGCAAAGAGGACATAATACTCCATTGATGATGGATCCTGACAAGGTGTTAGGTTATGGATACAAGCGAGGATAGTATCTTGGTCCAAAGGGGGACTGTGGTACTTATATATACACATATGTATGTAGTTATTGTCTAGAGTAGATGGAGCATATCATACACATATGTAAAGTCAAGACGACTAAGTAAAACAATAGACATAACATGTAATAAAAGGCAATCAGCATAAACTAGTTTTATATGTAAAGTATGCAATTTACCGGTAACCAGAATGTTGTTCTGATCCTTCCTCATTGGAACCCTCATGATAGACTTGAAGGGACAAGTACCAGTATAAGGTGGGAAAGGACGGATTTCCTATGCATGCTCGACACTAACAAGGGGTATTAGATATTAGATGTATGAACCTTGGTCAGTAATTATATGTTTTACTATTCTGCTATGAGATTTTATCGATAATGCTCCGATATGCTTTTTTTACTATAGGATACCAAAACCAATGATCCGTACTTTAGCAGCCTTGGGTTTTCGATTTAGTGAAAATATGGTCTAGTTGAGATGCAGACTGTTACATTTCGTATCAAAGCTTAGTTAGTAGATCTTAAGAAGTAAGATATGATGAGTATACGTATTTTTAATTTTTACTACAATTATATATATTATATGCCAAACTCTACATATTCTGACCATAGAAGTAGTTGCAATCATATTCTAAAAGGTAGGATAATGTGACTATGAGGTGGAACAATAGACGAAGTTGAAGATGTACACCGAACTACCAATGGGATGTATTTTTTATTGGAAGGCATCAACTTAAGAAGAGCACTAATGCGACATATAGATGGTTCCCTAAAGTTGGATGGTACTTGACTCTCTTATAGAGCATAGATAGCCATATGGTTATACATCCTCATAGGATTGCCGATTGATGAGGAACAGTAGGTCCAAATAAATGGGAAAGTAAGACCATATGTCGTAGTTATCCAAAACCAAGAACTGAGCTAGTCCTAAAAGAAAATGTGTAGTAATCACTCTAAGATGATAGTCGAATTTTTAATAATCTATGAGAAGATAAATTAGCAAGTAAGTAGAAAAGAAGAAAAGTCCAACAGAAGGAACAATTAAAAATCCACTCTGAGTCGGACTCCATAGAAGTGAATTTAACACCAAAGTTTGAGAGAAATATATAAATATTTATATTTGAAATAATTTTCAAAAGATTTGTTTGAAGGTAGAAAAACCTTGTTTTTGAAAATTAAGTAAATGTTAAATTTTAAAAAAAAGTAAAATATCTACATTTTATTTAAATAAATGTTTCAGTAGAAATTAAAATTAGTTAAATCAAAAATTTCAATAAACGGGTTTTTTAATAAAAAGTTATTTCTTTCTTAAAAAAGAGCATAAATAGCTCGTTGCTTTTTTCTAAGATGGAAAAATTTTAAGTTATAAAATTCTTTTTAGGGGTAGACAATAGGAAGTGGTACAAGTAAAAAATGGAATAAATATAATGGGAAAGAAGGTTAAAATCCAAATAAAATAAAGCGGCGGGTGAATGCATCGCTATAGATAAATAAGAATTTGGGTAGATACTCAAACAGCCAGAACAAAGATGAAGAAGATAGTGGTAGAATAGAATGACATTAGTTAAAATTAATATTTAGTATTAGTAATCACAATTTGATCTGGCATGAAAAAGGGTCAAGATTCAACTTGGTTCAAATAGAAAGGATTGATCGACCCTTTAGGGAAGACTGATCAACCGGTAGCGGTCGACCGCCACAAGTTATACTCACATCTAGTTTCAAGCCACTTCCATTTTCATGAAACCCTCCTCCTTCTAAATTGAAACAGTGAAGCTCCTCCGTCCTCAAAGCCGCTGACCACCCCTAGCACCCCTGCATCAACAACATCCAACAGCAACTCGAGCGAACACACTAGAAACACCATAGCCCCAAAAAATCAACATATTTCAAAGCTCCAAATCTTGATCGAAACCCACAACAAATCTAAATCATGGCCCCTCAGCACAAAAGCCTCTCAGCCCAATAGCTAGATCTGACCCTGCAAGAGATAGCATGGCTACAGAACAATGAGGCGATGACTCAAGTATACAAAGAAGTAGTGGTGGATTTTTCATTTTTTCAAGGGCATCTGGTGAAGTTCGAAGACTTCGCCGCCTATGATTTAGAGGGTTTATCGCGGCTACTAATCCTTAGCCATGACACGTTCAAGCGGGAGTGTTACTCCAGATGCATGTGTTCCTGAGATGCTAACTTGGAGTGTTTATTCAATAAAGATGAGAGTAGCTTCACATTTGAAGTTAAGGGAGTGAATATTTGGATAACCTATTACAGTTCGGTGGGATTCTACACTTCTTCGCGGTAGGAGAGGAATTAGTGGATATCAAGACCTCCAAGTCCATTATTCTTTAGCAAATATTTTACTAAAGGATATGCATCTGGTGGACGGAGAACTTGCGGGACCAAGACCATCTAGTCACCTACATTGTTCAGCACAACATCGTCCCTAAGATGGAGAGTTATGGCTAGATCTACCTCTCATTCGAAAGACCACCTATGCCATCATATGTGGTATTAAGGTGAATTGGGCCAAAGCCATCACGAACCATTATGTGAGCCTAGGAGTAGGGATGTAGAGGGACTATCTTTCATACTGTCATCTTTTCACTTTCGTCTTTGACAGTTTGGAGTTAGCATTCAAGGGGAGTCAATATAAAAGAGGGCCTCGGTGCCACTGGACAGGTCCTCCATTAGGAGGACGATGATAGAGGCGGTGCCTATGGATTTTGAAGCAGCAGCAGGAGGCAAGACAGGTGCATATGGATTGAGCACCTTAGCGAGATCAGCAAGCCTTAGAGCCACAATAGCAGGCCTCGATTATGGATTAATCCAGGACGCCCAAATCCCGATCAAGGCCAAGCTACAGGAGATAAGGGCATAGCAATTGGAGGTACGAGAGGAGTAATGATGCTATGCTCATGAGCTTGGGTGCATAGCCTTCATGCTTCGATCATTCGGTTGCGACCATGGTTCTAGATCTTATGGAGGACCATCCTCAGTCCATAGGTGGTAGTTAGTAGTAGTTGTGTTTTCCTTACAGATGTTGTGTTTTCCTTACAGTAGTTGTTTTTCTTTTGGCTTTTTCTTTTAGGTTTAGGTTGTAAACACTAGTTGTTTCTATTTGTGTAAAATACATATGATGTTAATGAGAAATATTCCTTTTTATTTGTTTTTTTGTTGACCGTGGTATTCATTGAAAAATAGTAAAATAAGAAAATCTCATAAAAGATACTCAACTAATGCAAAAGAAAAAGGAAAAAACTGGAAGTTTATAAAATAAATTAGGAAATTTACTTAATTAGCTGGTAAAAGGAAAAAAAAGCCAACTCCCAAAAATTAGTAAAATTTTGATGAGTGAAGGACAGAGGAAAGTTATGGCGAAACGATGGGTCACTATCCTTATACCTTAAATGCTGAAATTTATATATGGACTGTGTGCTGGTTGTTATTTTGAAATAAAAGAAAAAAATGAAATTGAAAATTTCAATGTGTGATAGGATAAATTCCATTTTGGACGTTAAACTTTTACTAAATCTCGACTACGTAGCATGTGACATAATTTTTTTGATAAGAAAAAATATATACTTTCGAACTTTTTGTTCAAATTTCCTTGATTTTAAGAATAAAGTACATCTATAAAAATTTTTAAAGTATGGATTTTTATTTTTATTTAAATAAAAATTTCCAACCATTTCAAAAGTTTAACTTGAAAGATTTTGAACGAAAAATGAGGAAAATTTTAATTTTTGAAATGTTGGAGGCTTGGCATAGAGAAAAAATCAACGGTTTACCAAGTTTGAATATTACTATTCAACAGAAGTGATAGTAAAGTAAAATGTAGTTAATGACGAGGGAAAAAGTTGTTTTAGCTTTAGAATTTCATTTTTCCATACCTTGTCGATAGGTGAACTAAAACTTGTTTTAAAATAATTATGTTTTATAATTTTAAAGATATAAAATAAAATATACTTATGCAGACTATACTTGAAAATTTGGAAAAATGATCTGGGCATAAGGGAAGTTTCCAAGGTAAATGGAAAAAAGGATACATAAGAAGAGGATGAAAATATGGAATTCTCCATCTAAACCATTTTCTGGCATAAAGAATATAGGTTAGAAAACTAAATTTTTCAAAATTTTGGATGTTGGCAATGGTGTGCTAGGAGTTTGGATGGTAGGGATTGGATGCAAGATAAGTCGAACTGTACTTCTTTCATAGTGTATAGAAGATTCCGATAAAAATATTTTGATTTTCGAAATATACAAACATATAGAACTGCCAATATATGTAGGTTGTTTGCATCATATTTTCAAAAATTGTTTTAACTAATGGATTCATATAAGAGGTGCGATTTAGTATTATCCTGCATACATACCATATATGTTGTAATACAACGTGCACTTGTATACCAATTACTTGAAAATTGGCTTAGGATGGTTGCATGTTATGCTACATGATTCAATCCTTAAGGAATTTCGAAATGAAATTCTTTTAAGGAGAGGATAATGTAACACCCCGTAAATGTACGATAATTAATTAAAATGGAATTAACTAATAATTAGTAATTTTGAAAAATAGGAATTTACAAATCGGTATTTGTCTAAGGAGCATGCACCGTTGGGTTCTTGGCGATTTTCTAATCAATTTTCATATATAAAGTTTTCCGATCGGAGTTCGATCGAAAAATTTACTTGAATATATCGGGTCAGAAATAATTATATATGCAATTATGGAAATAAATATGGTTAACAGCATTGATTAACGTTAATGGTCAGTTAACACTTACTTAACATCTAAGTATAATTAACGTTAAATCGGAAAGATCAAAATGGGAGAGAATAAGTCGTATAAGGAATAAAACAAACAATAGAAATTTATTAACAAATAGGACGATCGGTCGACCCCTTCACTAGGACCGGTCGAACGCTAGTGGTCGATCGGTAGATGTTGAGCGGCCAACCAGTAGTCTTGTGCTGGCTGTAAATTGAACATAGGCCAATGGCTCGGATTTAATAGAATCTAATCTAACGGTTGGCATCGATTCGAACCCCTATGAATATGGGTCTAACCTCTCAATTTTCTTCTCATATTTTCTGAAGTAACAGCAAAGCCCTTCCATTTCATTTCTCGACAAATTCTTAAATCTAAGTAAATCTATAGTTTATATGTGTATATACAAGTGGAGAATAGCATAGGATAATAGAGAAGAAGAATAGGGTCGAATCAAATCGCAAAGCCAAGGTAAAAAAACAAATCCAGATCTGAATCTAAATTAAATTCAAATCTCTTCTCAGATCTAGATTTTTAATAGATATATGTTCGCTTGTGATATGTGTATTCCAATAAAGAGAAAAGGGAGTCAAACTGGAAAAACGAGGATTAGATCTAAAGATTTGAAAATTTAAAAGGTGAGTGATAAATTATATAATTTTGTGTAATATTGGATTCATATCGTTGTAAATCTATTCCTGTATGCCTAAATGTAACTTTGGAGATGTAGGCTTTATTCTATACATGTAATGAATTTATAAATCGTACCTACATATTCTATGGATTGATAACTTAGATTTATTATTGCATATGTTAGAATCTGGAAAGTTTGGGTAGAAGGTAGTCCCTAAATTAGTAAATTATATATTAATTCTAGATTCTTTGTTTTAACGATGTATGCGAGTAAATGTGAATTAGATGTTATCACAAAAATTTATCGATAAGTAGTATTTTAATTCATTAGGTGTAGGATGTTTCGATGTAAATTTCTATAAATTATCAAATTTGGATTCATAAATAAAAGTGTGTCGCTTGAAATAACAAGAAATATGCCTAAAAGAAAAGTATGTATAAAATAAGGATATTACCGTATTTTGTACTATTATTTTAATAGCTACAAATGGTTAATTCCTTATAATTCCAAACGTAACAAAAATTCCCCTTTTGTATAAGTTATAGAAAATTACAGTGTTGACATTTTTGTTTGGGGTATGCGTAATTCCAACGTATCAAAATGCAGAAATCCCTATGTTGACCTAAAGGTTTTAATAGTGACAAAAATAATGGTAACATATTAAAATTATATGCAATTAAGATGGGTTAGAAATTAAATAATAAGCGAAAATTGTAGATAGATAATGGAATGAATAGGTAGAAAGTTTAGTAACCAAGGGAGATAGAAGGAGTTGAGAAGAACAGTAATATAGGCTTAATAATGAAAGAGGGAAGTAAACAGTAAATATTTAAATCTTTTAAGTTCAAGAAAACAGTAAATGACGTTAATTTGACATTAATGAAATAAGGAGTCATCTAAATAAAAATAATTGAACGTGAATAGTTGAACGGTTGAGGCGTAGTAATTAAATAAGTATGAATATCTGTATAAATACATATATATGTAGCCTCAACTGTACGTTTATGACGGATGCAAATTATTAAACATTGCTAATAGTTTAGATTAAATAAGTATGACAGTCATAAAAATGGGTTGAAATGCAAGGTCGGTAGTGTTACACAACAGAATTATGTCCACTGTAAGGGGCTTCCATTAGTTGTGTATATATTATACTGATGTGAGACATCACCAACTGTAGGGTCCGTGTAATTATACGTTCATGTATAGGTGAAGGGAATAGAAATAGGTTGGTTTGCCTCGGTCGAAGTGTCAAAGGATAAGTAGGTTCTGCTTCAACCTTTTAGGAGGTATTAAGTAACAAGTGGGTATTAGATAGATTGCGTCAGACAATCTAAATAGGACAGTAAGCATGGCTCGGTGCTATGACTGTGAGATTGGTACCATATACAAAAGTAGGATCTATTTTCGTAGGTCAAGAACGTCATCGGCCTTAAGCTGTAAATAGATAGATGGGGGCTACGCCTAAATGGACGACATCTCCTACTAGTTCAAATCCCATTTAAAACATGAACTGCCTCATAGTTGTTTGCTAGTTTGTTCGTTGTTAGGAGGCAGGGCTAGATAACCCTTTTATGGAAGTCTTTCAAATATGAATAGAAAACGACTAAACTATTATGATGCCGTTATTAGGCACTACGGGGGTTCTTTTTCATACACAACGACGAGGACATGATACTGCATTGATGATGGATCCCGACGAGGTATTGGGTTACATATACTAGCGGGGATAGTATCTTGTCCAAAGCTGGACTATCATACTTATACACACATACATGTACGTAGTTATTGTCTATCTAGAGTAGATATGGCATACTGTACGTGTACGTGAAGTCAAGACAACTAAGTAAAACAATAGACATAACATGTAATGGAAGAAAATCGGCATAAACTAGTGTTATGTATAAAGTATGCACATTACTAGTTACCACAACGTTGTTCTGACCCTCTCCTCATTGCAACCAACATGATAGACTTAGAGGAATAGACATGTGTATAAGGTAGGAACGGTGAACGGATAGATTTCGTATCCATGCTTGACACTGGCAAGGGGTACCACATATCAGAGGTATCAGCCTGGGTCAATAATTATATGTTTTACTATACTTTACTATTCCGCTCTGATATTTTATCAATAGTGTTCTGGTATGTTTTTCTATTTACAGGACACCAAAACCAACGATATGTACTTTAGTGGTAGCAAAAACTCAGGCCCACTGAGGTGTGGGTCTTCACAGTGAAGTAAGGTGAAGAAATTTGTCTAAGTTCCATGAAAATATACAAATGGATTTATTGGTAGCGACCGATCGGCTCTACCATCCATAAAAATGTGGAATGTGTTTTAAAAGAAATATCTCCCTGTACCAACTTTATTCTCAATGGTGAGTAATGAAATTCGAATATTTATGGATACCAACTTACATATGAATGGACGAAATCTTTGCTTAGAAGGATGGGTTTTCTACATTGTAAAACTCCGAATTGAAGAGACATGACTCAATGATTGTGTAGAAACGAAGTGTTTTTCATAGATACTATAGGATATGTGAGTTACCCTAACATGTTGGTGTTGAATGGATATTAAGGTTATTAATACACTAGAGTAAGGTGAATAGTGTATATTAACTATTTCACAATTAACTTGCAATTTTTGAATTATTTACTCGAAATCACGAATATATACGGATAATTATATAAATGAAGAACAAAAATGTAAGCGGTAAAGTAAATAACAACATGAATTGTTAAACTGGTTTGGATATCCAATCCTACGTCCAGTTATATAACCTAAATAAAATTTCACTATAGCAACTTGTTTTCCACGGGTGGCAAGCACGTCATTACAATCCTAACTTTTTATGAATGGCAGGGTACATCTAACCTCTTGAATTTGAACCAGATGGCAAAAACACTTATCCTGACTTTCCATAGATGGCAGGACACACCTAACCTCTTGACTTTGAACAAGGCGGAAAAAACATCTATCATGACTTTCTAAGGGAGGCATGACACTTATTATCTTGACCTTCCACGGATGGTCAAGACCACCTATACAATCCCGACTTTCAACGGATGGTAGAATGTACCTTTTATCCTTTCAAATAGTAGAGTAATGTAACAAGTAATTTTATTTTACAACACGGATTCTTCCGATCTTCAATACAAAGATCCTATAGACCTCCGGTAGCAATTTATCTTTGAAATTCAAGAGGTTAAATATGAGATAAGAGAGAGAATGATCAAGAATTCAAATATGAACCCTCTGATCTTACGGGTTTGCAAATCCATGATGAAATTGAGTGAGAGAATGTGGATTCACAAAGTAAGTGTAAAGTATAAAGAGACCTTTGTAGTAAAGTAATGGCAAAGAATGAGTGGGGATAATGAGAAGTTGTTAAAAATTCATTTTCCAGAGCCATAGATGATGAAGAGACACGACTTTTGGCTAAAAGATGACGCCAAAAAACATTTGTTCAAATTTTAAAAAGCTTCTCAATGATCCTTATGTCAACATATGCTACGAGGGTATGTTGGCATACTTATGTTGATTTTTGAAATATATTTATAAAAATATTCTTAGTCATTTGTAATTTAAAACTAATATCGTATGCTCATAAAAATATATTAAAGATAAAATAAAGTTTTGCGATACAAAAATATCAAAGATTCTTACTACGTGGTCTTTAACAAAAGTTCTAAGACTCAAAAATATTTTTTTGATAATTTATAATATTTTGTTCCTAAAGCACTTGTGTTCTTCTTGCCTATGCTTGTGTTCCACATGTCTCAAGTATTATCTATCTTCTTATCTTGCTCTTTTAGTCTTCGTACTGTGTTCATGTATAATCCATCTGTATTTGTATATTCCTGCAATATATCTGAATAACATACATGTAATTCCTGCATAATTTTCTATACAACTTGAAAAAAAAAGTTAGTAACAATATTTATATGGTAGTTGTCATCAAAATCAATACTTGTGTTATTAATAGATACAGACAAGCACCATTGTCCAAGTGGTTAATTGATTCGGCTTGGTGCAGGATGTCACAAGTTCGAAACTTGCTTTCGAACGTTTATTTGACATGGGATATGTTGTCTCATTGATTTGTTGTATATAAACTACCAGTTCAAAAAAAAAAATAGATACAACCTTCCATGGGGACGATATAAGTAAGAAAAATGTTTGCTCGGTTCAGAATTGGGTTGCTTGCCTTCGAACAAAGCACGTTTTGTACTTAGAAAAGCGTACTTTGGAGGGTAAATGTTATACGTGATTTTTCACGAGCGAAGATTCGATCACATGGGATTTCAGAATGATGAGAGAATGGATGCCATGCTAAAAAACAATCAAGCATGGATCAATGCAAAGGAAACATGAAGAGATTTAGCTAATTGTTTCGATTAAAACCGATCCGTTTATGGATCAGTACCAATCCATATGATTTCATCATTCTTGAGGAACTATAGAAGAATGTAGCTTGGGAACATGAAAGGAAGCCAAGGCGTGTATAAGGAGTGAATATATAAAAAAATGGAAAGAAATCTAATCAAGTCCATGAATCGACACCAGTCCATAGATGGATCGGTACCGATCCATAAAACTAGTAAATTTTGACTTGCACTTTTTTTTATTACTTTGGATGTGGATCTAGGATATTTTCTAATCGAATTAGCAGAGGATAATCACGACTCCAAGATCCTTCTTTAGCCAACTAAATCATTAAATATAGATGTGCTTGTGATAGAAAAGTGATCTTTGAACTCTTTGTTATTTTATCTAAGGGGAAGTGCTTTATTATCAGTCTCCGGTGAATTTTAAGACTATTATGGCATCTACACATGGAGGACTTAAATAAAACAAAAGTAAAAGTACTTTGAAGTGGACGTACACATAGATCATTAAACCACCATAAACGTTGTGTTTTTTCTTTTTTCTTATTTTCTTTGCATATTATCATTGATTTTTGTTAATTTGATCTGAAATACTGAATTAGAATCGCCAAAACCCATGAACGAAAGACCAAAAACTCCATATAAATCATAGCCAATAGTTGCATCCATGATTATTAGCTATACACAGCCATTCAAGCATGTTAGACCAATTATTTGGCTAACAAATATGTATTGAACAATCGCATTATGCTTGTATATTGGTATATTGATAGTATGACGTTAATAACTAACATTTAAGCCTGGAACTTTGAATTGAGACTGGTCATTCATTTGGTTGTGCTAATTATTGGAAAATGCATGTTATTTTTTACTATGTATTTTGGTCTTCTTTCTTGGATCATTTGTTCATGTTTGGATAGCATGTGTAGAATTTTCAAATTGCTTCGTTTCTTTCGTTTACCACTTTGACCCATCAATGTAACAGCGTTAAATGTTTGAATACATTTTACCAATTTTTCCAAAAATAGAGACAAAAAATAATAACTAAACTATCTCCCATGAAAAACATTTTCTTGCATATATATATATAGTGGAAATTAGGTTAAAGAACGACAAGTTTTATTTTTGGACTGTAGGACAAATTTTTAAAAAAAAAATAGGCTAAAAAACAATGTTAATTATACTTAGCATTAACATTGAATATAATGCTAGTTATAACTAGCATTTTTATAGTGTAAAAACTGAATATAATGCTAGTTATAACTAGCACTGCCCTTTAGTTTAATTTTTTTATTCAAAAAAAAAATTCCTGCCCAAAAGTGAAACATGTTGTCTTTCAGTCTATTTTTTTTTTCAAAGTTTGTCCATCTCCGTAATTCTCCAATAGTGGAAAGTTAGGTTGAACGGCTACAGGGTAATAAGTTTTAAGGACTGCACTTCTGAATAATTAGTTTTAAGGACAATTTACAGCATAATGATAAATTCATTTATCTTTTTAAGTTATACGGGAAAATGATAAATCCTTTTAGCATTATTTCTATATAACTGAAAATGAAAAATTCTTTTATCTTTTTTCTGTAAAATATCCTTAAAACTAATTTTTCAGGAGTAGTGTGCTTAAAACTACCCTACACAAATAAGTCATATATGCAGTAGACTCATAATGGAAAATGACTAATTCATGAATTGAGCAGGCCCTTTTAACTCAGTGGTAGAGTAACGCCATGGTAAGGCGCAAGTCATCGGTTTAAATCCGATAAAGGGCTTTTTTCATGAAATTCGAGTCTTTGTCTTCGTTTTTCATCGAAGAATTCAAATGTTTTTCATAATAAAAAAAAGGCAAAACTATTGTATTATTTATAATATAATGAGTTCGTATTATTTTATTTTGAGTTCTAATTAATAATTAAAAAGTTGAACATTTAATTATTATCATATTGACTAATTGAACTTAGTGGGTGGGGGCTTCTAGCCTGTAGTGACATAGTAGTGACATAATAGTCCTTTTTATATCTTATTATTATTTATTAAAATATTCCAGGAAACATAACATAAATATTCTAGATATCCAACCCCTATTTATTAATCGCAAACCAAAATATTCCTACTTCCCTATTGTTCCCACCGAACCTACCATAAAAATGGTAACTAAACAAAAAAGTAAGTGGACCTGACCTATTGAATCATGATTATATTGGTTGTTTTGATATATAAATTCGATATATATTAAATTGTAGAAAGCGGGTTTTTTATTTCTTTTTTTAGTTTCTTAGATCACAAAAGACAAGAATCTGTGATCACAAAAGACAAGAATTTGTGATCACAAAAGACAAGAATTTGTCGATATTTATGATTTGATTTTCTTGTTAATGGACGCTCTATAGGAATAAATCGCTATTCTTTTCTGATAAATACAATATATTCTTTTCCACTACATATAATATATATAATATACTTTCCTTAATTTAAAATTCTGATTCTCATATTGTTTTGTTGTTTTGTTTCAGCAATGCAAATAGTGAACGAACGCGTGAAATGGACATTCAGTTCTAGTTTATCATTATTTCATTTAATATTTCATTTAGGGGCAAGGAAAAAAGAAATATTCCTTTTTTTGGACTCGTTAAAAGATATACTCTGGAATTTGAGCTACAGGACAATTTAGGGTTCAAATAGTTATATAGTAAAAACTAGTCGAATCGCACTCATGGATGTACCTAGGTAGGTTTATCAACCAATAGAAAATAAAAAATGTTTTTTTTCCTTTTTTGAAACCCATTGTACTCTAAAGAACATGAAACAACGAATCGTCCATACATAATTGAACTATCGCATGCCTTGAAAATGAGACGACGTGTTCGAAAATGGTTGAAGTAGTTGAATAGCATGATCACTATGACTATAGCTCTTGGTAAAATTACCAAAGAAAATGATTTATTTGATATTATGGATGACTGATTACGGAGGGACCGTTTTGTTTTTGTAGGCTGGTCTGGCTTATTGCTCTTTCTTTGTGCTTATTTCGCTTTAGAGGGTTGGTTCATAGGTACAATTTTTGTAACTTCGTCACTCGATATATATATATTAGTTTAGATCAACAGCAACCATCAGACAGCTGCAAAATCATGAAATATATTCCTTCAACAATATTTCATGGAACAATATCCATGACGTTCAACATACACAACAGTTATGCCATCAACATAACAAAAATCTCTATAAGAACAGAAGCTTAACAAGCAATATATGTATATATATATACATAACTGCCGAAATCAAAAAATTAATATAAACACGAGAACTAAAGTACCGTAGCTCTGCAAATCGGACAAGTAGAGCGATTAAGATCCATAAGCCATCGATCTATGCAAGTTCGATGGAAAAAGTGTTTACAGGGCAAAATCTGACTTATCTCCTCATCTTTTCTGAATTCGTGAAGGCAAACACAGCACTCATTTATATCGTTTGTACTGCACAAACTGCTGTATTTGGATATACGCAAACCTTGAATCATTACAATATTGCTGCAATCGTCTTCTTTCTCTTGTATAAGAAAGTCATGATCTTTCTTGTTTATGAACAAAAATACAATCCAATCTTTGAGCATAAGGATTGGCATGGCAAAAATTGTAAAAGGGAAGAAAGCATCAACAAAATTTGGCATGCTGTCAATCCCCATTTTTTATTTACTCTTTTCTTTAATTGTTTCAAATTGTAATACAACTTATTCCATGGAACTTGTTGGACGTTAATGTGAGCTGATATATGTAGTACCAAATTTTGGAGTTTCTTGCATTTTAACCCTCCAAAGTATGATATTGTGTGACACAAACCTGAAAATGATGGTTTTTATGTTTAGACCCTTAATTTATATGTTTACTTCTTTAGGTCTAAACATGAAATAACATAAAAGATCTTTAACACATGGACCTATTATTGGAAGAAAGGGAAAAAACGGCATATGCAAAATTTAAAAAGAAAAATTGAGGTAAAACTGCAAGAGCACAACCAACAATGACTTATTTAGTTGAAAAACAAATCACCAAACAACCAAGTATGCCCTGTTCAGTTGATTGTGGCTACTTTTAGATTATTTCGTGTCCGCTTCACTGGGTTATCTAAAAGGCAAAAACTTTGCCGTTTTGTTGCAAATATAGGTTAAAATAGCAAAAAAATTGCTGTTCTTTTTAAAACAACCCATTTTATTTACAACGGCAAAGATTTTACCGTTTTAACCCGTACTTGCAAGTAGGGCTGTCAATGAGTATCTGAAAAATCTGAAATCCGTCTATATCCGTATCCGAACTATGAAAAATTATCCGATATCCCAAAAACGGATATATACAGGGATATGAATATGGCCATATCCGTATACGATACCGTATCCGATAATTATCCGTTCGGTTCTTATCAGGATTATAGTTATTTTTTTATGCATTTTAGTATCTAAAATGATTGTCGTTTACTATTTTATTTACGTAAAAAAATTAATATGTATATAAAAATCAATTTTCATCGCTTAAAATTATTTTTCTTAGTGTATTTATTTATTATTTTTATATATTTCGTACAAAAAAGAATTTATAATAAATCAAAAATTTCTATTTATTTGTTTAGATTTATTGGTTGTGAACTGATCGAAGAATATCTGATATCTGTCTGCATCCGCGAATACGGACATCCGCTATTCAAAAATGATTTCGGATACGGATACAGCACTATCTGTATCCGAAGTATACGTTTACAGTCCTACTTGCAAGCAAATTGAATAAAACGGCAATTTGTACAATAAAACGACGAAATCTATGCATTTTGTTTACGGGACTTTAGGCTCAAGGAAAAAATTGCAGAAAAAATTAGTTCTAAGGACAAAAAGTTTGTTTTTTAGGCTGAAGGACACTTTTTAGTGTAAATCACAGAATGATAGTTGTAACTATCATTTTCTGCTTACACTAACAAATGTCCTTCAGACTAAAAACCAAACTTGCTGTCCCTAAGACTAAATTTTTTCGCAACTTCTTCCTTACGTCTATTTTCCTGTTTCGGTTGTTTATTTGTAATTTTTTTTATGGTTGGTTTTGGAGTTATCTGGATGGACAACCGGTTCGTTCAGTGTAAAAGGGGGAAAGGAGAAATGAACAAGTTTGTTGTTGGTAATGGTTCAAGGCACTGCATCATTTCACATATTTCTTGTTTTATCTGCAAAATTTATGTATGTATGGCAATGTAGAATGTTGCACCAATAACTTTTAAGGGCAGCAATAAAAAAAAGGGGGAATTAATTTAAAGGACAAAAATTTCAATATTTTTTGCCTCAAGGACACGACCTCAATATTTTTGCCACAAGGACAAACATTCTTCTAAAATTTATTCACAAGGACAAACATTTTTCAAAATTATTCATAAGGACAACAAAACTGATACCGAGCTAAAAACTGATACCTAAAAACTGCTACCGATAACTACAAACTGATACCTAAAAACTGCTATCAATAACTAAAAACTGATACCTACAGAAAGTTGTCCTTCAGGATAAAATATTGAAGATCTGTCCTTGAGGCTAAAAAGCTGTGAATTTTTGTACTTGACAATAATTTCCTGTAAAAAAAAAAGGCTCTACTCATTCTTGTAGGTACTGAAATGAAAATTAGTGAGGGGCTGAGGGGAGATATGTAAATGTATAAAACTTGAATGGAGGTGGGTGAAGCAACCACACAGAAAGTCCGCGTTAGAACAAGTAGGTTGTTGGGTTAAGTAAAGGGAAGGAGTGAATTATTAGTAAGTGGTGAGAAATTGGGATTCGGTTGCTTTCACATAATTTTGCTTATGCACTCAACAGCAAAGCATGATTTGAAAACAATTTTCTATTAATGTATAATATACCATTTTCAATCATGTATCTTTCTATCACGCGGTTGATGTAGAAATTGAAAGACTATTAAGCAACTACATTTTGTAAAAAGTACAATTGTGGATTGAAGTTTGAGAAACTTCTTGGATACTTCAAAAGAAGCATAAAAAAACATTCTTAAGTTAAGAAGTTCATTTGACATGATGCCTTTATAAATTTAAAAGGAGTTTTATTGTGAAAGTTGTTTGTTTTAAGTGAAAGGTCTCAATCTTTGAAATAACAAACAAATTTAAGCAACACTTGTAAAATAACGGACATTCATATCTGTAAAATTTCATTACATTATGTCAAAATTGATCAAAGCATACAAATTTGAGACAACTCCTAAGATTTTCAATGATTAAAGTACAACACTGGTAGGTCCATAATGTAAAAACAGCGTCACTGGTCCACATCAACATCATGAAGCATCCCTACTTGTTAACAGAGCCAAAGAGTTTAGCAACTTCAGTATGTTTGCGAATATGATGTGGCGTTTTAAAAAGTAATTCTTGAGCTTCGGCATACCTACCAGTATCGAAAAATGCCTTGAAGACATATAAATAAGCAGTATGTGTTGGATACTCCTTCACTGACAATGCTTTCAGAAATTCTTTAGCATCTTCTACTGTCCCATAAGTAGCAATATATTTAGGAAAAGGCTCGGCAAATGGTGGATATTTGTGACTCTTCATCATATGAACCATCTTTAGCGCCTCTTCAAGCTTTTTGCCTCTAAGCAATTCCTCGATCATGTACTTATACGTCGCTTGCCATGGTTTAACGTGGACAGTTTCAACCAATTCATTAAAAAAAGTGTAAGCACCGTCAAGTCTTCCATCACCACATAAACTCTTAACCAGTATATCCATAACGTCACCATCAGCTTCGACCCCACTCTTAACCATATTGGATAAGCACTCTAATGCCTTGTCTACCTGGCCCATCTGGCAATGCCCTTTTATTAATACACTCCATGTCATTACATCAGGAACACATCCTGCTTCTTGCATCTTATCAAGTATACTACAAGCTTCATCCAATTTTTTTGCTTTACATAATCCATATACTAGCTGACTGTAAGTTGTATTATCAGGTTCATAGCCTGCTTCTTTCATTTTCTTGATCGTCACTTCAGCCTCATCGAATTTTCCGTTGTAAGTCAATGCTCTATGCATTCCATCATAAATAACTTTCGATAAAGAATTGCCTCCACTTTCGTATGCGTTAACTACTCTTTTAACTAAATCAAGATCTTCGGATATCTGCCTCAAAAGGAAGCCACTATTTTCAGTAGAGGGTTTAAACGGCCCATCCATCATATATTCAAACAACTTCACAGCATCTTCCAACATCTTACTCTTTACAAATTGCCTCAGGAGCTTGATATAAGTATCAAAATCCAAAAGAATGCCTATTTCTTTCATTTCTTCGATCAAATCCCAAAACCTATCAATTGAGTTATCCCTGCCAAGAACCCGTGCCATCGCATTGTATATTACAGACTTTTGCTTAAACTCGGGGTTTTCTTCACTAACCCATCTGAAAAACCCCAAAGCCTTAGTTGGGTATTCTCGCATTTCCCTGATTATTTTTATCACATTCAGCTCTGACAAATTTAAATCAACTTCTTTCAACCTCTTCACTGCCTCTACACTAAACAGACTCCCATCTTCAACATTCTTCAACTTTTCACAAAAAGATTCAACCTTTTTTACCTCATCGTCAACTTCCATCTTTTTGGCGTAAAACTCTTTTAGAGATTTGACTTCCGCAGCTCTATTCTGATTCTTGAAGCCGTAAAGAATCGTAAAGTACGTGTCTTTCTCAAGTGACTGGCCAGAATCATACATTGTGTTGAGAAATTGCCAGAATTCGGAGATGTGGGCTTTGTGGGAGGCGAGAATACGGAGCATGAGATTGTACGAAGTGGGGCTGAGGCTTGAAGAGTTGTTTTTGACGGCATGGTCGAAAACCTGTAAAGCCTTTTCAGGATTTTTGTCCAGGTTTTTCAAGAGGTAGACGACTGATTCTTGTGTTTGTGGAGCAGAACTTAAAGATGACAATGATGAGAAGTGCGAAATAGGAAGGGAAGGTTGAAAATTATAGAGTTTCTTCATGAATTTATGCATTCTTATGTTAGGGTTTATGAAAATGCAGATATTTTGGGAATTTAGGGTTTCACTAACCCTTAAGCAAGCTCGCGAGATGAGATGGCAGCCTGTAAACGTAATATATAGCTTGGGCTGCAACTTAATCTGGCCCAGATGGATACAGGCTTGTGATTATTCACTCGGGCTATAAAATAAAAATAAGATTATTAGCGCTCAACGCCAAAAAGTAATTGAAAATTACTCGAAATCTACGATACGAAGTAATGAAGAGCGGACACGTTTTGTATTGCTGAATGAACTGCAACATATACACGTTTTGTGTTGCTAATTGAAATCGGGTAATTTTAGTGATATTTATGGTGTGATGAATAGTAGTGCTAAAATGTAAGAGATAAAAAAATGTCCTTGCCCGTCATTTTTTCTTGTTGAGTTTGAGCTTGGTTAACTTTATTAAATAAAATATAATGTTACATAATGTACAAATTTATAACAACCCAACCAAATTGAACTGAAAAACACAAGACCTAGTCCAACTCAGCTTACCCAGTTTCTATTCCTCGGGCAGCTCTCCCACTTCCGTTAAATCCTTTTAAAATTCGGTATAAAATTTCCTTCCACTTCAATATGGGGTGACAAAATGGTTAGTCCAATTTGAAACTGATTAAAAAAAATTAAAATCAAAATAATTATTTAGAAGATAAAATTGAACCAAACCAAACAAATTTCTTTTCAAGTTGAACCAAATAAACTCAGAATAATTTGTTTGATTGGGTTGGTTTATGGGTTAGTAATTTAGTAATTAAATGAGATGGACAGAGTTGTTAACATTGTACGAGATTGAAATTATTGTTTGAGTCCATGAAGATGCGATGATGCAAAAGCTTTAGAAACAAACTACTCTAAGAACATTAATATGAATTAAAAGGAAAATAATGAATGTTACATCCAAAGTTTCAAAGTCAAACAAAGACACAAAACTACGAGGGGTAAAGAGGCAATGCCATCGAGGGATAAAAGAAAAACTATACAAGGCAAAGATACAATGTCATCGACTGTCGAGATATAGAGCCATTGCATGTCGAGATATAGAGCTATCGTATGTCGAGGTATAGAGCTATCCTATGTGGAGATGCCAAACTACCGTAGGTCAAGACGTCAATCTATCAAAAGTAAAGGGTTGAAGCTATCAAATGTGAGGATCATAAGCTTCAAAGGAAAACATATGAAGCTATCGAACATCAAAGTCATAAGCTATCGAAAGTCCAAGGACGAAGCTATCGAAATTCAAAGAACGAAGCTATCGAAGGTTAGGATCATAAAGTACCAAAGGACAAGGTATGAAGTTATCGAAGGTAAAGGTACAAAGCTATAGAATGTCAAGGTATGAAGCTATCGAAGGGCAAGGTCATAAGCTATTGAAAGGCGGAGCCCGAAAGCAAAGAACTATTGTTGATACACAGAGCTATTGTTGATATAAGGAGCTATCAACGATACAAAAGAACTGTCAAAATTATAAGAAGAGATGTTATTGAATTGGAGAAAACTTTTAAAGAAATAGAGATAAGGATACTGCAACAAGATATACTTATTAGAGTATATTAGTGGTTTCTCATCAAGCAAATCAATTAAAGAACGTGCAAAAGAAGGAGATATGAGCGAAATTCAACACAAGTGGATAGAGATAAATCATTTACATGAAAATCTAGTGCACTAATATGAGAAGGAATTTATGTTTAGTTATTGATAAAAGCTTCAAAGCATTCATAAGCAAACATGCTGAAACAACCCACCATCTACGATGCCTCAATTCATGCATAAAATGAAGCTAACATCACAGACCTCAAGACGGCGGATCGTTTTGGGATAAAATATAAAATTATATCACAAAACTATCTGCAATATTCCACACTTTCTGAAACCCATAGCCGAAGGAATAAAACACAACAATCAATAATACAATTCCAAATAAATAAAACAATTTAATATCAAATAAATCCCAACAACAACATCTTTTATACCTTTAATGAAAAATAGTATAGTGTGTGGGAATAACTAATATGAAAGAAATAGTAGATAGTTGGCACACAAACAAATGAACTTCTCCATCGCACCATTGCACCTCCAAGCAACCACTAGTCATCTTTATCTACCCATCGAAGTATAACAAAAAAGAAGAAGAAAATGATAAAGGGGTCAGATATACTCTGGTTAGTAAGACACATCATATAAATATATAATACTAATAAGCTAGTAAAACAACATTTATGCTCGAAAACCATACCATAACTTATGTTATCTACGTCTAACAAGTCGGTTAAACATGATATGATACTACAGTGACATCATATGCTAATGTCTTACTGAAGTCTATTATTAGTCTAATCATATGCAGACTATTGAGCTCAATGTCTCACCATATATGCCGAAACAACTAAAACACGATTGGGCCTAGAGTCCCATCCTAAACGTGTATCGCCCTATCTTTATATCTGTGTCACCCAAGAATATTACAAGTAATATTATCGAGTAATATAGAGAATAAGGCTAGTTAGAAGCGACCATCCATAAAATTGCTTTGAGCAAGTATCGATACGTCGAATAATGTGACTATAATTCTGTTTTCCTTTCTTTTCTACAAGGGTAATTCAACATATTCGATTCGGACGTAAAATAATAATATAGAAGTTTAATTAATATAATTCAGAATAATACATAACATAATGTAAAACACAAAATCAGACGTTGCAACGGAAATAATATACATCAAGTATCTCTCAAAAATATGAGTCTACAAAATAAAACACTAGACTCACATTTATATGCGTATACATCTATGAGCATTAATAGGTCTCAAATATACATTACCACAATGGTCTACAAAATACACAGGCATATAGAACAAGCATATAAACCAGACTCAAATGTACATCTAGAATACGTACAACATCGAATAAAAATCCTTAAGAAAGCTCAAATCCAAGGCCACCTAGTCCATGTACCTATCATGTCTCGGTTTAACCCGAGCATAATAACACCCGGGTCAGACTATCTTTAATCATCATAAAAAGTGAGATACTGATAATAACAAACTTCCAGTCAAGGATGAATATCCATAAATTGTACTTCACTAACATAATAATACTTCATTTAATGATTCGTGATTTAAAGTTAAGTTTATGCACATTTACAACATTCATCAAAGTCAAAGCAACTACTATAATAAATGCATAGAAAATCACAACTATATATGCAAACAATAGACATGCACTTCGCAAGTCAATACCATAGATACGCACTTCGCGCACCAACACAAGATGTTGCACTTTGCAAATTATAACTCGCTTGAAAATGAGTAGCACAAGATGGGCCTGAACACCCATTAAACCTGACTGAATAGATCACCCAAAGAACGAGTCTGAAAACCCATCAATAAGTTTTATCCACTTTTGACCAGTAATCATAAGAGTGTAAACTAATGTCCCATAACCACTTGATGACTCTCAAATGATTACTAAAAGCTAGTAAATTCCACTCGTGCAAATAAATGTTCATTTGAACAAGTCCATAAATTAATCGGTGAAACGGAGGCAAGCATTTCATACCATATATTTTACTAGACCGTTTAATTCAATTTCTCATCCAAGTAAGATATTGTGTTTTAATGATAAAATAGTTTTACTTCGAAACATTAATCTGAAAATCTTGTTTTAAAAAGATTTGCAATATATATATATATATATATATATATATCAATTTATTTTCAAAAGGCATTTCCTTTATAAATATATTTGCAACCGGTGCACTTGAAGTTGTGTATTTGGCAACAAAACATATAACAAGAATTTCTTGCGAAAACATTCACTAAAGCTGAATTCAAGCACTCAAAAATGCATTAGTATTTTCAGCACAACCACTAAAAATGGCGCTAAAATTATAGCAAACAAGAAAGGTAACAAAGCAACACGACAAGTGGTCGAATGGGCGAATGGGAGGCATATAACATCACCTAGGACTCTGCCCAAGTGCATGACCGGTGCATTGGTCCATGAGGACCAGTCCACCTGTGGCGTCGCCTGGGTGAAGCCTAAGATGATTTATGTGCCTTCCGGTAGTCCGTTTGTGGGGGTTTTCTGGCAGTGAATGCTTCTAACTTCCAGGGCATTATTTTTAGTAGCATGAAACATAATTCCAACTACAATTTGATGATTCAAGTGATCATATGACAAGGGTTTTGGAAAACTAAAAATAGCATAGCCAAAGATGCAAACAACACACAAGAATGAAATCAATTCAACATTAAATTCATCCAACTCAACAAATTCAGTGTATAAATTCATAATAGAAATAGTTGTGAGTTCAATTCACGTTTCTTCTTGGAATTTCGACAGTAAAACACTATAGCAGCTTGATTTTTCTTAATTAGAAAATCCTAAATTTGTTTAATCAAAATACCAAAGGAAAAACCCAATTCACTTATATAAACTGAAATGAAAATCACTAATAAGAAGTGAATAAGTTTAGGTTTCTCTACCTTAAATTAATAGCTTCCTTAGATTATTAATTTATCTACTAAAAAGAATTCTTGGGGCTTGAAATTAGGTTTTCAAAGAGGGATATAAGAGTTTGATTTTACTATAAACAAAATGAGTAATGAAACTAACGTACAAAACTTGACAAATGAGAAATCCTCCTCTTCACAAATAGTCTAATGGGATTTAGGCCATAAGAATTAGTTTATAACCCAATATAAATTAAACGTTTATATCTTTTTAATTCCACACTAATATCATTATAAACAAAAGTCCAAACGTTTAAAACTATAGCCCAAACAAATAAAATGACTTATAAAGGGATTTCTAAAGCCATGAACAACTATTTAAAATATAGTGTCTACTAATCCAAATTTATTTTATTTAAAAAAAGATTCAAAATCCATTGAATATTCTTATTATCTTTCTAATTATTATTATACTTAATAATATTAGTTAACCTTTAATACAACTCTTTAAATTCATTCTTAATTGCACTTCACAATGACCATTTACAAAATATTTATTTAATACATT
This sequence comes from Allium cepa, assembly GCA_030765085.1. Taxonomy (NCBI): domain Eukaryota; kingdom Viridiplantae; phylum Streptophyta; class Magnoliopsida; order Asparagales; family Amaryllidaceae; genus Allium; species Allium cepa. The sequence goes on along the minus strand of CM060931.1, from coordinate 751,009,835 downwards.
ATTTATGAATAAAATTGGAAATTCTCATCTCAAAATAATTCATTGTCTTTTATAAAAAAATCCTAGTAAAATTTCTCAATTAAATATTTAATTTGAATCATTATTTATTTTATTTGAGCAATACAGAAATCAATGTTACTACAAAACGTATGCACACTATTGAGCTTAAAGTCCTAATTTATGTCTAAACAACTGCAACACTATGGCTCAAAGTCTTAAATCATCGTCGCCTAATGTATATACACTATTGAGATGAAAGTTCCAACTCGTGCACTACCAACTGTGACATTATTGAGCTGAAAGTCCCAATTTTCCATCACTAGACGTCGTTGGCCCACTGAAGTGGACCGGATGCTTACCATATACCACACTACTATTCTTAACTCATATGGCTCGTATGCGACATAGTTGAGCTTGAGATCTCAAATCGCCATCGTGAAAGTTGCATGTGACTATTGAGTAAGTCCAAGCTAGTCATTCATTTAACATTCTACGACACAATTGTCGTCATCCCCCACCATTTACAAAGCTACTAAATAACCTCAAACACATAAGCACAAAACCATATAATAAACTAATACAATAAGACTCTTTTTTAAGCATCTCAAATGACCAAAAATAACAGACCAAAATGTCCCATGTCACACCACGATACTGATGCCATGAACTACAAGTGAAATGGAGGTTGAATGCGAAAGATACAAATGTTTAAATATTAGGGGTAATTTAGTAATTATATAAATATATTAACTTTTTATTTAATATTGTACAATTTTCGACTGCTATAGTGCTCGTCAACCACGATATAACGGTTTGAGCTCCAACTACCTTCTTTGATTCACAACTGCCACCGTCGCCGTCACAGGTGGAGATTCTCTGACCCAACCAACTTAATGCCTTTGCTCCTTGTGCACCGCCCACTATTTCCAGTCCATCCACCTCCGATACCCAATTTTCACCTGTCGTGATCAGACTTCCATGTTAGATCTACATTGCCTCGCCTTATTTTAGGGTAAGCGGAGACTAATTTTAGGACCTACTAGACCTCCTTTACGCATCCATGTCTTTTGACCATCGTATCGTCATCGTTTCGCATTGAATCGAAACAAATTGTCCACATTTTTCCAAACTTCTAATGCGTTTTCTAATCAATTTGAACCCCCAACCAACGAACAAACACCACCATTAGATTCATGTCGTTGAGAACTACAATTATGATGTTTAATGTCTAACTTAGAACGAATTTATGTTTTGCACTTTTTAGTTAGAGAGCGATTGGCTTTGTTAATTACAATCTATAAAAATACATTTTTATATCATCTAGCCACGGCAAACTACACCCTAATTAGGCGTATATAAAAATCACTCCATACTTATCAATTTCATTACTTAACTTCCAATTTACAACTGTAAAGTGGTAAATTACTTTGTCTTATCAGAATTTACTCAAAAATGATAAGTCGCGCTCACCGATTAATCATGTATCACCCCCCATTTGATGTGAATTCTTCGTCTTCTTCACTGTCTAGAAACTCGTGCCTTTAAAACTCCAAATTCCACAATAGTCTTGATTTATTTGCCTAGCTCTCTTCGCGATGACTAATTTCATATATTAATTTGTTTAATTTGGATTTGATTTCGAGAATTCATAATAATTTGAATTGGTTTAGCAACTAGTGTTATATAAATGAAGGCAAGATATCTAGAGTAAAAAAATAGAGTTCGGGATGTACCTATAGGCTAAAAATACTAATATTTTGGTTGAAATTTCATATCAATATATTAAGAAAATGTCATTGGGTTCAATTTCTTCTAATTTTTAGTCTTCTTAACCAAATTTAATAAGTTATACAATATAACATGGTGTTACATTCTCCTCTCCCTCTCAAGAAAAAAAATTCACCTTTGAAATTGCATGAAACAGACCATGCAACTCTTTTTATAACGTTCAAACATAGAAAATAGACATAGATATGTCCATCTAACATCCATCATATAACATAAAAACACAACCAAGGGTGTGTAATACATATAGTTTATAAAAATAGAACGATATGATGTGAGATGAGTGCATATGCAACAAAATCGGCCTCTCCTATGAATGCACAAGCATTGGCAACCAAAATGTATGCAAACCACCTATTATATTCATATACATACATACAAACATATATATATGTGTGTGTGTATGTGTGTGCGCGCGCATGCGCGCATCTGCACACGTGTGTATATGTATGTGCATTCATGCATCCACATGCAACATCCATGTCAAATTGCAAATAATAGCCACGCTCATCATAATTAGTAAACGGATATATAAAGAAAAAATATGTAGCATGCATGCATGCATACATACATACATATATATATATATATATATGCTACTTATTTTTTTCATTATATATATATGTTTACTCATCTAGCATAAATTAGAACACTTAAATATAAGTATCTATCCCAAGTTGGAATGTATACATACATGCTATCACGGTATAACTAAACTGGTGTATCTCAAACAACACAACCATTACATTCAAACATGACAAAAGGACATGCATACAATCGATCCTAACATTTACACATCCATATTGCGTCAGTTAGCTAGCTAAAGCAACAATTCAAACATACAAACAACTAAACGAGCCAACTAATCTACAAACTAACTAAATGATGTATTTATTGGAAGAGAGCTTGTGATGTGAAACCTGAACTCTCTCCTCGAGTTCCCGTGTACTCCCATTCGAATCTCTTCCTTGTTATGCTTAGACCAATTTCATTTCTCCATTTTTATGTCATATCACATCATGCTCTACAATGCGAATAAGTCCGCACGGTATTTTAGGCTCTGCCTCTACATTTACCTCATCAAGCTGACTAGGCTCTACCTTAACCACTAAAACCTCAACGTATGTCAACAAATGGAATAAAGCAAATGTGTGTGGACAACCATCTTTTCAAGAAGCCCTACCTAAACATGTTGACTCTTTATTCCTATAAAATTAGGTAAGGCCCAACAACTGATGGCACTGTTTTCCCACATAATGTATTTCAATAGCAAATACTTTATCTACAACACCACACCCATTGCAAACTCTCTATATATGCCTACCATATAGGGTTTCTACCCATTTGCGTGCCACTTCAACTTTTACCGAGGTATCTTTAATAATATAACGTCCAAGTGTGACTTTAGTTTTAATATACTTCACTACTAACATATCTCCATCATCAAATACCTTGTAATATACTTTTTTGCTTTTTTTTCATCCTTGACCAATTAAAAATCTTCTTAGTATCTCAATGCATTTTATCAACATTATGATGAATTTTTCATCCAAGAACAATGATACTAACTATGTATCTCGTCCATCACTAGCCACTAACACACATAACCTTTTATCCCGCCTCAGCCTTCTTCACAATCAATGGAATAGAGCTCCAAGGAGTAGATTCCCTATATATTCAAACTGTAGAAAATACTATCCAACTCTGCATTGTTCAACATACCTTGCTAAGCTTCTTCTTTAAGTCCATGGGAATTACAACACAAGAACGAATGGGTGTCTTACCTCTAGGTAGACTAACATTTAAAATTCTTAGGTGAATGTCATACCTCATCACCAATTAATTTACTGACATCTCAAATGGACGATGCCTAAACTTTGTTGAACACAATATTACTTCAACCGAGCAACAAAATGAAGAAAAAAACTAATAAGAACCTAAAAATCCTAAATAAAAAAAGGAATCTATATATGATTCTATATTATCCTAATATTCAACCTAGTAACTATTATAACAAATTCTTATACTAAGGTATGCATTTTTCACTTATTCTTCTTATGCATCAGGCGTTGCAAATAAGTTATGCACACGCAAGTCACTACTTAAGAATATTGACTTAATAAGGTAGTTCTTTCAATCTAAATAATGACCAAAAAGAACCAATCTCACCTCTTTGAAAATTTTATTCTAATTCATCAAATCACATTTTCCTTAAAAAAATTCCCTTGTACCTTAGTACTTGCAAGTCAGTACATTTACTTCATCTCTTGAAACCATATCACGCTTGATACTACAAAAATAGTATCAACTCCATATGCTTGTAAAGTCCTATAAACCAACAAACGACTAGAGTACCTTTTTGTATATCTTTGTACTCCAAAAATGCTTTGCATGTAATTACTTAATGATGTCTTCTTTAATGTAGAATCCTCATTGGCTCACTTCAAAAGTACAAAAAACGATGCAACCCAATATCAAATAGTGTCTTGCGCTACATACCTAAATTACGACACTTAGTCGCCAAATAACATAACCTCCATAAACTTCGCTAACTTCATATAGGAACATTAAAAAATGTATTGATGTCCTAACATAGTGAAAATGACATTGAGTGCCTATCAAATTCAGCTACTCATATGTGATAACAAGGTCACGCCATAATGATACATACCTAAATGCTAAAACCATGACCCATACGAAAATGATTCTCTTCTTTCTTTGAGTACTCTATGCATAATTATAACTCAACGGAATCATACTCAAGTATAACATAACCAACTAATAAACCAAAAGCATCTACTATGAAATAACAACCAATACGTTGGTGCACCATAAACCAAAACAAAATATGTGTCATAGCGCTAACGGTTATCTCTGTATAACGACAATCTCGATAAGCAAATATAGTTGTTCTTTATCGTCGACTGTTCCATGCAACAATATTCTATTATTCGATCTTTTAGGGGAACTCGCACTCAATTACGCTCTCATGCTTCATAACATCTTGCATGAATATACACCAGTGCTTAATATCAACATTTTTCCATTTGACTTTAACGTCTCTTTTCTATAACTCTATGAAAAATTATTTTGACTTATTCTTGCCTTACTTTAGTATTAAATAAATTTTAGCCAAATCCCAACTCTTAAATCGTCTTACGCTAAGCTCTAACAACTTAAACAATATGTGGGTAAAGTGGCACAAAATGGTATTTACCCTTTATCATTACGGAAAACTTCAATTTGATAATCTACCTTCCAACTCGAACGTCAATTGTAAAGGCCGCCAAATTTTCATGCTAATTTTTTATTCATCCAGATCTTCCAACACTTCACAAATCCATGTTCAATACTGGCAAGTCCTTAGCACCTTCGAATATTGACTATTCTAGTTAGTTAACAATAATTAATTCTAACTATATAGGCTGTGTAATTCTTTTTAAACTCCGACCTAAATTTTTCAGTTTTAGGTGAAAATCAAAAGGATGTTTCATTTTAGTTTCAAATCGAAAAAACACTGAGTTTTAGCTTCATTTTTCATGAAACTAGCTAACTTTTAGAACCCCAAAGTTCTATTCCAATTTTAATAAACTTTAATAAAAATCATAATACATTTTTTTCAAATTAAATTCTGTGTATTCTATTTAGACAAACTTTCAAAAAGTTTTACTTTAGACATTTCATGTCAAATCATTTCATAAAAGATCATAACCCAAATTTATTTTAGTTTAATCATTTCATATCTATTCGTAAGTTTCCCATAATAATTAAAATAAATTTCAATTTCTAGAGCTAGTTTCTTTTCAGCAGTTTTTTTGAAATTTCTTTACTAAAAAATAATTAACTTCCAAAACTCGATTCTTTATAGTTTTACCGATTCAACATCAATTACTCAAAATTATTAAATTTGGATAAACTTAAATTATTTCATGAAATACTCATATTTCATTTTTACAACATAATGTCATATAGTTCATAAACAATTTGTCATATAAACAAGTATATATCATTTATTGAATAATTAGCCAATTTCCAACCTTTTTAAACAATAAATCATATACACAAATAAAAATATTTTTTAAAATTGTATCTACTAACTATTTTCATATCAAATTCGAAAATAATTTCCGAATTTACTAATCGTTTATTAATAGAGTTTATGTCATAAATCCTTTAACTTCCATTCAAAAATAAAAACATATTAAAATAGAGAAATTCCGTAATTTTAAAATAATAATTTTTAAATCCTCCTTTTATTCCAATCTAAATTCCATCCAAGATGGCTCAATTTAACTTAAGAAAATAAGCATGTGACACGTATCTTTTTAAACTATACTTTTATAAACAAGAAATTTTCATAAAATATAAAGAAAATGTAATATTTAAAAAAATTCCAAAGCAATAAAAAGTTATTTATAAAATAAAAGGCATTTAAAAGATATGTTTTATGTACTTTTACTTTACTTTCAAAAGTTTACTTATTAAAAGAAACACACACGTCAAGATATAGTGGAACAATGTGTATTATACTAAACTTTTTTTACAAAAACAAAATATTTAAAATAGTTTTGGAAAATTATTTATTAAATTTTCTCATGTTTGAAAGTTGAAATAAGGGGTTACTATTTCAATACATCAACAGCGCGCCTAGTCCAGTACTACAACATTTGTGTATACTTTCAAATCCTCATTCCCACTTGGAATGACTAATGTTGATGCACTCGGTTACCTCTCCTTCAAAATTACGAACACATGTTTGCACCTCATGTTCCAAACAGAAGTCTGATTCTTCTTCGTCGATTTAGTTAATAGGGCTGCCACCTTAAATAAGTCCTGGATAAAACGTCTAGAGTGTCATGCCAGCTCAAGGAAACTTCTCACATCTGTAGCAATCTTGGGTCGACCCCAATCCTATATAGCTACCACCTTTGTAAGATCTACAAATGCCCTGCTCGGAAAAAACATAACCCAAAAATCGCACTTTCCTTCTCTATAAGTGACACTTCGGAAACTTTGCCTTCAGTCGTGCATCTTAACACCTCGAGCACAATCCTTCGGTGCTCTTTATGTTCTTCGTATAGACTCTTATTTATCATCCATGAACAAGAGTCTGTAGCAGTCTTGGGTCGACCCCAATCCTATATGGCTAACACCTTCGTAAGATCTACAATAATCCCCTGCTCAAAAAAACATAACGCAAAAATCCCACTTTCCTCCTCTATAAGTGACACTTCAAAAACTTTGCCTTCAATCATGCATCCTTAACACATCGAGCACAATCCTTTAGTGCACTTTGTTTTCTTCCTTCATCTGTGAATAAATAAGAGTATCCTCCATAAATACAAGTACAAACTTATTTAGTTGATCCCTAAAGACATGGTTTACAAGATCAACAAAGATTTCGATGCATTGGTTAGCCCGAACGGATAACCAACCCCTTATGGAATCCAAATAATATATAGAATGTTATCATCATCATAGTCTCCTTCATCCCTCTTAGTTGATGGAACCCTATCGTAAGGTCCAACTTAGAGAACACCCTAGCACCATGGAGTTGATCGAATAAGTCATCAAAACGTGAGCGTTGATACTTGTTCTTCTTTGTCACCATATTCAGCTCATGATAATCTACACACAACCTCAAAGAGCCATCTACCTTAGTGGTGAACACTAAAGGTGATCCCCACTCTTATATACTCTGTCGAATGAACTCTAGTCAGAATAGTTCATTCACACGCACCTCTAGTTCCTTATGCTCTTTTGGTGCCATACGCCTTAATAGCATAACGATCATTTTGGCATCCTTCACCAAATCTATGCATAATTCGATCTCCAAATAGTGGTAATTTGGCATCTCTTTGAATATGTCCAGATACTCTCTAGCTATAGGTATAGAAGACAACTCATCATATGGGATCTTGACTGAATGCAAAAAGTTAGCTATCACCTAATTGTCAGGTAGGCATCCTATCTCCAATCTACACCCATTATCCTTCCCTATCATCACCAAAAGCCTCTCATAATCCACCACTACTACATAATTCTATAGCTAGTCCTTCCCCAAAATAACACCAAACCTCACAAAACACAAAACAAAGCGATCGCAAACAAACAAGTATCCATCACTCAATAAGGCTAAGTCTCGACAAACCATGTAAATGCTAATCGATCCTACAATAGAGTTTGTAACAATCAAAGGTCGGCTAACTATCTCAGGTTTCAATCCTAGTCTATCTACTAAATAGTTAGATATAAAGGAATGTGAAGCCCCAATATTGAACAAAAAACACACATATATATATATATATGTGTGTGTGTGTGTGTGTGTGTGTGTGTGTGTGTGTGTGTGTGTAAAAAATAGAAAGCATATCTTGTATAACAATGCTCTTCCCCTTCTCCTTCATCGATAAGGCACTCGATGAAGCTAGAACAACGTTCGAAGTGTAAGCAGACACAACCTTCTTATTCTTTGGTAGTTCTAGACAATCCTCCTTGATATATTTCCGCTTGTTGCAGTTGTATCACTTCTTACCTTCTACTTTACAATTTTTGACAAGATGGTCCTTCTCCCCATAATTACAGCAAATAGGCTCCCACTTGCCCTTTTTTGGCCACCCTTTCTCTACAGCCGCTTCTTCTTATTAATCTTGTTGTTCCACTTCATCTTTCCCTCCTCATCTGCTTGCGTTGGCCCATCTTTGGAATCAACAACTGACCTAGACATTGGATAAAGACTCCTGTGTTGAAGAGCCTTTTCCACCAGCTTCTCAAATGACTCATCAATATGTCCCACAAATTCTCTCATAAGTATTCGTCCAAGCCTACAATAAACTTCTCATTCTTTTTTAGCGTAGTATCGACAAAGATAGGCCATACTTCAAAAGCATATTTATCTCTTCCATATACTCTGATACAGACACATCTCCTTTTCTCAAATCAACAAACTTTCGAAAGAGCACTAACTTCTGGGAAATTGATATATACTTCTCTTCGAATCTCGCCTCGAACTACTTCGAAGTGATTTGATTTTGAGAGTGGTAATCTTGATAGCGTTCCACTACCCCATAGCTTGCCTCTTAATCCGTCTAGAGGCCAGCGTCCTCTTTATTGTGTCTTCCAACTCTACATCCTCAAAGATGCATTAGTAGGTGTCTGATCAATCCTGCACTTCAAATACTAATTCCGTCACGAGAAATGATTCACCTTCCAAAGTGGAGTAATCCTTGTTCAGCTTGGCAAAGTCAACCCTCAATGCTTGCACTTGAGCACCACTATCAACCGCCATAGTAGGAGCAACTCCTTTGGCATTCTATAGCATGTTTCCTGTCATATTGTTGGACATATCTTACATATCGGGGTTCAAAGCTCCCTATCACCCACTCCCTCCTTTATTCTAGAAGTAAAAGTCCTAGCAACATTCCTCGTTAGTCGGCTCATTCTTATAAGCTGTAATAAGAACGATCAGTCTCTCTAAATAGAATAAGCGGTGTCTAGAAATGCGATGTGACTTATATATTATATACACCACTATAGTTTTGAAAACCAAAATATAACACTCTCATATATCGCTCAATTCTTTCTAAGATTGTAGCTCATATATATCTCTAATGGAACTTAGGTTACGCAACCTAAGCTATGATACCAAATGTAACTACCATCTTGCACCTCTGGTACATCATATTCCTATAAAGTGCATTGTGGAAGTACATCGTCGATGTAAGGTGATAACGAAGGGTAAAAAGTAAGGAAAATCTATACACATAACGTGCAGAACATTTCACGACGCATAGACAAAATATAATAATAACATGATAGAATGCCAAAAATCCTTTTATTCATATTATTACTACATGTCGTGTTTTAAAATAACATAAAATCATAGTACTGACTTTAAAATGGATCCAAAACATGTTAATACCTATTAATACATGTATAATGAGGTGTGAGATGATAAATCACTCACCAAACGCCTAGAAATCCAAGTTTTGCATGCAAATTGGGATAAATCTAAGAATGAACAATAAAGGCCTAGTTTTCCTTCCACAAAAAAGTATATTTTAATGTCTCTAGCTAATCCGCTTGTTAATCTGCAAAAAATATACGACTTAGACTTGATTTGGAAGAGAAAGGTGAAGGTTTTGGTGAAAAGGGAGGCAGTGGAGGCTTAGATCTATTTGGAAAATGAAAAAATGATTTGTAGAAGGTTATTTCAACATCTAGTACTCTAAAGCTCAAATGGATGAGTGGGCCTATGCCCAATCTTGCTAATTACCCATTAAGCTACTTCAAAAATTAGCCTACTTCAAATGGTCATATCTCTTAGTTGGAAAGTCCAAATCGCTATTATGACTATTCTATAAAAAGGAAAATCGTTATATCTTTCCAATGGAAGTGGTCACGGGCCCTAATTTGGCTCCTATCAACAGTTATATCCATTACATTTTGTGATAAGTATTTGCTTCAAATATTTTCTTTCTGGAAAGTATTTACTTTATTGTATTGTTTCATACTTTGCACTACAAAATTTTCCACACCCTTCTTAGAATAATATTCATATACAATAATATCAAACATGGTTAGAAATTTTCAGCCACACTGCTTTTATTTAACATTTCATTTAAAAAAATTATGCACTTCAGCGTTAGTAACTTAGTAGTCTTTAGTTTCCCATAGTAGTTGTTATTGCCATCAATACTTTCACCTTGTCGCTAATGTAACAGATATTACTGTTAGTGAATACTAATTAACATGCCATGTTGTACATTAGTGGTTAAAAAAATAGTATCTAACTATTGATGCTTTACTGATTCCCATCTGACCTAAATTATTATATTATTTTACGCATAATTTAATTTCACCTGCCAAAAAGGTAATCAATATTGTCTTAATTTTTTTTATGTTTATATTTTATTTTGGCTATTAAAAAAGTTGTTGGTAAGTAAATATTATGTGTTATACTGTTATAACTAATTATGTTAACGTATAATTGAGTTTCCATTATGTGTCTGCTATTGAAGTAATGAATACTCTGATAAACACTAATCTTAAAATAATCTTTTATGCGCAACTTCTTGTGTAAAATGCAATTTGTCTTTATTAAATTTTTTATGTATGCTAATTTTTCATTATGGCTATTCAAGGAAAAAACATGCTAGCAAGCAAGCAATGTTCATTGACCAAATTAATATATAATTATGGTTTCATTATATGTACTAATTAGTTTTGAATTTTATTAGCGATTTTTTTGGTTATGCAGCTGAGAATTTCATGGTAAAGGATCTCATGTGAGGTCATTGATGATGCACTGGTGAGGTGGTACTAATTTTTTTTGATACTAATGTTCAAATAAATATTACTGGAAACAAAAGCATTTGATTTTTAATATATCATGACTGCGGTTTTAGAATTTCAAAGGCTATATATGCAATGATCAATAATTTCGAACACTTCGTTTTGAATATCATAACTTTTTAAGATATAGTTAAGTGTTATAAATGTGATTTTATAACCTTGTTAAACATATTTTAATTAACTAATAATGTTACTAAGAAAACTTGTCAACACCCCAAGTTGAAGTAGGAATAATGCTTTCGAAACCTCCTTTCGCACGGGATGAGTTTGCTTGAGCTTTTTAGATGAGTAAAAATAATTAAAAACTTAGCTTTGGGACCTTTCGACACAGTCGAAAGGGGAGACTCGCTTTCAATAAATCCTTTCGATTGTGTTGGCTGAGGACCTTATCGATATCACCTTTCGACACAGGTCGAGGAGTTTGGGTTAAGATCCTAATTGTTCCTTGAAATGGCGGAGTTAGTATGGTATCGACTGTGTCGAAAGGGATGACACTTGTAGTCTAACGGATTTGAGCTAAGGCTTTATAGGAAATATAAGAAATAAAGGTTTTGATGCAGTCGAAGTGGGGGACCTTTATAGACATATTCATAAAAACTAAAAAAATCTAAGCTTTTAAGTAAACATTATTATCATATCCTCTTTTTATTGAACTCAATTATACAAATTGATCAAATCCTCAATTTAAATTGAGGATTAAGATTTACAAGTTTAAGAATAATAAAAGTGAGAGTTGGAAGAAATCGGATCCCCTCTAACTAATACCTAGGGTCATATTTATAGGTGCGGATATGGACCTCTCGACCCCAAGCTATCGACACAGTCGAAAGGCCAACCCCTTTTGCTTTCGTGAATATCCACTGAGCCATATTTTTTGACCTAGTCGAAAGGGTTTTAGTCATCCTTCTATTGCTGCTTGGGGTTAAGCCTCTCTCTTTTGCTTTGTTTCCCCTCGACCTTGTCTAAAGGGGTTGCTTGATAGCCCTTCGACCTTTTCAAAAGGTCTGTTGTTGTTGTTGTTGTGCCTTTTGGCTTGAATGCTAATGCACCGAAGAAGTTATCCTGGCTCCTAGCCTTTGACATTGTCGAAACATGCCTTCTCTTTGGCCTCGAGTGAGTCAAAACACCTTAAAGTTTTATTATGCATGGTCTCTTTCGAAAGACTATTGTCTCGACTAACTCGACACCTTATGCTTTTGAGGTAACGAACGTATAGCTCCATTTTTATAGGTGAGAGTGGCTTATCCATTTCGAAAACCTTCATATCCTTTCAAAAGGATTGAGTTGGTTGAGTACATCTCTGGCGGAAGTGAGTAAAGGCGAAACCAAGACATTTCGAATGGTTTGGGGCTATATGTAGGGTGTCAGCTATCCACTGCCTCCGAGAGGTGTCTCTTTTGAATAATTTGGATGTTGTCAACATGTTTTCTATTGCCTTCAAAAGGTAGCCTCCGACCTTGTCGAAAACTCTCTCTTGATACAATCGATACGTCCTTCCGACTTTTGAAAGGTTCTTTCGGCACTATTACCTCCTTGTCGGAAGCAATTTTGAACTAGATCCTCTTGGTGCTTTTTGATCTTTATCAGTGCTTTTTTGTTGCTTCTTTTATACTATTATTCTTTAGAACATTTTATGGATAACATTTAGGGCCCCCGTATGAAAAAAGCTTTTTCTCTTTAGGACAAAAACTCCAAGGATTTCCTTTCCTTATTTCCTATGAAACAAATAATAACTTATATTAAGATCGTGGCCTTGTTATGAGACCTTAATGAGTAATCTTAAACTTATGAAATCAATGTTCAAGATGCTATTTAGTAATATTTTTAGATAAGATGCTCTGAAATGTTCATAACTAAACTTCCTTAAGAATATGGAATAATATCACCCGATTTGCTGACATTGGCTCAAATAAATGAACCTTTGGAGAAAGTCTACTATGTATTTCAGATATTCCTACCTTGAGTTAAACCTTCTTCAACCTATAGATATCAATATTGAGCCTTCGGTGACTTTAACTCATCCCTTTAAGTTATCCTTGCTTTCACTATTATGCCATTGGTTAGAAATTCTCATTTAATGATAAAGTTGCAAGTAACTTAGTATTGATTTCATTTGGTGATATAAATATCTTGTATTGAAACCATTTTAAAGTCGATGAAGAATTTACAAAGTATCATAATTCAATTGTAAAATATAGGATTCTCAAAGTTAGGAGTCTAATAAGAGTCCCATAAGGAAATCAGAAACTGAAAATCTATAAATTACTATCAAAATCCATAAGGAATTTTATGATTCATAAAATTTAGAAACTAACAAGAGATCATCTAAAATCCAATAAGGAAATCATGCGCACGAAATCCATAAATCATCATTGAAATCAAGAGGAAATTTTGAAACTCGCTAAACCAGAAATCAAATAAGTATTCATAAAAAAAATTCAATTTGGAAATCAGGAATATGAAATTCACGAATCATCATAAAAATGAAATAGGAAATTCAGGATTCATAAAACCAAAAATATAAAGATCTAATGAGACAAAAGCCATAAAACTTCATTAAAATCAAGTGAAAGGTTCATAAAATCAAAAAACGAGCATTTGACCACCAAAATACAAACAAGAAAATGAGAACATAAAATTCAGCAACAATTACAAAAGCCAGCAAGATAATTTAAAATTCATTATACCAGAAATTCAATCGGAGATCATCTCAAATCTATTGAGGAAAGTAAGCATACAAAATTCACAAATCATTATAACGTTCCACAAGGAAATTTAAAATTCACTAAATCAGAAATCTCATAAGGGATTATCAAACACTTAATAAAGAAAGAAAAAATTCATAAACCGCCATGAAAATCAACACGTAATTTTAGAATTCACCAAGTCGAAAGCCCAATAAAGGATCACCAAAAACCAAAATAAGGAAATAAAAAATGTGGAACTTATCAATCACCGCAAGAACCAGCAAGGAAACCATAATTCCATTCAATCGGGGGATTGTTGTAAAAAGGCGACTCAAAAATCCAAGAAACGAAAAATGTGATTAGAAATCTGTCCATTTTAACTCAAAATTAGATAATCAATGGGAAATCTATAAATTGTCATGCAGCTCTTCAAAGGGGAGCTAAGAAATCATGAACTTATAAAACAAGTGATCAATAGGAAATCATCATGAAAATTAAATAGGTTATTGCAACATGTAAAATTCATGAATCGTCATATAGGTCAAATTGAAAATTCACCAAACCAATAATTTAGTAAGAAATCACTATGGAAATTCACCGATGGAATTAGGAAGGCGAATCAAGAAATCTTTATAAAGTCAATGTAGGAGTTTCGGATTGACTAAATCAAAAATAGAATTTTCAAGAAAAGGAATTAGAAGTTCACGAAATTAGGAATTTAATACAAATCTTGTCATGATTTCATCTAATAAATAAATTATTAAAAATTCATCCAATACCTAAATTAGAAATTTTCCTAGCCATAATAAATTCCGTAAACCTAAACAATAAATTCCTAGATCTATAGGTCAGTAGAGTTTTTGCTATATTGGAATTGGATTGTATCCGTAAAACATTGTATCCATTTGGAATAGTGGTTCCTCATCTTATACATTGTTTCTTTTATCCAATGGATTTCCCTATTTCTAAGGGTTCAAGAGTGCTGAACTCCATCCATTCCTCAAATGAAGTCAGTTTTAACTTTGTAGCAAAATTTGCTATATATTCCATTCCTTTAGATCTTGTATAGTTCCTCGCTTTAGCATCACGTTATGGATACCTTTTACCCTTTCTTTTATCTCGTGTCATCTCTTTAGGATACATGTTTCTTAGTCCTTTGAAGTAGAAATTACTTCTCAAACATTGGATGTTCTCAGATTTGTTATTCCATGTTTTGTCCCCTTTGAATATGATTTCGGATTCTTTACCCATCCTAGGTTTTGGGCATTGGATACCTTTATCCCTTTTGCCTTTGTTTATCTCCCTCTTTTAGGTTTCATCTTTATTTCAGACGACGAATAAATTACTTTCCTTACCCTTTATTCTTTTGGGTTTTGACTTTTTGTCTTGCGTTGTAGACATCTTTGTCTTTATTCTTTTTTCTAAAGCCCCATTTGGACTTGGATGTCTCAGTCCACTCTTTGATGAGCCTCTCTCTAGGCTTGGACATCTCAGTCCACTCTTTGATGAGCCTCTCTCTGGGCTTGGACATTAGTCCATTGTTTGAGGATCCTCTCTCTGGGCTTAGAAATCTTAGTCCATTATTTGAGGAGCCACTCTCCGGGCTTCCCTTGTCCCAAAGGGATATTGTGCATACTGAGCTGATCTTCCTCCAGAAGGTCGCTGATGGGTGCTACCCTGATCAATCCCCTAAGAGGTGGTTTGACGTTAGGGGTTCAATTTCTCCTCTTTGAGATGCTATAGAATAGCGTCGTAGGCTTATGTCCCTCCACCTAAGAGGTGCCATAGAATAGCATCATGGGCTTATGTCCCTCCCTCTAGGAAGTGCTATGGAATAGCATCGTAGGCTTGAGTATTTGTATGTGAAAATGATTTTTGGCCAATAAAAACTGAGTTTCCTTCGAGAGAAAGAACTTTGTAATTAAACCCTCCTTATATATTAAAGGGTTATCTTTTGAAAAATAGTTTGGACTCATGAATCCTTTTGATAAAAGAGTTTTTCTCAATGCAATCTTTTGCAAGAAATTTCATGTTGTTCTCATGATGGACACACAAATCTCAAATAGGAGACTAGAAGGTCATGATTCATGAACCAACAACCTTTTTATTTGAGAATAAGACTATCTAGTTTGATTTCTAATAAATTTTTTGTGTTTTTAAAATTTATCTTGAAAAGTATGAAGAGGCTTTCCTCCAGCCATACTTTTAATAAACTTTGAAACATTGAAATTAATTAGTTTGAAATCTTTTGTGTGTATTCACTAATGTTATATGATATCTCAAATAGGTTACATGAATCAGCTTTTGAAATAAATAGGTATTTGTTTCCTCCCAAGCCGTAGGGTAATTGAAAATAGTTTTATTAAGAGGATATGTTTGAGAAATTTCTTTTGAAATCAATTGCTAAAAATAAAGTTGGCGTATATGGAATTTCTCCTAAATCGATGTTGAGTTTGGTAGCGATTCGACATTTCTTGAAGGGGAGCCTTTGTATTGTGTCGACTGAAACATTGATCATTATCTTGTTTCTGGCATCTAAGTCATCTTCAAATAGTCTAGATGTTTATTGTGCTTCATGTCTTTGTTGAATGCTTTGGACTGATTTTTGTTTCACATGTAATAGCACTCGAGTTTTAATTGGATCATGGTTAATAGACAGCACAAATCTATGTATGAAAGGAAATACAAATCGAATTAAAAAGATATAAAAAGAGATAGAGCAGGCTCATAGGTAAACTAAGACTATGAGACTTCTTGATTTGATAGGAATCTGCATTTTGTAGTCACTGAATTGCATTCCTCCAAGATTGAACAAGAAGTCTTTCAAGTTTATTTGACGAACTCTTGTAAAAATTCCAAACTGATCATGCCCTGAACTTTCTTTGATTGGATACAGCATTCATCAGTTTCATGTCCATTTGCTTTATTGTACTCGCAGTAACTTCCTCCTTTATTTGGCTTTGGGGTGCTTCGAACCTTCTGAGGTGCAATAAAACTCTCATTTCTTTTCATCTTGATGAATATGTAGGAGAGTGGTTTATCCAAGACTACATAAATTGTTTTGGAATTCTTTCTTCGACTTCCCTTCGGGTTTTCACTTTCCCTTGGGCTCTTATCAAAACACCTAAGATCGGATTTCTCTTTCTTGGATATTTGGTGGAATTCTTTCTTAGCATGGTGCATCTCGTCTGTAGGAATATATTTTTCAGCATGGAGAAAGAAATACTGTAGGTCTCTACAATCATTGATATAAAAGTCTTTCCAAAAAGGAGTTTTTCAATTAACCCTAACCAAACTGCCATAAGATTTTCTCTGTCAGTTGTACTCTCTTCTTTTAATGCTTCTGCACTGAATTTGTTCAAATACTCTCCAAGTAGTTGCCCTGGCTTTTGTCTGATGGTTGTTAGTAAGTTAAAGTCCATAATTGTATATCTGTATATGGAAATGGGCCACAAAGTCACAAATAAATTGTTCCCAAGAATAGATGGTTTCCATTCTGTAACTCCTATACCATTTGATTGCTGCTTCTTGAAAAGTAATGGGAAAAAGTTTACAGCAAACTGCCTCTAGAGCATTGTATACCTTCATCCAATTTTAAAAGATGACAAGGTGATCATCTGGACCAGTTGTTCCATCATATTTTAGTGAAGGAATTTAGATGTGTAGGGGGAGATTAGTTGCCATTATTTCTTCAGAAAAGGGAGCCTTTTGCAAGATATATTCTTTTGTGTCAAAAATCCCTTTTTCTCTAAAGTATTCATAATTATTTGGCGTTAAACACTTTTTTGGTCAATTTCGTTTTTGTGACTACTCTTGTTGTTTTCTTGGACTGGGGTATTCGATTGCTCGAGAGACTTTTTGCTTGACTTTCTCGATTTAACTCTTGATCTCTTATCTCATTTGCAGGTTGCGCTTCATCCTCCATTTCCATAATCCTTATTGATTCCTGGGTTAGAGCACTTTTAGAATATTCTTGTATTACTATCGTTTATGGCCACTGATTTTGGACCTTGATCACATTGCTTTCAAATTTGTTAGGGTCGAAGGTTGTCCAACTCTTGTATTCCCTAAGTTATAATTTGGAACCATGTGATCTTTCAAAGTCGATTATGAAGAAGCCTCTTCATTTGGATTGCTATTATTATTTCTTAATCTTACCATATTATTCTTTTAAACGAAGTTCTTCATGCAATTTGATCGGTGATGAAAGTTGTCAAAGATCGAAAGTTCGAGCCCTCCTTCTAACGCCAAAAAAGTTAACAAGAAAACTTGTCAACGCCCTAAATTTTAAGTCGAAGTAGGAATAATGCTTTCGAAACCTCCTTTCGAACGGGCTGACTTTGCATGAGCTTTCTAGATAAATAAAAATAATTAAAAGCTTATTTTTAGGAACTTTCGGAACAGTCAAAAGGGGAGACTCACTTTTGATAAATCCTTTCGACTGTATTGGCTGAGGAACTTATCGATACCACCTTTCGACACAGGCCAAGGAGTTTGGATTAAGCTCTTAATTATTTCTTGAAATAGTGGAGTTGGAATGGTATCGACTCCGTCGAAAGGGATGGCACTTGTAGTCTAATGGATTTGAGCTAAAGCTTCATAGGAAATATGAGAACTAATGGTTTCGATGCAGACGAAGAGGGGGGCCTCTATAGACATATTCATAAAAAGTAAAGAAATCTGAGCTTCTATGTAAACACTATAATCATATCTTCTTTTTATTGAACTCAATTGTACAAATTGACTAAATCCCCAATTTGCTTTGAGGATTAGGGTTTACAAGTTTAAGAAAAATGTAAGTGAGAAGTGGAAGAAATTGGATCCCCACTAATTGACCCCGAGGGTCATATTTATAGGCACGGATTTGGACCTCTCGACCCCAAGATATCGACATGGTCAAAAGGTCAACCCCTTTTCTTTTATGAATATCCACTGATTCATACGTTTCAACCTATTCGAAAGGGTTTTAGTCATCCTTCTATTGCTATTTATGATTAAGCCTCTCTCTTTTGATTTGTTTCCCCTTGACCTTGTCGAAAAGGGTTGCTTGATAGCCCTTTGACCTTGTCGAAAGGTCTGTTGTTGGTGCACTTTTTCCTAGAATGCTGATGTACCAAAGAAGTTATTCTGGGTCCTAGCCTTCAACAATGTTGAAACATGCCTTCTATTTGGCTTTGAGTGAGTCAAAACTCCTTAAAGTTTTGTTGTGAATGGTCTCTTTCGAATGCTCTTTCCCCGACTAACTCGATACCTTATGCTTTTGAGGTAATGAATGTGTAGCTCCATTTTTATAGGTTTGAGTGGCCTTATCCTTTACAAAAGGCTTTATACGTATGAAAGGATTGAGTTTGTTGAATACATTTCTAGCGAAAGTGAACGAAGGTGAAATCAAGATGTTTCGAATGGTTTGGCGCTATAAGTAGGGTGCTAGCTATCCACTACCTTCGAGAGGTGTCTTTTTTGAATACTTTGAATGTTGTCAACATGTTTGCTATTGCCTTCAAAAGGTAGCCTCCGACCTTGTCGAAAGCTCTCTCTTAGTACAGCCGAGACGCCCTTCTGACTTACTTGAAAGGTGTTGCCGGCAATTACCTCCTTGTCGGAAGCAATGTTTAACTAGATCCTCTTGGTGCTTTTTGATCTTTATCAATGCTCTTGTGTTTCTTCTTTCATACTATTATTCCTGAGAATATTTTATGGATAACAAATAATGATAAGAAACTAGTTTTCAAAAAAAAAATTACAAAAATAAACACTTGAAGAAATATCGATAATATGACTGAAAATCGATTTATTGATAAATAGCATTTTATTCGATATAAGATGTTCGAACGCTTTTGTACTTACCTAATTAACATATGAATACATTACTAACTAATTAATATACTTTGTTTCATAAAGAAATTAATTACTTCTAGAAACTTCTAGAAGATAAGGAGATATTTGTGCGTAGTGGTAGTAATGTAATTTGCTAAGGAAAGAAGGTGGAAAGGAGATCTGATGGGCATATGGGGGGTCAACCTTCCATGACCGGCTACAAAGGAGAGAGGATGGGGTAAGGCTACCATCTTAAAGCCTATATAAGTGGGTGCTTGGCAGTTGAGTCCATTTCACATTTTTAGTGCAAAAATAATACTCTTCATGCCCTTCTCTTTATAAAATTTCCTAAGGAAAATAAATTTAAAACATCTCCAAATCTCTTCAAACTTGGCAAAACACCTAAGAACAATATCAAAACACCTTCCATCAAGTTAAAGGTTGAAGATTTGGAGCACATAAGTGTTCGGACAGATATTCTATCGGTTATACTGTTGAAATGTAATAATAACTGCAAGCACATGGCATACAACTGTAGTATTTGCGAGTACAGGTTGATGCACAAGGAAAGCACTAATTTTAAAACTACTCAGTCAAATTATCCTAAGAGTTTTGAAATGAATTTTAACTAAAAACGTAGAACAATTGAAGTAAAAACTAGGGTAAAAAATTAAGAATAAAACTATGAGATTAAAAAATAATTTAGAGGTAAATCTACTTTCAATCTTTCATATAAGTCAAGCACAAAATGAATCTATAGTCTCTCGTTTAAATTCAAGTAGAAACGATTGATGTGCTTATAAGCACAACCTATTTGTGCTATTAGTTAGTACAACTTAAACCATCAAACTCTAGCACACCATTCAAACTCACTTCTAAAATCTCATGAAAATGAAAATGTAACTAAAAATAAAATCTAATGCAAGCATGATCTATTTATTCTTTGTAGATTAGTAACATAGAACGTTAACTTTTGATTTCATTTCTAATTCCACAATCAAAATCACTTAGGCAAATGATCAAATAGTTTATTTTTATATTGGATTAAGCATAGCCTATTTGAGATTGTCAACATAGGCTATCAAATTCATTAATAAACAATAAACTACAATCATTATTAACTTCCATGAAGCACAAAACTAAAGATTAAAAATGAGACCATTCTATGGTGATTCAATATGATTCATGAGAGCTTCATTACTCCTAAATTAAAGGAGTTTAACTTCTCTAATTAAAATCATCTCAATATAAAATGATTTAAACAAAAAAGCAAGTAAAATGAGAGCTAATCAAAAGAAAGGAGAGTTAACTACTTGCATGAAAAGAAACTAAACTAATTGCATAAATTAAAACTAACAACCAACATGAAATAAAGAAGCATAAACTAAATAAAATAGCATGAAATAAAATAGCATGAAAGGAAGAAAAGCATGCAGATAATAAAAGGAAATAAGAAGAGGCTTAAGAAGTCATTTTATTTATCATTGATTTTGTGACTACAACTTGCATATGAAGAAGATTACATGAAACATAAAAGAGTATTTATATATGCCTAAAACCCTAATTTCATTTTTAGAGAGCTTTCGAAAAAACCCTTTAGTTTGTGTAGCCTCTAAGCAATCATTAAGGAATTAATTAATCCCACTAACACGTGTTTTTTCCTTTAATCTCCACTAACATGTGCGTTTGCTTTTAATTGTGGTCCCTAAGTAAGTGGGCATGTGGGCTCCTCCATGTTGCATTATTTCCATCCTCTTCTCATTATTTTGATTTCCCATGTATATGCATGAGCAAGCCTCTTCCATTTTGAGTCCAAAATTCCTATATAAAAAATGTCCAAGTAAATTTTCTTCAAATTAATTTACATAAAAATTATCATTTTACCCACATTTTAATGTATGAACGATGATTTGAAATTCCCTTTGTATTTTTGGTTTAGACATGTAAAATAACTCTAATATGACTTTTATTTTAACAAAATAAGATTAGATATGTGAGTGTAAATATATACTTTTACATGCACATCAATAAGCCCCACACCACCAAGACCATAAGCAAAATACGGGAGTTTTAGGCAAAGGCAAGTGCAAAGCAAGGTTGTGGTAGTATTTTTGGAGTTTGGAGGGTGGAGGTAGGAACATAAAGCTCATGCTTACTTGTTTGCTTGGTTAAGGGTGAGCTAATTCATCATTTGATTGAAAATAATGTGTATATATGCTTGTGTTCGGTTGTTTATATGTGTTTGAGTTTATATTATTGTATTTAGATTTCATTCTTGCTTCGGAAAGCAAAATGCAAATGTTGACTTGTTGCATAGACTTAAAGGACTTGTATGACTTTGAATGACCTATTGCATAGCCTTAAAACAAAACATATAGGGTTTGGTTGAACATAGGTTGAATCAACCATGAGTTTAAAAGTGATTTTATAGCGATAGTCGCTAAAAACAAACTTTGAAAATGCCTTGTATTAGGCAGTTTCTATAAATTTTTGCAGAGATATACTTAGGGTTTTCTCACCATGGTTTTGATGTATTATATGTATATTAGAGTGGATGCTAATTATTTTTTTTGCATATCGAAAATCGATCAAACTTGCAAGATACCGAAACTGGCCCAATTCATAGGCTTTTATAACAGTCAGCCACAACATTTAAAAATGTTATTGTTCCCTCTTAACCACTTTTTACAAGATTTTGTAAATGTTGTCTTTTCTGGTTGAGACTTTAAATTGCTTCGAAATGGCTTCAAACTTAAGTATTTCCCTTCAATCTTTTTACACTCTTTTCTTACTTGTATTTGTGTTTCTAAAATGTGATTTTGAATTTTTACAAATATTGAATAATTTATTATGAATTATTAAAGTAATTGGTTATTTTTATATGAAGGAAAGCATGTTGTTTTCAATTTTTAAATAAATTATAAAATAGATATTTTAAGTAATATTTTAAATAAATGTTTTAAACTATATTATAAGTATTTCAATGTATGTTTTAAGTATATATAGTTTTTAAAGAATTAGTTAATTATTTTATTAAATATCTTATATGGTATAATATCTTTTAAATTGTTTTAAATATCTTAGCTTTATATATTAATTAATATACGTACATCTCCATCATTTTTAAAAGGGTTCTAGGGTATAAAACAAATGTTTTATAAAAGTGGATTAGGAGTGCACAGTGGCTTAATCGTGTTTGTTTTATTTATTTGTTTATGGAATGTAGTTAACTATACTTAACTATAAAAGCCGATAAAATAGGCTTATCTGTTCGTGTGAATTAAAGATGTTGCTCGTGCAAGGTTTAGAAGCAATAGTGCTCCAACCTACAGGCTTCACACTTAAACCGAGGGGTAATAAGTTGAGACTGCCGGAAATATTTTAAGTATACGAAACTTGATTTCCATAAATGATCATTTTTACAACTAAATAGTTGATTAGTCAACTAATTGAGCTTGACCGTTGAACTTAGGAAGTTTATAACAGCTATACGGCTTCATATGATTTGAGATCCCCTAGGGAGGACTCATGGTATGAAACGTCTCTAGCTTTAAAAATTGTGTATATACCAGTCTCCCAAGGACGACTCTTCTACATACAGTATGCTTTCTTCTAAAAGAATCAAAATTGGCTTTATTAGAAATTCATCGATTTAGTTTTGATGAGAAAGCGGGATTGGTTACTGTTTTACTTACCGAGTACTACTTCAAAACTAGTATATAAGTCAGTGTTGTGGAAGCGGTTGTGAAGTGGAATGTTATAGAGTTGAACCGTCTATCCTAATATTAAGTCCAAGGGAGAGGTCAGCATTAACATTTCAGACTTATGCTATGGAGTTGAACTGTCTATCCTAATGAAAAGTTTAATAGAGAGGTCAGCATTAGCATTTGTCAAACGGATTATGCAAGAATTCAAGGAATGGTTCATGTTCTGTTCGAGTTATGAAGACTCATGTAAGAGACGCCTAATGTAACCTGTATATAGGGAAATGTCTAAAGGAATAGTAGGAAGTATAGTCCAGGGTTTAGCTAACTCATGATAGGGTATATTAACTCCATACTGGTATATGTTTATCGATGTTGCTAGCATGATTTTTTGATATTTGGTTCCACATGGTTCATGAAAGTCTTGTGGATCGTATATTATCTAACTTATGTATAATATGCAAGTGTATAAGTTAATGCAATAGTAGATAACAAATAGTAAAGTAAAAAAGCATGCAAACCAGAGTTTTTATACTGGTACAGACCTCCCATCCTACATCCAGTCCTGAAGCTCCCTTCAGTATTTCCTCTAAACAAATTACCTTCACTTCTCCCAGAGGAATAGGCTAATACAAAAGTATCCGTGACAATCTTGTGCTCGAAATAACATAGTTTTTTAACTTATAGTTCAAATCTTCCTATGATCTTCTTTGAATACATGAATATGAATGCTTTGAGTTGTAGGAAGTGATTTAAACAAAATTATATTTTAGTTATAGTAGATTGAGAGTACGTGAACAATGTATATGTAAGAGAGTGCTTAGAAACCAAGAGAGTAAAGAATAAATTAACTCAAGTTAGATGATTTCTAATCTCAATCAAAGTGGTATTTAAATATTTTAAAAAATGCAGACGAAGAGTTGTTACTATTTGATAATGTCTATTCATTTTAATGGATGCAACCTTTCATTGAAAGGTGATTTGCTGTCGTTTCAAAACAGAAGTGTCTATTCACAATTGACAGTTTTAGCCCATGACAGACGTCTGTGGTAAAATCCTTAGACATCTGTGACTTGTTTTAATTTTAACCCGAGACTTGAACAGACGTTTGTGAGGTGTAAAAACAGTTTTTCACCTTAATTTTAATGTACATGAAATTGTGTGTGTTTGTTTGTGCTTGTGTATGCATATATACTCAACGAGAACTTAACAATATTATATCTAAGACTCTTTTATAGTAGAATAACCTTAGTATGGTCAATGAATCTTTGTTTCTCTTTGAGTCTTAATATCTTTTAGCATGGTGTCTTGTTGTAGCATATACCTGCAATCTTGATAAGGTCTATACATGTATATGATTGTATAGTTGTTATCGCTGAAACATAAATTGGAGGTTCTAACAATCTTTCCCTTTTGATGATGACAACTGTGCAATCAAATATCAACTATATGGTGAAATATTAACTATATAATCAAAATATCAACTATAGAATGGAAGTATTATTATGTTTGGTGATGTTTGCTCCCTATGTATATGTGTCTTCCCATATGTATATGCATAAATTTCTTCCCTTTTGTCATTGTCAAAATGAAGGCAAACGATATACGACACATATATAAATGATATAAGTAGTCATAGCATGTCATCACTTCAGATTATGGAAAATCAAATATGAAAGTTCAAAGAAAAATTTAGAAGCAATTGTAACAAAAGTTATACATAGGAAAACAAGCAAGCATAAGAGTTGCAAAATAAAAGAAAACAAAGTATAATTGTACTGATTCTGAGAATAGGATAGACCTCTGTAGTTCTCGTAATACTCTCGGTAAGCAAATGCATCATACTCATACTACCAGTGATTGCGTTTGGTTGTTGTACTCCTCATTTTCGTTAGTGGACGGGCTTTGAAATGCCATGTATGATTGTTGTTGAAATGTAGAGTATTAGATACATACATTTCATCACTGTCTTTCTTCTCTTCCTCATGCTGTGGATAAATATGAGCTTTTCCTCGGTCGCCTCTATCGTGTGATGTACCTTTGGGTGAAGCTTGGGAGTGATAAATTGGTGTTTGAACCCGAGGTGGAGGTTTTAGGGAAGGCGAAGATGAAGAGCATAAGGAAGATTGGCTATGTAATTGCGCATCACTTTGCCTAAAGTTGAGACTACTTTATCACAAGTCTTCTCCATCTTTTTCATTCTTGTGGAGAAAGAGCGTTCCAATCTCATCATTTTTTGCTTGAAGCTCGCTGATTGGCTATGATTATTTTTTGGTTTTTGATTGCCAAATCATGAAGAGATTCATTTGGCGATAGTTCAACGTGAGCTTCTTGTATTTCAGAGCCTGAATAATATTCGATACCATGACTAGAGCAAGGTGGATGTTGGGTAGGATGAGGGAGTAGGTTTGTTGAGGAGCTCTAGTTGGAAGAGGACCATGATGTTCTTGTTCTTGTTCTTGTTGAGTCCATTGGTTGAAAGGAATGATACAAGGCGGACTTTAAGGAAGATGCATTAGTGAAAGATATCGTGTTCCACTATCTTTGATTCGAATTTCTTCGTATTGTGAGATGTACGAAGGAACTCCAAGATTTTGCAAGATGCGCATTTTATACGGAGCATAAACAATGGAATGCTGATGCATAGACAAAAACCCTTTAATTTGGCCATGAATAAACTTTGCCCAATTAACTGGTAGGTGAGCAAATATTGCATACAAAGCGCTATGGTCAATGGGATAAATTTGTTCGTGACTACCTAGACGAGGAATGATGGTATTAATTATCATTTGATTTAATTGTCTAGCTCATGGTAAAAGGTAATTGGATTTCCATTGTGGCATTCTATCTTCCCATATTTGATGGATAACTTCATCCCTAGGTAGAAGACTGTGATCCGGTATATCGGTTAAACCAGTCCCCTCATAAGAACATCCTAGAATACGACCAGTGGTATACACATCACTTTTAGCTTCATTCCTATAAACACTTGACCATAACCAACCATCACCATTCTTTGGTTTCCAAATCTCTGAACTATATAGATTAGAGTAGAAGAGGTTAATAGCTAGAGGACAAATGATTACATTATTTGCATCATAGCTAATCAAATTGCAACAACTGGCATCCAAAGTAATTTCTAGGATTTCATATTCCATTACATTACGAAGGCGATAAAAAGGACCAGAATGAATCTTCTTTTGGGTAAGTGCCTCGAATTGTTTGATTGCAATGGGATTATTGCTAAGCCATTGGTTAATGTGAGCTTGTGGGATCGGTGCTTGAGAGGAGGATGAAGATTGGCATTGCTTTTGCTTTTTGGAGACGATAACCTTCTTGGGAGCCATTGATTTAAGAATCTAAGTGTGAGAGTTAGGGTTTTAGGCATTTGGGGTTAAAAAGAAGGTAAAATGAAGAGAAAGGTAAAGTTCTTTATATGCGGCTGTTGGAAAATTGTTAATAGAGCAGCAACAGATGTCTATAAGGAAGTCAACAATCTGTGGCTTTAGTAAAAATGAAGTAGAGAGAGGTTCGACAGACGTCTGTGATGGTTCAACAAAGGTCTTTGGCTACAGAAGATTTAAACAGTGAATCTTTACAAACATCTATGAGGTTTCCACAGATGTCTGCGGTTACAGAGGAAAATTTTCTCGTAACTGATGACAGACATCTGTGGTGTATTCACAGATGTCTGTGATATGTAATTTTTATGATCTAGAGGAAATTTTGAATATGAATAAAAAATTTATTAAAATTTTAATATAATAAAACAATATAAATGCCAAAAATAAATAAATATGATATATAACATAACTTTTAGTAGAATTGTGAATTTTTGATTTGTTGTATATCCAACGAATTTGGTTCAACTTTTGCATCGTCAAGTAGTGGCTTTAGTGGACACCAACTTGGACAAGCTGGAGTGTCAATCCAGGCTTGGTTTGATGGTCCTGGTTTGCTCAAATTTCTCGGAGTAATGTTATGCACTTTTATAGAAGTTTTTTCTAATCGAGCAGACTTTTGACGTATGCAATTTTTTTGTTGAATGACCACAAATTGCTAGAATAAACTTTTCACGAAAATTTAGATGAGATCTTTAATGTCGTTGCTCATAACACATTTCATGTTGAATTCCAATCGTCTCTTGTTGATAGTGATATATCTCATCGACTTTGTTGGTGAGAGATGTTGATTTCAGATCAATTGATCGTTTAGCTTTCTTTCCTTTAGGAGAAAAGCCAGTGTGATATGTTGGTGATGACAATGTTTAGAGAGTCTGAATGAGTTGATGTCGGTGTGGATTTAGTTGGTGATATGTAAGAGCTATTTGACGAGTGGGATTTATAGTCGATAGTTGAATAGGTGGAGTCATGATCGGAAGATATTGTATTATTTGCTGTAATAATTTAGTTGTGTATATTTATTTTTAAGTAGTATATAACTGAATTTATAAGATAAAATTTAGCTATATATAGAAAATTAGTTGAGAAAAATGAGTTAAATCATAGGAATTTAACAGATATTAGTTTGTTTCAACGGTTGTTATTAAAAAAATGTGGTTGTTGTCAATTTTAAGTTATAAAATTAATTGTTCAGTTGAAATTTCATATAAGTTATTACAAATTTAAGTGAACAAAATATCATTTATATAACTTTAGTTAACCAATTCGTTGAACGAACAAATTCTTAGCTCCCATCTTAACTTAATAAAAGTTAGTTCGCTTAACGGTTTTATCAGCTATTTGATTTTCGGTATTAACAAATTCTAGAGTTATTATTTCTTTTTTAACATTATCTCTCAGATAATGGAAACGAATATCTGTATGCTTTGTTCATGAATGATTAATTGGATTTTTTGATAAATTTTTAGAACTAGTATTATCACAATATATTGGAGATTTGCTTATTATTTTTCCATAGTATTTAAGTGTTTGTTGCATGCATGCATGTATGTAAGTTACTTGAGTGCAAGCTAAGGCAGTAGAAATATATCCAGCTTCACATTTTGAAAGAGAACACAATTTTATTTTTTAGTAACCCATGAAACTAACAATTGACCAACAAAGTGACATATTCCACTTGCACTTTTTCTATCCAATTTACATCCACCAAAATCGCATCACTGCAAGATACAAGTTCAAACATATTGCCTTTTGGAAAAAATAGACCACAATCTTTAGTGTTGGTTAGATATCGTAAAATTCGTTTAACTGTCTGATGATGTGATTCTTCAGGTTGTACTTGAAATCTTGCACATATACAAACACTCATCACAATGTCTGGTCTACTAACGGTTAAGTATAGTAAGGATCCTATCATGCTTCGATATAGTTTTTGGTCGAACTTTTTTCCATGTTCAGCTTTGTATAGATGAGTAGTAGTATTCATGGGAGTGGATTTACCTGATGTAATATCAATTCCAAAAAAATTTAGCAATTCTTTACAATATTTTTCTTGATTTATAAACATTTTGTTATTTAATTGTTTTATTTGTAATTCTAAAAAGAAATTAAATTCACCCATATGAGACATTTCAAATTCGTTTTTCCATTGTTGTAGAAATTTCGTTACATAAATTTTCGTTAGTAGATCCAAATCTAATATCATCAACATAAATTTGAACAATTAATATATCCTTATGTTCTCTTTTAATAAATAGTGTTGTATCGACCAATTTGAAAATCAGAATTAGTTAAATGTAACTTTAATCGATCATACGAGTTCGACGTGCTCGTTTTAAACCATATAATGCTTTTATAAGTTTAAAAACATGATTTGCATATTTTTTAGGAACAAATAGTGGTGGTTGTTCTACAAACATTTTCTTTTATAAAACCGTTTAAGAAAGCACTTTTAACATCCATTTGAAATAGCTTAAAGTTATGATGACATGCAAAAGAAAGTAATATTCTTATGGCTTCAAGACGTGGCACGGGTGCAAATGTCTCTTCATAATCAATTTCTTCTTCTTGATTGTATTCATATGTCATTAATCTTGCTTTAATACGTATAATATTTCTATTTTCGTCAGCTTTGTCTTTAGGAACTCATTTTGTTGACCATTTGACCTTGGTACTAGTTCCAAACATTATTTCGTTCAAATTGATTAAGTTCTTCTTACATTGCTAAACTCTAGAAATTATCATTTGATGCTTGCTTGTAAAATTTTTTGTTCAAAATTAGATACAAATGCTACATTACTCATTTGATTTATTTGTCTTCTAGTCGAAACTTTATTGTCTAGATTTTCAATTATGTTATCAATAGGATGATCTTTTAAAATACAGGGTGGTGATCTCAAATTACTGTTATTTTGATTATCATTATTATTTTTCAATCATAGTTTCAAGGGCTTTATTTTGATTAGCGTCAAAAATTACTTTGTTATCTTTATTTATATTTTTCAAGTTTTCATCACACGAAACTAAAGACTTTCCTCTATACCATTTGTACATTTGTTAAAAAATTCTGTAAGCTTTACTATGATCGAAATATCCAACAAAAATTCCTTCATCTGCTTTTGAATCAAATTTACCAAGATTATCTTTTGTATTTACAATAAAGTATTTTGATCCAAATATTCGAAAATATGATACTTTTGCTTCTTTTTTGTAGTTAATTTCAAAACATTTATTTTTAATCATAGGTCCAAGAGCTAGACGATTTAACACGTGACATGCAGTAGCAACTGCTTTAGCCAAAAAATTCATTGGTAAACTACTGCCATTTAGGAGAGTTCGAGTACATTTTTGCAAGGTGCGATTTTTTCTTTCAGTTACTCTGTATTGTTGTGGCGTTCGTAGAAAAGAAAATTATGAGTAATTCCCTTTTTATTACAAAAGTTTGTAAATAATTCATTTTCAAATTCTCCACCGTGATCACTTCTTATAATTTTTATTTTTAAATCCATTAGAGTCTTAATTCGTTTAGCAAAAAGTTTAAACATTTAAAATGTATCATTTTTATGCTTTAAAAATAGCATCCAAGTATATCTTGAAAAATTATCTACAATTACAAAAACGTATTTATTATGATTCATCGAATGTACTTGAGTTGGACCAAATAAGTCCAAATTAAGTAAGAGGTTGTTTAGTAGAGATTTCCATTTTAGATTTAAAGGTGCTTTTCTTTAATTTTTCAAGTTGACATGCTTCGCATAGATTTTTAATTTTGAAATTTATTTTGGGTAATCCTCTTACCAAATTGTTTTTAGCTAATTTGTTTATATATTTGAAATTTATGTGACAAAATCTTTTATGTCATAACCATGAATCATCATGATTTGCGATTAAGTATAAATCATTATTATGATAAATATTCATGTTAAGAATATAAATATTTCAATTTCTTGTTCCTTCAAAAATTAAAGTTTTGAGCATAGATATTGCATTTATCATTTTCAAAATTGATTTTAAATCCCTTACTTCATAATTGGCTTATACTAAGTAGATTATGCTTTAAGTTTCTAACTAATAAAATATTTGAAATAATAGGAGAAGTAGGTATACCGACATTGATGACGTTTCCAATTCCGATAACATATCCTTTGGATTTATCCCCAAAGGTGACCGTGCCATCTTCCATGTAAAAGATGTTTGATGGCATGCGTTCATTTTCCATTATGAAATATATCTTTTAAATATATATCAATGTTCCTTTGTCTAATCAATTTGTTATTTATTTTAAGAATCCATATTTTAATCATTTTTGTTTCCTTATTTACATGTTTAGATTTTGTTTTTCTAAAATTGGTATATAATGTATTATACTTCTTAAATATTCGAATATTATTAGAGGCCAGATTATTTCTAGAATGTTTATGAAATTTTTTGTTAAATATTAATCCCTTCCTGTAACATCCCGCCTTTTCGCACGCTTTAAATCGACACACATGCTAATTCAAACCGTTCGGAAGGGCGGAATGTTATGGGGTAAATAAGAAAACGAGAAAGAAATAAAACAAAACAGAATCTCACAGTGGAAGGATAAAATATAATAATCAAATATACAGTTTATAAAGCTATTTTAAAATATTCGATTATACTTATACAACATACATCAGAGTTACACATACCATTAACAATGCAGTGGAACAATATGAGTGTAGTGGAATATAATAAATAATAATAATAGAAATCTCTGTCTTCGTCCTCCAGAGCTAAAGTCTTCAAATCCTGAAACGCTCGGACTGACCTGAGCAAATTGAAAACAAAACATTCGAGTCAGAACTAAAAGATCTTATGTAAGTTAAATCAACAAGAATAAATATGAGTGCAGTAACTTAAGAGATGCTCGGGATTTACATCCCCTAAGGATCCGTTAAACTATTTACTATGTAGTATATTTCGCTATTATAATAGTGTCTAATTGTAGAATAAACTTACTTTTAAATAGCGCTAAGGCTTTACATTTTCCACCTTAACACATAATATATTCCCATAGTCTATACAGTACCGTAATCTCCCCCATACTGGGCGTCGTCAGAGGGCACTCCATAGGTATGGTACAAAACCAAAATCGTATAAGGCGCGCTAGGGTAGGTGACACGGCACAACTAGGCAAAGCCAGGATAGATATACCAATTACGCATCCGGGCTGGTGGTAACGCGTAGCCGCAGCTACCGCCCACCTCGAGCCACACGCCCAAAAAGAAAATCAAAAGTGGCCACCGAATCAATCCAAAAGTCTAAGTAAAAAAAATCGAAGGGATGTGTCCGATCAAAGGTGCTACCTCAATTGGCCCGAGAATCGCTCCTGTTTTAGCCACCTTGTGCCAACTCACGGGAGTTGGGTCCACGTATTTACCTTAAAGGAAACGTCGACATCATCCTACTTCATTCTGGAATCTCCACCGCGTACACGGTTGTTAAAGCGGTTTTCGGGGTTGGCAGAGAGTATGACAACTTTCGATCCCGGTCTCTTCAATAATCAAACGTTATTATAACACCGCGGTCATTTTAAAATAAATTTTTTTCTTCAAACCCAAAATATAATATCCATTTCAAAACTTATAAATACGATATCATTTCCTTTTTTAAAAACCCAAATCAATATGATATCATTTTTATTTCAAATATATCTTTTTCAAAAATCATAGCATTTTCAAATCTATATACCTTGAAACCATAGCTTTGAAACATAACTTTTAATACTTAATGGTTTAAATACTATATTACTTTATATAATAAAATAGCTTCTTTAAAGTTCACAATAAATTCCCAATATCAATTTGAACCTCATTATAAACCATTTTAATTCCCATATATTTCAAAGCTTAAATATTCTATATTTCAAAACTTCAATTTTTATAGTTCATATGTTTCAATCTCTAAATATTCCACTATTTCAAAATGGATTCTTTGATAATTTAATATATATAAAATCCAATTCCTATTATTTAAATATGAAATGTTTGCTTAATGAAACAAACAATATTTAAGTAAAATCCTTAAACTTCAATAATAGGATATTCTTTTATTAACTTGATAATATTCTTTAAGTCAATTTGATATTCATTTAAATCCCCTAATTAAAATCAAGTTATAAAATCATACCTTTTTAAATCTTAATTTATTTACATTTCAAAACAAATTTTTTCGAGGATAATTCTTAAATACTTTAATTCAAATCATATTCACATTTATCTTCAACCTTACTTTTATTTGAGTTATTATAAACTCTATTCACAATAGAATTTTAAATAGATACATAACCATATTATATAAAAGAAATCAAACTTCGTTATTTAGCTTATTTTATAATTCAAACATATTTATACATAGCTAAATTCAATAATAAAATAGCATTCATATAATATCAAAAAAATCAATATCTATATACCCATATATTTCTTTACAAAACCACAGAAATCATTTTTAAAATAATTTACATATAGACCGCGGTGTCTGTATGAAATTTTCTATCCTATGGTCAAGTGATACGGATATTTATCATTTCAATCTGTAATTTAAAATAAAATTTATGGTTATATATCATTTCAAACCGCAATCCCGAATGAGATGAAAATGCATAATAACTTGCAATTTATAACCATATAAAATTCAACATCCATTCATCCAATATCAACCATCAACCATTTATTAAAATCATCATCCAATTTCAACAATACATCAATATATAACAGGTGATAATAACAGGTATCTACTATTAGTTTATATTCAAAAATAAATTGTAACTGTTTAACTGGCAGTTTGTATGCAATAAAATAAATAACAATTTAACTGGCAGTTAATATGCAATGATGAATTAAATAACAAGTTAATTAAATAAATGCAAATTAACTTATATAAGGATGAAATATATGCCAAACAGCTATAAATAAATTTCAAATCACATCATAAACTAATTAACAAACATAAGAAATCTTAAAAGTCGTGAGTGGGTTAAAACAATCACATTTTGAATTTAAATTGAATTCAAATCCAATTTAAACCAAAAAATTGGACAGTCTCCAAATTCGT
Source organism: Allium cepa (assembly GCA_030765085.1). Taxonomy (NCBI): domain Eukaryota; kingdom Viridiplantae; phylum Streptophyta; class Magnoliopsida; order Asparagales; family Amaryllidaceae; genus Allium; species Allium cepa. The sequence continues at coordinate 750,976,010 of CM060931.1, read as the reverse complement.
CCAAACCAGCGCCAAAATGTCTGAAATTCCGAAACGATCCCAGCAAAACAAACCGCGCGTGAATCCGAGCTCGTATGCAACAGTTATGAAAATTTGAAAATTGGAAAATTCTGGTCTGCGTCGACTTCGGGTTCGACTTTGGTGCGCCGCCTCAAATCCCCGGTGCTTGCTTGGAGTTTTTGCCAAAATGACCCGGAGCGACCCGAGTCATTTTCTTCCTGACCCGAAATAGATACAGCGTTTTTGCCTCTGAAATTCGAAGCGTGACTCGAAGTGGCTGCAGAACCGCAAAATTTTTTTTCTTTTTTTTTTTTGAAATTGAAGTTAATTTTTTTTTTGAAATTTGGGAATTAGGTTTTTCCTTCTGCCATTGGAATAAGGAGTTGAGAAGGAGATGTACGTACAGACAAATGAAAATAAGGAGTGGTTAGGGTTTATAGCAGGAATTTTTAGAGAAAGTTGAAATAGAACAAATGGATCGGGTTGAATACGCGCTAATGACAAATTGGCCCAAAAAAGCCCGTTCTGACCCCGGAACGAAATTGGGTAAACCCATATATCAAAATAGGTGTTTTCAAATATTTTAAATGCAATGCAAAGGTTTCAAGTCCAAATCTATCATATGAAGAAGTTATGCTAAAAACAATATTTTCCAAATTGATTTCAATTGCATTTATTTTAAGGCGTTTTCGAGTCCGTACGATCAAACGACAAGTCCGACTGCTACGAAACTTGAAGTCCTATAATAATTCACCGTTACGGATCCGATGAAATTGGTTTCGTCGAAATCCGAGTCAGTGGCCAAAATGGCTATTTTTACACTTAATTAAATAAGTTAAAAAATTAATTAATTAAATCAACTTTCAGTTTCCAATCCTATAATCGACAATTCTTGTCATTATTAACTTCTTAAAAATTTACAATGATTTAAACAAATTCAGATGTAACTGTAAAGTGGATAAATTTATAAATTTTAGTGCTAACTTCCAATTTCATTAAATTTTAAAATTATAAATAAAATTACCAAATTTCCATTTAATTAAATTAACCAATCAATTTTTTCCATTCATTATTGTCAAATAAATGGATTTACTATTGGATTCAAAAATATTACATATTCTCCTATTTCATCTTCACTTCAAATAACGTATTATTTAGCTATATCCAATTTCATTTACTTACGATTAATCCAATTATTGAACTTTCCATATATACCCTAATTTATTCCATTCTATTATTCAATTCATCATTATTAAAGGATAAATTAAACATTGGATTTATAAACTATTACCTTACTATTCTTACATCCCATATTGATTTCAATTAACGCAAAAATCAGAGATTTTATTACATTAAATTGCAATGAACCCAATTACCTAAGTTTTTTTTTTATTATTCAAATAAATAAAACCCGATTCTCATTCTTATTATTCAACAAACATATTTACCATTTGGTTACGTTCCATTACACTGATATTTTCCGTTTCACTTTTATCCGTATTAACTATTTTATTTCCACTTATTGTGATATAACTACCATAATTTAATATATAACGCTAATTTTTTTCATTGCATTAATATACGCCTATTTACATTTTATATTTGAATGAATATTACGTTTTAAAATGTGTACTTCCATCAAATTGAACACATTAATTTAGGTTTTTAAATACTTACGTTATATTAAACTTACAACATTAAATTTACATTCTATTAATTACTTTACAATACTTTACGTATTAATTTCTCAATTTACATAATTTGAACTTATTTCCCAATTCACCAATTACTACTTAAATAAATTTACGCTTCTATTAAATTTACATTCACACTTCCATTTCTATATTAATAATTATTAAAGTAACATTTATTATCAATAACAACATTATGAATACTTATCAACCTGCATCATCCTTATTACATTAATTTAAGTTTTATCTCATTATACCTTAATGTGCACATTAATTAATTCATATTTACATCCACTTTCGAATATATAAATTTCGTAACCAAGTTATAACATTTACACTTTTTCTTATATTAATTAATTACCAAATATTCCTATTTACACTCAATTATACTTAGCAATCTTAACAAATCCATAGATTGTCCATTGTCTAATATATACATTAATTACTATTAAATGTTCTTAATCAATTTACTTACTTGGTTTCATACTTTTACATTTTCACTTCCAAACAATATTATAACTACCTACAGGACATTGATTTTTATTTCATGAATTCATTAAATAATTCACTAAATGCATTTGTTTTCTTATATTCAATTTTATTATCATTTAAGTACGTTCATTATCAACACACACATTATCATTACTTATCTACAATTATTGCATTGGTTTATTCAACAGTTACTTTTATTTACTCCTTCTCTATTTTAAACCAAATGTAACAAATTTCACTATTCATTATTATATTAATGAATTCCATTCTAGTTAATATTTTTATTAATATTTCACAAATTCAACATTTCTATTGGTTTCTTATATTAAACTTATAACCAAGTATGCCAATTTACATTATTTTAATTTATCGCCGTATAAATATTAAATTGTTAACATTTAATTACAATTGCTTCATCTAATTTCTACATTCGCTCCAGTATAAATTTTAAGACTTTTATTTCTTTCTAGAATAACTTAGAAATCCTACTAACTCATTTAAAAATCATCGAGTTTTACGGGTGGTTACACTCTCCCCCACTCAAAAATTTTCGTCCCTGAAAATGAAAAAGAAGGGAAAAGAAGAATTAAGAAATCAATATATCTTATTTAAAATATTAATTTTATAAACAATTAAATTTACATCATTAGTTATTTTCAATAAAATATACAAATTTACAATCATTATATCTTTTTATACTTAAAACAATAAAGTTTGGAAAATATTTTCAAAAAATTTCTAAGTTCAAAATTTACGGAAAATTTCGGCAAAGTCTCCTTTGCACGAGGAGGCTCGGAAGAAAATATAATATCAAAATATAACAATATACAACATATATTTTCCAAAATAAAATAAATCCCAACACGGGAAAAATATAATAATGCTAAACGTACCTATTCGTCAAGCAATTTACGCTTAATTATGAAACCAAAAGCAGTAGCAATTGCTTCCATAACCTGTATTTCACTTATATAATCCAAAAGGTTAATAATTTATATAAAATGAAATATTAAAGTTGCTTTAATCACCACAAACAAATCAATCAACCATCACTTGCAACAAGAACACAACCATCACATAAATCAACACGCATCCACCATTCATTCATATCAAACAAAACAGGTAGTTGTTCGGGTTCAAAACTTTAAATTGTGCGGAATGAAAAATAAACTACTAAGTGTTCCCTTCACTCAACAGTCTTAGGTGAAACTAAATAGATTATTCAATCATCCAACAATTTTAAAGTATCCTTACCCAAACAACCATAGACCAAACAACAACAAATTCCAAACAATAAATCAAGTTAAATTTTGTTAATTTTCATTTTTAATTCGATTCCTTTGCATATTAATTCATTTATTTACTGCTTAATTTCATTTATTTACGGTATTCATCTTTCTGTTTATTAAAATAATTAACTCCAACATTTACTTAAGTCTATAATTACTTATTCATAACACTTACCTTCTATCATTTTTCATTACAGTAAGATTTCCATTATACTTAGGTTTATAACAATTACAACATCAATTCTTAAGAATAAAAGAAATTTTTATTGAACACTTCATTACATACTTTTACTTGTACCACTTCCATTACATTTTCTTATTAAACATTTCGACTTTTTATATTCGGTAAGTTATATATATGTTTTTATGGATGTAATTTGAAAGTTATACAAATTTTCTCATTTTCTTTAATTAATTCATTGTTCAATAATATTATTCTTTGTTTCATAGATTACAGTTTTAACTTACCTTTAATTTCATTCATAACCTAGCATTAAATTACTTATTTTAATTAAAGGTTCTAATTATAAATTAGTTACATTCAATTTCACTATAATAATTGAAATTATTAATTAACGGAAACTTAAGAACTAAATACCGAGTTTTTATTAAAATCATTTAAAATAATAGATAAAGGTATATTCTTATAACTTATATATTTAATTATATTTAAACAATTTAAAGTTTATATTTTTTTTATCCAGATAAACCTGCAGTAAAACTACTACAGTGGTCTTCCCACTTTGAAACTCGAAAATGAATGTCGATGATGCGTGCACTCATCACCGAAATTATTTTCCAGCGACAGAGAGGGGAGTACAACTTTATCTTTCCAAAATTTCTTTTAAAAACATTTCTTTCATATTATATTGAAATACTTATATCCGAAAATACTTCTGTTAATAATATTATTATTATATTTCAAAATCATTCAAAAGAAATTTCAAAACGCCGGAACTTAAGTTCTAAAATTTCCAATTTGATTTATTTTATTTTCGATCTTATTTTACTGTTATTTATAAATTCTATTACCTAACAACCAATATAATACAAGCAAATATAACCTTTATAAAATTTACTTTACATATAGAAAATATAATAGGCAAAATTATTTCATTCCTCTATATTAAATCAAATATTATGTCGGTCTGTCCTATTAAGTGTTTAGAAATTCCTATTGATGTCACAGCGTCCCATGCACCAACCAGAATTTATAAATACAAAACGGAACAGATTAACACAATATTAAAATCTTTTTATAACACTAACAAGTACGCCCTCTCATATATATACACTCAGCGACTCCCATAGGGTATTATTACCCTATTAATAAAGAGTCAGACCCCACAAAGCTAAGGTTTTCACTAAACCAAAGCTCTGATATCACATTGTAACATCCCGCCTTTTCGCACGCTTTAAATCGACACACGTGCCAATTCAAACCGTTCGGTAGAGAGGATTGTTATGGGGGTAAATAAGAAAAACGAGAAAGAAATAAAATAAAGCAGAATCTCACAACGGAAGGATAAAATATAATAATCAAATATACAGTTTATAAAGCTGCTTTAGAATATTCGATTATACATATACAACATACATCAGAGTTACACATACCATATAACAATGTAGCGGAACAATATGAGTGTAGTGGAATATAATAAATAATAATAATAGAAATCTCCGTCTTCGTCCTCTAGAGCTAAAATCTTCAAATCCTGAAACGCTCGGACTGACCCGAGCGAATAGAAAACAAAACACTTGAGTCAGAACTAAAAGATCTTATGCAAGTTAAATCAACAAGAATAAATATGAGTGCGGTAACTTAAGAGATGCTCGGGATTTACATCTCCTAAGGATCCGTTAAACTATTTACTATGTAGTATATTTCGCTATTATAATAGTGTCTAACTGTAAAATAAACTTACTTTTAAATAGCGTTAAGGCTTTACATTTTCCACCTTAACACATAATATATTCCCATAGTCTATACAGTACCGTAATCTCCTCCGTACTAGACGTCGTCAGAGGGCACTCCATAGGTATGGTACAAAACCAAAATCGTATAAGGCGCGCTAGGGTAGGTGACACAGCATAACTAGGCAATGTCAGGTTAGATATACCAATTACGCATCCGGACTGGTGGTAACGCGTAGCCGCATCTACCTTCCACCTTGAGCCACACCCCTAAAAAGAAAATCAAAAGTGACCACCGAATCAATTCAAAAGTCAAAGTAAAAAAAATCGAAGGGATGTGTCCGATCAAAGGTGCTACCTCAATTGGCCCGAGAATCGCTCCTGTTTTAACCACCTTATGCCAACTCACGGGAGTTGGGTCCACGTATTTACCTCAAAGGAAACGCCGCCATCATCCTACTTCATTCTGTAATCTCCACCGCGTACACGGTTGTTAAAGTGGTTTTCGGGGTTGGCAGAGAGTATGACAACTTCCGATCCCGGTCTCTTCAACAACCAAACGTTGTTATAACACCGCAGTCATTTTAAAATAATTTTTTTTTTCAAACCCAAAATATAATATCCATTTCAAAACTTATAAATACGATATCATTTATTTTTTTAAAAACCCAAATCAATATGATATCAGTTTTATTTCAAATACATCTTTTTCAAAAATCATGGCATTTTCAAATCTATATACCTTGAAACCGTAGCTTTGAAACATAACTTTTAATACTTAATGGTTTAAATACTATATTACTTTATATAATGAAATAGCTTCTTTAAAGGTCATAATAAATTTCCAATATCAATTTGAACCTCAAAATAAACCATTTTAATTCCCATATATTTCAAAGCTTAAATATTCTATATTTCAAAACTTAAATTTTTATAGTTCATATATTTCAATCTCTAAATATTCCACTATTTCAAAATGGATTCTTTGATTATTTAATATATATCAAACCCAATTCCTATTATTTAAATTTGAAATGTTTGCTTAATGAAACAAACAATATTTAAGTAAAATCCTTAAACTTCAATAACAGGATATTCTTTTACTAACTTGATAATATTCTTTAAGTCAATTTGATATTCATTTAAATCCCCTAATCAAAATCAAGTTATGAAAAAATCGTACCTTTTTAAATCTTAATTTATTTACATTTCAAAACAAACAAATTCGAGGATAATTCTTAAATACTTTAATTCAAATCATATTCACATTTATCTTCAACCTTACTTTTATTTGAGTTATTATAAACTCTATTCACGATAGAATTTTAAATAGATACTTAACCATATTATATAAAAGAAATCAAACTTCGTTATTTAGCTTATTTTATAATTCAAACATATTTATACATAACTAAATTCAATAATAAAATAGCATTTATATAATATCAAAAAAATCAATATCGGTATACCCATATATTTCTTTACAAAACCACAGAAATCGTCTTTAAAATAATTTACATATAGACCGCGGTGTCTGTATGAAATTTTCTATCCTATGGTCAAGTGATACGGATATTTATCATTTCAATCCGCAATTTAAAATGAAATTTACGGTTATATATCATTTCAAACCGCAATCCCAAATGAGATGAAAATGCATAATAACTTGCAATTTATAACCATATAAAATTCAACATCCATTCACCCAATATCAACCATCAACCATTTATTAAAATCATCATCCAATTTCAACAATACATCAATATATAACAAGTGATAATAACAGGTGTCAACTATCAGTTTATATTCAAAGATAAATTGTAACTGTTTAACTAGCAGTTTGTATGCACTAAAATAAATAACAATTTAACTGGCAGTTAATATGCAATGATGAATTAAATAACAAGTTAATTAAATAAATGCAAATTAACTGAGATAAAGATGAAATATATGCCAAACAGCTATAAATAAATTTCAAATCACATCATAAATTAATTTAACAAACATAAGAAATCTTAGAAGTTATGAGTGGGTTAAAACACTCACCTTTTGAATTTAAATTGAATTCAAATCCAATTTAAAATCAAAAATCGGACAGTCTCCAAATTCGTCCAAACCAGCGCCAAAATGTCTGAAATTCCGATACGATCCCAGCAAAACAAACCGCGAGTGAATCGGAGCTCGTATGCAACAGTTATGAAAATTTGAGAATTGAAAAATTCTGGTCCTGGGTCGACCTCCGGTTCGACTTCGGTGCGCCGCCTCAAATCCCCGGTGCTTGCTTGGAGTTTTTGCCAAAACGACCCGGAGCGACCCGAGTCATTTTCTTCCTGACCTAAAGTAGATACAGCGTTTTTTTTTTTGAAATTGAAGTTAATTTTTTTTTTGAAATTTGGGAATTAGGTTTTTCCTTCTGCCATTGGAATAAGGAGTTGAGAAGGAGATGTACGTACAGACAAATGAAAATAAGGAGTGGTTAGGGTTTATAGCAGGAATTTTTAGAGAAAGTTGAAATAGAACAAATGGATCGGGTTGAATACGCGCTAATGACAAATTGGCCCAAAAAAGCCCGTTCTGACCCCGGAACGAAATTGGGTAAACCCATATATCAAAATAGGTGTTTTAAAATATTTTAAATGCAATGCAAAATGTTTCAAGTCCAAATTCCATCGTATGAAGAAGTTATGCTAAAAACAGTATTTTCCAAACTGATTTCAATTGCATTTATTTCAAGGCGTTTCGAGTCCGTACGATCAAACGACAAGTCTGATCGCTACAAAACTTGAAGTCCTACAATAATTCACCGTTACGGATCCGATGAAACTGGTTTCGTCGAAATCCGAGTCAGTGACCAAAATGGCTATTTTTACACTTGATTAAATAAGTTAAAATTTTAATCAATTAAATCAACTTTCAATTTCCAATCCTATAATCGACAATTATTGTCAATATTAATTTCTTAAAAATTTACAATGTTTTAAAAAAATTCAGATGTAACTGTAAAGTGGATAAATTTATAAATTTCAGTGTTAACTTCCAATTTCATTAAATTTTAAAATTATAAATAAAATTACCAAATTTCCATTTAATTAAATTAACCAATCAATTTTTTCCATTCATTATTGTCAAATAGATGGGTTTACTATTGGATTCAAAAATATTACATATTCTCCTATTTCATCTTCACTTCAAATAACGTATTATTTAGCTACATTTAATTTCGTTTACTTACAATTAATCCAATTATTGAACTTTCCGTATATACCCTAATTTCTTCCATTCTATTATTCAATTCATCATTATTAAAGGATAAATTAAACATTGGATTTATAAACTATTACCTTACTATTCTTACATCCCATATTGATTTCAATTAACGCAAGAATCAGAGATTTTATTACATTAAATTGCAATAAACCCAATTACCTAAGTTTTTTTTTTTTCAAATAAATAAAACCCGATTCTCATTCTTATTATTCAACAAACATATTTACCATTTGGTTACGTTCCATTAGACTGATATTTTCCGTTTCACTTTTATCCGTATTAACTATTTTATTTCCACTTATTGTGATATAACTACCATAATTTAATATATAACGCTAATTTTTTTCCATTGCATTAATATACGCCTAGTTACATTTTATATTTGAATGAATATTACGTTTTAAAATGTGTACTTCCATCAAATTGAACACATTAATTTAGGTTTTTAAATACTTTACATTCTATTAAACTTACAACATTAAATTTACATTCTATTAATTACTTTACAATACTTTACGTATTAATTTCTCATTTACATAATTTGAACTTATTTCCCAATTCACCAATTACTACTTAAATAAATTTACGCTTCTATTAAATTTACATTCACACTTCCGTTTCTATATTAATTATTATTAAAGTAACGTTTATTATCAATAACAACATTATGAATACTTATCAACCTACATCATCCTTATTACATTAATTTAAGTTTTATCTCTTTATACCTTAATGCGCACATTAATTAATTCATATTTACATCCACTTTCGAATATATAAATTTTGTAACCAAGTTATAACATTTACACTTTTTCTTATATTAATTAATTACCAAATATTCCTATTTACACTCAATTATACTTAGCAATCTTAACAAATCCATAAATTGTCCATTGTCTAATATATACATTAATTACTATTAAATGTTCTTAATTAATTTACTTACTTGGTTTCATACTTGTACGTTTTCACTTCCAAACAATATTATAATTACCTACAGGACATTGATTTTTATTTCATGAATTCATTAAATAATTCACTAAATTCCTTTGTTTTCTTATATTCAATTTTATTACCATTTAAGTACGTTCATTATCAACACACACATTATAATTACCTATCTACAATTATTGCATTGGTTTTTTTAACAGTTACTTTTATTTACTCCTTTTTTATTTTAAACCAAATGTAACAAATTTCACTATTCATTATTATATTAAAGAATTCCATTCTAGTTAATATTTTTATTAATATTTCACAAATTCAACATTTCTATGGTTTCTTATATTAAACTTATAACCAAGCATGCCAATTTACATTATTTTAATTTATTGCCATATAAATATTAAATTGTTAACATTTAATTACAATTGTTTCATCTAATTTCTACATTCGCTCCAATATAAATTTTAAGACTTTTATTTCTTTCTAGATTAACTTAGAAATCCTATTAAATTAACTCATTTAAAAATCATCGAGTTTTACGGGTCGTTACACTTCCTATTTCCTGATGGTTTTGAAATCTAAGTTATTTTTGAGATCAGAAATTTCTGAAATAGCTAATTTTAAATTTTGTTTTAATTCATTCTTTTCTTTTTCAAGTTTATAATTATCTATTTTTTATTCTCTATATCATGTGTTAAAGTAGCATTTTGAGATGAAAATTTTCTACATTCTTTTTGAGCTAATTATAATGCTTCTTCCAAAATAGTGTTCTCGTCTTTTACCAATGCAATGTCTAATTCAGCTCTATTTAATTTTCCACATTTTCTTTACTTAATTTTTTTAATTCTCTATACTTACCATCTAATTCTATATTAGTTTCAAGAATTTCATTATATGTTAATTCAGAACGTATCTCATTTGTGTTAGCCATGAAGCAAACATTTGCTTGCTCTAGGTCACTGTCGCTATCGGATGATGAGGAAGAGTCGAAATCAATCCAAGTTACTTGAAATGCTCCTCTTTTTCTTGAAATTTTGGAATTTGGTTTTTTTTTATCATTATTGAGTAATGGACAGTCTTGCTTCATATGGCCAATTTATCACACCCGAAGCACTTCATTGATGTTTGATTTGAGGAATTTGTGTTGCTGTTGTTTTGAAATTTTATCATTTTTTGAACTTCTTGAAATTGTTGTAATTTTTTGCTACGAAAACAAACTCATCTTCTTCCAAGTTGGAGTTTTTATTACTTGCTTGAAATGCGATGTTTTTCCATTCTTGGTTTTGTTCTTTTCTTGCATGTAAATTAGCTTCATATGACATTAAATTTCCTATTTAATCTTTAACTTTGAGTTGAGAAAGATCGTTAGCTTCTTCAATGGCTAATACCTTTCTTTCCCATTCGTTTGTCAAAGAGTTCAAAATTCATATGACCAAATCAAAATCAGTGAATTTAACTCCTAGTGTCATAAGATCATATTGTATAGTTTGAAATCTAACATACATGTCGATAATTGACTCATTACTTCATTTTAAAAGATGAAAATTGATTTTATAGAATAGAATTTTTTGTTTGTTTAACATTGTTTGTGCCTTTATGGATAATTTGTAATGTACATCATATATCAATAGTGGTAATGCAAAGCATGACTCGTAAAAATTCATTTTTATCATGTGAGCAAAATAAAACATTCATAGCTTTGGCATTATTAGATGCCTCTACTTTTTGTACTTCAGTCCATATGCCAATATCAGTGTTAAGTGCTTCGTATTTATTTTGAGTTGCTAGATGTATTTCTAATCCATTTGCTTTCATAAAAATTCACATGTGTATTGGTATAAATAGAACTAGTAAATAGTAGAGGACGAGCAGTTGGTTGACGTTCTTGAAAGCAATTGTAATGATTTCAATTACGTGTTACAATAGATTGAAATGACCAAGCTCTGTATATAAGTTAGCAATAATAGATAATAAATAGTAAAATAAAAAGGCAAGCAAATTGCAGTTTTTATACTGGTTTGGACCTTCCGTCCTACGTCCAGTCCCAAAGCTACCCTTCGGTATTTTCTTTAAACAAATTATCCACACTTCGCCCAGAGGAATAGGCTAATACAAAAGTATCTCTGACAATCTTATGTTGCAAATAACACGGTTTTTGACTTATAGTACAAATTTCCTATGATCTCCTTTGAGTATATGAATATGAATTGTTTGAGTTGTAGGAAGTGATTAAACCAAAATTATATTTGGTCATAATAGAGAGTGTGCAAACAATGTATATACAAGAGAGTGCTTATAAATCAAGAGAGTAAAGAATAGATTAATTCAAGTTAGATGATTTCTAATTCTCAATCAAAGTGGTATTTATAGATTTAAAAAGGTACAGATGAAGAGTTGTTACTATTTGAGAAAGTCTATTTATTTAAATGGCTCCAACCTTTCGTTGAAAGGTGATTTTCTTTTGTTTCAAAATAGAAATATCTATTCATAATTGACAGTTTTATCCTATGACAGACGTCTGTAGTAAAATCATTCGACGTTTGTGACTTGTTTTAATTTTTAACCTGAGACTTGTCACAGACGTTTTCTGTTTTATCACAGACGTCTGTGAGGTGTAAAATTAGTTTTTCACCTTAGTTTTGATGTATATGAAATTGTATGTGCTTGTGTATGCATATATACTCAAAGAGATCTTAGCACTATTATATCTAAGACTCTTTTATAGTAGAATAACCTTAGTATAGTAAATGAATCTTCGTTTCTATTTGAGTCTCAATATCTTCGAGTATGGTCCCTTCTTGTAGCATATACATGCAATCTTGATAAGGCCTACGTCTGTATATGATTGTAAATTGTTATCCTTGAAACATAAATTGGAGGTTCTAATAGTTCATACAAATTTTCGGACATAGGCCAACTATGTTTTCCTTATGGCGGATTTTACCTAGAGATATATGATGCTCGAAAGGTAACTTCTAATCCTTGTGCATGGAGTGTGGATTTGGCTTGACCAAAGAGATCTCCGTGGAAAAACCATATGCGATTTTAGATGTACTTATAATATTGTTGTGCAACGCGGTTATTTTATGATTTATATTCTACACCCTCGACATTATCTATTATTTCACTATAATAACCTAATGAATGGTTGGTTTCTTTTGAGGAGAAAACCGTTACGGTGATCTATACTGTAACGACCCACCTTTTTGGACAGTTTAAATTGACAATAAATCACACATGTCGGACTCAAATCATTCAAAGGGGAGAATTATTATGGAGTAAAAAAAAGAAATAAAACAAATTAAAAAATAAACACAGAATCTCACAGCGGAATGACAAAATATAATAATCAAATAACAGTTCATTAAGCTGTTTACAAATAACATTTGATTACACTTCAACAACATAGATCAGAGTTACAGACCTAAGAAATAAATAAATAATACAGCATGGCAACATGATGTAATTGAACATATAAAAAATAATATATATATATATATATATATATATATATATAGATATAATATACCAAGTCTTCGTTTTCTTTCTCCAGAAAAATAGCCTTCACTACATTGAAAAGCTCGGACTGACCCGAGCGTAATGAAATGACAAAACACTCGAATCGGAACTAAAAGATCTTATGTAAGTTAAATCAACAGTGAAAAAATATGAATGTGACGGCATCGGAGATGTTTACGAGGTTTGACATCTCTTATTCAGTGTTTACCGTGCATGCAATAACTCGAGATATGTTTGAGATTCCATTTCTTAAGGATCCATTAAACTATCAACATACATAATACAACACGCTATTATAATAGTGTCTACAGTAAAGCAAATTAATAAAATAGCGTTGATGCGTTACCCATATCCATTAACACATTTTTATATATTCCTGTAGTCTATACAGATACTGTAAACCCCACCAAACTGACGAAATACTCAGGAAGCACTCCTAGGTACGGTACAAAACAAACTCATAGTGGACGCGATAAGACATGTGACAAGGCACGCGAGGCGATGCCAAGATAGGATTCTACCATTTGCACTCTCAGACTGGTGTTAACGGCTAACAGCTACTACCGCCCACCTCGGAACACACTGCCATAATCAAATCGAGGGGTGGTCATCAAATCAATCACAAAGTCATAATATGGTAACGAAGAAATATGCTCGATAAAAGGAGCAATCTCACTTGGCCTGGTATAGCTCATGTTTTAGCCACATCAAGCTGACTCACGGGAGTCAGAGCTACGTAAATACCTCATACAGAATCTTTCTCCAAACCATCCTACTTCATTCTAGAATCTCCACCATACACACAGTTGTTAAAGTGGTTTTCTGTATAGGCAGTGAGTATGACAATATCTGATCCCGGCCTCTTTAACAACCAAATGCTTAATACACACCGGATAGTTCTTTTACATTACAAAATCGATTCATAATTGATATAAAAATATCTCATTCAATTCAAACCATATCACTTTTGAAATAATATTTACTTTCGAAATCATATTAGCTTTTGAAATCATGTCATTTTCGAAATCATATTTGCTTCCAAGATCATACTTCCAAAATAGGTTAACCCTCATTTTAAAATCACCATATTTACTCAAAATATGTTATTTCACTAGAAAATATCATTTCAAGTCCCAACTTAGATTATAACATCATTTAACCATATTCGCTTATAAATGAAGGATTTAAATATAAACACTTCAACTTTACATAGTCTGAAATTCAGAAAATGGTTTAGATAGTTATAAATAGTGTAAATAGTTTAAAATAGTTTAATTAGTTAAAAATAGTTTAAGTACTTTTAAAATAGTTTAAGTACTTTAAAATAGTTTAATGGCTTAAAATAGTTTTAAAATAGTTTTTAATAGTTAAAATGGTTTTAAATACTTTAAAATATTTTTAAACGGTTTTAATAGTTTAAAATGGATTAAAATACTTTAAAATGTTTTAAAATACTTTAAAATGGTTTAAAAATAGATTAAGTAGCTTAAAATAGATTTAATAGTTTAAATGATTTAAAGTAGTTATATAGGTTTAATATACTTTAATATAAAATGGTTTGAAATTCTAAATAAATCTGAATTTAAAATAATATATCTCTAAACATTTTACATTAAAATAATTAATTTGAAATTAATATCAAATTTAAACTATTTCTTCCATTTCAACAAATCTGGACCAAAATGGACGACCGAGATTCATCCTTGATTTCCGATCAAACGATGCATCCAAATGGTAAACAAATTGTTGCAGTGGATTACGCTCGCCGGGAGCTTTCCAACGATATATAATATCATATAGTTTGAGTAATAACTAACAAATTATATCATTTTTGATTACCTATAAACTTATAATCTTTTAAGAAAAATTCTCCATGTCAAATCCAATACTAACTATTGCATTAATTACAACGTTCAATTTTAATTGCAATAAATTCATTAATCAATTTTAAAATCCAATAAGTTCATTTATTTTAATTTTCATCTTCTTACTCAATCAACTATCATCTTATGGGTATAATTAACAATGATTTACATCTTATTACATTATTACTCTACAATTATTATCTTAATTCATATTTACTGCAATATTTAAATAGATTAATTGCAATATTTCAATTGTATTTAATTTTTATCGATTTCCACATTAATTTACTGGATTAGATAACCAAAAGATAATTGAAGCAATTATAATACATTACTAATTCAAACACATTCCCAAACTTATTGTTTACAAACGGAAGCTGCTAAATTTACATACTAGTTATTTTATTTTCATATTCCAAATAATAATATAAAATTACAACATTAAATTCAACATTAAATTTTATATTCTTATTTGCAATTATCACCAAATTAACCTTGCAATTACTTCAATTACTTGAAATTACATTCAAATAGTCATCGATTTTCTTAAATTAACACTATTAAAATTACATCCTTGTTATTTTTCTCATTATTAAATCTTAAATAACATATTTTTCCAACATTAAATTCCAAAACTTAATTAATAAATTTAATTATCGAAAATTACAGGTCGTTATACATACAGTCTCATTAGTTACTGTTACATGTATTCATGTATCTTTAGCTTTTTCATACTAGACTTTTGTCTAACACCTGGTTTTTTTTTCCTAAATTCCTCATGTAATCTTTCGTTCAGGTTGAGTAAGGCAGGTTTTGTATTTGGATGCTTCAGAGCTTCTAGAGATGAGCTGGAGGCTTCCGTTATCTATCTATTTGTATTTCCATTGCACCATATTATGTATATATTAACATAGTAAGGACAGATGGTTATAACCATCCAGAATGATGATAGTACTTAAGCTTGAAATACTCTGTATTTTGGAGTAACCATTATTACCAACCTTCTGATATTATATGTAATCGTTCCTGATGTGTGTTTGGCATGCATGATAAGGGGTTCTCGCTTTGAGAAACATGGCGAAGCTTAGACTCTTACTACTACATGTGTAACGACCCAGAATTTTTATTAATTAAAATTCGTATATTTAATTAGTTTTTAAATATTAATAAGTGAAATTATAAGTCGAATAAATTTTATTTCGAATAATTGGATTTAGTTGGATAATTAAATCGATAATTTAATACGTTAAATTTTAGAATTAGTTGGATAACGGGTTAAATATGATTGAAAATGATTTGTAAAATTTTATTTTATCATATTGAAGTTAGAATGATGTTATAGAACTTTTAAAATCGAATTAAGAGTTAATTTGTGAAAATTGAATATTTTAATATTTTATCGACTAGTGAAATTAGCCATTTTTCGAACAGTCTCAGAATTGGACGAAACTAGTTCCATTGGATCCGTAATAGTTTGTTATTATCAGATTTCAATTTTCGTACCAATTGGAGTTTTCGTTTGACCGTGGCAGCTCGAAACGCATCGAAATTGTTTTAATATTAAATTGGCGAGTTAAAATAGCCATTTTTCAAACAGTCTCGAATTTCGACGAAACCAGTTTCATCGGATCCGTAATGTGATATTATTGTATGGTTTCAAATATCGTGTCAATCGGATTTACCGTTTGTCCAGTGCAAGTTAAAACGCCTAGAAATTAGTTTAAATCGGTTTAATTTAAATTGAACGTTTATTGCCATAACTCGCACAGATGATCGAATTAGCTTCCGAAACACGTTCCATTGTGTTCGGAACGCGAGGTAAACCTTAGAAACGCCAACCGGCACGCTTCGTTTGGAGTTCGGAAATTGCGGGATGAATAGTGTTCGTTAAATTTTCTATATAAAGACCATTCATTCACAATTTTGCAAAGGAAACCCTAAACCAAACCCTCAAACCCTAGCCGCCGGCTAAATTTTAATGGCCAGAAATTTCTCAACTTCCTCCTCCATTATCTCTCAATCCATCAATCTATACAAGAAATGTTCAACTAGAAGATTGTAGAGAGGAGTGAGATCTACGATCTCAACGGTAGAGATCGTAAACGAAGCTACGGTTCGTCGGCAAATCGCTCATGAAGGCCGCGACTTTGTTCACGTTTTTCGAAGGGAATACTCAACCGCATGGAGTCGCACTTGCCTAGGTGGTGCATGGCGAGGAGGCGCTCGAAGTGATGGCTATTGATCAAGTTTCGGTCGCGAGTGGTGGCTCAGCCTCAAAAAAGTTCGAACGTGATGAATGGGTTGTTGCAACCTGGAAGGAACGAAGATGGAAGGGGAGCGTGCAACGGCCTGATGGTGGGGGATGGAAATCTAACGACCATGATGAGTGTGAGGGTTTAATTATAAAACATAAAATGTTAATTGATATATAAAAATTTGTATAAACTTCTAAAATTCGTATCTTTTTCATACGAGATCGAAAACGCACGAAACAAGTTGCGTTGGGTTCGTATAAACGAACACTACGCTATGGAACTGGATTGGAGTCGTTTGAAGTTAGTGAGAATTTCGGATAAAATTAAACGCGTGTTTAATTTTATTCGAAATAAAAGCTGAAAACGAAATTAAAAGCAATGCGAGAACTTCTCACTAAATCGAATCGGTTTCGATTTTAATTTTAAATAGTTAGATTTAAAATTCTTGAATGTATGTTTGAATGATGATTGTTATCTATTGATTGTTAAAATAGACATTATACGTCGTTAGTAAGCGGAGGTTATTTATTAAAAACATATGCCGCGAATATTTCACAGTATAGTGAAATTGGTATTATTTATGTACTTGGAATTGATTTCCTGCATTATATAGCGGATGAGACCCTATTGCGCCGTATAATAGCGGATAATATTTTAAATCCTATATACCGCCATATTTCGTTTGGAAACGGAATTGGTATTGTGCTAATGTTTGTGGATGCAGGAAAACAGGTTGGAGAGATCCAACTGGATTCCTCAACAGTATTTATTTGATCATGGATATTTTGATATTCGTTGATTATCATATACAGATATATGATGCTGTTGTGGTCGTGATTGACTATTTGGTTTGTAGCATCATTGGACCAATTTTGGAATTTTAAAAGGATTTTTAAAGTGATTTTTTGAAATTATACGAATTGATTCATTTTAAATAAATAAACGTTATAATCTTAATGTTATAAAAATTATGATTTTTGAGAAATATACTTAAAAGTTGATTTTTGAAAATATGGGATTAATGATTTTATAAAATAGTTTAAATTGGGATTTTTGAATTTATTACAAAAAGTTTAAATTTAGAATTTATAAAATTCGATTATTTTATAAATAAAAAAGAATGATGAAATTATAAAGGAGTTTAAAGACGTTTTGAAATAATAATATAAATTGATCTATATAAAGGATTTATAAATTGATATTTTATAAATCAAAATGGTGGGATTATAAAACGAGTTTTTATAAGTGTCGGAATGAAGTGTAAATGAATTTCATAAATGAATGAAATTTATAGAATTATAAATGGTGAAGTTATAAATGGAATTTTATAAGCAGTAGGTTTATAAAATTTGTAAAGTTATTAAAAGAATAGATTTGGGTAAATAAATGAATCTTATAAGTTATAAGATTTATAATTTGGCAAGTTTAAAAGAACGATTTTGTAAACAAATAAATTATAAGTATTTAACTTATAATATGAACTTTTGGTATATAATTGAGTTACAAATTGAATTGGATAATAAAGGAGATTTATAATTGAAGTTTTTATAAATAGAAATGGAATTTATAAACATTGTTTTATAAATCCGCAAATGACTTATTTTGATAAGTAAATTGTTATAGCGTATTAATGGAGTTATATACACGTTTTAGACAGTGAATAATCCTTTAAAATAAAATGTATAGAAATGATGAAATTGGTTAACGAAGTATATTCACGTTTTTAAATAGTGAATAATATGTTAAAGAAATTGTTTTGGATGTGATGTTTTAAATAGAATTAAAACGATCTAACGATGTTTTTAAAATGTGTTAAGATTCGAAACCATAGATTTCAACATTCATTGTTGAAATAGACGTTTTCGAGAAATAGAAGGAAATGGCGGACTATAACACTGTTGTTATAGTAAATGATTTCCGAAAGGAAATGTTTTAGTATTGGAATTTATATATCTATCTTAACTTCGAATCCCTATACTAATGATTTTGAGTTGTCGTAACGATGTTCTACGTAACATTCGTTTTGACTCAAATAAATGTGTTTAAAAGAACACTTTCCTTAAAGAATAAAATATATACTTAATCTCGATTTAAGTATATTGAATATTTTCCAAGTGTTGAAAATAAATAGATTTGTGAACTACTTATTATTAATAAGTTTGGAAATGCTTTTCCAATATGAAATGAAACGTTTTTGAGGATTTATCTTTGTAAAGATAAATTGAAAATGAATATTTGAAATCTATTGAAAACCGTATATCAGTAGATATTCTGAAATTATAAATTCACTATGGAATTTATAAAAGAAAGGGTAATTTGTTTAAAAATAAATATTGATTTATTTTTTAAGTATTTAAAGTATATATCTTGTGAAGATATTTTTGGAAAATAAATAATTTGGAAAAATTATTTGGAATCTGGTGATGTTGTGCATATCCATTGATAGTTCAATAACCGACTATCAATAATTACCTTTGAATGGGTATTTGTTGTGATTTGCTTGAATTTGAATGCCACACTTATTTTTTTTAAATAAACGCTCACTATTCGGGTTAGCCAGGAAAGGACCTTAGGGTCGTATAACCCATTCCGAATATGTGATACGTCGTTATGGATTGCGTTTGAAGACCGGTGTTAAAGACCGGATATTTTTTGAAAACGGAAGGATTACCTTCGAATGTTTCTGCACCGTATGGCCCCGGTATAGAAATTCCATATGTGATGGGAAGTCCGGACGTGATTAGTGAATATCCGGATTGCAAGGACTTCTTTGTAAGTGCCTTCGGTTCTGTTCGATCCCGGAACAGACTTGTATGGATGGTATGTCTGACATTACAAATTGAGATATAAAGCTGATTTCTTTCAAATATATTTCTGTTGGTGGCGGAGAATTTATTCTCTTAGCTTAACACCCTTCTCTTAGACGTACGAGCTCAGAGGTTATGTAGTTGATGGTTATCAGCGATATATTCCCAATTTGGTAATGTGACATGCTGAGTGTTGCTGTGAAATGATCATTGTTTGATCATTTGTGATATGATCATTTGTTTGATCATTTATCTTTGTGATCATTACTTTGATCATTTGTTGACCCAAAGCATGGCTTTGTACCAAAGCGTGGCTTTATGGACGAGACTTCGTCGGACCTCACACCCCGGAAGTGGTCAAAACAGGAAGGATGCGGAAAGGTTATTAGGGGTAACGCCCTTTAGTGTATGTCATTCCTTCTGGATAGAGGTGGTATCATGGTATGGAGCTCAGATACTTAACCTATGTTGTTGCTGCAAACTTATTACTTTGTGGTTGTTGGAAATCGAGGATCCTCGGATGTAGATCGGTTACGATCGGGGGATGACATATTCGTGTCAGTAGTTACCCAGTTAGGGGTAACCCGGCCTTGTGTTGGCAGAGATCCGGTTTGGTTCTCGGGACGTCATTCCAGAGGCGTTTCCATGTGGCAATGGGAAGTTCCTTGGCCTGACCATTTGTTGGAAATCCAAAGAAACAATACGATCTTGTACGGTTTTAGTTGTATAACCTGCCATGGAATGTAGCGGTAACCTGCTATTGAACATGGTAGCTATAGTAGGCATACGATAATGGTCGTATGTTGGCTAAGATTTATATCTTTACTTTCGAAATGAATTTTGCCTACACTATGCACTAGTAATAATATCAAATGTTTCTTTTAATGTGTATCAAGCATCTTTGACTATCATAAGGAGAAATCTCCTCTGATTCTGCGTTTGCATTGTGTGTGTGCGGGAGGCCTTATGGTAGTCTCATTTTTCAAAAGCATTGCGAATCTATTTTAAAATTTTCCTATTCTTTGTTTTAAAGATAAACTGTTTTAAAGTTCTCACACCAGTCACATGACTGACTCGGAGTTTATTGTTTTCCTTCCTAAACTCTGAATGCCCACCAATTTCCACACGGACAGTCAAGAGTTAAGGTTTATCAGGATATTCTGGAATTCAGGAGTTGCTGGATGCAAGCTGGATGGCTTGGCGTATTACCAGTATATAGTATTTCTTTTCCGCTGTTTGTTGTTGTTGTTGTACACTCTGATAATGTAATGTAATAACTGATATAGTTCCTTGTTTAAAGATTATTTATTTATTTATTATATGTTGTTCCGCTGCGATTGTGAGATTCTGATATTGTTCTGTTGTTTTCTTTCTGTTCTGTTCTATCTTTTCTCTCTTCTTCTATCGTTTTCTTTTATCTTCTACCCCTTTTTTTTTCTTAAAACCCTAAGTGTTCGGTTTTCCGGCATTCGATTGCTCGGCAGTTGATACAGTGAACGTATTGATGTCGGTTTTCGGAAGTCGAAGGATCGGGTCCTTACAACATGTCCCTTTATGGGTTGATCCACGGTCGAGAGGTCGGCCATAAAATCAGATACGGGGTTACCATTTGTTGTCACACATCGAAAAACGAGGATAATTATATTTGGTACACGGGTGAGGTTTGGCAAACACCTTGGCTTTGGTTAGGCATGGCTCATTAAAGATAGGGTAAGTGACACCCTATAATGAGTCGGGTGTATTTACATACGAGAGCGTATTTGTATTTTCCTATAAACCTGCACCCTTTTTTTAGCTTTACCTTAGGAATAACTCTTTCTTTGAATAACTCTACCCATAAGCATCCTAAAGATGATTTTCTATCTTCAAGTAGTACGAACTATAAGTACTAGAGTTTCTAATGCTAGAAAAGGTAAAGGTAGAGATGGTCGAGGTAGTACAGTCACAAATGGTAATTATCAGACACCGAGGAATGTCGTCCCTATCAAGGAGCGAACGGTGAATGTAGTAGAGGAGATCGTTTAGGTTAGGCCTCATATGAGTTTTGCTTCACTTTATCGTGATTATGAGAGGTTAAGGTTAAGAGGTTTAGTAGGTCGAAGACGATCATAGAAGTTCAGTGTTGGCTCAGACTGTGTGATAGGATATTCGGAGATGTAGAGTTAGATGATGCGATGAAGCATCATTTGACATCACATCATTTGACTAATGTAACTGTGGATTGGTGGGTTCAGTTACTACTGATGTCCAGGAGAACTTCTTCTCTTGGGCCTAGTTTAAGGGTGTTTTGCGATGAAGTTTGTTTCGAAGGCTGAAAAGACTTTGTTATTCAGAAGGTTCCTTGACCTGAAGCAGGGAGCCATGACAGTAGTGGGGTATGAGAACCGGTTCACTGCAATATCTCGGTTTGGGTTGGGGGTAGTAGATACACCACTGTAGAAGAACGAGATTTTTATTACCGGTATGAATCCAGAATTCCAGAGGCATATGACTAATCACATTCGGGGATCGGTTTTCAATCTAGTAGGCATGGGTACGAGGCTTAAGAGCTTAGCACCAAAGCTGTCTAATTTTGCACTAGCTGGGGAGAAGTGAAAGTTTCAACCGTTGAGAGATATTTCATGTCTAATTTGTCATAAGTGTGGGAAGAACAGGCATTTCGCTAAGAACTGTAAGTCCGGTAGGAAAGGACAGGTGGCAAAAGCGCCGTTGGTGAAGACGTCGATTGCTAATGTAGAGGCTGGAGCCCCAGATAGAAAAAGCTTAGTTTGCACCAAGGGGATGTTACAATTGCCATCAACCATGTCATATTATTAAAGATTGTCTGATGCTTCAAAAGAAGCGACGACCTAAAATTTTTTGCACTAGCTTCAGCACCTTCTACATCTTTAGATGCAAAGGAGAAGCCAGTTCTGAAAGGTATTTTATCTATTCATGGTATTCATGTTCATGTCTTATTTGATACGGGTACTCCTATTCTCATTTCTAGTAGCCTTGCTGATAGATTGAGACTTAATACAGTTATGACTCTAGATTCTATTTGTGCGTCAAATCCTATTGGGGGTTTAGGCAATCTTAGTATGATCTGTTTAGCAGTTTCAATTACTTGTTTTGACCAATTCTTTCCTTACAATATGTATATTCTAGGTTTTATGGATTTTATTGTTCTGTTTGGGATTGATTGGTTATCTCGGAATAACGTAGTCTTGGATTGTGCTAAGCGAACTATGGTACTGAAGAAAGGGATGGAGGCTCTGACAGTAGATGCTGAAGGACCTAACTCGCTTATGATTAGTTTTTTGTATCCTCTTAATGTGACAGAAGGAAAGTTGGGTTCGAACTTTGTTGTAAAGGAGTTCGCTGATGTGTTTGAAGAGATGTTGAATTTACCGTCCGGGAGATAGAATTTTACATTGGTTTGGTAAGGATTGTAAGCCTATCATATTGCATGTTCATAGGCTTACACCAAAGGAGTTGGAACTAATTAACCAAGTTAATGATTTTTCGCAGAAGGACTTGATCCGATCGAGTCGTTAAAATTGGGGTGCATCCCTCGTATTTGCTACAAAGGAAAACGGTTCCCGAAGACTATGTATATTACCGCAAGCTTAACAAGCCGACTGTTAGGAACAAGTATCATTTTCCTAGGATAGACGACTTGTTTGATCAACTTCAGGTTGCTCGGTTGTTTTCTCAACTTGATCTTGCTATGAGGTTTCATCAACCTAACGTAGCAGAGGGGAGTGTGCCCTTGACATCTTTCCAATCTGATAAATTTTATGACTAGTTAGTTATGCCATTTGGGCTAACTAATGCTCCAGCATATTTCATGGACTTAATGAATTAGGTTTTTTGAGATGTATTGGATATGTTTGTTCTTGTGGTATTGATGATATTCCAGTCTACTCCAAGACTGAGGAAGTGCATACGCGCCATTTGAGGATTGTATTAGAAACATAAGTGAGCACGTGTTGAAGGAAAAAAAATCTCAAAGCGTCACTTTTGGTGTTTGGCAGTTGGATTCTTGGATCATGTTGTCTCGACTTAAGGTATTCCGGTTGATTCGGTTAACGTTGTGGCTGTTCAAGATTGGAGGAGGTCAAAAAGTATAACTACGATTAGAATCTTCTTAGGGTTAGCGGGTTATTATAGGAGATACGTTCAAGATTTTTTGAAAATTGCATCTCACTTAACGAATTTGACAAAGAAAGATGTTAAATTTGTTTGGACTGATAAATGCGAGCAAGCATTCATAGAGCTAAAGGCAAGGTTAACTAGTGCCCCCGTGCTTACTGTCCTACATGGAGGTGAGTGTTTAACTGTTAATACCAATGCACGTGGAACATGTCTAGGTGTTGTGTTGATGCTGCATGGAACGGTTATCGCTTATGCTAATCGACAGAGGTATGCAACCGATGATTTGGAATTGTTAGCGATTGTTTTTGTGTTGAAGATGTGGAGACATCACGTGCTAGGTGAGAGATTCAAGTTGTATATGGACCATAAATCTTCTAAGTATCTTTTCACGTAGAATGACCTAAACATGAGGCAGCAGCGGTGGTTGGAGTTTGTTACGGTCTATGATATATATAAATAATATACACCGAGGAAAGCTAATGTTGTAGCTAATGCGCCCAGCAAGAAGCATGCTGTTGTGGCAAAAATAGAGGTTCAATCAACCTGATTAGCCGTATCAAAGAGAATTAGCTTAGAGATCCTCGTATTGCTAGGATGGCCAAAGCGGTAAGTGAGAATAAGGCACCGGAGAGGTGTTGGGATTCGAAGTATATAACTATGGTATGGTGAAGGTGAACGAAAGTTATGTGTCCTGGATATTGATGGGATTAGGCAAGAGGTACTGACAGAGAGTCATTATTCGTGGTTGATAATACATCCAAGAGTTATTAAGATGTATCAAAACATGAAGAGTACGTTCTGGTAGGAGGGCATGAAGAGAGACGTTACTAGCTTTGTAAATAGATGTTCCAACCGCCAACAAGTCAAAGGCAGTCACCCAAAAGACGGCTGGACTACTTTAGCCACTTAAGATTCCTAGTGGAAATGTGAGCAGCTATCCGTGGACTTCATCGATGGACTACCGAGGTCGAGGAAGGTAATGAAGGTGTTTGGGTTATTGTGGACCAAATGACTAAGTGTAAGCAATTCTTACCACTTATGACTACGATAATGGCTTCTAGTTTGGCTAAGTTATATGTGAAGGAGATCGCCAAATTGCATTGTGTTCATTGCGATCATCAGATTGCATTCTAAAAGGGTTGCATGAGGATTTGGGGATCGAGTTTAGTTTGGGTCCTGCTTATCATCCACGGATAGATGGGCAAACAGAGAGGGCGAACCGCAAACAGAGAGGGAGTTTGTTTTGTTACAAAAGAGAAAGAAAAAAAAAGATATAAGAGTGTATTTAAAAAGAAGGCATTCACTTAATAAATTGAGATGACGATGTACAAATGAGATGGGTTATTGTAAATGAGAGAAAATGCAACCATATATTTATAAAAAGACGACATTTAATAAAATAAACGTTCTATTTTGAAAAGAAAAGGCAAGAGTGTATTATGAAAGGATTACATTTCTTACAGGAAATATAAGGTGTGTTATTTCTTTATTAGTAAAGAATAAGAGTCAGTTTGATTTTTAAACATAAAAACATTAATACCAATCATTAATGTAATCGATTGCTCAATTTAATCAATTTAAAGTTAAAAAATTAGGTTACTAATTAAAACACAACATATATATACATTTGTGAACATACGTTATTTACTTAATTACAACAGATGTGAATATGGAAAAAAATGTAGACATAACAATTCACATGTTATTTAATGAATTCAGATTTAAATATATAGAATATTGACATAACAATTCACGTGTCTTTCATCCAATTAATTCAAACGTGACTATGTACAGTACTGGCATAAGAATTTCTAGTTATTTATCAATTTATTTTAGATATAAACATGGAGAAATATTGACGTTAATTTACTTATTTCAGATGTAAATGTGGAAAGACGTTGATATGTTGTTTA
Organism: Allium cepa; assembly: GCA_030765085.1. NCBI lineage: Eukaryota > Viridiplantae > Streptophyta > Magnoliopsida > Asparagales > Amaryllidaceae > Allium > Allium cepa. The sequence continues at coordinate 750,949,916 of CM060931.1, read as the reverse complement.
TTTATTTATTTCAGACGTAAACATGTAAATTAAATGGGATGTTGAAAACTGAAATGAAACATGCGAATGAAGAGAAACGCATGAAAATTTAATATGAAATAAAATGTCACAAATCAAAAATTAATTGAGGAAAAGAAAACGTTATTTATAGTTTGTATATTTTTGAGAGTGTAATTAACTAAATTAAATATAAGATAAGGCGCTGACAAGACGCACTGTACGATTTGACACAGCAATGAGTCAGTAGAAGTTTCTAGAGATTATAATCTACGGTTGAAAGCACACCTAAAACACTATAAATAGGACCTAAACTAACCTAGATTTTCACTCTAAAATCAAAACCTAACCTTCATTTCTCTCTCTCAAATATTTACCTACATTTTTCATTTATAAAATAAAATTATATTATATATATATATACATTTAAAAGATGGAAATTGTACAAATTAGAGGAGAATTCAAGAGAATTTTGGTTGGTGTAAAAGAAGGGATTCTAGCTTTTGTCTCAGGTGAGTGATTGTAATTATTTTAAATTTCTTTAAATAATTTAAAATAATAAGGTTTTCAATAGTTGTAGTGTTTCTATAATTTTTGAGATAACCTTTTTAGTGGTTTAATTACAGTTTTTAAAATTATTTTCAGCATATTTCTTTTAGCTATTCTTTTCAGTTAATTCTAGTTTATTTCTGTTAATTATAGCTTTCCATTTAATTACAGTTTATTTATCGTATTTTAATTTATTTACTGTTATTTATGCTTTATTTTTACATCCTTTTTCCTTTGCTTTGGATTTTCTTCTATTTTCAGTTTTCTTTTATTTCTCCTTCTTCTTCTTGTATGGATTAGAATAGATTAAACGCGAATATGAATAAAAATTATAAGAACACTGAAATAACGAAAGATAAGATGTAAATTGTAAAAGCTGTAAATGGAATTAAGACTGAAATTGAGCCTAATTAAAATTAAAAATGAAAGTAAGACTGAAATTGAGTCTAATTATGATATTTATGTTGGAACTGGACTAATTAAAAATAAAAATGGAATTAAGACTGAAATTGAGCCTAATTATGATATTAATGTTAGAATTGGGCTAATTAAAGATAATTAGCCTAGTTATAACTTAGAATCATAACTAAAAAGAGTAAGAAGAAAGAAGCTTATTTTTACACCTAAACCTTGGATTAAGTAATAAGCATGATTATAACATAGGTTATAATAAGAAATACAACAGAGTGAGGCTTATTTTAAGACTTAGATAAATTAATAAGCACAGATAGAAAAAACAAAAGCAAAGAATTATTTAAATAATTTATCGAAGTTAATAAGTAAAGATTGAAGTAGAACATGTACCAAATAACATTCTCATATTTCTATGGACACGGTGTTTCACATAACTCTGAAGTGAAACGAGGTATCCCACACCAAAGTGAAGACGAGGTGTCTCACATAATCCTAAAGTGAGACAAGGGGCATGCTTATGTTAATAACGGTAGTAAATTGTCAATAAGTAGAAGTCCAAATCATGGAGATTTGAACAAGGGACGCAACTAGATGTTGTTTGGATGACGGGCCAGTACCAATAGCATTTCTCCTATTATGTCTATGGACACGGTGTTTCGCATAACTCAAAAGTGAAATAAGGTGCTTCACATAACCCTGAAGTGAAACGAGATGTCTCAAATAACCCTAAAGTGAGACGAGGTGTCTAACATAACCCTGAAGTGAGACGAGGTGTCTAACATAACCCTGAAGTGAGACGAGGGGCACACTTATGCTGGAGCTTGAAATAATAAAAAGACCCAATAGGTGGAACAACGGGTAACATGAGCATGGTGGCGGTTACGCATGCGACTTCCATTCGGGTGCTCAGTAATCGTTATGAGTTCTAAGCACTTAGTGTGTGCCTTTCATAGGCACCAATGTCTACTGCGTAAGGAGCTTTAATGTACGGTCCACAGTAGATTCTACGGAGTAGCAGGCCGATCAAAGGGTAGAATTAAGATTTCAGCCTAATTATAGGATTAGGAATTCAGCCTAATCAAAGCAGCTATCAAAAACAAGTGCAAACAGTCAAAGTTAATCAATTATGTCAATTTAGTTGATTCGTATTTATTTCCAGTTTATTTCTTCTCTCTATTTCATTTCTTTCATTTTATATACTAGAACTGTTGTAAAGTCTATTACTTTAACTTTGCTTAAAGATTCTAATAATTACTATCATCCACCAGACTTTTAGTCTGACTCACTCCTCCATTTTCTCCTTTTCCCCCATAGGCTAGCGAGATCAAGGACAATAGATTGCAGACACTTGGAGACTTCTTTGATAGAGATTTATTGTGTATTTCTCTTCTTTATTTTCAGTTTTTAGCTTATTCCATGTACTGCACTTTATGAGGGATAGTTTGTACTCTGATATTTATAAGACTGATGTTTTGATTTCATGAGACATATATTGGTATTTTGAAACATACGACGTATTTGGTTTTATAATTCTATATTATGGAGTTTGACTTTTAGCACGTTATTATTTTAATTGTTTTCGCTGTTTTTATATATTTTTTCTTGTGAATCTTAGTCTTTGCTAGTTTTAGTTATACCTACAACGCACCACATCTTTTAGTGTGTCCTTTTGAGTATACTAAGGGGCGTGCGATGTTACAATTACCCAAAAAAGTTGTTCGTCCTCATTAGCAGTTTTATAGGTTGCAAACATCCACTTATTTGCACATATGCGTCGCGTGGCTCCTGCATCTACAAACAATTCTTTCGAGTTACCAACAAGATTGCATTCGGACACTAGTAAGTTTATATCAGACATGCCTTTTGAAATGTTAGCCATGTTTGCTTCGGATTTTTTTTCTTGGGTGCGGGACATTCGACGACTCTGTGCCCTTTCTTTCCGCAATTATGGCATGAACCCTGAAATTTCTTGATTTCTTAGAAGCATGCTCACGTTTCCTTTTGTTGGATTTCTTTGACTTGACTACATTTGCCTTGGCAATCATGGTATGCGAAGTCTTCTTCCCAGATTTTCTGTTATCTTCCTGAATACTCAATCAGACCACAAATTGCTCCACTGCGCTTGTGCTTAAGGTAGTTTTTGAAATCTTTTCATGATGGAGGAAGCTTTTCAATTGCATCAGCAACCTGTAAGGATTCGCTTATAGTCATTCATTCATCGTGCAGTTCGTGGATGATGAAATTCTTGAATCTGGTTGATAATAGTCTTCGCATCAATTATTTTGAAGTCAAGAAATTTTTCTACTATGAAATTTCTTCATGTCCGCATCTTCGATTTTGTACTTTTTATCAATGTCGTACAGAGTTCTTGGAAAGTTCAAACAGTACGGTATACATTGTACAGACTGTTGTCGGGTCCATTTAATATGTAGTTCTTACACATGAAATCAGAACTCTTCCAAACATTAAAGCTTCAACTTTTGTTGCATTTCGGGTTTCGGTTCGACTATGGAAGCATCTTCTATAAGAAACTTTGCAGGGCCAAAGTTGCCAAATAGAATAGCATTTTTTGCTACCAACATTTGAAGTCCATCCCTGTGAACTTATCCAGCCATTCTCCATGAGACAGCGCCATCGTTGGAACCCAGTTGCAGGCTGAACAGTAATCACAGTTTGTGTTGCTGCAGAATTATTGTTTTCATGAGACATTATCGTCTACAGAAACAACCAACAATAAATCAATATTATTTCAAGATTGTTAACCAAACGTTATAAAAAGTGGTACGAAACTGTTACGATTACGTTGCACAACTGTTACAACTATGTTGCAAAACTGTTACGAATAGAACTGTACAGCAAACAGATTATGCAATAGATATAATACCGTTAGACTGTCTGAGTCGAGTAAAAACTGTTTCCTTGAAACAATATTGCTCTCTCTGTGGCGTAGAAGGAAGAAGAGCAACTATTCCCCAAAATAAAACGGACCAAACTCTACGTTGCTGCGTTGCAAATTGCAGAGAGTCGACGAACTCAAGAGAAATATTTAAAAACGGGATTTTGAGGGAGCAGGAGAAGAACATAATCAAAAGTTAATGAATTCTGTTTTGCCGCATCCTATATATAGGCATGGGAAGGTGCCTATCTGTTTTATTACCGTTTGAGTTTGAAAAGACAAAAATAAAAAAACTAATACGCCTCAAACGGCTCATTCACCCACACCGCGGATGCAGGCTCAAGCACGGGTGCGCGTGCGCGGGGTGGTGCGTTGCACCATCTGCTAAGATGACTATGCTTTCATGTCCCTCTTTGTCTCACAGTAACTATAATAATGTTCATAACTTAGTATATAAACACACAATGCATATTTTATTCTAAGATGTGAGATTATTAATTACTCAGAGCATTCAATGTCTCACACTTTCCAATAAATTACTCATTCATTTTCGACAATAAAATGACAAAGTCTATCTCAGTTCTTACCAACTAGCGTGTATGCAAAGGAAACATATTTTCGTATTTAATTGATCAGCTGGACAAAGGTGTGTTGCCATTAAGAAAATAATTTACCAAGAGTGAAATTAAATTAAACTATTGGAGTTCTCCTAAGCGAATAAAAGAACTAATGGAATAAACCATGACTTAAGACCCAATATTTGTTTATAATGATGGAGATCATTATATCAGATCCAAAGCAAAGAGATCCATAGATAGTGTTTGGTTTTAAATGATCCGACTCATGACAGTTGCAGTGTTTATAAACACCCAATATTTACTGCACTATCCTTGGAGAGTCACAGTGTTTATGAGCATGTAGGATACATGTAGGGCCGTGTGGGATGAACAACCGCCTAGACCAGTGTATGAATGATCCAACTTATGACAGTTCAAAGTTCAATATTCAGTCATATAACCATAAATAACTTTTCAGTTTTGAAAATAGTTTAACTTCTCTTAAAATTACCAGAAAGATGCACAGTAATTTCCAGAGACTTTATAGAGACTCATGAGCTTATAATCAGAGAAAAAAGTTAAAATCAAGGAGTATAATGTTTGTTGACAGTTGAGAACCGAGAGAGTAACAGTTAACTGCCACCATCAACTACAACACATAGTCGAATGAATTATGAGTCATTACTAATCCTTTATGATGCTCTACTAGAATATAAACCAAAGCCAACCTATTAATATATCACATATGAATACTGGAATCAAATTCAAAGGAACCAATACTACCTGGCTATTCATGTAGCACTCTTACCCAGTTAAGCCTCACAAATCAAAGAGGTTAAAGGAATGGAACAAAGCTTCGGATCTGCAGGCCATAAACTACTTTTCCAAACTTAAGCAGCCGAAGGTAAATAGACTCCTTGACAAGGCAGAGTTGTTGAATGCTCTTCTATCTCTTCCCCACATTCAACTGATGTAGCAAATACTCCATCTTTGAATGTTTGTGATCCCAGGTTACTCTATATTGTGAGAACAAGCCAAAATTTAGTGGAGCATGAGAGGTTGAGCATTCCATAAATGAATGGAATCCATCTTTGGAATAGTTTAATAGACATTTAATATGCATGAACTGACTCAGAAAACAACTATAATGGCATGATACTGGATAAAAATTAAATTTTACATGTCAAGGACCGGTAGCTCAACCGGTTGGTAATACGACGCTCTAGACTTAGATTCTAACGGGCATGGGCTCGTATTCGTGAGATATCAAAATGCGTGTCCTACTTGAATAAGGTACCGAATGTTTCTGAAGTTTCTCCTCAAAAAAGTGCACTTTTCATTTGATTTCGGACGAAATTAACAAGAATGTCCAGGAAAGTGTTTCCCTGATTGAGTTCCCTTTTCATTTGCTTTCGTATGAGATGCACTTCAATTGTTAGGGACTAGGATTTCGTGGATGTGGGAATTCCCCTTGGGATTCCTTGGAAAAACATACCATGAAGGAATTCTGATTTTCCTGTTTCGACGAATAGGTTTTCCTAGTCCGACGAATCGGCCTTTTTTCTTACTATAGGAAAAAACTTTAATTTTACATGTACATGCTGAAAGGCATGGCATTAGATACCTTCTAATTTCTAAGTTCACATGTTGACAAGTCCCTATATTCATATGTAGAAAAGTCCCTACATTCAAAATTCCAAACCACACAATTCGGTTCTAACTACAATCAGGATGAGACCGAGGCTAGAAATTTTATTTGTCACTGAATTTATATGTTTACCATTATAAAAGGAAAACATATTATCTGTTGAGAATTCAAACAATTCAAGCAATAATCAAAGGGTAAACAGGGTTGGCTCCACACAGGGACATTAGGTTTGGCTAAAAAGCAAACAACTGACTTTATTTAAATCATTTAATGCAGACCTATTATTTCATTTCTAGAGCTTATTGAAAAAAGGAAAGAAGGAAGAAAAAAATGTTGTCACCAAATCATCAGGAAGGAAAAAATAAAATGTGGCTACTGTGTCCTCTTGCTCAATGCTGATTGCCAGCTCAGATAATCAAATGTATATATTCCAAATACATCCTGCAAAGATTACATGAGCTGCTAGTGATGGAAGGTAAAATATCGCATTTTTATATGAATATTTGGTTCATTTTAATTGTTAGAATTCAATTGTAGTTTTCTGCCATTATCATAAAATCTATAATTTGTTGTCATTAGATTGACTATTAGTTTTCCAATTGGATTAGATTTCTGTTGTTTATATGTTAGTACCTTTTCCAATTATTATTTTTTAATCATTAATTGTGCACCGAAACCAGATTTGATTTAATACCCTGTGCAGCTGAATGAAGTAGGATTTGTAATGTTAGTTGAAACAAAGGCACTTGTTTTTCCAAATCTCTAACTAGCTGAAACTAGGTGCTCGAAAAAGGGGAAAAAAAAAGAAAAAGAAAAAAATCACTTCAATTTATTAGGCTCGTCATTCCAAATATTCTCTTCAACAGTACTTTTTTTTTCTAGACATTTAAACCAGCTTCTTCTTTTCTCCAAAACTTTCGACATAATTTGGGTATCAAACATATATATAGCGGTTAATTTATGTTTTCTTTCTCTTCCTCGGGTATCCCAGTATTAGAAAACACAAAATTTACTTTCAAATAGTCAATCACCCTGTAAAACCAGGTTCCATTGTTTTTAGACTTCTTTTTTCAACTTTAGATTGTTGTGTTATACATGGTTTGAATTCCGTCCGGTACAACGGAATTCCGTTTGATGGAGATAAGAACGAAATTCACACCTATGCAGAAAGCCCCACTAAAATGGAGCTAAATCACATGAAGCTCTTTGACTGTTATGTTTCTACAATTTAATGCTTTTAAACAACAATCCACCTAAAGCTCCATCTTAACATTTCTAAACCAGCTAAACTAAAGCTTTTTAGCACCCGTTTTAACATTTGTAATATAAGAATAAAAATTTAACCTTTTTTCTTTTAAACCCAATCAACAAAACTATGGTATATGCCGAAATTTAAGGCCAAAACGCCTAACATAAGTTAGAACAAGTCCATAAATTTGAAACTGCACGATCAAGATATATTTGCTTTCTTTGTATAGAAGTAAACAATGTTTCTTTTCTTACACCAATAATGTGGAACTAATAATAATGACTTTTTGGTAATTAAATTAAATCTACAAAATAATTCTTAACTCCTTCGCTAACTAGAACTAGCACTAATTCTGTTTTACCCCGCTATAACTTTTTAAACATCGACCTTGTAGATTCGCTGAATGCTTTAACGGTACAAACCTGAACGAAATTCCAAATCCACTACAAAGAAAATAAAATTCATATTTTATCAAAAAAAAATTAGCAAAAAACATTAATAGTTTTGAAATTTACACAAGAACTGAATATTTTATGATTTAGATAAAGAAACCAAGTGTAAATTAGGATTATTATTTTCCAATTCAATTAATTCAAATTCAACTTTAGTCAAAATACATGCACAAATTTATTTGAATGCAGTAAAAAAATTGTTTGCGATGTTTATTAAAGTATTTATGTATAAAATGGTACCGGAAAGTCTAAAATAAATTTGGAATGAATTTTTCGGAAGCTATGAAATAGAATCAAAATTTCAAAATTTTCAAGCGACCGAAACAGAACCGAATACTCAGATTTTTAACCTTGATGATATCATCCTTTATAAAGTTCAAATTAATCGATCATCTTTATCAAGCTATCTAAAATTTATATTCACCATCATATCAAAGATGTTTGTCCTTTGTGGCTTACATTACATCTGGAGTACAATCAAAATACCATATAGTGTCACTTTACTTTTTTTATGTTCAACTCGGGCTAACCTTGTAGTTTATTTATTTTGTATTCTACTAAGTACAATCAAATTTGCTCTTTTATTACTGGATTTCATTATGTTGAACATGCCAAACATGCTCCCTTATTACTGAATCAAATTTGCAATCATTTATGTTAAACCTACTAGCTTCAATAATTATGTATTATGTTCGTAATTTTTCCTGTTCTCACCAGGGTTTCACAACAGTGGTTATTCATGTTAAAGCTCCTTTCCACTTTTTTATTTTTTTGATAATTTGGTTCTTTACACATTGTCTACCGTTTTAGTTCATTCTAGTCTAAGTTTGGCACTTGTTTATTCATAGCAATTACGTGATCATTTAGTTTTAGTTCATTCTAATCCAATTTGGTTTGGCACTTGTTTAATCACAGCAATTACATGAGCATTTAGTTTTAGTTCATTCTAATCCAATTTGGTACTCGGTTTATTCATAGCAGTTATATGATCATTCATAGTTTTGTGGCTTTTAAGTTTATAACCAATTGTTTTCAATCAATTTCCGTCATATGCTAATTGACTTGTATCATTGGTTTGTCTTGTTTTCAACAATTTGCAAGAAACTAAAATACTTAAATCTTTTCTTTCTTTTTTTGGCATGACTAATCATTTTCTATCGTGGGGTATCTTCATTTACTAGTCTCACATTCAGGGTTCAAAATTCAATCTTGGATTTCTTCCCATTCATTTCAAAATTTTAAAATTGGGTTCGTTTCAAAATTCATTCTTATATTTCGTTTCCATTCCAAAAATTCCGGAATTTCTGTTTGAATTCTGACTTGTAATTTTGACACTTTTAAAAAAATATTTTATCTAAATACACACTGATAGATACTTTTGCATAATTGTAGCTGTAATATAACAATATAATTACGCATGAAGTTGGTATAATCACAAATAACAAGTCCAATCTTTTAAAAAAACAATTTTTATTTAGTTCTAATTCAAATTTAACAAAGCCCAATCAGTATAACCGATTGCCTTCATGCCCTAAATCTTTACTCATTTTTTAGGGATGTCTTTCCATTGCTCTTAAGCCCTAGAAAGTAGAAATCATTCTCTTTATCGTATACGTCCTCGGGTCTCCCTCTCCAATTATTTTTTCCAATTATTTTTAGAGTGTGCTTTGGAACCTTGGTTCGAAGTTCTTCCTTGCTGTTTTTATCCAATCTTAATCCTCTTTCAAACGAAATCAAATGAACATCTTTCTTCTTATTTCATACCATTTGTAGAATCGATCCACTAGATATGAATATGATTAATCTTATTTGTTATGATTATTTTCAAATCTAAAAAAATGCAGTTCTAAACGGCAAAGTTATCAAAACAGGATTCAAATCGTAAATCGTAAAGTTTAAATTGTAAATCGAAAAGGGATTTAAATCGTAAACCATAAATTCAGAAGGTCCATATTTAAGGTGTGTATACACTTTGAAATTGATTGTGATGTTTGAAATACTTCTAAACTTAAAAAATTAGGTTTTTCTCTCGTTTTCTTTTTATTTTGTTTAGAAAAAGCTAGAATTGAAATTGTGGATTCAAATAAGCATATTGAATGTACATATTGGAAATGTTTTTAAAATTGTTAAGTGAATTATTAAAAAAATTGAATAAATGTAAATGGCTCTTATATACGTGAATAGTTTCACATTGTAGGACTATAGAAAAAAATCAATATACTTGATTCGTAGAAGCTAAATTGGATCATTTGGGTATCCAATGATGCTCTTTTGTGAGAAGAAAAACCATGCTTGATTACCACGCGTGCGCCGACCGACCGACTCGGCTCGGAATCGTTGTGGTGTAGCACTTATATTTTTGAACGAAATTTTTAATCGTTTTCATTTATTTGAGACGGTAAAACTTCAAATCAAATTTCTTACCAAGTGTCATCCCACGACTCAGTAATACGTTCGACTTGGCATTCCGTCTATTTTAATTAGTTGATAGATGAAATCAAAAACACGAACGACATTTTTTTCTGCAGGCCATTGCTCTTCTCCACAAAACCATTTTTCTCAAAATACAGAGCAGTATTTTTTTTTGAACGCACTTGAGCCGAATCCGTTTGTGCAGACGGATCGATACTACAAAACCAAACAAAGAGATGCTGTTTTATCCTGACGGCGGCGGCGTTTGTTTGACCGTTTGCACCCCTGAGCAGAACGTCGAAACGTTTTAAAGAAAGTGAAGTGACGAAGTATTCACTGACGAAGTACACAACTTAGCCGAAGTTCATCTGTTTACAACATATGTATTGATTTATTTTTCTCAACCGTGGCTTTAAATGTGTTTGAATCAGATGTAAATTGAATCGGAACGAAAGAGGTACAATCCGAAACGGGACTTAAATCGTAAAATTTTAAAATTTCCAATAAAACGGTTCAGTGATCTCATTGTTTCTCTCTTCCTCAATGATGCTACCTTACCCTTTCATGATGATGCTGCCTACGATGACGCTACGCTACCTTTCTCTTTCTCAATGTCACTTCTCTCTTTCTTCGTTTGATGTTATGGTCGCATTCTTTTTCTTGCTCAATGCCGTTGCCTTTCTTTTGATCGTCAATCAATGCTTTCGATTGCTCGATGATGATGTGTCGCCTTCCTCTTGCTCATTGCTCGATGCAGCCACTTGTATAAGTTATTCTCAAGTATGTATAATCTGCTTTTTTTTCTTTTTTCCCACATTATTATTTTTGATGCAAGTATCCAAAATCGGAGTTTTTAAACAAATTTTGGCCTAATCAATGCTTGAACCGGACCAAAATGATTAGAATTCCCATGTACCGATCGAAATTTCAAACAACGGTTAGCTTATCACCTAATAGCAAATCATACATCTCAATTTCTTGATCCTATATATAGATGATCACCTTAGGCACGGAAATTGCTACCTTAAAATACCAAATAAAGGCGCTTTCCAAGAAAGACAAAATAAACAAGTTAGTTCATCAATGGTTCGCATGGTAGAGTGATTAGAGGAAGATTGTTATAGGGAGGTATACGCTTCTTCGTATAATAGTGGGTATGTGACTTGCCATAGAAAGTCATCCACCCAACATTTGATTGACTGCCAACATGCAACCAATACCTACGTTCACCACTGCACTAAGAAGGACCAATGTGAGGACTCTTTGATGGTAGGCTAATAAACGACTGTGTATACACGTACATATCACAAAATTTTGTAATATTATTTTTTCTATATGATTCTCCTATGTTGCTTGGTTGATCCAATATGTGCACATTATTTTCTTAATTTATGTTTTTGTATATATTAAATGAGTTCTACATTGGAAGTTTAACAAATATTTCTAAATCGCTTATTTCTCTAAATTTTCTGAATTGCCTCGTTGATTTAACTCTTCCATATTTTTCATTTGTTTCGATATTTTAAAATCCATATATATCGAATTTGTCAACTATTGATCGAGTTAATTATTGTTTTTTAATATTCTCATTTCCAGATGAAGATCTTCTAATGAGATGAATATTTGATATAATACCCAGGCTCAGAGTTCTGCTTCTAGTTCTACTTCTATTGAAATTTTTGAAACTCCGCTTCCATTTAGAAAAAATTGGAAATTGCTTGAGAGCTCCCTTAATATATGTACTGTAAATATTTCCATACTGTTTTCTTGATTTATGTTTCTGTATATATTAAATGAGTTCTTCCACATTCTCACTTGTTTCGGTACTTTTTAATCTACCTATATCAAATATGTCAAGTGCTGACCGAGTCAAATAACTTTTTTCCGTTAGATCTCATTTCTGGATGAAGACTTTATAATAAGAATGATGCCAACGTTTAAAATTTCGTTCCAGTTCTATTTCTAACATTTTAAATTTTTGAATTTTCGCTTCCACTGGAAAAAAATCAAAAATTCCTTTAGAGCTCTCTTAATACACGCGCGCACATTATAAATTTGTATAGTTGTAATTATAATTCAACACATACGATTGTAGTTGAACCTGTAGTCAATATAATTGCAAGCTTAATCTATCAAAAAACAAGCTCTTTTAAAATTCTGCTCTAGAATCAACAATGTCCAACAAGCCTATCAAAACAGCTCATTGCCTTCATCCAAAAACCTAAATCTTCAGCGATTACACCACATTTCCTTTGCTTCAAGGCTCTAGAAAGTAAAAACCACCCACTTCAATTAAAAGCCTCAAATTTTTAGTGATTCGGCTTCCATTACCTTCCTCGATCTCGCAGCATTTTTTTGGCTCCATGTCATTGCTCGCTTTCTTTGTTTTCATGTTGTTGTTTCATCTCTCTTGCTTGATGGTGAACACCTTTCTCTTGCTCGATGGACTATGAAGTCAATGCCTTTCTCTTACTCATTGCTTGATGCATCCGCCTATACAGTTCTTCTCAAGTAATTAAGGTTAGATATTGTTTATCGGAATTTTGGACAAATTCCACTTGATGGCCAAAATCAGGTTGAAATTTCAACGTGACAGCTGGAAATTCAAACCTTGCTATACATCAAGGTTCAAAAATCCATTTTCATTTCTGTTTAGTCAATTAATAATTTCTTGTGTTTCAGTTCCATTTTGTAAATTTCAATCGCTATGCTTTAATTCTGAATTGCAAATTTCAGCGTATTTCGACAGTTTTTCTACATAAATACGTTAATAGCTATTCAATATGGATGTATGTTTATACTACATTCCTCGAATTAACTATAAAATACATTTTTGACGATAATATATACGAAATATAATAATTTTAATGCCAAAAACTGTCTTTTTGAGCATTATATCAACTATAGTTGTTGATATCTTCATTTTATGTTGGATTATAGTATATCGGATACGTAACATATAAACTAAATAATTTCATTATCAAATTCAATAGATTAGATATAATATTTTTTGTTGCTAATAAATATGCCTTTCCTTTTAAACAAATAGAATTCTAAACCTAATTCTTAAATCAATCAATAAATTAAACCTATATTATGAGTCAATCATTTAATATTCAACCCATAACAACCCAATAGTTCACATAAATGAATATTATTTTTCCAAGTTCCATCGTTTCCTCCCACTTCTTAAATGAAAATCGAGAAAGCCTTAATTCCTTGTTCCATAACCCGAAATTCTTTTACAAATCATTCCCGAACAAGGACAAAAAATGCAAAATTGCTCGCTCAACCTTCCCACCAATGCAAACGTCAATTCCAAGTATGCTTTGGTAGCAACGAGTCTACCAAGTTTCAAAATGTATTTCTTATTTTTACATTCAAGGTCCGAAATGGTTTTTTTTTCCCCTAAATTTTGGCCCGTTCCACGCTACAAATCGTCGAAATTATGGAAGCTTAGTGCTTATTGCTCACATAGAATGACTTTTATGGGAAATGAAGAAAAATAGGGTAAATATCACATTTCCTCTGAAGAAATTGTAAAGGAGATGAAAATTGCTCCGATGCTCCCCAACAAAGCAAAAATTTATACAAAAATCATTTTGATAAAAGTAAAGATGGTGATATTACGCGACCACATGAACAATCTTTTGAACGGTAATATTTTTGTACATCAACTAATCTAAACATTAAACTAAAAGAGTTTCAAATACATGTGGAGAAAACTTTGGATTTTTATTTGATTTGAATAGGTTAACTTCTTTGGAAGATCAAAACTTCCAGTAGGTTATGGTAACTTTAAAAATATTTTAAAACATAATGAAATTTCTGATATCGAACTAAATTTATGAGCAAAAAGTTTTGCTATATGTTTTACCAAAAGAAAAAATTGTCATTGAAATACTTAACCATGTTAAAGAGATTAACTGCTATCCAAATGATTTGAACGCGTTAAAAATAGTACTAAGAGTTCATATTAATGTATATTCGACTAAAAGAAGCCCTTCAAATTTTAAAATTATTAAAAACATATCTAAGCAATTCACGAATACAATATGACACAAGATAGAATGAATGATTTACCAGTTCCATCTATTGACAAGAATTATGTTACAACAGTTCACACTTTGGCTATTGTATTTTGTTACGTACATTTCGAAACTCGATACACCAACGTTTCGAAACACTATGCACACACAATTGGTACACTAATTTGAAGTTCCGAAACGTCGAATTTAGTGTTCCGAAGTATTTAATTCAACGTTTCAAAATGTTGAATCTGATGTTTTAAAATGTTTGCTTTTGACGATTTTAAGTGTAATATGTTAATATGCATAAGGTAATAATGATTTCCTACTGGAAAAAAAATAAAACATAAATAATGGTTTCGATTGAAAATATATGCAATTAATGAAGAACGATTTCAAATCAAAAGACTAAAAAAATTGTTTTTTTTACTTTATTTTAACTCTCAACTACCATAATAGTGCGGTGCAACATACCTACATTTGTGAACTCTTCATTTATACTCATATGTTCTTTTTATTCACATAACTATTTTCAAATGTGCTCTTTCCCTACGTACATTTTTCAAAAATAACTAGTACATAAAAACATGGTGTTTAGAAAAAGACAAAACATTGATGATAATGATAATATATTTGAAAATGAAAATGTTATATCGATGTACGGAAGCTATTCCAACTTCAAGATTCATGCAACAGAGAGGATCATCATCAAGAATTGGTGGAACCCAGTGCACGAGGCTCCCACGCAATAGCGGGCTCTGGAGAGGTCGATTGTATGCAGTCTTTCGCTCGCTTTGCGAAGAGGCTATTTCCGGATTCGAACCCTTGACGTCCAGATCACCAGTCAGATGGTCTTACCGTTGCGCCAAGACTCCACCTCTAGGATCATCATCAAGATTTAATAAAGAAAAAAAAAATGTAATTTTGTTATAATTTTCAACTACTTAAACCGTTAAAAAAGAGAATAATAAAAATAAAACTAAACCATGATGTTTAGCACTTATACAACAATATTTGAACATATTGCAATTTTGTTTCAATTGATAAAAGCTATAACTGATAGCAAGTTGAAATGAACGTTAATTGTAATGTTTATTTATACAAGGATGATTTCATTTTGTGCATTTATTTTTAGCGGATAACAATACTACAAATTGTATGCAGAGAGTGTTTTCAAAAATATTCCACGTTAAGCGTATTTTGTTCCAACTAAGTGTTCTAGTTAAGCCTACCCTAAATGTATTTCGTTTCTGCAGTGTTCGTTCCCATTTTTGTTCCACATGTTGAATCGTTTTGCGTACCGGTAACATAGGACAAGAATATAACAGACATGACTGATGATACAAATACAATTTGTGATTTTGCAATGAAATATGTACATGGAGTAATTTTCAACGAAATAGAAAGATGTCATAAAAGCTCATGTTCCACTTTTACCCAAAGCCCTATGATTCTTACAACTGGCTCGGAAAAATACAAGATTTTAAAGATTACTGACCATGTATTAAATGCGTTATTTTCGTAGAATTGCCACTGAACCCGTTGATAGAAGTGCCGTTTATCTTTGACACAAACATTGGACTGAAAATGAATTGCTCAAGGAGGTTTTTACTTTTTATTTTATACATCGTTGTATAAAGAAAATGCATTGTGAAATATTGATTTGTATTGGTTGTTATAAATCGGAGTGTTCAAATAGTTCGACCTACAGACCATTTAAATAAGATTTAAAAATATATTATGAAAATACATGACTCGAAGAAAATTCAAAATTAGCTAGTTTTTGAAAAGCGATGCAAGTTGAACACATTAGATTATATCATCTTATTACAGCATTGTGTGAACGATAGAGGTCGGAGACAAATACCTTTTATTTTAATGTACGACAAATGATTATCACTTTATGCGACGTTCATTGCTTGTTAGGCTTACTCACGGATGGTTCCTCGGTTTATCTTCATAATTTGAAGCATGATTATTTCACATTGTTTCATGAGTTACTTTGTGCATTTCCTCGTGAAAATGTCATAATATCTAAAAGTGAGGTTAGTGTGATTTGGTTTATAGCATGGTTTAAGGTTCCAGCCGAAACCCCGAGATTCCGGTCAGTTCGGTTCGGTTCCGGCCGATGGCGGGACGAAATTAGGTTAAAATCTCATACGGCCGATGGCGGTAAAAAAATCAAAAAAACAAATAAAAAAACCATTAAATCGAAAAAATTGTGCATAAATTTATGAATAGGAAAGTAGAATTACCAGCTGAGGATCAAAAATTCAAAATTCGAGGAGCAAATTCTGGCGTGGCACAAATCAAGCATTGAGAGGAGAAAATTTGAGAAGTCGACGTTGTCGATTTTCATAGCAGCAGGCATCGTGGTTGATTTTGCAGTAGTCGTCGAGGTGTGTGTTTTTCTTTTTGATGGTGCGTAGATAATTTAAGGTTAGGAAACTGAATAGTAGTGTAGGTGGGTTTGGGTTAGTATGGTGGGTTTGGGTTTGAATGATGGGCTGGGCTAATTTTATTATATTGTTTTAGAGAGTTTGGGAAACAATTTTAAGTGATTGTTATGCTAAGTCATTTCATTGTTATGCAATTATATTGTCATGTGAATTTCAATGATTTCCCTTTAACCACTAAAGCTTTACTAAACAATTCAACTCTAAGGAATGGTTTTTGTATGTAATAATATTATATGATGTATCGTTATCAACTTATGCATTGTATTTTGTATTTTATTTGCAATGCTTATTATTACTTCATTACAAATACAGAATTATAGTATAGGGACCAAAACAAAAACCAAAACGTCCGAAATTTTCGAAATTGACCGAAACTAAGAAAATATCAAATGACCGAAACAGAAACCGAAACAGAATTCTCGAACCCTGGTTTATAGAAAATAATTCTAATATCCACTTGGAGAAGATGCGACAGATGCGACATATTTTATCGTAGTCGTGTCGTAACCTTGTACCTTTTAAACTCTCGGTTTTTTACAGATCATTCGAAAGGTCGATGCAGCTTGAAATTTTTTCCATTTTTAACTAATTTAGTACAATGTGGTCACTATTCATGGAGTGATGCAGCACTCACTTATTTGTATAGTGAGTTGACAAATGTTGTGCCACAAACAAAAAATAGGTGGTCGTATGCTCTACTATAAAAATCCTTTTAGACCTATACCTCGCCTAGACGCTAGGTGAGGTTGGCCGCATAGTCGTCCGCCTAGCCCCGCCTTGATGAGGCACACAACATCGTTTAAATATATAAATAGGTATATAAGCACTTTCTAGGTACTAGTAAAGGTTTGATATCTCATTTAAGTACCTAAATGCATGTACCAAGCGCTTTTCCTCGATGGCAACTCCCAAGCCCATCCAAACCCATAATTTTTCATTTTGGATTAATTAATTCTAAAAATACGAAAATATTATCAAAATACATAATTTTATCAAAATGTCTAACTCTAACTAATGTTCGATTAATCCACGCCTAAAATGATTAACCTCTAGTCCATGCTTGTCGCCTAACATCCGCCTAACGATTTTTACAACCTTGATTACGGTCTTGGTCTAATTTAACTGGCTGGTGGACGTCAATGGTATAAAGATCCCTAAAAACTTGGATCGTAATCATCCATACGATTGTAGGTGGAATTGTGCTAGAAATAGGCGTGAAGCTCCTAAAAATATGCAAGCTATATAAAAACAGACATGATTCTGCAATTAGTTTTTAAGGAGGCATATTGCTATGAGAAAAATTTTTATGCTCATATCGAAAATTGGTCCCAATGATTATTGTTATACAAATACAATGTTCTGTATTTCTCGGTATATATCAACATGCCCATTAACTGGGTTATTCAAAACTCAGCTCCAGCTTATTAATTTGGTCACGTAAAGCCCAACAATTTCCATCCATTCGTTCATTCCAATTATATTTCATTTCCAATCCCAAACAACAGCATCCTTCTCAACCCATTGCCCTAAACCTAACCCTAAATAATATCACGCAACTTTTCCTGCTGGTCGAAAAATAAAACCTGCGCGAGGAGAGTCAATAACAAAGTATTGAAGTTCAGATTTTACAATTTTAGTTTCGATTGAGAAGAAAGCAATTGAGATGTAAGTTACAATCTTAATTTATCGTTTTTATAAGGGAAAATTTTCAACTTTTTGTGATTTTGCAGCTATCTCTGAATTTTCTAATTTTACGAATCTTTCTGATTTGTGAATTTATTTTCTGATTTTTAAAGAAAAAATGCAAGTTAGTTGCTAGAACCGGATTTCTAACCCTGTTCCGGTTCAGTTCTGACCGGTACCAAACTGGGATGGTCGAAATCCCATCGTTCCAGCCACATCCTCATACCCTGGAAATGAGAGTGATTATAAGATATGTAGATGTAGTCAACCATCTTGATTGTAAGTTTGTAGCAGTTTCAACCCATTTAATTTGTGTTATTTAGTCCCTAAACTATTTAAATACCATTATCAAAAAAAAATTGTGTTATAATTATTTTGTAATTATTCAATTGGTAATTTCCTGTGATTTTACATAGATTTGTTGATATTTTTGTATTAATATGATTCTGTGAACGCATTTTGGAAACAAGAAATGGAATTGCCATAATTTCTATATAAGCTAAAAATATTAAAACCAAAATCAAGCTCTCGAACCATGCTCTCAACTACCATAAGAATTCAATAAATATCATGCAATGTAGATTGGTGCATTTTCCATACAAGCTTGTATTTGATTATATTGTAAGCATGACGTTCAGCAATAGCATGTAGGTCATGTACATACAAATTGTTTCTTTTCCACCAAGTAACTTGTAAGTTTGTAACATCATTCCCATTACTGCTATGTTTCCACAGAGGCCTACATACATTATTTTCATTTGATAGCAGTACTATGAAAGAAAGAGAAAATGATAATGGCATATACGAGCAAGCGAGCATTCTTGAAGCATACTGGCTCAATTATATTGAAGATTAGTATGAAAATGATATTCAACCTTATCAATTTAATATTGGTAAAAGTGAGTGGCAAGATAATTGGTTGTGTAGACCAAAAAAAAAGCAACTCCAAATCCTCCAATATTGTAACCAAATCCCAAAGAAAAGGAAAAAAGAATTACAGACGTACCTAGTTAACTTGTAGCAACACTTTAGATTGCCAAGAAAGAACTCGAGAGTCCGTTGCTTCTCTTAGCTTTTTCATGTAATGATCCAAAGTTTGTTTTCTCTCATCTATAACTGTAGTGGTCAATGTATCTTCAACCAATTTCATAGCTGCTTCTTGTGATAATTCAAAATTATCTGCTACGTTTTGAAGTTGTTGTGCAATATCCTCTTTTCCAAGCATCAAGAGAGCCAGTATCAGAGATTTAAGCTCACGTTGTGCACCAGTAGTTAAAGACATGCCCTTTATATGATCAACCAATGCCATCTCCTCCCCTGGGCTGTCAAGATAGATACTTCACATTTAAATTTGACAAAGCAATAATATAATATAATATCATAATACATTCTGGAATGGTACAAAATATGTGCTTCAGCACCTTCCCCATAGAACAAATTATAAATAGAATTAAATGCAAAATAAATCTATGAAAATTTCATGTGTATGTGAGAAAATATAGTGTTGGAGCATAACAAGGTTGACACGTTAATGGTATAATTTGAAAATAAAGCATAAAGTTATCAATTTATAGTGAATATGGGAACATTTAAATAGAGCTACAGAATGATAAAAGAGTAGATGAAAGATTAGAAAAATAACTGACCAACAAATTATATAACAAGACTGCAGCAACTAAGGCACTGCCACCATTATTTGCAAAATGTTACATCGTATAGTTTCTCTGAAAAGCATGAAAGATGTGGCAACATTTTACAAGCTAATCATCATAACGTTTTTCCATGCAATACAATTTAGAAATTTTAGGAAATAATTTAGATAAAACATGCTTCTACTTACTTATAAACTAAAATACTCTGCATAAAACAGTAAAACACTTTATCCCAAGATGGATCTCAAACTGGAATGAGTAAACATTACGCAAAAAAGGGGTATTTCAGCTATTATCAGATTGAGAAGATTCTAAAAGAAAAGTGGTATGAAAATCAAAGGGCCAATGTCATTAAGCCTAGAGTATAAGTAGTAAAATTTAATAAACATCATGGTGTATAAATTGCTCAATGACAGCTGAGTGGAAATGAAAACAAGCAGCATGGTATTTGCCTGACCTGCCAGCACGAATTCGACCTCCTTTCTTCCTTTGACTTCTCTTAGCCTTACTTGCAGTAGTAGTTGAGCTGATTGAAGCAGTATTTCTTGTAGATCTGACACAACAATAGATTCTTAATGGCATTAGAGAAAACTGTTTAGCATATTATCTGGAATAGAGATAAAAGTTTTGAACTAATACACAGTGCAAAACCAGATAACTAAGAAGGAGACTGTAATCCCTCGTTCAATTAGGAGTCCCGAATTTCAGAGCAGCACTGATAATATACAAAATTGAATTCGATAGCGATGAATAGGTGGTACACTCTTGTACAAACATGAAAGTTGAAGAATTCCAAAAGTATTACAGCTTCAATAAGCATCACAAACAACTAATCAGCTAGTCAAACAACAAAAAAGAGCAAACGTTTTAATAAGACAATAACTATGTCAAATATACCCATGATCAGTTGACCACGTCCCAACAGTAAGGTGCTTAGACTTAGGTTTTGAGGTCACAAGTTCGAACCTTGCGAAGCGTGATTCGAAGGTTTTGAGGTCACAATTCGAATCTTGCGAAGCGTTGATTCGAACCTTGGACATATTATGACTTGTGGTATGTATATGATACTAATAGGTTACCACCCTCTATTAGACGCCAAGTTTCAAAAAAAAAATTATTATATCAAATATACATGGAAAAGAATTCACTACAACTAAGATGGAAAGTAAATATGTACAAATATATAGGAAGAATAAAGTACCTCGTGGTATATGCACTCATATCGCTTAAATTGCTACTGACTTCAGATACAGTATCATAATCAGCATCATTTACCAAACTATCCTCAGCCTGGATTTTAGCAGCAAGTACCAATCTCCTTTGACGCACAGCCAAATATCGAGCCAAATACTTGCAAACCTTTTCTGACCCCTCATTGCATTCGCTTATTATTGTGTGTGCACATTCAACTGCTCCATCGCAAACCTCAGATGCTAAATCCTCTCTCTCATGCAAATAGCTAACCCTAAGAGCTTCATCCCACTCTCTTGCCATTATACAGTATCCAACACTTTTAGACACATCACCGATATACTCTAGTGCAATTTTAGCAGCCTCGGAGGGTTTTCCTACCGCTTGAAATTCCTCACACAGTTCATTTGCTATTCGAAGAATATCTTCTTTTGCTAATTTCAAGATACCAGCTACAGAAAAGACACTTCTCCAATTACCCGAATCACGGTATGCTTTTAAAGCCTTTTGATATGATGAACAACACAAATAAGCTGAAGCAGCTTCTTCATATTGCTTCTCTTCAACCAGATGATCACCCCATGCTTCAAAAACTTGAATTCGGTTCACATTGTTAGAGAACAACTGAAGACCAAGAGGGAAGAGTTGAGGGTTGTTTTTCATCAGATTCATGCAATCTTCATAATACTCATTACCAGCTGAATATATATGTCTAAGTGCTTTGTCAAATCTTTGCAACTTGAGATCAATTGTGTACTTCATGACAACAGGTAACAAGCTCTCCAATTCTTTTAGGTATGGTAGGAATTCCTTAGGATCCTTTTGAGAGTTCAACGCTACCATGGCTGCAAGGTTAAGATCATATAAACCTAAAGCTGCTTCATAAACTTCTTCTGTATCAGTCAACCATAGTAAATGTTTTAGAGACTCTTCAGAAGAAGGGTATAACTTTCTGTGGTTATCATTTGTCTTTGATAATTCCATTTCTCTTATCATTTTTATTCTAGTTAACGCTTCTTCTAAGGCAGGAGGCTCACTACGAGCTAATGTGGTCAATACACACAACTCCCTGGCTGGGCTTTCAGTAACCTGTTCTATTAAGGCCTTCCGAATTGTTAGCAAAACCAGTGATACTTTACTTTGATTGCTATAACCAGAAGAAATTTCTTTAGGTCTAGGCAATGTTTCAATTGAAATATAATCTTTGTACAATGTATCCATAACATCATCATTTTTTATCGAGCAGGCAAATTCAGTGATGTGGTTGAGGTTATTAACTTGGCAAACAAAGTCAGTAGCTGATTCAATAAACATTTGTAGACCACAGCAGTCAACAATGACATTAAAATCTATTCTATGCCTTCTTACCATCAGTAGCGCATCTTTGAAGCGTCTCTGAATCAAAGCATTAATAATTGAAACAAGGACCAACTTTCTTGGATAAATACATTCTAAATTGCCACGAGTAGTTTGTAATACAGCTGCTGCTTCATCACCATGAATAACTCCAACTAGCTTTGCTCCTCTTTCCCATATATTCAGATAATCTTTATTTTCTTCTTCTTTTTTATGAATAATATTGGGACGATCAAATTTTAGTTCCAACTGTCCATGCAAAATTTCATTTAAACTTATGATAAATAGCAGGTCTTGCTTAGTAGTGAGAAGCATGTGAGAAACTACTTCCTCTGCTTCGATGTGAGATTTTGAATAGAATGAGAAACTACTGCAGATATTGCATAATATACGACTCCCAATATGTAGCCTACCACTCTCATCAAGCCCAACAAGTAAAGCTTTTATAAAGTTATTCTTGCAAAATGGAACTGCTTTCATCCATGGGCATGAAGATGTAAATTTATCATCAGAATCAAGTTCATTCAAACGTAACCCCATGGTAGAATCATATTCAAATACTGAACCACCGTCCATTTGAACAAAAGCTGAACATCTTTTAGCAGGGTTTTTAACAATATCAATAACAGGCCCTTCTAAGGATAAACACTTGGAAGTTTTTGCATGCCAACCAGAAGAATTAATTGTAGCAGGTATAGAGTTTTCAGAACATACAACTTCTATCTCCAATAAAGAGTAATTTTGTTGATATTGGGACACAACAAGTAAAACATGTGAATCTAACCAAACCAAATGCATCAGAGTTTTAATTTTCAGATCAGAAATCGAGTTTTCAATGATAAATTCCTTGCCTTCAAACTCCTCCCACATATTTGTATCAGGTAAGTCAACAATGCATATACATCCATCAGAAAGGCATGCTGCTAAATAATTTGTTGTGTTTTTAGAAAGAAATGCGATATCTTGGACTACACTAGGAAACTTCAACTTGAATAAATACATAGGTGGTGGCATGAGTGAAACAGAAAAAGGAGTAACCAGTATGTTTTCACTATCTATAACCAAAGCAATGGATTTATCAGTAACAGCTGTTATCCAAATAAAGTTATAAGCTTTAACTTTCCCGTAACTAGTCCAACAAATTAAACGCAATGGCTTTGTTGGGTCCCACATGAATTTAACCGCGTCTTCCTTTGAGTACTTCATTTCTTGTTTTAAGTACCAATGATAGTTACTGAAGTACCAAATCTGTACAGCATTGTAACTCTCACAGCAAACAGATGCACAAAGTAGTTCTGAACTGCTATTCCATTTTAATGTATTCACTATAGACTCTGCGGGCCCTTCGATGCTAAATGAGTTTCTCTCAAGCCCGTTCTTCTCAAAGAAAACTATAAGTGGGGGCTTATTTTCATCCCTTCTATCACAAGCGGTAACTATTTTGGCACCACTTGGCATCCAGTCTAACGATTCTCCCATGAATTTCTTTGATTGTGATGAAGAATGCAAAAGTCCAGATTCACGTTCCCATATTTTTAGATTTTGTAGAGAAGAATCATGCATTCCTGCTATAGTAACAAGATACTTCCCATCGCCTCTCCAAGAAATGGGTGCATGAAACCAATTGTCGGTTGAACCATTCATGTCACCTGTCTGAATACAAATATCAGAATGATGATATGCACATATTATATTTGAACCATGGCTTAACAATTGAACATTAGTAAACATACAGATATAGGCAATCACATTTAACCAATTTCTCAAACAAACATTTGAAGGCTACGTGGTTGCTAAACTAATTTGTTAGAGTGTATTTAACATGTTACAGATGCTGTACTATAATTCAATTGCCAAATTTGCTATGTCTATAAACCCACAAAAAAATGTCGTCAGATAGGCATGCTTAACGGCTACAACGCTAATTTAGATGTAGACTCCACAATTACAAACATGAAACATGCATTATTCAGGAAAAACGGGTAGTTTATTGAGACATGTCGATGTTTTGAGAACTAAGACGCACTGAATCGGTTTTGGGAGGAGCACCAACCATTAGGAAGCTTTTCAATATCAAAAAAACAATACAAGTAAAGCGCCACTGAAAGTGCAAAGAATATAGCATCTTCTCAATTTAATTTATACTGATTTTTGCTTGGGTGTCATACATCGATTAGTTGGGCATCTTAGTTATCGCGCAGATGGTAAAATTTATGTTACATGAGACACAAGTTTGTTTTAAATGTGTAAATCTATTGAGAGCTTTATTCATGCATCATCTGATTTGTTTCTATAGGCACTTGGTTTAATGACCAAGTACCAAAAATAATCTCGTTGTAATGGGGTAAGGTTGCGTACAACTTGGACACCTCATACTCTGCTCAAGCGGAAACCTTGCACATTGGGTAGAGAATGATGTACAAAAGTTTTAAGTTTAATTCTTAGTATTAACATCCTTTGCTATCTTGTTTGCGTTGTTTATCGTTTCAGTTGTTTAACAATAACACCTTAAGAATATGACCCATTCGGGTTCGTGTCATAAAAAATTTGATGCCAGCCATGATACTGGGGTAACATGTCATAACAAAAAATTCTTATAATTTCTATTAAGTTTATTTTTATAAAAAATAATGGTTCAGTAAAAATTATTAATCAGCATGCGTAGTTTTGATTAAAAAAAATATGACCATCGTTGTAAACAGAAAATAATTCTCATGATCAGCATGACGGATTCCAAACCAATATAATTTGTATTTTCAACTCAGCTCCATCATTGTCCTAAACAGAAAACATCATCATTGCATGCAGCTAATAACCTAATATTTAACATCTTAGAATTCACACTAAAATGACTTTAAGATGTCATGATACCTCATCAAACTTCATGTAACAAAAAGAATGAATCGTATATCACTTACATTGAGAATACAATTAATAACTCTCATTTTTTGTAGATGATAATATACTTTGTTCATTTTTCACAAAATATATAGTGAAGTTAAGAGTTTGTATACGTGTGTGTATAGACACACACATACACATAAACATATATGTATGAGGAGGGATTCATTGCCCCTTCATTTTTAGCCCTTAATGAACCCCTCAAATCAACCACAAAATATAACAAATCAATGGATGAATTTAATAATGATGTAATAAAGAGAAAATAAACAAAAGATGGGAAGGAATGTCATTAACCCAACACGGATTTATCGTATCCATGATCTAAAGGTGCAACGATGGGGCTAAAACGAAGTGGTCAAGAATACCTCTGTATATGTATAATGTTCATATTTGACATACTTGAGTTAGATTTCATGTTTATGTTCTAAATAGCTGAAGTCAATTCTAATAAGACTTACACGTATTATTCTTCAGCTATACCTTTATTAGTTACCATAAACAAATTGGCTTCAAATGATGAAGCAGTAATAAAGAAAAAAAATTCAAATTGCCAAAATAAAGGCACAAAAGTTTTCAGTTAATCACTATTTATTCATTGTATCTTGTTTATAAACAAATCAATGAAAAAAACCTTACTCAAGCGGGTAAATTATTCCACATTTGTTTAATCAATGTGGTTTTTGTTACAGCACAATACACAGGCTATTTTTTTGTATTCATAATTTGTAGTTTGTATTAAAATCAATGTTTAAAAAAATACCCACCTTAAGGCAAAGGGAGATAAGACATCTTGAGGCTTTCTCAAAAAGACTTTTTACCTCTGAGACTTACGCCTCGTCAACTTGAGACGTACGAATTATACAAAACGTACGCCTCGCGTGCCTCAAACTGTTGAGGCATACGACTCAATAGTTTTTTTAATCTTCAATTGTAAATATTGGCACTAACAGAAGTTATAAAACTGAAATTATTTAATAGCAAGCAAAAAAAGAACAAAGTTTAAGAAAATGAAAGTTAATGTTTTTTTTACTTTCCAACGTAGACATGTAGGTAAGATTGCCTTTGAAACAACGAATGAGAGTTAACATAATGAATTTTCTCAAATTCTATGTAATGAAAATTTCTGAATTGTCAACATCGAACCTTCGAATGAATTATGCATGTCGATTTAAATTGGTAGAAGAGAAAATAAACGAAATAATAATTTACATGATTTCCTACTACTTGTAATAGAGATCGATTCCACGAGATTGATCAAATACCATTTTCAAAAATCTAGAAAAAAACTGAAGACAGATAGACGGAGGAAGGAAAAAAAAATATGGCGTTGCAGAGCTGAAAACTGAATGTGGATTCTTCAGCATGCCAAGGATTGAATCATATGTATGTGTGCGCGTGCGTATATATAATCGAATGCTTAAATATTATTTATTTATGCTTTTAACTTTTATATTTCTATGAATGATTAGAAAGAATGATTAGCATTAAACTCTTTAATATTGAGTGTTTATATTGCTATTTATTTATAGTTTTATATAATTAATTGTTGACTTTTATTTATTAATAAAAAATTATTATTAATAAAGAAATAATAACGCCTCAATGTTTACCTGAAAAACTTATGCCTTGATGTTTTGAAACTTGCGTCTCGCCTCATGAACAAAAGAAAGTCTTGTGTACACTTTCGAGTTTTAAAACTTTGATTAAAATTGCTAAAACTTTCATTAAAGAAAAAACATTCAGATGTGGATGGAAAAAAAAAAATAAGTGTGTCAATTGTGTAAGCTGTACAAAATTGCCATATACAATGTAAATTAATTGAGTAATACAATTTACTTAATATTGCAATTTTATATCATGTAAGCACTCATCGCACATGCCAATATAATGGTAATAGTAAAAAAGTAATAAAGTGCAGCCAATTAGAAGCAACCTATCTATATAAACCAGATCATTTATTTTATTTAGAATTTTATTAAAAAGTTATTCTTTAGGTCAAAATGAGAAGGATCAACCAAAATTAGGTCAAATCAAAAATGGCATTACTGTGGAAAGCTAAAAAGGTAATCTTTACCCTAAGCTATAAAAAAAATTGCGTGTGTGTGGGGAAAGCTAAAAAAATAATCTTTACCCTAGGATACATATGTGTGTGTAAAGGAAAAAGAGAGGATAAAAGCATACATCATAAACTTGTAGATTAGGTTCGGTTTCATATAGCACTTCCCAGTCACAAGTCATGACTAGCAGTTGCCCAAAACCAGCTGTCACTGCAATAAGAGCTCCATCGGGGCTAGAAGCAATACTCTTCACCCCACCTTCAACTCTTCCAACGATTTCAAAAGAGTTCAAATCAACAGTGTGCAAAATAAGACAACCATCAGCTGTCCCAATTATCAATGCTTCTTTTTCCATCAAATAGTCCATGGATACTATGCAATCACCTGGTTCCAAAAAGATCTGATCCACTTGCATAGGTGAAAGAGCCTTGCATTCAGATAAACTTTTCTGAGGAAATAAAAAAATTCACAAGACGTTTTACTTATCGTTAACAATCATGTATTTTTGTCTTTACAGTAAAAACACGTCAAGTATTCTGAAGATAAGACAGGATGTATCTAGTAGTTTTCATCCTACACCCCTTCGAATAGTACTAATATGCGATGACGATGGATTTTAATCGATTACACAATTAAATAATAATAATAAATCATTCTAAGGTTTGCCATTAGCCATTAAATCTAAAATCCCTCGCAAATGCTCTTCAATTTTCATAGCCTTGCAAGTATTGAGTCAAAACATGTCTCTTGCTGAAAAGAGACCTTTTTAAATATATGTGCAACTATCAATGATATCACCTTCTTTATTTAACATCTTGCTGTCAGAAGTAAGAATAATCATTTAACAAGCCTGCGCTGGTGGATTTCACATTATAAAGGAATCAAATAATAAATTCTATGTTGTTAAATAGGCTGCTTTAGCATAAAAACACCTAATTGTTCTGTAATGCTCTGTTCGTATATTGTTGCAACTTCCTTCTAATTAAAATTCAGCGCTAAGCACATTGCTCTTCATGCACCAATGTAGTTGTACAATATATCTATCTAGGACCAACTACAAATGAAAACAAAAGGAAACAGGAAACATTATTCTATAAAAGCAAATATATGTGGGGGGTGTGGGGGTGGTTACATTAAACTAATTGTGACTAGTTTATAAGGTAAGTACTTCTTAACAATTGAAAAGTGCAATGTAAGATGGTGTTTAGAACTTAATATTTCCATCAAACACAAATTTTCATGTTATTTACCTTATAAGCTTTGGTGGAGCAAAAATTAGTTGATATCAAGTTGCAACTTAGAAGGTATATCTAAAAAGATGTAGTTCCCAAAAATTGTTGAATTTTTTATTGAATCGGATTCTAGAATAATTCATCGAAAAATACACAGCAACTGTAGCTGGACTTATCGACATTACCCAAGCATACATAACAAAGCCGTTGACAGTCAAATGAAACTCAATCCAAGAAATAATTTGATCTGTGGACGGCATCATTGTGGTAAAGGTCGTAATGCCTATGTAATGTAGCTTGAAACTTAACTTCTAAACAGAGAGATGGTGCATAGTTCATATAGAATGTTCAATTGTTCATAATTCAAAAAAAAAATTTGAGATAAAAGCAGGTGATCTAGCAAACAACAAAATATACATAAGTTAACACGCTTTCACTAAGCACATGTAATTGAAATGTTTATCAAATCTATTGCATTGATTGTCAGAACAATCATTGTCAATGCATTGATTTATGCTATTTCCATTTTCGATGAGAACTTTTAATTGCTAACTAATACCCAATGCAGATATCGGGGAATGGTAAAGGGAATAGCATTTCAGATACGGGCATTATTAAAGTAGTTTTTAAAGAGAAAATTAATTTGATATTGGGAAAGAATTATAAAAACAATTAAATGGCAATTTACCCTTTTGAAAATGTTAATACAAATAATTTTCTTTTTAATTTTGTTATAAAAATAAATAAATTCGTTATTTTCTAATTTCTAAAGTTCTTAAGAATTTTCAAAATTTTTAAAATAATGGATTTTTGAAACTGTGTGCTATTTTAATTTTTGAAATGTTACAACTTGGAATCTATACAATTGTAAAAGGACATTTTAAAAAATATATTTTTTCAAATATTAAATATTTCAATTCATTTTCTCAAATAAAATAAAGGTCAAGGTCAAGGGTATTTTGGTTGAAAAATAAAAAACAATATAACCAAATTTACTTTTCCCACACTTCTATATTTTAAGTTCTCCCCTTTGCCAACCTTACCCTTTATCTCAACCTTTTACCCTCCAAAAATTCCCTAAATACTCAATCATGAATGTACTGGCAGGTGCCAATAAGAACACCTTAATGAATACATATTATTCCATTGACATATTTGAAGAAGCCTATATTAAGGGTGCTGCTAAATGCCACATCATGAACTCCAATTTACCCATTTTGATTGGCAGTACATTACCCGCCAAAATTTGGACAAAAATATAAAATTTATATGCAGTCGGCAGTGTACCGCCAAACTTTGTATGGGGCAGTCGGCAGTACATTGCCCCCCAAAATTTGGGAAAAAATAAAGTGCATAATGTTGTGCATTTAGCAGCGTCCCGTATTAACAAAGACCAGTTCTTCCAGGGTGGTTATTAAGAGACAAATGCAGGTAATATCACATTTTTTTAAATGTCCATTATTTCATCATCGGATTCGAACTTCTTTTAGCGTCCACGAATAAATTTTCAGTTCTTCGAGAACAACTTCACATTGGCTACTCTTCAGGCTTTGTTTCCAAAAATTTATAATAAATTTTCTATCAATAGCATCCAATTTAAGCAAAGAAAGTGCAATACAATTACAAATAATATGATTTTGGTAAATTTAATCAGTCACGGACGCTTCAAAGAAATCATATAACTATCAACTAAAATAAAAATAAAAATATACAAACTTTAACGAGTAATTGAATGTTATACTCACTTGAGAATCAGCCAGTTGAATTCCATAAATGAAATTTTCAGATGACGCGAAAAACATGCGATTGCGCTCGACATCAAAAGCTGCGCAGATTATTGACTCCCTACCTGTTTGCAGATCAATGTCAATCAAGGCAGCAGATGAATTCTTTAGATTCCTCATTTGTAGTAGATTTAGATTTCGGGAAAAATACAAGTAAAACCCTAAATATTGCATATGCTTGGGTTTAGCTAGACCCAAGTTGTGGACCGGGTCAGACTATATTCATGATTCAACAAACCGGTGCCAATCCGCAACAACCTGAAAAGCCTAGCTGCTAATTCATCCCATTTCAGGTGATTTGGGATTTTCACTTTACGGCTCTCGCCGATTACTTCGAGTTTGTGGATTTTTCCTGAACGATGTGTCTCAACGTGTAACTTTGTTCAAAGTTTTTTCTGTGTTTAACGAGGATGATTGTTGTTTGGCTATGTAGAATTTATACACGCTGACTAGGACTATAAATTTTGTACGATCATCCGACATTCGGTTCGATCTGAGACCGTAAGGTATCCAGGCTGTGTCCGTACGATTCTCATATAAGATAGTAATTATGATAATCAACAAATATACGAAAATATGTTCGTCCAAAAATATTCAATGTTTTTCTATTGTCCGAATATTGTCCTTTCGTTGTTCCGCTCGTACGAACGATGTCCGAGCATAGCGCTTGTCCGGTACATGTTTGTCTGAATTCCTTATAGGACAGGACTAGGACACGTTCGCCGATCCGATCCGTTTACACGCCTAACCTTGATCGTGTTAGTTGCATCATGATCGTATCCATTGTATATGAAATAGAGAAAGAAACATAAAAAAACTGTATAGCTATGGAAACAATTACGTCATCCATGCTATGAACATAATGGTTAGACGGTACTTGTTGTCTATTGCATATATTCCGTACCGGTATAAAATGATCAACTCGTAACCAAAGGAGTAATTTAATCAAAAGTGCATCCAATTACAAAATAAAGGAGTTATGATTAGTAATCACTAATTATTTTTTCCTCTCACATCTTCGTTTGAGTTAGTTTCTTTATAAGCTCAACTAAAAATAAAAAAGTACTAATAATGTTTTTTTATGTTAATTCTGTTATTTTAAGAATCGGTATATTAGATTATAAGAGAAAGGAAAATAAAAAATAAATACTTGTGATCATGATACTCAGGTTACAATACACCTTGGGTTTTCAAGTTATTGCATCTTCATATGAATGAAGTTCGATAGAGTTAAGGGTATGTCATAAGGACAATTTTGTAATTTATCATAAATTATTAGTTCTGAAATAAAATCTCAATCGAAATAAAAGGTGTTTTTCATTTAATTATATATTTCTCATAATTGTTATATTAATTATTTAATTAATTTAAGTTATTTGGTAAAAAATATTTAAATAATATGTTTTTGATATAATTATAATGTGTTGTAATCATGAAAAACTTAACGCAATGAAATAATATATTATTTTAAATATTCATAGTCAAGAAGTATCGGGACATGATATCGATACATCCATTGAGACTAGAGTACGTAATGCTTTTCAAATATTGGACAGTGTATTATTCATAATTATTGGGGCATTAAGAGGTTATATACTAATAGTAATTGAATAACTATGAAATGACTCACTTGATAGTTTCATATCAGTTAATATAACTAAGGTCATAGAGAATATCGAAATGATGATATTATATAGTTCTTTCGATTTAAGAATACTATTAAACTTCAATATGAACATTCCACTTTGATTATAATTAAATCATGTCACGACATCCATTGAATTATTATATTTGGGTCTACGTTGAAGCATTGGAAGTGAAACACTATTCGATTGAGAATTCGTCTCCTCATTTGAGGTCAGTACCATGGTCAACTATAGTCAACTAAAGTCAAAATCTTTTGCCAAAGCAGTTCGGTTTATAATAATTGTTGTTATTAAACCAAGGACATTATGTTTGAATTACACAAGTTGAAAGTGGACGATATTGGAATTTTGATTGAAATGTAACTTCATAGGTCTTAATATGATATAGTTTTGATGAAAAGAACTGGTGTAAATAATCATTACTACTATGGACCATTTAACGTAGTAAAATTGAATTTTTACCAAAATTCATAAGCGATAAATCGACGAAACGATCACTCCACTAGCTAAGGTTACGTGTGAACGTTGGTATTCGAATTGTTCGACATTAATCATTGATTGAATTTAAACCTATGAGTCACACAATCGAAATGTTGAATACTCTAAAATAATACACGATTTAATTAAATTATAATTTTATGAATTAATTAAATTAATTAATAATTATGAACTATTAATTATTAAATTTTACTTAATATATTTGAATTAGTATTTAATAAAATACATATATGAAAGTAATATATGTGCGTATCGATACACAATTTGAATTGGATTTAAAATGTATATTTATTAGTTGGATTTGGGAATGTATATGGGTCCATTGCCCATATGGTGGCCGAATATACAAGAAGGGAGATTGTCATGTTTGTTTGAAATATGTGGTTTGAATAAGGAGAAGAGGTAAAAAAGGTGTGACGCCCCACCTCAATACCCACGCTAGCCAAGAACACTACGGAGTAATGCTGTCAACTAGCGTGGAGAATAAGGCTGTTGAGGAGCGACCATCCATGTAACTCCTTTGTGCGAGCACTGATATGTCAGATAGTATAGCATGCATTTCATTTAAGGAGGAAGTCCGACATACCGATACAAACTCAAAGCTATCACACGGTGGCTATAAATAAATCTTCGAAAACAAATATAGGAATAAACATAACACAATCAGTCACAAACATCCATATCACAAAGGCGGAAAAAGATATGAATATATATCTAACACATGAAAGTGTACATCAGAGTAGTGGTCATGAAAGGACCACATACACAAAAGAATAGCAACACGTGTTATACAAAAGAATACATCTATGAGTCTATATCTCAAGTGTAAACGACAAAAACTGCTAATCTAAATGGTCAGCCAAAAGTCAGAGTAGAAAATCCCTGGGGGTGAAGTCAAGCAGAAGCACCTGTAACATCTCGGTCTGACCCGAGTATTATTTATAAGAAAATAATAAACGGATCAGTCTAGCTATAAATATCAGGTAACATGATATAAAACAATAGATATGGCAAGAACATATAGTAACCATAAAGACATACTATGATAAGTATGTAAATGAAGATCATCAAGAGATCAAACAATATCAAAAGAATCTTCTAAAAGATCCAAATTCACCTAAAAAAAGTGATGACACACAAATTCACCAAAACATAAAAGCTGGAAAATCATAACAATGAAAGTCATGAAAATAGGTGAAGCACAAATTCCAGAAGACAACATAAGAAATCCAGAAATCACAATATAGGAGCATGAAAACTCACAAAATGGGAGCATGAAAACTCACCTACATGTGTAACACAAAGCGAGACACTATCTCATGGTTGCAAGCCATTAATTTTGACACATGAATGGCCCGAAGACCATGAGGCGCTACCACACATATGTGATGGCGAAACATCACACAAATGCGATGGCGAAACATCACAAGAGCGGGGTCTACTCTCCCTCGCAGACAAAGAGACATCGCACAGTTGCTAGTCTAAAACACAAAAATGATCGTCATGATCATCAAGTAGTGTCAATCTCACCAAGCCAGTAAATATATGAGTTTAGCTTCATGTCCCATAACCACTTGCTTAACTTAAATTTTTACGAACAAGCTGTAGATCTTCACTAGAAAATTGTCAAAAAATGTTTTAAGGAAAAGGTTTATATATACTAGTAGATTGGAAAACGGTTTAAGGAAAGAGCTTTGTAGTAAAATAGAGTTAAAATTGTTTTGATGAAAGAATTTTGATATTTACTACTAGTATTGAAACCTTCATATTTCTAAGTTGTTATCCCGCCTTTTTAGCAAGGCGGTGATACATAAAATCGACCGAGGAGCCCAAGATAGTTTGTCTCGAAGAATGGTCAACTCAACATCTCAACAAAGCAAGTTCTGTTGAATGTTTTTTAGATAAGATCCCCTACGGAGGGGGGTCCAGGAGGGGTGACAACCCCCCAAGGTGGGGGTGCGGGGGCAACACCCCTGCTACGGGGTTCGACCTGCCCGGTCAGGTCGCGGGGGTCCAGGGGGCAACTCCCCCGGCGGGGTGCGGGGCAGCGCCCCGTCCAAAACGGTACGACCTAGTGAAGACCTAAGGGAGGATAGGATCGAGCGACCTAATGGTTGCGACCTAGGGGTCAAGCGACCTAGTGGTTGCGACCTAAAGGTGTTCGCGAGTTAGCAGAAGCGAGCGACCTAACAGAGGCGAGCGACTTAAGGGACTCGCGACCTAACAAGGTAATAAGGTCGAGCGACCTATGACCTAACGAGGTAAAGGCCCAACGGCCTAGTGAAACACGCGACCTAAAATGAAGACAAGGCCGAGCGACCTATCGAAGTAAAGGGGCAAGCGACCTATTGGAGAATAAGGTCTAACGACCTAATGGTATATAGGCCACGCGACCTAACGGGATATAAGGTCTTGCGACCTAACGGTTTATAAGGTCATGCGACCTAATAGTGATGCGACCTAAGGGTCCTGCGACCTAAAGGAGCGCGAGCTAAAGGGGGGTTAAAATAAAACAGGTCGAACGACCTAATAATATAAAGGCCAAACGACCTAGGAGACTAACGTGTTACGGCCAAACACCGCTGAGCATAACAACTTAAGGTCCTACGACCTAACGACCTAGTGGTGTAACGACTTAAGGGTCCAACAACCTAACCACTAAATGCCGAGCGACTTAACGAAATAAGCATGGCCGAGCGACCTACGACCTAAAGCCCCACAACCTACGACCTACGACGACCTAAGGCTGTAGAACGATTTAAAGCCAGAAACGAGCTACTTGAAGGCTGAGACATTTCCACGGGAACGACCTAGCATAGGCAGAACGACCTAAGTGCATAATTTCACCAGAAACACTAAAAATTGGAGTTTTTCGCCAATCCAATCCAAACCAAATGCAGATGTACATGCTAAAGTGATAGGAAATCATTCCCAAACATCCATGATAGTTATAGGCAAGAATGTGAGATAAAAATCTCACCTTTTCACCAAATTATGAAGGTAAAGCTTGAAGGTGAATGGAGAAGCAACTACACGCTTGAATCCAATGCTTTTCCTTGAATTTGGAGTTGAATGATGGAGTTGGAGTTGAAACCTAGGCTTGGAGTTTCTAATTTCCCTTTTCACTCACCGTTAATGTTAAAGTTTGTGTTTGGTAGGAATTTATGAAGAGTGAGGGGAAGGAGAGAAGTGGGTTTAAGTTATAATGGCTAATCTAACCCAAAGTCTAAAGCGGGAAAAGTAAGTGAAATTTCACTAACTCCAAACCTATCAATATTTATACTTAAAAAGGTTGTAAACGGCATTTCGAACTCAATGGAAGTGGTCTCGAGTCCTAATTTGACCGTTTGCAAAAAGTAGCTTTTCGGACCAATATCCGATTAACGACAAAATATTTAAATAAAATATTTAAATATAAAATCGATAAATATGTGGGTTGTTACAAAAGGATACCTTAATCCCCTAATTTTACTCCTTCTTATTGCCTATATAAACCAAACATCCTCATTCATTATCATTTTACCTTTTGGCCTCTTCCTATATCCTCATTTGGTCACAAGCACTAAGTCCTCCCCATCTTCATTTCGAAATAAAAATAAAAATCAAATTAAATATATATCAAAGGTGGCGATCTCTTTATTTAGCTGCATTTTTTAAAGAGTGTGGATTTGGTCTATGGAGTTTTTGGGTTCAATATAATAGCTCGAAAATTCAAATAATAAATTAGAATATAAATAAGGGTTAAAATGTAATTTTACACAAAATGTATAACGACTTGGAATTTTGGTCATTGGATTTTGAATATTTAATGTAAGAAACCATTTTTTCATACCCCTTGAGCTTACAATAAAGCACACGTGTCCAACTGAAAGTGAACGAGAAGACCGATTGTTAGAGTAAATAAAAAGAAAAGAACAAAAAACAGAGAAAAACAGAATCTCACCATGGAATTGGTAACATATAATATAACAAGGATAGTAGAAACTGTCGCTCCAAACATACAGAGTATGTTAGAGTTAAAAACAAACCTTATCAGCTGGGCAGCTATAAAATTCTGACCTTACAAATAAATGCCGATAGGCATACTATATAGTACAGTGGAAAATAAAA
The DNA here is from genome assembly GCA_030765085.1 of Allium cepa. Classification (NCBI taxonomy): domain Eukaryota; kingdom Viridiplantae; phylum Streptophyta; class Magnoliopsida; order Asparagales; family Amaryllidaceae; genus Allium; species Allium cepa. The sequence continues at coordinate 750,913,142 of CM060931.1, read as the reverse complement.
TACTACGATGGGTTGATATTCACTCCCCTTCACAATCTCCAAAACTTCAAAGATGTCCTAGAAAAATACTCGGTCTGACCCAAGCATTATAAATAAATAACACGCGGATCAGTCTGGAAACACCAGAGTGAGATAACTCGAATAGTGGGGAACATATATAAAAGTTCTGTGAGATATTCCGCTAACGCGGAATGGGTTTTCACCTCACAAGAATAACATCCATGCAGGCAAGAGCAGAAATAAATATCAGGAAACAAATCCAAATATGAATGAGCATAAATAATATTAAACCAGACTTGAAAGAATAGAAATAAACCGAGTAAAATCCAAACTAGAAAAAATTGATAGAACAAGGGAAATAGTCCAACTTGATAGAATGGATTAAATAATGTAACAATCCAAACTTGATAGAATAGACTGAATAAGGTAACTGTCCAACTTGATAGAATGGACAGAATAAAGTAACGGTCCAACTTGATAGAATGGACAAAATCAATATTTAAATGTCGTGATAAGGAGTTGGCTTTACTCGCGGCAATTTAAAGCTAAAACAGATTCAGGGTCTTCGAATCAAATAAGGAAAGGAAATTTTCCAACAAATGACTAGGAGAGTGCGACCTCCCCTAAATATATCTCTAGTAATATATTCTTGAGAAGGACATATACTCGATGACCACCTTGAAAAAAATACCAGCCAGATCCAGCCAAACCTTTCCGAAATCCGATTATTTCACATCTAAATGCAAACTACTTTTCACGTGACGGTACACAAAAATCTAGATGAGATGTGAAATACCCTTTTGATAGGAGAAACGCCACATAGCTGGACAACCATAAGCTCTTTGGATTTAGTCATTTGCGACAAAGGATAACAAAGCTCAATGGAGAAATAAATCATCTTAGAATGACGATAATAAAATAGCTGAAGCAACCGATAGCTGAGATACCAACTATCGAGGATATAAAACGATTATATTGGAAATTAAGTCTTGTATACTTATCACCACTCATTGAATTCAAACTTGTATTTTTCTTGGTTAACAGTAGTACCAAGCAAGTCAATGCAGTGTTACCTCAAAGTCATGTCCAATGATTACTCTTAAATTTTGAAATAGCAACAAGTTTACTTCTTCAATGTTTAGTGCAAATTATACAAGTAAATCATTTCCATATAAGTGATTCGCTTTATGAAAATAATTCATTTCCACAAACGAATCAAACTTTTACTATTAAAAGTAATTGAACTTGTACTTGATTTCCATATTCTCATCTTGGTAAAACACTTTTAGAATTAGCTCCTGACTGTTAAAACGTTAAGAGAATAATTATTTCCAAGTGGACAACCACAAAGGCCTAAACCAACATCAGACCGAACATCTAGAAGGTTATCCAACTTAACATTCCAATAATCGAGTTTCAATTTTTTTTATAACTTTAAAACAATATTAATTATCTCGAAAGATGATTAATCGCATTTAAATTTTCTATTAAATAAACAAATCCTTCATCTATAATAAAATAAATAATTATTTCCAAACATTTACAAAACATTGGAAAATCAACTTTAAAATCTTTATTAAATCAGTTTATTAACTTTAAATCGGTTGATTAAAGCAATTTTTCATATTAGAAAATTTACGTAAGTCACTTTTATTAAATTGATTAATTAACTTTAAATATCATTAATTACATAGATTAATTAAATATTAATAATCATTAGTTAAAACGAATAAGTCATCTCAAATGTCATTTACTAAAATGATGAGTAATTTTAAATTCCATAAATTAAAGAGTTAATCAAGTTCAAATAATCATAAATTAAATGGATTAATTAAATTCAAACTCTAATATCTAAAACGGTTAATTAAAACATCATTTGTTAAAATTATTTATTTAATTATAAAGCATCATTAATTAAAATGATTTAACTAAATTATAAATATCATTAGTTAAACAATTGAGTAAATTCAAAACAATCATTAATTAAATGATTAATTAAATTCAGATATCATTATTTAAAATGATTTATGATATTTAGATATCATTACTTAAAATGATTATTAATTTCAATTATCATTAATTAAATTAATTAATTAATTAATAAAACACCATTATCATTAATTAAAAGAATTAATTAAACTTAGATAATCATTAATTAATATGATTAATTAAGTATAAAACATCATTAGCGAAAATCATTAATTAAATCTAAAGTTAAACCAATTTTAATTTTCGTATATTAAATTGGTTAATAAATCTCAAAACCAATTAATTAAAATGATTAATTATTTTAAATTATCATCAATCAAAATGATTAATGAATTTTAATATTTCGTTTAACAAAAACACAAGCTTAGGTTCATATGATAAGGTTTTGGAGATGAAATTTAATATACGACGGCATAACGAAAAATCTCTATGACGATATATAAACTATTAAATGAAATATCAGAAATTAATTTCAATTGATCATCAATAACAACATATGGATGTAAAAAATAATTTATAGGCAAGAAACCCCCCCTTTTTACATAATTTTCCTGCAAAACAATGGTTATAGATAATATATAGATAATCGTATTAGTTTATAATGATCAAATTAATATATCATCCATTTTCCAATTAGAAATTAAACCACACAAGCAATCAAACAATTAATTCACATCCAAGCAATAAATAAATTTTTATAGCATCATTGATATGATATAATAAAATTTAATGTGAGCTAAACTCACATTAATTTTCGTTTTCACTGAAACATCCCGATTTTGGACTAAAACCAAACGGTCGTCTGATTTTAGCCTAAATTTTCACTTACTCCAAATCCAACCAAACTAATTCCATCGCAAAGACCTCGATAGCACGAGTTCAACGCAAAAAATGACGTTTGAATCTGACCTCGTATGAGCGAGATACGAAATTTATATGTTACCGATAGATTTAAAAATTAAAAAACAACAACTATATTTACACTTTTACCCCTACTCCTAACTTCTTCTCTCTCGCTCAAAGTCATCTCCCTGCAAATTACTCGTACATGCCCATCCCTGACATGCCAATAATTCCTACATCTTTCAACGATTTTTGAATCCAGACATTGCTTTGAACTCCTCGACCAAATCTCCATCATCCAGTCACCACATCGCCTCGCCCCAAACTCCCAGGTAGAATGCGATTTGATGCTCCCCCATGGTCGTGCACAGTGCACCATGACCAACTTCGGCATGAACTCCTCCAACTTCGACACTAGGTGCAATTTTCAGTGCTAAATCCAAAACCAAATTCCAACTTGAAGATCGACGGCCGAAACTTAAGAATAATCCAACCCTGGCTAAAAAAAACAATGGTCGTGTCTTTGTAAATTTTTCAACATCCCAAAACATGGCCATACTCCAAAACGAGATTAAGGATTGGGAGATCTTGAGTAAACGAACCTTTTGAAACAAGCGACATGATTTTTAGAGGTGTATATCACCATAATTAAAATTTTGAATTCTTGAAATAGGAAAAACCTCCTAATCTTGTTTTACAGACAATGTATAAATAGAGTATGGAGGTGGGAGAGGTACAGGTCAGAGAAGATGAGGTATGGGCTGATGGCAAGGCAGCAATGGAAGGTATGCGTGCACACACACACACATATTAAATTTTAAAATATTCCACAAAACTTACCCAAAAATTTCGAAATCTAAACGAAGCGTGCCGTCTGGCGTTCTATATGTTATACTCCTATTTCAAACGCATTGGAACTTACTTCAGACCTAATTCGATCGTATGCAGAAGATAGGTTTTTGAATCTAGTTATTATATTAAATTTTCGATATTAGATTCTGTGTGTTTCGATCTCACACGACCAAATGATATGCTTGATCGCCATGAAATTCAACGGCGTAATATAATTCACTACTAAGGATCCAATGAAACTGGTTTCGTCGAAATCCGAGATTATGCTCCGAAAGGCTAATTTCACAGATTTAAATATCGTTCTAAATTTTAATTATTGATATTTATCCGATCTATTTATATTTGTAAACAAATTTACAAATTGAATTCTCTAATTTATTTATTGGTTAAAAGGAGTTAAATAAAATTATAAAATCTATTTAATTAACACTTAATTTACAACTCAAATATTTAATTATTCATTATATTTGGATTAAAGGTTATTAAATTACAAAATTCAATTATTTTAAATATTTAAAATTAATTAAACATTTAAAATCAAAAAACCACAATTTTGGATCGTTACATTCTCCCCTTCTTAAATGAATTTCATCCCCGAAATTCCTAAGGAAGAAAATGTTTCTAACCCTTTAATTTAAAACCATTAATTAAAATGAGTTATTAAACTTATTTTCAAAGCCAATTAGCTAGAATAAATTCCAAAGTCTCCAAGTCTTTTAAATTCATTCACCTTTACCAACTACCAACTGGATAGTTATAAACAAACCCTATCATAAAAACAAACTCTATCAACTGGATAGTTATAAAATCCTGACTTACAACCGATAGATATACTATATAGTACAGTGGAAAATAAACTAATACGATGGGTGAATCTTCAGCTCCCCTTTACGATCTACAAAACTTCAAAGACATCCTAGAAAAAAATACTCGGCCTAAACCGAGCATTATAATAAATAACATCCGGATCAGTCTGGAAATACCGGAGTAAGATAACTCAAATAGTGGGGAATATGTACAAAAGATATATGAGACCAAGCCGCTAATGCGGAATGGGTTTTCACCTCACAAGAATAACATCCATGTAAGCAAGAGCAGAAATAAGTATCAAGAAACAAATCCAAATATGAATAAGCGTAAATAATATTAAACCAAACTTGAAAGAATGGAAATAAATCGAGTAAAATCAAAACTAGACAGAATGGGTAGAACAAAGGAAACAGTCCAACTTGATAGAATGTACTCAATAAGGTAACAATCCAAACTTGATAGAATGGACTGAATAAGGTAACCGTCTAACTTGGTAGGATGGACAAAATAAGATAATAGTCCAACTTGATATAATGAACAAAATTAATATTTAAATTTCACGATGAAGAGTTGGCTCTACTCGTGGCAATTTAAAGCTAAAGCAGATTCAGGGTCTTCGAATCAAACAATGAAAGGAAATGTTCCAACAAATGACTAGGAGAGTGGCGATGTCTCATTGTTTATGTAGGGGACTAAACCCTATTTGTGGAGTTTTGCTCAAAATTGGTGGGGTAACGACCCATGGTCTTGGGCCGTTTGTGGAGCCTCGGCTCAAAATTGATAGTTAGCGACCATGGAATAGCGTTCCGTTTGTGATGCACGTGTTAGTAAGTTTTCATGCTCCCATTTGTGATAGGCCTCCCCTTTTGTGTTTTTTGGATTTCCAATTGATGATTTCTAGAATTTGTGTTTCATTAATTTTTGTGACTTACATTGATATGTTTTATCAATATTTTTGGTTGGTGAATACGTTAAAGAATATGACATTCTTTTTGGTGTTTGAGAATATTCGAGACATTGTATGATTTTTGTTGTTATCTAGTGTATGCTTGTCACGGTATGGCATTATTGTTATCATACAATTTTGTCATATCTCTTATCCTATCTCATTTTATATGATGTTTATAGTTAGACTAATCCATTTATTATTTTCTTCTTAAATAATACTCGGGTCAAACCAAGGTATTACAGCTGCTTCCACTTGACTTCTTAGTCGGGACTAGCTTTTGACTTTTGACTAACTACTTAGCTTAATAGTTTTTGGTTTATACATTCGAGATAGAGACCCCTTGATGTATACATATTCTTTTGTCTAGCACTTGTATCTATTCTTTTGTGATGTAGTGGATCTTCTATGACCACTACTTTGATGTACACTTTTATGTGTTATATTCATATCTATTTCCGCCTTAGTGATATGAATATTTATGACTAATTTATGTTATGTTTATTTTATATTTGTTTTCGAGGATCACATAACCACTGTGTAGTAGTTTTGAGTTTGTAATCGATGTGTCAGATTTGCTCTTGAAACGAAATGCATGTAATACTATCTGACATATCGGTACTCACACAAAGCAATTACACAGATGGTCGCTCCTCAACAGTCTTATTCTTCGTACTAGTCTACGGCATTACTTCGTAGTGTCCTTGGCTAGGGTGAGTATAGAAGTGGGGTGCCATAGGAATTTTTAACGATTTTGGTCAGTCGAGAAACTTCAGAGTTAATATAAATTGAAGTTAACAATTTTGAGAAATTATAAGAAATAAGTTTTGGTAACTTCTAAAATTTAAGAAAATAGTAAGTTAAAATAATTTTTAAATTTGTTGGATATTCATGTTAAGGAAAGCAGATTTGAAATTTAGCTATCATATGAAACTTAAGTAAGGTTTAAATGAATGGTTTTATGGAATGGTTTGTAGATAAATTTAGTTTTAAATGAAACACTTTTAGTAAATTGTGATTTAAAGTGAACGTGAATAAAAATAATTGGTAAAGTTAAGAAAAACCAATGGATAAGCTTGTAGGATATACGTAGATCATTTTATTCACATAAGTGTTTTTTGATCCAGATTCGAGTACACGGTTCCGAGGAGATTTACACCGGTACGAGATAGAATTTTTCAATCAAATCTTAACGGCCAACACTTAATATAGATTTTTAATTTGATTCTGATGTTTACTGACATAGCGTATGGCTAGGCTATGAAAGGGGAATGGAGTTTTTTAAACCTAGGACCGAATCAGAGTCTGCCCTAGAGGGGTCACGTGAGTGATCCTAGTCAGAAGTGAAATTCGCATGATCAGATTTAATATTGTGTACGGATGGTATATGTACATCAAATTGGATTTATTAAAATTATATGCTTTTGACATTTTTAAATGTATGTTATATAGTTGGATATTATTTATAAGTAAGATGTAGGTTCATGGAAGTAAATGCTAGTTTGATGCTTTTGGTTTCATGAGTAGAGTTTGATTGCTCGACAAATAAGTATATGTTTATAATATTTTTGGTTGATGATTTTATGTCCCAGATATAGGAGGCCACTTGTTCTTTTCTTTCTTTTATTGTTTTGGGTCTGTAAGGGTGATATTTTGTTTTTTCGATTGAGCCGTGCAAAGGAGACGCTATCTAAATTTTCCGTGATTTTAAATACTTAGAGGTTTTATAGTCCTTTTCAACTAGTTATTTTGAAAAGCTAATGGGTTTGGAGGCATTTTTATTATCTTTGGAATTTCGAGGGTGAAATTCTTTTAAGGGGAAAGAATGTAACGGCCCAGAATTTTGGTCATTGGATTTTGAATATTTAATTAATATTAAATATTGTAATAATTGGTATTTAATAGTTTAAAAAATTGAATTCGAATATATAGATTATTTAAAATCTTTGAATTGCTAAATTTAATATTTGAAAAATGTATTGAATATTTGGATTCTAAATAGCATATTATTTTAATGGATCGAATAGCTTTATTTAACTCCTTTTAAATAATATACAACAATGGTGAATTCATTTTGTAAATTATTTATAGTAATAAATGGTTAGAATGAATAATCAGAAAATAAATTATTATTTTTATGACTTGATTTTTATTAACTTATTTTTAATTTAATTTATTTGATTTTCCATAATTTTTAATTGGAAAACTATTTAAATAATCGTTTGACGATTTTCGATAAACGATGACATTTTTTTAATTTTATAAAATCCAATAACCAATGTATATTTTTTTGGAGCCATGTTGCTTTTCCAAGGGAGACCATGTTTGCTGTTTTTTGTTCAGAATTCGTATGAACGCAAAAATCTATGCAGAAAAACGCCGGGATTTGTAAAATTTATATAACTTAACACTTGTCATACCATCACCACTTGTTTCTTTTTCCCTTTTCCATTATCCCACCAAATTCAAGTTGAAAACAAAGAAACTTATAACCCATCTATCATAAAAATCATAACAATTCAAATAAAATCTAGAAAAATCAAAAGCTTATATCTTTTAGTTTGGGAAGTCTAGATCTACATATAGATGAGTTTATGGAGGGTGCGACAGCAATTTGAGGAAGTCGATGGCTTATGGTTGCGAGATGTTAAACTAGGGTTTTGGTTCTTGTGTAATCGAGGTGGAGTTGGATGAATCATGATTGGATTTGGGTTTGTGGTGGGACACTATAGCATGTGGCCCGATTTCATGGCGTGCAATTGTTTATAGGAAGGTGCAACCCATACAGTCGACTAAAAAGGGGCGAGTGTAGATTTTTTTAGGTAGTGTGCAGCCTTTAAGGTGGTGGAGGGGCGAAGAATTACAAAAGGAGGTGATCAGTGGTGGTTTCGTTGTGTTTAGTGGAAGAATGTGCTAAGGTGGTGAGAAGTGATCGACCATGGTTTTAGTCATCAGTTTTTAGAGCAGAAATGGGTTGGGAAAAAGCAATATAAAAGGGGTATTTAAATATAAATTGTAACTAGTAAATAATACTCTGATTTAATTTCTAAATCTTATGAATTGTATAAATTTCTCATACAAGGTCCAAATGAAACAAGACTATTTTCATTGTGCTCAAAATGATGTAGGCTTCACGGTGGAACTAGTTTGGTCAAATTTGGAACTAGTGGAAATTTGGGCTAAAATCGGATTTTGTTCGATCTTAGTTCAAACCGAAACACTTCAGTGCCAACTAGAATTTCAGTGAGTTAAACTCACCTTTTTAGTAAATAAGTTTGTTGTGCAGTAGATTTTTTTACGGTTTTTGTTTGGTGAAAATTATTGGCTGTTTAAAATATTTGATTTTTGAAAAGGGATTGATATTTAAAATTTAAATATAGGAAAATTTGTTGAGAAATATGGATTTCTCACCATAGTGATTTTTAGTTCAAGTTATTGCCTATTTATTTATTTGAGTTATATATATGTGATATAAATTGTTAAATGCAGAAATTAATTGTTGGCCATTTTGGATGTGACACCAACATATGTGAAAAGTTAAACCTTTAAAGTAAAAAAGGTAATAATAGCATCGGTTAGGTCCTATAGTAACTATTAGCCTCGATATAGTATTTTGGAAATACTGTCCGTTCCTATTTGATTTTGGAAATGATTTGCATTTTGGAAAATGATATTTAAATTTATCTTTTTAGAATTTTTATGATATTTTAATTTGAATGAGTTTTTAAACTTTTCTATTTTATTTCAACTTCTCAATTTATTCTTTCTAAATACATACATACATGCATACATACATACATACATACATACATACATATATATATATATATAAGTAAACGTTTTAATAATTAATTTGAAATATTTATCTTTATAGGAAATTATTGAATAATAAATGTTTTTTTAAAAGTAAATAAGAGGGGTTATCTTATATTTAAAAAAGAGTTGTTTAAAGAAGATAGAAATATTTGAAATAATTATTTATGAAACATTTTATGTAAAATGTAGCAATAAAGGAATAGATTTATAAATGGTATTTTATAAACGGGAAAATATTATCAGTCGATAAACTGGAGAAATAAATCACATTTGTGGATTTATAATAATATATGGAATGGTCGTTTTAGATAAGTAGTTGGTTCTATTTGGAATTTGAAAGTTTGCGATAAATTTGGAGACACATAAATGGTGTTTTATAAATAGGAATGGATTTATAAAAGGAATTTATGAATATGAAAGAAATGTTAAAAGTACTTCTTATAAATATAAAGGATGATTTAATAAAGATTTATAAATAGAAACTTGTTGTATAAAAGGAATTTTATAAATAAATTTAGAGTTTTATAATTATATTTGGGAATCTATAAAATGGAATTTATAGTTAAACTTATAGATTTACAAGAGAAGTTTATAAATGGTATTTCATAGCAAGGACTTATAAACGATGATTTATAAAAGTGGTTTATAAATAAAGTTTTATAAAGGAGTTTTTAAATGGAATTCTAAGTATTAAAGAGTCGTATAAAAGGGGAATTGTTGGGTTTATTTGTATTATTGTTTTTAAATGACAATTGTTCAACCCAAATAAGTGTGATTTTGGAAACAAAATATTTCTTAAAATTTGGGGGTATGGTCGTTCCATTGAAATAAGTATATGGGTATATTTTCTAAGTATTGAAAATGTAGTGTTTTATGAATATACTTATATTATTGATATAAATATACAGAAAAGTTTTCTAAGTTGAAAGTGAAATGCTTTTGCGAGTATGCTTATATAGGTGAAATAAGTATATTGATATTTTCAGGTACTAAAAAAGAGTAGAAAGTATTTGAAAATATATCATTATTGGAGTATTTTTATACAAGTATTTTCAAAGTGGGTTTTAATTAATGAAATCAGCAATTAAAGTGGTTTAGGGGTTAATGATCGTGCTTAATCCATTTTAGTTTCCTATCAAATAAATCTCTAATTTGTTGTTTGCTTTATCTCGATAGTTAAATAACCAACTATCAAACCATAGCCAAAATAATCCTTCTTAATTTTGGTGGTATGGAAACTCTCCATTCTTAATACCGAAGGATATAACTCTAGAAATGTCTAGGGGAAGTGCATGAGTTATATGGCACATTCATTTTCAATGATTTTATTTTTTATAAATCTCGTTATGTTCTCCTTGGACAAGTGATAGGGAGATCTGTCTGTATATTTCTAAAGAACTAGAGTTAAGTTTACCGAAAAATCGTGGATTGGTTTTTGGAGCATCTAGTAAGTAGGAGAGTGTACTTATATGAGATGATTCGAAACCATAACCACTCCAAAAAAAATATGATTTCAATTGTGGAGTTTCATGATTTATTAAGATTTAGGAATCCATGTGTGTTTCCAAGATCTGTTAAGATATGAGAATCCATGCGTGACTCCGAGATCTATTAAGATATGGAAATTCATGTGTGATTCCAAGAACTAGTGGGGGTTCTAAGATCTGTTTAGGAGGCGACGCATAAGCTGTAATGCTAGACATAGAAACATTAGCGGCAATCACTAAAACTAGAGATAGAATGTATAACCAGGGGGTTTAGCTAACCCATGAGGGTGTAATCCACACTCTTTCTAGTGATACCTATAGTTTATGCATGCAGGGAGCAATACTCGGCCTAGGTGGCCAACTATATATGTATTTTCTATATACCTCGGCTAGGAAGGTCGATGCTTCGGAAGGATATCTTCGATCCTTATGCAGGAGGACCATTCTTGAAGTACCAAGGGCCCCACCGTGGAATCCTACACATTAGCAAAAGAGTCTTAGCGGTTTTTTATTGTATACCTACTATTGTTGTGTTGTATATTCACAGACATCATACTTCTTGATTATTATATTTTCAACCTTGTACATTATTATAATATCACTGGATTTTCCTATGAAATGATTTAGTTATCGTAAGGTAAAATCCATCCATGTTTATGTGTGATGTGGTCTTACGAGATAGCTTATTTCAAAAAAGTTTTATAACATAAAAGTCCATTTGATATGTGCTTCTCACATCGGTTTATCGGACTGATCCGGGCATCATTTTTCTTATAATGCTTGGGTCAGACTGAGATTATTTACGCATCTAGTTAGGATGCTTTGGAGTTTCAGGAGATGAGTTGGATGCCTCCAAGACGTACTTATGTATATGTTATTTTCCACTGCATTGGTTATCTATCTTTATCAACATTTGTGAGGATATGTTGTTATAACAATTCAGACTAATGATTAATAGATTAACTATGATTTGATGTTTGTATATTACAGTTTTTCTTTTGTAAAGATCTGTTTTATATTATATGTTACTCATCACGATGTGAAATTCTTTTCTGCCTTTTTCTTTCTTTCTCCTAGTAGTCTACCTTTCCAGCACTTGGATGGTCGACATGTGAATACCATTGATATAATATTGTCAACTTATAAGGATCAAAAAGACGGTTTGTTACAAAATGGCAAAATCATAAATTCTCACAAACATTGGAATTATACCTCAAGACCTATTCCACTGTGTCCGGAATGCCATTTAGAGCTAGAAAATGTATACAACTTGTTAAATTTGAAAAAACATGTCAAAATTAGCGAAATTATAACGAACGGCTTTTTCATAATTATCAATTTCAGTTTTAGACCAGCTAATCCTAGTTTTTAGCTATATAACCCTAACCTTCGCTCATTTTTACTCTAAAACCTAGTTGTCACCTCTCTATTTTGTCTGTACAATTCTTCTTCCACCTCTACAAAAACTTCTCAAATCTATACAACACTTCAATTCTCCTCAAAAATTTCTACATCAAAACAAAACAAAACATATCTAATCTAAAGAAGAGAGGGACAGAAAATCAAGATTAGAAGAGAAAGAAGGGTGAACCAATCAAGCTTAGAGGTATGAAGAAGGAGATTCAACCAAAATTAGAAGAAGAAAGCTTTGTAAAAGTGGGTGAATTGATAACGATGCTATGATGATTCATAACTAATTAAATTTCTTTATAATTTTACTTGGCTTAAAAATATAAGTGTTAAATTTGGAATAATATTTTCAACCTACATTTTATTTGAATTACAGTTTCGTCTATAAATAAAAACGAACAATAATGATGGAAAATCCTAGGCGTTAATTTAATAAAAATAATTATAGAAAAGGGGAAAATATAGACTGGGGTAATTCACTTTAAATTCTACCGATTCAAACCTTTATGTGATCATGTTGGTGTAGTTTAAGTAAATGAAAGAGATTGAATACCCTTTAATTTCATCTTGGATTGATTATTTTATTTGAAATATAAATAAATTTTGATGCAAATATATAAATGTTTTGTTGGAACATTTTATATGATGTTGCATGTAAACACATGTATAAATCACCACCAAAACACTACTAAGATGAATCTTAACTCTATATTCGAATCTTTGAAGAAGATGACAAAGCAAACAAAAATAAACCTAAAAATATAAATATGGGAAAAAAATCAAAGCCAAACATTTGAAGGGAAAATTAAACCTTTGAATTAAAGTTCATACATTTGGATTGTAGACAATCCGAACCTAAGATAAGCTAGTTCAAATTCAACTCAATTCAGACATTTGAATCCTTTTTCAAATGTCTGGAATCACATTCAATCGTTTGAGAAAGGGAGTCAGGTATCTGAATGCCTATAAAAATATTTTTTATGAAAGAGGCATAGACGCCTGAAATTATTTGGATTGTTTCAACAAACGTAGGATGAATGATAAAGAGCATAAGACAGTTTAGATTGAGAAGGTGACATGCATGCTTTGGTAGGCTATAAATCATCGAGCTAGTATACTCAGCGTGAGCCCAGGCACTGCGATGTTCACTTAGTATGTAAGTGTGGTATACGTGGTTCATCATTGAGAATGTTAGCTCAATATTGATTAGGAAATTATTTATCGGGATCATATAGTAGAAATTGCCCTAGAGTTATTAGTTGTTAGATTGATGGTTAGAAACCTTCATAAATTGTTTATTTATGCAGGTGTATTAATAATTACCCATGGTTTGTAAAGTAACTAATCCTTAACTATGTAATACATGAACACAAATAGACACCATATGTTGTGTAGATTACAGATGAAGTTAATTGCTTGGGAACACCATACACTAGTAGTATAATTCATTCATCAGACTTTGTCTAATCCACTCCTTTTTTTTCTTTTTATACCCATTACAGAAGTACTGACTGGTAGGTGGTTTGGCTACGACATTGCGTCGAGTAGGAGACTAAGCACCCAGAGACACCCTTTTTATAGTTATTCTCCATGTATTTTATAAAATATTTTCCATCTGTTTTTTGGAGATAACATTGTATAGACTATGTATTACCGAGACTATTATTTAATTTGCTTATTTTCAGTACTTATATTTTATTTCGTTCCATTGTGAGACCTTAAATTATAAAATAATTTAAATATTATATTAATCCCTATGTCATGTAATGTTCAAAAATCTTGATGACTCGTACGCCTTGGCTTGATGCGAGTTCGAAAGTCACTTTAGGCCCTGAATCAGTGTGTCCAACGGTGCGGGTTGTCACAATTGATATCAAAGCCTCGATTCAGGATTATTTAGGGATTAGATATATATTAATAAAGCATATTTATATGTTTTCAAAAATTATTGTTATATATATATGTATGTATATAAGTATAACGTAAACGCACCCTCTTATTTCAGTAATGCTTATACCATCTGAGGAAATTTATCAATAATTTCCATTTACAAATAAGTGAGAATGAGGAATCAAACTAAGAATAGTTCTTGTGAGGCAGATGAGGTTCCAGGCATAAATGTTCCTATATGGTTTTTCTAGTATCTTCGGGCAAGAGGCCAGACTGAACTCAGCCTCAAAAGAGGACCCGTAGTGCAAGCGCAAGTTGTAGCTCCAGCTCCTCGCCCTGCTTTGGATTTCCTTAAGTTATGTTAGGAGTTTTGGAGTCTTGGTGGAAAAAATTATCGTGGGACTGAATCATTTGTTGTGATGCAGACATGGATGAGGAATTGTGATATGATTTTTGCTATGATGGGTGTGGAGGATGTATTAAAGAGACGGTTAGCTTCTTGGAATTTACAAGGAGAAGCCTTGAATTGGTGGAAGATTGTTATTGAGGAGACGAATGAGACTGGTATTTCTTAGACTGCTTTTAAGAGGTGCTTTGTGACTAAGTTCATTCTTGTGGTAGAATATGGAGTAGAGTTTAGAGAAGTTCATTCATTTGGAGCAACGATGCCCAAATGTCAAGGAATATGAGAATAAGTTTAATAAGCTAGCACAGTATGACATAGATCTTATAAATGCATTAGCGAAAAAGGCGATGAGTTTTCCCAATAGGCCGAATCTGTCTTTGAGTGGTATTGTTTTGAGCTATGTACCTACTAGAGCTTCTTTTAAAAGTTTGGTTGAAATGGCGTTGTTGAATTTTGGGAAGGAGGAACCTAAGAAGACAGGGGTAAAACTAGTTCAACAAGATTACCACAGAAGTGGAATGGGAGCTCAAGGCAAGATAACGAAGCTAAATTTTAAGTGTAAGAAGTGCTAAGGTGAAAGGCATTTAGCAAGGGATTGTAGGATGGGCATTGCAAAGATCAAATGCTACTAGTGCAACCAATTTGGGCACATGAAAAGAGAATGTCCAATACACCGAAGACTTATACCCAGATAGTTCCAACATATGCACTTGATGTTATTCCTAGTTGGAGTGCAGCTCCAGCTATGGATAAGGAAGAAGGCCGTCATAGAAAGTGTATTAACTATTTTTGAATTATCTATTCGTACTTTATTTGATGCAAGAGGCTCATTTATTTAGAGTAAACTAGTAGACGAATCGCTCTAAGAAACTAGTATAGTTATGTATCCCATAGTAGCATCAAACCTTGTTGGAGGCTGATTCATTTGACCATGAATTGTAAGGGTATGAAATTATATATTTTTGGTGTCGAGATTGATTGTGATGGTTTTGTTTCGGGACTCTTTTCGTTTATTTTAATTTTGAGAATAGACTGGATGACTATGTATGAAGCAGTGCTAGATTGCGATAGGAAGGTGGTTCGTTTAGGTACTTATAGTGGACATAGCCTTGAGGTTTACTGCATTCCCAAGAGTTCAGTTATGCTACGTTACCTATATTATTTAGACCTATCACATAATGGGTTTTCTTTAGTACTAGTAGTTTGTGATTACCCAAATGTCTTTTTCTTAAGTTTCTGGTCTTCCTCCCCATAAGGAGATCGAATTTTGAGTTTACCATAAAGAGAACGCTAGACTCATTTACTTATCTCCTAGGCATATAGCTCCTATAAAAAGACGCAAACTAAGTAAATGAATTATTGGAGAAGGCTTCATTCGAAGAAATATTTTAAAGTGGGGAACACCAGTTGTCTTTGCTACTAAAGCAAATGGCTCATCAAGGCTTGGCGTCAATTATCGTGACTTGAATAAACTGACAAAGAAGAATCATTATCCAATGGCCCGTATAGACGATCTCTTTGATCAGTTAATTGGAGCAAAGGTATTCTCCCATCTTGACTTGGATTTCCATCAGTTGCATGTAACTGAGGATAGTATTCAAAAAACTGCTTTTCGCACACCAATAGACTTTACAAGTGGTTAGTCATGCCATTTGGACTGACCAATGCATCAACATATTTCATCGACCTCATGAGTAGAGTCTTTAGAGGGTTTCTAAATAAGTTCACAGAAGTATTCGTTGATGCCATACTTTTCTATTCGGAACGTGAGAAAGATCATGTGTTGTTTTTAGGAGAAGTGATCAATACTCTCCCTATGCATAAGCTCGAGGAGAAAATTTTCAAATGTCGCTTTTGGTGCAAGAAGGTTCGCTTTCGAGGATATGTTGTCTCCGAGCAAAGATTGGCAGTCGATTCAAGTAAAGTTGCTACAGTACATGATTGGCATGTACTAAAGAATGCCACAGAGGTGAGAAGTTTTCTTGGTTTGCCTGCTATTATGGGAAGTTGACTTCACTAAAAAATTGTATCATTGACATGCCTTACCAAGAATTTTTTTGTTTTCTTATGGAACTCGGAATGCGAAGATGCTTTTATTATACCGAAGGAGTTGTTGATTAGTGCACCTGTTTTAGTACTCCTTAATGGTATGAAGGGTTCATAGTGTATACCAAGCTTGTGCTATAAGTTTGGGCGTAGTGTTCATGCAGGAGGGTAGAGTTGTTTATTATGATAGTCGATAATTGAAAATACATGAGATAAACTACCCGACCCATGATTTTGAGTAGACAACCATTGTCTTTACCCTCAATTCATGGAGGCATTAACTTTTAGGATAATGATTTAAGCTATGCATGGATCATAAGTCACTCAAGTATTTATTCTCCCAAAAGGATTTGAATTTGATGTAGCATAGGTGGATCAATTTCTTGACATTATATGATTTTGATATCTCATACACTCCAAGCAAGGGCAATGTCATGGCAGATACCTTAAGTAGAAAGCATGCGATGTTGAGCCCTATCTTTCTGGAATGGAAGCACTTTGAGTTCATTTCTACATTTAATTTTCGACCTTTATTGGACATTACAACATGATTATTGGCAACTTTAAATGTTCAACCTTCATTTATGGACCATAGTGGTTCAAGTCAGAGGTAAGACAAGGAGTCGGTGGACATTTTTGTGAAGCTGAATAGAAGAGAGCATTTGAGTCATTCATATCACTACTCCATTGATTAGAAAGGATGGTTGCGAAGAGTTGGTAGGTTGTGTGCCCCTCTTGTTAAAGAGTTGGAAGATATGGTACTACTAGAGTCCTATCGTTCTAGGATAACTATTTATCTCAGCGTTGATAAAATATATCATGATATGAAGAGAGTATTTTACTATCTTATTATGAAGAGACTTGTAGCGGAGTATGTTTCCAAGTGTGTGACTTATTGGAGGGTAAAGGCAAAGCAGAAAAGCCAGTGGATTGTTATAGCCATTGGATATTACGCAATGGAAATGGAAAAGTATCTCTATGGATTTTGTTGATGGGCTACCTAGGAGTAAAAGGGGCAATGAGAGTATTTGGATTATAGTTAATCGATCGACCAAGTGCACTCATTTTATTCCACTCGGTAGTATGAAGATAGGTGGCAACCTTATATGTGGAAGAGATAGTTTGGCTGCATCGAGTTCCTTCTAGCATTGTCAGTGATCGAGATCTATTTCTCACTAGTGATTTTTAGAGGATTCTTTAGGAGACCTTGAGCATTGAACTAAATTTGAGTACCACTTATCACCCACAAATAGATGGCCAAAATGAGAGGGTGAAATAAGTATTGGAGGACTTGCTACAAATGTATATCTCAAATTTGGGAGGTTCTTAGGAGGATCATTTTCCAATAGTAGAGTTTGCATATAATAATAGCTATAAGGCAAGTATTGCAATGGCACCATTCAAGGCATTGTATGGGAGTCCATATGGATCATTATCTTATTGGTGGGATACTACAGATGGAATCATTATTGGACTAGATATGATATGGGAGACTTTATAAAAAATAGACTTGATCCATAGAAGGTTGAAGACTGCCTAGGATAGGAAGAAATCATATGTTGATAAGAGACGCTAAGAGTTGGAGTTCGCAATGGGCGACATGGTCTTCATGAAGGTCTTGCCGCTTAGACACATTATGAGGTTTGGTAATTCAAAGAAGTTAGCATCAAGGTTTGTAGGCCTTTTTCAATCATGGAAGGAGTAGGGAAGTTAGCTTATAGAGTGGAGCTTCCCTAAAAGTTGGTGGGAGTTCACAATGATTTCCATGTGTTGCATTTGCGAAAGTGTCTATATGATTTAGCTGCTATGGTCGAGCCAAGTTAGTCGGAAGAAGTTGAAGTACGGAGAGAGAGTCACTTGTTTGTCATGAATTGGTTGGAGTCCAATGGGGAGATGAACCAACTTAGAGTACTTGGAAGCTCAAGGAGAAAATCAGAGCTACCCATTAAGAGCATTTTTCTGGTATGTTTCAATTTAAGTTAGTATGATTACTAGCACACATAGTATTTAGCTTAGTATATTCAATAAGGAGGAGTGTTTGGGTGCCTGACATGCCTTTTACCCCTAAATGTCAACACTAATACATTCATGGTATTCACGTGCCGAGTACTCAAGTGTTGGAAAGATGGATTGTTAGGGTAAAAAATAAAAGTAGAAAAAGAACAAAAATGAAGAGAGTAGAACATCTAAATCTCACAGTGGAACAATGATATATAATATCAAAAGGACAATACAAAATGTCACTATAAGATACACAACATTTCAAAGTTATGATTCTAAGTACTATCATCAGTCTGGACAGTTATAACAATCATCCTCACAAATGTTGACACATACATAGTAGTAGTGCAATAGAAATAAGAATACCATAGCAGGTGAAAGCATCCAGTTCATCTCTATGAGCTGCAAAGAATATCAACAAAAATCTACCATTCTCAGACCATTTGAAAGAGCACCCAAGGAATTAAGGGAAAGATAAAACCACGAGTCAGACATAAGTCCACTGTGAGAAACTCAAGTAATATGACATCCCATATAATAGCCTTTTGAGACCATTCAAACTACCATAATGGTTTTCCCCTCAAAAAAAATCAAAACCAGTTAATAAGTAAATAAAATGATATAATAGAAAGGGTCTAGGGTGTACAACATAAATCATAAATTAGCTATGTTGCTTGCATCTCATAACACAACAATATTAGAAGTATGACTAAAACTGCTAAGGCATGTTCGAATATGGATTTCCATGGAGGTCTCCTCGGTACATCGAGGCCGACCTCCTGACAAGGGTTAGCAACTACCTTTTGAAACCACATATATCTCTAAATAAAATATGTCACAATGGAAAACATAACCGGTCCACGCATGAACACATGATATTGAATACCAATAACTTTCACGCGCCTTAACCGAATGCATCTCTTGATATTTGGAGTTACCCTTGGGTTAGCGAAACCTACTGGCCATGCCCCTACTCTGTTTTTGCCATTTCCGATGGTGAAGTCATGTTCAACATCTCTTACACGAGTCTTCATCACTTGAACAGATCATAAACCTCTACATGGATTCCAACATCTCAAATAGTTCATGAATCTCTCTAGGGATTCCAGCACAAGTCAACCAACAAATGATAACGATGACCTCTCCCCTGGACTTAACCTTATGATAAATAGTTCAACCCTATAGCATTTGTCCAAAATGTTAACGCTGACCTCTCCCTTGGACTTAACCTTAGGATAGAAATTTCAACTCTATTATATTCCACTCCTTAACTGCTTCCAAAATATAAAACTCGTACATCAGTCTTGAAGTAGTTTTCTGCAAGTAATACATAAGTATACTTATCCAACCTCGGAATCTTCAAAACTAAATTGGTGAATTTTTGGTTAACACTATTCCGATCCTTTTAGAATTAAGCAAACGATATAAAGGAGTCCCCTTAGGGGATCTCATATATATGTATATGTATGTATATGTTCTTAAAGTAAGGGGACGTTTCGTGCATACGAGTCCTCTCAAAGGGATCTCAAACCGTACGAGGCCGCAAAGATTTTTATACTTCCTAAGTTAATTTGGTCAATTTTGATAGGAATAAAAATGATCGCATATGGAAATCAAATCTTGTATACTTATCACCCTTTCCGACCTATAGAATATAGTAGTCTATGATTTTTGTTTGATGATAATGAACACATACACATGATATATACATGTATGTATGTATTTTAATGTGTTTGTTGTAGTATTATTACAATATCATAGAAAGAAATAAACAAATAAATATTTTATTTCAATAAAAAATTAATAGAAAAATAACACAATAAGAACTCACATAATATGTTTAATACATTAGTTTATATACACTACTGTATACTCCTTCATATACATCAATTTACACTCTCTCACTCACAACACTTTCAATTCAGAAGTCACTCTACATTTGTCCTCACTCACTCAAATATAATTTTTATCTACTTGCTCCAGCCTTTGTCTAAACAGAAATTTGTTTTACCCGATAAATAATGAAGTGGTAATAAGCAAAAAAGAACAAACTGAAACTACAAAACTAATAATATATTTATCAATGTTGCCTTAGCTGATTAGTTTTTCTTCATATTTTAAAAGGAACCAAAAACAAGGAACATGGACCAGTACAACATGCATATATAAGGACCGATACAACATAGTCATGTTGGACAGAAATTCAAAGTCAAGCCAATGTGTGCACGAGTGACTTAATACATGCACAAGTGCAGCGACAATGCACGATCACAAGTACCAAAGTATTAGGCCACAAAACAAATCCAGTTGCACATCAAATAAAGTGGCAAATTAGAAAGCACACGACAACAAAGCATTTGAGAGATCTTTAAAGTGCAAAAAAATCAACTCAAGACCGAAAAGTGTGAACAAACCAGCAAGTACATCAAAGTCAGTTTCAAGCAGATCAGAACAAATTCAAGCACTTAGACATGCGCATAACCGAACCCAAAAAACAGGCACACACAACATATGCATGACATAACTCAAATCCCCAAAGCATGCAATAACTAATCGGTTTTAAAGTGCAAGTGACCAAACATGTATACTCAGTGCACAGATAGTCAAGCGCATGAGGGTATTCAAACATATAGACACACAACAAAACACAAAGGCAAGCTCGAAGTCAAGCAAACGCATAGAAGGCAAGCATACAAAGGAAGCACATAAGGCAAGAACACAAGGCACACATACAAAATCAAGGCAAGAAAGAAGACCGATGCATAACCCAGAAGTACACTACGATGTCATGTACATACACAAGACTAGTGCATAGCCCAGAAGTACATAGCAAGGTCTTACACACACATAAAAGAAAGTATAGGTAGTAACACGCTAAACAAGGCCGGAGAGTGCAAGCACTTAGGCAAGGACATAACTCAACAACACATACATATATACATATACAAATATATATGTACATAGACAACATGAACGTTTTAGAGTGTATAAATGAAATTCAGAATGATGGTTCATCTCAAATTTGGGCAAATCTACAAAATCAGGCCAAAGACAAAATATTGAGCAAGTCAAATTTTTTAAGCTAATAATTATAAATCAAGCCAGAGAATAAGTAGTATTCAAGTCAAAAGCCAAAAAAATAGGGTTGACACGTTCAAACCAAAAATCATAAAATATACAAAAATACAAGGAAGATTTGTCTCAATCCTTCCCTATATAAGAACCAATTCATCATCGGTAATAAACACTAGTCTGGGAGGAATAAATATTTGGATGTAACCAAAAAATCAAATCTGTACCCACTTATCAAATGCAAAGGTTCCTGACCAAGGAAGCAACCGCATTTGTCAATCTCCAAGAAATCGAAGATAATAATTAACATAGGAGTCTAGGCATGGCTATAGTAACAAATTGCAAAGCGGTGACTTCAAGATTGAAGGAGAAACCATAGAGGAAAGGAAAGAGGGACAACCTAAAATAATAAGAGGGAATATTTTTTATTTTTGTTTGGGCTGTACACAGAAGTGTATAAATAATATAATATATATTGTACTTAAAGGTTCTTTTAAGTTTTAACTTTTGTATTTTACTTTAATTCCAAAACTGTAGTTTTTAACTAGGACTGAACTACGGTTTTTAGTTTGGGAATTCTCAACTTGGGGACAAAGTTAATGCAAGATTTCTAAGCATAAGGTTAAAACAATCAGGTTAGCAATAGTCGCAAGTTTATAGGAAATCTACAAGCAGTTGATTGTTTAATTTTAGTAGAAACCTTGGGGGCAGCAGTAAGCAGGTTTTTCCAAAGCTGGGTAAATTATCTATTGCTTTTAATTTCACATTTACGTTATTATTATCTTTTCCGTGATTTTTATCATTCAGTGAATTTATAATAAACCCTATTAACCCTCCTTCTTGTTTAATTCAGTCCTACAAGTGGTATCAGGCTAGGTAGTCCAAATCACACTTTTTAAACTATAGCTACTTTAAATAATGCTTTTTATAAAATATAATGCATAGTTAGGCCACCCATGTTTAATGGCACTGATTATTCGTTTTGGAAAACTAGGATGAAGATTTTTCTAGATACTATCGAGCATGGGATATAATTGAAGCTAGTTATAGTCTGCCTACAATAAAATAGATAATCAAGAAGTCACTAAGCCTAAAGGTAAGTCGTAACGACCCAGAATTTTAGTCATTTGAAATAGGTATATTTAATTGATTTTAAATATTTAAAGGTTAATTTTATAAGCTGAATAACTTATATTTGAATATAGTGATTTAATTGGATAATTAAATTGTTAATTTAATATTTGAAATTGCAGAAATAATTGGAATTTGGATTTAAAGTGAATAAAAATGATTTATAAAGTTAAATTAAATCATATTTGATTTAGAATGATGTTATAGAACTTTTAAAATCGAATTAAAAGTTAAATTGTAGAAATTGAATATTATAATATTTAATTAACGTGTAAAAATAGCCATTTTTCAAAACAGTCTCGGATTTCGACCAAACTAATTTCATCGGATTCGTAATGCTATATTATTATAAGATTTCAAATTTCGTGTCAATCGGATTTACGGTTTTTCCGGGGCAAGCTAAAATGCGTAGAAATCGGTTTAAGTGAATTTTAAATTTAAATAGTCGATTCGAAAACCTATCTTTCAAATATGATCGAATTGGCTCCCGATATATATTCCATTGCGTTCGGAATAGGGGTAATACATTATAAACGTCAGGCGACACGCTTCGTTTCGAGTTTGGAAAATTTTCGGGTGAATAGTGTCGCGTAATTTTCTATATAAGGTCATAATTTTCATTATTTTTCACAAACCCTATACCAATTAGGGCTAGCCGCCACCTAAAACTCCAATGGCCAGGAATGCAACCTCTTCTTCCTCATTTTTCTTCAAATCCACACATTATTTCAAGAAATCTCCAACTACAAATTTGAAGAGGGCAACGAGACCTTCGCATCCAACGGTCATGATGGGGTATTACGCGGTGGATCATCAGAAAAATGCTCGCTTTCGTCCTCGGTTGCGCACGTATTTTCACACGACATGGGGGACCGAGCTTCACTCGCTCATGGCTGTAGGTGGAGTAAACGTTGGGCATCGATGTGGTGGTTGATCGACCTTAAATCGATTGAAGTGCGTGCGTTAATTCACGAATTTGGGCGGCAATTGGGTTTCACGGTTGAACAAAGAAACCGAGAGAGGAACAAAGAAGAAACGCACGGCTCTGATCTAGGGGTGGTGAAATCAACGGCCACGATCAAACTGAGGGTTTAAATTAAAAAGAAAATGTAAATTTATACTAAATTGTGTAATCTTTGTAACATCATAACTTTGTCATACGAGGTCGAAAATTGACGAAACGAATTGCGTTGGTTTCGTATTGATGAGCACTACGTGATGGAGCTAGTTTGTAGTTGATTGGAGATAGTGTGAATTTTGAGTAAATTTGAACGCTTGTTTAATTTTATTCGGAATAAAACACTGCAACTGCTATTGGAAGCGATGTTAGTACATCTCACGCTTTCTGACTCAATGATATTTTTATATAAGTGAGAAATAATTTATTATATGATGATTGATGATTGTCTGGATGATATATTGATTGGTATTTGGATATATTCCTGCCTATTGGAGCACATGAGACCCTATACGTTCCCGTGTATGAGAGGATGACCCTTTGTACGCGCGTCTGCCTTGAAGCAGATATTGTATACATATTCTAATATGTATATTTGTTGCAGGTGACAGGTTGGAGGGATCTAACTGGATTCCTCACCCGTATTGATTTATTTACAAATATTGTGATATATTCTGTTATCATATGATATATGATGTTTGGATGTTGTGATTGATGTATTTAGTGCTGTTGCAGCATTGCGCCTATTTTGGAGTTTTAAAAATGTTAAAGTGGTGATTTCGAAATTTAAAAAGGATTTTTAAAGTGATTTTGGAAATCGATGTTTTGTTAATTTTAAAGTGTTAAAGGAATTGGTTTATTTTAAATAAATAAACGTTATAATTTTTATGTTATAAAAATTATGGTTTTTGTGAAATAAAACCAGAATATGATTTCTGGAATGTGAAGTTAACTATTTTGTAAAATGGTTTAAATTGAGATTTTTGATTTATTATAAACGGTTTATATAAAAATTGATAAAATTGATATTTTATAAATTAAAATATTGGAATTAAAAAATGAGTTTTTGTAAGTGTTAAAATAAAGATATAAATGGATTTTATAAGTGAATACGATTTATATAATTTGTGAAGTTATAAAAGAACGAATTTGTAAATAAATGATATAAGTGAATTAACTTATAAATTGGATTTTGGCTATAAATGAGATGTAAATGGAATTGGTTAATAAAGTGATTTTATAACCTGAAGCTTTTATAAAATATATGAATGTGATTTATAAACGTTGTTTTGTAAATCCGAAATCAATTGAACTTGATAAGTAAATATGAAAGCTTATTAAAGGAGATATATCCACGATTTTGGACAGTGGATAATCCTTTAATTAAAAATGTAGAAGTGTTGAATGTGGTTAGAGATTTATATCCACGATTTTGGACAGTGGATAATTCTTGGATTAAATGTGTAGAAGCTTTAATTTGGTAAACGATTTGTATTCACGATTTAGACAGTGAATAATATTTTAAAACGGAAATTTTTGGAAAGTGAATATTATTAAATGGAGTTAAATGATTTTAAAGATGTTTTAAAATGTGTTAAGGATCGAAACCATAGATTTCAACATTCATTGTTGAAATAGACGTTTTCGAGAAGTAAGGAAATGATGGACTATAACACTGTTGTTATAGTAAATGATTTTCGAAAGAAAATGTTTTGTATAGTATGGCGGTTTATATATCTATCTTATTTTCGAATCCCTATACTGTTGATTTTAGGTTGTCGTAATGATGTTTTACGCAACATTCGTTTTGACCCAAATAAATGTGTTTAAAGAGAAGGTTTTCCTTATAGAATAAAATATGTACTTAATCGTGATTTAAATATATATAATATTTTCTAAGTGTTGAAAATAATTGATTTGTGAATTACTTATTTTTAAATAAGTATTTGGAAATGTTTTCCAACGTTGAAATGATTTTAAGAATATATCTTTTAAAAGATAATTTGAAGTGAATATTTAGCAAATGGTTTAATTAATAAAAGATTAATTAAAAGGGCTTGGTGATTGTTATGGTGCTGAATATTTGTTTGTTTGCTTTGATGTAAAATAACCGCTATCAAAATTGACTAAAATTTTAGTTCCTCGACTTGATGAACTATTAGTCGTACACTTAGTACGTAGCCTTCTGTGTAGGCTTGATTATCGTTTGTGTTGAGGATGTTGATTCGTATAGTGCGGAGTATTACTCCAATCTATCGAGCTTCCTTCTTGGCCCGAAGGATAGCATGTTGAAAGTTGGACACACGACAAGTCTATGAGATTTAGTTGCTGTGTGAGGTTGAGAAACGCTTTTGCGTTGTTGGTGTGAAGAGACCGGGATCAGATTTATCTGAAAACCACTTCGGACCAACGTATATGTGACGGTTGTGCAGGTTGCTTGTGATGATATTGATATTCCGGATTTTCATAGTGAGGGACTGCTTTTTGATCGTTTAGGGTTAAAATCCCAGTATACATCCAGTAGCAGTGGTCTCTTTATTATGAAATAACCAATGCGAGGACTATTCGCTACTAATCCTGGGGATTTCCTGACAGGATGTGGTAGGAAAGTACATTCGGTTTGTCCTGTTCCTGGACAACTTGTATGGATGTTTGTCTGACATTGCATTTCTATAGATTACGTACATTGGTTTTTACAAACGTACATCAGTGGTGGCAGAGAAGGCAACTTCTCTTAGCTTAACACCCTCCTTGAGACGTATGAGCTTAAGGGTTGTACTTTTGTGGAAGACAATTAGTAGTCAACGGAAATGGCCGTGTGGCATTCTAAGTGATGTGATTGTGCTTTGTAAAAGGTAATCATTACCTCTAGCCTCATTAACCGAAAATGTCCAAAACAGGGTTAGATGCGACAAGGCTAAGTGGGTCATTCCCAAGTAGGATATGGTCATCCTCTTCTAGATATATCTTTACACGCTATGACATCGTGTATCTGATTATTGTGGTTTGTATGCTATAAGGGCCCTCGGTAAAGATCGGTAACGACCGGAGGATGACATATTCGGTACCATCTAGTTATAGAGGTGGGCCAGTCTTGTGTTGATAGAGGGCAGATGTTCTGTGCCTCGGGTCATCCATCTAGAGGTGTACCCCTTTGGAAGGTAGTCCCTTCACCTGGTCATTTGTATGGAAATCCAAACTCCACTACGTGCTTGCCATTTTGATTGTATTACCCAATTGGGCTATATGCTGGAATTTAATCAATATAACAAGGCTATTAATATTATTTGTATATAGTAGACACTACTACAATATAAGAGGATTTGATATGATATGTTTTAGTTATCGTAAGGTAAAAACATGTCCGTGTTTATGTTTGGACTTGTTTTACGAGATACTTTTGTTTTGAAAACTAAGGAAGAGTTTGGTAATTTAATAAATTCAGCAGAGTGTGTTTATCACGCTGGTTTACTAGACTGATCCGGGCATTCTTCCCTTTCAATGCTCAGGTCAGGCCGAGTATATTTATAGGTCTAGATTTGATGCCTTTGGAGCTTCAGCAGGAGAGCTGGAGATCTTCATTTTCGTATACACGTATTTGTTTTGATTATCCGCTATGCTTTATTTGTTGTTGTATATTATCGGCAATTGTGAGGACGGGTTATTATAACTGTCTAAGCTGATAACTATTGATTGATTATTGAACTCTGATTGATGTGT
This sequence comes from Allium cepa, assembly GCA_030765085.1. NCBI lineage: Eukaryota > Viridiplantae > Streptophyta > Magnoliopsida > Asparagales > Amaryllidaceae > Allium > Allium cepa. The sequence goes on along the minus strand of CM060931.1, from coordinate 750,885,765 downwards.
GTGTGTGTGTGTATATACAGTTTCTGTTTTATTAAGATCATTGATATGATATTATATATTTTCCGCTGCGATGTGAGATTCTGTATTGTTCTGTTGGTTCTATCTTCCCTCTTTCTTCTCTTCTCTTCTCTTCTTCTCTCTTCTTTTCTTTCTCTTGATTTTCCGTCAATTTATGCTTTTTGGATCGGACATGTGTGGTTTACCGTCGATTCGGAGGGTACGGATTTGTGGGTCTTCACATAAGTGGGATGCAAATGAACTTGGTATTTATTGTTTATAGGCAAAGCTATGAACTCTATTATTTATGCCTTAGATAAAATAGAATATAATCATGTTTCTCATCATGGACTATGAAGGAAATTCGACATATGCTTGAAGTGATTCATGAAGGTACATCATAGGTCAAGCAATCTCCTCTAGCAATAATCATAGATGAATACAAGAATTTCGAAATGAAAAAGGATAAAAATATAAAGGAGATGTATGGATGGTTCTCAAATTCGAAATGCTAGGAAAAATCTACACAAAGTTGGAAATGGTTCAAAAAATTATAGGAATACACCAAAGAAATTTTGAAGCAAAAGTGATAGCAAACTAAGAATCCAAAGACCTAAGACAGTAAAAGTTGGAGGAATTAATAGGAAATCTCATCACATATGAGATGGAGCTGAAAGTCAGAGAAGAACGTGAAAGAGGAGACTTGAAAAGAAGTCAATTGCCTTAAAGAGTTCAACCAGTAATGAGGAAGAAGTTGATGCTACAACTAAGGTAGCATGATTAACGAAAGGATTCAAAACGTGGACCAAAAATCATGGAAATTCAACAATAAACCAATGAATAAAAAAGGAACATTGCTAAAGTACTGGATGATTTCGGGGAAGAAATTTTGTGTCATAGATGTAACGACTTACCTTTTCGACCTTCAAATGTTGAAAATAATGCATCCACGATATTTACATGCCGAGCATCCAAGTGCTAGCAAAACATATTATTAGGGTAAAATAAAAGGAAAATGAAAAGGAAAAATAAAGAAGAGAACAAAACATCAGAATCTCACAACAAAACGATAACATATGATATCAAAAAGAACAATAAAAAGTGTTACTCTAAGATACATAGCATTTCAGAGTTACAATCCTAAGTATTATCATTAGTCTGGATAGCTATAACAACCTATCCTCACAAATACTGATTTATGCATAATAGTAGTGCAACAGAAATTAGAAAACTATAGTAGGTGAAAGCATCCAGCTCGTCTCCTTAAGCTATAAAGAATATCAATGAAAATCTGCCTTTCTCAAACCACTGAAAGAGCATCTATGGAATTAAGGGGAAGATAAATCCATGGGTTATAAAATATCTAGTATGACAAACTCAAGAAACACGTGGCCATATAATAGTAACTTTTGAGACGTTTGAATCACCATAATGAGTTTCCCTCAAAGGAACTATAACGACCCGGAATTTCAAACACTTTATATTTAAATATCTGAATTATTAAAATATTTGAATCTTCGATTTAATGTGAATAAATATGATTTTATAACCTTACCAACCCATTTTGTAATAATATCTAATGATAAGAAATTCGTTTATGGAAATTTTTTTATAAAAATAAACAGTTCGAAGAAATATCGATAATGTGACCGAAAATCGTTCTATCGATAAACGATTTATTTAAAAAAAGTTGTTTGAACTTTCTAGACTTGCGTGAAAAATAAAATAACACATATTCACACATTTACAACTACTTAATTCACCTTTGTTCTTAACCAAAAAATTAACTAAAAGCAAGAAGAATTAAGGGGACAAAAGGACCCCTAACTCAAGGCATGGTTTAGAGAGTGAAACATGGAAAGCATTGTGTGTATAAGCCAAGACATCTCTCTTTTCATAATTATAGCCATCCACTTTAGGGGAATAAAGGAGGTCAAACTGCTTCTTAAAATATTTTCAAACAATCCCTTTTCATTCATTAGTTCATTTGCCAAAAGTTTGAAAAAAAGATTGGAAATTGAAACTCTTCTTCACTCTCTTCTCCTATTCATAATTCCTAAATGAAAATAAATACAAATTAACTCTATATCCTCCCAAACTCAAATACAATTCTCGCTACAACATTACAACAATTACTAGCAAGTCAAAATAAGAAGAAGTGAAGCATAACCCACTTAAACCCTTCGTGGCCATGTGCATTTTAAGGAGCTAAGAGGGCCTTGGATGTGAGCAATTTTAGGGCTATGGTGAGCTTGGACGCGGGAAGGTTAATTGGTAAGAAGGTTTGGGTGTTGTTTTGGTTGAGGTAGGAAGATGGTAGTAAATGGTTTGAATATAGAAGAGTTTTCTCACCATCAATATATATACAATGATGCTTGTGTGTTGTTTAAATTATAGTATTTATGTTTGATTTTATATTGTTTGATTTGTTGATTCTTGATTTGGAAAGCAATGATATATGTAAATGGTTGGTTTGAACTTGTATGACTTGTTGCATAGCCTTGAAACAAAGCACATAAGTATTAGTAGTGGGTGTAATTAATTTGGACTTGAAATGGAATTTTTCATATAGCGACAGTTCTATAGAAGCTATTTGATGTTGTGTATTTTATTGCTGTTTTGAATATTGTGTTTCATGTATAAATGTCGTTTATATGCTTTTCTATGCTTCTTTTAGACGTGATTTGAAGTCGAGAATTATTATATATATATATGTGAATGAATGAAGTTGAATTGAATTTGGAATTGTTCGTATAGTGATAGTCACTATAAATGCACTTTGAATTCCCTCTCTTCTATCTTACCTTTTTGTGAATGATTTTTGAATTAGATTTTTAGTTGCATTCTACACGCAAACTAGTATAAAATATAGTACGTAATTGAGTTGAAAAGTTATTTAATTTATAAAACAAAACTGTAAAAGTTATGGTCCACATATCGGTAGTCGGACGCACTTTGATATTGTAAAAATTGTGAGGATCTGATGTTTTTGTTATCTATTTTCTTATTCCTTTTATTTTCTTCCTTTTATTTTACCCTGACAATCGGCCTTTCCAGCACTTTGTCGTTTGGTATGCGAATATTGTGGATGTATTGGTGTCGACATTCAAAGTAAAAAAGGGCAATCGTTGCAAGAACCAAATCATCTGATAAGTACATAAGGTGATATAATATATAATGTTTAGAGTGTATAATATGAATCAGAAAATAGATGTGCTGTTTGCATCTCACAACACAAAAATATTAGAAGTACCACTAAATCCACTAAGGTACATTTGCATATGGATTTCCGTGGAGGTCTCCTCGGTAAAAACAGAAAGTCAACCTTCTACACAAGAGTCAGAAGCCACCTTCCGAAAACGCGTATATCTCTAGATAAAATATGTCAGTAGGCAAATATAGCTGGTCTACATCCGAACACATGGTACTGAATACCAACAACTCCTATGTGCCTCAATTGAAAGCCTCTCTAGATATTTGAATTTGATGTACTCTAGGGTTAGCTAAACCCATTGGCTATGCATCATACTCTATTTTCTACCATGATGGTGAAGTCACGTTCAGAATCTCTCAAACAATTCTTTATTACTTGAATAGATCTTAAACCTCTCTTCTGATTCAACATCTCGAACAGTTCACAAAACTCTCCAAGGATCCCAGCAAAAATAGTCAGCCAAATGCTAAGTTGACCTCTCCCTTGGACTTAACCTTAGGATAGACAGTTCAACTCTATAGCATTCCACTCCACAACTGCTTCCAAAACATAGAACATGCGTATTAGTATTGAAGTGGTTTTTGGTAAGTAATACACTTATCCAACCGTCGTCTCGTTAAAACTAAATCGATGAATTTTCGATTAACTCAATTATGGCTCTTTAAGAATTAAACAAATGATATAAAAGAGTCCTCCTCGGGGGATCTCATATATACACATTCTTAAAGTAAGAGACTATTCATATGAATGAGTCCCTCCCCCTCGAGGATCTCAAGATGTATTAATACATAATGTTTACATGTACTTCAAAAGCTAAATTTGGTTAATTTCGGTAGTCGACTATCAAGTACAAAGTAGAAAGGATCGCATAAGGAAATAAAGTCTCCTATACTTATCACATTTCTGACTTTCTCAACTTATACTATCCCTTATTTAAAAGTGAAGTTGGTAGGTTAGAGCACTATTGCTTCTAAATTATACTCAAACATCATTGTTAACTTTCGTAAATAGAATAAACCTACTTTGTCGGTTTTTAGTGCTAAGTACATGACTAAATACTTTACATACAAGTAAACACACAAAGCACAATTAAGTCTGATAAGTAACTTCTAATCCCCTTTTTATTATTATATTAATCATAACTTCTTTGTAAATACTTGTATGTATATTTAAAATATCATTATAAAAGATATGTACATATATAATGCTATTTCACTATTCATTTGCACTATTTATTTATACATTTTTCAATATTTAGAAACATATTCATGTTCTTATCCCACATCGCATAAGAATATTCAGAAATATTAAATAGTATTTCACAACTCCAAAAGTATAACTAAATGGGTTAAAAAATGTTCTTAAACATTATCACTATAAACCTAAAACCATTTTATACTCAATATTATCTTTGAAACATTTATTTTAAGGATCTAGGTACATCTACACTTATTGAACAAGGTAATGTACTTTTAATTAACTTTAAGAAACCACTTATTATAACATAAGTGTTATAATCCTAAACTTGTTTTATCCTTTTCTAAAATACTTAACTTACTTTTCCAAACTTATACACACACGCCACACTTTAAAATACTTATAAATATGTTTTAAATATCCATGTAATTTTATGCAAAAATATTTATGTTTTAAATGGGTTAAAATATCTTGAACTTGATTATGATTACAAGAATGTTTGGATCGGCTGGGTTCCATTAGTACAAGAATGAAGAATAAAAATAAAAGAGACTTTGCAGCAGAAAGTAGGGGCCCTTTTTGGATCCCATGCTTGCTGTATTTATACAGGAAGATGTGTACGGATCGAGCTAAAATTTCAGTAGAAGAACCTCCAGGCCAAGATGAGGCAACATAAGAATTTTTAGGTCCATTGGAGCCTGTAATAGGAGTCAGCCATGACTCCAATTTTGGCATCCAAATGGGGTCCGATCCCTATGGTGGGGCCCCTCATGATGTTACCTACTTGCTCTCGAAATTTCATATCATTCCGACTTAGTGTTTATGAGATATCGCTTTTTCTGTAAAATTATGTTGTATGCATTATAATTTCAGCCTATCTTTTTAGAAGGATAAGGAATGATCCCTCCAATCTCCTCTAATTGGGGTATGATCCCTAGAGGGTATTCTCCACTTTATAATGTGCTTATACTCCAAGTTTCATGTTGATAGCATCCGTAGATTTTTAGTTATTGACCGATCATTGTTGCAATATGTAGTGAAAGTTGAACATGGCCGTTCCCTTTTATACCAATCCTTTTTCATAAATGAAGTAATTTGCCCATAACTTGAGCATACAAACTTCAAATGACTTGGAACTTGAAAAGTAGCCTTATGAGGCCTTCCTTATCACTCCATATCGATCCCACCTAGTTTGGTATAGAAATTGAGGATCAATATCGATTCCCTAGGGAAAGGGACAAGCATTAATCCCCCGCCTAGGGGAGGCGTTATCCCATGCTTATAATGTAACGACCCGAAATTTCCAAACCCGAAAATTTCAGATAGTTATGAAAAAGAAGAAAGAGATAAAAGAAGAACAACAAAAACACCAAACATCTCACATTCGCAGCAGATAAAATATAATAATAAATAATAACAGTTTACAAAAAAAATACTATATCTGTCGATTACATTTATATATACATCAGAGTTTCACATATATAAATATAGTCACTGAGTATACAATTATCATGTCATATGATATACAATAATTATAATAGGGTGAAAGCACTCCATACATTCTTGCCATCCAGCTCGACCCCTGAGTTCCAGAACGTACTTACCTGAAAATCTGTAATACTCGGTCTGACCCGAGCATTACACCAAAGTAACACCCGGGTCAGGCTGGAAACTAGCGTGAGTAAACCCAACTAACATGGAATACAAAGCATACAACTTTTATAGAACCCGGGGTAACTCAAACCAATTTTACAAATCCACAATATGTCATAGACATAATTTCTTTCACACATAAGTTTCCTAAGTGCCAACATTTCGATCAAATAGTCCGATTCACTTAAAAATGTTTCATTCCAACTGGTTAATCCCACATATCAATTTATAAGAATTCGAAGTGGTTCCGGGTATTTCCCAATACCCGATCCTGGCCTCTTCGAAACTCATGTTATCCGAACCCAAGATATTCAAATAAAATACACCACATTTCATATCAAAGATATCATCTCACTCAAACATCCAATACCATTCAATCATCCATAGGCAAATTTGATTACTTTCAAATCAATTCAAATTAATCCTGATTGAATTTCTATCCTCATCCCCTTAGATTCCTTTATTCAATATTAATTAATTTCAAATCGATCAATTAATCAATCCTTCATTATTCATCTTAATTAATCGCACTGGATTAATTATCTTTCAATTTCATTTAAACAACTATCTTTGAGTAACTTCATCATATTACTTATCCTTAACCAAACAATAAGTAATCTTAATTACTTCATGAACAAGTTAGCTATTTTAGTTACATTAATCTTTAATTATTTATATTAACTTCACATAAGACACGAATTAATGATTAATCAATCTTAATCAATCTTTAATTACGTCCTTGATTATATAAATTAACGATTTCCAATTATAATTTTAATTTATCCTAATCTAAATTAAATTCATTAAACAATTAATCATTAATTAAACCACAAATACTAACAATTCTTGATTTATCTCAACCTTTAAATTAACTATCTATTTATTTACTCTTTAAATAAATCAATTCCCTCTTAATTAATCGTCTTAATTAATCTCTTGATTAATCACACAAAGTAATTTTATTTTATTTTAATTTAATTAAGTAATTATTCATCAAACCATCCGTTGATTATTCTGAATTAATTAAACTTCATTAATTAACTTAATCCATAATTAATTAATTCCAAACACTTAATTACAAAATTAATTAACCCAAATTATACATTAATTGAACTAATTGATTATTTATTTTAATTACGCTTCAAATTTGATGAACCAGAAATCATTAAGCCCTTAACAACATTAGAATGAAAACATTTTCTTATTTATAACATTTAATCTAGACAATTTAAAATCCCGAACACTTCGAGTCAACAACAATTAACTCGAGATCAAACCAAAACAAGTCACATCATCTTCAATAGCACATCCAATCAAGTTATTCATCCAACCAATTATTTAAATTTAACCACTTAAATTTAAATAGAAATCACAGAGTGAGATTTACTCACCTTTGATTTTGCAATCCAAATCCAATCTCGTCTTGTTTTCTCTAGATTTTAACCTTGTCCAAATAGTATGGATTTTATTAATACTTGAAATAATTGGCCAAACTAATTTCCATTTAATAATTTTATTTAATAATTTAATTTCAAACCAATTTTCTTTTAATAAAATATTTTTTTGCCCCAAACCTCGTATATATTTAAAATTTAAACTTGTATTATTAAAAAAAAAAAATCAAATTTGAAAGAAATAACCTGATAATGCCTTAAACTCGCTGAATACATCTGCATAGCGCGCGTGCTCCTGCCATCGAGCCTCGCCGTCACACGCACGCCTTTCCAAGACCACCAGCGACCACTCCATCATCCACACCACTGCCTTGTTGACCACATCGATCTCGCACCACCGCCCATCCATCCATGCTACCCACAACGAGCGCGACAACCTCCACACCCACGCGAACCCCGTCACCATCAAGAATTGCGGCCTCAAGCTCGCGCTTCATCACCACCGCGACTCCACGCTAGTCGTCGAAACCTCCCCGTGTTGAGCAGCAACGTCACTCGTGCTTGCTCAACCCTAGTTCCCAGATTCCGTTCGAACTCGAGGCATCCCACTACATCGACTTCAAATCGAATCGCCTCGCCTCCAAATATGCTTCCATCATCGCGATGTCGATTGCGATTTTGATGGGCCGGCACGGCCATTACTCTTTTTTTTGGTTTCGAAGTGATTGCCTCCCTTTTCAATTTTTTTCTTTTTTAATAAGAACGAGATCGCGATTTGAAGTGAATTAGAGGGGAGGAGAATAGATTTCAGCCGAAAGGGGAGATTCGACTTTTAAGAGGATGGATTGGCGTGTCAGGAAAGGAAGAACGGCGTATTGAAGAAGGTTGCTTATTATATATATTTTATTATTATTAATACTCTTATATTTTACAAGCTGTTCGAACGAACTCCGAAGCAGACAAGCCGCCAGGCGTTTATAAGGTTTTCCCCGCATTCCGAACGCTATAGAACGTGTTTCGGAGGCTAATTTGATCGTATGCGCGAGTTACGGAATTAAACGATTGATATTAAATTAAATCGATTAAAATAAATCTAAGCGTTTCGAGTTGCCAGGGTCAAACGACAACTCCGATTGCTACGAAAAATGAAACCCGATAATAACTAACTATTACGGATCCAATGGAACTGATTTCGTCGAATTCCGAGACTGTGCCTCGGAAGGATATTTTTAAATTCAATTTAAACGATATATTATTAAAATTGAACCAAACACTTCCAAACTCAATTTCAACACTTTCACTACCTTCCGTGCTATCAATAAATTTTTTATAAGCCTTTAAATTATTTTTAACAGGCTTAAAACTCCAGATTCAGCGTTTTACCCAATTTCAAATTCTATGATTAAATATTTAACCTATATAATTCAATAATTTAATTATTAAGTAAATATTGATGTCTTGAATTTCAAGTTAAAATTAACTTTTAAATATTTAGAATTAATTAATTATTCCAATTTAAATTGTTAGAAATTCCGGGTCGTCACATTCCTTCCACCTTAAAAGAATTTCGTCCCCGAAATTACTAGTTAGGAAGAATGGACCAATACCCGTTTACCTTTTCTCCAAAACCAATAGTTTTATCAACATCCTACCAACTATCTTTTTTTAAGACCCACTATCCCCTTAACCCATTACCAAAATCTTCTGTAGTTTCAAATAATACCCTATTGCTCAATCACTTAAATTTCAATTTAAAACCAAATTTGAAATTATCAAAATTTTCTCAAAAATTTTCTAATTCTCTAAATTTCCGAAATTTTTTGCCAGCGTCTCCTTTGCGCGGCTAGCTCGGTACAACTACGAAAGGCCTCTACGGGCTCCCAAATTCCAAAAGAAAACAAAAGCCAAGTGACTACATCAAAAACCCAATCCAATTTCATACAGAAACTTAAATACATACCTTTTTGTCGGGCAATTCAAATTTATCTTTTGGAACCAAATCCAATTTCCTTTCTCTTAATACTTGCATATCTTACTTAGCAACAATATTCAATCATAACCTTTCAAGTATAACTGATTCACATTAGTTCATCCACTAATTTACTTTAATTTTTAATTTGAAATTGTTTTGTCGTTAATAAAAAAATTTCCAAAAATTTTCTAACTCCCAAAATTTTCGAAATTTTTTGGCATGGTCTCCCTTGTACGAAGGAGCTTTTGCAATTTGAAAAGAGATATAAATATGTATACATCGACCCACATGGTCGGAAAAAAGCAAAAACAGTTCATATTTCCTATTTTTATTGCGTAGGCGTACCTTATTTAGCATTTTAAGCAAGCAACTTATTAATTTAAGCAATTAGCGTAATCCAAACCAACCAGACGGCTCCCCAGTACCTGTACTTTCTCAATTTACATATGTAAGTGCAAATATAGAAAATCTATTAGTATTTCACTTATTTTCAATAGCTAAACACAAGCATTTCGAAAGCAACAAACACCAAACGCTTACCATAAGCGATTTATATAACTTTAAAGATTATTCAATTGCTTTCTATCAATTCATAAGCCGTTTCATTCAGTTTCAATGGTTTGCAACTCAATTTCTTACATACAATTTATTTTTAATCCAAACAAGTTCATATTCACTTCAAATGATTTCAAAATCAATTTAATTTAATCTCTGTCGACTCATAGAATTTTAATTATTTTGTTTAAGTCAAATGACAATTTATTTTATGCAAATTTGACAATATTCGCTTAATAGGGTATTATATTTTAGTTTATAGCTACTTTAAATAAATTTTCAATTCGTTTTATATTTAATTCCATTTCATTTCTAATTTATTCACCCAACCATTCATTAGCTCGACACATTTCATTCTTGTATACTACTAGCCATTCCCAAATTAATTCAATCCAAGCTTAAATTAATGGGTTTTCACCCTTATTCGAAACCAAGCTTCCATAAATTTTAAACTTAAGTTAATTTACTTTAATGTATTCCAACATCAAACTTAAGTTTACTTCCATTTGATCCTCATTTAATCAACTTCCATTAAATTCAGTTAGCCCATCAATTTTAAATTTTAATTTTGATTCACCTTCTCAATTTCCAAAATAATATCCAAGCACATACATAACTCATTTATACTTCAAATTAATATGCCACCGACCTTAAGTTCAGTTTGATAATCCAATTTCAATCACAACTTGATTTAGTTTTTATGTAATCAGACTTCATTCAATTATTATTTAATTCAATTAATCCATTATAAATTTTTAATTTACTTACTTAATTCATTTTCGAATTCCTTTTATTAATATAAGGCCATTCTCAATTTATTTCTATTCACTTGGATTTTGTTTTGCAACTTAAACTATTTCTATTATAATCACTTCCATTACATATGACATCACTTCTCTTATATCTAATTTACTAGCAAATTCATTAAATATTATTCAAGTCACCCATGAATTTTATTTGTAATTCAAACCATCACATTTTCCAATCCAACTCAATTTTATTTTTATTTTACAACATTTCCTCTTTTTAATTCATTATCAAATCCAAGTCGATTTCTATCTACAATTCTAATTCATTTCCAAACTCCATTATTAATTTACAATCCATTTATTTACCAAAGTTAAATTTTATTAACATGCTCAATCAAACAATTATTTAACCAATTAGCTTATTTCCAACTTCTAAATCTATATTATATTTTAATTACAAAATCACTTCATTAAAATTCTAGTTTGGATTTCCTTTTATTTCCCCAAAATTCCAACATCTTTATTTAAAATTTTTTAGAAATGCTTTTAATTTCACATCATACTTAATAAAATAACTCTTTATAAAAATACCTTTTATAACTCGATGTCTCAACCAGTCCATCCTTGTTCTCACAGAAATTCAGTCATACGTTGATGAGGCGTAGGACTGAAAACCTATAAGTACTTGGCAAACCCGTTTTCAACATCCAGTGAAAATACTTTTGAAAAATAATTTTATTGAAAAAATAGAAAACAGTTTTTGAAAATAGAGGAAATATCTTTGGTGAGAATGCTCTGGAAATCATCACCCCCATCCATGCTCGCAGTTAACCCGATGGTTACGTTGCCATCCCGACAAAACCCATAGATAACTGTAGGCCTCCGCGCCTCTCGATTACACCGTGGAACCCACGACAGATCGCAGCTACAACTGGATTTATGTAGCTATCATAGCAAAAACCTATATAACTGTAGGCATCAGCGCCATCGAATTTCGCTGCCAAAAATGAAACTCCTCCACTCCACTTGACCATAGGTCGCAGTCTACCGATGTTGCATTGCCTTTCCAGCAAAATCAAGTGTAGACTGTTGGCACTCATCCTCCACACGAATTTTGCTATGGTCCCCACGGTAGATAGCATCGACATCGAGTTACACTGTCGTCTCAGCATAACCCAAATGCCTCTGTAGGCATCAGCGCCCTCGACTTTCGCTACCCAATAATCCTCAGGAACTAGTTTTGTCCGGACTCCTAACAGGATCAACTTTAGAATCCCCCTTGGGGCCTAAGGCAACACCACCCGGTGGCACTCCTGAGAAGTTCATTTCAAGGGAGCACCTTTTTCCCCAGAGCCATCATCAAAACATTTTATACTATACACATATAGTATCTTGAAATCATACACCTAGTATGATCTCATACAAAGCTCATTTATACAAAATCGATTATTCCAAAATCGGTAATTTCAAACTAGGCTTTCCAAATTCTCATGTTAATTTTACCCAAAAATCAAAAGCCTTCCCAAATCCAAAGGTTCTCAAATCCTATTTCCAAAATCCTCATATGATCCTTTATATATATATACACAGATATATATAATTTTTAAAACGTTGGATCATTTCCAACTTGTATAAAACCCTTTTATACTTCAAACACTTTCAAAAATCCTTTTCTTCCGGCAATAGATTTAACAAGGAAATATTTATCTTATATAACAAAGATATATATAACTTTGTTTATTCAAATCAAATATTCAAATTTGATTACTCTTTCCAATATCAATTTCATTCAAATCCGTACGATGTACACATATCATCAGTACGCTATATCAACCTGATCGCTCATTCGATCACACAATTTCACTTCCAAACTAGTATCGTCCACCCGACTTCCTAGTGCGGACTCAGATCTGGTTTCTTGATTAGAAACCTCCATTCTCCTTGCATAGCTATAACTATGGTAGAGAACATTCAGAACCAATCAACAATCCATATCTAGGTTCGCCGTTGAAAATCGAGTGAAAAATCCCAACTCGGATCGATAAACTAACTCGAAATTCTGTGCTCGAATCTGGATCAAATCACTATACGAATAGAATAATATACGTACATCCTACGTATTTATTTCCATTGATTATCAGCCAAATCAATTTCCCATTTCTATTCTCATTCTCTTGAATTTTCATTCACTTAGTTACAATTGTCTCAATTCAATTGAATTATCATTTCAATTCTTATCTCAGTTGGGTATTACATCCATAACAGTTTGAACTCCGACCAGTTTATATTTAGAAAATAGCTTGAAAATTTTCAAAATAAATATGTAGTTGAAAAATAAATATTAGTTTACAAAATAGCTATAAAATAGTTAACTAATCGTAGAATAGTTGGAAAATAGTTCCAGAAATTTTAGGTAATTGAAAGATAGTAATTTATTTGTACAATAGTTAAAAAATAGTAATTATTTATAAAACAATTGAAAAAACTAGTTAAATAGCTTCAAAAATAATTGTAAAACAAGTATAAAATAATTTGGCTTTAAGAAAGAAAGGTTGTATATATTTAATAGCGTAAAAAAATAAGTTTATATCAAAACAATTTATATTGAAAATAGTCAAGAGCCAACTGTTCACTTCCCCAACTAATTTCCATTTAATTGACTCAATTCTAATTTGAATAACTTCAATTTCTATTGAAATTTATTTAAATCCAATTCAAGTCGAATAAATCTAATTCCCTTCCCAATTAAATCAAATTCCATTTAATTTTAATCATGTTTAACTTATATTATAATCCAAATTATTTGAATCAATTTGAATTATCATCAATTGAACCCATTTCAAATTCAAATCATTTCAGTAAAATCCAAATCAATTTACCATTTAAATTCTTTATCTCTTATGTCTTCGATCACCAATCCAATTAATTCGAACCAAATTAAATTTTGAACTAATTAAATTTCAATCTTGAATTTAAACTATCACGAATTATAGAAATTCGAGTTAAATTCTCAAAGATTGGTTTAACTTTTTAAACCAAATTAACTTTTATTCAAAGTTTATAATCAATTTAATTTCAGAGTCCAATTCTCAAAATTCCATTTTAAACTATCTTAATTTATGTATTACAAGGTTCAAATAAGAGTTCAGTACGATTTTATTTTAACAATTTAATTTATTACTAAATTTTATCTTCCAGTTGAAGCCAGTTCTTAAACAAGTATATTTTACAATTCAATTATTCAAATTTATTTTATTTATACATATTTATTTCTCGGCCCTCCCAGCCATGTTTTAAAATTTTAAACCACCCTTGGTTTTAAATCCAAATCAAACTTCAAACAACCCATTGTTTTCAAGAGGTCCCAATTATCCAAATAATACTTATTTATTGTTTTTCATTACTTTGAAACAAAATTTTCAAATTCTGGGACCAGATTTAGAATTTTATCTTCAATCAAATAAATTTTAATTTGGTTGTATTTCTATTTCTACTTAATTTAATTCCAATTCAAGACTTCAATTTCAGTTTGAATCCATTTCGAACTTATCTTTATTAAATTTCAGTTTGGTTGTATTATTTATTCCTAAATTTTAATTTCAATAATTAACAACCAATCAACTAAAAATTTTTTAGAAGGAAATATTACTTTATATATATCAATATATATATTTTATATAAAATCATTTAAAATCTTTTATAAGAAAATAACAAGTACGCTTTCATATATATTCTCAACTCATTCTAGAGTACTACAGACTCTATTAAATGAGTAATTCCCATCAGAGCTAAGGTTCTCGCTTAACCTTTCGGCTCTGATACCAAATGTAACGACCCGAAATTTCCGAACCCGAAAATTTCAGATAGTTATGAAAAAGAAGAAAGAGATAGAAGAAGAAGAACAGAAACACCAAACATCTCACATTCACTGCGGATAAAATATAATAATAAATAATAAAAGTTTACAAAAAAATACTATATCTGTCGTTTACATTTACATATACATCAGAGTTTCACATATATATATATACAGTCACTGATTATACAATTATCATGTCATATGATATACAATAATTATAATAGGGCGAAAGCACTCCATACATTCTTGCCATCCAGCTCGACCCTTGAGTTCCAGAACGTACCTACCTGAAAATCTGTAATACTCGGTCTGACCCGAGCATTAGACCAAAGTAACACCCGGGTCAGGCTGGAAACCAGCGTGAGTAAACCCAACTAACATGGAATACAAAGCATACGACTTTTATAGAACCTGGGGTAACTCGAACCAATTTTACAAATCCACAATATGTCATAGACATAATTTCTTTCACACATAAGTTTCCTAAGTGCCAACATTTCGATCAAATAGTCCGATTCACTTAAAAATGTTTCATTCCAACTTGTTAGTCCCACATATCAATTTATAAGAATTCGAAGTGGTTCCGGGTATTTCCCAATACCCGATCCCGGCCTCTTCGAAACTCATGTTATCCTAACCCAAGATATTCAAATAAAATACACAACATTTCATATCAGAGATATCATCTCACTCAAACATCCAATACCATTTAATCATCCATAAGCAAATTTGATCACTTCCAAATCAATTCAAATTAATCCTCATTGAATTTCTATCCTCATCCCCTTAGATTCTTTTATTCAATATTAATTAATTTCAAATCGATCAATTAATCAATCCTTCATTATTCATCTTAATTAATCGCACTGGATTAATTATCTTTCAATTTCATTTAAACAACTATCTTTTAGTAACTTCATCATATTACTTTTCCTTAACCACACAATAAGTAATCTTAATTACTTCATGAACAAGTTAGCTATTTTAGTTACATTAATCTTTAATTACTTATATTAACTTCACATAAGACACGAATTAATGATTAATCAATCTTTAATTACGTCCTTGATTATATAAATTAACGATTTCCAATTATAATTTTAATGTAATGATCCTGAATTTTGAACAATTTAAATTGAAAATATTTAATTAATTTTAAATATTTGAATGATAATTTAAATTGAATTTCAAATATAACAATGAATTTGGCGATTAAATACTAAAAATTTAATTTATTGAGAGTTGAATAAAAATTTGAATATTCAAATTTAAGCTGATTAAAAATATTTCAAAGGCCTAGAAAATTCACACTAATAATACTGAGATAATAAAAGCTTCAGGATTAAATTTGAAAGTGATTCGTCCAGTTTTGGAATTTTATCGTTCAATTTGAATTTAGAAATAGCCTTCCGAGGCACAGTCTCAGAATTCAACGAAATCAGTTCCATTGGGTCCGTAATATTGAATTATTACCGGATTTCAAATTTCGTGGCGTTCGGAGTTGATATGTGAGCATACGGCATCTAAACGCGTTGGAATTCGTGTTGAAACCAATTTGTATTTGAGAAGAAATAAAAAAAAATAAGAAAAAAAAATTAGATTGCAAAATCTCTAGTACACTGCTATGTATCCTCTCTCTGCAAAATCGCGTACCTTCAGCCACCCTACTCTGTACGCTTGCCATCGCATACGCTGTCTCTTCTTTTTTATTTTCGCCCTCCCTCCATCATTTCAGATTTCATACGAAAGAAGAAAAAAGACGAAAAATGGCTGCCGTACCTTTTCGTTCGTCTTCCTTCAACAATTAGGGCTTTTCGAAATCGTGGGTTTTGGCTTCAATTTTGCTCGGCACCTCCTTCGCCTCGCCGCGGCTACTTCGATTCAAACTCAGGCGAGTGATTTATTTCACTCACATCTAGTTCTATCTCCAGTTTGTAGGGTTTAAATACTGTAAATTTTCGTTCATATAAAAAATCTGTGAATTTGTTGCTTTATTTATTTTGGCTTTTCGATTTTTCTTCAGTGTTGATTTCCTTTGACTTCGGTATGATTTGTTGGCCACGGCTTTGATTTTTTTTTTGTGACTTGTTAAATTTTTGATAAAACACGGCTTTGAATTCTTGGGTTTTCGTTGTATACAAATGGTTGAGTTCGTCTTGATTTTCTGGCCCCTGTGAGCTTCGTCTCTGGCCATCTATTCTTTGCTTGAGCATTGCACAGTGGTCTCATTTACATGCTGTTACTACTTCGAGCTCACCTGTTGTTTGTGGTCAGTTGCTTCGAGTTGACCTTTGTAGTTGATGTACTTGTGTTCTGTATGTTTCAGTGATCCTCAGTGGAGAGTCTGATACATATCTATTATTTTGTTCTTGCATAGTTTCAAGCATTTCATTCATGTGTACTTTCATGGATTGTAGTCTGCACTGCTGTTCAATTGTCTAATTGCACTTTTGATCATTTTAGTCTGCATTGCTTTCATGATTTCAACTATAGTTTGTTTATTTCTTCTCTGTTGCACTAGTAATTGTATCTCATTCCATGTTACTGTCATTGCCCATTTAAACTATACCTTACAGTTGCATTCTGGTCATGATAGCATTATGCATTCTCTGTTGCATACATGTTGGGTTCGTATAAAATGCCATTCTTGCAGTTTTCAAAGTTTTTAAAGTTTAACAAGTTTCAAAGTTTAAAATGTTTAAAGTTAAATATCTTTGAATCGTTTTAACAAATGGGTTAAGTGAGTAAATCTTCAACCTCTGCTGATAGGATATACTATGCATCATGTATAAGTCTTAATTTCAATCTAAGAAGTGTCTATATGTATTTACTGTATGGACATTGGAAAAAATATGATCTGCAGTTTCTGTATCTTCTTCACATAACATACGTGGTGCATCGTTTTGCATACCCAATGAGATTAACCTGTGTTTAGCATCCAGCCTGTTTAGAATTGCTTCATAGGTACAAAAAGCCATTTTTACTGTTCTTTGAGTGCCATATTACGTTTACCCATCTGCATACGTTATTGTGTTGCCTAATTGAATTCCATGCTGTATAAAAATTGAATTCACCTCCTTCAAACCATTCATAATAGTTTGTACTAGCCTATGAATTTATCTTAACTTGATTTATAGTATATGGTATTTCACATGTACCTGGGTTAAGACTAGGAATTAGTGCACCTTCTCTGATTATATCCAAAACACGTGAAGATGATGACCCAATTTCAAACAAGAAGTTAAATCTGTAATCAAGTCTTTAAAACTGTTTCAACATGATTTGAAGAAATATACCACTGTCTTCATGTATGTTTATACACCGTCTTCATGTAGTAATACATTGTCTTCGTGTAGTTATATTTGTTAGCAGTTCCAAAACTGTTGTTAGCTTTGACTTAGACCTGATGCACTTTATTTTTATTAGCACTGAGTTAATTCTCATGTGCGCTACAGTCACTTTGATGCAGTTTCATGTTGTCTTCGAGTTTTGTCCTCTATTCTTCGAGGCATGTAGTTTATATTTGATGTGCCCTTGTATTCAGGTGGTGGCTGCAGTTATTGTTGCAGTTCGCCCTGGAATTTTAAAATGGGGCTGCAGTTTTCATTTTTATGAAAATTTTACACTTGTTGAAGTGTGCAGTAATGAGTTGTTTGGGAACTTGTTTTCTTGAGTATATGCAAAACCATTGCATTTCGACCTTGCCATGTTGCATGGGTTTTGGTGTTGCAGCGGCGTTGAGTCATTGACTTGACCTCTACAGTTTTGATCGCTGTTAGTATTCACTGCAGTGGCGAGGCAGTGCACGCGTGCGTGTACTGCAGCCACATAGCATAGATTTTGTTGTTATTTCTTTGCTTTTGATTCATTGATCTTCTGCGTATTTCATAGACAGTATTGGCGAGGCAGTGCACGCGTGCGTGTACTGCAGCCAATCGGTTTTGATGTTTTTAAATGACATTTCAATTGTTTGAATTGATTTGATTTAAAATTGATGATTTTGTTGTTAATTGCCGTTTTTGGCAATTCTGTTATTTTCTAAATATTCATTCATTGATAATCCTCTTATCTATCTGTGTTGAAAATTTAAATCTGCTGATTTATTGTTGTAACACTGTTAAGTGTTATATTTACCGTTATCCGATTTCTTGTTAAAGGGTCGGATAGGTGAATTTATCGTTGACGGTCATCTAATTGATTGTTTGATTATTATTGTCTCTATGCACTAATAAACTGAGTTTGAATTAGACTGACCTGGGTATTATTTTCTTTTGAATGTAATACTCGGGTCAGACCGAATATTTTACAGCTTGATGATTTTCAGGCAGCGAAGTTAGAGAGAGAGAGGGGGATTACCGCATCACTAAAGTTTTTTGGGAAATTTTCTTGTACTTAAAAAAATAAATTGTTCCGCTGTATTAAATGTAATTCATTGTATAACTCTGATATTTGTGTATAAAAGAAAATTCATTTATGAGAAATATGATTATTATTCTGTGATTCTGTGGCTGATTCTGTTTAAATGTTATAAACTAAATAACAATCCGTCATTTTGAACGTTTCTAGTTGGTTTAATTACCGGCTGGAGGCGGTCAGGGCGGCGGGTCGTTACAAAAGTGGTATCAGAGCTTTGGTTTACACAAAGCTTAGTTTATGGCGTTTAATATGAATAGTTTCTAGAATCACTTTAAAGAAAGTGTTTCCAAATCTAAAGAAGTTTAAAATTGTTTTCTTTAAAATAAAAGGTATTTTGAAAATTAGAATCTTTTCGTAAATTCCCCTCTCTAAATGTGAGTTTGCGATAGTTCTCTTCGGTGAGGTCTCATTAGATTTGAGTTTCAATCGTTCGGAAACTCATTGCCGAATTGTTGGGATTTATGGAAAATTGAAGTATAAGTTAAGTGAACTAATGAATTGGTTTAAATTGGTTTAAATCGAATATTTTGAATATCTCCAAAATAACTGTGAAATAAAATGACATGTTGATTTGGTTATAACCAAGCGGATCATTGAATTGTAACTTGAGAATTTGATGCTGAATTCTTTTGAAAAATTGATTTCAAATGTTCTGAAGAATGATTTAGTAAATAAATGGATTATAAGTACTTAACTTATGAATGAACTTTTGGTATATAACTAAGTTATATAAATTGAATTGAATTAATAAAGGAGATTATGAAACAAAGTCTTATGAATAGAAGTGGAATTTGTAAAGATTGTTTATAAATTCGAAACCAATTGAATTTGATAAATGAAACATAGAAGTTATTAATTAAAGGAGATATATTCGCGATTTTGGACAGCGAATTATCCTTTAAGTTAAATATTGTGATAATAAAAGTTGGTTGGGAATTTTATTCACAATTTTGGACAGTGAATATATTATTCAATAAATCAGATATGTTTTGGTAAATTGATTTAACAATACAACTTCCACTAATAAGGATTGCAAATTTTGATAGGGAACTTCGAAAACATCTTGTTAATTATAATGGTGAAAACCGAAGCGCAAAAGGCAGCACGCCGTGAACAAAGAGCAATTGCCCGTAGAGAAGCAGAAGTAGCACATGCGGAAATCGAAAGGAAAATCAATGAAAGGCAAGGACCTGGTCCCTATGATGATGTTATCTGTTATTGATGTCATAAAAAGGGACATTATGCCATTACGTGCAGAGAGAAGAGAAAGAAAAGGAATGTGGATGACCGGTTCGCTCATCCTGAGATTGTGTGTTTTAAGTGTCAAGGGAAAGGGCATTTTCTTAGTCATTGCCCTGAAGTGAAAAAGAAGAAGCGCACACTCAATTTACCAGTCGATAGATCGACAATCTGTTATCATTGTCGCCAGACTGGACATATAGCTAGAAACTGCAGCGAAAGACAGCATGGAAAGCAAGCTATAGCCCGATCAGCTAGAGCGAAAAGTGTAAGGATGATAGATAAGGATGGGAACATCTCATATTTTTGCGGAAACTGTAAGAGTTGGGGACATGTTGACTTTGAATGTGTTAATCCTCCTTCAATACAACCCGAAATAGTGCAAACCGAAGAGGGAAGTTTAGCAAGGATGTGGACTACCAGACTGGAAATCGATAGCCCCTAATAATTTTGAATCTTAAACCACTCAATGTATTTGAAGAAATCAATGTATTTTGTAGCACTATCTTTTGTAATCCAAAATCTTCTATGTACGCATTATAAAAATATTAAGCTATGGATGGTTTTGTATGGGAAGAAGTATTCTAGTAAAATAGCGTTTTGGGAAGGAAATCTATTTGTCAACTTAACTGTATGAATCAAACTAGTTTTGATGTAAAGCTTATATTCCAAGTTTAGACTAATGCCTAAAATAGTTAATGTGGAGATATAAATCTAATGAAACCAAGTCGATGAATAATTTACTAAATAACTAGTTGATTATTTTGAAATAAAAAGCGAATGTAAAGTTCAAATGAGATTTAGATTTCAAATTTGATGTTTGTCAATATGAAAATCCATAATAGATTTAATAGATTCAGTGATGAATTTGAATTTGAACGGGCAGAGAATTAAGTTAAGTGGAAAACTTAATATGGGAAATTTGAAGTTGGTTTAAAACCAATATTGTGAAATGTATGCAGAATTCAAACTATGAATTAAGTCGAAGTTGAAAAAGTTAAATGGGAATGTTTTTGGGGAAATAATATTATGAAATGAAGTTAATCCATTTTTAAGCTGTTTTGAAATGTGTTAAGAATCGAAAGCATAGATTTCAACATTTATTGTTGAAATAGACGTTTTCGAGAGAAATGAAAGGAAATGGTGGACTATAACATTGTTGTTATAGTAAATGATTTCCAAAAGGAAATTTTTTATATAGTATTGGGATTTATATATCTATCTTAAATTCGAATCCCTATACTAGTGATTTTGGGTCGTCGTAACAATGTTTTACGCAACATTCGTTTTGACTCAAGTTAATGTGTTTAAAAGAATGGTTTCCTTTAAGAATGAAATATATACTTGATTATGATTTAAGTATATTGAATATTTTCCAAGTGTTGAAAATAAATGGATTTGTGAATTATTTATTATTGAATAAGTATGGAAATATTTTCCAATATGAAGTGAAAGGGTTAAAATGTTATCTTTTGAAGATAAATTGAAAAATGAATATTTGAAATTTGTTTCAAATGGCTAAGTGTGAAAATTATATATCTTGTAAAGATATTATTTTGAGAAATTTGAACAATTAGTTCAACTTGGAAATTTTTCAAAAAGATTGAATCTTGAGTTAAAATTGAGTTTAACTTTGACACCAAAAACAATATAAGTTGAGCTTTGAATTTTGGATAGTCGATTTGGATTGTATGTCTAACATTGTGAATTGATGACATATCAATTGATCTCTATTAAATATATATCTGTTGGTGGCGAAGAATTTATTCTTTTAGCTTAACACCCTTCTATGAGACATACGAGCTTAGAGGTTATATATCGGTAGAAATCAATTATGTGTTGAGGATTGACGATGTAACGTGGAATCCAAATCGAATGTGGAGTCGATAATAAATTGAATTATGAATGTGAATTGGGTTTGAAATAACCTTAAATTTTCAAATCGACCTAGAGGAAATTTTTTAATGGATAATGAAATGGAAAATTTTGGAATCCTCTATTTGTTATGGATATGAGATATTGTGGTTTGCAGAACGTATATATGAGAATACGATAAATTCGAAAACCATTAGTTTGGAAAAGAAATTGTTATGGAAAACTTATGTAAGTTCACATAGGTATGATATGTACGAACTATGAAATGAAGTACAATGTAAGTATGATATTATGTTTTCCAAACTGAGGATATGGAAAAGTACCTTCCATTTAAAATTGGAGAAGGTATTGGAACTCGATATGAGTGTCCATTTGAAATTCGTAGCTACGTTGAATTTCCATATGTGGAATGTCCATTCGGACTAAAATCCCCCACGATGGATCATCATGTTTGGGATCGGGAACTAGCGGAATTCGAGGGGCGAGATGCCTATGGGTACAAGCGATTCTACTGGGATAGTAGCGTAACCGCCGGGTATACCGCGATCTAGATGATATGAAATAGCGTAATTCGAGAGGCGAGATGCCTAGGTTTACAAGCGACTCTACTGGGATAGTAGCGTAACCGCCGTGTAAACCGCGATCTGATGGTATAGCGTAATTCGTGGGGCGAGATGCCTACAGTTACAAGCGATTCCACTAGGATAGTGGCGCAACCGCCGAGTAAACTGCGATCTATGCAACAACCATGGCGAAATTCAAGAGATGTGAAATCTATAGTTTACAAGCGATTCTACTGGGATAGTAGCGGAACCGCCGGGTAAACTGTGATCCATGGGGGAACGTGCTTTCCATATTCATTTTTTTAAAAGAATTTTAAAAGTATTTTCACTGGGAATTGAAGGAAGTATATTTAGTACTTAGAGATTTTTAGTCTTGCGCCTGGCCAGCGTATGCCTAATGTCTGTAAGAACGACAATAGACTTGTTAAATTTCGAGTTAGCAAGTATTTTCGAACTTTAGATGGCAAATCAATAATCTGGAATTAAAAATTGCATAATTCCAACCTAATAAATTAAGGAAGAGGATTTTTGAGATATTTTGGAAGTCTACAGCTTTGGAAAAGTTATACTATGTAAATTTCTTAAATGAAGAATTTCAAATTTAAAATTTGGGTTTTGTAAGTTGAAAACTTTAGTAAAAGACTTTTGCGTCTTGATTGTAGAAAATGATGAGCAAATGAGTTAGTGAACAAAGCTATTGAGATAAAACAAATGAAACTTATTTATTTTTAATAAGTTTCAAACTTGATAAAATTGAGTAGGGTATAAATATTAGTGAAATTTTAACAATCATTTTTTCCTTACTTGTAATTTCGGGACGAAATTCTTTTAAGGAGGGGAGATTGTAACGATCCTGAATTTTGAACAATTTAAATTGAAAATATTTAATTAATTTTAAATATTTGAATGATAATTTAAATTGAATTCCAAATATAACAATGAATTTGGCGATTAAATACTAAAAATTTAATCTATTGAGAGTTGAATAAAAATTTGAATATCCAAATTTAAGCTGATTAAAAATATTTCAAAGGCCTAGAAAATTCACACTAATAATACTGAAGATAATAAAAGCTTCAGGATTAAATTTGAAAGTGATTCGTCCAGTTTTGGAATTTTATCGTTCAATTTGAATTTAGAAATAGCCTTCCGAGGCACAGTCTCGGAATTCAACGAAATCAGTTCCATTGGGTCCGTAATATTGAATTATTACCGGATTTCAATTTTCGTGGCGTTCGGAGTTGATATGTGAGCATACGGCATCTAAACGCGTTGGAATTCGTGTTGAAACCAAATTGTATTTGAGAAGAACTAAAAAAAAAAATAAGAAAAAAAAAATTAGATTGCAAAATCTCTAGTACACTGCTATGTATCCTCTCTCTGCAAAATCGCGTACCTTCAGCCACCCTACTCTGTACGCTTGCCATCGCGTACGCTGTCTCTTCTTTTTTATTTTCGCCCTCCCTCCATCATTTCAGATTTCATACGAAAGAAAAAAAAAAGACGAAAAATGGCTGCCGTTCCTTTTCGTTCGTCTTCCTTCAACAATTAGGGCTTTTCGAAATCGTGGGTTTCGGCTTCAATTTTGCTCGGCACCTCCTTCGCCTCGCCGCGGCTACTTCGATTCAAACTAAGGTGAGTGATTTATTTCACTCACATCTAGTTCTATCTCCAGTTTGTAGGGTTTAAATACTGTAAATTTTCGTTCATATAAAAAATCTGTGAATTTGTCGCTTTATTTATTTTGGCTTTTCGATTTTTCTTCAGTGTTGATTTCCTTTGACTTCGGTATGATTTGTTGGCCACGGCTTTGATTTTTTTTTGTGACTTGTTAAATTTTTGATAAAACACAGCTTTGAATTCTTGGGTTTTCGTTGTATACAAATGGTTGAGTTCGTCTTGATTTTCTGGCCCCTGTGAGCTTCGTCTCTGGCCATCTATTCTTTGCTTGAGCATTGCACAGTGGTCTCATTTACATTCTGTTACTACTTCGAGCTCACCTGTTGTTTGTGGTCAGTTGCTTCGAGTTGACCTTTGTAGTTGATGTACTTGTGTTCTGTATGTAACAGTGATCCTCAGTGGAGAGTCTGATACATATCTATTATTTTGTTCTTGCATAGTTTCAAGCATTTCATTCATGTGTACTTTCATGGATTGTAGTCTGCACTGCTGTTCAATTGTCTAATTGCACTTTTGATCATTTTAGTCTGCATTGCTTTCATGATTTCAACTATAGTTTGTTTATTTCTTCTCTGTTGCACTAGTAATTGTATCTCATTCCATGTTACTGTCATTGCCCATTTAAACTATACCTTACAGTTGCATTCTGGTCATGATAGCATTATGCATTCTCTGTTGCATACATGTTGGGTTCGTATAAAATGCCATTCTTGCAGTTTTTAAAGTTTTTAAAGTTTAACAAGTTTCAAAGTTTAAAATGTTTAAAGTTAAATATCTTTGAATCGTTTTAACAAATGGGTTAAGTGAGTAAATCTTCAACCTCTGCTGATAGGATATACTATGCATCATGTATAAGTCTTAATTTCAATCTAAGAAGTGTCCATATGTATTTACTGTATGGACATTGGAAAAATATGATCTGCAGTTTCTGTATCTTCTTTACATAACATACGTGGTGCATCGTTTTGCATACCCAATGAGATTAACCTGTGTTTAGCATCCAGCCTTTTTAGAATTGCTTCATAGGTACAAAAAGCCATTTTTACTGTTCTTTGAGTGCCATATTACGTTTACCCATCTGCATACGTTATTGTGTTGCCTAATTGAATTCCATGCTGTATAAAAATTGAATTCACCTCCTTCAAACCATTCATAATAGTTTGTACTAGCCTATGAATTTATCTTAACTTGATTTATAGTATATGATATTTCACATGTACTTGGGTTAAGACTAGGAATTAGTGCACCTTCTCTGATTATATCCAAAACACGTGAAGATGATGACCCAATTTCAAACAAGAAGTTAAATCTGTAATCAAGTCTTTAAAACTGTTTCAACATGATTTGAAGAAATATACCACTGTCTTCATGTATGTTTATACACCGTCTTCATGTAGTTATACACTGTCTTCGTGTAGTTGTATTTGTTAGCAGTTCCAAAACTGTTGTTAGCTTTGACTTAGACCTGATGCACTTTATTTATATTAGCACTGAGTTAATTCTCATGTGCGCTACAGTCACTTTGATGCAGTTTCATGTTGTCTTCGAGTTTTGTCCTCTGTTTTTCGAGGCATGTAGTTTATATTTGATGTGCCGTGCCCTTGTATTCAGGTGGTGGCTGCAGTTATTGTTGCAATTCGCCCTGGAATTTTAAAATGGGGCTGCAGTTTTCATTTTTATGAAAATTTTGCACTTGTTGAAGTGTGCAGTAATGAGTTGTTTGGGAACTTGTTTTCTTGAGTTTACTTGAGTATATGCAAAACCATTGCATTTCGACCTTGCCATGTTGCATGGGTTTTGGTGTTGCAGCGGCGTTGAGTCATTGACTTGACCTCTACAGTTTTGATCGCTGTTAGTATTCACTGCAGTGGCGAGGCAGTGCACGCGTGCGTGTACTGCAGCCACATAGCATAGATTTTGTTGTTATTTCTTTGCTTTTGATTCATTGATCTTCTACGTATTTCATAGACAGTATTGGCGAGGCAGTGCGCGCGTGCGTGTACTGCAGCCAATCGGTTTTGATGTTTTTAAATGACATTTCAATTGTTTGAATTGATTTGATTTAAAATTGATGATTTTGTTGTTAATTGCCCTTTTTGGCAATTCTGTTGTTTTCTAAATTTTCATTCATTAATAATCCTCTTATCTATCTGTGTTGAAAATTTAAATCTGCTGATTTATTGTTGTAACACTGTTAAGTGTTATATTTACCGTTATCCGATTTCTTGTTAAAGGGTCGGATAGGTGAATTTATCTTTGACGGTCATCTAATTGATTGTTTGATTATTATTGTCTCTATGCACTAATAAACTGAGTTTGAATTAGACTGACCTGGGTATTATTTTCTTTTGAATGTAATACTCGGGTCAGACCGACTATTTTACAGCTTGAAGATTTTCAGGCAGTGAAGTTAGAGAGAGAGGGGGATTACCGCATCACTAAAGTTTTTCGGGAAATTTTCTTGTACTTAAAAAAATAAATTGTTCCACTGTATTAAATGTAATTCATTGTATAACTCTGATATTTGTGTATAAAAGAAAATTCATTTATGAGAAATATGATTATTATTCTGTGATTCTGTGGCTGATTCTATTTAAATGTTATAAACTAAATAACAATCCGTCATTTTGAACGTTTCTAGTTGGTTTAATTACCGGTTGGAGGCGGTCAGGGCGGCGGGTCGTTACATTTAATTTATCCTAATCTAAATTAAATTCATTAAACAATTAATCATTAATTAAACCATAAATATTAGTCATTCTTGATTTATCTCAACCTTTAAATTAACTATCTATTTATTTACTCTTTAAATAAATCAATTCCCTCTTAATTAATCGTCCTAATTAATCTCTTGATTAATCACACAAAGTAATTTTATTTTATTTTATTTTAATTTAATTAAGTAATTATTCATCAAACCATCCGTTGATTATTCTGAATTAATTAAACTTCATTAATTAACTTAATCCATAATTAATTAATTCCAAACCCTTAATTACAAAATTAATTAACCCAAATTATACATTAATTGAACTAATTGATTATTTATTTTAATTACGCTTCAAATTTGATGAACCAGAAATTATTAAGCCCTTAACAACATTAGAATGAAAGCATTTTCTTATTTATAACATTTAATCTAGACAATTTAAAATCTCGAACACTTCGAGTCAACAACAATTAACTCGAGATCAAACCAAAACAAGTCACATCATCTTCAATAGCACATCCAATCAAGTTATTCATCCAACCAATTATTTAAATTTAACCATTTAAATTTATATAGAAATCCATAGAGTGAGATTTACTCACCTTTGATTTTGCAATCCAAATCCAATCTCATCTTGTTTTCTCCAGATTTTAACCTTGTCCAAACAGTATGGATTTTATTAATACTTGAAATAATTGGCCAAACTAATTTCCATTTAATAATTTTATTTCAAACCAATTTTCTTTTAATAAAATATTTTTTTGCCCCAAACCTCGTATATATTTAAAATTTAAACTTGTATTATTAAAATAAAAAAATCAAATTTGAAAGAAATAACCTGATAATGCCTTAAACTCGCTGAATACATCTGCGTAGCGCGCGTGCTCCTGCCATCGAGCCTCACCGTCAGGCGCACGCCTTTCCAAGACCACCAGCGACCACTCTATCATCCACACTACTGCCTTGTTGACCTCATCGATCTGGCACCACCGCCCATCCATCCATGCTACCCAAAACGAGCACGACAACCTCCACACACACGCGAACCCCGTCACCATCGAGAATTGTGGCCTCAAGTTCGCGCTTCATCACCACCGCGACTCCACGCTCATCGCCGAAACCTTGCCGTGTTGAGCAGCAACGTCACTCGTTCTTGCTCAACCCTAGTTCCCAGATTCCGTTCGAACTCGAGGCATCCCACTACATCGACTTCAAATCGAATCGCCTCGCCCCCAAATATGCTCCCACCATCGCGATGTCGATTGCGATTTTGATGGGCCGGCACGACCATTACTCTTTTTTTTTTTCAGTTTCGAAGTGATTGCCCCTCTTTTCTTTTTTTCTTTTTTAATAAGAACAAGATCGCGATTTGAAGTGAATTAAAGGGGAGGAGAATAGATTTCAGCTGAAAGGGGAGATTCGACTTTTAAGAGGATGGATTGGCGTGTCAGGAAAGGAAGAACGACGTATTATAAAACAAAAGAACAGTACGTGGTGTTACTCTAATTACAAAAATTTAGAGTTACAAAATCTATGTACTATAATCTGCCTAGAAAGTTATGACTATCTTCCCTCACAACACTGATATATACATAGCTAATACGGAACAACGGAAATAGAAATAGATATAAAACAAAAGCCTCAAGCTCATTTTCTAAACTCTGTAGCAAAAGCAAGAGAAGAAGGGAACAAAAGGGGGTTGCTAGGTTGGTTTTCGACTTGGGTTATTAGATCTTGGTTGTTTGTTGGACAAAAGGTGAGCTAACTCACCACTTCTATTATAAATATAACTTATATTTTCTTGTTTTTGGTTTTGTTAAAGTTGTTTGAACTGACTTGGACATATGTGAAAACATTAATTTGATTCTTGCTTTCAAAGCAAGTGGCATATGTTTGGACTTGAACGGTCTTGAGCGAACTTGGTTTGACTTGTGTGTCATATAGCGAGATCTTGAAACAAAGCATATTAGTTGCAGTTAAATATAGGTTTGAATATAATTCGCATTTGAAAGTGCACTTATAGCAACAGTTACTATAGATGATGTTGTGAATTGCCTTTTTATGGCGATTTCTATGGAACTTTGTACAAAGATCCTTAGGGCTTCTTGACATATTTATGATTTTTTTTATGTATATTTGTTACTATTAAAAGCTTAGACGGTAAAGATTTAAGTAACATCTTGAAAATGACCAAAACCGCATTTGTGCAAAATTGTCCCCTTTAGATTTGGTTTATGGAATTAAAAGGTTTGAAATGATATATAATTAAGGTATTTTCCTTCATTCTTTTTACAAGTGATTACTAACTATTATTAGGGTATTTTAAAATTCGTTCTAGGTCTTTATGAATTATTAAGAATTAGTTGTGAATTTTTAAAAAAGAGGTTTTTATAATAAAACATGTGCTTTTTCCAAGTTTTAAAGATTTTACAAACTTGTTATTTTAAAGTAATATTTTGGATAATTATTTGAAATCTATTATGAGTATTTTCATGTGTTTTAAAAGTATGTAGGAAAGTTTTCACAAAGGGGTTAAGAATTTCTTAGTGGCTAAATTGTTTTATTATGTGATTACTTGTTGAAAAGTAATTAACTTTGCTTAATATTAAAAGCCAATGAAGTAGGCTTATCAATTTGTGAGATTATGATTGTTGTTAAGTAAGGATAGAGAAATAGAGCTCTAACCTACCGATTTCCTCTTGGCAGAGGAATAGTTAAGCCGGGAATGTCAGAAACGTGTTAGTCTTGTTAATTTCTTACTTGTTTATGGAAATCACTTATACTATATTTAACACTAAAAGCCGACAAGGTAGACTTATCTATTTGTGAGATTCAAGAATGAAGTGTCTAGGAAAGGCTTTGATATAACCAGTGCTCTAACTTACTTAACTTCCGTCTTAGGCGAGGAATAGTTAAGTTAGAATGTCGAAAACAAGTTATTTAAACGAAAATTGATTTGTATAAGCAATTGTTTTGACTAGATAATCAATTGGACAATTATGAAACTTGACCTAATATTAACATAAGCAATAATCAGAAGGCTTCATGATTTCATATCAATGAGAACGCTTGGGGAGAAGTATTGATACGAAATGCCTCTAGCTTTCACTTACATCTGAAATAACCAAAATTTATTTTTTCGAAAATTCATCAATTGGTTTTGAAGAGTCTGGGATTGGTAAGTGTTTTACTTACCTAATGCCACTTCAAAACTAGTATACGAGTTATATATTTTAGAAGCGGTTGAAAAAGGGAATCAATGTGAAGATTCTAGATCTATACTAGATGCTCGAATCCATGTAATGATTCGTGACGGGTTTGAGACATGAGAATCCATTCGGGGATTCGTGTTTTTGCTTGAGTGATGAAGAATCATATGAAAGATGTCGAATGTAACCTTGGCATCGAAAATGACTAAAACAAAGTAGGATGCACAACTTGGGGTTTAGCGACCCTTGTCGGGATGTTATCAACTCCACTTCTAGAGATACTTATCGATTATTGGTCGATGGGAGTTGGTGATATTTTGTTGACATTGTTTATATTTATGTTTGAACGATGGGCCTTTTGTGTTTACCTTAATGGTATATTTTATGTAGAGGTATACGATGCTTGGAAGATACTCTCTTACCCTTATGCAGGAGACCGACGGCTTCCCCGAAGAGATCTCCATGCAAAAATCCATTATGTGAATGAACCTTAGCAGTTTTAAATGTGACCTGAAAATGTTATGGTGTAACCAATGTAAGCGTCACAGCTTTTTTATATGATTATATCATACAACTTAGACATTATCTATCATATCACTATATTAAACTTAATGAATGATTGGTTTGTTATGAGACGAAAAACATTACGGGAATCTATACGGTCTCCATAATTACTGTTACATGTATTCATATATTTTGATTTTTCTCATACTAGACTTATATCCGAAGCTTGTCCTAAATTCCTTACATACTCTTTCCAGGAAGCCGAGTAGCAGGTTTTACCTTGGATGCTACAGAGTTTAGAAAATGAGCTTGAGGCTTTTGTTTTATATCTATTTCTATTTCCGTTGTTCCGTATTAGCTATGTATATATCAGTGTTGTGAGGGAAGATAGTCATAACTTTCTAGGCAGATTATAGTACATAGATTTTGTAACTCTAAATTTTTGTAATTAGAGTAACACCATGTACTGTTCTTTTGATATTATATATTATCATTCTGCTGTGAGATTTTGATGTTGTGTTATTCCTTTCCTATCTTATTCTTTTTTCCCTAACTTTCTATCATTTTGGAAATTGGATGTTCGGCACATGAATACCGTGATGTATTATTGTCGACATTCAAGGGTCGAAAAGTCAGACCAATACAAAGGAACTTTCGTAGTGCCTAATAATTGCATTACAATGGTTTAGCTGTATCCTGCTCATTTTGAAATACCTCCATTAAGGATTATCTAGCCTAGCCTTTAAACGAACAAACTAACAAACAAATGTAGCGATGCATGACCTAAACTTGATATATAGTAGTGAAAGGTGTAGCCTATTTAGGCATAACCTTTATCTTTCCATTGATCTCTCAGGACCAATGACATTCTTGACATATGAAGCAACTCATATTCCCATATATGGTACCAATTTCATTGTCATAGCACCGAGCCTTCCTCATTGTCCTATCTGGATTTTCTAATGAAATCTAGAAAATATCAACTTATTACTTAATACCCCCTAATAAGTTGAAGCAGACTCTACTTTTCCTTTGACACTCGACCAAGGTGAACCATCCTACTTGGTATACCCTGCACCTATATGCTAATGTATAATTCCATGGGTCCTAAAGTTGGTGTAACACCCTGCATTTTTAGATAATAAAATAACCAAAATAATTATAAATAGTGAAAATGAGTGGAATTGTCAGAATATGGCCTCGAAACTTATACCATTGTGTTCGTGGTGATTTGATTAATCTACATATATAATATGTCTCGAATAGACTTTGTATGAAAAAGTTATTGGCGTTCGAAGTTCCGTATCGAAAAATAATTGTACGTGTAATTGTGCATGAATATTTTTTTTTATAAATATATTCACATATAAATTCTAGAAATAACGCATGTTTTAATTTCAAAATAGACGTGCGTCATAAAGGAAATTAATTGACATCAGCAATTAGAGGTAATTAATTAACATTAATAAGCAATGTTAATCAAATCAGCAATTAAATGAAATTAATTTACTTTAATTAGCAACATTTGAATTTCAAAATAAACATGTGTTATAAATGGAATTAAATTTGCAATTGATGGAAATTAATTAGAATGAATATGCAACGGTTAAAAGTTAACGTTTAATAATTTGATTTTCGTGCAATCTCGAGCATTGTTTTCTGGATCCAACAGTTCATAGCAAGCATGTGACGTGGTTGCACAAGATTCAATTCTCAAATCTAACAGTTTGAGATCCCCAAACTCCATTACAAATAGAACCCTTGTAACATCCCAAAATTAGCAGTTAAAATAAACAATATATTTTAAACCTTTGGAATTTAATTTAAAAATTAAATTTGAAAAAAAATCATAAAAACAAATTAAATAAGTGATAATAATATATAAATAAATTCCAATTTTATTTTAAGTTGAAAATATTAAAATAATGAATGTTTTAGAAAGTCATTTAAATTTAAAATCTTATACATATGTACTTTGCATATATGAGTAAATTAAATACATATTGATAATTAATTGGTGGCCGTTAACGATCAGGGGAGGCGGCGCTAGGCGTTTTTCTGGTGACGTTCCTGATGGGTGTTTTGGTCGTGATGCTTCGATTTGCATTTTCAAAATAAAATCACATGCTGGGTGTTTGTATTGTCTTGGGGAATGGTAGTCGACTCGTGGATGGCTGCAACTCCGACCAACGTTTGCGAAATTGGCCGTGCACGTGCACGTGGAGGAGTTGATGTCAGCAGTGATGGGTTTGGGAAAGAAGGGTGGCAGCTCGAAGCAGTACACGGGGGGATTAAGGGAAAAATTCGAAGTCAGGCTCGTGTTAATTTAGCATTATATCGGGTTGTTTAAATACTTAAACAAATTTTTTTGGAAAATATGTCACCCGGGTCAATCTTGGTGAAAACCCGAAGCAAGGGGGTGTTTGTCTCGGGGTAAAACTCGAAGTAGTCTCGGGTAGTCATGCAAACAGCAAAGAAACCCAGCTTTAATTAGATTTTGGAAAACAAGTTAAATAATTTTCTGAATTAATTTATAATAGTTGTAAATAGAATATGAGACAAATGGTATTTGAAATTTATGAAGTTCAAAGATATTCCTAAATCCTAAAATATTTCTTTTACATAAAAGTTTAACTTAATAAAGAGTTAAAAATAAATCAAATATTCACATGTTAATTTTAAACCAAATTTATAATGATGAAATAGTAATTAACAATTAATGTTTTGGTAATGATTTTACGATTAATAATTAATTAATTTAAAGAATTGTTAACTAATGAAAGTAATTTAACTTAATTAGTTAATAATTAAGAATTAGTAAATTAAAATAATTAATTAAAGAATAATTAATTAATAAAGCCAATTAAGATTAAATTAATTCAAAATTAAGTAAAATTAAAACATTGATTTAAAATAATTAATAACGATAATTATACGGTTAATTCACTTTAATCACAATCGCCTTAATCAAAGATGATTGACTATCAGCAAATATTCTGTACTGGATTGATATTTTTGTTGTGATACTGTGATTGCTTTGTGATGAACTGTGATTTGTGATCTGTTCCTATATGTATGTGAAAACCCCTTTTTGCCCGTAAAACGACATTTAAACTTCGATGCGACAGGGAGTCGGATTTCAGTTTGTTATTCGAAACCCATATCGAACCCTGAATGTGAATCCTTGTGATTGATACACCTACATGTTTTTAAATTGAGCGTTCACTATTCGGATTAGCCAGGAGAGGACCTTTGTGTCATATAACCCATTCCGAATAGTGATTCGATGAAATGGATAACATTTGAAGACGGTGGTGAAGAGCGAGTGTCTTCGAAAACGATAGGGTAACCTATCGATTGTCTCTGCACCGAGTTGCTCCGGTATAGGGATTCCCTAAATGATGGGAAGTCCGATCGGGATTGTGGACGTCCAAATTTGCAAGGGCTTCTTCCTTTATTGGACAAAGTGCCTTTGGTTCTGTTCGAACCTGGAACAGACTTGTATGGTCGTGTGTCTGACACTACACTTTGAGATATAAAGCCGATTTCTTTCAAATACATATCTGTTGGTGGCGGAGAACTTATTCTCTTAGCTTAACACCCTTTTCTGAGACGTACGAGCTTAGAGGTTATGTAGTTGAAGGTTATCAGCGATATACCCCCAATTTGGTAGTGTGGCATGCTAAGTGCTATTGTATATTGATGATCATTTGTGATCAAAGCATGGCTTTCGTGTAAAGCGTAGCTTTGTGGACGAGACCTCATCGGACCTCACACCCCAGAAATGGTTGAAACAGGAAAGATGCGACAAGGTTATGAGGGTCGCGCCCTTTAGGGTATGTCATTTCCTTCTGGAAAAAGGTTGTGTAATGTTATGGAGCCCAGATACTTACCTATGTGGTTGCTTCAATCTCATCTACTGTGTGGTTGTTGCTTTGTGATGGAAGGCCTTTGGATAAAGGTCCCAAAGGATCGGGGAATGGCATAGTCGTGTAGTAGTTACATAGTTACAGAGGTAACCCGACCTTGTGTTGGCAGAGAACTGGTTAAGTTCTCGTGACATCCCGCTAGAGGCGTACCCATGTGGCATAGGAAGTTCCTTAGCCTGACCATTTGTTGGAAATCCAATTCCCAATATGAACCCAGTACGGTTTTAGTTGTAGAACCTGCCATTTAACATGGCAGCTATAGTAGGCATAGTATCATGGTACCTATACTGGCTAAGATTAATATTCTACTTTCGAAATGTTTTCACATTATGCACTAGTAATAATATCAAAGAAATTTTCTCGTATTAAGCATATTTGACTATCATAAGGGGAAATCTCCCTCAAGTGTGCGATTGCATTGTGTGTGTGCCGGAAGGCCTTATGATAGTTTCATTTTCCAAAAGCATACCATATTTTATAGATCTATTTTATTTAAAAGCAACTATTTTTGTTTACTCATACCAGTCCCATGGCTGACCTGGAGTTTATTGTTTTTTTCTAAACTCTGGGTGCCCACCATTTCTACACGGGTAGCCTAGTAGCGGGTTTTCCATATTTTGGCATTAGCTGTATTTTGGTTTGGAGACTATCGGTTTTTGGAGGCTTTTACCTTAGAGACATTTTGGAAGCTTTTGGATCTCAGGGTGCTTAGCTTGGAGTTCACTATTACTCTATCTTCTTGGAGACTTTTGGCATTATCTCTTGTTATTCTATTATGACATTCTATTTGGAGTTGTGATTCATGTATTATGATACTTTGATGTTGTAACAGATATTATTATGATGTTGTATCTGTGATGTAATGCATTATATTCATTTTATTTCCGCTGTTTTATATTCATCTAATGTTGTTATAAGCTCCATCCGACTGGAGTTCGATGTTTGAATCATTGACAGTCGAGTACAAGTGAGGTATTTGATGTCAATTTTCGAACGTTGGATTTCGAGTCGTGACAACCCTAGGCCTAGCTATTTTCTCACAATCAGATTTTCTCCCAATCGGTTTCATTGCATAATGCTGAACCCTAAATATTAAATATTTCTAAGAAGGATATTTTTTAATAAAAATATTTTACACCTTAGAAGGGGATCTAGGAAGGCCATGGAGAAAAGCTAAGGACGACAGGTGAGTGGATTTAAATTGTATCTCTTTTATGTTTTTGATATAATATCGTTAGATTGCCGTTAAATATTTAATTCAACATTTATTTCAGTAATTAGTTCTACTAATTAATTATGTTGAAACTATAAATTTTATAAGGAAAGTGTAATTATATTTAAATGTTATTTATATGGAAAAAAGAAAGGAATCCGGTTAAATATAAGTATATTAGGCTTAAAAGTTATAGAGAAAGGCATAAGCCAAAAAGTGAGAAATTTACAATGAATTATGTTAAAAAAGGAGAAACGAATTAAAAAGGAGAAAATCTAATAACTTGATTTGGAAGTTAGTGAAAGATTAGTTGTTTGGTTTAAAAAAAATATACATTTCCATAGTTTAATATTGTAAGAAAAACGATAAACGTAATTGCAAGAATAAAAGCAAGAAAAATGGAATTAGTGCAAAATAGAGACAATATTGTATTATGAATTACTCAATAATTAATGAAACAATAAAAAAAAAATATGCAGTTACGAGTTATTGTTTATAGCAATCTTTGGTATAAAATCATGGAAATGGATTTTTAGCATAGTTTTTCTAACCAACCGAATAGAATAGAACTACTTCCTAGAATAAAAGAGAACATCGTGAAGCATTAAAGAAATAAAAGAAGAGGAAATAATCAAGTTCATTCTTGACAAGACTAGAAATAATAAACAGAAAATGTGACTAGATTTGCATTTATTGCGTAGATAATAGAGTAAAAAGTAAAGTAGTTCTTATGATAAGTAATTTGCGGTAGTTGGACGTAGTCCAAAGCTAAGAGTGTAATATAATATAAGAGAACTAAAGAGAATTATGCTCATTGATTGCTTGCCTTTGTAGTAAGTTAAAAACTCCTCTAAGGTTAGGTAACTGGAAGAGTAGGAAAGTTAAAAAAAAAATTGATAAAGTAATTGTTCTTGTCTACTCCAATTTTTGTAAATTTGAAAATCTATGATAAGTAGATGGTTTGAAAACATATGAGGATATTTTTGGAAGTCAACAAAAAAAATGTGTTTTAAGGACAAACAAGGCATGTTTTAAAGAAAATTGGTTTGGTGAAAAAAGTAAATAAGTGAATTAAAGGGGAGGAGAATAGATTTCAGCTGAAAGGGGAGATTCGACTTTTAAGAGGATGGATTGGCGTGTCAGGAAAGGAAGAACGGCGTATTGAAGAAGGTTGCTTATTATATTTTTTTTTGGCAAGGCCAGCCGGTTTTATAGTGGACCGTCCACTTTTTATTACGAACGTAATAAAAACTTGAAGTACATGAGTAAGGCCGAGACACCTTAACTACTATAAAGAGAGTAATAACTACAACACAGGAGTGTGACAAACACGTCACAGCTACTAGAAAATACAGACTAGACTAAAACTCCTCCGTAGAGGTAGTACCACCAGCATCAACTACGACCTGGGAAGATTCCAAAGAGTCATCTCCAAGAAGACCAAAAAAGGGGCGAAATAGGAGAACAAGCGTAGGATCGTAGATGTCTACGTCAGATGAGTAAAGAAAAGATCGATCCCAAGAAGAATCAGCAAGCAAGGCAGAATTTAAATCAGCATACGTACCATCCAAATCAAGAACCAAGGAGTCACCAGACGGTCTGTAATAAAGGCATCGTAGGTCCGAAAGACCGTTAGAAACAAATCTAAAGAAGGAAT
Source organism: Allium cepa (assembly GCA_030765085.1). Lineage (NCBI taxonomy): Eukaryota > Viridiplantae > Streptophyta > Magnoliopsida > Asparagales > Amaryllidaceae > Allium > Allium cepa. The sequence continues at coordinate 750,848,180 of CM060931.1, read as the reverse complement.
CATCCACAGGGTTGTAACGCAAGTTAGAACATCGATCTACCCAACATCTCTCAGACTCAACCCAAACAATAGGCAACTGAGATGGAACAAGATCCGGAATGGTAATGGAATCCACAGGAACAACACCAGTAACAATGGATGCAACAGGGGAAGCAGGCCGAGCAGAGGAAGTCGGTGATCCAGGGTCAAGAACAGCAAGTGGAGAAACCTGCGACACCTTGGGAACCCACTTCCTGAGCGGAGGCCGAGGCAGTGGTATCTTAGGCGCAGAAGCGGAAGCAGCAGAATGGGAGCAGGTAGAAACTAAGTGGCCAAAGGAGTGACATGAAGTACATATGTCTGGGATCCATCCATAACGAACACGAACATCTACAACATGGCCAACAGCTAGCTGAACAGGTATAGAGGTAGAGAGAGGCTTAAGGAGGGTAATCTCAATCAAGGCCTTAGCATACATCAGCTTTTCACGCGCTACTGTATTAGCATCAAAACATTTCAGCTTACCAACAATGCATGCAAGCCAATTCAAACCAAGCAGAGGTTGAAGAGCCGAAGGAATTTGAGAAAAATAAACCCAAACAGGGATAGATAACACTTGTTCACGAGCACTAGCAATCGTAGGGGACCAGGGAGTAATTATAAAAGGTTTCGCGTCAAAAAGGGATGGCTCCGCCTCAAGAACACGGCGACGTTCCTCAGAGGAGGAGAACAATAGGAAATACATTGAGTCAACGAGCTTAATACTCTTATAATTTACAAGCTGTTCGAACGGACTCCGAATCAGACAAGCCGCCAAGCGTTTATAGGGTTTTCCCCGCATTCCGAACATCACAGAACGTGTTTCGGAGGCTAATTTGATCGTATGAGCGAGTTACGGAATTAAACGATCGATATTAAATTAAATCGATTAAAATAAATCTAAGTGTTTCGAGTTGCCAGGGTCAAACGACAACTCCGATTGCTACGAAAATTGAAATTCGATAATAACTAACTATTACGGATCCAATGGAACTGGTTTCGTCGAATTCCGAGACTGTGCCTCGGAAGGCTATTTTTAAATTCAATTTAAACGATATATTATTAAAATTGAACCAAACACTTCCAAACTCAATTTCAACACTTTCACTACCTTCCATGCCATCTATAAAATTTTTATAAGCCTTCAAATTATTTTTAACAGGCTTAAAACTACAGATTCAGCGTTTTACCCAATTTCAAATTCTATGATTCAATATTTAACCTATATAATTCAATAATTTAATTATTAAGTAAATATTGATGTCTTGAATTTCAAGTTAAAATTAACGTTTAAATATTAAAATTAATTAATTATTCCAATTTAAATTGTTAGAAATTCCGGATCGTCACATTCCTTCTCCCTTAAAAGAATTTCGTTCCCGAAATTACTAGTTAGGAAGAATGGACCAATACCCGTTTACCTTTTCTCCAAAACCAATAGTTTTATCAACATCCTACCAAATATCTTTTATTAAGACCCACTATCCCCTTAACCCACCACCCAAAATCTTCTATAGTTTCAAATAATACCCTATTGATCAATCATTTAAATTTCAATTTAAAACCAAATTTGAAATTATCAAAATTTTCTCAAAATTTTTCTAATTCTCTAAATTTCCGAATTTTTTTGCCAGCGTCTCCTTTGCGCGGCTAGCTCGGTACAACTACAAAAGGCCTCTACGGGCTCCTAAATTCCAAAAGAAAACAAAAGCCAAGTGGCTACGTCAAAAACCCAATCCAATTTCATATAGAAACTTAAATACATACCTTTTTGTCGGGCAATTCAAATTTATCTTTTGGAACCAAATCCAATTTCCTTTCTCTTAATACTTGCATATCTTACTTAGCAACAATATTCAATCATAACCTTTCATGTATAACTGATTCACATTAGTTCATCCACTAATTTACTTTAATTTTTAATTTGAAATTGTTTTGTCGTTAACAAAAAAAAATTTCCAAAAATTTTCTAACTCCCAAAATTTTCGAAAATTTTTGGCAGGGTCTCCCTTGTACGAAGGAGCTTTTGCAATTTGACAAGAGATATAAATATGTATACATTGACCCACTCGGTTGGAAAAAAGCAAAAACATTTCATATTTCCTATTTTTATTGCATAAGCATACCTTATTTAGCATTTTAAGCAAGCAGCTTATTAATTTAAGCAATTAGCGCAGTCCAAACCAATCAGACGACTCCCCGGTACCTGTACTTTCTCAATTTACATATGTAAGTGCCAAATGTAGAAAATCTATTAGTATTTCACTTATTTTCAATAGCTAAACACAAGCATTTCGAAAGCAACAAACACCAAACGCTTACCATAAACGATTTATATAACTTTAAAGATTATTCAATTGCTTTCTATCAATTCATAAGCCGTTTCGTTTAATTTCAATGGTTTGCAACTCAATTTCTTACATCCAATTTATTTTTAATCCAAACAAGTTCATATTCACTTCAAATGATTTCAAAATCAACTTAATTTAATCTCTGTCGACTCGTAGAATTTTAATTATTTTGTTTACGTCAAACGACAATTTATTTAATGCAAATTTGACAACATTCGCTTAATAGGGTATTATATTTTAGTTTATAGCTACTTTAAATAAATTTTCAATTCGTTTTATATTTAATTCCATTTCATTTCTAATTTATTCACCCACCATTCATTAGCTCGACACATTTCATTCTTGTATACTACTAGCCATTCCCAAATTAATTCAATCCAAGCTTTATTTAATGGGTTTTCACCCTTATTCGAAGCCAAGCTTCCATAAATTTTAAACTTAAGTTAATTTACTTTAATTTATTCCAACATCAAACTTAAGTTTACTTCCATTTGATCCTCATTTAATCAACTTCCATTAAATTTAGTTAGCCCATCAATTTTAAATTTTAATTTCGATTCACCTTCTCAATTTCCAAAATAATATCCAAGCACATACATAACTCATTTATACTTTAAATTAATATGCCACCGAGCTTAAGTTCAGTTTGATAATCCAATTTCAATCACAACTTGATTTAGTTTTTATGTAATCAGACTTCATTCAATTATTATTTAATTCAATTAATCCATTATAAATTTTTAATTTACTTACTTAGTTCATTTTGGAATTCCTTTTATTAATATATGGCCATTCTCAATTTATTTCTATTCACTTGGGTTTTGTTTTGCAACTTAAACTATTTCTATTATAATCACTTCCATTACATATGACATCACTTCTCTTATATCTAATTTACTAGCAAATTCATTAAATATTATTCAAATCACCCTTGAATTTTATTTGTAATTCAAACCATCACATTTTCCAATCCAACTCAATTTTATTTTTATTTTACAACATTTCCTCTTCTTAATTCATTATCAAATCCAAGTCGAATTCTATCTACAATTCTAATTCATCCAAACTCCATTATTAATTTACAATCCATTTATTTACCAAAGTTAAATTATATTAACATATTCAATCAAACAATTATTTAACCAATTAGCTTATTTCCAACTTCTAAATCAATATTCGATTTTAATTACAAAATCACTTCATTAAAATTCTAGTTTGGATTTCCTTTTATTTTCCAAAATTCCAACATCTTTATTTAAAAAATTTAGAAATGCTTTTAATTTCACATCATACTTAATAAAATAACTCTTTATAAAAATTCTTTTTATAACTCGATGTCTCAACCAATCCATCCTTGTTCTCACAGAAATTCAGTCATACGTTGATGAGGCATAGGACTGAAAACCTATAAGTACTTGGCAAACCCGTTTTCAACATCCAGTGAAAATACTTTTGAAAAATAATTTTATTGAAAATATAGAAAACAGTTTTTGAAAATAGAGGAAATATCTTTGGTGAGAATGCTCTGGAGATCATCACCCCCATCCATGGCCGCAGTTAACCCGATGGTTACGTTGCCATCTCGACAAAATCCATAGATAACTGTAGGCCTCCGCGCCTCTCGATTACACCATGGAACCCACGACAGATCGCAGCTACAACTGGGGTTACGTAGCTATCACAGCAAAAACCCATATAATTGTAGGCATCAGTACCATCGAATTTCGCTGCTAAAAATGAAACTCCTCCACTCTACTTGACCGTAGATCGCAGTCTTCCGATGTTGCGTTGCCTTCCCGGCAAAATAAGGTGTAGACTGTTGGAACTCATCCTCCACACGAATTACGCTATGGTCCCCACAGTAGATCGCAGCGACATCGAGTTACACTATCGTCACAACATAACCCAAATGCCTCTGTAGGCATCAGCTCCCTCGACTTTCGCTACCCAATAATCCTTAGGAACTAGTTTTGTCCGGACTCCTCACATGATCAACTTTAGAACCCCCCCTTGGGGCTCAAGTCAGCACCACCCAGTGGCATTCCTGAGAAGTTCATTTCATGGGAGCGCCTTTTTGCCCAGAGCCATCATCAAAACATTTTATACTATACACATATAGTATCTTCAAATCATACACCTAGTATGATCTCATACAAAGCTCATTTATACAAAATCGATTATTCCAAAATCGATAATTCTCAAACTAGGCTTTCCAAATTCTCATATTGATTTTACCCAAAAATCAAAAGCCTTCCCAAATCCAAAGGTTCTCAAATCCTTTTTCCAAAATCCTCATAAGATCCTTTATATATATACATATACAGATATATATAATTTTTAAAACTTTGGATCATTTCCAACTTGTATAAAACCCTTTTATACTTCAAACGCTTTCAAAATTCCTTTTCTTCCGGCAATAGATTTAACAAGGAAATATTTATCTTATATAACAAAGATATATACAACTTTGTTTATTCAAATCAAATATTCAAATTTGATTACTCTTTCCAATATCAATTTCAATCAAATCCGTACGATGTACACATATCATCAGTACGCTATATCAACCTGATCGCTCATTCGATCACACAATTTCACTTCCGAACTAGTATCGTCCACCCGACTTCCTAGTGCGGACTCAGATCTAGTTTCTTGATTAGAAACCGCCATTCTCCTTGCATAGCTATAACTATGATAGAGAACATTCAGAACCAATCAAAAATCCATATCCAGGTTCGCCGTCGAAAATCGAGTGAAAAATCCCAACTCGGATCGATAAACTACCTCGAAATTCTGTGCTCGAATCTGGATCAAATCACTATGCGAATAGAATAACATACGTACATCCTACGTATTTATTTCCATTGATTATCAGCCAAATCAATTTCCTATTTCTATTCTCATTCACTTGAATTTTCATTCACTTAGTAACAATTGTCTCAATTCTATTGAATTATCATTGCAATTCTTATCTCAGTTGGGTATTACATCCATAACAGTTTGAACTCCGACCAGTTTATATTTAGAAAATAGCTTGAAAATTTTCAAAATAAATAAGTAGTTGAAAAATAAATACTAGTTTAGAAAATAGCTATAAAATAGTTAACTAATCATAGAATAGTTGGAAAATAGTTAAATAGTTCCAGAAATTTTAGGTAATTGAAAGATAGTAATTTATTTGTACAATAGTTAAAAAATAGTTATAAAACAATTGAAAAAACTAGTTAAATAGCTTCAAAAATAATTGTAAAACAAGTATAAAATAATTTGGCTTTAAGAAAGAAAGGTTGTATATATTTAATAGCTTAAAAAAAATAAGTTTATATCAAAACAATTTATATTGAAAATAGTCAAGAGCCAACTGTTCACTTCCCCAACTAATTTCCATTTAATTGACTCAATTCTAACTTGAATAACTTCAATTTTTATTGAAATTTATTTAAACCCAATTCAAGTCGAATAAATTTTGATTCCCTTCCCAATTAAATCAAATTCCATTTAATTTTAATCATGTTCAACTTATATTATAATTCAAATTATTCGAATCAATCTGAATTATTATCAATTGAACCCATTTCAAATTCAAATCATTTCAGTAAAATCCAAATCAATTTACCATTTAAATTCTTAGTCTCTTATATCTTCGATCACTAATCCAATTAACTCAAACCAAATTAAATTTTGAACTAATTAAATTTCAATCTTGAATTTAAACTATCTCAAATTACAGAAATTCGAGTTAAATTCTCAAAGATTGGTTTAACCTTTTAAACCAAATTAACTTTTATTCAAAGTTTATAATCAATTTAATTTCAGAGTCCAATTCTCAAAATTCCATTTTAAACTATCCTAATTTATGTATTACAAGGTTCAAATAAGAGTTCAGTACGATTTCATTTTAACAATTTAATTTATTACTAAATTTTATCTTCCACTTGAAGCCAGTTCTTAAACAAGTTTATTTTACAATTCAATTATTCAAATTTATTTTATTTACACATATTTATTTCTCAGCCCTCCCAGCCATGTTTTAAAATTTTAAACCACCCTTGGTTTTAAATCCAAATCAAACTTCAAACAACCCATTGTTTTCAACAAGTCCCAATTATCCAAATAATACTTATTTATTATTTTTCATTACTTTGAAACAAAATTTTCAAATTCTGGGACCAGATTTAGAATTTTATCTTTAATCAAATAAATTTTAATTTGGTTGTATTTCTATTTCTACTTAATTCCAATTCAAGACTTCAATTTCAGTTTGAATCCATTTCGAACTTATCTTTATTAAATTTCAGTTTGGTTGTATTATATTATTCCTTAATTTTAATTTCAATAATTAACAACCAATCACCTAAATACTTATTAGAAGGAAATATTACTTTATATATATATCAAAATATATATTTTATATAAAATCATTTAAAATCTTTTATAAGAAAATAACAAGTACGCTTTCATATATATTCTCAACTCATTCTAGAGTACTACAGACTCTATTAAATGAGTAATTTTCACCAGAGCCAAGGTTCTCGCTTAACCTTTCGGCTCTGATACCAAATGTAATGACCCGAAATTTCCGAACCCCAAAATTTCAGATAGTTTTGAAAAAGAGGAAAGAGATAGAAGAAGAAGAACAGAAACACCAAACATCTCACATTCACAGTGGATAAAATATAATAATAAATAATAATGTTTACAAAAAAATACCATATCTGTCGATTACATTTATATATACATCAAAGTTTCATATATATATATATATACAGTCATTGAGTATACAATTATCATGTCATATGATATACAATAATTATAATAGGGCGAAAGCACTCCATACATTCTTGCCATCCAGCTCGACCCCTGAGTTCCAGAATGTACATACTTGAAAATCTGTAATACTCGGTCTGACCCGAGCATTACACCAAAGTAACACCCGGGTCAGGCTGGAAACCAGCGTGAGTAAACCCAACTAATATGGAATAAAAAGCATACAACTTTTATAGAACCCGGGGTAACTCAAACCAATTTTACAAATCCACAATATGTCATAGACATAATTTCTTTCACACATAAGTTTCCTAAGTGCCAACATTTCGATCAAATAGTCATATTCACTTAAAAATGTTTCATTCCAACTTGTTAATCCCACATATCAATTTATAAGAATTCGAAGTGGTTCCGGGTATTTCCCAATACCCGATCCCGGCCTCTTCGAAACTCATGTTATCCTAAGCCAAGATATTCAAATAAAATACACAACATTTCATATCAGAGATATCATCTCACTCAAACATCCAATACCATTCAATCATCCATAAGCAAATTTAATCACTTCCAAATCAATTCAAATTAATCCTAATTGAATTTCTACCCTCATCCCCTTAGATTCCTTTATTCAATATTAATTAATTTCAAATCGATCAATTAACCAATCCTTCATTATTCATCTTAATTAATCGCACTGGATTAATTATCTTTCAATTTCATTTAAACAACTATCTTTGAGTAACTTCATCATATTACTTATCCTTAACCAAACAATAAGTAATCTTAATTACTTCATGAACAAGTTAGCTATTTTAGTTACATTAACCTTTAATTACTTATATTAACTTCACATAAGACACGAATTAATGATTAATCAATCTTTAATTACGTCCTTGATTATATAAATTAACGATTTCCAATTATAATTTTAATTTATCCTAATCTAAATTAAATTCATTAAACAATTAATCATTAATTAAACCACAAATATTAATCATTCTTGATTTATCTCAACCTTTAAATTAACTATCTATTTATTTACTCTTTAAATAAATCAATTCCCTCTTAATTAATCGTCTTAATTAATCTCTGATTAATCACACAAAGTAATTTTATTTTATTTTAATTTAATTAAGTAATTATTCATCAAACCATCCGTTGATTATTCTGAATTAATTAAACTTCATTAATTAACTTTATCCATATTTAATTAACTCCAAACCCTTAATTACAAAATTAATTAACCCAAATTATACATTAATTGAACTAATTGATTATTTATTTTAATTACGCTTCAAATTTGAGGAACCAGAAATTATTAAGCCCTTAACAACATTAGAATGAAAACATTTTCTTATTTATAACATTTAATCTAGACAATTTAAAATCTCGAACACTTCGAGTCAACAACAATTAACTCGAGATCAAACCAAAACAAGTCACATCATCTTCAATAGCACATCCAATCAAGTTATTCATCCAACCAATTATTTAAATTTAACCATTTAAATTTAAACAGAAATCCATAGAGTGAGATTTACTCACCTTTGATTTTGCAATCCAAATCCAATCTCATCTTGTTTTCTCCAGATTTTAACCTTGTCCACACAGTATGGATTTTATTAATACTTGAAATAATTGGCCAAACTAATTTCCATTTAATAATTTTATTTAATAATTTAATTTCAAACCAATTTTCTTTTAATAAAATATTTTTTTGCCCCAAACATCGTATATATTTAAAATTTAAACTTGTATTATTAAAATAAAAAAACAAATTTGAAAGAAATAACCTGATAATGCCTTAAACTCGCTGAATACATCTGCGTAGCGCTCGTGCTCCTACCATCGAGCCTCGCCGTCACGCGCACGCCTTTCCAAGTCCACCAGCGACCACTCCATCATCCACACCACTGCCTTGTTGACCTCATCGATCTGGCACCACCGCCCATCCATCCATGCTACCCAAAACGAGCGCGACAACCTCCACACCCACGCGAACCCCGTCATCATCGAGAATTGCGGCCTCAAGCTCGCGCTTCATCACCACCGCGACTCCACGCTCGTCGCCGAAACCTCCCCGTGTTGAGCAGCAACGTCACTCGTGCTTACTCAACCCTAGTTCCCAGATTCTGTTTGAACTTGAGGCATCCCACTACATCGACTTCAAATCGAATCGCCTCGCCCCCAAATATGCTCCCACCATCGCGATGTCGATTGCAATTTTGATGGGCCGGCAAGGCCATTACTCTTTTTTTTTTCGGTTTCGAAGTGATTACCCCCCTTTTCTTTTTTTTTCTTTTTTAATAAGAATGAGATCACGATTTGAAGTGAATTAGAGGGGAGGAGAATAGATTTCAGCTAAAAGGGGAGATTCGACTTTTAAGAGGATGGATTGTCGTGTCAGGAAAGGAAGAAAGGCGTATTGAAGAAGGTTGCTTATTATATTTTTTTTGGCAAGGCTAGCCGGTTTTATAGTGGACCGTCCACTTTTTATTACGAACGTAATAAAAACTTGAAGTACAGGAGTAAGGTCAAGACACGTTAACTACTATAAAGAGAGTAATAACTACAACATAGGAGTGTGACAGACATGTCACAGCTACTAGAAAATACAGACTAGACTAAAACTCCTCCGTAGAGGTAGTTCCACCAGCATCAACTACAACCTGGGAAGATTCTAAAGTGTCATCTCCAAGAAGACCAAAAAAGGGGCGAAATAGGAGAGCAAGCGTAGGATCATAGATGTCTACGTCAGATGAGTAAAGGAAAGATCGATCCCAAGAAGAATCAGCAAGCAAGGCAGAATTTAAATCAGCATACGTACCATCCAAATCAAGAACAAAGGAGTCACCAGATGGTCTGTAATAAAGGCATCGTAGGTCCGAAAGACCGTTAGAAACAAATCTAAAGAAGGAATCATCCACAGGGTTGTAATGCAAGTCAGAACATCGATCTACCCAACATCTCTCAGACTCAACCCAAACAATAGGCAACTGAGACGGAACAAGATCCCGAATGGTAATGGAATCCACAGGAACAACACTAGTAATAATGGATGCAACAGGGGAAGCAGGCCGAGTAGAGGAAGTCGGCGATCCAGGGTCAAGAACAGCAGGTGGAGAAACCTGCGACACCTTAGGAACCCATTTCCTGAGCGGAGGCCAACGCAGTGGTATCTTAAGCGCAGAAGCAGAAGCAGTAGAATGGGAGCAGGCAGAAACTAAGTGGCCAAAGGAGTGACATGAAGTACATATGTCGGGGATCCATCCATAACGAACACGAACATCTACAACATGGCCAACAGCTAACTGAACAGATATAGAGGTAGAGAGAGGCTTAAGGGGGGTAATCTCAATCAAGGCCTTAGCGTACATCAGCTTTTCACGCGCTACTGTATTAGCATCAAAACATTTCAGCTTACCAACGATGCATGCAAGCCAATTCAAACCAAGCAGAGGTTGAAGAGCCGAAGGAATTTGAGAAAAATAAACCCAAACAGGGATAGATAATACTTGTTCACGAGCACTAGCAACCGCAGAGGACCAGGGAGTAATTATAAAAGGTTTCCCATCAAAAAAGGATGGCTCCGCCTCAAGAACACAGCAGCGTTCCTCAGAGGAGGAGAACAACAGGAAATACATTGAGTCAACGAGCTTAATACTCTTATAATTTACAAGCTGTTCGAACGGACTCCGAATCAGACAAGCCGCCAAGCGTTTATAGGGTTTTCCCCGCATTCCAAACACCATAGAATGTGTTTCGGAGGCTAATTTGATCGTATGAGCGAGTTACGGAATTAAATGATCGATATTAAATTAAATCGATTAAAATAAATCTAAGCGTTTCGAGTTGCCAGGGTCAAACGACAACTCCGATTGCTACGAAAATTGAAATCCGGTAATAACTAACTATTACGGATCCAATGGAACTGGTTTCGTCGAATTCCGAGACTGTGTCTCGGAAGGCTATTTTTAAATTCAATTTAAACGATATATTATTAAAATTGAACCAAACACTTCCAAACTCAATTTCAACACTTTCACTACCTTCCATGCCATCAATAAATTTTTTATAAACCTTCAAATTATTTTTAACAGGCTTAAAACTCCAGATTCAGCGTTTTACCCAATTTCAAATTCTATGATTCAATATTTAACCTATATAATTCAATAATTTAATTATTAAGTAAATATTGATGTCTTGAATTTCAAGCTAAAATTAACTTTTAAATAATTAAAATTAATTAATTATTCCAATTTAAATTGTTAGAAATTCTGGGTCGTCACATTCCTTTCCCTTAAAAGAATTTCGTCCCCGAAATTGCTAGTTAGGAAGAATGGACCAATACCCGTTTACCTTTTCTCCAAAACCAATAGTTTTATCAACATCCTACCAACTATCTTTTATTAAGACCCTGTATCGGCCCGCAAATCCGTACCCCTTGAGTCAACACTATTCTACAAAAATCAACTCAAGTTGTACCGAAATACGAACCATTTGGGTTTAAAGAAGAAGAGGTAGAAGAAGGAAATAGAAATCAACAACATAATCTAACCATCGCAGCGGAATAAAATACAATAGATAATAAATAATCTTTACTCAACATCAAATATTTTTATTTATATATTACATTATCAGAGTACATCAATCACAGCTCAACATCAATATCATTCAAATGGATACACAACAACTCAACACAGCAGAATATATATATATATATATATATATATATATATAAACAAGTATGGAAGTACGTATCGTCATCCAGCTCGTCTCCTGAGCTCCACAGCATCTCATGTATCCTATAATACTCGGTCTGACCCGAGCATTACAGTTAAATAACACCCGAGTCAGTCTGGAATACCAGCGTGAGAAAATCACACCCAATTGATTATTAAAGTTTCAGAAATCCTTTGAAAACAAAAGCATCTCGTAAGACCACGCCACAAATAAACATGTCGGGTTTTTACCTTACGATAGCTAAAACAATTTTCATAGAAATCCTCTGGTATTATAATAGGGTCTATATACAAATACTTATAAAATAGCCGAAATTGTTACATTATTAAATTCCAGGTACTAGCCACAGAGTGGGTAATACAAACAAAACTCATACAAGGCTCGTAGGGAGTATGAATTTCCAACTAATGACTAGGCACTGGGGTACCACCTGTCACAGTACGGGGCCTAGATCACCGTACCGAGGAGTACGCCCGCTCCCCTGCAACACAAGGCCGGGACTACCCCTTAGTGGATAATCCCGAGTGAGATCACCCCGCGGTTGGGATCAGCAACCGCCCACTACGCCGAATTAAAAAGGGACATCTAGACAGGAATGACCTCACCCTGCTTGGGTGCTACCCCCCTAGCCTTGCTGCATAACCCCTGATTTTCTGTCATTCCCATTTGATGAGGCTTAAGGCTAAGCGTTACCTTTATAGAACACATCCCTTAGAATGCCCATCGTCCACCTGACGATGTTTCGCAAGCATTCATCCATACAAGTCCGTCCCGGGTTCGAACGGAACCGAAGGCACTATTCCTACTACATCCATATTGGAAATATCCTCAGGATTAGTAGCGACTAGCCCTTGCGCTTCACTGCTCCATCTTCGACTTCGAACTCGTTTCTACGAAACGTACAAACCGGATCGAAGTGGTTTTCGAGAAATAAATCTCGATCCCGGTCTCTTCGAAATGATCAATGTATTTGTCCAATATTGATAGTCGGTGATTTAACTATCAATTAATATTCACAATCAACCATCAACCAATAAATAAATTTTTCCAAATTAATTATTTATCCAAAATATCTTTACAAGATATATTTCAGATTTTCAACTCTTTTTAAAACAGTTCCAACCCAGTTTCCGCTCACGTAATACATTACCCTGATATTTATTTCCTTTGGGACACTAAGTTCAAAATACTTTTAGATTTTAAAATAAATTTTAAAAGCACTCTATTATAGAACATACTTTATAACTTTAAAATCAAAACTACTTTAATACTTAATTAAAAAATATATATACTTTAAGAATATTTTAAATAAAACCACTTTATAAAATGTACACTAATTTTTCTTTCAAATCATAATACCAAGTCACCTTTATATAATTACTACATTAATAGATTTGAAAACACTCGCTTCAAAAAGTTAAACAATAGAGATAATAAATTTTTCTAAACATGCTTCTTAAAACCATTGTTAAAAACTTTTATTTATATTTAAAATTGCTTTGAAAACCATACTTGGATATCCCGAGAAATACTCTTCTCTTTCACATCCTTTAAAAATAAATCTCCATTTATTTTTAAACAAATTCATCATTTCTTTAATAAATTCACGCCTTGAATTTATACTTCCAAATCCATTTCACCTTTATAACCCAGATTATAAAATTGAAAATCTCACTTTTCTTTGATTTCAATTCCAGACACTTAAATAAAATTTACAATTAACTTCTAATTTACTTCATTTTGAAATAAATTCCTTCGCTTACTTTATTTATGTTAAATTCCATTAACTTTAAGATTTTTACTTCTTTATTATGAGTTAAAATTCTTTCAAAAATACCAATTTCAAATTTCCAAAATTCCTTCTCATCCTTTGATTAAATTTAACCCTTAATTTAAAAATGACTTCTTTAAATCTTTAAACTAATATCACTTTAGTTTAAAATTTATCCCCCGTTAATTCAAAATTTCCTCTTTTTCCATATTTATTAGAATTTTGAAATTGCTTTTACTTTATTTTTTTCAATTCATTAATAAATTTATTCATATTCCCGAGAATTTATTTTACTTAAAATTTTATTCTTTTATTTCTTTTCATAAATCCAATTCTATAGATTTTGATAACTCATTACATTGAGATATTCAATTCAATCAAACCACCCAATATTTCAATTACCAATAGAATCATCACAGGATATCAAATATTCGTAACACAGAATATTAAATGATCTAACTAAAATTTGAGGAATCCAGTTGGATCCCTCCAATCTATTTCCCTGCATCCACAGATGTTAGTACAATATATAATACCAATTTCAAATATATACGATACTATACAGCACATCAATCAATTCATCCATTCAAACATTTATATAAATCTAATCATTTAAATTTAAATTTAAATTTACATTAACTGAGTGAGATTAACTCACCTTTGGCCTAAGATTGCCATTTACCTCAAACTCGTCTTGTTTCCGCGATTTTTAACCTTGTACAAACCAATTTACGATTTATTAATATTTGAATTTATCAAACAATTAATCACCATTTACACATTTAATTTTAACTTACAATTTGATTTAACTAATTTTCCCTTGAAATCTTTAGTAACTAATATAAATCGAATAAGTTTATTAAATATGTTAATTTAACAATTTTTCCACCAAATCTACTATTTTATATATATCTTTCTCATTCAACATTTAAATTTTCTGCTTACATAAATCTTATATACCCTTCAGTTTAATACTATAAAAACAGTATAAAATTTCATCTAGAAATTTCTCTCTGTACAAAACTATTTCTGTTATAAACTTTACTGTTATATGCTTGATCTCTGCATATATGAATTAACTTAAATGGAGAGAATATTTCTGTTAAATATTTTTATTAAATCAACTAGAAAATAAAGAAACCAATAAACTAAAAAAAATAAAAACTTACTGTAATGCCCAACGGAGTCCAAGAATCCCTCGCCGCCTTGCCATGCTCGCGGCAACACGGAACCCCCCCAACGATCACGTCGACGAAGTCAAATCACAAGTCCCATACGACCAGCCTTCTGAGTCGAGATGCGTCGACGCGCGAGCTAGAGCCTTCGTTGCCGCGTACTACCTGTCGCGATCCCCTATGCCCTCTTTGAGTCACTCGCGAGCTCGCGATCAGTACCATCGCACCCCAAAACCCGTATAACCCTAACCGGACGTGCCTTCAATCGCGACCACGTCATGCCTTGGTTCGGCTGCACCCTTCCATTGATTTGATCTTGATTGAGCAAAGAAAGAGAAAAGGTGGAACGTGGTTAAATTGAGGAGAAGATTGCGAATTAAAATTGAAAAGGAGGGCCATTATTTATTCGAACCGGAAAAGAGGGGAATTTGTGATCGTTGAGGAGGAGGAGCTAGGGTTTCGATTTCTATATTTTTTTCCGAACGCATTAGTGGATTAAATCTGGAAGGGAGGCGGCCATTATTTCGTAGATTGATTTCGTTCGAGCTGTATATAGAGGAGAAAGAACGAGAATCCCTTCATATTTTACTTCTGAAAGTGGCGTGTGGGGAAAGCTTGCGTGAAGTAAATATCAAGCTACAGTAATTCGAAATGATAGGAAAGCGGCTGATGGGATGAATTTGACTAACCAAAATATATATTTAAATTCTGAATCGGCTATCATCAATTAAATTTCCAACGCGTTTACTTACCGTACGCTCACACAACAATTCCGATCATAATGAAACTTGAAACCCGATAATAATTCAATATCACGGATCCAATGGAACTGGTTTCGTCGGATTCCGAGACTGTGCCTCGGAAGGCTATATTTAAATTCAATTTAAACGATATAAATTTTAAAACTGAACAAACCACTGTAAATTTCAATTTTAACACTTCTATTGTCTTCAGTATTATCAATATAAATCACTTCATTAAAATTCTAGTTTGGATTTCCTTTTATTTCCCAAAATTCCAACATCTTTATTTAAATTTTTTTAGAAATGCTTTTAATTTCACATCATACTTAATAAAATAACTCTTTATAAAAATACTTTTTATAACTCGATGTCTCGACCAGTCCATCCTTGTTCTCACAGAAATTCAGTCATACGTTGATGAAGCGTAGGACTGAAAACCTATAAGTACTTGGCAAACCCGTTTTCAACATCCAGTGAAAATACTTTTAAAAAATAATTTTATTGAAAATATAGAAAACAGTTTTTGAAAATAGAGGAAATATCTTTGGGGAGAATGCTCTGGAGATCATCACCCCCATCCATGGCCGCAGTTAACCTGATGGTTACGTTGCCATCCCGACAAAATCCATAGATAACTGTAGGCCTTCGCGCCTCTCGATTACACCATGGAACCCACGACAGATCGTAGCTACAACTGGGGTTACGTAGCTATCACAGCAAAAACCCATATAACTGTAGGCATCAACGCCATCGAATTTCACTGCCAAAAATAAAACTCCTCCACTCTACTTGACCATAGATCGCAGTCTACCGATGTTGCGTTGCATTCCCGGCAAAATCAAGTGTAGACCGTTGGCACTCATCCTCCACACGAATTTCGCTATGGTCCCCACAGTATATCGCAGCGACATCGAGTTACACTGTCGTCACAGCATAACCCAAATGCCTCTGTAGGCATCAGCGCCCTCGACTTTCGCTACCCAATAATCCTCAGGAACTAGTTTTGTCCGAACTCCTCACATGATCAACTTTAGAACCCCCCCTTGGGGCTCAAGGCGGCACCACCCGGTGGCACTACTGAGAAGTTCATTTCAAGGGAGCGCCTTTTATCCCAGAGCCATCATCAAAACATTTTACACTATACACATATAGTATCTTCAAATCATACACCTAGTATGATCTCATACAAAGCTCATTTATACAAAATCGATTATTCCAAAATCGATAATTCTCAAACTTGGCTTTCCAAATTCTCATGTTGATTTTACCCAAAAATCAAAAGCCTTCCCAAATCCAAAGGTTCTCAAATCCTTTTCCAAAATCCTCATAAGATCCTTTATATATATATATATATATATACAGATATATATAATTTTTAAAACTTTTGATCATTTCCAACTTGTATAAAACCCTTTTATACTTCGAACACTTTCAAAAATCCTTTTCTTTCGGCAATATATTTAACAAGGAAATATTTATCTTATATAACTAAGATATATACAACTTTGTTTATTCAAATCAAATATTCAAATTTGATTACTCTTTCCAATATCAATTTCATTCAAATCCGTACAATGTACACATATCATCAGTACGCTATATCAACCTGATCGCTCATTCGATTACACAATTTCACTTCCGAACTAGTATCGTCCACCCGACTTCCTAGTGTGGACTCAGATCTGGTTTCTTGATTAGAAACCGCCATTCTCCTTGCATAGCTATAACTATGATAGAGAACATTCAGAACCAATCAACAATTCATATCCAGGTTCGCCGTCGAAAATCGAGTGAAAAATCCCAACTCGGATCGATAAACTACCTCGAAATTCTGTGCTCGAATCTGGATCAAATCACTATGCGAATAGAATAACATACGTACATCCTACGTATTTATTTCCATTGATTATCAGCCAAATCAATTTCCCATTTCTATTCTCATTCTCTTGAATTTTCATTCACTTAGTTACAATTGTCTCAATTCCATCGAATTGTCATTTCAATTCTTATCTCAGTCGGGTATTACATCCATAACAGTTTGAACTCCGACCAGTTTATATTTAGAAAATAACTTGTAAATTTTCAAAATAAATAAGTAGTTGAAAAATAAATATTAGTTTACAAAATAGCTATAAAATAGTTAACTAATCATATAATAGTTGGAAAATAGTTAAATTGTTCCAGAAATTTTAGGTAATTGAAAGATAGTTATTTATTTGTACAATAGTTAAAAAAAGTAATTAGTTTATAAAACAATTGAAAAAACTAGTTAAATAGCTTCAAAAATAATTGTAAAACAAGTATAAAATAATTTTGCTTCAAGAAAGAAAGGTTGTATATATTTAATAGCTTAAAAAAATAAGTTTATATCAAAACAATTTATATTGAAAATAGTCAAGAGCCAACTGTTCACTTCCCCAACTAATTTCCATTTAATTGACTCAATTCTAACTTGAATAACTTCAATTTCTATTGAAATTTATTTAAACCCAATTCAAGTCGAATAAATCTTGATTCCCTTCCCAATTAAATCAAATTCCATTTAATTTTAATCATGTTCAACTTATATTATAATTCAAATTATTCGAATCAATCTAAATTATTATCAATTGAACCCATTTCAAATTCAAATCATTTCAAAAAATCCAAATCAATTTACCATTTAAATTCTTAATCTCTTATGTCTTCGGCCACCAATCCAATTAATTCAAACCAAATTAAATTTTGAACTAATTAAATTTCAATCTTGGATTTAAACTATCTCGAATTATAGAAATTCGAGTTAAATTCTCAAAGATTGGTTTAACTTTTTAAACCAAATTAACTTTTATTCAAAGTTTATAATCAATTTAATTTCAGAGTCCAATTCTCAAAATTCCATTTTAAACTATCTTAATTTATGTATTACAAGGTTCAAATAAGAGTTCAGTACGATTTTATTTTAACAATTTAATTTATTACTAAATTTTATCTTCCACTTGAAGCCAGTTCTTAAACAAGTTTATTTTATAATTCAATTATTCAAATTTATTTTATTTATACATATTTATTTCTCGGCCCTCCCAGCCATGTTTTAAAATTTTAAACCACCCTTGGTTTTAATTCCAAATCAAACTTCAAACATCCCATTGTTTTCAACAAAGTCCCAATTATCCAAATAATACTTATTTATTATTTTTCATTACTTTGAAACAAAATTTTCAAATTCTGGGACCAGATTTAGAATTTTATCTTCAATCAGATAAATTTTAATTTGGCTATATTTCTATTTCTGCTTAATTTAATTCCAATTCAAGACTTCAATTTCAGTTTGAATCCATTTCGAACTTATCTTTATTAAATTTCAGTTTGGTTGTATTATATTATTCCTTAATTTTAATTTCAATAATTAACAACCAATTACCTAAATATTTATTAGAAGGAAATATTACTTTATATATATATATATATATATCAAAATATATATTTTATATAAAATCATTTAAAAACTTTTATAAGAAAATAACAAGTACGCTTTCATATATATTCTCAACTCATTCTAGAGTACTACAGACTCTATTAAATGAGTAATTCCCACCAGAGCCAAGGTTCTCGCTTAACCTTTCGGCTCTGATACCAAATGTAATGACCCGAAATTTCCAAACCCGAAAATTTCAGATAGTTATGAAAAAGAAGAAAGAGGTAGAAGAAGAAGAACAGAAACACCAAACATCTCACATTCGCAGCGGATAAAGTATAATAATAAATAATAACAGTTTATAAAAAAATACTATATCTGTCGATTACGTTTATATATACATCAGAGTTTCACATATATATATAGTCACCGAGAATACAATTATCATGTCATATGATATGCAATAATTATAATAGGGAGAAAGCACTCCATACATTCTTGCCATCCAGCTCGACTCCTGAGTTCTAGAACATACCTACCTGAAAATCTGTAATACTCGGTCTGACCCGAGCATTACACCAAAATAACACCCTGGTCAGGCTGGAAACCAGCGTGAGTAAACCCAATTAACATGGAATACAAAACATACAACTTTTATAGAACCCGGGGTAACTCGAACTAATTTTACAAATCCACAATATGTCATAGACATAATTTCTTTCACACATAAGTTTCCTAAGGGCCAACATTTCGATCAAATAGTCCGATTCACTTAAAAATGTTTTATTCCAACTTGTTAATCCCACATATCAATTTATAAGAATTCGAAGTGGTTCCGGGTATTTCCCAATACCCGATCCCGGCCTCTTCGAAGCTCATGTTATCCTAACCCAAGATATTCAAATAAACTACACAACATTTCATATCAAAGATATCATCTCACTCAAACATCCAATACCATTCAATCATCCATAAGCAAATTTGATCACTTCCAAATCAATTCAAATTAATCCTGATTGAATTTCTATCCTCATCCCCTTATATTCCTTTATTCAATATTAATTAATTTCAAATCGATTAATTAATCAATGCTTCATTATTCATCTTAAATAATCGCACTGGATTAATTATCTTTCAATTTCATTTAAACAACTATCTTTGAGTAACTTCATCATATAACTTATCCTTAACCAAACAATAAGTAATCTTAATTACTTCATGAACAAGTTAGCTACTTTAGTTGCATTAATCTTTAATTACTTATATTAACTTCACATAAGACACGAATTAATGATTAATCAATCTTAATTAATCAATCTTTAATTACGTCCTTGATTATATAAATTAATGATTTCCAATTATAATTATAATTTATCCTAATCTAAATTAAATTCATTAAACAATTAATCATTAATTAAACCACAAATATTAATCATTCTTGATTTATCCCAACCTTTAAATTAAATATCTATTTGTTTACTCTTTAAATAAATCAATTCCCTCTTAATTAATCGTCTTAATTAATCTCTTGATTAATCACACAAAGTAATTTTATTTTATTTTAATTTAATTAAGTAATTATTCATCAAACCATCCGTTGATTATTCTAAATTAATTAAACTTCATCAATTAACTTAATCCATAATTAATTAATTCCAAACCCTTAATTACAAAATTAATTAACCCAAATTATACATTAATTGAACTAATTGATTATTATTTTAATTACGCTTCAAATTTGATGAACCAGAAATCATTAAGCCCTTAACAACATTAGAATGAAAATATTTTCTTATTTATAACATTTAATCTAGACAGTTTAAAATCCCGAACACTTCGAGTCAACAACAATTAACTCGAGATCAAACCAAAACAAGTCACATCATCTTCAATAGCACATCCAATCAAGTTATTCATCCAACCAACTATTTAAATTTAACCATTTAAATTTAAATAGAAATCCATAGAGTGAGATTTACTCACCTTTGATTTTGCAATCCAAATCCAATCACGTCTTGTTTTCTCCAGATTTTAACCTTGTCCAAACAGTATGGATTTTATTAATACTTGAAATAGTTGGCCAAACTAATTTCCATTTAATAATTTTATTTAATAATTTAATTTCAAACCAATTTTCTTTTAATAAAATATTTTTTTGCCCCAAAACTCGTATATATTTAAAATTTAAACTTGTATTATTAAAATAAAAAAAATCAAATTTGAAAGAAATAACCTGATAATGCCTTAAACTCGCTGAATACATCTGCGTAGCGCGCGTGCTCCTGCCATCGAGCCTCGCCGTCACGCGCACGCCTTTCCAAGTCCACTAGCGACCACTCCATCATCCACACCACTGCCTTGTTGACCTCATCGATCTGGCACCACCGCCCATCCATCCATGCTACCCAAAGTGAGTGCGACAACCTCCACACCCACGCGAACCCCGTCACCATCGAGAATTGCGGCCTCAAGCTCACGCTTCATCACCACCGCGACTCCACGCTCGTCGCCGAAACCTCCCCATGTTGAGCAGCAACGTCACTCGTGCTTGCTCAACCCTAGTTCCCAGATTCCGTTCGAACTCGGGGGATCCCGCTACAACGACTTCAAATCGAATCGCCTCGCCCCCAAATATGCTCCCACCATCGCGATGCCGATTGCGATTTTGATGGGCCGACACGACCATTACTTTTTTTTTTTTCGATTTCGAAGTGATTGCCCCCTTTTCTTTTTTTTTCTTTTTTAATAAGAACGAGATCGCGATTTGGAGTGAATTAGAGGGGAGGAGAATAGATTTCTGCTGAAAGGGGAGATTCGACTTTTAAGAGGATGGATTGGCGTGTCAGGAAAGGAAGAATGGCGTATTGAAAAAGGTTGCTTATTATATTTTTTATTATTATTAATACTCTTATATTTTACAAGCTGTTTGAACGGACTCCGAATCAGACAAGCCGCCAAGCGTTTATTGGGTTTTCCCCGCATTCCGAACACTATAGAACGTGTTTCGGAGGCTAATTTGATCGTATGAGCGAGTTACGGAATTAAACGATCGATATTAAATTAAATAGATTAAAATAAATCTAAGCGTTTCAAGTTGCCAGGGTCAAACGACAACTCCGATTGCTACGAAATTGAAATCCGATAATAACAAACTATTACGGATCTAATGGAACTGGTTTCGTTGAATTCCGAGACTGTGCCTCGGAAGGCTATTTTTAAATTCAATTTAAACGATATATTATTAAAATTGAACCAAACACTTCCAAACTCAATTTCAATACTTTCACTACCTTCCATGCCATCTATAAAAATTTTATAAGCCTTCAAATTATTTTTAACAGGCTTAAAACTCCAGATTCAGCGTTTTACCCAATTTCAAATTTTATGATTCAATATTTAACCTATATAATTCAATAATTTAATTATTAAGTAAATATTGATGTCTTGAATTTCAAGTTAAAATTAACTTTTAAATATTTAAAATTAATTAATTATTCCAATTTAAATTGTTAGAAATTCCGGATCGTCACATTCCTTCTCCCTTAAAAGAATTTCGTTCCCGAAATTACTAGTTAGGAAGATTGGACCAATACCCGTTTACCTTTTCTCCAAAACCAATAGTTTTATCAACATCCTACCAAATATCTTTTATTAAGACCCACTATCCCCTTAACCCACCACCCAAAATCTTCTATAGTTTCAAATAATACCCTATTGCTCAATCATTTAAATTTCAATTTAAAACCAAATTTGAAATTATCAAAATTTTCTCAAAAATTTTCTAATTCTCTAAATTTCCGAATTTTTTTGCCAGCGTCTCCTTTGCGCGGCTAGCTCGGTACAACTACAAAAGGCCTCTACGGGCTCCTAAATTCCAAAAGAAAACAAAAGCCAAGTGGCTACATCAAAAACCCAATCCAATTTCATACAGAAACTTAAATACATACCTTTTTGTCGGGCAATTTAAATTTATCTTTTGGAACCAAATCCAATTTCCTTTCTCTTAATACCTGCACATCTTACTTAGCAACAATATTCAATTATAACCATTCAAGTATAACTGATTCACATTAGTTCATCCACTAATTTACTTTAATTTTTAATTTGAAATTGTTTTGTCGTTAACAAAAAAAAATTTCCAAAAATTTTCTAACTCCCAAAATTTTCGAAAATTTTTGGCAGGGCCTCCCTTGTACAAAGGAGCTTTTGCAATTTGACAAGAGATATAAATATGTATACATCGACCCACTCGGTCGGAAACAAGAAAAAACAGTTCATATTTCCTATTTTTATTGCGTAAGCGTACCTTATTTAGCATTTTAAGCAAGCAACTTATTAATTTAAGCACTTAGCGCAATCCAAACCAACTAGACGGCTCCCCGATACCTATACTTTCTCAATTTACATATGTAAGTGCCAAATATAGAAAATCTATTAGTATTTCACTTATTTTCAATAGCTAAACACAAGCATTTCGAAAGCAACAAACACCAAACGCTTACCATAAGCGATTTATATAACTTTAAAGATTATTCAATTGCTTTCTATCAATTCATAAGCCGTTTCATTCAATTTCAATGGTTTGCAACTCAATTTCTTACATCCAATTTATTTTTAATCCAAACAAGTTCATATTCACTTCAAATGATTTCAAAATAAATTTAATTTAATCTCTGTCGACTCGTAGAATTTTAATTATTTTGTTTACATCAAACGATAATTTATTTAATGCAAATTTGACAAAATTCGCTTAATAGGGTATTATATTTTAGTTTATAGCTACTTTAAATAAATTTTCAATTCATTTTATATTTAATTCCATTTCATTTCTAATTTATTCACCCACCATTCATTAGCTCGACACATTTCATTCTTGTATACTACTAGCCATTCCCAAATTAATTCAATCCAAGCTTTATTTAATGGGTTTTCACCCTTATTCGAAGCCAAGCTTCCATAAATTTTAAACTTAAGTTAATTTACTTCAATTTATTCCAACATCAAACTTAAGTTTACTCCAATTTGATCCTCATTTAATCAACTTCCATTAAATTCAGTTAGCCCATCAATTTTAAATTTTAATTTTGATTCACCTTCTCAATTTCCAAAATAATATCCAAGCACATACATAACTCATTTATACTTCAAATTAATATGCCACCGAGCTTAAGTTCAGTTTGATAATCCAATTTCAATCACAACTTGATTTAGTTTTTATGTAATCAGACTTCATTCAATTATTATTTAATTTAATTAATCCATTATAAATTTTTAATTTACTTAATTCATTTTCGAATTCCTTTTATTAATATAAGGCCATTCTCAATTTATTTCTATTCACTTGGGTTTTGTTTTGCAACTTAAATTATTTATATTATAATCACTTCCATTACATATGACATCACTTCTCTTATATCTAATTTACTAGCAAATTCATTAAATATTATTCAAATCACCTTTGAATTTTATTTGTAATTCAAACCATCACATTTTCCAATCCAACTCAATTTTATTTTTATTTTACAACATTTCCTCTTTTTAATTCATTATCAAATCCAAGTCGAATTCTATCTACAATTCTAATTCATTTCCAAACTCCCATACGACCAGCCTTCTGAGTCGAGATGCGTCGACGCGCGAGCTAGAGCCTTCGTCGCCGCGTACTGCCTGTCGCGATCCCCTATGCCCTCTTTGAGTCACTCGCGAGCTCGCGATCAGTACCATCGCACCCCAAAACCCGTATAGCCCTAACCGGACGTGCCTTCAATCGCGACCACGTCATGCCTTGGTTCGGCTGCACCCTTCCATTGATTTGATCTTGATTGAGCAAAGAAAGAGAAAAGGTGGAACGCGGTTAAATTGAGGAGAAGATTGCGAATTAAAATTGAAAAGGAGGGCCATTATTTATTCGAACCGGAAAAGAGGGGAATTTGTGATCGTTGAGGAGGAGGAGCTAGGGTTTCGATTTCTATATTTTTTTTTCCGAACGCATTAGTGGATTAAATCTGGAAGGGAGGCGGCCATTATTTCGTAGATTGATTTCGTTCGAGCTGTATATAGAGGAGAAAGAACAAGAATCCCTTCATATTTTACTTCTGAAAGTGGCGTGTGGGGAAAGCTTGCGTGAAGTACATATTGAGCTACAGTAATTCGAAATGATAGGAAAGCGGCTGATGGGATGAATTTAACTAACCAAAATATATATTTAAATTCCGAATCGGCTATCATCAATTAAATTTCCAACGCGTTTACTTACCGTACGCTCACACAACAATTCCGATCATAATGAAACTTGAAACCGGATAATAATTCAATATCACGGATCCAATGGAACTGGTTTCGTCGGATTCCGAGACTGTGCCTCGGAAGGCTATATTTAAATTCAATTTAAACGATATAAATTTTAAAACTGAACAAACCACTGTAAATTTCAATTTTAACACTTCTATTGTCTTCAGTATTATCAATATAAATCACTTCATTAAAATTCTAGTTTGGATTTCCTTTTATTTCCCAAAATTCCAACATCTTTATTTAAATTTTTTTAGAAATGCTTTTAATTTCACATCATACTTAATAAAATAACTCTTTATAAAAATACTTTTTATAACTCGATGTCTCAACCAGTCCATCCTTGTTCTCACAGAAATTCAGTCATACGTTGATGAGGCGTAGGACTGAAAACCTATAAGTACTTGGCAAACCCGTTTTCAACATCCATTGAAAATACTTTTAAAAAATAATTTTATTGAAAATATAGAAAACAGTTTTTGAAAATAGAGGAAATATCTTTGGTGAGAATACTCTGGAGATCATCACCCCCATCCATGGCCCCAGTTAACCCGATGGTTACGTTGCCATCCCGACAAAATCCATAGATAACTGTAGGCCTCCGCGCCTCTCGATTACACCATGGAACCCACGACAGATCGCAGCTACAACTAGGGTTATGTAGCTATCACAGCAAAAACCCATATAACAGTAGGCATCAGCGCCATCGAATTTCGCTGCCAAAAATGAAACTTCTCCACTCCACTTGACCATAGATCGCGGTCTACCGATGTTGCGTTGCCTTCCCGGCAAAATCAAGTGTAGACTGTTGGCACTCATCTTCCACACGAATTTCACTATGGTCCCCACAGTAGATCGCAGCGACATCGAGTTACACTATCGTCACAGCATAACCCAAATGCCTCTGTAGGCATCAGCGCCCTCGACTTTCGCTACCCAATAATCCCTAGGAACTAGTTTTGTCCGGACTCCTCACATGATCAACTTTAGAACCCCTCTTGGGGCTCAAGGCAGCACCAACCGGTGGCACTCCTGAGAAGTTCATTTCAAGGGAGCGCCTTTTTCCCCAGAGCCATCATCAAAACATTTTATACTATACACATATAGTATCTTCAAATCATACACCTAGTATGATCTCATACAAAGCTCATTTATACAAAATCGATTATTCCAAAATCGATAATTCTCAAAGTAGGCTTTCCAAATTCTCATATTGATTTTACCCAAAAATAAAAGCCTTCCCCAATCCAAAGGTTCTCAAATCCTTTTTCCAAAATCCTCATAAGATCCTTTATATATATATATATATATACAGATATATATAATTTTTAAAACTTTGGATCATTTCCAACTTGTATAAAACCCTTTTATACTTCAAACATTTTCAAAAATCCTTTTCTTCCGGCAATAGATTTAACAAGGAAATATTTATCTTATATAACAAAGATATATATAACTTTGTTTGTTCAAATCAAATATTCAAATTTGATTACTCTTTCCAATATCAATTTCATGCAAATCCGTACGATGTACACATATCATCAGTACGCTATATCAACCTGATGGCTCATTCGATCACACAATTTCACTTCCGAACTAGTATCGTCCACCCGATTTCCTAGTGCGGACTCAGATCTGGTTTCTTGATTAGAAACCGCCATTCTCCTTGCATAGCTATAACTATGATAGAGAACATTCAGAACCAATCAACAATCCATATCCAGGTTCACCGTCGAAAATCGAGTGAAAAATCCCAACTCGGATCGATAAACTACCTCGAAATTCTGTGCTCGAATCTGGATCAAATCACTATGCGAATAGAATAATATACGTACATCCTACGTATTTATTTCCATTGATTATCAGCTAAATCAATTTCCCATTTCTATTCTCATTCACTTGAATTTTCATTCACTTATTTACAATTGTCTCAATTCCATTGAATTATTATTTCAATTCTTATCTCAGTTGGGTATTACATCCATAACAGTTTGAATTCCGACCAGTTTATATTTAGAAAATAGCTTGAAAATTTTCAAAATAAATAAGTAGTTGAAAAAGAAATATTAGTTTACAAAATAGCTATAAAATAGTTAACTAATCGAAGAATAGTTGGAAAATAGTTAAATAGTTCCAGAAATTTTAGGTAATTGAAAGATAGTAATTTATTTGTACAATAGTTAAAAAATAGTAATTAGTTTATAAAACAATTGAAAAAACTAGTTAAATAGCTTCAAAAATAATTGTAAAACAAGTATAAAATAATTTGGCTTTAAGAAAGAAAGGTTGTATATATTTAATAGCTTAAAAAAATAAATTTATATCAAAACAATTTATATTGAAAATAGTCAAGAGCCAACTGTTCACTTCCCCAACTAATTTCCATTTAATTGACTCAATTCTAACTTGAATAACTTCAATTTCTATTGAAATTTATTTAAAACCAATCCAAGTCGAATAAATCTTGATTCCCTTCCCAATTAAATCAAATTCCATTTAATTTTAATCATGTTCAACTTATATTATAATTCAAATTATTCGGATCAATCTGAATTATTAATAATCGAACCCATTTCAAATTCAAATCATTTCAGTAAAATCCAAATCAATTTACTATTTAAATTCTTAATCTCTTATGTCTTCGATCACCAATCCAATTAATTCAAACCAAATTAAATTTTGAACTAATTAAATTTCAATCTTGAATTTAAACTATCTCGAATTATAGAAATTCGAGTTAAATTCTCAAAGATTGGTTTAACTTTTTAAACCAAATTAACTTTTATTCAAAGTTTATAATCAGTTAATTTCAGAGTCCAATTCTCAAAATTCCATTTTAAACTATCTTAATTTATGTATTACAAGGTTCAAATAAGAGTTCAGTACGATTTTATTTTAACAATTTAATTTATTACTAAATTTTATCTTCCACTTGAAGCCAGTTCTTAAACAAGTTTATTTTACAATTCAATTATTCAAATTTGTTTTATTTATACATATTTATTTCTCGGCTCTCCTAGCCATGTTTTAAAATTTTAAACCACCCTTGGTTTTAAATCCAAATCAAACTTCAAACAACCCATTGTTTTCAACAAGTCCCAATTATCCAAATAATACTTATTTATTATTTTCATTACTTTGAAATAAAATTTTCAAATTCTGGGACTAGATTTAGAATTTTATCTTCAATCAAATAAATTTTAATTTGGTTGTATTTCTATTTCTACATAATTTAATTCCAATTCAAGACTTCAATTTCAGTTTGAATCCATTTCGAATTTATCTTTATTAAATTTCGGTTTGGTTGTATTATATTATTCCTTAATTTTAATTTCAATAATTAACAACCAATCACCTCAATATTTATTAGAAGGAAATATTACTTTATATATATCAAAATATATATTTTATATAAAATCATTAAAATCTTTTATAAGAAAATAACAAGTACGCTTTCATATATATTCTCAACTCATTCTAGAGTACTACAGACTCTATTAAATGAGTAATTCCGACTAGAGCCAAGGTTCTCGCTTAACCTTTCGGCTCTGATACCAAATGTAACGACCCAAAATTTCCGAATCCGAAAATTTCAGATAGTTATGAAAAAGAAGAAAGAGATAGAAGAAGAAGAACAGAAACACCAAACATCTTACATTCGCAGCGGATAAAATATAATAATAAATAATAACAGTTTACAAAAAAATACTATATCTGTCGATTACATTTATATATACATCAGAGTTTCACATATATATATACAGTCACTGAGTATACAATTATCATGTCATATGATATACAATAATTATAATAGGGTGAAAGCACTCCATACATTCTTGCCATCCAGCTCGACCCCTGAGTTCCAGAACGTACCTACCTGAAAATCTGTAATACTCGGTGTGACCCGGGCATTACACCAATGTAACACCCGGGTCAGGCTGGAAACCAGCGTTAGTAAACCCAACTAACATGGAATACAAAGCATACAACTTTTATAGAACCCGGGGTAACTCAAACCAATTTTACAAATCCACAATATGTCAGAGACATAATTTCTTTCACACATAAGTTTCCTAAGTGCCAACATTTCGATCAAATAGTACGATTCACTTAAAAATGTTTCATTCCAACTTGTTGATCCCACATATCAATTTATAAGAATTTGAAGTGGTTCTGGGTATTTCCCAATATTCGATCCCGGCCACTTCGAAACTCGTGTTATCCTAACCCAAGATATTCAAATAAAATACACAACTTTTCATATCAGAGATATCATCTCACTCAAACATCCAATATCATTCAATGATCCATAAGCAAATTTAATCACTTCCAAATCAATTCAAATTAATCCTAATTGAATTTCTATCCTCATCCCCTTAGATTCCTTTATTCAATATTAATTAATTTCAAATCAATCAATTAACCAATCCTTCATTATTCATCTTAATTAATCGCACTGGATTAATTATCTTTCAATTTCATTTAGACAACTATCTTTGAGTAACTTCATCATATTACTTATCCTTAACCAAACAATAAGTAATCTTAATTACTTCATGAACAAGTTAGCTATTTTAGTTACATTAATCTTTAATTACTTATATTAACTTTACATAAGACATGAATTAATGATTAATCAATCTTAATTAATCAATCTTTAATTATGTCCTTGATTATATAAATTAATGATTTCCAAATATAATTTTAATTTATCCTAATCTAAATTAAATTCATTAAATAATTAGTCATTAATTAAACCACAAATATTAATCATTCTTGATTTATCTCAACCTTTAAATTAACTGTCTATTTATTTACTCTTTAAATAAATCAATTCCCTCTTAATTAATCGTCTTAATTAATCTCTTGATTAATCACACAAAGTAATTTTATTTTATTTTAATTTAATTAAGTAATTATTCATCAAACCATCCGTTGATTATTCTGAATTAGTTAAACTTCATTAATTAACTTAATCCATAATTAATTAATTCCAAACCCTTAATTACAAAATTAATTAACCCAAATTATACATTAATTGAACTAATTGATTATTTATTTTAATTACGCTTCAAATTTGATGAATCAGAAATCATTAAGCCCTTAACAACATTAGAATGAAAACATTTTCTTATTTATAACATTTAATCTAGAGAATTTAAAATCCCGAACACTTCGAGTCAACAACAATTAACTCGAGATCAAACCAAAACAAGTCACATCATCTTCAATAGCACATCCAATCAAGTTATTCATCCAACCAATTATTTAAATTTAACCATATAAATTTAAATAGAAATCCACAGAGTGAGATTTACTCACCTTTGATTTTGCAATCCAAATCCAATCTCGTCTTGTTTTCTCCAGATTTTAACCTTGTCCAAACAGTATGGATTTTATTAAAACTTGAAATAATTGGCCAAACTAATTTCCATTTAATAATTTTATTTAATAATTTAATTTCAAACCAATTTTCTTTTAATAAAATATTTTTTTGCCCCAAACCTCGTATATATTTAAACTTGTATTATTAAAATAAAAAAAAATCAAATTTGAAAGAAATAACCTGATAATGCCTTAAACTCGCTGAATACATCTGCGTAGCACGCGTGCTTCTGCCATCGAGCCTTGCCGTCACGCGCACGCCTTTCCAAGACCACCAGTGACCACTCCATCATCCATACCACTGCCTTGTTGACCTCATCGATCTGGCACCACCGCCCATCCATCCATGCTACCCAAAACGAGCGCGACAACCTCCACACCCACGCGAACCCCATCACCATCGAGAATTGCGGCCTCAAGCTCGCGCTTCATCACCACCGCGACTCCACACTCATCGCCGAAACCTCCCCGTGTTGAGCAGCAACGTCACTCGTGCTTGCTCAACCCTAGTTCCTAGATTCCGTTCGAACTCGAGGCATCCCACTACATCGACTTCAAATCGAATCACCTCGCCCCCAAATATGCTCCCACCATCGCGATGTCGATTGTGATTTTGATGGGCCGGCACGGGCGTTACTCTTTTTTTTCGGTTTCAAAGTGATTGCCCCCCTTTTCTTTTTTTTCTTTTTTAATAAGAACGAGATCACGATTTGAAGTGAATTAGAGGGGAGGATAATAGATTTCAGCTGAAAGGGGAGATTCGACTTTTAAGAGGATGGATTGGCGTGTCAGGAAAGGAAGAACGGCGTATTGAAGAAGGTTGCTTATTATATATATTTTTTATTATTATTAATACTCTTATATTTTACAAGCTGTTCGAACGAACTTCGAATCAGACAAGCCGCCAGGCGTTTATAGGGTTTTCCCCGCATTTCGAACACCATAGAACGTGTTTTGGAGGCTAATTTGATCGTATGCGTGAGTTACGGAATTAAACGATCGATATTAAATTAAATCGATTAAAATAAAGCTAAGCATTTCGAGTTGCTGGGGTCAAACGACAACTCCGATTGCTATGAAAATTGAAATCCGATAATAACTAACTATTACGGATCCAATGGAACTGGTTTCGTCGAATTCCGAGACTGTGCCTCGGAAGGCTATTTTTAAATTCAATTTAAACGATATATTATTAAAATTGAACCAAACACTTCCAAACTCAATTTCAACACTTTCACTACCTTCCGTGCTATTAATTAAATTTTTATAAGCCTTCAAATTATTTTTAACAGGCTTAAAACTCCAGATTCAGCGTTTTACCCAATTTCAAATTCTATGATTCAATATTTAACCTATATAATTCAATATTTTAATTATTAAGTAAATATTGATGTCTTGAATTTCAAGTTAAAATTAACTTTTACATATTTAAAATTAATTAATTATTCCAATTTAAATTGTTAGAAATTCCGGGTCGTCACATATAATATTCTGGAGAGTATCTCTTGGTCTTGGTTGGTCATCGCTTTCATATCTTTGCCTGCACTTGATTTATAAGTCTAATAATCATCTCTTTGGGTTATCTTCCCTGATGATCGTACAGTCTAACTTGTCCAGCGAGTCTGAATATAGCGGGCCATAAGGCCATATAACATTTTCCCCCTAAAGTAAGTCTTGTTGCATACTCGACGTGCCTTGAATTGATGTCAAGTTAAGGTCATCAGAGAGGATTCCACTTAGTGTATCGAATGGTCATTATCCTTCCATTGTTGTTCAACTGCTTTGTGTAGAGTTGAATCTCTCTCTATTTCGTGACGTGGTCGTTATCAAACGATGTAAGTTCTGGAGTAGAATCTGTCGGTAATCGTATGCACACAGTTCCATTGAGCTAATTAGTTGGGATAGTTTGCCTTGGTTATCTGATTCAATTCTTTCTCTGATCTCCCATGTGAGAATCTATTTTCGATTTCAAGAAATCGAATTTTCAGAATGTACACGTGCACGTTTACGTACACGTTTTTGTTGTTGGCTCCTTGATGCGTTCATACGCTCTTGGGTCATTGTTAATTTGGTGGAATGCAATTTAATCTTTTGCAATTTTCTATCCACCGATCCTTCTCGCTTCAAATCTTTGTGGATACAAGATGAAGGGATTAGAGAAGTTGATGTTGAAGTGATCATTGATGACAATCAATTATGGGTTTGAAGCATATAGGTCGACCTTGAGATTGAATGTGGCCTGGTGCATTTGA
Organism: Allium cepa; assembly: GCA_030765085.1. NCBI lineage: Eukaryota > Viridiplantae > Streptophyta > Magnoliopsida > Asparagales > Amaryllidaceae > Allium > Allium cepa. Next base: position 750,815,287 of record CM060931.1, on the reverse strand, counting down.
TCATATAGGAGATAAAATAAGGGGAAATTTCAATCAATTGTAGGCAAGGTTGGGCTTGGATATTGATGGCAAGAGGAATGGTGTTTCTTTAAAAAATGACTTGTAGCTCTTGTACATGAATCCTTCTTAGATGATGTAGCATGAAGCTTTGTGGTGGATCTGTCATTTTTCATTCCTCCAATTGAGAAGGATTTCCCATTATAGATAGTCTTCCATAGGAGTCATCCATGACTCCTTGTCCGGCTCCATCTCCAAGATCCCTTCAATCTCGATCGGGTTAGTGCTTGAAGCATTTAGTAATTCCACGGGGACTAAACCCATTTTTGCGCATCCTCGAAACTGGCCAGTGGGTCGCCTTTCTCATTTTTTTCTCTGGATGTATGTGTAATGGTGTAATACTAGAAGTCTACCAGTAGCTCTTGGACCCGGCCGAGATAAGGTGCAAGTTGCTACCCCATGCCTAATTATCTCCCCTAATTTGGCATACTAGTAACCAAGAATCACAAGAAAAATCATTATTTTCACTCCTAATTCTTTGGAAAGTTTGAGCCCAGTAATCAGAGCTACATATTTGGCTTCATTGTTTATCGCAAGGAAGTCATGTTTCAAGGTGTAGCAGATCGATTGCTCCTCAAGAATCACCAACATGAACTTGACGCTAGAACATTGATCATTGGATGCTTCATCTGCGTACATTTTCCATTGGTTGGTCAGTTCTCTACTACTCTCCGGAGAGTCATCTAGCGCAGTGAATTCAGCTATAAAGTCTACCAATGTCTGTCCCTGGATAGCTCTCCGAAGGAGATAACTGATATTAAATTGGCTCAATTCAATGTTTACTTGAGTAGTCTTCAAGATGTCTTAGGTCGTTGTATGACCCGTCGTAACGGCTGGTTTGTATAAACGTTAATGTGGTGAGCCTGAAAGTAAGAACGGAGTTTTGTGATGAAATCAATAAGCATTATGCAAGCTTTTGTAGCTTTAAGCAGTTTTCTCTTAGTACTTGTTAATCATTACACAATATACTGCTCTTTGGATCTGATTCTCTTCACATAGCATTGCAGCACTTGTGGCGTGTACTAACATGGCTAAATAAATGTATAAATCTTTAGGATTTAGAGGCTTGGATAGGATGAGATATTTGTCTAAGTGATCTACCAGTGCTTGAAACATTTCAATACAGTCCTGCTCCTATTCAAAGTTTCTTTTCCATCTCCTGATTAGGTCAAAAAAGAGAGTACACTTGTCGATGGCCCTGGAGATGTATCGAACTAGGGCGACGACTTTCCCATTCAGGCTCTATGCCTACTCGATTGTCATTGGTACCAAGATGTCACTGATTATCTAAATCTTCATGGAATTGACTTCAATTCAACGACAGTTGAACATTAAACCTAGGAACTTCCTTGATGCAACATCGAAAAAGCATTTCAAGGGACTGAGTTTCATTCTATATCTTAGGATAAAACTGAATACCTTTTCCAAGTCATTGATGTGGTTGTTTGATTTCCATGACTTCACGATCATATTATCCACATATTCCTCTATTGATCGCCCGATCTTGTCTTTGAACATTCGGTCGAACAACTCGTGTAAGTAGCACCAGTGTCCTTCAGTCTGAATTTGAATGGCATTACAATGTGCAATATAGCCCCAAGTCAGTAATGAAGTTGGTGTGTTCTAGGTCGGGGATGTACATCGGGATCTGTTTGCATTCGTAGTACCCATCCATGAATGAAAGCATTTCATGTCCAATAGTTGACTCTACTATCCGACCGATCTTTGGAAATGGAAAGTTGTCCTTTAGGTTCATATTGTTTAGGTCTGAATAATCAAGATATATCTGCCACTTTCCATTTGATTTCCTCATAATTACAGGATTGGATACCTATTTGGGTAGAGGACGTCGTGGAAAACCCCATTGCTTTTCAGTTTATCCCTTCCTTTTTAAGTGGAGTAGATCTCTCCGGATACATGCTGTATCGCTTTTATTTCACCGAGACATGCCTTGGGTCGATATTCAATGCATGGCTCACTATAGTGGACGAGGTTCTACACATGTCAGAAAAGGTCCAAAAAAACATGTCAAGACCGCTCGAAGAAAGCCAACAAACTCCTTCATCACCACTGGGCTGAGCTGTGATCCGGTCTTCAGAACCCATGAAGGGTCATCGTGATTGACCGTGATGTCAATCGTTAGCTCAACGGGTGCAGCCTTGGATTGGATGTGGATCCTCATGTTCGAGCATTTCTCTAATGCATAGTCATTGGCATAAAAGCCGATCAGGATGACATATGATGATGATCGCTCCGGTCGAACTTTTGGATCCCATCATGAGATGACGTGTCCGATAGTGAAGGGATCTAGATGCTCTAAGCAATTATATGAAAATGGCTGAAGATTAGGATTAGAAGCATGTTGAATCAAACGTCAAGTAGGGTTCAGCCTTGTGTTGCACAAGCTGCCTAGCTGGTTCTTGCCTTAAGTTTGAATCTGCTTGTGTATTCACGTAATGCACTTTCCATTAAATGTACTCGTGATCAATTGCTCATCATTTAGGTTGGAATGATAGTCAATCACCCATGAGTCTGGGAATCAATCCCATGGTTTTATCTCTAGGCATCCTTTCGGTCGTAGCGTTGGGTCGATATAAACACTAGGCATAAGTTACAATATCGAGCTATTATAGTCATCTTTTGGATAATCACACTTCTTCCCCTAATCTTGGGTTGATCCTTGTCATATTTATACTTTCGCCAAAGCATCGAAAACTTGGACTTGATTGATGAATGGTCGATTCACAGTCACTTATTTCTTGCTTGTGGCCTCATGTCTAGGGCATACGTCGGTAAGTGAGCAGACAGGTCATGTCTGCTTTAGTTTGATATTATTTCTCATTGAATCGTGGGACCGAGTTAATTGATAGAAGGTTTAGTCACACCTATCTTGGATTTTATTCTGGTTTTTCCTTCCAAGGGAATACTTTGATGCTTCGTCGGATTTCGAGTATGAGCTGGGTATTGGACAATCAATCATGTCCACTTTTGGTGCAGATGTCTCCATACCCTGGGCAAGGCAGAAGAATGGATGGTTATGCCACATCAAATTTGCGATTGACGCTCCCTTTGTTGAACTAAGGGCAAGGATCAACGTGCGGAATATCGAGTCATTTCCATTTCGTATTGCTCTTCTAGTCGGATCATGGTAAGAATCAGTAAATGAATGGTTGCGTTGCATTCATTCGGAGTTGAACCGTCAGTCACATCCATTTTCATTTATATTCTCCCATTAAATCTAGGGATAGAATTGGCTCAGGTGTAGACGGGTCAAGCTCATCCGGTGTCGTACTCCTCCTAAAGGATCGAAGGAGGGTGTTGGAGAATGAAATGTCAAGGCACACTCATTCATGATTTATTCTTCTATCCATGCTCTAGCGATCATATTTATTCGAAGGATGTTTGGGTCATATCCGTTTGTGTTTGGCGTGGATCGATATTGAGCGCCAACATAGTGGCACGATATAGAAAGCTCGGATCACATTGCCTATCGATCCGATGGTATGATATAAAAAGTCTAGGTTGATATTTCCCATCGACACAGCAATATAATATTTCCAGTTGCCCGTAATTTCGGACGTCGTTCTGATTGGTTTTGTATTAAGGCATCATTGTTGTCATTGCCTTAAGTCGTAAAGAACATCGAGATGGAGCTATCGTGAGCTGTTGTATTCAACTTTTAATGGTTTGTACTCCTGTCCCTAGTTTTGGGTCTATGAAGTTAGTTTGTGGATGGTCGAACTTCATCCATAGTATGTTTATGCTCTTCTTATCGAGTTTAGGTCTGAGTTGGCTAATGAATGGTCGGTCGCATTCATTTATTTACTTATGCTTCAATCCACGCTCTAAGGATCGAAGTTAATTGATATGTGAGTAGTCACACCCATTTGATGTCTATAACCCTGTCCATGCTATGAGGATTTAGATTTACAATTGAAAATGGTCGAACTGCATTTTCCTAGGTCAATTCCTTTGCCTCCAATCAAGGACAAAGTGGTCTGCCTGATATGACCACTTTGATTTCAAGTTTCTCCTATTGAATCATGGTGAGGAGTTGATTAGCAGATGGTCAAGTCACATCCATCTTGTGTTTTATACTTAGCCCATCGTATCATAGGTGAGAGTCATTGAATAAATAGCCGAATCACATTATATTTTCGTCACTACTCTTGTCTACACTCTAGGGACTAGAGTTTCTCAATGGGTAGTTTGTTGTGCCCATTAGGTGTTTATACTTCAACTCATACTCCTCGAGTTAGAGTTATCGATGTAGGGTCGAACTACATCCAGCTTTTTAACACATGCTCCCTCCATCAGACCAAGAGTGAGGGATATTGAGTGGATGATCAAACCACATCCACTTGGTAAGTTTATAATCCATTTGTCATGGTATTGATTGGAGTTGGCGAATGAACAATCATGTTGTGTTCGCTTTATAACGAATGGTCGAATCACATCCGATTTTATTGTTTATACTCTGGCTTATTCTTAAGGAATTGCGTTTATTGTTGGGTGGTTGGATTACGCCTATTTAGAGTTTATTATCTACTTCATGCTTTGGGAAATAGAGTTGGCCGATGGGTGGCTAGTCACATCCATTTGGCATTTATACTTCAGTCCGCGCTTTGGGTACCAGAGTTGGTCGATAGGTGGTCAGTCACACCATCTAGTGTTTATACTCCAGCCCGCACTCTAGGGACCAGAGTTGATCGATAGGTAGTCAATTACAACCATCTGGTGTTTATACTCCAATCCATGCTCCGGGGATGACACATGGTTGATGGATGATCAGCCACACCCATATGGCGTTTATATTCCAGTTCGCGCTCTAGGGACCAGAGTTGATCGATGGATGGTCATACCACATCCATCTTTTTGATGTTTATACTTTGTCCTGCACTTTAGAGACCGAGTTCGTCAATGGGTCCTCAGTCGTACCCATTTCTAATTTATACTCTAGTTGTCAGGTCGAGGTTATAGATGTCGAATGAACGATTGAACCACGTTCATCTATGGAATGGAATTCTACCCCTGCATCAAGGACAAAACTTGACAAATGGATGGTCCATTCACATCCACTTGGTGATTGTTCGAGGGAGGGAGTAAATGACGGATTGCTAGATCACATCCATGCCTGTGTTAGACAGCCAGGTCTCATCCAATTTTCTTGATACTCCTCCCAGTAAGTTGAGGGAGAGAGTTATCAGGCGGATGATCAAGTCACTTCTACCTCAAGCTGCAGTCATGTCCACATGTTGAGGGCAATGGTTGATGAGTAGGCTGTCAGTCGTTCCTACTTTAAGTCGAGCTTTCGAATCGCCCTTTGTGTCCAGGGAAGGAGTCGATGTGTAGACATCAAATGACGTCCACTTTAGTTAGATCCTGACATTGCTGAGCTTCGGCAGAGTCATATGTGTTTTGGCGAATCTCAAGTATAATCCAGGGTGGACGATCAGGTCACATCCGCTCCAAGTCTTTCTTTGGTCTCTAAGTCGAGTGTGGAGGTTGTTGAGTGGATGACCATTGTGTCCATGTCATTGGAGTTTGTCCCTGACGAGCTCTGAGCAAGGCATTTATGTCTTGTTGGATTGAAGCTCAAAATAAGAAGTGGATAGTCGAGTCACACCCACTTTCCCTTTCAAGTTCTTTTCACCAAGTAAGCAGCATATAGTAGCCGATGAGCGGTCGAATTAAGTTCGTCGCCATGATACTCCAAAGATCCATTCATGGTCCAAGGAGGTAGGTGGCTCCTAACTCTAGATACCTAGTCACTTACATCGTGCACAAGTAGCTTAATTCAAATTAGTTGTAGGTCACAACATAGTTGATATAGAAATAAATTTTATTACTAAGTGAAGCAGCGTCATATGCTTGCTATACCATTTCGCCCCAGCCCTCTTCAGCTAAAAACCAATCATTGGTGGTTCAATTGATAATCAAAATTCTTTACTGATAGGCATCAGATGTTTCCTGCCTGCCATTCTACTGGGCTTGCACATATTATTGAATCTTTCCTTTTCGGATCAGCTTTCCGATCACATCTCGGAGGTGTCGGCAATCACTGGAGTCGTGACTATATGTATCTTAAAATATACAACATTTCCTAGATTTCTTCTACGATTCGATGGACTCTCTCGAGGTTGGTACACAGTACTGCTTCGAGTCATGAGTCTCCAAGTAGATGTTTTTGATTGAATCGTTCAAAGGAGTATGTGAGTCGAATTTTAGGACTCTAGGTTGTCTCTTAGAATTCTAATCCTCATTTAGGGCATTATCGTTACTCTTGTTTTGAACCCCCTCTAGCCATCGGGCCTGCATTATTTCATATCAATATTAGTCTCACATCCTCCTTGCATAAGCATTGATTTGGTTTGTAATAAAAATGATCCAAGGTTGTAGGAGGCTTTTTAGCTAACCAATCGCTGAAATCTGACTTGGGGTTGATTCCCCTTATCAATGCCATCAATTTGATATCCTCATAGGGAGTGCTCACTTCAATGAAGGCGATGTATTGAATTCATGCAAGAAGTCTTTGAGTGGCTTGCATGACATTTGGAATAAGCTGGTTAGTGACATTGCATCCTTGGATATTCTGCTCATCGAATGGATTTCGATGGGGAATGATGCTCCAATCATCATCGGTCTTGTCAAGGCTCTCTCTAACAAGACGTTGTACCATAGCCACCAAGTTAGGTATTTGGAAACGGGTAAGTTGAGGGCAGTTGCAACCTACCCAGGGAGCTTAACCCGGTTACCAATTCTAGTTTGTGTCATATCATCTTAGTTCTTATACCTTTGGGAGTACCATTTGAGTAGCAGTTCCTTGGCAGAAATTCAACAACTGTCACTTGATCCTCTATGCTCGGTCAGTCAAAAGACGTAAGGAAAGCGGATAGAATGCACCGTCTTTAAGTTGGGTTTCGAATCTAGGAGGTAGAGGCATTGTGCTGTGAAAAAAAAATTTAGAGCTATTTTTTTTATAAAATGTATTGTACCTAATCCATATGTTTTTATAAAAAATGGATCATACCCGATGCATATTTTATTATTATTTCACAAGCGATGCTTTATTTTTATTTGTAGACCGATCCCTTTAAATTGTGGACCAACAGGATCAGTGGTATATGGACCGGTAGAATTGCCTTGGTGAGGGATCGGTGGTAAAGGGGTCAGCTGGATTGCCTTGGTAAGGGATCGAAAGCATATGGGTTAGTTAGATTGCCTTGGTAAGGGATCGGTAGTAGGTATAGAGGAATCGACTATGTACGGATCAGTTATGGATGGGATGGAGTATGGAGGGATCAGTATTTTTCATTCATGATATAAGGATCAGTAATTTTTGCGTTTGTGAGGGAACGGTTGTGGCTAGTGAGAGGGATTGGTTGTGAACCTATTTGGAGAGGGATTGGTTGTTTGCTATATGAGAAGAATTGTCTATGGGGGCATAAACGAGGGATGGCCATTGCTCTAAAACTTAACAAGGCTTGACTATATAGGGGAGGGATCAGGTACGATCCCTTTCCCTATAGGGGACTTAACTATTTTTTGGCTCTGCTAACTTGAGTGCAAACTTCAACATCCGATCCCAAAAAATTGCATACATGAGTGAGTCTAATCCCTCTTAAATTGACACATGAATACATGAACAACTCCATACAAGAACCTAGCATCATCATTTCCTTCAACTCCATTTGAAGTTGATTTAATTCTTCTAACCATGGCTATTAGCTTCCTTTAGATTTCCTTAAAAGCTGAGTAGAATAGGAAGTTCTTTGCTAGAAAGCTGGATCTATCTCACGGATATGGGAATCCACAAGTAGACGATGAGATCCAATCAAGCTGAGAATTCAATTCTCAGTGAAAGCACCAAAATGTTGATGCTAAAAATGGGTATTAGTAGCCAATAGAATCTAGTAGAGATTAAATGAAGAATGAAACTAAAACAGAGCAAAAATCTTAATGAACACATATATTTTTATAGTGGTTCGGAAATCTTGGCCTACGTCCACTTTATTTTTTTATTGATGTTGCACTTGATTTGATTATACGAATGTTTGGATCAGTTGGGATCCATTAGTACAAGAATGAAGAATAAAAATAGAATAGCCTTTACAGCAGAAAGCAGGGGCCCCTTTTCTAACGCCATACTTGCTATATATAAGGGACGACGTGCGTAGATCGGGCTGAAATTTCGGTAGAAGAACCTCCATACCAAGACGAGGTCATGCAAGAATTTTAAGTCCCAATGCCCATAATAGGGTTGATTCCGACCCCTATTTTGGTGTCCAAATGGTGGACGATCCTTCTGGTGGGCTCCCCACTACTTGCCCTCCAAATTTTATGCCATTTCGACTTATAGTTTATGATATATCATGTTTTTCGTGAAGTTGTGTTGCATGCATTCTGATTTCAATCGATCCCTCCAATCTTCTCTAATTAGCCCTAGAAGGTGTTCCCTATATTGTAATGTGCTTATACTTCAAGTTTCATGTTGATAACATATGTAGATTTGACTCATTGATCGATAATTGTTGCAATATGTAGTGAAAGCTAAATATGGCCGTTCCCTTTTATACTGATCATTTTTATATGATACCTTTTATACCGATCCCTTTTATACTGATCCCTTTTTATAACTGAGGTAATTTGTCCATAACTTGAGCATATGAACTCCAAACGACTTGAAACGTGAAATGTATCCTTATGGGGTATTCTTTGTCACTCCATATCGATCCCACCCAGTTTGAAAAAGGAATTGAGGGTATGTAAAGATCCCCTAGGGAAAAGGATAGGCATAGACCCCCCCTCCCCCCGCCTAGAAGAGGCATTATTTCATACTTAGAATATTCTGGAGAGTCTATCTATTGGTCGCCGTGGATCATCGCTTCATATCATTGCATACGCCTGATTTTTGAGTCTAATAATCATCTCTTTAGACCATCTTCATCAATGATCGTCCAGTCTAACTTGTCCAGCCATTCTGAATATAGCCGGGCGAAAAGGATTGATAACACATATTCATTTCATTCCAACTTTGTATTTATAATAATAACGTTAAAGTCAAATCTTCGTGCTAAATAAATAGATTCAAGTTTACTTCAATTAAATTTTCATTTTCAATTCAATACTATAATGTCAACATTAAATTCAAATTCAATTAAATTTCAATAGTATGACATAATATTAAGTTCAGATTCAATTAAATGACAGTGTTGAGCATGCATAAGGAAAATTGTTCTTCCATTGTTCTTGCCTTGCAACAGTACCTCTCCTCTAAAGATATCATGTGGATTGCAATGAGGAGGGGGTTAGAACAATGTTCTGGTAATTGGTAAATTACACACTTTATACGTTAATATTAGTTTATGTCGATTGGCTTTCATTACATGTTATGTTGTTTTATTGTACTTAGTCATCTTGACTCCACATACGCATATGATATGCCCATCTACCCAAAGTCGACCATGACTATATACATATGTATATATAGGTACCACAGTCTCCCTTTGTACCTAGGTACTATCCCCGCTAGTATCCTTAATCCAGCACCTCGTCAGGATCCATCATCAATGCCGCGTCTCATCGTTGTGCTTACCAAGGAACTCTGACATCGTATAATTTAGCTATATTCTATCTCGCCTTAGGGATTTTCTACATGTCTACTTCCTATTATGGACTCGGCTACACGAGCTATAAAGGACACAGTTCCTCGAACAATTGTGAACTCAGCCCCAAGCATTATCTCATTCGTTTTGAAAGACCTCTCTTAAGGGTTATCTAGCCTTTCCTCTAACAAACAAACTAGTAAGAAAATATGGCGATGCATGACCTAATGTGACCTACACCAGTAGGACGTGTATCCCGTTAGGTGTAACCCTCGTCCTTTGTGCTGACCGCTCATGATCGATGACATTCTCGACCTATGAAAGGTTCCTACTCCCTAATATGGTACCAACACACTGACATTGCATCGATCTTTGCTCACCATCCCATTTAGATTGCCTAATGCAATCAAGGCAATATCCCTGCTACAAGATTAAAGTAAAACCTATTGGGGGAATTCTTTCACCTGTAAGCAAGCGGATATAATTCCACGAGTCCTATAGTTATTTATGCCCCACATCAGTATAATGTATACACAATTACTGGTAGCCCCTTTAGTGGGTAGACTTCTTGTTGAATATGTGAGTATATGATGTTTGTTTGATGATAATAAACATATATATATATATATATTCATTTAAATGTATTTGTTAATATACTATTTTATTTTCACAGATTGAATAAATATTTACTGAATGAAATAAATAACACAGAATTTGAATTCAAACGGATTTTTTATTCAAACAAATATTTATTACAATTTTGAATAGTACAAATTCAAGCTCTCACTATGTATACACACACACAATTTCAATCACAATACAAATTTGATTACATCACAATTCATATTTACAAATGCACTTCACTACATATCACTCGTTCACTCGAAATTGATCTTCAACTTCATTCCAGACTGAATCCAACATCTGAGCAATATGAAAAAATACACATTAATGCAGTAAAATTGAAAAGAAAATATTTTTGTAGTATAAAAGAAAATGTGGATTTTGTAAATAATATTTGCCTCAGTTATTTGGGTTTTTTGTTGTTACTTAATTTTGAATTCATCATACACGAACAACTTGTGACATACACAGTGTATCACTGTATATGCCACAAGGCCATGCGCACCGATATACACTTGATAGAATTACAAGGACATGTGAGCACAAGGTCAAACCTAAATCATAAGTCATGTTCAACTCAAGTGAATTAAATATCAAGTCACAATATCAACACAAGGTCAAACCCGAGCTTTAAAGCTGGATTCAACACAAGTGAAAATTCAAATGAAATGGTCAAGACACATAAATCAAGCCTCGACCAAAGTTCAAGTCATACACATGAAAACAGAGGCTAGACAGTCCAACTCGACCAAGACCAGACTGAAATTTCAATGTAAAGAAGCAACACATCACAATTCAAACTGCAACAGACTTCAATATGCGCATATCAGACTACATGAAGTCCAAGCATGAATCAGTGAATATGCTACAGACATGAAGGCAGCAAAACTCAAACCAGCCATGATATGCAAGCAAACCAAACCAGTTCAAGTTAATATAAGAAAGAAGTACATATGAAACTTATAGTGCAACTGATCAGAGGTGGCAACTTGGAGCATCATACCAACATCAATGTATATGAACACAACTAATGGAGCAATGCAACAGTCAATAGTAAAGTACAAACCAAGTGCACCAGAGAACAATGACTGATACAAGTGACTCAAACCAGAACTTCAAAAGAACAAGTGAAGCCTCTACATGAAGTCTGAAACAAATGAAACCAGAGGCAACTGGCAACAAATAAAATAATGAACCAGACTACAAGATGATCCAAACATGGCTACAACTTCAAGTGAACTAATACATAGTGAATCAAATGACACAGACTCGAGTGGAACAAGAAACAAATGTACATACACAGTGCAGCGGTGTAAACATCACCATGAACAGGCAAACAAGTAATGAACACTTCATGATCAGCTCAGGTTGAGACCGAACCAGACAAGAACTCAAAGTTACAGCATGAATACAATGCAATCAAGACAATCCAGATTGAACAACAAATTGCACAAGAACAAGGTTGAAAGTGCTATCAGGGATGAACAAAAAAATGGCCAGAGTCGAAGCACACAGAAACAAAAGTCAATCAAGGAAGTCTAACAAGTATATAGGTCAATGAAGTTTCAAGTCAAGGCCAAAGTCATCAGAATTTCACGTAAGCCAAAACCAGAAGCAATATCAGTGCAACGATGATATTGAAGAAATTATCAAGTCAGAGCAGAGTTCGAAAGTGTCAAGTGCTGAAGTAAATTTTCAAATTCAAGTCGAAGCCGTAAGCAACCAGAGTCAAAAAGAACAAAATCAAACACACCGTTGTGGTCACGAAATCAACCAGAGCGGCAGGCCAATCAAAATCAATGCCATGATGACTGTTAACTCCTCTTCTCCACGACCCAGCGACCTAAAGGATTGAAAGGCTCATCGACCTAATGCTAAGCAGCCCAGCGACCTAAAGGATTAGATGGTCCAGCGACCTATGACTCAATAAGTTAACGACTTATGTGAAGGCGCGACCTAACTACCTAAGGGAGTAAGCGACCTAACACATAAAGCAGCTCAACAAGTTAAACGACTTAGTTGCTAAATGGACTGAGCGACCTAGCATACCAACGACCTATGAACTGAGGTGACTTAGCGACCTAAAGGTGTACGCGACCTAGCGAGTTAATAAGGGAAGCGACCTAACAGGAATAAAGTTCTCTAACGACCTAACGACCTAACGAGCTATACAAAGTCGAGGTAACTTGTCTTCCTTGTGTCGTACCTTCCCTAGGTCGCCCATGATCTATGACTTGTCCGAATGATCAAGGGTGCTTCTGTTAGGCCGTAGACCGTGTCTACTAAGTCGCCCACGACCTACGACTTATGCCTAAGTCGCTCACGATCTGAACTTACCAGAGGAGCCTCCTATGCCACTTCCTACCTAGGTTGACCACGACCTATGACTTGCCAGTTTCTCCAGAACGATCAAGTGTACCATGTATAAGCCGTAAACGGCTCCCACTAGATCGCGGACAACCTACGACCTATCAAGGTCGCTTCCGACCTACGATCTAACAACGAACTCTCCTATAAATACCCCGCCTACTCCAACTAAAACGGGGGATCTTTTTTGGCTCATTTCCGGAACGCCGATACTCTGCTGAATTCTCGACTCACTCGACACTTCAAACACAAAGGACATCTCAACAAACTTCAAGAGGAAATCTAAAGCAATCAACATGGATTCAAAGACTTCTTCTGCATCAGAGTTCTAGTTGTTTGTCCCATCAGTATTGTAATTGAAGATTGTTGTAAAGTTGTAATCGATTCAGTAATAAAGAGGATTAAAGTGGACATAGGCTTAACCTGAAGCCGAACCACTATAAAACTGTTGTCTCTTACTGCTTTCTCTATGACTTTTCTACTTGTTTTTAATTCCCGTGTTCACAGGTGGTGCTTTCACTTAATCTTTACATACACCGTGGTGTTAACGTTTAATTTTTAGCATTAACATTTTTGGTGCTTTCACTGAGAACCCAACTCAGGCTATCTTCATCATTGCTTCGCAAAAGTTTGTTGAAAGAATCTCTCTCAAAACCAGAAGTCTGTCAGAGATAATGGGTCCTGGAAGAAAGCGTGGATCTACAAGACCTAGTAATGTCCATGAGAATACTGCCACTTCTCCTTCGTCAAGTCAAGCAGCACTAAGTGACGGAATTACACGAGCAGAGTTAGATGCTGCAGTATCTGGATTATACCAACAGATGGAAACTCAGAATGCTTTAATGCTTGAGAGGTTAAATGCATTGCTTGGAGCAAGCCGTCAACCGGTGAATAACGAAGAAAACCTTGCAGATGACGTTCATGATCCTGAAGAAAGGAATATTCCTCAAAGGGCACCTAGCCCCGCCAAAGAAACACCTCCTCAAGCTGGAGGATCGAGACCACAGTCAACTCTCCACGAACGTTTGTCCAGACAAACTTCCGAGAAAATGGCCGAAGTCTGTCCTGCAGATCCTCTAAATGATGAGGAATATCTTTCGGGCATGGTGCGACAAATCATGAAAGAAAGCATGCAAAGAGATGAAGATGAGAAGGAATGGGGATTCGCTCCGAGCAAAACTCCGTTCACTGAAAAGATTCTAAAGGCAGAGTCCCCAAGGAAGTTTGTTCCTCCTACCATCCCGGCTTATAAGGGAACAAGCGACCCCAATCAATTCCTGTATAAGTACGATTGGCACATGACTGGTGCTAGAGCGTATGATGAGATCAAATGCCGGTACTTTTCGGTATACTTGGAAGGAGTGGCTTTGCTCTGGTTCACAAAGCTTCCGGTCCGATCCATAGACCAGTTTGCCGATTTGACTCGGAAGTTTAAAGAGCAATTCAGGTTGTATGCTTCATAGGCAAAGGATATTATGTCTCTGTCAAGATTGGAATAGAATCCTGGGGAATCTTTCAGGTCTTTCTTGAACCGCTTCAACATAGCTTTGGCTTAAGTGGACAATGCAGAGCCACGAATGGTCTTGACATACCTGATGAGGGCAATCGACAAATCAAGCGAATTTGGGAAGTGGCTGAAGATGAAAGAACCGAATTCGCTTGAGAAATTCTATAAGAAAGCTGATGAATTCATGCGCTTGGAAAGCCTTCGACCACCAGTTAAAGTGGCATTGACAGAGGTTAAGAATAATACTACCGCTCCTACCAAAAAGGAATCCGAAAGTCAGAAAAGGGAGAATAATGGCGGGAAGAAACAGAAAGATATGAAGAAACTTCGTTTCTTAAAATCTTCAGATTTCACTCCTTTGACTGACTCTCCGGAGAATATCTTTTTTGCTACCAAAGATGCAGTGGAATATCCTAAACCGCCGGAGATGAGAGTTAACAAAAAAGCTACTCAAAGTGGGAGATTCTGTCGGTTTCATAATCAACTTGGTCATGATACGAACGAATGTCGCCACCTGAAAAATTTAATTGAAGAACTATTGAGAGAGAAAAAGTTGCAGCAATATGTTAAGAGAAGTAGAAATGACCCAACTTCATCCACTAAGGGCCAGCAACTTCCTGCTCATCCATCTGGCTCGAGTGAGAGGAATACCGTGCATGAATCGGAAAGGCCTGTTATCAATGTGATTACAGGAGGTCCTCACCCAGCAGGCAGAAGCTGGGGCGAGATGGAAAGATATACCCGTGCCTTGAAGTATGCACCAACAGAAGAGAGTGTTTTTGTGCTAGAAGACGCTGCACCTTTGAAGCAGCGGAAAACTTTCAATGATGATATTGTGTTCAAAGACAGGGACTCTATGGGTGTTGAAGCTCCGACCATGGATCCCTTGGTCATCTCTGCAGGCATTGGGCCGGCTATTGTGAGAAGAGTGCTTGTAGATTGCGGCGCTTCTTGCAATATTCTCTTCAAAAAGACGTTCAACCAAATGAAAATTCCAATGGTCGATGTTCAAGCCTCATCTCAGAAAATTGTTAGGTTCACCGGGGAACCGAAGCAGCCAATTGGAACTATTGATTTGTTCGTCGAGCTTGGAGAGGGGCAGAAAAAGGTGGTTCGAAAACAGACTTTTGTAATTGTTGATGAATTTTCTGCCTACAACGCCTTTCTAGGCCGACCAACTCTTACGGCTTTTAAAGCAATTCTCGTCCCATGGTGCCTCATTATGAAATTCCCCATGGATAACGGAGTTGGAGTTATTAAAGGGGATCAGAACGCTGGGTGAGAATGTTATCTGATAGAGTTGCGCGAAGCGAGGAAGAGAGAAATGGGAAAAGATGCGGCAGCCCCAGTCCGCATCAAAGAACAAACCTTGTAGCATTACAGGGTGGCCCCTGCACTGGCGAGCATAGCGAGGCACGAAGAGAAATGGATCCCAGAAAATCTAGTGTAGGGGAGAATAGAGTGGTTCCAGTGGAAGTAACGGTGCCGGTACCTGTTGACCCGAAAGATCCGAACAAAGTATTGAATGTGGGTTCGCAACTTACTCTGGCGGTTCAAAATTCCTTAATATTATTCTTGAAAGCAAATTTGGATGTATTCGCTTGGACCCATGCTGATATGTGCGGAATATCCCTAGAAATTGCAGTACATACTCTGAATATTGATCCAAAGTTTACACCGGTAAAACAGAAAAGAAGAACCCAAGGTCCCGAAAGGTCAGCAGCTTTGAAAGAAGTGGTAGACTGGCTTATGGAGAATGGTTTCATCAGGGAGTCTACTTATCCGAATTGAGTTTCAAATCCAGTACTGGTTAAGAAAGCTAATGGGAATGTAGAGTTTGCATTGACTTCTCAGATTTAAACAAAGCCTGCCCCATAGACTGCTTCCCATTACCCAGAATAGATCAGTTGGTGGATGGAACAGCGGGGCACGAATTGTTATCTTTCATGGATGCTTACTCCGGATACGACCAGATTATGATGCATGAGCCGGATCAGGAAGACACAAGCTTCATCACCGATGTTGGTCTCTACTGCTATAGAGTCATGCCTTTCAGACTTAAGAATGCAGGGGCAACTTACCAAAGACTCGTCAATGCTATGTTCAAATCGCAAATTGGCAAAACTATGGAAGTTTATGTTGACGATATGTTGGTGAAGTCAAAGAAAGCGGTAGACCATATGGACCACTTGGCGGAAATGGTTGCAATCCTCCGAAAGTACGGAATGAAACTTAATCCTTTGAAATGTTCGTTTGGGGTGGAGTCTGGAAAATTTTTGGGTTTCATTGTGAGTGCTAGGGGAATTAAAGCTAATCCTACTCAGATTACTGCCTTAAAAGAAGTAAAAGCTCCTAGAACGAAGAAGGAATTGCAAAGTCTTAATGGAAAAGTCGCTGCCTTGAGTCGATTCATTTCCAAAGCTACTGATAAATGCATTCCATTCTTTGATGCACCGAAGAAAGGAAGGAAGAATTTTAACTGGACTCCTGAATGCCAGAAATCTTTCGATGAATTGATTCGTCATATGGAAACGCCTCCAATACTTTCTAAGCCTGATGATGGTGAGGATCTTTTCGTATATTTGGCAATCTCATCTCATGCTCTTAGTGCAGCATTGGTACGGGAAGAAGCAAAAATTCAGCTCCCGGTTCATTATATCAGCAAGAGGTTCACCGGGGCAGAGATGAATTATTCAAAATTGGAAAAGCTCGCCTATTGTCTACTGATTGCGTCAAGAAAGTTGAGGCCGTATTTCCAAGCTCATCCTATCAAAGTCCTCACCGATCAACCTCTAACGCAAGTCCTATTTCGTCCTGAAACTTCGGGTCGTCTTCTGAAGTGGAATATTGAACTCAACCAATACGACATCACTTATCATCCTCGGAGAGCAATCAATGGACAAGCTTTGGCAGATTTCATCGTAGAATGTACAGATAAAGGTGATAGTGAGAAAGAAGTGACCGATAATCCCCCATTCGATGGAAATTATATGTTGATGGTGCAAGAAACGATTACTGTTCCGGAGCTGGGGTTGTGCTTGAAACCCCTGAAGGGCGGTCATTGTACTATGCATTGAGATTGGAATTCCCTTCGACAAACAATGAAGCAGAATATGAAGCTCTTATTGCCGGCTTGAGAATTGCTAAAGAGTTGAATGTCAAAGTGTTGCAGATCTTCAGTGATTCACAGCTTATTGTATGTCAAGTCAAAAAAGAGTTTCAAACTAAAGGAGGAAATCTTCTTGCCTACTTGTCAAGAGCCTGGGAACTTCTCGATGATCTTGACCATTGTACGATAATTCATATACCCCGGGAAGAGAACATGAAACCAGATTCTCTCGCAAAGTACGCAGGCACTGGTGAAGCTCAATTATTGGGATTAGTTCCTGTGGAAGTCCTGTCATCTCCAAGCACCGATGAGATGGATATTGACTGGATCATGACTATATCTCAAGAGCAAGAATCATGGATGACTCCGATAATGGAATATCTGATCAATGGCTCTCTTCTAGAAAGTTCAAAAGAATGACAGAAGTTGCTAAGAAAAGCCTCCAGATACATAATTCAAAATGGCCGATTGTACAGGCGGGGATTCTCAATGCCATTACTCCGATGTGTGACTAAGGAAGAAGCTAAGACAATTCTAGCTGAAGTACACGGAGGAGAGTGTGGAGACCATTCAGGTGGTCAAACTCTAGCAAAGAAAATTCTCCGTTATGGGTATTTTTGGCCAGATATTAATCGTGATGTTGCAAGCTACGCCCGAAAATGTGACCGATGCCAGAGATTTGCAAAAATACCAAGAGCACCTTCCACTGAGATAACACAAATGGTCAGCCCGTGGCCACTTTCTATTTGGGGAATAGATCTCATCGGACCTTTGCCAACTGCCAAATCCGGAATCAGATATGCTATTGTTGCTGTTGATTATTTTACTAAATGGGCTTAATCTGAACCATTAGCTACTATTACCTCTAAAAAGATGATAAACTTTGTAACTAAGAGTATCATTTGCAGGTATAGTGTGCCTCAAAAGATAATCACAGACAATGGAACCCAATTCGAAAGTGAAGAGTTTCAAGATTTTTGCAAGCGATTCAAGATCCAGAAAAGCGTCTCAGCAGTGGCTCATCCACAGGAAAACGGGCAAGTGGAAGCAGTAAACAAAATTATCAAATCAACCATCAAAAAACAGTTGGAAAAAGCGAAAGGTGGTTGGGTCGATAAGCTTCCACTAGCACTATGGGCATATAACTACCCACAAAACTGCAACCGGGCACACTCCATTTTCATTAGCATATGGATCAGAAGCAATGATTCCAGTGGAAATAGAAGTCCCTTCACATAGAAGAATTCATTTCAACCAAGCTGAAAACGAAGAGTCGCAACTTGAAGCGCTTGACTTCCTTGATGAAAAAAGGGAAGAGGCTCAACTCGGAATTGCAGCCCATCAACAAAGAATCGCCAGGCATTTCAATTCCAAAGTCCGCCAACGCAGCTTTGAGATTGGAGATCTAGTCTTGAAAAGGGTCATGACAGCAACAAGAGTGTTTGCGCCAAACTGGGAAGGGCCATATGTCATAGGCAAAAAACTTCTCGATGGAACTTTCAAACTGACAACTATCGAAGGAGATCCAATTCCAAGAGCTTGGAACAGCAACCACTTGCGTCTATATTTTACTTAAAAGCTTTGCTTAAATTTTTAAAAAGAATTACGAATGTATGATTCTTGTATTGAAATGCCATTGCAAAGCCAGTGCAAGTGAATAATAAGAACTATAAAGTGGATGTAGGCCCAGTTCTTGGCCGAACCACTATAAATCTTGTGTTCTCTACTATTATAAACTGCTTGTTCTATTTCGATATATAAAGTACTTCAATTGTATTACTAAAATGTCGATTCAATATTGCAGGCCGTTAAAACAAAGCTTACCCATTATAAGACTAAGCGATCCCTGACATCACTCAACAAATGAGGGTTTAGCCACAAAAATTCCAGATTCAAATCCTATATAAGAAGTGCTTCAAGCAAACAGTTAGTGGTTCCGCCAGAGGTAGACCTTTCCTAACTAATTGTGATCGTTTGTGCAAACAAACATTCGATTAATTAGCCTATGTCTGCCCCTGCGAACTCATTTAACAATGAAGTACACTTCTTTGGGTAGAATAAGCTACTTGCAAAAGAAAGGAATGTGCGCTTGGAAATGATAACAGGGAATCGTTGATATGAGCAAATGGCGAAAAGACATGGGCAAGCAAGCATCAAACAGCAAAAGACCTCCTCGGAGGCACAAGCCCTCTTCAGAGGCACAACTCTTCGGAGGATAAAGACCTCTAATGGGACTTGCCAGAAAAAGAGAGTTCTCTTTCTCGACAGAAAGTTGTGGACTGATCGGTGGCACAAGACACTCGTTAACTAGCTGAGAACGTTTGTGCAAACAAACAATCTAAGTAACTTGTATCCGCCCCGTGAATCAATCCAACCGAGAGAAGGAAACTTCAAACTTCCAGGCAACAGCCCTACTCGGAGGCACGCATTCCACCAAGATCTAAAATAAAACTTCACAAGTGCTGGAATGTGGATAGCCCTCTTCGGAGGCCCATTTCACCATAGTTGAAATGCTAAAAGACCTTTAATGGGACTAGCCAGAAAAAGAGAGTTCTCTTTCTCGACAGAAAGTTGTGGACTGACCGGTGACACAGGACACTCGTTAACTAGCTGAGAACGTTTGTGCAAACAAACAATCCAATTAACTTGTGTCCGCCCCATGAATCCATCCAACCGAGAGAAGGAAACTTCAAACTTCCAGGCAACAACCCTACTCAGAGGCACGCATTCCACCAAGATCTGAAATAAAACTTCACACGAGTCGAAATGTGAAAAGCCCTCTTCGGAGGCCCGCTTCCCAGCGGACAGGGAAAAGATAAAAGCCTCTCCCCAGAGGCAGAAACAAAAAAACCCTCTCCCCAGAGGCACAAACAAAAAGCCCTCTCCCCGGAGGCACAAACAAAAAGCCCTCTTTCCAGAGGCACAATAAAAAAAAGCCCTCTTCCCAGAGGCACAATCAAACAAAAGCCCTCTTCGGAAGCACAAGCAGGTCAAAGCCCTTTTTCGGAGGCCCACTTTACCACGAAGGAAAAGTCACTCGCCAAAATAGAAGTGACTTTCTCCAAAAGTGAAGTGTAAAAATTTCGCAACAAAAAAAAGAAAAAGAGAAGACTACTCCAATACGAGTCGCATTTTACTAAATCAGAAAAAATATTTCCTTAAAACGGAAATATTATCCTGTAAAGTACAAATGCAAATCTCCTTCAAATGGAAAAGTTGTTCTCTAAAGAAAGAGTACAAGTCTTCTCGAAACAGAAGAGTTGTTCTACAAAATTTTGCCAATGTAAAAGAGATTGCAATAAACCATGGTATGGGGGAAATATAATATAGTTACAAAAATAAAAACAATGCTCAAACAACATACCATAGGTTTACTGCAACATCACATAGAGGAAATAAAGAAACCTGTATGAAAAAGAAGAAGAATAAATGTATTCTCAGATATGGATAGAAGTTTGTACAAGTAAAAGAATCATTTTATTCCATACTATAAATTTTTTATACATGTGTGCAGGTTTTCAAAACAAAAGAAGGCGGGGACAGTACCCGCATAATTTCCGGTCAACACAGGTCTTTACATATACAAACAAAAAGTGAGACGAAAAGCATAAGTCCTAAACCCATCACTTCTTCTTCCTGCCACCTTTTGAGCCTTCACCTGGCCGGATGATTAACTTTTTGGGCCGGCTTGTGAGAGTAGGGGGAGAAAGAGGAAGGGGTACAATTGGACCCTCTTCTGCTTTTTCTTCACCGGCAGAAGCTTCCTTCTTTTTCTTTGAGACTCCGCGTTTCCCCCTCTTCTTAGAAGAAGACTCACTACCCGGAGTGAAAAGAGCGGACAATTTTATGTCATCAGAAGCAGTCTGCTCTGGGGTTCTCCCCTTCTTCAGGATCTTCGAACTTTTGTTCTTGAGAAGCAACAGGATCGTCCAAGTCACGAAGAGCTTCTATCTTCTCTTCTTGCAACCCCGGTTGAGAGAAAGAAGGAGGAGTAATCTGAAGAGATAGAGGGGGGACAGCTGGAGGAAGGGAAGTCTGAACAATACTTGGTGCTTTCTCTACAGGAGAAGAAAAGTTAAAGTCAGTATTCCTCATAAAAAAGGGGATAATGGCTCATCAACACTTAAGAAATAAGCAAGAAGCTTATCGAACTCAGTCGAAGCGAACAAGCAGTCCACTTGAGCGAGATCAACATTGAGGTTATCTGGAGAAGCAGACTTTACTATGTCAACTTCGAAGTCCTGGGCTTCAGCGCTTTCTTGAATCTCATCTCCAGTGTGGGCGGCGGCGCTTTCAATAACGGCTTTAGCAGGAGGAGGAGAATGTGAACTGGAGCCAGCAATATCGATATCGGCCGAAACCGAAGGTAGAACTAGGTCGGTTAAGATTGTCTTTCCTAAATGTTCTCGTTCTATTGTTTCGGCTCTCTCTTTGGCGAGTTGCTCCTTTCCCCGGCAAGAGCGGCACATGCATCATCATCTACATAGTGCGACATTAAATCTACTTCGGCATATCCGGCTCCTCCAAGCATATCAAGTATGGCCTCCCACACTTTGGCCAAAGTGATTTCATATGCCGGTCCCAAAAACTTAAGGCTACCGTGCCCCAGAACACTATGGATGTAAAACTCGAATAGAGTGGAGCTGACTTCAGCTTTGGTTGCCATATGAGATTCTTCGGCTGCAGCTTTGCCGACAACAGCTTCATCACGCTCCTTTTCAGCTTTAGAAAGTCGAGCTTTGAGCAGTTCAATCTCCAAGTTCTGGGAGTTGGTTTTCTCTCGAAGTTGAGCAACATCGGCTCGGTAGCTGTCCACAACTTGTTGCTGTGCTTCAAATTTAGCTTCGGCATCTCTCTGTGCCGCGTGAGCATCTCTCACTTGTTTTAGAAGCACTTCTTCTCTCTGAGAATAAGAAGTGGAAGAAGTGGCGAGCTCTTCCTTAAGTTTTTCTACCTCTGCATCAAGCTTTTCATTATAAGTGGCTATGCTCCTCATTTCTGCGTCATGCTGCTCAAGAGTTTTCTGCCATTCAGATTTGTCGTTTTCCATTGTTAGCATGGCCTCAAGATTTGCACGGTTTACCCTCTGAAGCTTGTCGACAAGCTTTTGCCAACCCGACATTCTCTCAATATGAGTTTGATGGCATCAAGATTACGCAGCATAGCTTGCTTGTCAATCGGGACCAAATCAAGGTCAAAGCGCACTCCCTTCAAGCACCAATGCGGAAACCGACTTTGAAGAGTGGCCGGGCCTTGTCCAACCTGATATGAGGGCCTGCCAATAATTGTTTGAATATCAGTACGAGTAAGGGCAGGAGATTGAGAAGGTACAGGAGCACCGGGCCTTTCAGGAAGTTCGGACACCGGCTTTTCGCCATGTTTGGCCCTTTTACTCGCATCTTCAGGGATGTGGCTTTTCCCTTTATCATCACGGGATTTCCATTTATGAGAATCATCTTCCCTCTGGGAAGAATCTTGTCGCTCATCTCGTCTTTCGTGGCGTTCTTCATAGGCGCGCCTCATGAGCTCTTCTCGCAGCTGTTTCTTCATCAGTTTCCCAAGAGGCAGGAAGATACCTCCTAGGCTCATAAGAACCGCGCTTCCCATAATGCTGGAAATCGTTGTAGTAAGAGCCACTTCTTCCCATTGGAGAATATGAAAATAAAGAAAAGATAAACTCAGAAATCTTGAAAGCAATAAAGTTGAACGCATATAAGTGCTGAAAAGTCCTAAGTGTGTGTAACGTGCAAACTACGTGCGTCGAATCACGAACCACTCCTGGGTTGGGAGGTGATGATGGATTTAACAGCCAGCGTCAACTCTTGGGCTGATGAAGTTTGTTGCAGAATGGATGTCGCTTCAACCGCTGGAGAAGTAACTTTAGCAGTGTTAGGATCATCTTTAAAAAGCTCCTGAGAAGTAATCATCAGGTCGCTCAACCCCTCAAAAGTATCATCACCGTTGTGCCGAGCGGGACTTGTTCTCTCAGCTCCTTCGTCACCAGGTTTCCCAGATTGTTGGGGAGGTTCCTCTTCTTCGATGACTGGGGCAAGTGCAAGTTTGCTGGATGACCCCGCAACATCAGTTGAAGTAGAACACTTTACCAATGAAGCCTCAACAGTACGTTCTTTCGGTGTAGGTTCTCCAATGGAAACTGGGGCATCCGATGCCTCTACTGGAGAGTCAGGGACTTCATGAGGTTAAGTGGAACGGGAAGGGTGCAGAAGCCCGTATTGGTGAAGAAGTTCATCTTTTAGCAAAAACTTAATACTTCTTTCTTCAACCGGCACTGCACTTAATCTATTAAAGGTCGTCTTGTGACTGGGATTTCTAGAGGGAGGAGGAAGTGCTGTAAAAGAAAAGAATGAAGTTAGCACTTAGTAATTCGGATCTCGAAAAGTTTAAACGGAAAGAACGGGGATGAGCAATCTTACTTCCTATTCTCCAGATGGCATAAAACCCTAGGGAGCACCGAACGAAGAAGAATTGATTCAGAAAACCGTGAGCACTTTCGGAAAGATCGGTGATAAGTTTATGATTTCTGGCACTTCTCCGAGTATAATGGAGGGGCGGTCTTTATTCTTCGCGAATGTGCATAAGTAGCAAATTTCTTCGAAGCTCGGAAGACGGTTAAGTGTCCTCCTGAATAAACACACAATCTCTTCAGGATGGCGTAGCTATTGGGATGTAGTTGAAAGGGAGAGATGGTTAGTCGGAAAAGGAGTTGATGAAGAAATTCATTGAAAGGAGGAATGGCACCACAAAGTCACATCTGACGGTTGACGGCGACAAAACCGAGAGGTGGCCTGTCAGCAGTATCATTTGGTCCAGGAAGTATAGCATCCGCTTCGGCGATCCCAAATTGAATACGTAATTGGTTGAATGCCCGCTGACTCAGGGTAGTTGGAGTTCTTTCCGGAGGATTATCCAATGGGTCGGCTATCGGGAAGACTCCTTCAGATTGCTCGATTATCTCTTCTTGAGAAGACATTCTACACAAGGAACTGGATATTCAAATATGAAGGTGCATGTTTCCTATATGTGTGAAGTGTTGTGCAGAACTAATAGAATGACAAGCAAATATAACTAAAATTAAACTAACAACCATTTGTCAGTTACGAAGTTTCAGGTTTTGTTGTTTTAAGTCCAAATGAAAGTGCAGTATTGATGCAAATAAATCAGTTTTAATTGATTAATATTGCTTTGCTTTAATACTTCGCTTGAATTTGTTGATTCATAGCACTTCATAAAGTTTCTTTAAGTTGATTATCTTTTATCGACTAATCTGTCATTCGATGTGGGCAATCAATGGCAGTATATTCTCCTTAGTTTTCTGCAAATGTTGTGTTCAGCAGGTTGTTAGCTTACAGGTAAATATAATCTATAAAGAAGCGTAGCGAAGTTCAAACAGTTTAAAGTCCAGACAGTTCAAAGTTCAAGCAGTTCATTCTAGCAGTTCAAGTTAGAAGTACAATCAAGTTCTATCAAAATTCTGAAGCTTTCAAGTTTTGTTCAAGTCCTTAAGTCACAATCCGAGTCAAGAAGTTCTCTAAATCCTAGATCGCTCACGACCTAACAGTTTGGGTTGAAATTGGTCTAGGTCGCAAGAAGCCACTCGGCAGGGAAAATTGTTTAAGTCCTAAGTCGTCCGCACGACCTAGGCACTAAGTCATTCACACGACCTAAAGACTAGGTCACTCACGCGATCTAAAGTTTAAGTCGCATTGTTAATAAAGCAAATTTGTCAAAGTTCTAGCTCGGCCGCGACCTAAAACCTATGCCGCAGGAAGATAGGTCGTTAATCTATTAGGTCGTTCTACTTTAAGCTTTGTGTTGTTCCAGTAAGTAAAGTGACGAGCAAGTTAGGTCGCATGAGTCACATTCAAACCAACAACCGTAATCCTGATCTCCAATTACATTCACCCATGCGTCTACCACATGTGTATCACCCAAAGGCGTCACGGCACAGCTTGCTAACCACTAACCCATTAACACGATAACCCCTCATCATCATCTTTCCACTTCACCAAAAATCACCTAAAATCGAGCCAAGTCATCTCAAATCTATCATGAACTTGATGCATTGCCATGATCGCGAGAATTACAATGATAGCGCGACCGATGACGAGCAACAATCAATCGTAATACGACTTTTGGTGAAGCACATCGTAAGAAATTGGGTTAGGGAAGGAAAATGAGGAGTTCATAACTCGATGGTGATCAAGGATCGAATAGTGAGCAAGTCCACTTACACGATGAAGATGATCGGCGGCTACTTGGTTGAATTTTTGCCTTCGGGAGCTCAGTAATTCGTTAATGGCAGTTTCGAACAGTCAAGCAAGTAAAGAGAAGGAGGAAGGAGAAGGATAACTTATATGCAAGGACGATGGAACCTGAATCGGTGTGAACGACTTAACTCCACCTTTAGGTCGCTCACGACCTAGCGACCCAGCAATGCGTGAGTTTAAAAGTGTCGAAGCACACGACCTAATCCTTAGGCGTATACTTCGAGGGGCAAGTGTTAACTCCTCTTCTCCACGACCCAGCAACCTAAAGGATTGAAAGGCTCATCGACCTAATGCTAAGCGGCCCAGCAACCTAAAGGATTAGATGGACCAGCGACCTATGACTCAATGAGTTAACGACTTATGTGAAGGCGCGACCTAACTACCTAAGGGAGTAAGCGGCCTAATACGTAAAGCGGCTCAACAAGTTAAACGACCTAGTTGCTAAATGGACTAAGCGACCTAGCATACCAACGACCTATGAACCGAGGTGACTTGGCGACCTAAAGGTGTACGCGACCTAGTGAGTTAATAAGGGAAGCGACCTAACAGGAATAAAGTTCTCTAACGACCTAACGACCTAGCGAGCTATACAAAGCCGAGGTAACTTGTCTTCCTTGTGTCATACCTTCCCTAGGTCGCCCACGATCTATGACTTGTCCTAATGATCAAGGGTGCTTCTGTTAGGCCGTAAATCGTGTCTACTAAGTCGCCCACGACCTACGACTTATGCCTAAGTCGCTCACGATCTAAACTTACCAGAGGAGCCTCCTATGCCGCTTCCTACCTAGGTCGGCCACGAACTATGACTTGCCAGCTTCTCCAGAACGATCAAGTGTACCATGTATAAGCCGTAAATGGCTCCCACTAGGTCGCGGACGACCTACGACCTATCAAGGTCGCTTGCGACCTACGACCTAACACCGAACTCTCCTATAAACACCCCGCCCGCTCCAACTAAAATGGGGGATCTTTTTTGGCTCATTTCTGGAACGCCGATACTCTGCTGAATTCTCGACTCACTCGACACTTCAAACACAAAGGACATGTCAACAAACTTCAAGAGGAAATCTAACGCAATCAACATGGATTCAAAGACTTCTTCTACATAAGAGTTTTAGTTGTTTGTCTCACCAGTATTGTAATTGAGATTATTGTAAAGTTGTAATCGATTCAGTAATAAAGAGGACTAAAGTGGACGTAGGCTTAACCTGAAGACGAACCACTATAAAACTGTTGTCTCTTACTGCTTTCTCTGTGACTTTTCTACTTGTTTTTAATTCCCGTGTTCACGGGTGGTGCTTTCACTTAATCTTTACATACACCGAGGTGTTAGCGTTCAGTTTTTAGCGTTAACAATGACCAAGTTTCAAAGCCATGATGGCAAGGAAAACAACATCAGAGAAATCAAACCGTGCCAACCAAGTAAACAACAAATATACGAAATTGACAAAGTCAGGAGTCATCTCAAACATTCAATCAAAATCATACGGTCGAGATAAATAAATTGATGAAGTCAAATGATCATATACGAACGAATATATAGGAGTTCAAATCCTATATAAACAGTAACATCATCGGCAATTTAATAATCGAGTTCAAGCAAGAAAATCAGAAGAAGCAAAAGAAAAATTTACATACCAAATCAAAGTCGAACTCCATCAAGGAGGAGGAGCCGCGAACGAATCAATTGAAGTAAACAATCAAAGCACCAACCATCAATTTAAGCGGCGAATTCACAAAGCCCTAATTTCAAAGCTAAGAGGAACGAATGAAAGAAGGAACGAGGCCATTGTTTGACTAAAGAGCAAAGAAAAGAAAAAGGGTCTGCAATATTTTGTTTGTGATAAGATTATTTAGGGACGGTTGTTAAAATAGAGTTAGGCCTTAATATCTTAAAAATTAGAGATTATTTATTTTATTGTTTTAAAGTGTTTTTAATTTCTTTCTTAAATCGTTGTAATTTCTAGTCGTGTGACTAGGGGACAAACTACGTGGCGTAGTTTGAGAATTCGCAACTCAGTGGCTGAGCTGTGGCAGGGTTTCGAGCATAGAGTTAGACTACTTAATTTCTAGTAGAAACCTTGGAGGCAATACGTAGGCAGGGTTTTTCCGAAGTTGGGTAAATCTGTGTGTTCTATTTTCTGTTATTTATATTCTGCTATATCTGTGCTGCTATTATTCTGCTGTGATCTGTGTTGAAATTATTTTATATAAACTTCCGCAATAATTTTTATAATTGACAGTATCACCCTATTCACCCCCCTCTAGGGTGAAATTGATCCTACAAGTGGTATCAGAGCAAGGTTCAAAAGTCATTTTTGTTTTAAAAATTTGATTTTTCAAACACCAAATTTTTGTTTTTAAAATTTGAATTTTAAAATGGCTTCTTTTAATATTGCTTTTGCGAAGGGTCAGTCCATAGTTAGACCACCGATGTTCAATGGTGAATATGCTTACTGGAAAATAGGATGGAAAGTTTTTTGAAAACCATTGATGCTTGGAATATTGTTGCGACAGGGTATAGAGCACCAACTATAATTACAAATAATCAGGAAATAAATAAACCGACGGATCAATGGACAGATCTAGAAAATAAGTTACAGAATTCTAATGCCAAAGCTATGAATTCGATTATTTGTTCATTGGATCAATTCGAATTTAATCGTGTCTCACATTGTCTAACTGCACAGGAAATATGGCACACACTCGAAGTGACCCACGAAGGAACGTCACAAGTCAAAGAATGTCGCCTTGCCATGCTTAGCAGTGAATACGAGAACTTCACAATGGCGAAGGAAGAAAATGTTAAAGAGATGTACGGATGGCTTTCCAATATCGTATACTAATCAAAAGCCCTCGGAAAATCATATAAGGAATTGGAAATAGTCCGAAAAATCCTCAGAGTCCTTCCACGAAGATTTGAAGCAAAAGTGAATGCCATTCATGAATCGAAAGATTGAAAACAAATGAAAGTTGAAGAACTCATCGAAAATCTCACCACTTATGAGCTAGAAATGAAATTCAAGGAAGAGCGTGAAGGAGGAGATACTTGAACGAAATCAATAGCTCTCAAAGGAATAACTGAAAGTGATGATGATGACGATGATGATGGAGCAGCTGAGCTGGTGTTAATAATGAAGAAATTCAAAAGATGGAACCTCAAATGTAGAAATCCAGCTCTAAATCAGAACTTGAAAAGCAGAATAGACAAAATACTAGACAATCTAGAAGAACGGGAGATCATTTGTCACAAGTGCAACCAACCCGGACACATCAAGCCCAATTGTCCTTAAAACCGACACGACTTTGAAAAGAAATCAAAAAAGAGAAATTTTGCAGCCACGTGGAATGCAAGTGATGAAGATAATCAAAGTACTAGCAGTGGGAGTGCGAAAGCAGATATGTGCCTTCGAGGTAATATAACTAATAGCGACGATGACGAGCCAAGCGAGGTATCAAAACTCACTCACTCACAACTACTTATATATTTCCACGAAGTAAATGGCTGTTTTGAACGACTTAGGGAGAAATATGCTAAAATTGAATCACAAAGATATAGTTTGATAGAATTAAATAAACAACTTGGCCAATTAGTTAAAACCTATCAAAGTAGGATCCCTAAGTGTGATAAGTGTCCAACATTCGAAGAAGAAAATAAAAAATCAGAAATAAAAAATAATTCGCTTGGAAATGAAATTATGATTTTGAAAGAGAGTGAAAATACTAGAAGAGAAAATTCTATTAAAAAGTGAATATGATTATTAAACGAAAATGAATCTCTCAAAACACAAGTCCAACAACTGTCAACGACTTTAGATAAATTTCCCAAAAGTGAAAAATTGTTGAATATGCTCTTAGGGAAACAAACTGTTAATACAGTCATACAAGGACTTGGATACAATCAATCTAAACCTGTTAAAAGAAAAATTAATCAAGTCAATTCAATGTGCACAATTTGTAGAAAATTTGGACACAATCAAAATAATTGTTGGTATAGACCCAAACACGTAAAAACCATTCCAATTTGGGTTCCAAAAGGCACAAATATAAAATCTCTCAAAGTTAAACAAATCTGGATATCATAAGGAAAATATAAAAATTGTTTTAGGTCTCCACAAAATTATTTTTTGAAATATTCTGCCACTAGCAATCATGGACCTATAAAAACAAATAGGTCACAAAAATCTTTTATAGTGTATGAGTGGTGGCAGACTAAGGAACAACAATAGTGTTATCTGAATTCTGGCTGTTCCAGAAACACAACGGGCGACAAAGCAAAGTTCCTTAGCCTAGTACAAAGGTGACAGAATCACAATGGGCAACAACGAAAAATTATCGTAAAGGTAAAACAGGTAATGGTATATTTTAAACGATATATCAAATGTGATAATCTGCACCGTAGTCTGAATTAAATCAGCCAATAATGTGATGATAAAATAAATGATGATTTTGATTCTGACTTATTCAAAATTGTTGGCCAATTATATTCTTATGCCAAGAACACTATAAAAATCTCTAGATTCTTTGAATTACTTCATATATATTTCTTTGGATTAATAAAAGTGTTTTATTGGATGATAATACATATGGTTATTTTACGGCTGACTCTGTATTCACGGTTTTTGATTATTTACACGACTTAAATTAAAATTCAAGAGAATTTCATTTAAAAAGTTGTTGTTAAAAATGATTTTGAGATATTTTGTTGCACAACTCATGATCTGGTTTGAAACATTCAACTAATAATAAGTTTGAGCAAAAAGAAATTCAGATGCAGATTACACTGGTAATCTAGTTAATAGAAAAATTACTAGTAGAACGTGATTTTTGTTGAGACATTTAGTAACTGCATCGTTTTTCAAAGAAAATATGTGCATATTTTTCAATTCAAATAATTTTCAAATTAGCAGAAATTTTTCTCATAAAACCCCTTCTAGAAAATCATCTTTGACCTTGTTTTCAGGTTGGTCACTTTTAGAAATATTGATTTTATAATTATTTTTGAATTTAATTTTTAAATTATTACATTGACTAATCTGACTCCCTACTAATTATCAAAAAAATAAATAGTGATTGAAAAAGTGACGAGTGTTGATATTTATCATATATTATGACTCGAGACGGTATAGTTAGTAAATTTCTTTAGAAATTTAAATAAGAGTTATAAAACTTTTTGTTGGTAAAAATTCCATGACCATCTCTATTTCTATCATATTTATATCGACCATCACTCATCAAAATTCAATATAGTTTGTCGATATGTGGTACTTTAAACAGGAATCATTCGTTTTTCATTATATATATTTTTAAATAATAATAATAATAATAATAATATTAATAATAAAATAAAATAAAATTCAAAGTATTCACTCTCATTTAAAAGTCCTCACGGTTATGCATGGGTGAATTACTTGGAACTTGTTATGTGCTTCCATGCTCATTTTAAAGTCCTCACGGTTATGCATGTATGGAACGCATATTAAAATTGATTTTTTAAATAAACAAGTTGATTCTAATCCCATTTAAAAGTCCTCATGGTTATGCGTGGTTAGAAGATACTTGAATTCATTTTAAAAAAAATAAAATTGGAATACTACTAATCTCATTTAAAAGTCCTAATGGTTATGCATGGTTGGTAGATATTCAAATTCCTGATATAAATATACCACAAATAGACACAACTGTGTGGTTTTATATGATGATATCATTCCCATCATTCTAAAAGTGGAATATGCACCTAACAAAGTATTTATGATTTTTGTTTAATTTGTTATTGAAATTTAATATTTATATTCGATTGAGTTTTAATGTTATATCAATATCGATCACTTTATCTCTATTTTTTCTAACACTATTACTCTTTTGCTGATAACAAAAGGTGGAGAGAAAAGTTAAGATTTTGTCAAATAAAATCAAGCAAAGGTCAAACATTTTCTATTTGCATGTAGGCTCATTACATATTTTTAATTGTATGCATATATGAAGGAGGAGTTTGGTGTAGAGTGGAAGCATACAAATAGGGGGAGCATACTGAATAATCAAATACATTTAACAAATTCAAAATCTTAAATATATGTTTGTTATCATCAAAGGGGGAGATTGTGGAATATGCGAGTATATGATTTTTGTTTGAGGATGATAAATATATATATATATATATATATATATTCACTTAAATGTATTTGTTAATATACTATTTTATTTTCACAGATTAAATAAATATTCGCTGAATAAAATAAATAACTCAGAATTTGAATTCAAACGAATATTTTATTCAAACAAATATTTATTACAATTTTGAATAGTACAAATTCAAGCTCTCACTATATATATACACAATTTCAATCACAATACAAATTTGATTACATCACAATTCATATTTACAAATGCACCTCACTACATATCACTCGTTCACTCAAAATTGATCTTCAATTTCATTCCAGACTGAATCCAGCATCTGAGCAATCTGCAAAAATACACATTAACGCAGTAAAATTGAAAAGAAAATATTTTTACATTATTTTGTAAATAATATTTCCCTCAGTTATTTAGGTTGTTCGTCATTATTTAATTTTGAATTCATCATACACGAACGGCTTGTGACATACACAGTGTATCATTGTATATGCCACAAGGCCGTGCACAACGATATACACTTGATAGAATTACAGGGATAGGTGAGCACAAGGTCAAACCCAAATCATAAGTCGGGTTCAACTCAAGCAAATTAAATATCAAGTCACAATATCAACACAAGGTCAAACCCGAGCTTTAAAGCTGGATTCAACACAAGTGAAAATTCAAATGAAATGGTCAAGAGACATAAATCAAGCCTCGACCAAAGTTCAAGTCATACACATGAAAACAGAGGCTAGACAGTCCAACTCGACCAAGACCAGACTGAAATTTCAAAGTAAAGAAGCAACTCATCATAATTCAAACTACTACAAACTTCAATATGCACATATCAGACTACATAAAGTCCAAACATGAATCAGTGAATATGCTATAGACATGATGGCAGCAAAACTCAAACCAGCCATGATATGCAAGCAAACTAAACCAGTTCAAGTTAATACAAGAAAGAAGTACATATGAAACTTATAGTGCAACTGATCAGAGGTGGCAACTTGGAGCATCAGACCAACATCAATGTATATGAACACAACTAATGGAGCAATGCAATAGTCAATAGTGAAATACAAACCAAGTGCACCAGAGAACAATGATTGATACAAGTGGCTCAAGCCAGAACTTCAAAAGAACAAGTGAAGCCTCTACATGAAGGTCTGAAACAAATGAAACTAGAGGCAACTGACAACAAACAAAACAATGAAACGGACTACAAGATGATCCAAACAAGGCTACAACTTCAAGTGAACTAATACACAGTGAATCAAATGACACAGACTCGAGTGGAACAAGAAACAAATGTACATACACAGTGCAGCACTGTAAACATCACCGTGAATAGGCAAACAAGAAATGAACTCTTCAATGATCAGCTCAGGTAGAGACCGAACCAGACAAGAACTCAAAGTTATAGCATGAATATTGCAATCAAGACAATCCAGACCGAACAACAAAGTGCATAAGAACAAGGTCGAAAGTGCTATCGGGGATGAACACAAAAAATATCTAGAGTCGAAGCACACATAAACAAAAGTCAATCAAGGAAGTCAAACAAGTATATAGGTCACTGAAGTTTCAAGTCAAGGCCAAAGTCATCAGAATTTCACGTAAGCCAAAAACAGAAGCAATACCAGTGCAACGATGATATTGAAGAAATTATCAAGTCAGAGCAGAGTTCGACAGTGGCAAGTGCTGAAGTGGATATGAAAATTCAAATCAAAGCCGTAAGCAACCAGAGTCATAAAGAACAAAATCAAACACATCGTTGTGGTCACGAAATCAACCAGAGTGGGAAGTCTATCAAAATCAACTCTGTGATGGCCAAGTTTCAAAGCCGTTATGGCAAGAAAGACAACGTAAGAGAAATCAAACCGTGTCAACCAAGTAAACAGCAAATAAACGAAATTGACAAAGTTAGGAATCATCTCAAACATTTAATCAAAATCATACGGCTGAGATAAATAAATTGACGAAGTCAAATGATCATATACGGACGAATATATAGGAGTTCGAATCCTATATAAACAGTAACATCATCGGTAATTTAATAATCGAGTTCAAGCAAGCAAATCAGAAGAAGCAAAAGAAAAATTTACATAACGAATCAAAGTCGAAGTCGATCAATGAGGAGGAGTCGCGGACGAATCAATTGAAGTAAACAATCGAAGCACCAACCATCAATTTAAGCGGCGACTTCACAAAGCCCTAATTTCAGAGCTAAGAGGAACGAACGAAAGAAGGAATGAGGCCATTGTTTGACTAAAGAGCAAAGAAAAGAAAAAGGGCAGGCAATATTTTGTTTTTGACAAGATTATTTAGGGCCGTTTATTAAAATAGATTTGGGCCTTAATATCTTAAAAATTAGGGTTTATTTATTTTATTGTTTTAAAGTGTTTTTAATTTCTTTCTTAAATCGTTGTAATTTCTAGTCGAGTGACTAGGGGATAAACTACGTGGCGTAGTTTGAGAATTCACAACTCAGTGGCTGAGTTGTGGCAGGGTTTTGAGCGTAGAGTTAGGTTAGTCAATAGCGGGTGTCGTGATTTTATGTGTGTAAGCGTGTGACTACTTAATTTCTAGTAGAAACCTTGGGGGCAACACATAGGCAGGGTTTTGCCGAAACTGGGTAAATATGTGTGTTCTATTTTCTGTTATTTATATTCTGCTATATCCGTGCTGCTATTATTCTGCTGTGATCTGTGTTGAAATTACTTTATATAAACTTCCGCAATAATTTTTATAATTGATAGTATCACCCTATTCACCCCCCTCTAGGGTGAAATCGATCCTACACTTCTACTATGTAACACTAGTAACCTTGCATTCCAATCCATTTTAATGACTATTTCATTCTTATCCACTTAAGTTATTTACTAACTTTGATAATTCATGCCTATCATAAACGCGTACTTGAGATTACGCAAATATATGTATATGTATGCATATACATATATATACACATATTAATTCAATTTTTTTGATTATTATGCCTCCGCTGTTCATTGTTAATAACATTCTTTACTTCTTCATGCATTTACATCTTATTTAATTTAAGGTAATTTACCATTTTCTTTTAGAGGATCTAAATACCTTTTCCCATTTTTTTTCCTTTTCTTACTATTAAATTTTTTATCTCTATTTCTTTTTTAACCTTTTATTTTCGTTCCATGTTTAGAAGAATTTCCATATCCTTTTATTTTAGATTATTAATCGCTTACCTTTTCATCATTTTTATTTAACTTCTGTCTTGCTTATATTGCATATGTTATCTGGGTTTTTAACCCAGCAGGAGCCAACAGGAAACAAAACAATATCGTGTTATCAGAATGGTTCCGAAGATAACCAAAAATTCTAAGACTAGGAGCCAACGAGAGCCAAGCTATATTACTACAGAAACGGCTAGGATCAACTAAACCGAGAGATCAGCTTCCTTTTAGCCTAATCAATAGCTAAGCACAAAAAGCTAGCAAATTTTGGTCAAAACGGAACTACAACGACAAAAGACTATGAAAACATCTCCAATTCCGAACACTGGAAAAATCCTAAGTTCTTGGATCATCGACAACCCATGCCTCTCCTCGACTCTTCAAAATGAACCCACTAAGAATGCAATGAAAAGAGGCCAAGACATTGGCTCGCCAACGACCCATAGACTAAGGGTCGCCAACGACGCATGGTTTTGCCTCGGCTTTCGAGCCAAACCCCCTAGGCCGTTCCCTACCTACCTACGAGCAGTGGATGAAGAGGCTTAGCCCAAAAGTCTTCTGTTCTCTATAAATACCAACCTACCTACAACATAAAGTGGATCTTCTCCGGACTGGTTGCTGAAGCTCTACTGGAAACATTCTTTACTGTCTGCCTTCCCACAACAATCTCCAAAGGAATTCACTGTGATTCTCCAATGGATTCCAACTCTGGAGATTTAATCTACTTAGCGATAATCAAAGCATTGTAATCAAACACATCTTCTAATAGGAATCAGTCTATAATATAATTATAAAGTGGGCGTAGGCTTCATTAACAGCCGTACCACTATAAAAATTCTCCATCTTCTTTCTTTTACTATTCTTTTCTTATCGTTGTGATTTGTGATATTCCTCTGTCAAAACAAGGCCGGTACTTTCAAATTCTAACTAGGGTGTTGATCCATTATTTTGGGTTAACATTTTGGTGCTTTCACTGAGAACCCCAACTTAGGATCCAAATTTAGCTATCTACTTTGGATTCTTGGGTCCAGAAGTTAGATCCTCAGTCTTTGCTTAAAGAATCTGCTATTTTGAATCAATGGCCCTAGAAAGAAGAAGAACTACCTTTGAAAGATCCATGGGGGAAGTGGTGGCTGGAGAAGGTGTTAATCCCCAACAAACTAAAGTAAATGGTGCTAACTTAGGAAATCAAGCGCCAACATCTTCTAGTAAGCATGAATTTGTCACCATAGATGAGTTGAATAAATTGGTTGATGAGATCAACCAAAAAATGGAGAATATACAAAAGGCTTTAATGCATAATCTTAATGCTCTCCTAACCCTACAGTCAAATCCTACTTCAAGAACTATGCCTGAACCCGCGGGTGCTATAGAACAAGATAATTCCTCCGTCTCTGGTCTACATAGGAGAAATGGGGAACAATCACAAAAAAGGGTGACAATAGAACTTAATATGGATGGATACACAATCACCC
Organism: Allium cepa; assembly: GCA_030765085.1. Classification (NCBI taxonomy): domain Eukaryota; kingdom Viridiplantae; phylum Streptophyta; class Magnoliopsida; order Asparagales; family Amaryllidaceae; genus Allium; species Allium cepa. Next base: position 750,778,917 of record CM060931.1, on the reverse strand, counting down.
CATTCACCATAAGGCAACCTATTCTAAGTTTGAATCAAGGGACAAAGACCCCAGAGGAAGACATAGCCATGGATCTTTCCGACTCAAAGGACGGAGGGCACGACGATAAACAGGAAGAAAATGCCAATGCATTTGATAATGCAAGGAATACAAAAGCTACTCCAGTCAGACCAACCGCAAGCCAATGGGACCCTGTAGGAATAGCTCTCTCGAAGACAAGAGAGCTTAGGCCTCAGCCCACCTACCAAGACTGTTTGCAAGTTTGAACGCTTGACATAGTGACTGGTCACCATCCATAGGACTATCGGACATAAAAAGTATACATAGTAGACACGGTTTAACGATTAATGGAGGAGATTAAAGACAGAAGAGATGATGAATGGTAATCTGTACCAAGTCGGACTCCCTTCACAGATGAATCCTTGAGTTAGAGATATCCAGAAATATTCACAATGCCAACTATTATGTCCTATGACGGGACCAAGGACCCGAAACCTCACCTATACAAATGCAGTTGGTATATGGACGAAGAAAATTCCTTTGAAGCTTTTCGATGCAGATGCTTCCCTATCTTTCTCGAAAGGGTTACATTAATGTAATTCACTAGGCTTCCATCAAGATCAATCTCTACTTTTGACTAACTGGCGACAAGGTTCCTTGATCAGTTCAGACTCCATACTGCATAGCCAAAAGATGTCATGTTCCTACCCGGATTGTTCCAAGGGCGTAATGAATCAATGGAATCTTTCATAGACATGTTTAACACCACGGTAACGGAAGTAAGAAACCCTAACGAAGATATGGTTTTTATGGCATTAGCCCGTGCTTTTCACTAGGAAACTAAATTTGGAAAGTGAATTAAAATTTAGTAACCTATCACCAGGAAAGATTTCATTCACAAAGCAAGTCGGTACCTAAGGTTGGAGGAAGCATAGGAATTGGAAATGAGGTCTGCTAATGTGCAGCCGACAAACGTCGATCAAAGCAATGGATCAAAATGCGCATACTTCTCAGACTGCTGAAGGAATCACTAGGAAAGACGAAAATTCGAAGTTGAAAGGTCAAAACGGCAATAAGAAGAATGGAAAAGGCAACTACAAAAAAATAAAAGGTTTAGGCCCAAAGGCTACACTTCCTTAAGCGACACACCAGAAAATATTATTCTCGCAATCCAAGGGACAAAGGAATGCAAAAAGCCACTCAAAAACGAGGCAACTGAGTGGCAGAAGCGCTTGGGGAAATCCTTTCGCTTCCACGAAATGCAAGACCACAACATATACGAATGCTGCCACCTAAAGAACCTCATTGAGGAACCGATCCAGAATAACAAATTCCAGCAAAGAACCACAAAACCTCGATCAATCTACAACTCCTCAGCACCAAAGAGAACGAAGGAATCAAGCTAGTACCTACGAAGAAGCATCGAAACAAACCAACCAAAGGCTTATTATCAGTACAATATCTAGGGGACCACATCCCACATAAAGAAGTTAGGGAGAAATAGAGCGATATGCGAGTTCGTTAAAGCATGCTCCAAAGGAATCATATCTATCCGTGGAAGACGAAATTCCAGTTAAGATGCAAAGGGTCTTAAATGACGACATTGTGTTCCAAAATTGGGACACCGAAGGGATTAAAGCACCAACTCTCGATCCATTGGTGATGGTAGGAATTGGACCTGATGTAGTTCGACGGGTGTTGGTTGACAGTGGTAGCTCCATTAACATTCTCTTTAAATGCACTTTCAATCAAATGAAGATTATCATGAAAAGTGTGTCCGCATGTCAAAAAGATTCAAGGGTTTACTGGTGAACCCAGATAACTGGTGGAAACAATTGGCCTATCAGTGGAGGTTAGACAGGGTGAATGAAGGGCCACCCTTATTCAGACTTTGGTAATCGTGGATGACATGTCAGATTACAATGCCTTCTTGGGACGGCCCGCTTTAACAGACTTTAAAATATCGCTAGCCCAATGGTGCCTTACAATGAAGTTCCCTATAGAACACGAAGTTGGAATTGTGAAAGGAGACCAAAGCGCCGCCTAGGAATGCTACATTGCAGAATTGCATGAGTCAAGAAGAAAGGAAAAGAGAAAGGATGTGGTAAAATCCCTCCATATCCGGGAACCCATCGAATAGCAACTGCAGAGTCGCCCTTAGCTTGGGGACCATAGCCGATTCAACAAGGCTCTGGACCCTAGAAAAAAGAGCTTAGGAGAGGATCGGGCAGCACTGGAAGAACTGATGGTGTATGTCCCAGTCTTTATAGATGACCCAACGTGGGTCTTGAAAATTGGGTCGCTGCTTAAGATGCGATCCGAACTAACCAAATTCCTTCGTGCCAATTTGAACGTATTTGCTTGGGAACACTCCGATATGTCCAGTGTATCACCTAAAATTTCCTGTCACGCTCTCAATATTGAACCTGAATTCATGCCGGTAAAGAAAAAGAGGTATAACATAGGTCTCGAACGGTCCAAGGCATTCAGAGAAGAGGTTGACAAGTTGATGGCTAATGGCTAATGGCTTCATCCGGGATGCAACTTACCTTAAATGGCTATCAAACCAAGTTCTAGTAAAGAAGCCTAATGGGAAATGGCGAACTTGTATTGACTTCTCGGATTTAAATAAGGCTCGTCCGAAAGATAGTTTCCCGCTCTCCATAATCGATCAACTTGTGAATGGAACGATGGGGCATGAATTGCTGTCATTTATGGATGCATAATCGGGTTAAAACCAGATCCTAATGTACGAGCCGAATCAAAAACACCAGCTTCATCATAGATTTGGGAATGTACTGCTACAGAGTGATGCCATTCGGGTTAAAGAACGCTGAGGCCACATACTAAAGGCTAGTAAATGCTATGTTCAAATGTTAGATCGAAAAGATTATGAAAATCTATGTGGATGAGATATTGGTCAAATTTCGGGTGACTGCTAACCATCTAGACAACCTCGCTAAAAAGTTTAAGATACTTCGAAAATATGGGATGAAGCTCAACCCGCTCAAATGCCACTTCAAAGCGGCCTTTGGGAAATTATTGAGGTTCATAGTAAGTGCTTGAGACATCGAAGCGAATCTAGAGCAAATAACAGTGTTACGGAAGTCCAAGTCCCTAAAAATAAGAAGGAACTTCAAAGCTTGAATGGAAAAGTCATAGCACTGAGTCGATTCATCTCAAAAGCTATGGACAAGTGCATACCATTCTTCGATGTATGGAAGAAGAGAAAGAAAAGTTTTTAATGGAGTAAAGCTTGTCAGATAGCTTTCGAGGAATTTCTATGACACATGGGAGCTCCCTCAATCTTATCAAAGCCGGTGGATGTGGAGGACCTATTCGTTTATAGCCGTGTCCCCGCATGCGCTAAGCGCTGCTCTCATATGAAAAGAGGTGAGAATCCAACGACCCATGATTATATTAGCAAACGATTCACCAGAGCTAAGAAGAATTACCTAAAACTAGAGAAGTTTTTGTATTGCCTTTTGATCGCACCTGGATATTACGACTATACTTTCAGGCTCATCCGATTAAAGTATTGACCGACCAACCCCTTGAAGCAAATTTTTACAGGCTAGAAACTTTCAAACGACTACTCAAGTGGAATATAGAGCTAAGTCAATATGACATCATGTATCACCCCAGAAAAGCAATCAATAGTCTAGCTTTTGCCGACTTCATCACCCAATTTACTATAAAGGATGAAGAGGAAGAAGTTCAGTCCAAAGTAAGTATGCAATGGAAGCTGTTCATTGATAGCGCATCCAACAACTTCTGTTCAGGAGCAGAGGTAGTGCTTGAAACCCCAAAGAGGTGATCCAATAGCTATGCTTTGCGCTTGGAATTCCCGACAACAAATAACGAAGCAGAGTACGGAGCACTTATCGTTGGTCTAAAGTTACGAAGGAACTCAAGATAAAATCAATTCATTAATACAGCGACTCCCAGCTGGTCATCTGTCAAGGGAAAGGCAAGCACCAAGCACGTGGAATTTTTTGCCACGTACCTGTCCGAAGTACAAGAACTGTTTAGCGACATCGAGCACTACACTATAACTCACATCCCACGGGAGCAAAACAACAAGGTAGATTATTTGGCCAAACTGGAAAGTTTAGGAGAAGCTCAGTCATTAGGGTTGGTCCCGTTAAAATTCTAACCAATCCAAGCATAGACGAAATGGACGTAGACTGGATCTTTGAAACCACCATCCAACCAGATACGTAGATGACATCGATAAAGGACTGTCTACTTACAGAAACCCAACCCTTTCAATTGACCGAAATCAATGGAAGAAGCCCTAGAAGGCGCCACGGTTCATGATGCAGGATGGGATACTCCATTGAAGGGGATTCTCGACCCCTCTTCTTAGGTGTGTGACCGATGATGAAGCAATAAGAATCCTAAAGGAGTTACATGAAGGAGAATGTAGAGATTCACACCGGGGGACAGATCCTTGCGAAGAAAGTCCTCCAGTATAGGTATTTCTAGCAAATGATAAATTGTGACGCTGTAGATCAGCCAGGAGATGCGATCGCTGCTAAATATTCAGCAAAATTAAGAGAACTTCTTCAACGGAGTTAACTCGGATGGTCATCCCATAGTCGTTTGCAATATGGGGGATCGATTTGATTGGTGTCCTATGAATAGTGAAAGGAGGAGCCAAATATGCTATAGTTATAGTAGATTATTTCACAAAATTAGTCGAAGAGAAACAGCTGGCCACCATAACCACAAAGTATTTTATTAACTTTGTTACTAAAACATCATTTGCAGGTTTGGTGTGCCATAAAAAATCATCGCCGATAATGGAATGCATTTCGAATGTGCCGAGATCAAGGATGTTAGCACCAGAATTGGTCACTAACACCTTGAAGAAAGATTTGTGTAGAGAGATTAATGAAGATAGAAAATTAAAATAGAGGAATGTATGCAGAATTGACCGCAAGAACTAGAACACTAGATTTTATAGTGATTCGGTGTAACTGCCTACGTCCACTTTGAGTTAATATTTATTGCTTTTCTAAACAATTGAATACAGATAAATCCATACACCAACTACTTGAATGCAAACGCTAACTGAAAAAGAACGAGTCTTGAAAGTGGTAGAGTCTCCCCAATGTTCTCAAAAAATTCCATTTCACCATGCCCCTGCCCTTCTATTTATAGGCGAAGATAGGCTGGACTCCCCTTATGGGCCAAGGAACAATGTACCTTGACCCATAGTAGGCGACTTCTACGCACTGGACCAGTCATGCCGAACGAGGAATGCCAGTCGAGAATTGTCTGGTCGATCATTGAGTGACTTGAAGCAGAGTCATGCCGAACGGTCTTGCTTTGTTGTGGGCTTGACAACTTGCTAACACCTCTAGTAAGCACCGAGCCAGGGATGCCGAACGGCAGTTGCCGAGCGACCTTGCTGAGTGATTTTGGCAAACGACGTTGTCAAAGAATGTTGAGCGATGACAACGTCGAGCAATGGCTTGTGAACTCGAGATACCGAGCGATGGTGGTCGAACCAAAGAATGCCGGGCGGTGGAGTTAGAACCTTAGATGCCGAGCGACGAAGTAAGGACGAACGGTACCTAGGTCGAACGAGATACCCTACCGAGCATCATTCGAACATCGAGCGAGGTATTTATGCCGAGCGAGGCATCCATGCCGAGCGACACTTGTATACCGAGTGATGCATTTAGTCCGAGCGGCACTTGTATGTCGAGCGATGTTTTGCCCTAAGGTGTGTCTGCTTGAAGAACCTCTCGTTACCGGGTCAAACAACCGGGTAACACTTGTCCTCCAAAGTGTGTCGTGTGAGGCAACATGACACACTTTGAGCCAATATCCAATTCCTTCTACTAGAAGTTAAATGTGTTCAACAACGGTTGGAGCACTACAGCCCTGAGTCTATTTCTTCCCTTCCTTTCTTTTATACATAAACAAGGAGCCGCTTGGCATATGGATGCCGAACCACTTGTTCGGCAAGTCTTGTGCTGCTTAGCATAACTGCTTACCGAACCATCAAGATATCTTGACCGGGTCATAGGGTTAATGCCCATTCGTCCTCCCTCTTCATATATAAAATCACATACTTCTCCTTTTCTTCCCTTTACTTCTACTTGCACTCTATAAGACTTTCTAACTTGCCTTCGTCCAAACTCCTGCTAACACTTCAATCTTCCTCTTTCTTCCTGAGTCCAATACGTTTGCCTCACACCTCTCCCAATTATGAGCCTGATCATATTTCAAATCCAAATCAAGCATTTCCCTAAGCTTCGACCCACTCTCTTAGGTATGAACTTTTCACTTGATCGACTCTTCTAGTTAGAGGTTTTGTACAAGACTTGAATTCACAACTTCCTTTCAAACTACGGACGGTAGACTTGTCTAGATGAGGAAGGTAAATATAAGGTTTAAACATGCCTATAGGTTAAATGGAGAGGAGGAAGGAAGAGGATAACGACGACATCTAGGACGTAGGTTCCTGTTGGGTTGCCGAGTGAGGAAAGAGGAAGTGTCATTGGCTCGGTAGGAGTTAGCGAGATTAGGAAGTGTTGGTTGTGCATTAACGTTGAACTACTAGGTTGTACGGGAGTCTACTAGTTGGTAGGTTGGGTGTGGTGTTTGAATGACCACTTCGGTGAGCAACTAGTAGGGTGTTTAGATTACTTAAAGAAGTGAGTTGGAGGAGAATGTTTGGTTCGGTTGGTATGGGCGATTTTTGGACTTAGGGACAGTGGCTCGGTATTGTCCAGTATGAAAGAGAGAGTATGGTTTAATCACCTAAGTGTAGTGCTACGGCCTGGTTAGGAGCGTGAGTTAGGCTCGGTATACCGAACAAGTGCGGTTCGGTATGACCCCTGCATGCTGAACGGTGAAGAGAGAGTGTCGGAGAGAAGAGTGAGTGATTCAACAATGTTGGTTGAGTAAGCCGTTTGGATCCAGGCCTTGGGGGCCGGCATTAATGTTCATGACTGTCCCCACTTAAGCACAGTGTATACCCAAACTTCATACTCCCATGCCTTATCACTGAACAATGAACAATGACAACAATTTAAGCATATCAAACTGATATTGACGAATAACTTCTCAATTCCATAAACTATAAACCTGAGCTTAACTTGATTAAGACAAATAATAGACTTCAACATATAGCGCCAATGTCTGAGTTCAAAACTGAAACCATCATAGGACAGGCTCTTGGAGACGGTCAGTGATGACTGTCTTCGAAGATGACAGTTCCAAGCTTAGCTTTACTTCATCAGCTTCATGACTTTTAATTTGACTGGTTCACACACCACATGGGGGGAGCGGTTTTATCGTTATGTCTAATATTGATTGGCTTTCAAGTATAGTTCAAACAGGTGTCTATCTAAATCTGAAGCTGTTTGAAGATGTCTCGAAAGTCGAGTTCTGCTGCAATTTCAAATAGACCCGAGCCTAGTTTTCAACAAGAAGTAGTGGGAACCTCAAATTCATCGACAACTCCTATACAGAATATCCCGAGTCAAATGGCTGCATCTGTTGACTTGGCCCCTGATGCCATAGATGCTACAATCATCCTAGACGATCCGGTTGATTCTCAAGCTTCTAGAATCAATGAAAACGATCTTCGCTGACTATACTCAATCCATGGAATTTCTTTTGATGATGTATTGGTTCCAACGGGAAATGATCGTCCTCACCTACCCCCAGTCGGATATACTTCGTGCAACAAATTCATGTCTTGGATTGGTAGCATGCCACCATTCAACTTCTTCCTTCACGATCTGTTGCAGTATATTGAGATCGCTCCATCATAGTTACATCCCAACAGTCATGCGTTCGTATATGGCACGTGTATCCTTTTCATGAGCATTCTATTTAGGCTCCCCACTCCTAGTGACATCCACTATATTTATAGTTTTAAAAGACGATCCGATAGCCCATCTTTCATATTCTGTAGCCGCATAACAAGTGCCAAATCTTGGCAGAGGTATAGAGAAAATTCGCCCATTATAAGAAAGAATGGTTTTAGATGCGCTGTCCCATAGGCTTTGCGAGGAAATGGCTAGAAGGGAGTAATTTCTTTTCTGAATCAATACTTGTATGCGACAGAAAGTGCATCCTTTCTAAACCCTTTCTCTACTTTTACAGGTATTAGCCCGCATCCCGAAGGCTTCGGGTACTCTGAAGCTGTAGCTATTCGAGCTGTTCCCGTGGAAGAACAGGACATTAGATCCATCATTACCAATGAATCGCTCTCGAAATTTGGGTTGCTGGCGGAAGGTCGCCGAATAAGTCTTCCTCATGGCGTCACTACAACTGGACGTACCTTGGACAAAGGCAAAAGGCAAGCTGGGCCTTCAACATATGATGCCCCCGACACACCCGAGGAGGGTGACAATAGAGAGACTAAGGTATCATACACACAGGGTGAGAATGTAAGTCCTGCTTGGGAACCGGTGGTTGAGGCACATGGCATCAATGTAGTGCCTCCCCCTTCGAAGGAAAAGACGAAAATGGCGTACAAAATGAGGAAAAATACATTTTATGGAACCTCAAAGGTCACAATCACTCTAGTGGAGAAAGAGTTGTCCCCTCAACACTTAAAGGGTTCATTGAAAGGCTTATCTAACCTCACTATTTCCGACGACTTGCTCAACTATGGATTCAATGATCTAGAAGCCCTAAAACTCCATTCGCCCACGAGAGGTGATGAAGGTGCTCAAGCCCATAATCAAGGTGAAAAAACTCCGATAAGTAAAGCCAAAGAAACTGGTCCGTCGGGGGGAAACACTAGGACACACACAATAATACTTACACTTCACCTTGCACTTAAACTTCAGCTGTCATGTGATTTTGGCTAACTCGTGTTTACTTAATTTCTATGCCGGCGATATGTGACGCTCCCACAGAATAGACCGCCTTCGCGGGTCAACTATTTTTTATCATTCTGGCTGGGATTCGGGCTCCGGCAAGCGCCGGGATAGAGATGACGATAGTGATAAGGACTATCGCTCCCAAGACTCATCATCTCGAAGGAAAACTTACCATCGGTCTTTATACCATCATGATCCTCCCTCTCTCTCGGAGTAAGGCAGGAAGAAATCTGGTCATAAGGGATCCCAATCTGATACTCCTCGCGACCAATACACGGGTTCATCTAGCACCAGGTAATCCTGGGAACTTATAAAAAAAACCGTATACCCTAGACAAACTCCTTCTGTCCTGCACATGATCCGTCGATTGCGGAAAGGCTAACCGAGCTTAAGGCCACGTTCCCAAAAATATGATTTGACTGTTTAAAGTTTCTCCCATCAATTCGTCACATTCCGTGGCACGTCAAACAAAGTGCTATCGCTTGCAACAATGATGTCTACGTTCAACATGACGGACTTGTTCATTTGGCAGAGAAGTGTCAGAAGTTTCTATCGAATGCCAATATGAAATTGATCGCCTGAAACTCAAAGCCATTCATGACAAAGACATCATTAAGGCTCAGGATGAAGAGCTTTCCTCATACAAATATCAGCTTGAAACTACTTAGAGAAATGCTAAAGACACAGCTGAGGCAGTTAATCGTCTGGAGGTCACACATAAGAAAGAGATCGATGAAGCGGTTCAACGCTGCGGCGCCCTGGCTTTAGAGAAAGACTTCATTCAGAAGGAGAGGGATGCGTTCGCTCAGCGAGTCAAAGAGTTAGAAGAGCTACTTCTCAAAGAGAATGAAGAACTCAAGAGGAGTCACAACGATACTGCGACGAGAACGTTGTTACACGACTTCTGAAGACAAAGCTTGATGAAGAACTCTCTAAGGTTAATACGCTGAAGGATGAAGCCCGCGAGGAGGGCAAAAGAATAGCATTCATGGAGATTGATTCTCGCCTTGAGGCGGCTGCTGAAGCTGGTAGAGAAGGGATTAAGTGCATGTTTGATCCGCTTATAGCCGAGTACAATGCTCGAGTTCTCATGCATCGTGACCTAACATTTCTTGGCAAGGGTCACCTCGAATCTTTGGCCGAAGCATGAGAAACTTTGATAATGATCAGAAAGGTTGAGTCGGGCACTGAAGAGGTTGAAGAGGAGGCTTTAGTGAAGGAATTTCTCCTGGTGAATAAGCCTTCAGACTTGTCTGCAGCGAAGGCTCTCTATAGCAAAGATTCCTCCTCGTCAAAAGGAAAGAACGACATTGTCGGTCCGTCTGGAACCGAGTCTCTAATTCCTCCCCCTACTCAACCGACTGGTTGGCCAACACTTGATCCCTTAGAGCAGCATGTTGGTTACGATCTAGAAGACACTTGCCTTGACATTCATGTTTTATCTCCCATTCCAGTGGGTGAGACTCCCCGAATGGTTGAGAGTCAGCCAGAAATCGGTACATAACTTTTCTTCTTAAAGTTCAAAGGGCCATCGTTTTCGGCAGGAAGTTAATGTATTCTAATATTTGTCTCCTATGATTTTGCATAGGTCGTTCTGATCTTGAGCCAACTCCAAGGAGCGATGACGCCATGGATAAGGAGGAGAAAACAGATAAGGCAATTTACACGGGAGAGCTTCCCGGTCCTGATGCTCAAGTGATTGAGGTGCTTAATGAGGATAAGTGCGAAAATCCATCACCGGTCGAAGGAGATTACGAAATTGAGATTTACAGGTGCCTCCGAACTTTAAGGTTGAGTATGAAGGAGAAAATTACGTAAGAGACGAAGAAAAAAGTTGAAGTCAAGGTCGAGCCCCAAGTAGTGGAACTAGATGATCCTTTGAACATGCCTTTGAAGGTCATTCTCCCTGGTGGGTCCAGGCCACTGAAAGTCCCCCTTCCTTCCTCAAACGCTACTTCCCTAGCAAGCAAAGCGTCTAAGTGAACACGAATGGAGGAGGAGTCACCTAAAAAATGAGGAAGGAAAAGAAACCAAAGAAGTAGTTGCCACACTCGTACAACGAGAGTTAGCCGAGGTTATGTAATTATTTCTATTTATTTTCATAGCCAATGTAAATAGAATTTTGACTCCGAGTTTTGTAAGGATTGTAGTGGAGCCTCATTTTGGATCGATAAATAAAACTTAGTTCTTTGTCTTTCAAATGACTTTTATTGTTTAGCTTAATGTATTGCTGTGGTTGAAATCCAAAATCTTATGAGTTACATAATCCCCAGTTCACTTTCATATGATTCGGAGATTTTTTGGAATTGTAGATCCTCTATTTCGTGCTTAGGGTACTTAGAATATATTCTTAATCCGCACCGCGGGGACTCAGAGTAATCCAGTCCACATTCTGGGGACTTGGAGATTTTTCAAGTCCTTTTCACTCTAGTCCGCACTCTGGGGACTCAGAGTACTCCGGTGCACTTTTTGAGGACTTGGAGATTTTAAGTCGTTTATACTCTAGTCCGCACTCTCGGGACTCAGAGTACTCCTGTCCGCACTCTGGGGACTTGGAGATTTTAAGTCGTTTATACTCCAGTCCACACTCCAGGGATTCAGAGTACTCCAGTCCGCACTCTGGGGACTTGGAGATTTTAAGTCATTTATACTCTAGTCCGCACTCCGGGGACTCAGAATACTCCAGTCCGCACTCAGGGGACTCAGAGATTTTAAGTCGTTTATACTCTAGTATGCACTCCGGGGACTCAGAGTACTCCAATTTGCGCTCCGAGGACTCGGAGATTTTAAGTCGTTTATACTCTAGTCCGCACTCAGGGAACTCAGTGTGCTCCAGTCCACACTCTAGGGACTTAGAGATTTTAAGTCGTTTATACTCTAGTCCACACTCCAGGGACTCAGAGTACTCCAGTCGGCACTCTAGGGACTTGTAGATTTTAAGTCGTTAGGGACTCAGATTACTCTAATCCGCACTCTGAGGACTTGGAGATTTTAAGCCGTTTATACTATAGTCTGCACTTCGGGTACTCAGAGTACTCCATTCCGCACTTTGGGGACTCGGAGGTTTTAAGTCGTGTATACTCCAGTCCGCACTCCGGGGACTCAGAGTACTCCAGTCCGCACTCTGGGAACTCGGAGATTTTAAGTCGTTTATACTCTAGTCCGCACTTCGAGGACTCAGAGTTCTCCAGTACGCACTTTGGGGACATGGAGATTTTAAGTCGTTTATATTCTAGTTCGCACTCCGAGGACTCAGAGTACTCCAGTCCGCACTCTTGGGACTTGGAGATTTTAAGTCGTTTATACTCTTGTCCGCACTCCGAGGACTCAGAGTACTCCAATCCGCACTCTGGGGACTTGGAAATTTTAAATTGCCGTGTGCGTTCATACGCCAGACAGAATAATGTAACTTTACTTTTTTGCCATAGAATTATCACACATGAAAACATCAATAATTCATGGAAAAGATGGCTTCAAGCCTTTATTAATGAAAACAAACTAAATTGTCTTATCACATGCCGAAAACTAAGAATCAATGGAATAAAAATATACTGGAAATAATTGCAACTAAAATACGAAAGAAATAGACCAAGTGTAATAATGTTGCAGATGCTCGCTATATCATGCTCGGGGGAGTGTCACGCCATTAACGGTCGCTAGCTTGAAAGTTCCCTCTCAAAGCCTCCGTTCAATGATGTATGGGCCTTCCCATGTAGGTTTCATATGCGGCAGGACCGGGAAAACTCGTTTCAAAATGAGATCTCCCACATCAAAGGTTCTCAATCGGATTTTTTCATTATAATATCGAGCGACGCGCTATTTTGGACTATTTGCATCCGCACATGTCGGACTTGAATAATTCAAAATACCGAATTGTTAATTTTAAATTTGGCAAAACTCAGATATACGGTAAATAATTAATCACAGAATCACAGACACAGAGTAATAATATGCAGCGGAAGTAAAAGAGATAGTAGTTCATGAAGCTACTATATAAATATATAAGATACATCAGAGTTAAACAAGTTACAACAGAAGTCTCGAATAGAATAGTCGAATACAATAATCAGAATACATCAGTGGAATCAACTGAATATCTGAAAGCCGGGAAGATAGCTGGATCTCCAAGCGAAGCTCCAACTCCAAAGGTGAGCCTCGAAAGCTGGTACTCTCAGTCTGACCCGAGCGTAAAGCAAAACACAAAACACTCGAGTCAGGATTAACATTCTTATATCAATAAATCCAACTCAAGTGAAATAGCAATTGAAATACAAGTAACTCATAGGATGTTGGAATCACCATCCTCTAAGGATCCGTTAAACTATCTACTAGGTAGTAGTGTACGCTAAATAGATAATGCTTATCGGTAATATAAAGTATCAAAATAGTGTTAAGGCGTTACCATTATCCCCCTTAACACATTTTATAAATGTCATAGTCTATACAGGACTGTAAACTCCACCGTAAACTAGTGGGATATCAGGGAGTACTCCATAGGTATAACACAAAACAAATTCGCAGTGGTCGTGTAAATAGGGATACAAGTATGACAAGGCACATGAGGTAATACCCAAGGTAGTGAAACTACGTTTGCCTGATCCGGACTGGTGAGAACGCATCGCCGCAACGATCGTAACACCGTGAAACAACACTCCTGAAATTCCGAGGGCGAACCAATCAATAACAAGTAATGAGTAGTTTACGAAGAAGTGTGTTTGCTCGAGGTGGCTAACCCCATTTGGCCCGGCACGACTCCTGTTTTAGTCATTTCCAATTTGACACAAGTGTCAAGGCTATCCATTGTCGTTCTCTTTATTCAGTCATCACGTACATCATTTCAACCACTTCATTCTGGATCACAACTCTGCGTATAGTTATTAAAGTGGTTTTCGGTTTAGACAGAGAGTATGTCCATAACCGATTCCGGTTTCTTTAATAACTTTCGTAATTATTACACCGATTGGTCGTTTAATATATTTCAAACAAATCAATTTTAATTTCAATTAAAATTCGTAAATCGACATTTCGTTTATCTTTCTAAATCAATTTCCAAAATTTACGTTTCAAAACTTCCAAATTACCATTTCAAAATCTTATAATTCGATTTCAACTTTTATTTAAACAATTCAAATATTGATTCAAATTCGTATATAAGTTTCATTTCGAAATCATTTAAAATGGTTTAATTTTCATTCAAATCAATTTAAATTCATTTATCGATTTCATTCAATATTCGCTAAGTAAATTTATCCTTCAAAACAACTTCTATTTAAATTCCAATTCATTAAATCAATTACTTAAGTTCAACTTCATTATATCAAAACTTCAAATTGAAATAAATTAAATTCTTCAAATCAATTCTTTAGATTACAAGTCTTATGTTAATTTCAATAAATCCCATTCATTTCAATAAATCACATTTTATTTCTTGTTAAAGAAATTCAATTTTCACTTGTTTATTGACTTCATTACAAATTTCAAACTCAATTAATAAAGATCTAAATTTCACATAATCGAGAAGTTTCAGTTTCACTTATTAACTTGCTTAAACAATTTTTCCAAAACTTTAATAAATAAAGAAACTCAATTTCATTTATTAACGAAATTCAAATCCACTTATCCAAAAGTTCAATTTCTCTTATCAAAGAATTCAATTTTTATTCAATTATCAATTAATTCAATCTTATTCAATTATTAAATAATTTCGATCTTAATTATTAATAATTTCAAAACTTAATAATTACAAACTTGATTATCAAGTCAAACTTAATTATCAAATCATTTCCACTTAATTATGAATTCAAACTTAATCATTAAATCATTTCAACTTAATTATAAATTCAACTTAATAATTTCAAACTTTAATTATAGTTTCAAACTTGATTATAATTTCAAATTTAATTATTAAATGATTTCAAACTTAATAATTTCAAAACTCAATTATTACTAATTCCAAATTATTTATTTATAATTCCAAATTTAATTATTAAATAATTGAATTCCAAATAACGTTCTTTCATCAATTACTACGTTAATATTTGTTTCAGATTTCAATATTTACATTTTCCTTTCATAAAAATTCAAATTCCAACTTCATTTCAAAACTTATTCTTTGCTCGAATAAAATTATTATTTTATTTTTAAATCAATTTATTGACCAATCGGATTTTATTAAATTCTCTGTCCTAGGTCAAATTCATTTGGATATATATCATTTCAACCCGATTCCAATTCAATTCAAATCAAAGGATAACAAAAGGGAACTTGCAGTGTGATAACTGGAATGGTGTCAAAGTAAATAAACAAGCAATAACAACAATTAATAAAAATCCAATAATCAATTCAAATAATCCCGAAATAATCGTATTAATTTGCATTGTTGTTCGTGCAAATTAATATAATTATTTCTAGAATCTACACTATCATTTCATGTAGATTAAAGATTATTACACTATCATTTATACGGTTCTTCACTTGTCATCCATTATTCAAATTTATACTACACAATTTATACAACATACATTTAGTGGTTCAAGGTGTTAACCAAATTCTACATGTCAATTAATTTAACATTTAACGAGGTAATATTATTCAAATTAACTAATCAAATTCAACACATATGTCGATTCAAAATTTTAAACTATCCTACGTCAAATTCAATTGCATAATATTTATCACTTTATATATTACAATTTAACATCCAATATAAACAACAAACAATCAATCAATTATCAACCAAACTGGATTATCATTGCATAAATAGTTAACAGATAATGGTGTCAGATGTCATAGGTGAACAGATGCAGGTAATAGCATATATAGCAGTGTACGTAACTAACAGCAGCATATTTCAATTTGTCGTTTCAATTGAAATCAAATTTAATAAATAAATGAACATTAATCGTGAGTGATTGCTCATCTTTCGAGCCTAAAGGAGAGGGCGGAATGAGAAGAGATACGAATCCAAGCACAAATTCCAAAGTAGAGCGAGATTGGCACGAATCGACGAACAAAACTGATGAACATAAATGAACGGAATATAATCAGAACTGGATCAATGAAGATAATTGTCATAAGCGGACTCATATATATAACCAGACTAAATTTATATAACTAGCCCACTTATGCAGAGTCCTACCCATACTTCCATGCAAAATTTTATAACTTACATTATAATATATATACACACACGCTACTAAAACAGATCATATCAAAAATATAAAATAAATGCACTAACATATATAATGCACTAACAGTAATATATGTAAGAAACAAATACGTGTAAAAATTTAAATTTGTAACCAAATATACATATTTATAAACAATGCTTACAGAATAATATACAGTATGTATAACTAGTATACTATAATATAAATATATTACAATATATACAAAAGTAAAACGTACAATGGCATGTGCAGGTCAGTACAACCGAATATAACTTTTATATCTCATTATGCAAACTGATATTTTAAAATCTTATAAAAAATGTTTACATAGACTATAATTTATGTACTAACATATTTGAAAACTTATATAACCAAATCGAACACTTTACAATATAATATAAATAAAATTTCTTTTATAAACAGTGCATATCGACCCAAGTTAATTGAGTAACAACAGTTTATAAATTTTCATATATTAATATATATTTACACAACATAATACTTACGGCATAATAACACAACTTCACTATATATATATGCTCGTATAGAACTGTATATAACCAAACCAATTTGTAAACAAATTACTGTAACTTTATTTGAAAAGCATTCAAGCAGTGAAATCAATATACTACTCCACATACCCTGTACCCACGCGTTGGCAATTGAAGAGGGAAAGTAAGCACTTGAGAAAGTGGCTCATGCATGCTACAGAAAGGAGGAAAGTGCCAGGAATACGCGGCTGTTAGCATTGGGTTCGACCTACATTAGCCTGGAGGTGGGGTTCATAGTAGAATGAAGGAGTGAGGTCTTCGGCTGCTAGAGGTGGAAGAAAGGGGGCAGCTCGGGTTTGGGAATAGGTGGTCGGCTGAGCTGCTGGGTTGGTGGTGGAGAAGCGGCTTCATGTACTTGCGGTCGAAGGTGGGAAGCAAGGCGAAGACGTGGCATCGCATGGAGGCTTTTGCTCAGGCGAGTGCAGGCCGGAGCTTGGCTGGAGGCAGTGCCGAATAAGGGTAGGGAATAAAGTGGATCAGTGGGATGGCGGTTGGCCATAGGCGGAGGAAGCAAGGCTAGAAGGCTGCTTCGGCTGGATCTGGAGTGGCTGGGGTCGGGTCGGTCAGGGTTGCTGTGTGCTCGGAGGAAGATGGCTTCGGTTATGAGGAGAGGAGTATAAGGTTTTGGTTGTTGTACAAGGCAGAGTCATAGGCAGCATCACTTGTTGGAGGAGGCGGAAACTGTTCGGGTTCGGCACTTGGAAACACGGAGGAGTGGATAGGTTTCTTCGGGAAAGTGGTGATGAAGACGGGAGGATGCATTTACGTGTGTAGTGGGTTTGGATATGAGCAGCTCAACGGGAAAGAGGAATGCTTTGTATAACATAATACACTTTATATTTTTATATATACCTTCTTCAATTGAAATGGCAGACATGAGGTTTGGGAAAAGGTAGGTGTCAGGCACGCATGGGATTCTCTGGTATAAACTAATATAATATATAACTTTATATATAAAAAATTTCTCAAAAGCAAAAGACATGTCAGAAAGCAGATGAAGATGAAAAGAATGGTACTACTACAGGTAATATATGTATACTAACTTATATTATAAAGCAATGTATTTTCTCCAAAGGGAAAAGGAAGAGTCACGGTATAAAAGTAGGGAACCGAAATAGAACGAACCAGCAAAGTATTGAAAACAATGATAATGAAAGGTCAGACATTGATTTTCGGAAAATAGTAAATGCCGGTGGCTATTGGGTTTAACTCAGTGGATAACGAATCACCAATGAATTTGAAATGGTTCAAAATACGGAACTGATATGGAAGTCGTTCCGTAAATTCCGTTGTCTTCCCGACCTCGAAATTGACAATAGAATATACTATAGACATCAGCACGACGAGACGATCAAAACGGTATACAGATATCAAAGATACGATTTAAATTATAAAATTCAAATTTTCTACTACGGAAAATGCAAGAAAAACGCAGAAGAATAAGATCGACGGAGCTAAAGAAGTCCGAATTTTGAAAAACGACGAACTGACATCTTGCTCAAAAGATGGTTTAGAATTTTTCTATGTAAAAATATTTTGGTTTTGAAACGTTTTATTTTCATCGCTTTTTAACTGATTAAATTGAAGTAAATTTACGCACGAAATGAACTTTCATATTTTCGGACGAAAATTTACCGGTTGCTATGTTTAACTAGACGCATTCCAAATATCAAATTTATATTTCAAAATTTTATCGTTTATATATATATATATTTTCCACACAAAACGGTTAATTTAAAAAAAAATCGTTAAAATATCCGGGTTGTTACACTCTCCCCCACTCAAAACTTTTCGTCCCCGAAAAGGAAGGAAGTAGGAGAATAGAAACAACCAAAAGAAAATAAACTTGAATTACATAATAAACAATTAATTTAAACCATATAAATTTCAATTTAAATTAATTCATATTCAACAATTTACTTTAAATCCAAGATAATTTATTAAGTTCATTTCATTTCAATTTATTAACTTACAAAACAGAATTTTATTTTATTAATCACATCTATTATTTAATTAACTTATTATTCTATTTATCTCCATAAACATTTTATAATCAAAATTTAAGTGAATAACATTTATTATACGTACTCACGTTTTATTTATAAAGACAACTTAGATTATATATTATCCAGTTTTCTTAAATTAACAATTTCAAAGATCATAAATTTAAATAGTCATTTATTATAATCATACTTTATTTAACCAATTTAATTTATCTTCATTCCATATTATTATTAAATTTATTCTACTTAATATATCTTCTCACATATATATTAAGTATATTTACATTTATTATAACTACTCAAATTTATTTAAAATTTCCTTGATGTCATTTTCTACTGTATAGTATTCAATTACATAGTTAACTTTTTGAAAATTTAGGTAAGTAATATAATGCAATTGAGTATTATACGAATAAAATTTCACAATTTAGTTATTCCAAGTTGAATATTTATTCAAAATCTTTGCCTCAATTTAAATTTGAAATCATCTTCAATTATAAATTTAAGAATTAAATTTTCGAGTAACTTCAAATTTATTTAGAGATATATATACATATATATATATAATATATCAAATCGGATTTAAATCATATCAATATATATTACAAATCGAATCATACTTTAAGAGATTCAAATCAAATTATTTTTCAAAACAAACCATAGCAAAGCTACAGAATAGTCTCTCCACTTTGAAACTCGAAAATGAATGTCGATGATGCGGCCGTCATCACCGAAATTATTTTCTAGCGAAAAAAAGAAGAGCTCTAATTTAAACAGTTAAAATTCTTTGAAACGGTTTCTATTTGAACATATTTTAAATATTATACGCTTTAAAACCTTTAAAAATCAAAGTTTTAAATCACCAGAAATCAAATTCTCAAATTTTAGTTTAAATCTATTTAGATTCCAGATCAATTTTAACCAAGTTTTATAAATTTATTTATTCATATTATTCAATAGTCAATGGTTTACATCAATAAATGAAAATCAAAAATTATTATTTTCAACAACCAATTCATTAACTATTTAATTCCATAAAATTTATACTTATATGTAATATATCTTACAAAATTATTTGATTTACCAAATTTGAAAACAATATTGTATCTGTTTGCTCTGCTAAAGTGTTTTGGAAATCCTATCGATAACGTTGATCAGACGAATCGATCGAAAACCCAAATCAACATCAACAACTTAAACAACACAGTATATATTTAAAACATTTTAAGATCACTTTACAAATACATTTCTTCGCTTGACGATATAAGAATGGATTTCAAAATAAGTATGGAGATTTAAATTTTGACAGAAATCAAATCGAAGAGAATTTTGATTCGATAATAAGTTCGAAACAGAAGATAAGATAATTCAATTAACAGAATCGGGAGATGGATAGGTTTATTTAATTGCATGGTTATTTAGGTTGCTAACTTCAGTAGCGACAACGTGAAATCTCTGTAAGAACTCCTTTAACGATTCCTCTAGAGCCTGGATTGCACTGGATAGGGACATCACATCCTTCGGACGAGTGGCATGTATCCTGAACTGTTCAACAAATTTCGTCGCTAATTCAACAAAGCTGGATATAGACCGTGGAGGAAGTCGAGTGAACCACATGGTCGCAATTCCAGATAAAGTTATTGGGAAGCATCTACACTTAGTTTCGTCATTTGCCCTAGCTGAATCCATCATCCACTCATATCTCATCACATGCTATCGAGGATTAGTCTTCCCTTCGTACGCCGGAATAGTTGGCATGTTAAACTTCCTGGGGTACTCGACTTGTAGAATAGTATCGGTGAATGGAGTATGACTCCTGGATATCCCCAATCATCAGTAGTCAAGCCTGATTTTCTCTCATCAGTTGTCTAACCATAGCCGATAGGTCCGAGGTTTGTATGGAAGATGGAAGGTTGGAATCAGTCCCACGAGATCGTTCTAGTTGGTGTCTCCTCTGCTGGCGGTCTCTCAAATGTGTATCCTGGGGACCAGCTTCATTAGGACCTTGGTGAGCCGACCGTCCAGCTTCCACTCGTGCTCCAGATCTTAAATTTCCTACTCTAGCTTGGGTATGGTTTCCGAGTTGCAAGTGATCTCTAGTTGATCGATCAACAACACCTGCTTTTGTTGTTTCCGTTCTGCGGCGTCTACGCCTGGATGGTTCATCGGACGAAGTCGAGCTATCAGATGAGGAGTAAGGAGAGGGGCTAGCTCCAGCATTCTGATGTTGTTGTTAAGTAAGCTGAGTCATAAGATTGGCATTAGCTTGAATATGTTCGCTAAGTTGTCTCCTGCTTTCCATGAGTTCTCTCATCAGGTCGTTAAACTCCGTTCTAGTGACAACTTCCATCTATTTCTGGGCAGCGACAGTCCCTGCATCCGAATTAACTTGTTGATTGCTGTGCCCTACTTATTGGACGCTAGCAGTCTCATTGACGTCTATATTGCGTGAGGCTGATTGGGTACGTAGTCTTCCAATTGTAGAGTTATTTGTAGAAACTCTAAGTAGAATCAACCGCCTTCCTGCATATAACTTAGTTCTCCTTCGGGGGATTTCTTCAATCCAGTAGCTATAAATTAGATCCTAATATCCTGAGAATGTGGTACTCAATGAAAGCACCAAAATGTTAGCACCAGAATTGGTCACTAACACCCATAGAAATATTTTTGTAGAGAGATTAATGAAGATAGAAAATTAAAATTGAGGAATGTATGCAGAATTGATTGCAAAAACTAGAACATCGGATTTTATAATGGTTCGACGTAACTGCCTATGCCCACTTTGAGTTAATCTTTATTGCTTTTCTAAATAATTAAATACAGGTACAAAATATGCACACCAACTACTCGACCGAAAGTGCTAACTGAAAAAGAATGAGTCTTGAAAGCGGTAGAGTCTCCCCAGTGTTCTCAAAAAAAGGTCCATTTCACTGTGCCCCTTCCCTTCTATTTTTAGGTGAAGATACGCTGGACTTCCCTTACGAGCCCAGGAACAAAGAACGTCGGGCCATAGAAGGTGACTTCTACGCACCGGGCCAGGCATGTCGAACGAGGAATGCTGATCAAGAACTTTCGAGTCGATCGTTGAGTGACTCGAAGCAGAGTCATGCCGAACGCTCTTGCTTTGTTGTGGGCTTGACAACTTGCTAACGCCTCTAGTATGCACCGAAACAAGGATGTCGAATGGCAATTGCTGAGTGACCTTGCTAAGAGAATTTGACAAACGACGTTGTCAAAGAATGCCGAGCGATGGCAACATCGAGCGATGGATTCTGAACTCGAGATGCCGAGCGATGGTGGTCGAACCAAAGAATGCCGAGTGGTGGAGTTAGAACCTTATATGCCGAGCGGCAAAGTAAGGCCAAATGGTACTAAGGCCGAACTAGATATCCCTGTCGAACATCATTTGCCGAGCGACACTTGTATGACGAGCGAGGCATTTAGGCCCCGCGACACTCGTATGCCGAGCAATGTTTTGCCCTAAGGTGTGCTTGCTTGACGAACCTCTCGTTACCAGGTCAAACAACCAGGTAACAAATGACTTCTGTAAGTGCTTCCAAATGGAAATGAGCTTTTACACAGTGGCTCATCTACAGGCAAACGGGCATGTGAAAGCGATAAATAAGTTCATCAAGTCCACTATTAAAAAGCGACTAGAAAAAGCCAAAGGAAACTGGGTTGATGAACCTCCACCCACACCACGGGCTTATAGAACTACCCACAAAGCGGCAACCGACCACATTCCATTCACCCTAGCATATGGTTCAGAAGCAATGACTCCTGTTTAATTAGAACTCCCCTCGCATCGAAGGCAGAATTTCAACCAGAAACAAAACGAGCAGCTCCTACTCAAATCCCTGGATATGGTTGATGAAAAAAGACAAGAAGCAGAGTTAAGAACCACCGCCAACTGAAAAAGTGTCGCATGGTACTTCAACTCCAAGGTTCACAATCAGACCATTGAAGTGGAAGATCTTATGCTCAAGAAACTTTACCCCATTCCAAGGGCCTTCGGACCAATCTGGGAGGGACCATATGTCATTACTCAAGAGTTAGGAGACGATAATTTCAAGCCAGCAACCATCGATGGAACTCAAGTTCCCAAGGCATGGAATACAAATCGCTTCACTGTTACTTTTTCTCAATGCTGTCATATGTATTTTCCGTTTTCCAGCAAATAAGCCTTCCCAAGATACCAAGGGCATTGTACATAGGCAAAAACTGTCCTGCTTTCCTTGTTAAAGTTTGCTTCTTGAACCAACAAAACCGTGTTCATAATGATTACTTGCCGGGTCGACGGAAGAAAATTGACTCAAACCGTTAGATCGGCAGAACCCGGTCTTGGACTTTTAAAAATCGATATTGCTCCGACAACATCAGGAAAGCTTAAATCAACACTCCCCATGTTGCCTGAAGATAGACAATACCTAGAAAGAAAAAAATAGCCATGCATCCCATAAGCTGCGCACTAAAATAATAACCCCTCACGTTGCCTGAAGATAAGCAACAACGAGGAAGAACTAAAAGCCACGCACCAAAATAATAACCCCTCACGTTGCCTGAAGGTAGGAAACACTGAGGAAAAATGAAAATCCACGCATTTCGTAAGCCACGCACTAACCTCTAAAACTTACTATGCTCCCATTGCCCAAAGATAAGCAATACCGAGGAGGACTAAAAGTCGCACACTCCATAAGCCGCGCACTAAATTCTAAAACACTAACTCCTCACGTTTCCCGAAGATAGGCAACTCCGTAGAGCATAATGAATTGTTAAATCTTAAACTCCTTACCTTGACCAAAGACAGGCAACATTGGGGAGCACTAAAACACACGCTCCTCGCGTGGCTCGAAGATATGCACCGCCAAGGAGCACCAAAAACCGCACATCTCATAACCAGCGCCAACTTCTCATATAATCAGGAATAATAAGCACAACTCCAATAAGATTGGAATTCCATAAACCAGTTGAAGAGTCTCAACTATAGACACTTAACGATTAAAACTACCCTCAATTACCTATGTACTGTGCGCCCCTGAAATACATGTGTATTGCATACTTGTTGAAATATCTCAAGAAGCTTGGATTGCGTGCCAAAGTTGCAAAACTTCTAACTTAGCCATATTCTCAATAAAGATTATGTAAACCCCAAGTTAACAATCATCTGAGAATTGCTTGGAGTAAATAATGTTAAACTAGGGGCATACACTTGCACTTGAATAGAAATGCATGAGCACAATAAGCTCACAAGTTCTATCACTCCAAATAATGAAGTTTCCAATGAATTTTTAAACAAAGAATTTCTAAAGTACTAAGATTCCTAAACAAAAATTTCCTAACCCCTGTTAATTCCTAAAGATTTATGAATTTCTAAACAAAAATTTTCCAAGTTCTGGTAATTTCTAAAGGTTCTATAGCTTCCAAAGTGTTGTTAATCTCTAAGTTCTGTTACTTCGAACGAAGGGCATCGGCTATAATCACAGAAGTAGAAAAGTATGAAATAAAACAAGCTCAAGTGCACAGAACACATATGAATAGATAGATAAGGGTACAATCAAAATATCAATATATTGCTTATAATTTTCTTTATGCAGAGTCAAAATGTGGGGGCCATATCTACACAACACCGGCCAACAAAAAGAAAATACAGACTTCATAAGACGCAAAGCGCAGAATCTGCACTTGAAGAGAATGACTCAAAAAGAAACCAAAACAAGTCAATCTTCATGCAAGCTATTGACCAAAATCGAAGTAATCTTACAGGAAGGCGCTCAACGCTTCTTTCCACCGCTTCCCTTTCCACTTTTTGTCAGCACTTTTTCTTCCTCTCAAGAGTGCTATCACTGTCAGCAATATCAACAAATACTTTGGTGGAAATATCCGCCTCATCCTCTGTAGTCTTCTCAGAAGAGTCTCCCTTCCCCTTGCGCTTTCTTGATTTACAGGGGCCCATTGAAGCTTTGATCGCCTCCACCTTTTCCTTCTTGATAGTGATCGGATCGAGATGAGTCTTCTGCGGTTATTTCATCCGAGTCTCCTGCTCCTTGGCCTCTACTTCTATTACATCTCCTTCAAAAGACACAGAAGGGTCTTCCAGGTCATGAAGTGTAGCTATCTTTTTGGCTTTAGGCCGTGGTTGTGAACAAGACATGGGGGTGGGAACAGGAATGGAAACAACCATGTAAGATGTGAAAATGGCAGCAGGTACGGGCACTAAAGCGGCTGGCACATCAACGGGAAAGGTAGATGGACCTATAAGATCAAAAGTAAAAGAATTAAATTCTTCCCGCTCTTGCGGCATAAGTTGATAGCTCAAATTCGGGGGAAGCAAGGACGTTACCTACACCAGAGGAACGACCGAGAATAGCAGCTTCTAATTCTCCACCTTCGCCTTCTTTTGATGGATCCACCACCTGAGGGAGAATTTCAAGTCCAGAACTTATTGGCTGATCGTGGCATTGCTCCGATAATTTGCTTGCATCGAAAATAGAAGTCCCAGTGGGCACGTCGGCAACAGTTGTTAGGGAAGCATCGGCGGCATCCTTCCTTCTTTCAACAGAGAGAATTTCCTGGCCCTCAATTAATGCCTTCTTAGATTAGTCATTAAGATACGCATCTTGCAATTCTCGATCGGAATAGACGTCGCCATTGTCGACAAAACGAGATAAGATTTCCTCCCAAACTAAGGCGAGAGTGCGTGCAAATTTTAGGTCAAGTTAGTTGAGACTTCCTTGTTGCAACAAAGAGTTAACATAGAAGTTCAAAGTAGTCACATCCAGCTTCTCCATTTTCCTATCGAAGGCATTTTGGAGGTCCAAGTAATCCACTTTCACGGTGGCCTTCTCAACTTCAATGGTAGTCTTATTGGCACTAAGCTACACAAACTGAGCCTATAGCTTGGCGACGGTCTCGGCTTGGTTGGAAATAGTTTTGTTGTGCCCCTCGATAATCAGATCGTGGTCAGCGATAGATTTCTTTCGAGTCTCGATGATGGCATTACAAGTGGCCACATCTTCTTTCAACTTAGCCTCCTCCGCATGAGCCTTCTTAATCTCGTCCTTTCGGACGATCTCAAGTTTTGCATGCTCGTTCTGCGATTCCTTCATCCGACTATCATTCCTTATACTTTCAGAAGGGCCATCTCCTTCTCTTCCTCCAGATATTTAATCTTAGCATCGCATTCGGCCAACACCCTCTCAAAATCATCCTTCTCTTATTCAAAGGAGAGGATCTCTTGATAATTATTTCTTTTCATATCCACCAGCTGTTTACAAAGCTTCTCCCATCCTTTAGCCCATTCTAGGTCGCTCTGAATGGCTTAGAGATGTGGCATGTAAGAACCCTTGTGAATAGGTTATAGGTCCAGGTCGAACTTAGCCCCCTTCAAAAACCAACCAGGAAGCGCTGCCTCAAGTTTAGGAGGGCCCACATGAAGGGAATAACAAGTCTCCGTTGTGGGCGAGAAGCAATGAGCGCGGCAGTAACTATAGAAGACAACAAAACAGAGTCAAAGGAAGCTCAAGAATGGGGACAGTGTGCAAACTTTGACTTTTTCGGTGGTTCATCCCTTTCTTCAAGAGATCTCCTCTTCTCATACCTGCCTTATACTATCGGCTTCGGTCCCTTTCTTCCCGACGGTAGATTTCAGCTTCGAGTTCTTCCCTCCTCCTATATTTCTTTTTTATTTCCCGTGGTCAAGTCGTCATAGATACCTCGTTCTCTCATCATACCTGGCATGAAACATTTTAAAAGGTTTCAAAATTATAAGTTAGACATTATGAATATGGAGAAATGAATGGAAATGAGTGTAATCCTACATGACGTGTACAATGTTCCTTATATGGGCCTAAAATGTCGTCACAAACCAGAACGAACGGCCGTCATAGGTAGGATCATACTAACTTTGCTTATAGTAGGTGGAACCAGGCTATCTACTGGAATGATATCACCCAAGTTGGTAGGCTCCGTGTCAAATTTAAAGTCTTCTTTCAAGAGGTCATGGAAGTCAACACAAACATTTCTAAAATCCTCGAATTGCACTCCAATATCCTTACTCGGAAAATCTAGATGCCCTTTGGTCTCAAGGGATTTTTCTTTATCACTTGCATTGGGAAGAGGTGAACCGAGGATAACAGGGCTCATTCCTAGAGTTTCATCACAAGACTTCGAGTCCACACCATCAGATTTTAACAAGATGTAATCACTAGCAGTGGACTCATCGCTGCTACTCTCAAATTCTCATTCTTTCTTTTCTAAGTCCAGCGTGCCTTGCCTTCTCTGTGCATGACCTGTTCTTCTGCTTCCTCCAAAATTGGAGGCATTCTAACCGAACTGCTAAATCCAGTCGCGATAGCCTCTTCCCCCCTCACGAGCTTCATCATTGGATCCGCCGGATGGGATTTCTCTCTCTTGAAGGGTGCCTTCTTAGGAATCGTGGGAGGAGAAAATAGATCTTGTATGATCCATGGATCGAGCAGAAGAGGGAATTTCAACTTGAATGGAAGATCTACCCAAAGCCGGTAGTCTATGTCGATGCAAATTTTCATTAGTCAGTAATACTTTAAAGCTTCTCTCCTCAGCATCGATAGCCTTTAAAGTCTGACAAACTTCATTAAGTGACGTAGCCTTAGGATAACTTCAAGAGACATATGGTTGGTTACGAACCCCACTACAACACATCAAAATCCGATGAATAAAAGGAAGCTTACCCCCCATCGTCCAACGACGATTGGACCCTCAGGGCATTCAATAAAGAAATATTAGATCTTGAATTGTGATAAGTTGCTTTGCTAGCACTCGATGATTTTTCGGTTTCTTTGGGCTTTGATTATAATCAAGGAGAGACAATCATCTCTCTTCTTGAATTCCAAAATGTACCGCAACTCGTCAAAACTTGGAGCACGACTGAACACACGCATGATGCAGCCAAGTCAGGATGGTGTAACTTTTTGGATGAAGCTGAAATGGGGCAATACCCAAGTTCGAGAGAGTATCATGTAGAAAGTCGTTGAAGGAAGGCACAACTCCATTCAAACACATGTATTGGTGGAAAGCGATGTACCCTGAGGGAGGCATATGAGCGAATCCGTCCTTCTCTAGCAGGCGAACATCCTGTTTGGGAATTTCGTGTTGCGCACAGATGTTCTAAAGGACTTTGGCGGAAATAACCAACGGAGCTTTCTCGGGCAGATTAAGAAAAACTCTAAAGTTAGGAGGCGTGTGATCCATGATTGGCCCAACTAGGATCAACTGGCCATACCGAGCTTGCAAAGTGGATGATGACTCGGCTTTTGAGAGCGCTGGGCTTCCCTCGATTGACTTACGACGTGTGGATGGCTGCTTCATTGTAAATAACAAAATTCGCATCCGTAAACTATCAAGTAAATCTATCCTAAACTAATAGTTTCCGCTGAAACACTTGAATTCCGAAGAAACATTAACTTGTAATCACCACGCCAAATTTCAAGTGCGGACCGAGGCAAGTGAAGTGTGCGATCTGTATGAGATAAACTCCTTGCTCAATAGACTGCAAATGCCCTGTCCCGTGTAGATAGTTCACTCGCAGTGGAAGAAGAAAAGAACTTCCTGTGTCATTTCATTTTCTACTATTGTTTCTACTTCCTATACCATTACCTGTTATCGATCCATGATCGATAATGGATCCATTGTCCGAAGCGACGCGAAAAATCTTCTCACTACAAGAACGCCGAGCATGCGTCAAGCAAGTAGGATAAGTCCAAATTCCCTGGAAGAATTGGGATCGACTGGTGATATGTCATGTAGTAATATTTACAAAATCGAGCACAAGTCAATTATGGTTTAACGGGCAAAGATAACGAAACGCGTTGAGCATTGGGACAAAGCCCAAACTTCGTTCCCGGAGAAAACTCATGACACGGTTGCTATCTGACCCATTAAACCACAATCAATTCGAACTTCTCAAGACCAACATTGCAAAAGGAAACTCGTCATCAAATCATTACACAAACATAGTAATTAGCAAACCAATGAAGAAAACCTACCTCTGATTGAATTCAAGAAAACAAGAGTGATCAAAGGTGTAGAATCAACAAGATGAAGAGGGATTGCTGGAAAGCAAGGAGATGGTCGACAGCGGTCTAAAGGCGAGCTAGGGTTTCGAACCAGGAGATAGATCGGCTGATGCCTTAATGAGCAAGAGGATTGGATCGTTGGAAGCAACGAGAATTGAATAGCACAAGTATTTATATCGCATGAAGAGGATGAAGAAAAATCAGCTCGAATAGATAATCTGTTCGCTTCAAATGAGTGATGGGGTCGCTCAAGTCATGTATATAGGCAAACATAAGAGTGAAAATTTTCCTAAGGCACTGGGTCGCCTGCGATTCACATGGATCGCCGACGACCCATCTTCATCAATAGGTTAGGTCGTTAGCGACCCATACTACATGGATCGCTAGCGACCTATAAGATTGGGTCATATTTTTCTCGAACCCATCATCTGATGTTTATCTATCGTTTTGGAGCATACAGAGAAACTACGAGAAGAAATTTGATCCATTGTGGCAAGCAATAGTAGTCAAAACCAAAGCAAGGTGACAAATAGCATAACCTACTATGGATTAAAAAAATTTAATACAGTTACTTGGAAATCGATGGGAGGATATTGAGGGCAGTAAATTCCAAAGCACGCCTTGTTTACAACAAAGACATACTTTGGAAGGCAAATGTTATCTGGGATTTTAACCCAGCAGGAGCCAACAAGGAACAGAATTATCTTGTGTTATTAGAATGGTTTAGAAGATAATCGGAAAAGCTAAGACAAGGAGACAACGAGAGCTAACCTATGTTACAACAGCAATGACTGGGACCAACTAAACCGAGAGATCAGCTTCCTTTTAGCCCAACCAATAGTTGAGTGCAAACAGCTAGTAACTTGCCATCAGAATGGAATCACGACGATGAAAGACTATGGAAACATCTCCAATTTCAAACTCTTGAAAAATCCAAGGTGCTTGGACCATCAACAACCCATGCCTCTCCTCGAATCTTCAAAATGAACCCATTAAGAATGCAATGAAAAGAGGCCAAGACATAGGCTTGCAAACGAGCCATGTGACGATCTGCAAATCCGTACCCTTTGAGTCGACAATAACCACGCACGTCCGACCCAAAAAGCACTGATTGACAGAAAGTCAAGAGAAAGAAAAGAAGAGAGAAGAAGTGAAGAGAAGAAAGAGAGAAGATAGAACCAAACAGAACAATACAAATCTCACATCGCAACGGAAAACATATAATATCATATCAATGATCTTTACAAAAAGAAAGTGTATATACACACTTCAATCAGAGTACAACAATCAAACAATAATTATCAGCCTGGACAGTTGTAATAACCTATCCTCATAATTGCCCATAATATACAACAACAAAGCAATGCAGCGGATAATCAACCAAAACATGTATGTGTATATGGAATGGAGATCTACAACTCTCCTACTGAAGCTCCAAAAGCACCAAAATTGAACCTGCAAATATACTCGGTCTGACCCGAGCATTGAAAGGGAAGAATGCCCGGATCATTCTAGTTAACGAGCGTGAGAAACACACTCAACTGGATTTATTAAATTACCAAACTTTTTCTTTATAAAACAAAATTATCTCGTAAGACAAGTCCACACATAAACATGGACATGTTTTTACCTTACGATAACTAAAACATTTCATGTCAAATTCATCTGATATTATACTAACGTCTAGTATGTAAATAATATTCAAAACAGCCGAAACTATTACCATTATTAAATTCCAGCATACTAGGCTATATAAATAAAATGGCAGGTATGTAGTGGAGTTTGGATTTCCATACAAATGACCAAGTGAAGGGACTACCTTCCAAAGGGGTACACCTCTAGATGGATGTCCCAAGGCACAGAACATCTGCCCTCTACCAACATAAGACCGACCCACCTCTATAAGTAGATGGTACCGAATATGTCATCCTCTGGTCGTTACCGACCCTTACCGAGGGCCCTCGAAGCATACAAACCACAATAATCAGATATAAGACGTCATAGCTTGTAAAGATATATCAAGAAAAGGATGATCATACCTTACTTAGGAGGGGACCACTTAGCCTTGTCGCATCTAACCTTTTTTTGGTCATTTACGGTTGATGAGGCCTGAGGTAACGATTACCTTTCACATATCACAATCACATCACTTTGAATGCCACACAGCCATTTTCATTGACTACTAGTTGCCTTCCACAAAAATACAACCCTTAAGCTCATACGACTCAAGGAGGGTGTTAAGCTCAGAGAAGTTGCCTTCTCCGCCATCGCGCTGATGTACGTTTGTAAAAACCAATGTATGTAATCTTTAAAAATGCAATGTCACACAAACATCCATACAAGTTATCCAGGAACAGGACAAACCAAAGGTACTTTCCTACCACATCCTGTTGGGAAATCCCTAGGATTAGTAGCGAATAGTCCTCGCATTGGATATTTCATAATGAAGAGACCACTGCTACCGGATGTATATTGGGATTTTAACCTCGAACGATATACAAGAAGTCCCCCACTATGAAAATTCAGAATATCAATATCATCAATAAGCAACCTACACAATCGTCGCATATACGTTGGTCCGAAGTGGTTTTCAGATAAATCTGATCTCGATCTCCTCACACCAACAACGCAAAAGCATTTCTCAACCTCACAGAGAAACTAAGTCTCATAGACTTATCACATCTCCAACTTTCAACTTGCTATCCTAAGGAAGCTCGATAGATTGGAGCAATACTCTGCACTATACGAATCATCATCCTCAACACAAATGATATCAAGCCTACACAGAAGGCTATGTACTAGGTGTATGACTAAATAGTTCCGACATCAAGTCGAGGAACTAAAATTTTGGCCAAATTCAATAGTCATTTATTTATCTATCAAACAAACAAACAAATATTCAGCACCATAACAATCACTGGGCCCTTTTAATTAATCTTTTATAAATTAAATCACTTGCCAAATATTCACTTCATATTATCTTTAAAAGATATATTCTCAAAACCATTTCCACCTCTGTATTGGAAAACATTTCCATATACTTATATAATAATAAGTAATTCACAAATCTCTTTATTTTCAACACTTAGAAAGTATTCCATATACTTAAAGTGGTAATAAGTATATATTTTATTCTTTAAGGAAAAGATCCTTTTAAACATCTTTATTTTGGGTCAAAACGAATGTTGCGTAAAATATTGTTATGAAAATCCAAAATCACTAGTATAGGGATTCAAAAATATAGATATGTAAATCCCAATACTATACAAAAACATTTTCTTTCGGAAATCATCTACCATAACAACAGTGTTATAGTCCATCATTTCCTTACTTCTCAAAAACGTCTATTTAAACAATTAATGTTGCACCTATGTATTCGATACTTAACACATTTAAAACATCTTTAAACCATTTAACTCATTGAAAAATATCAATTTTAAACAATCATTTAATTAAAAGATTATCCACTGTCCAAAATCATGAATATACTTCATTTACCACATTTATTACCTCTACACATTTATTAAAGATAATCCACTGTCCAAAATCATGGATTTAATGCCTAATCAAATTTATTACTATTTTACTCTTATTAAAGGATTATCACCTGTCGAAAATCGTGATATGATTCTTTAATATACTTCTATATTTAACTTATCAAATTCAATTGATTTCAGATTTATAAAACAATTTTTTTAAATCACATTTCTATTTATAAAAACTTCAATATATAAAATACCATCATCAACTAATTCCATTTATCTCATTTATATGCCAAATCCAATTTATAAGTAAATTACTTATAATTCTCTTATTTACAAAATCATTTTTTATAACTTCACAAATTATAAATCTTATTACTTATAAGATTCATTTATAACTCATTTTAACACTTATAAAAACTCATTTATAATTCCATTATTCCGATTTATAAAAATTTAATTTTATAAATCTTATTTATAAACCATTTGTAATAAATTCAAAAAATCACCATTTAAACTATTTTACAAAATAGTTAACTTCACATTTCAAAAATCAAATTCTGATTTTATTTCACAAAAATCATAATTTTTATGACATAAAAATTATAACATTTATTTATTTAAAATAAATCCATTTCCTTAACCATTCAAAAATTCAACGAAACATATATTTTCAAAATCGCTTTAAAATCCTTTTAAATTCAATTTAACATTTTTATATTACCAAAAATAGGCCCAAGCCGCAACAACACCAAATACATCAATCATGGTAACCAAAATTTCATATATCACATGATAACAGAATATATCAATATCTGTAAATAAAACAATAGTGGCGAGGAATCCGATGGATCCCTCCAACCTGTCATCTGCAATAAATATACATATTAGAATATGTGTACAATGTTCGCTTTGAGGCAGACGCGTGTACGAAGTGTCGTCTGCTCATACACGGGAACATATAGGGTCATCTACTCCAATAGGCATGTATATATCCAAATATCAATCAATATATTATATATCATCTAAAATATCATCAATCCACATAAATAATATTTATTCTCACTTATATAAAAATATCAGTGAGATAGAAAGAGTGAGTTGTACTCACTTTGATTGTAGTCGTCGCGACAGCGATTTATTCCGATTAAAATTAAACAAGCGTTTAATTTCAACCAAAATTTCCACTAGCTTAAATAAATCTCAATCTAGCGCCATAATGTAGTCCTCGTCAATACAGACCTAATGCAATTCGTTTCGTGCGAAACGGACCTCATATGAAGAAGTTATCAATTTTAAACATTACACGAATCAATATATATATATATATATATTTACTATTTTCTTTTTTATTTTTATACCTTTTTACATCAGAGCCGCTCAAAATAGCTTGATAAAATTTAGGCCGATCGTCCTTTCTCCTTCCTATCGTTCAAAAACGCGCGCAAGAAACCAATTAAAGCCGCCGACAAACCCTAGTTCAACGCGCTAGCTACAATGATCGAGTCGTCGATTAGGAATCACCATCGAGTTGCCCACCACGCGAGCCAACATCGGCCGTGATGATGTTGAACTCGATCAGGCTGTGCTCTCGAGTTTCGTGCTCGAACGCACAGTCTTTGACGCTTCCTTTTAAACGATCTCCACCATTAATTAGTTAGATCTCGCTACGATCTACATCTTTGTAGTTGGAGATTTCTCGAATTAATGTATGGATTGGAAGAAAAATGAGGAATAGTGCGACAAGTTTTCGACCATTGAATGTAAGGGTGGTGGCCTGCCCTAGTTAGGTTAGGGTTTGATGAAAATTAGAGAAAATCACGTCCTCTTATAGAAAATTCCAAAACACTATTCATCCGAAAAATTTCCGAACTCGAAACATAGCATGCCACCTAGCATTTATAATGTTTTACCCCTATTCCGAACGTAATGGAATATATATATCGGGAGCCAATTCGATCATATTTGGAAGATAGGTTTTTGTATCGACTATTTAAATTTAAAATTCACTTAAATGAATTTCTACGCGTTTTAGCTTGCCCCGGATAAACCGTAAATCCGATTGAAACAAACTTTGAAATCATACAATAATATAACATTATAGATCCAATAAAATTAGTTTCGTCGAAATCCGACACCGTATGAAAAATGTCTATTTTAACACGTTAATTAAATATTAAAATATTCAATTTCTACAATTTCACTTTTAGTTCAATTTTAGAAGTTCTCTAACATCATTTAATTCAAATAGAATTTAATTCAACTTTATAAATCATTTTCAGTCATATTAAATTCAATTTTCAATTATTTTAGCAATTTCAAATATTAAATCAACAATTTAATTATCCAATTAAATTGAGATATTCGAAATAAGATTTACTCAGCTTATAAAATTAATTTTTGAATATTTAAAATCATTTAAATATACGAATTTCAAATGACTAAAATTCTGGGTCGTTACATTCTCCCCTACTTAATAGAATTTCGTCCTCGAAATTACCAAGTAAGAAAAGCTACAAAATCCATTAAATTTTCAAAAAAAAAATCGTTCAAATTAGATTTACCAAAATCAGTTAAACATTTTAACTTTTCCAAAATCCATTAGCAAAATTTCTTATAAAGCTTTTCTAAATTCATTCACAATTACCTTTTCAAAACCAACTAATATCGTATTAAATTATGACTCAAAATCAAAAAATTTAGTTTTCATAAATTTTTCCAATTTTCCCAAAAAAAATTCTAACGCTTTTAATTTTCAAATTTTTTTGCCAACGTCTCCTTTGTGCAGTTCGATCGTAGTAGGATCACAATATATATATATATATATATATATATATATATCATAAATATACATCTCATCTTCGAGGATGAGGCATTCCGTATGCAAAAAGTGGAAAAGTATGATATGTAATCCGAGATATGTACCTTACATATTATTAGCAACACATATACGTCTAATACAGCGCGAAAGCGAGCTCCAAATGCGAAGCATATGCCATCCATACCTACTAAACACTCAATAAACAATGAAAGACATGTATATATGAAAATAACATAAATATACAACATATATCAGCACAACAACTATATATGCCAATATAACAAATGCAATCAAAAGCAACAAATCCAACCATCAAACAACTATCATCCAACTAACATCCAACAAATCAGTATCTGCCCAATCAATCCATAACTAAATCAATATAAATTCACTTCTCATTAATATTCATTGAATTTATTTTCAATTTAAATCACATTTGATTCATTAACATTGGATTTTATTAATATTTATTTGTTCATATTTAATTAGTTTACATTCGCTAATTCACATTCAAGTTAGTTCGCTTTCAATTCAAATTCCATTTCAATTCTACTTATTCTTAATTCACTTCCAATTTGAATTCGATTATTTTAATTTCAATTTCATTAATTCAATTTCATATGAATTTCTATATGATCAACTAACAACATCTAACAACCGATGCATATCCAATCATAACCAAATTTATTTGATTTACTTTTCTTACATTCATTTTGGTTTAACACATTTAATTTTAATTGGTTTACTATTCAAGTATTCATTTTAGATTGAATTCTACTATTCACTATATTCACATTTTTATACAACTTTCTAATGTTGGTTCATTTTACAACTAAAATTGAATTTCATTATATAACTCAAATTCACATTCATTTAATGACTTCATTTCATTAGTTCACTTTATTAATTTTCTTCGATACCAAAATCAACTTCATTTAACCTTACTTAAGTTATATTTCATTTCATCTTCAGTTGCATTTACTTCCACTATACAACTTAAGTTCACTACTAGTTTTAATTCAAATTCTACTTTATTTAACTTTTACTTAAAGTCAAAATTCATATCACTATTCAAATTCAGATTTTGTTTAGCTTAACAAAATTGTCTAACCATTTTAACAATTGTTTTTGCTTATGTTTTCTAATTTTTGAAAGTTGTACAGCTTATTATTCATACTTTCAAACTCATATTATATAATCACTTACCCCTTTCAATTAATTTTCATTCCAATAACTTATCTAATCTGGCTCCAATCCAATTCAATTTATTTAACTTTCCTTAGTTAAATTTCAAATCATATTCTTAATTATGCTAACTCAAAGTTTTATTTCAACTTTACCATAGTTAAATTTTCTTTTATTTCATATTATAAGTCCAAAACTCATTACTTATATTTATCGATTTCAACTTGGATTTCAAATCAAATTTGTTTATCACAACAAAACTTCAATTTCAATTTACTATTGGTATCAAATGAATCACACAGAAACTCGAAAAGATAATGATGATGCTGTAGTCGTCACCCTTATTATTTTCCAGTAACAGCAGTGAATTTAGTGCTTTATATTCCATTACAAATCCTTTTTTATATTTATAAATCACATTTATAAACTTCTTTTTACTTATATAATTTCGCTATTCACTTCACTTATATAAGATCCATTCCAAATTCGTTTATCTTATCTAAATTTATAACAATATAACATCTTTTTACTTTGAAAAATAGCTTTCAAAATAAAGAGAATTCATTCGTAAAATTTTATTTTAAATCCATTTTTATTTACAACTCATATTTATAAATATATACATATAGTTTATTTATAAATATATTCATATAGTTTCACTTCTTATATATAAGACTATTTCACAATTGTAAATCATATTAATTATAATTTCATACATTATAATTCATTTTCTTATATAATTTATTCTTTTTCAATTGTTATTTTTAATTAAGATTATTCAAATAACTTTTATTAACTTATATATATTTACATTTTCAACAACCAAACAATCAATTTATATATACTATAATAATTTCTGAAAAATTAATCTTTATATATAAAATATAATCGAGGTAAAGTTATTTCATTTACCAATTTCAAAATAATACTATGTCGACTTGCCTCCTTTAAGTATTTGGAAATCCCTATCGATAACATGGCGTCTCATATACCGACCAGAATTCACAAACAGCTTAACGGATAAGCAAATGCAATATAAAACATTTTTTTAATCACTACAAAATACGCGCTCATATATATAGTACACTCATGCTCAATTTAGGATGCTACTGTCCCTATCTATAATGAGTACACATCAAAGCTTAGGAATATACAAAATCCAAGCTCTGATATAAAAAGCGACGACCCGCAAATCCACACCCTTTGAATAGACAATAATCCACACATGTCCGACCCAAACGGCACTGACTGATGGAAAGTCAAGAGAAAGAAAAGAAGAGAGAAGAAGAGAAGAGAATAAAGAGAGAAGATAGAATCAAACAGAACAGTACAGAATCTCACATTACAGCAAAAAACATATAATATCATATCAATGATCTTTACAAACAGAAACTGTAAATACATACATCAATCAGAGTACAACAATCAAACAATTATTATCATCCTGGACAGTTATAATAACATGTCCTCACAATTGCCATTAGTATACAACAATAAAGCAATGTAGAAGGTAATCAACCAAAACATGTATGTGTATACGGAATGGAGATCTCCAGCTCTCCTATTGAAGCTCCAAAAGCACCAAAACTGAACCTGTAAATGTACTCTATCTGACCCGAGCATTGAAAAGGAAGAACACTCGGATTAGTCTGGTAAACCAGCATGAGAAACACACTCAACTGAATTTATTAAATTACCAAACCTTTTCTTTATCAAAACAAAAGTATCATGTAAGACAAGTCCACACATAAACACGGACATGTTTTTACCTTATGATAACTAAAACATTTCATATCAAATTCATCTGATATTATACTAGTGTGTAGTATGCAAATAATATTCAAAATAGCCGAAATTGTTACCATTATTAAATTCCATCATACTAGGCTCTACAAATAAAATGGCAGGTACATAGTGGAGTTTAGATTTCCATACAAATGACCAGATGAAGGGACTACCTTCCAAAGGGCTACACCTTTAGATGGATGTTTTGAGGCACAGAACATTTGCCCTCTACCAACACAAGACCGGCCCACCTCTATAACTAGATGATACCGAATATGTCATCCTCCGGTCGTTATCGACCTTTACCGAGGGCCTCGAAGCATACAAACCACAATCAGATACACGACGTCATAGCGTGTGAAGATATATCTAGAAAAAGATGATTATACCTTAATTGGTAGCGACCCACTTAGCCTCGCCACATCTAACCCTATTTTGGTCATTTCCGGTTGATGAGGCCTTAGGTAACGATTACTTTTCACATATCACAATCAAATCACTTTGAATGCCACACAGCCATTTCCGTTGCCTACTAATTTCCTTCCACAGAAATACAACCCTTAAGCTCATATGTCTCAAGGAGGGTGTTAAGCGAAGAGAAGTTGCTTCTACGCCACCGCTGATGTACGTTTGTAAAATCAAATGTACGTAATCATTAGAAATGCAATGTCAGACAAACATCCATACAAGTTGTCAAGGAATAGGACAAACCGAAGGTACTTTTCTACCACATCCTATCGGGAAATCCCTAGGATTAGTAGCGAATAGTCCTCGCATTGGATATTTCGTAATGCGAGGATATTGGGATTTTAACCCCAAATGATCAACAAGCAGTCCCCCACTATGAAAATTCGGAATATCAATATCATCAATAAAAAACCTGCATAATCATCGCATATGGTTGTCTGAAGTGGTTTTCAGATAAATCTGATCCCTGTCTCTTCGCACCAGCAATGCAAAAGCATTTCTCAACCTCATATAGAAACTAAGTCTCATAGATTTATCACGTCTCCAACTTTCAACTTGCTATCATTCGGACCAAGAAGGAAGCTCAATAGGTTGAAGCAATACTCCGCACTATATCATCATCCCAACACAAAAGATATCAAGCCTATACAGAAGGCTATGTACTAAGTGTACGACTATATAGTTCCTACATCAAATCGAGGAACTAACGTTTGGGCCAAATTTTGATAGTTGGTTATTTAACTATCAAACAAACAAACAAATATTCAGCACCATAACAATCATTGCGCCCTTTAAATTAATCTTTTATAGATTAAATCACTTGCCAAATATTCACTTCATATTATCTTTAAAGATATATTCTCAAAACCATTCCATCTCTATATTGGAAAACATTTACATATACTTATATAATAATAAGCAATTCACAAATCTCATTATTTTCAACACTTAGAAAATATTCCATATACTTAAATCGGGATTAAGTATATATTTTATTCTTTAAGAAAAAGATTCTTTTAAACATCTTTATTTTGGGTCAAAACGAATGTTGCGTAAAACATCGTTACAACGACCCAAAATCACTAGTATAGGGATTCAAAAATTAGGTAGATATATAAATCCCAATACTATACAAAAACATTTCCTTTCGGAAATCATCTACTATAAAAGCAGTATTATTGTCCATCATTTCCTTACTTCTCGAAAATGTCTATTTCAACAATGAATGTTGAAATCTATGTATTCGATACTTAACACATTTAAAACATCTTTAAACCATTTAACTCCATTTATAATTATCACTTTTCAAAACATTCATTTAATTAAAAGATTATTCACACTACAAGAAATTTGATTTTTAGTGGCGCTCAAAAAATGCTACAAAAAGTTTTGATGGCATTTTGATAAACGCCGCAAGAAAACATGCGACTAAAAATCCATGATTTTTTGTTGCATTTATTTCAACACCACTATAAATGAATTTTTGGCAGCGTTTTTTAAACGTTACTAAAGATCTTTTTTACAGCGTTTAAGAAACGCCACCGAAAAGGTGCCGTTTACTATCCTATTTTTTTGTTGCACTTATTATTATTTTTTTGCAGCGTTTTTTGAATGCCACGGAGATTATCTGAGTTACTATAATTGCTGATTCTGTAGTGCTTTTTTCATGTTATTATTTCATGTTGATGGTCTATTTTGTTTCTACTATATCAATCAACAATCGCTCACATAATCATCATATTCAAACAATTAAAAAAACATATTAATAATATAATCAAATAGGATATCCATAACCATTCTAATACAATAGTTTTTTGATACAATAACCAAACTCACATACAATAACCATTCATATACAAATTTACACACCAAGTACTAATAAAATGTTATACCAAACCGGTGCTAACAAAACGCTCGGTTACCCATAAATAAGCTTTTTAATTGATCTGTCTTTCCTCCTGTAACCACTGCTCCATCCTTTCTCATCCTCATTTTTTCCATATTTAACTCAGATGATGTTAGAACTTGCTTAACTACACTATCTTCAGCGTCTACATTGAACATCCCAGTTGGGCCAACAACAAGCAAATATCCATTGTTCACAAATGACATCCCA
The DNA here is from genome assembly GCA_030765085.1 of Allium cepa. Lineage (NCBI taxonomy): Eukaryota > Viridiplantae > Streptophyta > Magnoliopsida > Asparagales > Amaryllidaceae > Allium > Allium cepa. Next base: position 750,738,430 of record CM060931.1, on the reverse strand, counting down.
TCCATTCATTTGCCAGCATGCGCCAAGTTTGATAAATTTCCAAAGATATCGCTTTTAAATATCTCCCCTAAAGTAGTGGCAATATACACATCACCTGTTGGAATAGAAATAATGCAAGTTGGTAACATGTATATTATAGCTATTAATTCATAAATGATAAAATGAAATATTACTATGGAAGATATATGATCCAAGCGTTTAAAAAGTCACATTTGTCATACATATTATGTATGTCTAAAAGTCATACTTCAATTTGCTATGCCATGCTTTTTTATATTTAATAGTAGAGATGGTTGAAGAAACAAGCAATTGGCCGCCAATAAAGACGATAATCGGTTCCTATATGGATTTGATTATCATTGATGTTTATGATGAACTAAATTAAACTGTGCATTTTGAAAATCAACATGCAATGCAATGCATTACTGGCATTAGCATGTTAGCATCCACTACCAAGGTTCAATCTTGCGAAACACAAAGTAAGGCAACAACTTCCGGGCTTAACCAGTTTTGTTACACTAATTTTTACTCAACGATTTGAACTGCATTAGTGTGATACAATATAATTCAAAAGCGTTACTGCGGTGGTGTAAGAGTATTGTTATTTGAAGAGAAGCCCAGGTGATATTAAAGATGATTATATCATCTACGACATTGACTTTTATGCGGGCATTAATCACTTCAAATTTAGTTATATAGGCTAGCTAAATTACAATTGTTGCACCTACATACAGTGAAGAGCAATGCTTATGCGTATCTACCTTTTTCTTCTTATTTTTGTTCAGTCTATGATTTTAGGAATCATAAAAATGGGTAATTTTTCCTTTTAACATAGGCAAGGTCAACGCTCCAATTTATTTCTTATCAACTATCCAGTATAGAAAATAGATAAGGCGATAATTTGTACACTAAATTCATTACCTGTACCAGCAAAAACATCAACAGTAGCAATGGCGGAATCTGAAGAAACTGAAATCGACGTTGAGAAGATGAGACGGTGTGGAATAGGGGAGCGTAGATCGTAGGAGGAGACGATGTTAGAAGATGCACTGTCGGCGGAGATGACTAAGATTAAATTAAATTTTAGTTGGTTTTATTTATGTTTGCAAACATATAAGCAATTCAAAGTCAATTTTCAACAAATTAAATTAAATTTGAATAAAGAATTCAAATTTGACCTGCAATTAGAGGTGCTCTGTTTGTTGACTTACAGCTACTATCTGCTTCACATCCGGTTTTAACTTCAAAGCAACAAGGGAAACAATGTCAACAAACTATTCCTATACCAGCAAAAACTTGCCATCACTTTTCAATTGTTTGTTTATTTATAGTTAGTACATATTATTTAATTCAATATACTAGAACTAAATGACGAAGAACAATATTGAAGACATTGAAATCAAGTGAAAGATTGATGATTACTTGCTCAATGCACATGTGCCAGTAATAGGATCCATATCAAACCTTGATTACAGAAGCACCGTTTGGTCCCATCCCCACTTGCAACATCCACCTTACACATGGCATTGACTCCATCCTCCCAGACCACCAGTAAGAAGATCTCCAACCTCTTTAACACAGAATATTTCATTATTTCCTGAGTGATGAGCATATAGTTACTATAAGTAACTTATATAATGTTGTAACGCAATATTTTTCCTTACCCAACTTCTTTGAGTCAAATTCCCATAATGTAACTTTGTCCAATGCCGGGACAGAGACACCACGGGGAATGTAGACATCTCCTGATCTTATGGCTATAATTTTGAAATTAGATGGGTAGCACTAAAATGTTTGAACCAACACCATGCTATTCTCCTATATATTTAATTGACAATTAGAAATATATCTGATTTTGTAATTTGTAGTGATATGTCAAGGAAAGTTACAATTCTATTGGTGCTAATCCATGCCTTCTAGAAGACATGCTCCATTTCCTTTGCTATGTCCTCGTTCTGTGTTTTAAATCCTTCAATTTGTTTAGTTTGCTCCAAATCCTTTCAGTAATTAATAAGAGATATAACATGTTAGTAGAACCATTTCAAAAACTGTACGTATAAATACATTTTCAAAAGTCATCCCATATCATGAAAATGGTTAAGTCACATTTTAGAAACATCAATTACCAACCAGAATGTGTACTTGCTTGCTTTAAAAAACTGTCCGTATGGCAAGCGCCATGGATAATTAGTGTACTTTGTCGCAATGAAAATGTTATCCTTGACTTTATTTGATCCTCAAAGGAAAAAAATTGAACATTCAAAATCATACAAGTATCAAATATACTTTTAACAAGTAACAAGAGACAACAACCTATTGTCTTGCATAAATATAGGTATGTTACATAAAAATGTATATTTTCTTGCATAAATATAAAAAGATATGCACTTTATCAGAAAATTAAGGAAGGTTCTCACAAGGATGATCTCTGAAATACCTTGGGAAAAAGTTCTTTTTCTAACTACATTGCTAAAAAAAAAGAATTAAAATTCTAGTTTATTTTTAAGAGTAAATGATTTCAATATTATCAAATGAACTATAGAAAACCTTGGATTCATTTACTTTGATCGGAAGCAATAGTAGCCACTTCCTAAATTTGTCCACTTCATTTCTTGATTAGTCGTTATCTTGAAATTGCTCTTTTCCATTACCCGTTTTACAGTAAAAATCTAAATAACAGTGATGAATACTTAAGCAATGCCAATCTAAATAACAGTGATGAATTACAATATGCTTAAAATTCAGATCAAAATCAGCTATTATAGTATTTTTAAATATGTATAGAAATTTACGTGGTCCCTTACCTGAAATATCGTCAGCACTATCTTCACATCGAAAAATACATCGGGAATCTCAAAATCACCGCTACTAAGCTATCAGTTCGCGCCTTGTCGCCAAGCCAAAGTTGCCAGCACTAAATCCTCAATCTAGCCTCATCGCGAAACCCTCCCCATAATATAGCCGGCTGGATGCGTGCTTTCTCCTCCGTGCGTTCTTTCCCATTACATCATCCATGCCCTCCATTGCAATTGCCTTAACGATTTCCCATGTGCGAAACTATGATATTTTCGCTATTCATTAATTTTTTTGGGGTGAAGCCATAAACGAGTGATTTTGTTGATAATTGATAAAAGGGGACCAGAAAGAAAATCTGAAGAAGGTTTTGTTTGGGGTTTTCAGAAAAATAACAAAAAAAGAAAAGAAAAGTGTTAAAAGAGGAAAAAGAGGCCACATACATTTTTTATCAAATTTGGCTGTGTTGGCGGAAATACTTTAGTTGCGTTTATTAATTATACGAGGATACGGTTGAATCGCACGAGCAAGACGAAGATGAGCTGAATCGTGCGAGCAAGACGAAGACGAGCTGAATTGCACGAGCAAGACAAAGTATATTTTGTTCGATTTTCATTGTTCTTTTGAGAGGAGGAGGAGGGTAAGAAAAAATGTTAAGGGGTTAAAAGAGATTTGAGCGGCCACCTAAAATTTTAGCAAAATTTTGGTGAATTTTTGGCAGTAATCAAATTGGCTGCTTTGAAATGCTACCAATTATTGCAACCAATAGCAAGTTTTGTTGTAGTGTCAATATTCAAAATCGTGAATATGCTTCATTTACCACATTTTTTACCTCTACACATTTACTAATGATAATCCACTGTCCAAAATCGTGGATTTGATGCCTAATCAAATTTATACTATTGCACTTTTATTAAAGGATTATCCACTGTCCAAAATTCGTGGATATAATTCCTTTAATATACTTCTATATTTAACTTATCAAATTCAGCCGATTTCAGATTTATAAAACAATGTTTATAAATCACATTTCTATTTATAAAAAGTTCAATATATAAAATACCATCATCAACCAATTCCATTTATCTCATTTATATGCCAAATCCAATTTATAAGTAAATAACTTATAATTCTCTTATTTACAAAATCATCCTTTTTATAAGTTCACAAATTATAAATCTTATTACTTACAAGATTCATTTATAACTCATTTTGAAACTTATAAAAACTCATTTATAATTCCACTATTCCGATTTATAAAAATTCAATTTTATAAATCTTATTTATGAACCGTTTTAATAAATTCAAAAATCACCATTTAAACTATTTTACAAAATAGTTAATTTCACATTTCAAAAATCAAATTCTGATTTTATTTCACAAAAATCATAATTTTTATAATATAAAAATTATTACATTTATTTAAAATAAATCCATTTCCTTAACCATTCAAAATTCAAAAAAACGTATATTTTCAAACTCGCTTTAAAACCCTTTTGTATTTGGAAATCATCACTTTAACATTTCCATATTACCAAAAATAGGCCGAATGCTGCAACAGCACCAAATACATCAATCACGACAACCAAAATATCATATACACATGATAACAGAATATATCAATATATGTAAATAAAACAATAGTGGTGAGGAATCCAGTTGGATCCCTCCAACCTGTCACCTGCAACAAATATATATATTAGACTATATGTACAATGTCCGCTTCGGGGCAAACGCGCGTATAAAGGGTTATCTGCTCATACACGGGAATGTATAGGGTCATCTGCTCCAATAGGCAGGTATATATCCAAATATCAATCAGTATATCATATATCATCAAAAAAATCATTAATCAGCATAAATAATATTTATTCTCACTTATATAAAAATATCAGTGAGACAGAAAGAGTGAGTTGTACTCACTTTGATTGTAGTTGTCGCGATAACGATTTATTCCGATTAAAATTAAACAAGCGTTTAATTTCAACCAATTTTTTTAACAACTCAAATAAATCCAAATCAAGAGCCATAATGTAGTGCTTGTCAATACGGACCCAACGCAATTTGTTTCGTGCGAAACGGAGCTCATGCGAAGAAGTTATGCAATTTTAAACTTTACACGAATATATGTGTGTGTGTGTATATATATATATATATATATATATATATTTATTTACTATTTTCTTTTTAATTTTTAAATCGTTTTACATCGGAGCCGCTCAAAATAGCCTGATGAAATCTAGGCCGATCGGCCTTTCTCCTTCCCATCATTCAAAAATGCATGCTAGAAACCCATTGAAGCCACCGATAAACTCTAGTTCGACGCGCTAAATACGACGATCGAGTTGTCGATCAGGAACCGCCATTGAGTAGCCCATCGCATGAGCCACCATCGGCCGTGACAACGTTGAACTCGGTCACGCCGTGCTCTCAAATTTCATACTCGAACGCACGGTCTTTGAACGCCAATTACCATTGATTCGCTTTCTTTTAAACGATCTCCACCGTTGATTAGTTAGATCTCGCTACAATCTTCATCTTTGTAGCTGGAGATTTCTCGAATTAATGTATGGTTTGGAAGAAAAACGAGGAAGAGTGCGACGAGTTTTCGACCATTGAATGTGAGGGCGGCGGCCTGCCCCAGCTAGGTTAGGATTTGATGAAAATTAGAGAAAGTCACATCCTTTTATAGAAAATTCCAAAACATTATTCATCCGGAAAATTTTCGAACTCGAAACAAAGCGTGCCGCCTGGCGTTTGTAATGTTTTACCCCTATTCCGAATGCATTGGAATATATATCGGGAGCCAATTCGATCGTATTTGGAAGATAGTTTTCGAATCTACTATTTAAATTTAAAATTCACTTAAACGAATTTCTACGCGTTTTAGCTTGCCCCGGACAAAACGTAAATCCGATTGACACGAAATTTGAAATCTTACAACAATATAACATTACGGATCCAGTGAAACTAGTTTCATCAAAACTCAAGACTATATGAAAATGGCTATTTTTACACGTTAATTAAATATTAAAATATTCAATTTCTACATTTTAACTTTTAATTCAATTTTAAAAGTTCTCTAACATCATTCTAATTCAAATAGAATTTAACTGAATTTTATAAATCATTTTCAATCATTTTAAATTCAATTTTCAATTATTTTAGCAATTTCAAATATTAAATTAACAATTTAATTATCTAATTAAATCGAGATATTCAAAATAAAATTTACTCAACTTATAAAATTAACTTTTGAATATTTAAAATCAATTAAATATACAAATTTCAAATGACTGAAATTCTGGGTCCTTACATTCTCCCATACTTAAAAGAATTTCATCCTCTAAATTACAAGTAAGAAAAAGCTACAAAATCCATTAAATTTTCAGAAACAAATCATTCAAATTAGATCTACTAAAATTAGTTAAACATTTTAACTTTCCAAAACCCATTAGTTAAACTTCTTATAAAGCTTTTCTAAGTTTTCAAATCCATTCACAATTACCTTTTCAAAACGAACTAATATCGTATTAAATTATAACTCAAAATCTAAAATTTTAGTTTTCACAAATTTTTCCAGTTTTCCCAAAAAATTTCTAACGCTTTTAATTTTAAAAAAAATTCGCTAGCGTCTCCTTTGCGTGGTTCGACCGTAGTAGGATCACAACATATATATATCACAAATATACATCTCATCCTCGAGGATGATGCATCTCGTAAGCAAAAAATGGAAAAGTACGATATATAATCCGAGATATGTACCTTATATATTATTAGCAAGCATATACGGCTAATTTAGCATGAAAGCGACCTCCAAATACGAAGCACACGCCATTCGCACCTACTAAATACTCAATAAACAATGAGAAACATGCATATATGAAAATATATATAAATATACAACATATACCAATACCACAACTATATATGCCAATATAATAAATGTAATCAAAAGTAACAAATCCAACCATCAACAACTATCATCCAACAAAAATCCAACAAATCAATATCTATCCAATCAATCCATAACCAAATCAATATAAATTCACTTCTCATTAATATTCGTTGAATTGATTTTCAATTAAATCACATTTGATTCGTTAACATTGGATTTCACTAATATTTACTTGTTCATATTTAATTAGTTTACATTTGCTAATTCAGATTTAAATTAGTTCACTTCCAATTTAAATTCGATTTCAATTCTACTTATTCTTACTTCACTTTCAATTTGAATTCGATTATTTTACTTTCATCATAAATTCAATTTCACGTGAATTTCTATATAATCAATTAACAACCATCTAACAACTGATGCATAAACAATCATAACCAAATTTATTTAATTTACTTTTCTTACATTCATTTTGGTTTAACACATTTAATTTCAATTGGTTTAATATTCAATTATTCATTTTAGATTGAATTCAAGTATCACTATATTCACATTTTTATACAACATTTCTAATGTTGATTCATTTTACAACTAAAGTTGAATTTCATTGTATAACTCAAATTCACATTCATTTAATGACTTCATTTCATTAATTCACTTTACTAATTTTCTTCGATACCAAAATAACTTCATTTAACCTTACTTAAGCTATATTTCATTTCATCTTCACTTGCATTTACTTCCAATATACAACTTAAGTTCATTACTAATTTTAATTCAAATTCTACTTTATTTAACTTTTACTTAAAGTCAAAATTCATATCACTATTCAATTCAGGTTTTGTTTTGCTTAACAAAATTGTCTAACCGTGCTTATATTTTCTCATTTTTGTGAGTTATACAACTTATAATTAAATCTTTCAGACTCATATTATATCATCACTTAACCCTTACGATTAATTTTCATTCTAATAACTTATCTAATCCGGTTTCAGTCCAATTCAATTTATTTAACTTTCCTTTAGTTAAATTTGAAATCATATTCTTAATTATGCTAACTCATAATTTTATTTCAACTTTACCAAAGTTAAAATTTATTTTATTTCATATTATAAGTCCAAAACTCATTTTACTTATATTTATCAATTTCAACTTGGATTTCAAATCAAATTTGTTTATCACAACAAAACTTCAATTTCAATTTACTATTGGGAGCAAATCAATCACATAGAAACTCGAAAACGTTTCTGATGATGCTGCAGTCATCACTCTTATTATTTTCCAGTAACAGTAGTGAATTTAGTGCTTTATATTCCATTAAAAAAAAAATCCTTTTTTATATTTATAAATCTATTTATAAACTTCTTTTTACTTATATAATTTCACTATTCACTTCACTTATATAAGATCCATTCCAAATTCGCTTATTATATCTAAATTTATAACAATATAACATCTTTTTACTTTGAAAAATAACTTTCAAAATAAATGGAATTCAATTTTCAAAAATTCTTAGTTTAAATCCATTTTTATTTACAACTCATATTTTTCAATATATACATATAGTTTCACTTCTTATATGTATATGATTATTTCACAATTGTAGATCATATTAATTATAATTTCATACATTATAATTCATTTGCTTATATAATTTATTCTTTTACAACTGTTATTTTCAACTAAGATTATTCAAACAACTTTTATTAACTTATGTATATTTACATTTTCAACAACCAAACAATCAATTTATACACACTATAATAATTTCTAAAAAATCAATCCTTTATATATAAAATATAATCGAGGTAAAGTTATTTCATTTACCCAATTTAAAAATAATACTATGTCGACTTGCCTCGTTTAAGTATTTGGAAATCCCTATCGATAACATGGCATCTCACATACCGACCAGAATTCACAAACAACTCAACGGCTAAGCAAACACTATGTAAAACATTTTTATAATCACTATAAAATACGCGCTCATATATATAGTAAACTCATACTATATCTAGGGTGCTACTATCCCTCTCTATACTGAGTACACATCAAAGCTTAGGAATGTACAAAACCTAAGCTCTGATATCAAATGTGACGACCCGCAAATCCATACCCTTTGAATCGACAATAATCCACACATGTCCGAGCCAAACGGCATAGACTAACGGAAAGTCAAGAGAAAGAAGAGAAGAGAGAAGAAGAGAAGAGAAGAAAGAGAGAAGATAGAACCAAACAGAATAATACAGAATATCACATCGCAGCGGAAAACATATAATATCATATCAATGATCTTTACAAACAGAAACTGTATATATATACACCAATCAGAGTACAACAATCAAACAATAATTATCAGCGTGGACCATTATAATAACATGTCCTCACAATTGCTGATAATATACAACAATAAAGCAATGTAGCAGATAATCAACCAAAACATGTACATGTATATGGAACGGAGATCTCCAGCTCTCCTACTAAAGCTCCCAAAGCACCAAAACTGAACATGTGAATATACTTCGTCTGACCCGAGCATTGAAAGAGAAGAACACCCGGATCGGTCTGGTAAACCAGCGTGAGAAACACACTCAACTGAATATATTAAATTACCAAACTTTTTCTTTATCAAAAAAACGTATCTCATAAGACAAGTCCACGCATAAACACAGACATCTTTTTACCTTATGATAACTAAAACATTTCATATCAAATTCATCCGATATTATACTAGTGGTATGCAAATAATACTCAAAATAGCTGAAATTGTTACCATTATTAAATTCCAGCATACTAGGATCTACAAATAAAATGGCAGGTACGTAGTGGAGTTTGAATTTCCATAAAAATGACCAGGTGAAGGGACAACATTCCAAAGGGGTACACCTCTAGATGGATGTCCCAAGGCAAAGAACATCTGCCCTCTACCAACACAAGACTGACCCACCTCTACAACTAGATGGTACCGAATATGTCATCCTTCGGTCTTGCCGACCATTACCAAAGGCCCTCGATTCATACAAACCACAATAATTAGATACATGGCGTCATAGCGTGTAAAGATATATCTAGAAGAGGATGATCGTACCCTACTCGGAAGCGACCCACTTAGCCTTGCCACATCTAACCCTATTTTGGTCATTTTCGGTTGATGAGGCTTGAGGTAACTATTACCTTTCACATATCAAAATCACATCACTTTGAAAGTCATACCGCCTTTTCCGTTGACTACTAATTGCCTCCCATAAAAATACAACCCTTAAGCTCATACGTCTAAAGGAGGGTGTTAAACTAAGAGAAGTTGCCTTCTCCGCCACCGCTGATGTATGTTTGTAAAAATCGATGTACGTTTGTAAAAATCGATGTACGTTTGTAAAAATCAGTGTACGTAATCTTTAGAAATGCAATGTCAGCAAAAATCCATACAAGCTGTCTAGGAACAGGACAAACCGAGGGTACTTTCCTATCACATCCTATCGGGAAATCCCTATGATTAGTAGCGAATAGCCCTCGCATTGGATATTTTATAATGCGAGGATATTGGGATTTTAACCCCAAACAATCAACAAGCAGTCTCCCACTATGAAAATCCGGAATATCAATATCATCAATAAGCAACCTGCACAATTGTCGCATATACGTTGGTCCGAAGTGGTTTTTAGATAAATCTGATCTCGGTCTCTTCGCATCAACAACGTAAAGCATTTCTCAACCTCATACAAAAACTAAGTCTCATAGACTTATCACGTCTCCAACTTTCAACTTGCTATCCTTCGGGCCAAGAAGGAAGCTCGATAGATTGGAGCAATACTCTGCACTATACGAATCATCATCCTCAACACTATCAAGCCTACACATAAGGCTACGTACTAAGTGTATGACTAAGTAATTCCCACATCAAGTCGAGGAACTAAAATTTTGGCCAAATTTGACAGTCGGTTATTTAACTATCAAACAAACAAATAAATATTCAGCACCAATCACTGGGCCCTTTTAACTAATCTTTTATAAATTAAATCACTTGCCGAACATTCACTTCATATTATCTTTAAAAGATATATTCTCAAAATCATTTCCACCTCTATATTGGAAAACATTTCCATATACTTATATAATAATAAGTAATTCATAAATCTCTTTATTTTTAACACTTATAAAATATTCCATATACTTAAATCGGGATTTAAGTATATATTTTATTCTTTAAGAAAAAGATTCTTTAAACATCTTTATTTTGGGTCAAAATGAATGTTGCATAAACATCGTTACAGCAACCAAAATCACTAGTATGGGGATTCGAAAATTAGATAGATATATAAATTCCAATACTATACAAAAATATTTCCTTTCGGAAATCATCTACTATAACAATAGTGTTACAGTCGGAAATCTCTACTATAACAACAGTATTATAGTCCATCATTTCCTTACTTCTCAAAAATGTCTATTTCAACAAAACGTTGAAATCTATGTATTCGATACTTAACATATTTAAAACATCTTTAAACCATTTAACTCAATTTAAAAATATCACTTTTCAAAACATTCATATAATTAAAAGATTATTCACTATCCAAAATCATGAATATGCTTCATTTACCACATTTATTACCTTTACACATTTATTAAAGATAATCCTCTGTCCAAAATCGTGAATTTAATGCCTAATCAAATTAATTACCATTGCACTTTTATTGAAGGATTATTCACTGTCCAAAATCGTGGATATAATTCCTTTAATATACTTCTATATTTAACTTATCAAATTCAATCGATTTCAGATTTATAAAACAATGTTTATAAATCACACTTCTATTTACAAAAAGTTCAATATATAAAATACCATCATCAACCAATTCCATTTATCTCATTTATATGCCAAATCCAATTTATAAGTAAATTACTTATAATTCTCTTATTTACAAAATCATTCTTTTTATAACTTCACAAATTATAAATCTTATTACTTATAAGATTCATTTATAACTCATTTTAACACTTATAAAAACACATTTATAATCCATTATTTCGATTTATAAAAATTAAAATTTATAAATATTATTTATAAACTGTTTGTAATAAATTCAAAAACCACCATTTAAACTATTTTACAAAATAGTTAACTTCACAATTCAAAAATCAAATTCTGATTTTATTTCATAAAAATCATAATTTTTATAACATAAAATTTATTACATTTATTTATTTAAAATAAATCCATTTCGTTAACCATTCAAAATTCAACAAAACATATATTTTCAAAATCGCTTTAAAATCCTTTTAAATTTGGAAATCATCATTTTAACATTTTTATATTACCAAAAATAGGCCCAATGCTGCAACAACACCAAATACATCAATCACGGCAACCAAAATATCATATATCACATAATAAAAAAATACATCAATATCTGTAAATAAAATAATAATGGTGAGGAATCCAGTTGGATCCCCCCAAACTATCACCTGCAACAATTATATATATTAGAATATGTGTACAATGTTAGCTTCGAGGCAGATGCGCGTACAAAGGGTCATCCGCTCATACACGGGAACGTATAGGGTAATCTGCTCCAATAGGCAGGTATGTATCCAAATATCAATCAATATATCATATATCGTCCAAATAATCATCGATCGACATAAATAATATTTATTCTCACTTATATAAAAATATCAGTGAGACAGAAAGAGTAAGTTGTACCCACTTTGATTGTAGTCGTCGCAATAGCGATTTATTCCGATTAAAATTAAACAAGCGTATAATTTCAACCAAAATTTTCCATAGCTCAAATAAATCCCAATCTAGTGCCATAATGTAGTGCGCGTCAATACGGACCCAACGCATTTCATTTCATGCGAATCGGACCTCGTATGAAGAAGTTATGCATTTTAAACATTATACGAATATATATATATATATATATACATATATTAACTATTTTCTTTTTAATTTCTAAACCCTTTTACATCAGAGCCACTCAAAATAGCCTTATGAAATTTGGACCGATCGGTCTTTCTCCTTCCCATCATTCAAAAACACACGCAAGAAACCCATTGAAGCCGCCGACAAACCCTAGTTCAACGCGCTAACTAGGGCGATCGAGTCGTCGATCAGGAACCACCATCGAGTAGCCCATCACGCGAGCCACCATTGGCCGTGACAATGTTGAACTCCGTCATGTCGTGCTCTCAAATTTCATGCTCAAATGCATGGTCTTTGAATGCCAATTACCGTTGATTCGCTTCCTTTTAAACAATCTCCACCGTTGATTAGTTAAATCTCGCTACGATCTTCATCTTTTTAGTTGGAGATTTCTCGAATTAATGTGTGGATTGGAGGAAAAATGATAAAGTGTGAGACGAGTTTTCGACCATTGAACATGTGGGTGGCGGCTTGCCCTAGCTAGGTTAGGGTTTGATGAAAATTAGAGAAAATCACGTCCTTTTATAGAAAATTCCAAAACACTATTCATCCGAAAAATTTTCGAACTCAAAACAAAGCATGCCGCCTGGCATTTATAATGTTTTACCGCTATTACGAACGTAGTGGAATATATATCGGGAGCTAATTCGATCGTATTTGGAAGATAGTTTTTCGAGTCGACTATTTAAATTTAAAATTCACTTAAATAAATTTCTACGCGTTTTAGCTTGTCTCGGACAAACCGTAAATTCGATTGACACGAAATTTGAAGTCTTACAATAATATAACATTACGGATCCAATGAAACTAGTTTCGTCAAAATCCGAGACTGTATGAAAAATGGCTATTTTTACATGTTAATTAAATATTAAAATATTCAATTTCTACAATTAAATGTTCTCTAACATTATTCTAATTCAAATAGAATTTAATTTAATTTTATAAATCATTTTCAATCATATTAAATTCAATTTTCCATTATTTTAGCAATTTCAAATATTAAATTAACAATTTAATTATCCAATTAAATCGAGATATTCGAAACGAAATTTACTCATCTTATAAAAATTAACTTTTGAATAATTTAAATCAATTAAATATACGAATTTAAATGACTGAAATTCTGGGTCGTTACACATAGACCATAGGTCGCTATCGACCCACGATTTTGCCTTGGTTTGCGAGCTTTACCCCTCCGGGTCGTTCCCTACCTACCTACAAGCAGTAGATGAAGAGGCCTGGCCAAGAAGTCTTCCGTATTCTATAAATACCAACCTGCCTGCAACATAAAGTGGATCTTCTCCGGACTGGCTGCTGAAACTCTGCTGGAAACATTCTTCACTCTTTGCCTCGCTCACAGCAGTCTCCAAAGGAATTCACTATGATTCTCTAGTGGATTCCAACTCTGGGTATTCAATCTATATAGAGATAATCAAAGTCATGTAATCAAACACATCTTGTAACAACAACCAGTCTATAATGAAACTATAAAGTGGACATAGGGCTTCATTAACAATCGAACCACTATAAAAATTCTCCGTCTTCTTTTTTTTGCTGGTCTTTCCTTATCTCTGTGATATGTGATATTGCTTTGTCAAAATAGAGATAGTGCTTTCAAACTCTAACTAGGTTGTTGATCCATTTTTCGGGTTAACAACATATACATACATACATACATACGTGTGTATATATATATATATTAATTCTTCTCTTAGACCATTATTATTATCACACTTATAATTCTTTAATTAATCCTTAGGGGTTTCTGCATTTTAATGCATTGGAACTACATCTCTCCCAAATGGAAAGGTTAATACTATAAATTTCTATATCATTTTCAAAAGGAGAATTCGTTCAATGTTTAGAATTATAAAGAATTAACTTTTTCATAGATATTGAAAAATAGGGTAAATACCCTTATTTTATACATTTCTTTCTTTTAGGTGTATTCCTTGTTATTTCAAATGATACTTTTATTTATAAATCCGAACTTGATAATCTATAGAAATTGACATTGCAACACCCTATATTCCAATGAATTATAATTCTACTTAAATCCAAAAATTTATTTTGTAACTTCTAATTTACATTTACTTGCATTAATAAACTAATCAACAATTCTAGAGTTACAATATAATTTATCAAATTTAGGAACTACTACACCCAACTTTCCACATTCACATACATGCAATATATAATTCAAGTTATCAATCACAGAATATGTAGGCAGGGTTTATAAATTTATATACGTATACAATTTATCTTGCAACTCCAATTTACATTTTAGGCATACATGAATAAATTTACAACAATATAAATCCAATATTATATAAAAATATATAATTTCCCACTCACCCATTTAGCTTTTCAAATCTCCAGATCTAATCCCTTTTGTTTCATTTTGAATCCTCTTATTCTCCCTATTTGCATATACATACATACATACATATACATACATACATACATATATATATATATATATCTGTATATATATATATGTGTATATATATTGCAAGCATACATACATCTATCAGAAATCTAGATTGAAGAAGAGATTTGGATTTAATTTAGATTTTAGATAGGGATATATAATTTACCTTAGCTTTGACGATTGGATTCGACCCAATTCTCCGTCTCAATTATCATCTATTATTCTCCACTTATATATAGATAGATTATAGATTTATTTAAGTATAAGAATTTGTGAAGAAGAGAAAATGACAGAACTTCGTCATTGCTTTGAAAATATAAGAAGAAAAGTGAGAGATTAGGCCCATATGTATAGGGGTTTGAATCATGCCAGATGTCAGATTCTTCTATTTTAAATCCGGACCGTTCTTCCATGTCAAAATCCATAATTAGATAGCACAACTAGTCGATCGTCGCCCTACTGGTCGGTCGTCGCCCTATTGGTCGATCGCTGAACCCTACTGGTCGAGCGCTAGTGGTCCACCAATCCAAGTTAGTTAGTGGTTGACCAATCTATGTTTATTTTGTCAATTAATATCACCATAAACATTTGTAGATTTGATACCTTATATTATTGGTCGAGACCATTTGTATCTGTTTTCTATTCATGCTAACTTTTTTAAACCCAAAGCAACCATTAATGTCAATTAATTTCTATTAATTACCTTTTGTTTTCCTAATTATATATATATATATATATATATATTGCAACTTGAATTGTTCAAATGCTAATAACTTTTTCGTTCAAACTCTAATTAAAAAACTTTATATATGGAAATTAATCATAAAATCGCCACAAACCCAATACTGTTGATTTCGTAGCCAAATTTTGACATTTGTGAAAGCTCTATTTTTGATATTATCATCTATTAATTAATTTCTTTCTCAATTAATTATTGTAAAAATTATGGGTTGTTGAATTCTTTCACCCTTAAAAGAATTTTGTCCTCGATATTCCTTAAGGACAGAATCACATAACCTAATGCGCAACCATTCTGAACTATCCAACCAATTAGTGTATAACAAATTTTGTAACCAATCATGTACATGTGCATGGTGTGTCACAACATATGTGATATTCATACCGAGCAATTCTAAATCAGCGCCTCTTATATGAATGTATCTTTTAAGATAATTTTGAAAATATGATGCAATTTATCTATATATACTGGAAATTCTATATGTATCTAATATTTGAAAAATAAAAAACTTTGTTTTGCATTTTAATTTTCCCATACTTCTATGAATAGAAGTATAGTCAAACAATTTTTCAACCAACCCCGACCATCCAAATCCTAGCACACTATTGCTAACATCCAAATTTAAAAAAAAATCATATTTTCTTGATGTTGGAAAAGAGTTTAGACAAAGAATTCCATATCTATATCCTTTTCTTGTATATCCAACTTCCTATTATACTTTAGAACCTCCTCTTATGCCCAAATATCACCCTCAAACTTTTCCACATAAAGTTTGCATAGTAAATTTTGTTTTAATCTTTAATGTATTTTAAAACAAGGGTATTTTAAAATTAGTTCAGTTTAACTACCAACAAGGTATGAAAAAAGAGATTCCATAGCTAAAACAGCTTTCCTCCTATCACTAACTATATTTTATCTTACCGTCACTTCTGCTATACAGTAAAATTTCTACTTGCTATCCTATTGACTTTTCCTTATGCTAAACACATAGCATTTCGAAAATTAGAAATCTTTTAACTTAAAATCTTAAAATATTGGGAAAACTTGAAAATCATTGAAAATTCCCTTTTTTGAAACATTTAATAGAAGTATTTACTTTCCAAAATTAAAAATTTTAATTTTTTTTCCAGAAGTGTATATGTAATTTTTTTAAATAGTTCATGTCACATTCTACACAGTCGGGTTTAGTCAATAATTTAACGTCATAATGGACCCTATCCAATTACACTATAAATTTTAAATTTTCAA
Organism: Allium cepa; assembly: GCA_030765085.1. Classification (NCBI taxonomy): domain Eukaryota; kingdom Viridiplantae; phylum Streptophyta; class Magnoliopsida; order Asparagales; family Amaryllidaceae; genus Allium; species Allium cepa. Next base: position 750,721,395 of record CM060931.1, on the reverse strand, counting down.
AAATAGTTTCTTTTATTTTATAATAATCATCACACAAGTTCATTTATAAATTTCAACTTTTAAGGTATATAGACATTGACCTATGGCTTTGCAACACCCCTTTCCATGTGCTTCGCTTGCCAAAATTTAATTCCAAATTTTATATATTTTTTAGGACTTAAAATATGATTTACTTTTAGCAGTTATTTAAATAAATTTCCTTAATTTATTTTCACGACTTCCAGTTTTTTGCTATTTTCATTTCTTTTGCATTAATTAGGCGTCTTTCTTGAAATTTCCTTGTTTTACTATTTTTCATATAGTATCGCGGTCCATATAGAAAACGAATAAAAAATAACATTTCTATTAATATTGTATGCACTTTTATACAAAAGAAATAACTTTTACCTACAACCTAATCTAAAACAAAAACAACCGTTAGAAGTGAGCACAATAACTACAAGCTATTACTACCTACGGGCTAGGAGATGGTCCTCCGTGAGGGTTAGGGCCACGGTACACACAAGTGATCGGATCATGGCTACTATGCATCCTCGCTCACGCCCTCGGCGCTGTTGTACCACTCATATTTCTTGCTATTGCTCCTGCTATGCCCATTGCCGCTCACCCATCACTCAAAGCTTGGGCCTCAATCCAAAGCTAGGAATCTCGGATCACTTCATAGTAGGAGGCCTACTGTTGCTATACCATTTGTTGACCAGGCCAAGGGTCCCAATCCATGTGCACGGCCCCTCCTCCTACTGTTATTGAACTCCAAAATCTATAGGCAGTGAGTCTGTCCTCATTCTTCTAAGGAAGTATTTATCCAATGGTGGGGGTACCTTATTCTGTATCGGCTCACCTTGAAGGTTTACCCCATATTGTCGAAAGACGGAAGTGAAAAGATGATAGAATGGGAAATAGCTCCTTACGGTCCCTAATCCTTGGCCTACCTACGAGGCCATGATCGCTCTATCCCAATTTACCTGAGTAACACCTATAGTGACATAGGTGGCCATCTAGACGAGGAGATAAATCTGGTCATGTCTCCTTGTCTTGTGGATGATGTTACGCTGGATAATGCAGGTATCAGATGGGTATTGACCCGCAAGTTCTCCGTCTGCTTGACACCTGTCCTTTGAAGAAAGATCTGCTCTAAAATAGCAGCATCAGTGGTCTCATTGTCCTCTAAGTTTTTTCTTCCCGCAGGGATATGTAAGATCCCACCGAATTGCGCATCATTTGAATCTCGACCCCCTGACTTCGAGTGTGAAATTAACCTCATGCTGATCGAGCGTGGACACAAAATTAACGTCCAACAAACATATGTACCTAGGATAGCACTCCTGCTTAAACATGTCATGGAGAAGAATCTAAAATAGCCCTGTAGTTATGCCAGGTTCTCCAAATCATAGTCCGCAAAGTCTCAAATTTCACCAGCCATCCCAGTAGAAGTGTGAAGCTGGCAGATTCCACGTAGCTTTTAACAATATACTCATGATTTTGGAGCCACGCTATCTCTTATGGGTTAGCCTTGGGCGTCAGGAGGCAATGGTGTTGTGTGGAAGGGCCATATTTTTTTGACTTAGGGTAGATCTAGGATTTGGAAATTGATGGATTTTTAAGTGATGGAGTGGTCATGTCGCTGCCCCGGGTTGCTGGAGGTGATCAGGTTCGATGCTGTAGGACTTGGGTGGTATTCTGCGATGTTGAGGAGGAGGATGGAGTCATAATCATTTTTGGAGGAAGAGGGTTTTTAGTGGAAATGAAGCGGCTCGATCTGGGCGAAAATATATCATTCAAGGAACAATGACCGATTGACCACTAGGGTTTTGCTATTGACTGCTACTGGTCGACCGTTTGTTTCATATAACCGACTACTAGCTATTTCAGGACCAGGTTGAACCATGACCCATTTTGGGCAAAACCAAACATTATTTTGCTAAATTTTAACTACGATTACTATGTTATGTCTTCATCTTCTCCACCTTTGCCCTGGATACTCTGAGAAGCTCATGCCTACTTATTGTAGTGCATCCGCTTACTGCATTGTTTTTTTTTTCTACCTTTGGGTTTAAAATTTCATATTCTGTTATTATTTACCCCATTATACTAGGACCACTTCCTATTATCCTCCCCAAAATAATTTTTCCACTTTAAAATTTCTTTCTTCTCAAAAAAACTAACGAGCTATATACGATGTATTTTTTCAAACGAGTAACATTTTATGAAAACCTATTTATGGGAATTTCCATTTTAATTAAATTTAATCTCTACAATAACTTTTGAAAAAAATATAAATATTTTATTTTTATAAAAATCTACTATTTACTTACTTTTCAAAATATGGTTTTTCTACCTTCATTTGACTCCTTTGAAAATCCTTCCAATTTTTTTTTCAACTTTTAAAATCATTTCCACTTTTAATGAATTCTTTGATATTGGGTAGGAACCAGAGTAGATTTTGCTTGTTTCAACTATTCAATAACTTATCTTCTTCCAAAATACTAAAAATCCGACTATTATCTTCAAGTGGCTGCTACATACCATTCTTCAAGAACACATTTAATTCTTACTTTCGGATATCTACAATATATGGATCCTCACGTTCTCCTTATATAGACCTACTATACATCATAAATCGGCAACCTTGAGGGAATCTTCAACAATTGGGCTATCGAGGGCCTAACTAAGAAGTCACGTATTATCTGGCTTTAGGGACCATCCATATGCTACACTTATGCTCTTCTTTAGTCATGCCTTCTATACGACCTATTTCTCGTGAATTAGTCAAGGTAGGTGTATATCTTCAACTTCATCCATTGGTCTGACTCATAATTGACTTACCCATCTTTTCTGTGTATGATTTCAATTACTTTGTAGTTGAAATTTACAGGATTTGGCGCATAATATTTATATTTATAGGAAAAATATAAATATGTTCACTTAGCATTTCCTACTTTTTTTTTCAAGATCAAGTAACCTAAGCTCTGATACCAAATATGGCAACCCACACTCCAATGGGCCTAAATTTTCGCTAAATCGAAAACCCAAGTCACCAAAATATGGACAGTTGGTTTCGTATCTTGTAAATAAACAAATAAATGTACATCAGAGCACTATCGATATAACCCGCAGTGCAATAGTAAAGTATAAAAATCAGATAGTTACTGACTAAGATTGACACTTCTAGTATCTAGTGTCCTTATCAGTGTCGGGCATGCATGAGAAAAACTATCCTCCCATTATTCCCGATTGCAATGGTATATGTCCCTCTAAAGCTCTCCTGCAGGTCGTAATGCGGAGGGGTCAGAACAACGTTGTAGTGATCGGTAAATTACACAATTTGTACTTAACACTAGTTTATGTCGATTTTCTTTCAAAATATCGTATGCCTTTTTATTTTACTTAGTCGTCCCGACTCCATGCACATATACGATACGCCCATCTACCTGAAGTAGACAAAAACTACATGCATACATACATACATACATATATATAAGTATGTATGTATGTATAGGTACCATAGTCGGGACCAAGACACTATCCTTGCTAGTATCGCTAACCCAACACACCATCAGGATCCATAAGTAACGCAGTATCATGTCTTATCAGTGTGCATACCATGAAACTCCTATAGTACCTAATAACAGCGTCATATACATTAGCCGTATCCTATCTCACCTTAGGGATTTTCTACTTTTCCTTTTCCTATTGTGGACTTAGCTCCACGAACTATAGAGGACTCGGCTCCTCAAAATATTATGGACTCTGATACATGGACTACCCCATTCATTTTGAATGACCTCTCTTAAGAGCTATCTAGTCTAGCCCCTAGCAAACAACCGTGGTGGCGCATGACCTAACATGACCTACACTAGTATGAGGTGTAGCCCGTTAGGTGTAACCCTCATCTTTCCTACTAACTACTTAGGCTTGATGAAATTCTCGACATATGTACACCTCCTACTCCCTAATATAGTACAACACATTGACATAGCGTCGATCTTTACTCAACGTCCCATTTAGAAAGGCTTTTAATTTTTGGGTAAAATCAATATCGGAATTTGGAAAGCCTAATTTGAGAATTATTGATTTTGGGATACTCGATTTTGTGTAAAAGAGCTTTGTATGAGATCATACTAGGTGTATGATTTGGAAGATACTATATGTGTATAGTATAAAGTGTTTTGAAAATGGCTCTGGAGAGAAAGGCACTCCCTTGAAATGAACTTCTCAGGAGTATCACAGGGTGGTACTGCCTTGAACCCAAAGGGGGGGAGGTTCTAAAGTTGATCCTATGAGGAGTCCGGACAAAACTAGTTCCTGAGGATTTGTGCAGTGTAGCGAAAGTCGAGGGCGCTGATGCATACAGAGGCATTTGGCTTATGCTGTGACGACAGTGTAACTCGATGTCACTGCGATCTACCATAGACCATAGTGAAAGTCGTGTGTGCTGCTGAGAGCCAACGGTCTACGTTTGATTTTATATCGGTAGGCTGTGACCTATGGTAACATAGCGAAAGTTGTGTGTGCAGCCGAGAGCCAACATTCTGCGTTTGATTTTACATCGGTAGACTGCGACCTATGTAGGAGTGGAGAAGTTTCATTTTGACAGCGAAAATCGAGGGCGCTGATGCCTACAGTTACATGGACTTTGCTGCGATGGCAACATAACCCTGGAATGTAACTGCGATCTGTTGTGGGTTCCATTGCGTAATCGAGGGGCGCGGAGTGCATACAGTTACATGGACTTTTGCTGCGATGGCAACGTAACCCAAGATGTAACTGCGACCATGGATGAGGGTGATGATTTCCAAAGCATTCTCACCAAAGATATTTCCTCTATTTTCAAAAACTGTTTCTATATTTTCAACAAAATTACTTTTCAAAGTATTTTCACTTGATTTTGAAAACGGGTCTGCCAGGCACTTCTAGATTTTCAGTCGTACGCCTAATCAAAGCATGACCGAATTTCTATGAGAACAAGGATGGACTCGTCGAAACGTCGAGTTATAAAAGTACTTGTATAAAAACTATTTTAGTAATATTATCTAGATTTTTTTTAAAGTAGTTTAAAAATGATCAAAGAAAATTTATCCGATTTTAAGCATTTTAATAATTCCGACTTCGTTCCTTTTCGAGGACGAAAAGATTCAAAGGAGGGAGGAATGTGATGACCGGTATTTTGGCAATATTATTTTAATAAGCATTTAATCTAATTAAATAAAATACAAACTTATCATTTCAAAAATGAATAAAACTTTTGGACATTTGCCATTTATTTATATATATGTGTAGTTTGGAAGGAAATTATGATTTGAAAATTTAAAATACAGTCTTTCAAAAATATTTAAAATAAAATCTATCTCATTTCCATTAAATTAAAGTGAAGCTCTACTTATTAACATTTGATCTGAATATATATTTATGATGCAAGTTAGATAATAATTTTTATAATAAAATCAATCTTTTCAATACGAAAACACAAGTATAAGAAATATATGGATATAAATTAAGTATTTCATAATTTAAGTTTAAAAATAAAAAGAGAAATAAAAATAAACATTTATGTTAGGAATAGAACTAAATACATAAGTTTAAATTTTAACAATAACTATAACAACTTTATAGTAAGTACATAAGGTATAAAACAACCAGGCAAGTAATATATACTATAGAATTATATGTTTATGCAAGGCAATGAGCCATATACATATACATATACATATACATATACATACATACATACATACATACATACATACATACATACATATATATATATATATATATACAAACAAAAATCTATGTACATACAAAGAAAATAGGATAAGTATGTAAACTTATAAGAAGACATGCATTAAATGATATTACCTTAAGCATCAAACTAAGGTCATTTCGAATGTGTATGAATCATTTCATTTTTCATAAAATCTTGCCTGGTCAAGACAAAACTTTTGACCAAAGAAAATAATTTGTACCCAGTAAAAACCTACCCTGTAAAACTTTTCTTCTATTTATATATACATACTTTTAATTCTTGCTGGTTCACAAAAGCTAAGCAAAATCAGAAAATAAGAAAGCATTTCATCTTCCAACTGAAGCTAAATTAACAACTCAATAACTAAATAAAAGAAGATCAAAGAAAAACAAGCTAGCAGTTTTTCAAAAAAAAAAAAAAAAACAGGAGTTGTTCTCTAATCAAAATTTTTGCAGGTGAGTAACAATACCTTTTAAATCTTAAATATAAAATGGGTTGCATGTTTATATCTGGAAATAAGTATGTTGTGAATATATATGAATGAGTTCCTGTGTACATATGCGACCGTTCAAATGTGTATATGTATCTGTGTCTCCTGTCTTTAGTTCCTAGGTTAAAATTTTACCAAAATTTCAATATATCATGAACCGATTACTGTTAGGACTTAGGATTTAAACTTAAGTTGTTTGTTTAATCATGAATTAGAGTTTACATTTTTATTTAAATGAATTAAACTGAAACTGCTCTGGAAAACAAATTTAAACAGGGAAGGTTGAGTTTTGCCGACATATGATCTGAAACACTTTCCAAATTCATGATTTTTAGAAGTAAAATTATAATTTTTAGTTTGGAATAAAGGGTGTAGTTCTGGGATTGAACAAATAGGGGGAAATTGGTGTTTTCTGGTGATCCAAGGGTTTGGAGGCGTTGGGGTTCTTACTGATGATGGAGGAGTGATCGTAGTTGATGGGAAAAATGGATGATGGTGGTGCAATTCTTCGAGGATGTTGCAGCAGTGGATTCTTCTCTGTAACCCTAGTTTTTAACTAGGCTAAGTGATTTGGTCGGCATGGCATCTTTGACTGATCGAGTGCGGTGGGGTTTGGAGAAATGGAAGTGTGGTCATTGACGAGATTATGGCCGGAGTTGCAGCACTTCTGATGGTCGAAGTTCCTTGGTCGAAGCGTTTACAGGTTTGAAGGTGGCTTCGGTTTCAGTTTCCAGGTTTTGAATGAAACCCTCGAATTTGATTTCGAGTCGCGATGATCGATCTGAGGATCGTGGAGTAGGGTTAGGGTGGTCGTTGACGTGGGGAGATCATTGCCGATGATCTAAGACGGTCGGCGGCACCGTGTATGTGCACGGTGCACTTTCTTTAGATTTTGTTGTGTTGATCTGGAAGGGTTTTTGGGTCCCGAGTTTTACTCGAAGTGTTGTGATGATTTGCTCGATGCATCATGAGTTTTGACTCGAAGTCAAATGATGGTGGATCGGATAGAATGATGGGTTACAGGTTTTAACAGAAACCTGTTTAGTTCTATTTTTTTTTTTACTTTTTGTTTTTTTCCTGGAATTTAAAAACTGAGTTCAAAAGGAAGTAAGGTTTAAATCAAAGTTTTAAAATTTGATTCAAGTTTAAATCTCAGTTTAAAAAACACAAAATAGAGTTTTTAAATTTAAAATTGTTTAACTACTTCAAAATAGTTTAAGGGTTTGAATTTCAAAATGAAGATTTTAAATGTAAGTAGGTTATACAATCTAAAGTTTAATCTGGAATCAAAATTTAATCTGCAAACCAGGTTTTGAAATAAAGGAAAGTTTTAAATTTGAACAATTTTAAACAACTTGAATGTGAAAGTGTATTTTAAATATGGCAGGTGAGTGGTTTGAAAATGTTACGGGTAAGACTCAAGGGAAACATGTGGAAAGGCTCGGGTTAGGTTTAGTTCGAGCCAATTTAAAACCAGAACCATGATTACATAATAAAAGTGATTAAAGAAAATTACTTAATATCGTTCATTAAGAAGAGTAACTGATGGAAGATTACTAAATGTGATATATTTAAATGATAATTTCTTAAGAAAAGTAAGTAATGAATTGTTATAGTTAATTAAGGTCTTTAACTTGAGATTATTTAACAATTAATTAATGTGATTAATTTAATAACTAATTATATTAATTAATGCAAAAAAGCTAATTTATGGAATTGTTTAAGGTATAATTACTTAATAAAAGTAATTAAATGGATTAATTACTTTATGTAATTAATTAATATGATTAATTTAAGTTAATTAATTGATTTAATTAATTTAAATAATCACTTGATGATAGGATTTGAGTATAATTTCTTAATGAGGTTTATAAAGTGTAATTACTTAGTGAAGTAATTAGTAAGGATAATTACTCGGTGGAAGGAATTTAGTGATAATTATTCAGTATAATTAAAAGATTAATATACTAAATCAAGGAGTTGGTTTAAATGGATCGAGTAATTTAGGAAAGTTAATTTCTGATTTTGATTAATCAAGGTTGATTAATGAATGTAATTAAGTTAAAGGTTAATTATTAAACGAAATTTAAAAATAATTAACCAATGGAAGTAATTAAAGGCTCATTAATTAATGTAATTAATGGAAGCGATAAATCTTACTTATTAATTATTGAATGATGACTAGTGCTTTGAATTGGTTGATATCTCGAATATAAATTGCTTTGTGATAGGATATGTTGGATGGACAGTGATAAGGTGATTATCTATAAATTATGAATTGCTGTGTAAAAGTAACATCCAGTATTCAAAATTTAACTACTTAAATAATTGGGATAGGATGACATTGGATTCGAAGAGACCGAAGTCGGGTATTGGTTAATACCCGAAACCACTTCGAATCTTATGGACTGATATGTGAAACCAATAGGCTGGAATGATATAATGTAAGTAAACTGAACTATTTAATCTAAGTTTTGTTGCTTAGAAAATTAATGTTTGAAATAAGTGATGTCTATAACAAATTATGAATTTGTAAATTAATACGAGTTACCCCAGGTTTTAAATAAGTTCTATGTATGGGAATTTCATGTTAGATGAGTTTACTCACGCTAGTTTCCATCCTGACCCGGGTGTTACTTAGATGTAATGCTCGGGTCAGACCGAGTATTACAGATTTTCAAGTAAGGACGTTCTGGAGCTCAGGAGGCGAGCTGGATGGCAAGAACGTATGGAGTGTTTCCGCCGTATTATATTGTTGTATATATATGAGATATGTTGATTTGCATATGTCCGGTGTTTGTGTATGTGTGTAACTCCGATGTATTAAAATGAAATTGATAGATATAGAATTCTTTTGTAAATTGTTATCATTATTTGATATTATAATTTGTCCGCTGTGATTGTGAGATGTTGGTATTTCTGTTCTTCTTTTCTTCTATCTCTTCTTTTCTTTTCCTAACTACATGAATTTTCGGGATTGAAAATTTCGGGTCGTTACAACAATGGTATATTTTATTATGATAAATTACTCATGGTTACAACGCTTTGTAACTACTATCACAAAACATACCATTTATGGATTTTCTATCAAATATACCTATAATTAAATTAATTAATTAATACGACCACATTATGGCAAGTATATAATATAAAGAAAACACATTTGTTTCAAATAAGATTAGTCAAAAAATTAGATATATGTAACAAATTACAATTGTTCCTAGGGCATACCCTTAGCTTTATTAGATTGTGGTAGGGAGTGGTCGACCCCACATGAGTAAAATTATGTGTTAGCGATTCTTTGATGACACGATGGATGAACATGATTGATTTCTCGCAAATGAGGCTATGGTAACTGGACCAAATTTTCCTTAAGCTAATCTAGTGGTCCTAAAGCTAACTATAACTCTATAAATACATCATTAGTGAAACCTTAATTCTCTTACCAAAACTTCACGTTAACGATACTCTATCAAATTATCGCTAAACCTCAATCTTCTAAAACCCTAAAAGTCGTAAACTAATCAATCTAAGAGGCTAAAGCAAGCACTCAAGAGCGGACTAAGGCGATCTAGGAAAGGAGCTATCGATTGAAGACCAAATTCTCAAGTACAAGAGCTTAGGCTAGAGGTGAGTGGGCATAAATTTTTAATTGGATTAGTGTAATTAAATTTGGACTATTGTAATTGATTTATGATGTTGGAACACTAATTGGATATGCTAAATCCTAATTGAATATGTTAGAAATCCTACATTCAATCTATAACTCTAGAAAGTAAATTGTCAGTAAACTGTTTAACATCAAATTTGTGTATAACCTCTTACGAACCCTAAATTTACAAATCCTAATTTAAATAGCTAATTGAATGTGAACTGGTCAGTAATTTAGGTTAACTAAACTTTTCTAATAACTGGAATTAAGCGTTGAAAGAATCGACAGACAAAATCATGAAAAAAGCCAAATTTTACTTCATGGCCCGTCAACCATTACCTAAGAACCCTCATGGTCGATTGGTAGTGGTCAACTATGGGGTAACGGCAGTTGACCGTTCAGTATGAAAAATGCAGAATCTGAACCTTGGCCAAAGGACTAAGTTAGACATTAAAAAATTACACAATTTCATAAAAAATTATATAACATGGAAAACTGATTGGTTGAGCTAATTTGGACTAAGTACACATGCTAGTGATAGAAGGGAATTCAGATCCCTACCAAAGGACAATAGGTCATCGTGGTTTGGGTAACAGTTCAGTACCCAATAAGATTTAAGCATTAGCTAGGGTAATGTATTCTGCAAATACTCAAGGGTGTTCCATAATGGACGTGCAACATTGGTGGAGACACCATATGAGTGAGCTTGGTGCCAACAGGATATTCTAAAGGACAGTTTGGTCCGTCGTAGCACGATAAGAAGCAACAGAATAGGAAAGAAGCCTGGTACTAATGGAATTTTTCGTATGAACGGGTCAGACGCGACTAGTATAGGTAGACGCCATTTCAAAACACGATAAGAGGCATTTTGCACTATGACAGAGAGGTGAATAGTAGGTTCATACGATGAGTCATATAGCATGTTTGCATGTCGGGGTTCTACTTCTCCAAGCGTAGTGTTGATAGAAGTTATGGGAGAGTGTTTCCCATAGTTGCCTACAGGCTATATTTTCTAATTGGATGATAACAAGGACGTTGGTCAATTTGTTAGTGTGAGGTTCGATTTATAGTTCAACCCATTATTTTAGATAAGAACCCTTAGGTAATGGACCCTAGGAGTTCACAAACACTTATTACACACCCTATATCACTTAGAGTAGCTTTGAAGTTAATTGCACTTAATCATCACTTAATAAAATTATTCTCATTCACTAGACTTTATGTCTGACCCACTTTTTTTTTTCATTTTTCACCACCACAGGTGGACAAGGTAGTAATTGACTGGCCCATTCTTGATACTTATGGAACCATGCTTATTTTAGAGATTACTTTTATTTTATTTCGTTCTCCATGTATATTCTATCATATAATATAGCTTATTACATGTATCAGACTTTGAAGGATATTTTACCATGTTTAGATCAAGTATTGATATTTTTTCGAGACCGTCATTTGGTATTTCTAAGACTGATATTTTTCTATGATACTTACACGTTTTATTCCTTCTCCTATGGGTTCTGAAAGTTTAGTTATCATTAGATTATATCCTCTTGTTAGTCTTTGAATTTTAAAGGTTTGCAACCCTAATGATTCGCATTTCCCAACACAATGCGAGGTCAATAACCACTTTGAGCTGTGGATCGCTATATCGGGAGGTTGGGTTATCACATCGATAGTGCTCTGATATGCTTTTATTATTTACAAGATACCAACACCAACAAGTTGTACTTTGGTAGACTTGGATTTTTGATTTAGTGAAAATTCAGGCCCACTGGGATGCTGGTTGTTGTAATTATTAACCAAACTACTCTGGGTAGAGATTTTGACTTTGAATCGACTTCAGCTGACCGTGATACTAACCTCATATAACTAAGGAGACGACTCCTCTCATGAATAGTGCTTCACTTCCAATACTTCTACTTGACCTAACTATAAGTACTTATTTATTCACATAGACCTCGTCATATTGCATAGAATAAATTGACATTGGATGTAAATGGAAGTAATTAAATTCTATGAATTGATAGAAGTAAAATGAATTGATTTTGAGAGAAATTGAATTAAATATGAGTTCAGTTTGCTTAGAAATAAATTAAATGTAAGCGATTGAGTTTTAAACCATCCAAATTGATGAAGTTATATACGAATGGATTGAAAACCATTCAAATTGAATGAAAATGGTTTATAAATTAATTGAAACAGTTAGATTAGTATAAAAACTGTATAAGTTGCTTACGGAAAAATGTTTGGTGTGAATTTCTTTTAGAATTCATGTGTTTAACTATTGCAAATAAGTGAAATGTTGTTAAACTTCATTTATATGGCACTTACATGTTTAAATTGAGTTAGTACAGGTACCTGGAAGCCGTGTGGCTGGATTTGGTTGTGCTAATTGCTTAATAAATAATCTTCTTGCTTAAAATTGCTAAATAAGGTACGCCTACGCAATAAAAAAATAGGAATGAACCGTTTTTGTTTTTCCGACCGTGTGGGTCGATGTATATATATTTATATCTTTTTTCAAATTGCAAAAGCTCCTCCACGCAAGGGAGACTCTGCCAAAAATTTTCAGAAATTTTGGGAGTTAGAAAATCTCTTGAAAGTTTGGAAAATTTTTGTTAACGACAAAACGATTTCAAACTGGAATTGAAATAAATTAGTAAATGAGACTAATATAAAATAATGACTTGAATCGGTATAAATGAAAAATAAAATTTAAATATTCAGAGTTAAAGATAAGTTGAATTCGTATGGAAATGAAAGAATCAATTTGAATAGAAATAGATATAAACTAAAATGGTAAGGTGAAAATAAGTATAAGAAACATACAAAATGCTTATACTAAACTTAAGAAAGAAATGGTGAGTTCTTAATTGGAAATTGATCTTCAAATAAATTCTAGGTTAATATTTGAATGAATAAATATTGACATTTGGAAGGATGTCGATAAAATGTTTTTTTGAATATTGTGATTGGATATTAGTACTAAGCAGGATATGCATATACTATAAAAGGAAAAAGGAAATTTGGTTTTGATTTCGGAAGATAAATTTGAATTGCCCGACAAAAAGGTATGTATTTAAATTTCCTTATGAAATTGGATTGGGTTTTTGGATATAGCCACTTGGCCTTTTGTTTTCTTTTTGGATTTGGAAGGCCGTAGAGCCATTTTGTAGTTGTACCGAGCTAGCCACGCAAAGCAGACGCTGGCGAAATTTTTCGGAAATTTAGGGAGTTAGAAATTTTTTTGAGAAAATTTGGTTTTAAATTGAAACTTGAACGGTTAAACAAATAGTATAGTTTGAAACTATGGAAAAGCTCGGAAAGCTAATAAGAATAATAATGGATATTTTAATAGTTGGTTAGATGTTGAATTGTTTGGTTTTGAGGATAAGTAAACGTGTATTGGACCATTCTTCCTAACTAGTAATTTCGGGGACGAAATTCTTTTAAGGGGGGAGGAATGTGACGACCCGGAATTTTTGAGCATTTAAAATCGGGATATTTAATTGATTTTTAAATATCTAAAAGTTAATTTTAACTTGAATTCAAATATCACTATTTATTAGATAATTAAATTATTGAATTAAACAAATAAATGTTGAGTAAAATATGAAATCTGGAATTTTAAGCCTGTTGAAAATAATTTGAAGGCTTATAAAAGTTATATTGATAATACTGAAGAGAATAGAAGTGTTAAAATTAAATCTTACAATGATTTGTTAAGTTTTGAAATTTATACCCTCTAAATTGAATTTAAAAATAGCCTTCCGAGGCATAGTCTCGGAATTCGACGAAACCAGTTCCATTGGGTCCGTAATATTGAATTATTATCGGATTTAAAATTTCGTATTGATCGGAGCTAGTGTGTGAGTGTACGATATATAAACGCGCTGAAAATTTAATTGATAATAATATAATGTAATTTAATTTAATTGGTCAAGCTTCTTGTATACGCCATCTTCTTTACTTATCACGTTACCTCCTTTCCTTCTTATCAGCTTAGCCGAATTCATTTCCTAATTATATATAAAAATAATAATAATAAAAGATAGCTTTGTTCGTAAGCTAATGAACGAAAGTTTATAACGTGTTCTCTCTCTCTTCTGTTACAAGCCGATCATTCTACATAAAAAAAATTATTAAAAAAAAACGAAAATGGCAGACACCCGACCCCCTTCTTTTCGAAACCCCTTTCCTCTTATTCGAACGCGAGATCCCCTTTTCTTCTTCAATATCACGGCTTCATGAGATTAACGAATCGAGTGTTTTCTTCGTCTGCCTTCCTATTCATGCGATTCGAGCACGATTTCTTCCACGTCGGCTTATCGAGGTGGAGCATCGCATGCAACAACATCGCGAGCACGAAGCCGCCTTCCGCACCCAACTCCATGGCCAGAGGCAAGCGAAAGGTGTTCGCGTATGCGGTGACGTTTCCGTTCGACATTGGGTTAGGGTAGATCTATTCGACGCGTCGCGAGTTTGATGGGCTCCAGAAGCCTTCAATCGTGTCGCGAGCTCGAGCGGCAGACATCAAGACTGTGGGCGAGCTAGGGTTCGGCAACATGTGTTCGTGATGGAAGGATGACATCGGGGTTTGCGTGTGAGGGTAGGTTGGAGGGAGAAGAGATTTGAGCAGTAAGGTATGCCTAATTTTTATTCAATTTAATTTCATTCTAAATTGTTTTTTTTAAATGTACAGAACAATCGAGGTTAAGTTATTTGCTATTAACTGATGTTTTATATTTATATACTTAGTTATAAACGATTAAAAGAATTTTTAGAATGAAAGATGTAATTTTGGAAGTTTAGAAAAATCAAAATATTTAGGAAATCTATATAAGTTATTTTATATAGTTTGCAAAGAAATAAATATATGTTTATATATTTTAATGTTGCTAAATTATCTTTAATTAAGAGTTTGGGGATTAATATATTCTATTAGAAATTATTAAGATTATTTTTGTTACTAAGAAACTTGTCCGGAGGGAAATTTGTTTAAAAATTTAATCATCAAGATAAAACTTAATTTTTAGTTAGATTTAAAATTTTACATGGCGGGTTAAGTTGCTCGAATTTATCTTGAATATTAATAAAATTATATAAATTGTTTATTTAAGGTCAAACGCCTGGGAATCCAAAGCCATATTGAAGTGGATTGCAAATCAGATACCGAAGGCGAGTTAATCTCACTCAGTTAAATTTAAATTTAAAATTTAAATTCAAATGATTAAATTTAAATAATTGTTTGAATGCTTGAATTGATTGATGTGATATAGTATGGTATAATTTGAAAGTGGCATATTTTGTTGGACTAATGTTTGTGGATGCAGGGAAAACAGGTTGGAGGGATCCAACTGGACCCCTCAACTTTATTTAATTATTTAATTAATATTCTCTGTTCTGAATATTTGATATTCTATAATGAATTATGTGGAGATATTGAATGTTATGGCTTGATTGTTATAATCGGGCAATAATGAATTACCAAATATATATAATTTGAGTTTAGGAATGAAAATAAAAGAAGTGAAATTGTAAGTAAAATAATTATAGAAAAGTTGAATAAATTTATGAATGAACTGGAAAGGAAATAAAGTGACTTTAAAATTTTAATAAATAAATCTTGAGTATGGGAAGGAAAATTTGAATAAACAGAAAGTTAATGAATTTTAAACTTCAGGGTTATTATTTAAAAGAACAAAACATTTATTTAAAATTTAAGTTTTAAATTATTTACGAAGCATAAAGAAGAAATTGGGAATAACCTGAAATTTTTATATTTCAGCTAAAGGATTTAAAAATCAAACTGAAAATAATAATAAAGTCCATAATTAATGAATTTTGAAATGAACTGATAAGTAAAGAAATTTATTTCAAATGGAATAAATTGGGAATCAATTTGGAAAATTGATTTAAGTGATTGAGATGGGAAATTTCTCTCTTAATAACCAAATACGTTTTCAAAGTTAATTTTCAAATATAAATTAAAATTTTAAAGTTGTTTTAAGAAATATGTTTTGAAAAATTTATTATTTCTGAATATTTAAATTCTAAAGGTAAGTATTTCCTTTAATCTATTATAGCAGTAGTTATTTAAAGAGTGATTTAGTATCTTGTTTTTTATAAAAATAAAAATTTAGTTTTATATTTTATTAAGTAACCTTATTTTCAAATATTTATATAGTATCTATTTTCAACAAATTGTTGAAGTAGTCTTATCTTAAATATTTTAAAGTATATTTCAAAGTAAAATGTTTTTAAATTATTTTAATAATCTAGTTTTGTGCTTGGTGATTTCAGTGGAGATAGATAATATTTGGAAAAGTTTATTTTGGGAAAAAGCAAGAATGGTTAGAAACTGTTTTTCAAAGGGTTTTTGTAAATGGAAAATATATCTTGTGAAGATAATTTGAAGTTAATAAATAATTTGGGAAATTATTTATTGGGTGATGGATGTTGTGAATATTAATTGATAGTTAAATAACCGACTATCAATATTGGACAAATACATTGATCATTTCGAAGAGACCGGGATCGAGATTAATTTCTCGAAAACCACTTCGATCCGGTTTGTACGTTTCGTGAAAACGATTTTGGATTCAAAGATGGAGCAGTAAAGTGCAAGGGCTAGTCGCTATTAATCCTGAGGATATTTCCAAAATGGATGTAGTAGGAATAGTGCCTTCGGTTCCGTTCGAACGCGGGACGGACTTGTATGGATGAATGCTTGCGAAAAATCGTCAAGTGGGCGATGGGCATTCTAAGGAATACGTTGTAAAAAGGTAACGCTTAGCCTCAAGCCTCATCAAATGGGAATGACTAAAAATCAGGGGTTATGCAGCAAGGCTAGGTGGGTAGCACCCAAGCAGGGTGAGGTCATCCCTGTCTAGATGTCCCTTTTTATTTCGGCTTAGTAGGCGGTTGCTGATCCCAACCGCGGGGTGATCTCACTCGAGATTATACAGTAAGGGGTAGTACAGGTCTTATGTTGCAGGGGAGCGGGCGTACTCCTCGGTATGGCGATCTAGGCCCCATACTGTGACAGGTGGTACCCCAGTGCCTAGTCATTAGTTGGAAATCCATTCTCCCTACGAGCCTTGTACGAGTTTTGTTTGTATTACCCACTCTGTGGCTAGTAGCTGGAATTTAATAATGTAACAATTTCGGCTATTTTATAAGTATTTGTAAATAGACCCTATTATAATATCAGAGGATTTCTATAAAAATTGTTTTAGCTATCGTAAGGTATAAACCCGACATGTTTATTTGTGGCATGGTCATACGAGATGCTTTTGTTTTTCAAAGGATTTTTGAAACTTTAATATCAATTGAGTGTGATTTTCTCACGCTGGTAATCCAGACTGACTTGGGTGTTATTTAACTGTAATGCTCGGGTCAGACCGAGTATTATAGGATGCATGATATGATGCTGTGGAGCTCAGGAGACGAGCTGGATGACGATACGTATATTCGTACTTTTTTTATATATATTCCGCTGTGATTGAGTTGCCGTGTATCCATTTGTATGCTTTTGTTGAGCTGTTGATTGATATACTCTGATGATGTAATACATAAACAGATATATTTGATTTTGAGTAAAGATCATTTATTATCTATTATATTTTATTTCGCTGCGATGGTTAGATTATGATGTTGTATTCTATTTTGTTCTTCTACCTCTTCTTCTTTAACCCAAATGTTCGTATTTCTGTACAACTTGAGTTGATTGTTGTAGAACAGTGTTAACTCAAGGGGTACGGATTAGCGGATCGTTACACTTGGTATCAGAGCTTAGGTTGGTGATAACCTTGGCTTTGGTGGGAATTACTCATAAAATAGAGTCTATAGTACTCTAGAATGAGTTGGAGCGTATTAATAGATATGAGGGCGTATTTGTTAGTAAATATAAATTGTTTTAATATTGCGTTGATTGATTTATTGAGTGGTATATGAACCTTCGTCGACACAGTCTGCACAACTGTATCGAAGGGTTTCTAAACACTTGAATAGAAAAATCGACACGGTATTGTTTTAAATGTGGGTAAATGGAATAGTTTTACCCAAAAATATATTTTGATATAAAGAAAAGTTTTTGTAAACTATTTTAGCTAATATATGGTTGCTTGGATGTTAGAAATAGTGATATTTAATTTATTATCCTTATTGTATGGGAATTTAACTAGAAATTGAAAACATAACCAAAGTTTAAGGGAATAAATTCATTATGAAATGAAATTTATAAATATGAATTATGAATGTAATTTATAAATTGGAATATAATTAAATGAGAATTTTATGAGCATGAGCTGTGCAAATGAATTATAGTAAAATTGATTTAAGCAGGATTTGGAAATTTAAATCCCGGAGACTTTGGAAGTGTTTATCGAAGTATTTGAAGATAAATAATAGCATTATTGTTTTAGGGATATTTCTAAAAAGGGAAATTTGTTTTAAATGGATTTTGGAAGTGATATAGCAATTGAAATCACTTGGATTATCGGAAAATAATTCTGACGATAACGGCCGCATCATCAGTATTCATTTTCGAATTACTAAGTGAAGGATTGCTGCCAAAAATTGATTTGTTCAGAAAAGCTATTTGTTTTTGGAAATCTTAAAGGAAATTTGTTGGGAATAAAACCAGGATTGGTTTAAATTTTTGAGAGTTATGTTTGAGATGTTGGAGATTTCAAAATGATTTGAAACCAAAGCCGGGTATTTAAAAATCCCGATGAGATAGTTGTAAGCTTATAAATTGAGATGATTTTTAAATCAGGAAGGGAATATAAGTTTGAATGTCGGAAAATTAAATTTAAGGGGGAAAGTTAAAAATGAAATTAACTTGGATTGGGAAATAAAGATTTAACTGGATTGAAATTAATTGGATAGGCAGAAATAATATCCAGTTGTATTGGAATTGAGTTGAAATCGAATTGAGTTAAATAAATCTGAGTTAAAATAGAATTAAATTGGAATAAAATTCAGTTGAGTTATGGGTGATATCGAATGGAATTAAATTCTTACCCGAACAAATAGGAAATTAGTTGGATAAGGATTGGATTGAAATAAATAAATTAGAATAACTTGTAAAAGAATTAAAATGCATGGAATAAAATATGCTTGGATATAAATAAGCATAAGGCTTGAGTTAAAAATAAAAGAGGAATATATTTAAGCCAAGAATGAATATGATTGTATAAAATAATAAGTTGTGACTTATAAATTGAAAATGGAATACAAAATCCAAAATAATTGTTTGATGAATTGGAAAATAAAATAAAATCCAAACATGAATTATAAAATAAATTTGAACTTAAGAAAATTAAATGAAGAGATTTTGAGATTAAAATCAAGTTCTGGATTATAAGTTGGGGAAGGGGCTATTTAGATAATAAATTAGATAATGAAATATGTAATGGAAACCTACTGTAGTTAAATAGAAGCTGAATTATGAGTTTATGATGAAGTTTGGAAATAAAACTCAAGTTACAAATTAAATTCGACTTAAATTGTCGATGAAGTAAATATAATTGAAATGTGAGTTCATGAAATTGGGTGGTAAACTGAAAATGGATGGTAGAATCAGAACTTGAGTAATAAACTAAAATTTAACTTGAAGTGTTAACAAATTAAATATAATTGGAAAGGTATCAAATAAAAATGAAATTGGATTAAAATTGTAATGGTAGGAGTTGCAAATAAAATCCAAATAAGTAGAAATAAATTGGAAATGGCCTTGAAATCAATTGAATGAGCTGAATCTAAAAAGTTAAAATGTATAATAACTAATAAAATAATTTTGTAGTTTGAAATGAGATTGGATTGAAATAGAATCAAGTTAAATTGAAAAAGGGAAATTTATTTGCAAAATGAAATGAGCTTAAGTATAAAAAAAGGGTTTTGAATAAATTGAAGTAAATTAACTTAAAACTAAACAAATGGAAGAGTTGAATTGAATTCAACTTAAACTAAGTTTAATGAAATTGGGTTGGATTTAAATCAAGTGGAAATAAATTTAAATCGAAATAGAATTCGGTGAGTTATATATATAATATTTAAGGAAATGAAAATTCAAAATGGATTGAGTGGATAAACTAATTATATTGAATAAATAAATGGCCGTGAATGAATGAAAATAAAAAGGAAATTTAATTGGTAATGAAGATGAACCTAAGTTGTTAATGGTTTTGTATGGAACTTTTTGAATAATGGAACTAGTTGGTTAATAAAATGAAATGCAAGTGAATGGATTCAAATATGAAATGCAATGAAAATGAGAATATATGAATTGTGAATAAATTTTAAAAATGGAATAGAAATAAGTATAAATTGAGTTGTAATCCATTTAAATTGGTTATAAAACATAAGTACTTATTTATTCACATAGACCTCGTCAAATTGCATAGAATAAATTGACATTGGATGTAAATGGAATTAATTAAATTGTATGAATTGATAGAAGTAAAATGAATTAATTTTGAGAGCAATTGAATTAAATATGAGTTCAATTTGCTTAAAAATAAATTAAATGTAAGCGATTGAGTTTTAAACCATCCAAATTGATGAAGTTATATACGAATGGATTGAAAACCATTCAAATTGAATGAAAATGGTTTATAAATTAATTGAAACCGTTAGATTAGTATAAAAACTGTATAAGTTGCTTACGGAAAAATGTTTGGTGTGAATTTCTTTTAGAATTCATGTGTTTAACTATTGCAAATAAGTGAAATGTTGTTAAACTTCATTTATATGGCACTTACATGTTTAAATTGAGTTAGTACAGGTACCTGGCCGTGTGGCTGGATTTGGTTGTGCTAATTGCTTAATAAATAAGCTTTTTGCTTAAAATTGCTAAATAAGGTACGCCTACGCAATAAAAAAATAGGAAATATGAACTGTTTTTGGTTTTTCCGACCGTGTGGGTCGATGTATATATATTTATATCTTTTGTCAAATTGCAAAAGCTCCTCCACGCAAGGGAGACTCTGCCAAAAATTTTCCGAAATTTTGGGAGTTAGAAAATCTCTTGAAAGTTTGGAAAATTTTTGTTAACGACAAAACGATTTTAAACTGGAATTGAAATAAATTAGTAAATGAGACTAATATAAAATAATGACTTGAATCGGTATAAATGAAAAATTAAATTTAAATATTCAGAGTTAAAGATAAATTGAATTCGTATGGAAATGAAAGAATCAATTTGAATAGAAATAGATATAAACTAAAATGGTAAGGTGAAAATAAGTATAAGAAACATATAAAATGCTTATACTAAACTTAAGAAAGAAATGGTGAGTTCTTAATTGGAAATTGATCTTCAAATAAATTCTAGGTTAATATTTGAATGAATAAATATTGACATTTGGAAGGAAGTCGATAAATGTTTTTTTGAATATTGTTATGGGATATTAGTACTAAGCAGGATATGCAGGTATTATAAAAGGAAAAAGGAAAATTGGTTTTGATTTCGAAAGATAAATTTGAATTGCCCGACAAAAAGGTATGTATTTAAATTTCCTTATGAAATTGGATTGGGTTTTTGGATATAGCCACTTGGCCTTTTGTTTTCTTTTTGGATTTGGAAGGCCGTAGAGCCATTTTGTAGTTGTACCGAGCTAGCCACGCAAAGGAGACGCTGGCGAAATTTTTCGATAATTTAGGGACTTAGAAATTTTTTGAGAAAATTTGGTTTTAAATTGAAACTTGAACGGTTAAACAAATAGTATAGTTTGAAACTATGAAAAAGCTCGGAAAGTTAATAAGAATAATAATGGATCTTTTAATAGTTGGTTAGACATTGAATTGTTTGGTTTTGGGGATAAGTAAACGGGTATTGGACCATTCTTCCTAACTAGTAATTTCGGGGACGAAATTCATTTAAGGGGGGAGGAATGTGACGACCCGGAATTTTTGAGCATTTAAAATCGAGATATTTAATTGATTTTTAAATATCTAAAATTTAATTTTAACCTGAATTCAAATATCACTATTTATTAGATAATTAAATTATTGAATTAAACAAATAAATGTTGAGTAAAATATGAAATCTGGAATTTTAAGCCTGTTGAAAATAATTTGAAGGCTTATAAAAGTTATATTGATAATACTGAAGAGAATAGAAGTGTTAAAATTGAATCTTACAATGATTTGTTAGGTTTTGAAATTTATACCCTTTAAATTGAATTTAAAAATAGCCTTCCGAGGCACAGTCTCGGAATTCGAGGAAACCAGTTCCATTGGGTCTATAATATTGAATTATTATCGGATTTCAAATTTCGTATTGATCGGAGCTAGTGTGTGAGTGTACGATATATAAACGCACTGAAAATTTAATTGATAATAATCTAATGTAATTTAATTTAATTGGTCAAGCTTCTTGTATACGCCATCTTCTTTACTTATCGCGTTACCTCCTTTCCTTCTTATCAGCTTAGCCGAATTCATTTCCTAATTATATATAAAAATAATAATAATAAAAGATAGCTTTGTTCGTAAGCTAATGAACGAAAGGTTATAACGTGTTCTCTCTCTTCTGTTACAAGCCGATCGTTCTACATAAAAAAAATTATTAAAAAAAAAACGAAAATGGCAGACACCCGACCCCCTTCTTTTCGAAACCCCTTTCCTCTTATTCGAACACGAGATCCCCTTTTCTTCTTCAATATCACGGCTTCATAAGATTCAAAAATCGAGTGTTTTCTTCCTCCGCCTTCCTACATGCGATTCGAGCACAATTTCTTCCACGTTGGCTTATCGAGGTGGAGCATCGCACGCAACAACATCGCGTGCACGAAGCCGCCTTCCGCACCCAACTCAATGGCCAGTGGCAAGCGAAAGGTGTTCGCGTATGCGGTGACGTTTCCGTTCGACATTGGGTTTGGGTAGATCTATTCGACGCGTCGTGAGTTTGATGGGCTCTCGAAGCCTTCAATCGTGTCGCGAGCTCGAGCGGCAGACATCAAGACTGTGGGCGAGCTAGGGTTCGGCAACATGGGTTCGTGATGGTAGGATGACATCGGGGTTTGCGTGCGAGGGTAGGTTGGAGGGAGAAGAGATTTGAGCAGTAAGGTATGCCTAATTTTTATTCAATTTAATTTAATTCTAAATTGTTTTTTTTAAATGTACAGAACAATCGAGGTAAACTTTCTAAAATTTTTATATTTATATACTTAGTTATAAATGATTAGAAGAATTTTTAGAATGAATGATGTAATTTTGGAAGTTTAGAAAAATCAAAATTTTTAGGAAATCTATATAATTTATTTTATATAGTTTGCAAAGAAATAAATATACGTTTATATATTTTAATTTTGCTAAATTATCTTTAATTAGGAGTTTGGTGATTAATATATTTTATTAGAAATTATTAAGATTATTTTTGTTACTAAGAAACTTGTCAGGAGGGAAATTTGTTTAAAAATTTAATCATCAAGATAAATCATAATTTTTAGTTAGATTTAAAATTTTACATGGTGGGTTAAATTGCTCGAATTTATCTTGAATATTAATAAAATTATATAAATTGTTTATTTAATGTCAAACGCCTGGGAATCCAAAGCCATATTGAAGTGGATTGCAAATTAAAAACCGAAGGTGAGTTAATCTCACTCAGTTAAATTTAAAATTAAATTTAAAATTTAAATTCAAATGATTAAATTTAAATAATTGTTTGAATGCTTGAATTGATTGATGTGATATAGTATGGTATAATTTGAAAGTGGCATATTTTGTTGGACTAACGTTTGTGGATGCAGGGAAAACAGGTTGGAGGGATCCAACTGGACCCCTCAACTTTATTTAATTATTTAATTAATATTATTTGTTCTGAATATTTGATATTCTGTAATGAATTATGTGTAAATATTGAATGCTATGGCTTGATTGTTGTAATTGGGTAATAATGAATTACCAAATATATATAATTTGAGTTTGGGAGTGAAAATAAAAGAAGTGAAATTGTAAGTAAAATAATTATAGAATAGTTGAATAAATTTATGAATGAACTGGAAAGGAAATAAAGTGACTTTAATATTTTAATAAATAAATCTTGAGTATGAAAGGAAAATTTGAATAAACAGAAAGTTAATGAATTTTAAACTTCAGGGTTATTATTTAAAAGAACAAAACATTTATTTAAAATTTAAGTTTTAAATTATTTACGAAGCATAAAGAAGAAATTGGGAATAACCAGAAATTTTTATATTTCAGCTAAAGGATTTAAAAATCAAACTGAAAATAATAATAAAGTCCATAATTAATGAATTTTGAAATGAACTGATAAGTAAAGAAATTTATTTCAAATGGAATAAATTGGGAATCAATTTGGAAAATTGATTTAAGTGATTGAGATGGGAAATTTCTCTCTGGATAACCAAGTACGTTTTCAAAGTAAATTTTCAAATATAAATTAAAATTTTAAAGTTGTTTTAAGAAGTATGTTTTGAAAAATTTATTATTTCTAAATATTTAAATTCTAAAGGTAAGTATTTCCTTTAATCTATTATAGCAGTAGTTATTTAAATAGTGATTTAGTATCTTGTTTTTTTTAAAAATAAAAATTTAGTTTTATATTTTATTAAGTAACCTTATTTTCAAATATTTATATAGTATGTATTTTCAACAAATTGTTGAAGTAGTCTTAACTTAAATATTTTAAAGTATATTTCAAAGTAAAGTGTTTTTAAATTATTTTAATAATCCAGTTTTGTGCTTGGTGATATCAGTGGAGATAGAAAATATTTAGGAAAGTTTATTTTGGGAAAAAGAATGAATGGTTAGAAACTATTTTTCAAAGGGTTTTTGAAAATGGAAAATATATCTTGTGAAGATATTTTGAAGTTAATAAATAATTTGGGAAATTATTTATTGGGTGATGGATGTTGTGAATATTAATTGATAGTTAAATAACCGACTATCAATATTGGACAAATACATTGATCGTTTTGAAGAGACCGGGATCGAGATTAATTTCTCGAAAACCACTTCGATCCGGTTTGTACGTTTCGTGAAAACGATTTTGGATTCGAAGATGGAGCAGTGAAGTGCAAGAGCTAGTCGCTATTAATCCTGAGGATATTTCCAAAATGGATGTAGTAGGAATAGTGCCTTCGGTTCCGTTCGAACCCGGGACGGACTTGTATGGATGAATGCTTGCGAAACATCGTCAGGTGGACGATGGGCATTCTAAGGAATACGTTCTAAAAAGGTAACGCTTAGCCTCAAGCCTCATCAAATGGGAATGATTGAAAATCAGGGGTTATGCAGCAAGGCTAGGTGGGTAGCACCTAAGAAGGGTGAGGTCATCCCTGTCTAGATATCCCTTTTTATTTCGGCTTAGTGGGCGGTTGCTGCTCCCAACCGTGGAGTGATCTCACTCAGGATTATCCAGTAAGGGGTAGTCCCGGTCTTGTGTTGCAGAGGAGCGTGCGTACTCCTCGGTACGGCAATCTAGGCCCCGTACCGTGACAGGTGGTACCCCAGTGCTTAGTCATTAGTTGGAAATCCATTCTCCCTACGAGCCTTGTACGAGTTTTGTTTGTATTACCCACTCTGTGCCTAGTAGCTGGAATTTAATAATGTAACAGTTTCGGCTAGTTTATAAGTATTTGTAAATAGACCCTATTATAATATCAGAGGATTTCTATAAAAATTGTTTTAGCTTTCGTAAGGTAACAACCCGACATGTTTATTTGTGGCGTGGTTTTACGAGATGCTTTCGTTTTTCAAAGGATTTTTGAAACTTTAATAATCAATTGAGTGTGATTTTCTCACGTTGGTAATCCAGACTGACTCGGGTGTTATTTAACTGTAATGCTCTGGTCAGATCGAGTATTATAGGATGCAGGATATGATGCTGCGGAGCTCAGGAGACGAGCTGGATGACGATACGTATATCCGTACTTGTTTTATGTATATTCCGCTGTGATTGAGTTGCTGTGTATCCATTTGTATGTTGTTGTTGAGCTGTTGATTGATGTACTCTGATGATGTAATACATAAACAGATATATTTGATTTTGAGTAAAGATCATTTATTATCTATTATATTTTATTTCGCTGCGATGGCTAGTTTCTGATGTTGTTTTCTATTTTCTTCTTCTACCTCTTCTTCTTTAACCCAAATGGTTCGTATTTCTGTACAACTTGAGTTGATTGTTGTAGAACAGTGTTAACTCAAGGGGTATGGATTAGCGGATCGTTACAGAAGGTAACCTGTTAAGGTTCAGAGTTCATCTTTGAAGTTGAATGAGTAGAGTTTGGATCTGCTGGGTGAGCAGAAGCGAGTTATGGCATTTTGATATCTCAGGAAATAGTAGCTACGTGATGAGATGCAGTGACTATGGATATTTCCGAAGATGATTTCTTTGGAACAAGTTTAAGGAAGTAGGTCTGCTTCGGTGTTGTGGCTGAGTTCAGCAGGGTGTTTCTGTGTGGTTTGAAGTCCGAGTTTCTCAAAGAGCTTTGGATTGGGAATTCTTTGGCATTGGTGTCAGCAGTGCAGCTCGGAGTGTTCGGCGTGTCGGCAGAGTTTTCTGGCTTAGCAGTTTTCTGGAGATGGAGTTCAGAAGCAGTGGAGTAGAATCCATTTCTTCGATGGATTGGCAAGACCAGCATAAGATGTTCTTATTGGTAAAGAGAGAACAGTTTTCTTTGGATTTTAGTTTGGATTGATCGCAAAAGTGACTTGCGATAGTTGAGTATTCTCTTGGATTGTTGGAGATTTTTATGGATGTTTTCTGGAAGTTATAGGTTGTCCGCATCTAGAGATTCAGTTTTCTTATCGACCAGGATTCCAAGTGTGGTTCCGATGGTTCAACTAGTTGAAGGTTGATTCCTTGAGATGGAGTTTGTTGAAGCAGCTCATGATTTGAGGAACTTATGAGTTTCTCTTGGTTATCAAAGATCTTCTTGGTTATGTTGTCCAGTTGTGTTTGTGTTCTTCATTAGCATTCTTTTCTACTCCAGATCAGAGTTGTGCAGTGGAAGCAGTTTGGGAGTGCATCTGCTTTTCTTTTCCGGATAGGAGAAGTTGTTTTCTTCTTATGGTTGTGAGTGGAGTTTGTTCTTGATCTTGATTGATCGGGGAGGATCATTCTGGTGGATTGGGTTTCGTTTAGTTTATTTCTTGAGACATCAGCAAGGGTTGAGCTGATCAGGTAGGAGGTAGGCAACCTGAGATCGTCCGAAGGATTTTGTGGATCTGAAGTCGGAGATCTGATTTTGGATAAGTTTATCAGTTTTTAGGAGCTATAAGTTTTGGTAAGGTTGGGTAAGCTAGCTCCAAGATATTTTAGATTTCTTCTGTGTTTTGTTTTGGATAGGTGTTTAAATTCTGGATTTAATTGCCAGTTTGGACAACTGGAATTCGATGAGTTTCATATATCTCTGAGGGAGTACGTGTATGATCTATTTCTGGTTTTGGAATCAACTGTTCTGGGAGATTTGGTTGTTGAGTCAGACTTGTCTGTAGTCTGATGTCTTATTCAGTTGTAAACCTAGATGAGTAGGAGTTCTGTAACTCGGTAGTGTTGATGGTTTGGATTTTATAGAGCGAGTATCCCGGTGTTTACTTGGGAAAACTCGAGGAAACTCTATCCAGAATTTTGTCTGGATAGTTAATTATATTTGATTGGATGAATTGATTGCTATGGTTGTTAGCATATGTTTGAGATGTGCTAGTGCTTTAAAATTTAAAATCTTGAATAGGTTATTAAATTACCTTTGTTTTAAATTTCGGGGACGAAATTCTTTTAAGGGGGAAGGAACGTGATATCCCGGAATTTTGACAATATTAATTTAATAATCTTTATATAAAATTAAATTGATCTGATAATATTGATCAACAAAATATGATTTGGTTTAATAATCTGAATAAATAAATATTTAATTTGTGATTTTTATCTTTTAAAAGGTTAAAATAAATGTTTTTAATTATAATGTATATATATTATAGATAATCTTTGTTTTGGAATTTAATAAACAAATGAAGTTTGTTTTTAAATTCTAATAATATATTTAGTAATTGGGAATTGTGTTTCAAAATTTAATTTTAAGTTTCTCAATGTTATTTAAATTAATAATTATATGGTTTGTAAATATTTAAAATAAATGTTATATTGTTTAAAATTATATCTTAGCTTAATTTTTGTTTTAATTTAAATAAAAAGTTGTTTTATTTCGTTTTAAATATTATTTAATAAATATGATTTGGAAATATTATATATAAGTTTAAAATACAAAATAGCATATGGTTTAAATTTATTTATTAATAAAAGTGATTTATAATCTCTTTATAAATCATTTAAAATTTGTTAAATAGTTATTTTCAAGCCATATGTATAATGTATCATTTTTCCATAAATATAAAAAGGAATCAAAATAAGAAAATAGAATTTTCATTTTTAAATTGATTTTAATTTGGAATTCAATGGATCAATTTGAATTTGGAATTTTATTTAGAATTCAAATTAATAGATTCTTTAAAATATTTGTATAAGTTTTAATTTATAGTTTGTTTTATTTACACTTATTTAAATAAGAAAATCATATATATTTACATAAGTATAAATAAATTAAAGAAAATCATTTATTAACATTTAAAAATATAACTAGATTATATAAAAGACAAGTGTAACCTATTAAGTAATCTAAATACAAGTGTTAGCAACAAATTCAATAACATGACAAGTGTCATTGTTTTTATCTTTCTTTTATTTTAATTAAAGTATTTTCAGCCCTTTTTAAACATTTTTCATTTCCCTTCATTCTCTTTTAAAAATCAAAAGCTAGTTGAAAACAAAGAAGAAAAATCTGAAAATTCCCTCAAAACCATATCTAAGTCATCTCCTCAAGTTTATGATTTGCAAACCAAAAACTTGAAACAAGATTTGCAAACCTGAAATTCAATTCCTGCATACAATCAAATCTGCATTTTTCAAAAACCAAAAATATCAAACCTGCAAAATAAATTCCTGCATGAAATCAAGTCTGCATTTTTTTTACAACCTGAAGATCAACTGCATTTCATCCGGAGATCATCAGCGTTTTCAAAATCTGGAATCAACTTTGAAAATCAGGCCTGCATGCATGTAATTTGGACAGAGAGCAAAAGTATTTCAGTTTCAACAGCATGCAACACAAGTTTCTTTTAAAAATCAAGAATAAAGGAGCAACTAAAATTTTAAAGTTCAAGCTTTTCAAGATTTATAAACTGCTCTGTTCTTCAGATTTAATGTGAGTAACATTTTTATTAAAATAATTTAAGTATCATGGTTGCATGATTGATTTTATGATGAGTATGACTTGTGATGAGTAAGTTTCTGTATATATATCTATGAATTATCTGTAGATATTTGGATGATATGTATGCATGTCTGCTAGTATCTTTGACTCCTCTGTTTCTTGCTTAAACTCGGTTTTTATTTTTAATTTAAACCCCTACTTCTGGATCTAGCCATTTTATGATTTAGGTTACAAACAAAAATAGTTTGTTTGAATCATAAGTTTAAGTTTAAATTTTAATTAAGTTAAAATGAAATCAAACCTGCTCTGGAAACAAAAATGATCAGGAAACATGAATTTGTTTAAAAACATAAATTCCTTAATTTATTAAATTAAGATTGTGATCTGAAACCATTCAAGAAAACATGATTTTTAAAATCAGAAAACACAATATTTAGTATGGAATTTGGGAAGTGGTTCTATGATGAACTAAAAAGTTGATTTTGGGAAATTCTGATGATTTTGGGAATTTGGGGGTTTGAAGTTCCTTCTGTATGGAGTAGAGAGATCAGGCATTTCAGAAAAATTATCAACTTGATGGATAAATTTTTGGATTAGCAGTAGTGAGGGTTTTGGTTCTGTAACCCTAGTTTTTGAATATGTTAGAAAATAGGATCGTTCTCTTTCTCTGTTTGACCGAGTGTGAAGCCACTTTGGGAAAACGTAACTGGGTCCATGACAAGGTGGTGGCTGGAGTTTCGACTTAAATGATGGTCGGGGGAATGGGAGGTTTCCGTTGACAGGGTTTGGGTTTTGAGTTGCTCCGTGTTCCGGGTTTGGTTTGGGACTGTTTCTTTTGATTCTAGGTGTATGATGATGTTCTGGTGGTCGTAGGTTGGAGCATGGTGGTTGTCGATGGGTTGAGGCCAGGGTGAGGGGCCGGAGGTGATCAACGTCACGGTGCACGTGCATTCTTTTGGCTGGTGAAGGTTGTATTGTTCTGGAAAATTTGGGGGAAGTGTTCTCGAGGAATACTCGTGTTGCTTGAGGGTGTGACTCGAAGTTAGGTGGTAGATAACTCGAAGCAATTGGTTCCTGGCTCGAGTAGTTTTGTTAGTTTTTAGGTTTTGTTTCTGTAACCTATCAGTTTCCGGTTTTTAAAGTTTTAAAACTAAATTTAAACTAAAAAGAAAGCAAAGCAGTTTTAAAACTAAATTTGAAGCAAGTTTAAATTATGAAGTCAAAATGAATTTGAATTTTAGTTTTTGAAAATAAATAATTTTATAAAAGATGAAATGGTTAACAACTTAAACCTGTACAGTTTTTATATAAAGTGTTTTATAAATCTGAAAATAAAAATGAGATTTAAAACATGATTTTAAATTTAAGTTTAAAAATCTAAATGGTAAAATCTGAATTCAAATATGAATTTGAATCTTAGGATTTGGAAGAAAATCAGTTTATAAATTCTAATGTTATAATTAAGTTTGAATATTTTAGTATTTAAAACATGTGTTTTTATAAATCTGAAATGAAATTTAAAACAGTATTTTAAATTTAAATTTTTGAATCTGAATCTGAAACATGATTTGAATTCTAGTATGAAATGAAATAAGATCTTGAATTTAAATGTTTCAAAGTCACTTGAATATATTTAATGTATAATCTAAATTTATTTAAATTGATTACGGGTTAAACTATTTTTAAATGTACCTTAAGTAATTCTTTAAAAATGAAATTGAAGGGTTTTTAAATACTTAAACCTTGTTTAAGTTAAAAATTGATTTCATTTTAAATCTTAATTTAAAATGGAATTTAGATGAAATTTAAAAGCAAATTGTTTACAAATTATTTTGATAATGATAATTAAATCATGAATAAGATAAATGATTATCACTAAGTTGATTTGAACTTAGTAATTTATAATCTATTAATTGATTAAGGTAATTAAGTTTTGTAATTAATTAATTTAATTAATTAATAATTTGGGTTAATTAATTAAATAATTAATGGTTTATTTAATTAATTAAAGGATTAGTAGTTAATTATGATTGATTTAAATAGTAATTAAGAAATCAATTAATTAAATAAGTTTTGATTTAATTTAATTAATGATTTGAATTTATTAATCAAGTAATTAATAATTAATTAAGTTTTTGATTGTCACTTGATTAATTAAATAAATTAGAGATTAATAAATGGGTCTTATAGATAATTAAATTGTAATTAATATTAATTTATCTAGTTAATTACTTTAGAGAAGTAATTAATGATTTGATTTTGGTTAATGAAGGTCATTAATTTTTTATTATTTAATAATTAATTAATGTAATTAATTTTAATGATTAATGGCATTAATTGATTTAAAGATAATCATTTGAGAATTGTTTAAGTATAATTACTTAATGAAAGTAATTAAGAAATTAATTACTGATTGTAATTAATTAAGTTTATTTTGATTAATTAAGTTTAATTAATTTAAATTAATCACTGGTTGATTTGAGAAGTAATTACCAATGTAATTAAAAATGAATAATTACTTAATGAAGTAATTAAGAAGATAAATTTTTTGATGTAATTTATTTGAAGGATACTTGGATAATGAAGGAGTTTTGGAATTCAATTACTTTGTGTAATTAATATGTAATTAGTATGCAGAATAATTACTTAAGAAAGTAATTATAATTAATTACTTAGTGTAATTAATTTAGGTTTTGATAATTGAGTTATTTGGAGATAATAAAGAGATGTAATTAATTAAATATAGTCAATTACTTAATGTGATTAATCAAGAGTGATTAATCAATATGGATAGATGATAATTAATTTAAGAAGGTAATTTTAAATAAAATAATTTGGGATCATTAATTTATATAATTATGATGTAATTAAGGATGGATTAATTAAGAACAATTAATCATTGAAGGAATTAATTAATGTAATTAATTAAGGATTAATGTAATTAATTAATTAATGAGGTAATTACAGGTTAATTACTGAATTGGCTTGGAATAATTAATTTGTGGAATTAATTAAAGATTAATTACTTGAATGTAATTAAAGGATAATTAACCAAGATGATTAATTAGGGTAATTTGTTGAGAGTAATTGATTGATTGATTTATAATTAATTAAGGGATATGTAAGCAAAATTTATATGGATGAGTAATTAATTTAATTTATTTTAAATTAATTATAATAGAAGTAATTAATTTAATTCATTTTAAATTAATTATAGAATCATGATTAATAAGTCATTTCTTATGAATGTTGATTGATACTGATTACCCTGAGTAGTTGAGATCTCAGATATGAGATAAGTGATATTGTGTGATTTGGATGCTATGGTTGTGTTTGAGTTGATAATATGGATTATCTGTTGTGATGATAATATTGATTACCTATTATAATGTTGTGAATTATCTATCTGTGTGTATATAGATAATATTAAATTGAATTGTTTTAAACTTTAAAACAACTTGGACCTAAAAGACACGTTTTGGATTTCGATGAGACCGGGATCAGGTTTCCATATTTGGATATCCGAAAACCATATCGATCCAAATTAACGATAGATCGTGAATCTCAAGTGAAGATGAAGATTCAGAGTGCAAGGGTTATCGTCGTTAACTCTGAGGGTGATTCCAAAATAAGTGTAATGAGATAATGCCTTCGGTTTCGTTCGAACCCGGAACGAACTTGTATGGATTGAATGCTTTCGGAACATCGTCAGGTGGACGATGAGCATTCTAAGAGATGTGTTCTATAAAGGTAATCGTAGCCTCAAGCCTCATCAACTGGAATGATAAAACATGGGAGGTGCAGCAAGGCTTCATGGGTAGCCCCCACATGAGAGTAAGATTTACCCCTGTCTAGAAGTCCCTTTATATTCGGCTGTGTGGGCAGTTGGTTGCAAACAACTGCGGGGTTGTCTTGTTCGGAACTGTTCAGTAAGGAATGGTTCCGGCCTTGTGTTGCAGGGGAGTTAGGGTGGCTCCTCGGTACGGTGATCTAGGCCACGTACTGTGATGGGCGGTACCCCAGTAGCCCTGCCATTGTATGGAATCCAAAATCCAATAAGTGCCAACGGTTTTGATTGTATTACCCACTTTTGTAGCTAGCTGGAATTTAATGAATGTAACAATTTCGGCTATTTCATATTCCTTGAAAACCCTAGACACTATTATAATATCACCGGATTTCCCATCAAATGTTTTGGTTAGTGTACCATGTTTATGTGTGGGAAGTCTTACGTGATACCTTTCTTTCAAAAGGTTTTTAAAAGTTACGCAACCTTAACCTGTTACTCACACCAGACCCATGCCTGACCCGGAGTTTATCATTGTTTTCTTAAACTCTTGGGTACTCAAATTTTTACGAGTAGCCAAGGGATTCAGGTTGGCTCTGATGAATATTGGAGAAGCAATGGAGCAGGAGGCTTCTGCGTTATAGATATTTAGTTTCCGCTATGTGTTCTCTGTGTTGTGTTGTATTGAGTTGTAAATACTAGACAGGTGTTTATAATTGTCTAGTATGTGATGTGTATGTTATGTAACTCTAATTGATGTTGTATATTATATAATACTTATGTTATTAATATAATTTATTCGTTCCGCTGTTGAGATTCTAGTGTTGTTTCTTGTTTCTCTTCTTTCTTTTCTCTTTCTATCCCTTTCTTTCTTAATAGATGATGCAATTTTCTGTGGTGTGAAAGTCGGGTCGTCTCAGAAAATGTGTGTAAATAAAGTAGAAAAATAAAATAAAGTGGAAATGAAATAAATAAATAAATTTTAGAAAAATATAGAAAAATATAAGAAAATAGTTATTTATATGAAAACTTGTATTGAAAATTGAAAATAAAATATAACTATTTTTGGAAAATAACTACAATTATTTAAAATGTTTTAAAAATAAAAATATATACCTAACATTTCATATAGCACATATTAGAGCATGATATGACAAATAAAAATATTATTTATATAAATTAAAACCAATAATTTTGTTGAATAAATCAATTTACACACAATATTGTAAAAAGCATAACTTTCACAATATAAATCGGATTTCAACGAAACGAAAAGCAGTATTCTTGAAATTTAATTTATTTTAATAATAAAATATAAAATAAAAATATTTAAATTTTAAATTTAAAAGTCAAATTTTGACCAAATTGACCAAAATCCACTTTTTGGAAAATATTCCATTTATTCAGGTTTGGAATTATAATTCACACAAAAATCAAAATTTATATTTAAAATAACAAAATTTATCCATTTAAGAAATAAAATAAAAAATTTTAATTAGAAATTCAAATTAAAATAATTAAAATATACATTTAAAATAATCACAAAATACAGGGTTGTTACACTCTCCCCCACTCAAATCTTTTCGTCCTCGAAAATAACGAACAAGGAAAATAAGGAAAAGAAAGAAAGAAAAAACAAATAGTACCTAAAAAACAATTCCAGATTCGAAGCACGAATGCTCCGTCTCCCAGGTACAATCTCGATCATCAGTACTCCACTGTAATTTGATCAGACTAATAGATTTCCTTCTTAGCTGCTTCGTACCTCTGTCGACAATATGAAGTGTCTTCCTCTCGACAGTCAGATTAGGCTCAATATCCAAACTATCAAGAGCAGAAGGCTGAGCAAAAAGAGAGCTCAAGAGGATACCAGAGAAGACGTGAGACGTGGAGTACATCATGCACTCCAGAAATCTTCTCAGGCAAATCCAAACGCTACGCCACAGAACCAACTCTTTCCATAATGCAGAAAGGACCCTCGAAGAGGAAAAAGATAGGAATAGCTAGAAGGGAAAATAGGTTGAAAGACAAGGATGAACCATTATTTTAAAACCACTATATATTTTCAACATTTTAAACATTTTATAATATGATGAATAGTCATTTGATTCATAATTTTTAGTTTGAAGTAAACAATATTTAAAATATTTTAAATTATTTAGAAAAGTAAAATAAATGATCAGAATATCCTTTATATAATACTTTATCAAAATACCTTTATAACTCGATGTCTTAACAAGTTTACTCACGTTCCTGCAGACTCTGGCCATGCGTTGATCAGGCGCAAAAGCTAGAATTCTCCAGGTACTTAGTAGACTTGTTTCAACACCCAATGAAAATACTGGAAAACTTTTGAAAAAAGACATGGAAAGTACAATCCAAACAAATCAACCAAACCAAAACATTTGTCTAACCATGCATTGCAGATACACAATGGTTACGCCTGGAACCCCCAGGAAACATCCGTACCTGTAAGCTATCAGCCTGCTAATTACGCCATGATGACTAGTAGACCGCAGATACACAATGGTTATGCCTGGATCCCCCAGGAAACATCCGTACTCTTATGTTATCTCAGCCAGCATATTTCGCTACTAATACGACCTAAATAGGTCGCAGGATACAAAATGGTTACGCCCGAATCCCCCAACAAACATCCGTTCCCCCAGGCCATCTCAGCCAGGCGAATTGCGCTATGCAGCCGTGCTCATAAGACCATGGAGATCGCCATGAAATTCGATGAACCCTCGAGTATCATATTTGGAAAACCCAAATCGGAGAGAATAATATCGATAGAATGAATCCACATTGTGGCCACAAAGCGGATATTAAGCAGAAGGCACTTTCCATATCTTTTACTTCGAAAATATGTATCATATAATACCTTTCAAATCACTTTCAATTATCATACTTATACAAAGTCCATCCTATATAAGATTGTTTTCAAATTGAATACTTTCCAAATCAATGGTATATCAAATCACACTTATATAGACTTCGATTACATAAGATTTCTCTTTCCAAATTGGGTACCTTTTCAAATCAACAGTTTTCAAATCACCTTCATATTTATACAAATCAATTTTATATAAGTTCGGTAACTCCCAAATCAAGTATTTAATAAAACAAGGTTCTCAATTTCAATTCCTTTCAATAACGTTTCAGTTTCAAAATATATATGATTTCGCCAAATCATTTCTTCCAAATTACATATATTCAGTTTCAAAGTTTCTCAAAACAATAGGTTTAGAAAATAATCATGGTTTCCAAATCAACAAAATTTAAGTAAAACAAAATTCATTTCCAAAACCATCATATAATACTGGGTTTTGCTATTCAATCTATTTTCAAAAACAAATATCTTTCTAAGAATCAATTATACCCAAAATGATTTCCAAGTTTAATCCTTTTAATACCTTTAAACTATTTATTTCCATATATGGAAGATCCATTTACCTTTTGAAAATTACTTAGGTTTAAAAATTAAACCTTGATTTGGAAGTGTTTGAACTTTAAAAATAGTCGAAGAAATCATATTAAAAATCCAAAAGTTGGAAATCACCAACAAATCAGTAAATCAATTCCAATAGATAAGGTTATACCAAAACAAATCTGGAACTCGAGGACTGAACACCGGCTTACTTTGGATCATTTCATATATATATACATACATATATCTTTCGAATATCCAACCATACTTCGGAATCAGAAATCAAAATTTGTTTCACAAAATCACTTGCATAGCAAAGCTATTAGAGTGGCCTCTCCCCCACTCTGAAACTCAAAAATCAATGTCGATGATGTTTGCACTCATCACCGAAATTATTTTTCTACGATACAAGTGAGTTCTGGACATCTATTTTCTTGAAACTTCTTTGAAATCTCTTCGAAATCATTGGAATTCATTCAAATACATTTTAAACATTTCTTATTCAGAAAATATCTTTAAATCATATTATTATTATATATTTTCCAAAATCTTAAAACTGATTTTAAAATACCGGAGTTTGATTCCTCGAATTTCAAATATAAAACCCTTCAGTTATAAATAAGTTTTATATAAATCAAATTCTTATAAATTTTCAAAATTTCAAATCCTTTCAAAGCTTTAAATTTTTCATTTTTTGTAAAAGATATAAAATCCTTATCGAAAACATTTTACTTTTATATATAAAATGTGATCATCCTTATCAAAATAATAATTTCAATGTATGTACAATTTCAAAATACAACCAAACACAAATTTTCAAGGGATGAATCAAGGATGGATTTCAAACAAAACAGAGATTCAAATTTAGAGGAACTCTAATCAAATAGAATTCTGGTTCGAAGATAAACTCGAACGAAGATGAGATAATTTAATTACCAAATAGGAGATGATAAGCCTATATAAATCACGGGCGACCTTAACCAGTCAACCGTGACTTCAGGAATATAATCAATGTGAAAATCTAAGGAAAATCAACATACGATCGCCAGAGATAGAACCCAGGTAGAGCAGAAGTTAGATAGCATCGTAAACCGAGGATATTGAAATCTCCAGTGAATCATTGCCAATTGTAAAGGTATTTCACGCCTTTACAAATCATTCAAAGATTTGCGAAATCACCGCTCTTTATAGAGGTCCTTCAAAGTAGAGTTATGGAATGCCTCTAAATCAAAAAGGTAAAATAGGAAAGATAGGACTGGATTTCAGAACAAGTGGGAGTGTTCCAAAGTTCAAAGCATCCTAATCGATAATAATCCTAACCAAAGAGATTATTAACAGGGTGGATGCCGAAGGGATGAAGTTAGAAAATCTTAATTTCAAAATAAGAAAATTTATACCAATATAATCTTTGAAAAATCCTTTAAAATCATTTGTAAATCATTTTATACTTCGAAAATACGTTCTCTCACAAGAAATGGTTTTGAGATTGATTTCACTCATTCTAGGATATTTCTACCTTATCTCTAATGAGTTTTTGCTCCATAGACTATGGTTTGCCTAAAACCAAAACTCTAATACCAACTGTAACAACCTGATATTTTCAGCCATTCACATCCACACATGTCGGACTTGAATTGCTCAAAATAGCGCATTGTTATAAAATTTGAAGCAAATAAATCAATCATACAGAATCACAGACACAGAAATACCAGAATAACTCGCAGTGGAAATAAAATATACCATAGTAGTTCATGAAGCTACTATAACAAAGTATCAAAAACAAAATACATAATATCGGTCTGAAACAAATATAATAGAAATCCCAAATACATAGGAGATCACTAATACAAGAGCTGAAATAGATGAACTGAAACAGAAATAGATGAATAAGTAGATAAACAGAATCTCCAGCGATTCCTAGCTCCAGAAAGAGAAATCTAAAGCTAAGCTATGAATACTCAGGCTGACCCGAGCATAAAGTAAAACACAAAACACTAAAGTCAGGACATATATACATATATAATGTAAACCAACTCAAGTGAATCGTAATATTAATGCACAATAACTTAAGGATGCTTGGGATTGCCCATCCTTTAAGGGCCCGTCAAATCATCAATTAAACAGCAACAAACGCTATCATAGGAATGTCTATATTAAAGTGAACTATGCAAATAACAGTGTTAATGTGGTTAGGGTAGCGCAGAGCTGCATCAATTGTTCACCTCTAGTCACACTCTCGAATTGAAGGTAAACATCCAAAATCACAAAGCATACAGAGAAGTGTACCCATGGTTAAAATTTCAAAATGGTATTTTATACTTCGAAAATCAAATATCATTTCAAAATTCAATATCATTTTAAATTCATTTTAAAATATCAAAATATCACATCCTTCCTAACCCTCAATCATTTTTATTTAATTTAAATACCATTCCAAATCACATTTCAAAATGGTTTATATTTCAACTCAAACATTCCATTAAATCAATTAAAATGAAGTTATTATACTTTAAAAAAAATCAAATATTCAATTCCTAGAAATTTAGTCTCTTCGGACTTCATTTATTCACTTAAATTTATTAAAACGGTGAAATTTCAGCTTTCGCAGCATTTAGAAAATGCTACGGTAAGTTACATTTGAAAAAAATTCAATTAAACAAAGACAACATTTAAACTGCTGTAATAGTGTTCAAGTTTAGTTTCTACAACGACAACACTTACAAAGTGATGTAATAGCCCTTAGTTCATTTTAGCCTTTTAATTCATTTGTATCAATTACAACACTTAGAAACGCTGTAATATCCTTTACTTCAGAAATGATAGCATTTCTGAAATACTGTTGATTAAATTCCAAACTTTCAATACAATTTCATAAACAATTAAAATTTAATTTAAATTAATTTAACTTATAAAATTTAATATTTTCCACTTTAAAAAAAATCATTTAAATACCCTTTAATTTATGATTTTATAAAATGAAATTTTCACAATTAATTATCAAATCTTTTTGTTTATAATTCACTTATAAAATTAATGTAAAATTTTATAACATTTCATTTACTTTACATTTTAATTAAATTTACCATTTCATAAATTAAATTTAGCTTCCATTTTATTTTTCTTAACTTAACTTTTATTTTAAAACACATTTCACATTTTCCAAGTTAAGTTATATTTCAAATTTCAATTTTAAACATTTATTTATTTAACTATTTTTCATTTATAGAAAAGTCAATAATAAGTTATAAAATCATTTTAAATTAAAATTTAAATCAAATTATCTTATTTTCTTACTTAATTTAAACTTCATTTATAAACAAAATCATAAATTCCAAAATTAACCTATATTTCAAAGTCTACTCTACCATTTATTTATTTCACTTATTTAACTTGTAGAAAATCACTAATATTTTATAAAAATCATTTTTAATTAAATTTAAATCAAAGTATCATAATATTTACATTTTTAATTTTTTTTTAAAATTTTAGAAAAATATATATTAACCACGGGTCTATATATAATTTTCTAAGCTAAGTCAAATGATACAGAAATATATTATTTCAATCCGTAATTTACAAAGGAAAAATCCGGGTTCTATCATTTCAAACCCGCAATCCCAAGTAAAATAAAATAAAAATCGCTCCGGCCTATCATTTCAGCCCATAGCGAATTTTTCTCTATTCTAAAGTCCATTCGGGTATGTATCATTTCAACCCATAGTGATTCTATTCTACAGGGAACTTGCAGTGTGATAAACTGATATAAACAAACAGTATAACATTATATAGCAGTAACAGATGATATGACAGGTGTATAAACAGGGTTAATTTCATATAAATCATATCACAGGTAGGTATAACATGATAATATAAATCTACAGATTCATATGGTGTCAAATTACTGATTATATAAGTACAGATGTCATGTATGAATTACTCACCTCTACAAGCTGGAGATAGCACAACCAAACACAAAAACAAAGATCCAAAAAGTACGAAAGCATGAATACGGATTCAAGTGAGGGGAGAGCCAAAGTGATTATCTTGTATATAGCAAACAAAACAAGATACTGCACATGAATTTACAACACAAATCATTATTAAACAACTTGAAATGTAAAGCAACAAAGAACAACACAACTTGCCCTTGCTTTCACCACATCATATGCTTGGCCTAGGGGTTATAATGCTCGAACATGGTAGTGTGAATGGGTAAAGTATGGGTCCATAGGGTCGGCCTAGTGAGGAAGTGAAAGTCCTTATGGTTTATGACATGAAAATACAAAAGCCAAGGCCACAAAATGATTTTTTTGCAACAACAAGCTCGACCATGGGTGTGTGGTGGCTCGGCCTTGCTTGGTGGAGGACACGTGATGGTGCAATACATGCCTAGGGTCAGTTGGAGGCTAGAGGAGGTGGTTCTAGTGGTGGCAGAGAGGGTATGAAGGGGATGATGGCCTTAAGTGTTCGGCTAGGGTAGTTTTCAAGTGATGTGCAAATTTTTATGGAGTTTTGCAACATAGGGGCCACGGCCTTGACTGGTCAGTGGAGATAGATGATGGTTGCAGCCAAGAAAGGTGGTGGTGGAGGTGATGGCGAAGGAGGAGCTAATGGCCGAGCAACATAGATGAAAGCATGACAAGGATATCAATAAATCAAAGAAGAAAAGAGTAAGAAAAAGAGGAAGAATCATTACAATTTTTTTTCCAGAAATGATGGCCAAATATTTTAGAGACGAGAAGTTGTTTTCTTGTGCGAGAAATGAAAAAGAATTCGGCTGAAGAAAGTGATATGGTCGGCATAAATTCAATGCAAGTGCCACTTGAAATAAAAAGGCAAAAAGCATATCAAAGGTCATGGTAAATGAAAGATTAAAGACTCTTCATATTTCCTCTTCTTTTCTTTATTTTAAACCAATAAAAAATGTGTGTAAATAAAATAGAAAAACAAAACAAAACAAAGTGAAAATGTAATAAATAAATAAATTTTAGAAAAAAAGAAAATAGTTATTTATATGAAAACTAGTATTGAAAATTGAAAACAAAATATAACTAATTTTAGAAAAATAACTACAATACTTTAAAATGTTTTAAAAATAAAAATATATACCTAAAATTCCATATAAAACATATTAGAACATGATATGACAAATAAAAATATTATTTATATAAATTAAAACCAATAATTTTGTTAAATAAATCAATTTACACACAATATTGTAAAAAGTATAACTTTCACAATATAAATCGGATTT
Source organism: Allium cepa (assembly GCA_030765085.1). Classification (NCBI taxonomy): domain Eukaryota; kingdom Viridiplantae; phylum Streptophyta; class Magnoliopsida; order Asparagales; family Amaryllidaceae; genus Allium; species Allium cepa. Next base: position 750,679,792 of record CM060931.1, on the reverse strand, counting down.
CAACGAAAAGATAAGAAGTATTCTTGAAATTTAATTTATTTTCATAATAAAAGATAAACTTAAAAAATACAAATATTTAAATTTTAAACTTAAAAGCCAAAGTTTGGCCAAATTGACCAAAATCCACTTTTTTGAAAAATATTCCATTTATTCAGGTTTGGAATTATAATACACAGAAAAATCAAAACTTATATCTAAAATAACAAAATTTATCCATTTAGTAAAAAAAGTAAAGTTTTTAGATCAAAAATTCAAATTAAAATAATTAAATATACATTAAAAATAATCACAAAATACAAGGTTGTTACAGAGTATAAGATCATCTCTATAAAATCAAAGTTGTACTTAGTTCAACTTTGAAAATTTTAATCTTTTTATACTTAACTGTTTCCGACATTTCAATCTTATCTATCCCTTACGTAAGAAAGAGGCTAGGCAAGCCCAGGCCAGGTTTCTCCTAAACATCTCTTTAGTTTAAGCACCTCACATTCTAATCTCACGAATAGAAAAATCCAGTCTACTCATTGGCTTTTAGAACCAATATTAAACCACTTTATTTGTAATAGCTTTTTTTTAAACCATTTGTTTGAACTCTTTTAGATAAGTAAAAAACCCTAAATCATTATTAAACTACTTAAGTATCCATCTTAAAATACTTATAAAAAATATGGTAAAGAACGGTTGCGTTTAAAACTATATTTCAAAAGTTATAGAAAAGTGTTGTAAAAAGTGCTATTTAGGCTATATTGATCAAAAGACTTTTTATCATTCGAAAATTCATTTTTATAACCCAAATCACTTTTAAAACATTTAAAATATTTTTAGAATTCATTTATTTTTTTTGAACAATTTTAAAATATCATTTTCAAAGAAATCCTTTTATGGATTTCGAACTGCAAAACCATGATTTTTCAGACCTATATACTCGTTTGACCTTTACGGCGTGAAATCATGAACTACCATCGCGCGACGCGCCTAATTTTGATTAAATTTTTAGTTATCTTTTCAAACTTCACCAAAACACTTTCATATGTTTATAAAACATTTCAAACTTATTTTTAAAGCTTTTTGAAGAGGTTTAACATTCCAAATACAATAATTCATTAAATAAAGGAAAGTGATTTCCTTTATGCTTATCGACGTGTCTTTCCCTAACTTGCATATATAATCTACAATCATATTAAACAACCAAACTTTATGATCAAAGCATATTAAACATCCAGTGCAAACATCATATCATCAAAAATATAATATAAGTAAGAGTTTCTCACTTTGATTTTCAATTGAAAAAAAAGGACTATAGCCTCACCTAATCGCGATCCAAGCTCACGACTGCCAACACATTGCCTACTAGTATGCTCGGCCATTGTGTGCAAAATGTGGTGCTCGGCCAAGCATGGAAAATGAGGTGTACGACTTGTATTATTATTGAATTTACCAAAATTAGACCTAAATGTAGGTAACTTTCTCTCGGGTTTTTGGACATTCTACTCTCTGAATTTGGAAATGTAGTCAACCAAAAAGTTGTACGAAATTATTTTCTCTATGGTAAAAAATGAATCATCCAATTTGGATTAGTTATGAGGAAGTTAGAGCCGAGAGAAGAAGAGAAATTTTCGGATTCACGAAAATCAAACCCGAAAATGGGTTGACTTCTAGCTAATTTTTGGAGGTGTTACTAAAAGAATTGTGAAAAGTGGTCAAAAGAAATTTTCTTGAAAATTCTTTCCTCTATGATTTGAAAAAAAGTAACACTCAATTTTGATTTGATATGAGGAAGATGTGATTAAAAGAAGAGAGGGAATTCTCAGAACTAAATTTCTCGGCCCGAAAGTGTAATTGAAATATGCCGGTCTGAACATAGCTAAGCTTAGAATAGAAAGAAGTGGTCAACTAGAAACTTGTAGCCATCAAAACTTTGAATTGTTTTAAAAAAGGATTTGCACCGTTTTATTCGGTATTGAGAGATTTATTTAAGAACGAAGAAAAGGAAAAATAAGTGGGTATTTATATGCAACAAGAGAGGTAGATATTTATCTTCACCTTACATCATCCACCATCATTACCATCATTACTCCAACCCACACCCCACCTCACTATTTCAACCAAAATGAACCCCCCCTATGTGCCTGATTGAGTGTTTATCCTTTGATGTGTAAGTGTTGTCTAAGAGAAAGCTTAAGTAGTAAGGAAATGGTAAAATATCTTAGATATTTTCATATACGTGTATATATATGATTATATATATATATATATATATATATTTGTATATGTTAACGTGTGATGTGAAATGTATATATATGTTCATGTGTGCATTATTGTGTCATATAGGTGTCCAAGTCATATAAATAACGTTATACAACTTATATATGTCAAACCGTTACAAATTTTAATCTCGATTTCCGATCATATTCTCATTTCTTTGTTAATTTACATATATTTGTAAAAAAAATTGAAAAATATTTTCTGATCATTTTAGATGAATTAAAACGATCATATTTGAATTATAAAACTATATAAATAAATATTAAACTGTTGTTTACAAAAAATGTTATTATATTGACAAACCGATATAAATTTTCCTTATAATTTCAAATTACTTTTATAAATTTATAAAACCATTATATATCATTCATTATTACTTCATACCTAATTAAAAGTAAATACTATCATGTAAAACCATTATTTAAATAGTTTAAATAATTATTAAATCATTAAATCTCAATTAAATTTAATAAACCGATTATTAAATATAAAGGCATCATTGAAGATGTCATATATACATTCAATTTCCAAAAATAAAATAATTGATTATACTTCATATTCTTGTTTAATTATAAAAATAAGTGTATGTATCTTGCTCCATGCATGAAGTTTACGATTGTAGAGCTGATTATTGATAGTTCTCAATCATTTTATCGATTTAAATGTCAAGGAATTTTTTTTGTAAATATTCATTCAAAATAAGATTAATATCACTTATTATCACATAAAACAATATTATTTGTATTATCAACCTTTTATTTTAATAAATTTGAAAATAAATATAATTTATCAAAGTGGTAAATTTGTGGGTTGTTATAGACTTCCCTCATTAATAGAATTCCATCCCTGAAATTACCCTAAAAAAACAAAGGCTTTGCCCAAAACATATAATTTTATACTTACACACGATGTATATAGATCATTCGTACACAATATATGATTTGATATTTTATTCAAATTCACAACATTACTTCTGAACTAACGTTGATCCCCAGATCCTTTAGTGCGGACTCTGACCAGGCTTTCTGATCAGAATTTTAATTTTCCTTGCATATCTCTCAACTATGACAGAAAACTCAAATATCCAACCACAAATCCTCACAAATGTTCATCCTTAGGAATCAAGTGATAAATTATTTTTCGGATAAGTGTCAAACACTTAAAAGTTCTATACTTGAATAGTAGATTAAATCTTGCGACGAGATAATCCATATACTTCATATGTATTTATAGACCTTTCCAAAATTCTTATGAGAATACTTCATAAAACTTTCATTTTTTATTCAAACTTTAATAAAGATACTTCTTTATTAAAGTACCATTTTACATTTTTATTGCTGAACATTTTTATTAAAACACACTTCTTTTCAAATGATAGATATCTTTTTATTATAATACGTTTCTGAATATATATTAACGGTTTTTGAAAAACTCATTTTCAAAATAATTCATTAAATTGATAAATTACCATAAACATCCCTTAACCAAATATTAAATGTGAAAGCTTTCTTTATTAGTTAAAACTTACTTTATTAATTAATACTCTTTTAACTCCCTTTATACATATATTCTCTTTATTTATACCGGTTTTAATATTTAAAAAAGTATTTATATACTTATTCAAATGTTACAACTATATTCACAAATTACTTAACAAGTTTTTTTACCTTTAAAACATAATCAAAGAGATTAAAACAATTATTACTTAAACATTGTTATAATGAACTTCTCATTTTATAACATGTTAACTATAATATTTTCTATCTTTTTCTAAAAAACTCCAATACTTGCTTTTACCTTTAAAATCCCATTATTAAAAATCTAAATACACCCATAAGATTTCTTCCAAAGTGCCCTTCATGATTTTAAAAACAAATTTTGCTAAAACATCATTTACTATAAACCCAAAACCATTTATTAATAACTTTAACCATTCCATCTAAAGATTAAAGCATACTTATGCTTATCGATTAAGATAACACAGTTTGATAAAAATTGATAACCATCAATTAATTTATCAATTAATGATTCATATTATCCTTTTTAAAGTAACTCAAAAATAATACTAATGAACTAGGTACCACCAATAGCATCACATATTTCCTTAACAAGAAGGATAAAACTAAAGAGAAGCATTTACCATCCAAATACATCTCCTGCCCATTTTTAGTTACTTTCAAGCCACTCAAATCAATAAATCATAAGATTGTTTTTCATTTCTATGATGACCCAGGATTTTTGACGTTGTTATTGGGAAATTGATTGGTTTTAATTATTTAAATATTGATTTCTATAAGTTGAATTTTTGGTAGTTAAAATATCTATATCTATAAATTGATTTAAAACTATGTTAATTTCAAATATAATTTTGAATATGATAAATTTATATATATAGATATATATAAACTCCACCAATTAAATTCAACGTAAAATATCCATAGATGTATATACATAGAAATATACAAGCTTTATGTTGTTTAAATATATATATATTTCTACGCAAGTATGATAAAATAAATATAATAGTGTATATGTATGCATATCTATATATATATATGTGCAAATAATATTATCATAAAAAAATATGGACTTACATATAAATACATAAGGTAAGAGCTTTATGATAGTAAAACATATATAAGTAAATGTATATGTATTTGTGTTACATAGAATAGAAAATAGGTAAATGTATGGTAATATAATAATGTACATGAAAATTCCTTAATATATATATAGTATATGAGAATAAATGTTTATGCATATGGGACATCATCGTGGAAAGCATTAAATTTAAGGCATACAAAACATTGAATCAATTTCAAAATCAAAATCAAAATCAAAATCAAGCCTTTCATAAAAGATCATATCATTCAAAAATAAAATCACTCAAAGGAAAGGTGAAAAGAAAAATAAAATAAAAATAATAAAATGTGAGAGCCTGTACAGTATATGTTACTAGGCTTACATTGTACACCATCCCCTCTCCATTATAAATACCTAGACTAACTACACGTTTACAACCTGACTTTTCAAAAACATTAAAATCCAAAGTGTTGCCATTTAAACCAAAAAAAGTAAGCTGAGTGTTACGGTTTCAGGGAGTGGATAAATCAAGACAAGCAGCAGTTCTTCTATTATCTTAAATCATGAGTAAAAGTAAAATCTTTATCTACTTTATAATACTAATATGCATCTATGTGTTTGGAAATTTGGATAAAACCTTTAATTTTGATTCACTTATGACTTATATATGTGTGTAAATCATGTCAAACACTCTCTAACTCAAAGGTACGAACACCTCTGTTTTATAAAAATTAAATATGGATCTTCCAACTTCAAAAATCACCACTTCACAATCCATAGGGTTATGATTCTAAAAAAGAAGATGGGTTTTTTCGAGTGTATATGCTTCTAAAATTTGTTTCATGGGATACCATGTAGTATAGAAGGAGAAAATATATTTTTACAGTAAGGAATCTAGAAATGTACGAGTCTTGAGTACCACAATTTAGTAAATTGATTTCATAAATGCAACAGTTACTAAAAATCATGATTTTTGGAAAGGGTTTGATGACTTTTAATTTTGTATTGAGCGAGAAATAGATAGACGGACAGAAACTGCATTTCAACGAAATTGGGACGGCCACGGCAACTTGGGGACTTGCCATTGGTTGAGGAGACTGTTGGGGTAATGGCCGAGGTAGGGAAAACGGTTTGACAGTTTTCCATGGCGTGTGGCATCAAGGGAAGGTCGACTTAGGGTTTAAGGTTGTAGTTGTATGGTTTCGATTTGGGGAGAATGGCGGCATCAAAGAGGAAGAAGCAAGCGTGCACATGTGGGGGAAACGAGGGAGGAGGCTAGGGCAAAGACATGGATGGGGTCCGGTGATGGATGGCAGACCGGGGTGGAGTGGCAAGGCGATGTTGTAGCATCAGTTCTTCGATCAAGGGTGGGTGCGTGGTTCGATTTCAACTGGGGGATTCAAACGTGGCTCCAGGTAGATAGACGAAGGAAGGAGGTCATGGGTGATGTGGCGGAACGGTCGACGGCAAGGTGGATGGTCATAGTGTTGCATGCACGATTGCGTGAACTCCTATGTGCACATATCTCGTCTGGAAGTAGGGAAAGACAAAAAAAGGGAAGAAGAGCATATGGGCCGAAGGAGGGAAGGAAAACAAGAAAGAAAAAAAGAAAGAAAGGGAGAAAAGGAAAGAAAAAGGAAAAGAAAAAAAGAGGATGTAAATTATATATCTTTTATAATAACTTCAGTTATTAAAAACCCTAGTATTTTTTTCTTAAATACAAACCAATATGAGTATTTTTGTATCTAATCCTATTATACGTAGTATAATTAGTATTATGGATTTTTCATAAATTAGAATTAATGATATTTTATAATTAAAATGGGAAATTAATTAATTAATATTGTTTGACTTAAAATTTATGTAAATTAAGTTAGGTATTAAATAGAGTGTTAATTTTAACTAACAAAAAATATATTGTCATATAATTTCTTTAATTTGAATTAAAAATATAAAATGGATTTGGTTAATTTAAGAAAATAAATGAGACGACCTGGATTTTCGCGTTCGAAAATCAACATCCATACTTCAACTCGTATTCGAATGCCGTAGATTCAAACGTTGAATCTGATTCGCTAGAGCTTATAACACATTAAGTACAACTACACAGCAGAAGAAAACAATGAATATATCGTTGATACAACAATGAATACAATATCTGATGCAATAAGATACAATAGATCTATAAATATCAGAGCAGAATACAACAACGGAAAGATTTCACCAACAACAAAGGCTTCAAAGAGATCCAATGCCCAAATTGCAACTCCATCTTTAATACTCCAAAACCAAACAGCTCATCCCAAAAGCTTCGAAGACTCCAATCCAATAAGCTCGAATCACCATCAAGTTGACTTAAGCAAGGTCAGTCAAGTTGAACAAATGCTATCGCCAAATCCAAAGGCTGGATGCTATCGAATCTACTCCTACTATTTGATTATCTGAAAATCCCAACTTTAGGCTGCCCGTATGGAAAATTGTGGGCACCCAGAGTTTAGAAAGGGAACAATAAACTCCAAGTCACTCATGAGACTAGTGTGAGCAAACAAAAATAGTTTTGTATGCATAAAAAAACAAAAGAATTTAAGAGAAATTCGCAATGCTTTTTGGAAAATGAAACTACCATAAGCCCTCCTCGCACACACACAATGCAAGCGCACAATTGGAGGAGATTTCTCCTTATGATAGTCAAACATGCTTGATATGCAAAAACCTTTTGATAATATTACTATTAGTGCGTAGTGCAGAAAACACTTTCCAAAGTATAATATTAATCTTAGGCATCATAGGTACCATTATATTATGCCTGCTATAGCTACCACCTGAGGTGGCATGTTATAAAACTGCAATCGTAAAGGGCGCGTATTGGTGATTGGATTTCCAACAAATGGTCAGGCTAAGGAACTTCCTATTACCACATGGGTACGCCTCTGGAGGGACGCCCTGAGAACCTACCTGGATCTCTGCCAACACAAGGTCGGGTTACCCCTATCCGGAAGTAACACCTACAAGTATGCCATCCTCGGTCGTAACCAACCTTTATCCGAGCGCTTGACACCAACAACCACAAAGCAATGTATTTGCAGTATCCACATAGGTTAAATATCTAGGCTCCATACCATGATACCACCTCTATCTAGAAGAAATGGACATACCCCAGGGGTGCGACCCCTAAATAACCTTGCCGCATTCTTCCTATTTCGACCATTTCCGGGTAATGAGGTCCTGATGCAGTCTCGTCCACAAAGCTATGCTTTATACAAAAGCCATGCTTCGATTAATAAATGATCAGTAGCACTTCGTATGCCACATTACCAAATTAGGAATGTATCACTAGTAACCATCAATTACATAACCTCTTAGCTCAGACGTCTCAAAGAAGGGTGTAAAGCTAAGAGAATAAATTCTCCGCCACCAAACAAAAATGTATTTGATAGAAACCATCCTTACACCTCAAAGTGTAATGTCAGGCGCACATCCATACAAGTCTGTTCCGGGTTCGAATAGAACCAAATGCACTTCATAAAGAAGCCCTTGCAAATCCGGATAATCCCTAATCATGTCCGGACTTCCCATCCCAAAGGGTGATCAAATCTCTATACCAGGGATCAGCCGGTGCAGAGACATTCGATGAGTTATCCTTTCGCTTTCGAAAATATCCAGTCTTCACCACCGGTCTTCAAATGCTATCCTTATCGTCGTATCATTATTCGGAATGGGTTATACGACATAAGGTCCTCTCCCGGGTAAACCGAATAATGAAAGCAATATTTAAAAACATATGGATATTGAGATCTCAGTTAAGTCACAACTTAAAGCCCAAAAACCTTTCTTCAAATGCTTTAAACAAATTACCATTTTCAAATCTTTAAACAAAAAGATTCACTTTACAAAGTTCACCAATCTTACATAAAGATTAATTCATACCTTTTAAAACAATTCCATTTCAATCCCAAATCTTTTATACAAAAGATACCAAGATCCTCTTATTTTGGAAATAAAGTTCACTACTCTTTAATCAAGATTCACTAATAGCTTTCAAAACAATTTTCATTTCAAACTTGAAATCTTTTCAGCACAAATTGGAAATCCTTTCTTTATATGAAAGCTACTATTATTTGAAAACAAATAGTTTTCGTTTCGTAAAAATACGATTACATTTGTACAAGTTAAATCCCTTCAAGTATAAAACTTGGGTTAAACTGAAATTCCCAAAACACTACTTTTAAAATGGTTTAAAACCCATATAAACACATTTATAACTTGTATGACCTTTTTAAATCATAATTTCCAAACATAGAATTCAATTTCAAATCTTGAATTTAAATTCAAATCTTGAATTTAAATTCAAATCAAACTATTTAAATTTAAAACTTTATCAAGTTATTCAAAATAACTTTTATCTTTAAAACTCCTTTTCAAATGCTTTTCATATTTAACCCAATTCCATTTCCCAAATTATTTGGATTCAAAATTCAACTTTAAAACCATTTCAAAAATCTATGACTTAACCAGTTTCCTCGTGCAACCCATATTTGTGTGTGTATGGTGTAGTCCAGTGGTTTTACACAATTGTGCAACATCATCAATCATCATATATTTAAGCACAACAATATCGATAAGCGGTATAATCTATAACGTATATCTTCATTCACAGATTCACAGATAGATATATATAAATTTATCACAGATAAGTAAATTACATTCATCGTAGATAAGTAAATTACATTCACCACAGCTCAAATCAAAATAGAGCATCACACATCAGGGATATCAAACAATTCACAACATTCCATACAATCCAAACATCCATAAGTAAGATCAATTAATTATCTAATTAATTTAAATCTGATTAATTGCTTATGAATAAATTACTAATCTTGGTTAATTAATATTAATTAATTACAAACCATCTTAATTAATTATCCTTTAATGATAAATTAATTAACCTTTAATAATTATTAATTAATTCTTAATTAATAAATCAATTAACCTTAATTAACAAATCATTTAACCTTTAATTATTTAATTAATCTTTTAATTAATCATATTAATTAATTAACCCTTAATTAGTTACCATTTAATTAATTATCCTTAATTAATTACAATAAGCGATTATCCTTAATCACTTATATTAATAAATCACAAATTAGTTACATTGAGTAAATACCCTTTTATCATTTGATTAATCAGTGTTAATAATTAATTAATTATTTTTAATTAAGTAACTATCTTTAAGTAATTAATTACCTTTAATCATCAATTAAGAACTTAATTAATTATTCTTCAATTACCATCATTAAGATTATCCTTTAAGTAATTAATTATCTTTTAATTAAATTACACAAAGTAATTCGCTTTTTAATCAATTACACAAAGTAATTTATACTTAATCACTTAATTACACCCTTTAAATTAAGATAAATACTTGAAACTATTATCATACAAAATCATTCAAGACCTTCTTGATTAATTAAGGATTAAAACACTTATTTAATCACTTTTTCCATCACAGCATTATAATTTTGAAAATACTTGTTAATTAAATTTAATTAATTAACTAATATAAAATTATTAATTACCAAAACAATTTTGAAAACATTTCAACTTTCAAATCTTTGACGCTTGTTTTAAAACTGGTTTATAATCTTGATTCGAAAAACTTGGTCAATATTTCTTTTGGAAATATGTTTAAATATTTTACTTTGAAATTAAATTAAAAACAATTTCAAAACATCCTCGGCCCAAACCTAGAAATCCCGACCAGGGACTCGAGCCACATCTAACTTTTCCCGAGAATTACCCCGAGCACGTACCTTCTTCTTCCCTTTCTTGTTTTCTTTTGCAAAAAAAACTGTTATTAGTTATTAACCTTCACTTGAAACCCCGAAGACAAGCTCGAGCAAAACCCTCCTTTCCCCGAGACTAGCCTGAGTAAACATCTTCTTTCTTGACCACTACCACAACCCAGATATATCCATGCTCGCGTGCACGTGCACCGTGATTGCCAGAGCTTCGATCAACTTCACCGTCGTTTACAAGTCGTTTACGACTTCGACCATTGACTCGAGCACCCAGAAACGTTGCACTTATCTGGAACCAAAATTTTGTACACCCAGCACTACCTGGTATCATAACCCGATCGACGCCATCTCCCTTTGTCGACAATTCCAACCACCACCGACCATGCCCCCTCGACCAAAGCATCTCCACTCGACAATGCTTAGATTCCCCTGGTCTTGTCAATTCCGATGCCTTGTCGACGATGAACTCCCCTTCAAATTCCCATTGAACCAAACTGGGTACAAAACCCTACAACCTCGTCGCTCTCCTTCCATGATGATCGGAATTTTCTGCCATTATTTTTCCCTTAACCATCGATGTTCGAACCTTCTTCTGGCCAGAGCACGTTGAACGTAAACTTGCTGTTTGATGGAATTTGGCCCAAATGCCTTTTTCGTTTATCATATAAATTCGTGACAGTTCCCAAACTAAAAATCTTGAAATTATTGTCTAAAATCATAATTTTCTAAGACGAGTCAAGTTATAGAATCCAAACAAGAAATCATGATCATTGATTTTTAGACTTATATAGGATCATCTCTGTATTTTATCAATTTTGAAATAAATATTCAACTTGCTCACTTGAAATTATTTTTAAAACTTATATCACATCATTACAAACATTTCACCTTTAGAAATTATAGCTTGAATATATTTGGATAGGAAGATATTAATTTATTTGTGTAGATTTGTGCCTGTGATTCCGACCAGAGGAATACATATAGATTCACAGACATGCACACTATATATACAGAGAAGTTCAACCACTTTTTTGAAATAAAAACATTCATGCAAACACATTTATCACATCTATTAACATATTAAGGCTTTTAAAATAAAAATGAGGTTTGCTCACCTTATCTTGAAGACACAGAGGACTGGTTAGAAATCTGGAACTAAATATATTGAAGCTGAACTTAGGTTTGTTATTTGAACTTGCTTTTGATCTTGAGTTGCATCTGATCATTGTTTTGATCTGATTTTGGATTTAACCAGAACTTGCATTTCACTTGCTTTACCAGGTTTTCGATTTTTCTTTGAGTTGAATTGATCTGACTTGTTCTTGATCAGGCTTCTAGGTTGTAGTTTAATTTGCGAATTGAATCCTAAAGCTTGCTTGTGATGATACTTCAGATTCAAGATGCTTTTTGAATTTTGGTTTCCATTCTGTTTTTGGTCTTGATGTTGATTTCTTTTTCAGTTTTTTCTGGTTTGATTTGTTTCCAGGCTGAAATTTACTTGATTTTCATTTTCCAGGTTTATGAATTGAGGTTGTAGTTTTGTTTTCAGGTTATTCTTCTCTATTTTAATTCTCATTTTTTGATTAAATGAAGATGTTGAAGCCTGGTTACTTCTTAATTTTGATGTTTATTTTCATTATAAATCTAAAAAGAAAAACAATACATCTTGCCACTTGTTTTGTTTTGTTACACTTGTTAATTGTATTTTAAAAATCTTTACACTTGTTAACGTTTGTTAACACTTGTTCATGCATAAATTTGAGAATATACAAATGTCATATGTAATAATATTATGTTTAAACCCTTACTTAATTTAATTTACAAATTAAATTTTAACCCTTGTTTAATTAAGTATTTATATTTTATACCTTTTTATTTTATAAATTACTTTTGTTCTTAGATTTAAACTATTTAAACAAATTTTATTGTGACGACCTACCTTTATATCCATAGAAAGACGTATCATCAATAAGAAAAGAAAGGGATAGAAATAGAAAAGAATAGAAATAAAGAATAACAACACCAGAATCTCACAGCGGAATGGAACAAAATATAATACATCACATAACTATTACATAGTTTTACATATATCAGAGTCATACAATATCATACAACAGGACAGTCATATATATATATATGTGTGTGTGTGTGTGTGTGTGTGTGTATCCTTCAATACATACATCCAAAATACAATATACATCAACTACATAGCGGAACTATATAGATAGATACATACGTCTGGTCTTCTTCTCCTGGCTCCTAGAGAAACCAAAATCCAAACCTATCACTTGGCTACTCATAAAAATTTGAGTACCCAAGAGTTTATGAAAAACAAAATATAAACTCTGGGTCAGACATGGGTCTGGTGTGAGTAAACGGGTTAAAGTTGTTTAACTTTGAAAATCATTTGAAAATAAAGGTATCACGTAAGACTCCCCACACATAAATACGGGTAAGTTTTTACCTTACGCTAACCAAAACATTTTTTATAGGAAATCCAGCGATATTATAACAGTGTCTAGGGTTTTCAAGTAAATAGAAAGTAGCCGAAATTGTTACCTGATTAAATTCCAGCTACTAGCCACAAAAGTGGGTAATACAAATCATAACTGTAGGGTCTCGTAGGGAAAATGGATTTCCATCAATGGCAGGGCTACTGGGGTACCGCCCGTCACAGTATGGGGCCTAGATCACCGTACCGAGGATCACTCTCGACCCCCTACAACACAAGGCCGGAACCATTCCTTACTGAATAGTCCCGAACAAGATAACCCCGCACTTGTGGCCAACAACTGCCCACACTGCCGAAAAAAGGGACATCTGGACAGGGGTATATCTCATCCTACTTGGGCATGACCCACCTAACCTTGCTACATCTCCCCTGTTTTAGCCATTCTCGGATATGAGGCTTGAGGCTGCGATTACCTTTATAGAACATATCTCTTAGAATGCTCATCGTCCGCCTAACGATGTGCTGAAAGCATTCAATCCATACAAGTTCGTTCCTAGTTCGAACGAAACCAAAGGCATTATCTTGTTACACTCATTTTGGAATCACCCTCGAAGTTAACGACGATAACCCTTGCATTCTGAAACACCATCCCGACCTTCACTTGAGATGTCACGACCTATCGTTTAATTTGGATCGATGTGGTTTTCGGAATATCAAATTGACACCCGATCACGGTCTCATCGAAATCCAAAGGCCATTTTAAAGGCCAAGTTGTTTAATAGTTTTAATCAGTTCATATCAAAATAGTTTGATTAACTTCACTTAATTAATTACTTAAGAATAAACCAACTTTTATCTTGCTTGATTAATCACTAATTAATCAACTTATTAAATTTATTAATTACTACTAATTACTCATTTAATTAATTAATTCTTAATTATTAATTTATAAAAGTTAATTACCCATTTAATTATCACTAATTATTTAATTAATAATTAATTACCAATTAGTTAATCATTTAATCCTTAATTAATCACTTAATTAGTTAACTACTATTCATTAATTAACTTTAAGTAGTTAATTAAAATCTTAAGTTCAAACTGATTTAACCACAAAATTATTAATGTCAATCTTCAATTACAAATTTATTTAAATTATTTATTTAATTACATGTATAAATAAATTTGCATTCCTAATTTACTTACTTAAATTAATTAAACATTTTACATTAGCAAACCTTTCTTCATAAGTTTTAAATCAAAACTTAACTTAAAACTTGTCAACATTGTTAACTTTATTATTACTAAACTTTATTTAGCAAAATAACTTAAAAGATTATCCACTAGGGATAGAACCCGAAGCAAACACTTGGTTTACTCGAGCAAAAGTCATGTTCTCCCCTACTCTTCCCCGCGTCCCTCTCTTTCACCTTCTTCTTCTTCTACCTATTCTTTTTTTATATTAGCTTAAGTTAATAACTGCAGTATTATAAACATACTCACGCACGCACCATGGTCAAACTCGAAGCAAACTCCCCATTCCCTTGAGTGATAACTCGCGACGACTCAAACGCGACCCCATTGACACCATACGCCACCATGCACGTGCACGGTGGTTCGCTACCCCTCCGGCAACCCACGATGCCTCCTACAAACCACAAATCGACCTTACATTCAAAATCAAACCCCAGTTCAACATGAAAAGTTCGAAATCAAAATACACCCATCTGTCCGAACCAGTAGCTCGAACACCCAAGGGAAAAACGCCTCGACCCTCGAACGCCGATCACTAGTGACAACGATGCCTCGGCCACACCTTGGCCATAACCTCCTCTACCATCTCCTCGAAACTCGTACGGCTCAATCAATTCAAGGTGGCAGAAACAATAAATTACAGAACACAAAAAAAAACTCGAACCAAAACCTTATTTTCGATTCGACTCAGTAAATCTTACATTAGAAAAATTTTCTAGCATTTTTCCTAGATTCGTGCATTATCAAACTAGCTATACAACAAATTTCAGTAGCTAATATTTGTTAATCCAACAGAAATTGATAAAAATGCAATTTGAGTTCATTTACGAACTGCACCTTGAATACTTACTTAAAAATCATCATTCTTGTTTTAAAAATCTTAATTTTGTATGTTTATTCAAGATATGGGATCAAATTAACAAATTAAAATATTTGAATTTTAATATAATGATTTCTTTATACTGTAACTTGAATAAACAATATCTATATTATACTGTTATGCTTCAAACAAATTTCCAGGATTATGATTTAAGTTAAACAAACTTCATTAGCTTAAATTCCTTAGTTTAAATTGAATTTGCATGAAGAAATATCAAATTTCCTACTGTTCTTTGCTCTGTAACCAACAATATAGGAAAACAGATCCTTAAACATTTACAGTGCACTGAAAACATACAGATTACTAGTTTAAACTATATAACAAGCTCAGAATTTCATGAATCAATTACCCAGTTTTAAAATTTAAAAAGTAGTATGTTTACTCACTTGAAAAACAATCTGAACAAACAACTTCCTGATTAAAGCACTGCAGTTTGAATTCCTGTAAGCCTCCCTGCTTTGTTGTTGGATTTGTTTGAGTTTATAAAGTAAAGATGTTGTTTGTTTATTTTTTTTCAGGTTTGTTTCTAAGTTTTGTAAACGAACTAAAAATGAGATGATGTGTAAATAGAAATAATTTTGAACAGCTATTGGTTACAACTGGTACAAGCTCACCCTGTTTTGATCAGATTTGTGTTTAATATACTGCAAATTTGAAATGATATTGTATATTTCGGCTGAAAGGATTTCTTGCAATTGAATTGACAAAATGTTGTGCTAATTAAATGCATATGTCCTCATATTAGTTTACACATAATTAATATTGGCTGATATTTGTATTTTGTGTACAAAGATATTTTTGAATACTATGTGAATAAATTTGTCTCTTTGCACTATACATATATGTTATACAGGTTATGAAAATAGTTTGTCTTCTTTTCTAAACTTATTATGTATGTATATGTAGAATTATTATAGTTATTGTTAGCATAGTTTCTTAGTTTTATTCTATTTTTAATTTTCAAATATTTGACTTATAACATTGAATTTTTATTTGTATATTTTATATTTCTATTTATATCTTATATTTACATTATAGTTTTCTTATGTTTATATATTTATGTTTATAACCATATATTGTTTTATACTCATGTTTAATATTCATGTTTAATATTGATAAGGTTGTTTATTTTTAAACATTATTATTAAAGATTACATTTATATATATATATATATATATTATCATATGTTAATAATATAGAGTCTTTAATTTTTATTGAATAAGACAGATTTTAATATAAATATTTTTGAAAGAATTTATTTTAGATTTTTAAATCAAAATTTCTTTACCAAACATATATATAAATATTTATAACAAATAATGTCCAAAGATTTTATCAGTTTATAAATTGAAAAGCTTGTATTTCATTTGAATTAGATTAAATATTTAATAAAATATATTGCCAAAATTTTGGATCGTTACATTCCTCCCCCTTAAAAGAATTTCGTCCCCGAAATTTAAAACAAAAGTTAATTCAAAAGCTTTTATATTAACAATCCAAACATGCATATCATCCATACAATAGAAAACAATCAAACAGTCTATCCAGACAACATCACTAGTTATCCGGACACAAATCCGGATGAGCTTTCCTAAAACTATCCATAGTTTCCTAGGTACAATCTCTTGGATCCTTGCTCCACTGCACCTTGGCAAGCTTCACTACTTTGCTCCTGAGTTGCTTCTCGTCTTGATCCACAATCCAAACTGGATTCCTGACCACAGTCAAATTCGTATCGACTTCCAAATCTTCCTGGACTAATGGTTCTACAACTAGTGATGGGTCATGAACAAATTTCCTTAGATAGGATACATGAAATATATTATGAATTCTAGACATCTGCTCTAGCAATTCAATTCTGTAAGCTACAGCTCCAATTCTTTCCAGCACTTGGAATGGTCCTATATATCTTGGAGCAAGTTTTCCCTTCTTTCCAAATCTTATAGCACCTCTGATTGGGGAAACTTTGACAAAGACTAAATCTCTGATCTCGAATTCCAATGGTCTTCGCCTTTTATCAGCATATTTCTTCTGACGATCCTGAGCAGCTTTCATTCTTTTCTTGATAAGCTCAATTTTCGCTGAAGCTTCTCGAATTAGATTAGGTCCTAGCACAAGACGATCTTTCGATTCTATCTAACAGGATGGGGATCTACACGGTCTTCCATATAAAGCTTCATAAGGAGCCATCTTAATACTTGCCTGATAACTATTATTATAAGAGAATTCCACTAGATGGAGATGGTCTTCCCACGATCCACCAAAATCCAAAACTCAAGCTCGCAGCATGTCCTCAAGAATACGATTAAGCCTTTCCGTCTGTCTGAGGATGATAGGCCGTAATCAATCTCAAACTCGTTTCCATTGC
The DNA here is from genome assembly GCA_030765085.1 of Allium cepa. Lineage (NCBI taxonomy): Eukaryota > Viridiplantae > Streptophyta > Magnoliopsida > Asparagales > Amaryllidaceae > Allium > Allium cepa. The sequence goes on along the minus strand of CM060931.1, from coordinate 750,662,185 downwards.
TGATTGCAGAGCCTTCCAGAATTTACTGGTAAAAATAGGATCACGGTCACTTACTATACTGACTGGAACACCATGCAATCTGACTATCTCCTTCAAGAAAATCTCTGCCAGAGAAGCTGCAGTACGAGTTGCCTTAACCGGTATAAATTGGGTGCTCTTAGTTAAACGATCAACAATAACCATCGTTTCCTTTCTTGGTTCTAGGAAAACCATCGACGAAATCCATCGAGATCATTTCCCACTTCCAATCTGGAATTTCCAAAGGCTGCAATAATCCGGCTGACTTCTGCTGATCTCCTTTAACTTGTTGGCAGATGGCACAACTATTCACGAACCTAGCTACATCTTTCTTCATGCCCGGCCACCAGAAAATTCTTCTCATATCTTTATACATTTTGCTGGGTATATATTCAATTTGGAACGATGACTCTCAAACAACACCTCCTGTTTCAATTCTTTGAAATTCGAAACACAAATCCTCCCATTAATCCTCAGTGTCCCTTGGTCATCAATCTTGAAACTGTAACACTGACCCATCTTAACTTTCCCAATGATCCCTCTTAATCTATTATCTGATTCTTGCTTGCTTGAAATCCTTTCAATAAGAGATGAAACAATTTCTAGAAGAGACAGGACCGCATTCCTCCTAAGAGCATCAGCTACAACATTCGTCTCTCCCGGGGTATACAGAATATCCAAATCATAAAATGCCAGAAACTCGACCCACTGCCGGTGTCTCAGATTAAGATCTTTTCGAGAGAAAAGATATTCCAACGGTTTGTGATCCGTGAATAATTCGAATTTCTCTCCCAAAAGATAATGTCTTGAAACCTTCAAAGCAAAAATAATGGCTAACAATTCTAAATCATGTGCAGCATAGTTCTTCTCATGTGGCTTCAATTGCCGACTCGCATATGCAATCACCCTTCCATTTTGCATCAGAACTACTCCCAGACCAACTATACAAGCATCAGTATAAATCTCGAATTTGCTCTTTCCATCTGGAATAGCAAGCACTGGTGCACTGGTCAACCTTGTCTTCAACTCTTGAAAAGCTTCTTCACACTGGGGCGTCCACTTGAATTTAGCTCACTTTCTTGTCAGCTTAGTAAGATGCGAAGAAATCTTGGAATAGTCCTTGATAAATTTTCTATAGTAGCCAGCCAATCCCAAAAAACTACGAACTCCAGTCGGTATCTTTGGCTGCTTCCACTCCAGAATAGTTTCAATCTTCACTGGATCAACAGAGATACCTTCACTAGAAACAATGTGCCCTAAAAATTTGACTTTCGATTTTCAGAAATGGCACTTGGAAAACTTTGCCTTCAAAACATGCTCCCTTAGAGTTTCCAATACAATTCTCAAATGTTGCTTGTGCTCTTCTTCAGACTTAGAGTAGACCAGAATATCATCAATGTATACCAGAACGAACTTATTTAATACATCCCTAATGACTCGGTTCATCAGGTCAAAAAGTAGGCAGGAGCGTTGGTTAACCCGAAATGCATAACCAACCACTCATAAAAACAATTTGGTTCCCTAAATGCAGTCAAGGGAATACTGTCCTCAGCTACCCTCAACTGATGGAAACCTGAAGCTAAATCCAGTTGAGAAAAGATAGAAGCTCCATGCAACTAGTCAAAAAGATCATCGATATGAGGAAGAGGATATTTATTACGGACAGTCACTTTGTTCAATTCTCTATAATCCACACAGAACCTTAGCGATCCATCCGATTTGGTGACAAACACCGCAGCAGAGCCCAAACAAGAAAAACTGGGCCTAATCAACCCCTTCTCCAAAAGATCCTGAGTCTGCTTAATTAACTCTTCTCTCTCCCTAGGAGCCATTCTCCTACTAGGCTGAATCACCGGCACTGCCCCTGGAATCAAATCAATATGATACTCTATCTCTCGATGTGGTGGCAGACACTTAACTTCCTTAAATACATCAGGAAAATCTTTAACCACATCGATATCTTCCATCTTCTCTTGAGAAGTCTCAATCCCATGCAAAAGACTGCTCAAGTGAATTCTAGAATTATCACACGACACTCTGGCAATTCTACCCAGATTAGTTTCCAGCGAAACTGTTCTCTCATCACAATTCACGACTGCTCTATACTTATCAAGCCAATCCATCCCCAATATAAGGTCAAATCCCTTAAAATTCAACACATAAGGGTCACAAGAAAAACTATGGGATAGATAAGAAATCTTCAAGTCCTAACAGATCATATCTAATTTGGTCACCCCTCTTATAGGATTAGATACCAAGATGGGACAATCTACAGTACTAGGGGTAAGAAAGAACTTCTCTACAGATTCCAGAGAAATAATACTCAAAGAAGCACCCGAATCAAACAAAACTTTAATATACTTGCCATCTAAAAGTAGTGTACCTTTCAATACTCCCTTACCTTGAGAAGCAGAAGATGGACCGGCTTCTAGAGCAAAGACCTTACTCTAAGGCGCCCTCTGCAAAAGTGGACAACTCTTGATCATGTGATCTAGCTGGTGACAATTAAAGCATAGAGATTTTCGAACCAAAGCTAAACCCGGTCCACTATGATGCGGTTGCTGCTAAAATCCTTTCCTCGGACACTTATTCGCCAAGTGACCTTCTTGTTGACAAATATAGCATTTGTGAGGTCCGTTGTTACTTCCAGGCTTCTTTTTGTTCGGCTCCTCCAATTGGGATTGAACTTCCGCTTATTCGGATAGTGAAATTCCCTCCTGATGCTGCTATTAGTGTCATTGATTTCTTGTTCATCAAATTCTCATATCTCAAAGCCATATCAATTAAATCAATAAAAGATCCTTTCAAAAGCACCGTCATCTTTTCATGAAATTCTAGCATCAATCCTTGCACAAACATTTCGTTCTTTTTGAGGGGAGTATCAATGAGCCCTGGTCCATAGCAAGAAAGTTCATTGAATTTTGTCTCATACTCAGAAATAGACATGCTTCCCTGCTTCAAATTCAGAAAATTCTGATACAATTGAGTTTTCCCTGCTGTTGGCATAAATTTCTCCTCAAATAACTCCTTAAATCTTTCCCATGAAATGTCTTCCTCAGAAATGTTTGCTACTGTTGAATCTCACAAGGCTGCTGCGCCTCCCTGCAATTGCCACGATGCCATTTGCGTCTGCCGTTCATCAGACAATTTCATACTCTTAAAGATGCGCTCACAAGAGTGTAGCCAGGCTTGAACTTCAATTATCGATTCTGACCCATTAAATGGTTGGCCTCCAAGGTTGATGAAGTCTTTGCATGAAGCGGTAAAACTAACCTGAGGCGGTACTGGATTTACAGCCTCACTAGCATTTTGACTTCGTCCATTATCAGTCGAGGTATTGCCCCTACCTCTGCCTCTTCTTCCAGAACTCATGTTGGCCACCTAGACAGGTAACTCAACAAATTTAGATAGATATATATATATATATATATAATTATATGAAATTACAAATACACACTCTCAAGATAGATATTATTCCAGAGCCTAGGTACTCGCTCAACCTAGCGCTCTGATACCAACTGTGATGACCCGCCTTTCTATCCATAGAAAGACGTATCATCAATAAGAAAAGAAAGGGATAGAAATAGAAAAGAATAAAAAAAAGAATAACAACATCAGAATCTCACAGCGGAATGGAACAAAATATAATACATCACATAACTATTACATAGTTTTACATATATCAGAGTCATACAATATCATACAACAGGACAGTCATATATATATATATATATATATATATATATATATATATATATATATATGTCAATACATACATCCAAAATACAATATACATCAACAACATAGTGGAACTACATAGATTGATACATACATCTGGTCTTCTTCTCCAAGCTCCTCCAGAAACCGAAATCCAAACCTATCACTTGGCTACTCATAAAAATTTGAGTACCCAAGAGTTTATGAAAAACAAAATATAAACTCCGGGTCAGACATGGGTCTGGTGTGAGTAAACGGGTTAAAGTTGTTTAACTTTGAAAATCATTTGAAAATAAAGGTATCACGTAAGACTCCCCACACATAAATACGGGTAAGTTTTTACCTTGCGCTAACCAAAACATTTTATAGGAAATCCAGTGATATTATAATAGTGTTTAGGGTTTTCAAGTAAATAGAAAATAGTCGAAATTGTTACCTGATTAAATTCCAGCTACTAGCCACAAAAGTGGGTAAAACAAATCAAAACCGTAGGGTCTCGTAGGGAAAATGGATTTCCATCAATGGCAGGGCTGCTGGGGTACCGCCCGTCATAGTACGGTGCCTAGATCACCGTACCGAGGATCACTCCCGACCCCCCACAACACAAGGCCGGAACCATTCGTTACTGAACAGTCTCGAACAAGATAACACCGCAGTTGTGGCCAACAATTGCCCACACAGCCAAAAAAAAGGGACATTTAGACAAGGGTATATCTCATCCTACTTGGGCATGACCCACCTAACCTTGCTACATCTCCCATGTTTTAGCCATTCTCGGATATGAGGCTTGAGGTTGTGATTACCTTTATAGAACATATCTCTTAGAACGCTCATCGTCCGCCTGACGATGTGCTGAAAGCATTCAATCCATACAAGTTCGTTCCGGGTTCGAACGAAACCGAAGGCATTATCTCGTTACACTCGTTTTAGAATCACCCTCAGAGTTAACGACGATAACCCTTGCATTCTGAAACACCATCTTGACCTTCACTTGAGATGTCACGACCTATCGTTTAATTTGGATCGCTGTGGTTTTTGGAATATCAAATTGACACCCGGTCCCGGTCTCATCGAAATCCAAACGTCATTTTAAAGGCCAAGTTGTTTAATAGTTTTAAACAGTTTAAGTTCAATGCTTTGAATTCACATAACAGTTATCACAGATAAATCATACACAGTCTTCACAGATATATCCAGAATATATCACAAAATATCACAGAATATCACCAAATGGATATCAGAGTCAATCAACAAGAATCATCAGTTCATATCAAAATAGTTTGATTAACTTGACTTAATTAATTACTTAAGAATAAATCAATTTTTATCTTGCTTGATTAATCACTAATTAATCAACTTATTAAATTTATTAATTACTACTTAATTACTCATTTAATTAATTAATTCTTAATTATTAATTTATAAAAGTTAATTACCCATTTAATTATCACTAATTATTTAATTAATCATTTAATCCGTAATTAATCACTTAATTAGTTAACTACTATTCATTAATTAACTTCAGTAGGTAATTAAAATCTTAAGTTCAAATTGATTTAACCACAAAATTATTAATGTCAATCTTCAATTACAAATTTATTTAAATTATTTATTTAATTACATGTATAAATACATTTGCATTCTTAATTTACTTACTTAAATTAATTAAACATTTTACATTAGCAAACCTTTCTTCATAAGTTTTAAGTCAAAACTTAACTTAAAACTTAACTTAAAACTTATCGACATTGTTAACTTTATTATTACTAAACTTTATTTAGCAAAATAACTTAAAAGATTATCCACTAGGAATAGAACCCGAAGCAAACACTTGGTTTACTCGAGCAAAAGTCGTGTTCTCCCCTACTCTTCCCCGCGTCCCTCTCTTCTCACCTTCTTCTTCTTCTACCTGTTCTTTTCTTCGTTTTTTTTCATATTAGCTTAAGTTAATAACTGCAGTATTATAAACATACTCATGCACGCACCATGGTCAAACTTGTAGCAAACTCTCATTCCCTCGAGTGATAACTCGCGATGACTCAAACGCGACCCTACTAACACCATACGCCACCGTGCACGTGCACGGTGGTTCGCCACCCCTTCGGCAACCCACGCTGCCTCCTGCAAACCACAAATCGACCTTACATTCAAAATCAAACCCCAGTTCAACACGAAAAGTTCGAAATCAAAATACACCCATCTGCTCGAACCAGTAGCTCGAACACCCAATGGAAAAACGCCTCGACCCTTGAACGCCGATCACCAATGACAACGATGCCTTGGCCACACCACGTCCATAACCTCCTCTACCATCTCCTCGAAACTCGTACGGCTCGATCAATTCACGGCGGCAGAAACAACGAATTACAGAACTGTAACATTCCGAAATTTTGACCCCATTATTATCATAAGTTTTTGATTAAATTTAAATAAAATATAATACTTTTATTTATAAATAAATGAGAGTTTGGATATTATTGGTTGTATATGTGTTATAAAGGACAGTTATAATTTCAAAATGTAAACTAGACTCTTTTAACAATATCAAAAAATTAAATCTGTTTTATTTAGTTAAATTAAAAGTTGTGTTTCCTGTTAATAAAAATTAAAAGTTGTGTATGAATGGCATTTAATATCAGATATAAGAATGTAGTTAATAAAAATAAGTATAATAATACAATTATATTCATATTAAATAAGAATATAAAGTATACATTACAAATCAAATATTGAAAGATTAAACTTTGAATAAAAATAAGATTTAAGTAGTTGACCATATTGTATGTTTAAGAATAATATTTACAATAAGCTTATAAATATTTAATATAAGTATAACATAAAATATGATTAGAAACATAAGTCAACATGAGCACAAGTATAACATAATAATATGTTAACATCAGCAATAAAGACAAATTAACCTGCAAACATTATTTATATGTTAATATAAGTATGAAGACATAATGAAACATTTTAGTACAAACCAGACCTGCAAGTATCTTTGCAAAGTAAACAAGTTTGTCGGCAAAGCATTAAAGGTGTAAACCTATATGAAGCATTTTTATGTATAAACCAAATCTGCAGATATCTATGTATGAATGTTTGTGTCAGCAAAACATTAATAGGATGTTAGCATAAATGAATACAATTAGTACAAATAAACCTGAAAATATCTTTGTATCAAATTGTTGTGTCAGCAAACATTTAATTTATGTTAACATAAGTGTGAACTCGTACATTAATTAGCATACTTTTCTTTCTAAAACAAATCTGCAGCCGAAATATCTAAGCATTTCAGGATTTACAGTACCTGGTTGCAAATAGAAATAAGCAAGATATGATATCAAATGAAAGCTTGTACAAGAAGACAGTATTGTTCAAAGTTATAAATATTTGTATACATCATTTTATCCCTTAGCTCATTTGTATCTGCAAAAGCAAAGAAACTTCACAAATCTGAGAAATAGCAAAAAGGAAAAAAATAATAATAAACAAATTTCAGGTTCAAAAGCCAGAAAGCAATAAGTTTACTGGAATTCAAAATTTCAAGCTACAGGTTTCTTGCTTCATACTACTAGCCTTTGTTTCAACTGTTGAGTGGTAAGTAAACCAACTTTTTGAAATTTAATTTGAATAATTTACTTATGAATGAATTACTATGTGATATAACGATGTTCTGTTATGTTTGTAAACTCTGGATATCTGTTTTAATAACAGCATGAATACTGTAAGTTGAATTTACAGTATAAAGTATAATTATAGTAAAAATTCAAATAACTTAAATTGAAAATTTGAGTTTATATATTGATTTAACATACAGTAAGATGATTTTTAAGACAAGAACCAATTTTTTAGGTTAACTATTTATAGAGCGGTTTATGAATGAACTGTAGAAGCTATTTCATGAATATCATGTGATTCATTCAGTGATTGATGACGAAAATTTACATGAAGCTTGTGTACAGATTATAGATCACTAGAAAAATGCTAAAAAAAATTTAGGAATGTAAGATTTTTGAGGATTAATAAAGAGTAGGGTTTATGGTCTGTATCTTTTGGGTTCTGTATTTTTGGTGACCGCGACAACATAGCTTCACCGAGTGCCTTGAGATTTGGGTAGAGGCTAGAGTGGGGTGACGACAAGATTTGACCGGAGCCACGTTGTCAATGGCGGTCGTGACAGTGAGTACGAGGTGGTTTTGTCCACCGTGTTCATGGAAACAGTTCGACTTTAGGGGCGTATTTTGATTTCGTGGTGATAGGGCATTTCTGGGTCTGGATTTCAGGTAAGGGGAAGCGATGTGACTAGTTGGTGGTGTCGAGGTGCAGTAGCGCGGTGGTGGACCGCCGTGCACGTGCACGGCGGTGGGGGAAATTCTGGTTGGTGTCACTCGAGTGTAACTCGAGTTAGTCGCGTGGATGGCTTCGGGTTTGTTCTGGGTCGAAGATGAAGTGTGTGTGTGTTTTATTAAGTCTCTGTTGTTTTAAAAACTTAAGCTTTATAAAAAAAACAAAGAAACAGCTGAAGAAAGAACAGAGGGGAAAGAAGAAGAGAAGACAGTGTGGTACGCGAGAAAGCTTCTGGGTTGTCGCGAGCTCGACCCGAAAAATCACGTTGTTGACTTCGGGCTTTTTTTAAGGTTGCAGAATTTTACTAATTGAAATACGAAGTAAGGGTAATTAAGGTATGTGCAAATTTAGTTATTAGTATTAACCAATGTGTTTTAAGCCCTGATAAACTTTAAGCTTTGTTGAAACTAAGGGGAGTAATTAATTTAAATACAAAGTTAATTAAGTAGATAATAAATTTTATAATTATAATTTAACACATAGTTCCAAATTTAATTAAATTTGTAATTAAAGATTTTAATGATAATCTTGTATAAAATCAATAGTAATTAAGAATTTAATTAATCATTTGAAGTTGATTAATTAACAAATCATAGTTAACGAATTAATTAACTAATTAATGATTAAACGATTAAGTTAATTAATAATTAATGATTAATTAAGCAATTAATAATAATTAAATGTGTAATTGAGTTTTATAAATCAATAATTAAGGTTATTGATTAGTAATTAAGAATTAATTAATTAATTAAGTGAATAATTAATAAGCAGTTAATGAATTGAAATAAGTTAATTAATTAACAATGGATTAAGCATGAATAAAATATAATTTACTCTTGAGTATGCAATTAAGTTTAAAACAAATCAAACTTGTGGATATGAATCGATGATTCTATTTGATTGCCTCTGATGTTTATTTATATCCTGTGGTGTTCTGTGAAATTCTGGATATATCTGTGATGATTGTGTATGATTTATCTGTATGAAATCGCTATATGTTTATCGGATGTCATTTATCTGCGTTAAATTTCTTTATGAATTCAATTGTTAAATTTAAACTGTTAAGTTAATTAGACAACTTGGACTTTAAAATGGCGTTTGGATTTCGATGAGACCGGGATCGGATATCGATTTGATATTCCGAAAACCACATCGATCCAAATTAAAGTTAGGTCGTGTAATCTCAAGTGAAGATCGAGATGGTGTTTTCAGAATGCAAGGGTTATCGTCGTTAACTCTGAGGGTGATTCCAAAACGAGTGTAACGAGATAATGCCTTCGGTTTCGTTCGAACCCGGAACGAACTTGTATGGATTGAATGCTTTCAGCACATCGTCAGGTGGACGATGAGCATTCTAAGAAATATGTTCTATAAAGGTAAACGCAGCCTCAAGCCTCATCAACCGGGAATGGCTAAAACAGGGGATGTGCAGCAAGGTTAGGTGGGTCATGCCCAAGCAGGACAAGGTATACCCCTGTCTAGATGTCCCTTTTATTCGGCTGTGTGGGCGGTTGGTCTGCAGCCAACTGTAGGGTTATCTTGTTCGAGACTGTTCAGTAAGGAATGGTTCCGGCCTTGTGTTGCAGGAGAGTTAGGGTGGCTCCTCAGTACTGTGATCTAGGCCACGTACTGTGACGGGCGATACCCCAGTAGCCCTGCCATTGTATGGGATCCAATTTCCAATAAGCGCCGTACGTTTTGATTGTGCCCAACTATGTTGAAATGTGAGATGTAAGCATTTCAGTTATTTCTGTATTTTACTTGAAAACCCTAGACACTATTATAATATCACTGGATTTCCCATAAAATGTTTTGGTTAGCGTAAGGTAAAAACTTACCCGTATTTATGTGTGGGAAGTCTTACGTGATACCTTTATTTTAAATGATTTTCAAAGTTAAACAACTTTAACCCGTTTACTCATACCAGGCCCATGTCTGACCCGAAGTTTATTTTCTTTTTTTCATAAACTCTCAGGTACCCAAATTTTTATGGGTAGCCAAGGGATTCATGTTAGCTTTGACGAATTCTAGAGGAGCAATGGAGCAGGAGGCTTCAGCGTTGTAGCTATCTATATAATTCCGCTGTGTTAGTTAGTGCATGATATTTGGGATGTATGTTCTGACAGATATGTATATGATAGTCATGTTGTATGAAATTGTATAACTCTGATGTATATGACTATGTAATAGTTATGTTGATATATTATATTTTATTCCATTCCGCTGTGAGATTCTGATGTTGTTATTCTTTCTTTCTTTTCTTTTCTATTTCTATCCCTTTCTTTCTTATTGATGACACGTCTTCCTGGGCGTAGGAAGCCGGGTCTTCACAGCTGGTATCAAAGCGATAGGTTGAGCGAGTACCTATGCTCAATAATATTTATCTTGAGAGTGCGTATTTGTATTTTCATATAAATAATTATATACTTATCTAAACTTGTTGGGTTACCTATCTACGAGGCTAACATGAGTTCTGGAAGGAGATGCAGAGTTAGGGCCAGTACTTCAACTGATAATGTTCGAAGTCAAATTGCTAGAGAGGCTGTTAATCCAATACCGTCTCAAGTTAGTTTTGCAACCTTATGTATAGATTTTATCGATCTTGGAGGCCAACCATTTAAAGGTTCAGAATCGATAATTGAAGCTCAAGCCTGGTTACATTCTTGTGAGCGTATTTTTAAGAGGATGAGATTGTCGGATGATCAGAAGAGGGATATGGCATCGTGGCAATTGCAAGGAAGCGCAGCATCATGGTGGGATGCAACAATTGCAAATATTCCTGAAGAGGATATTTCATGGGAAAGATTTAAGGAGTTATTTGAGGAGAAGTTTATGCCGACGGCAAGAAAAACTCAATTGTACCAGGATTTTCTGAATTTGAAACGGGAAAGCATGACCATTTCTGAGTATGAGACCAGATTCAACGAACTTTTGTGTTATGGATTAGGACTCATTGATACTCCCCTCAAGAAGAATGAAAAGTTTGTGCAAGGATTGAGGTCTGAATTCCAGAATAAGATGACAGTGCTCTTGAAAGGATCTTTTGTTGATTTAGTTGATATGGCTTTGAGGTATGAAGATTTGATGAGCAAGAAATTGGAGGCAACAGTAACAGTTTCGAGAGGGAATTCCGTTAACCCAAATAAAAGGAAGTTCAACCCACTTTGGAAAAGGCAAGTTAAGGGAAAGAAATCGGGAGGAAGCAATAACGGACCCCGTAAGTGTTATAACTGTCAGCAAATTGGACATTTGGTGGATCAGTGTTCTCAAGGAGGATCTCAGCAACAGCAACGTCAGAGTGATCCAGGATTAGCAATAGTCCAGAGATCGTTGTGTTTTAATTGTCGTCAGCCCGGTCATATGATTAAGAATTGTCCACTTTTGCAGAGGATACTGTAGGATAAAGTTTTTGCTTTGGAAGCAGGTTCATCTTCTTCATCCCAAGGCAAAGGAGTTTTGGAAGGTACCCTACTCTTAAATGGAAAGTGTATTAAAGTTTTATTTGATTCGGGTGCATCTTTGAGTTTCTTGTCTCAGGAATCGGTAGAAAAGTTTTCTCTTGACCCTAGTACCGTGGATAGACCCATTGTTGTATCTAATCCTATTGGTGGAGCAACAAAATTGGATTCGTTCTGTAAGGACTTGAAGCTTTCTTATTTGTCCCATAGTTTCTCTTGTGATCCGTATGTGTTAAATTTCAAAGGATTTGATCTTATTTTAGGAATGGATTGGCTCGATAAGTATAAAGCAATCCTGAATTGTGATGAGAGGACAGTTTCATTGGAGACTGATTTGGGTAGGATTGCCAAAGTATCGTGCGATAGTTCTAGATTTCACTTGAGTAGTCTTTTGCAAGGAGTTGAGACTTCTCAAGAGAAAGTTGAAGAAATTGATGTAGTTCAAGATTTTCCTGATGTTTTTGAAGAAGTTAAGTGTCTTCCGCCACATCGAGAGATTGAGTTTCGTATTGATTTGATTCCAGGAGCAGTGCCGGTGATTCAACCCAGTAGGAGAATGCCTCCTCGAGAGAGAGAAGAGTTGGTTAAGCAGACGCAAGATCTTTTGGAGAAGGGTTTGATTAGACCCAGTTTTTCTTGTTGGGGCTCTGCTGCGGTGTTTATTACCAAATCGGATGGTTCGCTAAGGTTCTGTGTTGATTATAGAGAATTGAATAAAGTAACCATTCGAAATAAATATCCTTTTCCTCGCATTGATGATCTTTTTGACCAATTGCATGGAGCTTCTATCTTTTCTCAACTAGATCTAGCTTCAGGTTTCCATCAATTGAGAGTAGCTGAAGATAGTATTCCCTTGACAGCATATATGGGACCGAATTGTTTTTATGAGTGGTTGGTTATGCCGTTCGGATTAACCAACTCTCCAGCCTATTTTGTTGACCTCATGAACCGTGTCTTTAGAGATGTGTTGAATAAGTTTGTTTTGGTATTCATTGATGATATCTTGGTCTACTCCAAATCGAAAGAGGAGCACAGGCATCATTTGAGGATTGTATTGGAGACGTTGGGGAAGCATGTGTTGAAAGCAAAGTTTTTCAAAGTGCCATTTTTGGAAATTAGAAGTTAAATTTTTAGGGCACATTGTTTCTGGTGAAGGAATTTCAGTAGATCCAGCAAAGGTTGAAACTATTTTGCAATGGAAACAGCCGGAGACATCGACGGAAGTTCGTAGTTTTCTGGGTTTGGCTGGCTACTACAGAAAATTCATAAAGGGTTATTCCAAAATTTCTTCGCATTTGACCAAGCTAACAAGGAAAGGAACCAAATTCAAGTTGACACCTCAGTGTGAAGAAGCTTTTAAGGAATTGAAGACAAGGCTAACTAGTGCACCAGTACTTGCTATTCCGGATGGGAAGAGCAAATTTGAAGTATATACGGATGCATGTTTAGTTGGCTTGGGTGCAGTTCTGATGCAGAACGGCAGAGTTATAGCGTATGCTAGTCGACAATTGAAGTCCCATGAGAAGAACTATGCTACGCATGATCTAGAACTGTTAGCTATTGTTTTTTCTTTTAAGATATGGAGGGATTATCTTTTGGGAGAAAAGTTTGAGTTAGTCACGGATCACAAATCGTTGAAATATTTTTTCTCTCAAAAAGATCTTAATTTGAGACAGCAGAGATGGGTGGAATTTTGGCATCTTATGATTTGGATATTTTGTATACTCCGGGGAAAGCAAATGTCGTGGCTGATGCTCTTAGTAGAAATGCTGTTTTATCTCTTTTGCAAGTCGTTCCATCTCTCCAAGAAAAGATCATTGGTAAGCAAATGGAGGATAAATCTTTTGAGGAAATGATTCTTGGAACTAGAGACGGTCGGTATTCGGATTTCAAGATAGACGATCAAGGTGTTTTAAGGATTAATGGTCGTTTGTGTGTGCCTAATATTGATGGGCTGAGGTAAGAAGTTTTAGCTGAGTGTCATCGTTCTAAATTGAATATTGACCCGAGAATCTCAAAGATGTATAATGATATGAGGAGAGTTTTCTTGTGGCCGAATATGAAGAAGGATGTAGCTGCATTTGTTAATAGTTGTGCTATTTTCCAGCAATTGAAGGGAGATCAACAAAAGTCTGCAGGACTATTGCAACTTTTGGAAATTCCGAATTGGAAGTGGGAAATGATCTCGATGGACTTTATCGACGGTTTGCCTAGAACCAGGAAAGGGAAGGAAGGAATATGGGTTATTGTTGATAGTTTAACGAAGAGTGCCCATTTTATTCCAGTTAAAGCGACTCGTACCGCAGTTTCTTTGGCAGAAATTTTCTTGAAGGAGATAGTTAGATTACATGGTGTTCCTGTTAGCATAGTAAGTGACCGTGATCCTATTTTTACTAGAAAATTTTGGGAAGCTCTACAATCAGTAATGGGAACAAATTTGAGATTAAGTACAGCCTATTATCCTCAGACGGACGGACAAACGGAAAGGCTTAATCGTATTTTGGAAGATATGCTGCGAGCTTGTGTATTGGATTTTGGTTGATCATGGGAAGACCATCTTCATCTAGTGGAATTTTCCTATAATAACGGTTATCAAGCGAGTATTAAGATGGCTCCTTATGAAGCTCTGTATGGAAGACCGTGTAGATCCCCATCTTGTTGGATTGAATCGAATGATCGACTTGTACTTGGACCCGATCTTGTTCGTGAAGCTTCTGCGAAGGTTGTGCTTATCAAGAAAAGGATGAAAGCTGCTCAAGATCGCCAGAAGAAATATGCAGAGAAGAGACGAAGACCATTAGAATTTGAGATCGGAGATTTAGTTTTTATCAAAGTTTCCCCAATCAAAGGTGCTATAAGATTCGGTAAGACGGGAAAACTTGCTCCGAGATATATTGGTCCATTCCGAGTATTAGAAAGAATTGGAACTGTAGCCTACAGGATTGAATTACCAGAACGGATGTTTGGGATTCACAATGTATTTCATGTGTCTCATTTAAGGAAATATATTCATGACCCATCATTATTGGTAGAACTAGTTGTTCAGGACGATTTAGAAGTAGAACCTAACCTGACTGTGGTTAGAGATCCTGTTCAGATTGTAGATCAAGACGAGAAGCAACTCAGGAACAAAGTGGTGAAACTCGTCAAGGTGCAATAGAGTGAGGATCCCAAAGATTGTACCTGGGAAACTCTTGATAGTTTTAGAAAGCTTATCCAAATTTATGTCCGGATAATTAGTAATGATGTTAGAATTGACTGTTTGATTGTTTGTTTTGTATGGATGATATGTATGTTTGGATTGATAATATTAAGTTTTTGAAATTAACTGTTGTTTAAATTTCGAGGACGAAATTCTTTTAAGGGGAGAGGAATGTGACATTCCAGAATTTTGACCCCATTATTATCATAAGTTTTTGATTAAATTTAAATAAAATATAATACTTTTATTTATAAATAAATGAGAGTTTGGATATTATTGGTTTTATATGTGTTATAAAGGACAGTTATAATTTCAAAATGTAAACTAGACTCTTTTAACAATATCCAAAAATTAAATCTGTTTTATTTAATTAAATTAAAAGTTGTGTTTCCTGTTAATAAAAATTAAAAGTTGTGTATGAATGGCATTTAATATCAGATATAAGAATGTAGTTAATAAAAATAAGTATAATAATACAATTATATTCATATTAAATATAAATATAAAGTATGCATTACAAATCAAATATTGAAAGATTAAACTTTGAATAAAAATAAGATTTAAGCAGTTGACCATATTGTATGTTTAAGAATAATATTTACAATAAGCTTATAAATATTTAATATAAGTATAACATAAAATATGATTAGAAACATAAGTCAACATGAACACAAGTATAACATAATAATATGTTAACATCAGCAATAAAGACAAATTAACCTGCAAACATTATTTATATGTTAATATAAGTATGAAGACATAATGAAACATTTTAGTACAAACCAGACCTGCAAGTATCTTTGCAAAGTAAACAAGTTTGTCAGCAAAGCATTAAAGGTGTAAACCTATATGAAGCATTTTTATGTATAAACCAAATCTGCAGATATCTTTGTATAAATGTTTGTGTCAGCAAAACATTAATAGGATGTTAGCATAAATGAATACAATTAGTACAAATAAACCTGAAAATATCTTTGTATCAAATTGTTGTGTCAGCAAACATTTAATTTATGTTAACATAAGTGTGAACTTGTACATTAATTAGCATACTTTTCTTTCTGAAACAAATATACAGCCGAAATATCTAAGCATTTCAGGATTTACAGTACCTGGATGCAAATAGAAATAAGCAAGATATGATATCAAATGAAAGCTTGTACAAGAAGACAGTATTGTTCAAAGTTATAAATATTTGTATACATCATTTTATCCCTTAGCTCATTTGTATCTGCAAAAGCAAAGAAACTTCACAAATCTGAGAAATAGCAAAAAGGAAAAAAATAATAATAAACAAATTTCAGGTTCAAAAGCCAGAAAGCAATAAGTTTACTGGAATTCAAAATTTCAAGCTATAGGTTTCTTGCATCATCCTACTAGCCTTTGTTTCAACTGTTGAGTGGTAAGTAAACCAACTTTTTGAAATTTAGTTTGAATAATTTACTTATGAATGAATTACTATGTGATATAACAATGCTCTGTTATGTTTGTAAACTCTGGATATCTGTTTTAATAACAACATGAATACTGTAAGTTGAATTTACAGTATAAAGTATAATTATAGTAAAAATTCAAATAACTTAAATTGAAAATTTGAGTTTATATATTGATTTAACATACAGTAATATGATTTTTAAGACAAGAATTTATAGAGCGGTTCATGAATGAACTGTAGAAGCTATTTCATGAATATAATGTGATTCATTCAGTGATTGATGATGAAAATTTACATCAAGCTTGTGTACAGATTATAGCTCACTAGAAAAATGCAAAAAAAATTTAGGAATGTAAGATTTTTGAGGATTAATAAAGAGTAGGGTTTATGGTCTGTATCTTTTGGGTTCTGTATTTTTGGTGACCGCGACAACATAGCTTCACCGAGTGCCTTGAGATTTGGGTAGAGGCTAGAGTGGGGTGACGGCAAGATTTGACCGGAGCCACGTTGTCTATGGCGGTCGTGATAGGGAGTACGAGGTGGTTTTGTCCACCGTGTTCGTGGAAACAGTTCGACTTTAGGGGCGTATTTTGATTTCGTGGTGATAGGGCATTTCTGGGTGTGGATTTCAGGTAAGGGGAAGCGATGTGACTAGTTGGTGGTGTCGGGGTGCAGTAGCGCGGTGGTGGACCGCCGTGCACGTGCATGGTGGTGGGGGAAATTCTGGTTGGTGTCACTCGAGTGTAACTCGAGTTAGTCGCGTGGATGGCTTCGGGTCTGTTCTGGGTCGAAGATGAAGTGCGCGTGTGTTTTATTAAGTCTCTGTTGTTTTAAAAACTTAAGCTTTATAAAAAAAACAAAGAAACAGCTGAAGAAAGAACATGGGGAAAGAAGAAGAGAAGACAGTGTGGTACGCGAGAAAGCTTCTGGGTTGTCGCGAGCTCGACCCGAAAAATCACGTTGTTGACTTCGGGCTTTTTTTAAGGTTGCAGAATTTTACTAATTGAAATACGAAGTAAGGGTAATTAAGGTATGTGCAAATTTAGTTATTAGTATTAACCAATGTGTTTTAAGCCCTGATAAACTTTAAGCTTTGTTGAAACTAAGGGGAGTAATTAATTTAAATACAAAGTTAATTAAGTAGATAATAAATTTTATAATTATAATTTAACACATAGTTCCAAATTTAATTAAATTTGTAATTAAAGATTTTAATGATAATCTTGTATAAAATCAATAGTAATTAAGAATTTAATTAATCATTTGAAGTTGATTAATTAACAAATCATAGTTAACGAATTAATTAACTAATTAATGATTAAACGATTAAGTTAATTAATAATTAATGATTAATTAAGCAATTAATAATAATTAAATGTGTAATTGAGTTTTATAAATCAATAATTAAGGTTATTGATTAGTAATTAAGAATTAATTAATTAATTAAGTGAATAATTAATAAGCAGTTAATGAATTGAAATAAGTTAATTAATTAATAATGGATTAAGCATGAATAAAATATAATTTACTCTTGAGTATGCAATTAAGTTTAAAACAAATCAAACTTGTGGATATGAATCGATGATTCTATTTGATTGCCTCTGATGTTTATTTATATCCTGTGGTGTTCTGTGAAATTCTGGATATATCAGTGATGATTGTGTATGATTTATCTGTATGAAATCGCTATATGTTTATCGGATGTCATTTATCTATGTTAAATTGCTTTATGAATTCAATTGTTAAATTTAAACTGTTAAGTTAATTAGACAACTTGGACTTTAAAATGGCGTTTGGATTTCGATGAGACCGGGATCGGATATCGATTTGATATTCCGAAAACCACATCGATCCAAATTAAACGTTAGGTCGTGTAATCTCAAGTGAAGATCGAGATGGTGTTTTCAGAATGCAAGGGTTATCGTCGTTAACTCTGAGGGTGATTCCAAAACGAGTGTAACGAGATAATGCCTTCGGTTTCGTTCGAACCCAGAAAGAACTTGTATAGATTGAATTCTTTTAGCACATCGTCAGGTGGACGATGAGCATTCTAAGAAATATGTTCTATAAAGGTAAACGCAGCCTCAAGCCTCATCAACCGGGAATGGCTAAAACAGGGGATGCGCAGTAAGGTTAGGTGGGTCATGCCCAAGCAGGACGAGGTATACCCCTGTCTAGATGTCCCTTTTATTCGGCTGTGTGGGCGGTTGGTCTGCAGCCAAGTGCGGGGTTATCTTGTTCGGGACTGTTCAGTAATGAATGGTTCCGACCTTGTGTTGCTGGGGAGTTAGGGTGGCTCCTCGTTACTGTGATCTAGGCCACGTACTGTGACGGACGGTACCCCAGTAGCCCTGCCATTGTATGGGATCCAATTTCCAATAAGCGCCGTACGTTTTGATTGTGCCCAACTATGTTGAAATGTGAGATGTAAGCATTTCAGCTATTTCTGTATTTTACTTGAAAACCCTAGACACTATTATAATATCACTGGATTTCCTATAAAATGTTTTGGTTAGCGTAAGGTGAAAACTTACCCGTATTTATGTGTGGGAAGTCTTACGTGATACCTTTATTTTAAATGATTTTCAAAGTTAAACAATTTTTACCCGTTTACTCATACCAGACCCATGTCTGACCCGGAGTTTATTTTCTGTATTTTATAAACTCTCGGGTACCCAAATTTTTACGGGTAGCCAAGGGATTCAGGTTAGCTTTGACGAATTCTGGAGGAGCAATGGAGCAGGAGGCTTCAGCGTTGTAGCTATCTATATAATTTCGCTGTGTTAGTTAGTTCATGATATTTGGGATGTATGTTCTGACAGATATGTATATGATAGTCATGTTGTATGAAATTGTATAACTCTGATGTATATAACTATGTAATAGTTATGTTGATATATTATATTTTATTCCATTCCGTTGTGAGATTCTGATGTTGTTATTCTTTCTTTCTTTTCTTTTCTATTTCTATCCATTTCTTTCTTATTGATGACACGTCTTCCTGGGCGTAGGAAGCCGGGTCGTCACAAGAACACAAAAAAAAAACTCGAACCAAAACCCTATTTTCGATTCGACTCAATAAATCTTACATTAGAAAATTTTTCTATAATTTTTCCTAGATTCGTGGATTATCAAACTAGCTATACAACAAATTTCAGCAGCTAATATTTGTTAATCCAACAGGAATTGATAAAAATGCAATTTGAGTTCATTTTCGAACTACACCTTGAATACTTACATAAAAATCATCGTTCTTGTTTTAAAAGTCTTAATTTTTTATGTTTATTCAAGATATGGGATCAAATTAGCAAATTAAAATATTTGAATTTTAACATATTGATTCCTTTATACTGTAACTTGAATAAACAGTATCTATATTATACTGTTATGCTTCAAACAAATTTCTAGGCTTATGATTTAAGTTAAACAAACTTTATTAACTTAAATTCCTAAGTTTAAATTGAATTTGCAAGAAGAAGTATCAAATTTCCTACTGTTCTTTGCTCTATAATCAACAATATAGGAAAACAGATCCTAAAACATTTACAGTGCACTGAAAACATACAGATTACTTGTTTAAACTATACAACAAGCTCAGAATTTCATGAATCAGTTACCCAGTTTCAAAATTTAAAAAGTGTAATGTTTACTCACTTGAAAAACAATCTGAACAAAGAACAACTTCCTGATTAAAGCACTACAGTTTGAATTCCTGAAAGCCTCCCTGCTTTGTTGTTGAATTTGTTTGAGTTTATAAAGTAAAGATGTTGTTTTTTTAGGTTTGCTTCTAAGTTTTGTAAACGAACTAAAAATAAGATGATGTATAAATAGAAATAACTTTGAACAGTTGTAGGTTACAACTGGTACAAGCTCACCCTTTTTTGATTAGATTTGTGTTTAATATACTACAAATTTGAAATGATATTGTATATTTCGGCTGAAAGGATTTCTTGCAATTGGATCGACAAAATGTTATGCTAATTAAATGCATATGTCTTCACATTAGTTTACACATAATTAATATTGGCTGATATTTGTATTTTGTGTACAAAGATATTTTTGTGTACCATGTGAATAAATTTGTCTCTTTGCACTATACGTATATGTTATACAGGTTATGAAAATAGTTTGTCTTCTTTTCTAAACTTATTCTATATGTATATGTAGAATTATTATAGTTATTGTTAGTATAGTTTCTTAGTTTTGTTCTATGTTTAATTTTCAAATATTTGACTTATAACATTATATTTGTATTTATATATTTTATATTTCTATTTATATCTTATATTTACATTATAGTTTTCTTATGTTTATATATTTATGTTTATAACCATATATTGTTTTTTACTCATGTTTAATATTGATAAGGTTGTTTATTTTTAAACATTATTATTAAAGACTACATTTATATATGTATATATATTATCAAATGTTAATAATATAGAATCTTTAATTTTTATTGAATAAGACAGATTTTAATATAAATATTTTTGAAAGAATTTATTTTAGATTTTTAAATCAAAATTTCTTTACAAAACATATCTATATACACACACACATATATAACTGATAAATGTCCAAAGATTTTATCAGTTTATAAATTGAAAAGCTTGTATTTCATTTGAATTAGATTAAATATTTATTAAAATAAATTGCCAAAATTCCAGATCGTTACATTTGTTTATTTCTAGTTAAATTTCAAAAGAAAATGTATTAAACCTTGTTTATAATTAATTTATAACTTTGTTTTAATTCTTAATTTATTTTAATTTATGAAACATGCTTTATGCTTTTAAACCTTTTTATTTATCTCATTTGAATTTTAAACTTAAGTTAAAAATATCTTTATATAAATCCTTTTTATTTCAAAAGATATATACATACATATGTATGTTTGAAGCTTTTATTTATTCATTATATACTATCTATATTTATCTTCAAGTATATAGAAGAAAAATATTGAAAATCTTTTATAAAATCTCATTTTACATATTTATAAACCAATTACATATATATATATATATGTTTTCTTATTAATTTCCAAAAGATATGTACATTTTTAAATTTTTATTAAACCTTGTTTTAATATCGTATTATATTATACAATTCTATTTATATACATATACATATACATATACATATATATATATATATTTTCAAAATATAACTTTTAAATCCAATTACTTTTATGAAAATACTTATTTTTGAATTTCAACCCAAATATATTTTATTTTAGAATTCCTAGATTAAAATTTTTTTTTACAAATTTTTATTTTATTTTTAGATTTCCAATCCAAATCTACTATATACATTTATTCCCAAATATTCAATTTAATCCTCAATTTATCCTTATTTTAATCCAAAAATTTATATCAATCACCAATTTATTCACGAATTAATTCATAAGTTAGTATTAATTACTAGTTTTAATTTAGCCTAAAATCGGGAATGTTACAGATTCCCCCTTAATAAAATTTTGTCCTCGAAATTTGAAAATGAGGAAAATCCTAAACTTTTTGTTTAAGTAACCAAAATATACCTGTCAACCATATTCTAGCAATTAAGGAAACCTATTCATCTAAACAAACATTTCATAATTCTATTTGGAGTTCATATCCCATTCTAATTTATACTCTGATTCAGCCAAAATAATGATCTCTTACCAAAGCTTCTTCCTGGAGCTTCCAGGAAATTATCGATCCCTTTGATCACCATCCAACTTCAATTCCTTTAAAAATCTTCTCACTATATCGAATCCAAACTTGCTCTCCTTTAACAGTTTCTGGGTTGCCCTCATTCTATGATATACTTCACCCTATCTCTAATGAGTCACTTAATGTGTTATACTCCAAAGCTAATGTTCTTACTCAACCTATAGCTTTGATACCAAATGTGACGACCTTGATTTTCGCGTTCGAAAATCAACATCCATACTTCAACTCGTATTCGAATGCCGCAGATTCAAACGTTGAATCTGATTCACTGGAGCTTATAACACCTTAAGTACAACAACATAGTAGAAGAAAACAATGAATATATCATTGATACAACAATGAATACAATATCCGACACAATAAGATAAAATAGATCTATAAATATCAGAACAGAATACAACAGCGGAAAGATTTCACCAACAACAAGGCTTCAAAGAGATCCAACGCCCAAACTGCAACTCCATCTCTAATACTCCAAAACAAATAGCTCATCCCAAAAGCATCGAAGACTCCAATTCAATAAGCTCAAACCACCATCAAGTTGACTTAAGCAAGGTCAGTCAAGTTGAAAAAATGTTATTGCCAAATCCAAAGGCTGGATGCTATCGAATCTACTCCTACAATTTTATTATCTGAAAATCCCAACTCTAGGCTGCCAGTGTGGAAAATTGTGGGCACCCAGAGTTTAGAAAGGGAACAATAAACTCTAGGTCAGTCATGGGATTGGTGTGAGCAAACAAAAACAGTTTTATTTGAATAAAAAAAACAAAAGAGTTTAAGAGAAATCTGCGATGCCTTTTGGAAAATGAAACAACCATAAGGTCTCCCCGCACACACAATGCAAGCGCACAATTGGAGGAGGTTTCTCCTTATGATAGTAAAACATGCTTGATACGCGAAAACCTTTTGATAATATTATTATTAGTGCATAGTGCGCAAAACCATTTCAAAAATATAATACTAATCTTAGCCAGCATAGGTACCATTATATTATGCCTGCTATAGCTACCACCTGAGGTGGCAGGTTATACAACTACAATCGTAAAGGGCGCGTATTGGTGATTGGATTTCCAATAAATGGTCAGGCTCAGGAACTTTCTATTGCCACATGGTTTCGCCTCTGGAGGGACGCCTTGAGAACCTACCTGGATCTCTGCCAACACAAGGCCGAGTTACCTCTACCCGGAAGTAACACCTACAAGTATGCCATCCTTGATCATAACCAACCTTTATCCGAGCGCTCGACACCAACAACCATAAAGCAATGCATTCGAAGTATCCACATAGGTTAAATATCTGGGCTCCATACCATAATACCACCTCTATTCAGAAGAAATGGACATACCCTAGGGGCACGACCCTTAATTAACCTTGCTGCATTCTTTATGTTTCGACCATTTGCGGGTTGTGAGGTCCTGATACAGTCTCGTCCACAAAGCTACACTTTACATAAAATCCATGCTTCGATCAACAAATGATCAGTAGCACTTCATATACCACATTACCAAATTGGGAATGTATCACTAGTAACCATCAACTACGTAACCTCTGAGCTCGTACGTCACAGAGAAGGGTGTTAAGCTAAGAGAATAAATTCTCCCCCACCAAACGGAAATGTATTTGATAGAAACCCGCTTTTCATCTCAAAGTGTAATATCAAACACACATCCATACAAGTCTGTTCTAGGTTCGAATTGAACTGAAGGCACTTCACAAAGAAGCCCTTGCAAATCTGGATAATCCCTAATCACGTCCGGACACCCCATCACAAAGGGTGATCAAATCTCTATGCCGGGGATCAGCCGGTGCAGAGATATTCGACGAGTTATCCTTTCGCTTTCGAAAATATCAGGTCTTCACCACTGGTCTTCAAATGCTATCCATATCGTCGTATCATTATTCAGAATGGGTTATACGACACAAGATCCTCTCCCGAATAAACCGAATAATGAGCGCAATATTTAAAAACATATGGATATTGGGATCTCAGTTAAGTCACAACTTGAAGCCCAAAAACCTTTCTTCAAATGGTTTAAACAAATTACCATTTTCAAATCTTTAAACAAAAAGATTCACTTTACAAAGTTCACCAATCTTTCACAAAGATTAATTCATGCCTTTCAAAACAATTCCATTTCAATCCCAAATCTTTTGTACAAAAGATACACCTTTAACATCCTCTTATTTTGTAAACAAAGTTCACTAATCTTTAATCAAGATTCATTAATAGCTTTTAAAACAATTTTCATTTCAAACTTGAAATCTTTTCAGCATAAATTGGAAGCCTTTCTTTATATGAAAGCTATTATTATTTGAAAAAAAATAGTTTTCGTCTTGGAAAAATCTGATTACATTTGTACAAGTTAAAGCCCTTCAGGTATAAAAATTAGGTTAAACTCAAATTACCAAAACACTACTTTAAAATGGTTTAAAACCCATATAAACACATTTATAACTTGTATAACCTTTTTAAACCATAATTTCCAAACATAGGATTCAATTTCAAATCTTGAATTTAAATTCAAATCAAACTATTTAAATTTCAAAACTTTATCAAGTTATTCAAAATAACTTTTATCTTAAAAACTCCTTTTCAAAAGCTTTTCATATTTAACCCAATTCCATTTCCAAAACAATTTGGATCAAAATTCAACTTTAAAACCATTTCAAAAATCTGTGACTTAACCAATTTCCTCGTGCAATCTATATTTGTATGTGTATGGCGTAGTCCAGGGGTTTTACATAATAGTGCAACATCATCAATCATCACAGATTCAAGCACAACAATATCTATAAGCGGCATAATCTATAACTCTTATCTTCATTCATAGATAGACAATCTATATTTGGAAATCATGTTGAAAATCATAGTCATAGGAACACAAACTTGTAGGATCTAGATTAACCCTAGAGGGGGGGTGAATAGGGTTATAGCAAATTTTCTCGATATAAACGCAGAAATAAATATGCTGTAAAAGTAAATCACACACAAAATTTACCCAGCTTCGGCAACCCCTGCCTACTGCTGCATTCCCAGATTTCTATTAGAATTAAACAGTATCACGCTTACAAACACTCTACTAGACTCGCAGACCCTTTTGCTCCCGCTCACAAACACTCTACTAGACTCGCACACCCTGCTCCCGCCTATAGAGTTTCGCTTACTCGCAAACACTGCTCCCGCCTATAGAGTTTTGCAAACTCGCACACCCTGCTCACTGAACTAATTCTATCTAGACAATCTGACATGACCTAAACCCTAGGTGGTGATTTACAACTCCTTTGACTTGAAAAGAAAAACATAACAATTTCAAAAATAAAACCAGGAGCAAAAATTAAAGTATAAACTTGACTCCACAATTTTGCTCAAAATAAAACTAAAAAAAACCAAATAATCCCCCATTTATAAATAATGCCGGCCCTTTATTTTTCAACTCGATCCCTTTTGAAAAAAAAGTGCGGCCTCTCCTTTTTTTTTGCTTGGCCCGTTCCTTTTTGTCAAATTAGGGCTTCGGTCCTTTTCTCTTCCTTCTGAAACATTTCAGCCGATCCCTTTGTCAAATTAGGGCTTTGTGCTATCGATCCAAATTGAGACTTTCGGCTCTGGCTTGTGCTCGATTTCTGATGATCGACTGTCGCTCGTTTGCAACTACTTGATCGAGTTCGTTGTTTGTGATTTTGGTGTGTACTTTTTCTTTTTGCTTTACTGGGTTGATGCTTGAACTCGATGATTAATTTGCCGATGATGATTGGGCTTATATAGGATTTGAAATCCTATTTTTGTGTTCGTATATTCGTGTTTGAATTTGTCAATTCCTTTTCTCTACCGCTTGATGATGCTTGAACGATTGATGACTAATCTGACTTTGTCAAATTCACGTTTCTTGGTTGACACGGTTTTGAATTCATTTTCATTTCTTTACCACCACATCTCTGACTTGTTCAACATACTGACTTGGTTCAATTTTGACTTCGGCTTTGATTGATTACTGTTGCACTTGGTGTTTGTTCTCGGCTTGCTTTGAGTTTGTCTGCATCTTGTGGTTGCCACTGTGTATTCTGGTTCGTGTATTCATTTAAATGTTCATGTTGCATATATGCGTCTACTCTGGTTGCTGTGAATTTTCTCTAGTGGCATTGTACTCTCTTGAGTCTGATTACTCCTGTGTCTTGTTTATCTGGTTTTGGTCGTTGCATTTGCTTGAGTTTGTGTCATCTTTACTTGCATTGCTGTACACTTTTGGTTTCATTGCTGCACTCGAGTTTTGTTACTTGTGGTCTTTTTGCTGTTGGTCTGGAGAGATTGAACCTGTTAGTCGAGCTTGCATACTTCATGTAGCCTTGTGTTGAACCCAATTTCACAGCTCGGGTTTGACCTTGTGCTCGTGTCGTGATTTTAAATACATTGCACGTGAGTTGAACCCGGCTTTTTATTTGGGTTTGACCTGTGCTCACCTGTCCCTGTAGCATTATCAAGTGTATATCGGTGTGCACGGCCTTGTGGCATATACAGTGATACACTGTGTATGTCACAAGTTGTTCGTGTATGACGAATTCAAATATGAATGATGACGAACAACCCAAATAACTGAGGCGAATCATATTTTCAAAAATTATCTTTTATTTTTGAATTGCAAAAATATTTCTTTTTCAATTTTACTGCGTTGGTTTATATTTTTGCAGATTGCTCAGATGCTGGATTCAAACTGGAATGCAGTTGAAAATAAATACGAGTGTGAGTGATATGTAGTGAGGTGCTGATGTAAATGTGAAATGTGATGTAATTGTAATCAAAGTTGTATAGTTATAGTGAGAGTTTGAAATTGTACTATTAAAAAATGTAATAAATATTTATTTGAATAAAATATCTGTTTGAATTCAAATTCTGTGTAATTTATTTTATTCAACAAATATTTATTTAAACTGTGAAAAATAGAATAGTATATTAACAAATACATTTAAACGAATGTATATATGTTTATTATCATCAAACAAAAATCATATAAGCGCAAAGCGCATATTCAACAATCTCCCCCTTTTGATGATAACAAACATATATTTAAGATTTTGAATGTATTAAATGTATTTGATCGTTCAATTTGCTCCCCCTATTTGAATGCTCCCTCTCTACACAATACTCCCCCTACATATATGCATACAAATAGAAATATATAAATGAGCCTATATGCAAAGTGAAAATTATTTGACATTTGCTTGATTCTATTTGACAAAATCTTAACTTTTCTCTCCCCCTTTTGTTATCAGCAAAAGAATAACAGTGTTGTAAAAATAGGGATGAAGTGATAGACATGAATCAAACATTTAACTCAATTGAATATAAATATCAAATTTAAATAAAAATCAAACAAAAGTCATAATTACCCTTGTTAGACGCATATTCCACTTTCAGAAGTGATGGGGATAAAATCATCAAAAATTCATATAGTTATGTCTATTCGTGGTATATTTATTTCAGGAAATTTGAATATCTACTAACCATGCATAACCGTTAGGACTTTTAAATGAGATTAGTAGTATTCCAATTTAATTTAAAAAATGAAATCAAGTATCTTCTAACCACGCATGACCGTGAGGACTTTTAAATGGGATTAGAATCAACTTGTCTATTAAATCAATTAATTTTGATATGCGTTCCATACATGCATAACCGTGAGGACTTTTAAATGAGCATGGAAGCACATAATCAAAAATCCAAGTAATTCACCCATGCATAACCATGAGGACTTTTAAATGAGAGTGAATACTTTGGATAATTATTTTTATTGCTAAATATAATAAATTGAAGCACAAATAATTTCCTTTACAAATTTAAAGATATTGAAGAACAAATGATTTCCTTTGTAAACTACCACAAATTTACATACTAAATATGATCTTGATGAGTGATGGTCGATAGAAAGATGATAGAAAAAGAAATGGTCATGGAATTTTTACCCAACAAAAAGTTTTTATAACTCTTGTTATGAAATTCTAAAGAAATTTTCTAATTATACTTTCTCGAGTTATAATATATGATAAATATCAACACTCATCACTTTTTCAATCACTATTCATCTTTTCGATAATCATTAGGGAGTTAGATTAGTCAAAATTTAAAAACAAATAAAAATGACTAATCTGAAAATATGGTCAAACATGATTTTCTCGAGGGGGTTATATGAGAAAAATTTCTGCTATTTGAAAATTGTTTCAAGTGAAAAATATGCAGATATTTTCTTTGCAAAACGATGCAGATAATGAATGTTTCAAGAATTAATCACGTTACATTAATAATTTTTCTACCAACTATATTACCAGTGTAATCTGCATCTGAATTTAAATTTCACTCAATATTCACTCGTTGGATGTCAAAGACCAGATTGTGAAATTTCAACAAACTATCTCAGAATGAAGCTATGTTATCACTCAAACAAATATCACTAACTAAATTTCGATAAGCCAAGACCATGAAAATGTGCATAAGGAACTCGAACTCAAGTTTTAACAGCATTTCAAATGACCTTCTCTTGAATTTTGATTGAAGCCATGTAAATAATCAAAAACCGTGAATATAGAGTTAGCCGTATTATAACCAATTGTATTATCCAACAAAAACACTATTTTTAATCCAAACTGATATACATGAAGTAATTCAAAGAATCTAGAGATTTTTATAGTGTTTTTGGCATAAGAATATAATTTGGCCAACTATTTTGAATAAGTCAGAATCAAAATCATCATCTTTTCATCAATCTCAATATTTGGCTGATTTCATTCAGAAAACGATGCAGATTATCACATTTAATATATCGTTCAAAACAAATTTACCTGTTTTGCCTTTACGATAATTTTTCATGATTGCCCATTGTGATTCTGTCACCTTTGTACTAGGCTAAGGAACTTTGCTTTGTCGCCCGTTGTGTTTCTGGAACAGCCAAAATCCAGAGAACACCGTTGTTGTTCCTTAGCCTGTCACCACACCTACACGATGAAAGATTTATGTGACCTATTTGTTTTTATAGGTCCATGATTGTTAGTGACAGGATATGAAACATATGTTTGTGGAGACCCAAAACTATTTATATATGTTCCTTTTGGCACCCAAATTTGTTTGACTTTCAAAGATTTTATATTTGTGCCTTTTGGAACCCAAATTGGTATAGTTTTCACGTGTTTGGGTCTATACCAACAATTATTTTGATTATGCCCAAATTTTCTGGAAATCGAGCACATTAAATTGACTTGATTAAATTTTGTGTTCCTATGACTAATTATTTCAGATCGAGCAAAGACACTTTTACCTTTATCATCATCTTGTGATTTTCCAAAACCTAGTCCTTTTCTATTGTTAGCAAAAATTTGATTTCCCAATAACATTTTGAATGATATTTCTCCTTTTGAAAAGTTATTCAGGGATTTCTCAAAATTTTGGACTTTGGTTTTTAATGTTGAGTTTTCAGTGACAAGTGAGGTGCATCGATTTATAAAATCCTTTTTCCTAGTGTCAATGTTTTCCTTAAGACTCAAGTTTTCTTTTTCAAGATTCTTAGAGTTATTCTTAAGTCTTGTCAATTCTGAATCTAAAATTTTACATTGGTTACATTCTAGGTTTTGAATATTTTCAAGTTCAGTTTTTAACCTAAAATTTTCACGAGCAAATTCTCTCCTATCAGATTTCAGTTTTTCAATTTTAGATTCAAGAGTATCCACTACCTTAGTAAGATCAAGACACATAAAAACAAGATCTCTATAGGAATACTCACCTGCCTCACTAGATTCCTCGGAGCTTGCTTCTGAATCTGATTTCGCCATAAGACACAAGTTAGCCTCCTCCGAGCTGCTATCCGAAACTTCCTCTCCTTCTTCATCATCCCAAGTTGCTGCAAAAGCCTTCTTCTTCTTTTTCTTTCCTTTGTTGTCTTTGAGAAGTGGGCATTTTGGTTTGATGTGGCCAGGCTTGTTGCAGTTATAACACGTCAGTTCATTATCGGAATTTTCGGAATCTTTTGACCTATTGCCCTTTGTTTTCTTCTTGCGTGGCTTGAATCTAGACCATCTTCTAAGATTATTGACAACCATTGCAAGCTCTTCAATTGGATCTTCTTCATCGCTTTCTTCTTTGCTCTTTGAGGCAATCGTCTTCTTCTTTGGTTCGGAGTTGTTGCGTTCTTCCTTTGCTTTTAGCTCAAGCTCATATGTCATCAAGTTACCAATCAACTCCTCCATGCTTAGCTTACTCAGATCTTTCGATTCTTGTATTGCTGTGACTGTTGCCTCAAAGTTCATTGGTAAAACTCGTAGTATCTTCCTCACAAGCTCTACCTCAGTGAATACCTTCCCAAGCGCTCTAGCATTGTATACCAAGGTTGAAAAGCGTCCAAACATGTCTTTTATGCTCTCGCCTTTGTCCATCACAAAGTTTTCATATTCATTGCTGAATAGGGCTAGACGAGACTCCTTGACTTGAGAAGTTCCTTCGTGTGTCACCTCCAAAGTGTGCCAAATTTCCTGTGCTGTTGTACAATGAGAAATTCTATTAAATTCATTTTTATCAAGAGCACATATCAAAGCATTCATGGCTTTAGCATTTGTCGTTTTCAGTTTCTTATCGTTAGCATCCCACCTATCCTTAGGTTTAGGAATCTCAGTATCACCAACGATTATAGTGGGAGGTTTATAGCCAGTTTCAATAATATCCCAAACATCATAATCAACAGAACTAAGATAGATACCCATTCTAACTTTCCAATAAGCATAATCGTTCCCGTTAAACATGGGTGGCATAGCAATAGATTGCCCCTCAGAAAAAGCATTATTTTGTAGACTCATGACTCTAGAGTTAAATAAAAAATATACCGGGCTCTGATACCACTTGTAGGATCTAGATTAACCCTAGAGGGGGGGGGTGAATAGGGTTATAGCAAATTTTCTCGATATAAACGCAGAAATAAATATGCTGTAAAAGTAAATCACACACAAAATTTACCCAGCTTCGGCAACCCCTGCCTACTGCTGCATTCCCAGATTTCTATTAGAATTAAACAGTATCACGCTTACAAACACTCTACTAGACTCGCAGACCCTTTTTCTCCCGCTCACAAACACTCTACTAGACTCGCACACCCTGCTCCCGCCTATAGAGTTTCGCTTACTCGCAAACACTGCTCCCGCCTATAGAGTTTTGCAAACTCGCACACCCTGCTCACTGAACTAATTCTAACTGGACAATCTGACACGACCTAAACCCTAGGTGGTGATTTACAACTCCTTTGACTTGAAAAGAAAAACTAAACAATTTCAAAAATAAAACCAGGAGCAAAAATTAAAGTATAAACTTGACTCCACAATTTTGCTCAAAATAAAACTAAAAAAAAACCAAATAATCCCCCTTTTATAAATAAGGCCGGCCCCTTATTTTTCAACTCGGTCCCTTTCGGAAAAAAAATGCGGCCTCTCCTTTTTCTTTTGCTTGGCCCGTTCCTTTTTGTCAAATTAGGGCTTCGGTCCTTTTCTCTTCCTTCTGAAACATTTCAGCCGATCCCTTTGTCAAATTAGGGCTTTGTGCTATCGATCCAAATTGAGACTTTCGGCTCTGGCTTATGCTCGATTTCTGATGATCGAATGTCGCTCGTTTGCAGCTGCTTGATCGAGTTCATTTTTTGTGATTTTGGTTGTACTTTTTCTTTTTGCTTTACTGGGTTGATGCTTGAACTCGATGATTAATTTGCCGATGATGATTGGGCTTATATAGGATTTGAAATCCTATTTTTGTGTTCGTATATTCGTGTTTGAATTTGTCAATTCCTTTTCTCTGCCGCTTGATGAAGCTTGAACGATTGATGATTAATCTGACTTTGTCAAATTCACGTTTCTTGGTTGACATGGTTTTGAATTCATTTTCGTTTCTTTACCACCACATCTCTGACTTGTTCAACATACTGACTTGGTTCAATTTTGACTTCGGCTTTGATTGATTACTGTTGCACTTGGTGTTTGTTCTCGGCTTGCTTTGAGTTTGTCTGCATCTTGTGGTTGCCACTGTGTATTCTGGTTCGTGTATTCATTTAAATGTTCATGTTGCATATATGCGTCTACTCTGGTTGCTGTGAATTTTCTCCAGTGGCATTGTACTCTCTTGAGTCTGATTAATCCTATGTCTTGTTTATCTGGTTTTGGTCATTGCATTTGCTTGAGTTTGTGTCATCTTTACTTGCGTTGCTGTACACTTTTGGTTTCATTGTTGCACTCGATTTTTGTTACTTGTGGTCTTTTTGCTGTTGGTCTGGAGAGATTGAACCTGTTAGTCGAGCTTGCATACTTCATGTAGCCTTGTGTTGAACCCAGTTTCACAGCTCGGGTTTGACCTTGTGCTCGTGTCGTGATTTTAAATACATTGCACGTGAGTTGAACCCGGCTTTGCATTTGGGTTTGACCTGTGCTCACCTGTCCCTGTAGCATTATCAAGTGTATATCGATGTGCACGGCCTTGTGGCATATACAGTGATATACTGTGTATGTCACAAGTTGTTCGTGTATGACGAATTCAAATATGAATGATGATAAACAACCCAAATAACTGAGGCGAATCATATTTTCAAAAATTATCTTTTATTTTTGAATTGCAAAAATATTTCTTTTTCAATTTTACTGCGTTAGTTTATATTTTTGCAGATTGCTCAGATGCTGGATTCAAACTGGAATGTAGTTGAAAATAAATACGAGTGTGAGTGATATGTAGTGAGGTGCTGATGTAAATGTGAAATGTGATGTAATTGTAATCAAAGTTGTATAGTTATAGTGAGAGTTTGAAATTGTACTATTCAAAAATGTAATAAATATTTATTTGAATAAAATATCTGTTTGAATTCAAATTCTGTGTAATTTAATTTATTCAACAAATATTTATTTAAACTGTGAAAAATAGAATATTATATTAACAAATACATTTAAACGAATGTATATATGTTTATTATCATCAAACAAAAATCATATAAGCGCAAAGCGCATATTCAACAGCAACATCATCAATCATCACAGGTTCAAGCACAACAATATCTATAAGCGGCATAATCTATAACGCTTATCTTCATTCATAGATAGACAATATAAATTTATCACAAATAAATAAATTACATTCATCACAGATAAATATATTACATTCATCACAGCTCAAATCAAAACAGAGCATCACACATCAGGGATATCAAACAATTCATAGCATTTCATAAAATCCAAACATCCATAAGTAAGTTCAATTAATTATCTGATTAATTTAAATCAGAATAATTACTTATGAATAAATTACTTACCTTGGTTAATTAATATTAATTAATTACAAACCATCTTAATTAATTATACTTTAATGATAAATTAATTAACCTTTAATTATTAATCAATTAATCTTTAATTAATAAATCAATTAACCTTAATTAATAAATCAATTAACCTTTAATTATTTAATTAATATTTTAATTCATCATATTAATTAATTAACCTTTAATTAATTACCATTTAATTGATTATCCTTAATTAATTACAATAAGTGATTATCCTTAATCACTTATATTAATAAATCACAAATTAATTACATTGAGTAATTACCCTTTTATCATTTGATTAATCAACATTAATAATTAATTAAATACTTTTAATTAAGTAACTATCTTTAAGTAATTAATTACCTTTAATCATCAATTAAGAATTTAATAATTATTCTTTAATTACCATCATTAAGATTATCCTTTAAGTAATTAATTATATTTTAATTAAATTACACAAAGTAATTAGCTTTTTAATCAATTACACGAAGTAATTTATACTTACTTAAACACTTAATAACATCCTTTAAATTAAGATAAATACTTGAAATTGTTATCATACAAAATCATTTAAGACCTTCTTGATTAATTAAGGATTAAAACACTTCCTTAATCACTTTTTCCATCACAACATTATAATTTGAAAATACTGGTTAATTTAATTTAATTAATTAACTACTATAAAATTATTAATTACCGAAACAATTTTGAAAATTTTTGACTTTCAAATCTTTGACACTTGTTTTAAAACTGGTTTATAATTTTGATTCGAAAAACATGGCCAATATTTCTTTTGGAAATTTGTTTAACAAATTTTGCTTTGAAATTAATTTAAAAACGATTTCAAAACATACTCGGCCAAAACCCAGAAATCCCGACCGGGGACTCGAGCCATATCTAATTATTCCCGAGAATTACCCTGAGCACCTACCTTCTTCTTCCCTTTCTTGTTTTCTTTTGTAAAAAAAACTGTTATAAGTTATTAACCTTCAGTCGAAACCCCGAAGACAAGCTCGAGCAAAACCCTCCTTTCCCCGAGACTAGCCTGAGTAAACATCTTCTTCCTTAACCACTACAACAACCCAGATATATCCACGCTCGCGTGCATGTGCATATGGGATTGCCAGAGCTCCGATCAACTTCACCGCCGCTTACAAGTCGCCGATGACTCCGACTATCGACTCAAGCACCCAAAAATGTTGCACTTATCGGGAACCAAAATTTTGTACACCCAGCACTACCTAGTATCAAAATCCGATCGATGCCATCTCCCTTTGCCGACAATTCCAGCCACCGTCGACCATGCTTCCTCGACCAGAGCATCTCCACTTGACAATGCTTCGATTCCCCCTAGTATTGTCAATTTCGATGCCTTGTCGACGATGAACTCCCTTTCAAATTCCCATCGAACCAAACTGGGTACGAAACCCGACAACCTCGTCGCTCTCCTTCCATGACGATCTGAATTTTCTGCCATTATTTTTTCCTTAACCATCGATATTTGAACCTTCTTCTAGCCAAAGCACGTTGAACATAAACTTGCCATTCGATAGAATTTGACCCAAATGCATTTTTCTCTTATCATATAAATTCACGACATATACCGAACTAAAAATCTTGAAATTATTGTCTAAAATCATAATTTTCTAAGACGAATCGAGTTATAGAATCCAAAGAAGAAATCATGATCATTGATTTTTAGACTTATACAGGATCATCTCTATATTTTATCCATTTTGAAACAAATATTCAACTTGCTCACTTGAAACTACTTTTAAAACTTATATCACATCGTTACAAACATTTCACCTTTAGAAATTACAGCTTGAATGTATTTGGATGGGAAGATATTAATTTATTTGTGTAGATTTGTGCCTATGATTCCGAACAGAGGAATACATACAGATTCACAGACATACACATTATATGTATAGAGAAGTTCAACCATTTTTTTTAAATAAAAACATTCATGCAAACACATTTATCACATCTATTAACATATTAAGGCTTTTAAAATAAAAATGTGGTCTGCTCACCTTATCTTGCAGACACAGAGGACTGGTTAGAAATCTGGAACCAGATATATTGAAGCTGTACTTAGATTTGTTATTTGAACTTGCTTTTGATCTTGAGTTGCATCTGATCATTGTTTTGGATCTAATTTTGGATTTAACCAGAACTTGCATTTCATTTGATTTACCAGGTTTCTGATTTTTCTTTAAGTTGAATTGATCTAACTTGTTCTTGATCAGGCTTCTAGGTTGTAGTTTTATTTGCAAATTGAATCCTGAAGCTTGCTTGTGATGATACTTCAGATTCAAGATGCTTTTTGAATTTTGGTTTCCATTCTGTTTTTGGTCTTGATGTTGATTTCTTTTTCAGATTTTTCTGGTTTGATTTGTTTCCACGATGAAGTTTACTTTGATTTTCATTTTCCAGGTTTATGATTTGAGGTTGTAGTTTCGTTTTCAGGTTTTTCTTTTCTATTTTAATTCTTAGTTTTTGATTAAATGAAGATGTTCAAGCCTGGTTACTTCTTAATTTTGATGTTTATTTTCATTATAAATTTAAAAAGAAAAACAATACATCTTGCCACTTGTTTTATTTTGTTACACTTGTTAATTGTATTTTAAAAATCTTTACACTTGTTAACGTTTGTTAACACTTGTTCATGCATAAATATGTGAATATACAAATGTCATATGTAATAATATTATGTTTAAATCCTCACTTAATTTAATTTACAAATTAAATTTTAACCCTTGTTTAATTAAGTATTTATATTTTATGCCTTTTTATTTTATAAATTACTTTCGTTCTTAGATTTAAACTATTTAAACAAATCTTATTTATTTCTAGCTAAATTTCAAAAGAAAAGGTATTAAACCTTATTTATAATTAATTTGTAACCTTTTTTTAATTCTTACTTTATTTTAATTTATGAAACATGCTTTACGCTTTTAAACCTTTTTATTTATCTCATTTGAATTTTAAACTTAAGTTAAAAATATCTTTATATAAGTTCTTTTTATTTCGAAAGATATATATACATATATGTATGTTTAAAGTTTTTATTTATTCACTTATATACCACCTATATTTATCTTCAAGTGTATAGAAGAAAAGTATTCTAAATCTTTTATAAAATCTCATTTTACATATTTACAAACCAATTTTATTCATATATATATATATATATGTTTTCTTATTAATTTCCAAAAGATATGTACATTTTTAAAACTTTTACTAAACCTTGTTTTACCTTATTATATTTTACAATTCTAGTTATATACGTATATTTTTTTCTTCGAAATATAACTTTTAAATCCAATTACTTTTATAAAAATAATTATTTTTGAACTTCAACCCAAAATATGTTTTATTTGAGAATTCCTAGATTAAAAATTCTTTTTACAAATTT
Organism: Allium cepa; assembly: GCA_030765085.1. Classification (NCBI taxonomy): domain Eukaryota; kingdom Viridiplantae; phylum Streptophyta; class Magnoliopsida; order Asparagales; family Amaryllidaceae; genus Allium; species Allium cepa. The sequence goes on along the minus strand of CM060931.1, from coordinate 750,625,555 downwards.
TTATTTTATTTTTAAATTTTCAATCCAAATCTACTACACAAATTTATTCCCAAATATTAAAATTAATCCACAATTTGTCCTTATTTTAATCCAACAATTTATATCAATCACCAACAAATTAATTCAGAAATTAATATTAATTTCTAGTTTTAATTTAGCCTAACATCGGGAATGTTACAATAAAAATCCCAAAGCGTGAACTGTTTTAATAATTAATTATTGATCATTAAAATAGTAACTAATATATACCTTGGCTTACTTCTATTGGATATTTATTTTCAAATTGTTCTTGTTTATGCCAACAAATGGTCAAACAAATTAAACTAATTAGATTAAATGATAATATGTTTTAGTTGAAATAAATACCCGTAATGAATTCCCATGTTTAAATATTGTAACCCTAAATAATAAATTGTTTATTTTAAATAACTTATCTTTTTAAAATTTATTACTTGGATTTGAAGAGACCGAAATCGGATATCTGTGTTATCCGGAATCGTTTCAATCTAATAATCACTACGAACCTCCACGGGTTGATTTTGAGTTTTATAGGCTGGAATTGGATTAATTTCATAAATTCAACTATTTAAGATAAGTAATTGTAATTATACATTATCGTAGTATTGATGGATTTCTGAAAAGTTATTTTGGTTATAATCAGATAAGACTCATCGTGTTGTATGAGTTACCCTTGGTATTTCAAAGGATTTCTATAATTTAAGTATTTCAGATAAAATGGGTTTACTCATGCTGGTTTCTAGCCTGACTCGGCTATTACTTTATTGTAATGGTCGGGTTAAACTGAGTATTACAGAGTTTCAGGTTAGAATGCTTTGGAGCCCGTAGACGAGTTGGACGGCAGTGACGCATTGCACGTATTGACTATGTTCCGTTGTGAATTATAGGTTGTATAGATGGTAGTTGAGGATAAGTTATTATAACTGTCCAGATCTGTTGTACTCTAACGTCTTGTACGTATATTAATAGTTACAGCTTTTTTGTATAAAATGCTGCTATTGTATATTATATTTTGTTCCGCAGCGATTATGAGATTCTATGATATTGTTTCTATATCTTATTCTATCTCTTTTTTTGTTCTAAACCCTAACGGCCTGGTATTTTACACACTTGATTGCTCGGCACTCTATACAGTGAACGTATTAGTGTCGATTTTCAGGGTCGAAAATCTCCCGGCCGTTACATGTGGTGTTAGAGCTGAAGGTTAAGCGAGAACCTTGGCTCTGGTGGGGATTACTCATTAGAGAGAAGGTCAGTAGTACCCTAGAATGAGTTGAGTGTATATATGAGGACACACTTGTTATTTTCATATATAACGACTTTAGAAATGATTTTTAAATAATTTTGATATATAACAGAAATAATTTTTGCAAACTATTATAGTATATTAAGGTGATTGGCTGTGATTATTATAATCAAATAAGATTATAAGATTTAAGTGATTAAGTATGTATATAACCAAGTAGAAGTTTTTGTAAGGATTAACTATACAAACAAGTCAAGCTAAAAAAAGATTCAAACCTAAAAGAAAATCCCAGAAAAATCAAAAGAATTTTCAGAGTATTTGAAATAAGTTACCCTGATTATATTTTTCCAATAAATTATGATGGAATATATAGTGATTTTGATTTCTAGATATGATAATTATCATAAATTTGGTATTGTGTCTTAATAGAGGATGTTTATTACAGAATAAAAAATGATGAAATAGAGTGAAATGTTTTAAGAAAGTAAAAATTTATATAAGAATGACTTATAAATCAAAAATGGATCTTAAGTGTGAAATTTTGAATCTAGTCCCAGAAATTTGAAACTGTTTCAAAGTGTTAAAGGAAATAATAAATAATATTATTTATAATATTTTTAAATATAGAAATCTTGTTTTAAAACAAGAGTTGTTTTGAAGATGAATTTGTTTGGATAAAAAAAACAAGAATAGTTTAAAATTTAAAGTGTGACTAGATATGTAAATGGGATAAATATATGTGTGGATATATGTGATTTCAAAGTTGATTTGAAATAAATACTGGTGTTCGAATTCTAGAATTCCCCATAGAATGAGGTGTATAACCCAAAGTGAAGTAAGTTTTTCAACTTATAAGCGGGAAGTGATGTTAATAATAATTGGATTTGGAATGGAAAATTTAAATTGAGTTAGGTTAAATGGATTGAATGGAATGAGGAATTTAATACAGGCCAAGTAAAATAAGTTTTGAACTTATGATCGAAAACTGGAAATTTCAAGGTGAAATGAAGATTTAACTTATGGAAGTTAAATGAATCAAATTATAAAAGAAAAGGGCATGGGTTTGACAAGGGGTGCAAAAGGAGTTATGCAAGTATGTAAGATTTTAAAATGATTTATGAAATAAAATGAGTTTCGAGTTCTGAAAATTTATGGTGGATGCTATTGATGGGTGTTTAGATAATTTGGATGTTTATTTGCTTTGATATATCTTGCTATCATCCTGTTTGTTATTCACAGTGTATAAAACCATAAATTGGATTATTTCAAATAAATTAACAAGTGGATTGGTTCCTGAAATTAAATGGAAATAAAAATTTATTTTGAAACTATTTAGATGATTTTGATTTTTAGAAATAAAAATGAATTTATGGAAACGGAATTATTTTGAACTAAAATTTGAAATGTTAAAAATGAATTTTTCAATCGAAATTGTTTAAAGGATTGGGTTTAAAAATTTGAAGTTGGGAAATAAATTGAATTTCGAAAATTGATTTGCTCTAAAAGATTGAACTCTCACTCGAACCTTGAAGTAAGTTTATCTAGAAGTAATTTAAATAAATATTTGAAATTTAGGCTTAGGATTGAATTATTTAAAGACTTAGATTGTTAGACTAAATATTAAGGGTTAATTTGATTTAAGTGATTAAATCAACATTTTTGAAAACCGAACTCGAATTCATAAAAATGAAGATGGTTTAAAATTTGAGAATGGAATCGAAATTAATTCAAATTGGAATGGAATTGAACTAATTGGATTATAATTGAAGTAGAATAAGTTTAAAGTCGAAAGGGGAATTGATTTGAATTGTAATAGGAATCGAAGTTAATTCGAAATGAAATCGGGATTGAATCAATTTAAAAGGAAGTGGAAATTGAAAATTGTTCTGAATTGGAAATTGGAAATTGAACCAGTTTGACCTTGAGACTATTTTCAAATAATTTTTTTAATATAAACTGTCTTAAAATCTACCTTCTTAAATATTCAAATTTATTTTGGATTTTTCCAAACTATTTACTAAACAAACCATTCTTTTTAATACCCGAACTATCTTATATTAACTATTTAACTATTTTACAACTATTCAAGCTATTTTCTGAATTCAAACCGGTCAGAATGGAAATTGTTTATATTTAAATCATGGATATAAATATGAATTGTGATAAATTGAAGTTATACCCAAATGAAAAACTGGAGCAATTCTGAATTTGAATGGAAATCGAGATATCAAGGCAAAAATGATTTTGAAGTGAAAGAGCGTATTTTTGCGTAAATATGATGATTTTAAAACAAAAGGTTAGATTGTACCATAACTAAAACTTACTTTATTAAGAAGTAAAAACTTGAAAATTTGATTTGTAATGAGATGATAAATATTAGTTATATATTCAAACTCCCTTGTTGAATTTATAACCAAAAGAAATGATCTTTGAAAGGTATTTGAAATATAAAGTGGAATTTATATAAGTATGAAGTGATCCGAAAATTATTCAAGTTGAAAAAATGATTTTATATGTATATGAGAATGAAACTGAAAGGGTTATGGAAATTATTGATTTTAAAGGCTTTTGATTTTGGAAAAAAGTCAATTTTGGAAATTTGGAAAGCCAAGTTTGAGAACTATCGATTTTGAAGTTTATATGTGATACATATAAGGAGTATGATTTGAAAGGTACTATATGTATATAGTATGAAATGTTTTGAGAAGGGTATGGAAAAAAAGGCACTCCCATTTAGAGTCGAAACTTATAGTAGGAGATCCACTAGGTGGTTCTACCTAGAACCCTAAGGGGGGTTCAAAAATTAGATCCCAGAGGACGTCCGAACAAAATTTGAGTTCCTAAGGATTGTGATTGGGATAGCGTAATTTGAGTGGTGCTGATGCCTACAGTTACATTGGGGTTATGCTGTGACGACAACGTAACTCTAGTGTAACTACGATCTACTACGCTCTATAGCATAAGTCGAGTGGCAGTGATTGCCTACAATCAACATTTGATTTCGTTGGGAGAGTGATGTAGCATCGGTAGATTACGATCTATGTAGTCCATCGCGAAAGTCGTATGGCAATGAGTGTCTACAGGCTACGTTGGGACTCGACTGGTGTAGTCTGTGATTTATGTGGTGAAGTTTCGTTTGGTAACGTAATTCGAGTGGCGCTGATGCCTACAGTTACATAGGATTTGCTTGATGGCAACGCAACCCTGGGTGTAGCTGCGATCTGTAGTAGTTCCCATGGCGAGGTCAAAGTGTGCGGATGCCTAAAGTTTTCTTATGAATTTCGCCGAGATGGCGACACAATCACCATGCTAACTGCGATCCATAGGAAGGGGTGATGATTTCCATAGCATTTTCAAAAAGAGGTTTTCCAAGTATTTTCACTGGGGGTTGAAATGAGTCTACTAAGTAGTTATAGATTTTTAGTCCTACGCCTGATCAACGTATGACTAAATTTCTATGAGAATAAGGATGGACTTTTTAAAACATCGAGTTATAAAAAGTATTTTTATATAAAACTAGTTTGGTAGTACTATAGGGTTTTAAAGTGTTTTAAATTTTATATGATAAAAAAGTAAGGAGATAAATGTTTAAAAATGGTTTAATTATCAATACACACAAAAATTCAAATTCTCGTTCGTTCCTTTTCGAGGACGAAAGGTTCTAAGGGGAAGAAATGTAACGACCCGGGTTTTCTAACGTTGTTATTGGGAAATAAATTGGTTTTAATTATTAAAATATTTATTTCTATTAGTTGAATAAATAAAATTTTCTAATAGTTAAAATATCTGTATCTATAAATTGATTTAAAACTATGTTAATTTAAAGTATAATTCTGGATATGATAAATTAATATATATAATACATACACACACACATATATATATATATGTATATGTATATAAACCCCACAATTTAAATTCAAGGTAAAATATCCATAAATTTATATACATAAATATATACAAGCTTTATGATGTTTAAATATATATATATATATATATATATATATATATATATACATACATGGTTATGAAAATATAATATATGAAAATAAACATATATATATACATGTATGTATGTATGTATGTATGTATGTATGTATAAACGCGGGTATGATAAAACAAAAATATGATAGTGTATATGTATGCATATCTACATATATTTGTGCAAATAAAATTATGGTAAAAAAATAAAAATAAATAAATAGTGTATATGGACTCAGATATAAATATACAGAGGTAAGAGCTTTATGATGGTAAAATATATGTAAGTAAATGCATAAGTATTTATGTTACATAGAATAGCAAAAAGGTAAATGTATGTGTAATATAATAATGTATATGGAAATCCCTTAATATGTATGTATATATATAGTATATGAAAATAAATGTTTATGAATAGGGGACATCATCATGGAAAGCATTAAATTTCAATCGTACAAAACATCGAATCAATGTCAAAATCAAAATCAAAATCAAAATCAAGCCTTTCATAAAAGATCATATCATTCAAAAATAAAATCACTCAAAGGAAAGGTGAAAAGAAAAATAAAATAGAAATAATAAAATGTGAGAGCCTGTACAACATATGTTAACAGGCTTACACTGTACACCATCCTCTCTCCATTATAAATACCTAGACTAAATTCACGTTTACATCCTGACTTTTCAAAAACATTAAATTCCAAATTGTTGCCATTTAAACCAAAAAAGTAAGCTAAGTGTTAAAGTTTCAGGGAGTGGACGAATCAAGAACAAGCTGTAGTTCTTCTATTATCTTGAATCGTAAGTAAAAGCAAAATCTTTATCTAATGTATAATTCTAGTATGCATCTATGTTTTTCTAAATTTGGATAAAACCTTTAATATTAATTCACTTATGACTTATATATGTGTGTAAATCATGTTAAACACTCTGTAAACTCAAAGGTATGAACAACACCTCTGTTTTATAAAAATTTAAATGTAGATCCACCAACTTCAAAATTCACTACTTCATAATACATAAAATTTTGGGTTACGATTCCAAAAAAGAAGATGGGTGTTTTTGAGAGTAGATCCTTATAAAATTTGTTTCATGGGATATTATTAGTATAGAAGAAGAAAATGTATTTTTACAGTAAACAATCTAGAAACGAACGAGCCTTGAGTATCACAATTTAGTAAATTGATTTCACAAATGCAACATTTGCTAAAAATCATGATTTTTGGAAAGGGTTTGATGAGTTTCAATTTTATATTGAGGGAGAAATAGACAGATGAATGAAAAGTGCATTTTTACGGAATTGGGACGGCCACGGAAACTTGGGGACTTGCCGTTGGTTGAGGAGATTGTTGGGGTGACGATGGAGGTAGGAAAAATGGTGCGATAGTCTTCCGTGGCATGTGGCGTCAAGTGGAGGTCAACTTAGGGTTTAAGGTTGTAGTTGTACGATTTTGGTTTGGGGATAATGGCGGCGTCGAAGAGGAAGATGCGAGCATGTGCACCATGGGGGAAATGAGGAGGAGGCTAGGGCGAAGATGAGGATGGCATCCGGTGATGGATGGCGGACCGAGGAGAAGTGGCGAGGTGACGTTGTAGCTGCAATTCTTCGATCAAGGGGGGCGAGTGGTTCGACTTCGAACCGAGGGGTTCGAATGTGGCTCCAAGTAGATGGACGAAGGAAGGAGGTCAGGGGTGATGTAGGGGAATGGTCGACGGCGAGGTGGATGGTCTGGAGTGTTGCGTGCACGTCTACGTGCACAATTCTCATCTGGAAGTAGGGAAAGAAAAAAGGAAGAGGGGAAGAAGAGTGTATGGATCGGGTATGAGCCGAAGGAGGAAAGGAAAAAGAAAGAGAAAAAAGAAAGAAAAAAAGAAAGGGAGAAAAGGAAAGAAAAAGGAAAAAAAAAAGAGGAATCTCTAATTTATAGAAATTATACTTTTTCTATAATAACTTCAATTTTAAAAAACTCTAGTATTTTTTTCTTAAATACAAACCAATATGAGTATTTTTGTATCTAATCCTATCATACGTAGTATAATTAGTATTATGGATTTTCCATAAACTAGAATTATGATATTTTATAATTAAAATGAGAAATTAATTATATTGGTATTGTTTGACTTAAAATTTATGTAAATTAAAAAATTAAGGTATTAAATAGAGTGATAATTTTAGCTAACTAGAAATAAATTGTTATATAATTTCTTCAATTTGTAGTTAATTTGGGTTAAAAATATAAAATGGATTCGGTTAATTAAGCAAATAAAAATCCTGATGCAAGAACTGTTTTGATAATTAATTATTGATCGTTAAATTAGTAACTAATATATGCCTTGGCTTAGTTCTATCGGATAATTATTCTCAAATTATTCTTGTCTGTGCCAACAAATGGTCAGAAAATTGAATTAATTAGATTAAAATGATAAAATGTTTTATTTGAAATAAAAATCTATAATAAATTCCCATGTTTAAATATTGTCACCCTAAATAATAAATTGTTTATTTTAAACAATTTACCTTTTTTAAATATGTTACTTGGATTCGAAGAAACGGAAATCGGATATCTGTGTTATCTGGAATCATTTCAATCTAATAATCACTACGAACCTCCTCGGGTTGATTTTGAGTTTTATTGGCTGGAATTGGACAAATTTCATAAAATCAACTATTTAAAATAAGTAACTGTACTTATACATTATTTTAATATCGATGGATTTCTAAAAAGATGTTTTGGTTATAATCAGATAAAAGTCGTCGTGTTGTACGAGTTACCCTTAGTTTTTCAAAGGATTTCCATAACTTAAGTATTTCATATTAAGTGGGTTTACTCACGCTAGTTTCCAGCATGACTTGGGTGTTACTTTATTGTAATGCTCGTGTCAGACCGATTGCTACGGGGTTTCAGGTTAGGACGCTTTGGAGACCGAAGACGAGTTGGACGGCAGAAATGAATTGCACGTATTGACTATATTCTGCTGTGAATTATAGGCTGTATAGTTGAGGACAAGTTATTATAATTGTATAGATTTGTTGTACTCTGATATCTTGTTTGTATATTGACAGTTCATCTTTGTATAAAATGCTGCTATTGTATAATATATTGGTGTGGTTGTCAGATTCTATGCTGTTGTTTCTTTATCTTATTCTATCTCTTTTTTCCTTCTAAACCCTAACAGCTTGGTATTTCCGGCACTTGATTGCTCGACACTCTGTACAGTGGACGTATTATTGTCGATTTTCGGGATCGAAAATCTCTCGGTCGTTACAATTTCAAAAGTCCATTTTTGAAATACTACCGTTATTATTCCTTTTCCAAAAATCATTTGAAATCCCTTTCAAAAATACCAAAATTTAATTTCTCAAAAATTCCTTTATAAAGCATGTTATAAATCCATTTTATAAAATTACTCATATAAAACATATTCATAAGATTTATTTATCTTAAATAAATTCCTTTAATCTTAAACCAACATTATTATTTATCGAATACCCCATAGTCAAATTTTGAACTAAATTAGCGATGTGTTTGTATATAAAATTTTAAATAAACAACCAATCAATCAATGATAATAACTGAGTATTATCATTTCTTAATCAAATAACTATATTATTTGAAAAATGTTCATTATATTCAATATATAATCCCAGGTAAAACTATTTCATTTACCATTTTCAAAACCAAAATCATTTGTATATATCATTATCAAATACGCGCTCATATATAATACTCTCAAACTCATTCGAAGGTGTTACTAACCTTATCTCTAATAAGTTACTCATCCAAGAGTATTACTAACCCTACCTTTGATGATACTTTTCCTCACTAAAGCCTAGGTATTCGCTTAACCTAAGCTCTGATACAAATGTAACAAACAAGAATTTCGACCCTAAAAAAATGACACTAATACATCCATGGTATTCATATGCTGCAAATCCAATTGCCGAAAATCCGATCATTAAGGGAAAGGAAGAAAATAAAGATAGAAAAGAATGTCACATGAATGAAATAACATATATTATTTCAACTTATAATCTTTATAGTGGAAAATTTAAATACATTTATCAGAATTAAACATAGACAGTTATAAATATTTGTCCTTACATATGCGGAATACAATAGTACATGAGTACAGTGGAAATGGATAACGATCTTCAGAAGAATCTTCTAACTCCAAGCTCTAAGCTCTTCTAGATTTCTTCTAACTAAACCTAACTACTAGACTGCCCGAGAAAATTAGGGCACCTTCAGTTTAAGGGTAAAAGAAAATAAATTCTGGGTCAATCATAGGACTGGTGTGAGAAATTCAAAATATGCATTTTGAAAACAAAGGTATTTCATAAGACCATGCCGCATATAAACATGGAACGGGGTTTTTACGTTATGATAACCAAAATATTTGCTATACAAAATATGGGGATATTATTTTTAGTGGCATTTTTTTGAAAACATTTGCAAGTAAACTTATGAATCTTAGCCAAAATTGTTACCATTATTAAATTCCGGGTATGTTAGGATTAACAAACAAAACTCTTACAAGGCTTGTTCGGAGAATGGATTCCATACAAATGACAAGGTGAGGGACTACCTTCCATGTAGAAAATCTTTATAGGGATGTACGTAGGGTGCAGATATTGAACGCCTATACCAATATAAAAACCGGTCTACCCCTTCGCTGGATAGTACCGAATATGACATCACCCCAGTCGTTGCTCTGAGATGTCTTATAGAATATACATAACATACCCGATATATAAAGAGTTATCTAGAAATGTGATGACCATATCTTAATGGGAACGACCCACTTAGCCCTATCGCATCTACCCTATTTTTTCCATTTCTGATTGATGAGGCCCGAGGTAACGCATTACCTTTCACGTAGCACATTCCACTTTGAATGTCACATAGCCATTCCATAATCACACAACTGATTTCTAGAAATGTATAACTCCTGAGCTCGTATGTCTTAGGTAAGGGTGTTAAGCTAAGAGAAGTTTCCTTTCTGCCACCAAAAAGATGATACGTTCATATAGATCAATCAACGTAATTAGAAATGCAATATTAGACATTAATCCATACAAACCGAAAGTACTCTCCTACCACATCTTGTCAGAAGTTACCCCTAGGATTAGTAGTGATAAGTCCTTGCATCGAAGATCTTAAATGAAGAACTACAGCCACATAATATGATATGGGAATTTTCCGCCGAGGGTCAGTGACAAACAGTCGTACAGTCCATCTTCCAAATCATATCCATATCTTTATTTCGAATACGCATATTGGTTCGAAGTGGTTTTCAGATAGAAATCCGACTCTGGTTCCTTTGAACCAATCATCAATAAAAAGAGGTTCTATTAATAGGGAATCATTAATTAACTGATTAAGTTCTTTTATCAAAATCTCCTTTGTGTGTGTGTGTGTATATATATATATATTAAAATATTCCCACAAAATCTAGCTACTGAGAAGTGTTTTAGCCATAAATTACTCATTTCTTATCTGATTTAGGCCAAATTTTTTTTGCTGGAAACTATATTCAATAAGTAATAATTTATCTTCAAGTTACATTTTGATATTTTACCATTTAATTGACCAAAAACAGATTTGAAAATAGAAGTATAGTTTAGTCTTTGACAGAATTCCTGGAGTTTGAATCTGATATTGTTTGAGCTATATCTTTCTCGTTTTTTATCGGAATTTGATAACTTTTAATGTTCCAAAAAGCCCAAATCATGTATTATAATTTCATCTATTGAGTTTTTTGCAATTTTAAGGTTAGCTATGTCAAAATCAAATTTTTTTTTACTACTATCCCGAGAGCAAAACCAATATTTGCTCTGTGTTTGAAACTAAAACGAAATTGGCTATAATTTCTTCGTTTCTTAACCGAATTCGATAATTTAGATATTTCAGAAAGCTTAAATCGTGTGCTACAAATTTAGTTCTTTTTTTTAGAATTTTAAAGTTTGTTTGGACGAAATTATGGTTGTTTACCTTAGTAAAGAGAATTAACGAGTAATTCCGTCTACTACAGCGAAGAATAGAGCTGGTTAAGGGCGACCATCTATAACTTTGTCTTAAACATCGACTGAATACGTCGATAAATGCAACATGATTTTTCTTTTCTATCTCAAGTGGATCGACATACCTAGTAAGTGCTTAATCCAAAACTATAGGTTGCAAACAGATCTACCAGAATATAATACAATAACTAAATGTAAAGCACATCACAAAACTATAATCAACATCATATATATATATATATATATAGAGAGAGAGAGAGAGAGAGTCATTAAACCTCTCTTATCAAACCCTTTGATTACTTAAAACCATTTTAAATTCCAAATCATTTCAATTTTTGCTTAAGAAAATATTTCCAAATCATTTCATTTAAATCTTAACAAAGATTTCTTATTTCAAAACTTGAAATTTGATTAAGTTAAAACCATGTTATCTAGGATGTTAATCCAAAACCAGTAATATTAAGTGAGATGAATTTATGGGAATCATTTAATTCCAGTCAATATCAACTCCCGTATGCAACAAGTACTATGGGCGATTAACGGTGAAATCACCTTTGAAATTCCATGAATAGTATAAGTTCCCTCTTCAGTCTTCAATATCGGGTATAAGAAGATCATCTCTATAAAATCGAAGTTGTACTTAATTTTAATTTGGAAAATTTAATCTTTTTATACTTAACTCACTTCCGACATTTCGACTCGATCTATCTCTCGCATGTAGAGTGGCCAGAAGAGCTAGGGCACTGGTTGCTCCTGAAAATCTCCTTAGTTTAAGCATCTCACATCCGGATCTCACGAATAGAAAAATCTTTTCTACTCGTCGGCTTTTTAGAGCAAGATTAAACCTCTTTATTTGTAATAGCTTTTCTTTAAATCATTTGCTTAAACTCTATTAAATAGGTTATAAAAAACCCCAAATCATTATTAAACCACTTAATTATCCATTTGTAAACATTTACAAAAGATTTGAAAAAGAACGGTTGCGTTGAAAACTATACTTCAAAAGTTATAAAAAAGTACTGCAAAAAACGCTTTTTAAGCTATATTGATCAAAGATATTTTTTATCATTTGGAAATTCATTTTTATTAAATATTTTTTGAATTTATTTCATATTTTTAAGCAATTTTAAAATATCATTTTCAAAGACATCTTTTTATGGATTTCGAACTGCAAAACCACGATTTTTCCAAAAACTTGTTTTACTCATACTTCAAAATCCACTTATCGAAATCTCGATTTTTTTTCTTTGTTTAAAAACTATGGTTATAATAGTTCAAAAGGTTCTTATCTTGAAGAATTCTGAGCTATATTCCATCCTATATACTTGTTTGACTTTTACGGCATGAAATCGTGAACTGCCGTTACGCGATGCGCCTAATTTGACTAAATTTTCAGTTACCTTTCAAACTTCACCAAAACACTTTCATATGATTATAAAACATTTCAAACTCATTTTTAAGCCTTTTTTAAAGAGGTTTAACATTCCATATACAACAGTTCATTAAATAGAGAAAATTGATTTCCTTTGTGCTTATCGACGTGTCTTTCAATGACTTATATATATATATAACATCATATTAAACAACCAAATTTGATGATCAAAGCATATTAGACATCCATTGCAAACATCATATCATCATCCAAAAATATAATATAACTAAGAATTTCTCATTTTGATTTTCTATCAAAAAAAAGGCTATAACTTCACTAACTCGCGATCCGGGCTTGTAAACACCAACCCCTTGCCTCCTAGTGTGTTCTGCCATTCCATACCAAAAGAGGTGCTAGTCCAAGCATGAGAAATAAGGTATAGGACTTGGATTATTATTGAATTTACCAAAAACTAGACCTAAAAATAGGTTGTTTTCTCTCGGGTTTTTGGACATTCTACTCTTCGAATTTGGAAATGTAATCAACATGAATATTGTAGGAAATTATTTTCTCTATGGTTTCAGTAAATGAACCATCCAATTTGGATTAGTTATAAGGAAGTTTTGGCTAAATGAAAAAGTGATATTCTCGGATTAACGAAAATCAAACCTGAAAATGGGTCGACTTCTAGCTAATTTTTGGACATGGAAAAAGGTCAAAAGGAAAGTTCTTGAAAATTCCTTTTTCTACAATTTGAATAAAAGTAACACTCAATTTTTATTTGTTATGAGGAAGATATGACCAAAAGAGAGGGTATTCTCGGAACTAAATTTCTTGGCCTGAAAATGCAATGGAAAGAAGTGGGTTTTGAGCATAGCTATGCTTACAATGGGAAGAAGTGGTCAACTAGAAAGTTGTATCCACAGAAATTTTGAATATTTTTTTTAAAAATAATTGCACCTTTTTATTCAATTTTGAGAGAATTATGGAAGAATGAAGAAGATGCAAAATGGATGGGTATTTATAGGCAAGTGGAGAGGTAGATGTTTATCTTCACCTTACATCATCCACCATCATCTCCACCATTACTCCAATCACCACCCCCACCTCACTATTTCAGCCTAAATGACCTCCCTAAATGTGCCTACTTTAGTGTGTGTCCTTTCATGTGTAAGTGTTGATTTAGAGAAGACTTAAGGAGTAAGGAAATGATGAAATATCTTTGATATTTTCATATATGTGTATATATATATATATATGTTTGTATATACATTTATATATGTCAGGATGCGTATGTGACATTATATATGTGTGTGTGTGTGTGTTCATGTATGTATTATTATGTCATATAGGTGTTTAAGTCATATACAATTTGTAGCCATTGTTACGAATTTTAATCCCGGTTTCATGTCATATTTTCACTTCTTAGTTAACATACATATATTTGTAAACAAAATTTGAGAAACATTTTCTTATCATTTCATATGAATTAGAATGATCATATTTGAATTATAAAACCATAAAAATAAATATTAAACCGTTGTTTACAAAAATTATTATTATACAGATAAGCCGATATCGATTTTCCTTATAATTTCTAATTACTTTTATAACTTTATAAAACCATTATAAATCATTGATTATTACTTAATAACTAATTAAAAGGAATTATAATCATTTAAAACCATTATTCAGATAGTTACAATAGTTAATTAATCATTAAATCTTAATTAAATTTAATAAATCGATCATTAAATATAAGGGCACCATTGATGATGTCATTTATACGTTTAATTTTCAAAAAAATAATAATTGATTTTATGTCGTATTCAGATTCAATTATAAAAATAAGTCTATATATGCATCCCCGTGCATGATGTTTTATGACTACAGAATTGGTTATTGATAAATCAGTTTTCGGCCATTTTTATCGATTTAAATTTCGAGGAAAATATTTTTGTAAATAACTATTCAAAATAAGATTACTATTACTTATTATCACTAAAAACAATATTATTTGTATTATCAACCTTTTATTTGAATAAATTTAAAAATAAATATAATTCGTCAAAGTAATAAATTTGTTGGTTGTTACAGTTCGTCTCCTTTGTTTTAGAAGGTTAGTTTAACCATAAGTGTAATCAACTTAAAGTCAAGATCTCTAGCTAGAATAAATCCATTATCGATTAATGTTATCGGACTGAAAAAAAGACTTTGATGTAGTATATGGACTAACTACCGATATTAATAGATTTATTGCCCTTACAAACTCAAGGTGTCTTATTGATTTAGTGTCGATGAAAGAAAACGTTTAAAAAAATATCGTTACTAGGTGAAATTTATAAAGATTAGAAATTGGATTTCACCAAAATGATACATAAACGATTAAACTTGTACTCGAAAATGAACTTTAGCAAAGTCCATAGAGGCTTAAGTATTCAAATTGTTTAACTATTAACTGACAACAAAGTTCACATCAGAAAATGAACACAACAATGTTGATTACTTTCTGAGTTTGACCAATGCAAAATTATTTTATGAACATCATAAATTAATAATAAAATTAAATGCAAATATAGCATTAAATTCTAGCAACATTTTAATTATTTATTTAAAGTCTAAAAATTAATTAAAATGGCGTATAAAAGTTATATGATGATTTAATTAACGAACGATCTTGAATAAATTAATTGAATAACTAATTTAAATTTTGAATCTGTTAGGCCCGAAATTTGGAAGACTGGATACGACTAGGGTAGGTTGGTGGGGTAGCATAGCATGCAAAAGGAGGGAGGGAATTGGCATTCAAAACTGAGATAAAGAGGCTAGATATTTGTGATCCAACATGCTATATATAGCCACCTCATTTGTTCTCTCCTTCAACATAAGCAAACCCTACATTTATTTCTAAGTTGGTGTAGTCCAGGAGACGAAGTTTATCTCGTAGCCAAGGAGATAGAATAAGGAGTTCGAGTAAGGAAACAATTAGCAGCTAAGGTGTTCGACGATCGGTAGGATCACAACAAGGAGGTAAAAATTCCATTTTTAAATTTATTTATAAAAATGCTTATATTCGTATATGTCTCCCATCACCTATATATAATATGGCTAGAAAAAATCAAAACTAAATATAATTTTTATTTAATAAAATACATAATAATTTTTTGAAATATATATTATATGCATATAAAAATCTTTACCATTTTTACTTATTATATATATATATATATATTTCAGATCCATACACACATAAAAAATATATTTAAAATATTAAATCATTTATAAATTATTCATATGTGTGTATATATGGCTTATAAATTAGAAAAATTGTCATAACGTCAAAAAAACTTGTTTAAAATATCATATATATATCTCACTGGTTTGAAATATTAAAGGAAACATTTTTTATTTTGAAAAGATTAAATATTTTTAAATTCCAGTCTTTGAAATATTCAAATATATATTATACATAAAAATAATTTATATGGATCATATTTATACATAAAAATATTATTGCTTATGGATCTAAAGTTAAAAAGTAAATTATTTTTTAAATTTTTTTTGAAAAAATGAATTGTTTTAAAGTTAATGTTAAATTATAAACAGGTAAATATGCATAAGGAAGAAGTTGTAAAAAAAATTTGTCTAAAGGATAACAAGTTTGCTTTTAGTCCGAATGACACTTTTTAGTGTAAATTGAAAATGATAGTTACAACTATCATTCTGTGATTTACACTAAAAAGTGTCATTCGGCCTAAAAACAAACTTCTTGTTCCCAAAACTAAATTCTTTTTTAATTTTTTCCTTGAGAATTAAAACCCCTATTATAAAATATATAAATATTTATAAATAATTAATACTACTATATATATGGACTAATAAGTCCACGCAATTTAATTTAAATATATATATATATTAAATTTATGTCATTATGTATATATATATATAATTAACAAACCAGTGTTCAAATTAAATTTGAAAAAAAATTAGTTTTTATTCATATAGACATAAATTTATATATTTGCATGTATGTGTGTGTCTACACACGCACGCACACATATACACGCACACATATGCATACATATACATACATACACATACATGCATATATATATATATATATATATATATATATATGCATGTTTATATCATCAACACTGACTTATGACATTAATCCTTTTTATTACCCATCACAATGGTTAATTGAACACATACATACATCATGTTAACCATAGGTTAAATCGTTGTATTCACATAGTTATAATGATTGTATTACGAATACGAACATATTATAATATAAAAATAACATTAAAGTAAAATTAAAATGATACTAAAATATTATTATTAAATCATAATAAATAAACATAAGTATTTGACCTACAAAATTAATTAAATTAAAATCATATCACAAACTCTTTTATTAAGCAATACTAAATATAAACTCCTGAGAGTAGAGATAGGAAATTCGATAGGTCTGCCCCTACCGACTCTTTATTTACGCCAAGCTCTCGTGGAGGCATTTTTTGGTCCATAAGCTTTCAGTCATTTAAAAGTATTATTCATTTTTTTGAGAAAAATGAGCGATTCTCTCTAGAAGAAAGCATTCGCATAATTTAATTCTTCACTTTGAAGGAGGGATGCCAAAAAGTCTAGTAGATAGCATGTGACAGCCCGCAAATCCGTACCCCTTGAATCAACACTATTCTACCTCTATTAACTCAAGTGGCACAGAATTATGAACCATTAGGGTTAAAGAAGAAGAGATAGATGAAGAAGAAACTAAACAATATCAGAATCTCACAGTCGCAGTGGAATAAAATATAATAGAAAATATAGAACTTTACAAAAAAGGAAATCTATAACTGTTTTGTACATCATAACATCAGAGAATCTCATACACACAATATTTACCAGTCAGACAATCATACAATCATAGCAGCAGATATATATAAATACGGATAATACGTCTCGGGCTCCAGCTCCTCTCCTGCCCCAAAGCATCCTGTCCTGTACAAATAACACTCGGTCTGACCCGAGCATTATAAAGAAATAACACTCGAGTCAGTCTGGAATATCAACTGATAATAATGCATCCAAATTGATTATTTAAGTTTCAGAAATCCTTTGAAAACAAAAGCATCTCGTAAGACCACGCCACAAATAAACATGTCAGGCTTTTACCTTACGATAGCTAAAACACTTTTATAGAGATCCTCTGATATTATAATAGGGTCTATTTACAAATACTTATAAAATAGCCGAAATTGTTACATGATTAAATTCCAGCTACTAGCCACAAAAGTGGGTAATACAAATAAAACTCGTACAATGCTCGTAGGAAGAATGGATTTCCAACAATGACTAGGCACTGGGGTACCACCTGTCACAGTACGGGGCCTAGATCACCGTACCGAGGACCACTCCCGATCCTTTGCAACACAAGGCCGGACCCATCCCTTACTGGACAGTTTCGAATAAGATCACCTCGCGGTTGGGATCAGCAACCGCCTACTAAGTCGAAATAAAAAGGGACATCTAGACAGGGATGACCTTACTCTCCAGTGGGGGCTACCCACGAAGCCTTACTGCATATCCCCTGATTTTCAGTCATTCCCATTTGATGAGGCTTGAGGCTAAGCGTTACCTTTTAGAACGTTTCACTTAGAATGTCCATCGTCCGCCTGACGATGTTTCGCAAGCATTCGTCCATACAAGTCTGTCCCGGGTTCGAACGGAACCGAAGGCACTACTCTTACTACATCCATTTTGGAAATATCCTCAGGATTAGTAGCGACTAGCCCTTGCACTTCACTGCTCCATCTTCGACTTCGAACGCGTTTTTCGCACGAAACGTACAAACCGGATCGAAGTGGTTTTCGAGAAATGAATCTCGATCCCGGTCTCTTCGAAACGATCAACGCATTTGTCCAATATTGATAGTCGGTGATTTAACTATCAATTTATATTCACAAACATCCATAAGCATCCATCACACAATAAATAATTTCTACATTATTTATTTGCCTCAAATATCTTTTAAGGATTTATTTCCAAATTTCCAAAACCCATTTGAAAACAATTTCCCAAAGTTCTTCCTTTACAAGGTAAATCCTTTACCATATATTCCCATTGGAATGACCAAGTTCAAAACATTTAGATTTAAAATAGTTAAAATATTTTATACTAAAATATACTTTAAAATACGTAAATTTATTTCTAATTACTTACTCAAAAGTATAAATTTAAAATAAGTGAAGTAAAATTATTTATTAAGATCTAAACTTGGTTTTACATAAAAGTTTAGTTAAACTAAATTTAAAAGAAGAGTTTAAAAAGGATTAATAATAATTTCAAATAACTTTATTCAAAACTAGCCTTTAAATAAGTCTATTTGTAAAAATAATTACTAAGGTATTCATAAAATTTACTATTGCTAATTTATCAATAATTACTTTAAAATAATAATTTCCAAAACACTCTTTTAAACAAGTTTGAATTTTTAAAACTTTCTTTTAATAAAATCAGTTTAAAACTAGAACTTGGTTTTTCCCAGGGAAACTCATTCCCACTCAAACAACCCAGAAGATTCATTTATAAATTCTGTCGATTATATTTCAACTCAGATTTATGTTTAACAACATAAATTTCCTACCCAGGTTTAAAATAACTTCTTACGAAGCTTAACCACATTTCCATTCCCGGAAATTCACTTCCAAGGTATAAGTTAAAAGGTAAATTTATTTAATGAAATCATACTTAAAGAATTTCTTAACTATATACCTACTTAAATTTTTTAATGGTTTTTGAATAATATTTCTGCAACATTCTAATTTGCAATTTATTGCTAATTTAAATTTGAAGGGTTGCTTTTGAAATCATATTTAATTTCCAGGGAACATTATTATCAAAAAAACCCATTGTTATTTTTAACAAATTTAAAATTTCTTATTGAAATTATCACCAGAAATTCATACTTTCACATTTATCAACTAATAAATGTTCCACCTATTTTTTTTTTCCAAATTTACAATTTTCATTCTTCACTCAACCCAGATTTCAAATTTTATTCCTTTAAAAATCCAATTTATTTTGTTTTATTTTGTTTTAAAATTCTGTGTATATTCTTATCCAGCAATATCACAGTACAATCAATTCAGAGTTATCCATCACAATATATAACGGGTTACATCATCAATTATAAAGATAATTACTATAATGTGAGGAACCCAGTTGGATCCCTCCAACCTGTTTTCCCTGCATCCACAAATATTAGCACGTCACATATATAAATATTAATCCTTACTGATAACAGCAGATATATCCAACCAATCACACATATATTTAAATATTACTATTTAAATCAGCTAACATCCAGATGTGAGTGAGAATAACTCACCTTGAGTTTCGGCGAGCGTTCGAAATTTAAATTAAACCGAATGACGTTCGATTTAACTTAAATTTTTACTTGCCCGAAACGATTTCAGAACTGCTCCTCTGTGTAGATCGCGTCTCTACGATTCCGGCGCTACCAAATTCGTTAAATTCTGATACAATATGTGAAAGATATGAATTATTATTTGAACTATAATTTAAAACAATTTCTTTTTTTTTTACCAAATCACGGCTGTTCGTTAAGCAAAAGCAATCAAGGCCGCATCTTATCGTCTTCCTCACGCGCGTACGCAAGCTCCAGGATCAAAACTGTGACGACCCGTCTTTCTCAACCCCAGAAAGACGTTTCAACATTAAGAAAGAAAGGGATAGAAATAGAAAAGAATAGAAAGAAAGAACAACAACATCAGAATCTTACATCGGAATGGAACAAAATATAATACATCACATAACTATTACATAGTTATACATACATCAGAGTCATACAATATCATATATCAGGACTGTCATATACATAAACATACATGTCCATACATACATCCAAAATACAGCATAGACTAACTACACAGCGGAACTACATATATATAGGTACATACGTCTGGTCTTCTCTCCAAAATAGCTCCTCCAGAAAATCAACACTTCCCATACCTATCACTTGGCTACTCATAAAAATTTGAGTACCCAAGAGTTTACGAAAACACAAAATATAAACTCCGGGTCAGACATGGGTCTGGTATGAGTAAACAGGTTAAAATTGTTTAACTTTGAAAATCATTTGAAAATAAAGGTATCACGTAAGACCACCCACAAATAAATACGGGTAAGTTTTTACCTTACGCTAACCAAAACATTTTATAGGAAATTCTGTAATATTATAATAATGTCTAGGGTTTTCAAGTAAATAGAAAATAGCCGAAATTGTTACATCTATTAAATTCCAACTACTAGCCACGAAAGTGGGTAATACAAATCAAAACCGTAGGGTCTCGTAGGGAAATTGGATTTCCAACAATGGCAGGGCTACTGGGGTACAGCCCGTCATAGTACGGGGCCTAGATCACCGTACCGAGGATCACTCCTGACCCCCTACAACACAAGGCCGGAACCATTCCTTACTGAACAGTCCCGAACAAGATAATCCCGCAGTTGTGGCCAACAACTGCTCACACAGCCGAAATAAAAAGGGACATCTAGACAGGGGAATACCTTGTCCTGCTTAGGCATGACCCACCTAACCTTGCTGCATCTCCTCTGTTTTAGCCATTCCCGGTTGATGAGGCTTGAGGCTACGATTACCTTTATTGAACATATCTTAGAATGCTCATCGTCCGCCTGACGATGTGTCGAAAGCATTTAATCCATACAAGTTCGTTCCGGGTTCGAACGAAACCGAAGGCATTATCTCGTTACACTCATTTTGGAATCACCCTCAGAGTCAACGACGATAACCCTTGCATTCTGAAACACCATCTCGATCACCAATTGATAAGTCACGACCTATCGTTTAATTTGGATTGATGTGGTTTTCGGAGAATCAAAATTGATTTTTCCGATCCCGGTCTCATCGAAATCCAAACGCCATTTTAAGGGCCAAGTTTTCTATTTAACTTAACAGTTCAATTAAATATCAGAATTAACATAACAGATATATCATATAAATCATACAATTATCACAGATATCCATAATATATCACAACATATCACGGAAAAATCATCAAACAGATATTAAAGTCAATCAAACAGAATCATCAATGCATACCAAACAGTTTGGTTTTACTTTACTTAGTTGATTGCTTAAGAATAAACTATTTTATTTTATTTAATTAATGAATAATTAATTAGCTTATTAATGATCAATTAATTACCCAATTAATCATAAATTTTGAATTTTATTAATTATCTAATCTTTAATTAATTATTTAATTAATTAACTTCTATTCATTAACTGTTACTCAATTACTCAGTTAATTAGTTGATTGATTCTTGTTAATTATTAATTTATTAACTCACTTATTAAAATTAGTTACTTATTTACTTATCACAAATTACTTTAATTAATCAATTATTATTAATTTAATTAATTAATTAATCTTTAATTAATCACGTAAGTTAACTTTCATTTACTAATTAACTTTTTAGTGATAAGCTAACATTCTTAAGATTTAAATTGATTTAACATATGATTAAATTTTTACTTCAAAATCAACTTAAAGTTATCAATTTAAAATTCAAGTATAAATTTAATCAACATTCTAACTACTTGTTTAATCACCTACCTTTACAGACTAACCTTTAATTAGATATTAACCTAACTAACTAATTGATAACTTGATTTAGTTATTTGGTTATAAAAATACTAAACAAAACAGGCACGTTCAATTGGAATGGTACCCGAGACACACCCCTAGTCTCGAGTTATCCTCGTATCTCCCCTGCGTCCCTTTCTCTCTCACTCTCTCTTCTTCTTCTCCTCTCCCCAGTTTCCTACCTTCTTCTATTATTACTTTTAGTTAAAGTAAAACTGCAGTTGCCTCTCACGCGCTCACACCCATGAAGTCCCGAAGCCATACTCGAAGCAAACACCAAAAATCACGGCACGCGACGACCCCCTGATCATCGACCATCACCTCGCCACCGTGCACGTGCACGGTGGCTCGCCTCCCCTACGGCGACTCGCGACCATCCCCCAAACCACAAATCATCCCTAGAATCGAATAATAAACTCAGATTCGAATTCAAGTTGAAAACAAAAAAAACACCCTAAAGCTCGAACATGGCAACAACAACGCCACTGACAAATCAATCGCGAGGCCACCACACATCACTGAAGGTGATGAAAATTCACCAGAACCACGATCACACCCCTCCCTAACTCCACCTAAAAGCGCAGCCAACTCGATTTACATATGATGCCGAAATCAATTATTTACAGAGCATTAAAAGTTTAAGCACTCAAACCCTATTTTTGATTCATACTCAAAATTTATGCATTTGAAAAATAAATTGACATTTTTCTGGTGCTAATACAACTTCAATCTTGCTTCATTCCAAATTCCAGAAATTAATATTTACTCGATCTTCCAAATTTGATAAAAATTCAGTAAAACTTCTTTTTAAAACTGCTCTGAAAATCTTTGCTTTCAAATCAAAATTTTTATGATAAAAATCATAATTATGTTTATGAAATCTAAATATACTATTGAACTTACAAATTTAAACACTTGAATTTTAAACTTTGATTTCTTTTTACCTGTAGTTTTGAAAATACAGTATTATAACATTCTGTTAAACTTTAAAACATGTTTGCAGACTTTTGCTTAGGATAAACCAACTTGAATTAGCTCCCTAGCAAGATCAAACAGTTATATGAATAGGTATTGGAAATTTACTGGCTTTACTTTGTTCAAAACTTGAATTTACTGAAGAACAAGCTATAAAAGTTCCCAGTGCAAACCAAATATACACAGAGTAGTTTGTTTGAACTATATCAAGCACATATCATTCAAAAAGCAAATATACAAGCTAAATTTTGAAATCAGTTTGTTTACTCACCAAAAATATTTGTTTAAGAGACTGCAGAAAGAAACACCCTGAAACCTTCTTAAGTTTCCGGTCTTCTGCTTCTTTTTTCTTTGTTTGATTTTCTGTTTTAAGTTAATATATATTTGCAAAGCAAATAGATGTTTCTCAGGTTTGTTTTTAAGTTTAGGTTTGTATAAATGAACTGATGATATAAAGGTGGATATATATAAATGCTTGAACAAAACAGGTGATAACTGGACAGCCTCCATTTTTGACCAAACAAGAATTTTTGTATTAAATTTACTGCAATATGATAAGATATTGTGATCTCGGCTGCATGTACTTGTTAAACAATATGTTATGCTAATTAATGCTTATGCCCTTAATCATGATAGCAAGTATTAAATGTTTACTGATAGTTGCAACTTTGTACAAAGATATTTATGTTATTTTCGGCTAAGCATGCTTTGTAAGATACATGTTTTGTTTTTATTATCTTTGAAGTGAAAACTTGGTTTGCTTATACCTATAAACTGTACAAAAGCACAAATATGTTTATTACTGGTTTACATTTATTTTTAGTTTATAAAAATTTTCTCTGGACAAACACTTAATTGCTGTACAAATGTATATGTGTATATAGGCAATGCATCAAGATTTTTATATTTGACTTTGTTTTCTTATGCATAAATAAAATTAAACTTTTATTATTCCATACTCCATTTATTTGTTCATTTACACTGATATTAATATTATAGTGTTCTCATGTTCATACACTTGTATTAAAATAGTTCAAGTTATAACTTATATTCGTAAATTTATATCTTAGTTATATTTTATATTTTATAATGTATGGTTTATACTTATGTTTATAATTATGATTCATACTTGTTTTCCATGTTTATGTTTAATATTACTATGTTTGTTTATTTTTTATCTCATCATCTCAAAAACTAACATTGTATCCATATAAACTATCAAATAACAAAATATTGAATCTTTGATTTGATTTTATTAAATAAGTCAGATTTGTTTTAATGGCTTTGAAGCATTCTATTTCAAATTTTCAAACCAAAATTTCTTTTATAAAACATATAACTGTTAAATATCCAAGATCTCATCAATTTTAAACATTGACAAGCTTATATTTAATTTAAATTAGATTAAATATTTATTAAAATATGCCGTCAAAAATTCCGGGTTGTTACATTCCTCCCCCTTAAAAGAATTTCGTCCTCGAAATTTAAAACAACAGTTAATTCAAAAAGCTTTTATATTAACCATCCAAACATACATATCATTCATACAATAGCAAACAAACTAACAGTCAATTCTAACAAACATCATTAGTTATCCGAACATAAATCCGGATAAGCACTCCTAAAACTATCGAGAGTTTCCTAGGTACAATCTCTGAGATCCTCACTCCATTGCACCTTGACGAGTTTCACCACTTTGTTTCTGAGTTGCTTCTCGTCTCGGTCCACAATCTGAACTGGATTTCTGACTACAGTTAAATTTGGTTCCACTTCCAAATCTTCTTGAACTACCGGTTCCACAACCAATGAGGGATCATGAACAAATTTCCTCAAATGCGATACATGAAACACATTGTGAATTCCAGACATCCGCTCTGGCAATTCAATCCTGTAGGCTACAGCTCCAATTCTTTCCAATACTTTAAATGGTCCAATGTATCTCGGAGAAAGTTTTCCCGTCTTTTCGAATCTTATAGCACCTTTAATTGGGGAAACTTTAACAAAAACCAAGTCTCCGATCTCAAATTCCAATGGTCTTCGTCTTCTATCTGCATATTTCTTCTGACGATCTTGAGCAGCTTTCATCCTTTTCTTGATAAGCTCTACCTTCGCAGAAGCTTCTCGAATAAGATCGGGTCCGAGCACAAGACGATCCTTCGATTCAATCCAACAAGCTGGGGATCTACACGGTCTTCCGTATAAAGCTTCATAAACAACCATCTTAATACTTGCTTGATAACTGTTATTATAAGAAAATTCCACTAAATGAAGATGGTCCTCCCAAGATCCTCCAAAATCTAAAACACAAGCCCGTAGCATATCCTCAAGAATACGATTCAGCCTCTCTGTTTGTCCATCCGTTTGAGGATGATAGGTTGTACTCAATCTCAAATCTGTACCCATTGCTAATTGCAGAGCTTCCCAAAATTTGCTAGTGAAAATAGGATCACGATCACTTACTATGCTGATGGGAACACCATGCAATCGGACTATCTCCTTCAAGAAAATTTCCGCCAAAGAAACTGCAGTACGGGTTGCCTTAACTGGTATAAAATGGGCACTCTTAGTTAAACGATCTACAATAACCCATATACCATCATTCCCTTTCCTGGTTCTAGGAAAACCATCAATAAAATCCATCGAGATCATTTCCCATTTCCAATTCGGAATTTTCAAGGGTTGAAATAACCCGGCAGATTTCTGTTGATCACCTTTAACTTGTTGACAAATGGCAAACTGTTCACAAATCTAGCAACATCCTTCTTCATATTCGGCCACCAGAAAGCTCTCCTCATGTCTTTGTACATCTTCGAAATTCCAGGATGAATATTCATTTTGGAATAATGACTTTCAGAAAACACTTCCTGCCTCAACTCCTTATCGTTTGGAACACAGATTCTCCCGTTGATCCTTAGTGTTCCTTGGTCATTAATTTCGAAACTAGGACACTGACCTTTCCTGACTCCTTTAATGATTCTCCTCAACATCTTATCAGATTCTTGCTTGCTTGATATCCTTTCAATAAGAGATGGAACCACTTCCAGAAGAGAAAGAACTGCATTCCTATTGAGAGCATCAGCTACGACATTTGCTTTCCCCAGAGTGTACAGAATGTCCAAATCATAGGAAGCTAGGAATTCAACCCACCGCTGCTGTCTTAGATTCAGGTCTTTTTGAGAGAATGGATATTTCAACGGTTTGTGATCCGTGAACAATTCGAATTTCTCTCCTAAAAGATAATGTCTTCAAATTTTCAGACCAAAAACAATGGCTAGCAGTTCAAGATCATGCGTAGCATAGTTTTTCTCATGAGGCTTCAACTGTCGACTAGCATATGCAATAACCCTTCCGTTCTGCATCAGAACTTCTCCCAACCCAACAATACAAGCATCAGTGTAAACCTCGAATTTGCTCTTCCCATCCGGAATAGCAAGTACTGGTGCACTAGTAAGCCTTATCTTCAATTCCTGAAAAGCTTCTTCACACTGAGGTGTCCATTTGAATTTTTCTCCTTTCCTTGTTAGCTTAGTCAGATGCGAAGAAATCTTGGAATAACCTCTGATAAATTTTCTGTAGTAGCCAGCCAATCCTAGAAAACTGCGAACTTTCGTCGGTGTCTCTAGCTGTTTCCATTCCAGAATAGTTTCAACTTTCGCTGGGTCTACAAAAATGCCTTCACCAGAAACTATGTGCCCTAAAAATTTAACTTCCGATTTCCAGAAATGGCACTTCGAAAATTTCTCCTTCAGCACATTCTTCCTCAGAGTCTCCAATACAATCCTCAAATGCTCCCTGTGCTCTTCTTCGGATTTGGAATAGACCAAGATATCATCAATGAATACCAACACAAACTTATTCAACACATCTCTAAAGACTCGATTCATGAGGTCAACGAAATAGGCAGGAGCGTTGGTTAATCCGAACGGCATAACCAACCACTCATAGAAACAATTCGGTCCCCTAAATGCAGTCAAGGGAATACTGTCTTCAGCTACCCTCAACTGGTGGAAACCTGAAGCTAGATCCAATTGAGAAAAGATAGAAGCACTATGAAACTGGTCAAAAAGATCATCGATGCGAGGAAGAGGGTATTTATTACGGATAGTCACTTTTTTCAATTCTCTATAATCCACACAGAATCTCAGTGATCCATCTGATTTGGTCACAAACACTGCCGCTGAACCCCAACAAGAAAAACTGGGTCTAATCAATCCCTTCTCTAAAAGATCCTGCGTCTGCTTAATCAACTCTTCTCTTTCCCTAGGAGCCATTCTCCTACTGGGCTAAATCACTGACACAACTCCTGTAATCAAATCAATACGGAAATCTATTTCTCGATGTTGTGGCAAACACTTAACTTCTTCAAAAACATCAGGAAAATCTTGAACCACATCGATGACTTCAACACTCTCTTCAGATGTCTCAATTCCAAGCAAAAGACTGCTCAAGTGAATTCCAGAATTATCACACGACACTCTGGCAATTCTACCCAGATCAGTTTCCAACGAAACTGTTCTTTCATCACAATTCAAAACGCCTTTATACTTATCCAGCCAATCCATACCCAAAATAAGATCAAATCCCTTAAAATTCAACACATACGGTTCACAAGAAAAACTATGGGATAGAAAAGAGATCTTCAAGTCCTTACAGATAGTGTCTAATTTGGTCACCCCTCCTATAGGATTAGATACCAAGATAGGACTATCTACAGAACTAGGGGTAAGAGAAAACTTTTCAACAGAGTCCAAAGAAATAAAACTCAAGGAAGCTCCTGAATCAAAAAAAACTTTAATATATTTTCCATCTAAAAGTAAAGTACCTTCTAATACTCCCTTGCCCATCGAAGTAGAAGATGGTCTGGCTTCCAAAGCAAAAACTTTATTCTGAGGTGCTCTCTGCAGAAGTGGACAGTTCTTGATCATATGTCCTGGCTGATGACAATTAAAGCACAATGATTTCTGAACCATAGCTGATACTGGGCCACTCTGATGCGGTTGCTGCTGTTGCTGCTGGAATCCCTTCCTAGGACACTTATTTGCCAAATGTCCTTCCTGATGACAAATGTAGCACTTTCGAGGTCCGTTGTTATTCCCAGGTTTCTTCTTATTCGGTTTTCTCCATTTGGGATCGAACTTTCGCTTATTCGGATTAGTGAAACTTCCACCTGAAGCTGCAACTGGAGCCACCGGCTTCTTACTCATCAAACTCTCATACCTCAACGCCATATCAATCAAATCAATAAAAGATCCTTTCAGAAGCACTGTCAATTTCCCATGGAATTCAGGCCTCAACCCTTGCACAAATTTCTCATTATTTTTCATAGGAGTATTGATGAGTCCTGGTCCATAACAAGAGAGTTCATTGAATCTAGTTTCATACTCCGAAATGGACATACTACCCTGCTTCAAATACAGAAAATCCTGATACAATTGGGTTCTTCCTGCCGTTGGCACAAACTTCTCTTCAAATAACTCCTTGAATCTGTCCCAAGAAATGTCATCCTCAGAAATATTTGCAATAGTTGAATCCCACCATGCTGCTGCACTACCTTGCAGTTGCCACGATGCCATATGCCTCTTACGCTCATCAGTCAATCTCATGCTCTTGAAAATACGTTCGCAAGAGCATAGCCAGTCCTGAACTTCAATTATTGACTCCGAACCTTTGAATGTTTGGCCTCCAAGATGTTTGAAATCCTTGCATAAAGCTGCAAAACTAACTTGAGATGGTACCGGATTGACAGCCTCACTAACATATTGACTCCGTCCATTATCTGTAGAAGTACTGGCCCTAACTCTGCCTCTTCTTCCTGAACTCATGTTGGTCACCTGACCAGGTAACTCAACAAATTTAGATATATATATATATATAACTATATGAAAATACAAATACACACTCTCAACAGAAATATAACACAAGAGCCTAGGTACTCGCTTTACCTAGCGCTCTGATACCAACTGTGATGACCCGTCTTTCTCAACCCCAGAAAGATGTTTCATCATTAAGAAAGAAAGGGATAGAAATAGAAAAGAATAGAAAGAAAGAACAACAACATCAGAATCTTACAGCGGAATCTAACAAAATATAATACATCACATAACTATTACATAGTTATACATACATCAAAGTCATACAATATAATATATCAGGACTGTCATATACATAAACAAACATGTCCATACATACATCCAAAATACAGCATAGACTAACTACACAGTAGAACCACATATATATAGGTACATACGTCTGGTCTTCTCTCCAAAATAGCTCCTCCAAAAAATCAACACTTCCCATACCTATCACTTGGCTACTCATAAAAATTTGAGTACCCAAGAGTTTATGAAAACACAAAATATAAACTCCGGGTCAGACATGGGTCTGGTATGAGTAAACAGGTTAAAATTGTTTAACTTTGAAAATCGTTTGAAAATAAAGGTATCACGTAAGGCCTCCCACAAATAAATACGTGTAAGTTTTTACCTTACGCTAACCAAAACATTTTATAGGAAATTCTATGATATTATAATAGTGTCTAGGGTTTCCAAGTAAATAGAAAATAGCCGAAATTGTTACATCTATTAAATTCCAGCTACTAGCCACGAAAGTGGGTAATACAAATCAAAATCGTAGGGTCTCGTAGGGAAATTAGATTTCCAACAATGGCAGGGCTACAGGGGTACCGCCCGTCACAGTACGGGGCCTAGATCACCGTACCGAGGATCACTCCCGACCCCCTACAACACAAGGCCGGAACCATTCCTTACTGAACAGTCCCGAACAAGATAACCCCGCAGTTGTGGCCAACAACTGCTCACACAGCCGAAATAAAAAGGGACATCTAGACAGGGGAATACCTTGTCCTGCTTGGGCATGACCCACCTAACCTTGCTTCATCTCCCCTGTTTTAGCCGTTCCCGGTTGATGAGGCTTGAGGCTACGATTACCTTTATTGAACATATCTTAGAATGTTCATCGTCCGCCTGACGATGTGTCGAAAGCATTCAATCCATACAAGTTCGTTCCGGGTTCGAACGAAACCGAAGGCATTATCTCGTTACACTCATTTTGGAATCACCCTCAGAGTCAACGACGATAACCCTTGCATTCTGAAACACCATCTCGATCACCAATTGATAAGTCACGACCTATCGTTTAATTTGGATCGATGTGGTTTTCGGAGAATCAAAATTGATTTTTCCGATCCCGGTCTCATCGAAATCCAAACGCCATTTTAAGGACCAAGTTGTCTATTTAACTTAACAGTTCAATTAAATATCAGAATTAACATAACAAATATATTATATAAATCATACACAATTATCACAGATATCCATAATATATCACAACGTATCACAGAAAAATCATCAAACAGATATTAAAGTCAATCAAACAGAATCATCAATGCATACCAAACAGTTTGGTTTTACTTTACTTAGTTGATTGCTTAAGAATAAACTATTTTATTTTATTAATTAATGAATAATTTATTAGCTTATTAATGATCAATTAATTACTCAATTAATCATAAATTTTGAATTTTATTAATTATCTAATCTTTAATTAATTATTTAATTAATTAACTTCTATTCATTAACTGTTACTTAATTGTTCAGTTAATTAGTTGGTTGATTCTTGTTAATTATTAATTTATTAACTCACTTATTAAAATTAATTACTTATTTACTTATCACAAATTACTTTAATTAATCAATTATTACTAATTTAATTAATTAATTAATCTTTAATTAATCACAATAAGTTAACTCTCATTTACTAATTAACTTTTTAGTGATAAGCTAACATTCTTAAGATTTAAATTGATTTAACATATGATTAAATTTTTATTTCAAAATCAACTTAAAGTTATCAATTTAAAATTCAAGTTTAAATTTAATCAACATTCTAACTACTTGTTTAATCACCTACCTTTACAGACTAACCTTTAATTAGATATTAACCTAACTAAATAATTGCTAACTTGATTTAGTTATTTGGTTATAAAAATACTAAACAGAACAGGCACGTTCAATTGGAATGGTACCCGAGACACACCCCTATCCTACTCGAGACAGTCTCGAGTTATCCTCGTATCTCCCCTGCGTCCCTTTCTCTCTCACTCTCTCTTCTTCTTCTCCTCTCCCCAGTTTCCTACCTTCTTCTATTTTTTTTAGTTAAAGTAAAACTGCAGTTGCCTCTCACGCGCTTACA
This sequence comes from Allium cepa, assembly GCA_030765085.1. Classification (NCBI taxonomy): domain Eukaryota; kingdom Viridiplantae; phylum Streptophyta; class Magnoliopsida; order Asparagales; family Amaryllidaceae; genus Allium; species Allium cepa. The sequence goes on along the minus strand of CM060931.1, from coordinate 750,594,032 downwards.
CCCATGAAGTCCCGAAGCCATACTCGAAGCAAACACCAAAAATCACGGCACGCGACGACCCCCTGATCATCGACCATCACCTCGCCACCGTGCACGTGCACGGTGGGTCGCCTCCCCTGTGGGACTCGCGACCATCCCCACAAACCACAAATCACCCCTAGAATTGAATAATAAACTCGGATTCGAATTCAAGTTGAAAACAAAAAAAAAACACCCTGAAGCTCGAACATGGCAACAACAACGCCACTGACAAATCAATCGCGCGGCCACCACACATCACCGGAGGTGATGAAAATTCACCAGTTGCTCGATCACACCCCTCCCTAACTCCACCTAAAAGCGCGGCCAACTCGATTTACATATGATGCCGAAATCAATTATTTACTGAGCATTAAAAGTTTAAGCACTCAAACCCTATTTTTGATTCATACTCAAAATTTATGCATTTGAAAAATAAATTGAAATTTTTCTGGTGCTAATACAACTTCAATCTTGCTTCATTCCAAATTCCAGAAATTAATATTTATTCGATCTTCCAAATTTGATAAAAATTCAGTAAAGCTTCCTTTTAAAACTGCTCTGAAAATCTTTGCTTTCAAATCAAAATTTTTACGATAAAAATCATAATTATGTTTATGAAATCTAAATATACTATTGAATTTACAAATTTAAACACTTGAATTTTCAACTTTGATTTCTTTTTACCTGTAGTTTTGAAAATACAGTATTATAACATGCTGTTAGACTTTAAAACATGTTTGCAGACTTTTGTTTAGGATAAACCAACTTGAATTAGCTCGCTACCAAGATCAAACAGTTATATGAATAGGTATTGGAAATTTACTGGCTTTACTTTGTTCAAAACTTGAATTTACTGAAGAACAAGCTATAAAAGTTCCCAGTGCAAACCAAATATACGCAGAGTAGTTTGTTTGAACTATATCAAGCACATATCATTCAAAAAGCAAATATACAAGCTAAATTTTGAAATCAGTTTGTTTACTCACTAAAAATATTTGTTGAAGAGACTGCAAAAAGAAACACCCTGAAACCTTCTTAAGTTTCCTGTCTTCTGCTTCTTTTTTCTTTGTTTGATTTTCTGTTTTAAGTTAATATATATTTGCAAAGCAAATAGATGTTTCTCAGGTTTGTTTTTAAGTTTAGGTTTGTATAAATGAACTGATGATATAAAGGTGGATATATATAAATGCTTGAACAAAACAGGTGATAACTGGACAGCCTTCATTTTTGACCAAACAAGAATTGTTGTATTAAATTTACTGCAATATGAAAAGATATTGTGATCTCGGCTGCATGTACTTGTTAAACAATATGTTATGCTAATTAATGCTTATGCCCCTAATCATGATAGCAAGTATTAAATGTTTACTGATAGTTGCAACTTTGTACAAAGATATTTATGTTATTTTCGGCTAAGCATGCTTTGTAAGATACATGTTTTGTTTTTATTATCTTTGAAGTGAAAACTTGGTTTGCTTATACCTATAAACTGTACAAAAGCACAAATATGTTTATTACTGGTTTACATTTATTTTTAGTTTATAAAATTTTTCTCTGGACAAACACTTAATTGCTGTACAAATGTATATGTGTATATAGGCAACGCATCAAGATTCTTATATTTGACTTTGTTTTCTTATGCATAAATAAAATTAAACTTTTATTATTCGATACTCCATTTATTTGTTCATTTACACTGATATTAATATTATAGTGTTCTCATGTTCATACACTTGTATTAATATAGTTCAAGTTATAACTTATATTCGTAAATTTATATCTTAGTTATATTTTATATTTTATAATTTATGGTTTATACTTATGTTTATAATTATGATTCATACTTGTTTTCCATGTTTATGTTTAATATTACTATGTTTGTTTATTTTTAATCTCATCATCTCAAAAACTAACATTGTATCCATATAAACTATCAAATAACAAAATATTGAATCTTTGATTTGATTTTATTAAATAAGTCAGATTTGTTTTAATGGCTTTGAAGCATTCTATTTCAAATTTTCAAACCAAAATTTCTTTTATAAAATATATAACTGTTAAATATCCAAGATCTCATCAATTTTAAACATTGACAAGCTTATATTTAATTTAGATTAGATTAAATATTTATTAAAATATGCCGTCAAAAATTCCGGGTTGTTACAAAAACACAACGAGAACCCAATACATGCAACTAGGGCTCCAAACTGCATCATCGCCGATCGTCGAAACTTCGATCGAACGCTTCCATTTCTAAGCTCTACCCCGCGCGCGCCCATGGCCAGAAAGCGGCCAAGCTCGGCTTCCCAACTACGTCGAAATTCGTGCACGAAACACGTTCGAACGCGGCTCAAAAACCCACCCTCTGGTCGATGAAAATCCATCTCTACCGTTCATTTCGAAGATCTTGACACCCTCTACGATTTACTAGTTGGTGGATTTGGAAATTAATGAGTGGATTACAGCAAAAGGAGGAAGCAAACGAGAGATTTTTGGCCATAGATGCAAATGCGAGCGGCGGCTCTAGAATGAACTAGGGTTAGAACGATGTAATATATATATTTAATATGGTTTAATATTATTTTATTAATATAATTCTCAATTTAACAACTTATGCAAACAAACTCCAATACTCACGTACCAATAGGCGTTTCTAGGGTTTTTCCACGTTCCGGACGCAATGGAACAGGTTTCCTAAGTTAATTCAGCCACACGTGCGAGTTACGGGATTAAACGATCAATTTAAAATTAAATCGGTTAAATCGATTTCTATGCTTTTCGAGCTACCACGGTCGAACGACAACTCCGATTGTTACGAAAATTGAAATCCGATAATAACTAACTATTACGGATCCAATGGAACTGGTTTCGTCGAATTCCGAGACTGTTCCCCGGAAGGCTATTTTAACTCATCTATTTGATCGAGCGATTTTCAAAATTGACGAAAATGCTTAAAATTTCACTTTTGAAATTTTAATAACTTAATAATAAATCATATAAAATTTATAAACACAATAAAAATCATTCTAGCTCATTCCCGACCAAAATCTGATTAAATTGCAATTTAATAATATTAAATTCATTTTTAAATTAATATAAAATCCCAAATATTAATTTATCAACTTTAACATTCTTCTAAAATTCCCACCACGCTGTTTACACTCAAATAACTCAAAATAAATTTGTAAAACCATTTTTATCATTATTTACATCCAGATTGACTTTTATTTCAATTCCGAATATTTAAATTATTATTTTCCCATTATTCAAATTCAACCGGAATTACTAGAATAAAAAAAAATTATAGCTTATTTCATTGATTGAACCCGAATCCATTCATTTCAAAATCAATTAAGAATCCACATTAAACATTTAAAACGAATTAAATGTTCAAATTCAATGGCTTAAAAATACGGGATGTTACATCGCCACCCTTCCCCCCTCCCCACTAATATGTAGTAAATGAAAAAGAAAAAACCCTCGCTAACCTATTAACTTGACACTAATAAAATATACTAAGAGGAGGATTTGAAACCGAAATATATAGAAGATGAAAAGAGATGATCCAATCAAACACCAAAATATGCACCAGAGTTGAATTTCCTAAAACTATATCATCCTTGGAAAGTTTAAAAGCACGATGGCAAATCCATCAAAATCAAAGGGACATCAATCTAGCATCAATCCCGCATTAAATTCGAAGGGACATCAACCCATGGCAAGTCAATAAAGGAAGACAATATCCTCAATCCAGCATCAACAAACCAATCATTCAAACTGCCGTATCAAAAGCAATCCAAACAAGAGTAACACTGAAAACTCAAAAAGCTCAAAGGAGACACAAGACTAGTGTGACGACCCCACTGCTATGTCCAGTTTAGCAAAGAACATTAAAAGAAATGTCGTCTGCTAATACAGAGAATGTGGTTGGTTAAAGGCGATCGAATGTGAATATATCTTTATACTAATACTAACACATCTTATATACCTTTTGAAGGATCTGAACTGAAATTTAGACGTGTACAATATTAATACAAAGTAATAAACACACCGATTAAAAATATTCAGAACAGTATATAATATATATAAATTAGAATCAAAGTCATAGATCACATCGGAATAATATACATCGTTATATACATAATAAAATGTGAGTCTACAAAATAAGAGTACTAGACCCACATAAATATGTACATCATATCCAAAAATCATGTATTGGTACAAAGTCACTACTATATAATATAGATGACATAAACCCCTAACTGTCAATATATATAAGTATGAAGTAAACTAAAACTATCAAAATAGTCTACTTCAATGCTGGCCCAAAATCCAAAGGTCAATGGTTCATGTACTTGTAAAGTCCCAGTCTGACCCGAGTATTAAAATAATAAACGGATCAGACTATATCTAAAGAAAAGGTGATATACTAATATCATAACTTTATGACTTAAAATAGTAAGCCATAGTAAAATATGTCGAACAAACAATTATAATAAGGCATATTAATTAAATATACCACTTGATAAATCCATCAATGACTTAGCTTTAAAATAAGTCATTTCCAAAATATGCCTAAATCCCAAAAATCCATAAAAGGCATATCAAACCAATAATTACATATCTCACCATTTTTGACTTAACAATAACCAAATAAATCACAAATAAAATATGCCTGAAACAAATACTCAAATAAGGCATATCCAACAAATCACCATTTCATAAATATATATCAAGTCTCAATAGACTATCATTTCAAAATATGGTGATAATCAATACAAAATTCTTCAAAGCATAAAGAAGATAGAATATCGATACTAAAAATATCTGAAGAAATAATCATCAATAATGAAATAATAATGGCAGTCATCTATCAATTTAATACAGTGACACGAAATCTACCAAAAGAGACCCGCTGCATAGGAAGGAAGCCTTCCAAAAGAGACTATACATTAGGGACACCGCTCAAAGAAAAGAGCAGCCATGTACCTAATCTGTCCTATGAAAATTTTACCTTCCAAAAGAGGTAAACATAGTCGAACTGTATAAAACAAAATAAACTGATAGGTTGTAGTATCTATAGAATACGATGCATGTAAAAATCTGCATTACGAAAGAGACAATCGTATTTACACCATAACAGATCTTTCAAAAGAGATCTTCCTACCCAAATCTAAAAATGTATCGATTCTTAGATCGGTGAAAAATGAGTTATCCTCTCTCGGGAATCTATAGACTTGAAATCCGAACACCCTAAGATAATACAACTCTAAGTGTTAATTACCATCGCTCCAGTAACTACAAGAATTTAGCTAATTGTCTCATACCAAAAAGTAAATTCAAGTATTTACTAAAAGCCAATAATTTCCACTCAAACTCTATTTAACAAATTATAACAATAATTGAAAGAATTATACAAAGTGTCTCATACCACCCGACAATTCAATCGTTAACTAAAATTCTTTGTTTCATAGAAAACCATGAAATTTAATAGAAATCCAATTCAAACTTGCATAAAATAGCCAGAAGCTAAATACATTAAAGGTCAATAATAATTTTTAGTTTGAAAGTAATTAATAAAATTTTATCATAGAGAAAAGGATTTTCTAAAATATTTTATCTATAATTCACTTCCTAATCTCTCACTTTTGTTAGCCCCTAACAATTAAAATAAAAGGGTTTTAAATTAATTATATATAAAAAGATATAATTTTTCAAAATCACTTTTAAACCCATAACTCGTTTTTTAAAGAATAATAGCTTATTTATATAAAAAAATCATTTAAACCTCTTTTTTAACTAAACCAGTTGAATTGAAATTATTACTTTCGTAACAACTTTTATAAATAAAACTATATTTTAAAATTTACTTTGAAAACATTTTCGAAATTTTAATATACTTATAATAGTAAATTTAAAAAGGTTTCATAAATAGATTTCTCAATTTTAAAATTTTTGTAGAAAATTTTTGAATACTAATAAGTTAAGAATATAACATAGTTTAGTTATATATTTTGTAAATGAAATTTCAATAAGGATCAAAATGAATAAAATCTCATTTTGGAATTCTTTTAAAAAATTCAAAAGATATACCCACAAAAAATTCAATAACTAGAGCCACCATCGCTTTAAAATAATAATTTAACAATACGAGATTATTTAACGACCCGAGTTGCTTTCCGACAACTCCGATTACATAAACAATGCACAACCATCATATAATTAAACAACGAAATCAATTGTATTTCGATGGTTTTCAATATTCATGCCATTTCATAATTAACTATTAATCCAAATTCATAAATCAATAAAATTGTGATTTCTTACAAATACGGTTTAATATAAAATTTTAACCAAATTTTAGACATAGCAACAATTTAAAAGATATGTCTTATAAGGTTTTATTCGCCATATTATCAATCAATGATAAGCACACAAGCATTTTTTATCCAATTCAAGGATAGCAACCAAAGATTATAACACAGTCAACTAATGAAATTAACTATTGAGATAATTATATATAACAAACAATTTAATAGATATAAATGTGTGAATTGAAATAGATTAACTCACCTTAATTAATCACGGGTTGGAATTACCCTACAGGCTGTCGGATAGTTCCGTATTTAGCTCCTCGCTTGCTGCTTCCTAATAGGTTGCCTCCCCACATCGACATCATCAACAGCTGCCTCGACCTTCACTGATCCCAAGGCTGCCGCATACTCGACCTACTCTATGTTAGCATCGCCGTCCAACAGCCACGCACGCACGCCTCTACTACCTCGTCATCAACATGCTTTTCCTCCACCTTCGCCCTACAGCCCCTGCTTGAGTCGCAACCATCGAAGCAGGTCCAAGACTTCCACGCATGCTTCGCAGGACGTGCCTCACTTGCCTAGCGTCGATCATCGATGACGATATCGAGAGACCACACATTATTTTATGCTTGCCTTTGATTTTCTTTTGAAATCTGAATTTTGCAAATTAGGGATTTTTAGGGAGGAGTAACGTAAGGGAGTGGGTTTAGAAACTAGGTGATGTGAGCAATGGGCTTGGTAAGAATGAATATGTTAGTATTTGTTGTTAAGTTCATTTTCTTCTTTTATTTACCTTCAAACCCTTTAGAAGAATGTAAAAAAATATAACTAATTTTATTATTATTTATAAATTCACCTTATTCTACGAAATATATAACTCAACAACTGTATAATTTTATTCAATACAATATCATTTCACTTTATTTAATTAGTTATTGTATTGATATAAAATAAATCTATTCATCTTCGCATATTTATTGAATTTATCGAAATACAAAACACCTTTTCATCGATTTCAAGCCTATAAAGTTATTTACACTTTAAAAATATTTTATACTTACTAAAACATTTTATTCAAATTTTAATATATCATCTAACAATGAATTTATCAGGTATTTAAATTTTAATATAACAAAATCTTTTATTAAATAGACTTTATTTATATAATAATTTGATCCAAAATAATAATAATCAAAAATCGAATTCAAACACTTCTATTTTAACTAAATTAATTTAATATTACAGCTTTTAAAATAGAATTGTTACAACTAGCACAGATATATGTATATAAAATTTTTTTATATTCATATATGTGATAAGAAATGTAAAACACAATCAAAATGTAAGACAAAATTATCTTCCAATTAAAAGTACATCGTTTGTAGCGTTATCGGTAAAAGTGTCAATTAGGTCAGTGATTAGTGCCATATAAATACAAAATACAATTTTTTGCAAATTAATAAAAGGATCTTTTTTTAAAATCCCCTTTTAACCCCACCCCAATGCACCTAATGCAACAAATACAAAATAGATTCAGTGCAATTTTTTAATTTTCACCTTTTGTCTCACTGCCAATATTGCACCCGATCCAATAGATTGATATCTAGTGAGTGTCTCGAATGAGAAGGTGCTCACCTATATCAGAATAGCGTCCTACCTTAACTTAGGATCACACCCTCCATGCCTTAATGTTTGCTCTTGAGAAGTAAATTTCATCCTCCAAGCTTGGATACACCTCTATTCAAATGGATTTGTAGCTCTACTTACTCTTTAAATCGTTGTCTCTTATACCTTTATCTAGATCCGCCTCATACTCCTCCTAGGTTAGCACCTTGCTCCGCTCATTGTTCCACATCATCCAACTTATGGTATGGGCCATGAGAAAAGTTTACCTTACATATTCCTTAATGTACCATTTCAACGCACGCAATTACCTACCCATTGCACCAAGATCCGCAATCGCATCCCTATTCCTTATCGCCTACACCACGTGATGTTGCACCATGCCCCTTATGTAGGCACCATGCTCCTTAGGCACCAACTTCTCCCTTGAGCAAATACTTTGATCATTGGTTTGATATACCAAGTTTCACCAGCAACCTTAGATGACACAAAACATGCCTAAATGGTACCAAATGCAAGTGGAATACCATATGAACTCCAACCAACCGCCATAAAATTGTCCCAAACCAACCAAAGAAACAACACTATTGAAATCAACTAGCTGATGTGACATATACTTTGAGGTTATGAGTTTAGATCTTAAGTAGCGTAATTCGAACCTTGGACATATTCAAACATAATACTTATAATATGTATATATTACCTAAGACATGTGGTACCAACAGGCTACCGCACTCTACCAAGGCAAAATTCGAGTCTAGATGCTCCAAACCCATGCTGGAGAGCTAGCACTTACAATGGAAAATTATTTGCACTTTAGTTTGGATAAACTAAATAGCCAAATTAACTAGACTAAATGATATTTCAACTTTTAAGATTAAATTATATGTTCAAAATAAAATATATTAAATATAATTTAACGTGGAAATGTTCGTTCATAATAATGTAAGGTCATTTTAGAAGATGTTTATATGTATTTGTTCTAAACTTGCCCTACATTTCCACTGCATAAAGGCGTATGAACAAACAATATTAAATGACGTCGAATAATTCAAAGTTGCAACAAAAGTAGAACTTGCAAACTTAAAACCATTGAATGAAACGAAACAAACACTATGGATATCCATAACGTCACCATAATCAGCCCAACTAGTATTGGAGTACAAGACAATGCAAAAACTGTGTTTATATCCAAAACACTGGATTAAAATGTCATATCTGGGTAAAATGTTTATTTTCTTTCATGGATTAAAATCAACTTTCATCAAATTCATTGTTCTTTTGTAGAAAAAATGGTGCTAAACATCCACGGATGCAACGCAGTGGAAATAAAACTTGAGTTTTGATAACAAAAGACTCAGTTTCGATTCCTACTATACGCTTCCCTATTCAATATAAATTTACCAAGGGTATAGAAGTTTGGATCAACGAATTCCTTTACGATAACCTCCTTAGGATTTTACCAGCCCGTCGAGTTCTACTGAATTTTCAAAAAAAAAATTGAAGAAAGAAAGAAAGGTGTTAAACCACATACACCTTTTAAAACTAATGTCTTTAAATTTTCTACCCCTTCTATCAATCTGCACATTCATATTTATTTGTTTGCTCCAAACTGTAACAATACTAAAGAAAAACAAAATTTCTTTTAGGAGAGAGTTTCTTCATGGAAGAACACTCTTCACCTCCTTTCTATCTGCGCCATATACCTGAAAAATGGAAACAAGTTTTCATTAAAAGATATTGCAAATAAAAAATGACTCTATTTTATTATAAGGGAAATTTTGGCAACACTCTTATAATTGTAAAATTTAAGTTTTCGGTCCCTTTCCATTTCTTTTTATAAAATACATCTCTATTTTAGAAAAAACCGATGTAATTTTGAGGGTATTTGGATAATTTTACTAACATTACATGTGTTCGTATTATCATTTTTCATAACTCGTAATCGCATTCAATGCAGGACTTAGCAATTACTCTTATTTTAAAACAAGAGATGTAAAAGAGAGAAAAAATGTTTAAAAAAAAAAGTAAAAACTAGGGACACGTTTCTCTCTTTCTAAAACTTATTTGTTTTTACGTTCCTTCCTTTTCAAAATATTTTCTATATCCTCTTTTGTATAATTTTCTCTTTTACCTCTCTCGTTTTCAAATGTAAGAGTGGCTACCAAGACATGTGCTAACTCCATTATTCCACGGCTCAGCGACCTAAGAAAATGAACGACCTAAAGACCCCCAACGACCTAGCGACCTAAAGGTATCGCGACCTAATGACCTAAAACTCTCAACGACCTAACGACCTAACCATCAACACAGGGCAACGGCATGTTACAACAAAGAGGCTTCACGACTTAACGGGCTAAAGGTACAAGAGATCTGCGACCTAATGACCTATAGACTAAAGCAACCTAGCGACCTAGTAGCTAAGCGACCTAGCGAGTTAGTAGCTACGCGACCTAGCGAGTTATCAAAGAATGAAGTCGCTTGTTTATAGGCCGCTCCCAACCTTAGGTTGCCAACCATCCTCTCCTAGGTCGCTCACGACCTAAACAATACCGAAGTAACTTCTTATGCCGCTTCCTCCTTTGGTCGTTGACGACCTATGACTTGCCGATTTATTCAACATGATCAGGTATGCTCTCGTTAAGCCGAAGACTGCGTCCACTAGGTCGCTCACGACCTACGACCTATCCAAGGTCGCTCACGACCTACGACCTAATTCAGAAAACTCTCTATAAATACCCCACCTACTCCAACTGCAAGAGGATCTTTTGGCTCATTTTTGGAACGCCGATACTCTACTGAATTCTCGACTCACTCGACACTTCAAACACGAAAGACATCTCAACGAACTTCAAGAGGAAATCTAACACAATCGACATGGATTCAAAGAATTCTTCTACATCGGAGTTCTAGCTATTTGTCCTATCAGTGTTGTAATCGAAGATTGTTGTAAAGTTGTAATTGATTCAGCAATAAAGAAGATTAAAGTGGACGTAGGCTTAACTTGAAACTGAACCACTATAAAACTGTTGTCTTTTTACTGCTTTCTCTATGACTTTTCTACTTACTTTTAATTCCCGTATAAATGGGTGGTGCTTTCACTTAATCTCTACTTACACCAGGGTGTTAGCGTTCAATTTTAAGCGTTAATATTTTTGGTGCTTTCATTGAGAATTGAACTCAGGCTACTTTCATTATTGCTTCGCAAAAGTTTGTTGAAAAAACCTCTCTCAAAACTAGAAGTCTATCAGAGATAATGGCTCCTGGAAGAAAGCGTGGATCTACAAGACCCAGTAATGTCCATGAGAATACTGCTACTTCTCCTTCGTCAAGTCAAGCAGCACCAAGTGCTGGAATTACACGAGCGGAGTTAGATGCCTCAGTATCTGGGTTATACCAGCAGATGGAAACCCAGAATGCTTTAATGCTTGAAAGGTTAAATGCATTGCTCGGAGCTAACCGTCAACCAGTGAATAATGAAGAAAACCTTGCAGATGATGTTCATAATCCTGAATAGAGGAATATTCCTCAAAGAGCAGCTAGCCCCACCAAAGAAACACCTCCTCAAGCTGGAGGATCGAGAATGCAGCCAACTCTCCGCGAACATTTGTCCAGACAAACTTCCGAGAAAATGGCCGAAGTATGTCCTGCAGATCCTTTAAATGATAAGGAATATCTTTTGGGCATGGTGAGACAAATCATGAAAGAAAGCATGCAGAGGGATGAAGATGAAAAGGAATGGGGATTCGCTCCGAGCAAAACTTCGTTCACTAAAAGGATTCTAAAGGCAGAATTCCCAAGGAAGTTTGTTCCTCCTACCATCCCGGCTTATAAGGGAACAAGCGACCCTAATCAATTCCTGGATAAGTATGATTGGCACATGACTGGTGCTAGGGTGTCTGATGAGATCAAATGCCGGTACTTTCCGGTATACTTGGAAGGAGTGGCTCTGCTCTGGTTCACAAAGCTTTCGGTCCGATCCATAGACCAGTTCGCTGATTTGACTCGGAAGTTTAAAGAGCAATTTAGGTTGTATGCTTCAAAGGCAAAGGATATTATGTCACTGTCAAGCCTGGAACAGAACCCTGAGGAATCTATTAGATCTTTCTTGAACCGCTTCAACACAGCTTTGGCTGAAGTGGATAATGCAGAGCCACGAATGGTCTTGACATACTTATGAGGGCAGTCGACAAGTCAAGCGAATTTGGGAAGTGGCTAAAGATGAAAGAACCGAATTTGCTTGAGAAATTCTATAAGAAAGCTGATGAATTCATGCGCTTGGAAAGCCTTCAAGCACCTGTTAAAGTGGCATTGACAGAGGTTAAGGATAATACTGTTGCTCCTACCAAAAAGGAATCTGGAAGTTAGAAAAGGGAGAATAATGGTGGGAAGAAACAGAAAGATATGAAGAAACCCCGCTTCTCAAAACCTTCAGATTTCACTCCTTTAACTGACACCCCGGAGAATATCTTTTTTGCTACCAAAGATGCGGTGGAATATCCTAAACCACCTGAAATGAGAGTTGGGAAAAAGGCTCTTCAAAGTGGGAGATTTTGTCGGTTTCATAATCAACCCGGTCACGATTCCAACGAATGTCACCATTTGAAAAGCTTGATTGAAGAATTGCTGAGAGAGAACAAGTTGCAGCAATTTGTGAAGAGGAATAAGAATGACCCAACTTCATCTACTAAGGGCCAGCAACTTCCTACTCATCCGTCTGGCTCGGGTGAGAAGACTACTGCGCATGAATCAGAAAGACCCGTTATTAATGTGATTACGGGAGGTCCTCACCCAGCAGGCAGGAGCTGGGGCGAGATGGAAAGATATGCCCGTGCCTTGAAGTATGTACCGACAGAAGAGAGTGTTTTTGTGCTAGAAGATGCTGCACCTTTGAAGCAGCAGAAAACTTTTAATGATAATATTGTGTTCAGAGCCAGGGACTCTATGGGCATTGAAGCTCCAACCATGGATCCCTTGGTCATCTCTGCAGGCATTGGGCCGGCTATTGTGAGAAGAGTGCTTGTAGATTGCGGTGCTTCTTGCAATATTCTCTTCAAAAAGACGTTCGATCAAATGAAAATTCCGATGGCTGATGTTCAAGCTTCATCTCAGAAAATTGTTGGGTTTACTGGGAACCGAAGCAGCCAACTGGAACTATTGACTTGTTCGTCGAACTTGGAGCGGGGCAGAAAAAGATTGTTCGAAAACAGACTTTTGTAATTGTTGATGAATCTTCGGCCTACAACGCTTTCCTAGGCCGACCAACTCTTGCGGCTTTTAAGGCACTTCTCGCCCCGTGGTGCCTCACTATGAAATTCCCCACGGATAATGGTGTTGGAGTTATTAAAGGGGATCAGAATGCTGGGCGAGAATGTTATCTAATAGAGTTGCGTGAAGCGAGGAAAAGAGAGATGGGAAAAGATGCGGCAGCCCCAGTCCGCATCAAAGAACCTACATTGTAGCAATTATAGGGTGGACCCTGCACTGGCGAGCATAGCGGGGCACGAAGAGAAATGGATCCTAGAAAAGACGATGCAGGGGAGAATAGAGTGGTGCCAGTGGAATTACGGTACCAGTACCTGTTGACCCAAAAAATCCGAACAAAGTGGTGAATGTGGGTTCGCAACTTAGTGTGACGGATCAAAATTCCTTGATATCATTCTTGAAAGCAAATCCGGACGTATTCGCTTGGACTCATGCTGATATGTGTGGAATATCCCCAGAAATTGCAGTGCATACTCTGAATATATATCCGAAGTTTACACCGGTAAAGCAGAAAAGAAGAACCTAGGGTCCTAAAAGGTCAGCAGCGCTGAAAGAAGAGGTAGACCGGCTCATGGAGAATGGTTTCATCAGGGAGTCCACTTATCCGAATTAGGTTTCAAATCCAGTGCTGGTTAAGAAAGCTAATGGGAAGTGGAGAGTATGCATCAACTTCTCAGATTTAAACAAAGTCTGCCCCAAAGACTGCTTCCCATTACCCAGGATAGATCAGTTGGTGGATGGAAGAGCGGGGCATGAATTGTTATCTTTTATGGATGCTTACTCCAGATACAACCAGATCATGATGCATGAGTCGGACCAGGAGAACACGAGCTTCATCATCGACGTTGGTCTCTACTGCTATAGAGTCATGCCCTTCGGACTTATGAATGCAGGGGCAACTTACCAATGACTCGTCAATGCTATGTTCAAACCGCAGATTGACAAAACTATGAAAGTTTATGTTGACCATATGTTGGTGAAATCAAAGAAAGTGGTAAACCATATGGATCACTTGGCAGAAAATGTTTGCAGTCCTCCAAAAGTACGGAATGAAACTTAATCCTTTGAAGTGCTCATTTGGGGTGGAGTCCGGAAAGTTCTTGGGTTTCATTGTGAGTGCTAGGGGGCATTGAAGCTAATCCTACTCAGATTGCTGCTTTAAAAGAAGTCAAAGCTTCTTTTACAAAGAAGGAATTGCAAAGTCTTAATGGAAAAGTTGCTGCTTTGAGTCGATTCATTTCCAAAGCTACCGATAAATGCATTCCACTCTTTGATGCTCTGAAGAAAGGAAGGAAATTTTTTGACTGGACTCCTGAATGCTAGAAAGCTTTCGATGAGTTGATTCGTCATATGGAAACGCCTCCAATACTTTCTAAGATGGACAATGGTGAAGATCTTTTCGTATATTTGGCAATCTCATCTCATGCTCTCAGTGTAGTGTTGGTACAAGAAGACGCAAAAATTCAGCGTCCGGTCTATTATATCAGCAAAAGATTTATTGGGGCAGAGATGAATTATTCAAAATTGGAAAAGCTCGCCTATTGTCTACTGATTGCATCAAGAAAGTTGAGGCCGTATTTCCAAGCTCATCCTATCAAATTCCTCACCGATCAACCTCTAAAGCAAGTTCTGTTTCGTCCTGAGACTTCGGGTCGTCTTTTGAAGTGGAATATTGAACTCAGTTAATACGACATCACTTATCATCCCCGGAGAGCAATCAATGAACAAGCTTCGGCAGATTTCATCGCAGAATGTACAGATAAAGGTGATAGTGAGGAAGAGGTGGCCGATAATACCCTAATTCGATGGAAATTATATGTTGATGGTGCAAGAAACGATTACTGTTCCGGAGCTGGGGTTGTGCTTAAAACCCCTGAAGGGCGGTCATTGTGCTATGCATTGAAATTGGAATTCACTTCGACAAACAATGAAGCAGAATATGAAGCTCTTATTGTCGTCTTGAAAATTGCTAAAGAATTGAATGTCAAAGTGTTGCAGATCTTCAGTGATTCACAGCTTATTGTATGTCAATTCAAGAAAGAGTTTCAAACTAAAGGAGGAAATCTTCCTGCTTACTTGTCGAGAGCTTGGGAACTTCTCGATGATCTTGACCATTATACGATAAATCATATACCCCGGGAAGAGAACATGAAGGCAAATTCTCTCGCAAAGTACGCAAGCACTGGTGAAGCTCAATTATTGGAATTAGTTCCTATAGAAGTCCTGTCAGCTCCGAGCACTGATGAGATGGATATTGACTGGATCATGACTATATCTCAGGAGCAAGAATCATGGATGACTCCGATAATGGAATATCTGCTCAACGGTTCTCTACCAGAAAATTCAAAAGAACGATAGAAGTTGCTAAGAAAAGCCTCCAGATATATAATTCAAGATGGCCGATTGTATAGGCGGGGATTCTCAATGCCATTACTCCGATGTGTGACCAAGGAAGAAGCTAAAACAATTCTAGCTGAAGTACACGGAGGAGAGTGTGGAGACCATTCAGGTGGTCAAACTCTAGCAAAGAAAATTCTCCGTTAAGGGTATTTTTGGCTAGATATTAATCATGATGCTGCAAGCTATGCCCGAAAATGTGACCGATGCCAGAGATTTGCAAAAATCCCAAGAGCACCTTCCACCGAGATAACATAGATGGTCAGTCCGTGGCCATTTGCTATTTGGGCTGAATCTGACCATTAGCTACTATTACCTCTAAAAAGATGATAAACTTTGTAACTAAGAATACTATTTGCAGGTATGGTGTGCTTCAAAAGATAATCACAGACAATGGAACCCAATTTGAAAGTGAAGAGTTCCAAGATTTTTGCAAGCGATTCAAGATCCAAAAATGCTTCTCAGCAGTGGCTCGTCCGCAGGCAAACGGGCAAGTGGAAGCAGTAAACAAAATTATCAAATCAACCATCAAAAAACAACTGGAAAAAGCGAAAGGTGGTTGGGTCGATAAGCTACCACTAGCACTATGGGCATATAGAACTACATATAAAGCTGCGATTGGGCACACTCTATTTTCATTGGCATATGGATCACTCTATTTTCATTGGCATATGGATCAGAGGCAATGATTCCGGTAGAAATAGAAGTCCCTTCACATAGAAGAATTCATTTCAACCAAGCTGAAAACGAAGAGTTGCAACTTGAAGCACTTGACTTCCTTGATGAAAAAAGGGAAGAGGCTCAGCTCAGAATTGCAGCCCATCAGCAAAGAATTGTCAGGCACTTCAATTCCAAAGTTCGCCAACGCAGTTTTGAGATTGGAGATCTAGTCTTGAAAAGGGTCATGACAGCAACAGAAGTGTTTGCGCCAAACTAGGAAGGGCCATATATCATAGGCAAAAAACTTCTTGATGGCACTTTCAAACTGACAACTGTCGAAGGAGATCCAATTCCAAGAGCTTGGAACAGCAATCACTTGCGCTCATATTTTACTTAAAAGCTTTACTGAAATACTGTAAAAGAATTATGAATGTATGATTCTTGAATTGAAAGCCGTTGTAAAGCCGGTGCAAGTGAATAATAAGAACTATAAAGTGGATGTACGCTCAGTTCTTGGCCGAACCACTATAAATCTTGTGTTCTCTACTATTATAAACTGCCTGTTTTATTTCGATATATAAAGTACTTCAATTGTATTGCTAAAATGTCGATTTAATATTGCAGACCATTAAAACAAAGCTTACACATCACAAGACCAAGCGATCCCTGACATCACTCAACAAATGAATGTTCAGCCACAAAAATTCCAGACTCAAATCCTACATAAGAAGTGCTTCAAGCAAACAGTTAGTGGTTCCGCTAGAGGTGGACCCTACCTAACTAATTGTGATTGTTTGTGCAAACGAACATCCGATTAATTAGCCTGTGTATGCCCCTGCGAACTCATTTAACAATGAAGTACACTTCTTTGGATAAAATAAGCTACTTGCAAAAGGAATGCGTGCTTGAAAATGAAAACAGGGAACTGCTAATATGAGAAAATGGCGAAAATACATAGGCGAGCAGGCAACAAACAACAAAAGACCACTTCGGAGGAACAAGCCCTCTTCGGAGGCACAACTCTTCGGAGGATAAAGACCTCTAATGGGATTTGCCAGAAAAAGAAAGTTCTCTTTCTCAACAAAAAAGATTGGTGGAATGACCAGTGGGATAGGACACTCATTAACTAGCTGAGAACGTTTGTGCAAACAAACAATCCAAGTAACTTGTGTCCGCCCCGTGAATCCATCCAACCATGAGAAAGAAACTTTCAGGCAAAAGCCCTACTCGGAGGCACACATTTCACCGTGATCTGAAATAAAACTTCACACGAGTTGAAAGGTGAAAAGACCTCTTCGGAGGCACACATTCCACTGAGATCTGAAATAAAACTTCACAAGTGTTGGAATGTGAAAAGCCCTCTTCGGAGGCCCATTTCACCAGAGTTGAAATGCTAAAAGACCTCTTCGGAGGCACACATTTCACCGCGATCTGAAATAAAACTTCACACGAGTCGAAATGTGAAAAGCCCTCTTCGTAGGCCCGCTTCCCAGCGAACAGGGAAAAAACAATAGCCTCTCCCCAGAGGCAGAAACAAAAAGCCCTCTTCGGAGGCTCGCTTCCCCGCGTACAGGGAAAAAACAAAAGCCCTCTCCCCAGAGGCACACACAAAAAAGCCCTCTTCCCAGAGGCACAATCAAACAAAAAAACCCTCTTCCCAGAGGCACAATCAAACAAAAGCCCTGTTCGGAGGCACAAACAGGTCAAAGCCCTTTTTCGGAGGCCCACTTTACCACGAAGGAAAATTCACTTGCCAAAAATAAAAGTGACTTTCTCCGAAAGTAAAGTGTAAAAACTTCTCCATAAAAAAAAAGAGAAAGAAAGAAAGAGAAACTTCTCCAATACGAAGCGCATTCTACTAAATCAAAAAAATATTTCCTCAAAATGGAAAAATTATTTTACAAAGTACAGATGCAAACCTCCTTCGAATGGAAAAGTTGTTCTCTAAAGAAAGAGTACAAGTCTTCTCGAAATAGAAGAGTTGTTCTCCAAAATTTTGCCAATGTGAAAGAGGTTGCAATAAACCATGTTATGGGGGCAATATAATATAGTTACAAAAATAAAAACAATGCTCAAGTAACATACCATAGGTTACTGCAACATCACACACAGAAAATAAAGAAACTTGTATGAAAAAGAAGAATAAATGCATTCTCAAATACAAACAGAAGTTTGTACAACTAAAAGAATCATTTTATTCCATACTATAAATTTTTTATACATGTGCACGTTTCAAAACAAAAGAAGGCGGGGACCTGTACCCGCACAATATCCGGTCAACACAAGTCTTTATATATACAAGCAAAAAAGAAAAAAAGCGAGACGAAAATCATAAGTCCCAAACCCATCACTTCTTCTTCCTGCCACCTTTCGAGCCTTCGCCTGGCCGGATGATTAACTTTTTGGGCCGGCTTGTGAGAGTAGGGGAAGAAAGAGGAAAGGGTGCAATTGGACTTTCTTCTGCTTTTTCTTCGCCAGCAGAAGCTTCTCTCCTTTTCTTTGAGACTCTATGCTTCCCCTTCTTCCTTGAAGAAGACTCACTGCTCGGAGTGAAAAGTGCAGACAACTTTATGTCATCAGAAATAGTTTGCTCCGGGGTTCTTTCGCCTTCTTCAGGTTCCTCGGCCTTCTGTTCTTGAGAAGCGACCGGGTCATCCAAGCCTTGAAGAGCTTCTATCTTGCTCCTCTTGTGACTCCAGTTGAGAAACGGAAGGGGAAGTAATCTGAAGAGGCGGAGAGGAAACAGCTGGAAGAGGGGAAGGTTGGACAACACTTGGCGCTTTCACTACAGGAGAAGAGAAGTTAAAGTCAATATCTCTCATAAAAAGAGGAGAAAGTGGTGCGTCAAGATTTAAGTAATAATCAAAAATTTCATCAAGCTCATGTGAAGTAAACAAGCAGTCCACTTGAGCGAGATCAACATTGAGGTTACCTGGAGAAGTAGGCTTTACCATGTCAACTTCAAAGTCCTATGCTTCAGTGCTTTCTTGAGCCTCATCTCCAGTGCGGGCGGTGGCACTTTCAATAACAGCTTGAGCAGGAGGTGGAGAACGGGAACTGGAGCCAACAATATCGATGTCGGCTGAAACCGAAGGTTGAACTGGGTCGGGTGAGATTGTCTTCCCTAAATGTTCTCCTTCTGCCATTTCGGCTCTCTCTTTGGCGAGTTGCTCATTTCCCCTGACAAGAGCAGCACATGCATCGTCATCTAGATAGTGCGCCATTAAATCTACTTCAGCATATCCAGCTCCTCCAAGCATATCAAGTGCAGCCTCCCACACTTTGGCCAAAGTGATTTCGTACTCCGGTCCTAAAAATTTAAGGCTACCGTGCCCCAGAACACTGTGGATGTAAAACTCGAATAAAATAGAGCTGACTTCGGCTTTAGTTGCCATATGAGATTCCTCGGCTGCTGCTTTGCCGGCAATAGCTTCATCACGCTCCTTTTCTGCTTCAGAAAGTCGAGCTTTTAGCAGTTCAATTTCCAAGCTCTGGGAGTTGGTTTCTTCTCGCAGCTGAGCAACGTCAGCTCGGTAGCTTTCGACAACTTGTTGGTGTGCTTCAAATTTAGCTTTAGCATCTCTCTGTGTCGCATGAGCATCTCCCACTTGTTTTTGAAGCACTTCTTCTCTCTGAGAATAGGAAGTGGAAGAAGTGGCGAGCTCTTCCTTAAGTTTTTCAACTTCCTCTTCAAGCTTCTCATTATAAGCGGTAATACTGTTTATTTCGGCGTCATGCTGATCTAGTGTTTTCTGCCACTCGGATTTGTCATTTTCCATAGTCAGCATGGCTTCGAGGTTTGCACGATTTACTCTTTGAAGCTCGTCAACAAGTTTCTGCCAACCAGACATTCCCTCGATATCGAGTTTGACGGCATCAAGATTTCGCAACATGGCTTGCTTATCAATCGGGACCAAGTCAAGATCGAAACGCACTCCCTTTAAGCACCAGTGCGGGAATCGGCTTTGAATAGTAGCTGGACCCTGTCTAACTTGATAAGGGGCCTACTTATGATTGTTTGAATATCGGCTCTTTGAAGGGCGGGAGAGCTGGAAGGAATTTCCAAAGAGACAGGAGCAGTGGGCTTTTCAAAGAGTTTGGATGTCAGTATTTCACCAAGTTTGGCCCGTTTACTCGGGTCCTCAGTGACATGGCTTTTTCCCTTGTCATCATGGGATTTTCGCTTGTGGGAATCATCCTCTCTCTGGGAAGAATCATGTCGTTCGTCCCGTCTCTCGTAGCGTTCTTCATAAGCACGCTTTTCATGAGCCTTCCTCGCAGCTCTTTCTTCGTCAGTTTCCCAAGAGGCGGGAAGATACCTCTTGGGGTCATAAGAGCTGCGCCTCCTATAACGCGGGAAATCATCATAGTAGGAGCCACTTCGTCCCATTGGAGAATCTGAAAATAAATAATAATATAAATTCAGAAATCTTCAAAGTAAGGAAGTTGAATGCATATAAGTGCTGAAAAGTCCTAAGTGTGTGTAACGTGCAAACAACGCGCGTCAAACTACGAACCACTCCTTGGTTGGGGGTGATGGCAGATTTTACAGCAAGTGTTAATTCTTGGGCTGATGAAGTTTGTTGCAAGATGGATGTCGCTTCATGTAACAACCCGCATATTTGTCGATTTTATATTTAAATATTTTATTTAAATATTTTATCGTTAGTCGGATTTTAGTCCGAAAAGCTACTTTTTGCATACGGTCGAATTAGGGCTCGGGACCACTCCCATTGAGTTTAAAATGCCGTTTGCGACCTTTTTGAGTATAAGCTTCGATATGTTTGGAGAAAGTTGATTTCTGCTACTTTTTACTTTGGGTTTGGTTTTTGGGCTCAACCCTATGTTAACTTATGCTTAAATCTGAGCCACTCTTCCCCACTCACCCTCATTCTCTTCTCATTTCAGTTTTTAGAGTGTTAAAGGTGGGAGAGATTGGAAATTAAAATTCCAAAACCCTAGTTTCTCTTGCAAATCCATCTCCTTGCTCCAAACTCAAGAAGAACCCCTTGGTAAGCATCTCCTTCTTCTTCTCCAACTCTTTCTCCATTCAATTTCAGAAATTTCCTAAACCTAATTTCAGGAATGTTCTTGTTTTTGAGCTTAGATTCAAGCTCATTTGGGTTGTGATTGAAGAAAGGTTGATTCTCCATTTGCTTTCAAGCTTCTTCTTGTTCGATTTTGTGAAAAGGTGAGATTTTTATCTCACATCTATGACTATAATTATCTTTGGTTGTTGGGTATGAATTCCTAACACTTCTTCATGTGCATTTGCTCTTGATTTGGATTGGTTTTGTGAATATTCCAATTTTTGGGTTTTTAAGTCAAATTTGTGTAAAATCCTTTTATGGATGTTAGATCATGCTTTTGGTGATGCATCGAGGAGCATATAGGGCCGGGTTGCCGATTGGCATAAACCCTTAGAGCCAATGTTCGTCCGATTGCATTTTGGAAGAGTTTGCTCTTCATTTGAATAAGGCTGAAAAACAGCCCAGGCATGATTCAGTCGACTGAAATCTCTGTTCAGTCGACTGAACCTGAAACCCGAGAGTTTCCAGGCATGATTCAGTCGACTGAAAAACTCTGCACAGTCGACTGAAACTGGAAACAGAAAGTTTCCTGAACCTGGAAAATTTCCATGTACAGGGTCAGTCGACTGAAAAACTCTGTTCAGTCGACTGAACCTGCTGTTTGAGTCTAATTTGCCTTTTTGGATTGGAATTCCAATTTAAATCGATTCGTGATAATCCTATTTGTTGTTATCATCTATTATGATTTTGATGACTCTTTTTAGGGATTTTTGAATATCCATTTCGATGGATTCTTTATCGATTTCTTTGGATTTTATTCACGTCTTCGTATGTGAATTTTTGTGATTGATTGTTCTTACAATCTTCTTCGTGATTTGTCACTTTAAAAATATAAAGGTTTTCTATACTAGTAGTAAATATCAAAACTCTTTCCTCAAACGATTTCAATACTATTTTAATACCAAATTCGTTTATAAAACCGTTTTCCAATCTATTAGTATATACAAACCTTTACCTCACTCGTATGAGAAATCTAATTACACGGCTTAGTAAAACTAGTGGTATGAAACGCTTGCGTTTACTTTGTCGGTTAATTCTTGGACTTGTTCGATTGAACCTCTTGTGACAATTTTCTAGTGGAGATTTATAGTTTGTTCGTAAATATTTAAGTTAAGCAACTGGTTATGGGACATGAAGCTAAACTCATATATTTACTAGCTTAGTGTAATCGACACTTCTCGCTGATCATGACGATCATCTTTGTGATTTAGACTAGCAATGTCCGATGTCTCTTTGTCTGCGAGGGAGACTAAACCCCGTTTTGTGGAGTTTCGACTCAAATTTGTGATGGGGTAGCAACCCATGGTCTTCGGGCCGTTTGTGGAGCTTAGGCTCAATTTGTGATGGTTAGCGACCATGGAATTAGCGTTCCGTTTGTGATACACGTGTTGGTGAGCTTTATGCTCCCGTTTGTGATAGGCCTCCCCCTTTTGTGATTTCTGGATTTCTTGTGTAGATTTCTAGAATTTGTGTTTCACCAATTTTTCGTGATTTCCATTGATAGGTTTTATCAATATTTGTGCATTGGTGAATTTGTGAGTCATTGACTTTGGTGATTTCTGGATTTCTTGTGTAGTCTTCTGGAATTTGTGTGTCATTGACTTTGGTGATTTCTGGATTTCTTGTGTAGTCTTCTGGAATTTGTGTGTCATTGACTTTTGTGATTGACGTGGATATTATCGTCAATATTTATGGTTTGGTGAACGAAATAGGAGTATGACGTTTCTTTGATTCTTGTGTAGATTTGGTGACATTGATTAATCTCTTGATGATTATCAACTAAGTATATATATATATATATATCACAGCTTGGCATTGTGATTATTATGTGTTTAGTCATATCTCTTATTCTATATCGTTTCATCTGATATTTATAGTTAGACTGATCCGTTTATTATTTTCTTATTAAATAATACTCGGGTCAGACCGAGATGTTACAGGTGCTTCTGCTTGACTTCTCATCCGGGATTAACTCCTTGACTTTTGGTTAACTACTTAGATTAGTAGTTATTTTGTTGTATACATTTGAGATATAGACTCCTTAATGTATACTTATTCTTTTGTGTAGTTCGTGTAACTATTCTTTTGTGATGTTGTGGATCTTTTCAGACCACTACTCTGATGTACACTTTTATGTGTAGTATTCATATCTTATTCCGCCTTTGTGATATGAATTGTCTGTGACTGATTTGTGTTATGTTTATTTCTATATTTTTTTCCGAAGGATTTATATAGCCACCGTGTAGTAGCTTTGAGTATGTGTTGGTATGTCGGATTTCCTCTTGAAATAGAATGCATGTAATATTATCTGACATATCGGTGCTCGCGCAAAGAAATTACACGGATGGTCGCTCCTCAACAGCCTTATTCTCCATGCTAGTCGACAGCATTCACCGTAATGTTCTTGGCTAGCGTGGGTATAGAGGTGGGGCGTCACAGCTTGGTATCAGAGCCAACTTCGGAACAATATGGAATATTATAACAAGGATCATCGTCCTAAGTCTTTCTTAGGAGCCGTGCTTTAGGGTTTAATTCGAGTCTTCGTACCGATTCATCCTATTTTCCTTATGATTCCTTATTTATCTGTCAAGATTGCTTGATATTCAATTTGGTGAATAACCTTTTCTTCTTCTTCTTTCTTTCTTAAGGAAGAGAAATGTCTAGAACTGGCCGCCCCAGAGCCGTGCCATCTAGCACTCCACCCCAAGATGGAGTTTTTATGACTACTTAACAGCTTCTTGATTTGGTAACAAATGCTCAAGCAGCTGGAGCTAACCCGGAACCTACTCACCCAAAGTCGGGATTTGCACGCTTGTGTAGCGATTACACTAATTTGGGTGGGGAATCATTCAAAGGTTCCGAAACTGTTATTGAAGTACAGGCTTGGCTAAGGTCATTGCGATCGAATCTTTTCTCGCATGAATCTTATTGACCTTCACCGAGTTCAGGTGGCCTCTAGTATGCTCCGAGAAAGAGCATTGGATTGGTACGAGCTTCTTATTTCTGAGATTAATGAAGCGGATCTCACTTGGGAGAGATTCCGAGAACGCTTCGAGTTGAAATTTGTACCGGAAGCAGAGAAAGTGACATTGGCTCGACGATTTATAGACCTTGTTCAAGGTGAGTCCTCCGTGACTGATTACGTCGCCTCCTTCGAGTCGCTTTCCAAATATGGGGTTGAATACATCAACACCCCTCTTAAGAAGAATCAGAGATTCGTTTATGGCTTAAACAAAAGCCTCAAGAAGCCATTACTTTTAAAGTTAGAAGTTTCTTTCGACCAACTCGTTGATATCGCTTTTCGTCTTGAAGAGGCGGATAGAGAGAATGATGTTGAAGTGGTGGGTTCCAAACCAAACTTCAACAACAGAAAGAGGTCAAACAAATTTAAAGGCCCTTATCCCAATAAGAAAGGGAAGCAAGCAACCTCCGTGGCAAAGACTTCTTCCTTTGGTCGTGGGGAATGCTATAATTGTGGTTCGAAGGACCATTATGCGAACAAGTGCCCAAAGTCTCTTTCTTGTCGCTACTGCAAAGTTCCCGGTCATGTTATATCTTCATGCCCCAAGCTTCAGGGCAAGAAGGAGGGAAAGTTAAATGTTGCTCAAGCCCCTGGCAACACATCTCGTGGCCAAGGTATTTCTCATTCTATTCTAGATGGAATTATTTTGTTTCGTGATCATCCTATTCGAGTTCTTTTTGATACGGGTGCGTCCCATTCTTTTATATCAAAAGAACTTGTTGATGCTTTTTCTTTGGATGTTTTGTGTTTAATGACTTCTTTGAGAACCGCGAATCCGGTTGGTGGATCCGCAACAATCAGTTTATTGTGTAATGATGTCGAGATTATTTTGTGTGATTTATCTTTCCGAGCCGATTTGCATGTCATGCGTTATTTAGGCTTTGGAATGATTTTGGGAATGGATTGGCTTAACCGTTATGAAGCTCATATCCTATGTCCTGAGCGGACTATTCATCTTCGACATCCTCAATCTGTTAATCAGGTTTCTGTTATTCTTAAAGATTCAGATTCTGCTTTGGTTGCATCTTTATATTCTTTAAATCCTCGTGATGATGATGATGATGAGGGTGATATTATTTCTCTTATTCACGTCGTTTGTGAATTTTCCGACATATTCGAGCCCGTTTTAGGATTACCACCTAAACGAGCAATTGAGTTCAGAATTAATCTTACTCCGGGAGCTCAACCTATCACTCGTCCTCCTTATCGGATGTCCAATAAAGAAAACGAGGAGATGCGTAAACAATTATCTGAATTGGAAACGAAGCAATTTATTCGCTCTAGTTCCTCGCCTTGGGGAGCTTCAGCTATTTTTGTGAAGAAATCCGATGGTACACTTAGGCTTTGCGTTGACTATCGCAAGCTTAATGATCTTACTATCAAAAATAAATATCCTTTACCTCGGATTGATGATCTATTCGATCAACTTAGTGGTGCTAGAGTCTTTTCACAATTGGACTTGGCTACCGGTTTTCATCAGCTTCGTATTGCAGAGGATAGCATTCCTTTGACATCGTTCCGCACTCGGTATGGATCTTATGAATGGCTTGTTATGCCATTTGGGTTAACAAATGCCCCGGCTTATTTCGTTGACTTAATGAATCGAGTTTTTAAAGACTTTCTCGACCGGTTTGTTCTCATCTTTATCGATGATATTCTTGTTTATTCTAAAACCGAGGAGGAGCATGAAAAACATCTTCGGATTGTGTTGGAAACTCTTAGGAGTAATCAATTAAAGGCAAAATTTTCTAAATGCCATTTTTGGCAATCTCGTGTGAAGTTTCTCGGTCACATCATTTCCGAATCCGGAATTTCCGTGGATCCTTCAAAGATTGAAGCGATTCAAGATTGGAAGAGACCGGAGAATGTGACAGAGATTCGTAGTTTTCTTGGATTGGCGGGCTATTGCCGTCGTTTTATTAAAGACTTTTCTAAAATTGTCGTGCCTCTCACTAGCTTGACGAAGAAAGGTGTTAAATACATTTGGTCGGACAAATGTGAAGCTTCTTTTCAGAAATTAAAAGAACTTCTTTCTGATGCTCCTATTCTTGTTATTCCCGAAGGGAATCAAGATTTCGTTGTTTATACCGATGCTAGTCGCATTGGTTTGGGTGCCGTTCTTATGCAAAAGGAACGCGTTATTGCTTATGCTTCTAGGCAATTAAAGCCTGCTGAGACTAGATATGCCACTCATGATTTAGAGCTCGCGGCTATTGTTTTTGCTCTTCGGATTTGGCGTCATTATCTCTTAGGAGAGAAATTTGTTCTTTACACAGATCATAAGTCTTTGAAATATTTATTCTCTCAAAAGGAACTTAATTTGCGTCAACAGCGTTGGCTCGAATTTCTTGCACCATATGATCTTGATATTCTTTATACTCCCGGTAAGGGTAATCTTGTCGCCGATGCTCTTAGCCGTAAACAACAAGCTGTTGTTTCTATGATGATATCCGAATGGAACGATCTCGAGATTTTATCCACTTGCGAAATTCGAGACCGTGTTTTCGATTTATGCTCATCGTTTGTTTTATGTAGCCTTGTGGCTCATCCATCTCTTTTAGACCGCATTCTTGAAGCTCAAGGGCTAGATCCTAACTTGGCTCTTCTTGGCCAAAATATTAGGGATAAAATGGATATTGAAGGTTTGAAAGACTTTGATATCGATTCTCGTGGCGGCATTCGGAAATTTGGTAGACTTGTCGTGCCAAGTATTGGTGATCTTCGTAAAGATATTTTAGAAGATTCACATCGTTCTAAATTTACCATTCATCCCGGTAGTAGTAAAATGTACGCGGATATGAAGCGACTTTATTATTGGGAGGGAATGAAACTTGACATCGCTAACTTCGTTAAACGTTGCATGACTTGCCAACTCGTTAAGGCCGAACATCAAAGGCCCGGAGGGTTATTGCAACCTTTAGAAATTCCAGTTTGGAAGTGGGATCAAATTTCCATGGATTTTATAGATGGCCTTCCCCGTTCTCGATCGGGTTATGATAGCTTATGGGTAATTGTCGATAGACTTACTAAATCCGCTCATTTTATTCCTGTTTGGTCTAACCGAACTGTTCCTCTTTTGGCCAAAATATTTATCAAAGAAATTGTTAAATTGCATGGTGTTCCTACTTCTATTTTTAGTGATCGTGATCCATTGTTTACTAGTGGATTTTGGAAGAGTCTTCAAAAAGCTTTGGGAACGAAGCTTAATTTAGCACCGCTTATCATCCCCAGTCCGATGGACAAACCGAGCGTGTGAATCAAACTCTTGAAGATCTTCTTCGTGCTTGTGTTCTTGATTTTGGTGGAAGTTGGGAAGATCATATTTCACTTGTTGAATTTTCCTATAATAATAGCTTCCAATCTAGTATTGGTATGGCACCTTTCGAGGCACTCTATGGTAGGCCATGCCGATCTCCTTCTTGTTGGCTTGAGGCCGGTGAGAAGCTGGCTTTAGGTCCAGATTTTATTCGTGATTCCACAGAAAAGATTGATCTTATTCGTCATAGGATGAAAGAAGCCCAAAGTAGACAAAAATCCTATGCCGATAACCAGAGAAGGAAGTTAGAATTTTCTGTGGGAGATCTTGTGTTCATTCGTGTTTCACCTATGAAAGGTGTTGTACGTTTCAGTCGATCGGGAAAGTTAGCGCCTCGATATATTGGGCCATTTCCTATCACCGAACGTATTGGTTCCATGGCTTATCGCCTTTTATTACCGGCTCAATTTTCTGCTATGCATGACGTGTTTCACGTTTCTCAACTTTGGAAATGTCTTCGAGATTCCGATTCTATTATTGAGCCCGGTGTTGTGGAAGAGATTGAAGTTTCGCCTAATTTAACTTATGAGCAACATCCTATTCGTATTATTGCTTCGGAAGTCAAACGACTTCGAAATAAAGATGTTCCACTTGTTAAAGTTCAATGGTCTTCAAATCCTAAGGATTGTTCTTGGGAATCTAGAGAGTACATCGAGCGTACACATCCGGACTTACTTTCTCATGCTCTTTGAGGTGAACTTCTTATTTCAAACTTCTTTTGTGTTGAATATGCTTCTATGGTTGTTACTATATATCTTCTTCTTGTAATATTGCGAGGACGCAATTTCTTTAAGGAGGGGAGTCTGTAACAACCCGCATATTTGTCGATTTTATATTTAAATATTTTATTTAAATATTTTATCGTTAGTCGGATTTTAGTCCGAAAAGTTACTTTTTGCATACGGTCGAATTAGGGCTCGGGACCACTCCCATTGAGTTTAAAATGCCGTTTGCGACCTTTTTGAGTATAAGCTTCGATATGTTTGGAGAAAGTTGGTTTCTGCTACTTTTTACTTTGGTTTTGGTTTTTGGGCTCAACCCTATGCTAACTTATGCTCAAATCTGAGCCACTCTTCCCCACCCACCCTCATTCTCTTCTCATTTCAGTTTTTAGAGTGTTAATGGTGGGAGAGATTGGAAATTAAAATTCCAAAACCCTAATTTCTCTTGCAAATCCATCTCCTTGCTCCAAACTCAAGAAGAACCCCTTGGTAAGCATCTCCTTCTTCTTCTCCAACTCTTTCTCCATTCAATTTCAGAAATTTCCTAAACCTAATTTCGGGAATGTTCTTGTTTTTGAGCTTAGATTCAAGCTCATTTGGGTTGTGATTGAAGAAAGGTTGATTCTCCATTTGCTTTCAAGCTTCTTCTTGTTCGATTTTGTGAAAAGGTGAGATTTTTATCTCACATCTATGACTATAATTATCTTTGGTTGTTGGGTATGAATTCCTAACACTTCTTCATGTGCATTTGCTCTTGATTTGGATTGGTTTTGTGAATATTCCAATTTTTGGGTTTTTAAGTCAAATTTGTGTAAAATCTTTTTATGGATGTTAGATCATGCTTTTGGTGATGCATCGAGGAGCATATAGGGCCGGGTTGCCGATTGGCATAAACCCTTAGAGCCAATGTTCGTCCGATTGCATTTTGGAAGAGTTTGCTCTTCATTTGAATAAGGCTGAAAAACAGCCCAGGCATGATTCAGTCGACTGAAATCTCTATTCAGTCGACTGAACCTGAAACCCGAGAGTTTCCAGGCATGATTCAGTCGACTGAAAAACTCTGCACAGTCGACTGAAACTGGAAATAGAAAGTTTCCTGAACCTGGAAAATTTCCATGTACAGGGTCAGTCGACTGAAAAACTCTGTTCAGTCGACTGAACCTGCTGTTTGAGTCTAATTTGCCTTTTTGGATTGGAATTCCAATTTAAATCGATTCATGATAATCCTATTTGTTGTTATCATCTATTATGATTTTGATGACTCTTTTTAGGGATTTTTGAATATCCATTTCGATGGATTCTTTATCGATTTCTTTGGATTTTATTCACGTCTTCGTATGTGAATTTTTGTGATTGATTGTTCTTACAATCTTCTTCGTGATTTGTCACTTTAAAAATATAAAGGTTTTCTATACTAGTAGTAAATATCAAAACTCTTTCCTCAAACGATTTCAATACTATTTTAATACCAAATTCGTTTATAAAACCGTTTTTCAATCTATTAGTATATACAAACCTTTACCTCACTCGTATGAGAAATCTAATTAAACGGCTTAGTAAAACTAGTGGTATGAAACGCTTGCGTTTACTTTGTCGGTTAATTCTTGGACTTGTTCGATTGAACCTCTTGTGACAATTTTCTAGTGGAGATTTACAGTTTGTTCGTAAATATTTAAGTTAAGCAAGTGGTTATGGGACATGAAGCTAAACTCATATATTTACTAGCTTAGTGTAATCGACACTTCTCGCTGATCATGACGATCATCTTTGTGATTTAGACTAGCAATGTGCGATGTCTCTTTGTCTGCGAGGGAGACTAAACCCCGTTTTGTGGAGTTTCGACTCAAATTTGTGATGGGGTAGCAACCCATGGTCTTCGGGCCGTTTGTGGAGCTTCGGCTCAATTTGTGATGGTTAGCGACCATGGAATTAGCGTTCCGTTTGTGATACACGTGTTGGTGAGCTTTATGCTCCCGTTTGTGATAGGCCTCCCCCTTTTGTGATTTCTGGATTTCTTGTGTAGATTTCTAGAATTTGTGTTTCACCAATTTTTCGTGATTTCCATTGATAAGTTTTATCAATATTTGTGCATTGGTGAATTTGTGAGTCATTGACTTTGGTGATTTCTGGATTTCTTGTGTAGTCTTCTGGAATTTGTGTGTCATTGACTTTGGTGATTTCTGGATTTCTTGTGTAGTCTTCTGGAATTTGTGTGTCATTGACTTTTGTGATTGACGTGGATATTATTGTCAATATTTATGGTTTGGTGAACGAAATAAGAGTATGACGTTTCTTTGATTCTTGTGTAGATTTGGTGACATTGATTAATCTCTTGATGATTATCAACTAAGTGTGTGTATATATATATATATATATATATATATATATATATATATATATATATATCACAGCTTGGCATTGTGATTATTATGTGTTTAGTCATATCTCTTATTCTATATCGTTTCATCTGATATTTATAGTTAGACTGATCCGTTTATTATTTTCTTATTAAATAATACTCGGGTCAGACCGAGATGTTACAGGTGCTTCTGCTTGACTTCTCATCCGGGATTAACTCCTTGACTTTTGGTTAACTACTTAGATTAGTAGTTATTTTGTTGTATACATTTGAGATATAGACTCCTTAATGTATACTTATTCTTTTGTGTAGTTCGTGTAACTATTCTTTTGTGATGTTGTGGATCTTTTCAGACCACTACTCTGATGTACACTTTTATGTGTAGTATTCATATCTTATTCCGCCTTTGTGATATGAATTGTCTGTGACTGATTTCTGTTATGTTTATTTCTATATTTGTTTCCGAAGGATTTATATAGCCACCGTGTAGTAGCTTTGAGTATGTGTTGGTATGTCGGATTTCCTCTTGAAATAGAATGCATGTTATATTATCTGACATATCGGTGCTCGCGCAAAGAAATTACACGGATGGTCGCTCCTCAACAGCCTTATTCTCCATGCTAGTCGACAGCATTCACCGTAATGTTCTTGGCTAGCGTGGGTATAGAGGTGGGGCGTCACAGCTCAACTGCTAGAGAAGTAACTTTAGTAGTGATAGGATCATCCTTAAAAAGCTCCTGTGAAGTAATCATTAGCTCGCTCAACCCCTCAAAAGTATCATCAACGCTGTGCCTGGCGGGACTTGTTCTCTCTGTTCCTTCGTTACCAGATTTCCCGGATTGTTGGAGAGGTTCCTCTTCTTCGATGACCGGGGCAGGTGCAAGTTTGCCAGATGGCCCCGCAACATCAATTGAAGTAGAACACTTTACCAATGAAGCCTCAACAGTATGTTCTTTCGGTGTAAGTTCTCCGACGGAAACTGGGGCATCTGATGTCTCTACTGGAGAATCAGGGACTTCATGAGGCTGAGTAGAACGGGAAGGGTGCAAAAGCCCGTATTGGTGAAGAAGTTCATCTTTGAGCAAAAACTTAATACTTCTTTCCTCAACCAACACAGCACTTAATCTTTCAAAAGTCGTTTTGTGAATGGGATCTCTAGAGGGAGGAGAAAGCTCTGTAAAAGAAAAGAATGAAATTAGCATTTAGCAACTCGGATCTCGAAAAACTCAGAAATGGAAAGAACGAGAATGAGCAATCTTATTTCCTACTCTCCAGATGACGTAAAATCCTGGAGGGCGACGACGAAGAAGAATTGATTCAAGAACCCGTGGGCGCTTTCCGGAAGATCGACAATCAATCTACGTTTCTAGCGCTTCTCACGAGTGTGATCGAGGGATGGTCTTTGTTATTTGCGAATGTGCAGAAGTAACAAATTTCTTCAAAACTCGGAAGACGATCAAGTGTCCTCCTGAACAGCACACAAAGTCCCATTAGGATGGCGTGGCCATTGGGATGCAGTTGGAAAGGAGAGATAGTTAATCGGAGAAGGAGTCATTGAAGAAAGTCATTGAAAGGAGGAATGGCACCGCATAGGCACATCTGACGGTTGACAGCGATAAAACCGAGAGGTGGCCTATCAGAAGTATCATTTGGCCTAGGAAGCAAAGCATCTGCTTCAGCAATACCAAATTGAATACGTAGTTGGTTCAATGCCCGCTGACTCGGAGAAGTTGAAGTTCTTTCCGGAGGATTATCCAATGGATTGGCTATCGGGAAGACCCCTTCGGCTTGCTCTATTATCTCTTCTTGAGAAGACATTCTACACAAGAAACTGGATATTCAAATATGAAGGGGCACGTTTCCTAAATGTGTGAAGTGTTGTACAAAACTAATAAAACGACAAGCAAATGTAACTGAAAAATAAACTAATATGCAATTGCCAATTTTAAAGTTTCAGGGCTTGTTGTTTTAAGTCCAAATACAAGTGCAGTGTTGATGCAAACAAGTCAGTTTTAATTGATTAATATGGCTTTGCTTTAATACTTCACTTGAATTTGTCGATTCACAGCATTTTATGTAATTTCTTTAAGTTGATTATCTTTTATCGACTAATCTGTCATTCAATGTGGGTGATCAATGGTAGTATATTCGTCTCATTTTTCTGCAAATGTTGTATTTAACAGGTTATTAGCATTAAAGTTAATGAGATCTGTAAAGAAGTACAACAAGTTCAAGCATGTTCTCTCGACAGTTCAAGTTGAGAATTCGATTCAGCAATGTCATGTTCATTCAAGTTGAAAGGAGTTCAAGGCAATGCAAAACAGGCTAAGTCTTAGTTCGCTCAAATTCATACGCGACCTACGACCTATACATATGCGACCTACGACCAATGCCGCAAGAAGTTAAGTCATTAATCTCCTAGGTCGCTCGGCTTTAAAGTTTCATGGAAAAGGCAGCGCAAATTTGGCTAAGTCTTAGGTCGCTCGAGCACACACACGACTTAGAGCTTAAGTCGCAGGAAGATAGGTCGCAAAGGGCGGTGTCACGAGCAGTTAGGTTGTGAAGGTTAGCTTAGGTCGCAGGAAGATAGCTCGCGAAAGGACGATCCATGAACAGTTAGGTCGTGAAGGTTTTTAGGTTGGTTAAATTCACTAGGTCGTTTCTGAGACAACTCGGCAATATCAAACTCCTCCCATCAAAACTCTTATGACCTTCTCTCCACTCATCAACTGCCGCGTGTCCATCCCCTCCAATCCATCAGAAGCACAACAATTCAACCTGGAACTCAATAACCCAATAACCTATCCTCCAAACACACCGACCAGCTAATTCGAGGCACAACAATCCATCACCTCCTCCTCAAATCATCAAAGATCACCCAAAAAACAAATCGAGCCACCTCAATTCCATCAGAAATCAATCGTGGCATGGTTCGCGATGAAGCATAAAAAAATGAAATTGGACCAGAGGTTAGAGACGGGAATCCAGAACTCGTGTTTAATGATGATCGTAAGTTGAGCAGAGAACGGATTCACTTACGTAATGAAGTTGCAAGGATGATCGGTGATCGGCGAGTTCAGGTTGGAAGTTTCTTCAATGGCATTTCTAAAGGCTGAAGCAAGTAAGAAGGAAGAAACGACTTAGCGGGTTATATATATATAAAAAAAAGGAAGACGAATGGACACGCGAGTTAACTAATCTCTTACGTCGCTTACGACCTAGCAAAGTTAAGTCGAAGCACACGACCTATGGCATAGGCGTATAATTCGAGGGGCAAATGTTAACTCCACTATTCCACGGCTCAGTGACCTAAGGAAATGAACGACCTAAAGACCACCAATGACCTAGCGACCTAAAGGTATCGCGACCTAGCGACCTAAAACTCTCAACGACCTAACCATCAACACAGGGCAACGACATGTTACAACAAAGAGGCTTCGTGACTTAACGGGCTAAAGGTACAAGAGATCTGCGACCTAATGACCTATGGACTAAAGCAACCTAGCGAGTTAGTAGCTAAGCGACCTAGCGAGTTAGTAGCTAAGCGACCTAGCGAGTTTTCAAAGAATGAAGCCGCTTGTTTATAGGCCGCTCCCAACCTTAGGTCGCCAATCATCCTCTCCTAGGTCACTCACGACCTAAACAATACCGAAGTAACTTCTTATGCCGCTTCCTCCTTTGGTCGTTGACGACCTATGACTTGCCGGTTTATTCAACATGATCAGGTATGCTCTTGTTAAGCCGAAGACCGCATCCACTAGGTCGCTCACGACCTACGACCTAATTCAGAAAACTCTCTATAAATACCCCACCTACTCCAACTGCAAGAGGATCTTTTGGCTCATTTCTGGAACGCCGATACTCTACTGAATTCTCGACTCACTCGACACTTCAAACACGAAAGACATCTCAACAAACTTCAAGAGGAAATCTAACACAATCGACATGGATTCAAAGAATTCTTCTACATCGGAGTTCTAGCTATTTGTCCTATCAGTGTTGTAATCGAAGATTGTTGTAAAGTTGTAATTGATTCAACAATAAAGAAGATTAAAGTGGACGTAGGCTTAACTTGAAGCCAAACCACTATAAAACTGTTGTCTTTTTACTGCTTTCTCTGCGACTTTTCTACTTACTTTTAATTCCCGTATAAACGGGTGGTGCTTTCACTTAATCTCTACTTACACCGGGGTGTTAGCGTTCAATTTTAAGCGTTAACAACATGCATTTCATTCGATCACGAGTAATAAAAAAAATGGACACAAGTTAAGATTAGTAAAATTATCCAAATACCTCCTAATTACATCTGTTTTTCTAAAAATCGAGATGTATTTAAGAAAAGAAAATTGAAAGAGACTAGAACTTAGTTTTTATAATTATAATGATGCATGTCCTAATTTCCCAAAAAATATATGAAATAGTTTCAAGAGGGGAGAGATGTAAAACAAATAAGTGTTAGAAAGAGGAACACATCTCTAATTTCCACTTATCTTATTTATTATAAACTATATTCGATAATCATGTTAAAACATAGATTCTACTGTTAGATATAGGAAGAAACAGATAATGGATAGTTACCTCGACACCGAAGCCTTTGACATAAACATTGGTAAATAGTTCAGAAGGATCTGGCTGAGGAGTTGCTTGAAATTATTTGGTTGTGGATGTATGAGATATAATTCATCAGTAGTAAACAATTTCTGGGAATAAAAATCATTTAAAAAATACCTTGGCCTCAGCTATAGCATCGTCTACTTCTTTTCTAGCTTGTTTCTCGATATCCTGCATGAAAATTACACAGTGAGACACTGGAAGATGAAATCACTCAAGGGAAATATGTATGAACCATGGGGTTACTTTGAGATCCTCTGCCGTTGCTATATCGTGAGCTACTATAAGTTTTCTAACTCTTTCAATTGGATCACGTTCTTGAAAACAAGTTAGGCGTTAATGTATAGTTATTAAATAAAGTGTCTATTGACATTTGATTATAGGAGAAATAAACCAACCTGCCTCACACCAGCGATTTCGTCGCGGGTGCGATATGTGCTTCCTAGATCAGACATTGAGTGACCATGGTATCTATATATGTCCATTTCTAATACCTGACAAAATCACGGCTAAACTTAAACTATAGGTTACAAATACAAATTGTTATGTTTAACCATTGTTCTAGATTCCGACGGAATTCCGGTGACCGGAACGGAATTCGATTAAAATTCCGGTTCTGGTCGAAATTCCAGTTTTTCCTTCAAATATTGAAAAAAATAGTAAAAAAATGACAGAAAATAAAAAATATAATAAACGTATAAATTAAAAAGAAAAAGAATTCAACAAGATACAAATATATGGACAAGAAAAAAATCGATATACCTTTGTTAATTTACACAAAAATCGTAATAAAAAGTTAAAGTTTTTGAAATTGATCGAAATTATGAAAATCTCAAATGGACAAATAGAATTTCAAACCATGTTTTTTCTTTAAATATATACTTCGTATGTAATGTAAAGAAAGTAATATAAATTTACGATAGTATTATATATTTGTAAACGTATTTAGCAGTTCTAACATGCCGGAATTAAAACAAAACTTTCGAAATATCTGAAACGGAACCGGAAATTTTAAAATTGACAATTACTGAAACGGAAAACGTAATTTCAAACCTTGTGTTTAACATAGCACTCGTAACAGTAATACACACAAGCAGAAGGCGTAACGCTGCAAAAAATAAAAACCTAAAAGAAATACTCATGAAATGGTCGGAACATTTGTAATGGCTATGAATCCGCAAAAAATGACCGCAATAGCTTGGCACCAAAAAAGAAAATACAGGAGGGCCAGAATTTTGGGCACACAATGTGGTGAAAAAATATATTGTTAAAAACCACTAGCACAATTGGCCAAAGATACGATGCTTTAGACCGAGGTTCTAGAATGTCATGGGTTCGAATTCTTGACATATCATAATAAATGCTCTGTTTGAAATAAGTATCACTCTTGTTATAAATAAAAAGTGTGATAAAATATAGATTCAAGTCACTTGAAGGGGTGCTTACGAATATGGTATGATAAAGAAAGCTACAACGGTGACTACTCGCAACATAAATTCAATGCAAGTTATTTGTGCGAGAATTAAACATTTGAATATTTCATGATGGTAGCTGGTCCAATATTTTTGGAATGATACTAGAAGCTTATGAACAGGTATGATAAAGAAAGCTACATTAATGACTACTCGCAACATAAGTTCAATGGAAGTTATCTGTACGTGATTTAGGGGCTGCTTGGATGACAATAAATAAGTTGCTTTTTTGCTTATAAAAGGCAAAAGTTAAAAAGTCAATATGGATAAACAAAATTTACCAACTTTTAAAAGTTACTTTTCAACTTATTTCAAAAGCAATTTTTTTGCTTTTCGACTTACATAAGTCGATTGTTTATATGAAAAAATTGTAAAAAAAATTATTTTAAAAAATTCCAAAAAAGTTTGAATTTCAAATTTCAATTTCAAAATTTTAGAATTTCAAGGTTTAAAATTCCAAAATTCAAAATTTTAGAAAACAAATTTCAAAATTCAAAATTTCAAAATTTCAAAATTTCAGAATTTCAAATTTTCAAAATTTAAATTTCAAAATTTTAAATTTCAAAATTCCAATTTCGAAATTAAGATTTTAAAATTTAAAATTCCAAAATTCAAATCAAAATTTCGAATTCCAAAATTTGAAATTTCAAAATTTTGAACTTTAAAATTTCAAAATTTAAAACTTTGATCACTAAAATTTTCAACTTTAAAATTCCTTATTCTCGAAATTTGAAATTTTCAAATTCGGAATTTTACAATTTAAAGTTCAAATTTGAATTCTTAATCTTTTTTTTCACTTTTGACTTATAAGTCAAAAGTTTTTCAAATATACTTTTCTACTTTTTAACTTTCTAAAAGCAAAAGGACTTTTGCTTTTGTTTGCCAAACGAGTAAGTTGTGAAATTAGGCTGATAAAGAATATTTTGAAATCCTAGTATAATTGTGAAAACCTTCATAATTTTTTATTTAATTAAGTTTATTGAAACCATGTGAATGACTGATTAGGTAGGATGAAAATTTGATCAAATCATAATATTTAGGGCCTATTTGGCAAACAAAAGCAAAAGGACTTTTGCTTATTTCAAAATATTCTTTATCAGCCTAATTTCACAACTTACTCGTTTGGCAAACAAAAGCAAAAGTCCTTTTGCTTTTAGAAAGTTAAAAAGTAAAAAGGTATATTTGAAAAAACAAGTCAAAAGTGAAAAAAAAGATTAAAAATTCAAATTTGAAACTTTAAATTGTAAAATTCCGAATTTGAAAATTTCAAATTTCGAGAATAAGAAATTAAAGTTCAAAATTTGAAAATTTTAAAGATCAAAGTTTTAAATTTTGAAATTTTAAAGTTTAAAATTTTGAAATTTCAAATTTTGGAATTCTAAATTTTGATTTGAATTTCGGAATTTTGAAATTTAAAATTTTAAAATTTTGAAAATTTAAATCTTAGTTTCGAAATTGGAATTTTTAAATTTAAAATTTTGAAATTTAAATTTTTAAATTTAAAATTTTTAAATTTAAATTTTTAAATTTAAAATTTTGAAATTTAAATTTTTAAATTGTGAAATTCTGAAATTTTGAGTTTTGAAATTTGTTTTCTGAAATTTTGAATTTTGGAATTTTGAAATTTTAAATCCTTCTTGAAATTTGAAATTTGGAAATTTGAAATTCAAACTTTTTTGGCATTTTTTAAAAATAAATTTTTTTACTATTTTTTCATATAAAAAATCGACT
This sequence comes from Allium cepa, assembly GCA_030765085.1. NCBI lineage: Eukaryota > Viridiplantae > Streptophyta > Magnoliopsida > Asparagales > Amaryllidaceae > Allium > Allium cepa. Next base: position 750,555,426 of record CM060931.1, on the reverse strand, counting down.
TATGTAAGTCGAAAAGCAAAAAAATTGCCTTTGAAATAAGTTGAAAAGTGACTTTTAAAAGTTGGTAAATTTTGTTTATACATATTAACTTTTTAACTTTTGCTTTTTAGTTAGTGGTTTCGTTATGATGCCAATTTAGTGATGCATAGTGATACTAGAAACATTTGTGATACTACATATCGACATTCTAATGCATTAGAATCTATGCTTACATTTATTGTCAAGCTTTTAATGAAATTATATGGACTTATGAGCTTAAAATTTAGGAAGATATATTAATTTCCAATGTAAATGTCTACCATGTAAAAGTATATGTAGGAAACCATCATAAGGTAAGGTATTTTTCATTTTCTCTCTATGCTTAATTGTTTATGTTTTGAAATAATTCACTTAGATTTAGGACTTCATGTTCTTGAAGGATCCAACGCATGCAAATTAAAACTCTTTGATGAAAGAAACCGAAGATCGAGGAAAAAAGTAATTCACGAATCATTATCGAGCTAAAAATTGATTATTATCAAAACCATTTAAGACTTTCTCAATTCAAAATTCATGAATCAACACACCATATTTTTGAGTAGGAAACAATTATTCACCAATACTTAATAACACTTAATTTTCCAAGGTACTCAATTCTAATAGATTAAAAAACATAATGTCATTCCAGAAAATAAGGTATCTTTATTAATAGGATAATAAATGGCTGCATGTATGAAATAGTTAACTGCCATTTTTAGTTTTAATTGTATTTCAAAAATTATCGTACCTCGCATATTCAATTTTAATGTAGGATATATTTATGTAAATTCTTATCAAATAACCAATTTTCTGATGAAATGACATGATAACATGTTTTTCATTTTTATTAAAACTTAAAGTTTTAATTATCCCAACTTAATAGATTGCACAAAGAAGTAGATATCGGTAAACTCGATTGACTAATGTCCTTCTAACAGATAAGTAGAAGTATCATTCACATGAAGAAAAAGCTTTTGTGAGTATCATGTTACTAACGCTTTAGTGAGTTGTAATGCTACAATCGGAATTCAACAGTAGTTTCGATGGTTTTTGTTTCATTCATCGTTACCTTCGTAGGGATAAGGTGGCTTAACGCTTAATTTTTATGTAATATGTAGTACTCTTTGAACTTAAAATGATTTGTTTGTTGTTTTTTAATATGAGATGTTTGTTTTATACTAGCAAACTAGCGCTATCATTAATTTTTCTTTCTTTCCTCAATCATTTAAAAATTTAAGCTCATACCCAAAAAATATTATTTTTGACATTCAATTTTACTTCTTCAAAATAGTTGCACCACTTTTTTAATATTTGCTGAGAAAGAATCAATGAGATTATGAATATTATCATGGACAAAAATGTAATTTTTCATAGAATTATATAGCTTTCTATTATTTTCTATGATTTTATATAGATTTGTTGTAAATAGCCACTTTTTGCTTTGTTGCATTAACATTGCAGATCAATCTTTCTACAAATAACCGTGTGCGAAGCACGGGTTGATGCCAGTTTATTGTAAAATCAAGAGGCAACTTATCATTTTCTGAATTGAAATAGAATTTGGCAAAAAACAAATTGACCACCTGTCAATATTGTAATATCATCCAACATTTTTGGCAGTATCATAACACATATTATATGCCACAAAGTTAGCAACTTGCAGAATTTTAAAATGAGATGGAAATTTCCATTTTTGGAGTATAAGCCCAAGATACTATTATACTGAAAAGGTGAGCCGGTGTTTGTAAATTGCAACGGTAAGATTAAAGAACAAAGGTAAAATACCTTCTTTGCAGGCTTGGTCACATTTCTACACTTTTTAAAATTTTTGTACATTTCTTTTAAAATATCGTGTACACAATCATATCAAATCTGGAATAAATAGAACATCCAGCTAGGTGCAATATGTTTATAAATTAATAGTGTAAACTTGCAAAGCTTCAACAATCTATTCACTGTTATAGTCAATACAGGGAATCATACAAATTATAGGACTTCAACGTATCCATGTGCATGCACATTGAAGTCTGTATAAATGGTAGAAGGTGGAAATGAATTTCAACTTTATCTCATAGATCTCCCACAACCAATTAGACAATCAATCCTAAGCATGTTATCCATGGGGAAGAGTACGTTTATACTTGCTCTATAGTTGGTGGATAGTAGCAAGTAATCATGCGGCGCACTGAAAAGTAGGTTTGGATTCTGTTAAAAAGACCCAGATTCGATTCCTGCCATGCGTTTTCTTATTCTATATAAGTTTACAGCGACTTGGATCAGTGGACGACTTTACTATACCCTCCTCAGAAGCTTACGAGTCCGTCGGTTCTCCCGCCTTTTTATAATAAAAAACTTTAATTAATAGTTGATGGACGAGCAATTTCCACCAATCATAAAGCAAGTACGAACATATTCTCTCATGGAGAGTGTGCTTAGCATTGCTCTTACGTTGATTAGTGTATTCATAAGTTTCACCACATTTCTATTAAATAATAGTAAAACGGAACAATTTAAAACACTCTTGTTAATTTTAAGGATTTCCTCCTCCCTTCTTAACACTTTATAGATATTTTATTTTCCTTTCAATTTATCATTATTATTATTAAAAATGTCTACTTATTCTCTTAATTATCATTCAATTCAAATATCAACATTTAATGGTTTATACAATTATTCGCAAAATTCTTCTAGGTTCTATCATGTTATTTTACATTTAGGTCCATATATTCAAATTAACTAAGTGTCTAAATTTTGAACTTTTAAAATATATTCAATTAATTAATAATCATTATTCGGTCTATCAAGTCCTAATAGATGATAATTCAATATGTCGTATATTACACTTATATTGACAATAGAATTAATATTTCTTTCAACCCATATAACTAAAAGCTTATATACTTATTACAAAATTATCTTTGGTTCTCCTATGTTATTTCAAAATAAGTTTACATAATTTATTTATTTATGAAATTAATACTTATTTACAAAGAAGAATATATAAAAAATACTTTCTGAAGTTGTTATTATTATATATATTTAAAAAAAAACTCCACTCTGAATAGTAAATAACGAGAAACACAACTTCCCGCCTTAAGGGAGTGGGCGGATGAGTATCAAACTCGTGACTTCATTGACAGGTTGCAAGCATCTCTACCACTACGCACTAATGCGAGGAAGGTGCTATTTTATTATAAACAAACATAATTCTAAACGTTATAAACATATTCAACATTTTTTCTTTTTCAAATTGGTAAATGAAGTGAATTTCTTTATCATTGTTTAAATTTATTATTATTATTAAGAATGATTTAAATTATTTGCAGGTGATGAATAATGTAGTTTATAATTTGAAAAACAATATTTTCAGTTAATGCGGCCTGTGAAAATGTTAATTTTGATTATGTATACTCGTAATTTACATTAATTAAAGAATAATATATGTAGTATTTTAACTAAAAATTTGTAATAATATGATTTGTAAATTTTAAAAGTCAAGTTATGATTTTTACATAATTAAATAACTATATGATTTGTAACATTTCTTTTAATCAACATTTCTTTTAGTTGCTAAATAAATATTTTGTATCACTTAGATAATATAATATACTTATTTTATGTTGATATTAACTCCAAGAGCATAAAATGCATAAAATTATACCGACTCGTTACTATTACAGATTCATGTTTAAGTATTTTTGTCATTCTTTTATGTAATATTTTAAATTCAATCTATACATCATTTACCTTTTAAACAAATATACTAAAAAATAAAAATGAAACATTAAACTCCAAATTTATGCATATAAATATCCGTTGTTGGAATTTATGAAAATATTAATTTTCAAATTAATTAAGAATACTAAATTTTATTTATTATAATAATGATATGTAAGTCATTAATATGTACAAAAGGACAATTCAAGTTTTTATACAAATATAAAAATCATAACTCACATTAAAAAAAATTACATACTTAAAATTGATAAGTTTAGTACATAGCTAGACTGTTTTAACAAATTTACCCCTAAAAAATTCAATTTTTCGAAAGTATTTATACAAATATTTTTCTAAAACATACCATGTGCAACGCACAGGTTACACACTAGTAGAAGATATAAAGGCATCATGCTACCACTAAGCCCATCTGAAGGCTAACAATTGCCATAGACATAACAAAAGCGTTGGTGGCTCTCTAAAGCTCTTCGATAGTCAGCCACATAGTACGCTTGTAGTGCACATCCATTTATGTACCATTTATTATAATTTCTCTTGCTATTGCTTCATCCATATTATCTATCTGCATTTGGTACTAGAAAAAAAACAACGAATGCTGAAAATTTTTCCTAACTGGTTATGATAAAACTTGAGCATAGGGTTTGTAATGAATAAACAACATAAATAATAAAAATCTTATAGTTCAGATTCACGGTCCTAAACAATAATAACAATTGAAGCAGAAAATTAAAGAGAATTCAAATCCATGCCAAACAAATTTGAATCCCGAAATCCATATTTATATCTTTATAAATAAAATATATAAATTTTGTGTTGTTATAAGAGTCGATTTTATACCATATAAATGAAGAAAAAAAATTGAGCACGCTATATGTTGGAGAAATTGTACATCTTGACACATGTTGTAAAAGTCCTAAATGATAGCTTGTTTTCTCAAAGGAAGAAACAGGGAAAATGACAATTTCTGACCAAATTCGTCAGAGGTAGTCATGGTATTGTCAGCGAGAATGGCTGGTGATGGCAGAGTTGAAGCACCCATGGCCTGAAGACTAAGATAAATGAGTGTATCGGTGTGTGCATGTATGTGCCTGTTGTGCACATGCACACTGATACGGCTTTTTATTTGAGCTTGTTTTCTCATATGTTTAGGACCTGAGTCCTTATATTCTTTGTTGAGCTCGTAGACTAAATGGTCAAACCAAAGTGGTTTTAGATAGGGTTAAGTCGAGTATGCAAATTCCAAGGTGTATATATATAGCCGTGCATGTACTTGTAATGCGTGTGATCAAACAAAATCAGCTTCTCTTCATTTTTAATCTACAATATCTTTTTCATTTTCCAATTGCAATTTCTTTTTATCATTTTAGTTCTTATATCTTAGTTCTTGCTACTTAGTTACAATTTTTGAGTTGCAATCTTATTTCGATTCTACTTCTTTTTTCTTGTTTACCTTCTCACTATAATTCCCCGTTCTTCAAATTCCTACAATTATACAATTACATTTCTTGTTATTTCCTGCATTTCAGTTCTTATTCATATTTCCTGTAGTTTTACGATTTCCAATTCCTATTTTTCTTGCAATTTGTTCTTGTTTCCTACTAACGCAATTTACAATTCCTTTGTGAAAATCAAACTCTTAGTCCTGATCTTCATTTTCATACTTTTTTTCATTTCCTCTATCATTTCTTTAACTTGCACAGCAAAATTACCACCATTTCATCATCTACTTCACCAAATCATCATATATCGTCACTACAAACCCTTAACTCCACCTTGAAACCACTATCAAACCCACCAGCACCTTCCATATTAGTATCAGAGCCACTGATTAGAGCAACCTCTGACAGCCAGTTTGATCCAAACATCACCAGTAACACCTCAAATCCCACATCAAAATCAAGTTTCAGATTTATGGGCTAGATAAGATGAAATCAATAATAGGACCAGTTTCTCACTCAGAAATTCGGAGCATGCTACACAAGCATTAAGCAAAAAATTCAGAGGTATACACAATGTACTCACTACTTTAGTTCAAGTATTCTAGCAGATCAAGAATCAAACCCCATTTATACCTCAACAACCACATGCACACATTCAAGAACCTCCTCTACATAACCCATTCACCACCCTTGCCTATGACTTGCAGCAAATAAAGAATCAAACTACCATTATACCCTAATTAACCACCTCATGTATACCATCAAGAATTTCTCCGACCTAACCCATATACCACTGACATTTCAGTTACTGTGCTGTAACATCCCTAAATTTTTATGATATTATTCCAAAAATTTAATTAGATAATTTAAATAGAATAATGATGATAAGGGGATTGAGATTTAAATAAATTAGAACATGGGCCATGCTAATTAACTAGATAAATGGACTTTAAATTGGTTTATTCGTTAATTAAACTACACATGGGCATATTAGTAAAATAGCCAATTTATTATACATGGCTATATACTTCACGTCTTTGTCCATTCACGTTCATTTTTCTCAAAATCAAAACTAAATGCAAGAACCCTAATATAGCCAGCCATTAACAAAGAAGAGGAAATTTCAATCAAAAGATAAGATAAAAGCTAGGAAGAATTAAGCATCAATAAATCTCAAGTTCCTTATCAAATCTAAGGTGAATATAATCTCATACCATCTCTATTTTTATTGTATGATTATATGGTTTTGGATTTATGATTTAAATTCAATTTTGTGATAAAATGGATGATGATATGCTTGCGTTATATTATGATGATTTATTTTAATTCATAGCATATGAATTTGTACGGTTTTAATGAAAAATCGAGAATGTATAATTTCAGATTGCCATGGAGAATTTTTATGTTAAGTAAAATATAATTTGAAGATGGGTTTTAATTTTCAGAATTTTCCAAACCATGAAAATTTTATTATGAATTTTTGATAAAAAATATGATATAATTGCGTTTAATATTTATTCCGAGAATTTCAAAAAGAAATTGGGTCTAAAATTTTAATATGTTTGATAACACGATGAAATTGAATTTCGGTGATTTTTAGGAATTTTTCCTAACTAACTTACAAGGGAAAATAAATTATTTTAAAAGAATGACTTTTCTAAAATAATTAATTTTAGTATATGGAAGGGCTAAAACGTTACATTTTGATGGTTTTAGTCTGAATAAATGCGGCAGTTTTAAAGGTAAAGTATTTGAAAAGATTTCATAGCAACCAATCAATGGTTTACAAATATGCAAGTTGTTAGAAAGTAATTACTAAATATTGCAACAATTCAGCCTTTAACCCAGAAAAAGGGGTTCCGCCTCAGATATTAAGTATCTTTCAACTCCTTTGATTCCACCTTATCCCAATCGACACCAACACAGTTGAAACCATCATAATCGAAACCAATACATAAGATACTGCTTAGATGGTATGCGATGGATTGGAAGAAAGGCGGAAGCCTTGATGTCGAAAGGTAAGCTTTCGATGGAGTCAAAACCCTGCTTTGTTTTCATATGTTTAAGTCTTGCCTTATTTTACTTAAAGCTTTTGATAGAGTCGAAATATATTCTTTCACAAGGGCTTTATAATTAGCTTTCAAAGAAGGTTGTCATGTTGTGATAAATTATTTGCTTTCGAAAGAGTGCCTTTTTCTTTTAAATAATTATTTTGGAAATTAAGGGTAGGTTCCGACCTATTTGAAACCTAGCCTCTACTCTACCTTTTGACTATATTAACTGGTAATGCTTTTGAAAGGTTACCCATATTTTTACCTTAAATTGAGCCTTCTCATTAATTTCTTTCGAAAGGGTTAAGGGTTTGAAGGTGATGGAGCCGAATGGGGGTTTCGACTCTGTCCTTCAAAGTTTTTGTATTTGAAGGTTCTTGCTTTCTATTAGATGGTTCCGACACCATCAATTTTTTTCTAAATTAATTTTTGTTAGTTTCGAAGGAGATATTTTTTCATATAACCATTTTGACCCAAAATGATGTTTCTAAAGAGTAATCCAATGCTTTTAAAGAGATACTTTATTTGTTTCGAAGCTATATTTTAAAGAGTGCTGTCTTGATGCCATCGTAAGGTATCATTGGTTTCAAAAAGTAAATACTTAGAGTTTTGAAAAGAGGTTGTTTATAATTTCGAAGGAGGTCATCCAGGGGTTTCGAAAGAGATTTTTTAAGGTTTTAAAACAAATAACCCATTCTCATTTTTGAAGGAAAAGCCATGGCATAAATAAAGATTTTGAAAATATTATTCACATTGTTACTGACCCATAAATGTATTTCGGGGAAAGGAACGAATAACCAGTTAGGTTGACCCAGTAGTGAATATAACTTAATAGATGTTAAAATTTTAAGTAAAGATATTGGCAGGGGCCAAATAAGCCCATGAAAACAAAATGATATTGGCAGGGACCAATAGGTTCATAGTCAGCTCATGAAAATTATGATTTGATGCTGGCAGAGGCTAGTAGGTTAGTATCAGCCCATGAAAACTATATTCAGATTAAGCCATTGACAGTTAGTTAATGGGTTTCTAGTTAGCCCATGAAAACCAGGATAAGAGAAAAGATATTGACCAACGGGTTCTTAGTGATCCTATGAAAACTGTGAAATTGGATAGACGGCCCGTAAACATTTAAAAGGTTAATAATTGAGATAGATAGTCAGAATGAATGGAGATAGGTAATCTAGATTTGATATACATGTTTTGTTGATCATCATAATGTTTTGAAATACTACGTTTTAACTATTGTGGATGTAGGAGCACAATAGATGGTTTATAAATGTTTTATGATACTAGTGAGGGGAAAACCCGTTCCGCCAAGCGGCGTGGTCTCACTTGATATCTAAATGGTTTGAGATGGTAAATTATTATTCATACCAGGCTTTACGTCTGGCTCGAAGTTTTTGTTTTCCCCTTAAACTCTCGAATACTCAATTTACTTTGAGTAGATTGCGAGTTAAGGTTTTCAGATGTTCTTTTAAACGAATAAGGCTTCCGAAGATGTGTAGGAGGCAAGCTTATAATTAGAATTCTTTTATTTCCGATGTGTGTTTTGTTTGTGAAGGAAAATTGTTTTCCTTCCTATATGTATACTCTAATCTACTGAGGGGGCATCTTCATATGTCGCTTTTGGTGTATTTTGTAATAATTATATGTTACCAGAATGTAGTCTGCAAATTGACATTATGTAAACAATTTGGAATATTTTGAAATGGAATTTGAAATTTGTTTGTTGTTTAAATTTTTTCTACATTCTTGTATTTCTGTGTATCAGTATATCTAATGTCACCGTATTTGTTCACCGAGGATTAATAACTGTAGATAATTGCAGCATCCATAGTTATTTGTTTTGAGCCTCCTAGTAGGGGATGTTACAAGTTGGTATCAGAGCATAGGTTTATGAAAATTTAAAAGAAACTTAAACCTAAAAGATTTTCCAAACATAATCCAATGAATCAGATAATAAGATTGGGTTTGGGTTAACGTTATAGTAACGTATTTGTTTTGCCATATATAGTTATATATAAGTGTGTGTTTCCTGCTCTCTTAGATTGTTCTTCTGTATCTTACTGATGCTCGTATGTAGATTTACGAGAAAAGAGATATGGAAGCAGGAAACGGAAGCGGACATCTTGGTGGAGAAGCACCATAACTAATGGAAATTCTCGAACCACTACCAGGAGAAAATCGGCTCGATCAGCAAATGCTAATAATCAAAATGCCAATGCCAATGTGGGCATTGGAAATCTGCCATTAGATATAGGGGTGATGTATCAGTTCTTTGATGGCAAATGCAAGCTGGAGCTGCTGTTGGAGTTGCTGGAAATGTATGAGGTGTTAATCCTGTGGCTCCATTGGGAATATGGCTTTGCTAAATAGAGATTACACCAATTTGGGTGGAAAGCCATTCTTGTGAATAGAGAGTGCCATAGTGTTCAGAATTGGCTGTTGCATTGTGAGCATATATTTTCTGATTTGGGTTCGAATGATGGATAAAAGAGAAGGTTGGCCTCTAGACAGTTGCAGGGGTCAGCACTACATTGGAGGAATTGTTTCACCGTCGGAGTTCCAAAAGAGCGGCTGACTTGGGCTGATTTTAAAACAAGATTTAAGCAGAAGTTTGTATCTGAGTTTGCTAAGTCGGAACCGATGAGGAAGTTCATGGATCTGGTGCAGGGAGAAATGTCAGTTGTTTAATATGCCACTAAGTTTGAGGAACTATCTCTGCATGGAAAAAATATTATAGACACTGAAATTAGGAGAAATGAGAGGTTCATTCGAGGATTGCGGCCCGAGCTTGCTAGAGTGACCACGACACATGTCCATGATTGTAACGACGTGGATTTTCCATCACTTGATTTTGAATATTTGAACGGTTTAAATATTGGATTTGGAATATAAATAGATTTTTGAATGTGAAGACTTTGGTTGAAATTATAGAATGAATTTAAGATTCAGATATAGTGATTTATCGTAATACAGAAATGGTGAATAATTGTAATTTGAGTTGAATATGAATTAAAACGATTTCTAATTTTGATATAAAATCTATTTTTAATTAGAATTGAGTTAGTATTAATCCTGACTCGAGTGTTTTGGGTTTTGCTTTATGCTCGGGTCAGACTGAGTGATACAGCATTCGAGACTCACCTTTGGAGTTTGGAGCTTCGTTTGGAGATCCAATTATCCATTCAGCTTTCAGCTTTTCCAATTGATTGGTTCAGAGAAGTCATCGGTTCGCACCGGAGACTTCACTGTATTTGAGATATTCTGCTGTATTTTATTTTTAACTCTGATGTTCATATAGTAGCTTCATTAACTACTATTATCTATTCTGCTGCGTTATTATTGTATTACTCTATGTCTGTGATTCTGTGATTGATTTATTTACTGTATATGTTGAGTTTGCCAAATTTAAATTAATAATATGATATTTTGAGCAATTCAAGTCCGACTTGTGCGGATGCGAATGGTTGAAAATATCAGGTCGTTACAGGAGTATACATCAAGTATGTGTGATACGTCTCGCCATCCAGCTCATCTCCTGAGCTCCACATCATCCAATCTTGTATTCTATAATATTCAGTCCGACCCGGGCATTATAGTAAAATAACACCCTAGTCGGTCTGGAAAACCGGCATGAGAAAACACACTCAATTGGATCATTAAAGTTTCAAAATCCTTTGAAAATCAAAAGTATCTCGTAAGACCATGCCACCAATAAACATGACGGGTTTTCACTTTATGATAACCAAAACATTTCTTATAAAATCCTCTGATATTATAATATTGTTTAAGTACAAATATTTACTCAAATAGCCGAAATTGTTACATTCATTAAATTCCAGCAATATAGGCTCTACAATCAGAACTGTAAAGGGCATATAGGGAGAATGGGTTTTCAACTAATGAATAGGCACTAGGGTACCACCTGTCACGGTACCTGGTCTAGATCAGCATACCGGGGATCCCTCCCGATCCCCTGCAACACAAGACCGGAGCTACCCCTTACTAGATAGTCCGAATAAGACCACCCTGTGGTTGGGATCAGCAACAGCCCACACAGCCAAATCAAAGCGACAACTAGATAGGGATGACCTTACCCAAATTGGTTGCTAGCCACTTAGCCTTGCTGCATATCCCTTGATTTTCAATCATTCCCGATTGATGCGGTTCGAGGCTAAGCGTTAGCTTTTTAGAACACATCTCACTTAGAATGCTCGTCGTCCTCCAGACGATGTTCTGAAAGTATTCGTCCATAGAAGTCCGCTCCGAGTCCGAATGGAATCGAAGGCACTACTCCTACTACATCCATTTTGGAATCACCCTCAGGATTAGTAGCGATTAGCCCTTGCCCTTCACTGCTCCATCTTCGATTCCAAGCTCTTGTCTTCATCACGAAACATACTCGATGGATCAAAGTGGTTTTCGGATCGCAAATCTGATCCCGGTCTCTTCGAAACAACGTTCGCTATTTCCTGTTAAACTCAACCCCTTTTCTTTATGAAATACACAGACGAGAATAAGATCGGAGTTCACCTCCTAACGTTAGTGGACAGATTTCCTTATAAACATCCTAGAAGAATGAACGAGCTTACACGTACAGTATAGCACCTTGAACGGTAACTGTAGCATATAATTCCCGTACTCCTCCTAGATATTTTCATAGTCATATTTGGGTCCAGATTTTTGATAGTCGGTTATTTAACTATCAAATAAACAATCAATCCAACCAATTATTTTATTTCCACTGTAAAACACACGGTCTTATAAAAATTAGGTTTTAACAATTTAAATCACTTTATCCAAAAAAATATACACTTAAAACACTTGAAATAAAATTACTTAAAACCCTTTATTTAAAATAATAGTTATGAAATTCTATAATAATTTCCAAGTAAAACTCTAGTCAAAACCGCTTAAAAATATGATTATTATATAAAGTAAAATATTTAATAATTATCTTTTTTAATCATAATACTAGTTAAACCTTTTAAATAATCACTTCTATAATTAACTTAATAAATATTTACTTAAAAAAATTAAAATGATTAAATGATAATTTTTCTAAAACATTCTTTTTAAAACAACTTTAAAGCTTCCAACTTATACATAAAAATCTTCTTTGAAAACATACTTGGCTTTATAGGGAAATACACTTCTCTATTTCAATATAGCCCATCAAATCCTCTATAAATCCTACTCGATTTATCCCAATTTAATTTACATCCCAACCCCGTACATTCTCTCAACACTTTAAAAATAAAACCACTTTTTATTTTTATAACACATTTCCCATCTCTTTATAAATTCCCAGCGTGAATTTATACGTTCAAATTTATCCATTGATAAATATTTCACTTTATTTATTGACCCAATTTGTAAATTTCCATTTCACATTTTCCTTTAAATCACAGTTTCCAAAACACTTAATCAATTTCAAACCGATTTCCTAAGTTAAATTCCCTATAAAATTTATCTCTTGATTTATCCAAAATCAATTCCAAAATATATTAACACCAAATTCAACCTTTATTATGATTTAAAATTTTTATTTAACATCAATTTCATTCTTTATTCCAAAAATTCTCTGTTCATTTCTTTTAAGAACCCAATTCATTATATTTCTATATTTAAATTACCAAAATTGATTCATCCAAACCATAGCACCGAATAACTTAGATTTCCAATATAATCTATCATAGGATATCAATAAAACATATCACATATTAGAAAATAATTTTAATACTTTGAGGAATCCAGTTGGATCCCTCCAACCTGTTTCCCTGCATTCAAAGATATTAGTACAATATAATAATACCGATCCCACTTCGAGGGGAATATCACGGTATAAAGGGTCATCCGCTATTATGCGAGGCGCATAGGATCGCATCCGCAATATAATGCGGGAATATCAATTACTCCAACATATATATACTACTATATATAATATACCACATCCAGACTGATAATAAATAATCAATTCAAGCAATCAATTCAATAATTTAAATTTTAACTATTTAAATTAACCAGTAATCCAGATGTGAGTGAGATTAACTCACCTTTGATTTTGTTTGCAACCCAATCCAAATCAGCTTGTTTTCTTCATGATTTTGGACCTTGTACAAACATCGTATGGTTTATTAATATTTGAACTAATCGAACAATCTATTAGCATTTAATAATTTAATTTAAACTGATAATTTAATTTAAACTAATTTTTCTATGATAAATAATTTTTTAGTGACTAAAATAATTAAATAAGTTAATTTAACAAATTAATCTTCACAACACATTACATTTAAAATAAATTAGTAGATTTAAATGTGTATATGTATTTACTTTTTTTATTTTCTTTAGAAGTACATATATACTAATAAAATAATTTATATAGGTTTTAATAAAAAATTTCTCAAACTTTATTTATATAAAATATTTTATGTTTTTGTAAATAATTACGATAATTTACTTTACTGTCTATATATAAATATATATATATATATATCTTTAAATATTCCTTCACTGTATACAAAAATCTATAATATATATATATATATATATCAACCTAGTTGGCCCTAATAAGTGAAATAAAAAAAATCAAACTGTTTCACAACAAACTGTTAATTTTAAACAAACTGTAATTTCTAAATCTATATATATACCTTGCTGTCAATTTAAAACGACTATTTTGGCCAGTTTAAACTTACAAATATTTAAATTAAAATGCTTAAAATTAAGCTACCTCAATTCGAACAAGCAATTGAAATCAACGAGCTTCAGCTCGATATCCAAATCGCGCCTGAGCACGTCCACACATCAATCATAATGCCATTGGCCTCAAACCCGATCGAGCTTCACCCTACTACAATCCGCAGAACCCTATGCAAGCAAGCATCGTTCGCCTCTTCATTGCTTCGTCGAGTCCGCCGACATTGCAAGACCCAATCAAACCACGTCGCCGACCCATGCTGCCGTGCCCCCAAGCGTGGTCCTGCCTCGTGATTCAATTTCGATTTGATCAACCCGATCAATCAAGCCAGAGATTTGAAAACGGAGCCGCGATTTGTTTCATTTGACGTTTTTTATGAATCGATTTCAAACTGAGGAGAAAAAGCAATTGAGAATTATTCGTGGTTTATAAAAGGAGTGAATGGGTCGCCATTTTTATTTTTGAACGATAAAGAAACTGCTCGCGTGATAAAAAGAAAATGAAGGAAACAAGATGTGATGTTTACATGCCGCGATCAGTTTGCTATGGTGACAGCAAAAAGTTTATATGTGAAGTTTATTTGACTAGTCCTATAAAGTATATTATATTTAAATTTAAATCGCCTTGAATTCATAGCTTAAAATCTTGACATCATATTGAGGCGTGCCGCTTGTAACGACCCAGAATTTTTAATAATTTAAAATTTGGATATTTAATTAATTTTAAATATTTATAAGTGAATTTATAAGTCAAATAAATTTTTATTTGAATTTTTGGATTTAATTGGATAATTAAATTAATAATTTAATACGTTAAATTATGGAAATAATTAAAAATTGAGTTAAATATGATTGAAAATAATTTGAAAATTTTTATTTAATCATACTGGAGTTATAGAAATATTTTAGAACTTTTAAAATCGAATTAAAAGTTAATCTGTGAAAATTGAATATTTTAATATTTAATAATCGACTGTAAAATAGCCAATTTTTGAACAGTCTCAGAATTGAACGAAACCAGTTCCATTGGATCCGTAATAGTTAGTTATTACCGGATTTCAATTTTCGTGTCAATCGGAGCTATCGTTTGATCGTGGCAGCTCGAAACGCATCGAATTATTTTTAATTTAAATTTGGCGAGTCAAAATAGCCATTTTTCAAAAAGTCTCGGATTTCGACGAAACCAGTTTCATCGGATCCGTAATGTGATATTATTGTAAGGTTTCAAATTTCGTGTCAATTGGATTTACCGTTTGTCCGGTACAAATTAAAACGCCTAGAAATCGAGTTAAATCGGTTTAATTCAAATTGAGCGTTTACAGCCATAACTCGCACAGATGTCCGAATTAGCTTCCGAAACCTGTTCCATTGTGTCCGGAACGCGGGGTAAACCTTAGAAACGCTGGTTACGGCGCGTAAATCGAAGTTCGGAATTTCCGGATGAATAGTGTCGAACGAAACTCTATAAATACACCCACCATCTTCATAATTTTATAAAAAAATAACAAAACCCTAACCCTAATACTTGCTAGCCGCCACTTTATGATGAATGGCCAGAAATTTCCCAAATTCAACCCTCAATCTCTCCCAATCTACAAACATTTAGGAGAAGTGATCAACTACAAACTTGTAGAGCGTATCAAGAGCTTTAATTTCATACGGAGATGATCGGAAACGGAGCAACGTGGGGGAAGTGAAGTGGGGCCGTTCTCTGTAGGCTGCGCACGACTTCCAAGGCACATGTGCAGGCCGAGCTTGGCATGGAGGGGGGCGAGTGAAGCTCTTGCTGCGAGCTTTCCGTTGGTGTATCCTGATCGAAGTATAGTTGAGCGATGAGAGTGCAAGATGAAACCCTAGTTTTCTTGTAATGGGTTCATTGGTTCGGCCTCAAACCTGTAGCATATGCGTGAGAAGAAGATGATGTAGGGACGGTCCAGATCAGGTTGGAGTTGGATCCAAGGGTTTAAGTTATTAAAGTTTAGTTGTAAATTTGTTGATTTAAAATACGTGTAACTCGTAAAAATCATAACTTTTTCATACGAGGTCGAAAAAATGCAAACTCAGTTGCGTTGGAATCGTATGGACGAGCACTACGCGATGGAGTTGGTTTGGAGTCGTTTGGAGTTAGTGAGAATTTCGGGTAAAATTAAACGCGCGTTTAATTTTATTCGAAATAAATCGCTAAAACGGAAATTTAAAACCAAGGTGAGAATTTCTCACTCAATCGAATCAGTTTCGATTTTATTTTAAATAGTTAGATTTAAAATATTTGAATGCATGTATGAATGATGATAATATCTATTGATTGTTAAAATAGACATTATACGCCGTTAGTAAGCGGATGTTATTTAATATAAACATATACCGCGAATATTTCATAAACAGTGAAATTGGTATTATATATAATATCAATATATATATATATTGGCATATGTATATATTGCAGTTGTTGATTTCCCGCATTTTTTGTTTAGCGGATGAGACCCTATTACGCCGTTATTAAGCGGATAATATTTAATAAGAACATGTACCGCGATAATTTCGTACTGGAGCGAAATTGGTATTGTGCTAATGTTTTTGGATGCAGGAAACAGGTTGGAGGGATCCAACTGGATTCCTCAACAGTATTTATTTTATTTCAGATATTTTGATATTTGATGGATTATCATATCGATATATGATATCGTTGTTAGTCGTGATTGACTATTTGGTGTGTAGCATCATTGGACCCAGATTTTGGGATTTTAAAATGGTTTTAAAGTGATTTTTGAAAATATACTATATTTTTGGAATTGATCCATTATAAATAAATAAACGTTATAATTTTTAAAGTTATAAAATTATGGTTTTTGTGAAATATAGTTAAAAGCTGGTTTTTGAGAAATATGAACCAATGATTTTATAAAATAGTTTAAACTGGATTTTTGAGTTTATTATTAAAAGTTTGAATATAAGATTTATAAAATTTGATTATTTTATAAATCAAGAGAACGGTGAAATTTTAAAGGAATTTAAAGACGTTTAAAAGAATAATATAAATTAATTTATATTAAGAGATTTATAAATGGATATTTATAAATTGAATTATGGACATTATAAAACGAGTTTTTATAAGTGTTTGAATGTAGTGAAAATGAATTTCCTAAATGAATGAAATTTATGAAATTATAAACTGTGAAGTTATAAATGAAATTTTATAAGCAATAGGTTTATAAAATTTATAAAGTTATCGAAAGAATGAATTTTGGATAAATAAACAATCTTATAAGTTAAGATTAATAATTTGGGAAGTTAAATGAACGATTTTGTAAAATAATCGTTTTATAAGTAATTAACTTATAATATGAACTTGTAGTTTATAATTGAGTTATAAACTGGAATAGGTTAATAAAGGAATTTATAAAAAAGAAGTTTTTATAAATAAATAGAAATGGAATTTATAAACGCTGTTTTATGAATTCGCAAACGACTTATTTTGATAAGTTAATTGTTATAACTTATAAATGGAGTTATATTCACGTTTTAGACTGTGAATAATCCTTTAAGTTAAAAAGTATAAAAAGGATGAAATTTGTTAACATAGTTTATTCACGTTTTTGAATAGTGAATAACACGTTAAAGAAAATGGTTTAGATTTGATGTTTTAAATTGAATTAAAACGATCTAACGATGTTTTAAATGTGTTGAGATTCGAAACCATAGATTTCAACATTTATTGTTGAAATAGACGTTTTCGAGAAATAAAAGGAAATAGTGGACTATAACACTGTTGTTATAGTAAATGATTTCCGAAAGGAAATGTTTTGAATAGTATTGGGATTTATATATCTATTTTAATTTCGAATCCCTATACTAGTGATTTTGGGTTGTCGTAACGATGTTTTACGCAACATTCGTTTTGGCCCAAATAAATATGTTTAAGGGAATGATTTCCTTAAAGAATGAATTATATACTTAATTCGATTTAAGTATATTGAATATTTTCCAAGGTTGAAAATAAAAAGTTTTGTGAATTACTTATGAATAATAAGTATGGAAATGTTTTCCAATATGAAGTGAATAATTAGAATTTATTTTTTTGAAGATAAATTGAAATGGATAATTGAAATCGTATATGCATGAATATTTTGGAATATAAATTCACTAAGGAATTTATATGTGAAAGTGAAACTTGTTAAAAATAAATATTGATTTATTTTTGAAGTGTTGAAATTATATATCTTGTAAAGATATTTTGGGAAATAAATAATTTGGAAAATTATTTGGAATCTGGTGATGTGTGCATATCAATTGATAGTTCAATAACCGACTATCAGTATTTCCCTTTGAATGGGTATTTGATGTGAATTGTTTGAAATTGAATGCACACTTATTTTGAATAAGCGCTCACTATTCGGGTTAACCGGGAAAGGACCATGGGGTCGTATAACCCACTCCGAATATGTGATACGTCGTTGTGAATCGCATTTGAAGATCGGTGTTGAAGACCGGTATTTGCGAGAGTGATAGGATGAACTATCGATTGACTCTGCACCGAGTAGCTACGGTATTGAGTTCTCCATATGTGATGGTGAATCCGATCAGGATTGTGAATATCCGGATTGCAAGGACTTCTTTGTAAGTGCCTTCGGTTCTGTTCGAGCCCGGAACAGACTTGTAAGGATTGTATGCCTGACATTACAAGTTAAGATATAAAGCCGATTTCTTTCAAATATATTTCTGTTGGTGGCGGAGAATTTATTCTTTGCTTAACACCCTTCTTTGAGACGTACGAGCTCAAAGGTTATATAGTTGAAGTTATCAGCGATATATTCCCAGTTTGGTAATGTGACATGCTGAGTGATGCTGAAATGATCATTGTGTTGATTATTTGTGATAGGATCGTTTATTTGATCGTCTATCCTTGTGATCATTGTGTTGATCATTTGTTGACCCAAAGCATGGCTTTTGTATAAAGTATGTTTTTGTGGACGTGACTTCGTCGAGCCTCACATCCCGGAAATGGTCAAAACAGGAAAGATGCAGCAAGGTTATGAGGGGTAGCGCCCTTTAGGATGTGTCCATTTCCTTCTGGAAAAGGGTGGTATCATGGTATGGAGCCCAGATACTTACTCATGTTGAAAACACTTTATGATTGTGTGAATTGATTACGAGCGCTCGGTGAAAAGGTCCCAAAGGACCGGGGGATGGCATATTCGGTCAGTTGTTACTCAGTTAGGGGTAACCCGGCCTTGTGTTGGTAGAGATCCGGTTTGGTTCTCGGGGATGTCCATCCAGAGGCATTCTCATGTGGCAATGGGAAGTTCCTTGGCCTGACCATTTGTTGGAAATCCAATTCCCAATACGAAACTTTTACGGTATTAGTTGTAGAACCTGCTATTCACTTATGGTGGTCACCACTGTTTGGATAGTAGCTATAGTAGGCATACGATAATGGTCGTATGTTGGCTAAGATTTATATCTTTATTTTCGAAATGATTTTCCTCTACACTATGCACTAATAATAATATCAAATGTTATTTTAAATGCGTATCAAGCATCTTTGACTATCATAAGGAGAAATCTCCTCCGATTATGCGTTTGCATGTGTGTGTGTGCGGGAGGCCTTATGGTAGTCTCATTTTTAAAAGCATTGCGAGTTTAATTTAAAAATATTCCTCTATTTTGATTTTAAAGTTAAGTAAACTGTTTTGAGTTCTCACACCAGTCACATGACTGACTTGGAGTTTATTGTTTTCCTTCCTAAACTCTGGGTGCCCACCAATTTTCCACACGGGCAGTTAAGAGTTAGGTTTATCAGGATATTTTGGATATTCTGGAGTTGCTGGAGGCAAGCTGGATGGCATGGCGTATTACTAGTTTATATAGTATTTCTTTTTCCGCTGCATTGTTTGTTGTTGTATGTTGTTGTACACTCTGATGTGATGATATGATGTAATAAAATGTGATGTAATGTAATAACTGATATAGTTCTTTGTTTAAAGATTATTCATTTATTATTATATGTTGTTCCGCTGCGAATTGTGAGATTTTGTTGTTGTTCCTTTCGGTCCCGTTCTATTTTAAAAAAAAAATTCTTCTATCTTCTATTATCAAATTTTCTATTTTTCTATCTTTCTTTCCTCTCTATTTTCTATCTTTTCTCTCTTTTTCTTTTCTTAAATTCTTTTTAAAACCCATAACATCTCGGTTTTCGGCCTTTGATTTCTCGGCAGTCGATAAAGTGAGTATCGATGTTGAATTTTCGAAGAACGAAAATCCCTGAAGTTACATTTGGTATCGGAGCTGATGGTTAAGCGACAACCATGGTTCTGTAGGGTATTACTCGTTAGAGATAGAGTCAGCAGTACTCTAGAATGAGTTTGAGTGTAATAATAGCTATGAGAGCGTATTTGTTAGTGAATATAAAAATTGTTTTATATTGTGATGATTGGTTTGTTGAGTGGCATATGAACTTTCGTCGGCACAGCCTCGAAACTGAGCCGAAGGGGTTTCTAAACACTTGAATAGAACAATTCGGCACAATATTGATTTTAAATTGGGTAAATGAAATAATTTTGCCTTGATTATATTTTTATATGTAAAGGAATAATTTTTCAGAATTATTAAAGTGTATGTAAGTTGATTGTTAGGTTGTTTGAATAATCTAAATAAAGAGTAATTGCATAAGCAAATGAATTATAAGAATAGAATTATAATTAAAGTGATTTACAATTGTGAAATAAACTTATATATATAAGAAGTGAAAATAATGTTAAATGGAATATGACTTAAGAGTTATATAAATGAAATTCAACTTTGGTAATTGAATTAAATAAATGAATTGAATTGTGAATCAATTGAATGGAAAATAGAATTGATATGAAATAATGAATATAAATGTTAATTCATTAAAATCTAATTTTATTAGAAGTTGAATGGTTGAATAAAAATCAATTTAATTAAACCAATTGGAAAAGTGATGGTGTTAAACCAAATTGAATGAATATAAGCAAAGGAATTTGGTTATAATTAATATACTTTGGTTGCTATATGGATGTTGATTGATTGTATAAAATTCATTAAGTGTTAATGAAATCGAAAGCTATGAAATTGAATTCAAATTAGAAGTAAATAAATTTGAATAGAATTGAACGTGAATTGGATTTAATTAGTGAATGCAAACTAATTAAAATTGAGAACGTATGTTGATAAAATCCAATGTGAATAAATCAAATGTGATTTAAAGTGAAAACCAATTCATTGAATATTAATGAGAATATGAATGAAAATTCATTTGATTATGGATGGTAGTTGGTTGATGTTTGCATTTGTTGTTTGGTTGCATTGCTATGTTAGCATATATAGTTGTTATGGAGATATATGTTGTATATCGATACTATTTCCATGCATGCATGATTCTCATGTTGTTTGTTAAGTGTTTAATAGGTGCGGATCGCGTTTGCTTCGCATTTGGAGTTCGCTTTAGCGCTATATTAGCCGTATATGCTTGCTAATAAAATATAAGGTACATATCTCGGATTAAATATCGTACTTTTACACTTTTTTCCCTTCGGGATGCCTCATTACTTGATGAGATGTATATTTGTGATATATATATACTATCATTTTTTTTTCGGATCGAGCCACGCAAAGGAGACTATGGCGAATTTTTCCGAAAATTTAAGGCGTTAGAAAAATTTTGAGAAAATTTGGAAAGTTTTGAAAAACTTTAAACTTTGTTTTAAAGTTGAAAGTTAAATGATATAGTTGTTTTTGAAAAGATAACTTAGTATGATTCGAAAACTTAGTAAAGTATGGTAAGAAGTTTAACCATGAATTTTGGGAAAATTAATAGATTCTGTAACTTCTCTTACTTGTAATTTCGAGGACGAAATTCTTTTAAGGGGGAAAGATTGTAACGACCCAGAATTTTTAATAATTTAAAATTCGGATATTTAATTAATTTTAAATATTTATATGTGAATTTATAAGTCAAATAAATTTTTATTTGAATTTTTGGATTTAATTGGATAATTAAATTAATAATTTAATACGTTAAATTATGGAAATAATTAAAAATTGAGTTAAATATGATTGAAAATAATTTGAAAATTTTTATTTAATCATACTGGAGTTATAGAAATATTTTAGAACTTTTAAAATCGAATTAAAAGTTAATCTGTGAAAATTGAATATTTTAATATTTAATAATCGACTGTAAAATAGCCAATTTTTGAACAGTCTCAGAATTGAACGAAACCAGTTCCATTGGATCCGTAATAGTTAGTTATTACCGGATTTCAATTTTCGTGTCAATCGGAGCTATCGTTTGATCGTGGCAGCTCGAAACGCATCGAATTATTTTTAATTTAAATTTGGCGAGTCAAAATAGCCATTTTTCAAAAAGTCTCGGATTTCGACGAAACCAGTTTCATCGGATCCGTAATGTGATATTATTGTAAGGTTTCAAATTTCGTGTCAATTGGATTTACCGTTTGTCCGGTACAAATTAAAACGCCTAGAAATCGAGTTAAATCGGTTTAATTCAAATTGAGCGTTTACAGCCATAACTCGCACAGATGTCCGAATTAGCTTCCGAAACCTGTTCCATTGTGTCCGGAACGCGGGGTAAACCTTAGAAACGCTGGTTACGGCGCGTAAATCGAAGTTCGGAATTTCCGGATGAATAGTGTCGAACGAAACTCTATAAATACACCCACCATCTTCATAATTTTATAAAAAAATAACAAAACCCTAACCCTAATACTTGCTAGCCGCCACTTTATGATGAATGGCCAGAAATTTCCCAAATTCAACCCTCAATCTCTCCCAATCTACAAACATTTAGGAGAAGTGATCAACTACAAACTTGTAGAGCGTATCAAGAGCTTTAATTTCATACGGAGATGATCGGAAACGGAGCAACGTGGGGGAAGCGAAGTGGGGCCGTTCTCTGTAGGCTGCGCACGACTTCCAAGGCACATGTGCAGGCCGAGCTTGGCATGGAGGGGGGCGAGTGAAGCTCTTGCTGCGAGCTTTCCGTTGGTGTATCCTGATCGAAGTATAGTTGAGCGATGAGAGTGCAAGATGAAACCCTAGTTTTCTTGTAATGGGTTCATTGGTTCGGCCTCAAACCTGTAGCATATGCGTGAGAAGAAGATGATGTAGGGACGGTCCAGATCAGGTTGGAGTTGGATCCAAGGGTTTAAGTTATTAAAGTTTAGTTGTAAATTTGTTGATTTAAAATACGTGTAACTCGTAAAAATCATAACTTTTTCATACGAGGTCGAAAAAATGCAAACTCAGTTGCGTTGGAATCGTATGGACGAGCACTACGCGATGGAGTTAGTTTGGAGTCGTTTGGAGTTAGTGAGAATTTCGGGTAAAATTAAACGCGCGTTTAATTTTATTCGAAATAAATCGCTAAAACGGAAATTTAAAACCAAGGTGAGAATTTCTCACTCAATCGAATCAGTTTCGATTTTATTTTAAATAGTTAGATTTAAAATATTTGAATGCATGTATGAATGATGATAATATCTATTGATTGTTAAAATAGACATTATACGCCGTTAGTAAGCGGATGTTATTTAATATAAACATATACCGCGAATATTTCATAAACAGTGAAATTGGTATTATATATAATATCAATATATATATATTGGCATATGTATATATTGCAGTTGTTGATTTCCCGCATTTTTTGTTTAGCGGATGAGACCCTATTACGCCGTTATTAAGCGGATAATATTTAATAAGAACATGTACCGCGATAATTTCGTACTGGAGCGAAATTGGTATTGTGCTAATGTTTTTGGATGCAGGAAACAGGTTGGAGGGATCCAACTGGATTCCTCAACAGTATTTATTTTATTTCAGATATTTTGATATTTGATGGATTATCATATCGATATATGATATCGTTGTTAGTCGTGATTGACTATTTGGTGTGTAGCATCATTGGACCCAGATTTTGGGATTTTAAAATGGTTTTAAAGTGATTTTTGAAAATATACTATATTTTTGGAATTGATCCATTATAAATAAATAAACGTTATAATTTTTAAAGTTATAAAATTATGGTTTTTGTGAAATATAGTTAAAAGCTGGTTTTTGAGAAATATGAACCAATGATTTTATAAAATAGTTTAAACTGGATTTTTGAGTTTATTATTAAAAGTTTGAATATAAGATTTATAAAATTTGATTATTTTATAAATCAAGAGAACGGTGAAATTTTAAAGGAATTTAAAGACGTTTAAAAGAATAATATAAATTAATTTATATTAAGAGATTTATAAATGGATATTTATAAATTGAATTATGGACATTATAAAACGAGTTTTTATAAGTGTTTGAATGTAGTGAAAATGAATTTCCTAAATGAATGAAATTTATGAAATTATAAACTGTGAAGTTATAAATGAAATTTTATAAGCAATAGGTTTATAAAATTTATAAAGTTATCGAAAGAATGAATTTTGGATAAATAAACAATCTTATAAGTTAAGATTAATAATTTGGGAAGTTAAATGAACGATTTTGTAAAATAATCGTTTTATAAGTAATTAACTTACAATATGAACTTGTAGTTTATAATTGAGTTATAAACTGGAATAGGTTAATAAAGGAATTTATAAAAAAGAAGTTTTTATAAATAAATAGAAATGGAATTTATAAACGCTGTTTTATGAATTCGCAAATGACTTATTTTGATAAGTTAATTGTTATAACTTATAAATGGAGTTATATTCACGTTTTAGACTGTGAATAATCCTTTAAGTTAAAAAGTATAAAAAGGATGAAATTTGTTAACATAGTTTATTCACGTTTTTGAATAGTGAATAACACGTTAAAGAAAATGGTTTAGATTTGATGTTTTAAATTGAATTAAAACGATCTAACGATGTTTTAAATGTGTTGAGATTCGAAACCATAGATTTCAACATTTATTGTTGAAATAGACGTTTTCGAGAAATAAAAGGAAATAGTGGACTATAACACTGTTGTTATAGTAAATGATTTCCGAAAGGAAATGTTTTGAATAGTATTGGGATTTATATATCTATTTTAATTTCGAATCCCTATACTAGTGATTTTGGGTTGTCGTAACGATGTTTTACGCAACATTCGTTTTGGCCCAAATAAATATGTTTAAGGGAATGATTTCCTTAAAGAATGAATTATATACTTAATTCGATTTAAGTATATTGAATATTTTCCAAGGTTGAAAATAAAAAGTTTTGTGAATTACTTATGAATAATAAGTATGGAAATGTTTTCCAATATGAAGTGAATAATTAGAATTTATTTTTTTGAAGATAAATTGAAATGGATAATTGAAATCGTATATGCATGAATATTTTGGAATATAAATTCACTAAGGAATTTATATGTGAAAGTGAAACTTGTTAAAAATAAATATTGATTTATTTTTGAAGTGTTGAAATTATATATCTTGTAAAGATATTTTGGGAAATAAATAATTTGGAAAATTATTTGGAATCTGGTGATGTGTGCATATCAATTGATAGTTCAATAACCGACTATCAGTATTTCCCTTTGAATGGGTATTTGATGTGAATTGTTTGAAATTGAATGCACACTTATTTTGAATAAGCGCTCACTATTCGGGTTAACCGGGAAAGGACCATGGGGTCGTATAACCCACTCCGAATATGTGATACGTCGTTGTGAATCGCATTTGAAGATCGGTGTTGAAGACCGGTATTTGCGAGAGTGATAGGATGAACTATCGATTGACTCTGCACCGAGTAGCAACGGTATTGAGTTCTCCATATGTGATGGTGAATCCGATCAGGATTGTGAATATCCGGATTGCAAGGACTTCTTTGTAAGTGCCTTCGGTTCTGTTCGAGCCCGGAACAGACTTGTAAGGATTGTATGCCTGACATTACAAGTTGAGATATAAAGCCGATTTCTTTCAAATATATTTCTGTTGGTGGCGGAGAATTTATTCTTTGCTTAACACCCTTCTTTGAGACGTACGAGCTCAAAGGTTATATAATTGAAGTTATCAGCGATATATTCCCAGTTTGGTAATGTGACATGCTGAGTGATGCTGAAATGATCATTGTGTTGATTATTTGTGATAGGATCGTTTATTTGATCGTCTATCCTTGTGATCATTGTGTTGATCATTTGTTGACCCAAAGCATGGCTTTTGTATAAAGTATGTTTTTGTGGACGTGACTTCGTCGAGCCTCACATCCCGGAAATGGTCAAAACAGGAAAGATGCAGCAAGGTTATGAGGGGTAGCGCCCTTTAGGATGTGTCCATTTCCTTCTGGAAAAGGGTGGTATCATGGTATGGAGCCCAGATACTTACTCATGTTGAAAACACTTTATGATTGTGTGAATTGATTACGAGCGCTCGGTGAAAAGGTCCCAAAGGACCGGGGGATGGCATATTCGGTCAGTTGTTACTCAGTTAGGGGTAACCCGGCCTTGTGTTGGTAGAGATCCGGTTTGGTTCTCGGGGATGTCCATCCAGAGGCATTCTCATGTGGCAATGGGAAGTTCCTTGGCCTGACCATTTGTTGGAAATCCAATTCCCAATACGAAACTTTTACGGTATTAGTTGTAGAACCTGCTATTCACTTATGGTGGTCACCACTGTTTGGATAGTAGCTATAGTAGGCATACGAATGGTCGTATGTTGGCTAAGATTTATATCTTTATTTTCGAAATGATTTTCCTCTACACTATGCACTAATAATAATATCAAATGTTATTTTAAATGCGTATCAAGCATCTTTGACTATCATAAGGAGAAATCTCCTCCGATTCTGCGTTTGCATGTGTGTGTGTGCGGGAGGCCTTATGGTAGTCTCATTTTTAAAAGCATTGCGAATTGAATTTAAAAATATTCCTCTATTTTGATTTTAAAGTTAAGTAAACTGTTTTGAGTTCTCACACCAGTCACATGACTGACTTGGAGTTTATTGTTTTCCTTCCTAAACTCTGGGTGCCCACCAATTTTCCACACGGGCAGTTAAGAGTTAGGTTTATCAGGATATTTTGGATATTCTGGAGTTGCTGGAGGCAAGCTGGATGGCATGGCGTATTACTAGTTTATATAGTATTTCTTTTTCCGCTGCATTGTTTGTTGTTGTATGTTGTTGTACACTCTGATGTGATGATATGATGTAATAAAATGTGATGTAATGTAATAACTGATATAGTTCTTTGTTTAAAGATTATTCATTTATTATTATATGTTGTTCCGCTGCGAATTGTGAGATTTTGTTGTTGTTCCTTTCTGTCCCGTTCTATTTTTAAAAAAAAAAAATCTTCTATCTTCTGTTATCAAATTTTCTATTTTTCTATCTTTCTTTCCTCTCTATTTTCTATCTTTTCTCTCTTTTTCTTTTCTTAAATTCTTTTTAAAACCCATAACATCTCGGTTTTCGGCCTTTGATTTCTCGGCAGTCGATAAAGTGAGTATCGATGTTGAATTTTCGAAGAACGAAAATCCCTGACGTTACACCGCTAGGCGTTCATAATGTTATACCACTATTTCAAACACAAAGGAAAGGGTTTCAAGTCCTAACTCGATCGTTTGGAGAAGATAGCTTTTGGACCTAGTTTATATATTGAATTTTTGATATAGATTTCAGCGCGTTTATATACCAAACGACCACACGATAACTCCAATGCTCCGAAAATTGAAATGCAATAATAATATAATATTACGGATCCAATGGAACTGCTTTTGTCGAATTGCGAGACTATGCCTCAAAAGGCTATTTTAATTGTCAATTTAAACGATATATTTTTAAAACCGAGCAAATCACCTATAGTGAAATTTAAAAACTTTTATTACCTTTCGTATTATCAATATTGATTTTATAAGCCTTTGAAATATTTTTAACAAGCTTAAAATCCAAGATTCACTATTTTATCCAATTCCCAATTATTTAATTCAGAATTTTAATTATCCAATAAATGGAGATATTTGAAATTTAAGTTAAAATTAACCTTTTAAATATTTAAATTCAATCAAATATTCTAATTTCAAATGTCCAAAATTCCGGGTCATCACAGTTTCACTTAGGGTTTTGTTAAACATAAAAGACTAGTAGGAAACTAATTATCAAAATGAAATGATAACATTTAACATTTCTAATATTATAAAAAATATATGTTGTATAATGTTATAATAATCTACGTTAATAGATTTGTGCATTTTATGTGATTAATAAAATGTTTATAAGTTAAGATATACAAATGAGCTGAACTAAAGTTTGTCAAATAGAAATATAACATATACTTACTAACAAATGCTTATTGCATATTAACGTCTTAACACCTATGCAAGCACCTGATTCTAAAACTACTAAATATGTATGTAATTTGGTTACTTACATGTTTATTTAGTTGAGACCATGATTACATTCCATTAGTTCCAAACTCAAAAGCAATACAATAGTATAAATATTTGGTCCATATACAATCACATATGAATGTTATATGGTGAACGGTTATACTATGTAAATAAACCATAGTACAAGATTGAGTATTCAATTTGATATATTGGAATAAAAGATCATATTGTGTTAAACGTAACATAAGACCAAGATTACAATATTGATCTGAGAACTCGATCGTTGAAATGTCAGTTTGATCAGTGTACATAAGGTGTGCTATATTAATGTCCTTAAAAGTTAAGGATAATCAAATGCATTTTTTGTAAAGAGTTTGTTTTTTTGTTGAACTGGTACATTATATACAACAAATCATTGGGACAACATATCCCATGTCAAATAAACGTTCGAAAGCAAGTTTTGAACTTGTGACATTCTGCACCAAAGCCGAATCGATTAACCACTTGGACAAAGGTGCTTGTCTTGTAGCAAGTTTCGAACTTGTAAAGAGTTTGTTATGATATTATAGTATAGGATTTTTTTGAACGATTCGACCATTTAGATAGAATAACTAATGTACAAGAGTAGATATGATTAAAGGTACAATTGGGATGAAGAGAGTGAATAGTTACATCTTCTTCATAAAGAAACATCGAAAATGAGAATTGTAATAATGATGATTGATATTTAATATTGGAATAAGAAATACGGTTTTTATTCCAAGATGTATGTTTTATATAGAAAATTATTTTCTACGAGACTTATTTGAGTTTAAGATATTCGACCAAAGAAATCTCACTATAAATTAGTTGTAGTATATGAAAGAAAATAATCTATATTAAGTGAATGATGGAACTCCAAATTAAGTGCACTATTACAGTAATGAAAGAATAGTAGGAGAGTGTCATATAACAACTATTGATTGCATCAAGTTAGAAAAGTTATTTGTATAAAATGTACCCCGCATTATTTATGAAATAATGTCTATTTTTTAGTGTCGACTAAAAAATAGACATTATTTATAACGACCCATAATTTTATCAACTTTGAATTGGTATATTTAATTAATTTTAAATATTCAATTGATTGTTTTAAATGATAAATAATCCTTTTTAATCATGAAATAATGATAATATGTGATTATAATGGTTTTATAAATATACAAACTTGTTTTATAAAGATATATAAACTTCGTCGCATTCTAGTAGTTCAACATCATATTTTTGTAAACAGATTTTAATATTATTTAATACGGTTTTACAGCTTAAATAATCTTTTTTTAATTATTTAAAGATGATAAGAGATTTATTTCCAATTTTTGTCTCCATAGATAAATAGTTTGATTTAAAATTGAATGTGATTGAAGATCACTTTTCAAATTTTCGACTTTTTATCAAGCAAAAGTTATTATGACGTTTTTGAACATACGTGTACCTATATACATTTAACAAATAAGGACGTATTTAATACTAGTTATATTAATTTAATTAAAGTATCATTAGTGATGCTAGTCAAAAAAAAGAAGAAAAAGGGTTTACTTTTGAAAAAGAAAACTTAAAATCAACTACATATCACTTACACATAGCACATAGAAGGGGAGTGGGCTAGCCACATAGGTGAGGTGAAGTTGTGTAACAGATATTTGAAAATTTTGCCTATAAATTGTAAGGAATACTCTTCATTTCTACAATATCATTCAATATTCTTCTTCTTTCTTAAGCCTTTTCTTCTCCCCTTCAATGTCTTCTTTCTCTTCTTTTCTATGTCCTTGGACCGTGAGCAATAATGGGGAGAAAATGGCGGTGTGCTGAGAGCAAATAAAGAAGGGAAATGGTGGTGATGGACACGATCAAAGAGGAGATGAATGTGGTGGACGTGCGCTTTAGGAGGTGGAAGAATAGCCTTAGGCTGTGTTCAAAGGAGGGGAAAGGTGGTAGTAATGGGGAAAGGAGAAGGTCTTAGCTTTGAGCTAGGAGAAAATGGAAGTGATGATGGGAGTGTGGTGTTGATGCATTGCATGCTGGTGGGAAGTTGTAACACCCCGCGCTTTAGTGACAAATAAAACCAATCGAGTTAGCATAATTACAAAATAGTGAAAAATATAAATGTCAAATATATGCATTTAAAAAATTAGGAGGTTAAGTAGATATATGCAACCAATGAGTGTGTGATTAATTGATGCATCAATCAATTAATAGGGAATTAATTAAGAGACGTATAAGCATTAATTAGTCAGAGAATGTGTCACTTTTATAAGACTAATTAATTAAGAGATCTTCTAATAAAGGGAAATGTATGTAGGGAATAAATTAAATGATAACATACATATATTAATTTATAATCGACGCAATCAATTAATTGAGAAATTAATTAAAGACATTAGGTAAGCATCAATTAATAAAAGGGGAAAACTGATGCAGTGCAGGCAGAACAAACGTGACATAACGACTTAAGTCGCCCCAATTCCTTAAGTCACTCGCTTGGTCTTAAGTCGCTCGCTTGGTCTTAAGTCGCTCGCTTGGTCTAATGTCGCCCGCGACATAGCGAGTTATGCCAGCACACCATGATAAACGACATAGCGAGTTACGCCAATCATTCTTTAAGTCGCTCACTTTATGCCGCGGTTCTTAAATCGCTCATTCTTAAGTCGTTCCTGATGCTACTTGCCTTAAGTCGCCAGCTATAAGTCGTTCACTTATGCAGCATGTCTTTAGATCGCTGATTCCTTATGTCGCATGAAGCTGCGCTATCTTCTTGGGTCGTTGAGTCGTATGTCATATGTCGTATGTTGAGTTAAGTTGTATTTTGTAATTTCCTTATGTCGTTAGGTCGTGTGATATTGTAACTTGTATATTGTTAAGTCGCCTGTGTGTTGATTTGTTAAGTCGCATGTGATGTGTACTATTAAGTCGCATTGATGTTGTAACTCGTAGGTCGTTCAGACGTGTGATGTTAGGTCGTGAGTCGTTTGGTGTGTTGAGTCGCCTACATGTGTTGTAAATTCCTATAAATAGGGGCGTGATGTCATTTGTAAAGAGAGTTGATGTTTGAATAAAATTTGTGTGTGCGCTTTGGCCACCTTTTTTGAAGTTGAGTGTGATCTCCTTCTTCTTTCCATCTTCGGGTTATTCGTGCGCGAATCAACGAAGTTGAAGCCAATTCTCGGTATCACTTGCGAGTGATCAACGATCGAATTGTAGATCTTTCAACAGGTGTCTTGCGAGATCAATGGGTTGGAGATAGCTAGATTCCAGCATGATCACGATCAATGGAATTGAGCTTTTATCGTTCTATCGGTTTATTTGACACGAAATCATCATTTCGTGAGAAGATCCTGGATAGGTTGCGACAATTTGGTATCTAAACTGTTCGAGCCTAGTCTAAGCTGCATTATTTGGTATCGGAGCTAGATTCAGAGAAGGAGACGTGCATAAATTTGAATCAAAGTAGTATCAGTGAAGGAAATGAGATTGTTTAATGATCATGCCTCCGAGACGTGCTAATCGCTATCATAATGTTGAAGACTTGTATAGAAGACAAGAAACTGAGCAGATGGAGCAGCGTATCAATGAAAAGTTCAATGAGGGTATTGAAAAGTTAGAGAAGTTGATGAACGACATGAAACTAAATCAAAGGAGAACGTCACCAGTTTCGAACCAGAGTGGAAACAGGGTTTCACCATCAGTTTTGAAAGAAAGGAGGATGTCACCACAGTCTTATCGAGATAGGAGATAATCATCAGTTTCAATAATGCGAGACCGCCATGGGTACCGCAATGAAGAGGTAAAAACTCAATGTGGGTTCGGAGATGAAACATATCGAGATGTTGAAAGACATGGTAGAAGGGACATGCATGGTTGTAGGGATGTAGATGGTCGGGATCGATATCGAAATACATCTGATTTTGAGGAGGATGGTGATGGAGGTAGTATTCATTATCGAAATCGAGGCCAAGTGCAAAATCAATATCTGGATTCAAAAAATGATCATAAATAGGAGTCAGGGATGAGGAAGGAAATTCCAGAATTCAAAGGTGGTATGCAAGCAGAAGAATTTCTTGATTGGTTGTCGAGTGTTGAAGAAATTTTGGAATTCAAGGATGTGCCTGAGAATCGCAGAGTTCAATTAGTTGCTATAAGACTAAGGGGAAGAGCTATGGCTGGTGGCGACAAACTAAACTAACTCGGGAGAGAATGGGAAAATCAAAAGTTGTTACTTGGGAGAAGATGAGAAAGATGATGAAAGCAACTTTCTTGCCGTAGAATTATTAATCTCTTATGTATCAACGTTTGCAGAATTTGAGACAAGGGACGAAGACAGTGAATGACTATGCAGATGAATTCTATCAATTGATTGCAAGGAATGATATTATGGAAACCAAGGAACAACTAACGGCTAGATATATTGGAGGGTTACGAATGCAAATTCAGGACATGGTTAATATGTTTAATCCAATGTCTGTTGCTGAAGCACATCAGAAAGCTCTTGCTTGGGAGAAACAAGGGAGACGAGGAGTTGGTGTGTTTACGAGTTCTAACAACCAGAATAAGGGTGGTAGTAGCAGTGCTAATGTTTCCAAGGCAGTCAGTAAACCAATTGTCAATGAAGCCGCTAAAGCAAAGGTCAATAATAGTATCAAGTGTTATAATTGTCAGGAGTTTGGCCATAAAAGTAATGAATGTACAAAGCCAAATAAGAGAGCATTAGTTGCAGAGGAATGTGAGTATGAGGATGTGGAAGCTGAGATTGATTATTCTCAACCATCGAAGTTTGATGAAGATGAAGAAGTTGTGTCAGGAGATAAAGGGTGTAACTTGATGATGAGGAGGTCTTGTTTAGTACCAAAGCATGAGAATGATTCTAGCTGGCTAAGAAGCAATATTTTTCAATATACATGTACTATCTTAGGAAAGGTTTGTCGATTTGTCATTGATGCAGGAAGCTGTGATAACATTATTATGAAGTCGTCATGAAGTTAGGGTTGAAGACTGAAAAGCACTCTAGACCTTATAAACTGGCATGGCTAAAGAAAAGTGGAGAAGTGACAGTGGGAAGACGAGCATTTGTTACATTTTCTATTGGGAAAAAGTACAAAGATGGTATATGGTGTGATGTTGTTGATATGGATGTGTGTCATCTACTATTGGGAAGACCATGGCAATATGATAGAGCTGTACAACATAATGGTCGCACTAACAGCTACAGTTTCATGTTCGAAGGTACTCAAGTTACCTTAGTTCCTAAGAAGCGTGAACAAAGTGAAAGCAAGTCAGAGAAGAAAGTGGAATCAACTAGTCTATTATCTATGAGAGAATTTGTTAAAGAAGTGGAAGATAGTGCTGAATTGTTTATGTTGATTGGGTATGAAACAAGTGAAGATCTTGAAATTCCTGCGGAAGTTAGACCGGTGTTAAATGAATTTGAAGATGTCTTTCCTGCAGAATTACCCGAGGAATTACCGCCACTAAGGGATATATAACATCAAATTGATCTAGTGCCAGTGCTGTTTTACCGCATAGGCCGCATTATCATATGAGTCCAAAAGAGCATGAAGAGTTGAGGAGACAGGTTGAGGAGTTGCTTAAGCAAGGGCGTGTTCGAGAGAGTCTCAGTCCTTGTGCTGTACCAGTTCTGTTGGTACCAAAGAAAGATGGTTCATGGAGAATGTGTACAGACAGTAGGAAACTCAACAAAATAACTGTCAGATACAGATTTCCTATGCCAAGACTTGATGATCTATTGGATCAACTCAGTGGGTCTGTAATCTTTTCTAAGGTCGATCTTAAAAGTGGTTATCATCAGATTTGCATAAGACCATGTGATGAATGGAAGACAACATTCAAGACTCGGGAAGGATTATATGAATGGCTGGTCATGCCACTTGGTATATCTAATGCACCAAGTACATTTATGAGGGCGATGAATCAAATTTTCAGACCTTACATCGGAAAGTTTGTTGTAGTCTACTTTGATGATATCTTGATATATAGTGCTAGCACAGAGGAGCACATTCAACACTTGCGAAAGGTGTTAACTATTCTTCGTCAAGAACAGTTCTATGCAGCGATGAAGAAATGCGTGTTCATGATGCCAAGTGTTTTATTTCTGGGTTATGTCGTGTCCAAGGAAGGGATACAAGTGGATCATAGTAAAGTAGCCGCAATCAGAAATTGGCCACATCCCAAAACTATAACAGAAATCAGAAGTTTTCATGGGTTAGCTTCATTCTATCGAAGATTTATACCGTACTTTAGTAGTGTAATGGCTCCTCTTACTGATTGTATGAAAGGAAAGCAGTTTTCATGGACGAAAGAGGCAGGATTTGCTTTTGAACAAATCAAGGAACTTTTAACCTCAACACCGATTCTAGTGTTGCCAGATTTTCAGTTGCTATTTAAGTTACATACAGATGCATCCAAAGTGGGAATTGGAGGAGTGTTGAGTCAGAAGAGTCGTCCAATTGCCTATTTCAGTGAAAAACTTTCTCGAGCAAAGATGAGATACAATACTTATGATGTGGAGTTTTATTCCATTGTGCAGGCTGTGAAGCATTGGAGACATTATTTGTTCCACAAAAAAATTGTTTTGTATACGGACCATAAAGCATTGAAACATTTACAAGAGCATAATAAAATTGCAGCTAGGCATGCATCGTGGATAGCTTATTTGCAGCAATTTACATTCGTCGTAAAGCACAAGTCTGGAGTAACTAATCGCGTCGCCGATGCATTGAGTCGGAGGAATAATTTACTAACAACCATGTGAGTAGAGGTGATGGGTTTTGACTTACTTCAAGATTTGCTTACTTCAGATTCATATTTTTCCAGGATCCTAGACAAAGCCAAGCAGGGAAACATGGATGGATATATGCTGGTTGATGATTTTCTGTTCAAAAGAAATCAGTTGTGTATTCCAGATTGCAGTCTACGAATAAAAATAATCAAAGAATTACATGAAGAAGGACACGTGGGCCACGACCGTACTATGCAGTTGATCTCGAAGTCTTATTTTTGGCCGTCAAGGAAGAAGAAGGTTGAAAAATTCGTTCAGAGGTGCCATATTTTTCAAGTTTCAAAGGGGACCGTGACAAATGCAGGTTTATATATGTCGTTGCCTATACCTACTAAACCATGGGTGGATGTTAGTATGGATTTTGTATTGGGTTTGCCAAGGACACAACGTGGCAATGATTCTATCTACGTGGTGGTTGATCGGTTTTCAAAAATGGTACATTTTATCGCATGCAAGAAGACGGCAGATGCAGTTAATGTTGCACAATTATACTTCAGAGAGATCTATCGTCTTCACGGGTTTCCTGAATTTATTGTATCGGATAGAGACACTCGTTTTCTGAGTCATTTTTGGATGAGTTATGGAGAATGGTTGGGAAAAAGCTGAAATTTAGTAGTGCTTATCATCCACAGACGGATGGACAGACAGAAGTTGTGAATAGATCCCTAGGTAATCTATTGAGATGCCTCGTGAATGACAATTTGAAGAGTGGAGATTCCAAGTTGTGTCAAGATGAGTTTGCACACAACCATGCAGTTAATCGTAGTATTGGTTTCAGTCCATTCCATGTCGTTTACTCAATAATCCCTAAGGGACAATTAGATTTATCTATAGTACCACAGCAGAAAGGAGAGATCAAACGAGCTAGTGATTTTGTGAATGAATTGCAAGAGTGCCACAAGGTTGTGCAGGAACGATTTCTTAAGGCGAATGAGAAATATAAGCAATCCGCAGATATTAAACGACGAAATGTTGAGCTCAAAGAAGGAGATTTTGTGTATGCAGTTTTGACTAAGGATCGATTTCCTATTGGTACTTACAACAAACTAGCTACTAGAAAGATTGGTCCTTTGGAAATCGTAAAGAAGATTAATGAGAATGCTTATTAGTTAAGATTGTCGGATCATATCCATACTACTGACATTTTCAACGTCAAACACTTGATTCCATATCATGAGAATAAGTAGGTCGAAGAAGAGAAAAGTGTAAATTCAGGGTCAAATTCTTTTCAACCAGAGGAGGATGATGCAGTGCAGGCAAAACAAACACGACATAACGAGTTAAGTCGCCCCAATTCCTTAAGTCGCTCGCTTGGTCTAACGTCGCCCACGACATAGCGAGTTATGCCAACACACCATGATAAACGACATAGCAATAAGCGACATAGCGAGTTGTGCCAATCATTATTTAAGTCGCTCACTTTATGCCGCAGTTCTTAAGTCGCTCATTCTTAAGTCGTTCCTGATGCTGCTTGCCTTAAGTTGCTAGCTATAAGTCGTTCACTAATGCCACATGTCTTTAGGTCACTGATTCCTTGTGTCGCATGAAGCTGCGCTATCTTCTTGGGTCGTTGAGTCGTATGTCGTATGTTGTATGTTGTACGTTGAGTTAAGTCGTATGTTGTAATTTCCTTATGTCGTTAGGTCGTGTGATATTGTAACTTGTATATTGTTAAGTCGCATGTGTGTTGATTTGTTAAGTCGCATGTGATGTGTACTATTAAGTTGCATGGATGTTGTAACTCGTAGGTCGTTAAGACGTGTGATGTTAGGTCGTGAGTCGTCTAGTGTGTTGAGTCGCCTACATGTGTTGTAAATTCCTATAAATAGGGGCGTGATGTCATTTGTAAAGAGAGTTGATTTTTGAATATAATTTGTGTGTTTGCTTTGGCCACCTTTGTTGAAGGTGAGTGTGATCTCCTTCTTCTTTCCATCTTCGGGTTATTCGTGCGCGAATCAATGAAGTTGAAGCCAATTCTCGGTATCACTTGCGAGTGATCAACGATCGAATTGTAGATCTTTCAACACGGTATCTTGCGAGATCAACGGGTTGGAGATAGCTAGATTCCGGCATCATCACGATCAACGGAATTAGGCATTTATTGTTCTATCGGTTTATTTGACACGAAATCATCATTTCGTGAGAAGGTCCTAGATAGGTTGCGACAGTTTGGTATCTAAACTGTTCGATCCTGGTCTAAACTGCGTCAAAAACTTATATGTCAATTAATTGGGTAATGAATTGGCAGTTTAAATATGTACAACTAATAAATGTATGATTGAGCAACGCATAGGAATTAATTTAGATATCGTTTTAAATGGGAAAACGTGTCAATTAATTAATTGGCGTTGCAAAATAAAGAGAATGGAGACGATTAGAGAGAGAACAATTTTATTGAATTGAGATTACCCTTACAATACAATCAAACTCTATATTTATAGATTCCGTATGCAGTGTGGATTACAACAATGCCCTTTCTTATTTAGCATATTCATCCCTATTATTAATATATATATATATATATATATATATATATATATATATATATATATATATTACAACACTCCTATAACAACCCTGTATTTTGTAACTATTTTAATTGTATATTTTAATTTTTTTATTTAAATTTTGATTTAAAAACTTATTTTACTTATTAGAAATGATTAAATTTTATTATTTAAATGTAAATCTTGATTTTATATGAATTATAATTCAAACTTGTGTAAGTTGAATATTTTCCTGAAATGTTAATTTTGGTCAAAATAGTCAAACTTTGGCTTTTAACTTAAAAATTTAAAAGTTTGAGATTATAAATTTTATCTTTTATTATGAAAATAGATTTAATAACTTGAATACTGCTTTTTGTTTCGTTGAAAACGGAGTTAAACTGCAAAAGATATGTACATTTCAATTTTGAGTATAAATTATTTATTTTACAATTTTGTTATTTTAAATTGTATAAATTTTATTTCCTTTGTCATATTTTATTTTAATATGTTTTAATATGTTATATTATGTATATTTTGAATTTTAAATATTTTTAAAATGATAATAGAATTTTTCCAAAATTTACTGTATTTATTTCCTTTTTTTTAAAAGCTATTTCTATTTTTCTGCTATTTTCTTCATCTAAACTATATTTAAATTAAAATTTATTTATTTATTTTGTGATTTAACTTTTATTTTGTGTTCTTATATTTATTTATAAATATCTTTAAGTACATAAAAAATTTTCCCAAGTTCATTGCACTTATTTTTCATATTTTCAAGACTAGTTGCAAATTTTGCTGTTTTATTTAATTAAACTATATATAATTAATAATTTATTTATTTATTTTTGTTTATTTACTATATTTTCGTATTTTAACTGAATTTATTTTTTTTTTTCAGTTATATAAAAATTTAAAAAGAAATAGTGAATATATGAAGAGATTGAAATCTTTTGTATGCTTAGTCCTTTTGCATTCCGACCTTTCACTTTCCAAACTCCATTCATCAATGCTTTGGACGTACCTTACTCATCTTTCAGCCACATTCCTCACTCTTTCTCATGAAAATTTTAATCATCTTTCTTGAGAAAAAAACTCACGGCCATTTGTTTTACAAAAATTTGGTAAATTCTATCATCTTTCTTCTTGTTTTTATGATTTTCCTATTGATTTTTGCATTGATCCTTCTTGTGTTTTGCTAGGCCTAGCCTCTACTACCACCACGCCATCCTCTCCCCCATCATCTCTAGCAGCTCATAAGCCTCTCCTCTGACCAAGACAGTAGCCATGACCAACCATTGATGTTGCACCACAAAATTTGCACAAAAGTTCCACCAAACTAGCCTAGCCAAACCCTTAAGGCCACAGCCTTCATTTTGAACCTAAACCGCCTCCGTGGCCGCCACCACCAGTCCCTCCACTACCTCTGGCCGCCACTTCAGCCACCACTTGACCATCACCTTGCATGACCAAGCCCAAGCCATGGCAGGCCGAACCTATAGTTGCACCAAAAATCCACTTAATTGCCTTGACTTTTGTATTTCTCATGTCACAACTTCCACTCCTTCAAGAGACATGTTGGCATCTAGGCTGAGCCTAATGTGATGAGAGCAAGCCCATTTGATCATGTGACAAGATTATGTTGTCGTGCGCAGGTCTTTTGCTTCTAAGGTTTGGTCATCTCTCTTGTTTTTCAACTGTTTTGCAAACTAATGTTGTTAATTATATTTGTATGTCGATATCTATATTTGTGCTTATGTATGCTATATTTTGTGTTGTATACAAGGGTCTCCATCTATTCAAATCAAATCGTGCTTGTCGTGCCTTTGGAATCGCTCTTGTGTGTGTTGTTTGTCTCTAGCTTTGATAAAGGTGAGTCTTTCTCACTCTGACATTAATACTTATGAAATAGTGAATTGATGACAAGTGATTAGTAATATAAAATGTTATGCAAGTTAATGTTGATCATATTATATGCTTTGCCATGTTATTACCATGTTAAAACTGTTAATTATCACCTAACATCTGATATATGACATTATATTATGACATTGACATTGTTTATATTGTTCATGCATATATTCACACTGCAAGTTCCTTATTAGAATAGAATCACTATGCGTTGAAATGATACATACCCGAACGGACTCTAAAATAGGGAAAAAATCGTTATGGGCTGAAATGATAGGCCTGAGCGATTTTTATTGTATTTTATTTGACTTGGGATTGCGGGTTTGAAATGATAAAACCCGGTTTTGTTTGTAAATTACGGATTGAAATGATATATATCCGTATCACTTGACCTAGGTTAGAAAATTTTATACAGACCCCGTGGTATATTTTTAAATGATTTTTTTTTAAATATGTATTTTCAAAAGTATGAAATTTTGATTTAAAAATATATATATTATGGTTTTAAGAAAGTTAAATATTAAATCTTGAAATTGCGAATTCAAGTGAATTCATGTATGTAAATTTGGTGTAAATGTGATGTTTGACTTTAAATTTTATTTTAAAATGTAAATAAATAATGGAAATTAAATTTAAAGTTTTGAAATGATATTTGAAGTAAAATGTTAAGTTTATTAAATTTATAAATTAATAAATAGTGAATTTTGACTTAATAAATGAATGGAGTTTGTAAAATTGAATATTTGATCTTAAAATTTTATTGTGTTAAATCATATGTTAAAATGATTTTAAATCTGAAATTTAGAAGTCTAGAAATATGATTTTTAAGTTGTAATAATAAAAGTTTGGAGTTTTATTATTATTTTTTTGAAAAGCTAAAATGAAACCTGGAATTTTATAGCATTTTCAAAATGCTGTAGTCTTTTGACAGCATTTTTAAATGCTATTGTTTTGAATCTAACAATGTTTGAAATAACTAAATATCTATTACGACATTTTATAAATGTCGTTATTCTTGAACTAAACCATTTTGGAAACTATAAGCTACGATAGCACTTTATAAATGCTGTCGTTGCTATAATTTGACAATATTTTGAAATGTTATAGATTTTAACACTGTTTGAGCTATATTTTAAAGTGTTAAATAATTTAACTTTTGAAATGGATTATTTGTGAAATTTTAGAAGTTTTGAATATTTAAATTTTAATTTTTAAGGAATTTAAATTGAATTTGAATTTAAATAAAATTTACTTGGTTATGTGTTAAACGGAATGAGATGTAATGAGATAAATGAATTTTTGAATGGAATTTTGAAATGTATTTTGTAATGATGTTTGAAATAATAAATGAATGAAATATTTGATTTTTAAATGATATTTAAATTTGAATATTTGGATTTGAATTCAAATAATGATTTGATTATGAAGTTTTGAAAGGATGTAATATTTCAATGATTTTGAAATGATTGGAAATGATTTGATTTTTATTTTAGTAAAGAATGTGAATGTGGAATGATATTTGATTTTGATTTATTTGATAAAGGAATATTGAAGTTTATATTTGTATGAAAAGATATTTGGTTTAATTGTAATGTAAGTTTATTTAAATAATATTGGATTTATGAAATGAACATTTCAAAACTACATAATAATGAAATTAGATTTGAGATATGAATATACGGAATTATAAAGTTTAGTTTTGAAATGTGGGATATTAAAGTTTGGAAATATATTAAATTGGATTTTTTTATCTTGTAGATCAAATCTATATTTGAAATTTGTAAGATTTGAAATGTTTTGTTAGAAAACTAAACTGAATTGAAACTGATGGTTTGAATTGAATTAAATTGGAAATTTGAAATTTTGGTTTCATGGAATAAATTTGTAAAGTGTAAAGAATTAAAAGATTGATCTCAAATGAATGATTTCGGAATGTTATGATTTTCAAAGTCTAATGATTTCAAGTATTTTGGTTTCGAAAAAGTTATACTTTGAAAGTATTATGAATTTTTTAAAGGTGAATATATGTTTGAAATGGAAATGATAAACTATTTGATTTGAATATAGTTTTGAAATAAAAATGGTTTTGGTTTCGAAGTGTAAACTAATTTGAAAGGAATATAGTTTTGAAATGAAATGATTTGATCCTTTTGAAGTATAAACTATTTTGAAATGACCACGGCGTTATAATAATGTTTGGTTGTTAAAGAGACTTGGATCGGATGTTTTCATACTCTCTACCAACTCCGAAAACCACTTTAACAACCATGTACGCGGTGGAGATTCCAGAATGAAGTAGGATGGTGGTGACGTTCTTGAGGTATATTACGTGGACCCAACTCCCGTGAGTTGGCATAAGGTGACTAAAACAGGAGCGATCTCGGGCCAAAGGAGGTAGCACTTCTGGTCGGACGCATTCCTTCGATTCTATACTCTTACTGGTGATTGATTTGATGGCCATCCTCCGATTTTGATTGGGAGTGTGTTTCGAGGTGGGCGTATGTGGCTGCTGCGTTACCACCAGCCCGTGTGCGTAATTGGTATATCTACCCTGGCTTTGCCTTGTGTGCCGTGTCACCTACCATACCGAGCCTTTACTACGAGTTTGTTTTTTTTCTCCCGTAGCCCGTGGAGTATTTAGGGTAGTCTCCCGAACTGGAGATATGCTGATACTGGATGGACTACTGGGACTATTATGTGTGAAGGGTGATATGAGTAGCCCGGAACGCTATTAAAAAGTATGTTTATTTTACTGTAGACATTATTATAGTAGCGCAATATTACTACATAGTAAATAGTTTAACAGATCCTTAAAGGATGGGCGATCCCAAGCATCCTTTAAGTTACTGATGCATTTTTGTTACTGTTCACTTGAGTTTATTTACAGTTCATAAGTATTTATGTCCTAACTCGAGTGTATTGTATTTTGCTTTACGCTCGAGTCAGATTGATTGAGTTAGCATTCAATATTCACCTTCGAAGTTGGAGCTTTTCTTGAAGATCCAGCCATCTATTTTGTTTCAGTATCCAGTGTTTCAGTGATGTATTCTGATTTGTACCTGATGTATCTTGTTACTCTTCTGTTGTATCTTATTTAACTCTAATGTATCTTATTTTTATATAGTAGCTTCATGAACTGCTATCTCTTTTTACTTCCACTGCATTATTATATACTCTGTGTATGTGATCTGTGATTATTATTTACTGTATATTCTGATATTTGCCAAATTTTTATTTACAACGCGGTATTTTGAGCAATTCAATACCGGCATGAGTGCCTACCTATACACTTATAATGGATGCGAATGGTTGAAAATATCGGGTCGTTACAATTGGTATCAGAGCTTTGGTAGCTCTAGGCAAAACTCAGCATATGGAGTGAATGTATTAACAGAATCACTTTCATTCGAGTTTGAATCTCTTCCTTTTTGACTCGATTCATTTGAATTTTGGAACATTCCCTGCGGTTCCTAAATCCATTATTATCCCTCACTATTCATTCTGGAGTATCCCATAGCTTCACTTCAAATGATCTTTATAATGAGTCGGTGATCTCGCCAACCTCAAATTTATTGGTAAAGGGGGAAACTCCATTACAACAGCATCGATTCACCAGAGATTCTATATCCTCGGTTTAGATGCTAGTATCTCTTATTATCCCAAACTCTATCTCTTGAGGTCGAATGTAGATTTACCCAGAAATCCACATCGAACTTATACTTTAAGTCACGGTTGACCCGGTTAAGGTTGCCCGCGATTTATATAAGCTTATCCATCTTCCTATTCTGTTATTTAATCATCTCATCCTTGTTTCCAACTTATTTTCAAATCAGAATTTCCTTTGATTTGAGTTAATCATATTTGAATCTCTATCCTTCTTTGAAAAATCTATTCATGTATAGTGTATTTGTGAACAAATATTTAAAATTAATGTTTTGTTATATATTGTGTTGTTTGAGTTGTTGATGTTGATTTGGGTTTCCGATCGATTCGTCTAATCAACGCTATCGATAAGATTTTCAAAACACTTGAACAGAGCAAACTGACACAATATTATTTAAAAATTTGGTTAATGAAATAAATGTTGATACAGAAGTTTATGGAACTTAATTAATGATTTAAATTGATAATTTTAAATGATAATACTTGATTTATCATTTATTGTTCTACAAATGAATTTATAAATAGTAGTTTATAAATTTATTTAGGAACTGAAATGAATTTAAAACAAGAATTTGAGAATTTAAAATTCCGATGATTTCGAACTTTGGTTTAAAGTTTTAAAAAGGATATATTATGTAAAGTATTTCCAAATAGAAATTTGTTTCCAAAGAATTTTAAAGTTAAAAATTAGTGCTCTTCTTTTTGTCGCTGGAAAATAACTTCGGCGATGACTGCAGCATCATCGACGTTCATTTTCGAGTTTCTAAGTGAAGGGACAGTTATGTAGTCTTGCTACATCTTTGTTTTGGGAATTTAATTGATTTG
The DNA here is from genome assembly GCA_030765085.1 of Allium cepa. Lineage (NCBI taxonomy): Eukaryota > Viridiplantae > Streptophyta > Magnoliopsida > Asparagales > Amaryllidaceae > Allium > Allium cepa. The sequence goes on along the minus strand of CM060931.1, from coordinate 750,511,420 downwards.
AATTTCTCAAATATGATTTAATTTTTTATATATATAGATATAAGATTTAAAAATTGATTTGATATATTATGTATATATTATTACTTATCTCTAAATGCTTTGAATGGAATCGGAAATTAAATTCTTAAACTCTATCTTCAAGAATAATTTCAATTATAAAAAGAAAATCAAAGATTTGGATAAATGATTCAAACTTGAGATAATTGAATTGGAAAGTTTTAATTGTATAATACGATTGCATTCAATATAACTTACCTTAATTTTTAAAAAGTTAACAATGTAATTGGATAATATACAATATAAAAAGATTTTATAAATAAAATTTGAGTGGTTATAATAAATGTTACACACTTAAATTTTAGTTATAAAAGATTAACAGAGGTAAATAGTGAAAAAGGGAATTTAAAGAGTTTTATTAAATAACTTAATAATCAAATTTGATTTAATATGGAATCTTAAGTCTAACCTAGGAATTTTAATAAAGGTTATTTCTTGAAATGAATATGTTTGTGTAATAAATAATGTATCTCTGAATAGGTAAAATAAAATACATTTTATGGGACATTTTGTAATAAAGTTTATTTAACTTGGAATCATAGTTTAATTGATGTCTACATGAATAAATGTGTAAAGAAATTTGATCATTATATTTGCTATGATAAATATTTTATTTATGTAATAGGCATGTTTTGAAAAATGAATAATTTTGATTTTTATAGTTAAGGTGTATTTTTAATACCACTGAAATTTGATAATTGAGAATTTGGTTTTCAAATGGAATTTTTAGTGTAACTTATTGAAGGAATATCTATTTATGAAATGGGTATTTCAAATAAAGTGTTAGGTTATTTGTTAAATTAAGAGTTAAGTAAAATAGTGAACTTTTGACTTAATAATGGAAGTATAGTTTGATTTGGATATTCCATTCATAAAAGTTTGTTTTAATAAATATAAGTAAATGATATCCAAATGAATATTTCTAAAATTGAACTGATTTGAAATACTAATATATCTACCGTAGCACTTTATAAGTGCTACTGTTTCTAAAATAAAATGTTTTGGGAATTTTATAATTAAATAAATGAACTTGAAATGTTACAACTTTGAAATGAATATTATTTGACCTTGAATTTAAATGGTTTAAATAAAGATTATTTTAAAAGTGTTATGATTTTGGTAGTATGATTTCCAAATAATAACATCTCTAAAGTATTAGGATTTCAAAGCATTATAATTTCAAATTTATTATCTTATTTTGTTTTTCAAACTATCTTTTAGTTGTCCTTATTTCCCTTATCTTGCTACGGAATGGGGAGGCTATTGCTTATACCAGTCTGTTTAGAAATCTTTCTATAATCTTTGATAATCTTGGGTACTCATCTGGATCTGAGCACTGCTTACTCATCTGAATCTTTTTCGTTCTTGTGTTCTTGATTCTGGAGGATCTTGGGAGATCATCTCCACATTGTTAAACTTACATATAGCAACAATTATCAGGTATAATTTTAATCTTCTTGTCACCTTGTCTAAATCCTATTTCAGTCTATCTTTTTCTATGCTTTCCCATACCTCATTCCTTTTCGGGGATGAAAAGTTTTGAGTGGGGGGGAGTGTAACAACCCTGTATTTTGTAATTATTTTAATTGTATATTTTAATTTTTTTATTTAAATTTTGATTTAAAAACCTATTTTATTTCTTCGAAATGATTAAATTTTATTATTTAAATGTAAATCTTGATTTTATATGAATTATAATTCCAAACTTGTGTAAGTTGAATATTTTCCTCAAATGTTGATTTTGGTGAAAATAGTCAAACTTTGGCTTTTAACTTAAAAATTTAAAAGTTTGAAATTATAATTTTTATCTTTTATTATGAAAATAGATTTAATAACTTGAACACTGCTTTTTGTTTCGTTGAAAACGGAGTTAAACTGCAAAAGATATGTACATTTCAATTTTGAGTATAAATTGTTTATTTTGCAATTTTGTTATTTTAAATTGTATAAATTTTATTTCCTTTGTCAAATTTTATTTTAATATGTTATATTATGTATATTTTGATTTTTAATTATTTTTAAAATGATAATAGAATTTTTCCAAAATATACTGTATTTATTTCCTTTTTTTTAAAAGTTGTTTCTATTTTTCTGCTATTTTCTTCATCTAAACTATATTTAAATTAAAATTTATTTATTTATTTTGTGATTTATTTTTTATTTTGTTTTCTTATCTTTATTTATAAATATTTTTAAGTACATAAAAAATTTTCCCAAGTTCATTGCACTTATTTTTCATATTTTCAAGACTAGTTGCAAATTTTGCTGTTTTATTTAATTAAACTATATATAATTAATAATTAATTAATTAATTTTTGTTTATATACTATATTTTCATATTTTAACTGAATTTATATTTTTTTTCAGTTATATAAAAATTTAAAAAGAAATAGTGAATATACGAAGAGTTTGAAATCTTTTGTATTCTTAGTCCTTTTGCATTCCGACCTTTCACTTTCCAAACTCCATTCATCAATGCTTTGGCCGTACCTTACTCCATCTTTCAGCCACATTCCTCACTCTTTCTCACGAAAATTTTATCATCTTTCTTGAGAAAAAAAACTCACGGCCATTTGTTTTACAAAAATTTGGTAAATTCTATCATCTTTCTTCTTGTTTTTATGATTTTCCTATTGATTTTTGCATTGATCCTTCTTGTGTTTTGCTAGGCCTAGCCTCTACCACCACCACCATCCTCTCCACCATCATCTCCAGCAGCTTATAAGCCTCTCCTCTGACCAAGACAGTAGCCATGACCATCCATTGATGTTGCACCACAAAATTTGCACAAAAGTTCCACCAAACTAGCTTAGCCAAACCCTTAATGCCATAGCCTTCATTTTTAACCTAAACCACCTCCATGGCCGCCGCCGCCAGTCCCTCCACCACCTCTGGCCACCACTCCAGCCACCACCTGACCATCCCCTTGCATGACCAAGCCCAAGCCATGGCATGCCGAACCTATAGTTGCACCAAAAATCCACTTAATTGCCTTGACTTTTGTATTTCTCATGTCACAACTTCCACTCCTTCATATCCAAGTTAGACCGAGCCATACGAACCCATATTGACCCAAACCTAAGCCATGTTGGCATCTAGGCTGAGCCTAATGTGATGAGAGAAAGCCCATTTGATCATGTGACAAGCTTATGTTGTCGTGTGCAGGTCTTTTGCTTCTAAGGTTATTTGGTCATCTCTCTTGTTTTGCAACTGTTTTGCAAACTAAAGTTGTTAATTATATTTGTATGTCGATATCTATATTTGTGCTTATGTATGTTATATTTTGTGTTGTATACAAGGGTCTCCATCTATTCAAACCAAATCGTGCTTGTTGTGCCTTTGGAATCGCTCTTGTGTGTGTTGTTTGTCTCTAGCTTTGATAAAGGTGAGTCTTTCTCACTCTGACATTTATACTTATGAAATAGTGAATTGATGACAAGTGATTAGTAATATAAAATGTTATGCAAGTTAATGTTGATCATATGATATTCTATGCCATGTTATTACCACGTTAAAACTGTTAATTATCACCTCACATCTGATATATGACATTATATTGTGACATTGACATTGTTTATATTGTTTATGCATATATTCACACTGCAAGTTCCCTGCTAGAATAGAATCACTGGGTTGAAATGATACATACTCGAACGGACTCTAGAATATGGAAAAAATCGTTTTGGGCTGAAATGATAGGCCTGAGCGATTTTTATTGTATTTTATTTGACTTGGAATTGCGGGTTTGAAATGATAAAACCCGGTTTTCTTTGTAAATTACGGATTGAAATGATATATATCCGTATCACTTGACCTAGGTTAGAAAATTTTATACAGACCCCGTGGTATATTTTTAAATGATTTTTTTTAAATATGTATTTTCAAAAGTATGAAATTTTGATTTAAAAATATATATATTATGGTTTTAAGAAAGTTAAATATTAAATCTTGAAATTGCGAATTCAAGTGAATTCAAGTATGTAAATTTGGAGTAAATGTGATGTTTGACTTTAAATTTTATTTTAAAATGTAAATAAATAATGGAAATTAAATTTAAAGTTTTGAAATGATATTTGAAGTAAAATGTTAAGTTTATTAAATTTATAAATTAATAAATAGTGTATTTTGACTTAATAAATGAATGGAGTTTGTAAAATTGAATATTTGATCTTAAAATTTTATTGTGTTAAATCTTATGTTAAAATGATTTTAAATGTGAAATTTTGAAGTCTAGAAATATGATTTTTAAGTTGTAATAATAAAAATTTGGAGTTTTATTATTATTTTTTTGAAAAGCTAAAATGAAACTTCGAATTTTATAGCATTTTCAAAATGCTGTAGTCTTTTGACTGCATTTTTAAATGCTGTTGTTTTGAATCTAACAATGTTTGAAATAACTAAATATCTATTACGACATTTTATAAATGTCGTTATTCTTGAACTAAACCATTTTGAAAACTATAAGCTACGATAGCACTTTATAAATGCTGTCGTTGCTATAATTTGACAATGTTTTGAAATGTTATAGATTTTAACACTGTTAGCGCTATATTTTAAAGTGCTAAATAATTTAACTTTTGAAATGGATTATTTGTGAAATTTTAGAATTTTTGAATATTTAAATTTGAATTTTTAAGGAATTTAAATTGAATTTGAATTTAAATAAAGTTTACTTGGTTATGTGTTAAACGGAATGAGATGTAATGAGATAAATGAATTTTTGAATGGAATTTTGAAATGTATTTTGTAATGATGTTTGAAATAATAAATGAATGAAATATTTGATTTTTAAATGATATTTAAATTTGAATATTTGGATTTGAATTCAAATAATGATTTGATTATGAAGTTTTGAAAGGATATATTATTTTAATGATTTTGAAATGATTGGAAATGATTTGATCTTTATTTTAGTAAAGAATGTGAATGTGGAATGATATTTGATTTTGATTTAATTGATAAAGGAATATTGAAGTTTATATTTGTATGAAAAGATATTTGGTTTAATTGTAATGTAAGTTTATTTAAATAATATTGGATTTATGAAATGAATATTTCAAAACTACATAATAATGAAATTATATTAGAGATATGAATATACGGAATTATAAAGTTTAGTTTTGAAATGTGGGATATTAAAGTTTGGAAATATATTAAATTGGATTATTTTATCTTGTAGATCAAATCTATATTTGAAATTTGTAAGATTTGAAATGTTTTGTTAGAAAACTAAACTGAATTGAAACTGATGGTTTGAATTGAATTAAATTGGAAATTTGAAATTTTGGTTTCATGGAATAAATTTGTAAAGTGTAAAGAATTAAAAGATTGATCTCAAATGAATGATTTCGGAATGTTATGATTTTCAAAGTCTAATGATTTCAAGTATTTTGGTTTCGGAAAAGTTATACTTTGAAAGTATTATGAATTTTTTAAAGGTGAATATATGTTTGAAATGGAAATGATAAACTATTTGATTTGAATATAGTTTTGAAATAAAAATGGTTTTGGTTTCGAAGTGTAAACTATTTTGAAAGGAATATAGTTTTGAAATGAAATGATTTGATCCTTTTGAAGTATAAACTATTTTGAAATGACCACGGCGTTATAATAACGTTTGGTTGTTAAGAAGACTCGGATCGGAAGTTGTCATACTCTCTGCCAACTCCGAAAACCACTTTAACAACCATGTACGCGGTGGAGATTCCAAAATGAAGTGGGATGGTGGTGACGTTCTTGAGGTATATTACGTGGACCCAACTCCCGTGAGTTGGCATAAGGTGACTAAAACAGGAGCGATCTCGAGCCAAAGGAGGTAGCACTTCTGGTCGGACACATTCCTTCGATTCTATACTCTTACTGGTGATTGATTAGATGGCCATCCTCCGATTTTGATTGGGAGTGTGTTCCGAGGTGGGCGTATGTGGCTGCTGCGTTACCACCAGCCCGTGTGCGTAATTGGTATATCTACCCTGGCTTTGCCTTGTGTGCCGTGTCACCTACCATACCGAGCCTTTACTACGAGTTCTTTTTTTTTCTCCCGTAGCCCGTGGAGTATTTAGGGTAGTCTCCCGATCTAGAGATATGTTGATACTGGATGGACTACTGGGACTATTATGTGTGAAGGGTGATATGGGTAGCCCGGAACGCTATTTAAAAGTATGTTTATTTTACTGTAGACATTATTATAGTAGCGCAATATTACTACATAGTAAATAGTTTAACAGATCCTTAAAGGATGGGCGATCCCAAGCATCCTTTAAGTTACTGATGCATTTTTGTTACTGTTCACTTGAGTTTATTTACAGTTCATAAGTATTTATGTCCTGACTCGAGTGTATTGTATTTTGCTTTACGCTCGAGTCAGATTGATTGAGTTAGCATTCAAGATTCACCTTCGGAGTTGGGGCTTTCCTTGAAGATCCAGCCATCTATTTTGTTTCAGTATCCAGTGTTTCAGTGATGTATTCTGATTTGTACCTGATGTATCTTGTTACTCTTCTGTTGTATCTTATTTAACTCTGATGTATCTTATTTTTATATAGTAGCTTCATGAACTGCTATCTCTTTTTACTTCCGCTGCATTATTATATACTCTGTGTCTGTGATCTGTGATTATTATTTACTGTATATTCTGAGATTTGTCATATTTTTATTTACAACGCGGTATTTTGAGCAATTCAATTCGGGCATGAGTGTCTACCTATACACTTATAATGGATGCGAATGGTTGAAAATATCAGGTCGTTACAACTCCCCTTGGAATATTCGTATGTAAAGATGATAAGAGTAATTGCCTCATTAAAAACCTTGTTATAAAAAACCCAGTGGGAAAAAATAATCAACAAGAAAAAGAGTGCAACTTGATTTTATCTTTAAGTAACGTATATTTTATAATGTTACTACAAGGGTTGATACTTCTGGATCAAGATAATGCATCATTAAAACCTTACTAATAAAAACCCAGTGGGAAAATTATTAGTGAAGGAATAAGAGTACATTATAGCGCATTTCATATGCTCCCCCTGAATTATAGCACATTATTCAATTAGTCTGTTGATGCAGCCAACGCATACCAATTTTATACACCATCTTCTAAAATGTTGATTTTGGAAGCGCCTTTGTGAATAGGTCCGCCGGATTTTCTCGAGATTGGATTTGTTTCACTTCTATCTTATTATCCTTTTGTAGCTCATGTGTGAAGAAAAATTTAGGAGAAATACATTTCGTCCTATCACCCTTAATGTAACCCGCTTGAATTTGAGCTACACAAGCTGCATTGTCTTTATAAATAATGGTTGACCCTTCTATTAGTGATAGGAGTTGACAGCCTTTTCGAATATGATCAATGAGTGATCTCATCCAAATACATTCTTTACTAGCTTTATGTAGTGCTAGTATTTCAAAGTGATTGGATGATGTTGCTACTAATGTTTGTTTTGTAGATCGCCGTGAAATTGCTGCATTGCTGTCATTAAACACATATCCAGGGATCTTGCTTTATGTGGGCCAGAAAGATAACCATTCCAATTTTTTTGTTGGTTCTAAACTGTATCTTGCTAGAAGATTTACTGAAAACGCAATATCTGGTCTTGTGCATTAGGCCAAATATAATAATGCACCGATGGCACTAAGATATGGCACTTCCGGGCCAAGCACATTCTCATCTTCTTCTTTTGGGCGGTAAGGGTCCTTTTTAATATCTAAAGATCTAACAACAATCGACATACTAAGTGGATATACTTTATCTATTTGAAAACGCTTTATAATTTTCTTAATGTAGTTTGATTGATGGATTAATATGCCATTAGTACTATGCTAAATCTGTAGACCGAGACAGTGCTTAGACTTGCTAAGATCTTTAACTTCAAATTCCTTCTATAAAAACATATGGACAAATGAGAATGTTTTCGTATCCTTCTTTTATCAAATATTTACTAAAACGGTTATACCACATCCTTCCAGATTGTTTCAAGCCATATAGTGATCGTCTTAATTTTAATGAGTACATGGACTTTGATTTAGCTTCAGGCAATTTGTATTCATCTGGAATTTTCATGTAAATATTGGTAACTAATTCACCGTAAAGATAAGGTGTCACAACATCCATTAATCTTATATCGAGTTTTTCAGAAACTACAAGGCTTAACAAATATCAGAATGTTATGACATCCATAACAGGGAGTAAGTTTCCTTAAAGTAAAAACCTGATCTCTTATCAAATATCGGAAAGTTTTGACATCCATAACAGGGAAGTAAGTTTCCTTAAAGTAAAAACCTAGTCTCTGCAGGAAACCTTGTGCGAAAGTCATGCCTTGTACCTCACAACTTCATTTTTATCATTTCATTTTCTAACGAATACCCATTTATAACCTACTGGTTTAACATTTTCTGGTGTTTTCTTTAGTGGTCCAAATACACCATGTTTTTGAAGTGAATCTCGTTCCACTTGGATGGCATCTTTCCATTATGGCCAATCGTGTCTTTTTCGACATTCATTTATGCTATTTGGTTCAATATCATCATTCTCACTATGGTCATGAATTTCAATTATTTCAGTAGCTACTGCGAATGAGAATACATCGTCAATTATTATTTTACTTTGATCCCATATTTCTCCATAGTTCGTATAAAATATTAAGATCTCATTATTATTAGGTACTTTATCGTTGGAAGCTTCTTTTATCTCTTCTAGGATAATAGTTCCTTCCGCACTTCTAGGAGAATTGGGATTTTTATTTGAGTGATCCTTTTGATCATTTATAACCTCTTCAGGAGGTTCCTTAATTGATGATTTTAGATTAGACTTTCTTTTTCTAGGCGCCAAGTCTTTTGAACCAATTGGCCTTTCATGAAGTATATCAAGATTTTCATTGCAACAATACTTAAAATAAGTTGTACTGTACGCTCCTTGTTTTTTACCTTCTTTATAACATCCAAATTTATTTATATTCTTCAGGAATATATGTACTTTCATTGTTTCTTATGATTTAAACAATATTTATACCTTCATGGTATTTTAAGTGTTTCAAACACTTTCACTACTTCAATCAATTCAATTATCTCTAAAACAACATGCCCATGGCACTTAACATATTGATACTATATGTGCTTTAATAATTTTAGTGTGCTTTTGTCACTTTATATACATGTTTCTAATTTTATTTTGTGGACTACAAGTCCACATTTCTTATTTAGCAGAATTTCATGATGGCCAATCATGTTTTTCTCTAATGCAAGATCTTTAATCCATTTATAAACATAAACGCTTTATTATTTATAAATTTATAATCAATAATTATTTGTTTTCAGTTCTAGATATGATTCATTGAGATCTCTTTATTTATCATATTTTAGGTGCCTAAACCACTTCTAGGGTTATTTGACAATTATGCCATGGATCTCTTTCAGAGCACCCTTAAGTGTTTCTTTAAGAACACTCACCTTTTTTATTTGGCATCTTTATTACTTACTCCAAAAATATTTTGAACTGACTTTTGAACCACGTTTCAGAGATGTGGTTTACACATTTTGATCCTTCAGGGATTCAAATCTATTTTGAAGAAAGTCTGCTAGGGATATTATTGATAATTTATTAAAGTTACTCAATATTTTACATCATTGTATATTGTAACAAATATTTAACACTGACGATCAAAATGAGTTGGTATTCCTTTATCCTCCCCCTCAATGTTGATAAACATTGTCACATTAAATAATAATTATCTTTGGACTCTCGTTTTGATCCATTATGATATTGCTACTAGCAAATACACCATACATATTAACTATAGGAGGATAATTCTTTATCAGTCGATAAAATGCATTCAATTGATATTTCTTATTATAGTTTATTCCGATTCATTGATCTAGCAATTAGAGGAATTTACTTATTGTGTAAACCATTTGAATACATACATGACTTCAGGTCATTCAACATTTATGTTGATTCAATTTTAAATCACTAAATAATATCTATGCATAATCTATAAGATGAGCTTATAACAAACTTCAGGTGGTTGGCTGAATATTTACATATATGGACATATATGTGTGTCCACGTATTACATCTATTAAATTTTCATATTCTTTCTCATTTGAATTAGTGATTTTTTTAGAAGAAACTATTACAAGGATTCAAACTATTAATTTCTGTTTATAAATCAATGTCAATGTGAATCCGTTAAAATCGCATGATAATGTTCTAAACATTTGGTTTGGAACCATATCGAACTTCTGGTTCGAATAAAATGTACACACAACTTCAAATTGCTATGTTTTATTCCTCAATTATATCTCAAATATCAATTTTGAACATTAAATATGATTACCTATCAAAGAATAATTTATATTGCATATAGACATTTCTATACATCTCTTTTGAGATTTCTGTAAAACCAATTATAGCAAAAATAATAATAAGGGTATATCCTGGATACTTGGGATGTTACAAATACAGATCTCCTCAAGATCGTATGTATAGCTTGCATGAAAATTATGATATGAAATATAGAATATCTCTTCAGGAGAATATTTATATATATAAACAAATCCCTTTTAGAGATATGTTATCATTTCCTAATAAATTAGTCCATTTTAGGGATATTTTATTATCACTGCTTCTGGACTGAATTTATCTCTTCTAGAGATATATATGCATTGTTGGAATGGTATTTCAATGTACAATATTTCTTTGTAGAAATTACATAGTTACTACCTTTACAATAACATAAAACATGCATATTAGAGATTTTTGTTGTAACTATCTTTGAAATGACATAACAAACTTTAAATACATCAACAAAATTAGATGCACCAAATGAAAGTAAGATGCGAAGATAAAACCACTACTTCTAAAGTGTAATATTGGTATACAGTTCCTCTTTTTTAGAGATAAATTATTGTTATTACTTTGAAACTTTTATATGATATTCCTTCATGGAATATAGTGTTTCCTTTTAAGGAATTGCAATGTAACAAAAATAAAATTCCTACAACATCTCTTCTGAGATGTTGGATGTTGCAGTAAAAATATAAATCTTTCTCTAAAACAATTCTTTAAGAGATTAATATATACACATACGTCCATGTATATAAATAGTATGGCATACAAATTATCTACTATAAAGAATGCTATAATATATTTCTATAACTAATAGCTAGCCATATGTACATAGAAGTAATTTGTCAAAACATCGAGATTTTTTTTATAATTAGAAAAAAACCAAATCTATTGATTATTTTATAGTACTTATCAAACTTCAAGTTTGATTTATCGTTGATCTATCAATGAGAAAGCAACAAAGAGAATAATTAAATTACAGTTACTCATTGAAATGAAATTAGACTTTGCATTGCGCAAAACCAGTTACTTGATCATGAATACTTCTCCATAATTGGAAGTAAATAATTGGGAAAAATAATTTAAACTGACTACAACATATAAATTGAAATGTTATTCGAATTCATACCAAATAACAAACATCACTTTCCCAGACTAAATTAATAGTTACTTTTTTAATCCGGTGAAGTTTGAAATATCATATAACATAATATCTTCAGGATATTTGGTTAACATAATGTAAATGTGAAGACATAAGGTAAGATTTAACTCATATGGAGATTTTTGTTATCTCTTGAATGTAGCATCATTATCTCTTATGATGATTTATTAATTTCCTTTAACTTCTTTAAGAAGTACAAAATTTTCATTTTACATAATTTCAATAGAGCTTCTGGCTTCTAATTCATGAACTTCGAGTTCATTAATTTGTTATGAACTTTAGGTTCTCAAGTTTTGTGTAAATTTCTCCCTTTTTTATGGAAGCTTGTACATTTTGACAAATTGAAAAAAATACTAATAAAAATTTGAATTGTAAACTTTATCAGCAAATCTTTTCATAATTCAAGACTTTAAGTCTTGAACTTTATGTTATACAACTTCTGTTAAAATAATTTCTTTGCACAACTTCAGGCAAATCCTATTTTTGTTTGACGGTTAAATTTTTTGATCCTCCTTTTTTAGTTAGAACTTCTGGTTTTTTTTGGGGGAAACTTGTAATTCACTGATTTATGGAAACTCAATCTTTTATCATTTTAGAAATTGTAGGTTCTTAATTTTTATTTCCTTTTCCTTTTTTTAAAGAAATATTGGAAGATATTGAGCTTATCATGTAAGCTTTTATTAATGTTACCATTCACTTCAGAGTGCTAAATCAAAATCAATGTTAGATCTAAACTTAATATGATCTTTTAGATACATATTATCTTTATATTTGTTTCTCTAAGAAAGAATAAAATATTTCTTCTGGAAATATAAATCATATATCAAAATAATTTTCAAAGACATCATTCAAATCTAAATCGAATCAAGATGTTTTCAAAATGAAAACTTCATTTACCAACCATGATTAATTTCTCAAATCCATGTCCAAACTAAATACAATCAAATTCAATAAATCGTCTTGCATCAACAATATCAAATTTTATCATGTTCAAACTTGCATTCCAAAGTAAATGAATTCAAAAACATAAAAATAAGCATGATATTGAGATCTACAATATAATAAGATCAGAAAAATAGCAATAACAAAAAAATTAGATTTGAAATATAATAAAGAACAACATAAGAATGAGATCTCAAAGTTTAGCTCTATATAAGATCTAAAATTATAAGGCTAATATAATAAAATCTATAAAATAAGACAATAGATTCAGATCAGAAGAACTAGATCTAGAATGGAATGAGATCTAAAAAATGATTTGAAAGATTAGATCAATCAGATCAGAAAAACGACTTTCCGTTTGAGATCTATAATTGGATCTGGAAAAGAATAGATCGAATTTCATATATTATCACGATTGTAGATCTATAATTTTTTTTATAGATCGTGCTGATAACGTGTTACAAAATAAAGAAAATGGAGACCATTAGAGTGAGAATAATTTTATTGATTTGAGATAATCCTTACAATATAATCAAACTCCATATTTATAGACTCCTTTATGCAGTGCAGATTACAACAATGCCCTTTCTTATTTAGCATATTCATCCCTATTATTAATATATATTGCAACAATTGGCAATTAGTTGTGCCTTTTAAAAAATGGTTTTTAATTAATCAAAGAATATGCCATTTTTACAATAGCTAATAATGTAAATTAATTAGCTAGAAGAAAACACAAGTTTTTGGATTATTTGCTTCCAAGTTAAAAAGATTGGAACGCATACCAAAATCAAACAAAGTGATTAGGTTTATGATGAAGGTAAATCAATAAGGATAAATTATAAAGTATAGTTTTTATATCCATTCAATTAATAGAGGTATTAATTGATGTGTTCAAATAGGTAAGAAATTAAAACGTATAAGAATCAACTAATATTGGATATATATATATATATATATATATATATGTATGTATGTATATATATATATATGATCTAATTAATTAGATAATTAATGAGAGAATCTTATTTATAAGGAAACGTGGATTAATAATGTTGTATAACAAAAGAAAAAATAAATAACATAAAAAATCAAGTTCTGAAGGCGAGGATTGTTTTTACCATAAATTGAACGTAGTTTAACCATATCCCACACTATTTTCTCTGAATCGGCCGTTTACAATAAACTCCTCTTCACTTCTCCCTCAACCATTCTCCGTTAATCAAATCTTTCCCCAAACTAAAAATAAAATTAAGCAAGGAAATATATACAAGCAAATCAGAGAATTGCCTAAACAAATTAGGGAATTTACAATGAATCAAAAAGGGGAAAAACCAGAGAAAAGCATGACAAATTAAAATGGATAGAAATTGAAGCTTAGGACCTTAGATGAGTGGATTTAAATTATAAACCTTTTACATTTATGATATATTATCGTTAGATTCCCTTTTAATTATTTTAATTCAGCATTTATTTCAGTAACTAGTTCGACTAATTTGCTATAACTGTAAATTTTATGAGAGCATATACTTAATGATTATTTATATGGAAAAGAAAGATAGTAATCCAATTAAATATGAACAACATTAGGATTAATAGTTATAGAGAGGAGGCATAAGCCTAAAATTAAGAAACTTATAGTTATTTACAGTTATTTGTTGTTATTTACATCTATTTTAAGTTGGAATTTAGCATGTAAATGTTAGTTTCTTTTTTTATTCCTTTTTACGCAAACAAAATAGTTAGAGAGAAGAATTCGCAAATATGGACTAAAATAAAAGAACATTAAATTTATAGAAATTAGATGTAAAATAAGAAAAGGAGAAAAGTAGAAATTTACTGTAAATTATGTAAAAATGGGGGAAATAAACTAAAAGGGGAAAATTTAATAACTTGATTAGGGAAGTTAGCAATAGTTTAGTTAGTTGATTTTGAAAAGAGAATACATTTCCATAGTTTAAAAATAACAATAAGCATAATTGCATAGACAAAAGAAGGAAAAAAGGAATTAGTGTAAAATAGAGATATTTCTGTATTTTATGTTACCCAATAATTAAAGAAACAGTAAAAGAAATACCTTGCAATGACGAATTATTATTTATAGCATTATTTACAATTAAAATGTGGAAATGGATTTTTAATACATTTTTCACAAACAATTAAGTAGCATAGAACTACTTCCTAGAATAAAAGAGAATAATCTGAAGAATTAAAAAAATTAAACAAGTTGAAGTAATCAAGTTAATTGTTTGACAAGATGATAAACGATAAATAGAACGGTGCATAAATCTGCAATTACCAGGTAGATAATAGAATAAAAGCAAAACAGTTATTATGATAAATAAATTTGTGACAGTTGGATGTAGTCCCAAATCAAGATTGTCATATAATATAGGAGAATTAATAGAGAATTCAATATCATAATAGGAGAAGACATGCTAGAATAGAAAAAGGATACTTGCAATCACATTTAATGTAAATTATAAAAGAATATAGAAGCAATAATTGCAGGTATAATCATATCAAAGGTTATAATTAAAGATAACAGAAAAAGCTTATTTTTAAAACTTACACTAAGTTAATAAGCGAACCTAGAAGAAAGGCCCATACCAATAGCATTCCCTTTTAGCCAGGAACTGACAGTCTCACAATAGCAGGTGGGGCTGGGACAAGCTTATGATGATTAGGGTAAATAAGTAGCCAACATAATAAGAAAAGTAAATTAAACGCATAATAAAATATTAGACGTAGGGTCTAATAGAAGAGTAAGATGCGTTTGAAGTAGCCCAAAGGATGAAGAGCCTAACGAATCAGTTCATCATAGATTTTTTACACAGAAGAAGCATGTCCAACTTAGATATTTTAGGCTTGAGGAAGCACGAGACTTCAACGGGACGTGGGGGTATTCTAGGGTGGCCCTTTGGGGTAGGCCTAACGAAGCAGTCCCCATACGCAGGTCTATAGGTGTTCTATCAAGAAAGTATGCCTTGACTGCTTTTTCATGGCAGGACTATTTTAGGTAGTCAAAAGGGTTGATGTTTGGAGTAGGATGTTCATGTCCCGGTACTCGATATTACGCATTAGGCTGGACCCAAAAGGATAGTCGCATGCAGATATCAGGCCAGCATCAAAACAAGAAGCGAGTTCGGGAAAGACTAGAGTTAAACCAAAAAGTAATGATTCTTTCACTATCGAGACATTGGATGAAGGGCACAACGAATTGGATGTTTAGATTGTTTGCAGTGGGGCACAACCACTTAGCTCTTTAGAGGTCTTTGATTAGCTGAGGGGTAGCTGCGTGGGGCCATAGCCATGATGAGGAAAAAGACAGACCAAATAGAATATCTTTATTATAGGCCTAACGAGGCAGTCCTTTACAGATATAGGAAATCCCCGGCTGAGTTCGTACAAGGTAGAACTTGTTAAGCGAGATTCAGAGAGTAGACAAAACGATTACGTATAGTCCTCAAGGTACGCACTGGGTGGTACATTTTGGACATCCGAGCACTAGTATAGGCTTGTGATGCAGTTTTACGTTTTCATAACAGACGATGAGACATCTGTATTATAGGCCTCGCAAAGCTGAATTTTACAGATGTAATCACAGAACGTTCTAGTAGCGAGGAAATGGAGTCCTTTTTGAGGAGGATACAGAAAGTACTAATAGTGGTACCTGTGATCGATATGGTCATTGGGCATATAGCTACATACATACATACATACATATATATATATGTTAGTTATTAGGTTTTGATCTACTAGGGAGTAGATGAGTATGATTCACGCATAGAGGCGAGAGTATTATAAACCCAATAAACCTAATATAATAGAAAATGGAAATAAAACGGTATATTTAGAATTAAACTTAGAAGTATATAATTTGTCCATTCACCAAAACTTTAGTTCTGACCCCCTCCTTATAACAAGCTACAGGTTAGGTAGATGGCGGAGACTTCCAGCTTTGAGACACTTTTTTGAAAGTGTTATTTCTTTGGTGAGTATTTACTTACTATTATATTTTAGTCAGTTCTGCTGCGAGATATTTATCTGAGATCTGATATATTTGTCTTTGCTTATTTCATAGGATAACAGAAACCCAACTCGGGCTTCAGTGGGCTTGGATTCTAGCATTTTTTTTAAATCTGGACCCATTGGAATTCTGGTTGATACATTTGTTATCAGTGCCTAGGTTTAAGGTTCCTAAATAAATAGCGAGTGGACGTATTTGTATTTCTTAAAATATAAATTTATTATATTATATATACCAAAATCCGTAGAAAAACCTACTTTTAAGAGAAATGACATATGAGAAGATTTTGAGTAACGGTTTTGTACATCAATATTAGGATCGTAGGAATCCAAGTGTTATAGCCCCTAGAGTGGCAAACAATGAGATGCACAATAGATTTAGTATAAAAATGGATGTCCATATGTTAATATTTGGAAATTGATAGTTGTTTCAGATTAGTGGGTAGAGCAGTAGTGCCTTAGAATAAATAGAAGCATAAGAGAGGAAATGGATTAGGAACATATATAATTGTATTGAGAAGAACGACTTCGTGGGAATGTTTGGAAAAGTATAAGGAAGTTAAGAACCCACTTTGAGTCAAGCCCAATAATTAAACTTTTAAGAGTGAAAAAAAGAGATTTAGAGTGTTTACAAGTTTTATGCTTAATAGTTTACCATTTTAAATATGTATCGGTTTAAACATGGAAAATTGTGTGAACATAATTTTTGAAAGAAAAAGAGACATTTTTTAGATTTGAAAAATCGAAAAAAATGTTCTTTAAGAAAAATTATAGAGCTTATAATACTCGCTAGTTTTAGTGTTGCAAAGTAGAAAAGAATTAAATATGAAAACCATTAAAGATTAAATTTTTGTAGGAAACTAAAAACTTTCAGTAAATAAATTTTTGTAAAACTCTATTCTTTTGAAAAAGAGCAGAATAGCTCGAAATTATTTTTAATAAATATTTTGGTGGTTGGACAAAATAAGTTTTTAAAATTTTGAAAATAGAGTAGATGTTTGGAGGAAGTTTAGTAATTGACATCTAATAGTAGGTAACTGCACTAATGTAGTAAGAAATCAAATGAATTAAATAGAGATAAGAATCAATATAGATAGAATATAAATTTGACATGCTTTAATTCAATAGAATGAAGGAGTAGTGGTATTGGTTTCTATGAATCATCCATATTATAAATGAAGATGTTTTGTTGAAATAATAAGGAAAGTAAACATAGCAAAAGAGATGTACAAAATATGGAAACCACTATATTTTGTACTGTCTATTTCAATACAGAAATAAAACAAAAACTCTTTGTTATTTCACACAAAATGCACATTCTCCTTTATAGTATTCATAGAAATTTTTAGCGTCGACAGCTTCTCTTAGGAGAAATAGTTCCAATGCATCAAAGTGCGAAATCTCTAGGCAGAAAGTGCAGTATTAAGAGACTTCATTGTTGGGTAATAATAGTTATACTACAGAGAATATAATTACAGAGGCCAAGCAAGGGAAAATTAACGTTTTCCCTTGTTATGCACAATTAATTGCGTATCTTTAGAAAACCCACCTTGAACGAAGTGTATGAGCTGTTACGAAGATAGTAGAGGAATAGTTGTTCTTATCTACTCTAGTTTTTATGATTTGAAATTATGGAAGAAAATTTGTTTTGAAATAAAGTAGTGACATTTTTTTAGAAATGGTTTGGTGAAAAACAAGTTTAAATGGAAAAAAACTTAGAATTATTGCATATTCTCCGCCAGATTTAAGAGGATGGCCTAAAGTCAAAAACAATAAAATAAGAAAATAAAAGAAGAGATTGTAACTAAAAGGAAAACAACAAATTTAAAGAAAACAACCAAATATAACAACTAAAAGAAATAAGAACTGTGAAAAAAAAGATTTGAAAAGAATTTTTTCTTATGTAAACTATGCTTAGGAAAGAAAAAAGGGATTTTTGTATAATAGTGGCATAATTCCAAATACATAGAAAAAGGCGCACAAAAGTAAAACGGGAAATGTGATGTTTTCCATTTTCCACCTTCATTATAACATAAGAAATCAAATTTGGAAAAGTAGAGTTTCCTAAAATTCGAAAATTAAATGTTGTGTGGTAGGTTTGGACGAAAAATTAATCAAACTATGCTCCTGTTCAATAGAAGTGTGGAAAAATAGGATGAAAAATGTTTTGAGTTTTCAAAAGATTGCATTCATATAGAAATTGCAAGTATTTTAGGAAGTGTGTAACATGTTTTCAAAGGAATTTCTAAAAGAGAAGGCATTCATATATGAGGTACCACTTAGAATTCTTGTACACACACACAGACACACACACACATATATATATTATGATGTATTTGTAACGACCCAATTTCTCGATGCCCGAAAATAGACATTAATACATCCACTGTATCAAATGTCGAACAATTGAATGCCGGAAAACCAAATCATTAGGGTTAAATAAGAAGGAGGTAGAAGAAGAATTAGAAAACAATATCAGAATCTCACAATCGCAGTGGAACAATATATAATAGATAAATGACTAATCTTTAAACAAAAAGAGCTATTTCTGTTTATACATTACATCATCAGAGTAGAATACAAATCAACAACACAATTCAGGACAGTTATAATATCTTGTCCTCCCAATGCTGAATATACAGCTTACACTGCACAGAGGAAATATATGGAAATACGCATCATCATCCAGCTCGTCTCCTGAGCTCCTTAGCAGTCCAACCAGAATCTATACTCTATAATACTCGGTCTGACCCGAGCATTATAGTTAAATAATACCCGAGTCAGTCTGGAAAACCAGCATGAGAAAACACACTCAATTAGATTATTAAAGTTTTCAAAATCCCTTAAAATCAAAGGTATCTCATAAGACCACGCCACAATTAAACATGCCGAGTTTTTACCTTACGATAACCAAAACATTCTTATCAAATCCTCTAATATTATAGTAGTGTCTATATACAAATACTTATTGAAATAGTTGAAATTGTTACATTCATTAAATTCAAGCAATACTAGGTTCTACAAACAAAACCGTAAAAGCACATAGGGAGAATGGATTTCCATCAATGGCAAGGCTACTGGTGTACCACCCGTCACAGTATTGGTCTAAATCACCGTATCGAGGATCCATCCTGATCCCCTACATCACAAGACCATAGCTACCCCTTACTGGATAGTCCGAATAAGATCACCCCACAGTTAGGATCAGCAACCGCCCACACAGCCAAAATAAAGGGACCTCTAGACAGGGATGACCTTGCCCTAATTGGTTGCTAGCCACTTAGCCTTGCGTGCACCTCCCATGTTTTAGCCATTCCCGGTTGATGAGGCTCGAGGCTATGCGTTACCTTTTTAGCACACATTCACTTAGAATGCTCATCGTCCTCCTGACGATGTTCTGATAGCATTCGTCCATATAAGTCTGTTCTGGGTTAGAACGGAACCGAATGCACTATATTACATCCATTTTGGAATCACCCTCAGAATTTGTAGCGATTAACCCTTGCACTTCACTGCTCCATCTTAAACTCTAGCTCTTGTCTTCCTCACGAAAGCGTTCAAACTGGATCGAAGTGGTTTTCGAGAAATTAATTCCGATCTCGGTCGCTTCAAAACGATCAGCGCATTGGCCAATATTGTTAGTTGGTTATTTAACTTTCATATAACATTCACAAATAATCATCATTTAAATAATTTTCCAAATTATTTATTCCAAAATATCTTCGCAAGATATTTCCTACACCTTAATTCCTTTGAAAATATTTTCAAATCACTTTTTCTCTCGTGGAAATAAATTTCCACCTAATTGTTTTATTTCCACTAAAAACCACAAAGTCTTAGTACTTTAGATTTTAAAATAATTTAAATCACTTTATCCAAAAATATATATACTTTAAAAAAATTTTAAATAAAAAAACTACTTAAAACACTTTATTTAAAATACTAATTACGAAATTTTGTACTAATTTCTCATGTAAAACTTAAGTCAAAACTAATTCAAAATAAAAGTTATTCTATATGGTATAAATATTAAATAATTATCTTTTAAAACATAATACTAGTTAAACCTTTAAAATAATTACTATTATAATTAATTTAATAAATATTTACTTTAAAAAAATTTAAAACCATTAGACAATAATTTCTTTCTAAAACATTCTTTTATAACCCTTTTAAAACCTCTAACTTATACTTGGAAATTTTTCTTTGAAATATACTTGGCTTTCCAAAAAAATACACTTTCCTTTCTACATATTTAAAAATAAACCATTATTTATTTCTAAAACAAATTACCTATTCCTTTATAAATTCCCACCGTGAATTTATATTTACAAATATCCACTGATATCTTATTTTACTTTATAAACCCAGTTTAAAAATTCCATATTCTCGTTCTTCTTTTAAAACATAGTTTCAAACACTAAATCAATTTCCAAATCGATTTCCAAAATTTACTTCATAAAAAAAATCCTTTACTTATCCAACTTTATTTCAAAATCTATTAATTCCAACCCACTTCTTTATTTATGATTCAAATCTTATTTTAAACTGAAAATATCCATTTCATTCTTTATTCAAAATTCTCTCTTTTAATTCTTTCCAATCATTTAAAATCTTAGAATTTAAATTAAAATCCTTAAATTCTTAAGCAATATCATTTAAGTCTCCAAAACTCCTTTAATTTCATTTATTTAAAATCTCTATATTTTTCTTTTCCATACCCAGCATTTATTTAATAGAATTTAAAATCAAACCTTTTTTCTTTCCAAATTAATTCCTTGATTTATCTAAAATTATTTTACTTAATATTTCTCTCTTATATCTGTAACGGCCCGATATTTTCAACCATTCGCATCCACACATGAGAGACTTGAATTGCTTAAAATATTAGATTGTTAATTTAAATTTGGCAAAAACTCCGCATATACAGTAAATAAATCAATCACAGATTCATAGATTAATATAATGATAACGCAGCGGAATAGATAAATAGTAGTTCATGAAGCTACTATAAAACATCAGGGTTAGAAATAAAATACAACAGAATATCTCAAATATAGTGAAGTCTTGAAGACAACCAGATGACATCTCTGAGCAAATCAGCTGGAAAAGCTAAAAGATGAATCGACAATTAGAACTCCAAACGAAGATCCAAACTCCAAAGGCGAGTCTCAAATGCTGTATCACTCAGCCTGACCCGAGCGTAAAGCAAAACACAAAACACTCGAGTCAGGATTTACATTCTTATATCAATAATCCAACTCAAGTAAAATATCAACTGAAATACAAGTAACTCAAAGGATGTTTGGGACAACCATTCTCTAAGGATCCGTGGAACTATCTACAATGTAGAAATATACACTATAACACCGAGGTCATCTCAACTTAATTTATACTTCAAAACCAAGATATCATTTTCATTTCAAATATATCTATTTTCCCAAAATAGTATATATATTTAATAATTTATAAAGTAAGTATTTGTAATTTCCACAACTTTACAAATCGCATCAAAATCAACTCGACTTTCGCATTCAAATTTCATTCAATCTCAATTTATCAATTTCCATTCGATTCAGTTTCTGACTAAACGAATGCAAATTTTATCGATTTCAAATACAGCTTTGAACCATAATTAAACCATCTAAATTTCAATGTAATTCCAAAGTCAATATTTTTAAATATTTAACATTTCAAAGACTAAATTTGATATTTGCATTTATCTCCCAATTTGACTTCACTATTGTTTAGTTTTGAAATGTTCACTTAATAAATTCAATATTATTTATATGATCTTAAAATTTACATTTTCTATATATCTCCTTCGATTTCTTAGACGTGACATATTCATTAAATTACTTAAATCGAAATCAAGCTATAAGATCAAATTTTAAAGTTTCGAATTCAATAGCTTCAAGTCAACTTAATTAAATAAAATCCTTAATTAAATACAATTTCAAATAAGTCTCAAATATATCTTCCAACCTTAGCTTATAAATTTTTTTCACAAATCTATTTCTGAAATACAAATTTAATAAACCCTTAAACATCTTTCATATTAATCAAATCAATCTTAATTAAATTATATATTATTATTAAATCTATATACAAAATAACCTTTATATATATTTAAACCAATATTTATTAAAACCATATATTTCTTTCAAAACCATTGAATTCATTTTCAAAATATCTATATAAACCGACGGCATCAGTGTATAAGTTTCTATTCTACGGTCAAGTGATACAGACATTTATCATTTTAATCCGTAATTTAAATATATATGGGTAGATATCATTTCGACCCGCAATCCCAAATTCAAATCCAATGAAAATCGCTTGGGTTTATCATTTCAACGCATAACGATTTTCTCCTATTCTAAAGTCCATTTGGGTACGCATCATTTCAACCCATAGTGATATCTATACTAGCAGGGAACTTGCAGAGTGATAACCGATAATATAAAATATAACAATAGGCATATATCATCAATAACAATATAATATAAACAATAGGATATTGTGTCGTATCCCACAAGTGAACAATTACAGATGATGGCATATATAAAAATTTAAACAACTGCAGCAGCATATTTCAATTGTCGTTTCAATTGAGATCAAATTTAATATAAAAAAGAACATTAATCGTGAGTGATTGCTCACCTTTCGAGGCTAGAGTGAATAGATAATGAAATTGAATTACGAATTCAGACACGAATTTCCCAAAGCAATGTGAGATGGCCCAAATATGACAATCAAAGCTGATAACATGAACGGATGAACCAAACCAAATCAATTTTGATAGGAGCAGAAATTATATGTGTATATATACTTAAAAACATTATTCTTAAAATACAAGTATTTGGAAATCAAGGATAAAAATTTTATATTTATAAATCATTACTTTAAACAAATCGACATAAATCTTGTTCAGACATACTATTCTTTGTATATTATATATAGATAAGATCAAATAAGACAATATATTATTACTATATACATTATATAATCAATATAATAGCACATCAACAATATATATAAGGATCAAATTGTATGCTATAAACAATATATGTATAATTCTTTGATAAAAGACGCAAAATATACATATGCAGTAATCTAAATACCAATAGATATTATATACTTACATAAACACATCAATATTTAAATATATACTTTAAACATATTATAGGTAAACTAACAGAATATATATATACAATGCTAATATAACTGTACAACCAGATAACCATATATTATTAAACAACACACATATAGTGGAATGCAAGTTACTGTATAAACTTTTATTTATAATATAGGTCTAACAAATTTAGATACTAACTTGACACTCACAAAATTTATATATATCTTATATAGTAGTATATAAGAAACGTGTAATTATATGTCAATCGGCCATATCACTTCCTACAAGATTGCATAAAACTAAACTATAACCAAGGTACATATTATTGTTTATCAAGTATAAACACATTGCTAGATTTCGAAAATATAGATATATATATAATAACTGACCTGACTGACCTTTATTTATATACTTTATATATAACAGATTACGATTCATATATTAATTATATAACCAGTTTTTATACAACTAATATTGTATACTGAAGATATATGACATATCTATACATACTATCATCAAAAAATACCTTTACTAAAGAAAAGATGTAGCATTAAGCCTGGGCTGCGGAGGGTAGAAATAAGGTAAAGGAACTAGGCGACTTGAAGGAGGAGGAAGGCAATGATGACTAGGCTCGACCGAGGAGAAAGGTGATGCGGTCGGCCGTTGTGGCAAGCGGCGTGTAGTGGCTAGCTGCGCAGGGCGGGGCACGATGGAGCACGGAGGAGATGGTGGGGTAAGCTTCGGCTATGGAGGTGAAGCGAAAACGAGGGTAGGTGCGGCCAATGGTGAGAGCCTCAGCGAGGAGACGAGACAATATGTGAGGCCGATGATGTTAGGGCGAATGGCGGTGATCAGTGGTGAAGCACGGCGGTGAGGTCAAAGGGCGAAAGACGGTGCGGCAGTGGTTTAGTCTCGAACAAGGGAAGAAATGGTGGAGCATGAAGGCGAGAGGGCGGTTCTATTTATTTCATCATTATATATATGTATGTATGTATATGTATAACTGATGATGGGTTCAAAAGGGAAGAGCAATTTGGAGAGAGGGGTGTAACAACCCCTTTTTTCGTACCCTTTGAATCGACAATAAACCACAGATGTCCAACTCAAATTGCACGAAAAGACGGATCATTAAGCGTAGAAAGAAAAATTAAGACAGAACAGAATCTCACACGAATGGAATAACATATATTATTTCAATAATAACCTTTACAGCGGAAAAATTTAAATACAATATCAGAGTCTAACCTAAATTCAGCCTAGACAGTTATAAACATCCGTCCTTACAATTGCTGACAAACAACAAACAAAATACACTAAACAATGCGAATAATAGAATACGTCCATACGATAGTAAAGATCTCCAGCTCTCCATTGGAAACTTCAGCCGTCTTCAACTAAACCTGAAACTACTCGGATCTGACCCGAGTATTGAAAATATCCGGATCAGGCTTGATAAACCAGCGTGAGATACTCGAACTTTAAAATGACTATGTTATCAAAACCTTTGAAAAGAAGGGTATCTCATAAAGCCACGCCCACACATAAACACGGACTGGTTTTTACCTTATGATAACCAAAACACTTCATACCAAAATACACTTTATATTATTTTAATGACATTCTTTTGAAAACACTTTTCAAATAAACTTATTCAAATAAGATATCAATATCTGGACTAAGTCTAACGGAATATATCCGGACTGGGTCAACGGAATTAATCGAACGGAATATGTGATACCAGAAAGGGTAGCTGAAATGTTTGCAAGTCATTACATCTATTTTGGGAATACAATCAAAATCGTAAATATCGTATTGGGTTTGGATTTCCAACATGATAGGAAACTAGTGACCTTTTCTTCGATCCACGTATAACAAACATAGTTCCAACGGTGCCTTAATCGCTTTTCTCAAACTAGTCACTTGGAACTATACTTGCTACACTACAACTGATAATCGGTAGTTCCTTGCTTTTCTCAAGCTAACCACTTTATCCACATGGGGCAATAAATGCCTTGAGGCCCAGACGTATCTGGTACCTAGGGCTCAGAACATCTAATAACCCAAATCACTACTATCCGAAATGCAAGCATACATCTGACCACATAGAATCCCATCATAACCGGGGTGTGAGGCTCGCGAAGCTAAGCTCAATTTCTTCAAAGCCACGCTTTTCATACAAAACCACACTTTGATCATAACAGGTTCCACTTTGAATGCCACATTGCCATTCCATGTCACACGACTGATTTCTAGAAAAGTATAACTTCCTGAGCTCGTATGTCTCGGGAAAGGGTGTGAAGCTAAAAGAATTTGCCTTCTCCGCCACCAACTGATATACATTTATAGAAACCACTCGAATGTGATTTAGAATACAACGTCAGACAAACATCCATACAAGTTCGTTCTATGACTGAACGAAACCGAAGGCACTCTCCTACTACCACTAGTAGCGAATAGTCTTTGCAATCAGAAAAATCTCCATCACGAGGAGACCACTGCTATAAATAACTCTATAACGGGAGCTGAAGTAACTAACCGCTTCACATCCCAACAAGAAGCCTTGGTGGATCAACTCATGTCACGCTTAAGGGATGCTGAAGAATCCAACCGCAACACTGAATCGTGGGGTGAGTCCCAGTCTGGAGGATCTGGGAGACGACAAAGATCCTTCTTCTTCGAAGAGGCTAACAACAGAAACAACAATGGTATGAGCCGAGCCCGGACTCAGCCCGAATTCCGAACTGAGGAAACACTTGGAACCGAACCCAACAGGGGAGGTACCAGGCAAGGGCCGGATGTAGCTGAGACTGTCATGCTACCTAGCCATGGGAACACTACTGAACGGTACCGAGCTAGAGTCCAGCCCGAAGTTGGACCCGAGGAAGTTCTTGGAGCAGAACCCGGCAGGGGAAGATCTAGGCAAGGGACAACTGTAGCTGACCCTAGCATGCTCCCAGAAGATCGAAGACAGCCATTGGAAAATGTTAGGAGTGATAGACTATACCATCCCTACAAGTCATCTGGACGGGATCGATCCCGTAGGGAAGAACCAAGCTCACTCCTATCTGCCCCAAATTCTGATGAGAGGATGGCACGATTGTTCAGAGAGTGCGTCCGACGTGATCAAAGAGATCGAGAGATAGGCGTTAGGGTAACCAGCCCCTTCACCCGCAATATCGAAATTGCCATCACCCCCCGAGAGTGGAAAATGCCTATAATGGAACTTTACAAGGGAACTTCCGACCCCATTGTGCACTTACAGAGGTACACACAGCATATGCTCATGAGCGGAGCAACGGAAGGAGTGTTGTGCAAGTGCTTCCCGCTATTCTTGGCAGATCTGGCTACATCCTGGTTCTGCCATCTACCCCAAGGATCCATCAGCTCATGGGAAATGTTGAAGGAAAGATTCATCAGCTAATTCCGCATTCAAATGGAGCAACCCAAGGATGCTTATTCATTATCTAATATCAAGCAGAAACCTAGAGAAACGGTGCAATAATATTTAACCCGATTCAATGCCGCAGCGGCCGCGGTCCAAGACGCCGATGAGAAGCTTATCCTAATAGCTCTCTGAAGTGGGTGCATCCGGATACTAAATTTGCCAGAAGACTAACGAAAGAAAAACCAGCTACGTTACCCGACTTCTTCCATGAAGCCGGAAAATATATGAGACTAGAGGACGCTGCCACTGAGAGGCAGGCAGGGCAACAAACTAAGGCGGCTCATGGTAGCAAATCCGCTGCAGCGAAGGACGTTCGAAGAAATGTCTCTAGAGACAATGTTGGGGGCAAGAAGGGAGAAAAACGTCTATATCGACCAGGGCCGAGATTTGACTCCTACACTCCTTTGAATGAAACAATCGAAAACATCTTCTTGGCTACACAAGACGAAGTTAAATACAGACGCCCCCCGCACAAGAAGGAATCGGATAACGCAATTAAGTCGGGAAAGTTCTTCCATTTCCACAAATCTCATGGGCATGATGCCAATGAATGTCATCATCTCCGGGACTTAATTGAAGAACACATCAGAAGGAAGAAACTGGAACGCTATGTGAAAAGTCAAAACAGGACTCCAACTTCTGCCAGTGAAAACCCAAGCCCACCTCCCCAGGAGATGGGCAGAGGAAATCACAACACCAGTGGCTCCACTCGGGAAAAAATAGTGGTCCATACCATATCAGGAGGACCACACATTGCTGACAGAAGCTGGGCAGAGATGGAGAGGTATGGACAGCCACTTAGAAACAAAGAAGACTGTGTTAACTCCGTTACGGAAGAACGCCACCCAAAGCGGAAAGAGAATGATGACATCACATTCAATAGACGTGACCTAGAGGGAAGGCAAAACCCTCACATGGATCCTATGGTCATCTCCGCATGGTTTGGTCCAGCCGAAGTTTTCCGAGTTTTAGTAGACACTGGAAGCTCAGTGAATATCCTATTCAAACATGCTTTCGACAAAATGAAGCTGTCAATGAAGGACGTGTCTCCCTGCAACAAACCACTACACGGTTTCACTGGAGATGCGAAGATGCCCCTCAGGCAGCTGGACCTCTTTGTTGAAATAGGAAGCCATCCCCGCTCCGTTGTACGGAAGCAAACATTTGTGCTGATAGAAAACCACTCGGCCTACAACGCCTTTTTAGGAAGACCAGCCTTGTCTGACTTCCAAATTATCCTAGCCCAATGGTGCCTAAAAATGAAGTTTCCAACAGACAACGGAATAGGAGAAGTAGAGGAATATCAAGACGCTGCTCGAGAGTGCTATGTAACTGAACTTCGCAACAACCGCAGGAAGGATAAAGAGAAAAATGCAGAGACTGCTCTCTGCACAAAAAACTCGGAAGCATAGCAACTAAGGAAAACCCCTCCTCTTCGATATACAAGTGATCCTTTTAACGAACTAGACCCCAGAGACGGAGAGGAGGAGGCTACCGCCGAGCCTACAGAGGTTATGCAGTTTGTATCTGTAGATGAACACGACCCGAGTAGACTATTGAAAATCAGATCTCGGCTAAAAGCAGGATTGAAGGACCAACTCATTGATTTCCTCCGCCACAACTTAGATGTATTTGCATGGATGCACGCTGACATGACTGGAATCCCCCCAGACGTTGCATGCCACGTACTGAACATTGATCCCACCAAGGTGCCAGTAAAACAGAAAAAGAGAAGTATGGGGGTAGAACGATCAGCAGCCCTCGAGGAAGAAGTAAAGAACCTACTTGCCAATAACTTCATACGGGAAGCCGTCTATCCATAATGGATCGCTAACCCAGTATTGGTAAAGAAGTCTAATGGGAAGTGGCGAACATGCATTGACTTCTCCAACTTAAATGACGCTTGCCCGAAGGATTGCTTCCCACTCCCCTGAATCGATCAACTAGTGGACAGCACGGCCGGACACGATCTCTTATCTTTTATGGACGCATACTCAGGATATAACCAAATTCCTATGCACGCCCCCGATCAAGACCACACTAGTTTCATCACTGACCGGGGATTGTATTGCTACAGGGTAATTCCCTTCGGACTTAAAAACGCCGGAGCCACTTACCAGCGCCTCGTCAACAAGATGTTTGCAAAACTGATAGGACGGACTATGGAAGTCTATGTGGACGACATGTTGGTAAAATCAAGGAAAGCCAACGATCATGTAAGCCACCTGGATGAGATGTTTCAGTACTTCGCCAATATGGAATGAAGCTGAATCCTCTAAAATGCTCCTTCGGAGTATCGTCAGGAAAGATTTTGGGATTCATTGTCCATGCCAGAGGGATTGAAGCAAACCCCCAACAAGTTCGAGCCCTGAAGGACATCAAGATACCATCCACTCGAAAAGAAATGCAAAGCCTGAACGGGAAAGTAGCCTCCCTAAGCAGATTCATCTCTAAAGCAACTGACAAGTGTGTCCCCTTCTTCGAAGCTCTAAAAAGAGACAAAGGAAAGTTCGAATGGACCAATGACCGCCTAACAGCCTTCCATAACCTAATCGAACACCTCCAAAAACCACCAGTACTCTCAACTCCAAATGAAGGCGAGGAGCTATACCTATACCTTGCTGTGTCATCTCATGCTCTAAGTGCCGCTTTGGTGAGAGAAGACAACCGCGCGCAGCGGCCAGTGTACTTCGTAAGAAAAAGGTTCACGGAGGCAGAGGCCAGATATCCCAAACTTGAGAAGCTAGCATACTGTTTACTTATCACAACATGGAAACTTCGACATTATTTCCAATCTCATTCCATCAGAGTTCTAACCGATCAACTGCTAAGGCAGGTATTCCATCGTCCTGACGCTTCTAGGCGACTACTTAAATGGTGCATTGAACTGAGCCAATATGATATCACCTACCATCCTCGCACCGCCATCAAGGGACAAGCCATGACCGATTTCATTGTTGAATTCACTACCAACGAAGGTAAGGGGCAATCCGAAATAGCAGAAGACATCAAGTGGAATCTCTTCGTAGATGGAGCATCAAACGAGCAAGGCTCGGGGGCAGGAATTATGATTATCACCCCCCGGGGAAGGAAGCTGCACTATGCTCTAAGGCTGCAATTCGCTGCCACCAACAACGATGTAGAATATGAAGCAGTGATAGCTGGACTAGAACTCGCCCTAGAGATTGGAGTCAGCTCCTTATGTCTTCATAGTGATTCTCAACTTATTGTAAATCAAATACTAGGAGAGTTTCAAACTCGAGGAGAACTATTCACCGCATATCTAAAGAAAACCAAGCTGTTACTCAATCGATTGGATCACTATTTAATCAAACACATTCCTCGAGAGGAGAATCAAGAGGCCGACGAACTGGCAAAGCAAGCTAGCATGGAGAACAACCCCATTTCCGGAACAATAGCCATCTCAAAACAACTAGCCCCGAGCTTCGATCAAGAGGATCTGATAGCTGCAATTGAAGAGGAAACTTGGATGACTCCTATCCGGAGATACTTACAAGATGGCACACTGCCCAGCGAGCATGGCGAAGTCAGGAAAATCTTGAGGAAAACTTCCTGCTACACCATACAAGAAGGAATCCTCTACTGGCGCGGCTTCTTTAATCCCTTATTAAGATGTGTCGCTGGAAGGGAAGCCAAGGAAATCTTATCCAACATCCACTAGGGAAGCTGCGGAGACCACACTGGAGGACAAACCCTGGCAATGAAAATACTCCGATGTGGATACTTCTGGCCTACCTTGAACAAGGACGCCTTGGACTTCGCCAAAAAGTGTGATAGATGCCAGAAATTTGCTAAGATTCCTCGATTACCGACAAATGAGATCACTCAGATGACCAGCCCTTGGCCCTTCGCAGTATGGGGAATTGACTTGATTGGCGAACTGCCGATAGGCCGAGGCAGAGCAAAATATGCTATAGTAGCAGTGGACTATTTCACTAAATGGGTGGAAGCAGAACCTCTAAATAAAATATCTTCGGTAAAAGTTATTAACTTCTTGATCAGAAATGTTCTATGCAGGTACAGAGTCCCACTCAAAATCATATCGGACAATGGACTTCAGTTTGACAGCGAGGAATTCACCGATTGGTGCCAGGAGCACGGAATTCACAAAAGCTTCTCGTTTGTAGCTTATCCCCAGGAAAACGGACAAGTCGAAGCTGTCAACAAAATTTTCAAAACTCTAATCAAGAAGAAGCTTGAAAAATCAAAAGGCGCTTGGGTGGATGAACTTCCTACGGCACTTTGGGCCTACCGCACATCATACAGAACATCAACGGGGCATACTCCTTTCTCTTTGGCATACGGATCGGAGGGCATGCCCCTAGTTGAAACTGTAGTGCCTACCCACCGCAGGATCCACTACAACCCAGAAGAGAACGATGAACTCCTCCACATGTCTTTGGATCTGGTTGAAGAGAGAAGAAACAATGCAGCACTCAAAGCAGCAGCTCACAAGCAAAAAGTAGCAGCACAATACAACTCCAAAGTCAAGCACCGCAGCTTACAAGAAGGAGATCTGGTCCTCAACGGATCTTTCCGCCCCTTGGAGCACTAGATCCAATCTGGGACGGACCTTATGTAATCCATAAAGACCTCCACAACGGAGCTTACATTTTGTCAACAGTGGACGGAGAGGTGTTCCAGAGGGCATGGAACATCCAACACCTTCGTCGATACTTTTCTTAACTTGTATTGCCCATATGAAGTGAATTAACAAAGAGAATCAGTGGACGTAGGCATTTTCGTGCCGAACCACTTTAAAAATCTTGTCTCTTTTTTAACTTGTTCCTTTATATCTTGGCTGCTTGTTAACTTTATCCTTTTCTGTTGAACAAAATCCTGTGTTTCTATTCGAGATGCATCACGGCACAACTTCACCTGGACAAGACCTAACAGGCACTATATGAATCTATGCCCTCGCCAATGAGACACTTTCGCTTCAGCATCCCTCTGCTGCGGGTTAACTCATTGATCGCGACGGCCCTCAAAGCCAACTATAATGAGCCGATTATAAGCCACCGAGGAGGCCGAAACTAGCCTAGGCAGCTCATTACGGCGTTCGGCTCGACGGCAACTATGAATCGATTATAAACCCCAACATAAGGTGTGGCCAGCCAGGGGCAGTTCACAGTTGACGATCGGCACCCACGCTAGCCGGCCACGGTAAATCGAATAATACCCACGATTACGGGCCATAATGGCCCGGGTAGTTACTGTGCGCGATCTCGGCTCCGATATGTCTTAAGTGCAGCTGTGGTAAAAAAGAAAACTCCCCGCGGAGGCGTAAGATGGGTGACAAATGTCACCAAGACCCACAGCTAGGGAAAGTGACTACAAAACCCGTTTGCCACGAACTTAAGCATATCGACGTCCTTCCGTGATTGAAAGTTTTACTATTTCTTATATTCCCATTCTACTTAAAAACTTTACTCCTATCCTCTATAACGACACTTAAAGTACAGGACACGAAATAGGAGACACCCGCTGACGGAAATGAGAACTCACAACTGGATGATAGGTCACTCAGCTACATTCCATCCTCAGTCGCACAAGACATCCAAAGTTACCATCTACAACTAAAGCATGAAGGGCGGTACTTTCTTTTCTTGTACATAAACATGTAGCCATAGTTCATTCACCCGTCACACTAACATTACAAGACATGAAATTATACTTTAAGCAAGAACTTAACACCAAACACGATTAAAGCACACGCATACACACGGCTATATTTCTTATGCAACACATCAAAATAACGACATCATTCAAATATGACAAAATCAGCTTATGTTATAAAACTATATAAGAATAAAACCATTCGTTACAACGACATAATTACATAATTACAGCCTGAAAGGACATTAATGTCTTGGACTAGTATGTTTAGGAATGACAGGTAAACCAACATATAATCAGCTGCAGCAGGGCTCCGCCTCTATCCTACTAGCCCTCTGAGAACTACTTGACCGTAGGATCATAACTCCCAGCATGCTGACAAGAGGTCCCACCTGTCCAATTTAGAAAAAGAATCTATTAGATAAACGATAAGCAATCGAGTTAAGAAAAGATTGAGAGGGAAGACTTACCAGCATCGTCTCCCTGACCGTCATCCTCTAGCTGCACACCCACTTCCTCGGCAGTAAGCAACCGCATGCCCTCCTTCACCGCCGCTTTCTCCTCCTCGGTGAACTGGGCCGTACCACATCCATTCTGAAAGCTACACCACCCTCCATATCCGCCTCAGCCTTGTCCTCCTCCAAGGCCCGGAGATATATCCTAGCCATGACCCGGGGATAATCGTCCATCCATGATAGGTTGCCCTGCTTCCAAGTACAGAAGTACATATCCTGCAGCATGTCATCCATCATCCCCTCGTTCTCCTCAAACTCCCTAATACGGGCCTTAGAAGCCGACAGCTTTGCAACGACAACATCCCTCTCCAGTCGGTATCGCGAGCAGTCAGCCTGAAGGGATCTCCTCATCGCCTCCATCTCCTCCCTTAGCTTGGCCTGAGCAAGCTCTACGGCTTCAAGCCTTCAGACAACTCCTCTACCTGCTCGAGATCCGCTCTCCGAACCTTATCCACCGTTGCAATGGCCATGTCGATCCGTTCCTTGCAGGCGGCCTCCAGCTTTCGTAGTTCTGCCTTGCTAGCCTCTTCCATGGCCTTCTTTAATCGCCTGGAGGCGGCCTCATGCTGGGAAATCTGAATGGCCTGATCGGCAAGTTGCTTGGCTTGGTCGGAAACCATTAATCGCAACCGAATGTTGGCACTCCCGATTTCCTCCCCGGCCTTGACCAGTCGGGCATGATGCCCCATCAGCTTCCTCGCCTCCTCGGCAACTCGATCTATGTTTGCCTTGGCTTCCTCCCCCATGGTTACAATCCGAGTAGTCAGCAAGTCAAGATCCAGAGACTTGGCCTCATCAAGCACCCTGACCATAGGATTTCAGGGAAGCAGACGCTCACCAGTAACTTCATCAAAAGAAATATCTTGGGAACTCGGGTCCAGATCTGGATAACCCACGAAAGGATTGCGACCCAAGCCGGGACGGTCTATGCGGGTGACGGTGGGGCCCTCAGATGGCGGAGAGGGTACAAACTCAATATTCTCCTCCGCGATATCCTGAAGAGGCTGAGTAGGGGGCGGAGGATGAGACGGAGATTCGAACAGGGAGCGGCCCCTCTTTTTCCTTTGGATATCCTCCTCAATGACCCCGAGAAGAGGGCGATAGCCAACCACATCTCCGGGGCGGCTAGTCGACGGCTTCGGTTTAGCAGAAGCCTTGAGTAGCTTGTACTGGTCAAGGCGGTGCCGAATATCTGAAGTCTTAGCCGCTTTACCCGCCCCTGGAGTAAACAAAAAAGAAGAAGAAGAAAACCAAGTGTTACAAACATACATCAAACTATAATCCGAGAAACATGTGAAGAATAAAGAGAACCTTGAATCGCCGGAGCTGCCCTAGCCGAAGGGCTCTTAGAAGGTGGGTCGACACCAGTTCCGGCCTTGCCCACCTTCTTCGCCTTCTCCACCAAGGCGGATCCTTCCTCCGCCCCCTCAAAAGCCTGGTGGAAAGCCTCATCCGTCCACTCTTGAATCTCACCTACTTGCCCAGAAGACAAAGCCCCAGCGCCATCACCGCTCTGCCCTTCGCCACCCTCATCACCATGACCTTCTCTACCACTTCTCCCCTCCGCTTCGCCTCCTTCATCCTTGCCTTCTCCCTCCTCCACGTCCTCTTCCTCCGGAACATCTGGGCATGTGCTAGGGGAGGGTCCATCGGATCTCTTGAGCTTCTTCACCCCGACGACGGGAGGTACCGAGAAAGGCCTCCTCTTGCTTCTCTTCTCTGTGGCCCCGCCTTTAGCTTCGGCAGCCCTCTCCTTGGCTGTATCCCTCTGCTTAACCACTGACTGACGTGGAAGAATCAAGTTGTGCTCCAGAAGAGTGGCATTCCTGATCAGGCAAGAAGCTGACCTATCCCTTCCTGAGATGGCCTCTATCTCCGCAGCCATCTGTACCAGGCGATCATTCTCCACGACCGCAAAGCCACCTGTCGCTAGCAAGAAATAAAAGCATATAAGAAGAAGCATTGCAGTCGGGACAAAGAAATTACAAATGAAATTCAACTTACAGCCAGAAGTGAAAAGGCGGAAAGAAACAGAGTCATCCTTGACAAAGAACCATTCCTTCTTAAACATGGTGAACTTCGAGTATAAGTCCAAGACCGGTTTGAAGGACACGGTCGATTCCAAACTGATGTACGGAGACCCCTTCTTGTAGCCCCTCAGATTATACAAATATCAAATTTCCCGATTAGAAGGGGGGCACCCATACCTCCTCTGGAAGATAACGAATAGACACACTAAGATGGCATAGGAGTTGGGCTGAAACTGGAAAGGAGCCACCTTCAGGTAGATAATAAAGCTGACTATCCACGCATTGATCGGAGGAATGGCCCCGCACATGCAATGATATCGGCTATAGGCGAAATATCCTTCAGGAGGATCATACGGCATCACACCGTCTCCTGGCAACAACATACTCGCTTTGCCAATCCCAAAGGAGCGAGCTATGACATCAAGTTGCCCCTCTTTGAAGGAGCTCGGAAAGCAATCGGGAGGAGAGTTCAGAAGCTCTTGAGGGCCATATCCGTCCACTAATGACCTCGGGGCAGATCCATGTCGCGCTGGTTCTGGCTGGACTGGGGCACGTGGGAGACTCTCTTCTCTTCATAGATTTCCTCTTTTCTGATCGGATTTCCACTTTATGAGACATTTATCTTCAACACAGGAAAAGTATATCGTTAAAACATACAAACAATGTAGTCTGGAATTTCACTCATAAAACAAAAGGTCATTCGGCATTTAAACACTCCCGAATTCATTGGAAAAAGAGAGGCAATATATCATTCGGCCTTATACTCTCAGGTTCATTCGGTATTGAAAGTTTTCATGTTCATTCGGTATCAATGGTCTTTGAGTTCATTCGGTGTTGAAGGTTTTCAAGTTCATTCGGTATTGAAAGTTTTCGAATTCATTCGAAGGAAGTTTACCTGATCCAGCAGTTAAGATCGGTCCGGTACAATAGCTGATTCAGCAATCCAATTAATTCGGCAGTTCAGAATTTGATTCGGCTGTTTCAATCGGTAAGGAATAACGAAGGCCTGGGGCTCCTACTTATAGAGGAAAGTTGGATAGCCGGACCAATCGGTTCAGTTCTCGGGCCAGATATGGTTGTCCAAATAAACAAAGCACGGCATATACGAGCATATGCCCCACTTTGGGGGGCAAATGTTGGGTGTGTTTTCACCCATATGTTTCCACCCTTCACTGAACCAAGTCCATCGATTAAACCAACCTACTGCCGAATCAAGTCCTCACCTCCAACAACTACCAGTCCAGATCATGGCCGAACCAACACAGGTGCTACCGAACCAGCCACACCGAACCAACCTTCTCCTATACCACCGAACCAGCCACACCGGACCAACCTACCACATCTCACCACCGAACCAACCTTCTCCTCTACCACCGAACCAGCCACACCGGACCAAGTCGTCTCCAACTATTTCCAGACCAAGTGGATGCCGAACCAACTCTGTCAGGCCCGATTGCTTCATCCCAGGCCCACCAGCAACTATATACATCCAGGACCCCTGCCCCAACCTCACTCTATAAATAGAGGGGCAGGGGTACAACAATGGCAGACAAGTTTGAGAGCTCAAGCACGGACAGAACTTTCAGACAACTTTCATATACTTGTATACAAAGCTTTATACTTGTAATCCGAAAGAAAAAGGGGAATAAAATATAAAGTGGACGTAGGCACGTGCTGGCCGAACCACTATAAATCTGTCTTTTACAGTTTAGTCCCTGCTTTTTACATATTTGCATAAATCACCCAAATCACTAAAAACAACATAAAATCAACTAAATTCATACGACTTGGAGGTGTTTGCCCATTTTTTGTGCAAACAACTATCTTAGAGTTATTTGTTCCGCTGCTGGTGTTAGCTATTTTCTTTTCCGCTGCTATTTATTGTATCATATCTCTGATGTATATTGATAATCATTGTATCATCTGTTGTATCAGATATTGTATGTCAATGTATTGTTCTTTTTCTTCCACTGTGTTGTTTACTTAATTGTGTTATAAGCTCCGACAAACCAGATTCGACGTTTGGATCTACAGCATTTGAATATAGGTGACATATCCGGTGCCGATTTTCGAAGGTCGAGCCAGGATCGTTATACATATAATATACACAAATCATCCCTATGAAATATCTTATTCGATCTCCTATTCGAATACACAACTTTATTTTCGAACTAGTATCGATCCCCTGATTCTCTAGTGCGGACTTTAATCAGGCTCTTTGCTCAGAAACCTTTGCTTTCCTTGCATAGCTCTCAACTATGATAGAAAACTCAAGTACCCAACCATAAACCCTAATCATTGTCCGTCATCAAGAATCGACTGATAAATCCTTTTTGGATCGATGTAAACACCTCAAAGTTCCGAACTCGAATCCTAGATCAAAATTTGTGTGATGAAATGATTTACATATAACATATGTATTTATTAACCCGCAAAAACTTTGATAATAACTTTATCTTAAGTTTAAACATTTTATAAATGTGCTTCTTTATATAATCCCCTTTAATTATTTATTTTCAAATATTTTTATTTAAGGAAAATATTACAAAGAAACCATTTTTCACTCAAAATATGATTTATCTCTATTATAATTTTTTTTACAATCCTTTAACTTAGTATATTTCCTTCAACACTTTTGTTATTTATAAATCATTCGTAAAACTATTATTTAGGTTTATTTCATCTTATAACTTATGCAAATCAATCACTTTTAAAAACTTAAGTCCAAATTCTCAATTAATGCTAGAATTCATTAATAAAACATTTTTCAAGTTATAATTTCCTTTTTTTGTTTATAATCACATTTATAAATTATACTTATCCAATTTCATTTACTTAGAATATTTCACAATCTTTTAGTTTTCATAAATTCCTTAGCTCCGAGTTAGGTATGATTCAGAAATTTTTGACTACCCAAAATCGTCGAGAATCCCTCTTTATCTTATCAATTGGCGATTCCAAAGTTACCTTTAGTTTAAACACTTGTATAAAGATAACTAATCAATGATTCACATCATTTCCTTAAGAAAATTACATAGATAGAGTAAATCCAAAATGATCTAAGGAACTGGGTACCAATAGTATTATATATCCTCTTAACAAGAAGAGTAATACTTAAGAGAAGTGTTCACCATCCGAACACATCACTTGCCCATTTTTAGTTTATTTTAGAGCCACTCGAATTAGTTACTATAAAATATCTCTTTTTATTTGAAATAATACCATTTTCAAAATCCTTTAGAGATTACTTTGTAAAACCTATCTTATAAATTCATTTTATCTTATATTAATTAAGTTCATTTAAATTACCACAATTGTTTTAATCGAACATAAATTCTCATTCCTTTTATATATAACTTTTACAAAATCATTTTCTATTATTTAAATATATTTTCATCCTATATGTTCATTCCTTAAACAAATCTTATCATTAAATACCTTACAGTCAAATCGTGAAACTTAATTCACAAGGTATTTGTACTTAAACTTTTAAACCAAACAATTGATCAATTTATAATAGTAACTTAACATTATCATTTCTTAATTTATTATTTCGAATAAGTATTAAAGGTTTTAATTTCCTTATCAGATTTCTAGCTTAACGATAATCTTTATGAAACATCTTTTAGTCAAACCGTGAAATTCTAATCATTAGATGTTCATATTTAAATTTCACTAATCCTAATTTCTACCTATACAACTTTTCAAAATATATACTTTATATTCAAAATATAATCCTAGATAAAATTATTTCATTTACCATTTTTTTCAAAATCAGTGTTTCCGTTCACCTTGTTTAAATGTTTAGGAACCCTCATCGATAACGGTGATCAGGCACATCGATCAGAATCCATAAATCACTCAACAGACAAATCAACACAAAATATTTTTATTAGTCACTAACAAATACGCGCTCATATATAATACACTCAAACTCATTCTAGGGTGTTACTAACCGTATCTCTAATGCGTTACTCATCCTAGGGTATTACTAACCCTATCTCTGATGAGTCTTTACCCAACCAAAGCCAAGGTTCTCGCTAAACCTTCAGCTCTGATACCAAATGTAACAACCCGTTTTTCCGTACCCTTTGAATCGACAATAAACTACACATGTCCAACTCAAATTGCATGAAAAGACGGATCATTAAGGGTAGAAAGAAAAATAAAGACAGAACAGAATCTCACACGAATGGAATAACATATATTATTTCAATAATAATCTTTACAGCAGAAAAATTTAAATACAATATCAGAGTCTAACCTAAATTCAAACTAGATAGTTATAAACATCTGTCCTTACAATTGCTGACAAACAACAAACAAAATACACTAAACAAAGCAGATAATAGAATACGTCCATACTATGGTGAAGATCTATAGCTCTCCTCTGGAGACTCCAGCAGTCTACAATTAAACCTGAAACTACTCGGATCTGACCCGAGTATTGAAAATACCCGGATCAGGCTTGATAAACCAGCGTGAGATACTCGAACTTCAAAATGACTATGTTATCAAAACCTTTGAAAAGAAGGGTATCTCATAAGACCACGCCCACACATAAACACAGACGGGTTTTTACCTTATGATAACCAAAACACTTCATACCAAAATACACTTGATATTATTTTAATGACATTCTTTTGAAAACACTTTTCAAATAAACTTATTCAAATAAGATATCAATATCTGGACTAAGTCTAATGGAATATATCCGGACTGGGTCAACGGAATATACCGAACGGAATATATGATACTAGAAAGGGTAGCTGAAATGTTTGCAAAATTCATTACAGCTATTTTGGGAACACAATCAAAATCGTAAATATCGTATTGGGTTTGGATTTCCATCATGATAGGAAACTAGTGACCTTTTCTCCGATCCACGCATAACAAACATAGTTCCAATGGTGCCCTAATCACTTTTCTCAAACTAGTCACTTGGAACTATACTTTCTACACTACAAATGATAACCGGTAGTTCCCTGCTTTTCTTAAGTTAACCATTTTGTCCACATGGGGCAATAAATGCCTTGAGGCCCAGACATATCTGGTACCAGGGCTCAGAACTTCTGATAACCCAAATCACTACTATTCGAAATGCGAGCATATATCTGACCACATAGAATCCCATCATAACCGAGATGTGAGGCTCGCGAAGCTACGATCAATTTCTTCAAAGCCACGCTTTTCATACAAAACCATGCTTTGATTATAACAGGTTCCACTTTGAATGCCACATGCCATTCCATGTCACACGACAGATTTCTAGAAAAGTATAACTTCCTGAGCTCGTATGTCACGGGAAAGGGTGTCAAGCTGAAAGAAGTTGCCTTCTCCGCCACCAACTGATATACATTTATAGAAACCACTCAAATGTGATTTAGAATATAATGTCAGACAAACATCCATACAAGTTCGTTCAGGGATTGAACGAAACCGAAGGCACTCTCCTACTACCACTAGTAGCGAGTATTCCTTGCAATCCAAAAAATCTCCATCATGAGGAGACCACTGCTATAAATAACCCTATAACGGGAGCTACCCAGAGCATGTTCAACAAGCAATCCTCACATTATGAAGATCCACGGTCTTCAATAATCATCATCTTCAACATGTCTTCACTTTCGAACGTATACATTGGTTCGAAGTTATTTTCGAATAGGAATCATCCAAATCCGACTCTGGTTCCTTCGAAGCCAATCATCGCTTTAAAAAGATGTTAAGTTCATATGTGGATATCAATCATCAATCAATTACTTCATCTTTTAAATCAAATATCTTTCTTAGATATAATCTTTTCAAGTTATTCCATTTTCTTTTCAAATGTATATGGAATCATTAAGCCTCATTTATCAAATCATTTGATTCATTAAACCTTTCTTAAATCCTAATCATTTTCTCTTTTACTTAGGAAAACTTTTCCAAATCATTCATTAAATCTTAATCGAAGATTTCTTATATTCAAGTCATAACTTTTAACTTAGGGAAAATATTCCCAAATCATTCATTGAATCTTAATCAAAGATTTTCTTTCTTAACTTCAAATCATATTCTTGCAAATCAAAGATTTTCGTAATAGAGCACTACTGTCATCTTAGATATGATAAATTTCACCTCCAGGGACTAATGGAAAATTTCACCTTCAGGGACTAATGGCAAATTTCACCTCCAGGGACTAATGGCAAGTAATCCTACATCATGAAGATCTTTCTCATCAATATGTTTTATTTTCGAAAATTAGTTTGAAGGGGTTTTCAAATAGAAATCATCCAAATTCGATCTCAGTTCTTTTGTACAAACCACCGAATAAAAGATGTTAAATGGTTATTTAACATTCAAAGAATTTGTTTCTTTTCTTTTATTTTGAAAAAACTTAAATATGATCTTTTTAAAGCATCCGGGTTTTCTTTCGATCCATTCCACCCCTCGCCTAAAAAGAGAAAACATATGCCAGGTATGTTTAGGGTATTGGTTGCTCCATCCCTAACCTTAGTTTAAACACCATGTTTTACCTTCCTAGATCTCACAGGCAGGACAAATGTACTAGTTGTATCCGCATATTCAGATTGTTGTTACATTCAATATTCTTCACTTTTTTATTTAAGTGGTATAAACAATTCATCTTAACAATTTATTCAAACTCTTATTAAAACTTCCAAATCATCTTTACATTACTTAATTATTCCTTTAAAATCATTCACAAAAGATTTAGAAAATAATTGTTAAGTTTTAATCTTCTTTTAAAAAGTCGTAGCAACGGTAGCAGAAAAGTGCTGCAGATAGTACTTTATAAGCTTATTTGATTAAAACAACTTTTTAATACTTGAAAATTCATATTTTCCATTTCAAATCTCTTATAAACCATTTTAATAGGTTTATCATATTAATTTCATATTTTTAATCATTTAAAAATATCACTTATAAAGAAATCCTTTCTGGATTCCGAACTGCAAAACCACGATGTTTTTAGAAAATTGTTTTGGACATATTTCAAAATCTACTCGATGAAATCTTAATTTTCTTTCTTCATTGAAAAAATATGGATATAATAGACCGGAAAATTCTTATCTCGAAGAATTTCGAGCTATATTTCACTTTGTACACACATTTAACTTTTATGGCGCGAAATCGCAAACTACTGTTACGCGACACGCATAGTTTTGACTTGTTTTTCAATTTCTTTTCAAACTTCTTGGAAACACCTTTAAATGTTTATAACACGTTTCTAAATCATTTTAAACTCATTTTAAACAACATTTCCGTCATTTCAAATTCATTTTTTATTTCATTTCATATTATTATGTTATATAATTATAATATCATTTAAATATTTTGAAATCATTAAGAGGCTAAATAATTTCTATACACACATTTTTATGGATTTAATTCTCATTTAATTAATTATGGTTAATTACTAATCATTTCTCTTATCATTTATCAAACAAGTTATCAACCACATAATCAATCACATAATCAACCAATTTGCAACCAAGTTATCAAACACTCATTTAACATATTTAAACTTTTCAAATCATTTTACTTGAAATAACTTATGGATTAATTAATAAATAAGAGTACTCATCTTTTAAT
Source organism: Allium cepa (assembly GCA_030765085.1). Taxonomy (NCBI): domain Eukaryota; kingdom Viridiplantae; phylum Streptophyta; class Magnoliopsida; order Asparagales; family Amaryllidaceae; genus Allium; species Allium cepa. Next base: position 750,468,530 of record CM060931.1, on the reverse strand, counting down.
CAAATTGTTCACTTCCTACCAACATTCATATTATCCAACACTTCACTAAATCCCCTTATCTTCACCAAATCTTTTCCGTAGACTTTCCTTTTGATTTTGGCAGCACTTCCTTCTCTTTTTCCTGCTCCGAAGCTTCACGACTTGCTCCTCCTTCTTGATAGGTTTGGCCTTGCCTTGATCATCCCCTTCCTCCATCATTTCTTCATTTATTAGATGCTAAACCATGTTCTAATGGTATTCTAAGGTCTTTGGTAAAGTTTGATGGTGTTTGGAGTTGATTTGGTGTGGTTTTGAAAAAGTTAGTAAGCATTTGGAAGAGAAGAAGAAGAAGCCTTTAATGAGGTAGAGAAAAGCTTGGAAAAGGAAGAAGAAGAAGAATGAAAAGTGTGAAAAAAAGCGAGAATGTTGTTGGTATTTATAGAAAAAGAAATGAAGTGGTAAGTTACCAAAATATCCCTTTACCAAATTATCAAAATATCCTTATTTACTTATAAAGTAATCTTATTTTTTTTCAACACTTAACATCGCATTTCAAATCATTATTTTATGTCATTTTCACTTAGATATTAAGTAAATTAAGTAATAATTATGTTTCTTTGATTTGATGTTTTACTTTTGCTTTGAAGTGACATTTTTGTGTTTTTGTGCTTACTTTTTCTTAATTGTTTTCTAGAAGTTTCTAACCTTTTTAGTAAAAGTAAACTTGATTAGTGAATTAATTAATACTTACACTGTTTGAATATATGTTTCTATATAAGAAAATAAAGGTGCGACGACTTTGCGACAACTTTTAATCGACAAAATGTCGTTTTTCGACAAAATGTTTTACGGTCATATTTTGACGTTTTAGTTAAACTATTTATTTATGTAAACCAAATTTAAAAATGAACTTTTTACTTCTTTAAATAAATTAAAGCATGTCTCTTTATATTTAAAAATCATATTTAAATAATATCAAAATCTCTAATTTTACGGTGTGTGTAAAACTGACAAAATGCGACAAAATTTGGTTATTTTTGAAAAACGATTATTAACATACTTTTAAAATTTTTATTATACTTCCATTATCTTTATTAGATGTTTTCAATGATATCTTTTTAAATAAACATTTAAACCTATTAATTTAAGCATTCATTTATTTTTAACAAAACTTAACTTTTGTTGATTTGTTCTAAAATCCAAATTTATACGTTTTAAATTATCAACTATAAGAATAGATAATTTATCTATTATTATCTATTATATATAACTTGTTTATTTAAGTTTTAAGCCTCTTTAAATTTAAAACAAACGAAATCTCTCTTTTTTAAAGTAGCGAAATTATGGGTCGTTACATTCTCCTTTACTTAAAAGAATTTTGTCCTCGAAATTACTCAAAACAAAAGTTTGCCCAAAACATTTATCTTTAAACTTAAATCCATATAATATACACAAATCACCCTTATGAAATATCTTATTCGATCTCCTATTCGAATACACAACTTTATTTTCGAACTAGTATCGATCCCCCGATTCTCTAGTGCGGACTTTGATCAGGCTCTTTGCTCAGAAACCTTTGCTTTCCTTGCATAGCTCTCAACTATGATAGAAAACTAAAGTACCCAACCATAAACCTTAATCAATGTTCGTCATCAAGAATCGAGTGATAAATCCTTTTTGGATCGGTGTAAACACCTCAAAGTTCCGAACTCGAATCTTAGATTAAAATTTGTGTAATGAAATGGTTACATATAACATATGTATTTATTAACCCGCAAAAACTTTCACAAAAACTTTATCTTAAGTTTAAACATTTTATAAATGTGCTTCTTTATATAATCCCCTTTAATTATTTATTTTCAAATATTTTTAATAAAGGAAAATATTCCAAAGAAACCATTTTTCACACAAAAGAAGATTTATTCTATTATAATTTTTTTTACATCCCTTTAACTTAGTATATTTCCTTTAACACTTTTGTTATTTATAAATCATTCGTAAAACAATTATTTAAGTTTATTTCATCTTATAACTTATGCAAATCAATCACTTTTAAAGACTTAAGTCCAAATTCTTAATTAATGCTAGAATTCATTAATAAATCATTTTTCAAGTTATAATTTCCTTTTTTTAGTTTAATCACATTTATAAATTATACTTATCCAATTTCATTTACCCAGAATATTTCACAATCTTTAAGTTTTCATAAATTCCTTAGCTCCGAGTTAGGTATGATTCATAAATTTTTGACAGTCCAAAATCGTCGAGAATCCCTCTTTATCTTATCAATTGGCGATTCCAAAGTTATCTTCAGTTTAAACACTTGTATAAAGGTTACTATCAATGATTCACATCATTTTGCTTAAGAAAATTACATAGATCGAGTAACTCCAAAACGATCTAAGGAACTGGGTATTACCAATAGTATTATATATCCTCTTAACAAGAAGAGTAATACTTAAGAGAAGTGTTCACCATCCAAACACATCACTTGCCCATTTTTAGTTTATTTTCGAGCAATCGAATTAGTTATTATAAAATATCTCCTTTTATTTGAAATAATACCATTTTCAAAATCCTTTAGAGATTACTTTGTAAAACCTATCTTATAAATTCATTTTGTCTTATATTAATTAACTTCATTTAAATTACCACAATTATTTTAGTTGAACTTAAATTCTCATTCCTTTTATATATAAATTTTACAAAATCATTTTCTATTATTTAAATACATTTTCATCTTATATGTTCATTCCTTAAACAAATCTTATCATTAAATACCTTATAGTCAAATCGTGAAACTTAATTCACAAGGTATGTGTACTTAAACTTTTAAATCAAACAATTGATCAATTTATAATAGTAACTTAACATTATCATTTCTTAATTTATTATTTCTAATAAGTATTAAAGGTTTTAATTTCCTTATCAGATTTCTAACTTATCGATAATCTTTACGAAACATCTTTTAGTCAAACTGTGAAATTTTAATCACCAGATGTTCATATTTAAATTTCGCTAATCCCAATTTCTACCTATACAACTTTTCCAACATGATAGGAAACTAGTGACCTTTTCTCCGATCCATGCATAACAAACATAGTTCCAACGGTGCCTTAATCGCTTTTCTCAAACTAGTCACTTGGAACTATACTTGCTACACTACTACTGATAACCGGTAGTTCCCTACTTTTCTTAAGCTAACCACTTTATCCACATGGGGCAATAAATGCCTTGAGGCCCAGACGTATCTGGTACCTAGGGCTCAGAACATCTGATAACCCAAATCACTACTATCCGAAATGCGAGCATACATTTGACCATATAGAATCCCATCATAACTGGAGTGTGAGGCTCGCGAAGCTACGATCAATTTCTTCAAAGCCACGCTTTTCATACAAAACCACGCTTTGATCATAACATGTTCCACTTTGAATGCCACATTGCCATTCCACGTCACACGACCGATTTCAAGAAAAGTATATCGTCCTGAGCTCGTATGTCTCGGAAAAGGGTGTTAATCTAAAAGAAATTGCCTTCTCTGCCACCAACTGATATACATTTATAGAAACCACTCAAATGTGATTTAGAATACAATGTCAGACAAACATCCATACAAGTTTGTTCTGGGACTGAACGAAACCGAAGGCACTCTCCTACTACCACTAGTAGCGAGTAGTCCTCGCAATCCGAAAAATCTCCATCACGAGGAGACCACTGCTATAAATAAATCTATAGTGGGAGCTACCCAGAGCAAGTTCAATAAGCAGTCCTCACCCTATGAAGATCCACGGTCTTCAATAATCATCATCTTCAACATGTCTTCACTTTCGAACGTATACATTGGTTCGAAGTGGTTTTTGGATAGGAATCATCAAAATCCGACTCCGGTTCCTTCGAAGCCAATCATCGCTTTAAAAGGATATTAAGTTCATACATGGATATCAATCATCAATCAATTACTTCATCTTTTAAATCAAATATCTTTCTTAGATATAATCTTTTCAAGTTATTCCATTTTCTTTTCAAATGTATATGGAATCATTAAATCTCATATATCAAATCATTTGATTTATTAAACCTTTCTTAAATCCTAATCATTTTCTCTTTTACTTAGTAAAACCTTTCCAAATCATTCATTAAATCTTAATCGAAGATTTCTTATATTCAAGTTATAACTTTTAACTTAGGAAAAATATTCCCAAATCATTCATTAAATCTTAATCAAAGATTTTCTTTCTTAACTTCAAATCATATTCTTGCAAATCAAAGATTTTCATAACAGAGCACTACTGCCATCTTAAATATGATAAATTTAATCTCTAGGGACTAACGGAAAATTTCACCTCCAGCGACAAATGGCAAGTAATCCTACATCATGAAGATCTTTCTCATCAATTTGTTTTATTTTCGAAAATTAGTTTGAAGGGGTTTTCGGATAGAAATCATCCAAATCCGATCACGGTTCTTTTGTACAAACCACCGAATAAAAGATGTTAAATGGTTATTTAACATTCAAAGAATTTGTTTCTTTTCTTTTATTTTGGAAAAACTTAAATATAATCTTTTTAGAGCATCCGGGCTTTCCTTTTGATCTATTCCACCCCTCGTCTAAAAAGAGAAAACATAGCCCAGGTAAGTTCAAGGCACTGGTTGCTACATCCCTAACCTTAGTTAAACACCTTGTTTTACCTTCATAGATCTCACAGGTAGGACAAATGTACTAGTTGTTTCCGCATACTCAGTTTGTTATTACATTCAATATTCTTCACTTTTTTATTTAAGTGGTATAAACAATTCATCTTAACAATTTATTCAAACTCTTATTAAAACTTCCAAATCATCTTTACATTACTTAATTATTCCTTTAAAATTATTCACAAAAGATTTAGGAAATAATTGTTAAGTTTTAATCTTCTTTTAAAATTCGCAGCAACGGCAGCAGAAAAGTGCCGCGGAAAGTACTTTATAAGCCTATTTGATTAAAACAACTTTTTAATATTTGAAAATTCATATTTTACATTCCAAATCTCTTATAAACCTTTTTAATAGATTTATCAAATTTACTTCATATTTTAATCATTTAAAAATATCACTTATAAAGTAATACTTTTCTGGATTCCGAACTGTCAAACCGTGATGTTTATAGAAAATTGTTTTGGACATATTTCAAAATCTACTTGATGAAATCTTGATTTTCCTTCTTCATTTGAAAACTACGGATATAATGGACCGGAAAATTCTTATCTCGAAGAATTCCAAGCTATATTTCACTTTGTACACACATTTAACTTTTATGGTGCGAAATCGCGAACTACCGTTACGCGACGCGCGTAGTTTTGACTTGTTTTTCAATTTCTTTTCAAACTTCTTGGAAACAAATTTAAATGTTTATAAAACGTTTCTAAATCATTTTAAACTCATTTTAAACAACATTTCCATCATTTCAAATTCATTTCTCATTTCATTTCATATTATAATATTATATTATTATAATATCATTTTCAATCTTTTTAAATATTTTGAAATCATTAAGAGGCTAAATAAATTCCGTACACACATTTGTATGGATTTAATTCTCATTTAATTAAATATGGTTAATTACTAATCATTTATCAAACAAGTTATCAACCACATAATCAATCACATAATCAACCAATTTGCAACAAAGTTATCAAACACTCATTTAACATATTTTAACTTTTCAAATAATTTTACTTGAAATAACTTATGGATTAATTAATAAATAAGAGTACTCACCTTTTAATCAAATGGTTCACTTCCTACCAACATTCATATTGTCCAACGCTTCATTAAATCCCCTTATCTTCACCAAATCTTTTCCGTAGACTTTCCTTTTGATTCTGGCAGCACTTTATTCACTTTTCCCATTCCGAAGCTTCACTACTTATTCCTCCTTCTTGATAGGTTCGGCCTTGCCTTGATCATCCCTTCCTCCATCATTTCTTCACTTCTTAGATGCTAAACCATGTTCTAATGGTATTCTAAGGTCTTTGGCAAAGTTTGGTGGTGTTTGGAGTTTATTTGGTATGGTTTTGAAAAAGTTAGTAAGCATTTGGAAGAGAAGAAGAAGCCATTAAAGAGGAAGAGAAAAACTTGGAATTGGAAGAAGAAGAAGAATGAAAAGTGTGAAAAAAAGTGAAAAAGTGGTAAGTTGCTAAAATATCCCTTTACCAAATTACTAAAATATCCTTACTTACTTCTAAAGTAATCTTATTTTTTTTAACACTTAACATCACATTTCAAATCATTAATTTATGTTATTTTCACTTATATATTAAGTAAAGTATGTAATAATTATGTTTCTTTGATTTGATGTTTTTCTCTTTGCTTTGAAATTACATTTTTGTCCTTTTATGCTTACTTTTTCTTAATTGTTTTCTAGAAGTTTCTAACCTTTTTAGTAAAGGTGTGATGACGTTGCGATAACTTTTAATCGACAAAACGTCGTTTTTCTAAAATGTTTTACGGTTACATTTTGACGTTTTAGTTAAACTATTTATTTATGTAAAACAAATTTAAAAAAGAACTTTTTACTTCTTTAAATTAATTAAAACATATCTCTTTACATTTAAAAATCATATTTAAATAATATCAAAATCTCTAATTTTACGGTGTACGTAAAACTAACAAAATGCGATAAAATTTGGTTATTTTTGTAAAACGATTATTAACATACTTTTAAATTTTTTATTATACTTCTATTATCTTTATTAGATGTTTTCAATGATATTTATCTTTTTGAATAAACATTTAAACCTATTAATTTAAGCATTTATTTATTTTTAACAAAACTTAACTTTTGTTGATTTGTTCTAAAATCCAAATTTATACTTTTTTAAATTATCAACTATAAGAATAGATAATTTCTCTATTATTATCTATTATATATAACTTGTTTATTTAAGTTTTAAGCCTTTTTAAATTTAAAACAAATGAAATATCTCATTTATAAAGTAGCGAAATTATGGGTCGTTACAAGGGGAGAGGAAGAAGAAGTGGAGATGGGTTCACAGCTCTCTAATAATACACTGTGAAATTTATATTATATTGGGAAGAGGAGAAAAGTAATAGAGGCAGGTAGCTATTCACCATCAAATATGTGATGAACAAGCAATACTAAATTGGAATAGAACGTTAACAATGAAACGTGCCACACTCAATAGAAAGAAACAGAAATGATAACGTCAAGCATGGGAATTCAACGAGCCATAATGCAGTGACAGCTTGATTTTCCACCATTGGCAGAATTTAAATAGTCAAGGTTTCAAATGCGTACCGTTACCACGAATTGCTAAATCATCTCATACACATCGGACCTTAAAACACAGAAACAAATATACTGTTGAGATCAACACGATGAGACGATCAAAATGGTATATAGATATCCGTGATAAGATTGAATTATAAAAATTCGAATTTCCGCTAGCGGAAAATGCAGAAAAATGACAGAAAATAAGATCGACGGAGCTAAAGAAGTTCGAATTTGATGAAACAAAATTTGATGTCTCACCCAGAAGACGATTTAAAATTTTTCTATACAAAAATATTTCAATTTTGGAAATTAATTTATTATCATCAATTATTAACTAATTTAAATTGAAATAGAATTATACACTAAAATAAACTTCAATGTTATTAGATGAAAATTTACCAGTCGCTATGTTTAAATAGACGCATTCTACATAATACATTTTTATTTTCAAATTTTGTTGTTTAAAATTTCACAAAATTTCAGTTAATTTAATAAATAAAATCACAAAAATTTTGGGTTGTTACACTCTTCTCCACTTAGAACTTTTCGTCCCCGAAAAGGAAGGGTATAGGAGAATAGAACAACTAGAAAGAAAAATAGATTGAAAGACAAGGACAGACAATAATTTTTAAAACTATATAAATTTCACTTTTAGTTAATTAATATTCAATAATTTGGTTAAACCCATTTATTGTGTCCATAAATAGTCATTTACAAACTTTGCAAATCAAAATATTTCCATTTATATGTTATTGAAACATTAAATCCATAATTCATAAATTTATTAATTTATCTCAAGATATTTTCAAACATTATTAATAAATCAATAATCATTTTCTTTAAATATGTTTTATTTAATTAATGACTTTTAAAATACTAACAATCTTCTATTAGACCATGTAGTATATAAATAAACAATATTTTAAAAGGATATATTCAAAAAGGAAAGAAGGTAGATTCAGAAAACAGAATATAGGTGAATAAATAAATTTCAAACCATAAGAATTTCAATTTCAAATATTAATACAAAATTTCTTTGTTCGTAATTCTTTTAAAATAAAATACTTTATATCGAAACAAATTTTCCTTTGAAAATACTTTTATTACTCGATGTTTCAACAAGTTTATCCTCGTTCTTGCAAACTCTGGCCATGCGTTGATCAGGTGCAAAGTTAGAATTCTTCAAGTATTTAGTAGACCTATTTCAACACCCAGTAAAAAATACTTGAAGAACCTTCAAACCGATATGGAAAGTACAATCCAAAAAAATCACCTAGATTGCAGAAACATAATGGTTACGCCAGAATCCCCCCAGGAAACATCCATACCTTTTAAGCAATAGCTGCCTTGCGAAATACACCACGATAACCAAATTTGTGGACCACGGGATACATAACAATGGTTACGCTTGGATCCTCCAGCAAACATCCGTACCCTTTAAGCAATCTCTGCCTTGCAGATTATGCCATGACAATAAAACCGGTAGATCGCAACATACATAACAATGGTTATGCTTGGGTCCCCCAGGAAACACCCGCACCCTTTAAACAATCTCTGCCTTGCGGATTACGCTACCCAAGAAAACGACCATGGGTTATGCCATGGTAGGATGAATATCACATCCAAAAAACTAAAATCAAAGAGAATAATATCGATAGAATGAATTCACAATATGGCCACAAAGCGGATATCAAGCAAAAGACACTTTCCATATCTTTACTTCGAAAATATATATCACATAGTACCTTTCCAAATCACTTTCAAATATCATACTTATATAAAGTCCACTATATATAAGATTCCATTTCAAACCGAATACTTTCCAAAATCAATAGTATATCGAATCACACTGTGATATCCCGGAAATTTGGCAATACAAATTTAATAATCTGTGTTTAAAAATTTATTTGATTTGATAATTTTTGATAAAAATTTTTTAATTGATTTAATAATATTCTTTTAATAAATATTTAAATTAGAAGACTTTATCATTTCAAAGCTAATAAATTGTTTTCTGTTTATAACATATATAATTGTATATATTGTAAATTGATAAACTTTGATTTGGAACTTAATAAATGAATCAACTTTCTAATTTTAATTTATAATTGATAAATTTGAAATTTGATTTAAATTTAACATTTAATTGTTCTAAACAATTTAATAAATAATTATATAGGTTATATTAAAGGAAAACCCTATTTGTTTAGATTTATATTTAATTAACTTGAATATGAATTTAAATTAGATGAACATTAAAAACTTAGTTGTATTTTCTTTTTAAATTATTGCTTGAATCTATATATATAAGAATTTAAAATAAAATTTACATATGATCTTAATTTATTAAGTAATAGAAGTAATTTATGATATCTTTTATAAATCATTTTAAATATTGTTTAATTTGTTATTTTCAAATGATATTGATAATACTTAGTTTTTATAATCATAAATAGGTTGTTAGAAATAGAATTGTTATTTTTAATTTTAATAAGAGTTATATACGCATATATATGTAACTTGATTTTTAAAAATGGATTTGATAAATTAATTTTAAAATTTGAATTTGATGTTTGAAAATTTGAAAGAGTAAATACATAAAGATATTTGAATAAGCTTGTATTTATATTTGTTTGTTTTCATTTCAATTTAAAAAGAGATAAACTCATTTATATATACATAAGGATAGTTAATTAAGATTTAAAAGCTTTTATAACCCATTTAATTTGAATTAAAATATACTTAAAAGACATGTGTAAAACTCTTAAGATTCTTAAATTACATGTGTTAAGCCATTAAGTAAACATTGTGACAAATGTTAAAAATTGAACAAATGTCCTAATTCATTTTTCTATTTCTTTTATTTTTTTTTAATTTAATCAAAAATCTACTTATATTAATATATTTTTTCTCATCTCATTCTTTTTTCTGTTCTTCATTTTCAACTTGAGAAAATCTGAAATCAAAACTAAAATCTGCAAAACTTCATCTTCATGTTCAAACAGAAATTCCTGTAAAAAATAAATCTCCTCAAAAACCAAATGAAAATCTGTTCAAATGAAATCTCCTCAAACCAGTAGCTCCCCAAATACAAACCTGAAATTTATTTCTTCAACTCATTAACCTGTATAATCAAATTTGTTATCACCTTAAAATAAAATCTGCAACTACATAGCTCAAGTATGCCTGCAATTCATTAACTTGCATGCACCTGAAATTCATTTGCAATTTCAAAGCTGAATGAATGTCTGCATTTTTATCATCCTGGAGACAAATATGCAACTGTAATTTTGGGAAACACAAAGTACTACCACAACTCCAAGTTTAAAAAGCAAAGCAACTGCAGTTTAAATAGTAAAGCACAATTCAAGTTCAGGATTCAAAGCATTTTCTGTACATGGTTGCTCTGCTCAGGAAATCGGTGAGTAACATTTTAACTAAAATGATTTAAGTAATATAGTTGCTTGATTTACTACTGCGATAATCATTTTGGAATGGATTAATATGATGATATCCTCTATTATATGTTTGAATGCATGTTGTGATGTTTTGCCTGTTCTAGATTCCAGATTTTTGTATGTTCAAAAAAATCATGACTTCATCATTGTTACAGTTTAAGATTTTTACTAGCATGTGTGTAATAAGTAAAGTTTTTAATTTTAGTAAATATGAAAGAAAAATGAAAACTGACATGTTTCTGTAAACTCAGTAATAACAGAACAATGAAATATAAGAAGAAAAAATTTGATTATCCTGATTCATTAATTCAAGAATATAAATTGATTACACAGACCAATACTTGAATTTTAAAACTAAAATCAGGAATTTTAGTTTAAGAATGACTGAGCAATTCAGGTTTAATCATAAATCAAAGTTTGGGTTGGAACTGTAAATCAAGAAGGTCGTGATGGCCAGGGATGTTCCTGGTGATAGAATGGTGATAGGAGAGTTGGAAATAAATAGATGAACGTGGATCTGTGCAGTGAGGCGAAGGGGATTTTGGATTGAAAACTTTAAACCTAGTTTTCTATTCCTCAGGGAAAATGATCACCGCAACCTCCTGAGGTGATCGAGTGGTCCCCTAATCGAGTTGATGATAGATGGGCTGTGGAGTAATTCGTGGCCGGAAGGAAGGATTCTCTGGTGATCGGATTTTAGTGTTGTACCAAATTATGGGTTTTCCATTGCTGTATTGTTGAGCTCGAATGCTCAAATTCAATTTAGGGATTCTGAAGTTTCTTGGATGATCGGAATTAGGCTAGGGGGTGATTGGAGACTTGCGTGGATGGTCGTGAGATGGCGGAGGTGACGATAACGGCGGTGCAGGTGCACGGTTGTCATGTTGTGTCAGCGGTTTATTTTTGGGGACGAAGGGCTTGAGTGTTATTTCGAGTAGAATTGTATTTTACTCGAAGCGTGTGCTTGTTGGACTCGAAGAGTATAGATGTGAGGCTCGGTACTGTGTTATAGGAATGTGAAAATCTGACAGTACCTTAAAGATTTAAGTGTATTCGATTGGAATGTTACTCGAGTTTTACTCGAGCGATTTTTGTGTTTTTGCTTGAGTTAATCTAGAGTAGTCTCGAGCGAATTATAGGTAGCTCGAGTTAGTTTGTTCCAGTTTAAAATTTGACTTATTTCCCAAATTTAAACTCAAATTTAAAAGTATAAAGCAAAAATTTAAATTAGATTTTAAATCTAATTTTAAATTATAGATTCAAGGTTTAATTTGAATCATAACTGGATATAAATAAGTTTAAATTCAAATTTTGTTTAAAATAACTTTAAAGGAATTATTGTTTAAAAACGATTTTTAAAGAAATTTGAATTTAAATTGGAATTTGAATACGCAAAGAAATGTTTTAAATAAAGTTTAAACTGATTCAAATCAGATGTTGAATCTTTGATTTAAAATAAATTCAAGTTTTATAGATTTAAGTATTTTAACAGTTTTGAATGATAATGTAAAATTTGAATGTTTGAATTTCAAAAGAATTTGTTTTAAATCTTGTATAAATATCTTTTATAAGTATTATTTATCATATAATGTATAAGTTTTAAATTGGTTTTAAAACTTGGTGAAATTAAATTATAGTTTAATGGTTTGTTACACATTTAATTATTAGGATAATTAAATGAGTAATTAATTTATTTTAATAAATTAATGAATGAATGATTACTTAAAGTAATTAAAGGTTTAATCTTAAAAGTTTAAGGTTAATTATTTTTAGAATAATTAACTTGTAATTAAGAATAATTAATTAAATAAGATTAGTTTTAATTTAATGATTAATAATTAATTAATCAAGTAATAATGAATTAATTAAGTTTTAATTAACACTTAATTATTTAATTAATTAAGGGTTAGTTAGTGAGTTATTAATGATTAATTAATTTGTAATTAATAATGATTAAAATAAGTTAATTATTTTAGAAAATAATTAATGAATTGTTAATAGTTAATGAAGGTCATTAACTATGGATTATTTAATAATTAATTAATGTGACTAATTTTAATTATTAATTAGATTAATTAATTTAAAGATAATCATATGTGTAAGTTATTAAGTATAATTACTTATGGAAGTAATTAAGGAAATTAATTACTTATTGTAATTAATTGAGGTTAATTTGATTAGATTAAGTTAATTAATTAAGTTTAATTAATTTAAAGTAATCATTTGATGATTTGTAAAGTATAATTACTTAATGTAATTAAATAAAGAGAAGTTACTTAAGGTAGTAATTAATGGTAATTGCTGGATGTAATTAATTGAAGATGATTTGATAATTGAGGTAATTTAAGTATAATTACCTTGTGAATTCATCAAGGAATTAATTTGAGATAATTAATTATGGAGTAGTTAATTTGTTTGGTAAAGTATTTAAGGGTAGTTAATTATTGAATGGAGTTAATCAAGAGAGATTAACAATTATGATTTAAATTAAGATTAATTACTTAATGTAATTAATTTAAATAAGGTAATTTATTTAAATGTAATTAGAAATCATTAATTAATATAATTAATGATGTAATTAAGATTGATTAATTAAGATTAATTAATTAATAATAAGTGATTAAGGGTAATTAATTAATATAATTAATTAAGGATTAATGTAATTAATTATAGGTAATTAATTAATTGAAGTAATTAAAGTTTAATTACTATTTAGTTGAGAATAATTAATTTGTAAAATTAATTAAGGATAATTACATGAATGTAATTAAGAGTAATTAATCAAGAGTGATTAATTATTGATTAATTGATTATAATCAATTAAATGGTTGAGTAAGCAAGTTATAATTTGATAAAGTAATTAATTTAATTTATTTTAAATTAATTAAAGATGGGGTGATTAATTTAATTCATTTTAAATTAATTAGAGCTGAAGATAGTTAATTTAATTCATTTTAAATTAATTATAGGATGATAAGTAAATCATTGCTTATGGATGAATGGTTGAACTTGATTGTCTTGGATGCTTTGTGATCTCAGTAATGAGATAAATGATATTGTATGGATGTTTGATTGTATTGTGATGATAACATAGGTTATCTATTGTGATGATGATACATGGTATATCTATATGATATTGATAATGTGAATTACCTGTTATGTGATAATGATTGATTATGAGTTATGATTTATGAGTTATCTATCTGTGTGTGTATATAGATACTGTAATTAAATTGTTTTAAACCTTTAAAACAACTTGGACCTTAAAAGACACGCTTTGGATTTCGATGAGACCGGGATTGGGTTTCCATATTTGGATATCCGAAACCACATCGATTCCAAATAACATTAGGTCGTGTATCAAAGTGGAGCTTTGTGAAGACTCGAGGTGTAAGGACTATGAGTCAGAAAAACTCTGTGGGTGATTCCGTAATGAGTTGACGGAATTAGTTCTTATAGGTTCGAGATGGTGATTCAGAGTGCAAGGGTTATCGTCGTTAACTCAGAGGGTGATTCCAATACGAGTGTAACGAGATAATGCCTTCGGTTTCATTCGAACCCGGAACGAACTTGTATGGATTGAATGCTTTCAGAACATCGTCAGGTGGACGATGAGCATTCTAAGAGATATGTCCTATAAAGGTAATCGTAGCCTCAAGCCTCATCAACCGGGAATGGCTAAAAAAGGGGAGGTGCAGCAAGGCTTCGTGGGTAGCTCCCACTGGAGAGCAAGATTTTCCCCTGTCTAGAGGTCCCTTTTTATTCGGCTGTGTGGGCGGTTGGAACGTACGCCAACTGCAGGGTTGTCTTGTTCGGAACTATTCAGTAAGGAATGGGTCTGGCTTTGTGTTGCAGGGGGTCGGGAGTGATCCTCGGTACGTTGATCTAGGCCACATACTGTGACGGACGGTACCCCAGTAGCCCTGCCATTGTATGGAATCCAAAATCCAATAAGTGCCAACGGTTTTGATTGTATTACCCACTTTTGTGGCTAGTAGCTGGAATTTAATAGATGTAACAATTTCGGCTATTTCATATTTACTTGAAAACCCTAGACACTATTATAATATCACTGGATTTCCTATCAAATGTTTTGGTTAGCTTAAGGTAAAAACTTTTCCATGTTTATGTGTGGGAAGTCATACGTGATACCTTTTCTTTTCAAAAGGATTTTCAAATTTAAGCAACTTTAACCTGTTACTCACACCAGACCCATGTCTGACCCGGAGTTTATTTTTGTTTTTCATAAACTCTTGGGTACTCAAATTTTTACGAGTAGCCAAGGGATTCAGGTTGGCTTTGACGAATATTGGAGGAGCCATGGAGCAGGAGGCTTCTGCGTTAGTTATTTAGTATTCCGCTGTGTGTTCTGTGTTGTCTCTGAGTTGTATTATGTTGTAAATACTAGACAGGTGTTTATAACTGTCTAGTATGTGTTGTATATCTATGTACTCTGATAGTAGTTGTAAACTATGTAATATTTTATATTATTAATATAATTTATTCGTTCCGCTGTTTAGATTCTGATGTGTTGTTTCTTTCTTCTTCTCTTTCTTTCTATTCTCTATCCCTTTCTTTCTTATTAACGATGCGACTTCCTAGAGTCTGGAAGTTGGGTCGTTACTATGACGCCCCACCTCTATACCCACGCTAGCCAAGAACACTACGGTGTAGTGCTGTCAACTAGCACGGAGAATAAGGCTGTTGAGGAGCGACCATCAATAGTTGGCCTTACACTAGTATTGGTTATCTCGATAGGAGTGATTATATATATATATATATATTCTTTCATTTTTCATCTCTGATTTTTTTCCCCCATCGAAATACCCCAATTCCAGTATGAAACGAACTACGATGGTTCATGATAGTTTAGAACAGTAAATATAAAATAACAACACAGATAATATAAATGCGGAACACAAATGAAACAGAAAGTCTCATATATATATATAAAATAACTGATGTCAGTTACAATACATTCACACGGTACATATGATACAACTACAACAGTCGACTAAGGAAGTTACATATACAAGTACATTAACGTATTTAATATACATGAACACATATCTTCCTATACAATTTTACAGACTACTACAAATGACGACGACTACTCCAAAAGATATGAAAGAACTTCATAGCTCTAGCAGCAACCCAAAGCAGAATATCTACAACCTGAAATACTCAGTCTGACCCGAGTATTAAATTTAAAAGAAAATAATACTCGGGTCAGTCTAATTCAAACTCAGTTATTAGTGCACAGAAGCAATAATAATCAAATAATGAATAGACGACAGTAACTAAACCAAATCAGAATGCAATTCAGAATATTGAATTGAAATAAACAGAACAGTTCGAACCATTGAAATATCAATTAAAATATTAAGATGAGTAGGGCTGCAGTACACGCACGCGTGTACTGCCTCGCCACTACAGCACATGAACTACGCAAAAGGTTAATAAATCAAAACAAAATAGAATATCACAAAACCATACCGTGTGGCTGCAGTTCACGCTTGCGTGCACTGCCTTGCCACTATAGTGATGTCGTACCTAAAAACTCAATACCGTGTGGCTGCAGTTCACGCCTGCGTGCACTGCCTTGCCACTACAGTAATGATGTACACAATCGGGCACAAGGTCAAACCCAAAATAAAAAGACGGATTCAACACAGGTGAAATTCCAAAATCAATATGAAACTCAGGTGCAATAAAAATTGAATAGTGACATGCACAAACATAAGGACATGTAAGAGAAACATGTCGTAACTACAAAGCTAAGTCACTTACGAACTGCACAGGTCAAGTCAGTGACTCAACACAACCGCGGCAGCAGCAACAGTGCAGTAGTGCACAGAGAACTCCACAAGTCCAGTAAGATAACCAATATAACAAGCTAAATGTTCAAGCTACTGCACAATGCAAATGAAGACCAGTCCACAAGTATACCCAGTCACACGCATATATATGATCATGAGGCTTCACAGTGTACAGACCATATGAAGGAAGAGCACATGTTAACTGGATAGCAAGTGCCACCCAATGATGTAAGAAAATGAACAGATAGGATGGAATTAAATCATTGGAAACCTCACAACCAAGTCAGACTTCACTAAAACAATGGACCAGTGCATAGTGACAGTAAGGAATGTATGCAACAATATAAACATGGAATGGAATGCAACTACAAGGCATGAAACCATAATGAAACAGATCAGTTTTGAATACAAGTCAAAACTAGGGACATGTAACAAATGAATGGTCGGCTACAAGTAAATGGTCAAAGACCAGTTCACAAGTAAGAAGGCATAAACCCACACCAACATAGTCTGCATATGCACAAAGCAAATGCATATGAACTTGATGGCAACAGTTCAAGGCACTGTAACATTACATGAAACTGAGATTGCAACTTAATTAGAAATACATATGAACATGATGGCAACAATTCGAGGCACAATAACACTACATGAAACTGAAACTTCCAAAATGAAGCAAGAACAAATGTACATGAGTTATGGTATGTAGGACTTGATGCTAAGGAGAACAAGCTACACACATTTTACACTTTACAATTTAAAAATGTCAGGACAATGCATTATGTGTACTACAAAGCTAACCCATATGACATGCATATAGGGATTTCAAGTGAACTTAACAAGATTGTCGAATCCAAATGCTACTGAGGAATGAATAATGCAAACCAACATCAATGACACGGCCTCAAAATGAAATGGTTATAAATAACCCTATATGCACACTGCAGCAACTCAAGTGAACAGAGGTGGCACAAGGAACTGCAGACCAACCAGATTAATGATGCATGTGGACTCAGAACAATATATAGTGACACATGGTAGTAGTGAAAACTCAAATAACCAAACTACTCGAGTGAATTCGACAAAGTATGTACACAAGTAACCAAACTGCAACAGGCAACAGTATGCAAGTGCAAAGACAAATGCACATGTCACCAGAAATGAAGCACTGCAACTCAAAGAGCATCAAAATGCAAATCATGATGAAACACAGCAGCAACCATCAAAATCAAACATGACATTGCAGACTAGTTCAAGAGCATCAGGATATACTACCGATAAGAACTCATGAGAATGGAATGCACCAGCCAAAGAAACACAAATATACAGAAACGAGAACCACTTCACCAAAGTCAAAATATATTCAAGTTGAAGCCAAAAATCATCAATATGTAAACCCAAAATCAAATGACCGAAGTCACCAAAAATCAGCAAGATGATTTAAACCAAATATCATACAAACAAAAATCACTGCATTTAAAACTCTACGAACCCGAGTCTGACTAGATGTGAGTAAACAACTTTACTCACCTGAATCGAAGCAACGGCGAGCTAAATCAAGTGGCCGCAAACCCTAGCAGCCATAGCAAAGTCGAAGTGACGATCGAAACCCCAATTTGGGAAGAAGGGGTAGGAGCGATCGAACGTAGCCGCCATTAATTTCCTCTCGACCGATTAGGGCACGCGAATGAAAATGAAGGGGGATCGGGTCAAAGAACGTAAAGAGGGGGATTGGGTTTTTAAAATTTTTCACGGCCCAAAAAAAAGGTAAAGCCAAATAAGTAAATAAAAAAAATAAAAATAAAAAGAAAACTTTTATTTAAAGTCCTAAATTTCTTTTATCAATTTATAAATTAATTTTAATTCAAAATTTAAAAACTTCAAATAGAAGTTTGTGTCAATATTAATCGTTTAAATTGTTGATTATAATTGACGCAAAATACCGGGTTGTTACAGACTCCCCTCCTTAAAGAAATTGCGTCCACGCAATCCTAAGGAATAGATGGACAAAAGGTAACAACCATAAGAGCATGAGAAGGTAAGCTTTTAATTTCATAAAAGAAATTCTCAAATTCTCAACAAAGTTTGATTATCAAATAGATAATCAGAATAAAGAAATCTTAAAACAGCAAAATCAGCAAATCTAATTATCAACAAAGATAACTAGAAAACACAAATATCTAACTATCAAAAACGATAATCAGGAATTACCACAACGGTAATCAAATTTCAAATCACAAATATTTAATTATCACAATTGATAATCAAATCTCAAATCGCAAATGTTTAATTATCACAAACGATAATTAAACCACAAATATCTAATTATCACAAACAATAATTAGAAACAATAAATATCTGATTATCAAAAACTATAATCAGAAATCATAAATATTTAATTATCACAATTGATAATCAAATCTCAAATCGCAAATGTTTAATTATCACAAACGATAATTAAACCACAAATATCTAATTATCACAAACGATAATTAGAAACAATAACTATCTGATTATCAAAAACTATAATCAGAAATCATAAATATTTAATTATCACAATTGATAATCAAATCTCAAATCGCAAATGTTTAATTATCACAAACGATAATTAAACCACAAATATCTAATTATCACAAACGATAATTAGAAACAATAAATATCTGATTATCAAAAACTATAATCAGAAATCATAAATATTTAATTATCACAATTGATAATCAAATCTCAAATCGCAAATGTTTAATTATCACAAACGATAATTAAACCACAAATATCTAATTATCACAAACGATAATTAGAAACAATAACTATCTGATTATCAAAAACTATAATTAGAAATCATAAATATTTAATTATCACAATTGATAATCAAATCTCAAATCGCAAATGTTTAATTATCACAAACGATAATTAAACCACAAATATCTAATTATCACAAACGATAATTAGAAACAATAAATATCTGATTATCAAAAACTATAATCAGAAATCATAAATATTTAATTATCACAATTGATAATCAAATCTCAAATCGCAAATGTTTAATTATCACAAACGATAATTAAACCACAAATATCTAATTATCACAAACGATAATTAGAAACAATAAATATCTGATTATCAAAAACTATAATCAGAAATCATAAATATTTAATTATCACAATTGATAATCAAATCTCAAATCGCAAATGTTTAATTATCACAAACGATAATTAAACCACAAATATCTAATTATCACAACCGATAATTAGAAACAATAACTATCTGATTATCAAAAACTATAATCAGAAATCATAAATATTTAATTATCACAATTGATAATTAAATCTCAATTATCTGATTATCACAAGCGATAATCAGAAATCACAAATTTTCAATTAACGAGTCCGAAATTAACCGAAATAGCAAACGCACATGACCCATAACCACGAGTTTTACTAAATCGTTTAATTCACTTCATCGTTTCCTTGAAAGTGCAAAATTGTGTATTTTAAATAAATAACATTTTACGTTCTCAAACGGACAAATCCGGAATTAAGCGAATCAGTAAAAGAAAGGGGTCATAGTCCTCGATTTTTCTGAAACGTTTAATTCGCTTCCTCATTCTTTTGAAAGCGCAAATCGTAAAGATTTTGAAAACAATTTTGATTTATATTTTGAAATATTTTGAAGAATAACAAATTTTTAAAACACGTGATTAAAATAGCAATGTCAGTAGCAACTTCGACATACGTCAAAATTTCATCGAAATAATTGGCATCAAAATATAATACCAATGAATTTTCGTTCATCAAAAATGTCACAAGAATCTTCTCAAAGATAGAAAGGGATATCATACCCTAAACTTGTATTCATAACAAGTCAATAACACACGAATTCACCAATGCACAAGAATTGATAAAACTTATCAATAGAAATCACGAAAGTTGGTGAAGCACAAATTCTAGAAATCTACACAAGAAATCCAGAAATCACAAGATAAGAGTATGAGAACTCGAACGGAGTATGAAAACTCGAACGGAGTATAAAAACTCGAACGGAGTATAAAAACTCGAACGGAGTATAAAAACTCGAACGGAGTATGACATAGAATAAAAGATATGGCATAACATAAAATATCCATAATGACATACTACTATAAGTATGTAAATAATGATCAACAGGAGATCAACCGATGAGGGGTATGGCATAAATATGAAATATCCATACTGACATACGACTATAAGTATGCAAATAATGATCAACAGGAGATCAACCGATAAGAGATAATCAATATCACAAGAATCTTCTCAAAGATCCAAAGAGGTAACATACCCCAAATTTGTACTCATGACAAATTAATAACATATGAATTCACCAATGCACAAGAATAGGTGAAGCATAAAATTTCCAGAAATCAACATAAGGAATCTAGAAATCACAGAAAAAGGGAAAGAGGCCTATCACATGACGGTCCGAAGACCATGGGGAGCTACCCCGCATGTGTGAATGGAATCACACAGATTGAGGTCAAGACTAACCAAAAAGCAGAAAGGTATGTGTGAATGGAATCACACAAGTGGTGTCTAGTCTGACCATCAGAACAATCATCATGATCAACGAGGAGTGTCAATTACACTAAGCATGTGTGAATGGAATCACACAGATTGAGGTCAAGACTAACCAAAAAGCAGAAAGGTATGTGTGAATGGAATCACACAAGTGGTGTCTAGTCTGACCATCAGAACGATCATCATGATCAACGAGGAGTGTCAATTACACTAAGCATGTGTGAATGGAATCACACAGATTGAGGTCAAGACTAACCAAAAAGCAGAAAGGTATGTGTGAATGGAATCACACAAGTGGTGTCTAGTCTAACCTCGCAATGAAAGAGACATCGCGCAATTGCTAGTCTAATTCATAAAGCGATCATCAAGATCAACGAGAAGTGTCAATTACACTAAGCTAGTAAATATAAAAGTTTAGCTTCATGTCCCATAACCACTAGCTTAACTTAAATGTTTGCGAACAAACTGTACATCTTCACTAGAAAAATGTCACAAGTGGTTCAATCGAACAAGTCCAAAAATTAACCGACGAAGTAAACGCAAGCGTTTCATACCACTTGTTTTGCTAAGCCGTTTAATTAGATTTCTCATACGAGTGAAATAAAGGTTTGTATATACCAATAGATTGGAAAACGGTTTAGGAAAAGATTTTGATATTGAAAATAGAGTTGAAAACATTTTGATAAAAGAGTTTTGATATTTACTACTAGTATTGAAACATTTATATTTTTAAAGTGACAAATCACAAAAATGATTGCAGAAACAATCAACCACAAGAATTCACATACGAAGACGTGAATAGAATCCAAAGAAATCGATACTGTATCCATCCAAAAGTATGTTCACGAAAATCCCGAAGAAAATGTTATCAAAGTTGCTAATAAATGATAGCAATAAATCGGGAAATTAACAAGAATCGATTAAATTTGGAAACCAAATCAATTCACTAAAATTCACCTTCGAAGACGTGAATAAAGTCCAAAGAATTCGATTCTAAATCCATCAAAGTAGGAATATCCAAAAATTCCAGAAATAGAAGTTTTCAAAGTCGACAAAGATGACAACAACTAATCGGAAAAGAAGAATCGATTGACAAATGGAATAATGAAACCAAACGAGCATAAATGCATAAATGACTTCAACAAAAAATAAAAATCAAGTCAATGCTGAAGTCAACAATTAATGGCCATAATAGAGTACAAAACGATTCAACATCATCATCAAAGAACTCAACGGCAAACCAAGTCAGAGTCTTGGAAATCAAGAATTTAGAAATTTCTCAAAAACAAAGTGACCGAAGTCGAATGGAAATCAAGCCGAAGAAAACATAAAATATCAAGTTCAGAATCGCTGAGATTCGAACAAAATCAATCATCGGCTAAATCAAATCAAAGCCGAAAAAACAAGAATCAAAATCAAATGCATATGAATAAGCGTTAGGAATTCATACCTAACAATCAAAGACAATCATATGCAAATATGAAAGATAAAACGTCGACAAATAGTTGTAACACATGTACTATCTAAGTTACGTTTTATATTTGTTCTAAACCCCAGGCTCTGATACCAAGTTGTGACGCCCCACCTCTATACCCACGCTAGCCAAGAACACTACGGTGTAGTGCTGTCAACTAGCACGGAGAATAAGGCTGTTGAGGAGCGGCCATCAATAGTTGGCCTTACACTAGTATTGGTTATCTCGATCGGAGTGATTATATATATATTCTTTCATTTTTCATCTCTGATTTTTTTTTCTCCCATCGAAATACCCCAATTCCAGTATGAAACGAACTACGATGGTTCATGATAGTTTAGAACAGTAAATATAAAATAACAACACAGATAATATAAATGCGGAACACAGATGAAACAGAAAGTCTCATATATATATAAAATAACTGATGTCAGTTACAATACATTCACACGGTACATATGATACAACTACAACAGTCGACTAAGGAAGTTACATATACAAGTACATTAACGTATTTAATATACATGAACACATATCTTCCTATACAATTTTACAGACTACTACAAATGACGACGACTACTCCAAAAGATATGAAAGAACTTCATAGCTCTAGCAGCAACCCAAAGTAGAATATCTACAACCTGAAATACTCAGTCTGACCCGAGTATTAAATTCAAAAGAAAATAATACTCGGGTCAGTCTAATTCAAACTCAGTTATTAGTGCACAGAAGCAATAATAATCAAATAATGAATAGACGACAGTAACTAAACCAATCAGAATGCAATTCAGAATATTGAATTGAAATAAATAGAACAGTTCGAACCATTGAAATATCAATTAAAATATTAAGATGAGTAGGGCTGCAGTACACGCACGCGTGTACTGCCTCGCCACTACAGCACATGAACTACGCAAAAGGTTAATAAATCAAAACAAAATAGAATATCACAAAACCATACCGTGTGGCTGCAGTTCACGCTTGCGTGCACTGCCTTGCCACTATAGTGATGTCGTACCCAAAAACTCAATACCGTGTGGCTGCAGTTCACGCCTGCGTGCACTGCCTTGCCACCACAGTAATGATGTACACAATCGGGCACAAGGTCAAACCCAAAATAAAAAGACGGATTCAACACAGGTGAAATTCCAAAATCAATATGAAACTCAGGTGCAATAAAAATTGAATAGTGACATGCACAAACATAAGGACATGTAAGAGAAACATGTCGTAACTACAAAGCTAAGTCACTTACGAACTGCAGAGGTCAAGTCAGTGACTCAACACAACCGTGGCAGCAACAACAGTGCAGTAGTGCACAGAGAACTCCACAAGTCCAGTAAGATAACCAATATAACAAGCTAAATGTTCAAGCTACTGCACAATGCAAATGAAGACCAGTCCACAAGTATACCCAGTCACACGCATATATATGATCATGAGGCTTCACAGTGTACAGACCATATGAAGGAAGAGCACATGTTAACTAGATAGCAAGTGCCACCCAATGATGTAAGAAAATGAACAGACAGGATGGAATTAAATCACTGGAAACCTCACAACCAAGTCAGACTTCACTAAAACAATGGACCAGTGCATAGTGACAGTAAGGAATGTATGCAACAATATAAACATGGAATGGAATGCAACTACAAGGCATGAAACCATAATGAAACAGATCAGTTTTGAATACAAGTCAAAACTAGGGACATGTAACAAATGAATGGTCGGCTACAAGTAAATGGTCAAAGACCAGTTCACAAGTAAGAAGGCATAAACCCACACCAACATAGTCTGCATATGCACAAAGCAAATGCATATGAACTTGATGGCAACAGTTCAAGGCACTGTAACATTACATGAAACTGAGATTGCAACTTAATTAGAAATACATATGAACATGATGGCAACAATTCGAGGCACAGTAACACTACATGAAACTGAAACTTCCAAAATGAAGCAAGAACAAATGTACATGAGTTATGGTATGTAGGACTTGATGCTAAGGAGAACAAGCTACACACATTTTACACTTTACAATTTAAAAATGTCAGGACAATGCATTATGTGTACTACAAAGCTAACCCATATGACATGCATATAGGGATTTCAAGTGAACTTAACAAGATTGTCGAATCCAAATGCTACTGAGGAATGAATAATGCAAACCAACATCAATGACACGGCCTCAAAATGAAATGGTTATAAATAACCCTACATGCACACTGCAGCAACTCAAGTGAACAGAGGTGGCACAAGGAACTGCAGACCAACCAGATTAATGATGCATGTGGACTCAGAACAATATATAGTGACACATGGTAGTAGTGAAAACTCAAATAACCAAACTACTCGAGTGAATTCGACAAAGTATGTACACAAGTAACCAAACTGCAACAGGCAACAGTATGCAAGTGCAAAGACAAATGCACATGTCACCAGAAATGAAGCACTGCAACTCAAAGAGCATCAAAATGCAAATCATGATGAAACACAGCAGCAACCATCAAAATCAAACATGACATTGCAGACTAGTTCAAGAGCATCAGGATATACTACCGATAAGAACTCATGAGAATGGAATGCACCAGCCAAAGAAACACAAATATACAGAAACGAGAACCACTTCACCAAAGTCAAAATATATTCAAGTTGAAGCCAAAAATCATCAATATGTAAACCCAAAATCAAATGACCGAAGTCACCAAAAATCAGCAAGATGATTTAAACCAAATATCATACAAACAAAAATCACTGCATTTAAAACTCTACGAACCCGAGTCTGAACTAGATGTGAGTAAACAACTTTACTCACCTGAATCGAAGCAACGGCGAGCTAAATCAAGTGGCCGCAAACCCTAGCAGCCATAGCAAAGTCGAAGTGACGATCGAAACCCCAATTTGGGAAGAAGGGGTAGGAGCGATCGAACGTAGCCGCCATTAATTTCCTCTCGACCGATTAGAGCACGCGAATGAAAATGAAGGGGGATCGGGTCAAAGAACGTAAAGAGGGGGATTGGGTTTTTAAAAATTTTCACGGCCCAAAAAAAAGGTAAAGCCAAATAAGTAAATAAAAAAAATAAAAATAAAAAGAAAACTTTTATTTAAAGTCCTAAATTTCTTTTATCAATTTATAAATTAATTTTAATTCAAAATTTAAAAACTTCAAATAGAAGTTTGTGTCAATATTAATCGTTTAAATTGTTGATTATAATTGACGCAAAATACCGGGTTGTTACAGTTACACACACTTATATAGATTTCGATTATATAAGGTTTCACTTTTCAAATTGAGTACATTTCCAAATCAATAGTTTTCAAATCAGCTTCATACTTATACAGATCAATTTTATATAAGTACGATAACTCCCAAATCAAGTCTTTAATTAAAAAGGTTCTCAATTAATTTAAGCATTTATTTATTTTTAACAAAACTTAACTTTTGTTGATTTGTTCTAAAATCCAAATTTATACTTTTTAAATTATCAACTATAAGAATAGATAATTTCTCTATTATTATCTTTTATATATAACTTGTTTATTTAAGTTTTAAGCCTTTTTAAATTTAAAACAAATGAAATCTTTCACTTTTGAAGTAGCGAAATTATGGGTCGTAACAAGGGGAGAGGAAGAAGAAGTGGAGATGGGTTCACAGCTCTCTAATAATACACTTTGAAATATATATTATATTGGGAAGAGGAGAAAATTAAAAGAGGCAGTTCGCTATTCACCATCAAATATGTGATGAACAAGCAATACTAAATTGGAATAGAACGTTAACAATGAAACGTGCCACATTTAATAGAAAGAAACTGAAATGATAACGTCAAGCATGGAAATTCAAGGAGCCATAATGCAGTGACAGCTCGATTTTCCACCGTTGGCAGAATTTAAATAGTCAAGGTTTCAAATGTGTATCGTTACCACAAATTGCTAAATCATCTCATACGCATCGGACCTTAAAACACAGAAATAAATATACTATTGAGATCAGCATGACGAGACGATCAAAACCATATACAGATATCCCTGATAAGTGTAACAACCCTGAATTTTAAACAATTTAATTTGAAAATATTTAATTAATTTTAAATATTTGAATGATGGTTTAGTTTGAATTCCCAATATAACTATGAATTTGGCGATTAAATTTTAGAATTTAATCTATTAAAAATTGAATAAAATTTTGAATCTTCAATTTTAAGTTGATTAAAAATAATTTAAAAGCTTAGAAAATTCACATTGATTATACTGAAGATAATAGAAACTTCAGAATTGAATTTGAAAGTGATTCGTCCAGTTTTGGAATTTTATCGTTTAAATTGAATTTATAAATAGCCTTCCGAGGCATAGTCTCGGAATTTGACGAAATCAGTTCCATTGGGTCCGTAATGTTGAATTATTATCGGATTTCAATTTTCGTGGCGTTCGGAGTTGATATGTGAGCATACGACATTTAAACGCGTTGAAATTGTATTGAGAAAAACAAATTGAATTCAAAATTTAAAAATGAAAAAAAATATAGTATAATAATATATATATATATAATAAAAAGAGTACCACTGCCTTACTTTTATCAGCTACAAACACGCCAAAATCTAGGCCTTCAACCACGCCCTAAACCACGCTAAAATCACGTCTCCCCTTTCTCTTTTATACCCGAAACCCTCTTCTTTTCATCAAAAAAAAAAATCAAACGAAAAAAATTAATGTCTTCCTATTCGCTCGTCTTCCTCTTGTGCTCAGAAATTAGGGCTTGCTCGTTTGTCGCTCTCCTCAGTTGATTTCTTGGCTCTTCGTTTAAGGTGAGTGATTTATGTCCCTCACATCTAATTCAATACCAGGTGTCGATAGTTGATTTTGGTTTCGATGTTGATTTTGAACTATTCGATCTTCTCTGTCATCTCTATTTCGATTTCGATTTTCTCTGATTGTTGTTTGGCTTCGTCTCAGCCGTTCGATTTTGCCTTGCCTTAATAGTGGCTTCGGCCCTTGACATTGTTCGATTTTGGTAAAGCACGACATTGATTTTTGCTTGGCACATTGTCGACTTTTGTCACTTGAAAACTGCAGTTGTTTGAAGTAAAATAAAATGTTTTGGAAAAAAAAAATTTCTACTGTTACACTATCATCTGGTTTCATTTGTCTTTGTTAGAATCTTGAAGTAGTCTTCATTGTTGCATTCTTTTGCTTCGAGCATGTTGTCTGCAGATGCTTGGTGCATTCATGTATATTGGTTCAGATTTGTACTAAACTTGTTTTTGTGTCTTTCTTCCATTTTCATCTGTGAATATTGTCGAGTCTGATTGTATAGCAGTTGTACATGTGTCTTGTGATCTTCATATATGAGTCCTTTGCATCCATATACTTGAGTCTTTGCCTTTTGGTCTGCATCATTGCTTGACCTGTTGCACTATTGTCGACACTGGGTTGCATACCTTACTGCATTCACTCCAGATATTCTTCACTTTTGTCTATGTTGATACTGTATGCTTGCATATCCAAATTTCATATGTACTGTTCTTTGATGGCTGATCATTTGTATACATACATTCTTGTATGTATATATGTGTATGGCCACTGCATTCTGAAATCTTGAGTTTGGTTTGTCTACACTCACTACTGTCTTTGTAGTTGATCAATTTTGTTTGAACTGAATCATGCAGTTCTATTTTTGTTGCATTTTTGAATATATATGTTGATTTGAGCCTTTTTATAGTTTCACTACAACTTGGGTTAGCATAATTAATATGTTGATACACTTGTTGTATATCTGAGCATTTGAGATGCATTGAGCTCGTGTGGTCTTCATTCATGTACAGTTTGCATTTATATTGCCTCTGACCTTTTGGGCATGCAAACATTATTTCATGTTGTAGCTTCACTTGTATCTCTTGTGCACTTTGACTTTCTTGTGCCTTTTTGAACTGGTTTGTGATGTATTTTGTCACTGTTTATTTGATCCACTTGTGACATTTGTTGGGTCTTGGCATTCTTGTTGTCCAGACTTGTACATGATATTTTTGATTTGCTTGTGTATATGTATGTTGCACCACTTGTTGTTACACTGGTAGTTTTAAATTGTCACATGCAGTGTGCACTACTTGTTGGTGTTGATATTGCATGTTGAATTGTTGCACTGTGGTTTCATGCCTTATATTTACATACATCTTGCAGTCGTGTTGTACATGATTGTAATTCGAAACCTGGGTAGCTTGTCACTATGTTGCACTTGCTTGACCCAATATGGAAGTTGTATATTTGCAGTTGCCCTTGCATACTTGTGGTGGCTGTAATTTTATTTGTATTGCACATAGGCAATTCTCATGTGCTTTGATGCTGTTTTGATTTGTTGAAGTTTTGCATCTGAGTTCTTTTGTTGAAGTCTCGTGATCTTGAGGTGGCTGCATTCTTGTTGCAGTTTGCCCTTGATTGTTGCCGTTGCGTTGAGTCACTGACTTGACCTCTTGCACTTTCGTTGTTTCAGTTTGATACTCATCCTTGACCTGTTGCACTGATATCACTTGATGTACAGTGCATTGTTGCTTATGTACACTTGTGTTAGTGGTTACCCTTGTTTTTTTTTCTGATTCGCCAGTCCTGTTGTGTGCTGTCTGCACTTGTTTCTCCCCATCCTCAACAATGAAGTTTGGGTCTTGTTAGCTTGAGTTTTTGTTGCACCTACTTACTTGATTAGTCTGTAGCTCCAAGTAGCCATCTCTGATCTTTGGTGGTGACTGCATTCTTGTTGCAGTTTGCTCTGGATTCAAAGAGGCCGCAATTTCATTTTGTATAAAATATCACACTTGTTGACGTGTGCAGCCATGAGTTGTTTGGAAACTTGTTTCTTGAGTTTACTTGAGTATATGCAAACAGTTGCATTTTAAACCTGGCCATGTTGCATAGGGTTTGGTGTTGCAGTTGTGTTGAGTCACTGACTTGACCTCTGCAACTTTGATTTCTGATAGTATTCTATGTTGAGATGATTTCATATGTTGTTGTGGCGAGGCAGTGCACGCAAGCGTGAACTGCAGCCATGCAGAGTTAACATGTTGTTGTGGCGAGGCCGTACACGCGTGCGTGTACTGCAGCCCTACCAAATCTGATGTTTTAATTGATGTTTTCCTATTGTTGGAAATTTATTTTGTTTTATGTTGCCAATTCAATATATTTTAAATCGCATTTAGATGATTTTGTCGTTAATTGCCGTTTAGGCAATTTTGACGTTTTTTTCCCTAAATTACCTTCATTAAAAATCCCTTCATCTGTCTTCATTGATAATCTGAATCTACTGATTTGATGTTTAACACTGTTATGTGTTATATTTACCGTTATCCGATTTCTTGTTAAAGGATCGGATAGGTAAATTTATATTTGACTGTCGTCTAATTGTTGTTTGATTATTATTGCCTCTATGCACTAATAACTGAGTTTGAATTAAACTGACATGTGTATTATTTTCTTTTGAACGTAATACTCGGGTCATACCCAGTATTTTACAGCTTGACCATTTTCGGGCAGCGAAGTTAGAGAGAGTTGGGGATAACGCTTCACTTTAGCTTTTCAGGGATTTATTTTTGTACTTAAAGAAATATTCCGCTGTATAAATTTAATTCATTGTATAAACTCTGATATATGTACAAAAATTCATTTATGTGAAATATAATTATTCTGTGTTTCTGTGGCTGATTCTGTTTAAACTCATTAAACTGAATAACAATCCGTCATTTTGAACGTTTCAAGTTGGTTTAATTACCGACTGGGGGCGGTCAGAACGGCGGGTCGTTACAATAAGATTGAATTATAAAAATTCGAATTTCCACTAGTGGAAAATGCTGAAAAAACGCAGAAAATAAGATCGACGGAGCTAAAGTAGTTCGAATTTGATGAAACGAAATTTGATGTCTCACCTAGAAGATGATTTAAAAATTTTCTACAGAAAAATATTTCATTTTTGGAAATTAATTTATTATCATCAATTATTAACTGATTTAAATTGAAATAGAATTATACAATAAAATAAACTTCAATGTTATTAGATGAAAATTCACCTGTCGCTATCTTTAAATAGACTTATTCCAAATGCTAAATTTTTATTTTCAAATTTTGTTGTTTAAAATTTCATAAAATTTCAGTTAATTTAATAAATAAAATCACAAAATTTTGGATCTTTACACTCTTTTCCACTTAGAACTTTTCGTCCCCAAAAAGGGAGGATATAGGAGAATAGAACAACTAGAAAGAAAAATAGATTGAAAACAAGGATAGACAATAATTTTTAAAACTATATACATTTCACTTTAAGTTAATTAATATTCAATAATTTGGTTAAACCTATTTATTATGTCCATAAATAGTCATTTATAAACTTTGCAAATCAAAATATTTCAATTTATATGTTATTGAAATATTAAATTAATAATTCATAAATTTATTAATTTATCTCAAGATAATTTCAAACATTATTAATAAATCAATAATCATTTTCTTTAAATAGGTTTTATTTAATTGATAGCTTCTAAAATATTAATAATCTTTTATTAAACCATGTAGTACATAAATAAACAATATTTTAAAAGAATAAATTTCAAAAAGGAAAGAAGGTAGATTCGGAAAATAGAATAGAGGTGAATAAATAAAGCCGAGCAGATAAGGTAGATTCAAAAGAATAGTATCGGGCATGAATAGTTAATTCAAACCATAAAAATTTCAATTTCAAATATTAATACAAAATTTCATTTTTGGTAATTCTTTTATAATAAAATACTTTATATCGAAACAAATTTTCCTTTCAAAAATACTTTTATTACTCGATGTTTCAACAAGTTTATTCTCGTTCTTGCAAACTCTGGCCATGCGTTGATCAGGCGCAAAGTAAGAATTCTTCAAGTACTTAGTAGACCTGTTTCAACACCCAGTACAAAATACTTGAAGAACCTTCAAACCGATATGGAAAGTACAATCCAAAAAAATCACCTAGATCGCAGAAACATAATGGTTACGCCTGGATCCCCCCAGGAAACATCCGTACCTTTTAAGAAATCGCTGCCTTGCGAATTACGCCATGATAACCAAAACTGTGGACCACGGGATACATAACAATGGTTACGCCTGGATCCTCCAGGAAACATCCGTACCCTTTAAGCAATATCTGCCTTGCGGATTATGCCACAATATATAAAACCGGTAGATCGCAGCATACATAACAATGGTTACGCCTGGGTCCCCCAGGAAACACCCGCACCCTTTAAACAATCTCTGCCTTACAGATTACGCTACCCAAAAAAACGACCATGGGTTATGCCATGGTATGACACTCGAATATCGCATCCAAAAAACTAAAATCAAAGAGAATAATATCGATAGAATGAATTCACTATATGGCCACAAAGCGGATATCAAGCAGAAGACACTTTCCATATCTTTAATTCGAAAATATATATCACATTGTAACTATTCAAATCACTTTAAAATATCATACTTATATAAAGTCCACTATATATAAGATTCCATTTCAAACCGAATACTTTCCAAAATCAATAGTATATCAAATCAAACTTATATAGATTTCGATTATATAAGGTTTCACTTTTCAAATTGAGTACATTTCCAAATCAATAGTTTTCAAATCAGCTTCATACTTATACAGATCAATTTTATATAAGTTCGATAACTCCCAAATCAAGTGTTTAAGAAAAAAAGGTTCTCAATTAATTTAAGCATTTATTGATTTTTAACAAAACTTAACTTTTGTTCATTTGTTCTAAAATCCAAATTTATACTTTTTAAATTATCATCTATAAGAATAGATAATTTCTTTATTATTATCTTTTATATATAACTTGTTTAATTTAAGTTTTAAGCCTTTTAAATTTAAAACAAATGAAATCTTTTATTTTTGAAGTAGCGAAATTATGGGTCGTTAGAAGGGGAGAGGAAGAAGAAATGGAGATGGGTTCACAGCTCTCTAATAATACACTTTGAAATATATATTATATTGGGAAGAGGAGAAAAGTAAAAGAGGCAGTTCGCTATTCACCATCAAATATGTGATGAACAAGCAACACTAAATTGGAATAGAACGTTAACAATGAAACGTGCCACATTCAATAGAAAGAAACTGAAATGATAATGTCAAGCATGGAAATTCAAGGAGCCATAATGCAGTGACAGCTCGATTTTCCACCGTTGGCAGAATTTAAATAGTCAAGGTTTCAAATGCGTACCGTTACCACGAATTGCTAAATCATCTCATACACATCGGACCTTAAAACACAGAAATAAATATACTATTGAGATCAGCATGACGAGACGATAAAAATGGTATACAGAAATCCCTGATAAGATTGAATTGTAAAAATTCGAATTTCCACTAGCAGAAAATGCCAAAAAAAGGCAGAAAATAAGATCGACGGAGCTACAGTAGTTCGAATATGATGAAACGAAATTTGATGTCTCACCCAGAAGATGATTTCAAATTTTTCTACAGAAAAATATTTCAGTTTTGGAAATTAATTTATTATCATCAATTATTAACTGATTTAAACTGAAATAGAATTATACAATAAAATAAACTTCAATGTTATTAGATGAAAATTTACTTGTCGCTATCTTTAAATAGACGTATTCAAAATGATAAATTTTTATTTTCAAATTTTGTTGTTTAAAATTTCATAAAATTTCAGTTAATTTAATAAATAAAATCACAAAATTTTTGGATCTTTACACCCTTCTCCACTTATTTTTCGTCCCCGAAAGGAAGGATATAGGAGAATAGAACAACTAAAAAGAAAAATAGATAGAAAACAAGGATAGACAATAATTTTTAAAACTATATAAATTTCACGTTAAGTTAATTAATATTCAATAATTTGGTTAAACCTGTTTATTATGTCCATAAATAGTCATTTATAAACTTTGCAAATCAAAATATTTCCATTTATATGTTATTGAAACATTAAATTCCTAATTCATAAATTTACTAATTTATCTCAAGATCATTTCAAACATTATTTATAAATCAATAATCATTTTCTTTAAATATGTTTTATTTAATTAATAACTTCTAAAATATTAATAATCTTCTATTAAACCATGTAGTATATAAATAAACAATATTTTAAAAGGATATATTTCAAAAAGGAAAGAAGGTAGATTCGGAAAATAGAATATATAGGTGAATAAATAAAGCCGAGCAGATAAGGTAGATTCAAAAGAATAGTATCGGGCACGAATAGTTAATTCAAACCATAAAAATTTCAATTTCAAATATTAATACAAAATTTCTTTATTGGTAATTCTTTTATAATAAAATACGTTATATCGAAACAAATTTTCCTTTCAAAAATACTTTTATTACTCGATGTTTCAACAAGTTTATCCTCGTTCTTGCAAACTCTGGCCATGCGTCGATCAGGCTCAAAGTTAGAATTCTTCAAATACTTAGTAGACCTGTTTCAACACCCAGTACAAAATACTTGAAGAACCTTCAAACCGATATGGAAAGTACAATCCAAAAAAATCACCTAGATCGCAGAAACATAATGGTTACGCCTGGATCCCCTCAGGAAACATCCGTACCTTTTCAGCAATCGCTGCCTTGCGAATTACGCCATGATAACCAAAACTGTGGACCACGGGATACATAACAATGGTTACGCCTGGATCCTCCAGGATACATCCGTACCCTTTAAGCAATCTCTGCCTTGCGGATTATGCCACGACAATAAAACCGGTAGATCGCAGCATACATAACAATGGTTACGCCTGGGTACCCCAGGAAACACCGGCACTCTTTAAACAATCTCTACATTGCGGATTACGCTACCCAAAAAAACGACCATGGGTTATGCCATCGTAGGACACTCGAATGTCACATCCAAAAAACTAAAATCAAAGAGAATAATATCGATAGAATGAATTCACAATATGGCCACAAAGCGGATATCAAGCAGAAGACACTTTCCATATCTTTACTTCAAAAAAAAATATCACACAGTACCTTTTCAAATCACTTTCAAATATCATACTTAGATAAAGTCCACTATATATAAGATTCCATTTCAAACCGAATACTTTCCAAATCAATAGTATATCAAATCACACTTATATAGATTTCGATTATATAAGGTTTCACTTTTCAAATTGAGCACATTTCCAAATCAATAGTTTTCAAATCAGCTTCATACTTATACAGATCAATTTTATATAAGTTCGGTAACTCCCAATTCAAGTGTTTAATAAAAAAAGGTTCTCAATTAATTTAAGCATTTATTTATTTTTAACAGAACTTAACTTTTGTTGATTTGTTCTAAAATCCAAATTTATACTTTTTAAATTATCAACTATAAGAATAGATAATTTCTCTATTATTAACTTTTATATATAACTTGTTTATTTAAGTTTTAAGCCTTTTTAAATTTAAAACAAATGAAATCTTTCATTTTTGAAGTAGCGAAATTATGGGTCGTTACAAGGGGAGAGGAAGAAGAAGTGGAGATGGGTTCACAGCTCTCTAATAATACACTTTGTAATATATATTATATTGGGAAGAGGAGAAAAGTAAAAGAGGCAGTTCACTATTCACCATCAAATATGTGATGAACAAGCAATACTAAATTGGAATAGAACGTTAACAATGAAACGTGCCACATTCAATAGAAAGAAACTGAAATGATAACGTCAAGCATGGAAATTCAAGGAGCCAAAATGCAGTGACAGCTCGATTTTCCACCGTTGGAGGAATTTAAATAGTCAAGGTTTCAAATGCGTACCGTTACCACGAATTGCTAAATCATCTCATACGCATCGGACCTTAAAACATAGAAATAAATATACTATTGAGATCAGCATGACGAGACGATCAAAATGGTATACAGATATCCTTGATAAGATTGAATTATAAAAATTCGAATTTCCACTAGCGGAAAATGCTGAAAAAACGCAGAAAATAAGATCGACGAAGCTAAAGTAGTTCGAATTTGATGAAACGAAATTTGATGTCTCACCTAGAAGATGATTTAAAAAATTTCTACAGAAAAATATTTCAGTTTTGGAAATTAATTTATTATGATCAATTATTAACTGATTTAAATTGAAATAGAATTATACAATAGAATAAACACCAATGTTATTAGATGAAAATTTACCTGTCGCTATCTTTAAATAGACGTATTCCAAATGATAAATTTTTATTTTCAAATTTTGTTGTTTAAAATTTCAGTTAATTTAATAAATAAAATCACAAAATTTTTGGATCTTTACACTCTTCTCCACTTAGAACTTTTCGTCCCCGAAAAGGAAGGATATAGGGGAATAGAACAACTAGTAAGAAAAATAGATTGAAAATAAGGATAGACAATAATTTTTAAAACTATATAAATTTCACTTTAAGTTAATTAATATTCAATAATTTGGTTAAACCTGTTCATTATGTCCATAAATAGTCATTTATAAACTTTGCAAATCAAAATATTTCCATTTATATGTTATTGAAACATTAAATTCATAATTCATTAATTTATTAATTTATCTCAAGATAATTTCAAACATTATTTATAAATCAATAATCATTTTCTTTAAATATGTTTTATTTAATTAATAACTTCTAAAATATTAATAATCTTCTATTAAACCATGTAGTATATAAATAAACAATATTTTAAAAGGATATATTTCAAAAATGAAAGAAGGTAGATTCGGAAAATAGAATATTGGTGAATAAATAAAGCCGAGCAGATAAGGTAGATTCTAAAGAATAGTATCGGGCACGAATAGTTAATTCAAACCATAAAAATTTCAATTTCAAATATTAATACAAAATTTCTTTGTTGGTAATTCTTTTATAATAAAATACTTTATATCGAAACAAATTTTCCTTTCAAAAAAACTTTTATTACTCGATGTTTCAACAAGTTTATCCTCGTTCTTGCAAACTCTGGCCATGTGTCGATCATGCACAAAGTTAGAATTCTTCAAGTACTTAGTAGACTGTTTCAACACCCAGTACAAAATACTTGAAGAACCTTCAAACCGATATGGAAAGTACAATCCAAAAAAATCACCTAGATCGCAGAAACATAATGGTTACGCCTGGATCCCCTCAGGAAACATCCGTACCTTTTCAGCAATCGCTGCCTTGCGAATTACGCCATGATAAACAAAACTGTGGACCACGGGATACATAACAATGGTTACGCCTGGATCCTCCAGGAAACATCCGTACCCTTTAAGCAATCTCTGCCTTGCGGATTATGCCACGACAATAAAACCGGTAGATCGCAGCATACATAACAATGGTTACGCCTGGGTCCCCCAGGAAACACCCGCACCCTTTAAACAATCTCTGCCTTGCGGATTACGCTACCCAAAAAAACGACCATGGGTTATGCCATGGTAGGACACTCGAATATCACATCCAAAAAAGTAAAATCAAAGAGAATAATATCGATAGAATGAATTCACAATATGGCCACAAAGCGGATATCAAGCAGAAGACATTTTGCATATCTTTACGTCGAAAATATATACCACACGGTACCTTTTCAAATCACTTTCAAATATCATACTTATATAAAGTCCACTATATATAAGATTCCATTTCAAACCGAATACTTTCAAAAATCAATAGTATATCAAATCACACTTATATAGATTTCGATTATATAAGGTTTCACTTTTCAAATCGAGTACATTTCCAAATCAATAGTTTTCAAATCAGCTTCATACTTACACAGATCAATTTTATATAAGTTCGATAACTCCCAAATCAAGTGTTTAATAAAAAAAGGTTCTCAATTAATTTAAGTATTTATTTATTTTTAACAAAACTTAACTTTTGTTGATTTGTTCTAAAATCCAAATTTATACTTTTTTAAATTATCAACTATAAGAATAGATAATTTCTCTATTATTATCTTTTATATATAACTTGTTTATTTAAGTTTTAAGCCTTTTTAAATTT
The DNA here is from genome assembly GCA_030765085.1 of Allium cepa. Taxonomy (NCBI): domain Eukaryota; kingdom Viridiplantae; phylum Streptophyta; class Magnoliopsida; order Asparagales; family Amaryllidaceae; genus Allium; species Allium cepa. The sequence goes on along the minus strand of CM060931.1, from coordinate 750,431,012 downwards.
AAAACAAATGAAATCTTTCATTTTCGAAGTAGCGAAATTATGGGTCGTCACAAGGGGAGAGAAAGAAGAAGTGGAGACGGGTTCACAGCACTCTAATAATACACTTTGAAATATATATTATATTGGGAAGAGGAGCAAAGTAAAAGAGGCAGTTCGCTATTCACCATCAAATATGTGATGAACAAGCCATACTAAATTGGAATAGAGCGTTAACAATGAAACGTGCCACATTCAACAGAAAGAAACTGAAATGATAACGTCAAGCATGGAAATTCAAGGAGCCATAATGCAGTGACAGCTCGATTTTCCACCGTTGGAAGAATTTAAAAAGTCAAGGTTTCAAATGCGTACCATTACCACGAATTGCTAAATCATCTCATATGCATCGGACCTTAAGACACAGAAATAAATATACTATTGAGATCAGCATGACGAGACGATCAAAACGGTATACAGATATCCCTTATAAGATTGAATTATAAAAATTCGAATTTCCACTAGCGGAAAATGCCGAAAAAACGTAGAAAATAAGATCGACGGAGCTAAAGTAGTTTGAATTTGATGAAACGAAATTTGATGTCTCACCCAGAGGATGATTTAAAAAATTTCTACAGAAAAATATTTCAGTTTTGGAAATTAATTTATTATCATCAATTATTAACTGATTTAAATTGAAATAGAATTATACAATAAAATAAACTTCAATGTTATTAGATGAAAATTTACCTGTCGCTATCTTTAAATAGACGTATTCCAAATGATAAATTTTTATTTTCAAATTTTGTTGCTTAAAATTTCATAAAATTTCAGTTAATTTAATAAATAAAATCACAAAATTTTTGGATCTTTACACTCTTCTCCACTTAGAACTTTTCGTCCCCGAAAAGGAAGGATATAGGGGAATAGAACAACTAGAAAGAAAAATAGATTGTAAACAAGGATAGACAATAAATTTTAAAACTATATAAATTTCACTTTAAGTTAATTAATATTCAATAATTTGGTTAAACCTGTTTATTATGTCCATAAATAGTCATTCATAAACTTTGCAAATCAAAATATTTCCATTTACATGTTATTGAAACATTAAATTCATAATTCACAAATTTATTAATTTATCTCAAGATAATTTCAAACATTATTTATAAATCAATAATCATTTCTTTAAATACGTTTTATTTAATTAATAACTTCTAAAATATTAATAATCTTCTATTAAACCATGTAGTATATAAATAAACAATATTTTAAAAAGATATATTTCAAAAATGAAAGAAGGTAGATTCGGAAAATAGAATATAGGATAATAAATAAAGCCGAGCAAATAAGGTAGATTCAAAAGAATAGTATCGGGCACAAATAGTTAATTCAAACCATAAAAATTTCAATTTCAAATATTAATACAAAATTTCTTTGTTGGTAATTCCTTCATAATAAAATACTTTATATCGAAACAAATTTTCCTTTCAAAAATACTTTTACTACTCGATGTTTCAACAAGTTTATCCTCGTTCTTGCAAACTCTGGCCATGCGTCGATCAGGCTCAAAGTTAGAATTCTTCAAATACTTAGTAGACCTGTTTCAACACCCAGTACAAAATACTTGAAGAACCTTCAAACCGATATGGAAAGTACAATCCAAAAAAATCACCTAGATCGCAGAAACATAATGGTTACGCCTGGATCCCCTCAGGAAACATCCGTACCTTTTCAGCAATCGCTGCCTTGCGAATTACGCCATGATAACCAAAACTGTGGACCATGGGATACATAACAATGGTTACACCTGGATCCTCCAGGAAACATCCATACCCTTTAAGAAATCTCTGCCTTGCGGATTATGCCACGACAATAAAACCGGTAGATCGCAGCATACATAACAATGGTTACGCCTGGGTACCCCAGGAAACACCGGCACTCTTTAAACAATCTCTGCCTTGCGGATTACGCTACCCAAAAAAACTACCATGGGTTATGCCATGGTAGGACACTCGAATATCACATCCAAAAAACTAAAATCAAAGAGAATAATATCGATAGAATGAATTCACAATATGGCCACAAAGCGGATATCAAGCAGAAGACACTTTCCATATCTTTACTTCGAAAATATATATCACATAGTGCCTTTTCAAATCACTTTCAAATATCATACTTATATAAAGTCCACTATATATAAGATTCCATTTCAAACCGAATACTTTCCAAAATCAATAGTATATCAAATCACATTTATATAGATTTCGATTATATAAGGTTTCACTTTTCAAATTGAGCACATTTCCAAATCAATAGTTTTCAAATCAGCTTCATACTTATACAGATCAATTTTATATAAGTTCGGTAACTCCCAATTCAAGTGTTTAATAAAAAAAGGTTCTCAATTAATTTAAGCATTTATTTATTTTTAACAGAACTTAACTTTTGTTGATTTGTTCTAAAATCCAAATTTATACTTTTTAAATTATCAACTATAAGAATAGATAATTTCTCTATTATTAACTTTTATATATAACTTGTTTATTTAAGTTTTATGCCTTTTTAAATTTAAAACAAATGAAATCTTTCATTTTTGAAGTAGCGAAATTATGGGTCGTTACAAGGGGAGAGGAAGAAGAAGTGGAGATGGGTTCACAGCTCTCTAATAATACGCTTTGAAATTTATATTATATTGGGAAGAGGAGAAAAGTAAAAGACGCAGTTCGCTATTCACCATCAAATATGTGATGAACAAGAAATACTAAATTGGAATAGAACGTTAACAATGAAACGTGCCACATTCAATAGAAAGAAACTGAAATGATAACGTCAAGCATGAAAATTCAAGGAGCCATAATGCAGTGACAGCTCGATTTTCCACCGTTGGAAGAATTTCAATAGTCATGGTTTCAAATGCGTACCGTTACCACGAATTGCTAAATCATCTCATACACATCGGACCTTAAAATACAGAAATAAATATACTATTGAGATCAGCATGACAAGACGATCAAAACGGTATACGGATATCCCTGATAAGATTGAATTATAAAAATTCGAATTTCCACTAGCAAAAAATGCAGAAAAAACGCAGAAAATAAGATCGACGGAGCTACAGTAGTTCGAATTTGCTGAAACGAAATTTGATGTCTCACCCAGAAGATGATTTCAAGTTTTTCAACAGAAAAATATTTCAGTTTTGGAAATTAATTTATTATCATCAATTTTTAACTGATTTAAATTGAAATAGAAGTATACAATAAAATAAACTTCAATGCTATTAGAAGAAAATTTACCTGTCGCTATCTTTAAATAGACGTATTCCAAATGATAAATTTTTATTTTCAAATTTTGTTGTTTAAAATTTCATAAAATTTCAGTTAATTTAATAAATAAAATCACAAAATTTTTGGATCTTTACACTCTTCTCCATTTAGAACTTTTCGTCCCCGAAAAGGAAGGATATAGGAGAATGAACAACTAGAAAGAAAAATAGATTGAAAACAAGGATAGGCAATAATTTTTAAAACTATATAAATTTCACTTTAAGTTAATAAATATTCAATAATTAGGTTAAACTTGTTTATTATGTCCATAAATACTCATTTATAAACTTTGCAAATCAAAATATTTCCATTTATATGTTATTGAAACATTAAATTCACAATTCATAAATTTATTAATTTATCTCAAGATAATTTCAAACATTATTAATAAATCAATAATCATTTTCTTTAAATATGTTTTATTTAATTAATAACTTCTAAAATATTAATAATCTTCTATTAAACCATGTAGTATATAAATAAACAATATTTTAAAAGGATATATTTCAAAAAGGAAAGAAGGTAGATTCGGAAAATAGAATATAGGTAAATAAATAAAGCCGAGCAGATAAGGTAGATTCAAAAGAATAGTATCGGGCACGAATAGTTAATTCAAACCATAAAAGTTTCAATTTCAAGTATTAATACAAAATTTCTTTGTTGGTAATTCTTTTATAATAAAATACTTTATATCGAAACAAATTTTCTTTTCAAAACTACTTTTACTACTCGATGTTTCAACAAGTTTATCCTCATTCTTGCAAACTCTGGTCATGCGTTGATCAGGCGCAAAGTTAGAATTCTTCAAGTACTTAGTAGACCTGTTTCAACACCCAGTACAAAATACTTGAAGAACCTTCAAACCGATATGGAAAGTACAATCCAAAAAATCACCTAGATCGCAGAAACATAATGGTTACGCCTGGATCCCCTCAGGATACATCCGTGCCTTTTAAGCAATCGCTGCCTTGCGAATTACGCCATGATAACCAAAACTGTGGACCACGGGATACATAACAATGGTTATGCCTGGATCCTCCAGGAAACATCCGTACCCTTCTGCCTTGCGGATTATGCCACGACAATAAAACCGGTAGATCACAGCATACATAACAATGGTTACGCCTGGGTCCCCCAGGAAACACCCGCACCCTTCAAACAATCTCTGCCTTGCGGATTACGCTACCCAAAAAAACGACCATGGGTTATGCCATGGTAGGACACTCGAATATCACATCCAAAAAACTAAAGTCAAAGAGAATAATACCGATAGAATGAATTCACAATGTGGCTACAAAGCGGATATCAAGCAGAAGACACTTTCCATATCTTTACTTCGAAAATATGTATCACACGGTACCTTTTCAAATCACTTTCAAATATCATACTTATATAAAGTCCACTATATATTAGATTCCATTTCAAACCAAATACTTTCCAAAATCAATAGTATATCATATCAAATTTATATAGATTTCGATTATATAAGGTTTCACTTTTCAAATTGAGTACATTTCCAAATTAATAGTTTTCAAATCAGCTTCATACTTATACAGATCAATTTTTTATAAGTTCGATAACTCCCAAATCAAGTGTTTAATAAAAAAAAGGTTCTCAATTAATTTAAACATTTATTTATTTTTAACAAAACTTAATTTTTTTTGATTTGTTCTAAAATCCCAATTTATACTTTTTAAATTATCAACTATAAGAATAGATAATTTCTCTATTATTATCTTTTATATATAACTTGTTTATTTAAGTTTTAAGCCTTTTTAAATTTAAAACAAATGAAATCTTTCATTTTTGAAGAAGCGAAATTATGGGTCGTTACAAGGGGAGAGGAAGAAGAAGTGGAGATGGGTTCACAGCTCTCTTATAATACACTTTGAAATATATATTATACTGGGAAGAGGCGAAAAGTAAAAGAGGCAGTTCGCTATTCACCATCAAATATGTGATGAACAAGCAATACTAAATTGGAATAGAACGTTAACAATGAAACGCTCCACATTCAATAGAAAGAAACTGAAATGATAACGTCAAGCATGGAAATTCAAGGAGCCATAATGCAGTGACAACTCGATTTTCCACCGTTGGAAGAATTTAAATAGTCAAGGTTTCAAATGCGTACTGTTACCACGAATTGCTAAATCATCTCATACGCATCGGACCTTAAAACACATAAATAAATATACTATTGAGATCAGCATGACGAGACGATCAAAACGGTATACAGATATCCCTGATAAGATTGAATTATAAAAATTCGAATTTCCACTAGCGGAAAATGCTGAAAAAACGTAGAAAATAAGGTCGACGGAGCTAAAGTAGTTCGAATTTGATGAAACGAAATTTGATGTCTCACCCAGAAGATGATTTAAAAAATTTCTACAGAAAAATATTTCAGTTTTGGAAATTAGTTTATTATCATCAATTATTAACTGATTTAAATTGAAATAGAATTATACAATAAAATAAACACCAATGTTATTAGATGAAAATTTACCTGTCGCTATCTTTAAATAGACGTATTCCAAATGATAAATTTTTATTTTCAAATTTTGTTGTTTAAAATTTCAGTTAATTTAATAAATAAAATCACAAAAATTTTGGATCTTTACACTCTTCTCCACTTAGAACTTTTCGTCCCCGAAAAGGAAGGATATAGGGGAATAGAACAACTAGAAAGAAAAATAGATTGAAAATAAGGATAGACAATAATTTTTAAAACTATATAAATTTCACTTTAAGTTAATTAATATTCAATAATTTGGTTAAACCTGTTTATTATGTCCATAAATAGTCATTTATAAACTTTGCAAATCAAAATATTTCCATTTATATGTTATTGAAACATTAAATTCATAATTCATAAATTTATTAATTTATCTCAAGATAATTTCAAACATTATTTATAAATCAATAATCATTTTCTTTAAATATGTTTTATTTAATTAATAACTTCTAAAATATTAATAATCTTCTATTAAACCATGTAGTATATAAATAAACAATATTTTAAAAGGATATATTTCAAAAATGAAAGAAGGTAGATTCGGAAAATAGAATATTGGTGAATAAATAAAGCCGAGCAGATAAGGTAGATTCAAAAGAATAGTATCGGGCGCGAATAGTTAATTCAAACCATAAAAATTTCAATTTCAAATATTAATACAAAATTTCTTTGTTGGTAATTCTTTTATAATAAAATACTTTATATCGAAACAAATTTTCCTTTCAAAAAAACTTTTATTACTCGATGTTTCAACAAGTTTATCCTCGTTCTTGCAAACTCTGGCCATGTGTTGATCATGCGCAAAGTTAGAATTCTTCAAGTACTTAGTAGACTGTTTCAACACCCAGTACAAAATACTTGAAGAACCTTCAAACCGATATGGAATGTACAATCCAAAAAAATCACCTAGATCGCAGAAACATAATGGTTACGCCTGGATCCCCTCAGGAAACATCCGTACCTTTTCAGCAATCGCTGCCTTGTGAATTACGCCATGATAACCAAAACTGTGGACCACGGGATACATAACAATGGTTACGCCCGGATCCTCCAGGAAACATCCGTACCCTTTAAGCAATCTCTGCCTTGCGGATTATGCCACGACAATAAAACCGGTAGATCGCAGCATACATAATAATGGTTACGCCTGGGTCCCCTAGGAAACACCCGCACCCTTTAAACAATCTCTGCCTTGCGGATTACGCTACCCAAAAAAACGACCATGGGTTATGCCATGGTAGGACACTCGAATATCACATCCAAAAAACTAAAATCAAAGAGAATAATATCGATAGAATGAATTCACAATATGGCCACAAAGCGGATATCAAGCAGAAGACATTTTCCATATCTTTACTTCGAAAATATATATCACACGGTACCTTTTCAAATCACTTTCAAATATCATACTTATATAAAGTCCACTATATATAAGATTCCATTTCAAACCGAATACTTTCAAAAATCAATAGTATATCAAATCACACTTATATAGATTTCGATTATATAAGGTTTCACTTTTCAAATCGAGCACATTTCCAAATCAATAGTTTTCAAATCAGCTTCATACTTACACAGATCAATTTTATATAAGTTCGATAACTCCCAAATCAAGTGTTTAATAAAAAAAGGTTCTCAATTAATTTAAGTATTTATTTATTTTTAACAAAACTTAACTTTTGTTGATTTGTTCTAAAATCCAAATTTATACTTTTTTAAATTATCAACTATAAGAATAGATAATTTCTCTATTATTATCTTTTATATATAACTTGTTTATTTAAGTTTTAAGCCTTTTTAAATTTAAAACAAATGAAATCTTTCATTTTCGTAGTAGCGAAATTATGGGTCGTTACAAAGGGAGAGAAAGAAGAAGTGGAGATGGGTTCACAGCTCTCTAATAATACACTTTGAAATATATATTATATTGGGAAGAGGAGCAAAGTAAAAGAGGCAGTTCGCTATTCACCATCAAATATGTGATGAACAAGCAATACTAAATTGGAATAGAGCGTTAGCAATGAAACGTGCCACATTCAACAGAAAGAAACTGAAATGATAACGTCAAGCATGGAAATTCAAGGAGCCATAATGCAGTGACAGCTCGATTTTCCACCGTTGGAAGAATTTAAATAGTCAAGGTTTCAAATGCGTACCGTTACCACGAATTGCTAAATCATCTCATATGCATCGCACCCTAAAACACAAAAATAAATATACTATTGAGATCAGCATGACGAGACAATCAAAACGGTATACAGATATCCCTGATAAGATTGAATTATAAAAATTCGAATTTCCATCTAGCGGAAAATGCTGAAAAAACGCAGAAAATAAGATCGACGGAGCTAAAGTAGTTCGAAATTGATGAAACGAAATTTGATGTCTCACCCAGAAGATGATTTAAAAAATTTCTACAGAAAAATATTTCAGTTTTGGAAATTAATTTATTATCATCAATTATTAACTGATTTAAATTGAAATAGAATTATACACTAAAATAAACTTCAATGTTATTAGATGAAAATTTACCTGTCGCTATCTTTAAATAGACGTATTCCAAATGATAAATTTTTATTTTCAAATTTTGTTGTTTAAAATTTCATAAAATTTCAGTTAATTTAATAAATAAAATCACAAACTTTTTGGATCTTTACACACTTCTCCACTTAGAACTTTTCGTCCTCGAAAAGGAAGGATATGGGGGAATAGAACAACTAGAAAGAAAAATAGATTGAAAACATGGATAGACAATAATTTTTAAAACTATTTAAATTTCACTTTAAGTTAATTAATATTCAATAATTTGGTTAAACCTGTTTATTATGTCCATAAATAGTCATTTATAAACTTTGCAAATCAAAATATTTCCATTTATATGTTATTGAAACATTAAATTCATAATTCATAAATTTATTAATTTATCTCAAGATAATTTCAAACGTTATTAATAAATTAATAATCATTTTCTTTAAATATGTTTTATTTAATTAATAACTTATAAAATATTAATAATCTTCTATTAAACCATGTAGTATATAAATAAACAATATTTTAAAAGGATATATTTCAAAAAGTAAAGAAGGTAGATTCGGAAAATAGAATATAGGTGAATAAATAAAGCCGAGCAGATAAGGTAGATTCAAAAGAATAGTATCGGGCACGAATAGTTAATTCAAACCATAAAAATTTCAATTTCAAATATTAATACAAAATTTCTTCGTTGGTAATTCTTTTATAATAAAATACTTTATATCGAAACAAATTTTCCTTTCAAAAATACTTTTATTGCTCGATGTTTCAACAAGTTTATCCTCGTTCTTGCAAACTCTGGCCATGCGTTGATCAGGCGCAAAGTTAGAATTCTTCAAGTACTTAGTAGACCTGTTTCAACACCCAGTACAAAATATTTGAAGAACCTTCAAACCGATATGGAAAGTACAATCCCAAAAAATCACCTAGATCGCAGAAACATAATGGTTACGCTTGGATCCCCTCAGGAAACATCCGTATCTTTTAAGCAATCGCTGCCTTGCGAATTACGCCATGATAACCAAAACTGTGGACCACGGGATACATAACAGTGGTTACGCCTGGATCCTCCAGGAAACATCCGTACCCTTTAAGCAATATCTGCCTTGCGGATTATACCACGACAATAAAACCGGTAGATCGCAGCATACATAACAATGGTTACGCCTCGGTCCGCCAGGAAACACCCCCACCCTTTAAACAATCTCTGCCTTGCGGATTACGCTACCCAAAAAAACGACCATGGGTTATGCCATGGTAGACACTCGAATATCACATCCAAAAAACTAAAATCAAAGAGAATAATATCGATAGAATGAATTCACAATATGGCCACAAAGCAGATATCAAGCAGAAGACACTTTCCATATCTTTACTTCGAAAATATATATCACATGGTACCTTTTCAAATCACTTTCAAATATCATACTTATATAAAGTCCACTATATATAAGATTCCATTTCAAACCGAATACTTTCCAAAATCAATAGTATATAAAATCACACTTATGTAGATTTCGATTATATAAGGTTTCACTTTTCAAATTGAGTACATTTCCAAATCAATAGTTTTCAAATTAGCTTCATACTTATACAGATCAATTTTATATAAGTTTGATAACTCCCAAATCAAGTGTTTAATAAAAAGAGGTTCTCAATTAATTTAAGAATTTATTTATTTTTAACAAAACTTAACTTTTGTTGATTTGTTCTAAAATCCAAATTTATACTTTTTAAATTATCAACTATAAGAATAGATAATTTCTCTATCATTATCTTTTATATATAACTTGTTTATTTAAGTTTTAAGCCTTTTTAAATTTAAAACAAATGAAATCTTTCATTTTTGAAGTAGCGAAATTATGGGTCGTTACAAGGGGAGAGGAAGAAGAAGTGGAGACGGGTTCACAGCTCTCTAATAATACACTTTGAAATATATATTATATTGGGAAGAGGAGAAAAGTAAAAGAGGCAGTTCGCTATTCACCATCAAATATGTGATGAACAAGCCATACTAAATTGGAATAGAACGTTAACAATGAAACGTGCCACATTCCGTAGAAAGAAACTGAAATGATAACGTCAAGCATGGAAATTCAAGGAGCCATAATGCAGTGACAGCTCGATTTTCCACCGTTGGAAGAATCTAAATAGTCAAGGTTTCAAATGCGTACCATTACCACGAATTGCTAAATCATCTCATACGCATCGGATCTTAAAACACAGAAATAAATATACTATTGAGATCAGCATGACGAGACGATCAAAACGGTATACAGATATCCCTGATAAGATTGAATTATAAAAATTTGAATTTCCACTAGCGGAAAATGCCGAAAAAACGTAGAAAATAAGATCGACGGAGCTAAAGTAGTTTGAATTCGATGAAACGAAATTTGATGTCTCACCCAGAGGATGATTTAAAAAATTTCTACAGAAAAATATTTCAGTTTTGGAAATTAATTTATTATCATCAATTATTAACTGATTTAAATTGAAATAGAATTATACAATAAAATAAACTTCAATGTTATTAGATGAAAATTTACCTGTCGCTATCTTTAAATAGACGCATTCCAAATGATAAATTTTTATTTTCAAATTTTGTTGTTTAAAATTTCATAAAATTTCAGTTAATTTAGTAAATAAAATCACAAAATTTTTGGATCTTTACACTCTTCTCCACTTAGAACTTTTCGTCCCCGAAAAGGAAGGATATAGGGGAATAGAACAACTAGAAAGAAAAATAGATTGTAAACAAGGATAGACAATAATTTTTAAAACTATATAAATTTCACTTTAAGTTAATTAATATTCAATAATTTGGTTAAACCTGTTTGTTATGTCCCTAAATAGTCATTCATAAACTTTGCAAGTCAAAATATTTCCATTTACATTTTATTGAAACATTAAATTCCTAATTCACAAATTTATTAATTTATCTCAAGATAATTTCAAACATTATTTATAAATCAATAATCATTTCTTTAAATACATTTTATTTAATTAATAACTTCTAAAATATTAATAATCTTCTATTAAACCATGTAGTATATAAATAAACAATATTTTAAAAAGATATATTTCAAAAATGAAAGAAGGTAGATTCGGAAAATAGAATATAGGTGAATAAATAAAGCCGAGCAGATAAGGTAGATTCAAATGAATAGTATCAGGCACAAATAGTTAATTCAAACCATAAAAATTTCAATTTCAAATATTAATACAAAATTTCTTTGTTGGTAATTCCTTCATAATAAAATACTTTATATCGAAACAAATTTTCCTTTCAAAAATACTTTTATTACTCGATGTTTCAACAAGTTTATCCTCGTTCTTGCAAACTCTGGCCATGCGTCGATCAGGCTCAAAGTTAGAATACTTCAAATACTTAGTAGACATGTTTCAACACCCAGTATAAAATACTTGAAGAACCTTCAAACCGATATGGAAAGTACAATTCAAAAAAATCACCTAGATCGCAGAAACATAATGGTTACGCCTGGATCCCCTCAGGAAACATCTGTACCTTTTCAGCAATCGCTGCCTTGCGAATTACGCCATGATATACAAAACTGTGGACCACGGGATACATAACAATGGTTACACCTGGATCCTCTAGGAAACATCCATACCCTTTAAGAAATCTCTTCCTTGCGGATTATGCCACGACAATAAAACCGGTAGATCGCAGCATACATAACAATGGTTACGCCTGGGTACCCCAGGAAACACCCGCACTCTTTAAACAATCTCTGCTTTGCGGATTACGCTACCCAAAAAAACGACCATGGGTTATGCCATGGTAGGACACTCGAATATCACATCCAAAAAACTAAAATCAAAGAGAATAACATCGATAGAATGAATTCACAATATGGCCACAAAGCGGATATCAAGCAGAAGACACTTTCCATATCTTTACTTCGAAAATATATATCACATAGTGCCTTTTCAAATCACTTTCAAATATCATACTTATATAAAGTCCACTATATATAAGATTCCATTTCAAACCGAATACTTTCCAAAATCAATACTATATCAAATCACATTTATATAGATTTCGATTATATAAGGTTTCACTTTTCAAATTGAGCACATTTCCAAATCAATAGTTTTCAAATCAGCTTCATACTTATACAGATCAATTTTATATAAGTTCGGTAACTCCCAATTCAAGTGTTTAATAAAAAAAGGTTCTCAATTAATTTAAGCATTTATTTATTTTTAACAGAACTTAACTTTTGTTGATTTGTTCTAAAATCCAAATTTATACTTTTTAAATTATCAACTATAAGAATAGATAATTTCTCTATTATTAACTTTTACATATAACTTGTTTATTTAAGTTTTAAGCCTTTTTAAATTTAAAACAAATGAAATCTTTCATTTTTGAAGTAGCGAAATTATGGGTTGTTACAAGGGGAAAGGAAGAAGAAGTGGAGATGGGTTCACAGCTCTCTAGTAATACGCTTTGAAATTTATATTATATTGGGAAGAGGAGAAAAGTAAAAGAGGCAGTTCGCTATTCACCATCAAATATGTGATGAACAAGAAATACTAAATTGGAATAGAACGTTAACAATGAAACGTGCCACATTTAATAGAAAGAAACTGAAATGATAACGTCAAGCATGAAAATTCAAGGAGCCATAATGCAGTGACAGCTCGATTTTCCATCGTTGGAAGAATTTAAATAGTCAAGGTTTCAAATGCGTACCGTTACCATGAATTGCTAAATCATCTCATACGCATCGGACCTTAAAATACAGAAATAAATATACTATTGAGATCAGCATGACAAGACGATCAAAACGGTATACAGATATCCCTGATAAGATTGAATTATAAAAATTCGAATTTCCACTAGCAAAAAATGCAGAAAAATCGCAGAAAATAAGATCGACGGAGCTACAGTAGTTCGAATTTGCTGAAACGAAATTTGATGTCTCACCCAGAAGATGATTTCAAGTTTTTCAACAGAAAAATATTTCAGTTTTGGAAATTAATTTATTATCATCAATTATTAACTGATTTAAATTGAAATAGAATTATACAATAAAATAAACTTCAATGCTATTAGATGAAAATTTACCTGTCGCTATCTTTTAATAGACGTATTCCAAATGATAAATTTTTATTTTCAAATTTTGTTGTTTAAAATTTCATAAAATTTCAGTTAATTTAATAAATAAAATCACAAAATTTTTGGATCTTTACACTCTTCTCCACTTAGAACTTTTCGTCCCCGAAAAGGAAGGATATAGGAGAATGAACAACTAGAAAGAAAAATAGATTGAAAACAAGGATAGACAATAATTTTTAAAACTATATAAATTTCACTTTAAGTTAATAAATATTCAATAATTAGGTTAAACCTGTTTATTATGTCCATAAATAGTCATTTATAAACTTTGCAAATCAAAATATTTCCATTTATATGTTATTGAAACATTAAGTTCACAATTCATAAATTTATTAATTTATCTCAAGATAATTTCAAACATTATTAATAAATCAATAATCATTTTCTTTAAATATGTTTTATTTAATTAATAACTTCTAAAATATTAATAATCTTCTATTAAACCATGTAGTATATAAATAAACAATATTTTAAAAGGATATATTTCAAAAAGGAAAGAAGGTAGATTCGGAAAATAGAATATAGGTGAATAAATAAAGCCGAGCAGATAAGGTAGATTCAAAAGAATAGTATCGGGCACGAATAGTTAATTCAAACCATAAAAGTTTCAATTTCAAGTATTAATACAAAATTTCTTTGTTGGTAATTCTTTTATAATAAAATACTTTATATCGAAACAAATTTTCCTTTCAAAAATACTTTTACTACTCGATGTTTCAACAAGTTTATCCTCGTTCTTGCAAACTCTGGCCATGCGTTAATCAGGCCCAAAGTTAGAATTCTTCAAGTACTTAGTAGACCTGTTTCAACACCCAGTACAAAATACTTGAAGAACCTTCAAACCGATATGGAAAGTACAATCCAAAAAATCACCTAGATCGCAGAAACATAATGGTTACGCCTGGATCCCCTCAGGATACATCCGTGCCTTTTAAGCAATCGCTGCCTTGCGAATTACGCCATGATAACCAAAACTGTGGACCACGGGATACATAACAATGGTTACGCCTGGATCCTCCAGGAAACATCCGTACCCTTCTGCCTTGCGGATTATGCCACGACAATAAAACCGGTAGATCACAACATACATAACAATGGTTACGCCTGGGTCCCCCAGGAAACACCCGCACCCTTCAAACAATCTCTGCCTTGCGGAATACGCTACCCAAAAAAACGACCATGGGTTATGCCATGGTAGGACACTCGAATATCACATCCAAAAAACTAAAGTTAAAGAGAATAATACCGATAGAATGAATTCACAATATGGCTACAAAGCGGATATCAAGCAGAAGACACTTTCCATATCTTTACTTCGAAAATATATATCACACGGTACCTTTTCAAATTACTTTCAAATAACATACTTATATAAAGTCCACTATATATTAGATTCCATTTCAAACCGAATACTTTCCAAAATCAATAGTATATCATATCAAATTTATATAGATTTCGATTATATAAGGTTTCACTTTTCAAATTGAGTACATTTCCAAATTAATAGTTTTCAAATCCGCTTCATACTTATACAGATCAATTTTATATAAGTTCGATAACTCCCAAATCAAGTGTTTAATAAAAAAAAGGTTCTCAATTAATTTAAGCATTTATTTATTTTTAACAAAACTTAAATTTTTTTGATTTGTTCTAAAATCCAAATTTATACTTTTTAAATTATCAACTATAAGAATTGATAATTTCTCTATTATTATCTTTTATATATAACTTGTTTATTTAAGTTTTAAGCCTTTTTAAATTTAAAACAAATGAAATCTTTCATTTTCGAAGTAGTGAAATTATGGGTCGTTACAAGGGGAGAGGAAGAAAAAGTGGAGATGGGTTCACAGCTCTCTAATAATACACTTTGAAATATATATTATATTGGGAAGAGGAGAAAAGTAAAAGAGGCAGTTCGCTATTCACCATCAAATATGTGATGAACAAGCAATACTAAATTGGAATAGAACATTAACAATGAAACGTACCACATTCAATAGAAAGAAACTGAAATGATAACGTCAAGCATGGAAATTCAAGGTGCCATAATGCAGTGACGGCTCGATTTTCCATCGTTGGAAGAATTTAAATAGTCAAGGTTTCAAATGCGTACCGTTGTCACGAATTGCTAAATCATCTTATACGCATCAGGCCTTAAAACACAGAAATAAATATACTAATGAGATCAGCATGATGAGACGATCAAAACGGTATACAGATATCCTTGATAAGATTGAATTATAAAAATTCGAATTTCCACTAGCGGAAAATGCCAAAAAACGCAGAAAATAAGATCGACGGAGCTAAAGTAGTTCGAATTTGATGAAACGAAATTTGATGTCTCACCCAGAAGATGATTTAAAAATTTTCTACAGAAAAATATTTCAGTTTTGGAAATTAATTTATTATCATCAATTATTAACTGATTTAAATTGAAATAGAATTATACAATAAAATAAACTTCAATGTTATTAGATGAAAATTACCTGTCGCTATCTTTAAATAGACGTATTCCAAATGATAAATTTTTATTTTCAAATTTTGTTGTTTAAAATTTCATAAAATTTCAGTTAATTTAATAAAGAAAATCACAAAATTTTGGGATCTTTACACCCTTCTCCATTTTGAACTTTTCGTCCCCGAAAAGGAAGGATATAAGAAAATAGTACAACTAGAAAGAAAAATAGATTGAAAACAAGGATAGACAATAATTTTTAAAACTATTTAAATTTCACTTTAAGTTAATTAATATTCAATAATTTGGTTAAACCTTTTTATTATGTCCATGAATTGTCATTTATAAACTTTGCAAATCATAATATTTCCATTTATATGTTATTGAAACACTAATTCATAATTCATAAATTTATTAATTTATCTCAAGATAATTTCAAACATTCTTAATAAATCAATAATCATTTTCTTTAAATATGTTTTATTTAATTAATAACTTCTAAAATATTAATAATCTTCTATTAAACCATGTATTATATAAATAAACAATATTTTAAAAGGATATATTTCAAAAAGGAAAGAAGGTAGATTCGGAAAATAGAATATAGGTGAATAAATAAAGCCGAGCAGATAAGGTAGGTTCAAAAGAATAGTATCGGGCACGAATAGTTAATTCAAGCCATAAAATTTTAATTTCAAATATTAATACAAAATTTCTTTGTTGGTAATTCTTTTATAATAAAATACTTTATATCGAAACAAATTTTCCTTTCAAAAATACTTTTATTACTCGATGTTTCAACAAGTTTATCCTCGTTCTTGCAAACTCTGGCCATGCTTTGATCAGGCGCAAAGTTTGAATTCTTCAAGTACTTAGTAGACCTGTTTCAACACCCAGTACAAAATACTTGAAGAACCTTCAAACCGATATGGAAAGTATAGTCCAAAAAAATCACCTAGATCGCAGAAACATAATGGTCACGCCTGGATCCCCTCAGGAAACATCCGTACCTTTTAAGCAATCGTTGCCTTGCGAATTACGCCATGATAACCAAAACTGTGGACAACGGGATACATAACAATGGTTACGCCTGGATCCTCCAGGAAACATCCGTACCCTTTAAGCAATCACTGCCTTGCGGATTATGCCACGACAATAAAACCGGTAGGTCGCGGCATACATAACAATGCTTACGCCTGGGTCCCCCAGGAAACACCCGCACCCTTTAAACAATCTCTGCCTTGCGGATTACGCTACCAAAAAAAAACGACCATGGGTTATGCCATGGTAGGACACTCGAATATCACATCCAAAAAACTAAAATCAAAGAGTATAATATCGATAGAATGAATTCACAATATGGCCACAAAGAGGATATCAAGCAGAAGACACTTTCCGTATCTTTACTTCGAAAATATATATCACATAGTACCTTTTCAAATCACTTTCAAATATCATACTTATATAAAGTCCACTATATATAAGATTCCATTTCAAACCGAATACTTTTCAAAATCAATAGTATATCAAATCACACTTATATAGATTTCGATTATATAAGGTTTCACTTTTCAAATTGAGTACATTTCCAAATCAATAGTTTTCAAATCAGCTTCATACTTATACAGGTCAATTTTATATAAGTTCGATAACTCCCAAATCAAGTGTTTAATAAAAAAGGTTCTCAATTAATTTAAGCATTTATTTATTTTTAACAAAACTTAAATTTTGTTGATTTGTTCTAAAATCCAAATTTATACTTTTTAAATTATCAACTATAAGAATAGATAATTTCCCTATTATTATCTTTTATATATAACTTGTTTATTTAAGTTTTAAGCCTTTTTAAATTTAAAACAAATGAAATCTTTCATTTTTGAATTAGCGAAATTATGGGTCGTTACAAGGGGAGAGGAAGAAGAAGTGGAGATGGGTTCACAGCTCTCTAATAATACACTTTGAAATATATATTATGCTGGGAAGAGGCGAAAAGTAAAAGAGGCAGTTCGCTATTCACCATCAAATATGTGATGAACAAGCAATACTAAATTGGAATAGAACGTTAACAATGAAACGCTCCACATTCAATAGAAAGAAACTGAAATAATAACGTCAAGCATGGAATTCAAGGAGCCATAACGCAGTGACAACTCGATTTTCCACCGTTGGAAGAATTTAAATAGTCAAGGTTTCAAATGCGTACTGTTACCACGAATCGCTAAATCATCTCATACGCATCGGACCTTAAAACACATAAATAAATATACTATTGAGATCAGCATGACGAGACGATCAAAACGGTATACAGATATCCATGATAAGATTGAATTATAAAAATTCGAATTTCCACTAGCGGAAAATGCTGAAAAAACGTAGAAAATAAGATAGACGGAGCTAAAGTAGTTCGAATTTGATGAAACGAAATTTGTTGTCTCACCCAGAAGATGATTTAAAAAATTTCTACAGAAAAATATTTCAGTTTTGGAAATTAATTTATTGTCATCAATTATTAACTGATTTAAATTGAAATAGAATTATACAATAAAATAAACTTCAATGTTATTAGATGAAAATTTACTTGTCGCTATCTTTAAATAGACGTATTCCAAATGATAAATTTTTATATTCAAATTTTGTTGATTAAAATTTCATAGAATTGTAGTTAATTAATAAATAAAATCACAAAATTTTTGGATCTTTACACTCTTCTCCACTTGGAACTTTTCGTCCCCGAAAAGGAAGGATATAGGAGAATAGAACAACTAGAAAGAAAAATAGATTGAAAACAAGGATAGACAATAATTTTTAAAACTATATAAATTTCACTTTAAGTTAATTAATATTCAATAATTTGGTTAAACCTGTTTATTATGTCCATAAATAGTTATTTATAAACTTTGCAAATCAAAATATTTCCATTTATATGTTATTGAAACATTAAATTCATAATTCATAAATTTATTAATTTATCTCAAGATAATTTCAAACATTATTAATAAATCAATAATCATTTTCTTCAAATATTTTTTATTTAATTAATAACTTCTAAAATATTAATAATCTTCTATTAAACCATGTAGTATATAAATAAACAATATTTTAAAAGGATATATTTCAAAAAGGAAAGAAGGTAGATCGCAGCATACATAATAATGGTTACGCCTGGGTCCCTCAGGAAACACCCGCACCCTTTAAACAATCTCTGCCTTGCGGATTACGCTACCCCAAAAAACGACCATGGGTTATGCCATGGTAGGACATTCAAATATCACATCCAAAAAACTAAAATCAGAGAGAATAATATAGATAGAATGAATCCACAATATGGCCACAAAGCGGATATCAAGCAGAAGGTACTTTCATTACTTTGAAAATATGTATCACATAGTACCTTTTCAAATCACTTTCAAATATCATACTTATATAAAGTCCACTATATATAAGATTCCATTTCAAACCGAATACTTTCCAAAATCAATAGTATATCAAATCACACTTATATAGATTTCGATTATATAAGGTTTCACTTTTCAAATTGAGTAGATTTCCAAATCAATAGTTTTCAAATCAGCTTCATACTTATACAGATCAATTTTATATAAGTTCGATAACTCCCAAATCAAGTATTTAATAAAAATAGGTTCTCAATTTCAATTCGTTTCAATATCAGTTCAGTTTCAAAATCTTATACGATTTCACCACATTATTTCTTCCAAATTTAATATATTCAGTTTCAATGTTTCCAAGACAATGGGCTTAGAAAATAATACCAATTTCCAAATCAACATAATTTAGGCCAAACAAATTCCTTACCAAAATCATCACCTAAATATTGGTTTTAAATTCCGAACTATTATTGAAACCAAATATTTTTCTCAAAATCAATTATTCCCAAAATGATTTCCAAGTTTATAACTATCCCTTTAAAACCTTTAAACTATTTATTTCTGTTCAAAAGATCCAAATTACCTTTTGCAAATTATTTAAAACTAAATTTTATTCAAAACATTCCAAAACTAAATTTCGTATTGGTATAATCCAAAATAGTATTATTTATTTACTTAATAAAATATTTTCAAAGTTATTTAAATCATATTACTCCATATTTTAAACATACAAAACTAAACTTATATACTTTATCAGATAATTTATACCTTTCGAAATTACTTGGCTTTGAAATTAAACCTCGATTTGGAAGTGTCCAAACATTCAAAATAGTCATAGAAATTAAATTTCCAATTTAAGAGTTGGAAATCAACAACAAATCAGTAAATCAATTTTAATAGATAGGGTTATAACAAATCCGAAACTCGAGGACTGAACACTGGGCTCACTTTAAATCGTTTCAAATATATATACATATATCTTTCGAATATCAAATCATACCTCGGAATTTGAAATCAAAATTTGTTTCACACAATCACTCGCATAGCAAAGCAACTAGAGTGGCCTCTCCCCCACTCTGAAACTCGAAAATCAATTTCAATGATGTGTGCATTCATCATCGAAATTATTTTCCAGCGACACAAGTGAGTTATGGACTTCTATTTTCTTGAAAACATCTTTGAAATTTCTTCGAAATCATTGGAATTCATTTGAAGTCATTTGAAAATTTTCTTATTCAAAAAATACTTTCAAATCATATTATTATATATTTTCAAAATCTAAAAACCAATTTCAAAATACTAGAGTTCAATCTCTCAAATTTCCAATTTTAAACCCTTCAGCTATAAATCATTTTTATATAAATCAAATTTCTTATAGAAGTTTCAAAAATTCAAATCTTTTCGAAACTCCAAATTCTCATTTTTATAAAGGCACAAAATCCTTATCGAAAACATTTCCCTTTTATATATAGAATATAATCATTCTTATCAAAATAATTATTTCGATATTTAAACAATTTCTAAAATACAACCAACCCAATTTTTCAAAGGATGATTCAAGGATGGATTTCAAAACAAAAATAGGCTCGATCGAAGATGAGATTGTGAGGACCCGCAAATCCGTACTCCTTGAATATACACTAATCTCCATAGATTAACTCAAGATGAACAGAAATACGAATTCTCAATGTTTAAGAAAAAGAAAAAGACAGAAGAAGAGAGGAAAAGATAGAACAGAACAGAAAGAAAACAACAGAACAATATCAGAATCTCACAATTCGCAGCGGAACAACATATAATAGATAAATGAATAATCTTTAAACAAAGAACTATATCAGTTATTACATTTTATACATTACATCCTCAGAGTGAACAACAACAAACAACAAACAAACAATGCAGTGGAAAAAGAAATACTATATACTAGTAATACGCCATGCCATCCATCTTGCATCCAGCAACTCCTGAATTCCAAATATCCTGATAAACCTTAACTCTTGACTGCCCGTGTGGAAATTGGTGGGCACCCAGAGTTTAGGAAGGAAAACAATAAACTCCGAGTCAGTCATGTGACTAGTGTGAGAACTCAAAACAGTTTATTTATCTTTAAAATCAAAATAGAGGAATATTTTTAAAGTCAATTCGCAATGCTTTTAAAAATGAGACTACCATAAGGCCTCCCGCACACACACACATGCAAACGCAGAATCGGAGGAGATTTCTCCTTATGATAGTCAAAGATGCTTGATACGCATTAAAAGAACATTTGATATTATTACTAGTGCATTATGTAGGAAAAATTCATTTCGAAAATAAAGATATAAATCTTAGCCAGCATAGACATTTCGAACTATGCCTACTATAGCTACCATCTAAACAGTGGTGACCACCATAAGTAAATGGCAGGTTCTACAACTAAAACCGTACAGGGTTTCGTATTGGGAATTGGATTTCCAACAAATGGTCAGGCCAAGGAACTTCCCATTGCCAGATGAGAACGCCTCTGGAAGGACGTCCCCGAGAACCTAACCGGATCTCTTCCAACACAAGGCCGGGTTACCCCTAACTGGGTAACTACTGACACGAGTATGCCATCCTCCGGTCCTTTGGGACCTTTAACCGAGCGCTCGTAACCAACATCACACAATGATAAATAAAGTGTTTCAACATGAGTAAGTATCTGGGCTCCATACCATGATACCACCCTTTTCCAGAAGGAAATGCACATACCCTAAGGGGCGCTACCCCCAATAACCTTGCTGCATCTTTCCTGTTTTGACCATTCCGGGGTGTGAGGCTCGACGAAGTTTCGTCCACAAAGCCATGCTTTATAAAAAAAGCTGTGCTTTGGGTCAATAAATGATCATAGAAATGATCACAAAGATAAGTGATCAAACAAATGATCATATCACAAATGATCAAACAATGATCATTTCACAGCAACACTCAGCATGTCACATTACCAAATTGGGAATATATCGCTGATAGCCTTCAACTACATAACCTCTGAGCTCGTACGTCTCAGAGAAGGGTGTTAAGCTAAGAGAATAAATTCTCCGCCACTAACAGAAATATATTTGAAAGAAATCAGCTTTATATCTCAATTTGTAATGTCAGACATACAATCCATACAAGTCTGTTCCGGGATCGAACAGAACCGAAGGCACTTACAAAGAAGTCCTTGCAACCCGGATATTCACTAATCACGTCCAGACTTCCCATCACATATGGAATTTCTATACCGGGGCCATTCGGTGCAGAAACATTCGACGGTAATCCTTCCGTTTTCAAAAATATCCGGTCTTCAACACCGGTCATCAATGCTATCCATTACGTCGTATCACTATTCGGAATGGTAATCGGAATAACGAGCGCAATAATTTAAAAAATAAGTGTGGCATTGAAATTCAAGCAAATCACAACAAATACCTATTCAAATGTAAATACTGATAGTCGGTTATTGAACTATCAATGGATATGCACAACATCACCAGATTCCAAATAATTTTCCAAATTATTTATTTTCCAAAAATATCTTTACAAGATATACAATTTTCACACTTTTAAAATAAATCAATATTTATTTTTAAACAAATTCCCCTTTCTTTTATAAATTCCACAGTGAATTTATATTTCGAAATATTTATGAATAAACGATTTCAATTATTCATTTTCAATTTATCTTCAAAAAGATAAATTCTCAAAACATTTCATTTCACATTGGAAAACAATTCCATACTCATTTATTAATAAGTAATTCACAAATCTATTTATTTTCAACATTTGAAAAACATTCAATATACTTAAATCGAAACTAAGTATATATTTCATTCTTTAAGGAAATCATTCTCTTAAACATATTTATTTGGGCCAAAACGAATGTTACGTAAAACATCATTACAACGTCCCAAAATCACTAGTATAGGGATTCGAAATTAAAATAGATATATAAATCCCAATACTAAATAAAACATTTCCTTTCGGAAATCATTTACTATAACAACAGTGTTATAGTCCACCATATCCTTCTATTTCTCGAAAACGTCCATTTCAACAATGAATGTTGAAATCTATGGTTTCGAATCTTAACACATTTTTAAAAACATCGTTAGATCGTTTTAATTCTATTTAAAACATCACATCCAAAACATTTTCTTTAACATATTATTCACTATTCAAAAACGTGAATATACTATGTTAACCAATTTCATCATTTCTATACTTTGTATTTTAAAGGATTATTCACTGTCTAAAACGTGAATATAACTCCATAAATAAGTTATAACAATTTACTTATCAAAATAAGTCGTTTGCGGATTTATAAAACAATGTTTATAAATTCCATTTCTATTTATTTTATAACAACTTCCTTTTATAAATCTCCTTTATTAACCTATTCAATTTATAACTCAATTATAAACCAAAGGTTCATATTATAAGTTAAACGCTTATAATTTATTTGTTTACAAAATCGTTCCTTTAACTTCCCAAATTATAAATCTTATAACTTATAAGATTCATTTATTTACCCAAATCTATTCTTCAAATAACTTTATAAATTTTATAAACCTACTGCTTATAAAATTCCATTTATAACTTCACCGTTTATAATCCTATAAATTTCATTCATTTATGAAATTCATTTACAATTCATTCTAACACTTATAAAAACTCCTTTTATAATTCAAATATTTTAATTTATAAATATCAATTTATAAATTCTTTGTATAAATCAATTTATATTATTATTTTAAAAACATCTTGAAACTCCTTTATAATTTCACCATTTTGATTTATAAAATAATTAAATTTTATAAATCCTATTTTTAACTTTTTTTACAATAAACTTAAAAATCCCAATTTAAACTATTTTATAAAATCATTTTATCCCATATTTTCAAAAATCAACTTTTAACTATATTTCTCAAAAATCAAAATTTTATAACATTAAAATTATACGTTTATTTATTTAAAACGAATCAATTCCAATTTTTTTTCATAAAACGTATACTTTCAAAAATCACTTTAAAAATCCTTTTAAAGTTCCAAATTTGGTCCAATGATGCTACACACCAAATAGTCAATCACGACAATAATGACATCATATATCGATATGATAATCCATCAAATATCAAAATATCTGAAATCAAATAAATACTGTTGAGGAATCCAGTTGGATCCCTCCAACCTGTTTTCCTGCATCCAAAGATGTTAGCACAACACCAATTCCGTTCCAGTACGGAATTATCGCGGTATAGGGGTTTTAAAATATTATCCGCTTAATAGGCGGCGCAATAGGGTCTCATCCGCTATATACTGCCGGAAATCAATTCCAAGTACATAAATAATACCAATTTCACATATTCGCGGTATATGTTTTTAATAAATAACATCCGCTTACTAATGGCGCATAATGTCTATTTTAACAATCAATAGATAACAATCATCATTCAAACATACATTAAAAAAATTTAAATCTAACTATTTAAAATTAAATCGAAACCGATTCGATTGAGTGAGAAGTTCTCACCTTGATTTCAATTTTGTTTTAGCGATTTATTTCGAATAAAATTAAACGCGCGTTTAATTTTACCCGAAATTCTCACTAACTCCAAATGACTCCAATCCAATTCCATAGCGTAGTGCTCATCCATACGATTCCAACGCAACTGGTTTTGCGCGTTTTCGACCTCGTATGAAAAAGATATGAATTTTTAAAGATTCACGAATTTTTATATACATAAATTACAACATTTTATTTTAATTTTTAACCTATATCAAATCTTAGCCACTAGATTTCCTTCAACCTGCAATCTAGCCCGTCCCCTTCCTCATCTCCTCTCTCACGTTTCTACATGTAGAACCAAACTAAGAAACCCATCAAGCTCCAATTAGGGTTAAATTATGCAACCTCCTCGTCGACATCCACCACGATCAGACGCTTCCATCTTGAAGAGCATCTCGAACACCACCTCCTCCAGCCATCATGCTCAACTCGGCTGCACCCTCACCCTCTATTTGCGTGCGCAACACGCAGCTGTCGGCCCCCCTTAACTCATCCTCTGACGCTCCAAACACTATCATCACCGTATAGAATCAAAGCTCTCATCGAGCTCTTCGACTTTGTAGTTGAGCATTTCTTCTAATTGTATATAGATTGAGAGAGATTAAGACAATAAAATGATGAATTTCTGGCCTTTGGTTTATTAATGGCGGCTGGAGCTTTGAAATTTGGGTTAGGGTTTTAATTTTTGCAAATTTATGAAGAGAGGTGGCTTTTATAGAAAATTTTGCAAACACTATTCATCCCGGATTTTCCGAACTCCAAACGAAGCGTGCCGGTTAGCGTTTCTAAGGTTTACCCTGCGTTCCGATCACAGTGGAACATGTTTCGGGAGCTAAGTCGGTCATCTGTGCGAGTTATGGCAATAAACACTCGATTTAAAATTAAACCGATTAAACGATTTTCTAGGCGTTTTAGCTTGCACCGGACAAACGATAAATCCAATTGACACGAAATTTGAAACCATACAATAATATCACATTACGGATCCGATGAAACTAGTTTCGTCGAAATCCGAGACTGTTTGAAAAATGGCTATTTTAACTCGCCAAATTAATATTAAAAACAATTTCGATGCGTTTCGAGCTGCCACGATCAAACGATAACTCCGATTAACCCAAAAATTAAAATCCGATAAAACAAACTACTACGAATCCAATGGAACTAGTTTCGTCCAATTCTGAGACTGTTCGAAAAACGGCTAATTTCACTAGTTGATTAAATATTAAAATATTCAATTTTCACAAATAAACTTTTAATTCAATTTTAAAAGTTCTATAACCTCATTCTAACACCAATATGATAAAATAAAATTTTACAAATCATTTTCAATCATATTTAACCCAATTTTCAATTATTTCTGTAATTTAACATATTAAATTATCGATTTAATTATTCAATTAAATCCAATTATTCGAAATAAAATTTATTCGACTTATAAATTCACTTATTAATATTTAAAATTAATTAAATATACAAATTTTAATTAATAGAAATTCTGGGTCGTTACATACTTCCCCCCTTAAAAGAATTTCGTCCTCGAAATTATCAAGTAAGAAAAGTTACAGAATGTATTAACTTTCCCAAAATTCATGGTTAAACTTCTTACAATAACTTTACTAAGTTTTCAAATCATACATAGTTATCTTTTCAAAAACAACTACTATTATTTAACTTTCAATTCTAAATCAAAGTTAAAGTTTTCACAATTTTCCAATTTTTCTCAAATTTATTCTAACGCCTTAAATTTTCGGAAAAATTCGCCATAGTCTTCTTTGCGCGGCTCGATCTGAAAAAAAAAAGACAGTATATATATCACAAATATACATCTCATCAAGTGATGAGGCATCCCGCAGGGAAAAAAGTGTAAAAGTACGATATTTAATCTGAGATACGTACCTTATATTTATTTAGCGAGCATATACGGCTAATATAGCACGAAAGCGAGCTCCAAATGCGAAGCAAACGCGATCCGCACCTACTAAACACTCAACAAACAACATGAGAACATGTATATAGATAATAGTATCGAATACAACATATATCAACATAATAACTATATATGCCAACATAGCAAATGCAGTAAAAGTAATAAATTCAACCATCAACCAACTAACATCCAACTAGCATTCAACTAACATCCATAACCAATAAATATTCATTCATATTCTCATTAATATTCAATGAAATAGGTTTTAAATTTAGTCACATTTGATTCATGAACAGTGGATGTTTTTACTAACATTCATTTTCAACTAGTTTATATTTACTAATTCATATTCAAGTTGATCCACTTCCAAATCAAATTCAATTCTATTTAAGATTCACTTAACTTCAAATTGGATTTCAATTACTTTAGCTTTCAATTTCATTAACACTTAATGAATTATATACAATCAACTAACAACCATATAACAACCAATGTATATTAATTACAACCAAATTTCTTTGCTTATATTCATTCAATTTGGTTTAATTAAATTGATTTTCATTCAATTATTCAACTTTCAATAACATTCGATTTTAATGTATTAACACCTACATTCATTATTTCATATCAATTCTATTTACATTCAATTGATTAACATTTAATCCATTAATTCAATTCGATTACAAAAGTTGAATTTCATTTATATAACTCAAGTTCATATCTATCACTTAACTTTATTAATTTACTTTGATACCAATATCAACTTCATTCAACATCACTTAAGTTATACTTCCATTTTACAAACATCATTTGTTTTTCATAACTTAAATTCCCACTTATAAATCAATTCAGATTCCAATTCTAAAGTAAATTTCCATTTAACTTTAAATTCATTTTTATTTACAACTCATATTCATAAATATATTCATATAGTTTCACTTCTTATATATAAGTTTATTTCACAATTGTAAATCACTTTAATTATAATTCAATTCTCATAATTCTTTTGCTTATACAATTATTCTTTAATTTAGATTATTCAAACATCTTATTCAACAACCAAACAATCTACTTATATACACTTTAATAATTCTGAAAAATTATTCCTTTATATATAAAATATAATCAAGGTAAAATTATTTCATATACCCAATTTAAAACAATATTGTGCCGAATTGTTCTATTCAAGTGTTTATAAACCCCTTCGGCATAGTTGTGCATACCGTGCTGACAAAGGTTCATATGCCGCTCAATAAACCAATC
The DNA here is from genome assembly GCA_030765085.1 of Allium cepa. Lineage (NCBI taxonomy): Eukaryota > Viridiplantae > Streptophyta > Magnoliopsida > Asparagales > Amaryllidaceae > Allium > Allium cepa. The sequence continues at coordinate 750,402,911 of CM060931.1, read as the reverse complement.
ATCACAATATAAAACAATTTTATATTCACTAACAAATACGCTCTCATAGCTATTATTACACTCAAACTCATTCTAGAGTACTACTGACTCTATCTCTAATGAGTAATACCCAACAGAGCCATGGTTGTCGCTTAACCATATGCTCTGATACCACCTGTGAGGACCCACAAATCCGTACTCCTTGAATATACACTAATCTCCATAGATTAACTCAAAATGAATAGAAATACGAATTCTCAATGTTTAAGAAAAAGAAAAAGACAGAAGAAGAGAGGAAAAGATAGAACAGAACAGAAAGAAAACAACAGAACAATATCAGAATCTCATAATTCGCAGCGGAACAACATATAATAGATAAATGAATAATCTTTAAACAAAGAACTATATCAGTTATTACATTTTATACATTACATTACATCCTCAGAGTGAACAACAACAAACAACAAACAAACAATGCAGCGGAAAAAGAAATACTATATACTAGTAATACGCCATGCCATCCATCTTGCCTCCAGCAACTCCTGAATTCCAAATATCTTGATAAACCTTAACTCTTGACTGCCCGTGTGGAAATTGGTGGGCACCCAGAGTTTAGGAAGGAAAACAATAAACTCCGAGTCAGTCATGTGACTGGTGTGAGAACTCAAAACAGTTTATTTATCTTTAAAATCAAAATAGAGGAATATTTTTAAAGTCAATTCGCAATGCTTTTAAAAATGAGACTACCATAAGGCCTCCCGCACACACACACATGCAAACGCAGAATCGGAGGAGATTTCTCCTTATGATAGTCAAAGATGCTTGATACGCATTAAAAGAACATTTGATATTATTACTAGTGCATAGTGTAGGAAAAATTCATTTCGAAAATAAAGATATAAATCTTAGCCAGCATAGACATTTCGAACTATGCCTACTATAGCTACCATCTAAATAGTGGTGACCACCATAAGTAAATGGCAGGTTCTACAACTAAAACCGTACAGGTTTTCATATTGGGAATTGGATTTCCAACAAATGGTCAGGCCAAGGAACTTCCCATTGCCACATGAGAACGCCTCTGGAAGGACGTCCCCGAGAACCTAACCGGATCTCTGCCAACACAAGGCCGGGTTACCCCTAACTGGGTAACTACTGACACGAGTATGCCATCCCCCGGTCCTTTGGGACCTTTAACCGAGCGCTCGTAACCAACATCACACAATGATAAATAAAGTGTTTCAACATGAGTAAGTATCTGGGCTCCATACCATGATACCACCCTTTTCCAGAAGGAAATGCACATACCCTAAGGGGCGCTACCCCCAATAACCTTGCTGCATCTTTCCTGTTTTGACCATTCCGGGGTGTGAGGCTCGACGAAGTTTCGTCCACAAAGCCACGCTTTATACAAAAGCTGTGCTTTGAGTCAACAAATGATCATAAAAATGATCACAAAGATGAGTGATCAAACAAATGATCATATCACAAATGATCAAACAATGATCATTTCACAGCAACATTCAGCATGTCACATTACCAAATTGGGAATATATCGCTGATAACCTTCAACTACATAACCTCTGAGCTCATACGTCTCAGAGAAGGGTGTTAAGCTAAGAGAATAAATTCTTTGCCGCCAACAGAAATATATTTGAAAGAAATCAGCTTCATATCTCAATTTGTAATGTCAGACATATAATCCATACAAGTATGTTCCGGGATCGAACAGAACCGAAGGCACTTACAAAGAAGTCCTTGCAACCCGGATATTCACTAATCACATCCGGACTTCCCATCACATATGTAATTTCTATACCGGGGCCATTCGGTGCAGAAACATTCGACGGTAATCCTTCCATTTTCAAAATATCCGGTCTTCAACACCGGTCATCAATGCTATCCATTACGTCGTATCACTATTCGGAATGGTAATCCGAATAACAAGCCCAATAATTTAAAAAATAAGTGTGGCATTGAAATTCAAGCAAATCACAACAAATACCTATTCAAAGGTAAATATTGATAGTCAGTTATTGAACTATCAATGGATATGCACAACTTCACCAGATTCCAAATAATTTTCCAAATTATTTATTTTCCAAAAATATCTTTACAAGATATACAATTTTCACACTTTTAAAATAAATCAATATTTATTTTTAAACAAATTCCCCTTTCTTTTATAAATTCCACAGTGAATTTATATTTCGAAATATTTATGAATAAACGATTTCAATTATTCATTTTCAATTTATCTTCAAAAAGATAAATTCTCAAAACATTTCATTTCACATTGGAAAACAATTCCATACTCATTTATTAATAAGTAATTCACAAATCTATTTATTTTCAACATTTGAAAAACATTCAATATACTTAAATCGAAACTAAGTATATATTTCATTCTTTAAGGAAATCATTCTCTTAAACATATTTATTTGGGCCAAAACGAATGTTACGTAAAACATCATTACAACGTCCCAAAATCACTAGTATAGGGATTCGAAATTAAAATAGATATATAAATCCCAATACTAAATAAAACATTTCCTTTCGGAAATCATTTACTATAACAACAGTGTTATAGTCCACCATATCCTTCTATTTCTCGAAAACGTCCATTTCAACAATGAATGTTGAAATCTATGGTTTCGAATCTTAACACATTTTTAAAAACATCGTTAGATCGTTTTAATTCTATTTAAAACATCACATCCAAAACATTTTCTTTAACATATTATTCACTATTCAAAAACGTGAATATACTATGTTAACCAATTTCATCATTTCTATACTTTGTATTTTAAAGGATTATTCACTGTCTAAAACGTGAATATAACTCCATAAATAAGTTATAACAATTTACTTATCAAAATAAGTCGTTTGCGGATTTATAAAACAATGTTTATAAATTCCATTTCTATTTATTTTATAACAACTTCCTTTTATAAATCTCCTTTATTAACCTATTCAATTTATAACTCAATTATAAACCAAAGGTTCATATTATAAGTTAAACGCTTATAATTTATTTGTTTACAAAATCGTTCCTTTAACTTCCCAAATTATAAATCTTATAACTTATAAGATTCATTTATTTACCCAAATCTATTCTTCAAATAACTTTATAAATTTTATAAACCTACTGCTTATAAAATTCCATTTATAACTTCACCGTTTATAATCCTATAAATTTCATTCATTTATGAAATTCATTTACAATTCATTCTAACACTTATAAAAACTCCTTTTATAATTCAAATATTTTAATTTATAAATATCAATTTATAAATTCTTTGTATAAATCAATTAATATTATTATTTTAAAAACATCTTGAAACTCCTTTATAATTTCACCATTTTGATTTATAAAATAATTAAATTTTATAAATCCTATTTTTAACTTTTTTTACAATAAACTTAAAAATCCCAATTTAAACTATTTTATAAAATCATTTTATCCCATATTTTCAAAAATTAACTTTTAACTATATTTCTCAAAAATCAAAATTTTATAACATTAAAATTATACGTTTATTTATTTAAAACGAATCAATTCCATTTTTTTTCATAAAACGTATACTTTCAAAAATCACTTTAAAATTCCTTTTAAAGTTCCAAATTTGGTCCAATGATGCTACACACCAAATAGTCAATCACGACAATAACGACATCATATATCGATATGATAATCCATCAAATATCAAAATATCTGAAATCAAATAAATACTGTTGAGGAATCCAGTTGGATCCCTCCAACCTGTTTTCCTGCATCCAAAGATGTTAGCACAATACCAATTCCATTCCAGTACGAAATTATCGCAGTATATGGGATTTAAAATATTATCCGCTTAATAGGCGGCGCAATAGGGTCTCATCCGCTATATACTGCGGGAAATCAATTCCAAGTACATAAATAATACCAATTTCACATATTCGCGGTATATGTTTTTAATAAATAACATCCGCTTACTAATGGCGCATAATGTCTATTTTAACAATCAATAGATAACAATCATCATTCAAACATACATTCAAGAATTTTAAATCTAACTATTTAAAATTAAATCGAAACCGATTCGATTGAGTGAGAAGTTCTCACCTTGATTTCAATTTTGTTTTAGCGATTTATTTCGAATTAAATTAAACGCGCGTTTAATTTTACCCGAAATTCTCGCTAACTCCAAATGACTCCAATCCAATTCCATAGGGTAGTGCTCGTCCATATGATTCCAACGCAACTGGTTTCGCGCGTTTTCGACCTCGTATGAAAAAGATATGAATTTTTAAAGATTCACGAATTTTTATATACATAAATTACAACATTTTATTTTAATTTTTAACCTATATCAAATCTCAGCCACTAGATTTCCTTCAACCTGCAATCTAGCCCGTCCCCTTCCTCATCTCCTCTCTCACGTTTCTACAGGTAGAACCAAACTAAGAAACCCATCAAGCTCCAATTATGGTTAAATTATGCAACCTCCTCGTCGACATCCACCACGATCAGACGCTTCCATCTTGAAGAGCATCTCGAACACCACCTCCTCCAGCCATCATGCTCAACTCGGCGTAACCCTCACCCTCGATTTGCGTGCGCAACACGCAGCTGTCGGCCCCCCTTAACTCCCCCTCTGACGCTCCAAACACGATCATCACCGTATAGAATCAAAGCTCTCATCGAGCTCTTCGACTTTGTAGTTGAGCATTTCTTCTAATTGTATATAGATTGAGAGAGATTAAGAGAATAAAATGATGAATTTCTGGCCTTTGGTTTATTAATGGCGGCTGGAGCTTTGAAATTAGGGTTAGGGTTTTAATTTTATCAAATTTATGAAGAGAGGGGGCTTTTATAGAAAATTTTGCAAACACTATTCATCCCGGATTTTCCGAACTCCAAACGAAGCGTGCCGGTTGGCGTTTCTAAGGTTTACCCCGCATTTCGAACACAATGGAACGTGTTTCGGGAGCTAATTCGGTCATCTGTGCGAGTTATGGCAATAAACGCTCGATTTAAAATTAAACCGATTAAACGATTTTCTAGGCGTTTTAGCTTGCACCGGACAAACGGTAAATCCAATTGACACGAAATTTGAAACCATATAATAATATCACATTACGGATCCGATGAAACTGTTTTCGTCAAAATCCGAGACTGTTTGAAAAATGGCTATTTTAACTCGCGAAATTAATATTAAAAACAATTTCGATGCGTTTCGAGCTGCCACGATCAAACGATAACTCCGATTGACACGAAAATTGAAATCCGACAATAACAAACTATTACGGATCCAATGGAACTAGTTTCGTCCAATTCTAAGACTGTTCGAAAAACTGCTAATTTCACTAGTCGATTAAATATTAAAATATTCAATTTTCACAAATAAACTTTTAATTCGATTTTAAAAGTTCTATAACATCATTCTAACTTCAATATGATAAAATAAAATTTTACAAATCATTTTCAATCATATTTAACCCAATTTTCAATTATTTCTGTAATTTAACATATTAAATTATCGATTTAATTATTCAATTAAATCCAATTATTCGAAATAAAATTTATTCAACTTATAAATTCACTTATTAATATTTAAAATTAATCAAATATACAAATTATAATTAATAGAAATTCTGGGTCGTTGCAGAGATGGTCAAATATCAAAACAGGAGATGGATATACTTACATAAGTCGCGGGCGACCTTAACTGGTCAACCGTGATTTCAAAATAAGATCAGTGTAGAATCCTGTGGCAAATCGACATTCGATCGCCAGAGATAGAATTCGGCATAACAAGAGATAGCTGCATCCAAACCGAGGGATATATAAATCTCTGGTGAACCAATGCCAATTGTAAAGGAGTTTCATTCAATGATGGGCGGGAATGCCTATTCATATAGAAATCATTCAAAGTGGAGTTATGGGATACTCTAGAATCAAGAAACATAACTAGGGAGAGAAGATAATGGATTTCGAAACCGTAGGGAACGTTCCAAAATTCAAAGGAAAACCAAACCAAAGAGGAAGAAATTCAAGCTCGAATGAAAGTGATTCTGCAAATAAATTTACTATATATGCTAAGTTTGCCTAGAGCCAAAGCTCTGACACCAGCTATAACGACCCGATATTTTCAACCATTCGCATCCACACATGTCGGACTTGAATTGCTCAAAATATTAGATTGGTAATTTAAACTTGGCAAAAACTCAGCATATACAGTAAATAAATCAATCACAGAGTCACAGACATAGAGTAATATAATAATAACGCAGCAGAATAGATAAATAGTAGTTCATGAAGCTACTATAAAACACCAAGGTTAGAAATAAAATACAGTTATCTCAAATACAGCGAAGTCTCGAAGACAACCAGATGACATCTCTGAGCAAAACAACTGGAAAAGCTTCGATAATTAGATCTCCAAATGAAGCTCCAAACTCCAAAGGCGAGTCTCAAATGTCGTATCACTCAGTCTGACCCGAGCGTAAAACAAAACACAAAACATTCGAGTCAGGATTTACATTCATATATCAATAAATCCAACTCAAGTGAAATATCAACTGAAATACATGTAACTCAAAGGATGTTTTGGATAACCATCCTCTAAGGATCAGTCGAACTATCTACAATGTAGAAATATACACTATAACACCGAGGTCATCTCAACTTAATTTATACTTCAAAACGAAGATATCATTTTCATTTCAAATATATCTATTTCCCAAAATAGTATATATAATTAATAATTTATAAAGTAAGTATTTGTAATTTCCACAACTTCATAAATCGCATCAAAATCAATTCGACTTTCCCATAAAAAATTAATTCAATCTAAATTTATCAATTTCCATTCGATTCAGCTTCTGACTAAACGAATTCAAATTTTACCGATTTCAAATACATCTTTGAACCACTATTAAACCATTTAAATTTCAGTGTAATTCCAAAGTCGATATTTTTAAATATTTAACATTTCAAAGACTAAATTTGATAATTGCATTTATCTACCAATTTGACTTCACTATTGTTTAGTTTTGAAATGTTCACTTAATAAATTCAATATTAATTATATGACCTTAAAATTTACATTTTCTATATATCACCTTTGATTTCTTAGATGTGGCATATCCATTAAATTACTTAAATCGAAATCAAGCTATAAGATCAAATTTTAAAGTTTCGAAATCAATAGCTTCAAGTCAATTTAATTAAATAAAATACTTAATTAAATACAATTTCAAATAAGTGTCAAATACATCTTTCAACCTTAGCTTATAAATTTTTTTCACAAATCTATTTCTGAAATACAAATTTAATAAACCCTTAAACATCTTTCATATTAATCAAATCAATCTTAATTAAATTATATATAATTATTAAATCTATATACGAAATAACCTTTATATACATATTTAAATCAATATTTATTAAAACCATATATTTCGTTCAAAACCATAGAATTCATTTTCAAAATATCTATATAGACCGACGACATCAGTGTATAAGTTTCTATTATATGGTCAAGTGATACGAATATTTATTATTTCAATTCATAATTTAAATATATACAGGTAGATATCATTTCGACTCGCAATCCCACACTCATATCCAATGAAAATCGCTTGGGTCTATCATTTCAACCCATAAGGATTTTCTCCTATTCTAAAGTCCGTTTGGGTATGTATCATTTCAACCCATCATGATTTCTATACTAGCAGGGAACTTACAGAGTGATAACCGATAATATAAAATATAATAATAGGCATATATCATCAATAACAATATAATATAAACAACAGGATATGATGTCATATCCTACAAGTGAATAGTTACAGATGATGGCATATATAACAATTTAAACAATTACAACAGCATATTTTAATTGTTGTTTCAATTGAGATCAAATTTAATAAATAAAAGAACGTTAATCGTGAGTGATTGCTCACCTTTCGAGACTAGAGAGAACAGACAATGAAACTGAGTTACGAATTCAGGCACGAATTTCCCAAAGCAAAGTGAGATGGCCCAAATATGACAATCAAAGCTGATAACATGAATCGATGAACCAAACCAAATCAATTTTGATAGGAGAAGAAATTATGTGTGTATATATACTTTAAAACATTATTCTTAAAATATAATTATTTGGAAATCAAGGATAAAAATTTTATATTTATAAATCATTACTTTAAACAAATCGACAAAAATCTTGTTCAGACATACTATTCTTTGCCTATTATATATAGATAAAATCAAATAAGACAATATATTATTACTATATACATTATATAATCAATATAATAGTACATCAACAATATATATAAGGACCAAATTGTATACGATAAACAATTTTTATATAATCCTTTGATAAAATATGCAAAATATATATATGCGGTAATCCAAATACCAATAGATATTATATACTTACATAAACACGTCAATATTTATATACATACTTTAAACATATTATAGGTAAACTAACAGAATAAATATACAATGCTAATATAACTGTACAACTAGATAACCATATATTATTAAACAACACACATATGGTGGAATGCAAGTTATTGTATAAACTTTTATTTATAATATAGGTCTAAAAAATTTAGATACTAACCAGACACTCACAATATATATATACACACACACACACACACACACACACACACATATACATACACATATACATACACACACATATATATATATAACTTATATAGTAGTATATAGCAAATGTGTAATATATATGTCAATCGGCTATATCACTTCCTACAAGATTGTGTATAACTAAACTATAACCCAGGTACATATTATTGTTAATCAAGTATAAACAGATGGCTAGATTTAGAAAATATAGACATATATAATAGCTGATCTAACTGACTTATATTTATATACTTTATATATAACATATTACGATTCATATACTAGATATATGACCCTTTTTATACAACTAATATTATATACTGAAAATATATGACATATCTATATATACTATCATAAACAAAATACCTTTACTAAAGAAAAGATGTAGCATCAAGCGTGGGCTGCGGAGGGTAGGAATAAGGTAAAGGAACCAGGCGACTCGAAGGAGGAGGAAGGCAATGATGACTGGGCTCGATTGAGGAGAAACGTAACGACCCGATATTTTCAGCCATTCGCATACGCACATGTCGGACTTGAATTGCTCAAAATACCGCGTTGTAAATAAATTTGGAAAATCTCAGAATATACAGTAAATAAATAATCAAAGATCACATACACAGAGTAAATAATAATGCAGCGGAATTAAAAGAGATGGTAGTTCATGAAGCTACTATATAAAAATAAGATACATCAGAGTTAAACAAAATACAACAGAAGAGTAACAAGATATATCAGGTACAAATCAGAATACACCACTGAAATTACTAGATACTGAATGCAAAATAGATGGCTGGATCTTCAAGCAAAGCTCTAACTCTGAAGGTGAGTCTTGAAAGCTGAATCACTCAGTTTGACTCGAGCGTAAAGCAAGACACAAAACACTCGAGTTAGGACATAAATACTTATGAAATGTAAATCAACTCAAGTGAACAATAATAAAAATGCATCAGTAACTTGAAGGTTGCTTAGGATCGCCCATCCTTTAAGGATCCGTTAAACTATTTACTATGTAGTAATATTGCGCTATTATAATAATGTCTACAGTAAAATAAACTTACTTTAAAATAGCGTTAAGGGATTACCTATATAGCCCTTAACACGTAATAATGTTAGTAGTCTATACAGTACCTGCATATTTCCTGATCGGAAGACTATGAGAAGATATTCCATAGGTACGACACAAATAGAAACTCGTAGTAAGGCTCGCTATGGTAGGTGACACGGCACATAAGGCAATGCTGGGGTAGATATACCAATTACGCACACGGGCTGGTGGTAACGTAGCTGCCACATACGCCCACCTTTGAAGAAGTGCGTCCGACCAGAGGAGCTACCCCTTTTGGCCCGAGATGGCTCCAGTTTTAGCCGCCTTATGCCAACTCACAGGAGTTGGGTCCATGTAATATACCTCAATAACATCGCCACTGTGACGATCCGCCCTTCTACTACCAGAAAGACGTATCATCATTAAGAAAGAAAGGGATAGAAAAAGAAAAGAAAGAAAAGAAAGAACAACAACATCAGAATCTCACAGCGGAACGGAACAAAATATAATATATCACATAAATATCACATAGTTTTTACATATATCAGAGTTATACAATATCAATACTCATGACAGTTATACATACCTCTATCACTATATACATCAGTGGTACATCATACATCAACTCTGGCACAGCGGAACAAGATAGATAGCTACATACGTCTGGGAATTCCTGCTCCAAGCTCCTCCAGAAATCAAAGTCCGAAACCTATCACTTGGCTACTCATAAAAATTTGAGTACCCAAGAGTTTATGAAAACACAAAATATAAACTCCGGGTCAGACATGAGTCTGGTATGAGTAAACGGTTTAAATTGTTTAACTTTGAAAAACATTTTGAAATTAAAGGTATCACGTAAGACTCCCCACACATAAATATGGGTAAGTTTTTACCTTACGCTAACCAAAACATTTCATAGGAAATCCAGTGATATTATAATAGTGTCTAGGGTTTTCAAGTAAATAGAAAATAGCCGAAATTGTTACATGATTAAATTCCAGCTACTAGCCACAAAAGTGGGTAATACAAATCAAAACCGTAGGGTCTCGTAGGGAAAATGGATTTCCAACAATGGCAGGGCTACTGGGGTACCGCCCGTCACAGTACGGGGCCTAGATCACCGTACCGAGGATCACTCCCGACCCCCTGCAACACAAGGCCGGAACCATTCCTTACTGAACAGTCCTGAACAAAATAAACCCTGTGGTTGGCGCGACCAACCACCCACTAAGCCGAAATATAAAAGGGACATCTAGACAGGGGAAATATCTTGTCCTGCTTGGGCATGACCCACCTAACCTTGCTGCATCTCCCCTGTTTTAGCCATTCCCGGTTGATGAGGTTTGAGGCTGCGATTACCTTTATAGAACATATTTCTTAGAATGCTCATCGTCCGCCTGACGATGTGCTGAAAGCATTCAATCCATACAAGTTCGTTCCGGGTTCGAACGAAACCGAAGGCATTATCTCGTTATACTCGTTTTGGAATCACCCTCAGAGTCAATGACGATAACCCTTGCATTCTGAATACATCATCTCGATCTTCATTTCAGGATTCACGACCTAACGTTTAATTTGGATTGATGTGGTTTTCGAAGAATCAAATTTGATTCTTCCGATCCCGGTCTCATCGAATCCAAACGCCATTTTAAGGGCCAAGTTGTCTAATTAACTTAAACAGTTTAAATGCTTTAAATTCATCAATTGAATTAACATAGCATTTATCACAGATAAACATATACAAGCATCATAGGTATATCATAACATATCACAGAGCATCACAAAATATCATCACATAAATAGCGAAAACAGATATTTAACATAGCAATCCATAAGTAGTTACCTTTAAATCGTATTTGTAATTAATTTAGTTTAGAATTAATTACCTGAGAGTTAATCACTTAACTCTATTTAATTAATTAACAATTAATTACCTATTTCAGTTTGAATCATCTAATTAATGATTCCTTAATTTATTATTAAGTCTTAATTACGTAATTAATTCATTTCATGTTATTAAGTTACTATTACCTTAATTAAGTGACTTAACTTTAATTACTTAATTAACTGTTCCCTGATCACTAATTAATACCTGTAATTATTTATCAATAAAACTTAATTATCCAATTATTGTCTGCTAATTACTTAATCAATCAACAATTAATTCTAAAACAAGCTACTCAATTAATTATCTATTGATTCATAATTAAATTACTTGATTAACTAACTATTAACTCATTCATTTATTAACTTACGTAGTTGATTTCAATTATTTACTTATAATCCATCACTGACTGTGTTTGAATTATTCTTAATTACTCAACTACTAATCATTTATTTATTTACTCAAGTAGCTAATTACTATTTATTTATCGCAAAATAGTTACATAACCCAAACTCTATTTAAGTTTTAAAATATTAATCGTTTTTAATTACTTTCGAAAATAATTTATTGATATCAATCATTCAACTTAATTAACGTTTACAAGTCTCCCTTTTCTTTTCTTTTGAAAATAAATTTTGGTGTTAACAACAAACTTTAATTATTAGTTAACTTATATTTCTTAATTTAAATGATTTAAGTGTTTAAGAAAAGTCGTTAAACTTTTGACTATAATAATTAAAATTTGAACAAATCTTAGCTTAACCCCTTGTAAACGTTTTCTAAGCTCACCATGTTTAAACAAATTTGAGGAAACAAATTTGCTCAACTCTTACATTACTGAAATACTGCAGTTTACCCATTCCGGGTCTCCTCCTATTCAATCTCGAGTGCAACTTCGGTTTGCACGCAAATCCTTCCTGAGTCGCCTCTTGGAAACCATTCTTCTTCTCCTTATATTTTTTTATTTTAAGTAAAAGCTGTACTAAGTATAAAAGAAACTATCAGTAACTCACGCGACTCAACACGAAATAACCCGAGTCTTCTTCCCATTTCACTCGAGCGCAGCTCGAGTATTACTTCGAGTAAACTCCCTATATTACCCGAGACCTCTCGTACTTCCCAAAATTTCCACTGACACACACTGGCACGTTGTGCACGTGCACGTAGCGGCGACGCCACTCTGGCGACCCGTGAGGTCCCCCACAAATCCTAAACTACCTCAACGTCGAACTCGAGGCGTTGAACCACCTGATCGCACTCTCATACAAAATCGAGCCATGCTTGGAAAGTTCGATCCCCAAACACTAATCACGAAATTAACACACGAACCCAAACCATACCATCTGATGCCGAGATACTCCGTACATACCTCCACCACGCCCCAAGCTCCATTTCCTTCCACTGGCAGACAACTCGGCGCACGGTGAAGGTCGCGGCGGCCAATGGTTCGAGCAACCCAAAAATTAGGTCTACGAAAAAGAAACAATCACCGTAGTCGCCACCGTTGATGATACCACCTCCTTCCATTTTTCCTTTGACCGCCGTAGGCTCCTCCTCCACTCCTAGCAACCCCGATGACCCAAGTTCATCACATCACCGAAATTCGACCAATAAGTCCACTTCGATCCTCGCCGAAATGCTCTCAAACCCTCCCACCAAAAATCACCAACTTCACGTTAAAAATCATAGCTTGTGGTAAGGATTTCAGTTATGTTCATGAATCCCTAGTTTATTGGGTTCGAAATTTCCAAATTTTAAATAGCTTACTGTAAAAATTTAATTTTAGCATGTATATATATTTATACTTTCCGAACTTATTTTTAAAACATCATTCCTACCTGAATACACATGTTCACTCTAGACATCGAAGCTTGAAATTGATTAGAAAAGGAGAAATTGATTTGTTTTCAAGGATTGTTTATTCTTAACTTTTTACAGAGTAGAAATCAGTCACTGTTGTGCTAAACAGTTTTGTATATATACAGAGCTTAAGAAGATAATTAACACCATACCCAGATAATCACTCACAGATCATACAAAGTTTTTAATTATTTTTACATACTTTAATTTAAAATGAACAGAAATGTTTACTCACCTGAATGTAAACAGGAAGCATTGAGTTGGAACCTTGTTGATTGAAACAGAAGTTATGAACTGTCTTCAGATCCTCTCTGCTTCTTTTTGTTTTTGAATTAAAATTTTGAACTTGCTCTTCCTTTATTTTTATTTTCAGGTTTGCTAATTTATTTTCTTACTGAACGAACTAATTTGGCCAGTTGTATCTATATATAAATAAGAAAAGGACTGAAAGCAGGTAGGTAATAACCAGTTAGGCTTTTTCTCATTTTTGTTTTGATATGAGAAAATCTAGAAAAAATATTTTGAGCTGATATTAAGTACATACTTTGTTTTATAATATGTTTACACAATTATTAATTGTTTTGCTGTGTAAAGATACTACCTGCAATATGAACCAAATACTGAGATTTCGGCTGGAACATTGTTTTGTTACCTGAAATGACTAATTGTGTACTTAACGCTAATGAATATGTCTTCAATTATGTTAACATACTTATTATGTTCATCTGTGCATAAATATTGTATGAAGTCATAAATTTTCAGGCAATCACTTAGCTTGCAAATGAAGCCTTATTTGTATGTAAGCACTTCCTTATTACTTTTAGTCAAATAGTTGATTCACATGCACTTCTGACAGGTATTAATTTATGTTATGTTATATATATATATATATATATATATATATATATATATTATTTTTTTGACTTTGGTCTTTAGAATAGAGGCAAGTTTATTAGTTTATAAATTTCACTGGACAAAGAAGTCTTATATATGTATAAAGATATGAACTTTTAGGTAAGCTTGTGAATGAAGGCATCTTCATACATATATTTAACTTGTCATTGTCAGTTTAAACTATGGTCAGATAGATGCAGATATCTTGTATGAAAATATTTTGTTCTTTTCTTCTAGTAGAAATAGTTTATATGCGTATGTTTGTGTTTGGGTCTTACAGTACATTTGGTTTTATTTTACAGATATACTTTGTCCTTGCTTTATTTTTATACTTGTATATTATTTTTTTAGCTCTACACTTAACAGATTGACCATAGTTTTGTATATAAAGATATTTGTTCTGGCTTAAAAAGTTCATGTGGTTAGTTACTTATATTGGTTTATATTCGTATTTTAGCTATCAATATTTAAATAGTATTCATCAGCTTGCTTTCTTATTTATATTTGTATTCTATGTTTTGATTATCAATGCTTACATTATATTCTTAAGTTTTACTTATATTTAATATTTATATGTTATATTGACAACATTAACTTTATTTAAACATTATCATTCACATCAATATATTTATTAATCACATGTTAATAAGACAAAGTATTGTAATTCAATCATATAAGATAAATTTTATTGTAAATATTATCAAAAGATTTTATTTTGAATTCTCAAAGTCTAATTCCCTTTTAAAAATACAATTTAAAGAAATAAATTGACAGTATTTCCAATAATATGATCAATTTACATTTTATTTAAAATAGATTAAATATTTATTAAAATAACCGGGGCCAAAAATCCAGGGTTGTTACAGCCACCATCCTACTTCATTCTGGAATCTCCATCGTGTACACGGTTGTTAAAGTGGTTTTCGAAGTTGGCAGAGATTATGACAACTTCTGATCCCGGTCTCTTTAACAACTAGACGTTATTATAATGCCGTGGTCATTTCAAAATGGTTTATACTTCAAAAATCAAATCATTTATTTCAAAACTATATTCCTTTCAAATATAGTTTATACTTTTCATTTCAAACATATATTCATCTTTCAAAAATCATAATACTTTCAAAGTTGTAACTCTTTCGAAACACAAAATAATTGAAATCATTACACTTTGAAAATCATAATATTTCATAACATACATTTGAAATCATGGAACATTCCTTTAATTCTTTACATTTTACAAATTTTGTAATGACCCAGAATTTCTGTTATTTGAAATTCATATATTTAATTGATTTTAAATATTAACAAGTAAAATTTGTAAGTCGAATAAATTTTATTTCGAATATCTAGATTTAATTGGATAATTAAATCGATAATTTAACATTTGAAATTACAAGAAATAATTGGAAATTGGGTTTAATGTGTATGAAAATGATTTGTAAAGTTGTATTAAATCATATTGGAGTTAGAATGATGTTATAGAACTTTTAAAATTGAATCAAAAGTTAATTTGTGGAAATTAAATATTTTAATATTTAATTGACGAGTAAAAATAGCCATTTTTCAAAAATTCTCGGATTTTTACGAAACCAGTTTCGTCGGATCCGTAATGTTATATTATTATATGGTTTCAAATTTCGTGTCAATCGGACTTACCGTTTGTCCGAGGCAAGCTAAAACGCGTAGAAATCGGTTTGAGTGAATTTTAAATTTAAATAATTCGATTCGAAAACTTATCTTCCAAATTGGATCGAATTGGCTCCCGATATATATTCCATTGCATTTGGAATGGGGGTAAAACATTATAAACACCAGGCGGCATGCTTCGTTTGGAGTTCGGAAAAATTTCGGGTGAATAGTGTCGCGTAATTTTCTATATAAGGACCTTATTTCGTTTATTTTGCAAAACCTAACTGGGGTTTCATTGTCAGCCACCACCTCTATTTTAATGCCGACGTCTTCCCTTCTTCCTCCTCGTTTTTCTTCAAATCTGTAAATCGATTCAACAAACTTTCAACTGCAAAGTTAAAGAGCATCGAGAAACTATATATCCAACGACTATGAACGGATTTCACGCAACGAAAGGAGGATTTTACTCGCGTTTGTATATGGTTTTGTCTCGATTTTCAGTGCATACATGCGGTCTAGTTCGACGTGCTCGTGGCCATGGGTAGCTCGTGTGAGGAGCTTCGTTATGGCGTAGTTCGATCGACTTGAAGGTGTTCGTATGGGTTGCGAGAATTAGGGTTTAGGGCGGCCGTATGGGTTTCATGCTCGTATAATTGAACGAGAAGAAGAAGATAAAGGGGGGCGGCCGTGATTTGCTAGGGAGGGATGAACGGTCCAGATGCAGTAGGGTGTAAAATTTAAAAATAAAAGTTGTAAATTAATTATATAATAATTTGTATAATCTTTAAAACTTTGTAACTTGTTCATACGAGGTCGAAAACTGACGAAACAAATTGCGTCGGGTTCGTATTGACGAATACTACGCAATGTAGCTGGATTGGAATCGATTGGAGCTAATGAAAATTTTGGGTAAAATTAAATGCGCTTTTAATTTTATTCGAAATAAAACACTGCGACTGTTATTGAAAAACAAGGTGAGAACTTCTCACTTAATCAAATTTGTCTCAATTTAAATTTTAAATAATTAGATTTAAAATTTATTGATTGTGTTGATTGTATGCTTGGATGATAAATAGCTATCTGTTGTATTGAAATAGACCCTATACGCCGTATATTAAGCGGAGGTTATTTATTAAACACGTATACCGCGATATTTCACTTTGAAGTGGAATTGGTATTATATATGTACTTGGAGTTGATTTCCTGCATTATATAGTGGATGAGACCCTATTGCGCCGCATAATAGCGGACAATATTTTATGTAAACCCATATACCGCAATATCCCATACTGAAACGGGATTGGTATTGTGCTAACATCTGTTGATGCAGGGAAACAGGTCGGAGGGATCCAACTGGGGATTCCTCACCCGTATTGATTTATTTACAAATATTGTGATATATTCTGTTATCATATGATATATGATGTTTTGGATGTCGTGATTGTTTTATTTAGTGCTGTTGCAGCATTGGGCCAATTTTGGAAAATTTAAAAGTGTTAAAGTGATGATTTTCAAATTTAAAAGGGTTTTAAAGTGATTTTTGAAAGTATACGTTTTATTGAATTTTGGAATTGATTCATTTTAAATAAATAAACGTTATAATTTTAATGTTGTAAAAATTATGATTTTTGAAAAATATAGTTAAAAGGTGATTTTTAAAATATGGACTTGATGATTTTATAAAATAATTTAAATGGTGATTTTTGAATTTATTATAAAAGCTATATATATATATAATTTATAAAATTGGACTTTTATAAATCAAAGTAATGGAATTGTAAAGGAACTTTAAAGACGTTTTAAAATAATAATATAAGTGGATTTATAAAAGAATAGAATCTACGATTTATGAAGTTATAAAATGAATGAATTTGTAAATAGAGAATTATAAGTAATTTGCTTATAATTTGGATTTTGGCGTGTAAATGGGATATGGATAGAATTTGTTAATAAAGATTTTATAAGTTGAAGTTGTTATAAAATATAATGGAATTTATAAACATTGTTTCATAAATTCGAAAATGACTTATTTAGATAAGTTAATTATTATATCTTATTAAAGGAGATATATCCACGATTTTGGACAGTGGATAATCCTTTAAATAAATTGTGTAGAAATGTTGGATTTGGTTAATGAAGTATATTCACGATTTTACACAGTGAATAATATATTAAAGAAATATTTTGGGTAAGTGATATTTTAAATAGAATTAAAACGATTTAAAGATGTTTTAAAATGTATTAAGTATCGAAATCCTAGATTTCAACATTCATTATTGAAATAGACGTTTTCGAGAAACAAAAGGAAATGGTGGACTATAACACTGTTGTTATAGTAAATGATTTTCAAAAAGAAATGTGTTATATAGTATGGGGATTTATATATCTTTCTTGATTTCTAATCCCTATACTGGTGATTTTGGGTTGTTGTAACGATGTTCAATGCAACATTCATTTTGACTCAAATAAATGTGTTTAAGAGAATGTTTTCCTTAAAAGAATAAAATATATACTTAATTGTGATTTAAGTATGTTGAATATTTTTCAAATGTTGAAAATAAATAGATTTGTGAATTACTTATTATTAAATAAGTATGGAAATGTATTTCCAATATGAAGTGAAATGTTTTGAGATTGTATCTTTTAAAGATAAATTGAAAAGTGATTTGAAATTTGTTTTCAAATGGTTGAAGTGTGGAAAAATATATATCTTGTAAAGATATTTTTGGAAAATAAATAATTTGGGAAATTATTTGGAATCTAGTGATGTTGTGCATATCTATTGATAGTTAAATAACCGACTATCAATATTTACCTTTAAATGGGTATTTGTTGTGATTTGCTTGAATTTGAATGCTACACTTATTTTAAAAATAAGCGCTCGTTATTCGGTTTAGCCTGGAGAGGACCTTTGTGTCATAAATCCCATTCCAAATAGTGATATGTCGAAATGGATAACATTTGAAGACCGGTGTTGAAGACCGGATATTTTCGAAAACGGAAGGATTACGTCAAATGTTTCTGCATCAGCTGATCTCCGATATAGAGATTTAATCACCCTTTGTGATGGGAAGTCTGGACGTGATTAGTGAATACCGGATTGCAAGGGCTTCTTTGGAAGTGCCTTCGGTTCCGTTCGATCCCGGAACGGACTTGTATGGATGTGTGTCTAACGTTACAATTTGAGATGTAAAGCTGGTTTCTATCAAATACATTTCTGTTGGTGGGGGAGAATTTATTCTCTTAGCTTAACACCCTTCTCTGAGACGTACGAGCTCAGAGGTTATGTAGTTGATGGTTACTAGTGATACATTCCTAATTTGGTAATGTGGCATACGGAGTGTTGCTGATCAATTGTTGATCAAAGCACAAATTTTGTATAAAGCATAGCTTTGTGGACGAGACTTCGTCGGACCTCACACCCCGGTAATGGTCAAAACAGGAAAGATGAGGCAAGGTTATTAGGGGATAGCGCCCCCTTAGTGTATGTTATTCCTTTTGGATAGAGGTGGTATCATGGTATGGAGCCTAGATACTTAACGTATGTTGTTGCTGCAATTTTATTACTTTGTGGTTGTTGGTGAATCCACGGATATAGGTCGGTTACGATCGGGGGATGGCATACTCGTGTCAGTAGTTACCCAGCTAGGGGTAACCCGGCCTTGTGTTGGCAGAGATCCGGTTAGGTTCTCGGGGCGTCCTTCCAAAGACGTACCCATGTGGCAATGGAAAGTTCCTTGTCCTGACCATTAGTTGGAAATCCAAAGAAACAATACGAGCCCTGTACAGTTTTAGTTGTATAACCTGCCATAGAATGTGGCGGTAACCTGCTATTGAACATGGTAGCTATAGTAGGCATACGATAATGGTCGTATGTTGGCTAAGATTTATATTATACTTTCGAAAAAATTACTGCACTTTGCACTTATAATAATAACATTGAAAAGAAATTTGTGTATCAAGCATATTTGACTATCATAAGGAGAAATCTCCACCGATTCTGTGTTTGCATTGTGTGTGTGCGTGCGGAAGGCCTTATGGTAGTTACATTTTCTAAAAGCATTGCGAATCTATTTAAAAATATTTCTTTGTTTGTTTTTAAAGAATAACTATTTTAAAGTTCTCACACCAGTCCCATGACTGACTTAGAGTTTATTGTTCCCTTCCTAAACTCTGGGTGCCCACCAATTTCCACACGGGCAGTCTAGAGTCAGGTTATCAGGATATTCTGGAATTCAGGAGGTGCTGTAGAGATCTGGAGGTAAGCTGGATGGCTTGGCGTATCAACTAGTATATAGTATTTCTTTTCTGCTGTTTGTTGTAGTAAACTCTGATAATGTAATGTAATTTGATGTAATGTAATAACTGATATAGTTCTTTGTTTAAAAGATTATTCATGTATCTATTATATTTGTTCCGCTGCGATTATGAGATTCTGATATTGTTTCTGTTTTCTTCTTCTATCTTCTTCTTCTTCTATTTTTTTCTTCTTCTTAAACCCGAAGGGCTCGGTTTTCCGGCATTCGATTGCTCGGCAGTTGATACAGAGGACGTATTAATGTCGATTTTCGAAAGTCGAAAAAAAGTGTTCTTTACATTTGGTATCGGAGCATATGGTTAAGCGACAACCTTGGCTCTGTTGGGTGTTACTCATTAGAGATAGAGTCAGTAGTACTCTAGAATGAGTTGAGTGTAATAATAGCTATGAGCGCGTATTTGTTAGTGAATATGAAATTGTTTTGTATTGTGTTGACTTATCGGTTGATTGTTTATAGATTCTGGTCGATGCAGTCTAGCTAACAGTCGTGGATAGGGATTTCTAAACTCTTAAACGAGATAACCTAACATAGTATCATCTTAAATTGGTTAAATGAAATAATTTTACCTTGACTATATTTTATATATAAAGGAATAATTTTTCAGAATTATTAAAGTGTATATAAATTGATTGTTTGGTCGTTGAAAATGTTAGAATATATATAAGTTAATTGAAGGATGTTTGAATAATCTAAATAAAAACAATTGTATAAGCGAAGAATTATAAGTATGGAATTATAATTAATATGATTTACCATTGTGAAATAATCTTATATAAGTAAAGAGAAAATAGTGAAATTATACAAGTAAAAGATTTGTAAATGTGATTTATGAATAAAAAGAATTTTTTTTTGAAAGTATATAAACCACTGAATTTACTACTGTTACCGGGAAATAATAAGGGTGATGACTGAAGCATCATCTGTATCATTTTCAAGTTTCTGTGTGATGGATTTGTTACCATAGTAATTAAAAAAAATTGAAGTTTGACTGTGATAATCAAATTTGAAATCAAAATCCAAGTTGCAATTGTTGAATATAAGTGGAAATTTAAGTTAAGTTAAACAAATGATGTTTCAAATGGAATATAACTTAAGTAATGTTGAATGAAGTTGATTTTGGTATCGAAGTAATTTAATAAAGTAAAGTGATAAATATGAACTTGAGTTATGTAATGAAATTCAACTTTATATGGTAAAATGAATTAGCAATTGAATTAATGAATGAATTGAATGCAAATCAATTGAATGTAAATAAATTATTATGAAATAATGGATGTAAGTGTTAATTCATTAAAGCTAATTAAAACTGTTGAACCAAATTGAATGCAAGTAAAGTAAAGAAATTTGGTTGTATTGAATATACATTGTTTGTTAGATTGTGGTTAGTTGATTGTATAGAAATCCATATGAAATTGAGTTAATGAAATTGAAAGCTAAAGTAATTGAAATCAAAGTGGAAGTTAAGTGAATCTTAAATAGAATTGAATTTGATTTGGAAGTGAACCAACTTGAATATGAATTAGTGAATGTAAACTAATTAAATATGAATAAATGAATGCTAGTAAAAACATCCAATGTTAATGAATCAAATGTGATTTAAAATGGAAAACCAATTCATTAAATATTAATGAGAAGTGAAAGTGCATTGATTTGGTTATGGATGTTAGTTGGATACTAGTTGGTTGATGGTTGGATTTGTTGCTTTTATTGCATTTGCTATATTGGCATATATAGTTGTTGGTATATGTTGTATATTGACATTACTTTCATATATACATGTTTCTCATGATTTGTTGAGTGTTTAGTAGGTGCGGAGCTTGCTTCGCATTTGGAGCTCACTTTTGCGCTATATTAGCCGTATATGCTCGCTAATAATATATAAGGTACATATTTCGGATTACATATCGTACTTTTACACTTTTTTCCCTACGGGATGCCTCATTACTTGATGAGATGTATATTTGTGATATATATATATATATATATATATTGCCATATTTTTTTTGGATCGAGCCGCGCAAAGGAGACTATGGCGAATTTTTCTGAAAATTTAAGGCGTTAGAATATTTTTGAGAAAATTGGAATTTTTTTGAAAACTATAGCTTTGATTTTGGAGTTAAAAGTTAAACGATTTAGTTGGTTTTGGAAAGATAACTAAGTATGATTTGAAAACTTAGTAAAGTTATAGTAAGAAGTTTAACTATGGATTTTGGAAAAGTTAAAATGTTTATATGAATTTGAAATTTAATTTGAACAATTTGTTTTGAAAAGTTAATGGATTTCAAGACTTTTTCTAACTTGGTAATTTCGAGGACGAAATTCTATTAAGGGGGGAAGTTTGTAACGACCCAGAATTTCTATTATTTGAAATTCATATATTTAATTGATTTTAAATATTAACAAGTAAAATTTGTAAGTCGAATAAATTTTATTTCGAATATCTAGATTTAATTGGATAATTAAATCGATAATTTAACATTTGAAATTACAAGAAATAATTGGAAATTGGGTTTAATGTGTATGAAAATGATTTGTAAAGTTGTATTAAATCATATTGGAGTTAGAATGATGTTATAGAACTTTTAAAATTGAATCAAAAGTTAATTTGTGGAAATTAAATATTTTAATATTTAATTGACGAGTAAAAATAGCCATTTTTCAAACAATCTCGGATTTCGACGAAAGTAGTTTCATCGGATCCATAATGTTATATTATTGTATGGTTTCAAATTTCGTGTCAATTGTACTTACGGTTTGTCTGAGGCAAGTTAAAACGCGTAGAAATCGGTTTGTGTGAATTTTAAATTTAAATAATTCGATTCGAAAACTTGTTTCCAAATTCGATCGAATTGGCTCCCGATATATATTCCATTGCATTCGGAATGGAGGTAGAACATTATAAACGCCAGGCGGCACGCTTCGTTTGGAGTTCGGAAAAATTTGGGCTGAATAGTGTCGCATAATTTTCTATATAAGGACCTTATTTCTTTTATTTTGCAAAACCTAACTATGGTTTCAATGTCAGCCGCCACCTCTATTTTAATGGCCGACGTCTTCCCTTCTTCCTCTTCTTTTTTCTTCAAATCCGTAAATCGATTTAACAAACTTCCAACTGCAAAGTTAAAGAGCATCGAGGGACTATATATCCAACGGCTATGATCGGATTTCACGCAACGATGAAGGAGGATGTTACTCGCGTTCGTATAAGGTTTTGGCTCAATTTTCAGTGCCTACGTGCTGCCGAGTTCGACGTGCTCGCGGCCGTGGTTAGCTCGTGTGAGGAGCTTCATTGTGGCGTAGTTCGATCGACATGAAGGTGTTCGTGTGGGTTGCGAGAATTAGGGTTTAGGCGGCCGTATGGGTTTCGTGCTCGTGTAATTGAACGGGAAGAAGAAGATAAAAGGGGGCAGCCGTGATTTGCTGAGGAGGGATGAATGGTCCAGATGCAGTAGGGTTTAAAATTTAAAAATAAAAGTTGTAAATTAATTATATAATAATTTGTATAATCTTTAAAACTTTGTAACTTGTTCATACGAGGTCGAAAACTGATGAAACAAATTGCGTCGGGTTCGTATTGACAAATACTACGCAATGGAGCTGAATTGGAATCGATTGGAGCTAATGAAAATTTTAGGTAAAATTAAACGCAAATTCGAAATAAAACACTGCGACTGTTATTGAAAAACAAGGTGAGAACTTCTCACTCAATCGAATTTGTCTCGATTTAAATTTTAAATAATTAGATTTAAAATTTCTTGATTGTGTTGATTGTATTCTTGGACGATAAATAGCTATCTGTTGTATTGAAATAGACCCTATACGCCGTATATTAAGCGTAGGTTATTTATTAAATACATATACCACGATATTTCACCTTGAAGTGGAATTGGTATTATATATGTACTTGGAGTTGATTTCCCGCATTGTATAGCGGATGAGACCCTATTGCGCCGCATAATAGTGGATAATATTTTATGTAAACCTATATACCGCGATATCCCGTATCGAAACGGGATTGGCATTGTGCTAACTTCTGTGAATGCAGGGAAACAGATTGGAGGGATCCAACTGGATTCCTCACCTATATTGATTTATTTACAGATATTGTGATATATTCTGTTATCATATGATATATGATGTTTTGGATGCCATGATTGTTTTATTTAGTGTTGTTGTAGCATTGGGCCTATTTGAAATTATTTAAATTCAAATTCAATTTAAATTCCCTAAAAATTCAAATTTAAATATTAATTTATACTCAAAACTCCTTAAATTTCACAACTAATCAATTCCAAAAGTTAAATCATTTAACACTTTAAAATATAACTCAAACAGTGTTAAAATCTATAATATTTCAAAACATTGTCAAATTATAGCAACGACCGCATTTAAAAAGTGCTATCGTAGCTTATAGTTTCCAAAAATAGTTTACTTCAGAATAACATATTTAAATTCAAAACAATAGTATTTAAAAATGTTGTCATAAAATCATAGCATTTTTGGAAATGCTACTAATAAAGTTCAAGATTTTATTATAACTTCAGAAACATTAACACTCCAAATTTTGTTATTTTAAACTTTTAAATCAATTTCTAGACTTCAAAATTTCACATTTAAATTAATTTAGCATATGATTTATCACAACAAAATTTTAAAATCAAATATCCAATTAAAAACTCAATTCATTTATTAAGTCAAAATTTCACCATTTATTAACTTATAAATCAAATAAAACTTAATATCTTACTTCAAATATCATTTCAAAACTTTAAATTAAATTTCCATTATTTACTTACATTTTAAAAATATAATTTAAAGTCAAAAATCAGATTTACTTCAAATTTACATGCTTAAATTCACAATTTCAAGACTTAATATTTAACTTTTCTCAAAACCATAAAATATATATTTTTGAATCAAATTTTGTACTT
This sequence comes from Allium cepa, assembly GCA_030765085.1. Lineage (NCBI taxonomy): Eukaryota > Viridiplantae > Streptophyta > Magnoliopsida > Asparagales > Amaryllidaceae > Allium > Allium cepa. The sequence continues at coordinate 750,377,719 of CM060931.1, read as the reverse complement.
TAAAAATGCACTTCTATATAAAAATCATTTAAAAAAATACCAAGGGGTCCGCATATAATTTTCTAACCTAGGTCAAGTGATACAGATATACATCATTTTAATCCGTAGTTTACAAAGAAAACCCGTGTTCTATCATTTCAAACCCGCAATTCCAAGTAAATAAAAATAAATAAAAAATCGCTCAGCCCTATCATTTCAGCCCATAACAATTTTTCCCGATTCTAAAGTCCGTTCGGGTATGTATCATTTCAACCCATAGTGATTCTAGTCTATAGGGAACTTGCAGTGTGATCATATACATAAACAATATAAACAGATGTACTAACATGTAAATATCACAATATAATGTCATTTATCAAATGTCAGGTGATAATTAACAAGTTAACATGGTAATAATATGACATAGCATATCATATAATCATCATTTTCTTGCATAAAATTTTAATTTACTAAACACTTGTCATCAATTCACTATGTCATAAGTAAAAATGTCAGAGTTGGAAAGACTCATATTTTCTAGCTGGAGACCAAAACAACACACATAAGAGCGATTCCAAAAGCATGACAAGCACGATTGAAATTGAATGAATAGAGAGCCTTGATATTAATCTTGTATACAACAAATAAACAAGACCATATAAACATATGCATACAATACAAATATGAATTAAAACGAAATGGAAATTTGAATCAACAAAGAACATTACCCAGCTTTAACACGAAAGTGTCTGACCACGACAACATGGCTTGTCACATGATCAAATGGGCTTCTTATCACTACACTAGGCTCGGTTTAGGTGTCAACATGGCTTGGGTTTGGGTCAAATAGGCATGGAAACAAGCGGAGATGAAGGTGGGTAAGTGATGCAACATGAAGAATATCAAAGATAAGGCAAAAGAGGCAAGTTGTTCAACTTTTTGGCTCGGCTATAACATAGATTGGGCTCGCCATGCTCTATAAGTGTCAGGTCAGATCTGGCGGTGGGTCATGTTGCCACCAGAGGTGATGTAGCAGGTGATGGTGGTGGTGTGTAACGACCCGTTAAATTAATAATATTAAATGAGTTAAATTAATATAATTTCCAACCTGATTTAGAAAAAAAAAAGGCTTTAAGATTTATTTGAGAAAATGTAGTAATTTGTTATAGTAATTGGAATTTAATGTAACAATTTAATTTTTACGACAATAGTTTTGGATAATGTAATTGTCACACTTTGTTAAAAGTTAATGTTAAGAAACCAATAAATGTTGAATTAGTGCATATTAATAAAATATTTACTAGAATGGGATTCATTTAATATTAAAATGAATAGTAGGATTGTTTCATTTGGTGACCGTTGAATAAACCAATGCAATAAGTGTAGATAAAATTTTTTATGAATATTGTTCGATAATGAATGTACTTAAAAACGGTAATAAACTTAATATAAGAAAACAAAGGCAAATTGTGTATTAATTAATGAATTCATGAATCAGTGTATGGACTTAGTGTAATTATACGTAAATGTACGCAATAAGGTTGTGAAATACCAATGATTTGGATTTCCAATTTATATTAAACATAATGTTGGTAGAAATTGGAATTCACTGTTGTGTGAAATATATGAGAAATCAGGTCAAATGTAAATTATACCGTAGATGATATACTCTTTTAAACAGTAGGATTTTTAAATAAATAAACGTTTCACTTAGGTTTCAATTGGATAACTTATGTAGTTTAATGGAGAATCAATTGCAATTAATTGCCATAAATTAGTGATGATAGGGTAGTTTGATTTGGCCTTTAAGAAGCAAAGAAAAAGAAAGCCAAGATTTATGAATTCATTTGCAATGTGAAATGCAAATCTTGTGGATTGTTTTTTTTTTCAAATGGAATTAATATTTAACCATTACGTTAGTGGAGTCTGATAAGTTAAGGTAGATAATCAATGGTAATTTACCTAATTCAAAGGATATATTAATATAAATATGGGTAAAATGAGGTTAGACCAAGGATATAATATTAAGTGATTTTTAAGGCTTAATTAATACGTGAAATAGACAAGATTCTACATTCAAACATTTATACAAAGCTAAGTTGTAAATAGTACCAATGTAATATAATGTAAATAGATGGGAATCAACATTTATTTATTTATTTAATGGAATTTAATTTCTATAGTATGATAATCGCAATTAAATGAAATTGAAATAGCTAATTTATACGTTAGTTGAAATTTAGCTGGAATATGAGGATTTTTAATGAAATAGTGAAATCAAATGGAAATAAGGTTTCAATTATACATTGGAATTTATATTCACCATAAAAGGTTAATTGAAAACCAAAGGAGTTAATAAAGGAATCAAGCTTTATCTATTAATTTGGATTTAAGATATGGTAAATTGGATTTATTGCAATAATTAATTCTATAAGATGAGGTTAATACTTATTCTATTTATAATTAGACCAAATTGTTGATATAGATTTTTTGAAAGCAGAATCTATAAATCAATTTGAGTATCAAATTCAATAATTGCGCTTATTGCATAAATAAAGGGAATTTAACGTTAAATATTACGTTACTGAAATTTAAAATGAACTTTAAGAATAATATTGTGAATCATGAACCAAAGTATGTGGCATCCCTATTTGGATAAAGAATGAGTATATAAAAGTTAAAATCTAATATACGGGGTTTTGAGCATTTAATTTTATAATTCTTAAATATAGGAAAGTGCAGAAATTAACACTGCAAATTGATATACTTATAATTTTAATTCACATCCAAGCTTGTTAAATCATTTGAAATTGATTAAATTATAGAAGTAATAAAATTTGGACAATTTTAGAATATAATATAAAATTTGGATTTTTGTAATTTATTTTGATTTATTTAATGAATATAAAAATAGCCTTTTTTGTCACGGACTCGGATTTCGATGAAACCAGTTTCATCGGATCCGTATCGGTGAATTATTATAGGGTTTCAAGTTTCGTATCGATCGGACTTGTCGTTTGATCGTACGGGCGTGAAACGCCTTGAAATCAAATTTAATTAAAATCAATTTGGAAATTTTGTTTTCAGCATAACTTCTTCATACGATCAAATTTGGACGTGAAACTTTTTCCATCGCGTTCATAATATTTTAAATTACCTATTTGGATATATAGATTTAATAAATTCGGTTCCGGAGGCATAACGGGTTTTTTGGGCCATAGTTTGTTCCGCACGTTCATTCTACGGTCTATCTTCTACTCTATCTCTAACCCCTCTATATAAACCTAGCTACAAGCCCTAGCCTCCACCTAATTTCTTTTCATCTGAGCGTATACTTTCTTCAAGCTCCTCTTCTTCTTCAATGGGTGCTAACCCTAGATCCAGTCAGTTCAAAAAAAAAAAATTCAAATTTAAAAAAAAAATTCAAATTTAAAAAAAAAAAAATTCGGATCTGCAGCAGCTTCTGGTCGCGCTTCGGGTTTCAGGGGAGAAAACCCTAGAGCAACTTCGGGTCAGGAAGAAACTGACTCGGGTCGCTCCGGGTCGTTTTGGCGAAAACTCCAAGCAAGCACCGGGGAATTGAGGCGGCGCACCGAAGTCGAACCCGAAGTCGATCCAGGACCAGAATTTTTCCATTTTTCAAATTTCCATAACTTTTGCATACGAGCTCGGATTCACGCGCGGTTTGTTTTGCTGGGATCGTATCGGAATTTATGACGTTTTGACGTTAGTTTGGATGGATTTGGAGACCGCCAAAATTTTGAGTTTAAATTGAATTTAAATTCGATTTAAATTCCAAAGGTGAGTGTTTAAAACCCACTCACAACTACTAGAAGATTTTATGTTTGTTAAATTAATTTTAGAAATGAATAGCAATTTATTTATGAGTATTTGGCATGTTTATTTCACTCATATTTGTTGAATTGCATTTATTAAGTTTAACTGTTAATTTAATTTATTTATTGCGTATTAATTGATAGTTAGAATTTATTTGTTTGCCTATAAACTGCTAGTTAACAGTTATATAGATTATTACTGAATATAAACTATTAGATTAATAGTTGTTAAATTTAATCTGAATAAAATTGCCAGTTATTACCTGTTATCTATTATCAAATATAAATTGTTATTGATTGATATTGCTTGATGATTTTGATTGGATGATGGATGATGTTGATGGATGTTTATTGAATATCATAAAATTGCGAATTATCATGCATATTTCATTTCATTCGGGATTGTGGTTTGAAATGATATACAACCGCAAAATTTTATATCTTTTAAATTGCGGATTGAAATGATAAATATCCGTATCACTTGACCATAGGATAGAAAATTTTATACAGGCACCGCGGTCTATATATAACTATTTTAATGTGATTTCTATGGTTTGGATGGAATACGGTTTCTAAAAATCTTAAATTTTATATTGTATAAATATTATTCTTCCATATATATACATATGAAGTTGAAAATTTTGAAATTAAAAGGTGTATAAAAATCTTTATTTAAAAATGAAAAAAAATTAAGAAAATGGAGTTTAATAATTTATATCATATGTTTAAATGTTAAGTTTGGAAATTTTAAGATATGATATTATAATTGGATTTTTCCCAAAATAAATTGAAATGAATATTCTAGTATAATTTGAATTGGGAAAATATATATATTTTATTACTAGAAATTGAAGTCTTATTATTTATGGATTTGATGTGAATATTCAAGACTAATTAATAGAACAATTGATCTGTTGAAAGAATAAAATCCAATTTTAGTTTGAAATATTGTTACTCAAAATGGATATACGTATATATAAATAAATTGAAGTGGTTTTGGAACTTGAGAGAGATAATATAAATTTTGGTTTAGACTTTAATAAAGAAATGTATTTGTAAAGCCATGAGAACTATTTTCTTTACAAAGTAACATTTAAGTTAAACCATTTAATTCATATACCGTTGAATGTCCAAACCATTCAAGTTTTTTTTATAGAAGTTATGGTTTTAAATTATGATTTTCAAAATACTATGCTTTGAAAAAATTTGATTTTCAGACGATATGAAGTTAAAGCATTTTGATTTTGGAAAAGAATTATATTTGGGATAAGTGATAAAATATGGTTTTGGGTTTTGAAATGATATCGTATTCATGGTTATGAAATGGAATGTTTATTCTGATTTTTAAAGTATAACCTATTTTTAAATGACCGCGGTGTTATAATAACGATGGGTTGGCAAAGAGACCGGGATCGGATATCTGACATACTCTCTGTCGATGCCGAAAACCACTTTGACTAACCGTGTACGCGGTGGAGATTCCAGAATGAAGTAGGTGGTGGCGACGTTTCCTGTAAGGTAAATACGTGGACCCGACTCCCGTGAGTTGGCATAAGGTGGCTAAAACAGGAGCGATTCTCAGGCCAATGAGGTCATTCCTCTGATCGGACCCTCCTCTTCGATATTATACTTTGATTTTGGATTGATTCAGTGGCCACTTCTATATTTTGATTTTGGGGAGTTAGTCCGAGGTGGGCGGTAACTGCGGCTACGCGTTTCCACCAGCCTGGATAGCAATTGGTATATCTACCCTGGCATTGCCTAGTTGTGCCGTGTCACCTACCATACCGAGCCTTTACTACGAGTTTCTATTTGTGTCGTACCTATGGAGTATCCTCTGGTAGCTTCCCGATCAGGAGGTATTACGGTACTGTATAGACTATTGGCATTATTTGTGTTAAGGGCTATATGGGTAACCCCTTAACGCTATTTAAAAGTAAGTTTATTTTATAAATAGACACTATTATAATAGCGCAATATACTACATAGTAAATAGTTTAACGGATCCTTAGGAGATGTAAATCCCGAACATCTCTTGAGTTACTGTACTCATATTTATTTCTGTTAATTTAACTCACATAAGATCTTTTAGTTCTGACTCGAGTGTTTTTGTCTTTTCAAATTCGCTCGGGTCAGTCCGAGCGTTTCAGGATCGAAGACTTTAGCTTTGAAGGACGAAGACGAAGGAGTCGTATTATTATTATCTATAGTATTGCACCACACTCATACTGTTCTGCTGCATTGATTGTATTGGTAGGTGTAACTCTGATATTTATTGTATAAAGCAAATCAAGTGTTTGTAAACTGTTTTGAACTGTATATTTATTATTATATTTTATCCTTCCGCTGTGAGATTCTGTTTTGTTTTATTTCTTCTCTGTTTTTCTTATTTACCCCATAACAATCCGCCCTTGCGTATGCTTTGAATTGGCACGTGTGTCGGTTTAAAGTGTGCGAAAAGGCGGGATGTTACAGTTGGTATCAGAGCTTTGGTTTAGCGATAAACCTTGGTTTTGTGGGGTTTGACTCTTTGTTAATAGGGTAGTAATACCCTATGGGAGTCGCTGAGTGTATATATATGAGAGAGCGTATTTGTTAGTGTTAATAAAGATTTTGATATTGTGTTAATCTGTTCCGCTTTGTTTTTATAAATTCTGGTTGATGCATGGGACGCTATGACATCAATAGGGATTTCTAAACACTTAATAGGACAGACCGACATAATATTTGTTTTTAATATAGGTGAATGAAATAATTTTGCCTATTATATTTTCTATATATAAAAATATTTTTATAAAAATATATATATATATTTGGTTGCTATAGATTGGGTGTTAGGAAATAAAAATATTTATAACAACTGAAGCTAAGTTGAAATTATAATAAATCAAATTGGAGATTTTAGAACTTAAGTCCGGGATTTTTGAAAATCTTCTTTCAAAGGATTTGTGAAATATAATGATTTGGTTTATAGGTAATTTCTTATATAAATGTTTAGTATAATTCGGAAGAATTGTTTTAAAAGAGGATTTTGGAGAAAATAAATTTTGTACTTTCCTCTCTGTCGCTAGAAAATAATTTCGGTGATGGCGGCCGCATCATCGACTTTCATTTTCGAGTTTCGTAGGGGAAAGGCCACTGTAGTAAATTCTACTGCAGATTTATTTTGAAATTATCTAAAATTTTAAATTGTTTTAAATATAAATTGAGATATAAGTTGTAAGAACTCATTTATCTATTATTTTTAAAATAAAATTGAAATTTGACCCGGTATTTAATTCTAAAATTTTCCACTAATTAATGGTTTAAATTATTTTTAGGGAAATATAAAGTAAGTAATAAATGGATTGAAACCTCTAATTTAAGTAAGAAAATTAATGCTAGGTATAAAGGAAGTTAAAATTTTAACTGATAAATAATGGTAAAGATTTATTGAAAATCAACGAACTAAAAGGGTTGAGATTAAACTTGTATAAGTTCTTTTTCTTTTTCTTTAACATAAATAACTTACCAAGTATAAAAAGTTGAAATGTGAATTAAGAGTGGAATAGAATATTATGCAAGTAGAATTTTTGAAAATAATGAAGTATTCAATAAATTACTGTTATAAATAAGAATTTAATGGTATTAACTTAAGTGATGATTGGAATTTTACTAAAATTAAAGGTTGTATTATTCATAGGTGATTTTAACCTCAAGAAAGTAAAAATGAAATTCCTTAATTTATAAAGTTTGATTGTAGGGTTATTAACTTAAGTACGCCTTAATTTCCCCCTATTCTAATATAATAGAAAGTAAGTAATATATAAATGACTGTAAACCCTAAGTAATTAATTAATAAAATTCCTTATTTTTAAGAATGAAGGTTAAAGGGTTAATAATTTAAGTGTAATTAAAAAGGGTTACTGTAATTAAATATAATAGAAAGTGGGTAATTAAATTGTTACTACTATTAAATATAATAGAAACTTCAACATTAAATAAATGAATGAAATTAAAGGTAAGTTGAAATTGTAATTTATAAAACAAATATATATTATTTTAAGGAATTGATAAGAAACTTGTAAATTTTCACTTACATTCTTAAAACATACATAACTTACCATATAATAAAAGTTGCAATGTTAGTAAGAAAATGTAAGGGGAAATCTTACAAGTGAAGCTTGAGGTAATAAAGGTATTCAATAAATTTGCTGTTATTAATGAGAATTAATTGTATAAACTTAAGTTAAATTGGAAATTTTACTATATAAGTAAAGGTAAGTAGTATAAATAGATGATATAAACTTTAGTCAATAAATTGGAATGCAAATATAATGAATTTTGTAATAAATGGAAAACGAAAATTGTAAGAAATAAAGAAATCCCTCCATAAATGAAAGAAAGAAAATCAAACCACTGAAGCATGAAATAAATGTATAATAAGTTAATTTGGTTGTTGGTTTGAATTGTATTGTTTGATTTATGATTGTGGGGTAAGGAACTTGAAGTTGTTGGATGAATAAATAATCTATCTTTGTTCCATCTAAGACTGTTGAGTAAAGGATGCACTTGATAGTTAATTTCATTTCATACAAATTTCAAGTTTGAACCCAAACAACCATTTGTTTGATGGATTAAATGATTGCTTTGTGTGTGTATGTATGTTGTTTGTAAGGTTGATGGTTGTTGAATTGTTTGGTTGATTAATGATTGAATCCACTTGAATAGTTCACTTTAAAATAAATATTTAACCTTTTAGATTTTATAAGTGAAATGCAGGCTATGGAAGCCACTGCTACTGCTCTGGTTCCTTAATAATAAGCGTATTGCCCGACAAATAGGTACGTTTTCGGATTACGTTTAAAGCGCTATTTTATAATTTTGCCCGTGCTGGGATAATATTTTGATAATATATGTAATATATTTGTATATTTTGATATTATATTTTCTCCAGAGTCTCTCCGTACAAAGGAGACTCTGCCAAAAATTTTCGTAAATTTTGGACTTAGAATTTTGTTGAATATTTTCCAAACTTTAATGATTTAAGTATAAAAGGTTATAATGACTATAAAACGGGCATATCTCATTTAAGGAAATTAATTTAGTAAATTATTGTTTATAAGTTAATATTTGAAATAAGATGTAATGTTTTATTCTTCCTTCTCCCTTCTTTTTCCTTTTCGGGGACGAAAAGTTTTGAGTGGGGGAGATTGTAACGACCCGTTAAATTAATAATATTAAATGAGTTAAATTAATATAATTTCTAACCTGATTTAGAAAAAAAAGGCTTTAAGATTTATTTGAGAAAATGTAGTAATTTGTTATAGTAATTGGAATTTAATGTAACAATTTAATTTTTATGACAATAGTTTTGGATAATGTAATTGTCACACTTTGTTAAAAGTTAATGTTAAGAAACCAATAAATGTTGAATTAGTGCATATTAATAAAATATTTACTAGAATGGGATTCATTTAATATTAAAATAAATAGTAGGATTGTTTCATTTGGTGACCGTTGAATAAACCAATGCAATAAGTGTAGATAAAATTTTTTATGAATATTGTTCGATAATGAATGTACTTAAAAACGGTAATAAACTTAATATAAGAAAACAAAGGCAAATTGTGTATTAATTAATGAATTCATGAATTAGTGTATGGACTTAGTGTAACTATACGTAAATGTACGCAATAAGGTTGTGAAATACCAATTATTTGGATTTTCAATTTATATTAAACATAATGTTGGTAGAAATTGGAATTCACTGTTGTGTGAAATATATGAGAAATCAGGTCAAATGTAAATTATACCGTAGATGATATACTCTTTTAAACAGTAGGATTTTTAAATAAATAAACGTTTCACTTAGGTTTCAATTGGATAACTTATGTAGTTTAATGGAGAATCAATTGCAATTAATTGCCATAAATTAGTGATGATAGGGTAGTTTGATTTGGCCTTTAAGAAGCAAAGAAAAAGAAAGCCAAGATTTATGAATTCATTTGCAATGTGAAATGCAAATCTTGTGGATTGTTTTTTTTTTCAAATGGAATTAATATTTAACCATTACGTTAGTGGAGTCTGATAAGTTAAGGTAGATAATCAATGGTAATTTACCTAATTCAAAGGATATATTAATATAAATATGGGTAAAATGAGGTTAGACCAAGGATATAATATTAAGTGATTTTTAAGGCTTAATTAATACGTGAAATAGACAAGATTCTACATTCAAACATTTATACAAAGCTAAGTTGTAAATAGAAGTACCAATGTAATATAATGTAAATAGATGGGAATCAACATTTATTTATTTATTTAATGGAATTTAATTTCTATAGTATGATAATCGCAATTAAATGAAATTGAAATAGCTAATTTATACGTTAGTTGAAATTTAGCTGGAATATGAGGATTTTTAATGAAATAGTGAAATCAAATGGAAATAAGGTTTCAATTATACATTGGAATTTATATTCACCATAAAAGGTTAATTGAAAACCAAAGGAGTTAATAAAGGAATCAAGCTTTATCTATTAATTTGGATTTAAGATATGGTAAATTGGATTTATTGCAATAATTAATTCTATAAGATGAGGTTAATACTTATTCTATTTATAATTAGACCAAATTGTTGATATAGATTTTTTGAAAGCAGAATCTATAAATCAATTTGAGTATCAAATTCAATAATTGCGCTTATTGCATAAATAAAGGGAATTTAACGTTAAATATTACGTTACTGAAATTTAAAATGAACTTTAAGAATAATATTGTGAATCATGAACCAAAGTATGTGGCATCCCTATTTGGATAAAGAATGAGTATATAAAAGTTAAAATCTAATATACGGGGTTTTGAGCATTTAATTTTATAATTCTTAAATATAGGAAAGTGCAGAAATTAACACTGCAAATTGATATACTTATAATTTTAATTCACATCCAAGCTTGTTAAATCATTTGAAATTGATTAAATTATAGAAGTAATAAAATTTGGACAATTTTAGAATATAATATAAAATTTGGATTTTTGTAATTTATTTTGATTTATTTAATGAATATAAAAATAGCCTTTTTTGTCACGGACTCGGATTTCGATGAAACCAGTTTCATCGGATCCGTATCGGTGAATTATTATAGGGTTTCAAGTTTCGTATCGATCGGACTTGTCGTTTGATCGTACGGGCGTGAAACGCCTTGAAATCAAATTTAATTAAAATCAATTTGGAAATTTTGTTTTCAGCATAACTTCTTCATACGATCAAATTTGGACGTGAAACTTTTTCCATCGCGTTCATAATATTTTAAATTACCTATTTGGATATATAGATTTAATAAATTCGGTTCCGGAGGCATAACGGGTTTTTTGGGCCATAGTTTGTTCCGCACGTTCATTCTACGGTCTATCTTCTACTCTATCTCTAACCCCTCTATATAAACCTAGCTACAAGCCCTAGCCTCCACCTAATTTCTTTTCATCTGAGCGTATACTTTCTTCAAGCTCCTCTTCTTCTTCAATGGGTGCTAACCCTAGATCCAGTCAGTTCAAAAAAAAAATTCAAATTTAAAAAAAAAATTCAAATTTAAAAAAAAAAAAAATTCGGATCTGCAGCAGCTTCTGGTCGCGCTTCGGGTTTCAGGGGAGAAAACCCTAGAGCAACTTCGGGTCAGGAAGAAACTGACTCGGGTCGCTCCGGGTCGTTTTGGCGAAAACTCCAAGCAAGCACCGGGGAATTGAGGCGGCGCACCGAAGTCGAACCCGAAGTCGATCCAGGACCAGAATTTTTCCATTTTTCAAATTTCCATAACTTTTGCATACGAGCTCGGATTCACGCGCGGTTTGTTTTGCTGGGATCGTATCGGAATTTATGACGTTTTGACGCTAGTTTGGATGGATTTGGAGACCGTCAAAATTTTGAGTTTAAATTGAATTTAAATTCGATTTAAATTCCGAAGGTGAGTGTTTAAAACCCACTCACAACTACTAGAAGATTTTATGTTTGTTAAATTAATTTTAGAAATGAATAGCAATTTATTTATGAGTATTTGGCATGTTTATTTCACTCATATTTGTTGAATTGCATTTATTAAGTTTAACTGTTAATTTAATTTATTTATTGCGTATTAATTGATAGTTAGAATTTATTTGTTTGCCTATAAACTGCTAGTTAACAGTTATATAGATTATTACTGAATATAAACTATTAGATTAATAGTTGTTAAATTTAATCTGAATAAAATTGCCAGTTATTACCTGTTATCTATTATCAAATATAAATTGTTATTGATTGATATTGCTTGATGATTTTGATTGGATGATGGATGATGTTGATGGATGTTTATTGAATATCATAAAATTGCGAATTATCATGCATATTTCATTTCATTCGGGATTGTGGTTTGAAATGATATACAACCGCAAAATTTTATATCTTTTAAATTGCGGATTGAAATGATAAATATCTGTATCACTTGACCATAGGATAGAAAATTTTATACAGGCACCGCGGTCTATATATAACTATTTTAATGTGATTTCTATGGTTTGGATGGAATACGGTTTCTAAAAATCTTAAATTTTATATTGTATAAATATTATTCTTCCATATATATACATATGAAGTTGAAAATTTTGAAATTAAAAGGTGTATAAAAATCTTTATTTAAAAATGAAAAAAAATTAAGAAAATGGAGTTTAATAATTTATATCATATGTTTAAATGTTAAGTTTGGAAATTTTAAGATATGATATTATAATTGGATTTTTCCCAAAATAAATTGAAATGAATATTCTAGTATAATTTGAATTGGGAAAATATATATATTTTATTACTAGAAATTGAAGTCTTATTATTTATGGATTTGATGTGAATATTCAAGACTAATTAATAGAACAATTGATCTGTTGAAAGAATAAAATCCAATTTTAGTTTGAAATATTGTTACTCAAAATGGATATACGTATATATAAATAAATTGAAGTGGTTTTGGAACTTGAGAGAGATAATATAAATTTTGGTTTAGACTTTAATAAAGAAATGTATTTGTAAAGCCATGAGAACTATTTTCTTTACAAAGTAACATTTAAGTTAAACCATTTAATTCATATACCGTTGAATGTCCAAACCATTCAAGTTTTTTTTATAGAAGTTATGGTTTTAAATTATGATTTTCAAAATACTATGCTTTGAAAAAATTTGATTTTCAGACGATATGAAGTTAAAGCATTTTGATTTTGGAAAAGAATTATATTTGGGATAAGTGATAAAATATGGTTTTGGGTTTTGAAATGATATCGTATTCATGGTTATGAAATGGAATGTTTATTCTGATTTTTAAAGTATAACCTATTTTTAAATGACCGCGGTGTTATAATAACGATGGGTTGGCAAAGAGACCGGGATCGGATATCTGACATACTCTCTGTCGATGCCGAAAACCACTTTGACTAACCGTGTACGCGGTGGAGATTCCAGAATGAAGTAGGTGGTGGCGACGTTTCCTGTAAGGTAAATACGTGGACCCGACTCCCGTGAGTTGGCATAAGGTGGCTAAAACAGGAGCGATTCTCAGGCCAATGAGGTCATTCCTCTGATCGGACCCTCCTCTTCGATATTATACTTTGATTTTGGATTGATTCAGTGGCCACTTCTATATTTTGATTTTGGGGAGTTAGTCCGAGGTGGGCGGTAACTGCGGCTACGCGTTTCCACCAGCCTGGATAGCAATTGGTATATCTACCCTGGCATTGCCTAGTTGTGCCGTGTCACCTACCATACCGAGCCTTTACTACGAGTTTCTATTTGTGTCGTACCTATGGAGTATCCTCTGGTAGCTTCCCGATCAGGAGGTATTACGGTACTGTATAGACTATTGGCATTATTTGTGTTAAGGGCTATATGGGTAACCCCTTAACGCTATTTAAAAGTAAGTTTATTTTATAAATAGACACTATTATAATAGCGCAATATACTACATAGTAAATAGTTTAACGGATCCTTAGGAGATGTAAATCCCGAACATCTCTTGAGTTACTGTACTCATATTTATTTCTGTTAATTTAACTCACATAAGATCTTTTAGTTCTGACTCGAGTGTTTTTGTCTTTTCAAATTCGCTCGGGTCAGTCCGAGCGTTTCAGGATCGAAGACTTTAGCTTTGAAGGACGAAGACGAAGGAGTCGTATTATTATTATCTATAGTATTGCACCACACTCATACTGTTCTGCTGCATTGATTGTATTGGTAGGTGTAACTCTGATATTTATTGTATAAAGCAAATCAAGTGTTTGTAAACTGTTTTGAACTGTATATTTATTATTATATTTTATCCTTCCGCTGTGAGATTCTGTTTTGTTTTATTTCTTCTCTGTTTTTCTTATTTACCCCATAACAATCCGCCCTTGCGTATGCTTTGAATTGGCACGTGTGTCGGTTTAAAGTGTGCGAAAAGGCGGGATGTTACAGTTGGTATCAGAGCTTTGGTTTAGCGATAAACCTTGGTTTTGTGGGGTTTGACTCTTTGTTAATAGGGTAGTAATACCCTATGGGAGTCGCTGAGTGTATATATATGAGAGAGCGTATTTGTTAGTGTTAATAAAGATTTTGATATTGTGTTAATCTGTTCCGCTTTGTTTTTATAAATTCTGGTTGATGCATGGGACGCTATGACATCAATAGGGATTTCTAAACACTTAATAGGACAGACCGACATAATATTTGTTTTTAATATAGGTGAATGAAATAATTTTGCCTATTATATTTTCTATATATAAAAATATTTTTATAAAAATATATATATATATTTGGTTGCTATAGATTGGGTGTTAGGAAATAAAAATATTTATAACAACTGAAGCTAAGTTGAAATTATAATAAATCAAATTGGAGATTTTAGAACTTAAGTCCGGGATTTTTGAAAATCTTCTTTCAAAGGATTTGTGAAATATAATGATTTGGTTTATAGGTAATTTCTTATATAAATGTTTAGTATAATTCGGAAGAATTGTTTTAAAAGAGGATTTTGGAGAAAATAAATTTTGTACTTTCCTCTCTGTCGCTAGAAAATAATTTCGGTGATGGCGGCCGCATCATCGACTTTCATTTTCGAGTTTCGTAGGGGAAAGGCCACTGTAGTAAATTCTACTGCAGATTTATTTTGAAATTATCTAAAATTTTAAATTGTTTTAAATATAAATTGAGATATAAGTTGTAAGAACTCATTTATCTATTATTTTTAAAATAAAATTGAAATTTGACCCGGTATTTAATTCTAAAATTTTCCACTAATTAATGGTTTAAATTATTTTTAGGGAAATATAAAGTAAGTAATAAATGGATTGAAACCTCTAATTTAAGTAAGAAAATTAATGCTAGGTATAAAGGAAGTTAAAATTTTAACTGATAAATAATGGTAAAGATTTATTGAAAATCAACGAACTAAAAGGGTTGAGATTAAACTTGTATAAGTTCTTTTTCTTTTTCTTTAACATAAATAACTTACCAAGTATAAAAAGTTGAAATGTGAATTAAGAGTGGAATAGAATATTATGCAAGTAGAATTTTTGAAAATAATGAAGTATTCAATAAATTACTGTTATAAATAAGAATTTAATGGTATTAACTTAAGTGATGATTGGAATTTTACTAAAATTAAAGGTTGTATTATTCATAGGTGATTTTAACCTCAAGAAAGTAAAAATGAAATTCCTTAATTTATAAAGTTTGATTGTAGGGTTATTAACTTAAGTACGCCTTAATTTCCCCCTATTCTAATATAATAGAAAGTAAGTAATATATAAATGACTGTAAACCCTAAGTAATTAATTAATAAAATTCCTTATTTTTAAGAATGAAGGTTAAAGGGTTAATAATTTAAGTGTAATTAAAAAGGGTTACTGTAATTAAATATAATAGAAAGTGGGTAATTAAATTGTTACTACTATTAAATATAATAGAAACTTCAACATTAAATAAATGAATGAAATTAAAGGTAAGTTGAAATTGTAATTTATAAAACAAATATATATTATTTTAAGGAATTGATAAGAAACTTGTAAATTTTCACTTACATTCTTAAAACATACATAACTTACCATATAATAAAAGTTGCAATGTTAGTAAGAAAATGTACAAGTGAAGCTTGAGGTAATAAAGGTATTCAATAAATTTGCTGTTATTAATGAGAATTAATTGTATAAACTTAAGTTAAATTGGAAATTTTACTATATAAGTAAAGGTAAGTAGTATAAATAGATGATATAAACTTTAGTCAATAAATTGGAATGCAAATATAATGAATTTTGTAATAAATGGAAAACGAAAATTGTAAGAAATAAAGAAATCCCTCCATAAATGAAAGAAAGAAAATCAAACCACTGAAGCATGAAATAAATGTATAATAAGTTAATTTGGTTGTTGGTTTGAATTGTATTGTTTGATTTATGATTGTGGGGTAAGGAACTTGAAGTTGTTGGATGAATAAATAATCTATCTTTGTTCCATCTAAGACTGTTGAGTAAAGGATGCACTTGATAGTTAATTTCATTTCATACAAATTTCAAGTTTGAACCCAAACAACCATTTGTTTGATGGATTAAATGATTGCTTTGTGTGTGTATGTATGTTGTTTGTAAGGTTGATGGTTGTTGAATTGTTTGGTTGATTAATGATTGAATCCACTTGAATAGTTCACTTTAAAATAAATATTTAACCTTTTAGATTTTATAAGTGAAATGCAGGCTATGGAAGCCACTGCTACTGCTCTGGTTCCCTAATAATAAGCGTATTGCCCGACAAATAGGTACGTTTTCGGATTACGTTTAAAGCGCTATTTTATAATTTTGCCCGTGCTGGGATAATATTTTGATAATATATGTAATATATTTGTATATTTTGATATTATATTTTCTCCAGAGTCTCTCCGTACAAAGGAGACTCTGCCAAAAATTTTCGTAAATTTTGGACTTAGAATTTTGTTGAATATTTTCCAAACTTTAATGATTTAAGTATAAAAGGTTATAATGACTATAAAACGGGCATATCTCATTTAAGGAAATTAATTTAGTAAATTATTGTTTATAAGTTAATATTTGAAATAAGATGTAATGTTTTATTCTTCCTTCTCCCTTCTTTTTCCTTTTCGGGGACGAAAAGTTTTGAGTGGGGGAGATTGTAACGACCCGTTAAATTAATAATATTAAATGAGTTAAATTAATATAATTTCTAACCTGATTTAGAAAAAAAAAGGCTTTAAGATTTATTTGAGAAAATGTAGTAATTTGTTATAGTAATTGGAATTTAATGTAACAATTTAATTTTTATGACAATAGTTTTGGATAATGTAATTGTCACACTTTGTTAAAAGTTAATGTTAAGAAACCAATAAATGTTGAATTAGTGCATATTAATAAAATATTTACTAGAATGGGATTCATTTAATATTAAAATAAATAGTAGGATTGTTTCATTTGGTGACCGTTGAATAAACCAATGCAATAAGTGTAGATAAAATTTTTTATGAATATTGTTCGATAATGAATGTACTTAAAAACGGTAATAAACTTAATATAAGAAAACAAAGGCAAATTGTGTATTAATTAATGAATTCATGAATTAGTGTATGGACTTAGTGTAACTATACGTAAATGTACGCAATAAGGTTGTGAAATACCAATTATTTGGATTTTCAATTTATATTAAACATAATGTTGGTAGAAATTGGAATTCACTGTTGTGTGAAATATATGAGAAATCAGGTCAAATGTAAATTATACCGTAGATGATATACTCTTTTAAACAGTAGGATTTTTAAATAAATAAACGTTTCACTTAGGTTTCAATTGGATAACTTATGTAGTTTAATGGAGAATCAATTGCAATTAATTGCCATAAATTAGTGATGATAGGGTAGTTTGATTTGGCCTTTAAGAAGCAAAGAAAAAGAAAGCCAAGATTTATGAATTCATTTGCAATGTGAAATGAAAATCTTGTGGATTGTTTTTTTTTTCAAATGGAATTAATATTTAACCATTACGTTAGTGGAGTCTGATAAGTTAAGGTAGATAATCAATGGTAATTTACCTAATTCAAAGGATATATTAATATAAATATGGGTAAAATGAGGTTAGACCAAGGATATAATATTAAGTGATTTTTAAGGCTTAATTGATACGTGAAATAGACAAGATTCTACATTCAAACATTTATACAAAGCTAAGTTGTAAATAGAAGTACCAATGTAATATAATGTAAATAGATGGGAATCAACATTTATTTATTTATTTAATGGAATTTAATTTCTATAGTATGATAATCGCAATTAAATGAAATTGAAATAGCTAATTTATACGTTAGTTGAAATTTAGCTGGAATATGAGGATTTTTAATGAAATAGTGAAATCAAATGGAAATAAGGTTTCAATTATACATTGGAATTTATATTCACCATAAAAGGTTAATTGAAAACCAAAGGAGTTAATAAAGGAATCAAGCTTTATCTATTAATTTGGATTTAAGATATGGTAAATTGGATTTATTGCAATAATTAATTCTATAAGATGAGGTTAATACTTATTCTATTTATAATTAGACCAAATTGTTGATATAGATTTTTTGAAAGCAGAATCTATAAATCAATTTGAGTATCAAATTCAATAATTGCGCTTATTGCATAAATAAAGGGAATTTAACGTTAAATATTACGTTACTGAAATTTAAAATGAACTTTAAGAATAATATTGTGAATCATGAACCAAAGTATGTGGCATCCCTATTTGGATAAAGAATGAGTATATAAAAGTTAAAATCTAATATACGGGGTTTTGAGCATTTAATTTTATAATTCTTAAATATAGGAAAGTGCAGAAATTAACACTGCAAATTGATATACTTATAATTTTAATTCACATCAAAGCTTGTTAAATCATTTGAAATTGATTAAATTATAGAAGTAATAAAATTTGGACAATTTTAGAATATAATATAAAATTTGGATTTTTGTAATTTATTTTGATTTATTTAATGAATATAAAAATAGCCTTTTTTGTCACGGACTCGGATTTCGATGAAACCAGTTTCATCGGATCCGTATCGGTGAATTATTATAGGGTTTCAAGTTTCGTATCGATCGGACTTGTCGTTTGATCGTACGGGCGTGAAACGCCTTGAAATCAAATTTAATTAAAATCAATTTGGAAATTTTGTTTTCAGCATAACTTCTTCATACGATCAAATTTGGACGTGAAACTTTTTCCATCGCGTTCATAATATTTTAAATTACCTATTTGGATATATAGATTTAATAAATTCGGTTCCGGAGGCATAGCGGGTTTTTTGGGCCATAGTTTGTTCCGCACGTTCATTCTACGGTCTATCTTCTACTCTATCTCTAACCCCTCTATATAAACCTAGCTACAAGCCCTAGCCTCCACCTAATTTCTTTTCATCTGAGCGTATACTTTCTTCAAGCTCCTCTTCTTCTTCAATGGGTGCTAACCCTAGATCCAGTCAGTTCAAAAAAAAAAATTCAAATTTAAAAAAAAAAATTCAAATTTAAAAAAAAAAAAATTCGGATCTGCAGCAGCTTCTGGTCGCGCTTCGGGTTTCAGGGGAGAAAACCCTAGAGCAACTTCGGGTCAGGAAGAAACTGACTCGGGTCGCTCCGGGTCGTTTTGGCGAAAACTCCAAGCAAGCACCGGGGAATTGAGGCGGCGCACCGAAGTCGAACCCGAAGTCGATCCAGGACCAGAATTTTTCCATTTTTCAAATTTCCATAACTTTTGCATACGAGCTCGGATTCACGCGCGGTTTGTTTTGCTGGGATCGTATCGGAATTTATGACGTTTTGACGCTGGTTTGGATGGATTTGGAGACCGTCAAAATTTTGAGTTTAAATTGAATTTAAATTCGATTTAAATTCCAAAGGTGAGTGTTTAAAACCCACTCACAACTACTAGAAGATTTTATGTTTGTTAAATTAATTTTAGAAATGAATAGCAATTTATTTATGAGTATTTGGCATGTTTATTTCACTCATATTTGTTGAATTGCATTTATTAAGTTTAACTGTTAATTTAATTTATTTATTGCGTATTAATTGATAGTTAGAATTTATTTGTTTGCCTATAAACTGCTAGTTAACAGTTATATAGATTATTACTGAATATAAACTATTAGATTAATAGTTGTTAAATTTAATCTGAATAAAATTGCCAGTTATTACCTGTTATCTATTATCAAATATAAATTGTTATTGATTGATATTGCTTGATGATTTTGATTGGATGATGGATGATGTTGATGGATGTTTATTGAATATCATAAAATTGCGAATTATCATGCATATTTCATTTCATTCGGGATTGTGGTTTGAAATGATATACAACCGCAAAATTTTATATCTTTTAAATTGCGGATTGAAATGATAAATATCCGTATCACTTGACCATAGGATAGAAAATTTTATACAGGCACCGCGGTCTATATATAACTATTTTAATGTGATTTCTATGGTTTGGATGGAATACGGTTTCTAAAAATCTTAAATTTTATATTGTATAAATATTATTCTTCCATATATATACATATGAAGTTGAAAATTTTGAAATTAAAAGGTGTATAAAAATCTTTATTTAAAAATGAAAAAAAATTAAGAAAATGGAGTTTAATAATTTATATCATATGTTTAAATGTTAAGTTTGGAAATTTTAAGATATGATATTATAATTGGATTTTTCCCAAAATAAATTGAAATGAATATTCTAGTATAATTTGAATTGGGAAAATATATATATTTTATTACTAGAAATTGAAGTCTTATTATTTATGGATTTGATGTGAATATTCAAGACTAATTAATAGAACAATTGATCTGTTGAAAGAATAAAATCCAATTTTAGTTTGAAATATTGTTACTCAAAATGGATATACGTATATATAAATAAATTGAAGTGGTTTTGGAACTTGAGAGAGATAATATAAATTTTGGTTTAGACTTTAATAAAGAAATGTATTTGTAAAGCCATGAGAACTATTTTCTTTACAAAGTAACATTTAAGTTAAACCATTTAATTCATATACCGTTGAATGTCCAAACCATTCAAGTTTTTTTTATAGAAGTTATGGTTTTAAATTATGATTTTCAAAATACTATGCTTTGAAAATATTTGATTTTCAGACGATATGAAGTTAAAGCATTTTGATTTTGGAAAAGAATTATATTTGGGATAAGTGATAAAATATGGTTTTGGGTTTTGAAATGATATCGTATTCATGGTTATGAAATGGAATGTTTATTCTGATTTTTAAAGTATAACCTATTTTTAAATGACCGCGGTGTTATAATAACGATGGGTTGACAAAGAGACCGGGATCGGATATCTGACATACTCTCTGTCGATGCCGAAAACCACTTTGACTAACCGTGTACGCGGTGGAGATTCCAGAATGAAGTAGGTAGTGGCGACGTTTCCTGTAAGGTAAATACGTGGACCCGACTCCCGTGAGTTGGCATAAGGTGGCTAAAACAGGAGCGATTCTCAGGCCAATGAGGTCATTCCTCTGATCGGACCCTCCTCTTCGATATTATACTTTGATTTTGGATTGATTCAGTGGCCACTTCTATATTTTGATTTTGGGGAGTTAGTCCGAGGTGGGCGGTAACTGCGGCTACGCGTTTCCACCAGCCTGGATAGCAATTGGTATATCTACCCTGGCATTGCCTAGTTGTGCCGTGTCACCTACCATACCGAGCCTTTACTACGAGTTTCTATTTGTGTCGTACCTATGGAGTATCCTCTGGTAGCTTCCCGATCAGGAGGTATTACGGTACTGTATAGACTATTGGCATTATTTGTGTTAAGGGCTATATGGGTAACCCCTTAACGCTATTTAAAAGTAGGTTTATTTTATAAATAGACACTATTATAATAGCGCAATATACTACATAGTAAATAGTTTAACGGATCCTTAGGAGATGTAAATCCCGAACATCTCTTGAGTTACTGTACTCATATTTATTTCTGTTAATTTAACTCACATAAGATCTTTTAGTTCTGACTCGAGTGTTTTTGTCTTTTCAAATTCGCTCGGGTCAGTCCGAGCGTTTCAGGATCGAAGACTTTAGCTTTGAAGGACGAAGACGAAGGAGTCGTATTATTATTATCTATAGTATTGCACCACACTCATACTGTTCTGCTGCATTGATTGTATTGGTAGGTGTAACTCTGATATTTATTGTATAAAGCAAATCAAGTGTTTGTAAACTGTTTTGAACTGTATATTTATTATTATATTTTATCCTTCCGCTGTGAGATTCTGTTTTGTTTTATTTCTTCTCTGTTTTTCTTATTTACCCCATAACAATCCGCCCTTGCGTATGCTTTGAATTGGCACGTGTGTCGGTTTAAAGTGTGCGAAAAGGCGGGATGTTACATGGTGGCTAAGGGGGTGGCCGAGATCAATAATGAAGGGTATGGTGGAATTAAGCTTGGCCAGGCAAGGTTTTGTGGAGTTTTGTGAAAATTTTTGTGATGCAAGCTCAACAAATGGTCACAGCCTGATTATAGTCAGAGGAGGAGCTGATGGTGCTGCTGTAGATGGTGGAGTTGATGGTGGAGCTGATGGAGTGGAGTAGTGGCCATGCAAGTTAGAGGAGACAAAGGAAAAATCATTGAAAATGAAGAGGAGAAGACATAAACAAAAGAAACCATTACAAATTTTCTTTCTTTTTTCATGGCCGTGAGATTTTGTCAGATGAGAAGTAATTTCACATGAAAAATGAGGAGGAAACACACGGCAATGACAAAGAGAAGTGTACGGTCAAAAACTATGAGTGAAAAGGCAATTACAAATTGAAAAGGCAAGTATATGAAAAGTCAATGGAAAAATGAAAGGTTTTTGACTATTGGAATTTCTTTTAAACAAAATAAAGCAAACAAAATTGAGTAAATAAAAAATAAAAATGAAAAAAAAAATAAAGTGAAAAAGAAAAATAAATAATTATTTAAAGGAAAAATAGAAAATAAATAGTTTAATAATTGAAACTAGACTTGGAAAATTGAAAACAATATACAATAAACATTTGAAAATTATAGCCACACTTATAAAATGTTTTAAAAATAAAATAAATACATAAAATGTCATATTAGATATATATGTGCACAAACTAGAACAAACAAAAATATTATTTATATAAATTAAAATAAACAATTTTGTTAAATAAATCAATTTACACACAATATTGTAAAAAGCATAACTTTCACAATATTAATCGGATTTCAACGAAACGAAAAGCAGTATTCTTGATATTTTATTTATTCTCATAATAAAAGATAAAATTCAAATATTTAAGTTTTAAATTTAAAAGTCAAAGTTCGACTATATTGACCAAAATTTACAAATTTTGGAAAATATTCTATTTATTCATGTTTGGAATTTTAATTCACATAAAAATCAAAATTTATATTTAAAATAACAAAATTAATTCATTTTAACAAATAAAATAAAGTTTTTAAATCAGGAATTTGAATTAAAATAATTAAAATATATAATTAAAATAATCATAAAATACAGGGTTTTTACACTCTCCCCCACTCAAAACTTTTCGTCCCCGAAAAGGAATGAGGTACGGGAAAACACAAAAAGAGATAGAATGAAATAGGATTAAGGCAAGATGACAAGAAGATTGAAATTATACTAATAACTGTTGTTATAGGTCACTTTAACAAGATGGAGATGATCTTCTCAAGATCCTCCAGAATCAAGAACACAAGCGCGTAAAAGATCTTCTAGAATCCGATTCACCCTTTCCACTTGACCGACGGTCTATGGATGGCAAGCGGTGCTCAGATTCAAAATGGGTACAAAAAAATTATAGAAAGATTTCTATACAGACTGGTATAAGTAATAGTCTTCCCATTTTGTAGCAAGATAAGGGAAATAAGGACAACTAAAAGATGGTTTGAAAAACAAAATAAGATAATAAATTTGAAGCCATGAAAATTTCAACTTTAATTGGAAATTAATTTTATATAAGTTAAATAAATCTTAATCATCTCCAATTCATTATCTTATCATCAAATTATAAATATACAATCAATAAAATTATGGATTTGAAAAAAATCATTTATTATACATAAAATGTACTCAATAAATATAATTCTTCTTTATTCCTAATTATAATTACATTTATTCCTCTCAATATATTTTATCACCTATGTTAAATATATTTACACTTAGTATAACTGCTTTAATTTATTCTTAGTTCCTTAATGTCACGACCAGACTTTCCACTCCAGGAAAATCGCGTCATGAATTAAGAAAGAAAGGGATAGAAAATAGAATAGAAAGAAGAGAAGGAAGAAACAACATCAGAATCTTACACAGCCGAACGAATAAATTATATTAATAACATAAACATTACATAGTTTACAACCATTATCAGAGTACACAGATATACAACACATACTAGACAGTTATAAACACCTGTCGAGTTATACAACTCAATACAACAACTCAGAGAACACACAGCGGAATACTATATCTACACGCAGAAGCCTCCTGCTCCATTGCTCCTCCATAATTCGTCAAAGCTAATCCTGAATCCTAACCTGAATTCCCTTGACTACTCATAAAAATTTGAGTACCCAAGAGTTTATGAAAAACAAAAATAAACTCCGGGTCAGACATGGGTCTGGTGTGAGTAACAGGTTAAAGTTGCTTAACTTTCAAAAATCTTTTGAAAAGAAAGGTATCACGTAAGACTTCCCACACATGAACATGGAAAAGTTTTTACCTTACGCTAACCAAAACATTTGATAGGAAATATGATGATATTATAATAGTGTCTAGGGTTTTCAAGTAAATAAGAAATAGCCGAAATTGTTACATCTATTAAATTCCAGCTACTAGCCACAAAAGTGGGTAATACAATCAAAACCGTTGGCACTTATTGGATTTTGGATTCCATACAATGGCAGGGCTACTGGGGTACCGCCCGTCACAGTATGTGGCCTAGATCAACGTACCGAGGATCACTCCCGACCCCCTGCAACACAAAGCCGGACCCATTCCTTACTGAATAGTTCCAAACAAGACAACCCCGTGGTTGTAGCTAGCAACCACCCACACAGCCGAATATAAAGGGACTTCTAGACTGGAATCAATCTTGCTCTCCAGTGGGTGCGACCCACGAAGCTTTGCTGCAACTCCCCTATTTTAGCCATTCCCGGTTGATGAGGCTTGAGGCTACGATTACCTTTATAGGACATATCACTTAGAATGCTCATCGTCCACCTGACGATGTGCTGAAAGCATTCAATCCATACAAGTTCGTTTCGGGTTCGAACAAAACCGAAGGCATTATCTCGTTGTACTCATTACGGAATCACCCTCAGAGTTAACGACAATAACCCTTGCACTTTGATTCACCATCTCGAATCTATAAGAACTAATTCTGTGACGCCCCACCTCTATACCCACACTAGCCAAGAACACTAGGGTGTAGTGCTGTCAACTAGCATGGAGAATAAGGCTGTTGAGGAGCGACCATCCATGTAATTGCTTATCACACGGTGGCTATAAATAATCTTCGAAAACAAACATAGAAATAATCATAACACAAATCAGTCACAGATATCCATATCACAAAGGCGGAAGGAGATATGAATATATAACTAACACATGAAAGTGTACATCAGAGTAGTGGTCAGTAAGATCCACGGTAATACAAAAGAATAGCAACACGTGCTATACAAAAGAATACAACTATGAGTCTATATCTCAAGTGTATACAACAAAAACTGCTAATCTAAATAGTTAGCCAAAAGTCAGAGTGATGAATCCCTGGGAAGAAGTCAAGCAGAAGCACCTGTAACATCTCGGCCTGACCCGAGTATTATTTAAGAAAATAATAAACGGGTCAGTCTAGCTATAAATATCAGATGACATGATATAACATAAAAGATATGGCATAAACATAAAATATCCATAATGACATACCACTATAAGTATGTAAATAATGATCAACAGAAGATCAATCAATAAGAGATAATCAATATCACAAGAATCTTCTCAAAGATTCGGGAAGGGCATCATACCCCAAACTTGTAATCATAACAAGGCAATGACATAAATTCTAGAAATCAATGCAAGAAGTCCAGAAATCATAGAAAAGAGAAAGAGGCCTATCACATGACGGTCCGAAGACCAAGGGGAGCTACCCCACATGTGTGAATGGAATCACACAGATTAAGGTCCAGACTAACCAAAAAGCAAAAAGGTATGTGTGAGTGGAATCACACAAGTGGTGTCTAGTCTAACCTCGCAACAAGAGACATCGCACAGTTGCTAGTCTAAATCATCAGAATGATCGTCATGATCAACGAGAAGTGTCAATTACACTAAGCTAGTAAATATAGAACTTTAGCTTCATCTCCCATAATCACTTTCTTAACTTAAATATTTACGAACAAACTGTAAATCTTCACTAATAAAATTGTCACAAGAGGTTCAATCGAACAAGTCCAAGAATTAACCGACGAAGTGAACGCAAGCGTTTCATACCACTTGTTTTACTAAGTCGTTTAATTAGATTTCTCATTCGAGTGAGGTAAAGGTTTGTATATACTAATAGATTGGAAAACGGATTAAGAAAAGAGCTTTGTTATTAAAAATAGAGTTGAAATTGTTTGTTAAAAGAGTTTTGATATTTACTACTAGTATTGAAACCTTTATATTATAAAGTGACAAAAAACAGAAGCAATTATAGAAACAATCCGTCACAAAGATCGCATATGGAGATGTGAATAAAATCCAAGGAAATCAGCTCAACGTTTTTCAGATAAGATCCCCTACGGAGGGGGGGTCCAGGGGGTGGCAACCCCCCAAGGTGGGGTTGCGGGAGCAACGCCACCGCTTACGGGGTTCGACCTGCCCGGTCAGGTCGCGGGGGTCTAGGGGGCAGCGCGACCTACGAGATAACGTAATATGACCTAAAGATGAATGGGTCAAACGACCTAACGTGAGCATAGGTGAAGCGACCTATCGGTCCAACGACCTAAGGGGAAAAGGCAACCTAGGTCTAACAACCTAACTGCTCACGACCTAAGGGTCTAAAGGCAACGCGACCTAGAGGAAAACAAGGTTAAGAGACCTAAGTGGGTTCGCGACCTAACGACAAAAAGGGGCGAACGACCTAATAGGTGCGCGGCTTAAAGCCATCGCGACCTAACGACCTAACAAGGTCATACGATCAAGTGGTTTCCAGCGACCTAACGGTGCAACGACCTAAGGCCAAACGACTTAAGGGTTCCAGTGGAGAGCGACCTAAAGAAGACGCGACCTAAAAGAGGCGTGACCTAAAGGAGACGCGACCTAAAAGAGGCGCGACCTAACTCAAACAAGCATTTCGATGATCGAGAGTCATGCCGAGCAACCTAGACCTAAACGACCCACGACCTAGCGACCTTGCGACCTAAGACCTTACTCCGAGCGAGCCAAATCCGGGCAGAACGACTTAAATGCAGGAAATTCACCAAAACGCTAAAAATTGGAGTTTTTCGTCAATCCAATCCAAACCAAATGCAAATGTGCGTGCAAACATGATAGGGAATCATTCCAAATAGTCCAATATAGTTATAGGCTAGAATTGTGAGATAAAAATCTCACCTTTGCACCAAATATCAATGAAAATGAAGTTTTAAGCAAGCAAGAATCAATCCCTCTTCTATCTAAGCACAAGAAGCTTGAATCCAATGTCTTCTTCTTGAATTTGGAGTAGAAAGATGGATTGCAATTGAATTTGAGTTTTGGAATTTTAATTTCCCATTCCTTCCACCATTTTTGAAGAAGCTTGAAGGCTTAGGCAAATAGAAATGAAGTTATGAAGAGGAGGGGTGAAGGTTGGGTCTAATAGGCTAAAAGCCTAATCCAAAGTGTCAAGTGAAAAAGTAGTGAAATTCTACTATCTCCAATAATATCAATGTTTATACTTAAAAATGTTGTAAACAACATTTCGAACTTAATGGAGGTGGTCTCGAGTCCTAATGTGTCCGTTTGCAAAAGGTAGCTTTTCGGATCAAAATCCGATTAACGATTTAATATTTAAATAAAATATTTAAATATAAACTCGATAAATATGCGGGTTGTTACAAATTCCGTCAAACTCATTACGGAATCACCCACAGAGTTATACTGACTCATAGTCCTTACACCTCGAGTCTTCACAAAGCTCCACTTTGATTCACGACCTAACGTTATTTGGAATCGATGTGGTTTTCGGGTATCCAAATATGGAAACCCGATCCCGGTCTCATCGAAAACCAAAGCGTGTCTTTTAAGGTCCAAGTTGTTTTAAAGGTTTAAAATAATTTAATTACAGTGTCTATATACACACAGATAGATAACTCATAATCACAATTGATACTTAACATTATCACATAACAGGTAATTCATATCATCAATATCAAATAGATATCCATATATCACTATCACAATAGATAACCTAAGTTATCATCACAATACAATCAAACATCCATACCACACAATATCATTTATCTCATTACTGAGATTTCAAAACATCCAAGACAATCAAGTTCAACCATTCATCCATAAGCAATGATTTATTCATCCAATATAATTAATTTAAAAATGAATTAAATTAACTATCTCTAATTAATTTAAAATGAATTAAATTAATTACTTCTTCTTTAATTAATTTAAAATAAATTAAATTAATTACTTCATCAATACAAATCTTGCTTACTCCATCATTTAATTGATTACAATCAATTTAATCAATCATAAATTACTTTAATTAATCACTCTTGATTAATTACCCTTAATTACATTCATGTAATTATCCTTAATTAATTTCTCAATTTAATTATTCTCAACTAAACAGTAATTAACCTTTAATTACTTCAATTAATTAATTAATCATAATTAATTATCCTAATCCTTAATCAATTACATTAATTAATTACCTTTAATTACTTAACATTGATTAATTAGTCATAATTAATCATCCTTAATTACATCATTAATTAAATAATTAATGATCCTTAATTATTCCATAATTTAATTACTTTAAACAATTACCAACTTAATTACTATATTAAACCAAATTAATTAATTTCTTAATTAATTATTTGATTAATTATTAAATAATTAATCCAGATTACTCATTCTTAAACATCTCCTTAACTTCAATCTGTAATTATTTAAACAATTACTTAACTAAGTAATTTCCAAAACTTAATAAAGTAATTATTTATAAAACTCAAGTGTTTATAATTAATTAAACTAAATTAATTAAAAATAAACAATCTCATTAAATTAAATTAATTACATTAAGTAATTAATTTCTTAATTACTTTATCAAGTAATTATACTCAAACCATTTATAATTGATTATTATTAAATTAATTAATCTAATTAATTATAAAAATTAACCACATTAATTAATTGTTAAATAATCATGGTTAATGACCTTCATTAACCATCCTCAAATTATTTTATAAGGTAATTAACTTAAATTAATTATCAATTAAATTATCTTTAATCATTTATTAATTAAAGTTAATTATTAAATTAATTAACCTTAATTTAAAACTTAAATACACAATTAATATTCGTTTATCATTAATTAATAACTTAATTAATGATCTTAATTCCAAATTGATTAATCATTAATCAATTATTAATTCCAAATTTAATTATTTAATTAATTAACAAATCTTAATCAATCTTTCAAAATAAAACATAACTTAATTATGTTTAAAACAATTTAATTCAAAACTAAGTACTTTTGAAATTACCTTTAAATTTCAATTTAAATTCAAGTTTAAAATAGAATAAATTTAAACTTATCAAAGTTTTAAATAAACAAACCTTTTAAATTGCCAATCAAACAAAGCTATGGAAATTTTAAAGTTAAAATCATTTCAAAACTTTCAATAATTTAAATTTCCATTTTAATTTGAAACTTCAAATTTTAAATCTTCTTTAAAATTTAAAAATGCACTTCAAATTTTAATTTTGAATTTCCAGATTTTAAATAACTTTAAATCTATTTACATTTTTAAAAATCTTATTATTAAAAATGTTTAAACTATCTTATCAACATGATATAGATAATAAAGTTAAATTTTTAAACTTAAGTTTCTGTTTTTTAAAAACTGAAATTTTAAATTCCAATGAGAAATTAAACTTGCGTTTAAATTTGAACTTAAATTTTTCTCAATCCATAAACTGCAGATTTAAAAAGGTTTAAATCCAGATTTGCAGAAAACAGAAAAAAAACAGGTTTCAACTCAAAACCTGGAATTTAAATTCAAAATAATTCAAACTTGAATTAAGTTTTAAAATTAAGTTTAAACCTAAACCTTATTTAAACCCATAACTACAGATTTTAAATTTTCAAAACCCAGGTTTTAAAAGTTTAAAATCCATATTTTTAAAACAAAACACAGTTTACTGTGAAACCTGTAAACTACAGGTTGACCCGAGAAAACAAAAACTTGCTTCGGGTTTTTCCCCCATTTACTCCGAGTCAAAATCTTCCTTACTTCGAGTTGTTTCACTACTTACTTCGAGCCAATTTCCCCTTTCCCCTCATCTACCCTGAAACACCCCCAAATCCAAAAGTTCATCAGAGAACTCATCACCGCCCCCTCTGCCGACCATCTCAGACGATCCACTACCAACCAGCAACCCCTCAACCCACTAACATTATCACCAAATCGAACAGAAATCGAAGCATTCAAAAATTTACTCAGAAACCCCAAATTCCATACCTAGAAATTTATACAGGTTTCAACTCAAACCTGTCAACGGCCGCCATTCTCACCTCCGACCATCTTGATCTCCACCTCTCCGGCCTCGCACTCCTCTACACACCAACT
Source organism: Allium cepa (assembly GCA_030765085.1). Lineage (NCBI taxonomy): Eukaryota > Viridiplantae > Streptophyta > Magnoliopsida > Asparagales > Amaryllidaceae > Allium > Allium cepa. Next base: position 750,347,015 of record CM060931.1, on the reverse strand, counting down.
ACTCATACACCAAAAACAAGAACACTCGATCCACTCTCCCACTTTCACTGTCCCAATCTTTAACCCCCTGTTCAAACTAGGGTTCAAACCAAAAACTGCCCAACTACAATCAATCTTGTATTTATAATACTCATTTCAGATTTTTCTATGGATCTATGTTCCTATTACTACAACACAGAAGAATTTTATGATTTCTCATGTATCAGATTGCAAGAATTTTCACTAGTTCATATTTTTGTTCCAGACCAAACAGTAAATGAAATATACACTTAAAAATATTAATACTCGATTCAAAATTCAAGTTTTTGTCAATGTATTAAGTTTATGAATCTGGATTTAAATATTAATGTGTTTGATTTTTGATCAAAGTTAACATATAATGACATTGTCTATGTTTTAACAGAGTTACATCCTGATTTTAATTCACCTAAAAACCTTTAAACCTCAACTTAAAAATAAAAACACATTACTTTATAAATCTGAATTCTAATTTCTGAGAAGCAAACTTCTTTTGATTATTCTAGCACCCAAATACTATCTCAAACTAGATCAATTATAGGGGATTCTTTAATTGGAAGATGATCTGGGTATACTGCAGTATATAATAAACATGCATACATAATCACAATCAAACACACAAACAAAATTTACTCAAGCAACCTGATTACAGTTTAAAAATTTAAATGTTACTCACCTAATTGATGAATGCAGACCAGATGTCCTTTGAATTTGCAGAACACATGCAGGCTTATAAAAATGCAGGCTTGACTTTGATATGCTTCATGTAGATGATGCAGTAGAAATTTCCCCCAAACACATGCATGCAGATGCACTTTCAACCCAGGTTTGAACCAGAGTGCAGAGAAAAAAGAACAGGCTTCCTCTGTTGTTATAAGTCTGGGTTGCTCATGCTTTCCCTAGTCACTTGCATGTAGATGTAGATGCAGTTGCTAACCCTCATGCAAGCAGATGTTTGTTCAACCCAGTTTTGAAACAGAGTGCAGAAAGAAGGAGAAAAACAATGTGCAGGCTCAATTTGATCTTGAGGAAGTGAATATGCAGAGGAATTTGCAGATTTGAATATGTTTATGATTATGCAGATTTGATCTTTGATTGTAAATGCACATTTTTAAAATGAATATGAAGATGGGTTTGATCTTTGTTTGATTTAGGAAAATGAAAAAAATATGCATGAAGATGTAAACTATGCAAATGTATTTCAGATTTAATAAAAGAAAAGAAAATTTTAAAACTAAATTTTAACACTTGTCATAAATTAGACACTTGTCTAATTGAATGCATATTAATTTAACACATGTTATCTTTTAAAGATAATTAGTATTTGATTTACAACTAAAGTGTGTATTAGCTTAAATTAAATTTGTTAGTTTATATTTAACATATGTATAAATTTGCAAATGGAAATAAAAACAAATCATGTTAATAAATGAACTTATACATATCAAAAATTAAGACAATCAAACATATATAATTTTATACTTTTAAATTTAAATTCAACTAAATTAAAAATCAAATATTTTTCAAATCAAGTTATACATATAAATTCAATTTAAAATAACAATTACAAATTCTATTCAAAACTTATTTATAAAGACAATACAATATTAATATTATTTTTATAAATCTCTTTTATTAAATTAAAATCATTTTACAAAATATCCATGTTATTAAGCCATAAAACCAATTTAAATAATTATTGAAGAGGATTATTAAGTTTATCTAAATTATTCTTATCAGAATATCAATATCAATTTAATTTTTACCACAGATTATTAAATTGATATTGTTAAAAATTCCGGGATGTTACACTTAACATAATTTTATATTGTAAATTATTCCATTACCCCTTTTTCTATTTACCTCTGTTAATCTTTTTATAACAAAAATTTAATGTATAATATTTATTATAACTAATCAAATTTTATTTAAAAAATCTCTTTTTTTATTTTTATATTATCCAGTTACATATTCAACTTCTGAAAATTAAGGTAAGTTATGTTAGAATGAAATTGTGCATTATACAAATAAAACTTTCTAATTCAATCATTTCAAGCTTGAATATTTATCCAAACCTTGAAATTTTACTTAAAATTATCTTTCAAGATAAAATTTAGGAATTAAATTTCTGACAAGTTCCAAACTATTTAGAGATAAATATATGCACATATGCTATATATATATATACATATATATCCGTTTTTAAATCATATATCAGCATATGTTATAAATCCAGTCGTTTTTTAGAAATTCAAATCAATTAAATTCCCCAAAACAAAACTGTAGCAAGACTACAGAATGGTCACTTCACTTCGAAATTCAAAAATGAATGTTGATGATGCTATAGTCATCACCGAAATTAGTTTCCAGTGACAAAGAGAAGAGCACTAATTAAAAATTCTTTGGAAACAAATTTCTATTCAAAAATACTTTAAATAATATATCCTTTAAAACTTTAAATACAAGGTTTGAAATCCATCGGAATTAAATTCTCAATGTCTTGTTTTAAATTCATTTTAAATTTACAAATAAATTTATAACCATGTTTTATAGTACGATATTTATATATGAAACAAGAGATAATGATATATAAAATCAAATATTATTTCTTAACAACCAATTCTAATAAAATCCGAAAAAAGATTTATAGTATAGTTACAAAATTTATTTTCATTGCTAAATTTGAAAAACTATATTGTGTCAGTTTGCTCTGTTCAAGTGTTTTGGAAATCGTATCGATAGCGTTGATCAGATGAATCGATCAGAAACCCAAATCAACAACAACAACCCAAACAACACAATATATAAAACATTTTTAATATTAGCTTACAATTACACATCAAGAATGATTTAAAGATGACTTGGAAATAAAGATGAGATGATTAAATAGCAGAATAAGAAGATGGATAATGTAACGACCCAGAATTTTTGATAATTAAAATTTGAATATTTAATTAATTTTAAATATTAATAAGTGAATTTATAAGTCAAATAAATTTTTATTTGAATTTTTGGATTTAATTGAATAATTAAATCGATAATTTAATATGTTAAATTATGGAAATAATTGAAAATTGGGTTAAATATGATTGAAAATGATTTGTAAAATTTTATTTTATCATATGGGAGTTAGAACGATATTTTAGAACTTTTAAAATCGAATTAAAAGTTAATTTGTGAAAATTGAATATTTTAATATTTAAATCGACTAGTGAAAATAGTCAATTTTTGAACAGTCTCAGAATTGAACGAAACCAGTTCCATTGGATCCGTAATAGTTAGTTATTACCGGATTTCAAATTTCGTGTCAATCGGAGTTATCGTTTGATCGTGGCAGCTCGAAACGCATCGATTTATTTTTAATTTAAATTTGACGAGTGAAAATAGCCATTTTTCAAAAAGTCTCGGATTTCGACGAAACCAGTTTCATCGGATCCGTAATGTGATATTATTGTAAGGTTTCAAATTTCGTGTCAATTGGATTTACCGTTTGTCCGGTACAAATTAAAACGCCTAGAAATCGACTTAAATCGGTTTAATTCAAATTGAGCGTTTATAGCCATAACTCGCACATACTTCCGAATTAGCTTCCGAAACCTGTTCCATTGTGTTCGGAACGTGGGTTAAACCCTAGAAACGCTGGTTACGGCGCGTAAATCGGAGTTCGGGATTTCCGGGATGAATAGTGTTTCGGTTTTCTCTATAAATAGCCCCCCACTTGAAAAAAAAAAAAAACCCTAGTTACAAAACACGGCCGCCAGAAGCTTCAATCAATGGCCGAAATGCTCCACTCTTTCCCCTCCATTTACTCCAAATCTACACATTATTTCGAGAAAACTTCAACATGAATATTGTAGAGAGTGTCGAGTACTAGCATCTCAACGGTGGTGATTTGAATCGAAGCGCTGGATCGATCAGGATTTCACCACAAAGGCCGTACGTTCGAACGCGTGGTTCGAGGCCGAGACATGACCGAGCTCGACGAGGCTCAGGGCGATGGAGGAGCAAGGCGTGGCGCTTCGTTTGGCATCGTTGGATCGAGGTAGAGATGTTTGTAGTGGCCGAGTTTTCAAACCCTAATGTGTAGCAATGGGTTTCGAACGGCCTGGGGGGTTGAACGCGTGAATGAGGAGAAGAAGCAAGATCTTGCGGCCACGGTTTAGTCTCCAGGATTGCACGGCTGAGATCAGATTGTGGGTTTATAATTTAATTATGTTATAAAATGTTATGTAAATCGTGTACAAATTTCGTAAATACATAACTTTTTCATACGAGGTCGAAAAAATGCGAAACCAGTTGCGTTGGAATCGTATGGACGAGCACTACGCGATGGAATTGGTTTGGAGTCGTTTGGAGCTAGTGAGAATTTTGGGTAAAATTAAACGTCCGTTTAATTTTATTCGAAATAAATCGCTAAAACGGAAATAAAATCAAGGTGAGAATTTCTCACTCAATCGAATCAGTTTCGATTTTATTTTAAATAGTTAGATTTAAAATATTTGAATGCAAGTTTGAATGTTGATTGATATCTATTGAGTGTTAAAATAGACATTATACGCCGTTAGTAAGCGGATGTTATTTATTAAAAACATATACCACGAATATTTCATAAACAGTGAAATTGGTATTATATATAATATCAATATATATATATATATATTGGCATATGTATATATTGTAGTTGTTGATTTCCCGTATTTTTTAGCGGATGAGACCCTATTGCGCCGTTATTAAGCGGATAATATTTAATAAGAACATATACCGCGATAATTTCGTACTGGAGCGAAATTGGTATTGTGCTAATGTTTTTGGATGCAGGAAAACAGGTTGGAGGGATCCAACTGGATTCCTCAACAGTTTTTATTTGATTTCAGATATTTTGATATTTGATGGATTATCATATCGATATATGATATCGTTGTTGTCGTGATTGACTATTTGGTGTGTAGCATCATTGGACCCAGATTTTGGGATTTTAAAATGATTATAAAGTGATTTTTGAAAATATACTATATTATTGGAATTGATTCATTTTAAATAAATAAACGTTATAATTTTTTTAAAAGTTATAAAAATTATGATTTTGAGAAATATAGTTAAAAACTGATTTTTGAGAATATGATGCTGTTGAGTTTATAAAATAGTTTAATCGAGATATTTTAGAATTTATTGTGAAAAGTTTAAATATAGGATTTATAAAATTTAATTATTTTATGAATCAAAACGGTGAAATAATAAAGGAAATTAAAGACGTTTTAAAATATTAATATAAATTAATTTATATCAAGAGATTTATAAATGGATATTTATAAATTGAAATGTTGACATTATAAAACGAGTTTTTATAAGTGTTTGAATGAAGTGAAAATAAATTTTGTAAATGAATGGAATTTATAAAATTATAAATGGTGAAGTTATAAATGAACTTTATAAATAATAAGATTTATAAACTTTGTGAAGTTATTAAAGAATATATTTGGATAAATGAATGAATCTTATAAGTTATAAGATTTTTATATTGGGAAGTTTAAAAAGAATGATTTTTGTAAACGAATAGATTATAAGTATTTAACTTATAATATGAACTTTTAGTTTATAATTGAGTTATGAACTGGAATAGATTAATAAAGGAATTTATTAAAGGAAGTTGTTATAAAATAAATAGAAATGGAATTTATAAACGTTGTTTTATAAATTCGCAAATGACTTATTTTGATAAGTTAATTGTTATAACTTATAAATGGAGTTATATTCACGTTTTAGACTGTGAATAATCCTTTGAAATAAAATGAATAGAAGTGATGAAATTTGTTAACAAGTATATTCACGTTTTTGAATAGTGAATAGTATGTTAAAGAAAATGTTTAGAATGTGATATTTTAAATAGAATTAAAACGATCTAACGATGTTTTAAAATGTGTTGAGATTCGAAACCATAGATTTCAACATTTATTGTTGAAATAGATGTTTCGAGAAATAAAAGGGAATGGTGGACTATAACACTGTTGTTATAGTAAATGATTTCCGAAAGGAAATGTTTTGTGTAGTATTGGGATTTATATATCTATTTTAATTTCGAATCCCTATACTAGTGATTTTGGGACGTCGTAACGATGTTTTACGTAACATTCGTTTTGGCCCAAATAAATATGTTTAAGAGAATGATTTCCTTAATAGAATGAAATATATACTTAATTTCGATTGAAGTATATTGAATATTTTCTAAGTGTTGAAAATAAATAAAATTCGTGAATTACTTATTTAATAAGTATGGAAATGTTTTCCAATATGAAGTGAATAATTAAAATTTATCTTTTTGAAGATAAATTGAAATGGATAATTGAAATGATATGCATGGATATTTTGAAATATAAATTCATTATTGAATTTATAAAAGAAAGTGGAATTGGTTTAAAAATAAATATTGATTTATTTTTGAAGTGTTGAAATTATATATCTAGTGAAGATATTTTGGAAAATAAATAATTTGGAAAATTATTTGGAAACTGGTGATGTGTGCATATCCAGTGATAGTTCAATAACCGACTATCAATATTTCCCTTTGAATGGGTAGTTGATGTGATTTGTTTGAATGTGAATGCCACACTTATTTTTGAATAAGCGCTCACTATTCGGGTTAACCGGGAAAGGACCATGGGGTCGTATAACCCATTCCGAATATGTGATACGTCGTTATAATTGCATTGAAGATCGGTGTTGAAGACCCGGTATTTGCGAGAGCGATAGGATGACCTGTCGATTTACTCTGCACCGAGTAGCTACGGTATTGAGTTCTCCATATGTGATGGTGAATCCGATCAGGATTGTGAATATCCGGATTGCAAGGACTTCTTTGTAAGTGCCTTCGGTTTTGTTCGAGCCCGGAACAGACTTGTATGGATTGTGTGTCTGACATTACAAGTTGAGATATAAAGCCGATTTCATTCAAATATATTTCTGTTGGTGGCGGAGAATTTATTCTTTTAGCTTAACACCCTTCTCTGAGACGTACGAGCTCAGAGGTTATATAGTTGAAGTTATCAGCGATATATTCCCAATTTGGTAATGTGATATGCTGAGTGATGCTGAAATGATCATTGTGTTGATTATTGTGATAGGATCATTTAATTGATCGTCTATCTTAGTGATCATTGTGTTGATCATTTGTTGACCCAAAGCATGGCTTTTGTATAAAGTATGTTTTTGTGGACGTGACTTCGTCGAACCTCACACCCCGGAAATGGTCAAAACAGGAAAGATGCGGCAAGGTTATGAGGGGTAGCACCCTTTAGGGTATGTACATTTCCTTCTGGATAGAGGTGGTATCATGGTATGGAGCCCAGATATTTAACCTATGTGGTTACTACGAATTTATTACTTTGTGGTTGTTGGCTTTCGGGATCCCGTGAGAAAGGTCGTTTACGATCGGGGAATGGCGTGCTCGTGTCAGTAGTTACCCAGTTAGGGGTAACCCGGCCTTGTGTTGGCAGAGTTCCGGTTTGGTTCTCGGGGATGTCTTTCCAGAGGCATTCTCATGTGGCAATGGGAAGTTCCTTGGCCTGACCATTTGTTGGAAATCCAATTCCCAATACGAAACTTGTACGGTATTAGTTGTAGGACCTGCTATTCACTTATGGTGGTCACCACTGTTTGGATAGTAGCTATAGTAGGCATACGATAATGGTCGTATGTTGGCTAAGATTTATATTCTACTTTCAAAATGAATTTTTCCTCTACACTATGCACTAGTAATAATATCAAATGTTATTTTAAATGCGTATCAAGCATCTTTGACTATCATAAGGAGAAATCTCCTCCGATTCTGCGTTTGCATGTGTGTGTGTGCGGGAGGCCTTATGGTAGTCTCATTTTTAAAAGCATTGCGAATTGATTAAAAATATCTCTCTATTTTGATTTTAAAGATAAATAAACTGTTTTGAGTTCTCACACCAGTCACATGACTGACTTGGAGTTTATTGTTTTCCTTCCTAAACTCTGGGTGCCCACAAATTTTCACACGGGCAGTTAAGAGTTAGGTTTATCAGGATATTCTGGATATTCTTGAGTTGCTGGAGGCAAGCTGGATGGCATGGCGTATTACTAGTTTATATAGTATTTCTTTTTCCACTGCACTATCTGTTGTTGTTGTATGATGTTGTACACTCTGATGATATGATGTAATGTAATGTATAAAATGTAATAACTGATATAGTTCTTTGTTTAAAGATTATTCATTTATTATTATATGTTGTTCCGCTGCGAATTGTGAGATTCTGATGTTGTTCTATTGTGTTCTGTCCGTCCCATTTTCTTCTGTTTTTCTATATTCTCTTTTTCTTCTTCTTTTCCTAAATTCTTCTTTTAAAAACCCTCAGTGTTCGGTTTTCCGTCGTTCGATTTCTCGGCAATCGATAAAGTGAGTGTCGATGTTGAATTTTCGGAAGACGAAGAATCGTGTCCTGACAATGTGGTATCAGAGCTTATGGTTAAGCGACAGCCATGGTTCTGTTGGGTAGTATTCATTAGAGATAGAGTCAGCAGTACTCTAGAATGAGTTTGAGTGTAATAATATCTATGAGAGCGTATTTGTTAGTGAATATAAAATTGTTTTATATTGTGATGATTGGTTTATTGAGTGGCATATGAACCTTCGTCAGCACGGTATGTACAACTATGCCGAAGGGGTTTCTAAACACTTGAATAGAACAATTCAGCACAGTATTGTTTTAAATTGGGTAAATGAAATAATTTTACCTCGATTATATTTTATATATAAAGAAATAATTTTTCAAAATTATTAAAGTGTATATAAGTTGATTGTTTAGTTGTTTGAATAACCTAAATAAAGGAATAATTGTATAAGTAAAATGAATTATAAGAATTAAATTATAATTAAAGTGATTTACAATTGTGAAATAAACTTATATATATAAAAAGTGAAACTATATGAATTTATTTATAAATGGGAATTAAAGTTAAGTGATGAATATGAACTTGAGTTATATAAATGAAATTCAACTTTGAAATTGAATTGAATTAATGGATTAAATGTTAATCAATTAAATGTAAATAATTGATATGGAATAATGAATGTAAGTGAAATTCCTTAAAATCTAATGTTATTGGAAGTTGAATAAAAATCAATTAATTAAACCAATTGATAAGCAAAGGAATTTGGTTGTAACTAATATACATTGATTGTTATATGATTGTTAGTTGATTGTATATAATTCATTAAGTGTTAGTGAAATTGAAAGCTATATAATTGAATTCAAATTAAAGGTAAATAAACTTGAATTGAATTGAATTTGAATTGGAAGTGAACCAACTTGAATTAGTGAATATAAACTAATTGAAAATGAATGCTAGTAAATCCAATGTTAATGAATCTAATGTGATTAAATTGATAACCCAATTCATTGATAATATTAATAAGAATATGAATGAATATTTATTGGTTATGGATGTTAGTTGGTTGATGGTTGAATATATATTGCATTTGTTGTTTAGTTGCATTTGCTATGTTAGCATATATAGTTATTATGTTGCTATATGTTGTATATCGATATTATTTTCATATATGCATGTTCTCATGTTGTTTGTTGAGTGATTAGTAGGTGCGGATCGCGTTTGCCTCGCATTTGGAGCTCGCTTTTGCGCTATATTAGCCGTATATGCTCGCTAATAAAATATAAGGTACATATCTCGGATTACATACCGTACTTTTACACTTTTTTCCCTGCGGGATGCCTCATTACTTGATGAGATGTATATTTGTGATATATATACTGTCATTTTTTTTCGGATCGAGCCGCGCAAAGGAGACTATGGCGAATTTTTCCGAAAATTTAAGGCGTTAGAAAAAATTTGAGAAAATTGGAAAATTTTGAAAACTTAAACTTTGATTTGGAATTGAAAGTTAAACGATATAGTTTGTTTTTGAAAAGATAACTAAGTATGATTTCAAAACTTAGTAAGGTTATTGTAAGAAGTTTAATTATGGATTTTTGAAAATTAATAGATTCTGTAACTTTTCTTACTTGTAATTTCGAGGACGAAATTCTTTTAAGGGGGGAAGATTGTAACGACCCAGAATTTTTGATAATTAAAATTTGAATATTTAATTAATTTTAAATATTAATAAGTGAATTTATAAGTCAAATAAATTTTTATTTGAATTTTTGGATTTAATTGAATAATTAAATCGATAATTTAATATGTTAAATTATGGAAATAATTGAAAATTGGGTTAAATATGATTGAAAATGATTTGTAAAATTTTATTTTATCATATGGGAGTTAGAACGATATTTTAGAACTTTTAAAATCGAATTAAAAGTTAATTTGTGAAAATTGAATATTTTAATATTTAAATCGACTAGTGAAAATAGTCAATTTTTGAACAGTCTCAGAATTGAACGAAACCAGTTCCATTGGATCCGTAATAGTTAGTTATTACCGGATTTCAAATTTCGTGTCAATCGGAGTTATCGTTTGATCGTGGCAGCTCGAAACGCATCGATTTATTTTTAATTTAAATTTGACGAGTGAAAATAGCCATTTTTCAAAAAGTCTCGGATTTCGACGAAACCAGTTTCATCGGATCCGTAATGTGATATTATTGTAAGGTTTCAAATTTCGTGTCAATTGGATTTACCGTTTGTCCGGTACAAATTAAAACGCCTAGAAATCGACTTAAATCGGTTTAATTCAAATTGAGCGTTTATAGCCATAACTCGCACATACTTCCGAATTAGCTTCCGAAACCTGTTCCATTGTGTTCGGAACGTGGGTTAAACCCTAGAAACGCTGGTTACGGCGCGTAAATCGGAGTTCGGGATTTCCGGGATGAATAGTGTTTCGGTTTTCTCTATAAATAGCCCCCCACTTGAAAAAAAAAAAAAAAACCCTAGTTACAAAACACGGCCGCCAGAAGCTTCAATCAATGGCCGAAATGCTCCACTCTTTCCCCTCCATTTACTCCAAATCTACACATTATTTCGAGAAAACTTCAACATGAATATTGTAGAGAGTGTCGAGTACTAGCATCTCAACGGTGGTGATTTGAATCGAAGCGCTGGATCGATCAGGATTTCACCACAAAGGCCGTACGTTCGAACGCGTGGTTCGAGGCCGAGACATGACCGAGCTCGACGAGGCTCAGGGCGATGGAGGAGCAAGGCGTGGCGCTTCGTTTGGCATCGTTGGATCGAGGTAGAGATGTTTGTAGTGGCCGAGTTTTCAAACCCTAATGTGTAGCAATGGGTTTCGAACGGCCTGGGGGGTTGAACGCGTGAATGAGGAGAAGAAGCAAGATCTTGCGGCCACGGTTTAGTCTCCAGGATTGCACGGCTGAGATCAGATTGTGGGTTTATAATTTAATTATGTTATAAAATGTTATGTAAATCGTGTACAAATTTCGTAAATACATAACTTTTTCATACGAGGTCGAAAAAATGCGAAACCAGTTGCGTTGGAATCGTATGGACGAGCACTACGCGATGGAATTGGTTTGGAGTCGTTTGGAGCTAGTGAGAATTTTGGGTAAAATTAAACGTCCGTTTAATTTTATTCGAAATAAATCGCTAAAACGGAAATAAAATCAAGGTGAGAATTTCTCACTCAATCGAATCAGTTTCGATTTTATTTTAAATAGTTAGATTTAAAATATTTGAATGCAAGTTTGAATGTTGATTGATATCTATTGAGTGTTAAAATAGACATTATACGCCGTTAGTAAGCGGATGTTATTTATTAAAAACATATACCACGAATATTTCATAAACAGTGAAATTGGTATTATATATAATATCAATATATATATATATATTGGCATATGTATATATTGTAGTTGTTGATTTCCCGTATTTTTTAGCGGATGAGACCCTATTGCGCCGTTATTAAGCGGATAATATTTAATAAGAACATATACCGCGATAATTTCGTACTGGAGCGAAATTGGTATTGTGCTAATGTTTTTGGATGCAGGAAAACAGGTTGGAGGGATCCAACTGGATTCCTCAACAGTTTTTATTTGATTTCAGATATTTTGATATTTGATGGATTATCATATCGATATATGATATCGTTGTTGTCGTGATTGACTATTTGGTGTGTAGCATCATTGGACCCAGATTTTGGGATTTTAAAATGATTATAAAGTGATTTTTGAAAATATACTATATTATTGGAATTGATTCATTTTAAATAAATAAACGTTATAATTTTTTTAAAAGTTATAAAAATTATGATTTTGAGAAATATAGTTAAAAACTGATTTTTGAGAATATGATGCTGTTGAGTTTATAAAATAGTTTAATCGAGATATTTTAGAATTTATTGTGAAAAGTTTAAATATAGGATTTATAAAATTTAATTATTTTATGAATCAAAACGGTGAAATAATAAAGGAAATTAAAGACGTTTTAAAATATTAATATAAATTAATTTATATTAAGAGATTTATAAATGGATATTTATAAATTGAAATGTTGACATTATAAAACGAGTTTTTATAAGTGTTTGAATGAAGTGAAAATAAATTTTGTAAATGAATGGAATTTATAAAATTATAAATGGTGAAGTTATAAATGAACTTTATAAATAATAAGATTTATAAACTTTGTGAAGTTATTAAAGAATATATTTGGATAAATGAATGAATCTTATAAGTTATAAGATTTTTATATTGGGAAGTTTAAAAAGAATGATTTTTGTAAACGAATAGATTATAAGTATTTAACTTATAATATGAACTTTTAGTTTATAATTGAGTTATGAACTGGAATAGATTAATAAAGGAATTTATTAAAGGAAGTTGTTATAAAATAAATAGAAATGGAATTTATAAACGTTGTTTTATAAATTCGCAAATGACTTATTTTGATAAGTTAATTGTTATAACTTATAAATGGAGTTATATTCACGTTTTAGACTGTGAATAATCCTTTGAAATAAAATGAATAGAAGTGATGAAATTTGTTAACAAGTATATTCACGTTTTTGAATAGTGAATAGTATGTTAAAGAAAATGTTTAGAATGTGATATTTTAAATAGAATTAAAACGATCTAACGATGTTTTAAAATGTGTTGAGATTCGAAACCATAGATTTCAACATTTATTGTTGAAATAGATGTTTCGAGAAATAAAAGGGAATGGTGGACTATAACACTGTTGTTATAGTAAATGATTTCCGAAAGGAAATGTTTTGTGTAGTATTGGGATTTATATATCTATTTTAATTTCGAATCCCTATACTAGTGATTTTGGGACGTCGTAACGATGTTTTACGTAACATTCGTTTTGGCCCAAATAAATATGTTTAAGAGAATGATTTCCTTAATAGAATGAAATATACACTTAATTTCGATTGAAGTATATTGAATATTTTCTAAGTGTTGAAAATAAATAAAATTCGTGAATTGCTTATTTAATAAGTATGGAAATGTTTTCCAATATGAAGTGAATAATTAAAATTTATCTTTTTGAAGATAAATTGAAATGGATAATTGAAATGATATGCATGGATATTTTGAAATATAAATTCATTATTGAATTTATAAAAGAAAGTGGAATTGGTTTAAAAATAAATATTGATTTATTTTTGAAGTGTTGAAATTATATATCTAGTGAAGATATTTTGGAAAATAAATAATTTGGAAAATTATTTGGAAACTGGTGATGTGTGCATATCCAGTGATAGTTCAATAACCGACTATCAATATTTCCCTTTGAATGGGTAGTTGATGTGATTTGTTTGAATGTGAATGCCACACTTATTTTTGAATAAGCGCTCACTATTCGGGTTAACCGGGAAAGGACCATGGGGTCGTATAACCCATTCCGAATATGTGATACGTCGTTATAATTGCATTGAAGATCGGTGTTGAAGACCCGGTATTTGCGAGAGCGATAGGATGACCTGTCGATTTACTCTGCACCGAGTAGCTACGGTATTGAGTTCTCCATATGTGATGGTGAATCCGATCAGGATTGTGAATATCCGGATTGCAAGGACTTCTTTGTAAGTGCCTTCGGTTTTGTTCGAGCCCGGAACAGACTTGTATGGATTGTGTGTCTGACATTACAAGTTGAGATATAAAGCCGATTTCATTCAAATATATTTCTGTTGGTGGCGGAGAATTTATTCTTTTAGCTTAACACCCTTCTCTGAGACGTACGAGCTCAGAGGTTATATAGTTGAAGTTATCAGCGATATATTCCCAATTTGGTAATGTGATATGCTGAGTGATGCTGAAATGATCATTGTGTTGATTATTGTGATAGGATCGTTTAATTGATCGTCTATCTTAGTGATCATTGTGTTGATCATTTGTTGACCCAAAGCATGGCTTTTGTATAAAGTATGTTTTTGTGGACGTGACTTCGCCGAACCTCACACCCCGGAAATGGTCAAAACAGGAAAGATGCGGCAAGGTTATGAGGGGTAGCACCCTTTAGGGTATGTACATTTCCTTCTGGATAGAGGTGGTATCATGGTATGGAGCCCAGATATTTAACCTATGTGGTTACTACGAATTTATTACTTTGTGGTTGTTGGCTTTCGGGATCCCGTGAGAAAGGTCGTTTACGATCGGGGAATGGCGTGCTCGTGTCAGTAGTTACCCAGTTAGGGGTAACCCGGCCTTGTGTTGGCAGAGTTCCGGTTTGGTTCTCGGGGATGTCTTTCCAGAGGCATTCTCATGTGGCAATGGGAAGTTCCTTGGCCTGACCATTTGTTGGAAATCCAATTCCCAATACGAAACTTGTACGGTATTAGTTGTAGGACCTGCTATTCACTTATGGTGGTCACCACTGTTTGGATAGTAGCTATAGTAGGCATACGATAATGGTCGTATGTTGGCTAAGATTTATATTCTACTTTCAAAATGAATTTTTCCTCTACACTATGCACTAGTAATAATATCAAATGTTATTTTAAATGCGTATCAAGCATCTTTGACTATCATAAGGAGAAATCTCCTCCGATTCTGCGTTTGCATGTGTGTGTGTGCGGGAGGCCTTATGGTAGTCTCATTTTTAAAAGCATTGCGAATTGATTAAAAATATCTCTCTATTTTGATTTTAAAGATAAATAAACTGTTTTGAGTTCTCACACCAGTCACATGACTGACTTGGAGTTTATTGTTTTCCTTCCTAAACTCTGGGTGCCCACAAATTTTCACATGGGCAGTTAAGAGTTAGGTTTATCAGGATATTCTGGATATTCTTGAGTTGCTGGAGGCAAGCTGGATGGCATGGCGTATTACTAGTTTATATAGTATTTCTTTTTCCGCTGCACTATCTGTTGTTGTTGTATGATGTTGTACACTCTGATGATATGATGTAATGTAATGTATAAAATGTAATAACTGATATAGTTCTTTGTCTAAAGATTATTCATTTATTATTATATGTTGTTCCGCTGCGAATTGTGAGATTCTGATGTTGTTCTGTTGTGTTCTGTCCGTCCCATTTTCTTCTGTTTTTCTATATTCTCTTTTTCTTCTTCTTTTCCTAAATTCTTCTTTTAAAAACCCTCAGTGTTCGGTTTTCCGTCGTTCGATTTCTCGGCAGTCGATAAAGTGAGTGTCGATGTTGAATTATCGGAAGACGAAGAATCGTGTCCTGACAGATAAGATTATATAAATCGCGGGTAACCTTAACCGGATCAACCATGACTTAAAGAATAAGATCAATGTGGATTTCTGGGGTAAATCGACATTTGGTCTCAAGAGATAGAATTCGGAATTATAAGATGTACTAGCATCTAAATCGAGGATATAAAAATCTCTGGTGAGTCGATGCTGCTGTAAAGGAGTTTCATCCCTTTACTAACCAATTTGAGATTAGCGGGACCGCCGACTCATTATAAAGATCATTGGAAGTGGAGTTATGGGATACTCCAGAATCATAAGAAGATGAATAGTGAGGGACACGAATGGATTTTAGAACTGCGGGGAACGTTCCAAAATTCAAAGGAATCGAGTCAAAAAGGAAGAGATTCAAACTCGAATGCAAGTGATGCTGTAAATACATTTACCATTTATGCTGAGTTTTGCCTAGAGCTACTAAAGCTCTGATACCAAATGTAACGACCCGATATTTTCAGCCATTAGCATCCACACATGTCTGACATGAATTTCTCAAAATACCGCATTGTAAATAAATTTGGCAAATCTCAGAATATACAGTAAATAAATAATCACAGATCATAGACACAGAGTAAATAATAGTGCAGCAGAATTAAAAAAGATAGTAGTTCATGAGGCTACTATATAAAAATAAGATGCATCAGATTTAAACAAAATACAACAGAAGAGTAACAAGATATATCAAGTACAAATCAGAATACATCACTGAAATCACTGGATACTGAAAGCAAAATAGATGGCTGGATCTTCAAGCAAAGCTCCAACTCCGAAGGTGAGTCTTGAAAGCTGAATCACTCAGTCTGACTCGAGCCTAAAGCAAAACACAAAACACTCGAGTCAGAATATAAATACTTATGAATTGTAAATCAACTCAAGTGAACAGTAACAAAAATGCATCAGTAACTTGAAGAATGCTTGGGATCGCCCATCCTTTAAGGACACGTTAAACTATATACTATGTAGTAATATTGCGCTATTATAATAATGTCTACAGCAAAATAAACTTACTTTAAAATAGCGTTAAGGGGTTTCCCATATAGCCCTTGACACGTAATAATGCCAGTAGTCTATACAGTATCTGCATATCTCCTGATCGGGAGACTATGAGAAGATACTACACAGGTACGACACAAATAGAAACTCGTAGTAAGGCTCGCTATGGTAGGTGACATGCATACAAGGCAATGCCAAGGTAGATATACCAATTACGCACACGGGCTAGTGGTAACGTAGCAGCCACATACACCCACCTCTGAACGCACTCCCAAATCAAAATCGAAGGATGGCCATCAAATAAACCACAAGTAAGAGTATAGTGTCGAAGAAGTGCGTCCGACCAGAGGATCTACCCCTTTTGGCCCGAGATCGCTCTTGTTTTAGCCACCTTATGCCAACTCACGGGAGTTGGATCCATGTAGTATACCTCAAGAACATCGCCACCATCCTACTTCATTTTGGAATCTCCACCGCGTACACGGTTCTTAAAGTGGTTTTCGAAGTTGGCAGAGATTATGACAACTTCTGATCCCGGTCTCTTTAACAACCAAACGTTATTATAACGTCGTGGTCATTTCAAAATGGTTTATACTTCAAAAATCAAATCATTTCATTTCAAAATTATATTCCTTTCAAAAATAGTTTATACTTTTCATTTCAAACATATATTCATCTTTCAAAAATCATAATACTTTTAAAGTTATATCTCTTTCGAAACCCAAAATACTTGAAATCATTACACTTTGAAAATCATAACATTTCATAACATACATTTGAAATCATGGAACATTCCTTTAATTCTTTACATTTTACAAATTTATTCAATTACACCCAAATTTCAAATTTCCAATTTAATTCAGTTCAAACCATCAGTTTCAATTCAATTCAGTTTCCAAACAAACCATTTTAAATCCTATCAATTTCAAATATAGATTTGATCCACAAAATAAACTATTCAATATTTAATATATTTCAAATCTTTAATATACTATATTTCAAAACTATATTTGAAAACTCATATATATATATATATATATATATCAAATTCACTTTCGCATTACTTAGCTTTGAAATAATCACTTAATAAAGTTCAATATCATTAAAATAAACCCGAATTACAAGTAAACCAAATATCCTTTCATTTCATTTATCAAATATCATTTCAAATTCATATTCATATTCTTTGTCAAAATAAAGATCAAATTATTTCCAAACCATTTCAATCATCAAAATATCATGTCCTTTCAAAACCTCATTATTAAATCATTTGAATTCAAATTCAAATATTTAAATTATATAACATTTTTAAGTCAAATAAGTCATTCATTTATTACATTCAAATATCATTACAAAACACATTTCAAAATTCCATTCCAAAAATTCATTTATCTTATTACATTTCATTCCATTTAACACGTAACCAAGTAAACCTTATTTAATTTCAAATTCAATTTAAATTCCTTAAAAATTCAAATTTAAATATTAATTTATATTCAAAACTCCTTAAATTTCACAAATAATCAATTCCAAAAGTTAAATCAGTTAACACTTTAAAATATAACTCAAACATTGTTAAAATCTATAATATTTCAAAACATTGTCAAATTATAACAACGACGACATTTAAAAAGTGCTATCGTAGCTTATAGTTTCCAAAATAGTTTAGTTAAGGAATAACGACATTTATAAAATGCCATAATAGATATTTAGTTATTTCAAACATAGTTAAATTCAAAAAAACAGCATTTAAAAATGCTGTCAAAAAATCACAACATTTTGAAAATGCTATTAATAAAATTCAAGATTTTATTATAACTTTAGAAACATTAACACTCCAAATTTTGTTATTTTAAACTTATAAATCATATTTCTTGGCTTCAAAATTTCAAATTTAAATTAATTTAACATATGATTTATCACAACAAAATTTTAAAATAAAATATCCAATTAAAAACTCAATTCATTTGTTAAGTCAAAATTTCACCGTTTATTAACTTATAAATTAAATAAAACTTAACATTTTACTTCAAATATCATTTCAAAACTTTAAATTAAATTTCCATTATTTACTTACGTTTTAAAAATATAATTTAAAGTCAAAAATCACATTTACTTCAAATTTACATGCTTAAATTCACAATTTCAAGACTTAATATTTAACTTTTCTCAAAACCATAAAATATATATTTTTAAATCAAAATTTCATACTTTAAAAATACATATCTATATAAAAATCATTTAAAAATATACCACGGGTTCTGTATATAATTTTCTAACCTAGGTCAAATGATACAGATATATATCATTTCAATATGTACTTTACAAAGAAAAACCGGGTTCTATCATTTCAAACCCGCAATCCCAAGTAAATAAAAATAAATAAAAAATCGCTCAGACCTATCATTTAAGCCCATAATGATTTTTCCCTATTCTAAGGTCCGTTCGGGAATGTATCATTTCAATCCATAGTGATTCTATTCTACAGGGAACTTGCAGTGTGATCATATACATAAACAATTTAAACAGATACACAAACATGTAAATATCACAATATAATGTCATTTATCAAATGTCAGGTGATAATTAACAAGGTTAACATGGTAATAATATGGCATAGCATATCACATAATCATCATTACTTGCATAACATTTTAAATTACTAAACACTTGTCATCTATTCACTGTTCATAAGCAAAAATGCAGAGTGAGAAAGACTCACCTTTTCAAGCTAGAGACCAAAACGACACACACAAGAGCGATTCCAAAAACATGACAAGCACGATTGGAATTGAATGAATAGAGATCCTTGATATTGATCTTGCATACAACAAATAAACAAGACCATATAAACGTATGCATACAATACAAATATGAATTAAAACGAAATGGAAATTTGAATCAACAAAGAACATTACCTAGCTTTAACACGAAAGTGCCTGACCACGACAACATGGCTTGTCACATGATCAAATAGGCTTGTTCTCACCACACTAGGCTTGGCCTAGGTGTCAACATGGCTCGGGCTTGGGTCAAATAGGCATGGAAACAAGTGGAGGTGAAGGTGGGTAGGTGATGCAACATGAAGAATATCAAAGACAAGGCAAAAGAGGCAAGTTGTTCAACTTTTTGGCTCGGCCATAAGGCCATAACATAGATTGGGCTCGGCCATGCTCCATAAGTGTCAAGTTAGATCTGGTGATGGGTCATGTTGTGGGCAGAGGTGATGTAGCAGGTGGTGGTGGCGGCTAAGGGGGTGACCGAGATGAATATTGAAGGGTAGGGTGGAATTAAGCTTGGCTAGGAAATGTTTTACGGAGTATTGTGTAAATTTTTGTGATGCAAGCTCAACAAATGGTCATGGCCTGATTATAGTAAGAGGAGGAGCTGATGGTGCTGCTTTAGATGGTGGAGGTGATGGTCAAGCTGATGGAGTGGAGTAGTGGCCATGCAAGCTAGAAGAGGCAACGAAAAATTCATAGAAAATGAAGAGGAGAAGAGATAAACAAAAGAAGCCACTATAATTTTTTTTCTTTTTTCATGTCCATGAGTTTTTGTCAGATGAGAAGTAATTTCATGTGAAAAATGAGGAGGAAACACACGGCAATGACAAATAGAAGAGTATGGTCAAAAACTATGAGTGAAAAGGCAATTGGAAATTGAAAAGGCAAGTATATGAAAAGTCAATGGAAAATGAAAGGTTTTTGACTATTGGAATTTATTTTAGACAAAATAAAGCAAATAAAATTCAGTAAATAAAAAATAAAAATGAAAAAAATAAATTGAAAAAGAAAATTAATTAATTAATTTAATGAAAAATAGAAAATAAATAAATAAATAATTTAATAATTGAAACTAAACTTGGAAAATTGAAAACAATATACAATAAACATTTGAAAATTTTAACCACACTTATAAAATGTATTGAAAACAAAATAAATACATAACATGTCATATTACATATATATGCACAAATTAGAACAAACAAAAATATTATTTATATAAATTAAAATAAACAATTTTGTTAAATAAATCAATTTACACACAATATTGTAAAAAGAATAACTTTCACAATATAAATCGGATTTCAACAAAACGATGAGAATATTCTTGAAATTTTATTTATTTTCATAATAAAAGATAAAATTCAAAAATTCAAATAATTAAATTTTAAATTTAAAAGTCAAAGTTTGACTATATTGACCAAAATTTACAAATTTTGGAAAATATTCTATTTATTCATGTTTGGAATTCTAATTCACATAAAAATCAAAATTTATATTTAAAATAACAAAATTAATTCATTTTAATAAATAAAATATAGTTTTTAAATCAAGAAATTAAATTAAAATAATTAAAATATATAATTAAAATAATCACAAAATGCAGGGTTGGTACACGATAGGTGATGCAGTCGGCCGTTGTGGCAAGTGGCGTGTGGTGGCTAGCTGCGTAGGGCGAGGCACGACGGAGCACGGAGGAGATGGTGGGGTAAGCTTCGGCTATAGAAGTGAAGAAAAAACAAGGATAGGTGCGGCTAACGGTGAGAGTCTCAGCGAGGAGACGGGACGATCGGTGAGGCCGGTGATGTTAGGGCGAATGGCGGTGGTTAGTGGTGAAGCACGGCGGTGAGATCGAAGGGCGAAAGATGGTGCGATGATGGTTTGGTCTCGAACAAGGGAAGAAACGGTGCGAGCATGAAGGAGAGAGGGCGGTTCTGTTCATTTCATCATTATCATATATATATATATATATATATATATATATTAATGATGGTTCGAAAGGGAAGAGCAATTTAGAGAGAGAGGAGAGGCAGAAGAAGTGGAGATGGGTTCATAGCTCTCTGATAATACACTTTGAAATTTATATTATATTGGGAAGGGGAGAAAAGTAATAGAGGCAGGTAGCTATTCACCATCAAATACGTGATGAACAAGCAGTACTAAATTGGAACAGAACATTAACAATGAAACGTGCCACACTCAATAGAAAGAAACTAAAATGATAACGTCAAGCATGGGAATTCAGGGAGCAATAATGCAGTGACAGCTTGATTTCACACCGTTGGCAGAATTTAAATAGTCTAGGTTTCAAATGCGTACCGTTACCACGAATTGCTAAATCATCTCGTATGTATCGGACCTTAAAACATAGAAATAAATATGCTGTTGATTTCAGCACGATGAGACGATCAAAACGGTACACAGATATCCATGATAAGATTGAATTATAAAAATTTGAATTTCCACTAGCGGAAAATGCAGAATAAACGCAAGAAATAAGATCAACGGAGCTACAGAAGTCCGAATTTGATGAAACGAAATTTGACGTCTCACCAAGAAGATGATTTAGAATTTTTCTATAGAAAAATATTTCAGGTTTGGAAATCAATTTATTATCATCAATTATTAACTGATTTAAATTGAAATAGAATTATACAATAAAATAAACTACAATAATATTAGATGAAAATTTACCGGTCGCTATGTTTAAATATACGTATTCCAAATAATAAATTTTTATTTTCAAATTTTGTTGTTTAAAATTTCATAAAATTTCAATTAATTTAATAAATAAAATCACAAAAAATTTGAGTCGTTACAATATCTCTTTTCAAAATCAAATCTTTTATATTTTTCATATCTTCAAAATATCCAAATATACTCAGCATAGCATTCAACATTTTCAATTACCAATATAATCATCACAGATTATAACATAAATCACATCGCTGAATATAAACTAAATTCAACGTTTTGAGGAATCCAGTTGGATCCTCCAACCTATTTCCCTGCATCCACAGATGTTACCACAATATAAAATACCAATCCCACTTTAAGGTAGGATATCGTGATATAAAGGGTCATCCGCTATTATGCGAGGCCCATAGGGTCTCATCCGCTATATAATGCGGGAAAT
The DNA here is from genome assembly GCA_030765085.1 of Allium cepa. Lineage (NCBI taxonomy): Eukaryota > Viridiplantae > Streptophyta > Magnoliopsida > Asparagales > Amaryllidaceae > Allium > Allium cepa. Next base: position 750,324,430 of record CM060931.1, on the reverse strand, counting down.
CAATCACTCCAATATATATATACTATATATAATATCACATCCGGTCAATTCAATCATCAAATCCATAATTTAAATTTAACTATATAAATTTTAATGGTTATCCAAATGAGTGAGATTAACTCACCTTTGTTTTGATTGCAATCCACTTCCATTCCGGCTTGTTTCTTCACAATTTTAGACCTCGTATAACATTGTATAATTTATTAATATTTGAATTATTCAAACAAATAAATCACTATTTGTTCATTTAATTTAGCTAATAATTTGGGTATAAACCAATAATTTATTTTTAAATAAATTTTCTCTTAATAAAATATTTTTAGTGACTAAAGTAATTAAATAAGTTTGTTAAACAAATTTATCTCGATAAAGCATTATTTTTAAATTAAACTAGTAACTTAAAATATTTATATATGTGTATTTATTTAATTTGTTTTTCTTTGAAACTGCATAAACTAAGAAAATAATCTATATAGATCAAATCTTTATATATATCCCCGTGTTTTCCAAAGTCCTCTATATATATATATAGACATATATATATATATATATATATATATATATAAATGCCTACACCTTCTGTAAATACATTTTCCATTTAATAAATCTTAACTCAATCTAATAATTTTACTTAAACTACAAAAAAATATTTCAATGAGAAATCATTTTTAGTAAATAAGATAAATTAAATCGTTTATTAAATACATTAATTACCCTGAACACGTATTTTAAAATTCCTTCTCTACATACATATATAAATGAAAATCCAAAACTGCTATATATATATATATATATATATATATATGTTTCCCAAAATCTTTCTGCATGTAGTTCTCTGGCTAATAAATTTTCCTGTTTTTACACTATATATATATATATATATATATTGAAATCTGCATTTACATAAACCTTAATGTATGTTTATGATTTCACTGCGTATATTATCTTTTCTAAATATCATATATCAGTTAATATCTAAATCGAAACATATACCTGCTGCCCTCTGAACCCAAACCCTAACTCGAGCTTCCCCAAACCCTAGCCATCACCGTGTCGCATCCTGACAACTATGCTCATGCTAACGCGACTCCGGTTCCCCACAACCAGGGCAATTTGATCGACTATGTGACGCTTCCTCACTCGCAACCTTCCCGTCATCACGTAGGCTTCAGTCGTCACATGATTTGTTCAAGTGTCTCGATTCCATTTGGGTTTGAAGAGGAAAGGAAATCTTGATTACAGGCGAAATTTCGATTCGGCCATCCCCTTGATTTACTAATTCAATTTTTGAGACAGGAGGAGCTCGACTGTATTATTCTCTAAAACACAATTTTTTTTTCTTTCAAGACAAGGGGAAAGCTTGGTTTAAATAAAAGGAAAAAAATTTGTTAAACGAGTTTGGTTGCTTGCTTTTTGAGGGGACAAGTGTGCATCTTACCTGTGAACAGTGACTTAAAGTGATAGAGAAAAAACAGCTGATGTAAAAGAAATCATCACGTGAAAGAATATATTTCAAATTAAAATTGTCATGAATCTGCAGCTTAAAATCTCGACCTCCTATCGAGGTGTGCCGCCAGGCGTTCATAATGTTATACCCCTATTACAAACGTAATGGAAAAGGTTTCGAGTCCTAATTCGATCGTATGGAGAAGATAGCTTTTTGGACCCTGTTATTATTTAAAATTTCGATATAAATTTCAGCATGTTTCTACATCGTACGATCACACGACAACTCCAAACGCTATGAAATTGTATATATATTGGCAGGAAAAAAATATTAAATAAAATAAATATACATTTTACAGAAAGAAAATATGAACATATATATGCAGTAAGGTATTTGATTCTGTTTTGCTTTTCGAATAAAAAACTGAAATTTATATATGTATATCACAGTGATGATTTTAGTTATGAAAAAAAAGAAAGAAAAAAAAACAGTAAGTTTTAAGTAGGTGATTTCAAAACAGAAAATATATTGATTAAATTCACATTAAAGTATTTTCAGTTATTTTATTAGGTTATATATATATATATATATATATATAGATAAGGGATTGAAAGAAAAATATATATATAAATATATAGTTGCAATTTAAAAATATTGAAGAGTTTTAAGTTATTAAAAGAAAGGGAAAATTATTTGATAAATCAAATTGTTAGTTTAAAGTTGATAATTAAATAGGAATTTATTTCTAAATGAAATAGTTGCTATGAAATGGAAATTAAATTTTTGACTAGCAAAGTTGATTTGTATAAATTTGTTCATTTAATTATTGTCATTAAAAATAATTTAATAAAGGAAACTTAGTTTTAAATTGAAATTAAATAAATTATTAAAGGAGAAGTTGGTTAATTAAAAAATAAAAAAAAGGGAAATTAGTCATTTGATTTGTTAGAATATTTATTAATTTGTATAATATTTATACAAGGTATAAAACAAGAAAAACGAGTCAAGATGGAAATGGATTGCAAATAAAAGCTAAGGTGAGAACTTCTCACTCAATCGAATAGTTTCGATTAAAATTTTAAATAGTTAGATTTAAAATTTGCTTGAATGTATGTTGAATGATGATTGCAGTTATTGATTGCTGTTTGATTGTGATAGTATATATAGTAGGATATATCTATATATAACTATATATATATATATATTGGCATATGTATATATTGGAGTTGATTTTCCGCACTTCTATAGCGGATGAGACCCTATTGCGCCGCATATTAAGCGGATAATATTTTATAAATCCGATATACCGCGATATTCCGTCTTGAAGCGGAATTGGCATTGTGCTAACATCTGTGGATGCAGGGAAACCAGGTTGGAGGGATCCAACTGGATTCCTCACAAATATTTATTTGATTTCAGATATTGTGATATTTGATTGATTATCATATCGATATATGATGTTTGGAAGTCGTGATTGACTATTTGGTGTGTTGCATCATCGGATCCATTTTGAAAGTTAAAAATAACGATTTTTTATTTTTAAGGGATTTTTAAAATTATTTTTTTGAAAGTATATGTTTTATTAAAATTTTGAATTGATTTATTTTAAATAATTAAAAAGTTATAAATTTTTATGTTATAAAAAATTAAGATTTTTGGGAAATATAACCGAAATGTGATTTTTGAAATAAATAGTTGGTTAAATTATAAAATAGTTTAAATTGGGGTTTTTGAATTATTGTAAACAATTTATATAAAAGATGTAAAAATTGGTATTTTATAAATTTAAAATAATGGAATTTTAAAAGGAGCTCTGTTAATGTCGGAAATAAGGTTATAAGAAATCTTATAAGTAATAAGATTTATAATTTGGGAAGTTTTAAAAAAAAGAACGATTTTGTAAATAAATGAATTATAAGTTTTTAACTTATAGATGGACTTTTGGTATATAATTGAGTTATATAAATTGAATTAGATTAATAAAAGAGATTTATAAATCGAAGTTTATAAATAGAAATGGAATTTATAGACATTGTTTATAAATTCAAAAATCAATGGAATTTGATAAATTGAATAAAGAAATTTATTAAAGGAAGTATATTCGCGATCTTGGATAGCGAATTATTCTTTATATAAGAATGTGTAGAAATGTTGAAATTGATTAAGGAATTTTATTCACGATTTTGGACAGTGAATATATTATTAGATAAAACGGATATGTTTTTGGGCAAGGGATATTATGAAATGAAGTTAATGATTTTAAAGACGTTTTAAAATGCATTAAGTATCAAATACATAGATTTCAACATTCATTGTTGAAATAGTCGTTGTCAAGAAATAGAAGGAAATGGTGGACTATAACACTGTTGTTATAGTAAATGGTTTCCGAAAGGAATTTTTATATAGTATTGGGATTTATATATTTATCTTAAATTCGAATCCCTATACTAGTGATTTTGAGTTGTCGTAACGATGTTTTACGCAACATTCGTTTTGACTCCAATAAATGTGTTTAAAAGGCCATTTTCCTTAAAGAATGAAAAATATACTTAATTTTGATCTATGTATATTGGATATTTTCAAATGTTGAAAATAAATAGATTTGTGAATACTTATTATTAAATAAGTATGAAAATGTTTTCCAATATGAAATAAACGTTTTGAGAATTTTCTTTTTAAAGATAAGTTGAAAATGAATATTAGAAATCGATTTGAAAAATCGTATATTCATAGATATTTGGAAATGTAAATTCACTATGGAATTTATAAAAGAAAGGGAAAATTGGGTTAAAAATAAACGTTGATTTATTTTTGAAGTGTGGAAATTTATATCTTGTAAAGATATTTTTGGAAAATAAATAATTTGGAAAATTATTTGGAATCTGATGATGTTGCGCATCTTTATTGATAGTTAAATAACCGACTATCAATATTTACCTTTAAATAGGTATTTGTTGTGATTGCTTGAATTTGAATGCCACACTTATTTTTAAAATAAGCGCTCACTATTCGGGTTAGCCAGGAAAGGATCTTGGGGTCGTATAACCCATTTCGAATATGTGATACGTCGTTATGAATTGCATTTGAAGACCGGTGTTGAAGACCGGATATTTGTGAAAACGGATGGATTACCGTCGAGTTACTCTGCATCGGCTGATCTCCGATATAGAGGTTTTATCACCCTTAGTGACGGGTTGTCCGGACGTGATTAGGGAATATCCGGATTGCAAGGGCTTCTTTGGAAGTGCCTTCGGTTCTGTTCGATCCCGGAACAGACTTGTATGGATTATATGTCTGACGTTACAATTTGAGATGTAAAGGTAGTTTCTATCAAATATATTTATGTTGGTGGCGGAGAATTTATTCTCTTAGCTTAACACCCTTCTCTGAGATGTACGAGCTTAGAGGTTATGTAGTTGATGGTTACTAGTGATATATTCCCAAATTGGTAATGTGGCATGCTGAGTGTTGCTGTAGGATGATCATTGATTGATCATTTATCTTGGTGATCATTACTTTGATCATTTGTTGACCCAAAGCACAGCTTTTGTATAAAGCGTAGCTTTGTGGACGAGACTTCGTCGGACCTCACACCCCGGAAATAGTCAAAACAGGAAGGATGCGGCAAGGTTATTAGGGGGTAGCGCCCCTTTAGTGTATGTCATTCCTTCTGGATAGAGGTGGTATCATGGTATGGAGCCCAGATATTTAACCTATGTTGTTACTGCAAATTTATTGCTTTGTGGTTGTTGGAAATCGAGGATCCTCGGATAGATCGGTTACGATCGAGGAATGACATATTCGTGTCAGTAGTTACACAGTTAGGGGTAACCCGGCCTTATGTTGGCAGAGATCCGGTTAGGTTCTCGGGTCGTCTTTCCAGAGGCGTACCCATGTCGCAATCCGAAGTTCCTTAGCCTGACCATTTGTTGGAAATCCAAAGAAATAATACGATCCTTGTACGGTTTTAGTTGTATTACCTGCTATGGAATGTGGCGGTAACCTGCTATTGAACACAGTAGTTATAGTAGGCATAAGTGCGAAATGCCTATGCTGGCTAAGATTTATATTCTACTTTCGAAATGTTTTCTACACTATGCACTAGTAATAATATCAAATGTTTCTTTTTAATGAGTACCAAGCATCTTTGACTATCATAAGGAGAAATCTCCTCCGATTCTGCATTTGCATTGTGTGTGTATGCGGGAGGCCTTATGGTAGTCTCACTTTCCAAAAAGCATTGTGAATCTATTTTAAAATATTTCTTTGTTTATTTTAAAGATAAACTGTTTTAAGTTCTCACACCAGTCACATGACTGGCCTGGAGTTTATTGTTTTCCTTCCTAAACTCTGGGTTCCCACCAATTTCCACACGGGCAGTCAAGAGTTAGTTTATCATGATATTCTGTAATTTAGGAGTTGCAGGAGGCAAGATGGATGGCAGGGCGTATTACTAGTATATAGTATTTCTTTTCCGCTGTTTGTTTGTTGTACACCCTGATGATGAAATGTAATGTAATGTGATGTAATGTAATAACTGATATAGTTCTTTGTTTAAAGATTATTCATTTATCTATTATATGTTGTTCCGCTGCGATTGTGAGATTCTGATATTGTTTTGTTGTTTTTCTTTCTGTTCTGTTCTATCTTTTTCTCTCTTCTTCTACCTCTTTCTTCTTCTTAAACCATAACTATTCGGTTTTTCGACAACGAAAAATCGCTATCGTTACAATAGTGATATTTGAAATTCATGTTAAACTAACATTCAAATATTTAAAATCAATTAAATATCCTAATTTCAAATATCTAGAAATTTCGGGTCGTTACAGTATTGGACTTTGCACTATGCACAGATTGTTGCAAAATTGGTTGTACACTAAATGGTTGTTAGTGTAGAATGGATGCACGAAGGTTTGCATGATTGAAACCTTATCAAATTTTAGGGGTGAAATTTCCTAGGGTGAGTGAATGTAACACCCCACACTTTAATGACAATGAAAATCAATTGAATTAACATAATTGCAAAACAGTGAAAAATATAAATGTCAAATACATGCATTTAAAGAATTAAGAGGTTATATAGATATATGCAACCAATGAGTGTGCGATTAATTAACACACCAACTAATTAAATGGGGAATTAATTTAGACACGTATAGGCATCAATTAGTCAGAGAATATGTCACTTTTATAACGCTAATTAACTAAGGGATCTTTTAACAAAGGGAAATGTATTTCGGGAATAAATTAAATGATAACATACATATATTAATTTATAACCGATGCAATCAATTAATTGAGAACTTTATTAAAGATATTAGATAAGCGTCAACTAATAAAAGAGGGAAACTTATATGTCAATTAATTACGTAATGAATAAGCGGTTTAAATATGTACAACAAATAAACGTGTGATTGAGTAACGCATGGGAATTAGTTTGGATATCGATTAAAGTGGGAAAACATGTCAATTAATTAATTAGCAATTAGTTGAGCCTTTTAAAAAATGGGTGTTAACTAATCAAAGAATATGCTATTTTTACAATAGCTAGTAATGTAAATTAATCAGCTAGATGGAAACGCCAGTTACAGGATTATTTGTTTCCAAATTAAAAAAAATTAGGACGTGTACAAAACTCAAACAAAGTGTTAACGTAAAAATCAGACGCTAACAACCCGGTGCAAGTAATGTAAGTGTGAAAGCACCACCCGTTGGTACGGGAATCAAAAATAAGCAGGAAAATATCAGAAAACAATAAAAGGCACAGTTTTTATAGTGGTTCGGCTTATAGTCAAGCCTACGTCCACTTTCAATCTCTTTATTGTTGACTCAAATACAACTTATGCAACTTTCTTCAATTACAACACACTTTAGACTAGTAGATCAAACTTTGATGTAGAATAATCTTTCGAATCCATGCTGAATGATGTAGATTTTCTCTTGAAGTTTGTCGTAGTGTCCTTGGTGTTTGGAGTGCTTGAAGTGCTGTTTGAGTTGAGAAAACGGCAGAGTATTGGCACTTCGAGAATGAGCCAAAAGATCCCCCTCAATGTTGGAGTAGGGGCTGTATTTATAGGAGATTTCCTGGGCGAGGTATAGGTCGTGCACGACCTAAGGTGGGTCGTAGGTCGCTAGCGAGTTAAGGGAATACGAGCTACGACTTAACTGGTTCGCATTTGGTCATTTGAACTAGCTGGTAAGTCGTAACGACCTAGAGGAAAGCGGCATGATTTTAACACCAAGTATTAGGTCGTGAACGACCTAGGGTAGGTCGGTGGTGACTTAGGGGAGTAGTTAGCGACTTAACAATGTTGAGATATCCAGTGTAGCGGCCTAGGGTAGGTCGTTGAGCCTCTTCACTCCTTACATCGTTAACTCAGTAGGTCGTGGGTCGTTGGACCATTGAGTCGCGTAGCCTTCAGGTTGTTAGGTCGCTGGACCATCTAATCTTTTAGGTCGCTGCTTTCCTTAAGTCGTTACCTGTTAGGTCGCTTACCAGTGTTCCACCTTTTAAGTCGCTGGAGCTCTTAGGTCGCTGAGGACTAAAGTCATTAGGTCATTCATCCTTTAGGTCGTGGGGTCCATAATTGTTAACTTGTTTATGCTTTAAGTCGCTTACGAGCCGCTTCATGTGTTAGGTCCTTATCTTGTTAACTCGTAGGTCGCTTCGGTCTTTAAGTCGCTAAGTAATGATGCAGAGCCTCATTCCAGTTGCCTCGCTATTGCCTTGGGTCGCTTACTTCCTTGGGTCGCTGAGTCGCTTAACATAGGAGTTAACATTTGCCCCTCGAAGTACACGCCTAGGTCGTAGGTCGTGTGCTTCGATCTAGTTTCGTTAGGTCGTGAGCGACCCAAGAGATAAGACCATTCATCTTCTTCTTTTTGCCCTTTTTAAACCATTGACTCGCTCCCTCTCCTTTACTGAACTGTCTTAATAACCTCCTCCACCATTAACAATCTTTCAAGCTTCCTAAGGCAAATCCTTTTCAATCAAGCTGTCAATCCATTCCAACTACTATATTACGTAAGTGATTCCGTCTTCTACTTACTTCACGATCGTGACTAAATCACGAGTTCTGGATTCTTGTTTCATATCCTTATGTTTTCCTTGTAAACCATGCCGCGATTGATCTCCGATGGAATTGAGGTGGCTTGATTCAGTTTCTGGGTGACTTTCAATGATTCGAGGAGGAGATGATGGATTACAGTATGTTAGGCTAACTGATTCATGATTTTGGAGGGAGCGAGGAGATTATCAATGGGTTAGCGAGTTATGAGGGATGAGACTTAGGGTTTCTCCAAGGGGAAATGGCCTGAGACTGCTGAGCTACCTCTGGGACAATCTAGTGGATCAAGCAAGTTAAAGATTCTTGGAATCCAGAGGAAAACGAATGACCCACTGGTTCACGACCACGAACGACCCACTATCTTACGACTTAGCGCGCCTGCGACCTTTCTTTCTCGCGACTTATCATACTTGGACGACTTAGGCTTTAAAGTAGAACGACCTTATTTAACAACGACCTATCTGTCAATGGCATAAGGATTAGGTCATCCCCGAGCTAAGACTTGGACTGATTTCACATAACTCCGATCCGAGCCCCTTTTTCCTTCAATATGCATCACAACCTGAAGAGCTTACGACTTAACTCTTTAGGTCGTGTTAGCGACCTAGGCTTTAGGTCGTGTAGACGACTTAGGACTTGAACAATTATCAAACTACTTCTTGCGACCTAGATCCGCTTTGACTTTCCTGTTAGGTCGTGAACGACCTGGGACTTGAATAACTTGAGAGCTTCAAGATCTTGATGGAACTTGATTGCACTCCAAACTTAAACTTTGAACTGCCGAGATAACTTGCATGACCTTGCTATGCCTTCTTAACAGATTATGCCAAATTTGACGCTAATAACCTATTATATACAACATTTGTAGAAAACTATGGCGAATATACTTCCACTGATTGCTCACATCAAATGACAGATTAGTTGGTAAAGGATAATCAACTTAAAGAGATTATATGAAATGCTGTGAATCAACAAACTCAAGTGAAGTATTAAAGAAAAGCATCATTTAACTAACATTGATTCGCTTGCATTAACACTGCATTTACATTTGGACTCAAAACAACAAACTCTGAAACTTTATAATTGACAAATGTTTGTTAGTTTAACTTCAGTGCTTCCACCTGCCCGTTTGCCTGCGGATGAGCCACTGCTGAGAAGCTTTTTCGAATCTTGAATCGTTTGCAAAAGTCTTGGAATTCCTCGCTTTCAAATTGGGTACCATTGTCTGTGATTATCTTCTAAGGCACACCATACCTACAAATGATATTTTTAGTCACAAAATTTATCATCTTTTTAGAGGTAATAGTGGCCAATGGTTCAGCCTCAGCCCATTTAGTGAAATAATCAACAGCAACAAGAGCATATTTGATTCCAGATTTGACAGTCTGTAAAGGCCCGATCAGATCTATCCCCCAAATAGCAAATGGCCAAGGGCTGACCATTTGTGTTAGCTCGGTGGAAGGTGCTCTAGGGATTTCGGCAAATCTCTAGCATTTGTCGCACTTTCGGGAATAGTCTGCAGCATCTCGGTTGATATCTGGCCAAAAGTATCCATAACGGAGAATTTTCTTTGCTAAAGTTTGGCCACCTGTATGATCTCCACATTCTCCTCCATGTACCTCAGCTAGAATTGTCTTAGCTTCTTCTTTAGTCACACATCGGAGTAATGGCATTGAAAATCCTCGTCGGTATAATCAGCCATCTTGAATTATATATCTTGAAGCTTTCCTTAACAGTTTCTGACGCTCTTTTGAATTTTCTGGCACAGAACCATTGAGCAGATATTTCTTTATCGGAGTCATCCATGATCCTTGCTCTTGAGATACGATCATGATCCAATCAATCTCCATTTCGTCGATGCTTGGAGTTGATAAGACTTCTACAGGGACTAACCCCAATAACTGAGCTTCACCAGTGCTAGAATATTTCGCGAGAGAATCTGCCTTCATATTCTCTTCCCGAGGAATATGGCTTATTGTGTAATGCTAAAAATCATCAAGAAGCTCCCAAGCCTTGGACAAATATGCGGGTAGATTTCCCCCTTTAGCTTGAAATTCTTTCTTGACTTGGCACACGATAAGCTGTGAATCACTGAAGATCTGCAACACCTTGATGTTCAGTTCTTTAGCAATTCTCAGGCCAGCAATGAGAGCTTCATATTCTGCCTCATTATTAGTCGAAGGAAATTCTAATCTCAATGCATAACACAGTGACCGTCCTTCAGGGGTTTCAAGTACAACCCCAGCTCTAGAATAGTAATCATTTCTTGCTCCATCCACATACAATTTCCATCGGGTTGGGGTATTACTGACCACTTCTTCCTCACTATCAACTTATCTGTACATTCTGCGATGAAATCGGCCAAAGCCTGACCATTAATTGCTCTTCGGGGATGATAAGTGATGTCATATTGACTGAGCTCAATATTCCACTTTAGAAGACAACCCGAAGTTTCCGGGTGAAATAGGACTTGTTTCAGAGGTTGATCGGTGAGGACTTTGATGGGATGAGCTTGGAAATATGGCCTCAATTTTCTTGATGCAATCAGTAGACAATAGGCGAGCTTTTCCAATTTTGAATAATTCATCTCTGCTCTAGTAAATCTCTTGCTAATGTAGTAGACCGGACGCTGAATTTTCGCGTCCTCCCATATCAAAGCTGTGCCGAGGGCATGAGACGAGATTGCCAAATACACAAAATGATCTTCACCATTGTCGGGCTTAGAAAGTATAGGAGGCGTTTCCATATGACGAATCAGCTCATCGAAAGCTTTCTGGCATTCAGGAGTCCAGTCAAAGTTTTTTCTTCCTTTCTTTAGAGCATCAAAGAATGGAATGCATTTATCAGTATCTTTGGAAATGAACCGACTCAAGGCAGCAACTTTTCCATTGAGACTCTGCAATTACTTCTTCGTTCTAGGAGCTTTGACTTCTCTTAAGGCAGCTATCTGAGTAGGATTAGCTTCAATGCCCCTAGCACTCACAATGAATCCCAAAAAATTTCCAGACTCCACTCCAAATGAACACTTCAAAGGATTAAGCTTCATACCATACTTTCGGAGGACTGAGAACATTTCTGCCAGGTGATCCATATGGTCCACTGCTTTCTTTGATTTCACCAACATGTCATCGACATAAACTTCCATTGTCTTTCCAATCTGTGGGTTAAACATCGCATTAACAAGTCTTTGGTAAGTTGCCCCTGCATTCTTTAGTCCAAAGGGCATGACTCTGTAGCAGTAGAGACCAACATCGGTGATAAAGCTCGTGTCCTCCCGATCTGGTTTATGCATCATGATCTGGTTATATCCGGAGTAGGCATCCATAAAAGATAACAATTCGTGCCCCGCAGTTCCATCCACTAGCTGATCAATTCTGGGTAAAGGAAAGCAGTCTTTGGGGCAGGCCTTGTTTAAATCTGAAAAGTCAACACACACTCTCCACTTCCCATTAGCTTTTTTAACCAGTACTGGATTTGAAACTCAATTCGGATAAGTAGATTCCTTGATAAAACCATTATCCATGAGCCGATCAACCTCTTCTTTCAATGCTGCTGACCTTTCAGGACCTTGAGTTCTTCTTTTCTGCTTTACCGGTGTAAACTTTGGATCAATATTCAAGGTATGCACTGCAATTTCTGGGGATATTCCACACATATCAGCATGAATCCAAGCGAATACATCCAGATTTGCTTTCAAAAATGATATCAATACATTTTGAACCGTTGCATTAAGTTGTGAACCCACATTCAACACTTTGTTCGGGTCTCTCGGGTCAACAGGTACCGGCACTGCTACTTCAACCGGTACCACTCTGTTCTCCCCTACACTGGCTTTTCTGGGATCCATCTCTGCTTCATGCACCACTATGTTCGCCAGTGCAGGGTCCACCCTGTAATTGCTACAAGGTTGATTCTTTGATGCGGACTGGGGCCGACGCATCTTTTCCCATTTCTCTCTTCCTCGCTTCACGCAACTCTGTAAGATAGCAATCCCGTCCAGCATTCTGATCCCCTTTCACCACACCGACTCCATTATCCGTGGGGAATTTTATGGTCAGACACCATGGGGAAAGAATAGCTTTGAATGCTGCCAGAGTTGGTCGGCCTAGGAAGGCATTGTAGGCAGAAAATTCTTCAACAATAACAAAGGTCTGTTTTCGAGCCACTTTTCTCTGCCCCTCTCCAAGCTTTACAAGCAAATCGATAGTTCCAATTGGCTGTTTTGGTTCCCCGGTAAAACCGTCAATCTTTAGTGATGAAGCTTGAACGTCAGCCATTGGAATCTTCATCTGATCAAAAGTCTTCTTGAAGAGAATGTTGAACGAAGCTCCACAATCAACCAGAACTCTTCTCACAGTGGCTGGCCCAATGCCAGCGGAGATGACCAAAGGATCAATGGTAGGAGCTTCAACACCCATCGAATCCCTGGCACTGAATATAATGTCATCATTAAAAGTCTTCTGCTGCTTTAGGGGTGCAGCATCTTCTAACACAAAAACACTTTCATCTGCCGGTGCATACTTCAAAGCACGGGCGTGTCTTTCCATCTCACCCCAACTCCTGCCAGATGGGTGAGGACCTCCTGTAATCACATTTATAACGGGCCTCTCTGATTCATGAGCTGCCGCATTTTCGCTTGAGCTAGGACGATGAATAAGAACCTGTTGTCATTGAGTTGACGAAGTCGGGCCATTCCTGTTCCTCTTTACATATTGCTGGAGCTTGTTTTCCTTCAATAGTTCCTCAATTAACTCCTTCAAGTCACGGCAATCGTTAGTATCATGGCCGGGTTGGTTATGAAACCGGCAAAATTTTCCACTTTTCTCAGCTCTTGGTCCAACCTCTGCTTAGCTGGTGTGGGGAATTCGACCGTGTCTTTGTTTGCAAAGTAGATGTTCTCCGGGGTATCAATCTGTTAACGCTAAAATTTGAACGCTAACACCCCGGTGTATGAGCTATAGTTGTGAAAGCACCACCCGATAGATCGGGAAAGAATTACAAGCAAGTAATAGCAGAAAAGCAGTAAACAACAACGATTTTATAGTGGTTCGGCTTAAGGGTATAGCCTACGTCCACTCTAAGTACTTTTATTAATAATCCCGTTACAAGCTGATACAATTCTTCTCAAATACAATATACTTCAAGTTACAAGTGATTTGGAACAAGTCTTAAGCTTCAATGTCGATTAAAGTCCTTAGATTCATGTTGAAGATGTGTGGTTTCTTCGTGAATTTCTTTGATGTATTCCTCTAATCTTGAAAGCTCTAAGTGTTGATGAAGTTCTCAATGCAGCAAGGTAACGGTGTATGAAGAGAATGTGCCAAAAGTCCTTTGAATGTTGGAGGTGGTTGCCTATTTATAGAGAGTTCTGGTCTGAAATTTTTGTCAAGTCCTAAACCGTGGCCGACTTAAGTTAAGCCGCAGCTGACTTAAGGTGAGTCGTGACCGGTCTAAGGTCACCTCCGAGTCAACACCACCTCTTCTCAGTAATATGGCATCGGGTTTGCATTTAATAGCTTTAAGTCGTTTACGACTCAAATTAGGTCGTGAGTCGTGAACGAGATAACTGGGAGCTGGATCGGTTGTGACTTGGGTCGGCAACTATTCTAGGTCGCCAGCTTGGTAAGGCATTAGATCGGTAACTCGGTCAAGTCACTGAGTCGGTATCTTTTTTAGGCCTTAGGTCGGCCTTCTTATTAAGTCGGCATCCTCTGAGTCTTAGGCCAGTACCCACGTTAGGTCGGCAACTGTTTTAGCCTTAACTCGGTATTTCTTAAGTCGGTATGCCTCTCAATCCTACTAGGTCGGTAACCCTTTGAATCTTAAGTCGGTCTCCCTGATAAGGCAGTTAGGTCGGTATCTATGTTGAGTCAGTAGCCTCATTGAAGTGTTAGGTCGGCAACCCTTTGAATCTTAGGTCGGCACCCCTGTTGAGCCTTAGGTCGGCACCCTTGTTGAGCCATAGGTCGGCATCTCCTTGAGTCGCAGAGTCTAAACCGAGGCGGAGTTAACAATTGCCCCTCGAAGTACACGCCTACTGGTTAGGTCGTGTGCTTCGATAGCCCTTAACCCGTCCCCTCTTAGGTCGGTAGGTCGTACGCGAGCTAATAGTTAAGTCGCATGTGCCGCTCCAGATCCCTTCACTGCAAGGTATAAATCACAACCCCTTCTTCTTTCTCATTACCTGCTCTCTCAATCCCGCCATTAAAAATTTCTCCAAGCTTCAAAAAGGCGATTTTGATCCATCAACCACCGATAATTGTTGCGTAAGTGAATTTTCTTCAATCATAGGTTATTGTTGGTCCACGAACCCCATCACTCACACTTAAACCACCACCTCGCATAATGCTTCATCGTGAATTCCATTGCACCCATGGCTGATGGAGTTTATGCCGCTTGGTTCGATTTTAACTGACCGATGATGAAGATGATTCAGGCTAGTTGAATTTGATTTGTGCTAGGGTTGCAAGGTGTTGAACTCGCGGCAATTTCGAACTAATTGATGGGACTTAACGGGTTATTGCTGTGGTTGATGGAACAGTTATTGGATTAACGGGTTGATGGCCGTAGGATGTTGATTTGGGAACGAGTTAGTGGAGTTGGGTGAACTAGCCTTTGGCCGACCTGGCCCTTAAGTGAAGCGGTCTAAACCCTAAGTCGTGGCCGAGTTAACCCTTGGGAGAAAATTGCCAACTTCTGCTGATCCAACCTTTAAACCGCAGCCGAGTTGACCCTTAGGGGAATTTCACACCCCTTTTTGAATCGCAGCCGAGTTAATACTTAGGCTTTGGGCGTGCTGACATTTTGAGAGCATAGATCCACTTTGAATTTCTGACTCGAACTGCCAAACTAAGTTGCCTGAATTTTGAACTGCCCCAACTTTAAATTTGCTTGAATCTCATTGTATTATTTCACAGATCGCATTAACTTATAAGCTGCTAACCTGCTAAAAATAACGAACAAAGAAAACCAAGGCGAAAATACTGCCATCGACTGCCCATGTCAGATGACAGATTAGTCAAGACAAGACAAGCAACTTAATTATATTGCATGAAATGTTTGTGAATCAATCAGTTAAAGTTAAACATTAATGCAAAGTATCAATAATCTGAACTGATTTATCTGCATCAACATCTTACTTGCATACTTAGGCTTAAAACAATAGTCCCTGAATTTCATAACTAACAAATGCTTGCTAGTTTTCATTCCAGTTATATTTGTTCACTGCTTGATTGATTTTACACAACACTTCACACACTTTAGGAAACGTGCACCTTCATGTTTGAATACCCAGTTGTTTATGTAGAATGACTTCCCACCGAGAAGAAGAAGTGGTAACTCAAGAGGAAGAAACTTTTCCGATAGCTGTTCCCATAGAGAATCCTCCGGAGAGAACCTCGACCATTCTAACTTCAAGAGCGTTTATCCAGCTGCGCACTCAATTTGGCTTTGCTGAAAGTGATGTTCTTCTCCCTGGGCCAAGTGATACTGCTGACAATCCTCCCTATGGTTTTATTGCAGTCAATCGCCAAATGTGCTTAAGTGGGGCGATTCCTCCTTTTAATGACTTCCTTCGAACTCTTCTCCTTCGGTTGACAATCTCTCCGTTTCAACTTCATCCTAATGGCTATGCCATCTTGACGGGGTTATGTGTTTTGTTTAGAAGAACTCTTGATCGCCTACCGAGTTTTGAAGAAATTCGTTATCTGTGCTCGTTTGCAAAGAGTAAAGATCATCCTTCCCTTATTATTGTGAGAAGTGCCAGAAACCGCAAGCTCATTTCCGATCTTACTGAAAGCGTTCATGGATTTTTGAACCAGTTTTTCTTTGCCCGCTGTCCCTCAGGGTTTTATGCCATCTGGAGAGTAGGAAGTAAGATTAGTGCTTCTATTTTTTCCGTTTTGAAACTTTTTCGAGATCCGAACTTTCAGTTGCTAATTTCATTCTTTGTTCCTTTCAGCACTTCCTCTCCCTTCTAGAGACCCAATTCACAAGCAAGTTTTTGAGAGGTTGAGTGCCGTGGCCACAGAAGAGAGGAGCATAAAATTTCTGTTGAGGGATGAATTTTTACATCAACATGGGCTTCTACACACTTCTCGCTCTATGCATGCTCATGAAGTTCCAACGGAAGTCCCCGATTCTCCGATAAAGACTCCTGAATCTTCGCTGGTGAAGTGCTCCACTTCTGTTGATGTTGCGGGACCATCTGGTAAACTTGCCCCGGTTATCGAGGAAGAAGAGCCTCAGGGATCCTCTCACCATTCACAAGAATCTGGTGAAAAGGCTAAGAAATCCAGTCCTGTCAAGCAAAGCAGGGACGATACCTTCGAAGGATTGAGCGACCTCTTCGCTACTTCACAAGAGATCTTCAAAGATGACCCTACTACTGCCGGGATTTCTTCTTCAGTAGTTAAAGCTACTTCTATTTTGCAACAGTCGTCGTCGACTCAAGAGTTGACGTTAACTATTACACCCACAACCACTCCCCAAATAAAGAGTGGTTCGTAGATTAATGCGCGTAGTTTGCACAACACACACACTTAGAATTTCTCATCACTTCTATGTACTTATCTTCTTGCACTTTAAAGATTTCTAAAGCTTATTATTTTAATTCCAGATTCTCCTATGGGGCGCAGCGGCTCGTACTATGACGATTTCCAGCGCTACGGGAGGCGTAGCCAGTATGATTACAGGCGTTACCTTCCTTCTTACAGAGAGTCGGATGAAGAGAGGGCTGCCCGAAAGGCTCATGAAAGGAGGACTGAAGAAGAACATCGTGAAAGAAGGGAGAGAGAAGAGCGCCATGATTCTTGGCAAAAAGGCGATGACTCCCACAAGAGAAAATCTCATGACGATCGAGGAAAAGGTCACATGAGTGAAGACTTAACCAAACGAACCCGTCACAGTGAAAAGCAGGCCTCTACTACTCCTGAGAAAGTTACTATTCCTGCCTCGCTCGACATTCCTTCTGACTCTCCCGCTCTTGGGAAATCAGATATTCAAACGATAATTAGCAGGCCCAAATTTCAAGTTGGACCGGGTCCTGCCACTCTGCAGAGCCGATTTCCTCAATGGTGCCTTAAGGGAGTGAGGTTCGACCTAGACTTGGTCCCCATCGACAAGTCTGCTATGTTGCGCAATCTTGATGCCGTCAAGCTCGATATCGAGAGGATGTCAAACTGGCAGAAGCTTGTCGATGAGCTTCAAAGAGTTAACCGTGCCAACATAGAGGCCATGCTTACTATGGAAAACGATAAGGCCGAATGGCAAAAGGTCGTTGAGCAACACGACACCGAAATGAGGAACATTGCTTCTTACAATGAGGAGCTTGAAGCAAAACTCGAGGAATTGAAACATGAGCTTGCTGCTTCCTCTACTTCCTATTCTCAAAAAGAAGAAGTGCTCCTGAAACAAGTGAGAGACGCTCACGCTAGCCAAAGGGATGCCGAAGACAGGCTCGAAGTACAAAAAAGAATCAGTGAAGGCTATGCTACTGATATTGCTGAGCTCCAAAAGAAAAACAACTCCCAGGAGGCGGAGATACGAATGCTTAAGCTTCAGCTTGCCAAAACTGAAAGGGAGCGTGATGAGGCTGTCGCCGGCAGAATCGCAGCTGAAGAATCTCATGAGGCGACCAAAAACAGCATCAGCGCAACATTATTCGACTTCTACTTGCACGGCGTCTTGGGGCGTGGAAGCCTTGCCTTTCTAGGCCCCAAGTATGAAATCACACTGGCTGAAGTTTGGGAGACAGCACTTGATATGCTCGGTGGTAAAGGTGCTGGATATGCTGAGTCAGCCCTTGAAGAGCATTATCTTGATGACGAAGCCCGTGCCGCTCTTGCCAAGGGTAAGGAGCAGCTTGCCAGAGCGCGGGCCGGGATGGCGGAAGAGGAGCGTTCTGAAAAAGAAGTACCGCCTACCATCTCCGAACGTCCTCTAGTTTCTCCCGAGGTGGACATTACAGGCCCTAGTGCTCATTTGCCGCCTCCTACAAGAACTGGGGTAATCACCCCTACTGATGAAGAGGCTTTGGAGGACATTGGGGCTCAGAATTATGAGATTGAACTGACAAAGCCAATATCTTTAGGTAATTTCGACATTGGTCCGATTCAGGTGGATTGCCTACTTATTCCTCAAAAATTTGATGAGCTTTTCGATTACCTCTTGAATCTCGATGAACCCATATCTCCCTTCTTTCGGGAAGATACTAACATTTTCAATTTTTCTTCTTCTGCAGTTGAAACAACAAGTGCCGTGCAGACTTCGCCTTCTCTGGTTATTCCTCCTCCATCTCTTCAGGTGACTCCTCCTTCTGCTTCGCAACCTGGGTCACAAGAGGAGAAAATTGAGGCTCTTCATGGTTTGGATGACCCTGTTGCCTCGCAGGAGCAAAAAGATGAGGGACTCGAAGGAGGCGAGATCTCTCCGGAGCGGACTCCTTCTGACGACGTAGTTTTGTCCGCTCTCGTTACTCCGGGGAGTGAGTCTTCTTCGCAGAGAAGAAAGAAGCATGGGACATCGAAGAGGAGGGTGAAGAAAATTATCACCACTGAAGAGAAACCGGAAATTGCGCCAGTTGTACCTCCCTCCCCTTCTTCCCTTATGCCTTCAGACCAGCCTGGAAGACCCGAAAAGCTAACCACTCGGCCGGGTAAAGGGTCTAAAGGCGGCAAGAAGAAATGAAGAGTTTAGCTTTTTGATTCCTTTTTTGTGTAATGGTCGGATGTTGTGCAGGCACCGGCCCCTGCTTCTTATTTTGAAACCTGTATCTGCAATATCTGCAATTGAATAAAATGATTCTTTATTTGTACAGACTTTTGTTTGAATTTGAGAATGCATTTATTATTCATTTTTGCACAAGTTCTTTTTTTTTTTTTTGCACAAGTTTTATTTATACGATGTTGCGGTGAGCTTGTGGTATGTTGTTTGAGCGTACTTTACCGACATAGTTATACCGCTTTGTATGTAACTATACCATATTGCCCCTATACCATGAGCTTACTGCAATATCGTATACTTTAAGGGGACTTGCACTCTCGTTTTCTAAAGAATAATTACTTCATTCTCGAGAAGAATTTTCGTAGAGTGCAACTTCCTTCATATAAGTTTCTACGCTTTGTCCTTCGAAGAAATCACTTTCTCTTTTTGCGTATGTATATATTTTGCCAAGTGAATTCTTCTATGTGGCAAAGCGGACCTCTGAATGTATTTTAACCCCCCCCCCTTTTTTTTTGAGGAAGATCATTCTCCGTAATAGGTAAATTACTCTTCCTTTGGAAGTTAAAGTATGCTCTTGATGAGGTTCTTCTCTTTTTTTTATATATATATAGAAAGTTGTACCTCTGAGGAGGGATTTTTCACGTTTCAACACTTGGAAGTTTTATTTCAATCTCGGTGAAACGTGTACCTCCAAAGAGTTATGCCTTAGAAATCCTTTTCACGTTTCAACACTTGGAAGTTTTATTTCAATCTCGGTGAAACGTAGGTTTCCGAAGAGGTCTTTCTTCTTAATTGCGCCTCCGAAGAGGTCTTTATTTTGTTTGCATTTCAACTCTGGTGAAGTGAAATTCCGAAGAGCGGCTGTTACACTTCAACTCCTGGTGAAATGTGCCTCCGAAGAGGTCTTTCTTTTGTTTGCATTTCAACTCTGGTGAAGTGAAATTCCGAAGAGCGGCTGTTACACTTCAACTCCTGGTGAAATGTGCCTCCGAAGAGGTCTTTCTTTTGTTTGCATTTCAACTCTGGTGAAGTGAAATTCCGAAGAGCGGCTGTTACACTTCAACTCCTGGTGAAATGTGCCTCAGAAAGGGTTTTCATCGCCTGGAAGTTACTCTCTCATGGTTGGAGGGTCATGACTCCTCCAATCTTTTTTGTTGAGTAGAGAACTTTCTTTTTTGTGGCGTATGACCCATTAGAGGTCTTTTATCCTCCGAAGAGTTGTGCCTCCGAAGAGGACTTGTGCTGCTGATGGTAGCTTTGGTTGTTCCTCTGTTCACTTGCTTATGCCTTTTCAGCGATCCCCTTTTTTTTTCTTTTCAAGTTTTCATTCCCCTTTTCTCGCAAGTGGCTTGCTTAATCCAAGGAAGTGTACTTCATTGTCAGGCAAGTTCGTGAGAACGGGCACTAGCTTCCTAATTGGATGTTTGTTCGTTCAAACAATCTCAATTTATTAGCAAGGGCTCGTTTCTATCGAAATCATAAGCCGTTCAATTGAAGTATTTCCTATCTAGGATTTGAATTCGGGGTCTTTATGACTTGAAATTTGTTTGTTGAATGATGGTGAGAATCACTCAGTCTTATTATGCGCAAGTTTTATTTCCATTGTCTGCAAAAATTTAAATCACATTTCAGCAATACATTTTATGTATTTTTATATCGAAAACAAAGCAGACATATAATAATAATAAGGAACACAAGATTTATAGTGGTTCGGCCACGAAATTGGGCCTACATCCACTTTTATATTCTTTCATTATTTACTTGCATCAGTTTTACAATTGCTTTCAATTACAAGAATCATACATTCATAATTCTTTTTACAATGTTTCAACAAAATTTTCAAGTAAAGTATGGACGCAAATGGTTGTTGTTCCATGCCCTTGGAATTTGATCTCCATCAACAGTGGTGAGCTTGAATGTGCCGTCAAGAAGCTTCTGACCTATTACATACGGTCCTTCCCAATTTGGCCCAAACACACCCGTCGCGGTCATAATTCTTTTCAGGACTAGATCTCCAATTTCAAAGCTGCGTTGACGAACTTTGGAATTGAAATGTATGGCTATCCTTTGCTGATGAGCTGCAACTCTGAGGTTAGCTTCATCTCTTTTTTCATCAAGGAGATCCAGCGCTTCAAGTTGTAGCTTCTCATTTTCTGCTTGATTGAAATGGATTCTTCTGTGTGAAGGGACCTCTGTTTCAACCGGGATCATTGCTTCCGATCCGTATGCTAATGAAAAAGGAGTATGCCCAGTTGCAGTTTTGTGAGTAGTTCTGTATGCCCATAGTGCAAGTGGTAGTTTATCGACCCAACCACCTTTTGCTCTTTCGAGTTGCTTTTTGATGGTTGATTTGATGATCTTGTTCACTGCTTCCACTTGCCCGTTTGCCTGCGGATGAGCTACTGCCGAAAAGCTTTTCTGGATTTTGAATCGTTTGCAAAAATCCTGGAATTCCTCGCTTTCAAACTGAGTACCATTGTCTGTGATTATTTTCTGAGGCACACCGTATCTGCAAATGATATTCTTGGTCACAAAGCTTATCATTTTCTTAGAGGTGATAGTAGCCAATGGTTCAGCTTCAGCCCATTTAGTAAAGTAATCAACTGCAACAATAGCATATTTAATCCCTGATTTAGCAGTTGGTAGCGGCCCAATGAGATCCATTCCCCAAATTGCAAACGGCCATGGACTGACCATCTGTGTGAGTTCGGTAGAAGGTGCTCTAGGAATTTTGGCAAATCTTTGGCATTTGTCACATTTTCGGGAGTAATCTGCAGCATCTCGATTAATTTCTGGCCAAAAATATCCGTATCGGAGAATTTTCTTTGCTAATGTTTGACCACCTGAATGATCACCACATTCTCCTCCATGCACCTCAGCTAGGATTGTTTTGGACTCTTCTCGGGATACACATCGAAGCAATGACATTGAGAATCCCCGTCTGTACAATCGGCCATCCTGAATTACATAGCGAGAGGCTTTCCTTAGTAGCTTTCGTCTTTCTATCGAATTTTCTGGCAGAGAACCTCTGAGTAGGTAGTCCAGTATTGGAGTCATCCATGACTCTTGTTCTCGAGATACATTCATAATCCAGTCTATATCCATCTCATCTATACTTGGTGCTGAAAGGACTTCTACAGGGACCAATCCCAATAGTTGAGCTTCACCAGAACTTGAATACTTTGCGAGGGAATCTGCCTTCATATTCTCTTCCCGAGGAATGTGGCTTATTGAATAGTGATCGAGTTCACATAGGAGTTCCCAAGCCTTTGACAAGTAGGAAGGCAGGTTTCCACCTTTTGTTTGAAATTCCTTCTTGACTTGGCATACAATAAGCTGAGAATCACTGAAGATTTGTAATGCTCGAATGTTTAGCTCTTTAGCGATTTTCAGACCTGCAATAAGAGCTTCATATTCTGCTTCATTGTTTGTTGAAGGAAATTCCAATCTTAGTGCATAACATAATGATCGACCTTCAGGAGTTTCAAGTACCACTCCGGCTCCAGAACAGTAGTCATTTCTTGCGCCATCAACATACATCTTCCACTGGATTGGGGAATCACTGATCGCTTCATCCTCACTATTATCCTTCTCTGTGAATTCTGCAATGAAATCAGCTAAAGCTTGTCCGTTGATTGCTTTTCTGGGGTGATAAGTGATGTCATATTGACTGAGTTCAATGTTCCATTTTAGAAGGCGACCCGAAGTTTCAGGGCGAAATAGGACTTGCTTTAGAGGTTGATCAGTGAGTACTTTGATAGGATGAGCTTGGAAATATTGCCTCAGTT
The DNA here is from genome assembly GCA_030765085.1 of Allium cepa. NCBI lineage: Eukaryota > Viridiplantae > Streptophyta > Magnoliopsida > Asparagales > Amaryllidaceae > Allium > Allium cepa. Next base: position 750,301,406 of record CM060931.1, on the reverse strand, counting down.
TCCTTGATGCAACTAGTAGGCAATAGGCGAGTTTTTCCAACTTGGAGTAATTCAGCTCTGCCCCAGTGAGTCTTTTGCTGATATAGTAAACCGGATGTTGAATCCTTTTGTCTTCCCGTATCAGCGCTGCACTTAGAGCATGAGATGATACTGCCAAGTATATAAGAAGATCCTCACCATTGCCTGGCCTAGAAAGTATTGGAGGTGTTTCCATATGACGGATCAACTCATCGAAGGCTTTTTGGCATTCGGAAGTCCATTCAAAATTCTTCTTTCCTTTCTTCAGGGCGTCAAAGAATGGGATGCATTTATCAGTGGCTTTGGAAATGAACCGACTCAGGGCGGCGACCTTTCCGTTGAGACTCTGCAATTCCTTCTTCGTTCTAGGAGCTTTAACTTCTTTCAAGGCAGTAATTTGAGCTGGACTAGCCTCAATGCCCCTAGCACTGACGATGAAACCTAAGAACTTTCCGGACTCGACCCCAAATGTACATTTTAGAGGGTTAAGTTTCATTCTGTATTTTCGGAGGACTGCGAACATTTCTGCTAAGTGTTCAATGTGATCCGCTGCTTTCCTGGACTTCACTAACATGTCGTCGACGTAGACTTCCATAGTTTTGCCCAATTGCGGTTTGAACATAGCATTAACAAGTCTTTGGTAGGTTGCCCCTGCATTTTTCAATCCGAAGGGCATAACTCTGTAGCAATAAAGTCCAACATCTGTGATAAAGCTTGTATCCTCCTGATCCGGCTCGTGCATCATGATTTGGTTATAACCGGAGTAGGCATCCATGAAAGATAACAATTCATGTCCCGCAGTTCCGTCTACCAGTTGATCGATCCTGGGTAATGGGAAGCAATCTTTGGGGCAAGCCTTGTTTAGATCAGAAAAATCAATGCACACTCTCCATTTTCCATTAGCTTTCTTGACCAACACAGGATTTGAAACCCAATTCGGATATGTAGATTCTTTGATGAAGTTATTTTCCATGAGTCGATCAACTTCTTCTTTTAATGCTGCTGACCTTTCTGGACCTTGGGTTCTTCTTTTCTGTTTAACTGGCGTAAACTTTGGGTCAATATTCAGAGCGTGTACTGCAACTTCTGGGGATATTCCACACATATCGGCATGAGTCCAAGCAAAGACATCCAGATTTTCTTTCAGGAAAGATATCAAGATATTCTGAATTGACACATTAAGCTGTGAACCCACATTTAACACCTTATTTGGGTCCTTCGGGTCAACAGGTACCGGAACTGTCGTTTCCACCGGTACCACTCTATTCTCCCCTGCACTGGCTTTTCTGGGATCCATTTCTTTCCGTGCCCCGCTGTGCTCGCCAGTGCAGGGTCCGCCCCGTAATTGCTACAAGGCTGGTTCTTTGATGCGGACTGGGGTTGCCGCATCCTTCCCCATTTCTCTTTTTCTTGACTCTCGTAGCTCTGTCAAATAGCACTCTCGTGCAGCATTTTGATCCCCTTTTATAACTCCTACTCCATTGTCAGTAGGGAATTTAATAGTGAGGCACCACGGGGCTAGGATAGCTTTGAATGCTGCGAGTGTTGGACGGCCAAGAAAAGCATTATAAGCAGAAAACTCATCGACAATCACAAATGTTTGCTTGCGGACCACTTTCCTTTCTGCTTCCCCAAGTTCTACAAGCAGATCGATGGTCCCAATTGGTTGTTTTGGCTCCCCAGTGAAGCCAGCGATCTTCTGTGATGAGGCTTGTACATCAATCATAGGGATTTTCATCTGGTCAAATGTCTTCTTGAAGAGGATATTACATGATGCTCCGCAGTCAATGAGGACTCTTCTGACAATGGTCGGTCCAATACCAGCCGAGATGACCAAGGGATCTAGGGTAGGAGCTTCTATACCTGTGGAATCTCTGGCTCTGAAAACAATATCATCGCTGAAAGTTTTCTGTTGTTTCAGGGGCGTAGTGTCTTCTAAAACAAAGACGTCTTCTTCGGCTGGAGCATATTTCAAAGCCCTGGAATATCTCTCCATCTCACCCCAGCTCTTGCCAGCTGGGTGAGGCCCTCCTGTAATGACATTGATAACGGGCCTTCCAGATTCATGTCCCGTAGCTTTCTCACCTGTCCTAGGCTGATGAACAGGAACCTGTTGCCCCTGACTTGACGATGCAGGATTGTTGCTATTTTTCTTCACGAATTGCTGCAGTTTGTTTTCTCTTAGCAACTCTTCAATCAGATTTTTCAACTGGCGGCATTCATCAGTCTCATGACCGGGTTGATTGTGGAAGCGGCAGAATTTCCCACTCTGTATGGCTTTTTTCCCGGTTCTCAAAGGGATAGGTTTAGGGAAATCGACGGAATCTTTAGTGGCCAGGTAGATGTGCTCCGGTGTATGTGATAATGGAGTATATTCTGATGGCTTGAAGGATCGGGGATTCTTCAGATTACCCTGTTTCTTCCCATTATTATTCTCCCTTTTTTGCCCCACCGATTCATTCTTGCATGGAGCGACAGTGTTGTCTTCTGCTTTCTCCAACACTGTCTTTACTGGTAAAGGACGGCTTTCCAAGCGAATGAATTCATCTGCTTTTTTGTAGAACTTTTCGAGAGAGGTTGGCTCCTTCATATTTAACCATTTCCCAAATTCGCTTGACTTATCAATAGCCCTCATCAGATAAGTCAATATCATTCATGGTTCAGCATTGTCCACCTCAGCCAGTGCTATATTAAAGCGGTTCAAGAAGGATCTGATAGACTCACCAGGATTCTGCTCTAAACTCGATAGTGACATAATGTCCTTGGCCTTCGAAGCATATAGTCTAAACTGCTCCTTGAATTTTCTGGTCAAGTCTGAAAACTGATCGATAGATCGGACTGGAAACTTGGTGAACCATAGTAGAGCCACACCTTCCAGGTATACGGAGAAATATCGACACTTTATTTCGTCAGAGGCCCTGGCACCTGTCATGTGCCAATCATATTTATACAAGAACTCATTCGGATCACTTGTCCCTTTGTAAGCTGGAATAGTCGGAGGGACAAACTTCCTTGGAAATTCCGCCTTCAAGATTTTTTCAGTGAACGGAGTTTTACTTGGAGCGAAACCCCATTCCTTCTCATCTTCAACCCTTTGCATACTTTCTTTCATGATCTGCCGGACCATTCCAGAAAGATATTCCTCATCATGCCGAGTTCTAGATCCACCAGCCTCAGGAACTGCCTGCTCAAAGGGACTAGTAGCCCTTTCAGGAGCATTCCTTTCACTAACATCATGAATGTTGCCAGCACAGTTCCTTTCATTACAAGCTGGTTGATTGTTTGCCCCAAGTAAATCGTTCAATTTATTCAGAATCAGAGCATTCTGGGCACTTTGAGCCTCTAATTGTGCATTTTGGGCGTTTATCTGCTGGTTTAGCCCTAGAATCACAGCATCCAACTCCGCTTTCGTAACTCCAACAGACGGAGTGGGTTGATTAGGTACAGGGGAAGCGGAGGTTCCCTCTTGAATGTTTCCAGATCTGATAGATCTACTTTTCCTTCCAGGAGCCATAATCTCAGATAGACTTCTGGTTTTTAAGGAAATTCTTTCTTCAAATCTCTGCGAAGCAATGATGACAGTTTTCCTGAGTTCGATTCTCAGTGAAAGCACCAAAAATGTTAATGCTAAAATTTGAACGCTAACACCCCGGTGTATGAGCTATAGTTGTGAAAGCACCACCCGATAGATCGGGAAAGAATTACAAGCAAGTAATAGCAGAAAAGCAGTAAACAACAACGATTTTATAGTGGTTCGGCTTAAGGGTATAGCCTACGTCCACTCTAAGTACTTTTATTAATAATCCCGTTACAAGCTGATACAATTCTTCTCAAATACAATATACTTCAAGTTACAAGTGATTTGGAACAAGTCTTAAGCTTCAATGTCGATTAAAGTCCTTAGATTCATGTTGAAGATGTGTGGTTTCTTCGTGAATTTCTTTGATGTATTCCTCTAATCTTGAAAGCTCTAAGTGTTGATGAAGTTCTCAATGCAGCAAGGTAACGGTGTATGAAGAGAATGTGCCAAAAGTCCTTTGAATGTTGGAGGTGGTTGCCTATTTATAGAGAGTTCTGGTCTGAAATTTTTGTCAAGTCCTAAACCGTGGCCGACTTAAGTTAAGCCGCAGCTGACTTAAGGTGAGTCGTGACCGGTCTAAGGTCGCCTCCGAGTCAACACCACCTCTTCTCAGTAATATGGCATCGGGTTTGCATTTAATAGCTTTAAGTCGTTTACGACTCAAATTAGGTCGTGAGTCGTGAACGAGATAACTGGGAGCTGGATCGGTTGTGACTTGGGTCGGCAACTATTCTAGGTCGCTAGCTTGGTAAGGCATTAGATCGGTAACTCGGTCAAGTCACTGAGTCGGTATCTTTTTTAGGCCTTAGGTCGGCCTTCTTATTAAGTCGGCATCCTCTGAGTCTTAGGCCAGTACCCACGTTAGGTCGGCAACTGTTTTAGCCTTAACTCGGTATTTCTTAAGTCGGTATGCCTCTCAATCCTACTAGGTCGGTAACCCTTTGAATCTTAAGTCGGTCTCCCTGATAAGGCAGTTAGGTCGGTATCTATGTTGAGTCAGTAGCCTCATTGAAGTGTTAGGTCGGCAACCCTTTGAATCTTAGGTCGGCACCCCTGTTGAGCCTTAGGTCGGCACCCTTGTTGAGCCTTAGGTCGGCATCTCCTTGAGTCGCAGAGTCTAAACCGAGGCGGAGTTAACACAGTCAGAGGGGTGAAGTTGAAGGAACGACTTTTCTTTGCATCGCCTTGCTTCTTTTGACCATCGCTTCCCCTTTTCTGATTGCCAGATTTCTTCTTACTCGGAGCATCATTACTATTTTCGGTCCCTGTCGATACCACCTTAGCCGGTGCTTGAAGGCTTTCCAATCGCATGAATTCGTCTGCCTTCTTATAGAACTTGTCAAGCGAATTTGGTTCTTTCATTTTCAACCACTTTCCAACTTCACTTGATTTATCGATCGCCCTCATCAAGTATGTCAGGATCATGCGCGGCTCTGCATTATCCACTTCAGCCAAAGCTATGTTAAAGAGATTCAAGAATGATCTAGTAGATTCTCCAGGATTTTGCTCGAGGCTGGAGAGCGACATTATATCCTTTGCCTTTGAAGCATACAATCGAAACTGTTCCTTGAATTTTCGAGTCAAACCGGAAAACTGGTCTATAGATCTGACAAGCAGCTTTGTGAATCAAAGTAGAGCTACCCCTTCCAAGTACACTGGAAAATACCGGCATTTAATCTCATCAGAAGTTCTGGCACCAGTCATGTGCCAATCATACTTGTACAGGAACTCATTAGGATCGCTCGTCCCCTTACAAGCTGGAATAGTGGGGGGACGAACTTCCTTGGAAATTCTGCTTTCAAGATCTTTTCAGTGAATGGAGTTTTGCTCGGAGCGAAACCCCATTCTTTCTTATCTTCGTCTCTTTGCATACTTTCCTTCATAATCTGACGAACCATGCCTGAGAAATACTCTTCATCATTTTGAGGCTCAGCGGGACAAACATCAGCCATTCTCTCCGAATTTGTCTTGACAATCGTTCACGGAGGGTGGGTTGCGGCCCCGATCCTCCGGCTTGGGGAGGTGTCCTTTCCACTGGATTAGCCGCCTTTTGAGGGATGTTTCTTCCTTCCACATTCTGCACTTCATCGGCAAGGTTTCCCTCATTAGTCATCGGTTGACGGTTTGCCTCAAATAAAGCATTCAGCCTTTCCATCATTAGGTTATTCGGAGCTTCCATTCGGAGCTTCCATCTTGCAGTAGTCTAGCGAACATCGTCAGATCTAACAGACTTGCGCTTTCTTCTAGGAGCCATTATTTCTGATAGACTTCTGGTTTTCAAGGAGATTCTTTCCACAAATTTCTGTGAAGCTATGACAACAGTGTCCTGAGTTCAATTCTCAGTGAAAGCACCAAAAATGTTAACGTAAAAATCAGACGCTAACAACCCGGTGCAAGTAATGTAAGTGTGAAAGCACCACCCGTTGGTACGGGAATCAGAAATATGCAGGAAAATATCAGAAAAACAATAAAAGGCACAGTTTTTATAGTGGTTCGGCTTATAGTCAAGCCTACGTCCACTTTCAATCTCTTTATTGCTGACTCGAATACAACTTATGCAACTTTCTTCAATTACAACACACTTTAGACTAGTAGATCAAACTTTGATGTAGAATAATCTTTCGAATCCATGTTGAATGATGTAGATTTTCTCTTGAAGTTTGTCGTAGTGTCCTTGGTGTTTGGAGTGCTTGAAGTGCTGTTTGAGTTGAGAAAACGGCAGAGTATTGGCGCTTCGAGAATGAGCCAAAAGATCCCCCTCAATGTTGGAGTAGGGGCTGTATTTATAGGAGATTTCCTAGGCGAGGTATAGGTCGTGCACGACCTAAGGTGGGTCGTAGGTCGCTAGCGAGTTAAGGGAATACGAGCTACGACTTAACTGGTTTGCATTTGGTCATTTGAACTAGCTGGTAAGTCGTAACGACCTAGAGGAAAGCGGCATGATTTTAACACCAAGTACTAGGTCGTGAACGACCTAGGGTTGGTCGGCGGTGACTTAGGGGAGTAGTTAGCGACTTAACAATGTTGAGATATCCAGTGTAGCGGCCTAGGGTAGGTCGTTGAGCCTCTTCACTCCTTACATCATTAACTCAGTAGGTCGTGGGTCGTTGGACCATTGAGTCGCCTAGCCTTCAGGTTGTTAGGTCGCTGGACCATCTAATGTTTTAGGTCGCTGCTTTCCTTAAGTCGTTACCTGTTAGGTCGCTTAGCAGTGTTCCACCTTTTAAGTCGCTGGAGCTCTTAGGTCGCTGAGGACTAAAGTCATTAGGTCGTTCAACCTTTAGGTCGCGGGGTCCATAATTGTTAACTTGTTTATGCTTTAAGTCGCTTACGAGCCGCTTTATGTGTTAGGTCGTTAGGTCCTTAGCTTGTTAACTCGTAGGTCGCTTCGGTCTTTAAGTCGCTAAGTAATGATGCAGAGCCTCATTCCAGTTTCCTCGCTATTGCCTTGGGTCGCTTACTTCCTTGGGTCGCTGAGTCGCTTAACATAGGAGTTAACACAAAGTAATTAGGTTTATGATGAAGGTAAATCCGTAAGGATAAATTAAAAATTATAACTTTTATATGCATTCAATTAATAGAGGTATTAATTGACATGTTCAAATAGGTAAGAAATTATAACGTATAAGAATCAACTAATATATATATATATATATATATATATGATCTAACTTATTGGATGATTGTAACGAACCGCAAATATTCGATGATTAAAAATATAATTTTAATAAGATGTTGGTGTTTAATATTGGAAGAAATTAAAATTTGTGATTTATTAATGTGGAATTAACTAGGATGAAACTTAATAATATTAATTTAAGGTAACTGCTAACTATTTTAATGTAATTTCAATTAGTTGAAATGATTGTAAAGTATAATTGGTTATAAATTATAAATATGGAAATAAATTAAATGTTATATTAAATGCTGTGACAATATGTAGTTAAATGTAATTGGATAAAATCAGTGTTGTATAAGTTGTTATATTATTTGTTTATAGATAATAAACTTATAAATGCGATTAAATTAAGTAAAAGTAACAATTGTTATTTACCACTTATTTATTTAATCTGTTGAAATTAAATTAAAAATTAATTGGAATTAATCTACTTAAATGTTGCAGTTAACATGAATTAAGATGGTAATTATAGAAGATTGAGGTAATGAAATGGTAAACCAATGTTAAGTATATCCATAAGATAATAATTGATTGAATAATAAGGAAAATCAAAATAAATGAACATATTGGTATTTAAATTAATTAATTTATTTATTTTCGTTAATTTGACTTGGATTCTTTCAATAAAAGGGAAAGAGAATTTAATTGAAATTAATGGCGTTTAATGAAAAAAAATGTACGTTTGGATCCGTTTTTAAGTGTAATTTTGAAATTAATTAAAATTATGTTGATTTGGAATTTTACAATTTAAAAGAGTAAAAAAATAGAAACATTAGTTTTAATTAATGCATTTAACAGAAGAAACATACATTATTGTTAAAATAAAATGAATGTTTTAATGAATATAAAACGAGCATTTTCATATTGAAGATAAAAATAATTTTATAAAAAGAAGAAAAAATGAATTTTAAAACAATACTTTACGGCCATTAAATATCAATTTAAACTGTAAAATATTGTTTTAATATTCGTTTTTTCTTCTTTTTATAAAATTATTTTTACCTTCAACATGAAAACGTTCGTTTTATTTTCATTAAAACGTTCTTTTTATTTTAGAACAATGTATGTTTCTTTCAATTAATCCATTAATTAAAATTAATGTTTCTCTTTTTACTCTTTTAAATTTAAAATTTTCATATCGACATGATTGTAATTAATTTCAAAATTACACTTTAATACGGATCCTAACAAACGTACAGTTCTTACATTAAACGCCATTAATTTCAATTAAATTCTCTTTCCATTTTATTGAAAGATTCAAAGTCAAATTAATGATAATAAATTCATTAATTAATTTAAAGTCGAATATATTCATTTATTTTGATTTTCATCTTATTATTCAATCAATTATCATTTTATAGATCTTCTTAATGTTGGTTTACCATTTTATTACCTCAATCTTCTACATTACCATCTTAATTCATGTCAACTACGACAATTAAGTGGATTAATTCCAACTGATTTTGAATTTGATTTCAACAAATTAAATATATATGTGGTAAATAACAATTATTACCTTCTACTTAAGTTAATTATATTTAAAAGTTTATTATCTACAAACAAATGTGATAAATATTTATACAACACTGATTTTATCCAATTACAATTAATTACATATTATCTCACCATTTAGTATAACATTTAATTTATGTCCCCACTTATAATTTATAACCAATTATACCTTACTATCATTTTAACTAATTTGAATTACATTGAAATAGTTAGCAATTACCTTAAATTAACATTATTAAGTTTCATTCTAGTCATTTCCACATTAATATATCACAAATTTTAATTTCTTCCAATATTAAACACCAACATCTTATTAAATTTATATTTTTAATCATCAAATATTTGTGGGTCGTTACACTAGGTATATCAAAGGAAATAAAGCGAGTGATTATATGAATATGATTACTAAGTTTAGTCTTAGTAAAGATAATTTAAACTAAAAAATTTGAGATCTAAAACTCTGGTTTTTTAGAAATTGGTTTCATAATGTTTGTAAATAATTGTAGTAATATTCAAAAATGAATAATTAGGATATTTGTTTACGAAATTGAAATTCTTTGTTGTGATCTTGTTATTTATGGATTGGTAGTTTCAACTATTGAAATAAGATGGAATACCTGGATATTTTGGATAGTCCAAAACTTATATGAAACTGAAATGTTTTGTTGTAAATCTTGTTATTTGTTGATTTATAGTTTAAACTATTAAAATAAAATGAAATGTCTTGATATTTTGGATATTCGAAAACTTCTGAATTAATATATGTGTTGAAACTTAGTAATTATGTTGAATTATGCAGTTGAATTTGATAACATTAATTTGGAAGCAAGCGAAACAAGGTTTAATTTGTCATATCTATGTTTAGTAAATGAATAGAATTGTTATATACGTTCTCGGCATGTAATGTAATAATATATAAGTGATTTTAACACTAATCTTCAAATTTAAATTAAATTAACTTTTTAGGCTTCATGATTGCGCTCTAAGAAATTTTTTATTTTGAAAACAAATTGAATTTAAGTTCCGTATCATCTTTTATTTTGTGTAACGTTACGTTGGTTGTTTCATACAAATGTATTTGTTGTATGCTAATTATGTTTAAGCGGATGTAAAAAAAAGTATATTTGGTGTTGATATATTTAATTGAGTGGAACATGCAATTAATTAGATCCTAAGTAGTCCCTTCATTTCCTTATTGTTCAATACACCTGCCACTACTTCCACATTTTGGTTTTATTGCAATTCTCTAATGTAGTTGAAACGTGATTTCACATCCTTTATTATTCTTCCGTTTTGTTTATTTTATTACACAAAGTATTTACTTAGATCATATAGCTTCATTTTAGTTATCCCCTCCATGCCTATTTCGTTTGTTACTTCCCTTTCTTCTTTTGTTTCATATCTTATCTCATCCTTTCCTTTACAATTTCAATATTTTTCAAATATTGGGGCCTCTATTTTTTCCTCTCAAAGTCTCACTATCAACATAGCTTTATACATCCACTTAGTTACTTCCAATTCATTTTTACTGAAGCTATGTTCAAAAAAAGAAAAAAGTATGAGCATCTATTTCTTTCTGAACCATATCCGCACCTTTCCTCATCACCTTGCCTTCTTTCACAAGAAGCCTTCTTAAAAATAAACAATGAGAATTAGCATTCATGGTTTTTGCTTTCCACTTCTTGCCTTTGTTTTGGGAGCATCAAATTTGAAAACGTGAGTTATTAAAGTTTCTTATTTTAATAATTAAATGTGTATGTATTTTTTATAATACATCCTTATGACCTGAATATCTTCCACATACGAGCTCCGATACAAGCGTAGTTTCTTCCGTTGGACATGTATTGGAATTCCTAACGACATGAAATAGGTTTGGCCGAGTTTGGAGACTGTTGGAAAACACATCTTTGTTTGGATTTTTGTGTTATAAATATCAAAGTTGAGTGTTTTGACCACTCATGAATACCAAGTTATCTTATGTTATTTAAATTAAATTTATGATGTGATTAGAAATTTACTAATTGTTGTTTGGTATTTTTAAATCGTAATTTAAGTTAAATTTGAATTTATATTAAATTGAATTTCCATTTAATTAATACTGAATATAAATGGCTAGTTAAATACATGATAATGAAAATCAATCGATTGTTGTGATTTATTGGCTGATTTGGATGTTGGATTGTGATGAATGTTATTGGTTGACATTTTGGATGATTACATGTTTATCTATGTATATATCTCAGTTATCACTATGGAATGAAATGATAAACTCGAGCGGTTTTCATTGATTTGGAAATGTTGATTTTTGATACTAGTTGAAATGACATATACCAATATAATTTCTTGAATTTGGATTTTATTTTGAATTTTTTGAAGGATTTACGTTAATTCGAACTTCAGATTTGTTTTAATTAAAGGATTAAGATTGATATTTCGAATGATTTGAAATCCTTTAAATAATTATATTCATGTTTTACACTTGATAGGAGATGAAAATCACATAACATTTATGAAACCATTGCACTAATATTTCTATTTTACTTATTTTGATCTGATTTACATAAGATCTTTTAGTTTTGACTCGAGTATTTTGTCTTTTTATTACGCTCGGGTCGGTTTGAGCTTTTCAGTGTATTGAAGACCATTTTATTTTGGAGGATGAAGACGGGGACGAGTCTACTACTTATTATTAATTATTCCACTACATTATTTATTTATTTCTGCTGTATGTATAACTCTGATTTGTATTGTAAAAGCGTAATCAAATGTCATTTATAAAACAGCTTCGGGAACTAATTATTTGTTTATTATATTTTTTCATTCCGCTGCGAGATTCTGTGTTTATTTTCCTTCTTTTCTATTATCACTGCAAAATAGGCTTCAGTTAGTAACCGGTACTAGTGATGGCTAGCGACGGCTAAAAAAGGCGGCCGACGCTAGCCGTCGCTCTACGCGTATATACAGGCAGACCAGAGAACAGAAAATCACACTTCCCTTTCCCCGATTCACTTCAGCAAACCCCTCCTCCACTGCCGACGCGAGCCGCCGCCCCCGACGCGAGCTGCCAATCTCCACACAGCGAAAGCCACAATGCTCCAAAACTCGAATGTATGCTATTTCTCTCCAATTTCTACTTAATCTAGGTTTAATCAAAATTTAATTTTTAAAATTGGTTGATTATGAGTGATAGAAATTGATGACTATGCGGTAATAGTTGTTGATAGTAGCATGTTGATTGATTTGGGGATATGTTAAGAACCTTAATTCGGCAAATTGGTTAATTATGGGTTTGTTATTACGTATTAGTTAACGATAATATTGTATTTGTTGAGTTGGTGATATTAATTAGTGGTTTGATTGTTTAATTCATAATTAAAAATAAGGGTTTATTTATAAAATAGTTTATAAAATAGTTTTTGTAGAAAATGAATATAATAACATTAAATAGCTTATAAAATAGTTTTTGTAGTTGTAGTTTATAAAATAACATTAAATCAATTTTATAAAATAGTTTTTGTAGTGTTAAAATAGTAACTCATAGTTCCCATTTGTGAGATAAGGCATATTTTCCGAGTGACTGATAGTTCCCATGGATTTTGATTCAAAATTAAACGAATTCTATTGGATACATTACTAAAAAAAAATTAAGATCATTATTTCACTACAGACCATTAATACTTCAATATTAATATTTTTTAATTTGTGCCTTATTTATGTAAACCCCTTAGAGAATTTTTGGCTCCGTTTGACAAGTGTTGTATATGATCGTTATATAGATATTCATTTTTCCATAGAACGGACATCTATATTCATCAGATACAACATTTGTTGGATTTGTCCTAGTATTTGGACAAGTTACAAACACAATAAAGTAATCATATTTTATAAATCATTTCAGTTTAAATGGTTCAGAAAATTTCGATGGCACTTCCTTTTTTCGCTATATACACGCATTTGTGTACGATACAGGGAATAAAGGGAAGTGCTGATAGATCTTTTTAGAATCGTTTAACCTGAAATGATTTATAAAATATGATTTCGTTATTGTGTTTGTAATGGAAAGTAGGATAACCGGCCGTTAAAGTAAAAAAAAAAATTTAAGAATTGAAAATTTCAATGCAGTATTTATTTGAATTTGTAAAATAGTAAAGGGTTATATAAGAATTTTTACAAGACTTTAACATGAAGTGTGTTATTCAATCTTCTAACCTAAATTTTACAAATCAGGAAATGTGTTCGATTATTTTCCCGATCGTAGTTGGATGTATGAACCTCGAAAAGGTATGAAAGGATCAATAAAAGAACGTTTCTGTAATGGTGTACACGTATTTATTAGATTTTCTCAATCTAATAATCGAAATAACGTAGACATTTGTTGTCTGTGTAGTAAGTGCAAACATCTGAAGCATTGGAAACCAGATGTAGTAGAAGTACATTTGTTGAGTTTTGTGCTGAATTATTATTTATGGGATCGTTATAGAGAACTTGTTCAACCTACACCTAATCCTGTAGTGTTAGAGGACGATAATACTATGACCAATCCTATAGACAACATGGTGCAAGATGCTACACGATCAATGTTTCCTACCTTTGACCAAGGTGATGATGGGAACGAAAATGTTGACCAGAGTATGCTTATGTGATGATTATCACTTGATTAATAATTATGTGATGATTATGCGATAATTAATGATTATGTGATATTGATTGATGATTATGTGATGCTTATGTCATCAGTACTCTTTTCTAAGCAGTGTATGATATTATATTTATGTTTATCAGTTATGTCTGATAGTTGACGTAATCGACGTAGTACATCTCAGTCACCTTCACTTGGAGCAGGTCTGAGTAGCTCTGAGCCAGATCTCCGTCGAATTGCGGAGATAGTTCCGAAAAGTGTTGGGTATGTATCAAACTTATTTGAATTATATTATACGAGTATATATGCACGCCAAGATGGGCATGCATTTAATCACAATGTGCATGAATTTATAGTTGCGCCCCTTGAAGTAGATTTGACGGTATCATAGAACCAATTTAAATAAACAGTAGCATAAACACTCAATATTTATCCGACACAATTTGATGCCCAATCACACAGTAATTTGCATAAAACTAAAAAGCAAGTTAACTCGGAAAACAACGAAAGTTTGACGAAACAAACAACAATGACAAAAATAAAAGATACATAATAATTGATGCAGTACTTTTAACTCAAGAACACAGTTCAAAAGATGAAGCTATTATTGAAAGCAGTCATCTCCGACAAGTCCATCTCCCACTTTTCATTTTCAGACATCATGAAGGACGACGACATTGCTCCAGGTCAATTGATTCCTATGCCAATTGCACTGTTGCTTTAATTATTGCTATTGTTATCTCCTTGATCGCTATAGCATATTTGCTACACAGTATCATGCATGTTCTCACTTTCATCAGTGGCAGGAAACTATGCTAAGCTTTGTGATATGTATTGCTAGTTTCCAATGTCTGATAGATGATGTTATATGCAGTGGTCTAATAATTGTGTAGGAAGCTCCAAGGTTGGAGCTGTGTTTTGGAGAGCAAGGGCCATGGCCCAAGCTTAAAAAATCAAAAACTCACACAGTAAATTAGATTTGTGATAGTAGGCCCAAGAAAAAATATAATTTGGGCCATAGCAAGAAAATAATTTAAAGAATGAATCCCATGTTCGTAATTAAATTCCCTCCCCTTAGTCCCTGTATCACGTCCCTTGCTCCCTGTATCACGTCTGTCCTACACCAAAATCTAGAACTTATATTCCCACTGCATATATTCACATTCATTTATATTTTCTTTTCTCTTATTCCATCGCTACTTGTTGTTCATCATTATTTAGTAATCATATAGTAGAATATAGGCAAACCATAAAATCATGTTGTCATACAATATATTTAAAACGGTAAAAGATTTTGATCGGTTATCCAAGTATGAGTTTACATTAGAATCCAAGTGTGCAGTTACATGACAAAACGAAACCATTTCAATTAGCAAACCACAGTTATCAGCTGGGCAACATGAAGTACATGCATTAATAATTAGTGGATATTATTTTATAAAATGGTTGACCAAATCATTTTTTATAAAATAATTAGCACAGAAGCATATAAATATTAACAAAGGAATAGAAACATTTGCTTCTAAGAAGCATCTGTACATAACTCAAAACAGTTATTTATACAAAAAATCATGAACGCCCACATACCCAAATGCATCGGACCTAGGAGGGCACTCAATAGTAGCCTCAAGACCCCAATGATGAAACCCATGAGAAACAACCAAATACCCACCCTTTTGAGCATGTCTAGAAATGCACACTTTCACACACTCGTACCCATGTACCGTCTCCATCACCTCTTCATAGTTCCACAGCGGCGCCTTCTTGGAAGAAGCTACAGGATCCAAAGGAACATGGATGCACATAACTTTCTCTATCTTCTTCTTACATTCCTTTAGTGCATATCATCTAGCCACTGTAGCTGTTCTTCTCCCACCACTCAACTATGCATCAAAAACCCGGTGTCGATACCCTACATCCCTTCAGGACGGTTCTTGTTTTCGTTCGGGTTCCTCTCTTTTACCAGCCTTTCAACTTTGGCTCTTTTTGGATGATCTTCCAACCATGCTAGGGCGCTGATGTCATACATGTCAAGGACTATGAAACTGTACTTGGGCATAGGTGAAAAGTCTTTGAAAGTGTTTGTGCCATTGTTGGGATTTTTAGTGATAAGATGATTTTGTCGCCATGTAGGTTGTAGAGACAGTGGTTGACGACGTACAGGGCTACTGAATCTGTCAAATTCTGCGATTATGGTGTGTAATGCATTTAATGATTGATCTTTAGGGCAGAAGCCGTTAATACTATCACTGAAGTTGATAGAGAAGGCGAGATTGTTGCGAATGTTCCAGTTAGAGATAGCTCTTTGTAGGTCTTCAAGCACATCTTTATAATTATGAATGTTTCCATCAACAACATAACCTAGACCATCTCCTTTCACCAATATAAATTCCCTGTTAAAATTCTTAAATACTATAAAAAATAGAGAATAAACATTTCACAGTTTATCGAAACACTAAAATATCGTAAAAATGGTACTTTTAGTGATGAAAAAGCAGTAGTTGAATGACAACATAAAGCAAAGGTTTTGACAGCGTAAGCCAAACAACTTTTGATGTAATTTTATAGGCTACTCACTCAATAATGTGATTGTATTCACCACCCTTGTAGATCTGAACTCTATAAACTCTGCTCATATTTTCTGCAAAAAAAAAAAAATTAAATGTATGAATATAATTGCAGACAAATGTCCAATATTGTTGTAGACAAATGATGTGTTATTTAATAAGTAACTCCCTTTCTTATAATTGATGAAAATAGGCGTTACTGATATGACATATGCCAATGTAATGCATATTTCTGGCTAATTTTTATTGAGGCATTCAAAAATTTATGAAAATATACTATTAGTGAACTACTAAATAATATTTACATAACTACTGGAAAGAAGATTGTATAGATCTTCGCCGCGAGATATAATGTTTAGTTTTTTCAGGTTTCCCGTAGTATGTATGAAACATTCAATTAGGAAATACATATATGCACTGGTACAGGACATAGTCAATAGCCATAGTCTAATTTTAGAATCAAGTATCACATATTTAACTATATGAATGTAAAATGGACGCCTATATATATGGTAAGCAAGGATATTGTTCCAAAAAATAATGAAGTAGTGTAAATGCAGCCTCCTTTTACAAATCAAATATTAATCAAATAAATTAATCCAAATATTTATAGAGAATTTTGCAATAACCATGAAAATATGTTTACCATAAGTAATAGTGGGCTATCTTTCCCTTTGTTAAGAAACCTTAGTATGCCAATTGTCTGGATTCCATAAAGAAGTTAATGATCAAACTATACCGTGTTAAAAAATCCAGATGCAAAAATGAAAATTTGATTATATATATATATATATATATATATATATATAAGAAATGAATCTACAACAACCAATGAAGCAATATGGGAGATAGACATAGGCATTAACTTTACATATGAATAAAGACATACCTGTTCTAAAAAGGAAAAATAACACGCTGAAATCTCTCATTGCTCAAGTGAAAGACAGGAAAGTTCGACTTCAGAAATTATCCTAGAATCTGCTACTGAACCATTATAATAGAAAGAGCGTTCATGTGCAAAGATCAACCTGATGCTTTGGATTTCCTTAACAAAGACCTGCCAACAGAAATCAGAAGGTAAAAAAATATTACCGCCAATTATTAAATTGAAATTAAAAGGTAAAAATCAAATATCAAAACATAAAAATAAAAAATATCAGCATTTATGTGATAAATTAAATGTCGATGACTCATTTGTATTCCAGTTAAATTGAAAATTTAACATTCTTTTAAGTAACAAAAATTAAAGGCCAAGATCTGAATTCAACTTTCAAACAGATAGTAGGTTGGATGTAAATCATATACGTGGACCCTTGGATAAATCTCATGTCCTAACAAAGCTTATTTTTATTTTATCTCATATTGCTCGTATTTTAGTCTCTGCATAAAGCGCTCATGTAAATCTCCACTGTATTCTCTATGCAAGCTAGTTTGACACTTTAATTTGTCTACTTGGGTTCAGATGCACTACATAATCATCTTAGAACAACTCTAGTGGTATTTATTGGCAAAAAGACAATAAATGTGACTGAAAGTAGGTTGATATTACAATATGTTAAGCCATGCACCATGTCTTAATTAATGTGAAAATGAAGCATGCGTAAGCTGCAATCATAAACACAGTGGGTATGGTCCCTATTCTATTTTACATGTAAATGTAATTTGAAAGCCTAATAAACCAATTCAATAATGTAACAAAAAAATTTAGGTTTATATTTGTGGACTGCTGATTTGCTTTAGCACGTGTTGACATCGTTAAGGTTTGGGAACCAATTCTAAAATGTTTATTCAAATGAATAGAGCTATGATATATATCTATCTGTTTTCAAAATGAATAAGCAACCAACAAATCATGCAAGTCAAGGTTGAAGTACACATCAATGATCAAATGCAGAAATTCGTATATAATATTTAACAAATAATCAAATATAAAATCATAAATTAGACTATTGCATTCTTGAACATCTCTATGCCATAACAGAACCTGATTTTCTCTTGAACTCGAACCAACCGTGAATTAGCCTCAAGTATTTGCGCATCATTGTCATTGCACTCAGACTTGCAAATTTCTTTTTTCGACTGTTTCTGCACCATCTTCT
Source organism: Allium cepa (assembly GCA_030765085.1). Taxonomy (NCBI): domain Eukaryota; kingdom Viridiplantae; phylum Streptophyta; class Magnoliopsida; order Asparagales; family Amaryllidaceae; genus Allium; species Allium cepa. The sequence goes on along the minus strand of CM060931.1, from coordinate 750,283,312 downwards.
AATCAATTGGCGCTTCAACGCACGAATGGATCTTTGGTCGATCTGTAGTCGTTAATCGCACCAACGATAGAGAAGATGGTGGAAAGGGAACCGCGCTGGACTATCTGCCGTTCATGGGAAAGGCGTTGGAGAAGTGATGTAGTCGTTAATCTGCACCATCTTCTAATCAATTGGCGCTTCAACGCACGAATGGATCTTTGGTCGATCTGTAGTCGTTAATCGCACCAACGATGGAGAAGGTGGTGGAAAGGGAACCGCGCTGGACTATCTGCCGTTCATGCGAAAGGCATTGGAGAAGTGATGAAGGTTGAATCGACTCGATGTGGAATCAGATCTAGGATTTTTTTATTTTAGGGGAGAATTTAGTTTGGGGGAGAACGATGCAAAAAAACGATGGATACGAACAGAAATGCGAAAAGATCAACACGCAGGGGCAATTTGGGTATTTCAAAAAGACACGGTTGAACCCAATTCATGGAACTCTCATTATTAGTAGTAAAGATGAAATACATTGAATATATACATCAATGTTTCTAGAGAGGGTTCGAGGTGGAGCCGTCCGATTTCATTTTACAAGTATCGAAGGAAGCATACAAGAGTAGGATGTCCGGGTGTTGGCCTCAGTGGGATAACATCCCAACACATATAAAAAACACAATATGGGCTGATCTTATGGTAAGTACAACTTTGTAATATATAATTATGCCTTGTATGAAACCGAAAACAATATGCCATCATGCCTTGTGATATCTGTTTTACGTATTCTGTTCCGTTGATTGTTTTGTAATTATATAATCTCTTTTACATAACACGTATGATAATTCAATACACAGGCAGCTGTACGTGTGGATCCGCAGGATATGGATGTTTTTGTAAATCACTGGAATAAAAAGATGCGGAAAAATTACAGAGAGACTCTGTCAAGGGCTAAGAGTTCAGGGAAAAAGCCAAGTTGGATGGGGGATGATATTTAGGCTGGATTCCAACAACATTGGGAATCTGAAGCATTCAAAGTAAGTTACATTGTCACTATATTTTTACATTTAAATGTGTTGAATTATTTTACTTAATAGCGTGTATAAATTAATAGGAATTATCGGCAAGAAAAAAGGCTAATAGGAACAAAAACCCCGCTTTACATCGTGGTGGCTCAAATCCTTCCAACAACATAGGAGGGAATTGGTAAATAAATTAACCAATTTTTATGTTATTGATGTATATATTTACTAATGTCTCTTTACCATATATTCTATTCTTGTATATAATCTATTCTTGTATATACTCATGCAAATTATCAACATAATCTATTCTTATATATATTCAGTGGGCAAAGCATGATAGGGAGCCTACAGCGGTTGAGGTTTTCAGAGTCACACATGCTGTGGAGCAGACATATGAGGATGGGAATGTTTCGTATGATTGGTCGGACAACAAGGCTGCTTCTGTAATGGTAAATATGTTTATTTCTGTAATGAAAATATTTCATATTCGTTTATTTCACAGCAAATAAGTAAATTGAACAGCAATTATGTCAAATATCTGTTCGTAATTGTAGGAGAGATATAATGCAGAGTATGCACGAGCAATACAAGCGAGTGGACGGAAGTCACCTACGGTTGATGAGTCTATATGGGATTCAATCATTAAACCGGCAAGTCGAAACAGGCGTTACAGTTTCGGCAATATGGTATGTACTCAACGTTTACACAGTAGAAACCTGTATGCCATGAACTTCTTATTCACTTGAGTTTATTACCAATAACTTGAGTTTTCTTATTGTTATTGTATGCCATGAACTTCTTGTTTACTTGAATTATTTCACAGGCTCTTAATTTCCAAAGGGAATATAGGAGATACATAGATGAGGAAGAGATTGCTCGGATGCAAACACGATTTGATGAGCTCAATGATTGGCGGAAGAGTCAGTTGGCGACAAAGATAGATGAGCATATTGCTGCCTTCTATCAGGAGCATGGGTCAATGCCCGAGGAAGGAGGTGCAGATGATGATGATGCTTAGTTGGTTTGTTTTGCTGGGTACGCTTTATATATATATACATACATATTATGCTGGGTTTGACATTTGGTACTTTGGATGTTGTGATTGATACTTAGTGTTTTGGTGGGTTCGTTATTTTGGTTATTGTGATTGATACTTTGTCACTTGATATGTGCTGGTCGTTTAATTTATTTATGTAGTTTGGTTTGGGGGATTTTCATATTTGGTTATGTTGATTTTCTTATATGATTTTGTGAATATATGTTACAATATGCAATATTTGATGATTTGGTTGTGTTGATATTGACTATATGGTATGATGGAATGGTATTATATGTGTGGAATGATGGAATTATATTATTTGGATTGATTGGGATTGAGGGTTGAAGTTGCTGCAAATTGGCAGCAAATATATTCTAGGTTTGCAAAAGCTAGCGACGGCCCTTTGGTCAAATTTAGCGACGACTTGCAATGGCTAGCAATGGCTATATTGCAACGCTTTGCATCAACAACCCGAGAAACCAACAATCCCGACGGTTGCTTCCACGTTGACACTTAGCCGTTACAAGCCATTGCAAAAAGAACAACAGAGCCGTCGCTATGGCCGTCGCTTTCTTTAGTTGCAACGAGATATTTTGCAACGGCTTTTAGCGACGGCTAGCAACGGCCCCCAATGGCTATTAGCCATCGCTAAACAATGCTTCTTTTGTAGTGTATTTTCTTATTTACCCCATTAACAATCCTCTATTTTGAATGGTTTGAGTTGACATTTGTGGTTTGTTGTCGATTTAAACCATCCAAAAAGTTGGGTTGTTACAATAATTAATGAGAGAATCTTATTTATAAGGAAACGTGGATTAATAGAGTCATATAATAAAGGAACAAATGAATAACATTGGAGAGTTATACATTATAAGATAACATAAAAAAATCAAGTTCCGATGGTGAGAATTTTTTAGGGTTAATCGGATGGTTCCTAGTTATTCACTGCACCCATAAATTGAATGTAACTTAACCACAACCCATGCTATTTTCTCTAAATCAGCTGCTGTCATTTACAGTAAACTCTTCTTCTCTTCTCCCTCTTATTTTATCCTCTGTTAATCAAATCTTTCCCCAAACTAAAAATAAAATTAAGCAAGGATATACATACAAGTAAATCGGAGAATTGCACAAACAAATTAGGGGATTTACAGCGAATCAAAAAAGGGAAAAAGCAGTGAAAAGCATAGCAAATTAAAAGGGATAGAGATTGAAGCTTAGGACTTTAGGTGAGTGGATTTAAATTATAAATATTTTACGTTTATGACATATTATCGTTAGATTCCCTTTTAATTATTTTAATTCAGCATTTATTTTAGTAATTTGTTCTACTAGTTTGCTATAACTGTAAATTTAAGAAAGCTTATATTTAATTATTATTTATATGGAAAAGAAAGACAGTAGTCCAATTAAATATGAATAGTATTAGGCTTAAAAGTTATAGAGAGGAGGCACAAGCCTAAAAGTAAGAAATTTAAAGTTATTTACAACTATTTGCTATTGTTTACATCTATTTTAACTTGGAATTTAGCTCGTAAATGTTAGTTTCCTTATATTCCTTTTTACGCGAAGAAAATAGTTAGAGAGAATAATTTGCAAATATGGACTAAAACAGAAGAACAACGAATATACAGGAATTAGATGTAAAATAAGAAAAAGAGAAAAGTAGAAATTTACTATAAATTATGCAAAAATAGGGGAAATAAACTAAAAGGCAAAAATTTAATAACTTGATTAGGGAAGTTAGTAATAGTTTAGTTGGTTGATTTTGAAAAGAGAATAATTTCCATAATTTAAGAATAACAATAATCATAATTGCATGGACAAAGAAGGAAAAAGGAAATTAGTGAAAAATAGAGAATTTATGTATTTTATGTTACCCAATAATTAAAGAAACAATAAAAGAAATACCTTGCAATTACGAGTTATTATTATCGAATTATTTAGTATTAAAATATGGAAATGGATTTTTAGTACAGTTTTCATAAACAACCAAATAGTATAGAACTACCTCCTAGGATAAAAGAGAACAATCTGAATAATTAAAGAAATTAAAGAAGAAGAAGTAATCAGGTTAATTGCTTGACAAGACAAGAAATGATAAATAGAAAGGTGCATAAATCTGCAATTATTGCATAGATAATAGAATAAAGGCAAAATAGTTATTATGATAAGTAAATTTGTGACACTCGAACGTAGTCTCAAGTCAAGATTATCATATAATATAAAAGAACTAAAAGAGAATTTAATATCATAATAAGAGAAGACATACTAGAATAGAAAAGAGATAGTTGCAATTACATTTAATAAACATAAATTATAAAAGAATATAGAAGCGACAATTGCAAGTATAATTATAACATAGGTTATAATTAAAGATCACAAAAAAGGCTAATTTTAAAACTTAAACTAAGTTAACAAGTGAATCTAGAAAAAAGGCCTGTACCAATAGTGTTTTCCTTTCAGTCAAGAACTGATGGCCTCATAATAGCAGGTGAGGCTGGGACAAGCTTATGCTGATTAGGATATAAGTAGCCAACATATTAAGAAAAGTAAATTAAATACATAACAAAATATTAGACGTAGGGTCTAATAGAAGAGTAAGATGTGTTTGAAGCAACACAAAGGATGAAGAAACTAACGAAGCAGTTCATCACAGAATTTTAGCATAGAAAAAACATGTCCAACTTAGATATTTCATGCTAGAGGAAGTACGAGACTTCAACGAGACATAAGGGTACTCTAGGTTGGCCCTTTGGGGTAGGCCTAACAAAGCAGTCCCACCGAGGCAGGCCTGTAGTTGTTCAATCAAGAGAGTATGCCTTGAGTACTTTTGCATGGCATGACCATTGTAGGCGTCGAAAGGGTTGATGTTTGGAGTAGGATATTCGTATGTCCCGGTACACGAGATTGCATGGCGGGCAGGATCCAAAAGGATAGTTGCTTGCGGATATCAGGCCAGCCTCAAACCAAGAAGCGAGTTCGGGAAAGACTAGAATTAAAATAAAAGGCCAATGATTCTTTCATTATCGAGGCATTGGATGAGGGACACAGCCAATTTGATGTTTAGATTGTTTGCAGTATGGCATAGCCACTTAGCTTTTTAGAGGGTTTTTGATTAGTTAAGGGGTGGTTGCATGGCCTCGCAAAGCTATCTTTTATAGATGTAGTCACAGAACGCTCTAGCAGCGAGACGATGGAGTCCATTTCGAGGAGGATACAAAAGGTATTAAGGGTAGTAACTATGATCGATACAGTCATTGAGCGTATAGCTAAGTATATATTAGTTATTAGGTTTTGATCTATTAGGGAGTAGATGGGTACGATTCACACGTAGAGGCAAGAGTATTATAAATCTAATATAATAGAAAGTCGAAATAAAACAGTATATGTAGAATTAAACTTAGTAGTATATGATTTGCCCATTCATTAGAACATCAGTTCTAACCCCTCCTCACAACATCCTACAAGTTAGGTAGACGTCATAGACTTTCCATCTTTGAGACAATTGTTTAGAAAGTGTTATTATTTTTGTGAGATTTACTTACTATTATATTTTAGTCAGTTCCACTATGAGATTTTTATCTGAGTTCTGATGTATTTGTCTTCGCCTATTTTGCAGGATAACAGAAACCCAACTCAAGCTTCAGTGGGCTTGGATTCTTGCATTTTTGCAAACAACGGACCCACTGAAATTCTGGTTGTTAAAAAACTAAATGGGTTAAATGAAAGTGAGTTAATCACACTTTGAATTTCTTGATAATATCACTTGATATTCACTTGTTAATCACTAAATATTGCTTGCTATTAGTGATAATAATTGGCATTAACCACTTAAAGTTATACCTTTGACTATATGCTAAAATGATTGTTTATATGGTTGTTTAATATGTTTGGATGATTATTGGTCGATTATATAAAAGTTTGATTGTGACAGATATGATTATTTTGATTTATAATTTGAAAATCATGTTGATGAGAAATGATAGCTATGTGAATTAACAATACATATCTTGTGAAAAATTATTCGCATCATACCCAAAAATAATATGTATTGAACATATATTAGCCCTTTCTGTTTTCAAAACCATAAGAAATGCCATTTTATTATATTGGATTTTACTTAGGAAAATAAAGAAACGCGAAAGTGGAGTTTGAAATAGATTTGGATTTTTTATAAAAGAGAGGAAGTAGAAAAGTTGAGTTTTGAAATTATTTGAAAAATAAAATCTCTGGTTTCATTGATGAAAAAAATAGTTTCAAAAGGTTGGAAATTGATATAGAAATATCATATGGTTTAAAATGAAGGATTTTGAATTAAAAAGATTGGAAAAAAATGAATATTATGGTAATATAATATTATAATATGTGAAAAGAAGTAAAATAGATTTTTAATAAGTAATATGGTAAATATTGTTTTATATTCGTTGATAATAGTTTATTTTTTTATAAAAATGATTAAAAAGTATTTCGGACAAATTTTATAAAATTTGACTAAAAGGTGAAAATAAGTCGTCGCCTTTCAGCGGTTCGCAATTTCGCAACCTGAAAAGTTAAATGGATGTGTAGGATAAAATATAAGTCGAAATCCTTTAGAATAAAAAAAATTCGGACCCTTGTGGGTATGGTTTTCAAATGAAAAATAAAAATCAATATTTCATTTAGTAAATTTTGAGATAAGTCCAAGTTAAGTTTTCAAAATCGCTGGGTTTTGACATTTCGTAAAATATAGTTTTCAATACTTTAAAAAAGGATTTTTTTTTAATCATTAAAAAATATGAAATAAACTACATAAATACGTTAAAAATATTTTGAAGGAAATTTTAAAAATAGACATATATGAAATGGAATAAGTCTTTTGATCTACAAAGCTATAAAACCACTATTCACCATCAATTTAACAATTGAATTTGGTAATTTTTGAATAAATGATTTAAACTCGAAATTCTCTTTCTGAATATTTTGCAAATGTTTTCCAAATAGTTATAAAGATATTTTAAAGGTTTAGAGTCAACCAAATTAATTGACCATCTTATGGGTGACATAGAGGTAGTCTTTAAGCTAGAGTTAGGAAAATCAGTTGCTTGCTCCCCTAGCTATCCGAACTGGCCCGATGGAGGGTATAGTTATTTAGATTTACTCAAACTACATTTTTCCTAAGATAAAAGAAAAGAGATTATGATTTTATTCGTAAATTTAAACAAGACCGAAAACAGAATTTTGATGGTAAAGAGAACGTTCTTGTAAAACTCTGTATTAAATTCGAAGGAAGGAACCCATACTATCCATGTGAATATAAATGGTGATTTCACCATTGTTCGATGAATAGTATAGGTTGAATATGGAAATTAGTATTGAGTATAATTATCTAAAAATCTTTGAATCCCTTTTACTTGGTACTTATTGGTTTGGATATATAGTAAATGATGTCTTAAATAGCATTGTTTTTAACCCATTAAAGATATGTTTTTGGAAATATGAAATCTCTATTAAGATTTGAATTATAATAATAATATAATATGGAAATATTTTTCCAAAGTTTAGAGTAAAGTGATTTGAAGATATCTAGAAGTTAACAGAGGTTTTAATTAACTAAAAGAATATAACAAAAGAGCTGAACATTTCTGTATACATATATACATATATTTTTTATCGATAATTCATTTGGAGAGACTGGAGTTGGATTTGGGTGATTCCTGTCCGAAAACACCTTCGAACCAAATACGCATTCAAAAATGAAGAAATGTTGAAGACAATGATTTTGACATGGAGATCTTCATAATGTAGGGCTGCTTACCACTACCTCGCGATTTCCGTATTATATAAATATGGTGGCAGTAGTACCTTCATTTTAAAATCTTCAATGCAAGGACTGCTTGCTACTAATCCTAAGGTTATTCTCAAAAAGGATATAGTAGGAGTACCTTCAGTTTATCCTGTTCTTAGACAACTTGTATGGACGAATGTCTGATATTGCATTTCTAAGACCACATACATTCGTTTTTTACATGTACATCTATTTAGTGGTATAGTAGATAACCCCTCTTATACTTGACACCTTTTCCTAAGGCTTATGAATCAGGGGTTGTACTTTTACGAAAACCAATTAGTGTGTCCTCGGAAATGGCAATGTGGCATTCAAAGTGGGATTTGCTATTTTGAGAATGGCAAAACATTACCTTAAGTCTCACATACCAATAATGGTAAATACAGGGTAGATAGGGTAGGGTTATGTGGTTCACAACCATTAGGATATAGTCATCACCTTTCTAGATTACCCTCTATGTTTCGTGTTGTGTATGATGTATCCACGAATAGGTTGGGAACGATCGGGATGATGGCGTATTCGGTATTATCTAGGAAAATGTAGGCCGGTTATGTGTTGGTAGAGGTTGGAGCCTCGGTGCATTTTTCTAGAGATGTACTGTAAAGAAGGTAGTCCCTAACCTTGTCATAGTTGGAAATCCATTCTCCAACACATACCTTTACGGACTTGATTGTATACCTAAACATGTTGTCACATTTAATAAATGTAATAATTTCGGCTATTTTTATATGCTATTTGAAAAGTGTTTTCAAAGTAGTGCATTAGAAATAATATCACATTATTTGATAAAAATATTTTAGTTATCATAAGGTAAAAACCCATCCATGTTTATGTACAACGTGACCTAATGAGAAACTCTTCTTTTCAAAGGTTTTGTTTGACATCAAAGTCGATCTATGATACTGTTATATATATATATATATATATATATATTATTTGCATTTCTCATGCTGGTTTGGTAGACTGATCTGGATATTTTAATACTCAAGTCATATTCAAGTATTTTTAGGATTAATAAAAGGCGCTTGGAGTTTTCAAAGGAGAGTCGGTGATCTTTATCAAATTATGGACGTAGTTTACTTTTCTTCTATGTTTGTTGCTTTTTAGTATTTGTAAGGGCGGGTATTCATAACCGTCCATGCTGAGCTTAGAATAGACTCTGATATATGTATTTAAATTTTTTTTTGCTATAAAGATTATTGAAATAATATATGTTATTCCATTGATGTGAGATTTGGTTATGTCTTCTTTTTCTTTTTACCCCTAACAATCCACCTATTCGTTCAATTTAAGTTGGACATGTGTGGTTTACTGCCACTGTTTAGAAGTGTGGGTCATTATAGTTGGTATCAGAGCTTAGGTTGAGCAAACATCTGAGCCTATTAAGCATAAAGTCTCATCAGAGACAGGATTAGTAACACCCTAGGATGAGTAAGTCATTAGAGATAGGGTAAGTGACACCCTAGAATGAGTTTGAGCGTGTTATATATGAGCAGTGTGTTATATATGAGCATGTATTTATTAATGTTATATAAAATAATTTTTATTTTGAAAAATTGGTAAACGAAATAATTTTACCTTGGAATATATTTTAAATATAAAGGAATATCATTCACATAATATAGTTATGTATGTAGTGTTTGATTGTTAAAGGAATTTCAGTTATTATCATTGATTGATTGGTTGTTTAATTTTAAATTTTAAATATGAACAACTCATGAATTTAGTTTCACAATTTGAAAATCTGGCGTTCGATAAATAATACTGGTTTAAACTTAAAGAAAGTTTTCAAGATAAAAGATTTGACGAATGTTTTATAAAAGTTAGCGATTTCATAAATTGGATTTATAAAACATGTTTTATAAAAAGAGTTTTTAGAAACTAAATCCTGGTATTTTTGAAAAGAACCTAATGATTAACTAGTTCGAGTGGCTGGAAAGTAACTAAAAATGGGTAGAAGATGTTTGGATGGTAAACATTTCACTTAAGTATTCCCCTTCTTGTTAAGGGATATATGATACTATTGGTAGTACCCTTTTCCTTAGCATAATTTTTGATTTACTCGATTTATATCATTTACTAAAGTTAAATAGACAATGTGAATTATTAATTGGTAGAGTAATTAGTGATTGTTAATTTTTTATCAAGGTGTTTGAATTTAATATTTGTTAAAGGGAGTATATTATAATATAAGGAGTGTATTATAATTTTGGAATTAAAAGATAATCTATTTTTTAAATTGAAATAGTTTTTTTGGAAAGAAATATAAAAAAAGTTGGTGAGTAAATTTTTTTAAAATGATTATATATAAAGAAGCACCTTAATAAAAATGTATGAATAAAAGATAAAAAATTTATGAAATGTTTTCATAAATAAACTTGAAAGTGGAATTTGATATAACTAAGTAGGTATGTATGAGATACGTAGATCATTTCGTCGCACAATTTTGATCTAAGATTCGAGTATGAAACTTTAAGGTGTTTAAACCGGTCCGCAAAAGAATTTTCACTTGATTCTTGATGACAGGATTTGTGGTTGGATACTTTTTTCTTTCATATTTGAGAGCCACATATGGGAAGTGAGGGTTTATGAACAAGAAGCCTGATCAGAGTCTGCATTAGAGGATCATGGGGTCAATACAAATTTGGAAATAAAGTTGTGTATTTGATTAGAAGATCAAACCTGATATTGTATATGGATGATGTGGGTATATCATATGGAACAAAGTTTAAAGATAATATTTTGTGTAAACATTTTTGGGTTAGGGGCTATAGTTCAATTTTGGAGATGAAATTCTTTTAAGAGGAGAAGAATGTAACCACCTGTGATCTTATCTCTTTGAGTAGGAATAAGAATATTTAATTAATTTTAAATATTCAATTGACTGTTTTAAATGATAGATATTTCATTTTAATTATTATATAGTGATAGTAAGTGACTTATAATGGTTTTATAAATATATAAACTTGTTTATCTATACTATTATATTATTAGTGAGTTCAATTTTAAGAGCACACAGGCCCCCTTGAATTTTGGCAACCGAACAGTCTCAAAATCTATATTATCTATGGATACTATTATTACTAGGTTTTGTTTCTATAGAGCAGAAGTCTCCTGCTTTTATTTTAATCTAACCCTAATCTTCATTGATGATCGTCGTTGTTAGGTTACTTCACTATAATTGGTCTCATGTTTTCATTCCATAACGACTAGCACTCCTAATCTTCTCATCTATTGAGGTCAGAAAGGTTAAAATCTCAACATCTGTTAGATTATTTCATTACGCGACGATGTCAAGTCAATTTTGCTGGCGAGTTAAACATCGACAAAGCGATGAATTGGAGATCGCATTGGATTGATTATCCCGACGATCCAGATCTCAACCAAACGTCGGTGATTTAGGTGACTTTTCTGTTTTCCCAATTTCGTTCTCTATTTTTTATAGTCGATAGTTCTTCAATTTTATTTGGCATATTTCCCATCTTTAGCTATTTTTATTTGTGCTAAGGTCTTATGCAGACTCAAATGTGTAGTATTTTGGTAAGCCATATAATGTATGAAATATTTTGAACGCTCGCAAAGTATATGAGGCATCAAACTGTTATTATTGATTGAATTTCAATTATTGAAAAAGCTTTAAAAACTGCACATTTTGTAATTCTTACTTTATATCATATATTTCTTAAACTCAAGGTCAGAGGGATTGTTTGCACTCCTGAAGAGGGATATGGATTAGCTCAACCCCAGGTACGGTAATTCACATGAAAAGCTATTCATTATTGCTGACTAATTTCCATTATTATCTTACATTCTTATCCAATAGCATTTGAGAAGATAAACTGTGCTAAACATTATTATCTTCTTATTGCTGACTAATTCCACCTTATATTGTTATGTAGGATAGGAGCAATATAACAGATATATGCTGTTTCATAACTGCTGTATCTGATTTGGGTACTAAGATGTAACTGCAAAGTAGGACATGGATCTACTACTTCCGAGCACACCGTATTTATGGCTTTTGCATTCCTATTAGTTTGCTTCTTCTTTGATGCAGGTATGAAAATATGCTTAACTGAAGTCTTTCAAGATCAAGAAATATGAAGCTTGGGTTACTTTTACAGTATTCATATTATTTGTTTTATTAGTAATTGGAAGCAAATAGTACATTTAACATACTTTGTAAACTTTATAAGTTGAAGTGTACACCATCACATTTATACCTTTATATGTTAATATAAATAATGCAAAACGTTTAAAACATCAAGTATCATAAGCTTTAAAGTATAAAATCATGATGTTTACAAACAATGTGATTTTTTTCGTAAGAAATAAATAATATGTTTTTTAATAAATAATAAGTTTTTAACAAATAAGATTTTTTGTAATAGAAGTAGTTTTGATGTACAATTAAAATTAAGAAGTATTCAGCTGAATCCCTGCTCTTTTAGTTAATATTTTTGTTTGATAATCGATGCAGATGTTTCTTGTATCTTTGTTGAAGCCTGAAAGGCATATAATGTTCATAAGGGCACAAATGTTGTTAAAATTGCATTACTTCTAAATTCCAGTGTACTCATATGGATTTCATTATTATCCACGCTATAACCCTTACAGTAAAAAGCATGCAAATAGATGGTCTAAAGAAAAAACTGAATTACTGAAAGGAACAGGTTAAAGTTTACTTTCTGACAAGTGGGTTTGTGATAGTGCAACGTTCCTTTTATATTCGATGAAGAAGTGTTCGCTTATGTCCGATCAGTCGGCCTATTAAAAATTTGTAATGAAGAATTTGAATTTTCAAAATTAGAGGTGGTAGCCCGGTGACTGATTTAACAAGGTATGAAAATGTTTACTGCTTACAAACATATAATAGAACATGCATACCCAGTAAGACTAAGGCCTATGGGCATATAAGCTTAATGCTAAGACCATACACAACAACAAAAATATTCACTTATTCTCTCTCTCTCTTTCATATCTTTACACTGAAGTAACGAGTGTAAAACGAACGAGCTTTGCAAATAGGAGAGGAAAATCAATCACGGACCAGTATTTAAAAAAAATAAAAAAATAAAAAAACAGCAAAGGCTTTACCATTTTATTCCAAATATTAAATAAAATGGCAAAGTCTTTGAAGTCTTATTCACTTTGCATGAAAAATTGGAGAAATCGACAAAGTCTTTGCCGTTTCAAAATAAACCGGTACCCTTATTTAAAATAAATCAGCAAACTCATTACCCTTTAAAAAAAATTAGTCTTTTGTTTAGTGAACCAGCCATGAAATCATCTAAAACTGGGCACAACCAACTGAACAAGCAATACTTGGTTACGTGATGAGCTGTTTTTCAACTAAACAAACCATTGTTGGTTGTGCTCTAACTGAAGTTATATCAAACTCAAATTATGCAGATTTTATGCCACAAGACTGTCAGAGAAACGCAAGAAGAAAAGTCCCACATTTATTAGTGATTCTTTGAATAGAAACCTTCGGATCTCACTGGTTTGTCTTTTGGATTCAGTAATACCAGCTCCATATCAACCTTCGGACTCAACCGGTTCACTGACATCGTTTAAAGGCAACGTAGTTAAGGATTATCCAATTTAACGTCAGACCACTAACACAATGATGGAATAAAGACTGCTGAACTTGAAGCTTGTGCAAATTCATACTTGATGTTCCTCAATTACAACTATGCATACCGATTTTTTGTTGTCCATGGTCTCCTAACTGTAATGTATCTTTTTGTTAATGCTTGGCTACTGATGTATGTATGACTTGCCAACAATTTGTGTGAAACTTATCTCCACAATGCCATGTAAAACTGTGCATGTATATGTACTGCAGTACATTTTATAATTACTCCATATTACCATTTGTATATAATACATAAACGTTGCAAATTTTTGATTGGTATACAGTAAGGAATACAATCATGTATGTAATCTTAGTTTCAAAGGTACGTTTATTTTTCTTAGTTGTACTATTCTTCATTTTTTGGATCATTTCATAATCAGCTGTTTCAATATGCCATTCAAAGCCAATACATAGGTTTAAATGGTAATATTATTTCTATTTTGTAGTTGAAGCCGTGTAATTATCATTGTTGACCCTAATTCATGCAGTTAACAGAAATGAACAATGATTACAGTAATTTGTGGTAATTTAGTAATGCATTCAATAAAAAGTATCTACTACCTATTATGCGCATTGAGGAAAAAAACGGTTCTATAAACGTTTCACTATTTATTCTACCATGCATAGTTTTCAAGTCACTGACTGTGATTGCTTGCTAAAATAATATATATATATAAATCAAACATTTATAAATAGTTTCTGCTAAGTAATAGGTACATAGGTCGCACATATTTAGTACGACAACTTTAAATATAAATCCTATACCTATCTGTGTCTGGATATATTATAGTAGTTTGTTATTTACATTATCTTCCATGGAACATTTCCTTAACGTTGTGCTTTCTGTTCAACCACAGCAAAAATAGGTACAAGAAAACAAAGTATTTGCATCACACCTATTGAGCTGTGGATGCTACTTGTTTTCCTTGCAGAAGATGTATTATACTCTACGTCGTGGTTGTATACTTTTAGCATTTCAACAATTCCATCACATGATCATATATGTGCTGTCATTTTTTGCTGCAGCAAATGATGATGGATTATATTTTTAAATTTGTTCAGTTTGTCTCTGTTCATTTTACTTAATTGTCAGAATTATAAATAGCAGGCATCACGTTTTACTGACTAGCCTTTTGTGCTGTTATTAGTTTGATTTTTTTTTGCAATTTCATAAAGGTTAGTTCTGATATCACGGTTGATCATACTAATTTTTCATTAAACAGCTACTAATATATCATTGCAATATCTATTAGTTAATAGCTATATATTGGAGTGGCAATGCGATGGATTTAGCTTGCAGTTAGATTCCATGGGGTGTGATTGTTATAAAGTTTATTTATTGTTCTTAATCACGTGAAGTGCATACGTAGCACATTCTTAATTGTATGTCTATTTTTATGGATATCTCCAGTTGTGTATAGGATGATATGTACACAAATGACAAAAATCTTTTGTTTTCATAATAAACTCCATTCACAAACTCTTTGGCTACAATATTCTTTTTAAAAGTATTCGAGGATTTAAATCATAGCACTGAACAAATTATGTGATGAACTCCATGTACGTAGCACGGTTTCACACTAGTAAATATATATAAACTTCGTCGTATTTTGGCAATTTGACGTCATATTTTTATAAATGGATTTTAATATTATTCAATATGGTTTCATAGCTTAAATAAACTTGTTTTAATTATTTAAAGATTATAAGAGATTTATTTCCAAGTTTTGTTTGCATAAAAAATAGTTTGATTTAAAATAGAAATTGTGACCGTAGATCGTTTTTCGAATTTTCGACTTTTTATTAAACGAAAGCTATAGCAAGTTTTTGCACAAATTTGTACATATATACATTTAACAAATAGAAATGTATTTAGCACTAATTAGATTAATTTTTTCATAAATATATAAACTTGTTTTATAAAGATATATATAAATTTCGTCCTATTCTATTAGTTCGATGTCATATTTTTATAATGGATTTTAATATTATTTAATATGGTTTTATAGCTTAAATAATCTTGTTTTAATTATTTAAATATTATAAGAGATTTATTTCTGAGTTTTGTTTGCACAAAAAATAGTTTGATTTAAAATAAAAAATGTGACTGTAGATCGTTCTTCGAATTTTCGACTTTTTATTAAACAAAAATTGTATTGACGTTATTGCACACATTTGTACATATATACATTTAACAAATAGAAATGTATTAACACTAATTAGATTAATTTAACTAGAGTATCATTTGTAACATTAATTAAGCAAAAAGACAAAAAAGGTTTACTTTTGAAAATGTAAACTTAAGATCAACTACACATTAGTTACACATAGAGGGGAGTGGGCTAAGCACATTAGTGAGATGACGTAGTGTAAGGGATATTTGCAAAATTTGCCTGTAGCAAGGCATTCTCTCTTTATTTCTACACATCTCACACCAACGTTTTCTTCTTCTTTCTTAATTTTTTTATTCTCCTCTTCAATGTCTTCTTCCTCTTCTTTTCTATGGCCTTAGGTCGTAAGCAATAATGGGAAGAAAATGGCTTTGGGCCAAGAGAAAATAGAGGAGGAAAATGGTGGTAATCGCCATATGCAAGAAGGAGATGAAGGTGGTGGACGTGAGCTTTTGGTAATGGAAAAAAGGCCTTAGTCCATGTGTAAAGGATGGGGAAGGAGGAAAGGGAATATGCAATGTAGGAAGGAGAAGGTCTTGGCTTTGAGATAGGAGTAGATTAAAGTGATGATTGGAGTGTTGTGTTGATGTATTGAATGTTAGTAGGAAGTAAATGGGTAAAATAAAGCAAGTTAATCACGCTTTGAATTGCCTAATAATATCACTTGATATTCACTTGTTAGTCCCTTGTTTATATTACTTATTAATCACTTAATATTGCTTGTTATTAGTGATAATAATAGACATTAACTATTTAATGTTATAACATTAACCATATGCTATATTGATTGCTTATATAGTTGTTCAATATGTTTGATAGTGATTGTCTGATTATATAAAAGTTTGGTTGTGATAGATATGATTATTATAATTTATAAGTTAAAAATCATACATGAGAAGAAATTTAATATTGGAATTCACTTCGGAAAATACTCCATCCTGGGGAGTAGCACTGGATACAACATACAAATTATTTTAAACTAAATTTCTGTAATTAATTTGTATGCGTTTCGAGATCGCACGATCAAACGATACGTCTGATCGCCACGAAATTTGAAATTCTATAATAATTCACTATTGCTGATCTGATGAAACTGGTTTCATCGAAATTTGAGACTGTTCCCTAGAACCATTTTTTACCCGCTAATTCAAACGAATTTCCAAAATTATATTAATCATTTTTAAACTAAATTTAAAGTTTACTATCTTTCTTCATATACAAATAGATTTTAAATCAACTTTAGAAATTATTTTCATTCATATTAAATTCAAGATTTAATTATTTAAGCAACTTCAAACATTAAATTAACAATTTAATTACCTAATAAATCTCTATATTTGTAATTCAAGTTATTTAGCTTATAGAATTAACATTTTAATATTTAAAATCAATTAAATATTCCAAATTTGAATGACTGAAATTTTGGGTCGTCACATTGTTTGGAAAGTGTATTCAAAGAAATTTCATTAGAAATTATAACAAATGATTTGATAAAAAAATTAGTAAGCACAAGGTAAAAACCTGTCCACGTTTATGTGCAGCGTGGTCTTATGAGATAATGTTCTTTTCAAAGGTTATGTTTGGCACTTTCACAGATATATTTATGATTTGTGTTTCTCACGATGGTTTGCCAAATTGACCCGGATATTTTTAATATTCGGGTCAAATCCGAGTAGTTTTAGGATTAGCTGAAAACGCTTGCAGTTTCTAAAGGAGAGCTGGAGATCTTCATCGACGTATGAACATAGTTCACTTTTCAGCTGTGTTTGTTGTTTTTCAGCATTTGTAAGGACATGTGTTTATGATTATTGAGGCTGCTTAGAATAGACTTTGATATACGTATTTAAAAGTTTTTCCACTGCAAAGGTTATAGAAATAATATATGTCACTCCATTCGTGTGAGATTCTATTCTGTCTTCTTTTTCCTTTTACCCTTAATAATCCGCCTTTTCCTTCAATTTAGGTTAGACATATATGGTTCACTTTCAATCTAAACTATATGGAAGTGTGAGTCGTTAAATAATTATTATTATTTGTGAATATTATGAATATTCTTTATGAAATAAAGTTATAATATGGTACTTGTTTCCATAACAAAAGTGATGCACTTGAAATTACTGAAGTATTTAAAGCCATTTTCAATTATTTTGGAGTTATAGACTGCGCCATAGTTTTGAGAACTAATGTTTATTATATGGTTATGGATCATATGATCTATGTTATAATAAGAAAGGAAATATAAGTATTGATTCACTTAATGACGCTTAAGCGCCGATTAAACATTGCTTAAGCGCTACTTAATTTTTTAGCATACTTCATCCATACCTATATAAATCTATTATGAAGAGATTATATTAAGTGTATTATATGTGTACAAGTGTACTATATGTGTATGCATAATTCATCACAAAGAAATAAATTTAACTTTGAAGTTAACTCATTAATTCATAAGTTTCAAAAGGGTTTGACTTTCTCTATTCATTAAATGTTAGCATACTCGAGTTAAGTACAAACTATGCATATTTGTTGAGTAAAACAATCATATTTTAATGCAAATCGATCTGTAGCATAGAAGATGAGAAAATTTGTTAGAAATGTGATTTTTTGCTTTAATCCTAACTTGTTTTATTTTAAAAATAATAATTTTTTGTTAAGTAATGGTTAAGCACTGCTTAAATTTAAACAAAGTGCATATAAGTGCCAATTAAGTGTGTTTATGCACTCATCGCTTAATCGTTTTTCTTTTTTTAAATTAAGCATTATGCATGCATTTAGCACTTAAGCGATGCTTAGGCTTGCTTTTTATAACATAGCATTTGGTACTGGTATTATGTTTTAGACAATTAAGGGTGATGCACCCATTTAGTGGGAGCATCATAAGAGTTGATAAACTCTTCGAACTAAGACATATATAGATGTATGTAATTGCAAGTCTATTAATACATAAACGATTCCACATACTTTATTATATTCACCAATGAGCTATCACCGACATGGACCTGTGTATTTTGATACACATGTAGTATGTTTATAAGCTCATAAAGTATAAAATGAAAGTAAATAAAATAACGTGCAGTAAAAAATAAAATTGATTCGATTTGATTAAATATGTGAGTATATTAGAAGGACTTCAGAACGTACCTAAAAGAATGAATAAAGATTCACCTTAAAAGTTACTCCTCCCTATTATACATAATGATGTACAAAGTAATCAAACTTTGTTGAACGAAGTACAATTTATTATAAGTGAAGTTGAGCGAACTTCCTTAAGAGTAGTACACAAGGTTGAAATTAATATCACCCAAAGAAAAGTTTACAAAACCATATGAAGTAAGGGTTTAAAAGGAAGCCCTATGCATCCTCGTCCAAGCTGTTGTCAGATTGTTTTTTTTTTTGCGATTAGAAAGACTACACATAATAATTTTAAGTAAGGGATCTTGTATGAATCATCCCAAGGGAATTTTAGGAATGACAGTCATTAGACGACTAATTTATGTTGTGAACATAAATATATTGTGAGCTAATGAAAAATAATTTTTATATTTATATTGCCACCATATAAGCAATCAATATAGCATATGGTTAATGTTATAACATTAAATAGTAATATACTTTAAAAATAGTTAATGTCTATTATTATCACTATAATAACAGTGTCAATTTCACTGTTATTATTATGAAGACGGAGGTCTTCATAATGTAAGGCTGCTTGCCACTAACCTTGTGATTCCCATATTATATACATATGGTTGCAGTAGTACCTTCATTTTGAAATCTTTAATGCAAGGACTGCTCATTACTAATCCTAGGGGTGATTCCTAAACAGGATATAGTAGGAGTACCTTCGGTTTGTTCTTCTACTGGCAATTTCGCAAACTTAAAAGTTAAACGGATGTGTAGATAAAAAATAAGTTGAAGTCTTTTGGAGAAAGAAATTTTCTGACTCTTTTGGGTATGGTTCTCAAATGAAAAAGAAAGTTCAAGATTTTGTTTGGTAAAGTTTAAGATAGTCCAAATCAAATTTTCAAAATCGTCATGTTTTGGTAGTTCGTAAAATATAGTTTTCAACACTTTAAAAAAATATTCTAATCATCATTAGAATATGAAATAAATTCCATAAATATGTTGAAATGTTTTAAAAGGATTTGAGTTATAAAAATGGATATATATATATATATAATGGAAGAAGTGTTTTGATCCACAAAGCTTTAAAGCCACTCTTCACCAGCAATTTAACAGCTGAATTGGGCAATTTTTGTATAAATGAATTAAATTTGGATTTTTCTTCCTGAATCTTTTGGAAACGTTTTCCAAATAATTATAAAAATATTTTATAGGTTTAGAGTTGACCAAATAACTTGACCACCTTATGGGTGACAGAAAGGTAGTCTCCAGGCTGGAGTTTAGAAAACTAATTGCATGCTTTCCCTAGCTATCTGGACTGGCCCGACGGAGGGGATAGTTAATTTGATTTACTCAGAAAGAATTTTTCCTGAGGTAAAAGAAAATAGATTAGAGTTTTTTCTAAATTTAAACAATATTTAAAATAGGAGTTTAATGGTAAAGAGAATGGTCTAGTTAAATTCTGTATTAAATTCCAAGGAGGTAACCCATAATATCCATGTGAATTTAAAATGCGATTTCACTGTTATTAGATGAAATTATAATGTAAGGAAAAATTCTGATTACTATAATAACAGTGTCAATTTCACTGTTATTATCATGAAGACGGAGGTCTTCATAATGTAAGGCTGCTTGCCACTAACCTTGTGATTCCCATATTATATACATATGGTTGCAGTAGTACCTTCATTTTGAAATCTTTAATGTAAGACTGCTCATTACTAATCCTAGGGGTGATTCCTAAGCAGGATATAGTAGGAGTACCTTCGGTTTGTTCTTCTACTGGACAACTTATATGGACAATTATGGGACATGAAGCTAAACTCATCTATTTACTAGCTTAGTGTAATTGACACTTCTGATGATCATTGATGATCATTTTATGTGATTTAGACTAGTTATATGATATGTTTCTTTGTCCACGTTGGGGACAGTACCTTGTTTTATTGAGTTTCGTCTCATTTCTTTTATAGGCTAACGACCTATGTATTCTTTGGAGTTTCTACTCAATTTTTATGGGCTAGCGACCCATATTCTTTCATGGAGTTCGGTTCATCGGACGTACCTTTGTGCTACGTTGTTGTACCAGCTTATCAGGATCATCGGGCGTACCTTTGTACAACGTCATTGTTCTGAATTATTCGAGTTTCAGGTTCCTCGGGCGTACCGATATTGTACTACATTGTTGCACCTGCTCTATGGTAGCGACCATGGGATATCGTCCCGTTTGTGATACACGTGTTGGTGAGTTTACATGCTCCCGTTTATGATAGGCCTCCCCTTTTGTGATTTTTGGATTTCTAATTGATGATTTCTATAATTTGTGTTTCACCAATTTTTATGATTGGCATCGATATGAGGTCAATATTTGTGGTTTGGTGAATAGAGTAAAGAATATGACATTCTTTTCGACGTTATGAGATTTCTTGAGATATTGTACGATTTTTGTTGTTGTCAAATGTATACTTTCCATAGTATGGCATTATTGTTATCATATGTTTTTGTTATATCTCATATTCTATCTCATATTTATCTGATATTTATAGCTAGACTGATCCGTTTATTATTTTCTTATTAAATAATACTCGAATCAGACCGAGATGTTACAGGTGCTTCTGCTTGACTTCTCATCTGGGATTATTATCCTGACTTTTGGCTAACTACATTAGATTTGTAGTTTTTGTTGATATACATACGAGATAGATACTCCATGATGTATACTTATTCTTTTGTGTAGTTCTTGTAACTATTCCCTTATGATATTGTGGATCTTGTTAGACAACTACTCTGATATACACTTTTATGTGTAATATTCATATCTGTTTCCACCTTTGAGATATGAATTTCTGTGACTGATTTGTGTTATGATATTTCTATATTTGTTTCCGAAGATTATATAGCCACTATGTAGTAGCTTTGAGTTTGTATCGGTATGTCGGATTTCCTCTTGGAATGAAATGCATATTTTACTATCTGCCATACCGGTGCTAGCACAAAGCAATTACTCGGATGGTCGCTCCTCAACGGCCTTATTCTCCGCGCTAGTTGATGGCATTACCTCAGAGTGTCCTTGGCTAGCGTGGGTATAGAGGTGGGGCGTCACAGCTTGGTATCGGAGCCAAACTTTGGAACAATGTAGAATCATTTAACAAGGATCATCGTCCTAATCCATCTTAGGAGTCGTGCCTTAGGATTTAATTCGAGTCTTCGTACCGTCTTATCCTATCTTCTTTTGTGATGCCTTGTTTGATCAATCATTATTGTTTGATATTCATTTTGTGAATAACCTTTTTCTTCTTCTTTCTTTCTTTCTTAAAGAAGAGAAATGGTTAGACTTGGCCGTCCCAGCGCCGGTCAATCCAGTGCTACTCCCCAGGATGGAGTATTGTCTCCTGATATATATGATGGAATTGGCTCCTATATATGATGGAATTTGCTCCTGATATATATTTCTTTGTGTTCGGAATAAGGGTATAACTTATAGAATGCCAGGCGCCACGCTTTGTTTGGAGTTCAAAATTTTCCCGGATGAACAGTGCCACGTGATTTTTTTATAGATAGCCATCATTTTTCATCACTTGCAAAACCCTAAATAATAAAAGAACGCAGCCTCCATTACCTATCGTCCGTATCAAACGGCCAAAAACCAATTGAGAGATCGAAGCCACTTTAGGCCTCGACTCCTACATGAAAGATGTAGCTTCCATCACCGCGAATTCATCGATCCATGGGTTTGATCGGCAATTAAAGGTAGTGGCGTTGGCTATGGCCAATTGAGTTCTTGGTAGATTGTAGCCGTTTTCAGGGTTTCGGCCATCGTTGTCATGCGCACATACTAGCATGGTGGTTGCAGGTGGAGGGAAGCGTGGCGGTAGTGGTGCGCGATGGGAGGGGAGGCGATGTACGGTCGTGGTTAAGCGATTATCGTTCAAAAGGAAAAAAATTAGGCTGACGACCTGGAACTGTTGCACATGCAAGAGGGAAGATAAAAGAAGGTTTGGTTTAAAATTAATTTAATTGTGTTTAAACTTTATTTAATTAAGTTAATTTCAAAATTAATTATATCGAATGTTAATTATTTCATAACTCAGTCATACGAGGTCTAAATCGAGCGCGATAAGTTGTGTTGCAATCATATTAGCGAGCACTACGCTATGGAGTTGGATTGGATGTATTTGGAGCTAGTTGAAATTTTGGATTAAAATGGAACATCCATTTAATTTTAATTCAAAACAGAATGTTTTGATGGTCTAAAAATCAATGTGAGTTAATCTCACCTTTTTGATTAATCAACAAATTTATTCAGTCAACAAATATTATTTACTGAATGTTAGGATATTTATTTTTGATCGTTATTGATTGTTGGATGATATACTAAATTATATTGTTAATTGAATATATTCCCGTCTATTAGAGCGGATGAGACCCTATTACGTTCTTATGTAAGAGCGGGTGACACTTTGTACACGAATCCAGCCTCGAAGCGGTTGATTTTTATATTATTGATTTTATATTGTATGTGATGCAAGGGGACAAGTTGGAGGGATCCAACAGGATTCCTCACACTGTTGATTTTATTTTCATATAAATCGATATATGATATGTCGGATTCTAAAACCGATGCCATGGATCTGATTTTTACTTAATTAGTGCTTAAGTAATACCGAGCCTTATTTTTGTATATTTCAAATACTATAAAACAGTGATTAGATATAAAACGGGATTTCGAAGTGATTTTGGAAATTTTATATGTTCAATAATTTTTCTAAAATAAAAGTATAATTTTGAGAAATGATAATTTATGATTTTATAAAATATTTTAAATGTAAATTTTGAATTGTGGATAAAAAAATTTAATCTTAAATTAAGTCTGTCTTTTATAATAAAAAGGTATAACTTTAAAAGAAAATAGAAAATATTTGATGTAAATATTATTAATCATTTTGTGTTAAGTGATTTTTTACAAATGAAGTAAGGATTTGCAAAAAATCATGTTTTCTAAATAAAATAGTGGGTTTATAAACGGTGTTACAAATCAAAGGAAAATTATTATTATTTAGAAAATGGGTAAATAAATTAAAAGATGGATTTATTATAAGTTAGGGATGTTGGTTTTTGAAAATAGTTGACTTTATTTTGGAAATTGAAAGTGAGGGTAACAATTAGGATTGTTAAACTATATTTTATAAATTGAAGTAAATTTGTAAAAGAAGTTTACACCTATTGAAGCAAGGTTAAAACGATTGGAATTATGTTTTGATGTAGTACTTTAAATAAGCAGAACTTATAAAGGAATGAAGGTATAAATGAGTTCATAAATAAAGGAATTTTTATGAAAGAAAATGTTATGAAATGGGAAGAGATTTATAAACATGGTTTATAAATTTGGAAATGATTATGTTGAGTTAAGTACAGATTTTTATCAAGAAAACGTATTTATATTTTAAAGGTGATTTATTTAAATTAACATGGTTTAAAAGTTGTTTATCAATATTTTAAATGTTTTGAAAGGTTAATTATTTAAAAATATTAATATGGGTTGAAATTAGTTTTAAATTAGTAAAGTTTTGGAAATTTATTATTATTATTTATAAAAATGTTGAAGATAATTTATTATTGTTTATTTGAGAATGTTTTGAAATTTATTAATTATTATTTTAAGACGTTTTAAACTTAGTTTTTATTTATTTATTTATGATGTTACTAGTATATAGTATTGTTCAAAGCTAAGTGATTGGAATTTAATTATAATTGTTTCCGCGATTTATAAATGGTGTTTTATAAATGGCCTTAGACGTTTAAAAAAAGGGAATTTTAAAAATGGGTTTATAAATTTATAAAAGTGTTTTATAAGTGGTTTTGTGGATTATAATAATGTTTATAAATGGTTTTTTAATTGATAAAAAGGGTAATCATCAAAAATGTTGGTGAATATACTTATACCATTGAAATAAGTATATGGATATTTTTTTTCAAGTATTGAGAAATAGTGATTGTAGGTTTATATAAACCTTTGTAAAATAATTTTGATTCAAGTATTACAAAGTGAATTAAATTAATAAAAGATTTATTAATAAAAGGCTTAGTGTTGCTTGGTGCTTAAAAATGTTGTTTTTCCCATGGAATTAAAATCCTTGATTTGAATGTTTGTTTATTCGATTGTTAAATAACAACATGGACCCAAATTTAACCTTGGAAATATCTAAGAGAAACACGTGAGTTATATGGCACAGTCATCTCTGGTGATATTGTACTGTGCATATAAATCTCATTTCATTCTCCTAGGACAATGATAAGAAAATCCATCCACTAATAGCTAGGAGGTGATCTCTAATCTTATCTTTGGATATTTATTTCCTAAAGAACTGGTGTTGAGATTTCCAGGAATTATCAAAAGTTGTTCTAAAGAGACCAAGATCGGATTTGTTATCCGAAAAACACTTCAATCCAACTTAAGTGTTGCGAAGTGAAGACATCCTAAGGACGATGGAAATTCAAAGACGAGGCTCTCAAGTGTTTTGTTCAGTTCCAGAACGAATTTGTATGGATGAATGCTAATATTGCATGAAGCCACGAGGGCAGTGTAGCATTCCAAGTGGGAAGTTCTAAATAAAGGTAATCATAGTCTCAAGCCTCATCAACCGGGAAAATGACTAAAGCAGGGACATGCGGTAGGGCTATGTGGGTCACTCCCATTAGGGTATGGTCGTCCCAAGATCTAGTGTTGATACTCTATGTATGCTTCAAGGTCCATTATGGTTGTTTGATCGCGACCAAGGGGTTATCATATTCGTTGCTATCTAGTAAGGGGTAGTGTCAGTCTTGAGTAGCTGAGGTGCAGTTGCGAGTGCGACTTCCCGTACATTTTTTCTAGAGGTGTACTGATTCAGTTGGGTAAACACTTACCCTTTCGTAGTTGGAATTCATTCTCCAATAAGCGCCTTTGGACACGATTGTATACTTAATATGTTGGAATTTAATAATGTAATAATTTTGACTATGATTAATAAGTATATATATTCTAGACACTATTATAATATCAGAGGATTTCATAAGAAATATTTTGGTTATCATACGGTTAAAACTCATCCATGTTTATGCGTGGCATGGTCTTACGAGATACCTATGTTTTTGAAGGTTTTTATATCTTTAAATTCCAGTTAGGTGCGTTTTCCTACACTAGTTTTCCAAATTAACTCAGGTGTTATTTTATTATAATGCTCGAGTCAGACCGAGCATATCTACAGATTGTGTTCGATGCATTGGAGCTTAGGAGATGAGTTGGAGATCTTTAAGTCATATTCTCGTATATGTTTATTTCCGCTGCTTTTTTATTGATATCATTAGCAATTGTGAGGATATGATGTTATAACCCTCCAGGCTGATAATTTTGATTATTGGATTACTCTGATGGATGTATGTATATAACAGTTTCTTTTTTGTAAAGATAGTTTATATTATATTATATATGTTTTTCCACTGTGATTGTGAGATTCTGTGTTGTTTTAGTTTCTTTCTTCTTCTTCTTCTCTTCTTCTTTCTGCATTCTTTCCCTTAAATATCAGTCTTTCTATTCGATTTGTGTTTGACCTGTGTGGTTTATTGTCAGCTTGAATTGTACGAAAAAGCGGGTTGTTACAATTAACATATAAAAATAACCAAAATTATTATATTTGTTAAATTCGATAGCATATTTTGGTATACAACCAAGTCCGTAATGGTGCGTATTGGAGAATAGATTTCCAAAAATGACAAGGTAAGGGACCACCTTCCGTAAAGTACATACCTAGCAAAATGTACCGAGACTTTGAACTCTACCAACACAGAATCGGCCTAGCCATTCATGGATAATACCTAATACGCCATCACCCTAGTCATTCCCGACTTATCCGTAGCCATGGCATACACAACAAACCTAAAATATAGAGGGTAATATAGAAAGGTGATGACTTATTCCTAATGGGTGCGACCTACATAGCCTTACCTCATCTACCTTTTTTTGCCACTACCGATATGTGAGGCTTGAGGTAATGTTTTGCCTTTCTTAAAACAACAAATCCAATTTTAATTGCTAAATTACCATTTTCGCCAACACACTGACTGTTTTCCGTAAAAGTACAACCCCCGAGTACATACGCCTCAAAGGTGGGTGTTAAGTATAAGAGGGGATATCTCTTACACCACCAAACAGATGTACCTTTGTAAAAACCAATGTACATTGTCCTAGAAATACAATGTCGAATATTTGTCCATATAAGTTGTCCAGTAGAAGAACAAACCGAAGGTACTCCTACTATATCCTGTTTAGGAATCACCCCTAGGATTAGTAATGAGCAGTCCTTGCATTAAAGATTTCAAAATGAAGGTACTACTGCAACCATATGTATATAATATGGGAATCACAAGGTTAGTGGCAAACAGCCTTACATTATGAAGACCTCCGTCTTCAAAATCATTGTCTTAAACATGTCTTCACTTTCAAATATGTGTATGGATTTGAAGTGGTTTTCGAATAGGAATCAACCAAATTAGATCGTGGTCTCTTTGAACCAATAATCGACAAAAAAATGTGTATACGTGTATATAAAATGTTAAGCCTCTTTTGTTAAATCCTTTTTTTTAATTAGAACCTCTTTTAAATTTTAGAAATACTTAAATCACTTTCCATTAAATTACTTAGGAAAATATTTCTGTATTCTATTATTAGTATAATTCCAATCTTAATGGAAATTTCATATTTCTAAAAACATATCTTTAATGGGTTAAAAACAATCTTATTTAAGACATCGTTTACTTTATAACCAAACCAACCAGTACTGAGTAAAATGGATTCATAGATTTTTAGATTAATTATACTCAATACTAATTTCCATATTCAACCTATATTGTTCATCTAATAACAGTGAAATCGCATTTTAAATTCACATGGATAGTATGGGTTACCTCCTTGGAATTTAATACAGAATTTAACTAGACCATTCTCTTTACCATCAAACTCCTATTTTAAATATTGTTTAAATTTAGAAAAAACTCTAATCTATTTTCTTTTACCTCAGGAAAAATTCTTTCTAAGTAAATCAAATTAACTATCCCCTCCGTCGGGCCAGTCCAGATAGCTAGGGAAAGCATGCAATTAGTTTTCTAAACTCTAGCCTGGAGACTACCTTTCTGTCACCCATAAGGTGGTCAAGTTATTTGGTCAACTCTAAACCTATAAAATATTTTTATAATTATTTGGAAAACATTTCCAAAAGATTCAGGAAGAAAAATCCAAATTTAGTTCATTTATACAAAAATTGCCAAATTCAGCTGTTAAATTGCTGGTGAAGAGTGGCTTTAAAGCTTTGTGGATCAAAACACTTCTTCCATTATATATATATATATATATATATATATATATATATATATCCATTTTTATAACTCAAATCCTTTTAAAACATTTCAACATATTTATGGAATTTATTTCATATTCTAATGATGATTAGAATATTTTTTTAAAGTGTTGAAAACTATATTTTACGAACTACCAAAACATGACGATTTTGAAAATTTGATTTGGACTATCTTAAACTTTACCAAACAAAATCTTGAACTTTCTTTTTCATTTGAAAACCATACCCAAAAGAGTCAGAAAATTTCTTTCTCCAAAAGACTTCAACTTATTTTTTACCTACACATCCGTTTAACTTTTAAGTTTGCGAAATCGCGAACTGCCTAAACGCGCGACTTACTTTCACCTTTTAGTCAAATTTTATAAAACTTGTCCAATATACTTTTAATTCGTTTTAATAACAAAATAAAATATTATTAACCAATTTAAAACAATATTATACCATCTTACTTATTAAATATCTATTTTACTTCTTTTCACCTATTATAATATTATATTATTATAATATTCATTTTTTCAACCTTCTTAATTCAAAATCCTTCATTTTAAACCATATGATATTCCTATATCAATTTCTAACCTTTAAAACTATTTTTTACATAAATGAAACAATAGATTTTATTTTTCAAATAATTTCAAAACTCCGCTTTCCCAATTCCTTTATTTTAAAAAAAAGTCAAAATCTATTTCAAAACTCAGCTTTCTATTTTCATTATTTTCCGAAGTGAATTCCAATATTAAATTTTTTTATTTCTTTTTTCTTAAAATAAAGAGGACTAACATATGTTGTATACATATTATTTTTGGGTATAATATGAATTCTCATAATATATGTATTAATAATTCACATAGCTATCATTTCTTCTCATATATGATTTTTAACTTATAAATTATAATAATCATATCTATCACAACCAAACTTTTATATAATCAAACAATCACTATCAAACATATTGAACAACTATATAAGCAATCAATATAGCATATGGTTAATGTTATAACATTAAATAGTTAATGTCTATTATTATCATATGTAGCATATGTATATATCAGCACAACTTCTTGATCTAGTAAAGAATGCTCAAGCTGCCGGACCCATTCCAGAGCCTACTCACCCTAATCCGGGTTTGCATGCTTGTGTAGTGACTATACCAACTTAGGTGGAAAGCCATTCAAGGGTTTCGAAAACGTCATTCAAGTCCAGGCTTGGCTTAGAACATGCGATCGCATCTTTACTTGCATGAACCTTATTGATCTTCACCGAGTCTAAGTGGCTTCTAGTATGCTCCAAGAGAGAGCATTAGATTGGTATGAGCTTCTTATTTCTGAAATTATTGAAGCAGATCTTACTTGGAAACAATTCCGGGAACGATTCGAATTAAAGTTTATGCCGGAAGCTGAAAAAGTGACTTTGGCCCATCGTTTTATTGACCTTGTTCAAGGTGAATCTTCTGTGACGGAATACGTCGCATCTTTCGAATCTCTTTCTAAATACGGGGTCGAATACATAAACACCCCATTGAAGAAGAACCAAAGATTTGTCTATGGCTTGAACAAAAATCTCAAGAAGCCATTACTTCTAAAATTAGAAGTTTCTTTTGATCAACTCATTGATATCGCTCTTCGACTTGAAGAGGCAGATAAAGAGAGTGATGTTGAAGTTGTTAGTGCCAAACCAAATTTCAACAGCAACAAGAAAAGGCCTATTAAGTTCAAAGGCCAAAATCCCAACAAGAAAGAGAAGCAAGCAGCTTCAGTAGCAAAGACTCCTATCCCTAGTAGTGGGCAATGCTACAATTGTGGTTCTAAGGACCATCATGCCAATAGATGTCTGAAACCTCTCTTTCGTCGTTATTACAAAAGTTCGGGTCATCTTTTATTTTCATGTCCCAAACTTCAGGGCAAGAAGGAGGAAAAGTTAAATGTTGCACAAGCCCATAGCAACACTTCTCGTGGTTAAGGTATTTCTCATTCTATCCTTGATGGCATTATTATGTTTCGTGATCAACCTATTCGAGTTCTTTTTGATACGGGTGCATCCCATTCTTTTATATCGAAAGAACTTGTTGATACTTTTTCTTTAAGTGTTATGGCTTTAATGACTTCTTTGAGAATTGCGAATCCGGTTGGTGGATCCACAACAATTAGTTTGCTTTGTAAAGATGTCGAGATTATTTTTTGTGATTTTTCTTTCCGAGCCGATTTGCATGTCATGCGTTACTTAGGCTTCGGAATGATTTTGGGAATGGATTGGCTTAACCGCTATGAAGCTCAAATCCTATGTCCTAAGCGGACTATTCATCTTCGACATCCTCAATCTGTTAAGCAAATTTCTATTGTTCTTAAAGATTCGGATTCCAACTTGGCGGCATCTTTATATTCTTTAAATCCTCATGACGACGATAATGATGATGAGGATGATGTCATTTCTCTTATTCATGTTGTTCGTGAATTTTCTGACATATTTGAGCCCATTTTAGGATTACCACCTATGCGAGCAATTGAGTTTGGAATTAATCTAATTCCTGGAGCTTTATCTATTACTCATCCTCCTTATTGCATATCCAATAAGGAAAATGAGGAGATGCGTAAACAATTATCCTAATTGGAAACGAAGCAATTTATTCGTTCTAGTTCCTCTCCTTGGGGAGCTTCTGCTATTTTTGTGAAGAAATCCGGTGGTACACTTAGGCTTTGCCTTGACTACCACAAGCTGAATGATCTTACTATCAAGAATAAATATCCCTTACCTCGGATTGATGATCTATTCGATCAACTTAGTGGTGCTAAAGTCTTTTCACGGTTAGACTTAGCAACCAGTTTTCATCAGCTTCGTATTACAGAGGGTAGCATTCCTTTGACATCATTGCGTACTCGTTATGGATCGTATGAATGGCTTGTTATGCCTTTTGGTTTGACGAATGCTCCAGCTTATTTCGTTGACCTTATGAATCAAGTTTTCAAAGACTTCCTCTATCGATTTGTTCTCATCTTTATAGATGATATTCTTGTGTATTCTAAAACCGAGGAATAGCATGAAAAGCATCTTCGGATTGTGTTGGAAACTCTTAGGAGCAATCAATTAAAAGAAAAAATTTTCTAAATGCCACTTTTGGCAATCTCGTGTGAAATTTCTCGGTCATATTATTTCCGAATCCGGAATTTCCATGGATCCTTCAAAGATTAAAGCGATTCAAAATTGGAAGAGACCGGAGAGTGTGACGGAGATTCATAGCTTTCTTGGATTGGCAGGTTATTACTGCTGGTTCATAAAGGGCTTTTCTAAAATTGTTGTGCCTCTTACTAGCTTGACAAAAAAAGGAGTTAAATACATTTGGTTGTACAAATGTGAAGCTTCCTTTCAGAAATTAAAAGAACTCCTTTTCGATGCTCCTATTCTTATGATTCCTGAAGGAAACCAAGATTTTATTGTTTATACCGATGCTAGTCGCGTTGGTTTGGGTGCAGTTCTTATGCAAAGAGAACGTGTTATTGCTTATGCTTCCAGGCAATCAAAGCCAACCGAGACTAGATATGCCACTCATGATTTAGAGCTCGCGGCTATTCTTTTCGCCCTTCGAATTTGGCGTCATTACCTTTTGGGAGAGAAATTTATTCTTTATACCGATCATAAATCTTTGAAGTATTTATTTTCTCAAAAGGAACTTAATTTGCGTCAACAACGTTGGCTCGAGTTCCTTGCATCTATTGATCTTTATTTTCCTTATACTCTCGGAAAGGGAAATCATGTTGCCGATGCACTTAGTCGTAAGCAACAAGTGGTTGTTTCTATGATGACATCCGAGTGGAATGATGTCGAGACTTTATCCACTTGCGAGATTCGAGACCGTGAATCCAATTTATGTTCATCTCTTGTTTTATGTAGCCTTGAGGCTCATCCTTCTCTTTTAGACCGTATTCTTGATGCTCAAAAACTAGATCCCGAATTGGCTCTTCTTAGCCAAAGTTGTAGGGATAAAATTGATATTGAAGGTTTGAAAGATTTTGATATTGATTTTCGTGGCGGTATTCGAAAATTTGGTAGACTTATCGTGCCTCGTAAAGATATTTTAGAGGATGCTCATCGTTCTAAATTTACCATTCATCCCGGTAATAGTAAAATGTATGCAGATATGAAGCGACTTTATTATTGGGATGGGATGAAATCTGATATTGCTAGCTTTGTTAGGTGTTGAATGACTTGCCAACTGGTTAAGGCCGAGCATCAAAGGCCCGGTCGGTTATTGCAACCTTTGGATATTCCAATTTGGAAGTGGGATCAAATTTCCATGGATTTTATTGACGACCTTCGCTGTTCTCGTTTGGGTCATGATAGCCTATGGGTGATAGTTGATAGACTTACTAAGTCCGCCCATTTTATTCCCATTCGGTCTAATCGGACCGTACCTCTTTTGGCCAAACTTTTATCAAAGAAATTACTAAATTACAGGGAGTTCCTACTTCTATTGTTAGCGATCATGATCCATTGTTTACTAGTGGATTTTGGAAGAGTCTTCTAAAAGCTTTGGGAACGGAGCTTAATTTTAGCACCGCTTGTCATCCTTAGTTCGATGGACAAACCGAGCGTGTGAATCAAACTCTTGAAGATCTTCTTCGTGCATGTGTTCTTGATTTTGGTGGAAGTTGGGAAGATCATATTTCTCTTGTTGAGTTTTCCTATAATAATAGCTTCCAATCTACTATTGGTATGGCACCTTTTGAGGCACTCTATGAAAGGCCATGCCGATCTCCTTCTTGTTAGCTTGAGGCCGGTGAGAAGCTGGTTTTAGGTACAGATTTTATTCGTGATTCGACAAAAAAGATTGACCCTATTTGTCATAGGATGAAAGAAGCTCAAAGTAGGCAAAAATCCTATGCCGATAACCGAAGAAGGAATTTAGAATTTTCTGTGGGAGATTTTGTGTTTATTCGTGTTTCACCTATGAAGGGCGTGGTGCATTTCAGTCGATCAAGAAAGTTAGCACCTCGATATATTGGACCACTTCCCATCACTGAACGTATTGGTTCTGTGGCTTATCGCCTTTTATTACAGGCTTAGTTTCATGCTATTCATGACGTGTTTCACGTTTTTCAATTACGGAAATGCCTTCGAGATTCCGATACTATTCTTGATCCCGGTGTCATTGAAGAAATTGAAGTTTCACCTAATTTGACTTATGAGCAACATCCTATTCGCATTATTGCTACGGAGGTTAAACGCCTTCGAAATAAAGATGTCCCGCTTGTGAAAGTTCAATGGTCCTCAAATCCTAAGGATTGCTCTTGGGAATCTAAAGAATTCATCGAGCGAACCCATCCGAACTTATTCTCTCATGCTCTTTAAGGTGAATTTCTTATTCTAAATTTCTTTTGTGTTGATATGCTTTTATGGTTCTTACTTTTCGTTCATTTATTTCTTATGATTGCGAGGACGCAATTTCTTTAAGGAGGGGATTCTGTAACAACCCGTATATTTTACGATTGAATATTTAAATATTTTATTTAAATATTTCATCGTTAGTCAGATTATAGTCTGAAAAGCTACTTTTTGCAAACAATCGAATTAGGACTCGAGACCACCCCCATCAAGTTCAAAATTACGTTTGTGACCTTTTTGAGTATAAACATCGATATGTTTGGAGTTAGTAGAATTTTGCTACTTTATCACTTTGGGCTTTGGTTTAGGTTTCAGCCCTATATCCTAACACAATCCCTAGCTCAATCCCCACTTATCTTCATTCACTTCATTTTCCTAACACTCTCAAGCTCTAGATAATAATGGTGGAGGAGAAAAAGAATTAGGAAATCCTAAACCTAGTTCCATTTGCAAAATCCAAGTTTTAACTCCAAATTCAAAGAAGAAGCTTTGGTAAGTCTTCTCTTCATCTTCTCCAACTCTTTCTCTTTTCAATCTCAAAAATTCCTCAACCTAATTTAGGAAATGTTTCTCTTTTAAGCTTAGATTCAAGCTTGTTGGGTTGGAATTGAAGAGTGATTGCCCTTGCCATTGCTTTATGGCTTCTTCTTCATTTATTTTGGGTTTAAAGGTGAGATTTTTATCTCACATCTATGTCTATAACTATCTTTGATTTTCAGGTATGAATTCCTAAAACTTATTCATGTGCATTTGTTTTTGGTTTGGATTGAATTGGTGAATATTCCAATTTTTGGTGTTTTGAAGCCAAATCTTCAAAAATCCTAACTTTGATGTTTAAACATGTTTTTGGCGTTGCATTGAAGAGCTTATAGGGCCGGCTTGCTGATTTTCGTAAACCCCTAGCACCATTACTTGTCCGGTTGCGAATTGGAAGAGTTTCCTCTTCAATTGATAGGCTGGAAATTTGCTTCAGTGCCAGTCGACTGACATTTGCCATCAATCGGCTGGCTGTAGCTCATGAGCGTTCCAGGGGCTATTTTCAGAGACAAGGAGTCTCTGTTTCCTGCAATCAGTCGACTGGCCTCTGTAATCAATCGACTGACTGCAGGAAAAGAAAATTTCAAGTCTCTGGTTCAATCGATTGGACATTTGCAGTCAGTCTACTGACCTGCTTCTATTTGCCTATTTAGCCTATTTTGTGTTGATTTCCAATTTCTATCGAGTCGTGGTTTTCCGATTTGTTGTTATCATTTATTATCTACCTTGATGACTTCTATTTTGGAATTTTTGGGTATATCCATTTTGATGGAATTGGAATCATTTCTTTGGAATTAATTCACGTCTTTGAATGTGAAATTTTGGTGATTGATTGTTTCGACAATCATTTTTATGCTTTGTCACTTTAAAAACACAAAGGTTTCTATACTAGTAGTAAATATTCAAACTCTTTCACAAAGATAATTTTAACGCTATTTTCAATATCAAACTCGTTTATAAAACCATTTTCCAACCTATTAGTATATACAAGCCTTTACCTCACTCGTATGAGAATTCTAATTAAACGGCTTAGTAAAACAAGTGGTATGAAATGCTTGCGTTCACTTTGTCGGTTAAATGTTAGACTCGTTCGATTGAAACTCTTGCGACAACTTTCGAGTGGAGATTTACAATTTGTTCACAAACTTAAGTTAAGCAAGTGGTTATGGGACATGAAGCTAAACTCATCTATTTACTAGCTTAGTGTAGTTAACACTTCTCGATGATCATTGATGATCATTTTATGTGATTTAGACTAGCTATATGATATGTTTCTTTGTCCACGTAGGGGACAGTACCTCGTTTTATTGAGTTTCGTCTCATTTCTTTTATAGGCTAACGACCTATGTATTCTTTGGAGTTTCTACTCAATTTTTATGGGCTAGCGACCCATATTCTTTCGTGGAGTTCGGTTCATCGGACATACCTTTGTACTACGTTGTTGTACTAGCTTATCAGGATCATCGGGCGTACCTTTGTACTACATCGTTGTTCCGAATTATTCAAGTTTCAGGTTCCACGGGCATACCGATATTGTACTATGTCGTTGCACCGGCTCTATGGTTAGCGACCATGGGATAGCGTCCTGTTTGTGATACACGTGTTGGTGAGTTTACATGCTCTCATTTATGATAGGCCTCCCCCTTTTGTAATTTCTGGATTTCTAATTGATGATTTCTAGAATTTTTGTTTCACCAATTTTTATGATTAGCATCGATATGAGGTCAATATTTGTGGTTTGGTGAATAGAGTAAAGAATATGACTTTCTTTTCGACGTTATGAGATTTCTTGAGATATTGTATGATTTTTGTTGTTGTCAAATGTATACTTTCCATAGTATGGCATTATTGTTATCATACGTTTTTGTTATATCTCATATTCTATCTCATATTTATCTGATATTTATAGCTAGACTGATCCGTTTATTATTTTCTTATTAAATAATACTCGGATCAGACCGAGATGTTACAGGTGCTTCTGCTTGACTCCTCATCTGGGATTATTATCTTGACTTTTGGCTAACTACATTAGATTTGTAGTTTTCGTTGATATACATTCGAGACAGAGACTCCATGATGTATACTTATTCTTTTGTGTAGTACTTGTAACTATTCCCTTATGATATTGTGGATCTTGTTAGACCACTACTCTGATATACACTTTTATGTGTAATATTCATGTTATTTCCGCCTTTGAGATATGAATTTCTATGACTGATTTGTATTATGATATTTCTATATTCGTTTCCGAAGATTATATAGCCACTGTGTAGTAGCTTTGAGTTTGTATCAGTGTGTCAGATTTCCTCTTGGAATGAAATGGATATTTTACTGTCTGCCATACCGGTGCTCGCACAAAGCAATTACTCGGATGGTCACTCCTCAACAGCCTTATTCTCCGCGCTAGTTGATGGCATTACCCCATAGTGTCCTTGGCTAGAGTGGGTATAGAGGTGGGGCATCACATTTGGAAATTTTCAATTAGAAGACATTGTGGATGATTCGATGAAAAGGATAAATACATTTACTTGAATAGCGCCACAATAAAAGTAATGTATATATAATAAATGCACAAATTTTATAAATGAGTTGAAGACAGTTCAAACTGTTCAAAAACCTATAACATTGTTATATGATAACAATGTCACGATACAGTTCGTAATAGAACCTAGAGCTCACCAAAAGTCGAGAGACATGCTACGAATTATTCCACATGATAAAGGTAGTTTATAAAGTCAAAGAAAGTGGATTGACATAGTAGATAATAGAAACATAATAGCTTGCTCATTCACTGAGGGACTATCCCAATTGGTATTGAGAAAACTAACTGGAGAAGTTGGAACAAGATTCCATAATTGACAACATGTGCAAGTCGGAGTTTGATAGAGCTAGATTTATGACCTAGGGAATTTTATGTAATTTGTTACACGTATCTCTAACTCGATAACCAATCTTGTTTGAAATAAAAGGTGTTTTCTTTATATTATTCATTTAATATAATGTGCTGCGTTAATTAATTAATTTAATTAAACGAATATTTAAGAGAAATCCATAAATGGCATGTTATGATAGCAGTTACAAAGTGTTGTAACCATGAGTAATTTATCACAGTAAAAACAAATATACCATTTTAAATATTCCTAGTCAAGATGTATCGAAACTGGATATAGATACATCTATTGAGACTAGAGCACGTAATTCTCTCCAAATTGGGGGCACAAAGGGTGTAACAAACTGAGACTTTCGACCCTCGAAAATTGATATCAATATGTTTGTTGTATACCATGCCAAATATTCAAGTGTCGGAAGTATTGATTCATTAGGATGAAGAAGAAAAGGTAGAAGAAAATAAACAATAACACAGAATTTCACAATCGCAGCGGAACAAAATATAATATATAATAACAGATTTTTATACAAAGGAATCTGTAACAGTTTATATACTTACAATCATCAAAGTACAAATACCCATACAACAATCTGGACAGTTATAGTAACTTGTTCTCATACATCGAAAATATAAACTAAGTGCGGAGATATGTCTCTGTCATCCAGCTCATCTTCTGAGCACCATAGCATCCTATTTGAAATCTGTAATACACGGTATGACCCGAGCACTAGTTTATTACACCCGAGTCAGTCTGCAAAACTAACGTGAGAAAACACACTGAATTTGAATTATTAAAGTTATCAAATCCTTTGAAAAAAGGTATCTCGTAAGTCCGCGTCACACATAAACACGACGGGTTTTTCCCTTACGATAACCAAAACATTTTATAGAAAATCCACTTATATTATAATAGTATCTAGATACAAATACTTATTCAAATAGCCGAAATTGCTACATTAATTAAATTCCAACATACTAGGCTTTACAAAAAAACCATAAGCCACATATTGGAGAATGGATCTCATACAATGACTGGGCTACTGGGGTACCGCCCATCACAGTACACCTTTAGAAAAATGTACCGAGGACCTCACGGGATCCCCTGCTACACAAGACCGGCCTACCCTTAACCTGGATAGACCGAATACTTTATCACCTCGGGTGTTCCCACCCTTAAAAATCGAGCACTCCCTTTTTCATGCACAACCATATCCATAATTTATATATGTATTTGAGGATATCCAGAAAAGTGATAATATACCCTATTTGAGTGCGACCCACATAGCATTGCCGCATTTTCCTTGTTTTATTCATTCCCAATTAATGAGGCTTGAGGCTAACGGTTACCTTTCAAGAATAATTCTACTTAGAATGCTCATCGTCCTCCAATGACGATGTTCTGATAGCATTTGTCCATATAAGTTGTCCTAGGTCTGGAAAAACCGAATCACTATCTTCACTATCCTCATGATATCCATTCGTAACGTTCAAACTAGATTAAAGTGGTTTTAGATAATTAAATTTGATCTTAGTCTCTTCGAAATGATTAACAAAATTGGCCAATGCTAATATTTGATTATTTAACTACCAAATAACATCCAAAAGAAGTTATTAGGCCCTATTATAATATTTTTTCCAAATTATTATTTGAAATATCTTTTCACATATATAATTCAAAATCTCTCTCAATATTTTAAAATGAATGTTGGTAGGAAATGAAAATTTTGGTTAAAGGTGAGTACTCATATTTACTAATTAATCCATAACTTATTTCAAGTATAATGATTGAAAAATTTAAATATGTTGAATGATTAATGTTTGCTAACTTGGTTGCAAATTGGTTGATTGTGTGATTGTTTATTTGGTTGATAACGTGTTTGATAAATGATAAGAGAAATGATTAGTAATTAACCATGGTTAATTAAATGAGAATTAAATCCATACAAATATGTGTATGGAAGTTATTTAGCCTCTTAATGATTTTAAATGATTTAAAATAGTTTAAATATGGTTTAAAACAAATTTGAAGTGTTTCGGACAAGTTTCGAAACAATTCACAAAATTGGTAAAAAACGAGCTCGTCGCGTAGTGACAATTCATAAATTTAGAGCTGTAACTTCAAATTTATGCAGAGAATGATTTATAAGTCGGATTTCATCGAAATAAAAATTCATTGGTTCACAATGATAATAGTTTTCCAACGAAGAAAGAAAATCAAGATTTCATTAAGTAGATTTTGAAATATGTCCAAAATAATTTTCTAAAAACATCGTGGTTTTATAGTTTGAAATCCAAAAAGGGATTCCTTTATAAATGATATTTTTTAAATAATTAAAAATATGAAATAAATTTGATAAATATATTAAAATGGTTTAAAAGAGATTTAAAATGGAAAATATAAATTTCAAATATTAAAAAGTTGTTTAAATCAAATTAGCTTATATAGCACTTTCCGTAGCACTTTTATGCTGCAAATTCTATAACCTTTTGTAATGTAGTTTAAAACTTAACAGTTCTTTCGTAAATCTTTTGTGAATGATTTTAAAGGAATAGTTAACTATTGTAAAGATGATTTGGAAGTTTTAATAAGAGTTCGAATAAATGGTTAAGAATAATTGTTTATACCACTTGAAAAAGTAAAGAAGATTGAATATAATAACAAACAGAGTATGTGGAAATGACTAGTACATTTGTCTCGCCAGTGAGATCTGGGAAGATAAAAACAAGGTGTTTAACTAAGGCTAAGGCTAAGGATAGAGCAACCAGTGCGGGCCTGGCCTATGTTTTCTCCTTTTAGGCGAGGGGTAGAACTTATCGAAAGGAAAGCACAGATGCTCTAAAAGATCATATTTAAGTTTTTCCAAATTAAAAGAAAAGAATCAAATTCTTTGAATGTTAATTAACCCCTTAACATCTTTTTATCGATGATTAGTTCGAAGGAACCGGGATCGGATTTGGGTGATTCCTATCAGAAGAACCGGGATTGGACTTGGGTGATTCCTATTCGAAAATCACTTCAAACTAATTTTAGAAACCCCACATAAACATAACATCTTTTTATCGATGATTAGCATGAAGGAACCGGGATCGGATTTGGGTGATTCCTATCCGAAAACCCCTTCAAACTAATTTTCGAGATAAAAAATATTGAAGATAAAGATCGTTGAAGACAAAGATCTTCATGATGTAGGATTACTTACCATTAGTCCTTGGAGGTGAAATTTACCACATCTAAGGTGACAGTAGTACTCTGTTACGAAAATCTTCGATTTTCAAGAATATGATTTGAAGTTAAGAAAGAAATCTTTGATTAAGATTTAATGAATGATTTGGTAATATTTTCCCCAGGTTAAAAGTTATAATTTGAATATAGGAAATCATTGATTAAGAGTAAAGTAATGATTTGGAAAGGTTTTCATAAGTAAAAGAGAAAATGATTTGGAATTATATCAAGATTTAAGAAAGGTTTAAATAAACCTAATGATTTCATAAATGAGGTTTAATGATTCCATATACTCTTGAAAAGAAAATGGAATAAATTGAAAAGAATGTATCTACGAAAGATATTTTATAAAAGATGAAGTAATTGATTGATGATTGATATCCACATATGAACTTAACATCTTTTAAAGCGATGATTGGCTTCGAAGGGACCAGGGTCAAATTTGGATAATTCCTATCTGAAAACCACTTCGAACCAATGTATAA
Organism: Allium cepa; assembly: GCA_030765085.1. NCBI lineage: Eukaryota > Viridiplantae > Streptophyta > Magnoliopsida > Asparagales > Amaryllidaceae > Allium > Allium cepa. The sequence continues at coordinate 750,242,610 of CM060931.1, read as the reverse complement.
GTTCGAATGTGAAGATATGTTGTAGATGATGATTATTAAAGACCATGGATCTTCATAGCTTGAGAACTACTTGTTGAACATGCTCTGGGTTGCTCCCATTATAGAGTTATTTATAGCAACGGTCTCCTCGTTGGGGAGATTTTTCGGATTGCAAGGACTGCTCGCTACTAGTGGTAGTAGGAGAGTGCCTTCGGTTTCGTTCGGTCCCAGAACAAACTTGTATGGAAGAATGTTTGACATTGCATTTCTGAGACATAACGTTTGACTTTTACAAATGTACATCTGCTTGGCGGCGGAGAAGGCAACTTCTCTTAGATTAACACCCTTCTCTAAGACATACGTGCTTAGAGGTTGTATGATTATGGGAGCCAAATAGTGACCAAAGGGGCTACTGGGGTACCGCCCGTCACAGTACGTGGCCTAGATCAACGTACCGAGGAGCCACCCTAACTCCCCTGCAACACAAGGCCGGAACCATCCCTTACTGGACAGTCCCGAACAAGACAACCCCGCAGTTGGTGTACATCCAACTGCCCACACAGCCGAAATGAAAAGGGACCTCTAGACAGGGATCAATCTTGCTCTCCAGTAGGGGCTACCCACGAAGCCTTGCTGCACCTCCCCTGTTTTAGCCATTCCCGGTTGATGAGGCTTGAGGTTACGATTACCTTTAGAGGACACATCTCTTAGAATGCTCATCGTCCACCTGACGATGTTCTGAAAGCATTCAATCCATACAAGTTCGTTCCGGGTTCGAACGAAACCGAAGGCATTATCTCGTTATACTCGTTTCGGAATCACCCTCAGAGTTAACGACAATAACCCTTGCACTCTGATTCACCATCTCGAACCTATAAGGACTAATTCCGTCAACTCATTACGGAATCACCCACAGAGTATACTGACTCATAGTCCTTACACCTCGAGTCTTCACAAAGCTCCACCTTGAATTCACGACCTAACGTTATTTGGAATCGATGTGGTTTTCGGATATTCAAATATGGAAACCCGATCCCGGTCTCATCGAAATCCAAAGCGTGTCTTTTAAGGCCAAGTTGTTTTAAAGGTTTAAAAACAATTCAATTATCTATATCCATGTTTAAAATTAAGATTATCATTCAAATGTTTTAGCCATTCCCGGTTGATGAGGCTTGAGGTTACGATTACCTTTAGAGAACACATCTCTTAGAATGCTCATCGTCCACCTGACGATGTTCTGAAAGCATTCAATCCATACAAGTTCGTTCCGGGTTCGAACGAAACCGAAGGCATTATCTCGTTACACTCGTATTGGAATCACCCTCAGAGTTAACGACAATAACCCTTGCACTCTGATTCACCATCTCGAATCTATAAGTACTATTCCGTCAAACTCATTACGGAATCACCCACAGAGTTATACTGACGTATAGCCCTTACACCTCGAGTCTTCACTCGCTCCACTTGGATTAACGACCTAACGTTAATTGGAATCGATGTGGTTTTCGGATATCCAAATATGGAAACCCGATCCCGGTCTCATCGAAATCCAAAGCGTGTCTTTTAAGGCCAAGTTGTTTTAAGTTTAAAACAATTCAATTCATTTATCTATATAAACAGATAGATAAATCACAGATTCACAATAGGTAATCAACATTATTATCACAACAGATAATCTACATTATCATTATCAATAGATAATTCAAATCATAATCACAATGCAACCAATGCATCCATATCACTCAATATTGCTTATCTCATTTCTAAGATTCAAACCAATCAAGCAAACAATATCATCCATCCCTATAAGCAATGATCTATACACACCATTTATAATTAATTTAAAATGAATTAAATTAACTACATCATTCTCTAATTAATTTAAAGTGAATTAAACTAATTACTTCATTAACATAAATCTTGCTTACATAACCTTAATTAATTACAAATTAATTAATTAATCATCTTCCAATTAATCACTTTAATTAATCACCTTTGATTAATTATTTCTTAATTACATTTAAGTAATTATTCTTTAATTAATTTCACAAATTAATTATACTTAACCAAATACAGTAATTAACTTTTAATTACTTCATTAAATTAATTAACTATAATTAATTACATTGAACCTTAATTAATTACAATTAATTACCCTTAATTACTTATTAATGATTAATTGATCCTAATTAATCAATCTTAATTAATCAAACTTAATTACATCATTAATTATTAATTAATGATCTTTAATTACATTTTAATTAATTACTTTATTTAAATTAATTACATTAAGAAATTAATCTTAATTTGAACCATAATTGTTAATCATCCTTGATTAACACATTCAGTAATTAACTACCTTTAATTACTTTACCAAATAAATTAATTACTCTTTAATTAATTATCTCAAATTAATCCCTTGATTAATTCACAAAGTAATTATACTTAAATTACTTCATTTATCAAATCATCTTCAATTAATTACATATAGTAATTACCCATTAATTACTTCTCTAAATAATTCCTCTTCATTTAATTACATTAAGTAATTATACTTCATAATCCTTTATTGATTATTTTAAATTAATTAAACTGAATTAATTAACTTAATCTAATCAAATTAAACTCAATTAATTACAATAAGTAATTACTTCCTTAATTACTTAACAACTTAAACAATTGATTATCTTAAATTAATTAATCTAATTAATAATTGATCACATTAATTAATTATTAAATAATCCTTAGTTAATGACCTTCATTAACTATTAACAATTCATTAATTATTTGTTTCTAAAATAATTAACTTATTTAAATCATTATTAATTACAATTTAATTAATCATTAATCCATTAATTAATTCCTAATTAATTAAATAATTAAGTGTAAACTAAAACTTAATTAATCTATTATTACTTGATTAATTAATTATTAATTATTAATTAAAAATCAATCTTATTTAATTAATTATTCTTAATTACAAGTTAATTATTCAAATAATAATTAATCTTAAACCTTTAAGATTAAACCTTTAATTACTTTGAGTAATTATTTATTTCACTAATTTATTAAATAAATTAATTATTCATTTAACTATCCTAATAATTAAATGAAATATAAAACCTTAAATTATTACTTAACTTTAACAAGTTTAAAATCAATTTAACCTTTTAAATTTAAAAAAAAAATAAATAATATTTCCACTTATAAAAGAAATTTTTACAAAAGTTAAACAAATTTCTTTTAAATTAAAACATTTAAATTTTACATTATCATTCAAATTTGTTTCAAACACTTATATTTATAAAACTTAAATTTAATTTGAAACAAAGATTCATATCCAAATTTGAGTCAATTCTAAACTTTGTTTAAACATTACTTAATTTCAATTTCAAAATTTACATTCAAATTTCTTTTAAAAACATTTTTAACAATAAACTACTTAAAAGTATTTTAAACAAATTTGAATTCTAAAAACTCATTCCTTTCCATCTTAATATTAAATTAACTTGAATTCATAATTTAAATTAGATTTAAAACATATTTTAAATCTTGCTTACACTTTTTAAATTTAAGTTTAAATTTTTGAGAATAGGTCAAGTTTTAAATCTGAATAAATCTAACCTGTGCAAACTCAAAAACAGCTCGAGTAAAACTCGATTTAGCAGTTTCATTTGAATACACTTAGATCTTTAAGGTACTATTAGTTTTAACAAACCTGTAACATGCAAATACAGCTCATTTAACACCCCGAGACCCACACTGCTACTCCGAGTCAAACACTCAAATACTTCGAGTCCAAAATTACCATGCTTCGAGCAAAATCACGATACACCCAAACCAAACTCGAGTATACTTCTTCCCCAAAAACATCTGACACGCCAAAATCCACGTGCACCTGCACCGCCGCAACAACCACCACCTACCCCTCGCGACCACCCACACACGTCGGCTATCTCCTCACAATGCTAATTCGATCAACAGGAAATCTGCAGAGGCCCTAAATCTAATTTGAGCATTCAAGCTCAAAAATACAAATAAAAGTCAAAGCCTGTAATCGCCTTCAACACCTAACCCCGACCACCAGAGAAGCTCCACCCCCGGCCACGACTACTTCTACACCCCAACTTCCTCGCACCTGAACCTGGAAGAACTCGATCACTTCTACAAGCCGTGCCGACCAAAACAATTAACCTAGTTAAAAACTAGGGTTCCAGACAAGAAATCATCACCGCTGCCCCCTCGATGATTTGCATCGCCATCCAATATTTTTCCACGATTCTTCGACCATTCCTCCACCATCAGGAAAGACCCCGATCATCCCGATCCACTAGATCACCAGATGTAACTCAAAATACCCAAACTGATCAACCAAGAATTTCTCCTTCATTCTTTAACTAAAAATTATGATTTCCTTCTTAAAAATCATGTTTTGAGTTAGGGATTCAATTTGTGATCCTGAATTGATGAATTGGAATGTTGGAATTTTTACTTATAATCAGTTTGTTCTTTTGTTTTTGATTCCAGAGCCATTTAAATTTCATTTTAAACTTACTCAAAATTTTAAACATTGATTTATGATAAATCAAACAACATTGGCTTATATTCCAAGTCCTAACAGTTGTTAGATCAAAAGATAATGATTTTTGTTTGCAAATCTGGGTCTTGAAACAAAGAACAGAGAACTCAATGAAACAAACATTCACACATTTACATTCAAGTGTTCACAGATAATTCATAAATATATATGCAAAAACTACTCATCTATATCCACAAAAATCATAATTATCACAGAAATCAATCATGCAACTATGTTAAACTTAAGTTATTTTAATAAAAATGTTACTCACCTTAATTTTTGAGCAGAGCATCCAGTTTCAGATAAGCTTGTATTGGAATATGTTTCAATTTCCAGAACTTCAATTTGCCTTACTTTATTTAAACTGCAGTTTGCTATTAAAACTTGCTTTTATAAAATTCTTTCCTTGATCCCATTTTAATTACTGCAAATGCCTTTACTTCTAGAAAACAATGCAAGTTTGGTTGATGAAGCTCAAAACTTTGCAGGCCTTCAAAATAATGTATGCAGGTTTGTGTTTGCAGAATTGTTTTCAAAACAGAGAAGGGGAAAGACTGCAGGTCTTTTGAGTGAAATTGCTGTAATGCCATGCTCCCTGATCTACAATTGCATGCATGCTTTTCGGATGAAACTGCAGTTGCATGCATGCCCTTGCATTGCAGAATTGAATCTCAGGTTACAGTTTTGAAGAGGCTACAGGTTTAAACTAGATTTTCATTTCAGGTTTAATTGGTTTCTGGTTTTGGAGATAACTTCAGATTGTAGTAGCTTAATTTAGTTAGAGGAAATACTAGTTTACGGATTGGGTTTTTGAGGGGGATTACAGATTTGTTCTTGAGCAAATTTTCTGGTTTTAAAGAAGAAGTTTGCAGATTTTATTTGAATGTTGATTGAAAATTTCTCAAGTTATGAAAAGAACAAGAAAAAGAGAATGAGGTTAAGAGCCAAAGTTTATATAAACAAAATGTTTGATTTAATTAAAATAAAGAAAAAAGAAAAATTGAATAAGACACTTGTATTAATCTTAACATTTGTCACTTTGCTTATTTTATGGCTCAACATGTGTCATTTGAGTGTGTTAAGAGACTAACACATGTATTATGTGTATTTTAATTTCAATATAAATTGTTTACAAAAGCTTTTAAATCTAAATTTACTATTCTTATGTATATATATAAATGAATTTATCTCTTTTTAAATTTAAAATAAATGAAAACAAAACAATTTATAAATATGAACTTATTCAAATATTTTTATGTATTCATTCTTTCAAATTTCATAACATCAAAAAATTCAAATTTAAAATTATCTTATCAAACCCAATTATGTTCATAAGAACTAAGTATTATCATTACCAATTGAAAATAACAAATTAAACAATTTAATATAATTTATAAAAGAGATTATAATTTACTTTTATTACTTAAAATATTAAAATCATTTGTTATTAGTAATTTAAACTTCTTATATAAAATTTCAAACAACATTTAAAAAGAAAGAAAAACAAAACAAAGCTTTTATGTTATTCTAATTTAAATTCATATTGAAACTAATCAAATATATTTTAAACAAATAAGATTTACATTTAATATTTACAAACCATATAATTATTTATTGAATTGCTTTATTTACTAAATTTCAAATCAAAGCTTATATATTTATAATCCATACAATTTTATATATATTATAAACAAAAACAATTTATTAGCTTTAAAAAGATACAATCTTCCAATTTAAATATTTATTAAAAGAAGATTATTAAATCAATTCTAATTTTATTATCAAAAATTATCAAATCAATTTAATTTTCAGCACAAATTATTAAATTTATATTGCCCAAATTTCCGGGATATCACATTCCTCCTTCCTTAAAAGAATTTCGTCCCCGAAATTTAAAACAAAGGTAATTTAATAATCTATCTTAAGATTTTATTTTAAAACACAAGCATATATTATCAAACATATGCTAACAACCAAAGCAACCAATTCAAACAAAACAAACCTAATTTTCCAGAAAAACCTGGATAAAATTTCCTAGAGTTTCCCAAATATAAATATCGGGATACTCGCTCTATAGAATCCAAACAACCTATACTACTAGGCTACAAAGCTCCTATCCAACTAGATCTACAAAAATTAAACAGTATGTCAGACTATGGATAAGTCTGACTCATCAATCACATCCTCATGAACTGCTGGTTCCACAACCAGAGATAGATCATACACGTACTCCCTCAGAGATACGTGAAACACATTCAATTCCAGTTATCCAAACTGGCAACTCAACCTTGAAAATCAAACACCAATCCTCAAGAACACAGAAAAGATCCTAAACACCTCGGAGCTGACTTATCCAGTCTTACTCAATCTCAAAGCTCCTTAGATCAGAGAAAATCAATCTCCGACTCCGGAATTCAAATTCCTTCGTCTCTTATCCACAAAACACTTCTGACGATCATGGGCTGCCTTCATCTCTTCTAATCAGCTCAACCTTCGCTGATTCCTTTAGAGACACCCATAACCAAAGACAATCCAATACAATGATCTCCTCAAGATCAATCCAAACCAAGAACACCAACGCTACTCCATAAACAACAGAAAATTACTTACTTCTCCTATCCGAAAAAAAAATATAAAACAAAAACATTACCACCATGCTTCCACTGCACAACTCTGATAACTCCAGAGAATACTTAAACTATCGCAAGTCACTTTTGCGATCAACCAGTCCAATATCCAAGGAAAACTGTTCTCTCTTTACCAAATCAGAACAGCTTACGCTTATCTAGACAATCCATCGAAGAAATGGAATCCTTTCTGCTGCTTCTGAACTCCTTCAGAAAAAAAACTGCTAACCAGAAGACCTCCTTGCCAGCACAGGACACTCCGAGCTGCATTGCTGACATCGACGCCAAAGAATTCCTAATCCAAAGCTCTTTGAGAAATTCAGGACTCAAACCAGACAGAAACATCTTGCTGAACCCAGCCACAACACCGAAGCAGACTCACCTCCTTAACTTGTTCCAAAGAAAAATCTTCGGAAATATCCATAGGCACTGCATCTCATCACGCAGCTACTACTTCCTTGAGATATCAAGATATCATCACTCACTTCTGCCCAACCGACAGATCCAAACCTTACTCATCCAACTTTCAAAGATAGACTCCGAACCTTTACAGGTTACCTTCAGAGATCAATAAAATCCTTACATCAAGCAAAACTCACTTCGAGACGGTATTAGGTCTACAGTCTCGACAGATACACTTCCAACCTCAACATTCAAATTCCAACCAATGGTAGTAGTCGTGTTACACACCCACTACCTTATCTACCTTTATAGCCTATATTGGAAAACCTGAACGGGTAACCCAACAGATAGGTAGAAATAATTAAATATATATAAGTATATTAAAAATTACAAATACGCTCTCTCAGGAAAGACACCACTCCAGAGCCTAGGTATTCACTCAACCTAACGCTCTGATACCAAGATGTCACGACCCGACTTTCACTCCCAGAAAATCGCGTCATGAATTAAGAAAGAAAGGGATAGAAGAAGAAAAGAAAGAAGAGAAGAAAGAAACAACACAAGAATCTCAACAGCGGAAACGAATAAATTATATTTATAACAAAGTATTACATAGTATACATCAATTATCAGAGTACACAGACATATACAACACATACTAGACAGTTATAAACACCTGTCTAGTTATTACAACTCAAATCAAACACAACACTCAGAGATACCAAACACAGCGGAATTATATAACTATACGCAGAAGCCTCCTGCTCCATATGCTCCTCCACAAATCGTCAAAGCCAATCCTGAATCCTAACCTGAATTCTCTTGACTACTCATAAAAATTTGAGTACCCAAGAGTTAAAGAAAAACAGAAATAACTCCGGGTCAGACATGGGTCTGGTGTGAGTAACAGGTTAAAGTTGCTTAACTTTAAAAATCCTTTGAAAAGAAAAGGTATCACGTAAGACTTCCCACACATAAACATGGAAAAGTTTTTACCTTACGCTAACCAAAACATTTGATAGGAAATCAGATGATATTATAATAGTGTCTAGGGTTTTCAAATAAAGTACAGAAATAGCTGAAATGCTTACATCTCACATTCCAACATAGTTGGGCACAACTAATACGTACGGCACTTATTGGATTTTGGATTCCATCAATGGCAGGGCTACTGGGGTACCGCCCGTCACAGTACGTGGCCTAGATCACCGTACCGAGGAGCCACCCTAACTCCCCTGCAACACAAAGCCGGACCCGTTCCTTACTGAACAGTTCCAAATAAGACAACCCCGACGGTTGTCATGATCAACCGTCCCACACAGCCGAAATATAAAGGGACCTCTAGACAGGGGTAAATCTTACTCTCAAGTGGGGGCTACCCACGAAGCTTTGCTGCACCTCCCCTGTTTTAGCCATTCCCGGTTGATGAGGCTTGAGGTTACGATTACCTTTATAGGACATATCACTTAGAATGCTCATCGTCCACCTGACGATGTTCTGAAAGCATTCAATCCATACAAGTTCGTTCCGGGTTCGAACGAAACCGAAGGCATTATCTCGTTATACTCATTTTGGAATCACCCTCAGAGTTAACGACAATAACCCTTGCACTCTGATTCACCATCTCGAATCTATAAGACCTATTCCGTCAAACTCATTACGGAATCACCCACAGAGTTATACTGACGTATAGCCCTTACACCTCGAGTCTTCACTTGCTCCACTTAGATTCACGACCTAACGTTAATTGGAATCGATGTGGTTTTCGGATGTCCAAATATGGAAACCCGATCCCGGTCTCATCGAAAACCAAAGCGTGTCTTTTAGGGTCCAAGTTGTTTTAAGTTTAAAACAATTCAATTCATTATCTAAGCATACACAGATAGATAATTCACAACACCACAGATAATCAACATTATCATTATCAACAGATAATTCATACCATAATCAAATAATACATATTATCATCCAAAAGCAACCAATGCATCCATATCACATACACCATTCGTCTCACAACTGAGATTACAAACTATACCAAACAATCAATACCATTCATCAAACATAAGCAAATGATCTACTGATCTCACTTTCTATAATTAATTTAAAATGAATTAAATTAATTACTCAATCTCTAATTAATTTAAAATGAATTAAATTAATTACTTCATCATCAATTCTGTTTAACTTAATCATCTATTGATTATAAATCAACTTATAAATCATTATTCATTATTCTTTTCAATTAATCATTACTGATTAACTATCTCTAATTACAATAAGTAATTAGCATTTAATATTAACCACACAAGTTAATTATATTAAACCCTACATATATATTAATCACCATTGATTAATAACCATTCAGTAATTAACTATATTAATTACTCAACCCATAATTAATTATTCTTAATTAATTATCTAAATTAATCCCCTTGATTAATTTCAAAGTAATTTAAAATCCAAATTAATTCGAAAATAAATATCCTTAATTACATTCTATAATTATTAATTAATTACTTCCTTAAGTAATTACAAATTCATTAATTACATAAGTAATTATCAACAATTCAACAAATGTTTAAATCAATTAAACTTAATTAATTAATCTAAACAAATCATATTAACCTTAATTAATTACATTAAGTAATTAATTCACTAATTACTTTCATTAAGTAATTAAACTTAAATAATTGATTATTATTTAATTAATTAATCTAATTAATTATCAAAAATTAATCACAATAATTAATTGTTAATGACTTCATTAACATTCCTTAATTACTTAATTAAGAGATTAACTTATACTAATCACCATTAGTTATTAAGTAATTAATATTTAATTACTATTTAATTAATCTCTAATTATTAATTAACTAAGTGTTAATTAAAATCTTAATTAATCATTAGTCACTTGATTAAATAAATCTTAATCATAGATTAAAATTTAATTAACCATCCTTAATTATAGATTAATTAAACTAATTAATTAATCTCAAATTAAACTAATCATCATTAATTATTTAATTAAACATCCACATTATTAATTAATTAAATAATTAACATTCATCTTAATTACCTTCATAATTAATGAATCCAATCATTAATCTTTTATTTATCTTAAGATAAAACATTTCTTATTTAAATTATGCATTTAAAAACAAAATGTTTTAAGATTTACATTAATTTCCATTTAACATTTCTTTAAACTTTAAAACTCAAACTTATTGAAATAAGATTTTAAAACAATACAACTTAATCTTATATGTTTACAAGAAACATATATTTTATTAATAAGTTCAAAAAGAACTTAGATTTCCATTCAAATCAAATTCAAATCAATTTTAAAAATTACTTTAAAACTTCAAAATTGAAAAATAACTTCCATTTTCATTTTAGCTTTAACTCTTTAGAACTCTTTCTACCCTTTCACCTTAAATTCAAATGTAAATCATTTGAAAGAAATTTAGATTTTAAATTTTTATTTAAAAACTGAAGTTTCAAATTTAAATCCAGATTTAAAACTCAGTCTTGAATTCATTTTGAATTCCTAAATTAAATACTTAACCTCTTACTTCAAATGCAAAACAATAATGCATTTTATATTTGAAGGTTTAAAATCAAATTTAAATTTAAAAACATAAATGTTTTCAAATATCTGACAAATTAAATTTGAATTCATATTCAAATTCCAGGTTTAAAAACTAAATTTCAAACTCCACTTGAAATTTAAACTCCCCTTCTCATTTTAAAACAGAAACAGTTTTCTGTTTTTAAAAAATCAAACTTTGAGATTTTCTGAATTTAAACTATTTCAAAAGACCAAAATTTAAACTTATTTGAATTCATTATTAAATTCAGTTTTTAAAATCCAGAGTCTCAATATAGTTTGCATTTTGATTCAAACTTCATAAATCTGGAAACAGATTCCCTGTTTTTTTTTTTTCAAACCAAATTTGAATTTTGCATTTAAATTATGATAAATTTAAAATTCAAACTTTTTGAATTCATTTTTAGATTCAGGTTTAACCCTAAGTTCAAATTTCCAGTTTAAATTCAAACTTTACTTTAAAAAAAATTCTTAAATAAACAGAACAGTTCTGTTTAGCTAAACCTGAACAATGCAACTCGAGGCAATCCATTCTGCTTCGAGTCAGTTACTTACATGCTTCGAGTTTTCCCTTCAGTTAACCCGAGTCCATCCCGAGTCACAATTCCCTGCAACCCAAACAAAATAACACAACCTGAAACAGCTATGCATCCACTGCCTAACCTGTCAACACCATTATCTCCCAACTCCGACCACCATCATCGACCGAACTCCGGCATTAGCTTCATTAATACACCATCTATCCTTCACCAAAGAATCCTTGAACTCGATTCACTCTAGAAGCAACAGCCCTAATTTTCCCTATGCCCAGTAAACTAGGGTTCATCACCTCAAATCCCAAATTCCAATCACAAACTTGATTTGCATACCAATTCAATAATTTTCCTATGTTTATTGGTAGCTACATTATCTTCAGTAGCAAATTCATTCCAAACAAATGCCAACATCTCCAGTGTTTACCAAATATGTATAATACTGTAATATTAAAACTGCCCTTTATCCTTGACACTTTAAACTTAAATTTTTGATCTAAAATTCTTGATTTTGCTTATGATTAAGTTAGTAAACCTGAAACATTAATTTATGATTCCTACATTTTCTAAATTTTTTACAGAATTTAGTTTATGTTTTATGGATTCAGACATCACAGAAAACAAATCAACTTATATAGCCTTAAAACTTATTTTACCATGTAATAAACCCATTTACATTCAAATGCTAATCCATGGTAACAACCAGATTAATGCAAGAAAAACTACTTATCAAATTTTAACCTAAACTATAGCTATCAGATCCCTGAAATCAATACATGCATTGCATTCATATATGCACAGGCAGTAAAAATGAAAACATGTACAAACATTTAACTCAGTATAAAATCAAGCAAGTAATCCTACTTAATTTACTTTAAATTAAGTGTTACTCACCTAATTATGCAGAATGCAGAGCACAATCAACTATACAGGTTCCATTCCAGATTTTAAAAGATGAAATGCAGGCTCCTTGATGCTCTTTTAAAACATGCAGGCTCTCCTTGCTTTTAAATTGAAATGCAGGCTTGAATTTGCTTTTAAAATGCAGACCCCTATCTTGCTTCCAGATTATGAAGTTTAATGCATGCAGGCTTCCAATTTGTTGTGCAGGTGAGAATTTTGGAAAAGAGGAGTTTTGAATGTAAAGTTTTACAGTTTTGAGATATGCAGTTTTGGATTTTGGTGAAAAAGAGTTGAATGCAATGTATATGCAAACTTGAATATGGTTTGAGAATGAAGATTTTGGGTTTTCTTGATTAAGGAATGAGAAAAAAATAATGTAAATGAATGAAGACACAAATGATATGAATGTATTTTCAGAAAATGAAATAAAGAAAAAGAAAATAGAATTGACACATGTCATTTTAAATAGATGATAAGATTACATTTGTTAGCTTTAAGTCTTAATATATGTACACTTGTCTTCATAAAACATGTTTAATTAAAGTTAATAAGCATTAAGCCTAGTTAATTAAATCTTATACATAATTATGAATTAAATAAATTTCTAAAGAACAAAGCAAGTATTACTATTATAAATAAAATGATATACAAGTAGTTTATTTGAAAAGAAACCTTTAAAACAAATTTATAAAAGAGTTTGTAAAATATTTTAATATACAACTTGAATGAAAAATGAATTTTTAAACCAATTAAGACATTTATCTCATATATAAAATCATATAGTATTTAATTAAATATTTTTTATGAAGACAAGTGTACATATATTAAAATTATAAATATATTTAAATTTAAATATAAAACTTACTTTAAGAATTTCTAAAAAAACAGAACAGTTTCTGTTAAATTTTAAACCTCTTACATTCTTGAATTTAAAATGTTTTCAAATTCCAGATTTGAATTATTTAAATCCATAACTAAATTCAAGTTCCACCTGATTTCAAATTCCAAGTTTACATTCCTATTATCACTTCAACACTATTTAAAATAAACTGGAAACAATTCTGTTTCCTATATGCAGGCCTGAAACAAAGATGCTGTACTCGAGTCACCCTATTTTGCTTCGAGTCAGAAGCTTACTTGCTTCGAGTTAATTATCAAATTACCCGAGTCCATCCCGAGATAAAAACACTGCAACCCAAAACCAACCCAAACCTGGAACAGCCTATACCCAAGCTTCCTAAAACCTGTCAACGCCGATATTTCACAACTCCGACCATCATCATCGTCCAAACTCCGGCACTAGCTTCATCACTTCACCATCCATCAATACCCCAAACATCTTTGAACTCGATGCACAGAGGAGTTCGAAATCGACCCAAAACTGTAACCCACATAAACTAGGGTTCATCACAGTAATGCCACAATTCAACCCCAAATTTGAATTGTAAATCAATTCAATAATTCTCTAGTGATCTATGATATATCTACTACTTCCAGAAAACAAATTCATCCAGATCAAGAAGGAAAACTGTTTATCAAATTTGAACTTAAGCTATAGCAATTAGAACTTTGGAATCAAACATGCATTGCATTCCTATTTACCAGACAGTAAAAAAAAAAAACATGTACAAAACTTAACTCAGCAGATAACAAACAATGCAATCCTACTAAATTTATTTTAAATTAAGTGTTACTCACCTGTTATTTGAAAATTGCAGAGCACAATTCAACTTGCAGAGCCCAGATTGAAAATTATGAAAATAAAGTGCAAAATACATTTGTGACTTGGAATTTTGAAACTGAATTTAAGTTGAATTCAAATAAGTTTGAATTCTGTTTTCTTTGAAATAGTTTGAATTCAGCAAAATTCAAAGTTTGTTTTTTTAAAATAATGCAGAAAAACTGTTTTCTGTTTCATATGTAAATATAAAGTTTAAATTTGCAGGTGAAGGTTTTAAAACTGGGTGTAAGTTTGAAAATTTAAATATGAATTCAAATTTGATTTATCTGGTATTTGAAATCATTGATGGTTTTTAAATTTAAATTTGATTTTCAAACTCTTTGTGGAAATGCATATGTGATTTGCATTTGGAATGGAGGGTTAAATATTTAATTTAAGAATTCAAAATGAATTCAATCTGAGTTTTTAAATCTGGATTTAAAATTTAGACTTCAGTTTTTAAATAAAGATTTAAATTTAAATTTCTTTCAAATGATTTACATTGAATTGAAAGTGTAAAATATAGAAAGAGTTTTAAAGATTTAAAACTAAAATGAGTTTAGAAGTTATATTTCAATTTTGAAATTTTAAAGTAATTTTTAAAATTGATTTGAATTTGATTTGAATTGAAAATTTAAACCCTTTTCAACTTATTAATTGATTATATGTTTCTTGTAAACATATAAGATTAAGTTGTAATGTTTTAAAATCTTATTTTAAATAAATTTGAGTCTTTAAGTTTAAAAGAAATGTTAAATTGAATTTAATGTAAATTTAAAAACATCTTGTTTTTAAATGCATGATTTAATAAGAAATGATTATCTAAAGATAAATAAATGTTTAATGATTGGATTCATTAATTATGAAGGTAATTAAGATGAATATTAATTATTTAATTAATTAATAACGTGGAAGTTTAATTAAATAATTAATGATTTTTAATTTGATTTGAGATTAATTAATTAAGTTTAATTAATCTATAATTAAGAATGGTTAACTAAATTTTAATTTATAATTAAGATTTATTTAATCAAGTGATTAATGATAATTTAGATTTTAATTAACACTTAGTTAATTAATAATTAGAGATTAATTAAATAATAATTAAATAATTAATTACTTAATAATTAATGATGATTAATATAAGTTAATTTCTTAATTAAGTAATTAAGAAATGTTAATGAAGTCATTAACTCAAGATAGTTAATTAATGTGATTAATTTTTGATAATTAGTTAGATTAATAAATTAATAATAATCAATTGTTTAAGTTTTAATTACTTAATGAAAGTAATTAGTGAATTAATTACTCAATGTAATTAATTAAGGTTAATGTGATTTGTTTAGATTAATTAATTAAGTTTAATTAATTTAAACATTTGTTGAATTGTTGATAATTATTTATGTAATTTAAGAATTTGTAATTACTTAAGGAAGTAATAATTTATAATTACAGGATGTAATTAAAGATATTTTGATTTAGAAGTAATTTGGATTTAAATTACTTTGAAATTAATCAAGGGGATTGATTTAGATAATTAATTAAGAATAATTAATTATTGAGTTGAGTAATTAATGTAGTTAATTACAGATTGATTATTAATCAAGGGTGATTAATATATATGTAGGGATTGGTTTTAGATTAATTACTAATGTAATTAATTAAGTAATTAACTTGTGTAATCAACTTATAAGCTAATTACTTATTGTAATTAGAGATAGTTAATCAGTAATGATTAATTGAATGATGATTTATAAATTGATTTGAAATCAATGAATGGTTAAGTTAAGCAGGATTTTGATGATGAAGTAATTAATTTAATTCATTTTAAATTAATTAGAGATAGAGTAATTAATTTAATTCATCTTAAATTAATTATAGAAGTGTGATCATTTGATCATTTGCTTATGTTTGATGATTGGTATTGGTTGACTGGTTTGGTTTGTAATCTCAGTTATGAGATGAATAGAGTATGTGATATGGATGCATTGGTTGCTTTTGGATGATAATATGTATTATCTGATTATGATATGATTATCTATTGATAATGATAATGTTGATTATCTGTGGTGTTGTGAATTATCTATCTGTGTATGCTTAGATAATGAATTGAATTGTTTTAAACTTAAAACAACTTGGCCTTAATAAGACACGCTTTGGTTTTCGATGAGACCGGGATCGGGTTTCCATATTTGGATATCCGAAAACCACATCGATTCCAAATAACGTTAGGTCGTTAATCCAAGTGGAGCGAGTGAAGACTCGAGGTGTAAGGGCTATACGTCAGTATAACTCTGTGGGTGATCCCGTAATGAGTTTGACGGAATAGGTCTTATAGATTCGAGATGGTGAATCAGAGTGCAAGGGTTATTGTCGTTAACTCTGAGGGTGATTCCAAAATGAGTATAACGAGATAATGCCTTCGGTTTCGTTCGAACCCGGAACGAACTTGTATGGATTGAATGCTTTCAGAACATCGTCAGGTGGACGATGAGCATTCTAAGTGATATGTCCTATAAAGGTAATCGTAACCTCAAGCCTCATCAACCGGGAATGGCTAAAACAGGGGAGGTGCAGCAAAGCTTCGTGGGTAGCCCCCACTTGAGAGTAAGATTTACCCCTGTCTAGAGGTCCCTTTATATTTCGGCTGTGTGGGACGGTTGATCATGACAACCGTCGGGGTTGTCTTATTTGGAACTGTTCAGTAAGGAACGGGTCCGGCTTTGTGTTGCAGGGGAGTTAGGGTGGCTCCTCGGTACGGTGATCTAGGCCACGTACTGTGACGGGCGGTACCCCAGTAGCCCTGCCATTGATGGAATCCAAAATCCAATAAGTGCCGTACGTATTAGTTGTGCCCAACTATGTTGGAATGTGAGATGTAAGCATTTCAGCTATTTCTGTATTTTATTTTGAAAACCCTAGACACTATTATAATATCATCGGATTTCCTATCAAATGTTTTGGTTAGCGTAAGGTAAAAACTTTTCCATGTTTATGTGTGGGAAGTCTTACGTGATACCTTTTCTTTCAAAGGTTTTTCAAAGTTAAGCAACTTTAACCTGTTACTCACACCAGACCCATGTCTGACCCGGAGTTATTTCTGTTTTTCTTTAACTCTTGGGTACTCAAATTTTTATGAGTAGTCAAGAGAATTCAGGTTAGGATTCAGGATTAGCTTTGACGGATTGTGGAGGAGCATATGGAGCAGGAGGCTTCTGCGTATAGTTATATAGTTCCGCTGTGTTTGGTCTCTGAGTGTTCTGTTTGTATTGAGTTGTAATAACTAGACAGGTGTTTATAACTGTCTAGTATGTGTTGTATATGTCTGTGTACTCTGATAATTGATGTATACTATGTAATACTTTGTTATTAATATAATTTATTCGTTTCCGCTGTTGAGATTCTTGTGTTGTTTCTTTCTTCTCTTCTTTCTTTTCTTCTTCTATCCCTTTCTTTCTTATTTCATGACGCGATTTTCCGGGAGTGGAAGTCGGGTCGTGACATCTTGGTATCAGAGCTTTTTGAAAATGAATGCAGGTTCTCTTTGTTTGAAAATGATATGCAGAGCTTCAACTTGATGAAGATTGAAATGCATGTTTGCTTCTCAATGGTACATGCAGGTTTGTATATGGTTGAAGAATGTAGATTTGTTTTGAAACAGAGGAGTTTGAAAAGAGGAGCTACAGGCTTTAATGAAATGCAGATTTGAATTTTGGAGAAAACAGATTGTATATTGGAATGCAAATGTGTGCAGATTTGAAAATGCAGTTTGCATATGGATGAGAATGAGATTTGGTTTTCTCTTTTATTAAGGAATGAGAAAATGAATATGAATGAATAGCAAAATGATATGAATGAAAATTTTCAGAAAATGAAATAAAAGAAAAAGAAAATAAATTTGACACTTGTCACTTTAAAATAAAGATAAGATTACATTTGTTAGCTTAAATCTTTAATGTACAAACACTTGTCTTTATAAATTAATTAGTGTTAAAAGTTAGAGTTAATAAAGTATTAAACATAGTTAATTAAAGTAAATAAGCATTAAGCCTAGTTAATGAATTCTTATGCAAAATTATGTATTAAATAATTCTAAAGAACAAAGAAAAACAATACACAATTAAATCATTTGAAAAAGAAACTTTTAAAACAAATTATAAAAGGGTTTGTAACATAATTTAATATACAATTTGAATTAAAAATGAATTTGAAACTAATTAAAACATTTATCTCAAATTTAAAAACACATAGTTATTTAATTAAATATTTTTGAAAAGCTCAAATTAAAAATATATCACCATTCCTGTTTACAAAACATATTAAAATTATGCTATACCAATTTAACTAAAAACAACTTGTCTGTTTAAAATATATATAAATACATATACATTATTAAATAGAAAACAATTTATTAACTCATTAAAAATAATTTCACAAATTAAATAATTAAATAAAGAAGATTATTTAAATCAAATCAAATTTATTAATCAAAATTATTAATTCAATATAAATTTAAATCCAGATTATTAAATTTATATTGTCCAAAATTCCGGGTCGTTACAATCCTTCCCCCTTAAAAGAATTTCGTCCCCGAAATTTAAAACAAAGGCAATTTAATAATCTATTTACAGATTTTATTTTAAAACACGGCATATGTTAAACATATACCAACAACCAAAGCAACCAATTCACATAATCAGAACAAATCTAATTATCCAAAAAAATTTCGGATAAAACTTCACGAGTTTCCCCGGTATATATATATATCGGGATACTCGCTCTATCGAATCCAATCAATCAATACTACTAAGCTATAGAGCTCCTAACAACCATTCTATACAGAATATCAGACTACAAACGAGTCTGACTCAACAAACAAACCAATCCTAAACTGCTGGTTCTACAACCAGAAATATCAAACACATACTCCCTCAGAGATATGTGAAACATACTGAATCCCAGTTATCCAAACTGGCAATTCAGCTCTAGAAAACCAAACACTGGTCTTACCCAACACAGAAGAAACCAAAACACTTCGGAGATAGCTTCCCAAACTTATAGCTCCCCGGAGAAAAACTTATCCAAATTCAAATCTCCGATTCCAGAATCCAAATTTATCTGTCTCTTATCCATAAAAATTCTTCGGACGATCCTGGGCTACCAACATCCATCCTGATCAGCTCAACTCTTGCTGATTCCAAAAGAAACAGACCGAAGCAAAACAATCCAATGATCCTTATGATCACTCAAAAACCAAGAACACAACCTCTGCTTCTCAACAACAGAAGACAAAACCAACTTCTCCTTATCCGGAAAAGAAAACAGAAACACCCCCAAACTGCTTCCGCTGCACAACTCTGATCCGAAATAGAAGAAAATGCTGACGAAAAGCACAAGCACAGACTAGACAACCCAGCACAGAAATATGATTCCACAGATCCATAAAGAAAACTCAGATGTCTCTTCCAAACCTGAGTTGCTCACCAACTTCTATCTCAAGGAACCATCCATCTGAACCACCTGTACCAATCCTGGAAAGAAAACTCAACCTCCAGATGCAGACAAACTCTGACTTCCAGAAGACATCCAGACAACCTCCAACAAATACAAAGAACATACTATCGCAAGTCACTTTTGCGATCAACTCATCCTAAATCCAAAGAAAACTGCTCTCTCTCTTAACCAAACAGAACAGCTTATGCTGGCTTATCCAAATTACCAGAGAAACGGATCCACTCTACTACTTCTGAACTCCACTTCAGAAAAACTACTCAGCCAGAAGACTCCTTACTAACTCAAAATACTCAGCTAAACTCTGCCACATCACCTGGCAGACTCACTTCTTATTCTTATTCCAAGGAAACATCTTCGGACATATTCATAGTCACTGCATCTCATCAAATCAAGCCTGCATTCACTTTCTTTAAAACCAGAGGGGGGATTTGCATCTGCATTCATGAATCTTCAAACTGGAATTTGGCATTTGCATTCAAACTGGAAGCATGTATAAACAAAAGAGTAGAAAGCATTAACAAGAGGCCTGCATTCATACAACTATGCTCTGCATGATTCAAAAAAATCAAGTTCTTTCTACATGCTAAAATCTGGAAATGGCTCTACAATTTAAACAAGTGAGTAACACCTAATTTAAATAAAATAAGTAGGATTTCATGCTTGCTTATCTGATGAATTGAATTGTGCATGTGCTTTTTAATTGCCTGAGTATTTATAGTGTGATGCATGTTTGATTTTCCAGATTTTGGCTGTGCAATTAAAGCTCAAAAATAATTCATTTCTCTTGATCTGTTTGCTATTGTGATTTATCATTGAATGAAATTGATACATTTCATGATAAAATAAATTGTTTAAAGTTTCCTTTTGCAGTATAGTTTGGGAGTTGACTGCAATATAAACAACATAGCTTAATTCTATAAAAATGGAAAATTTAAAGTATCATGAATCAAAGTTTCAGAGATTCACTTCAAAACAACTACTAAAGTTATGATTTTTAAAATTAATATTACAATTTTTAATGATGGAATCATGGTACAGTTTCATATTGACTGTATTATACATAATTGATAAGCTCTGTTGATTCATGCATTTGATTTGGTTGAAATTTTCTTCTGAATATGGTGTATTTATCATAGATTATAGGAAAAATCGTAGGTTAAGTTGAATTTAAAATTTTAGATTGTAATTTGGGGTTTCCAGGTTTAGAACCCAAACTTTACTGAGTATAAGGAAATCGAGTGGTGCGGTCTCATAAAATGATCGAGTTCAAAGCCCTTTTGGGTATTGCTAGATGATGTGTTGTTGGAGCTGTCCCCGAAGTTTGGAGAGTGACGGTGGCCGGAGTTGGAAGTATTGGCCGTTGACAGGTCGAGCATGAAAGGGGGAGGTGCTGTTTCAGGTTTTGTTTAAAAACTTGAATTCAAATCCAAGTTGTATTATGGGGATTTGTAGGTTGAAGGTGAATGAGGGGATTTTGGTATATGGAGGATGGCCTGAGTCGATGGTCAGAGGTGGCCGGAGTTGGTATGTGGGTGCACAGAAGTGTTGTGCAGGTTGGTGATGATGGTGGTGCAGTTTTAGTTGCAGGGTTTTTATACTCGGGATGGACTCGGGTAAATGGGAAGATGACTCGAAGCAAGCCAGTGAATGACTCGAAGTAAATTTCTGGGTGGCTCGAGTACTTGATGTTTCAGGTTTTGTTTTTTTTACAGAGCCTGTTTTGCAGTTTTTAAAATTTTAAGTTAAGTTTAAATATAAACTAAAGGTTCAACTTAGGATTTAAACCTGAATTTAAAAATGAATTCAATTAGTTTGAATTCTGTTTTTTAAATAATTTAGATTTTTGAAATTTTTAACTAGTTTCAAAGTTTGAACAAGAAACATGTTTTTTCCAGATTTTATCAAAATGATGTAATTAGAAATGCAAACCAAAATCTGAAACTAAATTAAACCTGAAATTGAATTTAAATTCAATTAGTAAAATTTAGATCTTTGAATTAAATTTGAAATGTCTTAAAATCTAAGTTGGGGTTTAAATTTTAAAACAGAAACTGTTTTTTTCTGTTTTGAAAAGTTTAAAAGAAGAATTTGAACTTAAAGATGAAGTTCAAAACTGTAATGTTTAAACCTGTAATTTAAATTTGAATTCAATAATTTAAATTTGAGATTTGAAATCATTTTTGAAATTCAGATTTAGAATGCTAAACTAAACAGAAACTGTTTCTGTTTCTATGTTTTAAATTGAAAAGCAAAATTGAAAATGCAACTGGAAATTTAAATAAGTTCAAATCTGGAAAATTAAAGTATGGAACTTAGCATGTAAATCTAAGTTTGAATTAAATTTAGAAACTGGAAATTTGAATTTAGACTTTAAGCTTTTTAAATGTATAAAGAAACATTGAGTTGTATTTAAAACTATAAGTTTTAGATTATGAAATAAGTTTAAAATAAGTTTAAATTTAGATTTAAAACCTGAGATATTGACCTTAGTGTCAGTTTTCAAAATTTAAATAAGTTTTTAAAATTTAAATTTGTTTTAACTATTTTAGGAAAGGTTATATGATTGAATTTTTGTTTGAAAGAAAGTGTTTAAAATATTTTGTATAAAGATGAATGTTTTTAAATTTTGAACTTAAGAAATTAGTTTCATTTAAATTGTTTAATTTAATTTAAATGGAATATTAATTATTTAATTAATTAATATTGTGGATGATTAATTAAGTAATTAATAATTTTTAAAGTTAATTAATTAAGATTTGAGATTAATTAATTAAGGTTAATTAATCTATAATTAAGGATGGTTAATTAAATTTTAATTTATGATTAAGATTTACTTAATCAAGAGATTAATGATAATTTAGATTTTAATTAACACTTAATTAATTAATAATTAGAGTTTAATTAAATTGTAATTAAATATTAATTAATTAATAATTAATAATGATTAATTATAAGTTAATTTCTTAATTATGTAATTAAGAAATGTTAATGAGGTAATTAACTTAGATTATTTAACAATTAATTAATGTGATTAATTCTTGATAATTAATTAGATTAATTAATAATAATCAATTGTTTAATTACTTAATAAAAGTAATTAATGAATTAATTACTTGGTGTAATTAATTTGATTAATGTGATTAGTTTAGATTAATTAAGTTTAATTAATTTAAACATTTGTAGATTGTTTGATAATTACTTTATGTAATTAATGAATTTATAATTACTTAGAGAAGTAATTAATTAATAATTACAGGATGTAATTAAAGATATTAATTATAGAAGTAATTTTGATTTAAATTACTTTGAAAATTAATCAAGTGATTAATGAAGATAATTAATTAAGGGTAATAAATTTATGGGATGAGTAATTAAAGTAGTTAATTACTGAATGGTTATTAATCATGGGTGATTAATATATATGGTTTGAATTGGAGATTAATTACTTATGTAATTAATTTATATTTAGAGATTGATTAAATTTAATCATTAATTAATTAATTAATGATGAATTTGGAATTGATTGATTAAGGTATAATTAATATTAAATGCTAATTACTTATTGTAATTAGATATGGTTAATCAATAATGATTAATTGAAGTGAATATTGAGATGATGATTTGTAAATTGATTTGAAATCAATTGATGATTAAGATAAGCAGGATTTGATGATGAAATGATTAATTTAATTTATTTTAAATTAATTAGAGAGTAAGTAATTAATTTAATTCATTTTAAATTAATTATAGAATGGAATGATCACTAGATAGTTGCTTATGTTTGATGATTGGTATTGATTGGTATGGTTTGTAATCTCAGTTATGAGATTAGTAGTGTATGTGATATGTATGCATTGGTTGCTTTTGGATGATAGTATGGATATCTGATTATGATATGAATTATCTGTTGATAATAATAATGTTGAATTATCTATTGTGTGGTGAATTATCTATCTGTGTATTTTAGATAATGAATTGAATTGTTTTAAACTTAAAACAACTTGGACCTTAAAAGACACGCTTTGGATTTCGATGAGACCGGGATCGGGTTTCCATATTTGGAATCCGAAAACCACATCGATTCCAAATAACGTTAGGTCGTGAATCCAAGTGGAGCGAGTGAAGACTCGAGGTGTAAGGGCTATACGTCAGTATAACTCTGTGGGTGATTCCGTAATGAGTTTGACGGAATAGCACTTATAGATTCGAGATGGAGATTCAGAGTGCAAGGGTTATTGTCGTTAACTCTGAGGGTGATTCCAATACGAGTGTAACGAGATAATGCCTTCGGTTTCGTTCGAACCCGGAACGAACTTGTATGGATTGAATGCTTTCAGAACATCGTCAGGTGGACGATGAGCATTCTAAGTGATATGTCCTATAAAGGTAATCGTAGCCTCAAGCCTCATCAACCGGGAATGGCTAAAACAGGGGAGGTGCAGCAAAGCTTCGTGGGTAGCCCCCACTTGAGAGCAAGATTTATCCCTGTCTAGAGGTCCCTTTATTTTCGGCTTAGTGGTGCGGTTGCTGATCACAACTGCGGGGTAGTCTTGTTTGGAACTGTTCAGTAAGGAACGGGTCCGGCTTTGTGTTGCAGGGGATGAAGGGAGTAATCCTCGGTACGGTGATCTAGGCCACGTACTGTGACGGGCGGTACCCCAGTAGCCCTGCCATTGATGGAATCCAAAATCCAATAAGTGCCAACGGTTTTGATTGTATTACCCACTTTTGTGGCTAGTAGCTGGAATTTAATGAATGTAACAATTTCGGCTATTTCTTATTTATTTGAAAACCCTAGACACTATTATAATATCATCGGATTTCCTATCAAATGTTTTGGTTAGCGTAAGGTAAAAACTTTTCCATGTTTATGTGTGGGAAGTCTTACGTGATACCTTTTCTTTTCAAAGGTTTTTCAAAGTTAAGCAACTTTAACCTGTTACTCACACCAGACCCATGTCTGACCCGGAGTTATTTCTGTTTTTCTATAACTCTTGGGTACTCAAATTTTTATGAGTAGCCAAGGGAATTCAGGTTAGGATTCAGGATTAGCTTTGACGAATTGTGGAGGAGCATATGGAGCAGGAGGCTTCTGCGTATAGTTATATTGTTTTCCGCTGTGTTGGTATCTCTGAGTTGTTATGTATTGAGATTGAGTTGTAATAACTAGACAGGTGTTTATAACTGTCTAGTATGTGTTGTATATGTCTGTGTAACTCTGATTTTTGATGTATACTATGTAATACTTTGTTATTAATATAATTTATTCGTTCCGCTGTTGAGATTCTTGTGTTGTTTCTTCTTTCTCTTCTTTCTTTTCTTCTTCTATCCCTTTCTTTCTTAATTCATGACGCGATTTTCTGGGAGTGGAAAGTCGGGTCGTGACAGCTGGTAATTAAGAAATGTTAATGAGGTAATTAACTTAGATTATTTTAACAATTAATTAATGTGATTAATTCTTGATAGTTAATTAGATTAATTAATTAATAATAATCAATTGTTTAATTACTTAATAAAAGTAATTAATGAATTAATTACTTGGTGTAATTAATTTGATTAAGGTGATTAGTTTAGATTAATTAAGTTTAATTAATTTAAACCATTGTTGATTGTTTGATAATTACTTTATGTAATTAATGAATTTATAATTACTTAGAGAAGTAATTAATTAATAATTAAAGGATGTAATTAAAGATATTAATTATAGAAGTAATTTTGATTTAAATTACTTTGAAAATTAATCAAGTGATTAATGAAGATAATTAATTAAGGGTAATTAAGTTATGGGAGGAGTAATTAAAATAGTTAATTACTAATTGGATATTAATCATGGGTGATTAATATATATGTTTTAAATTGAAGATTAATTACTTATGTAATTAATTTATATTTAGAGATTGATTAAATGTGATTAGAAATCATTAATTAATTAATTAATGATGTAATTTGGAATTGATTAATTAAGGTATAATTAATATTAAATGCTAATTACTTATTGTAATTAAGGGAATTATTAATCAATAAGGATTAATTGAAATGAATATTGAGATGATTTATAAATTGATTTATAATCAATTGATGATTAAGATAAGCAGGATTTGATGATGAAATGATTAATTTAATTTATTTTAAATTAATTAGAGAGTAAGTAATTAATTTAATTCATTTTAAATTAATTATAGAATGGAATGATCATTAGATAGTTGCTTATATTTGATGATTGGTATTGATTGCCATGTATGGTTTGTAATCTCAGTTATGAGATTAGTAGTGTATGTGATATGGATGCATTGGTTGCTTTTGGATGATAGTATGGATATCTGATTATGATATGAATTATCTGTTGATAATGATAATGTTGAATTATCTATTGTGTTGTGAATTATCTATCTGTGTATATTTAGATAATGAATTGAATTGTTTTAAACTTAAAACAACTTGGACCTTAAAAGACACGCTTTGGATTTCGATGAGACCGGGATCGGGTTTCCATATTTGGGGTCCGAAAACCACATCGATTTCAAATAACGTTAGGTCGTGAATCCAAATGGTGCGAGTGAAGACTCGAGGTGTAAGGGCTATACGTCAGTATAACTCTGTGGGTGATTCCGTAATGAGTTTGACGGAATAGCACTTATAGATTCGAGATGGAGATTCAGAGTGCAAGGGTTATTGTCGTTAACTCTGAGGGTGATTCCAATACGAGTGTAACGAGATAATGCCTTCGGTTTCGTTCGAACCCGGAACGAACTTGTATGGATTGAATGCTTTCAGAACATCGTCAGGTGGACGATGAGCATTCTAAGTGATATGTCCTATAAAGGTAATCGTAGCCTCAAGCCTCATCAACCGGGAATGGCTAAAACAGGGGAGGTGCAGCAAAGCTTCGTGGGTAGCCCCCACTTGAGAGCAAGATTTATCCCTGTCTAGAGGTCCCTTTATTTTCGGCTTAGTGGTGCGGTTGCTGATCACAACTGCGGGGTAGTCTTGTTTGGAACTGTTCAGTAAGGAACGGGTCCGGCTTTGTGTTGCAGGGGAGTTAGGGTGGCTCCTCGGTACGGTGATCTAGGCCACGTACTGTGACGGGCGGTACCCCAGTAGCCCTGCCATTGATGGAATCCAAAATCCAATAAGTGCCGTACGTATTAGTTGTGCCCAACTATGTTGGAATGTGAGATGTAAGCATTTCAGCTATTTCTGTATTTTATTTGAAAACCCTAGACACTATTATAATATCATCTGATTTCCTATCAAATGTTTTGGTTAGCGTAAGGTAAAAACTTTTCCATGTTTATGTGTGGGAAGTCTTACGTGATACCTTTTCTTTTCAAAGGTTTTTTAAAGTTAAGCAACTTTAACCTGTTACTCACACCAGACCCATGTCTGACCCGGAGTTATTTCTGTTTTTCCATAACTCTTGGGTACTCAAATTTTTATGAGTAGCCAAGGGAATTCAGGTTAGGATTCAGGATTAGCTTTGACGAATTGTGGAGGAGCATATGGAGCAGGAGGCTTCTGCGTATAGTTATATTATTTTCCGCTGTGTTGGTATCTCTGAGTTGTTTGTATTGTGATTGAGTTGTAATAACTAGACAGGTGTTTATAACTGTCTAGTATGAGTTGTATATGTCTGTGTACTCTGATATTTGATGTATACTATGTAATACTTTGTTATAAATATAATTTATTCTTTCCGCTGTTGAGATTCTTGTGTTGTTTCTTCTTTCTCTTCTTTCTTTTCTTCTTCTATCCCTTTCTTTCTTAATTCACGGTGCGGCTTCCTGGTATTTGGAAGCCGGGTTGTGACCTCAACCAGAAATATCAAACACGAACTCCCTCAGAGATACGTGAAACACCCAGAATCCCAGTTATCCAAACTGGCAATTCAACTCCAGAAAACCAAACACTGATCTTACCCAAAACACAGAAGAAACCAAAACACTTCGGAGATAGCTTCCCAAACTTATAGCTCCTTGGATCAGAGAAAACTTAACCAAAATCAAATCTCCGATTCCAGAATCCAAATTTCTCTGTCTCTTATCCATAAAATTCTTCGGATGATCCTGGGCTACCAACATCACTCTTAATCAGCTCAACTCTTGCTGATTCCAAAAGAAACAGACTGAATCAAAAACAATCCAATGATCTCCTCAAGATCACTCAAAAACCAAGAACACACACCCTGCTTCTCAACAACAGAAGACAGAACAAACTTCCCCTTATCCGGAAAAGAAAACAGAAACATTCCCAAACTGCTTCCGTTGCGCAACTCTGATCCGAAACAGAAGAAAATGCCGACGGAAAACATAAGCACAGACTAGACAACCCAGCACAAAAATAAGGTTCCATATATCCATAAGAAAACTCAGATGTCCCTCCTAAACCTGAGTTGCTTCACCAACTTCTATCTTAAGGAACCATCCATCTACTAACTGAACCACCTATACCAATCCTGGAAAGAAAACTCGATCTCCAGATGCAGATGTTGGGCGGATTTTCACCCAGAAGATCTCAAGACCAAGAAGCCGCAGTTTCACCCGGGCTCGCGAGCAACCTCTACTTTGTTATCCCGTTTTTTGGTCAAAACTGGAATATCAATGTCGAGCGCGTCTCCACCACGATCAAGCTAAGAAGAAGCAACCAGCAAGCGTATGTAAGCCCAGAGTTCCACTCAAGATCCGAATACAAAGCCCTTTCAACAATACAAGCATAAGTCCACTCGGCAAAGCAATGCAAGGAAGCATTCAGCCAGCAACCAACCCAACACACACAAGCTCATTCGGCATGGCAAGCATTGGGTTTCATTCGGCTTTCCAGTTCATTCGGCTTTCCAAACCTCTGTTCATTCGGCACTCCAAACTCAAGCCCATCCGGCATTCCCCCACTGATGAACCAGCCAAGACCGAACCAACCTTCCACTGCCGGATGAGAACCAACACCGGTCCAGACTCCATCTCCATGCTACCACCGGACCACTTCCACGACCGAACCAACACACCATCACCGGTCCAAAACACACCATCACCGGTCCAAAACCCACTACCACCGAACCAACCATGACCGGACCAAACTCCAACTTCTCCAAACACGGCCGGACCAAGCTCCGCCGAACCAGAATGCTACCAGGCCAGATTGCTTCAGCCCGGGCCCACCAGCATCTATATACTTCCAAGACCCCTGCCCCCTACCTCACTCTATAAATAGAGGGGCAGGGGTACAACAATGGCGGACAAGTTTGAGAGCTCAAGCAAGGAAGGAACTTTCAAACTACTTTCATACACTTGTATACAACGCATTGTACTTGTAACCTGAAAGAAAGAAGATAATAACATATAAAGTGGACGTAGGCACATTCTGGCCGAACCACTATAAATCTGTGTGTCTTTTACATTTCAGCCCCTACTTTTCTCATATTTACATACTCATCTAAAATCATTGAAAATTACATATAATCAACTAAATAATACGACTTGGAGGTGTTTGTCCATTTTTTGTGCAAACATTTTTGGTGCTTTCACTGAGAGACTGAACTCAAACTTCATCTTCTCCCACTCAACCTTTTTCCTAACGACATCACTCGTTGCTTAGAAATCATGCCTTCCAAACAGAGAAGGGATGTTAACAAAGGAAAGAACATCGCAACTAGCAGCCTTCCAGATCCAGCAATCACAGATCAGCCCACTTCAACAGCAGTACCAGATGAAAATCAGGAAAATCCAACTGGTCCCGCAACGGAACAACCAATCACTAGGGCAGATCTGGACAGGGTTGTGGCTGAAGTAACTAACCGCTTCACATCCCAACAAGAAACTTTGGTGGACCAACTCATGACACGCTTAAGGGACGCTGAAGAGTCCAACCGCAACACTGAATCATGGGGTGAATCCCAATCCGGAGGATCCCGGAGGCAACAAAGGTCTTCACTCTTCGAACAAGCTATCAACAGGAAAAACAATGATAGGGGCCGCGCCCGGACTCAGCCCGAATTCCGACTCGAGGAAGCCCTTGGAACCGAACCTAGCGGGGGAGGCACCAGGCGAGGGTCGGATGTAGCTGAGCCAGTCATGCCACCTAATCATAGAAACCCCGCTGAACGGAGCCGAGCTAGAACCCAGCCCGAAGTTGACCCCATGGATGTGCTCGAAACAGAACCCCACAGGGGAAGATCAAGGCAGGGGGCAACTGTAGCTGGTCCTAGCGTGCATCCAAGCAGCCAAAGACAACCACTGGATAATGCTAGAGGTGATAGACTGTACCATCCCTACAGGTCATCTGGACGAGATAGATCCCGCAGGGAAGAACCGAGCTCATTTTTGTCCGCTCCAAGTTCTGACGAGCGGATGGCACGATTATTCAGAGAATGTGTCCAACGGGAGCAAAGGGACCGGGGAATAGGCGCTAGGGTCACCAGTCCCTTTACCCGAAATATCGAAACTGCCATCACTCCCCGGGAATGGAAAATGCCAACCATGGAACCTTACAAAGGAACTTCCGACCCCATCGTACACCTGCAGAGATACACCCAGCATATGCTCATGAGTGGAGCAACAGAAGGAGTATTATGTAAATGCTTTCCGCTATTCCTATCAGATCTAGCTACCTCCTGGTTCTGCCATCTACCCCAAGGATCCATCAACTCATGGGAGATGTTAAAAGAAAGGTTTATTAGCCAGTTCCGCATCCATGTGGAACAACCCAGGGATGCTTATTCTCTATCCAATGTCAAACAGAAAACCGGAGAGACGCTACAACAATATCTAACACGGTTCAACGCCGCAGCGGCAGCAGTTCAAGATGCCGATGAAAAACTCACTCTAATGGCCCTCTGTAGTGGTGTGCATCCAGACACCAAGTTTGCCAGAAGATTAACTAAGGAAAAACCAGTTACCTTGCCTGATTTCTTCCATGAAGCTGGAAAGTATATGAGACTTGAAGACGCTGCTACGGAGAGGCAGCCAGGGCAACAAGGCAAGATAATTCAGGACAAGGTTCCCACTGCAGCTAAGGACGCTCGAAGAAATGAATCTAGAGACAATGCTGGGGGCAGAAAGGGTGAGAAGCGCCAATATCGACCAGGGCCAAGATTTGACTCCTACACTCCTTTGAATGAAACAATCGAAAACATCTACCTAGCCACTCAGGGCGAACTCGGATACAAGCGCCCCCCGCACAAGAAAGAATCAGATAACGCACTCAAGTCCGGAAAGTTCTGTCGCTTCCACGAATCCCACGGACATGACACCAATGAATGCCACCATCTTCGGGACTTGATCGAAGAACACATTAGAAGAAGAAGACTGGAACGTTATGTGAAAAGTCAGAACAGGACTCCAACTCCTGCCAATGAGAACTCAAAGCAACCCCTCCCAGAAGTAGGCGGAGGGAGTCGCAACAATCACAACACCAGTGGCTCTAGTCAAGAGAAGATAGTAGTCCTTACCATCTCAGGAGGACCACACATTGCCGACAGAAGTTGGGCAGAGATGGAAAGGTACGGCAAGTCGCTTAGAAATACCGAAGGATACGTTAACTCCGTCACAGAAGAACGCCAACCGAAACGAAAAGAGAGCGACGACATCATATTCAGTAGACGCGATTTGGAAGGAAGACAGTACCCACATATGGATCCTATGGTCATCTCTGCCTGGTTCGGCCCTGCTAAAGTTTTTCGGATTCTAATAGACACGGGAAGCTCCGTAAACATCTTGTTCAAACATGCTTTCGACAAAATGAAGTTATCAATGAAGGATGTGTCTCCCTGCGACAAACCACTGCACGGTTTCACTGGAGATGCAAAAATGCCCCTCGGGCAACTTGACCTCTTCGTCGAAATAGGAAGTCATCCCCGCTCCGTGGTGCGAAAACAAACGTTCGTGCTAATAGAGAACCACTCGGCTTACAACGCCTTCTTGGGGAGACCAGCCTTGTCTGACTTCCAAATTGTCCTAGCCCCCTGGTGCCTGAAGATGAAATTCCCGACAGACAACGGAATAGGAGAAGTAGAAGGAGATCAAGACGCTGCCCGAGACTGCTATGTAACTGAGCTTCGCAACAACCGCAGAAAGAATAAAGGAAAAGATGCAGAGACTACTCTCTGCATGAAAAGCTTGGAGGCATAGCAACTAAAGAAAGCCCCTCCTCTTCGATACACAAGCGATCCCTTCAATGAACTAGACCCCCGGGATAAAGAGGAGGAGGCTACCGCCGAGCCTGCAGAGGCTATGGAATTCGTATCTGTAGATAAGCATGATTCAAGTAGACTATTAAAAATCGGATCTCAGCTGAAAACGGAATTGAAGGATCGACTCATTGACTTTCTCCGCCACAACTTAGATGTATTTGCGTGGACCCATGCCGATATGACAGGAATCTCCCCAGACGTAGCATGCCACATGTTGAACATCGATCCCACCAAGGTACCAGTAAAGCAGAAAAAGAGGAGCATGGGGGCAGAGCGATCAGCAGCCCTTGATGAGGAAGTAAAAAATCTACTTGCTAATGACTTCATACGGGAAGCCATCTACCCAGAATGGATCGCTAACCCAGTGCTAGTAAAAAAGGCCAATGGAAAGTGGCGAACATGTATTGACTTCTCCAATCTGAATGACGCTTGCCCGAAAGACTGCTTCCCACTTCCCCGAATTGACCAACTCGTGGACAGCACAGCTGGGCACGAACTCCTATCTTTTATGGATGCATACTCCGGATATAACCAGATCCCCATGCACGCTCCCGATCAGGACCACACTAGCTTCATCACCGACCGCGGATTATATTGTTACAAAGTCATGCCTTTTGGACTCAAAAATGCTGGAGCTACCTATCAACGCCTCGTCAACAAAATGTTCGCAGAACTGATAGGACGTACTATGGAAGTATATGTGGATGACATGTTGGTGAAGTCCAGGAAAGCCAACGACCATGTAAGCCATCTGGACGATATGTTTCGGGTACTTCGCCGATATGGAATGAAGCTGAATCCTCTAAAGTGCTCCTTCGGAGTATCATCGGGAAAATTCTTAGGATTCATCGTCCACGCCAGAGGAATCGAAGCAAACCCTGAACAAATCCGAGCTTTAAAAGAAATAAGGATACCTTCCACTCGAAAAGAAATGCAGAGCCTAAACGGAAAGGTGGCCGCCCTAAGCAGATTCATTTCCAAGGCAACTGACAAGTGTGTCCCTTTCTTCGAAGCACTCAAGAAAGACAAAGGGAGGTTCGAGTGGACCGACGAATGCTTAAAAGCCTTCCTCAACCTAATCGAACACCTTCAGAGACCACCAGTACTCTCAACTCCAAATGAAGGTGAAGTGTTATACCTATACCTCGCTGTATCATCTCATGCTCTAAGCGCCGCCTTGGTAAGAGAAGAAGACCGCACACAACGTCCGGTTTACTTTGTAAGCAAGAGATTTACGGGGGCAGAAGCCAGATATCCTAAACTTGAGAAGTTAGCATATTGTTTATTGATCGCGTCACGGAAACTGCGACACTACTTCCAGTCTCACTCCATCAGGGTTCTAACCGATCAACCACTAAGACAAGTGCTCCATCGTCCTGACACTTCTGGGCGACTCCTCAAATGGTGCATCGAACTAAGTCAGTATGATATCACCTACCATCCCCGCACCGCTATCAAAGGACAAGCCATGGCTGATTTCATTGCCGAATTCACTACCAACGAAGGCAAGGAACAATCCGAAGTAGCAAAAAACATCAAGTGGAACCTCTTTGTAGACGGAGCATCGAACGAACAAGGCTCGGGGGCAGGTATTGTGATCGTCACCCCCAGGGGAAGAAAGTTGTACTATGCATTAAGATTGGAGTTCACGGCCACTAACAACGATGCTGAATATGAAGCAGTAATAGCGGGATTGGAACTGGCCCTAGAAATTGGGATCAATTCCTTATGTATTCATAGTGATTCTCAGCTTATCGTAAACCAGGTACTAGGAGAATTCCAGACTCGAGGAGAACGGCTCACAGCATACCTAAAGAAAACCAGACTGCTGCTCGATCGATTGGACCATTATCTAATCAAACACATTCCTCGAGAAGAAAACCAAGAGGCAGATGAACTTGCAAAGCAAGCTAGTATGAAGGACAGCACCATTCCCGGAGCACTAGTAATCTCAAGGCAGCTAGCCCCAAGTTTCGAACAAGTAAATCTGATAACTGCAATCGAAGAAGGAACCTGGATGACTCCTATCCGGAAATATTTGCAAGATGGCATACTACCCGACAGGCGTGACGAAGCCAAGAAGATCTTGAGAAAAGTTCCCCACTACACAATACAAGAAGGCATCCTCTACCGGCGTGGCTTCTCTAGCCCCTTATTAAGATGCGTCGCCGGAAGGGAAGCCAAGGAGATATTAACAAACATCCATCAGGGAGGATGCGGAGATCACACTGGAGGACAGACTTTGGCAAGAAAGATACTCCGATATGGATATTACTGGCCCACACTAAACAAAGATACCCTAGACTTCGTTAAGAAATGCGACAGATGTCAGAAGTTCGCCAAGATCCCTCGACTGCCCACAAACGAAATTACTCAAATGACCAGCCCTTGGCCCTTTGCTGTATGGGGAATTGACTTAATTGGCGAACTGCCAACGGGCCGAGGCGGAGCCAAATATGCTATAGTGGCAGTCGATTATTTCACCAAATGGGTGGAAGTGGAACCTTTAAATAAAATATCTTCAGCAAAAATTATTAACTTCTTGATCAAAAACATTCTGTGCAGGTATGGAGTCCCCCTCAAGATCGTATCAGACAACGGACTCCAATTTGACAGCGAAGAATTTGCCGACTGGTGCCAAGAGCATGGAATTCATAAAAGCTTCTCATCAGTAGCTTACCCTCAGGCAAACGGACAAGTTGAAGCTGTCAACAAAATTCTCAAAACCCTAATCAAGAAGAAACTTGAAAAGTCAAAAGGCGCTTGGGTGGACGAACTTCCTACGGCACTATGGGCATACCGCACATCTTTCAGAACATCAACGGGACATACTCCTTTCTCTTTGGCATATGGATCGGAGGCAATGCTCCCAGTTGAGACTATTGTGCCTTCCCACCGTAGGATCCACTACAACCCAGAAGAAAACGAAGAACTCCTCCTCATGTCTTTGGAACTGATTGAGGAAAGGAGAAACGATGCAGCACTCAAAGCAGCAGCTCACAAACAAAAAGTGGCAGCACTATACAATTCCAAAGTCAAGCATCGCAGCTTACAAGAAGGAGATCTTGTCCTCAGGCGAATCTTTCCGCGCCCCGGGGCACTGGACCCCATCTGGGACGGACCATATGTAATTCACAAAGATCTCCACAACGGAGCTTACATTTTGTCAACAGTGGACGGAGAGGTGTTCCAGAGGGCATGGAACATCCGACACCTCCGTCGATACTTTTCTTAACTTGTACTGCCCATATGAAGTGAATTAACAAAGAGAACCAGTGGACGTAGGCATTTTCGTGCCGAACCACTTTAAAAAATCTTGTCTCTTTTTAACTTGTTCCTTTATGTCTTGGCTACTTGTTAAGTTTTATCCCTTTCTGTTGAACAAAATCCTATGGCATCTCCACTCAAGACGCACCGCGGCCTCATCTAGACTAGGCCTAACAGGTACGCCACGATTCTATGCACTCGCCAATGAGACTCTTTTGCTCCAGCATCCCTCTGCTGCGGGTTAACTCATTGCGCGCCTGCCCTCAAAGCCAACTGTAATGAGCCGATTATAAGTCATCATAAAGGCCGACTATAGCCGATGGCAGCTCATTACGGCGTTCGGCTCGTCGGTAACCGTGAACCTACTTTAAGCCCCAACATAAGGTGTGGCCAGCCAGGGGTAGTTCACGGCCAACGGCACCCACGCTAGCCGGCCACGGTAAATCGAATAATACCCACGATTACGGACCATAACGGTTCGGGTAGTTACCGTGCGCGATCTCGGCTCCGATGTGTCTTAAGTGCGGCTGTGGTAAAAAAGAAAACTCCCCGCGGAGGCGTAAGATGGGTGACAAATGTCTCCAAGACCCACAGCTAGGGAAAGTGACTACAAAACCCGTTTGCCACGAACTTAAGCACATCGACGGCCTTCCGTGACTGGAAGTTTTACTTTTACTATATTTCCATTTCATTTAAATATTTTTCTCCTATCCTGTATAACAAACTCTAAAGTACAGGAAACCAAATAGGAAGCATTCACTCATGAGGCTCTAAGCCTGCGTGCTGGGTAGCAGGGCGCTCTGCTATACCCGTGAACAGTTACACAAGACACTCAAAGCTACCGCCTGCGAATAAAACATAAAGGGCGGTACTCTCTTCTCTTGTACATAAATGCGTAACTATAACTTATTCATACACTGACATTGCAAAACGTGAAATTATATTTCAAGCAAAAACTTAACATCAAACACAAGTGGAATCACAGGCATATACATAATTATACTTCTCACACAGCACATAAAGATAGCAACAACATTTAAACATGACAAAATCAGCTTATATTATAAGATCACACGAAGTTATTCTTTGCAAATAATTTTATTACAGTTGCATATCAAAGACTAACATGAACAGTGATAAAAAAGAAACAAAAAGATGGCAGATGCATCCACACTCCATCACCAACTCCCCCAGCCTACTTAGCCGCAGGATCGGAGCCCCCAGCATGTGGATCTGAAGTCCCACCTGTCCAGATCAGAAGAGGAATTCATTAAACGAACGATCAAGTTATGAAAACACGAAAAGAAAAGAAAGGGAAAAGAATAACTCACCAGCATCCGCCGCTTGATCCTCATCATCCAACTGCACGCCCGCTTCCTCTGCAGCGAGTAGCCGCATCCCCTCCTTCACCGCCGCTTGCTCCTCCTTTGAGAACTGAGCAGTAACCGCACTCAAGTTGAAAGCCTCTCCGCCTTCCTTACCCGCATTCACCCTGGCCTCCTCTAAAGCCTGGAGATACACCTTGGCCATGACCCGAGGGTAATCGTCCATCCAAGACAAGCCGCCCTCCTTCCAAGTGTGGAAGTACATATCCTGCAACATCTCATCCATCATCCCCTCGTTTTCCTCAAACTCCCTCACCCGGACCTCGGAAGCTTGCAACTTGGTGATGGCGACGTCCCTCTCTGATTGGTATCTCAAGCAGTCAGCCTGGAGTGACCTCCTCATTTCCTCTTCCTTCAACTTGAGGGACCTCCTCATCTCCTCCATCTCCTCCTTCAACTCGGCCTGGGCCATCTCCGCAGCCTCGAGCCTCCCGGACAACTCCTCTACCCGCTCGAGATCCGCATTTCGAACCTCATCCACCGTTGTAATAGCCATGTTAATCCGCTCCCTGCAGGTGACCTCCATTTTCCGTAACTCCGCCCTACTTGCCTTCTCCATGGTCTCTTTCAGACGCTGGGAAGCTTCCTCATGCTGGGAGATCTGGATGGCTTGGTCGGCAAGCTGCTTGGCCTGATCGGCAACCTTTAGCCTTAACCGAATGTTAGCACTCCCAATCTCCTCCCCGGCCTTGACCAATCGAGCATGATGCTCCATTAACTTCTTAGTCTCTTCGGCCACCCGATCAATATTAGCCTTGGCCTCGTCCCCCATAGTAACTACTCGGGTAGTAAGCAGATCAAGATCTAGGGACTTGGCCTCATCCAGCACTCTTACCATGGGGTTGCGGGGAAGAAGGTGCTCGCCCGTGGCCTCATCAAATGAAATGTCTTGAGAGCTTGGGTCTAAATCAGGATGGCCGGCAAAAGGGTCACGAGGCACGGGGCGAGGCACATCGGGACGCCTTATATGAATGACAGTAGAACTCTTGGAAGGAGGAGGAGGGGGGCAGGGCTCCGTGCTCTCCTCCGTAGTATCACGAGGAGGCTGAGTAGGGGGAGACAGAGTAGGAAGCTGCGAAGCAGAAGAAGACTCAAATAAGGAACGGCTCCGCTTCCTTTTCTGAATGCCCTCTTCGATGACCCCAAGAAGAGGGCGGTACTTGACTACGTCCCCAGTGCGATCAGTAGAAGGTTTCGCGGAAGCTCTCCTCGACTTAAATTGTTCAAGGCGGTGTCGAACATCCGACGTTTTACCCGCCTGGCCTGCCCCTGGAATAAAGAACAAGTGTTACGAACATACAATAATCCGCAATTCAAAAAATGTGCTAAGTTAAAAAGAAAGAAAAGTGAGGAGACACATCTGTTATACAAACCCGGCGGAGGAGTGGGATACTGCAATAAGTCCTGGATCTCATTCCAGGACGGAAGTGAACCGTAAAAAATTTCTAAGTCCCTATCGAAAATGGAATCGGCAGAAGACAAAAGTTCACCTTGCATCGCCGGGGTCACCCTAGCTGAGGAACCCTTAGAGGATGGGTCAGTGCTAACCACAGCTTTGCCGGTTTCCTCTGCCTTCTCCGTTTCCTTCTCTGTTTCCGACTCCCCCTCTGACTCCCCGAAGGCCCGACGGAGAGCCTCATCCAGTTCGAGGTCCTGCTCAGAGGTTAGAGCAGCAACACCGCTACCACCCTGACCATCGCCATCTCCTCCACCCTCCGACCCTTCTCCAACTTCACCTCCTTCCTCCTCTTCTACACCTTCCTCCTCCGGGACATCCGGGCAAGTACTTGGAGAAGGGCCATCGGACTCCTTGAGCTTCTTGCCTCCTACGACTGGACGTTGTGCAAAGGGCTTCCTCTTGCCACCCTTCGCTGTCACCCCACCTTTAGGCTGGGCAGCCTTCTCTTCTGCCGTGTCCCTCTGTTTGACTACGGACTGATGTGGGAGGATCAAATTATACGACAAGAGCCTGGCATTCCTAATCAGATAAGCAGCCGATCTGTCTCTCCCGGAAATAGCTTCAATTTCTGCTGCCATCCGAACCAAGCGATCATCTTCCACAACCGCAAAACCACCTGTCGCTAGCAAGAAATAAAAGCGCATAAGAGAGTGAATTACAGCCAAGACAGGAATTATGAGTAGAGTTTTTACTTACATCCGGAGGTAAATCGGCGAATAGAGACGGAGTCATCCCTGACAAAGAACCATTCCTTCTTGAACATGCTATACTTCGAGTATAAATCCAAAACAGGCTTGAAGGAAACGGCTGACTCCAAGCTAATATATGGGGACCCCTTCCTGTACCCCCTCAGATTGTACAGATATCGTATTTCCCGGTTGGAGGGGGCGCGCCCATATCTCTTCTGGAAGATAGCATATAAGCATACCAGAATGGCATAAGAGTTGGGCTGAAGCTGGAATGGAGCCACCTTCAGATAAGTGACGAAGCTTAGTATCCAGGCGTTGATTGGAGGAATAGCCCCGCACATGCAATGGTACCGGCTATAAGCGAAGTACCCCTCAGGGGGATCATATGGCATGACCCCTTCCCCCGGTAACAACATAAGAGCCCTGTCTATCCCAAAGGAACGGGATATAACGTCAAGTTGCTCCTCCTTTAAGGAGCTTGGGAAGCAGTCAGGGGGAGAGTTCAAAAGTTCCTGTGGACCACATCCGTCCACTAGAGACTTCGGAATAGGTCGGTGTTGCCCGGATCCTGATTGGACTGGGGGCGAGGAAGAAGAAGGCTCTCCTGTGCCTCTAGACTTCTTTCTGTCTGATCGTGTTTCCGCTTTGCGAGACATTTTCTGCAGCACAAGAAAAACCTAATATTAGAACAAGGAAAATAGAAAAGTAAACAAACAAGTGCGTGCAAGTGTGGAATTTCATTCGCAAGCTGAAGTCTTCCAGATCACAAGTTCATTCGGTTTCCATGTTCATTCGGCTTCCAAGTTCATTCGGTTTCCAAGTTCATTCGGTTTCCAAGTTCATTCGGTTTCAACCCCATTCGGTTTTCATCTCATTCGGCTCCAAGGCAGTAGTCCCATTCGGTGAAGCAAGGACATACGTGTGTATTCGGTAATAAGTATATACCTGGTTCGGTATAAGGTTGGTTCGGCAAACACTTGATTCGGCAATGGAGTGATTCGGCTCTACTCGTTCGGTAAAGAAAAACAAGGGGGGTACGGCCTCTATATATAGGCAAACTCACAACCACCGAACCAGATGTCTCGCCCAACCGGACCAATGATACCGGACCACCAGAAGCCGGATGAGAATAGCCGGACCAACCAAGAACCGAATGGAACCCTCTATCTACCGTCCAAGACCAGGAACTGGGGGCACGCAGGGCGCTTCACTCAGATAAGTGCCGAACTCTAAGAGCTTACTAATAAAATAAAAAATATGATAACAATGGATAAGTCGTGAATCTCTCACTAACATGGATTAATCATTTACACGTGCACGCGACCACGAACGGTCCATAGGCACGCTCTGAATGGCTATTAACCCTATCGTCATGAGAATTTACACTTTGACATCCCTTTTTAAGCTCATCAGTCAAATGGATATTTGATAATTATGAAATGGCTAAGCTACTTACACATGTACGGGGTCGAGAACAACCCCTAGGCATGCTCTGAGCTAGCGATAAACCACCTTGACAAACGATCCAGGGAACCACTCTAACGTGAACCTGGCATCGATAACCCCCTCGGGGTACACTAACTCGCCTCGAACGGCGCAATTCACTTGATCACAAATATTTCGACCCCGAACGGTCGTTATTTGAAACCACACTAAAACTATAAATCTCTTTGCAGGACATCCACAAGATATAAACATCCAGCCCATGACATTACAAGACGAGTCTTCCCACCAACGAGAAACAAAGCGCGACACGTGCAAGCACGTGCCCCACTTTGGGGGGCAAATGTTGGGCGGATTTTCACCCAGAAGATCTCAAGACCAAGAAGCCGCAGTTTCACCCGGGCTCGCGAGCAACCTCTACTTTGTTATCCCGTTTTTTGGTCAAAACTGGAATATCAATGTCGAGCGCGTCTCCACCACGATCAAGCTAAGAAGAAGCAACCAGCAAGCGTATGTAAGCCCAGAGTTCCACTCAAGATCCGAATACAAAGCCCTTTCAACAATACAAGCATAAGTCCACTCGGCAAAGCAATGCAAGGAAGCATTCAGCCAGCAACCAACCCAACACACACAAGCTCATTCGGCATGGCAAGCATTGGGTTTCATTCGGCTTTCCAGTTCATTCGGCTTTCCAAACCTCTGTTCATTCGGCACTCCAAACTCAAGCCCATCCGGCATTCCCCCACTGATGAACCAGCCAAGACCGAACCAACCTTCCACTGCCGGATGAGAACCAACACCGGTCCAGACTCCATCTCCATGCTACCACCGGACCACTTCCACGACCGAACCAACACACCATCACCGGTCCAAAACACACCATCACCGGTCCAAAACCCACTACCACCGAACCAACCATGACCGGACCAAACTCCAACTTCTCCAAACACGGCCGGACCAAGCTCCGCCGAACCAGAATGCTACCAGGCCAGATTGCTTCAGCCCGGGCCCACCAGCATCTATATACTTCCAAGACCCCTGCCCCCTACCTCACTCTATAAATAGAGGGGCAGGGGTACAACAATGGCGGACAAGTTTGAGAGCTCAAGCAAGGAAGGAACTTTCAAACTACTTTCATACACTTGTATACAACGCATTGTACTTGTAACCTGAAAGAAAGAAGATAATAACATATAAAGTGGACGTAGGCACATTCTGGCCGAACCACTATAAATCTGTGTGTCTTTTACATTTCAGCCCCTACTTTTCTCATATTTACATACTCATCTAAAATCATTGAAAATTACATATAATCAACTAAATAATACGACTTGGAGGTGTTTGTCCATTTTTTGTGCAAACAGCAGACAAACTTCTGTCTTCCTGGAAGAAATCCGGACAATCTCCAACAAACACAAGAGAACATACTATTGCAAGTCACTTTTGCGATCAACTCAGCCTGAATCCAAAGAAAACTGCTCTCTCTCAACCAAACAGAACAGCTTATGCTGACTTAGCCAACTTACCAGAGAAAAAGATCCACTCTGCTGCTTCTGAACTCCACTTCAAAAAAACTACCCAGCCAGAAGACTCCTTATCAACTCAGAATACTCTGCTAAACTCAGCCACATCACCTGACAGACTCACTTCTTATTCTTGTTCCAAAGAAACATCTTCGGAAATATCCATTTACAGGTGAGTCAGAATATACCACCAGATTAATTTATAACTTATCTCCTCACCACAAAACATATAGTAATTCAAGCCAGGAGAGCAATTCCAGTAATCTAATGAAACCCAGATTTCAAATGCATTTCAATATGCATTTCTGGAAAATGGAACCTGCAGCTAAATTTGTTCTGCATCTTCAATTTAAGGTGAGTAAGCTTCTTATCTTTTAAAAACAGTTTTCTTTAAATATCAAAAATCAAACATAAATCAAAGAACTTATGTTTTTAATTCACAGAAAGCCAACTGTTTTAACAAAACTGTTCTGTTTGTTTTAAAATGAAATAAGTAACTTCACATGCACAAAATTTGTGACACCTGAGTATATGAAGTGAAAATAATAAAATGATGTGGTGATTACAAACTCATGAATGTTATGTGTGTATAGGAATGAATTTGCTTATATATTCTTTTTCTTATTTCTGGGATCTGCACACCTAGTTGGTTGTAAACTGAGATGTTCTTAAATAGTAAAGCATTATTATTTAAATTGTTGTTGTTACTAAACTTGTGTGTAAACAAAATATGTTTGTTAGTATAATTGTAGGTTCTGGAAAATCATGAATTAGTTAAATATGTTAAAATCTAGAACCTGTTACCTCTGAGATAATATAGCAGTGGGTATTTTTCAATAAAAATTAGGATACCAATATCATTAATTATTATAAACAAGATTATAACATTGATGTATGTTAGAAATAAGAAAGTATAAAACAAGTTTCATTTTTTTTAGGTTGACTGTGTAAATTAGCATTTCTATGTTAAAACAGAAAATGAAAATTTTGGAATAAATCTGTTACGCCAATGGATCTTAGGTGTTTAGATGCTTCATGTTAGTGGTGTTTTGATGTGAGAATGAAGGAGACGTTGGTGATGGATGATCAGAGAGAGAGGAGTGGTGAGATGAGTGTTTCAGGTTGCTGTTGATTCCCATTTTTTGATTTCCAACTGTTTGGAAGGGTATGGATGGTTAAGATAGTATAAGGAGATGGTAAGTGACTTGTAGAAGGGGATTAGCGTGGCTGGAGTTCGCCGAGGCGACAGTGCATATGCACTGTACAGGTTAAACTCAGGTGAACATTATTGGTAGTGTGCAGGTTTTTTTGACTCGGAGATGACTTCGGGTATTTTTGTTCTTGACTCGAAGCAGGTTGGTTTGGAACTCGGAGTAAAGTAAATGGTTTCTCGGGTTTGTATAGTGCAGGTATTAAAATCTGTAGATTTGCAGTTTTTTTAAAAATTTAAATAAAATTCATAATTTAAAGATTGTAATTTGATTCAAAAATAAGTAAGTCTGAATTCAAATGTAGTTTTGAATTCAAAGTTTTTAAAAATGAAATCTTAAATTTAAATTCAGTTTTAAATCAAAATTAAAACAGTTTTCAGGTTTTAGTCCAGAGAGTTTTGCAGTTTTTAGATTTTGAATGATTTCATGTTTTTAAAGCTGGATTTTGATTCAAGCATAAGTTGTAACTGAATTCAAATGTAGTTTTGAATAAAAGTTTTTAAAATGAAAATCTAAAATTTAAACAAGTTTTAAATTCTGTTTTAAATCAAATTTTTAAACCTGTTTTAGGTTTAAGCCTGAGAAGTATTGCAGTTTAATTTTTTTTTGAATAAATTCACATTTAAGTTGAAAACTTGATTCAAGTAATTCTTGAATCTGAATTCAAATATGGTTTTGAGTT
This sequence comes from Allium cepa, assembly GCA_030765085.1. NCBI lineage: Eukaryota > Viridiplantae > Streptophyta > Magnoliopsida > Asparagales > Amaryllidaceae > Allium > Allium cepa. The sequence goes on along the minus strand of CM060931.1, from coordinate 750,198,906 downwards.
CAAAAGCTTTTAAAAATGAAATCTTATATTTAAACAAGATTTAAATCTAGTTTTAAATCAAGAACTAGAACAGTTTCAGGTTTGTATTAAAACCAGAATTGGATTTAAATAGTTTTTGTAAGATTTTGAAAGTATGAACAGATTTAAAAGTTTAAGCAAAACTTAAATTTGTTTTGAATTTAGATTAAAAACTGTTTCAAGTTTACTTTGAAAACCAGTTTGATTTCAAACAGTTTTTAAATTTAAAATGAATGAACATATTCAAAAGTTTAAAGGAAATTGATTTCAAATAAGTTTAAACTTGAAATAATTTAGTTCCTTTAGTATTTGAAAGTATTTGAATTAAAATATGAAGTGTTTAATTTAAATTTGGAAATTTAAATAATCAATTTAAATCTTTCTTTATATTTAGGTAATGAATGTTCTTAAACATTCATTTTTGTTGTAAGATTTATAATTATTTTAAATTGAATCAATGTTTAATGATTAAACATTTTAAATATTTAATTTTTAAATAGAATTTGAGTTTAAATTTAGAAATGTATTGTTTTAAATACATTTGAAGGTTAATAAAAATCATTAATAGGTAAATAAATTAATTTGGAAAGAATTAAGAAAATTAAGAATTTACTTATTTAATTGATTTTAATTAATGATTTAGATTAATTTTAACTTAGAGATGATTAATGAATAATTAATCTAAGATAATTTTCTTAAGTAAGTAATTAATGAAAATGTTATTAATTAATAATGATATTTATCTAAGGGTTATTAAATAAAATAATTAATGTAATTAATTTTGATAATTAATTAGATTAATTAATTGAAGATAATTAATTGTAATTGTTAAGAATAATTACTTGATAAAAGTAATTAAAGAATTAATTACTTATTGTAATTAATTATGATAATGAGATTAATTAAGTTAATTAATTTAGTTTAATTAATTTAAGTAAATCATTTGATGATTTAATAAGGGTAATTACTTAATGTAATTAGTGGAGCAATATTACTTAGGGAAGTAATAATGATAATTACTTAAATGTAATTAGTGAAGATAATTTATAGTAAAGTAATTTAGATAATTACTTTAATAATTAATCAAGGGATTAATTAATGAAGATAATTAATTATAGAATAATTAATTGTTAATGAGTAATTAAGGTTGGTTAATTACTGGATTTAATATTAATCAAGATGATTAATAATTGAAATTTTAAATTATAAATTAATTACTAAAGGTAATTAATTTTTAATAAAGTAATTAATTTAAATATTAATTAGGGATCATTAATTAATATAATTAATGATGTAATTAAGAATTGTTTAATTAAGTAATAATTAATAATTAAGTGGTTAATTAATTGTAATTAATTAAGAATATATGTAATTAATTATAGTTAATTAATAAATGAAATAAGTAAATGTTAATTACTTATGATTAAGGTTAATTAATTTAATTAAATACTAATTACTTATCGTAATTAGTAAATGATTAATCAAAGTTGTTTAATCAAGTTAAATACTTAGTGAATAATTAATTAACTAGTTTAATTAATTAAGGGATGTTAAGCAGGATTTAAATGTGAAAATTAATTTAATTTATTTTAAATTAATTAGAGATGGTTGTAATTAATTTAATTCATTTTAAATTAATTATAATTGATAGTTAATAAATCATTGCTTATGGATGATATTGATTGAATGGTTGTGATCTCAGTAATGAGATGAGTAGTATCTATAGGATATGGATGCTTAGTTAAAGTATGATAGTATGGATTATCTGGTTGTGATAATTATCTGTTTATGGATGATATAGATTATCTGTTATGATATGAATGTGATTATCTATTGTGATATGAAGTTTATCTATCTGTGTGAAGTAGATAATAATGAAATGAATTATTTGTTTAATACCTTTAAGTACAACTTGGACATTAAAATGGCGTTTGGTTTCGGTGAGACCGGGATCGGGTTTCCATATTTGGAATTCCGAAAACCACATCGATTCCAATTAAACGTTAGGTCGTTAATCCAAGTGGAGCAAGTGAAGACTCGAGGTGTAAGGGCTATACGTCAGTATAACTCTGTGGGTGATTCCGTAATGAGTTTGACGGAATAGTGTTTATAGATTCGAGATGGTGAATCAGAGTGCAAGGGCTATTGTCGTTGACTCTGAGGGTGATTCCAATACGAGTGTAGCGAGATAGTGCCTTCGGTTTCGTTCGAACCCGGAACGAACTTGTATGGATTGAATGCTTTCAGCACATCGTCAGGTGGACGATGAGCATTCTAAGATTTATGAGTCCTATAAAGGTAATCGTAACCTCAAGCCTCATCAACCGGGAATGGCTAAAACAGGGGAGGTGCGCCAAAGCTTCGTGGGTAGCCCCCACTGGAGGACAAGATTTATCCCTGTCTAGAGTCCCTTTATATTTCGGCTGTGTGGTGCAGTTGGCGACGGCCAATCTGCGGGGTAGTCTTGTTCGGAACTATTCAGTAAGGAATGGTTCCGGCTTTGTGTTGCAGGGGAGTTAGGGTGGCTCCTCGGTACGGTGATCTAGGCCACGTACTGTGACGGGCGGTACCCCAGTAGCCCTGCCATTGATGGAATCCATAATCCAATAAGTGCCTGTACGGTTTTGATTGTGCCCAACTATGTTGGAACGTGAGATGCAAGCATTCCAGCTATTTCTGTATTTTATTTTGAAAACCCTAGACACTATTATAATATCACTGGATTTCCTATCAAATGTTTTGGTTAGCGTAAGGTAAAAACTTTTCCATGTTTATGTGTGGGAAGTCTTACGTGATACCTTTTGTTTTCAAAGGATTTTCTAAAGTTAAGCAACTTTTTATCCCCGTTTACTCACACCAGACCCCTGTCTGACCTGAGTGTTTATTTTCTGTTTTATTAAACTCTTGGGTACTCATATTACGTATGAGTAGTCAAGTGTTTTCAGGATTGCTTTGACGAGTTATGGAGGAGCAAATGGAGCAGGAGGCTTCTGCGTTGTAGTTATCTATTTTCCGCTGTGTTGGTATCTCTGAGTCGTCTCTCTGAGTTATTCCTTGTACTTGGATTGTAATAGCTAGACAGATGTTTATAACTGTCTAGTTTTGTGTTGTATTAGCTGTATTACTCTGATGTATATGATACTATGTACAGTTTTATGTGATATATTATAATTTATTCGATTCCGCTGTGAGATTCTGATGTGGTTTGTTCTTTCTTTCCTTTCTTTTCTCTTTTCTATCCCTTTCTTTCTTCTTAACGATGCAACTTTCTGGAGTATGGAAGTTGGGTCGTCACACGTGGTATCAGAGCATTAGGTTGAGTAAATACCTAGGCTCTGTAGTGGTGTTTTCTTGAGAGAGCATATTTGTAATTTTGAATATATATCTATATATATATATTTATTTCTACCTATTAGATTGGGTTACCTGTTCAGGTTTTCCAATATAAGTAATAAAGGTAGATAGGGTAGTGGTGTGTGTAACACAACTACCAATGGTTGGAGTTCGAGTGTTTGAGATTGGAAGTGGTCTGCTAAGGCAGTTTTGGGCATCTTGAGTAGTTTGGTAGTTGGTGTGAAGGATTTCACTAATCTCTGAAGGAAATCTTTTCAAGATTCGGAGTTCATCTTTGGATTGTAAGCTTGGTTGCACTCGTGTGAGTGGTTTTTCTTGAGTTTGGATTTGTTGGGAGTTCTGAAGCCAGCAAGGGTATCTTGGCAACTTTAGGAAGGAGTTCTGTCTATATTTGAGTTTGAGACTCAGTTTGGCAGTGTTTTGAGCTTGGTTTGGGAGCGAGTTTCCTGAGAGATATCTGTCTATCTGGAAGGCTCTTTAATGAAGAGGCTGGTGTAGTTTGAGGTTTGATGAGCTTTTGGCTAAGGAAGTTTTGGCAGCAGTAGAAGCAGTGAGTGGCCTGTTCTTCGGTGGTTCGGGAGTCTCTGTGATTCTTCTGTCAGTAGTCTGGACTTATGGTGGAGCTTGTCCATTTCTTCTGGAAGCTTAGTTGGGTGTGATGTTAGTGGTTAAGAGGTGGACCACTAGTTTCTTCTTTTGAAGGTTTTAGCTGTTCTGATTGTTGCAGTGAGAATGATTTCTTGGGATCTGAACTAGGTGGAATCGCAAAAGTGACTTGCGACGGTTCGGAATTTCTCTAAGTGATCTTTGTTTGGATTGAAACATCTTTAAAGGATGTTTGAGTTATCGAAGTGGAATTTTCTGGATATCTTCGAAGGAATCAAGATTGGCATCTGTATCAAGAGATTGAGTTCTGTTTCGACTTGATTCTTGAAGCTTTACCAGTGGTTCAGCATTGTAGGAGATTCTTTGAGTATGATCTGTTTAAGTTGGCAGGATTTATTGGATCCAGTTTTCTGGTTGAATTTTTGCTGTGATGTTATGACCGAATCGGATAGGTCACTGAGATTCTATGGAATTTGATGAACAATATTCCGGGATAAGTTGATCAAGTTTATATTTGTGTTCATCAACAGCATTCTTGAATCAGAGTTGCGCAGTGGAAGCATGGTGGCAGCTATTCCAGAATAGGAGTAGTAGGTTGGAAGTCTTCTGATATTTGTGTAGAAGAGCTGTGTGGTAGATTTGATTGATCTAGAAGGTTGGAGGCAGCCCAGGATCGATATGAAAGATTGTGTGGGTATGAGATTAGATCTTTCTGTTTTCTCTTAAGAATTAAGTGATTGTTCTACGAGATTGAATTGCCAGTCCGGATGGCTGGTATTTATTTTGTTTTCACGTATCTCTAAGGGAGTATGTGTATGGTTTATTATTGGTTTTAGAATCAGCAGTTCTGGAAGATTTGGGAGTTGATCAGGACGTGTCTGTAGTCCTGTATTCTGTTTAGATTTGTAGATCTAGATATAGGAGCTCTAGATCTGAGTGGTTTAGTTATTTTAGATTCTGTAGGGCGAGGGTCTCGGTGTTTGTACCTGGGAAACTCTAGGGAATCTTATCCAGAATTTTGTCTGGATAATTAGAATTGTTTGTTTTGAATTGGTTGTTATGGTTGCTAGTATTTGATTGATAGTATTTGATTGCTCTTTTAAAATTTAAAATCTGTATAGAATTATTAAATTACCTTTGCTTTTAAATTTCGGGGACGAAATTCTTTTAAGGGGGGAGGAATGTGATGTCCCGGAAATTTAGGCAATAATTATTTAATAATTTCATTGATAATTGTTGTAAAATGTGAAATATTATTTTAATAACTTAATTCAAACAGAAAATCTCTTTTGAAAATTTATAATTAATTAATTTGTTAAATGGTATTCTTTTCAAAGATTAAAAATATTTTATTTATAATGTATAAATGTTTATACATTGTAAATAGAGATTTGGTTTTAATTCTAAATTTATATTTAATAAAGTATATTTTCTAATTATTATATATAATGTAAATTTGTAAATTGATTTAAATTAGTAAGTAAGTATTTATTTGTTTATAGAATAAATATAGTTTAATTTTGTTTTATAATAAAAATTTGTTTTGTCTATTTTAAAAATTGTTTTTCTCTTTGAAATGAGAATTAATTCATTTGTGTTAAAGTATAACATTGATAAAATGGAATTCAACTTTTCCTTTTCTTTTAAAAATCTTTTCTTTTGAAATTTTGTTTATAAAGAATATTATTTTAAAATAATCAAACAAGCATTTAAATGTAAGTGTATAGTTTTATAAAGAAGTTATAAATAAATATGTATTCATTTAAAGGCTAAAATGTTAATAAACATTTAAAACATAAGAAGACACTTGTAAAATAATCAACATCTCCAAGCAACAAGTGGCATTTGTTTTATTTATTTTTAAAAACATTTTATAAGAGAACATAGCATATGCATTTGATAAAAAAAAACACATTTATCTTCAAAATAAAAACTGAGATCAGTTATGAAACAAATTCAAAAACCAACTCATGTCCAACTTCAATTCAAAACCCAAATCTGTTTAAATTCTTCAATGCAAATCTATTCAAAGCCTGTAGCTTTAGCATCAATATGCATGTTTTAACCTCTGCATACGACTTCAATCTGCAATCTATCCAAAGTCTTATCTTCAACATCCATATAAAGATCATCTTCAAACCAATCTTCAATCAAATTCTGCAAACCATATAACCTCAAATCTGCAAACCAAACAACTTCAATCAAATCTGCAAAATGAAGATCTGTTCAACTTCAAATCTGTGCAATAAGATGGGTCTGCATGCATCATCATCTGCAAGCATCTTCAACATGCAGTTCAAAACAGTTTACATCATCAACAACAAGCAAACTTCAACTTGCAAAGCCAGATTTCATCATGAAGTTTCAACAGATCCAGGAAATTGTGATCTGCTTCTCTGGAAATTGAAAATTTGCACTTAAATTTGTTCTGCATCTTCAATTTAAGGTGAGTAAGCTTCTTATCTTTTAAAAACAGTTTTCTTTAAATATCAAAAATCAAACATAAATCAAAGAACTTATGTTTTTAATTCACAGAAAGCCAACTGTTTTAACAAAACTGTTCTGTTTGTTTTAAAATGAAATAAGTAACTTCACATGCACAAAATTTGTGACACCTGAGTATATGAAGTGAAAATAATAAAATGATGTGGTGATTACAAACTCATGAATGTTATGTGTGTATAGGAATGAATTTGCTTATATATTCTTTTTCTTATTTCTGGGATCTGCACACCTAGTTGGTTGTAAACTGAGATGTTCTTAAATAGTAAAGCATTATTATTTAAATTGTTGTTGTTACTAAACTTGTGTGTAAACAAAATATGTTTGTTAGTATAATTGTAGGTTCTGGAAAATCATGAATTAGTTAAATATGTTAAAATCTAGAACCTGTTACCTCTGAGATAATATAGCAGTGGGTATTTTTCAATAAAAATTAGGATACCAATATCATTAATTATTATAAACAAGATTATAACATTGATGTATGTTAGAAATAAGAAAGTATAAAACAAGTTTCATTTTTTTTAGGTTGACTGTGTAAATTAGCATTTCTATGTTAAAACAGAAAATGAAAATTTTGGAATAAATCTGTTACGCCAATGGATCTTAGGTGTTTAGATGCTTCATGTTAGTGGTGTTTTGATGTGAGAATGAAGGAGACGTTGGTGATGGATGATCAGAGAGAGAGGAGTGGTGAGATGAGTGTTTCAGGTTGCTGTTGATTCCCATTTTTTGATTTCCAACTGTTTGGAAGGGTATGGATGGTTAAGATAGTATAAGGAGATGGTAAGTGACTTGTAGAAGGGGATTAGCGTGGCTGGAGTTCGCCGAGGCGACAGTGCATATGCACTGTACAGGTTAAACTCAGGTGAACATTATTGGTAGTGTGCAGGTTTTTTTGACTCGGAGATGACTTCGGGTATTTTTGTTCTTGACTCGAAGCAGGTTGGTTTGGAACTCGGAGTAAAGTAAATGGTTTCTCGGGTTTGTATAGTGCAGGTATTAAAATCTGTAGATTTGCAGTTTTTTTAAAAATTTAAATAAAATTCATAATTTAAAGATTGTAATTTGATTCAAAAATAAGTAAGTCTGAATTCAAATGTAGTTTTGAATTCAAAGTTTTTAAAAATGAAATCTTAAATTTAAATTCAGTTTTAAATCAAAATTAAAACAGTTTTCAGGTTTTAGTCCAGAGAGTTTTGCAGTTTTTAGATTTTGAATGATTTCATGTTTTTAAAGCTGGATTTTGATTCAAGCATAAGTTGTAACTGAATTCAAATGTAGTTTTGAATAAAAGTTTTTAAAATGAAAATCTAAAATTTAAACAAGTTTTAAATTCTGTTTTAAATCAAATTTTTAAACCTGTTTTAGGTTTAAGCCTGAGAAGTATTGCAGTTTAATTTTTTTTTGAATAAATTCACATTTAAGTTGAAAACTTGATTCAAGTAATTCTTGAATCTGAATTCAAATATGGTTTTGAGTTCAAAAGCTTTTAAAAATGAAATCTTATATTTAAACAAGATTTAAATCTAGTTTTAAATCAAGAACTAGAACAGTTTCAGGTTTGTATTAAAACCAGAATTGGATTTAAATAGTTTTTGTAAGATTTTGAAAGTATGAACAGATTTAAAAGTTTAAGCAAAACTTAAATTTGTTTTGAATTTAGATTAAAAACTGTTTCAAGTTTACTTTGAAAACCAGTTTGATTTCAAACAGTTTTTAAATTTAAAATGAATGAACATATTCAAAAGTTTAAAGGAAATTGATTTCAAATAAGTTTAAACTTGAAATAATTTAGTTCCTTTAGTATTTGAAAGTATTTGAATTAAAATATGAAGTGTTTAATTTAAATTTGGAAATTTAAATAATCAATTTAAATCTTTCTTTATATTTAGGTAATGAATGTTCTTAAACATTCATTTTTGTTGTAAGATTTATAATTATTTTAAATTGAATCAATGTTTAATGATTAAACATTTTAAATATTTAATTTTTAAATAGAATTTGAGTTTAAATTTAGAAATGTATTGTTTTAAATACATTTGAAGGTTAATAAAAATCATTAATAGGTAAATAAATTAATTTGGAAAGAATTAAGAAAATTAAGAATTTACTTATTTAATTGATTTTAATTAATGATTTAGATTAATTTTAACTTAGAGATGATTAATGAATAATTAATCTAAGATAATTTTCTTAAGTAAGTAATTAATGAAAATGTTATTAATTAATAATGATATTTATCTAAGGGTTATTAAATAAAATAATTAATGTAATTAATTTTGATAATTAATTAGATTAATTAATTGAAGATAATTAATTGTAATTGTTAAGAATAATTACTTGATAAAAGTAATTAAAGAATTAATTACTTATTGTAATTAATTATGATAATGAGATTAATTAAGTTAATTAATTTAGTTTAATTAATTTAAGTAAATCATTTGATGATTTAATAAGGGTAATTACTTAATGTAATTAGTGGAGCAATATTACTTAGGGAAGTAATAATGATAATTACTTAAATGTAATTAGTGAAGATAATTTATAGTAAAGTAATTTAGATAATTACTTTAATAATTAATCAAGGGATTAATTAATGAAGATAATTAATTATAGAATAATTAATTGTTAATGAGTAATTAAGGTTGGTTAATTACTGGATTTAATATTAATCAAGATGATTAATAATTGAAATTTTAAATTATAAATTAATTACTAAAGGTAATTAATTTTTAATAAAGTAATTAATTTAAATATTAATTAGGGATCATTAATTAATATAATTAATGATGTAATTAAGAATTGTTTAATTAAGTAATAATTAATAATTAAGTGGTTAATTAATTGTAATTAATTAAGAATATATGTAATTAATTATAGTTAATTAATAAATGAAATAAGTAAATGTTAATTACTTATGATTAAGGTTAATTAATTTAATTAAATACTAATTACTTATCGTAATTAGTAAATGATTAATCAAAGTTGTTTAATCAAGTTAAATACTTAGTGAATAATTAATTAACTAGTTTAATTAATTAAGGGATGTTAAGCAGGATTTAAATGTGAAAATTAATTTAATTTATTTTAAATTAATTAGAGATGGTTGTAATTAATTTAATTCATTTTAAATTAATTATAATTGATAGTTAATAAATCATTGCTTATGGATGATATTGATTGAATGGTTGTGATCTCAGTAATGAGATGAGTAGTATCTATAGGATATGGATGCTTAGTTAAAGTATGATAGTATGGATTATCTGGTTGTGATAATTATCTGTTTATGGATGATATAGATTATCTGTTATGATATGAATGTGATTATCTATTGTGATATGAAGTTTATCTATCTGTGTGAAGTAGATAATAATGAAATGAATTATTTGTTTAATACCTTTAAGTACAACTTGGACATTAAAATGGCGTTTGGTTTCGGTGAGACCGGGATCGGGTTTCCATATTTGGAATTCCGAAAACCACATCGATTCCAATTAAACGTTAGGTCGTTAATCCAAGTGGAGCAAGTGAAGACTCGAGGTGTAAGGGCTATACGTCAGTATAACTCTGTGGGTGATTCCGTAATGAGTTTGACGGAATAGTGTTTATAGATTCGAGATGGTGAATCAGAGTGCAAGGGCTATTGTCGTTGACTCTGAGGGTGATTCCAATACGAGTGTAGCGAGATAGTGCCTTCGGTTTCGTTCGAACCCGGAACGAACTTGTATGGATTGAATGCTTTCAGCACATCGTCAGGTGGACGATGAGCATTCTAAGATTTATGAGTCCTATAAAGGTAATCGTAACCTCAAGCCTCATCAACCGGGAATGGCTAAAACAGGGGAGGTGCGCCAAAGCTTCGTGGGTAGCCCCCACTGGAGGACAAGATTTATCCCTGTCTAGAGTCCCTTTATATTTCGGCTGTGTGGTGCAGTTGGCGACGGCCAATCTGCGGGGTAGTCTTGTTCGGAACTATTCAGTAAGGAATGGTTCCGGCTTTGTGTTGCAGGGGAGTTAGGGTGGCTCCTCGGTACGGTGATCTAGGCCACGTACTGTGACGGGCGGTACCCCAGTAGCCCTGCCATTGATGGAATCCATAATCCAATAAGTGCCTGTACGGTTTTGATTGTGCCCAACTATGTTGGAACGTGAGATGCAAGCATTCCAGCTATTTCTGTATTTTATTTTGAAAACCCTAGACACTATTATAATATCACTGGATTTCCTATCAAATGTTTTGGTTAGCGTAAGGTAAAAACTTTTCCATGTTTATGTGTGGGAAGTCTTACGTGATACCTTTTGTTTTCAAAGGATTTTCTAAAGTTAAGCAACTTTTTATCCCCGTTTACTCACACCAGACCCCTGTCTGACCTGAGTGTTTATTTTCTGTTTTATTAAACTCTTGGGTACTCATATTACGTATGAGTAGTCAAGTGTTTTCAGGATTGCTTTGACGAGTTATGGAGGAGCAAATGGAGCAGGAGGCTTCTGCGTTGTAGTTATCTATTTTCCGCTGTGTTGGTATCTCTGAGTCGTCTCTCTGAGTTATTCCTTGTACTTGGATTGTAATAGCTAGACAGATGTTTATAACTGTCTAGTTTTGTGTTGTATTAGCTGTATTACTCTGATGTATATGATACTATGTACAGTTTTATGTGATATATTATAATTTATTCGATTCCGCTGTGAGATTCTGATGTGGTTTGTTCTTTCTTTCCTTTCTTTTCTCTTTTCTATCCCTTTCTTTCTTCTTAACGATGCAACTTTCTGGAGTATGGAAGTTGGGTCGTCACACGTGGTATCAGAGTATTAGGTTGAGTAAATACCTAGGCTCTGTAGTGGTGTTTTCTTGAGAGAGCATATTTGTAATTTTGAATATATATCTATATATATATATTTATTTCTACCTATTAGATTGGGTTACCTGTTCAGGTTTTCCAATATAAGTAATAAAGGTAGATAGGGTAGTGGTGTGTGTAACACAACTACCAATGGTTGGAGTTCGAGTGTTTGAGATTGGAAGTGGTCTGCTAAGGCAGTTTTGGGCATCTTGAGTAGTTTGGTAGTTGGTGTGAAGGATTTCACTAATCTCTGAAGGAAATCTTTTCAAGATTCGGAGTTCATCTTTGGATTGTAAGCTTGGTTGCACTCGTGTGAGTGGTTTTTCTTGAGTTTGGATTTGTTGGGAGTTCTGAAGCCAGCAAGGGTATCTTGGCAACTTTAGGAAGGAGTTCTGTCTATATTTGAGTTTGAGACTCAGTTTGGCAGTGTTTTGAGCTTGGTTTGGGAGCGAGTTTCCTGAGAGATATCTGTCTATCTGGAAGGCTCTTTAATGAAGAGGCTGGTGTAGTTTGAGGTTTGATGAGCTTTTGGCTAAGGAAGTTTTGGCAGCAGTAGAAGCAGTGAGTGGCCTGTTCTTCGGTGGTTCGGGAGTCTCTGTGATTCTTCTGTCAGTAGTCTGGACTTATGGTGGAGCTTGTCCATTTCTTCTGGAAGCTTAGTTGGGTGTGATGTTAGTGGTTAAGAGGTGGACCACTAGTTTCTTCTTTTGAAGGTTTTAGCTGTTCTGATTGTTGCAGTGAGAATGATTTCTTGGGATCTGAACTAGGTGGAATCGCAAAAGTGACTTGCGACGGTTCGGAATTTCTCTAAGTGATCTTTGTTTGGATTGAAACATCTTTAAAGGATGTTTGAGTTATCGAAGTGGAATTTTCTGGATATCTTCGAAGGAATCAAGATTGGCATCTGTATCAAGAGATTGAGTTCTGTTTCGACTTGATTCTTGAAGCTTTACCAGTGGTTCAGCATTGTAGGAGATTCTTTGAGTATGATCTGTTTAAGTTGGCAGGATTTATTGGATCCAGTTTTCTGGTTGAATTTTTGCTGTGATGTTATGACCGAATCGGATAGGTCACTGAGATTCTATGAAATTTGATGAACAATATTCCGGGATAAGTTGATCAAGTTTATATTTGTGTTCATCAACAGCATTCTTGAATCAGAGTTGCGCAGTGGAAGCATGGTGGCAGCTATTCCAGAATAGGAGTAGTAGGTTGGAAGTCTTCTGATATTTGTGTAGAAGAGCTGTGTGGTAGATTTGATTGATCTAGAAGGTTGGAGGCAGCCCAGGATCGATATGAAAGATTGTGTGGGTATGAGATTAGATCTTTCTGTTTTCTCTTAAGAATTAAGTGATTGTTCTACGAGATTGAATTGCCAGTCCGGATGGCTGGTATTTATTTTGTTTTCACGTATCTCTAAGGGAGTATGTGTATGGTTTATTATTGGTTTTAGAATCAGCAGTTCTGGAAGATTTGGGAGTTGATCAGGACGTGTCTGTAGTCCTGTATTCTGTTTAGATTTGTAGATCTAGATATAGGAGCTCTAGATCTGAGTGGTTTAGTTATTTTAGATTCTGTAGGGCGAGGGTCTCGGTGTTTGTACCTGGGAAACTCTAGGGAATCTTATCCAGAATTTTGTCTGGATAATTAGAATTGTTTGTTTTGAATTGGTTGTTATGGTTGCTAGTATTTGATTGATAGTATTTGATTGCTCTTTTAAAATTTAAAATCTGTATAGAATTATTAAATTACCTTTGCTTTTAAATTTCGGGGACGAAATTCTTTTAAGGGGGGAGGAATGTGATGTCCCGGAAATTTAGGCAATAATTATTTAATAATTTCATTGATAATTGTTGTAAAATGTGAAATATTATTTTAATAACTTAATTCAAACAGAAAATCTCTTTTGAAAATTTATAATTAATTAATTTGTTAAATGGTATTCTTTTCAAAGATTAAAAATATTTTATTTATAATGTATAAATGTTTATACATTGTAAATAGAGATTTGGTTTTAATTCTAAATTTATATTTAATAAAGTATATTTTCTAATTATTATATATAATGTAAATTTGTAAATTGATTTAAATTAGTAAGTAAGTATTTATTTGTTTATAGAATAAATATAGTTTAATTTTGTTTTATAATAAAAATTTGTTTTGTCTATTTTAAAAATTGTTTTTCTCTTTGAAATGAGAATTAATTCATTTGTGTTAAAGTATAACATTGATAAAATGGAATTCAACTTTTCCTTTTCTTTTAAAAATCTTTTCTTTTGAAATTTTGTTTATAAAGAATATTATTTTAAAATAATCAAACAAGCATTTAAATGTAAGTGTATAGTTTTATAAAGAAGTTATAAATAAATATGTATTCATTTAAAGGCTAAAATGTTAATAAACATTTAAAACATAAGAAGACACTTGTAAAATAATCAACATCTCCAAGCAACAAGTGGCATTTGTTTTATTTATTTTTAAAAACATTTTATAAGAGAACATAGCATATGCATTTGATAAAAAAAAACACATTTATCTTCAAAATAAAAACTGAGATCAGTTATGAAACAAATTCAAAAACCAACTCATGTCCAACTTCAATTCAAAACCCAAATCTGTTTAAATTCTTCAATGCAAATCTATTCAAAGCCTGTAGCTTTAGCATCAATATGCATGTTTTAACCTCTGCATACGACTTCAATCTGCAATCTATCCAAAGTCTTATCTTCAACATCCATATAAAGATCATCTTCAAACCAATCTTCAATCAAATTCTGCAAACCATATAACCTCAAATCTGCAAACCAAACAACTTCAATCAAATCTGCAAAATGAAGATCTGTTCAACTTCAAATCTGTGCAATAAGATGGGTCTGCATGCATCATCATCTGCAAGCATCTTCAACATGCAGTTCAAAACAGTTTACATCATCAACAACAAGCAAACTTCAACTTGCAAAGCCAGATTTCATCATGAAGTTTCAACAGATCCAGGAAATTGTGATCTGCTTCTCTGGAAATTGAAAATTTGCACTTAAATTTGTTCTGCATCTTCAATTTAAGGTGAGTAAGCTTCTTATCTTTTAAAAACAGTTTTCTTTAAATATCAAAAATCAAACATAAATCAAAGAACTTATGTTTTTAATTCACAGAAAGCCAACTGTTTTAACAAAACTGTTCTGTTTGTTTTAAAATGAAATAAGTAACTTCACATGCACAAAATTTGTGACACCTGAGTATATGAAGTGAAAATAATAAAATGATGTGGTGATTACAAACTCATGAATGTTATGTGTGTATAGGAATGAATTTGCTTATATATTCTTTTTCTTATTTCTGGGATCTGCACACCTAGTTGGTTGTAAACTGAGATGTTCTTAAATAGTAAAGCATTATTATTTAAATTGTTGTTGTTACTAAACTTGTGTGTAAACAAAATATGTTTGTTAGTATAATTGTAGGTTCTGGAAAATCATGAATTAGTTAAATATGTTAAAATCTAGAACCTGTTACCTCTGAGATAATATAGCAGTGGGTATTTTTCAATAAAAATTAGGATACCAATATCATTAATTATTATAAACAAGATTATAACATTGATGTATGTTAGAAATAAGAAAGTATAAAACAAGTTTCATTTTTTTTAGGTTGACTGTGTAAATTAGCATTTCTATGTTAAAACAGAAAATGAAAATTTTGGAATAAATCTGTTACGCCAATGGATCTTAGGTGTTTAGATGCTTCATGTTAGTGGTGTTTTGATGTGAGAATGAAGGAGACGTTGGTGATGGATGATCAGAGAGAGAGGAGTGGTGAGATGAGTGTTTCAGGTTGCTGTTGATTCCCATTTTTTGATTTCCAACTGTTTGGAAGGGTATGGATGGTTAAGATAGTATAAGGAGATGGTAAGTGACTTGTAGAAGGGGATTAGCGTGGCTGGAGTTCGCCGAGGCGACAGTGCATATGCACTGTACAGGTTAAACTCAGGTGAACATTATTGGTAGTGTGCAGGTTTTTTTGACTCGGAGATGACTTCGGGTATTTTTGTTCTTGACTCGAAGCAGGTTGGTTTGGAACTCGGAGTAAAGTAAATGGTTTCTCGGGTTTGTATAGTGCAGGTATTAAAATCTGTAGATTTGCAGTTTTTTTAAAAATTTAAATAAAATTCATAATTTAAAGATTGTAATTTGATTCAAAAATAAGTAAGTCTGAATTCAAATGTAGTTTTGAATTCAAAGTTTTTAAAAATGAAATCTTAAATTTAAATTCAGTTTTAAATCAAAATTAAAACAGTTTTCAGGTTTTAGTCCAGAGAGTTTTGCAGTTTTTAGATTTTGAATGATTTCATGTTTTTAAAGCTGGATTTTGATTCAAGCATAAGTTGTAACTGAATTCAAATGTAGTTTTGAATAAAAGTTTTTAAAATGAAAATCTAAAATTTAAACAAGTTTTAAATTCTGTTTTAAATCAAATTTTTAAACCTGTTTTAGGTTTAAGCCTGAGAAGTATTGCAGTTTAATTTTTTTTTGAATAAATTCACATTTAAGTTGAAAACTTGATTCAAGTAATTCTTGAATCTGAATTCAAATATGGTTTTGAGTTCAAAAGCTTTTAAAAATGAAATCTTATATTTAAACAAGATTTAAATCTAGTTTTAAATCAAGAACTAGAACAGTTTCAGGTTTGTATTAAAACCAGAATTGGATTTAAATAGTTTTTGTAAGATTTTGAAAGTATGAACAGATTTAAAAGTTTAAGCAAAACTTAAATTTGTTTTGAATTTAGATTAAAAACTGTTTCAAGTTTACTTTGAAAACCAGTTTGATTTCAAACAGTTTTTAAATTTAAAATGAATGAACATATTCAAAAGTTTAAAGGAAATTGATTTCAAATAAGTTTAAACTTGAAATAATTTAGTTCCTTTAGTATTTGAAAGTATTTGAATTAAAATATGAAGTGTTTAATTTAAATTTGGAAATTTAAATAATCAATTTAAATCTTTCTTTATATTTAGGTAATGAATGTTCTTAAACATTCATTTTTGTTGTAAGATTTATAATTATTTTAAATTGAATCAATGTTTAATGATTAAACATTTTAAATATTTAATTTTTAAATAGAATTTGAGTTTAAATTTAGAAATGTATTGTTTTAAATACATTTGAAGGTTAATAAAAATCATTAATAGGTAAATAAATTAATTTGGAAAGAATTAAGAAAATTAAGAATTTACTTATTTAATTGATTTTAATTAATGATTTAGATTAATTTTAACTTAGAGATGATTAATGAATAATTAATCTAAGATAATTTTCTTAAGTAAGTAATTAATGAAAATGTTATTAATTAATAATGATATTTATCTAAGGGTTATTAAATAAAATAATTAATGTAATTAATTTTGATAATTAATTAGATTAATTAATTGAAGATAATTAATTGTAATTGTTAAGAATAATTACTTGATAAAAGTAATTAAAGAATTAATTACTTATTGTAATTAATTATGATAATGAGATTAATTAAGTTAATTAATTTAGTTTAATTAATTTAAGTAAATCATTTGATGATTTAATAAGGGTAATTACTTAATGTAATTAGTGGAGCAATATTACTTAGGGAAGTAATAATGATAATTACTTAAATGTAATTAGTGAAGATAATTTATAGTAAAGTAATTTAGATAATTACTTTAATAATTAATCAAGGGATTAATTAATGAAGATAATTAATTATAGAATAATTAATTGTTAATGAGTAATTAAGGTTGGTTAATTACTGGATTTAATATTAATCAAGATGATTAATAATTGAAATTTTAAATTATAAATTAATTACTAAAGGTAATTAATTTTTAATAAAGTAATTAATTTAAATATTAATTAGGGATCATTAATTAATATAATTAATGATGTAATTAAGAATTGTTTAATTAAGTAATAATTAATAATTAAGTGGTTAATTAATTGTAATTAATTAAGAATATATGTAATTAATTATAGTTAATTAATAAATGAAATAAGTAAATGTTAATTACTTATGATTAAGGTTAATTAATTTAATTAAATACTAATTACTTATCGTAATTAGTAAATGATTAATCAAAGTTGTTTAATCAAGTTAAATACTTAGTGAATAATTAATTAACTAGTTTAATTAATTAAGGGATGTTAAGCAGGATTTAAATGTGAAAATTAATTTAATTTATTTTAAATTAATTAGAGATGGTTGTAATTAATTTAATTCATTTTAAATTAATTATAATTGATAGTTAATAAATCATTGCTTATGGATGATATTGATTGAATGGTTGTGATCTCAGTAATGAGATGAGTAGTATCTATAGGATATGGATGCTTAGTTAAAGTATGATAGTATGGATTATCTGGTTGTGATAATTATCTGTTTATGGATGATATAGATTATCTGTTATGATATGAATGTGATTATCTATTGTGATATGAAGTTTATCTATCTGTGTGAAGTAGATAATAATGAAATGAATTATTTGTTTAATACCTTTAAGTACAACTTGGACATTAAAATGGCGTTTGGTTTCGGTGAGACCGGGATCGGGTTTCCATATTTGGAATTCCGAAAACCACATCGATTCCAATTAAACGTTAGGTCGTTAATCCAAGTGGAGCAAGTGAAGACTCGAGGTGTAAGGGCTATACGTCAGTATAACTCTGTGGGTGATTCCGTAATGAGTTTGACGGAATAGTGTTTATAGATTCGAGATGGTGAATCAGAGTGCAAGGGCTATTGTCGTTGACTCTGAGGGTGATTCCAATACGAGTGTAGCGAGATAGTGCCTTCGGTTTCGTTCGAACCCGGAACGAACTTGTATGGATTGAATGCTTTCAGCACATCGTCAGGTGGACGATGAGCATTCTAAGATTTATGAGTCCTATAAAGGTAATCGTAACCTCAAGCCTCATCAACCGGGAATGGCTAAAACAGGGGAGGTGCGCCAAAGCTTCGTGGGTAGCCCCCACTGGAGGACAAGATTTATCCCTGTCTAGAGTCCCTTTATATTTCGGCTGTGTGGTGCAGTTGGCGACGGCCAATCTGCGGGGTAGTCTTGTTCGGAACTATTCAGTAAGGAATGGTTCCGGCTTTGTGTTGCAGGGGAGTTAGGGTGGCTCCTCGGTACGGTGATCTAGGCCACGTACTGTGACGGGCGGTACCCCAGTAGCCCTGCCATTGATGGAATCCATAATCCAATAAGTGCCTGTACGGTTTTGATTGTGCCCAACTATGTTGGAACGTGAGATGCAAGCATTCCAGCTATTTCTGTATTTTATTTTGAAAACCCTAGACACTATTATAATATCACTGGATTTCCTATCAAATGTTTTGGTTAGCGTAAGGTAAAAACTTTTCCATGTTTATGTGTGGGAAGTCTTACGTGATACCTTTTGTTTTCAAAGGATTTTCTAAAGTTAAGCAACTTTTTATCCCCGTTTACTCACACCAGACCCCTGTCTGACCTGAGTGTTTATTTTCTGTTTTATTAAACTCTTGGGTACTCATATTACGTATGAGTAGTCAAGTGTTTTCAGGATTGCTTTGACGAGTTATGGAGGAGCAAATGGAGCAGGAGGCTTCTGCGTTGTAGTTATCTATTTTCCGCTGTGTTGGTATCTCTGAGTCGTCTCTCTGAGTTATTCCTTGTACTTGGATTGTAATAGCTAGACAGATGTTTATAACTGTCTAGTTTTGTGTTGTATTAGCTGTATTACTCTGATGTATATGATACTATGTACAGTTTTATGTGATATATTATAATTTATTCGATTCCGCTGTGAGATTCTGATGTGGTTTGTTCTTTCTTTCCTTTCTTTTCTCTTTTCTATCCCTTTCTTTCTTCTTAACGATGCAACTTTCTGGAGTATGGAAGTTGGGTCGTCACACGTAGTGCGACGACCCGACTTCCTATCTCCAGGAAATCGCGTTGCCGATGAAGAAAGAAAGGGATAGAAGAAGAAAAGAAAGAGAAAGAAGAACACAAACAACATCAGAGAACTCACAGCGGAACGAATAAAATATAATAATTAACATAAAATATTACATAATATCAGATTACATCAGAGTTACACAACAAACAACACATATTAGACAGTTATAAACTTCTGTCTAATTCATACAACTCAAGTACAACAGAAGAAACATGTACCAACACAGCGGAACCATAACATATCTACACGTCGAAGCCTCCTGCTCCATTACTCCTCCAGAATTCGTCAAGCTAACCTGAATCACTTGACTACTCATACATAATATGAGTACCCAAGAGTTTAATAAAACAGAAAATAAACACTCGGGTCAGACAGGGGTCTGGTGTGAGTAAACGGGTTAAAATTGCTTAACTTTAGAAAACCTTTGAAAAGAAAAGGTATCACGTAAGACTTCCCACACATAAACATGGAAAAGTTTTTACCTTACGCTAACCAAAACATTTGATAGGAAATCCAGTGATATTATAATAGTGTCTAGGGTTTTCAAGATAAAATACAGAAATAGCTGGAATGCTTACATCTCACGTTCCAACATAGTTGGGCACAATCAAAACCGTACAGGCACTTATTGGATTTTGGATTCCATACAATGGCAGGGCTACTGGGGTACCGCCCGTCACAGTACGTGGCCTAGATCAACGTACCGAGGAGCCACCCTAACTCCCCTGCAACACAAGGCCGGACCCATTCCTTACTGAATAGTTCCAAATGAGACCACCCCGTGGTTGGCGCGACCAACCACCCACACAGCCGAATAATAAGGGACTCTAGACAGGGATGAATCTCACTCTCAAAGTGGGGGCTACCCACGAAGCCTTGGCGCACCTCCCCTGTTTTAGCCATTCCCGGTTGATGAGGCTTGAGGCTGCGATTACCTTAATAGAACATATCACTTAGAATGCTCATCGCCCGCCTGACGATGTGTTGAAAGCATTCGATCCATACAAGTTCGTTCCGGGTTCGAACGAAACCGAAGGCACTATCTCGTTGCACTCATTATTGGAATCACCCTCAGAGTCAACGACCATAGCCCTTGCACTCTAAGTCACCATCTCGAATCTATAAGCACTATTCCGTCAAACTCATTACGGAATCACCCACAGAGTTATACTGACGTATAGCCCTTACACCTCGAGTCTTCACTTGCTCCACTTGGATTAACGACCTAACGTTTAATTGGAATCGATGTGGTTTTCGGAATTCCAAATATGGAAACCCGATCCCGGTCTCACCGAAACCAAACGCCATTTTAATGTCCAAGTTGTACTTAAGGGATTTAACAGTTTAAACTTATATTCAGGATGATATATAACCAGATAGATGAATAACATTATCACAACAGATAATCATATCAAACATTTATCTCATAAACAGTATATCACATAACAGATATATCCAAATCATCCAATATCATTCAATCACTCAATATCAATCAACATTCAATATCAACCAATCATCCAACATCAATCATTCATACAGAATTGATTAACTCTAAATCAATTTAATTAACCTATAATTAAATTAATTACTATCCTTTAATCACTTGGATTATCCTAATCCTGCATCATTTATTTATTACAAATCAAATTAAATTAATCATCTCTTAATGATTATCTTTAATTAATCTTCCTTGATTAATTATCTTTAATTACATTCAAGTAATTATTCTAAACCATATTCAGTAATTAACTTTTAATTACTATCATTAATTATAATAATTAATGATCCTTCATTAATTAATTATCTATAATTAATTACATTAGAGCTTAATTAATTACAATTAATTAATCACATTTTAATTAATTACTTTTATTAATCACCTTGATTAAATTCATTAATTACATTAACTAATGATCTTTATTAATTAATTAACCTTTAATTAATTAAATAATTAACTTATAATTAATCATCTTATTAATCATAAACAATAATTAACAATTTGTAATTACTTATCTTAATTAATTAACTTCTTAATTAATTAACTTCTAAATTAATTATATTAATCCTTGATTAATTAATCCAATTAATTAATCTTTTAATTACTTCATTAAGTAATTATTAATCAATTTAAATTAACGATTAATCCTTAATTAATTACTTAATTAATTAATTACATTTTAATTAATTACTTTTAGTAATTAATCTTAACTTAATCACATTCATTAATTAATTACATTAATTAATTAACTAAAATAAATTAAGTAATTAACTCTTAATCTTACATAAGTAATTATCTTTAATTACTTCATTAATAAACCTTAATTACTTCCTTAATTAATTACTTAACAAATAATTAATTCCATCATTAATTAATTCTTGATTCTTTAATTAATTAATTACTTCATAAATAATTAATTTTAAAACAATTATATTAATTAATTCTTTAATTAATAACATTAAGTGATTACCCATTAATCACTTTAACTAATTACTCCATTATTAATTACTTCCATAAGTAATTAACCTCCTTAATTACATTCAATTATTAATCATTAACTACTTCATTAAGTCATTACACTTAATTAATTATAATTAAGTGATTATTTAAAATTAAATAAATAATTAACTAATTATTTAAAATTAATTAAACAATTAATTAATTAACTTCTTATAATTTCAAAATCTTTAATTAGTTAAGAAAACATTTATTGTTAATTAAACTCTTTACTTATTAATAAATCATTCTAATTAAGTATTCTTATATTCATAACAAAAATGAATTTTAATCATATTTATCTTCATAAATAAGTTATTTGAATT
The DNA here is from genome assembly GCA_030765085.1 of Allium cepa. Lineage (NCBI taxonomy): Eukaryota > Viridiplantae > Streptophyta > Magnoliopsida > Asparagales > Amaryllidaceae > Allium > Allium cepa. The sequence goes on along the minus strand of CM060931.1, from coordinate 750,176,801 downwards.
AGTTCAAATTTTCATAATTTAAACAAAACTATTCAATTTGGTTTACCAAAATTGTTACTTTACTTCATTTGAAAAAAAAAAACATTCAGAAGACAAATTTTTAAAATCTAAAACACTTTAAATTTTCTCATTCCCACTTCTTCATTTTGAATAAAATTTGAAACTCAAGTTTAAACATTACTTTAAATTTTGCTTAAAACTTTTGGTTTAATATTTACATTCAAAACACTTCTTTAAAATTGGATTTCAAATTTAATTAAGATAATCACTTTCAGAACAATCATCTTAAAATATATGAACCTGAAATATAAATTTAATTTACATTTTAAATGTTTTGTTTGCCTTTATTTTAGAATAACAAATTCAACTTTGAAAATTGTTTCTTATATAAACTTGTTTACAAATATTGAAGCTTGATTTTTCAGACATTCAATCTTGAGTTACTTTTATTGCTCGTCTTCAATTTGTTCAATAACAGATTTATAGCTCAGCAACATTATCATTTAAGCTACAGTAATTAAACTAACACATCACCCTATACCCAAGTAAACCCAGCAGCACACCCAAATCCAATTCCTTCGAGTCGCACGCGAGCACAACCCGAGACCTTCCCCGAGTCTCCACCCAGCTACCCCGAAGACAACCCTACTTCAAGTCACACGCAAGCTCACGCGAGCTACTTCGAGTTGTTCCTGAAATGTACGCAAGTTCCTTCGAGTTTTCACTCGTCTTCTCCAATCGAACAGCTTCCCTGTACAAGCCGTGCACACCCACGTTCATGTGCACCTAGCACATCACCTCTGACCATGCTACGTCGCCGCAACAATTGCCGCCGATCATATAACCGCACGTGAGCACGAAACCAAACTCAGATCTTTCAATCCTCTCATGAATCGAATTTCGACCCCACTGCTCGAAACACTGAAACAACCTCGACCTCAAAACCCAACCACCATTGACGAACTCACGACCGGAAACTCCGGTAATCCTTCCAAAGCACCACGGTAACCCCCTGCTACCATCCACCTCATTGCGATCAAACCCGATTCACAATTCTCGATACAATTGCCACGACAACCCAGGGCAGCAAACCACACTACTAAACCCTAGTTTGATTCAAATCGAACAAATCACTTATTTAAAAATTTTAATTGTATTTTTCCCCGAATCCCTAACATTCAAGCAAGCTACAGCCCAAATTTCAACGCAAATTATTGCGTAAATCATCTGCAATACACAAAAGTTCCCAAAATGTTCAAACTCGAATTTCTCTACGAATACTCAACTAAAAATCACAAGTAACATATCAAAATTCATGATTTTCTATCTTGATTACATGCATGTTATTCAATTTAAATTTTAAAGATAGTTGATTTTTAACAAAAATCCTATTTTAACAGTAAATTCCCTCTTTTATAATTATTTGTTGCTTTTAAAAATTTGAAACTATTTTTAAAATTACTACCAAACATTATCATACAGTTTTTATTCACATATCACGTTCAAATAAGGTATAGATTGGAAGATTTTACATTTTCCTTTAAGAAGAACAACCTCTGTAAAATACAGAGATGAATATACAGGTTCATCTATACTTAAGCATCCCATACCATCAATCATTCATGTACAACAGTTCTAATGCAAACATGTATTCTATATCATAGCAAATTCTACACATGCAACATCAAATTCAACTTCAGATTTGTTAAAAACTGTTTTTAAAAGAATTTACTCACCTGATTCAAGAATGCAGAGCAGAGAACAGAACTAGCTTTATTTCTTTAATTCATAAATGCATTTGTTGAAGAAAATCCTTTGCATGCTGTTGTTTTAACTTGTTGTGCTAATCTTCAATTTGAATGCAGGTTGCAGATTTGAAATTGCAGTTGAACTGCAGATTTTTATGAGCTTCCAGCTTGATTTTCATTTGCTTCTTTTTGACATGCAGGTTGAATTGATATGAAGTTGTAGTTGAATTTTATTTGCATTTGCAGGTTTAACTTGATGAATTGCAGGTTGAACATCATTTTGAAATACAGGCTTCCACTTGCATGCTGAAGTTTTTATTTCCAGGTTTGGATTTTATTTTAAGATTTTTGAAGTAGCCATTATTTTTAGTTAAGAAGTGTAAACAAGGGAATGAAAGTGTTTTTGAGAAAATTAGTTTTCTTCTTTTATTATTTAATAAAAATATATTGCCACTTGTTCCTTATTTGAACAAATGTCATTAAATTTATTTGATTGCCTTACATGTGTTATAAGTGGTGTTAATATGTTACATTTGTATTAAGTGTTTTAATAAATTTTTATTTAGTTTAAATGTAAATATAACTTACTTTCTTATTTAAGTTTCTTAGTAAATAAATTCTTATATATGTATTTAAAACCTAAAACATTATACATATTCATTTATAACCAATTTAATTTGAACATTTTAAGAAAATAAAAAAAAAAATAAAACATTGATTAATTCCTTTATAAACTACCATATTTTAAATAAACAACTATCATATATTTTGAAAACAAATCTTGAATAAATCTTTAAATTATCTCTTGAAAAATTTTAAGTTTTAAAACAAAGCTCCAATTACATTATTCATTCATATCTAAATTATTAATGGATTAAATTAAATTTCAAAACAACTCAAACTATAACATATAAATACATATATATTATAATTTGAAAATTCATCTTTAAAACAAAAGATCTCCTATTTACAATATATATCAAATGTATACATTATAAATAGAATAAAATTTTATTAGCTTTTGAAAAACAATTCTTATCAATTTTATTGCCAGATTATAAATTCATTAACCTTTAAAAGATTACATTAGCCAATTTTAAATTAAAATTACAATGAAAATTATCAATCCAATTAAATTATTAACACAGATTATTAAATTGTTATTGCCCAAAATTCCGGGTCGTTACAATCCTCCCCCCTTAAAAGAATTTCGTCCCCGAAATTTAAAACAAAGGTAATTTAATAACCCTTAAAAGATTTTAATTTAAAACAGCAAAGCATTCCTATCAACCAGCTACTAACATCCATAGCAATCAATCAAACAAACAAACCTAACTAATTATCCTGACACAAATCAGAATAAACTTCTAATACTATCTCGAGTTTCCCAAGTATAAATCACCGGGAGACTCGCTCTACAAAAACCAACAACTAACTACACAACCAAAAATCCAGAGCTCCACTCATCTCTAGATCCTTCAATCTGAACAGAACATCAGATTACTTTCAAATCCATCTCAACATCTAACTCCAACTGAACTACAGATTCAACAACCAATGATGAATCATACACGTACTCCCTCAGAGATACGTGAAATACAATGAATTCCAACTATCCAAACTGACAATTCAATCTTATCCAATCATACTGCTCTCTTAACCAGAGAAATCTATCAACAACGAAGTTTCCTACATCGAATTCCAATCTCCTTATCTCAAATCTGCATAACTCAACAAACAATTCTGGGCTACCAATCTTCTCCAGATCAGCTCAATCTATGCTGATGCTTCCAGAAACAACAAGACCAAAGCAAACAAGCTTCAGGATTCCATTCAACAGAAAAGCCTTCCAATATCCGTCGAAATCCAGAACACAAACTCCACTCCAAAGCAATAGCAAACAGAACTTGCTTACTTCCTTATACAGCTGCTACCTCGCTTCCGCTGCACAACTCTGATTCTGAAATAAATGAGAATACTATTGATGAACACGAATACAAACTTATCCAATATATCCGGGAAACTTTGTCCACCAAATCCATAAAAATCTGAGTGACACATCCGACTCAGTCACACAACCTTATATCAGAATCCAATTCAAAACTGGATCTGACCAATCCAAATTCCAAAAATTTTCCGAGTTGCTACACCAACTCTTTACTTCTCCAAGAACCATCTTACTACCAGGCTAACTTCGAAAATTGCTTCTGGAACCAAAACAATATGGAACTCAACTTCAGATGCATACAACCTCTGATCATTTCAATAGCTCCTACTTCCACATGAGAACCCTCATCTCAAACAAAAGATAATTCCCAAATAAGACGCAAGTCACTTTTGCGATCCTACCTAGTTCGAATTCCAAAGAAACTGTCCCCACTTTACCAATTTAGAACAGCTTAAAGCTTTTCCAAACCAGGTTAACCCTCCAAGAAAACATCACCACCCTCAGCCCGGACTGCTAAAAAGAAGAATCACAAGATTTCTAAACCCCCAGAGAAACAACCAACCTTGCTGCTTCCAAGCTCTACCTCGATGATACTGCGAAGCCAAAAGACCTTCTCGTCAGCACACCGAACATTTCTGAGCTGCACTGCTACCACAGCTATCCAAAGACTCTAATCTAAGTCTTGTCAAAACCCAAAACCTTCAACAAACCACACAACTGACTTCCGAGATGGCAGACAACTTCTCAAGGAACTCGGACTCCAAGCCAAGCATCCACAACTCTCTTACCTTAAGGAATAACAAGTGAGACCATGCCAAAGCAAAACGACTCATAGACCTTAGTCTCATATTCCAAAACAGCCAATCTCCTTGCTAAAGATCCAGATAACTTCTACACAGATGAGTCTTCCCTATGGTAGGTAAAGACTGCTCCTCAACTACTTCTAAAACTGCTTCAAAAGAAAACATCTTCAGAAAATATCCAAGGATCACGCAGTTACCAAGATATCATTACTTACTTCTGTACTTCCAACAAATCCAAACTCAAGAATAATTCGCTTACCCAAGCGAAATCCCAACTTACACTCCAAAGATAATCTCCGAATCTTCAAAATGATTTCTTACGGATATCAGAGAAATCCTATACTCCAAACTACAAAACTTACTCGAGACGGTATTAGGCCTACAGTCTCGACAAAAACTTCCAACCTCAAACATATGGAACCTCTTCCATCAGTGATAGTCGTGTTACACACACAAACCACTACTACTCCATCTACCTCTAAAACTTACGTTGGCAAATCCGAACAGATAACCCAACAGATCAGGTAGATATAAATATATATATAGTTATATATAAAAATTACAAGTACGCTCTCTCAAGAAAGACACACTCCAGAGCTTAGGCATTCGCTCAACCTAACGCTCCCTAAAGAAAGACACACTTCAGAGCCTAGGTATTCACTCAACCTACTGCTCTGATACCAAGTGCGACGACCCGACTTCCTATCTCCAGGAAATCGCGTTGCCGATGAAGAAAGAAAGGGATAGAAGAAGAAAAGAAAGAGAAAGAAGAACACAAACAACATCAGAGAACTCACAGCGGAACGAATAAAATATAATAATTAACATAAAATATTACATAATATCAGATTACATCAGAGTTACACAACAAACAACACATATTAGACAGTTATAAACTTCTGTCTAATTCATACAACTCAAGTACAACAGAAGAAACATGTACCAACACAGCGGAACCATAACATATCTACACGTCGAAGCCTCCTGCTCCATTACTCCTCCAGAATTCGTCAAGCTAACCTGAATCACTTGACTACTCATACATAATATGAGTACCCAAGAGTTTAATAAAACAGAAAATAAACACTCGGGTCAGACAGGGGTCTGGTGTGAGTAAACGGGTTAAAATTGCTTAACTTTAGAAAACCTTTGAAAAGAAAAGGTATCACGTAAGACTTCCCACACATAAACATGGAAAAGTTTTTACCTTACGCTAACCAAAACATTTGATAGGAAATCCAGTGATATTATAATAGTGTCTAGGGTTTTCAAGATAAAATACAGAAATAGCTGGAATGCTTACATCTCACGTTCCAACATAGTTGGGCACAATCAAAACCGTACAGGCACTTATTGGATTTTGGATTCCATACAATGGCAGGGCTACTGGGGTACCGCCCGTCACAGTACGTGGCCTAGATCAACGTACCGAGGAGCCACCCTAACTCCCCTGCAACACAAGGCCGGACCCATTCCTTACTGAATAGTTCCAAATGAGACCACCCCGTGGTTGGCGCGACCAACCACCCACACAGCCGAATAATAAGGGACTCTAGACAGGGATGAATCTCACTCTCAAAGTGGGGGCTACCCACGAAGCCTTGGCGCACCTCCCCTGTTTTAGCCATTCCCGGTTGATGAGGCTTGAGGCTGCGATTACCTTAATAGAACATATCACTTAGAATGCTCATCGCCCGCCTGACGATGTGTTGAAAGCATTCGATCCATACAAGTTCGTTCCGGGTTCGAACGAAACCGAAGGCACTATCTCGTTGCACTCATTATTGGAATCACCCTCAGAGTCAACGACCATAGCCCTTGCACTCTAAGTCACCATCTCGAATCTATAAGCACTATTCCGTCAAACTCATTACGGAATCACCCACAGAGTTATACTGACGTATAGCCCTTACACCTCGAGTCTTCACTTGCTCCACTTGGATTAACGACCTAACGTTTAATTGGAATCGATGTGGTTTTCGGAATTCCAAATATGGAAACCCGATCCCGGTCTCACCGAAACCAAACGCCATTTTAATGTCCAAGTTGTACTTAAGGGATTTAACAGTTTAAACTTATATTCAGGATGATATATAACCAGATAGATGAATAACATTATCACAACAGATAATCATATCAAACATTTATCTCATAAACAGTATATCACATAACAGATATATCCAAATCATCCAATATCATTCAATCACTCAATATCAATCAACATTCAATATCAACCAATCATCCAACATCAATCATTCATACAGAATTGATTAACTCTAAATCAATTTAATTAACCTATAATTAAATTAATTACTATCCTTTAATCACTTGGATTATCCTAATCCTGCATCATTTATTTATTACAAATCAAATTAAATTAATCATCTCTTAATGATTATCTTTAATTAATCTTCCTTGATTAATTATCTTTAATTACATTCAAGTAATTATTCTAAACCATATTCAGTAATTAACTTTTAATTACTATCATTAATTATAATAATTAATGATCCTTCATTAATTAATTATCTATAATTAATTACATTAGAGCTTAATTAATTACAATTAATTAATCACATTTTAATTAATTACTTTTATTAATCACCTTGATTAAATTCATTAATTACATTAACTAATGATCTTTATTAATTAATTAACCTTTAATTAATTAAATAATTAACTTATAATTAATCATCTTATTAATCATAAACAATAATTAACAATTTGTAATTACTTATCTTAATTAATTAACTTCTTAATTAATTAACTTCTAAATTAATTATATTAATCCTTGATTAATTAATCCAATTAATTAATCTTTTAATTACTTCATTAAGTAATTATTAATCAATTTAAATTAACGATTAATCCTTAATTAATTACTTAATTAATTAATTACATTTTAATTAATTACTTTTAGTAATTAATCTTAACTTAATCACATTCATTAATTAATTACATTAATTAATTAACTAAAATAAATTAAGTAATTAACTCTTAATCTTACATAAGTAATTATCTTTAATTACTTCATTAATAAACCTTAATTACTTCCTTAATTAATTACTTAACAAATAATTAATTCCATCATTAATTAATTCTTGATTCTTTAATTAATTAATTACTTCATAAATAATTAATTTTAAAACAATTATATTAATTAATTCTTTAATTAATAACATTAAGTGATTACCCATTAATCACTTTAACTAATTACTCCATTATTAATTACTTCCATAAGTAATTAACCTCCTTAATTACATTCAATTATTAATCATTAACTACTTCATTAAGTCATTACACTTAATTAATTATAATTAAGTGATTATTTAAAATTAAATAAATAATTAACTAATTATTTAAAATTAATTAAACAATTAATTAATTAACTTCTTATAATTTCAAAATCTTTAATTAGTTAAGAAAACATTTATTGTTAATTAAACTCTTTACTTATTAATAAATCATTCTAATTAAGTATTCTTATATTCATAACAAAAATGAATTTTAATCATATTTATCTTCATAAATAAGTTATTTGAATTAGTTCAAATTTTCATAATTTAAACAAAACTATTCAATTTGGTTTACCAAAATTGTTACTTTACTTCATTTGAAAAAAAAAAACATTCAGAAGACAAATTTTTAAAATCTAAAACACTTTAAATTTTCTCATTCCCACTTCTTCATTTTGAATAAAATTTGAAACTCAAGTTTAAACATTACTTTAAATTTTGCTTAAAACTTTTGGTTTAATATTTACATTCAAAACACTTCTTTAAAATTGGATTTCAAATTTAATTAAGATAATCACTTTCAGAACAATCATCTTAAAATATATGAACCTGAAATATAAATTTAATTTACATTTTAAATGTTTTGTTTGCCTTTATTTTAGAATAACAAATTCAACTTTGAAAATTGTTTCTTATATAAACTTGTTTACAAATATTGAAGCTTGATTTTTCAGACATTCAATCTTGAGTTACTTTTATTGCTCGTCTTCAATTTGTTCAATAACAGATTTATAGCTCAGCAACATTATCATTTAAGCTACAGTAATTAAACTAACACATCACCCTATACCCAAGTAAACCCAGCAGCACACCCAAATCCAATTCCTTCGAGTCGCACGCGAGCACAACCCGAGACCTTCCCCGAGTCTCCACCCAGCTACCCCGAAGACAACCCTACTTCAAGTCACACGCAAGCTCACGCGAGCTACTTCGAGTTGTTCCTGAAATGTACGCAAGTTCCTTCGAGTTTTCACTCGTCTTCTCCAATCGAACAGCTTCCCTGTACAAGCCGTGCACACCCACGTTCATGTGCACCTAGCACATCACCTCTGACCATGCTACGTCGCCGCAACAATTGCCGCCGATCATATAACCGCACGTGAGCACGAAACCAAACTCAGATCTTTCAATCCTCTCATGAATCGAATTTCGACCCCACTGCTCGAAACACTGAAACAACCTCGACCTCAAAACCCAACCACCATTGACGAACTCACGACCGGAAACTCCGGTAATCCTTCCAAAGCACCACGGTAACCCCCTGCTACCATCCACCTCATTGCGATCAAACCCGATTCACAATTCTCGATACAATTGCCACGACAACCCAGGGCAGCAAACCACACTACTAAACCCTAGTTTGATTCAAATCGAACAAATCACTTATTTAAAAATTTTAATTGTATTTTTCCCCGAATCCCTAACATTCAAGCAAGCTACAGCCCAAATTTCAACGCAAATTATTGCGCAAATCATCTGCAATACACAAAAGTTCCCAAAATGTTCAAACTCGAATTTCTCTACGAATACTCAACTAAAAATCACAAGTAACATATCAAAATTCATGATTTTCTATCTTGATTACATGCATGTTATTCAATTTAAATTTTAAAGATAGTTGATTTTTAACAAAAATCCTATTTTAACAGTAAATTCCCTCTTTTATAATTATTTGTTGCTTTTAAAAATTTGAAACTATTTTTAAAATTACTACCAAACATTATCATACAGTTTTTATTCACATATCACGTTCAAATAAGGTATAGATTGGAAGATTTTACATTTTCCTTTAAGAAGAACAACCTCTGTAAAATACAGAGATGAATATACAGGTTCATCTATACTTAAGCATCCCATACCATCAATCATTCATGTACAACAGTTCTAATGCAAACATGTATTCTATATCATAGCAAATTCTACACATGCAACATCAAATTCAACTTCAGATTTGTTAAAAACTGTTTTTAAAAGAATTTACTCACCTGATTCAAGAATGCAGAGCAGAGAACAGAACTAGCTTTATTTCTTTAATTCATAAATGCATTTGTTGAAGAAAATCCTTTGCATGCTGTTGTTTTAACTTGTTGTGCTAATCTTCAATTTGAATGCAGGTTGCAGATTTGAAATTGCAGTTGAACTGCAGATTTTTATGAGCTTCCAGCTTGATTTTCATTTGCTTCTTTTTGACATGCAGGTTGAATTGATATGAAGTTGTAGTTGAATTTTATTTGCATTTGCAGGTTTAACTTGATGAATTGCAGGTTGAACATCATTTTGAAATACAGGCTTCCACTTGCATGCTGAAGTTTTTATTTCCAGGTTTGGATTTTATTTTAAGATTTTTGAAGTAGCCATTATTTTTAGTTAAGAAGTGTAAACAAGGGAATGAAAGTGTTTTTGAGAAAATTAGTTTTCTTCTTTTATTATTTAATAAAAATATATTGCCACTTGTTCCTTATTTGAACAAATGTCATTAAATTTATTTGATTGCCTTACATGTGTTATAAGTGGTGTTAATATGTTACATTTGTATTAAGTGTTTTAATAAATTTTTATTTAGTTTAAATGTAAATATAACTTACTTTCTTATTTAAGTTTCTTAGTAAATAAATTCTTATATATGTATTTAAAACCTAAAACATTATACATATTCATTTATAACCAATTTAATTTGAACATTTTAAGAAAATAAAAAAAAAATAAAACATTGATTAATTCCTTTATAAACTACCATATTTTAAATAAACAACTATCATATATTTTGAAAACAAATCTTGAATAAATCTTTAAATTATCTCTTGAAAAATTTTAAGTTTTAAAACAAAGCTCCAATTACATTATTCATTCATATCTAAATTATTAATGGATTAAATTAAATTTCAAAACAACTCAAACTATAACATATAAATACATATATATTATAATTTGAAAATTCATCTTTAAAACAAAAGATCTCCTATTTACAATATATATCAAATGTATACATTATAAATAGAATAAAATTTTATTAGCTTTTGAAAAACAATTCTTATCAATTTTATTGCCAGATTATAAATTCATTAACCTTTAAAAGATTACATTAGCCAATTTTAAATTAAAATTACAATGAAAATTATCAATCCAATTAAATTATTAACACAGATTATTAAATTGTTATTGCCCAAAATTCCGGGTCGTTACAAAAGGAATGGCAGTGTGGCATTCAAAATGCAACCTGTTATGATCAAAGCGTGGTTTTGTATGAAAAGCTTGGCTTTGAAGAAATTGATCGTAGCCTCGCGAGCCTCACAATCCGGTTATGATGGGATTCTATATGGTCAGGTTTATGCTCACATTTCGGATAGTAGTGATTTGGGTTATCAGATGTTTTGAGCCTCAAGTACCAAATACGTCTGGGCCTCATGGCAGGGATGCACGAAGTCCGAGTCCTTGGATGTTATTCGTGGATTGTATCCACTTTTAGCCATTTGTGTTGTTGTATAACGGCGTCTGAGTCTTGGACATAAGCCGTGGATACAGAATGATCTTTCCACTAGTTTCCTATCACGTTGGAAATCCGATCCCAATACAAGATTTATGGTTTTGATTGTATTCCCAAAATAGTTGTAAAGACTTGCAAATATTTCGGCTACCCCCTTTTTGGTATCATATATTCCATTCGGTATATTCCGTTGACCTAGTCCGGATATATTACCTTAGAATTAGTCTGGGTATTGATACCTTATTTGAATAAGTTTTTTTGAAAAGTGTTTTCAAAAGAATGTCATTAAAAATAATATCAAGTGTATTTTGGTATAAAAGTGTTTTAATTATCATAGGATAAAAACCCATCCGTATTTATGTGCGGGCGTGGTCTTATGAGACACCCTTCTTTTCAAAAGTTTCGATAACATTGTCATTTTAAATTTGAGTATCTCATGCTGGTTTATCAAGCTTGATCCGCGTATTTTTAATACTCGGGTCAGATCCAAGTAGTTTCAAGTTAAGTTAAAGACGGTTGGAGTTTTCAAAAGAGAGCTAGAGATCTTCATCATCGCATGGACGTATTCTATTATCTGTTATATCTATTGTATTTGTTTTGTTGTTTGTTAACATCTGTAAGGGCAGGTGTTATAGCTATCCAGGCTGAATCTGGGCTAGACTCCGATATTCTATTTTAAATTTTCTGTTGTAAATATTATTATTGAAATAATATATGTTATTCCATTCGTGTGAGATTCTGTTTGGTCTTTAATTTTCTTTCTACCCTTAATGATCTTCTTATTCGTGCAATTTGAATTGGACATGTGTGGTTTATGTCGATTCAAAGGGTACGGAAATATTTGCAAGTCATTACAGCTATTTTGGGAATACAATCAAAACCGTAAATCTCGTATTGGGGTTGGATTTCCAACATGCTAAGAAACTAGTTGAAAGATCAATCTGTATCCACGGTTTACGTCCAAGACTCAGACGTCGTTATACAACAACACAAATGGCTAAAAGTGCATACAATATGTGAGTAAAATCCAAGGACTCAAACTTCGCACATCCCTGCAATGAGGCCCAAATGTATCTGGTACCTGGGGAACAAAACATCTGATAACCCAAATCACTACTATCCGAAATGCGAGCATACATCTGACTACATAGAATCCCATCATAACCGAGGTGTCAGCCTCGCGAGGCTACGATCAATTGCTTCAAAGCCGCGCTTTTCATACAAAACCACGGTTTGATCATAACAGGTTCCACCTTGAATGCCACACCGTCATTCCTTTGATCACTATTTGGCTCCCACAAGCATATTGTAACGACCCAGAAGTTTGGTCATTAGATTTGAACATTTAATTCATTTTAAATGTTAAATTTGAATTATAATTTGATTTTGAATAAAAATATTTTGGTTAAAATTATAAAATTAGTCAAAATTCCAAATATGGCAATTCAAATGGATTTGGATAATAATAATTACATATTTGGAATCGGAATAATTTGTCAATCTGGATGTAAATAGTTATGAAAATGGTTTCTAAGGTTTATTTTAAGTTTAGTTTGATTTTAATTTTTCTATTGGATTTTTAGATGGAATTAAAAGTCGATAAGTTGAATTGGAATTTTATATTAATTTAATAATGGAATTTAATAATATAATAATGCAAATAATCAGATTTTGATTCGGAATGAATCAGAACGGTTTCTAATGTGAATATAAATTCTATACAATTTATAATAGAGTTAGTAAAGTTTTAAAAGTGAAATTTTAAGTGATTTCGGCGATTTTGAAAATCGCTCGAGTTAATCGACGAGTTAAAATAGCCTTCCGGGGCACCGATCTTGGAATTCGACGAAACCAGTTCCATTGGATCCGTAATTGTGTATTATTATCGGATTTCAATTTTTGTAGCATTTGGAGTTACTGTTTGCTCATACGGGTGAGAAACACGTTGAAATTAAAATCGATAATTTAATATTTTAAATTGATTCAAAAGCTATCTTCCACATACATTTAAATTGGGTTCCAAAACACGTTCCATTGTGTTCGGAACGCGAGTAAAACCTTATAAACGCCAGGCAGCATGTTTAATTTGGAGTTCGTTCGAAAATCTTGTTAATTGGAGGAAAATATTAATAAAATAATATTAAATAAACGTATATATACACATTTACAGAATGGAACCCTAATCTATTATTCTCGGTCACAACTTATTCAATTAATGGCCGAAATTCTTTTCATTTTCCCTCTCGATTTCTCACATCTACTTGGCATCGTTGAAAACTTCCTAAAGGAAAGTCATGGAGCTCGTCGAGCTCTACGAAGTGAACGGTGGTGATCGTGTTTCGAGCGTCGATGAAGGAGATAATGGAGCCGATAGCACCGACGCTTCTCCACGTTTTCTGATGCCATTGTTGAACCAAGCTTGGCCATTTTTTGGCCGATAAGGGAGGAAGGAAGGAGCTTCGACGTAGCATTGACTGATCAACTTCTAGATGATCGTAGTAGAGGTGGCTCGTGGTCAATGTCGGCGAGTTTAGGTTGTTCGTGTTGGGTATTTGTGTATTGGGGAAGATCGTATTTTCAGCCTCGATTTTTGTAGAGATTTTAAAGGCCGAGATTTCGTTTGGTAATGAATAAATATTATAAAAAGAAATTGTTTTAAATTGTAGTTCAAATTATAAAAAAAAATCATATCTGATGTATACGTTGTCGGATTTTGACGAAATTGGCGGCATCGGAATCACAGCGATGCGATCTATGTGCTGTAGCAGATCCGGAGGCGTTTGGAGCAAGCAAAGATTTTGAATTAAATCGAACGATTCGATTTAATTTAAATTTGGAACGGCTCAACGTTTAAACTCAAGGTGAGTTAATCTCACTCACATCTGCAATCCCAGTTAATTTAAATAATTAATATTTAAATAATTAATTGATTGGTTGAATGTGAATATTATTATTAGTTTGAATTTGGTATCAATTTGTCATGCTAACATCTGTGGATGTAGGAAAACAAGTTGGAGGGATCCAACTGGATTCCTCACAAATAGAAATTATATTTATAATCTGTGATATTTTTCATTGATATCTTGTGATAGATTGATTTGGAATTTTGTTATGTTGTGTTATAGTTGGATAATATAATTTGGTATTTTAAAATATCAATAAAGTGAAATGGGAGTAAAAAGGAAATGAAAAGGTGATTTTAAGGAACGAAGTTAAGGAAATTAAATTCAGGAAATTGGTTTGGAATTTGTAATGTTTTAAAACTGTGATTGGAATGGAAACGAGAAACAGAAATTTATAAACTAGGTTTGTAAATAAAATAAAATATTTATCAGTGGATAAATTTGGAAATATAGATTTCCGGTGGGAAATTCTATAAGAAGGTATAAATTATTTTAAAAAAATAAAGATGAGATTATTTTTAAAAGACGAAAGGTGTATTTTCCCTGGGAAGTTAGGTAAGTTTCCAAAGAAAAGCTTTCGAAATATAAACTAGAAGTTGAAAGATGTTTTTTTGGATATTTTAGAAAAATATTATTTTTAATTGTTTTAAGTATAAAGTAAATATTTATTTAAGTAATTATGGTATTCAATTAATTTAAAGGTGAAGTAGTATAATGTTTCAAAGGGAAATTTTAATTTAATAATTTGATTTCATAACTTATTTTAAAAGGGTAATTTTGTTTTAAATTACTTAGAAACTCCTCTATATTTTCTTAAGTATTATTTTCATTTAATAAATTTCTAGTACCCTTATTCTAAATATTTTTAGCATATATTTTGGAAGTGATTTCCAGGGAATGGGAAATATGTTTAAAAATAGAAAGGTATTTATTTTTAAAAGTGTTGGAAGAAATTTTCGGGATTTAAATGTAAATTCGAATTGAGATAAATCAAGCAGGATTTATAAAAGAATTCTTTGGATTATTATGGAATGGAAGTGTATTTCCCTGAAAGCCAAGTACATTTTTAAGCAGGTTTTTGAGTAAAAGTTAAAAGTTTTGAAGTTGATTTTAAAGAAATGTTTTAAGAAGATTATTATTTAAGATGTATAAATTTTGAAGGTAAATATTTATTAAATTAGTTATAATAGAAATTATTTTTAAAGGTTAATTGGTATTATGTTTTAAAGATAATGATTAATATTTATATTTTAATAAAATAGTTTATTTCAAAACTTTGTTTAGTTAAAATATTTTTTTGGAAACTTGTATAGAATTTCATAACTCTTATTTTAAATTTATTATGGCCTAACTTTTATTTTAGAGAAAAGTAGTTTGTATTTTATAAAGCAGTTTCGTTTGAAATACTTTAAAGGTATATTCAAGAATAAAGTGATTTAAATTATTTTAAATCTAAAGTATTTGGACTAGTTATTTTCAATGGAAATAGAAAATGTTTGGGAAATTTATTCCGTGAAAAGGTAGATGGTTTGAAAATTGTTTTCAAAAAGGTTTGAAAGTGGGAATATATCTTGTGACGACCCGCCCTTCTCGACCCTTGAAAATCGACACAAAATACGCCACAGTACTACAATACAACATGATAGGGGGTTCTTTCTTTGCGTTTGGCGGCGAACAGGAGATGCTTACGCCTACATGTCCCCGGGGGTGGTATAAGGCCTTGTGGGGTTGGTTGCGAGTCGAGAGGCTAGCCGTAAAAGCAAACCCGAGGTACCAATGTAAGCCACGGTGGGTCTGGGATGGTTGAAAAGCCTACCAATCGAGTGGCCGTTGTCGATGGTTGAAAATCCTAGACCATTACATGTGGTATCAAAGCCAGGTTGGCGATAACCTTGGCTCTAGTAGGGAAATTACTCATTGAACAGAGTCCATAGTACTCTAGAATGAGTTGAGTGTGATAATAGATATGAGAGCGTACTTGTTAGTGAATATAAAAACTGTTTCTATACTGTGTTGACTTATTGGTTGGGTGTTTATGAATTCTGGTCGGTACGGGAAGTACAACCGTATCGATAGGGGTTTTTAAACTCTTAAACAAGATAAACCGATATAGTATTGTTTTTAAAGTGGGTAAATGAAATAATTTTACCCAAAATTATATTTCGTATAAAGGAAATAATTTTTTGAAGTTATTATATATATATTTGGATGTTTGGTTGTTAATATTATAATCAAATGTAAGAATCTAAATTTTGAAATGGTTATAACCAAATAGAATTCTATAAGTATGATTTATCCAAAAAGAAGAATAACTAAAATTTGATTTAAACCAGAATTTAAAGCCCGAAAATTTTGAAAAGTATTTTTAATGTATTTAAAACAAAGGTTTAGGAATTTAAAAATCTTAGGAATTTTTGAAATGTTTTTCCAAAGTGCTCGAAGGCAATAATGAAATATTATTTGGGGAAATATTTTTGAATGGAATTGTTTTGAAAGGAATTTGCGGTAGTATGGAAGCACTGAACTCACTTCAGTCGCTGGGAAATAATCCTGACGATGATGGCCACAGCATTAGAATTCATTTTCGAGTTTCTAAGGTGATGGATTACTACCGTGGTGATTGGTTATGATATTTGTTTGGACTTGTTCGGTATACAAGTTGTTTTAGAAATTTCAAAGGGGAAAAATTTTTTGGTAAAAACAAGTTGTTTTGGAATCCGGAGATTTGATTTGATATACAAAGTGGGTATGTGTTGACTATTATTTCAAAATGGTTTTGAAATAAAACCGGGTAATTGAATTCTGGGAATTCTATTTAAAAATGTAAAAGATAATAATGAATCAACTGTTGAACCTATAAGTGGGGTTGATTTAAATAAGAAAGAAGAAAAATGAAAATTTTACTCCTGGAATTAAAATTTTACTTGAGTAAATGGAAGTGAATAAAATATATTTGAATTTGACTGGAGATAAGTTAAATAAAATTGAAATTGAGATCGAATTAAAGTGGATAAAGTTGAAATGTAAAATGACTTTGTAATTGTGAGTTATAATTGCGTAATGAATTTGTACCCATAAGCTATTAAGTGTTATACTTACAGTCTGAAATTGTGGATTAAAATTGTGTAATGAAAATTTATATCCTTAAGAATTCAGTGATACATATATATAAAATTTGGAATTGTGATTATAAGATGTAAATGGAGTAAAATGAGAAATATAAGCTTTTAAGTAAATAAGTTGGTGGACTTAAGAATAGGAAACGAAATTGTAAAACCAAAATAAAATGGTTGGAATTTTGTGGGAAATTAAAAATTCAAATCTTAAATGAAATGTAAAGTGAGGTAAGGCAAAGTGAAATATAAAAAGGTGAATGGACTTGGGTTAGTAATAAGTTTTTGAACTTATATATTAGAAGGTAAAAATTTAAATTGAATGGAGAAATAAAATTTGGATTTAGCTTAAATTAAAAGAAGTTGAGTTGAATCTGGATTGAATTAAAATCAAAATTCAGTGATGTTATAAATAATATTGAATAGAATTAAATTCTTATTTAAAATAATAAAGGAAATGGTATGAATTTAAGTTGGCTAAATAAAATTTGGTTGAACTTGAATTAGAATCGAAAAAGAATTGAATTGAAAGAAAATTGAATTTAGTTGAAATGATATTGAATGAAGTAAATGCTCACTCAACTAAATCCAAAGGAATTGTCTGAGGATGAATTTAGTGTAAGCTAAATTAGATGAATTTGTATTGGAACGAATAAAATTTTGGTAGCTTGTTAAAAAACTAAAAAGCAAAATAAAACCCAGTTCTGGTTTAGAATAATTGGAATGGTTATGTTATTAATAAAATAAATTCAAAAATGAATTGAGAAGGTGAGTTAAAATTTAAAATGGATTGAGTAAGTAAACAGATTGAATTAAAATTTGTAATAGATTGTAATTTGATTTAATGAGAATCAAATTACAATGAAAATAAAAATTAATGTAAGAAGGAATAGAATTATTTTGGAGTTGGAATAACTTAAGAGAATTGTGAAAGGGTTGTTGTCAAGCTTATAAAATGGCTTTGAATGAATCTGTATGGATAACGAAACTGAATGTAAGACTAGGGATTTAATACAATAATTATGATGAAGCAAGAATGCTTGAGTTGTGAATAATTCCGAATGGAGAAAAAATTAATATAGTTTGAGCAGGAATTAATTTAAAATTGTTATAAACTTAAATAATTGTTATTTGCTTGAATAACATCAAATTTGCATAAAAATGGGTAATTTTGTTGTAAACGGAATTGAATTGGTTTAAAGAAGCGAATGAAATTGGTTTTTAAATCAACTGAAATGGATTGAAATCTTATTAAGTGGATTTGTATATAAATGCAAGTGAATCATAAAAGAAATTCAAATGTATCAAATCGAAAATAAAGATTTGATTGTAAATTAATTTGGAATTGAATTGAAGTAAATATAAATTGTATGTAGAAAACTTGAATGTAAATCATTCGAGTGGAATAAAATGAAGTTTGGATTTGTAAAGAAAACTAAAGTAGTATTAAAACCTTGTGATTGCTTATAACAGATGGATTACATGCAGGATTATGAAATTTGTTTGTGTGGGTATGTAATTGATATGTTTGGCTACGATAAATGAATGGAATGTTGTTAAATTCTCATATTATTGAAAACTGATCTGTTTGTTTAAGTAAGTACAGGTACGAGAGTCAATCGATAGAGTTGGAGTGTGTATATGCAATATAAATTAGCCGCTTGCTTTTAAAATGCTAATATAAGGTACGCCTACGTAATAAAATTGAAAAACATTATATATATATATATATATATATATATTGTGGTATATTTTGTTTTTCTGGGTCGATGTATATATATTTATCATTATTGTGATATTGTAAAATGCTCTCCGTACAAAGGAGACGCTGTCAAAAAATTTCTAAAATTTTGGGAGTTAGAAAATTTTTGGAAATTTTGAAAATTTTGGGTTAACTAGGAAAGTGGTTTTTGAAGTGATATTGAAAACAAGCTTTGGAGTTAGAAATAAAGCGAATGGTTTTGGAACTGAGTTAATAGGTTTTGAGAAGTGAATGTGGGTTTTAATTGAGAAAATTTTGGGTTAGGTAAATGGGTTTAGTAGCATTTCATACCTTAGCATATTTCGGGGACGAAATTTTTACAAGGGGGAGGAATGTAACGACCCGGAATTTTGGTCGTTAGATTTGAACATTTAATTCATTTTAAATCTTGAATGTGAATTATAATTTGATTTTGAATAAAAAGATTTTGGTTAAATTTATAAAATTATTCAAAATTCCAAATATGGCAATTCAATTGGATTTGAATAATAATAATTAAATATTTGAAATCGGAATAATTTGTGAATCTGGATGTAAATAGTTATGAAAATGGTTTCTAAGGTTTATTTTAAGTTTAGTTTGATTTGAATTTTTCTATTGGATTTTTAGATGGAATTAAAAGTCGATAAGATGAATTTGGAATTTTATATTAATTTAATAATGGAATTTAATAATATAATAATGCAAATAATCAAATTTTGATTCGGAATGAATCGGAACGGATTTTAATATGAATATAAATTCTATACGATTTATAATAGAGTTAGTAAAGTTTTAAAAGTGAAATTTTAAGTGATTTCGATGATTTTGAAAATCGCTCGAGTTAATCGACGAGTTAAAATAGCCTTTCAGGGCACCGGTCTCGGAATTCGACGAAACCAGTTCCATTGGATCCGTAATTGTGTATTATCGGATTTCAAATTTTGTAGCGTTTGGAGTTACCGTTTGCTCGTATGGGTGAGAAACGCGTTGAAATTAAAATCGATAATTTAATATTTTAAATTGATTCAAAAGCTATCTTCCACATACATTTGAATTGGGCTCTGAAACACATTTCATTATGTTCGGAACGCATGTAAAACCTTATACACGCCAGGCGACATGTTTAATTTGGAGTTCGTTCGAAAATCTTGTTAATTGGAGGAAAATATTAGTAAAATAATATTAAATAAACGTATATATACACATTTACAGACCGGAACCCTAATCTATTATTCTCGGCCGCAATTTATTCAATCAATGGATGGAATTCTTTTCTTTTTCCCTCTCGATTTCTCACGATCTACTTGGCATCATTGGAAACTTCCTAAAGGAAAGTCATAGAGCTCGTCGAGCTCTACGAAGCAAACGGTGGTGATCGCGTTTCGAGCATCGATGAAGGAGATAATGGAGCCGATAGCACCGACGTTTGTCCAAGTTTTCTGATGCCACTGTTGAACCAAGCTTGCCCATTTTTTGGCCGATCAGCGAGGAAGGAAGGAGTTTCGACGTAGCAGTGACTGATCGACTTCTAGATGATCGTAGTAGAGGCGGCTCGTGGTCAATGTCGGCGGGTTTGGGTTGTTCGTGCTGGGTATATGTGTATTGGGGAAGAACGTATTTTCGGCCTCGATTTTTGCAGAGATTTTAAAGGTCGAGATTTCGTTTGATAATGAATAAATATTATAAAAAGAAATTTTTTTAAATTATAGTTCAAAATATATAAAAAATTCATATCTGATGCATACGTTTTTGGATTTCGACGAAATTGGCGGCATCGGAATCGCAGCGATGCGATCTATGTGCTATAGCAGATCCGGAGACGTTTGGAGCAAGCAAAGATTTTGAATTAAATCAAACGGTTCTATTTAATTTAAATGTGGAACGACTCAACGTTTAAACTCAAAGTGAGTTAATCTCACTCGCATCTGCAATCTCAGTTAATTTAAATAATTAATATTTAAATAATTGATTGATTGGATAAATGTGAATATTATTATTAGTTTGGATTTGGTATCAATTTGTCGTGCTAACATCTGTGGATGAGGGAAAATAGGTTGGAGGGATCCAACTGGGTTCCTCACGAATAGAAATTATATTTATAATCTGTGATATTTTTCATTGATATCCTGTGATAGATTGATTTGGAATTTTGTTATGCTGTGGTATGGTTGGATAATATAATTTGGTATTTTAAAATATCAATAAAGTGAAATGGGAGTAAAAAGGAAATGAAAAGGGGATTTTAAGGAATGAATTTAAGGGAATTAAATTCAGGAAATTGGTTTGGAATTTGTAATGTTTTAAAACTGTGATTGGAACGGAAAGGAGAAACGTCAATTTATAAACTGGGTTTATAAATAAAATAAAATATTTATCAGTGGATAAATTTGGAAATATAGATTTCCGGTGGGAAATTCTATAAGAAGGTATAAATTATTTTAAAAAAATAAAGATGAGATTATTTTTAAAAGACGGAAGGTGTATTTTCCCTGGGAAGTTAAGTATGTTTCCAAAGAAAAGCTTTCGAAATATAAACTAGAAGTTGAAAGATGTTTTTTGGATATTTTGGAAAAATATTATTTTTAATTCTTTTAAGTATAAAGTAAATATAAATTTTAGTAATTATTGTATTCAGTTAATTTAAAGGTGAAGTAGTATAAAGGTTTAAAGGGGTATTTTAATTTAAAATTTTGATTTCATAACTTTATTTTAAAAGGGTAATTTTGTTTTAAATTACTTAGAAACTCCTCTATATTTTCTTAAGTATTATTTTCATTTAAGAAATTTCTAGTAGCCTTATTCTAAATATTTTTAACATATATTTTGGAAGTGATTTCCAGGAAATGAAAATATGTTTAAAAATAAAAAGGTATTTATTTTTAAAAGTGTTGTAACAAATTTACGGGATTTAAGCGTAAATTCGGATTGAGATAAATCAAGCAGGATTTATAAAAGAATTCTTTGGATTATTATGGAATGGAAGAGTATTTCTCTGAAAGCCAAGTACGTTTTAAGCAGGTTTTTGAGTAAAAGTTAGAAGTTTTGAAGTTGATTTTAAAGGAATGTTTTAAGAAGATTATTATCTAAGACGTATAAATTTTAAAGGTAAATATTTATTAAATTAGTTGTAATAGAAATTATTTTTAAAGGTTAATTGGATTATGTTTTAAAGATAATGATTAATATTTATATTTTAATAAAATATTTTATTTCAAAAATAAGTTTAGTTAAAATATTTTTTTGGAAACTAGTATAGAATTTCATAACTCTTATTTTAAATTTAGTATGGCTTAACTTTTATTTTAGAGAAAAGTAGTTTGTATTTTATAAAGCAGTTTCGTTTGAAATACTTTAAAAGTATATTCAAGAATAAAGTGATTTAAATTACTTTAAATCTAAAGTATTTGGACTTAGTTATTTTCAATGGAAATAGAAAATGTTTGGGAAATTTATTCCGTAAAAAGGTAGATGGTTTGAAAACTGTTTTCAAAAAGGTTTGAAAGTGGGAATATGTCTTGTGAAGATATTCTGAGATTAATAAATAATTTGGGAAATATTTATTGTTTGTTTGATGTTTGTGAATGTTAATTGATAGTTAAATCACCGACTATCAATATTGGCCAATGCGTTGATCGTTTCGAAGAGACCGAGATCGGGATTAATTTCTCGAATACCACTTCGATCCGGTTTGTACGTTTTCGTGAGGAAGACAAGTTCGGAGTCAAAGATGGAGCAGTGAAGTGCAAGGGTTAGTCGCTACTAATCCTGAGGATGATTCCAAAATGGATGTAGTAGGAGTAGTGTCATTGGTTCCGTTCGAACCTGGGATGGACTTGTATGGATGAATGCTTTTAGAACATCGTCAGGTAGACGCTGGCATTCTAAGTGAAATGTTCTAAAAGGTAACGCTTAGCCTCAAGCCTCATCAACCGGGAATGACTGAAAATAAGGGGTTATGCAGCAAGGCTAAGTGGGTAGCACCCATTAGGGTGAGGTCATCCCTGTCTAGATGTCCCTTTCTATTCGGCTTAGTGGTGCGGTTGCTGATCCCAACCGTGGGGTGATCTTACTTGAGATTATCCAGTAAGGGGTAGTCCCGGTCTTGTGTTGCAGGGGATTGGGAGTAATCCTCGATACGGTGATCTAAGCCACGTAATGTGACAGGTGGTACCCTAGTACCTAGTCATTAGTTGGAAATCCATTCTCCCTACGCGCCTTTTACGATTTTTTTTGTATAACCCACTTTGTGGATAGTAGCTGGAATTTAATAGATATAACAATTTCGGCTATTTGAATAAGTATTTGTATATAGACGCTATTATAATATCAGAGGATTTTGATTAGAAATGTTTTGGCTATCATAAGGTAAAACCCGACATATTTATTTGTGGCGTGGTCTTACGAGATGCTTTTGTTTTCAAATGATTTTGAAACTTTAATAATCAATTTGGGTGTATTTCTCTTACGCTGGTATTCCAGACTGACTCGGGTGTTATTTTAATATAATGCTCGGGTCAGACGAGTACTATAGATTACAGGAAAGGATGCTGTGGAGCTCAGGAGAGGAGCTGGAGTCCGAGACGTATTACCGTATTTGTTTATATCCGTTGCTGTCGTTGTATGAAATTATCAGGCTGGTAATTTTTGTTTGTTTGTGATACTCTAATGATGTAACATATAAAACAGATATAATTTTCGTTTTGTGTGAAGATCTGATATTATGTATTATATTTTGTTCCGCTGTGATTGTGAGGCTATGTTATTGTTTAGTTCCTTCTTTCTTCTATCTCCTTCTTTTCCCTCAACCATCTGTCTTTTCTAGCACTCGATCGTCGGCATATTATACTGTGGCGTATTTTGTGTCGAATTTCGAGGGTCGAGAAGGGCGGGTCGTCACACATATAACCTCTGAGCTCGTAAGTCTCAAAGAATGGGGTTAAGCTAAGAGAAGTTGCCTTCTCCGCCACCAAGCAGTTATACATTTGTAAAAGTGAAACGTTGTGTCTCAGAAATGCAATGTCAGACATTCTTCCATACAAGTTTGTTTTGGGATTGAACGAAACCGAAGGCACTCTCCTACTACCACTAGTAGCGAGTAGTCCTTGGAATCCAAAAAATCTCCACAACGAGGAGACTGCTACTATAAATAACTCTATAATGGGAGCTAACCAGAGCATGTTCAACAAGCATTCCTCAAGCTATGATTATCTGCGGTCTTCAATAATCATCATCTTCAACATATCTTCACATTCGAACGCATACATTGGTTCGAAGTGGTTTTCGGATTGGAACCACCTAAATCCGACACTGATTCCTTCGAAGCCAATCATCGCTTTAAAAGATGTTAAGTTCATATGTGGATATCAATCGTCAATCAATTACTTCATCTTTTATAAAATATCTTTCTTAGATATATTAGTTAAACTTCATATGAGAAGGTTTTCAAGGAAAATTTGCGAGTGTTTCCTTAAGGAAGATGAATCAGATATTAGAATACCAGATGGGATAGGTATAGGGTCATGCCCTATACTTTAGCTATTGGCCCCAGCTAATTTAGTCTAAAATTCCAGTGTGTAGGGCTTGGTCACAACTAAGACTAAAATTATGATTATATGCGGAAAGAAATATATGTTTGTATATGGATAGATTATTGATGAGCCCACAAAACCTTTAGATCAAGTGATCTTGGAGGATGTTAAGTTAGGGATAGACCATCCAGAAAAGAAGTATTTAAGAAATAGTTAAAAGGCAGAAAGTCTTGAAGAGGGGTGTCTAACAGATGTGAGATTATTTTGTTATTTTGTCTGGTAGGCCCGAGTCAGCCAAAACTTAATAGTAAGCCAAACAAAACTACTATATTCGGACAGAACCAATGGTGCAACTCCCGTAGATCGATTCTAATAATTTCACAAATTTATTCTATTGTTTAATTAATTTTTTAATTAATTATTATAGCTCAAATTTTGGGTTGTTACAGTGGCATAAATTGGTACATCGAATCTTATTTTATGACCAGCCTTGTTAACAGCCAACCCTTTTCCTAGGTAGATGTAGGGTCAAGAGTCTCTTGCTCGCCACCAAACAAAAAGCGAGAACCCCTTATCATGTTACACACTCCAATTGAAGAAGCATACCCCAAAACGAGGGGTAGGTGCCAGATCAAATCCGATCCCATTTAGAGCTGACAATAAACCACACATGTCCAACCCAAACCGAATGGAAAGACAGATAATCATGAGAAAGAAAGAAGAGAAGAAAAGAAGAATATAAAAAAGATAAACTAAAAAAATAATAGAATCTTACAATCGTAGCGGAAAACATATAGTATAATATCAATAATCTTTACAAAAAAGAAACTGTAATATATGTACACCCATCAAAGTACAACAATCAATCAGTAATCATCAACTTGGATAGTTATGATAACCTATCCTTACAAGTGCTGATAATTTAAGCAACAAAGTAGCGAAAAATAAACAAATACGGGAAGACGTTCAGAAAACCTCCAACTCACCTACTAAATCTCCAAAGCATCCAAATCTACATCTGTAAGTATACTCGGTCTGACCCGAGCATTGAAAGAGAAGAACGCTTGGATCAGTCTGGTAAACCAACATGAGAAAAAACATCTTAACTGAATTTATTGTAAAGTCATAAAACTTTGCTTTATCAAAACAATGGCATCTCATAAGACCAATCCACATATAAACACGGTGTTAACGCTAAAATTTGAACGCTAACACCCCGGTGTATAAAGTGTAGTTGTGAAAGCACCACCCGATGATTCGGGAACAGAGTATAAGCAGAAAGTCACAGAAAAAGCAGTGAATAACAACGATTTTATAGTGGTTCGGCTCAAAGCAAGCCTACGTCCACTTTAATTCTCTTTATTGCTAAACCGATTACAACTTTACAACAATCTTCAATTACAATTATGACAAGACAAACAACTAGAACTTTGGTAGAGAAGAATTCTTCGAATCCATGTAGATTGCGTTAGATTTTCCCTTGAAGTTAGTTGAGATGTCCTTCGAACTTGAAGTGTCGGGTAAGTTGAGAATTCGGCAGAGTATTGGCGCTTGAAATGATTGGCCAAAAGTCCCCCCAAATGTTGGAAGTGGTCATGTATTTATAGGAGTTTTCGGCCTTGAGTCGTGAGTCGTACCCAACTCATCGTTAACTCGTAGCCGAGTCAGGTTGGGTCGTGGATGACTCAACAGGTTGAACCCCAGCTTCGTACCAGAGCGCCTTCGATCCTCTGAATATAGCACAAGTCTTAAGTCGTCCCCGAGTCATTCCTCTTTGATATAAGTATCATGATAGCGGGCTGCGACTTAGTAACTTTAGGTCGTGGACGAGTCATGGTGAGTCGTCTCATGTTAACACGCGGCCGACCTACTGGGTTAGCTCACGGCTTGGTCCAAAGTGATAAGTCGTTCACGAGTTATCCAAACGCAACTTTCTTAGTGCTAGCATGAGTCGTACACGACTCATCATTGGTCGTAACTCGTCAACGAGTTATCTCATTTCAGCATGGTATTGAACTTGTCCCTGAAGTCTTAGGTCGTTCAACCGTAGCTTTATTAGGTCGTATCATATTTAAAGTCGCATAACCTTTAAGTCGTAGGCCGTTCATTTTCTTAAGTCATATAGGCCTTAACTCGTTAGGTTTCTTAACTCGTAACATTCCTTCAGTTGCAGATCTTAGGTCGTAGGCTTCTTGAGTCGTAGAGGCTTTAAGTCGTACATATCCTTAACTCGTTAAGTCTTAACTCGTACCAGCTCCTTGGGTCGTACGTTTCTTAGGTCGTAGAGAATTAAGGGTTAACATTTGCCCCTCGAAGTACATGCCTATGTCATAGGTCGTGTGCTTCGACTCATCCTAACTCGTACGTACCGACTCAAGTTTTACTGTCTCGAACTATAAAATGCTTGAGTCGTTTCTCCTTCTCATCACTTTATCCTTAAGCCATTTCTTCCATTACCACATTCTCTAAACCTTTAAAGATGATCTCGACCCAATTTACACCCAATCCTCTCTAGCAACACACAATCGTAAGCGATTTCTTCTCTCTCTTCGATCGTTGATCATTATCACCTTACGCGCTTAATTCTCCGCCTCCGGTTCGCCCCTTCGAGCCCTATGAGTTTTGTTGGATTGATCGCTGATGAACTTAGGTCTGTCTGATTTGACTTATGGCGATTCGCCATTCGAGGCAATCCTGTAGTGTAATAGGGTTAAGGTTGTTGTTGTTGGAGAGGCCATTGGATTAACGGGTTAAGAGTTAGAGGGGGAAGCGAGTTGGCCGAATAGAGTGGGAGATTGCCCCATGTACGACTTAGCAACTTCCATGCGACCCAGTGGCCTTTGCAATTAACTTTAATCCGACCTAGCAAGTTTTGCGACTTAAGTCATGAGTCGTGACCGAGTTAGAACTTAGAAGATTTCTTGTTGTTTTTGAACCGGAGCCCTCCTTCTGTTCATTGACTTACGACTTAGAGCATAGCCGACCTAATGCATTGACGACTTAAGATTGAAACGGCTTAACTTTATTTGCCTCATAATCCCAAGGTTGTAGGCGAGTTAATGCTTAAGTCATCGCCGAGTTAGTACTTGAGTTGCCTACGACTTAGCACTTGCACTGTTGTTTGGATTTTGAACTATTGAACTTTGCTGCATTCTTTTACAGATTACTTTAACTTGTAAGCTAACAATCTGTTTGATACAACATTTACAGAAAATTGGGACGAATATACTGCCGTTGACTGCCTACATCAAATGACAGATTAGTTAACAACAGATGATTAACTTAAATAAATTGTGTGAATGAAGTGCTTTCAACTTATCAATTTCAAGTAAAATATTAAAGCAACACTGAAATAGTCAATTGAAATCGACCAGCTTGCACTAATATTATGCTTGAACTTTAGATCAACAAGTTCTGAAACTTTTACAATCGATCAATCATCGACTAGTTTAATTCCAGTTATATTTACTTGTCATTTTTATTAGTTCTGCATGACACTCCACACTTTTAGGAAACGTGCACCTTCACATTTGAATATCCAGTTGCTTGTGTAGAATGGCCTCTCAGCAGGAGGATACAACGGTTCAGACTGGGGAGGCAACTGTTATTCCAGCTTCACTAGCCAATCCTCCCGAAAGAGCCCCTACCACACTATCATACAAAGTTTTTCGCCAGTTGTGTGCTCAGTTTGGCATTGCTGAATCAGATGCAATTCTTCCCGAAAGAAGTAATACTGCCGACGTAGCACCTCCCGGCTTTGTGACAGTTAATCGACAAATGTGCCTGAACGGGGCCATCCCTCCTTTCAACAACTTTCTCGAGCATCTTCTTCGTCGACTGGCCATTTCTCCATCCCAGCTACACCCCAATGGCTATGCCATCCTAATGGGGTTGTGCGTGTTATTTGGGAGAACGTTTAATCGACTTCCGGGCTTTGACGAAATCTGTTACTTATGCTCCTTTACCCGGACCAAAGATCATCCTTCCATTACCGTTGTAAGAAGTGCCCGAAACCGCAAATTAATCGTTGGCCTTCCCGACACTGCTCATGGGTTCCTGACCCAGTTCTTCTTTGTTCGATGCCCCCCGGGGTTCTATGCTGTGTGGAGGGAAGGAAGTGAGATCGTCTATCTCTACTTCTTCTATTCTTTGAGTTTTGCGAATTCTGAATTATCAAGTGCTAACTTTGTTTTTCCATTTCAGTGCTCCCCCCTTCATCTAAAGATCCCAGCCACAAGCCAACTTTAGAGAGGCTCATGGCTATCCCAACTGAAGAGCGGAACATAAAATTTCTGTTGAATGACGAATTCCTTCATCAGTTTGGACTCCTTCACCCTTCTCGTTCCACTCAGCCTTGTGAAGTTCCCGATTCTCCAGCGGAGGCTGAAAAGCTTATGCCAAAAGATCCCTCCACTGAAACTTTACTGGTGAAGTGCCCCACTCTCACTGATGTTGCGGGGCCGTCTAGCAAGTCGACACTTGCCCCAGTTATCGAAGAGGAAGAACCTCCACGATCTTCCGGGAGATCTGCTGACGAAGGAGTTGAGAAAGCAAGTCCCAAAAAGCATGATGGTGATGATGTTTTTGAGGGGTTGAGCGACCTAATTGTGACTTCACAAGAACTTTTTAAAGATGATGTTTCCAAAACTATCTCTCCTGTAATTGAGGCGACATCTTCTCTACAACAAATGCCAACTCCTCCTACTCAAGTTATCACCACCTCTACTCCACAGAGTGGTCTGTAGCTTGATGCGTGTAGTTTA
Source organism: Allium cepa (assembly GCA_030765085.1). Classification (NCBI taxonomy): domain Eukaryota; kingdom Viridiplantae; phylum Streptophyta; class Magnoliopsida; order Asparagales; family Amaryllidaceae; genus Allium; species Allium cepa. The sequence goes on along the minus strand of CM060931.1, from coordinate 750,147,471 downwards.
CACATTACACAACACTTAGGATTTTTCAGCACTTGTTTGTGTTTGACTTCTTTTCTCTAAAGGCTTTTAAGACTTGTCTTTTTGCCTTTCAGATCCTTCAATGGGGCGTAGCGGCAGCGGCTCTTACTATAAAGACTTTCAGCGCTATGGAGGGCGTGGCAACTATGATTATAGACGCTACCTTACTGGTCCCAGAGAAACCGATGAGCAGAGAGCTCTCGAAAAGCTAGAGAGAGGAGAGAATATGAAGAACGTCATGAGAGGATAGATATGCGACATGAGTCTCCTTCAAGAGGCGATGACTCTCACAGACGTAAAACACATGATGGTCGGGGGAAGAGCCACATTGTTGAGGACCTGAGCAAGCGGGCCAAACCTAGTGAGAAGCACGCATCTGCAATATCTGAAAAGTTTGACGCTCCCATCTCTATCGACATTCCTTCCAAATCCCCTGCTCTTGAAGGAAGCGCTATTCAAACACTTCTTAATAGGCCTTCATATCGTGTTGAAAGGGGCCCACCGACCCTACAGAGCCGATTCCTGAATTGGTGCTTGAAGGGGGTGCGCTTCGATCTTGATTTAGTCCCCATTGATAAAGAAGCCATGTACCAAAATCTTGATGCCGTCAGACTTGATATTGAAAGAATGTCTGGATGGCAAAAGCTTGTTGATGAACTCCAAAGGGTCAATCGGGCCAATATCGAGGCGATGCTAACTATGGAGAACGATAAGTCGGAATGGCAGAAGATTCTTGACCAGCACAGCATCGAGATGAAAAACATAACCGAGTATAACGAGAAACTTGAAGCTGAAGTCAAGCAGCTTAAAGACGATCTTACCTCCTCTTCTAACACTTACACTCAAAGAGAAGAGGTGCTACAAAAACAAGTGCGGGATGCACATACTGGCCAAAGAGATGCCGAAGCTAAAGTTGAGAGGCTGGAAGAGGTCGTAGAGAATTACCGCACTGATGTCGCTCAGTTGCGGAGTAAAATGAGCGCCCAAGACATGGAGATTGAAGCGTTAAAAGATCAACTTGCTAAAACTGAAAAAGAACGAGATGAGGCCATGGCTGGTAAAATCGCAGCTGAAGAATCTATTCAAGCCATGGAAGCCAACGTCAGTTCAAATCTATTTGACTTTTACTTGCACAGCGTCTTGGGGCACGGCAGTCTCTCTTTTCTCGATCCTAAATACGAAATCACCTTGGCTGAAGTGTGGGAAGCCGCTCTCGACATGTTCAGAGGCGCCGGGTATAACGAGGAAGAGCTTGAGGTTCGCTATCTAGATGCGGAGACTCGTGCTGCTCTTGCGAAGGGAAAAGAGCAACTTGCCAGAGTGCGGACTGGGATGGCGGAAGAGGAACGTTCTGGAAAAGAATTACCACCTACTACCTCTGTTCGTCCTTTAGTTTCTCCTGGGGTTGACATCATAGGTTCCAATGCTCATTCCCCGCCTCCTACAAGAACCGGGGTAATTACCCCTACTGATGATGAGGCTTTGGAGGATATTGGAGCTCAAAATTATGAGATTGAACTAGCGAAGCAAATATCTTCAGGTAACTTTGACATTGGTCCGATTCAGGTGGATTGCCTGCTTGCTCCTCAAAAGTTTGATGAGCTTCTGGATTACTTCTTGAATCTTGACGAACCCATATCTCCCTTCTTTTCGGGAGATACTAATATTTTAACTTCTCTTCTTCTGCAGTTGAAACACCAAGTGCTGTGCAAACTTCGCCTCCTGCAGCTATTATTCCTCCGTCTTCTCAAGTTACTCCCCTTCCTACTTCTCAACCAGGATCACAGGAAGAAAAGATAGGAGCTCTTCAGGGTCTGGACGATCCTGCTATTTCTCAAAAAGGAGAAGAACTCGAGACAGGCGAAGTCTCTCCGGATCGAACTACTTATGACGATACAAAACTGTCCGCATTCATTACTCCAGAAAGTGAGTCTTCAAAGAGGAGAGCGAAGCGCACATCTTCGAAGAAGAAGAGGAAGAATATTTTGATCACAGAAACAGATTTGGAAGTTACTCCGGAGGCTCCTCTTTCTCCTTCTTCCCCAACTCTTTTAAGCCGGCGCGAGAAGCTACCAATTAAACCAGGCGAAGGCTCAAAAGGTGGTGGGAGAAAGAAGAAGTGATGAACCTTGCTTTTCCTTCCTTGTTTAGTTTTTTCCTTTTGCATGTATTGAAGCTTGTAATGACCGGATATTATGCGGGTACCGGCCCCCTGCTTTTCTTTTGTTGGAACCTGTACCTGTATATAGAATAGTGTTGAATAAAATGATTCTTTTTCTTTGTATAAATTTCTTTCTATATCTGAGAATGCATTTACTATTTTTGTACAAGTTTCTTTGTACGATATTGCAGTGAGCTTGTGGTATATATTGTTCGAGCGCAATTTTACCGATGTAGTTACGCCATGCTGCCCCTATACCATAAGCTCATTGTAATATTTTATTTTATGAGGAACTTGTGCTTTTATTTTTTAGAGAATAATTATTCCACATTTGGAGGAATATGATTTCATTAAAAAATAGAGCACAAATAAGTTTCTACGCTTCAACTTTCGAAGATATCACTCTTTATTTTGTGCATATACACATTTTATTGAATGAAATCTTTTATGTGGTAAAGCGGGTATTTGTAAAGCACTTCAACTTCTTTTTGAGGAAGAGAATTTTCTAGAACAAGTAATTCACTCTTCCTTTGAAAGTTAAAGTGTGCTCTTAATGAGGATTTTTTTTTTTTACTTGCCACAGTAAAGGGCTTCTTGATTTTTGTTTCTTTGAAAAGTTGCACCTCTGAGGAAGACTTTTTCACGTTTCAACACTTGGAAGTTCTACTTCAATCTTGGTGAAACGTGTGCCTCCGAAGAGGTCTTTTCTGCTTGATTGTGCCTCCGGGAGGAGGTCTTTTCATTTCTGCCTCTGGGAAGAGGTCTTTCTGTCTTATTGTGCCTCTGGGAAGAGGTCTTTCTGTTTCTGCCCCTTGGGAGAGGCTCTTTTTTTTTGCATTTCATCTCCGGTGAAGTGAAACTCCAAAGAGCGGTTCTTACACTTCAACTCCTGGCGAAATGGGCCTCCGAAGAAGGCTTTTATTTTGTTTTACATTTCAACTCTGGTGAAGTGAAATTCCGAAGAGCGGTTGTAACACTTCAACTCCTGGTGAAATGGGCCTCCGAAGAGGGCTTTTATTTTGTTTTACATTTCAAATCTGGTGAAGTGAAATCCCGAAGAGCGGTTGTAACACTTCAACTCCTGGTGAAATGGGCCTCCGAAGAGGGCTTTTCACGTTTCAACACTTGGAAGTTTTATTTCAATCTCGGCGAAACGTGGGCCTCTGAAGAGTTCTTTTGATTGCCTGGAAGTTACTCTCTCATGGTTGGAGGGTCATGATTCCTCCAATCTTTTTTGTTGAGTAGAGAACTTTCTTTTTTGCAGCATATGCCTCCTTAGAGGTCTTTATCCTCCGAAGAGTTGTGCCCCCGAAGAGGACCGTTCCACGTTTCAACACTTGGAAGTTTTATTTCAATCTCGGTGAAACGTGGGCCTCTGAAGAGGTCTTTATTCTCCGAAGAGTTGTGCCTCCGAAGAGGATTTTTCCACGTTTCCACGCTTGGAAGTTTCATTTCAATCTCGGTGAAACGTGGGCCTCTGAAGAGGTCTTTATCCTCCGAAGAGTTGTGCCTCCGAAGAGGACTTTTCCATGTTTCCACACTTGGAAGTTTCATTTCAATCTCGGTGAAACGTGGGCCTCTGAAGAGGTCTTTATCCTCCGAAGAGTTGTGCCTCTGAAGAGGACTTTTCCACGTTTCCACACTTGGAAGTTTCATTTCTATCTCGGTGAAACGTGGGCCTCTAAAGAGGTCTTTATCCTCCGAAGAGTTGTGCCTCCGAAGAGGACTTTTCCATGTTTCCACACTTGGAAGTTTCATTTCAATCTCGGTGAAACGTGGGCCTCTGAAGAGGTCTTCTGCTGCTGTTGGTCTGCTTGCCCATATCTTCTTGCTGGTTTTCTGTACTAGCAATCCCTTGGTTCCATCTTTAAGCATGCAACATTTTCTTTTGCTAGCGGGTTGGTTTATCCAAAAGGATATACTCCAGCGCGATCACCGATTGCTTGCTTAAAATAATTCTTTATGGGATTTGACCCTAGAATTTTTGTTGCTTAAAGCTTGCTTTTGAGTGATGCCAAGGATTATTCGGTATTGTGATTGGTGAACTTGATTTCAATTGCCTGCAAATTTAAATCGACATTTTATCAATATACTTGAAGTACTTTAGATATCGAAATAAAATAGGCAAACAGTAAAGAACACAAAATTCATAGTTTCTATCATTTATTTGCCCTGTTTTCACAATAGCCTTTAACACAAGAATGATATATCAAAGATTCTTTTACAAATTTGAAACAAGGCATTTAAGTAAAATATGCAATCAATTATTGTCGTAGGCTTTAGGAATTGATCTTTCAGCTTGGGGGAATCAGACGACGGCATCTTTCAGAATGGAAACTTTCTCTTGCTCTGAGGCTTCCCTTGAAGCATGAGCAGGTTTTTCTGTCTCATCCAATTTTCACCTGTCGGATTAGAGTCCACTGTATTGACCCTGATAATGGGCCCATCATCCCCTTGTGTTACAGTTCTTTCATATGAGTCGTATTGACGAACAGGAACTGGTTGCCCCCGAATGGATGAGGATGGGTCATTCTGGTTCCCTTCAACATATTGTTGAAGTTTATTTCGTCTCAGCAACCCTTCAATCTCCTTCTTTAACTTGCGACACTGGTTAGTATCATGGCCAGGCTGATCATGAAATTGACAGAATTTCCCATTATAGGTCGCACCTCTCCTCATTGTCGGTGGTTTGGAATATTTGACAACATCCTTTGTTGCCAAGAAGATTCTTTCCGGTGTATCTGTTAAGGGAGTGAAGCCTGTGGATTTGAAGTGCCGGGTTTCTTCAAGCCTCTCTGTTTTTCCTCATCATTGTTTTCTTGCCCTTGTTGAACCATCTCCGGAAAGTACTCTTCGTCATTGAAAGGTTTCAAGGGATAAACTTCAGCTACTCTTTCGAAAGTTTTCTTTGACAATCGTTCATGAAGAGTTGGCAATGGTTGTGAACCTCTTGTTTGGAGAGATGCCCCTGCAGTAATGCCAACTGCTCCTTGAGGAATATTCCATCCTTCCAAATCATGAGCATCTTCGGCGAGAATTTCTATACTACTTTCTGGTCGTTGGTTATTTCCAAGCAATGCATTCATCTTGTCCAATACCATAGCACTTTGGGCTCCCATGTGTTGATATAATCCATACACCACAGCATTTAATTCAGCTCTTGTGACTCCAATACTAGAAGCCGCTTCACTTGGCATGGGAAAAATGGTGGCGTTGTCACTAGTATTTTCAGATCTAAAAGACTTACATTTCCTTCCAGGAGCCATGACTTCTGTTGGACTTTTGATTTGGAGGAAAATTCTTTTTACGAAGATTCGCGGAGCAAAAGTGAAGATAGCCCTGAGTTCAACTCTCAGTGAAAGCACCAAAAATGTTAACGCTAAAATTTGAACGCTAACACCCCGGTGTATAAAGTGTAGTTATGAAAGCACCACCCGATGATTCGGGAACAGAGTATAAGCAGAAAGTCACAGAAAAAGCAGTGAATAACAACGATTTTATAGTGGTTCGGCTCAAAGCAAGCCTACGTCCACTTTAATTCTCTTTATTGCTAAACCGATTACAACTTTACAACAATCTTCAATTACAATTATGACGAGACAAACAACTAGAACTTTGGTAGAGAAGAATTCTTTGAATCCATGTAGATTGCGTTAGATTTTCCCTTGAAGTTAGTTGAGATGTCCTTCGAACTTGAAGTGTCGGGTAAGTTGAGAATTCGACAGAGTATTGGTGCTTGAAATGATTGGCCAAAAGTCCCCCCAAATGTTGGAAGTGGTCATGTATTTATAGGAGTTTTCGGCCTTGAGTCGTGAGTCGTACCCGACTCATCGTTAACTCGTAGCCGAGTCAGGTTGGGTCGTGGACGACTCAACAGGTTGAACCCCAGCTTCGTACCAGAGCGCCTTCGATCCTCTGAATATAGCACAAGTCTTAAGTCGTCCCCGAGTCATTCCTCTTTGATATAAGTATCATGATAGCGGGCTGCGACTTAGTAACTTTAGGTCGTGGACGAGTCATGGTGAGTCGTCTCATGTTAACACGCAGCCGACCTACTGGGTTAGCTCACGGCTTGGTCCAAAGTGATAAGTCGTTCACGAGTTATCCAAACGCAACTTTCTTGATGCTAGCATGAGTCGTACACGACTCATCATTGGTCGTAACTCGTAAATGAGTTATCTCATTTCAGCATGGTATTGAACTTGTCCCTGAAGTCTTAGGTCGTTCAACCGTAGCTTTAATTAGGTCGTATCATATTTAAAGTCGCACAACCTTTAAGTCGTAGGCCGTTCATTTTCTTAAGTCATATAGGCCTTAACTCGTTAGGTTTCTTAACTCGTAACATTCCTTCAGTTGCAGATCTTAGGTCGTAGGCTTCTTGAGTCGTAGAGGCTTTAAGTCGTACATATCCTTAACTCGTTAAGTCTTAACTCGTACCAGCTCCTTGGGTTGTACGTTTCTTAGGTCGTAGAGAATTAAGGGTTAACACACGGACGTGATTTTACCTTACAATAAACAAAATATTTCATATCAAATCATGTTATATTATACTAGTGTCTAGTATATAAATAATAATTCATCATAGCCGAAATTGTTATCATTATTAAATTGCAACATACTAGGATCTACAAATGAAATGCAGGCATGTAGTGGAGAATGGATTTCCATACAATTGACCAAGTGAAGGGACTACCTTCCGGCTATACATCTCTAGCTTAATGTACGGAGGCCCAACCGATGGTCCTCTACCAACACAAGACCGGCCAACCTCTAACAAGATAGTACCAAATATGTCATTACCTTGATCGTTACCGTCTTATCCGTGGGCCCTCATAGCATACATCAACAATAATTTAAAACTCGAACGTCGCAGTGTCAATAAATATATCTAGAAGGGTATGATCGTATCCTAATTGTTGCGAACCACATAGCCTTGCCACATCAACCTTATTTCGGTCATTTCCAGGTGTGAGACCTGAGGTCACGTTTACCTTTCACATTGCACATCATCTTTCCACTTTAAATTCCACATTTCCATTCCTTCAATCACTATTGACTTTCACAAACATACAACCTTTGAGCTCATACGTCTCAAGGAAGGGAGTTAAGCTAAAAGAAGTTGCCTTCTCCACCACCAAATAGACGTACGTTTATAAAAGTCAACGATGTAATCTCAAAAATGTAATATCAAACATCCATCCATACAAGTTGCCCAGGAATAGCATAAACCAAAGGTACTTCCCTATCGCATCCTATCGAGAATTACTCCTAGGATTACAAGCAATTAGTCCTCGCAATGGATATTTCATAACGAAGAGATTATTGCTACTATATGTATATTGGGAGTTTATCCCCAAATGATCAACAAGCAGTCCTTCACTACGAAAATCCTAAATATCAATGTCTTCCAAAACTTGCACATTGGAACAAATATATTGGTCCGAAGTAGTTCTCAGATAAATCCAACTCTGGCTTCTCCGAAACAACAACGATAAAGAGGCCAATATTTGACAGTCGGTTATTTAACCATCAAAGCAACAAACAATATCTAGTACCATAAGCAATCACTAGGCCCATTTAATAAATCTTTCATTAATTAAATTAATCTCCAAATATTTTGCTTCAAATTATCTTTAAAAAGATATATTCTCGAAACAATTTAAATCTTTCTATATTGGAAAACTTTTCCATATACTTATATTAACGGTATAGGCATATTCTATAACACTGCCATTTGGAGACACGCCAAATAGATTTCTATAACCGTACAACTATAGAGTTCGTACGCCTCCGGACGGGTGTTAAGTATAGGAAGCAATGCTCCTACACCACCAAGCCTTTAGTACGTTCATAAGAACCAATTTAAGTATTCCGCGATGGAAGGTCAAAACATAATTTATTGGGCCAAAACGAATGTTGCGTTAAACGTTGTTATGACACCACAAAACATAGTATATGGATTCGATTATTAATACACATAAAAATATCTCCTATACTATATAAAACATTTCCTTTCAGAAGTCATTTATTATAACAATAGTGTTATATTTCATGCCTTCCATACTTTCCCGAAAATATCTATTACAACAGTGAATGTTGAATTCTATGTTTCCATTACTTATCACATTTAAAACATTTTTTAAAACATTTAATTCCATTTGAAATTATTGCTTACAAAAGATAAATTACTTTTAAAACATTAACTCTATTAAAATATTTCTTTCAAACATTCCTTTAAATAAAAATCCATATTTACATCCCAACATAAAGTCATTTCCATATTTATAATTTACGTTTATAAATCTCCTTTCGATTTTATAAGATTCTCTTATTTATGAAATTATATTTAAAAATATATTCCTTTATAAAACTAATTTTACTTCAAAAAATCCATACTATACAAATGAAATCTAATTATAAATATATTTATAAATCCATTTGTAAAACCAACTCCAAAACCATTTACAAAATATTTATAAATTTCAATTATAGATCAACTTCTTTATTTATAAAAATACAACCTTTATAAATCTTTTATGTAAACTTATTACAAAATCTCTAAATCAAAGTATTTCTCAAAATTATATTTTTATAACATCAAAATTCATAACTATTATTTCTTTAAAACCAAATACATTCCTTTAATAATTTAAAAATCATTAGAACATATAAAATTCCAAAATCACTTTGAAATCCTTTTCAAATCAAAATCAACATTTCAATATCTCTACATATCAAAAATAAGGCCCAATGCTACCATAGCACCAAATAAGTCAAATCACATCGAAGACATCAACATGACATCCAATACATCATATACATCAGCATATGTATGAAACGTGAATCAATGGTGGTGAGGAATCTTGTTGAATCCCTCCAACTTGTCCCTTTATAGCATATAATAACAAAAATATAAGTTAACCGCTTCAAGACGGAGGGATGTAATCGGGTCTCATCCGCTCCAATAGGCGGGAATATATCCAAACCAACTAACATATATATATATATATAGTATATCATCAAAACAAGCAACAATCATCATATATAAAATTATTCCCGCTTACATAAAAGTATAAGCGGGATAAAGAGGTGAGTTTACTGACAAAAATGCCAGAAATCGCCTAATGTGACGACCCAATGATTTTGACATTTGAAATTTAAATATTTGGTTGAATTTTTATATTTGGAAGTTGATTTAACCTGAATTTCAAATATCATAATGAAATTAGCAATTAAATTTTTGAATTTAATAATTGGAATTGGGTAAAATGTTGTATCTTCGGTTTTATGCTTGTTAAAAATATTTTCAAGGCTTCAAAAAAACTTATTGATGATACTGAAGATAATAGAAGCTTTAGTGTTGAATTTGAAACTCTTTTGTTCAGTTTTGAAACTATATAGTTTAAATCGATATTTAAAAATAGCCTTCCGAGATGCAGTCTCGGAATTCGACGAAACAAGTTCCATTAGATCCGTAATATTGTATTATTATCGGATTTCAATTTTCATAGTGTTTGGAATGATCGTTTGGCCGTACGGTCAATAAACGCACTGAAAATTTATCGGAATTTAATTTAATAGCTGGGTCCAAAAAGCTATCTTCTTCATACGATCGAATTTGGACGCGGAACCATTTCCATTGTGTTCGGAATGGGCATATAACATTTCAAATGCTTGGCGACACGCCTCGATTGGAGATCGAGATTGAGAGTTGCGAAATTTATATGATTTGAATTTGAATTTAAATTTAAAATACAATATTTTTGAAATTAATATTATATCAGACCTTCAAAGACACGTTGAAAAGATTTTCAACCATGTGGTCCATTTTCTCTGTTCAACGTACACGCGTTCGTTCTTCTTTATAAAACAAAAACAATTAATCTCGTTCAAGAGAAGAAGAATATATATATATATATATATATATATATATATATTAATGGTTGAAACAAAATCCCTTTTATCATTCTCGAAATCTTTTCCCCTTTTTATCAGTCCTTAAATCGAGTAATTCCACCTCAAGTAAATCAAATTCGAATCAGCCTATTAAAAAGAAGGGCGACCATGCTGAATAATCGAATGAGAGCATTTTCCCAAATTTTAGTATAGCGGAATTCTCAAAGAATCGAAATCGACTTCAACCCAAGGCCTAAGGCCAAGCGCGTCGCGATGGCCGATTGACTCGAGTCGCGATCGAGCTAGGGTTAGCAAGCTAATAAGAGGGGAATCGTGTTCGTAGGCGCAAGTGTCGGCGTTCGTCAATAATAAGAAACAAAGTTGATTTCTGATGGCTAGAGACATGCGTACGCGTGGCATGGCGATGGATGGACATCGGCGAGGTGATGCTCGTACTCGAGCATCGCAGCAGCAAGTCACGACAAGGCCGAGGCAGCTTTGGAAGGTGGAGTGTAACAACCCGCATATTTAGCGATTGTATATTTAAATATTTTATTTAAATATAGCATCGTTAGTCGGATTATAGTCCGAAAAGCTACTTTTCGCAAATAGTCGAATTTGAACTCGATACCACTTCCATTGAGTTTAAAATGCCGTTTGCGACCTTTTTGAGTATAAACTTCGATATGTTTGGAGCTAGCTAAAATTTGACCTTTACACTTTGGACTTTGGGTTTGGGTCAGCCTAAACTATTAACTCTAGCTCAACCCCCTCTTCTCTTCATTCACTTTCATTTCCAAATACTCCAAGCTTTCATAAAAATGGGGGAAGAGAAAAAGAATTAGAATTCCCGAGCCTTAGTTCCATTGCAAATCCAAGTTCTAACTCCAAATCCAAAGAGAAGTCATTGGTAAGCATCCTCTTCTTCTTCTCCAACTCATTCTCCCTTCAATTTCAAAAATTCCTAAAGTCTAATTTAGGGAAAAAAAATCTTTTAATCTTAGATTCAAGCTTCATAGGTTTGAATTGAAGAGTGATTGTTCTTGCCTTGCTCTATAGCTTCTTCTTTCTTGTTTTTGTGAAAAAGGCGAGATTTTTATCTCTCATCTATGTCTATAACTATCTTCGAATGTTGGGTGTGAAGTTCTAACACTTATTCATGTGAATTTGCTTTTGGTTTGGATTGTTTGGTATATATTCCAACTTTTGGTGTTTTGAAAGCAAAATCTATGAAAATCCTTTTATGGATGTTTGAACATGTTTTTGGTGACGCATCCAAGAGCCTATAGGGCCGGGTTACCATGGCATAAATCTCTAGCACCATTGCTCGTTCGGTCGCGAATTGGATGAGATCACACATCAACTATATAGGCTGGAAAACTGCCTAAGCACCAGTCAGTCGACTGACCTTTGAAGACAGTCGACTGGCTGTAGCCAATAAGCATTATGAGGGTTGTCTGCAGAGCCTTGGGGGCTCTGTTTCCTGCAGTCAGTCGACTGACTCTATGAGTTCTGTCGACTGACCAGCATCCCGTGGATTTTTAGGGACTGAGTTCAGTGGACTGAACTCAGTGAGCCAATCGACCGACCTGCTCCTATTTGCTATTATGCCTATTTTTATTTATTTTTATTGGGTTTCCAAATTTAATCAATTCATGTTTATTCCCACTTGTTGTTATCGTTTATTATCCACTTTGATGACATTTTATTCAGGATTTATGTGAATATACATTTTGATGGATTCGGAAACGATTTCTGTGGATTTTATTCACGTCTTTGAATGTGAATTTTTGTGATTGATTATTTCTACAATCATTTCTGTGATTTGTCACTTTAAAAATATAAAGGTTTTTTATACTAGTAGTAAATATCAAAACTCTTTCATCAAAATGATTTCCACACTATTTTATTTACAAAGCTCGTTTTCTTAAGCCGTTTTCAAATCTATTAGTATATACAAACATTTACCTCACTCGTATGAGAAATCTAATTAAACGACTTAGTAAAACAAGTCGTATGAAACGCTTGCGTTTACTTCATCAGTTAATTCCCGGACTTGTTCGGTTGAATCTCCTGTGACAATTTTCGAGCGGAAATCTACAATTTGTTCGTAAATATTTAAGTTAAGCTAGTGGTTATGGGACATGAAGCTAAACTCATTTATTTACTAGCTTAGTGTAATTGACACTTAACCTCGAGTGGAAGTCTACAATTTGGTCATAAATAATTAAGTTAAGCTAGTGGTTATGGGACACGAAGCTAAACTCATTTATTTACTAGCTTAGTGTAATTTACACCTATCGATCAATGATGATCAATTTGTGATTTAGACTAGCAATGTGCGATGTCTCTATGTCTGCGAGGGAGACTAAACCCCATTTTTAGTGGAGCTTCGGCTTGGTGGGGTAGCGACCCATGGTCTTCGGACCGTTTTAGTGGAACTTCGACTCAAAGGTCTTCGGACCGTTTTAGTGGAGCTTCGGCTCAAAGGTCTTCGGGCCATTTTTGTGGAGCTTCTGTTCAAAATTAATGGTTGGCAACCATGGAATAGCTTTCCGTTTTGTGATACACGTGTTGGTGAGTATTAATGCTCCCGTCTTTTGATAGGCCTCCCTCCCCCTTTTTGTGATTTTTGGATTTCTATTGATCGATTTCTAGAATTTGTGTTAAGCCAATTTTCGTGATTTACATTGATAAGCTTTATCATTATTTGTGCATTGGTGAATTTGTGTTTCAACAACTTTTATGATTGACATTGATATGTTTGTCAATATTTGTGGTTTAGTGAATAAAACAAAGAATATGACATTGTTTTTAGTGCTTCGAGATTTCTTGAGATATTGTATGATTTTTGTTGTTATTTGATGTATACTTGTCGTAGTATGACATTTTTGTTATCATACGTTTTTTATCATATCTCTTCTTATATCTCATTTTACCTGATATTTATAGCTAGACTGATCTATTTATTATTTTCTTCTTAAATAATACTCGGGTCAGACCGAGATGTTACAGGTGCTTCCTCTTGACTTCTTATCGGGGACTGTCGCCTGATTTTTGGCTAACTACTTTAGATTAGTAGTTTTTGTTTTGTATACATTCGAGATAGAGATTCCTTGATGTATACTTATTCTTTTGTCTAGAACTTGTATATATTCTTTTGATATATTGTGGATCTTCTTAGACCACTACTCTGATGTACACTTTCATGTGTTATATTCATATCTGTTTTCGCCTTTGTGATATGGATATATGTGACCGAGTTATGTTATGCTTATTTCTACATTTATTTCCGAAGACCACATAGCCACTGTGTAGTAGCTTTGAGTTTGTATCGGCATGTCGGATTTCCTCTCGAAATGAAATGCATATTATACTATCTGACATATCGATGCTCGCACAAAGTAATTACATGGATGGTCGCTCCTCAACAGCCTTGTTCTTCGCGCTAGTTGACAGCATTACTGCGTAGTGTCCTTGGCTAGCGTGAGTATAGAGGTAGGGCGTCACATGGAGTCTTTGTGCAACGAGAATGATGTGGGGTGGCCACGCGCGCTTGCAAAAAGGTGTGGTTCGCGATCGATCGAGGCGAGACAGGGGGATTCGTCGGCAGCAAATTCGAGCACGTAGTGAGGTATTCGAACTTCATTTCTTGATTTAATTTTTGTTTGTATAAATATATATATACATAGAAAAAAAATATTTTTTACTGTAAGGCCAAGTTTTTATATACAAATAGAGATATAGTAACTAAAAATATACATATGCAGATTATATATATATGTATACATGCAGGAGTAGGAAAAATATAGTATAACAATAATATACATATATAAAAAATAAAATAGACATATATATACACATTTTGAACTTACCTGTTTATTTTAAGAAAATGTATTTTGGTAAATAACTTATTTAATCATTTTGGCTATAAAAAGATTTTAAAAGGAAATTAGTTTGAAAACAAATGTTTAGTTTAAATTAAACAATAATCGATTGTTCGATTTATTCGAATATTAATAATTTGCATAAATGTTTATACAAGGTCTAAAAATCGTGGAAAACTCGGATGGATTGCAAAATGAAAAGGGTAAAAGGTGAGATCTTCTCACTCAAATTATAATAATTGAAAATTTTAATTGTTGATTGATTTTTGAATTATGATAGTTAAATTTAAAATGGTTGATTGTGTGCTTGGATGATAAATTATTATCAGTTGTATTGGAATAGACCATATGCGCCGTATAATAGCGGATGATATTATATGAAACCCATATACCGCGATATTCCACCTCGAAGTGGAACTGGCATTATATATGTATTTGGAGTGATTGATTTCCCGCATTATATAGCGGATGAGACCCTATGCGACGCATAATACCGGATGATATTTTATAAATCCCACATACCGCGATATTCCACCTCGAAGTGGAATTGGTATTTAATTGTTGTGCTAATATATGTGGATGTAGGGAAAACAGGTTGGAGGGATCCAACTGGAATCCTCAAATATTTGAATTTGTTTTAATATTGTGTGTTGATTGTCTATAATCCGTGTGTGATTATATTTGTGATTGAAACCGTTGAAGGCTATAATTTAATCGATACCAGAAATAAATAAGATTGGATTTATGAAATTAAGTAGAAAATTTATAATAAATTCATTTAAAAGGATTGGATGAATTTAAAAGAAGAAATTTTAAATAGATAAAGTTTTATTTTTGAAAACTTATTGAATAAATTCCAAAATATGGGAAAAGATTTTAATAAATGGGTTTTGAGTAATATTGTTTAATAGTTGAAGAATTCATTTAAAATTCGGATTTTAAATAGTTTGGAAGAGATAAAGGAATTTATTTTAAAAGGAAATAAATTTAGAAATTAAATCTGGGATTTAATTTGGAGTTGAAATAAATTTTTGAAATCGATTTAGGATTTAATTTAGTGTTAAAATAATTTTTAGGAATCGATTTGGAAATTTGATTTGGTGATTGAAAGTGAATGTTTGAAAAACGATTTGAAAATCATATATCAGTGGATATTTGAAAATATGAATTCACAATGAAAATTTATAAAGGGAAGGAGAATTTGTTTCAAAAATAAATATCGGTTTATTCTTAAAAGTGTGGAAAGAAATCTATGGATTTGGAGTGTAAATTTAAAATAAATCGAGGAAGGTTTATTAATTGACGTAAGTGAACCATTTTGTAATGGAAAGGGAACTTTTCCCTAAAAAGTCGAGTATATTTCTTAAAGTAGCCTTTGAAGTATAAATTAATAGTTTTGATTTGAAAGAATATTGTTGGAGAAATTAGTTTTGAAAATTGTTTTAAATCATTAATGTAAAGATTTATTTAATTAATCGTATAAGGGATTATTTTAAAGATTAAAATTGATATTTGATTTAGAAAACGGATATTTAAGTAGTTATACCCTATCTACTAATTTTATTTAAAACTTAGTTTGGATTTGAAGTTTTATATGAGATATTGGTATAAAGTTTTCATAACTAATATTTAAATAAGTATTTTAAAATATTTGAGCTCGGTTGATTTTCAGTGGAATTAAATAAATATTTGAAAATTTATTCCAGTGAGGAAAGTGATTTGAAATTTGTTTTCAAAAGATTGAAAAGTGGAAAGCGATTTGAAATTTGTTTTCAAAAGATTGAAAAGTGAAAAGTGATTTGAATTTTTTTTCAAATGGCTGAAGTGTTAAAATTATATCTTGCGAAGATATTTTGAAAATAGTAATGGGGGAAAATTATTTGAAATCCAGCGATTATTGTGAATGTTGATTGATAGTTAAATAACCGACTACAAATATTAGCATTTAAATGGTATTTGAATTTCAATGCGACCAGGGGTCGGATTCCAAATGGATATTCGAAAACCACATCGAACCTTTGCGATTCCAATGGATCTTTAGTTTAAAAGATCAAAGTGGAAATTTGTTGTGATTTGTTTGAAATCTGAATGTAACACTTATTTTTAAAAATAAGCGCTTGTTGTTCGGATTAGCCGGGAAAGGACTTTGTGTCATAAAATCCATTCCGAATAATGATACGACGAAATAGGATTGCATATGAAGATGGTGTTGAAGACCGGGTATTTTCGAAAGCGAAAGGATTACCTGTCGAATGTCTCTGCACCGAGTTGATTCGGTATAAAGATTTGATCACCCTTTGTGATGGGGATTCCAGACGTGATTAGTGAATCCGGATTGCAAGGGCTTCATTGGAAGTGCCTTCGGTTCTGTTTGATCCCGGAACGGACTTGTATGGAAGTGTGTCTGACGTTACACTTTGAGATGTCAAGCTGGTTTCTATCAAATACATTCCTGTTGGTGGCAGAGAATTTATTCTCTTAGCTTAACACCCTTCTCTAAGACGTACGTGCTTAGAGGTTTTGTAGTTGATGGTTACCAGTGATATATTCCCAAATTGGTAATGTGACATACGAAGTGCTGCTGATAATTTGTTGATCGAAGCATGGCTTTGTGAAAAGTGTAGCTTTGTGGACGTGACTTTGTCGAGCCTCACTACCCGGAAATGGTCGAAACAGGAATCGTGGCAGCAAGGTTATTTGGGGGTAGCGCCCCTTAAGGGTATGTCATTTCCTTCTGGATTATGAGTGGTATCATGGTATGGAGCCCAGATACTTAACTTT
Source organism: Allium cepa (assembly GCA_030765085.1). Lineage (NCBI taxonomy): Eukaryota > Viridiplantae > Streptophyta > Magnoliopsida > Asparagales > Amaryllidaceae > Allium > Allium cepa. The sequence continues at coordinate 750,130,728 of CM060931.1, read as the reverse complement.
GTGGTTGTTGCAAAACTTGTTGCTTTTTGGTTGTTGGTTGATAGGCGCCTCGGATAAAGGTAAGTAACGACCAAGGGTTGGCATACTCGTGTCAGTAGTTACCTAGTTACAGAGGTAACCCGACCTTGTATAGTAGAGATTCGGTTAGGTTCTCAGGGACGTCACTCCAGAGGCTTTCCATTTGATGTGGGAAATTCCTTTGCCTGACCATTTGTTGGAAATCCAAACAAAACAATACGAGCCCTATACTGTTTTAGTTGTATAACCTGCCATGGAATGTGGCGGTAACCTGCTATTGAACGTGGTAGCTATAGTAGGCATAAATGTGAAATGTCTATGCCGGCTAAGATTAATATTATACTTTCAAAATGTTTTCTACACTATGCACTAATAATAATATTCAAAAAGGATTTTCCATATCAAGCATGTTCGACTATCATAAGGAGAAATCTCCTCCAATTATGCGTTTGCATTGTGTGTGTGGCGGAAGGCCTTATGGTAGTTTCATTTTCCAAAAGCATAGCGGATTTCTTTTTATTTTCTTCATGAAAATAAATGTTTTTAAGATCTCACACTAGTCTCATGACTGACTCGGAGTTTATTGTTCCCTTTCTAAACTCTGGGTGCCCATAATTTCCCACACGGGCAGCCTAGAGTCAGGTTATCATTATTCTGGAGCGAACTCAAGAAGTTGCTGTGGAGATCTAGAGGCAAGCTGGATGGCAAGGCGTATCACTAGTATATGTTATATTCTTTTCCGCTGTATGTTGATTTTAACACTCTGATAATGTAATATGATGTATTGTGATAACCGATATGATTCTTTGTTTTAAAAATATTTATTTATCTATTATATGTTGTTCCATTACGAAATGTGATATTCTGTTGTTGTTTCTGTTCTTCTTCTTTCTTCTTCTTCTTTAACCCTAATGGTCCCATTTTCCGGCGTTCGATTGTTCGGCAATTGATATAGTGGACGTATTGATGTAGACTTTCGGAAGTCGGAAAAATTGGGTCGTTACAAATTTGGTATCGGAGCGTTTGGTTAGGGGATAACCTTGGTTTTGGTGGGGATTACTCATCAGAGGTAGAGTCAGTAGAACTCTAGAATGTGTTTAAGCGTAATAATAGATATGAGTGCGTATTTATTAGTGAATAAAAATAGTTTTATATTGTGTTGACTTATCGGTTGATTGTTTATAGATTCTGGTCGGTGCAGTTTGGCCAACTGTATCGATAGGGTTTTCTAAACTCTTAAATGAGATAAACCGACACAGTATTGTTTTAAAATAGGGTAAATGAAATAATTTTTACCCAAATTATATAAAAGGAAATCGTTTTCCATATATTATTATAGTATATGGTTGCTTGGATGTTAGGAGGTGATAATATTACATTATTATCATTATTGTTGAATAAGAAATTGAAACATAACCAAAGGTTGAGAAATAAATTTATATACAAATGGGATTTGTAAATATAAATGGTAAATGTGATTTATAATTCGAAATAGAACTCTAGAGAAATGTTTTGAAAATAATTGAAAGGGTTTGAAAGTTTTGAAATTTGAAAAAGATTAAAATCCCTTTTGAGTTTGAAAATGATTTTTTAAAGGTTTTGAAAAAATGTTTTAAAAGGGATAAAAGCTCTAAACTCTTTTCGGTCACTGGAAAATAATTCCGATGATGATCGCGACATCATTGGTGTTCATTTTCGAGTTCTCAAGAGAGAAACTGCTGCCAAATTGATTTAAGTGGAAGTTGTTTGCAAACTGGGTTTGGTTTTGGAAATTTGAAAGAAAATTTGAATTTATTTCAAAAAAATGATATTGAAATGTTGGAAAGACTCTGAAATCTTATTAAAAATAGTTATGGAATAATAATAATTTTGAAAACTTAGAAAATTCATATTTAAACTAAAATTAACTTGAATTAATTTGAATAAAGGTAAATTTAAGGAGTCTAAGAGACTAAATGATTAGAATAAAATCTACTAAGGTAGAAAATAAATTTGTGAAACGAATAAATGAAATTGAAATTGAATGTTGGAATTCATTATGAATTTGTGAGTAAATAGAACTGCAATTGGAATTGGAATTGATTTGTGATAAATAAAGCGAAGTATTGGAATTAAAATTAATAAGTGAAACAAATTAGAATAATAAAATAAATATGGTTTGAAATGAATTGAATTCAATAACTATAAATGGAAGGTAAATTGAATTCATATAGAATTTGAAATCCATTTTACATATAAGTAGTTATAAACCAAAGTGGTGAATTGAAAATAAGAATAAGAAGTGTATTGAATATTTATATGGAAGTTAAGAAATAAATGATGAAATTCTTAAGTAAAAATGTGGAATTGAGGAAATATACAAAGTTCATGATTGAGTGAAGATTAAACTGGAAATTTGTGAAATGGTAATTGTGAATAAGTGAATCAATGTGAATAAAAGAAAAGAAATTGATAAAGCTAATAATCAATTGAAATAATATGTAGGATGTACGTATATTATTTTATTCGCATAACGATTCAATCCAGAATTCGAGCACATAATTTCGAGATAGTTAAATCGATCCAAGTTGGAATTTTTTCACTCGATTTTCGACGACGAACCTGGATATGGATTTTTGGTTGATTCTGTAAATTCTCTATCATAGTTTACGGCTATGCACGGAGAATGACAGTTTCTGATCAAGAAACCAGATCTGATTCCGCACTAGAAAGTCGGCTGGATGATACTAGTTCGGAAGTGAAATAGTGTGATCGAGTGAGCGATCGAATTTGATATTGCGTACGAATGATATAAGTTATCGTACAGACTTGAATAAAAAAATTATAGATATTGAAAATTTTGTAGAGAAACGAGCAAAATGCTTTTGAATGTTGTAATTGGATGTTATTGTTAAGTAATAGCACAAGGTATTATAAGGGAAAAGGAAATTGGGATTTTGATTTTGAAGATAAATTTAATTTGCTCAAAAAGGTATGTATTTAAATTTTAGTATGAAATTTGATGATTTTCTAGTCCAGCCACTTGGCCTTTTGTTTCCTTTTTGAATCGAGGCCCGTCGTGCCATTTTGTAGTCGTACCGAGCTAGCCACGCAAAGGAGACGCTGGCGAAATTTTTTGAAAATATAGGGAGTTAGAAAATTTTGATAATTTAAAATTTAAATTTAAATTAATAAGGAAACAAGGTTATTTGAAATCTATGAAAGATTTTGGAAAGTTAGTTGAAATGATAATGGATCTTTGAAAAAAAAGATTTGGGTTGACAAGTTGTTAAAACTATTTGGTTTGGGAAAATTATAAACGAGTCAAGGATCATTCCTCTTAACAAGTAATTTTGGGACGAAATTCTTTTAAGGGCGGAAGAATGTGACGACCTAGAGATTTTGACATTTGAAATTTAAATATTTGGTTGAATTTTTATATTTGGAAGTTGATTTAACCGGAATTTCAAATATCATAATGAAATTGGCAATTAAATTTTTGAATTTAATAATTGAAATTGGGTAAAATGTTGTATCGTTAGTTTTATGCTTGTTAAAAATATTTTCAAGGCTTCGAAATTTTTTATTGATGATACTGAAGATAATAGAAGCTTCAGAGTTGAATTTGAAACTGTTTTGTTCGGTTTTGAAATTATATAGTTTAAATCGATGTTTTAGCCTTCCAAGGCACAGTCTCGGAATTCGATGAAACCAGTTCCATTGGATCCGTAATATTGTATTATTATCGAATTTCAATTTTCGTAGTGTTTAGAGTGATCGTTTGGTCGTACGATCAATAAACGCGTTGAAAATTTATCGAAATTTAATTTAATAGCTGGGTCGAAAAAGCAGTCTTCTCCATACGATCGAATTTGGACCCGGAACCTTTTCCATTGTGTTCAGAATGGGCATATAACATTATAAATGCCTGGCGGCATGCCTCGATTGGAGATCGAGATTGAGAGTTGTGAAATTTATATGATTTGAATTTGAATTTAAATTCAAAATACAATATTTTTTAAATTAGTATTATATCAGACCTTTAAAGACACGTTGAAAGGATTTTCAACCACGTGGTCCATTTTCTCTGTTCAAAGTAACACACATTCGTTCTTCTTTATAAAACAAAAACAATTAATCTCATTCAAGAGAAGAAGAAAAAAAATATAGTAATGGCCGAAACGAAATCCCTTTTATCATTCTCGAAATCTTTTCCCCTTTTTATTTTCAAAAATCGAAAGAAGTGTCGAAGCTTCTCTTCCTCAGTCCTTAAATCGAGTAATTCCTCCTCAAGTAAATCAAATTCGAATCGGCCTATGAAAAAAAAGGTGACCGGGCTGAATAATCGAACGAGAGCATTTTCCCAAACTTTAGTATAGCGGAATTCTCAAAGAATCGAAATCGACTTCAACCCAGGGCCTAAGGCCGAGCGCGTCGCGATGGCCGATCGACGAGAGTCGCGATCGAGCTAGGGTTGGCAAGCTAATAAGAGGGGAATCGTGTTCGTAGGCGCAAGTGTCGGCGTTAGTCAACAGTAAGAAACAGAGTTGATTTCTGATGGCTAGAGACATGCGCGCGCGAGGCATGGCGATGGTTGGACATCGGCGAGGTGATGCTCGTACTCGAGCATCGCAGTAGTAGGCCGCGACGAGGCCGTGGCGGCTTTGGAAGGTGGAGTCTTCGTGCGACGAGAATGATGTAGGGTGGTCGCGCTTGCTTGCAAAAAGGTGGGGTTCGCGATCGATCGAGTCAAGGCAGGAGGATTCGTCGGCAGCGAAGTCAAGCAGGTAGTGAGGTATTCGAACTTCATTTATTGATTTAATTTTGATCTGTGTAAATATATATATTCATAGAAGAAAAATATTTTTTACTATAAGGCCAAGTTTTTATATACATATAGAGATATAATAACTAGAAATATACATATGCAGATTATATATATATGTATGTATGTATGTATACATACAGGAGTAGGAAAAATATAGTATAACAGCAATATATATATAATAGATATTTTTATACACATTTTGAACTTACCTGTTTATTTTAAGAAAATGTATTTTGGTAAATAACCTATTTAATCATTTTGGTTATAAAAAGATTTTAAAAGGAAATTAGTTTAAAAACAAATTTTTAGTTTAAATTAAACAATAATCGATTGTTAGATTTATTCGAATATTAATAAATTGCATAAATGTTTATACAAGGTCTAAAAATCATGGAAAACAAGCTCAATCGGATGGATTGCAAAATAAAAAGGGCAAAAGGTGAGATCTTCTCACTCAAATTATAATAATTGAAAATTTCAGTTATTGATTGATTGTTGAATTATAATATTTAAATTTAAAATGGTTGATTGTGTGCTTGGATGATAAATTATTATTACTTATATTGGAATAGACCCTATGCACGGCATAATAGCAGATGATATTATATTAAACCCATATACCGTGATATTCCACCTCGAAGTGGAACTGTTATTATTTATGTATTTGGAGTGATTGATTTCCTGCATTATATAGCGGATGATACCCTATGCGCCGCATAATAGCGGATGATATTTTATAAATCCTATATACCGCGATATTCCACCTATAAGTGGAATTTGTATTTAATTATTGTGCTAATATATGTGGATGCAGGGAAAACAGGTTGGAGGGATCCAACTGGATTCCTCAAATATTTGAATTTGTTTCAATATTGTGTGCTGATTATCTATAATCTGTGTGTGATATATTTGTGATTGAAACCGTTGAAGGCTATAAATTAACCGAATATATTTTTGGTATCGTAGAATACCAGAAATAAATAAGATTAGATTTTTGAAATTTAAGTAGAAAATTTATAACAAATTCATTTAAAAGGATTGGATGAATTTAAAAGAAGAAATTTCAAATAGATAAAGTTTTATTTTTGATAATTTGTTGAATAAATTCCAAAATATGGGAAAAGATATTAATAAATGGGTTTTGAGTAATATTGTTTAATAGTTGAAGAATTCATTTAAAATTCAAATTTTAAATAGTTTGGAAGAGAAAAAGGAATTTATTTTAAAAGGAAATAAATTTAGAAATTAAATCCCAGATTTAGTTTGGAGTTGAAAATCGATTTGGGATTTACTTTGGAGTTAAAATAATTTTTAGGAATCGATTTGGAAATTTGATTTGGTGATTGAAAGTGAATGTTTGAAAAACGATTTGAAAGTCGTATATCAGTGGATAAATTTGAATCCACAATGAAAATTTATAAAGGGAAGGGGAATTATTTTTAAAAATAAATATCGATTTATTTTTAAAACTGTGGAAAGAAATCTATGGATATGGAGTGTAAATTTAAAATAAATCGAGGAGGGTTTATTAATTGATGTAAATGAACAATTTTTAGTGAAAAGAGTATTTTTCCCTGGAAAGCCGAGTATATTTCTTAAAGTAGCCTTTGAAGTATAAATTAATAATTTCCAGAAACTGATTTGAAAGAATATTGTTAGAGAAATTAGCTTTGAAAATTGTTTTAAATCTTTAAAGTAAAGATTTATTTAATTAATCATATAAGGGATTATTTTAAAGATTAAAATGATATTTGATTTAGAAAATGGATATTTAAGTAGTTATACCCTATCTACTAATTTTATTTATAAATTAGTTTGGATTTGAAGTTTTATATGAGATATTGGTATAAAGTTTTCATAACTAATATTTAAATAAGTATTTTAAAATTTTTGAACTCGGCAGATTTTCAGTGGAATTAAATAAATATTTGGAAATTTATTCCTCGTGAGGAAAGTGATTTGAAATTTGTTTTCATAAGATAGAAAAGTGGAATGCGATTTGAAATTTTTTTTCAAAAGATTGAAAAGTAAAAAGTGATTTGAAATTTGTTTTCAAATGGTTGAAGTGTTAAAATTATATCTTGCGAAGATATTTTGAAAATAGTAATTGGGGGAAAATTATTCGAAATCCAGCGATTGTTGTGAATGTTGATTGATAGTTAAATAACCGACTATCAATATTGGCCTTTAAATGGTATTTGAATTTCGATGCGACCGGGGGTCAGATTCCAAAAGGATATTCGAAAACCACATCGAACATTTGTGATTGTAAAGGATCTTTGGTTTAAAGGATAAAAGTGGAAATTTGTTGTGATTTGTTTGAAATCTGAATGTAACACTTATTTTTAAAAATAAGCGCTTGTTGTTCGGATTAGCCAGGAGGGGACTTTGTGTCATAAAACCCATTCCGAATAATGATACGACGAAATGGGATTGCATTTGAAGATGGTGTTGACGATCGGTTATTTTCGAAAGCGAAAGAATTACCTGTCGAATGTCTCTGCACCGAGTTGCTTCGGTATAGAGATTTGATCACCCTTTGTGATGGGGATTTCGGACGTCGTTAGTGAACATCCGGATTGCAAGGGCTTCATTGGAAGTGCCTTCAGTTTCGTTAGATCCCGGAACGGACTTGTATGGATGTGTGTCTGACGTTACACTTTGAAATGTAAAGCTGGTTTCTATCAAATACATTTCTTTTGGTGGCAGTGAATTTATTCTCTTAGCTTAACACCCTTCTCTAAGACGTACGAGCTCAGAGGTTTTGTAGTTGATGGTTACCAATGATATATTCCCAAATTGGTAATGTGGCATACGAAGTGCTGCTGATCATTTGTTGATCGAAGCATGGCTTTGTGAAAAGCGTAGCTTTGTGGACGTGACTTCGTCGAGCCTCACTACCCGGAAATGGTCGAAACAGGAATCGTGGCAGCAAGGTTATTTAGAGGTAGCGTCCACTGAGGGTATGTCATTTCCTTCTGGATTATTAGTGGTATAATGGTATGGAACCCAGATACTTAACTTTGTGGTTGCTGCAAAACTTATTGCTTTCTGGTTGTTGGTTGATAGGCACCTCAGATAAAGGTTGGTAACGACCAGGGGGTGGCATACTCGTGTCAGTAGTTACCTAGTTACAGAGGTAACCCAGCCTTGTGTAGCAGAGATCTGGTTAGGTTCTCGGGGACGAGCCTCCAGAGGCGTTCCATTTGATGTGGGAAGTACCTTTGCCTGACCATTTGTTGGAAATCCAAACAAAACAGTACGAGCCCTGTACGGTTTTAGTTGTATAGCCTGCCATGGAATGTGGCGGTAACCTGCTATTGAACATGGTAGCTATAGTAGGCATAAGTGCGAAATATCTATGCCGGCTAAGATTTATATTATACTTTCGAAATGTTTTCTACACTATGCACTAATAATAATATTCAAAAGGATTTTCCGTATCAAGTATGTTTGACTATCATAAGGAGAAATCTCCTCCAATTCTGCGTTTGCATTGTGTGTGTGGCGGGAGGCCTTATGGTGGTTTCATTTTTCGAAAGCGTAGTGGATTTCCTTTTATTTTCTTTGTGAAAATAACTATTTTTAAGATCTCACACCAGTCCCATGACTGACTCGGAGTTTATAGTTCCCTTTCTAAACTCTGGGTGCCCATAATTTTCCACATGGGCAGCGTAGAGTCAGGTTATCATTATTCTGGAGCGAAGTCAAGAAGTTGTTGTGGAGATCTGGAGGCAAGTTGGATGGCGTGGCGTATCACTAGTATATGTTATATTCTTTTCCGCTGTTTGTTTATTGTAACACTCTGATAATGTAATATGATGTATTGTAATAACAGATATGATTCTTTGTTTTAAAAATATTCATTTATCTATTATATGTTGTTCCGCTGCGAAATGTGAGATTTTGTTATTGTTTCTGTTCTTCTTCTATCTTCTTCTTCTTTAATCCTAATGGTCCGATTTTCCGACGTTTGATTTTTCGGCAGTTGATACAGTGGACGTATTGATGTCGACTTTCGAAAGTCGAAAAAATTGGGTCATTGCACCTAAGCATGTCGGATTGAATTAAAATTGAACGATCGTTCAATTTAACTCAAAATTTCAGCTAGCTCCAAATTCGTCCAATCCAACTCCATAGCGTAGTGCTCGCTGATACGAATGAAATGTAACTCGTCGCCCTCGTAACGGACCTCGTACAAGAAACTTATGAATTAATTAACATTCGATAAAATTAAAATTAATCAATTTAATTTATATCATTTAAAACTTAACCTTACTTCTCCCTTTCGTTTTCTCTCTTCCAAGCTATAGGTCGCATATGAATTTTTTTCTTTTCACTCGCACCTTTAGAACAACGCCACCATTGCACGCCTGACCGTCGCCCCCAACGTGCCGCTCCAGTCCAGTGACGCCTCTCGACCGCCGCCTATGCACGAGCATATGCACGAAAAGCCCCATGGACGAACCCAAAAACGCAGATGAACGGAGGCCGAATTTGGCCGCCACACCAAACCGGACGACGATCCGTTGTTGATTGAATTCGTATTGATATGCTCTATATTTATCTAGTTGAAGTCGTTGGCTAATTTGGCTCCTGGTGGCTCTGATCAACAATGGACATCGGATAGAAACGTTTAATGGCGGCTGAGAACATTTTAGGGCTAGGTTTGTAAAATGGAGAAAGTTGGCGGCTATTTATAGAAAATAAACTCGGCACTATTCATTTGTGAAAATTCCAAACTCCGAGCAAAGCATATTGTCCGGCGTTCTAAATGTTATACCCCTATTACGAACACAATAGATATATACCGAGAGCCAATTCCATCATATACAGAAGATAGCTTTTCAAAATAAAATTATTTTAATTTAAATTCCTTTAATTAGTTTCTATGCATTACGAACTCGCATGATCAAACGATACGTTCATTCGACATGAAATTCAACAACATATAATAATTCACTATTACAGATCCAATTAAACTTGTTTCATCGAAATCCGAGACGGTGCCAAAAATGACAATTTCACACGTAAATTAAAAAATAAAATTTCAAATTTCTATTTATTCACTTTTAAATCAAATTTAAAAGTTCACTAACGCCATTCTAATTTAAATAGAATTTAAATGAACTTTAGAAATCATTTTTCATTCGTATTAAATCCAAATTCAATCACTTAAAAAATTTCAAAAATTACATTGAACAATTTAATTATCAATAAATCGCTATATTTGAAATATAAGTTATTTAACTCATAAAATTTTACTCCTAAATATTTAAAATAAATTAAATATTCCAAATTTAAATGACTGAAATTTTGGATCGTTACAAAATCTCACGTAACTCTAGCTACCACATGCTTGAAAACATAATTGTAAGAGTTTCGAAAACTGAAACAAAGGTAAAAACTTAAAAAACATTTTCAAAAATCTAAAGTTAGAAAAAGAGCTTTCGTTTTCAAATCTGATCTCAAGTCCTTTGCGACTTTTTTAGGCACTAGTTTCCATAACCATTTCACAACATACTTGGTTTTGTTTCACAAACAATACTACCATCATATCATAAACCAATCTCACATGCCCATATCCATACACATATCTAAACATATCAACATATTATCCAACTCATGAATCTATACCAAATTACCAACTTGCAATAACATATCATCCAAACTACTTGATAATTCAACACAACAACACTATATTTTCACAACATATACATCATTAAAAACAAGTTGTTTTCTTTTCTAAAAATATTGGTTTTAATCACCGAAATTTTTCTAAATCAAAATGAAATTTTTCTAAAACTCGAAAACACTTAAAAATATTGCAAATTTGAAACATTTTGGCCCTTGAGTTTGGCTCGGCCTAGGCTACTTGCGGTGGGCCTTGGGGTGATTTGGGCTCAGCCCTTATGTTCTTGGTGGATGGAGTGTTTTATGGAAGGGGAGGTGTTGAATGGTTGGTAGAAGTGATTTTGTGAAATAAAGAGGTGATTTTAAGTGGAAAAAGTGATATTTATTATTTTAGAATTTATGAAGGGGAAGTCATGACTAAGTTTACTTAAGTTAGGAATTTGAAGTGGAGAGGGAGGTTGTAAAAATAAGAATATGAAGATAAAGGGGTGTATATAGGCTTAGGATATTAATTAAAATAAATAAGTTCTTAATTCTTTAATGTATAAGTATGCATGCATCACCATACCATACGTATAATAGAATCTCACTACGAATCACAACAATATATAATAGATAACATAGGATATTACATAGTCATTTTTTTAATAATAATAAATCAGAGTAATTACATTGCAACTTCAACTAAACAGTTATAACTACCTGCCAATACAAAATACAAAGGACATACATAAACATAGAGAAATAAGATAATAATTATCTAGTGGTAAAGCTTCCTGCTCCAGCTCCTTCAAAATGCATCCATAAGAAATCTGGATCACTTTTCTACTCATATAAATTTGAGTACCCAAGAGTTTTAGGAATGAAAATAAAACTTCAGGTCAGACATGGGTCTGGTATGAGTAAACTCAAAAAACTTAATTTTTACTTCTATACAACATTTTGAAAATCAAAAGTATCTCGTAAGACCTTGCTACACATGAACACGGACGACTTTTTACCTTATGATAACCAAAACACTTTATGTAGAAATCCAATGATATTCTCATAGTCGCCAGGGTTTTCAAATAAATAATTCACATAGCCGAAATTGTTATATCAATTAAATTCCAGCATAATAGGTATACAACTAAGACCAAAGGCACTTATTAAGAAATGGATTTCATACAATGACTATGTTACTAGGGTACCACCCATCACGGTGCAACACTAGAAAAATAACACCGAGTACCTCGCTTGGATCCCTTGCCAACAAAAGACCGGCCTACCTCTTTCTAGATAGTACCAAAAAAGATCCCCCCTTGGTTGGGAGTAGCAATTATACCGAAGCATACATAAGTTGATAATAGGGACTCTAGATAGGGATGACCTTACACTAATGGGAGCAACCTACTTAGCTTTGCTACATCTTCCATGTTTTAGTCATTCACGGTTGATTAAACCTGTGGCTACATTTACACTTATCATAGCATTTCCACTTGGAATGCTAGCATTGCCTTCCAAATGTTGACAAAATGTCAGCATTCATCCATATAAATCGTTCAGGGGATGAACGAACGGAAGACGCTTCAAATTCTTCATCTTGGACCATATCTTTATTATTTCCAACTCGAATGTTTACGTTAGTTTGAAGTTATTTTAGGATTAATATCTGATCTCCGTCTCTGCAAACCAACATTTAATAATTTTAAAGGATCAATTTTTTTATAGCGGACCATTCCACTATCAGGCATAAAGATTTACATATGGACATACGTTCCATATGCTTAGCTTATCATGATCCGCTTATCGAAATTAACCCCCTTGTATTCATCACGTTTCTGAAATGCGGTATTTCTAATATGTACAAGTTGACTTACTTTCAATAAAATGCCTCGTCATTTTATTGCAACTACTTTAATTCATTTGGCTACTTAATAGCATGGGCAAGAGATCCTTAGCCGTGAACTTGCTTAAATAATTAATTAAAATAAAGAAACTTGATTAAATAAAAATTAATCTCTTTTTATCTTAGTTAATCATTATTTAAAACTTACTTGATTAGCAATAATTAACTTACTTAAAAATCTCTTAATCTCTAATTAATTAACCTAATTACTTAATTAATTAATTAAATAATAATTACCCTAATTAATAAATTAACTAATTTATTTATTTATTTATTAAAACTTAAAATTTGAATTAGTTAACTATTTTGAATGAGTTTGCATAAAAAATCCAAAAGAAAGCACTTTAAAACTTGAAATCGTAAAATGCCCCGAACTACATCCACAACGACTATTGCTATAAGCGCAGTTCGCTAGAATTGATTTCTAAGTGGAAATCTCACTTAACTCTAACTACCACATTCTTGAAAACACAATTGCAAGATTTTAAAAACTTAAACAAAGGTAAAAACTTGGAAACATTTTCAAAAATCCAAAGCCAGATAAGAGATTTCGTTTTCCAATCAGATCTCAAGTCCTTTGCAACTTTTTAAGGCACTAGTTTCCACAACCATTTCATAAAATACTCAGTTTTATTTCACAAACCAATCTCACATATCCATATACATATCCAAACATATCAACGTATTATCCAAATCACGAGTCTACACCGAACAACCAACTTGCAATCATATATCATCCAAACAACATGATAATTCAACACAACATTCACTATATTTTCACAACATTTATATCACTAAAAACAAGTTTTTTCTTTTTGAAAATATTAGTTTCACTCGCCGAAAATTTTCTAAGTCAAAGCAAATTTTTGCGAAAACTCAAAAACTTTTAAAAATTTTGCAAATTCGAAGCCTTTGGACCCTCGAACTTGGCTTGGACTTGGCTAGTTACGCTCGGCCTTGGGAAGATTTGGCCTCGATCCTTATGTTCTTGGTGGATGGAGTGTTGTAGCTTGGAAGTGGAGGTGTTGAATCGTTTATAGAAGTGATTTTGTGAAATGAATAATGATTTTTAGTAAAAGAAGTGATATTTCTTATTTTAGAATTTATGAACACTTGTTCATAAATTTAAAGAGGGAAAGGAGGCTGTAGAAATGAGAATATGAAGATAAAGGGGTACATGTAGGCTTAGGATATTAATTAAAAATATATAAGTGCTTAATTCTTTAAAATATAAGTATGCAGGCATCACCATGCCACCCCCCTTCCATTTTCATTCACCCTGGAACCCCCCCTCCATCTCTTGCAACTATTCATTCCATGCTCTTGTCCATTGTGTTGAAAATGTGTATTTATATATAAGTTATATATATATATATAAGAAATAATTTCTTGTTTTAACTTATATATTTATAGCATAAGAGAGCTAATGTGTACATGCATATGTAAATATACTCTTTATGTTAAATGGTTTATATTGTGTTCATGTATGTTCAACATAGTGTTATAACCTTTTGATTAACTTTTAACGAATGAAAAATCGATATATCGAAAAATAACTTTCGGTCACATTTTCTATTTCTTTATGAAATATATCACTGGTAAAGAAATTCTGAAAATGATTCTTTTACCATTGGTTATTATTTAAAATAGTTTTAGTTGTTAATAAAAATCTATTTATTAATTATTGAAAATAATTAAATATTTATTTAAACAGCGATTAAATTCCAGATCGTTACAATGCACAAAAAAGAGATAAAATATCAAAAAAAAAATATACAACGGTTATCGTATTTTGTAAAATTTCAGAAATACCATCCTTTGACAAAAAACCATTAAACGATAATTTAAATATTTTTCAAATTAAAAATTATAGAAAAATAAATTAAATTAAATTAAAACTATTACAATAAAAATTGAGTCGTTATATTAAAAATTTATTTTCTTACTATTTAATAAATTTGGATCATATCTAAAAATTTAAACAAATTAAATATTCTCATTCAAACCTTGAAAATTTCGGGCCATTAGAGATTTAGAACAAGTAGTCGACTAGTTATATGTTTTCCTAGAGCAACTTGCTCTAGGAAAACACAATCATAACTAACCAAATTCTAGCGATTATGACATAGTTTCAGATCTGGTCTAAGCAACATAACAATATGCAACCATATATTAATGTGTTATGTTCATTATGCATGCATATGAAAAAACAAGGGTTTGAAGATGATTTTTAAAGTTTTGATCAAAGATAGGTAGAGAGCTTAATAATTTTAGCATTCCTTCTCACAAAACAAGTCAATTGTAAATAGCAAACAATTAAATACTTGCCTAACTATCAATTATAATCAAGCTCAAGGGTTTGACTTACATTGATTTGGAAGAGAGAGCTCTAAAACCCTAGAACCAAGCATAACAACTGATATCCCTTTCTATCCACAATAGATTGTTGGTTTAAACGATGTCTAACTCGCCTTGCAATGGTTTTAGGATGTGGAGAAAGTGGCAAAGAAGTTTAAAATGATTTTTGGATAATTTTGGGATTTTATTTGAGTATAAAATTATGTTTTTTTTGTTTTGTAGGAGGAGGTGGCCATGGCTATGAGTTTGGAGCTAGAGACGTTTAAAGTGGGATGTTAGAAATGGTAAAGAGATTAAGGTAAGGGGTTAAGTAAAAGAGTTTGGGTTTAGGAAATAATTTTTATAACATCATTTATCACACTTCAACTTTATTCAAAAATTCAAAACACTTTTGTATTAACTTCAAATTTCATAAAATTAATATTTTTCTAAATTATTTTATCATGTTTATAAAAGTTTTCCAACTCAAAAGTATTTCAATAATAATTTATTTGAACAATAATGATTTTTTAGTACATATTAAATTTCGAACCTCCATTTTATTTTAAGAAAATTCTCATACCACATAACCATATTTTAAATCATAACAAAAATATTTTCAATAAATTTTCATTTTAATCCTTTGTAAAATCAAATTTCCAAAATCGTACGTAAACCAATGCTTATGAATGCAAATCATTTTCTTTACAAAATATAATTTCCAAAATTCTTACTTTCCATTTTAAACCATTTTAAAAACCATTTTCCAGCTTTTGCAATTTATTTGCAAATAAACACCTGAAAATCGATATTTTACTACAAAATTCCCAAAAATCGAAATTTTGCTTTATTGAAATGATGGACCACACAAACAAGGGTTGGTAGAATTCCGGGCTATTACCGCATGCAATGGTAAGTCTATTCAGAATCTACATTCAACTATTGTATGTTATGACTAAAGGTATGGAAACTTAACGATAAAATCAGTTTATATATATGTTGATTTTGAAGAGAATATTTGTATATTGTACCCTAAAAATATTGAAAATCGAAGAGATTGGTAATAAACTTTTAGACTTGTAAGATCAATTTACGGTCTTAAAAAATGATTTTAGATGTTGGAATAAGTGTTTTGATAAAGTAGCCAAGCAGTCTGACTTCAACCAAAATATAGAGAAAACTTGTGTCTATAAGAAGCAAGATAAAAGTGATGTGATAATTCTAATATTTTATGTTGACGACTTACTATTGATTGATAATATTATTCTCATGTTATGATTAGTTTATGCTTTTTTCCTACTCAATTTTCGGTGAAGGATTTAGGCAAAGTATCCTATGTACTTAGTATAAATATCTATAAAGGTGGATCGAGAAGGAATTTGGGACTCTCTTGATCTAGGTACACAAACATCATGCTAGGAATGTACAATATGAAAAATTCCAAGTAAGAAAATATTTATGCATAATATGGATTTTTCCCTTTTAGAAAGGACCCCATATCTATAGATGAGGAAAGAAAGTGTATAAGAAGGATTTGCAATAGTATCAATCAGTTACAATATGTTGTATTGAAAATAGTATCACATATAATGTCGATGTTGTGAGCATATATCAATCAAATCCTTGTGGAAATCACTAAATAGGTTGTAATAGTATTATCACATATAAAAAATACTAAAGTTTTGCTTCTATGGAAATAACAAACTCCATATGAAGCAAAATATTAAGCTCAAGCTTTCAAATTATCATTATTGCATATAAGTCAAGCTAAGGGTTCTAGTTCACTTTAAGTAGAAGGGTCATAGTTTGGAAAATTTTCGAGTGACAAGTTGTAGCATATTCAACTATAAAGATGGAGTACATCAACTTAAATGATGTTGCAATGGAAGAAATATAGATGCATAAATTTATAGGAGAGCAAGGTATGATTCGAATCATTGAGAATCCAGTACTTATGCATTATGATAAACATGAAGGAGATTAGATTACATATGAACCAAGAGTTCATAAGGGATTAAGACATACTCTTCATAAGTACCGCATGATAAAGTTATTAAGTAGTGATGGAGAAGTGGTCATCGAATGAGTAGATACTAAAGCTTGTATTGTATATCAACTCCCTAAGACCCTTTTCCAGTTTAATTATGGAAAATAGATCACTTGTATAGGTATGGGATACCATAATTAGCCCCAAGTAGATGAGGGAGATTGATAGAGTTAAGGTTAGCCATTGGGTGCAATTATGTAATTTGATTATGTATTTAACTCTAATAACAAATCTTATTTAAAATAAAAGTATGCTTTTGGTTTTATTTTTTATTTATGTGTATAAGTATAAATGTACTAAAGGCACATTATGACATATAAGCCAGGTAAAAGTGTTTAATTGATCACGGTTTTGAAAGAATTTGTAACCTTGAGTGTTAGATCATATTTATAAAAACTTATCCTTAAATCCTAATCAAAGGTGTTTCAAAAATAGGATGTTGATATGCCAACTGTACTGGTGTGTTTAATGTTCTCTATGAGATGAAAGGTGAGATCCTACTGACGGTTGAGGGTCACGAAGAGGCTAATAGTTGTTAGGAAGAATTACAAAAAAATCACAGAGAGTCTTCTATAAATTAATTAAAATATAAGATCTCACGTGGTGATTTTAAAGTACTTTGCCTTGAGAGTACTATGAATGCAAGGTTTTAAATATCGGATTTCGGTCACGTTTCATCTAGGAATTTTCGCACAAGTTATCTCGTATCGGGGGAGATCTCGGACGAGATGAGTACATATCGGTTGTACATCTCAGATTAACATCTCGGGCCTTATAATGCATCTCGGGAATATCTCGGATGTACTTACGTGTCTATAATTAATGTGCCAAAAATTTATTTAAGGGTTATAACTTTTGTAGTAAAAATAAAACGTGATATACTTGATTTAGATGGACAAAGGAATATTTTTAGAAGAGTAGTAGCTTGATTAGCTCAATTGATTTGGTAATGATTGAATAATATCTTTTTATTTGAACATAATAAAGAAGTGAAACCTTTCGCTATGACTCATTAAGATAAAAAGTAAAGAATATGTTCACGAAGTTGGTAAATTATAATTGAATTGAGTAGTTTCTTTTGAATCACTACGAAAATAAAAAATATTATGGAAAATAAGAAAAATGTATAATTTCGAGTGAGATCTTGGATTGAGATATTGACCATATATCGGGTGAGATTTGAATATCTCGGACGAGATGAGTGTCGAGGGAGATATGGAGGAGATTTGATGTCTCGTCTCGTTTAAGTGTGAAAAGGAGATCTCGAAGGAGATCTCATATGATATATATAGGAGATTTAAAACCATGTATGAATGTATAAATTGTTAGAACTAGGTCAGTCAATAGTATGTAAATAGATGAATTTCAAAAAAAAATCTATTTGGATCACAATATGCCTATGAAGTCTAATGGATTTTTACTTGATCTAATCTAGTTAATTAAAAAAAATCTAAGTTTATTTAATCATCTTTATTTTTTCAATTATTTCATATTAATACATCAATAGTTATGTAAATTAGATTATATCAATACATACTCTTATGTAAATGATGTACATGTGCAGTATAACAACGTGTACATAGTTAATATATGTAACGTCCCGCCTTTTTGCACACTTTAAATCGACACACGTGCCAATTCAGACCATACGGAAGGGCGGATTGTTATGAGGTAAATAAGAAAAACGAGAAAAAAAATAAAACAAAACAGAATCTCACAGCGGAAGGATAAAATATAATAATCAAATATACAGTTCATGAAGCTGTTTATAAAATATTTAATTTTACTTATACAATATATCAGAGTTGCACATACCAACGAATAAAAATCGATGCAGCGGAATACAATGTGTAGTGGAAAATATAACATAGTAATAATAATGAAGTCTTCGTCTTCGTCCTCCAGAAATAAAATCTTCGATCCTGAAATGCTCGGACTGACCCGAGCGAATTGAAAAGACAAAACACTCGAGTCAGAACTAAAGATCTTATGTAAGTTAAATCAACAGAAGTAAATATGAGTGCAGTAACTCAAAAGATGCTCGGGATTTACATCTCCTAAGGATCCATTAAACTATTTACTATGTAGTAATATTTCGCTATTATAATAGTGTCTAATTGTAAAATAAACATACTTTTAAATAGCGTTAAAGAGTGACCCAATATTCCCCTTAACACGGTAATAGTCCCTGTAGTCCATCCAGTATCAGCGCATCTCTAGATCGGAAGACTACCCTAAATACTCTACGGGCTACGCGAGAAAACCAAACTCGTACAAGGTGCGATAGGGTAGGTGACACGGCACAACTAGGCAATGCCAGGGTAGATATACCAATTACGCTTCCGGGTCGGTGGTAACCCGTAGCTGCTACTACCGCCTACCTCGAACAACGCTTCCAAATCAAAGAAATCAAAAGTGGCCACCGAATTAATCCAAAAGTTAAAGTAGAATATCGAAGGGATGTGTCCGATCAAAGGTGCTACCTCAATTAACCCGTCAATCGCTCCTGTTTTAGCCACCTTATGCCAACTCACGGGAGTTAGATCCACGTATTTACCTCAAAGGAAACGCCGCCACCATCCTACTTCATTCTGGAATCTCCACCGCGTACACGGTTGTTAAAGTGGTTTTCGGAGTTGGCAGAGAGTATGACAACTTCCGATCCCGGTCTCTTCAACAACCAATCGTTATTATAACACCGCGGTCATTTTAAAATAATTATACTTCAAAACCAGAATAAAATATTCATTTCAAAACCATATAAATACGATATCATTTTTATTTTAAGACCCAAATCAATATGATATCTTTTTATTTCAAATATATCCTTTTTCAAGAAATCATAGAACTTTCAAATCTATATACCTTGAAATCTATGGCTTTGAACATAACTTAATATACTTCAATGGCTTACATATTAAATTACTATATAAAATTAATATAATTTCTTTAATTTCCCAATTAGATTTCAAACACTGATTTGAACCTCCAAATAAACCATTTTAATTTTTCCATATATTTCAAAACTTTAAATATTCCACCATTTCAAAACTAATTCTTTTGATAATTCCATATATATCAAATTCAATTTTTATTATTTAGATTTGAAATGTTTAATTAATAAATCAAACATCATTTAAGTAAAACCTTTAAAGTTCAAACAACTGGATGTTCTTTAAATTTTATTAACTTGATATATTCATGTACATCAACTCGATATTTATTTAAATCGCTTTAACCCAAAATCAAGTTATAAAAATCATACCCTTCAAAAATCTCAATTTTTATTTAAATTTCACATCCATTTTATTCAAGTCAAATTCTTAAATCCTTCAATTCAAACAAATTTCATAATTATCTTCCAGCTTAATTTTTATTTAAATCATCAAAACTTTATATATACAATATCTTAAATAGGTACTTACCCATATAATAATAAAACAATCAAACTCCGTTATTCAACTTATTTTTATTTAACCAATCTATACATAGCTTAAATTCAAGAATTTAACTATATGTATAAAATAATATTTATATAATATCAAAAATTAATATTTATTAAACCGTATATTTCTTTCCAAACCATAGAAAATCACTTTAAAATATTTTTATATATAGACCGTGGTGCCTGTATATAATTTTCTATCATATGGTCAAGTGATACACATATTTATCATTTCAATCCGTAATTTAAAAATAAACATTTACGGTTATATATCATTTCAAACCGCAATCCCGAATGAAATGAAAATGCATAATAACTTGCACTTTATAATAATATAAAATATAGCATTCATTCATCCAATATCAACCATCAACCATTTATCGCAATCATCATCAAATTCAAACAGTAGCATCAATATAGAACAGAAAGTAAACAACAGGTATTAAATAGCAGTTTAATTCAATAATAAATTAAATAACTATTTAACTGGCAGTTTATATGCAATGAATAATTAATTAACAATTGACTGGCAGTTTAATTTAAATAAATGAAATTAACTGAGATGATGATTAAAAATATGCCAAACAACTAAAAATAAATTTTAAATCACATCATATATCACTTTAACAAACATAAGAAATTTTAGAAATTGTGAGTGGGTTAAAACACTCACCTTTGGGATTTAAATTGAATTTACATCCAATTTAAACCCAAAATTTGCACAGTCTCCAAATCCGTCCAAACCAGCGGCCAAATGCCTGGAATTCTATTACGATCCTATCGTTGAAAACCGCGCGTAAATATGACATCGTATGTAAAAGTTATTCACGTTATAACGATTTGAAATCAAAGTTAAATTAAAACAGAAAACAATAAAATAACCCTACCCACGCGCCACGTCACTTCTCCTTCCTGAACAAAACACGCACGCGAGAACAGGCCGAACCCATCATCGTGTTCAAAAACCCACGCACGCACCTAAGCCGAGGCGACCGGACTTCGATCAAAAAACACCCACACGCGTGTCTCACTCCAACATGCCACCGCCCCGAGTTTCGTCAAACGCGTCGCCTCCGTTTTGCTAAACAACGCCAAAAACGCCGTGACTTCAAGGTCGAATTTTGGCGATTCCGTGAGCATCCAAGCCAATTCAACCGTTGGATGCGTAGAGGACAATGAGATCTACAACTTTCTTTTAGGAGTTGAAGCGAATCGATGATCGGATGGAGAGATCTGAAGGCAGGAAGAAGCATGATTCATGGCCATAGAAAAAGAGGTGGCGGCCACGATCAAATTAGGGTTTAATAATATTTTAATAATATTCTCTTTGTTTTTCGAGCCATATTTAATGATAAGTCCGAAAACAGCCCGGACTCCGATTGAAGCGTGCCGACAGGCTATCCTAACATAAAATGGCCTTCTGAACATAATGAAACTAGTTTCGAGGCTCAATTCTATCATTTCCACAGGTTATCGTTAGAGTTGAATTGGTTTGAAATGACAATAACGCCACCCGAAAAGCCCGTTTCGACTCCGGAACGAAATTGGGTCAACGCATATATCAAAATAGATGTTTAAAAATATTTTGAACGCAATGGAATAGGTTTCAAGTCCAAATTCCATCGTATGAAGAAGTTATGATAAAAACAATATTTTTCGAATTGATTTCAATTTCATTTATTTCAAGGCGTTTCAAGTCCGCACGATCAAACGACAAGCCCGATCGCTACGAAACTTGAAATCCTATAATAATTCACCGTTACGGATCCGATGAATCTGGTTTCGTCGAAATCCGAGTCAGTGGCCAAAATGGCTATTTTTATATTAATTAATTAAATCAAATTCCAAATTAAAATTTTTAAATTGACTATTCTTCTCATTTTTATATTTCCAAATCATTCACATTAATTTAACAAATTTTTGATGTCAATTTAAAGTTAATTAACTTATCAATTTCAATGCTAAATTTTCAATTTCATTATTCACAAATTATAATTTTTATCATCAAAATTTCCATTTAATTCCATAAATCAAAAATTATTCCATTTTTTCAATTAAAAGGGTTTAACATTGGATTCAAATTATTACATTAATTATTCTCACATTCCATCTAAATTCCCATTTTAAAATATTTAATTCATTTAATTGCAATGAATCCTTTTATTAAATTTTAAATTCCAGTAAATTAATAAAGCTTTATTCCCGATCCTTATAACTCAACAAATTGTTCAATATGAATAACGTTAACATTACTTACAAATATTACCTTAATTAACATTTACGTAA
This sequence comes from Allium cepa, assembly GCA_030765085.1. Lineage (NCBI taxonomy): Eukaryota > Viridiplantae > Streptophyta > Magnoliopsida > Asparagales > Amaryllidaceae > Allium > Allium cepa. The sequence goes on along the minus strand of CM060931.1, from coordinate 750,108,266 downwards.
TATTAAATTATATTTATTGTAATGAATTTCAAAGTTTAAAATTACAAGCAAAAATTTCAAATAATAAATCAAGCTCATTCTTATAAATTTCATTTATTACTTACAATTATTTAATTTTTCATTTTAATGTCATGTAAGTTTCTTCTTTATCACATCATATTCATTCATTATTTATTTTTGTCTATTTCAATTCATTTTCTTCTATCTATAAAATGCCAAATTCTATTCATTGCATTACATTAAATTCCAATTTACAATCAAAATAAATAGGTAACCTAAAATAACATTACCGTTACTCTTCAGTCGCATTAATAGGCTTTTATTGCTTACAATACAATGTTAACATTTATTTTCGTAGTGCTAATTTCATTCACTCTATCCGTTACTACATTTATATCCATTTAAAGAAATATTTAGTTTCCTTTATTCGAAATAACCTTTTATCACCAATATACTCTTTAAAATACTTGTATGGTTATTCTCCACAAACAATTACCATCTATCCTATTATTTCACCCATTATTTATAGTCAAAGTCTCAATTAAATTTATTTATCTGGATTTCATTTTTTATTACATCATTTATTACTTTACAAAATAAAATAACATTTAAACTCATCAATGTAATACCAAATTTCATTTTAAATCCAATTGATTTCCAAATCAAAGTTTATACGTATTTCAAACAACTGTTATAATTTCTCCCAGAACATTGGTTTTATTAAATGACCATTTATTAATATTTAATTTCCTTAATTTAATCCAATGCTTACATTTTGTTTATATATTTAATGTGTAGCCGCGTAAACGTCTTCATTAATTCCATTGATTTGCATTAACTCCATTCCACAAATCTACATCCAATTACTACCTTAAAATAAGTTTACGTTCCTATTAATTTCCATTCACACTTCTGTTATTTTATATTACAATCATTAAAGCAAAGTTTATCAACAACACAAACATTATGGGTACTTATCAACCTGCATAATCCTTATTACATTAATTTACGTTTTATCCCATTATAAATTAATGCGCACATTAATTTATTCATATTTACATCCACTTGCGTATATAAATCTTTGTAACCAAGTTATAACATTTACATTTTTCTTATTTTAATTAATTACCAAATATTCCTATTTATTCTCAATTATAACTTTACAATCTTAACAAATCCATAAATTGTCAATTGCCTAATATATACATTAATCAATTTAATACTTTCCTTTATTTCTCATATACAATTATATTCGGGTATAATCTTTTCACTACTTTCATTCATTAGAATTCTATTCAAATTTCAATTTCTTGCAATAACTCATTTATTATAAATTTGCATACCAATAAATTAGGTTCCAATAAATAGGATTTATTCAATTCAACCTTTTTATTTAAGTCTATTTTAATCAATATAATATTTCATAGGTTAATTCTTAACATTTACTTCATTACAAATTATAACAATCATGTTTCTTTATAAATTTAATCCCAAAATCTTATTAATATAACAAACTTAATTAACGAAATTCACGGGTCGTTACAATATATGTATAAAGATGTTGGAATTTACATCTACAACTTATATATTCACTGTGTATATATGCATTGAGTATCTCAAAACATTTCTTGAATATACATATAAATATTTACATAATTTCAAAATTATTTATATATTAAATAAAATAAACTTTTAAAATATTATTTAGTTTTTAACCAAGTTTATAAAATTTAAACTCAAATTTAACGTCCAAATATCAAATTTTGACTATGTAAACTATTTTGAAATTCAAATTTAGATATATATAAAAATTAGTTAAAGTATCTTGTAACTAACTAAGACAAATATATTTATATTTAATATAACTGTTTATTATTGCCAAAATAATTAAAAAATTAAGAACACAAAATATTTAAAATTGCATAAAATAATTAAAATATGTATTTTGCAATAAAATAAATATTAAAATTATATATACAAACACATACATATACATATTTCTTTTTTTCATGTAAATATGTTTTCTAAAAAAAATCTAATAAACCATTTGTTTTTTTAATAAATTAAATATTTACATACGTACATACATATAAATTATAAATATAATAATATAATCGGCAAACTGTCAAAGACCTTTAGCTCAAGTGGTTAGAGGTGTGGCGTACAGACAAAGGTTCTAATGGTCATTGGTTCGAGCTCCCTAAGACATCATAATGAGTGTTATGCTTGAATAATTATCATTGTTATTATAAAAAAAATATGCAATGACCTCGGGTTTTTGACACTTATTGTTGTAATATTTTACTAATTTTAATTACTAACAATATAAATTTTTATTAGTGACATAATAAAATTTTGATCTTTATAGATGTTTATATATATATTCAGGAAGCTATGGTTTAAAAATCTAGAATTTAATCTCTCAAAAACATTTAAGTAAAAACTCCACTTTTCTATTACGGGATATCATTATATTTAGATATATATGTGTATGCATAACTTGATATTAAATTTAAGATTATATATATATACACAAATATATATACATACATATATATATATATAAATAAATGTATATATATATATATATATGTATGTATAAGGATAAATTCACATAAGGGACTAATTATATTTGTACGTTAGTTAGAGGTTATATGTACAAAATTTATAAAAGTAATACAAGACAAAAGCTATGTTCATATGTATGTAGTGTGTGTGTGTGTTTCAAGGATGTGTGTGTGTGTGTATGTAAACACATAAGGGGATATAGCAAATTAATGCACATCTACTCAAGCATAAAATATATCAAATCACACACAAATAACCAAATCCCTCTTTCAATTATTCAAATCACCTATATTCAATCAGGTCGGTTCAAAATTAAAGTAAATCAAAGTAAAATAAAATAAAATGAAAATAAACTTACCGTACATGTAAAAAGCTACAACTATCCTTCTCTGTTTATAAATAGCACTGCCTTGTTGTTTCATATTCTTGAATTCGAACAGAAAGAAAAAAAATATACAAGCTGCCATTTAAACTCTGCAGAACAAGGTGCTAGGAGATCAAAACAAAAGCAAGCAAATATTTTTCAAAACAGTGTCTTTGTTCAAAAGAAAAACAGTGAGTAAAACTTATTTATTTTATACTGTAATCTGTGTTATCTGCTTAGATATAGAAATAGTAGTGTTGTTTGATAAGTATGCTTGTACAGGAACATATATATACTTATATATGAATATACATTAAGTGTTATAACCAGGAAAACCCAGGCCTGTACATCCTTTTCTTTTTACCTCTACTCTGTATATTTAGAAAAAATGTCATGCTTAGCTTCTAAATTCTCTATCTCATAATCTAATTAGTTTTAGGATACGGTTTAAAAAGAAAAGCTATTTTTTTTTCATTATACTTTGTTTTAAAATTGGTTTGATTAAATATTACTAAGCATAGAGGTTGAAAAGAGTATTTTATAGTAGGTAGCCAAAAATTATAAGGAATTCGAATATCATATTTTGTGCTTTTACTTATATGAATGAGATCGGCATTGAAAATGAGGAATTTGGTAGTAGTTTCAGAGTTTTTAATTACTACATGGTGAGATAAAATGAGATGAACATAATTTGGTCTTTGACCAAATTACGGCGAACTGGTCAATGATGGTGATCGAGCTTTGGTCGAGAGGAAGCTAGAATGCTGGGGAGCTTAGAAAAATGGTGTTGCAATTTATCCATTTCCGTGGTGGTCGGTCGGGGTCTATACAGGGTTTGAAGTTCGAATTTGGTCATGATCGATTGTCGAGGAATGGTGGCGTCGTGGAGGATGAATGGTGCAATCGTCGATGAACCGGTTAATGGCGTCGTCGATGAAGAGGGAAGTGTAGCCATGCTGCTGGTGGAGTTTGGTGCGTATTGGTGGTCGAAGATGGTCAGACGAGGTGGGGATAGAGGGACAGGTTCATTCCTGGAAGTGGGTTCGAGTTCGATTTTCTCGAATTATGGCGTGTCGTGAAAATTGGGGTGGCCAGTGGGTTTGCGAGGTTGGAGGTGACGTGGGGGGATGGCCAGAAGTGGATGACGAGGGGTCGCCGGTGTGTGCACCTGCAAGGTAAGGTTGCATGCAAGTCGAAAAGAAAAGGAGGAAGATGAAGAAGGAAGACCTGTGGAATAAAAGAGGAGAAAAAAGGGTGGGTGGTTTTTCTGTGTTGGGTCGATGGGCATGGCCCTTGTTTTTTTTAAAAGAAAAATATTTTCAAAGGATTTAACCTTTTAAAAAATTTATTTTCTAAATTCAAAACAAAATAGGTACTTGTATTTTTATCCTATCACAAAACAGCCATGCCTAAATTACTATGTTAATTTTTGGTAATATGGAATTAAATAAACTTTTTTAAATTAAAGTTGATAGCAAATTAAAACTTTAAAATTTATAATTCCAAGTTAATTTATATAAGATAGTTATTAATGAATTCGTAAATTTAATTAAATTAAAAATAAAAAGTTTTGTAAGTAATTTTAATTATAAGTAAGCAAGGTTTGTAAAATAATTAATTTTGTTTTTAAGTTAAATAGATGATGGTTGTGATTAGTTGATATTGTCTACAATTGTTAAATAGTTCATGATATGTGATTGGGTTTGATTTCTCTTGAGTACTCATTTCAAGTTGTTATGCGCCTATGATATTAAGTGACCAAATGAATTGAATGATTGAAATGGAAATGTTGAGACATTTTGTTGAAAATAAACATTTGTAGTGAAATTTCCACATGAATGTTGACACCCTGAAATTGAATTGTTTTGTTAAAACAACTTGGCCTTTAAAAATTTATCATTTGGATTCGATGAGACCGGGATCGGATATCAGTATTATCTGAATACCACATCGATCCAAAATAAACGATTAGGTCGGGAGGATTCAGAATGAAAATTCAGAATGCAAGGGCTATTTGTCACTAACTTTGAGGGTGATTCCAATATGGGTGTAGTGGAGATAGTGCTTTCGGTTCCATTTGGACCCGAAACGGACTAGTATGGACGAATGCTATCAGAACATCGTCATTGGAGGATGATGAGCATTCCAGTGAATGTGTTCTTAAAAGATAATCATAGCCTCAAGCCTCATCAACCGGGAATGACTAAAATAGGGAAGATACAGCAAGGCTAAGTTGATTGTACCCAAATAGGGTAAGGTTACCCTTATCTAGAGTCCCTTTTTATTTGTTCTATGTGGTACGATTGTTGATCCTAATCGTGGGTTTAACTTACTCGGACTATCCAGGTTAGGGGTAGTCCTGTCTTGTGTAGCAAGGGATCCTGGCATGGTCCTCGATGTTATTTTTCTAAAGATGCACTATGACGGGCGGTACCCCAGTAGCCCAGTTAATGTATGGAACACATTCTCCAATAAGTGCCTTCGGTCTTAGTTGTATACCTATTATGATGGAATTCAATTAATGTAACAATTTTAGCTATGTGAATAATTTATTTGAAAACCATAGACATTATTATAATATCATTGGATTTCCTATGAAAGTATTTTGGTTGTTGTAAGGGAAAAACCCATCCATGTTTATGTGTGGCGAGTCTTACAAGATACCCTTGATTTCAAACAACATAAAGTAATTTAACTGTTTTACTCATACTAGACCCATGTCTGACCTAGAGTTTATTTTTTTATTTTTCCTAAACTCTTGGGTACTCAAATTTTTATGAGTAGCTAAGTGATTCTAGGTTTGCTCTCCACGTATTTTAGAGGACGAGTTGGAGCAGGTGGCTTCAATGTATCTAGCTATATCTATATTCTGATGTATTAGTATCTATGTCTGTATTTTGGCTTGTAATGAATAGACAGGTCACTACGACTGTTTGGGTATGATGTATGTATAACTATGACTCTGACGTATTGTACTAGTGACTATGCGATATATGTTATGTAATATATATTATCCGTTTCGCTGTGAAATTCTATGATTTGTTTAGTTCTTTCTTTCTATCTATTTCTTTTCTACATATTTCTTTCTCTATTATGACTCATCTTTCAGAGTAAGAAAGGTGGATCATCACATTTGGTACCAGAGCGCTAGGTTGAGTGAATACCTAGGCTTTTGGGTTAATATCAATCTTGAGAGAGTGTATTTGTAAATTTATATATGTATACCTCCCTGATTGTTAGATCAGCTTTGATAAGATATTATTAGTGCCATCTTTGGAAATGGTAGAGAAGTTTCACCTTACCCCTAGTATCGTAGACAACTCTATTCATGTATCCAATCCCATAGGGGGAGTGACCCAACTGAATATGATTTGTAAAGGCTTGAAAGTTTCTTATCTTTTCTATAGCTTTTCGTGTGATCCCTATGTATTAGATTTTAATGGATTTGACCTTATACTTGGAAAGGATTGCTTAACCAAGTATAAAGTTGTTCTCAACTGTGAGGAAAGAACCGTATCTTCGGAAACCAAGGTAGGAAGGACGGGAAGGGTAAAATGTGATAGGCCCAAAATACATATGTGTAATCTTTTGCATATGCTTAAAGCATCTCAAGAAGGATTAGGCTCCGTTGAAGTTGTTAGAAACTTCCCTGACGTTTTGGAAGAAGTTAAGGGTTTACCCCACATGGAGAGATCGAATTTCGTATTGATTTAGTTCCAGAAGCAAGATCTATAGTCCAACTAAAAAGGAGAATGGCTCCGAAAGAGAGGGAAGAGTTGGTGAATCAAACTAAGGATTTGTTGAGGAGAGGTTGATCAGACCCAATCGGTCGAGCTAGGGTTCTACTATAGTGTTTGCAGCTAAGTCAGCTGGATTGCTAAGGCTTTGTGTTGACTATAGGGAGTTGAATAAGCTGACCATTAGAACTAAGTAACCCTTATCTCGCATCGACAATCTTTTTGACCAACTTCATGGGGCTACGGTGTTCTTGCAAATGGTTTAGCTTCAGGATTTCACCAACCGAGGGTTGCTGAAGACAGTATACCCTTAACTGCATTTAGAGGGCCAGACTGTTTTTTTGAGTGGTTGGTTATGCCTTTTGGCTAACCTACGCACCGGCTTATTTTGTGGATTTAATGAACTGTGTCTTCCGAGATGTTCTAAACAAGTTCATGCTAGTGTTCATCAACGACATTCTTATTTACTTTAAATCAGATGAGGAGCACGGACATTATCTGGAGGTGGTATTGGAAACCTTGAGAAGGCATGTCCTAAAAGCAAAGTTTTCAAAATGCCATTTCTGGCAACCGGAGGTAAAAAATTTAGGACACGTCGTATCGAGAGATGGTATTTCTATAGATCCAGAAATGGTGACAGCTGTTCAAGGGTGGAAGCAACCATGCATCCTATGGAGGTTCATAGTTTTCTTGGTTTGGCAGGATACTACGGGAGATTTATTTGGGATTATTCTGAGATTTCCTCCCATTTGGCAAAGCTGACTAAGAAGGGAGTGAAATTTGAATGGACTCCAGAGTGTGAAGAAGCATTTCAAGAATTGAAGGTGAGATTAACCAGTGCACCAGTTTTGGTTGTTCCAGACGGGAAAAGTGAATTCGCAGTGTACGCCGATGCTTGTAGAGTAGGGCTAGGAGCTGTTTTAATGCAGCATGGAAGAGTGATTGCATATGTAAGCAAGCAGTTGAAGCCTCATGAGAAGAACTATGCTACGCATGATCTGGAATTGCTGGTTGTTGTCTTTTCACTAAAGATGTGGAGGCATTACCTGTTGGGTGAAAGGTTCGAGCTCTTCACGGATCATAAACCCTTAAAGTATCTTTTCACCAAAAAGGACCTGAATTTGAGGCAACAAAGGTGGTTGGAATTTCTAGCATCCTATGATTTTAACATTCTCTATACACCGGGAAAGGAAAATGTGGTGGAAGACACCTTGAGTAGAAATGCAGTCTTGGCTCTTTTAGAACTTACCCCGACTCTTCAGGAAAAGATTGTGAGCAATCAAAGAGAGGATGAGACTCTAGAAGAATTAATTCATGGATTTGATGAGGGTCGGTATTCGAATTTTGAGATAGACAATCGAGGTGCTTTAAGGATTAATAGGCGGTTGTGTGTTCCAGATGTGTGGACTGAGGCAAGAGGTTTTGTTTGAAGGCCACAAATGCTATCAGAATAAATGATTAGGTCGGTAAGGTTCCAGTGAAGATTCGAAATGAAGATTCAGAATGCAAGGACTATTTGTCACTAACTCTAAGGGTGACTCCAATATGGGTGTAATGGAGATAGCGCCTTTGGTTCCGTTCGGACCCGGGATGGACTTAATGGACAAATGCTATCAGAACATCGTCATTGGAGGACGATGAGCATTCCAAGTGAATGTGTTCTTAAAAGGTAATCATAGCCTCAGGCCTCATCAACCGAGAATGACTAAAACAGGGGAGATGCAGCAAGGCTAAGTGGGTCGCACCCAAGTAGGGTAAGGTTACCCCTATCTAGAGTCCTTCTTTATTCGATCAGTGTGGTGTGGTTGCTAATCCCAACCGTAGGGTAATCTTACTCGAACTATCTAGGTTAGGGTTAGTCTGATCTTGTGTAGTAAGGGATCCCAACATGGCCCTCGGTGTTATTTATCTAGAGATGCACTGTGACGGGCGGTACCCCAGTAGCCTAGTCATTGTATGGAACCAATTCTCCAATAAGTGCCTTCAATCTTAGTTGTATACCTATTATGTTAAATGTTATAATTTCAGCAATGTGAATAATTTATTTTAAAACCCTATACATTATCATAATATCACTGGATTTCCTATAAAAGTGTTTTGGTTATCGTAAGGGAAAAACTCGCCCGTGTTCATGTGCGGCGAGTCTTATGAGATACCCTTGATTTCAAATGGTTTTCAGTTTAAAGTAATTTAACCGTTTTATTCACATCAGACCCATGTCTGACCAGAGTTTATTTTTCTGTTTCTCCTAGATCTTGGGTGCTCAAATTTTTATAAGTAGACAAGTGATTCCAAATTTTCTCTCGACGTATTTTGGAGGAGGAGTTGGAGCAGGTGGCTTCAACGTATCTAGCTATAACTATTTGAAAATTGTATTTTTAATCAAAACATATTTTTTATATATATATATATAACAAAATTTTAAATACATAATATATTATATGTGTGTGTGATTAAAAGCAATATATAATGTTTTGAATTTTTAAAAATTAGTTTTAATATTTTGAAAATTGATATATAAATTATTTATACATGGCCAAACTAAAATGTATTTTATTTTATTTTATACAGAGATCTAAATAACATTATCGGTTAATATAGAAGTTTAGCGTGATTTAATAATATATAATTATTAGAAAAAATAGATGCGTAAATAAAATCATTATATAATGTAACAACCACACGTATTATATAATATGAAATGTAAAATAGAGTATATACCTTAAAAAGACAATCTTTCAATGCACATCGATTAGAGGAATCTCTTTATTTGGCTTGAATCGGACACTAGGCCTTACAATGATATATGCATCATAATTTGTATTTAATTCTATGTATTTTCCCTTATGGAAGCCCAACTATGGTGGTGGGTTGGCTAGGGTAAGTTCGGCCTTGGTTTCGGAGGGAGCAACAAGAACGAAAAAGTGCGGCGGGCTATATCTTAAATAAAAAGAGAGTAGGAGACAATTTTCCTAGTTTTACTCTTTTTCCTTTTACCATTTAATCAGATCAAAATTTCAAATCCTTCGACCCATCCATCTCATGGCCGGCCATATATCGGGATTTGTGCACTAAAGCGCTTTGTGCCTTTATACCGATGTAAGAGAAAAAATATAATAAGGATAAATCAGGGATATATCGTTGAATAACGAAGGTGTAAAATTATTTATTGGAGATAAAATCAAATCTTCAATTGATTTATTCACATTCCCACATTTTGCAGAAAAAAGAAACAATTTCGCTCTTATATAACAAAACTAAAAAATATCATGGTCCATGAAGTCCATAATTGGTGAGAACTGAGTTCTAATTTGTGTTGAGCGCTTAGGTCTTAAACTTAGACCTATATCCTAAATATTTTTTAATTTGCTTTATAAAAGAACTAGTAAGATTAACCTTTCTATATTAAGTTGTTAAAGAGAGTGCTAATGACCCCTTATTTAGTGGACGTAGTATAAAATATCAAGGTTTTAAGCTAATCTACTATGTAACGATGCTAGATTAACAATGCGTAGCGGTTGAAGTGTTCTAGGTGCCTTATCGGGGAATTAGTGAGGCTTTAGCGAGGTTATAACTACATAAATTGGCCAATATATGAAAATAAGGAAAATCAAACCTATTAGTCAATTAATATAATTTAAATCATATTTAAATATATATCTTTATCGTATATCAAGACATGATTATATAAACTTTATATATGCACCTAATTTATTAGTAATCATGCTTAGAAAATTACTAATAATACCCATTACATCAAATAAGAAATAATATTTCATAAATATTAATTAATTTAGTTATTTATAACAATATCTAAACTTATTTAGTCCTGTAATACTTTTGAGAATCCACTAATACGGTTGTGCGACTCGTACATGTAAATTCAGTCAGTGGTTATATCGAACAATTCGAATAGCGTTCACACATCACCTCAGCATGACAGTTTAGCATATGTCACTTATATATCTTCATTAGTAAAATCCAATTTGACAATTTAGGAGGTACCTTTAAGCAATGATTACTTACACACATTTGCTTTGTCAACACTACTACACTTTAGGATTTACGGAATTTTTTGGGTTAAAATTCCAATATCATCCACATTCAACTCGGTTGGTTCGTAAACAAAGTCCTTGGTTCAATAATAATATTTATTTACTATACTACTCTAGCTAGAGATTTTGATGTTGACTGACTATAATTGACCGCAATACTAACCTCACAGAACTAAGGAGATGAGCTTCTATTGAATAGTGTTTCACTTTCAATGCTTCAACTTGGACCTAATTATAGTTGCTCAAAAATCATAATGCCAAGATTTAATTATAATCAAAATGGAGTATCTATATTGAAGCCAAACATATTCTCAAGTCAAGATAATTTTACTTCGAGATTATTTGTTTGACCTTAGTTGTTATCAACTAACAGAAAATTCCCAAGTGAGTCATTCCATAGATATCCGATAACTAAGAGTACGTAAGCCTCGAGTTCCTCCAGTAGTCATGAGTAAAAAATTGCCCAACATTTGGAGAGCATTAAGTACTCTGGTCTCAATGGATATATCAATATCCTTCTTGAAACATCTTGATTTGGAATGTTTAAAACAATATGTTATTTTGTATTATTATTATTTTCTCATAATTACAACTATTTGTAATCATTATTACATAACATATTATTCAAGGATTTTCTAATTAATATATTTAAATTAATTATATCATAATATGACAAAGTATATAATAGAAATTAAATAATCTTATTATGAACAAGATTGGTTATAGAGTTAGATGCATATAACAAATTACATAATTACCCATAGGGCATACCCCTAACTCTCTCATAAAACCCATATTTTGACTATGAAAAATTACACGACAATGAGGACCATGTTAAGACTATAGTTGGGTATGTGTGAAAGCACATGAAGTGAAACACTAATTAAGAGGGGATTTGTCTCCTTTGATATGAAAGGTTAGTTCCATCGTCATTATAAATCAATATTTGTTAATCATAAAGACCTTAGCCGTGAAAGTATGATTAATCAATAATTGTTATCAACTGACTTTAAAATTTGAATTTCGTTATTAACTATGGACATTACTAAAGCGTTGACCTGGGATTTAGCTCTAAATGTCCAACTGACATCGTGTCGATGAAGATACATTATAATCCAAGTCATCAAAACTTTCGGTACGGTCAAAGTTGAAGGGGATCATTCACAAACCTTTCGACTAGGTTGAATTCAACTTCATACAAGCTAACAAACTTTTCGACAAGACCGAAAGCTGATGTCTATGCAACAAGGAATTGATAGCCAGCTTAAACCTTAAGGTAACTTCCATCGTCAATAGGATTAACTTGGAAGAATCCAAATTAGCCTAAAAAAGGAGACAACAGCCTTTCGACGATGTCCAAAGGTCTTCGAAAGGTCTGATTCGAAAGATATATATAAGCAAATCGCAAAGGCAATCCTTACGGTTGTCAAACCTTTCATTCAAACCGAATTAACCACATTATCTAGAATAGTCTCGAGGTGTTGACCATAAATTTTGTTAACACCCATAATAATCAATTGCTTCCTTAGCCACTTTATCAAAACTAATTACAGACTTGTCCTTATCATCAAAAATGTTGTTTATATTATTAATATGCCCACTGTCAGACATCCTGGCATAGAAAAATTTAACAGCTTCATCTCTTTGATTTAACCGATCAATTTTATCTTTCTACTTTAGATTACTAACTTTGATTTGTAATTATTTTTATATGTTAATTTGATTGGTAAAATATTTCGATGCAACTTTCTTATTCTTGAGATTGCTATCTAATAGGTCTTGTAGCTTCTTACTCTCTTATTTTATTCCAATGATTACATCATTATGTTTGGGATTTATTTTATCCCAATGTTTGGTCTTATGCTTTGTATGTTTTAATAACATATTAAACCTATATTGATCAGTATCTTGACATTGAAAAGAAATACAATCTTTCATGATCTCTTTATAACTCTCATCTTGAGTCCACCCATTCATAAACCTAAAAGGTTTATTAGTAATTTTACTATTAATGTCTTTTAAGTTTATCAAAATAGGAGTATGGTCACTTGTATTTTGTTCAACGGTTTTGCATGAAACATCGGTAAATTTATTTAAAATTCTTCATTAACAAGCACCATATCCAATTTACATTGTATTTTTCTAAATTCACGCGATCTCCAGGTGAATTTATTTCCATTTAGTAGAGGTTCATTAATCTAGTTTCTAGCAAAAAAAAATTCTAATTTTTTGAAAAGTATAATTATCACCACTTTTCTCTCTAAATTTCATCACAGTGTTGAAATCCCCTACTAAAACCCAAGGATTATTACATCTATTAATCTCTCAAAGTTTTTTCCATAGAATATCTCTCTCTACGTCAAAGTTACTAGCATAGATTCTAGTTATTTGAATAGTTGAGCCACCAATATTTTGAATGATACAGTTTATAAATTGGTTGTCTCAAATTATGTCTCTGATGTTCCATATATCAGAATCCCAAAGTAGCCTAATTTTAACTTTAGCTCTACTTATATTGTTATTAATACCTTTCCAGTTGCTGAGGGTTCCTGGCAAAATTGATCAAAACTGATATTATCAAGTTTATTCTCTATTATTGCTACTGATACTTTATACATCCTTATAACATTAAGGACTTTTGATTTTTTGTAGGGGTTATTCATGCCCCTATATTCCATGCTATAGTTGAAATTATTAAGTAAGATATAAAGAGTTTCTGGTTCTCATACCTAATTGGTCGATTTACCACTTTTTCTATATTATGTCCCTCTAGTCTTCAAACTCCTTATTAGTTTATCCCATTTTGGATTGTCTAATATATAATTTTATTTGAAGCTTTCGGGTTCTTTTCTTTTACCTCTAACCTTTCTATGATTACTCTTTGAGTACAGTACTATGGCTTGTTGATCTGGGCTGCGTGGCATATCACTATTGGCGTTGTACATTCTAGCATCACTTGAATTGCAGCTATCTCGAAAAGTACCTCTGTCTCTGCCATTGTCACTGATACCAGTTCCAAACTTGTTTCATTATGTATATTTGATTATAACTGGCCCATATTTAAACAAGGATCTAATATCGTGGAGATTTCAGATTCTAAGGCCTGTATATTATTTTGATCCCCCATATATTCTTGTTTTTTGTACTTTTTGATTACTTTGATATATGAAGAGGTTCTTGAACAATGATCTGTACTAAAAGCTTATTGAGTTGTATATTCCCTTCTTGCAAGCCTTTTTGCTGTTTCTGGTTTTTCAACTATTTCTTTAGGCACTTGATTTTTTTGGCAACTCTTTTCATTTTCTTGCTTCATTGCCTATTCTTTGCGAGATTTATGATTTTTTTCCCTGAAGCATCGGCTAGATTGATGCTTTCTTTATTTTCTTGAACATTTTTCTCCTTATGAACCCATGATTTCTTGATTTTCTTGGACATTTTTCTCCTTAGGAACACATGCTTCCTTTGAACTACATTGGCTCCTATGGTGACCAAAACATATACAGATATCACATTTGTGCGGAACCCATTCATATTCCACCTTCTGTACTATTTTTTCGCTACTAGATGATTTCATTTGGAAGTTCTTCATTTTCCACCACATTTACAAGGATTCGAGCAAAACTCAATCTCCTTTTCCTAGCTGTGGCTGCAACATATTTAATTGGTTTTCCGATAGTTCTAGCCATGACGCTGAAACCCTCCAGATCCCATAAGTTTAGATTAACATTTGGCAGTCTTATCTAAATTGGCATAGTTGTTAATAAATCTCAGTCTAATTTGATGTTATTAGACCACTTTCTTATTATAACGAGTCTTCCATCATAAAAATAAGGATAGCTTTTTGCGGATTCTTTCACAATTCGATGACATTTTAAGGTTAATCAAGAAAAAACCATTTTCTTAGGAATATACCTCAAAACACCCTACTGGTTTCCATACCCTTTGAATATATGCTTTAAAATACACAAGATATGGTTTGGCACCAACAGCATATGAAGGAACTGCATTTTTCCACTACTCTTTTGTTCTTTTACAAATTTCTTCTTCGATAATACCTATTTTATCACTAATTTTGATTGAGGAGAGAAATTCTAGATTAATTCATCGGTTTCTTGATTTTCTTGTTGTCCCACAGCAATATTTGCCCACTTTTTTTCCCTTGATCTCTATTTAGTGATATGATAGCTGTCTTTTTGATATTCTCTGTTGTTTTTCTTCTATGGGATGCACTGTTTTGGGGATCTGAGACCTTGTATCCTTTCTTTTCTCAGCATTCCCCTTACTTTGTTAATGTTAGCCAGCAGCTCCTCCTGAATAGCTTTCTGCCAATTATAAGCAGCCCTTTTCTGTTTTGCACAGTTTGAAAACCATTTTCATCGATGAAGTTATCTCTTTGTGATGGATTTCTGATGTGAGAGGGATTAGGTGGTCTACCTAGGTCAGTCATATTAAAATTTAATAATCAAAAATTAAAATATAAATATAAAAAATAAACATAGGGAAGAGATAAACTAAAATACCAGAAAATATAATTGATTAAAAAATACTCAAAAGCATAATATAATATTTTTGTAAATATAAAAGGTTAAGAGTTTATTTTGAGAAATACTTTGAATTGACATTTGAAAAGATTATTTGAAAACTATGATATTTGAAAAATATTTAAAACTTATTTGAAACAAAGATAGAGAGATCAAGAAATTGCTGTCAGGATTTTAACATAAATTCTATGACTTTATAATTCTTATGGAATATCTCGAAATATTGAACTCTTCAATACTCATGAGTCTTTAATTATCGTCATCTTAAAACTACTCTTGATATTGTATAGTCTTCTTAATCAACACCAGTATGATATCATACTATATATATATATATATATATATTGATAAAATATTATTATCTTTATTTTATATAAAGTCCTATAGTTGTTAACATGAAAAACGATGCATAGAGTATTAACATTCCATTCATAAGATATGGAAAATGAAACAAACATTAAATTTACACAAAATATACATCAACACTAACTCTTTAAGTACCCTAAAGAAGGGTACCGTATCCATTCTCCATAATGAGAAGATGTAGTAGAGTCTTTACCATTTCCAGTATCAAAAGACGCAGACTATTTATTAATATCAGATTCAAGTGTCATTCACCATATATTTTCCAGTTCTAACTCCATGCCGATGCATTTGAATCCAATCCCAACGTCCATTGAACAACATTTAACAAAAAGCTTTGGATACTTTATATGCAGACATGCTCATATAAATACATTACTCATCTCTCAATTTACGGCCGATGTGCAACTATTTTTATTTTCCAATCGCTTACACTTCATACATTCTAAGCAACTTCTAAAAGCGTGTTACACCCATTCATGTTTATGCCAGAGTTTTCCAAAGTGTGTTTATTAGTATACTCCCGAGAACATAACGTGGGAAAGCACATGCATTTTAACCTTTACACGTGCGTTCTTCCTTGACATCTAGCAAAACATCGAAGTAACTTCACAAATCATCTGTAAAGTAATGACATGTATTGTCATGGAATCTGAGTTGATCAAACTATATCTGGAATAAGGATGAAGTGCTCATAGGTAATGGATAAAAGAATAAGAGAAAACTTACATAGCTGTGGCATTTGGGAGAAGCTGAATATGACCTGATATCTTTGTGTGCAAGTTTTTTACCAGATCCCTAGAAAAATGGACTATGAATTTAACTACTGAAAACGTTAATGGGAATAACATATTCAAGATCATATTCAAATAAAATGGGCTTATACAATAAGACTACTATTACCAGAGAAAATTATATTCTTGCATGTTGAAGGCGGAATAGATCCATGTTGACTATTGTTCTCAAGAGACTAGTAAACAATAAACATGCTACCTTCATTGGTCTCTGACTCTGCCATTAAACTGCATATTTCTATCCAAAAATTTTTTGTAAGGTTATAACGTAGTCATTTTCAATAGTATAGTGAAAGGAATTGCACTACAATCTCTAGATGTAAGAGCATCCCAACACTAGGTATCAGTCACTGGTGTCGGATGGTCAATTTCACTAACTAACGTCTAATGTTACCCCAACAAAGTAATAAAAAAACTAGGATTATCTAGCATTTGTAATGTCGGATAACTCAAGATCAAATAATGAAACCCCACGTGACAATCTATATGGGATTTCGTTATTCAGTATTGGCCGTTAGTTTATCCAACATTATTAATGTCGGATAAACTATTATAGAATAGCCGGCTAATGAATAGGCGGCTATTCTTCATTTCCTCTCTTTCCAGTCGAAACAAAAAATTTCTAATCTCATTTTCCAATTCGAAAATTGCCCCATGCTCTTTTTTCAGTTCAAAAATTACGCCAAACTCATTTTCCAATTCAAAAATTGCCCAAACCCATTAATTTTTAACCCTTTTTCTACCCTATTTTGCAAAAGATTTAACCAAAGATGAGAAGAATTGTACATGCAGTTCATAGTAGTGATAGATCTTTCTAAAATGTTGGTGGCAGGGGAGACGATGATGGTGATGGTCCTAGCTTTAGTTCTTCGAAAAGGCATAGGGGTGATTGAACAATGGTATCTCAAAGGTGACACATGGGGTTTATATTCGAAGATTCTGCTTTGGCTCTCGATATCAATCAAAATTTAGGGATGATCAATTTCCGTGTTTTGATCGATGAATAAGTACATGTTTCTGCACGTGTCGACATTACTATAACTAAAATTTTACATTTAAAAATAATGATTATCGGCAATAATTATAAATTTATTACATATTAAAAAAATGTGGTAGTGTGTGGTTCTATACTAACTATATGGTTCTACATTTAGACTTGATACAATGATCACATTTCATTTTATAAATTATATAATTACACATTTAGTTTATGAAGTTATTGGCCAAAAAAAATTTCTCAATAGGTGAGGGAAGGGAAGACTTATGGGTCTCTTGTGTCCGTTTATCTTTTATATAGGGAGATTGTTGCAGTTGATGTCGATCGACGTATTATTGGATTTTTGGATGACATAAATTTTAGAATTTTTTTGGTATATTGTTTTTTACGAAATATTTACATGTTAAATCGCATTGAATTCTACATTTCCATGCATATTCCTTATTATAGGCATTCAGTTGACTTCAAATTCTGATGCATAATTGTGTGGTGTATTAACTTCTATTTGGTGGAAGACCACCTACATATTTTACTTCGTTTGTGTGGAGATGGGCATTAATCCTTAAGATTTTGTTATGCTTACCGATATTTCCGTTGGTGTTACACCTTCATTTACCTTATGATGAGCAATACTAAAGAAACGATAACCTACTAATGTTTTACCTTGTATTTCTATTTCATCATGCTTATCATGGGGTACACAAATTAGAGTAAGTTTCCTCAGGGACACTATTAGGAATTGCTTTGACAATACAACTCTGCCAATGACTTAGAGATAACTAGGCTATTTGTTCTGTACATTATGGGAAATTTTTTCTTTTCCAATCTATCCAGTAAACTACCATTAGGACATGTTACAGCGGTTGCGGGATTGAGAAATGGCTATCATGGCCTACTTGTATAGGTAATTGGACATAGCTTGTGGAACTAGTCATGGTACATCATTATGTGGCTTTTGGGAGGTTTACAGTGTTGATGGTATGAGTACAGCCACAATCTGGCTCATCCGACTAAAGGTCAGCAGCTAGCATTATTCTTTTCTCAGGATTTGTGCATGGTCACCGTAGAATAGGAAGAGATTACATGGCAATGGGGGGCAATGGGGCCAATCATGTTTTCATGATTGCACGAAACCAGACAAAGTTATAGAGTACACGTTCTGACATCATTTGGCAGTTGTATGATGGATCTCCATATGTGACATATCCTAGTACTCCACGCACATTATTTTTCAAGCAGCTAATTTCTGTTGGTATCATTTGACCATTGGTTATATGTGGTGTCAGAGTGAGCGATGTTGACGTCAGATATACGGAGGAGACATGGTTCCTAATGATCCTTATCCTCATACATCTTTTCTTAAAGTGTATTCCATGGCCTCTGTCGGCTTGCAATGACAAATGGCTAGTGTAAGTAGGTTACTTCATTATTACCTACATCAATTATCTTCAATTTTGGCATAGATTCTACATTCTACCACCGTTTGTGGGTTTAACACATAGAGGAGCTGTCGATTTAGTTGGGTCATCCACCATTTGTCTCGATGTTGAACCCCAATTGTGCATGACTTATCTCAACCCACTCAGAAGTTTGTTGCTCCATGACCTGAGATTCCAAATGGAGTATACGGATGGTTTGTTGCTATACCTACTTCATCTGGACAGAATTAGTATGTTGACATACCATGTTTATCAATCACTGATTATCCAGATCTAGCATCGTTTTTGTATGAGGATTTATTTCAGTTGTAGGTTGGTCTTAAGGATGTCACATAAAGAGAGCATAGACACAACATACGGGTGTATGAGTAGAGAGTTCTAAATCTTATGTGACATTTTTAGGATTTGATCGTTGAGGGTGAGGCCATATACCACCATCCACCTAGACACATTCCTGTCCTAGATACGGTAGTTGGTTTGGGTGGTGCTTCATATTTCATGCATGTTAGAGTTAGTGGGGTTGACCCTGATAGCCAGATTCAATACTATGACAATGACGACAATGATGATGAGGATGATTACAAAGATGATGATTAGTTGTTTTGTTTAGTTTGTTAGTTTGATTCATTTACGCACTTTTATTTGAGGATTGTTTCTTTTGTTCCATGCATTGGACTATATTCTTTTATGTATTTTTATTTTACTATGTTGTATCATATTTGATTCTATTGCACTTGTTTTGGAGTATATCCTATGTTATTCATGTTGTATTCTGCTTGTTTTGGAGTATGTTATTTATGTGATTTTGTTTTGGATTATATTTTGTCAACTATTTGTGATTGATATTATAGTACTGTCGTATAAATATCTAAGCATATCCTTCAAACTTCAAATCTGAGTGAGTGGGACAATATATAATAAATATCTGAGTAGGTAGGACAAGCTATAGTAAATATCTAAACAAACAATACAAACTTCAACAAATATTATGTAGATTTTGAGATATTTTTACAAGTCCAAGTGGCTATGCATAGATATTATTTTTAAAACTCAAAATACGCCTCAAATATTAACATGAATCCAATGAAATGGTTATTTTTCTTCACTTCTTCCTCCTCCACTTTAACAATTTCGGATGATGTTCATATAAGTGAAAATTCTCGATAATAAGCAGTAGCACCTAAAGAAATAAGCTTATTCGGTTGCAGAAGATGGAGGAATCTTCCAAACAAGGTGGAAGTGTTATTGAGCATAAATATATTTGAAAAAAAAAAGAAATTATAAATCTGGGCATGATCGAATAATGGCATATTACTTTAATGAAGATCCATGTTTTGACATGGTAAATTTTATATTAAGGCATCGAATATCCAAAAACGTATTTGAGCAAGTCATAACAAGATTGGGGAGAGAAACGTACATTTCATATAAAAAATAATACGTGTGGTCAATTGGGTTTCTCATCGCGCCAAAAACTGACAAGTACATGATGAATATTAGCACATATGGAAAGCGTTGAAAGGAATGTGAGTATGTCTGAATCAAAGATTCTTCCACCAACAAATGCTTAAAAGAATTTTGTAAAAAAGTGTTCCTAGCATTTGGTGTGGAGTATGTTAGAGCATCGAACAATAATGATGTCAATTGACTATTGGCTATGAGTGAAAAACATGGATTTTCAGGTTTTTTGGGTAGCATAGATTGTATGCATTGGGGCTGAAAATTTTGTCCCGTTGCAATGCAAGGACGATACGTCGAACATTACCACAAGATAACCTACCACGTGTTTTACCTAATATTCCTATTCCATCATACTTATCATAGAGTACACAGATTGAAGTAAGTTTCCTCAGTGACACTATTAGAAAACTGCTTTGATAATACGACTCTGCTAATGACTTAGAGGTAGCTAGGCTATTTGTTCTGTACATGATGAAAAAACATTTCTTTTCCAATCATCCAGTACACTACCATTACGACATGTTGCAGCGGTTGCAGACTTTAATCTTTTTTCCCCTATTCTTTACGATCAAGGAACGGCTATCATGGCCTATTTGTATAAGTCATTGGATGTAGTATATGGTTACTAGTCATGGTACATCATTATGTGGCTTTTGGCAGATTTTACAGTATTAACATACAAGTATAGCCATAATCTGGCTCATCCGACTAAAGACAATCAGTTATCATTATTCTTTTCCTAGGATTTGTGCATGATCATCGTAGAATAGAAAAGATTATATGGCGATGAGGCTAGTTATGTTTTCACGATTGCATGAAACTAGATAAAATTATGGAGTACATGTTCTAACATCATTTGGAAGTTGTATGATGGATCTCCATATATGACATATCCTAGTACTTCACGTGCTTTATTTTATTGGGCAGACAGTTTCCATTGGTATCACCTTCTTTGACAGTCAGTAGTATGTGGTATCACGGTGAGCGATGTTGATGTCAGATATACGGAGGAGACATGGTTCCTAATGATCCTCATCCCCATATATCTTTTTTCAAAGTGTATTCCATGGATTCTGTTAGCTTGCAGTGACAAATATCCGGTGAAAGCGAGTTACTTCATTATTACCCATATGGATTATCTTTGGTTTTTGACGTAGATTCTACACCCCATCGCCATCTATGGATTTTACACATAGAGAAGCTGTCGATTTTCTTGGGCCATCCACTGTCCATCTCGATGTTGCACCCCCCAGTTGTGCATAACTTATCTCAGCCTATTCAGTGGTTTGTTGCTCCATGACATGAGATTCCAAATATAGTATATGGATGGTCTATTGTTATACCTGCTTCATCCGGTCAGGATCAATATGTTGACATACCATGTTTGTTAACCACTGATTATCCCGATCCAGCATCGTTTTCATATGAGGATTTATTTCAGATGCAGCTTGATCTTAGGAATGTTACATACAAGAGCACAGACACAACATAGAGGAGTGAGAGTAGAGAGATTTAGATCTTACAAGGCATGTTAAGGATTTGATCATTAAGGATGAGGCCATATACCATCTTCTATGTAGGCACATTTCTCGTCTAGATACAATATTTTATTTGGGTGGTGCTTCAAGTTTCATGCATATGTGAGCTAATGGGGTTGACTCTGAGAGAGAGATTCCATATTATGACGATGATGATGATGAGGATGATTATGACAATGATGATTAGTTGTTTATTTGGTTTGTTGGTTTGTCTCATTTACACACTTTTATTTAAGGATCGTTTCTTTTGTTCCATGCATAGGACTATATTTTTTATGTATTTTTGTTATACTTTGTTGTATCATATTTGACTCTATTGCACTTATTTTGGAGTATGCCCTATGTTATTCATGTTGTATTCAGCTTGTTTTGGAGTATGTTATTTATGTGTCTCTATTTTGGATAATATTATGTCATCTATCTATGATTGATATTATAGTACTTCCATATAAATATCTGACTGTATACTTCAAACTTCGATCATCATTTGAGTGGGTGGGACAATGTATAATGTATATCTAAGTATGTGGGACAAGTTATAGTAAATATCTAAACAAATAGTATAGACTTAAATAAATATCTGAGTAGATTTAAGATATTTTTACAAGTCCAAGATCTTATACATAGATGTTAATTTTAAACTCAAAACACACATAAAATATAAACAATAACGAATTAAAATGTTATTTTTCTTCTCTTCTTCCTCCTCCACTTCGTCAATTTCGGGTGATATTCATATACATCGTGATTTTCAGGTATGTTAGGTAACATAGATTATATGTATTGGGGTTGGAAAAATTATTCCATTACAGTGCAAGGATAATACACCGGACATTACCACAAAGCAACCATGATTATAGAAGCTATAGCTTCATTTGATTTATATATATGGCATGCTTTTATGGGTATACTTGGATCTTCAAATGATATTAGTGTTTTACATCAGTCTTACTTATTTTTTTAGCTCATTATCTAATGATACTGCACCAGCTTGTAATTACATGATATGGGATATACAACATAATATGGGACACTACCTTTTTGATGGAATATATCCGACTTGGAAAGCTTTAGTCAAAGGTTCCAAAAAGCCTTGTAACAAAAACGAATGCAAATTTACTGCACAACAAG
Source organism: Allium cepa (assembly GCA_030765085.1). Taxonomy (NCBI): domain Eukaryota; kingdom Viridiplantae; phylum Streptophyta; class Magnoliopsida; order Asparagales; family Amaryllidaceae; genus Allium; species Allium cepa. The sequence goes on along the minus strand of CM060931.1, from coordinate 750,085,278 downwards.
CTAGTTTAATAAAAGACATTGGACATGCTTTCAAGATTCTATCAGGCAGATTCCAAATTTTGAGAAAGGAGGTGTACTACCATAACATGATCAGGCATAATGTACTGTTGTGTAATTCACAACATGATCGTTGAAGAAGATAGAGGTGGTTATAAAATACATTCGCATAATTATCCAAAACTAGCATGTGCTTTTGAGACTTCTACTTTTAAAGAACCAGACACATTTGCATAGTACATGAACAGAGTTATGGAGATCAAAGATCTTGAGGCTTATATGATTTGTGTAAAGAATTTACGGACCATTATCATAATTTTGTAGGTAATAGTTAAGTAATTAGGGAATAATTATTATGTATTTATTTCCACTGTTGGACATTGACTAGTTATAGCTATTGTATTTATGATTTAACATCATTGTATGAATTTGCTGTGATTATGAATTGTTGTTGCATATAGGTTCAGAAGAATGTAATGAAGGAATAAAACAGAACACATAATAATTACTCACTTTTTCAAAAACTGATACATTATGGTAATCATCCAACGCATGATAATGATTACCTTAAAATACATGATAGCACAAATGCAGACAAGGATGATAATTACCTATGAAGTATACTGGTAAATACACATATTTTAAAGTTATTTGGATATATTTGTTTCTTAGGTATGATTTTTAAGAAGAAGTTTTAATCTTCTTGGTCTTGATTGCATTTCAAACAGATACTCTCTACCTTGTTGACTGAGTTGTGGACAGTCCACTAGAAGTAGCCACATCCATACCAATTATCCTTGCATATGAAGTATCTGTGAGAAAATGCGGATTACGGATCTTAAGGCTGGGATTAACACTAGAGGAGGGTGAATAGTGTTAATAAAGAATTACTAAATCTTTTTGAGTTTATGTTACTTTAGACACCAATGTATGCAATATACAGACACAGATATGGTCACAGAAACAAACACAGATGCAGAAATACAATAAAAGCGGTAAAGAAAAGAACACACCGGATTTTATACTGGTTCGGAGTTACCCTACATCCAGTCCCGCAACACAAGTACGGATTTCCTTTCAAAAGCAATTGTACAATTACACCTTCGATTTCAAGGCTACGAGGTACACCCTCCAGAATTTCGATCCTCTGAGTAGAGATACTTGATTTCCGGGCCACAAGTTTACCCAATTGATTTACCATGGCTACAATCACACCTTTTCTCGCTTGATTGATTTCCAAGGCTATAGTCACACCTTTTCTCGCTTAATAGATTACAAAGAAGTCTATAACTCTGAATAGTACAGAGAACCTTGTAGAGATAGTGATAGAGAATCAAACTAGAAGTAATCGAGTTCGATTCAATGTTGATTTCGGCAGAGTAATGGTAAGAATATGTATTAAGAAATGTGGAAGAAGAAGAGGAGTGAAAAACCAGAAAAACTGATATAAAATTCGCTGAAACTAACCCCTATTTATAGAAGAACAACAGTCATGTCCATTCATGAAGAGCTATGGCGAATAGACACTTCTTTTGAAATTTAAATTTTGAACTCAACTGACACCATGTCGACATGGCGTACTTGGGCATGTCGACATCCCAAAGGATTTTTTGGTGTTTTGATTTTCTTTGAAAATAACTTTTATTTTATATTAAAACTATTTTAAACTTTATAAATATACTTGACTGTAATTAAAATTCATAAGTAAATATAGAGAATAATATATATGAATTTAACTATAATTTTATATTTGAATCTAAGTATAAATATTAAAAGTTAAAAGCTAAATATATTATATTAAAAGGATAGTTTAAAATCAGGAGTAATTTGACTTTGAAACTAAAGATAATTTTGAGGCTAAAATTATTTAAAATCGAGATAGAGAGTTTTGATGTTTTTAAAAGGAAAGTTTTGAAAACATTTTGAAAACAGGATATAACTTTGAAAAATCATTTTGAATAAAAAGTTAGCGGATACAAAACAATGTTCCACTAGACTTTTCGTATGTTCCATCCTACTTAGGGTTCCATCCTTTTAACAGGCTCGAAGTGGATTTCATTCCACGAATAAATTGGATTTCAAGATGCCAGTGCTTTTCTATGAGTTTTAACAAAATTCCTAATAAAAAATACTTAACCTTGAAATCTTGAACTCTTGATAATCCTAATACTCATGAGTCTTCTATCTCGATATCTTGAATCTCTATACTGTACAGTCTTCATTCTTGGTACCTGCATGATCAAATCCTACATATACATATATATCTAAACTTATAATGTTAGTATTTATATTTTATAATCTATTCTAAGGTTGTTGTCATCAAAACCATCATCTCACGAACTAACAATCTCCCCATTTTGATGATGACAACCTTTGTTTATAAAATATTACTTCTATCCTAATAACTCCCCCTAAAACTAATAAAATCTCCTTTAATTTATGCCTAACTACCTTATTTTATATTTCTCCCCCTTTGTCATCAACAAAAAACTCACTCCCCCTCATTCTTGGGCTTCAGTAGCTGCATTGATAAACTATACAACGGAATATATAATATATAGATTAAGAAATAATTATACTTATGAACATGATAACTAATCAGAGACTATATACATTTCAATGTGTGTGTATATATATATATATATATGTTTTATACAACAAACTTCAAACTAATATCAAGAAATCAATTCACACAGAGTATCAATCCAGACCAAATCAATCAATCAAAGCAAACAAATAAAAATCAAACGCTACATTGAACTTTCACCCATCCTTCTTCTCCAAAGATTGGGTCTGCCTTAATAGCATCCCAATTATCATTGTCATTGGTGAGAGAGACAGGAGGATGTGCTTCGTTATCATCCTTGTGCAGAGAGGAGATCATCCATCGTATCGCATCGAAGTGCCTTTCTTGTTCCTTGATCATCTGCATTTGACTCAATTTTAAGTGACGTTGGTTTTGTAGAATAAACGAGAGAATATTCTTGAACAAATTAAGAGTTTCTTTATGATTTTCGGATAGATTGTGAATAGGATTAGCTTAGTTGAATTTGTGAAAGAAATAAAGGATATAGATGATAAGAAATGAATTTCAGTAAAGAATTCTGAAAGAAATAGGTATTTATAGGTGTAGAAATTCGTTTGAAATGAATAGACATTTGGTAGTTATTCAAATTTCAAATTCAAAATAAATTGTCATTTCTGACCAGTACATGTCGACATGGTCATATAGGGGATGTCGACATGGGTTAGTGAAAAATTATGACTAATTTGATTAATTTTGTGAATAATTGTGTATATATATTTATATACTATACTAACATTTATTCTGGAGATAAGATAAGGTAGATAACAGAAAAGAAATTTCATTTCATTGCATACTAAGACGTTACAATGATTAAGCACATAACAAACTACATGAACATTCAAAACAAAGAAAAATAAAACAAATACAACAAGATATGAAAAGATAAGACTGGTTAGAGGATGATGATGATGAAGATAGTCCAAGTTTCTTGCTGACTTTGGAAATGAACTTGTTTATCTTGGATGAATTTTTTTCCAACTTCTTACTAACGGATCTTTTAAGAATCCGTTGATTCTCAACAATCGTCTTTTGGTTTTTGAGAAGGGTTTTGGTGGATGGATTAGGAGGATAGTCAATGTTTTCCAAAGAGGTTTCACCTTCTTCTTCTTCAATTTCCATTTCATCCCCTTCTTCTTCTTCCTCTTCCTATTCTTCCATTTTCTCATGAGCCAAACGTTCTTCCTTTTCGGAAAGGGTCTCATAAGGTTGAAAAACAAAAGGAATTTTCATAAGCGAAATGTTGGAATGATTGAAAACTTTTCTAGAAATAAATTCTCTTCCTTTGAAATCCACTCCAAAATAGTTAAAAATCCGAGTGAGATAAATTCCATGGTATAAAGTATTCTCACCCATTTCAATATTTTTAGACGAAGTTCATCCAAAATTACTTGCGCCCAATTTATGTCATAATTTTCAAAAATAGCAAAAAGAGCTTTGCAAACTTGTGAAGTAGGATTATTAAAATTTTCCGATCTTGGGGTCAAAGTATGTTGCAAAAGAAGATTGACAATTCTTGCCTTTGGTCCAAAATTTCGATTTTTGAATTCAAAATTATTAATCCCTTCGAAAATGTGATGAAATGTATCACGATCATTTTCATCGATTTTAAAATTAGAAAGATCCATCACGTACACTTGCAATAGAGAATGGTACCCAAAAGATCACAATTCAAAACAATTCTAGTGCCTTTGACACCACTCCAAATTTCATCCTCATTTCCATGATAAAAACCACGGTTTAAATTAGCATACAAAATTTTGACAAGATTTGGATAGCAAACAAAATCATTTTGAGAAGCATCAGTAAGACTAAGAACTCCATTGTTTGCAAAAAGAGAATCAAGTTCGTAAGAAGAAAAATCTTGAAAAATAGCAAATTTTCCAAGATGGACTTTGGCATAGTTAGCATAATTGATGTATGCTTTTATTGCCTCCGGATCATTGAATAATTGCTCTTTAATTTTTCTTGAAATTCTCGTGGTGGAGGGGTTGCTTGAAGAAGCCCCATTAAAGTAGAGAGTAGAAACCTTGAAGTTATGAAGAGAGAGTTTGAATTTGAAAATGAGAGTGAAAAGATATGATAAAAGATAGTGAATAAATAGATTCTCAAAGGACATATTCTCTGATCAAAGGTAGCTTTTCAAAGAATTGAATGAAGTGAAAAGGTGGAGGAAAATTCAAACATTTGAATTCAAATTTTGAATTTCAAATTCAGGTACCCATGTCGACATCATGGTAGGGACCATGTCGACATGTGCCTTTGAATTTTCATGAATTGATTTTTCCTAAGTTCTCTAATATATATATATATATATATATATATATATATATATCATTATTATTTTTAATGCCTATATATATATATTTGAAATATTATTAAACTTCAAGTATATTTCAGAAAATATTGTCATATTATTAAAAAATAATAAAAATAATAATAAAATAATGAAATAGTAATAAAATATAGAAAATAAATTTTAAAATTCAAACAACATACCAATTCAAAATCAATCAATCAAACAATCAAGCAACTAATTCTAAGCAAGCAATTTCAACCAATTGTATTGTAAACATGTACCTTTTTCTGAGTCCGTTTCTTTGAATTCGTCGGAGTCATGAATAGCTGTGAAACACAAATTCGAATTATCTGTTTTCTGATCATCATCACTTGAGGACGAGTCTGAGTCATCTAGAGTAGCAGTAAATGCACGCTTCCGTTTCTTTGCTGGATCATTGTTCATAGGAGAATTTTGCCTATCTGGATACGGACAGTCTCTTTTGAAATGGCCTGGTTTATCACAGTTGTAACATTTGTCTTTATTTGGCACTACATTCTGATTTCTAGATTTCTTATAGTTGTTTCTTTTGAGATTATTCATTTTTCTGTATTTCAGAAATTTCCTAAAATTTCTAGTCATAAAGGCTATCTCTTCATCATTATCGTTGTTTGAGTCTGATCCATCGGTTAATGCATTAAATGCCATTGATTTCTTTTCAGATGCTTTACTTTCTCTTCTCTCGATAATTTGAACTTCATATGACATTGGATTCCTAATTAATTCTTCTATCTTTAAAGTACTGATGTCATTTGCCTCTTCAATCGCAAGTGTCTTTTGATCCCATTCTGGAGTTAGAGAATTCAAAATCTTTCTGACTTGATCTTCTTTAGAAAATTCCTTTCCCAAAGATACTAAAGAGTGCAAAATATCCTGAAATCTACTACACATATCTAAAATAGACTCATTAGGATTCATTTTAAATAATTGAAACTGATTTGTGAGCATGGAAATTTTGGTCTGTTTAACTTTGCTTGTTCCTTCGTGAGTAACTTAAAAAGTTTTCCAGATTTCATATGCAGATTTACAAACTAACACTCTATTGAATTCATTTCTATCTAGTGAACAAAACAGAATATTCATTGCCTTAGAATTATTTTGTGCAACAGTCTTTTGCTTAGCAGTCCACTGTGCAAAATTAGTTGTGGGTTTAGAATATTCAGTTTGTGTGATATTCCAAGTGTCTAATCCTATAGATTGTAAATATGTTTTCATCCTACATGCCCAATATGCATAGAGACTGCCATTAAAAAGTGGTGGTCTGACTGTAGACTGACCCTCTACAAATGAACTAGTGACAGGGATACTAGTGTTAATAACAGTACCAGTGTTGGTAGCCATTTTGAAAACTTTTCAAAAATCAGATTATGAAATTTTGAAAACCTTGCTCTGGTACCAATTGTGAGAAAATGCGGATTACAGATCTTAAGGCTAGGATTAACACTAGAGGGGGATGAATAGTGTTAATAAAGAATTACTAAATCTTTTTGAGTTTATGTTAATTTAGACACTAATGTATGCAATATACAGACACAGATATGATCACAGAAACAAACACAGATGCAGAAATAAAATAAAAGCAGTAAAGGAGAGAACACACCGGATTTTATACTGGTTCGGAGTTACCCTACATCTAGTACCGCAACACAGGTACGGATTTCCTTTCAAAATCAATTGTACAATTACACCCTCGGTTTCAAGGCTACGAGGTACACCCTCTAGAATTTCGATCCTCTGGGTAGAGATACTTGATTTCTGGGCCACAAGTTTACCCAATTGATTTACCAAGTCTACAATCACACCTTTTCTCGCTTGATTGATTTCCAAGGCTACAATCACACCTTTTCTCGCTTAATAGATTACAAAGAAGTCTATAACTCTGAATAGCACTGAGAACCTTGTAGAGATAGTGATAGAGAATCAAACTAGAAGTAATCGAGTTCGATTCAATGTTGATTTCGGCAGAGTAATGGTAAGAATATATATTAAGAAATGTGGAAGAATAAGAGGAGTGAAAAACCAGAAAATCTGATATAAAATTCATTGAAACTAACCCTTATTTATAGAAGAACAATAGTCATGTCCATTCATGAAGAGTTATGGCGAATAGACACTTCTTTTGAAATTTAAATTTTGAACTCAACTGACACCATGTCGACATGGGGTACTTGGGCATGTCGACATCCCAAAGGATTTTTTGGTATTTTGATTTTCTTTGAAAATAACTTTTATTTTATATTAAAACTATTTTAAACTTTATAAATATACTTGACTGTGATTAAAATTCATAAGTAAATATAGAGAATAATATATATATAATTAACTATAATTTTATATTTAAATCTAAGCATAAATATTAAAAGTTAAAAGTTAAATATATTATATTAAAAGGATAGTTTAAAATCAGGAGTAATTTGACTTTGAAACTAAAGATAATTTTGAGGCTAAAATTATTCAAAATCAGGATAGAGAGTTTTGGTGTTTTTAAAAGGAAAGTTAGGGAAACATTTTGAAAACAGGATATGATTTTGAAAAATCATTTTGAATAAAAAGTTAGCGGATACAAAATAATGTTCCGCTAGATTTTTCGTAGGTTCCATCCTACTTAGGGTTTCATCCCTTTAACAGGCTCGAAGTGGATTCCATTCCACGAATAAATTGGATTTCAAGATTCCAGTGCTTTTCTATGAGTTTTAACAAAATTCCTAATAAAAAATACTTAACCTTGAAATCTTGAACTCTTGATAATCTTGATATTCATGAGTCTTCTATCTCGATATCTTGAATCTCTATACTATACAATCTTCATTCTTGGTACCTGCATGATCAAATCCTGCGTATACGTATATATCTAAACTATAATGTTAGTATTTATGTTTTATAATCTATTCTAAGGTTGTTTTCATCAAAATCATCATCTCACGGACTAACAGTATCATCGACCTACATTTTTATGTATTTCAAAAATTAGTATGATCGCTTCAGCACTACATTCAAAATGAACTCTTCAACTTTGAACTTGTTAGTATTTTGGATTGCAAAATCCATCAATAATTGGAAAGTTATCGAAATTTGTGTTCGACATTGTTATGTTGATATTCTTGACTAATACTAAACTGAATGCTAACAATATTTCGAATCGCATTTATAAACAGTTAGGATTGTATGTTGATTTGAATTGTTTATTGTTGATTTGATCATTCACTCCAAGATTCCAATTTCATTCCGTAGTGCATAGCATGGAGCCGCTTTATTCAGAGGTCGATTTGATCGTTCAGTGCAAAGATTCCAACTGTACACTATACTACATGGAAGAGGGCAGCATGGTTTAGAGAGTGATGTGATCGTTCACTGAACAAATTCCTACTGTACACTATAGCGTATGGGAGGTAGCAACATGGTTCAAAGTGTGATGTGATCATTCACTGAAAAGGTTCCAACTTTACACTGTAGCATATGGAAAAAGGAAGCAACATGGTTCAGGAAGTGATGTGATCTTCACTGAACAAATTCCAACTTTACATTTATCGAAAGCGCTCTATGTAGTTGGACTGACATATCGATTTGAGTTGTCGATGAAAAAATTCTGAAATTACATTATAGGCACATGGGATATGAAACTCGATTTGGATGTTGTACAAGTTTATTTTCAGTATAAATACCTCTTAAATAAAATGTTTCTAGTTCATTCTACAACTTAAAAGCCACCAACTCTTAGGATGCCTATCTCTTTTCTTGAATCATAAAATTATACCAATCATTTGTATGGACCATCAAATCCTAATCCATCCACCTAGAACCCTACCTATCGGGTACATTAAAATGAAATAATGATATTATGAGGATATGAGACAAAGAAAGCTTGAATCGGGGATGCAACAATTGCAATTACACCATCAACAATAATAACTATCTATCCACCCTACACAAGAGCTACATCAGATAATACCACTAGTACAAAATGTGATTGAGGTTCAATCCGCAAATGTAATGTGATTCTGTGGTTATGAATCATTGATTGTAGCTGTATGAAATGGGGAAAAATTTGGTCGTTGATACTTTCGTTGTCCACTTTACCCCAATGGATGTGAATTTTGATAATGGATAGACGATTGATTCTCTTCTCAGGCTATAACTTACACTTTGGAATTGGATGAAGAGATCAAGAGGCTCTGTAACCAATTCATCGATGTTATGAACTAGAATTATCATCTTCGTAGTCGTTCGACATAGATGTGTGTCAACTCCAAGACTAATTAGTTTTATTCATGTGTCTTTAATATTGATCCTAAAGTAGAAGTCATTTGTTGAATTTAGATATTTGGTGCAAACTCAAATCCAGTGTGTTTCTTTTTAATTATGCTCCATCTATCTTCATCATTAAGTAGGTTGTAAGCGTGCTAAAGATTATAAGCAGATCCTATATTTTGTTGTACGTAGGCCTCATGAGCCGGTTCGAGCTGAAAATTTAAATAAAACATTAGTGGATTGTAATAATAAATGATGTACTCCAAGGATGGTTAATAGACAAAACTCACCAAGCTAGCATCTATAGCCCCACTTTGTTTTCTCGTCTCTATAACTGCCATGATCTCATTCTATTTTTAACAAGCCTCATTCATATTTCTACATTGAGTTTTCAAAATTTAATTGAACTAGTAATACTATTGGGTAGATGAGCATGGAAAATGTTTGAAATAGATGCCCAAAAAGCAAACCTGGTTTGCGACGAAACTTTCTTTTCGTCAACAGGACATTGTAACCAGCAAATAGCAAGTTCCTCTCGCCTTTTGAGCATTTTCACTGAGTGGAAGCATATTTTTAAGTGGATTTTCATTTACTTCTGGAATGAGGACTCGTTTATGCTAATTCCTCGTGGATTTGTCATTCTTTGAGTCCATTGGAATTGTTGACTTAAATCGTTGTTTCCACACCATAATATTTGATCTTCCACAAATTCTTCATACTCATTTCGATTTTGATTGAAATTGCCGTCAAAAATGAGAAGTCTATAGTTAGTATTTTGTGTGAAATTACCTCGCAAGCCGCCAATAAAATTTTGTGAATGCTATTGTGGACGAATATTCGAGTAGTGGTTGGTTGCTAAACTGATCATTGTAGCATTGACTCTCGTATGTTGCGATTGTTGTTGCAAATGATACTGGAATGCATACTGAGAATTTTATTGATAATTCTAATTACTTTGTCGATTTGACGATGAATTATCGTAAACATCATAATTTTGATTATATTCTTAAAATCGTTGGCATGAGGAGGACATCAGGTTTTTCCTCTTTGATTGTTTGACCTTTTTTTTGACAAATCGTGAGTCTGATTTATGTGATTTAAGAGAGAAAGAAAGTTTGTAATTTTAAAAAAAAAACATAAACGTATTTATAGAAACAAGGCAACAGCCAAAAAATATTTCCATTTCCTTCTCGTGCATTAATAATGCTAGATAAATAGGCAACGGAAATTTATTTTTTACGATTGCCTTGATTTATCCGGCATTATTACTGTCGGCCGCCCACTGGGATTAATAATGTTCGAAAAAACACTAAGTATCAAGGTTGCCAAAGCGACATTGGCAGGCAGAGCTCATTTTTGGGCTCAGTAAACCGAGGGTGCTCTTAGGAAGACCTGAAAATTTTAAAGGAATTTTTCGAGTGAGAGAATTATTCAACAAGTCATGGAACCTCTAACCCTAAATTTGTGTGTGTTTTGTCCCTATAAGATATACATCATTCATTCTGATCGTGGGTCCCACCAATTATTATTTTTGATAAATAATGAATGGGGGAGATCATGTTGGAGACATGGGCAAGGGGACCGAGGAATTGGTCTTCATGCCATTCCATCATTAAAATAAAATTAATGAAAATATTTATAAACGAGAAATTTTTCAAAAAAAGTAGTATAATTCCAATGACACGTTCATAGTTATGATGTTACAATCCATAGTGTCCACAGGTGTGGCGCAATGGAAAAAAGGGTGTTTAGATCTGATAACAGATCCAAATTCGAGTCATGCCTTAGACACACTTCTCGTAAAAATAGTCCAGAAAGTTATAGATGTCATGAGTCGAAGCGGACATGCACAATTTAATTTCTCTTCAAGAGTTTTTGATCCTTCTGCTTCTCCTAAGTATAATTTAAAAAAAATTACAATTCATACTTACGTGATTGTAATATATTTGAAAGTTTACTTGATGGCATGGGTCCATTCAAGAGGTTCCCCATTAAGATCCCAGAAACATCAAATTGCGATTCCATAATGCATCAACTAAGATATTCAACTAAGATCAGGAACAACCCCTTGCAAACTGGAGTTTCTAAGGCTTCTGATAGAAAAAAGTCATCAATTAATGCGAAATGAAGGTTTACATGAAAAAGCAAACAAATTGCTCAACAACTAGTGCTCTCATTGAAGTAATTTGAAAACAAAGAAATTTCATAATGTATGCTCAGACTTAATTAAACTAAAATTCTATGCTCAAGCTAAATATGTCTGTAAAAAGCATGGAAAGGAGGCAACACAGTACCATTTAAACTAGAATTGTCAAGGAAAATCTGAAATTCATCTGTATTCACATTCGAAAAGCAGATAAATATTTGATATTCGAAAAAAGGGATCCGGATGCGAAGACATCCACAATCGAAAATTATCCATCCGATTTTTGCCAAAACTATAGCTTAAATTATGTGTATTTTAGTTAAATGAAAGATATTTATTGATTGTTTCATTAAGTTAGTGGTTTATATTACATAAATTTAATGCATGTTAACTACTTAAAATATATTTATTTATTTTCAACAATTTTATAATCAATGGGATTAAAAAATTATGTTAAACTAAAATTTTGTATTTATACTTCTTAATTATTGTTCGTTGGAATAATTATTCGATATCCATCCATATCCGCACAGATACCAGAGATCCAATATTTGAAAATGATTTAGAGTACGGATGCGGATATGTCAATCTATGCATCCGAAAGTATCTGTTGACAGACCTAATCTAAACAAAAAAATGCACATACATACATATGCAACATACTAATATTAGTAAATCTTTGCATTAATTTTTAACAGTTTCACGGCTTGTGCATTCAAATTTGTTGGTGAAGTATTTTGTTAAAAAAAAAAAAACAATAATAATAAAATAAAGTGTGTCACTCTTAGCACTCCGCTTTCTGCTACCGGTCACCATCGCAATTTTTTTCCTTTTTTTATAACTATGGCTAATGGACAACCGCCGAACCAAGCAGGACCGATGACCACCAGCACGAAGCTGGGTGCATAGCGGTAAATTAAACTAAATGAGGAAGAAGAAGGAGAAATCCAATGGCACTTGTTTTTTATTTTCATGTACCTATCCTACGAAAATCTCATCATAAATCTATCGTAAATTTAGACGATTTCTACCGTTCCTTTAACAAACAAGTCCCATGTTTAAATTCTTTTGCAACTCACAAATAAGCAATGTGAAATTTCCACTTTCCTTTTTGAGCCATTTCATGAAACTCGTCCAAGGAAAAACAGAATAAAATCGTCCTAAGTGTTTTTTTCGCTATTTTGGATCGTTTTTTGTTCAAGGGAAAGTGAAGTAAACCCCCTTTTCATGTTGCAAAACATTTAAAAATAAAAGGAAATTTTCATTTTCCAAAAAAGAAAAGAGTGAATGAACGAAAAACACTATTAAATGGCTACAAATTCAAAGAACTTTCTCTTTTGTCTTTCACGTTTGCATTTTTTATCAAAAATTAAATAAGTGAGATGCTCCATTGCAACTTTTATTCAAACTGGTACACATAATCTTAAGTAACCTTTACATTATAATCAAATGTTCTATGAAAAAACATAGTTGCTTCCCATTATTAATCTTCCAATATATAGGATTTTGTATTTTTGCCAAAAGAAAAATATTTGCTCTTACCAAACATTTGTACCAACCAAACAATTTGCCAAGATAACAATGGCGGGCTCTACGAAGATTGATAATGTACACAGTCTCTCCCTCGCATTGCGAATAGGCTGTTTTCGGATTCGAATCGGGACGCTTAGATCATCATGTGGATGATTTAACCGTTGCGTCAAAACTACATCTCCACAATAACAACAACAACAATAATCTACATATAATGAGGATACATTCATTTGAAGTATTGGAAATTACTTAAATAACCTTCTTAGTCATTGGTTAGAAAAATGATGTGCAAAGGATATTTTTGACATTCTCACTCCAAACACACGTTTCAATTATAGCTATAACTATGCCTAGGTAATTAGTGTTTACTCTTTCTACCCACCTAGAAAATCACTTTCTTCCCTGCTCAAGAGCCAACCTCCCGTGATCGCATGATTCTCATTTTAGCGGATATTTCAAAATCCTAATTTATTTACAATCTGCAGATTATTTATTTGTTAATATAAATGGAAAATGCATTGATTCATTTCAGATGTTTAATAAGATCCAAGCGAATCAAACTCTACCCACGGATTATCTAGAATCTGAAGTGATACAAGCATTCTCGGATCTCATTCAGATAATCCAAAGCTACATAGGTTTTTTGAACTAAAATACAAAACATATAATTCCACTTTTGGATTTAGAATTGCCTGAGAGAAAGAAGTGTTTTATTTTTATTTATTTATTTATTTTTAAATGTTACTTAGATACAACATGTCACTGGAACAACAAATCATAAATCATGTGTCAATAAAATGTTCGAATCACTCTATGCAAGTTTCGAACTTGTGACTCTCACACCAAAATCGAATCACTTAACCACTGTAACAATGGTGCTTGTCAAAAGAAGTGTTTTATTATGTTTTTTTGGAAGTGGAAAAGCGAGAAAAGGCATTGGCGGATGCGAGTTATATGGGTGTTCAGAAGCAGTCATTATGAAGGAGATAAGGATTTTACACCAGTAACATCAAAACATGATTATATGGTTTCATTATTACATATTGCCGTCAATATAATACCTTTTCTAAAATGATGAGAACACGGTGTTTGTTTTCATTCTACATGAACTATGCTACTGCCGTAAAATCGAACTTTAATTCGTTGTAAGTAAAATATCAGTCCAAAACTCAAACACTCCCGGCACAAATAGTGAATATGCTAAGGTTTTTAATGAAAATAGCAACATATCATGTTTTTTCCTATAGGCATTTAAAAGAAACATTAGTCATAAGGTTAACGTAGACATATTATATACTGTTATTCATGTATCCTTTTAAATTAAGGTAATGAATTCATTTTGATAACAAGGATAGTGCAATCCTACCTCTTAAAGCATATTTTATTCTATTAAAGTGCATTAATTGTATACTTTAAACTTTGTACATTCGTTCATTAACTTTATTTGATAAGTTTCATATTGTATTATACAAGGTTAACAGATGAATCAGTTCCCTCCTTATTCTTTAACAAATTTGCAGTTGCAGGCATATGATTAAATGATTTAAGACTTTAATGATTAGACTACGCACGAACAATGCAAAATTAATATATAATCGCATAAATATCAAGTTAGTAATGTGTCCACATATTTGGCAACTGCTCAGCATAAAAAGATTATTTATATTTCCGTCAAAACCTTAAATTGTTAAGTGTCCATACATCTATGGTTCTAATAGAAATAATTGATCGATGATCTTAAACTTATTCCTTATTGTTGTTTAAGTTTCTTTTGTATGAAAAAAAAGCTTACAGTAGTGTCATATTGTCCACGTATATGGCCATTCATTCGTAAGTAACGATTTTTTTTTTACGTACCAAACGTACTGCTAATAATAAATGATAAAAATGCAAACCAATAAAAAAAATTGTTTCTTCTTTACACTTATAATTTAAAAGGTTTAGATGAATAATAGAAAATCCTATGGATTTCAATCATGAATGTTTAAAAAAGCTTTCTTACTAGTCCACATGTAATATATATTTATTTATGGATTTCTAGCATCTTAACCATGACAAACTAGACATATTTATATGACCATAAGAAGATATTCCAGAGATACCATTAAAATTAAAGCTCCTAACAGTTGATTTTAAATTGTAATTACTGAATTTCTCTCTCTAACATTCTGGTAATCAATTATTCACAATACTTTACTCAATATGCTCATGCATAAAATAAAAATTACTGAGAGGTTACTACAGAGATGAATGACTTTACAACCAAAGTGAAGCAAAGAACAAACACAAAATCAAAGGACTGCGATATATAACAAAATAACAAAATCATATCTTGACATGAGAATCACAAAATCTACCAATTTCCTTGATACAAGTGAATAATAAACAAACAGAGTTCAAAAGTATAAACTGGTGCTGAACCAAGTAAGGTATTTATTCAGAATACCACAGTACTGTTAGTCAAACAAAATATATTGGACACAAAGGCATGTAACTCTTAAAACCAAATTTGCACTAATTCCCATGTCAACAATAAATTTGAGGCTGAAAGAAAAAGGTAAAAGCAGAATGCAAATTATTTCTTTAGAGCATTCATCCTGTCTCTGAGATAATATAGCTTAGCCCTCCTGACTTTTTTCTTGTCAATGACCTTCACTTCCTTGATATTTGGAGAATATCTGTTGCATATTGAAGATATCAAGGTCAAATATATAACTAGTGGTTTCTGCTCATATATGTGCATATTATTATGGTTAACATAACAGATACATAACCAAACAGGAATTTGTTTGTATTGTTAACTGCATAACCAAACATAACTGATACTTAACCAAACAAATATATAACCATGGTGGCCAAAGTGACATGATGGTTAGGCCTGTCGATGGATATGTTCGGATATGGATAGTGTCATATCCACACCCGCATCCAAAATCATTTTCGAATATTGGATAATTATCCTATCCGCCAATGATTGATAAACCAATAGGTAGAAATTGAAAATTTTGATTTAAACTGGTTTTTTTTCAATACAATTGATTGTAAAAGTATGCAAAATCAACAAATATGATGATAATAAATACTTTTTAACAGTTAATATGCATTAAATGCAAATATAATATAAATTATTAACTTAATAAAACAATAAATGCATGTCTTTCATTTTATTAAAATACACAAAATAACATATAATATTGATAAAAATCGGACGGATAATTTTTGGATGCGGATGCCTACATATCCGCTTTTTCAAATATCGGATATTATCCGCTTTTCAAATACGGATGAGGACAAATTTCGAATTTTTTTAGTACCATTGATAGTGTAAAACATATAGTTAAACTATAGATGAAGCAGGAATTTGTTTGTGATTCAAACGTATTGCCTAATGGTTACACAAAATGTTGGAGATCACATTTGAACACTTTGCTTCAGTTAATTATTTTTATAGATAATCATGGATTCGTAAAATATTTGGGCAACTATATTGCAGTTGTAGCATGTTGACTGTCAATAGCAGTACTCCATATATCAACTAATTTGTTCGGAGCACATGTGCAATGTAGCCCTTCCGACGTAAGAAAACGAGAAATATCAGGTGTATCTATCAGTTGGTTCGATATATATAAACTCTCAAATCAATATGTTAAAAACAGATTCAAATTATATGCTTGGTCTAAACAAGAAAAAAAAAATCACTAGTATTTCAAATAGGACCCCAAATTTTGCTTATAGCTTTGAATTTTGGAATAACTATTAAGGTTACTGTCAGTCAGCACTAAAGGATCCAACGAATGCAGTTGTAGCATGTTGACTGTCAATAGCAGTACTCCATATATCAACTAATTTGTTCGGAGCACATGTGCAATGTAGCCCTTCCGACGTAAGAAAACGAGAAATATCAGGTGTATCTATCAGTTGGTTCGATATATATAAACTCTCAAATCAATATGTTAAAAACAGATTCAAATTATATGCTTGGTCTAAACAAGAAAAAAAAATCACTAGTATTTCAAATAGGACCCCAAATTTTGCTTATAGCTTTGAATTTTGGAATAACTATTAAGGTTACTGTCAGTCAGCACTAAAGGATCCAACGAATGCACCATGGTTACAAAAATACAAATTCCCCAATTTGAATTCTCAGTTGTTCTATAGCATTGCTGTTAATACTTTATTAAAAAAAATTCCAGAATTTCCACTGCATTAACATTTCTAAGATTACTGATAAACAGAACACTAAATTTAGGTAGTAAATTTTTTATTTAATTAAAAAAAAAATACATAATTGATATTTGAAAGGAGATGAAGAAAAGTTGATGCTTCTTCTCTTCAAGGCAATATAAAAACTTGGCTGATATTTCTTAATAACAAACATTCAGCCAAATATAACACAAGTAACTCCAAAAATTCTAATGTATGAAATTAACTTACAAAGGAAAGACAGATTCCACTCCAACTCCTGCCACCATTCTGCGTAGTCTAAAGGTTGTATTTAAGCCAGCATTACGCCTTGCTATGACTATACCTTTTAATGTTGATACACGGCGCTTGTTCTCAGGCACTTCCTGTAATCCAGAATAGATTGTCACTGAAAATCAACACCGAGATTTATAAAAATGCCAAAATGAAAAATGAAAAAAAAAAGGTTGTTGGATGTGAATGAATCACGAATAATGTTATCGTACTATATCAAATCCAGAATCATGGTTTTTCCCATGAATTGTATCTACTTTCTATTGCATATAAAAAACCATGGATCATACCTACCAAATTACACACTGACATGGAAAATGTGATCATATCAATAGAAGTTAAAATAGAAAGGTACATGTTTCAGGTTTTAGATCCGTACATATATCATAAAAATACATATAAATATACAGAAAGTGGAAGGGAATATCCTCAAAGAATTCCTACCACTTTTAGCTGAATGATATATCCATGGATCATGGTTTTTCCCATGAATTGTATCTACTTTCTATTGCATATAAAAAACCATGGATCATACCTACCAAATTACACACTGACATGGAAAATGTGATCATATCAATAGAAGTTAAAATAGAAAGGTACATGTTTCAGGTTTTAGATCCGTACATATATCATAAAAATACATATAAATATACAGAAAGTGGAAGGGAATATCCTCAAAGAATTCCTACCACTTTTAGCTGAATGATATATCCAGGCTTTATATCAGGAATCTCTCTGGAAGCTCGTACACTATCGACAGCTTCTTTATCTAGTATCTGTAGATACGCATGCATTAAGTTATGAATACTCAGACATTCTCGGAAACTATAACATAAAAGTGCTCATCCTTTCTACCCATCTATCAGCACTTCATTCATTACATGTTATGATGGTCTACTAGTTCAAGAATCTTCAAAAGACTTCTGCGTATTAATAATAATAAAAAACTTTGCATGTGTCCATACATGTACAAACCACCAAGATTTTCAAAATGAGATCTAAATCGCAAATCGTAAAATTCAAAGTTTAGATTGAAAGCGGATTTAAATCATAAATTGTAATTTCAGAAGATCCATATTTCTAAATCGCAAATCGTAAAATTCAAAGTTTAGATTGAAAGCGGATTTAAATCATAAATTGTAATTTCAAAAGATCCATATTTTAAACTTTGTACACACTTTAAAACTGATTTTGTTGTTTGAACTTCTACATCTAAATCTAAAACTCAATTTTCTCTTGTGTTCTTTTTCTATCATAGTTTTTAACGTCGCAAAAAGGCGCAAAACCTCTCTGAAGCCTAGGCGCACAGTACGGCAAATGGCGTGTGCCTTTTTAATTTACTGCACATGTTTAAATTTTATTTTATATAAATTTAATATATATATAACAATAAATTTAAAAAGTTCAATATTTTTGCTAAACATATGCAATTTGTTTTTAAAAAAAGCATTTTGCAAAAAACATCATCAAATATAATATTATAAACACGGAATTTCAAGCATAATAGTTTTCTAAAACAAAAATCCAATATAATTATACATATTACTGATAAACTAGAAATCTGAATATGATTTAGCAACTATATTTTTCAAATCAATGTCTGCATCATCAAATTAAGTTTTAGCATCTTCCTTATCCATTTCATTTAGATTTGTTTCTTCTTCGTGAAGATGTAAGGGAGCCAAAGCGGGTGCTGAAAAATCTCCCGATGTAGATATCTTCTACACAGATATCTAGCTTCCTCAACTCCTACAGCTCTAGCAGCAACATCCCAAGTCAAGTTATCATTATCATCATCAAATACAAGCTCATCTTCTGCGTCGGATGCATCATCCATATTTCCCGTCAATCATTCATTACAATCATCAATATCCTTCAAGGGTATTGGATCGATGGTGTAACGGACGTCGTATTGTACCTTCCTTTTAATGCTCCATAACATGATGAATGTTAATTTTTATACAGTTTGGATTAAAAAAACAAATAAACAAATAAAAAACAATAATATAATGAAAAGACACGCTATTTTGTGTCGTGCACCATTTTTTAGCCATGCGCCATTTGCCGCTCCTTTTCATGTGTGTCGCGCTACAAGGAGAAAAGGCGCAAATGCTGCGCCGCGTACCTTGGCGCGCCTTTCATAATTGTGATTTCTATTATGTTTTGATAACGTTAGAATTGGAATTGTAGATCCAAACATGTACATCAAATATATAAGTATGAACTGAATGATTTTTCAAATTGTGGTTTCAACTAAGTTTGAACCCAAACGTAAATCGAATTGTAAAATGAAAGACTCGATTGGAATTTGAATCGTAAGATTTTAAGATTATTGATAACAATGGATACCACTACAAGTCTACAATCAAATATTATTAGAGTAAGGCACTTTATAAGTTTCCTTATCGTGTGGGAGTAATCAAAATTCATTAGTGACATAATATAGCATATAGCCATTTTACAGGAACAATGCTTCTTCAAAACTTATTGTTGTGGGGTCACTTATTGACTAACAAACTCAAATTCACCTACATTCATAATGTGCTTTGCAGTTTTATCAAGCCTCTTGAATTTGATCCGCTGAGGTTGATGTACATTTGGAGAGGCTGTGGCATTGCCTTCAATAGAAATTGGGTCAGCACCACTTGCTGTTGTCATGGGCCTGAAACTAGAAACGCTTTTCTGCAAATACAGATCGTTTGACGGTGCCACCACTGGATTATAGAGTAGTTTAGTCCTCTGAAAGAAATATGATAGATAATTATTTTCCCTGAAAGGTACCAAGCAATGTTTACATCCAGTCTACATGAACTCTGAAGATTGGAGCTGAAACGGATATGCATGTTAGATTTCACGAAACATGAAGATAAAATGTCAGCTTCAGCTAACATTTTCAAAGGTAAAAATTGCTCATAGTTATTGTATATTTTTGTAACAGCTAATTCTACTCAACTTATCGAGCACAGTATGCTCCTAACCTTATAGGAAAGCTGAAGGCTTCATAAAATAAGACCATCCAATATATTCCTGATGGAAAGCTGAAGGCTTCATAATACAATGCCATCCAATAATTTCAAATGAATCCTAAACTGAGATCAAGCACTTGAATGCTTAAGCTCATTAGACTTTAGAGTGGACATATCTAAGTGATCATCCCTGCTACACATTTCATCGGTTGTTATACCATAAAATACATGTGGTTTTTTAGGAACATTAGATAATTCCAGCAGTGCTAATCAACAATTTCACAATGCATTCAACATGCATATTAAAATTTCTGCTTCATCTTGAAATTGGGTTATCAAATACTTGTTCTGGTTAACATAAAAATTCCAATTTTATCGCACAAATAAATTGAAGGGTATACCAATACACAGATTAGTTATTCACTGCCAACACGAACGTACTATCAACTATGCATCTGACTAGCTAATAACCATAAAATCAAATATAAAACTTTAACTAACGCGCCTAATATTTGAAAAGCAACAGTGTTGAATTTACAAACAATTAGAGGCTCATAAGCGACACATACCGCAATTTCAGAGATAAAAGAAAACCGAAGGTGCTTTGAGTAGGCTACCGACAAAGGAGATATGTTGCAGGCTATTTGCTCTCCACGAGTAGACATTTGAGCAAGGCTTCTCCATAAAGACTGCATATTTCTGACACAAAGGACTCTGCATCGATTAATAAAGTTTTATTCATATCGTTCAAACAAAAAAGGTATCAGTGGATGAGCTTGCTTCTGATTAGAAAAGCTGGAATCCTAGTTTTAGAACTCAGAATCGGAATAGGGATTTGAAAACAAATAAATTTTGATACTTTGACTAAAAAAAAGCTATTGGCTATTCTAGCATACTATCAAACCTGATCTGAACTGTTCATCAAAAACAAAACCAACACGAAACATCAAACTCACTACAGAAGTACCGAAAGCATAGAATTAAAGAAGAGACAAAGAAATAAGACCAAAAAAGCACAAAATGGAAAGAAAAAAAATCATGAAATCAACCCCAAGAAAAAAAAAACACAAAATCAATGTCATAGAACCTACCCTGCACCAACTTTGATTTATATGGAACTCAGGACTTTTCAAAATCGACCTCAATCCCAAAAATCGGTAACCCTAGTTTTTTAGCAGTGGGAATTGAAAGAAGAGAGCTAGCAGTTAATATTCTTTAGAAGTAAGCCTATGCAATGTTTTAAAGACCGGACCGTGAGTTGCGCCGTAGCGACTCAAGGTTCAATGTTCCAGAATTCTGACCGGGCAAACAGTTAGAACATCGCATGCATTATTTCCAAGAAATTACACATTTCAAATATAATTTAAAATAGCACAAACCATCAGTGTGAGAAAATTTGGAAAAAATCAAAATAATTTGAATATTTAAAGAATATAGGTTTTAAAATATTTATACTAAAAATATTCATTTAAAAATAGTTTCAAAGTCAAACCGGTTCACTTTCCAAATTTTTCAATTCAAATAAGTTCTGACTTCCATTTTGATTTAATCGATTCAATTCTGATTTCATGTCGAATTTTACTTCGATTTCAAATTAATTTCAATCCCAATTCCAAATTAATTTCACTTCCAATTCCAAATTAATTTAAATTCCAATTCCAAATTAATTTCGACTCCAATTCCAAATTAATTTAAATTCCAATTTCAAATTAATTTCAACTCCAATTCCAAATTAATTTAAATTCCAATTTCAAATTTAAACCATTTCGATTTATATCAATTCCGAGTTCGATTTCTAAAATATCGATTCAAAACACTTAAATCAAATTTCCTTCAATATCCAATTTAAAATCCAAACCTTTTAATATAAATAAATTTCGAGATTAATTTCGAAATATCGTTTTATATCACTTTTACTTAGCAATATCTAAAGTTTGAATAAAAGTCCAATCTTGTAAAACAAATCAATTTCTGAAATTCACATCATATTTCGATTATAACTTAAAAATCTCAACTTCAATTAATTAAACAATTTCATTTACCAAATTTAAATTTCAACATTCCAAGTTCAATTCAAAAATAATTTTATTTCCATAAATTCGATTTTTATTTCATAAAACCAAATCATTTAAATAATTTCAAATCAAAATTTGAAAATCATTTAATTTAACAAATCTGTTGTCCGTATATAATTCTCCATCCTATAGACAAGTGAATCAATTATTTCAATTTAATCTCAGGGATCAAGGATTGAGGTTTCGGCCCGCTCATGCACGATCCGAAACCGACAGTCAAAATCGGTTTCGGATCTAGGGAAAAAAAAAGAATCGAATCATTTTTGCTCAGAAAAAATTAAAACCATCAGTGCGCATGTGAAGAAACAGTGGGATGAAGACCGAAAGCAACCAAAAATCAAAAGAAATTGATTAACATATCAAATCAGAAACTTTATTCACCAAAGCGTGAATCAACAGGAAAAAGCGAATGATAAATTCAAGTTGAAAGCCTATAAAATGCAGTGCTTCAATTACATACTCACAACGTATACTCACAACGTCGAAGAAAAATCAATTCTGCTCGCGCTTCAATAACCTAATCACGGTAACTTCTTCTTCCTTATCTGAGTTCGACGTCGCGATTCTTCTTCAGACGCCTTCGTGTTTTTTTATTTAATCGAGAACTGGAAATCGCGTTTTCCTTTTTTTTTTTTTTTTTTTTTTTTTTTAATCGAGAACTGGAAATCGCGGTTTAGGGCTAGGGAATGGAAGCGGAGATTGTGGGCTGAATTGAAAATTTGAAATGAATTGCGATTTGATTAAGATTTATAATTCATTACTTTGGGCTGAATACTTTGGGCTGGTTCATATTTAATAAATAATTTAGTTAAGGGAGTTTGCTTAGTTCAATACTTGGCTGAAATGGAAGAGGCATTTGGATTCGGCTGATTTATATTTAATAAATAATTTAGTTAAGAGAGGTTGCTTAATTTAGTTTAGCTTGTTTGTTTAATAGTAAGTGCAATTTCATTGTTATAATAATTATTCACACTTTCTGATAATATTGTTCTCAATTCACAGGTACGTTATGGAAAACCAAGGAAACACTACAATGATCGTTATCAGAACGTTTATTAACAAACTATTGAAAACCAAAGTTTGGACCAAACCGAAACTTTCGTAATTTACGAAATCATTCGAAACTAACAAAATTTCAAATGGCTGAAACCGACACCAAAACCGAGTTCTCTAACCTTGCCAGGGATGGATATATATCATTTTAATCCAAATTAAATGCCACAAGTAAATATCATTTCAATCTATTTCTTAATTTATTCGAAATAATTTGATTTATAGTGTAACGATCCCGGATTTTAATAAAATTTAAATTGATAATTAAATTAATTTTTATTTAAAATTGTGAAATTAAAAGATAAGTTGAATTGAGTTTTTCCAAATTCAAATAAAATATTTTATTTATTAATAAATAAATGGTTTATTTTATATTTTATTTTAATTCAATAAGGAGTTACTTTTAAACAATATTTATAATAAATGTCTTTACAAATGAATTCTTATTTTAAATAGAAATTGTCATTTCAAATTATTTATAAATATAAAAATATGTGTGTTTTGAAAAAAGCTATGATTTGAAAATTCAAAATGAAGTCTTTCAAAAATGTTAAAAATAAAATGAACCTTATAAATATTAAAGCATAAGTATAAAATCAAATAATGGTTATGAACATAAGTATAAAAATAAATACATTAGTAAATTTAGTATTTGATAGTTTGGGTTAAAAATAAAAGTGAAAATAAAAATAAGCACTTGTGTTAAAAAATCGGAACTAAATACTTAAGATAAAAAATTCATAGCAAAGACTAAGACAACTTTATCTATATATATTAAGTTTTGAAAGCAACCAGGCAAAAGAATATTCAAGTATAGATGTACAAGGCGATTAATGCCACATCTATCAGCCGAAGTCAATAAGTGTGGTAAAGATAAGTATGCTACACATATATATCAACTTCTCATTAATGCTTTCGACCTCAGCCATGTCCTTAGTACAAACCATACATTACCCTGTACAACCATATCACCCTGTAACTTCTCTTCTTTATATCAAGCTTCTCATTTCATTTTCGTTCATCAAACTGTTGAATATGCGCTTTGCGCTATATGATTTTTGTTTGATGATAATAAACATATATACATTCGCTTAAATGTATTTGTTAACGTACTATTTTAATCTTCACAGAATAAATAAATATTTGCTGAATAAAAATAAATAACACAGTTTTTGAATTCAAACGAATATTTTATTCAAACAAATATTTATTACAACTTTGATAGTACAATTTCAAGCTCTCACTATACATATACAATTTTGACTACAATACATGACATTTCACATTTTACATCAGCACCTCACTACATATCACTCACACTCGTATTTATCTTCAACTGCATTCAAGTTTGAATCCAGCATCTGAGCGATCTGCAAAAATATAAACTAACGCAGTAAAATTGAAAATAAAATATTTTTGCAATATAAAATAAAACGTGAATTTTGAAAATGATATTTGCCTCAGTTATTTGGGTTGTTCGTCATCATTTAAATTTGAATTCATCATACACGAACAACTTGTGACATACACAGTATATTACTGTATATGCCACAAGGCCGTGCACGCCGATATATACACTTGATTGATTTACAGGGACAGACAAGCACAGGTCAAACCCAAATGAAAAACCGGGTTTCAACTCACGTGCAATATATTTAAAATCACGACACGAGCACAAGGTCAAACCCGAGCTGTAAAACTGGATTCAACACAAGGCGACATGACATGAATGCTATGTTCAAACATGACACAGCCTCAAACCAGCAGTATACAAGTACAAGACCACCAAGCAAAATCAGTACAACATGTCATGAATGAACTAGCAAAGGTTAGCCATCAACATAACAGCAACACCAACCAGAAAAGAAGCAAACCAAACATGCAAATGCATCAACATGCCACAAGACATAGTAATGCAATAGTGGCTAACCAGAAGTGAAGATTGCAGCAACAACAGTGAGCACACTCATATGAACAAGTGCACAACAACTTCAACAAAGACTCAAGCTACAGTGCATAATGGTCAACACAGTAAGACATGAAGCAATGGTCAAGAGAAGTTTAAAGCAGTAGGGTACATGAAGCAAATGCAACAAAGATGCAAGCTGCAACATACCAGTGACATGAATGCAGTGTACAACAATGGAACATGACTATCATGGTACAATTCAAAGCTCAAGTAACAAAAGTCAAGTGCAGCAATGAAACAAAATAGTATGACATGAAGCAAATGAATATAGTGAATGAAATGCACAAAGACATAGCATCTGTCTCAGGTTAATAAACCAGAGAAATGCACAGTGGAATGAAGTTCAGCTATGCAAACAACAATATACAAGCTCGAGCACAAGAACATGACAGCAAACTGAAGTGCACAGCAACTATTAACTGCCACAAGACCATCATGCAAAGACCAGAAGTACAGAATGAACAAGCAGTGCACCAATGAACCATCAGAGAGTGCAACACAGTGAAATGACCAAGTGCAACTGGAAACAACAATGGATGCAAACTACAAATACATGATACTGTTCAATATCCAAGACTTAAGAATGCATCACTATGACACAGTATACACAAGTGAAGCCAAAAGAAATCAATCCAGTTCCCACACAACTCAATCAAGTAACCAACAGCTAGTGCTATCAAATGAACCAGTAACAATGCAACAATCAACTCAAATGAATACAGCAAGCATGTAACAGAGGTCAAGCATATATAGATATGCAATGACAAAGTGGATCAAAATGAAACATACAAAATGCCCAAGTAAAGTGCACAGTGAAGTATAAAGCAACTACAACAGATGCAGTGAAGCATCTGTGTAAATATATGTATTTCATATCAAGCAAGTGCAGTCAGTTCATGTTAAACCGATCAGAAGATGGCCAGAGACTATAGTTCTCAGTGAAGTCGAAATCAGTGTCAAGGCCGAAGTCATAGTAAAATCGCCATGTCAATGTTGAACAAGTCAACAAAGTATAAATTCCAGAAATCAACAAAGCCGTGGTTATCACGAAAGTAAATTCAAAACCGTGTCAACCAAGGAATGCAAAAGATACGAAGATGACAAAGTCAGTTCGATTATCAATCGTTCAAGCATAATCAAACGGCCAATCAAAAGAATGTGACAAATTCAAATTATTTTATACGAACGCAAGAATAGGATTTACAAACCCTATATAAATCAAATTCACATCATCGGCAAGATTGATTGAATTCCAGAAAGCATAAAATCAGTAAAAGAAAAAGCATACAATTACATACCGAAGAAGGAATTCGATCAACGAAGCAGCTGCAAAGAGCATCGAAGTCGAACAATTATCAAAGGTCGGCGCTTCAATTTGTAAGCCCTAAATTGCATCAAAGGGACGAAGCCCCAATTTGATAAGGACGAAGCCCTAAAAAGGAACGGCCGCCATTACAAACAAAGAAGTAAAAGAGACGAGTCAAATAGCAAAGGAGGCCGGCCTGTTTTCAAAGGGGTTTTGTTTTTAAGGGGTTTTTAAAATTTTTAATTAGGGTTATTTTTGTTTTATAATCGTTTTTAATTGTATTTTCTTTTTAAACCGTTTTAATTTTCTAGTCGTGTGACTAGGGTGCAAACTACGGTGTGTAGTTTGGGAATTTGCAACTCGGTAGTTGAGTTGTGGTCAAGGTTTTGAGCGTAGAGTTAGATTAGTCAATAGCGGGTATAGCGAGTTTACGTGTGTAAGCGAGGGACTGTCTAATTTCTAGTAGAAACCTTGGGGGCAGCACGTAGGCAGGGTTTTGCCGAAGCTGGGTAAATTCTGTGTTGTTCTGTTTTATTCTGTTATTTATATTCTGCGATATCTGTGCTGCTATTCTGTGATCCGTGTTAAATATTAATTAGCTTCTGCAATTAATTTTTATAATTTACACTATCACCCTATTCACCCCCCCTCTAGGGTGAAATCGATCCTACAAGTGGTATCAGAGCTAGGAACAAAAGCCATTTTCGTTTTAAAATTTTGATTTTACAAAAACCAATTTTTAATTTAAAAATTCGTGTTTCAAAAATCAATTTTTGTTTAAAAATTCGTGTTTCAAAAAATCAATTTTTGTTTTAAAAATTCGTGTTTCAAAAATCGGTTTTTGTTTTAAAAATTTGAATTTTTTAAAATGGCTTCTTTTAATAATGCTTTTGCAGAAGGACAATCCATAGTTAGACCACCAATGTTCAATGGTGAATATGCTTACTGGAAAAATAGAATGCAAATTTTTCTGAAAACCATTGACGCTTGGAATATTGTTGAGACAGGTTATAGTATACCAACTATAACTGTAGATAATCAGGAAATAGAGAAACCAAAGGAACAATGGACAGAACTAGAAAATAAATTACAGAATACTAATGCCAAAGCTATGAATTCTATTATCTGTTCATTGGATCAATTTGAATTTAATCGTGTCTCACATTGTCTAACTGCGCAGGAAATATGGCACATACTAGAAGTGACTCACGAAGGAACATCTCAAGTCAAAGAATCTCGCCTTGCAATGCTAAGCAGCGAATACGAGAACTTCAAAATGGCGAAGGAAGAAAATGTCAAAGAGATGTACGGACGACTCTCCAATATCGTATACAAATCAAAAGCTCTCGGAAAAACATACACCGAATTAGAAATAGTCCGGAAAATCCTCAGAGTCCTTCCACGAAGCTTTGAAGCAAAAGTAACTGCCATACAAGAATCGAAAGATTTAAAACAACTTAAAGTTGAGGAACTCATCGAAAATCTCACCACTTATGAGCTTGAAATGAAATTCAAAGAAGAGCGTGAAGGAGGTGACACTCAAAAGAAATCAATAGCTCTCAAAGGAACAACCGAAAGTGATGATGATAACGATGAAGATGATGGAGCAGCAGAATTGGAGCTATTAATAAGGAAATTCAAAAAATGGAATCAAAAACATGGAAATTCAGCTCGAATTCAAAAAGCAAAAAGCAGAATAGCCAAAGCACTAGACTACTCAGAAGAACAAAAGTTTATTTGTTATAATTGCAACAAACCCGGCCATATCAAGCCCGATTGTCCACAAATTAAATCCAGCCACGGAAAGAAACAGAAAAAGAAAAGTTTTGCAGCCACTTGGGATGAAATAGACGAGAATGATCAAAGCACTGGCAGTGAAAGCGAAAAGGCAGAATTGTGTCTTCGAGGTGATACAACTGACAGTGACGATGACGAGCCAAGTGAGGTATCAAAACTTACCCATTCTGAGTTGCTTATATATTTTCATGAAGTAAACGGTTGTTTTGAACGACTTAGGGAAAAATACGCCAAACTTGAATCTCAAAAAGATACTTTGATAGAATGTAATAAACAACTTGATCAATTAGTTAAAACCTATCAAAGTAGGATCCCTAAGTGTGATAAGTGTCCAACATTTGATGAGGAAATTAAAAAATCAGAAATTAAAATAAAATCGCTTGAAAATGAAATTCTGATTTTAAAGGAGAATGAAAATACTAGGAGAGAGAATTCTATTAAAAAGCGCACACAGTTGTTAAACGAAAATGAATCTCTCAAATCACAAGTCCAACAATTGTCTACGACTTTAGATAAATTTTCAAAAAGTGAAAAATCGTTGAATATGCTATTAGGAAAGCAAACTGTTAATACGGTTAGACAAGGACTTGGATTTAATAATTCAAAAATTGTTGAAAACAAGATTAATCAAGTTAATTCTATGTGCACAATTTGTAGAAAATTTGGACACGATCACAATAATTGTTGGTATAGACCCAAACATGTGAAAACTATACCGATTTGGGTTCCAAAAGGCACAAATATAAAATCTCTCAAAGTTAAACAAATTTGGGTGCCAAAGGGAACAATTATAAATAGTTTTGGGTCTACACAAAATTATTTTTCAAAATTTTCTGCCACTAACAACCATGGACCTATAAAAACAAATAGGTCACATAAATCCTTTTCCGTGTAGGTGTGGTGGCAGGCTAAGGAACAACAATAGTGTTCTCTGGATTTTGGCTGTTTCAGAAACACAACGGGCGACAAAGCTAAGTTCCTTAGCCTAGTATAAGGGTGACAGAATCACAATGAACAACGACGAGAAATATCGTAAAGGTAAAGACAGGTAAAAGTATATTTATTTGTACGATATATTAAATGTGATAATCTGTACCATTTTCTGAATAAAAT
This sequence comes from Allium cepa, assembly GCA_030765085.1. Lineage (NCBI taxonomy): Eukaryota > Viridiplantae > Streptophyta > Magnoliopsida > Asparagales > Amaryllidaceae > Allium > Allium cepa. The sequence goes on along the minus strand of CM060931.1, from coordinate 750,055,677 downwards.
CAGCCAATTATGCGATGATGATATGATGATGATTTAATGATGATTTTGATTCTGACTTTATTCAAAATTGTTAGCCATTTATATTCTTATGCCAAAAAACACTATAAAATTCTCTAGAATTACTTGATATATAAGTTTGAGAGAAAAATAGTGTTTTGATTGGATAATAATATTGTTGTTATAATATTTTTGGCTAAATCTATATTCATGTTTTGACACGGCCTCGATTTAAAATCCTAATGAATTCTATTTTAAAAATTGTAAAAAGGATTTTAAATTTTTTTTTTTTGAAATTGTTGAAACTTTTAAGAAATTGCTTTGAAATAAAAATAATGTTTGATGGCTTCTAAAATTGACACTTTAATATATGTTTGATTGTTGACACGGTTTTCATTTCAAATCCAAGAGAATTTCATTTAAAATTTGTTGATAATAATCATGAGAAATTTCTTAATCTGGTCTTTGACATTCAACGAGTGAATTTTGAGTGAAATTTAAATTCAGATGCAGATTACACTGGTAATATGGATGATAGAAAAATTACTAGTGGAACGTGATTAATTTTTGACACATTCATTTGCTGCATCGTTTTTTCAAAGAAAATGTCTGCATATTTTTCATTTGAAATTTTTTTATAGCAGAAAATTTTCTTATGAAACCCTTTCTAGAAAATTAGTTTTGACCTTGTATCAGATTAGTTATTTAAGAAAACTTGATTTTATAACTATTTTTGAAATTGATTTTAAATAACTATATTAACTAATCTGACCCCCTAATAATTATCGAAAAGATATATAGTGATTGAAAATAAGATGAGTGTCGATATTGATCAAATATTATAACTCGAGACGGTATAATTAGTAAATTTCTTTAGAAATTTAAACGAGAGTTATAAAAAAATTTGTTGGTAAAAATTCCATGACCATCTCTATATCTATCATATTTCTAACGACCATCACTCATCAAAATTCTATACAGTTTGTCAATATGTGGTACTTTAAACAGGAATCGTTCGTTTTTTTCGTTTTTCACATTTTAAAAAAAAAAAGGGTAATAATAATAATAATAAATACCAAAGTATTCACTCTCATTTAAAAGTCCTCACGGTTATGCATGGGTGAATTACTTGGAATTTGTTATGTGCTTCCATGCTCATTTAAAAGTCCTCACGGTTATGCATGTATGGAACGCATATCAAAAGTTGATTTTTAAAATAAACAAGTAGATTCTAATCCCATTTAAAAGTCCTCACGGTTATGCGTGGTTAGAAGATGCTTGAATTCATTTTTTTTTTAAAATAAAATTGCAATACTACTAATCTCATTTAAAAGTCCTAACGATTATGCATGATTAGTAGATATTCAAATTCCTGATATAAAAATACCACAAATAGACACAATTGTATGGTTTTATATGATGACATCATCTCCATCATTCTAAAAGAGGAATATGCGCCTAACAATATTTTTATGATTTTTGTTTGATTTTCTATTAAAATTTAATATTTATATTCAATTGGGTTTTAATGTTGGATTAATATCGATCACTTTATCTCTATTTTCTCTAACTCTATTATTCTTTTGCTGATAACAAAAGGGGGAGAGAAAAGTTAAGATTTTGTCAAATAAAATCAATCAAAGGTCAAACAATTTTCCATTTGCATATAGGCTCATTCACACATTTTATTTGTATGCATATATGTAGGGGGAGTCATATATGTAGGGGGAGTATCATATAGGAAGGAAGCATTCAAATAGGGGGAGCAATTGAAATTATCAAATACATTTAATATATTCAAAATCTTAAATATATGTTTGTTATCATCAAAAGGGGGAGATTGTTGAATATGCGCTTTGCGCTATATGATTTTTGTTTGATGATAATAAACATATATACATTCGCTTAAATGTATTTGTTAACGTACTATTTTAATCTTCACAGAATAAATAAATATTTGCTGAATAAAAATAAATAACACAGTTTTTGAATTCAAACGAATATTTTATTCAAACAAATATTTATTACAACTTTGATAGTACAATTTCAAGCTCTCACTATACATATACAATTTTGACTACAATACATGACATTTCACTATTTTACATCAGCACCTCACTACATATCACTCACACTCGTATTTATCTTCAACTGCATTCAAGTTTGAATCCAGCATCTGAGCGATCTGCAAAAATATAAACTAACGCAGTAAAATTGAAAATAAAATATTTTTGAAATATAAAATAAAACGTGAATTTTGAAAATGATATTTGCCTCAGTTATTTGGGTTGTTCGTCATCATTTAAATTTGAATTCATCATACACGAACAACTTGTGACATACACAGTATATTACTGTATATGCCACAAGGCCGTGCACGCCGATATATACACTTGATTGATTTACAGGGACAGGCAAGCACATGTCAAACCCAAATGAAAAACCGGGTTTCAACTCACGTGCAATATATTTAAAATCACGACACGAGCACAAGGTCAAACCCGAGCTGTAAAACTGGATTCAACACAAGGCGACATGACATGAATGCTATGTTCAAACATGACACAGCCTCAAACCAGCAGTATACAAGTACAAGACCACCAAGCAAAATCAGTACAACATGTCATGAATGAACTAGCAAAGGTTAGCCATCAACATAACAGCAACACCAACCAGAAAAGAAGCAAACCAAACATGCAAATGCATCAACATGCCACAAGACATAGTAATGCAACAGTGGCTAACCAGAAGTGAAGATTGCAGCAACAACAGTGAGCACACTCATATGAACAAGTGCACAACAACTTCAACAAAGACTCAAGCTACAGTGCATAATGGTCAACACAGTAAGACATGAAGCAATGGTCAAGAGAAGTTTAAAGCAGTAGGGTACATGAAGCAAATGCAACAAAGATGCAAGCTGCAACATACCAGTGACATGAATGCAGTGTACAACAATGGAACATGACTATCATGGTACAATTCAAAGCTCAAGTAACAAAAGTCAAGTGCAGCAATGAAACAAAATAGTATGACATGAAGCAAATGAATATAGTGAATGAAATGCACAAAGACATAGCATCTGTCTCAGGTTAATAAACCAGAGAAATGCACAGTGGAATGAAGTTCAGCTATGCAAACAACAATATACAAGCTCGAGCACAAGAACATGACAGCAAACTGAAGTGCACAGCAACTATTAACTGCCACAAGACCATCATGCAAAGACCAGAAGTACAGAATGAACAAGAAGTGCACCAATGAACCATCAGAGAGTGCAACACAGTGAAATGACCAAGTGCAACTGGAAACAACAATGGATGCAAACTACAAATACATGATACTGTTCAATATCCAAGACTTAAGAATGCATCACTATGACACAGTATACACAAGTGAAGCCAAAAGAAATCAATCCAGTTCCCACACAACTCAATCAAGTAACCAACAGCTAGTGCTATCAAATGAACCAGTAACAATGCAACAATCAACTCAAATGAATACAGCAAACATGTAACAGAGATCAAGCATATATAGATATGAAATGACAAAGTGGATCAAAATGAAACATACAAAATGCCCAAGTAAAGTGCACAGTGAAGTATAAAGCAACTACAACAGATGCAGTGAAGCATCTGTGTAAATATATGTATTTCATATCAAGCAAGTGCAGTCAGTTCATGTTAAACCGATCAGAAGATGGCCAGAGACTATAGTTCTCAGTGAAGTCGAAATCAGTGTCAAGGCCGAAGTCATAGTAAAATCGCCATGTCAATGTTGAACAAGTCAACAAAGTATAAATTCCAGAAATCAACAAAGCCGTGGTTATCACGAAAGTAAATTCAAAACCGTGTCAACCAAGGAATGCAAAAGATACGAAGATGACAAAGTCAGTTCGATTATCAATCTTTCAAGCATAATCAAACGGCCAATCAAAAGAATGTGACAAATTCAAATTATTTTGTACGAACGCAAGAATAGGATTTACAAACCCTATATAAATCAAATTCACATCATCGGCAAGATTGATTGAATTCCAGAAAGCATAAAATCAGTAAAAGAAAAAGCATACAATTACATACCGAAGAAGGAATTCGATCAACGAAGCAGCTGCAAAGAGCATCGAAGTCGAACAATTATCAAAGGTCGGCGCTTCAATTTGAAAGCCCTAAATTGCATCAAAGGGACGAAGCCCCAATTTGATAAGGACGAAGCCCTAAAAAGGAACGGCCGCCATTACAAACAAAGAAGTAAAAGAGACGGGTCAAATAGCAAAGGAGGCCGGCCTGTTTTCAAAGGGGTTTTGTTTTTAAGGGGTTTTTAAAATTTTTATTTAGGGTTATTTTTGTTTTATAATCGTTTTTAATTGTATTTTCTTTTTAAACCGTTTTAATTTTCTAGTCGTGTGACTAGGGTGCAAACTACGGTGTGTAGTTTGGGAATTCGCAACTCGGTAGTTGAGTTGTGGTCAAGGTTTTGAGCGTAGAGTTAGATTAGTCAATAGCGGGTATAGCGAGTTTACGTGTGTAAGCGAGGGACTATCTAATTTCTAGTTGAAACCTTGGGGGCATCACGTAGGCAGGGTTTTGCCGAAGCTGGGTAAATTCTGTGTTGTTCTGTTTTATTCTGTTATTTATATTCTGCGATATCTGTGCTGCTATTCTGTGATCCGTGTTAAATATTAATTAGCTTCTGCAATTAATTTTTATAATTTACACTATCACCCTATTCACCCCCCTCTAGGGTGAAATCGATCCTACACAAACCTAAGGAAAAAAAACCGAAGTCGTGCCATCTTTAAAAACTCAAACAACAATTCGATAAACAAGCTTCAGCTAGCAAATTCAAAACAGGATTCAAAAGGCAGGTTTAAAAACTACAGGGTTCTAAAGCAAAAGTAGCCATCCGTTCTTTCTTCAAAACAACAGTGAGTAACATATTATTTTTTATTTTATGAATCTGTTGCGTAAACTTCTGTGAATTAGTGTATTCGTATATCTTTGTGATAAATGTTTGTGAGCACAGTACTTCCAGTGATATTTTGCTCTGTTCAAGCTTTAGTTTAGGTAAAAAAAAAAATCAATTCCTCTTGATCCACTTACCGCTTGAACTCAAGATTAAAACAAAACCTGTTTGTTATAACCTATATTAAAGATTAAAAATCGATATAAAATGAAACATCTTGGACATATCTCTGGACTTAAAGAAGACTGAACAAAACTATAACTTAGTCAAAAATTTAAACATTTTATTTTATGATTTCAGGCATGTAAACTGGATGCATACACTAAAACATGAATTTTAAAACAAACATCATGATTTTTAGAGTTAGAATTAAAGAGCAGTTCGAGTTTGATTAAAATTCACTCTTTCGGGAAATTCTGGTGATTCTCTGATTTGTGGTGATCGGGGTCTTTGCTGGTGATGGAGGAATGAACGGAGGGTTGAGGAAAAATGTCGTAATGGGGTGCAGATGGACGTGGTGGAGGCGGCGAGCATTTTAAGTTCGTAAACCTAGTTTTCTCGAGGGTGAAAAATTCGTTTCGTTCGTTCTATGGGATGCATCGAGTTCAACGTGCTTTGGGGTGATGGAAGCTGGGGTGTAGACGAGGTGGTGACCGGAGTTGCACGAATTCCGGTGGTCGAGGTTTCGTGAACGACGCGATTTCTAGGTTGGATAAGGTGGTGCTTTCGTGTTCCCAGGTTTGAGTTTAAACCTAATTTTTGATTTCGCATGGGTGATGGAGTTCTGGCGATTGGGAGTTGATTGGGGGATGGTCTTCGACTTGCTCAATGACGAGGTGACGACCAGAGGAGAGGGACGGTGACGTGCACGTGCACCGTGCTCGAGATTTTGTTAATCTGGAATTTGGGTTAGTTTGAGTGAAAGCAGGAAATTTCTCAGGAGATTGTCTCGAGTTCTCCTCTAGCAAATTTGAGTTCAGCTCGAAGTCTTTAGCTGTTGGACCCGAAGCAAACTTAAGTTGCCTCGGGTTGGTTTAACAGGGTTAAAGTTTTGTTCAAAACTGTCTGCAAATTGAAATCTAAACCAAATTTAAATGAATTTGAATTTGTAAGCTAGCTGTAAATAAAGTTAAAAAAAAGTAAAGTTTAGTTTTCAAATAAGCTTTGAATCTTAAAGTTTTAAAAAGAAAGGAACTTTGATTTTTAATCAAAGTTGTAAATATTTAGAAGGTGGGTTTTCAGGTTTTACACCTGCCAGTTTCTATTTTTAACATTTAATTTAAAATCTGAAACATAATTTAAACTGGGTTTAAATTTAAAAGTAAAGTTTATTTTTCAAATAAACTTTGAATCTTAAAAGTTTTAAAATGAAATTTGAATTTAAATTCAAGTGTAATGTTTAAAAATACACTTGAATGTTAATGAAATCATTAATAAAGGAATAAATTGTATTAGAGATAATTAAGGCATTAAGTGATGTGATTTATATGATAATTAATTAAGGGCTAATTATGTAATTTATAAATTAATGATTTAGATTTATTGATAGTTAGGGATTAATTAAAAATAATTAAGAAATGTTATTATTTAATGAAGATAATTAACTAAAGATTATTAAGTATTACTTAATATGATAAATTTTGATAATTAATTAGATTTTTTAATTTAGATAATCAATTATAAATTGTAAATTGTAAATTACTTAATGAAAGCAATTAGAGATAACTACTTATTATGATTAATTAAGGATAATTAATCAAATAGAGATTAATTAAGGATAATTAATCAAATAGAGATTAATTAAGGATTAATTAATAAATGAGATTAATTAATATTAATTAAAGATTAATTAAAGTAAATTAATTTAAATGATAAAGATTAATTGGTAATTAATGATTTATTGTTATGAGATAATTGCTTGGTGGTAAGTAATTTAAAGTTAATTTCTTAAAATAATTAATTTAGGGGTTAATTAATTATTAAATTGGTTTAAAGGTTGATTTAATTTATATGATTAATTAAGAATAATTTAATTAATTAAAGGGTTTGATAAATTAATTTATATCAAATGATTTGTAATTAATAAATCAGGATTGGATAATTAATTCATAAATAATTTAGTTGGAAATAAATTGAATTAATTAGGATTAAACAATAAAATTAATCCTGCTTATAAATGATTATTGAATGATTGACCTTACTTATGAATGATTGTATTATATGAGATGCCTTGAATTGATTGTCCTAACTGATCTGTGATATTTTGTTTTGTGGATTGAACTGAGTATTTTATTCATTTATTGATTATGCATTTGTATATTATCTGTGAATGAGCGATAAGCGTTATAGCTTATACCGCTTATCAACTATATTTCTGTGTTTTGATCTGTGATGATGATGTTGTTGCACCATTGTGTTAAACCCCTGGACCATACCATACACACACAAATATGGATTTCACGAGGAAATCGATTAGGTCACAGATTTTTGAAAATAGTTTGAATTTGAATTTGAATTTTTAAAATTCAAATGGTTGGAAATGGATTGGGTTTAAAGTAAAAAGCTTTTGAAGTGGAATTTCAAAGATGAAACTTATTTTTGAAAAACTTGATTAAGTTTTGAAAATTAAATAATTCGATTTAAATTTGAATTCAAAATTTGGATTTGAATTCTATGATTGAAACTAAGGATTAAAGATGTCATACCAGTTATATATGGGTTAAACTATTTTAAAAGTATTGATTTGGGAATGTGAATATAATTCAAAGGCTTTAACTCATGCAAATATAATTGGATTTTTCTGAAACGAAAACTATTTGTTTTCAAATAATAAAAGCCTCCACATAAGTAATGAACTTCAAATTTGTGTTGAAAGGTTTTTAATTTAAAATGAAATTGAAATGTTTTGAAAGGCTATGAATGAATCTTTGGAAACGGGTTTGAAAGTTATAAATTAAATCTTTGATTTCAAGATTTAACGAGTTAATCCAATTGAAATGGAAATTGTTTTGAAATCTATGAATGAATCTTTATGAAATAGGGAGAACTTTGTGAAATGAATCTTTTTGTTTAAAAGATTGGAAATGGTAATTTGTTTAAACCATTTGAAAGAAAAGTTTTGAATAATAAGTTGTGACTTCACTGAGACCCCAATATCCATATGTTTCTTGTAAATATTGCGCTCACTATTCGGTTTAGCTGGGAGAGGACCTTTGTGTCATATAGCCCATTCCGAATATGTGATACGACGTCATGGATAGCATTTGAAGACCGGTGGTGAAGACCGGATATTTTCGAAAGCGAAAGGATAACTCTTCGAATGTCTTTGCATCGACTGGTCCCTGGTATAGAGACTCCATATGTGATGGGAAGTCCGGACGTGATTAGGGATTATCCGGATTTGCAAGGACTTCTTTGGAAGTGCCTTCGGTTCTGTTCGAACCCAGAACAGACTTGAATGGATTGTATGTCTGACATTACAAATTGAGATATAAAGCTGATTTCTTTCAAATACATTTCTGTTGGTGGCGGAGAATTTATTCTCTTAGCTTGACACCCTTCTCTGAGACGTACGAGCTCAGAGGTTATGTGGTTGATGGTTATTAGTGATATACTTCCAATTTGGTAATGTGGCATGCTGAGTGTTGCCGATCATTTTTTGATCAAAGCATGGCTTTTGTGAAAGGCGTAGCTTTGTGGATGAGACTTCGTCGGACCTCACATCCCGGAAATGGTCGAAACAGAAAAGATGCGGCAAGGTTATTTGAGGGTAGCGCCCTCTGAGGGTATGTCATTTTCTTCTAGAGGTGGTATCATGGTATGGAGCCCAGATATTTAACATATGTGGTTACTGTGAATTTATTACTTTGTCGTTGTTGGTTATCGGGATCCCGGGAAAGGTCGGTTACGACCAGGGGATGGCATACTCGTGTCAGTAGTTACCCAGTTAGGGGTAACCCGGCCTTGTGTTGGCAAAGATCCGGTTAGGTTCTCGGGGCGTCCTTCCAGAGGCGTACCCATGTGGCAATGGGAAGTTCCTTGGCATGACCATTTGTTGGAAATCCAAAGAAACAATACGAAACCTTGTACGATTTTAGTTGTATAACCTGCCATGGAATGTGGCGGTAACCTGCTATTGAACATGATAGCCATAGTAGGCATACGGTAATGGTCGTGTGTTGGCTAAGCTTTCTATTATACTTTCGAAATGTTTTTCTGCACTTTGCACTTATAGTAATAATATCAAAAAAATTCGCGTATCAAGCATGTTTGACTATCATAAGAAGAAATCTCTTCCAATTCTGCGTTTGCATTGTGTGTGTGGCGGGAGGTCTTATGATAGTTACATTTTCTAAAAGCATTGCGAATCTATTTTAAAATATTTCTTGGTTTGTTTTTAAAGATAAACTATTTTTGTTGTTCACACCAGTCCCATGACTGATCCAGAGTTTATTGTTTCTTTCCTAAACTCTGGGTGCTCAAAATTATTCACACAGGCAGTCTAGAGTTGGGTTTTTCAAATAGTCGGGTTTAGTAGATTATCTGGAGCTAGTTCAATCTTTGGATATGGACTGCACTTGCTTGTCTTAGTGCATCGTGATGTTGGTTCGAGCTGCTGTTGGAGTTCTCTTTTGAAGACTATTTCTGCTATTGTTCCGCTGCTGGTATTATCTATTTTTCTTTTCCGCTGCTATTTTCTAGTATCATATCTCTGATGTATATTGATATTCATTGTATATTGATCATTGTATCAAATATTGTATCAATGCTGTATATCAATGTATTATTCTTTTTCTTCCGCTGTGTTGTTTACTTAATTGTGTTATAAGCTCCGACGACTCAGATTCGAACGGTCGAATCTGCGGCATTCAAGTACGATATAAAGTATGGATGTCGATTTTCGAACGCGAAAAATCCGTATCGTCACATATAGTTTTTTGTACTATGAATAATATACAGGATGATAACATGATTTATCAAAATATATAAACATCCAAAATATCAACCAGTAGCATCCATCACAACCAATCATCAAAATAATAAATAAAATCCACAACAATTTCATAATTATTAATATCGGGTATATTATGGGCAGTAAATTCTAATTAAATTTAACTGTCAAATCAAATTCTATCAATTAATTCAGATGTCAATTTAAATGTCAATTAAACTTATCAAACAACAATCAATAAATTTCAGCCACTTTACGATATAAATTCTACTAACATAAAAATATATTAGTCAAATGTGAGCATATAAACACTCACCTCAGCGACTACAACTCGAGATAGATCCATGGTACGGTCTACGACGCGCGACATGATCTGACTCAACAGCTCACACTGAAGCTTGCACACTGGATATCGTGAATCCATACAGCACTCTTTCTTCTTTCAAATATATAAAACTTCCCTTTTTTTCTTATACATACACACACACACACACACACACACACACACACACACATATATATATATATATATATATATATATATATATATATTTATATAATTGGCTGTAGCACAAATAAGAGGAAGCAAGTAGCGTTTCAGCAAGGCTGGTCGGTTCGACTGGACGGCAGGAGGTGTCACAGGCGTTGGAAGGAGATCGTGGCGCAGGCGGTGGTGTCGGTTGGGAAGAGGGCGGCAGAACAGCAGTTTGTCTTTTTTTATTAGAAGGTGCGGCTGCTGGAGGATGGCCGGAGGGGCTGGGCACGACGGCGGTGAGCTGGAAGGGTGCGGCGGTGAAGGGGAAGGAGCAGGTTGTAATGACCCGAAAATTTTTAACGGTTTTTATAACGTAATTAACTAAATTTTTGCTTGAAATTTAATGGTAGATTATTGAAATGAAAATTTGATATTTGCAATGCGTCTATTTAAACGTAGCAAATGTCAGATTTTCATCAGAAAATATGAAAGTTAATTTTATTGTGTAATTTTATTAAATTTTAGATCTGTTAAATTTGATGATAATAAAATATTTTCAAAATATGAATATTTTTATATAAGAAAAATGATTGATATTTTCTGAGTGAGACGTCATCTTTCGTTTCATCAAATTTGGACTCTCTATCTTTGTTTATCTTGTTTTCAGCAAATTTGCTGCAGTTTGACAGCGAATATCTACTTTCAATAGGATGATCGTATCACTAATATTTGTGTACCATTCTATTCGTTTCGTTGTACTGATTTTCGCAGTATATTCATTTGGCTGTTTTGGTGTCCGGTATGCGGTGAGACACACGAAACGGTTAACCGTAACGGTCCGTCTTTTTATTTTTATACGATCATTCATTTTCCACTCTTTAAACCCAATGGTCACTAGCTATTAATAATTGATGGAATCCAACTATGGATCTTCACTCTTCCCATTGTTGTATTTATTATTCTGGTTCATGGATCTACTTATAGTCTCTTCATTCCCTCTCTTTTCATTCTAATATATGTAATAAAGTTTCCATTCACATTTTTGTAATCTGATCGTTTCATTTATCTACCTTGTTCATTTTGTTCATTTAATAATAATAAAGAGTTGAGAAAATATAAAGTTATACATATATAGTAAGAATTACACGCCCCTTCATTGGTTTGACCTGCTCTCAGTCATCTGCAATCGACACCTTCTCATCTTCTTTTCCCCTCTCTCCTCCGCATATGCCTACCTATGGCAGCAGCATAACCACCAGCATCCTCCATGCTTTCCGCCTCTCTGTCCCCACATCTGCCACCTGCCGACAACATCCCACCACCCACGGTGACAGCCATCACCATCGCAGACCCCATCTCCTCTTCCAACTCGCCCACGTTTCATGGTAGCCACCTTCCTCGTTTGCACCACCAAATGCAACCACCTGCCACCGAGACCACCCCTCCCTGCGCACCTCCCATGCATTTGCAGGAAGCACCGAAACCCGAATGCCACTTGACAATCGACTGCACAACTTCCAAGGCCAAACAGCCTCCTCGCCTACTGTTCAACGAACTTGCCAGCCTCAACACCCTAACACCGAGCCCTCCTTGTGAATAGCAATTCAACCCATACCACGCTCCGACAAAACACAGCCTTGTCCCTTCATCGCCTCTCCGACCGTGCTTCGCTTACTCACCTCATCCTCCCCGACTATCGCCACCACAGCCCTCGAATCCTTTCGTAACTGAGTAGATTTGCTTTATTTTGGCATTAAGGCTTCGTTTCCATTGTATTTGTTTTTTCAGGAACCCTCACATGGTATGAAACATTGAATCATAGAGCTTGCTTCTATTTCTTTCACCTTGTCAGCTTGTCCATATCAGCACCACGCAGTAGAGTTCCAACCTGAGCAACCGTGTTCTTCTTCTTTTATGTTAAGGTATATAGATGTTTATAGTACGTATATTATAAAAGAAGTATATATGTTTGCAGTATATCATATTATAAAGGAAAAATACATATAGTTTTTTAAGACAATAGCTTGCAGTTTGTATAAACGTTAGTTTGCATAAGTTATATATTTTGACAGTTTATGTAAATGTACAAATATTAGTTTATATAAGTTATAATATGTTGTCTATATATATAAAAGTTTTCATAGGATCTGTTTGGTTATATATATATATATATATATATATATATATATATATATAAGTTATATAAAATCTATTTGTTCGTATATGTATAGGTTTACATAAGTTTATATATGATCAAATTGAATTATATAAGTATACCAGTATGTATGGCACATCCGCTGGATGTATTCAAAGAAAAACTTATGTTTATTTTGTTTTAGTAAAAAAAAATGTGTGATCTAACTTGTAGTTTCAATAAATAATTATAACTCATAAAAGTATTAATTATATTATGTTTTGGCGCATAATCTAAAAACTTAGAAAACTTATAATTATATAGTAAAATTGAGGATTGTAATTAGTAGGATAAAAAGAGGAAAAAATAATGAAGGTGGAATATGCCATTGAGAAAGATAGAAAGTAGTGTGCATCAATGGAAATGCGGCTCGATAATGTGTACGTTAGAATTGGGAAAAATACCCGTAGGTTAGCATAGAATGCTAAAGAGGGTGTTTAGGTAATTTCAAAAGCTTCAAATATGACATGTTCTATGGACGTATGCACATGAAAAATTTAGCAAATTCTAGATTAGTTCAAAAGTTTTCATGCGTAGCTACGAATGCCAAATTATATGAAGCCATTTAAATGCTTCCAGCATTAAAATTTTCCTTAATTTTCGATAGAAGTTCTTGCATGAGAAGTTCATAGCATATGTTGTGTGCAACATATGCTGAAAATCTGATATAGTAGCTATAATAATGAGCTCAAACAAAAGAATATTCACAAAAATGTCGGCATGGAAATCCAATACTAATATAAATATTTCACATGCGAGAAAAAATATAAATGATAAATAGAATGATAATCAAACAAAAATTGCAATAGAAATACCAACCAACCATTCAATAAATGTGTGCATCATTATAAAAAATGAGGTAAAAGACTTTGATATAATAAAACTACATGTGACTAATTTTACTCAATTACATTTGGAACTATAACTTTATGCATTTGGAACTGATCTTTCATAGCATGCAGCAACATGAAGCTCTTCTTTGCATGGTTGTTATTGTCTTAGCGGCTCTCATATGTAGAATTTTTTTCATGTCATGGACTGATAGATTCAATAGGGATTCCAACACTACTCTTGCTTTGATCATACAGATATTGTTTTAACATCCTTTGTAGCACTCTTATATGAGAAGATGCCCTTTTTGTTGAAAAAAAAGACAATGCTACTTTTGTTAAAGAAAACAAAATCAAGCTCAGATTTCAATCACAACACATTTCATACACTAATTATATATAAAAAAGGTACTATGAATAATAATATAAATTCACATAACTATGAAACTTACATGTTCTGAATCCCTACTAAAAATGAAAGTTTAAACACCTCATTTTCAGTTATATTTGTCATAAAAGATTTTAGAACATGATGAATATAAGAAATTTTGTCAAATTTGAACTGCGGAAAAAATTATTTAGTACAAAATTGCATCTTTCATTTACCAATAACAACATTTGTGTCCATGTTACATGCCAATTCTAAATCTATGACATTTTAATATTTTTCAAATGTTCGTCGTTGATCAATAAGACATGTTGATTAAAAACTTCACACATACAAAAATCTCATATGGTAAATAGAAAGTTGTGATATGCATGTAGAAAGACCCAAAATAAACTATCCTTTCGCCAGTGCAAGCAATGCAGGTATCTTGTGCTAGATGTCATTACACCCATGGAATGTTGAAGCTGATAACTGTTTACAAATGATAGAGTGTTGCTCTACAAATTTACTCATCAGTAACACGCTATATCCAAACATAATACCCCCAGATTATTGATTAAATTATTTATAAATTGCAAATCATATTAACATAAAATGGTCATGTTGGGTAACCAAGCATCCTACACCATAAGCATTTCTAATATAGATGCATGATGAAGCAGTTTGCATCTAGCATAAATTAAATGGCTGATGATTTTCAAATTTTATAGTTAAAAGACAATGATCTGTACAGTGATCAGAAACTATTGTTTGGGAATCTTAACTTTGAATAGATCAACCAAAGATTTTTCATATTCAATTTTTAATTATGAATAAAATTGTTGTCTCAACGGTTAATTTCAAAAGCTCTAGAAATACCCCAAATGCAGCATATTATCTTCAATTCTTTTTAATATTCCACCATTTTAAATTTAACTAATAATTACTGATAAAGCAATAAACAACAAAAACATACCTAATAAACATAGGGTCTGTGGTGCTTGAATGTACATAAGCAGTTTGAAAATAAGACATAAGTTGTACAAAAAATAAATCAACTTAATTCATATAATTTATATTATTATTTTTTGACTACTATTTTCAAAAGACTAATCAAATGTATGATGTAAAATAATTTGGAAATGCTATGAGCTTGATAATCTTTTCAAGATTGCATTTAGCCTATAGAAAGACCTCTTAATAGCATATTATCCATCACTTGGAGTGCATAAACTAATCAACTCAATAAAAAGAAACTAATCACGATTGAATGAGATTAAAAGTGAAAATAAAGCCTTTTAAAATATAAAATTCATATAGTAAAACCTCCTTATAAGTTGAATTTTTCGAGTGATTAGTCTCAGTTTATACAAAGCCTCATTTACTTCATAACTTGAACACATATGCCCCAAACTAGCAACTTCGGAGAAACCAAATGTATTCAGTCATAATCACGACCATTTTGTGATTCTAGTCTTTAGTTTTTTGTTTGTTCACTTTTATCAAATTCTCGGTAAAATGTAAAAATTAGATCTCAAGTGCAATGTCACAAACATTTCTTCAATTCTGCAATCGGTACCTCTAAAGATAAAAAGTACCAATCATAACGTAATAAAAGTAACTGGATAAAGGTAGATTAGAATTGAACTTCAAAATCTAAGAAACAATACCTTGGAAGCAGCAGAAAGTAGCAATGATAAAGAAGATCAAACTGGTGAAGGATAGATCCACGAAATTGATAATTTTGGGGAGAATTATCTAACAAAATCGATAACTTTTTATGCGGAATTTGAGAAAACCTAATATTTGTAAGAAAAGTTTGATATCTCGTTAGTTGAGAACGTAGGGAGAAGGAGGATTCTGAAAGATGCATGGGGAAATAATGTCATGCGCTTGCTGTTCAGTAGATGAGAACGTGACAGATACGAAGGACAATTGTATCCTCCTTATGAATCAAAAACTTCAAAAGGACATTTTAGTTGTTTCAAAAGCTTCAAAATGGGGTATTCCTATTATATATAGATATATATATATATATATATATTATAATAAAGTAAGTTTATATTAATTTTTATAATAAATATTGATTTAAAAAAGTATTTATATTAGTTTATATATAAGTTATATATTAGTTTATATATACTAGTATACATGAGTTGGTTTCAATATATATATATATAGAAAGATTTTATTATTATAGGTGTTTAAAATTAAATATTAATTTGAAATTATATATATAGATTTTATTTTAAATATGTGTTTTCAAATTGAATATTGGTTTAAGAAAAAAAATTATAATATACATTTCGTTTCAGTTTGTACCAAGCTGATTTTAATTTGTTTCATCGATTCCTAATTATCAGCTTTGGTCGTCGAATCCGTGTTCACCTTGCTTTGCTTTGAAATTTATCGTTTGGATTTATCGATTGTTGGGTTCGTGATTGAATCCGTAGCTTATCGTGTTGTCTAATTTCTCTAGCCTGGAAAGGTGAGCAATCGCTCACGATTAACATTCTTATATTCAATAAATTTAATTCATCTTGAAAATACAATTGTAATATGTTGTTAAATTGAATTGTTAGTTATTTAATTTTTAAATATGTTATGTCATTATTTGCACCTATTTACCTATGACATATGATACCGCAACCTATTATACATGTGTGTGTGTGTATATATATATATATTTATATTTATATTTCTTAATAATGATATATGCATGTTGTTGATATGTTATATTATTATCATCATATTTGTTCTCACTCTGCAAGTTCCCTGTTAGTTTAGAAATCCCTATGGGTTGAAATGATACATACCCGAACGATATTATAGATTAAGGGAAAATCGTTATGGATTGAAATGATAAATCCAAGCGATTTTCATTAATTTTGAATTTTAGGATTGCGGGTTGAAATGATATACACCCGTAAATATTAAATTATTGCAGATTGAAATGATAAATATCCGTGTCACTTGACCATAAGATAGAAAATTATATATGGACACCGTTGGTCTATATTTTGAAAATGATTTCCAAAGTTTAAAAGGAAATATATGGGTTTTAATGAATATTTATTTTTGAAATATAATATATAAATGCTATTTTTATATATGTATAAAATTTAGATTTTTAAAATAATATGTTTTAGAAATTTTAATTTATAAGTTAGTTTTGAAAAATATAAAACTTTAAATTTTACTTATGAATTTTATTATTTTAAAAGTATATAAAATTAGATTTAATATAAAATATATTTAATAATAAGATTTAATTTAATAAAATTTAATTTAGTTAGTATATAATATGTTTAAACATTTATTTAAATTTATATTAATATTTTAAAATAGATTTTTATAACATAAATAATAGAGGTTGGGAAGAATAAATTAATGTTGACTTGGAATTTAAATTGGGTAATAATTGAATTTGAATAAATATTTATTTAAACTTATTGATTTTTGAGGTTTTGAAAGATATGATTTCTAACTTGATCCGATAAAAAGTGATTAAATGAATATTCTCAATTTTAAGTAAAATTGAGATTGAATATTTAGTATTGATTTAGATTTATAAATTGAGATTTTATTTAATTGTTATTAAAATGATTAAGTGAATATTATCTAATTTGAATAAAAATTAAGTTAAGTGTTGAAATCTAAATGAAACTTATATTGAAAATGTTTAAATATTTAAACGTTGAATCTTATTGGAATTGAAGAGATAGTTCAAACCCGAATTTGAAATCGATAAAAATTGAAATGGCTATTGAGAATTTGGATTGAATCTTTGACCTTTGAAATTGAAAGTGTTGAACAGGGATTTATTAAAATTGGATTTTGGAATTTAAGCTGATTTGAATCATTTTGTGAAATTGGGGGAAACTATTTTTATTATATAAAGTATTTTTAATATGTATAAGCTATTTTAACATATAAATTATTTTAATATATAAACTATTTTAATTTATAATTACTTTTAATATATATATATATATATTATTTTTAGTATCAAAACTGTTTAAGTCAAAAGTGTTATGATTTCAAAAGTATTATGATTTTCAAAAGTGTTATGATTTCGAAAGTGTTATAATTTTGAAAGTGTTACGATTCTAGAAATGAATACTATTTATAGTGTATAAATGATATTGAATTGATATGGTTTTGAAATGAATATTATATTTTGATATGAATTATTAACTATTTGAAATGAACCGACCACGGTGTGAAATTAGCGTTTGGTTGTCAAAGAGACCGAGATCGGATATTGTCATACTCTCTGCCAATTCTAAAAACCACTTTAACAACTGTGTACATAGTATAGATTCCAGAATGAAGTAGGATGGTTGGTTGGCGACGATTCTATATGAGGTATTAATGTAGCCCTGACTCCCACGAGTTAGCTTGATGTGGCTAAAACAAGAGCTATACCGTGCCAAGTGAGGTCACATCTCCGATCGAGCACATTTCTTCGATACCATTATATTGCTTTTGTCATTTGATTGGGTGCACCTTTGATTTAGGAGTGTGACATGAGGTGGGCGGTAGTAGCTGATATGCGTTACCACCAGTCCGGGAGTGCAATTGGTATATCTACCCTGGCATTGCCTCGAGTGCCTTGTCGCATGCCTTATCGCGCCTTCCACGAGTTTGTTTTGTACCATATCTACGGAGTGCCCTCTGGGTAAACTTCACGAAGGAGCATACATTACTGTATAGACTATGGGAATATATAAAATGTATTAAAGGGGATAGGGGTAACACAATAATTCTACTTTAATAGTTTACTTCATTATAGACATACTATAATAGCGTATATTACTACATAGTAGATTGTTCCATGGATCCTTAGAGGATGGAAATCCTAAACATCCTTTAAGTTACTTGTATTTCAGTTGACATTTCACTTGAGTGAAATTTACTGATATAAGAATGTTAATCCTCACTTGAATGTTTGTGTTTTGCTTTATGCTCGGGTCAGACTGAGTGTCACAGCGTTTGAGACTCACCTTTGGAGATTGGAGCTTCCCTTGAAGATATGTCTTGTCTGTTCCACTTTTGATTTGTTTTTCCACTGCTTATGTTTGTATTACTTTGTGTCTGTGATTCTGTGATTAATTTAGTTGCTGTATATACTGAGTTTTGCCAAATGTAAATTAACAATCTGTTGTTTTGAGCAATTCAAGTCTAACATGTGCGGATGCAAATGGTTTGAAATACCGGGTTGTTACACAGGTGATGGCAGCAGGCAGTGGAAGAGGAGGGAAGGTGTGGCTCGCTGTTGGGTTTCCTTATCTTTTTGTAGTGGTGGTTGGAAAGTACGATGGGGAAGGAGGGAGATGCGGCAACAACTGAAGGTAAGGGGGAGACAGGCGTGGCGATTGGCAGTGGTGCGGCGGTGGGCGTGGAAGGTTGGTGATCGAGGTAGGATATATATATATATATATTTGATGTTTTTTTAAGCTTTCTATTCGTAAAAGACGATAGTGTAGAAGATAATAAAGAGAGGGGAGGAGATGACGTGCCACGCATGAGAACAGCTCATGCGAACTTTATTATAGCTCAATTTACCAATTCAATTCACTCTTCATGTACTCGTTCAATTGTTTTATTCTCGTATAACAATTCAACAATTTAATTGACCAAATATGTATACTTATTTTTTTTAAACATGAATAAATTTTACTAACAAATATATATATATATATATATATATTTGTGTGTGTGTGCTTATTTATTTTCAAATGGCAGTTCTAAACTTATATAAAAATTCTGGTAACAATGAACCCTTATATATGTAATAGCAATCCCCGTTAACTCGGACCAAAACAATGCACCGAACAAACCGAGAATCCAAACACGCAAAATGAAACACCGTTGTGATCAGTGTGTCGATACGAACACGTTAGCTCACAGAAAACTGGTTATTTAATGCTTGAGTGAAATTCGATATTTACGCAATATCAGTTGTCGCTACCGTAAATTGATCGTATAAATCGATTTAAACGAAGCTAACAAAAGCGGAATTCGACGAAACGAACGTCGATATTTTTATTATAAATTTTTCAAAAAATATTTTCATAAAAAATATTTAAATTTTCGAAACTAAATTTTTTACTGTTTTATTAACGACTAATTTTTATGTTAAATTTCAAATCGTTTAAAATATTCGTTTTATAATTAATTCATATTTTATTCTTTTCAACTAATCGTATGCAACATTAATTTAAATTTAACTTTCAAATCCCCAACTTAAATCAATGTCAATTTAATCAAATTGCCTTTCAAAAGAACAGTAAATTTCAGAATCATTATAAGGAAACTTCCGAATCATTATAGAATTTGAAACTAAGTATTTTGTTAAAATATAAGGTTGAGCTTATGTAACACCTAAATTGAGAATGTAGTAATTTAAAACAAGTTTAAATTGTTGAACATGCTTTTTATTTAAAACAAATATGATGATCTGTATATACTCTTCGAAGGTAGTGGAGTATTATACGAGCATAAATTTGATGTTATGTTATATGAAATGGTT
This sequence comes from Allium cepa, assembly GCA_030765085.1. Taxonomy (NCBI): domain Eukaryota; kingdom Viridiplantae; phylum Streptophyta; class Magnoliopsida; order Asparagales; family Amaryllidaceae; genus Allium; species Allium cepa. The sequence continues at coordinate 750,035,363 of CM060931.1, read as the reverse complement.
TAATATTACGACATGCTATTTGGATAAAAAGAAAGTGATAAAAGATATCAGTATAATTAAGAACCAATAGGATAAGTACGTAAGCTATATGTAGATCGTTTTATTAGTAAGATTGTTCTTGATCCAATATTCGAGTATATGATTTCTAGGTGGTTTATACCAGTCCGAACAAGGATTTTTCACTTAATTATTAACGGCGAACACTTGATATGGATTCTTGATATGATCACATAGTTTTCTATCATAGTATATGGATATGTAAGGAGAATGGATGTTTCCAATCAAGGAACTTGATCGAAGTTCGCACTAGAGAGGTCAGGTGGACTATACTAGTTTGGAAGTGGAAATTTATGTGATCGAGCAAGTTATTGGGATTGATAATGTAAGCAAATGATATATGTACATCGCACGGGCTTTAGTACATTTGTATACTATGTTCATTGGCTTAGGGAGAGTTTAAGGAATGACTCCTTAATTTGTTCTATGGTGACATGAATAATCGTCTAAGTAACAACCTAAGGCCGTTAAGCATAAGGTATGCTTAGTTGACAAATTAACATCCTTGTGGGATGAGAGGGTTTGGACTTAAGCAAACCATAAGCTTAGTTTGTCAGTAATTAGGCTGCCATAAGTATTGATGTGTGATTGTTTTTTGGTTAGTCTTGTTGGAATTTTGAGGATGAAATATTCTAAGTGCAGGAGAATGTAACGACCCGGAATTCGGACACTTCGTATTTAAATATCTCAATTATTTAGATATTTGAATCGTGGATTAAATGTTATTAAAATGATTTAATAAGCTTCTTAACCCCATTTTGAATCATAAGTAATGATGGTAAACTTGTTTTGGAAAAATATTTAAAAAATATATTCTTTGGAAAATATAGATAATGTGACTGAAAATCATTTTATCGATAAATAGTCGTTTTCTCTACAAATGTTGTTCGAACTTTTTCTACATATCTAATTAATCACTAAGGAGGTAATTAGCAGTTAAAAATACTTTCCTACTTATGGCTAACTAAATGTGATGATGTCATAAGATATTTTAAAATGAGCAAAAAAGGAAGATGAGCAAATGATGAAACATTTAACTCTTAAGCTAATGATCAAATGAACACATTAATAACTAATTAACATGCACACCTCTTCATTGAGTTTGGAATGTTCTAGAATATTCTAATGGATAGGAGATATTATCATGGTGAGGGTATGACGGTATTAGCCTAAAGGAGAAGTGACGTAAAGGAGAAGTGTGCATAAATGGAAATGCTTTAGTTTTAAGCATATGATAAAGCGGATGTGATGAGTGGTAAGCCTTCCAAGGGAGGTGAAAGCAACCTTATACTTAACCAATTGAAGCCTATAAATACAGGGGATGGCTTCACTTAATAATCACAAATTCACCAAGCTTGAGAGGAGGGTTGAATATGGTGGAAGTGCTTAAGCACTAATCCACTAATTATTCTCTAACTTTTTTCAAAAGTTAACCAAATCTCTTCTAAACTATGGCTATAAGCCTAAGACATCATGGGAAGCATGATTAGAAAGTAAGAAGTCGGAGGAGGTGAGAGGAAGAGGGGGTGTCTTGGATCGACCGTGAGCATGAAGGAGATGGCAGAAGGGCGGCTTTGGTTTGGAAGTGCTAAAGGTTGGACCTTTAGGCTTGTGTTAATATTAGAGGGTGGTTCTTTTGTTCTTATAGCTTTATCCTTGAGTTAGGTATGGATCCAAGTGAGTTATCTCACTATCTCTTAAGTATATATTGCGTATGTACATGTTGTATGCAAAGTATAATAGTTAACGTGACATTAACTAAGTAATTATAAGCTTTGGACCGTCTTGCTTTTGAAAGGAAATGATAACATTATATTCTATAACCTCATTTCTATTACCCTCTTAAACATATAGCATGGCCTTGACTTGATGTTTGAATGGTTGTTTAACTTGTATGTTAAATTGAAGTAATTTTGAAAGTGTTTGAAATGAGAATAGTAGTTATAAGTGCACATCCGTTGTTTTTGGGAATTTTTATAAATAAATTTGAAATTCTTAGGGATTTCATTCCACAGATTTAAGTACTATGACGGTAGTACATACTATAAAATTTTCAAGTCTCAAATTATTTGTAACGACCCATAATTTCTGTCATTTGAAATTCGTATATTTAATTGATTTTAAATATTAACAAGTAAGTTGAATAAATTTTATTTCGAATATAAGGATTTAATTGGATAATCAAATCGATAATTTAATATTTGAAATTACAGAAATAGCTAGAAATCGGGTTTAATGTGAAAAAAAATGATTTATAAAGTTGTATTAAATCATACTGGAGTTAGAATGATGTTATAGAACTTTTAAAATCGAATTAAAAGTTAATTTGTGGAAATTGAATATTTTAATATTTAATTGACGAGTTAAAAATAGTTATTTTTCAAACAGTCCTGGATTTCGATGAAACCAGTTTCATCGGATCCGTAATGTTATATTATTATAAGATTTCAAATTTCGTGTCAATCGGACTTACGTTTTGTCCGGGGCAAGCTAAAACGCGTAGAAATCGGTTTGAGTAAATTTTTAATTTAAATAATTCGATTCGAAAACTTATCTCCCATATTTGATCGAATTGGCTCCTGATACATATTCCATTGCGTTCGGAATGGGGGTAAAACATTATAAACGCCAGGCGACACGCTTCGTTTGGAGTTCAGAAAAATTTCGGGTGAATAGTGTCGCGTAATTTTCTATAAAAGGCCACCATAATTCACATTTAAACCAAAACCCTAACCCTAATTCTTCAGGCCGCCATTTTTCAATTCAATGGCCCGAAAACATCTCACTTTCTCCCTCAAAATCAATCAATACGTAAACAATTACGTAAATCTTCCAACTAGAAAAATGTCGGGCTCGTTGAGATCCATCAATCCAACGGTGGTGATTGAATAATTCGCGACATGGAGAGAGTAAGGGGCTCGCGTTCGTGGTCAGTTCGTGCACGTGTTTTGAGGTCAGGGGCTGACCGTGCTCACCCATATCTTGGCCGATGGTGGCACTGGTGATGGCCTTCGTCGTGGCGTAGGTCGATCGTCTTCAAAGTCGACGTGGAGGTTGCAAAAATTCGAAGAAAATGGCGGCTATGAGTTAGGTTTTGGTTGCATGATAACCTAGAGGAGAAGAAGAAAAGGGTTGCGGCCCTAATTTGCTGAGTTGAAATCCAACGGCCCAGATGCGAGTGAGGGTTTTATAAAAGGAATTTGTAAATTATTAAATATTTACATTCGTTTAAACTTTAAAACGTCATAACTTGTTCATACGAGGTCGGAATTTGACGAAACGACCTGCGTTGGATTTGTATTGTCGAATAATACGCGATGGAGCTGGATTGGAATAAATTGGAGTTAGTGAAATTTTTGGGTAAAAATTAAACGCGCGTTTAATTTTATTTGAAATAAAACACTACGACTGTTATTGGAAGCAAGGTGAGAACTTCTCACTCAATCGAATCTTTTTCGATTTAAATTTTAAATAGTTAAAATTAAAATTGCTTGATTGTGTTTGTTCTATGCTTGGATGATAAATTGCTATATGTTGTATTGAAATAGACCCTATACGCCGTATATTAAGCGGAGGTTATTTATTAAACACATATACCGCGATATTTCACTGTGAAGTGGAATTGGTATTATATATGTACTTGGAGTTGATTTCCCGCATTATATAGCGGATGAGACCCTATTGCGCCGCATAATAGCGGATAATATTTTATAAATCCCATATACCGCGATATTTCGTATTGAAATGGGATTGGTATTGTGCTAACATCTATGGATGCAGGGAAACAGGTTGGAGGGATCCAACTGGATTCCTCACCCGTATTGATTTATTTACAAATATTGTGATATATTCTGTTATCATATGATATATGATGTTTTGGATGCCGTGATTGTTATATTTAGTGTTGTTGTTGCATTGGGCCTATTTTGGAAAATTAAAAGTGTTAAAGTGATGATTTTCAAATTTAAAAGGATTTTTAAAGTGATTTTTTTTGAAAGTATACGTTTTATTAAATTTTGGAATTGATTCATTTTAAATAAACAAACGTTAAAATTTTAATGTTATAAATTTATGGTTTTTAAGAAATATAGTTGAAATGTGATTTTTGAAATATGGAGTTAATGATTTTTTTTTAAAATAATTTAAATGGTGATTTTTGAATTTATTATAAAAGCTTTTTATATATAAGATTTATAAAATTTGATTTTTTTTAAATCAAAGAGGTGAAATTATAAAGAAGTTTTAAAGACGTTTTAAAATAATGTTATAAATGGATTTTATAAAAGAATAGAATCTACGGTTTGTGAAGTTATAAATGAATGAATTTGTGAATAGAAAATTATAAGCAATTTGCTTATAATTTGGATTTTGGCGTGTAAATGGGATATGGATAGAATGGGTTAATAAAGTGCTTTTATAAGTTGAAGCTGTTATAAAATATAAATGGAATTTATAAACATTGTTTTATAAATCTGAAATCGACTTATTTTGATAAGTTAATTATTATAGCTTATTAAAGGAGATATATCCACGATTTTGGACAGTGGATAAAATAAAATGTGTGGAAATGTTGAAATTGGTCAACGAAGTATATTCACTATTTTGGACAGTGAATATTATATTAAAGAAATGTTTTGGGGAAGTAATATTTTAAATAGAATTAAAACGATTTAAAGATGTTTTTAAAATGTATTAAGTATCGAAACCATAGATTTCAACTTTCATTGTTGAAATAGACGTTTTCGTGAAATAAAAGGAAATAGTGGACTATAACACTGTTGTTATAGTAAATGATTTTCGAAAGGAAATGTTTATGTAGTATTGGAATTTATATATCTATCTTAATTTCGAATCCCTATACTAGTGATTTTGGGTTGGCGTAACGATGTTTTTATGAAACATTCATTTTGACTCAAATAAATGTGTTTAAGAGAATGTTTTCCTTAAGAATAAAATATATACTTTATTGTGATTTAAGTATATTGAATATTTTCCAAATGTTGAAAATAAATAGATTTGTGAATTACATATTATTAAATAAGTATGGAAATGTTTTTCCAATATGAAGTGAAATGTTTTGAGATTATGTCTTTTAAAGATAAATTGAAAAGTGATTTGAAATTTGTTTTCAAATGGTTGAAGTATGGAAAAAATATATCTTGTAAAGATATTTTTGGAAAATAAATAATTTGGGAAATTATTTGGAATCTGGTGATGTTGTGCATATCTATTGATAGTTAAATAACCGACTATCAATATTTACCTTTAAATGGGTATTCGCTATGATTTGCTGGAATTTGAATGCCACACTTATTTTAAAATAAGCGCTTGTTATTCGGTTTAGCCGGGAGAGGACCTTTGGGTCATAAATCCCATTCCGAATAGTGATACGTCGTAATGGATAGCATTTGAAGACCGGTGTTGAAGACCAGATATTTTCGAAAACGGAAAGATTACCGTCGAATGTTTCTACATCGGCTGATCTCCGATATAGAAATTTTATCACCCTTTGTGATGGGAATTCCGGACATGATTAGTGAATATTCGGATTGCAAGGGCTTCTTTGGAAGTGCCTTCGGTTCCGTTCGATCCCGGAACGGACTTGTATGGATGTGTGTCTGGCGTTACAATTTGAGATGTAAAGTTGGTTTCTATCAAACACATTTCTGTTGGTGGCGGAGAATTTATTTTCTTAGCTTAACACCCTTCTCTGAGACGTACGAGCTCAGAGGTTATGTAGTTGATGGTTACTAGTAATATATTCCTAATTTGGTAACGTGGCATGCTGAGTGATGTTGATCATTTGTTGATCAAAGCACAGCTTTTGTATAAAGCGTAGCTTTGTGGACGAGACTTCGTCGGACCTCACACCCCGGTAATGGTCAAAACAGGAAAGATACGGCAAGGTTATTAGGGGATAGCGCCCCCTTAGTGTATGTCATTCTTTCCGGATAGAGGTGGTATCATGGTATGGAGCCCAGATACTTAACCTATGTTGTTGCTGCAATTTTATTACTTTGTGGTTGTTGGTGAATCCCGGATACAGGTCGGTTACGATCGGGGGATGGCATACTCGTGTCAGTAGTTACCCAACTAGGGGTAACCCGGCCTTGTGTTGGCAGAGATCCAGTTAGGTTCTTAGGGCGTCTTTCCAGAGGCGTACCCATGTGGCAATGGGAAGTTCCTTGGCCTGACCATTTGTTGGAAATCCAAACTCCAATACGCACCTTGTTCGGATTTAGTTATAGAACCTGCCATTTACTTATGGTGGTCACCACTGTTTAGATGGTAGCTGTAGCAGGCATACGATACTGGTCGTATGTTGGCTAAGATTTATATCATACTTTCGAAATGTTTTCTGCACTTTGCACTTATAATAATAATATTGAAAAGAAATTTATGTATCAAGCATATTTAACTATCATAAGGAGAAATCTCCTCCGATTCTGCGTTTGCATTGTGTGTGCGTGCGGGAGGCCTTATGGTAGTCACATTTTCTAAAAGCATTGCGAATCTATTTAAAAATATATATTTCTTTGTTTGTTTTTAAAGAATAACTGTTTTAAGTTCTCACACCAGTCACATGACTGACTTGGAGTTTATTGTTTCCCTTCCTAAACTCTGGGTACCCACCAATTTCCACACGGGCAGTCTAGAGTCAGGTTATCAGGTCATTCTGTAATTCAGGAGTTGCTGTAGAGATCTGGAGGCAAGCTGGATGGCATGGCGTATCAACTAGTATATAGTATTTCTTTTCCGCTGTTTGTTGTTGTAAACTCTGATAATGTAATGTAACGTGATGTGATGTAACAACTGATATAGTTCTTTGTTTTAAAGATATTCATTTATCTATTATATGTTGTTCCGCTGCGATATGTGAGATTTCGTTATTGTTTCTGTTTGATTCTTCTATTTTCTTCTTCTTCTACCTTTTCTTCTTCTTAAACCCTAAGGGTTTGGTTTGTCGGCCTTCGATTGCTCGGCAGTAGATACAGTGGACGTATTAATGTCAATTTTCGAGCGTCGAAAAATCGCGTTCCTTACATTATTTGTTTATGTGATTAAAACTAGTCGCAAGGATTGTGCATTTCAATGTTGTTTTAACAAGGACTTCAAAGCACTTATAAATGCTGTAGTAAGTCGCTTATGATTTTAAATGTTTAAAATGCGACATTTTGGCTAGTTTTTTTAAATGGTTTACAAATTCTTTTTATGGAAGTTATTATAATATGCATTTGAGTATGTGAAAAAAAAGTCAAAGTTTAAATATAGTTTTAATGATTGTTTATGAATTTTGGAAGTGAAGTGCTGCAAAATGACAAAATGAAAAATATGTTTTTAATCAGACTTCTAAATTAGTTATTTCAAGTAATATTTTACATTGATATATAAAAAATATTCACAAGTATTTCTAAAGTTTGATTATATATATATATTAATTTTGACAAAGGTGATTGATTAGTCTTAACACTAAAAGCTAACGAGTAAACTTGTATGTTTGCGAGATTCAAGAATGTGGTGTCTACACAAGGCTTGGAGAAACCAGTGCCCAAACTTGTAGGCTCACTCTTGAATAAGGAATGGTATAAGTTGAAATGTTGGAAATGTTTTAGTCTTGTTGTTTACTCACTATTTAAAAATGGTAATTAACTTTACCTAACAATAAAAGCCGACGAATATCTATTTCTAAGAGTTAAAGATTGATGTCGATTACGGATGGAATAATATAGCTCTAATCTATCAGGGCTCCCTCTTAAACGAGGAATAGTTAAGTCAGGAAAGTCATAAATGAGCTAAGCATATGAATAGTGATTTGTATAAGCAATGGTTTTTGACTAGATAATCGAATAGTCGATTATCGATCTTAACCGAGTACAAACTTAGACCTTTAAAATGAAGATTTGCAAGGATAATAACAAGTAAGAAAATGATTTGGTTTGTTTTAACAATGTGTTAATCGCATTCATCTTTAACCCTTTTTTATTTTACTTTGGGATGTTGTTAGATCTTTATAAGAATGATTTAAAGATAAGCATAAGCGAAATGGTTTTGGGTTTGTTGTGACAATGTGTTAAAAACATTCGTTTTTAACTCTGTAATGACCCAGAATTTCAAATACTTTCTATTTAAATATCTGAATTATTTAAATATTTGAATCTTTGATTAAAATGGTTCAATAAGAATTTTCATCCCCTTTTAGATCATAATTAATGATGGTAAACTTGTTTCGGAAGAATGTTTATAAAAATAAATACTTTGGATAAATATCGATAATTTGACTGCGAATCGTTTTATTGCTAAACACCTATTACTCAACAAAAGTTGTTCAAACTTTTTGCTCGTGTCTAATTAATCATTATGAAGATAATTGGCAACTAAAACTATTTTAATTCCTATGGCTAACTAGATAGAAAATGAGCAACTAAGGAAAATGAGCAAAAATTGAAAATAATTAACTCTTAAGCTAATATCTCATGTACATATTAGCCACTAATTAAACACTCTCCTCTTTGGAAGGTTCTAGATGCTTCCTATAGGATAAGAGATATTATGGTAAGCTTATAACAGTAATTAGACTAAAAGGAGAAGTGACATAAAGTAAAAGTAAGCATAAATGGAAATGCCTAAGTGTAAAGCAAATGATAAAGTGGATTTGATGGGAGGTAAACCTTATAGGGGGTGAGAGCGAGCTTATGCTTCACCATTTTAAGCCAATAAATAGAGGTTAGGGGTTCACTTAATAATCACAAATAAATTCCTAAGCTTGAGATGAAGTAGGAGGGTTGAAAATGGTGGAAGTGCTTGAGCGCTAATCCACTAATTACTCTTTAACTTTTTCAAAAGCTAACCAAATCTTTTCTAATCTCTTTTAAAATTTGGATTTGGGCCTAAAACATCATAGTAAGCATGATTAGAAAGTAAGAAGTGTGAGGAGGTGAGAGGAGGAGGGGGATCAATGGACGGGCCGTGAGCTTGGGAAGCGGAGGAAGAAGGCGGCTTTGGTTTGGAAGTGCTAAATGTTAGACCTTTAGGCTTGTGTTGATGGAAGGAGGTGGTTCTCTGGTTCTTATGGCATCATGCCTGGGTTAGGCATGGATCTAAGTGAGTTATCTCACTGTCTTATAAGTATATATTGCGTATATATATGTTGTGTGCAAATTATAAAGTTAAAGTGACATTAACTAAGTGAAGTCATAAACTTTGAACCCTCTTGCTTTTTAAAGCAAATGATAAATTTATATCATATAACCTTACTTCTATTACCATTTTGAACATGTGGGATGGTCTTGACTTGATGTTTAAGTGTTTGTTTAACTTATGTGTTAAACTGAAGTAAGTTTGAAAGCATTTGGAACAAGAATAGTCATTATAAGTGCACTTTGGAATCTCTTGTTATCGAGAATTTTTATAAATAAATAGAAAGATATTCTTAGGGATTTATTTCTATGGTTTTTAAGTATCCTAGTGTTAGTACTTACTATAAAAATTTCAAGTCTTAATTCTTTTGGTTAAGTGGTTAAAACTAATTGCAAAGATGGTTCTTTTCAGCGTTGTTTTAACATGGACTTCTAACAGTACTTATAAATGCCGTAGTAAATCAGTTACGGTTTAAAGTCTTCAAAATGTGATGTTTTGGCTAGCTTTTCATGATTTAAATGGTTTCTATATTATTTTCTTAATAAATTCTTTTGAAGGAAGTTCTTATAAGATGCAATTGAGTTTGAAAAAAAGAGTAGAAGTTTCAATATAGTCTTAATGACTATTTATGAATTTTGAGAGTAAACTGCTGTAAAATGTAAAACATGTTTTTAATCAAACTAATAAATTGGTTATTTTCAAGTAAAAATTTACTTAGTTATTTAAAACCTATTTACGAGTATTTCTAAATTATTATATATATATGTTTTGACAAAGATGATTGACAATGCTTAATGTTAATAAGCCATGATTAAACTTGTCCCTTTGTGAGATTCAAAAATGTGGTGTCTACGCAAGGCTTGGAGCAACCAGCTCTTGAACGAGGAACATGTTAAGTTGAAATGTTAGAAACGTGTTAATCTTGTTGTTTCCTTAAAAAGATAATTCACTTTTCTTAACATTAAAAGCCGATGAAGTAGGTTTATCTATTTCTGAGTGTTAAAGATTAAAGTCGAGTAGGGATGGAGCAATAGAGCTCTAACCTATCAGGCTTCCCTCTTGGACGAGGAATAGTTAAGTCGGGAATGTCGGAAATGAGTTAAGTATGCGAACATTGATTTGTATAAGCAATTGTTTTAACTAGATAATCGGTTAGTGAACTACCAAATTTAACTCATTATTAAACTTAGATCTTTAAAACAAAGGTTTGCAAAGATAGTAACAAGTAGGAAAATGATTTGGATTTTTTATGATAGTGTGTTAATCGCGTTCATCTTTAACCTTTTTTAATTATACTTAGGGATGTAAATAGATCTTTAAAAGAATGTTTGAAAATAAGCATAAGAAAAATGGTTTTGGGTTTGTTGTGACAATGTATTAATCACGTTCATCTTTAACCCTTTTCTATTTTACTTGTGAATGTAAATAAATCCATAATAATGTTTTAAAGATAAGCAAAAGCGAAATGGTTTTGGGTTTGTAGTGACAATGTTTAACTAACATTAGCCTTAAAACTTTTTGAATGGATTAGTGAAAGTACTTAGATCCTTAAAATGGATATATTGAAGTATAGGAAAAGTGTAAAGGTTTAAAGTAAGAAATCTTGTTAATGATTTGTGAGTATAATTATACCAATTGGGATAAGTGTATGAATACATTTTTAAGTATAAAAAGAGTAAAGGGGTCAGGACCCAGTTTTTCGACCTCCGAAAGTCGACATCAATACATCCACTGTACTACATGCCAAACAATCGAATGACGGAAAACCTGACCGTAAGGGAAAAAGAAGAAAGAGGGAGAAGAAGAAGATAATAACAATATCAGAATCTCACATAGCGGAACAAAATATTATATTGAACGACAGCTTTTAAATACAAAGAAATATGTACTGTTATATATACAACCATTATCAGAGTACAACAATCATCCATCACTTTGGACAGCTTATTATTTTCCTTACACAGCGGAAATAGTAATTCCCTTGTTATATAACAACTGCTCTTTATACCCTTGTTTAAAAATCAAGATTTTTATGTTAAAATCATAATTATGTATATGAAATCTAAATATTTTATTGAATTTACAAATTTAAATATTCAAATTTTGGCCTTTGATTTCTTTTTCCTGTAATTTGAAAAAAACAGTGTTTACATCTAACTGATATACTGCAAACATATTCTCAGGCTTTGTTTTATGTTAAACAATTTGAATTACTTACATCTTTTAGGTTTAAAATTAATTCAAATGGAAGAGTATTAATATCTTTTACTTCTTCTATTCAGAAGTTCAAAAGCTAGAAACAGAACAGGCACAGAAGCTTCCAGTGTATAAGATAAATACAGGTTCATCTATATTCAATATATACATAGCAATCACAAATATCAGAAGCTAATTATCATATTTAAAATTTAAGAAAGTATGTTTACTCATTTTTGCATAATTCCAGAACAAAGAACATTCATGTTCCATGAACACTGCAGTTTGAATTCCTTGAAGCTCTTCCTGTTTTGCTGTTTATGTTGAATTTATTTGAGTTTGCAAAGTAAAGATAGTTATTTTCTTTTCCTTCCTTGTCTTAGTTTTTCTCCTTAAGTTTTGCAAATGAATTAGAATAGGATGATATATATAAGTAGAATATGCTTGGATAGTCGGTTATACTGGACAGCCTACATATTTGACCATACAAGATTTTGCTTACTGAAATGTAAAGATTTGTAATACCTTTGAAACGACCAAAATTGGGCTGAGAAGATAGCCATTAAATGCTTGTTCTTATTATGTTCTAGCCGTACATAGATATTTTTAAAAAAATATATACTCTTTGCAGGAAAGCTTGTGTATGAAGATATTTGTATTTACATGTTATGAATACTTTGTTTTTTTCTCAGTACAAAAAAATCAGTTTGCATATGAAGATTTACCGAGTAAAGATGTTTTGTTGAGTAAACACTGTCATATATATGAAGGTATTTATTTAAATATTCGTTTATTGACTACTAACTTAAACATTTTATACACATATGTTTTGTGTCAGGTATATTTTCAGACTTTAACTGATTTCTATTTTTCTCTACTTGGTTCTTATTTTATACTTTGTGCTTTTATACTTTGTTCTTGTTTTATTCTTTGTTTACAAATTTTAGAGTTATGTTGGATGTAAATTTTAACTAATTAATTCTTGCTTTTCTATTTTATACTTTATATTTGACTATCAATATTTAACTTATTATATTCAATATGATTTACTTACATTTTATACCTATATATATTTTTTTATTTGTTTCCCATTTGTATTTTAACTATCCATTATTAAGTTATATTAATGTGTTTGACTTATATTTAATATTATGTGTTGACTTATATTTAATATTTATATTTTAAATTTATAGAAATTGATTTTATTTAAAACAGTATCATCTGTATATATTTTTATATTGTTAGACTTTGATTTTAGTTTAAACATTATTATCTATAGATAGTTCTATCAAATGTTAACAAAACAAAGTATTTTAATTAAATTATATAAGGTGGATTTTTATTGTAAATACTATCAAGATTTTTATCCTAAATTTTCAAATTTCATTTTCTTTCAAAATACCAATATATATATTACAAACAATGACAATATTCCCTAAATTATATTCATTCTAAAAGTGTTCAGTTTACATTTCATCCAATTAGATTAAACATTTATTACACTAAACGGAGCCAAAAATCCAGGGTCGTTACATTCCTCCCCCCTTAAAAGAATTTCGTCCTCGAAATTTAAAGCAAAGATAATTTTAAAAGCTATTCTTCCAACCATTCAAACATACATATTATTCATACAATAGCAAACAATCAAACAGTCTATTCTAACAAACATCACTAGTTATCCGAACATAAATCCGGATAAGCATTCCTAAAACTATCGAGAGTTTCCTAGGTACAGTTTCTGAGATCCTCACTCCATTGCACCTTGACGAGTTTCACCACTTTGTTCCTGAGTTGCTTCTCGTCTCGGTCCACGATCTGAACTGGATTTCTGACCACAGTTAAATTTGGTTCAACTTCCAAATTCCCGAATTACTAGTTTAACAACTAATGATGAATCATGAACAAATTTCCTGAGATATATGGAATACACAATAAATTCCTGACATCCATTCTGGAAATTAAATTCTGAAATCTACAGTATTAACTCTTTCCAAATTTATTGACTCGTTTACAGAATTTCAACTTCTATTCAATCAAGTCCGTACGATGTACATATACCATTCGTACGCAATATCAAATCCGATCGCTCGTTCGATCACACAATTTCATTTCCGAACTAGTATTGTCCACACGACTTCCTAGTACGGACTCAGAACTGGTTTTCATGATCAGAAACCGTCATTCTCCTTGCATAGTCACAACTATGATAGAGAATTTCCAGAATCAATCAAAATCCAAATCCATGGTTCGTCGTCGAAAATCGAGTGAAAAATCCTAACTCGGATCGATATAACTATCTCGAAATTCTGTGCTCGAATCTGGATCTAATTGCTATGTGAATAAAATCATATACGTACATACTACGTATTTATACCCATTGATTATTAACTATATCAATTTTCTTTTATTCACATTATTCTGATTCTATCCACTTGGATTTTTTTTTTCCTAATATCAAATATTACTTAAGAATTCACCATTCATTTCTTAAGTTTAATATAAGCATTATATATTCCCTTATATTATTACTTTACCATTTTAGCTTTAATATCTTTTTATTTAAATCTGAATTTCCAAATTCTTGTGAATTCAATTTATCTTCAACTCTGAATATTTAATTTTATTGTCTATTTTTCATTTAAACTGATTCCTATTATTATTATTATTTCAATTAGTCTCATCCACTAGTTTACTTTTAATTTCCAATTTGAAAATCTTTCTATTGCTAATATTTTTTTTTATAGTTTTCAAATTCTGAAAAGTTTTGACAGAGTCTCCATCTGTTTAGCATTACATATTTCCATAAGCACATATGTAAGGTTCCAATTCTCATCACATTTAATTTCAATCAATTCTCAAACCATTCCCTTTAAGTTAAAAGAAATTTACAACTTACTTGCTTATGTAATCCATTTAAGCAAAACAAACACATATTCACAATCATCTTATTTTTGCTTCCAATAATTTATAGAATTTTATCTAATTCTCATTTACTTCAAAACAACTCATTTCGATATGCAATTTAACAATATCATTGTGAATAAATAATCACTTAAGCTTTATAACAAATCTTAAATTGATTCCAACTCAATTTACACTCGACTCCACCATAATTAACTTATTCACAATCCTTTCATTGCATTTTCATTTATTCTTAAAAAGTTTGATTCCAAACCATTTTATTAAACTCGACAACCAATATTTTAAACAATCATCTCACAATTTTACTTAAGTCATTTATTTCTTTCAAACTGTTCCACCTAACAACTTAAGTTTATTCTATTTCACCAGTTTCCATTCAAATCTTTGATTTGATTTTTCCTTTAATCAAATCCCAACTAATTTACTGATTAGTTAATTCTTTTATCCATTCTTAAATCTTAATTTACATTAACAATTCATTTTTGAATTTAAAATAAAGTCATTCAACTTATGCTTGAATTAGATTTGTTTACAACTCACACCATTTCTATTTAAATCCAATTCAATACTTACTTTGGTTTACATTTACTTATTTACTTAAGAATTTTATTCTATTCAATTTTATCAGTAACTCGATTGAATTCATTTAAATTCAATTTTATTTTAACTCTACTTCAGTTATATTTAGCTACTTACCAATCTTTAAATTTTATTTCTCAATATATGAGCTCAAAATTTATTTATCTACTTAACAGCTTATATTGCTCATTTGAGCCATTTCACCTTATAACCACAATTTCAGATTATATATAGCACTTACTGTCTTAAGGTATAAATTTCATTTTACAATTACAACCATTTTACCTTCAAATTTTATATCCAATTAAGTTCATTGTGAACTCCCATTCCATTTAACTTATCTCAGGTTAACCTCTAATATGTTTCTTATTTCCATCTACTTAAGCTAAATTTTAATTCCGGGATTAAATTTCCCGATTTCTTCTTATTAATATCAACCTTACTTTATAAGTTTAATAGTTGATTTATTCAAACCTTTCACATTATTAAAGAGAATTCTTAGAATTCAATTTCCCGGTTTTCATTTCCAAAACCATTTTGAAATGATGCTACACATACTCATTTGGTATACCAAATCAAATTTTCAAATTCCGAACACTTGTTTTCACCAAAATAAATTTTCTCTTTTTGAAAATCTCTAAAAAAACTTGTATACCCAACAAGCCCAAATAATATCATAACCAACTATCCTGGTAGCAATCCATCACTTTAGAAACTCGAAAATGAATACTGCTAATGTGGCCATCATCATCAGGATTATTTTCCAGCGACTGAAGTGAGTTCAGTGCTTCCTTACCTTCACAAATTTTCCCAAAATAATTTCCATTCAATAATATTTTCCAAAACAATATTCCATTATTACCTTCAAATCTTTGGATAAACATTTCAAACATTTCCAAGATTTTTAAATTTCCAAATCCTTTTGTTTAAATTCATTTAAACACTTTCAAATTTTCGGGACTTAAATTCTGGTTTAATCAAATTTTAGTTAGATTTCTTTTATTTAAGATCATTCTTAGTCAAATTTTATTTGGTTATAAGCCATTCAAATTTTAAATTTTTATTCAACTATAGTATTAACAACCAAACATCCAAGTATATATAGTTATTTCAGAAAAATATAATTTTGGGTAAAATTATTTCATTTACCCTACTTTTAAAAACAATACTGTATCGGTCTACCTTGTTTAAGAGTTTAGAAATCCCTATCGATGAAATGGCGTCCCACACATCGACTAGAATCCATAAACACTCAAAAGATAAATCAACACAATATAATTTTTTTTATATTCACTAACAAATACGCGCTCATATCTATTAATACTCTCAAACTCATTCTAGAGTTCTACAAACTCTATTCTATGAGTAATTCCTACCAGAGCCAAGGTTATCACCGACCTATGCTTTGATACCAACTGTGACGTCCCGCCCTTCTACTACTAGAAAGACGTATCATCATTAAGAAAGAAAGGGATAGAAAATAGAAAAGAAAGAGAAAGAAAGAACAACAACATCAGAATCTCACAGCGGAACGGAATAAAATATAATATATCACATAAATATTTCATAGTTTTTACATATATCAGAGTTATACAATATTAATACGTATGACAGTCAGGTATACATCTATCACAATATACATCAGAGGTACAGTCCATATCAACTAACACAGCGGAACTACATAAATAGCTATATACGTCTGGAATCTCCTGCTCCAAGCTCCTCCAGTAATCAAAGTCCAAAACCTATCACTTGGCTACTCATAAAAATTTGAGTACCCAAGAGTTTATGAAAAACAAAATATAAACTCCGGGTCAGACATGGATCTGGTATGAGTAAACGGTTTAAAGTTGTTAACTTTGAAAAACATTTGAAAATAAAGGTATCACGTAAGACTTCCCACAAATAAATACGGGTAAGTTTTTACCTTACGCTAACCAAAACATTTCATAGGAAATCCAGTGATATTATAATAGTGTCTAGGGTTTTCAAGTAAATAGAAAATAGCCAAAATTGTTACATTCATTAAATTCCAGCTACTAGCCACGAAAGTGGGTAATACAAATCAAAACCGTAGGATCTCGTAGGGAAAATGGATTTCCAACAATGGCAGGGCTACTGGGGTACCGCCCGTCACAGTACGGGGCCTAGATCACCGTACCGAGGATCACTCCTGACCCCCGCTACACAAGGCCGGAACCATTCCTTACTGAACAGTCCCGAACAAGATAAACCTCGCGGTTGTAGCTAGCAACTGCCCACACAGCCGAAAAATAAAGGGACATCTAGACAGGGGAAATATCTTGTCCTGCTTGGGAATGACCCACCTAACCTTACTGCATCTCCCCTGTTTTAGCCATTCCCGGTTGATCAGGCTTGAGGCTGCGATTACCTTTAAAGAACAAATCACTTAGAATGCTCATCGTCCGCCTGACGATGTGCTGAAAGCATTCAATCCATACAAGTTCGTTCCGGGTTCGAACGAAACCGAAGGCATTATCTCATTACACTCATTTTGGAATCACCCTCAGAGTTAACGACGATAACCCTTGCATTCTGAATATACCATCTCGATCTTCATTTCAGGATTCACGACCTAACGTTTTAAATTGGATCGATGTGGTTTTCGGAGAATCAAAATTGATTCTTCCGATCCCGGTCTCATCGAATCCAACCGCCATTTTAAGGGCCAAGTTGTCTAATTAACTTAACAATTTAAATAATTTAAATCTAACAGTTGAATTAACATAGCATTTATCACAGATAAAACATATACAAGCATCAAAGGTATAACATAACATATCACAGAGCATCACAGAACATTATCAAATAAATATCACAAGCAGATATTCTACTCAACCATCCATAAACAATTACCCTTAAATCTTATTTGTAATTAATTCAATTTAGAATTAATTACCTGAGAGTTAATCTCTTAACTCTATTTAATTAATCATTAATTAACAATTAATTTCCTGTTTTATTTCAAATTGTTTAATTAATGATTTCTTAATTAATCATTTAGTCTTAATTACATACTTATTTTATTTCAACTATCAATTACCTAATTATTTCTTAACTCAGTTATTTACTTTAATTAACCATTTAATTAATAATCTTGATTATTAATCAACTTAATTACCCATTTATTAACTGCTAATCACTTTCTTAACACTTTATTTATTCTTAATTAAATTACTCGATTAATTAACTATTAATCATTCATAAATTAACTTAAGTAGTTAATTACTAATTTATCAATTGTTTATAATCTATGATTAATTACAATTTAAGAGTAATTGTTCTTAATCTCGTTCTAAACTAATTAAATGTTCAACTTAATTAAACATTTAAAAGTCTTCTCTTAAATTCTGAAAACCAATTATAATATTAACTCCAAACTTAATTATTAGATTTCCTTATATTTAATGTAATTAATTACTTAATTTGTTACCATAATTCATATATTAACTTAATTAACTAATTTAAACTTCTTAATTACAAATTAATTAAATAAGAGTCAAGAATCTTTCTTATTAACTTAAAATTAAACACTTATTAACTAAAAAATGTTTAAACGTTAGTTAAATCTAACCACGTATCTTTAATTAATCACTAAATTAAGATATTAATTTAAGTTGAAAACATTTTTAACAATGAACTTTATTTTTACTTTGAACTAATTTAGTTTAGTAAACCAAGTTTTGTTACGCTTAAGCACTTTAACAACACCCGAGACAAATCTTGCTATGCACGAGTAAACCCCGGGTTCCCACTCAATCTTCCGGAGTTTTCCCCCCCTGAAACTCTTCTTCTTCTCTTTAAAAAATTTTCTTACAGTAAGTTAGTTAACAGTTAAAACATAAATTGGACAACAGTTTCAACATATAGGCACGCGAACAAACTCGAAGTACTAGCGCCATCCTTACGCACGCGACACGAAGCGGCACTCCATGACAGCCAGTCCACCTCCAACGCCACCGTGCATGTGCACGGTGGTTCGCCATGACTCCGGCCACTTCCTTCCCCCCAACAACCCACAAATTGGCCTATTCCTCGAAATCAAAACCCAAAATAACTCGAACAGAACCAATTCGAAAAATCACCTGACGCACGAACAAAAACTCGAACCACCCTCAGACATTGCTTTGCCCCTACCACCACTGACCATTGGAGGCGAAGATGCTTCACCTATGCCTCGTCCATAACCTCCCCTACCCCCTCCAAGGATCGCGATGCACTCGGTCAAAGCACGGCGACAAAACCACCATTTTACAGAGCATAAAAACAAATGCAAACTAAACCCTATATTTGATTCAAGCCCAAAATCCTTGCATTCGAAAATTATTCTGATATTTTTCTGAAATTAAATGGGTTACAAACTTGCTTCATACCAATTTACAGCATCTGAAATTAACCAAATCATCCAGGATTGACAAAAATCCATTAAAGCTTCCTTTAACAACTGCTCTTTATACCCTTGTTTAAAAATCAAGATTTTTATGTTAAAAATCATAATTATGTATATGAAATCTAAATATGTTATTGAATTTACAAATTTAAATATTCAAATTTTGGCCTTTGATTTCTTTTTCCTGTAATTTGAAAAAAACAGTGTTTACATCTAACTGATATACTGCAAACATATTCTCAGGCTTTGTTTTATGTTAAACAATTTGAATTACTTACATCTTTTAGGTTTAAAATTAATTCAAATGGAAGAGTATTAATATCTTTTACTTCTTCTATTCAGAAGTTCAGAAGCTAGAAACAGAACAGGCACAGAAGCTTCCAGTGTATAAGATAAATACAGGTTCATCTATATTCAATATATACATAGCAATCACAAATATCAGAAGCTAATTATCATATTTAAAATTTAAGAAAGTATGTTTACTCACTTTTGCATAATTCCAGAACAAAGAACATTCATGTTCCATGAACACTGCAGTTTGAATTCCTTGAAGCTCTTCCTGTTTTGCTGTTTATGTTGAATTTATTTGAGTTTGCAAAGTAAGGATAGTTATTTTCTTTTCCTTCCATGTCTTAGTTTTTCTCCTTAAGTTTTGCAAATGAATTAGAATAGGATGATATATATAAATAGAATATGCTTGGACAGTAGGTTATACTGGACAGCCTACATATTTGACCATACAAGATTTTGCTTACTGAAATGTAAAGATTTGTAATACCTTTGAAACGACCAAAATTGGGCTGAGAAGATAGCCATTAAATGCTTGTTTTTATTATGTTCTAGCCGTACATAGATATTTTTTAAAAAAAAATACTCTTTGCAGGAAAGCTTGTGTATAAAGATATTTGTATTTACATGTTATGAATACTTTTTTTTTCTCAGTACAAAAAAACCAGTTTGCATATAAAGATTTACTGAGTAAAGATGTTTTGTTGAGTAAACACTGTCATATATATGAAGGTATTTATTTAAATATTCGTTTATTGACTACTAACTTAAACATTTTATACACATATGTTTTGTGTCAGGTATATTTTCAGACTTTAACTGATTTCTATTTTTCTCTGCTTGGTTCTTATTTTATACTTTGCGCTTTTATACTTTGTTCTTGTTTTATTCTTTGTTTACAAATTTTAGAGTTATGTTGGATGTAAATTTTAACTAATTAATTCTTGCTTTTCTATTTTATATTTTATATTTGACTATCAATATTTAACTTATTATATTCAATATGATTTACTTACATTTTATACCTATTTTTTTTATTTCCCATTTGTATTTTAACTATCCATTATTAAGTTATATTAATGTGTTTGACTTATATTTAATATTATGTGTTTGACTTATATTTAATATTTATATTTTAAATTTATAGAAATTGATTTTGTTTAAAACAGTATCATTTGTATATATTTTTATATTGTTAGACTTTGATTTTAGTTTAAACATTTTTATCTATAGATAGTTCTATCAAACGTTAACAAAACAAAGTATTTTAATTAAATTATATAAGATGGATTTTTATTGTAAATACTATCAAGATTTTTATCCTAAATTTTCAAATTTCATTTTCTTTCAAAATACCAATATATATTATAAACAATGACAATATTCCCTAAATTATATTCATTCTAAAAGTGTTCTGTTTACATTTTATCCAATTAGATTAAACATTTATTACACTAAACGGAGCCAAAAATCCAGGGTCGTTACACATATACCGCTATATTACACCTTGAAGTGGAATTGGTATTATATATGTATTTGGAGTTGTTGATTTCCCGCATTATATAGCGGATGAGACCCTATGCGCCGCATAATAGCGGATGATATTTTATAAATCCCATATACCGCGATATTCCACCTCGAAGTGGAATGGGTATTTAATTGTTGTGCTAACGTATGTGGATGCAAGGGAACAGGTTGGAGGGGTCCAACTGGATTCCTCAAATATTTGAATTTGTCTCAATATTGTGTGTTGATTTATTTATAATCAGTGTGTGATTATATTTATGATTGAAAATCGTTGACGGCTATGGTTTAGCTGAATATATTTTTGGTTTCGTAGGATACCGGAAATATGAAATTGAATTTTTGAAAATTAGAGAAGAAGCTCTAAGAAAATTCATTTAAAGAATTGGGTGAATTTAAAAGAAGAAATTTAAAAAGATAATGTTTTATTTTTGAAATATTATTGAATAAATTCCAAAATATGGGAAAGGATTTTAATAAATGGGTTTTGAATAATATTGTTTAATGGTTGAAGAATTTATTTAAAATTCGGATTTTTAAATGAATTGGAAGAGATAAAGGAATTTATTTTAAAAGAAATTTATTTTAAAAGGAAATAAATTTAGAAATCTATTTGGAAATTGATTTTGGTGATTGAAAATAAATCTTTGGGTAATCCATTTGGAAATTGATTTTGGTGATTGAAAATAAATCTTTGGTAAATCAATTTGGAAATTGATTAGGTGTTTGAAATAAATTTAGGAAATCAACATGGAATTTGATTTGGTGTTTTGAAATAAATTTGGGAGATCAATATGGAATTTGATTTGGTGTTTTGAAAATGAATTTGGGAAACCGATTTGAAATTGATTTGGCGTTTGAAAATAAATTTAGAAATCAATTTGGGAATTTGATTTGGTGTTTGAAAGTGAATATTTGAAAATCGATTTGAATATCGTATGTCAATGGATATTTGGAAATGTAAATTCACAACGGAAATTTATAAAGAAAAGGGAAATTTGTTTCAAAAATAAATATTAGTTTATTTTTAAAAAGTGTGGAAAGGAATTTACGGATTTGGAATGTAAATTTAAAATAAATCAAGAGGGGTTTATTAATTGGTTTAAATGGACCATTTTGAAATGGAGAGTGTATTTCCTCTGAAAAGCCGATATGTTTTGAAAGTAGCTTTTAAATATAAATTTTAAAGTTCTAAAATGATTTGTAAAAGAATATTTGTGAAGAAAATATTTATGTAAATTGTTTCTAAATCTTTAGAGTAAAGATTTATTTAAGTTAATTTTAGAAGTGATTGTTTTAAAGATTTAATTGATATTTGTTTTAGAAAATAGTTATTTAAATATTTATACTCTATTTACTAATTTTATTTTTTAAAAATTAGTTTGGACTTGAAGTTTTATATGAGATGATAGTATAATATTTTTATAACTAATATTTTAAAATAAAGCGTTTAAAAGTAGTTTTACTTTAAAATATTTCCAAGTATATATTTGGACAAGTGATTTAAATTATTTTAAAGTGTTCGAACTCGGTAGATTTTTCAGTGGAAATAGATGATTTCGGGAATTTTATTCCTTGAGTGAAAAATGATTTGAAATTTGTTTTCAAAGGATTGAAAAGTGATTTGAAATTGGTTTTCAAAGTGATGAAGTGTGAAAATATATCTTGCAAAGATATTTTGAAAATAAATAATTTGGAAAAATTATTTGAGGCTTGATGATTGTTGTGAATGTTGTTGAAAGCTAAATAACCGACTATCAATGTTGGCCTTTGAAATGGCACTTGAATTGTTTTCAATATAAGCGCTCATTATTCGATTAAGCCAGGGGAGGACTTTATGTCATAAAAACCCATTCCGAATAATGGTACGACGTAATGGGATTGCATTTGAAGATGGTGTTGAAGACTGTGTATTTTCAAAAGCGAAAGGATTACCTGTCGAATGTCTCTGCACTG
The DNA here is from genome assembly GCA_030765085.1 of Allium cepa. NCBI lineage: Eukaryota > Viridiplantae > Streptophyta > Magnoliopsida > Asparagales > Amaryllidaceae > Allium > Allium cepa. Next base: position 750,012,289 of record CM060931.1, on the reverse strand, counting down.
AGTTGCTCCGGTATAGAGATTTTATCACCCTTTGTGACAGGGAGTCCGGACATGATTAGTGAATATCCGGATGTGCAAGGGCTTCTTTGAAAGTGCCTTCAGTTCTGTTCGATCCCGGAACTGACTTGTATGGATGTGTGTCTGACTTTACACTTTGAGATGTAATGCTAGTTTCAATACATTTCTGTTGGTGGCGGAGAATTTATTCTCTTAGCTTAACACCCTTCTCTGAGACGTACGAGCCCTGTAACAACCCGGGATTTTGCATTAATTAATTATCGTTAAATGACGATTAAATTGGTTAGCTTATTGCTATAGAAATTTTTATCGAGTTGAAGTTCTTTTAAATATTCGTTAAGGGTTTGTGGGCTTTGAATCTTGGACCACGTTTTCATTGTTTTGATGCCGTGATAATCCCCCTCCATTTCATTCGTTCGTAACCCTAAGCCCAAAAACATACGAAAAGAGAAAAAATGGTGGCTTAGTTCTCGTCTTTGCAAATTAGGGCTTCGTTCCCTTTGTTCCAAATTAGGGTTTTCGGTAATTCGTTGATGCCGATCACGAATGCTCGATTCTACTTGATTTCTGTGCTTCGCTAGTTGATCGTCTCTTGAGATACTTTAGGCCGCTTGATTTCGTTCGTTATCGTGTTGCTGTCCTCAGCCGAGTGGATTTGCGCTCTTCGAAACAAGGTGAGTGAACTCCACTCACATTCTAATTCAAGCTGTGGTTTTTGTAAAATTCGAGTTTTTAATTTTGAGTTTGACTGAGAGTTGCTTGACATTGTCTCGGTTATTTGATCTTGTTTCGATGTAGATGTTTTTTTTCCTGACTTTTTGTGTTTGTTGGCTTGATACTCGTTATCACCATTGTTTTTAGTTTGAAAGCTACTTTGATGACCACGGCTTTGAATAGTTATTTGGTATCTGTAATTTTGACACTGTTTTGATTTTCTTTGACACTGTTTCCCATTGTTCACCACGGTTTCGAAGTCGATGGTATTTTAGGTTGACTTCGGCCATCACCATTAATTTGATATTGAACTGTATTCAGTGGACTTTGGCCATTTGTGTCAACCTGGATTTGTTTGATTTTGTTAAAACACGGCTATGGTTACTCTGTTGCTTTTGGCTTGATACATTTGACTTTGTTATAAATTGAATCTCTGTCACTAGTTTGATTTCGGCCACTTAACTGGGTTGCTTCATCATGTATATTGTGACATGATACTCGACTGTTGAACTGGGTGGTTTCATGGCACTTCTTACTGTCATGTTTGGGTTTTTCGGCACTGTTTGATTATGTGGTCTGGTTTCACTTCATGTTGCCTTGACTACACTCTTCATAAATTTGAAACCTGTGTGCGTATGGTGCCTTGATCTTTGTTGCCGTGTTGCTATATTTTGGTGCACTTGGTTGCCCTTGTGATCTTGTGGTGGCTGCAGTTTTTGTTGCAGTCTTACCCTTGTATTCTTGTGGTGGCTGCAGTTCCATTTTGTTGCATTTTTGGATTGTACTTCCTTGAGCTCGAGTACTTGTATCCCTTGATGGCATTTGATCTGTTTCACATGTACACCTTGTGCATGTCATTTTTCTATTTGCTTGATATACCCGTCTTTGTTGAACTGTTGCATTGATATTACTGCAGCACTATGCAGTAGCCTTGCGTGTGCATTTATGTTTTATGATAACACTGACCAATTGAGTTTGAGTCGCATAACTCAAGCTTGATCTCGAGTTGGTGCCAGCTGCTTTTGATTCATGTATTATCTGTGACATTTTGTTCCACTGGTGCCTGTATCTTGTATACGTGATGCAGTGCATTTGATTGGATTTTGAGTGACTTGAACTTGGTTTGTATTTCTTTGAGCATACTACTGGTTTGATGTGCACTGCGCCTTGAGTATGCTTGCATCTGAGTTTTGTTGCAGTTCTGCCCTTGTAATCTCATGGTGGCTGCAGTTTTTGTTGCAGTTCTGCCCTTGTATTCATGTGGTGGCTGCAGTTTCATTTTGTTGCATTTTGCCATGGTGAACCTGATTGCTCTGGTTCATGTATATGCATGTTTTGCCTTTGTGCATTCGTGTAACTGGTTGCATCTATATTCATTGTTTTATTGTTTCCCAGTTGCCTCTGGTTTCATTGTGGTCTTCAGCACCACTGTTGTCATTTGATTCGTTGATCTTTTGTGTATTTCATGCGGTAGTGGCGAGGCGGTACACGCGGGCGTGTACTGCAGCCCTACAGAATTGACGTTTTAATTGATAATTTCAATTGCTTGAATTGTTTCGTGTGTCCAATTCAATATATTTTGAATTGTATTTTGATTTGGTTTGATTTGATCAATTTGTTGTTGTCTAATTATCTAATTGATAATTAGATTATGAGTTTCTAATTATTTATTTAATAATTAGATTTTGTTGTTAATTGCCGTTTAGGCAATTCTGTTGTTTTCTAAATTATTTTCATTGATAGTACTTTCGTTTATCTTTGTTGATAATTTGAATTTGCTGATTTGTTCTTTAACACTGTTACGTGTTATATTTTCCATTATCCGATTCCTTATTAAAGGATTGGATAGGTGAGAATTATTGCGACTGTCGTCTATTTGATTATTTAATTATTATTGCTTATGTGCATTAATAACTACCCGCGTATTTTTTTTTTTGAATTTAATACTCGGGTCAGACCGAGTTATTACAGGTTGTAGATATCTTACTTTGGGTTGCTGCTTGAGCTATGAAGCCTCTTTATATCTTTTAGAGTAGTCGTTGTCATAGTATAGGATGATGTGTATTCATGTATATTATTCACGATAATGTACTTGTATATGTAACTTCCAGTGTCGACGGTCGTAGTTGTATCATATGTATTGTATCACATGTATTGTAACTGACTTCAGTTATATATATGAGATTTGATATTATCTGTGTTCCACATTTAGCTTATCTGTGTTATTATTATATATATTGTCCTAAACTATTATGGACCATCGTAGTTCGTTCTATACTGGAATTGGGTATGTCGATGGGAGTAAATAAACAAAGAGATGAAAAATAAAAATATATACCACTCCTATCGAGATAATAAATACTAGTGTAAGGCCTAACTACGGATGACCGCTTCTATCCAGCCTTATTCTTCGTAATAACAGACAATATTTCTTTTAATACACTTTGTTATTGTGAGCATAGAGGTGGGGCGTCACAAGCTCATAGGTTATGTAGTTGATGGTTACTGGTGATACATTCCCAATTTGGTAATGTGGCATACGAAGTGCTGCTGATCAGGTGTTGATCGAAGCATGGCTTTTGTGAAAAGCGTAGCTTTGTGGACGAGACTTTGTCGAGCCTCACAATCCGGAAATGGTCGAAACAGGAATGTTGCAGCAAGACAATTTAGGGGTAGCGCCCTCAGGGTATGTCCATTTTCTTTTGGATAAAAAGTAGTATCGTGGTATGGAGCCCAGATATTTACTTATGTTGATTTTGAAAGTGGTATCATGGTATGAATCCCAGATACTTTACTTATGTGATGGTTGGTTGTCGGGATCTCAGGATAAAGGTCGGTAACGACCGGGGATGGCATACTTGTGGTAGTTACTCATGATATAGCTGTTTTACAGCGTGGGGTAACTCGGCCTTGTGTTTGCAGAGAACTGAGGGATGGTTCTCGGGGACATCCTTCCAGAGGTGTTCCATTTCGGTATAGGAAGTTCCTTTGCTTGACCATTGTTGGAATTTCAAAGAAACAATACGCGCCCTGTATGGTTTTAGCTGTATAACCTGTCATGAATTATGGCGGTAACTTGCTATTGAACATGGTAGCTATAGTTGGCATAAAATAATGCTTGTATGCTAGCTAAGATTAATAATATACTTTCGAAATGTTTTCTACACTATGCACTGATGATAATATTTAAAAGATTTTGCGTATTAAGCATTTTTGACTATCATAAGGAGAAATCTCCTCCAATTTTGCGTTTGCATTGTGCATGTAGCGGGATGCCTTATGGTAGTTTCATTTTCCAAAAGCATAACAGGTTTCTTTTTATTTTCTTTGTAAAAATAATTGTTTTTAAGTTCTCACACCAGTCCCATGACTGACTCGGAGTTTATTATTCCCTTTCTAAACTCTGGGTGCCCACAATTTTCCACACAGTTAGCCTAGAGTCAGGTTAGCAGTTGTGCTCGAGCGAAGTCAGAAAAGTTGCTGTGGAGCTCAAGAGACGAGCCGGATGTCGAGGCGTATCGCTAATGTATAGTATTTCTTTTCCGCTGTTGTGTTGTAGAAAACTCTGATGATGTACGTAAAAAAAGATATAGTTCTTTTGTTTTTAAAGATATTCATTTATCTATTATATATTGTTCCACAGCGAACTGTGAGATTCTGTTATTGTTTATGTTTCTTCTTCTATCTTCTTCTTCTTAAACCCTAATGGTTCGGTTTTCCGGCGTTTGATTGTTCAGCAGTTGGTACAGTGGACGTATTAATGTCGACTTTCGGAAGTCCAAAAATCAGGTTTGTTACATTGTGGTATCAGAGCAATTGGTTAAGCGACAACCTTGGCTCTGTTGGATGTTACTCATTAGAGATAGAGTCAGTAGTACTCTAGAATGAGTGTGAGTGTATTAATAGATATAAGCGCGTATTTGTTAGTGAATATAAAATTGTTTTATATTATGTTGATTGGTTTGTCGAGTGGTATATGGATTTGGGTCAATACGAGTAATTAATGTTGATACGCTATATTTTGATCAATGACAATGTGCTTCAACAAAAAGAAAGAGATATGTGCAAAGCTAGAGGAAGCACTATGAAGATCAAGGATATCATGAGTACTTATTATATATAGTTCTTAGTCTTAGTTTTATTGTTAAAATCTATCCTCAAGAAGCTTGCACAAACACAAGAACACATTTCACAACTTAATATTTTAGTTAAGTGTTCACTGTGCAGAAACTACCAGTTCAGTCGACTGAACAGGAAATTTCAGTCGACTGAACCTGTTACAGAATTACAACATGCACAGTTTTAGTCGACTGAAATCCCTGTTCAGTCGACTGAATTCAAACCTGCGAATTTTTTTTGAAAAGACACCTTCTTATTTCTAGGAGTTGCAACCATTCTCCAATGGTAATAGATGCATCTCTTGCCTGGATCTTTTGCAAATAGATACACCTCTTCTACACCTATAAATACATGATTCTATCATTTGCAAATTACGAATTCTAATTGCTTTAATCTCTCTATTATCTTGATCATATTTTCAGATTTCTTAAGTTTTCAAAAGCAATCACAAACCACGTCAATTGCTTGAACCTCTGATTTATCTTAAATAATCTTTTGATTCATAGCAATTTATATTTCCTAAATCTTCATAAACACATTTCATATTCTTGAGGATAAGATTATAGGAAAGTTGTACTCAATTAGACTCATTAGTATTATCAAGAACACAACAAGTCAGAAATACTCTTTGTATCTAGTTGAAGTCTTCTTCGGTAGTTGAGGCAAGAAACCCCGTTCGGTTGTTCGGGTAAGCTGTAAACTTATTCCTCCAGGTTAAGTGAGGGTTGTTGGTTAGTTAAATTCCTAAAAGGAGCTTAGGGACTGGACGTATGACAAGAGGTCCGAACCAGTATAAAGTCTTGGTGTCTACTTTACTTACTACTTATTGCTATCTACCTAGACTATTTCACTATTCCATATTATACGATCCTACCACATAGCTTCTTTCAATTGGTATGAGAGCAAGGTTGTCCTATAACCATAACACCGTTATTTGACATATTGATAATATGGAAAATAACACAAGCGCAAGCACAATAATTGCCTATAGCTCTACATTTGCGGAAGGACAGTCTACCCAAAAACCCCCTCTATTCAATGGACTAAACTATAATTATTAGGCTACAAGGATGAGGATTTATATGCAAGCAAGTAGTTTTGAAGCCAGGAATGCAACTCAAGCAGAGTTTGTTGTACCCACAACTGATTACCCTACATGGACACAAACTCAGAAGAATGAAGCTAGTGCAAATGCCAAAGCTATGAATATGCTATTTTGCGCTTTGGATAGAAATGAGTTCAATCGTGTTAGCATTTGTACTACTGCACATCAGATATGGGATACACTTAGAACAATACATGAAGGCACAAACAAGGTCAAACAAACAAAGATCTCCATGCTAAAGAACCAGTTCCAAAACTTTAGAATGCGACAGAATGAATCCATCAATGACATGTACTCGAGATTTCGAGACATACCTTAATAGGATTAGGAGAAAAGTATACGGATTTTGATATTGTATCTAAGGTCCTAAATTCACTCACTGATGAATGGGAGAGAAAAGTCTTTGCAATCGAGGAAGCAAACGATCTATCTACAATGAAACCAGAAGAATTAATTGGAAATCATATGTCTTATGAAGTTAACATGCAAGCTAAGAAAGATCAAGCACAGGAAAGAAAAAATGTGGCTCTTCACGCAGAAAAGGAAGAATCGGAGTCTGAAGATGAGGATCTAGCATTTATTGCCAAAAATTTCAAGAAATTCTTAAAATATAGAAAAGGAAATAAAAACGGTTTCAAAAAGAATTTCTTGAACAAACCTTCATCCTCAAATATAGAATGTTTCAATTGTCACAAGAAAGGACACATGCACAAGGATTGTCCAGAACAAAAGAAGGAAAATCAGAAAATCTTCAACAACAAAAAACAAAAAGGATAAATTCAAAAAGAAGGCGTTTTCTATAACATTGGACGATTCAGATTCATCCGAAAGTGATAGTGATAGCGACAATGAACAAGCAAATGTATGCTTTATGGCTCATGAATCTGAGGTTAGTGATTTAACTTTCGATAATTTAATTGAAGTAAACACTGAAATTTTGAGTACAATAAAAAATCTTAAAAAGAAACTTAAGGAAACTTGTGAAAATCAGAACAAAGCTGAGTTTGAAAGGGATATGTTAAAAGATGAAAAGAAAATTCTGGAAGAAGAACTTGAAAAAGTTCAAGAATCTCTTTCTAATTCGGAAACACAATTATCACTTTTAAGTCAAGAAATTGAAATTCAAAAGACAAAGAACGATATTATTGTTTCTGAAAATCATAAGTTAAAAACTAATATCAGACAAGTTGAGTTAGAAAATAATAGTCTTCAAACCAGATTAGATAACATTACTAAAAATGTTTCTAATTTTAACAAAGGAAGAGAAAATTTATCTAAGATTTTAGAAAATTCTCAATCTTCCTCAAATAAACATGGATTAGGATATAAAAAGGAGTTAAAAATTCCTCAAAAGAAAAATACCAATCTTAAGAGGAATAATGATTCAAAACATAATATATCATTAAGAGCACCTACTAAAACAAAAGTAGAAACTAAGATAATTAAAATTTGGGTTCCAAAGACTAGCAATAATTTAATTAGGAACAAATATGTTAAAACATTTATGGATACTGTTCATAACAGTGAAAATTATCTTTATAAAAAGGATGCTGAATCTAATTGGGTTTGGTTTCCTAAGTTCTAACTCTTAGGCCCCTACTAAAAGGTGGGTTCCAATGATTTTATATTACATTTTTTAGGTCCCACTCAAGAAGAAGAAATGGATATTAGACAGTGGTTGCTCAAAACACATGACCGGTGACAAAGATATGCTTACAAACATCACATACTTTGATGGTGGCTCGGTTACCTTCAGAGATAATTCAAAAGGCTATATCATTGGCAAAGGAGATGTGAGCAATTACGGAAATATAGTGCATATATTCAGGGGGAGGAAAGATAATTACATCTCTACATACATAGGTATTGTCATCAATCAAAAAGGGGGAGAATGTTGATACGCTATATTTTGATCAATGACAATGTGCTTCAACAAAAAGGAAGAGATATGTGCAAAGTTAAAGGAAGGACTATGAAGACCAAGGATATCATGAATACTTATTATATATAGGTCTTAGTCTTAGTTTTATTGTTAAAATCTATCCTCAAGAAGCTTGCACAAACACAAGAACACATTTCATAACTTAATATTAATTTAGTTAAGTGTTCACTGTGCAGAAACTACCAGTTCAGTCGACTGAACAGGAAATTTCAGTCGACTGAACCTGTTACAGAATTACAACATGCACAGTTTTAGTCGACTGAAATCCCTGTTCAGTCGACTGAATTCAAACCTGCGAATTTTTTATGAAAAGATACCTTCTTCTTTCTAGGAGTTGCAACCATTCTCCAATGGTAATAGATGGATTTCTTGCCTGGATCTTTTGCAAATAGATACACCTCTTCTACACCTATAAATACATGATTCTATCATTTGCAAATTACGAATTCTAATTGCTTTAATCTCTCTATTATCTTGATCATATTTTCAGATTTCTTAAGTTTTCAAAAGCAATCACAAACCACTTCAATTGCTTGAATATCTGATTTATCTTAAATAATCTTTTGATTCATAGCAATTTATATTTCCTAAATCTTCATAAACACATTTCATATTCTTGAGAATAAGATTATAGGAAAGTTGTACTCAATTAGACTCATTAGTGTTATCAAGAACACAACAAGTCAGAAATACTCTTTGTATCTAGTTGAAGTCCTCTTCGTTAGTTGAGGTAAGAAACCCCGTTCGGTTGTTCGGGTAAGCTGTAAACCTATTCCTCCGGGTTAAGTGAGGGTTGTTGGTTGGTTCAATTCCTAAGAGGAGCTTAGGGACTAGACGTAGGACAAGAGGTCCGAACCAGTATAAAGTCTTGGTGTCTACTTTACTTACTACTTATTGCTATCTACCTAGACCATTTCACTATTCCATATTATACGATCCTACCACATAGCTTCTTTCAATTGGTATGAGAGCCAGGTTGTCCTATAACCATAACACCGTTATTTGACATATTGATAATATGGAAAATAACAAAAGCACAAGCACAACAACTGCCTATAGCTCTACATTTGCGGAAGGACAGTCTACCCAAAGACCCCCTCTATTCAATGGACTAAACTATAATTATTAGGCTACATGGATGAGGATTTATATGCAAGCAACAAGTTTTGAAGCCTGGAATGCAACTCAAGCAGAGTTTGTTGTACCCACAACTGATTACCCTACATGGACACAAACTCAGAAGAATGAAGCTAGTGCAAATGCCAAAGCTATGAATATGCTATTTTGCGCTTTGGATAGAAATAAGTTCAATCGTGTTAGCATTTGTACTACTGCACATCAGATATGGGATACACTTAGAACCATACATGAAGGCACAAACAAGGTCAAACAAACAAAGATCTCCATGCTAAAGAACCAGTTCCAAAACTTTAGAATGCGACAGAATGAATCCATCAATGACATGTACTCGAGATTTCAAGACATGCCTTAATAGGATTAGGAGAAAAGTATACTGATTTTGATATTGTATCTAAGGTCCTAAATTCACTCACTGATGAATGGGAGAGAAAAGTCTTAGCAATCGAGGAAGCAAACGATCTATCTACAATGAAACCAGAAGAATTAATTGGAAATCTTATGTCTTATGAAGTTAACATGCAAGCTAAGAAAGATCAAGCACTGGAAAGAAAAAATGTGGCTCTTCACGCAGAAAAGGAAGAATCGGAGTCTGAAGATGAGGATCTGGCATTTATTGCCAAAAATTTCAAGAAATTCTTAAAATATAGAAAAGGAAATAAAAACGGTTTCAAAAAGAATTTCTTGAACAAACCTTCATCCTCAAATATAGAATGTTTCAATTGTCACAAGAAAGGACATATGCACAAGGATTGTCCAGAACAAAAGAAGGAAAATCAGAAAATCTTCAACAACAAAAACAAAAAGGATAAATTCAAAAAGAAGGCGTTTTCTGTAACATGGGATGATTCAGATTCATCCAAAAGTGATAGTGATAGCGAAAATGAACAAGCAAATGTATGCTTTATGGCTCATGAATCTGAGGTTAGTGATTTAACTTTCGATAATTTAATTGAAGTAAACACTGAAATTTTGAGTACAATAAAAAATCTTAAAAAGAAACTTAAGGAAACTTGTGAAAATCAGAACAAAGCTGAGTTTGAAAGGGATATGTTAAAAGATGAAAAGAAAATTCTGGAAGAAGAACTTGAAAAAGTTCAAGAATCTCTTTCTAATTCGGAAACACAATTATCACTTTTAAGTCAAGAAATTGAAACTCAAAAGACAAAGAATGATATTATTGTTTCTGAAAATCATAAGTTAAAAACTAATATCAGACAAGTTGAGTTAGAAAATAATAGTCTTCAAACCAGATTAGATAACATTACTAAAAATGTTTCTAATTTTAACAAAGGAAGAGAAAATTTATCTAAGATTTTAGAAAATTCTCAATCTTCCTCAAATAAACATGGATTAGGATATAAAACGGAGTTAAAAATTCCTCAAAAGAAAAATACCAATCTTAAGAGGAATAATGATTCAAAACATAATATATCATTAAGAGCACCTACTAAAACAAAAGTAGAAACTAAGATAATTAAAATTTGGGTTCCAAAGACTAGCAATAATTTAATTAGGAACAAATATGTTAAAACATTTATGGATACTGTTCATAACAGTAAAAATTATCTTTATAAAAAGGATGCTGAACCTAATTGGGTTTGGTTTCCTAAGTTCTAACTCTTAGGCCCCTATTAAAAGGTGGGTGCCAATGATTTTATATTACATTTTTTAGGTCCCACTCAAGAAGAAGAAATGGATATTAGACAGTGGTTGCTCAAAACACATGACCGATGACAAAGATATGCTTACAAACATCACATACTTTGATGGTGGCTCGGTTACCTTCAGAGATAATTCAAAAGGCTATATCATTGGCAAAGGAGATGTGAGCAATTACAGAAATATAGTGCATATATTCAGGGGGAGGAAAGATAATTACATCTCTACATACATAGGTATTGTCATCAATCAAAAAGGGGGAGAATGTTGATACGCTATATTTTGATCAATGACATTGTGCTTCAACAAAAAGGAAGAGATATGTGCAAAGTTAAAGGAAGGACTATGAAGACCGAGGATATCATGAGTACTTATTATATATAGGTCTTAGTCTTAGTTTTATTGTTAAAATCTATCCTCAAGAAGCTTGAACAAACACAAGAACACATTTCATAACTTAATATTTTAGTTAAGTGTTCACTGTGCAGAAACTACCAGTTTAGTCGACTGAACAGGAAATTTCAGTCGACTGAACCTGTTACAGAATTACAACATGCACAGTTTCAGTCGACTGAAATCCCTTTTCAGTCGACTGAATTCAACCCTGTGAATTTTTTATGAAAAGACACCTTCTTCTTTCCAGGAGTTGCAACCATTCTCCAATGGTAATAGATGCATCTCTTGCCTGGATCTTTTGCAAATAGATACACCTCTTCTACACCTATAACATGATTCTATCATTTGCAAATTACGAATTCTAATTGCTTTATTCTCTCTATTATCTTGATCATATTTTCAGATTTCTTAAGTTTTCAAAAGAAATCACAAACCACTTCAATTGCTTGAATCTCTGTTTTATCTTAAATACTCTTTTGATTCATAGCAATTTATATTTCCTAAATCTTCATAAACACATTTCATATTCTTGAGGATAAGATTATAGAAAAGTTGATGCAGCGCGATCTCCGGAATCAACGAAGTTGGATTGTTTAAACACCTTAGGTCGTTTGGAGGAGGGCACGGGTTTAGGTCGCTTGAGAATTTTAGGTCGTTCACGACCTAGCAAAGGTCATTCGCGAGTTAACGAGCTAAGCATGAAGGCATGTAAGCGAGCTAACAAATTAAACATGCCAGTATCAAGCTACAACCTAAGGAGACCTCGAGCTACCAACCCACGACCTAAAATCTTAGGTCGCTCAGATAATAGGTCGCAAGATGTTGAAGCATTCGTGTTGCCGCTTCTTTAGGTCGTGACCAACCTAACTCATAAATCGCATGAAGGTTTCATGTTGCCGGTTCTTTAGGTCGTGACCAACCTAACTCATAAGTCGCGTGAAGATTTCATGTTACCACTTCTTTAGGTCGTGACCGACCTAACTCATAGGTCGTTTCTCTTGTACGTTTTCAGGTCGCCTGTATTTTAGGTCGCGCCTTTTGGGTTGCCGCTGTTGTGAGTCATTGTGTTGTACTTATTAAGTCGCGTATAAGGTTGTAAAGGTTAGGTCGTTAACGACCTATCTTAAGTCGTGTCTTGTAATGTTGTGATGTGTTTGCTTTAAGTCGCAAGTGTTAGGTCGTGGTCAACCTAAGTGTTGTAAAAATGTGTTGAGTATAGCGTTGAGTCGCTGTCGTTAGGTCGCTGCCGACCTAAGTTAGGTCGTAAGTCGCGGCCGACCTAAGAGTCTGGTGATGTTTTGTTTGTGTTGCGTTGTGAAAGCTATAAATAGCAGTGTTGTGACATTTGTAGGGTTGTTGATTCTTGAATAAAATTCTCTTTTGTTAGCTTTGTGCTTTCATACAAATTGGTAGTTGAGTGTGATCTCCTATCTCCTCTTTCGGTTAATCGAGTGCGCTCGATTCAATGATCGTAGAAGCCGATTCACGGTATCTTGTGTGCTAGATCAACGTACGAAGAATCGTAGATCTTCTTTCTCGGTATCGTGCGCGATCAACGAGACGAAGATAGCTAGAATCCGGTATCTTTGGACAACGGATTTGGGCCTTGCAGTATTCTCAACTCACCGATTGCTACATTCCATCGATTGAAGTTTGTTTCGATTTATCCGCTGCGTCAGTTTTGGTATCGGAGCCTACTTAGCCAATCATAGCTAAGTTGATTCTTGGAGCCAAGTATTTGAAGTTTGAAGTTGTTCGTCGTGTTCATCTTGAAGTTGCAACAAATTTGAAGATTTTGATCCATAGCATTTTGGATCAAAGTGTTAGAGAGTGTTTGAATTTGGACTTGTTGGAAGTTTGCGTGCCAAATATTGAAGTTAGAGGTTGAGTCAAGTTCAAGACCAAGCCGAGCAAGTTAAGTCGTAAGGAGTTGTGCCGAGCGACGTAAGCCTTAAGTCGTTCACCTTGTGTAAGTTTGAAGCCGTGACTTGATGTTCGAGAAACTTTGAAGTATTTGTCAAGAGTTTTCAATCATGCCACCAAGGAGAGCTAATCGTCATCAAAGCATTGAAGCTTTGTATCGAAGAGAAGAAGCCGATCAAATGGAACAACGTATGCATGAGAAGATTGATGAAGGCATTGGTAGGTTGGAGAAGTTGATGATCGATATGAATCAAAGTCGAAGAAGAAATTCACCTGAATCCATCCGTGGAGGAAGTAGAGTTTCACAACATTCAGATCGGGAGAGGAGAGAGAGCCAAGATCATCGGGGTGTTGACAATCGAAGTAGGAGGAATGTTGATGATCATGATAGACAGGATGTTGGTAGTAGGAGTGGTGGTAGAGATGTTGGAGGGCGTGAAAGACAACGATATGCATCAGACTTTGATGAAGAGTTTGACGGTGATAGGGGAAGTGTTCATTTCAGAGACCGAGATCAGGGACAACGTCAGTATCGGGTTATTGATGATGATCAACGTTGGGAATCGGGTATGAAGATGGAGATTCCGGAGTTTAAAGGAGGGATGGTAGCTGAAGAATTTCTTGATTGGGTATCAAATGTTGAAGAGATCTTTGATTTCAAGGAGGTTCCTGAGCATAGGAGAGTAAAGTTGGTTGCTACTAGGTTGAGGGGGAGAGCTTTGGCGTGGTGGCAGCAAACTAAACTTACAAGGGAGAGAATGGGGAAGTCAAAGATAGAATCATGGGATAAGATGAAGAAGTTGATGAGATCTACTTTCTTACCTTACAATTATCAGTCACTTATGTACCAAAGGTTGCAGAATCTGAGGCAAGGGACGAAGTCTGTTAGTGATTATGCTGATGAATTTTACCAACTCATTGCCAGAAATGATATTATGGAAACGGAAGAACAGCTAACTGCTAGATTCATTGGGGGATTGAGAATGCAGATCCAGGATATGGTTAATATGTTCGATCCTAGATCAGTTGCAGAGGCACATCAGAAAGCGTTAGCTTGGGAGAAGCAAGGAAGGCGTGGAGGTGGTGTGTTTACTAATTCCAATAATCAAGCGAAGGGTGTTAGTGGAAGTTCTAGTGTTCCTAAACCTGTTACAAAACCAGTGGTGAAGGAGGCTGAGAAGGCGAAGGTTAGCAGTGGGTTCAAATGTTATAACTGTCAGGAGTTGGGTCACAAAAGCAACGAATGTCCGAAGCCGAAGAAGAGAACTATGGTTGCAGAAGTTGAGGAGGATGATGGTGAGGAGGCAGAATGTTCAAATGCACCTTATGTTGAGGAGGAAGAAGAATTGTTTGGAGATGAAGGTTGTAATCTTATGTTGAGGAGGTCATGTCTCACACCAAAGCAAGAGGAGGATTGTAGTTGGTTGAGAAGCAATATTTTTCAGTCGACATGCACTATTCTGGGAAAAGTTTGCAAGTTCGTTATTGATGCTGGAAGTTGCGATAATATTATTTCTTCAGAAGCAGTCAAGAAATTGGAGTTGAAAACCGAGAAGCATCCTAAACCATACAAGTTAGCTTGGTTAAGGAAGGGTGGTGAAGTGAAAGTTGGGAGAAGAGCTTGCGTGAAATTTTCTATTGGGAAGAAATACAAAGATGAAATCTGGTGCGATGTAGTGGACATGGATGTGTGTCATCTGTTGTTAGGCAGGCCATGGCAGTTTGATCGAGCAGTACAACACGATGGTCGGGCCAATAGCTATAGTTTCATGTTCGAAGGTACTAAAATCACTTTGGTTCCCAAGAAGCAACAACAGAAGGAGAGCAAGCTGGAGGAGATTGAGGAATTGAAATTTCTGTTGACTTTGAAGGAGTTTGTTAAGGAGGTTGAAGAGGAGCCTGAAGTATACTTGTTGATTGGGCGTGAGAGCAGTGAAGAGGTTGAAATTGCCGAAGAAGCAAAGCCAATTTTGAAAGAATTTGAAGATGTCTTTCCAGAGGAGTTGCCTAAGGAGTTACCGCCACTTAGAGACATTCAACATCAGATTGATCTTGTTCCGGGAGCAGTGCTACCACATCGACCACATTACCGAATGAGTCCGAAGGAACATGAGGAGTTACGAAGGCAGGTGGAAGAGTTGTTGGAACAGGGACGTGTTCAGGAAAGCTTGAGTCCTTGTGCAGTGCCAGCATTGTTGGTGCCAAAGAAGGATGGAACATGGAGAATGTGCACAGATAGTAGAGCTTTGAACAAGATTACTGTTCGTTATAGATTTCCTATGCCAAGGTTGGATGACTTGCTGGATCAATTGAGTGGGGCAACTATATTTTCGAAGATTGACTTGAAGAGTGGTTATCATCAAATTCGGATTAGACCTGGAGACGAATGGAAGACAGCTTTCAAGACAAGAGAGGGGTTATACGAATGGTTGGTTATGCCATTTGGTTTGTCGAATGCACCTAGTACATTCATGCGGGTGATGAATCAAATCTTTAGACCATTCATTGGGAAGTTCATCGTGGTTTATTTCGATGATATTCTGATATATAGCAGGAGTATGGAAGAGCATGTTCTACATTTGAGGGAAGTGTTGATTATTCTCCGTGAAGAACAATTTTATGCTGCTACGAAGAAATGTGTGTTTATGACCAAAAGTGTCTTATTCCGGGGTTATGTTGTTTCAGGAGAAGGTATTCAAGTTGATCAGAGTAAAGTAGAGGCAGTCAGGAATTGGCCACAGCCAAAGACAATTACGGAAGTGAGAAGTTTTCATGGGCTAGCATCATTCTACCGAAGATTCATTCCACACTTCAGTAGCGTGATGGCTCCAGTTACTGATTGCATGAAGGGTAAACATTTTTCGTGGACAGAAGAAGCCGGGATTGCTTTTGAACGAATCAAAGAACTGTTGACGACAGCGCCAATTCTTGTTTTACCTGATTTTCAGTTGTTGTTTGAGCTACACACTGATGCATCAAAGGTTGGGATTGGAGGAGTGTTGAGTCAGCAGGGGAGGCCTATTGCATATTTCAGTGAAAAGTTGTCAGGGGCAAAGATGAGATACAGTACATATGACGTTGAATTTTATGCTGTTGTACAAGCTGTTAAGCATTGGAGACACTATCTATTTCAGAAAGAATTTGTTCTGTACACTGATCATGAGGCATTGAAGCATTTACAGGGACAGGATAAAATTTCAGCGAGACATGCATCGTGGATTGCTTATTTGCAACAATTTACTTTTGTTGTTAAACACAAATCTGGGGTGACGAACCGTGTGGCTGATGCTTTAAGTAGGAGGAGTCATTTGTTGACAACATTGAAGGTTGAAGTGACGGGGTTCGAATTACTGCCAGAGATGATTGAAGAAGATCCTTACTTTGTGAAATATGTTGAGAAAGTGAAGGATGGGAGTACCGATGAATTTATGTTGGTTGATGGTTTTCTGTTTAAGGGGAATCGTTTATGTATACCGGATTGTTGCTTGAGATTGAAAATTGTCAAGGAGTTACACGAGGAAGGGCATGTGGGCCGTGATCGTACCTTGCAATTAATTTCACAGTCTTACTTTTGGCCGTCGATGAGGAAAGAAGTTGAAAGGTTTGTGGAGAGATGTCATATATGTCAGGTTTCGAAGGGAACAGCGACAAATGCAGGATTGTATATGCCGTTACCTGTACCGACTAAACCATGGGTTGATATCAGCATGGATTTCGTTGTGGGTTTGCCGAGAACTCAAAGGGGAAATGATTCTATATTTGTTGTGGTGGACAGATTTTCTAAAATGGCACATTTTATTGCTTGCAAGAAGACGGCGGATGCTGTTCGTGTTGCTCAGTTATTTTTCAAGGAGATCTATCGACTACATGGATTGCCAGAGTCTATTGTGTCGGATAGAGATACTCGTTTTCTGAGTCACTTTTGGTTAAGTTTGTGGAAGATGGTGGGAACAAAGTTGAATTTTAGCAGTGCTTATCATCCACAAACAGACGGACAGACCGAAGTTGTTAACAGATCGTTGGGAAATTTGTTGCGATGTCTTGTGAAGGACAATCTGAAGAGTTGGGACATGAAGTTAAGCCAAGCTGAGTTTGCACATAATCATGCAGTGAATCGTAGCACGGGATTCAGTCCATTTCAGATTGTATATTCAAATTTGCCAAGAGGACCGTTGGATTTGGCAGTAGTACCCCAACCGAAGGGGGCGGTTAAACGGGCTGTTGATTTTATTGATGAATTAACTGAACGTCATAAAATCGTTCAGGGACGATTGGAGAAGGAAAATGAGAAGTATAAACGATATGCAGATTTGAAGCGACGAAGTGTTGAATTTAACGAGGGTGATTTAGTGTATGCTGTGTTGACAAAAGATCGTTTTCCGATGGGATCGTACAATAAATTGAAGGCCCGGAAGATTGGTCCTATAGAAATTTTGAAGAATATCAATGAAAATGCATATCAATTGAAATTACCAAATGATGTTTATACCTCAGATGTTTTCAACGTCAAATACTTAATTCCGTATTATGGAAATGAAATTGTTGTGGAAGAAGATGGTGGAAATTCGAGGTCGAATTTCTGTCAACCAGGAGAGGATGATGCAGCGCGATCTCCGGAATCAACGAAGTTGGATTGTTTAAACACCTTAGGTCGTTTGGAGGAGGGTGCGGGTTTAGGTCGCTCGAGAATTTTAGGTCGTTCACGACCTAGCAAAGGTCATTCGCGAGTTAACGAGCTAAGCATGAAGGCATGTAAGCGAGCTAACAAATTAAACATGCCAGTATCAAGCTACAACCTAAGGAGACCTCGAGCTACCAACCCACGACCTAAAATCTTAGGTCGCTCAGATATTAGGTCGCAAGATGTTGAAGCATTCGTGTTGCCGCTTCTTTAGGTCGTGACCAACCTAACTCATAAATCGCGTGAAGGTTTCATGTTGCCGGTTCTTTAGGTCGTGACCAACCTAACTCATAAGTCGCGTGAAGATTTCATGTTACCACTTCTTTAGGTCATGACCGACCTAACTCATAGGTCGTTTCTCTTGTACGTTTTCAGGTCGCCTGTATTTTAGGTCGCGCCTTTTGGGTTGCCGCTGTTGTGAGTCATTGTGTTGTACTTATTAAGTCGCGTATAAGGTTGTAAAGGTTAGGTCGTTAACGACCTATCTTAAGTCGTGTCTTGTAATGTTGTGATGTGTTTGCTTTAAGTCGCAAGTGTTAGGTCGTGGTCAACCTAAGTGTTGTAAAAATGTGTTGAGTATAGCGTTGAGTCGCTGTCGTTAGGTCGCTGCCGACCTAAGTTAGGTCGTAAGTCGCGGCCGACCTAAGAGTCTGGTGATGTTTTGTTTGTGTTGCGTTGTGAAAGCTATAAATAGCAGTGTTGTGACATTTGTAGGGTTGTTGATTCTTGAATAAAATTCTCTTTTGTTAGCTTTGTGCTTTCATACAAATTGGTAGTTGAGTGTGATCTCCTATCTCCTCTTTCGGTTAATCGAGTGCGCTCGATTCAACGATCGTAGAAGCCGATTCACGGTATCTAGTGCGCTAGATCAACGTACGAAGAATCGTAGATCTTCTTTCTCGGTATCGTGCGCGATCAACGAGACGAAGATAGCTAGAATCCGGTATCTTTGGATCAACGGATTTGGGCCTTGCAGTATTCTCAACTCACCGATTGCTACATTCCATCGATTGAAGTTTGTTTCGATTTATCCGCTGCGTCAAAAGTTGTACTCAATTAGACTCATTAGTGTTATCAAGAACACAACAAGTCAGAAATACTCTTTGTATCTAGTTGAAGTCCTCTTCGCTAGTTGAGGCAAGAAACCCCGTTCGGTTGTTCGGGTAAGTGGTAAACCTATTCCTCCGGGTTAAGTGAGGGTTGTTGGTTAGTTAAATTCCTAAGAGGAGCTTAGGGACTAGACGTAGGACAAGAGGTCTGAACCAGTATAAATTCTTGGTGTCTACTTTACTTACTACTTATTGCTATCTACCTAGACCAATTCACTATTCCATATTATACGATCCTACCACATAGCTTCTTTCCATTAACGTTATTGATAGAGATCTCTAAACACTTGAATAGAACAATTTGACACATTATTGTTTTAAAATCGGGCAAATGAAATAATTTTACCCAAACTATTTTGTATATAAAGGAATAATTTCCGTAAATTATTATATGGATGCTTGGTTGCTAGGAATTGATAATATTAAATTATCATTGATTGTTGAATAACAAATTGAAATCAAAATCAAAAGCTAAGAAATAAAATCCATATACAAATGGCATTTGTAATTATAAATTGTAAATGTGATTTAAAATTTGAAATAGAATTCTAGAGAAAGTTTGAAAAGAAATTGAACAGATTTGAAAATTTTGGAGATTTGGAAAAGTTTAAAACCCTTTTTATTTGAAAATGATTTTCAAAGGTTTTGGAAAAATGTTTTAAAGGGATAAAAGCTTAAACTCTTTTCGGTCGTTGGAAAATAATTTCGGTGATGACTGCAGCATCATCGATGTTCATTTTTGAGTTTCCAGGAGAGGAATTGCTGTCGAGTTATTTTAAATGGAAGTTGTAAGTAAAACTGGGTTTGGGTTTTGAAATTCAAAAGATAATTTGAATTGATTTCAAAAATGATTTTGAATGTTGGAAAAACTCTGGAATCTGATAAAAATAGTTATGGAACAAAAAAATTTATTTAAGGTGGAAAATAAATTTGTGATTGAATAAATGAATTTACAATTGCAAGTAAATGAAAAGGAAACTGAATGTTGAAATTCATTTCGAATTTGTAAGAAAGTAGAACTGGAATTGGAACCAAATTTAATTTGTGATAAACAAAGTGAAGAATTTTTTTTTCAAGTTGGACAAAATAAAGTAAAGCGCTCAAATAAAAACTTGTAAGTGAAACTAATTGAAGGAACGGCCAAATAAATATGGTTTGAGATGAATTGAATTCATATGGAATTTGAAATCCAGTTTAAAAGTAAATGGTTATAAACCAAAGTGATGAATTGAAAATAAATGTAAGAAATATATGGAAAATTATATTGAACTTAAGAAATAAAGTGTGAAATTCTTAAGTAAAATTTTGAATTGTGAAAATATTCTAAGTTAATGATTGAATGAAGATTAAACTGGAAATCGTGAAATGGCGATCGGGAATAAGTGTATAGAAATGAAAATCTAATGTGAATAAAACAAAAGAGAATTGATAAAGTTAATAATCAATTTGGAATAAATATGTGGGATGTATGTATATTATTTTATTCGCATAGCAATTTGATCTAGAATTCGAGCGCAGAATTTCGTGATAGTTATACCGATCTGAATTAGGATTTTTCACTCGATTTTCGACGGCGAACCTGGATATGGATTTTTGGTTGATTCTGGAAATTCTCTATCATAGTTTAAGACTATGTAAGGAGAATGACAGTTTCTGATCAAGAAACCAGATCGAGTCCGTACTAGAAAGTAGGGTGGACGATACTAGTTCGGAATTGAAATTGTGTGATCGAGTGAGCGATCGAATTTGATATTGCATACGAATGATGTATGTATATCGTACGAGTTTGAATGAAATGAATGTTGAAATTTCATAAAGAAATGTATGAAATGATTTTGGATGTCGTAATTAGACATTATTGTTAAATAGATACACATGTGTGTTAAAGAAAAATGGAATTGGGATTTTGATTTCGAAGATAAAATTTAATTGCTCGATAACAGGTATGTATTTAAATTTCTATATGAAATTTGATGACTTTCTTATCTAGCCGCTTGGATTTTCGTTTTATTTTTGAAATCTGGGGGCCCGTTATGGCATTTTAGTCGTACCGAGCTAGCCGCGCAAAGGACACGCTGGCGAAATTTTTCGAAAATTTATACAGTTAGAAAAATTTTGAGAAAATTTTGAAAATTTAAAATTTGAATTTGAATTTAAATTTGAATGGTTCAATAAATAAAGCTGTTTGGAATCTATGGAAGATTTTGAAAAGTTAGTTGAAATGATAATAGATCTTTAATGAAAAGATTGTTTTGAAAATTGATAAAACTGTTTGGTTTTGGGAAAATAATAAACGGTTTAAGGATAATTCTTCTTAACTTGTAATTTTGGGACGAAATTCTTTTAAGGGGGCAAGTCTGTGACGACCCGGAATTTTGAACATTTGAAATTGAAAATATTTAATTGATTTTAAAATATTTGGAAGATAGTTTAAACTTGAATTTCAAATATCAGAATGAAATTGGCAATTAAATTATTAGATTTAATTTATTAAAAAAATTGGATATAAATTTGAATCTTTAATTTTAAGCTTTTTAAAAATAATTTGATGGCTTAGAAAATTCATATTGATAATATGGAAGATGATGGAAGTGTTGAAATTTAAAATTTGAAGTGTTTGTTTAGTTTTGAAATTTTATCGTTTAAATCGATATTTAAAAATAGCTTTCCGTGGCACGGTCTCGGATTTCGACGAAACCAGCTTCGTTGGATCCATAATATTGTATTATTATTATTATCGGATTTCAATTTTCATAGCATTTGGAGTTGTCGTGTGATAGTATGGTTAATAAACGCATTGAAATTTATATTGTAATTTAATTTAATAGTTGGGTCCAAAAAGGTATTTTCTCCATACGATCAAATTTGGACTCGGAACCTTTTCCATTACGTTCGGAATAGGGTTTTATTATAAATGCCTGGCGGCACACCTCGATTGGAGATCGAAATTTTGAATTATGGAAACTGAGACAATTTGAATTTGCATTCTGAATATAAATAATATATATATATATATATTAATGTTTTCTCAGGTTAAACTCTACACGTGTTTCTCTAATATAACACTTGTCATTTTAATTTACGTGCGTTCGTTCTGAGAGCAGAAAAAGAAAAAGAAAATCGTTTAAAAATCTTCTTATATGACCGAAGCCTCATTTAAAAATCTAGTTCAAAAGAATAAAAAAACAATGGCCGAACCTAAATTCAAAACAAATAAAATAATGGCAACCTAATTCGCCGTTCACCTAAATCAAGCCTCGTCCTTTTCAGCATAATTTCTATTCGAAATCGATTAAATAAATAACAAGTGAATAAATTCTCGTTCGATTCGAATTCGAACGCAAGGGAAGATGTGGCATCGATGCCGCGAGGGTCTCGAATCGGCTAGGGTATGGGAGTCATAGCGATACTGTAGCTGCTGCATCGATTGATGTGCCGTTATTAATTGGCGATGGCGTGGGTGTTGGTAGTGATTGGCGAGTCGAACTCGCGGCAGGAGTGGCACGCGTACGCGCGATGGCGAGGGGAAGACAGTTGAAGTTAGGAGCAATTGAAGGGGATTAAGTCGATAACGGAGCCGCGGCGAACTTCGCGGTGTGGAAGGAGCTGAGTTCGATCGTATGGTGCGCAAGCATGGAACGACAATTGAAATCGTCGGCGAGGCCGACAACGCTAGGGTTGGAAATATCGATCGATTCAGTAAGGTATTCAAGTTTTTCTCTCTCTCTTATTAATTTTGATTTAATGAATGTATGCATGCGGAAATAATATTGCAGTAAAATGTAAAAATAGGAGTTTATATAAAAGTTGGATTTTTAAGATATATAGGCTATTTTGGCATATGCAGTTTCAAAAGGAAAAGAAAAGAAAATATATTTTTACAGTAAGATATATAATGCAATTCTGTTTGAAATTTAATTTATATATATAAGGTTTTGGAAAATAAATATACAGATATCTATTTTAAATTACTAGTTATTTTTAAAATAATGGATTTAGTGATTAATTTGTTTTATTAACTTATTTAATTTATTTTAGTTACTAAAAGATATTTAAAATAAAATCATTGGATGATTAAAAATTACCAAACTAAAATTGATTACTCGATTTATTCGAATATTAATAAATTGTATAAATGTTTATACAAGGTCTAAAATGGAGAAACAACTAGAATGGAAAATGGATTGCATGCATTTTTAAAGGTGAGATCTTCTCACTCAATCAGATTTTTCTTATTTAATTTTAAAAAGTTAATTTAAAATTGTTGATTGTGTGCTTGGATTGATGATTGTTATCAACTGTATTGAAATAGACCCTATGCGCCGTATAATCGTGGAGGACATATTATATAAACTCATATACCACGATATTCACCTCAAAGTGGAATTGGTATTATATATGTATTTGGAGTTGTTGATTTCCTGCATTATAAAGCGGATGAGACCTTATGCGCCGCATAATAGCGGATGATATTTTATAAATCCCATATACGGCGATATTCCACCTCGAAGTGGAATGGGTATTTAATTGTTGTGTTAACGTCTGTGGATGCAGGGAAATAGGTTAGAGGGATCCAACTGGATTCCTCAAATATTTGAATTTGTTTCAATATTGTGTGTTGATTTATTTATAATCTGTGTGTGATTATATTTGTGATTGAAAATCGTTGAAGGCTATGGTTTAGCCGAATATATTTTTGGCATCGTAGGATACCAGAAATATGAAATTGAATTTTTGAAAATTAAAGTAAAAGCTTTAAGCAAATTCATTTAAAGAATTGGGTGAATTTAAAAGAAGAAATTTAAATAGATAAAGTTTATTTTTTGAAAACTTATCGAGTAAATTCCGAAATATGGGAAAGGATTTTAATAAATGGGTTTTGAATAATATTGTTTAAGGGTTGAAGAATTTATTTAAAATTCGGATTTTTAAATGAATTGAAAGAGATAAAGGAATTTATTTTAAAAGAAATTTATTTTAAAAGGAAATAAATTTAGAAATCCATTTGAAAATTGATTTTGGTGACTAAAAATAAATCTTTGGGAATCCATTTGGAAATTGATTTTGTTGATTGAAAATTAATCTTTGGGAAATCCATTTGGAAATTGATTGGGTGTTTGTAATAAATTTGGGAAATCAATATGAAATTGGATTTGGTGTTTTGAAATAAATTTGGGAGATCAATATGGAATTTGATTTGGTTTGAAAATGAATTTGGGAAATCGATTTGAAATTGATTTGGTGTTTGAAAATAAATTTAGAAATCAATTTGGGAATTTGATTTGGTGTTTGAAAGTGAATATTTGAAAATCGATTTGAAAATAGTATATCAATGGATATTTGGAAATGTAAATTCACAACGAAAATTTATAAAGAAAAGGGAATTTTTTAAAAAATAAATATTAGTTTATTTTTAAAAAGTGTGGAAAGGAATTTACGGATTTGGAATGTAAATTTAAAATAAATCGAGAGGGATTTATTAATTGGTTTAAATGGACCATTTTGAAATGGAGAGTGTATTTCCTCTGAAAAGCCAAGTATGTTTTGAAAGTAGCTTTTAAATATAAATTTTAAAGTTCTAAAATGGTTTGTAAAAGAATATTTGTGAAGAAAATATTTTTGTAAATTGTTTCTAAATCTTTAGAGTAAAGATTTATTTAAGTTAATTTTAGAAGTGATTGTTTTAAAGATTTAATTGATATTTGTTTTAGAAAATAGTTATTTAAATATTTATACTCTATTTACTAATTTTATTTAAAAAAAAATTGTTTGGACTTGAAGTTTTATATGAGATGATAGTATAATATTTTTATAACTATTAAAATAAAGCGTTTAAAAGTAGTTTTACTTTAAAATATTTCCAAGTATATATTTGGACAAGTGATTTAAATTATTTTAAAGTATTCGAACTCGATAGATTTTTCAGTGGAAATAGATGATTTCGGGAATTTTATTCCACGAGTGAAAAATGATTTGAAATTTGTTTTCAAAGGATTGAAAAGTGATTTGAAATTGGTTTTCAAAGTGATGAAGTGTGAAAATATATCTTGCGAAGATATTTTGAAAATAAATAATTTGGAAAAATTATTTGAGGCTTGATAATTGTTGTGAATGTTGTTGATAGTTAAATAATCGACTATCAATGTTGGCCTTTGAAATGACACTTGAATTGTTTTCAATATAAGCGCTCATTATTCAGTTAAGCCGGGAGAGGACTTTATGTCATAAAAACCCATTCCGAATAATGATATGACGAAATGGGATTGCATTTGAAGATGGTGTTAAAGACCGGGTATTTTCGAAAGCAAAAGGATTACCCGTCGAATGTCTCTGCACTGAGTTGCTTCGGTATAGAGATTTTATCACCCTTTGTGATGGGGAGTACGGACGTGATTAGTGAGAATCCGGATGTGCAAGGGCTTCTTTGGAAGTGCCTTCGGTTTCGTTCGATCTTAGAACGGACTTGTATGGATGTGCATCTGACGTTACACTTTGAGATGTAAAGTTGGTTTCTATCAAATACATTTCTGTTGGTGGCGGAGAATTTATTCTCTTAGCTTAACACCCTTCTCCGAGACGTTCGTGCTTAGAGGTTATGTAGTTGATGGTTACTAGTGATACATTCCCAATTTGGTAATGTGGCATACGAAGTGCTGCTGATCAGGTGTTGACCGAAGCATGGCTTTTGTGAAAAGCGTAGCTTTGTGGACGAGACTTCGTCGAGCCTCACAACCCGGAAATGGTCGAAACATGAATGTTGCAGCAAGACAATTTGGGGGTAGCGTCCTTAGGGTATGTCCATTTTCTTCTAGATAAAAAATAGTATCATGGTATGGAGTCAAGATATTTACTTATGTTGATTTTGAAAGTGGTATCATGGTATGAGCCCAGATACTTTACTTATGTGATGGTTGGTTGTCGGGATCCCGGGATAAAGGTCGGTAACGACCGGGGATGGAATTCTTGTTGTAGTTACTCATGAGATAGCTGTATTACAACACAGGGTAACTCGGCCTTGTGTTTGCAGAGAACCGAGGGATGGTTCATCAAGTAAAGACATTTTGTCAAATACCTGAGCAACCAATTCAAGATGCAAAAATAACAGTCAAAGCTACGACCAAAAGTGATGCTGAGTACTTTGAGGTTATAGCAAAACGTGATGAAAAGTCAAAATCACTGAAATATCAGCAAAGAAGAGAAAATAAGGAAAACCACTATATGCATATTGTGCACTTATACACGTGCAGAAGAACTAGTATAACAAAATGCATCTGGGGTGAATTTGATTAAAGAATTCTTGTAATTGGGCTATAATTAAGCTAGTTTAATAACTTAATGTATAACTGAAAGTGATTTGTACATGTAATGCATATATACAGGATCAAAATGATTGTAAACTCATCACAGTTTTAGAAATAGAACTAAGAGACTTTCTTTTACTTGCTCTTTTCTCTTTCTATTATTTTCTTATCTTGTGTCGATTTTGCATTCGTTTATTCACCACCTCACTCTTTTCTTTCACTGTTTTTCACAAAAAATCTCATGTACTCATTCCCCCTCTTTCATTAAGGAAACCACACCATTTCCCTATAAGCACTGAATGGTGTTTAAGCAATACTGAATAATATGACACATTGAAAAAACACCTCTATGTATTTGACCTCAAATAAGCACTGCTGCTACAGTTAAACATGCAGCAAAACAAAAAACAAAAAAACCCATCACATTTCAAACATCCACTTTTGATTTATACCCAAATAGATAAAAGAGTATTGAAGTTGTAGACATGAAAAACCATCACATTTCAAACATCAAGAACAGATAAAGTACTTAGATTAAGAACTACATAGTTCGGTGAACATAAAGTTTAACAAAACATAACCTACAATAAAGATAACATAACATACAAGCTAATAAAATTATTCTAGAAGTTCTAAAATCGGTAGTTTTCTACGTTCCGGCATCATCACAAATTGCATCCTAAAATCGAGATCTTTAAAAGCCTTCATTGCCTTCATGTAGACCTCATTAGAAACACCGTCAATACCATTTAATATATTCGTACAAACTATGTTGGAATATGGATCCAACACATCACTTTGACTATCATTTGAGTTGGGTGACTTTCCTTTAACTTTTGCAATTTTTCCTTTTAAGTATCAAACTCTAATCGATTGAAGAAGACCACTTTTCTATATATAACTCAAGCTTTTCAACATTATTAGCTTTATGTTTTTGGCGTCGTCGTTCATTTGTTAACGTGTCATCACTTGGACGAGTACTCATTTGCTCATCATCATTTACCACATGAACATGCACACCCTTGCTTAAAAAATTCTCTTATAATTATCCTTCATCATCTGAATTGAGAGGAAGTTTAGTTGAAGCATTATTAAACCTCTAGTAGCCGTAGTTCCACCAAAAATCTCTCTTAAAAGTTCATAATTCTTGCAACCATCTTTCCTAAATATTTTAAACTCGGTCTTGTTGATCTATAATAATTTAACAAATATTAGTTTGACATGCACTTATATTCATGAATTATATTTTTAAACGCATACCGTATAGAAATGTTGCCAAACCTCTTTTGCAGCATTAACCTTGTTGGTATTTGGATCCCATGTAACGCCTGTATGTCCTAATAGTTGTGAAAACAAACGATGTACAATGCGCAAATGGTTTCACTTTCCCTTCAATCTCTCCACCCCATAATCAAATTTTTTTGCTTTAATCATCTCTTGATTAATTTTTTCCCATTGGTCTTTAGTGATAGTAGAGCATTGCAGTTTTCCTACTTTTACATATTCATAGAGTATTGCAATGAAAGCGCGTTCGTTCTCGTATGACCATGACATTGGTTCCTTTGCCTTACTATGACCTCCCATATTCTATGTAAATAATTAAATAAAGATAAAATTTCTGAGCAGCCATAGTCAAGTTAGAATTAATTATTATGAAGAGTTCACTTTCTTTTGTTTATCTATGGAATAAATTCTTGATTAGTCAAACATAAATTCAATTAAACTTCTCATTGATTGGTTGAGATTATGTTTTCAGTTTTCTTTTACTGTCCATTTTTTTGCCAGTGCATCAAAATTTCATCTTGCACGATCATGAATATAGGAAACAACATCGACCCATAATATATTATGAATATTGTGATTGAAGTTTCATCTAACACCTGTGACCTATGAATTTTTAACCATTTAACTTGGAAGAAGAATGTTCATGTCTAGGTTATTAAGGGAATAATCTGGAAGAAGAACTGTTGCTGTAACGATCTCAGATTTTGATGAATTTTAAATTGACAATTAAATTAATTTTTGATTAAAATTGTGAATTTCATTGTAAATTGATTTGAGTTTATCCAGATTTGAATAAAAATAAAAATATCTCAAATAAGTTTATAGTTATATAAAATATGAATTATTGGAATTAAATTTGAATTGGGATCTACAAAATAATATGTAGTCATACAAGATAATAAGCATTAAAGTTATAATAAATATTTAAAATTTGAAATAGAAACATATTTATAAAAGATAAGATAAGTATGAAAATAATAATAAGTAAATTTGATATTTGATAGTTTAAGTTTTAAAATAAAAGAAAGTTAATTAAGGCAAGTGAAAAAAACAATATATTCACCTATGAACAAAGAATAAGTAAGAACAAAATAAGAATGTAAACTATAAAACATTAAATATACATTAAACAACTTGTTAAGATTCAAACAACAAATACATAAGTAATATGACAAAGTATGAAATATACATTCATGTTTTCAAACATATAATAAGTTTAAGTATGTAGGCTAAGTTAAAGACAACAATAAATGCACATATCTTTAGCCACTGAAATATATAGGAAAGTGAAGATCTTGGTACAAATAAAATAAGTATTGAAACATAAATACTTAAGCAATATCTCCCAGCCATCAAAACAACATCATCTTCTTAGTCGAAATAAGCTTTTGAAAAACAAGACTAAAGACAAAGAAGAATATATATATATATATATATATATATATTCAGGTATAGAATTGTACAAATATTAATTAAAGTTTGAATCTCCAGTACTTAGCAATAAATGCAAGATTATCTCTAGCCAAGATGTATATCACTTCAACATACCTATTGTACAAAGTATGTCACCCTGAACAAAGAAATAAAATATTATCTTGTACAACCCTATCATCCTGCAAACTTTTTTTTTATATGTATCAATCTTTATCTCAGTTCGACCATGAAACTGAGTAGCACTTGAAAGAATTTTTTTTATATCATTTCAAACTTAAACAAATTCAACCTTAAACAATAATACAAATCATACAAATCCAGAGAAGCAAAGAAGGATTCAGTTTGCAACTTCAAGCCTGTTTCAAACAAAATGAGGATCTGTTATTCTGGAAAAGCAAGGTGAGTAACATCACTAATTTAAAATATCAAGTATATGGTTACATGCTCATCTCTGAAATAAAAATATGTTTGTGAGCATATTTTAAAATCGTTATGTTTATATATGTATACTGGTGTGTGCAATGGTTGATCTGAATTCTTTCCCTCTGATTTTAGTTCCCAGGTTCAATTACTAATCAAACTTTACTTACTCTTAATCCGATCTTTATTAATACTTAAGTTTCGAGCAAAATATGTTTGTGTATCTTAGTTTTAAGTTTAAAAGTTGGTTTAAGTTAAGCTAATTTGTTTTGGCTTCTGGAAAATAATAAAACAACAGGGGAAAACTTAAATAAGTAAAATTTAATTTTTATGATTCATAGATTCAGGTATATGAATCAAAAGCTAAAGCTTAAACTTGATTTTTAAAACAAAAATGAAAATTTTTAGTTGAGAAATAAAGAAGCAGTTTACAGATGAACAAAAATCACTTTTTTACAAAATTCTATTGATTTAATAAATTGTTGATGCCGAAATTTGTTATGGAGCTAGATTATTGATTCGCGGATATAGGAAAAATGTTGGAAAATTTTTCTAATGTGAAATTTTGTAACTCGAATCGAATTTAGGGTTTAAGTTATGCTTTTAACGAGGTCTAGGAACGAGGTGAGTTCATCACCGATGATCGACCGAGTCACGTGTGATTTGGGGTAATGGTGGCTGGAAGTGTGACGCGTTCGTAGCCGGCGTCGTAGACCTTTAGGTGGTCGTAGGGGTGAGCACGAGGCAATGACAGGTTCGAAGGGGGTGTTCGTTGTGTTGTTTCCAGGTTTCGAGAGTATACTCGAATTGGGGGGATTTCAGTTTGTCGGAGCTCGTTCTGGAGTCGATCGGCGACGTGCTCGATGCCGCGGGGATGCCAGAAGCGGCTCAACGGCGGTGTGCATGTGCACGGGCCTTAGCGTTTGCCTGAGTGTGTTGTCGTCTGGGAAGAACAAGAGTGATGCACGCGTTTTACTCGAGTAACTCGAGTCGTTGCTCGAAGTGCCGTTGCGATCGACTCGAAGTAAAAGGAGAGGATTTCGAGTCAAGCTTTGCTCCAGGATTTGAACCAGAGGTTGTTTTCTATTTTGAAATTTGGAAACAAAAATTTAAATTTTTAATCAATGTTTAAAACTGAGTTCAAATCAAAATGCAATTATATTACAAGTTGAATTGGAATTTACTATTGAATATAAATAAAGTTTTGGAATTCAATTTGTTTCAAATGTCTTGGAAATATAATTAAGTGTATTGAAAGTAACTTGAAATTTAAAGTGAATTTAGAAATTATAAATGGAAATTTAAACAAGTTGAAGATTTAAAGGTTTAAACCTGAAATAAATTTTAAACCAGATTTTAAATTTTAAAATAAATTTTAGCTTATAACTTAAGTGTTTAAAATAAATTAAATATACTAAAGTTAAAAAGAGGAAAGGAAAACTTATTTTTAACCCTTTAAGAATTTCCTTTAAAATAAATTGTTTTTTTAACATGTAAATTTTAAAATGTTAGAAAATTCTATTTTAAACTTATTTAAAAACAAATAAGAATTCATTTCAATCTTGAATTTAAAATGGAATTGAAAAGGGAATTTGAAAACAATAAATTAGATTGATTAATTTAATAATAATTATTTGTGGAATTGTGAAGTGTAATTACTTAATGATAGTAATTAAAGAATTAATTATTAAATATAATTAAGTGAGTTAATTGGATTAGTTCAGATTTATCACTTAAGTTAATTAATTTAGAATAACCACCTGAAAATTTTAGAAATTATAATTACTTAGAAAAGTAATTAATTGATAATTACCGAATGTAATTAATTAAATGATAATCAGTAATCTGGGTATAATTATTTGTTAAGGGGTTAGTTTAATTTATTAACTAAAGAATTAATTAATAATTGTGATTAATTAAGATAAATTAAATAATTAAAGGTTAAATTAATTCATTAATTAAGATTGATTAGTCCATAATTAAAAGTGAATTCATAAATGATAAAAGGGGATTTTATTCTAAATAAATTGTAATTAACTTATGATAATTAACCCAGATTTATAATTAATACAGTTGATTCAAATTTATAAGTTAACTAATGAATTTTACTTGTGAATGTTTGAACTTGGCTGAATAATTAATTTGTCTGATATCCCTGATCTATGATACTTTGTGATATATACTGATTTGTGTGTGATCTGTAATGTAGTTTATTTATCTGGGATGAATGTAATTTTATCTGCTTTATATATCTATGATCTGTGAATGAAGGATGAGCGTTATAGTTATACCGCTTATCAACTATATTTCTGTTTTTTAATCTAGGAAGATTGAATGATGTTGCACTATTGTGTTAAACCCCTGGACTGCACATACACACACAAATATGGATTTCGTGAGGAAATCGGTTAAGTCACAGATTTTTATCAATCTTAAAGATTTAATTCTTGAGTCCAAAATAGTTTTGGGATTGTAATTGAGAACTTTTGAAATGAGTTTCAAAAATAAAAGTTATTTTCAATAACTTAATAACACTTGAAATTTAAATGATTTGATTTAAATTTGAATTCAATTATTGGAATTGAATTCAATGACTTGGTCGAAATATTATACAAGTTATAAAAGTGTTATATGGGTTTTTAACCATTTAAAGGTATGATTTTGGAAATTTAAATTTACATCTAAGTTTTATACTTGAATAACTTTAACTTGTGTAAATTGTAAGCAGTGTTTTCCAAAACGAGAACTATTTGTTTCAAGTAATAAAAGCTTTCATTTAAGGAAAAGGATTTCCAATTTGTGTTACAAGGATTTCAATTTAAAATTAAATTGTGTTGAAAGCTATGGATTAATCTTTGTGAAAGGTCATTGAACTTTGCTTTGAAAACGAAGAATATTTTAAATGGTGTATCTTTTATATATAAAAGATCTGAATCAGAAATGGATTTCCAAGTTATGAATGAATCTTTGGAAACGTGTTTTGAAAGCTATAAGTTAAATCTTTAATTTAAAGATTTAATGAGTTAATCAAATTGAAATGGAAATTGATTTGGGAAATCTATGAATGGATCTTTGTGAACTGAGTAAACTTTGTGAAATAAATCTTGTTGTTTAAAGATTTGAAATGGTAATTTGTTAACCATTAAAGGAAAGGTTTTTGGGTAATAATTTGTGACTTAATTGAAATCCCAATATCCATATGTTTTTAAATATTGCGTTCATTATTCGGATTAGCCGGGAGAGGACCTTTGTCATATAACCCATTCCGAATAATAATACGATGTTATGGATAGCATTTGAAGACCGGTGTTGAAGACCGAGTATTTGTAAGAACGATAGGATAACCTATCGATTGTCTCTGCACTGGCTGATCCCCAGTATAGAGATTCCCGAAGTGGTGGTAAGTCCGATCGGGATTGTGAATACCCGGATTGCAAGGGCTTCTTTTGAAGTGCCTTCGGTTCTGTTCGAACCCGGAACAGACTTGTATGGTTACGTGTCTGACATTACATTTTGAGATGTAAAGAAGATTTCTTTCAAATACATTTCTGTTGGTGCAGAGAATTTATTCTCTTAGCTTAACACCCTTCTCTGAGACGTACGAGCTCAGAGGTTATGTAGTTGAAGGTTATCAGCGATATATTCCCAATTTGGTAATGTGGCATGCTGAGTGCTGCTGTTTGCTGATCATTTGTTGATTGAAGCATGGCTTTATGCCTAGCTTTGTGGACGAGACTTCATCAGACCTCACACCCCGGAAATGGTCGAAACAGGAAAGATGCGGCAAGGTTATGAGGGTCGCTCCCTTTAGGGTGTGTCATTCCCTTCTGGAAAAGGGTGGTATCATGGTATGGAGCCCAGATACTTACTCATGTGGACACCATACATTTATTACTGTGTGATGTTGTTGGATTAGAGGTACCTCGGATAAAGGTCCCAAAGGACGGGGGGATGGCTTGCTCGAGTAGTAGTTACCTAGTTACAGAGGTAACCCGGCCTTGTATTGGCAGAGATCCGGTTAGGTTCTCGGGACGTCCCGCCAGAGGCGATCCCATGTGGCAATAGGAAGTTCCTTAGCCTGACCATTTGTTGGAAATCCAATCAAAATAATACGCGCCTTGTACGGTTTAGTTGTATAACCTGCCATGGAATGTGGTGGTAACCTGCTATTGAACATGGTTGCTATAATAGGCATAGTTCGGAATGTCTATGCTGGCTAAGATTAATATTCTACTTTCGAAATATTTTCTACACCTTGCACTTATAGTAATAATATCCAAGAAACTTTCTGCGTATTAAGCATGTTTGACTATGATAAGGAGAAATCTCCTCCGATTCTGCGTTTGCATTGTGTGTGTGTGCAGGAGGCTTATGGTAGTTTCATTTTTCAAAAGCATTGCGAATCTAATTTAAAATATTTATTTTTTTATTTTTTTTAAGATAAACTTTTTTTGTTACTCACACCAGTCCCATGACTGATCCGGAGTTTATTGTTCCTTTCCTAAACTCTGGGTGCTCACTATTTTCCACACGAGCAGTTTAGAGTTGAGTTTTTCAGATAGTTAGGTTTGGTAGATTATCTGGAGCTAGTTTCAGTCTTTGGATGCACGCCAGTCTTGTTTGTCTTAGTGAATCGTGATGTTGGTTCGAGCTGCTGCTGGAGTTCTTCCTTGAAGACTATCTTGAGTTATTTGTTCCGCTGCTAGTGTTAGCTATTTTCTTTTCCGCTGCTATTTTATTGTATCATATCTCTGATATATATTGATATCTATGGTATCATCCGTTGTATCAGATATTGTATCAATGTTGTATATCAATGTATTATTCTTTTCTTCCGCTGTATTGTTTACTTAATTGTGTTATAAGCTCCGGCGAACCAGATTCGACTTTTGGATCTGCGGCATCCGAATATATGTGACATATTCGGTGTCGATTTTCGAAGGTCGAGCCAGGATCGTTATAAGTGGTATTAGAGCTAAGGTTGAACTTTAGCTCAGGAGTATAACACATTAAGTAGCTCATTAGAGATAGGGTGAAGTATACCCTAGAATGAGTAATCCTTAAGATATTCGTTCGTGTGCCTTTGTAAATTCTCTTACTATCCACTGATAGTGAGTATGAGTGCAAGAAGAGGACGAGATAAGGGACAGGGGAATACGACTATAATTGGTCTATATCCTGCGACAGTGGAAACAATTTTTCTTTATCAATTTTCTTTGATTCGTTTCCAAATTCTTTTGATTGCTTCATGACAGCTCTAGAAAGAAGTTTCAGTGTGATAGTGGCCCTACGAATCGTTGTAGAATATCTTTACTTCGTATTTCATTGGTTTCTTATCAGTCTTTCCATTTAAACTTTAATGAATATAAATTGGAAATTTGGAATTAAAATTTTAAATAAATTGGAAATTTAATTTGAGTTAATTTGATTAATAGAATATGAAGCTAAATTTGAATTATATCAATAAAACGATTCGTTTAAAACCAAATTTGAAATTTATAATTTCTCTGGTTGATCGAAGTCCGAAGAGGGACAAATTGGTATATATTTTGAGATATTCTGATTTGAGTTTGGAATCCATATCTAGTGTTTGGAAGTTGCGGAAAATAAAAATCCCTTTATCTATTCTTTGGGGTCCGATATATTCTACGAATGGTTAGTTATCCCTTCGAACTAATCAGTGCCTTGCATATTTCGTAGATTTGATGACCCGAGTGTCTTGTGCAGTATTATACGAGTTTGTTCTCATATTGATGATATTCTGATTTGGTAAGCCAAATGCAGAATAGATATTCAATTTGATTTGATGAAATATTCTTCATCTATCTTTGTTGTTTTCGTGCCTGCAAATTTCGAGGACGAAATTTCTTAAGGAGGGGAATCTGTAACGATCTCGGATTTTTATGAATTTTAAATTGACAATTAAATTAATTTTTGATTAAAATTGTGAATTTAATTGTAAATTGATTTGAGTTTATCTAGATTTGAATAAAAATAAAAATATCTCAAATAAGTTTATAGTTATATAAAATATGAATTACTGGAATTAAATTTGAATTGGGATCTACAAAATAATAAAAATTAATACATATGTAGTCATACAAGACAATAAGTATTAAAGTTAAAATAAATATTTAAAATTTGAAATAGAAACATATTTATAAAAGATAAGATAAGTATGAAAATAATAATAAGTAAATTTGATATTTGATAGTTTAAGTTTTAAAATAAAAGAAAGTTAATTAAGGCAAGTGAAAAAAACAATATATTCACCTATGAACAAAGAATAAGTAAGAACAAAATAAGAATGTAAACTATAAAACATTAAATATACATTAAACAACTTGTTAAGATTCAAACAACAAATACATAAGTAATATGACAAAGTATGAAATATACATTCATGTTTTCAAACGTATAATAAGTTTAAGTATGTAGGCTAAGTTAAAGACAATAATAAATGCACATATCTTTAGCCACCGAAATATATAGGAAAGTGAAGATCTTGGTACAAATAAAATAAATATTAAAACATAAAATACTTAAGCAATATCTCCCAGCCATCAAAACAACATCATCTTCTCAGCCGAAATAAGCTTTTGAAAAACAAGACTAAAGACAAAGAAGAATATATATATTCAGGTATAGAATTGTACAAATATCAGTTAAAGTTTGAATCTCTAGTACTTAGCATTAAATGCAAGATATCTCTAGCCAAGATGTATATCACTTCAGCATACCTATTGTACAAAGTATGTCACCCTGAACAATGAAATAAAATATTATCTTGTACAACCCTATCATCCTGCAAATTTTTTTTTATATGTATCAATCTTTATCTCAGTTCGACCATGAAACTGAGTAGCACTTGAAAGAATTTTTTTTATATCATTTCAAACTTAAATAAATTCAACCTTAAACAATAATACAAATCATACAAATCCAGAGAAGCAAAGAAGGATTCAGTTTGCAACTTCAAGCCTGTTTCAAACAAAATGAGGATCTGTTATTCTGGAAAAGCAAGGTGAGTAACATCACTAATTTAAAATATCAAGTATATGGTTACATGCTCATCTATGAAATGAAAATATGTTTGTGAGCATATTTTAAAATCGTTGTGTTTATATATGTATACTGGTGTGTGCAATGGTTGATCTGAATTCTTTCCCTCTGATTTTAGTTCCCAGGTTCAATTACTAATCAAACTTTACATACTCTTAATCCAATCTTTATTAGTACTTAAGTTTCGAAAAAAATATGTTTGTGTATCTTAGTTTTAAGTTTAAAAGTTGGTTTAAGTTAAGCTAATTTGTTTTGGCTTCTGGAAAATAATAAAACAACAGGGGAAAACATAAATAAGTAAAAATTTAATTTTTATGATTCATAGATTCAGGTATATGAATCAAAAGCTAAAGCTTAAACTTGATTTTTAAAACAAAAATAAAAATTTTTAGTTGAGAAATAAAGAAGCAGTTTACAGATGAACAAAAATCACATTTTTACAAAATTCTGTTGATTTAATAAATTGTTGATGCCGAAATTTGTTATGGAGCTAGATTATTGATTCGTGGATATAGGAAAATTGTTGGAAAATTCTTCTAATGCGAAATTTTGTAACTCGAATCGAATTTAGGGTTTAAGTTATGGTTTTAACGAGGTCTGGAAACGAGGTGAGTTCATCACCGATGATCGACCGAGTCACGTGTGATTTGGGGGAATGGTGGCTAGAAGTGTGACGCGTTCGCAGCCGGCGTCGCAGACCTTCAGGTGGTCGTAGGGGTGAGCACGAGGCAATGACAGGTTCGAAGGGGGTATTCGCTGTGTTGTTTCCAGGTTTCGAGAGTATACTCGAATTCGTTTTCGAGACGATGGGGGAATTTCAGTTGGTCGGAGCTCGTTCTAGAGTCGAACGGCGACGTGCTCGACGCCGCGGGGATGCCAGAAGCCGGTCAACGGTCGTGTGCACGTGCGCGGGCCTTAGCGTTTGCCTATGTGTGTTGTCGTTTGGGAAGAACAAGAGTGATGCACGCGTTTTACTCGAGTAACTCGAGTCGTTGCTCGAAGTGCCGCTGCGATCGACTCGAAGTAAAAGGAGAGGATTTCGAGTCAAGCTTTGTTCGAGGATTTGAACCAGAGGTTGTTTTCTGTTTTGAAATCTGGAAACAAAAATTTAAATTTTTAATCAATGTTTAAAACTGAGTTCAAATCAAAATGCAATTATATTACAAGTTGAATTGGAATTTACTATTGAATATAAATAAAGTTTTGAAATTCAATTTGTTTCAAATGACTTGGAAATATAATTAAGTGTATTGAAAGTAACTTGAAATTTAAAGTGAATTTAGAAATTATAAATGGAAATTTAAATAAGTTGAAGATTTAAAGGTTTAAACCTGAAATAAATTTTAAATCAGATTTTAAATTTTAAAATAAATTTTAGTTTATAACTTAAGTGTTTAAAATAAATTAAATATACTAAAGTTAAAAAGTGGAAAGGAAAATTTATTTTTAACTCTTTAAGAATTTCCTTTAAAATAAATTGTTTTTATAACATGTAAATTTTAAAATGTTAGAAAATTCTATTTTAAATTTATTTAAAAATAAATAAGAATTCATTTCAATCTTGAATTTAAAATGGAATTGAAAAGGGAATTTGAAAACAATAAATTAGATTGATTAATTTAATAATAATTATTTGTGGAATTGTGAAGTGTAATTACTCTAGTAATTAAAGAATTAATTATTAAATATAATTAAGTGAGTTAATTGGATTAGTTCAGATTTATCACTTAAGTTAATTAATTTAGAATAACCACCTGAAAATTTTAGAAATTATAATTACTTAGAAAAGTAATTAATTGATAATTACCGGATGTAATTAATTAAATGATAATCAGTAATCTGGGTATAATTATTTGTGAACGGGTTAGTTTAATTTATTAATTAAAGAAATAATTAATAATTTGATTAATTAAGATAAATTAAATAATTAAAGGTTAAATTGATTCATTAATTAAGATTGATTAGTCCATAATTAAAAGTGAACTCATAAATGATAAAAGGGGATTTTATTCTAAATAAATTGTAATTAACTTATGATAATTAACCCAGATTTATAATTAATACAGTTGATTCATGCTATGCCAAAAAAAATACAGTTGATTCAAATTTATTAGTCAACTAATTAATTTTACTTGTGAATGTTTGAACTTGACTGAATAATTAATTTGTCTGATATCCCTGATCTATGATACTTTGTGATATATACTGATTTCTGTGCGATCTGTAATGTAGTTTGGTTATCTGGAATGAATATAATTTTATCTACTATATATATCTGTGATCTGTGAATGAAGGATGAGCATTATAGTTATACCTCTTATCAACTATATTTTTGTGTTTTAATCTGTGATGATTGAATGATATTCAACTATTGTGTTAAACCCCTGGACTACACATACACACACGAATATGGATTTCACGAGGAAATCGGTTAAGTCACAGATTTTTATCAATCTTAAAGATTTAATTCTTGAGTCCAAAATAGTTTTGGGATTGTAATTGAGAACTTTTGAAATGAGTTTCAAAAATAAAAGTTATTTTCAATAACTTAATAACACTTGAAATTTAAATAATTTGATTTAAATTTGAATTCAATAATTAGAATTGAATTCAATGACTCGGTCGAAATATTATACAAGTTATAGAAGTGTTATATGGGTTTTAACCATTTCAAGGTATGATTTTGGAAATTTAAATTTACATCTAAGTTTTATACTTGAATAGCTTTAACTTATGTAAATTGTAAGCAGTGTTTTCCAAAACGAGAACTATTTGTTTCAAGTAATAATAGCTTTCATTTAAGGAATAGGATTTCCAATTTGTGTTACAAGGATTTCAATTTAAAATTAAATTGTGTTGAAAGCTATGGATTAATCTTTGTGAAAGGTCATTGAACTTTGCTTTGAAAACGAAAAATATTTTAAATGGTGTATCTTTTATATATAAAAGATCTGAATCAGAAATGATTTTCCAAGTTATGAATGAATCTTTGGAAACGTGTTTTGAAAGCTATAAGTTAAATCTTTAATTTAAAGATTTAATCCAATTGAAATGGAAATTGATTTGGGAAATCTATGAATGGATCTTTGTGAACTGAGTGAACTTTGTGAAATAAATCTTTTTGTCTAAAGATTTGAAATGGTAATTTGTTAACCATTTAAAGGAAAGGTTTTTGCGTAATAAGTTGTGACTTAATTGAAATCCCAATATCCATATGTTTTTAAATATTGCGTTCATTATTCGGATTAGCCGGGAGAGGACCTTTGTGTCATATAACCCATTCCGAATATTAATACGACGTTATGGATAGCATTTGAAGACCGGTGTTGAAGACCAGGTATTTGTAAGAACGATAGGATAACCTATCGATTGTCTCTGCACTGGCTGATCCCCGATATAGAGATTCCCTAAGTGATGGGAAGTCCGATCGGGATTGTGAATACCCGGATCGCAAGGGCTTCTTTTGAAGTGCCTTCGGTTCTGTTTGAACCCGGAACAGACTTGTATGGTTATGTGTCTGACATTACATTTTGAGATGTAAAGCAGATTTCTTTCAAATACATTTCTGTTGGTGCAGAGAATTTATTCTCTTAGCTTAACACCCTTCTCTGAGACGTACGAGCTCAGAGGTTATGTAGTTGAAGGTTATCAGCGATATATTCCCAATTTGGTAATGTAGCATGATGAGTGCTGCTGTGTGCTGATCATTTGTTGATCGAAGCATGGCTTTGTGCCTAGCTTTGTGGACGAGACTTCGTCAGACCTCACACCTCGGAAATGGTCGAAACAGGAAAGATGCGGCAAGGTTATGAGGGTCGCTCCCTTTAGGGTGTGTCATTCCCTTCTGGAAAAGGGTGGTATCATGGTATGGAGCCTAGATACTTACTCATGTGGACACCATACATTTATTACTGTGTGATGTTGTTGGATTAGAGGTACCTCGGATAAAGGTCCCAAAGGACGGGGGGATGGCTTGCTCGAGTAGTAGTTACCTGGTTACATAGGTAAACTGGCCTTGTGTTGGCAGAGATCCGGTTAGGTTCTCGGGATGTCCCGCCAGAGGCGTTCCCATGTGGCAGTAGGAAGTTCCTTAGCCTGACCATTTGTTGGAAATCCAATCAAAACAATACGCGCGCCTTGTACGGTTTTAGTTGTATAACCTGTCATGGAATGTGGCGGTAACCTGTTATTGAACATGGTAGCTATAGTAGGCATAGTTCGGAATGTCTATGCTGACTAAGATTAATATTCTACTTTCGAAATGTTTTATACACCTTGCACTTATAGTAATAATATCCAAGAAATTTTCTGCGTATTACTCATGTTTGACTATCATAAGGAGAAATCTCCTCCTCTTCTGCGTTTGCATTGTGTGTGTGTGTGTGCAGGAGGCCTTATGGTAGTTTCATTTTACAAAAGCATTGCAAATCTAATTTAAAATATTTCTTTGTTTATTTTTTTTAAGATAAACTGTTTTTATTACTCACGCCAGTCCCATGACTGATCCGGAGTTTATTGTTCCTTTTCTAAACTCTGGGTGCTCACTATTTTCCACACGAGCAGTCTAGAGTTGGGTTTTTCAGATAGTTAGGTTTGGTAAATTATCTAGAGCTAGTTTCAGTCTTTGGATGCACACCAGTCTTGCTTGTCTTAGTGAATCGTGATGTTGATTCGAGCTGCTGCTGGAGTTCTTCCTTGAAGATTATCTCGAGTTATTTGTTCTGCTGCTGGTGTTAGCTATTTTCTTTTCCGCTACTAGTTTATTGTATCATATCTCTGATGTATATTGATATCTATGGTATCATTCGTTGTATCAGATATTGTATCAATGCTGTATATCAATGTATTATTCTTTTCTTCCGCTGTATTGTTTACTTAATTGTGTTATAAGCTCTGACGAACCAGATTCGACATTTGGATCCGTGACATCCGAATATAGGTGACATATTCGGTGCCGATTTTCGAAGGTCGAGTCAGGATCGTTATAGTTGCAGTTTTGCAGATATTCCTACTTTCATGATGTGTGCTATAAAGACCTTATCGTCTTCTTTATTTGTCTGAGGATATTGGAGC
The DNA here is from genome assembly GCA_030765085.1 of Allium cepa. Classification (NCBI taxonomy): domain Eukaryota; kingdom Viridiplantae; phylum Streptophyta; class Magnoliopsida; order Asparagales; family Amaryllidaceae; genus Allium; species Allium cepa. Next base: position 749,970,909 of record CM060931.1, on the reverse strand, counting down.
TCCTTTTAAGTCCTTGAAATTCCATAAAGTCTTGAAAACGTAAGTAATTAAGAACCATTAATAACATTTTATTTAGAGACCCATGTAGTTAATTGAATTACAATTTCAAGAAAAATTACTTTGAAAAGGATCAAACATACCTTATTTGTCTTATGCTTTGCACTGTAACATAAGAGCTTATACAACCCTCATTTCAATCCATATTACTATTGTATTATCCATTTCTGGCATATTGAGGTTAGATTTCATAAGCAAGCATAAGTATCACGCGTATTTTTTAAGCTAAATGTTATTTCTACCTAAATGCATTTGCACTTTTTAATGAATATTGACTGCAGTGAACTACTTTATTTGACGGTGAATATGATATTTTGTGAAACTAAAATTCCACCAAGATAATTTCTCATAACAAGCATATTGTGTAATTAATAATAATAGTTCAGAAAATAAGTGAAATTTGCAATACACAGTAGTTAAATATGCAACATAAACAAATATTTCAAAAAGAGATCCATATATATTGGTTTGATAAATTTAACATATATAAATAATTTTTTATATAAAAGGTATATTGGGCTGATGAGACCCACTACGTTGGATGAGAAGAAAAGAATGGATGTATAAATGAGATATATTGTCTCAAAACACATACACCACGAAAAAAAGAAGAGAAAAATATTTGTTTGGGCTTGAACTTTTGTTCATGGTAATATGGTTTATACCATATCTCGTGGGAAGAATGGACGTATAATCAACTAGAGCAAGTCTTATAATTATTGTAGATTTCAAAAGAAAAGACAAGAATGTCTTATATGTTTAAGAAAGAAAATTGAGTATTGTGTTAAGCTTTTGTGAACTTGCTATACGGTGAGTTGTGCATCAAAATAATTGGATTGGTAGAGTTAATGTTAAGACAACATAAGATCAAATCAATATAAAATACGTAGGATGCTTAACATACACAAACTTGCACAAAGACTTACAAATATTTATACTTACAATTTATTACCATTAGCAAAAATCAAAGTTAGTAAAATGGAATAGTTTTGTATCCATGTAATCAAATTCATATACATTTATTTATACTTATTGACACATTAAAAGCCTACATTTATTGAGTAATTTGGCATATACATAATCAACATTCACCTACTTGACTTGATTAACTCATGTTTTTTTTTCTTCCTTTTTTTACACTAACAGTCCAATTATTTCAAACAAATAAATGTACTCTCCATTGGATTACATAATACATCTTAAAACTTACTGTCTGATGTCTACACAGGCTAATTTAACAAATTCATGTATTATAGATCATCAAGATTAGAATTAGTTCATATTATTAGCTTTGACATTGATCATATGAATTGCAGCCGATTCCAGATCCCTTGAGGCTTCTGGTTTTGTTTGTTCATGGTTAAGTTTTACGTTTTTTATTTATGTTTAACATACATGTATAAATATTTATATTTAAGAAAGTTTAAATATCAATGATATGTGTCAACACGTACAAAAGCAGGTTGAGCTCACAACCTGGAAAATATACGGCAAAATGAGACCAAACTCTCAAAAACATGGATAGTAACATGATATGCATAGTAAAAAATACACAGGCACACACTCAAGTACACGTGCACAGTACAAACTAATACACACACGCATCACCTACATACTTAACATTCATACTAGAACACACATGGACACATGCGGCTCACATATGTGTGTGCATTCCAAAAACAATTAAACCAACCAAGTTAGACAGAATAAAAGCAAAGAAGGTAGCAGAAGATCAAACGACGAAGAAGAAAAAATATATGCACAAAGACTTACAAATATAATCAAGGCAGAAGATCAAATCATATATTTTATGTATGTGTATGAAGCCATGATTCAGTTACAGTCGCTTACATTAAATTTTCTACTATGACTCTATTAACCTGATAATGCGTATGTTGAAATAAGTGAAAATCAAAACAGAAAACAAAAGGCAAACTCTGTTTAAAAAGAACATTTCAAAATCATCCCCTAGAAAAATGAAAATTCGTAAGCAACAATCAAAGTACCTCGATAAAAAAAAAGATATTATTTATTCTTCTGCTTGGCTACGGAACAAGCAAAACCCTAGTACACAAAAATAAATCAAACAGATCATTAAACCATTTGTGTTTAATCCAAGGTATTATTAGTTTGAAGCAAACGATATAAGTAAAAAAATAAATCAATTTTACCTGATTTTGAGATAAAAGCCGAAGAAGGTGGCGATTTTGTTTCTGAGATAGATTTCAGATTTCGCGGCCACGAAAGAGGAAAGGTGTTGGTGAATGCGTTTGTTTTGTTTCTCGATTTTGGATTTTCAGGCTTTTCAATTTGGACCAAAAGTGTGAAAACAAAAAAACTGTTCTCAATTCTCTTTGTTAAGCCTATTTTCAAAAATGGCCTTTTCAAAATTGAATTTTACAAAATGGTAAAGCAAACAAGTTTTCATTATTTTGCAAAATTAAAAGCTAAAAATACTTTGAAAATGGGTAACCAAACAAGCCCTAAATTGCTAGGAGTCTCGTTCAGATCTCGAAAATGAAGTCTTCAGGCCATTGCGATAATTCTCATAAGCTTCATATTACATTTTTCCATGTATACATTTCTTTTACATTTTTTCTGAAGTTTGGTTTGTTTAAGGTGTTTGAATTAAATTGGCTGTGAAAGTTCTAAGAATTTTAAGTCGTCTGTTTTGATAAATATTGTGGTTTAAGTCAACTAGTTTAGTAAAAAAAGAACATGTTCAACATACATGTATTAAGATTTGTAGGGTAAATGCTCCCTGAAATTGGGAAATACTGATGAAAATGCTTGTTTTGCCCTTCTACATTGTTATTTTCTCTCTTAAAGCTCTCTTTTTCATTCCATTGCCTTATTCTTCTCTGTTCTTCTTCTCAATTCCTTCTTTATTCACCTTCTCATCACCAGATCTTTCTTCTAAATTTCTTTGTTTAATTTTCAAACTTCAAACTGGTTGTAGATAATTTCCATCCAAAACAATAAAATTGCATCTACTCATATATATTTTAGGGTAAAATTAGCGTAAATAGGAGAACTTAGAAGAACTTTTAACCCAAAACAAAAAAACTGCTTTTTTTGTTTAGAATTTCACCTTATGAAGTAATCAGGTTTAATTTTGTTGTAGTGAGTAGAAAACGTGAGTTGTGAGGATTATTGTTAGATTTTTTTACTGCTATTTAGATTAACTCTTTAGTTTAAAGGGTTATGCAAAAAAAATCAATTTCTGCAAGGGTCACTCAACTTTTGCAGACATTAAACGGAATTTTCCCTTTTATCGTTAAACATTGATAGTGGAGATAGTGACGATCATAGATAAAAAAGAGCGCTCAAACTAGTAGTTTATTTGGTTATTTTTCCTCTCTTCATCAGTGTCATCTTTGTCTTTAAATTTGTGACATCTGTTATGCGTTTCGTGCTGTTTGTATCTGGTTAAAGCTATTTTTTATTGTTCGACTCCTTGTTGGAAAAACCAACAAGTTTAATGATGCGGTCTTAAGTTTGTCATTTAGCTTAGCAATGAACAATCTTAATGGAGAATCTATATCGTAACTAATGGAGCATCTATTTAAAACCAATTTTAAGCATTATTGCCTTTTGGCTATTTTGGTTTTTCCGTTGCGTTTGAAATATTTGGAAAACAAATTTTGATTTGTAAGCTTTTAGGAATTAAATTAATTGACCAAATTTGGCATTTTACACATCGAAGAGCTTTATATCAGCAAACACAAAAATTATTTGACCAAATATTCTCTTTAATAAACTTGTAAGGAGGAGACTCAACATTGCTCTGCTAACTGCTAGGGTTATATAATTAAATATTTATAAATAACAATTGAGTTTTTGGGTATACGGTTGTTTCATTTTCAAAAATATCTAGTTTTATCAATTAATACATGTCCTAACAAGTTATATATTTAAATTTATTTCTTTAATATTTGGCACATGCGAAAGTTTGAATGTTCAAAAAGATATATTTATTCAAATTAGCTTTTAATTATCCATTTAAATAAATTGGTTGTTTATTAATTAAAAATGATTTTAATTTTTGGATAATTACATTTCCTCCTCTAATAAAGTGGTGCTTCAACCATATATTTTCTTTCGGCCATGGCTTCCAGATCTAGATCTGGAGATTTGGGTTTTTCCCTTTTCTCCTATTTTCTTTCGATTCTTCTTCTATCTTGAGCTTAATTCTTCTTTTATTTTTCAATTCTTTGGAACGTGGTAACATGGGCACTTTGCGGGATGAAGAAGGATGGGAGGAGGTGAGAAGGAAAAAGGGCAAGGCTTTAGCTCCTTCGGAACCCGAAACAAGGCTTAATCTGGGAGGGTACCGACAGAATAGAATTGGGGTTATTTCAGAACGGAATTCAGGGAGAAAGGGTCAGGCGGCTAACAATGATCGGACATCAACAACAGTTTTGAAAGCTCCATAGATGAATGCCTTTCAGTCAGGAAATAATTCGAAAATTAAATTCACTGTTTCAGAGAATGCCAAAAAAATTTCTTACAGTGAGGCCGTTAAAATAGGAGCGGTTGGGGATTTTGGTAATCTAGATCTGGAATTTATAGAACCTAAAATAGCTGATGGAAAAAGAATAGGTTCCCTTTAATCTGAATCTATCAAAGAAGCGGAGGGTGGCTGGGACTTATGTATCCTACTGTATGTGGTTGGTTATAAACCATGGCTTAAAACTTTTGAAGGTTATGCCAACAGAGTATGGTCTACACAGAAGCCGTTTTCAGTCCAATCAAGGAATAACAAATTCTTTGTGGTTAGATTTGGTACCGAGGAGGATTGCAACAAGATTTTGAAATCAGGTCCATGGTTCATGGACCGGAACCTGATTATCATGAAGCGGCTGACACCAGATATGAAAACAGACAGGGATCTTCTTACATCTCTACCTTTGTGGGTCAGACTTCCTGGTTTAAGCTTTAAGCTATGGGGTAATAAAGCTATCAGTGCCCTAACAAGTACAATAGGAGTCCCTATAAAGATGGACGAGGCAACCAAAAACAAATCAAGATTAGTCTACGCCATAGTTTTGGTAGAGGTTAACGCTATATATGGTATGCCAAACACCATAGAAGGTATGGATGACAAAGGGAGGAGGTTCACTCAGGAAGTGGAATACGAGAACCCCCCTCCCATATGTGGCAAATGTGTGTGTTTTGGTCATGTAACTGATGAATGCCCTATGACCAAATCTTGGGTTCCTAAAAAGACTCAAATGGATGAATCTGATAAAGAAACCTCGATGGACCCAAGTCCTATCGGGTGTCTGGATATAGCAAGGGAGGAAGGAGGTACTGACATTATTATTGATCCGGGAAAACAGGTGAATGTTGGAAGTCATGATGAATCCCAATATACCAAGTTAACGAATGAGGGTCGGTTAACTGACGAAGTAACTAGGAATGACGTGGAGGAGGTGCCAAGTGGAGAGGATCAACTTCAGGAGAACCAAAAAGATACTGAACTAAATGTCAATGTCCCTTTAATTGAAGGGTCTCAGGAGAGTAGTCAGATAAATTCAAAAATGCTGGAGACAGATTGTAGGGGTGAACAAAGCTCATCTCCTCCGAAGTCACCTCCATCCCATATATCTATCCTCAAACACCGCTCTCCATCTTCGGATACCCTGCCATCCTCTTCTAATACTTTACTTTCTAATGATATTTGCATTGATGATTGTTTAATTAATAATGTTAATTTTAGAAGAGGAACTGAATCTTGTATTGATATGCAGGTACAGGAGAATCTAGGTCAGGATAAAGGAACGACAGAAGTGGCAGAAGAACAAAATTCATATGATAATGCAGATATAGCTCAAGAGGAACAGTCCATTCCAAAGCCTTATGATAAAGTATTTGAGAACATTCAGAAAGATAAGCTTGTTCGTAAGAACCCCAAATGGGTTCAGATGTTAGGTATTTCTGCGGAAGACAAAGGGGAGTCCTCTAGTAGTAGATCACAGAGGACTCGTAACTACAAGGTTACATAATGTCATTTGCATGTTGGAATGTTAGAGGGTTCCATAACCCTAACAGGATGAAAGAAGTGAGAAAACTTATTGATATGTATAAAATAAGTTGTTTCGGTATTTTGGAAAACAAGTTGATGTACGCGGATATAATTAAGCTGGAAAAAGTTTTGGATGAAGGTTGGAAAATAATAAGTAATGTCTCATGTTATTTTAAATGCAGAATATTCGTTCTCATAGACGGATACTCTTGGGATTATAATTACATTAGTATGAGTGACCAACATATTACGTTAGAACTGATTAATAAATTGAAGTTTAAATGTAATTTAACCTTTGTCTATGCTCAGAATTCTGCCGTTCTAAGGAAAAGGCTGTGGAAGAATCTTCAAGAGGATGCTATTAATACTTACAGACCATGGTTGGTTTTAGGGGACTTCAATTGTATTCGTAGTCCCTCAGAAAGAAAGGGAGGTAACCCAGTGCCATTTGGAAACCTGTTTGAACTAGACGATTTGTCTAACTATACAGGTCTTAAAGAGATCAACACTAAAGGTTATGAATTTTCTTGGTGGTCTGGTCCAAGACGCAACATACTTTCTAAAATTGACAGGATCTTCGCTAATCTTGACTGGATTAACTTATTTACAGATTTATCGGCTGTATATTTGCCTCCTTCAATGAGCGACCATAATGCAGTCCTAGTCTCATTCCTTCCTATACAGAGAAACAAGAATAGACCTTTCAGATTTATGAATCATTGGCCGCTATGTGATAAATACTTTCCTTTGATTGAGAATACATGGATTTCAAAGCAGGAAGACCAACCTTTATATCAAATCATGTATATTCTCAAAAATATAAAAAGAGAGCTTAAGATTTAGAGTGCTAAAATTCGGAACACCAAACAAGAGGTACAAGTACAGAGAGAGAATTGTTCCAGGCTCCAAAAACTTTTGGAGAAATCAAATGATCACAATTTAGCTATGGATTTTCAAAATGCCAAAATTAGACTGCAATTGGCTCTTAAAAAAGAATTTTTGGATGCCAAACAAAAGGCTAAATGTGATTGGCTAACGATGGGTGATGAGGCTTCTTCTTTCTTCTGTGCTAAAATGTCTAGCAGAAGAAGTAGAAAACGTTTGACTAACATTGTATTAGAAGGAAAGGCTACTTCGGAAGATACTTTTGCTGAATCAGCTATTAACTACTATAAAAAAATGTTTAACCTTCCTTCAAGAGATCAGTTCCTAGAAGTTATATGCAAATCGATCATTTCTGAATATGGTGCTAATTTCTTGAATATAGGAATTAATATGGAAGAAATTAGAATTGCATTGTGGGACATTAAAGATTCTACTTCTCCAGGTCCGGACGGCTTTAACTCGAAGTTTTTCAAAACTCATTGGAATCTTTCTAAAGAACTTATTTACAAAGCGTTGAATGATATTTTCCAAAAGGGTTTAATAATCAAAGAGTGGAATCATACTTTCTTGCATCTAGTTCCTAAAAAAGAACATTCCACTGGCATACAAGATTTTAGATCCATTGCATGCTGTAACACTTTATATAAGGTTTTTACAAAAATTCTTTGTAACAGACTGGCCCCGTTTTTGGAAAAGTTGGTATCCCCGAATCAGACGGCTTTATTTAAAGCAAGATCAATAGGGGATGGAATTTTGTTTGCCCATGAAATTATCAGAGCCCTAGGAAGAAAGGAAAATAAATATATGTGTATTAAAGTTGATTTAAAGAAAGCATACGATTCGATTAATCGAGCTTTTGTTATACACATGTTAAAAAGCATAGGTTTCCCAGACAAGTGGACGAATGTTATTGAAAACATTATAACGTCTCCTATGTTCTCTATTATGACAAATGGGGTATCGCACGGTTATTTTAAGAGTTCAATAGGCCTTAGACAAGGCGACCCACTCTCCCCTATTTTATTCACATTGGTCATGGAATACTTTACGTTACTGATGGAAGAAAAAGTCAGGGATGGTCAAATTTTACCAATTACAGACTATGATAATATGCTTACTTACCTTATTTACGCGGACGATATCATTATTTTCACTAGAGCCAATGCACAAACTGCAATGGCTATTAGTGATATCTTTCAAACCATGAAGAGAGTTACCGGACTGGAACTAAGTTGTGAAAAATCAAGCATATTCTTTGGAAAAGGAGTAGATCATTGCACTGATATTAGCACCATCCTTAATATACAACAATCAGATCTCCCAATAAGATATTTGGGCATTCCTTTGTCTAGTGCAAATATGAGGGATAAGGATTGTTCCCTTCTGATAGAGAAGATCAAGTTAAGAATTGGAGGATGGGAAACTAGAATGCTAAGCTTGGCTGGGAGACTCGAACTCATAAAATCTACCATATATCCCATAATTCAATTCCGGATGCAATGTTTTTGTCTCCCAGTCACCACTGTTCAAAAAATTAAACACCTGATTCTTAATTTTCTTTGGAAAAGCCGGAGTAGTAATATTCCCTGGGAAATCTTGTGTAGGCAAAAAGAAGAAGGTGGAATGGGATTGAGAGATCTAGAAGAGATGAATTGAGCGTTATACATTAAATTGATATGGAAAATAATTAATGCAGAGGGAATTTGGGCTGATCTCATGCATTGTAAATATATTGGATATAAAACTTTTTGGGAAATCAATCAACGATCGAATGACTCGGGAGTGTGGAAATACATTTTGAAAAATAGACAAGAAGCTTTGAAATGGCTCTCTCTTAACATTGCCGATGGTAAAACTATTTCTCTAAGGTATGATCCATGGTTAAACGGAAGTTCTATTATGGAACGTATTGGCAGAGACACAGCTTTCAGAACCGGTACGGAAAATTTGCTTCTTAGCAGGATTCTAAAGAATGGTGAGTGGAAATGGGACTCGTATAGTTTTTTATTTCAAATACATGCAGAAATAAAAGGAGTTAAAATTCACAAAGATAGGGAAAGGGACTTTTGGTCTTGGAAATGTACTAAGAATGGTTTATACCAGTTCAAAAACATATGGAACACAATTAGAACCAGTTTTGAAAACAAATATTGGTTGTCCTTGGTCTGGAATAAAATTCACATTCCTAAAATGGCGGTATGCCTGTATAAAGTCGTAAATGACTATCTACTTACAAAAGAAAGACTTCTTCAGAAACAGATAGTCGTGGATCCTTTATGTGTTTTCTGTAATAACCTCATTGAAACTATAGATCACCTATTTTTTCAATGTAATTATACAGAAAAAGTATGGCTTTGGAGCTGTAATAAATTTTTTAAATCCCCGAAAAGTTTGTTTTCCTTTTCTCTGAAGGAGGATTTACAGAAAATCGTTTCTTATGCAAGAGTTAAAAGTCTTGATTCAGATTTGTTTCAACTCTCTCTCAGTCTGTGTTTGACATATATGGAGAGAAAGAAACGAAAGGATTTTTCAGAATCGAAATACAACAATCTCTCAGATTTGTACCAGTATTTATCAGACAATGAACATCAGAATGACTAAATCCAAACATTTTAAGAACATTTCTGGCATGAATGAAAAATTAGCAATGAAATGGGGATATACCTCCCAACGCTGTATTGGGGCTACATCTGCATAATCATATGATTCGTTCTCCTGCAACCTTCTCGTATCTCTGTCCCTGGCTTAGGCTAACCTGCACCTGTATTATTTACATAGACCTCACTCTCCCTCTTTTATATTACATTATAATTTACAATTAACAATAATAATTGATCTAGATAGTTTAGTTGCAGATTGCAGTCAATCCTGGAACTATGCTAGCTGACATCCTCCTTCACTTGCTAGTTTTGGTCTTGAATAATCTAAACGCAAAGATCTTGGTCAGTTTCGTATTTTCAGTCACATAGCATCGAGTGTCAGATAATTACCTTTTGAAGGTTTTGCTTTTTCCTGAGGAGTTACGGCTTCTGGTCTCTGGTTTTTGGGTTTGATTTTCTCAGAACTGGTAGCAGGAGATGAAGCTTTGAGTGTCTTCTGACTTTGAACAGTTTTTTTCGTTTTCTCGGAGAGATACGGAGTATCCTATCATAAAAACTTAATTAGATTGTTATAAAAGCTTAAAGACATCATCTTTAGGGAGTCAAAGAATTATCTTGCTAAGACGAACGTCTGTTGGAGATCTTTTTCTTGCTAAGGACTAGATTTTGTACAGATCTGGAAGAAGTCGTTGACGTTGAAGTGATTCTCCTCCACTTTAACTCCGAGCAACCTATCTGCAAAAAACTTAATTAATTTCCCTCCTACAAAGTTCAAAGATTTCATCTTTAAAGTGACAGTAACTTATCTTGTAAAGATTTGTGTTGTTCAACTAGAAGGGGAGCTCATCTTCCAGATTTGCTTTCTTTGGATATCCTCTGGCCTGTAATATTGCTTTGTCCAGGAAACAGTAGCAGTTGAGATGAGATTTGTTGATATCGAAGAGTAAATTGAAAGAATTTCATTATTTTCCTCTTGCCGCCATTAAAGGAATATCTCGGAGATGAGTTAATGAAGTATCTGGAAGTGTCGACCTGCCTTTTTTATTCGAAGAGATCTCGAAACTTCGAATAATTGGGCTTGATTGTGCAGGCTTCGGTTGTATTATTTTGAATAAGCATTGTAGGCCTGTTTAGCGTTTTGGATTAGTGATATCATGATCATGCCTTATGGCATTTGTACATATTGTTATTATTGCTTTAATAGAAAAGTTAGAACCCGCTTTCAAAAAAAAAAGTGGTGCTTCAACAATTTACTCAGAGTAAACTACTATCGCATTGCATAAAATATCATAACACAATATTTTTTGATAACAAGAGCGATACTTTGTTGCAGCAGATTATTCTTATCGTCAAAACAATTAAGTTATGATATTTTATGCAATGCATTGATAGTTCAAACCTTATATCTATAGACCTTAAAAACATTTACAAAATATAGGAAAATATACCGAGCACAAACCAAATACTTTTAAAGTAGCATACTATAAGAGCATGGTACAATCAGATATGATATAATTAAATCATTAATGAGGAAAGTAATTATTAATGCATACAAGTTATAACAATGCATAATAAAGGGTAAAACATGAAATCAAACTGTAACATCAAATAATAAGATTTTATCAACGAAGAGTAAAAAAATTAATCATAGATCATAGCTGGTCACAATAGTATTTGAAAGACCTGGTAGAAATATGATATCTTAGACATTGAAGCTCTATGGTTTTCAAAATGAAATAACCTTGCACGTGTTTGATCAATGCACCTTTGAAAAATATAACGTTAAACATGTCAATACTTTCAGATCTCACAGTTGAAAGAATAAAATATAATTATTGAACTAAACCAAATCATTGCTGCCTTAAGACAATATGATGAATGCAAGTAATATATAAATAATGTTTTCAAATAGAAGTATAGTATATGTATGACTAACAAGTACAATAAGTTACATATCGAATGACAATAAATACATATAACTTAGGCATGGTCAACTTCTACACATATCTTACCCTCATCGTACCACCTATTACCTTGTCATCGGGTAATAGGTATAAAGTGTGAAAAATAAAGGGAATCAGACAAAGTCTAGTGTGTGAGAAATATCACTGGTGAGAAATTTCAAATATATTAAGTTCTTACTCTAATTTAGATCAAGCTATATTAAAAACCAAGTAGTAAAGTGCATAAAAAGTAAGGAGACATATTTTTTTATAATGGTTAGATCACTACAAGAAAACTACGGTTTTACCTACGCTAAAATGGCGTAGGTGGGGTGTAGGTTAACACAGTAACTACACAACCTCTATGCCAATATTGACATGGTAAAACCTCCATAGGTGATAAAATACCTACATCTTATCTACACCATCCGCGAGTCGTTTCCTACGTCTTCTTTACGTCATTATTTTTTGACGTTTATCCTACATCAATATTTTCTTATGATTTTTCTACGACATTTTTACATCTTACATTCCCCATGTATTTCCTATGCCACTCATTTACCTAGGACTTCCCTAAGCCTTTGTCTTCTTATGCCATTTATACATCTTATGTTTCTACGTCTTTTCTGCACCATTCATTTATCAACGGTTTACCTATGTCTGTATTTTCTACGTTTTTTGCTACGCCATGTACACGACTTTTTGCTGCATTATTATTCAATTTATCTACGCCTTTCCTATGTCTTTTCTGAAACAATTTTGATATATTACTATTGTATTTCTTTTCACCACACATTAAACAAAAAATAAAATCAACTTATTCTGTATCTACACACATTCCAACAAAAAGTCCAACATCAAATCATTCGACAACAATTAAATTCAAATACCGTTCATATTACAAAGTCCAATCAATATTAATCATGTTCCCATACTTCTAAACAATATAATAATATGTTAGTGATACATGACATCATAACCACAAAGAATAAGAACAATAACCCTATCCCTCACGACAATCATTCGACTCTCCATCAAATCGCTGTCGAAGCACCTTATAGAGTTATTCATATCGCGTTTTTTGCATTTGAATCTCCCCTTCTTGACGCTCCATCTTTTCCTCCAGTTTGGCTCTAGTCCGTGCTTCTTCCTTATTAATGCTATAAGCGGCGTCTTTGTATTTCTGCATTTCGTCAAATATTGCATCAATTTCTACATTTTAAACAAGCTAAAATAATTTTTAGCTGAAAGTTTAAATATTTGCTCCAAGGATATTGCCATAATAGGGTCTATGATCCTTTCTTTTAACTATAACATTGATGTTAGCCATAAAATCAACTCAAAAGCAGAAGTATGAAAGAAGGTTAATGAGAGTGAAGTTTCGATGAAGTAACAGACATAAGTTTCGACAGAGGTCATAAAGAGACGTTTCGAAGGCATTAAGAAGGTTTGGAAGGTGTCGAAGGCACCAACTGCTCTTACATTGTGAAGGCTTTCAATTCAGATGGAAACAAGAATACTCTCCCGCCATTTCCAACCTTTCGACATAGATAAATAAGCAAAGACAGCTTCGGAACCCCCTTTCGAAGCAAATTGATGATAATTTCCCACATACGCGCTAAACCTTTTGGAACTAAAGGTTTCGCCCTTATCATAACCCTTTCGAAAGCATTTACAAACCTTTTGAACCAGTCAAGACCGATAATATTAGGGGAAGGTTCCGCATCAATTCTCAAGCATGCATTCGAAGGCTACCCAACATCATCGAAACCGTTGGTACCAATATCTTCGAAACCGGTATGCGTAACCTATCGACGGAGTCGGAGGCTTCTATCTTATTTTCCACTGGCAACAAGACAACATAAAGGAAAAGGCGCGTTTGGAAACCTTTTGACGGTGTCAAAAGGGGCTATGAAAGAAGTTGCGCTTAAAGTTCAACAAAGACGAAAGGTTGTCAAAGGACACCTTTGTACTCAGTCGAAAGGTCTGGGAAAGATAAAGGAAGCGCAAGAGTAGATCAAAGAGCACAAATAAGGTGCCTTTCAACAGCGTTGAAAGGAGTCATGGCCTTTCGACTAAGTCGAAAGGCTTGGAGCGGCATATAAAGAGGGGTCCCTTCGACCGAGTCGAAAGCATAGGCGTGGAAAGATGGCCGACCTGCATCTACAAATAAGACCCAAGGGGTCCAGTTTTGGGGACCGAATTCTGAAATCCTGAATTCATTTCTTCTACTGCACTCTCTTAATTGCAATTAAGTCCAATAGAAACCCTAAGTCAAATTGGAGATAAAACCCCATTTCTTGTAACTCGTTTTGGATTATTATTAAAGGAGTGATGGCTTATTCACTAAGGAGTTTGACGACGAGAAAGATCATTTTGATAGCTAGTCTAATGATCAATTTCACATGATTCTAACCTATTCCCTTAATCTCCTTTTGTCTATGCAATGCATAAGATCAACTTGGGAATCTTTGGTCGAAATACATCATCATCAGAACCTACATTTAACACCAGAAATATGAATGATGATGGGGTTTCGACCATGATGAATTTATGAAACTAGGGACCATCCAGGTCAATCTTATACAAGGAAATTAGAGTGAATCTTAGGCAATTATAAGCTAGAATCATTTTGAAAGAGTGGAACCCCTTTCGACACGATCGAAAGGGGTGTTTCGAAGGGGATTTCAGTTTTCTGATTGACTAACCACTAATGGGAGAGGAACTCATTCGAAAGGTCTATCCCTATATACACTTGCAACCCTTTCGAAGGGGTTCCTCCTATAAAGTGACGAAGCTTTGAAGTCGAAAGCAACCGTGTTGTATTAATGAAATATGTATCCCTTTCGACATGATCGAATGGACCAAAAAAGTACCTTTCGACATGATCGAAAGGAATGAAAAGTTAAAAAGATCAATTGCTTTCTACTCACTCAAAGGAAAGGATTCAAACAGATGTTATCTCCCTAGACTGATTCCTTGAAACCTTACGACTAAGTCAACCCAGTTGAAGGGTAAGGATAACTCTTTAAACCTTTACGATCAAGTCAGCCGGGTCGAAAGGTAGGGCTATCTTCTTAAACCCTTTCCACTATGATAATATGGTCGAAAGGTATGCTTCAAAGGATGAAATCTTTCCATCAACATGATTATGATTGAGTTTAATTACGTTCCGCACGGCATGGGGATTTGACAAGTTTTTTGTTAACATTTTTGGCGTTAGAAGGAGGGCTCGAACCTCCGACCTTGTCACTGTATTATAGACTAATTGTGGCTCATTTGTCTTATGTAGGGAAAATGAGATCAAAAGGTTAGGTGAAATTGAGGAGGTAGTTATCTACACTGCTACTTTGAAGGAGAATATAGCCCCATCTTTTAATCTTGATGGGGCTGTTCCTGGGCAAACTTCGTCACCAGCACAACAAGACGAGAATACAACTAAAATCAAATACTTGGAACAATAGTTGCAGGAGATGTAGGAGCTACTTAAGATGGCTCTATCCCAGAAATCTTCCAAGACTCCAAAGTCAACCCAAGGGGGAGAGGTGGTCTCCCCTAGAAGGAATCTAAAAGCTAATTCCAATGAGTATAAAGGCAAAGTGGATCTGATGTCCTCAAAGAAGAAAGAACTCTCCCAATCGAAAGCTAACCATCAGGGAAGAATTCTTGACAGATCACTTGAACAATCTGGGAGTTCAGCATCAGAGGAATATTGCCCGAACCAGAAAAATTATGGTAATGTCGAAGCTTACGTAAAGGATGCCGCTGAAAAGGCAATAAAAGATGCTATGAATTCAAAAGGGAAGAGAACAATGGACGAGAATGTGAATGACAATGAAAGAGTGCCTCCCTTCATTGATGAGATCATGGCCATAGTTATCCTGCCATATGTCAAGATCCCATCAATGGAATATCACGGGGTTATAGACCCAAACGATCATGTGATGGCTTTTGACAGTCAAATGGACCTACACAATGCATCTGGAGCTGTTAGATGCCGTTTGTTCCCAATCCTCTCCAGGGAGCAGCAACAAAATGGTACAGGCGGTACTGGGAGAACTATATACTCATGGAAGCAGTTTTCTTATGAATTTTCTACCCAATTCTGCATTTGCAAAGATCCCATGATCGACTACACAGTTTTGGCTAATATAAAACAAAAACAAGGAAAGTCCTTTGGAGCTTATAGTCGTTCATTCTGGCTTAATTGAAAACATCCTCTTCTGGAAACAACTTTTTGTTAACAGCTTTAAAGACTTACAAGACTTCCATTTTTAAGCTGACAAGTTCATCAGGATGGATGAGCTTTACTATGCTAAGAAGAAAACTATCCTCAACAAAGAAGGGGGGAGATTTGGCCCAAGACCGTGGCCACAAAAGAACAAGATGGGAAGAACCAATAGCCAACACAATTGCTTTAAACAAATCGTTGTCTTACGTGTATGCAGTAGCCAAGGAAAGAGTCAACTTTTCGGTC
The DNA here is from genome assembly GCA_030765085.1 of Allium cepa. Classification (NCBI taxonomy): domain Eukaryota; kingdom Viridiplantae; phylum Streptophyta; class Magnoliopsida; order Asparagales; family Amaryllidaceae; genus Allium; species Allium cepa. Next base: position 749,954,919 of record CM060931.1, on the reverse strand, counting down.
TCCTATAAAGCCAAGGCCAACCCCGAACAGAAAAAGGGTGGAGACTATTGCACTTATCACAAAGTCGACGGCTACAAAACTGATGAGTGCAAGGTTTTGGCTGGAATTATCCAGAAGCTGATTCGGGAAGGACATTTGAAGGAGTTCGTCCAAGATCAGCAGAAAATCCAGCGAATAGAGAATGGTCCATAGAAACGTCCAAGCAATGTTGTGAATGTGTTGGAAGATGAGAACCCCCTAAGCTTGAGCCTGCTAATCAACAGAATTGATGTAATCCACGATGGGCAGCATCCAGCAGGAAACAACAAGGGGGTTCGAAGTAGGTATATTAAAGAAGCTCAAGAAAGGATCTACTCTGTCCAAGAGGAACCTCCAATTAAGAACCCACGTCTCAACATTCAGATGCCTAATTTTGTTGTTACTCCACAAGAGCTAGGAAAAAGGTTCACCATCCTCATAAAGATCCCTTTATGATTACTGCACAAATTGGATCATCTATTATCTCAAAAATTCTGGTCGACACAGGCAATGTAGTCATGTAATCTTCAAGCACGCCTTCGGTCAGATGAACATTCCTGAAGGTAAACCAGAGACAAGCATGGAGCCTATATTTGGATTCAACAACAAAGGATCAACTCCATTGGGACAAATAAAGCTGCTCGCACAAATGAGAGTGCCACCAACCTGCAGAACATTCAATACTATTTTTGTGATAATCAATCAACCCTCCTACTACAATGCCTTCTTTGGCATGCCAGCTCTTGATTATGTTGATGCTTTTGTCTCCCCGTAATATCTCATGGTAAAATTCCTGACAAAGTGAGGCTGGTGAACTATCCAAGGAGAGCAGTTTAGCTCTCAAGAAATGTATTTTGCTACTCTTGACTAGCATAAAATGGAGTATTCTGCATACTTTGATTCTTCTACAATTTTATAGCCTTCGAATAATGGATTTTCACATCCAACATTCGAAGAAATGATTAAAATTAATAAATCTAACAAACGTATGTATGAAAGATACATTCCTTCCGGGGGTAAAGAGAAAGAGAGCTGATGCAAACTCAACAGAAGAAAACCCTATAATCACAAAATTCGATTGCCAAGGTGAAACGGAAAGGATAAAACCCATAGAGGATTTTGAGTAAGCTTACATATATTCAGATGATGTTACTATGGTAGTCAAGGTTGGAAAGGATCTTAATGATGACTTAAAGAAGGATCTAATACAATTTCTAAAAGTCAACAAAGACGTATTTGCATGGTCACATTTTGATATGGTGGAAATTGATCCAACGGTTATGTATCATGCCCTTAACATTAATCCAAGAGCAACTCCCGTAAGGCAGAGAAAGAGACAAATGAATAAGGTACGGTTAGAAGCTTTGAAAGAAGAGGTTAATAGATTCCTTGAGAATGGATTTATTCGGAAAGTATACTACCCAAAGTGGTTAGCCAATCCAGTACTTGAAGAAATCAAATGGAAAATGAAGGCTTGCATTAACTACTTGGATTTGAACAAACCATGTCTAAAGATTGTTTCCCATTGCCATGAATAGACCAATTAGTAGATGACATAAGCGGACACAAGTTGCTATCTCTCATGGATGCCTATTCAGGATACAACCAAATACCAATGTTTAAAGTAGACGAGGAGCACACTAACTTCATAGCTGAATGGGGAATTTATTGTTACAAAGCAATGCCCTTTGGATTGAAAAATGCAGGTGCAACATAACAAAGATTGGTTAACCGAATGTTTAAAGAACAAATTATTCGAAACATGGGGGTTTATGTGGATGATATGTTGGTGAATTCTGGTGAACTTGAGAATCATCTTAAAGATCTGGAGGAAATGTTCAGGATATTGCAGAAATATCACATGAAACTGAACCCACAAAAATGTTCTTTTAGAGTCCATTCTGGAAAGTTTTTAGGCAACCTTGTAAGTGCTCAAGGGATCGAAGCAAGTCCTGATCAAATTCAGGCCATCAAGTATATGGCCGAACCTAAAACCAGCAAGGAGGTGATGAGTTTGAACGGAAGAGTAGCTACCCATGCAGATTCATTTCTATAGCTACTGATAAGTGTATAACCTTCTTTGATGTGATCAAGAAGAGGAAGAAGAACTTCAAATAGGGAGAAGATTGCAGGAGAGCCTTTTAGAAATTAAAAATTCATCTGGAAAAACCACCGATACTTTCTAGTCCCGAAGATGGGGAAGTCTTGTACCTATACATGACAGTCTCAGAACATGCAGTCGGCTCAGTACTGATTAGAGAAGGGAGTAGGGCACAACTTCCAGTATATTATGTAATTAGGCGGTTAAAGGTTGCAGATATTCGATACCCAATTATAGAAAAGTTAGCCTATTGCTTAATTCTCATAGCTTGAAAGCTTAGAGCGTACTTTCAGGCACATCGGATAAGGGTATCGACCAATTTCCCCATAAAGCAAGTCTTTATTAGACCAGAAACTTCAGCAAGATTGGTAAAATTAGAGATCGAGCTCAGTCAATATGATATAAAGTTTCAACCACGAGCCGCAATCAAGGGACAAACATTAGGGGACTTTGTTAATGAGTGCACTAGCTTCATTAAGGAGAAAACAGAGAAGGAGAAAGATCAGAATCCTATGTGGTAATTATTTATTGATGGTGCATCAAACGAACAAAGGGCTGGTGCAGGATATGTAATCATAACACCAGATGGACACCATTTACATTATGCCATGAAATTAGGATTCCCCGCAACAAAAGGTGTAGCAGAATACGAATCTATGGTAGCGGGATTAACCTTGGCATTGGAACTCAAGATTATACGAATACAGATATTTAGTGATTCTTAGTTAATGTTGAACCAAGTAAAACAGGTATATCAAAAAAAGGACCCCAAGCTATTTTTATATGTGAAAAATATATTGAGAATGCTTGCCTTATTTAAAGATTTCTCAATACACTAGGTCCCAAGGGCGGAAAATTCATACGCAGACTCCTTAGCAAAACTGGAAAGCTCAAGGGGAGCCCCAGAGCACGTATTGTCCCAGTGGGGTATCAGGAAATTCCAAGAATTGAAAAGAAAGCATCCAAACAAGGAAAATAATTGTTAGTCCTGACAAGATCTCAAGCTAAATTACAAGGGGAGGAGAAAAGAGAAAGTGGTAAAGAAATATCAGATGAAAGGGTTGACCAACCGAGATCAAGTAACAAATATAATGACACATGGATGCCACCCATTGTTGAATGCCTTGTTAAAGGAATACTTCCATTTGATAAAGGAGAGGCGAGGAAAATCAGGAGGCAAGCTCCAACCTTCATAATGATGGATGGAATCCTCTATAAGAAGGGATATGCTCTTCCCTATCTAAGATGTGTAAGCATGAATGATGGAATAAAATTAATGGCTGAAGCACATGAAGGATTTTGTGCAGATCATTCTAATGGAACAAAGTTATCAAAGAAAATAATGAGGCAGGGGCCTCATATGGTAAGCCAAGCCATCGAATATGTGAAAAGATGCAAAAAGTGTCAGAAATATTCAAAGATTCCTGGATTACCGCCAAGTCAGTTGACTCCCATAACAAGTCCATGGCCCTTTGGTGTATGGGGAATATATTTATTCGGTCCATTTCCAATTTCAAAAGAAGGGGCAAAGTATGTTATTGTTGCCATAGATATTTTACCAAATGGGTTGAAGCGGAGCCGCTTCTAAAGTTTACTTCTGGGAAAGTGCTCAGATTCGTTATCAAGAATATCATAACCAGATTTGGAATTCCCCAAAAGATAACTTCTAACAATGGAACACAATTTGAGAGTGAAGAATGCTTCCGCTTTTTCTACAAGAATGGAATCATTAAAAGTTCTTCATCAGTCGCACATCCAAGAGCGAATGGGGCACTTGAGGCTATGAACAAACCGTAAAGACAATTCTGAAAAAATGGCTAAACAAGGCAAAAGGAAAGTGGGTAGAAGAACTGCCACTTGTGTTATGGGATTATTGAATGTCCACTAAAATGGCAACGAGACATACTCCCTACTCTTTGACATATGGGTGTTAGGCGATGTTACCAATTGAGATTGAAATACCCTTACACCGAAGAATCGCCTACGCATTTGATAAGAATCAAGAGCCGAAAAAAAGAATCCTTAGATTTAATAAATGAATTGAGAGATAAATTAGTGGTAAGAACCGTAGAATATCAAAGAAGAATCTAAAAATAGTACAACTCAAAAGTGAGAAATCGGTCATTTCACGAAGGAGATTCGGTACTTCGAAAAGTGATGGAAAATACCAAATACCCTACAGATGGATCCTCGGGGCCGAATTGGGAAGGACCATTAATCGTGTGCAAAGTAATCCCCTCGGGAGCTTACAAGTTATGCCGACCAAACGGCAGTATGGTTCCGAGAACATGGAATGTTGAACATTTGAGGCCATATTTTACAAAGATGAATGAATAAAGCTTCTCTTTCTTCAAAAAGAAAATATACATGGTTGGGAGTGAAATAATCCTTATATTTAGATACAACCTAAGATGGTAATCTACATAAGATGGTAGAAACCCTCTGTTCGCGCCGAGATGGCCAGGGCAGAGCACATCCTGGAGGGAGGGCGGGTAAGCCTTTAACCGCGCCCTGAGATAGCCAGGTTAAAGTACCGGACAAGCCCTTGGTCGCGCCTCTAGTCAGGTCAGGCACCTCCTGAAGGGAGGACGGAGTAAGCCTTTATCCACGCTAGAAGATGGCCAGGGTAAAGCACCAAACAAGCGCTGATCCACGCCATGCTATGGCTAGGGTAAGGCACCTCCTAAAGGGAGGACGGAGTAAGCCTTTATCTGCGCCATAAGATTGCCAGGGTAAAGCATCGAACAAGCCCCTATCCGCACCGCAAAAGGGCCAGGGCAGGGCGCCTCCTAGAGGGAAGTCCGGTAAGTCCTTGCTTCCAGCCTCTAAGATGAGCTAACCAAGAGCACCGGACAACAACAGACTAAAACGTCTAGGCCCAAGAAGAGGCCCATAGGACGTCCATCTTAGGATTGACATACTACCGAATTATCATGGTCGGAAGGTATGCTTCGAAGGATGAGATCTTTCCATCAACATGATTATGTTTAATTTTAATTACCTTTCGTGTGGCATCGGGGATGATGACAAGTTTTCTTGTTATCAACTATTAATTGCTTCTTCCTCGAATTCATAGGAAATTTTTGTGCTTTGACTTTTCAATTCTTCGATTCTAGCTTGATATTGTGTAACGAACCACCCTTTTCGATCTTTAAAAGTCGATTGATACATCCACGGTATTCATGGGCTGAGCATCCAAGTGCCAAAAAGAGACTGTTGGGGAAAAAGAAAGAAAAGGCAGGACAAAATTGGATAAAACGGGTCATTTAGGGTAAAGAAAGAAGAAGGTGAACAGAATCTCACGCGACGAGTAACATATAATATATAAATCAAGTCTTCACAAAAAGAAAGAACTTTAATACACATGCAACAACAAAGCACTATAACCAATTATCAACCTGAACAGTTATGACAATCCGTTCTTACAATCGCTGATATATACAGACAGAAAAAACAAACAAACAAACAAACACAGCGGAAGATAAAAAATACGTGAATATATCTTGGAGAATCCATCTCGTCTCCTGAAAGCTGCAAAGGATTTAGCTATATTAGGAAAAAAAATGCTTAGGCTGACCCGAGCACTATAAGAAAATAACGTCCCGATTAGTCTGATAAACCGGCGTGAAAAAATCAAATCATAAGGAATTTTATTTGTTTAACTTGTAAAACCTTTTAAAATAAATGTATCTCGTAAGAAGATACCACACATAAATATGGATGAGTTTTTTCTATACGGTAGCCAAAACATTTTCTATAGAAAATCCAGTGATATCATAATAATGTCTAGAATACCAATACATATTAATAATAGCCGAAATTGTTACATTATTAAATTCCAGCATAATAGGCATAAAATCAACTCCGCACGACGCTTATTGAAGAAATGGATTTCAACAATGGCAAGGTAAGGGACTACATTCTGCACAGTGCATCTCTAGATAATATGTGCCAAGGGCTATAGACGCATCTACCACTCTACTAACACATGACCTGCCTACCCCTTATTGGATAGGACCGTATATGTCATCACCCCGGTTGTTCCCAATCTTTGTAGAGAGCTTTCATGCACAACCAAATCCATAATATGATAATCTAGAAAGGTGATGATGCACCTTTATGGGAGCGACCCACATAGCTCTGCTGAATCTACCATGTTTTAGCCATTTCTGGGGTGTGAGGCTCGAGGCAACGATTTGCCTTGTTTTAGCACTTCCCTCTTGGGATGCTAACCTTGCCCTCTAGGTAGAAATGCAATGCCAGCATTCATCCATATAAGTCATTTTGGGTCTGAACGAAACCGAAGGTACTACCTCTATTACATCCATTTTGGAATCACTCTAAAAATTAGTAGCAAGTAGCTCCTTCACTTCAGAGAGTACCACCTTCAATCATCTTCAAGTTGTCTTCAGTTCGAAACATTTGAGTTGGATCGAAGTGGTTTTTGGACAATTTATACTTAACCGATCACGGTCTTTTCGAAACAATATTCGATAGTTCTAGTAAACTCAATCACGGTTCTTTCAGAAATAAATAAACAATAGATACGAGCAGAGATCACCTCCTAACCGTAGAGTGAATGGATTTCCTTATCGTTTGTCCTAGAATAACAAAACGAGATTTATACGCATAGTATAACATCATCGAAGATGACTGTGCCATATAACTCACGTGTTTCTCCTAAGTATTTCCAGAGTCATATTATGGTCCAGATTTGATTGTCGGTTATTTAACTATCAAATAAACAAACAAGCAATAATTCAGAGGTTTAATTACCTATAGCAACGACAAAGCCTCAAAATAAATATTTCATTTCTTTAAATCTAGTTCCAAGATATTTATCAAGATATTCATATACTTATCTCACTATCATAAGTATATTCACAAAACATTATGGAAGATTTCATATTTCCAAATCATTTTAAAAGGATCAAAACAAGTGTTATTTAAAATAGAGATAAGAATACCCCCAAACATTGTTTCTTCGGTGTTTAAGTGTGGAACGAATGTCCACATCACCATAATTAAGAAGGCCAGTTAAGGGAAACCTCATCTCAGATTCTTTTATAAATTTCTTTAAATATCTTTTTAATAAATCTCTTTTACTAAAATTGCATATCTATTTATAAAATTTCTTTATAAATTTTCAAATTTATTTATAAAACTCTTGTATATATTCCAAAATCATTTATAAAACTCTTTTCCAAATTTCAAGATCTCTTTTCAATTTATATAACTCATTTTATAAACTTTTCTTATCGAAAAACAAAATCTTTTTAAATAAACTTAAATTCGTGAATCTTATTGTAATATATATTATTAATATAGGTGAATATGCTAATCGGCAAAGGACATTATTGTAACCTCTACTAAATTTGGAGTCTATAAATAGAGAGCTTATGTGAATTATAGATATATTAACAATGAATAAAATTGTCACCTCTCTCTAGTGGCTTCTGTACTTTTGATTTTATAATACGTTATCACCACTATGCACTGGACATTTTTATTTTTATTTCGTCGACTATTCTTTTATTTATTTAAACCTGAAGCCAAACGTACCCATTCTCTCACTTTATGAAAATAAAAATCAGCTGCTACCTATTCTACTGTACTGCCTATTCTCTAGGTGGATATTTAATCCTCTATGCCAACTATATATTATAGCTTTTACTTGTACAATATAATAATACTCCATATTATTTACAAGACTAACCATTTTATCTCTCTGTTTTCGTAAAACCAAGATCAACTACTTTATTTCTTCAACAGTAGACAAGGTACAATTTATACTTATATTTTGGTTGCAAATATCATCTACACCTTAGGTACCATTTTTCCACTCCATCTGTATCCCAACTATTCTCTCCATTATTTCACATCAGAAATGATTGTTGCTGTATGCCTACTCTACATAGCGTACTTTAGGAGAATGTTAAAGAATATTGTTTTTTTGCAATCTCCATGTTATTTTATTTGTGTAACCTAGTTATATAAAATAGATGAATATTCTACCACTTTAATATATTAATACATGCATCATTAATATATTAGTTTTTTTAATCATCCTTGTCGTCCCTTTGCATGTTTTGAAAATTGATGGAATTGATCATCATATTAGTATGGAAAAAATAAAAGTAGGTATTGGTATGATTAATACAATATTATAGCTACATTTTTTTAATAAAAAATCCCAGAAGTTCATGGCATTTCAGGAAAACAAATTAGCATTACAGGTTTATAACCACTCGCCCAGGTTTGTAACTTGATTATTAACCTAAATATTATTATCTAATATTATACCTATTATAAAATACATTGTCCCTATGGTATGGGTTTTGAACCCAACACACTGTGATGTGACCAATAATTATTACCACTGAAGGAAGACAGCCCTAAATACCCTATGAATATTTTATTCATGCTTTAACTTTAAATTATTTATATCGTGATTTATTTTGTTGATTTATGATGTTACTTAAACATCCATTTTAATTTGTGGTTAATATATAATTAATAATGTCATGATGCTTAGGTAAGTGGGTAGAATATAATTTGAAAATTTTACAGGGATTACCATCTTATGTATCTATTTCCTTGTAAATTGTAAGATCTTTGACAAAATTTATTGCAAAATTCAATGCAATTATTTTTTTATGTATCATCCTTTAGGCTATGAATATTATTTTTTCAACCAGTAAAGGCCATTTATTTTGCTAACTCTAGCATTACATGTTTACTTACAATTTGATTTTAAAAGCCCATGCATAACTCGATAATTTCCGTTTGTGATGCTTAAGTATACATTTCAGTAGCTTATTTAAGTATACAGTTTTTCCAAGTGATAGGATATTTTCCAACACCTTTGGTTCATTTATTTTTCTTATTGTTGAACTTACCCCATCAATTGTTCTTGACACTAAATAGAATTCATGGCAAACATTTCTAAGCTTGAATTCAAAGCATTGGACATATCTGGAGACAGCTATTTGTCATGGATACTGGATGGTGAGATCCACTTGCAATCTCAATGCTTAGAAAATGCCATAAAAATGGTAATAATATTTCCCAGTAGGACAAAGCAAAGACTCCGATATTTTTAAGACGCCACATCCACGATGATCTAAAAACAGAATATTTAATGGAAAAGGACCCTCTCTCCACTTGTGGAACTCCCCGAAGGAGCGTTATGACAACCAGAAGACGTTGATACTTCCAAATACTAGGCAAGAGTGGTTGAACCTGAGGTTTCAAGACTTCAAATATATAAGAGAATATAATTCTGCTATGTTTAGAATTACTTCTAAACTGAAACTATGTGAAGTAAAGGTAGATGATGCGCAAATGATTGAAAGACATTTTCAACGTTTCATGCCTCGAACATAGTCCTACAGCAGCAATATCGAGAGCGTCGTTTTATAAAATATTCTGAACTTATAGAATGTTTATTAATTGCTGAGCAAAACAATGAATTTCTTATTAAAAATCACTCCTCAAGATCAACTGGTTTGCCTGCGTTACCAGAAGTTAATGCTAATTTTGCTCACTCCGAATAAGGCATAGGTCGAGGTAAAGGAGTGGATGTGGATATAACTCCAACAGAGGCGGTTATGGTGGTTTTAAAGGCAACAAAACTACCAACTTTAAAAAGCAAAAAAAAAAATGAGCCTAAAAAGACTAATGATTTTACTCTAGAAAATAAAAAGCACTATGAGAAAGTTTGTTATAGATGTGGATGCTCTGGTCATTAGTCGCGTACATGTAGATCATCAAAGAAAATAGTTAAAAAATACCGACGTTTGAAGAATATTGAAACAAATAACACTGAAGGATTTTTTGATAACACTAACTTGACGTTAGATGATTTCTTCGAAGACGATGATGGAAATTTCATAAATGATGAAAATCTCAATGTGATGATTGATGATATGACCGATCTGATCAACTAGAAGTAGCTTGAAGCTTGTTGTGTAGTTTTTCCATTTTATTTTAGTTAGCTTGAAGTTGATGTTTCTTTGTTTGTTTTCTTTATTTTTCTAGAACTAGTTGAAATAATGTGTACTGATGGATATTGATTTGAATTAGTAGTTTGTTTTGTAATTTTTTTTAGAAAACATTTGCATTATTTATGTTCAGAATTATTTTCAATAATTGACTAACTATACCGTCTTTAATTCTTATGGTATGGACCATCAATATTTTAATGATGATATACGCATACTAGACAGTGCAACTACTCATCCAATGTATACCCCTTAAGTCTCATGAGGTTTATTTATTTTGACTTGTGTTTTATTCATATGTATAACACGCACACATCTACAATTATAATATTTATAATTTATTTATTTATTTATATGTTCGCATGTATTCTTTTATTTATTGAACTATTTTAAATTTGCATTTAATAACTTTTATAAAATTATGTAGTTAATTATCTAATTTATAATACTCCATATGTAGAGTCCTTAATTAGAGAAATTTCTCTTAGTTTAAACATTTTTTCCTAGACAATCATATATTTTGACTTTTTCATAAGGCATCTCCTTTAGTGTTGTTTAATTTATTTACACAAGCACATTATAGGCTCTAATACCATTATTGGGTCAGATGCACTAACAATGGGGTTAAAAGAGTGAATTTAAAAAATAATCAACTTTTATTAAGTTGCACAAGATCTTTGATTTTTTGTTCGTGTAAAAAATCTTTGTTTATACAAATAAAATTTAGTAATTTGATTAATAAATGAGGTTTCAATAGTTTAATTTGAATTTGTTAACTAAAATATTTATTTTTATTTAATTAAATAAATTTATTTTTAATTTAATTGCAATTAATATATTAATTTACTTAATTATCATAACCATAATGTTTGCCTAAGCAAACATCTGACCGTCACTTAGAAGATTATTCAGATTACCACAAAAGAAATCAAAATGTTTTCCCCTGAATTATCCCAAAAAAAGGCATTTCATTAAAAAAAATTCAAAATATTTATACTCAAAAATATTTTCAAATAATATCACTATTACTTATCTCAAAATCTTTTGAAATTATTTCAAACAATTCCGGGACCTAAATTTTTCAAAACACTTTAAAATGTTCTTTTAAAAGAAAAATACTAAGTTTATTAAAACAAGGGTCAAAAACCAAATATCATTTTAAGTTATAAACCCAAGATAATTTACACTAAGCTTTATTTTTAAACAATTCCTTTTAAAGTATTTTCTCGTTTATAAACATCATTGACAAATTTAAAACAATACTAATCGTATCGGGGATGATTTATAAAATTCTTTTTATAACTTTATAACCACATAATTTTCTCTATGAAAATAAATCAAATTTAAAATCTTTTGTTAGACTAAAAATAACAATGATTATCCTGAAAGATAATTAATCAAATTTATAATCTCTTTTATAAATCTAAAACAATATTAATTATTCCAAAAGATAATTAGTCATATTTACAAAATGATTAATTATATTTCAAATATCATTAATTAAAATGATTAACTAAATCTCCAAAACTCTATTAGTTAAAACAATAAATTAAATTTATCTAATCATTAATTAAAATTTAATATCAATAATTAAATTGATATAATTAAATTAAACTCTCGTTAATCAAAAAGGTTAATTAATTTCAAACATCCTTAATCAAAAAGATTAACTAATTTCAAACGCCATTAATTAAAATGATTAGTAAACTTAAAATATCAATAATCAAAATGATTAATGAATTTTAAACGTCTACTTTTGGGAAAACACAAGCTCAAGTTCAAACACACACAAGGGTTTAGAGGATGATATTTAATAAATGACAGTGTAGCGGAAATTACTATAACGACACTAAAACAGTTTAAATGGAATATCCAGATTAATTTCAATTAATCAATCAAATAAATCTAGATATCATCCAAGAAATCAAAAATAGTTTATAGCATCATAGATATGATATAGCAAATTTGGATGTGAGTTAAACCCACATTTAAATGATTCTCTTTTATTATAATTAAATTTTCTCAAATATTTATCCTTTAAATTTTATTTATATATTTATATATTTTATTATTATTATTTTCTACCATTTAGATTATATTAATCAACTTTTTATTACAAGTCTACTTTTATCTTAACATTATAAAAAGACTACTTTGAACTTAACCCTATCCCCAAACACCTTATAATCAATCTGTGAAACTTAATTCGCATGGGGTTTATTCCAAGGTTCCCTAATTCCCATCTACTCGACCTATATCTTACTAAGGAAAATTTCTTATGAACTAAACTGGACGAGCATAACTAATTAAATTCCTAAATGATAACAATAAAGTATTATCATTTCTAAATAATCAACTCAACTATATTAATTTTGAAAATGATTCTTATATATATATATAATATCCCTAGGTAAAATGATTTCATTTACCATTGTAAAACAATACTGTATTGGTAGATCTATTCATGTGTTTAGGAATCCTTATCGATAACGTTGATCAAACACATCGAACGGAATTCATATACCACTCAATGGATCAAACAACATAATATGTAACATTTTTACAACACTAACATATACGCACTCAATATATGCCTATACTCTCAGACTTATCCTAGGATATTACTAATCCTATCCTTAGAGAGTTTATACCACCAGGGCTTAGGGGTTCACTAAACCTAAGCTCGATACCATCGGTGACGATCCACCTTTCTGACGCCTGGTAATGACACTCGATACATCCTCGGTATTCATGTGTCGTTGCCCAAGCATCCAAAAGATAGGTTGTCTTGGATAAAATAAATAGCAGAAAGAACAAAATAGAAATACCTCACAATGGAATGGTTACATATAATACAAAATGATATAATACAAAAGGTTACTTCTTACATGGAGCTATCGGAGTTAAAAAAATACTACATATAATAGAATTGCAGCTATACATTCCAACTTTACATTTTTTAGATATCATAAAAACCAACATAATTATACAGCAGAAATAAATAACTAGATAACTAAGAAGCCGCCTGCTGAATCCCCGTCTTCAAAGAGCTCCAAAGAAAACCTGCTATTCTCGGACTACCCAAATATAATTAAGTACCTAAGAGTTTAGGAAAAATAAACAATTTAGGTCAGAAAAAATGCCTGGTATGAGAAAAACTCTAAAAAAAGGAAGTGTATTTAACAATAATATATGGGACCATGTTTCTAATACGGAATGGGATTTCTCCCACATAAATAACAACAAAACATAAGAATGGAAAAAAACAATAGGAAAGAAATCCAAACATAGATGGTGTGCAAAAATAGTTTAAAGATCCAGACTTAAAAGAAGGGAAATAGTCTGAACAAAATCCAAAATGGATAGAATGGATAAAACAAGATAACGGTCCAAACTTGATAGAACGGACAAAATCTGTAATTAAACATCGTGAAGAGTGGTTGACTCTTCCCGTTGCAATTACAGAAAAATAATTCAAAGATTCGAATCAAATAAGGGAAGGAAAATTTTCCAACAATGACTAGGAGTGTGCACCTCCCTTGAAGTACACCTATAGTAATATACTTTTGAGAAGCTCATTTACTCTGTGACACTTCTTGGAAACCTCCAAGCCAGATCCCACCAATCTTACCGAGTATCCGAACATTTCACATCTAAATCATAATTGTTTTAAGGTGATGGTACACCAAAATCTAGATGAGATGTGATAATACCCTAATGGGAGCAACCCCATATAGCTTGGCCCTATTTTGCGCTTTGGATTTAGTCATTTCCAGCAATGGATATCAAATCTCAATGGAGCAACAAATCATCCTAGAATGACGATAATAAAGACACCGAGGTAACCGATAGTTGGAAAACCAACTATTGTGGATATAAAACGATCGTATATGGAAATTAACTCATGTATTCTTATCAACATTCGTCGAACTCAAACTACAACTAATTCTTAGTTAACAAATACCAGACTAGTCAAGGTAGTGTGATAACCTGGAATTTTGAATATCTGTTAATTGATAATTAACAAGATTTAATTTATTTAAAATACAGATTTGTAAGTTGAACAAATAAAATTCTGATAAATATTTGGATATAAATATATAAATATAAAACATATGTTAATATAATACTTAAAGTAATAAAAACATTTAATACATGCATATTTACAAGTGTAGGAGTTTTAGCATGTAATTGAACAAGTGTTAAGATATTAACATGCCTTCAAACCATTTGTAACAATTTTATCATGAAATAAAACAAGTGTCATTAGCTCCTTTATTTTCAAATTAATGAATAAAATGAAGAATAAAGTTATATATACATATCTCTACCCTTACTCATTTTCCTTTTCATATTCAAACTAAAGAAAACAAAACCGTAAAAGAAAAATCAGACCTGAAGCAAATCAAAGCAAACAAAACTTTTTCAAAATCTAAACCTGGAAACAAATCAAACAAAAGTAAACAACTTTTGTTCAAATTCAAACCTGAGAAGATTCAAAATCAACTTCAACTATTTTCAAATCTTCAACATGATCAAATAACAAGAAGATCAGATTCAAACCAAATTCAAATTACAGATCAATTCCAGATTTTCAAAGATCAAACCAGTTCCAGGTTTCTCTGTCAAACCAAAGTATACAGTGAGTAAACTACATCTCCTAAAACTAAATCCTCTTTATGTTTTGTGCATGTGATAAATCATAATGATAATGATTTTGAAAATGTTTGGAATGAATATACAAATATGTTATGCCTGGTATATATGTATCTGCATGTCTCTGTATATACACATACCTCTGTTCTTAATTAAAGATGCCAAAACACAAGCAAAAAAAATCAATTCCTCTTTATATGAATCAATTTAGTTTAGGATGTTTAAAGGAATTATGCTCGAATCAACTAAACATTATTTTTAAAAATAATTAAAGGAGGAATTAGTTAGTGTTTCACGGGGAAATTTGGAAATTATAGTAAAAATGCATTTTATCAAGAAAACCAACTAATTTAATTTTGAGTTTAACCTATATAAGCTATTCCGTCTTTTTAAACTATGATATTTAGTAATGAAATCAAGATTTTTAGGTTAGGGTTGATGGGAATTGTCGTGTTGAACGGAGATGGTGTTTTTTTCGAATTCTGGCGATCGGGGGATCTGGGGTGGTCCAGGTCTTGGCTGGAGATAGCTTGGGAATCGTGGCACATGGGGAAAATTGTCGTAGGATTCAATGTTCATCGTGGCGGCGACTTGATGGCGTTGTAGGGTTTAAAGCCCTAATGGGTTAGTCGATGTTCTTGGGTTTAATGCAACATCGTAGTGGCTTCGGACTTGCTCGGAGGTAGGGAAATAGGAAGAGGAGGGTCTGGCGTAGCTCCTGGCACGGGCACCTGGGTTCAGGTGACCTGAGGTGGCGATACGTGGTGGTTTTGATGATCGGTTTTGTTCTGGTGGAGTTCGATTTGCTCGAATTCGATTTGGAGGTCGTTTCGAAGTTTTTGGGTGGTTAAGTCGAACAAGGGCGATGTGGGTGACTTGCTGGTGGTAGCGGCAATGGTCGGAGATGCTCCAATGAGGCGTGCATGTGCACGGTGCACTGATAAGTCTGGTTTTGTTGGTTGCTGTATTTTAATCAGGGAAGAAGGAGGATGGGTCGGGAAGATCGAGTGTTGGCTCGGGTTTGTGATCGAGATTTTGGGCCTTCGGCTCGAAGTGTTTTAAATGTTTTATAATACAGTTAACAAGGTTTTAAATCAAATAATAATGAACTGACAAGTTTTGAGAAAAAATGTGTTCAAGCTTAAGTTGTTTTGGATTAGGGTAATTATATATTAAGTTAATTATTTAATTAATTCCTAAATTTATTTAAATAAATCAAGTAGATGGTTGAGATAAAATGTTTTGAAACTTTAATCAATCAAAGGTCTCAAGGGATTTTGTATAAATTAATTTCAATCCTTTAATTTAAATAAGATTTAAATGATTTAATTAAATAATTAATTATGATAATGGTTTATCTTAGATTAGTTAAGGACTTAAGTAATTATGGGTTAATTAATTAATTTGAGTAATTAAAGGATTAATTAATTTATGTAATTAATTAAAGGGCTAGTTAATTAATTTAGTGGATAATTAATGAATGTGATTAATAAATTAATGTAAGTAATTAAAGGTTAGTTTGTTAATGGAAGTAATTAAAGGTTAATTACTTAATAATTAAAGGTTAATTAATTGATTAAAAGATAATTTGATAATTGAAAATTAATTAATTAATGTAATTATTTTGATTAGCTTAAGTGATTAATTAAAGGTTAATTAATTAAGGAAATTAATTATGGGATAAGTAATTAAGGAATAATTGATTTATGTGATTAGTTAAGGGTTAATTAATTAATGTGAATGGTTAAGGATTGATTGATTAATCAATTAATTAAAATAATAGTAAATGGTTTATAATTAAGGTTAATTAAGTAGGATTTTAAAAGTAATTAAAGTATTTAATTTAATTCATTTTAGAGATTAAATTAAATTAATTAGGAATTGTATGACTATTAAACTTGCTTATGAATTATAAACTATAATTGAATGCCTTATGTAACAACCTGCATATTTTACGATTGTATATTTAAATATTTTATTTAAATATTGCATCGTTAGTCGGATTATAGTCCAAAATTCTTCTTTTTGCAAACTGTCGAATTAGAACTCGAGACCACTTCCATTAAGTTCAAAATTGCATTTGCAACCTTTTTGAGTATAAACATCGATATGTTTGGAGTTAATTAAAATTTTGATGTTTTCATTTAGGGCTTTGGGTTTGGGTTTCAGCCCATTAACCCAACATATCAACCCAACTCCACTCCACTCCTCTTCATTCCTTCATAATATTTTCTAACACTTCAAGCTTTAGAAAAATGGAGGAAGAGAATAGAAATTCCTAAGCCCTAGTTTCCTTTGCAAATTCAAGTTCTAGCTCCAAAATCAAAGAGAAGCTTAGGTAAGCATCCTCTTCTTCTTCTCCATCTCAATCTCTCTCCAATTTCAGAGATTTCCTATAACCCAACTTAGGAAATATTTGCTTATAATCTTAGATTGGAGCTTTTAGAGTTGAAGTTGAAGAGTAGTTGATCTTTCTTTTGTTTTCAAGCTTCTCCTTCATTGTTTTTGGGTTTAAAGGTGAGTTTTTGAACTCACATCTACGTCTATAGCTATCATTGTTGTTAGGTATGAATTCCTAACATCTATTCATGCTTATTTTCTTTTGATTTGAATTGATTTGGTGAATTTTCCAATTTTTGGTTATGAAGTCCAATTTTTATGAAAATCATACTATGGATGTTTGGACATGTTATTTGGGGTGTATCGAAGAGCCTATAAGGCTGGGTTGTCGCTTAGCATAAATCCCTAGTCTTTGTTGCTTATCCGATCGCTTCTGAATCGTTTTGGTCATCATTGGCCTAGGCAAATTGTTGCCCAGACCAGATGACCAGATGTCTGGAGGTAAGGTCCAGACGTCTGGATATGCAATCTGGAGAAAAAGAAATTACGACAGAAATTAAAAAAATGGAAGAAACCAATTCCAAATGGCTGATTTAATAATTCAGACTTTTGGATGGCTTCAGACGTCTGGGTTGTCGAACCAGACGTCTGTTAAGGTTTCTGGACTTATTCCAGAACCTAAACCATACGTCTGGGTTTCAAACCAGACGTTTGGAACTGCCCTGTTTTGCCTATCTGCTTATTTATTGAGTGAGTTTCCATTGTTTATCGATCTTTGTTGATCGATTAGTTGTTATCACTTTTATCGACTTTGATGACTTCTTTTTCAGGATTTTTAGGAATATCCATTTTGATGGATTTGGTATCGATTTCTATGGATTTGATTCATGTCCTCGTATGTGAAATTTTGGTGATTGATTGTTTTTACAATCATTTTTGTGATTTGTCATTTTGAAATACAAAGGTTTCCAAACTAGTAGTAAATATCAAAACTCTTTCATCAAAACGATTTCAACACTATTTTAATACAAAGCTCATTTATAAAGCCATTTTCCAACCTATTAGTATATACAAACCTTTACCTCATTCTTTTGAGAAATCCAATTAAACGACTTAGCAAAACAAGTGGTATGAAACACTTGTGTTTACTTCATCGTTTAATTCTTAGACTTGTTTGATTGAAACTCTTGTGACAATCTTCGAGTGGAAATCTACAATCTGTTCGTAAATATTTATGTTAAGCCAGTGGTTATGGGACATGAAGCCAAACTCATTTATTTACTAGCTTAGTGTAATTTACACTTGTGGATCAATGATGATCGTTTTGTGATTTAGACTAGCGATGTGCGATGTCTCTTTGTCTGCGTGAGGGACAGTACCCCGTTATGTTGAGCTTCATCTCAGTTTTATGGACTAGTGACCCATGGTCTTTGGACCGTTCGTGGAGCAATCGGCTTAATAAGTTTTTGCATGGGGCGTGTCTTTCTAGGTACGTCGATGTTTGTTTATGCATGGGGCGTGTCTTTCTAGGTACGTCGATGTTTGTTTATGCATGGGGTGTGTCTTTCTATGTACGTCGATGTTTGTTTATGCATGGGGCGTGTCTTTCTAGGTACATCGATGTTTGTTTATGCATGGCGCGTATCTTTCTAGGTACGTCGATGTTTGTTTACGCATGGGGCGTATCTTTCAAGGTGCGTCGATGTCGTTTATGCATGGGGCGTATCTTTCAAGGTGCGTCGATGTCGTTTATGCATGGGGCGTACCTTTTTAGGTGCGTCGATGTTTGACCAGGCATGGGACGTATCTTTTGAGGTGCGTCGATGTACGGTTTATGGGACATCGTCACATTTGTGATACACGTGTTGGTGAGTTTTCATGCTCCCATTTATGATAGGCCTCCCCCTTTGTGATTTCTGGATTTCTAGTTGGTGATTTTTAGAATTTGTGTTTCACCTCTTTTTGCGATTGGCAATGATATGTTTGTCAATATTTAGGGTTTGGTGAATAAAATAAAGAATATGACATTCTTTTTTTTGTTTGAGATTCTTGAGATATTGTATGATTTTTGTTGATTATCTAATGTATACTTGTCGCAGTATGGCATTTTTGTTATATCATATCTCTTATTCTATCTCATTTTATATGATATTTATAGCTATACTGATCCGTTTATTATTTTCTTATTAAATAATACTCGGGTCGGACCGAGATGTTACAGGTGCTTCTGCTTGACTCCTTATCTGGGACCATCATCTGACTTTTGTCTAACTACTTTAGATTAGTAGTTTTCGTTTGTATACATTCGAGATAGAGACTTCTTATTGTATACATATTCTTTTGTCTATCACTTGTATCTATTCTTTTGTGTTGTAGTGGAACTTGTATGACCACTACTTTGATGTACACTTT
Organism: Allium cepa; assembly: GCA_030765085.1. Lineage (NCBI taxonomy): Eukaryota > Viridiplantae > Streptophyta > Magnoliopsida > Asparagales > Amaryllidaceae > Allium > Allium cepa. The sequence continues at coordinate 749,935,389 of CM060931.1, read as the reverse complement.
TATGTGCTATATTCATATCTGATTCCGCCTTTGTGATATGAATATCTGTGACTCATTTGTGTTATGCTTATTTCTATATTTGTTTTCAAAGTCCTTATAGCCACTGTGTAGTGGCTTTGAGTTTGTATCGGTATGTCAGATTTCCTCTTGAAATGAAAAGTTATATTTTTATCTGGCATATCGGTACTCGCACAAAGCAATTATACAAATGGTCGCTCCTCAATATCCTTATTCTTCGTGCTAGTCGACGGCATTACACCGTAGTGTCCTTGGCTAGCGTGAGTATAGAGGTAGGGCGTCACACCTTAGATTATTGATATGTTTGGTATGTGATTTGTGATATCCTGTGATATGAAATGTATTGGTTGACCTGAGATAATGTGGATATCTATTTGATGAATTGCTATATGAATATGATGTTTTGAATTTAATTAAGTTGTCCACTTAAACAAATTGGCTTAATGAATGTTATTAGATTCGAAGAGACCGGGGTCGGGTATCAGCAAATATCCGAAACCACTTCGATTTGTAATCTTCAATAATTCTTTATAGATTTGATTTTAGAACTAAGTAGGCTGAAATGGAATAATTAAGTTAACTGGACGGTACTTGGATATTGTTTGGAATAAATGATTGACTATAACTAGTTAAGTACTCGTAGTGAGGTACAAGTTACCGTGGTTTTCAGATAAGTTTATATCTTGGTATTTCAAATTATATGGGTTTACGCACGCTGGTTTCCAGCCTGACTCGGGTGTTACTTTGTTGTAATGCTTGGGTCAGACCGAGTATTACCAATTTTCAGGTTAGGACGTTCTGGAGCTCAGGAAGCGAGCTGGATGGCAGGAATGTATGGAGTATATTCCGCTGTGTATTGGATTGTATTGATAGTAGTCTGGGACAGATTATTTTAACTATCTGGTTAAATTGTGAATGGTTGTAACTCTGATGTATTGTATATGTAATCAACAATTACAGCTTTTCTTTAAATAAATGATATCATTCGATATTATATTTTGATCCGCTGCGAAATGTGAGATTCTGTGATTTATTTTCTGTCTTTTCTTCTACCTTTTTCTTCTTTTCCCTAACAATTTGGGATTTTCGGCGTTCGATTGCTCGGCACTTCTGCAGTGAACGTATAAATGTCGAATTTTCGAGGTCAAAAATTTCTGGTCGTTACATGTAGTGTCACCTCACAGTCATGTTTCACGACTATTCTTAACGTTCGAAATAGAAGAAAGTCTACTTCTTCGATTTTAGTGCTAAGTATACAAATAAACCGTTTCAATATAAGTGATATCTCTTTACAAAAATTAATTCATTTCCATAAATGAATCTAACTTTTATTTTTTAAACCGAACTCGTGCTTGGGCTTCATAATACAAGTATTAGCTTTAAGACACTTGGTTAAAGGAGTTCACTAACATTAAACATCGTTATATAAAGGATTTAATAACTTAAACATCCCTATTACATTGATTAATTAACTTTAATACTTCATTAATTCAATTGATTGATTGACTTCAATAGCCTTTAATCCAAAAGAAGTTAATCACTTTTAAACACCACTAATTTAGTTAAAAATTTATTATAGTTAATTAAATAATTTATTATCGTTAATTAAAATGAATAACAAAGTTAAGACATCCTTGTTACTTTGATAATTTCACTTTGAAATTTTGTTAATTAAGTTGATAAATTAACTTTAAATGTCTTTAATTGACAAGGGTAAATCACCTTTAAAATATCATTAATTCAATTATAGTAATATTTACATATAATTAGTTAAATTAATTAATTAATAATTAAATATCATTATTTAAAATGATTAACAACTTTAAAACATCATTAAAGGAAAGATTACTTAAAGCTAAAAGAAATAAACTTACTTTAAAAATCATTAATTAAAAAGATTAATTAATTTAAAAACATCATTAATCAATCGATTAACTAAATTTTAATCCATCGTTATCAAAAGGTTAATTAGCCTTAAACATCATTAAATAAAATGATTGATTAATTTAAAACATCATTTAAAGGAAGATTAATCAAAGTTAAAACAATTTGATTAACTTTTAAAAGTCATTAATTAAAAAGATTAATTAATTTAAAAACGCCATTAGTTAAATGATTAATTAACTTTAATCCATCATAATTAAATAATTAATTTTCTTTGAACATCGTTAAACAAAATGATTAATTAATTTTAAAACATCATTAACTAAGTAATTAGTTAACCTTAATCCTTATAGCTAAATAACTAATTGAATGATCAATATTAAAATGGTTAATTACTTTTGAAAACATTGTTAATCAAAATCTTGCTTAACTTGTAAAATGATTCCAAACACGATAATGAAACCAAACGGTTTCGATAAAAGGCGATTTTCCGGAAGTGCTAATATAGCGACTATCGCTATACGTGCAGTTCGGCAAACAAACTTATGATATTAGCCATACAACCAAACATCATATAGCAATGGTTTAAGCAAATTAAAGGTAAATAATAATGACACAACATGCAGTAAGTATTTGCTAACAGTTATATTAACTTTAACTACCAACTTTTCATATTGCTAACCCCATGCTTACTAACTTTCAAATAAGACAACTTTTCAAAGCATGAAATAAACAAACAACCAAACCATCACTTCACATATACAACAGGCATTCATAGGCTATTAACATGAACATTAACATAGTATAAACTTGGTTTAAGGTGTAGTTTTACTCACCAAAATCTATCCAAACCCTCTAACCTAGCACTTCCATTCCTAAGCAAAAGATGGAGTCTTAGACCCTTAATGCACTAGGTTAGCTCGACCTTGAAAGAAGAAGGAAGTGAAACTAGATTTGGTAAGATGGAGTGACTTTGGATAATCATCGAATTCTCAAAAATGATTCCGAAAATAGGTCATTTTCCAATTAGTTTTTGGGCTATTTACTCTCTGATTTTGAAAAAATGGTAAAGAGAGAAGTTTTAGAAAATTCTTTTCTCTATAATTTCAAAAAATGTATCACATAGAATCAATTAGCTTTGAAGAAGATATGGTCAAAAGAAAAAAGACCTTTTTCGGACTTGAAATTTTGGGTCCAAAAACATTCTGTAAACAATTGATATTTTGACATAGCTATGCTCGAAATTTGAAGAAGTAACCAACATAAAAGTTGTGCAAACTGGAATTTGACATGGTTTGAAAAAAAGAATAACTTAATTTGGGGAAAGATATGAGAGAGATCTGATCGGTGTAAAAAGAGGAAAATTTAGAGAGATGAAAAGCTATTTATAAGCAAGTGAAAATGTGATTTACCTAAATGTCATTGTCCTTTACCTCCCCTACCCTCTTTCCACCTCCACATCATGTACTCTTGCCCCCATTTGGTTCCCCTCCCTTCAATTCATGAGAAAAGATGTTTAAACATGTTTTGTACTTAGTTGCCAAAATGTTTCTAATGATGTGACATTTATATTTTTATTTTAAACTTTATATACTTAGGTGTATTTATATACTTATACTAACATATGCTAACTTATTTATGTTTGTATGTTTATATTTATACAAAAGAGTTTACAACATTCTAACAACTTTTAGCTGGCGAAAAGCCAAAAATTCGGAAAATAAATTTTGGTCACATTTTCAATTTTTTAATGCGATTTTTCTTCAAACCAAATATTTTTGTAAACTAATTTTTAAAATTATTTTACCTTCAATATTTATTATTTAAAAGAGTTTTAATTTTAACTATAAAACATATTATTTGAATATCTAAAATTACTTAAATATTAATGTGGTTAAATTCCAGATCGTTACATAATGTCTAGGGTATAGAATATAAATCATATCAAAATAGCTACAATACTTACATTGGTAACACCACAATATATTTAGGTTACATTTAAAACCGCTAAGTACATTCACATATTGGATTTTCCATGGAGATATCTTCAGTTAAGCCGAAATCCAATCCCCAGCACAAGGGTTGAAAACTACCTCTGAGCGTCGTATATCTGTAGATAAAATATACTATTACGGTAAACATAGCCGGTCCATGTCTAAACGCATGATCCCAAATATCATCAACTCCCGGTACCCACATATCGATAAGCATACTCTAGATATGGAGTTGACAATAACCTATCATGGGTTAGAAAAACCCCAAGCTATGCTCCTACTCTGTTTTTAGCCATTCCCGATGTTGAGGTCACGTTCGGCATCTTCCATACTAGTCTTCATCACTTGAACAGAACACGAATCCTAAATTGGATCCTCACATCTCTAAAAGATCTCAAAACCACACATCGATTCACATATCTCAATAGATCTTGAAATCACACATGGATTTCCACATTTTGAATAGATCACAATAACTACATGTGTTTGAGCATCTTAAATTGATCTCGAATCTCTATGTAGATTCCCTTTGCTACCACTTCAAAAACGTAAAACCTGTATACTAGTTTGAAGTGGTATTCGATAGGTAGAACACATACCGATCCCGAACTCTTCAGAACTAATCATTCATTTTAAACACGGTTTGATATTTATTTTAGAGCATCTGGGTTTTCCGTTCGACATGTTCTGTCCCTCGCCCAAGTCTCCTTGGATCTCATAGACGAAACACATGTACTAGTCGTTTCCGCATACCTCATTAAGTATTTAACTTCTAAGTTTTAAATAACTTAATTAACCATCCAAAGTAAGTTATTTCTTATTTTAAGTTCATTAAAACCATTGCTTGAAAGAACTTTAAGTGCTAAGTTGTTTGAAAACCCTTGTTAAATGCTTGTTTACTTTGTTTTCTAGAGCAATGATTTGGTTTCCTTCCTCGATATTAATTTCTAGTTAACTCAATTCTGGTTCTCACAGAAGAAAGTGAAAGCTAGGAACGTTTTGTACCAATACTCCTCCTCGGGGGTTCTTATTAGTATGAAATCATGAAGCCTTTCGATTACTTCCTAAGTTAATATTGCATCAAGTTCGATAGTCGAATAACCGACTATCCAATCAAAACACTTGTTTATACAAATCAATATTTGAATGCTTAACTCGTTTCCAACATTCCATCTTAACTATTCCTTGTCCAAGAGTGAAGGTAAGTTTGGGCACTGGTTGCTTCAAGCCTTACCTAGACACTTCATTCTTGAATCTCACAAACAGATAAGTCTGCCTTGTTTACTTTTAGTGTTAAGTATAGTAGCAATTATTTCCATAAATAAGTAATAATCAACACGATTAACACGTCTTCGAAATTTTCCACTTACCTATTCCTCGGTTAAGTGGAAAGTCGTAGGTTAGAGCTCTATTGCTCCGTCCCTACTTGAACATCAATCTTAACTCTCACAAAAAGATAAGCTTACTTCATCAGCTTATTAGCGTTAAGCAAAGTTGATTACTTTTCAAACAAGTAATTAGACAATTTAACCATTAGGTCATTAAGCAATTACTAACCCCTTTCCAAACCTTTTGTTTGTACTTTTAAAATCCTTTAAAAAGATAAGATAATTTTCAAGATATTTATATATGATATTTTCAAAGATATTTCCTACTTGAAATAGTTACAATAGGTTTTAAAACATTCATGCAAAATTTATCTTAAAAATAATTATTTTGTAATTTACTTGAAAACACAGGAAACCATGTTTTTCACAAAACACTCCTTTTATATAAACTAATAACTAATTCTCATAAATCTCAAAGACTTTTAAAATACTCCTATATGAGTTAGGCAATATTTTTAAAAAAGATGAAACAAATCTCTCAAGCTTAAAGTCCTTTTTAAAACATTTGAAGTTCAAAAATAAAAGTTAAATAGGGCAGTTTTGCACTAGTGATGTTTTGGCCATTTTGAGATGTTTCTTAATTTTTACTATCCAAGCTTCTGATAACAACAAACATACATATATAACAATATAATATGGCGAGAAATCCTAATGGATCTCTCTACAAAGTTCCATAACAATTGCCAAAAACAAGGCAGTTCCGAACTGCATCTATAACAACTATCGCTATAAGTGCAGTTATAAATTCGAGTTAAATTGAAAGTCTACAGGGTGGATCGTGTAGTGTATATGCAAGTATATGTGACAAAATATATATAGTGCAACTAAAACAATATTAATCTAAGTAAATATAGAATAAGCACATCAGGATTTTATACTGGTTCGGACCTCCCGTCCTACGTCCAGTCCCGAATCTCCCTTTCGGAATTCGACTATCAAACACCCTCGTTTCACCCAGAGGAATAGGCTTGGTTACAATAAGTTGTTCTTTGTCAAATGTGTGTTCTATAACACCGATATTGATTAATTAGTACAAATGCTTCCAATATATATCTAGAGAGGATTGTCTGCGAAGAACTGAATATATGGAAGAGTGAAATACAAGTATAGACTGCTAGAGATTAAGAATATATGATAGAGTATGTAATTAGAGAGCGTAAGTAAGTAAAAAATGATCTATTCTTCTTGATGCTATATATAGTTGTAGATAGTTCTCTTGAGTAGTTGCATCTATTAACTAGTGCTCTACACTTGCTTCTGTTGATGATGAAGAGTTGCAGCGAAGAGAAGTGCAGTTGAATTTAAATTTAAAATCCGAGTTTGAAATCAGACGTTTGGAATATGTTTCAGACGTCTGATACTATATATATTTTTGAATATAGTAGTAGATCAGATGTCTAAGTGCAGTTGCCAAACGTCTGGTTCGGTCTGTCTGATAGTAGGTGACCTTTTAGTCTTTTGATAAATAAAACTATAATTCTTAATATTATCCCCTTTTTATTTAGGAATATTTTTAAATCTTATTCCGTTTCAATTACCTGGCGGTTTTGAAGTTTTGATAAGATTTTTCATATCTTGTTTTCGTTTATTAAATTTTGAAACATTACTTGTAATTTTGTCTAATTTTTCTTTTAATTCAAAATTTTCAATTTTCAATGTTTCTATATTACTTTTCAAGTTGGTATTTTCTTTAAATAAGCTATCCTTCTCTAATTTAACTTTTCCAAAATCAATAGATATAGTCTCATTTACTATTAAATAATTTTTAATTTTTTCTTGAGATAATTCTAGTTCCTCCTCTAAAATAATTTTCTCATCTTTAAACATTCCTATTTCAAGTTCAAATCTATTTATTTTGGCCATGTGTTCTTTATTCAATTTTTTAATTTGTCTAAATTTTTCATCTAATTCCATGCTAAGCTCTAATAATTCATCATAGCTAAGTTCGGGACATACCTCATCAGTTTGTGCCATAAAACATACATTAGCTTGTTCTCCGTCACTATCGATGTCACTATCTGATGATGATGAAGAATCCGAATCATGCCATTATACTTTGAATGCTTTCTTCTTTTTGAATTTTTTAAATTTTTTCTTCTTTTTATCATTGTTGAGCTTGGGACAATCTTTCTCCATATGTCCGAATTGATCACACTCATAACATATGATTGACGTTTGGTTTGTTGAGTTTGATTTTCCTCCTTTCTAAAATATGGTCAATTTTCTAAATTTCATGAATTTGTTGTAGTTTTTGGCAATAAATACGATTTCTTCTTCTTCTAAGTCGGAGTCTTCATTTATTGTTGGGAATGCTATATTTTTCTTCTCCGAATTTTGTTCTTTTCTTGCTTGCATATTAGCTTCATAGGACATTAAATTACCTATCAATTCTTCAACTATGAGTGTTGAGAGGTCATTAGCTTCTTCGATATCTAATACTTTTCTTTCCTACTCAGGAGTTAAAGAATTGAGTATCCTAGAAACTAAATCAAAATTTGTGAATTTAACTCCTAGTGCCATTACATCATGTTGTATATATAGTTTGAAATCTAGAGTACATGTCTACTATAGATTCATTTTGCTTCATTCTAAATGATGAAAATTGATTTTGTAAAATTGAGATTTTAGTTTGCTTAACTTTGTTTGTGCCTTCGTGTGTCGCTTGTAAAGTACGCCAAATATCATATGAAGTGTTACATAACATGACACGTGAAAATTCATTTTTATCTAATGAACAAAATAAAACATTCATAGCTTTAGCATTATTAGAAGCTGCGGTTTTTTATGCATCATTCCATGTGTTCATAGTAGTAGTAGGTGCTTCATATCTATTTTGGGTGGCTGACCAAATTTCTAATCCATTAGCTTCCATAAAAATTCTCATACGTGTTGACCAATATGCATAATTAGAACCATTAAAAAGTGGGGGACGTGCTGTGGATTGACCTTCTTGAAAAATACTTGACATATTAGAGTGATTCAAAAACGTGTTACAGTACTTTGATCAAACCTTGCTCTGATACCAATTGAAAGTCTACAGGGTGGATCATGTAGTGTATATGCAAGTATATGTGACAAAATATATATAGTGCAAGTAAAACAATATTAATCTAAGTAAATATAGAATAAGCACATCAGGATTTTATACTGGTTCGGACCTCCCGTCCTACGTCCAGTCCCGAAGCTCCCCTTTGAAATTTGACTATCAAACACCATCGTTTCACCCAGAGGAAAAAGCTTGGTTACAATAAGTTGTTTTTTGTCAAATGTGTGTTTTATAACACGGATATTGACTAATTAGTACAAATGCTTCCAATATATATCTAGAGAGTATTGTCTGTGAAGAACTGAATATATGGAAGAGTGAAATACAAGTATAGACTGCTAGAGATCAAGAATATATGATAGAGTATGTAATTAGAGAGCGTAAGTAAGTAAAAAATGATCTATTCTTCTTGATGCTATATATAGTTGTAGATAGTTCTCTTGAGTAGTTGCATCCATTAACTAGTGCTCTACACTTGCTTCTGTTGATGATGAAGAGTTGCAGCGAAGAGAAGCGGAAATGTCTATTCGAATGTAGCAGTTGAAGTTTAAATTTAAAATCCGAGTTTGAAACCAGACGTCTGGAATATGTTTCAGACATCTGATACTATATATATTTTTAAATATAGTAGTAGATCAGACGTCTGAGTGCAGTTGTCAAACGTCTGGTTCGGTCTGTCTGAAGTTCCACAGAACAGTTTCAGATGTCTGGCTTGTGCACCTAGACGTCTGATATTGTGCATATCGGTTTTTGAGCTCTTTATTTGTGCTTCATTGATCCTATCGACTTGTAGTCTCTTGTAGCATTCTTTGACCCTTGTTCTTGTCTTTCTAATGATGTTGGTCAAGCAAGTACCTGTATATAGAAATATATATATGCATATTCGATTTTCATTGTACAGTTGTTGTCATCAAAACCGTAGATTTGATTTCCAAACAATCTCCTCCTTTTTTATGATGAAAACTATACAATGTACTTATATATAATTTTATAAATCTCCCTCTGAATACGTGCTTTCCTTAATTTATTGTGATCTTTATTATTTCTCCCTCTTTGGAGTTATCAAAAAGGATTTATAACTTTTTAATTGTAGAGATTACATCCATTACATTAAATATTTACAAATCGTTGTAAGATAGAAACATACACAGAAATAACACACCAAAAAAGGAAATTTCATTAATCACATTAATCGATTACGTAGATTTGTATCATATTTATACAAAAGATGGAATCCTAAAAATCTAAGAATCTTTTGGAGAAGATTTATCTCGATCGTCTCCTTTATCTTCATCTTTGGAAGTGCCAGCTTGTTTTTTAGGAGATGTCAGAATGTGTTCTAGAGGTTTTTTCTCCTCATCGAAAAGTGGAATGTTTCGAAGGAGGAGGAGAAGGCACAGAAGTTGGCCAATCTTCTGAGGGTGGTGTAGGGCCATGAACCCGTTGAAGAACCTCTTTTAGAATGGATAGTGTATTTGAAAGTGATGCTTCAACTGTTGCTAGGCGAGAAGCAAAAGATGTTTCAAAACTATCAATGTGCTTAGCCAATAATTTTGATTCCGAGATAAAGTAAGTTGATTTTGAAGAGTCAAGTCATGAATACTCTCATTTGGATTCATCTCAGTGCGAGTTTCCAAAATGTTATCCTAGAATGTATATTCAAAGGGTTCAGGAGGAGGAGTATTTTTGCGATGTTGCTCTACCTCTTGTGATGGTTCAGGTTATGGTTGAGGTGGAGGCCCTGCTTGTCGGTCTTGATGACGTTGCGTCCACTCTTCAAATGATATAGAGTTCGGAGGATTTTCCGGTAAGTGCATTAGGGAGAAAAATTTTGTAGATGCATATTTTGGAGAAATTTCTTCAAAGTGGATAAATAGAAGGGGATGTTGTGAGCTCGTAGAAGTCTCATGATATATGTGGGATAAATAATCGATGGGCGAGATCGAGTCCAAAAATGTTTGAGCTCGTCAAATATAAATTTTGCCCAATTGACTCTTGTCCCGCTGAATATAGCATATAGGGCTTTGTGCTCTAACTCTGTTATCTGCTCATGACTACCAAGACGAGGAATGATAGTGTTGATAATCATTCGAGTGAGAAGTCTCGCCTTAGGTCTTAGGTATTTAGATGCGAATCTAGGCATTTCATCTTCCCACATTTGATGTGTGATATTGTCTCTTGGTTTGAGACGCATATCAGGAATATTATATAAATCTTCTCCGGTGTCGGAACATCCAAGAGTTCTGCCTATGATTCCTAGAGTGAGCCTAATTGTGTTGCTATAAACACTAGACCATAGCCAATTATCATCGTTGTCAGTGTTCCAAACTGCTATGCTATCTAAATTAGCATAGAAGAGAAATATGGCTAGCTGATCGATTTAAATGTTATTAGGATTAAAGGATATTGATGTTTCTAATCCAGCACCTTCGCACATTTCATCTAAATCATACATTGGAAACTTTAGTAAGTTATAAAATGGACCTGTATGGAGTTTCTTCTTTTGAATATCTTCGTATCCTTGAGCGAATGTGGAACACGATTCATCCATCACTCAATTTGATCGTCAGAGCAAACTTGAGGGTTAGATGAAGTTGCTTGATCTTGCTTTCGCTTGGAGACCTTAGGGATTTTTGTTTTACGACCCATCGAATTCGAGCAAGTTTGAAAGAGAAAGTGTTTTTGAGAATTGAAAAATCGACCTTGCTGTAGAAACGAATTAAAATGTAAGTGAGATAAGTAAAAAAATAGACATTATCTGGTTATTTAATGCGTCAATTGAATTTCGGACATCTGGAAGTTGAATTAGACGTCTGATTTACCCTAGTTTTGAAGATAGTAAATCGAAATAGACATCTGGTTATTGGTGGTAGACGTCTGGAATTGATCGATTTGTAAATTTTGAAGGACAGAGAGAATATCAGATGTCTGGTGGGGAATTAGATAGTTTTCTCAGACATCTGGATATAATATCAGACGTCTGAAAATGGTATGAGTTTTTATCTTATCGAGGCAGAAACTTTGTTCAGACGTCTGGGCAATAGTTCAGACGTCTGAAATAAAATGGTTTCATTTTTTATTAAGCAGAGATAATTTTCAGACGTTTAGAAAGTTATATCAAATGTATGATATATGCATGATGGTTTAATAGTTGTGTGATATCAGAATGTCAGACGTCTGATGGCAATGTTCAGACGTCTAAAATGACCAATTTGACTAAAAATAGCATTATTTTGAAAGGTGCTGCTTATTTTTCGAGAGTTTGATGTTAATAAAACATAATATTATTATTTGTAAAAAGAAATTACAAATATAAAATTACAATAAGCATATTTATTTAGAAGATGATGGATCATTTTGATCTTTGTTCATGCTATCCCTCCATGGTTTGAGCGGAGACCAAATGTTTCCATGTTCATTGATTTTTGTAGAACCAGAGAATCGCCTTGGTGGAGGATCAGAAGGTGTTCGATAAGAGGAAGAGGGATCTAAAGCATTGCAAGGAATCATAAGAGGTCATGTACATCCTGCTTCCATGAATTGCAAAATTTAATCGCCACTTTCTCAAGGAAACTTAATCGTCTTGCAGTGACCTTTTGTTCAAAATATAGTTTACGTTGTAACTCTATTTATTGTTTTTGGTAATGATGTATATCATCAATTCTCTCCTTGGACAAATAGAGATTTTTTTTGCCCGTTTTCGATCGGGGGTGAATCCCGTATGGTAGGAAGACCACTTATAAGTCGGTTCCTGATCTGGGGTAGGAGTAGAAAGGCGATGAGGGGAATCTGCTGAACTATTTGTAGTTGGCATTGAGAGAGAGATATAAGAGTTGTTGGAAGACATGTTTGTACTTTGTTGTGTAAGAAAATATGAAATGTATATATTCTTTACTTTTGTTTTATAAAACAAAGGCTATTTATACATGATTTTAAGGGCTATTCGTAGGGAATTTTAGAAAACAAATTGCTAAAAAATTGACGGTAAGTGTTAACAATTTGGATTTGTGGATTAAAAAAAATTAGCCAAAGATAGAATGAATTAAAATGTAGTATTAGTTTGGAAGATCATTAAGAGAACATATTCCTAAATCGCGTCGAAGTTTAACAAATGTTTGTTCATTTAGTGTTTTTGTGAAGATATCTGCTATTTGATTTTGTAACAACCCGGGATTTTCGATCCCGAAAATTCCAAATAGTTACATTTGGTATCGGAGCGAGGTTAAGAGAGAACTTTGGCTCTGATGGGTGTACTCATTAAGGATAGGGTCAATAGTACTCTAGAATGAGTTGAGTGTGTGTGTATATATATATATATATATATATATGAGAGTGTCCTTATTATTTTCTTATATAAAGATTTTAAATGATTTTATATAAGATTATATTTTGATATATAAAGCAATATTTCTTTCTAATAAATATTAAGGTAATTGGTTGTTAAATTATTGGAATTAAATTAAATGGGTTATAAAATACAACCAAATTGGAATTAAATAAAGGTAAGTTTGAAATGGATTCAAACTGAAATTAAATCTTGAATTTGAGAAGAATTTCAGAATAAGATAATAATGAATTAGTTTCCAGATATGATAATCTTGGTTATTATCATAAATGATTGATAAGATGTGTATTAATGAGTAAGCAAAATGAAATGTTTTAGGGAAGTAAAACATTTAGGTAAATATGACTTATAAATTTGAACTGAAGATGATCTAGATTGTGAAGTTTTAAATCTAAGCCGGAAAATTTGGAATTTGTTTCAAAGTGCTAAAAGAAATAATAAATAAGTATTATTTGAATAAAAAGGACTTGTTGCAAACAAGGGTTGTTTGAGAATTTGTTTTGAATTAAAAACCAAAAGTGGTTTAAAATTTAAGGATAACTTAGCGTGTAAAGAAAATAATATGTATATATGAGGAATATACATAATATCAAAAATGGTTTGAAATAAACTCTAAATGTTGAGTTTTAAATTTGAAATAAGATGTGATATCCAAGGTGATAAGTTTTTGAACTTATAAGATTACTAATGTGAAGTTTAAAATTTGAAATGGGAATTCAAATTGGGCAAGGTTGGCTGGATTAAGTAAATTGAATTTAACTTTGGGAAAGTTAAATAAGTTAACAAGCAACCTGAATTGGAAATTTCAAATTAAAATTGGGATTTAACTTGGAAAGTTAAATGGTTGATTTGAATGGGAATTATGAGTGATCTCAAGTTGGGTTTGAGATCTGGAAATTGGAAATGGATGTTTTAAAATAATTTGGATAATATTATCCTATTGTTATTAATGATCTCTAGATTGTGAATTGGACTTATTTAAATGAATGAAGCAATGAATTGTGGTGATATATACATATTAGATAAAAAAAAAGAGAAATTAAAATATGAAATTAAGGAGATGAAACCACTTTGAATTTAAGATTTAAATGTTCAAAAGGAACTTGGAAATTTAAATTGTTAAGGATTGGTTTCAAAAATTGAAATTGGGGAATAAATTGGATATATTTATTATTATGAAGAAAAGTTAAATTGAGTTTTGAAATTTGGACTCAAAATTAAATTATTTAAAAATTTAGATTGATGGTTTAAAAATAAGGGTTAATTTTATTTAAGGGATTAAATCAACATTCAAAAATTTAATTCGAATTTATATAATTCGAGATGGTTTAAAATTGAGATTTAAATTGAATTTGTTCAAACTGAATTTGATTTGAATTAATGGGAATTGTGATTTAAGATGGATAAGTTTAAAATTCAGATAGGAAATTTGAATTGGTTTAAATTTGAAAGGAAATCGAAGTTAACTAGTTTCAAATGCAAATGGAATTTGATTCTAATTTGAAAAGAATTGAGGTTAATTCAACTTGAATTGAGGTTAAATCAATTTCAATGAAAATTGAAGTTATCTAAATTGGAATTGAGTTAATTTAAATGAAAATGGAAAATTAAAACTGAATTGATGGGGATAAAGATTGGGTAGTGGAACTGTTTGACTCTAAAACTATTTTCAACAAATTATTTTAGTATGAGTTTTCTTAAACTATTTTCTAAGCTATTCACAACCTTTTTTTAAATCCAAACTATTTTATACTTATTTTTACATTTATTTTTAAACCATTTCATAATTTTACTACTGTTTTATAACTAATTACTATTTCTCAACTATTTTACAAATTAATTACTATTTTACAATTACTTTGCAATTATTTAAAATTTCTATAACTATTTAACTATTTTATAACTATTTTATCAATACATAACTATTTTACAGCTATTTTACAAACTCATAATTTTTTTTCAACTACTTATATAATTTTAAAATTTTCAAGCTATTTTCTAAATATAAACTTGTCGAAGTTCAAACTGTTATTGATTAAATACCCAACTAATTAAGATAAGAATTGAAGTGATAATCCAAATGGGGATTAAGGCAAATATGAATAAGTGAATAAAATGAAAGTGAGGATGAATAGAAAGTAAATTGATTTAACTGATAATCAATGAAGATAAATACGTAGGATGTATGTATATTATTCTGTTCGCATAGTGATTTGGTCCAGATTCGAGCACAGAATTTCGAGACAGTATTATCGATCCGAGTTAGGATTTTTCGCTCGATTTTCGACGGTAAACCTGGATATGGATTTTTGATTGGTTATGGAAATTCTCTATTATAGTTGTGACTATGCAAGGAGAATGACGGTTTCTGATCAAGAAACCAGATCTGAGTCCGCACTAGGAAGTCGGGTAGACGATACTAGTTCGGAAGTGAAATTGTGTGATCGAGTGAGCGATCAGACTGATTTTGCGTACGGATGATATGTGGACATCGTACAAGTTTGAATGAAAGTTATATTGAGAATTTGTGGATAAGAAATGTAAAATGATTTTTGAAATAGAAATTATATTTTGAGAAAATATATGATGAGAAAAAGTGAAAGTTGGATATTTCTATGGTAAAGATTTACTTTATAGAAATAAGCAATATGGTTAATGACATTTTAAAAAGGTAATCAAATTTGAATATTTGATTTGGAAGAAAGTAAGACATATATGTGATATATTAATAAACTCTCCTTATTGAATCTATAGTCAGAAGAAAAGGGTTTTGAAGTATTTGAAGTATAAAAGGGGAATTTATACAAGTACGAATTGATTCAAAGATTTTCCAAGGTTACTATATATATGTATATATAAAAAGGATTTTGTGAAAATGATTTTGAGGAAAGGTTTTGGGAACCTTTGGATTCGAAAAGGCTTTTGATTTTTGAGAAAAAAATCAATATTGGAATTTGGAAAGCCTAGTTTGGGAATTATCGATTTTGGGATAATCGATTATGTGTAAAGGAGCTTTATATGTGATTCATACTAGGTGTATGATTTGGAGGATACTATATGTGTACAGTATAAAGTATTTGGAAAATGGCTCAGGAGAAAAAGGCGCACCCTTGAAATGAATTTCTCAGGAGTACCATAGGTTGGTACTGCCTTGAGCCTCTAAGGGGGAGGTTCTAAAGTTGTTCCTGTGAGGAGTCCGGACAAAACTAGTTCCTGAGGATTATGTGTAGTGTGTAGTGAAAGTTGAGGGCGCTGAGGCCTAAAGAGGCATTTGGGTATGCTGTGACGAAAGTGTAACTAGATATCACTACGATCTACTACAGACCATAGCGAAAGTCGTGTGTGCTGCTGAGAGCCAACAATCTACGTTTGATTTTACATCGGTAGACTGCGACCTATGGTAACATAGCAAAAGTCGTGTGTGCAGCTGAGAGCCAACAGTCTGCGTTTGATTTTACATCGGTAGACTGCGACCTATGCGGAAGTGGAGAAGTTTCATTTTTGGCAGCGAAAATCGAGGGCGCTGATGCCTACAGTTACATGGACTTTTGTTGTGATGGTAACGTAACCCTGGAATGTAACTGGATCTGTTTTGGGTTCCATGGCGTAATCGAGGGGCATGGAGTGCCTACGGTTACATGGACTTTTGCTGCGATGGCAACGTTACCCAGAATGTAACTGCGACCATGGATGGGGGTGATGATTTTCAAAGCATTCTCACCAAGAATATTTCCTCTATTTTCAAAAAAAACAGTTTTCTATATTTTCAATAAAATTATTTTGCAACACTGGGTGTTGAAAACGGGTTTACCAAGTACTTATAGATTTTCAGTCCTACGCTTAATCAACGTATGACCGAATTTCTGTAAGAACAAGGATGGACTTGTCGAAACATCGAGTTATAAAAGTATTTTTATAAAAACTATTTTAGTAATATTATATATATTTTTCATGTATTCTAAAAATGATCAAAGAAATTTTATCTGATTTTAAGCATTTTAATAATTCTGGTTTTGTTCCTTTTCGAGGACGAAAAGATTCAAGGGCGAGGAATGTGACGACCCGGGTTTTTAGTGTCAAATAATCGGGTGATTTACTGATTTAAATTTATCGTAATATTAATTTTGATAATTCGAACAAATAAAATTCTGATAATCAAAATATCTGGATATATATAAATTGATAAATATTGAACTATAAATATTTGAATATGATAAATCTCATAGAAGACGAATAATAAACCCCACCATTTAAACTAGGATGAAATATCCAATATATATATACACACACACACACAAAAGCTTACGATGTTAATAATATATGGAAGTATAAATGCAGATATATAAAAGGATGGCAACAACATATATAAATAGATATATATGATCATTAAAGTACTGTATATGTAAATATGTGTATATCTATATATAATAAAAAGGTAATCATGGCAATGTAAAAGTGAATATGGTATAAATAATGAAAACATATGTTTGAGAATAGGAATAAAAGTATATAAGTTACTTTCATTATTGTATGAAACATAAGTAAAACATATAAAATAAATTATGGTAATGTATGGATATATTTATATGTATATAAGGCAAACAAGGCAAAGAAATAGTTGTATACATATGTATGAGATATGTATATTCATAAGAATGGATATGGATGTAAACAAAAGGGGAGACAAGCATTTAAAGCCTAGCATACAAAACATCAAATCAGGTCACAAACCTCAGACCAAAGAAATGTAAAAGATAAATAAAGATATAAATAAAAAGAAAAATTGTTGTGTACAATTGAGAGCAACAGTATACCTTCTCTACATATATATCTCCACCCTGTCTTTTATCTCATTCATTCGAAAACTGGCCAAGTAAAAACAAAGATAAATATCACTTTCATCTCACAAACTAAAGAATCAAAACAATCCAACTCAACAGAGAAGGTCAATAGCAAAAACTCAAAAAAGCCAGCAGTTTCAAGGAGCATATTATTCTATTCAAAAGGTTATAAGGTGAGTAAACTTTAAAAAGAAGCATAAGTAAAATATAATCTGTGAATGAAATTACTTGATTTTATGGTGCTTGCATGTGTATATATATGTAAATCTCTGTATGTATGTATGTGAGATCTGTGCATGCTAGTTGAATATCTGTTGTTCTATGTTTCTAGACTTCATAGTGAAGAAAAAACCAAGCAAATTCAATAACTCTTTATCTATGAGTTATTGACTTTAAATTCTGAACAACATAAGATTGTAAAAATGTGATTTAGGATTTAAAAAGGAGTTTAAGTAATTTAAGTTTGAATTTTTTTCTGGGATTCAATAAAGACAGTAAGAACTTTAAAATTGATATAAATCAAACATTTTATTTTGTAGATTCAAGCATGCAACTTGAATTGCCACTGAAAAACTTGATTTCTTAAAACTAAAATCATGAATTTTAGTAGTATGGGTTTTGCATTTTGGGGTTGATCAATTTTTGGTTTTCAAGTAAGTGTCGGCGACTAGAGTTGTTTTGGAGGTCGGGGCTTTGGCTGGAGCTTGTTTGGCGAGCGTTGGAGTGGGGAAAAATGGTGTGAGTGGAGCACATCACTGTGGCATCGGTGAAAGGACATTTGGGTTTTAAACCCTAGTTTTGGCGAGGTCGGAAAACTTGATCACTGTATCTTCGGTAGAGAGTCGAGTGGATCGTGACGAAGGGGAAAGGGAACCTAAGGTCGCGGTGAAGCTTCGGACGGTAGGTCGAGAATTCCGGTGGCTGGAATCGATGCGTCGGGGGGGATTGGGTGTCCTGTCCAGTTGGAGCTTGATGATCGATTTTCGATACGAGATGGGTTGGGTATTTGGGTTGTTGAGATCGAAGGAGGGATCGATCATGGACTTGATGGTGGTCGCCTCAGGCGCCGGAGCATCGTCGGCGGTGAGTGCATGTGCACAGTTTGGTCGTGCGCACGATTGATGTTGAGCGATAATGTTGTCTCGAGTTTTTGATCGGGAAAAGTTGGGTTTTACTCGAGCTATAATCAGGTTGCTCACGTGAGTTCTAAAGCCTAACAGTTTTAACAGTTTTTTTTAAAAAACAATATATATAGGGGAAGAAGATGATAATTCGAAGCAGCATTGAGTAACCATCGGGTCTAACCCGAAGTAGGAAAGCAAGTTTTCAAAACCTGATGTAATAAAGTTTCTTTTGGAAATTTTAAAATGAAATTGTTTTGATTTTTCTTAATAAATTCTTTCCCTTATGCATGTCTCTTAAAAACTTTAATTAAGGAATTATAGGTTAATTTAAGTGTGTTAAAACTTAAAGATATTTTAAACTCAATTATTTTATAAATAAAGTTAAATGTTAATTAAAGGGAATATTTTGATGATATGGTTAAGTAATTAACAAAGAAAATAATTAACTTAAAAGTAATTAAGGTTTTTGATAATTAAATAAAGTGTAATTAATTATTATAAATTATTAATTAATTATTAATTAATCAATAATTTATAAGGGTAATTAACCAATGAGATAATTTCTTGATGGAAGTAATTAATAAAATGACAATTACTTAATGGAAGTAATTAAGGATTGATTGATTAAGGAGACTAATCAAGGATTAGTTAAGCAATGAAGTATGATTAATCAAGGGATAATTAATCAATGAAGTGATTATAAGGTAATTAATTTGAGTATTTAATTAAGAGATAATTACTTATTGTAATTAAAATAGAATTAATCAGGGATGATTAATTAAGATGGATAATTAAAAGAGATTAACTAATTTGTTTGTAATTAGTTAATGTTATGTAAGGATAATCTAAGTGATTAAAGATTTGTAATTAATTTAATTAGAGATAAATTAAATTAATTAGAGATAAATTAATTTAATTTTGGAATTGATCAATCTAGCTTATGAATGATTGAATGTTGAAGATGCCTTGAATTGGTTGATATCTCTGATATGAAATGTTTTGCGATATGATTTGGCGGACAGTGATAATGTAGTTACTTATCAATGATAAATTGCTGGGTATAAGTGACATTCTATTTAACTTGAATCGTATTTCACTTGAATGACTTGGGTTAAGATGACATTGAATTCGAAGAGACCAGAGTCGGGTATTAGTAGATACCCGGAACCACTTTGTTTTCTTTATAGATTGATATGTGAAACCAATAAGCCGGAATGGGATGATTTAAGTGAATTGGACCATTTAACCTAAGATTTGGTACTTAGAAATTGGTGAGTGGAATAAGTGATGTGTATAACAATTGGTGAATTTGCGTGATACAACTTACCCCGAGTTATATATAAGCTGTATGCTTTTGTAATTCATGTTAGGTGGGTTTACTCACACCGGTTTCCAGCCTGATACGGGTGTTACTTTGATGTAATGCTCGAGTCAGACCGAGTATTACAGATTTTCAGGTAAGGACGTTCTGGAGCTCAAAAGACGAGCAGGATGGCAGGAATGTATGGAGTGTTTCCACTGTGATATATTTCTGTTTATCCGAGATATGTTGGTTTGTATATGTCCAGTGATTGTGTAGGTGAATAACTCTGATGTATTAAAATATAATAGTCAGATACAGTATTCTTTGTAAACTGGTATTATTTGATATTATATTTTGATCCGCTGTGGATGTGGGAATTTGTGTTGTGTTTCTATTTCTTCTTCCTCTATCTCTTTCTTCTTTTTCTAACTATCTGGAACTTTCGGGATCGAAAATCTCGGGTCGTTACAGATTCTCGATATTTACGTATTCTAATGTAATAATTCCTTTTTCCACATTGTCGCATAAAAAATGATGTCGTATATCTACGTGTTTGGTACATGAGTGATTTACAGGGTTTTTTGATAGATTTATTGCACTTGTATTATCACAATATATTGGTGATTTATCGATAAATTTTCCAAAATCTTTAAGTGTTTGTTGCATGTAAGTCACTTGTGCACATGCTTTGAAATATATTCAGCTTCGCAAGTGGATAAGGTGACATAATTTTTCTTTTTGCTAAACCATGAAATCAAAGATTGTCCGATAAAGTGACATGTTCCGATAGTACTCTTACGATCTGTTTTACATCCACTGAAATCTGCATCGCTAAATGAAACAAGTTCAAATGATGATCCCTTAGGGTAAAACAAACCATAATCTTTAGTATTAGATAGATATCGTAAGATACGTTTAACTGCTCTTTGATGAGACTCTTTTGGTTTTGCTTGAAATCGGGCATAAAGACATACACTCATCATAATGTCTGGGCGACTAACCATCAAATATAGTAAGGAGCCAATCATACTACGATATAATTTTTCTTCAAAATCTTTTCCATTATCATCTTTTTCTAAGTGAACACTGGTACTCATTGTGTTGGTTTGCTCGAAGTTTTATCCATTCCAAAATGACGTAATAAATCGTTACAATATTTTTCTTGATGTATAAAAATACCATTTTCAAGTTGTTTTATTTGTAAACATAAAAAGAAGTTCAATTCACCCATGTGAGACATTTCAAATTCGTTTTCATAATTTTTGAAAATTGAGTACAAAGATACTTGTTAGTTGAACCAAAAATAATATCGTCTACGTAAATTTGTATAACAAAGATGTCATTATTTTCTCGTTTGATGAATAAAGTCGTATCTATTTTACCTATTTGAAAACCAGATGTGATTAAATGATTCTTAAGATGTTCTACCATGCATGAGGGGCTTGCTTTAAACCATATAAAGCTTTGTGTAATTTAAAAACATGATCGGGATATTTTTCGTGAACAAGTAACGGAGGTTGTTCAACGTATACGTTTTCTTTAGTAAAACCAATTAAAAAGGCACTTGTGACATCCATTTGAAATAATTTAAAATTGTGATGACTTGCAAAAGCAAGTAATGTACGTATGGCCTCGAGTCTTGTTACTGGAGCAAAAGTTTCGTCGTAGTCGATACCTTCTTCTCGATTATAACCTTGAGCAACAAGACGTGCTTTATTTCTAACTATATTTCCATTTTCGTCTGCTTTGTTTTTAAACGCCCATTTCGTTCCAATAACCGATTGATTTTCTAGTCTTGGAACTAATTCCCAAACATTATTACGTTCAAATTGATTTAATTCTTCTTGCATGGCTACTATCCAAAAATTATCGTTTGAAGCTTCTTTATAATTTTTTGGTTCAAAATTTGACACAAATGCACTATGACTTATTTGGTTAAGTTGATTTCTAGTTACTCTGGAATTAAGATCTCCAACGATATTATCTTTTAGATGATCTTTTAAAACTCTAGGTGGTGACACTAACGTATTATTTTGTACATTTGTCTCATTAGTAGATGTTGTTGTATTTGTTATTCAAATTATTTCTTCATCATCATTAGTATGATGATAAGAAAATTTTCATCAAATGAAACATGTAAACTTTCCTCAATTGTATTAGTCCATTTATTAAAAATTCTATAAGCCTTGCTGTGATCCGAATAACCAACAAAAATTCCTTCATCGGCCTCTGGGTCGAATTTTCCCAAATTATCTTTTGTAGTTGGTATAAAGCATTTTGATCCGAAAGTTTTAAAGTACGATACTTTAGGTTTTCTTCCAAAAAATATTTCAAAACAAGTATGCTTAGTCATTGGTTATATGGTTACTCGATTTAAAACATAACAAGCCGTAGCAATAGCTTCAGCCCAAAAATGTTTAGGTAAACCACTACTATTTAATAGTGTTCGTTCACATTCTTGTAACATAGGATTTTTCTTTCTACTACACCATTTTGTTGAGGTGTGCGGGGAAAAGAAAATTTATGACTTATACCTTTTTTATTACAAAAATTAGTTAAAAGATCATTTTCTAATTCTCCATCGTGATCACTTCGAATATTCTTAATTTTCAAATCCATTTGAGTTTTAATTCTTTTAGCAAAAAATTTAAACATACCAAAGGTGTCACTTTTATGTTTTAAAAATAAAGTCCATATATATCTTGAAAAATCATCTACTATTACGAACACATATTTGTTGTGATTTATAGATCGTACTTGAGTTGGACCAAATAAATCTAAATGTAATAATTCTAATGGTTGTTTTGTAGAAATATTATTTTTGGATTTAAAAGAGCTTTTCTTAAGTTTTCCAATTTGAAAATCATCACATAAATTTTCTACTTTATAATTTAGTTTAGGTAAACCTCTAACTAGCTTATATTTTGCTAATTTATTAATATATTTAAACTTTATATGACAAAATCGTTTATGCAACAACCATGGATCATCATGTTTAGCGGTTAAACATAGGTTTGAATTTCGATTTATATTCATATTTAAGACATAAATATTTTTGTTCCTAAAACCTTCAAAGATAAGTTGTTTGTTATTGCCGAAAATATTACATTTATCTTTTTTGAAATTAATTTGAAAACCTTTATCGCATAATTGACTAATGCTAAGTAGGCTGTGTTTTAAATTTTCTACTAACAAAACATTTGTAATAATATAAGATTTAGAAATTCTAGAGTTGATGACTTCTCCGATTCCAATGATGTATCATTTTGAGTTATCTCCAAAAGTTATTATTCCACCATCGATATATGCTATATTAGATAGAATTTTTGCATTTCCGATCATATGCTTGGAGCATCCACTATCAAGTATCCATTTCTCCTTTTTTTAATTTTGGGTACCTGCAAGATAAAATAATTTAATTGGTACCCATATACTTTGTTAGGGTCCTAGATGTTAGATGGAGTAGGTAGCCATACCCAAAAAGGTTTGGTACCTTTATGAATATAATTTTTATTATATACTATGTTATCTAAAAAATTATTAATGTTTCTTTGTCTAATCAAATTACTATTTGTCTTATGAATCTAAATTTTTATGATTTTGGTATTCGTTTTAGATTTAGGTGACCTGTTAGTCTTTTGATAAATAAAACTATAATTCTTAATATTATCCCCTTCTTATTTATGAATATTTTTAAATCTTATTCTGTTTCAATTACCTGATGGTTTTGAAGTTATTTTCCATATCTTGTTTTCCTTTATTAAATTTTGAAACATTATTTGTAATTTTGTCTAATTTTTCTTTTAATTCAAAATTTTCAATCTTCAATGTTTCTATATTACTTTTCAACTTGGTATTTTCTTTAAACAAGTTATCCTTCTCTAGTTTAACTTTTCCAAAATCAATAGATACAATCTCATTTTCTATTAAATAAATTTTAATTTTTTCTTGAGATAATTCTAGTTCCTCCTCTAAAATAATTTTCTCATCTTTAAATATTCCTATTTCAAGTTCAAATCTATTTATTTTGGCCATGTGTTCTTTATTCAATTTTTTAGTTTGTCTAAATATTTCATCCAATTCCATGCTAAGCTCTAATAATTCATCATAGCTAAGTTCAGGACATACCTTATCAGTTTGTGCCATAAAACATACATTAGCTTGTTCTCTGTCACTATCGATGTCACTATCTGTTAACTCCTCTGTTTCACAACTCAGCAACCTAAAGAAATAAGCGACCAAAGGAGTTAAAGTGTGAAAGAGCTAACATGAACGAAGTTCTGCAGCGACCTAACGTCATACGCGACCTAGCGACTTAAAGCACCAAGTGACTTAGCGGGTCAATTACCTAGCAACCTAAGGACCCAGCGACCTAATGAGTTAATGACCTAAGCAACTTAACGAGTTAACAACTTAGTGACTCAATGAAGCAACGACCTAAAAAAGGGAGCGACCTAACGACCTAAAAGCCTTAGCGGCTTAACAAGTTACGACCTAGAATCTTCCAAAAGCAAGAGCCGAATTCACTTGACCACTTCCATTAGGTCGCACACGACCTAAGCTGCATATTACATCTTCTACTAGGTCGCTCGCGACCTAAACTGATCAAGGTAACCTGTTTATGCCGCTAGCCCTTATGCCGCTCCTCTTCATGTCGTAGTTCCTTAGGTCGCCACTCCCTCTCCTGCTATTCCTTAGGTCGCCCACGACCTATAACATGGCCGATCTAACCCCTAGGTCGCCCACGACCTACGACCTAACTCCAGAAATTCCCTATAAATACCTTGCCTACTCTACCAATGAGGGGACTTTTGGGGGGGGCTCACTTCTGAAACGCCTACACTCTGCTGTTTTCTCAACTCACCCGACACTTCAAACACCAAAGACACTTCTACGAACTTCAAGAAGAGATCTAACACATTCGACATGAATTCGAAGAATCCTTCTACAATGGAGTTCTAGTTACTTGTCTTAGTAGTGTTGTAATCGAAGATAGTTGTAAAGTTCTAACCGAATCAGCAATAAAGAAGATTAAAGTGGACGTAGGCTTAACTTGAAGCCGAACCACTATAAAACTGTTGTCTCTTTACTGTTTTTTCTGTGACATTTTTGCTTACTTCTAATTCCCGTATCCACGGGTGATGCGTTCACTTTATCTCTACATACACCGGGGTGTTAGCGTCTAATTTTAGCGTTAACATTTTTGGTGCTTTCACTGAGAAACCAACTCTGGCTGTTTTCATCATTGCTTCGCAAAAGTTTGTTGAAAGAATCTCTCTCAAAACCAGAAGTCTATCAGAGATAATGTCTCCTGGAAGAAAGCGCAGATCTGCTAGATCCGGTGATGTCCAAGAGAATAACGCCACTTCCCCTCCATTAAGTCAAGCAGCTCCAAGTGTTGGAATTACACGGGCGGAGTTAGATGCTGCAGTTTCTGGGTTATATCAGCAGATGGAAGCCCAGAACACTTTAATGCTGAATAGGTTGAACGATTTGCTCGGAGCTAACCATCAACCGGTGAATAATGAAGAAATCTTTGCTGATGATGTTCATATGAAGGGAGAAATAGTCCTCAAAGGGCAGTTTACCCCGTCGAAGGGACACCTCCCCAAGCTGGAGGATCAGGACCGCAGCCAACTCTCCGTGAACGCTTGTCAAGGCAAACTTTCGAGAAAATGGTTGATGTCTGTCCCGCAGAGCCTCTAAATGATGAGGAATATCTCTCGGGAATGGTACGACAAATTATGAGAGAAAGTATGCAAAGGGATGAAGATGAAAAAGAATGGGGATTCGCTCCGAGCAAGACTCCATTCACCGAGAGAATTCTGAAAGCGGAATTTCCAAGGAAGTTTGTTTCCCCCACCATTCCGGCTTATAAGGGGACAAGCGACCCTAATCAATTCTTGTACAAGTATGACTGACACATGACTGGTGCCAGGGCATGGGATGAGATCTAATGCCGGTACTTTCCGATATACTTAGAGGGAGTGACTCTACTTTGGTTTACAAAGCTACCGCTCCGATCTATAGACCAATTCTCCAATTTAATTCAGAAGTTTAAAGAACAGTTCAGGTTGTATGCTTCAAAGGCAAAGGACATAATGTCACTGTCCAGCCTGGAACAGAATCCCGAAGAATCTATTAGATCTTTCTTAAACCGCTTCAACATAGCTTTGGCTGAAGTCGACAATGCAGAGCCATGAATGATCTTGACTTACTTGATGAAGGCTATCGACAAATCAAGTGAATTTGGAAAGTGGCTGAAGATGAAAGAACCGAATTCGCTTGAGAAATTCTATAAGAAAGCTGATGAGTTCATGCGCTTGGAAAGCCTTCAAGCACCGGCAAAAGTGGTATTGACAGAGGTTGGGAACAATAATGCTGCTTCGAATAAAAAAGAATCTGGTACTCAGAAGAGGGAGAACGATGGTGGGAAGAAGCAAGGAAATGCGAAGAAAAATCGTCCTTTTAACTTCACTCCCTTAACTGATACACCAGAAATCATTTTATTTGCAACCAAGGACACTGTCGAATACCCCACGCCAGCTAAATTGAGGCTTGGGAAAAATGCTGAGAAAAATGGAAGATTTTGTCGATTCCACAATCAACTCGGCCATGATACTAATGAGTGCCGCCATTTGAAGAATTTGATTGAGGAACTATTGAAAGAAAATAAACTTCAGCAGTATATGAAGAGGAACAGGAACGACCCAACGTCATCAACTCAGGGGCAACAAGTTCCTGTTCATTAACCCAGCTCGAGTAAGAGGGCGACAGCGCATGAATCAGAGAGGCCTGTTATTAATGTGATTATGGGAGGTCCTCACCCAGCAGGCAGAAGCTGGGGTGAGATGGAAAAATATGCCCATGCCTTGAAGTATGCACCAACAGAAGAAAATGTTTTTGTGTTGGACGATGCTGCACCTTTGAAGCAGCAGAGAACTTTTAATGATGACATTGTGTTCAGAGTCAGGGACCCTATGGGAGTTGAAGCTCTTACCATGGATCCCTTGGTCATCTCTGCAGGCATTGGGCTGGCTATTGTAAGAAGAGTGCTTGTTGATTGCGGCGCTTCTTGCAATATTCTCTTCAAAAAGACATTCGATCAAATGAAAATTCCGATAGCTGATGTTCAAGCTTCATCGCAGAAGATTGTTGGGTTTACTGGGGAACCAAAGCAGTCAATTGGAATTATTGACTTGTTCGTGAAGCTTGGAGAGGGGCAGAAAAAGGTGGTTCGAAGACAGACTTTTGTAATTGTTGACGAATTTTCTTCTTACAACGCCTTCCTAGGCAGGCCAACTCTTGCAGCATTTAAGGGAATTCTCGCCCCGTGGTGCCTTACTATGAAATTCCCCACGGATAATGGAGTCGGTGTTATTAAAGGGTATCAGAATGCTAGGCGAGAATGTTATCTTATAGAGTTGCGTGAAGCAAGGAAGAGAGAAATGGGAAAAGATGCGGCAGCCCCAGTCCGCATCAAAGAATCAACCTTGTAGCAATTACAGGGTGGATCCTGCACTGGTGAGCATAGTGGCGCACGAAAAGAAATGGATCCCACAAAAGCCAGTGCAGGGGAGAATAGAGTGGTACCAGTGGAAGTAACGGTGCCAGTATGTATTGACCCGAAAGACCCTAACAAGGTGGTGAATGTGGGTTCACAACTTAGTGTGACGGTTCAAAATTCTTTGATATCATTCTTGAAAACAAATCTGGACGTATTCGCTTGGACTCATGTTGATATGTGTGGAATATCCCCAGAAGTTGCAGTACATACTCTGAATATTGATCCGAAGTTTACACCTGTAAAGCAGAAAAGAAGAACCCAGGGTCCTGAAAGGTCGGCAGCATTAAAAGAAGAGATAGATCGGCTCATGGAGAATGGTTTCATCAGAGAGTCCACTTATCCAAATTGGGTTTCAAATCCGGTGCTGGTTAAAAAGCTAATGGAAAGTGGAGAGTATGCATCGACTTTTCAAATTTAAACAAAGCCTGCCCCAAAGACTGCTTCCCGTTACCCAGGATTGATCAGTTGGTGGATGGAACAGCAGGGCATGAATTGTTATCTTTTATGAATGCTTACTCCGGATATAACCAGATCATGATGCATGAGCCAGATCAGGAGGACACGAGCTTCATCACCGATGTTGGTCTTTACTGCTACAAAGTCATGCCCTTCGGACTGAAGAATGCGGGGGCAACTTACCAAAGACTTGTTAATGCTATGTTCAAACCGTAGATTGGCAAGACTATGGAAGTTTATATTGACGATATGTTGGTGAAATCAAAGAAGGCAGTGGATCATATGGATCACCTGGAAGAAATGTTCGCAGTCCTCCGAAAATTGGAATGAAGCTTAATCCTTTGAAATGTTCATTTGGGGTGGAGTCCGAAAAGTTCTTGGGTTTCATTGTGAGTGCTAGGGGCATTGAAGCTAAACCTGCTCAGATTAGTGCCTTAAGAGAAGTCAAAGCTCCTAGAACGAAGAAGGAATTGCAAAATCACAATGGAAAGGTCGCTGCCTTGAGTCGGTTCATTTCCAAAGCTACTGATAAATGCATTTCATTCTTTGATGCTTGAAAAAGGGAAAGAAAAACTTTGACTGGACTCCTGAATGCTAGAATGCCTTTGATGAGTTGATTCGTCATATGGAAACGCCTCCAATACTTTCTGAGACCAACAATGGTGAAGATCTTTTTGTATATTTGGCAGTCTCATCTCATGCTCTCAGTGCAGCGTTGGTACGGGAAGACGCAAAAGTTCAGCGTCCAGTTTACTACATCAGCAAAAGATTCACTGGGGCAGAGATGAATTATTCAAAACTGGAAAAGCTCGCCTATTGTCTACTGATTGCATCAAGAAAATTGAGGCCATATTTCTAAGCTCATCCTATTAAAGTCCTCACTGATCAACCACTAAAGCAAGTCCTATTTTGCCCTGAAACTTCGAGTCGTCTTTTGAAGTGGAATATTGAACTCAGCCAATACGATATCACTTATCATCCCCGGAAAGCAATCAATGGACAAGATTTAGCAGATTTCATCGCAGAATACACAGATAAAGGTGATAGTGAGGAAGAGGTGATTGATAATACCCCAATTCGATGGAAATTGTATGTTGACGGTGCAAGAAATAATTACTGTTCCGGAGCTGGGGTTGTGCTTGAAACCACTGAAGAGCGGTCACTGTGCTATGCATTGAGATTAGAATTTCCTTCGACCAATAATGAAGCAGAATATGAAGCTCTTATTGCTGGCTTGAAGATTGCTAAAGAACTGAACATCAGAGTATTGCAAATTTCAGTGATTCTCAACTTATTGTATGCCAAGTCAAGAAAGAGTTTCAAGCTAAAGGAGGAAATCTGCCTACTTACTTGTCAAAAGCCTGGGAGTTTCTTGATGATTTTGACCATTACACGATAAGCCATATACCCCGGGAAGAGAACATGAAGGCAGATTCTCTCGCGAAGTATTCCAGCACCGGCAAAGCTCAATTATTGGGATTAGTCCCTGTAGAAGTCTTGCCAACTCCAAGTACTGACGAAATGGATATTGACTGGATCATGACTGTATCTCAAGAGCAAGAATCGTGGATGACTCCGATAAAGGAATATCTGCTCAACGGCTCTCTGCCAGAAAATTCAAAAGATCGCCAGAAGCTGTTAATAAAAGCTGCAAGATTTGTAATCCAAGATGGCCAGTTGTACAGACGGGGATTCTCGATGCCACTACTCCGATGTGTAACCAAGGAAGAAGCTAAAACAATTTTAGCTGAAGTACACGGAGGAGAATGTGGGGATCATTCGGGTGGCCAAACTTTAGCAAAGAAAATTCTCCGCTATGGGTATTTTTGGCCAGATATTAATCGAGACGCTGCTGACTATTCCCGAAAGTGTGACAAATGCCAAAGGTTTGCAAAAATCCCAAGAGCACCTTCCACCGAACTAACCCAAATGGTCAGTCCATGGCATTTGCCATTTGGGGGATAGATCTCATTGGGCCTTTGCCGACTGCCAAGTCTGGAATCAAATATGCTATTGTTTTGATTATTTCACTAAATGGGCTGAAGCTGAACCATTGGCTACTATTACCTCTAAAAAGATGATAAATTTTGTGACTAAAAATATCATTTGCAGGTATGGTGTGCTCAGAAGATAATCACAGATAATGGTACCCAATTCGAAAGTGAAGAACTCCAGGATTTTTGCAAGCGATTCAAGATCCGAAAAAGCTTCTCAGCAGTGGCTCATCCGCAGGCAAACGGGCAAGTGGAAGCAGTAAACAAAATTATCAAGTCAACCATCAAGAAATAGTTGGAAAAAGCAAAAGGTGGTTGGGTCAATAAGCTGCCACTAGCACTATGGGCATAAAGAACTACCCACAAAACTGCGACTGGGCACATTCCATTTTTATTAGCATATGGATCAGAAGCAATGATTCCGGTGGAAACAGAGATCCCTTCACACAGAAGAATCCATTTCAACCAAGCTGAAAATGAAAAGATGCAACTTGAAGCACTTGACTTCCTTGATGAAAAAAGGGAAGAGGCTAAGCTCAGAATCACAGCCCATCAGCAAAGGATAGCCAGGCACTTCAATTCCAAAGTTCGCCAACGCAGCTTTGAAATTGGGGATCTAATCTAGAAAAGGATCATGACAGCAACAAGAGTGTTTGGGCTAAATTGGGAAGGGCCGTATGTCATAGGCAAAAACTTCTTGATGGCACTTTCAAACTCACAACTGTCGAAGGAGATCCAATTCCAAGGGATTGGAACAACAATCACTTGCGTCCATATTTTACTTAAAAAGCTTTGCTGAAATATTGTAAAATAATTATGGATGTATGATTCTTGTATTGAAAGCTATTGTAAAACCAGTGCAGATGAATAATAAGAACTATAAAGTGGATGTAGGCCTAGTTCTTGGCCGAACCACTATAAATCTTGTGTTCTCTACTATTATAAAATGCCTGTTTTATTTCGATATGTAAATACCTTAAATGTATTGCTAAAATGTCGATTTAATATTACAGGCCATCAAAACAAAGCTTACCCATCACAAGACTAAGCGATCCCTGACATCACTCAACAAACAAATGTCTAGCCACAAAAATTCCAGATTCAAATCCTATATAAGAAGTGCTTCAAGCAAACAGTTAGTGATTCCGCCGGAGGTAGGCCCTTGCTAACTAATTGTGATCGTTTGTGCAAACGGACATCCGATTAAGTAGCATGTGTCTGCCCCTGCGAACTCACTTAACAATGAAGTACACTTCTTTGGATAAAATAAACTACTCGCAAAAGAAAGGGACATGTGCTTGGAAATGATAAAAGGGAATCGCTAATGAGAAAATGACGAAGAGATATGGGCAAGCAGGCAGGAAACAGCCAAAGACCTCTTCGGAGGAACAAGCCCTCTTCAGAGGCACAACTCTTCGGAGGATAAAGACCTCTAATGAGGCTCGCCAGAAAAAGAAAGTTCTCTTTCTCACCCAAAAATATTGGTGGAATCACCGGAAGGCACAGGGCCCTTGTTAACTGGTTGCGATCATTTGTGTAAACGAACATCCAATTAAGTAACTTGTGTCTGCCCCATGAACCCATTCAACCATGAAAAAGTAACTTCCAGGCGATAAAACCCTCTTTGGAGGCACACATTTCACTAGGATTTGAAGTGCAAACAGCTCTCTTCAGAGACACACTTCACAAGAGTTGAAATGCTGAAGCCCTCTTCGGTGGCCCATTTCACCAGAGTTGAAATGCTAAAATCCCTCTTCGGAGGCACACATTTCACCAGGATTTGAAGTGCAAACAGCTCTCTTCAAAGACACACTTCACAAGAGTTGAAATGCTAAAAGCCCTCTTCGGAGGCCCATTTCACCAGAGTTGAAATGTCAAAAATCCTCTTCAAAGGCCCACTACCCCGCATAAAAAGAAAGAAAGAAAATAGCCCTCTTCGGAGGCGTACTTATACTCTTAAGAGAAGATCAATCTCTCCACAATGAGAATATTCTTCTTCGAAAGTTGAAGTACCAAATCAAAGCCTTCTTTTGAAGCCCACTTCACTACACATGAGAATTCACTACTTTTCTTTTAAAAAAAGAGTGATCATCTCCAAAATTTGAAGTGTAGAAATTTTTTCCTAGAAAAAAGAGAAGACTTCTCCAATATAAGGCGCATTCTACTAAATCAGAGAACTATTTCCTTAAAATGAAAAATTATTCTCTAAAGTACGGATGCGAGCCTTCTCAAAATGGAAAAGTTGTTCTCCAAAGAAAGAGTACAAGTCTTCTCGAAACAGAAGAGTTGTTCTCCAAAATTTTGCCAATGTGAAAGAGAATGCAATAAACCGTGGTATGGGGGAAATATAATATAGTTACATTCATAAAAGCAATGCTCAAGAAACATACCACAGGCTTACTGCAACATCACACAAAGAAAATAAAGAAACTTGTATGAAAATGAAGAATAATTGCATTCTCAAATATAGACAGAAGTTTGTATGAGTAAAAGAATCATTTTATTCCACACTATGAAAATTTTATACATGTGCAGGTTTCAAAATAAAAAGAAGGCGGGGACCGGTACCCGCACAATCTCCGGTCAACGCAAGCCTTTATATATACAAGCAAAAAAGCAAAAAGCAAGACGAAAAGCATAAGACCAAACCCATCACTTCTTCTTCCTGCCACCTTTGGAGCCCTCACTTGGCCGGATGGTTAACTTTTTGGGCCGGTTTGTAAGAGTAGGTGAAGAAGTAGAAAGGGTGCAGTTGAATTTTCTTCTGCTTTTTTTTCGCTAGCAGAAGCTTTCCTCTTTTTCTTTGATATTCCACGCTTCCCCTTCTTCCTTGAGAGTGATAAGTGCAGACAACTTTGTGTCATCAGAAATAATTTTCTCCGGAGTTCTTTCGCCTTCTTCAGGTTCTTCAGCCTTCTGTTCTTGTGAAGCGACAGGATCATCCAAGCCTTGAAGAGCTTTTATCTGCTCCTCTTGCGACCCTAGTTGAGAAACAAAAGGAGGAGTAATCTGAAGAGACGGAGGGGGAACAGCTGGAAGAAGGGAAGTCTGAACAACACTTGGCGTTTTCACTACAAGAGAAGAGAAGTTAAAATCAGTATCTCTCGTAAAGAGAGGAGATAGTGGCGCGTCAAGACATAAGTAATAATCAAAAAGTTCATCAAGCTCATGTGAAGTAAACAAGCAGTCCACTTGAGCAAGATCAGCGTTGAGGCTACCTCGAGAAGTAGGTTTTATTATGTCAACTTCAAAGTCTTGTGCTTCAGTGCTTTCTTGAGTCTCATCTCCAGTGTGAGCAGTTGCAATTTCGATGTTAACTTTAGCAGGAGGCAGAGAATGGGAACTGGAGCCAACAATATCAATGTCGACCGAAACCGAAGGTTGAACTGGTTCGGTTGAGGTTGCCTTCCCTAAATGTTCTCCTTCCGCCATTCCGGCTCGCTCTTTAGCGAGTTGCTCCTTTCCCCTGGCAAGAGCAGCATGTGCATCGTCATCTAGATAGTACGTCTCAAGATCTGCTTCAGCATAGCCAGCGCCTCCAAGCATGTCAAGTGCGACTTTCCACACTTCGCCAAAGTAATCTCATATTTAGGGCCAAAAATGAGAGACTACTACGCCCCAGGACACTATGCAAATAAAAGTCGAATAATGTGGAGCTGATGTTGGATTTAGTTGCCTCATGAGACTCTTCGGCTGCTACTTTGCCGGCAATGGCCTCATCATGCTCTTTTTCAACTTTAGAAAGTTGAGCTTTCAGCATTTCAATCTCCATGTCCTGGGAGCTAGTCTTTTTTCGCAACTCAGCAACGTCGGTGAGATAACCCTCCGTAATTCTTTTCTGCACTTCAAGCCTAGGTTCGGCATCTCTTTGGCTGGCATGAGCATCCCTTACTTGTTTTTGAAGCACTTCTTCCTTTTGAGTATAGGAAGTGGAAGAAGTGACAAGCTCTTCTTTGAGTTTTTCAATTTCCGCTTCAAGCTTCTCATTGTAAGCAATGATGCTCTTCATCTCTGCATCATGCTGGTTGAGAGTTTTCTGCCACTCAGATTTATCGTTTTCCATAGTCAGCATGGCTTCGAGGTTTGCGCGATTTACCCTTTGAAGCTCGTCAACAAGTTTTTTCCAACCATACATTCTCTCAATATCGAGTTTGACGGCATTAAAATTTCGCAACATAGCTTGCTTGTCGATTGGGACCAAATCAAGATCAAAACGCACTCCTTTTAAGCACCAATGCAGAAACTGGCTTTGAAGAGTAGTCGGACCCTGTCCAACTTGATACAAGGGCCTACTGATGATTGTTTGAATATCAGTTCTTAAGGGCAGGAGAGATGGAAGGAATTTCCAAGGAGACGGGAGCAGCGGGCTTTTCAGAAATTACAAACCCGAGCTTTTCGCTAAGCCTGGCCCCCTTACTTGAATCTTCAGCGGCATGACTTTTCCCTTTGTCATCATGAGATTTTCGTTTGTGGGAATCATCATCTCTCTGAGAAGAATAATGTCGTTCATCCCTTCTCCCATAGCGCTCCTTGTAACCTCGCCTCTCACGAGCCTTTCTCGCCGCTCTTTCTTCGTCGGTCTCTCTGGAGGCAGGAAGATACCTCTTGGGGTCATAAGAGCCACGTCTTCCATAGCACTGGAAGTCATCGTAGTATGAGCCACTTCGCCTCATTGAAGAACCTGAAAGTCAAGAAGAAACAAAACTTAAGAATCTTCGAAGTAAAAAAGATAAGTACATATAAGTGCCGAAAAATCCTAAGTGTGTGTAACGTGCAAACTACACGCGTCAAACTACGAACCACTCTTCGGTTGGGGGGTGATGACGGATTTTATAGCAAGTGTCAACTCTTGGGCTGACGGAGTTTGTTGCAAGACAGATGTCGCTTCAACTACTGGAGAAATAACTTTAGTAGTAGTGGTATCGTCTTTAAAGAGCTCCTGTGAAGTAACCATCAGGTCGCTCAATCCCTCAAAAATATCGTCACCGTCGTGCTTGGCGGGACTCTTCTCTCAGCTCCTTCATCAGCAGATTTCCCAGAGTGTTGAGGAGGTTCCTATTCTTCGATAACCGAGGCAAGTGCAAGTTTGCTGGATGACCCCGCAACATCAACAAAAGCAGAACACTTCACCAATGAAGCCTCGGCAGTGGGTTCTTTCGGTGTAAGTTCTTCGGCGGAAATTGGGGCATCTAAAGTCTCTTCTTGAGAACCAGGGGCATCATGAAGCTGAGTTGACCGAGAAGGATGTAAAAGTCCGAATTGGTGCAGAAACTCGTCTTTTGTAAAAAAATTAATACTTCTCTCCTCAACCGCCACAGCATTTAGTCTGTCAAAAGTTGGCTTGTGGCTGGAGTCTTTAGAAAGAGGAGGAAGTGCTGAAAAAAGTAAAGAATGAAGTTAGCACTTGACAACTCGGATCTCGAAAAACTCAGAAATGGAAAGAACGGGGATAAGCAATCTTACTTCCTACTCTTCAGATGGCATAAAATCCTAGGGGCAGCGAACGAAGAAGAATTGATTCAAGAACCCGTGGGCTCTTTCGGGAAGATCAGTGACCAGTTTACGGTTCCTGGCGCTTCTCACGAGTATGATAGAGGGATGATCCTTGTTTTTTGCAAATGTGCATAAGTAGCAAATCTCCTCAAAGCTCAGAAGACGATCAAGTGTCCTCCTGAATAGTATACACAGTCCCATCAGGATGGCGTAGCCATTGGGATGAAATTGGAAGGGAGAGATAGTTAATCGGAGGAGGAGTTGTTGAAGAAAATCATTAAAGTGAGGAATAGCTCCACTCAAGAACATCTGGCGATTAACTGCGATAAAACCGAGAGGTGGCGTGTCAGCAGTATCGTTTGCCCCAGGAAGTAAAGCATCTGCTTCAGCAATACCAAACGAAATGCATAGTTGGTTGAACACCCGTTGATTCAGGGTAGTTGAAGTTCTTTCCGGGGGATTATCCAGTGGATTGGCTATCGGGAAGACCTCTCCAGCTTGTCCTACTATTTCTTCTTGTTGAGAAGTCATTCTACACAAGGAACTGGATATTCAAATATGAAGGTACACGTTTTCTAAATGTGTGTTGTGCAAAACTAATAAAACGGCAAGCAAATATAAATGAAATTAAACTAATAGGCATTTGTCAATTATAAAGTTTCAGGGCTTGTTGTTTTAAGTCCAAATATAAGTGCAGTGTTGATGCAAACAAATCAGCTTTAATTGATTAATATTTCTTTGCTTTAATACTTCACTTGAATTTTTTGATTCATAGCATTTCATATAATTTCTTTAAGTTGATTATCCTTTTTCGACTAATCTGTCATTCGATGTGGGCGATCAGTGGCAGTATATTCGCCCTAGTTTTCTGCAAATGTTGTGTTTAACAGGTTATTAGCATTAAAGTTAATATAATCTGTAAAGAAGTGCAACAAGTTCAGGCATTTTATCTCGGCAGTTCAAGTTGAGAATTCAATTCAGCAATGTCATGTTCATTCGAGTTGAAAGGTGTTCAAGTCCTTAAATCGCAGGAACGACTCAAGCTAGCTCGGGGATTATTTAGGTCATCCAGATCAAGTCTAACGACTTAACACAAGTCGAACTCTCTTAAGTCGCATTGTTCGAGCCAAGGATTTCAAGGCATGAGACTTCAGGTCAAGGCAGTGCAAATTTGGTTAAGTAATAAGTCGCTTATGCGACCTAAAAGTTAAGTCGCGAAGGGTAATGCCACGAGAAGTTAGGTCGCAAAGGTTGTTAGGTCGGAAAAATTTGTTAGGTCATGAAGGTCTTTAAGTCGCTCAGATTCACTAGGTCGCTTCTGAAGTAACGCAACGATCTCATGCTATCTCCTGCCAAAACCGCTATGCCCTACTCTCCAATTACACTTTGCCATGCGTCCACTAACCGTTACATCGCCTGAAGCATCGTGACTAAACCCATTAACCCGATTAACCACGAATCCCCTTCTCTCCTCGAACCGCCTAAACCCTCATCACTCCATACCGTCGAATTACCCAAAAAACCAATTCGAATCGCCTCAGATTCGCCACAAATCCGATGCACTGCCGTGTTATCACGAGTTACAACAACAATATGATCGATAGCAGTCTCAAATCAATCAAGACATGGTTCGTGATGAAACGCGGCACAAAAAATAAATTGGAGCCGGAAAATGAGGAGTTAGCAATTCAACGATGGACGTGGTTGAACGGCGATCAGATTCACTTATGTAATGTGACGAAATGATGGTCGGTGACTAGTTGGTTGGAATTTGTCTTCGAAAACTTAGGAATTCGTTAATGGTGGTTTTGAATAATGGAACAAGTGAGGAGAAAGAGGAAAGAGATGAACGACTTATATGCAAGGACGGTGGAACATGAATCGGCACGAGAGACCTAACTACCTCATAAACCGCTCACGACCTAGTGGTTCAAGATGGCACGAGTTAAGAAGTATCGAAGCACACGACCTAGTCCCTAAGCGTATACTTCGAGGGGCAAGTGTTAACTTCTCCGTTTCACAACTCAGCGACCTAAAGAGATAAGCGACCAAAGGAGTTAAAGTGTGAATGAGCTAACATGAACGAAGTTTTGCAGCGACCTAACATCATACGCGACCTAGCGACCTAAAGCACCAAGTGACTTAGCGGGACAATTACCTAGCAACCTAAGGGCCCAGCAACCTAATGAGTTAATGACCTAAGCAACTTAACGAGTTAACGAATTAGTGACTCAATGAAGCAACGACCTAAAAAAGGGAGCGACCTAAAAGCCTTAGCGGCTTAACAAGTTCGACCTAGCATCTTCCACAAGCAAGAGCCGAATTCACTTGACCACTTCCATTAGGTCGCACGCGACCTAAGCTGCATATTACATCTTCTACTTAGTCGCTCGCGACCTAAACTGATCAAGGCAACCTGTTTATGCCGCTAGCCCTTATGCCGCTCCTCTTCATGCCGTAGTTCCTTAGGTCGCCACTCCCTCTCCTGCCATTCCTTTGGTCGCCCACGACCTATAACATGGCCGATCTAACCCCTAGGTCGCCCACGACCTACGACCTAACTCCAGAAATTCCCTATAAATACCTTGCCTACTCCACCAAAGAGGGGACTTTTGGGGGGCTCACTTCTGGAATGCCTACACTCTGCTGTTTTCTCAACTCACCCGACACTTCAAACACCGAAGACACTTCTACGAACTTCAAGAAGAGATCTAACACATTCAACATGAATTCGAAGAATCCTTCTACATCGGAGTTCTAGTTACTTGTCTTAGTAGTGTTGTAATCGAAGATGGTTGTAAAGTTGTAACCGAATCAGCAATAAAGAAGATTAAAGTGGACGTAGGCTTAACTTGAAGCCTAACCACTATAAAACTGTTGTCTCTTTACTGTTTTTTCTGTGACTTTTCTTCTTACTTCTAATTTTGTATCCACGGGTGGTGCTTTCACTTTATCTCTACATATACCGGGGTGTTATCGTCTAATTTTAGCGTTAACATTATCTGATGATGATGAAGAATCCGAATCATTCCATGTTACTTTGAATGCTTTCTTCTTTTCAAATTTTTCAAATTTTTCCTTCTTTTTATCATTGTTGAGCTTGGGACAATCTTTCTTTATATGTCCGAATTGATCACACTTATAGAATTTGATTGACGTTTGGTTTGTTGAGTTTGATTTTCCTCCTTTCTGAAATATGGTCATTTTTCTAAATTTCTTGAATTTGTTGTAGTTTTTGGCAATAAATACGATTTCTTGTTCGTCTAAGTCGGAGTCTTCATTTGTTGCTGGGAATGCTATATTTTTCTTCTCCGAATTTTGTTCTTTTCTTGCTTGCATATTAGCTTCATAGGACATTAAATTACCTATCAATTCTTCAACTAAGAGTGTTAAGAGGTCATTAGCTTCTTTGATATCTAATACTTTTCTTTCCTACTCAGGAGTTAAAGAATTGAGTATCCTAGAAACTAAATCAAAATTTGTGAATTTAACTCCTAGTTCCATTACATCGTTGTTAACGCTAAAATTTGAACGCTAACACCCCGGTGTATGAAGTGAAATTGTGAAAGCACCACCCGATAGCTCGGGAACAGATTATAAGCAGATAATAGCGAAAAAGCAGTAAACAACAACAATTTTATAGTGGTTCGGCTTAAGAGAGAGCCTACGTCCACTTTGAATATCTTTATTGACGATTTGATTACAAGTCGATGCAATTACACTTTGATTACAACACACTTCGAGTTACAAGTGACTTAGAACAAGTAGCCTAAACTTCAATGTCGATCCAAATCTTTGAACTCATGTTGGACATGTATGATTTCTTCGTGAAGTTCCTTGAGGCGTTCTTTGTATCTCAAAAGCTTTAAGTGTTGAAGTAGTTTGGAATGCAGCAGAGTAACGGCGCTTGGAATGAATGAGCAGAAAAGTCCCCCTTCTGTTGGAGTTATGGGCGTATTTATAGGCATCTCCGGAGTTAGGTCGTAACTCGTATACGACTCACGATGAGTCGTAACTCGTGTACGACTCACGATGAGTCGTAACTCGTATACGACTCATGGTAGGTCGCGGCTGATTTACTGGGTTCATGGCTTGGCCCAGAGTTATGCACCCATCTGAATGAATGATACAAGTTCTAAGTCGTTCACGAGTTAACCAAATGCAGTTTCCTTTATGCTAGCATGAGTCGTACACGACTCATCATAGGTCGTAAGTCGTCAGCGATTCTTCTTACTACAGCGTGGTGTTGAACTTGTCTCCAAGTCTTAGGTCGTGAACAACTTATCTTTTGAGCCGTAGACTTCCTGTCGCGCCATCTTCTAACTCGTAAGATTGTTATCTCGTAGACTCTTTAACTCGTGGAGGCCTTAAGCCGTAGATCCTTATCTCGTAGACCTTTTAACTCGTAGGTCGTTCAGCCCTTGAATTGTTAGGTCGTGAAGACCTTAAGTCGCACAGTTCTTGAGTCGTTGATCCACTGAGTTGGCCTGTCTCATGAACCGTTAACCCTCTTGAGTTGTTCCATTCCTCTAAGTCGCCTTGAACCTTAACTCATTAAGTCGTGGCACTTCTTAGGTCGTTCAATCCTTGAGTCGTTAAGCTTATTGAGTCGTTAACCCTATTAAGTCAGCAACCTTGTTAAGTCGGCAACCTTATTAAGTCGGCAACCTTATTAAGTCGGTAAGTCGTGCCACTTGTTAGCTCGTTAACCCGCTTCATCAGTTAGGTCGTTGACTTCGATTGTTACCTGTTAGGTCGCTTCTTCTGTTAGCTCGTTAACTCGGTTGAGCCGCTTTATGCCTTAAGTCGCTGAGTTGCTTAACTCGCTAAGTCGCGATGCCTTTTAAGTCGGTAGGTCGTGCCACTTGTTAAGTCGGCAACCTTATTAAGTCGGCAACCTTGTTAAGTCGGTAACCCACTTCAGAAGTTAAGTCGCTTGGCCCGCTTCATGTGTTAGGTCGCTGACTTCGTGTAGAAGATAGGTCGCTCCATTCTCTAAGTCGTATACCGTTTTGGACGGGGCGCTGCACCTGGACCCCTGCGACCTGACCGGGCAGGTCGATCACTGTAGCGGTGGCGTTGCCCCCGCACCCCCACCTAGGGGGTTGGCACCCCCCCTGGACCCCCTTCCGTAGGGGATCTTATCTGAAAAGCCATTCAACAGAACTTGCTTTGTTGGGATGCTGAGTTGACTATTCTTCGAGACGAACTATCATTGGTTTCTCGGTCGATTTTTGATATCACGGCCATGCTGAAAAAGTGGAGTTAACAATCGTGTTGTATATATAGTTTGAAATCTAGAGTACATGTCTACTATAGATTCATTTTGTTTCATTCTAAATGATGAAAATTGATTTTGTAAAATTGAGATTTTAGTTTGCTTAACTTTGTTTGTGCCTTCGTGTGTCGCTTGTAAAGTGCGCCAAATATCATATGCAGTGTTACATAACATGACACGTGAAAATTCATTTTTATCTAATGAACAAAATAAAACATTCATAGCTTTAGCATTATTAGAAGCTGTGGTTTTTTTGCATCATTCCATGTGTTCATAGTAGTAGTAGGTGCTTCATATCTATTTTGAGTGGCTGACCAAATTTCTAATCCATTAGCTTCCATAAAAATTCTCATACGTGTTGACCAATATGCATAATTAGAACCATTAAAAAGTGGGGGACGTGCTGTGGATTGACCTTCTTGAAAAATACTTTCCATATTAGAGTGATTCAAAAACGTGTTACAGTACTTTGATCAAACATTGCTCTGATACCAATTGAAATTCTACAGGGTGGATCATGTAGTGTATATGCAAGTATATGTGGCAAAATATATATA
Organism: Allium cepa; assembly: GCA_030765085.1. Taxonomy (NCBI): domain Eukaryota; kingdom Viridiplantae; phylum Streptophyta; class Magnoliopsida; order Asparagales; family Amaryllidaceae; genus Allium; species Allium cepa. Next base: position 749,894,101 of record CM060931.1, on the reverse strand, counting down.
GTGCAACTAAAAAAAATATTAATTTAAGTAAATATAGAATAAGCACATCAGGATTTTATACTGGTTCGGACCTCCCGTCCTACGTCCAGTCCCGAAGCTCCCCTTCGGAATTCGACTATCAAACACCCTCGTTTCGCCCAAAAGAATAGGCTTGGTTACAATAAGTTGTTCTTTGTCAAATGTGTGTTCTATAACATGGATATTGACTAATTAGTACAAATGCTTCCAATATATATCTAGAGAGTATTGTCTGTAAAGAACTGTATATATGGAAGAGTGAAATACAAGTATAGACTACTAGAGATCAAGAATATATGATAGAGTATGTAATTAGAGAGCGTAAGTAAGTAAAAAAATGATCTATTCTCTTGATTTTTGACGCTATATATAGTTGTAGATAGTTCTCTTGAGTAGCTGCATCCATTAACTAGTGCTCTACAGTTGCTTCTGTTGATGATGAAGAGTTGCAGCAAAGAGAAGCAAAAATTTCTATTCGAATGTAGCAGTTGAAGTTTAAATTTAAAATCCGAGTTTGAAATCAAACGTCTGGAATATGTTTCAGATGTCTGATACTATATTTATTTTTTAATATAGTAGTAGATCAAACGTCTGAGTACAGTTGCCAAACGTCTGGTTCAGTCTGTTTGAAGCTCCAGAGAACTGTTTCAGACGTCTGGCTTGTGCACCCAGACGTCTGATATTGTGCATATCAGTTTTTGAGCTCTTTCTCTTGTGCTTCTTTGATCCTATCGACTTGTAGTCAATTGTAGCGTTCTTTGACCCTTGTTTTTTTCTTTCTAATCATGTTGCTCTAGCAAGTACCAGTATATGGAAATATATATGCATATTCGATTCCCATTGTATAGTTGTTGTCGTCGAAACCGTAGATTTGGTTTCCTAACATAAATTACAACCTATGTTCAACTACAACCTATGTGTTTTGTTCCAAGGTCTATTCATATGTTATACAAGTCCATTCAAATCCATACATGGATCATATGATCCACTTGTTTTCAAAACAAGAATCAAAACCAATGTTTTCAGTATATGTCCAAGTTAATTCAAACAACTTTAACACAAGAAAATATAATCATATATGAGTTATATTATCAATTCAAGTGGTGAGTTAGCTCATATTTTATCCAACAAACAACCAAGCCTAAGCACTCAAGTTCAAACCTAAGCTAGCAACCTCCTTTCCTTTTCTTCCTTTCCGTGTTTCACTTGCTCCGTTAGCCTCCTAACCCACTAATTGCTCACGGCCTTGAGAGGAGGGGGAATATGGCTTCGCTTTTTCAAAATATAACTAGGTAGAAGATGTTGTTATGTGGTGGCAAGGCTTTTCTTAAATCTTGAGGTGATTTGGAGATGGTTTGAAAATTATTTGCTTTAGGAATTTAGGATGAAGAAGAAGATGATGGCATTAAAATTTTAGCTCACAGCTTTGGAATATTTGTAATATATTTCCTAAAGATGTACCCCTCCTTATATAGGATTAGGAATGACAATGGGAAAAGAGAAAAACCCCTTAAAACCATAATGACATTAATTGCTTCTTATAATAAAATTTCTATGTCACTTCTCTTTTATTTATTTTACCATTTTACCCTTACCATGATAATATCTCTTATCCTATTAGAACTTTCTAGAACATTCCATGATTTATGAAGACGCGAGTGTGTTAATTAGTTGCTAATGTATTCATTTGATCATTAGTTAAGTGAAAGATAGTTCAAACAATTTATACTGATCGGAAAGCTGTTTATCGATAATCCAAATTTCGGTCACATTATCGATTTTTCTTCGAAGAATATATTTTGTAAATATTTTCAAAAACAAGTTTCTTATCATTATTTATTAATTACATGAGTTTAAATAAGGTTATAAAATCATATTTATAACACTTAATTATACATCAAAATGTATAGATATTCGAAGACGAGGTGTTCAAATTCGAATATCCAGGTCACTACATAACATTATTTATAATTATCAAAGTTGTAAGCATAACCTTCATACAACAATAGGTTATATAATTATCTCTATAACGATCTACCTTTCGTATACCTAAAGTCGGCACTTAATTCATCATCAGTATTCATATGCTGATCATTTAAGTGTTCGAAAGACAGGTCATTTGGGGTTAAAGAAAGAAAAGACAGAATAGAATCTCACAAACATGATGAGAAATATATAATATAACAAAACTTTACAAAGAGAAATCAACTTTATTATATACACAACATCAAAGTACAGTAACCTATTATCAGCTTGGACAGTTATAACAGCCTGTCCTTAAAATTGCTGATAAATACAGACAAAAATAAAACAAATAAAAAGATAGAAGATACGTGGATACATCTTGGAGGATCCAGCTCATCTCTTGAAAGCTCCAAAGTGTCCGGATAAATTTGGGAAATACGCTCGAGCTGACCCTAGCATTATAAGAAAATAATGTCCGGAACAGTCTGGTAAACCGGCGTGAGAAAGCTCAATCAAATCAATCATACTGATTTCAACATTTGAAAACCCTTTTTAAAATAAAAGGTTTCTTGTAATACCACGACGTACATAAATACGGATGAGTTTTTACCTTACGATAACTAAAACATTTCTATATAAAATCCTTTGATATTATGCTCATGTCTATGTTTACAATAAATATGGAATCATAGCCAAAATTATTACATTATTAAATTCCAACATAATAGGTATACAATCAAGTCTGAAAGCTTGTATTGGAAAATGGATTCCAACAAATGGCAAGGTAAAAGACTACCTTCCATATAGTACACCTCTAGATAAAATGTATTGAGGGCTACAAATGCATTTGTCCCTCTACCAGGCCTACCCCTGACTGGATAGTAAAATGTCATCACCCTGGTTGTTCCCAACCTTTATAGAGAGCACTCATACACAATCAAATCCATAATTTGATAACCTAGAAAGGTGACGACACACTATTATAGGAGCGACCCATATAGCCCTATTGCATCTACCCTATTTTAGCCATTTTCAAGGTGTGAGGCTCATGAGGTAATGATTTACCTTACTTTAGCAATTCCCACTTCGAATGCTAATACTGCCTTCTAAGAAGAAATGCAATGCCATCATTCATCCATACAAATTCCTTTTGGTTCAGAACGAAACCGACGACACTACCTCTACTACATCCATTTTGAAATCACTCTCAGAATTAGCAGTAAGTAGCCCTTGCACTTCAAATAACTCCGTCTTCGAAACATCATCAAAATGTCTTCCATTCGAACGAATATGTTGGTCTGAAATGGTTAACGGATAATATATCTGATTCCGGTCTATCCGAACCAAAAACAGATACTTTCTAGTTAACTCATTCCTAGCACTAGCAGAAGTAAGCGAACTATACCAGAGTCCCAAAGGGATCTCTAATATATCCCTTAAAGCCAGAGGCGTTTCACCTGAATGAGTTATCCCGAGGGAACTCAATCTGTTTGAACACATGAAGCTCTTATTTACTTCCTAAGTTAAAATTAGACAAGATTTGATAATCGATTATTTAACTATCAAATACACAAACAAATGAAAATCTAGAGATTTAATTACCCATAGTAAGAACTAAGCCTCAAAATAAATCTTTCATTTATTAAATTCCTTTTCAAAGCATTTATCAAAATATTCATATACTTATCACACTAACATAAGTATATTTATAAAATTTTATGAAAGATTTCTCATTTCAAAATCATATTAAAAGGATCAAAAGAAATGTTATTTAAATTAGATAAGAATAACCCCAAACACTATTCTTTCGGTGTTAAACATGGAATGAATGTTCCATACCACCATAATTAAGGTCGGTTTAAGGAAATTCAATCTCCATTTCTTTAATAAATTTCTTCTAGAAATAATTTTTAATAAATCTCTTTGGTGCATAAATATCTCCTTTTCCAAAACTCCAAATCTATTTGTAAAACTACTTTATAAATTTCCAAGTTTATTTATAAAACTCTTTTATAAATATCCAAAATTATTTATATACTCCATTCCAAATTTCAAGATCTCTTTTTAGTTTATAAAACTATTTTCATCAATTTTCCTTATTTAAAAAAATTCCTCTAATAAATCTTATTTAACAAAGTGCCTTTTAATTAACAATTAATTATTTAAAACACCTTTAAATTACATAAGTTATTATTTAAAATGTCTTTTATTTAATTATCTTTAAACCACATTAACAAAATAATAACTCTCATTGATAAAATAAATAATTAACTTCATACACCCTAAATAAAATAATTAATTAGCAACCACTATGGTACTTAATCAAGTCACCATTTTTTTAATCTAACTTTCCAAGTTATATTACTTGTGTTTATATAAACAGGCATATCAAATCCATAATTAACAATCAACTATTAATACAACACTTATCCAATATTGTTCAATTGGTATATAAAGGAATGTCCAAATTAATATAAAAGCAGAACAGGGTTTATTTTTTCTCAATAGATGTCCAAATAAACTATTTAGTTTAATTATAGCAGAATGGTGATTTATTCTGCTAAACAGGTGTCAATAGTGAAGTATAATGAACTAAATACATAATTAAATAAATTAACGTAATTATATCAAGTCAGTATCGATTTCTCATTAGCTTATACGATCCAGTACCATCAACAATCTATGTCAATGCATTGTACTTGTCAACACGATTCTAATGCAGAAATCCGTGGGTCAATCAGATTTAAAATGGGTAAGCTATAAATTTTCAAAGTTTAAACTATTTTAAATAACATAAGTTAATAACAAGCTCATCCAAGCCCAAGCTACTCGGCCCATAACCGCACCAACCAAAACCTACATCTGCATCTCCTTCTTCTCCATCTAACCCCACTCCCTAAATCAACTTGATACCCAATCGTGCACAAATCGTGTGCGGGTGCACATGACCAATGACTACCCATTGTCGACCCGAACCCATCAACAAACTTCTCATCCCCACTTCAACCCACTAACCCTCCCTAATTCACCCTCCACTAACCGAAATAAATTATGACCCCAGAGCCTCGTTTTCGAATTTCCCAAGCAACCGAACTTGTCACGAAAAACAAGCTCCGCCCATCACCTCGGTCAATACTAGCACGTACCACACCTACCACCAACTCCACCTTCCTCAAACGCACCTCCAGGTGTATTCACGATCGGCCCATAAGCCCCCTTCACTGCCGCGACATCCATTTATGAACGCAAGACCCACACACGACGAAACCCTAGATATAGCTATACCCATCAATTTAGACCACAGGAACACTTGAGACTATCACTACATATCTGTCATCACCCAAAGCTCCCTCCAACACCATCGGCTCCACGCCTCGTCAACATATTCGTCGAAATTATATTTTTAGCCCAAAATCGAACTACCATCAAATTCGAGCAAAGCACAACAATAAAAATCATGAAACCACTACTAAAAGTCATGATTCTCTTAAACGATCCTGAATATATAACTCGTAAGTCGATTCATAATCAACGAAAAAGTAATAATTTTGATTATTTACTGCATTTTAAATATTTAACAATTTATACTCAACTAAAAACTCTATAAATATTTCTAGAATAATCTATGTAGCAAAACAAACAACTTTGTAGTTAACAACATGTTCAAATTCATAACGATTTGAGAGATATTGAATTTTGAAGGTGAGCATGAGTTTTGGTTTCAAAAATACAGAGAGCATGAATTTTTTACATCTGGTTTTACAGTAAGCTTCTTTCTCTAAGTAAGCTAAGTACCACATAAAATCATTATTCTAAAACAATTTCATGCACATGTGAATACTATATCCAACTCAAAACCAAGATTATCATCAAAATAGACAATATTCAAATATTTTGAACAAGGTGTAGAAATCTAGCCTTCCCCGTCGCTTTGATTTTGCTTGAGAGTTTTGAATATTGATAATAATTATAAACTTAAGGTTAAAAGAAGAAGCTTCATAAGATTTTTAAAATATGAAGTATGAGTGTATATTTGTAAGAAGTAGTGTGTATATATATAGAAAGAGTAAAAATAAAATAAAGAAAAATCAAGTGAAAATACTTCTTTTCAATCAATTCATGTTTGGCTAAGTGCTTATCATGTAAGTATATGTTGGCCAAGAGTAGTCTTAACGTACTTTTGTTTACTTACAAATCTTACACACACATCTTTTCATGTTTTTTTTCACTCAAAATTCTAATATATATATATATACACACACACAATGTATTCATATAACTATATGTATATATTTCCTTAGTATCATTATATTTATATATGTCAAAATAAGGATGTTTTTAAAACATTAAATTTTTGTTTTTATAGTCTATGCAAGGGTATTAAAATATTTTAATGACTTTTTGATCGAATAAAAACTGAAAATCAAAAAAGTGGTTCCCGGTCACATTTTTAGTTTTCCATCGAACTACCTATTTTTGTAAACAAAATTCTAAACTAAATCTTTTATTATTTGTTATAAATTAAAAGATGATTATTTGATTATTAAACCATCAATTGAATATTTAAAATAAATTAAATATTCGCAAATCAAAGTGATAAAAATTTAGGTCGTTACATTCTCTACGCTAAAAGAATTTCGTACCCAAAATTTTACCATAACTGAACCCAGTAAAAACATGGCTAAACAGAACCCTCAACCCATCAACAATTACAAATTATTTGTTAAGTAAAAAGAATTTTTTTAAAGAAGGTTAATTATCATAGCATACCAAAATATACTAGAAATATCTAATATATACAAGAGTATCTACTAAGATACTTCATCAAACTACAATCATAATACATGCATATAACATCTAAAAGAGTACCAATACATCAGAAAAAGATATACATACACCACACTAAAAGAAATACTCCATGAATTCAAGCTGACACCTTAAGGTGGGCTCTCTCCGTTAGAGTCCTCCATCCCGGGTCCATATAACACTACAGACTCACCGTCATCGTCGGGAATCCATATAATCTCTAGGTCCAGATTTTTGGGTATCAGCATCTCTGCCACGAACCATGAATCATCCAAAATGAGGATATCCAAATCCTCTTCTGCAATTAGGTTGTCAATGACCTCGCCTATCTCCTAGATGATGGCATCATCATTTTTCAATTCCGACTCCTCATCCGGAATGGGTTTCTCTACTTCTTTTTCAAACCCCTCCTCTTCTTCGAACTCCTCGAGTAGCGAATGGTCAATATCCTCTATGTTTCGACTAGCCATTGGCTGCCTAGAAAGCTTCCTAGCCTTCATACGTGATCTTCTTATGACAATGAGAGTATTCTATAATCAATCAACAAAAATCCTTAGAATAAGATAATAAGTCCTACTAGGGTCCACATATGCTTAAATAATACAAAGCATTTATAAGATGACTTAACTTTATTAACTTATATAAAGCTCTCATATATCATAAGTATATATACAAATATCATATTTTAAGTCTCATTTAGACCTAATTTCTTGATGCAAACCCAAAATAAATCCGGGTCTTAAAACTAAATCGACCAACTCAACCTCTTTATATATCAGGTCTAGTAATTAGCTAAGAAGAGTAGGATGCTGGTATCCAACTCCGTCCTTGATTCTACTTCTCCTTAGACACCACTAAGTTAAAGATGTTTATTAGCTGACCTAATAACATCAAATAAATTTAACCTCCTAGGTGTTAAAACTCAAAAGGCACCATTTAATAAAATCAAGTTTATTAAACCTCCTTATTAAATTTAGCCTAATTAAAAACTTCATTTGTTAACCTACTCCTTAATTAAAATACCCTTTTATTTTGAAAACTCATTCTTTTAAGGAATTCAAGAGCAAAATACCCGGGTTTTATTCAAGAACTTATTGAAAGGCTACTATATATGTATGTATGTATGTATGTATGTATGTATGTATGTATCCAGATAAATGGATTTTAACAAAATATTTATTTTTAACTTGCTTTGGGTTCCTTCGGATTCGAATTTGTTTCAATCGTACAATGATGAAGGGAATAATACACTAAGTGTACTACAACGTTTGCCAAAGCAACATCTGATCGTCTTTTAGAAGATTATTCATATCACCGCAAAACAAATCAAGACTCATTCCCCGAATCAACCCAAAGAAAATGTCCCTAAAAAATTTATGTCCATTATATTTACAGTTAACCAATTTCAAGTGTTACTTTTGTAAATAAAATTATTCAAGACCACAGTTGTAAATCTCAAAATTTCTTTATAAAACACATCTTTAGAAACCAAAGTGTATGAAATCATCTTTATAGAATTATTTCCAAATATTTCTTTCAACTACCCTAGCTTTCTATTAATAAACTACTTATTGAAACTCAACTTTAATTTAACATTATCATCAAACACCCTATAGTCAAACTGTGAAACTTAATCCACAAGGTGTTTGTTTCAATGTTTCCTAATTTCTACTTACCAAGCCTACGTTTTGAAAAGGAAATTTTTTTGCTAAATCAACCAACAACTATATTATAAATAACTATTTAGATTTTGAAAAATAATATTATTTTTATATAAAATACAATTCTCAATAAAATTGTTTCATTTACCAATTTTACAATAATACCATGTCAGTTTGTCTTATTTAATTATGTAAGTGTTTAGGAACCCCTATTTACTCAACAGACCAACCAGCAAAATATATAAAACATTTTATAACACTAACAATACGCAGTCATATATATACACTACAATCAAAACATTCCAGAATATTACTAATCCTATCTCTAATGAGTTTACTCATTCTGGGGTGTCACTAACTCTATCTATAATGAGCCTACCCCCACCAAGGCCTAGGTGTTCACTCAACCTAGGCTCTGATCCCAAATGTAACGATCTTTCATTCTTACACCTATAAGATGACACTTAATACATCCTTGGTATTTGTATGCATATCATTTTAGTGTTCGAAAGATAGGTCGTTTGGGGTTAAAGAAAGGAAGGATGGAACATAATCTCACAAACTTGACGAGAAATATATAATATAACAGATCTTTACAAAGAGAAATCAACTTTATTATATACAAAAAATCGGAGTACACTAACTATCACTACACCAAAATAGTGATTTTGCAACATTTTATATTTGTTAATTTCTAACACTTATAAGTGTTACAGCCTAGTGACAATAAAAAAGTGTTAGGATACCTGAAAAGGTGTTGGGAAATATAAATAATGTTTTTTATAGACTTTCCAACACATCAGTTATAATTTACAACACAAAAAAGTGTTAGAACAGTTGGTAAATTTGTAAATAACTCACTAAAAATTGGTTCCTTTTGTATTCTTGTACATGCAGCGTTTTTCTAACGCTTTCCCTTCAATCTCCACTGTCGGCCGCCTAATTTTTAATCTAATTAGGGTTCCCGCATTCCCACCTCCAGTTCTTCTCGCAAGCAACTCTCCAGTTATTCTCGCAAGCAACTCTCCAGTTTTTCTCGCAAGCAACTCTCCTCGTAGCTCATTTCTTCTCGCAACTCTCTTCTTCAATTTCAAACCTTGAATCAGGTATTTTCTTTTAGTTATGATTGTTCGATTTATATTTGTTCGGTTTGTAATCTTAACTAGCTAAAATATGGAGTGGACTGACTAAAATGAGTGGAAAATTGGATTAAACTCAACTGAAGAGGGTTTTTAAAACCTGATAAAGTAGCTGAATATCCTTTTCTTGTCAGATTTCATGAGATTTTTTTTTCTACCGTCGGATTTAAGGTGATTTTTTTTTCTTATCCAATTTTGTCATTTGATGACATAATAGTAACCAAAACAATTTTTTACACAATTCATCCCTTTGCCGGTAGGAACCGAACCAAGATGGCCAACATCCCAACGTCCCAACTGGAACCTTATTTTATTTCTTAAGCTTCTACAGTGGACGTTGAAGTATCTTAGAAATAGGATTTTGTTGCAATTTCATCACCTCAGCTAAATGGGTAGATTGCTTACAAGAGAAGAGAAACAGATGTTCAGGGAATGAGATTACCAGCATTAAGGGGATTATCATTGTATCTGCGAATGCGATGATGGATAAAAATATCAACATTTTGTTGTCTATATCAGGATTGCGGTGATTTAAAATTTATTTAGTGAGTTAATCAACATTTTGTGATTGGTTTATAGTCTCTTGCTTATATATATTCTAAAAATGTTTTTGATTCACTTTTCAACTTAAAAATCATTTGATTTCTTACCTGGTTTGAAAACGAGTTCCAAATGAAGTTTTAACTATTTGAATTGAATCAAGACGTGTTAGAATGATTATGTTTATATGTATAGTCTATGTGTTTGTTGGAATGCTTGAATGACATGTTATACTTAATTTGATGTTGTTTGTTGCAGAAGCTAGGTTAGTTTATATTACTACTACAGACTACAGTATTATCACACATCAATACAATAGAAATTTTCTTTGAAATGCAATTATAAATATACAGTTGATATGAAAAATTATTTTATTGATGATTAGTTTAAAAAAATTGTTGAATGGTTTGTCTAGTGACATTAGTAGAATATCTAAGAGGTTTGGAAAGATCAAACATGCATCCAAAAAGACGAGTACCTACATATTAGTACATGATAAACAGTCAGTTACTGTAGTAGAATGGAAAGCAAAAATGGAAAATCCCAAACAATTATTCCCTCTATCTCACAACATACTCCAAAAACTTGTCTGGTTTCACCATAAACAAGCACTTTTTTGGGTTCAGTTTCACATTATACTTACTAAAAATCTCAAACGTTTTCTTCAAATCTTATACACCCCTACCTCTTGCGACTTCATCAACACGTTGCCCACATCCACTTCTACGGTCATTCCAGTCTATTATGCAATTATTTTGTTTACTAGTCACTAGCATGTTCCATATATATTTCTTGATATGAAAGGCATTATTTTGATGCCTGGTTACAAATTTACACAAGTCCTAATGCACGGTGCTGGAGTAGTAAATCATACATGGACAAAACAGCAACAATTGTTTCGAAATACCAGCTAAAATGAAAATGTGGATTAATTAGAATGAAGGAAGATTGGATTGAACTCTACCAAAGAGGAATTATTAAAACCTGATATGAATTTCTTTTTCTGGTCGAATTTCATTAGATTTTTGTTTTTCTCATATCTGATTTGAGGAGGGGGGTTTCATGTCTAATTTCATCATTTTTTTCTCTCTTTTTAACATAATAGCAACCGAAACTATTAAGTGGAGTCTCATTTTATGTGTGAACGCGATGATAGATAAAAATACCACAATTAAGTTGAGCTAGCTGCTTATAACAGTCGAGCAGGGTTATATTGTTATTGCAGAGTGTCCAAGTAAGTAGGACTGTAGGACCTAAATATAGTGACTACAGGAGAATGCATGAACAAAGAAAGCTGTTTTTTCAAGCTGGTAATTTTTGAAGTATTGGCGTACAATCATAGCTGTATTTTTAGACTTCAGAGGGCGACGAGTTTTGAGTGAAATAGAATGTAGAAGTGAAAGGATTTCGAAGTCTCATTCTTGAAACTTTGCAGGTACTGCTACTATTGCATTCGTACACGCTGTGCAGCAACTAGACCATATAGATGTGTCCATCTGCAGTGAAATTGTCACTGCTATACAAAAGTGCGGATCATCCTAAAATAAAGCTTCAAAACACTTGACAAAAAATGTCACTTTAACTTTGAATAAGGATTGAAGACGCGGCAAGTGATATATAAATAGCTATTTGTATAATACATATCCAAAGATGGCATGCGTTCATTTACTGGAAAACTTCAGTAGTTGTTAATATGAAAGAAAAAAAATAACATTCATTGTTCAATCAGACAATCGACTAGCAATAAATATAGTTTTTAGGCATGATTTGGATTGCATTATTTTTTCCACCTTTAACCAATTTCATTATCTTATGCATGCAAATTTTGTTTGGTCTTTTGTGTTGGATCTTAGATTTTGGTGGTGAAGGATCCCTTGATTTTGATATTGTAAATCACATTTAAAATAGAACAGATAATAAAATCGAAATACAAAATCATCACCGTAAAAAAATTGTCATCTAAATTATAAATTCAAATCATGGAGGTTAAAATATATTAGATAGCATATATGGTGTAAGGTATAACGAAAGGCATCAAACAACCCAAATGAATATTAATTTGAACATGTAGTATATTATGTTATTTATCCAAATGGATACATCATTTTCATAATATAATACAAAACATTATAGGAAAAACAATGAAATTCTTTCTCCTGCAAGCAAATATAAAGGTCACTGCTAGTATCTTTTTGTGAATTGTCTTGTGCTGAAACAACTTGTTATCCTTTTGTGAATTGTCATCTAAATAACTGTTTTTCTTTATTTACTAGCGAAATACTTGTATTTACTTCAATAATCTGTATATGAATGATATTTAAGATCATTTATGTATAAATCGATATGTTATTAGATTATCTAACGTAATATTATATACTATTTTTCTTTGCAAATCTATATGGCACTAATGTAATATTATATATTATTTTAGTTATGACAGAACAAAAGTCAAGAGGGTGGATTAAAAATCCACGTAGAAATGTGGATGAATATAAGCAAGGTGTTCAGAACTTCATTAACTTTGTAAAGCAACACTCACCACAAGATATCCAGTTATGTGTGTGTCCCTGTAAGAAGTGTAAAAACTCCAAAAAAAATCTCAATAGAACAGTTGAGAAACACTTGATAGTTTTTGGTATGCTTTCGACATATGATGTGTGCTTCTTTCATGGAGAGAGAAACAATGCTACAGTACAAATGACACGTGCATCATATTCCGTCGAAGAGTTACCTATTCAAGACCAAATGAAGTAGAAGAGCCTATTGAGGGCGCTCTTGGAAATCTCATTAATGATGCATTTAGAGTGCATGATATGCCACATGCTAGCGGTGAAGTGAACTTTGAAGAGATACATGTTCAGAAAATGTACCATGAATACAGAAGCAAAGAAAATGAGAAAATATATCCTTCTTGTGAAGATGGACTTACAACTTTAGGTGTAATGGTTGAGCTTCAGAACTTGAAAAAAGAATTTAACTGGTCAGGAAATAGCATGACGGAATTGTTGAAATTATTTAAAAAAGTCATCCAAAAGAAAATACATTACCCGACAAGTATCCCACCATGAAAAAATGTTAAAATATTTGGGAATGAAGGTAAAAAGCATTCATGCATGCGAAAACGATTGCATGTTATTTTGGAAAGAGAACGCTAACATAGTAGAATGTCCTCATTGTCATACACCAAGATTTAAAGATAAGGCAAGTGTGTTAGGCATAAAAAAAATGACAACCCAACCGATGAAAGTTCTAAGACATTTCCCTATAATTCCAAGGCTGACTAGATTGTACACTATACCGTGGATAGCTCGTAAAATGCAGTGGCATAAGCATGCTGATCCTTCTTGGAATTTCATGCGCCAACCCGTTGACTCGGTCGAATGAAGATCAATCAAATGTAAGTGGCCAGAATTTGCAAGTGAAGGACGTAATATATGGCTTGGTATCGCTAGTGATGGATTAATCTGAATGGGGTTCTCTCGAATAGTTATAGTTGTTGGCCCGTATATATGATTCCTTATAACCTACCCCCTTCATTATGCATGAAATCACAATTTCGAATGCTAAATTTATTAATTCCTGGACCGAAAGCACCAAGTCAAGACATTGATGTATACTCAGAACCTCTTGTTGATGAGTTGAAGAAACTTTGGACGGAAGGAGTGGCTTCTTTTGACATGGACAGGGGAGAAATGTTTACGATAAAGGCAATACTATTATGGGGAATCCATGACTTAGTAGCATTTGGAAATTTATCTGGTTGCGTGACACATGGTTATAAAGCATGTCCAGTTTGTGCTATGGAGACTGAGTCAGAGTACATTGGTAACAAGGTTGTTTATCCAAAGTATAGAAGATTTTTGAAGGATGACCATCCATGTACATTAATAAAACATGGATGGTATAAGGATACCGAAGATAAAGAACCGCCAACAAGGTTAAGTGGACCATCCCTTTTGGAAAAGCTTAATTGTATAAAATATTTTCTGGAAAATTACCAAAGAATAAGAAACGAACGATATATGAAGCTACCGATAAAAGTTTCATTGCAGTTGGAGATGGTGACATAGAAAAATTGTCTCGGTATAAGAAGTCAATTTTCTATGACTTAATTTATTGGACTAGTCATAAAGTAAGACATACTATTGATGTGATGCATACGGAGAAGAATGTTGCAGAGCATCTTATCAACTTAATGTTTGACAAGGGAAATCAATCATCTAAGTTTGCATGGGACAAGATTCATAAAATGAAATGTTGACAAGTTCTAAACGATGCCAAACTTCCATCGTGTCTTGGGACAAGATTTGGTAGCCTTGTTACTATTCAACCACCTACTTTGCACATAAAAAAACATATGAGTATCATATTTTTATGCAATACTTGCTTCCTATAATGGTTCAACATGCATATCCAAAGCTTCGTGAGTTACGACGAGCTATTTTACAAGTGAGTTTGTATTTTAACATAATATGCTCAAAAATTTTAGTTCGAGAACATGTTCAAGCCGCCAAAGATATGATTTTCGAGGCATTGTGTATGCGAGCACATTATTTTCCTACAGACTTCTTTGATATAAGTGTTCATCTTATGGTGCATCTAGCTGACCAAGCTTTGTTATGCGGACCTACAAACTATATATGGATGTATCCATTTGAAAGGTGAGATATTATTTTTACAAGGTTTGTAAACATTATTTCAAAATGACAATTTCTAAATATATGTGCATGTTTACATGTGTGTAGGGCTATGAAAGAATGCAAAAATATACCTAGTAATAAACGCTATATAGAAGGATCAATCGCTGAAGCATATCTTGTTTCGGAATCAGTTAGATATGCAATGGAATATATGCCGAACCCACGTGATGGAAATCATAGTTCTACACAAGCATCCTTTTTAGATGATGGTGATGATATATATGAACACCCCATCATTGAAGGCAAATATATTAAGCTAACTAGGATGCAATGTGTTCAAATTCGAAGATGGATACTTTTTAGAATCAATGTTCCCGAGAGAGATGAATATTATAGGTATGAATTTTCTCCATATTATGAAAAATACCGATGACATAAAATAGCGAATGTATTCACATTATAATATCTAATTTGTAGTGCATATCGCTCCTCTTTAGAAGGTGTGTCTCGTGGTAAAAGAAAAGTTACCACAATGGCAGAAGTAATTGTACAAACTGAATTTATTGATTGGTTGCACAAAAAAAGTAAGTTATTTCAATATGAAAACTGTAGGTTTTGTTCCTTTTATGTTAGTCA
Source organism: Allium cepa (assembly GCA_030765085.1). Classification (NCBI taxonomy): domain Eukaryota; kingdom Viridiplantae; phylum Streptophyta; class Magnoliopsida; order Asparagales; family Amaryllidaceae; genus Allium; species Allium cepa. The sequence continues at coordinate 749,878,696 of CM060931.1, read as the reverse complement.
TGCAAATTTGTTTGTTCCTGACAACTACTAGAAGAAAAATGCATGAACACAATGTCGTGGCAATATGTTAGTGGTCCAAAGTGGGAAGCCAAAAGCTATCTCAAGTATAGAGTGAATGGATATATATTCTCTCCTCAACATTACGACGACACTCTTTTGACCCAAGATAGCGGTGTTTTCATAGATGCAATTACCACATTTGTTGCAAGTGCAAAAGATATAAATCCTACAGACGATGACACTACTTGGTATGGTATCATTAAAGATATCATAGAAGTCGATTATTATGATTCTCAACATGTAGTTTCTATTGTGATTGGATAAACATCGTGGATAAGACAAATGGTTGTAAGATTTGTACCGATTCACATTAGTTGATGGTGAACTTGAAAAAGCTCAAAAATTCTAATAGAGAGTATGATGAGCCAGCTATTCTAGCAACCGAAGTAGGTCAAGTTTTCTATGTAAAAGACACTCAAAATCCTGATTGGTCCGTTGTTCGACGTTCTCCGAAGCGCATGACAGACAACATAGATGACTACACAGTACCGATCGATTTTCAGTCTGTTATGAAAGAACAAGCCAACTTAGGACCATTATTGAAATGTGTTAAAATGAAATAGATATCATTTTGAAATGAATATTTGTATTGTTTGATATACTTGGTACTTGGTTGTGTGATATATTTGGGTGATGATTTTTCAACTAGTTCCTGTTTATTGTAGCATTCATTTACATTTTATTTTTCTTTCCTTAAATTGAATTTATCCACTTTACTAGACTTTGAATGTATAATTGCATGGTTAAAAAAAATAAAAATCCTCTGAAGGTACAAATGCAGAGCTTGAAGCATGTTTTTTGAGTGAATTCAGCGAAGATGTCATGCTTGTACTTTGAAATGACATTTTAAGTTTCATTGTATACTAAAATCTTTTTTATGCAGGTCTAAATGTCGAACAATTGCAATGCTAGTGCATCTAAAGGTACAAATGCAGAGCTTGAAGCATATAATCCTCCTCATACAAGTGATAAAAAATACTTAATAAGTGTTGATCTTGAGGGTGTTAAAGGTAAAGATGAAGCAAATGGAGTTCCAAATGCGGAGCCCGAATTCGTTATCATATACCAATTGGCTATGACGAGTGGAGAAATATAGATGATTATTACAAGAATATTTTGTGGCAAGAGCTATTGGTATGTCACGAATTCATCTTATTTAGTCATTTATGTTTTGCACAAGATTTATCCTTAGTACTAAAATTTCTTTGTTAAACAGAATGAATTTGACATGGATATAGATCCCGATCTAGCTCGGCCAATTTTAGAAAAAACTTTTCCATGATATTATCGTACGGTAAAGTCTACTTTGCGGAATAAATTGCTTAGAGTTAGAGGAACCACCATATCCAAGAATATTGCTATTACTAAATGTCCCGCAGGCATTGACAGAGTATGGTGGGAAATGTTTATAGATAATGAATATTCAGATAAAAAAAGAGCAATGTAGGAAAAACGCCGAAGCCAATGCTAAAAATACTATCACTCATACACTAGGAAGAAAATCATACCGTAGAGTTTACGACGAAATGGTAAGAAATAGTATAAAAAATATTTCTTGTAAATGTTAATAATGAATAGTTAATTAGTTAAAAATATTTGTTCTTGCAGGTCAAGGAAAATCCGAAAGAGAAAGTTACGCGGACAATGGTTTGGAAGGCGAGACATTTAAATAAGAAATCTGGACAAGTTCTTCCATCTGCGGCAAAAGCCTATGTAAGTATTTGTACATTAGTTAAGTAATCAAAGTGATTTCATATCCTCCCCTTCGTCTACTTGTTATTGGAGCTCAAGTATCAGGTTTACTATTTCTAACATTGTCGTTGTCATCCTGGTAAAATAAGTTTGGTTATAACAAAAGTTTTTTCTTTAGACACTGACTTTAGTTATAGTGGTTAAGATGGTACCTTGGTCATAATTTCCAGTTGGGTCGTACTCTGTTCTGTTGATGGAGTATTCTACAGCAGAAAACATATGAATATATTATGTATTTGTAAATGTTGTTTTAATCAGGTGTTTGCTTTAGTAAATGAAACATTTTGCAATTAAGAATCAACTACAACGGGGTTGTCCATATTAATCAGGTGTACCAATAATAAAAGGGTTAAATGCTAGTTGAACTAATTGTTTTCATTACTTATGTTATTAAAATTTTGTAAGTTTTTAGTGCAGTTACTTTTGAATAAAAATAATAATCTTCACATCAGTAAATTTATTAAATTATGTCTTAACTAAGAAACATCTTATGTATAACCTAAGTAAAATGGTTATATGGAACCATATCATATTATGGAAGTTTCATTTTATGTCTAAACCAAGTAACGGTTATTTAGACATATTCAGCAACGTTATCCTTCAAGTTGATGTTATAATACAAAACATTTTTTGCAAAGTGAATTAATTAAGTAATCAAAGTGAATTTCATATGAAAATAATAACATATTTGTTTTTAAATGGAAGAGTTTATGAAATGGAGAGTTTGTATATGTCTGATGATCAACATGGTTGGTTATGGCAGTGATGATGTAGTGGCAGAACTGCGACAATCATGAATGGTTGCAAGCACAGGGTGGAAATGAATGTTGGATGTTCTATGTCTGGTGATGTTCAGGGAAGGAGATAGAGTAGTTCTGAATGGAATGTTTGATGGCAAAGATAACCAGTGCACTTGTATGATATGTGAATGGAATGTTGAAATGTTTGATGGTGCGTATGTAACTGCTAGGTGGTTGTGAAAAGTTTGATGGCAACATTTTCACTGCTGACCGCCACAGATTGAATGTTAAGGCAGAGGATGAGTGTTGTTTGTCAAAAGGAAAATGCAAGATTGAATGTTTGCACTGTGCAGAGGTGGAATGTTTTTGATATGTGGTTTTGAGAAGTGGTTTATTTGTTAGTAAGTGAAGAGCTGTTGATGGTTGTGCAAATGAAAGGTTGTAGATGAGATGATGTTTTTTTTGTTGATATTGGTGATGGAAATGTAGATGAGAAGAAGTCTGAATGTGAATGCAATGCAGGTATGTGATGGTTTATAACAATGGATGTGTGCACTATACAACAGTGTGGAAGAACTATGCAGGTTGTAGGTGAGGGTCTGGAGGTAGAGAAGTTATTACAGCGAAGTTAATGCGGTTTGTAAATGGTATGTGTGAGGTTGTTATGGACATGCACAGTTTTGTTTGTGGTTGAGATAGTTTGTGAATGGAAGAAGTTGCACTAGTCTGTGAAGGTTTGTACAATGAATGCTGGAGTGGCAGCAGTTGTAGGGGGATTGACCGAGGCAAGGGTTGTTGGAGAGGGTGGTTAATGGAGATGTGACTGTGGTAAAGTATGAAGTGTTGAAGGGCAGATGTATGTAGCAGTCAGTAGTGTCATTTGTTGAATTGTTGCAGTTTGTAAGGAAGTGATGGCAGAAGTAAGTGAACTGTGATAGAGAGGTTGGCAGTGGTTTTTGATGAGGCAAGTAGTGAAATAGGATGGAGGTAAGGTTGAGTGATAATCGGAAGTCGGTGACAGCAGTTGCGTCTGATGGAATTTTCAGGTGGAAGGCTGGAAGGTAGAAATATGCAACAGTCTGTTTGAAGTCTGTAGTTAAATTGACACAGTGCAGTATTGATGAAGTAGAAGGATGTTGGCAGGAGACAGTGATGTGGAATAGTTTGTCGAAGTGGATTGTGATTTTTTTTTGTATGATCAGTAGGAAGTGGCAGTGGTTATGAGAGGAAGCGGGGGGCAGTTGAATGGGATGAACGAATTATGTTCAGGTGTTGTAATTGACAGTAAGCAAGGAATTTGACAGCAAGGAATAGTTGAATGGAATGAACGAGTTGTCTGTAGAGTGATGGTATGGTTTGTAAAGTGGTCGTATTTGATCAGAGAGGTACCAAGCAATACTAAAATATTCCCAAAAATATATTAATATCATACATCTTAAGAATAGATACCCAGTCTATGTAGTGTAGAAAAATTGTAAACATAATATATGAAATCATAGTAAAAGATTAAAAAAAATTCACATACCAACATTTTTTCAAACACATTCTCAAAAGCTTTTCGCTCAAGTTCCTCGATGACTGCATTATCGTTTGTCGTAGAAAACTAAAATATAGAAATACATCAAAGAAGAGAGAGTGCATGTATGCATAATTTTAAACATAATCGAGTATTTAGTGTCATTAAATCGTATTCATGTATACATGGATAGCATTTTACTATCATTTTCCAGAATTTTGCTACCTGATAGTCAAATAATGCTAATAGGTAACAATACTTTTCCAGAATTTTTCTACCTGATAGTTGTATTTTCACCTATGTTAATAAATACCTCTGGAGTATTATGAAGATTTTTATCTGTTGCATCTTGACTATTTGCTGAGCTTGCATGTTGGATGGTAGTTTCTATGTTATCCTGGTTGTCAGTGATATTTGCTGAGCTTGCATGTTGCATGTTGCTGAGCTTGCATCTGTCTGCATGTTGCTTTCAGCATTTTCAGAATTGGGTATACTATGGACTAACAAATTTTATACTAAATTTCTATTACATGAAGTATAAATGAAATATTCTTTATGTTGGTTGGTTGTAGCATAAGTCTAACATGAATAGATCATGAGTTCAAACCTAGTTGACCTCTACGAGATATATAGTTTTTGCCCCCACAGATTTCCTTTTATACTTCCCAGTTTCTTGTTTTCTTTATTATTTTTCATTTTTCTTTCTACTATTTTCCTACCTATTTGTTTAAATCATCCTTTAGTTTTTTCATCAATATTTTTTCCCTTTTAAGGGTTTTCCATTTTTTTCCATTTAAGAAAATGCTAGATTTTGTTTGCAATGCTAGAAATATTATACATTCTGTTTATATTTAAATTTGTTATCGATCAATACCTTGTATAATTACAACTTAAACTTACTGTGAAAAGGAAATAAAGGGCTTTAAAAGTGATCACGCCTAAGGCAACCCATGTTCCAGGCCGGCCTAGTATATTGCTTTCAAGTATAGTTTAATAATCTCTCAAATACCACACACAATAAGTTATATACTAAATTATCCTCACTTTTTATTTTACTAGCACAACATAGTCTTACTGTAGAACATTTGGTGTATAATATTTTATTGCATTGTGTGAAACATAAATATTAAGTGTACCTTGATTAGGATATACCAAAAATAACTACAACAATACAAATGCTAGCTGATGTTTTATCTACCCCCTCAAATTAATACAAACTTTTATGTCATTTGATATAATCCTAACGTGTCCAATTGTTTATTATTTATCTTATTGCTTCTCAACCGCTAATCTTCTGTACGTATTGAATGCAGGCACTTGTGGAGGAAGAGGAAGAAAAACAGAAGTTGGAATGTAGCGGTAACGAGGAAGCAAACACATAAGACCTTGACAATGATCCCGTCTCTAAAGTTTTTGGGTCCGATAGAAAGAAAAACTATTGTCGTGGAATTAGCTCCACTTCCTCTGCAAAACAAGTAAAGTTGATGCAAGCTTCAAAAGCAATTGCCGATAAGAATAAAAAGGAAGATTTTCGTCAATGGTCATCGGAATTACAAAACCAAGTGGCAAATTAAGTTGCAAATCAAGTGGCGAATCAAGTGTCGAGCCAAATCAATGAGGCTCTTAAATCATTTGCTTCATCTTTCTTAACTATGGAACCAGGGTTACAACATAATCTTAATGGTGGTAATGTGACGCCTTTGACTGAAACCGCTTCTAACTTGAATAAATCTCCTTCGAATATTGGAGTTGCTAGTATTCCGTCAAATGATGTTGGGTCATCTACAAGAGGTAAACAATTTGTAATGCTAATATCACAGGATAGGAAGAAGGATGTAGCAAAAGCTTATATTGGAACACAAAATATGTGTCATTTCAGAGAGATAGTTCCAAATATTGAGAAATTTGTTTGGATAACAGAAGTTTTAGAACCGGAAGCACCAATTTACGATGGTCCTCAAAATGGGCACCACAAGCTTTGTGAATTTTCAGATGGGGGCTTTGTGATATGGCATGTGTTTCATCTTCGCAGTATATAAAATTCTATTTATTAGTAGCTCGTATTATATTGCAAATTTAAAATTAGATATGAAATTGCTTTTTTGTAATTTGGATATGATATTGCGGTATTTTGAAATTGGAAAGTTTGTAGCTCATATTATAGTATTATCTAAATATGATATTGTTGCATTTGAGATATGGAAGCATTTTAGACTTCATATTTAATTGATATGATGAATTATATATGATATGGACATCATCATTTATGAAATATTATATTCATTTGTTTTAAGAATTTAATATTAATTGTGTATAAAATAGTGTAAAAACATAATTTCAATTAGTAACGCATATAAGTGTTACCAATATTAATCATTTTCCAACACTTATAAGCGTTACTGTATATTTCTGTACCCACACTTATAAGCGTTACCGGATATTTTTGTACCAACACTTATAAGCGTTACCGGATATTTTTATACCAACACTTATAAGCATTACAGGATATTTCTGTACCAACACTTATAAGCGTTACCGCATATTTATGTACCAACACTTATAAGCGTTACCGTATATTTCTGTACCAACACTTATAAGTGTTACTGTATATTTAGGTATCAACACTTGTAACTGTTAGTAATACGTATGTTCGTAACACTTATAAGTGTCACAAATTCGGTCGATTCATTCCTCACAGTCCATTAGTAACACTTAAAAAGTGTTACTGAAATTATTTGTAACACTTATAAATGTTAGGATTTACCTGTTTTGGTGTAGTGTATATTATTAGTCTAGATAGTTATAACAGCCTACCCTTACAATTTCTGATAACTACAGACAAAAATAAAATAAATAAATAAATTATGGAAGATAGAAGATACGTGAATATGTCTTGGAGGATCCTGCTCGTCTCACGAAAGCTCCAAAGTGTCCAGTAAAATCTGGAAAATATGCTCGGGCTGATCCAAGCATTATAGGAAAATAACAACCAAATCAGTCTAGTAAACCAACATGAGAAAACTCAATCAAATCAATCATATTGATTTCCACAATAGAAAATCATTTTTAAAATAAAAGGTATGTCGTAAGACCACGTCGCACATAAATACGGATGAATTTTTACCTTACGATAACCAAAACATCTCTATGTAAAATCCTCTGATATTATCATAATGTCTAGGTTTAAAATAAAAATGGAATCATAGCTGAAATTGTTACATTATTAAATTCCAACATAATAAGCATACAATCAAGTCCGAAGGGTCGTATTGGAAAATGGATTCCAACAAATGGCAAGTAAAGGACTGCCTTCCGTACAGTACACCTCTAAATAAAATGTACCGAGGGCTACAAATGCATTTGCCTCTCTACCAACACAAAACCGGCATACCTCTTACTGGATAATAATATGTCATCGCCCCGGTTGTTCCCAACTTTTATAGAGAGCTTTCATACACAGCCAAATCCATAATATGATCATCTATAAAGGTGATGACACATCCTTATGGGAACGACCCACACAGCCTTGCTGCATCTACCCTGTTTTAGCCATTTTTTGGAGTGTGAGGTTCGTAAGGTAACAATTTACCTTTCTTTAGCAATTCCCACTTCGAATGCTAACACTGCCCTCCAAGCAGGAATGCAATGCCAGCATTCAAACATACAAGTTCATTCTGGGTCAAAACAAAATCGAAGGCATTACCTCTACTACGTCCATTTTGGAATCACCCTTAGGATTAGTAGCAAGCAGCCCTTGCACTTCAATGAAATCCACCTTTGAAACATCATCAAGATGTCTTCCATTCAAATGCATATGTTGGTCCGAAGTAGTTTACGGAGAATATATCCGATCCTGGTCTCTCCGAACCAACAACCGATATTTTCTAGTTGACTCATTTCCGGTTCTTTCAGAAGTAAGCGGACTATACCAAAGTCCCAAAGGGATCTCTAATATATCCCTTAAAGCTAGAGATTCTTCATCTGAATGAGTTCTCCTAAGGGAACTTAAACCGCATGAACACGTGAAGCTCTTATTTACTTCCTAAGTCAAAACTGGCTAAGGTTTGATAGTCAATTATTTATTTATCAAATACACAAAAAAATAACAATCCGAAGATATAATTACCCATAGCAACAACTAAGCTTCAAAATAAATCTTTCATTTATTAAATTCCTTTTCAAAGTATTTATCAAAATATTCAATACTTATCACACTGACATAAGTATATTTATAAAACATCGTGAAAGATTTCTCATTTCAAAATCATATTAAAAGGATCAAAAAATGTTATTTAAATTAGAGAAAAGAATAACCCAAACACTATTCTTTCGGTGTTAAGTATGGAATGAATGTTCTAATAATGGAAGTTCATAAATTCCCATCTGAGCCTTTTGTTCTGCACTACCCTTTGGACTTTGATTGTTCGAATCTTTTGCTTTGTCTTACCTCTTTGGTTGCAGGTACCTGATTCTTTCGATATGCACCATCCTTTAGGCTTTGTATATTGTTAACGCTTTTGTGTGCCACTCCTCGGGCTTGGACGTCCTAGTTCGTTGTTGTCCGGTGTGCTTGGTTAGCTTATCCACAAGTAGGACCCAAGGACTTATCCGACCTCCATCCAGGAGGCACTCCAGCCGGGCGTTTTGAAGGCTTGTCCGTTGCCTTGACCAGGCCATGGCGGGATCAAAGACTTACTCCATTCTCCCTCTAGGAGGTGCTCCAGCCAGGCCTTATAAGCGGGACTAGAGACTGGTCGGTGCCTTGGATTGGCCATAGCGTGGCGTGTTTAAGGTCTTACTCCTTCCTCTCTCTAGAAGGCACCTTAATCTGGCCATAGCGTAGTGCGATCATGGGCTTGCAGATACTTTAACCTAGCTATAGCGTGGTGCAGATAAAGGATTACCCCGACCTCCATCTAAGAGGTGCTTTGACCTGGCCATCTTGGCGTGGACAAAAGCTTATGACCGTTTTAGGTGGTTTCCAAGTTTAAGGAGAATTCTACTCCCGACTATGTAGATTTTCTTAGAAAAAAGGTGCTTTATTCATCCAATGTTGGAAAATACGATCGCAAATATTCCGCGTTCCATGTTCTTGGAACCATATTGCCATTTGGTCGACATAATTTGTAAGCTCCTGGAGAAATTACTTTGCACACATTTAAAGGACCCTCCCAGCTTGGTCCTAGCGGTTCGTTTGCAGGATTTCTAGTGTTTTCCATTACTTTTCGGAGCACTAGATCTTCTTCTTGAAATGATCTTGTCTTTACTTTTAAGTTGTAGTATTTTGATATTCTTCTTTGATACTCGGTAGTTCGAGTGGCTACTTCATCTCTTAGTTCATGTATAAAGTCCAATGACTCTTTTTTTAACTTTTGGTTTGGATCAAATGTGTATGCAATTCTTCGATAGGAAGGTATTTCAATTTCGATCAATAACATTGCTTCAAACCCGTATATTAGAGAGTAAGGGGTATGACTTATAGCAGTTTTGGTGGATGTACGATATGCCCAGAGTACAAGTGGTAATTCTTCCACTCAATTTCCTTTGGCCTTATTTAGCCGTTTTTTCAAGATAGTCTTAATAGTCTTGTTGGCTGCTTCGACAGCTCCATTAGCCTTTGGATGTGCTACAGAAGAATTTTTTTTGATGATTCCATTCTTATGGAAAAATCGAGAAAACTCTTCACTTTCAAACTGTGTTCTATTATCTGACATAATCTTGTAAGGGATCCTAAATCTATTGATGATTTTCTTAATAACAAATCTAAGTACTTTATTAGAAGTGATTTTAGAAAGCGGTTCTGTTTCTACCCATTTAGTAAAGTAATTAATGACAACTATAGCATACTTTGCCCCTCCTTTAGAAATTGGCAATGGTCTTATCAAATCGATTCCACATACATCAAAGGGCCATGGACTGATGATCGGGATTAATTGGCTTGGTGGTAAATGGGGAATCTTTGAGTATTTTTGGCACCCTTCACATTTCTTTACATGCTTAATAGCTTGACTAGTCATTTGAAGCCAATAGAAACCTTGTCTTATTACTTTTTTTAGCCAATTTTATCCTATTGGAATGGTCTCCATAAAATCCTGCATGTGCTTCTTTTAGTAATTTTATCCCATCCTTAGAACTTACACATCTTAAGTATGGAAGAGCGTATCCTTTCTTATAGAAAATTCCATCCACATAGTGAAGGTCGGAGCTTGACGCCTGATTCTCATAGCTTCCGTTTTTTAGATGGTAATATTCCATTGGTAAGATATTCTACAATCACTACAACAAAATGGTCTATTAATAGCAACAAGGGATTGCACTGAAACCTGCCTTGCTATAGTTAAGTATACCAGTGGTTACAACGTCTAAGACGGCTTGTGTGCAAGCAATCTTTAAGAAAATTGTTATTTTGGCGGTCATATTCTATGTGTTTCCCTCTTCTTATTATTCGGCCGCCATACTTTGCTTTTCCCTTGACTTCCAATTTCCCTAAATCCTCTCCATTTCACTGACAAATCACCTCTCCACTCTTGAATTATCTTCAATCACTAATCCCTCTTCGCTCTGAAAGCTCGATTCTGCCACTCGCTCTATTCCCTCACTGCGCGATTCTTCAGCGACGCCGATTCCTCCATGAAGCTGAAGCACGATTCCGCAACGAAGCACGATTCAAGACTTCTTAGGCACAATTCTGCAACAAAGCTCTATTCCTCGACCAAGCTCGATCCCTTAACGAAGCTGAAGCACGATTTCAATTTTTGATCACACTTTATTCCCCGAGTAAGCGCGAAGTTGACTGTAGGTACATCTTCCTATTTCTGTTTTTTTAATTGTGCATTTAATGGTTGGATTAAATTATTCTGAATGGTCTTAATTGTGCTGTTTAATATTTATAACTTTCGATTTTGGCTTGCTATTTTTTTATTTTCCATGTTTGTAAATTAAATAATGTTGTTTAGCTGATTACAAATTAGTTCAACATGTAGATTCATTCATATTATGCAAGTTAGTTGGGATTGAAATAATTCATTAGCTAATTCATGATGGGTTGCTTGTTTTTCTTGTCGTTGGCTGTTGCTTTGAGAGGAACTGTCTTGCATATTTCCATTGTTCATGTTTAGCTGCTGCTTTTTGCTGTTGGTTGTTGCTTTGAGAGGAACTGTCTTGCATATTGCCATTGTTTGGGTATTTTATTATGAAGAATGTTAAAAAATAGTATAATTTACTCTATAATTGTTTTAATTATTTTACTTGTGTGTGTATTCTTTTAAACATGAATAGCAGTGAGAACTAGTTGTTAGTGTCTATGTGGATTATTTTTGCTTCCCATGCGTGTATTTGATGTATTGCTATTTGTAAACAAACAATATGCTTTAGTCATGTATCATTTGTGTGTGCAAGAACCATGATGTGCTTCGTTGTATTTAATCATTTACTTTATGGATTTTTGATAACTTATGTGTTATTGTACATTACATGTTTATTTTTTGTGTAATTTTGATATAGACTTGAAATATCTATTTGTTGCTGCTTACATGTACTAATCTAGTGACATTTGTATTACAGTGTAGATCTACATGCATGTCATGTGGGTTTATTTCAGTTGCGGAGCTAGATGTTTGAGTCGCTTACAAAGACTGATAATGCTTCTTTCAGGTATGATGATTATATTACTTTTCCTTTTCCATTTGATTCTTTTTGAACTATTTTATATTTTTTTCTCCGACAAAATCACAATCAAAATATGTTGTAGGAAGATTGTCCTACCATTTTTGCTTACCCATATAATAGTATTTACCGAAAACAATTATTTATGGTAATAAAGCCCGTGACACAGGGTTCAAAGGTGATGGATTTGAGAACAAAAAAACAACTCTCTTCTTTTATTTATAGAAAATAATAATATTTACTGAAGAGGAAATGAAGTTTAATTTACCAGTAAATACGTTCGAATATGTATGATGAACAAGAAAGGATAACGATGGTTTGTAGATATAAAAAATAGCATAGTAATTACTTTGTAACTTGAAGTATCTTTTGACAAACTAATATGAAACTGAATATAAATATGAAACTGAACAACCTAATAAGTATCCTTTGCAACCTAATAACAATTTCAAATTTTGTAAATCTTACTATCCTCTTTAAAATTTTGAACTGAATATGAAACTATTTTATTATATGTATTTTGCATTTCATGATATCTGTAATTGGAACAGAACTATAAATAACGTGCATGTCCCTATTCAGCCTTATTATGTGCCTAAAGTAGATCAAAAAATAAATTTTATGTAGATAATTTGTGGCATGAACCTGATATGATCTGATACAATATTGTACTTCTGACATTAGCTTTATTTAATCTTGCATGAATGCTCTGTTTTGTTCTGTTATTTTTTTCTTGCTTATGTAACTACGTAATGTATTGGCAAGGCAGATTATGCTTACTGGGCCTGATGATCGTGCCTCTGTTTGAATGCAAGCGAGCTAAATTAATATCGTTTGATTCAATGGTACGTGTATATTAAAGGACCCTTTAGAAGAAAGTGGCAGATTTAATTAATGGACGTATCATTGTAGGACATGCTTTACACCATGATCTGAAGGTTGATTTTCTTTCCTTTTCCCTTTTTCGTTGGCACACAACTAATACTGTTGTGTTGTTTGATATTTTATGCTTTATGTTGCCTTCTTTTCAGGTGCTACTACAGAGTCATCCAAAGAAGGATATAAGGGATACTTCAACTTATCCACCATTTCTTAGGTATATACTTGTCTTGCATTTTAATATTTTTTTCTCAAAACGATTTTTTAAAATGCTAATACTGGCTTTAGGAAGGATGGGAAGAAAAATTCTCTAAAGCATCTTGCTGCTGAAATACCTGGTGCAATAATTCAACAACAACAATATTGCCCTGTAAATAATCTAACTGTTGTTGTTGTTGTAGTAGTAGTTGCTATTTATTGTTATTGTTAAATTTTATAGTTTGAAATAATAAAAATATAGAAGTGCTATAATGCACAACTCTCATGACCTATACAAATATTCTGTATTAACGTCAAATCAATAGCTGTAAGAGACCCTTTTTGAATTTTGAATTTGCTAGTGCAAATATTCTTCCTTCCAAACCTACATGAATAACTGCAAATATAGAGTGTGGATTATTGGAAGGAACTTGTATATAAAATATAAAATTAAAAAGTGAATATAACATCCTCTTTTGATTCAGTAATATAACATCCTCTTTTGACTCAGTGTGTGTGTGTATAAACAACTTTACTAGGAATTTTTTTTCGTAAGTGAGTATAGCTAAATCATATGAATTTATGAACATTATCCGATTGATTTGAATTGTTGTTAGGCATACTAAAGTGAGTATAACCTCTCTTTAAAATTATAGTGAAACTAATATATACATTATAAATTATAGTGAGTGTAATTCATCTTGTCTTCATTTTTAATATATCTTCTTTCAATAATCTTAGTGCTCCATATACTATACTTGTTTGCAAGGATTTAATCTCTGGTAGTAAATTTAGTTTCACCTTTCTCAGTCGATATATAGCTTTAATAATTTGATCATTACTGAGTATATCAATCTATTTTTGATTATACAACTTATATATACACATACATGACTTGAATTTTACTCAAGTTTAATTGTTTATTTAAATTTAATCCCTAAAAATAGAGAAAAAAATATAGGATTTAAATTGAATTTAAATCTAAAATCCAATGTGATGGATATTGACGATAAGTATATATGATATCTTGGAATTTGACTGCTGTTTTGTTCTTGCATAGATGAACTTGAACACTAACGAACCTAAGGCAAAGCTCTTGCTGTGTCATTTTGCAACTTATTTATGTTTAAAAAGTAAATAGCAGCAGTATTGTAGTTTCATCCTCTATATCATATGGTAAATCATCAATTAGAATGTTTAAGTTGTTGTCTTCATAAGTGGTATCTATGTTTTGATTCCGCACATCGTCTGATTTTTGTTGTGATGTTGTTTTTTCGGTTTCAGAATTTAAATGACGGTATCTACCATCAGTTTTAGCACTGCTGAAGCAGTTTCAGATTCAACTGCTAGTCCACTAACATCAGTTTTAGGAATAGCTAAAGCAGCTGAGTAAGATCCCTTATTCTGAGCACTTTGTTTATGTTTTTCATTGTCTTGATTGAATTTTCTCCTTGCCAAGTTGCCTTTTTTGCAAGATTCTCACCTAAATTAACAGTTGCTTTTGGCATCTAGAGTTGAATCTAGAGTTTAGTTGGGTCTGTATGAATGAGAAAAGAGGGCAAAGATGGATCAGGTGAACTCCATTAAAGTTGCTTATAACACTACAGTTTAGAGTTTACACTGCAGCATATTTTGTGAACATGTCTTATATTGTAATCACAGTCGCCAAATCCAAATTTTACAGTAAAATATTACTTCATAAAAGAAGGATTGTGGTAATAGCACTATTTATTATGGTAAATTGTGGTATACAAGCTAATGATGTAAAGAGTATTTTGTTCAGACAAAATAAATATAGAAAACTTTTGCTAATGTTTTTACTAGATGACATCTTAAACATTTAAAAAATGCCTTGGCATGTGATGATCCATTTTTGTTTTCATAGTGTTTGGTTGCTGGAATAAGAAATGCACCTTGATAGTTCCAAATATTCAAACATCCAAAGAATTTGGATGTCTTTTACTGTTTTATTATCGACCAAATATATAGGATCCAAAAACTGACTGATTCGACATTAGTTTGTTAGGAAATCCAATGTTAGTTAGACGATTTGCCACCTTGCAATATATTAAGTTATGGACTATAAATTGTAATAAATTATAGTACATTTTATAATTGATTTCAGAGATTTCAGTCCAGTTATGGGTGATTGTTGACTAAAAATATGCAATTTTCTTTTTAAGGTTATTTTGAGTTGTGGCTGTTTCACAAGATATTTATTTCAAAGATTTCAGTCCAGTTGTGGCTGTAAAGGAGGCTGTCTCACAAGATATTTATTTCAAATAATTCCTGGTGCTTTTGGATTATTTGTCGTTAAACTTGTATTCATTGTAATCAATTTGTAATATATAGCTATAACAAATTAATTAATATTTTAATTCCTAGTTCCTGATAGCTTAATGTGAAATCAACCTGGTCCTTTTCAAAGAAACACTGTAATACAAATTGATTACAATGTTGAATACACTGTGTTTGCACAAAAAATGGGCAAACACCTCCAAGTCGTATGATTTAGTTGATTTTATGTTGTTCTTAGTGATTTGGGTGGTTTATGCAAATATGTAAAAAGCAGGCACTAAACTGTAAAAGACACACAAATTTATAGTGGTTCGGCCAGAATGTGCCTACGTCAACTTTATATGTTATTCTCCTTTACTGTTCAGATTACAAATACAAAGCTTTGATTACAAGTGTATGAAAGTTGTTTGAAAGTTCCTTCCATGCTTGAGCTCTCAAACTTGTCTGCCATTGTTGCACCCTGCCCCTCTATTTATAGAGTGAGGCTGGGGGCAGGGGTCCTGGAGGTATATAGCTGCTGGTGGGCCTGGGCTGGAGAAATCTGGCCTGGAAAATTTGGATCGGCAAGGCCCTGGTTCGGTGGTGGTTGGTCTGGCTTGGTCTTGGAGGTGAGATGGTTCGGTAGTGGTAAGGACATGGGTTGGTTCGGTGGTAGTTGGTCCGGCTTGGTCTTGGAGATGAGATGGTTCGGTGTAGGTTGATTCGGTGGAAGCTGGTCCGGTGAAGGTTGATTCGGTGATGGTTGGAAATGGATTGGTTCGGCAGGTATGGAAAGGGGCTGGTTCGGCAGGGAATGGTTCGGGGGCACCTTCTTTGCCTTTGGATCGGAAGTATCTCCTTTGCCTTTGGATCGGTGGTGGTGGAAATGCACCCAACACTTGCCCAACAAAGTGGGGCATATGCCAGCGTATGTCGCGCTTTGTTAGTTTGGATAGCTCCATTCGGTCCTAAGCGCCGAACCGTTTGGTCCGGTCACCTCATGCTCGCCTATAAGTAGGTGCCTCATGCCACCGTTATTCCCTACCAACCGAAATAGCCGAATCAGATTCCTTTCTACCGGATTAACCTCATTACCGAATCACGTTTGACTACCGAATCATGTGAGTTAACCTTCTCTTGCCGAATGA
Organism: Allium cepa; assembly: GCA_030765085.1. NCBI lineage: Eukaryota > Viridiplantae > Streptophyta > Magnoliopsida > Asparagales > Amaryllidaceae > Allium > Allium cepa. The sequence continues at coordinate 749,862,461 of CM060931.1, read as the reverse complement.
CTTTTACGTTTGAAATGACGAATGAACTCCGTGGAGTTCGAGTGCCGAATGGGTCTTGTGCCTCGGACCACCGAATGGGTTTGAGAAGCATCAGCGCCGAATGAACTTTCGGTTTTGAACTACCGAATGTACTTATGTACTTGAATTACCGGATGAAACCGGAGACTTCGAGCACCGAATGTACTTTTATATTTCCTTTACCGAGTGAACTTGAGAGTTTGAATGCCGAATGAACTTTTGGTTTTGAACTACCGAATGTTTTTCTATGCTTTGAATTACGAGTGAAATTCCAGAATTCATACACTTGCTTGTTTATATCTTTTGTTTCTAACAACGTGTTTTCTTGTGTTGCAGATAAAATGTCTCATAAAGTGGAAACTCGATCAGAAAAAAGAAAATCTACGGACAGAAGAGTGCCCCCCGTTGTGCCCCCAGCCCAGCCAGGACTGGGACGACAGGGATCCACCCCGAGATCACTAGTGGATGGATATGGCCCTCAGGAGCTCCTGAATTCTCCTCCTGACTGCTTTCCGAGCTCGCTCAAAGAGGAGCAGCTTGATGTCATCTCTCGCTCCTTTGGGATTGACAGAGCGAGTATGCTGTTGCTGGGGGATGGAGTGATGCCGTACAATCCCCCTGAAGGATATTTCACATATAGCAGGTACCATTGCATGTGCGAGGCCATTCCTCCCATTAATGCTAGGATAGTCAGTTTCATCACTTACCTGAAGGTGGCCCCTTTCCAGCTCCAACCCAACTCTTATGCCATCTTGGTGAGCCTGTTCGTCATTTTCCAGAGAAAATATGGGCGTCCTCCTTCCAACCGGGAGATCCGGTATTTGTACAACTTGAGAGGCTATAAGAAGGGTCTCCATATATCAGCTTGGAGTCGGCCGTGTCCTTCAAGCCGGTCCTGGACTTATATTCGAAGTTCAGCATGTTCAAGAAAGAATGGTTTTTCGTCAAGGACGACTCCGTTTCTATCCATCGCTTCACCTCTGGATGTAAGTTGAAACTTATTTGTAACTTCCATTTTAATTGCAACGCTTCTTCTTATGTGTTTTTATTTCTTGCTAGCGATAGGTGGCTTTGCAGTCGTGTAGAGCGATCGCTTGGTTCAGATGGTTGCGGATATAGAAGCCATTTCGGTAAGGGATCGGTCAGCTTCTTATCTGATCAGGAATGCTACCCTTCTGCAGCACAACTTGATTCTGCCACGTCAGTCTGTGGTTAAGAAGAGAGATACAGCCGAGGAGAGGGCTGCCAAAGCTAAAGGCGTGACCATGACGAAGAGCAGCAAGAGGAGACCCTTCTTGGTACCTCCAGTCGCCGGGGGAAAGAAGCTCAAGAAATCTGATGGATCCTCTCCTAGCACATGTCCAGATGTTCCGGAGGAAGAGGACGTGGAGGAGGGAAAAGGCGAGGATGAAGGAGGTGAAGCGGAGGGTGGAAGTGGCAGAGAAGGTGACGGCGAAGGTCATGGTGACGATGGTGGCGAAGGACAGAGCGGTGATGGCACCGGGGCTTTGTCTTCTAGGCAAGTAGGTGAGATCCAAGAGTGGACGGATGAGGCTTTCCACCAGGCTTTTGAGGGGTCGGAGGAAGGATCGGCCTTGGTGGAGAAGGCGAAGAAGGCGGGCAAGGCCGGAACTGGCGCCGATCCATCTTCTAAGAGCCCTTCAGCTAGGGCAGCTCCGGCGATTCAAGGTGAATTTTTGACTCCTCTCTATTCTCCCTAACTTAACATGTTTCTTGGATTATAGTTTCATGCATGCTTGTATCACTTGGTTCTTATTCCAGGAACGGGTAAGGTGGCCAAGACATCAGATATTCGGCACCGCCTCGAACAATACAAACTGCTCAAAGCTTCTACTAAACCGAAGCCTTCGGCTAGCCGCCCCGAGGATGTAGTTGGCTACCGTTCTCTTCTCGGGGTCATTGAGGAGGGTATCCAAAGGAAAAAGAGAGGCCGCTCCTTGTTTGAATCTCTATCTCGTCCTCAGCCCCCAACTCAGCCTCTTCAGGATGTCGCGGAGGAGGATATAGAGTTTGTACCTTCCCAGCAGCCGTCCGAAAACCCTACTGTTACCCTCAATAGATCACCCCGGCTTGGCTCGCAACCCATTCGGGGGTCATCCGGACCTGGATCCGAGTTCCCATGATATCTCTTTTGATGAGGTTACCGGTGAGCACCTCCTACCCCGCAATCCTATGGTAAGGGTGCTTGATGAGGCTAAGTCTTTGGATCTCGACTTGTTGACCACTCGGATTGTAACTATGGGGGATGAGGCCAAGACGAACATCGATAGGGTGGCTGAGGAGACCAGGAAGCTGATGGCGCATCATGCCCAACTGGTCAAGGCAGGAGAGGAAATCGGAAGTGCTAACATTCGGTTGCGGCTAATGGTTTCCGATCAGGCCAAACAGCTTGCCGATCAGGCCATCCAGATCTCCCAGCATGAGGCGGCCTCTAGACGGCTAAAGAAAACTATGGAAGAGGCCAGCAAGGCAGAGTTGCGAAAAATGGAGGCCGCTTGCAAGAAACGAATTGACATGGCCATTGCAACGGTAGATGAGGTTCGGAGAGCGGATCTCGAGCAGGTAGAGGAGCTATCTGGAAGGCTTGAAGCTGCAGAGCTTGCTCAGGTCAAGCTAAAGGAGGAGATGGAGGTGATGAAGAGATCCCTTCAGGCCGACTACTCGCGATACCGATTGGAGAGGGATGCTGCCGTTGCAAAGTTGTCGGCTTCTGAGGCCCGTATGAGGGAGTTTGAGGAGAACGAGGGGATGATGGATGATATGCTGCAGGATATGTATTTCCGTACTTGGAAGCAGGGCAACTTATCCTGGATGGATGATTATCCCCGGGTCATGGCTAGGATATATCTTCGGGCTTTGGAGGAGGCTAAGGCTGAGGCAGATAGGGAGGGTGGTGTAGCTTTCAGAATGGATGCGGTCACGGCCCAGTTTACTGAGGAGGAAAAAGTGGCGGTGAAGGAAGGCATGTGGCTGCTTACTGCCGAGGAAGTGGGTGTGCAGTTGGAGGATGATGGTCAGGGAGCAGATGCTGGTAAGTCTTCCCTCTCAATCTTTCCTTAACTCGATTGCTTATCGTTTATCTAATAGATTCTTTTCCTGAATTGGACAGGTGGGACCTCTGGTCAGCATGTTGGGAGTTCTGATCCTGCGGTCAAGTAGATCCCGGAGGGCTAGCAGGATAGATGCGGAGCCCTACTGCAGCTGATTATATTTTGGTTTACCTGTCATTCCTGAACATACTAGTCCAAAACATTAATGTACTTTCAGGCTGTAATTATGTAATTATGTCATTGTAACGAATGATTTTATTCTTATCATATAATTTTATATTCTAAGCTGATTCTGTCATATTTGAATGCTGTCGTCATTTTGATGTGTTGCATAAGAAATATAGTTGTGTATATGCATGTGCTTCAATCGTTTTTGATGCTAAGCTCTTGCTTAAAATATAATTTCATGTCTCGCAATGTTAGTGTGATGTGTGAATAAATTATAGCCACATGTTTATGCACAAGAAAATAAAGTACCGCCCTTCATGCTTTAGTTGTAGACGGTGACTTTGAATGTCATGTGTGACTAAGTATGGAATGCAGCTGAGTGACCTGCCATCCAGTTGTGAGTTTTTATTTCCGTTAGCGAGTGTCTCCTATTTTGCGCCCTGTACTTTAAGGGTCGTTATAGAGGATAGTACGAAAGTTTTTAAATAGAATGGAAATATAAGAAAATAGTAAAACTTCCAATCACGGAAGGCCGTCGATATGCTTAAGTTCATGGCAAACGGGTTTTGTAGTCTCTAGCTGTGGGTCTTGGAGACATTTGACACCCATCTTACGCCTCCATGGGGAGTTTTCTTTTTTACCACAGCCGTACTTAAGACATATCGGAGCCGAGATCGCGCACAGTAACTACCCGGGCAATTATGGCTCGTAATCATGGGTATTATTTGATTTACCATGGCTGGCTAGCGTGGGTGCCGATCGTCAACTGTGAACTGCCCCTGGCTGGCCACACCTTATGTTGGGGCTTATAATCGGTTCACAGTTGCCGGCGAGCCGAACGCCGTAATGAGCTGCCTAGGCTATTTTCGGCCTCCTCGGTGGCTTATAATTGGCTCATTACACTTGGCTTTGAGGGCCATCGCGAGCAATGAGTTAACTCGCAGCAGAGGGATGTCGGAGCAAAAGTATCTCATTGGCGAGGGCATAGATTCGTATATTACCTATTAGGCCTTGTCCAGGTGAAGTTGTGTTGTGATGTGCCTTGAATGGAAATGTCGTTCACACGGGATTTTGTTCAACAGAAAAGGATAAAACTCAACAAGTAGCCAAGACATAAAGGAACAAGTTAACAGGAGACAAGATTTTTAAACTGGTTCGGCATGAAAATGCCTACGTCCACTGATTCTCTTTGTTAATTCACTTTATATGGGTAGTACAAGTTAGGAAAAGTATCGACGAAGGTGTTGGATGTTCCATGCCCTCTGGAACACCTCTTCGTCCACTGTTGACAAAATATAAGCTCCGTTGTGGAGATCTTTATGAATTACATAGGGCCCGTCCCAGATTGGATCTAGCGCTCCAGGGCGTGGGAAGATCCGTTTGAGGACAAGATCTCCTTCCTGTAAGCTGCGGTGCTTGACTTTGGAGTTGTATTGCGTTGCCACGTTTTGCTTGTGAGCTGCCGCTTTGAGTGCTGCATCATTTCTTCTCTCTTCAATCAGATCCAAAGACATGTGGAGGAGTTCTTCGTTCTCTTCTGGGTTGTAGTGGATCCTACGGTGGGAAGGCACTACAGTTTCAACTGGGAGCATGGCCTCCGATCCGCATGCCAAAGAGAAAGGAGTATGCCCTGTTGATGTTCTGTAAGATGTGCGGCAGGCCCAAAGTGCCGTAGGAAGTTCATCCACCCAAGCGCCTTTTGACTTTTCAAGTTTCTTCTTGATTAGAGTTTTGAGAACTTTGTTGACAGCTTCGACTTGTCCATTTGCCTGGGGATAAGCCACAGATGAGAAGCTTTTGTGAATTCCATGATCTTGGCACCAGTTGGCGAACTCCTCGCTGTTAAACTGAAGTCCATTGTCCGATATGATTTTGAGGGGGACCCCGTACCTGCACAGAACATTTTTGATCAAGAAGTTAATAATCTTTGCCGAAGATACTTTATTTAGAGGTTCCGCTTCCACCCATTTGGTGAAATAGTCCACTGCCACTATAGCATATTTTGCCCCGCCTCGGCCCATAGGCAGTTCGCCAATCAAGTCAATTCCCCATACTGCGAAGGGCCAAGGGCTGATCATCTGAGTAATCTCATTTGTCGGCAATCGAGGAATCTTAGCAAATTTCTGTCATCTGTCACACTTTTTGGCGAAGTCCAAGGCGTCCTTGTTCAAGGTAGGTCAGAAATATCCATATCGGAGTATCTTCTTTGTCAGAGTTTGCCCTCCAGTGTGGTCTCCGCAGCTTCCCTGGTGGATGTTGGATAAGATTTCCTTGGCTTCCCTTCCAGCGACACATCTTAATAAGGGGTTAGAGAAGCCGCACCGGTAGAGGATTCTTTCTTGCATTATGTAGTGGGAAGCTTTCCTCAAGATTTTCCTGACCTCGCTACGCTCGCCGGGCAATGTGCCATCTTGTAAGTATTTCCGGATAGAAGTCATCCAAGTTTCCTCTTCGATTGCAGCTATCAGATCCTCTTGTTCGAAGCTCGGGGCTAGTTGTTTTGAGATGGCTATCGTTCCGGAATGGAGATGTTCTTCATGCTAGCTTGCTTTGCCAGTTCGTTGGCCTCTTGGTTCTCCTCTCGAGGAATGTGTTTGATTAAGTAGTGATCCAACCGATTGAGTAGCAGCTTGGTTTTCTTCAGATATGCTGTGAGTCGTTCTCCTCGAGTCTGAAACTCTCCTAGTATTTGACTTACAATGAGTTGAGAATCACTATGAAGACATAAAGAACTGACTCCAATTTCTAAGGCAAGTTCTAATCCAGCTATTACAGCTTCATATTTAGCATCGTTGTTGGTGGCATTGAATCCCAACCTTAGGGCATAGTGCAGCTTCCTTCCCCTAGGAGTGATTATTACAACGCCTACCCTCGAGCCTTGTTCGTTTGATGCTCCATCTACAAAGAGATTCCATTTGATGTCTTCTGCTATTTCAGATTGCTTCTTACCTTCGTTGGTAGTGAATTCGGCAATGAAATTGGCCACGGCTTGTCCCTTGATGGCGGTGCGAGGATGGTAGGTGATATCGTATTGACTCAGTTCAATGCACCATTTAAGTAGTCGTCTAGAAGTGTCACGGCGATGGAGTACCTGCCTTAGCGGTTGATCGGTTAGAACTCTGATGGAATGAGATTGGAAATAGTGTCGAAGTTTCCGCGATGTGATCAGTAAACAATACGCTAACTTCTCAAGTTTAGGATATCTGGCTTCTGCCGCCGTAAACCTCTTGCTTACAAAGTATACCTGCCGTTGCGCGCGGTTGTCTTCTCTTACCAAAGCGGCGCTTAGAGCATGAAATGATACAACAAGGTATAGGTATAGCTCTTCGCATTCGTTCGGCGTTGAGAGTACTGGTGGTTTTTGGAGGTGTTCGATTAGGTTATGGAAGGCTGTTAAGCAGTCGTCGATCCATTCGAACTTTCCTTTGTCTTTCTTTAGAGCTTCGAAGAAGGGGACACACTTGTCAGTCGCTTTAGAGATGAATCTGCTTAGGGCGGGTACTTTCCCGTTCAGGATTTGCATTTCTTTTCGAGTGGATGGTATCTTGATGTCCTTCAGGGCTCGAACTTGTTCGGGGTTTGCTTCAATTCCCCTGGCATGGACGATGAATCCCAAGAATTTTCCTGACGATACTCCGAAGGAGCACTTTAGTGGATTCAGCTTCATTCCATATTGGCGAAGCACTTGAAACATCTCATTCAGGTGGCTTACATGATCATTGGCTTTCCTTGATTTTACCAGCATGTCATCCACATAGACTTCCATAGTCCGTCCTATCAGTTTTGCAAACATCTTGTTGACGAGGCGCTGGTAAGTGGCTCCGGAATTTTTAAGTCCGAAGGGCATTACCCTGTAGCAATACAATCCCCGGTCAGTGATGAAACTAGTGTGGTCTTGATCGGAGGCGTGCATAGGAATTTGGTTATATCCTAAGTATGTGTCCATAAAAGATAAGAGATCGTGCCCAAACGTGCTGTCCACAAGTTGATCGATTCGGGGGAGTGGGAAGCAATCCTTTGGGCAAGCGTCATTTAAGTTGGAGAAGTCAATGCATGTTCGCCACTTCCCATTAGCCTTCTTTACCAGTACCGGGTTGGCGATCCATTCTGGATAGATGGCTTCTCGTATGAAGTTATTGGCAAGTAGGTTCTTTACTTCTTCCTCGAGGGCCGCCGATCGTTCTGCCCCCATACTTCTCTTTTTCTGCTTTACTGGCACCTTGGTAGGATCGATGTTCAGTACAAGGCATGCAACGTCTGGGGAGATTCCAGTCAAGTCAGTGTGCATCCATGCAAATACATATAAGTTGTGGCGGAGGAAATCAATGAGTTGATCCTTCAATTCTGCTTTTAGCTGAGATCCAATTTTCAATAGTCTACTCGAGTCGTGTTTGTCTACGGATACAAACTCCGTAGCCTCTACAGGCTCGGCGGTAGCCCCCTCCTCTCCGTCCCTGGGGTCTAGTTCGTTGAAAGGATCACTTGTATATCGAAGAGGAGGGGTTTTCTTTAGTTGCTATGCTTCCGATTTTTTCGTCCAGAGAGCAGTCTCTGCATTCTTCCCCTTATCCTTTCTGCGGTTGTTGCGAAGTTCAGTTACATAGCAATCTCGAGCAGCGTCTTGATCTCCCTCTACTTCCCCTATTCCGTTGTCTGTTGGAAACTTCATCTTTCGGCACCATGGGGCCAGGACAATTTGGAAGTCAGACAAGGCTGGTTTTCCTAAAAAGGCGTTGTAGGCCGAGTGGTTTTCTATCAGCAAAAATGTTTGCTTCCGCACAACCGAGCGGGGATGGCTTCCTATTTCGACAAAGAGGTCCAGTTGCCCGAGGGGCATCTTCGCATCTCCAGTGAAACCGGGCAGTGGTTTGTTGCAGGGAGACACATCCTTCATTGACAGCTTCATTTTGTCGAAATCATGTTTGAATAGGATATTTACTGAGCTTCCATTGTCTACTAAAACTCGAAAAACTTCGGCTGGACCGAACCATGCAGAGATGACCATAGGATCCATGTGAGGGTATTGCCTTCCCTCTAGGTCACGTCTACTGAATGTGACATCATCATTCTCTTTCCGCTTCGGGTGGCGTTCTTCTACAACGGAGTTAACGCGGTCTTCTTTGCTTCTAAGTGACTGTCCATATCTCTCCATCTCTGCCCAGCTTCTGTCGGTGATGTGTGGTTCTCCCGATATGGTATGGACCACTATCCTTTCCTGACTGGAGCCACTGGTGTTGCGACTTCCTCTGCCCATATCTTGGGGAGGTAGCCTTGGGTTTTCATTGGCAGGAGCTGGAGTCCTATTCTGACTTTTCATATAGCGTTCCAGTTTCTTCCTTCTGATGTGTTCTTCAATCAAGTCCCGGAGGTGATGGCATTCATTGGTGTCATGCCCATGAGATTCGTGGAAGCGGCAGAACATTCCAGACTTAATTGCGTTATCCGATTCCTTCTTGTGCGGGGGGCGTCTATATTTAACTTCGTCTTGTGTAGCAAAGAAGATGTTTTCGATTGTTTCTTTCAAAGGAATGTAGGAGTCAAATCTTGGTCCTGGTCGATATAGACGTTTTCTCCCTTCCTGCCCCCAGCATTGTCTCTAGAGTCATTTCTTCGAACATCCTTTGCTGCAGCGGGTGTGCTACCATGAGCCGCCTTAGTTTGTTGCCCTGCCTGCCTCTCAGTGGCAGCATCCTCGAGTCTCATATACTTTCCGGCTTCTTGGAAGAAGTCGGGTAACGTAGCTGGTTTTTCTTTCGTTAGTCTTCTGGAAAATTTAGTATCCGGACGCTCACCACTGCAGAGGGCCATTAGGATAAGCTTCTCATCGGCGTCTTAGACTGCGGCCGCTGCGGCTTTGAATCGGGTTAAATATTTTTGCACCGTTTCTCCAGGTTTCTGCTTGATATTAGATAATGAATAAGCATCCTTGGGTTGCTCCACATGAATGCGGAATTGGCTGATGAATTTTTCCTTCAACATTTCCCATGAGCTGATGGATCCTTGGAGTAGATGGCAGAACCAGGATGTAGCTAGATCTGCCAAGAATAGCGGGAAGCACTTGCACAATACTCCTTCTGTTGCTCCGCTCATGAGCATATGCTGTGTGTACCTCTGCAAGTGCACAATGGGGTCAGAGGTTCCCTTGTAAGGTTCCATTGTTGGCATTTTCCATTCTCGTGGGGTGATGGCAATTTTGATATTGCGGGTGAAGGGGCTGGTGACCCTAGCGCCTATCCCTCGATCTCTTTGATTTCGTCGGATGCACTCTCTGAATAATCGTGCCATCCTCTCATCAGAATTTGGGGCAGATAAGAATGAGCTTGGTTCTTCCCTGTGGGATCGATCCCGTCCAGACGACCTGTAGGGATGGTATAGTCTATCACTCCTAACGTTTTCCAGTGGCTGCCTTTGGTCTTCTGGGAGCATGCTAGGGTCAGCTACAGTTGGCTCTTGCCTGGATCTTCCCCTGCTGGGTTCTACTCTAAGCACTTTCTCGGGTCCAACTTCGGGCTGGACTCTAGCTCGGCCCCGTTCAGTAGTGTTCCCATGGTAAGGTAGCATGACAGGTTCAGCTACATCCGACCCTCGCCTGGTACCTCCTCTGTTGGGTTTAGTTCCAAGTGTTTCTTTGGGTCAGAATTCGGGCTGAGTCCGAGCTCGGCTCCTATCATTGCTATTTCTGTTGTTAGCCTCTTCGTAGAAGAAAGATCCTTGTCGTCTCCCAGATCCTCCAGACTGGGACTCAGCCCACGATTCAGTGCTGCGGTTAGATTCTTCAGCATCTCTTAAGCGTGACATGAGTCGATCCACTAAGGCTTCTTGTTGGGATGTGAAGCGGTTAGTTACTTCAATCACAACCTTGTCCAGATCTGCCCTAGCAATTGGTTGCTCCGCCGAAGGGGTTGTCGGATTTGTCTGATTCCCATTTGCTGTTGGAGCAGGATGATTCTCTTGATCTGTGATCACTGGATCTGGGACACTGTTAGTTGCGATGTTCTTTCCTTTGCTAACATCTTTCCTCGGCCTGGAAGGCATGTTTTCCAAGCAATGAGCGATGCTGTTAGGAAAAAAGGTTGAGTGGGAGAAGCTGAGGCTTCTAGCTCGAGTTCTCAGTGAAAGCACCAAAAATGTTTGCACAAAAAATGGGCAAACTCCTCCAAGTCGTATGATTTAGTTGATTTTATGTTGTTCTTAGTGATTTGGGTGGTTTATGCAAATATGTAAAAAGCAGGGACTAAACTGTAAAAGACACACAGATTTATATTGGTTCGGCCAGAATGTGCCTACGTCCACCTTTACTGTTCAGATTACAAATACAAAGCTTTGATTACAAGTGTATGAAAGTTGTTTGAAAGTTCCTTCCGTGCTTGAGCTCTCAAACTTGTCTGCTATTGTTGCACCCCTGCCCTCTATTTATAGAGTGAGGCTGGGGGCAGGGGTCCTGGAGGTATATAGCTGTTGGTGGGCCTGGGCTGGAGCAATCTGGCCTGGTAAATTTGGATCGGCAAGGCCCTGGTTCGGTGGTGGTTGGTCCGGCTTGGTCTTGGAGGTGAGATGGTTCGGTAGTGGTGAGGACATGGGTTGGTTCGGTTGTAGTTGGTCCGGCTTGGTTTTGGAGGTGAGATGGTTCGGTGTAGGTTGATTCGGTGGAAGCTGGTCCGATGAAGGTTGATTCGGTGATGGTTGGAAATGGATTGGTTCGGCAGGTATGGAAAGGGGCTGGTTCGGCAGGGAATGGTTCGGGGGCACCTTCTTTGCCTTTGGATTGGAAGTATCTCCTTTGCCTTTGGATCGGTGGTGGTGGAAACGCACCCAACACACTGTAATACTTAGATATCATAGTGTATTTGTTAAGTAAATATTTAATTTTTGTAAAGATCTTTTAAAGGGAAATCAATTTTTCCAATGCATCAAAGCCCTTTGTCCAGGGCTTGTATTTGCATTCCCTTAAGAATTTTATACTTGTAAATATCGATGAGTATTAAATTATCAAGTTTTTTTTAGAAATTTGCTTGTTGCAATATTGTATATGGCGATGGAAAAAGATTGGGTGCATTTACACGGGTAATAGTACAATTTTTTCCAATTTCAGTTGAATCATAGTTTGTTGGTGAATTGGACTGTATCTATATTACGTGCACATTTCCTGATGTTTGAGGCTACTTGAGTGTCACCTATATGCACAAAGTTATTATCTAGGCTATTATGTTGCCGAGTTTCATAACCGAGTATGTTTTATTTGTTGCTCCTGGTTTGGAATGGTCGATGGGTAATCAACTCTTTGGCGAGGAGATGATAAATCTTGTCAGATATGGGGTTCCGTAGTATGTTTATCCCGATTTCGTTTTCATTATTCAAGAAGGTAGAGAGGTCTGCTGCCTTTTGATTTTAGATTTTGTTAGGTTTGAGGGCAGTATGAATTCTAGTACGTAGGTGTAAGGGGGAATAGATTTGCATTAAAGCAGGAATCTTAACTGGGATTCTGATGTTTAGTCTTTTGACAAGGTTATTGCGTGTGATTTTGTTAGTGATATTAGTCAGCAGTGGGATGGTGGAGAGGTTAATGTGCTGGATTTCGGTATTCGTATTGGAGATAAGGCAGGGTCGACTGATGTAGTGGATAATGTGGTTTCTGTTGGGTTTATGAAGGCTACCTGGGCGAGGTCTGGGTGGATGGAGGCGATGGCGATCGACGTAGATTGCTAAGCAGAGGTGGAGAAAACAAAAGAAAAATGTTTTAGTTCATAGTGCAAGACATTAACAGGTGGAGTGTAAATGATTAGGGGTATAGATTGACTGATTTAGTTCATTTTTATGTACCATATTAGGGTATAGATTGATCACAATAACGGTTCATTAGGGGTTATGCTAGTTTCAGTAACTTAGTCTTTGGCGATGCATCCTTTGTGCTTATACATACTTGTATATATTGACTAACATATGTATGTTTGTGTTTCTTCTTCACAGGTGTTGTATGATGCTTTTGAGGTTGATACATGATGTCGCACTCTTTCTCCTTTAAATCGGTCATGCTTATCGACGGCCAATAAAATATTTTTAGTATGTATCATTTTGGTATGCTACACTCAATTTGTGTACTTATGTTTAATTTTTATCAGAAACATTTATGTTTAATTCTTCATGTATGAAATATTATGGATATATACATATATTTTGTGATTTGGCTTATGACTCAATTTGTTGTACTTATGTTAATGTGATGAATGTAGTTTTTTGAGTTATAAGAATGTTATGGCAGCAAAAAATGTGCAATAGAATTTTTTTTATAGCGTTCTAACTATGCAATAAAAAGAAAAATTGTTCAGCTTTCTTATACTATAGCATCATGTTAGTGCTATACAAAATATTTTGCAAAGAGTAAATATTTTTCATAGCAATAAGACGGTGCTATAACAGATAGTAATGAATTTTCTATAGCATTTCAATGTGTCGTAAAAGGTTGACACGATGATTCCATAGCGCGTTCAAATGCTATAATAATATATCATGTCGACATATTTATAGCAACTAAAATGCATCATAAAAGTTCTATAGCACGTTTCATAATGCTATAGAAAAGCTGTTGCACCAATATGGCCAATTTAGATGGCAAGAAAAATACGTTTTCCATTGCAAGTATGACACGCTATAGTATCTACCAGACTTTTTACAACATGTTGATCTATAGAGATTATAGAATTGCTATAGAAAGTCTTTATAGCGGTTTTTACACGCTATAAAAAGTCCTTTTTGTTGTAGTGAATAGGTGTCATCTAAATGTTCTTGTACCAGTTACCTATTCTTGGATGAAGAGGTTCTTCATATGGAATTTTCTTCATCAACTTCTCTATTTTCTCTTTCTTGTGTCATGGCTTGGTCTAGTTAAAACCAATAGGTCTTTCCCTAGTTCAAGCATTTTCTCTTCAATACTGGAATTTGTTTGATACCCTACTGGTACGATACAGGTTTTTGGAGCTCCTTTTGAACTAGCCAATTTTGTTAATGAATCTGCTTGAGAATTATCTCCCTCGAGAATTGGTGTACAGAAAAATCTTCAAATATGGTAATCATTTTTAGCACCTTCTTAACATACAGGGATAGTCTAACGTCTTTAGTTTGATATATCTGCTTTACTGATTTACCATTAGTTGAGAGTCACTAAAGATTTGAATTCGTGGGATCTTGAGTTATAAGGCTAGAGTTAGTCCTGCCACCATCGACTCATATTCAGCTAATTTTTTTGCTGTGAGAAATCCTAGCTTCATCACATAGTGTAAGCGGTGTCCATCTGATGTGATTATGATATACCCTACTCTAGCTACTTGCTCATTTGATGCCCCATCCACAAATAGTCGCCATATGGGCTTTTGATCTTTTTCTTTCTCTGATTGCTCTTTAACAAAGCCTATGCATTCATTGACTAAATCTACTAATACTTGGCCTTTGATTGCTGCTCATGGCTAAAATTCGATGTCATATTGGCTATGTTCAATTCTCCATTTTACTAGCCAATCCGAAGTCTCAAGTTTAATGAAAACCTACTTGAGCAGAAAGTTAGTAAATACTCTGATTGGATGTGCTTGGAAGTATGCTTTGAATTTTCATGTTGTAAGTATCAAATAATAAGCCAACTTTTCTATGATTGGATATCAAAATTCAACATCCTTCAATCGTCTGCCACATAATAAATGGGAAGATGAGTTTCATTTTCTTCTCACCGAATTAACTATATGTTCTGAGACTGCTATGTATAAGTGTAAGCTTTCTCCACTCCCGGGGCTAGATAATATTGGTGGATTTTCCAAATGATTTTTTAATTCTTGGAAGGATTTCTTATAGTCTTCTTCCCACTCAAAGTTCTTTCTTTTCTTGATTACATTGAAGAATGGGATGCATGTATCAGCTGCCTTGGAGATGAATCTGCTCAAAGTGGCAATTCTACCGTTCAAAGCCATTATGCCTTCGCTAGTTTTAGGCTCGGCCATGTCTTTGATAGATTGGATCTGGTCGGGAATAGCTTCAATCCCTTGTGCACTAATAATGTACCCTAAGAACTTTCTGAAATGAAACCCAAAAGAATATTTCTGAAGATTTATTTTCATTTGATACCTTCGTAATACTTCAAGCATTTTTTCAATATCTTTATGGTGACTCTCAGCTTTATAGGACTTTACTAGCATATCATCCACGTAAACCTCCATATTTCGACCAATATGTTCCTTGAACATTCTATTGACTAATCTTTGATAAGTAGCTCCCGTGTTCTTTAGTCCGAAAGGCATTGCTTTATAACAGAAAGTTCCCTAATAGGTAATGAAGCTTGTATGTTCTTCGTCTGGCTTGAACATGGAGATTCAATTATATCCTGAATAAGCATCCATGAGAGATAACATCTTATGTCCGCTAGTCGCATCAACTAACTAGTCTATTCTAGGTGGCGAATAACTGTCTTTCAGGCATGCTTTGTTCAGATCAGTGTAAACGACATAGGTTCTCCACTTGCCATTCGAATTATTTACCAAAACAGGGTTTGCCAACCATTTTGCATTAAAAAAAATCTCGAATGAATTTGTTTTCAAGTAGCTTTTTAACCTCTTCTTTCAAGGCGTCAAATCGAACTTGGTCAAACCACCTCTTCTTGTCGGACAAGAGTCACATTTGGATCAATATTCAATGCGTGGCGCATAACTGATGGGTCAATCCCGACCATATCTAAATGGGTCCATGCAAATACATCTTTTCTAGTTTTAAGGAATTGAATCAAGTCTGCTTGTAAGTTATTCTCTAACTCTTTTCCCACTTTGACTATTTTGGTTGAGTCAGTTGGATATATACATGCTTCCTCAAGATCCTCTGTAGGCTTTATCCTCTCCATTTCTCCTCGACAATCCAGTTATGTGATGATCTCGCCTTCTTCTATAGAGTTATCATCAGTCCTCTTCCCTCTAAGTGAGATGTACCTTTCAAACACACGTTTGTTCATTTTATTAGATCTTATTTTTTCTTTGAATGTTGGATGTAAAAATCCATCATCCAAAGGATGAAAAATAGTAGAAGAATATAGTAAGAAGAGTACTCCCTTTTGTATTGATCGGGAGTTGAAAAATACATTTCGTAGGAGCTAAATTGTTCTCCCCGAATAGTACCTCAAAACCTTTTAGTCAAGAACTTACCATCAAGTATTTGGGTGAGACAAAAGCATCCACCTCATCCAGTGCTGGATGGCCAAAGAATGCATCGTAATATGAAGGTCGATCGATGATCACAAAGAGTGTCTCAAAAGTTCTGTAGCATGGTGGCAGGCCCATCTGTACTAGTAGCTTTACTTGCCCTATCGGTGTCAATCCCTTATTATTGAACCCAAAGATAGGTTCAAGAATAGGCTCCAGTTTATCCTCAAGAATGCCCATCTGATCAAAAGCGTGCTTGAAGATGACGTTAACCGCGCTTTCGATATCTACCAGAATCTTGGATACTATGGAAAGCCCGATTTGAGCAGTGATCATAAGGGAGTCATTATGGGGATGATGGATTCCTTCCTTTAGCTCTTGTGGAGTGATGGCAAGATTTGGCATTTGTATATTAAGTCACGGGTTTTTGAGTGGGGGCTCTTCCTGTACAGAGGACACTCCTTCCCTAGCTTCCTTGATATATTTGTTCTATCTCCCTTATTATTTTTTCGTTGGATGCGGTCCCCCATCAATCACATCAATCCTGTTCAAAGGTGGACTTAAATTCAATGCATCTTCATCCTCTAAAACATTCACAACATTAATAGGGAATTTTTGGGTCCATTGTCAGTTCGTGGTGCTTTCAGTTTATCTTGGACAAACTCTTTCAAATGTCCTTCACGGATCAGCTTTTGAATAATTCCGACTAGAACTTGGCACTCGTCTGTCATATGGCTACCCGTCTGTCATATGGCCAATCGTCTTATGATAAATACAATAATCATCCCCTTTTCTCTACTTGGAGAAGATCTTGGCCTTGAATGAAGTTAGGAAGTTAATCTTTTCTTTAGTTGTGGCGTAGACATAAGACGAAGGTTTATTCAAAGCAATTGAATTGGTGTTGGAGTTTTCCCACCTTGACCTATCGTGTCCTCGATCGAATCCAAATCTTTCAATTTCCTTCTTGGGTTTAGTTTTCCTTTTAGCATAGTATACTTCATCCATTTGAATGAATTTATCAGCTTGAAAGTGAAAATCTTGTAAATTTTTGCATCCATGGACGAAGAGCTCTTTCTAGAATGGCATGTTTTCAATCAATCCCGAGTTCACTACGATTAGCTTATCTCTATCATTCATGTCTTTGGCTATAATGCTTCTACATTGAACCTTTTGAGATAATCACCTAATGATTTTTCTTGCCTTTGCTTGATGTTTTGCCAAGACGGTGTAGTCAATTGTTGGATCTTTGCATATGCAAAAATGACCAGAGAATTTGTAGGAGAATTTTTTCCATGAGTAGATAGTTTTCTCTCGATATTGGCTGTACCATTTTGCAGCAGTCCCTTGAGGTGTTACGGGAAATAGTTTGCATCGCGCTGCACCTGAAGCGTTATAAAGGTTCATTTGGCTATTAAAATCCATTAGGTGGTCATCAGGATCAGTAGTGCCATGATATTTCATAGAAGGAACCTTAACATGAGATGGAATTGTTGTTGACATTATTTTGTCAATGAACGGAGCTCCTCGATCGTTATCATTCA
Organism: Allium cepa; assembly: GCA_030765085.1. Classification (NCBI taxonomy): domain Eukaryota; kingdom Viridiplantae; phylum Streptophyta; class Magnoliopsida; order Asparagales; family Amaryllidaceae; genus Allium; species Allium cepa. The sequence continues at coordinate 749,845,493 of CM060931.1, read as the reverse complement.
CTTGCTCATCTAAAGTTCTTTTCCCTTTAACATTCAACAGGTCTTTAATAACTTTTTCTGCCACATCCTTCATGTATGCTTTAGTATTATGGTAGCTTTCTCGATTTAAATTATACTCCTTTGGGGTTGAGCTTCCGGATTGCTCTAAAGATTTGTCTTACATTCTGCCCTGGTGATCAGCTTTAGTTGCACACCATTCCTTCTTCTTCGATGATGTCAAGTCAATCTTGATGTTGCCCTCGAATGTGTAAGCCTTCAGATTCCTCCTTGGGGAGACCATTTCGTCCCCTATTGTTGGCTTAGCAGTTTTAGATGATTTCTGAGTAAGGGCTGCTTCTAGGAGTTCTTTCGTTTCCAATAGTCGTTGCTCCATATGTTTAATCTTAGCTGCATTGTCATCAAGTTGTACTGGAGTTGATGGTTGTCCTAACACAGCGCCTTTTAAGTTGAAGGTTAGAGTAATATTTTCCTCTAGAACTATTGTGTGCATCGCTTCTTCATCCAATCGACCGAGTCTTTTTGATTTCGCTTTCCTACAATAAATCAAACTTTCCATACTTACTTATAATAAGGAAAGAATAAGGAAAGAATAAGGACAGAGGTTCACACCCTCCTTCTAGCGCCAAAATGTTAAGATATAAATCGTCAATCCCTAATGATGCATTAAATTGAGGTCAATCAAAAGAAGAACCTTTTCAAAAGAATTTGAAACAACTTGTATTGAAAAAACAGTGATTTGATAGCACCATCTTATATACAGAACCCGTTTGAAGGGATCAAAATGAGTTCTAGATGAGATAATTTATTCAAAAGCACCCTTCTAAGGGTGTCGACACAGCTGCTATGAAAGGATCTCCTTCGAAAGGCAAGTTCTTTTCGAAATCATACAAATGCTTTCCTAAAGCATCCTTTCAAAGGTGATGATTTGATAGATATGAAGAGAACTCCTTCAGAAGTCCAATTCTTTTCAAAAGGATTCGAAACTCGATGCGTATATATTTGAGTATAGAGTGGATTCAATGTGCCATAGAGCCTTATTTTAGACAAATGTCATAAGTCCAATGGACTCGATAATATTGAATTATCATCATCACGTTACTTTAGTGCCGCAAGGGATTTGGACATAATGCTAATATACTTTAAATTCAAGATATCCAAATAGTTTCTTTAGCGTAGCATATGCTAATAAAAGGTTAAGAAGACAAGTGTGTATCATGTGCAATTGGTCATTAGACAAGCTAATGGTCAGGATGATCATTCTCATGTTCGAAATAAAAATCAAGTCAATGCCTTTTTATTTCTCACAAATGGATTACAAGTAATAGAATTTGTCCCCAATTTGATTTAGGGTTACAAGAATTCGAATTGATAAAGAAATGCAGGAATCAAATCCAACCGAAGCTATCTAAAGGTCTCTTCACCGACCTTCCTCGTCCATCCTTTCGAAGCTATCGAAAGGTCTCTTCACCGACCTTTCGCTGTCATTGATGTTAAGGTTCTTCCACTTTTTTTGTTTAAACTTTCGTAACACTTGAATCTTCTTTCCGCCATTGTGTATCGAATCAGTTTCCACACAACTTATATGCACCTTTGGAGGCATTCGTCACTATCAAAAGGGTATTTCCTTGGTTTCAAAAAGGTTGTAACATAGTTGAAGGCTTCCTGAGTCTCTTCATTACTGTTAAGATCTAATGCTAAAATGGTAGGATGTTATTTGTACAAGTGCGAAAATGACATTTGGATGGGTTTGAAAGGATCTAGCGGTGGCGGAAAGATCATTGCGCAATGTCACTTATAATTGAAGAAGCTTCTCGATGGACTGACGATGGTTGTAGATAAGAGCTTTCAAAAGTAATCCCCATGATTAATGCGAAAACGCTTCTTCTGATGCTTGTGGAAGCAATATTAACATATACGAAGTCTTTTTAATTATTGCGGAAGTGTTTAACAGATCTGAAAGGCTAGTTTTAGCAAAGCCATGCTTTCAAATGGAAAGTGTAGGTAGAGTCTTCTTCTACGGAAGGTAGATAGTGGCGGAACCAATCGTTTCGAAATATTTGATTTATGTGGAAGAAATAATGTTGGAAGAGTTCCTTATTTTCATCTTCAGTTGAAGCATCCAACGCTTATAACACCAATCCAATCTCTTCGGAAGCTACTTCAATGCCTTTGAAACCCCCTTTTTAAACCATGGCGGAATCCTTTTTTTAACTACTGCGAAGCCTCTATAATGCTTTCGCAAGCCTTCTTTTAACATCTCTGTGGAACCCTTCTTTTGATGTCTTCGAAAACCTTCTTTCATACCTACATTATTGAGTGAACTTTATGGTTAACAAAAAATATTTAACTTTTCTCTTAAGATTAGTGTTGATTTACTAAAATTAAGAACTTTTCAAAAAATAAATAAAATAAAGAGTTACAATATTAGTACCAAAAATTAATATTCATTTAGTTGAATTTTAACCTAATTTAAAATTAGGAATATTAATTTTTGTGTAAATGAATTTTAAGTTTTAGAAAAGGGGAATTAATTTAAAGGACAAAAATTCGTATAACTTTAGCCTCAAGGACATGACCTCAATATTTTAAGCACAAGGACAAACATTCTCCTAAAAAGTATTCAAAAAGACAAATATTCTTCTAAAATTATTCATAAGGACAAAAAAATTCAAAACTGCTACTGAACTAAAAATTGATGCCTAAAAACTGCTACCGATAACTACAAACTGATACATAAGAAATACTATCAATATCTAAAAGCTGATACCTAATGAAAGTTGTCCTTCAAACTAAAATACTTGGTCTGTCCTTGAGGCTAAAATGCTGAAAATTTTTGTCCTTCACAATAATTTCCTGTTTTAGAACATGATAATTTTATAAAAGAAAATTTGCGTATGTAAAGAAACTTTTGGTACAGCTTATTAGTTTTTGGTATATGTTAACTGATTATCGAATTTTAACTTAACTAACCTTCAAATTTAACAGGTCAAAATATTAACAAACCTAATTAACTTACTAACATAACGCGATCCAACTATAACCCAGCCAATATGAAACCGAAGCATGCAAATATATTACTAACCAACCCACCCCTGTAACATAGGTCCATGTTTTGATAATCAACCCATGTAACATAGGCCAATGTACTCATTTTTTAGCGCAGTTCTAATCAACGCATTTTTTTCTATATAGTGTTTTCCTCTAGCTCCAATAGACCCTAAGCCGTAAATTATCCGCTGCTTCTGCCACCGCCTCAAACTGCCACTACCGAACAACCGTCCTCGCAGGCACTGCCGCAAGCACCACCGCCACTGAACATCTTCTTCCTTTTGCGTGATAGAAACCATCACTACAGGTATTAATTTTATTATTTGTTTAATAATCGGAAGAGCGTTTACGGGATGGTTTAATTGTTGAATAATTGGTAAATTTTATTGAATAATTGGTAAGAATCTCCACAGACAAAAAAAATAATCTAAAGCCTGAAGTAGTAATGGCCATGGATAATTGATACCGATATTTATGTTAACATAACGCGGAAGTATTTAACGGATTCGAAAGGCTAGTTTTTGCTAAGCCATACTTTCGAATGGAAAGTGTAGGTAGAGTCTTCTTCTGTGGAAGGTAGATAGTGGTGGAACCAATCGTTTCGAAAGAATTGAATTATGTGGAAGAGATAATATTGGAAGAGTTCCTTATTCATCTTCTGTTGAAGCATCCAACGCTTATAGCACCAAGTCAATCTCTTCGGAAGCTACTTTAATGCCTTCGAAACCCCCTTTTTAAACCATGGCGAAATCCTTTTTTCAACTCTTGCGAAGCCTCTATAGGAAGCCTTCTTTTAACACATGCGGAACCCTTCTTTTCTTGCCTTCGGAAGCTTTCTTTCATACCTACATTCTTGACTGAACTTTATGGTTAACAAAAAATATTTAACCTTTCTTCTAAGATTAGAGTTGATTTATTAAAATTAATAACTTTTCAAAAAATAAAATAAAATAAAAAAGTTACAGTATTAGTATAAAAAATTTAACGTTAATTTAGTTGAATTTTAACCTAATTTAATTTTAGGAATTTTAAGTTTTATGTAAATGAATTTTAAGTTTGAAAAAAACGATAATTTTATAAACGATAATTAAGCACATGTAAAGAAATTTTTGGTACGGTTTATTAGTTTTTGGTATATGTTAAATGATTATTGAATTTTAATTTAAATAGCCTTCAGATTTAACATGTCAAAATATTAACAAACCTATAACGCGATCCAACTAAAACCGAGCCAAGATGAAAACAAAGCATGCATATATATTATTAACCAACCCGGCCCATGTAACATAGGTCCATGTTTTGATAACCGACCCATGTAACATAGGCGCATGTACTTATTTTTTAGCGCAGTTCTTATCAACTCAATTTTTTCTACGTAGTGTTTTCCTCTGGCTCTAATAGACCCTAACCCGTAAAATATCCACCGCTTCCGTCGCCGACTCAAAGTGCCACTACCAAACAACCTTCCACGCAGGCACTGCCGCAAGCACCACCGCTACAGAACATCTTCTTCCTTTTGCGTGATAGCAACCGTCCCTACTGGTATTAATTTTATTTTTTGTTTAATAATTGATAATAATTGAAAGAGCGTCTACCGGATGGCTTAATTATTGAATAATCAGTAAATTTTGTTGAATAATTGGTAAGAATCTCCAAAGACGAAAAAAATAAAATCTAAAGCCTGAAGCAGTAATGGGCATGGATAAATTGATACTAATATTTATATTAATGCTCGTTATTGATGGCTAAAATGATTTTAATATTTAGGTTTCTTTATGATTTAGGTTAATGTTCACTGTAATTGCTCATTTGATGTTAAAAAATACCGTGACCTGTTAGGTACTAATGCGTAAGTGACCATTATGTAATATAACTGTTATGCCACATGACATCTGTTGTACTATAATATTGTGATCTATTATGCACTGATGTCTAAGCGATATTATGTGAACTATGTCTTGTGTACGAGATTATGGACTAAGAGATTGTGATTTATCTCTACCATCTCTACTATTAATAAAGAGAATTCAATGAATATGATTTGCATGATGTCCTTTCGAAATTTCAAAACTACCGATTTGCAACATCTACCACCATTCGCTATATGACTGCTCTTCAACGGAATTTTACTATCAATTTGCCATTGACACCACCAACAAAATAACTTGAAATAAAAGTGTTGTGACTACCAAAACTTTTGCACTTACATGTGGTTTATAAAAAAGTAGATATCTCAAGATATTAAATGCTTGTACGTGCGTTTTATACTAGTGTGAATAATTATAATTGTGTATGATACCAAGATATTATGTGAACTACTGTGATTTGTGATGTGTGCATTGTTAATATTGTATTTCTCACACTGATGGTTTGTGCTATTTTAAATTATATTTGAAATGTGTAATCTCTTGGAAATAATGCATGCGCTGTTCTAACTGTTTTGCCCGGTCAAACCTTTGGAACATTGAACCTTGAGTCGCTATGGCGCAACTCACGGTCCGGTCTTTAAAACATTGCATAGGCTTAATTCTAAAGAGTATTACCTACTAGCTCTTTACTTTCAATTTCCACTGCTAAAAATTTGAATATTTAACTCAATAAAAAGGTGCACAATATGCAAATACTTAGGAGAAACAAGTGAGTTATATGGCACAGTCATCTTCGATGATGTTATACTATGCGTATAAATCTCGTTTTGTTCTTCTATGACAAACGATAAGGAAATCCATTCACTCCACAGTAAGGAAATCCAACTACTCGCATATTTTATTCCTTAATTCTTCAAGTTTTTCTTTCATGTTTACTCATATGTGTCTAGGGTTTTAATTACTTAAACAAACAGGTTCAACCAAACAGTTTCCGTAAGAATTAATTAATCAAACAGTTTCGGTAAGAATTAATTAACCAAACAGTTTCTTTGTCAACTCTAGATAAAGATCAACATGGCGGACAAAGTTCTTTATCAACTCTAGATATTTCTAAACATCTCTACCATTTTATAATACCATCAAAAACGAACAATCAAAATCAAATAGCCGCAAAAGATCAATATGTGATTACCAACTTAACCGTAGATATTATTAGCTGCTAAAGATCAATATGCGATTACAAGTAAAACCCTTATTAAAAGATAAATCAAACGAATCATCAAAGTATTTGCGTTTAACCTAGATATTATTAGTTTGAAAAAAAAGATAACCAAGAAACAAAAGTGGAATTACCTGATTTTTGATGATTTTGGAATAAAATTTGATGAAGATGACGAATTCGCTCACCTAATAATTTCTGAACATCACGGCCGGAGAAATGAAGTAGAGTTCTGTGTGTGTTTGTTTTGTATTTGGGTTTTGATTTTTCATGGATTTCATTTTGGGCTAAAAACTGAGAAAACAAAAAAAAAACAGTTTTTGATTTTTATGAGTTAAGCCCATTTTGAAAAACAGTTATTTTCAAAAATGAATTTTACAAAATGATAAAGCAAACGAGTTTTCATCATTTTTCAAAATTGAAAACTAAAAATACACTGAAAATAGATAACCAAACAGACCCTAAAAATCACAAACCAAAAATGAAAACAAACAGGGCCTTACATTGTTACTGCAAATCCAGTACCATGTGCCATTTTCTTTATTCAAGGAAGAACGAACTAAAACTAAGATATGAACATAACTAATTATGCACTATCAGCCGAAAGATGGTGAACAATTTGTATATAATCATTTTTTATTGCGGTATCTTTACATCAGTGACTACACATAATAAAAATAATAGGAAAACGGCCATAAAAAGATCAAATGGTAGTGCAGATAAAAGTTTCATCATTTTTTATATAGAAATTAGTATGGAATTTGCATCATCATACCTCAATGATGATTATTGTCAAAAATAATATTGAAATTAACTATTAAAAAAGCAATCATGTATTAGTAGGAATCCAATTAAATTGAACTTTTTCAAGAAGATAGTACTTGAATTCCTATTTTGACAGATTAATCCATGAAGTTTAGATATTTATAGTATTGAAAACGTTATGATGTAATAACTAAAAAATTATTATTATGCGAAGGAACCCTAAAAGAAAAATGCATCATGTAATTTTGGGTAGAGCTAATGATGTTTAATAACAAATTTGCAATAATATGCGGAATAAAATTTAAGCAATTTAGAACAATGGTTTGCATACTAGGCGGGTACTGTAGCAGTAGCTTCAAAAAATAAGCGAGTAAAGATCAAACTACAAGAAAGTATACCAAATTAGAATTTGTTCCCGATAGAAGTCACATCATACAATAAGTATTAGAGCATCTCCAGTCGTTCTAATTCAGCATTGAAAGTTACAAATTTCTCCCCCGCTCATGAATATTAAGTTTTCAATTTAGAAAACCAAATTGGCCTTCAACGCCCATTTATTGGGCGCCCAAGCCTTGGCGCCCATTTAATGGACGTCAGGGCTTGGGCGCTTGATAAATGAGCTCCCAAGCCCCCCGCCAGCAAATTTATTTGACTGTGGAGAGGGCTGAGGCCTATTTAATGGGAGTCTAATGTCAGGCGTCCATTAAATGCACGACTGGCTGTTGGAATTTCTAACCAGATTAAGGGCTGAATATTCAGTGCCCTTATAGTAAGATTAAATAAATAAGTTTAAAGATTGTTTATATGCATACTTTATTTGACATAATATGTTTTAATGTCTGCTTGTATGAATAAAACACTCTAAAATGATGTTTAGAAAAGTAGACATATAGAGAAGATGAAGCAGGTATAATAGTAAATAATTGAACATGGATGGACAGTAAAAAAAACGTACAAAGTGATAAAAATATTGCACTCTCTAATCGTTAACCAATTTCATCAATTATTTTGCATGGTTACCGAATGATAAATAGAACAATCTATAATCTTTGGATAACCATTATTTAACCAATCAACAAACTTTAATAGTTAGGAAATTAAATAATTAATCAATTTCAATAATTAACACTCAACACTGGAGAATAAATTATTGTCTTAATATTAATGACTAACGCACCTTCCTTTGGTGTATTAAAACCCATGTGATTGTCAAAAGCACATTCCTTCTTTAGATTTTCCCTTTTTTTAATAAAAAAATAATATCCAACGGTAATTTACATTATATAAATAAAATAAGGAATGAATGTCAACTCCATAAAATTGAAAGATGATGGAAGAAAAGTCCCTTCCAAAAAAGTTATGAAAATTAAATCCCGATTCTAATTTTTGACTAATTTATGCCACTTTTGCTCTTGATTTCAATGCTGGGCCGATTTTTTGAAAGAGGACGGTTTGATAAAAAATAACAAAACAAGAACTTAATTTATATGAGTTTATGAGCAGGGACTTTTTATGCATGGGTCTGAGAATAGAGACCTTTGGTCCAAAACCTATAATATAAAAAGGCTTTCAACCAATGGTCTCTATTTTCAAAGCCCATTCATGAAACATTCATGGCTTAGTACAATTAATAATTTAATCCCTAATTTATAAAATAAACACAATTTTCCTCAATTACCCTTGCCGAAATTAAAATAACCAAGGACTTGAGAGTGGGGACAAAATGAAAATAAAATAATTAAAAGTTATTAATAGGGACAAAATTTGCAAAAGGGTAAAGAATTGAATGTTTTGTTTAACAGCATGAAAAGTAAAGACTTGAGAGCCATTTCTTGTAATATAAATGTCAGGAAATTATTTTAGCCTCAAAGACGGATCTTTAGTATTTTAGCTAAAAGGACAACTTTCTTTAGGTATCAGTTTTTAGTTATTGATAGCAGTTTTTAGGTATCAGTTTGTAGTTATCGATAACAGTTTTGAAACAATGTTTGTCCTTATGAATAAATTTTAGGACAATGTTTGTAGTTGTGGTAAAAATACTAAGGTCGTATCCTTGAAGCTGCAAATATACAAATTTTTGTCCTTTAAATTAATTGCCCCTATAAATGTGGCCAATAGTAATAGTCTCAAATAATTAACTTCTTGTACATCAAAATAAGGGATAAGTTAACTACCTTATGATCTGAATTTCAGACCCAACCTCTCATAGCTGAGGTAACTATGATTCTGAACTGTATGGAACCCAAATTTTCAATGAACGATGTCTCTTAATCCCTGGTAAAAGATCTTTTAACCCAAAATTTTCAAACCTTATATTATAATTCCTCATATCTACAACCAACAAACTATTCCCTTGTCCACCACCATCTACTTGCAGAAATCCTCTAATAAGGTATCATATTCTAATTTTATGAACATTTCATTAAATGGTTTAGATTTTTGGTTTTACTTGGCATTTAGGTTCACTTTTCTCAGTGTAGACAGAAATGGGTATAAAATATAAGTAAATTACTATTCAATGCTGGTTTGTAAGATATTAGTAAATTCTAAACTGAAGTACATACTTTCATTTTAGCTTAAACCAAAAATACAGTGAGATATACTATTGACCATGTATGATATGAACTGAACTAGCTTGTTTATACATTCTGTGGATATTCTTCTTTAAAATCATTCTCGAACTACTTGATTTTGGGATTAATTGGAGTAACACATTTGAACAAAGTTTGAAATGAATCTAGAACCATTAATCATGTATATCATAAAAATACATGTAAACTAACACCTTTAGACTAAAAGAACTTATAAAAATATATTTTGATAATTACTTAAGTCTAAGTCACTGTTTAAACATGTTTAACATATCAGCATTAGCATTTGGGCAATTCGATCGAAACATCCGATTTATCAAACCTTAGTAGCATTTCATTTTACAATATTACCATGATATGTCATTCTATAATTTACATTTAAAATCAATAGAGAATAAAATTTGCATAGTTTCGATGGCTTGTTCGATCAAACTATCAAAATGCTAATGCTGATATGTTGAATATATTTAAATAGTGACTTAGACCTCGATGATTATCAAAATAGTCATAAAGAACTATTTGCCTAATCCTTAGATCCTTCAGCGCTAACTTAATTATAACAAAGGCTTCCTTAAACAAACTAGATTTCCAAAAAGATATAAAAGAAATGTAAACAAGATAAAAGGTAACCAGGAGCTTCTGAGAATAAACGTAAACAACATTTGTGCCACCTGGATGAGACACCTAGCATCATATATTTTTACTAGGAATAAGATACCAAGTGGCATTTTCTTTATTTCAAGCAGCACAAACTAAAACTTAAATATGAACATGACTAATTATGCAAAATCAGCCGAAAGGCAGTGAACAATTTGTAAATAATCATTATTTATCAGCACTATCTTTACATTAGTGACTTCACGGACTAAAAAACAATGACAAAAAATGACAAAAAAAATGGAGATCAGATGGTAGTGCATGATAAATATTTCATCATTTGTAATACAAAAACCAGTATGGAATTTGCATCATTATATCTCCAACGATGATTATTGTCAAAATTAATATCGAAATTAACTATTAAAAAAAGGAATTAGACTGAAAAATATAAAAGCCAGTCACCAATGTCTGATTTTCATCAGATCTAAGACTGGGGCGACAAATTATAATCATCACACCCCACGCATAATAATAAACTTACGTTAAAATTGTTTAAGAATGGGATCAGAAAAGCATTATAGCCTAGGTCCCTGTTGAACACCGCGTGAATAGATCAAAACTATTGGGAGGGAAGAAATCGACATTAAAAATTTAGAAACAACGAAGAAGAAGGCGGGGCTGAAGAGAGAAAGATGAGAGGGAGTGGAAGAAGGAATGATTTTATAGGGAGCAGATTAGGGTTGTATTGAGTTGGGTATCAACGTTTCGGGTGAAGCTGAAATTCCGCAAGAGGTTAACAGCCCAAACCGAGTCCAACTTGGTTTTTTGTGTATAAAATATGTACTCGCTTGAATGGTTTAACAACGTTTCACGAATTTTTTTTTAACTTTCTGCATGTGTTTTGAAAAATAACACAACGAAGATATAAAATTAAATTATTGCGTCTAAGATGCAACTTGCACTAGGGATGAGTGAATAAATTGCTTTGTTGCAATGTAAATGCACATCAACATTTATTGTTAAATAAAGCAACTGTGGCTGTCATCTTAGGAGTCAATAAGATCACGACATTTTTCATGGATCTCACTCAACGTTTTAATGAGTTTTATAAATTTGCAAAGGCTATATGCGTATCACTTCTGTTAACCTCGTTTTAATCTTGTTATGTTAACTTTCGAATTCTGTAGATTAGTCAATTTTAGCCAACAAAATTGGTCTAAAGCTCGTGTAGATGCCATAAAAAACAAAAGACCTGGAATGTGATCATTTATTTGATAGTATCTGTAACGTCCTTCATTTTGAATTGCAAAAATGAAACCCTAATGTGCTGCAGTCACCTTGAAATTATCTTTCGGTGACAGAGGTGGGATTAGTTATATTATATTCTTAAGTATACAAAGTAGATATAATTACAATAAAGCACATAGTTACTCCATTTTCAATTTCGGATACCACACATGCCTTACTCCTTCATTCTCAATTTCTAATTTGCTTTTGATTTTTTGACTGTCATGAAGGTCTTACGTCAACTAGCGAACATATTACCTAACCATTCATTATTAGGCTTTTCTCTTATCAATTTATTAATCTAACATCTCAACTAATCGTGTTTTGATTATTGATATTGATTTTCATATTGTTATCAATGTCTCGGATTCTGGCCTTGGCTGTCTTGAGCCCTATTGTAACGACCCGCAAATCCGTACCCCTCGAGTCAACACTATTCTACAACAATCAACTCAAGTTGCACAGAAATACGAACCATTTGGATTTAAGAAGAAGAGGTAGAAGAAGAGAAAACAAAACAACATTAGAATCTAACCATCGCAGCGGAATAAAATATAATAGAGAATAAATAATCTTTACTCAAATCAAATATATCAGTTTACATATATTACATCATCAAAGTACACCAGTCACAGCTCACCATCAATAACATACAATGGATACACAATAACTCAACAACGGAATATATATATATATACAAGTACGAGAGTACGTATCGTCCTCCTGCTCGTCTCCTGAGCTCCACAGCATCATATCCTGTATTCTATAATACTCGGTCTGACCCGAGCATTATAGTTAAATAACACCCGAGTCAGTCTGGATTACCAGCGTGAGAAAACCACACCCAATTGATTATTAGAGTGTCAAAAATCTTTTGAAAACAAAAGCATCTCGTAAGACCACGCCACAAATAAACATGTCGGGTTTTTACCTTACGATAGGTAAAACAATTTTTATAGAAATCCTCTGATATTATAATAGGGTCTATATACAAATACTTATAAAATAGCCGAAATTGTTACATCTATTAAATTCCAGCTACTAGCCACCGAAGTGGGTAATACAAACAAAACTCGTACAAGGCTCGTAGGGAAAATGGATTTCCAACAATGACTAGGCACTGGGGTACCACCTGTCACAGTACGGGGCCTAGATCACCGTACCGAGGATTACTCCCTTCATCCCCTGCAACACAAGGTCGGAACCATTCTTTACTGAGCAATCCCGAATAAGATAAACCCCGTGGTTGGCGCGACCAACCACCCACTAAGCCGAAATATATATATAAGGGACATCTAGACAGGGGAATTATCTTGTCCTGCTTGGGTATGACCCACCTAACCTTGCTGCATATCCCCTGATTTTCAGTCATTCCCATTTGATGAGGCTTGAGGCTAAGCGTTAACTTTTAAGAACGTTTCACTTAGAATGCCCATCGTCCACCTGACGATGTGTCGCAAGCATTCGTCCATACAAGTCCGTCCCGGGTTCGAACGGAACCGAAGGCACTACTCCTACTACATCCATTTTGGAAATATCCTCAGGTTTAGTAGCGACTAGCCCTTGCACTTCACTGCTCCATCTTCGACTCCGAACACGTTTTTCACACGAAACGTACAAACCGGATCGAAGTGGTTTTCGAGAAGTTAATCTCGATCCCGGTCTCTTCGAAACGATCAACGCATTTGTCCAATATTGATAGTCGGTGATTTAACTATCAATTAATATTCACAAACAACCATCAACCAATAAATAATTTCCCAAATTATTTATTTATCTCGAAAAATTTCTTTACAAGATATATTTTAACCTTTCAAATTCCTTTGGAAATAGTTTTCAAAACCATCATTCCTTTCAGAATCAACTTTCCCAAATATTTTATATCTCCTCTGAAATCACCAAGCAAAAAAAAAAATAGATTTTTAAAATAATTTAAAACACTTTACTTCAAAATATACTTTAAAAACTTATAAATTAAAACTACTTTAAAAAAAAATTTGTTAAAAATACATCTTATATGAATATTTGAAATAAAATTTCTTAATAAAATATAAAACTAGATTTCCACTTTTGAAACAAAATACCAAGTCACTTTTTAAATAATTACTACTATAATAGATTTGAGAAAACACTTACTTTAGAATTAAAATATTAGAAATAATAAATTTTTCAAAACATACCTTTTAAAACAATTTTAAAACTAATAACTTGTATTTAAAAATTTACTGGAAATGTACTTAGTTATCCAGGGAAAATTCCAACTTCAACCACTTAAATCAATTTTCCAAATTGATTCACAATTTATTTCCTTTGAAATAAATTTCTTTCCTTATCAGTTCATTTCGACATTTAATTAATTATTGACTTTATTATTATTTTCAGTTTGATTTTTAAATCCTTTAGCTGAAATATACAAATTTCAGGTTATTCCCAATTTCTTCTTTATTCTTCTTAAATAATTTAAGATCCTAAATTTAAAATAATTGTTTTATTCTTTTAAACAGTAACATTGAAGTTTAAGTTTTCTTAACTTCCTGTTTATTCACAAATTTCTTTCCACTCCCATAATTTATCAATTAGCGTTTTGAAAACAATAATATTCTTATCCAGTTCATTTTAGTTTATTCACATTCTTTATAATTATTTTCTTAAAATTTTCTCTTTTTATTATTTCTTTCCAAAAATCCAATGCTATACAATTTGATAACTCAAAGTCCAGAATATATCCAAGCAACTATAGCGTTCAATATCTCAATATACTTCATCACAGAATATCTACAAGCATAACAGAGAATAAATAAACAATATATATATATATATATGATGAGGAACCCAGTTGGATCCCTCCAACCTGTTTTTCCCTGCATCCACAAACGTCAGCACAATATAATATACCACTTCCACAATATCACACTATATCTCATCAATTCATTCAACCATTCAAACGATTGTTTAAATTTAATCATTTTAAATTTAATTATAAACTGAGTGAGATTAACTCACCTTTGTTTTTAAATTTGCAGTTCCACCTGACAGCTAGCTTCCTCTCTAAATTTTTGACCTTGAATCAATATTATATGATTTTATTAATATTTGAATTAATTAAATAATTAAATTCTACCAATTTAATTGACTAAAAATTTGGGTTTTCAGCTAATAATTTGATTTAAACAAATTTTCCCTTTTTAATAAAATATTTTTAGCAACTAAAATAATTAAATAAATTTTATTAAATAAATCTACCTCCATAATATATATTTTATTTTAAAATTAAACAAGCAGATCGAAATGTGTATAAGTTTATTCATTTTATTTGTTCTATTTAATTTTTCATTTGAAACTCATGTATACTCAAAAACATGATCTATATAGATTTTAAGAATCTAATTTTATATAAATTTCCCATCATTTCAAAATTCCTTTTCTCCTTTTCCCAAAACCTTATCTATTAAATTAAACAACCGTTTTAAATCTAATTTGCCTAGAAAATTTTATCATTATATTTTTTTTTTTTAGTAAGTAGAAACATGCATAAAGTTTCCTGTAAATTCCTAATAATTTTTTTTTCCTTCCATTTCTAGTAAACACAAAAGTAATTGTTTACTGAAAAAAATTTATATTAACTAACGCATTATTTAAACTACTAAATTCTCTTTTGAACTATTTATACATTAATAAAATAAATTATAGATTTCATTTACTGTAAAAAAAATAATTCTATATGTATATATAAATCAACAGTTTACCAAACTTACTGTTATACAATATTTTTTTTTTTTAAACTTGATAAATGAATTAAAAGAGAAAATACCTCCCCTCAGACCCATCCCACGTGCAGCCCCTTACGAACTTGCCCAACCTCAGTCGCTGCAGTCGACGTTGACTCCAAGCTCACGTATCCCACAAACCCTTGCTTGCTTCCATTGCTGATGATCAATGATGAACGAAGACCCAAAATCCCCAAATCTCGCTTGCTTCCACCCTCGGCTACACACCCATACACCCAGATACGACTCAACTATCGACTTCCCCCCCTCGCGACTCACCTAAGCCCCTTAACTCATGAGGCACCGCTCCATCAATTGAAGTGAACGAGGACGAGCGAATCGATTTGCATAAGGAAGGTGCTCGGCTGATTTTTGATTTAGGTATTTTTTTTTATTTGAATGAACGAATTTTGTTTACTGAGGAGAGACGAGGTTCAGTTTCTAAAAGAGGGGAAAAGTTGCGTGATTTATATATATAAAAATTCGGCTTGGCTTTCTTCAGAAGGAAGACGTGAAATAATATATTTATTTATTATTATTATTATTATTTTTATATCTGCTTGTACGAAGGAAGATAAAGGAAAGTTCACGTTCTAGAAAGAGAACGAGGGTTTGCGCGAGTTTATTTATGAATTTTCATCTTTAGCTTGCGACAGAAGGAACGAAATCAATTTTGAGTTTTCAATATAAATTGCCAACGCGTTTATATGCCGTGTCCTCACACAACAACTCCGTTCAATACGAAATTTGAAACCCGGCAATAATTTAATATTACGGACCCAATGGAACTGGTTTCGTCTAATTCCGAGACTGAGCCTCGGAAGGCTATTTTTAAATTCAATTTAAACGATAAAAATTTTAAAACTGAACAAATCATTGTTAATTTCAAATTTACGACTTCTATTATCCCCAGTATTATCAATATAAATTTTTCAAGCCTTCAAGTTATTTTTAACAGACTTAAAAAAATTCTTGATTCAACAAGTTACCCAACTTCGAATTATTTATTTCAATAGTTTAAATTATCAAATAAATGGTGATATTCGAAATTCAAGTTAAAATTACTATATTGAATATTTAAAATCAATTAAATATTCCGATTTTAAATGCTCAAAAATTACAGGTCGTCACATTCCTCCCCCCTTAAAAGAATTTCGTCCCCGAAATTACTAGTTAGGAAGAATGATCCAATACCCGTTTACTATTTCCCTAAAACCAAATAGTTTCTAACAACCCAACAACTTACCAACTATCTCTTATAAAAGATCCACTATCATCCTTATTAACTTCCCAAACCTTTCCCTAGTTTGCAACAATCTATTTGCTCAACCCTTCCAGTTTTAATCTAAAACCAAATTTTGGATTACCAAAATTTTCTCAAAATTTTTCTAACTCCCTAAATTCCCGAAAAATTTCGCCAGCGTTTCCTTTGCGCGGCTGACTCGGTACAACTACAAAATGGCTCTACGGCCTCCCAAATCCAAAAAGAAAACAAAAGGCCAAGTGGCTCGATCCAAAAACCCAATCAAATTTCATACCGAAATTTAAATACATACCTTTTGTCGAGCATTTCAAATTCATCTTCTGAAATCAAAATCAATTCTCTTTTCTCTTTATATAATACCTGCATATCCTGCTTAACCCCAATATCCAATCACAATATTCCCAAAACATTTTATCGACCTTTCTTACAAATGTCAATATTTATTCATCCCAAATATTAACTTAGAATATATCTGCAATATCCAATTTCCAACTAAGAATTGATCATTCTTTTCTTAAGTTAACCTAAACACTTTATATGTGTCTTATATCTATTTTCATCTCCGACTTTAGTTTATATCTATTTCTATACAAATTGACTCTTTCACTTCCATACGAATTCAATTTATTTTCAATTCTAAACTTTAAATATTATTTTTCCTTTATAACTAATTCATGTCATTATTTTAATTAGTTTCATTCACTAACTTATTTAAATTTCCCAGTTTGAAATCGTTTTGTCGTTAACAAAATTTTCCAAAATTTCCAAAAATTTTCTAACTCCCAAAATTTCTGAAAAATTTTGGCAGAGTCTCCTTTGTACGGAAGAGATTTTGCAATTTGACAAAAGAGATAAATATATATACATCGACCCACACGGTCGGAAAAACAAAAAACAGTTCATATTTCCTATTTTTATTGCGTAGGCGTACCTTATTTAGCATTTTAAGCAAGCAGCTTATTATTTTTAGCAAATAGCCCAACCCAAATCCAGCCACACGGCTTCCAGGTACCTGTACTTACTCAATTTAAACATGTAAGTGCCAAATATATGCAGTTTAACTACATTTCACTTATTTATAATAGTTAAAACATACGAATTCTAAAATATACTCATACTAAACATTTTCCTGTAAGCAATTTATATAGTTTCCATGCTAATTCAACTGTTTCAATTTATTTATAACCATTTTCACTCAATTCGGATGGTTTTTCGATTCATTCGTATACAACTCCATCAATTTGAATGGGTTAGAATTCATTTGCTTACTTTTGATTTATTCTTAAGCAGATTGAACTCATATTTAATTCAATTGCTTTCAAAATCAATTTATTTTACTTCTATCAACTCATAGAATTTTAATTACTTCCATTTACAGCCAATGATAATTATTCTATGCAAATTTGACAAGATCCATGAGAACAAACAAATATTTATGTTTTATAACCAATTTAAATGGATTTCAACTCGATTTATACTTAATTCTATTTCATTTTCAAATTTATTCTCAATTTATATATTCTCATTTCATTGCATATCAAATTTGTATACATTCACCTGCATTTCATTTTATTAACCAACTAGTTCATTATTCAAACAAGTTCCATTCAAAACCATTAACAATTTAGGTTCATCTTATTTACCAATTAAACTTCCCTCTTATTTTAATCCATTCACAATCATTTATTTAGCTCGACACATTCCATTTAAATTTTATTTACAATCCATTTATTTACATTTTATTCCAAATTTGTTTATTCCAACTATTTTATTTAGCTCAAAACAACCAAGCCATATCATTCAATAACCATTTCTCAGCTTATTTAAACCATACTCCATTTGGTTCTTATTTATCCCATCCACTCACTTATTCAGTATAACTAACTTATCCACTCAATTCATTACGAATTTTCCATTTTCTTAAATATTATTACCACCCACCCAGTTTTATTTCAATCCATATTTATTTTTACTTGATTCAAATTTAATCCAATATCATTAAACTTGGTTTAAGTTGAATTAAATTAAACTCTCTTCGATTTATTCGGCTTAAGTCAATTTACTTCAATTTATTCAAATTTTATACTTAAGCTCATTCTCAGTTTGCAACCATGTTCTCTTTTCAATTTAACCTGATTCTATTTCAATCCAATCTCATTTTAAATTTGCAATTTCATTTGATTGGTTATTATAGAATTTAACTTCCCAGATTCAACTCATTTAATTTATCACAAAGCCATTTCCATCTTATTTCCACTGATTTGGATTTGATTTGCAATTCATACCTTTATTATTTTAATCCATTTCATTTTTTTATTCTATATTTCCAAATTATATTTACTTTGTTAACACTTCAAGTCGAATTTCAATTGATAACTCTAGTTCTGATTTCACCATTCACTTATTAATTTACCATCCAATTTTATTAACTTACATTGCAATTTCATTCACAATTACTTCCACTTCATCAACAAATTGAATCCAATTTAATTTAAAACTTGAGTTTATTTCCAAACTTTATCATAAACTAATTTATTATCTAATTAGTTCTTCCCTATTTATAATCCAACACTTGATTTTTAATTCCAAACATCACTTTATTTAATTTTCTTGGTTCAATTTATTTAACAATACAAATTTGGATTTTCCTTTCATTATCCAAAACATCAAACAATATTTATTTTGGATTTTCTATTTCACTTTCAAAATTTATAAGCCACAACTTATTATTTACACAATTCCATCCATTATAGGCTTGAATATGTTATTCTTTTATTTTAACTCAAGCCTTATGCTTCTTTATAACCCAAGCATATTTTATTCATGCATTTTAATCCTTTTATGGATTTTTAATTCTCCTATAAGTTATTCTGATTTATCTATTTTAACCCAATTCTTATCCAACTTATTTTCCATTTATTCAGGTAAGAATCTAATTTCATTCAATAATTCAATTGAATTCTTATTCCAATTCAATTGTATCTTAACTCAATTTTATTTAATTAATTAATTTCAATCCAGTTAAATTTTATTTTCCAATCCAAATAAATTTCATTTTTACCTTTTCACTTTAAATTTATATCCCATTATCCAAAGCTTATATTTCCTTCCTGATTTAAAAATCATCTCAATTTATAAGCTTACCACCTATCCCTCTAGGATTTTTAAAACACCCGGCTTTTGGTTTCAAACCATTTAAAATCTCCAACATCACAAATCGCATTTCTCAAAGGCCAAACCAGTCCTGGTTTTTATTCCCAACAAATTTCCTTTGAAATTTCAAAAATAAACAGGTTTTCCTGAACAAATTACTTTGGTAGCAATTCATCACTTAGAAACTCGAAAATGAACATCGATGATGCTGCAGTCATCACCGAAATTATTTTCCAGTTACTGAAGTGAATTCAATGCTATCTCTCTTTCCAAAATTTATTTGAAACAATTTTTCCCTTAGAAATAACCCAAAAACAATAGTATTACTATTTATCTTCAAAATATTTCCAAAACCTCCGGGGTTTTATAGTTTTCAAATTCTATTTTAATTCAAATTTTAACTATAATGTATTTGTATAGTTTATACTTATACAAATCTCCATTTGATTATATATCAATCTATAGTTTACATTTATATTTCATATTTATAAATTTCATTTTATAATGAATTTGTTTTCTTAAATTTTAATTACATTTCCATTTCTAGTCAAATTCTCACTTAACAATGATAATGCTTTAACATTATTCTTTCTAACATTCAAGCAACCATATATTAGCTAAATAGTTTTCAAAAACTATCCTTTATATCAAAATATGTTTTTGGGTATAATTATTTCATTCACCCATATTTAAAACAATATCGTGTCAATTGTTCTATTCAAGTGTTTAGAAACCCCTTCGATGCAGTTGTACGGACTGTGCCGACGAAGGTTCATATGCCACTTAAAAAACCAATCAACGCAATATTAAAACAATTTATATTCACTAACAAATACGCGCTCATATTTATTAATACGCTCAAACTCATTATAGAGTACCATAGACTCTATTTTAAATGAGTAATTCCCACCAGAGCCAAGGTTATCACCAACCCAAAGCTCTGATACCAAGTGTAACGACCCGCAAATCCGTACCCCTCGAGTCAACACTATTCTACAACAATCAACTCAAGTTGCACAGAAATACGAACCATTTGGATTTAAGAAGAAGAGGTAGAAGAAGAGAAAACAAAACAACATTAGAATCTAACCATCGCAGCGGAATAAAATATAATAGAGAATAAATAATCTTTACTCAAATCAAATATATCAGTTTACATATATTACATCATCAAAGTACACCAGTCACAGCTCACCATCAATAACATACAATGGATATACAATAACTCAACAACGTAATATATATATATATACAAGTACGAGAGTACGTATCGTCCTCCTGCTCGTCTCCTGAGCTCCACAGCATCATATCCTGTATTCTATAATACTCGGTCTGACCCAAGCATTACAGTTAAATAACACCCGAGTCAGTCTGGATTACCAGCGTGAGAAAACCACACCCAATTGATTATTAGAGTGTCAAAAATCTTTTGAAAACAAAAGCATCTCGTAAGACCACGCCACAAATAAACATGTCGGGTTTTTACCTTACGATAGGTAAAACAATTTTTATAGAAATCCTCTGATATTATAATAGGGTCTATATACAAATACTTATAAAATAGCCGAAATTGTTACATCTATTAAATTCCAGCTACTAGCCGCCGAAGTGGGTAATACAAACAAAACTCGTACAAGGCTCGTAGGGAAAATGGATTTCCAACAATGACTAGGCACTGGGGTACCACCTGTCACAGTACGGGGCCTAGATCACCGTACCGAGGATTACTTCCTTCATCCCCTGCAACACAAGGTCGGAACCATTCCTTACTGAACAATCCCGAACAAGATAAACCCCGTGGTTGGCGCGACCAACCACGCACTAAGCCGAAATATATATATAAGGGACATCTAGACAGGGGAATTATCTTGTCCTGCTTGGGTATGACCCACCTAACCTTGCTGCATATCCCCTGATTTTCAGTCATTCCCATTTGATGAGGCTTGAGGCTAAGCGTTACCTTTTAAGAACGTTTCACTTAGAATGCCCATCGTCCACCTGATGATGTTTCGCAAGCATTCGTCCATACAAGTCCGTCCCGGGTTCGAACGGAACCGAAGGCACTACTCCTATTACATCCATTTTGGAAATATCCTCAGGATTAGTAGCGACTAGCCCTTGCACTTCACTGCTCCATCTTCGACTCCGAACACGTTTTTCACACGAAACGTACAAACCGGATCGAAGTGGTTTTCGAGAAGTTAATCTCGATCCCGGTCTCTTCGAAACGATCAACGCATTTGTCCAATATTGATAGTCGGTGATTTAACTATCAATTAATATTCACAAACAACCATCAACCAATAAATAATTTCCCAAATTATTTATTTATCTCGAAAAATTTCTTTACAAGATATATTTTAACCTTTCAAATTCCTTTGGAAATAGTTTTCAAAACCATCATTCCTTTCAGAATCAACTTTCCTAAATATTTTATATCTCCTCTGAAATCACCAAGCAAAAAAAAAAATAGATTTTTAAAATAATTTAAAAACTTTACTTTGAAATATACTTTAAAAACTTATAAATTAAAACTACTTTAAAAATTTTTTGTTAAAAATACATCTTATATGAATATTTGAAATAAAATTTCTTAATAAAATATAAAACTAGATTTCCACTTTTGAAACAAAATACCAAGTCACTTTTTAAATAATTACTACTATAATAGATTTGAGAAAATACTTACTTTAGAATTAAAATATTAGAAATAATAAATTTTTCAAAACATACCTTTTAAAACAATTTTAAAACTAATAACTTGTATTTAAAAATTTACTGGAAATGTACTTAGTTATCCAGGGAAAATTCCAACTTCAACCACTTAAATCAATTTTCCAAATTGATTCACAATTTATTTCCTTTGAAATAAATTTCTTTCCTTATCAGTTCATTTCGACATTTAATTAATTATTGACTTTATTATTATTTTCAGTTTGATTTTTAAATCCTTTAGCTGAAATATACAAATTTCAGGTTATTCCCAATTTCTTCTTTATTCTTCTTAAATAATTTAAGATCCTAAATTTAAAATAATTGTTTTATTCTTTTAAACAGTAACATTGAAGTTTAAGTTTTCTTAACTTCCTGTTTATTCACAAATTTCTTTCCACTCCCATAATTTATCAATTAGCGTTTTGAAAACACTAATATTCTTATCCAGTTCATTTTAGTTTATTCACATTCTTTATAATTATTTTCTTAAAATTTTCTCTTTTTATTATTTCTTTCCAAAAATCCAATGCTATACAATTTGATAACTCAAAGTCCAGAATATATCCAAGCAACTATAGCGTTCAATATCTCAATATACTTCATCACAGAATATCTACAAGCATAACAGAGAATAAATAAACAATATATATATATATATATATATATATGATGAGGAACCCAGTTGGATCCCTCCAACCTGTTTTTCCCTGCATCCACAAACGTCAGCACAATATAATATACCACTTCCACAATATCACACTATATCTCATCAATTCATTCAACCATTCAAACGATTGTTTAAATTTAATCATTTTAAATTTAATTATAAACTGAGTGAGATTAACTCACCTTTGTTTTTAAATTTGCAGTTCCACCTGACAGCTAGCTTCCTCTCTAAATTTTTGACCTTGAATCAATATTATATGATTTTATTAATATTTGAATTAATTAAATAATTAAATTCTACCAATTTAATTGACTAAAAATTTGGGTTTTCAGCTAATAATTTGATTTAAACAAATTTTCCCTTTTTAATAAAATATTTTTAGCAACTAAAATAATTAAATAAGTTTTATTAAATAAATCTACCTCCATAATATATATTTTATTTTAAAATTAAACAAGCAGATCGAAATGTGTATAAGTTTATTCATTTTATTTGTTCTATTTAATTTTTCATTTGAAACTCATGTATACTCAAAAACATGATCTATATAGATTTTAAGAATCTAATTTTATATAAATTTCCCATCATTTCAAAATTCCTATTTCCTTTTCTCCTTTTCCCAAAACCTTATCTATTAAATTAAACAACCGTTTTAAATCTAATTTGCCTAGAAAATTTTATCATTATATTTTTTTTTTAGTAAGTAGAAACATGCATAAAGTTTCCTGTAAATTCCTAATAATTTTTTTTTCCTTCCATTTCTAGTAAACACAAAAGTAATTGTTTACTGAAAAAAATTTATATTAACTAACGCATTATTTAAACTACTAAATTCTCTTTTGAACTATTTATACATTAATAAAATAAATTATAGATTTCATTTACTGTAAAAAAAAAATTCTATATGTATATATAAATCAACAGTTTACCAAACTTACTGTTATACAATATTTTTTTTTTTTAAACTTGATAAATGAATTAAAATAGAAAATACCTCCCCTCAGACCCATCCCACGTGCAGCCCCTTACGAACTTGCCCAACCTCAGTCGCTGCAGTCGACGTTGACTCCAAGCTCACGTATCCCACAAACCCTTGCTTGCTTCTATTGCTGATGATCAATGATGAACGAAGACCCAAAATCCCCAAATCTCGCTTGCTTCCACCCTCGGCTACACACCCATACACCCAGATACGACTCAACTATCGACTTCCCCCCCTCGCGACTCACCTAAGCCCCTTAACTCATGAGGCACCGCTCCATCAATTGAAGTGAACGAGGACGAGCGAATCGATTTGCATAAGGAAGGTGCTCGGCTGATTTTTGATTTAGGTATTTTTTTTTATTTGACGAATTTTGTTTACTGAGGAGAGACGAGGTTCAGTTTCTAAAAGAGGGGAAAAGTTGCGTGATTTATATATATAAAAATTCGGCTTGGCTTTCTTCAGAAGGAAGACGTGAAATAATATATTTATTTATTATTATTATTATTATTTTTATATCTGCTTGTACGAAGGAAGATAAAGGAAAGTTCACGTTCTAGAAAGAGAACGAGGGTTTGCGCGAGTTTATTTATGAATTTTCATCTTTAGCTTGCGACAGAAGGAACGAAATCAATTTTGAGTTTTCAATATAAATTGCCAACGCGTTTATATGCCGTGTCCTCACACAACAACTCCGTTCAATACGAAATTTGAAACCCGGCAATAATTTAATATTACGGACCCAATGGAACTGGTTTCGTCTAATTCCGAGACTGAGCCTCGGAAGGCTATTTTTAAATTCAATTTAAACGATAAAAATTTTAAAACTGAACAAATCATTGTTAATTTCAAATTTACGACTTCTATTATCCCCAGTATTATCAATATAAATTTTTCAAGCCTTCAAGTTATTTTTAACAGACTTAAAAAAATTCTTGATTCAACAAGTTACCCAACTTCGAATTATTTATTTCAATAGTTTAAATTATCAAATAAATGGTGATATTCGAAATTCAAGTTAAAATTACTATATTGAATATTTAAAATCAATTAAATATTCCGATTTTAAATGCTCAAAAATTACAGGTCGTCACACCTATCATACCTTATTGTCCTCGGAAGTTACTAGTTCCGACTTCGAATTCTTCCAAGATTATGCTATTCTTAGTAGTCTCCAAACTCAGCCTCGTCCAAGGAAGTCTGCTTTAGTCTACCTTTGTAACAAATGAAATTTGATCTTTAAATTTCCAAGATATCTTCATCTTCCCATAACTTTAACTTAATTGTTGACCGTCTATTATCAAACCTTAGCGTTCACATGAGTCTTTACTCCTGGGATTTCAGTTTTACTTTTCGGTTTGGATCCACCTTCTTCGGCACTACCCCTAGGTACACATTGAGAACCGTTCATGCACGTCTACTACTAACTTTCCACGCGTCGACCTTTGATTCGTCCGACTTAGTCTTTTCTGACCATTATTTATTACTTTGCTAACATGTTTAGTGCGGTGCAGTTAATGCCTCGCTATTATCCCGCTATAACCCTGCTATATCTCATAGCGGATTTCTACCGCAACGATTTTTCCATGTAGCCCCAAATATAGCATTTCCACTTTAAGCCCCACTATTTCCGTTATATCCCGTTATTCTCGCTATATTCTGCTATTTCCATTATATCTTCTTTAAAAGAAATGAATTGAAAAATGACATTTATACATTATAAAATTTATGAAATTAATTTATTTAATTGAATTTTTAATATATTTTAAGAAATGAAAATGCTTTAATATTCTGCTAAATTCAATTATATTATATAACAGTTTTATGTTTATTTACAGTATATTCGCACAAACTTTTATTTAAAATAATTTACGTATTAATTATAATTCAATTGGATGTTAATTTTTTATTTAATTACCATTTATATTATTTGTGAAAACGTTAAGTACGTGTAACAGCCCAAGATTTTTAACTAGTATTTTTCAGTTTATTTATAACTTTGGGGTTTATTTTATAAAATTTTAAATTGATTAAATCATTGCCCAAATTTTTAAACAAAAGATAAGATTTCTGAAATCTTGACTTTGGTTAAAGATTAACTCTAAGTGGAATTTTCAAAATTCTAAATTTTATCTTTCAAGCTCTAATTTCAAGTTCTTTTAATTCAACTGAATTGGTGTAACAACATTTATACTTTGCTTTTGTCCTTTTTTAAAAAAATGGATTATCTACCTTTTCAAAATTTGTAATATTTTGTTTTACTTATATACATCCATTTGAATAATAAATTTCCTTATAAATGGTAATATGAATCAGAAGAACGTAAACAAATTTTATTTTTTTGTTAAGTAATAAATTTAAAGTGTATTAATAAACTGTTTAATTACGCGTTTAAAAGGCACGTTATTTGATGGAATAAATAACGTATAAGCGTTACTTTTGTATAAATTTGGGTGTATATTATTGCGTTGGTTTTGCGCATTTCTAAAATTCATACCTTAGCTGTTTATCAATCAATAAATCACGTTCAAAATTTTCCATTTACCTCTGGTTTATAGTAAGAATAAATGCTTTCCTGACCGGTGCAAAATAAATGCTTGCCTATTTTCACCTTAAATCAACGCAATCTCTTCCTGATAATTCTCAACCGAGTATAAATTGTAAAATTCTTGCCTATAATCCCTCATCTTAATCAACGCATACTTTTAAGTAGAATTTAAAAACCCCATGTACCTCTCTCTGTAGTCGTTCCAATATCCTTATTTCTTACATTTATAAAAATCCATTTACTTCCTTACTAATATAAACGCGTACAAATTAATTGCTTCCAAATCTTTCTCCCCTCTAATTGCGCAATTTTGCTGATTTAATTACAAAACCCACGTCCTAAATTTTTTTCAAAAGTCTACTAAAATCAATTTTATTCTTGCCCTTTTTTTTATCAACCAACGCAAATCAATTCCTGCTTGCCTCCTTTATTTTTCACCTACTCATTTTTCATTTATTTCCTATGTTTAAACTTACAAATCATCGCATTTCTTCTGGTCAGAATATCAATCACGCAATTTTTTCCCTTGATTTACGTTACATCACCGATTTAATAGCAAATCCCTTTATCCTTGCCTAAAGAAAAAAATCTACATGCCATGATTCACGTTCCCATTTACGCAACCCTTTATATTAATACACTAGCACGTCCAAATTTTCTCATCACCTCAATTGGATCCATCTCATATTAGCTTCAGCTTCTTCTTCTTTGCGTGAGCTTCACATATCAGGTATGGCTGAATATCTTTTCTCCTTCCTCCTTTTTTCTTTCTTCTTCTTTTATTTCCCAGTTTCATTTACTGCTCCACCACGAAACTCGACCCTCCGTACCACCTTGACCACGCCATGAATTGTGATCTGGGAAGAAATATTGCGTTCGATCTTTGGGTTAGCCCAGACCATTTTTTTCTTCCTTTTCAATCTCCTCTGTTGTGTTCAGTTTTTTTTAAGGATAATAATATAATAGAGAGAGAGAAAAAATAAAAAAAAGGAAAAAAAGATTTTTGAGGGCATGCAGGCACGCAAATAGCATGCACACAAATAGGTAGCTCCAGGGCATCCATGATATCACGGCCTATTTCTAAATTTCCTCAGCCTTAGTTAAGCGTATGCACGCATAGGCATGAGCATTATTTAGCACGTTATAATATTTTGTTTAAATTTTTGAAAAAAATAACGTGCATATATGGCCAAGCCAGTGAATGTGTTGCCGAGCCCAGTAATGAGCGTCCAAAACTAGAACCTAAGTTTGAAATTTCTTTTGCATTTCTGGAGAAAATAAATACCACCTGTTGTTAAAAGTCTTAATATTTATGTTTGCACCACTTTGTTTCAGCCTTTTTGTAAGGTTGCGTGTTCCAAAAAAATTTAATTAAATTTGGGCCGAGCTTTGAAAATGGGGTCAAGTCTTGGGTGGAGTGGTCGAGAAAATGGTGGCAATTATTCCTTTTTTTAAATCCGTTCCAGTTGTTGTTTAATATATATTTTTGCTGTGATCGCTTTAAATTCGCTTAATTAGCTATTCATTAGTTTGTTCAAGATTGGAATCGGGGCGTCATCCATTGAGAATTGATCGTGCTTTCTAAACTCTTCTTTCGGGTTAAACATCGTTGTTTGAATAAAATCTGCAGCTTCGAAAAGGTGAGTATTCTCACCTGACAAACGTACTTATATATCTATAAATTGATAACAAGTGTGATTGTAGAATAATTATTATTTCATTTTATTTGACTGTGATATAAATTGATGATGTTAAAAATCCCGTTATTAAACCTACGCATCATCAGTTATAATAATATACTGTTTATTTATGCTGTTACACTATTTATTTATTATGCACTATTTAAATCACACTGCAAGTTCCCTGTAGATTTGAATCGTTTCGCGTTGAAATGATTGGTCTGAACGATATTTATTTATTTAGTTATTTATTTAACTTGGGATCGCGGGTTTGAAATGATAGAACCCGGTTTTCTTTGTAATTTACAGATTGAAATGGTATAGTTTCCGTATCACTTGACCTGGGTTAGAAAATATTATACCGACCCGTGGTTATATATATATATATATATATATATATATATATATATATCTGTGTGTGTGTGTGTGTGTGTCTGTATGTATGTATTTTTGGAACTATTAAATGTAAAATTTTTGGATTTAAATGATTTTTATATATTGATATTATACTAGTTAAATATGTAAATAATGTTAGAAATTTAAAGTATAAGTTTATCTTGAAAATTTGGATTTGTAAAACAAATCGAATTTAAATTAAGAAATAAATATGAAATTTGGTATAACTTGAATATAAAGAGAATTAATAAAGATTAGGTTTCTATGAATTAAATAGTTAAATTAGTGAAATATGGAAGTTGAAATTTAACTTGGTTTAGAAATGGGAGGTTGGTTTTGAAATAAAGGTAAGATAAGAAATTAATTGGAAATTAGTTTATTTTGGATATGGGAATTTAACTTAATAATAAGTAAAATTTATAGAAAATTTTGCACTTGATTTTATTAAGTAAAGTATAAAGAAGTTAGATATATATTTGTAAAATATACTTTATAAGAATCATAATTTATTGAGTAATTTAAATGACTATTTAAAGGGTGGAAATATGATTATATAAATTAAATTGGTTTAATTATTGTTGAAACCATATTGAAGTTGAAATATTAAGTTTCTCAAATGAACTAAGGTATAACCTTTGGGATGTATATTGGATTTTTAATAAGAATTATAACTTCACTTTTAAATATTTTGAATATAGTATTTGATTTAAATATAACTACTTTGGAATTTATAACCACGGATAATAATAACGTGGGTTGTTAAAGAGACCGGGATTGGATATGGGCATACTCTCTGTCGATACCGAAAACCACTTTGACAACCGTGTACGCGGTGGAGATTCCAGAATGAAGTAGGATGGGGACGACGTTTCCTTTGAGGTAAATACGTGGACCCGACTCCCGTGAGTTGGCATAAGGTGGCTAAAACAGGAGCGATTCTCCGATTAATGAGGTAGCACCTTTGATCGGACGCACTTCTTCGTATGTCATTCTATTACTTTTGTGATTTTTTTGGTGTGCACCTTTGATTTGGGAGTGTTGTTCGAGGTGGGCGGTAGTAACAGCTATGCATTTCCACCGGTCCGGATGCATAATTGGTATATCTACCCTGGCATTGCCTAGTTGTGTCGTGTCATCTACCCTAGCGAGCCCTGTACGAGTTTGATTTGTGTCGTACCTATGGAGTATCCTCTGGTAGCCTCCCAATCAGGAGGTATTACGGTACTGTATAGACTATTGGCACTATTACGTGTTAAGGTGGAAAATGTAAAGCCTTAACGCTATTTTAAAGTAAGTTTATTTTACTAATAGACACTGTTATAATAGCGAAATATTAATACATAGTAAATAGTTTAACGGATCCTTAGAGGATGGGCGGTCCCAAGCATCCTTTAAGTTACTTGCATTTGATGTTACAGTTCACTTGAATTAGCCTACACTGTATAAGTATGTATGTCCTGACTCGAGTGTTTAAGTTTTGTTTACGCTCGGGTCAGCCTGAGTTTCAGTTCAGACTTCACCTCCGGAGCTAGGACTTCAGCAGATCATCTCTTTTCAAGTTACCGTCAAGTTCTGTTCAGTTCTTATTTTAGCTGTTGTAATCAAGACAATTTAATATTGAGAGTTTCTGTGGAGATTTCAAACTATATTTGGTTTAAGACTATGTACTTTATATTTATTTTGAGACTATTGATAGTGGCTTCATGAACCACTAAGTTGTTTTTAAATTCCGCTGCGAGTATTCTGATCTATGTGTTTGTGATTCTATGATTTGACTTCATTTGCTCCAAAATTTATTTACAATCTATTGTTTTGAACTATTCAAGTTTGACAAGTTTTAAATTTATTGTCGAATTTAAATGGTACAAAAAAGTGGGTTGTTACAGTTGGTATTAAAGCGAGGTCTAACCATAGCCTGAGGAGCAAAAACTCATTAGAGATAGGGAAGCAATACCCTAGAATGAGTGAAGTCAAATCTTAGAATCCTTTCCTTGTGAGAGAACGTATTTTAAAGTATAAAATGATTTTTAAAGGGTTTTTCAAAGAAGTATTTTGATATAAAAACTTTCCTGTTTTGAAAATTTAAATTTTTCCAACTACTTTCCCTTTTCTCCATCTTATATAATTAGGTCCTTCGTTAAATGTCTGTTCTTGTTAAATTTTATCTTATCTAATCTATATTTGGCTCTACATTTTCCTCTGCCCTTAAATTTATTCTTGATTTCTCAGGATGAATCGAGGAAATACTAGAGGTAGGGGACGAGCTGATGCCCCAGCTCATCCACCCGCGGCCCCTGTTAGATTTACTAAGCTGTGCCAGAATTATACCGAGCTTGGTGGCACCAAGTTCATGGGTTATGAAACCATAATAGAAGCTCAATAGTGGTTGAGAGACTTGGAGAGAATCTTCTCCTGTCTCGAAATCACCAATGCCCAGCAGCGGTAATTAGCGGCCTGGCAGATGAAAGGAGCCGCTTTAAATTGGTGGCTGTCAATTACTGCTCACACCAATGAGGCTGACATCACCTGGGAGCAATTTAGGTATCTTCTTCGGTTGTCCAAATTTAGGTTCAAATTCCTCCATTTTTGAAACCTGTCTTATATCTCTTATCGTGCCTTAGGGAGGCCTTTCTGGTAAAATGGATGCCCGAAGTGGGAAAGTCTCAGCTATATCGAGACTTTATGGATTTGAAGCAGCGCGATATGTCCTTTACTGAGTATGAGAGAAACTTTAATAAGCTATCCCAGTATGGCCTAAATCTGATAGACACCCCGCTGAAGAAAAACGAGAAATTTATTGTTGGAGCACGACCCGAGTTCTACGATCGACTTATTACCCACGTACATGGGACGTTCACTGCTCTGATGGACATGGCTCTCCGGTATGAAAACCCTACCTCTAGGGCCACTTCAGCTGCCCAGTCTGCACCATCTCAGTTTTTTGGAAATTCTAAGAAAAGGAAGTCCAACTTCTACCGTCACAGAAGAATAGGACTCAGGGGTTAGGATCATCGTCTTCTGCATCCCAGAGGCAGCCGGTAGACCTTTCTACCATCACTTGCCATAGATGCCACCAGAAAGGACACTATGAAAATCGTTGTCCTACTTTGGGTGCTGCTATTCCGCCCTTCTCAGTTTGATAGACGAGACCTCTGCCACATCTACCTTCAGCCAGGACACTTCAAGAGAGACTGCCCTTCACAAAAAAGGCAAGGCATCGGGAATTTTTGCGGTGACTTCTGCATCCTCCCTAGCCCCATAGCCTACACCTGCACCTGCTCTAGCTCCTAGTGATTCTCAAGGTACACTTCAAGGTTTTTTTACTTTGTTTAAATCACCTATACACATTTTATTTGATACCAGAGCTTCACATAGCTTCATTTCTTTGGACCTTTGCTAATAAATGCGAGCATTGCGTTTTTCTCGAATTTACTTCTGTGCCTTTATGTGTTTCGAATCCCATCGGAGGCCCTGCAAATCTTAGTAGGATTTGTAAGCAAGTGAAGCTTATATATCTCGATCACCGTTTCACTGGTGACTTCTATGTTTTGGGGTTTGACGCTTTCGATCTTTTGCTTGGGGGTGATTGGTTAGATAGGCATGATGCCCATATTTCTTGTAGTTCCCGAACTGTTGCCCTTAAAGATGATTTTGGAAACCCATTAGAGATCCAGTGTAAATTGCCTCGGGAGTTTGCTGGTAGTTTAATTTATTCCCTCGATACTTTTCCAGATGATATCCATTCGACTTCGGTAGTCAAACTATTTCCCGACGTATTTGGTGAAGTCATCTCTCTAGCGGGAAATTGATTTTCGTATCGATCTTATTCCTGGAGCTCGACCTGTAGTTTTTGCACCCAGAAGAATGGCACCACGGGAGAAGATCGAATTAAGGAATCAAATTCAAGACTTGTACTCTAAAGGTCTGATCAGACCTAGCTTTTCAGAATGGGGAGCGGCCGTTGTTTTCGTCACCAAGTCTGATGGTTCTCTCCGGATGTGTATTGATTATAGGGAGCTGAATAAGCTCACTATGAAAAACAGATATCCTATGCCCCGCATCAATGATATGTTCGATCAGCTTTATGGAGCGTCTATTTTCTCTCAGCTTGATCTAGCCACGGGTTTCCACCAGCTTAGAGTTGCCGAGGAGAGCATTCCCAAAACTTCTTTCCGTACTGAGAATGGTTTCTTCGAATGGCTAGTAATGCCTTTTGGGTTGACTAACGCTCATGCCTTCTTCGTCGACTTGATGAATCGTGTCTTTCGCGATGTGCTCAATAAATTTGTTCTAGTCTTTATTGATGATATCCTTGTGTTCTCCAAGTTTGAGGAAGAGCATAAGGCCCATTTACAGCATGTTCTAGAGACTCTTCGAAATCATCAATTAAAAGCCAAATTCTCAAAATGTCATTTCTGGGAAGAGGAAGTCTGATTCCTCGGACATATTGTCTCAAGTGAAGGAGTTTCTGTTGATCCAGTCAAGATCACTATGATCAAAGTAAGTCTTTTCCTCCTTTCTCTTCCTAAATTTAATCTCCCTCTATCTTTTCTGGAGTCCTTATCTCCCCTTATTCTGTTATAGGATTGGGAAGAACCTAAGACTCCAACTGATATTCGCAGTTTTTTGGGCCTTGTCGGTTACTATCGAAGGTTCATTGAGAACTTTGCTCAGATTTCTGCACCTCTCGCTGCTTTGACTCGAAAGAATGCTAAGTTTATATGGAGCGATAAGTGTAAAGCGTCATTCCAAGAGTTAAAGGATAAGCTTACTTCCGCACCAGTGCTTACCGTTCCGAATGGAAATGAGAGATTAACGGTATTCACCGATGCATGTCGAGAAGGTTTGCGAGCGGTATTAATGCAGGATGGGAAGGTGATTACATATGCTAGTCGTCAATTGAAGACCCATTATGCTAACTATGCCGCACATGATTTAGAATTGTTGGCTGTTGTCTTTGCATTAAAGCTGTGGAGACACCATCTCTTGGTTGCTAAGTTTGACCTCTTCACCGATCATCAGTCTTTGAAATATATCTTCACCCAGAAGGATTTGAATCAGAGACAAGTTCGGTGGCTCGAGTTACTTGCCTCTTACGATCTCGACATCAACTATACTCCTAGGAAAGCAAATGTTGTGGCGGATGCGTTGAGTAGGACGAAGTCCTCGTTATGTCAGCTTATTGTTTCTTCTTCCCTTTTGGACCGTATCAAGGCTAAGCAGGATGAGATAGGATCATCGGATTGATCAAAGAGAATGTTTGCAGCAGGGTTGGTGGTAGTAGTCTTGACGGTAGTGGAGCTCAGATTGATGATAAAGGGATTTTAAGGATTAATAATCAGATTTGTGTCCCGAATGTTGATGGTTTGAGGCAAGAGTTACTTCGGGAACGTCATAAATCCAGACTTTCCATACATCCTGGTGTAGCGAAGATGTATCAGGATTTGAAGAAGCTTTATTGGTGGAGGGGTATGAAGCGTATTGTCTCTATCTTTGTTAGTAGGTGTGCGACTTGTCAGCAAGTCAAGGCGGATCATCAGATGACCCTGAGTTTGTTGTAGCCTTTGGAGATTCCAAATTGGAAGTGGGAGAAAGTTTCTATGGGTTTCATCGGTGGTTTACCAAGATCTAGGAAGGGAAATGAGAGCATCTGGGTTATCGTGGATAGACTGACTAAGTCCGCTCATTTTATTCCAGTCAGGTCTACCCGTATGGCTTCGAGCTTATCTGAGATTTATATGAGGGAGATTGTTTGCCTCCACGGTGTTCCCCTTAGCATAGTTTGTGATCGAGACCCTATTTTCACTAGTCAGTTTTGGAAAGCATTCCAAGAATCTATGGGTACTCGTCTGAATCTGAGCACCGCTTATCACCCTCAGACTGACGGCCAAACAGAAAAGGTGAATCAAATTCTAGAGGATCTTCTTCGGGCCTGCATTTTAGATTATAGAGGATCTTGAGAAGATCATCTCCATCTTGTGGGATTCACCTATAACAATAGTTATCAGGTATAAATTCCTATCCTCTGTTCTTATCTTATCTAAATCCTCTATCTGTCTCATTCTATCTTTTTCAGGCTAGTCTTAATATGTCCCCTTTTGCTGCTCTTTACGGGCGACCCTATAGATCTCCATCCTGTTGGATTGAACCCGGTAATCGCTTAGTTCTTGGGCCCGATATGATTTTGGAAGCTTCGGAAAGGTTGAAGAGATTAAGAGAAGGTTAAGGATTGCTCAAGATAGGCAGAAGAAGTACGATGATCGTCTAAGAAGAAGTTTGGAGTTTGCGGTTGGTGATTTAGTTTTTCTTAAGGTTTCTCCTTTAAGAAATGTGGTTCGGTTTGGGCATAGAGGGAAGCTTGCTCCTAGGTTCATCGGTCCATTCCGCATCTTGGAAAGGATTGGATCTCTTGCTTATCGACTGGATTTGCCCGAGAAATTTCCTAGAATACACAACGTATTCCATGTATCCCACCTTTGTCGCTGTCTTCATGATCCATCTCTTATTATCCAGCCTACTGCTCTTGATAGTTTGGACATCGAGCTTGACCTGACTATTGAAAGGAAGCCGCTTCGTATTGTTGATCGAGGTACGAAACAGGTAAGAAGAAAATCTGTCCACCAGGTCAAAGTGCAGTGGAGCACTGATGAACGGGATTGCACCTGGGAGACGGAGGAGAGCATTCGTGCTTCGAATCTGGAATTATTTGTTTCAGGTACTTTGCTTATTTATCTTATCTTCCTTTGTTTTCTTTCTTTCGTTCCTTTTCGAGGACGAAAAGTTCTGAGTGGGGGAGAGTGCAACAGCCCAAGATTTTTAACTAGTATTTTTCACTTTATTTATAACTTTGGGGTTTATTTTACAAAATTTTAAATTGATTAAATCATTGCCCAAATTTTTAAACAAAAGATAAGATTTCTGAAATCTTGACTTTGGTTAAAGATTGACTCTAATTGGAATTTTCAAAATTCTAAATTTTATCTTTCAAGCTCTAATTTCAAATTCTTTTAATTCAACTGAATTAGTGTAACAACATTTATACTTTGCTTTTGTCCTTTTTAAAAAAAATGGATTATCTACCTTTTTAAAATTTGTAGTATTTTGTTTTACTTATATACATCCATTTGAATAATAAATTTCCTTGTAAATGGTAATATGAATCAGAAGAACGTAAACAAATTTTATTTTTTTGTTAAGTAATAAATTTCAAAATTTACAGTGTATTAATAAACTGTTTAATTACGCGTTTAAAAGGCACGTTATTTGATGGAATAAATAACGTATAAGCGTTACTTTTGTATAAATTTGGGTGTATATTATTGCGTCGGTTTTGCGCATTTCTAAAATTCATACCTTAGCTGTTTATCAATCAATAAATCACGTTCAAAATTTTCCATTTACCTCTGGTTTATGGTAGGAATAAATGCTTTCCTGACCGGTGCAAAATAAATGCTTGCCTATTTTCACGTTAAATCAACGCAAACTCTTCCTGATAATTCTCAACCGAGTATATATTGTAAAATTCTTGCCTATAATCCCTCATCTTAATCAACGTATACTTTTAAGTAGAATTTAAAAACCTCACGTACCTCTCTCTATAGCCGTTCCAATATCCTTATTTCTTGCATTTATAAAAATCCATTTACTTCCTTACTAATATAAACGCGTACAAATTAATTACTTCCAAATCTTTCTCCCCTCTAATTGCGCAATTTTGCTGATTTAATTACAAAACCCACATCCCAAAAAATTTTCAAAAGCCTACCAAAATCAATTTTAGCCTTGTCGTTTCTTTTTATCAACCAACGCAAATCAATTCCTGCTTGCCTCCTTTATTTTTCGCCTACCCATTTTTCATTTATTTCCTACGTTTAAACTTACAATTCGTCGCATTTCTTCTGGTCAGAATATCAATCACGCAATTCCTTTTTTCCCTTGATTTACATTACATCACCAATTTAATACCAAATCCCTTTATCCTTGCCTAAAGAAAAAACCTGCATGCCATGATTCACGTTCCCATTTACGCAACCCTTTATATTAATACACTAGCACGTCTAAATTTTCTCATCACCTCAATTGGATCCATCTCATATTAGCTTCAGCTTCTTCTTCTTTGCGTGAGCTTCATATATTAGGTATGGCTGAATATCTTTTCTCCTTCCTCCTTTTTTCTTTCTTCTTCTTTTATTTCCCTATTTCATTTACTGTTCCACCGCGAAACTCGACCCTCCGTACCACCTTGACCACGCCATGAATTGTGATCTGGGAAGAAATATTGCGTGCGATCTTTGGGTTAGCCCAGACCATTTTTTTTCTTCCTTTTCAAAATCCTCTGTTGCGTTCAGTTTTTTTTAAGGATAATAATATAATAGAGAGAAAAAAATAATAAAAAAAGGAAAAAAGGATTTTTGAGGGCATGCAGGCACGCAAATAGCATGCATGCAAATAGGTAGCTCCAGGGCATGCAGGCACGCAAATAGCATGCATGCAAATAGGTAGCTCCAGGGCATCCATGATATCACAGCCTATTTCTAAATTTCCTCAGCCTTGGTTAAGCGTATGCACGCATAGGCATGAGCATTATTTAGCACGTTATAATATTTTGTTAAAATTTTTGAAAAAAATAACGTGCATATATGGCCAAGCCAGTGAATGAGTTGCTGAGCCCGGTAATGAGTGTCCAAAACTAGAACCTAAGTTTGAAATTTCTTTTACATTTCCGAAGAAAATAAATACCACCTATTGTTAAAAGTCTTAATATTTATGTTTGCACCACTTTGTTTCAGCCTTTTTGTAAGGTTGCGTGTTCTAAAAATTTTTAATTAAATTTGGGCTGAGCTTTGAGAATGGGGTCAAGTCTTGGGTGGAGCGGTCGAGAAAATGGTGGCAATTATTCCTTTTTTTTTAAATCCGTTCCAGTTGTTATTTAAATATATTTTTTGCTGTGATCGCTTTAAATTCGCGTAATTAGTTATTCGTTATTTTGTTCAAGATCGAAATCGGGGTGTCATCCATTGAGAATTGATCGTGCTTTCTAAACTCTTCTTTTGGGTTAAACATCGTTGTTTGAATAAAATCTGCAGCTTCGAAAAGGTGAGTATTCTCACCTGACAAACGTACTTATATATCTGTAAATTGATAACAAGTGTGATTGTAGAATAATTATTATTTCATTTTATTTGACTGTGATATAAATTGATGATGTTAAAAATCCCGTTATTAAACCTACACATCATCAGTTATAATAATATACTGTTTATTTATGCTGTTGCACTATTTATTTATTATGCACTATTTAAATCACGCTGCAAGTTCCCTGTAGAATTGAATCGTTTCGCGCTGAAATGATTGGCCTGAACGATATTTATTTATTTAGTTATTTATTTAACTTGGGATTGCGGGTTTGAAATGATAGAACCCGGTTTTCTTTGTAATTTGCAGATTGAAATGATATAGTTTCTGTATCACTTGACCTGGGTTAGAAAATATTACACCGACCCGTGGTTATATATATATATATATATATATATATATATATATATATATATATATACATACATACATACATATACATATCCATATATATGTATGTATGTATGTATGTATGTATTTTTGGAACTATTAAATGTAAAAAAATTGGATTTAAATGATTTTTATATATTGATATTATACTAGTTAAATATGTAAATGATGTTAGAAATTTAAAGTATAAGTTTATCTTGAAAATTTGGATTTGTAAAACAAATGGAATTTAAGTTAAGAAATAAATATGTTGGTATAACTTGAATATAAAGCGAATTAATAAAGATTAAGTTTCTATGAATTAAATAGTTAAATTAGTGAATTATGGAAGTTGAAATTTAACTTGGTTTAGAAATGGGAGGCTGGTTTTGAAATAAAGGTAAGATAAGAAATTAATTGGAAATTAGTTTATTTTATATATGGGAATTTAACTTAATTATAAGTAAAATTTATAGAAAATTTTGCACTTGATTTTATTAAGTAAAGTACAAAGAAGTTAGATATATATTTGTAAAATATACTTTATAAGAATCACAATTTATTGAGTAATTTAAATGACTATTAAAGTGTGGAAATATGATTATATAAATTAAATTGGTTTAATTATTGTTGAAACCATATTGAAGTTGAAATATTAAGTTTCTCAAATGAACTATGGTATAACCTTTGGGATGTATATTGGATTTTTAATAAGAATTATAACTTCACTTTTAAATAATTTGAATATAGTATTTGATTTAAATATAACTATTTTGGAATTTATAACCACGGGTAATAATAACGTGGGTTGTTAAAGAGACCGGGATCGGATATGGGCATACTCTCTGTCGATACCGAAAACCACTTTGACAACCGTGTACGCGGTGGAGATTCCAAAATGAAGTAGGATGGTGGTGATGTTTCCTTTGAGGTAAATACGTGGACCCGACTCCCGTGAGTTGGCATAAGGTGGCTAAAACAAGAGCGATTGTCGGATTAATGAGGTAGCTCCTTTGATCGGACGCACTTCTTCGTATGCCGTTCTATTGCTTTTGTGATTGTTTTGGTGCGCACCTTTGATTTGGGAGTGTTGTTCGAGGTGGGCGGTAGTAGCAGCTACGTGTTTCCAGCGGTCCAGATGCGTAATTGGTATATCTACCTTGGCATTGCCTAGTTGTGCCGTATCTCCTACGCTAGCGAGCCCTGTATGAGTTTGATTTGTGTCGTACCTATGGAGTATCCTCTGGTAGCCTCCCGATCAGGAGGTATTACGGTACTGTATAGACTATTGGCACTATTACGTGTTAAGGTGGAAAATGTAAAGCCTTAACGCTATTTTAAAGTAAGTTTATTTTACTAATAGACACTGTTATAATAGCGAAATATTACTACATGGTAAATAGTTTAGTTGATCCTTAGAGGATGGGCGGTCTCAAGCATCCTTTAAGTTACTTGCATTTGATATTATTGTTCACTTGAATTAGCTTACACTGTATAAGTATGTATGTCCTGACTCGAGTGTTTACGTTTTTTTTACGCTCGAGTCAGCCTAAGTTTCAGTTCAGACTTCACCTCCAGAGCTAGGACTTCAGCAGATCATCTCTTTTCAAGTTACCGTCAAGTTCTGTTCAGTTCTTATTTTAGCTGTTGTCATCAAGACAATTTAATATTGAGAGTTTCTGTGGAGATTTCACACTATTTTTGGTTTAAGACTATGTACTTTATATTTATTTTGAGACTATTGATAGTGGCTTCATGAACCACTAAGTTATTTTTAATTTCCGCTGCGAGTATTCTGATTTATGTGTTTGTGATTCTATGATTTGACTTCATTTTCTCCAAAATTTATTTACAATCTATTGTTTTGAACTATTCATGTTTGACAAGTTTTAAATTTATTGTCGAATTTAAATGGTACAAAATAGTGGGTTGTTACAGTACGAGTTTCATATGCTATTTTAGAGTCATCCACTATATCCTGTTATATCCTTGCTATATCCGCATTGTGACTTTTCGCACTACCACCGCATTGAATCTACCGAGCGCATTAACTGCACTGGTTTAGTATAAAATATGTTTGGTCCTGTAACACCCTGTAAAATCAACCATAAATAAATAAATTGGATAAATTAAATTAACCAAGATGGTATAAAAATGAAAATTTTGTAAAAGTCAGAATTTGACCATGAAAGTTATGCCGTTATGTTCGTTGCAAAATTCTAATCAATATCCATATATAATATGCCGAAAGCGGTGCTTAACCGAAGAAGTTTGAGCATTCGAATTTTTAAGTTTAAAATAATTTAAATAAAATTCAAATTCAAATAAACAATTAATTTTAAAATTCAAAATTCAAAATTTAACAATAATTAAACTTGCGGAATAAATAAACATTAAATTACAATTAAGGAATAAAATAAATACAAAAAAACAACCTAAATCCTTTCCAAAATAACAAAACCTGATCAACCGGTTGGTAGTGCCAATCGACGGGTAAATAACGGCAGCGACCACGTTTTTACGGCAATGAACATTCTGGATTTTGTAATTTTAAATCGAAACTTATATCCGACTGTTCTGGCGTATTTCAATCACTATAAATATAAGCCTAGCCCCCTCACAATTATTCATAAATTATTTTGGAGGTCTAGCGAAGTTCTGTCAGTCTCTCTCTTCATATTAAGAAAAAAATTCTTTAAGATTTCAAGTAAAAAAAATCAAAAGTTTATTACTTTATTTTCTAGTTCTGTTTTTCTCCAATCCCTCAATTTCTGTATCTAATCTATATATAAAAATTTTGTTATATATATTTGAAAGGGGAGATTTGAAAGAGATTATTATTTAAGGCATGGCAAATCTAAAAAGTGGAAGAGCTAAGGACCTACAGTGAGTGGAAATATTAGTCTTTCTATTTTAGTAGTTAACTAATGTAGTTTGGATTTGAAATATTTCTTTGGAAGTTTTGGTTTACAAAAACATCGTATTAAAATTCCTTAAAAATCCTCCAAAGCGAAGTGTCAATTCTATGTTGAAATATCAATTATA
Source organism: Allium cepa (assembly GCA_030765085.1). Taxonomy (NCBI): domain Eukaryota; kingdom Viridiplantae; phylum Streptophyta; class Magnoliopsida; order Asparagales; family Amaryllidaceae; genus Allium; species Allium cepa. Next base: position 749,804,395 of record CM060931.1, on the reverse strand, counting down.
TATATATATATATATATATATATATATATATTAAAATAATATGAATTGTGTACATTTGCAATTTTAGCATTTTTACCTTCTATTCCACTTATTAACCAAAAAAATATTTCAACATCAACGATGTCATGCCGAACCAAGCATTGATTTAACACCCTTGACATTATTTAAAGTAAAGTGATTTAATAGGTTGTTAAGTTGTTATTAAACCTAAGGTTGGCTCATTATCTAAGACTTTGCACAAGACGATGTTATTCGCAATGGTTTCGTGTTGGCGACAAACTCAAGATTGAATTATGTAAGTGCTTAAGAGTTCATGTCATATGTTCAAGAGAAAAATAAGCAAATTGCATAAGCATGCGATAGTCCGTCAACGATTAGTTGTTAAAAATCGAAGAGTAAGACAACTTATTAAAAAAAAGTTATTATAAATCAACATATGCAACTTTTAAGAACAAACGTTATTAAAGAGTATTATTATAATGTATGTGGAAAAAGAGTTGTAAAAAACAATGTTTTTACAACATTTTCTATAAAAACATTGTAAAAGGAATATTTTACAACTTTTTTCAAAAAAGTCGTAAAAATGTATTTTTGTTGTATTGAAATATTGTACATATGTACATTTCCAAATGGATTTAAAATTTATTATTATATATGTATATCTTTTATTATTGAATTTTCATATAGACAAATAAAGAAAAATTGGTTACACGTTCGTATAGATATTTTATGTTATTTATATTATATACAATTAGTCATCTTATTGACCATAGGACAAAACGGTCTACTTTCCAATAAACCCCTAATACAGATTTAGTATATATTAATTTTATGTCCATATTATGAATATGGATATTATGGTATACTAAATAAATTAATATATTAATTACAATTAAATTAAAAATAAATTTATTTAATTAAATAAAAAAATATTTTAATTAACAAATTCAAATTAAACTATTGAAACCTCATTTATTAATCAAAGTACTAAATTTGGTTAGTACAAACAAAGATTTATTTACACGAACAAAAAAATCAAAGATCTTGTGCAAATTAATAAAAGTTAATTATTTTTTAAATTCACCTTTTTAAGCCCGTTGTTAGTGCATGTGACCCAATAATGGTATTAGAGCCTACAATGTGCTTGTGTAAATAAATTATAAAACACTAAAGGTAACGCCTTAAGAAAAAGTAAAAATAGATGGTTGTCTAGGAAAAAGTGTTTAAACTAAGGATTTAAAATTTATTATTATATATGTTTATGTTTTATTATTGAATTTTCAAATGGACAAATAAAGAAAAATTGGTTACGTGTTTTTTTTTTTGAAATGGTACTAGATACAACATGTTGCTGGGACAACATATCAAAAATCATTTGTCAATATATGTTTGAATCACACTACACAAGTTTCGAACTTGTGACATCTCGCACCAAAGTCAAATCACTTAATCTTATTGACCATAGGACAAAACGGTCTACTTTCCAATGAACCCCTAATACAGATTTGGTATATATTTACACGAACAAAAAATCAAAGATCTTATGCAAATTAATAAAAGTTGATTATTTTTTAAATTCACTCTTTAAACCCCATTGTTAGTGCATCTGACCCAATAATGGTATTAGAGCCTACAATGTGCTTGTGTAAATAAATTAAACAACACTAAAGGTAATGCCTTAAGAAAAAGTCAAAATAGATGATTGTCTAGGAAAAAGTGTTTAAACTTAGGATTTAAAATTTATTATTATATATGTATATGTTTTATTATTGAATTCTGTTCATAACACTTTATTCAGATATGTTATTAAAAATGTTAACAATTGCTACTATGTTCATTAGTACTAATACATTTTGTTTTTTAACCTTGGTTTTAAATATTCATTCTTAAACTAAAGTCGTTATAGTAATAATACTGCTTTACTTACAATAAATAGATTAGAGGAAGAGAACGGACAAAACCAATAGTCGTAAGTAACTAGCAATGGTACTATCGTAACTCTACTTTTTGAATGTAACGGTTGAATGTTATCACTCAAATCGATCTATTCCATTATTACTAACCGAAAATTACAGTGGGGTTTTGTTTTTCAATGTTTGATCTTTTTTCGATGCTTGGTTACTTCAGATATGTTGGAAGTATATGAGGCTTGTGGATGAGTTAACAGCATTTTCAATGGAATTAGAGGATCATGTTGTGTTTGACAATAGTTAAGAGTGGATGAAGGAGATTTTTCAAGTGAGAGATTTGGGACAATAAGGAGATTGAGCATTTATGAACGGCAGAGATGATTAAACTGGTCGAACTTGAGAGTACTAACAAGATGGATTTTGTTTATCGAACTCTATTGCATGAATAAAGCCTTGCACAAGATCACCATTCAGATCGTATGGCATATGCTTCTGACTTCACTACAATGTCATCGAAAAACTCACTTTAGCTCTATAAATTAACAAACGACAATTGAAAGATTTTAAGAAGGAAGCCAAACTTTCTGCATTAAGTCCAAAAAGTTCCTAAGGTTATTATTAACCCATTTGAAACATATCACATAATATAAACATGATTTATAATTCAATATTCATTAAGCATGACATAAAACACTTAGTTAAGAACACAAATATGAGAAAACTTCATTGATGTGCTACCTACAACAACTAAAACATTAATGCATTGGTTAACTACTTCTAGAATATATGATAACTAAAATACTTTACCAAAAATTCATATATCAGAACTTCATAGTTTCATGTTTGTGAAAACAAAATTCCGCTTTATATGTTTAGCATTCTTAAAATGGCTTGAAGCTACATTTAGCGCATATAAGAAAGATGTGTGTACTATTAGTGAACATATTATGCAACGACCCGCCTTTTTGGCCCTTGAATGTCGACACAAATATCCATGGTATTCACATGCCACGTACCTAAGTGCCGAAAAGACAGATTGTTATGGTAAATAAAGAGAAAAAGAAAACGGACAAGGAAGAAAGAATACAATATCAAAATCTCATAGCGAAACGATAATATATAACATCAATAGATAATGCAAACTGTCACTCCAAGATAAATAACATTTCAGAGTTACAATCCTAAGTACTATCATCGGCCTGGATAGTTGTAACAACATGTCCTCATAGTTGTTGATATGTACATAGTAGTAGTGTAGTGAAAATAAGAATACTATAGTAGTGAATCATCTAGCTCGTCTCCTTAAACTACAAAGAATATCGATGAAAACTTATCTTTCTCAAACTGCTCGAAAGAGCACTTAAGGGACTAAGGGAAAAATAAAATCATGAGTCGGATAAAAGTCTGGTGTGAGAAACTTAAGAAATATAAGGCCTTTGTAACGGTCCGTAATTTTTCGATAATTAAATTATTTAATTTAATAATATTTTGTAATTTAATGTTGGAAGAAAATAAAATTTATGATGTAGGAATGAGAAAACTAACTAGAATGAAATTTAATAATGTAAATTTAATGTAATAGATGTCTAATTGAATGTAATCTCAAGAAATTGTAATAATTGTAAGTTATAATTGGTTATAAATTTAAAATAAGAAAATAAATTAAATGTTATATTAATTGATGAAATAATATGTAATCAATTTTACTTGGATAAAATCAGTGTTGTGTAAGTAGTTATAACACTTATTTGTAGATATAAACTTATAAATGTGATTAAATTAATTAAAAGGGTGATAATCGTTATTTGTTACCTATTTATTTAATTTGTTGAATTAAATTGGAAATCAACCGCAATAAGTGTAATTAAATATTGCATTAATATGAATTAAGATGATAATTGTAGAATATTAGTGTAATAAGATATAAACCAATATTAACTATGTCCATAAGTAATGATTGATTGAATAAGAAGATTGAAATCAAATTAAATTAATTTATTGGAATTAAAATATAATTAAATTGGATTTTATTTACAGTTACAACTGAACACTATGATTAGTGTAATATTTAACACTGAATTGATATGTAAATTTATTTTAAATTATTGTTAAAAGTTTGAGTAATCAAAAATGATAAAAATTGTAAGTTATTAAATTTGAAATTAAAAAGTGATTTAATCAATATAATAATAATTTATTTAAAGTGAAAATAGTCATTTTGGCCACTGTCATAGATTTCGACGAAACTAGTTTCATCAGATCCGTAACGATGAATTATTGTAGAATTTCAAGTTTCGTAGCGATCGGACTTGTTGTTTGATCGTATGGGCTTGAAATGCGCAGAAATCAATTTATTGAAATCAATTCAAATAAGCTGATTTTAAAAGCTAACTTCCTCATACAATGGAATTAGGACGTGAAACCTGTTTCATTGAGTTTAAAAATATCAAAAACCTTTATTTTGATATATGGGATGGCCTACTTTCGTTTTGGAGACGAAACGGGCCTTTCGGGTCGTTATTGTTGTTTGAACCAATTCGATACATGTTCACTTTCTTATCGGGCTTTGTTCGTATAAATAGATCTTTCTAAACCCTGGCAGCCTTTTTATTTCTTATCTCAGTACATACAATTCCATCTATTGCTTCTTCTTCTCAATGGCAGAAACTCTATTATCCCCAAATTCAAATCAATATCAATTTCAAAAATTCAAACTTCCTCAAATCCTAACATATTATATATTGTTGGAAAGCCCTCGACAAGTGCAAATTTTTGCAATGATTTTTTTCCGATTCGAATCGCTGTTTGGACAGAAATGAGTCATTTATTTTCGACCGTTCGTACGTGGATTTGTGGATTGGCGACAAGAGTTCGATCGGGTTGTGTCGGAGTGTGGGTCGTTGAGGCAAGACGATCTATACGGTTCGCTTTGGCCAGAGGGTGCGTGGATGGCCATGGTTGGCCTGAGAATGTGTGCGGCGGCGGAGGTGGCTCTGGCCACTTGGGATGCACGTGCGGCCAAGCTACTGTTGGCCTGACCTAGGGGAGGTGGCTGCGTGGTTAGATCTCGACATAGGCAAGGGTTTTGGTGGGCTTTCGTGGTCAAGTGGTAGGGTTCGTGATCTATTTAATCTATTTTAAATCTGTTTAATCTATTTTAAATCAATTTAGTCTATTTTGTATCTGCTTTAAATCTATTTAAACTATCTTAAATCGATTAAACTATTTTTAATCTGTTTTTTTTTACCATTTTAGAGTATTTTAACTATTTAAAATTTTATTTTAACTATGTTAAACTATTTATAACTATCTAAACTATTTTCTAAATTTCAGACTAAGTAAAGTGGAAGTGTTTATATTCAAATCCTTGATTTAAAAGCAAATACGGTTAAATGATGTTATAACCTAAGTTGGAATTTAAATGGCATATTTGATTGAATATGATGATTTTAAAATGTGGGTTTAACCTATTTTAGAAGTATGATTCTGAAAGAAAAAATGATTTTGGAAGTGATATGATTTCAAATGTGAAATGATTTCGAAGGTGAATATGATTTCGAAAGTGAATATGATTTCGGAAATTGATATGGTTTGAATTGAATATTATATTTTGATATCAGTTATGAATCGGTTTGAAAATGTAAAAGAACCGTCCAATATGAAATAAGCATTTAGTTGTTAAAGAGACCGGGATCGGATATTGTCATACTCTTTGCCAATACCAAAAACCACTTTAACAACTGTGTACGTGGTGGAGATTCCAGAATGATGTAGGATGGTTTGGCGAACGATTCTGTATGAGGTATTTACATAGCTCTTACTCACGTAAGTCAGCTTGATGTGGCTAAAATAGGAGCCGTGCAGGCCAAGTGAGGTCGCACCTCCGATCGGACACATTTCTTTGATACCATATTATGACTTTGTGATTGATTTGGTGGTCACCCCTTGATTTGATTATGGAGTGTGTTCCGAGGTGGGCAGTAGTAGCTGTTATGTGTTACCACCAGTCTGGATCCGCAAAAGGGTAGCATCCTACCTTGGGCATTGCCTCGCGTGCCTTGTCACATGCCTTATCACGCCTTCTACGAGTTTGGTTTGTATCGTACCTATGGAGTGCTCCTTGATAGCCCACTAGTTTACGGTGGAGTTTATAGTATCTGTATAGACTACGACATTATATAAAATGTGTTAAGGGGATATAGGTAATGTCTTAATGCTATTTTAATACTTTACTTTACTGTAGAAACTATTATAATAGCGTATTTGTAACGACCCAGAATTTCAAACAATTTAATTTGAGAATATTTAATTAAGTTTAAATATTGAATGATGGTTTGGATTGAATTTTCAATATAACTATGAAAATGGTGATTAAATTATAGAATTTAATCTATTGAGAGTTGAATAAAAAATTTGATTCTTCAATTTTAAGCCAATTAAAAATATTTCAAAGGCTTGTAAAATTCATATTGATAATATTGAAGATAATAGAAGCTTCAGAATTGAATTTGAAAGTGGATTGTTCAGTTTTGAAATTTAATCATTTGAATCGATATTTAAAAATAGCCGTCCGAGGCACAGTCTCGGAATTTGACGAAACCAGTTCCATTGGGTCCGTAATATTGAATTATTGCCGGATTTAAATTTCGTATTTTTCTGAGTTGATATGTGAGCACACGGCGTGTAAACGCGTTGAAGATTTTAAAACGAATTCAATTTAAATTTAAATTTAAATTTAGTCAAACTTCACCACGTTCTTCCCTAATATCATGCCTAAACTCACGCCTACGATCACGAAGAAAAGATCGTGCAAGCATGCCTCTTCTCTGATAAATCACGTTCCATCCCTCACTTTCAAAATCAATTCACAGAAGAAATAAAATTAATGGCCGAAGCCCCATTTTCAAATCACGTCTTTATCTTCCCCTTCCTCTTCAATTGATAATTAATGCCGAGCCCCCTTTTCTCATTCGTTCAAATAAAAAAAATGGGGACAGGGCTTTCGAATCAATCTCGATCGAAATCGTGAGTGCGCGCGACAGCGTGGTGATGGCGTTCGCGATGGAGTGTGAGGTCGTGGTAGCAGTGGGGGCGAGGGGGACTCGACAGCGAGGCAGCGGCGACGTTGAAGGCGGCGGCGCGCGATTCGAAGAAGGCAGTGGGAACGGCGATTGGCAGTGGTGTCTGGGCACTTGCGTGGGTTCTCGTGCAGTGGCGTGACAGCAGTAGATCGATGAAGGGGATGAGGCGCGCGAGTCAGGGGAGGTGACGTAGTCGCGATGGTGGTTCGTGACAGCGCGCGATGATGGGAGCTCGAGCCTGGGTTTTTTTTTGTGATTTGCAGTGAGGTATTATTTTTTTTACTTTATTTTATTCGATTTCTAAATATATATATATATATATATACAAGTAAAAATAAATATAGAAATATGATGTTGGAGATATTTATGAAAATGAAATTTTAGTTTATTTACAGTTAAAAGGAAACTTAAATTTTAGTTAAATAAAATTTTTGAAGACAAAATTGGTTTGAAAGGAAATCATTTGTTTAAATTGAATTGTTAGTAAATTAAATTTGTTAAATGGTTAGACAATTAGATTTACTAAAGAAAATTTGTTAAGAATTCAAATTATTTGATAAAATGATTTATTTAAGGAAATTTGATTTTTTTTAATTAAATAAAGAAATAAATTAATTAAGTTATTAAAGGGTAAGTGATTTTTCACTTAGTTCAAATATTCTATTTAAAAGGAAAATTTATTTATAACAAATTTAATAGTTAAAACCAAAATTTGTTAGTTGATTTAATTTATAAAAAGGAAATTTAGTTCAATTGGGAATTTCTAGTTAGAATTATTTTAAAAGGAAAATTAGTTTAAATAAATTTATTAAAGAGAATTTAGTTTAAATTTAAATTTTTAGTTAAAGAAATTGATATAAGGATATTAATTTAAAGTAAAATGATTAGTTAAGTTGTTATAAAATAAATAGTTTACGATAATAAATTTGTTTTATCTATTATAGTTACTAAAAAGAAAATTTTTAGTTAAAATTGAATTTATAATTGATTAAGTTATTAAAAGGAGAATTAGTATTAAATTTAATTTTTAGTTAAAATAAATTTATTAAGGAAAAATTGGTTAGAAATTCAAATTAATTGATAAGATGATTTATTAAAGAAGAAACTGGTTTAAATAAAACTATCAGTTAATTTAACTATTAAAATGAAATCACCGATGAATCAAAATTATCAAATGAAAATTAATTATTCGATTTGTTCGAATATTAACAAATTGTATATAATATTTATACAAGGTATAAATCAAGAAAATCGAGTCAAGAAGGGAAATGGATTGCTAATAAAAGCAAAGGTGAGAACTTCTCACTCTAAAGGATTTATTTAAATTTTAAATAGTTAAATTTAAAATTGTTAGTTGTGTTGATTGAATGCTTGAATGATGATTGTTATATATATATTGGATGTGAATAGACCCTATACGCCGTTAGTAAGCGGAGGTTATTTATTACACACATATACCGCGATATTCCACCTTGAAGTGGAATTGGTATTATATTATATATATATAGCAATATATATATATTGGCATATGTATATATTGCAGTTGATTGATTTCCCGCATTGTATAGCGGATGAGACCCTATTGCGCCGTCTATTAAGCGGATAATATTTTATAAAATCCCATATACCGCGATATTCCACCTCGAAGTGGAATTGGTATTGTGCTAATGTCTGTGGATGCAGGGAAACAGGTTGGAGGGATCCAACTGGATTCCTCACAAATATTTATTTGATTCAGATATTGTGATATTTGATTGTTTATCATATCGATATATGATATTTAAAAGTCGTGATTGACTATTTGATGTGTTGCATCATCGAATCCAATTTTTAAGTTAAAAATAACGATTTTGATTTTTAAGGGATTTCTAAAGTGATTTTTTGAAAGTATACGTTTAAAAAATATTTTTGGAATTGATTCATCTTAAATAAATAAACGTTATAATTTTAATGTTATAAAAATTATGATTTTTGAGAAATACAGGTTAAAGTTGATTTTTGAAAATATGGGATTAATGATTTTATAAAATTGTTAAAATTGGGATTTCTGAATTTATTATAAAAGTTTAAAAATAGGATTTATGGAATTTAATTATTTTATAAATCAAAATGATGAATTACCAAGGAGTTTAAAGACGTTTTAAAAGAATAATATAAAATTATCCATATAAAAGATTTATAAATTGATATTTATAAATTAAAAATATTGGAATTGTAAAACGAGCTTTTATAAGTGATAGAATGAATTGTGAATGCATTTCATAAAGAAATGAAATTTATAGGATTTTAACTGTGAAGTTATAAATGGAATTTTATAAACAGTAGGTTTATAAAATTTGTAAAGTTATTTAAAAGAATAGATTTTGGATAAATAAATGAATCTTATAAGTTATAAGATTTATAATTATGAAGTTGAAAGGAACGATTTTGCAAACAAATAAATTCTAAGTATTTAACTTATAACATGAACTTTTGGTTTATAATTGAGTTATAAATCGAATAGCTTAATAAAGGAGATTTATAAAGGAAGCTGTTATAAAATAAATAGAAATGAAATTTATAAACATTATTTTATAAATCCGCAACTACTTATTTTGATAAGTAAATTGTTGTAACTTGTTAATGGAGTTATATTCATGTTTTAGACAGTGAATAATCCTTTAAAACAAATTGAAAAGAAGGGATGAAATTGGTTAACAAGTATATTCACGTTTTTGAATAGTGAATAATATGTTAAAGAAAATGTTTTGGATGTGATGTTTTAAATAGGATTAAAACGATCTAAAGAAGTTTTAAAATATATTAACTATCGAAACCATAGATTTCAACATTCATTGTTGAAATAGACGTTTTCGAGAAATAGAAGGAAATGGTAGATTATAACACTGTTGTTATAGTAAATGATTTCCGAAAGGAAATGTTTTTGTATAGTATTGGGATTTATATATCTATTTTAATTTCGAATCCCTATACTAGTGATTTTGGGTTGTCGTAATGATGTTTTGCGCAACATTCGTTTTGGCCCAAATAAATATGTTTAAGAGAATGATTTCCTTAAAGAATGAAATATATACTTAATTTCGATTAGAGTATATTGAATATTTTCCAAGTGTTGAAAATAAAAAGACGTGTGAATTACTTATAAATAAATAAGTATGGAAATGGTTTCAAATAAGAAATGAACGTTTTGAGAATTATCTTTTTAAGATAAATTGAAAATGAATATTAGAAAATGATTTGAAATCGTATATTCACAGATATTTGGAAATGTAAATTCAATATGGAATTTATAAATGAAATGGGGAAAATGGGTTTAAAAATAAATATTGATTTATTTTTAAAGAATGGAAAATATATATCTTATAAAGATATTTTTGGAAAATAAATAATTTGGAAAATTATTTGGAATCTGGTGATGTTGTGCATATCTATTGATAGTTCAATAACCGACTATCAATATTTACCTTTGAATGGGTATTTGTTGTGATTTGCTTGAAATTGAATGCCACACTTATTTTTTTAAATAAGCGCTCACTATTCGGGTTAACCGGGAAAGGACCTTGGGGTCGTATAACCCATTCCTAATATGTGATACGTCGTTATGAATTGCATTTGAAGATCGGTGTTGAAGACCGGATATTTTCGAAAACGAAAGGGTTTCTTGTTGATTGTCTCTGCACTGGCTGATCCCCGGTATAGAGATCTCCATATGTGATGGGAAATCCGGTCGTGATTAGAGATTATCCGGATTGCAAGGACTTCTTTGTAAGTGCCTTTGGTTCTGTTCGAGCCCGGAACAGACTGGTATGGATTGTATGTCTGACATTACAAATTGAGATATAAAGCCGATTTCTTTCAAATATATTTTTGTTGGTGGCGGAGAATTTATTCTCTTAGCTTAACACCCTTCTCTGAGACGTACGAGCTCAGAGGTTATATAGTTGAAGGTTATCAGCGATATACTCCCAATTTTGGTAATGTGACATGCTGAGTGTTGCTGTGAAATGATCATTGTGTTGATCATTTATGATAGGATCATTTATTTGATCGTCTATCTTGGTGATCATTTCTATGATCATTTGTTGACCCAAAGCATGACTTTTGTATAAAGTATGTTTTTGTGGACGTGACTTCGTCGAGCCTCACAAACCGGTAATGGTCGAAACAGGAATTGTGCGGCAAGGTTTCCAGGGATCGCTTCCCTAGGGTATGACCATTCCTTCTGGAAAAGGGTAGTATCATGGTATGGAGCCCAGATACTTACTCATGTTGAAACACTTATTATTATGGTGTGATGTTGGTTAGAGAGCTCTCGTTTAAAGGTCCCAAAGGACCGGGGGTGGCATATCTGAGGGTTTGTAATATCCCTTGGGAAAAGGGATTCCCGGCCTTGTTTGGCAGAGATCCAGTTGGGTTCTCGGGGCGTCCTTCCAGAGGCGTTTCCATGTGGCAATGGGAAGTTCCTTGGCCTGACCATTTGTTGGAAAATCCATTCTTCAAATACGAGCCTTGTACGGTATTAGTTGTATTACCGTCCATCTACTTATGGTGGCGCCCCACTGTTTGGATGGTAGCTATAGTAGGCATAGTTCGAAATGTCTATGCTGGCTAAGATTTATATCTTTATTTTCGAAATTAATTTTTCCTACACTATGCACTAGTAATAATATCAAATGTTCTTTTAAATACGTATCAAGCATCTTTGACTATCATAAGGAGAAATCTCCTCCGATTCTGCGTTTGCATTGTGTGTGTGTGCGGGAGGCCTTATGGTAGTCTCATTTTTAAAAGCATTGCGAATTGACTTTAAAAATATTCGTCTATTTTTGATTTTAAAGAAAAATAAACTGTTTTGAGTTCCCACACCAGTCACATGACTGACTCGGAGTTTATTATTTTCCTTCCTAAACTCTGGGTGCCCACCAATTTCCACATGGGCAGTCAAGAGTTAAGGTTTATCAGGATATTTTGGAATTCAGGAGTTGCTGGAGGCAAGCTGGATGGCATGGCGTATTATTAGTATATAGTATTTCTTTTCCATTGTTTGATGTTGTACACTCTGATGATATGATGTAATGAAATGTAATGTAATAACTGATATAGTTCTTTGTTTAAAGATTATTCATTTATCTATTATATATTGTTCCGCTGCGAACTGTGAGATTCTGATATTGTTGTTCTGGTATTTATGTTCCGTTCTACGTTCTATTTTCTTTTCTCTCTATTTTCTACTATCTTCTCTCTTCTTCTCTCTTTTTCTTCTTTCTTAAACCCTCAGTGTTCGGTTTTCCAGCATCCGACTGATCGGCATTTGATACAGTGGTCGTATTGATATCGATATTCGGGAGTCGAAGAATCGGGTCCTGACAGTATTGTACTATATATGTAGATAGTTTAACAGATCCTTAGGAGAAGGAAATCCCAAACATCTCTTGAGTTATTGTACTTACGTTGACACTGGATAGGAGATTTCAAATCCCGTAAACATCTCTGAAGCCGTTACACTCATATTTATTACTGTTGATTTAACTTACATAAGATCCTTTAGTTCCGACTCGAGTGTTTTCTCTTTTCATTACGCTCGGGTCAGTCTGAGCTTTTCAGTATATTGAAGACCTTATTTTTGGAGGATGAAGACGAAGATTTTGTACTATTATTATTTATTTTATTTATTCCACTACATAATGTTGTTCCGCTGCATTATTTATCTATTACTGCTGTATGTACTCTGATTTGTATTGTAAAGGTGTAATCAAATGTATTTGCAAAACAGCTTTATGAACTGTTATTTGATTATTATATTTTGTCATTCCGCTGTGAGAATCTTTTTTGTTTTATTTCTTTCTCTTCTTTTTCTTATTTACCCCATAACAATCCTCCCTTTTTAATAGTTTAAGTCTGACGTGTGTGGTTTATCATCGATTTAAAACCGTCCAAAAAGGTGGGTCGTTACATCCTTTATATAACAACTTTTGAGACTAATAAAATCATCGAAATGGCTTTCCCCTAAAGAGAGCCAAACCATCTAATAAATACATATTGCAATATAATATATAATGTCTAGGGTGTAGAATACAAAATCGAAAAATAGCTGCATTGTGTGTACACCATAAAAATATTATGGGTATAATTGATACTGCTAAAGCACGTTCGTACATGTATGAATTTTCCATTGGAGGTGTCCTTAGTACATCGAGAATGGGCCTCTTGACTAGGGTCATAGATATACTTCCGAGCAGTATATATCTCTAGATAAAATATACCATAAGAAAAATATAGCCGGTCTACGTCCGAACATGTGGCACCGAGTATCATCGCCCAAGCATGCATATCCAAAAGCATCACTAGATATAGAGCTGGTATACCCTTAGGTTAGCTAAACCCCCTAGCGATGCCCCCTAATTTGGTTTTTGTCATTACTGGTTGTGAAGTCATATTTACTATCTCATCGCACGAGTCATCATCACCGAAACAGATCTTGAATCTCTCTCTGGATTCCAGCATCTTAACTAAAAGATCTCGAATCTCTCTTTGAATTCCATCATCTTGAATAATCCACGAACCCCTACATGAATTCTAGCATAAGTCCTCCAACGAGTGCCAATGTCGTCCCCTCTTTTGGGATCACCCTCAAGATAGACATTTCCATATGATAGCATCGTTCGAAATGTTAACGCTGACCTCTCCCTAACCTTAGCATAGACAATGCAACTCTATAACATTTCACTTTCACGATCGTTTCTAGAAAATAGATCACATATATGGATTTTTAGTGGTTATGGTTTCAACTCATCTCATATATGTACACTCCCCCGTTTACCGGAAGCTCAAAAATCAATCGGTAGATTTTCAATTAACTTAACCTCGGTTCTTTCAAAAATAAATAGAAAATGCATAAGGATGGAGATCATCTCCTATCCGGACAGACTTCCTTATCATTTATCCTAAAAGAGCAAGACGAGTTTATACGTACAATATAGAATCATCAAAGTTAACTGTACCGATAATCCTCATGTTTCTTCGAGATATTTCCTAAGTTAATTTTGGCCAAATTCAAAAATAATGAAAACGATCGTATATGCAAACCAAGTCCTGTATATTTATCACATTTCCCACCTTCTCAAATCACACTATCCGTCGATCAAGAGTGAAGCCGGTAGGTTAGAGCACTATTGCTTCTAAGCCCTACTCGAACGTCAGTCTTAAATTTCACAGATTGAAAAATTTTAATTTATCGGCTTTTAATGCTAAGTACACGACTAAATACTTTCCATAGATGAGTAAACACATAAAGCACAATTAAATCACACAAAGCACAATTAAGTCACATAAGCGAGTTCTAATCCTTTTTTTAATTTAATTAATTCCATTATTAATTAAAAACTCTTTTATTAGTAAAACTACTTTTATGTAATAAAACTTCGTCTGTCCATTACTACTGCCTTTAGAAGTAAGCGAATTATATATAGGAGTCTTCCCTGGGGTATATGTATACATACGTTCTAAAAGCAAGGGATAATTCAGAAGAATGGGTCCTCCCCATGGGATTTTGAACCGTATGAACACACTATGCTTCCATTAACTTCCTTTTTCTACTTATATATATATATATATATATATATATATTTAAAATACTTTTATAAAAGATATGTACATGTATTCTACTATATCACTATTCATTTGTACTCTTTCAATACTTCAAAAAATATTCATACTCTTATCGCAAGTGGTATAAGTATATTCATAAATCGTTTAACAAGATTTCTTACTTTAAAATATAATCAAAAAGGTGAAAAAAATGTTACTAGAACTTTACTTTCACAAACACACAAGCCAACCAAATATGTAAACACAAAGTCTAGACCATGATATATGTTTTAGAGGGTAATAGAACTGAATATATACAATGTAAATTTGTCATTTGCTTTCAAAAGCAAGTAAGGTCCAAAAGTTATAACTTTAATTAGTTAACTTTACTTTTAACTTTATATTCACACACAAGATACATAACACTACATATACTTGTTCAATGGTGAGTAAACTCACCTAAATCCATATTAAAACCTAGCATAAGCATAAAGGAACCTAGAACCACTTCCTACCATCACCTACAAGCCAAAGATCCAACCTATAGCCCATTGTAGTGCTCAACCTGCTTCCTCCTCTCTTATTTTCTCACAACCTAACATGGTTTGGGGTTTGTGCTCCCTTGCTTAATTATTTTACTTGCTAATCCTTGTTGTCATGATGCTCTAAGTCCTTGGTTAAAATTTAGAGAAGAATGGAGTTGGTTTGATTCAAGTTCAGAAGATTAAAGAGGAGAAAATAGGTGAGAATTCTTTAGTTTTTTTTCTCAAACCCTTAGGAATAAAATTATGAAATGAAATAGAACTATCACTTCTCCATGTGCACATCACTTCTCCTTTCCACCTTACTTAACCAAAGTTTTTTCTTACCTTTCTTTAGTTAATCACCAAACTATCCCTGCTCTTAAAATATCTTCCAAAACCTTCCAGAAGCTTTTATTAAGCAAATTATTTTTAGTTGCTATTTAATGGAATATTAGTATTCTAAGCAAGCACAACAATTTTGAACAACTTCTATTAAGTAAAAATCGTTTATTGATAAACCGATTTTCGGTCACAATATTGATATTTCTTCGAACTATTTATTTTTGTAAACATTTTTCTAAAACAAGTTTACAAATCATTAGTTATTACTTAAAAGATGGTTAACAAGGTTATCAAATAACTTTTATCATATTTAATCCAAGATTCAAATATTTAAATCATTTGGATATTTTAATATGAAATGTTCAAAATTAATGATCGTCACATATTAGAATTCAATTTATGACAAAATTTGAATAAGAAAACTTAGCTAAACAAAAGCATTAATATGTTAGACTTCAGAACAAAATATGAATATGTAATTATGTAGAAAAGAATTATAGTTGGCTTCAAGAAGATCATGGTTGACAACTTCTTGATATTTGTAAAGGCCCGATAAAATGACTGCATCATAGTAACCTAAGAGTTGTTGGAAGTACTAAACATATTTCTTATGCATTGCTAAAATCTTCAGGTATTATTCATCTCCTATAGATTCTTACCAACTACATATTCTATTTCTAGGTATTATTATTTGAAGTTATCATATTTTCAGTGTCCTAGAACCACATAAGATGTAGTTCATTCACTTGTTTGTTAGCACTATGCAATAGAAATTAATGATAAAATTAACTCATTTTTTCATTACAATACCCATTCACCATCTTGCCTTATATTTAATCAGCACATCGATGCACAAAAAAAGTTTAATAAGAAGAGAATTATAAATGTTATTTTAATATTTAAAATGGGTATTATTAGGTTCGTGATAGTGGAGATGCTAGCATAAGCATGGTAGGGAATCTTAACTGCATGAAATTGCTATCGCTACACAAGTTTTGCATCTTGGGATAAAAATGTATTTAGGGAATAATTATATATGTTCTGTTTTTTAGTTTAGCAATAATTTGTCTATAAAAAGAATTGTGTGGTATGAATTTTTTTTATTTTCTTCTTAAATAAATGGATGAAAAGCTACCCAAATAATAAAAGTAAACAAAAGGAGGATGCTTAAAGAATTATGAGATGCTTTATCTCGATTTTTTTATGTTTGAAAGGAAGCATCTCTTTGCTTGATGATATAATGAAAGACTTTATGTTTTTTTGCATGTAGAGTTGATCTTATACCACTTTGCTTCATGTTGTAATTAAAATAGCTGCACTTTGTAATCATAATTTAGCTTTGAGGACGACATGAGTTCACATTATTTGAAGTTTGGTTGATTGGTATAGTTATTTTATTTGTAAAATTATTATAGTATATGATTTATTGCTTCCTGTATCATAAATTGTATGCAATATTTTGTGTTGATGTTGTATGGACATTGATTTTGACATTTAGTTGCAGTTATTCTTTTGAAAAAAGTTTGTTCAAATAGTATCATTTGAAGGTTCAAAATGGTGCATTTTATTATTTAATTCTGAAAAATACATTGACTACTAATAAAATAAATTTATAGCCCAATGAAAAATTGATATTATATACATAGTATGTGTGTATTTGTTTAACTTACAATAATGATTAAAATTTCAGAATTTTAGTTTACTAATAATTTCATTGTTTTGTAATCAAATACCCAAAATAATGTTTGGTAATTAGTGATGCAGGAATTTTTTTTAAATGTCATCGTTGTTTAATTTTATGTTAATGGTAAACTAAAATAAATATTTTTCTATGGAAATTATATAGCATAAGAATGGTCAGTTTTCCACTTTTATACAATTGTACTGGTAATTGGATTTTTTTTCCAAATCATGGAAATATAATTTGTTACACTTTATGTGTTATTTAAATGAATTATTGAAAAGAAAACATTATACTTCACAACCTAAAATGTTTTTTTTATTTAATCAATTACTGGTTTTTATATCAATGTTAGTGAGTACACTTTATTTTTTCAATCGGATAATGCGTGTCATTGTGCTTTTTGATTGCATTGTATTACTGTTCATTGACAGGTCCAAAGTTCAAAACGTGCATGAGAACATTCAATAACAGAAATTGTGTACACATGATTGGAAAAAATTATTGGTCTACGAGTAAAATTTATTTCGAGTCTCAAATTGCCAAAAGAAGTCATAGAACCGATCTAACTATAATAAACACAAACAAATGTTTAACACTTTATTTCAAGGCTGACTTGAAAACAAGGCAATATGATTTTGAAAGTGATATACATAGGCCTCTTCTACTCCTTCTAATACCCATTTGTTTCTTTAGGTATGGTATGATAATTAAAAGGAGAGTGGATGATTCCAATTAAATTTTTTAATTTGGTTAAATAGACAACATATAAAGTCTTATCCACTTGTAACGACCTGATTTTTACGACTTTCGAAAGTCGACATCAATACGTCCACTGTATCAAATGTCGAATAATCGAACGTCGAAAAACCGAACCATTAGGGTTAAAGAAGAAGAAGAAACAGAACCAATACCAGAATTTCACATTCACAGCGGAACAATATATAATAGATAAATGAATAATCTTTAAAACAAAGAACTATATCTACTTTTACATTACAATATCAGAGTTTACAACAACACACAACACTGGCAGTTGTAATAATCAATCATCTATAAATAAGATGAATTAGTTGTGTGATTATAATTAATTAATTATAGAATTACATAGTAGTAAAGTAGAAGAATTTGAAGCTTTCTCGTTAATTTTAGGAACTATCCCTATTATCCTTAGTTCTCCCCAAGTCTTGATATGTTTTTTCCAAAATCATATAATTTACCAATTTAAAATTATTCTACTAAATTCCTTACGCTATTTTACATTTAAATACTTATCTTATAAAAGAATTTATAGTTATTTACAAATATTTCAGGGCTCTCTTCCAAAGTTTTACATTATAGTCCACGCATTTAAATTAATTACATAATCCAAAATTTAAAATAATTGATAAACTTGGTCAACTAATACTTATTAATAAATCCTAAAGGATGAAAGTATCAATATGTATAAGACAAGCATATCAACAAATTGGTTAAAAAAATTCATTTAGATGCAAATATATATAAATCACATAACATAAATTATGTACATTAATGACAATAACAAATTTATTTTATAATTTATTTATTAAAATGAATTTATCATACATTGCACTATAATATTCTATTAAATTCAAATACCTAAATTTTGAACTTTTTACAATTACTTAGAAACCCTTCTCAATTATCTTCTAATATTTTACATTCAAGTCAATATATTTAACTAACTGTGTGATCATAAATTTAAATTATTTAAATAAATATGGTTATTAACATTTATTAATCCATCTAATAAATCTTATAAATACGAGGATGTCAACATATAAAATTTTCATATACCGAGAAAAGGAGGAATTAGGGAAAAGGATAAACTTAAAAAAATTAGGCTGAATGACATCAAGTTTTGTTTTTAGGCTGAAGGACAAATGCTAATTATATAATAAGCATTATATTCAACTTTTACACTATACAAATTGCTAATTATAATTAACATTGTACTTAGTTTTACACTACATAAAATGCTAGTTATAACTAGCATTGTCCTTTAGCCTAAAAAAACTTGTTGTACTTCAGCCTAAATATTTTTAAATTTGTCATTGTGCCTATTTTCTAGTTGAGAAAAATGATAAAATCATTTCTTCTTTATCCAGATATATAAAGATATTTAAATCACATAACATAAAATGTATACATAAGTAGTAATAACTCTTTTATCTAATTCATTTATCTCACAAAAAATTGTACATTATATAACATAATTTCATTTTTAACAACCTTTAAATGATAAATTTATATTCTACAGCATTTACGATGCAAACCAAAGGTTACACCGATAAAAATTAGATTATATAACATTCTCACTTTCAACGTGTTATCAAACAAAACCCAACTCATAACTCAACAAAATGCTATGTGACATGTAACGACCTGACTTTTCAACTGTCGAATGTTGACACTAAATACATTCACAGTATTTATGTGTCAAGCACCAAGTGCTGAAAAGACAGAAAGTTAGGGTAAATATTAAAAAAGAATGGAACAAGAAAGAAAGAACACAACATTAGAATCTCACAGTGGCGCGATAATATATAATATTAAAAGGATAGTACAAAGGGTCACTTTGAATACAAGAATTTCCAAGTTACAAATCCTAAATACTATCATTAGCCTGGACAGTTATAATTGTCTATCCTCACAACGCTGACATATGAATATAGCTAAAAAAGAACAATGGAAAAGAAACAGATAGATAGATAGATAATGGAAGCCTCCATCTTGTCTCCGAAACTCTGAAGCGTCCAAGGTAAAACCTGCCATACTCAGCTTACTCGAACGAGTACGCAACGAATTTAAGGAATACAAAAACCAAGCGTTAGACATAAGTCTGGTATGAGAAAAATCAAGATACATCAAATATGCAACCGTAACTATTGAGACCGTACGGATTCCCATAATAGTTTTTCCCTCAAAAGAAACCAACTATTTATTAAGTTTAATATAGTAATATGATAGATAATGTGTGACGACCCACCTTTACGAACCTTGGAAATGACACTTAATACATCCTTGGTATTCGGATGTCAGTGCCTAAGCATCCAAAAGATAAGTTGACTTGGGGTAAAATAAATAACAGAAATAACAGAATAGAAATACCTCACAACGGAATGGTCACATATGATACAAAATGATATAGTACAAAAGGTTACTCCTTACAAGGAGCTACCCGAGTTAAACAAAAGTACTACATCTAATAAATTTGCAGCTACACATTCTGACTTTACATTTTTCAAATACCAAACATACCAACATAATCATACAGTGGAAATAAATAATTAGATAACTAAGGAGCCACCTATTCTATCACCATCTTCAAAGAACTCCAAAGAAAACCTTCTATTCTCGGACTATGCAAATGTAATTGAGTACCCGAGTGTTTAACGAAAATAAACAACTCGGGTGTAACAAAATGTCTGCCATAAGTAAAACTCTGAAACAAAAGGAAGTGTATTTAATAATAATATGTGGAACCACACCGCTAACGCGGGATGGGTTTTCTTCCACATAAACAACAATAAAACATAAAAATGAAAAAAAACAGATAAGAAACAAATCCAAACATAAATGATAGGCAAAAATAGTATAAAGATCCAGACTTGAAAGAATGGAAATAGTCTGAACAAAATCCAAACTGGATAGAATGGATTAAAAAAGATAACAATCCAAACTTGATAGAACGGACAAAACCTATAATTACACATCGTAAAGAGTGGTTGACTCTACTCATTGCAAATATAGAAAAACAATTTGAAGGTTCGAATCAAATAAGGAAAGGAAAATTTTCCAACAATGACTAGGAGGGTGCACCCCTCTTGAAGTATACCTCTAGTAATATACTTCTAAGAAGCTCATTTACTCTGTAACACTTCTCGAAAACCTCCAAGCCAGACCTCGCCAACCATGCTGAGTATATGAATATTTCACATCTAAATCATAACCGTTTTAAGGTGATGGTATACCAAAATTGTGACGCCCCACCTCTATACCCACACTAGGCAATGACACTATGGTATAATGCCGTCAACTAGCACGGAGAAAAAGGTTGTTGAGGAGCGAACATCCGTGTAATTGCTTTATGCGAGCACCGATATGTCAGATAGAATGACATGCATTTAATCACAAGAGAAAATCGACATACCGACACAAACTCGAAGCTACTACACGGTGGCTATATATATAATCTTCAAAAACGAATATAGAAATAAACATAACACAAATCAGTCACAGATGATTCATATCTCAAAGGCAGAAACAGATATGAATACTACATATAAAAGTGTACATCAGAGTAGTGGTCTAACAAGATGCACAATATCACAAAAGAATAGATACAAGTGCTATTCAAAAGAATAAGTATACAACATGGAGTCTATATCACAAATGTATACAACCCAAAAAATACAAATCTAAGTAGTTAGCTAAAAGTCGGAATAATAATCCCAGACGAGGAGTCAAGCAGAAGCACCTATAGCATCTCGGTTTGACCCGAGTATTATTTAATAAGAAAATAATAAACGGATCAGTCTAACTATAAATATGAGATAAAATGAGATAGAGTATGAGATATGACAAAAACGTATGATAACAGTAATGTCATTCCATGACAAGTATACATTAGACAACACGAAAATCATACAACATCTCAAGGAATCTCAAAACATAGAAAAGAATGTCATATTCTTTATTTTGTTCACCAAACCATAAATATTGACAATTATATCAATGCCAATCACAAAAAGTTAATAAAACACAAATATTGATAAAGCTTATCGATGTAAATCACAAAAATTGGTGAAACACAAATTCTAGAAATCATCAACTAGAAATCCAGAAATCACAAAAAGAGGGAGGCCTATCACAAAACGAGAGCATGAAAACTCTCAGCACGTGTATCACAAAACGAAACGCTATTCCACGGTTGCTAACCATTAATTTTGAGCCGAAGCTCCACAAAACGGCCCGAAGACCATGGGTCGCTACCCCACCAATTTGAGTCGAAACTCCACAAAAACGGGGTTTAGTGTCCCTCGCAGACAAAGAGACATCGCACAACGCTAGTCTAAATCACAAAAATGATCATAATCGATCATCAAAAAGTGTCAATTACACAAGCTAGTAAATAGATGAGTTTAGCTTCATGTCCCATAACCACTGGCTTAACTTAAATATTTTCGAACAAATTGTAGATTTCCAATCGAAAATTGTCACAAGAGTTTCAATCGAACAAGTCCAAGAATTAACCGACGAAGTAAACACAAGCGTTTCATACCACTCATTTTACTAAGCCGTTTAATTAGATTTCTCGTACGAGTGAGGTAAAGGTTTGTATATACTAGTAGATTGGAAAACGTTTTAAGAAACGAGCTATTATTATAGGAAAATTCAACAAGAGAAATATGATCTTCCCAACTTCCACCGAAATCAAGAACACATGCACGAAGAAGATCTTCAAGAGTTTGATCCACACGCTCGGTTTGTCCGTTGGACTGGGGTGATAAGCGGTGCTAAAATTAAGCTTCGTTCTCTAAGCTTTTTGAAGACTCTTCCAAAATCCACTAGTAAACAATGGATCACGATCACTAACAATAGAAGTAGGGAATCCATGTAATTTAACAATTTCTTTAATAAAGAGTTTGGCCAAAAGAGGAACGGTCTGATTGGACCGAACGGGAATAAAATGGGTGAATTTAGTAAGTCTATCAACTATCACCCATAAGCTATCATGACTCAAACGAGAACGGGGAAGGCCGTCGATAAAATCCATGGAAATTTGGTCCCACTTCTAAATTGGAATGTCCAAATGTTGCAATTACCCACCGAGCCTTTGATGCTCGGCCTTTATGAGTTGGCAAGTCATGCAACGCTTAACGAAGTTAGCGATATCAAATTTCATTCCCTCCCAATAATAAAGTCGCTTCATATCCGCGTACATTTTACTACTACCGGATGAATGGTAAATTTAGAACGATGAGAATCTTCTAAAATATCTTTAGGAAGGTCACTAATATTTAGCACGATAAGTCTACCAAATTTTCGAATACCGCCACGAGAATCAATATCAAAGTCTTTCAAACCTTCAATATCAATTTTATCGCTAAAATTTTGGCCAAGAAGAGCCATTTCGGGATCTATCTTTTGAGCTTCAAGAATGAGGTCAAAAAGAGAAGGATGAGCCTCAAGGCTACATAAAATAAGAGATGAACACATATCGGATACACGATCTCGAATCTCACAAGTGGATAAAATCCCAAGATTCTTCCATTCGGATATCATCATAGAAACAGCCGCTTGTTGCTTGCGACTAAGTGCATCGGCAACACGATTACCCTTTCCAGGAATATAAAGAATATTGAGATCATAAGATGCAAGGAACTCGAGCCAACGTTGTTGACGCAAATTAAGTTCCTTTTGAGAAAATAAATACTGCAAAGACTTATGATCGATATAAAGGATAAATTTTTCTCCCAAAAGATAATGGTGCCAAATCCGAAGGGCGAAAACAATAGCCGCGAGCTCTAAATCATGAGTGGCATATCTAGTCTCGGCTGGCTTCAATTGCCTAGAAGCATAAGCAATAACACGATCTCTTTGCATTAGAACGGCTCCCAAACCAACACGACTAGCATCGGTATAAATGATAAAATCTTGATTCCCTTCGGGAATAACAAGAATAGGAGCATCGAAAAGGAGTTCTTTTAATTTCTGAAAAGAAGCTTCACATTTGTCCGACCAAAATTATTTAACCCCCTTCTTTGTCAAACTAGTAAGAGGCACAGAAATTTTGGAAAAGTCTCTTATGCAACGGCGGTAATAGCCCGCCAATCCAAAAAAACTACGGATTTCCGTCACACTCTCCGGTCTCTTCCAATTTTGAATCACTTCAATCTTTGAAGGATCCACGGAAATTCCGCATTCGAAAATAATATGACCGAGAAACTTCACACGAGATTGCCAAAAGTGGCACTTAGAAAAATTTTCTTTTAATTGATTACTCCTAAGAGTTTCCAACACAATCCGAAGATGCTTTTCATGCTCCCTCATGGTTTTTGAATACATAAGAATATCATCAATAGAGATAAGAACAAATCGATCGAGGAAATCTTTGAAAACTCGATTCATAAGGTCAATGAAATAAGCCGGAGTATTTATCAAACCAAACGGAATAACAAGCCATTCATAAGATCCATAACGAGTACGGAACGATGTCAAAGGAATGTTATCCTCTGCAATACGAAGCTGATGAAAACCGGTTGCCAAGTCCAATTGTGAAAAGACTCTAACCCCACTAAGTTGATCAAATAAATCACCAATCTGAGGTAATGGATATTTATTCTTGATAGTGAGATCATTAAGCTTGCGGTAGTCAACGCAAAGCCTAAGTGTACCATCGGATTTCTTCACAAAAATAGCCGAAGCTCCCCAAGGTGAGGAACTAGAATGAATAATTTGCTTCGTCTCCAATTCAGGTAATTGCTTACGCATCTCTTTATTTTCCTTATTGGACATGCGATAAGGAGGACGAGTGATAGGTTGAGCTCCAGGGATGAGATTAATTTTGAACTCAACTGCTCGCTTAGGTGGTAGTCCTAAAACGGGCTCAAATATGTCAGAAAATTCTCGAACAACATGAAAAAGAGAAATGACATCCTCCTTATCATCATCATCGTCATCACGAGGAATTAGAGAATATAAGGATGCTGCCAAAGTGGAATTCGAATCTTTAAGAACAATAGAAATCTGTTTAACAGATAGTGGATGTCAAAGATAAATAGTCCTCCTAGGACATAGGATATGAGCTTCATAACGGTTAAGCCAATTCATTCCCAAAATCATTCCAAAGCCTAAGTAACGCATGACATGCAAATCAGCTTGGAAAGAAAAATCACATAAAATAATCTCAACTTCTTTACAAAGCAAACTGAGTGTTGCGGATCCATCAACCGGATTCGCGATTCTCAGAGAAGTCATTAAAGCAACAACACTTAAAGAAAAAGTATCAATAAGTTGCTTTGATATAAAAGAATGGGACGCACCCGTATCAAAAAGAACTTGAATAGGTTGATCACGAAACACAATAATGCCATCAAGGATAGAATGAGAAATACCGTGACCATAAGGAGTGTTGCAATGGGCTTGCGCCACATTAAGCTTTCCTCCTTCTTTTTTTGGAGTTTGGGGCACACAGATAAACAATGATCTGGGCTTTTGCAATAGCGACAAGCACGAGGCTTTGAACACTTGTTCGCATAATGGTCCTTAGAACCACAGTTGTAGCATTGCCCACCACCAGAGGTACAAGTCTTTGCTACCGTAGAAGTTTGTTTCCCCTTTTTGTTGGGATAGGGACCTTTGAACTTATTAGGACTCTTCTTGTTGTTGTTGAAGTTCGGTTTGGCACTCCCAACTTCAACATCACTCTCCCTATCTGCCTCTTCAAGTCGAAGAGTGATATCAATGAGTTGATCAAAAGAAACTTCTAATTTTAGAAGTAATGGCTTCTTGAGATTTTTTTCAAGCCATAGACAAATCTTTGGTTCTTCTTCAATGGGGTGTTTATGTATTCGACCCCGTATTTAGAAAGTGACTCGAATGACGCGACATAATCTGCCACGGAGGATTCACCTTGAACATGGTCTATGAAACGACGAGCCAAAGTCACTTTCTCAGCTTCTGGCACAAACTTTAATTCGAATCGTCCCCGGAATTGCTCCCAGGTAAGATCCCTTTCATTAATTTCAGAAATCAAAAGCTCGTACCAGTCTAATGCTCTTTCTTGGAGAATATTAGAGGCCATCTGAACTCAGTGAAGATCAATGAGATTCATGCGAGAAAAAATTTGATCACATGTTCTGAGCCAAGCCTGTACTTCGATAATGCCCTCGGAACCTTCGAATGGCTTCCCACCCAAGTTGGTATAATCGTTGCACAAGCGTGCAAATCTAGACTTAGGGTGAGAAGGCACTGGAATAGGTCCGCTTGTTTGAGCGTTCTTTACTAGATCAAGAAGTTATTGGGCGGACATAAATACTCCATCCTGGGGAGTAGCACTAGATTCACTGGCGTTGGGACGGCCTGGTCTAACCATTTCTCTTCTTTAAGAAAGAAAGAAGAAGAAAGATTATTCTCAAAATAAATATCAAGCAATCATGTTTGATAAAACAAGGAATCATAAAGAAAATAGGATAGAACGGTACGAAGACTCGAATTAAATCCTAAAGCACGATTCCTAAGAAAGACTTAGGACAATGATCCTTGCTAGATTATTCTACATTGTTCTGAAGTTTGGCTCCGATACCAAGCTGTGATGCCCCACCTTTATACCCACGCTAGGCAAGGACACTACGGTGTAATGCCGTCAACTAGCGCGGAGAATAAGGCTGTTGAGGAGCGACCATCCGTGTAATTGCTTTGTGCGAGCATCGATATGTCAAATAAAATGACATGCATTTAATCTCAAGAGAAAATCCGGCATACCGACACAAACTCGAAGCTACTACACAGTGGCTATATATATAATCTTCGGAAACGAATATAGAAATAAACATAAAACAAATCAGTCACAGATGATTCATATCTCAAAGGCGGAAACATATATGAATACTACACATAAAAGTGTACATCAGAGTAGTGGTCTAACAAGATCCACAATATCACAAAAGAATAAATAAAAGTGCTAGTCAAAAGAATAAGTATACATCATGGAGTCTATATCACAAATGTATACAACCCAAAAACTACTAATCTAAGTAGTTAGCCAAAAGTCAAAATAATAATCCCAGACGAGAAGTCAAGCAGAAGCACCTGTAGCATCTCGGTCTGACCCGAGTATTATTTAATAAGAAAATAATAAACGGATCAGTCTAACTATAAATATCAGATAAAATGAGAAAGAATATGAGATATGACAAAAACGTATGATAACAATAATTCCATTCTATGACAAGTATACATTAGACAACACGAAAATCATACAACATCTCAAGGAATCTCAAAACACAGAAAAGAATGTCATATTCTTTATTTTGTTCACCAAACCATAAATATTGACAATTATATCAATGCCAATCACAAAAAGTTAATGAAACACAAATTCACCAATGCACAAATATTGATAAAGCTTATCAATGTACATCACAAAAATTGGTGAAACACAAATTCTAGAAATCATCAACTAGAAATCCAGAAATCACAAAAAGGGGAAGGCCTATCACAAAACGAGAGCATGAAAACTCTAAACACATGTATCACAAAACGGAACGCTATTCCACGGTTGCTAACCATTATTTTTGAGCCGAAGCTCCACAAAACAGCCCGAAGACCATGGGTCGCTACCCCATCAATTTGAGTCGAAACTCCACAAAAACGGGGTTTAGTCTCCCTCGCAGACAAAGAGACATCACACAATGCTAGTCTAAATCACAAAAATGATCATCATCGATCATCAAGAAGTGTCAACTACACAAGCTAGTAAATAGATGAGTTTAGCTTCATGTCCCATAACCACTTGCTTAACTTAAATATTTACGAATAAATTGTAGATTTCCACTCAAAAATTATCACAAGAGTTTCAATCAAACAAGTCCAAGAATTAACCGACGAAGTAAATGCAAGCGTTTCATACCACTCGTTTTACTAAGCCGTTTAATTAGATTTCTCGTACGAGTGAGGTAAAGGTTTGTATATACTAGTAGATTGGAAAACATTTTAAGAAATGAGCTTTATAATAAAATAGTGTTGAAATCGTTTTGATGAAAGAGTTTTGATATTTACTACTAGTATTGAAACCTTTATATTTTTAAAGTGACAAATCACATAAACGATTGTAGAAACAATCAATCACCAAAATTCCATTCGAAGACGTGAATAAAATCCAAATAAATCGATACCGAATCCATCGAGATGGATGTTCCAAAAATCAAGAAGAAGAGGTCATCAAAGTCGATAATAAATGATAACAACAAATCGAGAATCAACACGAATCGATTAAATTTGAAAACCAAGCAAAAATAGGCAATAATAGGCATAATAGGCAAATAGGAGCAGGTCAGTCGACTGGCTCACTGAGTTCAGTCGACATAACCAGAAACATGGAAATTTCATTTCCTTGTTTCAGTCCACTGATTACAGAGGCCAGTCGACTGATTGTAGGAAACAGAGACTTCATGTCTCTATTATCAGCCTGTGATACGTAAATTGGCTACAGCCAGTCGACTGGCTTCAATGGTCAGTCGACTGACTGGCATTAGGGCAGTTTTTCAGCCTATACAAACGAAGTGCGAACCCCACCAAATTGCAACCGGACGAGCTATGGCGCTAGGGGTTTATGCCAATCGACAACCCCACCCAATAGGCTCTTCAATGCAACATCAAAAGCATGATCAAACTCAAAGTAATGATATTTAAAGATTTGACTTCAAAAACTCCAAAAATTGAAATATTCACCAATTCAATCCAAACCAAAAGCAAATGTACATGAATAAGTGTTAGGAATTCATACCTAACAATCCAATATAGTTATAGACATAGATGTGAGATAAAAATCTCACCTTTTTCACAAAAACAAGGAAGTAGAAGCTTGAAAACAAAGGAGGATCAACCACTCTTCAATCCCAACTCAAGAAGCTTGAATTTAAGCTTAAAAGAGAAACATTTTCCAAGTTAGGTTTAGGAATTTATGAAATTAAAAGGTGAACGAGTTGGAGAAGAAGAAGAGAAGGCTTACCAAAGCTTCTTTTTTTGAATTTGGAGCTAGAACTTGATTTGCAAATGGAAACTAGGGTTTAGGAATTCTAATTCTTTTTCTCTTCCCCCATTTTTATCTAAAGCCTGAGTATTAGGAAATTATGAAGGAATGAAGAGAAGAGGGGGTGGAGCTTGGGTCTAATGGGCTGAAACTAAACCAAAGCCCTAAGTGAAAAAGTAGCAAAGTTCCACTAACTCCAAACATATCAATGTTTATACTCAAAAAGGTCGCAAATGTCATTTTGAACTCAATGGGGGTGGTCTCGAGTCCTAATTCGATTGTTTGCAAAAAGTAGCTTTTGAGACTATAATTCGACTAACTATGAAATATTCAAATTAAATATTTAAATATACAATCATAAAATATGCGGGTTGTTACAAAAATCTAGATGAGATGTGATAATACCCTAATGAGAGCAACCCTACATAGCTTGGCCCCTTCTCGTGCTTTGAATTTAGTCATTTTCCGGCGAAGGATATCAAAGCTCAACGGAGCAACAAATTGTCTTAGAATGACAATAATAAAGACACTGAGGTAACCGATAGTTGGGAAACCAACCATCGAGGATATAAAATGATCGTATATGTAAATCAAGTCTTGTATACTTATCACCACTCACCGAATTCAAACTTGTACTATTTCTTGGTTAATAATTATTCTGGACAAATCAAGGTAGTGTTACCTCAAAGTCATGTTTCACGACTATTCTTAACTTTCAAAATAGAAGCAAGTCTACTTCTTCGACGTTTAGTGCTAAGTATATAAATAAATCGTTTCCATATAAGTGATATCGCTTTATGAAAATTAATTCATTTCCGTAAATGAATCAAACTTTTATTTTTAAAACCTAACTCGTGCTTGGTCTTCACAATACAAGAATTAACTTTAAAACACTTTGTTAAAGGAGTTCACTAACTATATACATTATTATAAAATGGATTTGATAACTTAAACCTTCCTTATTACATTGATTAATTAACTTTAAAACTTCATTAATTCAGTTGATTGATTGACTTCAATAGCCTTTAATCCAAAAGAAGTTAGTTACTCTTAAACACCATTAATTTAATTAAAAAATCATTATAATTCATTAAATTAAATAAATAAATAATTTATTATCATTAATTAAAATGAACAACAAAGTTAAAACATCCTTGTTACTTTGATAAATTCAATTTGAAACTTCATTAATTAAGTTGATAAATTAACTTTAAATGCCTTTAATCGACAAGGGTAAATCACCTTTAAATATAATTAATTCAACTAAATAGTGATATTTAAATATAATTAATTAACTTAATTAATAAATAGTTAAATATCATTGTTTAAAATGGTTAACAACTTTAAAACATCATTAAAGGATAGACTACTTAAAGTAAAACAAATAGATTTACTTTAAAAATCACTAATTAAAAAGATTAACTATTTAAAAACTTCATTAATTAATTGATTAATTAATTTTAATCCATCATTATAAAAAGATTAATTAGCCTTAAACATCATTAAATGAAATGATTAATTAATTTAAGGGGGGATTAATTTAAAGGACAAAAATTCGTA
This sequence comes from Allium cepa, assembly GCA_030765085.1. NCBI lineage: Eukaryota > Viridiplantae > Streptophyta > Magnoliopsida > Asparagales > Amaryllidaceae > Allium > Allium cepa. Next base: position 749,773,931 of record CM060931.1, on the reverse strand, counting down.
TATTTTTAACCTCAAGAACATGACCTCAATATTTTAACCACAAGGACAAACATTCTTCTAAAAATTAATTATAAGGACAAACATTCTTTCAAAATTATTCATAAGGACAAATATTCTTCCAAAACTGCTACCGAAAAAACTCGATACTTCAAAACCGCTACCGATAACTACAAACTGATACCTAAAAACTGCTATTAACTAAAAATAGATACCTAAAGAAAGCTGTCCCTCAGGCAAAAATACTAATGGTTTGTCCTTGAGGCTAAAATGCTGAGAAATTTTGTCATTGACAATAATTTCATGCTAATTTAAAACATCATTTAATGAAAGATTAATCAAAATTAAAACAAGTTGATTAAATTTTAAAAGTCATTAATTAAAAAGATTTATTAATTAAAAACTTCATTAGCTAATTTATTAATTAACTTTAATCCATCATAATTAAATAATTAATTTTCTTTAAACGTCGTTAAATAAAATGATTAATTAATTTTAAAACATCATTAACTAAATAATTAGTTAACCTTAATCCTTATTAAATAATTAATTAAATTAAATAATCAATATTAAACGGTCAATTACTTTTGAAAACACCATTAATAAAAATCTTTCTTAACTTGTAAAACAATTCCAAGCACGATAATGAAACCAAACGGTTTGGATAAAATATGATTGTTCGAAAATACCGCTATAACGACTATCACTATACGGGTAGTTCGACAAACAAACTTATGATATTAGCCATATAACCAAACATCACATAGTAATGGTTGAAGCACAATACAAGGTAAATAATGATGATACAACATGTGATAAGTATTTACTAAAAATTATATAAACTTTAACTACCAACGTTTCATGTAGCTAACCACATGCTTCTAACTTTCAAATACGACAACTTTCCAAAGCATGAAACAAACAAACAACCAAACCATCACTTCACATATACAACAAGCATTCATAGGCTATTAACATGAACATTAATATAGTATAAACTCGGTTTAAGAATGTGTAAATTTACTCACCGAAAGCTATCCAAACCCTCGCTAACTTAGGGTATGACCTAGCACTTCCATTCCTAAGCAGAAGATAGAGTCTTGGACCCTTAATGCACTAGGTAGTTTAGGCCTTGAAAGAAGTAGAAAGTAAAACTTGTTTGGGTAAGGTGAAGTGACTTTGGATAATCATCGAATTCTCAAAAATGAACCCAAAAATAGGTCGTTTTCTAACTGGTTTTTGGACTATTTAATCTTGGATTTTAAAAAGGTGGTAAAGTGGAAAGTTTTAGAAAATTCTTTTCTCTATAATTTCAAAAAAAAATCACTCAATTTTGATTATTTTGAAGAAGATATGGTCAAAAGAAGAAGAACCATTTTCGAACATGAAATTCCAGGTCCAAAAATATTCTGTAAACAATTAATATTTTGACGTAAATTTGAAGAAGTGATCAACATAAAAGTTGTAGCCATTCGAATTTGACAAGGTTTGAAAAAAAGAATAACTTCATCTGGACAAGATATGAGAGAGATCTAATCGGTGGAAGAAGAGGAAATTTTTGAGAGATGAAAGGCTGTTTATAAGCAAGTGAAAATGTGATTTACCTAAATGCCCATATCCTTTACCCTCCACTACCCACTTGCCACTTCACCTAGCCTCTTCCACCTCATGTACTCCTGCCCCCATTTGGTTCCCTTCCCTTCATTTCATGAGAAAACATGTTTAAACATGTTTTGTACTTAGTTGCCAAAATGTTTCTAATGATGTAACATTTATATTTATATTTTAAAATTTATATACTTAGGGGTATTTGTATAATTGTATACTAACATATGCTAACTTATTTATGTTTGTATGTGTATATTTATACAAAAGAGTTTACAACATTCCGACAATTTTTAGCTGACGAAAAGCCAAAAATTTGAAAAACGAATTCCCGTCACATTTTCGATTTTTCTTCAAACTAAATATCTTTGTAAACTAATTTTGACAACTATTTTATCTTCAATATTTATTATGTAAAAGGTTTTTTATTTTAATTATAAATCCTATTACTTGAATATTTAAAATTAATTAAATATTTCGAAATTAATGTAGTGAAATTCCGTGTCATTACACTCTTCCTCCTTTAAAAGAATCTTGTCCCCGAAATTTACCACAATCCTATCCTAGAAAACAGAACTATCCTAGAAATACCTAACACATTAATCAGATGAAACTTATCCAACAAAAACTAGTATGATATAAATCTATATGCAACCAAATTCAGAGAATACCCTGAAATAAAATACTGCACATCCAATCATATCAAAATGTAAATTTAGAACCAAATGCCCGGGCTCTAATATTCAAAAATTTATTTTCAAATTTATTCAAAAAGAAAGGTATTCAAACCAAAACTAAAAATGATTAGGAGGGGGTCCTCCTAGAAAAACTGTAAAACTCTAGAGTCAAAACAACATAGAGCATCCAATGGTACTTCGGTTCCTCCAAATATAACAACTAGACTGAATAATCATCATTTCTCTCCAAAAAATTTCAAAATCACTTTTTTTCAAAAGCACCGGGTTTAAGTCCTCATAAACAACAATTCAAAAATCTTGGTTTATAGTTACTTTATAAACTATGGTATATAAGACCGCACAATCAAGCAATCAAATTCAATTAATTAAAATCAATCAAATTCAAATAAATCAAATCAACCAGATTCCGCAAAGGAAATGCACTAACACTATCCATCATTCAAATTCCATAAGGGAAAAATCTAACACTCAACATTATTCATAATGTCAAAAGATTAACAACAAACTCCTAACTTAGGTTAAAAACTTTCTTGATTGCCTAAAATATAGATAATCATCTAAGCATATCATTATTTGCTCATTAGCCTTTGTTTATTGCTTAGAAGAGTATCCAAACTTACTCGGACAAAATTGAAAGTTATACTCTAAAATTATTAGTTTCTTGACTACGCCAATCTTTCTAAATCACTTAAATTTGCATTTAATATTTTATTCAATGGCAAAATTGTTTATGAATTATTTCATAAATTTTCATCTAAGTTTAAAAATATTTTATGAAGTCATTTCTTTATAAAACATCAAATAATAACCAATTCCACTTTATTTACTTGTATAATACCATTCTAAATCCTAAGAGTATATACAAAACACAAAATTTATTTTGCTTTTCATAATTGAGGTGAAGGTCAAATCAAAATTTAGATCTTTTAAAACTAAGTCAACCTCTCAACCTATTTAACCTAGAGTGTTAAGATGGACAATTTTTATGGGTTGACTCAAAATAACAAATAGTTTATACTACTTACATGTTATAAACAAAACCTTCGGTTTTAATAAAACAATGTCTATTAAAACCTTCCTACCTTTTCACATTAAGGTGTTATAATGAATCGTGTTTATGGACTGACCCAATAACACCAATTAGTTTACATTACTTAGATACTTAAATAATATCTATGGTTTCGATAAACTAACGTCATCAAAATATTCATGTTCAATCTAACACATTTAAATCGGTGTTAAATTACCTTGTATATTATTGAAGGGTAAAAATCATTTATCAAAACAATCTTTTATCAAAAATACTTTTTATTTTGGAAATCATTTCCCTTTTAGGGAACTTTAAATTTGAATACCCGGTTTTTAGTTTCAAAACTCATCTCTAAAAGTATACTCCTTACCTTTTCTTTATAAAATAACTACAAATAATTTTTATTTGCTAAAACTCTCTTCAAGTTCGTTCGGATTTGAATTTTCCTCAATCACACAATTATAAAGAGAATAATTTATTAAGTACTCCATAATGTTCGCCTAAGCAAACATCTGATCGTTACTTAGAAGATTATTCATATTACCACAAAATTATTCAAAATATTTTCCTCCAAATTATCCCAAAAAATGCATATCATTTAAAAAAATTAAAAATATTTATACCTAGAAATATTTCCAAATAATATTTATACCTAGAAAGCATTTTTTGGGATATTTGTGTCGACATTCAGGGGTCGAAAAGGCAGACCGTAACATAATATTTTCACTAATAGTGCACACATCTTTCTTATATGCGCTAAATGTAGCTTCAGGCCACTTTGAGAATGCTAAACATATAAAGCAGAATTTTTGTTTTTACAAACATGACACTATGAAGTTCTGATATATGAATTTTTGTAAAGCATTTTAGTTATCATATTTTCTAAAAGTAGTTAACCAGTGCATTAATGTTTTAGTTGTTGTAGGTAGCACATCAATGAAGTTTTCTCATATTTGTGTTCTTAACTAAGTGTTTTATGTCATGCTTAATGAATATTGCATTATAAATCATGTTTATATTATGTGATATGTTTTAAATGGGTTAAAAATAACCTTAGGTTCTTTTCGGACTTAATGCAGCAAGTTTAGCTTCCTTCTTAAAATCTTTCAATTACTGTTTTTTAATTTATAGAGCTAAAGTGAGTTTATCGATGAATTGAAGTGAAGTCAGAAGCATGTGTCATAGGATCTGAATGGTAATCTCATGCAAGGCTTTATTCATGCAATAGAGTTCGATAAACAAAATCCAGTTTGTTAGCACTCTCAAGTTTGACCAGTTTAATCATCTCCACTGTTCATAAATGCTCAATCTCCTTATTGTCCCAAATCTCTCACTTGAAAAATCTCCTTCATCCACTCTTAAATATTGCCAAACATAACGTGATCCTCTAATTCCATTGAAAATGCTATTAACTCATCCACAAGCCTCATATACTTCCAACATATCTGAAGTAACCTAGATTCAAAAAAAGAACAAACATTGAAAAACAAAACCCCGTTGTAATTTTTAGTTAGTAATAATGGAATAGATCGATATGAGTGATAACATTTAATTGTCACATTCAAAAAGTAGAGTTACGATAGTACCATTGCTAGTTATTTACAACTATTGGTTTTTTCCGTTCTCTTCCTTTAATCTATTTATTGTAAGTAAAGCAGTATCATTACTATAACAACTTTAGTTTAAGGATAAATGTTTAAAACTACGGTAAAAAATAGAATGTATTAGTACTAATGAACATTGTAGAAATTGTTAACATTTTTAATAACATATATGACAGTTCAATTTGCATTTAAGCAAAAATGAAGGTATTATTTGATAAAGAACCCAGTTGGTTTCAAATTAAATAAACATTATAATACTCAAATCTAGTTAGGAGTGGTTGGGCCAATCACCTCATAATCATATGGTTAGTTATGTCAATGAATTTGAAAGAGCCCTAAGTTATCCAAAAATCACTAATAAGGCTACTAATCCATTTACTTACTATAAAACACAGCCACAAGTCTCCATACTCAATCCGACATTTGAAATGCTGCCCCAGCCATGTAATAGTAAATCCAAAGCTCTATCAGATACGAATCTCGTAAGTTCTTTAAACATAGATTCATTTTGAAATCTATGCATTCTCTTAGAAGTAGTCGACATGAAAGCATGTTCAATTCGAACTAATTTCTTCTTCGTGCAAAGATGTACACTCGTCAAACATTGGAAAAACTACTTGTCACTGAATCAAAATACATTTTTTGATGGTGGTGTGATTTTCAGCTACGCTTGTTAACACATTATCATAGTATTTTATTTTGTTGGTCCAAGAGAAAAGAAATCTCTCTGTATTTATTCAACCTATTTTTCAAGACATGTATGACTTATTTTTTTGTCTTACGAGCCATCCATCACGAAACGAGTTTAAGTTCAGATGAAACTCTTCTTCCAAAGAGTTGGTTAATCACAAAAAAGTTAGTATTCCTTAATTTTTTTCTTCCTCATTCTACAAATTTGTTGCTTTATTGGCAATCAACTCTCATTTCTTTTTAATAAAATCTGGCTTTTAGTTCAGTTGAACATTCTTCGATATATGCCACAAACAAAGGATATAACTTGCTGCTTGAACACATTTGCTATTGAATTTGTTATAGCAATTTTGACATCCCTTATAACAACACCCACATTTTATTTCTCTTTATAAAATTTTCTTACACATTCAAGAGCCCAGATATATAACTTTATAGTCTTTATAAAAGCAATCGCAATGGTAAAGGATGCCCCTTGGATGTTTGTGAAATACTATGGAAACATGGTAAGTTGTAAGGATTTACCTTGAATGGGCAATCATGAACAATATCTAATGAAAACACTGTGCATCAACAACACATCTAGGATAGCTAAAGAAAGATCAGAAACTTGATTGGTTGTACCATCTGATGGATTTGGGCTAGTCTGTAGTGGGTAGTAGACCTATGAAGTCTAATGGATTGTACTAGATCTAATCTAGTTAACTTAAATAAAATCAAGTTTTATTTAATTTTTTGATTTATTCAATTAATGAATTTGATTAATTGAATTATAGCTTATAAATATATTACTATACACTCATATGCATATAATGTGCATATGCAACATAATAAATGTGTACATGGTAAAGTTTATACATAAGTAGATATTGGGATTTATATCTACAATGTATTTAGTTAGCTCATACATAGATGTTTATTCCCAGTATTAAATTATTTTAAAATAAAATTAAAATTAAAAAAAGTCAATCAATACATATGTTTATAACTTTGAAAAATATTACATATTTGACTAAGTCTTTATTTTCAACTTTGAAATTTAGAATATCTAATTTTACTTAGTAAACTGATACAAATTCAAAATAGTACTTAGATCTAAATTCAAAATTTCAAATTACGTAATTTTTTTCATTAATATTTTAAAATTATATATATATATTGTTAAAAAGATTATAGCCGAAAATAAAATTTATTTTAAAATATATGTGTATATATTAATTTATTTATTTATTAAAGATACAAATATAATTATAAATAGATATTGATTATGTGTGTGTGTGTGTTTAATGGGATTGAGCTTTGAGATAGTGGCTGATGATGTGTAGGGTTTAACATATATTGTACTTGTTTTCTGATTGGATGTGAATTGGTGGGCTTTGCTGGCCTAGTTATGTAACTTGGGGTTTGTATTATGTGCACATATGTGCACTTTACAGCCGTACTGTTTGGTTGTTATTCTCTTTTTCCTTACTACTTTGGTAAGGCTTTTTAAAGAGGCAAAACCAAATGAAGTTCTTTATACGTCTTTAAACAAAGAACCTTTCTTTCAAAAAAAATACATATTTATAATATTCTGGCACAACCAATTATTATTTTTTAATTAAGGCCGCCAAAATTGGTTTTTTATAATAAAAATTATTAATCAAAATAAATATATACATATGTATATATTTATTATTATAAAACAGAACATTATATTTTTTCGCCCAGGAAAAATTATGTTTTTATAAATAATTTTAGAGCAAATAAATTTTACGTGTATATATTTAATTAAATTTTTACTATGCATAAATTTTTAATTAATAAACCATGTCTAAATAAGTTACTTTAACATTTCATATTTTTAAAATAGGAAAGTTTTCTTTATTATTGTTGTAACATTCCTGATTTTTAAGCACGATTAATTTAATACTTTATTTGATCTTTGGGATTAAATTTTGAAAATAATTGGAAATTAATATAAAAAATTTGATTTAGTTGTGAATTTATTTAGAATTTGTTTGGGTTTGAAATATACAGATAAATTAAAATTGAATTGAATTGAAATTTGAAAATTCTAAAAATTAAAATATATTGTAAATAAAATTTTGAGTATATTTGACTTCTTCAAATTTAATATACATTCATTTAGTTATACAAATAAATTATAATTGAGAAAAGCAATTAAATAGAATGTTGAATTAAAAAAATTAAGAATAAGTAATTTACAAATAAATATTGGGTTAAAAAATAAAGTTTTGAGAATAAATAGAATTTAAAGGCTTAGAGATTAATAAAAAGTACGTATTTTAGAATATAATTTTTAATTGGGAATTCAATAATATAAATCTTAAAGAATAAATTGAATTTAAAATTTACATTTTTGAAATTGATAGAAATTTACTTATTTATTTTATTAAGCATGCATTTTGGTTTAGAAGTAATATTTTGAAATTAACTTTTGAATTAGTAGAAAAATAATTTGAATAATTGGGAATAAAACAAAATTGTATTTGAATTTTTGATATGATAGGATGCATCTTTATTTAGATAAATGAATCTTAATTTAGGATTTGATTTTTTATTAAATATTGGGTTATTAACTTTATATTATCAAAGAACTAACACATGTATAAGATTGTTAGTAATGAGTAATTAGATTTTAAACCATTGTTATAAAATTGTATAAGTATAAAATAAGATTAGATAAAGGATGTATTTATTTATAAAATGAATATATGGAAATAAAATAAAAATAAAAAGTAATAGAATTTTTTTTGACTTGAGAAAAAGAACTACAAATATAAATATATCCACATGGGAGATGGTGTAGGAAGATTAACAAGATCTTGTTCTCATCATTGCTTTTTAAAAATGGCATTCAACATCTTTAATAAAATAAAATAATCAAATAAAAAAAATTCAGAAACCCTTTCAACTTCCCAAAAATTCGAAATTATTAAGCTCCAAGATCTGAAGTTCACTACCAAAAAAGATTTCACAAGCTTTAAAACATCATCACTCAAGCAAAAGAAAAAAATCATAAACCTGAAAACAAAAAGGCAAAGGTTTAGGCTCCACATCAGATTCAAATCATAAGTCAGAGCAGATTTGAATACAAATCAATCTCAACTTGGAATGAAGCCTAAATCCAACATGCAAATTGAATTCAACTTTATCAATCAAGGTAAAGCTTTCAACAAACTAAGATTTTTAACTTGAAGTCATGCAAAGGAAAGCCTGAAGCCCGAAACAACCTGAAGCAGCTAAAATCAAAACCAGGCAGAGAAAAAAATATACAAACCAGGAAATAGAACTCAAAAACTAAAGCAAAGATCAGGGGGCAAGCAAATTCAATTAAAAGCAATTCAAATAAATCAGACCAACATCCCTCCCAGTTTTCTCAACTTACAACTTTCTCTGCTTCATCTCTCAGGTAATTCAAGGAACCATAATTTGAATTTTTAAAATCTGAAGCAATTAAAACCATAATTAGCTTTATTGTTTTCAATCTGAGGAAATGATAACCAAAAAAGGTAAAGTCTCATCATCCAAACAACAAGATCAAGCCTCAGATCTGAAGCAAGTTAAACAATCTAAACAAGAATTCCAAGCATGTCTCTGTCCAGACTTAAACAGGTGAGCAAATTTTTGATTTTTTTTAACCAGTTTCTTTGATCTTTTCTGTCTGAGATGCTAATGATTGAAAAAAAATTGTACGATGTGGATATATCAAGCAGCATGTATGCCTTTTTGTGTGGGAATGAGTCTGTGTATGTTTGTTAACAAAACAAACATACTTACCCCTGTTTTTAAAATTCACAGGCTAACAAAATAATTTAAAGAATCAAATCCCTTCATCTCCAATAAGTTTTAGTCTTTGATTCCTTAGTGGGAAATGATTTTAACAACATGAATCTGTTTCAAAAAAAATTGAGAATGTTTTGTTTGTAAAACTATCCGGGAAAAAAAGGGGTGAGCAACTTCATTTTTTTTAAAACTATTCTCTTGGTTCTAATGTCTGTGATGAAAATGCCTTGGAAATGATAAATGCATGTGTATATATACACATATATATATCAGCAAGTATGTGTACATAGTTCTGTACATGTCTGGAAAATAGGAGATGAAGCTTCTGTTCACAGTTTTACAGGCTTTGAATTAATCCAAGAAAACTCAGGTTTTCTTTAAATCAATCTCTAATAACCTTTAGTATTTGAATGAATCGTGTTGTTGAAATATAAACTAAGATTTAAGAATAGTTAAAGTATGTTGGTTATGAATTATCTGGAAAATGTAGAAAAACAAAGACAGTGAAATTTTAAACTACATCAAAAACTCAACCTGAATAATTCGTTGATTCAGGTATATAAATCGATTTGTTGTCAAAATCTATGAATTTCAAAATTTTATTCATGATTTTTAAGCCTAAAATCATTGAGATAATCGGATTTGTTCAAATTTGGGTTTGTTGTCAATTGCCATTGATCAGCAACAATGGGTGAGTCGTGGTCGTCCCTGGAGGGAGTGGGCATGAGGAAGATCATCAGAAAAATAACAAATGAATTTTTAATTCATGATGGAAGTAGAAGTTGTCGATTCTGGTGTGGAACCCTAGTTTAAACTAGGTTTGATATTTTGATCATCTCCTCTCCTACAGTTGATCGAGGGTAAAGGGGTTTTGGGTGGTGGAAGTTTGGTCGTTGACGAGGGTACGACCAGAGTTTCAAAGGCAATGGTCGTCGGGGGATCGTAGATGAGGCGGTTTCAGGTTTTGATGAGGTGGTGCCAGGCATTAATATCTTGGTTCCAGGTTTGAAGTTGAACACCCGAATTCGAATTCGAGTCAGTATCGATTAATTTGTTGATCATGATGGGATGCGGGGGTGCTCGCCGACCTGAGGAGATCACCGATGATGATCGGAGCTCGCTGCGATGATGAGGCATGTGCACGTTGTAGTGGGTTGTGTCCGTGTTTTGGTTTGAAGCAGAGGGCAAATACTCGAGTTTTTCTCGAGTCAATATCGTGAGTGACTCGAAGTTTTGGTGTGTTTTACTCGAAGTAAAGCAGGGGCAACTCGGGGAAAATGTTGGTTCAGGTTTTCTTTTAAAACTTGTCTGTTCAAATTTAAATCAAAGATTTTAATCCAGAAATCAAAAAAATGATTTGTATTTGGGTTTGGAGATTTATGAGTTTCAAAATTTAAATTGTTTTGACAATTTTAAATATTAAAGTATGATTTAAAATGGTTTGAAAAAAAAAGAATTTGGTTTTAAATTTTCTTCAAACTTCTTTTAGAAAATGAGTATTTCCTTAACTTAAGATTTCAAAATGTGTTTCAAATTGTTTTAACTTTAAATTATGCCCATTTTAAATCTTAAGTGTAAAAATGGAAATTTGAAAATAAATTTGAAAGAAAATGGTTTATGATATTTTGTTAATGATAAATTCAATCATTAATGAGGATAATGTTTTTCTTAAAATTTAATGAGGATTTAATGATTTGAAGTTCATTAAATTATTAAGTTAATTGAAATGGATAATTTATTTATCTAATTAATTATTGATTTGGATTAATTAAATAAGTAATTAAAGGCTTAAATTTATTTAATTAAGATTTGAGATGAATTAATTAAAGGATAATTAATTAAAGTGATTAAGAAAAAATTTATTAATTAAAGGTTAATAATTTGTGAAAGTAATTAAGGGATGTTATTAATAAAAAATTAATTTATCTTGTGATTAACTTAAGGTTAATCAATTGTTGTAATTAAATAAGGATAACTAATTTAACGATAATTAATTAATTTAGGGTTCATTAATTAATTAAAGATAATTTATTTAATGGTGAATTAAATAATTAAAGGTTAATTTCTTAATAATTAAAGGTTGATAAATTACAATATAAGGTTAATTAATTTTTTATAAATGGTTAATTAATGATTAAAGAAAAGTTAATCAAAATGATTTGTAGTTTATTAATGATAAATTAACCAAGATTAGTAATTATTTCTAAGCAATTAAAATTGGTTTGAATCAAACAATTAACTGATCTTACTTATAGAGGTTTGATTGTTATTAGATGCTATGTGATGGATTGATGTATTTGTTATGTGATGTGATGCTATGTAATGTTTTGTGCTAAGCTGTTATATCTGCGATGTATATATTGTTATATCAGCATGTAACCCCTTGAATCATAGAACGACATTTGAATTTCGATGCGACAGGGAGTCGGGTTCCAGTTGGTTAATCGAAACCCACATCGAATCGTAATAATGAATCTTTGTGATTGGTAAATCTACCTTATCTATGAATCTGTGAATGAAGGTAAGCGTTACGGGTTATACCGCTTATCGATATTGATATATCTGTGATGATTGATGTTATGCACTATTGTGTAAAAACCCCTGGACCACATTTATACACACACAAATATGGATTTCACGGGAAATCGGCTTAAGTCACAGATTTATGAAATGGTTTTTAAAAATTGAATTTTTGAATTCAAATGGTTTTGGGAATGGATTGGGTTTAAATAAAATAGCTTTTGAAAAGGGGATTTCAAAGATAAAAGGTATTTTTTTGAATAACTTAATTTAGTTTTGAAATTTGATTTGAATTTTGAATCCAAAATTTGAAATTCAATTCCATTTATAATTTAAAAAGGTTATAACAAGTTTATATGGGTTTTTAAAACCAATTTAAAAGTGTTGTTTTAGGACTTTGAATTTAACCCAAAGTTTTAACTTGTATAAATGAAATAGGATTTTTCTGAAACAAAGACTATTTGTTTTTAAATAATAAAAGCTTTCACATAAGAAACGAACTTCCAAATTTGTGTTAAAAGAATTTCAAATCAAAAAAAAGGTTTTCCAAGTTATGAATAAATCTTTGGAAATGGTTTTGAAAGCTATGAATTAAATTTTGATTCAAAATTTAAATGAGTTAATCCAGTTGAAATGGAAGTGTTTTGAAATCTATGAATGGATCTTTGTTAACTAGGTGAACTTTGTGAACTTTGTGAAGTAAATATTTTTGTTTAAAGATTTGAAGTGGTAATTTGTTTAAACCATTTGAAATAAAAGTTTTGGGTAATAAGTTGTGACTTGACTAGAATCCCAATATCCACATATTTTTAAATATTGCGCTCATTATTCAGATTAGCCGGGAGAGGACCCTTGTGTCATATAACCCATTCCGAATAGTGATATGACGTTATGGATAGCATTTGAAGACCGGTGTTGAAGACCGGGTATTTGTGAAAACGATAGGATAACCTATCGATTGTCTCTGCACCGAGTTGCTCCGGTATAGAGATTCCCTCAGTGATGGGAAATCCAATCGGGATTGTGGATACCCGGATTTGCAAGGGCTTCTTCGGAAGTGCCTTCGGTTCTGTTCAAACCCGGAACAGACTTTTATGGTTGTATGTTCGACATTACACTTTGAGATATTAAACTGATCTCTATCAAATATATTTCTTCTTGGTGGCGGAGAATTTATTCTCTTATCTTAACACCCTTCTCTGAGACGTACGAGCTCAGAGGTTATGTAGTTGATATTTATCAGTGATATATTCCCAATTTGGTAGTGTGGCATGCTAAGTGCTACTGTGTGTTGATGATCATTTGTTATCAAAGCATGGATTTTTATAAAGCGTAGCTTTGCGGAAGAGACTGCATCAGGACCTCACACCCCGAAAATAGTCGAAACAGGAAAGATGCGGCAAGGTTATGAGGGTCGCACCCTTTAGGGTGTGTCATTCCCTTTTGGTAAAGGGTGGTATCATGGTATGGAGCCCAGATACTTACTCATGTGGATATTGCAGATCTATTACTTTTTGATACTTTGTGGTTGTTGGTGTCGAGCGCTCGGATAAAGGTCCCAAAGGACCGGGGAACGGCATGCTCGAGTAGTAGTTACCTAGTTATAGAGGTAACCCGGCCTTGTGTTGGCAGAGATCCGGTTAGGCTCTCGGGACGTCCCGCCAGAGGCGATCCCATGGACAGTAGGAAGTTCCTTAGCCTGACCATTTGTTGGAAATCCAATCAAAACAATACGCGCCCTGTATGGTTTTAGTTGTATAACCTGCCATGGAATGTGGCGGTAACCTGCTATTGAACATGGTAGCTATAGTAGGCATAAGTGCGAAATGCCTATGCTGGCTAGGATTTATATTATACTTTCGAAATAGTTTTCCACACTTTGCACTTATAGTAATAATATCAAAGAAATTTTCTCGTATTAAGCATATTTGACTATCATGAGGAGAAATATCCTCCAAGTCTGCGTTTGGCGGTAGGCCTTATGGTAGTTTCATTTTCTAAAAAGCATTGTGGATTTCAAATTTAAATTCTTTTGTTTGTTTTAAAAGACCAAATGTTTTTGTTTGCTCATACCAGTCCAACGACTGACCTGGAGTTTATTGTTCCTTTCCTAAACTCTGGGTGCTCACTATTTTCCTACACGGGCAGTCTAGAGTTGGGTTTTTCAGATAGTCAGGTTTAGTAGGTTATTTGGAGCTAGTTCATTCTTTGGATCACGACTGTACTTGCTTATCTTGTGCATCGTTACTGGGAGTTTGAGCTATTTTTGGTTTGGTGCTTTGGAGATGGGGATTACTGATACTGGAATTCTTTCTTGAAGACTATATTGGAGTTTTTGTTCCGCTGCTAGTGTTATCTTTTCTTTCCGCTGCTATTATCTTGTATCATATCTCTGATGTACATTGATATTCATTGTATCATTCTGTTGTATCAGATACTGTATCAAATGTTGTATATCATATGTATCATTTTATTTTTCTTCCGCTGTGTTATTTACTTAATGTGTTATAAGCTCCGGCGAACTAGATTCGACGTTTGGATCTGCGGCATTTGAATACGAGTGTCGTATTCGGTGCCGATTTTCGAAGGCCGAGTCAGGATCGTTACATTTGGTATCAGAGCTAAGGTAAACTTTAGCTCAGGAGTATAACACATTAAGTAACTCATTAGAGATAGGGTGAAGTATACCCTAGAATAAGTATCCCTAGAATATCCGTCCGAATGCCTCAGTAAATTCTCTTACTATCCACTGATAGGGAGTATGAGTGCAAGAAGAGGACGAGATAGGGGACGGGGAAGTACCACTACAAATGGTCAATACCTGTAACAACGAGGAAATAATCTTATCTCTATCAATCTCTTTTGCTCATCATTTCTTATCAATTCCATTTGATTCGATTTCAATTCTTTGGCGGCTTTGTGGCAGCTCGAGAGAGAAGCTTTGGTAGGAGATCATCATTTTGGTTAAACCAAAAGAAGAGTTGATATGGGACATAAACTCCAGATAGGCCAAAATAGTTTGTTTGTTTGTTTGTTTGGATGTATTGGTTTCTTTGGTTGCTTTGGTTGATAGGTATATTTAGTTTCTAAACTAAGAAGTTTTGGATTATATCCGCATATCTGTCTATTCAATTGGGTCCCAACATATTCTACGAACGGTTAGTTATCCTTCGAACTAATCAACGCCCTTGCATACTTCGTAGATCTGGATAACCCGAATATCTTGTAAAGTGAATTCGTTCTTGTATCTATTGTTGATATTCTGATTTGGTAAGCCAAATGCAGAATAATTATTCAATTTGATCTGGGAAGATATTTCTCTATCTTTCATCTTTTCTTTTGTCTCACTAGCAAATTTCGGGGACGAAATTTTTTTTAAGGAGAGGAACCTGTAACATTCCTGATTTTTAAGCACGATTAATTTAATACTTTATTTGATCTTTGGGATTAAATTTTGAAAATAATTGGAAATTAATATAAAAATTTTGATTTAGTTGTGAATTTATTTAGAATTTGTTTGGGTTTGAAATATACAGATAAATTAAAATTGAATTGAATTGAAATTTGGAAATTCTAAAAATTAAAATATATTGTAAATAAAATTTTGAGTATATTTGAATTCTTCAAATTTAATAAGATATACATTCATTTAGTTATACAAATAAATTATAATTGAGAAAAGCATTTAAATAGAATGTTGAATTAAAAAAATTAAGAATAAGTATTTTACAAATAAATATTGGGTTAAAAAATAAAGTTTTGAGAATAAATAGAATTTAAAGGCTTAGAGATTAATAAAAAGTATGTATTTTAGAATATAATTTTTAATTGGGAATTCAATAATAGAAATATTAAAGAATAAATTGAATTTAAAATTTACATTTTTGAAATTGATAGAAATTTACTTATTTATTTTATTAAGCATGCATTTTGGTTTAGAAGTAATATTTTGAAATTAATTTTTGAATTAGTAGAAAAATAATTTGAATAATTGGGAATAAAACAAAATTGTATTTGAATTTTTGATATGATAGGATGCATCTTTATTTAGATAAATGAATCTTAATTTAGGATTTGATTTTTTATTAAATATTGGGTTATTAACTTTATATTATCAAAGAACTAACACATGTATAAGATTGTTAGTAATGAGTAATTAGATTTTAAACCATTGTTATAAAATTGTATAAGTATAAAATAAGATTAGATAAAGGATGTATTTATTTATAAACTGAATATGTGGAAATAAAATAAAAATAAAAAGTAATAGAATTTTTTTGACTTGAGAAAAAGAAATACAAATGTAAATATATACACATGAGAGATGGTGTAGGAAGATTAACAAGATCTTGTTCTCATCATTGCTTTTTAAAAATGGCATTAAACATCTTTATTAAAATAAAATAATCAAATAAAAAAAAATTCAGAAACCCTTTCAACTTCCCAAAAATTCGAAATTATTAAGCTCCAAGATCTGAAGTTCACTACCAAAAAAGATTTCACAAGCTTCAAAACATCATCACTCAAGCAAAAGAAAAAAATCATAAACCCGAAAACAAAACGGCAAAGGTTTAGGCTCCACATCAGATTCAAATCATAAGTCAGAGCAGATTTGAATACAAATCAATCTCAACCTGGAATGAAGCCTAAATCCAACATGCAAATTGAATTCAACTTTATCAAAGGTAAAGCTTTCAACAAACTAAGATTTTTGACTTGAAGTCATGCAAAGGAAAGCCTGAAGCCCGAAACAACCTGAAGCAGCTAAAATCAAAACCAGGCAGAGAAAAAAATATACTAACCAGGAAATAGAATTCAAAAACTAAAGCAAAGATCAGGGGGCAAGCAAATTCAATTAAAAGCAATTCAAATAAATCAGACCAACATCCCTCCCAGTTTTCTCAACTTACAACTTTCTCTGCTTCATCTCTCAGGTAATTCAAGGAACCATAATTTGAATTTTTAAAATCTGAAGCAATTAAAACCATAATTAGATTTATTGTTTTCAATCTGAGGAAATGATAACCAAAAAAAGTAAAGTCTCATCATCCAAACAACAAGATCAAGCCTCAGATCTGAAGCAAGTTAAACAATCTAAACAAGAATTCCAAGCATGTCTCTGTCCAGACTTAAACAGGTGAGCAAATTTTTGATTTTTTTTAACCAGTTTCTTTGATCTTTTCTGTCTGAGATGCTAATGATTGAAAAAAATTTGTATGATGTGGATATATCAAGCAGTATGTATGCCTTTTTGTGTGGGAATGAGTCTGTGTATGTTTGTTAACAAAATAAACATACTTACCCCTGTTTTTAAAATTCATAGGCTAACAAAATAATTTAAAGAATCAAATCCCTTCATCTCCAATAAGTTTTAGTCTTTGATTCCTTAGTGGGAATTGATTTTAACAACATGAATCTGTTTCAAAAAAAAATTGAGAATGTTTTGTTTATAAAACTATCCGGGAAAAAAGGGGTGAGCAACTTCATTTTTTTTTAAACTATTCTCTTGGTTCTAATGTCTGTGATGAAAATGCCTTGGAAATGATAAATGCATGTGTATATATACACATATATATCAGCAAGTATGTGTACATAGTTTTGTACATGTCTGAAAAATAGGAGATGAAGCTTCTGTTCACAGTTTTACAGGCTTTGAATTAATCCAAGAAAACTCAGGTTTTCTTTAAATCAATCTCTAATAACCTTTAGTATTTGAATGAATCGTGTTGTCGAAATATAAACTAAGATTTAAGAATAGTTAAAGTATGTTGGTTATGAATTATCTGGAAAATGTAGAAAAACAAAGACAGTATAATTTTAAACAACATCAAAAACTCAACCTGAATAATTCGTTGATTCAGGTATATAAATCGATTTGTTATCAAAATCTATGAATTTTAAAATTATATTCATGATTTTAAAGCCTAAAATCATTGAGATAATCAGATTTGTTCAAATTTGGGTTTGTTGTCAATTGCCATTGATCGGCAACAATGGGTGAGTCGTGGTCGTCCCTGGAGGGAGTGGGCATGAGGAAGATCATCAGAAAAATAACAAATGAATTTTTAATTCATGATAGAAGTAGCAGTTGTCGATTCTGGTGTGGAACCCTAGTTTAAACTATGTTTGATATTTCGATCATCTCCTCTCCTACAGTTGATCGAGTGTAAAGGGGTTTTGGGTGGTGGAAGTTTGGTCGTTGACGAGGGTATGGCCGGAGTTTCAGAGGTAATGGTGGTCGGGGGATCGTAGATGAGGCGGTTTCAGGTTTTGATGAGGTGGTTCCAGGCGTTGTTATATTGGTTCCAGGTTTGAAGTTGAACACCCGAATTCGAATTCGAGTCAGTATCGATTGATTTGTTGATCATGATGGGATGCGGGGGTGCTCGCCGACCTGAGGAGATCATCGATGATGATCGAAGCTCGCTGCGATGATGAGGCATGTGCACGTGGTAGTGGGTTGTGTCAGTGTTTTGGTTTAAAGCAGAGGGCAAATACTCGAGTTTTTCTCGAGACAATATCGTGAGTGACTCGAAGTTTTGGTACTCGAAGTAAAGCAGAGGCAACTCGGGTAAAATGTTGGTACAGGTTTTCTTTTAAAACCTGTTTGTTCAAATTTAAATCAAAGATTTTAATCCAGAAATCAAAAAATGATTTGTATTTGGGTTTGGAAATTTATGAGTTTCAAAATTTAAATTGTTTTGACAATTTTAAATATTAAAGTATGATTTAAAATGGTTTGAAAAAAAAAGAATTTGGTTTTAAATTTTCTTTAAACTTCTTTTAGAAAATGAGTATTTCCTTTACTTAAGATTTCAAAATGTGCTTCAAATTGTTTTAACTTTAAATTGTGCCCATTTTAAATCTTAAGTGTAAAAATGGAAATTTGAAAATAAATTTGAAAGAAAATGGTTTATGCTACTTTGTTAATGATAAATTTAATCATTAATGAGGATAATGTTTTTCTTAAAATTTAATGAGGATTTAATGATTTGAAATTCATTAAATTATTTAAGTTAATTGAAATGGATAGTTTATTTATCTAATTAATTATTGATTTGGATTAATTAAATAAGTAATTAAAGGCTTAAATTTATTTAATTAAGATTTGAGATTAACTAATAAAAGGATAACTAATTAAAGTGATTAAGAAAAAAATTATTAATTAAAGGTTAATAATTTGTGAAAGTAATTAAGGGATGTTATTAATAAAAAATAATTTATCTTGTGATTAACTTATGGTTAATCAATTGTTATAATTAAATAAGGATAATTAATTTAACGATAATTGATTAATTTAGGGTTGATTAATTAATTAAAGATAATTTATTTAATGGTGAATTAAATAATTAAAGGTTAATTTCTTAATAATTAAAGGTTGATAAATTACAATAAAAGGTTAATTAATTTTATTTTATTTTTTTTGGCAAGGCCAGCTGGTTTTATAGTGGACCGTCCACTTTTATTACAAACGTAATAAAATTTGAGGTACAGGAGTTAGGCAGAGAAGCCTAAACTACTAGAAAAAAAAAGAAAAGAAAAAACAGCACAAGAGTGTGACAGCAAGTCACAGATACCAAATGACTAACAAAAACTAGGTCTCCTCTGTATAGGAAGAGCCACCAGCAACAACATCCACCTGAGTAGAAACATTCCCAACTAGACCAAAGAACGGGCGAAACAGAACTGCAAGAGAGGGATCATAAATATCAGCTACAGGCGAGTAAATAAAGGATCGATCCCAAGTAGAATCAGCTAACACGACAGAATTGACCCCAGCATGGGAACCGTCCAAGGCAAGAACCAGAGAATCACCGGAAGGACTATAGAAAAGGCATCGTTGGTCCATAGGATTGTCGCTAACATATCTAAAAAAAGAATTATCCACCGGGTTGTAACGCATATTAGATCAGCAATCAACCCAACAACTCTCAGACTCAGCCCAAACAACTTGAGGCGGAGAAAGAACCGTAACATCAAGGGCATCAGAAGAATCACCAGGAACAATGGATGGAGGCATAACAGGAGAAAGCAGGGAACCAGGGACAGATAAGGGAACAACAAGAGGCGGAACAACCTGAGCTTTAGGAACCCATTTCCTGAGCGGAGGCCGTGGCAGAGGGATCTTAGGGGGAAGAGGGGAAACAGCAGAATGCAAACAGGTGGTATCTAAGTGGCCAAAAGAGTGACAGGTAGAGCAAATGTCAGGGACCCAACCGTATCGAACGCGAACATCCACCACATGGCCAACAGCTAGCTGAACAGGAATAGAAGATGGAAGAGGCTTAGAGGGAGAAATCTCAATCAGAGCTTTAGCATACACCAGCTTATCACGCGCTACGGTAGTAGAATCAAAACATTTTAATTTATCAACATTACATGCGAGCTAATTTAACCCAAGCAGCGGTTGAAGAGCAGAAGGAATTTGAGAAAAATAAACCCAAACTGGGATAGAGAGGACTTGCTCACGGGCACTAGATACCGTAGGGGACCAGGGAGTAATGATAAATGGTTTTCCATCGAAGAATGAAGGCTCGGCCTCTAGAACACGACTACGTTCCTCAGGAGAGGAGAACAACATGAAGTACATGGAATCAACCAACTTAATACGAAGATTACCACGCAGCCTCCAGGCTCTACGACAAACTGCAGCCGCATCATGAAGGCGGTCCTTAGGGTCCAAGAAGAATCCAACCAAGTATTCCGACCAAAAGTCAATACCAGCTTGCATAACATTTGGAGGAGGGATCATCACTCCATTTTCTTCAACAATATCAAAGTCTACTGGTACATAAACACCAGCATTACGAGGAAGTGTAGTAAATAGAGATGACCAACTTTTGGTACCAATTGGTGACGGAGCAGCAGGACGACAATTCGCAACACTATCAGAGGCCACACAATCAGAGGCCACAATGGGAGAGGCAACATTCAGCGAACCACCAGAACTCAGAGCTGAGGAGTTTGGAACAGGGTTCTCAGGGGCAATTAGACGAACAGTTGATATGCAATGCTCATAACACAAATTCTCAGCAGCAGTACGTTGCTTAAAATCGCAACCCAACTCAACAGAGTCACAAAATAAGGTTAATTAATTTATTATAAATGGTTAATTAATGATTAAAGAAAAGTTAATCAAAATGATTTGTAGTTTATCAATGATAAATTAACCAAGATTAGTAATTATTCCTAAGCAATTAAAATTGGTTTGAATCAAACAATTAACTGATCTTACTTATAAAGGTTTGATTGTTATTAGATGTTATGTGATGGATTGATGTATTTGTTATGTGATGTGTTGCTATGTAATGTTTTGTGCTAAGCTGTTATATCTGCGATGTATGTATTGTTATATCAATATGTAACCCCTTGACTCATAGAACGACATTTGAATTTCGATGCGACAGGGAGTCGGGTTCCAGTTGGTTATCCGAAACCCACATCGAATCATAATAGTGAATCTTTGTGATTGGTATATCTACCTTATCTATGAATCTGTGAATGAAGGTAAGCGTTATGGGTTATACCGCTTATCCATATTGATATATCTGTGAGATTGATGTTATGCACTATTGTGTAAAAACCCCTGGACAACACTTATACACACACAAATATGGATTTCACGGGAAATCGGTTTAAGTCACAGATTTATGAAATGGTTTTTAAAAATTGAATTTTTGAATTCAAATGGTTTTGGGAATGGATTGGGTTTAAATAAAATAGATTTTGAAAAGGGAATTTCAAAGATAAAAGGTATTTTTTTGAATAACTTAATTTAGTTTTGAAATTTGACTTGAATTTGGATCCAAAATTTGAAATTGAATTCCATTTATAATTTAAAAAGGTTATAACAAGTTTATATGGGTTTTTAAAACCAATTTAAAAGTGTTGTTTTAGGACTTTGAATTTAATCCAAAGTTTTAACTTGTATAAATGAAATAGGATTTTTCTGAAACAAAGACTATTTGTTTTTAAATAATAAAAGCTTTCATAGAAGAAATGAACTTCCAAATTTGTGTTAAAATAATTTCAAATCAAAAAAAATTGCTTTCCAAGTTATGAATAAATCTTTGGAAATGGTTTTGAAATCTATGAATTATATTTTGATTCAAAATTTAAATGAGTTAATCCAGTTGAAATGGAAGTGTTTTGAAATCTATGAATGGATCTTTATGAACTAGGTGAACTTTGTGAAGTAAATCTTTTTGTTTAAAGATTTGAAATGGTAATTTGTTTAAATCATTTGAAATAAAAGTTTTGGGTAATAAGTTGTGACTTGACTGGAATCCCAATATCCATATATTTTTAAATATTATGCTCATTATTCGGATTAGCCGGGAGAGGACCTTTGTGTCATATAACCCATTCCGAATAGTGATACGACGTTATGGATAGCATTTGAAGACCAGTGTTGAAGACCGGGTATTTGTGAAAACGATAGGATAACCTATCGATTGTCTCTGCACCGAGTTGCTCCGGTATAGATATTCCCTTAGTGATGGGAAATCCAATCGGGGTTGTGAATACCCAGATTTGCACGGCTTCTTCGGAAGTTCCTTCGGTTCTATTCGAACCCGGAACAGACTTGTATGGTTGTATGTTCGACATTACACTTTGAGATATTAAATTGATATCTATCAAATACATTTTTGCTTGGTGGCGGAGAATTTATTCTCCTAGCTTAACACCCTTCTCTGAGACGTACGAGCTCAGAGGTTATGTAGTTGATATTTATCAGTGATATATTCCCAATTTGGTAGTGTGGCATGCTAAGTGTTGCTGTGTGTTGATGATCATTTGTTGATCATTTGTGATCAAAGCATGGCTTTTTATAAAGCGTAGCTTTACGGACGAGACTGCATCAGGACCTCACACCCCGGAAATGGTCGAAACAGGAAAGATGCGGCAAGGTTATGAGGGTCGCACCCTTTAGGGTGTGTCATTCCCTTTTGGTAAAGGGTGGTATCATGGTATGGAGCCCAGATACTTACTCATGTGGATATTGCAGATCTATTACTTTGTGATACTTTATGGTTGTTGGTGTCGAGCGCTCGGATAAACGTCCCAAAGGACCGAGGAATGGCATGCTCGAGTAGTAGTTACCTAATTACAGAGGTAACCCGGCCTTGTGTTGGCAGAGATCCGGTTAGGTTCTTGGGACGTCCCGCCATAGGCGATCCCATGGACAGTAGGAAGTTCCTTAGCCTGACCATTTGTTGGAAATCCAATCAAAACAATATGCGCCTTGTACGGTTTTAGTTGTATAACCTGCCATGGAATGTGGCGGTAACCTGCTATTGAACATGGTAGCTATAGTAGGCATAAGTGCGAAATGCCTATGCTGGCTAGGATTTATATTATACTTTCGAAATGGTTTTCCACACTTTGCACTTATAGTAATAATATCAAAGAAATTTTCTCGTATTAAGCATATTTGACTATCATAAGGAGAAATCTCCTCTCTAAGTCTGTATTTGCATTGTGTGTGTGGCGGGAGGCCTTATGGTAGTTTCATTTTCTAAAAAACATTACGGATTTCAAATTTAAATTCTTTTGTTTGTTTTAAAAGACCAAATTTTATTTGTTTGCTCATATCAGTCCCACGACTGACCTAGAGTTTATTGTTCCTTTCCTAAACTTTGGGTGCCCACTATTTTCCCACACGGGCAGTCTAGAGTTGGGTTTTTCAGATAGTCAGGTTTAGTAGGTTATCTGGAGCTAGTTCAGTCTTTGGATCACGACTGTACTTGCTTATCTTGTGCATCGTTATTGGGAGTTTGAGCTATTTCTGGTTTGGTGCTTTGGAGACGGAGATTGCTGATACTGGAATTCTTTCTTGAAGACTATATTGGAGTTTTTGTTCCGATACTAGTGTTATCTTTTCTTTCCGCTGCTATTATCTTGTATCATATCTCTGATGTACATTGATATTCATTGTATCATTCTGTTGTATCAGATACTATATCAAATGTTGTATATCATATGTATCATTTTATTTTTCTTCCGCTGTGTTATTTACTTAATGTGTTATAAGCTCCGGAGAACCAGATTCAACGTTTGGATCTGCGGCATTTGAATATGAGTGTCGTATTCGGTGCCGATTTTCGAAGGCCGAGTCAGGATCGTTACAATTGTCAAATATATATAAGGTTTTTTTATATCGAGGACATATCGTACTATTAAGATGATGTAAAATTAAACATCAACTGTAATACTGATATATAAAAACAGGTATTAACATACATGGAAGGTGATAGCTAAACACTACATATAGTAATCGTTGTATGATATAAAATGAATTATTACCTTGGGACTATGCCATAGATTCCTACATAGATTTAGACAATCTCCTCGATCTCGCATATCTGCACCCATTGTTGCAAGAAGTAGGTGTGTCAACATCGAATCTAGTTTTATTTAATTGTATTGATGTGAATGGAGTTTGAAATGAAGGGTTTGGTTGTGTGGAATTTGTGGCCAAAACTAGAGAGGGGACAAGATCAAAAAGTAAAATAAGAAAGAAGAGGGGGCTAACATTTGAATTTATAGTGATGTCTCTAGAAAATAACCGCATATTTTTCTCCTACAATTTCAAACTCCAATGCCCCCACTTTGTCCCCCTCTATGGCTAACCATAAAATGGGTCCAAGATGGAGCAAATCCTAACAAAATCCACTAGAAAATTATTTTATTTAAATATAAATTAAATTCTTATTGACATCATACACCGATACACATATAGCTTTTGCATAGTTACAAATAGTGCCCATAACATTTCTAGAGGCTACTCTATTTTTCTAAATACATCCATATAAGAAATGCAATGATAATTAATATTTTTAAAATATTAACATTAGTCTAAACGTCAGGCCCGACTTATCTTCAAGTTATGCAAGATGGCAAGTTCAAATAAGCTTGGCAAGGGAGTAAATCCTTGGGCAAACATGTTTTATATTCCAATAGTCAAACAAAGTAAATATACAAACAGTAAAAGGTCGAAGTCCTATATTACAAAATCTTGATTAGAATTTGAACTAAGCGATCACGAATGTCCAAAATTCAAGTTCTACATATTTGACAGTTATAAAACGAAAATGAAGAAAAAGACTAGTTTAGAATTCATCCCCTCTGAGATGAGTGCACATGCTTATTTATAGAGAAATTGCGTCTTTAGATATTTTTACACGTGACATCAAGGACGGTTGAGACTTTGCTGACATGAAACGTTGTCGAGGTGACATGTGTCACTACTTAATTTTTCTTCCTTTGTGATGACATGGCATAATCAGATCAACTAAAAGCTTCCATGTAGCCAAGTGAGCATTTTTATGTTTGAATTTAAGTCATGCAATATCAGCAATTTTAGGTACTCGATAGCACTATCAAAAACATATGATAAATTTCCAGTTCATATCAATGATAGCTTTATATTCTAGCATGTGATAGCTTTAATTCTTTTAACACTCAATAGCATTACTATTGTTATGCAATAGCTTGTGATTTCTGGGTACTCGATAGCATTAAAGTTGTGATGTGATATCCTTTGCATCTTGAACCTTGATAGCTTGAGTGTGAGTGCTATGTAATAACTCTTGAACCATCATAGCTTTTAGCATGCGATAGCCCTTTAAATCCCGAACGTCGATAGCTTGGTATGTGATGGATCCTTTATACTTCAAGCTCAATAGCTTGTTCCATCTTGATACTCGATAGCAATTTCCACTTTGGTTCTCGATAGCTTTATTGACTGTTTAATCATCAATAGATTGTTGACATCAGATTCTCGACAGCTTATTAATCTTAGATCCTCGATAGCCTTTTGATTTCAAACCGTTGACGGCTTTAATGATTTGGCCTTTGGTACACGATAGCTCATAATATCTTAATACTCGATAGCTTAATCATCCTTAGTATGTAATTACCTTGGTTCTCAATAGCTTTTATCTTTGATACATAATAGATTTTCTTGCTTATTTTTTAAAAAATTTAGGGATGTAACACTAGCCCACCCGCCTGTCCCCATAGAAGTTTACGTATTCTTTAACTGAAGTAAGCTTCTATGTTAAATTTTCCCTTCAAGTTACTTCTTTGGCGGGTGTTGTTCTTGATAAATCATAACTGAATACCTCTTTTTCCTTTAATAATTGCTTTTCCAACCAATGTCTTTCAAGACAATGTCCTCGAGTGGGCTCAGAAGTAGGATAAAAAAGGGTCTATTTTAATCACCACTCTTCGATGGTTGCTTTGGTCAGGCCCAGAGATGGGGACAAAGGCTTGAGGTCCATCTCCCTTAGATGGTTTATTTGGCATGGGATGGAGGTGAGATTAAAGGCTTAATTTGACCACCATTCTTTGGGCAGTTACTTTTGCCAGGCTCAGAGGCGGGACTAAAGACTTGATTGGCCATCCTCCTTGGATGGTTTCTTTGGCCAAGCCTAGAGGTGGGACCAATATCTTAATTTGACCATTAATCTTTGGATAGTTGCTTTAGCCAGGCTCAAATGTGGGGCTAAGGGCTTGATTGACCATCTCCCTTGGATGGTTCCTTTGGCCAGGCCCAAAGAAGGGACCAATGCCTTAATTTGACATCCACTTTTTGGGTGGTTTCTTTAGCCAAGCTTAAAAGAGAGACTAAAGGATTTATTAATCATCTCTCTTGGATGGTTGCTTTGGCTAGGCCCAGAGGCAGGATGAAAGAGTTAATTTGACCACCACACTTTGGGTGGTCTCTTTAGCAAGGTTCAGAGGCGGCACTAAATGATTGTTTGGCCATCTCTCTTGGACGGTTGCTTTGGCTAGGCCCAGAGGTGGGACCAAAGGCTTAATTTGTCCTCTGTCAGATATGAAGTGTGCATCTGCTCAATAGATCTCACTGACTTCGTCGGGTCAGGAATTGCTTTGAACATAATACATCTCAATCTGTAGGCTAGAAGTTATGTAAAATCGTTTTGCAAGTAATTTTCGAAGATCTTTAGAAAACCTTTTCTAAAGAAGTTTTTTATCTTTTGAAAATTTATTTTTTTTGAAAATGTTGTAAAGGCTTTTGTAAATATGTTTCAAGGAGCAAATCTTTAGTAACCCATTTTAATCATCCTATATAGTGAAATACGGTCTCAAACGACCAGCATTCCACATTCTTGCTATGAAATCTCTGTCTGGTCTACTTAATTGATAAGTTCCTAGATGTATTACTTCATGGATGACTAGGGGTCCTTCATAATTTGTCCCTAATGGACCATCTTCTGGGAGTTTGGTATTTTCTATTATTATTCTAAGTACCAGATCTCCATTTTGGAATACTCTCTCTCTCTTTCGAATTATAAGGTTAACAAGATTTCTTATCAACACCCTAAAGTAAGGTTAGAGAAGTGAATGGCCCCTTCGAAACCCTTTTCGAATTAGTTGGAGTAATCTAAGATCGTAACTTAGTGGGAACCAAAGGTATTAACTGAGTCTAGAGGATCTTATTCCTTCAAAAGGATCCCCTTCGATAGGTATAGACATGCGTGTTCCATGGATGAGACTTCAGATAAACAATGCCAAAAATGTTAACGACATAATCATCAACATCCAAAGGTGCATTGGATTGAAAGCGAATCAGAAGAAGATTCCTTTCGAAGAACTTTGAAAGGGTTTGTATTGCTAGAATCAAGATTCAATGTTGTAGTCCTATTTATTGTCCATTTCGAAGGAATCAAAATAAGGTTAAGAACCCATTCGAATGGACTCCTTCGAAGGTGTCGATACAGCTGCTATGGGGCTGATCTCCTTCAAAAGCCAAGATATATTCAAAAGCATTCAAATGCCTTTCAAAGAAGTCCTCCCAAAGGGCCTGATTCATCGGTTACAAAAAGAACCCATTCGAAGGTCCAGTATCCTTCAAAAGGATTCGAAACTCAATATATATAAATTTGAGTAAAGAGTAGATTCTGTTGAATATGCTAGTATATGATTTTTGTTCGATGATAATAAACATATATATTCATTTAAATGTATTTGTTATTGTACTATTTTATTTTTCACATGATTAAATAAATATTTGTTGAATAATATAAATAACAAAGAATTTAATTTCAAATAGATATTGTAATCAAACAAATATTTTATTACAATTTTGAATAGTACAAATTTAAGCTCTCACAACATATGTATAATTTTTACAATAGAATTTCGATTACATCTCAAATTTCACTTTACATTGTTTCACCTCACTACATATGACTCATTCACTCATATTTTATTTTCGACTTTGCTCCAGCCCGAATCCAGCATCTGAGTTATCTGCAAAATACACACTGAAGCAGTAAAATTGAAAAAGAATTTTTTTTGCAATGTAGAATAAAATATGTATTTTGAAAATAATTTGCCTTAGTTTTGGGTTTTTCGTCATCATTTAATTCTGAATTCATCAAACACGAATAACCTGTGACATGCACAATGTATCACTGTACATGCCACAAGGCCGTGCACACCGATATACACTTGATAAAACTACAGAGACAAGTGTGCATAAGGTCAAACCCGAGACATAAGCTGGATTAACTCAGGTGCCCACAATACAACATACAACACCTCAAATATACACATGAGAGCAAACAAGTATGGCTCGAACAATACAAAACTAAAGTGGCTATAGTTCAAGTCCACAACAACAACATGAAACCACTTGAAAACAAACCAATGGGTCAAGACAACTAAAACAACTCGACTAGTCCAAAATCAACAATGAAACAATACAAAAAGTGATGACCATCACATGAAGGAGGCAAACAAGTATACATATCAAGTGAAGGCCACGCAAGCTCAACTGTATATAAGTGCAAACTGCAACAGTCAATGGTTCAAATGACAAACAACATATACATATACGCAACCAAGTTGGACATAAAAATTAAAGTACATCAAATCAGACCATGCTAACAAGTGCACAAAAGTACACATTTGAACTGGACACAATGCAACAGAGGTGGAAACATGTAAACAAATGTGCACATGACTCAAGACTGCAAATAATAAAGGCAACAACAAAGTGTACAGGTAAACCAAAGAATTCAACTAAGTGAAGTCTCCAGGAGAAAAACAATGAAGCGTGGTCAGATTTCAAACCCGACTCAGTTCAACATACAACAGTGGTGATTTCAAGAACAAACAAAACCTCAAATAGTCAGACTCACAAGTCCAGTGACAACAATAAACTGGCTCAAAGTAACAGAGGCTACAACTCAATGCAAGACAAGTTCCAAAATCAAGATGAAGTTCAAGTGAAACCAAAATGCACATGTCAACAGTTGTAACTTCAAACTACATGGTGCAACAAAACATACATATATATATATACACATATGTGCATACACACATGTATACATACATGCAAACATATATATACATATATAAACATGAATGCAATGACGAAAAGCCTCAACATCAAATAGCAACAAATAAATATGCAGTGCACAGCATTTCAGTGCAAACTGCAAAGACAATAACGATGCACATACATATATACAGTGTTATATACACATGTATACATATATACATATATATATATATATATATGTATACATGTATAAAGTTCAAAAAGCATCACACCAAATGCAAGTCCAAAAACTGCAACTGGCACATGTATATACACAATGCAGACTCAAGGAAATATGCAACTGAATATAAGTGCAGATTTCAACATTTCAGATTACAAGATCAAATACAAGTATGTGGTATAAAACAAAGTGCAAACTCAACTGAAACAAGGAACCAGTAATATACGTCAATGATCAAAGTCAATGTCATAGGAATTTCTATCCGACAATATCAGATTTTAAATAACAAAGTCAAAGCCGTGGAGGCCAAGGTGATAACATGAATCGATCAAGTCAGAGTCAAAACCAAGAAATAACAAAAATCAAAAGAATCCAGATTATCATTTCAAATGGCCAAAGTCAAAGCATAAAAGAACGGAAACAAAACCAAAGCAAACTCAAGTCGTGCTAATCAAGCAAAGGACATCAGAAAAATATTCAAAATTGAACCAGTTAGGATTAATCATATGCACTCAAGCAAAATCGAACGGTAGAGAAAAATTATCAGACGAATTCAGGCAAACGATAATTTAGGGAATTAAACCCTATAAATACCATTAACATCATTGGCCTACAAAGCATCGAGTTCAAAGCATATCAACGAGGGTATCAAAGGAAATCATATACTATATTTTTTTCAAATCGATCTCGCCAATATTGAAGTAGCCATTTGCAAATCAAAGAAACAATCGATCGACAAAGCAAGGAACGCGAAATCATTTATTTGATCGATCAACTGAAGACGGCGTCTTCCAATTTACAGAAGTCCTAACTGTTAAAAGAGGAACGAGGCAGCCATTTTTCAACGCAAAGGATATGAGGCCGACGAAATAAAAAGAAAACGGGGAACAATTTTTTTTCTTATCACTTCAATCTTTTGGGCCGACATCTTTAAATTCTTATTGGGCTCTTAATTATAAATTAGGGTTTCTATTATTGTTTTTTTTTATTTTTATCTTGTAATCTACTTTTAAACTTTTATTAAATTCTAGTCGTGTAACTAGGGGACGAACTACGGTGGTGTGGTTCGAGAATTCGCAACTCAGTAGCTGAGTTGTGGCAGGGTTTTGAGCATAGGGTTAGTTAGTCAATAGCGGGTGTCGCAAGTTTACGTGTGTAAGCGTCTGACTATTTAATTTCTAGTAAAAACCTTAGGGGTGGCACGTAGGTAGGGTTTTGCCGAAGCTGGGTAAATTTGTGAAAATAAGATTGGGTTTCTTATTTGAAAACTAAGGCTTTCGACTAGATCCTTCGGATCATTGTGACATCATGAGTTACCCTCCATCACCCTCCTTTTTGATCGCATTACTTAAAATCTTAGACCTTCTCTCTCGAAACCATTAAAAACATATCTTTCGAAGGCATTTAGTTCAAGTAAGATTTCATAGAAGCATAGCTTCGAAACCATTTGAAAGTATCTCTTTCGAAATAGTTGGGTTTAACATTAAATATAACTAATGGGTCAAACATAACAGAAGTGAAATTATCCCTTTCAAAAGCATTGATCTCAAGTAAAAGAATTAGGAAAGGGGATAACTTCGAAACCAACTTTTCGAAACCATTGCCTCCATAACTCTTGCTAAAAGTGGCTAAAACAACCCTTTTAAAAGCATCAAGGAAGTAGCTTTAAAATTTAAAAGGACGAAAGTTTCCTTTCGATCACTATAAATAAAAGCGGCCTCTAACTGATTTGAAAGGTATGAATGTAGCAGCTAGGTATCGAATGAGTTCAAAATGCGGCGTTCGAAAGCTTCTTTAAAAACAAAGGCAAGTTAGGTTGATTTGAAAGTTTATAAAAATGGCATCAACCCCTTCGTAAGAATGCCTTTGACACAGTCCCTTCCGCCTTTCTTTAATACGATATGTATTGATTGCTTGATACCATGTGCATTGATTTTGAAACGGTGCTAAAGGTCATTAGTGGAAGTATAGTGACAGAAGCAAGCAAATGGAAGTGGTGAAGTTGTAATTCAAAACAAAACTAATTTTATTCCTTTCAAAGTAATTCCTTTTTACCTAACTTGCCTAATTATTCAAAACATGATTGGTTGCCAATTCTTTATCAAAATTCTTTTCTAAAAGGCTGTCGAACTCAACCATTAACAAATGAAATCATTTTAAAAAATAAGCCATTTCCCTTAACAAAGCATTTAAACACTAGGTCTTCTAACCCAAAAAATTTAATAACCATAGTAAAACACTTAAGAAGAATCCTCAAAATCACAATTATTCACTTTTAATATGTTTTCTAACATATATAAATTTCTGACCTGAAAACATTACTTAATTGCCTTAAATAATTTAAACCCAAAATTAATTATTTTTTTCCCATAAAAAATTCATAATAAAATATCAATAGCTTTGAATATTATAAAAATTTAAAATCATCTTCAAAATAATGTTTTGCTCAACATATTCAAACATCATGGCATTTGGAAATCAATTTGTGTTATTTTAAACTTAAAATCAAATTATATTATCCCACAAAAATTCCTTGTTTAAATGTGACATGGCATATAAATCAAAGAAGATCATCATTCATCCAATCATATGGTTTTAAACATTAAACCCGAATTAAAACATTCAAGATGATTTATGTGAGATGGTATAGATCATTATTCACCTTGTTTGGATAAGGAACTTGAGATTTTTTCACTTTAATCTTCCTAGCTTGAATGTTAGCCTCTAATTGATTTTTGAGCTCCACTTCTCCTAGGGTTATGGCCGACCTTGTTTTATTTTAAAAGAATGTAATGAGAATGAAAAGGCTGTAAAGGTTTTTTGTGTTATGGGTTTCATCTGTTCCCATATTACCCTTGCCATACTCGCTTAAGTTTACAAATCCATTTAGTTAAGGCACGACCCTGATTAGATCTCAAATTCCAATTCCCTTATAACTCTAGTCTCTAATTCTATTTAATTTATCTAATTAAATGTCCTAAATAATGCTATTTAAATAAAGGGTGTTACAATTGGTTCGAAAGGTTGTAATGGTGGCGGAAGGACTTTTAATGTGGATGGGGTTCATTGGTGGACAAAGGATGGTTGGGGAAGATTGTTTTCGAAGGTAATTTCTTTAACTATCATGGAAGCCCAACTTGTAATACTTGCGGAAGGGCAGTTATGGTTGACTTTTCTTCTAGTGGCAGAACCAATCGTTTCCAAAGGTTTAACCTATACGAAAGGGGTAGTGTTGGTGGAAGCCCTGGCTTTCGTTTTCTATGGAAGTGCGCAATGCTTGCAGCACCCATCTGATTCCCTCAGAAGATATCTTTAATGCCCATGAAACCCTCCTTTTTGAGTCATGATAGAACCCCATTTTTAACACTTGTGAAACCCCTATAAAGAACATTTTTAGAGGCCTTTGGATGCCTCCCCTTGATACTTTCAGTAGCTTTCTTTTCACAATTCTGGATCCCTTTCTTTCATGCTTTCACTCTTGAGTGGATTTTGTGGTTAACGTATAATATTTGAAATTCTTCACTGATATTTCATTGTGCATAATGCATCTTGGTCTCTTAGCTAGTTGATTAAATCTAGAGATTCCTTTTTCAATTCTTGGTTTAGTTCATAAGCATATGCAATTCTTTGGTGTGATGGGACTTCAACCTCTACCGGTAGCATTGCCTCAACCCGTACATCATAAATATGGGGTGTGACCAATGGCTACCTTTGTAGAAGTTATATATAACCACAAAACAAGTGGAAGTTCGTCCATCCAATTTCCTTTTGCATTTCCTAATTGTTTCTTCAAAATGATATTAATGGTTTTATTTTCTATTTCTACTACCCCATTAACCATTGGGTGTGCTACTGATGAGAAACTCTCTTCTATCTCATTTTTATAACAAAAGCGAGTGAATTCTTTACTTTTAAGTTGAATCCCGGTATCAAAAATAATCTTATTTGGAAGTATAAATCGAATAACTATTTATTGATAATGAACTTCAAGACTTTTCCTGAGGTAATGTTGGGTAATGGCTAGCTTTCTACCCACTTTGTAAAATAATCAATTACTACTACCGCAAATTTCGTGCTTTCTTTTTAGATAAGAAGGGTTCCTATCAAGTCGATTCCTCATATGTCAGAGGGCCAAGGACTTGTGATGGGAGTTGATTCACTCAGGGGTAGTTGTGGAGTTCTAAAGAATATTTGACATTTATCACATCTTTTCACATAAGCTAAAGCATCCCCAGTCATGCGGGGATAATAATAGCATTGACCCTTTACTTTCTTTCCTAACTTCATTCCATTTGAATGATCTCTATAAAAATCCACGGTGAGCTTCCTTCGATCCTTTATTTGAGGTTATGCATCCCAAATAGGGGAATGAATATCCTTTTTTATATAATATCCCATCAATCATAGCGTAAGAAGGAGCTTGATATCTCAACTTCTTTGACCTATTCTTATTTCTTGGCAATGTTCCTTTATCTAAGTACTCAGTTGTAGGTGTTATCCAGTTATTCATATATTGATTTCCGTGCTCATGCATCCCAATTTCTTCAAAGGTTTCCTCATAATTATTAACCTCTTGATAATTCTCGAAATTGCTTTGTGGTAGTTGGGCTTATGGGAGGCTTAAAACAAAAGATTCATTACCTGATATTCCTTTTTAAACTCTATATTTGGGTTCTAGATTGGGCAGGAATTCCCATTTGAATATACAACCTAATTTATCTAATTGGTGTAGAACCTTTATTATTGACCCCAAAGATGGGCTCCAAACCGGGATCATACTTTTCTATAGGGATATCTATTTGATCAAATGTGTTCTTAAAGATCACATTCATCGCGCTTCCAGTGTCTACTAATATTTTGGACACCAAAGACAATCCAATTTGAACTATAATTATTAGTGAATCATTATCAGGATGCCTCGCCACTCTTAGTTCTTTTGGAGTTATTATTATACCTGAAATCTGGATAACACTTTTGTATGCATTTTTTAAGGCCTCTTCTCCTACAAAATATATTCCTTCTTTTGCTTATCATATGTACCTATTCCTTGTGCCTTTGTGCAATCTTGCGATATGCGGACCTCTATGAATGACATTAATATGGTTGATTGGTGGTGGAAAATTCTACGGGGGGTCGTTTTCCATAAAGTTGGCTTTGTTAGTAGGAGTTTTTGTTATTATTGGATCTTGTGAATTTCTGATCATTCTTAACAAATTCTTTTAGTGCCCCCTTCTTATCATGTTTTGAATAATTCCAGCTAAAACATGGCAATCATCGATTTTGTGATCGTTTACTTTGTGAAAAGCATAGTAATCCCCTCCTTATTAGGTTTTGGGTTCATCTTAGATTTTAGTGATGCATGATATTCTATCTCACCCTTAGTTGCAGCATAAATGCACGAGCTAGGTTGGTTCAAGTCAACATAATTTGCTCTTGATGCTTCCTCCCACTTTCCTCTTTTGTTAGGGGATGAAAAACTTCATGTTTCCCTTGGTTGAGACTTCTTCTTCTCATGAAAGATTTCGTCAATTTGAACAAATATATTTTCTTGGAAATGGAAGTCTTGTACATAAACCTATGGATATAAAGTTCCATCCAAAATGGGGTGTCTTCTATTTGACAAGATTTTACAACCATTCATTTTCCTCTATCAGTCACCCTTTTGAATTTTATTGGTTTTAGAATTGAATCTTTTCAAATATTCTCTCAGTATCTCCTATGACCTTTGTTTTATATTTGCTAAGAAACTAGCATCTATTATTGGATCCTTGTAGGTATAAAACTATGTCGAAAATTCATAAGAAAATTGCTCCAACGGGTAAATGGTACTCTCCTGATATGGGTTGTACCATTTTGTAGTTGCACCAAAGAACGTAGTGGATGGAACATTCTATATTTTACTTCTCCCAGAGCGTTGTAAAAGTCAATTTGGCGTTCAAAAGCCAATAAATGGTCATCAGGATCAGTTGATCCGTCATATTTAATCAAAGGATTTTTTATATAGGAAGGTAATGGAATCATAATAGTTTCTTCAGTGAATGGATCCCCTCTAAAGTTGTTATTAACCTTAGGATCCATTGTTCTTTTTCCTTTTATGTCTATCTTATCCTTTATCATTTTTTTCTAAATCTCTCAAGTATTCTTCATTATTCACATAGTCTTTCTGTTTTGATTTGTATTCTTCTTGATGAATTGAACTAACTGACTATACAAATTAGGATTTTGGCTCTTTGGTTACCTTGCATGATTATTTGGCTTCGTTTTTTTCCCAAGTCCATGTTAGGGTTAATAGGAGTTTTGTACACCTTGGTTGTTCTAGCTTCATCCTTCTTTTTGGGTTCTAAAGTGCTTTTTTCAATTCTTTTGCTTCTCAAAAGTGATGTATCAACATCTCTTTGAGGAGATTCAGCGTCCTCTCCATCATCACCCTTTGTCCTTCGCGTTATCCTTGATGATTTTTGAGAGATGAGCATCTTGATTAGCTCTTACATAGTTTAAAGTTGTTTTTGCATTACTTTGATATTAGCTTCTTCAATTGTTGTTACTTCTAATATCGAAGATTGCCTTACTTAAATGTTCTCGATTTTGAATTTAAAAATCACATTTTCCTCGAGCTTAATATGGTGTAAGGCTTCTTGTTCTTGGATGTTAACTTTCGCTGTTGGTCTCCACATTTTTCACAAGAATATGAGGATAAATAGGTAATTTTCCCTTAGTTAACTCTTAGTGAAAGCATCAAAAATGTTAGAAGTTGTGCCTAACTTATGTTCCAGTTATATGGAAGATGATAATTTCAAACATACTTGGGTATGGGAGTAAATCCTTGGGCAAGCATGTTTATAGTCTAATAGTCAAGAATTTCAATATGCAAATAGTCAAATGTCAAAGTACTTTATTACAAAGTCTTGATTACATTTGACATAAGCTGTCATAAATGTCTCAAATTCAAGTTTCGCAAATCTGAATGTGATAAAATGAAAATGAGAAAGATTATAGTTTGGAATTCGCCCCCTCATAGTTAGGAGCACATGCTTATTTATAGAGAAATTTCATCCTTTGATTTTTGACATGTGGCATCAACCAAACTTGGATGGTTGAGAATTTACCGCCATGGCACATTATCTATAACATTCGGAATTTTTGACTTTCGAAAATCGACATTAATACATCCACTGTATCAACTGCCGAGCAATCGAGTGCCGGAAAACCGAATTGTTATGGTTAAAGAAGAAGAGGTAGAAGAAAAAGAAAGAAAGAAGAAGCAACAGAAACAATATCAGAATCTCACCATTGCAGCGGAACAACATATAATAGATAAATGAATATCTTTAAGACAAAGAACTATATCAGTTATTACATTACATCACCTTACATTTCATTATCAGAGTTTACAACAACAAATAGCGGAAAAGAAATACTATATACTAGTTGATACGCCAAGCCATCCAGCTTGCCTCCAGATCTCTACAACAACTCCTGAATTCCAGAATATCCTGGTAACCTGACTCTAGACTGCCCGTGTGGAAATTGGTGGGCACCCAGAGTTTAGAAAGGGAACATAAACTCCAAGTCAGTCATGAGACTGGTGTGAGAACTTAAAACAGTTATTCTTTAAAACAAACAAAGAAATATAATTTTTAAATAGATTCACAATGCTTTTGGAAAATGTAACTACCATAAGGCCTCCCGCCACACACATAATGCAAACACAGAACTTGGAGGAGATTTCTCCTTATGATAGTCAAAGATGCTTACTACGCAGTTAATTTCTTTTTTTTATTATTACTATAAGTGCAAAATGTGGAAAACCATTTCGAAAGTAGAATATAAATCTTAACCGGCATAGGTACCATTATATTATGCCGGCTATAGCTACATCCTGAGGAGGCATGTTATACAATTTGCAATCGTAAAGGGTTCGTATTGTTTCTTTGGATTTCCAACAAATGGTTAGGCCAAGGAACTTCCCATTGCCATATGGGTACGCCTTTGGAAGGACGCCCCAAGACTCCTAACCAGATCTCTGCCAACACAAGGCCGGCTACCCCCCTTCCCGGGGAATAAAACCTCAGATATGCCACCCCCGGTCCTTTGGGACCTTTATACGAG
The DNA here is from genome assembly GCA_030765085.1 of Allium cepa. NCBI lineage: Eukaryota > Viridiplantae > Streptophyta > Magnoliopsida > Asparagales > Amaryllidaceae > Allium > Allium cepa. The sequence goes on along the minus strand of CM060931.1, from coordinate 749,736,352 downwards.
AGCTATCAACATCATGAACATCACAAAGTAAAAATATACAGTGTCCACATGAGTAAGTATTTGGGCTCCATACCATGATACTACCCTTTTCCAGAAGGAATGGCCATACCCTAGGGAAGCTACCCCTGAAACCTTGCTGCATCTTTCCTGTTTCGACCATTACCGGGTTGCGAGGTTCGATGAGGTTTCGTCCACAAAGCTATGCTTTACACGAAAGCCATGCTCTGATCACAAATGATCAACCACTCAGCATGCCACATTACCAAATTGGGAATATATCGCTGATAACCTTCGACTACATAACCTTTGAGCTCATACGTCTCAGAGAAGGGTGTTAAGCTAAGAGAATAAATTGGCGGCCACCAACAGATATGTATTTGAAAGAAATCTGCTTTATATCTCAAAATGTAATGTCGTACATACAATCCATACAAGTCGGTTCTGGGTTCGAACAGAACCGAAGGCACTTCCAAAGAAGCCCTTGCAATCCGGGTGTTCACAATCCTGATCGGACTTCCCATCACTAAGGGAATCTGAATCTTTATACCGTAGCTACTCGGTGCAGAGACAATTGATAGGTCAACCTATCATTCTCGCAAATGCCCGGTCTTTACCACCGGTCTTCAATGCTATCTATAAACAACGTATCAATATTCGGAGTGGAATTTATGACCCAAAGGTCCTCTCCCAGCTAAACCAAATAACGAGCGCTTATTTTAAAAATAAGTGTAGCATTCAAATTCAAGCAAATCACAACAAATACCTATTTAAAGGTAAATATTGATAGTCGGTTATTTAACTATCAATAGATATGCACAACATCACCGGATTCCAAATAGTTTTCCAAATTATTTATTTTCCAAAAATATCTTTACAAGATATATATTTTTCCACACTTCAATTGTTTGAAAACAAAGTTCAAATCACTTTTCAATTTATCTTTAAAGGATATAATCTCAAAACATTTCACTTCATATTGGAAAAACATTTCCATACTTATTTAATAATAAGTAATTCACAAATCTATTTATTTTCAACATTTGGAAAATATTCAATATACTTAAATCACAATTAATTATATATTTTATTCTTTAAGGAAAACGTTCTGTTAAACACATTTGTTTGAGTCAAAACGAATGTTGCATAAAACATCGTTACGACAACCCAAAATCACTAGTATAGGGACTCGAAATTAAGATAGATATATAAATCCCAATACTATATAAAACATTTCCTTTCGAAAATCATTTACTATAACAACAGTGTCATAATCCACTATTTCCTTTTATTTCTCGAAAACGTCTATTTCAACAATGAATATTGAAATCTATGGTTTCGATACTTAATACATTTTAAAACATCTTTAAATCGTTTTAATTCTATTTACAATATCACTTCCCTAAAACATTTTTTTATATATATATTATTCACTGTCCAAAATTGTGAATATACTTCATTAACCAAATTCAACATTTCTACACATTTTATTTAAAGGATTATCCACTGTCCAAAATCGTGAATATACTTTGTTAACCAAATTCAACATTTCTACACATTTTATTTGAAGGATTATCCACTGTCCAAAATCGTGGATATATCTCCTTTAATAAGCTAAAATAATTAATTTATCAAAATAAGTCGTTTTCAGATTTGTAAAACAAGGTTTATAATTTCCATTTATATTTTTTAACAACTTCAACTTACAAAATCGCTTTATTAACAAATTTTATCCATATTCCATTTACACGCCAAAATCTAAATTATAAGTAAATTTCTTATAATTCTCTATTTACAAATTTCTTCATTTTATAACTTCACAAATCGTAGATTCTATTCTTTTATAAAAATCCATTTATAACATTATTTTAAAACGTCTTTAAAACTCCTTTATAATTCTATCACGTGATTTATAAACATCCAATTTTATAAATTATATATATAAAGCTTTTATAATAAATTCAAAAATCACCATTTAAATTATTTTATAAAATCATTAACTCCATATTTTCAAAAATCAATTTTCAACTATATTTCTCAAAAATCATAATTTTTATAACATAAAAATTATAACATTTATTTATTTAAAATGAATCATTTCCAAAATTCAATAAAACGTATACTTTAAAAAAATCACTTTAAAAATCCTTTTAAATTTGAAAATCATCACTTTAGCACTTTTAATTTTTCAAAATAGGCCCAATGCTGCAATAGCACTAAATATAACAATCACGACATCCAAAACATCATATATCATATGATAACAGAATATATCACAATATCTGTAAATAAATCAATACGGGTGAGGAATCCAGCTGGATCCCTCCAACCTGTTTCCCTGCACCATAGATGTTAGCACAATACCAATTCCGTTCCAATATGGGATATCGCGGTACATGGGTTTAATAAAATATTATCCGCTATTATACAGCGTAATATGGTCTCATCCGCTATATAATAAGGGAAAATCAACTCCAAGTACATATATAATACCAATTCCACTTGAAGATGGAATATTGCGGTATATGTGTTTAATAAATGACCTCTGCTTAATATACGGCGCATAGGGTCTACATAAATATAACATATAGAAATTTATCATCCAAGCATACAATCAACACGGTCAAGCAATTTTAAATCTAACTATTTAAAATTATAATCGAAACAGATTCGATTGAGTGAGAAGTTCTCACCTTGCTTCCAATAACAGTCGCAATGTTTTATTTCGAATAAAATTGAACGCGCGTTTAATTTTACCCAAAATTTTCACTAGCTCCAAATGACTCCAATCCAGCTCCATCGTGTAGTGTTCGTCCATACGAACCCAACGCAAGTCGTTTCGTCCAAAACGGACCTCGTATGACAGAGATACAGCATTTTAAACTTTAAACGAATTTATATAAGTTAATTTACTATTTCTTTTTAATTTTTTTTATTTTTTTCTAAACCTTAAAATCTCGGCCGTCCATTTTTGCTTTCTGAGAATCTTGGCCGCACCCATTGTCTTCCTCCCCAGGTTCAAGAAAATGCACGTATAACCCAAAGCACGCACACACATTCGAACGACGCAACCACCAATGACGATCGAAACGACGATCAATGTGAGGACCCGCAAATCCATACCCCTTGAATATACACTAATCTCCATAGATTAATTCAAGATGAACAGAAATACGAATTATCAATGTTATAGAAAAAGAAAGAGAAAGAAGAAGAGGGAAAAAGATAGAAAAGATAGAGAGAAAGGGAAAGAGAAAATAGAACGGAACAGAAGAAAACAACATGAACAATAACAGAATCTCACAATTCGCAGCGGAACAACATATAATAGATAAATGAATAATCTTTTAAACAAAGAACTATATCAGTTATTACATTACATCACATTTCATTACATCATATCATCAGAGTGTACAACAACAACAACAACAACATCAAACAGCGGAAAAAGAAATACTATATAAACTAGTAATACGCCATGCCATCCAGCTTGCCTCCAGCAACTCCAGAATATCCAGAATATCCTGATAAACCTAACTCTTGACTGGCCGTGTGGAAATTGGAGGGCACCCAGAGTTTAGGAAGGAAAACAATAAACTCTGAGTCAGTCATGTGACTGGTGTGAGGACTCAAAACAGTTTATTTATCTTTGAAAACAAAATAGATGAATATTTTTATAATCAATTCGCAATGCTTTTAAAAATGAGACTACCATAAGGCCTCCCGCACACACACACAATGCAAACGTAGAATCGGAGGAGATTTCTCCTTATGATAGTCAAAGATGCTTGATACGCATTAAAAAGAACATTTGATATTATTATTGGTGCATAGTGTAGAAAAAATTATTTCGAAAGTAGAATATAAATCTTAGCCAGCATAGACATTCCGAACTATGCCTACTATAGCTACCATCCAAACAGTGGGGCGCCACCATAAGTGAATGATAGGTTCTACAACTAATACCGTACAAGATCGTATTGTTTCTTTGGATTTCCAACGAATGATCAGGCCAAGGAACTTCCCATTGCCACATGAGAATGCCTCTGGATGGACATCCCCGAGAACCAAACCGGATCTCTACCAACACAAGGCCGGGTTACCCCTAACTGAGTAACAACTGACCGAATATGCCATCCCCCGGTCCTTTGGGACCTTTCACCGAGCGCTCGCAATCAATTCACACAATCATAAAGTGTTTTCAACATGAGTAAGTATCTGGGCTCCATACCATGACACCACCCTTTTCCAGAAGGAAATGCACATATCCTAAAGGGCGCTACACCTCATAACCTTGCTGCATCTTTCCTGTTTTGACCATTCCCGAGGTGTGAGGCTCGACGAAGTCACGTCCACAAAAACATACTTTATACAAAAGCCATGCTTTGGGTCAACAAATGATCATAGAAATGATCACCAGGATAGACGATCAAATAAACGATCCTATCACAAATAATCAACACAATGATCATTTACAGCAACACTCAGCATGTCACATTACCAAATTGGGAATATATCGCTGATAACCTTCAACTACATAACCTCTGAGCTCGTACGTCTCAGAGAAGGGTGTTAAGCTAAAAGAATAAATTCTCCGCCACCAACAGAAATATATTTGAAAGAAATCGGCTTTATATCTCAATTTGTAATGTCAGACGTACAATCCATACAAGTCTGTTCCGGGATCGAACAAAACCGAAGGCACTTACAAAGAAGTCCTTGCAATCCGGATAATCTCTAATCACGTCCGGACTTCCCATCACATAGGGAGCCTCTATACTGTAGCTACTCGGTGCAAAGACAATCGACGAGTTGTCCTTTCGCTTTCAAAAAGATCCGGTCTTCAACACCGGTCTTCAAATGCAATTCATAACGACGTATCACATATTCGGAATGGGTTATACGACCCCATGGTCCTTTCCCGGTTAACCCGAATAGTGAGCGCTTATTCAAAAATAAGTGTGGCATTCAAATTCAAACAAATCACATCAAATACCCATTCAAAGGGAAATATTGATAGTCGGTTATTGAACTATCAATGGATATGCACACATCACCAGTTTCCAAATAATTTTCCAAATTATTTATTTTCCAAAATATCTTTACAAGATATATTATTTTCACACTTCAAACATAAATCAATATTTATCTTTAAACAACTTCCCTTTTTATTCATAAATTCCATAGTGAATTTTCATTCCAAAATATCCATGCATATACGATTTCAATTATTCATTTCAATTTATCTTCAAAAAGATAAATTCTCTAATATTCACTTTATATTGGAAAACATTTCCATACTTACTTATTAAGTAATTCTCAATCCATCTATTTTCAACACTTGGAAAATATTCAATATACTCAAATCGAGATTAAGTATATATTTCATTCTTTAAGGAAATCATTCTCTTAAACATATTTATTTGGGCCAAAACGAATGTTACGTAAAACATCGTTACGACAACCCAAAATCACTAGTATAGGGATTCGAAATTAAAATAGATATATAAATCCCAATACTATACAAAACATTTCCTTTCGAAAATCATTTACTATAACAACAGTGTTATAGTCCACCATTTCCTTTTATTTCTCAAAAACGTCTATTTCAGCAATAAATGTTGAAATCTATAGTTTCGAATCTCAACACATTTTAAAACATCGTTAACTTGTTTTAATTCTATTTAAAACATCACATTCAAAACAATTTCTTTAACATATTATTCACTGTTCAAAAACGTGAACATACTACGTTAACCAATTTCATCTCTTCTATTCATTTTATTTCAAAGGATTATTCACAGTCAAAAACGTGAATATAACTCCATTAATAGGTTTCAACAAATTTGCTTATCAAAATAAGTAGTTTGCGAATTTATAAAACAACGTTTATAAATTCCATTTCTATTTATTTTATAATAACTTCCTTTTTATACATCTGCTTTATTAACCTATTCGATTTATAACTCAATTATAAACCAAAAGTTCACATTATAAGTTAAATGCTTATAAAACGATTATTTTACAAAATCGTTCTTTTAAACTTCATAATTATAAATCTTATAACTTATAAGATTCAATTATTTATCCAAATATATTCTTTAATAACTTCACAAAATTTATAAATCTTACTATTTATAAATTTCATTTATAACTTCACCATTTATAATTTTATAAATTCCATTCACTTATGCAATCCATTTTCACTTCATTCAAACACTTATAAAAACTCGTTTTATAATTCAAATGTTTTAATTTATAAATATCAATTTATAAATCCTTTATAAAATCAATTTATACTATTATTTTAAAACATCTTTAAACTCCTTTATAATTTCATCATTTTGATTTATAAAATAATTAATTTTATAAATCCTATTTTTTAAACTTTTATAATAAATTCAAAAATCCAATTTAATTATTTCATAAAAACATTAACCCATATTTTCTCAAAAATCAATCTTTAACCGTATTTCTCAAAATCATAATTTTTATAATTTTAAAAATTATAACGTTTATTTATTTTAAATGGATCAATTCCAAAAATATTTTATAAACGTACACTTTCAAAAATCACTTTGAAATCATTTTAAAATTCCAAATTTGGTCCAATGATGCTACATACCAAATAGCCAATCACGACAACAATGATATCATATATCGATATGATAATCCATCAAATATCAAAATATCTCAAATCAAATAAATACTGTTGAGGAATCCAGTTGGATCCCTCCAACCTATTTTCCTACATCCACAAACATTAGCACAATACCAATTTCGCTCCAGTACGAAATTATCGCGGTATATGAGATTTAAAATATTATCCGCTTAATAATGGTGCAATAGGGTCTCATCCGCTATACAAATGCGAGAAATCAATAACTCCAATATATACATATGCCAATATATATATATATATATATTGCTATTATATATAATACCAATTTCACTGTTTATGAAATATTCGCGGTATATGTTTTTAATAAATAACATCCGCTTACTAACGGCGCATAATGTCTATTTTAACAATCAATAGATAACAATCATCATTCAAACATGCATTCAAATATTTTAAATCTAACTATTTAAAATAAAATCGAAACTGATTCGATTGAGTGAGAAGTTCTCACCTTGATTTTAATTTCGTTTTAGCGATTTATTTCGAATAAAATTAAACGGACGTTTAATTTTACACAAAATTTTCACTAACTCCAAACGACTCCAATCTAACTCCATCGTGTAGTGCTCGTCCATACGATTCCAACGCTTCTGGTTTCGCGCGTTTTCGACCTCGTATGAAAAAGTTATGATTTTTCAAAGTTTACTCGAATTTATATACATAAATTTATAACATAATTTATAATTTTAAACCCAGCTTTAATCACTACCGTTAGATCCACCTCCAAGCAATCAGAGCCGCATCTACCCCATCATCTTCTTCACGTTTCTTCTACAGGTGATTTGCCGTGCTTGAACCCATGAGCTCCAAAGTTAGGGTTTATTCTTGCTTCCTCTACACTGAACTATACTTCGATCAGATAGCGCCAAATCGAAGGCGTACGCAAGAACTATGCTCGGCCAGAAGGGCACAGAGCTCGGCCCCCCCTTGGCCCGCAAAACGAGAATGAACGGCCTTCATCTCGGCCTCAATTCTGGCCACCACATCGACTCAAACACGATCTTGACCGTTGACCACGTAGAGCTCGCGAAGCTCGACAAGTTTGCAGTTGAAGCCTTAGTCTAAATGTTGATGGATTGGGAGATCGGAGGGGGAGAGGATGGTGAATCTCTGGCCGTCTATTTAGGTGGAGGCGGCTGCTTGCTTCTAGGGTTTTAGTTTTTTTTTTTATTATTATTTTTTAGAGTGAAGGGGCTATTTATAGGAAATTATTCAAAACACTATTCATTCCGGAAATTCCGAACTCCGATTTACGCGCCGAAACTGACGTTCCTAGGGTTTATCCCGCGTTCCGGACACAATGGAACAGGTTTCGGAAGCTAATTCGAACATCTGTGCGAGATATGACTATAAACGTTCAATTTGAATTAAACCGATTTAAACGATTTTATAGGCGTTTTAATTTGTATCGGACAAACGGTAAATCCAATTGACACGAAATTTGAAATCTTACAATAATATCACATTACGGATCCGATGAAACTGGTTTCGTCGAAATCCGAGACTTTTTGAAAAATGGCTATTTTAACTCGCCAAATTAAAATTAAAAACAATTCGATGCGTTTCGAGCTGCCACGATCAAACGATAACTCCGATTGACACAAAAATTGAAATCCGGTAATAACTAACTATTACGGATCCAATGGAACTGGTCCCGTTCAATTCTGAGACTGTTCAAAAATTGACTATTTTCACTAGTCGATTTAAATATTAAAATATTCAATTTTCACAAATAAACTTTTAATTCCATTTTAAAAGTTCTAAAATATCATTCTAACTTCAACATGATAAAATAAAATTTTACAAATCATTTTCAATCATATTTAATTCAATTTTCAATTATTTCCATAATTTAACATATTAAATTATTGATTTAATTATCCAATTAAATCCAATTATTCGAAATAAAATTTATTCGACTTATAAATTCACTTATTAATATTTAAAATTAATTAAATATTCAATTTTTAATTAATAAAAAATCCTGGGTTGTTACAATCAAGCTTCGTCAAACGAACGCCCACTCCACCATGGACCATCGGCCAGAGACCAGTTACACTCGATTGCACAAATCTCGAGCAAAACGTGAACGAACGCGCCTACTTCGAACACAAAAAGCCGACGATTCGCTTTGTTGTTTACGATCATAACCGTTGAATAGAGAGATCTCGTAGCCCTCTTCAACTTTGTAGTTGGAGATTTTACGAATCGATGTGTGGATTTAAAGAAATTAGTGGAAGAAGGTTGACTATTTTCGGTCATTAACATCTAACTGGCGGTTGACCTAGAAATGAATTAGGGTATGCAAAGTGAAGATAGAGGGGGTCTTTTATAGAAAATTTCGCGCGAACTATTCATCCCAAAAATTTTCGAACTCCAATCGAAGCGTGCCGCCTGGCGTTTATAATGTTTTACCCCCATTGCGAACGCAATGGAATATATATCAGGAGCCAATTCGATCATATTTGAAAGATAAGTTTTCGAATCGAATTATTTAAATTTAAAATTCACTCAAACCGATTTCTACGTGTTTTAGCTTACCCCGGACAAACCGTAAATCCGATTGACACGAAATTTGAAACCTTAAAATAATTTAACATTACGGATCAAATGAAACTAGTTTCTTCGAAATCGGAGACTGTTTGAAAAATGGCTATTTTAACTCGTCAATTAAATATTCAATTTTCACAAATTAACTTTTAATTCGATTTTAAAAGTTCTATAACATCATTCTAACTCCAGTATTATTTAATACTACTTTACAAATCATTTTTATTCACATTAAACTCAATTTCCAATTATTTCTGTAATTTCAAATATTAAATTATCGATTTAATTATCCAATTAAATCCTTATATTCAAAATAAAATTTATTCAGCTTATTAAATTTACTTGTGAATATTTAAAATTAATTAAATATACGAATTTCAAATGACAGGAATTCTGGGTCGTTACAAACTTCCCCCTTAAAAGAGTTTCGTCCTCGAAATTACCAAGTAAGAAAAAGTTACAGAATCCATTAACTTTTCAAACATCCATTCAAATTAGTTTTCAAATTCACTTAAACATTTTAACTTTTCCCAAATCCATAGTTAAACTTCTTACAATAACTTTACTAAGTTTTCAAATCATACTTAGTTATCTTTTTCAAAACCAACTATATCGTTTAACTTTTCCCTCCGAAATCAAAGTTATAGTTTTCAAAAAATTTCCAATTTTCTCAAAAATATTCTAACGCCTTGAATTTTCAGAAACATTCGCCATAGTCTCCTTTGCGCGCTTCGATCCGAAAAAAATGGTAATATATATATATATATATATATATATATATATATATATATATATATCACAAATATACATCTCATCAAAGTAATGAGGCATCCCGTAGGGAAAAAAGTGCAAAAGTACAATATGTAATCCGAGATATGTACCTTATATATTATTAGCGGGCATATACGGCTAATATAGCGCGAAAGCGAGCTCCAAATGCCAAGCAAGCGCAATCCGCACCTACTAAACACTCAACAAACCATGAGAAACATGTATATATGAAAGTAATATCAATATACAACATATATCACTGCAACAACTACATATGCCAATATAGAAAATGCAACAAAAGCAACAAATCCAATCATCAACCAACTAGCATTCAACTAACATCCAACAATCAATCTCCGTCCAACAAATCCATAATCAAACCAATATACATTCATTTTTCATTAATATTCATTAAATTGGCTTTTCAATTAATCACATTTGATTCATTAACATTGGATGTTTTTGCTAACATTCATTAATTCATATTCAAGTTGGTTCACTTCCAAATCAAATTTAATTATATTTAAGATTCACTTAACTTCCAATTTGATTCCAATTACCTTAGCTTTCAATTTCATTAATTCAACTTCATATGGATTTTTATTCAATCAACTAACCATCATCTAACAAACAATGTATATTCAATACAACCAAATAAATTCAATTTACTTTAATTTACATCCAATTTGGTTCAACACGTTTAATTAGCTTTAAATGGATTAACACTTACATTCATTATTCTATATCAATTCTTTTACATTCGACTGATTAATATTCAATTCATTAGTTCAATTAAATTGCTAATTCATTTTACCATATAAAGTTGAATTTCATTACATAACTCAAGTTCACATCCATTTAATTCACTTTCTTATTTTACTTCGATACCAAAATCAAGTTCATTCAACATCACTTAAGTTATATTCCATTTAAACATCATTTGTTTAACTTAACTTAAATTCCCACTTGTAAATCCAATTCAGATTCCGATTCCAAAGTGAATTCTATTTAAGTTTTACCAAAGTCAAGTTTCGTCACTTATTCAAATTCACTTTTATTTACAACTCATATTTATAAATATATTCATATAGTTTCACTTCTTATATATAAGATTATTTCACAATCGTAAATCACATTAATTATAATTCCATACTTAAATAATTCATTTACTTATACAATTTATTCTTTTACAATATGTTTTATTTAGATTATTCAAACATCTTTAAATTAACTTATATATATTCTTACATTTTCAACAACCAAACAATCAATTTATATACATTTTAATAATTCTGAAAAATTATCCCTTTATATATAAAATATAATTTTGGGTAAAATTATATCATTTACCCGCTTTAAAATAATACAATGTCGGTTTATCTCATTTAAGAGTTTAGAAACCCCTATCGATACGGTTGTACTTCCCGCACCGACCAGAATTCATAAACACTCAACCGATAAGTCAACATAGTATAAAAACAATTTTATATTCACTAACAAGTACGCTCTCAAAGCTATTATTACACTCCTACTCATTCTAGAGTACTGCTGACTCTATCTCTAATGATCCCAACAGAGTCAAGGTTGTCGCTTAACCATATGCTCTGATACCAAATGTAACATTTGGAATTTTCGACTTTCGAAAATCGACGTTAATACGTCCACTGTATCAACTGCCGAGCAATCGAATGCCGGAAAACCGAATTGTTATGGTTAAAGAAGAAGAGGTAGAAGAAAAAGAAAGAAAGAAGAAGCAACAGAAACAATATCAGAATCTCACCATCGCAGCGGAACAACATATAATAGATAAATGAATATCTTTAAGACAATGAACTATATCAGTTATTACATTACATCACCTTACATTTCATTATCAGAGTTTACAACAACAAATAGCGGAAAAGAAATACTATATACTAGTTGATACGCCAAGCCATCCGGCTTGCCTCCAGATATCTACAGCAACTCCTGAATTCCAGAATATTCTGGTAACCTAACTCTAGACTGCCCGTGTGGAAATTGGTGGGCACCCAGAGTTTAGAAAGGGAACAATAAACTCCAAGTCAGTCATGTGACTAGTGTGAGAACTTAAAACAGTTATTCTTTAAAACAAACAAATAAATATATTTTTTAAATAGATTCACAATGCTTTTGGAAAATGTAACTACCATAAGGCCTCCCGCCACATACACAATGCAAACGCAGAACTTGGAGGAGATTTCTCCTTATGATAGTCAAAGATGCTTACTACGTAGAGAATTTCTTTTTTTTATTATTACTATAAGTGCAAAATGTGGAAAATCATTTCGAAAGTAGAATACAAATCTTAACCAACATAGGTACCATTATATTATGCCTGCTATAGCTACATCCTGAGGAGGCCGGTTATACAATTTGCAATCGTAAAGGGTTCGTATTGTTTCTTTGGATATCCAATAAATGATCAGGCCAAGGAACTTCCCATTGCCACATGGGTACGCCTCTGGAAGGACGCCCCGAGACTCCTAACCGGATCTCTGCCAACACAAGGCCGGCTACCCCCCTTCCGGGGGAATAAAACCTCAGATATGCCACCCCCGGTCCTTCGGGACCTTTATACGAGAGCTCTCAACATCATCAGTATCACAATGTAATAAAATACAGTGTCCACATGAGTAAGTATCTGGGCTCCATACCATGATACTACCCTTTTCCAGAAGGAATGGCCATACCCTAGGGAAGCTACCCCTGAAACCTTGCTACATCTTTCCTGTTTCGACCATTACCGAGTTCTGAGGTACTGAGGTTCGATGAGGTTTCATCCACAAAGCTATGCTTTACACGAAAGCCATGCTCTGATCACAAATGATCAACCACTCAGCATGCCACATTACTAAATTGGGAATATATCGCTGATAACTTTCAACTACATAACCTCTGAGCTCATACGTCTCAGAGAAGGGTGTTAAGCTAAGAGAATAAATTCTCCGCCACCAATAGATATGTATTTGAAAGAAATCTGCTTTATATCTCAAAATGTAATGTCAGACATACAATCCATACAAGTCTGTTCTGGGTTTGAAAAGAACCGAAGGCACTTCCAAAGAAGCCCTTGCAATCCGGGTATTCACAATCCCGATCGGACTTCCCATCACTTAGGGAATCTGAATCTCTATACCGTAGCTACTCGGTGTAGAGACAATCGATAGGTCATCCTATCGTTCTCGCAAATACCCTGTCTTCACCACCGGTCTTTAATGCTATCCATAAACGACGTATCAATATTCGGAATGGGATTTATGACCCAAAGGTCCTCTCCCGGATAAACCGAATAACGAGCGCTTGTTTTTAAATAAGTGTAGCATTCAAATTCAAGCAAATCACAACAAATACCTATTTAAAGGTAAATATTGATAGTCGGTTATTTAACTGTCAATAGATATGCACAACATCACCAGATTCCAAATAATTTCCCAAATTATTTATTTTCCAAAAATATCTTTACAAGATATATATTTTTCCACACTTCAATCGTTTGAAAACAAATTTCAAATCACTTTTCAATTTATCTTTAAAGGATATAATCTCAAAACATTTCACTTCATATTGGAAAAACATTTCCATACTTATTTAATAATAAGTAATTCACAAATCTATTTATTTTCAACATTTGGAAAATATTCAATATACTTAAATCGCAATTAAGTATATATTTTATTCTTTAAGGAAAAACATTCTCTTAAACACATTTATTTAAGTCAAAACGAATGTTGCATAAAACATCGCTATGACAACCCAAAATCACTAGTATAGGGATTCAAAATCAAGATAGATATATAAATCCCAATGATATATAAAAAATTTCCTTTCAAAAATCATTTACTATAACAACAGTGTTATAGTCCACTATTTCCTTTTATTTCTCGAAAATGTCTATTTCAACAACGAATGTTGAAATCTATGGTTTCGATACTTAATACATTTTAAAATATCTTTAAATCGTTTTAATTCTATTTACAATGTCACTTCCCCAAAACATTTTTATATATATATTATTCACTGTCCAAAATCGTGAATATACTTCGTTAACCAAATTCAACATTTCTACACATTTTATTTAAAGGATTATCCACTGTCCAAAATCGTGAATATACTTCGTTAACCAAATTCAACATTTCTACACATTTTATTTAAAGGATTATCCACTGTCCAAAATCATGGATATATATCCTTTAATAAGCTAAAATAATTAACTTATCAAAATAAGTCGTTTTCGGATTTATAAAACAAGGTTTATAATTTCCTTTTATATTTTATAACAACTTCAACTTATAAAATCACTTTATTAACAAATTCTATCCATATTCCATTAACACGCCAAAATCTAAATTATAAGTAAATTTCTTATAATTCTCTATTTACAAATTTCTTCATTTTATAACTACACAAATCGAAGATTCTATTCTTTTATAAAAATCCATTTATAACATCATTTTAAAACTCCTTTATAATTCCATCACTTGATTTATAAATAAAAGTCCAATTTTATAAATTATATATATAAGGCTTTTAAAATAAATTCAAAAACCATCATTTAAATTATTTTATAAAATCATTAACTCCATATTTTCAAAAATCAATTTTCAACTATATTTCTCAAAAATCATAATTTTTATAACATTAAAATTATAACGTTTATTTATCTAAAATGAATCATTTCCAAAATTCAATAAAACGTGTACTTTAAAAAAATCACTTTAAAAATCCTTTTAAATTTGAAAATCATCACTTTAACACTTTTAATTTTCCAAAATAGGCCCAATGCTGCCACAACACTAAATATAACAATCACGGCATCCAAAACATCATATATCATATGATAACGGAATATATCACAATATCTGTAAATAAATCAATACGGGTGAGGAATTCAGTTGGATCCCTCCAACCTGTTTCCCTGCATCCACAGATGTTAGCACAATACCAATCCCATTCCAATACGGGATATCGCGGTACATGGGTTTATATAAAATATTATCCGCTATTATGTGGCGCAATAGGGTCTCATCCGCTATATAATACGGGAAAATCAACTCCAAGTACATATATAATACCAATTCCACTTCAAGATGGAATATCGCGGTATATGTGTTTAATAAATAACCTCCGCTTAATATACGACGTATAGGGTTTATTTAAATACAACGGATAGAAATTTATCATCCAAGCATATAATCAACACACTCAAGCAATTTTAAATCTAACTATTTAAAATTTAAATTGAAACAGATTCGATTGAGTGAGAAGTTCTCACCTTGCTTCCAATAACAGTCGCAGTGTTTCATTTCGAATAAAATTAAACGCGCGTTTAATTTTACCCAAAATTTTCACTAGCTCCAAATGACTCCAATCCAACTCCATCGCGTAGTGTTGGTCCATACGAACCCAACGCAAGTCGTTTCGTCCAAAACGGACCTCGTATCACAAAGATACAGCATTTTAAACTTTAAACGAATTTATATAAATTAATTTACTATTTCTTTTTTGTTAAACCTTAAAATCTCGGCCGTCCATTTTTGCTTTCTGAGAATCTTGGTCGAACCCATTGTCTTGCTCCCCAGGTTCAAGAAAACGCACATATAACCCAAAGCACGCACGCACATTCGAACGACGCAACCACCAATGACGATCGAAACGACGATCAAGCTTCGTCAAACGGACGCCCACTCCACCATGGACCATCGGCCAGAGACCAGCTACACTCGGTCGTACGAATCTCGAGCAAAACATGAATGAACGCGCCTACTTCGAACACAAAATGCCGAGGATTCGCTTCGTTGTTTACGATCATAACCGTTGAATAGAGAGATCTCGTAGCCCTCTTCAACTTTGTAGTTGGAGATTTTTCGAATCGATGTGTGGATTTGAAGAAATTAGTGGAAGAAGGTTGGCTATTTTTGGCCATTAACATCTAACTGGCGGCTGACCTAGAAATGAATTAGGGTTTGCAAAGTGAAGATAGAGGGGGTCTTTTATAGAAAATTTCGCGCGCACTATTCATCCTAAAAAATTTCGAACTCCAATCGAACCATGCCACCTTGCATTTATAATATTTTACCCCCATTCCGAATGCAATGGAATATATATCGGAAGCCAATTCGATCATATTTGAAAGATAAGTTTTCGAATCGAATTATTTAAATTTAAAATTCACTCAAACCGATTTCTACGCGTTTTAGCTTGCCCCGGACAAATCGTAAGTCCGATTGACACGAAATTTGGAATCTTAAAATAATTTAACATTACGGATCCAATGAAACTAGTTTCATCGAAATCCGAGACTGTTTGAAAAATGGCTATTTTAACTCGTCAATTAAATATTAAAATATTCAATTTTCACAAATTAACTTTTAATTCGATTTTAAAAGTTCTATAACATCATTCTAACTCCAATATGATTTAATACTACTTTACAAATCATTTTTATTCGTATTAAACTCAATTTTCAATTATTTCTGTAATTTCAAATATTAAATTATCGATTTAATTATCCAATTAAATCATTATATTCAAAATAAAATTTATTCAGCTTATTAAATTTACTTGTGAATATTTAAAATTAATTAAATATACGAATTTCAAATGACAGGAATTATGGGTCGTTACATTATCGAGGTAACATGTGGCACATCTTAATTTTGCTTCCTTTGGATGACATGGCATAATTAGATCAACCATAAGCTGCCAGATAGCCAGTTGAGCATTTTTGTGCTTGATTTTTAGTTATGCAATGGCAGTAGTTTTAGGTACACAATAACATTATCTAAGATATGCGATAGATTTCCAATTCCTTTCGCCTGATGGTTTCATATCATAGAATGCGATAGAAAACTTTTATTCTTCAACACTAGGTAACATTACTGTTAGTATGCGATAGCTTTCTATTTTATGGTACCCGATAGCATTAAAGTTGTCATGCGATAAACCATTGCATTTTGAACCTCGATGGCTCGAGTGTCTTTATATGCTCTAGCACTTTGCACCTTAGACTTTGATAGCCATAATATCTTACATATGGGATAGCTCCTTGTATCTTGAACCTCGATAGCTCTAATACCCATAATATGTGAAGCTCTTTACATCTTGAACCTCGATAACTTTAATAACTTTAGTATGCGATAATTCCTTTGTACATTTTACACCCAATATCTTGTTCCTTCTTGATACTCAAGAGCGATTTCCATTTTGATACTCGATAACTTTACTAATTGTTTAATCCTTGATAGCTTATTGATTTCAGATCCTCGATATCTTACTGACCTTAGATCCTTGATAGATTTTTGATTTCAGACCTTCAATAGCTGTATTGGTTTGGCATTTTGGTACATCATAGCTCATGGTATCTTAATACACGATAGCTTTAGCATCCTTAGTATGTGATAACTCTTTATACCTTTATTCTATAGCTTTTATCTTTGATACTCAATATCATTTCATGCCTAGTTTTTGGAAATATTTTAGGGTATAACAATTAATTAATTTATAATAATTATAAATTATATAAATCAAGCAGCATTTCAAAACCAAATAGATTCGGTTGTACGACGCACATGACTGAATTCAGCTAGCAGTTAATATTTGAACAATATAAATACCAATGTTCATATGTCACCTTAGTTATTGGTGAGATGGTTTGACTTAATTCATCACTTACAAATCTCATCAGTAAAATCAATTTTTACAAGTTTAAGTGGTATCTTTTATTAACGATTACCTACACCACTTCTCTTGATCAATACTACATCACATTAAGACCTACGGAATTTGGCCAAAATTCCAATATTATACGTATTCAACTCGGTTAGTCCATAAACAGAATCCATTGTTCAATAACAACATTTATTGTTAACCATACTACACTAGCTAGATATTTTGATTTTGAGTCGACTGTAACAACTCGACATCTATGACACCTTGATTAATGCATAAAGTGGCATGGACACCCCGGACCTCGCAGATGGTGGATCGCGTTGAGGTTATATATATCAGATCATAGAGCTATCAATAATATTCTACTCTTTCTGAAACTCATGGTGGAAGGAATAAAATATAGTAGTAATTAATAATGTAATCCTAGACAAACAATAAACTATCAAATAAAACTATAGCCACAACATCTCTTTATTGGTAAAAAAAACAGTCCAATGTTTGGGAATAAAATAGTAGATTGCTAATAGAAAAATAAATATGCGTCCCATAGTATTATCATACCTCAAAGTCACCACCTCTCTATTGACCTATCATAGTATAATTAGAAAGAAGAAACTAATAGAGGGGGTCAGACATACGTCTGGTGAGTGAAACGCGTCATATAACTGTATAATACTAATGAGCTAGTAAAATAGCACTTATGCTCGAAAATCATTTCTTAACCTATGTCATTTGCACCCAATAAGTTAGCTAAACATAATATAATACTATAGTGACATCATATATAAGGTCTCACTAAAGTATAATCCATATCCAATCTTATGGACACGATCGAGCCTAAAGCCCTGACTCGCATGCCAAAAATATATGCAACTCGCTTTACGTTTCTCAGCCCACTATTGCCAAATCGTATGTGAATCGCTATTGAAGGTCTACACGTTCAGCTATAGAAAAATTATATGCGACTCACTGCTGAAGAACAACGTGTCTCTTCCCGTTATCGCAAAATCACATGTAAACTATTGAGCTTAAAGTGTTAGTTCCTGAGATGATGGTTTTGATGACAACAACCTTAGGACTTGTTATAAAGTATAAATACTAATATTCTTGTCTAGATAAATATGTATATGCAGGATATATATATATACAGGTATTGAAGAATGAAGACTGTAGAATATAAAGATTCAAGACTGACGAATTCAAGGTTGAAGAAATCAAGACTGAAGACTCATGAGTATCAAGAGTTCAAAATATCAGGAGTTCAAAATTTCAAGAGTTCAAGATATCAAGATAAGTAGGTCTAGATTTATCTTAAAACTTCATAATAGCACAAAAATCTTTATTCGGATTTTAATTGTGGAATGGAATCCACCTTCTCGTTTTAATAGTGGCATGGAATCCACGACCTCTTTAGTGGGATGCAACCCACCACCTTCTCTAGTGTAATGGAATCCACAAAATTTTCAAAATGACTTATTTTTAGATTTTTTTCAAAACTATCTTTTTAAAAAAGACATCATTCTCTGGTTTTAATATTTCAGCCTTAAACTATTTTTATTATCTTTTATATTTTGATTTCAAAATCATCTCTTGTTTTTAAACCATCTCATAGTTTTAGTATTATAAGCTTTAAATTGCAAAAATATATTCTATACTTAATTTTAATATTAATTTTATATTATAGATTATATATTTTTAAGATTATTTTTTAAATCTCTTTTATAAGTTTAAACTATAAACAAAATGGTTTACAAAGTTTAGAAATTATTTTGACAAGTTTTAGAACAGAAATCATTTTAAAAAACAAAATCAATTTTCAAAATACACATAGGCATGTCACCATACCCTATCCCCCCATGTAAACATGGTAGCCGTGGAAATTCAATTTTCAAATTTTCAAATGAAGTGTCTATTCTTCATAACCTTTCACGAATGGACATGATTGTTGTTCTTCAATAAATACAAATTGTTTTGAATGAATTTTAAGTTAGTGTTTCTCCATTTCTTCACTCCTTCTCCACTCAAATATTCTCTTATATTTTAATAAAACTCTGCCGAAATCCTAAGTGAATCAAACTTGATCATCTCTAGTTTGATTCTCTGCCGCTATCTCTCAAAGATCTCAGTGTTCTTCAGAGTTATAGGATCATTTGTAATCAAAGAAGTGTATCAATTCTCTCTATCTATCAAAGTGATATTGGAAACGGTGTGAGTGTGGCTTGTAAATCAATTGGGTGTGATTGTAGCCCGTAAATAAATTAGGTGATCTTGCAGTCTGGTTAAACCAAGAGAGTTTGCTCTAGACTCGAAGACAGGAGGGTGTATCTCGTGGCCTTGGAATCAAGGTTGTAATGTCAACATCATATTTAAAAATAAATATGCAAAAGAAATTGTGTGGGACTGGATATACGGTAACTCCGAACCAGTATAAAATTTCGATGTGTCCTTTCCTTTACTGCTTTTAATTTACATTTGCATCTGTGTCTGATTCTGTGATTGTTTCTGTGTTTGTGAATTGCATCTGTCAGTGTTTAATTTGAAAAGATTTCAATAAGATTCATAAAATTAATTAAACACTACTCACCCTCCTTCTAGTGTTAATTATGCCTTAAGATCCGTAATCCGCATTTCCTACATTTGGTATCCGAGCATTGATTTTCAAAGTTATCATAATATGAATTTTGAAAAAGTTTAAAATGGAAATTTTTGAAAATTTTGTAAACATTAATTCAAAAATGTTCATATCATCATGAAATCGTTTCATAAGTCTGTATATTGTTATTATAGAAAACTAAGTTATCTACCGAATCGGTGTAGTGTGCAGGAACAAATGTGTTATATGGCTTTTAATGAATCAACACTCAATGGACAAATGGTGCAAATCAAGAAAAACAAATGGATACTTGATAGTGGATATTCAAGACACATGACTGGCAATCCGAAAATACCGAATGATATAACTTATGAAGATGGAGGAATGGTCAACTTTAGAGACAACTCAAAAGGATATGTGATGGGCATCGGCAATGTCGGTAACTCTAAAACTCCTACTATTTCTGATGTTTTGTTAGTTAGGAATCTAAAACACAATTTACTTAGCATGTCAACTACGTGATAAAGGGTACAACATTAAATTTGAAAAGGATAAGCGTCACATCGAAGATAATAAATCAAATATTATCTTTGAAGGAATTAGGAAGAAAAATATTTATATTCTCAGTATGAAAATCTCAAATGATAACCTATGTCTTTTGGCTAATACAAGTGACCCTTGGATTTGGCATGAAAGATTTGGGCATTTGAATTTCAAACTCTTATCTAGACTTTCAAAACTTGTTCTAGTAAGAGGTCTCCCTAAAATGGATTTTAAAGCGGATAGTATATGTGATAATTGTCAATTAGGAAAACTTAGGAAGAGTTCATTTAAATTAAAAGATATGATTTCAACTACAAAACCTCTTAAGTTACTTCATCAGATCTGTTTGGTCCATCTCAAATTCAGTCAATAAATCACATTAAATATGTTTCTGTAATTGTAGATGATTATTCTAGATTTACATGGACAATTTTACTAAAACTTAAAAGTGATGCTTTTGATTTATTTAAAAAAACTGTAAGATGATTCAAAATCAACTTTCTTTAAAAATCAAAACTATTCGAAGAATTTGAAAATGAAAATTTTGAGAATTTCTGTAATCAAAAAGGAATAACTTATAATTTTTCCTTTCTAAGAACTCCACAACAAAACGGAGTGGTAGAGCATAAAAATAGGATGATTCAAGAGTGTGCAAGAACTATGCTTACAGATAGTAAATTACCAAGAAATTTTTGGGCTGAAGCAGTCGCTACAGCTTGTTATATTTTGAATAGGATTTTAATTAGACCTCTAACCAATAAAACACCATATGAACTTCTTTTCAATAAGAAACCTAAGGTATCTTATTTTAAAGTTTTTGGAAGTAAATGCTTCATTCTAAATAAAAAGGACAATATGGATAAATTTGATCCTAAATCCGATAAAGGAATCTTTAATTGATATTCTAATAGAAGTAAATCATACAGAGTTTTCAATTTAAAAACAAACATCATTGAAGAAACAATGCATGTATCTTTTGATGAAAATTTCAAAGATTTTGTTCAAATAAATGATGAAGATGATTTTGTTACTCTAAATAATGAAACAAATTGTGAAACTGTTCATCCTAATAAAAGGATCAGGCTTTTAAAAGATCATCCTATATAAAATATACTAGGAAATATTGAATTTGTTGTTTGAACTAGAAATCAACTAAATAAGATGAGTAATGTATCTTTTATATCAACTATTGAACCCAAAAATCCATAGGAAGCATCATCTGATGATTCATGGATTCTTGCTATGCTAGAAGAACTGAATCAATTCACCAGAAATGATGTATGGGAACTTGTTCCTAGACCTAAGAGAGAAACTATAATAGGAACTAAATGGGTTTATAAAAATAAAATGAATGAACAAGGTAAGATCATTATGAATAAAGCTCGGTTAGTCACGCAAGGTTATTGTCAAAAGAAAGGAATAGACTATGATGAAACTTTTGCACCCGTAGCAAGATTAGAAGCCATTATAATTCTACTTGCTTTCACAAACCACAACAATTTCAGATTATTTCAAATGGACGTCAGAAGTGCATTTTTAAATGGTTTTGTTAAAGAGGATGTTTATGTTGAACAACCCTCACTTTTTTAAAATGAAAAGTTTTCAAATCATGTTTACAAATTAAAGAAAGCTTTATACGGTCTGAAACATGTCCTAGAGCCTGGTATGATAGGCTTAGATCTTACCTATTGCAATCAAATTTTGAAATTGGTTAAGTAGATAATACTCTTTTTATTAAAAGAAACAAAAATGATATCCAATTAGTACGGATTTATGTAGATGATATAATTTTTGGATCAACAACAATGGAATGAACAAAGAGTTTTCTGAAATAATGTCAAAGAGTTTGAGATGGGTCATATGGGTGAACTTGCTTTTTTTTAGGATTGAAATAAAACAATTAGATAGTGGTATTTTCATTAGTCAAGAAAAGTATGCTAGGGATCTAGTTAATAAGTTTGGTATGACCACTGTGGGTGGAAAACCCATTCCTATGGCAACCAATGAAGCCTTTAAAGAAGACATGTCAAAAGATGTCGATAAAAAACTTTACAAAGGAATGATTGGATTGCTACTCTATATAACTGCGAGTACGCCTAATATCATGCATAGTGTCTGTCTCTGTGCAAGATACCAATCTCAACCCAAAGAGACCCATTTAAAAGCTGTTAAACGTATCTTAAGGTATGTTAAACAAACTTTAGACTATGGCCTATTTTATCCTAAAAATGATTCATTTGATTTAATCTCATATTGTGATGTTGACTATACTGGTTGTAAATCAGACCGAAAAAGTACAAGTGGAACTTGTCACTTTTTAGGACATTCTTTGGTTTTCTGGTTTAGTAAAAAGAAAAATATTGTCTCACTATCAACAACTGAAGCAGAATATCTATGCTGTTTTGGCTTGTTCTCAAGTTATCTATATGCAATAGACCTTAAAGGATTTTGGATTAAATATTTCAAAATTACTAATTTATTGTAACAATACAAGTGCAATAAGTTTATCCAAAAATCCTACTCATCATGCCAGAACCAAACATATTGATATCAGACATCATTTTCTCAGAGATAATATAAGTAAAGAGATTATTTCTCTTCAATATATCAACACTGAGAATCAAATAGCTGATATTCTGACCAAACCCTTGAATCAATCAACCTTAACTAAATTTAGAAGAGAACTAGGTATTTTCTTTATAACTAAGATATAGAATATAGATATAGTAACATATATATTTAAATAAATGAAGAAAAATAAAATTGTCAAAATTCCCATAAGGATGTCGACATCCCCCAACCCCCATGTCGACATACAACGGTAAAATTTGAATTTTGATTTTCCCTTTAAAATAAGTTTGGTGGTTATAAAAACCATAATATTTTGAATTCTTCTGTCTTCTCTCTTTATTTTCTCTATAATAAACTTCTGAGAACAAAAAATAATGGCCTCCTCTTCCCAATCAAACCAAAATGCAACCTTTTCTTTCCCTTCTCCTAATTCTAGTCTATTTCAACGAACTACACTAGCTCGAGTCATAAGGATAGAGGAAACTTTGAAGGACTCTCTGCAAATGATGACTAAGTTGTAAGTCACTCAAATAAGGATGGCAAAAGAACAAGAAAAACACGGAAAAATCCTTAGAAATTTGCACAAATTTCTACTAGATAATCATGCGGACCCGATCGTGATTGAAGATGACTCCTCTAACATTCATATTCATAATCTATTAGAGGAAGACGACGAAGAAAAAGAAGAAGAAGAGGAAAAGGCACAAATGGACAAAGACGGCAAAATTATTTGCGTTAGAGAAGTCTGTTTTGATAAAGACGATAATTTGGTCGAACAACGTGGAAACTTTTATCTCCGTTACCCAAATTGTTCGATTCACAAGTCATTAATTAACAAAGGCTTCCGTTAGATTGTTTTTATGTTAATGTTTTTATATATTGTGTGTATTTGTATATATTTTTGTAACACATATATAATAAAATTATATTTACATTTCGCTTAATTATACTTCGTTACTAGTATTTAGTTCCATTAGTATTAGTTTAAGGGGAGTTATGTAGTTTAGGCTTAGTTTTTGTTGATGACAAAAGGGGAGAATTATAAAATAGGATAGGACAGTTAGGCTGTTAGTTAGGCTTAGATTAATGGGGAGTTAGTAGATTAAGGGGAGTTGTTAGAATAAGAGGGAGTTAGAGTAGAATCAGAGTTTTGTGGAGTAGATTTTATAAACAAAGGTTGTCATCGTCAAAAGGGGGGAGGTTGTTAGTTCCTGAGATGATGGTTTTGATGACAACAACCTTAGGACTTGTTATAAAATATAAATACTAATATTCTTGTCCAGATATATATGTATATGCAAGATATATATACATGTACTGAAGACTGAAAATTGTACAGTATAGAGATTCAAGACTAACGAATTCAAGATTGAAGAAATCAAGACTGAAGACTCATGAGTATCAAGAGTTCAAGATATCAAGATATCAAGATTTCAAGAATTCAAGATATCAATATAAGTAATAGTGTCTAAATTTATGTTAAAACTTCATAATAGCACTAAAATCTTTATTCGGATTTTAATTATGGAATGGAATCCACCTTCTCGCTTTCATAGTGGGATGGAACCCATGACCTCTTTAGTGGGATGGAACCCACGACCTTCTCTAGTGGAATGGAATCTACGAAATTTTCAAAATAACTTATTTTTAGATTTTTTCCAAAACTATCTTTTTAAAAAAGAATCTTTCTCTCGGTATAAATATTTTAGCCTCAAACTATTTTTATTATCTTTTATATTTTGATTTCAAAATCGTCTCTTTTTTTAAACTATCTTCTTGTTTTAATACTATAAGCTTTAAATCTCAAAAATATATTCTATACTTAATTTTTAATATTACTTTTATATTATAGATTATATATTATATATTTTTAAGATTATTTTTTAAATCTCTTTTATAAGTTTAAACTATATTCAATATGGTTTATAAAGTTTAGAAATTGTTTCGACAAGTTTTAGAATAGAAATCATTTTAAAAAACAAAATCAATTTTCAAAATACACATAGGCATGTCCACATACCCCATCCCCCCATGTCAACATGGTAGCCGTAGAAATTAAAATTTCAAATTTTCAAATAAAGTGTCTATTCGTCATAATCTTTCACAAATGGACATAACTGTTGTTCTTCGATAAATACTTGTTGTTTTCAACGATTTTTAAGCTAGTTTTTCTTCATTTCTTCACTCCTTCTTCTCCACTCAAATATTCTCTTATATTTTAACAAAACTCTGTCGAAATCCTAAGTGAATCAAACTCGATCATCTCTAGTTTGATTCTCTGCCACTATCTCTCAAAGATCTCAGTGCTATTCAGAGTTATAGGATCATTTGTAATCAAAGAAGAGTAGTAATTCTCTCTATCTATCAAAGTGATATTTGAAACAGTGTGATTATGGCCTGTAAATCAATTGGGTGTGATTGTAGCCTATAAATCAATTAGATGATCTTGTAGCCTAATTAAATCAAGAGAGTTTGCCCTGGACTCGAAGACATGAGGGTGTATCTCGTGGCCTTGAAATCGAGGTTGTCATATGGACATTATATATGAAAAAAAATCTACATAAGAAATTATGTGGGACTGGATGTAGGGTAACTACGAACTAGTATAAAATTCCGATGTGTTCTTCCCTTGATTGCTTTTTATTTACTATTTGCATCTGTGTCTGATTCTGCGATTGTTTCTGTGTTTATGAATTGCATTTGTCTGTGTTTAATTTGAAAGGATTTCAATAAGATTCATAAAATTAATTAAACACTATTCACCCCCGAGTGTTAATTCTGCCTTAAGATTTGTAATCCGCATTTCCTACAAAAAGTCCCAACTCATGTATTGCCAACTGCGACACTATTAGGCTCAAAGTACCAACTAGCCATCACTAGACGTCATTGGCCCCACCAAAGTGCACCTGATGTCTACCGTATACCACACAATTGAGCTCTAACTCTCAACTCATGTTGCCCGTACGCAACACTATCGCAGAAATCACACGTAACTATTAAGGACAAATCCAAGCTAGACATTCGTCTACCGGCCAATTGCACAATTGGGATCAAGCCCAAAACTCCTAATTTCCCAACCATTTATGAAGCTACCAGATCAAGCCCTAAAACGTAAGCACAAAAATGTAGATGAACATGTCCAACCAAGAAAATTTTCTATAGTACCTCAAAATATACCAAAATGTTCCTTGTCTCACCATGATCCTGATGCCATGAACCATGCGTAAAACGGAGATAAAATGTGATAGTTATAAGCGTTTGAAATTAAGGGTTGATATCGTAATTTATTTTTTAATTATATTTTAACATTATACCTTTATTCGTTCGCTAAAATACCCAAAATTTCCCGACTCATCGTTCTTTTAACAACTAGCGCCATCTTCTTGCCCTATCATCGCCGCCATGATCATCGAGTCTAAGATCCGACCACAACTTCTTCTCCAACGCGATGTGTCAAGCCCAGCCACCTCCACATGTCGCCTTCGATCACCCAAACATAGTGTTGCTATCGCTACCTTTTTGGCATTTTCCTGTTATGACACATCATCCCAAGTCGATCTGCAACCACCTAGAGGACATGCTCTACCTCCTCTACAAATCTATATCTTTCGATCGTCGTATCATCATCATTTCACATTTGGATCAAAATGAATGGTCCATGTTCACTAAACTTCCATCGCATTTTCTGACCAATCTATAAACTCAATCAGCGAATGAACACCAGTGGATTCATGTTGTCGAGAACTAAAATTTTGATATAAAATATATCTAGTTTGGAACACTTGTATATTTCACGCATTTTAATTAGAAGGAGATTAGCTTTTGCTGATTACAATCGATAAAAAATTATATTTTTAACCATCTAGCCATGGCATACCACATCCTATTTAGGTGTATATAAACAAAATCAGTTTTGAATTATTAGTTATATCATTGTGACTTGGTTTAAGATTATAAGAAGTGAATTACTATGACCTACCAATATATATGCAAATATGATAAATCTCACTCATCGATTAGCCGTACTTCTTCACCGATCCGAGATGAATCCCCCTCCTTCTTCGTTATTCACAAATTTCCCACTTCGAAAATGCCAAATCTCTCGATAGCATTGATTTAATTGTGTAGCTCTCTTTGCGATGATCGATTCCATACATTAATATGTCTAATTTTAGATTTGATTTGATGGACTTAGGATTAATTTGTTGATTAGAATTTATAAGTGAAGGCAAGATTAGTTAGAGTAAAAGGAATATGTTCGGGATCTATTTATATGCTAAAAATAGAATATCTGCGCTAGAATCTCAAAATTAATATATTACCACTGAGTTTGACTTATTCTAATTTTTAGTCCTTTATCCAATTTCAGCAAGTTGTATATTTTCTAACTGTAAATGACATTCTGGACGCAATGGGATAGGTCGCGGAGTCTAATTCCAAATCTTATAAAAAAATTCTATTTTTTCCTTTGTATAACATTATGTTTTTTCCTTTTTTAATTTAATTATTTAATTTTGCAAAATTACTGGGTGTTACATTGACCATGACACTAACTTCATACGATTGGGAGATGAATTCTCTATTAATAGTGTCTAACTTTCAATGCTTCAACTCAGACCCAACCATTGTCACTTGATGGTTGTTATGCCATGATAAACTATAATTAAAGTGGAGTATCCACGTTGAAGTTCAATAATATTCTTAAGTCAAAAGTACTGTGTAATATCGTCGTTTTAGGATTTCTATTTAACCTTGTTATTATTAACCAACAGCGAAGGACCTGGCCGAGTTGTAGTGGGTTTGATGGGTGAATTCCAAAAACAATTTCCATCTTAAATCTTTGTTGGGCATGTGAAGTCTAATTGATTTTAGACCCAATCTAAAAAAAATTAAAATAAAATCGTTTTTATTTAAATTTTTAAATAAGTTTTAATTTAATTTAAATTAAATATATTATAATGAGCATATCAAATATGCTTATATTCGTATAATGCAAATGCAACATATAAATAGTGCACATGGTTAATGTGCACGTTTATAGGTGTAGGGATTTACAACGCAACAAGACACATTTGTCCATTTATATATGCCTTTGTTCTCCATAGTTTTTTTTAAATACAAATAATAGCAATTATATGCATACACCCATATATATAAGTTAATTTTGACTATCTATATGGTTTTAAATCTAAAAATAACAATTTGAAATCTAATATCAACTTATGAAGGATTTAAAATTAGATTTATGATTTTATAAAATAGTCTCTTTAATAAACTTTGAGTTGAAAAGAAATAGATATATGTATACATATATAAACAATAACAAAGTATAATTTAAAATCAAAATAATACATACGAAGATATATATATATATATATAGAAATTCATATTTTTATATATTTTTAAAGTTAAAGTTGATAAGTGAAAATCTAAGTTTAACTTAGGAAGGATTTAAATTAGGTTCATGATTTTCAAAAAAAAGTCTACTTATGAGCTTTGAATTGAAATAACTTTAAAACGTGTAAACAATAACTAAATGAATTCACATTCAAAACCAACATATACATGAAACATGTATTTTACTTATCAAAATGATTTCAAGTAATCAACATATGTAGTTCACTTATGTTTAGGTATATAATAAGTTATAAAATCATATCAACTAATTAAAATTTGTTTCTAACCAAAAATATTTTTTCATTCAACGTTAATTTTTAAAACAATAACAAATAATAAATTGGACAACGTAGGCATATATAAATTTATTTTATAATGTTTCGAATCTTAACCATAAAAACAAGACGAACATATAACCAAAAGAGAGTAAGCAAGTATGGGATCTAAATCATATTAACATGATGTACCACTTAATTAAATGAATTTAGAAAATTACCTTATGATGTTGCCAAAAAATAACACTTTAAACGAAGAATAAAACTGCTAGATTCGATTGATTAAGCTTCAGACATTGCAATGATCTGAATCACTGCTTATGTATTTATTTGAGTTGTTTTGGTTTTGTTTCGGGAATTTTTCTTCCATGAAGCTATGGAATTTCAACCATTAGAGAGAGATGAGCAGAGAAAAATGAATCGTTGGAAAATTTTAATAAATAAATGGAATTTTTTTAAAGAAACAATTGAAACCTTTCCAATTCTTTTCTTAAAACCTTCCCTTTTTAATTCTTCATTGAATCTCAATCAACTCCCCCTTCTTTTACCATATATGGTCGGCTAAGTAAGGGCCTATGAAGGCTTTCAAAATTTCCAAAATCATTTTGTAATTAATTACGTTAAGTCAAATTTAAATACTTTATCGATATCGTTTACTGATACACGCATATATAACTTTTTAATATATGCTTTTATTAAATACTAATGGTACTCAAATATCAAATCAAACAAAATATAATGATTTATGTTTCATAAATATTAATTAATTTGATTAATTTACAATGATTATAAATTAATTAAATCTTGTGTTTTTTGAAGTATTCATCATTATGGTTATGAGATTCAAAGGTGTAAATTCTATCGGCCATTAATATCAAACAATTCGAACATTAGTATTCATGTGTCATCTTAGTTAGTGCTAAGACATTTTGACTAAGTTTATTAATTATATATCTTTTCATTAAAAATCCAATTTTACTATTATAAGAGGTACCTGGTAGTAACGATTATGTATACCAATTCTCTTTGTCAAAACTACATCACTTTAGGACTTATGGAATTTGGTTTTGATCAAAATTCTAATAACGCCCAAATTAAACTTCATTGCTCCAAACATAAAATTCTTGATTCAATAATAACAATTATTATTAACCATACTGCTCTGACTAAAGACTTTGACTTTGACTTAACTATAGTTGACCGCGATACTAACCCTTATAATTAGGGAGATGAATTCCCTATTTAATAGTGTTTCAATCCAATGCTTCATTCAGACCCAACCATAGTTGCTCGATTAATCATTATGCCATGATTTAACTATAATCAAAATAGAGTGTCCACGTTAAAATTCCATAGTATTCCCAAATCGAGGGAACCATGTAACATCGTCGGTTTGAGATTCTCTTTTTGACCTTAGTTATATTAACTAATAGAAAACTCTTGTATGAGTCATTTCATAGTTATCCAATAACTATCAATATGTAACCTCATTTTTCCCCAACAGATGCCCAAGCAGCCATGAGTAATGCACTGCCTAACTTTTGGAGAGCGTTGCATGCTCTAGTCTCAACG
Source organism: Allium cepa (assembly GCA_030765085.1). Classification (NCBI taxonomy): domain Eukaryota; kingdom Viridiplantae; phylum Streptophyta; class Magnoliopsida; order Asparagales; family Amaryllidaceae; genus Allium; species Allium cepa. Next base: position 749,705,712 of record CM060931.1, on the reverse strand, counting down.
AATGAATCGATATCCTTTCTTTAAACGTCTTGACTAGAAATATTTAAAATAACATGTTATCATATTGTGATAAACTTATCGTGATTACAACATATTGTAATTTCTATCACACAATGTACTTTAAATTAGCTAGTTAACTAATTATATCATAATACAACAATGTGTATTATAGAAATTAAACACTTTTATTATGAACAAGATTGGTTATCGAGTTAAACATATGTATAAATTTACATAATTTCTTTTAGGGCATACAACTAACTCTACTAATCTCCCACCTGCACTTGGGGCAATTATGAAATTTTATTCCAACTCCTTTGATGGTTTCCTTGGAAACTATTAGGTCAGTCCCTTAGTGAATGCGTATACTATTTTATTTTAATTATCAAGTCTATCAATCAACTCTCTCCAACATTGATATCTTTTTGGAGTATGCTTCTTGACTTCCAATGAGTTCTAGGTTCTTTTATTATCTAAATGACAACGTTGTTAGCATATAATAATAATATGAAACTCTCAACATTTAGAATCACCCTTAGCTCAGTTAAAAATTTATGCATTTATTAATACTTCTTTTATTATGGAACTGTTTAAGGCGAGCACTTAGCTTTTGGTTGAATCGACCAATACTAATTGTTTGAAACATTTTCAACTTAAAGTTCTTAACTTAAGATTGAACATGAATTTAGGACTGATATACTATACCCGATATCACTTATAAAATTCGAGTGCGTGCACTCCTTCATAAGGAGGTCGATGTTTATATAAACAATTCTCATGTATTTCGTAAATACTCGAGGATACTCTAAATTGTCATTTTGTGATCTTAATTCAGATTTGATACCTACCATATCTATCAAATACATAGACGGAATGTGACATTATAGACAATACAACATGTATGATGTTTCTCATTAAGAAATTCATCTTACATGCTCCATATTAAACAATTTAATATAATGTTTACGTATATTGTTTTGGGATAATCCCGACACCCTTTTATATTGATTAAAAGAGTTGTCGATTTCAAATTCAATATCGAGAACCAAACAACCAAATAAAAATGTTTTGATAGGAGCACGTCATTAATAATCATAAGTTTGTTGTTTACTTATAGTTTTAAAATATTTTAGTACTCTTATAGTGCTTTCTTACAGACACACACTTCCTTTGCATTTTCACCAAAATTCAAACTGATTGATTTTATAGTTAAATATTTGCTCAACTCTGATGCTTGTTAAACTATGCTTTCATATCAGTTCTTGGACCCTATCCAATAACCCATAAACTCATAACTGCTCCCAATGACGTCCAGATAGTTTGTTTATTAAGCGTAAATAGCATTTTCTAAATTATTATTTAGAATTTCTATTTCAACACACCTATACCAAAACTCAAAATCATTTAGAATTAACTTAAGTACGTTGAATAATGAATCTGTTGCAATAATTTCAACAGTTGAAATTTATGATGTTGTTCTATCAATGTAGTTTACCATATGGATCATATCCGTTCGTGTACAACTATCAAAATCATATTTTCATGATGTACTTGGAATCCATTTTGGATTAGCTCATCATTACATATGGTAGAGTTAATACTCTTAATGGCTTATTGATAACTAAGGAAATTCTTCTCTCGACATCGATAAGAAAATCATATTTTCTCTTTATTATGTGAGAGTTCATATTAGACATTCTAGTTAGTTGTGTCTGTTTAGGTATACCCAATTTCTTTTCATCGTTTGTAATCAAATTTATTTTTGGATCATATCCAAATCCATTTTACGACCAGTAACTTCTAAAAAAAAATCCTTCATCATGAAGTTTGGTCTTTCTTGAAACAACAATTGTTTCTCGGTGCAACATAATAAGTATTCATAAACATTTTATGAATTGCATATACATACATACATACATATCTTTGTGTGTGTAAAGCTAATTTGGTTTTTAGGTTTACAAAACTTATGTTGATAACATAAAATTGATCAATCAATATTAATCGGTCCCGAACTCATTTGGGATGGTCCACAAAAGGCCCCCCACGAACAAGTATTATGCGTGGTCTTTCGACTCGCACAATTTATCAACTTATTGACTTAGGATATGTAGGGGTAATTTTATCAGATCTTATATTGTGTAATTTTATGGACTTTGTGCTAAATGAACATAAATATAATCTTATGTACTTACTCTTAAGTACATGCCCATATAGAAAACGTCAACTCAACTTCACTCACCATCAATCATACTTTGTCCACTAAAGTCCGGTTACTCCTTATCAACATATCATTATGTATCATAGGGAGGAGTGATTTTAGAGTTCAAATCTTCTTTGATTTTAGGTAAATTTGGAACTCTTTTCCAATGCACTCACCTATTCGATCAAATCGAATCATTTTATTTTCTTTTGCATGTTATGCTATTTACTTTCTTTTTATATACTATGAACTTATCATAGACATACTACATGTGTATTAATTACTTATGTTTATGTTTGTGATAATTCGTTAGTTTATTTAACGAAAATGTGAAATCATTTTGGCATTATTAGACCTATGATTGCATACATCTACATGTATCAATCCTAGTAGTTCACCAACTCTTATATCGCTCCCACAAAACGGGTGCTCTACCCTTAATCGATTGAGATACAATTCACTAATATCATATGATTCATGTAACACCCTCAATGGAACGGATTTAATTTTTGACCTGAATAAAGTCCATCGAATCTTAGGTCCATTCCAAAGATGGTTGTTAGTTGGTTAAATTGATACGATGAATAATATACAGAGCTATCATCTATGCTTTCAGAATCTCACAACGAAGGGGATAAAATATAATAGCAAAAATAAGTACCCATTTCATAAAAACCAAATCTCAGAAATATAATATCCTAAAATATCCATAATACAATATCTCAAAATAAAACATCAGCATATTTGAAATGTTGGTACATCTGAATATATCATAAACGTAGATAAATAGATAAACTCGTAAAAATCTTCACCACTGCCTCCGTCTTCTCCATCAACATTATTTCCCTAACCTATGAGTTGTAATGAGTAGGGAGTCGGAATAACAATGTTTGGTGAATGAAAATATTAAGTATTATCATAATAGTATTTGGGGAGTATCATTTAGATAAGTAATATGTCTTATGCATCGTATACTTTATCCTACTAAGTATACCTCTACTGTAGGCCAAAGGCTTTTCTACTTCAACTCCATAGCAAACCATTGTCTATAGGCCAAGGACTCTTTCTAGTCCAACTTCATAACTCTAACGTGGGTATAATGCAACTACCGTCAATTATGTCATAACGATGCGAGATAAAGAACCTAAGCCACTTAATACCTCTTTAATGGAAATTAGGCAGACTCTAAACATTTAATACCTATACCCTAGGCATGCCCCCATCATTTAATACCTAAACCCAAGGCAGACCACTCTATGGTACTTTCTAACTGACATCGCAAGAAATCCCATCTTCCCACTTAATACTTCTTTTATGGGGAGAGGCTGACCCTACAATAGCCGCATAATACCTTAACCATGAAGCAGACCCTTACCATAGATTTCCCACTACCGTGCCTAAAAGATAATCCCAACCCATACCATAGATTTCCCACTACCTTTCTTGAGCTCCACAAACTTCTTAAACAGAACAGATTTCTGAGCCGTAGAGATGAACTTAGCTTCAAATCTAACTTGGAATTGCTCCCAAGTAATCTCTTCCTCTGGAGTATCAATAGTGATAGAACCCCACCAATCAGCAGCTCTTCCCTGAAGCTGTCTCGATGCAAGCTTCCTCTTAGTTGCATCCTCGATTCCCAAGTCACCACAAATCCTTCTACAGGCATCAGTCCATCTCTGAACTTCTATGGTTGATTCTGTTCCCAAGAAAACCTTTCCTCCAAGAGCAGTATAATCTTTACACAACTTAGCAAAATCCACTGGTCTTGGAGCTTGAACTTGAACTCCAACATCTACTGATGGTCCTGAAGTTGGTATCCTTCTCATGATCGAAGTCATCATAGCTTCGAACATTGCAGCATAGTCAGTAGCTTCCCCAACAGCACGGCTTTCCCTAGCAGCTTGTCTCTCACTTCGACTCATCCTTAATATCTACAAAAAGGAATGATTTAGAACACCTTGAGAAACAACTACATAAGGAGTTCAAATCCTTCTAAACTACTATATTATATATATAGTAATCATCCATCAAACTGCAATTACGTCTCTCATACGTAGTTACGTCAGCGAGCGTTGGCTAAAATCGATTAACCTCGCTCTGATACCAAATGTGACGACCGCCCATGACTCCCGCACTAAAACAAGAGAATGGTGCACTGAAAGGCGTGCCAGGCAGCCATGGACGATAGTCAGGGTAAGATAAAACAGAAACTCTATCGTACAACTCACAGCGCATGGACAAAATACAATAGAGAAATATATGTATATAATGAAGCTCATAACAGAATATCATCATATAGACTTCATAAAGGTTTGATACAAGCATCTGAACAATCAACACATCAAGCCTCACTACATAACACTCAAAACATATACAAGCAGCGGAACATCCAGTACATATAGTAAGAAAACTAATATGCTAGCCTCCAGCTCGTCTTCGTCATCAACAGCGTTGGTGGCCAAGAATAGCAACTGTCACCTGCTACCTAGTCTGCTCATCCCAACATGAATGAACAGCCCAAGGTAATAAGAGTTGAACATAAAACCTTGAGTCAGACAACAGTCTTAGTGAGCAGTAGATCAACTATCAAACATACCAAAAGAGCATAAAGGATAAAAGGAATAGAAACTCAACCATCCCACTCCACCTCATTCTACAGTGATAGTCCCCAGACCCACTAAGCACAAACAGGCATAGCAAAGCAGACAATTTAAGTAAAGTAATTATCACTCGAGTCATGGTCGATGTTTTCCAAGCACAAACCCCCAAGGCCTAAACCAAGATCAGATAAGCACCCAGAAAACACCGCTCTTGAGATCGAATGATGGTACAATCAAACATCCATGACTCTGGCTATCACTATTATCATTGCCTCGATATCATCGTTAGTTGAATGACCGCCAGTCAAGGGCTAATGGTAACCCCGGTTCTAGATAAACTCTGCACGTCATCGTGACCCGTGCCTAGGACTTACCTACTCTGCCCAGAGTACTCGACCACCTACCTGTAGTCTTTTGGGTGTCCCAACCACCTACCTGTAGTCGTTTTGGGCATCCCATGTACTCTTGCTTTGAATTTACTAGAACCTTCAACAACGATGAGATCCAAGCCTCCTAGTCATCCTTCTCGACGACTATTCTCATACTAGCCCAAGCTACTTCTCGAGCAATCTATTATCAACCAACTCGAACCATCCCTCGAGTTATCAACATGCTTGGAATGATCCCTACCTGGATTACGCCATGACTACATCACATCATACTTCGCTTCATCGCATCATAGCAAAGTCCCATCTCAACATCATGGTTTGCCTCATCGCATCATGGCAAAGTCCATCATCATCAAATCTATCCATATGAGCTTCCATATCCGCTTCATATGCCACAAGCAGCTTTCACCATTTAAAAGCCTTTCCACTTAACTTTTGAATTATCTTCGATCAACTTGCCCAAATCAACTACTAGCTAATTTGAAACAATCAAATTAATCATAAACGAATCATTAATCCAAGCAATCAAACATTCAACAAGATCTAATAAGCAATTACAACAATAATGGCAATTTGGTAATTAAAGTGTCCAAATCTAACAAGTATAAATCATAGGCAAATGTCTCTATAACTTGATGAATGAACTTATACAAGTAATCATGTAGCAAAATAGGTGTCAAAACTTCATAGATGATAGATCTACATGCAGACTTTAGGAAAATGCAAGAAATCACTATCTTTAACGCATAAACAAGCCACCAATCCAATATACTCCCTTAGGTCCGTGTGAGAGATAACTACCACTCACCGAATCACCTAAACAACTCAAAAACAATCAACTCTAGATCTGGACAGCAAGGAATCAAGCTTGATCCAGTAAAATCTCGCTTCAATCGATGGAATCTCTCTTTGTTGGACGAAGATCTTCAACTTTGGCTCTTGGATCTTTGATTTGATCTTCAATCTTGGATGGATGTTAGCACTAGATTAGAGAGGAGAAAAGAAGTGAAGAAGTGTTGTAGTCGAGCTCTCAAAATGGCAGCACTTCGTCGCTTCAAAATCCGGTGCCAAAAAGTGAGCCAAAGCCCTCTATTTATAGGCTGAATCCTTATCTCGTCTGCCCATAAGTCGGTCACGACTTAACCCATGAGTCGTTCCCCCTATAAATCGTCCACGACTCACGACTCAAGCCAGCCTACGACCTACCGACTCACCTCAACACAGCACAACCCATACACGACTCAACACACACAGCTCACGACTCATACGACTCAACACACACGGCCTAGCAACTCACGACTCAACCTCAAGGCCGCACAGTTCCTAACTCCTAAGTCGTATGACGACTTAACTAGCATGCCGGCCTAACTCTAAGCCGATCTAACATGCGCACGACTTAACCAATGTGCGACTCAACACAGACACAAGGTCACACAACTTAACCCTATATGCGACCTAACGACTTAGCCTTATGGCCGACCTAGCCCCTAGCCGACTTACGACCTAACCTTAAGTCGCCGATTCAATTGAGTCGATTATCTCCTTAACCCCACTTAGTTTTCCCTAGGTCGGTTAATCCATAAACCGTTAGCCCTTAAGTCGGTCACTACCTATGAGTCGCTCGAATCTATAGGTCGGTCTTCTATGAGTCGGCTAACATCTATAGGTCGTTCAACACCTTAACCCGGTAACCTTAAGTCGCCTAAGCCTATGAGTCGGCCAAACCTTATAAGCCGCTAACCCTATGAGTCGGCCACCTACCTTAAGTCGCCCCATACGACCTAAGCTTCCCACGACTTAAGGACCACACGAGTTAGCTTCCATACGACTTAAACTATGGTCGACTCAAACTTTAAACGACTTAACAACAAAATGATTTTAAGCATATAGTTAAACAATGTTTCGATCCGTAAAAATACGGGTCGTTACATGAGAGCTGCTCAAGATCATCAGAAGAAATATGCAGATAAGAGACGAATACCATTAGAATTTGAGATCGGAAATTTAGTTTTTATCAAAGTTTCCCCAATCAAAGGTGCTATAAGATTCGGTAAGACGGGAAAACTTGCTCCGAGATATATTGGTCCATTCCGAGTGCTAGAAAGAATTGGAACGGTAGCCTACAGGATTGAGTTACCAGAACGAATGTCTGGGATTCACAATGTATTCCATGTGTCTCATTTAAGGAAATATATTCATGACCCATCATTGGTGGTAGAACTAGTTGTTCAGAAAGATTTAGAAGTAGAACCCAACCTGACTGTAGTTAGAGATCCTGCTCAGATTGTAGATCAAGACGAGAAGCAGCTCAGGAACAAAGTGGTGAAACTCGTCAAGGTGCAATGGAGTGAGGATCCCAGAGATTGTACCTGGGAAACTCTTGATAGTTTTAGAAAAGATTATCCTAATTTTTGTCCGGATAATTTGTAATGATGTTAGAATTGACTGTTTGATTGTTTTGTATAGATGATATGTATGTTTGGATTGATAATATTAAGTTTTTGAAATTAACTGTTGTTTAAATTTCGGGGACGAAATTCTTTTAAGGGGGGAGGAATGTGACATCCCAGAATTTTTACCCCATTATTATCATAAGTTTTTGATCAAATTTAAATAAAATAAAATATTTTCATTCATAAATAAATAAGCTGTTGGATATTATTAGTTGTATATGGGTTATAAAAGAATTTATAATTTTAAAATATAAATAGACTCTTTAACAACATTTAAAATTAAATCTGTTTTATTTAATTAAATTAAAGTTGTGTATAAATGGCATTTAATATCAGATATAAGAATGTAGTTAATAAAAATAAATACAATAATACAATTCTTTTCATATTAAATATAAATATAAAATACATAGGTGCAAATACATTACAAATCCAATATTGAAAAATTTAACTTTTAAATAAAAATAAGATTTAAGTAGTTGTCCATATTGTATGTTTAAGAATAATATTTACAATAAGCTTATAAATATTTAAGTATACATAAACATAAGTACAAAATATGATGTGAATAAGATATAAATAAAGGTGTTAACTATGTAAAGACAAATATACATAATTTGTCAAAAACAAATGTAAAGTTTGTGTTTAAGTTATAAGATAATAAAACAAAGTTTAACAGCAAACATTAGTAATATGCTAGCATAAACAATAAAACAAAACATGCAAGCAACATTGATCTAAATGTTAACATAAGTATGTTTAAACAAAAATCTGCAAGTATGAAATTATGAATACATCTTAATACAAATACACTGCAAATACCTTTGTACAAAATTGTGTCAGCAATGCATTATAATGTAAACCTATATGAATACATTCAGTACAGACAAAACCTGAAATAATGTTTGTGACAGCAAACACTATGATATGTTAACATATATGTTAACACAAACATTAATTAGCATAACAATCTGCCAAATATATAATCTCCTAGCCGAAATATGTGATAGATCTCAGGTTTTAGTACAAAAATAATGTATAATAGGCAAGATATTTTATCAAACCAAATCTTGTGCAAGAAGACAGCAGGCATGAAAGTTATAAATATTTGTATACATCTTCTTATTCCTTAACTCATATGTATCTTCAAAAGCAAAAGAAAACTTCATAAATCTGGGAAACAGCAAAAGAAAGAAAAAAAATAAACAAATTTCAAGTTCAAAGGCCAGAAGCAATAAGGTTACAGGAATTTCAAAACTGCATATTATCAAGCATATTCAAATTCAAGCTACAAGTTTCTTGCATCATCCTCGGTTCAACTGCAAACTTGAGTGAGTAAACTAACTTTTTGAAATTTAATTTTAATAATTGACTTATGAATGAATTACTATGTTTTTATAAAGATGTTCTGTTATGTTTGTAAACTTTGGATATCTGTGTTTAATAATAGCATGAATACTGTAAGTTGAATTTACAATACATATAAAGTATAATTATAGTAAAAATTCAAATAACTTAAATTGAAAATTTGAGTTTATATATTGATTTAACACACAGTAATATGATTTTTAAGACAAGAATCAAAAATTTTGGCTAACTATTTATAGAGCAGTTCATGAATGAACTGTAGAAGCTATTTCATGAATATCAGGTGATTCACTCAATGATTAATGATGAAAATTTATATGAAGCTTGTGTATAGATTATAGATCACTAGAAAAATGCTAAAAAAATTTATGAAAGTAAGATTTTTGAAGATTAATCAAGAGTAGGGTTTAAGGTCTGTATCTTTTGGGTTCTGTATTTTTGATGATCGCGACAACATAGCTTCACCGAGTGTCATAGGATTTGGGTAGAGGCTCGAGTGGGGTGTTGGCAAGGTTCGGCCGAAGCCACGTCACCTCAGAAGGTCGTGGCGGTGAGTACGAGGTTTTTTTTGTCAATTGTGTTTCTGGTTACAGTTCGACTTTTAGGTGTATTTTGATTTTGGGGTGGTCGTGCACTTTTGGGCGGTGAATTCGAACGAGAGGGGAGTTTGTGATTTGTGGGTGGTGTCGCGTCGCAGTGGCGCGGTGGTGGACCGCCGTGCACGTGCACGGCGGTGGAGGAATTTTCTGCTCATGGTCGACTCGAGTGTAACTCGAGTTAGTCGCGTGTTGGCTTCGGGATTGATCTGGGTCGAGGGTCAGGGTTGCGCGTGGGTTAGCAAGTTTCAACTGTTAAACTTTAAGCCTCTAAAAAAAAGTAAGAAACAGGAGAAGAAGGGAGACAGAGAGGGAACGCGTGAGAGGTAAGGGATGGACTCGAGACCTACCCGAGTTGAGCACGATGTATGCTTCGAGTTTTCCAATGCCTGGAATTTTGTTAACTGTAATTTGAAGTTAAAGTATTTAGTTAGGTAAGTTAAGTATTGATCAAAGATACTGCTTATAAACCAGTTAATACATGATGGACTTTAAAGTTTTATAGAAAAAAAGAAGAGTAATTAAGTTAATTTCGAAGTAAATTAAGAATATAATCAGTTTTATAAATAAGTAGTTCAAAATGTAATTGAATTTGTAATTAAAGATTTTAATGATAATCTTGTATAAAATCAATTGTAATGAAGAATTTAATTTATCATTGATAGTTAATAAATTAACAAATCATAGTTAACAGATTAAATAATTAATTAATGATTAAACGATTAAGTTAATTAATAATTAATGATTAATTAAATAAATAATAATAATTAATGGTGTAATTGAGTTTTATAAATCAATAATTAAGGTTGTTGATTAGTAATTAAGAATTAATTAATTAATTAAGTGAATAATTAATAAGCAGTTAATGAATTGAAATAAGTTAATTAATTAATAATGAATTAAGCAAGAATAAAATATAATTTACTCTTGAGTATGCAATTAAGTTTAAAACAAATCAAACTTGTTGATATGAATCGATGATTTTATTTGATTGCCTCTGATGTTTATTTATATCTCGTGGTGTTCTGTGATATTCTGGATATATCTGTGATGATTGTGTATGATTTATCTGTATTTAATTATTATATGATTTATCTGATGTTATTTATCTATGTTAAATCGCTATATGAATTCAATTGTTAAATTTAAACTGTTAAGTTAATTAGACAACTCGGACTTTAAAATGGCGTTTGGATTTCGATGAGACCGGGATCGGGTATCAATTGATATTCCAAAAACCACATCGATCCAAATTAAACGTTAGGTCGTGTAATCTCAAGTGAAGATCGAGATGGTGTTTTCAGAATGCAAGGGTTATCGTCGTTAACTCTGAGGGTGATTCCAAAACGAGTGTAATGAGATAATGCCTTCGGTTTCGTTCGAACCCGGAACGAACTTGTATGGATTGAATGCTTTCAGCACATCGTCGGGCGGACGATGAGCATTCTAAGAAATATGTTCTAAAAAGGTAAACGCAGCCTCAAGCCTCATCAACCGGGAATGGCTAAAACATGGGATGTGCAGCAAGGTTAGGTGGGTCATGCCCAAGTAGGACGAGCTATACCCCTGTCTAGATGTCCCTTTTATTCGGCTGTGTGGGCGGTTGGTCTGCAGCCAACTGCGGGGTTATCTTGTTCGGGACTGTTCAGTAAGGAATGGTTCCGGCCTTGTGTTGCAGGGGAGTTAGGGTGGCTCCTCGGTACTGTGATCTAGACCACGTACTGTGACGGGCGGTACCCCAGTAGCCCTGCCATTGTATGGGATCCAATTTTCAATAAGCGTCGTACGTTTTGATTGTGCCCAACTACGTTGGAATGTGAGATGTAAGCATTTCAGCTATTTCTGTATTTTACTTGAAAACCCTAGACGCTATTATAATATCATTGGATTTCCTATAAAATGTTTTGGTTAGCGTAAGGTAAAAACTTACCCGTATTTATTTGTGGGGAGTCTTACGTGATACCTTTATTTTCAAATGTTTTTCAAAGTTAAACAACTTTAACCCGTTTACTCATACCAGACCCATGTCTGACCCGGAGTTTATTTTTGTTTTTTTCATAAACTCTCGGGTACCCAAATTTTTACGGGTAGCCAAGGGATTCAGGTTAGCTTTGACGAATTTTGGAGGAGCAATGGAGCAGGAGGCTTCAACGTTGTAGATATATATATAGTTCCGCTGTGTTGGTATCTCTGAGTCATATTGTTTGAGTTGTATTGTATCGAGTTGTATTAACTAGACAGGTGTTTATAACTGTCTAGTATGTGATGTACTATATGTATCACTCTGATTGATGTTATATATTATGAAAATACTTATGTGTTTAATATATTTTATTCGTTCCGCTGTGAGATTCTGATGTTGTTGTTCTTTCTTTTCTTTTCTTTTTCTATTTTCTACCCCTTTCTTTCTTATTGATGACACGTCTTCCTGGACGTAGGAAGCCGGGTCGTCACAGATTCATTCTGTCAAACTAGCACTATCATTCATTTTTATAGGCTAAAAATATGTTAAAATAAATTAGCATGATACACATACAATGCTATATTCATTTTTGTAGTTCAAAAAATGATATATTAAACTAATATAAATGAACATGGTGCTATATTCATTTTTTATAGTTTAAAAATGATAAATCAAACTAGCATTATCATTTCTTTTTATAGTTTAAAAATGCTAAACTAAATTAGCATTATACACATATAATGCTATATCTGTTTCCACTTAAAAATAATACTAGCTTTAGCATTTTCGACTATTAATTGTTCAAAAAAAATTGATCGCCTTCAACACTGTCGTCATCGCCATCCAATCCACCTCGACCACACTATCATCGGCGCCATGACTTGACCATCGCTGCTACACCTCCAAACTCTTCTCTTCCATCGCCTTCCAATCCACCTCGACCAACCACCTCATCGCCTCTTAAGTTGCTGCCATCTCATCGTCTCGACCAACCACCATCGCCATCCCAAGCCGTTGCCACCTCATTGCCTCCTAAGCCTCATTCGCCATGACGTCGCCTGCCAAGCCGTCATCATTTTAGTCGCCCTTGATAGTGTTGCGATGTATTTTTACAGCAAGTTTGGCCTTCGTACTAAATAAAAATTGTTATCCTTGCGTCAAATTTTATCTTTATCTTTGTCATTCTCCCTATTTTCCACTTTTACAAATATATTAAACAATGTTTCAAGACAATTAACCCATATAAATGGACAATGCTTGCATGGTGAATATAAATCCCAATACCTACTTATGTGAACATTAATCGTATGCATCTTGTTATGTTGCACAGTACACTTATATATACACATAAGTATGTATTGATATACTCAAAACATATAAATGTTAAATTAATTAACATACATTAATTACATCAAGATAAGTTGGAACCCAGTGCATAAGGCTCCCTCACAATAGCGGACTCTGAGATGTTGATAATGTACGCATCATTTCCCTAGCATTGCGAAGAGACTGTTTCTGGACTCGAACTTGGACGTCTAGATCATCATGCGGCTGACCTAACCGTTACGCCAAGGCTCCACCTCATTAATTAAATCAAGATAATTAAATAAAATATGATTTTATTTAAACTAATTAAATTGGATTTAATACAAGCATTAGAGTTCATGGGTCTACTAAGATCAAATAGGGATATTATTAGAAACAATTTACCCACTGTGAACCCAAATCCAACACCTTCAACCGTTGAAAAAACCTCACAATATGTAGAATGAATCGATATATATACAAAGACAGGGATAGAAATAACCTCTTCTTCATATCCAAAATAGAAGCATTGGCGATGTTTGAATTTATTTCGAACCACATTCACGATTAGGAAGAGCATGGAGAAAATTATAGAGATTGGTGGGTAGTATTTGGAATATGAACACGGCGATGAAGATTATTAGTGAAGAGTTCAGTGAGAAAAAATGTGAAAGAAGAGTGTTGGTAGGGCAATGTACGTTAAAGTAGAAGATAAAAAGACAACCGATGCGATTGAATGAATTGAAATTAATTAGATTAGGAACTACAAGGGATTAAAATAAAATCATACACTTAAAATAAGGAAAACAAAGAATTTAATTTTGTAAATTATGAAAAAACAGAAAAATGAAATAGGAGGGATCCAACTTTTATATGTATAGTATAAGGTAAATGTGTATTTGTGCATTTGGTTTGCGTTCACATTTTCTTTTTTGAAAAAGTGCACAGCCAAACAACCTGAAATATTTGCAGCTTTTTCTTTAAATATTTACAAATAAAAAACTTCAAATATTTGCCTTTTTTCTTCAAATAAACTTAAAAGACTGGGTCTCTTATTTATTAAAATTGTTTTTAAGAAGCGACAACTGTATATTTTGGAACTCAAAGATAATGTATTACAAAAGTTCTCTCGCTTATCCATTGTTTGAATAGGATAAAAATACCTAGATTGTGAAATCGGTTACAATTCTACTTCTACATTTATTGTATAATTCATTTTTGTATTAATCCCTATCTTTAAAATTATTCTATCTATTATTTTGAAAGCTCTTTTACCTTCTTTTTCATATTATTTTTATTGGTCTTCATACTAGTATTACTTTTATCATATTCTATCCATTTACAAACGGGGCATTAAAAATTTCGAAAGAATATTTATCAACAAAAGACACAGATTTGTACCACAGGAAATGTACTGATAGCGTTATCATTGGCTATCATTTTATTTTAACCATATACTGAACTAACACAGCATAAAACACAAGTCCAGAAAACAACACAAATTAAAGACAAAGAAATTCTTCAAGAAAGAGCAATAAAAATCAAGAATATAAACATAAAGCAACACAAAAACATCCAGGAAGAAATGTTACAAGTCGTTCATTTTGAAATTGAGAGACCAAACTCATAAATTTTATGTTCTCACCTTTGTACCAGACAAGGACGCCAAGAATAATAAACCACAAATCAAACAACATTGCAAAGATGGTATACACACTATAGATACTCAGAAGGATTTACATTGATGTTATTATACTACAAATATAATGTATTAAAAAAGCATATAAATCATTCTTCGGGCATTCGACTGGCTGTAAAAATATATTCATCAGTCCAGAATATAAAGAGATATCAACAATGTACAGTTGCAGCAGCAGCCGGTCCATAAAAAATCACTCTGTAACCAAAGAAACAGTCAGTCCATTAATATTCATTCATTTGAACTTTTTTCCATAATATAGTCAGGAATTTTCACACTACACAGATTGAGAATTCTCGTCCAAAGCTCAGGAGGGACTCCCCGTAGTCGATCTGCAACATCCATACGATGTCGATTCTTAAGCTCATTAATCTCATTCTGTTGTTCAACAAGCAAAGCTTCCAAATTGTGCACAATGGTGTCGAGATCTTCCATATCACCCAAGCTGTGTATTGAACTTAAACCGGTACATTTACAATTATGATTATTATTATTATCATCGGCTTTGGTTGGAAATTCGTCGCTACCATGTGAGCGAGTAGAGTGAGCAAAGGCATTAGGGGAATTTCCACTGGAACCTTTAGGGGAATCGGACCAGTATCGTCTGCCGGATGGCAGCCTTTCAAGAACAAGAGCTGACAGAGACTGATCGAGATCGTTCGGTAGATCATGGACTTCGTCGATAGTTTCAGACTCTTGTATGTCTGAACTTGCGTTGGTGGTGTTTTTGTTGGCATGGTCGTATTCTGAAGCCTCTCCTGGGGCCCACTCCGGGACATGGGCTTGTATTTCTGTGTCGATCATTGCAGCGATAGCTGTAACATCTTGATCGCTTAAGTCTAACTCGGAAACCATTTCGGTTGCAACACTTATTGATGTGTCTGCTTCTATGTCGAATGGGAAATGAATGTTACGAATTTGACCTAAACAAAGAATGAATTTGATTATGATTTCGATATCTTGTAGAATCATTTCAGTTTGTCGAAAAAAGATCTACCATCATGAAAGTGAACGTATTTTTATTCTACCGCAATATCTGTATTCATAGACAGACCTCAAAAAAAAAGCAATAAAACCACAAAATATCAAGCCCATGCGAGGGTTATTTTATTGTTGATCTACAAATAGCTGCACGTCTATTTCATAGTCCTAAGTAACATCTCCACCATGTTTCTGCTAAAATATAATCCAGAACTAGAAGCAAAAAAGCTTCTCTTATTATTATTCTATTGTAAAAAAAACATCTCAACTTTAAATATAAATCATAAACGTTATAGGCAAAATGAAGCAATTTGGTTACGACAAACTGAAGATATTTGAAAAGACCCTCTCCCCCTCTCTTTCTTTCTTTTTTTCTAAATAAAAAATAAATAAATAAACTTGTACAAATTTCATTCAAAAAGTAGCAAATCTAGTACAAAATTACAACAAGATGGGTTAAACAACAAAAATTGCTGATTAGCAACTACAAAAAAGAAATGGAATTTGCATCCCAATCCAGCCCATTACCGCTTAAAAAAAGCCCACATCTAACTTTAAAAAAACTCCTCATGCACCCAAAAAAAAAGCCTTCGTTCTTGATTGTTTTCCACTGCATTTATAGGTTGAGTTGCCTTCTTTGGTAGAAGATACAGTCAATGTGCATGTATTCTCACAGTTGAGTTAGTTTCCCAACTAGCCTTATATGTCGTCTACAAAGACAAGCAGGAGAGATTCTAATCAACACGGGGGGTGGCCATGGCTCCCATTGATACTTTTTTTTTTCATTAACTACGCAAACATACTTTTTATTTAAGCTAGTAAACTGATGCCCACAATCTGCGTAAGCGTATACTGCTGATTGTATATCATTTAAATAATAAAATTCAATTTCAAATCAATATATAAAATTCACACTAAAAAAAGACAGTAACAAAAAACTACACTGATTTACGTCATTCAAAACTATTATTAAATAACTATTTTTGGGTTCACATGTAAGGACAGCTAACTTAAATGGCAAGTGATATGATGCTCTAGGCTGAGCTCTGAGCTCCTTGAGGTCATGGATTTTGAACCCCCAAGATATCGATATGAGTGCCCTGCGCATCAATTTTATTATCAAAAAAAGAAGGGGTTCACATATAAAATTCTCATTTAAAATTATTCTTATTTAAAAAGGCGGAAATAAGTATTGTAATCGTAAACAAACATACGAAACATACGTGACGTTAAAAGAGAGAGAGAGAGAGAGAGAGAGAGAGAGAGAGAGAGAGTGAGAGAGAGAGAGAGAGAGAGAGAGAGAGCGAGCTCGAAGGACGGATAACAAACAAATGAAACGGCACAATTTGAAAATTAAATTAAATAACAATGCGCGAAGTGTAAGTAACTCGATTAAAGGTTGAAATTTCTAGTATGCGTTGCAATTAACATAGACAGACAGATGCAGCATAGTTGAAATTTCGAGTATAAGCTAGAAGAACAATTCTGTCGTTTTTCAAGACATTGTTGAATCATATGAAATGCGGTCCAATATTGACTGTAAATAGATGTCTAGATATAGTACTTCAAATTTATAGCCAACAACGTAGCATAGATGATAATTACACTGATCTTCCTTGATAGTGGCATATTTTAAGCACACCTCTTATGTAACCCCTGCTTCAGCTTTTGTGACCAAAAAAATATAAAAATAAATAAAATTTTGTGTACAAAATCTATTTCTGATTGGCGACTAGTATATACATATTTGATCACTCATATTGGTTTTATGATTTTGAATGAATTACAAGTTTTGAAACAATCAACGGTTGTGTTTGGCTTGAAAATGAGTTTTGTTTTTAGCGTTTTCAATATGCATGGCAAATGGCATGGAAGAAAATGAGGAGTTGAAAAATCCTGGTTATTTTAACAAAGGGGTTCCCAAAAAAATCAATTTTATATGTAAAATTCATTTTCCAAGCCGACAATCTCCACCTTTCTCTTCTTCCGTGTATTTTCAAGTACATGTTGGAAATGTAAAACATAAAACTCGTTTTCAAATCAAAAACTACCTAAATTTTTATATGAATGATCTTTATAGCAAATAGACTATAACTACAAAATTTTGTTCATTTCGAAATATTTAGATGCAAAAAACAAAAAGGAGTGACTACATATGAAAGTGGGTTAAGGAACACACGCACTCTTACAGCATACATATATATAGGATGAGTTCCTCTACACCCTCTCCGCCACACTACATCGACACCCATATGATTATTTAAATATAAACATGTGGTTGATATCCGGAGGCTAGTGATGGTGCTAAATAAGAGGGGTTGTAGATCCTAGCTCGTGTGTGTGTGGCGCGCGCGCGTTTGTGTGTGTGTGTGTATGAGTTAGGATCGGCTACACCTTAATTTAGCTACACCTCTAGTACCCCTTGATTTTCACCACATGTTTGGAATTAAATAATATAGTTAGTGGAAAGAGAGAGAAAATGGTATTATTTAATTCGGAATATGTGATGGAAATCAAGGGGTTAGAGGCGTAGACAAACTGAGTGTAGCCAGCCCTTGCCATATGTGTGTGTGAGTACAATTAGTGAGCTTTAGCATTTGAAATATATTAAGCTGTGACAGCTGATTTTGTTTATTCTTGTTTGAGTTTTCAAGTATTTGAGACTGAAATGCAACGACTAAAGTACGCATAAAAAATAGTATAATAGCGGGTTTTTTCTTTGAACATAAATACCCTAGTCAGAAAAGGTATCATATAAAAGGTAAAAAAATGTTGTTACGGTGATTTTTCTTCTTCTTCTTTATTTAAGACTAAAATAGTTATCGGTTACCTTATAAGCAGCTATAAAGACAGTTACAGAAAGAACAAAGGTTGAACGTGTAACTGAAACGAAAGAATCTGACACAGGCAGAATAAAAAAACAGTACTCTGGAAAAGAACGCTTTCCACTGATTAAGAAAGTGACTTTAAGATATGTATGAAACCTGTTGAGTCTGCAATTCGCAGTTTTAGAAATATTGTATTGATATCTTTCCTTTGTCCCTCGACCGTGAAATCTATACCAGGCATAAACGGTGCTTCTAATTCTTTTTGTGGATGATCTATAATATTTATATTGGATGGACCAGCAACATCTGCGTCTAAAATGCCACAATCTGAGTATGCATATAATAAAATAATAGAGGCTATTGAAAGCTAAGAAAATAGCTGTGATTTCCATTATAACTTACCAGCACTGTTCAGATTTGATCTTAATGAATGACTGACATTATCATCTTTATCTGATAAGAGAAATGGATCCGTTAACAGTTCTTTTGCTGATAGCCTATCAGATGCATTGGCAATGCATTTCTCAATGAATTGTTTGACTAAAGGATCTTGCACTTTATTTAGTGATGCGGGTTTGATTCCCTAGAAGAACAAAATTTAATCAAATTAACTGTTAGTTTCATTGAACTAATTTATTTTTGCATTATATCAAAAGAATGAACCAATATCAGCAAAATTATTCGTTCAACTCAAAATACTCAGTTGAAATAAACAGGCTGATTTAACTCAAAACTAACATGAGATGGCAGGAGGAAGTAAGTTCCTGCAGTAAGCAGAGTTATCATTGCGTGCTATAGCACAAAATAGCCCATAGAGCAAGGTGTGCACTATTTAAGCGCACCTGTCATCCATAGCGCAAAATAGCGCACTATTTTGTCAAAAGTGCAAAATAGCGAATAGCCCAAAATAGTACGTTATTTTGTTTGTTTGTTTATTTTAGGTATGTAAATTTTAAAAAGCCCAAATAAAATTGAATGACACAAACTAGGACATAGGTACACTAATCAATCATATCTCTTTCTTAATAGTTGGAATAGAAGCGCAATCTTTTGGTCCAACTGTGAAGTTTCAAAAATACTCTTATATACAAACAAGAGGTTAGAAGTTCAAATGCCGTAAAGAACAAAAATCAACACCTATTTTCATATTTAATTCTTAAAGCGTAAACAAGATAACAACTTTGAAACCATATTTCGACAAAATAATTATAATTTTTTCCATCCTTTAATATATTTTTTATCAAAACTACGTAGAAATTCTACATTTAATAATTTTATAAAAGGATTATATATGCACATGCGTTACACGTGCCTACAACTCTCGTTTTCAATAATGAATCAAAATCGAAGAATGATCATGATTCCTTCAAAATTGAATGTAGTTGGTTGGTATGCGTATCATACTCAAAACATCCAGGGGAAAAAGTTAATTGTTTTGTTTTTCTATGACTACATTAATAGGTAGAAATTTTATAACCCTAATAATTAATTTTAAATTTGCTAGTGATGCTATTTACCTCGTGTAATGCTTTCTTTACATCATTTTAATAGTTTGTAACATTGGATGTTGTTGATATTGAAAAACAAAATATAAAGGTTGAACATCCTTTTCAGTTAAATTCTTTTGAATAAACTCTTGAAAGGATAATTCTTTTGATAAAACATTAAGAAAACATCAACTTTCATACATTAAAAGTGCTACTTAACAAACACTTTGAAAATGACCTTATAGACACAAAAAATTTGGTTGTACAAAAATTCAAATTACTCGGTAGAAGCTACCAAATTTTGATGCACAATCAATGACGCTATTTTCTAATTTGTTTCATGAAAAATTAGTCATTCAACATAGTTATAAATGTTTTAATTTATGATATACCACTACCAAATATGATATTGATTTTATATAGATTCATATAAAACTCAAGTCTCTTTTTCATACCAAATTTATACCAAAAAAAGAATATAAGTTGAAATCAATATCAAAAGGTTACATTAAAAAAAATCTAAAGATATACTAAATATAATAAAATTACGATTCAACATAGAGATTTATGATAAACAACAATTTAAATAGTCGATCTCAGGTAGGAAAAAATAAAGAATATGAGGAAGATAAATCTCTGGAAACAATAAATAAATTGTTAAACGGGTTTACTCACGATGTAGTGTTAAAAATTTTAAAGCATGGTTCTAAAGTTTTTAAATTGAATAAGAGGCTCCAACTAATAATTAACACTGCATATTAAAATGTAAATTCCATTCTATAATTGAACTAGCGTAAAATTTGATAAACTAATAGTGATAATCACAAATGAGTGATTTGATACTTATAAAAACATGGATCACGGCTACCTTAATCTCATTCAGTATAACATTAAAAAATGAAAATTTTACAAAAGCGAACAAAATAGCGTGTGCTATAGCGCAAATAGCTTATAGCGCAAGCCTTGTGCCATTTTGCACTATTTGCTATTCGTTGTTGACTACCTAGGCAGTAAGCCAAATTTTCAAGTTCGTTGGACAATAAACATAAAAAGTTAATGCAGGAAGGTAGAACTATCAGGTGAATTGTCAAGTTTAAAAGCTACAAGACACACACTCTCAAATTGGGCAGCCACCAAAAATTATCTAACATTAGGGTACTCAGTCTCAAATACAGAAACCCAAAAATCCAGGATGAGTAAGAAAAGAACAGAAAATGAAGCAGTCCGACATTATTATTAATAAAATCAGCATATTTAAATGGCTAATACTACAGTGATAAAACTCTGGATTGTTAATCTAGAGGTCATGGGATTGAATCTCATTAGGATCATTGACCAGTATTAGAAAAAATAAAATAAACAAATCGTATTACGTAACTTGATAGCTTATATATAATTTTTCAGAAAGAAACCGGTTGAGCTTCATAAATGAGTGAAAATATAGTGCTTGGTTGTCGACCAAATATTGATTATTATTTTTTCTACATATACAAAAAAAACAAGATTTAAAACAGTTCAAATGCATGATCATCCAGCTGAATTCCGAAGTTGTGAAACAGATACGAAATCATTTGGATATACGGCTTCTGGATCAAGATAATATATTTCCAATGGGAACTTGAGATCTTCGACATAGATTGCCTCTTTTTTCTAAAGAATCGTGATTCAAAGCAATTAAATTGCATGATCATCCCAGCTTAATGCCAAAGTCGTGAGACAGATGCAAATCGCTTGGGTCTAAGGTCAGTGCATCAGGGGACATATTTTCTCCAGGAACTTAAGGTTGAGAAATGGCTCAACCAATGAAAGAATATATTACCACTAAAAGTAAATCGGTCAATGATTCATGTCATAAATGAAATATCATACTCACAAATTATCAATGCTAGGTGAGGAAGAAGATTAAAGCTGTTCAGTTGATTTTGCTAACAGTGGTGGTGATTTGAACTCTTCTCAAACAGTAGCTCGTGCAATCACATAATTTATTCCCATGTCTAACAAGGTTTGGATTTAGTCCATTAGAGCATCAGTCATGGAACAAAGCTAAAGGGTAGGAGTTTGACATGCTGATGACATTAAGCTATCGAGATATGATACATTTTACTTTAAGGAAAAAAAATCACGAAGAATAATATACTGAAACTACATGAAGGGTCTGATATACCAGCAAATTAAATCAATGTTGAGAGCTCTTTAGTTCATGCAGCAAAGAGAAATATATAAAACTTCAAAAATAATAAACGCAAAACTTACCATGGTCACTTTCTTAAATATTTGTGCTGCATTTGTACATTCTACATAAGGATATTCAAATGTCACCAACTCTAACAAGCACATGCCAAAGGCATAAATATCAACCAACTCATTGTACTCTTCTTCATAAAGTTCAGGGGCCATAAATTCAGGTGTCCCTGTGAGATAATCGCATGTAAGAAACCACTAAACAATATTTAACTTCTTTATAAGCCCTCATAAATAAAGAATACCTATCACACTATGAGCCGAATGTGCTTGTCTAAGGATGGCTGCTAATCCAAGGTCGCCAATCTTCACTTCTCCTTGATTTCCATTTACAAATATGTTATCACATTTCAAATCTCTATGTATAACAGGTGGGTCATGACTATGCAAATAGAGAAGGCCACTCAAAATCTGCCTCGACCAATTCTTCAAAGCTCTAATATCAACATGCTTATGTTTCTTCCGGTATCTATGCATAAATTCTATCAATTAATATCAACAAAAATAATAAGGAGAGACAAAACAGATGAATACTAACTGTCGCAAAGTGCCGGAAGTGAAAACTTCAGTTATGAAATTAATATTGTCTTCTTTAGTATCAACCCAAGAGTTGTAAAACTTGATAATGTTTTTGTGTTTAAGAGTCTTGAGCAAGTGGACTTCTGAATAGAGACGCTCGAGATCTTCGCTATGTCTTAGTACATCATGCACCTTCACTTGATTCCATGCAACCTCTATCCCTTCCAATTCATCAAATGCTTTGTAGCTAGTATATCGTAGTAGAATCAAGGTTCATAATGTCATAACAACATGCTCATGCACTTATTTTCAACATTTCATATACAAAGTTGTTTCCATATAATTTAGTACCGACACCATTATGGACCAATGCTTCCAAAGAAAATGATGGTAAGGATGCATTTTCGAAATAAAAATGAAATTTATGGATGAAAAAGTGCAGAAAACCATGGGGAAGAAAAGAATAGCAAACAACTTTCAAAAACAAAAGTATTAACATAAAAGAGGACAATTGATATGGTCATTATTACGCAAAATCCCTATGTAATGTGAACAAACAAAAGTTAAGACATGTAGTATTTTTGCACCTTGGAATATTCTACATGGTTTGCAAATATTATCCAAGATACGGAGACATCAACCAAATCACGTATTCATCAACTATCATACCATATAGAATACAATTCTCATTTCTGTATATCATATTTAGCAATTAAAAAACATCTTAATCCAAATTTTCCTAAAGGATACACAGTCTTGAAAGCTCCCTTTCCCAAAACCTCTTTGTACTGCATAAAAATTGCAGCAACAGGGGAAATTTTAAAATTTGTACTTCTCAGCAATTCAATCGGAAAAAAAAACAATCAACTTTTACATATTATAAAACAATACAAATTACTAACCCGACCATATCTGCCGGTTGGATCGATCTCCACGAATTCTAGGTCAGGCTCATCCGACGAGGTCTCTTGCTCGTCCTGCATGTTTTAATCCAAACCCTAGCCCTTCAAAATTCAGATCGTATGGGATTAAAAGCTATTGTTTCAGGGCTCAGCATTCGTGATCGTATGCTGAATACGGTAAATTTTGTGAATTATTATTATTTACAAGATTAGGGATTCTAGTAGAAAATAGTTTCAATTTAAAACGAACAAAATGTATGCGGGAGTGTTGATATTGTATACGTAATTTGCTTTGACTTGCCTAATATTTGTTTGTATTTTGTTGTAGCCATTGGATTCTAAAAGGCTATATTCGAATAATATTGCATAAAATTTTAAATTCTACCAAATGGTATCCTATTTGTCCAATTATGGTCTCACAAGTTTCCTTCTTCTCCCAGCAACTTTGGTAATACCTCATGGACACATTGAGAAAAATGTTTGAATGTTCTTCTGTTTTTGCCACTAGCTAGATGTTCTATGCGCATGGTAACTCGTGGTCACGTACTTTTGAAAACCGTCGTCGGAACATCTGCTATGGACATAAAAATGTTTGACGAGCTTGAATGTGAATCGACTTTTACAAATCGGGTGATATTTTTCTGACTTCAATGATAGATATTTTTGGAAAGTGCAACATGTTTTACGAGGCTTGACTACGGATTCTCTCATTTGAATTTTTTAATAATGGATGGTCCGGTGGTTATTAAATAAATTTAAAAAAATAGTCACCGATGATTAACAAATAATTTAGCCATGTTAAATAAATTTAATAGAGTGAGGTAGCTGTTACTAAGCAATGGCTAACAAAGGCTTATTTAGTTTAACAGTTACAATAATTATGGAGTGTTGAATTAATTTAATAAAATTAGTCTTTTATTTACTAACAGGCCTAGCAGTAGTTACTATCATCAATTTTTGATAGCTTTTCCCATTTTGCTTCTCTCGGTGACAAATATATACTACGTCATCACTTATGTCAAACATTTTGTAGTTGGATGTTATGATTTCATAAGAATCTCTACATAAAAAGGTTACGAAAGTAATAGAAATTAAAAAATAAAACACAACACGGTATTTCATTTCACCATTAGTTTATTAAATTCAACGGTAATTGGTTATAAAGTAAGCCAATTATAATACAAAACCTAACTTCTAGTTCCCTTAATTATGGCTAATACTATACAAGTTTATTTATAATTGCTACTAACTAATATTAGACATGAGATCCATTCCAACTGTATCTCTAATGATATTGACTATTAAATACATGTGTGTGTATAACAGTATACTTTTTATAATTATTTTTGGGATAAATATCTTTAAAAAAAATTATTCCTTCAGAATATTTTTGAAAAAAAAAAAAGATAATCCAAAATATGTGTAACTTTACTATTTCAGTTTCAAATAGGGTGCCTTTATCACGAAGCAAAAGGAGCATGCGAAAGGGATATTCTACAAGGGGCACGGACGAGGAAAACTCGAAGGAAGGAAAAATGTTTTTATGTTATGAAAGATGCAGCAAAAGGGGAATGATTCTTTATATATGTTTTAATTTTAGTTGTTTTAAATTGTCTTAAGTATTCTTGAATAAATATTAGTAATTGATATTTAAATAGAAATTAATGTTAAATTTGCGAATATAAAAATCAAATACGTTAAAAAAGGAGTTGGTACACCAAAATTACAAAAATACAACAAACACAATACAAATACATGAAAGAAAATGTAAGTTCTATGGATTAAGGGAAGATTTGATAATCAAACTTTGTCATACTAAATGTTGTGCCTTGTTTATTCTATGTAAACCCTCGGTCAGCTTCATACATTTCATCATCCAAAACAATAGAAAATTCTCTTTTATCTCTTTCCATTATGTTTCGCCAATGTCCTTTTGTCCAATCGTCTTCACACAATTAGCAAAAGCAATATACATTGAATGTGATCTGGTAAAATCTGCATTATTTGTATTGATCTTCGGATTTGGGCTTGCAGTAGCGGTTGGCCTTTCCTGTCTTGAACTAGATTTCTTCACTTGGCATTTGTATATCACATCAATAAGGTTACTCACCTTTTCTTGTGCCTCTTTTTGACAACTTCTACTTTCCCTATTATGAATTTTGGTACCAAAAGATGAGCCAAGATCCAGCCTAAGTATAGGAAACACGGTCGGAAAAAAATTCAGATAGGATGTACCTGAACATCTCAAGATTATTGTTCGTTGTATCAAACGCCTGGGAAACGCAGGAGAGATTAATGTGATTCTTCATTTGGTGTATCAGTGGTCGAGAATGTAGTGAATCTAGTGGCATATGAACCGTAAAATATAATTTGTAATGAATCTACGTTCTTTTTTCACCTTATTCTTTACATAATATTATCACTACCTCCACTTAGTTATGGATACTCTATTAATATCCAAACCATTTAGATATGTATGTTTGTTAGTTTAATATGATAGAGTTAAGGGTGTGCCCTATGAGTAATTATGTAATTTGATTGTATAACTTATTAGAGAATCTATCAAAAAGAAGTACGCTTTTGGTTTCAGTCTTGTATTATCTGCATTGAAATCCTAGGTAATGTTTTTTATACATAAAATACATAAGTTGAAATCCTTTTTAAAAGGTATTTTGTCAATTGTAGTTGCGAATGGTTCCAATTATGAGTGATAACTCATGTTTAATAAATACTTTTCCTTAAATATTCCTAATTAAGGTGTATCGAGAAAAGGATATCGATGCATCCATCCATACTAGTGCACGTAACACTCTCCATACGATGGACGGTGAATTACCCATGACTGGTAAGGACATCAAGGGGTTATGTACTTATGGTTGTTAGGAAAAATCATATAGCAACTCAATGAGAGCCTTTCATAGATCAATTTAACTAAGTTAAAATAGAAGATCTCATTGTAACGATAGTAATCTTCAAATTTGATAGTACTATCGATCTTAAGTAGCTAGGTTATACTTTGATTATGGTCAATCACATGGCATCACGATCAA
The DNA here is from genome assembly GCA_030765085.1 of Allium cepa. Classification (NCBI taxonomy): domain Eukaryota; kingdom Viridiplantae; phylum Streptophyta; class Magnoliopsida; order Asparagales; family Amaryllidaceae; genus Allium; species Allium cepa. The sequence continues at coordinate 749,679,131 of CM060931.1, read as the reverse complement.
GTTACAGCCGTAGTTGGGTATATGTCGAACTATTTGAAGTTAAATAGTACTCAAGAGAAGATTCATCTCCTTTGTTGTAGAATGTTAGTATTATCGTAATTGATGGTCAAATTAAAGCCAAAATCCTTGGTCAAAGTGAAATATTTAATTGATAAAATGTTATCGGATTGAACAATGACTTTAAAGTGGTCTACACAATTAACTATGGATATTAGTAGAGGATTTGACCATTTACCAAAACTCGAGATATCTCAATGATACAGTGATGACGAAATGAAAATTTGCCAAAAATAGCGTTACAAGATACAACTTAATCATTAGAAATTGGATTTCATCTAAATGATCTATAAGTAACTGAACTTGTGTCTAATACCGTATTTCTCCATAGTTCATACAGGCTTCAATTTAAATTATTTAAATATTGACTGGTTAAGGACCGTTGACTCATGTGGTATGATCTCTAAACACCGTTATAGAGGTATTGGGTTCGATCTTTCGAGACATCAAAAATGAGTGTTCTACTTGAATAAAAAGGTACGATTCCTATTATCAAAAAATTGTTTAAATATTGATCGAGGATCGAGTTCACACCAAGATGTCAGCTGTAACGATCCGTATTTTAAGTATCGGAGGACGGTAAAATATTTTTTTTTTATTCGTATGAGGTCGTATAGTTCTATAATTTTAGCATATGACTCTTAGGGACATTTTCTACATCTGTGTTTTTTTTTCAAAATTTCTATGCGGCCATTTTGACCGTGAAAACCTTATTTGGTCTATAACTTTTGATATGTGTCGAATTAGGGTCTCAAACTAGTTCTATTGCTTTAGGGTGATGGTTTTTCATTTCATAGCGTGGTCATAATAGAAAAATAGACTTACGGTTCGAAAGTTATGGGTGTTTTAAGTTTTAACAACTACTGATTAGAAATTAAGCTCATTAGTTGGTCCATTAGTCTAATCAGAGATTAATATAAATATGGGTTGTAGGAATCAAATTAAAACTTTCCTTCTCATTCTAAATCAGGTCTAAACCCTAATTAGCCCTACATTCATCCTAATTCATTCAAATTGCTCTCCAAATCAAACAAAATTGTAGATTAAAGATTTGATCCTCAATTAGAAGATGGTGATAATCCATTTTCTTGATTTGGAGTGCATTTCTTTGTTGTCCTAATTAGATCTACATGCAAATTGGTTGAATTTGATAATTCGTGAGTGATTTATGACTTCTCACTATCTTATCCATGTTTTAATAGTATAATTATAAGTTTTAGCATGGTTTTGATCCTAAAACATTTTTCTAACTTTAATAACATGTTAACATATGTTTATGCCCTAAATTGATGAATTCTAATATAACCTCTAGGAATTGTTCAATAATTCACCACACTCATGTTAGCATGTTCATTGTTGCTTAGATTTGGATCAGGAATTGCTTGAATTCTATGTGTTTTTCATTTGATTAATTGCATCGCATGTATGAATAGATGTAATTGTTGTGATTATATGCTTATATGTTGTGCTTTGATGTTGTTTGTTAGTGTTTTAGATACATAGGAAGATAGGTTAGTGAATTGGACAAATAGAAGGTAAAGTTGGTCGGAATTGGACGAAACTTAGAGGAGAGATTCTAGAGCAAACCAGGAGCCTACATGATAATTTGCATCTCATTTGGAGTTGAAAGAAAGACTCGGTATTGAGTTATTGAGATGAGTCGGCACCGAGTTATGGGGGAAGGAGCTATGAGTCGGTCTCTTGCATGGTTGGATGGAGCTTGGTCCGAGGAGTTGTTCTATAGCAGGATGTTGGGAATTGGCTAAGTGTTGGAGTAGAGGCCGGGTTATCTCTAGTACTAGAAGATAGGGCTTTAGATTGGGGGCCGAGTTATTAAGGAGCAATGAATCAGGGTCTAACGCACTTGAAAAAGAGTACTAGTCAACTTAGCTTCTTGGAGGCTAAGTAGATGAGTTGTATCGACCAATAGGGATGAGTCGGCACTGAGTTAACATGACATGGGACATGGAGTTGGAACTTTTAGGGACTGATGTAGAGGTTTTGTATGTCGTGCTGGAGGTGGTGGCTCATTCGTGTCAAGTTGGATGATGATGTAACGACGTAATGAAAAGCTAGAATCTTCGGATGTTGGCTCGTGTTGGGAGTAGGTTCCAAAGATGGTAACTCGTAAAGGAGTGAGTCGTAGGTTTGGGGAATGTGGATAGGTTCCTCATGAATAATGAAAACTGGATTGAGCAAGAAGGGCTCAGTATCCAAATGGAGTAAAAGTAGGCTCGAACGTATGTGCTAAGGAATTGTTGATGCTCAGAATGTTTTCTATTGTAACCAAAGCAGGGGCATTGTAAGTAGGAACGCCCATGGATTAGAAGCGAGGATCTGTATACCCTGGACCTATAGCTTTGGGTCTAGTGTTCAACTTTGGACCGCGAGACACGTATCCAGCTTTGGGTTGCGAGATACAAGAGTACAACAGAGAATCAAGATTTCAATTAGTCCTTGGCGGCAAGGAGCCCATATGAGTTATCATATATTCAAAGCACAGGGATGAGTGATAGTGAGTCTTATTTGATGGTAGCTGTGGTTGCTTTGGTTTCTTTGGTTGCTTTCATTTAGTGGGTTGTCACTCGGGGATATCGTTGGAAGTAGGTACTAGAGATAGGAATATTTGGACATCCACTATGGTATTCTGTATTGTACCTTTATGATGGTGTAAAATAGAATATTATATCGTTATGTACCAACTCTTTGGTTGCAGGGACATGTTAGGTATGGTTCATGTACTCATGTTTCTTACCATATTAGCCTGTATAGTATTTTGAGATATATTTACTGCTCACACCAGACTATTGTTTGACCTATGATTTTATGGTTTGCTTCTTGTTATCTTGGATACTCTTAAATGAGTATACTATATAATAGGTCTAGGTGACGCAGTAGCTATTTGAAGGACGAGCTGGATGGAGTTATCTCATATTATATACTTATACGGATTCTACGCTTATCCCGCCATGCAGCATTGGTGACCCTTGACAGTGACTACTTATACCAATATTTGAGATTATTATTGAGTTTGTTTCTATTGTATAAACTCTATGACATTTGATGTATAACTTTGTGGATACATACTCTGATGATTTGTTCATGTAGTTATTACTGTCTCTTCTATTATATTTGTGATATTATATTTTATCCATGCGTTATGAGATATGACAAGTTATATGCTATGTTTGGTATTATTCATCTTAATGATCGTCCTATATCGGTCGGGCATGATTGCAGCATACTATTTAGTAATTGTCCAAGCCGGTTGCATAAAGCGGTAATCACTTTTGGTATCAGAGCTTTGGTTACGTGATTAACCTAAGTTGATACCACGATGAGTGCTTACTTGTTATAAGTTTGATTTTCAAGACTATATAGTAATATATTTTATAGTATATGTTGCATGCACATGAGAACCATCGACACAGTTTTCTTTATGAGAGACCAATCATTCTTGTTACAGTTGAGAATGAGCTGACATACAAAGAATAATGTGAGATTTTCTTCGGGAGTTGAAGAGGGAGTAGGATCAGGAGCTGCTACGCCTAATTTCCAAGCTATGTTCAATGATGTGATGGCAACGATGATGAGCAATGCTTCTAGTATGGTCGTTGGTGGAGATGCTCTAATACAAGCGCCTAGCGTTGATTTCGTTAAATTGAGCAAGGATTACTCTACCCTTGGAGAGAAGCCATTTCATAGAAAGGAATCAGCTATAGAAGTGTAAGATTGAATTGATACTTGTGAGCACATCTTTAGTGATATGGAAGTGGATGACGCTATGAAGAAGAAGTTAGGCTTCTAGGCAACTTCTGGGGTGAGCTATGAACTGGTGGAACACTGCTATTATTTCTACTCCAGAGGATTAGTTCAGTTGGGACTTGTTCAAGGCAAGGTTCGTAGAAAAGTTCATTCTGGCTGCCCAGAAGTCGGTATTATTTAGAAAGTTCACCGAGCTGAAGTAGGGTGAGGTGTTGGTCTCGGAATATGTTGTGGAGTTTGACACCTTTTCAAAGTATGGGATGTCATTCATTGATACTCCCTTGAAAAGGATGAGAAATTCATCATTGGCTTGGATGACTACTTGGACGAGAAGCCAGTGGAGAAGGCGCTTCACCATGAGAGTTTGTACTCTGAATCTAGGAATACTATTGTTGTTTCTACTGAATAAGAGGAGTCAAAACCATAGCAAGGCTTGAAGGCAAGAAGAAGCGGAATGAAAAGAGAAAGCAGTCCTAAGAAAAGAGTAGTAAAAAGAAGGGGAAATGGAATCTACTTATTATGGATGCAACGAGAAGGGTCATCTAGTTAGAGACTGCAAGACGACTGAGAAGAATAAATACTATAATTGTGATAAGCATGGGAATTTGAATAAGAAATTATTAGAAACCAGTAAAGGATAAGCAGACAGTGAAGGCATATGATTTGGATGTAGTCCCGACTTCGTCGAGTTCTTCGTCGGCAAAGGAGAAGGGAAAGGGAGTCACCATTCAAGGTGTGCTTTCGATTGGTGATGTTCTTGTTTGAGTTTTGTTTGATACCGGTGCTTCTTATTCATTCATTTGTAGTGACCTAGTAGATAGATTGGGATTAGAACCCTAGACAGTAGACCGACCCTTAATTATGACAATCTCGTTGGAGGCTCGACTAGTATGTGCATGTTTTGTAGTGTTTTAGTTTTGTCGAGTCATGGATGTTCTTTTGTTTTTGATTACTTCGTTCTGAATTTCATCGGGTTTGAGGTTATCTTGGGAATGGACTGGCTAAAGAGGCATGCGGCTATAGTAGATTGCAAGAAGCTATTGGTGACAATCGGAGATGTGGATGGACGAACGGTAGTGATTAGCTGCCTAATGGAGGATGGGGTAATGGTTAGCTTTCTATATTCACTTGAGATTCCATAGAGGGGTGGTCATCTAAGGCAATCGCTAGAGAGTGTCAAGATGTTTTTGAGGAAGTGACCGGATTGTCATCGCATAGAGAGATCGAGTTTCTGATTAACTTGGTGACGAAAGCCAGACCTATAGTTATGCCTTTGAGACGTATGGCACCCAGAGAGCATAAGGAATTGAAGATGCAAGTGAATGACCTGCTGAGGAAAGGATCATTCGAAGAAGCATATCTAAGTGGGTTGCACCTGTTGTATTCACAACCAGGGAGGATGGCTCTTTGAGGCTGTGTATGGGTTATCATAAGTTGAATAAAGTGTCAAGGAAGAATAAGTATCCATTCCCATGCATTGTTGACTTGTTCGGTCGGCAACATAGTGCGAAGGTGTTCTCTTAAATGGATTTGACGACAGGATTTCACCAGCTTAGAGAAATGAAGGAGAGTGTGCCAATTACTGCATTTCGTATCCCATCGGGTTTCTATGAGTAGTTGATGGTGCCATTTGAATTGCTCAATGCTCCGACATACTTTGTGGATCTCATGAATCGAGTTTTCAGAGACCAGTTGAATAAGTTTGTGGATGATATTCTAATCTATTCCAGAATTGAAGAGGAGGACAGGACACACTTGAGGATTGTGGTGGAGATATTGTGGAAGTACAAGTTAAGAGCGAAGTTCTCCAAGTATCAATTCTAGAGGGAAGAAGTGAGATTCTTCGGTCATGTCATTTCGAGATAGGGTATAGCGGTGAATCCTACGAAGATGGCAGTGGTCCAAGGTTGGAATCAACCCAAGAATGTTATAGATGTGAGAAGTTTCCTATAATTGGTGGGATACTATAGACGCTTCATCAAAGACTTCTTAAAGATAGCAGTACCATTGACCAATTTGAAAACGAAGAATCAAACTTTTGTTTGGGATGCGAAGTGTGAGCATGCATTTATGAGTCTGAAGGAGAGGTTGACGAGTGCACCAGCGTTGACCATACCAAGTGGAAATGAAGAGTTAACAGTATACACTAACGCTTATGGTACTGGATTGGGTGCAGTATCGATGCAGAATGGAAAAGTTGTTGCCCATGCAAGTCGATAGCTAAACCGCATCAAAGGAATTACCCAACTCATGATTTGGAATTAGCATCAATTGTTTTGCTTTAAACATGTGAAGGCTCTATTTGTTGGTAGAAATGTTTAAGCTGTTTATGGACCACAAATCCTTGAGGTACATTTTCTCTCAAAAGGATCTCAACGTTCATCAACAACGTTGGTTAGAGTTCCTGGTCTCTTATGATTTTAGTATTTCCTATACTTTAGAAAAGGGAATGCGGTCGCCAATGTATTGAGTAGAAGACATGCTGGGTTGGGAGCAATGTTCTTAGAATGGAACCATATAGAGTATATTGTTGGATTTGATTTCAGGCCTCACTGTGAGCTAGAACCTGAAATGTTGGCAAGCTTATAGATTAAACCTACTCTAACAGAAAGGATCAGTACTAGTCAAAAGCAAGATGCTAGACTAGTAGATATCATAGCAAGGATAGGAGAAGGAGAAGAAACCGAAGGCTTGAAGCAATACGAACTCGATTGAGAAGGTCGGCTTCGTAAAGACGGGAGATTGTTTGTTTCCGATGTTGATGGATTACAAGATGAAGTGCTAAGAGAGTGTCACCATTCCAGGTTGACTATTCATCTCGACGATAATAGGATGTACCAACATATGAAGCGAACCTATTATTGGCAAGGTATGAAGAGGGATGTAAGGGCATTCATCTCGAAATATATAAACTATCAATTGGTGAAGGCATAGCAGAAGAAACCTAGTGGATTATTGCAACCATTAGAGATTCCTAAGTAAAAATGGGAGCAAGTATCAATGGATTTTGTAGATGGACTGCCAAGGACTCGAGCAGGGTATGATTTCTTTTGGGCATAGGTAGATCAGTTGACCAAGAGTTCATGATTTATATCCGTCAGGTCAAGTAGAATGGCATCCAAGCTGGCAGAGTTATATGTAAAATGGATAGTATGATTTCACAGTGCGACGAAGAGCATTGTGAGCAACCGAAACTCGTTGTTCACTAGTTGATTTTGGAAGAGCTTACAAGAGGCATTAGGGATGGAGCTGCATCTAGTACATCTTATGACCGACAAATGGATGGGAAGACCGAAAGATAAATCATATATTGAAAGATCTCTTGTGTGCATGTTTTATAGACTTCGGTAGATCATGGGATGATCATTTGCATTTGGTGAGTTTACATACAACAACAATTATCATCCGAGTATTGAAATGGCTCCATAAGAAGCATTGTATGAACGACCATGTAATGCTCCTTCATATTGGTGGAAAGTGGGCGGGAAATTGATACTTGGATTAGATATGATTAGAGAGATATTAAAGAAGATTGAGATCATTTAATTGAATAAAAACTGCTCAGGATCGACGGAAAATTATGCGGATAAAAGACGAAGAGATTTGGAGTTTTCTTTTAGAGATATGGTATTTGTAAAGGTTCTCTTTTAAAGAATGTAGTTTAATTCAGTAGAAAGGGGAAGTTGGCACTGGGATTCATAGTCCATTTTCCATTAGTAGAGAGGATAAGAAAGCTAACATACAGGGTCGACTTACTGTAATGACCCAGAATTTCTGTCATTTGAAATTCGTATATTTAATTGATTTTTTAAATATTAATAAGTAAAATTTGTAAGTCGAATAAATTTATTTCTAATATGGTGATTTAATTGGATAATTAAATCGATAATTTAATATTTGAAATTACAGAAATAATTGAAAATTGGGTCTAATGTGATTAAAATTGATTTGTAAAGTTTTATTAAATCATATTGGAGTTAGAATGATGTTATATAACTTTTAAAATTGAATTAAAAGTTAATTTGTGGAAATGAATATTTTAATATTTAATTAACGAGTAAAAATAGCCATTTTTCAAATAGTCTCGGATTTCGATGAAATCAGTTTCATTGGATCCGTAACGTTATATTATTGTAAGATTTTAAATTTCGTGTCAATCGGATTTACGGTTTGTCCGGGGCAAGCCAACACGCATAGAAATTAGTTTAACCGATTTAATTTAAATTTGATCGTTTATTTCCGTAACTCGCACATACGATCAAATTAGCTTCCGAAACATGTCCCATTGTGTCCGAAACGCGGGTTAAACCCTAGAAATGTCAGCCGGCACGCTTCGTTTGGAGTTTGGAAAATCTCGGATGAATAGTGTTTGAAAAATTTTCTATAAAAGGACCCATTATCTTCATTTTGCAACAAACCCTAATGGCAGAAACCCTAGCCGGCGTTTGGAATTGAATGGCCATGGAAGCTCAAAATTTTCTTCTCTAATATCTTCCAATTTGTAAATATTTACCCGAAGCTTCCAACTAACAAATTAAAGAGCATAGTGTGATCTTCGAATCCAACGGTGGATTTTCACTATCGTCATCGTATGGAGTCGAATCTGAGCCGTGTTCGCCTGCGCTTCATGTGCATTTTACGATGCCAAGGGTTGACCGAGTGGCACGAGATTCACGGTGTTGGCAGAGTGGAGCAAGGTGCTTCGAACGGCTATGCCCGATCATCGTCAAAATCATCGAGGAAGTTGCGAAAATTTGATAAAAGAGGCGGCCGTGGGTTTTGTTCGTTCGTGAGGAAACATGGGGAAGAAAGAATGCGCACGGCCCTGATTGGATGAAAGAAAACGAACGGTCCAGATGCATTAGGGTTTGAAATTAAAGATAAAATTTAAATTTTTATATATATTAAATCGTTTAAACTTTAAAAAGCTATAAATTGTTCATACGAGGTCGAAAACTGACGAACAAATTGCGTTGGATCTGTATTAACGAGCACTACGCAATGGAGATGGATTAGGATCGATTGGAGCTAGTGATAATTTTGGGTAAAATTAAACGCGTGTTTAATTTTGTTCGGAATAAAACAGTGCAATTGTTATTGGAAGCAAGGTGAGAACTTCTCACTCAATCGAATTATTTTCGATTTAAATTTTAAATAGTGATTTAAAATTGCTTGATTGTGTTGATTGTATGCTTGGACGATAAATTACTATCTATTGTATAGAAATAGACCCTACACGCCGTATATTAAGCGGAGGTTATTTATTAAACACATATACCGCGATATTCCACCTTGAAGTGGAATTGGTATTATATATGTACTTGGAGTTGATTTTCCCGCATTATATAGCGAATGATACCCTATTGCGCAGCATAATAGCGGATAATTTTTATATATACCCATGTACCGCGATATCCCATATTGAAACAGGATTGGTATTGTGATAACATCTGTGGATGCAGGAAAACAGATTGGAGGGATCCAACTGGATTCCTCACCCGTATTGATTTATTTACAGATATTGTGATATATTCTGTTATCATATGATATATGATGTTTTGGATGCCGTGATTGTTATATTTAGTGCTGTTGCAGCATTGGGCCTATTTTGGAAAATTAAAAGTGTTAAAATGATGATTTTCAAATTTTAAAAGGATTTTTAAAGTGATTTTTGAACATATATGTTTTACTAAATTTTGGAATTGATTCATTTTAAATAAATAAACGTTATAATTTTAATGTTATAAAAATTATGATTTTTGAGAAATATAGTTGAAATGTGATTTTTGAAATATGGAGTTAATGATTTTATAAAATAGTTTAAATAGACATTTTTGAATTTTTATAAAAGCTTTATATATAAGATTTATAAAATTTGATTTTCATAAATCAAAGTGATGAAATTATAAAGGAGTTATGAAAATGTTTTAAAATAATGTTATAAATGGATTTTATAAAAAAAAATAGAATCTACGATTGGTGAAGTTATAAAATGAATGAATTTGTAAATAGAGAATTATAAGTAATTTGCTTATAATTTGGATTTTGGCGTATAAATGGGATATGGATAGAATTTATTAATAAAGCGATTTTATAAGTTGAAGTTGTTATAAAATATAAATGGAATTTATAAACATTGTTTTATAAATCCAAAATCGACTTATTTTGATAAGTTAATTATTATAGCTTATTAAAGGAGATATATCCATGATTTTGGATAGTGGATAATCCTTTAAATAAAATGTGTGGAAATGTCGAATTTGGTTAACGAAGTATATTCACGATTTTGGACAGTGAATAATATATTAAAGAAATGTTTTGGAGAAGTGATATTTTAAATAGAATTAAAACGATTTAAAGATGTTTTAAAATGTATTAAGTATCGAAACCATAGATTTCAACATTTATTGTTGAAATAGACGTTTTCGAGAAATAAAAGGAAATAGTGGACTATAACACTGTTGTTATAGTAAATGATTTTCGAAAGGAATTTTTTTAAGTAGTATTGGGATTTATATATCTATCTTAATTTCGAATCCCTATACTAGTAATTTTGGGTTGTCGTATTGATGTTTTATGCAACATTCGTTTTGACTCAAACAAATGTGTTTAAGAGAATGTTTTCCTTAAAGAATAAAATATATACTTAATTGTGATTTAAGTATATTGATTATTTTCCAAATGTTGAAAATAAATAGATTTGTGAATTACTTATTATTAAATAAGTATGGAAATGTTTTTCCAATATGAAGTGAAATGTTTTGAGATTATATCTTTTAAAGATAAATTGGAAAGTGATTTGAAATTTGTTTTCAAATGGTTGAAGTGTGGAAAAAAATATCTTGTAAAGATATTTTTGGAAAATAAATAATTGGGAAATTATTTGGAATCTGGTGCTGTTGTGCATATCCATTGATAGTTAAATAACCGACTATCAATATTGACCTTTAAATGGATATTTGTTGTGATTTTCTTGAATTTGAATGCTACACTTATTTTAAAAATAGGCGCTCGTTATTCGGTTTAGCCGGGAGAGGACCTTTGGGTCATGAATCCCATTCTGAATAGTGATATGTCGTAATGGATAGCATTTGAAGACCGGTGTTGAAGACCGGATATTTTCGAAAATGGAAGGATTACCGTCGAATGTCTCTGTATTGGATGATCTCTGATATAAAGATTTTATCACCCTTTGTGATGGGAATTCCGGACGTGATTAGTGAATATCCGGATTGCAAGGGCTTCTTTGGAAGTGCCTTCAGTTCCGTTCGATCCCGGAACGGACTTGTATGGATGTGTGTCTGACGTTACAATTTGAGATGTAAAGCTGGTTTCAATCAAATACATTTCTGTTGGTGGCGGAGAATTTATTCTCTTAGCTTAACACCCTTCTCTGAGACGTACGAGCTTAGAGGTTATGTAGTTGATGGTTACTTGTGATACATTTCCAAATTGGTAATGTGGCATATGAAGTGTTGCTGATCATTTGTTGATCAAAGCATAGCTTTTGTATAAAGCGTAGCTTTGTGGACGAGACTTCGTCGGACCTCACACCCCGGTAATGGTCAAAACAGGAAAGATGCAGTAAGGTTATTAGGGGATAGCGCCCCTTAGTGTATGTACATTTCCTTCTGGATAGAGGTGGTACCATGGTATGGAGCCCAGATACTTAACCTATGTTGCTGCTGCAAACTTATTATTTTGTGGTTGTTGGTGAATCCCAGGATAAAGGTTGGTTACGACCGGGGGATGGCATACTCGTGTCAGTAGTTACCTAGCTAGAGGTAACACGGCCTTGTGTTGGCAGAGATCCGGTTAGGTTCGTGGGGCGTCCTTCCAGAGGCGTACCCATGTGGCAATGGGAAGTTCCTTGGCCTGACCATTTGTTGGAAATCTAAAGAAACAATACGAACCATTTACGATTGCAAATTGTATAACCTTCCTCCTCAGGAGGTAGCTATAGCAGGCATAATATAATGGTACCTATGCTGGCTGAAATTTATATTATACTTTCGAAATGGTTTTTCACATTTTTCACTTATAGTAATAATAAAAAAAAGAAATTCTCTGCGTAGTAAGCATCTTTGACTATCATAAGGAGAAATCTCCTCCAAGTTTTGCGTTTGCATTGTGTGTGTGGCGGGAGGCCTTATGGTAACTACATTTTCTAAAAGCATTGCGGATCTATTTTTAAAATACTTCTTTGTTTGTTTTTAAAGATAAACTTCTATCTTCTTCTTCTTCTATTTTTTTCTTCTTCTTAAACCCTAAGGGTTCGGTTTTCCGGCATTCGACTTCTCGGCAGTTGATACAGTGGACGTATTAATGTTGATTTTCGAAAGTCGAAGAATCGGTTCCTCACATTTGGTATCAGAGCTCTTAGTTAAGCGACAACCTTGGCTCTATTGGGTGTTACTCATTAGGTATAGAGTCAGTAGTGCTCTAGAATGAGTTTGAGTGTAATAATAGCTATGAGAGCATACTTGTTAGTGAATATAAATTGTTTTATATTGTGATAATTGGTTTGTTGAGTGGTATATGGATTCTGGTCAATTCGAGTAATTAACGTTGTTGATAGGGATCTCTAAACACTTTTACAGAACAATTTGACACGATATCGTTTTAAAATAGGGTAAATGAAATAATTTTACCTCGATTATATTTTACATATAAAGTAAATAATTTTTCAGAAATGATTGAAGTGTATATAAATTGATTGTTTGGTCGTTGAAAATGTAAGAATACATATAAGTTAATTAAAGGATGTTTGAATAATCTAAATAAAAACATATTGTAAAAGAATAAATTGTATAAGCTAAGAATTATAAGTATGGAATTATAATTAATATGATTTACAATTGTGAAATGATCTTATATAAGTAAAGAGAAAATAGTGAAATTATATAAGTAAAAGATTTGTAAATGTGATTTATGAATAAAAAGAAATTCTTTGAAAGTATATAAACCACTGAATTCACTACTGTTGCTGGGAAATAATAAGGGTGATGACTGCAGCATCATCAGTATCATTTTCAAGTTTCTGTGTGATGGATTTGCTACCATAGTAAATTGAAAATTGAAGTTTGGTTGTGATAATCAAATTTGAAATTAAAATCCAAGTTGTAATTGTTGAATATAAATGAAACGAGTTTTGAACTTATAATATGAGATAATAAATTTTGCTTTGGTAAAGTTAAAGGATTTGGGTTGGCATAGTAAATATATGATGTGGAATTTAACTAAAGGAAAGTTAAATTGAATTGGATTAGATAGGTGATTATTTAATGGATTTGGAAGTTTAAATATATAAGTTGTATAACTTATTAAATGTGAAAATGTAAGTGAAACCAAATGATAAAATGGTTAAACAACTTGTTAAGCAAAACGAGATATGAATTTGAATAAGTGGCGAAATTTGACTTTGGTAAAAGCTCAATAGAATTTACTTTAGAATTGGAATCTGAATTGGATTTATAAGTGGAAATTTAAGTTAAGTTAAATAATTAATTTTTTAAATGGAATATAACTTAAATGATGTTGAATTAAGTTGATTTTGGTATCGAAATAAAATAATAAAGTGAATTAAATGGATGTGAACTTGAGTTATATAAATGAAATTCAACTTTATAGGGTAAAATGAATTAGCAATTGAATTAATGAATGAATTGAATGTAAATAAATTGATATGAAATAATGAATGTCAGTGTTAATTCATTAAAGCTAATTAAAAGTGATGAACCAAATTGAATGAATGTAAGAAAAGTAAAGAAATTTGGTAATGTTGGATATACATTGTTTGTTAGATGATGGTTAGTTGATTGTATAGAAATCCATATGAAATTGAATTAATGAAATTGAAAGCTAAAGTAATTGAAATCAAATTGGAAGTTAAGTGAATCTTAAACAGAATTAAATTTGATTTGGAAGTGAACCAACTTGAATATGAATTAGTAAATGTGAACTAATTGAGTATGAATAAATGAATGTTAGTAAAAACATCCAATGTTAATGAATCAAATGTGATTTAAATTGGAAAAATAATTCATTGAATATTAATGAGAAGTGAAAGTGTATTTATTTGGTTATGGATGTTAGTTGAATGCTAGTAGGTTGATGGTTGGATTTGTTGCTTTTTGTTGCATTTGCTATATTGGCACATATTGTTGTTCCTTTTGGTATATGTTGTGTATCGATATTATTTTCTATATACATGTTTCTCATTGTTGTTGAGTGTATAGTAGGTGTGGATTGCCTTTGCTTCGCATTTGGAGCTCGCTTTCGCGCTATATTAGCAGTATATGCTTGTTAATAATATATAAGGTACATATCTCGGATTACATATCGTACTTTTACACTTTTTCCCTACGGGATGCCTCATTACTTTGATGAGATGCATATTTGTGATATATACATTGTTATTTTTTCGGATCGAACCGCGCAAAGGAGACCATGGCGAATTTTTTTGAAAATTTAAGGCGTTGGATTTTTTTGGGAACTTTGGGAAATTTTGTGAAAACTAAAATTTTGATTTTAAGTTGAAAGTTAAACGATATTAGTGCTTTTGAAAAAATAACTAGGTATGATTTGAAAACTTAGTAAAGTTATTGTAAGAAGTTTAACAACAGATTTTGGAAAAGTTAAAATGTTTATATGAATATGAAATTTAATTTGAACAAATGGTTTGAAAAGTTAATGGATTCTGTAACTTTTTCTTACTTGGCAATTTCGAGGACGAAATTCTTTTAAGGGGGAAGTTTGTAACGACCTAGAATTTCTATCATTTGAAATTCGTATATTTAATTGATTTTTTAAATATTAACAAGTAAAATTTGTAAGTCGAATAAATTTATTTCGAATATAGTGATTTAATTGGATAATTAAATCGATAATTTAATATTTGAAATTACAGAAATAATTGGAAATTGGGTCTAATGTGATTAAAATTGATTTGTAAAGTTGTATTAAATCATCTTGGAGTTAGAATGATGTTATAGAACTTTTAAAATTGAATTAAAAGTTAATTTGTGGAAAATATTCAATTGACGAGTAAAAATAGCCATTTTTCAAACAGTCTCGGATTTCGTCGAAACAAGTTTCATTGGATCCATAATGTTATATTATTGTAAGATTTCAAATTTCGTGTCAATCGGATTTACGATTTGTCCAGGGCAAGCCAAAACGCATAGAAATTAGTTTAACCGATTTGATTTAAATTTGATCGTTTATTTCCGTAACTCGCACATATGATCAAATTAGCTTCCAAAACATGTCCCATTGTGTCCGGAATGCGGGTTAAACCTAGAAACATCAGCCGGCACGCTTCGTTTGGAGTTCGGAAAATCTCGGATGAATAGTGCTTAGAAAATTATCTATAAAAGGACCCATTATCTTCATTTTGCAACAAACCCTAATGGCAGAAACCCTAGCCACCGTTTGGAATTGAATGGCCATGGAAGCTCAAAATTTTCTTCTCTAATATCTTCCAATTTGTAAATATTTACCCGAAGCTTCCAACTAACAAATTAAAGAGCATAGTGTGATCTTCGAATCCAATGGTGGATTTTCACTATCGTCATCGTATGGAGTCGAATCTGAGCCGTGTTCGCCTGCGCTTCATGTGCATTTTACGATGCCAAGGGTTGACCGAGTGGCACGAGATTCACGGTGTTGGCAGAGTGGAGCAAGGTGCTTCGAACGGCTATGCCCGATCATCGTCAAAATCATCGAGGAAGTTGCGAAAATTTGATAAAAGAGGCGGCCGTGGGTTTTGTTCGTTCGTGAGGAAACATGGGGAAGAAAGAATGCGCACGGCCCTGATTGGATGAAAGAAAACGAACGGTCCAGATGCATTAGGGTTTGAAGTTAAAGATAAAATTGTAAATTTTTATATATATTAAATCGTTTAAACTTTAAAAAGTTATAACTTGTTCACACGATGACGAAAACTGACGAAACAAATTGCGTTGGATCCGTATTGACGAGCACTACACAATGGAGCTGGTTTGGGATCGATTGGAGTTAGTGATAATTTTGGATAAAATTAAACACGTGTTTAATTTTATTCGGAATAAAGCACTGCAATTGTTATTGAAAGTAAGGTGAGAACTTCTCACTCAATCGAATTTGTTTCGATTTAAATTTTAAATAGTGATTTAAAATTGCTTGATTGTGTTGATTGTATACTTGGAGATAAATTATTATCTATTGTATTGAAATAGACCCTATACGCCGTATATTAAGCGGAGGTTATTTATTAAACACATATACCGCGATATTCCACCTTGAAGTGGAATTGGTATTATATATGTACTTGGAGTTGATTTTCCCGCATTATATAGCGGATGAGACCCTATTGCGCCGCATCATAGCAGATAATATTTTATATAAACCCATGTACCGCGATATCCCGTATTGAAACGGGATTGGTATTGTGACAACATCTGTGGATGTAGGAAAACAGGTTGGAGGGATCCAACTGGATTCCTTACCCGTATTGATTTATTTACAGATATTGTGATATATTCTGTTATCATATGATATATGATGTTTTGGATGCCGTGATTGTTATATTTAGTGCTGTTGCAGCATTGGGCCTATTTTGGAAAATTAAAAGTGTTAAAATGATGATTTTCAAATTTTAAAAGGATTTTTAAAGTGATTTTTGAACATATATGTTTTACTAAATTTTGGAATTGATTCATTTTAAATAAATAAACGTTATAATTTTAATGTTATAAAAATTATGATTTTTGAGAAATATAGTTGAAATGTGATTTTTGAAATATGGAGTTAATGATTTTATAAAATAGTTTAAATAGACATTTTTGAATTTTTATAAAAGCTTTATATATAAGATTTATAAAATTTGATTTTTATAAATCAAAGTGATGAAATTATAAAGGAGTTATGAAAATGTTTTAAAATAATGTTATAAATGGATTTTATAAAAAAATAGAATCTACGATTGGTGAGGTTATAAAATGAATGAATTTGTAAATAGAGAATTATAAGTAATTTGCTTATAATTTGGATTTTGGCGTATAAATGGGATATGGATAGAAATTGTTAATAAAGCGATTTTATAAGTTGAAGTTGTTATAAAATATAAATGGAATTTATAAACATTGTTTTATAAATCCAAAATCGACTTATTTTGATAAGTTAATTATTATAGTTTATTAAAGGAGATATATCCACGATTTTGGATAGTGGATAATCCTTTAAACAAAATGTGTAGAAATGTCGAATTTGGTTAACGAACTATATTCATGATTTTGGACAGTGAATAATATATTAAAGAAATGTTTTGGAGAAGTGGTATTTTAAATAGAATTAAAACGATTTAAAGATGTTTTAAAATGTATTAAGTATCGAAACCATAGATTTCAACATTCATTGTTGAAATAGACGTTTTCGAGAAATAAAAGGAAGTAGTGGACTATAACACTGTTGTTATAGTAAATGATTTTCGAAAGGAAATGTTTTATATAGTATTGGGATTTATATATCTATCTTAATTTCGAATCCCTATACTAGTAATTTTGGGTTGTCATAATGATGTTTTACGCAACATTCGTTTTGACTCAAATAAATTGTTTAAGAGAATGTTTTCCTTAAAGAATAAAATATATACTTAATTGTGATTTAAGTATATTGAATATTTTCCAAATGTTGAAAATAAATAGATTTGTGAATTACTTATTATTAAAGAAGTATGGAAATGTTTTTCCAATATGAAGTGAAATGTTTTGAAGATAAATTGAAAAGTGATTTGAAATTTGTTTTCAAACGGTTGAAGTGTGGAAAAAATATATCTTGTAAAGATATTTTTGGAAAATAAATAATTGGGAAATTATTTTGAATCTGATGATGTTATGCATATCCATTGATAGTTAAATAACCGACTATCAATATTGACCTTTAAATGGGTACTTGTTGTGATTTGCTTGAATTTGAATGCTACACTTATTTTAAAAATAAGCGCTCGTTATTCGGTTTAGCCGGGAGAGGACCTTTGGGTCATGAATCCCATCACGAATAGTGATATGTCGTAATGGATAGAATTTGAAGATCGGTGTTGAAGACCGGATATTTTCGAAAATGGAAGGATTACCGTCGAATGTCTCTGCATCGGCTGATCTTCGATATAAAGATTTTATCACCCTTTGTGATGGGAATTCCGGACGTGATTAGTGAATATCCGGATTGCAAGGGCTTCTTTGGAAGTGCCTTCGGTTCCGTTCGATCCCGGAACGGACTTGTATGGATGTGTGTCTGACATTACAATTTGAGATGTAAAGCTGGTTTCTATCAAATACATTTCTGTTGGTGGCGGAGAATTTATTCTCTTAGCTTAACACTCTTCTCTGAGACGTACGAGCTCAGAGTTTATGTAGTTGATGGTTACTAGTGATACATTCCCAAATTGGTCATGTGGCATACGAAGTGCTGCTGATCATTTGTTGATCAAAACATAGCTTTTGTATAAAGCGTAGCTTTGTGGACGAGACTTCGTCGGACCTCACACCCCGGTAATGGTCAAAATAAGAAAGATGCAGCAAGGTTATTAGGGGATAGCGCCCCCTTAGTGTATGTACATTTCCTTCTGGATAGAGGTGGTATCATGGTATGGAGCCTAGATACTTAACTTATGTTGTTGCTGCAAACTTATTATTTTGTGGTTATTGGTGAATCCCGGGATAAAGGTCGGTTACGACCGTGGGATGGCATACTCGTGTCAGTAGTTACCTAGCTAGAGGTAACCCGGCCTTGTGTTGGCAGAGATCTGGTTAGGTTCTCGGGGCGTCCTTCCAGAGGCATACCCATGTGGCAATGGGAAATTCCTTGGCCTGACCATTTGTTGGAAATCCAAAGAAACAATACGAACCCTTTACGATTGCAAATTGTATAACCTGCCTCCTCAGGAGGTAGTTATAGCAAGCATAATATAATGGTAACTATGTTGGCTAAAATTTATATTATACTTTCGAAACGGTTTTCCACATTTTGCACTTATAGTAATAATAAAAAAAGAAATTCTCTGCGTAGTAAGCATCTTTGACTATCATAAGGAGAAATCTCCTCCAAGTTCTGCGTTTGCATTGTGCGTGTGGCGGGAGGCCTTATGGTATTTACATTTTCTAAAAGCATTGCGGATCTATTTTTAAAATACTTCTTTGTTTGTTTTTAAAGATAAACTTCTATCTTATTCTTCTTCTATTTTTTTCTTCTTTTTAAACCCTAAGGGTTTGGTTGTCCGGCATTCGATTTCTCGGCAGTTGATACAGTGGACGTATTAATGTCGATTTCGAAAGTCGAAGGATCGATTCCTCACGCTTACCTTAGAAGGTGGCAGACGTCACTAAGTTTTTCATGTCTCTTATATATGGAAGTTTATGCATGACTCGGGTTTGGTGATTACATCGGATCAGCTTGAGAATATAGAGGTGGAACCAGAAATTTCTGTATCTTGTAGGCAGGTTCGTATTGTTAGATACAATACAAAACAGCTTAGGAAAAGACGGTGAAACTAATTAAGGTAAAATGGAGTGGAAGTGATGATTATTGTATGTGGGAGACGGATGAGAGCATAAGGACAAGTATCTTGACTTTGAATGGTAAGACCCAACGTTTATCGTATCTACTTTCACCATTGTATATTATAATCGATATTCGCATGCTAGGATAAGTCCACCGCAATATTGGTTGCATGGCTGCATGTTTGAGATGTTTGATGGTTGCTTATGATTGGTAGGCATGCGTGATGACCATGGTTGCTTATACTTTGGCTTGTTTTGGGATTTCGAGGACGAAATTCCCTAAGGAAGGGAATGTAACAACCCCATTTTATGCATCGAAGAATCGTAAAATATTTTTATTTATTCGTATGAGGACGTATGATTCTATAATTTTGAGATATGACTCTTGAGGAGATTTTAAACATCTATGATTTTTTCTTAATCTCTATGTAACCATTTTGACCCTAAAAACCTTATTTGGGCTATAACTTTTGATAGGAGTCCAAGTAAGGTCTCAAAGCAGTTTCATTACTTCAGGAAGATGGTCTCCCCTTTGGTAGAGTGGTCATAATAGAACATTGACTTAAGATTAGGAAGTTATAGCTTTTTTGAGTTTTAACAACTGTTGACTAGAATTAGTATGTAATTAATTAAGCCTATTAGTTGGCCCATCAGTCTAATTAGAGATTGCTATAAATAAGGGCCTAGGAGTCAAATTAAAACTTTCCCTCTCATTCCAAATCAGGTCTAAACCTTAATTAGCCCTAGATTCATCTTAGTTCATCCAGATTGCTCTCTAAATCAGACTAAATTATGGATTGTAAATTAGATCCTCAATTAGAAGACAAAGATCATAGATTTGCTTGATTTGGAGCGCTTTGTTTGTTGCCTGGATTAGATCTATACATAAAT
This sequence comes from Allium cepa, assembly GCA_030765085.1. Lineage (NCBI taxonomy): Eukaryota > Viridiplantae > Streptophyta > Magnoliopsida > Asparagales > Amaryllidaceae > Allium > Allium cepa. Next base: position 749,658,879 of record CM060931.1, on the reverse strand, counting down.
TGGTTGAATTTGGTAATTCGTGAGTGGTTTATGACTTGTCACTATCCTATGTACGTTTATATGGTAGAATTATAGGTTTTCGCATGATACTGGTCCTAAAATCCTTTTTTTTTCTTTAATAACATGTTTACATATGTTTATGCCATAAATTGACGAATTCTAATACGTCTTTAGGAATTTTTCAATAATTCACCACATTCATGTTAATATGTTCATTATTACTTAGATTTGGATTAGAAATTGCTTGATTGTTATAATTCTATGTGTTGTTCATTTGTTTGATTATATGACATGTATGAATGGATGCAATTGCTATGATTCTATGTTTGTATGTTGTGCTTTGATGTTATTTGTTAATGTTTTGGATGTATGGGAAGATACGTTGGTGACTTAGGCAAATCGGAGGCAAAGTTGGTCAAAATTGGACAAAACTTGGAAGAGAGGCTCTGGAGCAAACCAGGAGCCTACATGATCATCCGCACCTCATTTAGAGTTGAACTCAAGACTTGGTACTGAGTTATCAAGATAAGTCGACACCAAGTTATGGTGGACGGAGCTATGAGTCGGTCTCTTGCATGGTTGTATAGAGCTTGGTCCAAGGAGATGTTTTATAGCAAGATGTTGAATTTTTTCAGCTAAGTGTTGGATTTGGGGCTGTGTTATCTCTAGAACTATAAGATGGGGCTTTAGATTGGGGGCTAAGTTATCAAGGAGCGACAATCAGTGACTAAAGCACTTTCAAAGGAGTGCTAAAGGCATGGGAGGAAACTTAGCTATTGGGAGGCTAAGTAAATGAGTCGGTATCGAGATATCATAGCATAGGACATGGAGTTGGAACTTCTTGGGACTTATGTAGAGGTTCCGTAGGTAGTGCTAGAGGTGGTCGCTCGTTCGTATTAGGTTGGATGATGATATAACAACATTATGAAAAGCTATATTCTTCGGATGTTGGCTCATGTTGGGAGTAGGTTTCGACGATGGCAGCTCCTAAAGGAGTGGGCCGTAGGATCGGGGAATGTGGATGGGTTTCTCGTAAATAGTGGAAACTGGATTGAGCAAGAAGGGCTCGGTATTCAAATGGAGCAAAGATGGGTTTGGAAGTATATGCTAAAGAATCATTGATGCTTGGAATGTTTTTGTTGTACTCGAAGTAGGGGTATTACATATGGGGATGCCCATGGGTTAGTAGCGAGGATCCGTGTACCCTAGTCATGTGGCTTTGGGTCTAGTGTACAGCGTTGGGCTATGAGACATGTATCTAGCTTTAGGCTACGAGATCAAGAGTACAATGGAGAACCGGGATTTCCATTAGTTCTTTGTAGTAAGGAGGTCATATCAGTTATCATATATTCAGAGCACATGGATGAGTGATAGTGAGTCTTGTTTGTTGGATGCCGCAACGACCCAGAATTTCACCTCTTTCATTTGCGAATATTTAATTAATTTTAATTATTCAAACAATATATTTTATAATTAAAATAAAACCCTTTTAAATAACAACTAGTGATCACTACACCAGAACTGCAATTTCCCAACAGTTATAATTGTTACAAATCGAACCTGTAATATTTATAGCTGTTAGTAATAGATACGTGACAAAATCTGTAGCATATTTCCCAACAATTATAATCGCTGGAAATATGGAATTTCCTAATGGTTACATCCGTTGGGAAATTCCATATTTCCAACGAAAATTCATTATTTCCAACGGTTATAACGGTTGGGAAATTCCATATTTCCAACGATTATAACCTTCTAGTAATTTGGGAATTTTCCAGCAGCTATAACCATTGATAATTTCAAAATTTGAATTTCAGCATTTCCCAACATAATTGTAAAATATAAAAGTTGATATTTAGTAGAATATTCATGTGTGATGCAGCAAACTAAGAATAGCGGTCTTTGTACTTCAAATAATGGTAAACACTCTGAGACTTGTCCTTTTTCTCCATATTATCCATCAGAAATTATAAACTGAACATTAATAAAACTCAACATTTTATAGTAGATTCATATACGATAATCACATTTACATGACATGGCATAATCTCAAATACAACACAATAGAAAATGTAAATATCGGCACAAATCATACAAAACATGCACAGTTCCAAGTACAACCAACACAATTATTACAAAACACAAGTCACTCATTCACATCATAACTTACCATTGATTCCCATTCATTTACTCGAAAAACTTACCAAGTTTTGCATGCTTCGCAGCCCACTGCTCCACAAGCTTCTGCTCTGTCGCTATCTTGCTCGTTCCTGTAATAGAAGGTTGTTGTTGTAAGGCATGTTATTTTCAGTTTTCGCATATGCTATTGTATGAAACTTTAGAGCTCTATATTTGTTTAAGCTGCAAAATTAATGAATGAAAGGAACTATATTAGCTCGTTGAGATTCATTTCATCAACGGAGTGAATCTATGAGAATGTAGCATGTATACATAGTGAATATGAAGTTATACATGTAGTTTATTTTTTTGTTCGAGATCTTGTTATGGTTAACACTCCTTGATGTCAATTTTTTCGGAATTGATGCACTCACCTCAACCAACTAATAATATATACACAAACTACCTTGTGTGACACCATTATATGAGAAGTAAATTCTATGAGGGCCATCATAAATAATACAGAAATTCCACAAATATAATAATAGGTAAATTCCACACATATGATAATAAATAACTAAATTTTGACCATCACACGTAACTAATGTTTACCGCAAAATATTTGCTACTAAAGTTTTATTTAGCAATATTTTCTTACCTCGGTTTTTAGACTGAAGTGTACGCTTTAGTTATAACAGTACAACTGGTGTGTAACCCATGCGTCGCACATGGTAATGTTGTTAAAACATAGTATTTATATTTTAGTTAGTCTTAAAATTTACTGTAATGCATTAATCATAAATTAAAATGGCATGCAACACTCGGATATAAGGCTGAGGATGCAATCTTCGCTAAGTACACATCTCTTTAAGAATTAAAGTCTAAACTCAAAAAAATATAAATTAAAATTGTTAGTACTGTATATTTAAATCATTTATTTTACGTGACACATTTTCGTATGTATAAGTGAACGAATTACTTTATCATTTTTGTTAATACGATTATTGTATATGTATTGAATGTCATTTTTTCAAAAGATCTATAAATGGATTAATAAACATTAAATAATTAAATTTATTTATTTAAATAAATTGAATTAATGATCAACGTAACTAACTAAAGAAAAGGAGTCACGTGCAAAAAAGTTGGAGAAAACCGAGAAGAGTTTTTTTTACATATTTATTGTAATGACCCGTAAATTTTAACGGTTTTAATAACATAATTCAACTGAAATTTTGTGAAATTTTAAATAATAAAATTTTGAAATAAAATTTAATATTTTAAATACGTCTACTTCAATATAGCAACTGGTAAATTTTCATCAGATAATTTGGAAGTTTATTTTCTTGTGTAATTCAATTTCAATTTAAATCGGTTGATATTTGATGATAATGAAATGTTTTCCAAAACTGAAAATTTTTATATAGAAAATTTGTAAATCATCTTCTGAGTGAGACGTCATATTTCGTTTCTTCAAATCTGAACTGCTATTGCTCTGTCTATCTTATTTTCGACAAATCTGTAGAATTTTCGGTACCGATTATTGACTTTTGATCAGATGATCGTACCACTGATATTGGTGTATCGTTTTGATCGTCCCGTCGTGCTGATCTCTATGGTATATTCGATTGTAAATTTTAGAGTTCGTTGTGCGGTGCAATCCGCAAAATGTTTGGCTATCGGTTCCGTATTTAATTTTTGTTTGCTTTGTCCTTTCACTTGCCCTGCCATATTCCAGCGGCCACGTGCTTTAATAATTTTCGAAAATCGCATGTGACCTTTCCTTTCCTAGTCAATAAAATTTTCTCTTCTGTCATTTCATTTTCATTTGGTTCTCTGTCTTCTTCCAAAAGAAAGTTACATCAATTTAACTCTGGCTTATATTTATAAACTGCTCGTTATGTATCAGAAGAAAAAGCCTTCTCCTCCTTTCTTTTTAAATCATGTCCATTCCTTTTCATGTCCTGGAACCGCCACCCAACTTTCCCTTCCCTGATCTTTTTCCTCTCCGCACTCTCTCTCTCCTTTTTCCCTCTCACTCTCCTCGCCACCTGAGGCAGCCGATCCCCTTCATCCCACCTCCGGCCGTGCAAGCCTTAACCACCGCCCTTCTGCCTAACAGATTCACCACCCCTCCCCTCCGTGCAGCCCTCCCCTCGGCCTCATCTTTCCACTTTTGTCGCCTATTGCCAGATCCACCACCCCAAGCTTCCTCTACTGCCAAAGCTTCCTACCCATCCCTTTACCGCATGCATATACTTGTTGAGGAAATAGGTATATATGCCGTCTTCATATAATTGCTTTCGTACTAGAATTGATACTTAATATTCTAAATTTTATTTGATTACAGTATATATATTTATGTATTGTTTTAAAATTTATATATCTGCCGTATATATATATGTAAAACAAATACCAGTTTTATGTATGATATATTATAATAATATAAGTTGGTATATATATCAATTGTATATGTACACATGAGTCTATTTTCAGGTTATGGTAGTATTTGATATATATATATATGTGTGTGTGTGTGTGTGTATGTGTGTGTGTGACTTGCTTTCCAACAATTCTTGCATGCACATCTAGTTTATGACATGAATTAGATATATATTAATTTGCACATCTTTGGATCAATGTCATAGTTATATATGTTTTTTTTTTAAATGTCAATTATTAGTTATATATATATATATATATATATATATATATATATATATATATATGCATATACTATTTAAGTGTTATACATGTATTACTTTATAAGGTTTATTTTATATATTATATAAGGGTTGATATTTCTTTAAACTGTGTACATTTATATATCTGTTAGCTTACTATGTTATATTTCAGTTTATATTTTTGTTATACATATATGTTAATTTGTTAAATCCAAATGCACTGAATATGTGTTTATATATTTGAGTACATTATTTTGTGTGAATGATACTGCTTTGAATGTAAGCCTAAATTAGTATTATCTGTTTGTATAAATCTTATTATATATGTTAGTTGTTATGTTAATTTATATAATTATATATTTAAGTTATATGTCATATATATTAATTGTATGGCATATAAGTTTTTCAGTTTATATATATATATATATATATATATTACAGTGATATATATATATATATATATATATATATATATATATATAATCGTGGTGATGATTTTGTTGTCCTGTTACATATATGTTTAATATTAAATACATATTGGGATAATTACAAATGAACACACTTTATATATATATATATATAAGTATTTCGTTTTAAGTATATACATATAAGTATTTATATCAAATTTTATTATATAAATATATGTTTGTTTTATGTATTCTATTTAAAAATAATGATTTTGAATTTCATATATATATATATATATATATAAATCTAAAAATGTGTTTAAATTAAGAATATGATTTCGCAAATAATTATATATATGTGTATATATAGTTGTAAGTTCACTTATACCAATTTTATTCATCGATCCAATTCTGATTTGATTTCGTCTATTCCTATTGATCAGCTTGTCCGTCGAACTCGAGTCCATCGTGCTTTGATTTGAAATTCATGCTTGGAATCGCTTTATCGTCAAATATCTCTAGCCTCGGAAGGCGAGTAATCACTCATGATTAACGTTCTTATATTTAACAAATTTGATTTCAATTGAAACGACAATTGAAATATGCCGCTGTTAGTTATTTACATTGTTATATGTACGCCATTATATGTTATCTGTTTACCTATGACATCTGACACCGTTATCTGTTATTTAAATTAATGATATATGCCTATCTTATTATTATCATATCTGTTATCATTCTACAAGTTCCCTATATGTATAGACTTCACTATGGGTTGAAATGATACATACCCAAACGATCCATAGAATAGGAGAAAATCACTATGGGTTGAAATGATAAACCCAAGCGATTTTCATTGAATTTGGGATTGTGGGTTGAAATGATATATACTGTATAAATTTAAATTACGGATTAAAATGATAAATATCTGTATCACTTGACCATATGATAGAAAATTATACACACACACAGTTGGTCTATATATAAATATTTTGAAAAGGGTTTCTATGGTTTTGGAAAGAAATATATGGTTTAATAAATATTGATTTTTGATATTATATAAATATTATTTTATATATAGTTAAATTCTTAAATTTAAGCTATATATAAATTTGTTTTAATATAGAATAAGTTTAATAATAAAGTTGATTTTTATTTAAAATATAACATGGTTAAATATTTATTTAAAATTATATTTTTAATAGAATTTGTAATGATTTAAATAAATTAAGGTTGGAAGATAAATTTGAAATTGATTTGAAATTAAATTTATTTAATAATTATGCTCAAATAAATTTGATTTGAAATTTATTAAAAATTAAGTTTTTAAAGGATATGATTTTTATAACTTGATTTTGGTTTAAGATGATTTAAATGAATATATCAAGTTTAAATAAATTGAAGGAATATTCGGTTATTTGAAGTTTAAAAGTTTTTTAAATGATATTGAATTTATTAAGTAAATATTTCAAAACTAAATAATAGAAAATTTAATTAAGATATATATATAAAATTATCGCATTTAGTTTTAAAATTATAAATATTTAAAGCTTGAAATATATTGGAATTGAAATGATTTATTGTGGTCCAATCAGTATTTGAAATCGATATAATTTGAAATGGGTTAATTGAATTGGAATTGAAATTGTAGATTTGAGATTTGATTTAAATTTGAATTTTGGAATTCGAATTGATTTGGAATTGATTTATGAAATTTAAGGAAGCTATTTTATTATATGAGTACTTTTAAACTATATTTAAAACTATTCATGTATTTTACTTTACAAATTATTTTTATGTAAATCATTTTAATATAAACCATTTTAATATAAAATATTTTAACTTATAACTCTTTTATATAATCTGTTTTACTTTATAAACTATTTTATTATATATACTATTTTAATATCTAAACTGTTTAAGTGGTGAAAGTTATGTTATCAAAGTTATGAATTTCAAAGTATTATGTGAAAGTGTTATGATTTCTAATGTTTGGTTTCGAAAATGTTATAACTTTGAAAGTGCTATATTTGGAATGGAAATGATATCGTATTTGGTTTTGAAATGGAAATGATATCGTATTGATATGGTATTGAAATGGCAATGATATTTTGGTTTTGAAGTATAAATTATTTTGAATGACCGCGGTGTTATAATAACGTTTGGTTGTTAAAGAGACTAGGATCAGAAGTTGTCATACTCTCTGCCAACTCCGAAAACCACTTTAACAACTGTGTACGTGGTGGAGATTGCAGAATGAAGTAGGATGGTGGTGACGTTCTATTAAGGTATATATGTGGACCCGACTCCCGTGAGTTGGCATATGGTGGCTAAAACAGGAGCAATCGACGGGCTAATGAGGTAGCTTCTCTGATCGGACACACTTCTTCGATACCATTCTATTACTTTGTGAATGATTGGGTGCACCTTTGATTTTTGGGAGCGTGGCTCGATGTGGGCGGTAGTGGCTGCTTCGCGTTACTACCGGTCCGGAAGTGCAATTGGTATATCTACCCTAGCATTGCCTAGTTGTGTCGTGCCACCTACCCTAGCGCGCCTTATACGAGTTTTGACTTGTGTCGTACCTATGGAGTATTTGTGATAGCCTCCCGATCTGGAGGTACGACGGTACTGTATAGACTATTGGCACTATAAAATGTGTTAAGGGGGATATGGGTAGCGCCTTAACGCTATTTTTAAATATATTATACTTTACTTTAGACATTATTATAATAGCGTATATTACTACATAGTAGATACTTTAACGGATCTTTAGAGGATGGTTATCCCAAACATCCTTTGAGTTACTTGTATTTCAGTTGTTATTTCACTTGAGTTGGATTTGTTGATATAAGAATGTTAATCCCGACTCGAGCGTTTTGTGTTTTGCTTTACGCTCGGGTCAGACTGAGTAGCACAGCATTTGAGACTCACCTTTGGAGTTGGAGCTTCGCTTTGAGATCCAGCTACCAATCCAGCTTTCAGATATTCAGTTGATTCTAGTGATGTATTCTGATCTTGTATTTGACTATTGTATTCGAGACTTCTATTGTATCTTATTTGACCGTGTTATATATATAGTAGCTTCATGAACTACTATTCTCTTATTTCCGCTGTATTATTATTATATTACTCTGTGTCTGTGATTCTGTGATTATTTTATTTACTGTATACGCTGAGTTTTTCCAAATATAAATTAACAATTTTATATTTAGAGCAGTTCAATTCCGGCATGTTTGGATGCGAATGGTTGAAAATATCAGGCTGTTACATGTGGCATTAGAGCTCTGGTTTTAGGCCAAACTTAGCATATGTAGTAGATTTAATTACAGAATTACTTTCGTTCGTGCTTAAATCTCTTCCTCCTTGATTCAGTTTCCTTTGAATTTTGGAACTCTCCCACTTGTTCTGAAATCCATCCTTGTCTTTCCTATTCGTGTCCTTTTGATTCTAGAGCATCCCATAGCTCCACTATATGATTTGTAAAGGAGTGAAACTCCTTTACAAAAGCATTGATTCACCGAAGATTTCTATGTCCTCGGTTTACGATGCTGCTATCTCTTGCGATGGTCGAATTCTATCTCTTGAGATCGAATGTCGGTTTGCCTCTGGATTTTGCATCGATCTTATTCTTGAACTCACGGTTGACTCGGTTAAGGTTGCCCACGATTGATATCAGTATATCCATCTTCCTATTTTGAAATTTAATTATTTTATCTCCCGCTCAAGCCTTTCTTCTTAGCTAGAATTTGCTTTGATTAAGATCCTCTTGAATTTGAACCTCTATCATTGTTCCATAATATATCTTGAATTATTGAGTGAGGGAGTGTATTAGTAGTTAGTATTTAAATGTATTATAAGTTGTGTTGTTTGAGTTGTTATGTTGATTTGGATTTTCAGTCGATTCATCTGATCAACGCTATCGATAGGATTTCCAAAACACTTGAACAGAGCAAACTGACACAATATTATTTTTAAATTTAGTAAATGGAATAAATTTTGTATGATTATATTATAGATATAAGTAAAATTTTCTGAAATTTAATAAGTTAATTAAATTAGTTGTTTGGAATGATAATATTTGATTACCAATTATTGTTCTATAAATGAATTTATAAACATGGTTTGTAAATTAATTTGGAATTTAAACGAATTTAAATCAAGAATTTGAGATAAATTTCCGGTGATTTCAAACTTTGGTTTTAAAGTTTTAAAGCTTTAAAGTGTATGTCATTGAAAGTATTTTTGAATAGAAATGGTTTTCAAAGAATTTTAAGTTTTAATTCAGTACTCTCCTCCATTGTTGCTGGAAAATAATTTTGGTGATGATTGCAGCATCATCGACATTCATTTTCGAGTTTCGAAGTGGAGAGACCATTCTATAGCTTTGCTACACGTCTGTTTTGAAAGATAAATTGATTTGAATTTTCTAAGGTATGAATCGATTTATAATATATAATTTCTAAGGTATGACTTGATTTATAATATATAAGTATATGGTTATGGATTTGATTTGATATAGAATATATATGTATATATTTATCTCTAAATTGTTTGAAGTAAATCGGAAAATTAATTCTTAAATTTATGTGAAAGGATAATTTCAATTATAAATAAAGCTAAAATTTTGAGTAGATATTTAAACTTGAAATAATTGAATTTGGAAAATTTTACTGATATGATACTCAATTACATTCCAATATAACTTACCTAAATCATTCAGAAGTTAAATATGTAATTTAATAATATATAATATAAATGATGTTAAATGATTTTATAAATAAATTTGAGTGTTTATAATAAATGTTATACACTTAATTTCTAATTATAAAAATGTTAATACAAACAAATAGAATAATAAGTTAATTGAATAATTGATGAGATAGATAAAATAAATTTTGTTTTGAAGGAATTAATAAATTAAATCAACTAAATGAAATTATTTTGAATTGAAATCCATTAGTTGGAAATCAATTAATTTAAATTTGAAATTTATATGGTTTTAAATTAATTATTTTCAAGGCTATTTTTCTTCTGGTTGTTTATATTCTCCTACCTCGTTCCTTTTCAGGGACGAAAAGTTTTGAGTGGGGGAGAATGTAAGGACCTGTAAATTTTAACTATTTTAATAACGTAATTTAACTGAAATTTTGTGAAATTTTAAATAATAAAATTTTGAAATAAAATTTAATATTTGGAATACGTCTATTTCAGTATAGCAACTGGTAAATTTTCATCAGATAATTTGGAAGTTTATTTTCTTGTGTAATTCAATTTCAATTTAAATCAGTTAATATTTGATGATAATGAAATTTTTTCCAAAACTGAAATTTTTGTATAGAAAATTTTTAAATCATCTTCTAAGTGAGACGTCATATTTCGTTTCTTCAAATTTGAACTGTTATTGCTCTGTCAATCTTATTTTCGACAAATCTGTAGCATTTTCGGTACCGATTATCGAATTTTGACCGGATGATCGTACCACTGATATTTGTGTATCGTTTTGATCATCCCATCATGCTGATCTTTATAGTATATTCGATTGTAAATTTTGGAGTTCGATGTGCAGTGCAATCCGCAAAATGTTTGGCTATCAGTTCCGTATTTAATTTTTGTTTACTCTGTCCTATCACTTGCCCTGCCATATTCCAGCGGCCACGTGCTTTAATAATTTTCGAAAATCATGTGTGACCTTTCCTTTCCCATTCAATAAATTTTTCTCTTCTGTCATTTCATTTTCATTTGGTTCTCTGTCTCCTTCCAAAAGAAAGTTACATCATTTAAACTCTAGCTTATATTTATAACCTACTCGTTATGCATCAGAAGAAAAAGCCTTCTCCTCCTTTCTTTGTAAATCATGTCCTTTCCTTTTCATGTCTTGGAACCGCCACCCAACTTTCCCTTCCCCGACCTTTTTCCTCTCCCCACTCTCTCTCTCTCCTCTTTCCCTCTCTCTCTCCTCGCCACACGAGGCGGCCGATCCCCATCATCCTACCTCCGGCCATGCTAGCCTTAACCACCGCCTTCTGCCTAACAGCTTCACTACCCCTCCCCTCAGTTCGTCGTCCAAACAATCAAGAGCGTGCCCCTCTGTGCAACCCTCCCCTCGGCCTCATCTTTCCACTTTCGTCGCCTGTTGCCAGATCTACCACGCCAAGCTTCCTCTACAGCCAAAGCTTCTTACCCATCCCTTTACCGCATGCATATACTTGTTGAGGATGTTGATACGCTATATTTTGATCAATGACAATGTGCTTCGACAAAAAGGAAGTGATATGTGTAAAGCTAAAGGAAGGACTATGAAGACCAAGGATATCATGAGTACTTATTATATATAGGTCTTAGTCTTAGTTTTATTGTTAAAATCTATCCTCAAGAAGCTTGCACAAACACAAGAACACATTTCATAACTTAATATTTTATTTAAGTGTTCACTGTGCAGAAACTACCAGTTCAGTCGACTGAACAGGAAATTTCAGTTGACTGAACCTGTTACAGAATTACAACATGCACAGTTTCAATCGACTGAAATTCCCTGCTCAGTCGACTGAATTCAAACCTGCGAATTTTTTATGAAAAGACAACTTCTTCTTCCCAGAAGTTGCAACCATTCTCGAATGGTAATGGATGCATCTCTTGCCTGGGTCTTTTGCAAATAGATACACCTCTTCTACACCTATAAATACATGATTCTATCATTTGCAAATTAAGAATTCTAATTGCTTTAATCTCTCTATTCTCTTGATCATATTTTCAGATTTCTTAAGTTTTCAAAAGCAATCACAACCCACTTCAATTGCTTGAATCTCTGATTTATCTTAAATATTCTTTTGATTCGTAGCAATTTATATTTCCTAAATCTTCATAAACACATTTCATATTGTTGAGGATAAGATTATAGGAAAATTGTACTCAATTAGACTCATTAGTGTTATCAAGAAGACAACAAGTCAGAAATACTCTTTGTATCTAGTTAACGTCCTCTTCGATAGTTGAGGCAAGAAATCCCATTTGGTTGTTCGGGTAAGTTGTAAACCTATTCCTTCGGGTTAAGTGAGGGTTGTTGGTTAGTTGAATTTCTAAGAGGAGCTTAGGGACTGGACGTAGGATAAGAGGTCCGAACCAGTATAAAGTCTTGGTGTCTACTTTACTTACTACCTATTTCTATCTACCAAGACCATTCTACTATTCCATATTATACGATCCTACTGCATAACTTCTTTCAATTGGTATCAGAGCCAGGTTGTCCTTTAACCATAACACTGTTATGACATATTGATAATATGGAAAATAACACAAGCACAAGCACAACAACTGCCTATAGCTCTAGATTTGCAGAAGGACAATCTACCCAAAGACCCCCTCTATTCAATGGACTAAACTATAATTATTGGGCTACAAGGATGAGGATTTATATGCAAGCAACAAGCTGTGAAGCCTTGAATGCAACTCAAGCAGAGTTCGTTGTGCCCACAACTGATTACCCTACATGGACATAAACTCAGAAGAATGAAGCTAGTGCAAATGCGAAAGCTATGAATATGCTATTTTGCGCTCTGGATAGAAATGAGTTCAATCATGTTAGCATTTGTACTACTGCACATCAGACATGGGATACACTTAGAACCATACATGAAGGCACAAACAAGGTCAAACAAACAAAGATCTCCATGCTAAAGAACCAGTTCCAGAACTTTAAAATGCGACAGAATGAATCCATCAATGACATGTACTCGAGATTTCAAGACATTCATCATGCCTTAATAGGATTAGGAGAAAAGCATACGGATTTTGATATTGTATATAAGGTCCTAAATTCACTCACTAATGAATGAGAGAGAAAAGTCTTAGCAATCAAGGAAGCAAACGATCTATCTACAATGAAACCAGAAGAATTAATTGGAAACCTTATGTCTTATGAAGTTAACATGCAAGCTAAGAAAGATCAAGCACGGAAAAGAAAAAATGTGGCTTTTCACGCAGAATAGGAAGAATCGGAGTCTGAAGATGAGAATCTAACATTTATTGCCAAAAATTATAAGAAATTCTTAAAAAATAGAAAAGGAAATAAAAATGGTTTCAAAAAGAATTTCTTGAACAAACCTTCATCCTCAAATATGGAATGTTTTAATTGTCACAAGAAAGGTCATATGATAAAAAACTGTCCGAAGCTAAAGAAGGAGAATCAAAAAAACTTCAACAACAAGAATAAGAAAGACAAATTTAAAAAGAAGGCTTTTTTTGTCACATGGGACGATTCGGATTCAGATTCATCAGATAGCGATAGTGATAGCAACAATGAACAAGCAAATGTGTGCTTCATGGCTCAAGAATCTGAGGTTAATGATTTATCTTATGATGATTTGATAGAAGTAAACACTGAATTTTTAAGTACTATAAAAATTCTCAAAAAGAAACTTAAAGAGACACGTGAAAATTAGAACAAAGATGAATTTGAAAGAGATATGTTAAAAGACGAGAAAAAAATATTGGAAGAAGAACTTGAAAAGGTTCAAGAATCTCTCTCAAACTCAGATAGTCAACTTTTACTTTTGAGCCAAGAAATTGAAACTCAAAAGACAAAGGATGATGAAATTATTTCTGAAAATCACAATTTAAAAAACAAAATAAAACAAGTTGAATTAGAAAATACTAGTCTTCAAATTAAATTAGATAACATTACTAAAAATGTTTCTAATTTTAATAAGGGAAGAGAAAATTTATCTAAAATTCTCGAAAATTCTCAATCCTCTTCAAATAAAAATGGATTAGGTTTTAGAAAGGAATCAAAAATTCTTCCAAAGAAAAATGCTAATTTTAAGAAGGAAGATAATTCAAAACTTAGTATAGTATTGAAAAATAATATACCAAGACACATTAAGAAAAAAGGAAATCAAAATATGGGTTCTGAAAACAAAAAATAATTTAATTCGGAACAAATATATAAATTCCTTTAGAAACAGTTCACAAAAATAGTAATTATCTTTATAAAAGGGATACTAAACCCACGTGGGTTTGGTTTCCTAAGATCTAACTCTTAGGACACTATTAAAAGGTGGGTACCAATATATTTATTAATATTTTTTGCAGGTCTCACTCAAGAAATGAAAATGGATTTTGGATAGTGGTTACTCAAAACACATGACCGGAGACAAAGAAATGCTTACAAATATTTCATACTTGATGGTGGCTCTGTTACCTTCGGAGATAACTCAAAAGGTTTCATCGTTGGCAAAGGAGATGTGTTTAACTACGGTATATCAAATTTACCCCTTATTACAAATGTTTCTTTAGTTAAAAACTTAAAACATAATTTATTAAGCATAAGTCAACTATGCGACAAAGGTTTTAAAATAACTTTTTCTGAAAATAAATGTTGTATTTTTGATCAAAATCAAAATCTTAATTTTGAAGGAAAGAGAGATAGAAATATTTATGTTTTAAACATGAATATTAATAAAAATAAAGATATGTGTTTAATGGTCAAAGATAATGATCCTTGGTTATGCCACAAAAGATTTTTTCATATTAATTTTAAATCTATTCAAAAACTTTCAAAAAAATGAATTAGTCAAAGGCTTGTACAAATAGCCTTCTTTTATTCGTGATACTCTATGGTTTGTACGATTCACACTATGGTTATGCATGCATGTGGTTGCTTTGTTCGACAATTATATACTTCTACAACTTATTACTTCCTTTTTGTTGATGACAAAGGGGGAGAAAAGTCTATGCCACTAACTTTGTTTTGTAGGAAAGATAGTGAATATATTCGGGGGAGGAAAGATAATTACATCTCTACAAACATAGGTATTGTCATCAATCAAAAAGGGGGAGAATGTTGATACGCTATATTTTGATCAATGACAATGTGCTTCAACAAAAAGGAAGAGATATGTGCAAAGCTAAAGGAAGGACTATGAAGACCAAGGATATCATGAGTACTTGTTATATATAGGTCTTAGTCTTAGTTTTATTGTTAAAATCTATCCTCAAGAAGCTTGCACAAACACAAGAACACATTTCATAACTTAATATTTTAGTTAAGTGTTCACTGTGCAGAAACTACTAGTTCAGTCGACTGAACATGAAATTTCAGTCGACTGAACCTGTTACAGAATTACAACATGCACAGTTTCAGTCGACTGAAATTCCCTGTTCAGTCGACCGAATTCAAACCTGCGATTTTTATATGAAAAGACACCTTCTTCTTCCCAGGAGTTGCAACCATTCTCGAATGGTAATGGATGCATCTCTTGCCTAGATCTTTTGCAAATATATACACCTCTTCTACACCTATAAATACATGATTCTATCATTTGCAAATTAAGAATTCTAATTGCTTTAATCTCTCTATTATCTTGATCATATTTTCAGATTTCTTAAGTTTTCAAAAGCAATCACAAACCACTTCAATTGCTTGAATCTCTGATTTATCTTAAATATTCTTTTGATTCGTAGTAATTTATATTTCCTAAATCTTCATAAACACATTTCATATTGTTGAGGATAAGATTATAGGAAAGTTGTACTCAATTAGACTGATTAGTGTTATCAAGAACACAACAAGTCGGAAATACTCTTTGTATCTAGTTGAAGTCCTCTTCGGTAGTTGAGGCAAGAAATCTCATTCGGTTGTTAGGGTAAGTTGTATACTTATTCCTCCGGGTTAAGTGAGGGTTGTTGGTTAGTTGAATTCCTAAGAGGAGCTTAGGGACTGGACGTAGGACAAGAGGTCCGAACCAGTATAAAGTCTTGGTGTCTACTTTACTTACTGCCTATTGCTATCTACCTAGACCGTTCCACTATTCCATATTATACGATCCTATTGCATAGCTACTTTCAAAGGAAATTGGTATATGTACCGCCTTCATATAATTGCTTTCGTACTTGAATCGATACTTAATATTCTAAATTTTATTTGACTACAGTATATATTTTTGTATTGTTTTAAAATTTATATATTTGCCTAATTGTGTCATGTCACCTACCCTAACGCGCCTTGTATGAGTTTTGATTTGTGTCGTACCTATGGAGTATTTGTGGTAGCCTCTCGATCTGGAGGTACGACGGTACTGTATAGACTATTGGCCCTATAAAATGTGTTAAGGGCATATGGGTAACGCCTTAACTCTATTTTTAAATATATTATACTTTACTTTAGACATTATTATAATAGCGTATATTACTACATAGTAGATAGTTTAACGGATCCTTAGAGGATGGTTATCCCAAACATCCTTTGAGTTACTTGTATTTCAGTTGTTATTTCACTTGAGTTGGATTTATTGATATAAGAATGTTAATCCTGACTCGAGTATTTTGTATTTTTCTTTACGCTTGGGTCAGACAGAGTAACACAGCATTTGAGACTCACCTTTGGAGTTGGAGCTTCGCTTTGGGATCCAGCTATCTATCCAGCTTTCAGATATTTAGTTGATTCTAGTGATGTATTCTGATCTTGTATTCGACTATTGTATTCGAGACTTCTGTTGTATCTTATTTGACTGTGTTATATATATAGTAGCTTCATGAACTACTATTCTCTTGTTTCTACTGCATTATTATTATATTACTCTGTTTTTGTAATTCTGTGATTATTTTATTTTCTGTATATGCTGAGTTTTGCCAAATATAAATTAACAACTTGATATTTAGAGCAATTCAACTCCGGCATGTTTGGATGCGAATGTTTGAAAATATCAGGCTGTTATATTTATAATCGAGAAGAACATATTATGGTTAGCTTATCTATTTGTACTTTTCTCCATTGTTTAGTTTTCGTTTTAATTTTACATTTGTAGTTAACCATAGATTTCATGTTATTTTAAGGGGGTCATGCTTAACTTTGATAATTGCAAAATAATATTATGTAGCATTTCGTTGAGTTGTGAGCCGGGTTTGATTTAATTACATGCTGAAAGTGAAAATGCATATATAATTCAATTTTAGTCAGTGTAATAAACGCGTTCACATTGTAATGTTGTAAAATATAAATTTATCTTTCAAAGGATGTTAAAAATAAAATTATTTTATGTAATGTATGATAAGTATTTTTAGATAAATGAATTATAAATTTAAGTAGTTATACCTATTTATATATACATTTTGTGTTATATGATTCAAATATCTTTATATCTGCATAAAAAACTAATTTTATTATTTGTCTCATATATATGAATATTGTATATATTGAAATTCTTGTATTTTAAAGATTTGCTAGATGGATTAATAAATATATATTAGTTAATCATATTTATTTAAATAGTTTAAATTTAAGATTACACAATTAATTAAATATATGGATTTGAATGTAAAATATTAAAGAGGTAACTGAGACGGGTTTCTAAGTAATTGTAAAAAATATAAAATTTGGGCATTTGAAGTTAACAGAATTTTACAGTATAATGTATGATAAATTTATTCATTAAATAAATTATAAAGTAAATATTTTACTGCCATTAATGCATATAATTTATGTTATGTTATTTATATATACTTGCAATAAAATGATTTTTTTTACCAATTTGTTGATGCACATGTAGATTTTAATGTAATATTTTGGGAGTGATTCGTTTAAGATTTGTAAATAATTGTATATTTTCAAAAAAATTGGGTATTTAAATGTAAAATAGTGCGAGAAGTTTAGTAGAATAATTGTAAAAATGTTAAATTATAAGAATTTGAAGATTAAATATCTTGACTTGGAGAGAATTAAGAAAGATATAGATATCTTCTAGAATTAATAAAAGGCTTTAATTATTCTGTTTTACTATTATTTAACGGATCAATGAATATATTTTTGGACCATGGAATCTAAGAATCATATGTTTTTTAATAAAAGCCAACAGATTGAAATTATAATAGAATAATCCATAAATATAAAAGCAATATGCAAATTGGGTGGAACACATAGTTCCACAACAACAAAGCATATAGGAATATCATATTATAATTCTTTTAGAATATTGTTAAATAAACTTAAAAAGTAACAATAACATATTGTTGATAATAGAGAAACAAAACCCAAAATTATAAATGCCTATGAAAAGTTAATGATAGTCGTCTGAGGTTGAGACCCATTAGTGAATTATTAACTAGCAGCTATAAATTCATGAAATGGGTAATAAATGAAATAGCTAAAGGGATGGTTATTACCGATGTCAATAACTGAGATCTAACAGGGATCCAAGCCGTTCCAAAGCTCCAACCGTAGGAATGAAGGTTTTCACCGATCTGCATAAGAACCCAGTCTTATCATAAATGAATAACCACAGTTATTATGCCTGTCAACGGATGCTTTCGGATGCGGATAGTGTCATATCCGCATCCGAAATCATTTTCGGATATCAAATATCCGTGGATATAGACGGATATCGGATAAATATCCCATCCGTTAATGACTAATTAATCAAGAATTGTAAAAGAAATTTTTTAGTTTAACATAAATATTTTTCAATCCTATTGATTATGAAAGTGTTAAAAATTAAAAATAATGATGATAATAAATAATTTCAAGCAGGTAATAAGCATTGAGCGCATATAATATAAACCATTAACTTAATAAAATAATAAATAAATATCTTTCACTGCACTAAAATACACATAATTTGAACTATAATTTTGACAAAAGCCGGGCGAATAATTTTCGGATGTAGATGTCTTTGTATCTGCATCCGCGTCCTTTTTTTAGATATCGGATATTTATCTGCTTTTCAGATGTGGATGCGGACAGATTTCGGATTTTCGGGTGTTCATTGACATTCCTAACAATTGTCACATGAAGCAAAAGTTTTGAAATACATTAGTTAGGTACACGATTTAAGCAAATATTTTGCTTCAGTCTCCAAAATCAAACTGGTTTCATCTCTATAAAAAGAAAAAAAAAATGAAGACAAAAAAGAGACCACAACTTCATATTGCATCATCAGAAACCTCATTCCTAGAAATTTCCATTTAAACATTACCAGACAACAGCGATACATAAAAAATGAATAAACAAACAAATATATGAAAAACACTATCATTTGTTGCAGCTACTTTATCATCAGGCTTTACACATCCCAAATGCTAGAAGTTAACATAAGTTTTTAGAGGATATCAAAAGCTCTGATAATGGATACCTCAGAATAGATTACTAGCAAAAACTATAAATGCATGCAACATTATACCTCAGAAAAACATTATCATTTATTGCAACGTAATTGAAATTTATTTGGAAAACAGAAAAATGAATAGGACTTTATTTGGAAACTGATAGTTAGTGCTGTGAAGTTTAAATATGACAAAATTAGATTAATCTGTAACTCCAAATCACACAAACATTTTCAACGTAGATGTGAATTCATTATCACGTGGTTTATCATTTATCACATATAGATGTGTCAGTTATTTGCAGATGCATGTATAGTCGTTTGAACCATAGATTTCTCATTTATTTTCTTAAATGCATCGAGTATCATTAGAAAATAACAACATCATCATGTCTAAATATCAGTTTTTAACCTCCAAGTCAATTAATCAACTAAATTCACATTATAAAATTTAGACTATGCATATTTCACACAGTAACATGAAAATTTACATTTACGGAGAGGTCTTCATTGTTTTTCTTACTCCAACAAAATAGCTCACTGCAAATAATAGATGACCTATGTTGAAAGTAATGCACACATTCCTCTATCACTTTAAATTCATGGAACATATATATCATAGTATTAACTACAAAAGATAAACTTTTAGGTTAATGAGTGTAGCAGACCCGTGCGGATTAGACGTGCTTGAAAACTATTATATGACAACTTTGCAATCTTAAAATTTACATTATTTCAATCAATAGTATTATAATCTTGTGTCAAATGGGTAGAATTGCATCATCTTGCCATGTAAACAGTAGGAAAGTGCATCTAGTGTTAGAAAAATGCTATTAGAAACTGTAATCATTTCATTTACTTTTAACTTTATGCAGTTTCTGATCTTAATGTGACCCTATTAATTAGGTCATAAATAGAACGTTTCATTTACCTTTAACGTTATGCAGTTTCTAATTTTAATTTGACCCGATTAATTAAGTCATAAATAGACCGTTCTATAATGAGAACATTAGATCTGTGATTAATCTTAAGCGTTGAATTGGTATATGACGGGCGTACCGGATTTAGAGTTAAATGTTGTATAAAGGATTGGGTCCTCTCTCTCCTAGAATATAGATGTATTCTTCTCCATCAAGAAACATATAAAGAAATATGGTTAGAGGGAGAAACCGAATTCCGAGAAGAAGAGTAATTATTAGAAGTCAGAAGAAGAAGATGACAGCCATTACATCTTCCGTTGTTAATCAAGGTACGTCCTTAAACAAAAAAACTATATTAAGTTTTGTTTGCGAAATAATCAGTATTGGTGATCCTTGGGCTGTTACTTGAATTGTTCATCATTAATCATGAAAGGTCGAACAGTAAAGAATTTCTGACATCTAGACCACGCACATACCTTGAATAATAACCAACCTTAAGCACAACAAATAATGGCTTATTATCAAAGTCTGTAAGCTCTCGTCTACCTTATTTTATAAACAATTTAATCAAGGCTGATTATACATTGTATGTCACCAACTGTTATTAGAACATAAGCGTTATGTTAAACAAAACATCACAGAGCACATAACATTAATAATAAAAAAACTCATATTTCAACACACTCCATGTTGTTAAATCAAGTTCATTTGAAGGCACGTGGTCACATGCAACCCACATTAGCAATCATATTCACAATTTGGCAATCATCTCAAAATTGTTGAATGGTTCTTGTTAGGTGAAAGTTTGAAAACCATAATTATAGTCACGCTTTCCTCACAGTATTATCATAGATCTTACATCTCCCACGTCCATTTCAGCATTATGGGATGACCCACAACTAAAGTTACCTCACAGTAAACTATATCGTCTTGATCAGTAGGAAGAAACAAAATTGTAAATTAAGGATGAACAAATTGTCTTATAACAGTTAGTGCATCAGTTAGTGATCTAATGGACTCAAAAGGGAGAGATAATAAATAATGTAAAATAGATCAAAAGTCATTTGGCTTGCTGAAAAATAATAGAGTAGGAGAGAAATTAAAAAACAAATCAATGAGTTATTTATGCTTTAAATTGGAAATGACATATATGAAAGATGTTTTATTTTTAATTTCTTTTTTTCACTTTGATTCTAATTATATTTTTATATATGCATGAATAGTTATAGTAGCCTTACTGCAAGTTTGAAATCTTTCATGCATATCAAGATGGCCCGAATATTATAGGCTTGTTTGCGTATTCACTTATCAAGATTTCTACCTATACAATCAAGATTCTACTGTAACTAATAGGCATTGACAAAAAATTAAAGGCTTGGCTTGGTTTTGTTTCGGTTACATATGATAGAAAAGTTTTAAACATTACTATAATAGCTTTAATGCATGTTTAAAACCATTCATACATTGTCAGTTGGCCATAAGTTAAAATACTCATTTCATTCTTTTGTGTTGTTAGAAACTCAGTTTCATTTTCATAGGTTTCCATTCTTCTAAAATTAATATAGACTTGATTGAAGTATTGGAAACGTCCATGCATATCCATTTGTGGCCTACTATTTAACTACTATTAACTAATACAGGTCAAAGCAAGGTCGGCTCAAAATTTGAACTTAAATGGTACCATAACATATCCTGTTGAGACACTACGAGAGAAACGGCTCTTTCCAACGGCCTAGGCCGTTGCAGGCCGTTGGAGGCCGTTGGAAATGCCGTTGGAAATGATTTTGGTATACACTTCAACAGTTTCCAACGGCCTCCAATGGCATCAACGTGGTTATACCAACGGCTTCCAACGGCAATTTTGCCAACGTGGCAAATCCTGTTGACCGAAATACCGTTGGAATGCGTTGGGATATGCCGTTGGACGCCGTTGGAAGCCGTTGGACTTAAATGGCCAATTGGCCGTTGGTAGCCATTGGAAGCCGTTGGAAATCTAGGTTTATTTTTTTTATAAAACCAGCAGTGCTTGCTTCCAGCCACACACAACCACAATTATATCAAAACAACTCCATTTCGAGCATATACATATGACAACTATATCCAAACATATATATAACCAAATCATGCATATATTTCAACATAAACCAATAACCAAACAAAACATAACATAACCAACATCAAAAAATCCAAACCAACATCAACAAATCCAAACCAACATCCACAACCAAGCCATCAGAATGTTTCAAATCCAAATATACACAGAAACCATCAAAATGTATCAAATTCTCACCAACTCCAAAATATACATGCCAATAACAAAACATACCTAAATCACTCCGCACTAGAACCGCCAGATGAGGGAGGCTGTCCATACTGTGCGATGAACTCCGCCATACGCCGGTTCATCTCCTCCGTCCTTACTTCATGCAGCAAATTGCGTTCCCGCATCTCGGCAAGCTCGGCTCGTAGCTGCGCAATCTCTTCCTTATCTTGAGCCTTTTGATATTCTCTTTGGGCTGTCTGAACTTGTAAACAAATTTAAATTATCAACTGCACTAAAAAATTAGTATTAAAATAATTGCAAACTAACTAACCGATTGGCTTCCATATCCGTAGCGTCTGCCGCGGGTCACTGGATCCATGACAGACTCAAAAATGGCGTCCTCCTCATCGGGGGTCAAGTGAGCTTGTCCCGTACTCTCAAGTAAGGCTGTCCGCGCTTCTTGGAACTTTTGCTGTCATGCAAAATATAATTGAATTTAGTTAACGTTATTTCAATTAACTTGTAAGTTTTAGTTACTTATGCTATACTTACATAGGCAGTACGCGCTTATCATCGTGGTCCCAAGAGTAAGAAACTGTGCCGGAATCATCGACCTGAGTCAATGCATGTGTATGGGTAAACACATCCCAATAACTAACACCCCCCCCCCACCCCCCCCGCGTTGTCTCTCCTGAAATATGCACATATAAATATACATTATTTATATTTTAACAAATTAAAACTTAAAATAATTAACTATTTATCTTATTTAATAATTATACCAAATCTTCCCGGTGATGTTGGAAAGACTTGGAACCACCGCGATGTGTAACGGGGTTCCTGCTCCTGTTTGCATAATTCCTCTCGGACCGCCTCTGCAAATTTAAATTGAAAACAAAAATTGTTTTGACAGTTTTAATTATTTATATATTATTTGCCTCAAACAATTTAAATTAAATATATGATAGATTTATCACAAAATCCTCGTTGCTCCACTAGGTGGCGAACTCACCAAAGACAGCTTACTCATCCAATGAGGCCTCTTTCCTGATGTTTTGATGTTGTTTGTTGTTTCGCGATAGTTTTTTGCAATTTTGCTGCTCCAATGGCGCCAGACAATAGAAACATCAGAATTGGCCAAGTCCACTTCCCCTGCACGTTTGAAAAAATATGAGTTATACAGTTGCTATAAATAGTGCAAACATGAATTGACATAATGTACATGACTACATAATACAATAATTGATATACCACACACACCAAAAAGTCCTTCCAGATAGCCTCCCACACCCCCTTTGGTATCGCAGTCCACCTCGGCCAACACGAGGTCATACGAGCCATATACGCCCGTCGCGAGATCGTGGGCACTATGTTGGAAGGCTCCAACGACACCGTTGTGTAAAACAGGAAAAAACATTTAATATTCCGTTACTACTATATATATTTGATAAAAGATTGTATGGAATAAAATTTAACTTTGAAACTTTATACTTACCTGCCATCGGCTTTGGGTTTCAACCATACCATAGGTCGAACACCCGGCTGTGAAGGACCAGCATCATCTCCTCTCTATGAGCTGGAAGATCCGGAGTGTGAACGTCTGCGTCCCGACATACCTATATGAAATCATAGTATAAAGAAAAGCAAGAGTAACATTGATTAATTTAATATGCAAATGGTGTCAGAATAATGAACATGGCGTAACATACATTATGGCGTAACATAAAAGAGACTATGTGATACATATCATATAAAATTACTTTGGAAATAGAAAAATGAAAAAAAAATACCTTCTCCAAATATTGATTAGTGGTCAATCCTCATCACTTTCGGATTCAGACTCTTCTTTGCACTTGATATTTTGTTCCTCTATACTCTCAAATGCTTCAATTAATGTATTTGATTCATCGTTTAGAGGTCCAAAATCTATTTGATCATCGGTTACTATTATTCCTCTATTTTCCTCGATATCTGCTTGGTAAGCTTGTTGTTCAGGAATATGCTGTCCATCAAATGTAAACCTTGGTTTGGTTTTAGAAACAGCCGACCAATCTATTTTATCTCTTCTTAAAGATGGGTACGGAGCATAATAAACTTGAAGAGCTTGTTTGGCACGTACAAAAGGGTCGTACTTATAATACCTCGAAGTATGTTTTATTTCTATAAGATTATATTTTGGATCCACGTTTATTCCAGAACTTGGAACGTTGCTAAACCAATTGCATTTAAACAAAAAATACTTCTTCCGCGGGTCGGGTGAAATATGTCAACTGCAAAATCTGGGTCAGCACGCCATAAAAGTCATTTATGTGATCATTTGGGTCATCACTACTTTTGACAAATACACCAATATTGTTAGTTGATTTTTCGGCACCGTATTCATTGTTATTAAATTTATATCCGTTGATAAAGAATATTGGATATGTCTTGACTATCCTTTTTGGTCCCATAGCTAAATGTTTCAATCCTTCATCTATAACACAAGTTGTTGTATCAAAAACATAGTTAGAAAACCAAGCAGCGAATTCTTTACCGATATCGTCGTTTGGATGTTGTGATTCGTAAATACTGCAATTATTGAACAAATGTTGCATTATGATTAAAATACATGTGTGCATATTTGTGTATACATATGTATAGATGATATGCATGTGTAGATGTATGTGTATATATATTACCTAATAAATGGTGCAACTTCGGCATAGTTGAGAAGAATGTACGTGTGTGCTACTTGATAATCTCTATCATCCAACCATACTTCCACACATTTACCAACAGGCCGACCAGTTTTTTTAAAAATAGATAAAGTCGCTTGACAATCATCTTCATCAACGCCTTCATCATTACCGTAGCACTTTCAAATGATATGTTCACATGGTCGCTGAATTAGTGAGAGAAAAAAACGAAGCTTCTTCTTTGATGTATGATTTGCAAGTCGAACCTTCAACTCGAGCTTTATGTCTCACTTTTCTCTTTATATGATTTAAATACCTAGAAAAAATTATTTTAATTTAATTTTTTATACATTTAATTAAACCAATATGAAATAAACTAAATATTAATATACCTTTCAAATGGATACATCCATCCATATTGCACAGGCCCTCGAAGACGTGCTTCAAATGGAAGATGAATAGGTAAATGCTCCATAACATTGAAAAAACCTGGAGGAAATATTTTTTCCAGTTTGCAAAGCATTATCGGGATTTCTTCCTCAAGTTTACATAGACGATCAACTTTTAATGTAGTTGAACAAATCTCTTTATAAAACAGACTAAGTTCTATTACAACAGTCCAAACTTTTACGGGAAACAGTTCTTTAAAAGCGACGGGTAACAAATTTTCCATCATAACATGACAATCGTGACTTTTCATCCCGCTAAGTTTATTGTTCTTATAGTCAACATATCTACGAAGATTAGAAGATATGCCATCTGGGAATCTTAATCCTTCCACCCATTTTAAAAGTAATTTAACTTGACTATTGTCTAGCTCATAGCAAGCTTTTGGCTTTTTTGTGTCATTTGGTTTTATATGAAGCTCAGGACGATTACATATTACTTCGATATCATGTCTTGATTTCAAATCATCTTTCGTCTTCCCTTTAACATTCAAAATTATATTATACAGATTATCAAACACGTTTTTCTCATTATGCATCACGTCAATATTGACGAATCAAGAGATTTTTCCAATAAGGCAATTCCCAAAATATGCTCTGTTTGCACCAGTTATGAATCGAGGATTTACCTTGAATTTCAATTTGTTCTCCGGTTTCATGTATCTTTGGATAATCCTTTACAAGTTCATAAATTTCTTCGCTTGACCAAACCGTAGGTGGTCTCAAAGTTTCATGTCTATTAGCTATAAAGTTTTTTTTATCTCTTCTAAAAGGATGATTAATATGAAGAAAACATCGATGACATCCAAACCACGAAACTTTCTTTCGATGAGGTAAAAAAATTGCTCGTGTTTCTTCCATGCAATAAGGACAAGCTAGACGACCGGCCGTACTCCAATCTGAAAGCATTGCATATGCAGGAAAATCGCTGATTGTCCACAATAAAGAAGCATACACGCGAAAGTTCTTTTTTTTGGAAAATATCATATGTCTCTACTCCTTCGTACCACAATTTTTTTAATTCATCAATCAGTGGTTGTAAATAAACATCGATTCCTTGTGTCAGATCATCGGGACCAGGAACGACAACTGTAAGAAACATATATGGAGTTTTCATACACATCCAAGGAGGTAAATTATAAGATGTGACAATTATAGGCCAGGACGAATATTTCGAACCAAATTGAGAGAATGGGAAAAATCCATCCGTACATAAACCAAGTCTAACGTTACGAATTTCGAACGCAAAATTGGGATATTTCTAGTCAAAATGCATCCATGCTTCCCCATCAGCTGGATGTGTTAACGTACCTTCTTCCTATGTTCTCACACCGTGCCATCTCATATGTTGCACAGTTACAGAAGATGCATATAACCTTTAAAGTCTAGGAGTAATTGGTAAATAATGCATACGCTTATACGAGATTTCCTTTCCCTTTTTCTTTCTTGGTTTGTATCTTTCCTGAATACATATTTTACAATTTCTAAGGTTGATATCTTCTTTCCAAAACAACATGCAACCCTTTAGACACATATCTATTTTTTGATACGGTAAACCGAAAGTTGACATCAGTTTTTTTTACTTCGTAATGATTTTCGCACATTAGATTATTAGGAGGCATATGTCATTTCGCAGCTTGTACAGCAGCCGTAAATCCAGATTTTGTGAGGTTGTATTTGGTTTTCATCGCAATGTATTCAGTAGTTACTGATAATTGGGTTCCGCTTGTGCAGCCTTCCTAAAGGGGTTTTTTCACGGCATCTAACAAATCATATATTTTTTGCCCCAATATTTGGTTCTTCTTCAGCATTACTGATGAAGCACGTACCTCGAATCGCGCCACCTCCATCCATCCACGACCTTCGCCATATCCGCGACCTAACCTCCACGACCCAACTTTTTTCCCGTCGCCGCGACCTAACCCTAAGTCGCGAATGAGCAAGAGGAATAAGGTCGCGAACGACCTTCAAGACTCCACCGTATGTCGCCTTTCTTTAGGTCGCAAGCAACGACCTACTGTATGTCGCGTTCCCTCACCTCCAACCCTATGCCGTGCTCCACCATAAATCGCGAGCTGTTTTATTAGGTCGCGAACGAGCTTATTTAAGTCGTTGATTGTTAGGTCGCTGCCAATTCTTTATGTCGCGGACAGAATCCTTATGTCGCTGCCATGTTATACTTGCTTAAGTCGCTGCTTGCTTATGCCGTTAAGATGTTGTTAAGTTGTTTGTATTTTGTACCTTTATGTCGCTTGTGTTGTAATTGTGTTGTAAGTCGTATAGTTGTTAAGTCGTATGTGTTGTATTGTCCCTATAAATAGGGATGTGTTGTCATTTGTAAAGGTTGTTCATTTTTGAAATAAAATTTGGTTTATGCTTTGTGCCTCCATTTAAATTGGTAGTTGAGTGTTATCTCATATCTCCACTTTCGGCATTCGAGTGCGCTCGAATCAACGATTGTTGAAGCCAATTCATGGAATCAAGTGCGCTTGATCAACGTTCGAAGAATTGAAGATCTTCTCTCACGGCATCGTGCGCGATCAACGTGTCGAAGATTGCTAAAGTACGGCATCTTCGTGATCAACGGATTTGGGCCTTTCAGTATTCTTAAATCCATCGAATTATCATCGATTCACCGATTATTTCCGCTAATCGTGTGAGATCCTAGACGAATTCGATTTACATCATCGAATTCGCTTCCTACGCTGCATCAGTTTGGTATCAAAGCTAGATTGTAAGGAGTTTGCATCTGTTGGAGAACTGGGTTTCGATAATTTGAATTTTGGAGATCGGATCTACATTGTTGAGAAGTTTGGTGTTCATTATGTTCATCGAGAAGTTACAACAAGTTGGGAGTTTCGATCCATATCATTTTGGATCAAAGTTCGGAAAGTGTTTGAAGTGTTGTTCAAGGACGAGAGTTGGTTTGAAGTTTTTGAAGTTAGTGTTTGAATTTTTTTGAAGTTTGTTTGAAGTTCAATCATGCCACCGAGGCGAGCTCAACGTCATCGCAATATTAATGCTTTGTATGGAAGAGAAGAGGCCGATGAAATGGAGCAACGAATCAACGAGAGTTTCAATGAGAAGTTGAATGAGGGGATTGGTCGATTAGAGAGAATGATGCTTGAAATGAATCAAAGTAGAAGAAGGGCTTCACCTGTATCGAGCCATGGGGGAAATAGAGTTTCACCACATTCAGATTGGGAGAGAAGAGAAGATCATGAATGTAGAAATGTTGACGATCGTGATAGGAATGTTGCTGATTGTGATCGGAGAAATGTAGATCGAAGGGATGTTGGTGGTAGAAATGGTGGTGGTAGAGATGTTGGTGGTCATGATCGACATTGATATGCGTCATATTTTGATGAAGAGTTTGATGGTGATAGAGGAAGTGTTCATTATAGAGATCGAGGTCAAGTGCGGAGTCGAGATAGAGATTTTGTAGATGACCGTCGATGGGAGTCAGGGATGAAAATAGAAATTCCAGAATTTAAAGGGGGTATGGTAGCTGAAGAATTTCTAGATTGGTTATCTAATGTTGAAGAGATCTTTGATTTCAAGGAGGTTCCGGAAGATCGTCGAGTGAAGTTGGTTGCTACTAGGTTGAGAGGAAGAGCTATGGCGTGGTGGCAGCAAACCAAACTTACACGAGAACGGATGGGGAAGTCGAAGATTGTTGCTTAGGAGAAAATGAAGAAGATGATGAAAGCCACTTTCTTGCCTTACAATTATCAATCACTCATGTATCAGAGGTTGCAGAATTTGAGGCAAGGGACGAAGACTGTTAATGATTATGCTGATGAGTTTTATCAATTGATTGCTCGAAATGACATTATGGAGACAGAGGAACAATTGACTGCTAGGTTTGTTGGAGGGTGGAGGATCCAGATCCAGGATATGGTGAATATGTTTGACCCTAGATCTGTGGCTGAAGCACACTAGAAGGCGTTGGCTTGGGAGAAGCAGGGAAGACAAGGAGGTGGTGTGTTTACAAATTCCAACGATCAAGTGAAGGGTGCTAGCAAGAGTTCCAATGTTTCTAAAGCTGTCAGTAAACCAGTTGTGAATGAAGTTGCGAAGGCGAAGACCAACAATAGTTTTAAATGTTATAATTGCCAGGAAGTGGGTTACAAGAGTAACGAATGTCCAAAGCCAAAGAGACGAACTTTGGTTGCTGAAGTGGAAGGTGAGGATGTTGGTGAAGATTATTCTAGTCCAGTTGAGGAGGATGAACAGGATATTGCATCAGGAGATGAAGGATGTAATCTAATGTTGAGGAGATCATATTTGACACCGAAGTAGGAAGAAGAAGCTAGTTGGTTGAGGAGTAACATCTTTCAGTCGACATGCACGATACTGGGAAGGTGTGTAAATTTGTGATTGACGCAGGAAGTTGTGACAATATCATTTCCACTGAAGCTGTGAGAAAGTTGAAGTTGAAAACGGAGAAGCACCAAATCCTTACAAGTTAGCGTGGTTGAGAAAAGGAGGAGAGGTGAAGGTGGACAGGCGAGTTCATGTACCATTTTCTATTGGGAAGAAATATAAAGATGAGATCTGGTGTGATGTTGTGGAGATGGATGTTTGTCACTTGCTTTTGGGGAGACCATGGCAGTATGATCGAGCAGTGCAACATGATGGCCGAACCAATAACTACAGCTTTATGTTTGAGGGTATTAAGATCATTCTAGTTCCGAAGAAGAGACAACAAGGAGAGAGCAAATCAGAAGAGATTGAGGAGGTAAAGGCTTTGTTGACTTTGAAAGAGTTTGTTGAAGAAGTAGAGGAGAGTCCAGAAGTGTTCTTGTTGATTGGACATGAAGCTACTGAATCTGTTGAAGTTTCAGAGGAAGTAAAGCTAGCGTTGGACGAATTCAAAGATGTGTTTCCTGAGGAGTTGCCAAAGGAGTTACCGCCTTTGAGAGATATTCAACATCAGATAGATCTTGTTCCAGGAGCAGTGTTACCTCACAGGACACATTACAGGATGAGTCCTAAGGAGCATGAGGAACTGAGAAGGCAGGTGGAGGAGTTGTTAGAACAAGGGCGTGTTCAGGAGAGTTTGAGTACTTGTGCAGTGCCAGCCTTATTGGTACCGAAGAAGGATGGGACTTGGAGGATGTGTACGGACAGTCAGGTTTTAAATAAGATCACTGTGAGACACAGATTTCCAATGCCGAGGTTCGATGATTTGATAGATCAGTTGAGTGGGGTTGTTGTGTTCTCGAAGATTGACTTGAAGAGTGGATACCATCAGATTCGTATTAGACCGGGTGATGAGTGGAAGATTGCTTTTAAAACTAGAGAAGGTCTATACGAATGGCTAGTTATGCCGTTTGGCTTGTCAAATGCTCCTAGTACATTTTGAGAGTGATGAACCAGATTTTCAGACCATTTGTTGGGAAGTTCATAGTAGTTTACTTTGACGATATTTTTATCTATAGTGAGAGCACAGAAGAGCATTTACATCATTTGAGAGATGTGTTGATGATACTTCGACAGGGGCAATTCTATGCCGCAACAAAGAAATGTGTGTTCATGACGCATAGTGTTTTGTTTCTGGGATATGTTCTGTCGAAGGAGGGTATTCAAGTGGATGAAAGCAAAGTGGAAGCTGTTAGGAGCTGGCCACAACCCAAGACAATTACTGAAGTGAGGAGTTTTCATGGGTTGGTATCTTTTTATCGAAGATTCATTCCACATTTTAGCAGTGTGATGGCACCTGTAACCGATAGCATGAAAGGAAAGAAGTTCGTGTGGATAGAGGAAGCAGAGTTAGCTTTTGAGAAGATCAAGACACTTTTGACGACAACACCTATTCTGGTACTGCCGGATTTTCATATATTGTTCGAGTTACACACTGATGCTTCGAAAGTTGGGTTTGGTGGAGTATTGAGTCAGAATGGAAGACCGGTTGCTTATTTCAGTGAGAAGTCGTCTGGAGCCAAGTTGAGATATAGCACTTATGACGTGGAGTTTTACGCAATTGTTCAAGCTATGAAGCACTGGAGACATTATCTGTTTTAGAAGGAGTTTGTTCTTTATACGGATCATGAAGATTTGAAACATATGCAAGGGTAGGACAAAATTTCAGCTAGACACGCTTCATGGGTTGCATATCTGCAGCAGTTTACTTTTGTTGTAAAGCACAAATCAGGGGTGACGAATCATTTAGCTGATGCCTTGAGCAGGAGGAAACATTTGCTGACTACGATGAAGGTTGAAGTGACAAGATTTGAACTATTGCCGGAGTTGTTTGAGTAGGATCCTTACTTTGCAAAGATTGTTGAGAAAGTCAAGGATGGGAGTACTAATGAGTTTGTGTTGGTAGATGGATTTTTATTC
This sequence comes from Allium cepa, assembly GCA_030765085.1. Lineage (NCBI taxonomy): Eukaryota > Viridiplantae > Streptophyta > Magnoliopsida > Asparagales > Amaryllidaceae > Allium > Allium cepa. The sequence goes on along the minus strand of CM060931.1, from coordinate 749,626,928 downwards.
AAGGGGAATCGATTGTGTGTACCATATTGCAGCTTGAGGATGAAAATTGTAAAATAATTGCATGAAGAAGGACATGTTGGTCGGGATCGCACATTGTAGTTGATTTCTCAGTCTTATTTTTGGCCGTCAATGAGAAAAGAAGTTGAAAAGTTTGTTCGAAGATGCCATGTTTGTCAAGTTTCGAAAGGGACAGCTACAAATGCGGGTTTGTATATGCCTTTACCTGTTCCTACCAAACCGTGGGTGGATGTCAGCATGGATTTTATGTTGGGCTTGCCAAGGACTTAACAGGGAAATGACTCTATCTATGTTGTGGTGGACCGTTTCTCGAAGATGGTACATTTTGTTGCTTGTAAGAAGACGGCAGATGCGGTCCATGTAGGACAGTTATTCTTTAAAGAGATTTATCGATTGCATGGGTTACCGGAGACTATTGTTTTTGACAGAGACACTCGATTCTTAAGTCATTTTTGGTTGAGTTTGTGGAAGATGGTTGGAACGAAGCTGAATTTTAGTAGCGCCTATCATCCACAAACAGATGGTCAAACAGAGGTAGTGAATAGATCATTGGGAAACATGCTGAGATGTCCTATGAAAGATAATTTGAAGAGCTGGAATATGAAGTTATGCCAAGCGGAATTTGCGCATAATCATGTTGCAAATCGTAGTACGGGTTTCAGTCCATTTCAGATTGTATATTCAAGCTTACCAAAGGGGCCGTTGGATTTAACGATAGCACCACAACCGAAGGGGACAGTTAAGCGGGCTGCTGATTTCGTTGATGGGTTGACAGAATGCCATAGAATCGTCCAGGAACGATTGGAGAAGACAAATGAGAAATATAAACAACTGGCCGATAAGAAACAAAGGAATGTGGGCTTCAAAGTGGGTGATTTTGTGTACGCAGTATTGACGAAAGATCGTTTTCCAGTTGGAACTTATAACAAGTTGAAAGCACGAAAGATTGGTCCAGTAGAAATCTTGAAGAAGATCAATGATAATGCGTATCGGTTAAGGTTGCCGGAAGAGGTTCATACTTCTGATGTTTTCAATGTCAAACACTTAATTCCGTATTATGGGGAGGAACTTGTCGAAGATGACGAGAGTGTGAATTCGAGGGCGAATTCCTTCCAACAAGGGGAGGATGATGAAGCACGTACCTCGAATCGCGCCACCCCCATCCATCCACGACCTTCGCCATATCCACGACCTAACCTCCACGACCCAACTTTTTTCCCGTCGCCGCGACCTAACCTCCACGACCTAACCCTAAGTCGCGAATGAGCAAGAGGAATAAGGTCGCGAACGACCTTTAAGACTCCACCGTATGCCGCCTTTCTTTAGGTCGCGAGCAATGACCTACTGTATGTCGCGTTCCCTCACCTCCAACCCTATGCCGTGCTCCACCATAAAACGCGAACCATTTTATTAGGTCGCGAACGAGCTTATTTAAGTCGCTGATTGTTAGGTCGCTGCCAATTCTTTATGTCGCGGATAGAATCCTTATGTCGCTGCCATGTTATACTTGCTTAAGTCGCTGCTTGCTTATGCCGTTAAGATGTTGTTAAGTCGTTTGTATTTTTTACCTTTATGTCGCTTGTGTTGTAATTGTGTTGTAAGTCGTATAGTTGTTAAGTCGTGTGTGTTGTATTGTCCCTATAAATAGGGATGTGTTGTCATTTGTAAAGGTTGTTCATTTTTGAAATAACATTTGGTTTGTGCTTTGTGCCTCCATTTAAATTGGTAGTTGAGTGTTATCTCCTATCTCCACTTTCGGCATTCGAGTGCGCTCGAATCAACGATTGTTGAAGCCAATTCACGGAATCAAGTGCGCTTGATCAACGTTCGAAGAATTGAAGATCTTCTCTCACGGTATCGTGCGCGATCAACGTGTCGAAGATTGCTAAAGTCCGGTATCTTCGTGATCAATGGATTTGAGCCTTTCGGTATTCTTAAATCCATCGAATTATCATCGATTCACCGATTATTTCCGCTAATCGTGTGAGATCCTGGACGGATTCGATTTACATCATCGAATTCGCTTCCTACGCTGCGTTAATTACCGTCTTCATCAGTTAATTGAGGAACAGGAAATATTGAACGTGCAGCATCTTCAACCATATGTTCTACAAGATTTGTCGTACCAATTTCATTACTCACCACCTCTTCATCTTGCACAGGATCAGATGCTAACTGTTCCCCATGACGATCCCAAATCAAATAGTTCGACACGAAACCGTACTGACGCAAATGAACACTAACCATTTGTGGTATCAAATGCTTTAACAGTTTGCATTTACTACATGGACAACAGATTTATTTGTAGTTTCCGTTATTACGTAAAGCAAAATCCATAAATATGCTAACACCATTATTAAAATGTTCACTTGTTGAGCCTTCAGTATCGACCCTTCGTTTTTTGTACATCCAGCTCCGATCAGTAAAATAATTGTCCATTTACCTACGTATATAATTAAAAGGTACGATATAAATTTGCATTGATATTTTTATTAAAACAATTTTATAAACATTCTTCTTGTTTTTGTTATATCTGTTAAAATAATACTTAAAGCTTATTTTGAAATGAACATTATATTCTATTTAAACAATTTTATTAGCGAATTTGATATTAATTGATCATTGACACTTTGTTGATGGGTCATCCTACCTCCCATTACAAATACAGTAATTTAATTAAATCGCATAAATCATTTCAATTTAAACGATTCAACAAAATTTCGACAGCACTTCGCTTTAGTTACCTGAACAGTACATAATTGCGTGTACACAGGGAACATAAAGGGAAGCGCTGCCGAAATTTTGCGAACCATTTAAACTGAAATGATTTACGAGATTTAATTACTTTATTATTTTCGTAACTTGTCCAATACAGGGACAAATCCAACAAATACTGTATACGATGAATATAGATGTCCGTTCTGTTAAAAAAACGAATATCCACACAACGATCATATACAATACTTATCAGACGGAGCCAAAAACACTCTAAGGATTTAAATTTTAAAATTAACAATATAAAAGTTTAAATTTTATTTTCATAAAATTTAAACTTTTATATCAATAAAAAATTTGTTGAATCGACGCATATATAATGATAACAAAAAAAATCCAGTGTGTGTGCGCAATGTATAAAATAAACAAACAATGTTATATATATAATCGTATCACAAATCATATCCAGTCATGCACAAAATGTATCACGTATATATCGTATCATAACATGTCAAAAGTGAACAATTTATATGTCAATATCATCACTTTCTACGTACGCTTTTACGCAATTCAATCACCAATATAATAACTAGTGAGGTTCATGCTTAGGTTAGTGACAATTAATAAGGTTAAAACTAATTTAATAATAAACCTAATTTAACAAATCATAGTTAAACATGCAATAATTAGTTTGATAACAATAATTAAGGTCCAATATACTACACTACACAAATAATAGCACAATACATACACAAAAATTACCAATTTAACCTAAAATTAAAAATTTAACAAAATTAGGGTTTTAGCAAATAGTACCTGATTTTGGAGGTTGTGAAGTTTGCAAACGAAGATGGGGATGCTAGAACTTGTAGAATGGGATAGAATGGGGTTGGAAATGTTTTAGGGGGGAAATTGGTGGTTTTGGGTTTATTTTCGGGTGGGAACTGAATGAGGAAGAAGAAGATTGAGCTGCAGGTTAGTCGCGGTTTTCACACGGCGTGCAACGGCCACCAACGGCAATATTCCAACGACTTCCAATGGCATATGTTTTTTGTTATTAAAAAATTCCGGGAAAAAGCTTGCCGTTGCACGCCTTTGGAAGCCGTTGGTCAATGGCTGTTGGCGGCCGTTGCCCCCTCCCGTTGCTATAAACAGTAATTCTTGTAGTGAGAGTGCTATCAAAACCAACATCAAAGAAAGCGAAGCCAACGGACCTAATTATATCCCAGATGATGATCTAATAGATACCTCCAAAAATAGGATAAATTTTTATTTTGGGCCAGTTTTAAAAACCAATTACAAATGTAGGCCAGTTTTATAACTTATTACAGAGATAGACCACTTTTTGCCACATTGACGCCATGTGTACTGGCGTCATTTCAAATGCCGCCAGTTTATTTTCTTCTTCTTTAAATAGTTCGTGACATTTCAAATGCCGCGACCTATTTAAAAAAAACTCTGGGCGGCATTTCAAAAGCCGTACGCTGAAGGCATTTGAAATGCCACCAACTGTCTTTAAAAAAATAAAAATTGTACTGGCGGCATTTGTGATGCCTTCAGTACGTGTGGCGCTGATATGACGAAAGTGGTCTATATTTGTAATAAGTTATTAAACTCGCCTAAATTTGTAATTAGTTTTTAAAACTAGCCCAAATTAAAAATTTATTCACAAAAATAAAAATTGAGGACGAGCAATAAATATATGAAGAGAAAATTGTTGTTCATAATGAGTTAGAAGCATCATTAAAAAAAAAGAATTTCAATGAGCAAAACTAGATTATTTCACTTACAGAAGTATTTCATTTCCTACTATATTTGTCCAAAAGTGTGTCATTGAACCATTGCACCATTGAACTTTTTGTGATAAAAAAGAATGTTAAACAAATAACCTTGCAACCAATTTAGTTCGAAATAATATACTTACCCTACCCAACTGTTTGTTAAACCCCTGCACTTTCTTCTCAACCTCACCAGCCCTTTTCCCCTGATATTTGGTCATTCCTTTTCAAGATATGTATTTTAACTTTGAGTTTCTCAACCTAAAAATGGAAAGCTATTTATATTTGCTGCTATAAACAAACTCGCCGACAAAGAAACTATTGTGTTATGATAATAACACCTCACTCTCTAATTCATCTTCCGTGGCCCTCTTCTACTGCTTTTTTGCAACTGCGGCTCCTTTTTCTATAGATTATTATAAAATAACATTTCAAGTCTTCAAAACAAAAATGGTTTAAACAATCCACAAAAGAATCTCAAGTTATACCATAATTTCGAAGTAAAATAAAAGTTACGCAATAAGGAAAAAGTATCTAAGATTCTGGAGGTAGAGATTCGCATAAGAAAAGGATACCTAAGATTCAGAAGAATACATACCCTAGATTGCAATAGATGAACATATTCGATTTGGAAAAATTGATTAAAGGAGGCGAAATAAGAAACAAATCCTAGATTTATACAAAGAGCGAAAGGGGTTTGCTAATGCGTAGAAACAACAGAACCACGGTGTGAAGAAAAATTACAAGCTTGCCCTCCATAGATCACTTTATTTACCCAAGTACCAAATATTCTAACGGTTATAAATATGACAAAGGGAAACAACGAATATAACTGTTAGTAATTTATAACAGTTATAACCGTTACAAATTCTAGTGAAATAAGTATTGCAAACTGTTTGATTTAGTGTAGTGGATAGTGAAATGGTTTTCAAAAATGTGTTTACAAAAACATTCAGTTCGAAGAAAAATCGAAAATATAATCGAATATCGTTTTTCGATTTTCGTCAACTAAGTTATCGGAAATGTTGTGTACACTATTGTATAATTATACACATACATTTGTAAATAAGTTAGAAACACACACATATACACACACACACACATACACATATGTTTACTTAAGTTAATAAAATGTTGATGTGACCTTTTATGCATTTATTCAATTAAAAAAAGATTAAAAAGTAAATGTCATATCATGTCTCACTTAAGTACAATGTGTTATTTTATGTATCACATCACTAGAAACATTAAGTACTAAGAAATTAGATGCATGTTGGAACGTAAGAAAGAGATGGGTGGCAAGCTTTTGTGGAGGGTAAAGTACATAGGGGTATTTTAGTAATTTGCTATGTCGATTTTGTATAGAAGTAATTTCCAAATTTCTTATTCTCATTTTTCATTTCTTCTTCATTTTCAAAACTATATTTCTTCTTCCCTTAGATCCAAGAACCTTTAATGGCCTCCTAGAATTTTTCAACGGTTTAAAACCTACTTTCTTTCCTACATCGTCTGTTCCAAAACAAGTCCCAACCCTCCACCTCCAAACCATGGCTGATCCTACCCTATGCATGGCCGAACTTCCATTGGTCTTTAAGGCCACCAAAATCGTATTTTTACAAAAGCAAGATAAGGAACTACGGTGTTTGCAAAAATTATTGATGTTCTAGGATTTTTAGGTTCGCTTTTGATGAGTTAAGCTCACCTTTTAAATTTAAAGTTGCTTGCCTAACTTAGATGTAGTTTATGATAAATGTTTTCAAGGAATAAATTATTGTTTAGCCTAAGTTTTGGTATAAAATTACCAAAGAGGATTATTACTTAAGGTTAAGTAATTATAAGAAGCCAATTGATTGAAAATATTTGAGTGATGGATGCTATAAATTCTTATTATTAATTGATTAATTATTTTGCATGATTGTTATTGTCATATTCATATCATATGACCCACAACTGCATTTTGAGATATAAAAAGGGTAGAATAACCAGCTAGGTTGACCCATAGGTGAGCATAATCAGAATTAACTCCTAAGTGAGTAGAATTGCATCCAGTAGATCGGACAGATCAGAAGAGTTAGGATGCCCAAAACAGATCAAAAGATTATGATATGAGATATTGTATTAGAAGACTCCAATAGGTTCATAGTGATCCCATAAAAATTGTGCTTGAGTAATGTTATTGGATGATATCTAATAGGTTCTTAGTGATTCCATGAAACTGTAATTTGAAAGTATGGTATTGGAAGAATCCAATAGTTTCATAGTGATCCCATGAAAAATATGATCAGAAATTGTTGTTGGTAGAAACCCATAGGATCTTAGTGATCCTATGAAAACTATGATGCAGGACAAGAAGTCCTTAAGAGTTTTGATAGATTATCAGTCAGCCCATGAAAACCAACAGGTTCATGGTGACCCTAAAAAACTATGAATTGAGACAAATAATTAGTTTTGCAAAAGGGTGAACTTAGGGTAGATAACCCCTATGTTGACAGATGAGTCGGACTTACCCACATTGCATACATGCATAGGATTATGTTGTTTTAACAACTATGGATGCGGGAGCATAATATATGATTGTTTTGTTTTGGCTAAGATACTAGTGAGGGTAAAACACATTTCGTTCAGTGGCATGGTCTCATTATATATCTATTTGATTCTAGATGGTAGGTCATTATTCACACTAGACTATTTGTCTGATTCGAAGTTTTTGTTTTTCCCCTTAAACTCTTGGATACTCATTTGAATAGGTCGGGAGTAAGAGTTTTCAGGTTTATAGTAAGACGAATAAGCATCCAGAGATGTGCAGGAGGCAGTCTAGCTATTTAGGAGTTCTTATCTAGTCCGTTGTGTTGTTTTATTTTGTCTGTATGGATGTAATAGCAAGTTATATAATTATTAAGTATTAGACTCTAATCAACCAAAGGGACATCTTCATATGCCACTCTTGAAGTATTTTGTAATAATTATATTTTCTCTGAATGTGGTATTACGAATGAGATTATGTAATGAATATGAAATGTTATTTATAAAACATAATGAAAAAAATTGCAATTGCATTATGTTTAAAAAAATTCTTATTCATGTGCTTCTAATGATAGGATTAGCATAGCCGCATTTTATAATCGAAATTAATAATTATGGATGAATACAACATTCATAGCGTTTAGTTTTGAGCCTCAAAATGAGGGATGTTACAACCGCACACTACGAAACTTAGAAAGAATTAAAGCTCTTGCTGTACAAACTCACAGCAGCAAATTTCATGATTTTAGTTAAGGTGATAATTTGATTTTGATTTTTAAAACTTGTGGTCCTTTTTGTTTTACTATAGCAAGAAGAACAAACAAAAGAAATAAAGTTAAATGAATTTTCTTTTTTTGTTAAGTGTTTAATATTTTTGATTTTATATAAAAACCCCATTTCTTTACATAAACTACAAGCTAAACAAAATGTCCATGCGAAAAAGTAAATTCAAGCCACCAATCACCTCACCATCAAGTCATGTTAAAAAAAATTGAATTTTGATTTAAAAATGTTTTTAAAAAGCGAATTATTTGGTATTCCACTACACAATATTCTGTTCGCGTATGAACCACGAATGACAGAAATAAAAATACAATCGTGCACCAAAATGTAACATAATTCCAAAAAAATTATAAAATATTCTAGTTATCTTATTCTGCAAAATCATAGAAATTCCATCATTTGCTGATGTTGGGTGTGTTTTCACCCATATGTTTCCACCCTTCACCGAACCAAGTCCATCGATTAAACCAACCTACTGCCGAATCAAGTCCTCACCTCCAATAACTACCGGTCCAGATCATGGCCGAACCAACACAGGTGCTACCGAACCAGACACACCGGACCAACCTACCACATCTCACCACCGAACCAACCTTATCCTCTACCACCGAACCAGCCACACCGGACCAAGTCGTCTCCAACTATTTCCGGACCAAGAGGATATCGAACCAACTCTGCCAGGTCCGATTGCTTCAGCCCAGGCCCACCAGCAGCTATATACATCCAGGACCCCTGCCCCCAACCTCACTCTATAAATAGAGGGGCAGGGGTACAACAATGGCAGACAAGTTTGAGAGCTCAAGCACGGAAAGAACTTTCAAACAACTTTCATACTCTTGTAATCAAAGCTTTGTACTTGTAATCCGAAGTAAAAATAAGAAGAATAACATACAAAGTGGACGTAGGCACATTCTTCCCGAACCACTATAAATCTGTGTGTCTTTTACAGTTTAGCCCCTGTTTTTTATATATTCGCATAAATCACCCAAATCACCAAAAATAACATAAAATCGGCTAAATCATACGACTTGGAGGTGTTTTTCCATTTTTTGTGCAAACATTTTTGGTGCTTTCACTGAGAGACTCAAGCTAGAAGCTTCGGCTTCTCCCACTCAACCTTTTTCCTAACAGCATCGCTCATTGCTTGGAAAACATGCCTCCCAGACCGAGGAAAGATGTTAGCAAAGGAAAGAGCATCGCAACTAACAGTATCCCAGATCCAGTGATCACAGATCAAGAGAATTATCCTGCTCCAAAAGCAAATGGGAATCAGACAAATCCGACAACCCCTTCGGTGGAGCAACCAATTACTAGGGCAGATCTGGACAGAGTTGTGATTGAAGTAAATAACCGCTTCATATCCCAACAAGAAGCCTTGGTGGATCGACTCATGTCATGGTTAAGGGATGCTGAAGAATCCAACCGCAGCACTGAATCGTGGGGTGAGTCCCAGTCTGGAGGATCTGGGAGACGACAAGGATCTTTCTTCTACGAAGAGGCTAACAACAGAAACAGCAATGGTAGGAGCCGAGCCCGTACTCAGCCTGAATTCCGACCCGAAGAAACACTTGGAACCGAACCCAACAGGGGAGGTACCAGGCGAGGGTCGGATGTAGCTGAGTCTGTCATGCTACCTAGCCACGGGAACACTACTGAACAGGGCCGAGCTAGAGTCCAGCTCGAAGTTAGACCCGAGGAAGTGCTTGGAGCAGAACCCAGCAGGGGAAGATCCAGGCAAGGGCCAACTGTAGCTGACCCTAGCATGCTCCCAGAAGATCGAAGACAGCCATTGGAAAACGTTAGGAGTGATAGACTATACCATCCCTACAAGTCATCTGGACGGGATCGATCCCGCAGGGAAGAACCAAGTTCACTCCTATCTGCCCCAAATTCTGATGAGAGGATAACATAATTATTCAGAGAATGCGTCCGACGGGATCAAAGAGATCGAGGAATAGGCTCTAGGGTAACCAGCCCCTTCACCCGCAATATCGAAATTGCCATCACCCCCCGAGAATGAAAAATGCCGACAATGGAACCTTACAAGGGAACTTCCGACCCCATTGTGCACTTACAGAGGTACACACAGTATATGCTCATGAGCGGAGCAACGGAAGGAGTGTTGTGCAAGTGCTTCCCGCTATTCTTGGCAGATCTAGCTACATCCTGGTTCTGCCATCTACCCCAAGGATCCATCAGCTCACGGAAATGTTGAAGGAAAGATTCATCAGCCAATTCCGCATTCATGTGGAGCAACCCAAGTATGCTTATTCATTATCTAATATCAAGAAGAAACTTGGAGAAACGGTTCAACAATATTTAACCCGATTCAATGCCGCAGCGGCCGCAGTCCAAGACGCCGATGAGAAGCTTATCCTAATGGCCCTCTGCAGTGGTGTGCACCTGGATACTAAATTTGCTAGAAGACTAACAAAAAAAACCAGCTACTTTACCCGACTTCTTCCATGAAGCCGGAAAGTATATGAGACTCGAGGACGCTGCCACTGAGAGGCAGACATGGCAAAAAACTAAGGCGGCTCATGGTAGCACGCCCGCTGCAGCAAAGGACGTTCGAAGAAATGACTCTAGAGACAATGCTGGGGGCAAGAAGGGAGAAAAACGCCTATATCGACCAGGACCGAGATTTGACTCCTACACTTCTTTGAATGAAACAATCGAAAACATCTTCCCGGCCACCCAAGACGAAGTTAGATACAAACGCCCCCGCACAGGAAAGAATCGGATAACGCAATTAAGCCGCGAAATTTTTGCCGTTTCCACAAATCTCATGGGCATGATACCAATGAATGTCACCATCTCCGGGACTTAATTGAAGAACACATCAGAAGGAAGAAACTGGAACGCTATGTGAAAAGTCAAAACAGGACTCCAACTCCTGCCAATGAAAATCCAAGCCCACCTCCCCAGGAGATGGGCAGAGGAAATCACAATACCAGTGGCTCCAATCGGGAAAAATAGTGGTCCATACCATATCAGGAGGACCACACATCGCTGACAGAAGCTGGGCAGAGATGAAGAGATATGGACAGTCACTTAGAAACAAAGAAGACTGCGTTAACTCCGTTACAGAAGAACGCCACCCGAAGCGGAAAGAGAATGATGACATCACATTCAATAGACATGACCTAGAGGGAAGGCAATACCCTCACATGGATCCTATGGTCATCTCCGCATGGTTCGGTCCAGCCGAAGTTTTACGAATTTTAGTAGACACTGGAAGCTCAGTAAATATCCTATTCAAACATGCTTTCGACAAAGTGAAGCTGTCAATGAAGGATGTGTCTCCCTACAACAAACCACTACACGGTTTTACTGGAGATGCAAAGATGCCCCTCGGACAATTGGACCTCTTTGATGAAATAGGAAGTCATCCCCGCTCCGTCGTACGGAAACAAACTTTCGTGCTAATAGATAACCACTCGGCCTACAATGCCTTTTTAGGAAGACCCGCCTTGTCTGACTTCCAAATTGTCCTGGCCCCATGGTGCCTAAAGACGAAGTTTCCAACGGACAATGGAATAGGGGAAGAAGAGGGGGATTAAGACGGTGCTCGAGATTGCTATGTAACCGAACTTCGCAATAACCGCAAGATAGATAAAGGGAAGAATGCAGAGACTACTCTCTGCACGAAAAACTTGGAAGCATAGCAGCTAAAGAAAGCCCCTCCTCTTCGATATACCAGTGATCCTTTCAACAAATTAGACCCCAGGGACAAGGAGGAGGAGGCCACCGTCGAGCCTGTAGAGACTATGGAATTTGTATCTGTAGACAAACACGACTCGAGTAGACTATTGAAAATCGGATCTCAACTAAAAGCAGAATTGAAGGATCAACTCATTGATTTCCTCCGCTACAACTTGGATGTATTTGCATGGACACATGCTGACATGACTGGGATCTCCCCAGACGTTGCATGCCACGTACTGAACATCGATCCTACCAAGGTGCCAGTAAAGCAGAAAAAGAGAAGTATGGGGGCAGAACGATCAACAGCCCTCGAGGAAGAAGTAAAGAACCTACCAATAACTTCATACGAGAAGCCATCTATCCAGAATGGATCGCCAATTCGGTACTGGTAAAGAAGGTAATGGGAAGTGGCGAACATGCATTGACTTCTCCAACTTAAATGACGCTTGCCCGAAGGATTGTTTCCCGCTCCCCCGAATCGATCAACTTGTGGACAGCACGGCCGGGCACGATCTCTTATCCTTTATGGACGCATACTCAGGATACAACCAAATTCCTATGCATGCCCCCGATCAAGACCACACAAGTTTCATCACTGACCGGGGATTGTATTGCTACAAGGTAATGCCCTTCGGACTTAAAAATGCCGGAGCCACTTACCAGCGCCTCGTCAACAAGATGTTCGCGAAACTGATAGGACGGACTATGGAAGTCTATGTGGATGACATGCTGGTAAAATCAAGGAAAGCCGGCAATCATGTAAGCCACCTGGATGAGATGTTTCAAGTACTTCGCCAATATGGAATGAAGCTGAATCCTCTAAAGTGCTCCTTCGGAGTATCGTCGGGAAAGTTTTTGGGATTCATTGTCCATGCCAGCGGGATTGAAGCAAACCCCGAACAAGTTCGAACCTTGAAGGACATCAAAATACCATCCACTCGAAAAGAAATGCAAAGCCTGAATGGGAAGGTGGCTTCCCTAAGTAGATTCATCTCTAAAGCGGCTGACAAATGCATCCCTTTCTTCGAAGCTCTGAAGAAAGACAAAGGAAAGTTCGAGTGGACTGACGAATGTCTAGCAGCCTTCCTAAACCTAATCGAACACCTCCAGAGGCCACCAGTACTCTCAACTCCAAACGAAGGCGAAGAGCTATATCTATACCTTGCTGTGTCATCCCACGCTCTGAGTGCCGCTTTGGTAAGAGAAGAAAACTGCGTGCAACGGCCGGTATACTTTGTAAGCAAAAGGTTTACGGGGGCAGAAGCCCGGTATCCTAAACTCGAAAAGCTAGCATACTGTTTACTAATCACGTCACGAAAACTGCGGCACTACTTCCAATCTCATCCCATCAGAGTCCTAACTGATCAACCGCTAAGGCAAGTGCTCCACCGTCCCGACACTTTTGGATGACTACTCAAATGGTGCATCGAACTGAGTCAATATGATATCACCTACCATCCTCGCACCGCCATCAAGGGACAAGCCATGACCGATTTCATTGCCGAATTCACTACCAATGAAGGTAAGGAGCGATCCGAAATAGCAGAAGACATTAAGTGGAATCTCTTTGTAGATGGAGCATCAAACGAACAAGGCTCGAGGGCAGGCGTTGTGATAATCACTCCCAAGGGAAGGAAGCTGCATTATGCTCTAAGGTTGGAATTTGCTGCCACCAACAATGATGCAGAATATGAAGCAGTAATAGCTGGATTGGAACTTGCCCTAAAGATTGGAGTCAATTCTCTACGTCTTCATAGTGATTCGCAACTTATTGTAAATCAAATACTAGGAGAGTTTCAGACTCGAGGAGAACGACTCACAACATATCTAAAGAAAACTAAGCTGCTACTCGATCGGTTGGATCACTACTTAATCAAGCACGTTCCTCGAGAGGAGAACCAAGAGGCCGACGAACTGGCAAAACAAGCTAGCATGGAGAACAGCTCCATTTCCGGAACAATAGCCATCTCAAAACAACTAGCCCCAAGTTTCGAACAAGAGGATTTGATAGCTGCAATCGAAGAGGAACCTTGGATGACTCCTATCCGGAAATACTTACAAGATGACACATTGCCCAGCGAGCGTAGCGAAGTCAGGAAAATCTTGAGGAAAGCCTCCCGCTACACAAAACAAGAATGATTCCTCTACCGGCGCGGCTTCTCTAACCCCTTATTAAGGTGTGTCACTGGAAGGGAAGCCAAGGAAATCTTATCTAACATCCACTAGGGAAGCTGCGGAGACCACACTGGAGGGCAAAATCTGGCAAAGAAGATACTCCGATATGGATATTTCTGGCCTACCTTGAACAAGGACGCCTTGGACTTCGCCAAAAAGTGTGACAGATGTCAGAAATTTGCTAAGATTCCTCGATTACCGACAAATGAGATTACTAAGATGACCAGCCCTTGGCCCTTTGCATTATGGGGAATTGATCTGATTGGCGAACTACTGATGGGCCGAGGCGGGGAAAAATATGCTATAGTGGCCGTCGACTATTTCACCAAATGGGTGGAAGAAGAACCTCTAAATAAAGTATCTTCGGCAAAAATTATTAACTTCTTAATCAAAAATGTTCTGTGCAGGTACGGGGTTCCCCTCAAAATCATATCGGACAATGGACTTCAGTTCAATAGCGAGGAGTTCGCCAACTGGTGCCAAGAGCACGAAATCCACAATAGCTTCTCATCTGTGGCTTATCCCCAGGCAAATGGACAAGTCGAAGCTGTCAACAAAGTTCTCAAAACTCTAATCAAGAAGAAACTTGAAAAGTAAAAAGGCGCTTGGGTGGATGAACTTCCTACGGCACTTTGGGCCTACCGCACATCTTACAAAACATCAACAGGGCATACTCCTTTCTCTTTGGCATACGGATCGGAGACCATGCTCCCAGTTGAGACTGTAGTGCCTTCCCACTGTAGGATCCACTACAACCCAGAAGAGAACGTAGAACTCCTCCATATGTCTTTGGATCTAATTGAAGAAAGAAGAAATGATGCAGCACTCAAAGCGGAAGCTCACAAGAAAAAAGTGGCAACGCAATACAACTCCAAAGTCAAGCATCGCAGCTTACAAGAAGGGGATCTCGTCCTCAAACGGGTCTTCCCGCGCCCAGGGGCGCTAGATCCAGTCTAGGAGGGACCCTATGTAATTCATAAAAATATCCACAACGGAGCTTATATTTTGTCAACAGTGGACAGAGAGGTGTTCCAGAGGGCATGGAACATCCAAAACCTTCGTCGATACTTTTCTTAACTTGTACTACCCATATAAAGTGAATTAACAAAGAGAATCAGTGGACGTAGGCATTTTCGTGCCAAACCATTTTAAAAATCTTGTCTCCTGTTAACTTGTTCCTTTATGTCTTGGCTACTTGTTGAGTTTTATCCTTTTCTGTTGAAAAAAATCCTGTGTGAACGTCATCTCCATTCAAGGCCCATCACGGCGCGACTTCACCTGGACAAGACCTAACAGGTACTATACGAATCTATGCCCTCGCCAATGAGACACTTTTGCTCCAGCATCCCTCTGCTGCGGGTTAACGCATTGCTCGCGACGGCCCTCAAAGCCAACTCTAATGAGCCGATTATAAGCCATCGAGGAGGCGAAAATAGCCTTGGCAGCTCATTACGGCATTCGGCTCGCCGGCAACTGTGAACCGATTATAAGCCCCAACATAAGGTGTGGCCAGCCAGGGGAAGTTCACGGTTGACGATCGACACCCACGCTAGCCGGCCATGGTAACTCGAATAATACCCACGATTACGGGCCATAATGGCCCGGGTAGTTACTGTGCGCGATCTCGGCTCCGATATGTCTTAAGTGCGGCTGTGGTAAAAAAGATAAACTCCCCGTGGAGGCGTAAGATGGGTGACAAATATCTCTAAGACCCACAGCTAGGGAAAGTGACTACAAAACCCGTTTGCCACGAACTTAAGCATACCGACGGCCTTCCATGATTGGAAGTTTTATTATTTCTTATATTTCCATTCTACTTAAAAACTTTCCTCCTATCCTCTATAATGACACTTAAAGTACATGACACAAAATAGGAGACACCCGCTGATGGAAATGAGAACTCACAACTGGATGACAGGTCACTCAGCTGCGTTCCATCCTCAGTCACATAAGACGTTCGAAGCTACCATCTAAAACCAAGACATGAAGGGCGGTACTTTTTTTCCTTGTACATAAACATGTAGCTATAGTTCATTCACACATCACACTGACATTGCGAGACATAAAATTATATTTTAAGAAAAATCTTAGCATCAAACACGATTAAAACACATGCATATATATAGCTATATTTCTTATGCAACACATCAAAATAACGACAGCATTCAAATATGACAGAATCAGCTTGTGTTATAAAATTATATAAGAATAAAATCATTCGCTACAATGACATAATTACAAAATTACAGCCTGAAAGTACACTAATGTTTTGAACTAGTATATCCAGAAATGCCAAGTAAACCAAAAAATAATCAGCTGCAGCAGGGCTCCGCCTCTATCCTGCTAGCCCTCCGAGATCTATTTGACCGTAGGATCGGAACTCCCAGCATGCTGGCCAGAGGACACACCTGTCCGATCCGGAAAAAGAATCCATCAGATAAATGATACGCAATCAAGTTAAGAAAGGATCGAGAGGGAAGACTTACCAGCTTCTGATCCCTGACCATCATCCTCCAACTGCACACCCACTTCCTCGGCGGTAAGCAGCCGCATGACCTCCTTTACCGCCACTTTCTCCTCCTCAGTAAACTGGGCCGTGACCACATCCATCCTGAAAGCTGCACCACCCTCCCTATCCGCCTCAGCCTTAGCCTCCTCCAAGGCCCGAAGATATATCCTAGCCATGACCCGGGGATAATCATCCATCCAGGATAGGTTGCCCTGCTTCCAAGTACGGAAGTACATATCCTGCAGCATGTCATCCATCATCCCCTTGTTCTCCTCAAACTCCCTAATACGGGCCTCAGAAGCCGACAGCTTTGCAACGGCAGCATCCCACTCCAGTCGGTATCGCGAGCAGTCAGCCTGAAGGGACCTCCTCATCGCCTCCATCTCCTCCTTTAGCTTGACCTGAGCAAGCTCTGCGGCTTCAAGCCTTCCGGATAGCTCCTCTACCTGCTCGAGATCCGCTCTCCGAACCTCATCTACCGTTGCAATGGCCATGTCAATTCGTTTCTTGCAAGCGGCCTCCATTTTACGCAGCTCTGCCTTGCTAGCCTCTTCCATAGTTTTCTTCAGTCGTCTGGAGGCCGCCTCATGCTGAGAGATCTGGATGGTCTGATCGACAAGCTGTTTGGCCTGGTCGGAAACCCTTAACCGCAATCGAATGTTAGCACTTCAGATTTCCTCTCCAGCCTTGACCAGTCGGGCATGATGCGCCATCAACTTCCTGGTCTCCTCAGCCACCCGATCGATGTTTGCCTTGGCCTCATCCCCTATAGTTACAATCCGAGTGGTCAACAGGTCGAGATCCAAAGACTTAGCCTCATCAAGCACCCTTACCATAGGATTGCGGGGTAGGAGGTGCTCACCGGTAACCTCATCGAAAGAAATATCGTGGGAACTCGGGTCCAGGTTCGGATGACCCGCAAACGGGTTGCGAGCCAAGCTGGGGTGATCTATTAGGGGTAACAGTAGGGTTTTCGGACGGGTGCGGGGAAGGTACAAACTCAATATCCTCCTCCACGACATCCTAAAGAGGCTGAGTTGGGGGCTGAGGGCGAGATGGAGATTCAAACAAGGAGCGGTCTCTCTTTTTCCTTTGGATACCCTCCTCAATGACCCCGAGAAGAGAACGATAGCCAACTACATCTCCGGGGCGGCTAGCCGAAGGCTTCGGTTTAGCAGAAGCTTTGAGTAGTTTGTATTGTTCGAGGCGGTGCCGAATATCTGATGGCTTGGCCACCTTGCCCATTCCTAGAATAAAAACCAAGTGTTACGAGCATGCATGAAACTATCATCCGAGAAAAATGTTAAGTTAAGAAGAATAAAGAGGAGTCAAAAATTCACCTTGAATCGCCGGAGCTGCCTTAGCTGAAGGGCTCTTAGAAGGTGGATCCACACCAGTTCCAGCCTTGCCCGCCTTCTACGCCTTCTCCACCAAGGCCGATTATTCCTCCGACCCCTCAAAAGCCTGGTGGAAAGCCTCATCCGTCCCCTCTTGGATCTCACCTACTTGCCCAAAAGACAAAGCCCCGGTGCCATCACCGCTCCGCCCTTCGCCACCATCATCACCATAACCTTCTCTGCCACTTCCACCCTCCGCTTCACCTCCTTCATCCTCGCCTTTCCCCTCCTCCACGTCCTTTTCCTCCGGAACATCTGGACATGTGCTTGGGGAGGGTCCATCGGATTTCTTGAGCTTCTTTCCCCCGGCGACTGGAGGTACCAAGAAGGGTCTCCTCTTGCAGCTCTTTGTCATGGCCCCGTCTTTAGCTTTGGCAGCCCTCTCCTCGGCTGTATCTATCTGCTTAACCATAGATTGACGTGGCAGAATCAAGTTGTGCTCCAGGAGAGCGGCATTCCTGATCTGGTAAGAAGCTGACCTATCCCTTCCTGAGATGGCCTCTATCTCCGCAGCCAGCTGTACCAGGTGATCATTCTCCACAACCGCAAAGCCACCTGTCGCTAGCAAGAAATAAAAGCATATAAGGAGAAACATTGCAGATGGGACAAAGAAATTACAAACGAAATTCAACTTACAGCCAGAAGTGAAAAGGCGAAAAGAAACAGAGTCGTCCTTGACGAAGAACCATTCCTTCTTAAACATAGTAAACTTAGAGTATAGGTCCAGGACCGGCTTGAAGGACACGGCCGACTCTAAACTAATGTACCAAGACCCCTTCTTGTAGCCCCTCAGATTATACAAATATCGGATTTTCCGGTTAGAAGGGGGCGCCTATACCTCCTATGAAAGATAACGAATAGACACACTAAGATGGCATAGGAGTTGGGCTGAAGCTGGAAAGGAGCCACCTTCAGGTAGGTAAAGCTGACTATCCACGCATTGATCGGAGGAACGGCCTCGCACATGCAATGGTATCGTATATAGGCAAAATATCCTTCAGGAGGATCATACGGCATCACACCATCTCCCGACAGCAGCATACTCGCTTTATCAATCCCAAAGGAGCGAACGATGACATCAAGTTGCCCCTCTTTGAGGGAGCTCGGAAAGCAGTCGGGCGGAGAGTTCAGAAGCTCCTGAGGGCCGTACCCGTCTACTAGTGACCTTGGGGCAGGTCCAATACATTCCGGTCTTGGATGAGCTGGGGGCATTGAAGGGGACTCTCCTTCGCCTTTGGACTTCCGTTTATCTGATCGAGTTTCCACTTTGTGAGACATTTGTCTACAACACAGGAAAAGTATATCGTTAAAACATACAAACAATGTAGTCTGGAATTTCACTCATAAAACAAAAGGTCATTCGGCATTTAAACACTCCCGAATTCATTCGGAAAAAGAGAGGCAATATATCATTCGTCCTTATACTCTCAGGTTCATTCGGTATTGAAAGTTTTCAAGTTCATTCGGTATCGATGGTCTTTGAGTTCATTCGGTGTTGAAGGTTTTCAAGTTCATTCGGTATTGAAAGTTTTCGAATTCATTCGAAGGAAGTTTACCTGATCTGGCAGTTAAAGATCGGTCCCGTACAATAGCTGATTCGGCAATCCAATTAATTCGGCAGTTCAAAATTTGATTCGGCTGTTTCCATCGGTAAGGAATAACGAAGGCCTGGGGCTCCTACTTATAGAGGAAAGTTGGATAGCCGGACCAACCGGTTTGGTTCTCGGGCCGGATATGGTTGTCCAAATAAACAAAGCACGGCATATACGAGCATATGCCCCACTTTGGGGGGCAAATGTTGGGTGTGTTTTCACCCATATGTTTCCACCCTTCACCAAACCAAGTCCATCGATTAAACCAACCTACTGCCGAATCAAGTCCTCACCTCCAACAACTACTGGTCCAGATCATGGCCGAACCAACACAGGTGCTACCGAACCAGACACACCGGACCAACCTACCACATCTCACCACCGAACCAACCTTCTCCTCTACCACCGAACCAGCCACACCAGACCAAGTCGTCTCCAACAATTTCCAGACTAAGTGGATGCCGAACCAACTCTGCCAGGTCAGATTGCTTCAGCCCAGGCCCACCAGCAGCTATATACATCCAGGACCCTTGCCCCCAACCTCACTCTATAAATAGAGGGGCAGGGGTACAACAATGGCAGACAAGTTTGAGAGCTCAAGCACGGAAGGAACTTTCAAACAACTTTCATACTCTTGTAATCAAAGCTTTGTACTTGTAATCCAAAGTAAAAATAAGAAGAATAACATATAAAGTGGACGTAGGCACATTCTGGCCGAACCACTATAAATCTATGTGTCTTTTACAGTTTAGCCCCTGTTTTTTTATATATTCTCATAAATCACCCAAATCACTAAAAATAACATAAAATCGGCTAAATCTTACGACTTGGAGGTGTTTGCCCATTTTTTGTGCAAACAGCTGAAAAATGCGCCAAGCGACAATTTAAATATCTTCCAAATTAAAAATTATGGAAAAATCCTATAAATTCAATTATAAATACGTTAGAGAAAACCAAGTCGTTTGATTGACAATTGATTTTCTTATTATTTATTCGAACCATTTATTATTGTAAACAAATTTACAAAATGAATTTACCATTATTATTTATTAATTAAAAGGAGTTAAATAAGGCTATTTTATTCATTTAATTAATATTTAATTCACGATTCAAATATTTAAGTAACACCTATATTTGAATATAAGTTATCTAGATTTTTAAACACCTATTATTTTAATATTAAAATTAATTATGTTCAAAATCCAAATTTCGGGATGCTACAAGTAGATTACTCTAGGCTATTGCAATTGTAGGTCTTATTCCTATCCTTTCAAAGTGGTATGGATTCGTGCACCAATGAATTTGGGATTTCGATCGAGTCTCTAGTTTGCCATTGTGCAATACGAGTTATCATATATCCAACGCACATGAGTGATGATGAGGATTGTTTGATGGATGCTATGTTTGCCATAGTTATTTATCACTTTAGGGTGTCACACGACATAGGTATTTTCAACCATACACTTAAACATTGGACATTGTACTTTGATTATACTACACTTGTATGGAAATGATACTATATTAGCATATAGCGACTGTTATGTGCTAACACTTTGAGTGCAAGGACATGTTAGGTATGGTTCTTTATACCCTATGCACTTATTTACTATATATGACTTTTATAGTATTTTTGAGATGATATATCGCTCACACCAGACTGTTGTTTGAACCCAGGTTTATGTTTTGCTTCGTATTATTTTAGGTACTTGTACATGAGTAGATTATGGATAAGAGGTCTGGATAACACATGGAGTTGTACGGAGTATGAGTAGGAGGCTATGTTTTCATATATCATACTTTGGAGCTTATTATCGCTTATATACTGCTATGTAGTACTATGGAGCTATGTTAGTACTTGTATTGTTTTAGAGACAGTCTTAGAGTCTATTTTGGAGATTGGGATGTACAAACTCTATTATTTTTGTTTTGTATAACTATGATGAACCTATATACTTTGATTGTTTTGGTTCACTTAGTTATATTTTATCTTACTTGTTTTACATTTATTTGATTATTATATTTTATCTATATACTTTGAGATGTTCTACCAGTTCTGTATTTGGATTTTCCTTGCTTTTCACCCTTGGTTATCGTATTACATCGGATGGATAGCTCCCTAGAGCACTCGATAGGTATATTGAATACTAGAGGTATAGGGCAGTTGTCACAGCTGTTGAAGCTATCTTGAGTTGAGCTAGCCATCAATTGACTTGGAGAGTTGCTACTTAGATGGGCTAGATAGCGAACGAACCGAATTTGGGCCGACATTGACTGGTCGGGCTTAGATACGCCAGTCTGGCTTGGATTGGGCTTAGGTCAGCTTAATCTGCTTGCTAATTATACTTGTGAGAAATTTGAGCAATAGCTGCGTAATGACCCATCCTTTCGACCCTTAAAAGTTGACATTAGTACATCCACGATAGTCACTTGCGAGCATTCAAGTGCCAGAAAGACAGATTGTTAGAGGAAAAGAAAAAAAGGCATAACAGAATCTCATATCATGATCATTAATATATGATATACAACAGATCTTTACAAAACTAAAATATACATACATCAAATCAGTGTACACTAATTAACACCGGATGGGACAGTTATAACAATATGTCCTCACAATTGCTGATAAATCCATCCAACACATGCATCGAAAAATAAAACATACGTGAGAACGTCATGCAGGCCTCCAGCTTATATCCTGAATCTCTAAAGCATCCATAACTAGATCTGAAACATGCTTTATCTGGCACGAGCATTATAAGAGAATAGCACCTGGATCAGTCTGGTAAACCAACATGAGAAACAAACCATAAATGGATTTTAATGTTATAAAACCTTTCAAAAACTAAGGTATCTCGTAAGACCACGCCACACATAAACATGAACGAGTTTTTACCTTACGATGACCAAACCATTTCAAATAGAAAATCCCATGATATTATAATAATGTCTAAGGTCTGAAATAAATAATGAATATAACTGGAATGATTGCATCTCAAGTTCCAATATAGTTGGAGACAACTAAGTTCGTACGACGCATTCTGCAGAATGGATTCCATACATTGACAAGACACCAAGGTACCGCCTGCCATAGTACGCATTTAGAAATTACCGATGTAACGACCCGGATTTTTCGACGTTTGATTTGGAATATTTAAATGGTTTTAAATATTACGTTTGAATTATAGATTGATTTTGAATATGGAAAATTTAGGTTTTTATTTATAAAATAAATTCAGAATTTAAATATAGCGATTTATTAAATAATTTAATTATTGAATTTTATAATTGAATATAGGTTAAATTATTATATCTTGGGTTTTAAGCCGGATAAAAAAATTTAAAGGCTTGTAAAATTTGTATTAATAATAATGAAGACAATAAAAGTTCTAAGATTGAATTTAAAGGTGATCTATTCAATTTAAAAATAGTTTGTTTAAATTAACATTTAGAAATAGCCATCTAGAACATAGTCTCGAAAATTGACGAAATTGGTTCCATTGGATCCATAATAGTGTATTATTATCGGATTTCAAATTTCATAGTGTTTGGGGCTATCGTTTGATCGTACGGAACAGAAAAACTTTGAAATTAATATCAAAATTCAATATAATAATTGAGTCCAAAAGGCTATCTTCTCCATATGATTAGATTTGGACTTGAAACCTTTTCCATTGTGTTCGAAATAGGGGTATAACGTTATGAACGCCTAGCGGCAGCCTCGATAGGAGATCGAAAATTTGACTTGTAAAGAACGAGATATTTTATAATTGAATAAAATTATATAAAATCAGATAAAATCAAATCAGGCCTTCCTCATTCAAACATGCCACCATCCTTTCCTTCAGTTCATAAAGCATGTGCCCTTTCCCTTCTTTTTTTCAAAAATCAAATTCAGTTCAAAATCAAATCAAACCACCTCTCCCATAATTTAAAATCGGGTATACCACTTCTTCATTAGAATTTCATTCAAAAAAAAATCGATATAAAAATGAAAATGTCGCATTCTCTTTTAAAATCCCGTTATACTTCTTCAAAAAAAACCAATAAGCAAATCGAAATCGCACGATCGAAGCTCGCGGCATCGTCGTGTTTTGAGTTCAAGTGGTGGGTGTGGTGGCGTAGTCAAGTTTTGAGCGAGGTCGGGTGGGGGTTTAATGCAGGTGTGGCCGCGTTGGAGGTAGGGAGGCTATAGGGGATCGCGGTGAAGTTTTGGGGAAGTCATGATTTTTCTGGGTGGTTGCTAGGTTGTACCGGCAGGGTTACGAGATTGTACTGGCAGGGTTACGAGGTCGCGGCAGTGCATTAGGTTGCGAAGTTGAGGGTAGAGATGGTTCCAAGAATGGGCGGCGCAGTCGAGGAGCGAAGCTAGGGCATATGGCCGAGATTGAGGGAGATGGATGTCGCGTTGGGAGCGTGGTGATCTGGGTGTGTCATGTTTGGGAAAATAGAGTAAGAATTTGGTCTTTGATTTAAAGTTTATTTAAGCTAATTTTTTATTATTACTCGAATGGTGAAAAATAATAATAATAATAACAATAATAATTGTTAACTCATATTTGTAAATTTATTCATACGAGGTTTGAATCATGAAAACAAGCCGAGTCGGAACAGATTCCAAAGTAAAAATCAAAGGAGAGCAAAATTTCATTCATTTGGATTGCTAGAATGATTTAAAAAGGATGAATTTGAATTATAGGTTGTTGGTTGATTTTAAATTATTATCTGTTTAATGTTAAATATATGTAGTAGTATATACTAGTATTTGGAGTGATATTCCTACACATTATAGTGGATGAGACCCTATACGCCCCACATAATAGCGGATGACCTTATATACCGCGATATCCCCATCGAAGTGGGATTGGTATTTTAGTGTTGTATTAGCATCTGTGGATGTTGGGAAACAGGTTGGAGAGATCCAACTGGATTCCTCAAATATGATGTTATTTTTCATATATGGTGATATATGATTTGTGTAGAATAATCTATTATAGACTATTATAGTGATTGGTATTATTGGATGCTATCATAGCATTGGCTTGGATTTTGGTGATTTTAAAACTATAAATATATTTTTAAAATTTATGAAATTAAAGGGAATTTGAATTTGATATATATATATATATATATATATATATATATATATATATATTGGAACTAGAGTTATTTTAAAGAAATTTGATTAGAAAATATATCTGATTTTTTGGTATACTTAACTATTGTGAATTCTTAAATGGAGATTTTAATAATGATTTATATAAAAGAATTTATAAATGGTATCTAGGAATATGAAACGGAGTTAAAACCAATGTTAAAATAAATTGGAAATACAAATGGAATTTATAAGAAATGAATTTATATAATGGAATTTTATAAGCAAGATTTGATTTGTAAATAAGTAAAACTCAAAGGAGTTTATAAATTATAAATAATGTTTATAAATAAGGAAAATGATGGTCAGTTTATAAATTGGAAATATAGATTTACGATGTGAATTTATATCGAGTTATGGAAATCTTTGGGAATGAAATAGTGGAACCTATTTTTGAATATGGGAATGGTGATAAAATTGAGATATAATCGATGTGATACGAATCGGGAAGGATTTATAAACTGAACTTGGCAATCTTGGATTTTTAAAATAGATTTTAAACGAGAAGTTAAAAGTTTGTAAAAAATGTGATTTTTAAATTGCTATGATATATAATTTAAACTACTATTGAGATTTAGAATATTCTAAAAAGTTAGTTATTGTAATATTTAATATTTGTTGAAATAAATTGTAATTTTATTAATCAGCTTTGTAAATTTATTTGGTTATTTAAAAAATGATTTGGAATGGGTTATTGATGTTATTTAAAATGTTTTGATATTTTAAATTTACTTAAACATATTTTACAAATAAACCATTATTCTTTAAAAAGACTTCTTTTATATATACATATAGTTTTAAAGGATGGAATTTATTTATAAATCCACTCGAGATTGAAAGCGAAGTCATTAAGCGAGTATGATTTTAGAAGAGGAATCTTATAGTGGAATTTTGGGAGCTTAAAGAAATTTTTGAAGTGTTTAAAATATGAGAAATTCGAAAAATGAACTAAAATTCATAAAAAGAGGTTTGAAACGGGAAATCGGAGTTATAGGCAAGTGTGTTCGACTTGGGAAATATTAGGGGGTTTACGAATAAAATTTGTAACGAATTGGAGTAAAGGAAATAAATGGACTACTCCTAAATATTGGAAATAAAAGATCTTAGGGAAGATACTTATAAATATTCCTAAGTATTGGATATGAAGAATTTGAAAATATTTAACTTCGAGATTATTTTATCATGGAAATATTTTCAAAGGGATGGGTTATAATTGGAAGCGAGAAAAATATTCTTAGTAATAAAATGACTTGAAAATATCTTGTTAAGGGTATAAGAACTTGAATTTGATTTCCACTATTAAAATATTGGGAGGGTTTGAATATATATTTATAAAGATATGTTGGGAATATTTTTGGAAGATTATAATAATGGCCAAATGATTGCATATGGATGTTTTATTGATAGTTAAATAACTGACTACTAATATTGGACAATTTCGTTAATCATTTCGAAGAGAATGGGATCCGATTTAGTTATTCGAAATCACTTCGATCTGGATTGAACGTAACGTACCGTGAAGATGATGAAGACGGTGATTGTTTTGTCTAGACCCAGGATAACTTGTATGGGCGAATGCTATCAGAACATTGTCATTAGAGGAAGATGAGCATTCTAAGTAGACTTGTTTCTTGAAAGGTAACGCTTAGCCTCAAGCCTCATCAATCGGGAGTGACTAAAATAGGGGAGATGCAGCAAGGCTAAGTAGGTCGCATCCAATTAGGGCACGTTATCACCTTTCTAGATGTCCTCGAAAACCTATATATATTATGGATATGGTTATGCATGGAAGGAGCGCTCGGTGGTAAGGATGGAAACATCCAGGGCGATAACATATTCGGTTTATCCAAGTTAAGGGTAGGTCGGCCTTGTGTAGCAGGGGATCGCCGCATGGTCCTCGGTACATTGTTCTAAATGTGTGCTGTGGTGGCCGGTACCCCAGTGGGCCAGTCATTCGATGGAATCCATTCTCCAATAAGCGCGTTTTGATTGTGCCCAACTATGCTAAAACGTGAGATGCAAGCATTTCAACTATTTTCTGTTTACTTGGTTTAGACACTATTATAATATCAAACGGTTTTGATAAAAATGTTTTGGTTATCGTAAAGCAAAACCCCGACATGTTTTTGTCTGACGTGGTCTTACGAGATACCTTTTTATTCAAAGGGTTTTGAAAGTAATAATAATTCAAATTGAGTGTGTTTTCTCATTCTGGTTTTCCAGACTGACTCGGATGTTGTTTTATTATAATGGTCGGGTCAGACTGAGTATTACAGATTCAGGTACGACGCTATGGAGCTAAAGAGATGAGCTGGCCAAGGCATACTTCTTGCACTTGATTATTATTCCGCTGTGTAAGGACAAGTTATTAAACTGTCCAGATTGATTATTGTCTATGGTACTCTGATGGTTGTAAGTATAAAACAGTTACAAATTCCTTTGTATAAAAATCTGTTATTATATATTATATTTTGTTCCGCTGCAATTGTGGGACTTTGTTGTTGTTGTTCTATTTTTCTTCTATCTACTCCTTCTTTACTCTAGTTATTCGCTCTTTCATACAAGAGTGATTTATTATCAACTCAAAGGGTATGGAACTGCGGGTCGCTACACTTGGTATCAGAGCTGAAGGTTAGGCGAGAACCTTGGCTCTGCTGGGGATTACTCATTAGAAATAGAGTCAGTAGTACTCTAGAATGAGTTGAGTGTATTTGATAGATATAAGCGCGTATTTGTTAGTGAATATAAATAGTTTTATAATTTTTTAATTTATCGGTCGAGTGGTATATAGTTTGGTCGAGTAGTGAGACACGCTAATTCGATAGGAGTTTCTAAACACTTGAACACGATAAAACCGACACATAATTGTTTAAAAAGTGGGTAAATGAAATAATTTTATCCAAAAATAAATTTTAATATAAAGAAATAATTTTATAGAAATTATTATAGCATATTGGAGTGTTGGTTGATGATATTATAATCGAAATAAGATTATAAAATTTGAAATGGTTATATATATAACCAAATACATATTGTATAAGAATGAATTATACAATAATAAAATTGTAAAAGGATTTAAGCCAGAATTGGAAATTTAAATCCTGGAAATTTTTGAAAATATTTTCTGAAGTGTTTAAAATGAATAATAGTAATATTATTTTCCGAAAGGATTTTGAATAGAAAATTGATTTTGAATGGATTTTGAAGATGTTATAGCACTAAAATCACTTCAATCGCTGGAAAATAATTCCGATGATGATCGCGACATCATCAGTGTTCATTTTCGAGTTTTTAAGTAATGGATTGCTACCGTGGTCGTGTAGGATCTAGATTAACCCTAGAGGGGGGTGAATAGGGTTATAGCAAATTTTCTCGAATTAAACACAGAAATATAATAGCAGAAATAAATATGCTGAAAAGTAAATCACACACAAAATTTACCCAGCTTCGGCAACCCCTGCCTACTGCTGCATTTACAGATTTCTATTAGAATTAAACAGTATCACGCTTACAAACACTCTACTAGACTCGCAGACCCTTTTGCTCCCGCTCACAAATACTCTACTAGACTCGCACACCCTGCTCCCGCCTATAGAGTTTCGCTTACTCGCAAACACTGCTCCCGCCTATAGAGCTTTGCAAACTCGCACACCCTGCTCACTGAACTAATTCTAACTAGACAATCTGACACTACCTAAACCCTAGGTGGTGATTTACAAAGTTTTGATTCGAAAAATAAAAACGATAATTAAAAGACACATAAATAAATAACCCTAAACCCTAAAAATAACAAATAAAGCCTTTAAAAAAAATAAGGCCGGCCCACTTATTTCATTAAACCCGTTCCTTATTTTTTTCCTTTGTTATCTCCAGCCCGATCCCCTTTATTTCTTTGTTGCGAAAAATAATGGCAGCATGCGTCTTCGTTCTTCGATCTGAAAATTAGGGCTCGTGCTTGATATTCTTTTCTCTGGGAATTTGCGGCTTTCTCTTAGCTCTGAGATCTAGGGCTATTTTGAAGCACCGACTTTAAGTTGATCGAATCAGTGACTAATTGCAAGTCGTCTTGTTCGATCAAATCCTTGTTGTTTACTCTGGTTGCTTTGATGAGTTCGTTTGTTGCTTCGGGTAAGATTTTTTTTTTAGCTCTGTTCCTTTTTGATTTTTGTATTCGAACTCATCTCTTATGCCGATAATGATTTGGGGCTTTTATATGCGTTCGTATTCCTTGAATTACGTTAGTTTGAATTCGTCAATTTATTCATCTCGGCCACTCGATTACACTTGGATGCTTGTGATAAAATCTGACTTTGTCAATTTCGTATTTTTGATGCTTGGCACACACGGTTTTGATTTTTGACTGGTTCACAATTGGCTTCGGCCTTTGAATTT
This sequence comes from Allium cepa, assembly GCA_030765085.1. Lineage (NCBI taxonomy): Eukaryota > Viridiplantae > Streptophyta > Magnoliopsida > Asparagales > Amaryllidaceae > Allium > Allium cepa. Next base: position 749,598,186 of record CM060931.1, on the reverse strand, counting down.
GTGTTGATTGACTATGGCCGTGAATCTCTCTGTTGACCCGATTGCAATATGCTTTGAATTCGAGACATTTGTTTACCATGTGCTTTGAGATGATTGACTTGCTTTGAAAATTCTCTGTTCTGTTGATTTCTTCGACACGAGCTTGTACTTGGATACATGTGCTTGCTGTCTGGATATCTGCACTGCATCACCATTGTTCTTTACATTTGTATATAATGTCATTACATGCTGCTTCACCATATTGCATACTTAATGTTGTCACTGTGTTCGACATGGTCTTTGTAGTACTTTGTTTCGTATGTATGCTGTGCATTTGTAGTTGGTTTGAAAACTTCTGTGTTGTAGCTGTCTTGACTTGTCCATTCTGCTAGTGATACATTTTCTCCAGTGGCATGTGGTCTTTGCTGTTATGTTGATGCATATGCTCTCTGTTGCAAGCTTGCTGTTGCATGCTTGTTTGTATGTTGTTGAACTTGGTGTCTGCATCCTCATGAGCTTGACACTGTATTTTGTTGTTTGCATTATTTGTTATTGTGTCACTGATTTTGGGGCTGCTGTATTACTTTGGTTCATTTTCATGTTTGTTGCAGTCCATATTCTTTTGTGTCTGCACTTGTGAACTTTGTGGTTTTGAGCATTTGCACATTTGTTCACCTGCACTGTTGCCTTGTTGACTGCATCACCATACTCTCTGTTTTGATTCATATGTTCTTCAAATCAGTGGTGCACTATGCCATTTGATCTGTTGCACTGTTGAATGAATAATTTGCAGTGATGTTATCATGTGCATTTCATTTACATCGAGACCTGTAGTCTTCATTCATGTTGCTGTGCAGTAGCTATGCCTTACTTGTCTCTTCTCCATCCTGGTTGCTTCCCTGACCTTGTATCACTTGATTCAAAAAAAAAATTGGAACTGGATTAGTGCAGTTTTCATTCTAGTTTGTAACTGCAGCCATGTTTCATTTTGAGTTGCAGTGTTGGTCTGACTTGCTTGAGTTTCACTGCCATAAGTCGTGCATGTGTGTTGCAGTTGTTTATATGCACTTCATCACTTCAGTATTGCATTGTTTTCACCTCTGGCCTGTTGTAGTTTGAATTTTGTGATGTTGCCTCTGGTTGGTGTTGTTACTGCATTCATGACCACTGTCTTGCATGTTTTTGATAAAGTGTGACTGATGCTACGCTTGGTCTTTGTTCTGTTGCTTTGAATGAATTATTACCAGTGATGTTAACATGTGCATTTACTTGAGTCTGTGTCATTTGCCTTGAGTTGAACCTATCTTGGGTTTGACCTTGTTTTTGATTTGTGTGCATTTGTTTGATTTTTGCACACGAGTTGGCGAGGCAGTGCACACGTGTACAAATGTATGTGTGTGTACTGCAGCCACTTATGTATACCTGTCTCTGTAATATCTATGTGCATGACTTTGTGATGAAATCAAGTGTGAATGATGACGAACAACCCAAGTAACTGAGGCAGATCATATTTTCAAAAATCGTATTTCATTTTATATTTCAAAAATATTTCTTTTTCAATTTTACTGCGTTAGTGAATATTTTTGCAGATTGCTCAGATGTTGGATTCAAACTGGAATGCAGTTGAAGATAAAAATACGAGTGTGAGTGATATGTAGTGAGGTTAACTGTAAATGTGAAATGTGATGTGATTGTAATCAAAGTTGTATAGTTATAGTGAGAGATTGAAATTGTACTATTCAAAATTGTAATAAATATTTGTTTGAATAAAATTTCTGTTTGAATTCAAAATCTGTTTAACTTGTTCTGTTTGAATTCTAATTCGAATTCAGTGTAATTTAATTTTATTCAACAAATATTTATAAAAACAAAATAGTACATTACCAAATACATTTAAATGAATATATATGTTTATTATCATCAAACAAAAACATATAAGCGCATATTCAACAATCTCCCCCTTTTGATGATAACAAACATATATTTAAGATTTTGACCATGTTAAATGTATTTGACCAATTATATACTTTAATTGCTCCCCCTATTTAAATGCTCCTCTCTACATAATACTCCCCCTACATATATGCATACAAATAGAAATATATAAATGAGCCTATATGCAAAGTGAAAATTATTTGACCTTTGCTTGATTCTATTTGACAAAATCTTAACTTTTCTCTCCCCCTTTTGTTATCAGCAAAAGAATAACAGTGTTATGAAAATAGGGATGAAATGATAGACATGAATTAAACATTTAACTCAATTAAATATAAATATTAAATTTCAATAAACTCAAACAAAAATCATAATTACCCTTGTCAAGCGCATATTCCACTTTCAGAAGTGATGGGGATAAAATCATCAAAAATCATACACTTCTGTCTATTTGTGGTATATTTATTTCAGGAAATTTGAATATCTACTAACCATGCATAACCGTTAGGATTTTTAAATGAGATTAGTAGTATTCCAATTTAATTTAAAAAATGAAATCAAGTATCTTCTAATCACGCATGACCGTGAGGACTTTTAAATGGGATTAGAATCAACTTGTCTATTAAATCAATTATTTTTGATATGCGTTCCATACATGCATAACCGTGAGGACTTTTAAATGAGCATGGAAGCACATAATCAAAAATCCAAGTAATTCACCCATGCATAACCGTGAGGACTTTTAAATGAGAGTGAATACTTTGGATATTTATTTTTATTGCTAAATATAATAAGTTGAAGCACAAATAATTTCCTTCACAGATTTAAAGATATTGAAGAACAAATGATTTCCTTTGTAAACTACCACAAATTTACATACTAAATATGATCTTGATAAGTGATGGTCGATAGAAAGATGATAGAAATAGAAATGGTCATGGAATTTTTACCCAACAAAAAGTTTTTATAACTCTTGTTATGAAATTCTAAAGAAATTTTCTAATTATACTTTCTCGAGTTATAATATATAATAAATATCTACACTCATCTCTTTTTCAACCACTATTCATCTTTTCGATAATCAAAGGGAGTCAGATTAGTCAAAATTTGTCATTTAAAATCAAATTAAAAATTATAAAATCAATTTTTCAAAAAATGATTAAGCTGTAAATATGGTCAAACATGATTTTCTCGAGGGGGTTTTATAAGAAAATTTTCTGCTATTTGAAAATTATTTCAAATGAAAAAATATGCAGATATTTTCTTTAAAAAAAAACGATGCAGCAAATGAATGTTTCAAAAAAAGAATTAATCACGTTCCACTAGTAATTTTTCTATCAACTATATTACCAGTGTAATCTGCATCTGAATTTAAATTTCACTCAATATTCACTCGTTGAATTTGATTGACCAAAACATGAAGTGTGCACCAAGAATTTCAAACTTAACATCAATTTAAATGACATTCTTTTGAATTTGAATTGAAGCCATGTTAATACTCAAACAAATATCATGATATTAATTTCAGAAACCATAGAATAAACAATTATATTCATGAGTAATCAACAGTCAATCAACATCATAATTATTTCAAAAACAATTTCTTGAAGTTTCAACAATTTCTTAAAAACCTTTTTCACATGAATTTGAAATCGTGCAAATTTACAAGCAGTGACCAAAATGTCAGAACCAATATATCTACGTGTAGCATGAGTAACCATCATTTGACCGAACAAATTTATATAAATTAGTTCAAAATTGAAAATCTGATTGGTCATCATTTAAGCACAAATCAATGTCATAAATAAGAACAAGTCAAAAAAAATCATATCAATTAAGTCCGAATCAGTCAACCATCATAATTACTCCAAGTAATTCTATTTAAAGATGGTTAGTCAATCTTTTGAAAAAAAAATCATAGCATCAAAATCATCATCTTTTGTTTATCTCAATATTGGCTGATTTAATTCAGATTATGGTGCAGATTATCACATTTGATATATCGTTCAAAAATAAATTTACCTGTTTTACCTTTACGATAATTTTTCGTCATTGTCCATTGTGATTCTGTCACCTTTGAACTAGGCTAAGGAACTTTGCTTTGTCGCCCGTTGTGTTTCTGGAACAGCCGAAATCCAGAGAACACTGTTGTTGTTCCTTAGCCTGCCACCACACCTACACGATAAAAGATTTATGTGACCTATTTGTTTTTATAGGTCCATTGTTGTTAGTGGCAGAATATGAAAAATATGTTTGTGGAGACCCAAAACTATTTATATATGTTCCTTTTGGCACCCAAATTTGTTTGACTTTCAAAGATTTTATATTTTTGCCTTTTGAAACCCAAATTGGTATAGTTTTCACGTGTTTGGGTCTATACCAACAATTATTTCGGTTATGTCCAAATTCTTTACAAAACGTGCACATTAAATTGACTTGATTAAATTTTGTGTTCCTATGATTATGATTTTCAACATGATTTCCAATTATTTCAGATCGAGCAAAAACACTTTTACTTTTTGCATTATCATCATTTTGTGATTTCCCAAAACCTAGTCCTTTTCTATTGTTAGCAAAAATTTGATTTCCCAATAACATTTTGAAAGATTTTTCTCCGTTTGAAAAGTTGTTCAGGGATTTCTCAAGATTTTGGACTCTGGTTTTTAATGTTGTATTTTCAGTGACAAGTGAGGTGCATCGATTAATAAAATTCTTTCTCCTAGTGTCGATGGTTTCCTTAAGATTCAAGTTTTCATTTTCAAGACTTTCAAAGTTATTCCTCAGTTTTGATAATTCTGAATCTAAAATCTTACATTTTTTACATTCTAGGTTTTGAATATTTTCAAGTTCAGTTTTTAACCTAAAATTTTCACGAGCAAATTCTCTCCTATCAGATTTCAGTTTTTCAATTTTAGATTCAAGAGTATCCACTACCTTAGTAAGATCAGAACACATAAAAACAAGTTCTTTATAAGAAAACTCACCTGCCTCACTAGATTCGTCGGAGGTTGCTTCTGATTCTGATTTTGCCATGCAACACAAGTTAGCCTCCTCTGAGCTGCTATCCGAAGCTTCCTCTCCTTCTTCATCATCCCAAGTCGCTGCAAATACCTTCTTCGCCTTTTTCTTTTCTTTGTTGTTTTTGAGAAGTGGGCATTTTGGTTTGATGTGGCCAGGCTTGTTGCAGTTATAACATGCCAGTTCATTATCGGAATTTTCGGAATCTTTTGACCTATTGCCCTTTGTTTTCTTCTTTCGTGGCTTGAATCTAGACCATCTTCTAAGATTATTGACAGCCATTGCCAGCTCTTCAATTGGATCTTCTTCATCGCTTTCTTCTTTTCTCTTTAAGGCAATCGTCTTCTTCTTTGGTTCGGAGTTGTTGCGTTCTTCCTTTGCTTTTAACTCAAGCTCATATGTCATCAAGTTGCCAATCAACTCCTCCATGCTTAGTTTACTCAGATCTTTCGATTCTTGAATTGCTGTGACTTTTGCCTCAAAGTTCATTGGTAAAACTCGTAGTATCTTCCTCACAAGCTCTACCTCAGTGAAGACCTTCCCAAGCGCTCTAGCGTTGTATACCAAGGTTGAAAAACGTCCAAACATGTCTTTTATGCTCTCGCCTTTGTCCATCACAAAGTTTTCGTATTCGTTGCTGAATAGGGCTAGACGAGACTCCTTGACTTGAGAAGTTCCTTCGTGTGTCACCTCCAAAGTATGCCAGATTTCCTGTGCTGTTGTACAATGAGAAATTCTATTAAATTCATTTTTATCAAGAGCACATATCAAAGCATTCATGGCTTTAGCATTTGTCGTTTTCAATCTCTTATCGTTAGCATCCCACCTATCCTTAGGTTTAGGAATCTCAGTACCACCAACGATTATAGTGGGAGGTTTATAGCCAGTTTCAATAATATCCCAAACATCATAATCAACGGAACTAAGATAAATACTCATCCTAACTTTCCAATAAGCATAATCGTTCCCGTTAAACATGGGTGGCCTAGCAATAGATTGCCCCTCAGAAAAAGCATTATTTTGTAGACTCATGACTCTAGAGTTAAATAAAAAAAAATTACCGGGCTCTGATACCACTTGTAGGATCTAGATTAACCCTAGAGGGGGGGTGAATAGGGTTATAGCAAATTTTCTCGAATTAAACACAGAAATATAATAGCAGAAATAAATATGCTGAAAAGTAAATCACACACAAAATTTACCCAGCTTCGGCAACCCCTGCCTACTGCTGCATTCACAGATTTCTATTAGAATTAAACAGTATCACACTTACAAACACTCTACTAGACTCGCAGACCCTTTTGCTCCCGCTCACAAATACTCTACTAGACTCGCACACCCTGCTCCCGCCTATAGAGTTTCGCTTACTCGCAAACACTGCTCCCGCCTATAGAGCTTTGCAAACTCGCACACCCTGCTCACTGAACTAATTCTAACTAGACAATCTGACACTACCTAAACCCTAGGTGGTGATTTACAAAGTTTTGATTCGAAAAATAAAAACGATAATTAAAAGACACATAAATAAATAACCCTAAACCCTAAAAATAACAAATAAAGCCTTAAAAAAAATAAGGCCGGCCCACTTATTTCATTAAACCCGTTCCTTATTTTTTTCTTTGTTATCTCCAGCCCGATCCCCTTTATTTCTTTGTTGCGAAAAATAATGGCAGCATGCGTCTTCGTTCTTCGATCTGAAAATTAGGGCTCGTGCTTGATATTCTTTTCTCTGGGAATTTGCGGCTTTCTCTTAGCTCTGAGATCTAGGGCTATTTTGAAGCACCGACTTTAAGTTGATCGAATCAGTGACTAATTGCAAGTCGTCTTGTTCGATCGAATCCTTGTTGTTTACTCTGGTTGCTTTGATGAGTTCGTTTGTTGCTTCGGGTAAGATTTTTTTTTTAGCTCTGTTCCTTTTTGATTTTTGTATTCGAACTCATCTCTTATGCCGATGATGATTTGGGGCTTTTATATGCGTTCGTATTCCTTGAATTACGTTAGTTTGAATTCGTCAATTTATTCATCTCGGCCACTCGATTACACTTGGATGCTTGTGATAAAATCTGACTTTGTCAATTTCGTATTTTTGATGCTTGGCACACACGGTTTTGATTTTTGACTGGTTCACAATTGGCTTCGGCCTTTGAATTTGTGTTGATTGACTATGGCCGTGAATCTCTCTGTTGACCCGATTGCAATATGCTTTGAATTCGAGACATTTGTTTACCATGTGCTTTGAGATGATTGACTTGCTTTGAAAATTCTCTGTTCTGTTGATTTCTTCGACACGAGCTTGTACTTGGATACATGTGCTTGCTGTTTGGATATCTACACTGCATCACCATTGTTCTTTACATTTGTATATAATGTCATTACATGCTGCTTCACCATATTGCATACTTAATGTTGTCACTGTGTTCGACATGGTCTTTGTAGTACTTTGTTTCGTATGTATGCTGTGCATTTGTAGTTGGTTTGAAAACTTCTGTGTTGTAGCTGTCTTGACTTGTCCATTCTGCTAGTGATACATTTTCTCCAGTGGCATGTGGTCTTTGCTGTTATGTTGATGCATATGCTCTCTGTTGCAAGCTTGCTGTTGCATGCTTGTTTGTATGTTGTTGAACTTGGTGTCTGCATCCTCATGAGCTTGACACTGTATTTTGTTGTTTGCATTATTTGTTGTTGTGTCACTGATTTTGGGGCTGCTGTATTACTTTGGTTCATTTTCATGTTTGTTGCAGTCCATATTCTTTTGTGTCTGCACTTGTGAACTTTGTGGTTTTGAGCATTTGCACATTTGTTCACCTGCACTGTTGCCTTGTTGACTGCATCACCATACTCTCTGTTTTGATTCATATGTTCTTCAAATCAGTGGTGCACTGTGCCATTTGATCTGTTGCACTGTTGAATGAATAATTTGCAGTGATGTTATCATGTGCATTTCATTTACATCGAGACCTGTAGTCTTCATTCATGTTGCTGTGCAGTAGCTATGCCTTACTTGTCTCTTCTCCATCCTGGTTGCTTCCCTGACCTTGTATCACTTGATTCAAAAAAAAAAATTGGAACTGGATTAGTGCAGTTTTCATTCTAGTTTGTAACTGCAGCCATGTTTCATTTTGAGTTGCAGTGTTGGTCTGACTTCTTGAGTTTCACTGCCATAAGTCGTGCATGTGTGTTGCAGTTGTTTATATGCACTTCATCACTTCAGTATTGCATTGTTTTCACCTCTGGCCTGTTGTAGTTTGAATTTTGTGATGTTGCCTCTGGTTGGTGTTGTTACTGCATTCATGACCACTGTCTTGCATGTTTTTGATAAAGTGTGACTGATGCTACGCTTGGTCTTTGTTCTGTTGCTTTGAATGAATTATTACCAGTGATGTTAACATGTGCATTTACTTGAGTCTGTGTCATTTGCCTTGAGTTGAACCTATCTTGGGTTTGATCTTGTTTTTGATTTGTGTGCATTTGTTTGATTTTTGCACACGAGTTGGCGAGGCAGTGCACACGTGTACAAATGTATGTGTGTGTACTGCAGCCACTTATGTATACCTGTCTCTGTAATATCTATGTGCACGACTTTGTGATGAAATCAAGTGTGAATGATAACGAACAACCCAAGTAACTTAGGCAGATCATATTTTCAAAATTCGTATTTCATTTTATATTTCAAAAATATTTCTTTTTCAATTTTACTGCGTTAGTGAATATTTTTGCAGATTGCTCAGATGCTGGATTCAAACTGGAATGCAGTTGAAGATAAAAATACGAGTGTGAGTGATATGTAGTGAGGTTAACTGTAAATGTGAAATGTGATGTGATTGTAATCAAAGTTGTATAGTTATAGTGAGAGATTGAAATTGTACTATTCAAAATTGTAATAAATATTTGTTTGAATAAAATTTCTGTTTGAATTCAAAATCTGTTTAACTTATTCTGTTTGAATTCAAATTCGAATTCAGTGTAATTTAATTTTATTCAACAAATATTTATAAAAACAAAATAGTACATTACCAAATACATTTAAATGAATATATATGTTTATTATCATCAAACAAAAACATATAAGCGCATATTCAACAGGTCGTTGTTTTTGGATTGTTTGGAAAAAAACAAGTTTGTTTTGGAAGTTTCGAAGGAATTTTTTTGGGATAAAAACCAGGGTTGGTTTAAAATTTGGGAAGTGTGATTTTGGGATATGTGTGATTTCAAAACGATTTAAAATAAATACTGGATGTTTGAATTCTGGAATTTATAATTAAATAATTTAGAAATCATCAGGAAATAAGTTGTAAACTTATAAATTGAGGACAGTTCTAAACAAGGAAAGGAAAATGTGGAAGTTGAATTTTGGAATATATTTTAACTTGAGTAAGTTAAAATGAATAAAAGTTTAACTTAAGCTAAGTTAAATAAAATGGAGTTGAATTTGAACTGGATTTGAAATAAAAAATTGAATTCAGTTATAGATAATATTGAATGGAATTGATTCTTACTTAAATAAATTTATAAAATGGTGAATTAACTAAGCAAAGTTAAATGGTATAAATAAATGAAGTGATGGTGATAATAGAAGGAGCTAGTGAAATAAATAAAATGGATTGTTCAATTTAACTTGTGAAAGTTAACTAAATTGAATTGGTAAAGGAAAATTTATAAAAAATTGAATTTAACTTAGGATAAGTTAAAGGAAATTGGAATGGATTGAAAAGAATATCAAATAAGATTTAATATCTAATATGGATTTGAGTAAACAATAGAATTCGATTTAAAAGCAAAACGAATTAAATGGGGATTGTAATGAAAAAAATGGTGGGGTGAAATTGAATAAAGCAAAGATAAATTGGTTTAGAATGGAATTTAATTTAAACATGAATAACTCGAATTTATTTTTAAAATATTGGTTAAAAAGGAATTGAAATTTAAATAAAAGTGAATTGGATTGGAATCATATGGAATTGAATCAAATATGAAAATGAGAATTATAAAGTGATGGAATAACTATAAGCTATAAATTTTTGAATGGAATAAATTTTAAAGGAAAGATTGAATGGTGAATAAATAAACAATCTAGCTTATAAAGATCGAAATGGATAAAGTATAAAAATAGTTAGGCTAGAAAGTGATGTAGATCTTGAGTTAAAAATGAAGTGTGAATATATTCGAGTATAAAATTGACGGAAATAGGAAAAATAAGTTGTATGACTTATATAATTAAAAATTGGAACAGATAAGCCAAAATAAAAAGAGTTTGATATTTTGGAAATAAAATAAAAGCCCAAACTTGAATTATAAAATAAATTTGAACTCAAGTAAATGGGTTGAAGTGATTTTTGAAATAAAAATCAGATATTGAATTATAAAGTGGAAATGAACTAATTAGATAAATAATTAGTTACTTGGATATAAAATGGATATTAACCAGGTTAAATAAATTTGGATTATGAGTTAAAAATGGAATTTGGAAATGGAACTTGAGTTATGAATAAAATTCAACATAGATTGTAAGTGAATTAAATACAATTGGAAAACGTGTCGAATAAAATGGAAATGAATGGAATAGAAATGGGTTGAGTTGCAAATAAATAAAATTTGAATATGAATGAATTAAATATGGCCTTGGATATGATTTAAATGAATTGACTTCGGAATTAAAATTGTAGTGGATTGGATGAATGAACTAATTAAATTTATTAGTAAATGGAATGAAATTTGACCGAATAAAAATCAAACCGGTAACTTGAATTGGAAATTGTTCACCAAAAAAATAAACTTAAGTTATGGAGTTGAAATAATTTGAAGTAAATAAATTAACTTAAGTAAATATTTTGAAAAAAAAGCTTGACACAAATAAATTTGTAAAATGGCCATTAAATAAAATTACATGAAATGTTTCCGAGCTAAATAAAATGAATTTAAAAGCAATGAAGGTGGATATGAATAGAATGTAAATAAATTGATTAAGAATAAATTTAAAATGGAATAGAATTAAATATAAATTTAGTTGGAATCAATTTAAAATAGTTATAAACAAAAGTGGATATTTTAGTAAGCGAATACCGTCGAATTTGCATAGGAAAAAATTGGTCGTTTAACGTAAACAAAATTAAATAAAATTCTGCGAATAATGGAAAGTGAATAAATTGATTTTTAATCAATTTGGAATGAATATATTAATTTGTTTAGTACAATTGTAAATTGAATGTAAGCAAATTGGGTTGTAAATCATTTCAGATTGAATGAAATAGTATATGGATTGAGTAAAAGCGCTTAAATTAGTATCTGAACCTTATAAATTGCTTTTGATATATGTTTAGCATGCTAGTTTATGAAACTTATGTGTTTACGCTAGTTAAATAAATGAAATGTCATGGTATTTCATATATTTGGTACTTACGTGTTTAAATTGAGTAAGTATAGGTACATGGAGCTGTTTTTCTTGACTTCGATTACGCGAATTGCTAATTAAAATAAGCCGCTTGCTTAAAAATGCTAAAATAAGGTACGTTTTCGGATTAAATACTGTGAAAATATAAAATATTGATATATATTTTGTTTTTCATCCGTGTGGGTCGGTGTATATACATTTATCTCTCTTGTTATATTGCAAAAGCCTCTCCGTACAAGGGAAACTTTGCCAAAAAAATTCAAAAAATTAGGGTGTTAGAAATTTTTTGGAGAAGTTTTTGTTAACGAAATCGATTTCGAATTTATAATCGAAATAAAGTATTTGGGTTTAGGATGGAGAAATAACTTTTTTCGATGAAGGAAAAAGATTAGAAAAGCAAAATATCGATTTTCACTAAGTGGGTTTTAATAAGTTAAAGGGTTTGGAGCGTTTTTCTTACATTAGCAATTTCGGGGATAAAATTCTTTTAAGGGGAAGGAATGTAACGACCCGGATTTGTTGACATTTAATTTGGATTATTTAAATGGTTTTAAATATTGGATTTGAATTATAGATTGATTTTGAATATAGAAAATGGGTTCTTATTTATAAAATAAATTCAAAATTAAGTATAGTGATTTATTAAGTAATTTAATTATTGAATTTTAGAATTGTTGAATTTTAAGCTCGATAAAAATAATTTAAAAACTTGTAAAATTTATATTAATGATAACGAAGATAATAAAAGTTTTAAAATTGAATTTAACGGTGATCTGTTCAATTTTAAAAATAGTTTGTTCAAATTGACATTTAAAAATAACCATCCGAGACACGGTCTCGGAATTCGACGAAACCAGTTCTATTAGATCCTAATAGTATATTATTATCGGATTTCACATTTCATAGTGTTTGGAGCTATCGTTTGATCGTACGGAATAGAAATGCATTGAAATTAATATCGAAATTCAATATAATAATTGAGTCCAAAAAGCCATCTTCTCCATATGATTAAATTTGGACTTGAAATCTTTTCCATTGTGTTTGGAATAGAGGTATAACATTATAAACGCCAAGCGGCACACCTCGATATGAGATCGAAAATTTGAGTTGCAAAAACGAGATTTTGTATAATTAAATAAAATTATATAAAATCATGTAAAAATCAAATCAAGCCTTCTCCATTCAAACGCACCACCATCCTTTCCTTCTGTTCATAAAGCACGTACCTTTTCCCTTCTTCTTTTCAAAAATCAAACTCAGTTCAAAACTAAATCAAGTCGCCTCTCCCATAATTTAAAATTGCGTATACAACTTCTTTATTAGAATTTCGTTCAAAAACAAATCGACATAAAAAAGATAATATCGCGTTCTCTTTTAAAATCCTGTTATACTTCTTCAAAAAAATCAACAAGCAAATCGAAATAGCCGTTCAATCAAAATTGCGCGATCGAAGCTCGCGACGTCGTTGTGTTTTGAGTTCAAGTGGAGGGTGTGGTGGCGCAATCAAGTTTTGAGCGAGGTCGGGTGGGGGTTTGAAGCACTCGTGGCCGCGTAGGAGGTAGGGAGGCTATAGGGGATCGCGATGAAGTTTTGGGGAAGTCGTGATTTTTCTGGGCGGTCGTGAGGCTGTACTTGCAGGGTTGCGAGGTCACGGCAGTGCATTAAGTTGTGAAGTTAAGGGTGGAGATGGTTCCACGAACGAGCGGTGCAGTCGAGGAGCGAAGCTAGCGGAGATGGCCGAGATTGAGGGAGATGGATGTGGCGTTGGGTGCGTGGCGACCTGGGTGTGTCATGTTCGGGAAAATACAGTAAGAATTCGGTCTTTGATTTAAAATTTGTTTGAGCTAATTAAATTTTAATCACTCGAAAAGTGAATAATAATAATAACAATAATAACTGTTAACTTATATAATTCGTAAATTTATTCGTAAGAGGTTCGAATCGTGAAAACAAGCCGAGTTGGGACGGATTCCAAAGTGAAAATCAAAGGTGGGTAAAATCTTATCCCTTTGGATTGCTAGAATAATTTAAAAAGGATGATTTTAAACTATTGGTTGTTGGTTATTTTATAAATTATTATTTGTTGAATGTTAAATATATATAGTAATATATACTAGTATTTGGAGTGATATTCCTGCACATTATAGCGGATGAGACTCTATACGCCCCGCATAATAGTGGATGATCTTATATCCCGCGATATCCCCCTCGAAGTGGGATTGGTATTTTAATGTTGTATTAACATCTATGGATGCAGGGAAACAGGTTGGAGGGATCCAACTGGATTCTTCAAATATGATGTTATTTTTCATATAGTGATATATGATTTACGTAGAATAATCTATTATAAATTATTATAGTGATTGGAACTATTGGATGCTATCGTAGAACTGGCCTGAATTTTGATAATTTTAAGAATATATTTTTAAAATTTAATGAATTAAAGGGAATTCGATATGAATATATATATATATATATATATATATATATATATATATATTGGAACTGGAGTTATTTTAAAGAAATTGAATCAAAAAATATATTTGATTTTTTGGTGTACTTAACTATCGTGAATTTTTAAATGGTGATTTTAAAAAAGACTTATATAAAAGAATTTTTTAATGGTATCTGGGAATATGAAATAGCGTTAAAACCAATGTTAAAAATAGATTGGAATATAAATGGAATTTATAAGAAATGAATTTATATAATGGAATTTTATAAGAATTATTTTTTTTGTGAACAAGTAAAATTCAAAGGAGTTTACAAATTATAAAAGATATTTATAAATAAGGAAAATGATGGTTAGTTGATAAGTAGGAAATATAGATTTACGATGTGAATTTATGTCGAGTTATGGAAATCGTTGGGAAAGAAATAGTGGAACCTATTTTTGAACACAAGGATGGTGATAAAATTGAGATATAATCGACGTGATATGAATCGAGAAGGATTTATAAACTAAACTTGGCAATCTTGGATTTCTAAAATAGATTTTTCTTGAGAAGTTAAAAGTTTGTAAAAAATTTGATTTTTAAATTACTATGCTATATAATTTAAACTATTATTGAGATTTAGAATACTCAAAAAAGATAGTTATTCTAATATTTAGTATCTGGTTAAATAATTTCTAATTTTACTAATCGGCTTGTAAATTTATTTAGTTATTTTAAAAATGATTTGGAATGGGTTATTGATGTTATTTAAAAGGTTTTGATATTTTAAATTTACCTAAACATATTTTACAAATAAACTATTATTCTTTAAAAAGACTTATTATATTTATATATATACACACATATAGTTTTAAAGGATGGAATTTATTTATAAATCCTCTCGAGATTGAAAGCGAAGTTGTTAAGCGAGTATGATTTTAGAAGAGGATCTTATAGTGGGATTTTGGGAGCTTAAAGAAATTTCCAAAGGATTTAAAATACGAGAAATTCGAAAAATGAACTAGAATTCACAAAAAGAGGTTAGAAACGGGCAATTGGAGTTATAGACAAGTGCATTCGACTTGGGAAATATTTACGGGTTTACAAATAAAATGTGTAAAGAATTGGAGAAAAGGAAATAAATGGACTACTCACGAATATTGCAAATAAAATATCTTATGGAAGATATTTATAAATATTCCTAAGTATTAGACGGGAAGAATTTGAAAATATTTAACTTCGAGATTTTTTTATTATAGAAATATTTTCAAAGGGATGGGTTATAATTGAAAGCGATAAAAATATTCTAAGTATTAAAATGACTTGAAAATTTCTTGTTAAGGGTATAAGAACTTGAGTTTGATTTCCACTATTAAAATATTGGTAGGGTTTGAATATATATATATCTTATAAAGATATTTTGGGAATATTTTTGGAAGATTATAATAATGTCCAAATGATTGCTTATGGATGTTTTATTGATAGTTAAATCATAGACTATCAATATTGGCCAATTTCGTTAATCATTTCGAAGAGACCGGGATCTGATTTAGTTATCCAAAAACTACTTCGATCCGGTTTGAACGTAACATACCGTGAAGATGATGAAGACGGTGATTCGGTTTGTCCAAACCCAGGACAACTTGTTTGGACGAATGCTATCTGAACATTGTCGTTGGAGGACAACGAGCATTCTAAGTAGACTTGTTTCTTGAAAGGTAACGCTTAGCCTCAACCCTCATCAACCGAGAGTGACTAAAACATGGGAGATGCAGCCAAGATAAGTGGGTCGCATCCAATTAGGGTATGTTATCACCTTTCTAGATGTCCTCGGAAACTTATATATATTATGGATATGGTTGTGCATGGAAGGAGCGCTTGGTGGTAAGGGTGGGAACACCTGGGGTGATAACATATTCGGTTTATCCAGGTTAGGGGTAGGTCGTTCTTGTGTAGCAGGTGGTCCTAGCGTGGTCCTCGGTACATTGTTCTAGAGGTGTACTATGGCAGACGGTACCCCAGTGGCCTAGTCATTCGATGGAATCCATTCTCCAATAAGCGCTGTATGGTTTTGATTGTGCCTAACTATGCTGAAATGTGAGATGCAAGCATTCAGCTATTTCCTATTTACTTGGTTTAAACACCATTATAATATCATACGGTTTTGATAAAAATGTTTTGGTTATCGTAAGGTGAAAACCCACATGTTTATGTTTGACGTGGTCTTACGAGATACCTTTGTTTCCAAAGGGTTTTGAAAGTAATAATAATTCAAATTGAGTGTGTTTTCTCATGCTGGTTTTCTAATGTTGTTTTATTATAATGCTCGGGTCAGACCGAGTATTACAGATTCAGGATAGGATGCTATGGAGCCCAAGAGATGAGTTGGATGGCAAAGGCGTACTTCAATACTTGATAATTATTCTGCTGTGTAAGGCAAGCGATTAAACTGTCCAGATTGATTATTGTCTATTGTACTCTGGTGGTTGCAAGTATAAAACAGTTACAGTTTCCTTTGTATAAAAATTTATTATTATATATTATATTTTGTTCTACTGCGATTGTGAGATTCTGTTGTTGTTGTTCTATTTTACTTATATTTACTCCTTCTTCTTTATCCTAGTTGTTCGCTCTTTTGTACAATTTGGGTTGAACAAGAGTGATTTATTATCAACACAAAGGGTACAGAAATGTGGGTCGCTACATCCGAGGGCCTCACATGGACCGCTTGCAAATCAAGATTGGCCTACCCCTTATTGAATAGTACCAAATATTTCATCACCTCGGTTGTTTTGCAACTTTCCCCGAGAGCTCTCATACACAACTAAATCCATAAATATATAGATAAATAAATATATATATATAAGGGGGATGACAATATCCTGATGGGTGTAACCCACATAGCCCTGAAGCATATCCCATGTTTTAGTCATTCCTAGTCGATAGGATTTGAGAATACGTTTTACCTTTTGAATAGCAAATCCACTTGGAATGCTAGCACCGCCCTCCAAGCGACAATGTAGTGCTAGCTTTCGTCCATACAAGCTGTTCAGGATAAGGACAAACCAAAGGCACCACTTCTATTACATCCATTTCGGAATCACCCTCGGGATTAGTAGCAAGTAGCCGTCGCGCTTCAAAGATCTCCATCTTCGATCATATTGAAGATATTTTCGATCAGTTCGAAGTGGTTTTGAGATAATATATCTGAACCCGGTCTCTCCGAATCGACAATGATAGTTTTAAAAATCGGGCAACATTTGATAGTCGTTTATTTAACTATCATATAACAAACAATTCAACCAGGTGTAACGACCCGCCTATTTGACCCTCAAAAGTTGACATTAATACATCCATGGTGTTTATATGTTGAGCATCCGAGTACCGAAAATACGATTCATTAGGGAAAAGAAAAGGAAAGAAAGAACGGAATCGCACAACGCAACGAATAATCTATAATATAAAATGATCTTTGTAGGAAAAAAGATTTATACATATAATCAAAGCAAACTATTCTATAATCAGCCTGGACAGTTATAAACAGCTTATCCTTACAAATGTTGAAAAATACAACAAAAAATTTAGTGGAAATAAAAGAAATACGTAGTTATGTCTTGGGCATCTCGCTCGTCTTTCGAGCTCCAAAACATCCAAAGCTAAATATGGAAAACATGTTCGGTTTGACCCGAGCAGTATAAGAAAACAACACCCGAGTCAGTCTGGTAAAATCAACGTTAGAAACACAGTCATATGGATTATTAACGTTATGAAAAGCCTTTGAACATAAAGGGTATCGTGTAAGACCACGCCGCATATTAACACGGACGAGGTTTTTCCTTACGACAACTAAAACATTTTATAGAAAATCTAATGATATTATAATAATGTTTATGGATTAAAGTAAATATTGAATCATAGCTAAAATCGTTACATTAATTTAATTCCATCATAATAGGTATACAACTAAGTCCATAAAGGCACATACTGGAGAATGGATTCCATATAATGGCAAGGCACCAGGGTACCACCTATCACAATACACCTTTAGAAAATGTACCAAGGGCTTTGTCTAGATCCCCGCCAACACAAGACCAGCCCACTACTTACTCGATAGTATCGAATATGTCATCACCATGGTTACTTTGCAACCTTTTCCCAAGAGCTCTCATGCCCAACCAGATCCATAAATATGTAAATATATCTAGAAGGGTGATGACATACCCTAGTGGGAGCGACCCACTTAGCCTAGTCGCATCTCCTCTAATTTTAGTCATTCCTAGTTGATGAGGCTCGGAATTCTCTATATTTCATTTTAAATGCCAATCGCTTTTCAAAAAGCGGATATTTAACCAAACGAACCAATAATTCATCCAAATACAAATAGTAAATTTTATCTACTATATGTCATACTGATTATCCAAAAAGTTGAGTTTAACTTAATGAAATTCCGGCAGGTGCTTGGGCGTTTTAATTTGAACTAAAATCGGATGACGTTTGATTGTAGCCTAAAATTTCACTTGCTTCAAATTTGACGAAACTAGTTCCATATCGTCGTTATTGCCACTATGAGTACAATGCAAAAGACCTGTCTTGATTGGACATCGTATGAACATGTTATCCAATTAATAAGATTTTGAAAATAGATTATTAATTGAATATTTAATTGCTTCACTTAATTCACTGATTACCCAACAAATCATCTTCCCTAAATGTTAATTACGCCCTCGTGTATGTATCACTGTGCCTCCTCCCTTGTACATCATGACTCTCCTCCCTTGTACATCATGACTACTCTCTCCATCTCTTTACAAAACCCAAATCCGACAACGCCAACGAACATTACGTGACCTCTTCTCCTCTTTCCCCACCGTGGATTGAAGCTCACACCATCCGTACAAAATGCGATTTGGGCGCTTTCCTACTACGACCCAAAATGTCGCATCTCCAAATTCAAGGTCGCGCACTATGAAACTCGGCCTATAGGTGCTAATTTACTCCACGAACCCAAATCCAACCTCACCTTGACCAACCGCCTCTCTAATCATTGGGAAAAGTAAACTCTAGTTCACCTTTGTATACTGAATTCGACCAAAACTTGACCACAGCAAATGAAACCTATAAGGGTCTGTAGATCTAGTGATAACAAGCTCAAAGAAACTTTCTTTGTAATTTTTAGAGGATTATAACTTAAGATATTATTTTTTGAAGATGGATTTTATTTTTTCTTGTTTTGAAATTTATTAGGAAAAGTTGGATGGAACAGTGAAAGAGAAAGGGCACTGAATTATCTTAGGTGTTAGCGTATACTTATTTGCCAATTTATAGCATTTCACTACACAGAATTCCATTCGCGTACGGGACACGAATGGCAAAACAAAATTACGATCATGCACAAAAATGTGACACGATCTCAAAACAATAATAATATATACAGGTTATCTTATTTTGTAAAATCATAAAAATATCATCGTTTGCCTAAAAATCATCGAACAAAATTTTTAAATATTTTCCAAATTAAAAATTGTGGAAAAATACTATAAACTAAATTAAAAATACATCGATAAAAATCGAGTCGTTATATTAAAAATAAATTTTCTTATTATTCATTAAATTTGAAAAAAAAATCTGAATGTTTAAATAAATTAAATATTCCCACTCGAAATGTTAAAAATTTTAGGTCGTTACATCTGTGTATTGTCCTTTCACATTTTAGACAATATATATGAATTTCTGACGTGTTTTTTATATTTAGAAAAGTACATATTTATCCAACAATGGTTTTGTACAGATTTGAATTTCTAAAGCTTTTTGAATATTACACGTTCAGTTATCAACTGTTTTGTATTGCCATTTAAACACAACGATCACATATTGTAGAAAACCGTTGCTTACATACTATTTCGAAAATCAACATTCGTTGGTACTATCTGCTTTGAATATCTTAATACTCCACTTTCGATTATTTTCACATTGTATTTTATGATATCTTACTATATATTTCCTAGGTAAAAAAGCAATGACAGCTTCTTTAAGGCATAAACAATCATTAAAAACACAAGGCAAGAAAGAGGCTAGAAAAAACGGACACAAATGTTTAAAGAAAATGGAAAAGAAGTTGAAGATTTCCGTAATGGTTTGTCTACTGAATCCGATTATGATCCAGAGGATATATGGGATATCAAGAAGGAAGGAGAGAATGGTACTCAAGAAGATATTCCTAGTTCATCGATTTTAATCATGCCAGACATAATCAATGATGGTGGTCTTAAAAGCTTGGTTGAAAGTTTCAGTAGTCATATGGCCAATCACCATTTAACTTCTCCACTTGTTTAGTAACATAACGAAAGCCACTAGCACCATCCCCCAGAACTTCTTCATTACTCGAAACAAATGTTTGTAGAAACTTTGAACATGATCAATGTCACTTGATCCCATCGAGATTGATTTACTATCAACTTTCTATTTGGTATTAATTTTTTGCAATGCTAGTTTGTGAAAGTTTCTCATCTACCATCTTGTCATTTAAAGCATACTCGAAATCCAAATGATTGTATTTTGTAGAATTCCAATGTATTATTTATTAAATTTGAAACAAATCTGAATATCTAAATAAATTAAACATTCCCACTTGAAAAGTTAAAAAATTTGGGTCGTTACATCTATGTATTGTCCTTTTACATTTTGGATAATAGATATTAATTTCTGATGTGTTTTTTATATTAAAAAGATACATATTTATCTAAATGGTTTGGTATAAATTTGAATTTCTAAAGCCTTTTGAACACTACACATTCAGTTAGCAACTGTCGTGTATTGTTATCTAAACACAACAATCACCTATTTTAGAAAACCATTGCTTAAATACTAATTCGAAAATCAACAATCATTTTTACTATCTACTTTGAATATCTAAATATTCCACTTTTGATTATTTTCACCCAGTATTTTATTGTACCTTACTGTATATTTTTGCCAGGTAAAAAAGCAATGACAATTTCTTTAAGACATAAACAATCATTAAAAGCACAAGGCAAAAAAGAGGCTAGAAAAATCGGACACAAATCTCTAAAGAAAAGGGAAAAGAAGTTCAAGATGTCCATACCATAATGGTTTGTTTACTGAATCCGATTATGATCCAGATGATATTTAGGATACCAAGAAGGAAGGAGAGATGGTAGTCAAGAAGATATTCCTAGATCGTCGGTTTTACCCATGCCAGACATAATTGATGATGGTGGTCCAAAAGACAAGAGCTTGGTTGAAAGTTTCAGTAATCATATGGCCAATCACCATTTAACTCCTCCACTTATTTAGTAACACAACGAAAGCCACTAGAACAATCCTTACGAACTTTTTCAATACTCAAAACAAATGTTTGCAAAAACTTTGGAACAGTCAATGTCACTTGACCCCATCGAGATTATTTTGCTATCAACATTTTATTTTGGCACTAATTTTTTGCAATGCTGGTTTGTGAAAGTTTCTCATCTACCATCTTGTCATTTAAAACATACTCAAAAGCCAAATGATTGTATTTTGTAGAATTCCAACTTATTCCACTAACTCTTTTAAATCCCCATGTTTTTCTCAGTCTCTCTTTTCCAATTACTTGATTTATTCCAAATCACGAGTTGAAGAAGGCAACCCAGTTTCATCCAACTTATTCAACTTTTCGTCTGAATTGACATTTTCAAATCTAATATCGAAAAGTTTGAATTGTTTTACGTATAAAACTTTTCGTGATTGCTTGACTTTTGCAATGTGATATCCCGGAGTTGAATGGTGATTGGCCATGTGATATCCCGGAATTTCAAGAAATTTAAAATGTGATAATCTCCTTATTTAATTATTTAAAATTGGTAAAATTGTTATTTTCAAAACAATAATAATAATGTGTTGTATTTGTATATAGATATAAATAGATTTTAAATAGAATAATTATTCACAAATTTAATTTGTGTTGTTTTATAAATAGATTTTAAAATAAAATTTATTATTTTCAAAGTAATAATGTGTTTGCTTAAACTGATATATATATATATTTAAGTTGATTTTAAATTAGATTTTAAATTGAATTTGAATTTGAATTTGAATCTGGATTTAAATTTGAATTTAAAGGATATATATTTAAAAATATTTTGGATATAAAAATATATGAATAAGGTTTTTATTTAGAATATAATTTGTTTTACATTATTTTCCTTAAAGAAATTTATTTATATAAATTTAGAAAGTATTTGTTAAATAGCAAAATAAATACAAAAGTTTTATATTAACATTTAAAAATGAATTAAATATATTTATTTAGAATATAATTGGTTTTTATTCTATTTTCTTTAAAGGATTTTATTTATCTAATATTAAGAAAAACATTTATTAATTAAGGAATGTACTTATTAATTAGGAAAATTTAATATAAAAGCTTTATGTTAACATTTTAAAATAAATAAAAATGCATTATTACAAATGTTAGCTTCTTAATCATGTTAAATACTTGTGTAATTTAATAAGGGATGGTAAATGACAAATGTTGACCATTTGAACAAGTGTCATTTTTTTATTTTTTTATTTTCATTTTCTTTAAATTTTAATAAATCATGATTAAGCTTATATAAACACATACCTTCTCTTTTCAATCCTTTTCTTATCTTCTCATCCTCAAACTCAAACCTGTTAATATTCAAACCAGAGAAAATCAAACTTAAACCTTGTAAACCATTTTATCCTCAAGCCTGTAAACTTTACCAAAAATAAATTAAAACTCAAAAGCCTATAAAGCAAATCACAGATCAAACTCAAAGCCCTGTAACCATTTTCAAACCTGACATTGTCAGAGCAAACTCAAGAAAAATATCAAAAGCTAGAACATCTCAGTTTTCAAAGATCATCAAAGTATTTCAGTTTTCAAACTAAAGCATTAGCATTTTAGTTTTCTAATCAAAGAATTCAAGTTTTCAAGATCAAAGTTTTGATCATTCCTATTTCAAGCTTAAATCATCTCAGTCAACAAAGCGTTTTTGTTCCAGTTTCAAGCATCTATTTCATGTCCTCTGATTCATTTATTCAGGTGAGTATACACATTTTCTAAAAGGCTTAAGTAAACTAAAATCTATGCTTGTGATTCTTGATTAAATTGTGCTTTGCATGTGTATTTATAAGTGTGATCTCTGTGTATATGTATGTGTATAGACTGTGCATGCATTGTATGTTTGTTCTTCTCTGTTTTCAAACTACAAAGATTAGAAATAAATCAAAAATTAAAAATGTCCCCAAAATATTCACTGTTAGGCTTTGAGTTTCAAACACAACATGTTTGTTTAAACATAAATGAAAGTTTAAAATTTTATTCAAGCAAAATAGGTTTGTAAATCTTCCAAAATAAGGTTAGTACAGTAGCAATTTTAAATACAGGTTAAAATCAAATATCACAATTTGTTGATCCAATTTTATAACTTAAACCTTCTTTGAAAATTAGGATCTTTAGAATGAAAATTATGATTTTTAGTTTGGAAACCTGTGAGAAATTATTGGTCAACAGAAATTGGTTTTTGAGTGTTTCTGATGATTGGCAGTGCTTAGGAGGTCGGGGTCTTGGCTGGAGGTAGGAGGATGTCTGGTGGTTTCGAAAAAAATATCTAGTGGAGTTCCAGATCACAGTGGCTTCGGCGATTGACTGGAATGGGTTTTTAACCCTAGTTTTGTTGAGTTCGGAATTTTGTCACCACGGAGTCTTCGGTTGATCGAGTGGCATCGGGCTTTGGCGTTGGTTGCGTGGAAGTGTGGCATAGGCATGGCCGGAGTTGCAGTGGCTCCGGTGATCGGAGACATGGGTTCGGGAAGTTTTTCTAGTATGGTGTTTGGTTCCAGTTTCGAATGGATTGCTTGATTTCGATCGCGGGCTTGAGATTGTGTTTTGGTGATTGGGATTGTTTGCAGCGATGATGGTCGATGTGCCGGAGGGTTCATCGGAGGTCGGAGGTAGCTCTGACGCTGATGCATGTGCACAGGGGTTGGGTGGTTTCAGTTGTTTGGGTTTTGATGTTGCCTCGAAGGATATCTCGGGTTATTGGAATGAGAACTCGAGGTGGGACTCGGGTTCGTATTCGAGTGGATCGTGTGTGATTTTGTTCCAGGTTTCAAACTTTTTTTTATAAAAAAAACTAAGTTTTTTTAGGATCAGAAGGAAACACGGTGGTTGGCTCGAGTAATATACGGGTTCGACCCGAAGTAGAAATTTTAAAACAGTTTTTAAAGTTTAAAAGTTTTATAAAAACAAGTTTTTAAATTTAAATAAAGTAAGTTTTAAATTTCAAATGAATCTTGTTTTTAAAATCTATTCTTTATAAAAATAAATGTTTTTAAGTAATTGATTTGAGAAAATTATGTAAAGTGTTTAACTTGAATTTGTTAAGTTAATTTTTAACTTAATTTAAATCTCAAAATTAAAAAGATTTAATTAACGAAGATAATTTTTAAAGTTAAATGTTTTAAGGTGTTAATGATAATTAAGCCATTAATAAAGATAATGTTTTATCTTAAGGTTAATTAAGGTTTTAATAAGTTGGGATTAATTAAGTTAATTGAGAAATTTAAGTAAAATTAATTAATTAATGATAAAGGATTAATTAAGTAATTAATTAAGAGTAATTAATTTATTTGATTAATTAATCATTAAGGATTAATAAATTAATAATTAAGGGTTAAAAGTTAATTAATTAAAGGTTAATTAATTTGTAATTAAAGATTATTAATTAGATAATTAAAGATTATTAATGAATGATTAGAAAT
Source organism: Allium cepa (assembly GCA_030765085.1). Lineage (NCBI taxonomy): Eukaryota > Viridiplantae > Streptophyta > Magnoliopsida > Asparagales > Amaryllidaceae > Allium > Allium cepa. The sequence continues at coordinate 749,573,643 of CM060931.1, read as the reverse complement.
TAATCTATTAAGTAATTAAGTGTAATTAAGAATTAATTAATTAATTAAGTAATAAAGATTGATTAATTAAGTAATTAAAAAGTAGTTAATTAAGTAATTAAAGATTAATTAACTAGAAATTAAGAAGTACTTAATTTGTAATTAAGTTTTATTAATTAATAATTAGGTTTTATTAATTAATAATTAAAGGATAATTAATCTGTAATTGAAGATTAATTAAGGGTTGGTTAACTGTTAGTTAAGGATTGATTAACTGGTAAATAAGGATTAATTAATTTGTAATTAAGTTTTGTTAATTAATAATTAAGGTTTATTAATTAATAATTAAGGGATAATTGATTAGTTAATTAAAGATTAATTAATTGATTATAAATGTAATTAAGGATTAACTAATTTGTAATTAAGTTTTGTTAATTAAAAATTAAGGTTTATTAATTAATAATTAAGGGATAATTAATTAGTTAATTAAAGATTAATTAATTGATTATAAATGTAATTATGGATTAATTAATTTGTATTGAGGGATATTAACTGATAATTAAGGTTTATTGATTAATAGTTAAAGGACAATTAATCTGTGATTAGAGATTAATTAATTGATTGACAAGGTAATTAAGGAATGATTAATTAATTAAATGGTTTGTAATTAATTAATGATTGTTAAGCAGGATTAGGTGATTAATTCTTAAGTAATTAATTTAATTTAAGTTAATTAAATTAATTATAATATGGATTAATAATTCTTGCTCGTGGATGATTGTTTATGTAGAATGTCTGAACTGGTTGATATCCTATAATATTCTATGATGTGATATGGGACATATCTGTGATATATGTGTGATATTTATCTATGAATGATGTTGTGTGAATTCAAAGTATTGAATTGAATTAAATTGTTTAAACTTAAACAACTTGGCCTTTAAGAAACGTTTGGATTTCGATGAGACCGGGATCGGAAATCAAATTTGATTATCCGAAAACCACATCGATCCAAGTTAAACGTTAGGTCGTGAATTCAAGTGAAGATCAAGTTGAAGACTTGAAGTGTAAGAACTATTTGTCGTCAAAATTCTAATGGTGATTCCAATACGAGTATAACAGATATAGTACTTTCAGGTTCGAGATGGAGATTTAGAGTGCAAGGGTTGTTGTCGTTAACTTTGAGGGTGATTAAAAAATGAGTGTAATGAGATAATGCCTTCGGTTTCATTCGAACATGGAACGAACTTGTGTGGATTGAATGCTGTCAGAATATTATAAGGAGGACGATGAGCATTCTAAGATAGATATGTTCTATAAAGGTAGTCGTAGCCTCAAGCCTCATTAACCGAGAATGGCTAAAACAGGGGAGGTGCAGTAAGGCTAAGTGAGTCGCGCTCAAGTAGGATAAGATCTTCCCTTGTCTAGAGTCCCTTTTTATTCGGCTGCGTGTGCAGTTGCTACCTACAACAGTAGGGTTGTCTTATTCAGGACTGTCCAGTAAGGGATGGTTCCGGCCTTGTGTTGCAGGGATTTAGGGTAGATCCTCTGTACGGTGATCTAGACCACATACTGTGACGGACGGTACCCCAGTAGCCCTGCCATTGATGGAAACTCATTATCCCTATGTGCCTTTACGGTTTTGATTGTATAACCCACTTTGTGGCTAGTATGCTGGAATTTAATCATGTAACAATTTCACCTATGTGAATATTTATTTGAAAACCCTAGACCCTATTATAATATCATTGGATTTTCTATCAAATGTTTGGTTAACATAAGGTTAAAAATTACCCATGTTTATGTGTGGGAAGTCTTACGTGATACCATTGTTTTCAAATGATTTTTAAAGTTAAACAACTTTAACCCGTTTACCCACACCGGACCATGTCTGACCCGGAGTTTATTTCTGTTTTTCTTAAACTCTTGGGTACTCAAATTTTTACAAGTAGCAAGTGACCAGGTCTTGCTTGATGAATTTTGGAAGCTTGGAGCAGGAGTCCAGACGTAGTTATATCTATCTGTTTCCGCTGGGCAGTGTCTTTGACTGTTGTATTTTGGTTGTAATGTACTAGACATGCCTTTATAACTGTCTAATGTGAAGATGTTATGAAAACTGTGTAACTCTGATGTAATGACTATGTAATAGTTATGTGATATATTATATTTTGTTCTGTTTCTGTTGTAAGATTCTGATATTGTTTGGTTCTTTCTTCTATCTATTCTATTTCTACCTCTTTCTTTCTTATGGATGATACGTCTTTCAGTGGAATGAAAGGCGGGTCTTCACACTTGGTATCAGAGCATAAGTTGAGATAATACCTAGGCTCTGGAGTAGTGTCTATCTTGAGAGCGCGTATTTGTAATTTTTATATAACTATATACCTATCTAAATTTTTTTGGTATCTGTTCGGGTTTCCGACATGAGTTCTAGAGAAGTTTCATCTTTCTCTTTGATTGATTGACCGTCCTATCTTTGTATCTAATCCTATAGGAAGAGTAACCGAGTTAGATAAGTTCTATAGAGGCTTAAGGCTTTCTTATCTCCCCCATAGTTTTCTGGTGACCCGTTTGTATTGGATTTCAAAGAGTTTGATCATGTTATGGGTATGGATTGGTTGGATTAGTAAGGCTGTTTTGATGTGAGAAGAGAGGATTGTATCTTTGGAGATCGAGTTGAGAAAAATTGCAAAAGTGACTTGCGATGATTCCAGAGTTCACTTGAGTAATCTTTTTCAAGGAGTCGAGGCATCTCCAGAAGGAGTAGAGTCCATCGAAGTCAGAGATTTTCCAGATGTTTCCGAAAGAGTGAAAGGTTGTCCTCATCGAGAGATACAGTTTCGGATCATCTTAGTTCCGAGAGCAGTACCTGTTATTCAGCCCATTAGAAGAATGGCGCCGAAGGAGAGAGAAGAGCTGGTGAAGCAGACCTGAGATTTCTTAGAGGAAGGTTTGATCCGGCCTAGTTTTTTCAGCTAGGGTTCTGCCATTGTCTTTGTGACCAAGTCGGATGGGTCTTTGAGATTCTGTGTGGATTTGATGAACCATGTTTTTCGGAATGTATGGTATAAGTTTGCACTTGTGTTCATCAATGATATTCTAGTCTACTCCAAGTCTGAAGAGGAGCGCAAGGGCATTTGGAGACAGTGTTAGAACCTTGAGGATGCATGTTTTGGAGGTTAAATTTTTGAAATGTCATTTTTTGAAATCGAAAGTCAGATTTTTGGGGCATGTTGTTTCTGATGAGGGTATTTCTGTAGATCCAGCCAAAGTAGCTACTATTCAGGAGTGGAAGCGGCCGCAGACTCCGTTAGAAGTCCGTAATTTTATGGGTTTGGCAAGGTTCTATAGGAAGTTTATCAGGGACTATTCTAAGATTTCTTCGCACTTAACCAAGTTGACTCGGAAAGGAGCAAAGTTTAAGTGGACCCCGAGTGTGAAGAGGCTTTCTTGGATTTGAAGGCAAGGCTGACCGGTGCGCCCGTTCTAGCCATTCCTGATAGTAAGAGTAAGTTTGAGGTCTACACGAACATTTGTGTGTGCTAGAGATGGATGGATTGAGTCAAGAATGGTCAGTTTTCCAGGTTTGAGATTGATGGACCAAGGAACATTGAGGATCAACGGAAGGATCTGTGTTTCGAATTTCAAGGATTTGAAGCAAGGAGTTTCATCAGAGAGTCATCGCTCCAGGCTGAATATCCACCCAGGGATTTCAAAGATGTATAAGGATATGAAGAGAGTCTTCTGGTGGAAGGGTATGTAGAAGGATGTTACTGCTTTCATCAATGGATGTGCGATTTGTCAGCAAGTTTGGTGCAGCCTTTGAAAGTTCCGAAGTGGAAGTGAGAAGCGATTTCTTTGGATTTTGACGATGGTTTGCCAAGGACCAAGAAGGGAAATGAAGGAATATAGGTAATTGTGGACGGGTTAACCAAGAGCGTCCATTTTATTCTGGTTAAGGCAACCCGTACTACAACGTCTTTGGTTGAGTTTTTCTTATAGGAGTTTGTCCGACTACATGGTGTTCCAGTCAGCTTTATTAGCAATCGTGATCCTATCTTCATCAGCAAATTTTAGGAGGCTTTGCTATCAGCTTTGGGAATGAGATTGAGTATGAGTACAACCTATCATTCTCAGACCGACAGACTGACGAAAAGGCTAAATCGGATTCTAAAGGATATGACGAGGGCTTGTGTTTTGGATTTCGGTGGATCTTGGGAGGACCATCTATATTTAGAGGGATTCTCGTACAATAACAGTTATCAAGCGAGTATCTAGTTAGCACCCTATGAAGCTTTTATGGAAGACCTTGTAGGATTACCATTCTATTGGGTAGAGTCGAAAGATCGTCTTGTTCTTGGTCCAGTTTTGATCTGAGAGGCATCTGCGAAGGTGGAGCTTATCAAGAAGAGTTTGAGAGCAACGCAGGATCGCCAGAAGAATATGCGGACAAGAGACGAAGACGATTGGAATTTGAGATTGGAGATTTTTTCTTTGTCAAAGTTTCCCCGATTTAAAGAAGCGATAAGATTTGGGAAGACGGGAAAACTTGCCCAAGGTATTTTGGTCCGTTCCGAGTGTTCGAGAGGATTGGTGTTGTCGCCTATAGGATTGAATTGCCAGTACGGATGGCTGGAATTCATAATGTTTTTCACATATCTCATCTGAGGAAATACGTGAATGGTCCATCTTAGCTAGGATCTACAGTTCAGAAGGATCAGATAGTTGAGACGGTTTTAAGTGTGGTCTGATATCTGGTTCAAATTTATAGATCAGGGTAAGAGGAAGCTCTGGATCATAGTGGTATAGCTAGTTAAGGTGCAGTTGAGTGAGAATCCTAGAACTATATTTGGGAAGCTCTGGATAGTTTTAGGAAGGCTTATCCGGATCTGTGTCCGGATAGCTAGTGAAGTTTGTTTAAATAAAATTATTTGTTGGATGAAATTGTTTGTTTGAATGAAATTGCTTGTTTGGTTGTTAGTGTATTGTTGATATGTATGCTTGGATGGTTTAAAATGAAATAAAAATTTTGGATTATCTTTTGTTTCAAACTTTCAGGGATGAAATTCTTTTAAGGAGGAGGATTGTGATATCTCGGAATTTCAAGAAATTTAAAATGTGATAATCTCCTTATTTAATTATTTAAAATTGGTAAAATTGTTATTTTCAAAACAATATTGTGTTGTTTTTATATCTAGATATAAATATATTTTAAATAGAATAATTATTCACAAATTTAATTTATGTTATTTTATAAATAGATTTTAAAATAAAATTTATTATTTTCAAAGTAATAATGTATTTGTTTAAATTGATATATATTTATTTAAGCTGATTTTAAATTAGATTTTAAATTGAATTTGAATTTGGATTTTAATTTTAATTTAAAGGATACATATTTTAAAAATATTTTGGATATAAAAATATATGAATAAGGTTTTTATTTAGAATATAATTTGTTTTATATTATTTTCCTTAAAGAAATTAACTTATATAAATTTAGAAAGTATTTGTTAAATAGTAAAATAAATACAAAAGTTTTATATTAACATTTAAAAATGAATTAAATATATTTATTTAGAATATAATTGGTTTTTATTCTATTTTCTTTAAAGGATTTATTTATCTAAAATTAAGAAAAACATTTATCAATTAAGGAATGTATTTATTAATTAGGAAAATTAAATATAAAAGCTTTATATTGACATTTTAAAATAAATAAAAATGCATTATTACAAGTGTTAGCTTCTTAATCATGTTAAATACACGTGTAATTTAATAAAGAATGGTAAATGACAAATGTTAACCATTTGAACAAGTGTATTTTTTTTTTTTTTTTTTTTTTTTCATTTTCTTTAAATTTAATAAATCACGATTAAGCTTATATAAACACATACCTTCTCTTTTCAATCCTTTTCTTATCTTCCCATTCTAAAACTCAAACCTGTTAATATTCAAACCAAAGAAAATCAAACTTAAACCCTGTAAACCATTTTATCCCCAAGCGTGTAAACTTTCCTAAAAACAAAATTAAACTCAAAAGACTGTAAAGCAAATCACAGATCAAACTCAAAACTCTGTAACCATTTTCAAACCTGACATCGTTAGAGCAAACTCAAGAAAAAGATCAAAAGCTAGAACATCTCAGTTTTCGAAGATCATCAAAGTATTTCAGTTTTCAAATTAAAGCATCAACATTTTAGTTTTTGATCAAAGCATTCAAGTTTTCAAGATCAAAGTTTTGATCATTCGTATTTCAAGCTTAAATCATCTCAGGCAACAAAGCATTTTTATTCCAGTTTCAAGCATCTGTTTCATGTCCTCTGATTCATCTATTCAGGCGAGTAAACACATTTTATAAAAGGCTTAAGTAAACTAAAATCTGTGCTTGTGATTCTTGATTAAATTGTGCTTTGCATGTGTATTTATAAGTGTGATCTCTGTGTATATGTATGTGTATAGACTGTGCATGCATAGTATGTTTGTTCTTCTCTGTTTTCAAACTACAGATATTAGAAACAAATCAAAAATTCAAAATCTCCCTAAAACATTCACTGTTAGGCTTTGAGTTTCAAACACAACATGTTTGTTTAAACATAAATGAAAGTTTAAAATTTCATTCAAGAAAAATAGGTTTGTAAATCTTCCGAAATCAAGTTAGTACAGTAGCAATTTTAAATACAGGTTAAAATCAAATATCATAATTTGTTGATCCAATTTTATAACTTAAACCTTCTTTGGAAATTAGGACTTTTAGAATGAAAATTATGATTTTTAGTTTGGAAACCTATGAGAAATTCTTGGTTAACCCGAAATTGGTTTTTGAGTGTTTTTGGATGAGCGGCGGTGCTTGGGAGGTCGGGATCTTGGCTGGAGGTAGGAGGATGTCAGGTGGTTTCGGCAAAAATATCTGGTGGAGTTCCAGATCACCGTGGCATCGGCGGTGGATTAGAATGGGTTTTTAACCCTAGTTTTGTTGAGTTTGGAATTTTGGTCACCACGGAGTCTCTGGTTGATCGAGTGGCATTGGGCTTTGGCGTTGTTTGCGTGGAAGCCTGGCGAAGGCATGGGCGGAGTTGCAGCGGCCCCGGTGATCGGAGACATCGGCTCGAGGAGTTTTTCTGGCATGGTGTTTGGTTCCAGTTTCAACTAGATTGCTTGATTTCGATCGTCGGCTTGAGATTGTGTTTTGGTGATTGGGATTGTTTGCAGGGATGATGGTCGATGTGCCAGAGGGTTCATCGGAGGTCGGAGGTGGCTCTGACGTCGATGCATGTGCACAGGGTTGGGTGGTGTTAGTTGTTTGGGTTTTGGATGTTGCCTCAAAGGATATCTCGGGTTATTGGAATGAGAACCCGAGGAGGGACTCGGGTTCGTATTCGAGTGGATCATGTGTGATTTTGTTCCAGGTTTTAAACTTTTTTTTTTAAAAAAAAACTAAGTTTTTTTAGGAACAGAAGGAAACTCGAGGCTTGGCTCGAGTAATATACGGGTTTGACATGAAGCAAAAATTTTAAAACAGTTTTTAAAGTTTAATTTTTTTATAAAATCAAGTTTTTAAATTTAAATAAAGTAAGTTTTAAATTTCAAATGAATCTTGTTTTTAAAATCTATTCCTCATAAAAATAAATGTTTTTAAGTAACTGATTTGAGAAAATTATGTAAAGTGTTTAACTTGAATTTGTTAAGTTAAATTTTAACTTATTTTAAATTTCAAATTAAAAAGATTTAATTAAGGAAGATAATTTTTAAAGTTAAATGTTTTAAGGTGTTAATGATAATTAAGCCATTAATAAAAAGGTTAAGGATTTTAATGAGTTGGGATTAATTAAGTTAATTAAGAAATTTAAGTAAAATTAATTAATTAATGATAAAGAATTAATTAAGTAATTAATTAAGAGTAATTAATTTATTTGATTAATTAATGATTAAGGATTAATAAATTAATAATTAAGGGTTAAAAGTTAATTAATTAAAGGTTATTTAATTTGTAATTATAGATCATTAATTAGATAATTAAAGATTATTAATGAATGATTAGAAATTAATTAATTAAGTAATTAAGTGAAATTAAGAATTAATTAATTAAGTAAGATTAATTAATTAAGTAATTAGATAGTAGTTAATTAAGTAATTAAAGATTAATTAACTAGAAATTAAGAAGTACTTAATTTGTAATTAAGTTTTATTAATTCATAATTAGGTTTTATTAATTAATAATTAAAGGATAATTAATCTGTAATTGAAGATTAATTAAGGATTGGTTAATTGTTAATTAAGGATTGATTAACTGGTAATTAAGGATTAATTAATTTGTAATCAAGTTTTGTTAATTAATAATTAAGGTTTGTTAATTAATAATTAAGGGATAATTAATTAGTTAATTAAAGATTAATTAGTTGATTATATATGTAATTATGGATTAATTAATTTGTATTGAGGGATATTAATTAATAATTAAGGTTTATTAATTAATAGTTAAAGGATAATTAATCCGTGATTAAAGATTAATTAATTGATTAACAAGGTAAATAAGGAATGATTCATTAATTAAATGGTTTGTAATTAATTAATGATTGTTAAGTAGGATTAGGTGATTAATTCTTAAGTAATTAATTTAATTTAAGTTAATTAAATTAATTGTAATATGGATTAATAATTCTTGCTTGTGGATGATTATTTGTGTAGAATGTTTGAATTGGTTGATATCTACTGGATGATATTCTCTGATATTCTGTGATGTGTTATGGGACATATCTGGGATAAATGTGTGATATTTATCTATGAATGATGTTGTGTGAACTCAAAGTATTGAATTGAATTAAATTGTTTAAACTTAAACAACTTGGCCTCTAAGAAACGTTTGGATTTCGATGAGACCGGGATCGGAAATCAAATTTGATTATCCGAAAACCACATCGATTCAAGTTAAACGTTAGGTCATGAATTCAAGTGAAGATCAAGTTGAAGACTCGAAGTGTAAGAACTATTTATCGTTAAAACTCCGAGGGTGATTCCAACATGAGTATAACAGAGATAGTACTTTCAGGTTTGAGATGGAGATTCAGAGTGCAAGGGTTATTGTCGTTAACTCTGAGGGTGATTTCAAAATGAGCGTAACGAGATAATGCCTTCAGTTTCGTTCGAACCTGGAACGAACTTGTATGGATTGAATGCTTTCAGAACATCGTCAGGAGGACAATGAGCATTCTAAGATATATGTGTTCTATAAAGGTAGTCGTAGCCTCAAGCCTCATCAACCGGGAATGGCTAAAACAGGAGAAGTGCAGCAAGGCTAAGTGAGTCGCGCTCAAGTAGGATAAGATCTTCCTTGTCTAGAGTCTCTTTTTATTTGGCTGTGTGGGCGATTGCTAGCTACAACCGTGGGGTGTCTTATTTGGGATGTCAAGTAAGGGATGGTTCCGGCCTTGTGTTGCAGGGGATTTAGGATGAATCCTCGATACAGTGATCTAGACCACGTACTGTGACGGGCGGTACCCCCAGTAGCCCTACCATTGATGGAAACTCATTATCTCTACGTGCCTTTACTGTTTTGATTGTATAACCCACTTAGTGGCTAGTATGCTGGAATTTAATCTTGTAACAATTTCAGCTATGTGAATATTTATTTGAAAAGCCTAGACCCTATTATAATATCATTGGATTTTCTATCAAATGTTTGGTTAGCATAAGGTTAAAACTTACCCATGTTTATGTGTGGGAAGTCTTACGCGATACCATTGTTTTCAAATGATTTTTAAAGTTAAACAACTTTAACCCTTTTACTCACACCTGACCCATGTCTGACCCGGAGTTTATTTCTGTTTTTCTTAAACTCTTGGGTACTCAAATTTTTATGAGTAGCCAAGTAATCAGGTCTTGCTTGATGAATTTTGGAAGCTTGGAGCAGGAGTCCAAACGTAGCGATATCTATCTGTTTCCATTGTGTAGTGTCTTTGACTGTTGTATTTTGGTTGTAATGTATTAGACAGACCTTTATAACTGTCTAATGTGAAGATGTTGTGAAAACTGCATAACTCTGATGTAATGACTATGTAATAGTTATGTGATATTTTATATTTTGTTCCGTTTCCGCTGTAAGATTCTGATATTGTTTAGTTCTTTCTTCTATCTATTCTATTTCTACCTCTTTCTTTCTTATGGATGATACGTCGTTCTGTGGAATGAAAGGCGGGTCGTCACAGTAATCATATGGCCAATCACCATTTAACTCCTCCACTTATTTTGTAACACAATGAAAGCCACTAGCATCATCCCTGAGAACTTTTTCAATACTCAAAACAAATGTTTGCAAAAACTTTGGAACGTGGTCAATGTCACTTGACCCCATAGAGATTGATTTGCTATCAACATTTTATTTTGGCATTAATTTTTTGCAATGCTGGTTTATGAAAGTTTCTCATCTACCATCTTGTCATTTAAAACATAATCAAAAGCGAAATGATTGTATTTTGTAGAATTCCAACTTATTCCACTAACTCTTTTAAATCCTCATGTTTTTCTCGGTCTCTCTTTGCCAATTACTTGATTTATTTCCAAATCACGAGTTGAAGAAGGCAACTAGTTTCATCCAACTTATTCAACATATTCGACTTTTCATCCGAATTGACATTTTCAAATCTAATATCGAAAATTTTGAATTGTTTTATGTATAAAATTTTTCGTGTTTGCTTGACTTTTGCATAGTAATCAAGCTATCTCCAATGATAATGAACTTTCTCTAAAGGCATCGAAATCCCTTGTTTATAGTAAGAAAAAAACTCATGTGCACATAGAGAAGCATAAACATTTCGAAGAATATGATCGCATGTGGTATGACCAATATCATTTTTTTTTCATCTTTTCGATCTCATCAAACAATATATCTAGGATGTACATGGACACATTAAATCTTTGCTCCCTAAAAAGAGACATTTGATAAGTTTCCTTATAGAACATATACTTTTTTTCAAAACTAGCTTGAGAACAAGTATGTTGATGCAACAACAGGTTATCCATTCAATTCCATACCTCCCTAAAATCCAATAGAGATGAACCAAGTTATTTTTTTAAGATGCATGTGATGTTTCCACCTTATTAGATGTTCATTTGCCTATATGTTTTACCTTATTTATCCACGCATGCAAAGTGTTCTTTTTTGCTCATCCACGTAAAATTAATATAACTAATTGCTTTGGATAGTCCTCTCAAAACTCTTTAAATATAGTCTAATTTTTTCTGAATTCTACCTTCGATGTCGAACGAATAATGTACATCCAGTTATTAACAAGTAAGCACGCAATATCACTTTTTTTTTAAAAAAAAGGTTTAGCAACGAAATTTTTGGACATATGTCAATCACACATTAACCATGTAGCATCACGAAAAACTTGGATAGCTTTTGTTACCATGCCTTCTTTGTCCATGACGACAACTTTCGAAACCTTTTCGGGATTATAGAGATACTTCAAATGTTAAAGGACCCAATAATAATTCTCTATTGTCTCAACTGATAGAAACAATAAGCTATAGTAAATTTTTTCTTGGTCAAATTCATACCAACCATCTCCAATAATGGTATCTCGAATCTATTAGTCTTATACGTACAATCTAAAAGAAGAATAGAAGGAAAACATTTGCAAAACATAGCGAATTCCGGGTGTGCCCACACTATATCCAAAATCACATCCGATGTTTCATAAGCTTCATGCCAAAATGCATTATGTTTCTCACTAAGACGTTTCATTAACTACCGTATAGTCGTTCGTCCATCCAACTCAGAAATTCTCATGCTATGCTTCACATTGTACAATGACTTTGATATCAAATTATTACCAGAAAACTCCTTCTTAATAACAATAAATATGTCTCTTGGAGCAACTCTAGCAGTTGACATACTTTTGAAACGCTTCTTTTCTTCAATCGTTAATCTAGCGGCAAATGGATGACCAATTAAGCTATTTGTTAATTTATGATTATATATACCACAACATACATCAACAACCCATCGATCATCATCATTATATATTCTTTTTATCAAAAAATAGACAATCACATTTCATTGTCGATGATGCACATCTACACTTTTGCACATTATTTCCTTTTCTTTCTATAACCCGATATCCATCGCTAAGCTCACATGCAAGCCAAACTCTCGGTTTTCTTCCACAAGTTGGTTTTATAGAATTTATATATAACTATAACCATATTAATTTTCTTCGACTTTGATTGACACCAATGTATGAACTCTACACGAGGGTGGAAGATCTGCAAAATAAATTTAATGTGTGTGTGTGAGGTTAAATACACTGGATAGAAAAATTACACGAAAAACGAATATAGTGTCATTAACAAAATCCAAAGTAAGGCCAGCAATAATTTTCTCATCTTCAATAACACTATCGCCACTATCACCATTTTTCGCTTCAACTTCTTCTTCAATAAAAACACCATCGATTATAACATCTTCAATATGCTTGATATCTCCGCACGTGTTTGAGAGAGCAACATAATCCTGGAAAGCAATTAGAACGGAAGTCAACAAATGAGATTCTACCTAAAGTTTCGACTGTAGAAATCAAGAGCCCATTTGACCTGAATATAAAATAAACAACAATTGTATATAACCACTTAACTAAAATAGACACGGTTATTAATTCCAGGTATCTTATAAAGAGTCGGATTTAAAATCCGACACCAATAAAGTTAATTTCAAAATTTAATTAAAATAACAACCAACATGCATATCCGCCAATACTTAAAAATCATCGGAACCGTATTTCGACTCGACTTTGAAAATCTATTTAATTTTTCTTTAAAATATGAATAGATATACAAAGCCGAAGCTAATGAACGTCGCCAAATCGTATTTCCGCATTGACTTTCAAATCGTTTAAACATTTTTAAAAAATTACATAGGAATTTTAGTTTGTTGCTGCTTTAATAATTTGCAAATTAATCCACCACTTGCCAGAAATTGATTCAGAAAGAATGACTTACATTATTTATTTATGCAAATCACAAAATTTGTTTGCACTCAATTTTAATTCAAAAATTACAAAATTTATACTCCTATGATATTGTTCAAAAATAAAGTAGAATTCAAATGACATTGCACGAGATGAATTACCTGAAAAACATCATCATCAATATCTGCCATAATCTAGGTTTTCAATTTTTTTTAAATTGATAGTAGAGTTTTCGTTGCGTAGAAAAAAGTATAGTTGGGATACAAAAAAATTGACCCTAGTAAAATTTAGTATTTTTTTGATGTAAGATGCAGCCTTTTACTTTTTTTAATGATAAATCTAACAAATTATCCACTGAAAGCAAATCCAAATTGGCCAATTCTATTTAATAAACACAAAAACTTACTATATAGCCAACCGCAAAACGGGAATAACCGATATACTCAAGTTTTTGCTGAGTATATCCATATAATAGTTAAAATTTTCTCTTTATAGCCTTATCCAGAAAAATTGAGACATAAAAAACTCACCATACAGAAACCACCCCTTAAGAATTTTATTCTACGCTATACATTGCATGATTGTTCTACATATCACGCACTTTAGTTGTGCGATTTTACGCTCGATCGCCTAGTCGATCTTTAGTGAACTGTGCATTTTCAAATAAATTAAAAAAACAGAACAACATAAAATTCAAGTTTTACATCCTCTAGTTCTATAATAATCGTGTTATCATAATCACAATTCATTAGTTTAAGCACAAGATCTTAGAAGTTCCTAAAATTATGTTATTAGGGTTTATTGGATAAGAAAAAATAATAAGAAGAAAATTAGGACAAAAGGGAAAAAGATGATAAATGACATAAGTGCAATTTCGTCTTTGTTTTTTTTTTTGAAAAACTTTTAAGGCTTCGGTTTTCAGTTCAAAAAACTGAATTGGTTTTGGACGTCCATTTGTTGGGTGTCCAATCCCTAACGTCCATTAATTGATCAATAGAGTTTGCATCCAATGAATATACGCCCAACCCCCTTTTCCAACAAATGTGGAAAGAGGGCTAATGCTCGTTTAACTGACTCCTGAACGTCAGAGCTTCGTTAATCAGGCGTCCATGAAGCCAGGCAGGTGGACGCCTGGCGACTGTAATTTCCAGGCCGATTACTGAATATTCGGCCCCCCCACTAGAGATGCCCTAAGCCTAACTCCATCCTTTCTAATCCAACTCGATCTCTCCAGCAATTCTCACCGCCGCCAATGTTGGCGAGCCGGTCGAGCGAAGTAATCAAAAATTTCGCCGGCCATGCCTCCAACCTAAGACCAACCAGCGTCAGGTCACTTTGAACCTTACCGTTCACGTTACTCACTCCGCATCACCTACATCCGCTTCCACCGTGAAAATTCTTCTTCTCAGCCACCTTCGCCGCCGTCTGCATCGGTTCTATTGCGAACATCTGGGGCTGATCGATCTATGGTGTTCGTTGTATTTTCCGATCCTTCGGCTTACTTGGGGCTGTGAGTTGAAGGAAACGCCATTGATGAATTTGTTTTTCAGAAATTCAGATTCACCAAGTTTTGGTCATCAATTTGTACGTTCTTCAATCGTGAACCCTAGTTCGGTTTTATCCTTCGTTTGGTCTAGATGCCTACCGGACATGGTCGCGTTAGGGCTGGATTTGGGATATTGAGAGAGCAGTTCTTTATTGATGATTTTTCCTGGGTTAATTTGAGCTGAAGATAGATTTATTGATGTGGTGAGGCTCGATCGGATATTTGGCAAAGCCTGATGTTATGCTTTTTGGCTGGTAAGAGCTTAATTACTTTGCTTATTATTTGGAATCAATTGTTCATATTTATCAAACCGATGTAATTTATTTTGGTGAAGATCAATATATTGTACCAAACTCGAGCTTGCTAGTTGTTGTGATACTCTTCTTTGTCATTCTGTAATTAATTAATCAATCCCTACCCTCCTTTAATACCGATGATCTGTAAATAAATTACAATTTATTTATTTGTTCATATTCTTCATGTTCTGTTTATAGAACATCAAACCAAATCTTAAATGTCAATTTGCAATATTGCCAGTTTAATTCATTTACAGGAATAAAAGCACGGTGAGCCGAAATGCAAAGCTGGAACATTGGTGTTAATTTTTCACTTAGCTAACGTGGCAATTTTGAGCTCATTTGTTATAAATCCCATATGTAGTATAATCTCAAGGCACACATATGTTTATAATATTGTTATAACTTATATATACGCATGTATACGGAAACATCTATTTAAACACAAAATAATGACAGACTTCGACACAATTGATTTTGATGTTTAGATCTTCCATTAGTTTCCATCTTACAAAATAAATCCACGATCCAGATTTGTTGTGTCAAGTTTCGTGTTCCAATAGCTGCTCTCCATACACACGCACACACCATATTAGGGCTTGTTAACATGTTGTCCCTTTGCAATATTTGATTGTCCGATAATGTATTTGGTTAAGCGTAATACTTCAAATGGGTTAATTCAGTTAACATGTAGTCCAAAACGTATTATCATTTTTTTTCTAAAATTTGCTGAAGTCTTTTGTTTACCATGTTAATCAAACCTTCTCTCTATGTCACAAATTCCGTAGTCTTTTTCAAAAGCAGGTGCTACACAGATTTTAATGGCAATACTAAATATACTCTGGTCAAATTTGTAAATTATTACAACATAATTAGTATATGTTATTTCTTATATTTAAGCACTACGTTTTTTTTATACTTGAAATGCTTAAACATCTATAATAAGAATTGACTATAACTCCTAAGATGAAGAATACGTCGTTTGGAGTCTTCTTTTATAGAATGACTTGAACTTGTTTTGTTCATTTCATAGAATTCATTTTGGCTTTCAGCATCGACACACTCGGATTTCAGCCCAGGATTTACTACACTATCTTAATATGCTGGTAGATCGGCTTTGTTACTACTATATTTAATACCCTAGTTAACTAGGTTGCTGGCGGACAAAGGCTTTACTACCTTAGGTCGTCTCAATTGTCAGAACTTAGCAACCAGAAATAGAAAACATGCAGCTAGGATGGATGAATATTTGACTGGCTGGGTTCCAATATTGGTATCAAAGTTAAATCGTTGATGCGGTCTAAATTAGCAACGTTTGGGCTAACTAATATAAGCCCGTGTATTTATTTAGTAGGGTGTCTAGAAAAGCAGCGTCAAATGTTGAGTTTGGGCTCCAGCTCGAAGGATGAAATAAATCCAATGATTATTCCCAACATAAAGGCCCAAATTGATTTTGGGGCTTGAGCTAATTTTTGCAATGGTTGTTTTGGAATTTTAATTTTTTTTATTCAAAATTTAAAAGTTAAGTTTAAAATATGACATGTTATAAATGTTATAAGCTTTTCAAAATTGGTTTTTTAAGTTAATATCTTCACGTTCACACATCACCTTAGATAGAGGTGTGTTATTTTTGCAGAATTTAGCGTTCTCCTTTTTTCGGTAAAATCTAATTTTAATTGTTATTAACGGTACATTGTAGTAATGATTATTTACAACAATTCTTATCGTCATAACTATATCACATTAGGATTTATGTGATCTAGTTTTGGTCAAAACTCCAACATCGTCCTCATTCAACTTTGCAAGTTCAAACACAAAATCGTTTGTTCAATAATAACAATTATTTATAAAACGTAAAATACATTGCCTTAGGTAGGGTTATTTTGTTGTTATTTTAGAGTGATATTAATGATTCCACTGGTAACACAAAATTGAAGGAAATAAAGTTCGTTAACATTGCTATTTAAAATTTCAATACAAGTAATTGCATTATAACGTTTTATTATTATACATCCAGAAATAAAAATACATTATTATTGCACTGAATGTTGTTTAGCATATTGTTCATACAAAAAAATTATATCTAGGAAATTGTTTAATTAATTTATTAATAATTTAATCTCAGTGCTAATTGATGCAATTAATGTATTAATTGATTTAATGCATATGCAAATAATTCCGGGCTTGAAAATTTTCACACTTTACGATACGTTATTTCATACTTTACGACACGTACAGAAGTATAATGTCTATAAATTTAATCTTCATTTGCAATAAGTTAGATTTCAAAAGTGTAAGTAATTTTTTTATAAGCATTGCTAAAGCTTTTCAAAAGTGTAAGCAACTTTTGATTTGCTATAGATGATCATTTTGCTTACATTTTTGAAACATAAACTTTAGCCTGCTTAGAAAAAAGTTACTTGCATTTTTATGAAATTTAACTTGTAGCAGAAGGAAGGTTAATTTATGGACATTGTATTTTTGTACGTGTCATAAACTATGAAATAATGTGTAAAAAAAGTGAAATAATTTCCAAGCGCAAAATTAATTGCGTAACCTTTAAATCAATTAATATAATAACCACATTAATTAGCATCCAGATTAAATTATTAATACATATACGTAGCGTTCACCACTACAAAGGAATGACTAATTTCTGACGTCGATTAGCGATACCATAGTGATGTGGCGCCGGCGCGGCGTCACTAAAATTAAAGTCGTCACTAAGGCGTCACTACTTTGTCATGTCTTACCGATGGCCTTTTTGTTCTCGATGGCACATTGGCGTTGAATGCGTTGGAAATTACCTACGTCTTTGCGATGCCACGCATCTTTGTACACTCATAGATTTATAACCATTAACTTCAATCCAATTAAACGGTTGTACAGTGCTCCACTTCATCCATCTTCTCTGCTATCTCTCATCCAATCAAACTCCAGTTCACAAACATCTTTTACTCCATTTTCAAATTGTTCAAGCCAAACATTTTCCAAATCTCGAAACCCTAATATTAGCTATGCCGTCCAAACTTTGAATGAAATCCGTGGAGAAAAAAAAAGAGAAATCGACGCCCTTCTATTTAAACGCATCTCTTCCTTTTCAGTTCAGCCTTTTTGTCTACTTGAATTTGATTTGAAAAAATTCGAATAAATCGATCAATTAACCAAAATCAATGGGCATCATCATCATAATCATGTACTTCCAAAAGGATTGAGCGCGATTAGAGTGGGAAAGGAAGAAGAAGAGGAGCTGCAGATCTTTGTCATGCCGATTGCTTACTTGAATCATCCATTGTTTATGGATTTGTCGAAGGAGGCCGAGGAGGAGTATGGGTTCAAACAGGAAGGCGCAATTACAATTCTCTGCAACTTGGGACACTATTTGGAGGTTAGGGATGCGACTGAGAGGGAGCGTCAATTGTAGAGCGGTGCATCACTATCGTCATGGCGTACCGCCATTTCATTTTATGGGTTGCGTGAATATTTAGTACCGCCATTTCATTTCTTGTTATTTACTTTTATGTATTGAGTTTGATAGAAGTTTAACAAGCAACAATTATTTGGTGCGCTCACACAATCACCATCACATCTTATTTGTTGGTGTGTTACTCTCTTACCAAAATAAAATTGTAAGAAAATATGCAATGAAAATAAAAGCCAAACCATCTTTAGCCAAGCTGTATTCAGTAAGATACGTGGATTCATGGAACAAACAGAATCTTAGTATTATCTTGTTGAAAACCAAGATGTACTAAGTAAAATATGTGGTTGGAAATGATGGAACTATGTACCTTCCACTATGTTCTCATTCTCAAGTGGGAACATGCAATGTAGTGAAACTGTTTACTGAAATGGAACTAACAAATACGTATTACACATGCTTCTTTTATTTTTTCCCTTGAGTATGATATCTCAGATCTTAGACTTGGTCTTCCATGTCATCCTTTTGCTACTTGTGTTACATAATATGACTTGGTCAATCTCTCTTTTAAAAACAAACTCAAAGACAAATGAGTTTCGACTTGGCCAGTTTACTTTCATCTTCTGTCTCCATACACTTCTAGATATATGTGTGCGAAAATGGAGCTAAATTCATGCAGTACCAAATTCAATGTGAATCGCTGTTTGTTTAGTCATTTATCCATGCAATACTAAATTCAATAATCCCTGCGGCTATGCTAAGATTACATATGTCGTTTTAACTTGCACTTTTGTTTATTTGCCATTTTCATGAAAACCTGTATTTTGATGTTGCAACTCACATGCACAGTGCACAAGCTCAGTCGAATTCTGGATCCAAGGTTCCCAATGTTTCAGGTACACCGATTTCTGTTGTATAAATCATTTTCACGTCCAGTGCTATGATATGTGGATGTGTCTAACCATTTAACAATGTCTGCATTTTCAAAACAAACTTAAGTTTAAATATATGAATTAGTTAGTACGAGTGTAATGGTACGCGCTTCGCGCGTGAATTGTTTTTAATTGTATATGTTTAAATCAATCAAAAAAACAAATTTTTATTTTCAAGTGATATTTTGTAAAAAAGTATTTTGAATCTGTAAAGAAGGTTTAATTTTAGATCCTATTTTTAGAAACGTTTTGAATGTTAAAGAATATTTAGTTATTAGATCCTACTTTTATGGGCATTTGAATTTGTAAACGAAATTTAGTATTAGATCCCATGTTTAAGTAATTAAGATTGGATAATATACAGAGGGGCATTTTTGGTAGTTTACGTTGATACCAAAAAAGTGTGACACCAAGCTATTACAGCTATTATTAAAGATGAGTGAAGGTGAAGGCAAATACTCCGGGGCATCACTACGAGAGACAAAGAACTTAAGAATAAATCTGGTTTACATATAAACCATTAGTTACCTTTTAATGTACTTTCTTTGTTAAACAAATTTAATCCATTTTCCAGGATCAAACTATTTTATACACCGTACTGTCCAGAAAGGAGCATATTATCTTGGTTCTAGTGGTGCTTCTGACATTTGAGGTTGTATTGCCAATCATATCACCCACTTCTTGTATTACTACGGTCAGTCCATCCTATGCATAGATATATGGCAGATAAATATTATATCAACAAAGATCTTCATACATTTATGATGCAAATTTAAGAAAACATGTATTAAAAAGATGAGAGAACTTCTACAAATTCATTCTCCGATGTATTTAGCAATATAAATTGAGATAAAATAGATTAACATAAACAGTGGAAATTAAAAGGCAGTAGATCTGTATGCATGTGCGTCAAAAACCAGGGGCTAATTCTTAAAAGCTCTTACTCATTTGGATTTTACCGACAAAGCATTTGAATCGATATGCATCCATATGATTCATCTTTGACTGCACGTTTACTTTATGTTAATATACGGTCGTCCAAAAAGTCTGCATTGGTATGTATATATAATACAGTTGGGCTACCCTAGGTCCAAGTCCTATTATAAATTTAGATACCACTTCATACTTGATACTGTTTGCACTTTACGCTATTGTTTTCTCATATATGAATATATTGTGAAAATATTATTGCAACTTCTTCCACCAACTCAAATTTTGAACACGAGTACGCTATTGTTTTCTCATATATGAATATATTGTGAAAATATTATTGCAACTTCTTCTACCAACTCAAGTTTTGAACACGAGTCTTACGGCACGCGCTTTGCAAGTGAATTGTTTACCTTATAATTGTATATATTTAAATTAGTCAAAAAAATGATATTTTATTTTTAATTAATATTAAGATTTGTATATTTGTAAAGAAGTATTTTGAATTTGTAAAGAAAGTTCAATTTAATCATATTTTTAGAAGCGTTTTGAATTTATAAAACATGCTTAATTGTTAAATTCTACTTTTAGGGGTGTTTGAATTTATAAAAGAAGTTAAATATTAGATTCTATTTTTAAGTGATTAAGATTTGATATTATACAGATGAGCGTTTTTGGAAGTTCACGTTTACACCAAAAAAGTGCGATATTAAAAGTATTACAACTACCGTTAAAGATTTAATATTAGATTCTATTTGTAAGTGATTAAGATTTGATTATATATAGAGGGGTGTTTTTGAAAGTTCACATTTACATCAAAAAAGCGTGACACTAAAGGTATTACAACTATTATTTAGGATTTTTAAGTGAGTAAGATTTGATAATATATAGAGGGGCGTTTTTGAAAGTTCACATTTACATCAAAAAAGGGTGACACTAAAGGTATCACAACTATTATTTAGGATTTTTAAGTGAAGAAGATGTGATAATATATAGAGGGATGTTTTTGAAAGTTTACATTTACACCAAAAAAGTATCACTGAAGTATTACAACTATTATTGAAACGTTTATACCAAACAAAGTGTCACACTAAAAGTATTATAACTATTATTAAAGATTTTCAAGTGAGTAAGATTTGATAATATATATAAATGGACGTTTTTGGAAGTTTATGTTTACACCAAAAAAGTGTCACTAAAGTATTACAATTATTATTAAAACGTTTATACCAAACAAAGCGTGACACTAAAAGTATTACAGCTATTATTAAAGATTTTCAAGTGATTAAGATTTGATAATATATAGAGCAACGTTTTTGGTAGTTCACGTTTACACAAAAAGTGTCAAAGTTATTACAAATATTATTAAAGGTATGCATCATTACTGTATCTTCCGTTTTTCTTATATTCACTAGTCATAACTATAGCATGGATGCTAGATTTTATATGTAGTTAACCGTGGCTTCTGATTTTGATGGCGCATGCATATGTTACTCCCATTATGGTTTTAATCCCATATTTAAGTCATTTTATATTTTTATGGACCTTAAAGTATGACTAGTACTGTTGAAAATTTATGCATACATACCTTATCATTCTATCCTTTTAAATTTGTAGCAAGTGAGACGGAAAGCAGAAATTATGTTTAAATTTGTTCTATATTAGTTCTGATCAAAATTGGTGTTTTCAATCTTCTTATGAAATGCACCATGATGCCATTTACCAGTTTTGGGAGATTTAAAATTTTTCAGCACCCATTGAAGTTTGCTAAGTGTACTTTTTAGTAATCAGAATTTGCCTTGCAATGGACATGTAAAAAGAAAAAGGGAAAAAATCACCTAAGGCCACACACTTATGATCTGTTTGATTTCATTTTGAGTTTTGTGTTTTGCGTTTTCAAAATTCATAACAAATTACAGGAAAAGAAGAGAAAAATGTTTAAAATTTTAATGCATTTATGATGATGATGGATGAACAACGGAGGAGATGGAGTAACGGGAAAAGATGGGAAGGGATGAATTTCTCAAAACACGGAAAACAAAATAAATTTGTTTTCTATTTTGCACGTTAACTTCATTATTTAAATTGGTTGTTTTTTAAAAATACATGCGTCATGCGCTTTTTTGTTTGGACGAAAACACAAAACTAAAAATAGCAAACCGAACATGAGCTTAATTTTTAATCTAACATTTTTATTCCAGCTTTGACCATCAATACAAATACTGTAAATATGTCTGTCTAAGTGTCACCTGATATTATAGCTTATTACTTTTAGAGTTCCTATTTCTCCTCCCAAAACTCAATATGTTTACAGCCAACACATTCAAACCAAGTTTCAATTATTTTCTTGCTCTGTTTTCACAATTTTGCAGATTAATGTAATAAGTATCTCTTTTTCTTTCATAGAATCATTAGGTGAAAAGAGAAGGTGAAAGGAAGAAAGTGAATGGTAAATTGAGATTCCCCTGAAATACTGTACAAAAAGCCAAAAAAGGTATTTGTATTTTAGTGGTATACTCATAAAAAAATTGTATCACATTTAATACACGATATAGAATTTTTGAAACTAATTTACAGTGTAATGCTGTGTATGCAGAAGGGATTTTTGAGGGGCTTTTGGTCTGGATGTGGGGACAGTGATGAGCCGTTGAATGATAGAAGTTACTTCATTTGGGCATAGTTTGTATATTATATATGTATTTATGTTATTAAGTGTTATTTGGACATGTTCAGTTGGAACTGTAGTTGTCATGTGATTTTGTAATTTTGTTTTACTAATTATTATTTTATTGCATGTTTAGACTTAAATTGTATTTGTTTATCGTAATTTATTAGTTAAATATGTTAGCTTTGCATATTTATGATTGTTTGTGATGATGTATGTTGATTATATTGTTTTTGGCACAGCTAGTTTGACTTTGTATGAATTCTGTGGCTTGTGGTTGTAGCAGATATGTGTGGAGAATTGTTACTCGTAGTGGTTATGCGATGTAAAAGTGTAGCAATGACGTCGTTAAAGTTTAGCGATTCAATTATGATGAATTTTGCTTTGAACATTGGCATCACAATGGCTAAGCAAATTTAGTGGCGTCATTGCGACGATATTTCTTTAATATAAATACGAGTTGGAAAGGTGTTGCTAAAATTTTGCGACGCTATAGCGACGTTAATTTAGTAACGCTTTAGTAACGTCAAATAATTTGGTGACATTTATGTTTTCTGTTGGTGTTTTTGGTGCCCTTATGGCGTTAAATTTTTTTTAGCGATGCCATAACGACATCAAATGCACATCTGAAAAATGCAAACTTATAGTAGTGCATACGGAAAAATTGTTGTTTCTAGATGTGTTTTTTTTTCCTGAACAATATCCTAATTAAACAACATTCAACGTAATTATAATGAATTTTTTATTTCTACATGTATAATAATAAAATGTTATAATGCAATTACTTGTATTGAAATTTCTAATAACAATGTCATCAAACTTTATTTTCTTTAATTTGTGTTATTAGTGGAATCATTAATATCATCCTAACATAACAACAAAATACCCCAAACTAACTAAGGTGACGTGTTTCATGTTTCATGTTTTTTTAAATAGTTGTTATTATCGAATATAGCATTTTGTGTTTGGAATTTCACCACAATATGTAGACGTTGTTGGATTTTGACTAATACTAAATTTCATGAGTACTAACGTGATATAGATTTAACAAAGAGAATCAATGTAAATAATTGCTACTACTAAGTACCGCTAATAATAAGTAAGATTGGATTTTTAACAAAAGATGTGCAAGCGATAAATTCAGCTAAAATGTCACACCCTTATATGTGAACGTTACTATTCAAATTGTTCTATATTAGTCATTGACTGAATTTACACATTCAATTTGCACTATCGTAATGATAAATACTCCAAAACCAAATGATTTAATTATTTTATGATCATTGTAAAATTATATAAATTAATATTTATGAAATATTAATTATTTTATTTGTTTGAATTTAATTAGTATTTAATAAAGTGTGTATATAAACGTTATAAACGCGCCTACTGACATATGATATCGATAAAATACTTAAATTAGATATAAAAAGATTAATTGCTAGGCGGTTTAGGAATTTTTTAGGTCTACATGCCTCCTTTGTGGCTAGCCATGCATGATGAAGAGGGAAAATGTTCCAAATGTGGTTTGAAATCCAAAGATGCAATTAAAGGAAGGAGATTAATTTTTATCATTACTCTTCTTTGTGACTCACTTAAATCTCATTTATAAAATGATTTTTTTCCCATTTTTCTTTATTTCTATTCCTTTGTCGAAAATATGAAGAGTGGGGGAAGAGGATTTGAGTAGAAACAATAATAATTAAATAAGGATGAATTTAAAGGTGGAAATTGAAAGGTTTCAACGTTCCCTTAAAAATAATATCTTCATTCATTTGATTTTTATTCTTCCTGACAAAATTTTCTTTCCTTTTCTCTCACCACCTCCCTCAATGGTTGATATTATCATGGCCTCCATGTGTTGGTTTAATGGAAGATGGGTTTAAAAGGCTAATTTAACACTAGAGTTTGGGAGGGGGGGGGGGGGGGGAGATGAATAGTGTTTTATAATTTTATGAACATTTTTGACTTATTTTATGATTATTGTTTAAACAATACAATTAACAATCACGAATCCAAACACAAATAAATACAAATACTGTGACGACCCGGAATTTCCAACAATTTAAATTGAAACAATTAATTGGATTTTAAAATATTTAAAAGTTAATTTTAACTTGAATTCAAGATATCAATATATACTTGATAATGAAATCATTGAATTATATAGTTTAAATATTGAATTTAACAATTGAAAATTGGGTAAATGGTTGAATCTGAAATTTCTAAGCCTGTTTAAATAATTTGAAGGCTTATAAAATTTATAATGATAATACTAGAGATAATAGAATGATTTGAATTTAATTTAAGGATAATTTGTTCAGTTTTAATAATATATCGTTTAAATTGGAATTTAAAAATAGCCTTCCGAGGCACAGTCTTGAAATTTGACGAAACTAGTTCCATTGGATCCGAAATTGTTAGTTATTATCGGATTTCAAATTTCGTGGTAATCGGAGTTGTCATTTGACCCTGGCAGCTCAAAACGCTTCGAAATTATTTTAATCGATTAAATTAAAATTTGATCGTTTTCTTCCGTAACTCGCACATACGATCGAATTAGCTTACGAAACATGTTCCATTGTGTTCGGAATGCGGGTAAAACCTTATAAATGCCTGACGGCATATCTGATTCGGAGTTCGAGATTTTGAGAATGCTAAACGAAATATTTTCAATATTCGATTATATAAACTTAATTAAAGTAAATTGCATCACTCCACTCACCCGAAGCCACTTCTAGGAATATCTGCCCCGTTGCTTTCAGAGGAATGGAACTAACAATCGAAAAGAATCAAAATAAATGCCCGAGCTCAGATTTTCTTCAAATCCCTTCTCCTCAATTCGAAAACCATAGCTGTTCACATTAAAAAAAAAGAATAAAATGGTGACGCGGTCGAAATCGAGTTCGAACTCGAAGGGGGGGGGGGGGGGGGACGAAGCGCAGTCGCGATTGATTGAAGAGATAGGGTTCGGTTGTCTTGAGTGAATCACCGCGTGTAGTGGTTGATTTGGGCGAGGCGATCTCGAGGAGGGAAGTATTGGCGCTCGCGTTTGTTGGGTGAGGGGGAGAGCTCGTGCGCGAAGTAGGGTCGCAGCAAATCTTCGGTCGGCGACGCAAGGAAGGGCGGAGATTCACGAGGCTACGACGACCTGGGGTTTGCAGTTAGGGCGATGTAGGGTTTTGATCGATCTAGAGATGGTGGCGGCTCAGTTTGGGAAGTTTGGCGAAGTCGGGTTGATGGGTTGTGAGATCTGCAATGGGAAGCATCATAGCAGTGAGGTCGAAACCGTGAAGCCAAGCCGAGATTGGATCGGATTTGCGAATCGGAAATCAAAGGTGAGTAATCTCACGCTTCTGGATTTTCATTTAAATTTAAATAGTTAAATTTAGATATTTGGTTGAATGGTTGAACTAATTTGATATGCACTGTGAATTGATAATCTGGTGATTGTGATTTTGGATGATTCTCGAGTTAATTGTGATTCGACTCAAAATATTGGGATTTAAGTCGTTTAAACTTAAATCATAAAAATGAATTGTTTCCATTTTAATGTTAATAAGGATTTAATGATTTGTGATTCATTAAATTAGTAGGGTAATTAAATGGATAATTAATTAGTTCAATCAATAAATGATTTGGGGTGATTAATTTAGTAATTAAAGGATTGAATTATTTAATTAATTAAAGTTAAGTTAATCTATTGAGTTTAATTAATCTAGAATAATCAATGGATAGTTTGATAAGTAATAACTTAATGTAATTAACATAAGATGATTTCCTGTGTAACAAATCAAAAGACTAATCAAGATGATTAATTAAAGAGAAATTGGTTTAATTAATGAAGTAAATAAATGGATAGCTAATTATAGGTTGAGATAATTCAGAAAGATTAATATTGTGGTTGAATGGAGCAATTAATTTGGAATTAGGATAAACTGAAATATAATTGGAAATCATTAATTTATATAATTAATGATGAAATTAAAGAGTGGTAAATTACGATTGTTAACCCATAATAAGTGACTTATGAGAATTAATTCAAATAAGCAATCAAGAATAAATGAAATTAATATAGTCAATAAATTTATGAGGTAATTAAAGAATACTTATTTATTTTGGTTAAGGATGATTAATATTGAGAAAATTAGTTGAAGATAATTACTTGAATGTAATTGAAGGATAATTAATCCGGGGTGATTAATTAAGAAGAATAATAAGGGAATGATTGATGAATTGTTTTGAAATCAATTAACGTTAAATGAGGAAACCTAAGTGGTTGAGACAGTAATTCAATTCAGATTAATTAAATTAAATTTGTGTGTGATTAAGCTTTGCTTATGGATGATTGAATGATATTGGGTGCTTTGAATGGGTTGACATCTTTGATATGAAATGTTGTGTATTTCATTTGAATAACTTGGGATATGATAACATGAGTTTCGAAGAGACCGGAGTCGGGTATTGGGAAATACCTGAAACCACTTCGAATTTTATAAATTTATCTGTGGAATCGATAAGCTGGAATGAAATGTTTAAGTGAATTGGATTATTTTATCTAAGTTGGGCACTTAGAAATTTATATGTGAAATAAGCAGTGTCTATAGAAAATTGTGAACTGGTTAAATTGTTATAAGTTACCACGGGTTTATTTAAGTTGATTGCTTTGGTATTCCATGTTAGTTGAGATTACTCACGCTGGTTTCCAGCCTGACCCGGATGTTACTTTGGTGTAATGCTCGGGTCAGACCAAGTATTACAGATTTCAGGTAGGTATGTTCTGGAGCTCAGGAGGCGAGCTGGGTGGCAGGAGCGTATAGAGTATTTTCGCTGTATCTATATTATTATTGTCTGAGACTTGATAATTGTAAATATACAGTGATTGTATATAATGTGAAACTCTGATGTAAATTAAATGTAATCGATAGATATAATATTCGTTGTAAACTGTTATTATTTATTATATTTTATCCGCTGCGAATGTGAGATGTTTGGTGTATCTGTTCTTCTTCTTCTATCTCTTTCTTCTTTTTCATAACTATCTGGAATTTTCGGGTTTGAAAATTTCTGGTCGTTACAGTTGGTATCAGAGCTGAAAGGTTAAGCGAGAACCTTGGCTCTGGTGGGGGCTACTCATTTAATAGAGTCCGTAGTACTCTAGTATGAGTTGAGTGTGTGTGTATATATATATATATGAGAGCATACTTGTTATTTTCTTAGAAAGATTTTAAATGATTTTATATAAAAATATATTTTGATATATATAGCAATATTTTATTCTAATGAATATTTAGGTGATTGATTGTTAAATTATGGGAATTAAGTTAAGAAGTAATAAAAAATACGACCAAACTGAAACTTATAACCAAAGTTGAAGAATAAACTTATATAACAAAATGGAATTTGAAATATAGATTGTGAATGTAATTTATAAATTGAAATAAACTTCATAAATAAATGAGATTATAATTTGAAATAGAATTCCAGAGAATATTTGTAAGATGAAAATGCCAAAGTAATGTTTAAATATGAATTGGATGGATTGGGATTTGGAATTTTTGGGAAAATTTAAAAATTCCTTTGGATTTGGAAGTGGTTTCTAAAGGTTTTGGAAAAATAATAGTATTATTTCAAAAATATTTTTGTGTTGAATTTGAAATCTGGGAGATTTGAAATTAAAAATATTTGAAATGCTTTTAAAGAGATAAAAGCATTGAACTCTTTCGGTCACTGGAAAATAACTTCGGTGATGACTGCAGCATTATCGATGATTATTTTCGAGTTTCTAGAAGAGAAATTGCTACCAAATTGTTTTAAATTGGAATTGTTTGTGAACTGGGTTTGGTTTTGGAATTCAACGGGATAATTGAATTTGCCAAAGAATTTTGGATATAGTTGAATTCTAAGGTGATATTTAAGTTTTGGAAAATTGTTTAAACTCTGGAATCTTGGTTTAAAATGTTCATGGAATAATAAAATATATTGGTTAAATAAAATGTATAACTCCAAGTTAAAAGCAACATGTGAATGTAATTGAATATAAATAGAAGGTGTAAAATTTAAATTATAATTAAAGTTGTACAAGTTTAAAATTCAAATGGGAAATTTGTATTGGATTAACTTGAAAAGGATATTGAACTTGAAGAGAGTTCAATTTATATTAGTCCAGATTTATCTGAATAATTTGGAATTGTAATTAAAGTGGAATTGGCTTAAGATCAAATGGAATTTGATTTGAAGTTGGAAGGAAATTGAGAATCAATTTAATTTGAATTGGGAATGAATTAAGTCCAATGGAAATTGGAGTTAATTAAATTGGGATTGGGTTAATTTAAATGGAGTGGAGATTTAAATTGAATTGTTGGGGAAGTGAACAGTTTTGACTCTAGACCATTTTCAATGTAAATTGTTTTAATATAAATAGTTTTAAATCTATTTTCTTATCTACTTACTATACAACTTTCTTTTTACACCCAAACTGTTTTATACTGGTTTTGCCACTACTTTTGGAACTCTTTAACTATTTTACAACTGTTTTATAAACTAATTACTAATGTTCAACTAAGTTACGAATTAATTTCTATTTTACAATTATTTTGCAATTAACTAAGATTTCTATAACTATTTAGCTATTTTTCAACTATTTTATAATTAGTTAACTATTTTATAATTAGTTAACTATTTTACAGTTATTTTGCAAACTAATAATTATTTTTTCAACTACTTACCTATTTTTAAAATTTTCAAGCTATTTTCTAAAAATAAACTGGTCGGAGTTCAAACTGTTATTGATTTAAATACTCAACTGGGATAAGAATTGAGGTAATAATCCAAATGGGGATTAAGGCAAATGTGAATAAGTGAATGTGAATAGAAAGGAAATTGCTTTGGCTAATAACCAATGAAGTTAAATACGTAGGATGTACGTATATTGTTCTAATCGCATAGTGATTTGATTCAGATTCGAGCACAGAATTTCGAGATAGATATATCGATCCGGGTTGGAATTTTTCACTCGATTTTCGACGGCGAACCTGGATATGGATTGTTGATTGGTTATGATATTCTCTATCATAGTTATAGCTATGCAAGGAGAATAACGGTTTCTGATCAAGAAACCAGATCTGAGTCCGCACTAGGAAGTCGGGTGGACGATACTAGTTCGGAAGTGTAATTGTGTGATCGAGTGAGCGATCAGATTGGTATAGCGTACGGATGATATGTGTACATCGTACGAATTTAAATGAAATTGATATTGGAAGGAGTAATCAAATTTGAATATTTGATTTTGAATAATAAACAAAGTTATATATCTTTGTTATATAAGAATCTTCCATTGTTGAATCTATTGACGGAAGAAAATGGTTTTTGAAAGTGTTTGAAGTATAAAAAGGGTTTTATACAAGTTTGAAATGATCCAAAGTTTTAAAAAAATTTATATATATCTGTATATATATATATATATATATATATATATATATATATATATATATATATAAAGGATCTTATGAGGATTTTGGAAAAGGTTTTGGGAACCTTTGGATTTTGAAAGGCTTTTGATTTTTGGGTAAAATCAATATTGGAATTTGGAAAGCCTATTTTGAGAATTATCGATTTTGGGGATAATCGATTTTGTGTAAAGGAGCTTTGATAAAATTCATACTAGGTGTATGATTTTAAAAGATACTATATGTGTATAGTATAAAGTGTTTTGATGATGGCTCCGGGGAAAGAGGCGCTCCCTTGAAATGGACTTCTCAGGAGTGCCACCGGGTGGTGCTGCCTTGAGCCCCAAGGGGTGGTTCTAAAGTTGATCCTGTGAGGAGTCCGGACAAAACTAGTTCCTGAGGATTATGAGTTGAGTATACCATAGCGTAAGTCGTGTGTGCCACTGAGAGCCAACAGTCTGCGTTTGATTTTATATCGGTAGACTGCGACCTATGGTATAACATAGCGAAAGTCGTGTGTGCCGCTGAGAGCCAACAGTATGCGGTTGATTTTATATCGGCAGACTGCGGCCTATGTAGGAGTGGAGAGGTTTCATTTTGACAGCGGAAATCAGAGGCCGCGGAGAGCCTGCAGTTACATGGACTTTTGCTGTGACGGTAACGTAACCTTGGATGTAACTGTGATCTGTTGTGTGGGATCCATGGCGTAATCGAGAGGCCGCGGAGAGCCTACAGTTGCATGGACTTTTGCTGTGACGGCAATGTAACCCTGGGATGTGACTGCGACCATGGATGGGGGTGATGATTTTCAGAGCATTTTCACCAAAGATATTTCCTATGTTTTCAAAAACTGTTTTCTATATTTTCAATAAAATTATTTTTTCAAAAGAATTTTCACTGGGTGTTGAAAACGGGTTTACCAAGTACTTATAGATTTTCAGTCCTACGCCTGATCAACGTATGACTAAATCTCTATGAGAACAAGGATGGACTGGTTGAGACATCGAGTTATAAAAGACTATTTTTATAAAGAGTTATTTTATTAAGTATGATGTGAATTTAAAAGCATTTCTAAATTTTTAAATAAAGGTGTTGGGATTTTAGGAAAATTTTAAAAAGAGATTCCAAACTGGAATTATAAAATAAAATTGAACTCAGGAAGTTTAATGAAGTGATTTTTGTAATAAAAATGAATGTTCATTAAATAGTGAAAGTAAACGAATCAGCTAAATAAATTATTTAATAGTGTACGTTAATAAAATTGAACTTGGGTAAATAAAATGAATTGTAAGTTAATAATGGAATTTGACAATGAATTCAAATTGTAAATAGAATTCGACTTGGATTTGATAATGAAATAAATAAGAAGAGATGTTGTAAAATAAAAATAAAACAGAGTTGGATTGAAAATGAGATGATTTGAATTACAAATAAAATTCAAGTGTGATTTGAATAATATTTAATGAAATTTGCAAGTAAATTGAATATAAGAGAAGTGTGGTCATATGATATGGAAGTGAATAATAATAGAAATGGTTGGGTTGCAAACAAAACCCAAATGAATAGAAATAAATTGAAAATGACTTTGTATTAATAAAATAAATTCAATAATGAATTAAGTAAGTAAATTTAAAATTTAAAATGGGATGATTGAATTAAATAATAAATGGATAAAGTCTGATTGAATAAAAACTAAATCAAAGTTGTAGTTGGAATTGGATTATCAGACTGAACTTAAGTTCGATGGCATGTGAGCTTGGATATTATTTTGATAAATGGAGAGGTGAATTAAAATTAAAATTTAAATGAATGGGCTAACTGAAATTAATGGAATTTAATTAAATGAGAATCAAATAGAAGTAGACTTAAGTTTGATGTTGGAATAAATTAAAATAAATGAACTTAAGTTTAAAGTTTATGGAAGCTTGGCTTCGAATAAGAGTGAAAGACCATTAAAATAAAAGCTTGGATTGAAGAATGGCTAGTAGTATACAAGAATGAATATGTCGAGCTAAATAAATGGTGATGAATAAATTAGAAATGAAAGGCATATGTATGGTAGTGGAAAAAAAAAATTGAAATGGAATTAAATGCAGAAAGAGTGGAAAATTAATTTAAAGTAGTTATAAACTAAAATGAATCAAGCTGATGAATTACATGATGAATGGTTGTGAATAAATTAAAATGGAATTTAATTAAACAAATGGAGTCGGAAATTAATTTAAAACGGTTATAACATTTAAGTAATTATCTATTCAAGTGGATATTATCAAATTGCGTAAAAATGATTGTTGCTTGGCGTAAACGAAAGTAATTATATTTCTGTGAGTTGATTGAGATTTAATAGATTGATTTTAGAATCAATTAAATTGAATATGAGCTTGTTTGGATTAGAAACAAATTGAATGAAATCGCGTATAAATTGGTTGAAAGCAATTGATTTAGCTTTAAGATTATATAAATCGCTTATGGAAAGGTTTTGGTGCTTGTTGCCTATGATATTCATGCGTAGCTATTGAAAATAAGTGAAATGCTAATAGATTTTATTTATATGACACTTACATATTCAAATTGAGTAAGTACAGGTACCTGAAGGCCGTTTGGCTGGATTTGGATTGCACTAATAGCTAAAATTAATAAGCTGCTTGCTTAAAATGCTAAATAAGGTACGTTTACACAATAAAAAAAAGGAAATATGAACTGTTTTTGCTTTTCCCGACCGGGTGGGTCGATGTATATATATTTATATCTCTTGTCAAATTGCAAAAGCTCCTCCGTACAAAGGAGACTGCCAAAAATTTTCGAAATTTTTGGGAGTTAGAAAATTTTTGGTAAATTTTGGTTAACGACAAACAATTGCAAATTGGAAATTAAAGTAAACTAGTAAATGAAACTAATATGAATCAGTTTAAATGAAAGATAAAAATCAATATTAGAAACTGAAAATAAATTGAATCCATGAGAAATGATGAAAACTAATTTAAATAGAAGTGGATATGAAACTTATGTAAAGAGATGTATAAAATAATTTGAAAAGTTGCGATTGAATATTATTGCTTGGTAGGTTATGCAGGTATTATAAGGGAAAATAAAATTGGATTTGATTCCAAAGATAAATCTGTGTTGCCCGACAAAAAGGTACGTATTTAAATTTCTAGATGAGATTGGATTGGGTTTTTTTTGATATAGCCACTTGGCTTTTGTTTTCTTTTTGGAATTCGGAAGCCCGTGGAGGCCTTTTGTAGCTGTACTAAGCTAGCGTGCAAAGGAGACGCTGGCAAAAATTTTCGGAAATTTAGAGAGTTAGAAAAATTTTGAGAAAATTTTGATAATTCAAAATTTGATTTAAAATTGAAATTTAGATAATTGAGCAAAGGGATATGATTTGAGACTATGAAAGGTTTTGGGAAGTTGGTTGATGTGATAATAGGATCTTAATAAAAGATAGTTGGTAGGATGTTGAATAGTGGGTTTTGGGAAAAAGTAAACGGTATTGGTCCATTCTTCATAACTAGTAATTTCGGGGACGAAATTCTTTTAAGGGGGAAGGAACGTGACGACCCGGAATTTCCAACAATTTAAATTGGAATAATTAATTGATTTTAAAATATTTAAAAGTTAATTTTAACTTGAATTCAAGATATCAATATATACTTGATAATTAAATCATTGAATTATATAGTTTAAATATTGAATTTAATAATTGAAAATTGAGTAAATGGTTGAATCTGAAATTTCTAAGCCTATTCAAATAATATGAAGGCTTATAAAATTTATAATGATAATACTAGAGATAATAGAATGATTTGAATTTAATTTAAGGATAATTTGTTCAGTTTTAATAATATATCGTTTAAATTGGAATTTAAAAATAGCCTTCCGAGGCATAGTCTCGAAATTTGACGAAACCAGTTCCATTGGATCCGAAATCGTTAATTATTATCGGATTTCAAATTTCATGGCAATCGGAGTTGTCGTTTGACCCTGGCAGCACAAAATGCTTCGAAATTATTTTAATCGATTAAATTAAAATTTGATCGTTTTCTTCTGTAACTCGCACATACGATCGAATTAGCTTGCGAAACCTGTTCCATTGTGTTCGGAATGCGGGTAAAATCTTATAAATGCCTGACGGCATATCTGATTCAGAATTCGAGGTTTTGAGAATGCTAAATGAAATATTTTCAATATTCGATTATATAAACTTAATTAAAGTAAATTGCATCACTCCACTCACGTGATTTCGCTCTGGCTTGCACCCGAAGCCACTTTTAGGAATATCTGCCCCGTTGCTTTAAGAGGAATGGAACTAACAATCGAAAAGAATCAAAATAAATGCCCAAGCTCAGATTTTCTTCAAATCCCTTCTCCTCAATTCGAAAACCATAGTTGTTCACATAAAAAAAAAGAATAAAATGATGACGCGGTCGAAATCGAGTTCGAACTCGAAGGGGGAGGGGACGAAGCGCAGTCGCGATTGATTGAAGGGATAGGGTTCGGTTGTCTTGAGTGAATCACCGCGTGCGGTGGTTGATTTGGGCGAGGCGATCTCGAGGAGGGAAGTATTGGCGCTCGCGTTTGTTGGGTGAGGGGGCGAGCTCATGCGCGAAGTAGGGTCGCGGCAAATCTTCGGTCGGCGACGCAAGGAATGGCGGAGATTCGCGAGGCTACGACGACCTGGGGTTTGCAGTTAGGGCGATGTAGGGTTTTGGTCGATCTAGAGATCGTGGCGGCTCAGTTTGGGAAGTTCGGCGAAGTCGGGTTGATGGGTTGTGAGATCAGCGACGGGAAGCATCATAGCAGTGAGGTCGAAACCGTGAAGCCAAGCCGAGATTGGATCGGATTTGCGAATCGGAAATCAAAGGTGAGTAATCTCACGCTTCTAGATTTTTATTTAAATTTAAGTAGTTAAATTTAAATATTTGGTTGAATGGTTGAACTAATTTGATATGCACTGTGAATTGATAATCTGGTGATTGTGATTTTGGATGATTCTCGAGTTAATTGTGATTCGAATCGAAATATTGGGATTTAAGTCGTTTAAACTTAAATCATAAAAATGAATTATTTCCATTTTAATGTTAATAAGGATTTAATGATTTGTGATTCATTAAATTAGTAGTGTAATTAAATGGATAATTAATTAGTTCAATCAATAAATGATTTGGGGTGATTAATTTAGTAATTAAAGGATTGAATTATTTAATTAATTAAAGTTAAGTTAATCTATTGAGTTTAATTAATCTAGAATAATCAATGGATAGTTTGATAAGTAATAACTTAATGTAATTAACATAAGATGATTTTCTGTGTAACAAATCAGAAGACTAATCAAGATGATTAATTAAAGAGAAATTGGTTTAATTAATGAAGTAAATAAATGGATAGCTAATTATAGGTTGAGATAATTCAAGAAAGATTAATATTGTGGTTGAATGGAGCAATTAATTTGGAATTAGGATAAATTGAAATATAATTAGAAATCATTAATTTATATAATTAATGATGAAATTAAAGAGTGGTAAATTATGATTGTTAACCCATAATAAGTGACTTATGAGAATTAATTCAAATAAGCAATCAAGAGTAAATGAAATTAATATAGTCAATAAATTTATGAGGTAATTAAAGAATACTTATTTATTTTGGTTAAGGATGATTAATATTGAGAAAATTAGTTGAAGATAATTACTTGAATGTAATTGAAAGATAATTAATCCGGGTGATTAATTAAGAAGAATAATAAGGGAATGATTGATGAATTGTTTTGAAATCAATTAACGTTAAACGAGGAAACCTAAGTGGTTGAGACAGTAATTCAATCCAGATTAATTAAATTAAATTTGTGTGTGATTAAGCTTTGCTTATGGATGATTGAATGATATTAGGTGCTTTGAATGGGTTGACATCTTTGATATGAAATGTTGTGTATTTCATTTGAATAACTTGGGATAGGATAACATGAGTTTCGAAGAGACCGGAGTCGGGTATTGGGAAATACCCGAAACCACTTCGAATTTTATAAATTTATCTGTGGAATCGATAAGCTGGAATGAAATGTTTAAGTGAATCGGATTATTTTATCTAAGTTGGGCACTTAGAAATTTATATGTGAAATAAGCAGTGTCTATATAAAATTGTGAACTGGTTAAATTGTTATAAATTACCCCGGGTTTATTTAGGTTGATTGCTTTGGTATTCCATGTTAGTTGAGATTACTCACGCTGGTTTCCAGCCTGACCCGGGTGTTACTTTGGTGTAATGCTCGGGTCAGACCGAGTATTACAGGTTTTCAGGTAGGTACGTTCTGGAGCTCAGGAGGCGAGCTGGGTGGCAGGAGCGTATAGAGTATTTTCGTTGTATCTATATTATTATTGTCTGAGACTTGATAATTGTAAATATACAGTGATTGTATATAATGTGAAACTCTGATGTAAATTAAATGTAATCGATAGATATAATATTCGTTGTAAACTGTTATTATTTATTATATTTTATCCGCTGCGAATGTGAGATGTTTAGTGCATCTGTTCTTCTTCTTCTATCTTTTTCTTCTTTTTCATAACTATTTGGAATTTTTGGGTTTGAAAATTTCTGGTCGTTACAAATACAGTAAAAAGAAAGAAAATAACACATTGGGATTTTATAGTTTTAGATTTACTATGCATCCAATCCTGTACAATTTCTTATATAGATTTATTTTCAAATAGCAAAGAAACTTAAATCTCGATTTCAAGGCAACGAGACACACCCTCCAGATTTTTCGACCTATGGGT
The DNA here is from genome assembly GCA_030765085.1 of Allium cepa. Lineage (NCBI taxonomy): Eukaryota > Viridiplantae > Streptophyta > Magnoliopsida > Asparagales > Amaryllidaceae > Allium > Allium cepa. The sequence goes on along the minus strand of CM060931.1, from coordinate 749,536,682 downwards.
AGAGTCATGTGATTTACACGGACCACAAGCACACCCACTAGATTTTCGAGATACTAAGCACGCCCAATTGATTTACACGGGCTACAATCACACCCACAAGTATAACAATATGATTTCAATAGAGTTTTACAGACTCATATCGTTGATCTTGATTATAGATGATCTAAATAGCACTTTGACCTTATTTAAGTGAGGGAAATTTAATGAGTAATCAATAGAAAATCAAACCAATGGAGTTTGAATTTGATTTTAATTGATTTTGAGAATATTTTAAGTAGATTTTCTTTAAGAATTCAAGAGAGTAAAAGAGGAGAGAAAATATGAAAAAGTAGTTAACAAAAATTTGTTGGTTTAACAATATTTATCGAGAAATAATAGTCATGTCGACATGCACCATTGTCCCAGTAGTTAAGTGGTCCGGCTTTGGTGCTAGAGGTCATAAGTTCGAAACTTGCATAGCGTGATTCGAACATATATTCACATATGATTTGTGTTATGTTGTCCCAGTAACATGTTGTATCTAAGTATCATTTCAAAAAATAAATAGTCATGTCCATTCAAGAAGCGATACGATGAAAAGACACTTCCGTTCAAAATTTGAATTTTGAAAATTACAGTCAATACGTCGACATATAGGAATTGGATATGTCCACATATCCTTCACAAAATTGAAAAACACATTATAAAAATTAATTTAAAATATGAAGTTATGTGAAATATTTTGATACTTTGTAAAATCATCAAAACATAGTTTACACAAATTTTAATCATACCAAACCTTAAAGAAAAATTTATAGATACATATATTTAAATATATAAAGGATTAAATATGAATTTCTTTTGAAAATGATAAGTATAAAGTAAAAGGGAATTTATTTGAAATCAAAGTAATGACAAATATTATAATAAACTTATAAATATTTAGAAATCTTTAAAAAATAAAATAAGAACAATTTATGATTTTCAAAGTGTATTACAAAATACTTTAAAACATAAAATATAATAAAATCAAAAGATATAAACAATTGGAAGGCTATTTTGAAAAATTATTTTGAAAACAAAAATTATTTTGAAAACCATATTTAAGGTATCTGAAAATTATTTGAAAAGGAGAAATAGAGAGAGATCAAAGAAGTGCTATCAGAGTTTTAACTAAAATTCTAAGAGTCTATATCTTATTTGGGATACCTTGAGTTCTTCAATACTCATGAGCCTTCAGTCTCTTACTCTTGAATCTCCATATCTGCCTCTTAAATCATCCATTGATATTGTACAGTCTTCTTAACCAATACATGTCTTATATCCTACAATATATACTAATATAACTTGATAAAAACATTATTATTTATATTTTATATATTGTCATATGGTTGTTATCATCAAAACTAATGTTTAAGGTACTAATAATCTCCCCAATTTTGATGATGACAACTATGTATATATAATATATTATAACCCTCCTTAATCTATGCCGAGATTCCTAAATTTTATATATTTCTCCCCCTTCGTCATCAACAAAAATCTAACTAAAGAATCTCCCTTACTAAGGTACCATAATACTATTTTACTTCCGCTTCTCCATACTTTTCATTAAATGTCGCCGTGAAGTAGCATTCTCCGTATTTGGTTCGCTATCACTTGAGGAAGTATCTAAATTGTCTAGTGTAGCAGCATAAGCCCTTCACCGTTTTTTGGATGAGTCGGTATTTGCTGTGTTTCTCTTTCTCAAGATGTAAACAGCCTCTTTTAATATGGTCAGGTTCATCATAATTAAAGCATCTAGCGCCATTTCCGCTACTATTTCCACTTGGATTTTTATTATCATATATCCTAAGATTATTCATCTTTCCACACTTCAGAAATTTTCTGAAATTCCTTATCATGAAAGCGATTTCCTCATTATCATCGTTATCTGAATTCAGATCACCTGTTGTGGTGTTGAATGCGAGGAATTTCGTCTCTATTGCCTTGATTTCTCTCATGTCCTGCATTTGTGCTTCAAATGAAATTAAATTGCTAATTAACTCTTCAATTTTTAGAGTGGTAATGTTATTAGCCTCTTCAGTCGCAAGAGTCTTTTGGTCTTATTAAGGAGTAAGTGAATTGAGAATTTTTCTAACTTGATCCTCTTCAGAAAAACTTTTGCCAAGTGCAATTAGTGAATGAACTATATATTGAAATGTACTATACATATCAGAAATTGACTTGTTAGGACTCATTTTAAATAACTAAAACTGATTTTTTAACATAGAAATTTTGGTCTGTTTGACTTTACTAGTGCCCTCATGTGTAACTTGCAATGTTCTCCATATTCCAAATGCAGACTTACAGATAGACACTCTATTTGTAACGACCCAAAATTGTGGTAATTTGAATTTAGAATATTTAATTTATTTTAAATATTTAAAAATTACTTTTATAAGTTAAATAACTTGAATTTCAAATATAGCGATTTTGATAATTAAACTGTTGAATTTAATATTGGAATTGTTTTAATAATTAAATCTTGGATTTAATATGAACGAAAATGATTTTAAAAGTTGATTTAAATTCTATTTTAATCAGAAGGAGGTTAATGAACTTTTAAATTTGATTTAAAAGTGAATAAATTGATTTTCGGAATTAATCGTTTTAATTAACGTGTAAAAATAGCATTTCGGGACACTATCTCGGATTTCTACGAAACTAATTTTATCAGATTCGTAGTAATAAATTGTAGTATACCGACGAATTTCTTGACGATTGGACGTATCGTTTGGTCATGCAAGACCGAAACAGATAGAAATTAATTAAAGGAATTTTTATAATAATTGGGTTTGAAAAGCTATCTTTTGCATATGATCGAATTAGACCTCGAGACAAGTTCCATTACTGTAACAACCCGCATATTTATCGATTTGATATTTAAATATATTATTTAAATATTTTATCGTTAGTCGGATTTTAGTCCGAAAAGCTACCTTTTGCATACGTTCAAATTAGGACTCGAGACCATTTTCATTGAGTTCAAAATGACGTTTGCAATCTTTTTAAGTATAAACTTTGATATGTTTGGAGTTAGTGGAATTTCACTACTTTTTCACTTGATGCTTTGGTTTGGGCTTTTAGCTATTTAGACCCAACCTTCACCCCTTCTCTTCATAACTTCATTCTATTTGCTTAAACATTCAAGCTTTATCAAAAATGGAGGAGGGAATGGGAAATTAAAACTCCAAGCTCAAGTTCTCTTGCAAATCCATCATTCAACTCCAAATTCAAAGAGAAGACATTGGATTCAAGCTTCTTGTGTTGAGATTGAAGAGAGATTGATTCTTGCTTGCTTTAAGCTTCATTTTCATTGATTTTTGGTGCAAAGGTGAGATTTTTATCTCATATTCTTGTCTATAACTATCTTGGATTGTTGGGAATGAATTCCTATCACTTTATCATGTACATTTGCATTTGGTTTGGATCGAATTGGTGAAAAACTCCAATTTTTAGTGCTTTTGACAAATTCTGGGCGCTAGGTCGTTCTGCCCGTGTCTAACTCGCTCTGTGTGGAAAAGTCTCTGCCTTGGCTAGCTCATAGGTCGTAGGTTGCCAACCCTAGGTCTTTGGTCACTGACATTAGGTCGTTTGACATGTTTTACCTTAGGTCGTTTGACCTGTTTTATGTTAAGTCGCATAACCCTGTTGCCATATTAGGTCGCAACCACTAGGTCGTTTCACCATAAGGCCTAGGTTGTTCGCCCTTAGGTCGTAGCATTGTTAGGTCGCTCGACCATTCACCACTTTAGGTCGCGACTGAGTTAGGTCATTGACCATGTTAGGTCGCTCGGCGTAGTTAAGACGATGGGTTGTGTGCCACTTGGGTCGCTAGGTCGTAGGTCACATATTCCTTGGGTCGCGTACCCCTTAGGTCGCGAACCCCTATGTCGCTCGACCCTGCTGCTTAGCCCGACCTCGTTAGGTCGCTCGCCCTGTTACTTAGCTCTACCAAGCTAGGTCGTTCCCCTCCTTTAGCTTGTTGCACCGTGTTAGGTCACGCCATCTTAGGTCGCGCCTACTACCTGTGTTGAATTTTGGGTTATGTCGCAGGGGAAACTTCCACTTTGATGTATTTCGAGCTGATTTCCTTGGATTTTATTCACGTCTTCGAATGTGAATTTTTGGCTGATTGTTTCCACAATCATTTTTGTGATTTGTCACCTTAAAAATATAAAGGTTTCAATACTAGTAGTAAATATCGAAACTCTTTCAACAAAGCGATTTCAACACTATTTTATTACAAAGCTCTTTTCTTAAACCATTTTCCAATCTATTAGTATATACAAGCCTTTACCTCACTCGGATGAGAAATCTAATAAAACGGCTTAGTAAAACAAGTGGTATGAAACGCTTGCGTTTGCTTCGTCGGTTAATTCTTGGACTTGTTCGATTGAACCTCTTGTGACAATTTTCTAGTGAAGATCTACAGTTTGTTCGTAAATATTTAAGTTAAGCAAGTGGTTATGGGACATGAAGATAAACTCATATATTTACTAACTTAGTATAATTGACACTTCTTGATGATCATTGACGGTCATTTTTATGATTTAGACTAGCAACTGTGCGATGTCTCTTTGTCTACGAGGGAGACTAAACCCCGTTTGTGTGATGTTTCATCATCACATATGTAGGGTAGCGCCCCATGGTCTTCGGGACGTTCGTGTGGAGTTTCGGCTCAAAATTAATGGTTAGCTACCATGAGATAGCGTCTCGTTCGTGTGATATATATGTTGGTGAGTTTTCATGCTCCCGTTCGTGTGATAGGCCTCCCCCCTTTTTATGATTTCTGGATTTCATGTGTTGATTTCTGGAAATCTTATGCTTCACCAATTTTCGTGATTTCTATTGATAAGCTTTATCAATTTTTGTGCATTGGTGAATTCGTGTGTCATTGATTTATTATGAATACAAGTTTAGTTTGGATCTTTGAGAAGATTCTTGTGATATTGATTGATCTCTTGTTGATTTTCATTTACATGCTTATTATAGTATGTCATTATGGTTATTATACGTTCATGCCATATCTTTTATTTTATATCATATCATCTGATATCTATAGCTAGACTGATCCGTTTATTTTTTTTTATGAAATAATACTCGGGTCAGACCGAGATGTTACAGGTGCTTCTGCTTGACTTCTCTTCTGGGATTACTCTGACTTTTGGCTAACTGCGTAGATTAGTAGATTTTTGTTGTATACATATGAGATATAGACTCATGGATGTATTCATATTCTTTTGTATAGAACTTGTGGCTATTCTTTTGTGATAGTGTGGATCATGTTTGACCACTACTCTGATGTACACTTTCATGTGTTATATATTCATATCTTTTTCCGCCTTTTTGATATGGATGTCTGTGACTGATTTGTGTTATGTTTATTTCTATATTTGTTTTCGAAGATTATATATAGCCACTGTGTGATAGCTTTGAGTTTGTATCGGTATGTCGGATTTCCTCCATAAATGAAATGCATGCTATACTATCTCACATATCGGTGCTCGCACAAATAAATTACACGGATGGTCGCTCCTCAACAGCCTTATTCTCCATGCTATTTGACAGCACTACACCATAGTGTTCTTGGCAAGTGTGGGTATAGAGGTGGGGCGTTCACAACTTGGTATCAGAGCGAAACTTCGGAACAAAGTAGAGTAACTTAACAAGGATCATCGTCCTAAGTCCACCTTAGGAGTCGTGCTTTAGGATTTAATTCGAGTCTTCATATCTATTCATCCTATTTTTTTTATGATCCCTTATTTCACCTATCAAGAATGTTTGATATTTATTTGGTGAACAACCTTTTTCTTCTTCCTCTTCTTTCTTTCTTAAGGAAGAGAAATGGTTAGACCAGGCCGTTCCAGCGTCGGTCAATCTAGTGCTGCTCCCCAAGATGGAGTTTTTATGACTGCCCAACAACTTCTTGATCTAGTAAAGAATGCTCAGGCAGCTGGTCCTAATCAGGAACCTACTCACCCTAAGACTGGATTTGCACGCTTGTGCAACGATTATGCCAACTTGGGTGGGAAGCCATTCAAAGGTTTTGAAACTATTATCGAGGTCCAGGCTTGGTTAAGAACATGCGATCGAATCTTTTGCTCGCATGAACCTTATTGATCTTCACCGAGTTCAAGTGGCCTCCAGTATGCTCTAAGAGAGAGCATTGGACTGGTACGAACTTCTTATTTCTGAGATTAATGAAGCGGATCTCACCTGGGAGCAATTACAGGAACGCTTCAAATTAAAATTTATGCCAGAAGCAGAGAAGGTGACATTGGCTCGTCGTTTCATAGACCTTGTTCAAGGTGAATCCTCCGTGACAGATTATGTTGCATCATTCGAGTCACTTTCTAAGTACGGGGTTGAACACATAAACACCCTATTGAAGAAGAACCAAAGATTTTTCTATGGCTTAAATAAAAATCTTAAGAAGCCATTACTTCTGAAATTGGAAGTTTCTTTTGACCAACTTGTTGATATCGCTCTTCGACTTGAAGAAGCAGATCGGGAGAGCGACGTTGAAGTGGTTGCTGTCAAACCAAACTTCAACAACAACAAGAAAAGGCCTAATAAGTCCAAAGGCCCTTATCCCAATAAGAAGGGGAAACAAGCAGCTCCTACAGCAAAAACTTTTTCCTCTACTGATGGGAAATGCTTCGACTGTAGTTCTAGGGACCATTTTGCGAACAAGTGTTCAAAGCCCCGTTCTTGTCGCTACTGTAAAAGCCCGGATCATTATTTGCATCTATGCCCTAAGCTTCAAGGCAAGAAGGAGGGAAAGTTAAACGTTGCACAAGCCCCTGGCAACACATCTCGTGGTCAAGGTATGTCTCATTCTGTCCTTGATGACATTATTATATTTCATGATCAACCCATTAGAGTTCTTTTTGATACGGGTGCATCCCATTCTTTTATATCAAAGGAACTTGTATACACTTTTTCTTTAAGCGTTGTTGCTTTAATGACTTCTTTGAGAATTGCGAATCCAGTTGGTGGATCCGCAACTCTTAGTTTTCTTTGTAGAGATGTGGAGATTATTTTATGTGATTTTTCTTTCCTAGCCGATTTGCATGTTATGCGTTACTTAGGCTTTGGAATGATTTTGGGTATAGATTGGCTTTACCGTTATGAAGTTCATATCCTATGTCCCGAGCGGACTATTTATCTCCGACATCCGCAATTTGTAAAGCAGATTTCAATTATTCTTAAAGATTCGGATTCTACTTTGGCTGCATCTTTATATTATTTAAATCCTCGTTATGATGATAATGATGATGAGGAAGATGTCATTTCTCTTATTCACGTTGTTCGTGAATTTTTCTGGCATATTTGAGCCCTTATTAGGATTACCACCTAAGCGAGCAATTGAGTTCAAAATTAATCTTATCTCGGGAGCTCAACCTATTACTCGTCCTCCTTATCGCATGTCCAATAAGGAGAATGAGGAGATGCGCAAACAATTATTCGAATTGGAGACGAAGCAATTTATTCGCTCTAGTTGCTCGCCTTAGGGAGCTTCAGCTATTTTCGTGAAGAAATCCGATGGTACACTCAGGCTTTGCGTTGACTACCGCAAGCTTATCGACCTTACTATAAAGAATAAATATCCTTTACCTCGGATTGATGAACTATTTGATCAACTTAGTGGTGCTAAAGTCTTTTCACAATTGGACTTAGCTACCGGTTTTCATCAGCTTCTTATTGTAGAGGATAGCATTCCTTTGACATCGTTCCGTACTCGTTATGGATCTTAGAATGGCTTGTTATGCCATTTGGTTTAACAAATGCTCCTGCTTATTTCGTTGACCTCATGAATCGAGTTTTCAAAGATTTCCTCGATCGATTTGTTCTCATCTTTATTGATGATATTCTTGTGTATTCAAAAACAGAGGAGGAACATGAAAAGCATCTTCGGATTTTATTGGAAACTCTTAGGAGTAATCAATTAGAAGCAAAATTTTCTAAATGCCATTTTTGGCAATATAGTGTGAAGTTTCTCGGTCATATTATTTCTGAATCCGGAATTTTCGTGGATCCTTCAAAGATTGAAGCGATTCAAGATTGGGAGAGACCGGAGATTGACTGAAATCCGAAGCTTTCTCGGATTGGCGGGCTATTACCGCCATTTCATAAAAGACTTTTCTAAAATTGCCATGCCTCTTACTGGCTTGACAAAGAAAGGAGTTAAATACATTTGGTCGGACCAATGTGAAGCTTCTTTTCAGAAATTAAAAGGACTCCTTTCTGATGCTCTTATTCTTGTTATTCCCGAAGGGAACCAAGATTTTATTATTTATACCGATGCTAGTCGTGTTGGTTTGGGTGCCATTCTTATGCAAAAAGAACGTGTTATTGCTTATGCTTCTAGGCAATTGAAGCCAGCTGAGACTAGATATGCCACTCATGATTTAGAACTCTCGGCTATTGTTTTCGCTCTTCGGATTTGGCGTCATTATCTTTTAGGAGAGAAATTTGTTCTTTATACCGATCATAAGTCTTTGAAGTATTTATTCTTTCAAAAGGAACTTAACTTGCGTCAACAGCGTTGGCTCGAATTTCTCGCATCTTATGATCTTGATATTCTTTATACTCCCTGAAAGGGGAATCGAGTTGCCGATGCACTGAGTCGCAAGCAACAAGCGGTTGTTTCCATGATGATATCCGAATGGAATGATCTCGAGATTTTATCCACTTGTGAAATTCGAGTTCGTGTTTCCGATTTATGTTCATCTCTTGTTTTATGTAGTCTTGAGGCTCATCCTCCTCATTTAGACCGCATTCTTGAAGCTCAAAGGCAAGATCCTGAACTGGCTCTTCTTGGCCAAAATCTTAAGGATAAAATTGATATTGAAGGTTTGAGCGACTTTGATATTGATCCTCGTGGCGGCGTTCGAAAATTTGGTAGACTTATCGTACCAAATATTAGTGATCTTCGTAAAGATATTTTAGAAGATTCTCATCGTTCTAAATTTACCATTCATCCCGGTAGTAGTAAAATGTATGCGGATATGAAGCGACTTTATTATTGGGAGGGAATGAAATCTGATATTGCTAAATTTGTTAAGTGTTGCATGATTTGCTAACTTATCATGACCGAACATCAAAGGGCCGGTGGGTTATTGCAACCTTTAGAAATTCCAATTTGGAAGTGGGACCAAATTTCCATGGATTTTGTTGATGGCCTTGCCCGTTCTCTTTCGGGTCATGATAGCTTATGGGTGATCGTTGATAGACTTACTAAATCCGCCCATTTTATTCCCGTTCGGTCTAACCGAACCGTTCCTCTTTTGGCCAAACTCTTTATCAAAGAAATTGTTAAATTGCATTTGTTCCTACTTCTATTGTTAGCGATCGTGATCCATTGTTTACTAGTGGATTTTGGAAGAGTCTTCAAAAAGCTTTAGGAACGAAGCTTAATTTTAGCACCGCTTATCACCCCTAGTCCGATGGACAAACCGAGCGTATGAATCAAACTCTTGAAGATCTTCTTCGTTCATGTGTTCTCGATTTTGGTGGAAGTTGGGAAGATCATATTTCACTTGTTGAATTTTTCTATAATAGTAGCTTCCAATCTAGTATTGGTATGACACCTTTCGAGGCACTCTATGGAAGGCCATGCCGATCTCCTTCTTGTTGGCTTGAGGCCGGTGAGAAGCTAATTTTAGGTCCAGATTTTATTCGTGATTCCACAGAGAAGATTGACCTTATTCGTCATAGGATGAATGAAGCCCAGAGTAGACAAAAATATTATGCCGATAACCGGAGAAGGAAGTTAGAATTTTCTATGGAAGATCCTGTATTTATTCGTGTTTCACCTATGAAGGGTGTTGTACGTTTCAGTCGATCGGAAAATTAGCGCCTCGATATATTGGGCCATTTCCTGTCACTGAACGTATTGGTTCCATGGCTTATCACCTTCTATTACCGGCTCAATTTTCTGCTATTCATGACGTATTTCACGTTTCTCAATTACGGAAATGCCTTCGGGATTCTGATTCTATTCTTGAGCCCGGTGTTGTGGAAGAAATTGAAGTTTCGCCTAATTTAACTTATGAGCAGCATCCTATTCGAATTATTGCTTCGCAAGTCAAACGACTTCGAAATAAAGATGTTCCGCTTGTTAAGTTCAATGGTCCTCAAATCCTAATGATTGTTCTTGGGAATCTAGAGAATTCATCGAGCGTACACATCCGGACTTACTTACTCATGCCCTTTGTGGTGAACTTCTTATTCCAAATTTCTTTTGTGTTAATATGCTTTTATGGTTGTTACTTTTTATTTCCATCTTATATATTGCGAGGACGCAATTTCTTTAAGGAGGGGAGTCTGTGACAACCCGCATATTTATCCATTTTGATATTTAAATATATTACTTAAATATTTTATCGTTAGTCGGATTTTAGTCCGAAAAGCTACTTTTTGCATACGTTCAAATTAGGACTTGAGACCACTTTCATTGAGTTCAAAATGACGTTTGCAATCTTTTTAAGTTTAAACTTTGATATGTTTGGAGTTAGTGGAATTTCACTACTTTTTCACTTGATGCTTTGGTTTGGGCTTTTAGCTATTTAGACCCTACCTTCACCCCTTCTCTTCATAACTTCATTCTATTTGCTTAAACATTCAAGCTTCATCAAAAATGGGGGAGGGAATGGGAAATTAAAACTCCAAGCTCAAGTTCTCTTGCAAATCCATCATTCAACTCCAAATTCAAAGTGAAGACAATGGATTCAAGCTTCTTGTGTTGAGATTGAAGAGATATTGATTCTTGCTTGCTTTAAGCTTCATTTTCATTGATTTTTGATGCAAAGGTGATATTTTTATCTCACATTCTTGTCTATAACTATCTTGGATTGTTGGGAATGAATTCCCATCACTTTAGCATGTACATTTGCATTTGGTTTGGATCGAATTGGTGAAAAACTCCAATTTTTAGTGCTTTTGACAAATTCTGGGCGCTAGGTCGTTCTGCCCGTGTCTAACTCGCTCTGCGTGGAAAAGTCTCTGCCTTGGCTAGCTCGTAGGTCGTAGGTCGCCGGCCCTAGGTCGTTAGTCACTGATATTAGGTCGTTGACCTGTTTTACCTTAGGTCGTTTGACCTGTTTTATGTTAAGTCGCATGACCCTGTTGCCATATTAGGTCGCAACCACTAGGTCGTTTCACCATAAGGCCTAGGTTGTTCGCCCTTAGGTCGTAGCATTGTTAGGTCGCTTGACCATTCACCACTTTAGGTCGCGACCGAGTTAGGTCGTTGACCACGTTAGGTCGCTCGCCCTAGTTAAGACGATGGGTTATGTGCCACTTGGGTCGCTAGGTCGTAGGTCACGTATTCCTTGGGTCGCGTACCCCTTAGGTCGCGAACCCCTATGTCGCTCGACCCTGCTGCTTAGCCCGACCTCGTTAGGTCGCTCGCCAAGTTACTTAGCTCTACCAAGTTAGGTCGTTCCCCTCCTTTAGCTTGTTGCACCGTGTTAGGTTGCGCCATCTTAGGTCGCGCCTACTACCTGTGTTGAATTTTGGGTTATGTCGCAGGGGAAACTTCCACTTTAATGTATTTCGAGCTGATTTCCTTGGATTTTATTCACGTCTTCGAATGTGAATTTTTGACTGATTGTTTCCACAATCATTTTTGTGATTTGTCACGTTAAAAATATAAAGGTTTCAATACTAGTAGTAAATATCAAAACTCTTTCAACAAAGTGATTTCAACACTATTTTATTACAAAGCTCTTTTCTTAAACCGTTTCCCAATCTATTAGTATATACAAGACTTTACTTCACTCGGATGAGAAATCTAATTAAACGGCTTAGTAAAACAGGTGGTATGAAACGCTTGCGTTTGCTTCGTCGGTTAATTCTTGGACTTGTTCGATTGAATCTCTTGTGATAATTTTCTAGTGAAGATCTATAGTTTGTTCGTAAATATTTATGTTAAGCAAGTGGTTATGGGACATGAAGCTAAACTCATATATTTTCTAACTTAGTGTAATTGACACTTCTTGAGGATCATTGACGGTCATTTTTGTGATTTAGACTAGCAACTGTGCGATGTCTCTTTGTCTACGAGGGAGACTAAACCCCGTTTGCGTGATGTTTCATCATCACATATGTGGGGTAGCGCCCCATGGTCTTCGGGCTGTTCGTGTGGAGTTTCGGCTCAAAATTAATGGTTAGCTACCATGAGATAGCGTCTCGTTCGTGTGATACATATGTTGGTGAGTTTTCATGCTCCCGTTCGTGTGATAGGCCTCCCCCTATTTATGATTTCTGGATTTCGTGTGTTGATTTCTGGAAATCTTATACTTCACCAATTTTCGTGATTTCTATTGATAAGCTTTATCAATTTTTATGCATTGGTGAATTCGTGTGTCATTGACTTGTTATGAATACAAGTTTAGTTTGGATCTTTGAGAAAATTCTTGTGATATTGATTGATCTCTTGTTGATTTTCATTTACATGCTTATTATAGTATGTCATTATGGTTATTATACGTTCATGCCATATCTTTTATTATATATCATATCATCTGATATTTATAGGTAGACCGATCAGTTGATTATTTTCTTATGAAATAATACTCGGGTCAGACCGAGATGTTACAGGTGCTTCTGCTTGACTTCTCTTTTGAGATTACTCCGACTTTAGGCTAACTGCTTAAATTAGTAGATTTTTGTTGTATACATATGAGATATAGACTCATGGATGTATTCATGTTCTTTTGTATAGCACTTGTGGCTATTCTTTTGCGGTAGTGTGGATCATGTTTGACCACTACTCTGATGTACACTTTCATGTGTTATATATTCATATCTTTTTCCGCCATTTTGATATGGATGTCTGTGACTGATTTGTGTTATGTTTATTTCTATATTTGTTTTCGAAGATTATATATAGCCACTGTGTGATAGCTTTGAGTTTGTATCGGTATGTCGGATTTCCTCCTTAAATGAAATGCATGCTATACTATCTGACATATCGGTGCTCGCACAAAGAAATTACACGGATGGTCGCTCCTCAACAGCCTTATTCTCCGTGCTAGTTGACAGCACTACACCGTAGTGTTCTTGGCTAGTGTGGGTATAGAGGTGGGGCGTCACAATTACGTTCGAAATAGGGGTATATCATATAGAACGCCAAGCGACATGCCTCGTTTCGAGTTCGAGATTTTTGGCCATTTGTAACTCGACTATTTAAATTAAAATAATACGTACTAATAATATATGTTGACCATCCCTTAGCCCATGCCTCTAGCACATACTCATGCATACCTAAGCATATCCCCATTTCCTTCTTGAATACTCCTTCCCCCTCTCTCGTTTAAAAAATTAAAACCGCAGAGACAAAAAAGAAACATGCGCGTGCGCGTGGGTCGAGGCGTCCGTGGCTGCTGGCGCACGCGACGGCAGAAGGGCGGTGATAGGCGCGGGGGGGGGGGGGGGGGAGGGTGCGACACGACCCTGAAGTAGAAAGTCCCGAGTTTTGGGTTTCTCGGTCGCGCCCGTACGCGCGTGGCGACCTTGTGGAGCGCGTTGACAACAACGGAGGCATAGGGAGGTGCAGTGGCGCTTATGACCACGAGTTCCGATGGGTCGCGATCGATTGAGGAAAATAATAATAATGGAGAAGTCAGACTGGATGCTCGCGTGAGTGAGAGGGAGAAAGGTGAAGCACGACCATGGTGATGCGTATATGGTTATAAGCGGCAATTCAAAAAAAAAAAAATAGGGAAGAAAGGTAATATAATTTTTAAATGTTTATATTTTTTTAAGTTGACTATAATTTAATTAATTCAAAGTTAATAAATCCATAACTCACTCATACGAGGTCGAAATTCAACGCGACGAGTCGCGTTGCAATCGTATCGACGAAGGCTATGCTATGGAATTAAATTGGATGGATTTAGAGCAACTTGGAATTTTGGATTAAAATTGGACGTTCGTTCAAATTTAATTCAAAACGAAACTTTGGATGACAATTAAAATCAAACTGAGTTAATCTCACCTTTTTGACTAACCATAAAATTTATGCAGTCAATAAATATTATTTATTGGATGTTTGGATATTTATTTCTGATCGTTATTAATTGTTTGGATAATGTACTAAATTATATTGTTAGTTGGATATATTCCCGCCTATTGGAGTGGAAGAGACCCTATTTAGTTCCAATGTAAGAGCGGATGACCCTTGCATACGAATGCCGCCTTGAAGCGGTTGGTTTATATTTTTTATGATTATATATTGTATGTGATGTAGGGGGACCGGTTGGAGGGATCCAACATGATTTCTCACATTATTAATTTTATTTTTCATATAAATTGATATATGACACGTTGGGTGCAATAATTGATGACAAGATTATTATTTTTTAGTGCTTAGGTAGCATTGGGCCTTATTTTCGGAATTTTAATACTATACAATAGTGACTTAAGTTAAATGGAATTTCTAAATGATTTTCGAAATTTTTATATGTTTAATAATATTTCTAAATTTAAAGTTTGATTTTTATAGATTATAAATTATAGTTTTATAAAATATTTTAAATAAAGATATTGAACTATAAAATAATGATTTTTGAAATCTGAAAAAATAAGTCAATCTTTTATACTAAAGGGATACAGATTTAAAAAATAAATAGAAATGTTTTGGTTATAAATAATTTTTATCCATTATATATATAAAGTGATATATATAGGTACATATAATATAATTTATTTGTAAATGTGATAAATTATAAAAGTGATATTTTACAAAGAAGAAAAGATTTGTAAAATCGTATTTTGTTATAAAAGTATGGATTTATAAACGGTGTTACAAATCAAAGAATATTATTATATTTTAACAAATTGGTGAAATAAATCAAGTGGCGATTTATTATAAGATGAGGAATGATATTTTAGAAAATAACTGATTCTATTTTGGAAATTTAAGGTGGGGTAAGAATTTGGATTGTTAAATAGTAGTTTGTAATTTAAAGGAAATTTATTAGAGAATTTATACCTTTTGAAGCAAGTTTAAGACGGCTGGAATTATGTTTTGGATGGGGTTTTATAAATAAGCATGATTTATAAAGAATAAATGTATAAATGGGTTCATAAATAAGGAAATTTTATGAAAGGAACTTTAATGGGAAGAGATTTATAAACATGGTTTATAAGTATGGAAATGGTCATGTTGGAAATTAACTTTGGACTTTTATCATGGAAAAAAAATTATGTTTTAAAAGTGGATAATTTATATTGTTTTAAAGTGATTTATTAATATTTTAATGTTTTGAAAAGTTAATTATTTGAAATTATTTATATAGTTTGAAATTAAGTATAATCATTTATCAATAAGGTTTTGGAAATTAATTATTATTATTTATAATAACGTTTAAGGAAGATTATTATTGTTTTATTTAGAATGTTTTGAAACTTATTTTTATTTTAGGATGTTTTAAAATTAATATTTATTTATTTATAATGTTTATTTTTATATAAAAGTGTTTTAAATTAAATATTTATTATTTATTTATAAATGTTTTCGAGATTTATAAATGTTTTCGAGATTTATAAATAAGGTTTTATAAATCGATTTGGGTTTTATAATAGAAGTTTGTAAAATGTTATAAAGACTTAAAGGAGACACATTTATAATGTATGAAACGGGTTTTATAAATGGTTTTAGATATTTATAAAAGGAATTTTATAAATGGGTTTATAGTTTTAGTTTATGAATGGTTTTGTGGATTATAAAAAAGGTTTATAAATGGTTTTTGAATTGAATGAAAAAGGGAAATCTTCCAAATTGTTGGTGAACACACTTATACCATCGAGATAAGCATATAGATATTTTTCCAAGCATGGGGAAATAGGGATTTTGGGTTTATAACAATCTTCGTAAAAGGAATTTTTGATTCAAGTATTATAAAATGAATTTAATTAATAAAATATTAATTAATAGAGGCTTAGTGTTGCTTGATGCTTAACCAATGTTGGTCTTTTTATGGAATTAAATCTCTGATTGAGTGTTTGTTATTCGATAGTTAAATAACCGACTATTGAAATTGGACCCAAAACGTAACTTTGGAAATATCTAGGAGAAACATGTGAGATATATGGCGTCGTCATCTTCGGTGATGATCTACGGTGCGTATAAATCTTGTTTTGTTCTCCTATGACAATGATAAGGAAATCCGTCCACTAGCGGTTAAAAGGTGATCTCCGCTCTTATCTTTGACTGTTTATTTCCTAAAGAACCGAGGTTGAATTTTTCGAGAATTATCAAAAGTAGTTTCGAAGAGACTGGGATCAGATATGTTATCTGAAAACCACTTCGATCCAGCGAATCTATTTTGAAGTGAAGACATCTTGAAGATGATGGAATTTGAAGAGGAAGCTCTCAAGGATTACGTTTAGTCCCAGAACGAACTTGTATGAATGAATGCTGCTATTGCATTATTGCTTGGAGGGCAGTATTAGCATTCTAAGTAGGAAGTGCTATATTAAAGGTAAAATGTAGCCTCAAGCCTCATCAACCGGAAATGACTAAAATATGGAAGATGCGGCAGAGCTAAGTGTGTCGCTCCCAAGTAGGGTATGATCATCCCTATCTAGAGTTGCTATTATGTTTCATGTATGCTTCAGGGCTCAAAAAGCAGGGTGATCATATTTGGTACTACTAGTCAAGTGGTAGGCCCGTTTTGTGTTGGCAGGGGATCCAGTTGAGGTCCTTGGAGTTATTTTATCTAAAGATATACCGTGACGGGTGGTACCTCAGTCATTGTATGGAATCCATTCTCCAATAAGTACTGTATAGATTTAGTTGTGCCCAACTATGCTGAAACGTGAGATGCAAGCATTTTAGCTATATTCATATTTTACTTTGACTCATAGACATTATTATAATATAAATGGATTTTCTGTAAAAAATATTTTAGTTATCGTAAGGTAAAAACTCGTCCATATTCATGTGCGGCTTGGTCTACGAGATACTTTTGATTTTCAAATGGTTTTCTAGAATTTTAAAATTCAATTGGGCACGTATTCTTACGCTGGTTTTCTAGATTGACCCGGTTGTTATTTTATTATAATGCTCGGGTCAGACCGAGTATATTATAGATTGCTTTGGATGCATTGGAGCTCTAGAGACGAGTTGGAGGTCTTAGAGGCGTATACATGTATATGTTTATTTTCTACTGCTTTGTTATTGAAATTATCAACAATTGTAAGAACATGATGTTATAACTATCCAGGCTGATATTTGTGATTGTTGTTATACTCTGATAGATGTAAGTATATAACAGTTTCTCTTTCACAAAGATCATTAATATTATGTTATATGTTGTTCCGCTGCGATTATGAGATTCTATGTTGTTTTTTTAATTTCTTTTTTCTTTCTCTTCTCTTTTTTCTTCTTTCTTTCCCATAACTACCCGTCTATCCATTCGATTTGAGTTAGCCATGTATGGTTCATTGTCAGCTTGAGCTGTATAGATTTGTGGGTCGTTACACTATTAAATTCATTGCTATCCAATGAACAAAACAAAATATTCATGGCTTTAGAGTTACTTTGTGCAACTGCCTTTTGGTCAGCAGTCCAAGTTGAAAAATTAGTCTCGGGCTTAATGTACTCATTTTGTATGATGTTTCATATGCCTAAACCAAATGATTGTAAATATATTTTCATTCTACATGACCAATACTCTGCCATTAAAAAGTGGGATTCTAGCAGTAGATTGTCGTTCTATAAAGGAATTACTAACAAGTGGATATACCGTGCTACTAATAGTGTTGTTAGCCGTTAAAACTTTTCAAAAATCAAAATTATGAATACTGTGAAAACCAATGCTATGATACCATGCTAGTTTGGAAAAAGATGAATCTTAAGGCTAATTCAATACTAGAGAAGGGGCAAATAGTGTTTTACAATTTTTGTGAATCATTTTGAATTCTTTTAAGATTATAGTTTAAACAATGCAATTAACAATCACAGATTCAAACATAGATAAATATAAATGTAGTAAAAAGAAAAAAGAAAAGAACATACGAAGATTTTATACTGGTTCGGAGTTACCCTATATCCAATCCGATACAATTCCTTATGTACGTTTCTTTTCAAATAGCAAAGCCAATACAAACTTGATTTAAAGGCAACAAGACACACCATCTAGACTTTCCGACCTCTGGGTAGAGGCACTTAATTTACACAGGCTACAAGCACATCCATTAGATTTTTAGGCTACTAAGAACACTCTATTGATTTGCATGGACTATAATCACACCCATAAGTATAACAGTATGATTTTGATAGATTTTTACAGACTCAGATCGTTGACCTTAATTATAAATGATCCAGTAACATCTTGAATAACACTTTGATCTTGTTTGAGTGAGAGAAATGAGAGAATCAAATAGTAAACAATAGAGAATCAAATCTATAGAGTTTGAATTTGCTTCTGATTGAGTTTGAGAATATTTTAAGTAGATTTTCTTTAAGAATTCAAGGGAGTAAAAGAGGAGAGAAAATATGAGAAAGTAGTTAATAAAAATTCATTGATTTAACCCCTATTTATAGAGAAATAAAAATTATGTCCATTTGTAACAACCCAGATTTGAAATGGGAATATTTTATGAATTTTAAGTATTTAAAAGTTAATTTGATAGATTTATTAACTTGAATTTCAAAAATAGTGATTTGTCGGATAATTTAATTATTGAATTTAATAATTGGAAATCGTTTAAATAATTGAAATCTTAAATTTTAAATTGGATAAAATAATTTTCAAAGGCTTATTAAATCTCTATTAATAAGTATAAAGGTAATAAAACTATTAAATTGGTTTTAGAAGCGATTTAACTAATTTTTAAATTTACTCATTTTTAATGAACATATAAAAATAGCCACCCAGGGCACAGTCTTCAAATTCGACGAAACCAGTTTTAATTGGATCTATAATAATGTATTATCATCGAATTCCAAATTTTGTGGCATTTGGAGTTATCGTTTGGTCATACGGGATAGAAATGCATTGGAATTAATTTCAAAAATTTAATATAATAATTCAGTTCAAAAAGCTATATCCTTTATGCGAGCGAATTGAGGCTCGAGACTTGTTTCATTTTGTTGGGAATAGGAGTATAACATTAGGAACGCTTGGCGGCATGCCTGATAGGGGTTTGAAATAAATATCTAGATATTTTGAAATTAAATAAAATATATTCTTATTGATTTAACTCATCGTCCCACAAACTTTCCATCAGCCACCCTACATTATTAGCTACTTGCCTATGTTCGTACCTATGTCTACTTTTAACAGACGCTTGCCTCTTCTTCTTTTTGAAACATCCTAAATGAGAGTGGAAAAATATGAAGGAAGCCTTATACTTAAAAATTAAAATTCAAAAGGAAAAAATGTGAGCATTTGTTTCTTCACAAATTTGAAACTAGGACATCACGATCCAGTGGCCGAAATTGTCTGCGACGATCGGAGATTCTCCAAAACCTCCAACATGAAACTTGTCATCCTCCTCACCACGAACTCACTAACATTGGATGGTCAACGAATGATGGACTGTGGTGGTCGATTTTTCTTCACGAACGACACTAGGTTTTGGCTGATTTCCTCCTCGTCGGCGTAGAATTAGAGCACCGGGCTGGTGCTGCTGCGGAGAGCAGGACCAGGACGACACGCGGCGGCGATTGGAGAGCCTGTTGTCATCCAGGGCGGCTGTTTTGGGTCCGTTTCTCACGACGAGCGGATGGGGCTGGGAAGACTGGCGAGGGTAGTGGAGGCTCAAGGCAACCCGAGGTGATGACTTGGTGGCTTATAGCGTGGCCTAGCAGCGGTGATGGCAATTGAGATCGCATGCATTCGTTCAAGCTGGAAGTTGAGTCACAATAGGGAAGAATCTGTTCATGTCGGATCGATTTATTGTGGTCTAGGCTCGTATTTCATTGGTATTGAACTAAAATTTTAATTTAAGTGACTATAAATTGTTTACTAAAATTGAAAGCTTATAAAATGTTTACTCGTTTTAGGTCATAATCTAATGCGGTTTGTTGCGTTAGACTCGTTTCGTCGATAGCAACGTCACAGAATTGATTTAGGTGCATTTAGAACTTTTGAAATTTTTAAATAAATTCGTACTCTTTCGAATTTAATCGAAATCAGAACGCGAAAGCGACAATAAAAATCAATGTGTGCAAATCTCTCTCAATTTGGTTGACTGGATTAATTTATAGCAATTAAAAATTTATTACTGGATGATTGGTTACATCGATATATTATTCTCAGCAAATATTATTATATATACTAGTAGAAAACACAAAATATTCCAATTAGTGGTACGATAATGCTTGTGAGGACAATATTATTTTTATAATTTAATCCTTCATTGTCATCTGATAATCTCCGATACACTTCATGTTTGCATGTTGCCGAAGTCTGAAGTCTAATATGGTTGTTAGTGGCGGTAAAAACTACGAAAAAGGAATTTTTTTCAGCGATGATGAAAAGAAAAAGGGGGAAAAAGAACCATCTCCATAAGTTTATCATATAAAATCAGATATTATATCAATCAACATATCTACAGATCATAATGCTTGTACATTTTAGTTATAATCAAAAGAAATATTTCCTTGTTAACAGCGTAATCATAATACTTGTATATTTTAGTTATAATCAAAAGCAAAATTTCCTTGTTAACAGCGTAAAATTTTCAAACTAATCGTAGCGGATCATCAAAGTAACTTTAGTAGATAATCTAGAATCGCCCTGAAGTAGCCTTAGAATCTACTGTTCAGTGGACTAACCATCGATCGATTGTTAGAGAAGATGATGGATTTGCAGTCGCATTGGATCTGAGATTGTGTCTTGCTTTGCAGGAAGGAAGAAATGAGAGTATGGGTTTTAATTTGGGGAAGGCTGAAAGAAGCGGAAGTGATAATGGACCGTGAGTCTTTTTAGGTTTTTTAGTTTGGGGAAGGACGAAGTGAGAAGAGTAGAATATGGTGAGAAGCAGATACGAAAGAAGACGATCCAATAAGAACAGCGTGCGAAAGAAAAGAAATAAAAGGGCATTTTGGGGATTTCAAAAAGACACCGTGCAAATCAGTTCATGGAGTTTTCACTATTAGTAGTAAAGATAGTAGTATATATTAATAGTTGGATGTATTTTCCGCTGTTGAGCGGATGAGACCCTATGCGCCCCGCATAATATCGGATGACCCTAACCGTGGTATGTCCCTCAAAGTGAGATTAGTATTTTTTTATGTTGTATTAACATCTATGGATGCATGAAAATAGGTTGGAGGGATCCAACTGGATTCCTCAAATTTATATTGATTGCTTTTCATATATAGCAATATATAATGTGTTAGAATACTCTGTTATAGATTATTGTTGTAATGTGAATTATGGGATGCTATAGTAGCACTGGCATGAATTTTGGTATTTTAAATGCCATGAATATTATTTTTGAATTTGATGAAATTAAAAGGAGATTTTGAATATAAAAAAATGTATATCGAAGTTTGGATTTATTTTAAAAGAAGTTTGAATATAAAAGTAATTTATATAGAAGATCTTTAAACTACGGATTTTTAGATGATATTTCTGAAAAAAATATAAAGAGGAGATGAAATCGATATTAAAAATAGTTTTGTGGAATAAATGAAATTTATTAATGGATCTATAAAATGGGATTTTATAAATGAAATTTGTTTTGTAAACAAGTGAAAACTCAAAGGAGTTATAAATAGGGTAAAACAATATCAGTTGATAAATTGGGGATATAAATTCATACGGCGAATTTATATCAAAATATGGAAATCGATTTGAGGAAAAATAATGGTTTCTATTTCTGAAATGTGAGAATGGTTAAGGAAAACGAAAATGAAATCGACGTGTACTGAATCAAGAGGGATTTATAAATTGAAATTGGAATTTTAAAAATATATTTTAATCGAGAATTTGAATTTGTTTTGAAAAGGAAAATTTTATTTATTAAACTATATAATTTAAAAACTGGTTTAGTATTGAAGTACTTCGAAAGTGAATCTTTCAAATGTTAAATATTTATTGAAGTTAAATTCAAAATTTTTAATTGTTTTGTAAATTGATTTTATTAAAAAAAGAGTTCTTGATGTTCATAATAGTGTTTTGTTATTTTAAATAATTACTTGAATGTGTTTTAAAAATTAATTATTATCTTTAAAAAATATATTTAATATACATATATATATATATATATATATATATATATATTTTAAAGGTAAGTGGTTGAAGTGATTTATAAATAACCTCGAGATTTGCAAATCGAGTTAGTAAATGGAGATGGTTTTGTAAGAGGAATGTTATAACAGGTTTTTGGAAACTTAAAAAATTTCCAATATGTTTTAGAGATGGGAATTTCGAAAATGAATCTGAATTCATAAAAGAAGCTATAAATTGTTAGATGATATTATAAATAAGTGTAATTGAGTTTTGGAAATTGTAAAAAGTAATTTAATAAAATTCCTAAGATTTGTAAGATAAGTAATAAAATATTTCGTTAGTGTCGATATTAGAAATGATTTTGGAAAATAGACTTGCAATATTTTCCCAAGTATTAAAATAGATGATTTTAGAAATATTTTAGCAACGAGATGATTTAAATAGAAATATCTTCCTAAGTAATGAATTATAAAGGGAATTTTGAATACTTCTAAGTGATGGGATGGTTTGAAAAATATCATGTTATGCAGATTATAAAGAAACGAGATGATTTCTAAGTGATGAATTATAAAGAAATACCCTGTTCCTAGTCTAAATGATAAAAGTTCTGATGTCTCCCTCCAAGCTGCCCCTGTAGTTAAACCCGTTGATGTGGAGCTTCCCGGCCTTTCTACTCATAACCTTTGTCATGTTGCTCCGTCTCTGGCCTGTTCGAAAGCATGGTCATCGCTCTTTTTATCTCTGCCCCGTAATGCGGGATATTACAAACCGATTGATTTTGAAATTGTTGAGGAAAATGGAGTGATGATTCCTCCTCCAATTGTAATGCAAGCCGGTGTGGACTATAGGTCAGAATACTTGGTTGGTTTCTTTTTAGACCCTAATCACCGCCTGCCTGATGCGGCTGCGGTTTGTCGTAGGGCTTGGAAGCTTCATGGTGAACTTCGTGTTAAGTTGGTTGACTCTATGTATTTCCTTTTGTTCTCCTCCGCTGACGATCGCTGTCGTGTTCTCGAGGCAGAGCCTTCCTTTTTTGGTGGGAAACCTTTTATTATTACTTGTTGGTCTCCAACAGTTGCTAGTGCTCGTGAGCAAGTTCTTTCTATCCCCTTTTGGGTTTACTTTTCGCAAATTCCTTCTGCCCTTCACCTTTACTTGGTTTGAATTGGCTAGCTTGCAATGTGGGTAAGTCGAAATGTTTTGACACCAATACAGTTGCGCGTGAAAAATTGATGTACGCTAAGGATCTGATAGAGATTTCCCCTTTTAAGCCTGTCCCTTCCTCCATTCCTGTTCAGCTAACTGTTGGGCATGTAGTAGAAGTCCGTGTTCGATACGGTTGGGTTTCAGATATTTGCTCCTCTTGTCATTCCTTTGGCCACCTGGTTATCGCCTACTCGCATTCTCTTGCTTCCGCGGCTGCTCCTAAGATCCCTCTTCCTCGACCTTCCCTCAGGAAATGGGTTCTAAGGGTTCTTCCTCTCATCAGTTTGCTCCTCCTCTTGAGGTTCCTTTATCTGTCCCGGATCTGCCTCCATGTTCTGCTACTCGACATGCTTCCTCTTCTGCTTCTATGGTCCCTTGTGTTGTTTCAGATGTTCCTATTGCGGTTCCGGATCCTGCTCCGCCTCGTTTGCCTGTTGTTTGGGATGAGTCCGAGAGATATTGGATTGATCATATATTTGCTATGCGATTTAACCCCATGGATGACTCCTTTTTTAGGTTTGTTTCCGATGATCATTTGGACCTTAGATGCCTTTATTATAGGCCTTATGGTGACTCCTTAGTTCTCGATTTGGTCGGTCCGTATGCATGATCGAATTCTGACATGCTTGCTGATTCTACCTGGGATCGTTCTTTTATTTACTCTTCTGATGCTATGGTTGTTGATCCTTGTCTTGCTATCCTTTTCTGCCCCTTTGCTGATCTTTTTGGGAATGTCCCGTTGGTATCTTCCCAGGTGATTGAGGATATTGGTTATTCTACCTCTCCGGAGGAGTCGTAGTCTTCGTGTATTTTATTGTAGCTATGGCATGTTGTCACACTCCTGTGCTCTATTTTCCATTTTCATAGTAGTTAAGGTGTCTTTACCTTACTCCCGTATATCAAGCTTTTATTACGTTAGTATTAAAAAGTGGACGGTCCACTATAAAACCGGATGGCTTTGCCGAAAAAATATCCTGTTATGGATATAGTATTTGAGTTATTTCAAATATTGAAATATTGGAAGAGATTTGAATATATGTCTTATGAAAATATTTTGAAAATAAATTTCGGAAAATTATAATATGGGACTTGTGACTGCTTATGGATGTTATTTGATAGTTAAATAACCGATTATCAAATTAGGCCAAATTCGTTAATCGTTTCGAAGAGACCTGTAACGGATTTGATTATCCGAAAACCATTTGGATCTGGTTTGTACATTACGAATTGTGATGAAGGCAGTGATTAGTGATTCGGTTTGCTCAGACTCAGAATAACTTGTATGGATGAATGCTATCAACACATTGTCATTGGAGAACAATGAGCATTCGAAGTGTAAATTCCTTGAAATGTAATAATAGCCTCAAGCCTCATCAATCGGGAATGACTAAAACAGGGGTGATGCGACAGAGCTAAGTGGGTCGTACCCAATTAGGGTATGTTTGTCACCTTTCTATATACCCTCAGATATATTATGAATTATGGATATGGTTGTGCCTGGAAAAAGAGAGCTCTCGATAAGGGTGGGAACATTCGGGATGATAACATATTCAGTACTATCCAGGTTAGGGGTAGAACTGGTCCTGTGTTGGCAGGGGATCTCGGCGAGGTCCTCGTTACATTTTTCTATAGGTGTACTGTGACGGGTGGTACCCCAATAGCTCAGTTATTATATGGAATCCAATATCCACTACAAGCCTGTATGGCTTTGTTTGTGCCTAGCTATGCTGAAATGTGAGTTGCAAGCCCTATAGCTATTTTCTATTTACTTTCTATAGAATTATAATAATATCAGATAATTTGATATAAAATGTCTTGGTTAACATAAGGGAAAAACCTGTCATGTTTATATGTGATGCGATCTTACGAGATACCTTTGTTTCATAGGTTTTTGATAACTATAATAATTTAAATTGAGTGTGATTTCTCACACTAGTTTTCCAGACTGACTCGGGTGTTATTTTATTATAATACTTGGGTTAGACCGATTGTTGCAGATTCAGGTTAGATGCTATAGAGCTCAGGAGATGAGCTAGATGACGAAGATGCATTACGAGTACTTGATTATATTCTGCTGTGTATTGTAGGTTGTATATTCAACACTCGTGAGGACAAGTTATTATAACTATCCAGTATTGGTTTGTTGACTGTTGTACTCCGATGATTGGTATGTATATTAACAGTTACAGTTTTTTCTTTGTACAAGATCTGTTGATATATATTATATTTTGTTCCGCTACGACTGTGAGATTCTGTATTTTTGTTTCGGTTTCTTCTTTGATCTTTTCCTTTTTCTTTCCCCCTAACAATCGGGTTTTTTGGGTATTCGATTTCTCGGCATGAGATACAGTGAACGTATTTGTCGATCTTCGAGGGTCTAAAATCTCATTTATTACACCATTCGTAGAGAGATAAGATGAAAAAACACTTCTATTCAAAATTTAAATTTTGGAAATTATGGTCATCGTGCCAACATATAGGAATTTGATGGGTCGACATATCCTTCACAAAATTGAAAAACACTTTATGTAAATTATTTTGAAAATATTATGGCTTGTGAAATATTTTTACGCTATCTAAAATCATCTAAACATAGTTTATACATATTTTAATCATATCAAAACTTAAGAAAACTGTATAGAAATATATTTAAATATATAGAGGATATAAATATGAATTTCTTTTGAAAATAATAAGCATAAAGTAAAAGTGAATATATTTGAAATCAAAGTAATAACAAATATCGTAATAAACTTCTAAATATTTAGAAATCTTTAAAAACTAAAATTATAATAAAGTATATATTCAAAGTGTATTAACAATACTTAAGAACAAAAAATATAATAAAATCAAAAGATAGAAATAATTTGAAGGATATTTTGAAAAATTATTTTGAAAATAATCCTTTTTAAAACCATTTTAAAGGTATTTGAAAATTATTTAAATAAGAGAAATAGAGAGAGAGAGATCAGAGAAGTGCACTAGGGTTTCAACAAAAGTTCTAACACTCTATAACTTATTTGGGATATCTTGGGTTATTCAATAATCATGAGTTTTAAATCTCTAATTCTAGAATCTCTATATCTGCCTCTTGAATCTCCCCTTGATACTATATAGTCTTCCTAATCAACACCTTTCTGATATTCTGCATTATATGCTAATATAATTTGATAAAAATATTGGTATTTGTATTTTCTATAATGTCATAAGATTGTTATCATCAAAACCAATGCCTAATGTACTAACACCATGGCTAAAAAATTTCCTAAAACAGGTTCAAAATAAATAAATTAATTAAAGGTGGTTTATGCCTCTTGATTTCGCAACATTTGGAGGTTGGTTCATGAATCTTGGAGCTTTTGATTCATCATTCAAAGTATGATTTTTTTTGGCAACATACCAAGGTAATTATCTAATTTAATTTTTCCTTATATTGTTCACATGTTGGAATTCCTTATGATTTATCTGGTGTTTAATGGTTCACCTTGCAACAAGTAATTCAAACTAGTTTATGTTCTTCCCAGTTAAAAGCATGTCTATTGTGTTGATTTAATTCAGATCTACATTTTTTCTTCATCTCATTTCAAAGTATATTCATTATAAATAATATGATTTAGATCATCTTTCTCCTTTGTTAATTTGTTGTTTTATGTTTTATTTACATATGAATGTTATTATCACGAATTTACATATGCCTAATTTGTCCTATACCTTTTCTCTTGTTTTGGAAATTATGTTAATGAAAAAGGACTAATTTTGATTAAGATTTATTTTATAACTTTGCAGTATTTACATTCATATTTGCAATAAATTGCACATGCTAATTTTTAGTTCTCACTTTGAAAATTAATTTCTTCTATTTTATAATTGATTTTTGGGTATGAATGTTTTAGATATTGTTTACATGAAAAAGTTTTAACCTAAAATTCATGGTTGTACTTTTGTCCAAATTCTAATTATTTGGTCTCTTTTATAAATTTAAAGTTGTATATAATCCTAAATTTTAATTGTTAAATTTAAATTCTAACATTGTTGCACATATATTATACATTACAATGTTTACACACACGGATACACACACTCATAAGTTGTTCCTTAATTGGAATATCTATATACATGGAAGCACGTATTTGATGGTTTAATTCAAAATCACAAGATGGTTATTGTATAATGATATAGTATTTGATATCAAATTCCTTCTTTAGTTGAAATCAAATCCACTATTGTTAACCTTAGATTTCAAATCATATAAAATTTTCTAACTTGTGTTAATTACACACACACACTCTCTTCTACTCATTTATTTTATATGAATAATTTTGATTCAAAATCTCGGAAAACAGAGACATATGTAAAGTGGAAATGGATCATATGTGCACTTCACAAAAAAAGTGTATTTGATAATTTGTAAACTAAATATTAATTACGTATAAAAATAAACATATTAATTAAAATAAAGAATTATTTAAAATATTTTAGATTGGATCTAAAATTCTTTTTGACTTCATATGCCTAATAAAGGTCTGAAATGGAATTTTTTTGAAATCACCTATTTAACCAACTTTCGAGTAGCTCGTTTTCAACAATGGTATTAGAGCAAAATCATTTATGTGGTCTAAATTAGCAATGTCAGGCTTAAAGGTTTAAGCCTATCAATTTAGTAGGGTGTCTAGAAAAGCAGTGTCAAAGAATAGGTTTGGATAATCAAGTAACCCGCCTTATTTGGCTATTGACATAGGCTTATATGGATGAAGTAAGCCCAAAGATTATCCCAAGAATTAATTCCCAAATTGAATTTGGGCCTTGGGCTGATTTTTCAAAATATGTTTTGAAGTTTTAAATTTTTTATTTTAAATTTAAAAGTTAAGTTTGAAATACGACATGTTCTTAAGATTATAAACTTTCCAAAACTAGTTTTTAATTAATATAAAATTTTAGAATTTTTTCCTTAGTCATTTAATTAGTTCAATTAATTAATAATTAATTAACTAACTAAAAATTAATAAATTAAATTAAAACATATGTAATGGTTAATATCTTAAAATGTTTAAGGAAAATAAAGATAAAATTTTGAATTTAATTAATATTGTTTTGATTAAAAATTATTTTTAATTAATTAACTAAAATTTAATTAATAACATACATGTACAATGATATGCATACATAATTACTGCAAATGTTACAGTCTATGTTCATCTTCAAATTGTTAAGGATGAATGAAGTAAAAGTCAATGGTTGGAAGTTAAATTAAAATTAAAGTGCTAATTAAAATAATTAACTATATTGAGAAAATATGATTTAATTTATAAAATTAAAATTAAGTTAAATATGATTTAATTAAATATAGTCGAACCATGAGAAAACCAAATTAGATTTAAGAAATGAATACATATATATAGTACGCACTACAAGAAAGAATGCCTTTTACAACCTAAAATTTGCAATGATTCATGGAACTATTGTAAAATGGTTACAACATTTGTTTTGTAAAATGTTACAAGATATTTTTATTGAGAACAAATTTAGGAAAACATTGTAAAATTTATAATTTCCTCAACGTTTGTTCAAATAGTGGTAAAAAACATCATTTTACAATATTATTCTTCCATTGTGATATTTTCCTTCTATGACAACACTTATTTATTGTTGTTCAATTGTATAAATTCAAATACATGTTTAATTGTCGTAAAATAAAGTGTGTAACAAATTATAAAATAATATTATAAACCTATACTGTTATTGTAAGCGAGCTTATAGAAATAATCAATAAATAATGAAATATATCTCCAAACAAAAATAAACACCAAAGATAGGAAAAGCCCTAAACTGTATTGTTTCCTGATACTTCTAATATCTATGATTTATTTACAAACAAACCTTTAGAAAACTTGGTTTTCTTAAAAATATAATTTTTTTTAAGGAGTTGATTTTTTGATGGAGAAAAGTCAAAGAAAATATTAAATTATTAGTGCTTTATGCAGTTGTATGATGGATCACTAAAAGTCAGTCTCTTGATCTGCTTAAGGTACTTGGTGGCGTGTTTCATGCATTCTCTGTCTTTTCCCATTGGGGCTATGCCGCTCTGCTCTGACTTTTGGGCAATATACTGTAACCATGGAGTTTCTGTTTTGTATCATGTTATTTAAAACAGAACTACATAGGTCAATGTCATAATAGATGCCGCTATTTTTCGGATGATTGTGAATTTTAGCAAGGGCGTGATGATTCTTTACCTCATCAAGCAGCTGTAATTTTGTTTCGATGGTTCTAATGGTTTAATTAAGTTCAATGTCTATAATGTTTGTAATGGCTTAATTAAGAATTT
The DNA here is from genome assembly GCA_030765085.1 of Allium cepa. Taxonomy (NCBI): domain Eukaryota; kingdom Viridiplantae; phylum Streptophyta; class Magnoliopsida; order Asparagales; family Amaryllidaceae; genus Allium; species Allium cepa. Next base: position 749,506,928 of record CM060931.1, on the reverse strand, counting down.
GTCAATTTATTACCTTAAGTACAAACTTGAATCTGAAGACACAGACTTAAATTACTTAATTAAACACAAAACTAACTTACTTTACTTGAATTCAAAAGTACATAGAATTTAATAACGATAAGTAACTTATTTAACTAACCCAAACATCATTCAAATTGTCTAAAATAGCTAACCCAAATATCATATACAGCATCTCCAACAAAATTAGTATTATACTCCTACAAATATCATGAATAAAATGTAGATCATTTTAACTGAAATAGGTATTCTTCGTCTACTATATTTATAATGCTTCTATATCTTCGACGAGCTCTAGTATATGTGAAAAAAGTACTTCAAGTTTCCGAACTCCTTCGAATTAATCTACAATCAAGATGATTATTAAATGCTTCGTTTAGAGTAACCTAGATATCTTGATTCAACTCCTCTTCCATATGTCTACTTTCGGCTTCTATCTAAGCTTTAAGTAGTACCAAATAAACTTGTGGAGTCAACTTTCATTTGTCATTCGAGATGTTGTGAATTTTCAATATAAATCTTTTATTTAAATGAAAAGTTCATGATTTTCATCACATGCATCATGTGCGGTCTGAACAATCACGCGCAAACATCTGCAAACTTGTGTAGAACGAACACAAGTGTTTTTGTTTCTTTACAAAATGAAATACAAACACTGAAATGAAATATGAATACAAACAATTCCACAACTATCAAATGAGATCCCAATACTAAAATTTATGCTAGATGTGAAATATAAATACTTAAACAACTTTCAAATGAGATCCAAATACAAATACTAATATGAGATGCATAATACAAATACTAACATGAGATATGAAATACAAACACTGACATGAGATATATAATACAAACATTGACATAAGATACGAAATTCAAATACTTAAACAACTGTCAAATGGGATCCAAATACCCACACCGATAATGGATACATAAAACTACATATACATATATGATATGGTAAATAAGGGCACCGATAATACAAATACTAATAGTAGATACAAAAAACTATCTATCATATAACGACCAAGTACAAACATTGATATGCGAAGAAGACATGATCTAAAAACTCATCGAAATGATCATCATCAACCTAGAGACCATATACATCACTATCACCATCATCAACTCTACATCTAGAATGATATCGTTGCTCATCCGCAGTAGTAAGCTCGTTAATGCGAATAGTCATCTCCGTAAACCGTCTCTCGTACTCATCTATGCTTCGTCAATGCTCAACATACATAACCTGATGTAATCCCATATGCATCTAAAATATATCTTCCTACGGAACGTAGATGTATATAGATACTGTGAAATCTCAAGTCGAAGAATATTAACTTATACATCGCCTTCTAATTATGTAAGTACACGGACTGTTCAGTCATAATCTCCCATCTAGGGTGGCCATGGAGTAGGATATACCTAAGTGCTCTATGTAAGATCCTATAAAAATGGGGAGACAAGACCACTCTGGATGCCTGAAGGTCCTACCAAATCAATACCTCCAGCATGAACAAAACTAGCAATGTGCAGTGGAGTGCAAAACCGACGTGAAAAAATGCATAATCTAAACCAGTGATGATGAAGTAATTAGACAGCCACCGCTCATTTGCATACTCTTGTAAAGTGGCACTATGATACACCTTCAAAAAAGGCGTATCTGGGTATGGATCATCAAGAACAAAATTATCGTCCAAGGTCTGTCTTCAACTACACTCGTCAAGGAACCAATAACATCCTCCAGTGGGGGCGGGGGATGATACTAATGGAAAAGCATTTTATAGATAGGAAGCAAGCACGCTGTACATTCTCACTGGTCATAAAGGGCGAACCTTCATATGGATGCCATACAATACTCTCTCATGTAGTTTGTAACTCAATCTGATTTTAGACCACAATAATATATGACGTGCATCACCTCCTTGCATCATTCTATGGTTCTCGCGAGTCCAAGCTCTAACTCAGGGAAGAATAGAGGTAGTGTGGAATCAAACGTTGGGTAGGTCAAATTGCAAAAGTACTCATTGTACCAGTACAACAAAACTCCCAAAAACCTATAATCGACGTAGATCTAGACCTAATAACGAACTAATGATCTAAAGAGCAATACAAATACACTAATATGGGAGTCCTTCAACATATCTAATTGGAGAATCAAATGACCACCCCCGCAAAAGCTGAAACATGTCTGACTGGCAACGTATTCGATGGATTTGAAAAGAAAACGCTTTCCAACATGAAAATAATAAACAGTCGAGGAATCACCAAATTGTTTTCATCGCTATAATCTTCTATTAATACAACAATTGCTTGTTTAATGTAACTGGTTCCAATCTACAGTCCGGACGACGGTCCGTCTTTTAAGTCAAGATGCGGCAATACGCTGGCTAAACTATCAAGGTGGTGGTACTGCTCGCCACAAGGTAAGGTCCCACCCCGTCCGATGTCCATACCAGTAAGCATAATAAAGTCCGAGGCGATCAAAAATAAGTCTCCAAAACTAAAGTAAAATGTATGAGTGGCCTTCCACTAACATGTGGGTAAAGAACCACATAATTGAACATCCGAATTTGAAAGATTTTCAATACCGATTAAAATAATTTACGGTTATAGGAAGTATTAAAAAGTTTTAAATAAACAAGGAGTAATTAAGTAAATACATACTCAAGAAATATCCAAATTCTATTCCAAAGAAAAGTGTACATATTGCCGTCGGTATCAACAGCTCAAATTGATCTATAAAGGTGGATTACACTAGGGCAAGAGCCACGGGTGTTGTAACAACCCGCATATTTTACGATTGTATATTTAAATGATTTAATTAAATATAGCATCATTAGTCGGATTGAAAGTCCAAAATTCTCCTTTTTGTAAACAGTCGAATTAGGACTCGAGACTACTTCCATTAAGTTCAAAACGACGTTTACGACCTTTTTGAGTATAAACATCGATATGTTTGGGGTTGAGTAGAATTTTGCTATTTTCTATTGGGCTTTGGGTTTGGGTTTCAGCCTACTAACCCAACTTCTCTATCTAATACCCTAACTCCACTCATTTCATTCATTTCATTCCTCATTTCCTAATACTCTCATGCCCTATAAAAATGAGGGAAAAGAAAAAAGATTAGAAATTCCTAAGCTCTAATTCTCTTAGGAAATTCAACTTCAAGTTATTAATCAAGGAGAAGCTTAGGTAAGAATCCTCTCCTTCTTCTTCAGTTCAGTCTCTCTCCAATTTTCAGAAATTCCTAAACCCTAACTTAGAAAACATTTGCATTTGATCCTAGATTGGAGCTTCTAGAGTTGAAGTTGAAGAGTGGTTGATCTTTCCTTTGTGTTTGAGCTTCTCATTTGTTGTGTTTTGGTTAAAGATGAGTTCTTGAACTCACATATATGTCTATACCTTTGATAGTTGTTAGGTATGAATTTCTAACACCTATTTCATGTTCATTTGCTTTGAATTAAAGTGGATTGGTGAATTTTTCAATTTTGGTATTTTGAAGACAAAATTTATGGAAAATCCTACATTGGATGTTTTGACATGTTGTTTGGAGTGTATTGAAGAGCCTATAGGGCTGGGTTGTCACGTGGAATAAATCCCTAGCCATCATTGCTCGCTCGATCGCTTTGGAGATAATTTGGCCATCATTGGCCTAGCATATTTTTGCTCTAAGATTTAGCTCAGACATCTGGTATCAAGGTCAGACGTCTGGAGCTACGGGAATAAAATTGCAAACCACTAACTCAGACGTCTGATCTTATTCCCCAAACATTTGGGAGATCTGGAATAAAATTTCCAGTCTCTCATCTCAGATGTTTGGGAGAACCACCAGATGTCTAGAGCTGCTAATTTCAGCCATCTTACTTGTTTTTAATGGGTTTCCATTTATATGGATTTTTGGGTTGATCTGATTGGTCATCGCCATCGACTTCGATGACTTCTTTCTAGATTTTTGTAAATATCCATTTGATGGATTTGATACCGATTTTTACGGATTTGATTCACGTCATTGAATGTGTATTTTCGGTGTTCGATTGTTTTTACAATCGTTTTCTATGATTTGTCACTTCAAAAATACAAAGGTTTTTATACTAGTAGTTAATATTCAAACTCTTTCATAAAAATGATTTTAACATTACTTTTAATACAAAGCTTGTTTTCAAATTCGTTTTCCAGTCTATTAGTATATACAAACCTTTATTTCATTCCTATGAGAAATCTAATTAAACGACTTAGCAAAACAAGTGGTATGAAACACTTGCGTTTTCTTTATCGGTTAATTCTTGGACTTTTACGGTTGAAATCTTGTGATAATTTTCGAGTGGAAATCTACAATTTGTTCATAAATATATAAGTTAAGCCAGTGGTTGTGGGACATGAAGCTAAACTCATTAATTTACTAGCTTAGTGTAATTCACCTTTTTATTGATCAATGGTGATCATTTTATGGTTTAAACTAGCGATATGCGATGTCTCTTTATCCGCGTGGGGGATAATACCCCGTTATGTTGAGCTTCGTCTCTCTTTGTTCGCGCGGGTGACAATAACCCGTTATGTTGAGCTTCGTCTCTCTTTGTCCACATGGGGGACTATACCTCGATTTTATGGAGCTTCGTCTCATTTTTTATGGGCTAACGACCTATGGTCTTTTGACCATTCTTTGGAGTTTTGACTCGTTTTTATGGGCTAGCGACCCATGTTCTTTTATGGAGTTCGGTTCATCGGAAGTACCGTTGTACTTCATTGTTGTTACGACTTATCAGGTTCATACGACGTACCGTTGTACTACATTATTGTTCCGGCTTATCAGGTTTATCGGGCGTACCGTTGTACTACGTCGTTGTTCCGAATTGTTTGAGTTTCATGTTCCTCAGGTATACCGATATTGTACTACATCGTTGCACCGGTTCTATGGTTAGCGACCATGGGATAGCGTCCCGTTTGTGATACACTTGTTGGCAAGTTTTCATGCTCCTGTTTGTGATAGGCCTCCCCCTTTGTGATTTCCAGATTTCTAATTGATGATTTCTGGATTTGTGTTTCACCAATTTTTGCAATGGGCATTGATATGTTTGTCAATATTTATGGTTTGGTGAATAAAATAAATAATATGACATTCTTTTTTTGGTGTTTGAGATTCTTGAGATATTGTATGATTTTTGTTATTGTTAAATGTATACTTATCACAGTATGGCATTATTGTTATCATACATTTTTGTCACATCTCTTATCCTATCTCGTTTTATCTGGTATTTATAGCTAGACTGATCCATTTATTATTTTCTTATTAAATAATACTCGAGTCAAACCGAGGTATTTCAGGTGCTTATCCTTGATGTATATATATTGTCTTGTCTAGCACTTGTACCTATTCTTTTGTGATGTAGTGGATCTTATATGACCACTACTTTGATGTACACTTTTATGTGTTATATTCATATCTGTGACTGATTTGTGTTATTTTGTTTTCTAAGACCACAAAGCCACTGTATAGTAGCTTTGAGTTTGTACTTGGTATGTCAGATTTCCTCTTGAATCGAAATGTGTGTAATATATCTGACATATCAGTACTCGCACAAAGCAATTACACAGATGGTCGCTCCTCAATAGCCTTATTCTTCACGTTAGTTGATGGCATTACTTCGAAGTGTCCTTGGCTAGTGTAAGTATAGAGGTGGAGGGTCACAGCTTGGTATCGAAGCCAAACTTCGAAACAGTATAGAATAATCTAGCAAGGATCATTGTCCTAAGTCTCTCTTCGGAATCGTGCCTTAGGATTTAATTCTAAGACCTATTCTATCCTAAATTCTTTTATGATGCCTTGTTTTATCAATCATGATTGTTTGATATTAATTTTGAGAATAACCTTTTTTATCCTCTTTCTTTCTTTCTTAATGAAGAGAAATGGTTAGACCTAGCCGTCCCAGCACCGGTCAATCCAGTGCTACTCCTCAGGATGGAGTATTTATGTCTTCCCAACAGCTTTTAGATCTTGTAAAGAATGCTCAAGCTGTCGGACCTATTCCAGAGCCTACTCACCCTAAATATGGGTTTGCACGCTTGTGTAGTGATTGTACCAATTTGGGTGGAAAGCTATTCAGGGGTTCCGAAAGCGTTAATAGAAGTGCAAGCTTGGCTTAGATCATGCGACTGCATCTTTTCTCGCGTGAATCTTGTTGATCTTCATCGAGTCAAAGTGGCTTCTAGCATGCTCCAAGAAAGAGCATTAGATTGGTATGAGCTATTGATTTCGGAAACTATTGAAGCGGATCTTACTTGGGAGCAATTTCGAAAAAGATTCGAATTGAAATTTGTGCCGGAAGCTGAAAAAGTAATTTTAGCTCGGAACTTTATTGACCTTGTTTATGGTGAATCTTCTGTGAAGGATTACGTCGCATCTATTGAATCTCTCTCTAAATATGGGGTCGAGTATATTAATAACCTATTGAAGAAAAACCAGACGTTTATTTATGGGTTGAATAAGAACCTCAAAAAACCATTACTTTTGAAATTTGAAGTTTCTTTCGATCAACTAGTTGATATCGCTCTTCGACTTGAAGAAGCCGATAAAGAAAGTGATGTTGAAGTTTCAGGTTCCAAACCGAACTTCAACAATAATAAGAAGAGGCCTATTAAGTTCAAAGGCCCTAATTCCAATAAGAAAGGGAAACAAGCAATTTTGGTAACAAAGACTCCTACCCCTAATTGTGGGGAATGCTACAATTGCGGTGTAAAGGATCATTATGCAAATAGGTGCCCGAAATCTCTTTGTTGTCAGTATTGCAAAAGTTCGGGTCATCTTTTATCTTCATGTACCAAACTTCAAGGCAAGAAGGAGGAAAAAATAGATGTTGTGCAAGCACCTAATAACACTTCTCGTGGTCAAGGTATTTCTCATTCTATCCTTGATGGCATTATTATGTTTCATGATCAACCTATTCGAGTTCTTTTTGATACGGGTGCATCTCACTCTTTTATATCAATAGAACTTGTTGATACTTTTTCTTTAAATGTTATGGGCTTGGTGACTTCTTTGAGAATTGCGAATCCGGTTGGAGGATCCGCAGCACTCAGTTTACTTTGTAAAAATGTTGAGAGTATTTTATGTGATTATTCTTTCTGAGCCGATTTGCATGTTATGCGTTACTTAGGCTTCAGAATGATTTTGGGAATGGATTGGCTTAACCATTATGAAGCTCGTATCTTATGTCCTGAGAGTACTATTCATCTTCGACATCCTCAATCTATTAAGCAGATTTCTATTGTTCTTAAAGATTCAGATTCTTTCGGTGGCATCCTTATATTCTCTAAACCCTCATGATGACGATAATGATGATGAGGAAGATGTCATTTCCCTCATTCACGTTGTTCGTGAATTTTCCGACATATTGGAGTCTGTTTTAGGATTTCCCTCAAAGCGAGCAATTGAGTTCAGGATTAATTTAATTCCTGGAGCTCTACCGATCACTCATCCTCCTTATCGTATGTCCAATAAGGAAAATGAGGAGATGCGTAAACAATTATCCGAATTGGAAGCGAAGCAGTTTGTTCATTCTAGTTCCTCTCCTTGAGGAGCTTCATCTATCTTTGTACAGAAATCCGCTGGTACCCTTAGGCTTTGCGTTGGCTACCGCAAGCTTAATGATCGTACCATTAGGAGTAAATATCCTTTACCTCGAATTGATGACCTATTCGATCAACTTTATGGTGCTAGAGTCTTTTCACAATTAGACTTAGCAACCGGTTTTCATCATCTTCGTATTGCAGAAGATAGCATCCCTTTGACATCGTTTCGTACTCGTTATGGATCTAATGAAAGGCTTGTTATGCCATTTGGTTTAACGAATGCTCCAGCTTATTTTGTTGACCTTATGAATCGAGTTTTCAAAGACTTTCTCGATCGATTTGTTCTCATCTTTATATATGATATTCTTGTTTATTCTAAAATCAAGGAAGAGCATGAAAAACATATTCGGATTGTATTGGATACTCTTAGGAGTAATCAATTTAAAGCAAAATTTTCTAAGTGCCACTTTTGGCAATCTCATGTGAAGTTTCTTGGACATATTATTTCTGAATCTGGAATTTCTACGGAACCTTCAAAGATTGAAGCGATTCAAAATTGGAAGAGACCGAAGAGTGTGACGGAAATCCATAGTATTCTTGGATTGGCGGGCTATCATCGTCGTTTCATAAAGGACTTTTCTAAAATTTCCATACCTCTTACTAGTTTGACAAAGAAGGGAGTTAAGTACATTTGGTCAGACAAATGTGAAGCTTCTTTTCAATAATTAAAAGAACTCCTTTCCGATGTTCCTATTCTTGTGATTCCCGAAGGGAACCAAGACTTTATTGTTTATACTAATGCCTGTCGTGTTGGTTTGGGAGCCGTTCTCATGCAAAGGGAACGTGTTATTGCTTATGCTTCCAAGAAATTAATGCCTGCCGAGATTAGGTATGCTACTCATGATTTAGAGCTCGCGGCTATTGTTTTCGCCCTTAGAATTTGGCGCCATTATATTTTGGGAGGGAAATTTATTCTCCACACCGATCATAAATATTTGAAGTATTTATTTTCTCAAAAGGAACTTAATTTGCATCAACAATGTTGACTCGAGTTCCTTGCATCTGATGATCTTGATATTCTTTATACTCCTGGAAAGAGAAATCGTGTTGCTGATGCCCTTAGTCGTAAGCAACAAGTGGTTGTTTCTATGATGATATCCGAATGGAATGATCTCTAGACTTTATCCACTTGTGAGATTCGAGATCGAGGATCCGATTAATGTTCATCTCTTTCTTAATGTAGCCTTAAGGCTCATCCATCTCTTTTACACCGCATTCTTGATGCTCAAAAGCACGATCTCGAATCGGCTCATCTTAGCCAAAGTTGTAGGGACAAAATTGATGTTGCCAGTTTGAAAGACTTTGAAATCGACGCTTATGGCAGCATTCGAAAGTTTGGTAGACCTATCGTGCCAAATATTAGTAATCTTCGTAAGGACATTTTAGAAGATTCTCATCGTTCTAGAATTATCATTCATCCCGATAATAGTAAAATGTACATGGACATGAAGCGACTTTATTATTGGGATGGAATGAAATACGATATTGCTAACTTTATTAACCGTTGCATGACTTGCCAACTTGTAAAGGCCGAGCATCAAAGGCCCGGTGGGTTGTTGCAACCTTTAGACATTCCAGTTTGGAAGTAGGATCAAGTCTCCATGGACTTTATTGACAGTCTTCCCCATTCTCGTTCAGGTCATGACAATTTATGGGTAATTGTCGATAGACTTACAAAATCCGCCAATTTTATTCCGTTCGGTCTAATCAGACCGTGCCTCTTTTGGCTAAACTCTATATTAGAGAATTGTTAAATTGCATGGAGTTACTACTTCTATTATTAATGATCATAATCCATTATTTACTAATGGATTTTGGAAGAGTCTTCAAAAAGTTTTGGGAACAAAGCTTAATTTTAGCACCGCTTATCATCCTCAGTCCGATGGACAAACCAGGCATGTGAATCAAACTCTTGAAGATCTTCTTCGTGCATGTGTTCTTGATTTTGGTGGAAGTCGGGAAGATCATATTTTTATTTTGTTGAGTTTTCCTATAATAATAGCTTCTAATCCAGTATTGGTATGGCACCTTTTAAGGCACTCTATAGGAGGCTATGCCGATCTTATTCTTGTTGCTTGAGGCCGATGAGAAGCTGGTTTTAGGTCCAGATTTTTTTCGTGATTCCATAAAAAAGATTGACCTTGTTCGTCATAGGATGAAAGAAGCTCAGAGTAGACAAAAATCCTATGCTGATAACCAAAGAAGGAAATTGGAATTTTCTATGGAAGATTGGTGCTTACTCGTGTTTCACCTATGAAGGGTGTTGTGCGTTTCAGTCGATTGGGAAAGCTAGCACTTCGATATATTGGTCCGTTTCCCATACCGAACGCATTGGTTTCATGGCGTATCGCCATTTATTATCGGCTCAATTTTCTGCTATTCATGACATATTCCACTTTTCTCAACTACGAAAATGCCTTACGGATTCTGATTCTATTCTGGAGCCCGGTGTTATTGAAAAAATTGAAGTTTCACCTAATTTGACCTATGAGCAACATCATATTCGTATTATTGCTATAGAGATTAAACGGCTTCAAAATAAAGATGTTCCGCTTGTGAAAGTTCAATGGTCTTCAAATTCTAAGGATTGTTCTTGGGAATCTAGGGAATTCATCAAGCAAATACATCCAGACTTACTGTCTCGTGCTCTTTAAGGTGAACTTTTTACTTCAAAATTTTCTTTTGTGTTAATATGCTTTTATGGTTGTTACTCTTTATTTTTTTCTTAAGTATTGTGAGGATGCACTTTATTTAAGGAGGGGAATCTGCAACAACCCGCATATTTTACAATTATATATTTAAATGATTTAATTAAATATAGCATCGTTGGTCAAATTGAAAGTCCAAAATGCTTCATTTTGTAAACAGTCGAATTAGCGCTCGAGACTATTGCCGTTAAGTTCAAAACGACGTTTGCGACCTTTTTGAGTATAAACATCGATATGTTTGGGGTTGAGTAGAATTTTTCTATTTTCAATTGGCCTTTGGGTTTGGGTTTCAGCCCACTGACCCAACTTCTCTATCTAATACCCTAACTCCGCTCATTTCATTCCTTATATCCTAATACTCTCTATCCCTAGAAATATAGGAGAAAAGAAAAGAGTGTAGAAATTCCTAAGCTCTAATTCTCTTGGGAAATTCGACTTCAAGTTATTAATCAAGGAGAAGCTTAGGTAAGCATCCTCTCCTTCTTCTCCACTTCAGTCTCTCTCTAATTTTCAAAATTTTTGGAATTTGCATTTGATCTTAGATTGGAGTTTCTAGAGTTGAAGTTGAAGAGTGGTTGATCTTTCCTTTGTGTTTGAGTTCTCATTTGTTGTGTTTTGGTTCACAGGTGCGTTCTTGAACTCACATCTATGTCTATACCTTTGATAGTTGTTAGGTATGAATTCCTAACACCTATTTCATATTCATTTGCTTTAAATTAAAGTGGATTGGTGAATTTTCCAATTTTGGTATTTTGAAGTCAAAATTTATGAAAAATCCTACATTGGATGTTTTGACATGTTGTTTGGAGTGTATTGAAGAGCCTATATGGCTGGGTTGTCGCTTGGCATAAATCCCTAGCCATCGTTGCTCGCTCGATCACTTTTGAGATAATTTAGCCATCATTGGCCTAGCATATTTTTTCTCTGAGCTTTAGATTAGACTTTTAGTATTAAGGTCAGAAGTCTGGTGCTACGGTAATAAAATTCCAAACCATCAGCTCAAACGTCTAATCTTATTTCCCAGACATCTGGGCGATCTGGAATAAAATTTCCAGTCTCTTATCTCAGACGTCTGGGAGAACTACTAGGCGTCTGCAGCTGCTAATTTCAGCCATCTTGCTTGTTTTTGATAGGTTTCTGTAACATCCCGCCTTTTCGCACGCTTTAAATCGATACACATGCTAATTCAAACCATACGGAAGGGCGAGTTGTTATGGGGCAAATAATAAAACGAGAAAGAAATAAAACAAAACAGAATCTCACAGCGGAAGGATAAAATATAATAATCAAATATACAGTTCATGAAGCTGTTTACAAAATATTTAATTTTTCTTATACAATATATATCACAGTTGCACATACCAACGAATAAAATCGATGCAACGGAATGTAGTGTAGTGGAATATAATATAATAATAATAATGAAATCTTCGTCTTCGTCCTCCAGAAATAAAGTCTTCGATCCTGAAATGCTCGGACTGACCCGAGCGAATTGAAAGGACAAAACACTCGAGTCAGAACTAAAAGATCTTATGTAAGTTAAATCAACAGAAATAAATATGAGTGCAGTAACTCAAGAGATGCTAGGGATTTACATCTCTTAAGGATCCGTTAAACTATTTACTATGTAGTATATTTCGCTATTATAATTGTGTCTATTAGTAAAATAAACTTACATTTAATTAGCATTAATGGGTTACCCATATAGCCCTTAACACAAATAATGCCAATAGTCTATACAGTGCCTGCATATCTCCTGATCGGGAGACTATGAGATGACACTCCGTAAGTACGACACAAATAGAAACTCGTAGTAAAGGCTCGGTATGGTAGGTAACACGGAACAACTAGGTAATGCCAGGGTAGATATACCAATTATGCACATGGGCTAGTGGTAACGCGTAGCGCGTAGCTACCACCCACCTCGAGCCACACCCCCAAATCAAAAATCAAAAGTGGCCACCGAATCTATCCAAAAGTCATAGTATAATATCGAAGGGATGTGTCCGATCAGAGGAATGAACTCATTGGCCCGAGATCGCTCCGGTTTTAACCACCTTATGCCAACTCATGGGAGTTGGGTCCACGTATTTACCTCAAAGGAACGCCGCCACCATCCTACTTCATTCTGGAATCTCCACCGCATACACGGTTGTTAAAGTGGTTTTTGGAGTTGGCAGAGAGTATGACAACTTTCGATCCCGGTCTCTTTAACAACCAAACGTTATTATAACACCGCAGTCTTTTCAAAATAATTTATATTTTAAAACCAGAATAACATATCCATTTCAAAACCATATAAACACGATATCATTTCTATTTTAAAACCCTAATCAATATGATATCATTTTTATTGTAAATATATCTTTTTCAAAAATCATAGTACTTTCAAATCATAAACCTTAAACCCATAGCTTCGAAACAAAATTTTCAACATTTAAACGGTTTAATAATAAATTACTTTATACAGTAAATTAGCTTTTTAATTTCTAAAATCAATTCCAACTACAGATTTTAATTCCCAAATAAACCATTTAAATTTCCATATATTTCAAAGTTTAATTATTCCATCATTTCAAAACTAAATTTTTAATTCATATATATATATATATATATATATATGCCAAATTCACTTTACTATTATTTAGTTTTGAAATACTTACTTAATAAATTCTTTAAATAAAACTTTCAAATTCAATAATTGAATATTCTTCAATTTATGTAGACTAGATATATTCACTTAAATCATCTTAAACCCGAATTTAGTTATAACACCATATTCCTTTTAAATCTAAATTTCAATAAGATCTTAATTAAATAAAATCTCAAATCCATTTCAAAACTATCTTCTCAACTTTGATTTGAAAAAAATCAATTTAAACTCTATATTAGAATATAATTTAAGTAAATACTTATCCATAATATATTTTAATAAAATCAACTTTATTATTTTACTTTATACTTTAAACAATTTTATACATAGCTTAAAACCAAGAATTTAACTATATATAAAATAACCTTTATCAAATATCCGAAATCAATATCTCATAAAACCATATATATATTTCTCTACAAAACCATAGAAAAATTATTTCAAAAATAATTATATATATATATATATATATATATATATATATATATATATATACCGCGGTGCCTGTATAGAATTTTCTATCCTATGGTCTCAATATGCAATTTAAAAATAAAAAAATGTGGTTATATATCATTTCAAACCGCAATCCCGAATGAAATAAGAATGCATAATAACTTGCAGTTTATAGCAATATAAATAAACATCCATTCACCCAATATCAATCATCAAACATTTATCCCAAACATCATCCAATCCAAACAATATCATTAATATATAACAGGTAATAAATAATAGGTATTAACTAACAGTTTATATTCAATAATAAATTTAATAACTGTTTAACTGGGAGTTTATATGCAATAAATGAATAAATAACAAATTTTACTGGCAGTTTATATGCAATGAATAATTAAATAATAATTTAATTAAATAAATGCGATTTAACCGAGATGATGAATAAAAGTATGCCAAACAGTCACAAATAAATTTTTACTCATATCATAAATAAATTTAACAAACATAAGAAATTTTAGAAGTTGTGAGCGGGTTAAAACACTCACCTTTTGAATTTAAATTGAATTTAAATTCAATTTAAACCCAAAAATTTGACCATCTCATAATTTTTCCAAACTAGCCTCATCAAGTCCGGAATTTCAATACGATCCTAACAAAAGAAACCGCGCGTAAAACGGATAACGTATGTGAAAGATATGACGATTAATGCGATTGAAAATAAATAAAAAATAAATAAATAAAAAGAGCACAATTCACCTTTTCAAACATGCCACGTCATCCCATAATCGCGCACGCGCAGGAAACTCGTTCGACTCCCTCCTCATCTTGTTCATGAACCAGTCACCGCCCCTATTTCGCCACCTTGAAATTTGAATCGCCGCCGCACAACCATCACCACCCACGATTCGCCGCCCCCCACCCCATACGCGCTCATCCCCTGGCGCCTCAGCCACCATCGCGCGCGCAATAGATAGCAGCCGCCACAATTTAGTTAAACCCTAGCCGAAATTACAGCACGATCTAGCCGTTGAAACAACGAATCATCTATGCCGATGAACTCCCCTCCGTCCCCTCTTCAAAACCCAGAAACGGTTCGTCGGTCCATCGAGTTTGATTTTGATGTGATGAAAAACTGATACTTCTTGGATTTTAAGTGGTCAAATGACAATCCAAAACGAAAAACGAATTTCACCAGAAGATTACGCACTTTGAGTGCTTCAACATATTTTTTTTTCAAATTTTTCTCAGGAGTTTGAATTTTTGACTTTGATTTTGAATTGAAATTGGATCTAGGGTTTGCAGCCATTGAAAATGAGGAGTTGAGAAGAAGATATATGTACAAACAAATGAAAAATAGGGAGGCTAAGGTTTAAAGCATGATATTTATAGGCAAAATTGAAATAGAATAAATAGATCGGGTTGAATACGCGCTAATGACAAAATGGCCCAAAAAGCCCGTTTCGACCCCGAAATGAAATTTGGTCAACCCATATATCAAAATAGATGTTTTAAAATATTTTAAATGCAATGGAAAAGGTTTCAGGTTCAAATTGCATCGTATGAAGAAGTTATGCTCAAATCAATATTTTTCAAGTTGATTTCAATTAATTTCAATTTCATTGATTTCAAGACGTTTCGAGTCCATACGATCAAACGACAAGTTCGATCGCTACGAAACTTGAAACCCTACAATAATTCACCGTTATGGATCCAATGAAACTAGTTTCGTCGAAATCCGAGTCAGTGGCCAAAATGGCTATTTTTCCATTAATTAAATAAATTAATATTTAATTAATTAAATCCAATTTTTAAATTCCAATTCTATAATCGATAATTCTTGTCATTTTTAATTTCTTAAACATTTATACTAATTTACACAAATTTAACTGTTGATTTAAAATTGATAAATTCCTCAATTTCCTTAAATTCAACAATTATAAATTAAATTTCCAAAAATTCTATTTAATTAAACCCATCAATAATTATTCCATTCATTATTTTTAAATAGATGACTTAAATATTGGATTTAAAACTATTTCATTAATTTTTCTCATATTATCTTTATTTCAAGTATGTGGTAATTAATTTCATTCACAATAAATCCAATGAATTATAATTTATTTCAATAAATAAACTTGATTTAACTCCAAATCCTTTTTATCTCATAAATAATTATTCAATAACCAAAGGTAACCTTTGTTTACCCTATTATACATTAGTAAGTTCAAATTTTCATCTTTCCTCCGTACTAACTACATTATTTTTATTTTATTACATTTCTACCAATATTCACGCTAATTGCGATTAACATTCTATATAAATTCATTCACTTGGGTTCATAATTTCCATTATATAGATTACTACATTATTAACAAATTAACAATTCCAATTATTCCATTATTACATTTATGCCTTCCGTTATTATATTAATAATTACTACGTAACGTTTATTATCAACTATAAATATTATAACTACTTAACGGACATTGATTTTATAAATTTACAATTTATTACGTATTCTTCATCAGTTAACATAATTTTGAATTCCTTTCCCAATTTACTAATTTCAATTAATCCTAACTTTACCATCTGTTTCAATTAATAGGGTGTGCACTAATTTAGTTATTGCGTTAATTCTTATTAATATAACATTAAGGTTCCTTTACTCTAATTGATTTTAAATTTTATTATAAATGAAATAAACAGGTAACCTTACAATACACTATGGTTTATTACTTCCAACAAATTATCATAGTGGCCTACATAATATTTACTCCAATATTTACACATAACCGTTACTATTTTCATATGCCAAATCCTTATACAATGGTCATTTTGTTTTTATTTTTTATAACATTTATAACTTAAATGTTTGCCTAGGTTTTCTTACATTAATAGGGTTTTTATTTCTTACAATACCAATGTTACCATTTATCCTATTATTTCACCCATTATTTAATTAAAGTCTCAATTAAATTTATTTATCTAGATTTCACTCTTTTATTACATCATTTATTACTTTACAAAATAAACAAACATTTAAACTCATAAAAGTAATACCAAATTTTATTTTAAATCCAATAGATTTCCAAATCAAAGTTTATACGTATTTCAAACAACTATTATAATTACTCCCAGAACATTGGTTTTATTAAATGAACATTTATTAATATTTAATTTCCTTAATTTAATTCAATAAATGTAACAATATGTTCTTTCATAAATCAATACAATACTTACCTATAATTTCTCATATTCAATTTATATCTAGGTATAAACCTTTCACCACTCCATTCATTAGAATTCTATTCAATTTACTAATAAATAGATTTTAATTGCCATTTATATAATTTATTTTAGAGTTCATTTCTATATTAATTTATAAAGCTTTTATTTCTACTAAAATTAATTACAAAATTTCATTAACTAAACTAATTTTAATTGTCGAAAATTATGGGTCGTTATAGTTTCCATTTATATCGATTTTTGGGTTGATCTGATTGGTCGTCGCCATCGAGTTCGATGACTTCTTTCTGGATTTTTACAAATATCCATTTGATGGATTTGATGTCGATTTTTATGGATTTGATTCATGTCATCGAATGTGATTTTTTGGTGATCGATTGTTTTTACAATCGTTTTATGTGATTTGTCACTTCTAAAATACAAAGGTTTTTATACTAGTAGAACTCTTTCACAAAAATGATTTTAACATTACTTTTAATACAAAGCTCATTTTCAAATTCATTTTCCAATCTAATAGTATATACAAACCTTTACCTTATTCGTATGACAAATCTAATTAAACGACTTAGCAAAACAAGTGGTATGAAACACTTGTGTTTTCTTTGTCGGTTAATTCTTGGACTTGTTCGATTGAAATCTTGTGACAATTTTCGAGTGGAAATCTACAATTTGTTCGTAAATATTTAAATTAAATCAGTGGTTATGGGACATGAAGCTAAACTCATTTATTTACTAGCTTAGTGTAATTCATACTTTTTATTGATCAACGATGATCATTTTATGGTTTAGACTAGCGATATGCGATGTCTCTTTGTCCGCATAGGGGACAGTACCCCGTTATGTTGAGCTTCGTCTCTCTTTGTCCGCGTGGGGGACATTACCCCGTTATGTTGATCTTCGTCTCTCTTTGTCCATGTAGGGGACTATACCTCGATTTTATGGAGCTTCGTTTCATTTTTTGTGGGCTAACGACCCATGGTCTTTTGATCGTTCTTTGGAGTTTCGAATCATTTTTATGGGCTAGCGACCCATGTTCTTTTATGGAGTTTGGTTCATCGGACGTACCATTATTGTCACGACCAAAAATCCCGCGTTCAAAAAATCGACATCAATGCCTCACTTGTATTCAACTGCCGGAGATTCAAACGTTGAATTCCAGTTCGTATGGAGCTTATAATAGAATTGGATGAAAATAAAACAGCGGAAACAAAAGATGATTCCATTCGCCACAACAAAAATACAACACCGGGGACAACATCATCACAATATTTGGTTACAACAAAACACCAACATTAGAGTGCTACATACAAAATACAACAACATGACTACAACACCACAGCGGAATAATAAAGTCTTCAAAAAGTAAAGAGCGAGAATCCAAACTAAGCACCACCTTCTTCCAAACTCCAAAGCTTCCAAGACTTTAAACTAAAAGCTTCCAAAATACGACCACTACCAAAAGACTTCTAGATATAAGCTAGCTCCGGAACACGGATAACCTACTTGTAGTTTGCCCGTGTGGAAATTATCGGCACCTAGAGTTTAGGAAGAGAATAATAAACTCTAGGTCGGTCATGGGACTGGTATGAGTAAACAAAAACATTCGTTTGAATAAAAATAATTTATAAAAGAAATCCGACATGCTTTTGGAAAATGAAACTACATAAGACCTCCCACCATACACACAATGCAATCGCAGAATTGGAGGAGATTTCTTCTTATGATAACAAACATGCTTGATACGAGAAAATTCTTTTTGAGATTATTATTAGTGCATAGTGTAGAAAACATTTCGAAAGTATAATATCAATCTTAGCCAGCATACCACCATTATGGTATACCTACTATAACTACCATCTACACAGCGGATCACCACCATAAGTAAATGGTAGGTTACACAACTAAAACCGTACAGGGCTAGTATTGGATGATTGGATTTCCAACAATGGCCAGGCAAAGGAACTTCCTACACCGAATGGGTACGCCTCTGGAGGGATGACCTCGAGAACCTAACCGGATCTCTGCCAACACAAGGCTGGTTACCTCTGTATCTAAATAACTACTGATACGAGTATGCCATCCTCCGGTCATAACCGCACTTTATCCGAGGCGCCTCTCAACTAAAAACCACAATGCAATAATTTTGCAGCAACCACATAAGTTAAGTATCTGGGCTCCATACCATGATACCACTTCTATCCAGAAGAAAATAGACATACCCTCAGGGGGCGCTACCCCAAATAACCTTGCTGCAACGATTCCTGTTTCAATCATTACCGGGTTGTGAGGTTCGATGAAGTCTCGTCCATAAAGCTACGCTTTACATAAAAGCCATGCTTCGATCAACAAATGATCAACAGCATTCAACATGCCACATTACTAAATTGGAAGTATATCACTAATAACCATCAACTACATAACCTCTGAGCTCGTACGTCTCAGAGAAGGGTGTTAAGTTAAGAGAATAAATTCTCCGCCACCAACAGAAATGTATTCGAAAGAAATCAGCTTTATATCTCAAAGTGTAATGTCAGACATACAACCGTACAAGTCCATTCTAGGTTCGAACAGAACCGAAGGCACTTCCAAAGAAGCCCTTGTAATCTGGGCATCCACAATCCCGATCAGACTCTCCATCACATATGGAGATCTCTATGCCAAAGCAACTCAGTGCAGAGTCATTCGGCAGGTTATCCTATCATTCTCGAAGACACCCGGTATTCACCACCATCTTCAAATGCTATCCATTTTGTCGTATCACTATTCGGAATGAGTTATATGACACAAAGTCCTCTCTCGGCTAAACCGAATAGTGAGCTCTTAATTTAAAACACGTGAATATTTCAATCACAAAGATTCACCATTAAGGTTCGATGTGGGTTTCGGATAACCATCTAGAATCCTACTCCCTATCGCACCGAAATTCAAATGCCATTTTACCGGCCAAGTGGTTTTCACATTCACATAGAAACATATCACAGATATCACAACTCAGCACAAAACAATTCATATCACATGGTATCATAATCACATATCAGAGATATCAATCAATACAAAGCATTTAATAATAATCAATCATCTATAATTAAGATGAATTAGTCGTGTGATTATAATTAATTAATCACATAATTACTTTCATTGATTATCTTAAATCAATGATTAATTATCCTTAATTATAAATTAATTAGTCATTAATTATTTATTAATTAAACCTTAATTGTTAATTAATTAAATCTTAATTACTTTTGTTAATTAATTATTCCTTAATTAATTTTTGATTACAAATTAATTAACCTTATTTATTTATTTAATTAATATTTAATATTAAGTAATTATTCTTTAAGTAATTATATTAGCAAAACATTACTTACTTAATGAATTAAAAGATAATCTTTTTATCTTTACTATTTATTTATCATTGATTAACTTGAAAGATTAAGATTAGTTTAAATAACGTTTTATCTTAATTATCCTTTTTAATTACATTATTCATTCAATATAAATAAATTAATAAAATAATGTAACAAAATCAAATAAATTAAATTTAATTACTTAAAAAAAAAATCTTACTTAAAGCCTTAATTAATTCAAATTTAAATCAAAATCATCATTTGAAAACATGGATTAAAAATGTTCAAAAGCTTGAATTTTATTTTTAAAGTAAAAACTTTTTTATATGTCAAACCCGAGACCCACTTTGAGTCTAACTCGAACAAACATGCCACTTGCTTCGAGTCGTCCCCGAGCTAACCCCTATTTGATTTTTAAAACTTTAAAATTTTTGTTTAAGTTTTGAATACCCGGTGCAAATACCAAATTACTCGAGCTAAGACTCGAGCCAGAAGCAAGATCCCCCGAAGACAACTTCGAGTCCATAGCCTTCTTCCCCAAACTTATACCGTTGATACACATCAGAGGTTTGTGCACATGCACCTGAGCTCCGATGAACTACAGCCAACCTCGCCGCCTTCCACAAGTTTACGATCGCCTACTCAAGCTTGTAGACCACCCAGATTGACATATTCGCATTCCAATCGAAATCGACCAACCTAACTCAACCTAAAACAGAAATGAAACACCAAAGTCCACCTCGTCCTACCGCCTCAGGCCACCAGAGGCCTCGAAACCGTGTCCAAAGCTTCGTCGATGTTCCATGCTTCTTTTCTACTTGCCCTGACGCAGTCCGATTCGGCGATCATTACACCATTGCTCTGAGAACATGATCGACCCAAAACTGGGTTAAAACCCTAAGTTGAACTCGCACCGCCATCTCGCTAGTTTATAAATCCTATGGATATTTTTCTAGTGATCTCTGACTTCCCAGCGAGCAATGACTTCGATCACGAGTCCCATCACGCTGCCGATCACCAGAATTTAACAATAACCCCAAATCCATTCATCCTCAAATTTATTAGTGAATACGTACTTAAAAAATATGATTTCACTTTTAAAAATCTTTTTTTAGAAACCATTTCAGATAATATATTCGTAAACATAAATCATGATACTTGAAAATTCAACATATAGTAAGTTTCCCTGTATTTTCCAATTTCCAAAAGAAGCTTGAATTAATTTTGCTTAAAATTATTTTTAAAATTTCAAACATGATTAAACAAACATGTTTCATTTGAACCTTATAGCCTAAAGAAGATTAGAGAGGGAGCAGTTGATTTTCCTTCTAGTTTCAACAGGTTTGAAACTGTAAAACCTGGAACAGAGAGTATTTATTTATGTGTACTGACATGCACATATTATTTTTATGTGTAAATATACATGCACACATAAATTTTCAATCCACACTTCAATATCATTCACAACGGTATGTTTTCTAGTTCAGATCTTAAGAGGGCTTACTCACAAATTTATGTTGATAGGGAAGAAGCCTGTATATCTGCTTTTTTTAGAAAACTGGAAACTGGAATTTGAAAATTCTTTGATCTTGGAATTTTATCTGCAACTAGTTGATGTTGATTTGTTTAGCTTATGATGGATTAACTTGCTCGATTATTTAACAAAAAATTGAAACTCAAATTCTTAAAAGGATTTACTTACATTTTGTTTTTATGAAAACAAAGAAGAAGTCTGGGTGTTAAAATTTGAAATCTACTTTGTTCTTGATCCTGGATTTAAAAAATTTGATGTTGCTCTTGATACTGGAATTGTTGAATTGATAACTTGCTTGAATCTGACTTGTTGAGTTTATGAAGAATTTGCCTTGCTTTGATTTTTTCTGGTTTCTTTTTATATAGGTTTTTTTTTTCCTTTGAAGTTTTGTAACGACCTAGATTTTTCAACGTTGAATCTGGAATATTTAAATGTTTTTAAATATTGAAATTGAATTATAAATTGGTTTTGAATATGAAAAACTTGGATTTATCCATTCAGAATGTAGACACAACAATTTGTTGAATAATATAATTATTCAATTCAATAATTGAAGATTGAGTAAAATATTTAATCTTGAGTTTCGAGCTTGTTAAAAATATTTTAAAGGCTTGTAAAATTTATATTGATAGTACTGAAGATAGTAAAAGTGTTAAAATTGAATTGGGAAGTGTTTTGTTAAGTTTTGAAATTATATCGTTTAAATTGATATTTAAAAATAGCCTTTCGAGGCACAGTCTCGGATTTCGACGAAACCAGTTCCATGGGATCCATAATATTGTATTATTATCGGATTTCAATTTTCGCAGTGTTTGGAGTGATCTTTTGGCCATACGATAAGTAAACGTGCTGAAAATTAAATCGAAATTTAATATAATAACTGGGTTCAAAAAGCTATCTTCTCCATATGATTGAATTAGGACTCGAAACCTTTTCTATTGCGTTCGAAATAGGGGTATAACATTATAAACGCCTAGCGGAACGCCTCGATAGGTAGTCAAGGCTTTAAGTTGTGGATTCAAGTCAATTTAAATTTAAATTTTGAAAATTTAAATATAGAATATGCAACGACCCGCCTTTTTGGACAGTTTAAACCGACGATCAAATACACATGCCGATTCCAAACCATTCAAAAGGGCAGATGGTTATTGGGGTAAATAAGAAAAGAAAAGAAAGAGAAATAAAGGAAAAGAAACAACACAGAATCTCACAGCGGAACGATAAAATATAATAGTCAAATAAACAGTTCATGAAGCTGTTTACTATACTTTGACAATTATTTATACAACATTTATCAGAGTTATACATATACAACAGAACAATTAAAATAATGCAGCAGATAGCATGATGCAAGGGTAATAATAGTAATAGTATACCAAATCTTCGTCTTCATCCTCCAGAATAGATCTTCAAAAATCTGAAAAACTCAGGACTGACCCGAGCGTAATGAATAGACAAACACTCGAGTTAGGACTAAAATATCCTTATGAAAGTTAAATCCATCGTAAATAAATATGAGTGGAACGGCGTCAGAGATGTTTATAGGGGTTTGACATCTCATATCCAGTGTCAACGTGCGTGCAATAACTCAAGAGATGTTACGGGATTTTCCATCTCTTAAGGATCCGTTAAACTATCTACTATGTAGTAATGTACG
The DNA here is from genome assembly GCA_030765085.1 of Allium cepa. Classification (NCBI taxonomy): domain Eukaryota; kingdom Viridiplantae; phylum Streptophyta; class Magnoliopsida; order Asparagales; family Amaryllidaceae; genus Allium; species Allium cepa. Next base: position 749,483,677 of record CM060931.1, on the reverse strand, counting down.
CTAAGTAGATAATGCCTATCAGTAATATAAAGTATCAAAATAGCGTTAAGGCGTTACCATAATCCCCCTTAACACATTTTTATAATGCCATAGTCTATACAGCACCGTAAGCCCCACCGTAAACTGGTGGTTATCAGACAGTACCCTATAGGTATAACACAAAACATAACGTAGTGGTCACGAATAGGATAATCAGTACGACAAGGTACATGAGGCGATACCAACTAGGATACTAGTAGTTGCGTGATCCGGACTGATGCTGGGCATAGCCAGCAGCTACCCCAACACCGCGAAACAACACTCCCAAATCAAGGGGTGCACCCAAATCGCATCACAAATGTAATAGATATGGTATCGAAGAAGTGTGTCCGCTAGAGGCGGCGAACCTCAATGGCCCGGCGCGGCTCCTGTTTTAGTCATGTCAGGGGTCATGCAATAATCGTTCTCTTTCTTCAGTCAACGCGTTCACCAAACCATCCACTTCATTCTGGATCAACACTCCGCGTATAATAGTTATTAAAGTGGTTTTCGCTATCGACAGAGAGTATGTCCATATCCGATCCCGGTCTCTTTAATAACTACGTATTATTACACCGTTGGCTCTTTTATATTTCAAATCGATTCATAATTGATATCAAAATATCATATTCGCTTCAAAAATCAAATCCATTTCAAATATCATCGTATCTATTCAAACGTAAGATTCCGTTTCAAAAATCATTTTTCGCATCAATATCTCATTTCGATTTCAAAATCATTTCGAATTTCAATTTAGGTTGCAACTTCATTTAACCCAATTCGTATTTAAATTCAAGATTTAAATATAAACATTTCACCTTATTGACCAGCTTAGAATTTTAGAAAATAGTTTTAAGTAGTTCAAAAGTAGTTTTAAATAATTAAAATAGCTAAAAATATTAAAAATCTTAAAACGGATTTGAAATAGATAAATTAGTTTAAAATAATTTAAACTGGGTTAAGTAGATTTAAAATAGATTAAAATAGTTTAAGTATTAAAAATGGTTTATATAACCGAGTAATTTGGAAACAAAATAAAATAGCTTCAAACCAATCTATTTCAATTATAACTTCCCAATTCAAATCAATTTCAATTTCCATTCTACCGATTCAATTTTGATTTCAATTCAAAACAATGTCAACTTTGATTTCAAATCAATTCAATTCTACATTCACCTTCAATTAATTCAATTTCAACTTATATCGATTCAGAGCTTGATTTTTCAAAATATCAATTTATAATACTTAACAAAATTTGCCAATAATATTCAAGTTTAAAACCAATTTCGAATATGATTCAATTCCAAGCTCGATTTCAAAATATCATTTTTATATCGCTTTTACTTAGTAATATTCAAAGCTCGAATTTAGGTCCAATCTTTAAACAAATAAATTTTCGAAATTCAATCATATCCCGATTTTTAAATTCCAAAGTCTCCACTTTAATTATTAACAATTTCTTTTAACCAAAATTTTATTTCAACATTCCAAACTCAATTTTTCGATAAATTCGATTTCTATAAATTGATTTCTATTTATAACTTTTAAATCAAAACATTTAAATAAATTTCAAATCGATGATTTTAAAAATTATTAATTTAGCCAATTCGGTGTCCGTATATAATGTTAACCCAGTTTCCTCTACGAGTTAAGGAGTCTACGAGATAAGGATCTACGACTTAAGGCCTCTACGAGTTAAGGAGTCTACGAGATAAGGATCTATGACTTAAGGCCTCCACGAGTTAAAGAGTCTACGAGATAAGGATCTACGACTTAAGGCCTTCACAACCTAAGAACATTACGGCCTAACGACCTAAGGTTTGCACAATCTTACTAGTTAAGGGTGGCACGACTTAAGGAAGTTTACGACTTAAAAGATAAGTTTACGACATACGACTTATGACGACATATGACTTATGACGACATACGACTTATGACGACATACGACTTATAATGAGATAACCCTACGACTCATACTAACATCAAGGAAGGTTGCACTGGTTAACTCGTGAACGGCTCAGGACTTGTGTTATTCATCTAAATGGGAGCCTAGCTTTGGACCAAGCAGTGAGCTAATCCAGTAGGTCGGCCGCAACCTACTATGAGTCGTGAACGGGTTATGGCTCATCATGAGTCGTGTACGAGTCATGACCTAATTCCGAGAAATGCCTATAAATACGATCCTAGCTCCAACTAGAAAAGGACTTTTGGCTCATTTTCTTCAAACGCCGTTACTCTGCTGCATTCCAAACCAATCCAATCCAACACTTGAAGCTCTCAAGACATTAAGAACGCTACAAACAACTTCAAGAAGAGATCACATACATCCAACATGGATTCGAAAACTCTCATCTTCATCGAAGTTTAAGCTACTTGTTCTAAGTCTCTTGTAATTCAAAGTGTATTGTATTTGGGAAGAATTGTATCAGCTTGTAACGAGATCATTAATAAAAGTACTTAAAGTGGACGTAGGCTATACCCTTAAGCCGAACCACTATAAAATTGTTGTTGTTTACCGCTTTTCTGCTATTATCTGCTTGTAATCTGTTCCCGAGTCGTCGGGTGGTGCTTTCACAACTGCAACTCATACACCGGGGTGTTAGCGTTCAAATTTTAGCGTTAACATTTTTGGTGCTTTCACTGAGAATTTGAACTCAGGCAAGTTATCATCATTGCTTCATAGAGGTTTGTAGAGAGAATTTCCCTGAAAACCAGAAGTCTATCCGAGATAATGGCTCCTGGAAGGAAGAGTAGATCTGTCAGATCTGGGAATATTCAAGAGGGAACCTCCGCTTCTCCTGTACCTAATCAACCCACTACGTCTGCTGGGGTTACGAAAGCGGAGTTGGATGCTGTAATACTAGGGCTGAACCAGCAGATAAACGCCCAGAATGCACAATTAGAGGCTCAGAGTGCCCAAAATGCTCTAATTATAAATAAGTTGAATGATTTGCTCGGGGCAAACAATCAACCGGCTGGTAATGGAAGGAATTATGCTGGCAACATTAATGATGCTAATGAAAGGAATGCTTCAGAAAGGGCTTCCAGTCCCTTTGAGCAAACGCTTCCTGAAGCTGGTGGATCTGGAACTCGACATAATGAGGAGTATCTTTCTGGAATGGTCCGGCAAATCATGAAAGAAAGTATGCAAAGGGTTGAAGATGAGAAAGAATGGGGTTTCGCCCCAAGTAAAACTCCATTTACTGAGAAAATCTTAAAGGCGGAATTTCCAAGGAAGTTTGTCCCTCCAACTATCCCAGCTTACGAAGGGACAAGTGATCCGAACGAATTCTTGTATAAATATGATTGGCACATCACAGGTGCCAGAGCCTCTGACGAGATAAAGTGCCGATATTTCCCCGTGTACCTTGAGGGTGTGGCTCTACTGTGGTTCACCAAGTTGCCAGTCCGATCTATTGATCAGTTTTCAGACTTGACCCGAAAATTCAAGGAGCAGTTCAGACTATATGCTTCAAAGGCCAAGGACATCATGTCATTGTCAAGTATAGAACAGAATCCCGGTGAATCTATCAGATCTTTCTTGAACCGCTTTAATATAGCGCTGGCAGAGGTGGAAAATGCTGAACCGCGAATGATATTGACTTATCTGATGAGGGCTGTTGATAAGTCGAGCGAATTTGGGAAATGGCTAAACATGAAGGAGCCAACCTCCCTCGAAAAGTTCTACAAAAAGGCAGATGAATTCATACGCCTGGAAAGCCGTCCTGTACCGGTGAAGGCAGTGTCGGAAAAAGCTGAAGATAACACTGTTGTTCCACGCAAGAATGAATCTGTAGGGCAAAAAAGGGAAAATAACAATGGGAAGAAACAGAGTAATCTGAAGAAGCCCCGATCCTTCAAGCCATCAGAGTATACTCCTTTATCAGACACGCCGGAGCATATCTACCTTGCCATTAAAGATTCTGTTGACCTCCCTAAACCTATCCCTTTGAGGACCGGAAAAAAGGCTATACAAAGTGGAAAGTTCTGCCGCTTCCATAATCAACCCGGTCATGAGACTGATGAATGCCGCCAGTTGAAAAATCTGATTGAAGAATTGCTAAGAGAAAACAAGCTGCAGCAATTCATGAAAAAGAATAGCAACAATCCTGCATCGTCAAGTCAGGGGCAACAGGCTCCTGTTCATCAGCCTAGGATAGGTGAGAAAGCTACAGGGCATGAATCTGGAAGGCCCATTATCAATGTCATTACAGGAGGACCACACCCAGCTGGCAAGAGCTGGGGTGAGATGGAGAGATATACCAGGGCTTTGAAATATGTTCCAGCCGAAGAAGACGTCTTTGTTTTAGAAGACACTACGCCCCTGAAACAACAGAAAACTTTCAGTGATGATATTATTTTCAGAGCCAGAGATTCCTCAGGTATCGAAGCTCCTACCCTAGATCCCTTGGTCATCTCAGCTGGTATCGGACCGGCCATTGTCAGAAGAGTTCTCATTGACTGCGGAGCATCATGTAATATCCTCTTCAAGAAGACATTCGACCAAATGAAAATCCCTATGGTCGATGTACAAGCCTCATCGCAGAAGATCGCTAGCTTCACCGAGGAGCCAAAGCAACCAATAGGAACCATCGATCTGCTTGTAGAACTTGGGGAAGGAGAAAGGAAAGTAGTCCGCAAGCAAACATTTGTGATTGTCGATGAATTTTCTGCTTATAATGCTTTCCTTGGCCGTCCAATGCTCGCAGCGTTCAAAGCTATCCTAGCCCCGTGGTGCCTCACTATTAAATTCCCTACAGACAATGGAGTAGGAGTTATAAAAGGGGATCAAAATGCTGCGCGAGAGTGCTATTTGACAGAGTTGCGAGAGTCAAGAAAAAGGGAAATGGGAAAGGATGCGGCCACCCCGGTCCGCATCAAAGAGCCAGCCTTGTAACAATTACGGGGCGGACCCTGCACTGGCGAGCATAGCAGGGCACGGAAAGAGATGGATCCCAGAAAAGCCAGTGCAGGGGAGAATAGAGTAGTGCCGGTTGAAACGACGGTACCCGAAGGACCCAAATAAGGTGTTGAATGTGGGTTCACAACTTAATGTGTCAATTCAGAATATCTTGATATCTTTCCTGAAAGCAAATCTGGATGTCTTCGCTTGGACTCATGCTGATATGTGTGGAATATCTCCAGAAGTTGCAGTACACGCTCTGAATATTGACCCAAAGTTTACACCAGTAAAACAGAAGAGAAGAACCCAAGGTCCAGAAAGGTCAGCAGCATTAAAAGAGGAAATTGATCGACTCATGGAAAATAACTTCATCAAAGAATCTACATATCCGAATTGGGTTTCAAATCCTGTGTTGGTTAAGAAAGCTAATGGAAAATGGAGAGTGTGCATCGATTTTTCAGATCTGAACAAGGCCTGCCCCAAAGATTGCTTTCCTTTACCCAGGATCGATCAACTGGTAGATGGAACAGCGGGACATGAATTGTTATCTTTCATGGATGCCTACTCCGGATATAACCAGATCATGATGCATGAACCGGATCAGGAGGACACGAGCTTTATCACCGATGTTGGTCTTTATTGCTACAGAGTTATGCCCTTCGGATTGAAGAATGCAGGGGCAACCTACCAAAGACTTGTTAATGCTATGTTCAAACCGCAATTGGGCAAAACTATGGAAGTCTACGTCGATGACATGTTAGTAAAGTCTAAGAAAGCAGCGGATCACATTGAACACTTGGCAGAAATGTTCGCAGTCCTTCGGAAATACAGAATGAAGCTTAACCCTCTGAAATGCACGTTTGGGGTCGAGTCCAGAAAGTTCTTAGGGTTTATCGTCAGCGCTAGGGGCATTGAGGCTAGTCCAGCTCAAATTACTGCCTTGAAAGAAGTCAAAGCTCCTAGAACAAAGAAGGAATTGCAAAGTCTCAATGGAAAAGTTGCCGCCTTGAGTCGGTTCATTTCCAAAGCCACAGATAAATGCATCCCATTCTTTGACGCCCTAAAGAAAGGAAAGAAAAACTTTAATTGGACTCCCGAATGCCAAAAAGCTTTTGATGAATTGATTCGCCATATGGAGACGCCTCCAATACTTTCTAGGCCTGGCGATGGCGAGGATCTTCTTATATACTTGGCAGTATCATCACACACTTTAAGTGCAGCGCTGATACGGGAAGACAAAAGGATTCAACATCCAGTTTACTATATCAGCAAAAGACTCACTGGGGCAGAGATGAATTACTCTAAGTTGGAAAAACTCGCCTGTTGCTTACTAATTGCGTCTAGGAAATTGAGGCAATATTTTCAAGCTCATCCTATCAGAGTCCTCACTGATCAACCTTTAAAGCAAGTCCTGTTTCGCCCTGAAACTTCGGGTCGTCTTCTAAAGTGGAATATTGAACTCAGTCAGTATGACATCACTTATCATCCCCGGAAAGCAATCAATGGACAAGCTTTAGCGGATTTCATTGCAGAATTTACAGATAAGGGTAACAGTGAGGAAGAAACGTTCGACAATTCCCCTATCCAGTGGAAGTTATATGTCGATGGTGCAAGAAATGATTACTGTTCTGGAGCCGGAGTTGTACTTGAGACTCCTGAAGGTCGGTCATTATGCTATGCACTAAGATTGGAATTTCCTTCAACAAACAATGAAGCAGAATATGAAGCTCTTATCGCAGGACTGAAAATCGCTAAAGAACTAAACATACGAGCATTACAGATCTTTAGTGATTCTCAGCTTATTGTATGCCAAGTCAAGAAGGAATTTCAAACGAAAGGGGGAAACCTGCCCGCTTACTTGTCAAAGGCTTGGGAACTTCTGTGTGAGCTCGATCACTATTCAATAAGCCACATTCCTCGGGAAGAGAATATGAAGGCAGATTCCCTCGCAAAGTATTCAAGTTCTGGTGAAGCTCAACTATTGGGATTGGTCCCCGTAGAAGTCCTTTCAGCACCAAGTATAGACGAGATGGATATTGACTGGATTATGAATGTATCTCAAGAACAAGAGTCATGGATGACTCCAATACTGGACTACCTACTCAGAGGTTCTCTGCCAGAAAATTCGATAGAGAGACGGAAGCTACTAAGGAAAGCCTCTCGCTATGTAATTCAGGATGGCCGATTATACAGACGGGGATTCTCAATGCCATTGCTTCGATGTGTATCCAGGGAAGAGTCCAAAACAATCCTAGCTGAGGTACATGGAGGAGAATGTGGTGATCATTCAGGTGGTCAAACATTAGCAAAGAAAATTCTCCGATACGGATATTTTTGGCCAGAAATTAATCATGATGCTGCAAGCTATTCCCGAAAGTGTGACAGATGCCAAAGATTTGCCAAAATTCCTAGAGCGCCTTCAACTGAACTCACACAAATGGTCAGTCTATGGCCATTTGCAATTTGGGGAATGGATCTCATTGGGCCGCTACCGACTGCCAAATCAGGGATTAAATATGCTATTGTTGCAGTTGATTATTTTACTAAATGGGCTGAAGCTGAACCATTGGCTACTATCACCTCTAAGAAGATGATAAGTTTCGTGACCAAGAATATCATTTGCAGGTATGGTGTGCCTCAGAAAATGATCACAGACAATGGTACTCAGTTTGAAAGCGAGGAATTCCAAGATTTTTGCAGGCGATTCAAAATCCAGAAAAGCTTTTCAGCAGTTGCTCATCCGCAAGCAAACGAGCAAGTGGAAGCAGTAAACAAGATCATCAAATCAACCATCAAAAAGCAACTTGAAAGAGCAAAAGGTGGTTGGGTCGATAAGCTACCACTTGCACTATGGGCATACAGAACCACTCACAAAACTGCGACTGGACACACTCCTTTCTCATTAGCATACGGGTCGGAAGCAATGATCCCGGTAGAAACAGAGGTTCCTTCACACAGAAGGATCCATTTCAACCAAGCAGAGAACGAAAGGCTACAGCTTGAAGCGCTAGACTTCCTTGATGAAAAAAGAGATGAGGCTAATCTCAGAATTGCAGCTCATCAGCAAAGAATAGTCAGACATTTTAATTCCAAAGTTCGCCAACGCAGCTTTGAGATTGGAGACCTAGTCCTGAAGAGAATTATGACAGCGACAGGTGTGTTTGGGCCAAATTGGGAAGGACCGTATGTAATAGGTCAGAAGCATCTTGACGGCACATTCAAACTCACCACTGTTGATGGAGATCAAATTCCAAGGGCATGGAACAGCAACCATTTGCGTCCATACTTTACTTGAAAATTTTGTTGAAATATTGTAAAAAGAATTATGAATGTATGATTCTTGTAATTGAAAGCAATTGTAAAACTGATGCAAGTAAATAATGAAAGAATATAAAGTGGATGTAGGCCCAATTTCCTGGCCGAACCACTATAAATCTTGTGTTCCTTATTATTATTACATGTTTGCTTTATTTTCGATATGAAAAGTACATAGAATGTATTGCTGAAATGTCGATTTAAATTTTTGCAGACAGTGGAAGTGAAACTTGCACATAAAAAGACCGAGTGATTCTCGCCAAATTTCAAGTCACAAAAGCCCCGAATTCAAATCCTAGATAGGAAGTACTTCAATTGAACGGCCTATGATTTCGACAGAAACGGGTCTTTGCTAATAAATTGAGATCGTTTGAACAAACAAACGTCCAATTAAGAAGCTAGTGCTCGTTCTCACGAAATTGCCTGACAATGAAGCGCACTTCCTTGGATTAAACAAGTCACTTAAAAAAAAAAAGAGGAGGCAGAGGATCATTGAAAAGGCATAAGCAAGTGAATAGAGGAACAACCAAAGCCATCATCGGCAGCACAAGTCCTCTTCGGAGACACAACTCTTCGGAGGATAAAGACCTCTAATGGGTCATACGCCACAAAAAAGAAAGTTCTCTACTCAACAAAAAAGATTGGAGGAGTCATGACCCTCCAACCATGAGAGAGTAACTTCCAGGCGATGAAAACCCTCTCTGAGGCATATTTCACCAGGAGTTGAAGTGTTATGACCGCTCTTCGAGAATTCACTTCACCAGAGTTGAAATGCAAACAAAATAAAAGCCCTCTTCGGAGGCCCATTTCACCAGGAGTTGAAGTGTTATGACCGCTCTTCGAGATTTCACTTCACCAGAGTTGAAATGTAAACAAAATAAAGGCCCTCTTCGGAGGCACATTTCGCCAGGAGTTGAAGTGTAACAACCGCTCTTCGGAATTTCACTTCACCAAAGTTGAAATGCAGAGACAAAATAAAGACCTTCCTGAAAGCCCACGTTTCACCGAGATTGAAATAAAACTTCCAAGTGTTGAAACGTGAAAAGGCTCTCTTCGAAGGCACAACTCTTTGGAGGTACACGTTTCACCAAGATTGAAATAAAACTTCCAGGTGTTGAAACGTGAAAAATCCCTCCTTAGAGGTACAACCCCCTCCCGGGGACACAATTCAAAGGAAAGACCTCTTCAAGGGCACAATCAAGAAGAAAGACCTCTTTGGAAGCCCACGTTTCACCAAGATTGAAATAAAACTTCCAAGTGTTGAAAACGTGAAAAGGCTTTCTTCAAAGGCACAACTCTTTGGAGGTACACGTTTCACCGAGATTGAAATAAAACTTCCAAGTGTTGAAACGTGAAAAATCCCTCCTCATAGGTACAACTTTGTATATATATATATATAAAAAAAAGAAGTTAAAGTGCCCTTCAGAGGTCCGCTTTACCACATAGAAGAATTCACTTGGTAAAATATGCACATAAGTAAAAGAAAAAAGTGATTTCTTCGAACGACAAAGCGTAGAAACTTATACGAAGGGAGTTATACTTTACAAAATTTTTCTTTAAAAAGAATAAAATAATTATTCTTTAGCAAATAAGAGTGCAAGTCCCCTCGAAGTATAAAATATTGCAGCAAGCTTAAGGTAAGGGGGCAACATGGTATAATGGTATAGCTGCATCAGTAAAGTAATACTCAAACAACATACCATAAGCCCGCTGCAATATCATATAAATAAACTTGTGCAAAAATGAATAATAAATGCATTCAAACAGAAGTCTGTACAAACAAAGGATCATTTTATTCAATTGAAATGCAGGTACAGGTTTCAAAATAAAGAAAAGCGGGGGCTGGTACCCGCACAATTCTCGACCAGTACATACAAAAGGCAAAAAGCTAAAATGTTCACTTCTTTTTACTACCTTTGGACCCTTTTCCTGGCCGAATGATTAGCTTTTCAGGCCGGTCAGTTGGCACAAGGGAAGAAGGAGGGGTAGGCGCAGCTGGTCCAACTTCTGGCTCCCCTTCAGTAACAGTGATTATCTTCCCCCTCCTCTTTGACGTTCCGTGCTTTTTCCTCCTCTTTGAGGAAGACTCACTTCCCGGTGTGGCAAGTTTAGATAAAGTTATGTCATCAGAAGGGGTCCGCTCCGGAGATATCTCACCTCCCTCAAGTCCCTCGTCTCTATGCTCTTGCGAAGCAATGGGATCGTCTAAACCGTGAAGGGCTTCTATTTGTTCCTCTTGCGACCCGGGCTGAGAAGCAGAAGGAGGAGCCACCTGGAGAGACGGAGGAGGGATAACCGGAGGAGGAGAAATCTGAGCGGTGCTTGATACTTTCTCTGTAGAAGAAAAGAGGTTAAAGTCAGTAAAGAGAGGAGATGAAGGCTCATCAAGGTTGAGAAAATAGTCAAGGAGCTCATTAAACCCATGTGAAATAAATGAGCAATCCACTTGAGCGAAATTTACAGTGGAATTACCTGCAGAAGTTGTCTTTATTACATCAATTTCATAGTCCGGGGCTTCAGCACTCTCTTGCGATTCATCTGTGACTTGAGTAATTTTGGCCCCGGTATCAGTTTGAGCAGGGATCGGTACATAAGAGCTAGAGCCAATAATGCCAGCATCGGCCGAAGTTGAAGGAGGGACAGGAACAGTCAAATTTGTTTCTTTTTCTTGATGCTCTTCCCCCACTATTTCAACCCGCGATCTGGCGAGTTGCTCCTTCCCTCTGGCAAGGGCTGCGCGAGCCTCAAAGTCTAAGTAGTGCACCTCCAACTCCTCTTCAGTGTACCCGGCCCCTTTAAACATATCTAGTGCGGCCTCCCACACTTCGGCCAGGGTAATCTCATACTTGGGGCCCAGGAATGCAAGACTGCCACGCCTTAATATACATTGCAAGTAGAAATCAAATAGTGTCGAGCCAATATCAGCTTTGGTAGCTTCATGGGCCTCTTCAGCTGTAATTCTACCCGCAACAGCCTCATCCCGCTCTCTCTCGACTTTGGATAACTGGGCTTTCAATTTTTCAATCTCTGCAGCCTGAAGGCCAGTTTGTCCTCGTAACTAAGTAATATCAGTACGGTTGCCATCTATAATCTGCTCCAACTCATCAGCCTTGGCCTCAGCATCCCTTTGCGCGGCATGAGCATCCCGCACCTGTTGAAGAAGCACACTCTCCCTTTGAGAATAAGAAGTGGAAGAAGTAGCAAGCTCCTCTTTAAGTTTCCCAACTTCTGCCTCAAGTTTCTCATTATAATCGGCAATACTCCTCATTTCTGCATCATGCTGTTTAAGGATCTTTTGCCATTCAGTTTTTTCGTTCTCCATGGTAAGCATAGCTTCGAGATTGGCCCTATTCACCCTTTGGAGCTCATCAACGGGTTTCTGCCAAGATGACATCCTCTCAATATCGGTTCTGACTGCATCAAGGTTCCGTAGCATAGCACTTTTATCTATGGGAACCAGATCGAGGTCAAAGCGAACTCCTTTTAAACACCAATTACGAAATCGGCGTTGAAGAGTGGCTGGACCTGGTCCAACTTGGTAAGATGGCCTATTGATGATTGCTTGGATATCAGTAGGGGAAGGGGCAGGAGATTGAGAAGAAGTAGGAGCAGTAATCTTCTCTGAAGGCGTAGGCATTGGCTCCTCAATAACTTTGGCTCGTTTGCTCGAGTCATCAGTTGTGTGACTCTTCCCTCTATCATCATGAGATTTGCGTTTAACGGAGTCACTCTCTCTGTGGGAGGAATCATGTCGACTATCTGGTCTTCCAAAGCGTTCTTCATAATCACGTCTTTCCCGAGCCTTCCGGGCTGCCCTTTCTTCATCAGTCTCTCTATGAACAGGAGGATAGGATTGATAGCCATACTGGCTGCGTTTCCCATATCGCTGAGAGTCATCATAGTACGAGCTGCCTCGCCTCATTGGTAAACCTAAAATTTAAAAAAAAAGAAATAAAACTTGAGAATCCTTCAAACGTTAAAAAAAGAGAGAGCATAAAAGTGCCAGGAATTCTAAGTGTGTGTGATGTGCAAACTACGCGCATCAATCTACGAACCACTCTTTAATTGGGGAGTAGTTGTGGGTGTAATAGATAGCGTCAACTCTTGAGTCGACGACGACTTTTGCAAAGTAGAAGTAGCTTCAACCACTGAAGAAGAAATCCCGGCAGTGATAGGATCTTCTTTAAAGATCTCTTGTGAAGTAGCAAAAAGGTCGCTCAGTCCTTCGAAAGTATCGTCCCTGCTCTGCTTAACAGGACTGGATTTCTCAGCTTTTTCACCAGATTCTTGTGAATGATGGGAAGATCCCTGAGGCTCTTCTTCCTCGATAACCGGGGCAAGTTTGTCAGATGGCCCCGCAGCATCAACAGAAGTGGAACACTTCACTAGCGAAGCCTCAGGAGCAGGTCCTTTAGATATGGATGTGCTAGTAGAAACTGAGGCATCCAACACTCTAGCTGGGGAGTCTGGAATTTCATGAGGACGCGTAGAACGAGAAGTATGCAAAAGTCCGTACTGATGCAAAAATTCATCTTTCAACAGAAATTGAATATCTCTCTCCTCAACCGGCACGGCCTTAAGCCTCTCAAAAGTCGACTTGTGACTGGGATTCCTAGAGGGAGGAGGCAGCGCTGAAAATAAAAAGAAGCAGAGTTAACACTTAGCAGGTCAGTCTCACAAAGGCCAGATAACAAACGAAGAAAGGATGGGTGATCTTACTTCCTTCCCTCCACAGAGCATAAAACCCCGGGGGGCAACGAACGAAGAAGAACTGGGTTAGAAACCCGTGAGCAGTGTCAGGAAGGCCAACAATTAATTTGCGGTTTCGGACGCTTCTCACAACAGTAATAGAAGGATGATCTTTGGTCCGGGTAAAGGAGCATAAGTAACAAATTTCATCAAAGCTCGGAAGTCGATCAAGTGTTCTCCTAAATAGCACACACAACCCCATTAGAATGGCGTAGCCATTGGGGTGTAGTTGGGATGGAGCAATGGCCAATTGATGAAGAAGTTGTTGGAAAAAGTCATTGAAAGGAGGAACGCCCCCACTTAGGCACATTTGTCGGTTAACTGTCACAAAGCCAGAAGGTGCTATGTCAGCAGTGTTACTTCTCTCAGGAAGAATGGCATCTGATTCAGCAATGCCAAACTGAGCACACAGCTGGCGAAAAACTTTGTATGATAGTGTAGTAGGAACTCTTTCGGGAGGATTAACTAGTGGAGCTGGAAGAACAGTTGCCTCTCCCGTCTGAACTGTTGCATCTTCTTCCTGAGAAGTCATTCTACACAAGCAACTGGATATTCAAATATGAAGGTGCACGTTTCCTAAAAGTGTGAAGTGTCGTGCAAAACTGATAAAAATAACAAGTAAATATAACTGGAATTAAACTGGTCGACGATTGATCGACTACGGTAATTTCAGAACTTGTTAATTTAAAGTTCAAGCATAATATTAGTGCAGGCTGGTCAGTTTCAATTGACTATTTCAGTGTTGCTTTAATATTCTACTTGAAATCGATAGCATTTCGTTCACACAATTTATTTAAGTTAATTATCTGTTATTAACTAATCTGTCATTTGATGTGGGCAGTCGATGGCAGTATATTCGTCCCAATTTTCTGTAAATATCATATTAAACAGATTGTTAACCCACAAGTTAAAGTAATCTGTAAAAGAATGCAGCAAAGTTCAACAGTTCAAAATCCATACAACAGTTCAAGGTCTAAGCAGAGTTTAAAAATGCAAGTGCTGAGTCGTAGACGACTCAAGAGCTAAGTCGTAAACGACTCAAGTGCTAACTCGGCAACAACTTAAGTGCTAACTCGTCTACGAGTTAAGAATTTTTCCTTCGGGTTAAGTTAAGTCGTTGGTTCTCTGGTTGACTCGTCCACGACCTAAAGGATTATGAGGAGAGACAAGATAGGTCACTTCACTTTTGAGTCATTGATGCCTTGAGTCGGTAGTCCTTTGAATCGTGAGTCATAAAAGAGAGACAAGACTTCAAGTCAGAAAGATACGAATTCTTCTAAGTCTTAACTCAGTTACGACCTAAAACTCATGCCTCAACTAGTCGAATAACCTTATCTCCACTCCTAAACCCATAAACCGTCTCACCCCTAAACCGATGAACCCACTAACTATTATCTCGTCTTCTCCAAACCCCTAACAACCTAAAAAAATAAAAAATATATAATATATTGAAACCCATTATCTTCTCCTCGCGAATTATCCAAAACCTAATCAAACTTCCTCGAGCTCACCAGCAATCGATCGTGGCAACAATCATGATGAAGCGTGGTATAAGGAACTGGATTAAAGTTGTCAATGAGGAGTCCAGATTCGCAAGTTAATGGCTATCGCGGAATCAAATGAACTGCGGATTTACTTACGCGATGCGATGATGAGGATTATAGGGACTGAATCAACGGTAGGATGAACTGGTTGAATTTGTTTCCGAAAGCTCGAGGACGTGTTAATGGCAGAAATAGCTCAGGGGTAAGTAATGAGAAGAAGGAAATAGGAGGAACGACCCAAGCATTTTATACCTCAGGGAAGTGGAACTCGAATCGGCACACCCGGGTTATGATGAGTCGAAGCACACGACTTACGACTTAAGGCATGTGCTTCGAGGGGCAAGTGTTAACCCAGTTTCCTCTACGAGTTAAGGAGTCTACGAGATAAGGATCTACGACTTAAGGCCTCTACGAGTTAAGGAGTCTACGAGATAAGGATCTATGACTTAAGGTCTCCACGAGTTAAAGAGTCTACGAGATAAGGATCTACGACTTAAGGCCTTCACAACCTAAGAACATTACGGCCTAACGACCTAAGGTCTGCACAATCTTACTAGTTAAGGGTGGCACGACTTAAGGAAGTTTACGACTCAAAAGATAAGTTTACGACATACGACTTATGACGACATATGACTTATGACGACATACGACTTATGACGACATACGACTTATAATGAGATAACCCTATGACTCATACTAACATCAAGGAAGGTTGCACTGGTTAACTCGTGAACGGCTCAGGACTTGTGTTATTCATCTAAATGGGAGCCTAGCTTTGGACCAAGCAGTGAGCTAATCCAGTAGGTCGGCCGCAACCTACTATGAGTCGTGAACGGGTTATGGCTCATCATGAGTCGTGTACGAGTCATGACCTAATTCCGAGAAATGCCTATAAATACGATCCTAGCTCCAACTAGAAAAGGACTTTTGGCTCATTTTCTTCAAACGCCGTTACTCTGCTGCATTCCAAACCAATCCAATCCAACACTTGAAGCTCTCAAGACATTAAGAACGCTACAAACAACTTCAAGAAGAGATCACATACATCCAACATGGATTCGAAAACTCTCATCTTCATCGAAGTTTAAGCTACTTGTTCTAAGTCTCTTGTAATTCAAAGTGTATTGTATTTGGGAAGAATTGTATCAGCTTGTAACGAGATCATTAATAAAAGTACTTAAAGTGGACGTAGGCTATACCCTTAAGCCGAACCACTATAAAGTTGTTGTTGTTTACCGCTTTTCTGCTATTATCTGCTTGTAATCTGTTCCCGAGTCGTCGGGTGGTGCTTTCACAACTGCAACTCATACACCGGGGTGTTAGCGTTCAAATTTTAGCGTTAACATATAATTTTCTATCCTATGGCCAAGTAATTATTTATTTCAATTAAATGTCAAGGATGAATATATATCACTTAAACCAATCATAGTGTCATATGTATGCATAACAGGTTATATATAAGCAAATAAACATCCAAACATTTAAATATCAACCAACAGCATCCATCGAAATAAATCATCCAATAGACAATACAATTCATGGCAATTTCATAGTTATCAATGTCAGATAATTTAATCGCAGTTCAATTTCAATTTCAATTTAACTGTCAATTTAATTTTCAATGGTTAATTCAAATGACAATCTATATGACAATTAAATTCTATCAAACAACGACAAATAAAATTCATATCACTTTATAATATCAAATTTAACTAGCATAAAGATATTCAGTACGTTGTGAGCGTTATAAAACACTCACCTTGATTTTTCGATTTTAAATCAAATCGAACGACGTTCGATTTAACCCAAAATTTTCTCTAGCTCCAAACGACTCCAATCCAATTCCATAGCGTAGTGCTCGTCCATACGATTCCATCTCTTTCGTGCGTTTTCGACCTCGTATGAACAAATTATAGCTTTACAAAGTTTGAACGATTTAAATATAACTAAAATATACAATTTCCTTTATTATTTTTTTACCCTAAACAATCAGGGCCGCACGTCCTTTTGACCCAGATCCAAACCGTTCGTTTCTTCATCTTCCCCAACGCGTAACCCTCCAGGCAAATTCGAACCCACGGCCGCCGTCTGCCTCCTAATTTTCGCACGCAAATCATTGACCTCCACCACGATCAAGCTCCACCAACGGAAGCGTCTGCTCGAGACTCAACCATGGCCTGGACCCCCAAGCACTCGGTCGCCTCCTCTGGCCGAAGCACGAGCACGAACGGTAGCACATTACACTCGATTTGCCGATGATTTCCTCCGCTATAATCGATCATATGCGTATGGATTCGAAGAGCTCGCGAAGCTCTTCAATCTTCGTGTTAGAGGTTTCTTGTATTGATTAACGGATTTAAAGAAATTAGAAAGGGAAGATTCGAACGTTCTTGGCACTTCAAAACAATAGTGGCTGCTGCGTATAAAGGAATTAGGGTTTGAGAAATGAAGCGTGAAGGGTTCCTTTTATAGAATTTCAACGAAAAACACTATTCATTCTGGATTTTCGAACTTCGATTTACGCGCGGTGACCGGCGACTCTGGGGTTTATCCCGCGTTCCGAACACAATGGAACAGGTTTTGAAAGCTAAACCGATCGTCTGTGCGAGTTACAGCAATAAACGATCAAATTTAAATTAAACCGATTAGACGAATTTCTAGGCATTTTGGCTCGTCTCGGACAAACGCTAAATCTGATTGACATGAAATTTGAAATCTTGTAACAATATCACATTACGGATCCGATGAAACTAGTTTCGTTGAAATCCGAGACTGTTTGAAAAATGGCTATTTTTAACTCATCAATTAAATATTAAAATATTCAATTTTCACAAATTTACTTTTAATTCGATTTTAAAAGTTCTACAACATCATTCTAACTTTAATATGATAAAATAAAATTTTATAAATCATTTTTAGTCGTATTAAACCCATTATTCAATTATCCAATAAATTCCAATTTTAAAATCTTGTTAACTCTATTATAATCCCGATATAACTTACATTCTCTTTGGAAACCAATTTGAATCATATTAAATCAAATTTTAATTATTCACTCTATTTTCATATATTAAATTTCATTACCAAATTAATCATATCAAATTCGGAATTTAATTATTAAAACATTTGTATTATTAAATTTAAACAAATTTTATTATTCTTGAATGACTATCCATTGAGATATTCAAAATGAACTTAAAATTTAACCTTTGAAACAAATTAAAATTATAGAACAACCATTTCCATTATACGATTATTCAATTCCCATTATTAAATTATTCAATAAATTCCAAATATAAAATTTAAACAATTTCGCTTATCCAATAATTCATTATCTTTTGAAATATTGAAATTGACTAATAAGATTCAACTTTTAAAACCAATTCACAATTTAGAACAGTATTTTCATTTACAATTATTCAATTATTCAATAAGTTTTAAATATTTAATTTAAACAATTTACCTGTTTAATATTCAATATTTGATTTTTAATAGATTTTACTTATCAATCAATTACTCTATTATACCCAATGAATTTCAACATTTATTATCCTATTCAACTATTGATTTCAAAGGCATTCGCTAAGTAGCATTCATTTTTCATTACTTGGATAATTATTGTTGCAATTCATTCCAGTTATTATTTTTCCAAACGAATTACAAAAATTTTTCTAACATTAAATCACGAAATCTTTTAAATTAGCTATTTAAATTATCGAAAATTTACGGGTCGTTACACTCTCCCCCACTCAAAACTTTTCGTCCCCGAAAAGGAAAAAGAAGGGAAAATGAACTAAGTATAGAATTCAACATTAGATATATTTTATTCAAAGTTACCAACTTATAAAACAATGTAAATCCTCTTATAAAGTCATTACTACACTTCCACTAAGTTACTCTGAACGGCTTTCTAACTTTAAAAGTAAGTTATCAAACAAGTTATAAAAAAAATTTAAAACTTGAAAAATCTTCTAAAACCCAGATTTTACGGAAAATTTCGGCAGAGTCTCCTTTGCGCGGCTCGATCGGTACAGCTACAAAACGCCTCTACGTGCCCCAAACCAACAAAAGAAAATCAAAAGCCAAGTGGCTCATCAAAAATCACCAAATCCAATGACAAAATAAACATGTATCTTATATCTTATTAGCGAGCATATACGACTAATATAGCGCGAAAGCGAGCTCCAAATGCGAAGAAAGCGCAATCCGCACCTACTAAACACTCAACAAACAATGAGAATCATGCATATATGAAAATAGTATCAATATACACAATATAGCAACATAACAACTACATGTGCCAACATAGCAAATGCAACAAACAACAAATGCATCCATCAATCAACTATCATCCACTATCATCCAACGAATCCATAACCAATCAATATAAATTCACTTCTCATTAATATTTATTGACTTGGTTTTCAATTTTAATCACAGTTGATTCATTAACGTTGGATTTTACTAACATTCATTCTCAACTCAATTTGTTAACATTCACTAATTTATATTTACATTAGTTCACTTCCAATTTGAATCAAATTAAATTCTTTTAAATTCATTTAACTTCCAATTTGATTTCAATGATTTATAGCTTTCAATTTCATTAACACTTAATGAATTATATACAATCAACTAACAATCAACTAACAACCAAATCATACCCAACATAACCAAATTATTAATTTTACATTCAATTTGGTTTATCTCTTTTATATATATCCTGTTATATAGTTTTAAAAGAATCATTTTATATTAGGCATCTTAAATTCTCAATATTAACTTTAATTAAGTCCGTAAGCCATACATATATCATTCGTGAGCAATATCAATCTAATCGCTTATTTGATCACACAATTTCACTTCCAACTAGTATCGTTCACCTGACTCTCTAGTGCGGACTCAGATTTGGTTCCTTGATTGGAAACTGTTACTCTCCATGCATAGCCATATACTATGATAGAGAATTCCAGAATCAAATTAAAAATCCATATCCAGGGTTCGCCGTCGAAAATCGAGTGAAAAATCCTAACTTGGATCGATATAAATCATCTCGAAATTTTGTGCTCGAATTTGGATCAAATCGTTATGCAAATAAAATAATATACGTACAATCTCACGTATTACCTTCCAATGGATTTCTGTCCAATTTATCTATACTAAATTATTTTATTGACTTTCATTTTATTTACAGTTAATTATTCACAATCCATTATTTAGTTAATATATCTATTTCTTTACATAGCATACTTTTCAACATTATCTTTTCTTATACATCATATCAAAGAATTTGTTTACTCGAGTTCATTTTAAACATTCTATATAATTTAATTAAACTCAATTTCATTTTCCAATTGATTCTTAGCTATAAAAAATTCCTTTGTTTACATTTATTGCATTTTCATAATTTCCGTTAATAACGAATTCATTTGTGAAACATTTTATTAACCGGCACTTTAGTTTATTAATCATCCTATAAAAGTCTAACCTCTCCTAAATGACTTTTCTTAGTTTACAGTTATCTTAAAGGTTACGAATTCAAAAAAAAAAATTTCTATGCAATTTATATTTATTTTCTATAACCAATTTACAAAAGATATTATACAATTCGTTTGTCTTCTTTCTTAAGTTCACTTACTTGTTCCATTAATCCATTCATCATTTCATGCTATATTTAAGTATATAACATTTTTATCACAACCAAAATTTTCATTTGTATACATTTTAATTCCTTTTAAGTTCCTTACTTGTATACTTCAATTTTTCAGGTTCTGTTTATTTGTACAACATCTCATTACATATCCAAAACATCATTTTAACTTTTAATATTCGTTAAGTTTTGTTATATGTTATCAGAATGCAAATTTTGTATTATACAAATTTATAGGATTTCATTTTTACTTAATTAGAATGTACACAAATTTGATTTATTTAAATCCTCTTTACCTTTCAATTTTAAAGTTTTCCCAAACAATAAGCTTAGATATCTTAATCCTCTTATTTTATAAATTCTGGTTATTCACATTCCATTCAAATAATTTGAAATTATTAATTAACAGAACTTAGAAATTTAAATGCCCGGTTCTTTTCAAATCGTTTGAAATAAATATATACACTTATATCTTTAATATATCAAATCATACCTTTGGAGTTTAAACCAAAATCCATTTACCCAAAATAATTTAGAAGAAAAGCAAAGCTTCTTAGAAGTCTCCTCCACTTTGAGACTCGAAAATGAACGTCGATGATGCTGCGCAGTCATCACCGAAATTATTTTCCAGCGACATAAGAGAGGAGTACTGAATTCATTCCTTCTTAAAATCCTTTCAAAATATTTCTCATAAATATTTCCAACTAATATTACGATATATTTTCTTCAAAGCTTTGAAAACCATTTTCAAGATCTCCGGGTCTTAAATTCAATATTTTCCATTTATTATAAGTCACCTTTATAAAACATTCTTATAGGATTTTCTTTCTTAAAACATTTCACAAGTGTTTTATCATTGTTCATTTTGTAGTTCACCTTACTTATTAAATTACAATGTCCAATTAATGATAATAACTGATATTATCATTATTAACAACCAGGTAAGCAAGATAAGTCATAATAATTTCTTAAAATAAATCCTTTATATACAAAATATAATTAGGGCAAAAGTATCATTTACCCAATTTCAAAACAATACTATGTCGAATTGTTCTGTTTAAGTGTTTAGAGATCCCTATCAATGACGTTAATTACTCGTATTGACCAGAATCCATAAGCCACTCAACAAATCAACCGACACAATATAAAACATTTTATATCACTAACAAATACGCTCTCTCTCATATATATATATATATATATATATATATATATATTCACTCAGCGACTCATCATAGGGTATTACTACCCTACTTATAAAGAGTCATACCCCACAAAGCTAAGGTTATCGCTAAACCTGGCTCTGATACCAACTGTAACGACCCGCCTTTTTGGACAGTTTAAACCGACGATCAAACACACATGCCGATTCCAATCCATTCAAAAGGGCAGTTGGTTATTAGGGGTAAATAGGAAAAGAAAAGAAAGAGAAATAAAGGAAAAGAAACAACACAGAATCTCGCAGCGGAACGATAAAATATAATAGTCAAATATACAGTTCATGAAGCCATTAACTATACTTTGACAATTATTTATACAACATTTATCAGAGTTATACATATACAACAGAACAATTAAAATAATGCAGCAGATAACATGATGCAAGGGTAATAATAGTAATAGTACACCAAATCTTCGTCTTCATCCTCCAGAATAGATCTTCAAAAATCTGAAAAACTCAGGACTGACCCGAGCGTAATGAAAAGACAAACACTCGAGTCAGGACTAAAATATCCTTATGAAAGTTAAATCCATCGTAAATAAATATGAGTGTAACGGCGTCAGAGATGTTTACGGGGTTTGACATCTCATATCCAGTGTCAACGTGCGTGCAATAACTCAAGAGATGTTACGGGATTTTCCATCTCTTAAGGATCCATTAAAATATCTACTATGTAGTAATGTACGCTAAGTAGATAATGCCTATCAGTAATATAAAGTATCAAAATAGCGTTAAGGCGTTACCATAATCCCCCTTAACACATTTTTATAATGCCATAGTCTATACAGCACCGTAAGCCCCACCGTAAACTGGTGGTTATCAGAGGGTACCCCATAGGTATAACACAAAACATAACGTAGTGGTCGCGAATAGGATAATCAGTATGACAAGGTACATGAGGCGATACCAACTAGGACACTAGTAGTTGCGTGATCCGGACTGATGCTGGGCATAGCCAGCAGCTACCCCAACACCGCGAAACAACACTCCCAAATTAAGGTGTGCATCCAAATCACATCACAAATGTAATAGATATGGTATCGAAGAAGTGTGTCCGCTAGAGGTGGCGAACCTCAATGGCCCGGCGCGGCTCCTGTTTTAGTCATGTCAGGGGTCATCCATTCTCTTTCTTCAGTCAACGCGTTCACCAAACCATCCACTTCATTCTGGATCAATACTCCGCGTATAATAGTTATTAAAGTGGTTTTCGGTATCGACAGAGAGTATGTCCATATCCGATCCCGGTCTCTTTAATAACTACGTATTATTACACTGTTGGCTCTTTTATATTTCAAATCGATTCATAATTGATATCATAATATCATATTCGCTTCAAAAATCAAATCCTTTCAAATATCATCGTATCTATTCAAACGTAAGATTCCGTTTCAAAGATCATTTTTCGCATCAATATCTCATTTCGATTTCAAAATCATTTCGAATTTCAATTTAGGTTGCAACTTCATTTAACCCAATTCGTATTTAAATTCAAGATTTAAATATAAACATTTCACCTTATTGACCGGCTTAGAATTTTAGAAAATAGTTTTAAGTTGTTTAAAAGTAGTTTTAAATAATTAAAATAGCTGAAAATACTTAAAATCTTAAAACGGATTTGAAATAGATAAATTAGTTTAAAATAATTTAAATTGGGTTAAGTAGATTTAAAATAGATTAAAATAGTTTAAGTATTCAAAATGGTTTATATAACCGAGTAATTTGGAAACAAAATAAAGCAGCTTCAAAACCAATCCATTTCAATTATAACTTCCCAATTCAAATCAATTTCAATTTCCATTCTACCGATTCAATTTTGATTTCAATTCAAAACAATGCCAACTTTGACTTCAAATCAATTCAATCTACATTCACCTTCAATTAATTCAATTTCAATTTATATCGATTCGGAGCTTGATTTTTCAAAATATCAATTTATAATACTTAACAAAATTTGCCAATAATATTCAAGTTTAAAACCAATTTCGAATATGATTCAATTCCAAGCTCGATTTCAAAATATCATTTTTATATCGCTTTTACTTAGTAATATCCAAAGCCCGAATTTAGGTTCAATCTTTAAACAAATAAATTTTCGAAATTCAATCATATCCCGATTTTTAAATTCCAAAGTCTCCACTTTAATTATTAACAATTTCTTTTAACCAAAATTTTATTTCAACATTCCAAACTCAATTTTTCGATAAATTCGATTTCTATAAATTGATTTCTATTTATAACTTTTAAATCAAAACATTTAAATACATTTCAAATCGACGATTTTAAAAATCATTAATTTAGCCAATTCGGTGTCCGTATATAATTTTCTATCCTATGGCCAAGTAATTATTTATTTCAATTAAATGTCAAGGATGAATATATATCACTTAAACCAATCATAGTGTCATATGTATGCATAACAGGTTATATATAAGCAAATAAACATCTAAACATTTAAATATCAACCAATAGCATCCATCGAAATAAATCATCCAATAGACAATACAATTCATGGCAATTTCATAGTTATCAATGTCAGGTAATTTAATCGCAGTTCAATTTCAATTTCAATTTAACTTTCAATTTAATTTTCAACGGTTAATTCAAATGACAATCTATATGACGATTAAATTCTATCAAACAATGACAAATAAAATTCATATCACTTCATAATATCAAATTTAACTAGCATAAAGATATTCAGTACGTTGTGAGCGTTATAAAATACTCTCCTTGATTTTTCGATTTTAAATCAAATCGAACGACGTTCGATTTAACCCAAAATTTTCTCTAGCTCCAAACGACTCCAATCCAATTTCATAACGTAGTGCTCGTCCATACGATTCCATCGCAACTGGTTTCATGCGTTTTCGACCTCGTATGAACAAATTATAGCTTTACAAAGTTTGAACGGTTTAAATATAACTAAAATATACAATTTCCTTTATTATTTTTTACCCTAAACAATCAGGGCCGCACGTCCTTTTGACCCAGATCCAAACCGTTCGTTTCTTCATCTTCCCCAACGCGTAACCCTCCAGGCAAATTCGAACCCACGGCCGCCGTCTATCCCCTAATTTTCGCACGCAAATCATTGACCTCCACCACGATCAAGCTCCACCAACGGAAGCGTCTGCTCGAGACTCAACCATGGCCTGGACCCCCTAGCACTCGGTCGCCTCCTCTGGCCGAAGCACGAGCACGAACGGCAGCACATTACACTCGATTTGCCGATGATTTCCTCCGTTATAATCGATCATATGCGTATGGATTCGAAGAGCCCGCGAAGCTCTTCAATCTTCGTGTTAGAGGTTTCTTGTATTGATTAATGGATTTAAAGAAATTATAAAGGGAAGATTCGAAGGTTCTTGGCCGTTCAAAACAATAGTGGCGGCTGCGTATAAAGGAATTAGGGTTTGAGAAATGAAGGGTGAAAGGTTCCTTTTATAGAATTTCAACGAAAAATACTATTCATTCCGGATTTTCAAACTCCGATTTACGCATGGTGACCGATGACTTTGGGGTTTATCCCGCGTTTCGAACACAATGGAACAGGTTTCGGAAGCTAATCCGATCGTCTGTGCGAGTTACAGCAATAAACGATCAAATTTAAATTAAACCGATTAAACGAATTTCTAGGCGTTTTGCCTCGCCCCAGACAAACGGTAAATCCGATTGACATGAAATTTGAAATCTTACAACAATATCACATTACAGATCTGATGAAACTGGTTTCGTTGAAATCCGAGACTTTTTGAAAAATGGCTATTCTTAACTCGTCAATTAAATATTAAAATATTCAATTTTCACAAATTTACTTTTAATTCGATTTTAAAAGTTCTACAACATCATTCTAACTTTAGTATGATAAAATAAAATTTTACAAATCATTTTTAATCATATTAAACCCATTATTCAATTATCCAATAAATTCCAATTTTAAAATCTTGTTAACTCTATTATAATCCCGATATAACTTACATTCTCCTTGGAAACCAATTTGAATCATATTAAATCAAATTTCAATTATTCACTCTATTTTCATATATTAAATTTCAATATCAAATTAATCATATCAAATTCGGAATTTAATTATTCAAACATTTGTATTATTAAATTTAAACAAATTTTATTATTCTTGAATCACTATCCATTGAGATATTCACAACGAACTTAAAATTTAACCTTTGAAACGAATTAAAATTATAGAACAACCATTTCCATTATACGGTTATTCAATTCCCATTATTAAATTATTCAATAAATTCCAAATATTAAATTTAAACAATTTCGCTTATCCAATAATTCATTATCTTTTGAAATATTGAAATTGACTTATAAGATTCAACTTTTAAAACCAATTCACAATTTAGAACACTATTTTCATTTTATAGTTATTCAATTATTCAACAAGTTTTAAATATTTAATATAAACAATTTACCTGTTCAATATTCAATATTTGATTTTTATTAGATTTTACTTATCAATCAATTACTCTATTATACCCAATGAATTTCAACATTTATTATCCTATTCAACTATTGATTTCAAAGGCATTCGCTAAGTAGCATTCATTTTTCATTACTTGGATAATTATTGTTGCAATTCATTCCAGTTATTATTTTTCCAAACGAATTACAAAAAATTTTCTAACATTAAATCACAATTTTTTTTAAATTAGCTATTTAAATTATCGAAAATTTATGGGTCGTTGCAGAATATATATGGTTGACAGGTCAAATATTCTTTCCATCAGCATACTTTCTTTCAGCATCAAAGCTTTTTGGGTCTCCTCTGCAAATCACTGTAGCTCATCTGCTACACGCAACCATCGCCTCCTGTTCCCTTCATTTTCGTTTTATAAAATCTCGTTACTAAATTCATTTGCAAAAAAAATAAAAAAATTGATATACATATACCTATTTTAAAGTTGCTAGTTTATTTCTTTACAATGGATTTAGTGATTAACTTGTTTTATTAACTTATTTAAATATTTCAGGTACTAAATGGTTTAAAGGAAAGTATTTTAAATTAAATAATTAGTTAATTAAATATTAATTAATTATTCGATCAAATTAAAGATTAATAAACCATAAATGTTTATACAAGGTCTAAAATCATGAAGAAACAAGCCGATTGGAATGGACTGCAAACAACAAAATAAAGTGAGTTAATCTCACTCTTCTGGATTGTTGTTTAAATTCAAATGGTTAAATTTAAGTAATTGGTTGAATGATTGAATTGATTTGATGTGCTATATTATATATAGTAGTATATAGTATATATTGGAGTGATTGATTCCCCGCATTATATAGCGGACGAGACCCTATGCGCCGTATAATTGCAGATGATATTATATAAATCCCATATACCACGATATTCCACCTCGAAGTGGAATTGGTAATATTGTATTGTGCTAACATCTATGGATGCAGGGAAACATGGTTAGAGGGATCCAACGGGATTCCTCAAATTTATTTAGACTGTTTTAATATTCTATGATTTGGCCATTGATAATTTTTGATAAATTATATTGGTAACAGAAATGTTGGATGCTATGTTTGATTGAAAATATTTGGGTGTACTGAGTTACCAAAAATATATAGATTGGATTTTTGAAAAGAAAATTAAAAGAGAGAATTTGTAAATAAATTGGTTATTGAAAATTTGGGATAAATTGAAGAACGAATTGGAAAAGAATGAAAGTGATTTTAAAATTCTAATTAATAAGTTCCGAGTATGGAAAAGAGGATTTTGAATAGACAGAGTAATAATGAATTTTAAAACTTAAGTGATGTTATTCAAAGGAATAAAAGAATTCACTTTAAAATTCAAGGTTTAAATTTATTTGAAAGGATAAAGAAGGAATTTGAAAAATATGAAATTGGTATTTTCAGTTAAAAAGATGTTAAATCATAATTAAGGAATAAAATCCGAAGTTAATGGATTTTGAAATAAATTGAGTAAGTAAAGGAATTTATTTCAGAATGGAGTAAATTGGGAATCGATTTGGAAATTGATTTAAGTGTTTGAAATTGGAAATTTAAAGGAGAATGTGACTATAAACTGGGTATGTAAGTGAAACAGATATTAATGGATATTTAGAAGTATAAATTTCACGGTGGAAATTTATTAAAGGAATGGGTAAATTTATTTAAAAATAAATAGTGGTTTATTTTTAAAAGATGTGAAAGAGAAGCGAATTTCCCTGGATAGCCAAGTACGATTTCAAAACAAATTCATAAGTATAATTTAAAAGTTGTTTTAAAAAGTATGTTTTAGAAAATTTATTATTTTTTAAATATTTAAATTTTAAACTAAATATTTTTCAAATTTATTTTTGTAGTAATTATTTAAAGGTGACTTGGTATTATGTTTTAAAAAGAAAAGAATTTAGTTTTATATTTTTTTAAAAGTAGTTTTACTTCAAATATTCTTAAAGTATATATTTTGAATAAGTATTAAAGTAATTTTTAAATTAAATGTCTTAAAATATAATTTATAATAAAGTGTTTTAAATTATTTTAAAAATCTAAAGTATTATACTTGGTGTTTTCAATGGAAATAAATATGTGGGAATTTATTACATGAGAAGAGTGTGGTTTGAAAACTGTTTTTAGAAAGGTTTGAAGAGTGGAAATATATCTTGTGGAGATATTTTGAGATTAATAAATAATTTGGAAAATTATTTATGTTAGATAGTTGTTTGTAAATGTTAATTAATAGTTAAATAACCAACTATCAATATTGGACAATGCGCTGATCGTTTCGAAGAGACAGGGATCAGAATTAAATTCACGAAAACCACTTCGATCCGGTATGAACATTTTTGTGTGGAAAAAAAGAGTTTGGATTCGAAGGAGGAGCAGTGAAGTGCAAGGTCTAGTCGCTACTAATCCCGAGGTGATTCCAATGGATGTAGTAGGAGTAGTTCCTTCGGTTATGTTCGAACCCGGAAAGGATTTGTATGGATGAATGCTTTCTGAACATCGTCAGGTGGGTGATGAGCATTCTAAGAGATGTGTTCTAAAAAGGTAACGCTTAGCCTCGAGCCTCATCAACCGGGAATGACTGAAAATCAGGGGATATGCAGCAAGGCTAAGTAGGTAGCACCCATTTGGGTAAGGTCATCCCTGTCTAGATGTCCCTTTTTATTTCGGCTTAGTGGGCTGTTGCTGATCCCAACCGCGGGGTGATCTTACTCGGGATTATCCAGTAAGGGGTAGTCCCGGTCTTGTTTTGCAGGGGATTAGGAGTAATCATCGGTACGGTGATCTAGGCCACGTACTGTGACAGGTGGTACCCCAGTGCCTAGTCATTAGTTAGAAATCCATTTTCCCTATGCGCCATTTACGGTTTTGTTTGTATTACCCACGATTGTGGCTAGTATGCTGGAATTTAATTAATGTAACAATTTCGGCTATTTTAATTAGTATTTGTAACTAGATCCTATTATAATATCAGAGGATTTTAATAAAAAGTGTTTTGGCTATCGTAAGGTAAAAACTCGACATGTTTATTTATGATGTGGTCTTACGAGATGCTTTTGTTTTCAAAGGATTTTGAAATTTTAATAAAATTTGAGTATGGTTTTCTCACGCTGGTATTCCAGACCGACTCGGGTGTTATATCACTATAATGCTCGGGTCAGACCGAGTATTATAGAATACAGGGAAGGATGCGGTGGAGCTCAGGAGGCGGGCTGGATGGCGATACGTACTTCCGTACTTGTATGAAATATTCCGCTGTGTTGATTAGCTGTGCATTCAGTTTTGTGAGGACAGGTTATCATTACTATCTAGCTGTGTGTTGTGTATACTCTGATGATGTAATATATAAACAGATTTGTTTTGTGTAAAGATCATTTATTATCTACTATATTTTCTTCCGCTGCCATGGTTAGATTCTAATGTTGTTTTCTATTTTCTTCTTCTACCTCGTTCTTCTTTAACCCTAATGGTTCGTATTTCTGTTCATCTTGAGTTGATGTGATGGAGAATAGTGTCGACTAGGGTATGGAACTGCGGGTCGTTGCAGTTGGTATCAGAGCTGAAAGGTTAAGCGAGAACCTTGGCTCTGGTGGGGATCACTCATTTGAGATAGAGTCAGTGGTACTCCAGAATGAGTTTGAGCGTATTAATAGTTATGAGCGCGTGTTTGTTAGTGGATATAAAAATGGTTTTATATTGTGTTGATTGATTTATTGAGTGGCATATGAACCTTCGTCGGCACAGTCTCGACACAATATTGTTTTCGAAAGCGGGTAAATGAAATAGTTTTACCCAAAAATATATTTTGATATAAAAGAAATATTTTCCTTAAATTGTTATATAACTTAGATGTTTGGATGATAGTATCTTAAACAAATAAGATTATATAATTGGATTGACTTGTATAATCAAATGGAAAAATTGTATGAGCATAAATTATATAAATGGATTATAGTTAAAATTGGCTTGAAATTAAATTTGGAAATTTAAATCCTGGAAATTTTGGAAGTGTTTTTCAAAGTGTTTTGAAGATAAATAATAGCATTATTATTTTGGGGGTATTTCTGAAAGGAAATTGTTTCAAATAAATTTTGGAAAGGGACATAGCATTGAGCTTACTTCAGTCGTTGGAAAATAATCCTGGTGATGACTGCGCAACATCATCAGTATTTATTTTCGAGTTTCTAAGTGACAGATTGCTGCCAAATTGGTTTATTCAGAAGAACTAGTTTTATTTTTGAAATTTCAAAGGAAAATTGTTGGGGATAAAAACCAGGATTGGTTTAAAAATTTGAGAAGTGTGATTTTGAGATATTGGTGATTTCAAAATGATTTGAAATAAAAGCCAGGTGTTTAAAAATCCTGAATCCTTATTTGAATCAAAAATCCTGATGAGATAGGTTATAAGCTTATAAATTGAGATGATTTTTTTTAAATAAGGAAGGAAAATAGAAGATGTGAATGTTGTAATCAAAATTTAAAGTGAAAAAAAGAAGAGAGTTAAAATGAATTTAACTTGGTTAATGGTGAAGAAATTAAATTGTTGGAGAATTTAATTGATTATGGCTTGAATGGAAAAAAATTAGCGAAGTAAATGGATTAATTTTTTTGGATATAAATTGGAATTGAATTGGATGGAGGAATAAAATTAAGTTGAAATGAATGAACTTAAGCTAAGTTTAACATTGAGTTGGATTTGAATTAAACTAAAAATAAAATTTTGTTATATTTGAATATAGTTGGAATGAAATTGAATTAAAATGAATTCAGGGAGTTATTGATAATATAGAATGAAATAAAAAAAAATCCTTACTTAAATAAATGGTAGTAAGTTGAATAAAAATTAGAATATAAGTGAATTGAATAAAATTCAAATGATTT
Organism: Allium cepa; assembly: GCA_030765085.1. Classification (NCBI taxonomy): domain Eukaryota; kingdom Viridiplantae; phylum Streptophyta; class Magnoliopsida; order Asparagales; family Amaryllidaceae; genus Allium; species Allium cepa. Next base: position 749,452,907 of record CM060931.1, on the reverse strand, counting down.
GTAGATGATATTAAATGAATTAAATTCTTACCCAAATAAATTTAAGAGAGAAGGTTATGAAGTTGAATTTAGCATAAGCGAAGTTAGATAAAAAAATAAAACTGAATTTGTATAAATAAGCTTCGACAACATATCAAGGAATTGAAAATGTGTGAATAAAAACATGCTTGGGCTAAATAAAGATCTCAAGTTAAAATAAAAATGGAAAAGTAAAAAGATAGTCTAAAATAATATTGTTTGATGTTTTGGAAATGAAAAAAATATTCCAAACTTGAGATATAAAATAAGATTGAACTTGAGAAAATTAAATGAAGTGATTTTTGAAGATAAAAACCAAATATTGAATTGCAAGTGGGAAGGGGACTAATTTGAAATAAATGAGTTAATTGGATATGTTAATGGGGTTTAAATTGGTTAAGTAAAAGTCGAATTGTGAGTTAATAAAATGGGTTTGTGAATTAAATGATAGAAATAGAACTTGAGTATAAATAGTATTCATCGCGTATTGTACGTGGATTAATTATGAATCAAAGTTGTCAAATGAAATAGAATGAAAGTGCTAGTGCGGATCGTGCTATATGGAATTATAATATATTAGTGCGGAAATAAAACAAAGTTACTATAGCAGAGTAAATAATAAAAATAAAACAAGCACACCAGGAATTTTTATACTCGTTCGAACTTTCCATTCTACGTCCAGTCCCAGACTCCTTCTGGAATTTCACTAACAACAATCCTCACTTAACCCGGAGGAACAGGTTTCCAACAACGAACAAGGGACCTGAGCAGCAAAACAAGATTTTTCCTCAACAGCAGAAGAGGACTTCAACTTATACAGAAAGTATATGACACAGTGTGTTCTCAACAACACGAATTTCTCTCTTGATAGTACAATCTTCCTATAATCTTCTCCTTTTGATATATATGTGTGTATGTGAAGAATATGGAAGTAACTGAATGATTATGTAGAAATTTGAATGCTCAAAATGTTAGAATCAGTGAAGTATAGAAATAGAAAGCTTTTGATCAATTCGGTAAGTTTAAACAAATGATTATAATATGTTTATATAGAGTATAAAGAGTTGTAATCATTCGTGAAAAGTTATCATGAAAGAGTATGGATGCATCTCTTAGTAAAAGGTTGTGACTCTTCATTAAAATGAAATGTATTTTCAAAAATATAGCCGTTGAAGAAATTCAGCCGTCTGAAGATAAATTTCAGACTTCTGAAATTTGAAAACATGCAATCCAGAAAGAAAATAGGCTATTTTTGCCTAGATTCAGACGTCTGAAACTTCCATTTCAAACGTCTGAATATTGTTATAATTTTAATATTCAATACATATTCAGACGTCTGAATAGGTCACTTCAGATGTCTGAATTTGACCTGAAATTTTATTTTTGGCCTTGTGCAATGATTGATTAGGTGTATATATATATCCAATGGAGAGATTTTCACAATATTTCTAAATAATGACATAAAACAACATATATGCATATGATTCCAGTCTTTGTAGATATCCCTGCAAAAGTATGTTAGTATTAAAGAATAACGTATATAGTTGTCGTAGTCAAAATACATATGAAACATCGTAAACGAGGTTTCAACATTCTCCCCCTTTTTGACGATGACAACTATATACAACCCTCCCCCTGTCACAAAGCATCAACAACTTTTTCTCCCCCTTTGTCATTGCAAAAAGATAACCAACAATGTAGAAGATAAACCAAAGTAGACTTGAATTAAAAACAGATTACAAATAAGCTAAGATAATAAGGAGTTCATGACAAATAACAAACATCATAATAGTTCAGAAGTAAACATGAATAAACAAAAGAAATCAGAATCTTGGACTTGAGTCACTTCCAATAGCATCATCATCATCATCATCACCACTGTTATTCCCCGAGCTTGATGACCATTGAAATGGAGTAGGGTTGAAAACTTCGGTAGATGGCGAGGTTGAAAAAACAATTCGTTCCCATATTTTGTTTAGAAAGTCGCGAATGGAATTAAAACATTTTTCAGATTTCTTTTCAAGCTTTACCATACGGTTTTGAAGCTTTGCTTGATTTTGGAAAGTATAACTAAGGCATTCCTTGAGCTTGAGTCGGGAGAAATAATCACAATATCATCATTGTCTTCTTCTTCCGATGGAGGAACACTTGGTTGAGCATGAGGAGCTTGATGACGAGGTTGTGGCCAGTTTTGATCACGGTTGACAACCCATTCTTGAAAAGAGATATATGCCAAACTTCCCGGTTGTTTCGACAACCCCTTAAGACCCAATGTTTTAGACCCAAGTTCTTTGATAGAAGAAAATTCGGGCTCGGGAAATGGAATGTTGAAATTTTGAAGAATTTTCATAATGTAAGCACCATAGTGGAAAGTCTTATATCGTCTCCGACGATTTACATCCGTAAATTCTTCCAAAATTATTTGAGCCCAATTTATAGGTTGACCCGACTATATAGCATATAGGGCTTGGAAATTTCTTTTATTAATAATCTCATAACTTCCGGTCCGTGGAATAACGGATCGAATTAATGCCCTATGTAGAATGCGAGCTTGAGGACGAAGTTGAATGGAAGTGAGTCGAGTAATGTAATTATTCAAGAATTGATGTGACACTTCATCTCCATCATCCAAGTTTAAAGACACATCAATCTCATCTAAATCATTTCCGGTTGATGGACATTGTAGTATGTCACCAAGTCTTGAAATTGGTAGATATATTTTAACTCCACATACCAAAGTCCAGATACAATCATTTCGATTATGAGGAGTATGATGGTCTTGATTCATATTTGCAAAAAATAATTTTACTAAAAGATGATTAATCTTGATATTGTTGGCAGCAAAAGAAACTAGAGACTCTAACCCATTAGCTCTTACAATTTGATGAATACGATAAATGCTGAATTCCTCAAATTTGATGAAAGCTCCAGGAAAAATGTTAGATCTACTCATTTGAGCAAATCGTTGCCTAGCTTGTTCATTCCACAACCACTGATCTATGTTTGGTGTTGATGAGGAGGATGATGGTCTCGATCTCTTTGCTTTTGGTGCCATTTGATTGTAGGAGAAGAAAGATATAAGTTTTAATAGAGGAAGTAAAACTGATATGAGAAGATGAAGAATGAGAAAAAGGCAAAGGACAGGTCGAATAAAGGGGCAGGTGTCTTGAAATTCGTGCAGAAATTCAAAATTTGAAAAGATACTAGATTTCAAACATCTGAAATAGAGTTTTAGACGTCTAAATTGAATAAAATTGAAAGAGAAAGAAAATAGTGTAATTTCGACTACTTTCAAACGTCTGAAACTGAAGAAAATTTTTATTTTTCTACAATATTCAGACGTCTGAAACAATGAGTTCAGACGTCTGAAACTTGAATTTCAGACATATGCACTAATATTTAAAAAGAGAATGAAAATAAAACAATATATTATTATTTGAAGGAATTACAAGATATAAATATGATCATTTTAACAGATACATAGATACAAGAGATTATTTGTCCGAATCGCTTGGAGTTTTGCACTCTTCCGGTTCGATCTTGGTTATCTCTGTGTATGGTCGCAAAGGATACCAATATGATCGACGTTTCCAAGAGTTTGAAGAAAGCGGAGGACGTTGTGGACTCGGCTCCCAAGGATTCCATCCAGATGAAGTTATTTGATGAGATGTTGATGGTTGAATACATCTTTCTTTGGAGATGTACCACGGAATTTTAATGCTACTTGTTCAATGAAACTAAGTCGTTTAGCATTAAATTTCTGTTCGTAATACATCTCTCGTTGCAAATCCAATTGCTCTCTTTGGTAATGATGAATCTCAGATATTTTCTCTTTGGTTGATGGAGAACCAAAGAAAAGAAATCGTCGAGATTTCTTCTTTTCAGGAGTATAACCAGAACGTTCACATGAAGGACGAGGTCTATCCTTTTCATGACGTGTTGGAGTTGCTAAAATTTCAATAGACGATGTAGAATAGGATGATGGAGAATTGTCAGAGTTGGATGCCATGGAGAGAAGCAAAATTATCAAGTTGAATTCCATTGTAGAAAGAATTTCTTTTGGTAAACAAAAAATGAAAATATTTGATGGAAGAATAACAAATTTTGTACGTGTTAATAGAAGATCGAAGGCTTATATATAGAAAAATTTGTTTTGAAAGAATGGCTGAAAATCTCTAGTTAATTTTGTCCATTTGTTAAAAGGAAGGAAACTAATGGTAAAGAAAATAGTAAAATAATGTCAAATGAAATTTTCAGCAGAAAATTAATTGTTAAAAAAAATGTAACATAAAACTCATATATTTTGAAGAATTGTTAAGAGGAGGTTATGTGTGAATACAGAAGTATGGCTGTGTTTATGACATGTAGAAATGATTGTATGTTGTGGAAGCTGTTTTCAGGTGGGGTATGTGATGTGTAAGAGCAATGTGGTTTGAGATAGTAGTTGCAAGTATGTGGTAGGAGGAATTTGTGATATATGATATGGGAAGCAGTGGAGGAAGTACAGATATGTTAGAAACATAGTTATGTTCTTATATTAGAATAAACAAATATGTTAAGAACAAGCATTGTTTGTAAATGTCAAGCTTGCAACAGAACATAAATAGAAGATGATTTCTATGAAACTAACTAGATTTCAATCAAGAAAACACAAAAATGAGCTAAGGATCAAATATTGATACTAGTCAAATAAATATTTATGAAATTTAGTAATAGTTAACTGTTAGCAAGAGATTATGAAGCAAAAAAAAAAAAAAAACTATAAATTTTTAAAAGAGACAATACCAAGCTCTCGTCTTAGTTTGATAAAAATATTTTCTAAAAGTGGTTTTGTAAAAATATCATCCAACTGATTTTCAGAGGAAACAAAATCTGGATTGATTATTCCTTTTTCAACATTGTCACGAAGAAAGTGATGACGTATGTCAATATGTTTTGTTCGTGAATGATTGCTAGGATTTTTAGACAAATTAATAGCACTTGAGTTGTCACAATATATAGTTGAGTTTGATAAATTTATATTGAAATCTTTAAGTGTTTGTTGCATATAGATTACTTGAGTACAAGCCAAAGCAGCAGAAATATATTCTGCTTCACATGTAGAAAGAGACACACAATTTTGTTTCTTACTAAACCAAAATACAAGTGATTTTCCAATAAAATGGCACGTACCACTTGTACTTTTTCGATCTGTTCGAGAACCACCGAAGTCAGCATCACTATATGAAACTAATTCGAATGGACATTCTTTAGGATAGAACATACCAAAATCCTTTGTGTTTGTAAGATAACGTAATATCCGTTTTACTGCTCTTAAATGTGACTCTTTTGGATTGGCTTGGAATCTAGCACACAGACATGCACTCATCATTATGTCAGGACGACTTGCAGTTAAATATAGTAATGATCGAATCATACTTCGGTATAGTTTTTGGTCAACACTTTTGCCATTGTCATCTTTTTCAAGATGTGTTGTTGTACTCATTGGAGTTGGTTTGGCAGAAGTATTTTCCATTCCGGAGCGTTTGATTAAATTATTACAATATTTTTCTTGATTAATGAAAATACCATTTTGAAGTTGTTTAATTTGTAAACCAAGAAAATATGTTTGTTCTCCCATATGAGACATTTCAAATTCTTTGGTCATTATTTCGAAGAAGTCCTGACATAATTTGTCATTAGTAGAACCAAAAATGATATCATCAACATAAATGTGAACTATTAAAATATCCTTTTTCGAATGTTTAATAAAAAGTGTTTGATGAACTTTCCCAATTAGAAATCCCGAAGAAATTAGATAAGTCTTTATCAATCATACCAAGCACGTGGCGCTTGTTTTAAACCGTAAAGAGCTTTTTAAGTTTATAAACGTGATTAGGAAATTTCTCGTGAATAAATAAGGGAGGTTGTTCAACAAATACTTTTTCTTTTATATAACCATTCAAAAAAGCACTTTTAACATCCATTTGATAAAGTTTGAAATTGTGAAAACATGCATAGGCTATTAAGATTCGTATTGCTTCTAGTCTTGCAACCGGAGCAAACATTTCTTCATAGTCAATTCCTTCTTCTTGATTGTATCCTTGTGCAACTAACCTTACTTTGTTTCTAGTGATGTTACCTTGTTCATCTGCTTTATTCTTGTAGACCCATTTCGTTCCAATAACAGTTTGATCACTTGATCTAGGAACTAATTCTCAAACTTCATTGCGTTCAAATTGGTTTAGTTCTTCTTGCATTGCAATTATCCAGTAGTCATCTGTGGAAGCTTCTTTGGGATTCTTTGGTTCGATATTAGAAAGGAATGCTACGTGGCCCATTTGATTTAGTTGACTTCTAGTTCGAACATTTGAATTAATTTCTCCAATAATATTTTGAACAGGATGATCCCGTAATATTTTTCGTGAGATCTTAATTCATCATTATTGTCAACAATGTTTTCATCATTTTCAAGATTTATAGTTTCTGTATTTGTAATGTTATCTGGAAAATCTTCATCATCTTCTATACTTGGTTTTTGTAGAAAATTTTCATCGAAAGATACGTGTAATGTTTCTTCAATAGTATTTGATCTTTTATTAAATACACGATAAGCTTTGCTACGATCTGAATATCCTAGAAAGATTCCTTCGTCGGATTTCGCATCGAATTTTCCAAGCTGATCTTTTGTATTTAATATAAAACATTTTGAACCAAACACTTTAAAATAAGAAATCTTTGATTTTCTTCCAGTAAAAGTTCATAAGAAGTGTTTTTCGTTAGAGGTCGAATAGAAACACGATTCAAAACATAACAAGCAGTTGCAACAGCTTCTACCCAGAAATGTTTTGGAAGAGTGCTTCCATTTAACAAAGTTCGTGCGCATTCTTGTAGAGTTCTATTTTTACGTTCTACAACCCCATTTTATTGTGGAGTTCTAGGAAACGAAAAATTATGAAAAATTCCTTTCTTTTTTCAAAAATGATCAAAAACTTCATTTTCAAATTCTCCTCCATGATCACTTCTTATATTTTTTATTTTCAAACCTTTTAAATTTTAAATTCGTTTGACAAAAATTTTAAACTGCTCAAACGTATCACTTTTGTTTTTCATAAAAATGGTCCAAGTATATCTAGAAAAATCATCTACTATTACAAACGCATATCTATTATAGTTTATGGATTGAACTTGGGTTGGTCCAAATAAATCCATGTGTAATAATTCAAGTGGTTGTAAAGTAGAAATAACTTTCTTAGATTTAAAAGATGATTTAGTTGATTTTCCTAATTGACATGCATCACAAATATGATTGACATTGAAGTTCATTTTTGGTAATCCTCTGACTAAATCATTTTTTAAAAGTTTGTTTATAGTTTTGAAGTTGATATGAAAGAATCTCTTGTGCCATAGCCAAGGATCATTTTCATTAGCTATTAAACACATCTGAATTATGATTAATTTTCATATTCAGAACATAGATATTTCTGTCTCTATTTCCTTCAAATATAAGATTTTCATTTTTATAAAAAATGCCACACTTATTTTCAGAAAACGATATTTTGAAACCTTTGTCACATAGCTGGCTGATACTTAAAAGATTGTGTTTTAAATTTTTGACTAATAAACATTAGAAATAAGAGGTAAATCAGATGTACCGACATTGTTGTTGTCGCCTTTTCCAATGATATATCCTTTGGAATTGTCTCCAAAAGCGACAGAGACTCCTTTTGAGTATGTAATATTTGATAATATATTTTTGTCTCTTGTCATATGTTTTGAGAAACCGCTGTCGAGTATCCATTTTCCTCTCTTTATAAGTGGGTCATGCAAAAAATAACAATACCATTGGTACCCACTTTGTGATAGGGTCCTAAGAGTTAGGTCTTAGGAAACCAAACCCAAGTAGGTTCGGTATCCCCCTTAAAAATATAATTTTGATTTTTATGACAGTTTCCAAAAATATATTTATATATTTATTCCAAATCAAACTATTGTTTGTTTTAGGAACCCATATTTTTATGGTTTTAGAATTATTTTTTGGATAGGTATTAGTATAAGAAATATTTCTCCTAATTTCCTTTTTAGGTGGGGATTTTGATTTCTTAGAGTATCCTAGTCCCTTCTTATTGGAAGTGGATTGAGAATTTTCAATAATATTGGATAGATTTTCTCTACCTTTATTAAAGTTAGAAACATTTCTAGTAATATTGTCTAACTTGGTTTTGAGGTAAGTATTATCTAATTCTATCATTTTGATCTTAGTTTTTAGCTCATGATTTTCAGAGACAAGAGGATCATTCTTTTCTTTTTGAGTTTCAATTTCTTGACTCAATAAAGTAAGTTGGGAGTTATCATTAGAGAAGCTATCTTGAAGTTTTCCAAGTTCTTCTTCTAATATTTTCTTTTCATCGTTAAGCATATCTCTCTCGAATTCTGCTTTCCTTTGATTTTCTAGAGCTTCTTTATATTTTCTTTTAATTCTTTTTAAATTATCAAGAAGTTCTGAATTAATTTCAATCATATCATCAAAAGTAAGATCATTTACCTCATTTCCTGTGGCCATAAAACAAACATTTGCTTGTTCTTTCTCACTATCACTGCTGCTTTCCGAAGAAGAAGAATCCGAGTCATCCCATGTTACTGAAAATGCTTTTCTTTTATACTTGTCCTTTCGATTCTTATTGTGATATGTCTTCTTTTGTTCTGGACAATCATTTTGCATGTGTCCTTTCTTGTGACAGTTGAAGCATTCTAGTATAGATGAGGATGGCTTATTTGAATTGTTGTTGAAGTTCCTTTTCCCGTTATTTCGATTTCCTTTTTTGTACTTTAAGAACTTTTTAAAGTTTTTAGCAATGAATGCTAAGTCTTCTTCATCCGAATCTGATTCTTCTTTTTCAGCATGAAATTCCATATTCTTTTTATCTTGTGCTTGTACTTTTTTAGCCTGCAAATTCACTTCATAGGACATTAGATTTCCTATCAACTTTTCTGGTTTCATGGTAGAAAGATCATTAGCTTCTTCAAAAGCTAAGACTTTTCTTTCCCATCCATCTATTAAAGAGTTAAGGATTTTTGAAACAATATCAAAATCAGAATACTTTTCTCCAAGTCCTAGTAAAGAGTGATATATATCTTGAAGTCTAAGTGTACATATCGTATATAGATTCATCCCGCTTCATTCTAAAATTTTGAAATTGACTTTTGAGCATGGATATTCTGCTTTGTTTAACCTTGTTAGTTCCTTTGTGAGTAACTTTAAGTGTTCTCCATATTTCATAAGCAGTTGTAGACATGCTAATATGGTTAAACTCATTTCTATCTAAAGCACAAAATAACATATTCATAGCTTTGGCATTAGTAGTAGCATGTAGTTTTTGTGTGTTTGACCATGTAGAATATTCTGTTGTAGGAATGTTATATTCAGTTTGAGTAATATTCCATGATTCAAAGCCACTCGCTTGCATATAAATACGCATTCGATTTGCCCAATAATTGTAATTCATACCATTAAATAGTGGAGGTCGTCCAGTAGATTGTCCTTCAACAAAACTAGTGTTAGTGACAGTGTTAACAGTGTTGGTGTTGTTTTCCATTTTTGCAAAATATCAGATATATGTGTAACAGTTATAAGATGCCTTTCTCTGATACCAAATGAAAGTGCTAGTGCGGATCGTGCTATATGGAATTATAATATATTAGTGTGGAAATAAAACAAAGTTACTGTAGAAGAGTAAATAATAAAAATAAAACAAGCACACCAGGAATTTTTATACTGGTTCGAACTTCCCGTTCTACGTCCAGTCCCAAACTCCTTCTGGAATTTCACTAACAACAATCCTCACTTAACCCGGAGGAACAGGTTTACAACAACCCTTGAACTACCGAACAAGGGACTTGAGCAGCAGAACAGGATTTCGCCTCAACTGCAGAAGAGGACTTCAACTTATACACAAAGTATATGACACAATGTGTTCTCAATAACACGAATTCGTCTCTTGATAGTACAATCTTCCTATAATCTTCTCCTTTTGATATATATGTGTGTATGTGAAGAATATGGAAGTAATTGAATGATTATGTAGAAATTTGAATGCTCAAAATGTTAGAATCAGTTAAGTATAGAAATAGGAAGCTTTTGATCAATTCGGTAAGCTTAAACAAATAATTATAATATGTTTATATAGAGTATAAAGAGTTGTAATCATTCGTGAAAAGTTATCATGAAAGAGTATGGATGCATCTCTCAGTAAAAGGTTGCGACTCTTCATGAAAATGAAATGTCTTTTCAAAAATATAGCTGTTGAAGAAATTCAGCCGTCTGAAAATAAATTTCGGACTTCTGAAAATAAATTTTGGCCTTGTGCAATGATTGATTTGGTGCGTGTGTATATATATATATCTAAAGGAGAGATTTTCACAATATTTCTAAATAATGACATAAAACAACATATATGCATATGATTCCAGTCTTTGTAGATATCCCTGCAAAAGTATGTTAGCATTAAAGAATAACGTATATAGTTGTCGTAGTCAAAATACATATGAAACATTGTAAACGAGGTTTCAACAGAATTGGATTATAATAGAAATGTTTTGAGTTGCAAATAAAATCCAATTCGAGTATAAATGAGTTAAATATGTGCTTGGATATTATTTTGACAAATTGAGAATGTGAATTAAAATTAAAATTAAAATGGATGGGCTAACTGAATTAAATTGAATTTGATTTGATGAGAATCAAATTAAATGGAAGTGAACTTAGGTTTGAAGTTGGAATAAATTGATTTTGAGATCAATTCAATTTAATATGAGTTTGTTTTGCTTAAAAATAAATTGGATGTAAGCATGTGAGTTGTTAACCATTCGGATTAAGTAAAACGACGTGTGATTGGTTGTAAGCGATTAAAATTAATGCTGGAACATTGAAATTTCTTATGAAAAGTGTTTAGTGTGAATTGCTTTTAGTATTCATGAGTTGTAGTTATTTAAAAGAGTGAAATGATAATGAATTTCATATATATGGCACTTACATATTTAAATTGAGTAAGTATAGGTACGTGACTAGATTTGGTTGCGCTAATTGCTAAAATAATAAGCCGCTTGCTTAAAAATGCTAAATAGAGGTACGCCTACGCAATAAAAGTTAGGAAATATGAACTATTGTTCGTTTTTTGTTTTCTGACCGTGTGGGTCGATGTATATATATTTATATCCCTTGTAAAATTGCAAAAGCTCCTCCGTACAAAGGAGACTCTGCCAAAAATTTTTGAAAATTTTGGGAGTTAGAAAATTTTTGAAAATTTTTGAAAATTTTTTTGTTAGCGACAAAACGATTTCAAATTGGAATTGAAATAAGAGATTTTGGAAATAGAAATTTAAGCTAATTGTTTAGTTGGAACTAAAGGATTAGAAAATTGAATATGGGATTTTCACTAAATGGGTTTTAGCAAGTTAATGGGTTGAGGCATTTGTCTGCCTTAGCAATTTCGGGGACGAAATTCTTTTAAAGGGGGAGGAATGTAACGACCTGGATTTTCAACATTAAATCTGGAATATTTTAATGATCTTAAATATTGAAATTGAATTATAAATCGGTTTTGAATATGAAAAACTTGGATTTATCCATTTAGAATGTAGATATAGCAATTTGTTGAATAATATAATTATTCAATTCAATAATTAAAGATTGAGTAAAATATTTAATCTTGATTTTCGAGCTTGTTAAAAATATTTTAAAGGCTGGTAAAATCTATATTGATAGTACTGAAGATAGTAAAAGTGTTAAAATTAAATTTGGAAGTGTTTTGTTAAGTTTTGAAATTATATCGTTTAAATTGATATTTAAAAATATCCTTTCGAGGCACAGTCCCAGATTTCGACGAAACCAGTTCCATTGGATCCGTAATGTTGTATGATTATCGAATTTCAATTTTTGCAGTGTTTGGAGTGATCGTTTGGCCGTACGATAAGTAAACGCGCTGAAAATTAAATTGAAATTTAATATAATAACTGGGTTCAAAAAGCCATACGATTGAATTCGGACTCAAAACCTTTTCCATTGCGTTCGGAATAGGGGTATAACATTATAAACGCCTAGCGGCACGTCTCGATATGAAGTCAAGATTTTAAGTTGTGGATTCAAGTCAATTTAAATTTAAATTTTGAAAATTTAAATATAAAACATATATATGGTTGACCGGTCAAATATTCTTTCCATCAGCTTACTTTCTTTCAGCATCAAAGCTTTTTGGGTCTCCTTTGCAAATCACTATAGCTCATCTGCTACACGCAACCATCGCCTCCCGTTCCCTTCATTTTCGTTTTATAAAATCTCGTTACCAAATACATTGGCAAAAAAAATTAGATATACCTATTTTAAAGTTGATAGTTTATTTCTTTACAATGGATCTAGTGATTAACTTGTTTTATTAACTTATTTGAATATTTCAGTTACTAAATGGTTTAAAGGAAATTATTTTAAATTAAATAATTAGTTAATTAAATGGCAATTAATTGTTCGATCAAATCAAAAATTAATAAACCATAAAATGTTTATACAAGGTCTAAAATCATGAATAAACAAGCCGATCGGATGGAATGCAAACAACAAAATAATGGTGAGTTAATCTCACTCTTCTGGATTGCTATTTAAATTTAAATGGTTAAATTTAAGCAATTGGTTAAATGACTAAATTGATTTGATGTGCTATATTATATATAGTAGTATATAGTATATATTAGAGTGATTGATTTCCCGCATTATATAGCGGATGAGACCCTATGCGCCGCATAATAGCGGATGATATTATATAAATCTCATATACCGCGATATTCCACCTCGAAGTGGAATTGGTATTATTGTATTGTGCTAACATCTGTGAATGTAGGGAAATAGGTTGGAGAGATCCAACGAGATTCCTCAAATTTATTTAGAATGCTTTAATATTCTATGACTTGGCCATTGATAATCTGTGATAAATTATATTGGTAGCAAAAATGTTGGATGCTATGTTTGATTGAAAATATTTGGTGTACTGAGTTACCAAAAATATATAGATTGGATTTTTGAAAAGAAAATTTAAAGAGAGAATTTGTAAATAAATTGGTTATTGAAAATTTGGGACAAATTGAAGAATGAATTGGAAAATAATGAAAGTGATTTTAAGCTTCTAATTAATAAGTTCTGAGTATGGAAAAGAGGATTTTGAATAAACAGAGTAATAATGAATTTCAAAACTTAAGTGGTGTTATTCAAAGGAATAAAATAATTTACTTTAAAATTCAAGGTTTAAATTTATTTGAAAGGATAAAGAAGGAATTTGGAAAATACGAAATTGGTATTTTCAGTTAAAAAGATTTTAAATCATAATTAAGGAATAAAGTCTGTAGTTAATGGATTTTGAAATAAATTGAGTAAGTAAAGGAATTTATTTCAAAATGGAGTAAATTGGAAATCAATTTGGAAATTGATTTAAGTGTTTGAAATTGGAAATTTAAAGGAGAGTTTGAGTATAAACTGGTTTGTAACTGAAACGGATATCGGTGGATATTTAGAAGTATAAATTTCACGGTGGAAATTTATTAAAGAATGGGTAAATTTGTTTAAAAATAAATAGTCGTTTATTTTTAAATGATGTTAAAGAGAAGCCAATTTCCCTGGATAGCCGAGTACGATTTTAAAACAAATTTAGAAGTATAAGTTAAAAGTTGTTTTAAACAGTATGTTTTAGAAAATTTATTATTTTTGAATGTTTAAATTTTCAAGTAAATATTTTTCAAATTTATTTTAATAGTAATTATTTAACGGTGACTTGGTATTATGTTTTAAAAAGAGAAGAATTTAGTTTTATATTTTTTTTAAAAGTAGTTTTATTTTAAATATTCTTAAAGTATATATTTTGAATAAGTATTAAAGTATTTTTTAATTTAAATGTATTAAAGTATAATTTATAATAAATTGTTTCAAATTATTTTAAAAATCTAAAGTATTGTACTTGGTGTTTTCAGTGGAAATAAATATTTGAGAATTTATTCCATGAGAAGAGTGTGGTTTGAAAACTGTTTTCAGAAAGGTTTGAAGAGTGGAAATATATATTGTGAGGATATTTTGAGATTAATAAATAATTTGGAAAATTATTTATGTTTGATGGTTGTTTGTAAATGTTAATTGATAGTTAAATAACCGACTATCAATATTGGACAATGCGTTGATCGTTTTGAAGAGACCGGGATTGGGATTAAATTCTCGAAAACCACTTCGATCCGGTTTGAATGTTTTCGTGTGGAAAACAAGAGTTTGGATTCGAAGGAGGAGCATTGAAGTGCAAGGGCTAGTCGCCACTAATCCAGAGGTGATTCCAATGGATGTAGTAGGAGTAGTGCCTTCGGTTCCGTTCGAACACATAACGGACTTGTGTAGATGAATGCTTTCAGAACATCGTCAGGTGGGTGATGAGCATTCTAAGAGATGTGTTCTAAAAAGGTAATGCTTAGCCTCGAGCATCATCAACCGGGAATGACTGCAAATTAGGGGATATGCAGCAAGGCTAAGTGGGTAGCACCCATTAGAGTAAGGTCATCCCAGTCTAGATGTCCCTTTTTGTTTCGGCTTAGTGGGCGGTTGCTGATCCCAGTCGTGGGGTGATCTTACTCGAGATTATCCAGTAAGGGATAGTCTCGGTCTTGTATTGCAGGGGATTGGGAGTAATCCTCGGTACGGTGATCTAGGCCACGTAATATGACAGGTCGTACCCTAGTTCCTAGTCATTAGTTGGAAATCCATTCTCCTTACGCGCCATTTACGGTTTTGTTTGTATTACCCACGATTGTGGCTAGTATGCTAGAATTTAATTAATGTAACATTTTCGGTTATTTTAATAAGTATTTGTACCTAGACCCTATTATAATATCAGAGGATTTTAATAAAAAGTGTTTTGGCTATCGTAAGGTAAAAACTCGACATGTTTATCTGTGACGTGGTCTTACGAGATGCTTTTATTTTCAAAGGATTTTGAAACTTTAATAATCAATTTGAGATTGGTTTTCTCAAGCTGGTATTCCAGACTGACTCGGGTGTTATTTCACTATAATGGTCGGGTCAGATCGAGTATTATAGAATACAGGAAAGGATGTGGTGGAACTCAGGAGACGGGCTGGATGGCGATACGTACTTCCGTACTTGTATGAAATATTCCGCTGTGTTGATTAGCTGTGCATTCAATTTTGTGAGGACAGGTTATGATTACTGTCCAGCTGTGTGTTATGCATACTCTGATGATGTAATATATAAACAGATTTGTTTTGTGTAAAGATCATTTATTATCTATTATATTTTATTCCGCTGCGATGGTTAGATTCTGATGTTGTTTTCTATTTTCTTCTTCTACCTCTTTCTTCTTTAACCCTAATGGTTCGTATTTCCGTTCATCTTGAGTTGATGTGATGGAGAATAGTGTCGACTCAAGGGGTACGGAACTACGGGTCGTTTCAAGTTTGAAAATGAAGACTGAAAGAAATGCGGGAGAGGAGGAAAAATGTATATAACCGATATTTTCTTCTTTAATAAAAATAAAATAAAAATTAGGACACTTGTCTACATCCATAATTAAATTGATTACACTTGTTAATCTATGTGCTAAAAGCTTAACACTCGTAATTTTTTTACATGATTGCATATTTTTAAATAAAATTTTGTATTACATTTTCTTACTTGTATAAATACCTTTCTTTTATCATATATATATATATATATATATATATATAACTTTAAAAAGTGTTAACCCTGCCTCGGTTTTGACTCAGCGACTCAAAGAGATGCCGACCTAAGACTTAAAAAAGGTTACCGACCTAACAGGTTTGAGAGGCATACCGACCTAACGCTTCAACATGGTTGCCGACCTAATGCTTCAACATGGTTGCCGACGTAAGGCCTAAGGGGTATGCCGACCTAATACTTCAACAAGGATACCGACCTAACACTTTAACAGGCTTAACAAGGATACCGACCTAACAGGCTTGAGAGGGTTGCCGACCTAAGGCCTAAGAGGGATACTGACTTAAGGCTGAACAGTTACCGACCTAATGCTTTAACAAGAACGCCGACTCAACTATCTAAGATAGCTACCGACCTTAGTCACAACCGACCTATGATCTACGCTAAGTCGTTCACGACCCAAGCAAATGAAGACAAGTTCAATGCAGCTACTTGGCACAGTGGCCTCTTAACTCGTACACGATCCAGGACTTATCAGTTAAGCCGTGACTTGCGACTTGCCAGTTAACTCGTTCACGACTCACGACCTAGCTTGAGTCGTCCACGACCTAAAGCTACTAAATGTAAGCCCGACGCCGTATTACTGATACAAGGTTGTGCTGACTCGGAGGCGACCTAGGACTTACGCAAGGGAACCTTTGTGAAACCGTGGAAGGGCCAGATGAATCGGCTACGACCTAGTTTAGACCGGCCACAACTTACCTTAGACCGGTCACGACTTACGACCTAAGGGGGGATTTCCCCTATAAATACCAACCTACCTCAAGCATGAAGAGGACTTTTGGCCAATCTCTTTAAGTACCGATACTCTGCTGAATTCTCGACTGACTCGACACTTCAAGTACGAAAGGCATTTCAACTAACTTCAAGAGAAAAATCTAACGCAATCTACATGGATTCAAAGAATTCTTCTGCATCAAAGTTCTAGTTGTTTGTCTCATCGGAATTGTAATTGAAGATTGTTGTAAAGTTGTAATCGATTCAGTAATAAAGAGAGTTAAAGTGGACGTAGGCTTACCCTACGCCGAACCACTATAAAAACTGTTGTTTTTTCTGCTTTCTCTGTGATTTCTCTACTTGTTTTTTAGTTCCCGTGTGTACGGGTGGTGCTTTCTCTCAACTTCAATCTACACCGGGGTGTTAGCGTCTGGTTTTTGCGTTAACATTTTTGGTGCTTTCACTGAGAACCCAACTCAGGAAATTTCCACTATTGCTCCGCGAACGATTGTTGAAAGGATTTCTTTTAAAACCAGAAGTTTATTGGAAATAATGACTCTTGGAAGAAAATAATTTCTATAAGATCCGACAATGTTCAAGAGAATACCACTACCTCTCCTCCCTCAAGTCAAGCAGCTCCAACTGTTGGAGTTACACGAGCAGAACTGGACGCCGTAGTTTTGGGATTGAATCAGCAATTGAATGCTCAGAATGCGTAGTTGGAAGCCCAGAATGCCCAGATCTTGAGTAAGCTGAATGATCTACTAGGGGCAAATCGTCAACCGGTTAATTATGATGGGAACCCTACTGCGGGAGTTTAGGATGTTGAAGGGAACATTTCGCAAAGAGCCGCGGACCCTGTAGAAAGGACTCCTCCTCAAGCTGGAGGATCAGGACCGCAGCCGACCCTCCGTGAACGACTGTCAAGGCAGAATTCAAAGAGAGTGGCTGATGTGTGCCCTCCAGAGCCTGTAAATGATGAAGAGTATTTTTCGGGTATGGTTCGTCAAATCATGAAGGAAAGTATGCGAAGAGATGAAGATGAGAAAGAGTGGGGATTTGCTCCAAGCAAAACTCCATTTACTAAAAAGATCTTGAAGGCAGAGTTCCCAAGGAAATTCGTTCCCCCTACTATTCCAGCTTACAAGGGGACAAGTGATCCAAACGAGTTTCTGTATAAGTACGACTGGCATATGACTGGTGCCAGGGCGTCAGATGAAATTAAATGTCGATATTTCTCGGTATATCTCGAAGGTGTGGCTCTATTGTGGTTTACAAAGCTGCCAGTCAGGTCCATTGACCAATTCTCTGATTTGACCAGGAAATTCAAGGAGCAATTTCAATTGTATGCTTCTAAAGCAAAGGATATAATGTCACTGTCAAGTCTAGAGCAAAATCCGAGAGAATCCATCAGATCATTTTTGAATCGCTTTAACATAGCATTGGCTGAGGTAGATAATGCTGAGCCACGTATGGTCCTGACATACTTGATGAGGGCGATTGACAAATCGAGTGAATTTGGAAAATGGTTGAAAATGAAAGAACCAAACTCACTTGACAAATTCTACAAGAAAGCGGATGAATTCGTGCGCTTGGAGAGCCTCCAAACACCGGCTAAGGTGGTATCAACAGAAGCCGGGAACAATGGTGCTGCTTCGAATAAGAAAGAACCTAACACTCAGAAAAGGGGAAACGATGGTGGAAAGAAACAGGGAGACGCTAAGAAAGGCCGTTCTTTCAATTTCACACCCATGACCGATACCCCTAAAAACATCTTCTTTGCAACCAAAGATGATGTCAATTATCCGACACCACCTAAGATGAGAGTTGCGATTAAGATGGAAAAAAGTGGAAGGTTCTGCCGATTCCACAACCAGCCCGGCCATGACACCAACGAATGCTGTCAGTTGAAAGAAGTAATTGAACAGCTCTTGAAGGAAAACAAACTCCAGCAGTATGTGAAAAGGAACAGAAATGCCCCAGCTTCGTCAACTCAGGGACAACAAGTTCCCGCTCACCGTCCTGCCTCAAGTGAGAAGGCCGTAGAGCATGAACCGAAAAGACCTGTTATCAATATAATAACAGGAGGACCTCACCCAATAGGAAAAAGCTGGGGCGAGATGGAAAGGTATGCCCGGGCCTTGAGGCATGTACCAGCTGAAGAGAATGTTTTTGTTTTAGAAAATGATGCGCCTTTAAAGCAACAAAAGACTTCCACAGATGATATTGTGTTCAGTGCCAGGGATTCTTTGGGTATCGAGGCTCCAACCATAGATCCTTTGGTCATATCCGCTGGAATTGGGCCAGCAACTGTGAGAAGAGTTCTAGTTGATTATGGAGCTTCATGCAACATCCTCTTCAAGAAGACCTTCGATCAAATGAAAATTCCAATGGCTGACGTTTAGGCTTCGTCACTTAAGATTGCTGAGTTTGCTGGAGAACCCAAACAGCCAATTGGGACCATAGACTTGTTTGTAGAACTTGGAAAGGGACTGAGGAAGGTGGCTCGAAAGCAAACCTTTATAATTGTTGAAGAATTCTCTGCCTACAATGCCTTTTTAGGCTGACCAACTCTTGCTGCGTTCAAAGTTGTTCTTGCCCCATGGTGTCTGACTCTAAAATTCCCCACAGATAACGGAGTTAGTGTGATTAAGGGAGACCAAGATGCGGGGCGATAGTGTTACTTTGCAGAGTTGCGAGAATCAAGGAAAAGAGAAATAGGAAAAGGTGCGGCGGCTCCGGTCCGCATCAAAGAACCAACCTTGTAGCAATTACAGGGTGGACCCTGCACTGGCGAATGTAGTGGTGCACGAAGAGAGATGGATCCAAGGAAAGCCAGTGTAGGGGAGAATAGGGTAGTACCGGTAGAGGTAACTGTGCCGGTGCCCGTGGACCCAAAGGACCCAAACAAAGTGCTTAATGTGGGTTCACAACTCAACACAATAGTTCAGAATGTTCTGATTTCATTTTTGAAGGCTAATTTGGATGTATTCACTTGGACTCATGCTGACATGTGCGGAATATCCCCAGAGATTGCAGTACACACTCTGAACATTGATCCAAAGTTTACACCTGTGAAACAGAAAAGAAGAACCCAGGGTCCTGAGAGGACAGCAGCGTTAAAAGAAGAAGTGGATCAACTCATGGAGAACGGTTTCATCAGAGAATCTACTTATCCAAATTGGGTATCGAATCCAGTGCTGGTGAAAAAGGCTAACAGAAAGTGGAGAGTATGCATTGATTTTTCAGATCTGAACAAAGCCTGCCCCAAAGACTGTTTCCCGCTGCCCAGGATCGACCAGTTGGTGGATGGGACGGCAGGACATGAATTGTTATCTTTTATGGATGCATATTCCGGATATAACCAGATTATGATGCATGAGCCAGATCAAGAGGATACTAGTTTCATCACAGATGTTGGACTCTACTGCTACAAGGTCATGCCTTTCGGACTCAAGAATGCAGGGGCAACTTACCAAAGGCTTGTTAATGCCATGTTTAAACCACAGATTGGCAAGACAATGGAAGTTTATGTTGATGATATGCTAGTAAAGTCTAAGAAAGTAGTAGACCATATGGATCACTTGGCAGAGATGTTTGCAGTACTCCGCAAGTACAGAATGAAGCTTAATCCACTGAAATGTTCATTTGGAGTGGAGTCCGGAAAGTTTTTGGGTTTCATTGTGAGCGCTAGGGGAATTGAAGCCAATCCAGCTCAGATCGCTGCCCTGAGAGAAGTTAAGGCTCCTGGAACGAAGAAGGAATTGCAAAATCTCAATGGTAAGGTTGCTGCCTTGAGTCGGTTCATTTCCAAAGCTACTGACAAATGCATTCCATTCTTCGATGCTCTGAAGAAAGGAAGGAAAAACTTTGAGTGGACTCCTGAATGTCAGAAAGCATTTGATGAGTTGGTTCGTCATATGGAAGCGCCTCCGATATTTTCGAAGCCTGACAGTGGTGAAGATCTCTTCGTATATTTGGCAATTTCGTCTCATGCTCTCAGTGCAGTGTTGGTACGGGAAGACGCAAGGATTCAACATCCAGTTTATTATATTAGCAAAAGATTCACTGGGGCGGAGATGAACTATTCAAGATTAGAAAAGCTCGCCTATTGTTTATTGATCGCATCAAGAAAATTGAGGCCGTATTTCCAAGCTCATCCCATCAAAGTTTTCACTGATCAACCTCTAAAGCAAGTCCTATTCCATCCTGAGACTTCGGGCCGTCTTTTGAAATGGAATATTGAACTCAGCCAATATGACATTACTTACCATCCCCGAAAAGCAATCAATGGACAAGCTTTGGTGGATTTCATCGCAGAATGTACGGATAAGGGTGATAGTGAGGAAGAAGTCATTGATAGCATCCCAATCCAATGGAAATTGTATGTCGATGGCGCGAGGAATGATTACTGTTCCGGAGCAGGGGTTGTCCTTGAAACCCCAGAGGGGCGATCGCTATGTTATGCGCTGAGACTAGAATTCCCTTCGACAAACAATGAAGCTGAATATGAAGCTCTCATTGCTGGTTTAAGGATCGCTAAAGAACTAAACATCAAGGCATTACAGATCTTCAGTGATTCTCAACTTATTGTTTGCCAAGTCAGGAAGGAATTTCAAGCTAAAGGAGGGAATCTACCCGTCTATTTATCAAAAGCCTGGGAGCTCCTTCAAGATTTTGACCGTTATTCAATAAACCATATACCCCGTGAAGAAAACATGAAAGCGGACTCTATTGCAAAGTATTCGAGTACTGGTGAAGCTCAACTATTGGGATTAGTTCCCGTTGAGGTCTTGTCAGCTCCAACTCCAAGTACAGATGAAATGGATGTTGATTGGATTATGAATGTATCCCAAGAACAAGAGTCATGGATGACTCCGATACTTGAATATCTACTCAATGGTTCTTTGCCAGGAAGTTCAAAAGAACGACAGAAGCTGATGAGGAAAGCCTCCAGATATATAGTTCAAGATGGTCGTTTGTACAGACGAGGATTTTCAATGCCATTACTCCGATGTGTGACAAAGGAAGAAGCTAAGAGAATTCTGACTGAAGTACACGGAGGGGAATGTGGGGATCATACAGGTGGTCAAACTCTAGCAAAGAAAATCCTCCGTTATGGATATTTTTGGCCGAAAATTAATCAGGATGTTGCTGACTATTCCCGAAAGTGTGATAAATGTCAGAGATTCGCTAAAATTCCTAGAGCACCTTCCACTGAGCTAACACAAATGGTCAGTCCATGGTCGTTTGCTATCTGGGGAATAATCTCATTGGGCCTTTGCCGACTGCCAAATCGGGGATTAAATATGCTATCGTTGCTGTTGATTACTTCACTAAATGGGCTGAAGCCGAACCATTGGCTACTATTACCTCTAAGAAAATGATAAGTTTTGTGACTAAAAATATCATTTGCAGGTATGGTGTGCCTCAGAAGATAATCACAGACAATGGTACTCAGTTTAAAAGTGAGGAATTCTAAGATTTCTGCAAACGATTCAAGATCCGAAAAAGCTTCTCAGCAGTGGCTCATCCGCAGGCAAACGGGCAAGTGGAAGCAGTAAACAAAATCATCAAATCAACCATCAAAAAGCAGCTGGAAAAAGCAAAAGGTGGTTGAGTCGATAAGTTACCACTTGCACTATGGGCATACAGAACCACCCACAAAACTACGACTGGGCATACTCCATTTTCATTGGCATACGGATCAGAAGCGATGATTCCAGTGGAAACTGAAGTTCCCTTACACAGAAGGATCCATTTTGATCAAAATGAGAATGAAAAATTGCAATTGGAAGTACTTGACCTCCTCGATGAAAGAAGAGAAGAGGCAAGACTTAGAATTGCAGCTCACTGGCAAAGAATAGCCTGGCACTTCAATTCCAAAGTTCGTCAGCGCAGCTTTGAAGTTGGGGACTTAGTCCCGAAGAGGATTATGACAGCCATAGGTGTGTTTGGACCAAACTGGGAAGGGCCATATGTTATTGGTGCAAAACTTCTTGATGGCACATTCAAACTCACAACTGTCGAAGGAGAACCAATCCCAAGAGCTTGGAACAGCAATCTTTTGCGTCCCTATTTTACTTGAAAGCATTGCTGAAATGTTGTAAAAGAATTACGAATATATGATTCAATTGTAAAGCAAGTGAATAATGAAAAGCTATAAAGTGGATGTAGGCCCAGCTTTTGGCCGGACCACTATAAATCTTGTGTTCTCTACTATTATAAACTGCTTTGTTTTATTTCGACATATAAAATACGTTAAGTGTGTCACTAAAATGTTGATTTAATAATGCAGGCCATAAAGGCAAAGCTTACCCATCGCAAGACCAAGCGATCTCCGACATCACTCAGCAAGCAAACACTAAGCCATTCAAAATTTCCATACTCAAATCCTACAAAAGAAGTGCTTCAAACAAAAGTTAGCAATGTGGATGGAAGTGGACCATTTCTAACTAACTGCAAATGTTTGAACAAACAAATAACCAGTTAAATAGCCTGTGTCTACCACCACCAACTTGCTTAACTATGAAGTATATTTCTTTGGATAAGGGAAATTATTGGCAACTAAAAAGGGATGACACTTGCAAAAGACAACGGGGATCGCCAACATGAATAGATGACAAAGAGACAAGGGCGAGCAAGCATCAAACAGCAAAAGACCTCTTCGGAGGCACAAGCCCTCTTCGGAGGCACAACTCTTCGGAGGATAAAGACCTCAAGCGGGCCTAGCCAGAAAAAGAGAGATCTTTCTCGATACAAAGTTGCGGAATGATCGGTCAATACACTCCCGTGAATCCGTCTAACTGAGAGAAAGAAACTCCAAACTTCCAGGCAAAAGCCCTACTCAGAGGCACACGTTTCACCAAGATTGAAATAAAACTTCCAAGTGTTGAAACGTGAAAAGCCCTCTTCGGAGGCCCATTTCACCACAGTTGAGATGCTAAAAGACCTCGAGCGGGCTTCTTCGCCGGACTTCTGTGAACGTTGGGGAGATCCCTGAGGCTCTTCTTCCTCAATGACTGGGGCAAGTGCGGATTTACCAGACGACCCCGCAGCATTGACAGTGGTAGAGCACTTCGCTAGAGAAGCTTCGGAGGCAGTTTCTTTTGGTAAAGGTTCGTCAGCAGAAACTGGGGCATCTAATGCTTTAGGCGGAGAGTCTGGAACCTCATGGGGGTGTGTAGAGCGAGAAGCGTGAAAAAGTCCATACTGATGTAAAAATTCGTCCCTCAACAAAAATTTTATACTTCTCTCTTCTGCGGCCACAACACTTAATCTTTCAAAAACTTGCTTATGGCTTGGATCTCTAGAAGGGAGAGGAAGTGATGAAAAGAGCAAAGAATGAAATTAGCAGTTGATAATTCGGATCTCGGAAAAGTTTGGAAATGGAGAAAATAGAAACAGGTAATCTTACTTCCTACTCTCCAGATGGCATAAAACTCTGGGGGGCAGCGAGCAAAGAAAAACTGGTTCAAAAATCCATGAACGCTTTCTGTAAGATCAGAAATAAGCTTGCGATTTCTAGCACTTCTCACAATAATGAGGGAAGGATGGTCTTTACTCTTTGCAAACGAGCATAAGTAGCGAATTTCTTCAAAACTCGGCAAGCGATCAAGAGTTCTCCTAAACAAAACACACAACCCCATCAAAATGGCGTGGCCATTAGGATGAAGTTGGAATGGAGAGATTGTCAACCGAAGGAGAAGGGTTCAGAGGAAGTCGTTGAAAGGAGGAATCGCCCCGCTTAAGCACATTTGACGATTGACTGCAACAAAACCATGGGGAAGACTGTCAGCAGTATCATTTGGTCCGGGTAGTAGAGCATCATTTTCAGCAAAGCCAAACTGAGTGCGTAGCTGAATAAACACTCTCGGAGTTAAGATAGTCGAAGTTCTCTCTGGAGTGTTCTCTACGGGAATAGCTATTGGAAAGGTCTCTTCAGCTTGAGCTACCCCTTCTTCTTCTTGATGTGAAGTCATTCTACACAAACAACTGGATATTCAGACATGAAGGTGCACGTTTCCTAAAGTGTGTGGAGTGTTGTGTAAAATCAATCAAGCAATAAGCAAATGTAACTGGAGTAAAAACTAGCAAGTATTTGTCAGTTATAAAGTCCAGGGTTCGTTGTTTAAATATGCGAGTGTAATGTTGATGCAAACAAATCAGTTCAAGTTAGCGATGCTTTGCATTAATACTTCACTTTAGTTGATTGGTTCACATCATTTCATACAGTGTATTTCAGTTGATTATTTTATGTCGACTAATCTGTCATTTGATGTGGGCAGTCAATGGCAGTATATTCGCCTTGGTTTTTGTGATTATTGTTTTCAGCAGGTTGATAGCCTATGAGTCAATGTGATCTGAGAAATAAAGCAACAAAGTTAAAACAATCCAGGATTTAAGCGGTTCAGTCCAGTAGATTAAGTTTAGAATTCAATTTCGAACTATGCTTTCAAGTGAAAATTCGAGTTAAGCATCCAAGTGTTAACTCGGCTGCGACCCAAGGAGTCTCTCGCAAGTTAAAATTATGTTTCTGGTTCTTTAAATCGGCGGTTCTTTAGGTCGTAAAGAGGAAGGCTTTGGTTCAAAAAGTGGTGTGAAATTCCCCAAGGGTTAACTCGGCCACGGTTTAAGGATTAACTCGGCCACGGTTTTAGGATTAACTCCACCACGGTCCAAGGATTAACTCGACCACGGTTTAAGGATTAACTCGGCCATGGTTTAAGAGTTGGATCGGCAAAATATTAGGTCGGCAGTTTTCCCCCCAAGGGTTAACTCGGTCATGACTTAAGGTTCAGATCGCGTCAAATTAGATCGGCCAAAGGGTTAGATCACCCAAAATCACTGGGTCACGTCCAAGCCAATACCTCTCTCCACTCAACCCGTTAACCCGATAGCTGCTTCATCAGCAACAACCTTCATCTTCATCCCTGATATTGGATCATCCAATAAGATAATTCGAAACCACTACAAATTCAACACCTTGCAATCCTAACGCAATTCGAAAATCGATTAGCTAGGAGCATTGAATTCCACCAATCAAACGTTTAAACCTAAATCAAACCAACTAAAGTTCGCCAGCTATGGAAAATTCACGATGGCACGTTGCGTGGAGAGGTGGGTTAGGATAGAGAAATGAAATTCACAAAGGATCAGGAGAAGAAAACAAGATCACTTACGCAATGTAATCTCAAGATTAATCGGTAATTGGTTGAATCGAAATCGCCTTTGAAAGCTTGGGAAAGAGCTAACATCAGAAACAAATGAAGAGGTAGGTAACGAGAAGAAAGGGGAGGATATACGACTTATAGCAGAGGGACTTGGAGCGGCGCGTGTGGCCTAACTGTTAGGTCGTACACGACCTACCGACCTAGAAAGTAGACGGGTTAGAGAATGTCGAAGCATACGACCTAACCAGTAGGCGTATACTTCGAGGGGCAATTGTTAACCCCGCCTCGGTTTTGACTCAGCGACTCAAAGAGATGCCGACCTAAGACTTAAAAAAGGTTACCGACCTAACAGGTTTGAGAGGCATACCGACCTAACGCATTAACATGTTTGCCGACCTAATGCTTCAACATGGTTGCCGAACTAAGGCCTAAGGGGTATGCCGACCTAATACTTCAACAAGGATACCGACCTAACACTTTAACAGGCTTAACAAGGATACCGACCTAACAGGATTGAGAGGGTTGCCGACCTAAGGCCTAAGAGGGATACCGACTTAAGGCTGAACAGTTACCGACCTAATGCTTTAACAAGAACGCCGACTCAACTATCTAAGATAGCTACCGACCTAAGTCACAACCGACCTATGATCTACGCTAAGTCGTTCACGACCCAAGCAAATGAAGACAAGTTCAATGCAGCTACTTGGCACAGTGGCCTCTTAACTCGTACACGATCCAGGACTTATCAGTTAAGCCGTGACTTGCGACTTGCCAGTTAACTCGTTCACGACTCACGACCTAGCTTGAGTCGTCCACGACCTAAAGCTACTAAATGTAAGCCCGACGCCGTATTACTGATACAAGGTTGTGCTGACTCGGAGGCGACCTAGGACTTATGCAAGGGAACCTTTGTGAAACCGTGGAAGGGCCAGATGAATCGGCTACGACCTAGCTTAGACCGCCACAAATTACCTTAGACCGGTCACGACTTACGACCTAAGGGGGGATTTCCCCTATAAATACCAACCTACCTCAAGCATGAAGAGGACTTTTGGCCAATCTCTTTAAGTACCGATACTCTGCTGAATTCTCAACTGACTCGACACTTCAAGTACGAAAGGCATTTCAACTAACTTCGAGAGAAAAATCCAACTCAATCTACATGGATTCAAAGAATTCTTCTGCATTAAAGTTCTAGTTGTTTGTCTCATCGGAATTGTAATTGAAGATTGTTGTAAAGTTGTAATCGATTCAGTAATAAAGAGAGTTAAAGTGGACGTAGGCTTACCCTAAGCCGAACCATTATAAAAACTGTTGTTTTTTCTACTTTCTCTGTGATTTCTCTACTTGTTTTTAGTTCCCGTGTCTACGGGTGGTGCTTTCTCTCAACTTCAATCTACACCGGGGTGTTAGCGTCTGGCTTTTACGTTAACAAAAAGAAAATGGTTTTAAAACTAATTTACACATTAATAAAAATCATACATATATAACATTCAAATCCAAATATTTTACTAAAATATTTATTTAAATTTTAAATTCAAATTCAAATTGAAATCTATCCATATACTTACATATATATATATATATATCTTTAAATTCAAATATATATAAATAAAGGAGAATGTATTTATAAAATAGGAAAAACAATTTAAAAATAATGTATAAACATTTTCTCATGCAAGAAAATTTACAAGTGTTAATATTTAACATATCAATTAACAAGTGTAAGTATTTTAGTAAGAGGATTAACAAATGTAAGCCATGTAATTTAAAAGATGAACAAGTATCATTTTGTTTTTATTTTTGGGGAAAATTGATATTGAAAACAAGATTATATAAGCTATTTCATCTCCTCTCTCTCAATTCTTTTATGCTTCATTTCCAAAATCTGAAGTCTGAGAAAAATCAAAAACTTAAACTAGATCAAAGACCAAAAAAATAGAGATCTGTAAAACAATTCAAATCAGAGAAAAGAACTCAAAGGAAATCAAAGTAAACAACAAATCAAAGCTTTTCAGCAATCAAAGGAAACATGATTCAAACTTAAACAACTAAAGTAAAGCAAGGATCATCACATAAACAATAGTCAATTCAAAAAGAACAAAACCAGAAAACAAGTCCTTGCTATTTAAAATTCAAACAGCTTCCAGGATTTTTACAAGCTCTCTGTTTCAGGTTAACAGGTGAGTAAACTTCTTTAAAAATTTGGAATGGCACTTGTTGTTTGTGATGATGCTTGAGATAAAATTGTAAAGTGTTTACATGCAAGCAGATATATGTAGATATATGCAAGGATGACTGTGCACGTCTGTTATCAAATATATTGCCTCTGTCTCGAAACAGGTTTTCAAAACCTGTATGAAAATTGAAATCCTTCTCCTCTGATTCCTGTTAAACTATAGGATCCAAACAAAAATGGTTTGTTTAAACATGTTTTAAGCTCTAAAAATAAATCCAAGCATAATTAACATAAGAATTTTCTAAAAATCAAGAAATACAGATAAGCACAGAACATATCAAAATCTCTGGAATCATATTTTATGATTTTAGGTATAACATCTGAATCGTTTTAAAAAATGAGAAGTAAAATTAATTTTTTTTAGTGAAGTATTGATCAAGAAATTTGGGGTTGAACGTATTTGGGATTTTTAACGATTTCTGGTCAATGGCGAATTATGGTTTGACGCGATCATGGATGAAGCTCGCTGGGAGGTCGAGGAGTTTAAGAAAAATGCTTGAAAAAATTTTCGATCATCGTGGTGGCTTAATTTTGATGATTTAGGGTTTAATCCATGCTTCTGTACTGGTCGGAATTCGACCAATTGCAGCATCGATGTTGCATCAGACTGGTCCAGGACAAATGGAAGCAGTGCGTGGTTGATAGGAGGAGCTCTGGACAAGGGTGCATGGCCTCTGGTGGTCTATGTCATCGACATGAGGAAGATGAGGCGATCGAACTTTTGTTCCAGGTTGGTTCAGGTTACTCATGTGCGACTTCGTCGTAGTTTATGGTTTGGGTGGTCTGGAGGTTAGGTCGGGTTGTCGCTGACACGATGATGGCTAGAGTTTGGATCGGAAGTGGCCCTTTTGCCTGTGCATGCGTAGGTGCCAGGTTTTGTATCAGTATCCTGGTAGAGGAATTAAGGGTGGATGTCTTGAAGTAGACTTCGGGAAGCTCGTGTGCTGGCTCGAGGGAGGTCTCGGGTATTCGTGAATGCATACCGGGTATAAAAAGACTTAAACGAAATTTAAGTTTGAAAAGAAAATTTGGGGATTGATTCAGGGGGGCCTCGAAGTAAACTGGCAATTGACTCGGAGTGACCCTCGGGGTTGACTCGGGTATTAAGTTTTCCCATTTTAAAAATTTAACAATCTAAGTTAAATTAATTTCTAAATCTATTCTCTTTTAAAATGAAGATTTCTTGTTAAAGTGGAATGTGTAGTTAAAGGTTTTGAAAGTGAAATATTTTAAATTAATTAAGTTTAAGTTGTTTTAAACTTATATTTTTAAAAGAGTTTATTTTAAATAAAAACTTAACAAAGTAATTAAAGAATTAATCAAATGTGTTCTAAATTGTTAACTTAAAAGTTAAGTTAATTTATAATGTTAATGATGATTAATTAATTAATGATTTAAAATTACTTAATAATTAAAGAAATGATTTATTAAAGGTTAATTAATTATAAATAAAAGGTTAATTAATTTATAATTAAGGATTAATTAATTTAAGGTAATTAATTTAGGAATAATTAATTAATAAAGGTGATTAAGATTTAGTTAATAATTAAGGATAATTAATCTTTGATTAGAGATAATTAATAAAAGTAATTATGTGATTAATTAATTATAATCACACAGTTAATTCATCTTACTTGTAGATGGTTGATTATGATTGAATGCCTTAAGCTGATTGATACCCTTGTTATGTGATTGTGATACTTTGTGATGTGAATTGCTGTGTATTGAACCCTGATATCCGTGATTTGTTTCTGTGTGAATGTGGAAACCCCTTGGCCCGTAAAACGACATTTGAATTTCGATGCGACAGGGAGTCAGATTCCAGTTGGTTATCCAAAGCCCACATCGAGTCTTAATGGTGAATCCTTGTGATTGATATATCCACGTGTTTTTAAATTAAGCGTTCACTATTCGGTTTAGCCGAGAGAAGACTTTGTGTCATATAACCCATTTCGAATAGTGATACGACGATATGGATAGCATTTGAAGACCAGTGGTGAAGACCGGGTATTTTCGAGAACAAAAGGATTACCTGTCGAATGTCTCTGCATCATGGCTCCGGTTTAGAGATCTCCATATGTGATGGGGAGTCCGATCGGGATTGTGGATACCTGGATTTGCAAGGGCTTCTTTGTGAAGTGCCTTCGGTTCCATTCAAACTCGGAACGGACTTGTATGGGTGTGTCTGACATTACATTTTGAGATGTAAAACTGGTTTCTATCAAATACATTTCTGTTTAGTGGCGGAGAATTTATTCTCTTAGCTTAACACTCTTCTCTGAGACGTATGAGCTTAGAGGTTATGTAGTTGATGATTACTAGTGATACATTCCCAATTTGGTAATGTGGCATATGAAGTGCTGCTGATCATTTGTTGATCGAAGCATGGCCTTAGTGTGAAGCGCAGCTTTGCGGACGAGACCTCGTCGGACCTCACAGCCCGGAAATGGTCAAAATAAGAAGAATGCAGCAAGGTTACGAGGGTCGCGCCCTTTAGGGTGTGTCATTTCCTTCCATAAAAGGGTGGTATCATGGTATGGAGCCCAGATATTTAACCTATGTGGTTGCTACAAATTTATTACTTTGTGGTTGAGGATCCTCAGATAAAGGTCTGTAACGGCCGGAGGATGGCATACTCGTATCAGTAGTTACCTAGTTACAGAGGTAACCCGACCTTGTGTTGGCAGAGAGCTGATTATGTTCTCGGGACGTCCCTCTAGAGGCGTACCCATGTGGCATAGGAAGTTCCTTAGCCTGACCATTTGTTGGAAATCCAAAGAAACAATACACGTCATGTATGGTTTTAGTTGTATTACCTGCCTTTTACTTACGGTGGTGACCTGCCGTTTAATTGGTAGCTATAGTAGGTATACCATAATGGTGGTATGCTGGCTAAGATTAATATTATACTTTCAAAATATTTTCTACACTATTCACTAATATAATATCAAAGAGAGTTTTCTCGTATCAAGCATGTTTGACTATCATAAGAAGAAATCTCCTCCAATTGTGCGATTGCGTAGTGTGTGTGGCAGGAGCTCTTATGGTAGTTTCATTTTCCAAAAGCATTTCGGATTTCTTTTTAAATTGTTTCTTTTTCAAACAACTGTTTTTGTTTACTCATACCAGTCGCATGACTGACCCGTAGTTTATTGTTTCCTTCCCAAACTCTAGTTGCCTATAATTTTCCATACGGGTAGCCTAGAAGCAGGTTATCCGTGTTTTGGAGCTAGCTTGGATAGTAGATTTGGAGCTAGGAATCTTTGAGCTTCATTATAGCCATGATGTTGTTTTTCCGCTATGGTGTTAAGTTGTTGTAATCAAACATTGTAATGATGTTGTATCTGTGTTATGATCAATGATAATTCATTGGTTTCTGCTGTTTTATATTTATCCAGTGTTGTTATAAGCTCCGCCGAACTGGAGTTCAACGTTTGAATCTCCGGCAGTCGAATACAAGTGAGGTATTTGATGCCGATTTCTGAATGCTGGATTTCGGATCATGACAAGTGCCACTTGTCACGACTCGAAATCCAGCGATTGAAAATTGACATCAAATACCTTACTTGTATTCGACTGTCAGAGATCCAAACGTTGAACTCCATTTCAGATGGAACTTATAACAATATTAGATGAATATAAACAGCGGAAACAAAAGATGATATCATTAATCGCAATACAGATAAAACACTTGAATACGACATCATCACAATATTTGGTTACAACAAATCGCCACCATCATCGGAGTACTACACATGATACCATGACAGAATAATAACAACACCACAGCGGAGCGACAACAGAGTTTTCAAAAAGGTCTCCAACATACTTCAACTTCGATAAGGTCTTCAAAAATTCTAAACACTTCAAAAGATTTCCAAACCCACAGCTTTCCAAAATCCGATAGCTTCCAAAAAAATTTCAAATCCAAGCTAGCTCTAAAACATGGATAACCTGTTTCTAGGTTGCCCGTGTGGAAATTATGGGCACCCAGACTTTAGGAAGGGAAAAATAAACTCCGAGTCAGTCATGCGACTGGTATGAGTAAACAAAAACAGTTGTTTGTGCAAAAACAATTTTGAAAAGAAATCCGATATGTTTTTGAAAAATGAAACTACCATAAGGCCTCCCGGCACACATACAATGCAATTGCACCCTTGGGGGAGATTTCTCCTTATGATAGTCAAAAATGCTTGGTACGAGAAAAATCTTTGTTATTAGTGCATAGTGTGAAAAACATTTCAAAAATATAATATTAATCTTAGCCAGCATAGGTACCATTATACTATGCGTACTATAGCTACCATTTAAGAATGAAAGTTATACAATTGAAATCTTACTGGGCTCGTATTGGTGATTGGAGTGGCCAGGCTAAGGAACTTCCTATGCTCCATGGGTACGCCTCGGGAGGAAGGCCCCGACAACTTAACCAGCTCTTTGCCAACATAAGGCCGGGTTACATCTGTAACTAGGTAACTAACTATCACGACTATGCCATCCCTCGGTCCTAACCGACCTTTATCTGAGGCCCCAATAACAACAACCACAAAGCAACATAATTGCAGTATTCACATAAGTTAAGTATCTGGGCTCCATACCGTGATACCACTTTTTATCCAGAAGGAAATGCACATACCCTAACGGGCGCTACCCCCAATAACCTTGCTGCATCCTTCCTGTTTCGACCATTTCCGGGTTGTGAGGTTCGTCGAAGTCTCGTCCACAAAGCTATGCTTTACAGAAAAGCCATGCTTCGATCAACAAATGATCAGCAACACTCAGCAAGGCTCAGCATGCCACACTACCAAATTGGGAGTATATCACTGATAACCATCAACTACATAACCTCTGAGCTCGTACGTCTCAGAGAAAGGTGTTAAGCTAAGAGAATAAATTCTTTGCCACCAAACAGAAATGTATTTGATAGAGATCGACTTTATATCTCAAAGCGTAATTTCAGCATACAACCATACAAGTCTATTTTGGGTTCGAACAGAACCGACGGCACTTCATCCAATAAAGGAAGAAGGCTTTGCAATCCTGGTATCCACAATCCCGATCGGACTCCCCATCACATATGAGATCTCTATACCGGAGCAACTCAGTGCAGAGTCATTCGACAGGTTATCCTATCATTCTCGAAGACACCCGATCTTCACCACCATCTTTAAATGCTATCTATTTCGTCGTATCAGTATTTGAAATGGATTATATGACACAAAGTCCTCTCCCGGCTAAACCGAATAGTGAACGCTCAATTTAAAAACACGTAAATATATCAATCATAAAGGTTTACCGTTAAGGTTCGATGTGGATTTCGGATAACCAACTGGAATCCGACTCCATGTCGCATCGAAGTTCAAATGCCATTTTATGGGCCAAAGGGGTTTTCACATTCACACAGAAATATATCATAGATATTACAGATCAATTCAAAGCAATTCACATCACAGGGTATCACAATTACATATCAGGGTTATCAATCAGCTTAAGGCATTCAATAATAATCAATCATCTATAATTAAGATGAACTAATCATGTGATTATAATCAATTAATCACAAAATTATTTTCACTAATTATCCGTAATTAATGATTAATTATTCTTAATTATAAATTAATTAGTATTTAATTACTAATTAATTAATCTTAATTACTTTCATTAATTAAATAATTCTTAATTAATTACTTTAATTTATCAATCCTTAATTATAAATTAAGTAACCTTAAATTAAAAATTAATTAACCTTTAATTAATTATTAATTAATTATAAATTATTTAATTTAATTAATCACTTAATTATTATTAAATACTTTAGTTAATAAACCTTGTAATTAGTTATCATTAACACGTAGATTAACTCAAGATATTTAGGTTAATTAATGGTAAATAAACATTTCTTATAATTAACACTTTAATTCCATTATTTATTTAAAATAATTTTAAGAATTAATTTATAAATAGTGATCACATAATTAAATAAAACTTAATTACTTCTTTACTAACTTTAAACTTGAATCAAAGCAATTAATTAAAGGATGAGTTAAAATGTTTAAAATTTGAATTTGGTTTAAAGTTAAAAAATCTTGTTTTAAAATCGAACCCGAGATCTCCCCGAGTATCACCCGAGTCAAAAAGCCATCTGCTTCGAGTCTTTTCTCAAACCTACCTATATGTTTTTTTTCAAAATTAAAATTTTGTTTAAGTGTTAAAACCCGGTGCCACTCAAAAATCTCCTGAACTCATACTCGAGCCATCACCTTGATCCCCCAAGACCACTTCGAGTCATCCCTTTCTTCATCATTTCAAGCAAGTAACACAACCCAATGGTGTGTGCACATGCACCAGAGCTCCGGTGTAACAACCCACCTATTTAACGATTTTATATTTAAATGTTTAATTTAAATATAGCGCCGTTATTCGGATTTTTGAGGTCCGAAATGTTACTTTCTGCAAATGGCCGATTTGGAACTCGAAACCACCTCCATTGGTTCCAAAATGGCGTTTGCGATCTTTTTGAGTATAATCTTTGATATGTTTGGAGTTTGTGAATTTTGGCTACTTTTTCTATTGGGTTTGGGTTCAGCCCACTAGCTTAACTAATCCTCTAGCTTAGCCACTTCTATCATTCACTTATTCATTTCTTAAAAACTTAAGCTTAGAACTGAAAATGGGAGAAAGGAAGAGGAATTAGAAATTAGCAAGCCCTAGTTCTCCTTTGTATCTTGATTTCTTGCTCCAAATTCATAAAGAATCCATTGGTAAGTTTATCTCCATCTTCTCTATCTCTTCTCCTCTTCAATTTCAGTAATATTCCTAACCCTAACTTAGGAAATGCTTGCTTTGATTCTAGATTGAAACTTGTAGTGTTGAATTGGAGTGTGGTTGGTTGATTCCTTGCTTTTATGCTTCTTCATCATCTTTGTTTGTGAGGTTAAAAGGTGAGTTTTTGTAACTCACATCTAAGTATGTTGCTTTTGCTGTGGTTGGATATGAAATTCTAACCTCGATTCATGTCTATTGCTGTGGAGTTGGATCGATTCGTTCCGATATGTTTTGGCCACTTTGGCCTAGGCAAATTGTTGCCCAGACCAGGTGACCAGACGTCTGGAAGCAAAGCTCAGACGTCTGGTTTTAACCTGGAGTGAAAAATAATAAGCCACGGCAGTTGAAAGAAAGTCAGAAACCACTCTCAGACGTCTGACCCTCAATTTCAGACGTCTGAATGGTTTCAGACATCTGGTTCGCAAAATCAGACGTCTGGTCTGTTTTGCTGGGATTTTCCAAAGGACGAAACCAGACGTCTGAATGCACCCTACAGACGTCTGGAATCCCCTGTTTTGCTTGTTTTGCCTATTCTTGGTTGATATTTCATTGATTATCGATGTTTGTCGACTTGGTTTGTGATTATCATTCACGATTGACTTTGATGACTTGTTTTTGACTTCAATCACGGGTTTTATAAATAATATCTCTAAATCGTATTAAAAGCTCGCTTCTCCAATTTATAAATTCTATTTAAACGCGCGCACACACACAATTTTGCACTTCGAGTGAAGTGGAAGGGTGATTAAATGGTTGGGCAAAACACGGACCATGAATCTGTGCGTTTATCCTTCCGATTAATTCCCGACCTATTCAATTGATCGTTTTGACCTTCGGGTTTGGTTTATCAATGATATGAGGTAAATTTGTACTGCTTTGAGTGTGAAATAAAATAATGGATAGTAAACCGTTTAGTGCGAACGGGTGGTTATGGGACTCACGTTACCACTTTTCGGATTCCTCTCTGGGAGTTTGTGACACAAGCTGCCTTTGGGATAGTGTCTTCGGACTGTCTCCTCTGGCTTGTTTCCTTTAAATATCGCCTTTGGAGTTGGCCCTTTGCCCCGACTCGAAAAATATATGGGGTTGGCAGTTGTCTTTAGTATTGCTTTGGGAGTGGTTTCTTCACAACCGCTCAAGAGATATTGGAGTGGTTTCTTCACCACCGCTCAAGAGATATTGGAGTGGTTTCTTCACCACCACTCAAGAGATATTGGAGTGGTTTCTTCACCACCGCTCAAGAGATAACGAAGTGGTTTACTCACCACCGCTCATGATGTTTCATTTATATGTATATTCCCTAGGTATTGCTTTTCTGTATTGGTTCTTTGGAGCCACACGAAATATAGCGTCTACCTTGTGGAACTCGTATTATCGGTATTTGTTGTTTGCCTTATGGCTTGCTTTGGGATATTCTTATCCTTTGTTTCTATATGTTGCCGATGATATGAGGCTTGATCTATATGATTCATCTTTCGTTAGATGATTGTGTATCTCTTTTAGAGATATCTATTATGCTTTGTAACCTTGCAGGTTTATTGTTGTTCAGTTTATTTAACTGATTTGTTTTGCTAGACTGATCCATGTAATTTATACTCGGGTCAGACCGAGTTGTTTCAGGTTAGGTGCTTTTGGACTTAGCCTATTTTGCTTCCTAATGGACTATTCTCTAGCTTCATTTTGTTGTAGCGTCTTTTGTGGTCCTTATCTGTTGTAACTCTGATATTTATATTTTTGTCTCGTCTGTATATTGTGGTCTCCTGTACCACTTGACATGTATTATTTTGTATACTCTATTGTGTATCCGTTTATGTGTATATTATGATCGACTGTTCTGTGATGTGATTTACATTTGAGTTGTTATATTTTCTTCTGATAGATCCTATAGCCATTGTAGTTTTACCTTAAATATTTATTGAATAGGTCGAATTTTAATGTGACTACTTTTCGACGTATTTAGTGAATAGTTAATGTAAGATTACACATGGTCGCTCCCATTATACTCTATTGTCCGCATTAGCCGACAGTATTATCTATGTAATACTCTTTGTTAACGAGGCTCTCGGAGTGGGGCGTCACAGCGTGGTATCAGAGCGAGGTTCAGAACAAAATATGATAAACACAGAATAGATGCACATATTATGGTACATCAAAGTGTACAAGTGATACAAATCTTTGAATCATTGTGTCTCTTTATTCCATCAAGGCTAGATAGTATTTGGGAATACGTCTAGGATTATTCCGTAGTATCCCATATTGAAATATCTACCTTATGAATAATCTTTTCTTTATCTTGACTTTCAGCTTATGTCTGGAAGAGGCAGAGGTCGACGTTCGGATGCTGGGCAATCTACTGGCTCACATCCGGATGGCGTTTATATGTCTGCCGATCAGTTTATGGAGTTGTTTAGGAGCACTCAGCCTCCCGTTCCTCCTCGAGTGTCTCCACCTCGCAAGTCTTCTTTTGCATGTCAGTGCAGTGATTTTGCTCATCTTGGAGGAAAACCGTTTAAGGGTTCCGAATCCGTCCTTGAAGTCCAAGCTTGGCTTCGCACGTGCGAGCGTATCTTCTCTCGCATGGATCTTTCTGACCATGATCGAGTTCTTGTGACTTCTAGCTTATTACAAGAGCGTGCTCTTGATTGGTATGAGCTTCTTGTAGCCGAGATTGATGAGTCTACTCTTTCTTGGACTCAGTTTCGGGGACGATTTGAACTCAAGTTCGTTCCTAAATCTGAAAAAGTTTTATTGACCCGTCGCTTCCTTGAGTTGAAGCAAGGGAAATCTTCTGTTTCTGAGTATGTCGCATCGTTCGAGGCTTTATCTCAGTATGGTCTTGAATTTATCAGCACTTCTTACAAGAAGAATTTGAAGTTTGTTTCTGGTCTTAAGAAATATCTTAGGAAGTCTTTGTTGCTCTAGCTTAAGCTTTCTTTCGAGGAATTGGTTGATTCGGCACTTCACCTCGAGACCATCGAGAAGGAGGGTGATAGTGATGTAGATGTTGAGGTTTCTAAGAACCCCAACAAGAGGCCATTTCCAATTTAGAAGAAGCCTTTTCCTTCTAAGAAGAAGAAGACTGGTGGTCCTACTTCTCAGCCTCAGTCTTCCGGAACACCTTTCGTTCGAAAGTGTTTCAATTGTGGTTCTCCGGATCATATTATTCGAGCTTGTCCAAAGCCTCTCTTCTGCCGTTACTGCAAGAGGGAAGGTCATAGTAGTTCCACTTGTCCCATTGCTCCGAATAATTCTTCATCTGGCAAGTTAAATGTAGCGAATGCTTCTGGAGGTCCTTCTCAATCCAAAGGTATATCTCCATCTATTTTGGAAGGTTTTATTCTATTTCATGATCATAGTATTCGAGTTCTTTTCGATACGGGTGCTTCACATTCTTTCGTATCGAAGAAGCTCGTTGATGATTTATCTTTGGATGTTTCTTGTATGGTTACTTCTTTAAGGATTGCGAATCCTATTGGGGGATCCGCGACCCTTAGCTTGTTTTGTGATGATATTGAGATTGTTTTATGTGGCTTTTCTTTCCGTGCGAATCTGCACGTTGTTTCTCATTTGGGTTTTGATATGATTTTTGGTATGGACTGGCTAGTGAGGTACGATGCCAGGATTATTTGTTCCGAGAGAATTTTATATCTTTGTCATCCTGATTCACCTTCTCAGTTATCTCTTGTTCTTCGGGATGTGGATAATTCCGAGATGGCTTTGTATTCTCTTGATTCGCGAGATGGTGATGATGTATCTCGTATTCCTATTGCTTGTGACTTTTCTGATGTTTTTGAGCCTGTATCGGGTTTGCCACCCAAACGGGCAATTGAGTTCCGCATTGATCTCATTCCAGGCGCGCAGCCAGTTAGTCGTCCTCCCACGAGGATGTCTACAAAGGAAAATGAGGAACTCAAGAAGCAGCTTTTAGAGCTCGAGTCCAAGCAGTTGATTCAGTCCAGTTTTTCTCCGTGGGGATCCGCGGTCGTCTTCGTGAAGAAGTCTGATGGAACTCTTAGGCTTTGCATTGACTATCGCAAGCTTAACGAGTTGACCATTAGAAATAGGTATCCTTTGCCTAGGATCGATGATATGTTCGATCTATTGAGTGGTGCTAAGGTCTTTTCTCAGCTTGACCTTGCCACAGGTTTCCATCAGTTACGAGTCGCGGAGGATAGCATACCTCTTACCGCTTTTCGCACTCGTTATGGTTCTTTTGAGTGGCTCGTTATGTCGTTCGGTTTGACGAACGCTCCTGCTTTCTTTGTCGATCTCATGAATCGGGTATTCCGGGAATATCTCGATAAGTTCGTGCTTGTCTTCATTGATGATATCCTTATTTATTCTAAGTCTGAAGCTGAGCATGCTAATCACTTGAGAATTGTCTTGAGTACTCTTCGTCATCATCAGCTTAGAGCCAAATTCTCCAAGTGCCACTTTTGGGAGAATAAGGTTAAGTTCTTAGGCCATGTTGTATCTTTCGATGGCATTTTCTGTCGATCCCTCAAAGATCGAAGCCATCCAGAATTGGAAGAGGCCTGAAAATGTTCATGAGATTCGTAGTTTCCTTGGATTGGCGGGTTATTACCGTCGGTTCATCAAGGATTTTTCCCGTGTTGTGCTTCCTCTCACAAGCCTTACCCGAAAAGGCATTCGTTTTGATTGGTCCGACAAGTGTGAGGCTTCCTTTCTGACATTGAAGGAACTTCTCACTAATGCTCCTATTCTTGTGGTTCCCGAGGGGAATCATGATCTTGTTGTCTACACCGATGCTTGTGGTAGTGGTCTCGGTGCTGTTCTTATGCAGAGAGATCAGGTGGTTGCTTATGCTTCTAAGCAACTGCGTCCGAATGAAGTTCGCTATGCCACTCATGATCTTGAGTTAGCCGCCATTGTCTTTGCCTTGAAGATTTGGCGACACTATTTATTGGGCGAGCGCTTCATTCTCTATACCGATCATAAATCTTTGAAGTATTTGTTCACTCAGAAGGAACTCAATATGAGACAACAGCATTGGCTCTAGTTTCTTGCCTCCTATGAATTTGATATCCAATATACCCCTGGTAAGGGTAATCGTGTTGCAGATGCGCTTAGTCGCAAACATTCGGCTGTTGTTTCTATGATGCTAGCCGAATGGGATATTCTTGAGACTCTATCTTTTTGTGAAATTCGTGATCGAGGTTCATCTTCTGATTCTCCTATTCTATTATTTAGTTTAGGAGCTCGACCTATTTTATGTGATCGTATTGCCGATACCCAACGGCGTGATCCTGATTTGTTGTATTTTATTCAGCTTTGTGAGTCTGGATCTTGTGATGAGGCGTTGCAAGATCTTAGCATTGATTCTCATGGGTGTCTTCGTAAGAAGAACCGTCTTTTTGTGCCTTCTGATCTTGCACTTAGGCATGACATTCTTGATGATTGTCACCGTTCTAAGTATACCATTCATCCTGGTAGTAGTAAGATGTATGCCGATATGCGTCGTCTTTATTATTGGGAAGGCATAAAGTGCGATGTGGCGAGTTATGTGAGCAATTGCATAACTTGTCAGCGTTTTAAGGCCGAGCATCAGCGTCCTTCGGGTCTTCTTCAACCTCTTGAGATTCCATTGTGGAAATGGGATCAGATTTCTATGGATTTCATTGACGGCCTACCTCGTTCGAGATCGGGCCATTCTAGCATTTGGGTTATTGTTGATCGCCTTTACAAGTCTGCTCATTTTGTCCCTATTAAGTTTAATAGAACTGCTTCGCATTTGGCTAAGTTGTATGTCAAGGAAATCGTGAGACTTCACGGTGTTCCTAGTTCTATTGTGAGTGATCGTGATCCTTTATTCACGAGTCATTTTTGGAAGAGTCTTCAGCAAGCTTTGGGAACAAAGCTTAATTTTTCTACAGCTTATCATCCGTAGTCTGACGGACAGACTGAACGGGTAAATCGTATTTTGGAAGATCTTCTCCGTATTTGTATCTTTGATTTCGGTGGTAGTTGGGAGGATCATCTACCTCTTGTAGAGTTCTCCTACAACAATAGTTTTCAATCTAGTATCGGTATGGCTCCTTTCGAAGCCTTATACGGAAGGCCATGTCGATCACCCTCTTGTTGGTTAGAATCTGGTGAGAAGCTTATTCTTGGTCCAGATTTTGTTCGAGATTCTTCTGAGAAGATTGATCTTATTCGGTTGAGAATGAAAGAGGCACAGAGTCGCCAGAAATCCTACGCGGACAACCGTAGGAAGCCTCTCGAGTTCTCGATCGGCAATCTTGTTTTTATTCGTGTTTCTCCTTTGAAGGGGGTTATGCGTTTCAGTACGACTGGAAAATTGGCTCCTCGTTATATAGGACCGTTTTCTATTACTGAACGTATTGGCCTTGTGGCTTATAGAGTTTCACTTCCAGCTCATTTATCTGGCATTCATGACGTGTTTCACGTCTCGCAACTTCGGAAATGTCTTAGGGAGTCGGATTCTGTTATTACTTCTCCTGATTTGCAAGAGCTTGAGATCTCACCGGACTTATCTATTGTACAGCAACCTATTCGCGTGCTTGACACGGAGGTGCGACACCTTCGGAACAAGGACGTGCCGCTCGTTAAAGTTCAATGGTCCGCTAATCCCAATGACTGTACTTGGGAAACCAGAGAATTTATCGAGCGATCTTATCCGGTTTTTCTTTCCTTGCTTTGAAACGGTGAGTATGTCTTTTCATCTCAAGCTTCTTTTCTTTTCTTTTGATTGATTGTATTTATGTAGTTGTTACAAATATCGTCTCTAGGAATTGCGGGGACGCAATTTTGTAAGGAGGGGAGATCTGTAACAATCCACCTATTTAACGATTTTATATTTCAATGTTTAATTTGAATATAGCGTCGTTATTCGGATTTTTGAGGTCCGAAATGTTACTTTCTGCAAATGGCCGAATTGGAACTCGAAACCACCTCCATTGGTTCCAAAATGGCGTTTGCGATCTTTTTGAGTATAATCTTTGATATGTTTGGAGTTTGTGAATTTTGGCTACTTTTTCTATTGGGTTTGGGTTCAGCCCACTAGCTTAACTAATCCTCTAGCTTAGCCACTTCTCTCATTCACTTATTCATTTCTTAAAAACTTAAGCTTAGAACTGAAAATGGGAGAAAGGAAGAGGAATTAGAAATTAGCAAGCCCTAGTTCTCCTTTGTATCTTGATTTCTTGCTCCAAATTCATAGAGAATCCATTGGTAAGTTTATCTCCATCTTCTCTATCTCTTCTCCTCTTCAATTTCAGTAATATTCCTAACCCTAACTTAGGAAATGCTTGCTTTGATTCTAGATTGAAACTTGTAGTGTTGAAGTGGAGTGTGGTTGGTTGATTCCTTGCTTTTGTGCTTCTTCATCATCTTTGTTTGTGAGGTTAAAAGGTGAGTTTTTGTAACTCACATCTAAGTATGTTGCTTTTGCTGTGGTTGGATATGAAAGTCTAACCTCGATTCATGTCTATTGCTGTGGAGTTGGATCGATTCGTTCCGATATGTTTTGGCCACTTTGGCCTAGGCAAATTGTTGCCCAGACCAGGTGACCAGACGTCTGGAAGCAAAGCTCAGACGTCTGGTTTTAACCTGGAGTGAAAAATAATAAGCCACGGCAGTTGAAAGAAAGTCAGAAACCACTCTCAGACGTCTGACCCTCAATTTCAGACGTCTGAATGGTTTCAGACGTCTGGTTCGCAAAATCAGACGTCTGGTCTGTTTTGCTGGGATTTTCCAAAGGACGAAACCAGACGTCTGAATGCACCCTACAGACGTCTGGAATCCCCTGTTTTGCTTGTTTTGCCTATTCTTGGTTGATATTTCATTGATTATCGATGTTTGTCGACTTGGTTTGTGATTATCATTCACGATTGACTTTGATGACTTGTTTTTGACTTCATTCACGGGTTTTATAAATAATATCTCTAAATCGTATTAAAAGCTCGCTTCTCCAATTTATAAATTCTATTTAAACGCGCGCACACACACAATTTTGCACTTCGAGTGAAGTGGAAGGGTGATTAAATGGTTGGGCAAAACACGGACCATGAATCTGTGCGTTTATCCTTCCGATTAATTCCCGACCTATTCAATTGATCGTTTTGACCTTCGGGTTTGGTTCATCGATGATATGAGGTAAATTTGTACTGCTTTGAGTGTGAAATAAAATAATGGATAGTAAACCGTTTAGTGCGAACGGGTGGTTATGGGACTCACGTTACCACTTTTCGGATTCTTCTCTGGGAATTTGTGACACAAGCTGCCTTTGGGATAGTGTCTTCGGACTGTCTCCTCTGGCTTGTTTCCTTTAAATATCGCCTTTGGAGTTGGCCCTTTGCCCCGACTCGAAAAATATATGGGGTTGGCAGTTGTCTTTAGTATTGCTTTCGGAGTGGTTTCTTCACAACCGCTCAAGAGATATTGGAGTGGTTTCTTCACCACCGCTCAAGAGATATTGGAGTGGTTTCTTCACCACCACTCAAGAGATATTGGAGTGGTTTCTTCACCACCGCTCAAGAGATAACGGAGTGGTTTACTCACCACCGCTCATGATGTTTCATTTATATGTATATTCCCTAGGTATTGCTTTTCTGTATTGGTTCTTTGGAGCCACACGAAATATAGCGTCTACCTTGTGGAACTCGTATTATCGGTATTTGTTGTTTGCCTTATGGCTTGCTTTGGGATATTCTTATCCTTTGTTTCTATATGTTGCCGATGATATGAGGCTTGATCTATATGATTCATCTTTCGTTAGATGATTGTGTATCTCTTTTAGAGATATCTATTATGCTTTGTAACCTTGCAGGTTTATTGTTGTTCAGTTTATTTAACTGATTTGTTTAGCTAGACTGATCCGTGTAATTTATACTCGGGTCAGACCGAGTTGTTTCAGGTTAGGTGCTTTTGGACTTAGCCTATTTTGCTTCCTAATGGACTATTCTCTAGCTTCATTTTGTTGTAGCGTCTTTTGTGGTCCTTATCTGTTGTAACTCTGATATTTATATTTTTGTCTCGTCTGTATATTGTGGTCTCCTGTACCACTTGACATGTATTATTTTGTATACTCTATTGTGTATCCGTTTATGTGTATATTATGATCGACTGTTCTGTGATGTGATTTACATTTGAGTTGTTATATTTTCTTCTGATAGATCCTATAGCCATTGTAGTTTTACCATAAATATTTATTGAATAGGTCGAATTTTAATGTGACTACTTTTCGACGTATTTAGTGAATAGTTAATG
Organism: Allium cepa; assembly: GCA_030765085.1. Taxonomy (NCBI): domain Eukaryota; kingdom Viridiplantae; phylum Streptophyta; class Magnoliopsida; order Asparagales; family Amaryllidaceae; genus Allium; species Allium cepa. Next base: position 749,408,932 of record CM060931.1, on the reverse strand, counting down.
TAAGATTACACATGGTCGCTCCCATTATACTCTATTGTCCGCATTAGCCGACAGTATTATCTATGTAATACTCTTTGTTAACGAGGCTCTCGGAGTAGGGCGTCACAGCGTGGTATCAGAGCGAGGTTCAGAACAAAATATGATAAACACAGAATAGATGCACATATTATGGTACATCAAAGTGTACAAGTGATACAAATCTTTGAATCATTGTGTCTCTTTATTCCATCAAGGCTAGATAGTATTTGGGAATACGTCTAGGATTATTCCGTAGTATCCCATATTGAAATATGTAACTTATGAATAATCTTTTCTTTATCTTGACTTTCAGCTTATGTCTGGAAGAGGCAGAGGTCGACGTTCGGATGCTGGGCAATCTACTGGCTCACATCCGGATGGCGTTAGGATTAATTCCATTATTTATTTAAAATAATTTTAAGAATTAATTTATAAATAGTGATCACATAATTAAATAAAACTTAATTACTTCTTTACTAACTTTAAACTTGAATCAAAGCAATTAATTAAAGGATGAGTTAAAATGTTTAAAATTTGAATTTGGTTTAAAGTTAAAAAATCTTGTTTTAAAATCGAACCCGAGATCTCCCCGAGTATCACCCGAGTCAAAAAGCCATCTGCTTCGAGTCTTTTCTCAAACCTACCTATATGTTTTTTTTTCAAAATTAAAATTTTGTCTAAGTGTTAAAACCCGGTGCCACTCAAAAATCTCCTGAACTCATACTCGAGCCATCACCTTGATCCCCCAAGACCACTTCGAGTCATCCCTTTCTTCATCATTTCAAGCAACTAACACAACCCAGTGGTGTGTGCACATGCACCAGAGCTCCGGTGTAACAACCCACCTATTTAACGATTTTATATTTAAATGTTTAATTTAAATATAGCGCCGTTATTCGGATTTTTGAGGTCCGAAATGTTACTTTCTGCAAATGGCCGAATTGGAACTCGAAACCACCTCCATTGGTTCCAAAATGGCGTTTGCGATCTTTTTGAGTATAATCTTTGATATGTTTGGAGTTTGTGAATTTTGGCTACTTTTTCTATTGGGTTTGGGTTCAGCCCACTAGCTTAACTAATCCTCTAGCTTAGCCACTTCTATCATTCACTTATTCATTTCTTAAAAACTTAAGCTTAGAACTGAAAATGGGAGAAAGGAAGAGGAATTAGAAATTAGCAAGCCCTAGTTCTCCTTTGTATCTTGATTTCTTGCTCCAAATTCATAGAGAATCCATTGGTAAGTTTATCTCCATCTTCTCTATCTCTTCTCCTCTTCAATTTCAGTAATATTCCTAACCCTAACTTAGGAAATGCTTGCTTTGATTCTAGATTGAAACTTGTAGTGTTGAAGTGGAGTGTGGTTGGTTGATTCCTTGCTTTTGTGCTTCTTCATCATCTTTGTTTGTGAGGTTAAAAGGTGAGTTTTTGTAACTCACATCTAAGTATGTTGCTTTTGCTGTGGTTGGATATGAAATTCTAAACTCGATTCATGTCTATTGCTGTGGAGTTGGATCGATTCGTTCCGATATGTTTTGGCCACTTTGGCCTAGGCAAATTGTTGCCCAGACCAGGTGACCAGACGTCTGGAAGCAAAGCTCAGACGTCTGGTTTTAACCTGGAGTGAAAAATAATAAGCCACGACAGTTGAAAGAAAGTCAGAAACCACTCTCAGACGTCTGACCCTCAATTTCAGACGTGTGAATGGTTTCAGACGTCTGGTTCGCAAAATCAGACGTCTGGTCTGTTTTGCTGGGATTTTCCAAAGGACGAAACCAGACGTCTGAATGCACCCTACAGACGTCTAGAATCCTCTGTTTTGCCTGTTTTGCCTATTCTTGGTTGATATTTCATTGATTATCGATGTTTGTCGACTTGGTTTGTGATTATCTTTCACGATTGACTTTGATGACTTGTTTTTGACTTCATTCATGGGTTTTAAAAATAATATCTCTAAATCGTATTAAAAGCTCGCTTCTCCAATTTGTAAATTCTATTTAAACGCGCGCACACACACAATTTTGCACTTCGAGCGAAGTGGAAGGGTGATTAAATGGTTGGGCAAAACACGGACCATGAATCTGTGCGTTTATCCTTCCGATTAATTCCCGACCTATTCAATTGATCGTTTTGACCTTCGGGTTTGGTTTATCGATGATATGAGATAAATTTGTACTACTTTGAGTGTGAAATAAACTAATGGATAGTAAACCGTTTAGTGCAAACGGATGGTTATGCGACTCACGTTACCACTTTTCGGATTCCTCTCTGGGAGTTTGTGACACATGCTGCCTTTGGGATAGTGTCTTCGGACTGTCTCCTCTGGCTTGTTTCCTTTAAATATCGCCTTTGGAGTTGGCCCTTTGCCCCGACTCAAAAAATTTATGGGGTTGGCAGTTGTCTTTAGTATTGCTTTCGGAGTGGTTTCTTCACCACCGCTCAAGAGATATTGGAGTGATTTCTTCACCACCGCTCAAGAGATATTGGAGTGGTTTCTTCACCACCGCTCAAGAGATAATGGAGTGGTTTAGTCACCACCGCTCATGATGTTTCATTTATATGTATATTCCCTAGGTATTGCTTTTCTGTATTGGTTCTTTGGAGCCACACGAAATATAGCGTCTACCTTGTGGAACTCGTATTATCGGTATTTGTTGTTTGCCTTATGGCTTGCTTTGGGATATTCTTATCCTTTGTTTCTATATGTTGCCGATGATATGAGGCTTGATCTATATGATTCATCTTTCGTTAGATGATTGTGTATCTCTTTTGGAGATATCTATTATGCTTTGTAACCTTGCAGGTTTATTGTTGTTCAGTTTATTTAACTGATTTGTTTAGCTAGACTGATCCGTATAATTTATACTCGGGTCAGACCGAGTTGTTTCAAGTTAGGTGCTTTTGGACTTAGCCTATTTTGCTTCTGCATGGACTATTCTCTAGCTTCATTTTGTTGTAGCGTCTTTTGTGGTCCTTATCTGTTGTAACTCTGATATTTATATTTTTGTATCGTCTGTATATTGTGGTCTCCTGTACCACTTGACATGTATTATTTTGTATACTCTGTTGTGTATCCGTTTATGTGTATATTATGATCGACTGTTCTGTGATGTGATTTACATTTGAGTTGTTATATTTTCTTCTGATAGATCCTATAGACATTGTAGTTTTACCTTAAATATTTATTGAATGGGTCGAATTTTAATTTGACTACTTTTCGACGTATTTAGTGAATAGTTAATGTAAGATTACACATGGTCGCTCCCATTATACTCTATTGTCCGCATTAGCCGACAGTATTATTTATGTAATACTCTTTGTTAACGAGGCTCTCGGAGTGGGGCGTCACATCCGGCCACCTACGATCCAAGCTCTGACCTTCCGCGCATCGGCGATGACCCTTCCGAGCCTCACAACCACTCAACAATCAGAGTCGACGTCGAACTCGCAAACGAACTTTCTGACCTAAACTGGAACAAGAACAATCGTCACATAATCAACTCGTACCGCCGCCTTAGGCCATCAGAGGCCATGAATTTTTTTCAGAGCTTCGCCTACCTCCCTAGTTTCGATTTCCACCAGCATGATCGATTCCGATGCAACGACGTCGCCACAGCAATCAAAAATCTACCCTCGACCAAACTAGGGGTTTAAACCCTAAATCCCTACCTACCCATTGTGACGACCCGAAATTTTTGAGTAATTGAAATTAATATTTTATTGATTTTGAATATTTAAATGTTAAATTTTAACTTGAATTCAAGTATCACCAATGATTTAATAATTAAATTATTGAATTAAATAAGTTGAAGTTGGGTAAAATGGGGAATCTGGAGTTTTAAGCCCGTTAAGAATAATTTGTAAGCTTATAAAATTTATATTGATAGTACTGAAGATAATAGAAGAGTTAAAATTGAATTTAACCGTGATTCGTTCAGTTTTGAAATTTTATCGTTTAAATTGAATTTAAAAATAGCCTTTCGAGGCACAGTCTCGGAATTTAACGAAACCAGTTCCATTGGGTCCGTAATATTGAATTATTATCGGATTTCAAATTTCGTATTGATCAGAGTTGTTGAGTGAGCGCACAATAAGTAAACGCGTGGAAAACTAAATAAATTTAATTTAACAACCGGTTGAAATAATTTCACATCATTGTTTTTCTTTCATCTCAAAGGCACTGTAGCAGCCAAGACAGCCCGCCGACTTTCTATCATCTCCGTGTTCCCTCTTTTAAAAACATCACGCAACCTACCCCTTCGTTTAAATCGAAGCCGCCTCTCGTCAGAATCAAAGCCGACAAACCCATTCATTTAAATCACACCTTCTATTCCCATCCTTCAGAACGAAGACTTATTCAAACGAAAATCAAAATTCATAGAAAAATGGCTGGAGCCAAGAGTGAGTTGAATCAATCTCGTTTCTTCAAGAGAATAAATTGAAATCGAACGGCCGATCGAAAGAAATATTTCTCGACAGTCACGAGAGCTGGAAGGAGGGGAGGGCATCGCGGCATCTCGAATTGCACGCGCAAGGGTACGGTGGCGCTTGTGATGGTCAACGGTGAGAGGCTCGTTTGATTTGACCTGGGGTTTTGCGATGGGCTACGACCTGAAACGCGTACGCGTGTGGTGGCGAACGCGAGTAGTTCTTGTCGCGTGGGAAGGTCGGGTAGGTGGCAAACTCTACGCCGTCGTTGGTCGCTGTGGTGAAGGCTACGATGGCGATTGGGCTGCATCAGGCGGCGATGGCGTTCAAATCGCGTGGCCAGAGGGAGGGGGTCGAGTTGCGAGTGTAGAAGCAGGAGTTGAGCTCGAAGTTCGTCAGATTGTTAGAAGGTAATTTCATATATTAGTTTACTAATTTGGTTAATTATACCGATAGTTATTTTAAATATAAAAACTAAGGTTGTAAACTGTTTATACAGGAAATAATAATATATCAATATAGATATACGTGTAAAGGTACATACCTGTTTTAGTGTATCTATATATACAAAGTTGAACAGGAAAGTAGAAGATTCAAAATGCTAGAAATTTTATAGGATTATATTTTTGAAAATATATATATATATATATATATATATATATAGTTTTGGTATATATGTTACTTAAAAGGGAAATTATGTAACGACCCCGACTTCCTATCCCAGGAAGACGTATCGTTCTTAAAGAAAGAAAGGGATGAGAAAATAGAAAAGATAGAGAAGAAAGAACAACAACATCAGAATATCACAGCGGAACGAATAAATTATAATGATTATATAAGTATTTACATAATATACAACATCCATCAGAGTTATACGGATAATACATCACATACTAGGCAGTTATAATCACCTGTCTAGTTATACAACTCAATACACAAAACAAATCAACAAAACGACTCAGAGATACCAACACAGCGGAACTATATGCATAACTATAACGCTGAAGCCTCCTGCTCCATTGCTCCTCCAGAATTCGTCAAAGCTAACCTGAATCCCTTGGCTATCCGTAAAAATTTGGGTACCCGAGAGTTTATGAAAAACACAAATAAACTCCGGGTCAGACATGGGTCTGGTATGAGTAACAGGTTAAAGTTGCTTAACTTTGAAAATCTTTTGAAAATAAAAGGTATCACATAAGACTCCCCACACATAAACATGGAAAAGTTTTTACCTTACGCTAACCAAAACATTTGATAGGAAATTCTGTGATATTATAATAGGTCTAGGGTTTTCAAGTAAATAGAAAATAGCCGAAATTGTTACATTCATTAAATTCCAGCTACTAGCCACAAAAGTGGGTAATACAATCAAAACCGTTGGCACTTAATGGATTGTGGATTCCATATAATGGCAGGGCTACTGGGGTACCGCCCGTCACAGTACGTGGCCTAGATCAACGTACCGAGGATCACTCCCGACCCCCTGCAACACAAGGCCGGAACCATTCCTTACTGAACAGTCCTGAACAAGATAACCCCGCAGTTGGTGTACATCCAACCGCCCACAAATCCGAATAAAAAGGGACATCTAGACAGGGGAAAATCTTGTCCTGCTTGGGCATGACCCACCTAACCTTGCTGCACCTCCCCTGTTTTAGCCATTCCCGGTTGATGAGGCCCCATACCTGTCAACATGCCTCGTCTTCATCTCCGACCATTAGAGCACCAACGAATCCGACCAAACCTTCGCCTACCTCCCCTCTTCCAATACCCAAAACCCAGTTGAACTCGATCGTCTCTGTGATCCGTGGTGATCGATTATTTATGCACAGTAAAAATTAGGTTTAGGAAATTTGATTGCCTACCGCTGCCACCACCGTACTCAGGCCATCCACCAGTCATTTTTCCTCCACCCACCAATCAGTCCCCCACCACTAGGAAGAACCCCAATGCTCCAGATCCACTAGATCATCAGAGCAACCCCAAAAACAAAAGTCAGTGCAACTCAAAACCGCACCCTCAACCCCTAACATAAAAATGAAATTTTGCTTTCTAAAATCGTTATTAAGTATAAAGATTCAATTCATGTTACTGAATTGTTAAATTAGCAATTTAAATTTTCCACAAATTAAAACCTCCCTGTCTCCTTAAGTTTCCAGAACAAAATTAAAGTTATTTTTAACTTTATTAAATTTTAAATCTTAACTTTATAATCAGGCAAACATATCTTGTTTAGATCCTAGGTCATCACAACAAGTAAATCAAGCAACGTTCATTTTTTAATCACCTGAGTTTGAATTCTAAATACAGGGATGCATTACAGGATTATATAACCTGTAATTAACCTATTTCACAAACACACAGAATTTGAACCATATATAAACATAAAAACATTGTTACCTTTATACTTAAATCTAACAACCAAATACTTAAGTATAAAAACAAAGTTATTTACAGCAAATTAAACTTCAGGCAGAAATATGCACAGAACAACTATACTTAAAAAAATTTGATTGTGATGTCACTCACTAAAAATTCAATATGCAGTAATTCAAACTCACCAATGCCCAGATTAAGAAATAAATAAATATTCACACAATATGTTAAACATTCAATTATTGACATACAATAAGTTTAGAACTTAAGTTATTTAAAAACAATGTTACTCACCATTGCATTAGGAAGAGACAGAGCATTCTTGTTTTGCAACAGCTAATACTTTAAAACTGGAATTGCTGTACAATATTTTTGCTTTAACTTTGCATTGATGTATTTTTGTTATACAAAGCTTCAGCTATATAAAAATAAATATTTGCTATGCAATACTATCTTGAACGAACTGAATAAGAAAGCATGTATAAAAAGAAGCTTATAGGGGAAGGTGGCATCTGAGACAAGCTATTTGCAGATACTATGTTTTTTTTTGTTTTATCAGGCCAAATCTTGTATTAGGAAGCTGAAAAAAACAATTAGAAATGACTTGTTTGCTGCTAATAAATGGTGTCATTAATGCTAATGTACTTGTGTCTCAATTTACCCAATTTTATGCTTAGATATTTATCATGTTTTTTTCATACTTGTTCCTTTCTTTTTTACTATTCTGCCTGCATCTTACTTTGTAAGCTACCTGCATATTTTTTTTTATTAGCTTTGCACTTTCTGTTCTAACCTGTCTTGCATACATTACTTACAAGTTACATAATCTATTACTTCTACACTTTGTTCTTAACTTTGCACTTTCTGTTCTAACCTGTAAAATGAAATTTTATTTACTTGCTTGTATATCTAATTTACAGTCATGATTTCTTGCCTGCATATTTTTATTAGTTTGCCTTGTTTTATACTTTTCTTATTTGGGTATGTAGATGTTTTCCTTTCTTTAGTCTGGTTATGCTTTATTACATATATAAAGTTGCTTTAGTTTTTTGTTATAAATTTAGTCTAAGTATTTAGTTCTATTTCTAGCATGTGTGTTTACTTTTATTTTTTTCCTTTTATTTTTAAACATAAACTCACAAATATTTGATTACTTATTATTATTTTATTTTATACTTATATTAATATTAATAAATGTTTATTTTAATTAGAACATTTTGAAACCTTTGTTTTTAATTTCCAAATCATAACTTTCATTCAAACACACACATATATAATTAAAGTTGAAATAACAATTTTATTAAAAATTCATTTGCAAAGATTTACAATATTAATAGAGTTCATTATTAAGTCAAAATGATTTTATAAAAGAATTTATCTCTTTATAAATAAACTACTTAATTTTATCAAGATAAATTTAAAACAAATTAAACAGCCCTTTTTTTTTCTAAATTTAAATGTAAGCTAAAATTATTTTAAACAAACTAAACTTAAATCTTGAGTAATTTAAAATCATATGATCGTTTATTAAATAGCTTAAATATAAAATTTCTAAATTATCAAAAATATTAGAATTAGAAACATGTCTATTTATTAAAGTTAAAACAAAGATTATCCATTTACAATATATACAGATATATACATTATAAATAGAAGGCAATTTGATTAGCTTCTAAAAGATAAATTATCAGTTAAATATTTATTTAAAAGAAGATTAATAAATCAATTCATATATTATTTACAAATATTATCAAATCAATTTAATTTTTAATGTAGATTATTAAATTGATATAGTCCCAAATTTCCGAGATATCACATTCTCCCCCCCTTAAAAGAATTTCGTCCCCGGAATTTAAAACAAAGGTAATTTAATAATCCAATTAAAAATTTAAATACGAAACACAAGCATATATCAACATAAACTAACAATCATAGCAACCAATTCATCCAAACAAACAAATCTAACTATCCAGACAAAATTCTAAATAGAATTTTCTCGAGTTTCCCCAAGTATAAATACTGGGTTACTCGCTCTACAGAATCCAAACAACCAATACTACTACTAAACTACAGAGTTCCCACTCATCTAAATCTACAAAACAAATCAAAATATCAGACCAAACTCAAGTCTGACCCAACAACCGAAATTCCCTGAACTGCTGACTCTAAAATCAAAGATAGATCTTACACGTACTCCCTCAGAGATACGTGAAACACTCCGAATTCCAGTTATCCAAACTGACAATCCAATTCTGAAGACCAAGCACTTATCCAAAATCAAATCCCCGATTACGGACTCCAAATTTCTTCGTATCTTATCCACAAAACTCTTCGGACGATCCTGGGCTTCCTTCATCTTTCCTGATCAGCTTAACCCTTGTTGATGCCCTATAAACAAACCGAACCAAAGACAATCCAACAAATTGATCTTTCCAAGATCAACCAAAACTCAGAATACAACTCTACTCCAAAATCAGAAAACAGAACTCACATCTCCCGCATCTAGAAAAGATAGAACATGAGCACTCCAAACTGGCCTCAAATTCTGAGAAATGTCCCGTAGAACTCTCTAATCCAAACACTGCAACATCTAATTGCTTCCAAACTAAAACAGCTGCCACCATGCTTCCACTGCGCAACTCTGACTGAACAGATGAAAATGCTGATTATGAACTCAAGCACAGACTGGTCAACACATTCCAAAAATAAAACTCATAAGTTCCTCCAAAATTCTGAGCTGCTTCACCAAACTCAATTTCCAGATGTTGACAAAACTCTAACTTCCAGAAGACATCTAGAAAAATCTCTGAACCCCAAAAGAACACCCAAACTATCGCAAGTCACTTTTGCGATCGATACAGCCAAATTCCAAAGATACTGCTCTCTCTCTACCAAACAGAACAGCCTACGCTATATTAGCCAATTCATCAAAGAAACAGGTCTACTTAATTACTTCTGAATTCCATTCCAGAAAAACTTCTAAACCAGAAGATCTCTTGCCAACATCGAAAACGTCCCAAGCTGAATTGCTGCCACAGATGCTAAGATTTCCTATCCAAAGCTCTTCGAGAAACTCGGACCTCAAAACAAAAAACACCCAGCTGAACATAGCCACAACACTGAAGCAGTCACTTCTCCTTACATGTTCCAAAGAAACATCGTCGGAGACATCTATAGTCACTGTGTCTCATCACACAGCTACTACACCTTAATGTATCAAAATATCTTGACTTACTTCTATCCACCCGACAGATCAAAACTCTAGCTCAACCAAACTCTAACACTTCAAAGATGAACTCCGAACCTTAACAGGTTTCCTTCAGAGATCAATGAAATCCTTACACCGTCCAAACTTATTCGAGACAGTATTAGGCCTATAGTCTCGACAATTACACTTCCAACCATTGATAGTTGTGTTACACACACCACTACCTATCTACCTTTATAACATATCGGAAAACCTGAACAGGTAACCCAACAATAGGTAGAAATATATATATATATATATATATATATATATATATATATATATATATATATCAAAATTACAAATACGCTCTCTCAAGAAGAAATCACTCAAGAGCCTAGGTATTCACTCAACCTAGCGCTCTGAGACCACTGTAACGACCCCGACTTCCTATCCCAGGAAGACGTATCGTTCTTAAAGAGAGAAAGGGATGAGAAAATAGAAAAAATAGAGAAGAAAGAACAACAACATCAGAATATCACAGCGGAACGAATAAATTATAATGATTATATAAGTATTTACATAATATACAACATCCATCACAGTTATACAGATAATACATCACATACTAGGCAGTTATAATCACCTGTCTAGTTATACAACTCAATACACAAAACAAATCAACAAAACGACTCAGAGATACCAACACAGCGGAACTATATGCATAACTATAACGCTGAAGCCTCCTACTCCATTGCTCCTCCAGAATTCGTCAAAGCTAACCTGAATCCCTTGGCTATCCGTAAAAATTTGGGTACCCGAGAGTTTATGAAAAACAAAAATAAACTCCGGGTCAGACATGGGTCTGGTATGAATAACAGGTTAAAGTTGCTTAACTTTGAAAATCTTTTGAAAATAAAAGGTATCACATAAGACTCCCCACACATAAACATGGAAAAGTTTTTACCTTACGCTAACCAAAACATTTGATAGGAAATTCTGTGATATTATAATAGGTCTAGGGTTTTCAAGTAAATAGAAAATAGCCGAAATTGTTACATTCATTAAATTCCAGCTACTAGCCACAAAAGTGGGTAATACAATCAAAACCGTTGGCACTTAATGGATTGTGGATTCCATACAATGGCAGGGCTACTGGGGTACCGCCCGTCACAGTACGTGGCCTAGATCAACGTACCGAGGATCACTCCCGACCCCCTGCAACACAAGGCCGTAACCATTCCTTATTGAACAGTCCCGAACAAGATAACCCCGCAGTTGGTGTACATCCAACCGCCCACAAATCCGAATAAAAAGGGACATCTAGAAAGGGGAAAACCTTGTCCTGCTTGGGCATGACCCACCTAACCTTGCTGCACCTCCCCTGTTTTAGCCATTCCCGGTTGATGAGGCTTGAGGCTACGATTACCTTTATAGAAAACATTTTCTTAGAATGCTCATCGCCCACCTGACGATGTGATGCAAGCATTCAATCCATACAAGTTCGTTCCGGGTTCGAATGAAACCGAAGGTATTATCTCGTTACACTCATTTTGGAATCACACTCAGAGTCAACGACGACAACCCTTGCACTCTAAATCTTCATCTTCACATCAGATTCACGACCTATCGTTAGTTTGGAATCGATGTGGTTTCGGATGTTCCAAATAAGGAAAACCGATCCCGGTCTCATCGAAATCCAAAACGTGTCTTTTAGGGCCATGTTGTCTATTTAGCCTTAACAGTTTAATTCAACATTATCAATATACACAAAGATAGATAATTCATAATATCACAATAAATAATCACATCATCTCACATACAGATAATCAATATTATCATCCATCAGATAATTAAATATTATCCTACTTAACCCAAGCATCCATATCACAAGATATTACCCATCTCATATCTGAGATCACAATCATCAAATGAAATATCAATATCATTCATTCATAAGCAATGATTTATAATCATACCATTTGTAATTAATTTAAAATGAATTAAATTAACTACTTCTATCTCTATTTAATTTAAAGTAAATTAAATTAATTACTTTATCTACAAATCCTGCTTATACAACCAATAATTAAATTTATATAAATTAATTAATTTATCTCCAAATATTTATCTTGATTAACTCCTCTAATTGATCATTTTCTAATTACAGTAAGTAATTAGTCTTTAATTAATTTTACAAATTAATTATTCTAAATCATTCCTAGTAATTAACTTTTAATTACTTCATTTATAATTAATTACATTTATTCTTAATTAATTACATAAATTAATCTCCACATTATTAATTATTTCTTAATTAAACAATTCTTAATTTACATCATTAATTATATTAATTAGTGATCCCTAATTCAGATTAAAGTACTTTATTAATCACATTAAGTGATTAATCTTGTATTAAACACAATTATTAATCACCTTTGATTTATATCAACCAGTAATTAATTATCCTTAATTACTCATATAAATAAATAAATTATCCCATAATTAATTATCTCCATTAATTAATCCTCTGATTAATTACAAAAGTAATTATCCAAATTTCTTTATTAACATATCAGCTTTCACTAATTACATTCAGCAATTAACATTAATTACTTCCTTAAGTAATTGTGCTCCATTGCATACACTAGTAATTACACTTATCAATTTATCAAATGATTTTCTTAACTTAATTAAAATAAATTAACTAACTTAAATAAATCATCTTATTAATTACCATAAGCAATTAATCTCTTAATTACTTTTATCAAGTAATTATTTAAACCATTTAAAAATTTATTATCTTAATTAATTAAACTAATCACTTTAATTAATTGCTTAATAATTCTTAGTTAATTATCTTCATTGACTAACAACATTTCTTAATTTACCTCCCTAAGAAATTATCTTAGATTTAATCATTATCAATTATTCTGGATTAATAAATTAATCTAAATTATTAATTAAATAAATCTCTCTTTAATTACCTTATTAATTAAATCATTTCCATTTCCTTAATTGTCTCTAAAATAATTCATTTCTTTAATTAATGATTTCATTAATATCAAAGTGCTTTTAAAACATTTCACTTAAATTCAAATTCCATTTTGAAATTAAGATTTAAAATGTTTAACCATTTTAAGCATTTATTTGAAACCAAATTTGCTTTTAAAAATCTACTTTAAAACATTTAAAACTTGTTCACATTTACACTTATAAAACTGATTTAAGTTCAAGGTTTGAAACTTGATTTAAATCTTGCTTTAAATTAAAAGTCCATTTTAAAACTTTGGATTCAAAAGTTCATTAATCTAAACTTAAACTTTGAATTTTAAAAACCCCTGTTTTACATTCTATTTTAAGTTTACATTCCACCTAAATTTCAAAAAAACTCATCACTGCCTGGTTAAAAGCCTGAAGCCAAACAGACCCGAGACCATACTACAAACACTTCGAGTTATAACCCTAAACGCTTCGAGTAAATACTCGATTTTCTCGAGTAAAACTCGAGTCCCATTCCTGCTCAACTCCAACAGTTACCAGAAAAAAATGAATGCACGGTGCATATGCACCGTGACTCTGGCAACGTCCAGCTGTCATCGCCACCTCCATCATGCCGCCGTCCATCCTCATATGCGATCTCGACCCCCAGAAATCACGCAGTCGCTCGAAATCAAAATCGAGTTCCTAATCCAAAACCTAGAACTCGAACACTGAAACAATGCCCCATACCTGTCAACACGCCTCGTCTTCATCTCCGACCATTAGAGCACCAACGAATCCGGCCAAACCTTCGCCTACCTCCCCTCTTCCAATACCCAAAACCCAGTTGAACTCGATTGTCTCTGTGATCCGTGGTGATCGATTATTTATGCACAGTAAAAATTAGGTTTAGGAAATTTCATTGCCTACCGCTGCCACCACCGTACTCAGGCCATCCACCAGTCATTTTTCCTCCACCCACTAATCAGTCCCCCACCTCCAGGAAGAACCCCAACGCTCCAAATCCACTAGATCATCGGAGCAACCCCAAAAACAAAAGTCAGTGCAACTCAAAACCGCACCCTCAACCCCTAACATAAAAATGAAATTTTGCTTTCTAAAATCGTTATTAAGTATAAAGATTCAATTCATGTTACTGAATTGTTAAATTAGCAAATTTAAATTTTCCACAAATTAAAACCTCCCTGTCTCCTTAAGTTTACAGAACAAAATTAAAGTTATTTTTAACTTTATTAAATTTTAAATCTTAACTTTATAATCAGGCAAACATATCTTGTTTAGATCCTAGGTCATCACAACAAGTAAATCAAGCAATGTTCGTTTTTTAATCACCTGAGTTTGAATTCTAAATACAGGGATGCATTACAGGATTATATAACCTGTAATTAACCTATTTCACAAACACACATAATTTGAACCATATATAAACATAAAAACATTGTTACCTTTATACTTAAATCTAACAACCAAATACTTAAGTATAAAAATAAAGTTATTTACAGCTAAATTAAATTTCAGGAAGAAATATGCACAGAACAACTATACTTAAAAAATTTTGATTGTGATGTTACTCACTAAAAATTCAATATGCAGTAATTCAAACTCACCAATGCCCAGATAAAGAAATAAATAAATATTCACACAATATGTTAAACATTCAATCATTGACATACAATAAGTTTAGAACTTAAGTTATTTAAAAACAATGTTACTCACCATTGTATTAGGAAGAGACAGAGAATTCTTGTTTTGCAACAGCTAATACTTTAAAACTGGAATTGCTGTACAATATTTTTGCTTTAACTTTGCATTGATGTATTTTTGTTATACAAAGCTTCAGCTATATAAAAATAAATATTTGCTATGCAATACTATCTTGAACGAACTGAATAAGAAAGCATGTATAAAAAGAAGCTTATAGTGGAAGGTGGCATCTGAGACAAGCTATTTGCAGATACTATGTTTTTTTTGTTTTATCAGGCCAAATCTTGTATTAGGAGGCTGAAAAAAACAATTAGAAATGACTTGTTTGCTGCTAATAAATGGTGTCATTAATGCTAATGTACTTGTGTCTCAATTTACCCAATTTTATGCTTAGATATTTATCATGTTTTTTTCATACTTGTTTCTTTCTTTTTTACTATTCTGCCTGCATCTTACTTTGTAAGCTACCTGCATATTTTTTTTTATTAGCTTTGCACTTTCTGTTCTAACCTGTCTTGCATACATTACTTACAAGTTACATAATCTATTACTTCTACACTTTGTTCTTAACTTTGCACTTTCTGTTCTAACCTGTAAAATGAAATTTTATTTACTTCGCTTGTATATCTAATTTACAGTCATGATTTCTTGCCTGCATATTTTTATTAGTTTGCCTTGTTTTATACTTTTCTTATTTGGGTATGTAGATGTTTTCCTTTCTTTAGTCTGTTTATGCTTTATTACATATATAAAGTTGCTTTAGTTATTTGTTATAAATTTAGTCTAAGTATTTAGTTCTATTTCTAGCATGTGTGTTTACTTTTATTTTTTTCCTTTTATTTTTAAACATAAACTCACAAATATTTGATTACTTATTATTATTATTTTATTTTATACTTATATTAATATTAATAAATGTTTATTTTAATTAGAACATTTTGAAACCTTTATTTTTAATTTCCAAATCATAACTTTCATTCAAACACACACATATATAATTAAACTTAAATAACAATTTTATTAAAAATTCATTTGTAAAGATTTACAATATTAATAGAGCTCATTATTAAGTCAAAATGATTTTATAAAAGAATTTATCTCTTTATAAATAAACTACTTAATTTTATCAAGATAAATTTAAAACAAATTAAACAACCCTTTTTTTTTTCTAAATTTAAATGTAAGCTAAAATTATTTTAAACAAACTAAACTTAAATCTTGAGTAATTTAAAATCATATGATCATTTATTAAATAGCTTAAATATCAAATTTCTAAATTATCAAAAATATTAGAATTAGAAGCATGTCTATTTATTAAAGTTAAAACAAAGATTATCCATTTACAATATATACAGATATATACATTATAAATAGAAGGCAATTTGATTAGCTTCTAAAAGATAAATTATCAGTTAAATATTTATTTAAAAGAAGATTAATAAATCAATTCATATATTATTTACAAATATTATCAAATCAATTTAATTTTTAATGTAGATTATTAAATTGATATTGTCCCTAATTTCCGGGATATCACAAATTAAATGTCAAGATACACATTTAAAATTTACAAATTTATTTTAAACAATGTGTTAAGATAATGAATTTGTGTAACGGTGAATCGATTATTTTGGTTACTAGGATAATTTTGTAAAAGAAAAATTTGTTTAAATGGAACCTTTGATTAATTAAATTATTAAAATGGCAATTGATTATTCAGTTAATTCGAATATTAATAAACCGTATAAAATGTTTATACAAGGTCTAAAATCGAGGGACAAGCTGGTTTGGAAACGGATAGAAAAACAAAAATCAAAGGTGAGTTAATCTCACTCAGTTAAATATAAATCTAAATGATTAAATTTAAATAATTGTTTGAATGGTTGAATTGATTGATGTGCTATAGTATGGTATATTTGGGATTGGTATTTATGTTGCGCTAACGTCTGTGGATGCAGGGAAAACAGGTTGGAGGGATCAAACAGGGTCCCTCAACATTTATTTGAATTATTTAATATTCTCTGTTGTGATTGTTGATATTCTATGATGAATTATGTTGGAATATTAAATGCTTTGGATTGATTGAATACATTTGGATATAATGAGCTACCAAAAATATATAAATTGGATTATGGGAAGAAAATAAAAGAAGTGAATTTGTAAGAAAAATAATTATAGAAAATTTGAATGTATTTAAGAATGAATTGGAAAAGAAATAAAGTGACTTTAAAATTCTAATAAATAAATCTTGAGTATAGAAAGGGAGATTTTGAAAATCAGGAGATTAATGAATTTTCAACTTCAGCATTATTATTTTAAAGGAACAGAACATTTATTTTAAAATTTAAGATTTAAATTATTGAAGAGAATAAAGAAGAAATTGGGAAGTAGCTGAAATTGGTATATTTCAATTAAAGAATTTTAAATCAAACGGGAAATAGTAATAATAACAATAAAGTCCATAATAAATGAAATTTGAAATGAATTGAGTAAGTAAAGAAATTTATTTCTAGGGAATCAATTTGGAAAATTGATTTAAGTGATTGAGATTGGAAATTTCTCCCTGGATAATCAATTACGTTTACAAAGTAAAATTTTAATTTAAATTAAAGGTTTTAAAGTTATTTTTAAAAAGCAAGTTTTGGAAAATTTATTATTTATAAATATTTAAATTCTAAAGTAAGTATTTTCTTTTAATCTATTATCGTAGTAATTATTTTAAAAAGTAACTTAATATTTTGTTTTAAAAGGGTGGAAACCTAGTTTTATATTTTATAAAGTAACCTTATTTTCAAATATTCCTACAGTATGTATTTTTAACAAATCATTGAAGTAATTTAACCTAAATGTTTTAAAGTATATTTTCAAAGTAAAGAGTTTTAAATTGTTTTAAAAATCTAGTTTTGTGCTTGGTGATTTCAGTGGAGATAGAAAATATTTGGAAAAGTTTATTCTGAAAAGAAAGATGGTTTCGAAACTGTTTCAAAGGATTGAAAATAGAAATATATCTTGTGAAGATATTTTGAGGTTAAGAAATAATTTGGGAAATTATTACTGTTGGATGGTTGTTTGTGAATATTAATTGATAGTTAAATAACCGACTATCAATATTGGCCAACTGCATTGATCGTTTCGAAGAGACCGGGATCAGGATTTATTTCTCGAAAACCACTTCGATCCGCTTTGTACGTTTCGTGAAACGTGTTTGGATTCGAAGATGGAGCAGTGAAGTTCAAGGGCGAGTTGCTACTAATCCTGAGGATATTTCCAAAAATGGATGTAGTAGGAATAGTGCCTTCGATTCCGTTCGAACCCGGGACGGACTTGTATGGGTGAATGCTTGTGAAACATCGTCAGGTGGACGATGGGCATTCTATGGTATATTGTTCTAAAAGGTAATGCTTAGCCTCAAGCCTCATCAACCGGGAATGACTGAAAATCAGGGGATATGCAGCAAGGCTTCGTGGGTAGTCCCCACTTGAGAGTAAGGTCATCCCTGTCTAGATGTCCCTTTTTATTCGGCTTAGTGGTGCGGTTGCTGATCCCAACCGTGGGTTGATCTTATTCGGAACTGTCCAGTAAGGGATGGGTCCAGCCTTGTGTTGCAGGGGATCGGGAGTGGTCCTCGGTACGGTGATCTAGGCCCCGTACTGTGACAGGTGGTACCCCAGTGCCTGGTCATTAGTTGGAAATCCATTCTCCCTACAAGCCTTGTACGAGTTTTGTTTGTATTACCCACTTTGTGGCTAGTAGCTGGAATTTAATAATGTAACCATTTCAGCTATTTTATTAGTATTTGTATATGACCTTATTATAATATCAGAGGATTTCTATAAAAATTGTTTTGGCTATCGCAAGGTAAAAACCCGACATGTTTATTTGTGGCGTGGTCTTACGAGATGCTTTTGTTTCAAAGGATTTTTGAACTTTAATAATAAATTGAGTGTGATTTTCTCACGCTGGTATTCCAGACTGACTTGGGTATTATTTAACTCTAATGCTCGGGTCAGACCGAGTATTATAGATACATGATTAACGCTGTGGAGCTCAGGAGACGAGCAGGATGATGATACGTACTCACGTACTTGTTTATATATATATATTCCGCTGTGTCGAGTTGTTGTGTATCCATTGTATGATATTGATGTTGGGCTGTGATTGATGTACTCTGATGATGTAATGTATAAACAGATATATTTGATTTTTGAGTAAAGATCATTATTATCTATTATATTTTATTCCGCTGCGATGGTTGGATTCTGATGTTGATTTCTATTTTCTTCTTCTACCTCTTCTTCTTTAACCTAAATGGTTTGTATTTCTGTGCAACTTGAGTTGATTTATGTAAAATAGTGTTGACTCAAGGGGTACGAATTTGCGGGTCGTTACACCCATCGCCACAGTAAAATATAAATTCATTGGACATTTTTCTGATGATCTTCGAGTTTTCCTCCATCTCCAAGAAAACCCCAACTATTCTCATTACATCGATGATAGGCAATGGCCAAAAGACCCTAATTTGTTTAACTTTGAATTTCTCAATAAATAAGTTATTAAAAATCCTGATTCTTCTATTAAAATTCATAGTTTTTCAAGACGAATTCATTAATATAGGTGAAACAACAAATTACGAGGTTCGAATTTAACATGGTTTTGAAAATCTTATTGTAAAATTAAGTTTTCTAGATAAACTTAAACTTATTATTCTCAAAAATAACTTTTAAACTTAGGACTTGATTTTACAAACATGTTCCTTTAGATGGCAGAACCTAACATGAATCATATGAAGAGAGTTTTGATTTTTAAACAGGTTTCAACTCTGTAAAACCTGGAACAAAGATGCACGTATGTTCTCAGACATACACAGCCACATTCATCTACATATATACACAGTTTTGTACACATACAAGTAATTTTCAACTTCACTTCAGGCATGATCACAAATAATAGATAAAAACCCAGTTTTTATAAAGGTTTACTCACCTGATTTGATTTGAGTAGCGCTGGTTGTTAAAAACAGAAAACTGAAAGCTTGTTTGAATTTGATAATCTGGATTATGCTTTTTTTTAATCTGAGCTTGATTTTGAAAATCTGCTATTGTTTGATGTTGAAGGCTTTAATTTGTTGAAAACCTTGCTTTGCTTTAAACTGGAAACCGTTGTTGCTTTTAATCTTGAATTTGTTTTACTGTTTTGCTGAATCCCAGGTTTGATTTTTGATCTTTCTGGTTTTTGAAATAGTTTTGCTTGATTTTTTTTTTAAATTTGTTTGATGAGTTTTTTCTTCTGGTTTGTAAAGTTTGTAAAGGCTTTATCTCCAAAATGAAAAAGAAAAGACGAGAAAGAGGAGATGAAACATTTTATATAGATTTAAATCTTATTTTTATTAATTTTCAAAAGTAAAAACTAAAATGATACTTGTTCAAATCCTATCTTTCTAACACTTGTTAATACCCTTGCTTATTAGTTAACACTTGTCTTTGTATATATTACTTATTTTACACTTGTAAATTTTTATGAAAATAGTATCTTTATATTATTAAAATTGTATTTTGTATTTTATATAATCATATTTCCTTTGTTATATTTATACAACTTTTAAAAGAAAATGTTTTTAATACTATTTTATACATTAATAAAATCACGCACATATGTTAATATTTTGAATCCAAATATTTTACTAGGGCATTTATTTAAAATTTAAAATTCAAGTTCAAATCAAACTCAAATTCAAATCTAAATTCAAATCTACCCATATATATATATATTTAAAATTCAAATAATTTTGAAATATTCACTAGTTTGAATTTTTTTTACTCTAATGCAAATACAATCTTATTTATATATATACACAAATTAACACTTAATTAGTTTACTTTGAAATTTTCAAATTAATTTCAATTTAATTCCAAAATTTATATTAATCACTGGTTTTAAATTTTATAAAAATTGAGATGTTACAGATTTCCCCTTTAAGAAAATTTCGTCCTCGAAATTTGAAAGAGAGAGAGACAAACAAGGAATATATGAATACAGAAAAAGATAGAGAAATGGCTTACCAATTAAGCCGAAATATCCACTCTGCAATTAGGATAGGACTTCTGCATGCTATCCTCTATTTTCCAAGTACATTCATTTGAATCTCCACTCCATTGCACTTTAACCGGTTTCACAACCTTATTCCTCAGCTGCTTTTCATCACGATCAATTATTTTCAACGGATCTCTTTTGACTGTCAGATTTGGTGTGATCTCCAAATCCTGTTGAGCAGCCTCCTCAATAATACAGTCTGGATCGTGCATATATTTTCAAAGATGTAAAACGTGAAACACATCGTGTACGCCAATAACCAGCTGGGTAACTGCACCCGATATGCCAAAGGACTGATCCTCTCCATTATAGGAAAAGGACCAATATATCGTGGTGCCAGCTTACCAGTCTTCCCAAATCTCAACACTCCACGCATTGGAGACACTTTTAGAAATACAGAATCTCTAACTTGAAACTCTAAAGCTCTTCTCCTACGGTCGTAATAACTTTTCTGACGACTTTGAGCAGTTTTCAACTTCTTACGAATAAAATCAATTTTCTTAGTGGCCTCCTTTATCATATCGGGTCCAAGGAGGAGTCTATCACTTGACTCGATCCAACATGCAAGTGATCGACACGGACGACCATAGAAAGCTTCAAAAGGAGCTATTTTGATACTGGCTTGATAGCTATTATTATATGAGAAATCAACTAGATGTAAATGGTCCTCCCAAGAACCGCCAAAGTCAAGAATAAAAGCACGCAAAAGGTCTTCTAAGATTCAGTTTATCCTTTCAGTCTGCCCATCCGACTGTGGGTGATAAGCAGTGCTGAGTTCAGTTTGGTCCCTATGCGGCTTGAAATGCCTCCCAAAATCTTCTAGTGAAGATCGGGTCATGATCACTCACTATACTGCTGGGTATACCGTGGAGACAAACAATTTCTTTTACATACAATTCAGCCAAACTTGCTGCTGTCCGGGTAGATTTTGCTGAAATAAAGTGGGCTGTCTTAGTCAAACGGTCCACAATAACACAAACTGCATCATTCCCTTTTCGAGTACGTGGCAATCCGTCGATGAAATCCATCGATACTTGATCCCACTTCCACTTAGGCACCTCTAATGGTTGGAGTAAACCCGCCATCTTCTTCTAATCACTTTTAATTTGTTGACAAGTAGCACAACGACCTACGTATATAGATATATCCCTCTTCATTGTTTTCCACCAGAAAGTTCTTTTGATATCTCGATACATCTTATTAAATCCTGGATGGATATTAAGCTTGGACTTATGGCATTCATCCAACACTTCCCGTTTTAGATCCGGAATATCTGGGACACACAACCTGCCTTTCAATCTTACAATTCTATTCTTATCGACCTAAAAACTGGAATTTTTGTAACAACCTGGGATTTGTAACAATTAATTATCGTTGTGAAACGGTTAGTGTTGATAGCTAATGGCTATTTGGAGTTTTTAATCGGTTGAAATTCTTTTAAAAAATGGTTAAAAGTTAAGCGGGCTTTAAAATGAAATCTCGGCCCAAGTTCCTTTTTATTCTGATGTTGCATTATCTAAAGTGAATACCCGTTCCACTTTCTCATTTCACTCATTTCGGAAACCCTAAAACCAAAGCAAACGAAAAATGGCGGCTCTCATTCGTTGTTCATTCCTTCTCTTTTTCTCAAAAATTAGGGCTTTTGGAAATCGAAGATGCCGACCTTTGGTTGCTCGATCGAAATGATTTAAGCCCTTGCTTGTCGATCGACTAGAGTTGCTCACGGCCGCTTCTATTTGGTTGAGCTCACTTTTGCTTCAATTCGGGTGAGTGATTTTTATTTCACTCACATCTAATTCAACTGTGCTTCGGCCATTCGATTTTTGTTTTGATGTTGATGATTTCGCTGACTTATTCAATTCGTTCTTTTCGTGTTACTTGGTTGACACTGTTTCCCATTGTTCACCATGGTTTCGAAGTCGCTAGTATTTAAATTTATGTTGACTTCGACTTTAACTTTTTGTATGTGATACCATGACTTCGGCCATCACCATTAATTTGGTATTGAACTGTATTCAGTGGACTTTGGCCATTTGTGTCAACCTGGATTTGTTTGATTTTGATAAAACACGGCTATGGTTACTCTGTTGCTTTTGGCTTGATTTCTGGGATTGGTTCGAACTTGCTGATTATCATTAGTTTGAAATAATTACATGACTTTCGCCAGTTGATAATTTGTGATGATATTTTGACTTGCTTTAAACTGCTACTTTGATTGATTTTATCACAGCCTTGAACACTGCATCCCTGTATATGTATGTGTTCTTGGGAAGCTTTAGTAGATTTCCTTGATTGCCATGGCTTCAATTTTGGGTTGTGCGATCTTTTCTGGTCGCCACGTCTCTGACTGTGGTTGATTCATGATTGTGACTTCATTTGAATTTGTTACACTATTTTAGTAATTGCTGTTAACAACAGTTTCTTTGTTCGAACTTGCAACCACGCTCGGATATGCTTTGACATTTTGTAGCTGAAGTTTGCATTGGCTCATGTATACGTGTAGTTTCACTTTGTCGATGATACTCTGAATGTTGAGGCAGTGCAATTGATATTCGAGCCTTCATTTTATAGTGATGTGCACTTGATTTCTTACTGTTGCACGTTGTAGTGTTTCATTTGAGTTTGTTACATTGTTGGGATTGGATTGTCATTGTAGTGCTTCTGGTCACTGCACATGTACCATTCGAGATGTGATGTTAGTTCTCACTATGTACATCATTTATACGCACACCCATTCATATTATTCTTTATGTATCACTGCATATGCTGTTTACTATGTTATCGAGTTGCTTTATATGACTGCACTTGATTTCAGTGTGGCCTTGACTCTGCATATACACTTTGATGTTGTCTTGCATACATGTTCATCATGTATTTTATTGTATTGGTTCGTGTATATGTGCAGTTTCATACTTTGTGTCATCTGGGCTTGAGACCTGGTTCAATCAGCTAGCTCGAGTTGCTTTGAATTTCTGGTATTTGACATTGTCACTTGTAGTGTAGTGTTGCAGTCATTAATTTGTTTCTGGTTTAGTTGAGTTCGGCACTTGCGTTGTCGTTGCTTGATTGTTTAGTTTCTTGTCTATTTGCTTATTTCAACTGCAGTTTCATTGTGCAATTGTTTCTTGCTTCACTTTGAGATTTGCAGTTTCACTATTGCCACAGTAACTTGAACAGGTTTTGTTGTATTGAGTTACTACTTATATGTATACATGTGTATATACATATGCATACATCGAGGCAGTTGCATTTGTTTGCACTTTACCCCTATTGGATTGTGTTTGAAAGGCCGGTGCATCTTATTTCTTGCCAGTACATTCATATATATGTTGAGTCAGTGACTTGACCTTTTGCATTTTGTTTGTGGTTTGGTGCCTGCACGGATTTTGCAGTCTTTTGAAAACATGTTGAGGCAGTTTGCATTTGAATTAGCTGTCTTGACCACTTGATTGCATTTGGATTTGTTTTTCGAATTCACTTGAGTTGAATCCAGCTCGCAGCTCGGGTTTGACCTTGTGCTGAAAGTTGTGATATTATTTTATTACACTTGAGTTAAATCCGGTATTATGGGTTTGACCTTGTGTTTGATTGTGAATTTTCATTCTGCCTTCATGTGCACTTTGTTCATTTGATGGTTACTGGGTGGATGATGTGCTTGCCGTTGCAGCTCCATCTGGTTCATTTTGATTGGAGTTGATGCCATTTGATTTTGGTTCATTGTGCTTTTGTGTATTTCGTATATCTAATTCTGGCGAGGCAGTATACGAGAGCGTGTACTGCAGCCAAATCAGGATTGACGTTTTAATTGATAATTTCAATCGCTTGAATTGTTTTGTTTTGTCCAATTCAATATTTTGAAATTGTATTTTGATTTGGTTTGATTGATTATTTTGTTGTTGTCTAATTATCAATTTGATAATTAGATTATGAGTTTCTAATTATTTATTTAATAATTAGATTTTGTTGTTAATTGCCATTTAGGCAATCCTGTTGTTTTCTAAATTATCTTCATTGATAATCCTTTCATTTATCTTCGTTGATAATTTGAATTTGCTGATTTGTTGTTTAACACTGTTACGTGTTATATTTACCGTTATCTGATTTCTTATTAAAGGATTGGATAGATGAGATTTATTGTGACTGTCGTCTATTTGTTATTTAATTATTATTGTTTCCATGCATTAATAACTGAGTTTGAATTAGACTGACCCGTGTATTATTTTCTTTTGAATTTAATACTCGGGTCAGACCGAGTTATTTCAGGTTGTTGATATCTTACTTTGGGTTGCTGCTTGAGCTATGAAGTTACTTCATATCTTTTGGAGTAGTCGTTGTCATAGTATAGGATGATATGTATTCATGTATATTATTGTCAATAATGTACTTGTATATGTAACTTCTAGTGTCGACAGTTGTAGTTGTATCATATGTATTGTATCACGTGTATTGTAACTGAATTCAGTTATATATATATGAGATTTTGATATTATCCATGTTCTGCATTTAGTTCATCTGTGTTATTATTATATATATTGTCCTAAACTATTATGAACCATTGTAGTCCGTTTTATACTGGAATTTGGTATGTCGATGGGAGTAAATAAATAAGAGATGAAAAATAAAAATATTTACACTCCTATCGAGATAGCCAGTACTAGTGTAAGGCCAAAATACGGATGGCCGCTCATATCCAGCCTTATTCTTCGTAATAACAGACAGTATTTCTTTTAATATTCTTTGTTATTGTGAGCATAGAGGTGCGGCGCTACAATTTTCACCACGACGAATTATCCTATAAATTTCTAGAAGAAACTTATCTTCTTTCTGTTTACTGGCGATCTTCTTAAGAAGAGTAGGAGCGACAACAAGACGAGGAAGAATAGCATTTTTTCTACTCAAGGCGTCGGCTACCACGTTGGCTTTTTCGGGCGTATACAGAATATCCAGGTCATATGACGCTAGAAATTCCAACCAATGTTGTTGCCTCAGATTTAAATCTTTCTGGGTACATAAATACTTCAGATATATATGGTCGGTGAATAATTCAAATTTTTCACCTAGAACAAGAAGGATTTATTAAGTATAAATTAAGTTAAGTTAAACTTTTTAAATTTTAGGAAGGCTGAAAAGAGATTTTTACCCAGAAGATAGTGACGTCAGATTTTTAAAGCAAAGATAACAGCTAAGAGCTCCAGATCGTGGGTTGGGTAATTTTTCTCATGTGGACGTAATTGTCTGCTCGCGTAGGCAATTACTCTACCATTTTGTATTAGCACCGCACCCACACCATCACCACAAGTGCTAGTATAAACAGATAAGCCTTGATTCCCATTGATAATAGCAAGAACAGGAGCGGTAGTCAATCTTCTCTTTAACTCCTGCAACGCTTCATCACATTTCGGAGTCCAATCAAACTTAGCATTCTTCATAGTGAGCTTAGTCACTAGACTAGTTATCTTAGAAAAATTCTCGACAAACTTCCGGTAATAACCTGCTAAACCCATAAAACTTCGAAATTCTTTCAGAGTTGTGGGTCGCTTCCAGTCTATAATAGCGGAAACCTTACTTGGATCTAAAGAAATTCCCTCTTCATTAACAATGTGCCCAAGAAATCTGACTTCCTTGATCTAAAAAATGACACTTAGAAAATTTGGCAAATAGAATGTTCCTCCTCAATATCTCCAAAACAATCCTTAGATGCTCAGCATGCTCCTCTTCGGTTTTGAAGTAGATCAAAATATCATTAATAAACACAATAACGAATTTGCTCGATGGCACTCCAAACACACGGGTCATTAAATCTACAAAGTATGCGGGAGCATTGGTTGGTCTGAAAGGCATGACTAACCATTCGTAGAATGTGTCTGGACCCTCGAAAGCTGTTAAACGAATATAGTCTTCAGCAATTCGTAGCTCATGGAATCCTTAGGCTAGATCCATCTTTGAAAAAAATCAAGCGCCGTGCAGTTGATCGAATAGATCGTTGATTCTAGGCAAAGGGAATTTATTTTTGAGAGTTGGTTTATTCTAGGAAAAGGAAGTGTCTTTGGTTCCATTCGAACCCAAAACGGACTTGTATGGTTGTATGCCTGATATTACACTTTGAGATAAAGCTAATTTCTTTCAAATACATTTCTAATGGTGGCCGAGAATTTATTCTCTTAGCCTAACACCCTTCTTTGAGACGTACGAGCTTAGAGGTTATGTAGTTGATGGTTATTAGTGATATACTCTCAATTTGGTAATGTGGCATGTTGAGTACCGCTGATCATTTGTTGATCAAAGCATGGTAATGGTCGAAACATGAATCGTTGCAGCAAGGTTATTTAGGGATAGCTCCCCTGAGGGTATGTCCATTTTCTTTTTGGATAGAAGTAGTATCATGGTATGAAGGCCAGATACTTAAATTATGTAGTTGTTGCAAACTTATTGCATTGTGGTTGTTGGTTGAGAGGCGCCTTGGATAAAGGTCGGTTACGACTGGGAGATAGCATACTCGTGTTAGTAGTTACCTAGTTATAGAGGTAACCCAGCCTTGTGTTGGCAGAGATCCGGTTAGGTTCTCGGGGTCGTCCCTCCAGAGGCGTGCCCATTCGGTGTAGGAATTTCCTTTGCCTAACCATTGTTGGAAATCCAATTACCCAATACGAGCCCTGTACGGTTTTAGTTGTATAACCTGCCATTTACTTATGGTGGTGATCCACTGTTTAGATGGTAGCTATAGTAGGCATGCCATAATGGTGGTATGCTGGCTAAGATTGATATTATACTTTCGAAATGTATTCTACACTATGCACTAATAATAATATCAAAAAGAATTTTCTCATATCAAGCATGTTTGACTCATAAGAAGAAATCTCCTCCAATTCTGCGATTGCATTGTATGTGTGGCGGGAGGTCTTATGGTAGTTTCATTTTCCAAAAGCATGTCGGATTTCTTTATAATTTTTTTTATTCCCACGACTTTTTTTGTTTACTCATACTAGTCCCCTGACTGACTCGGAGTTTATTATTTCCTTCCTAAATGCTGGGTGCCCATATTTTTCACATGGGCAGCCTAGAAGCAGGTTATCCATGTTTCAAAGCTAGCCTGTATCTAGAAATCTTTTGGTAGCTGTCGTATTTTGGAAGCTTTTAGTTTGAAGTCTTGGAAGCTTTGGAGTTTGGAAGAAGAAGGTGCTTAGTTTGAAGTCTTGCTCTTTCCTTTTTTGAAGACTCTGTTGTTCTGCTGTGGTGTTATAGTCCTGTTGTTGTATTTTGTATGTAGCACTCTAATGTTGGTGATTTGTTGTAACCAAATATTGTGATGATGTTGTCCCCGGTGTTGTATATGTGTTGTGATGAATGGAATCATCTTTTGTTTCCGCTATTTTATTTTCATCTAATGTTGTTATAAGCTCTATCCGAATTGGAATTCAACGTTTGAATCTCCGGCAGTCGAATACAAGTGAGGTATTGATGTCGATTTTTTGAACGCTAGATTTCGGGTCGTGACAGTTGTACTACGTTGTTGTACCGGTTTATCAGGTTCATCGGATGTACCGTTGTACTACATTGTTGTTTCGGCTTATAAGGTTCATCGGACGTACCGTTGTACTACGTCGTTGCTCCGAATTGTTTGAATTTCTGGTTCCTCGGGAGTACCGATATTGTACTACGTCGTTGCACCGGCTCAATGGTTAGCGACCATGGGATAGCGTCCCATTTGTGATACACGTGTTGGCAAGTTTTCATGCTCCCATTTGTGATAAGCCTCCTCCTTTGCGATTTCTAGATTTCTAATTGATGATTTCTGAAATTTATGTTTTGCCAATTTTTACGATTGGCATTAATATGTTTGTCAATATTTGTGGTTTGGAGAATAAAATAAAGAATATGACATTCTTTTTTTTGGTGTTTGAGATTCTTGAGATATTGTATGATTTTTTTTGTTAAATGTATACTTGTCACAGTGTGGCATTATTGTTATCATACATTTTTATCATATCTTTTATCCTATCTCATTTTATCTGGTATTTACAGCTAGACTGATCCGTTTATTATTTTCTTCTTAAATAATACTCGGGTCAGACCGAGTTATTTCAGGTGCTTCTACTTGACATCTTATCAGGGTCCGTCATTTGACTTTTGGCTAACTACTTAGCTTAGTAGTTTTTTTTTGTTTTATACATTCGAGACAAAGACTCCTTGATGTATACATATTTTTTTGTCTAGCACTTGTAGCTACTCTTTTGTAATGTAGTAGATCTTATATGACCACTACTTTGATGTTCACTTTTATGTGTTATATTCATATCTGTTTCCGCCTTTGTGATATGAATATCTGTGACTGATTTGTGCTATGCTTACTTTATATTTGTTTCCGAAGACCACATAGCCACTATGTAGTAGCTTTGAGTTTGTACTTGGTATGTCAAATTTCCTCTTGAATCGAAATGCATGTAATACTATTTGACATATCGGTACTCGCACAAAGCAATTACACGGATGGTCGTTCCTCAACAGCCTTATTGTAACGTACGAGGATTTTCGTTGCCGAAAACCCGAATAGTTATGGGTTTTAAAAAGAATTTAGAAAAAGAAAAAGAGAGAAGAAGAGAAAAGAAGATAGAAAATAGAGGGAAAAGAAGATAGAGCATTTTTAGAAAACAGAGAAACAGAAAATAGAGAGAGAGGAAGATAGAAAAATAGAAAATTTGATAATAGAAGATAGAAAATTTTTAAAAATAGAACGGACAGAAAGGAAACAACAGAACAACAACAGAATCTCACAATTCGCAGCGGAACAACATATAATAATAAATGAATAATCTTTAAACAAAGAACTATATCAGTTATTACATTACATTTCATTTCATTACATCATATCATCAGAGTGTACAACATCATACAACAACAAACAGTGCAGCGGAAAAAGAAATAAAAAAAATACTATATACTAGTAATACGCCATGCCATCCAGCTTGCCTCCAGCAACTCCAGAATATCCAGAATATCCTGATAAACCTAACTCTTAACTGCCCGTGTGGAAATTGGTGGGCACCCAGAGTTTAGGAAGGAAAACAATAAACTCCGAGTCAGTCATGTGACTGGTGTGAGAACTCAAAACAGTTTATTTAACTTTAAAATCAAAATAGAGGAATATTTTTAAATCAATTCGCAATGCTTTTAAAAATGAGACTACCATAAGGCCTCCCGCACACACACACATGCAAACGCAGAATCGGAGGAGATTTCTCCTTATGATAGTCAAAGATGCTTGATACGCATTTAAAATAACATTTGATATTATTATTAGTGCATAGTGTATAACAAATTCATTTCGAAAGTAGGATATAAATCTTAGCCAACATACGACCATTATCGTATGCCTACTATAGCTACTATCCAAACAGTGGTGACCACCATAAGTGAATAGCAGGTTCTACAACTAATACCGTACAAGTTTCGTATTGGGAATTGGATTTCCAACAAATGGTCAGGCCAAGGAACTTCCCATTGCCACATGAGAATGCCTCTGGATGGACATCCCCGAGAACCAAACCGGATCTCTACCAACACAAGGCCGGGTTACTCCTAACTGAGTAACAACTGATCGAATATGCCATCCCCCGGTCCTTTGGGACCTTTATCAACCGAGCGCTCGTAATCAATTCACACAATCATAACAAAGTGTTTTCAACATGAGTAAGTATCTGGGCTCCATACCATGATACCACCCTTTTCCAGAAGGAAATGCACATATCCTAAAGGGCGCTACCCCTCATAACCTTGCTGCATCTTTCCTGTTTTGACCATTTCCGGGATGTGAGGCTCGACGAATTCACGTCCACAAAAACATACTTTATACAAAAGCCATGCTTTGGGTCAACAAATGATCAACACAATGATCACTAAGATATACGATCAAATAAATGATCCTATCACAAATAATCAACACAATGATCATTTCAGCATCACTCAGCATGTCACATTACCAAACTGGGAATATATCGCTGATAACTTCAACTATATAACCTTTGAGCTCGTACGTCTCAAAGAAGGGTGTTAAGCAAAGAATAAATTCTCCGCCACCAACAGAAATATATTTGAAAGAAATCGGCTTTATATCTCAAATTGTAATGTCAGACATACAATCCATACAAGTCTGTTCCGGGATCGAACAGAACCGAAGGCACTTACAAAGAAGTCCTTGCAATCCGGATATTCACAATCCTGATCGGATTCACCATCACATATGGAGAACTCAATACCGTAGCTACTCGGTGCAGAGTCAATCGATAGTTCATCCTATCACTCTCGCAAATACCGGTCTTCAACACCGATCTTCAAATGCGATTCACAACGACGTATCACATATTCGGAGTGGGTTATACGACCCCATGGTCCTTTCCCGGTTAACCCGAATAGTGAGCGCTTATTCAAAAATAAGTGTGCATTCAAATTCAATCAATTCACATCAAATACCCATTCAAAGGGAAATACTGATAGTCGGTTATTGAACTATCACTGGATATGCACACATCACCAGATTCCAAATAATTTTCCAAATTATTTATTTTCCAAAATATCTTTACTAGATATATATAATTTCAACACTTCAAAAATAAATCAATATTTATTTTTAACAAGTTCCACTTTCACATATAAATTCCATAATGAATTTATATTTCAAGATATCCATGCATATGCGATTTCAATAATTCATTTCAATTTATCTTCAGAAAAAGATAAATTCTAATTATTCACTTCATATTGGAAAACATTTCCATACTTATTTATTCATAAGTAATTCACAAATTCCTTTTATTTTCAACACTTAGAAAATATTCAATATACTTAAATCGAATTAAGTATATAATTCATTCTTTAAGGAAATCATTCTCTTAAACATATTTATTTGGGCCAAAACGAATGTTACGTAAAACATCGTTACGACAACCCAAAATCACTAGTATAGGGATTCGAAATTAAAAATAGATATATAAATCCCAATACTATTCAAAACATTTCCTTTCGGAAATCATTTACTATAACAACAGTGTTATAGTCCACTATTTCCTTTTATTTCTCGAAAACGTCTATTTCAACAATAAATGTTGAAATCTATGGTTTCGAATCACAACACCTTTTAAAACATCGTTAGATCGTTTTAATTCTATTTAAAACATTCACATTCTAAACAATTTCTTTAACGTGTTATTCACTGTTCAAAAACGTGAATAAACTACGTTAACAAACTTCATCATTTCTATTCACTTTAACTTAAAGGATTATTCACTGTCTAAAACGTGAATATAACTCCATTTATAAGTTATAACAATTAACTTATCAAAATAAGTCGTTTGCGGATTTATAAAACAACGTTTATAAATTCCGTTTCTTTTTATTTATAAAAACTTCCTTTTTATAATTCCTTTATTAACCTATTTGATTTCATATCTCAATTATAAACTAAAAGTTCATATTATAAGTCAATTGCTTATAAAACGATTATTTTACAAAATCGTTCTTTTTAAAGACTTTTCAATTTATAAACCTTATAACTTATAAGATTTATTTATTTAATCAATCTATTCTTCAAATAATTTCACCAAATTTATAAATCTTACTATTTATAAATTTCATTTATAACTTCACGGTTTATAATTCTATAAATTTCATTCTTTAATGAAATTCATTTTCACTTAATTCAAACACTTATAAAAACTCGTTTTATAATGTCTATATTTCAATTTATAAATATCCATTTATAAATCTCTTAATATAAATCAGTTTATATTATTATTCTGAAACGTCTTTAATTCCCTTTATAATTTCACCATTTTGATTTATAAAATAATTAAATTTTATAAATCCTATATTTAAACTTTTGATAATAAATTCAAAAATCCAGTTTAAACTATTTTATAAAGTCATTAATTCCTATTTCTCAAAAATTATAATTTTTATAACTTTAAGAATTATAACGTTCATTTATTTAAAATGGATCAATTCCAAAATATTTTATCTTTTCAAAAATTACTTTAAAAACATTTTTAAAATACCAGAAATTTGGTCCAATGATGCTACACACCAAATAGTCAATCACGACTAACAACGATATCATATATCAATATGAAAATCCATCAAATATCAAAATATCTGAAATTAAATAAAAACTGTTGAGGAATCCTGTTGGATCCCTCCAACCTGTTTTCCTGCATCCAAAAACATTAGCACAATACCAATTTCGCTCCAGTACGAAATTATCGCGGTATATGTTTTTAATAAATATTATCCGCTTAATAACGGCGTAATAGGGTCTCATCCGCTAAACAAAAAATGCGGGAAATCAATCAACTGCAATATATACATATGCCAATATATATATATTGATATTATATATAATACCAATTTCACTGTTTATGAAATATTCGCGGTATATGTTTATATTAAATAACATCCGCTTACTAACGGCGTATAATGTCTATTTTAACAATCAATAGATATTATCATCATTCATACATGCATTCAAATATTTTAAATCTAACTATTTAAAATAAAATCGAAACTGATTCGATTGAGTGAGAAATTCTCACCTTGATTTTAAATTTCCGTTTTAGCGATTTATTTCGAATAAAATTAAACGCGCGTTTAATTTTACCCGAAATTCTCACTAACTCCAAACGACTCCAAACCAACTCCATCGCGTAGTGCTCGTCCATACGATTCCAACGCAACTGATTTCGCGCGTTTTCGACCTCGTATGAAAAAGTTATGATTTTTACAAGTTTACACGTATTTTATAAACATAATTTACAACTAACTTAAAGATTTTAATACCCTAAGCTTCTGAACCCTTGGATCCAACTCCAACCTGATCTGGACCGTCCCCCCCATCTTCCTCTTCCACGCATATGCTACAGGTAAGGGCCGCACAAACAAAACCCATTATAGCAAACTAGGGTTAAATTATACACCCTCGTTTCTCGACGAAACTCGATCACACAACCACCATCGCGAAGAGCACGACGCAAGCTACCCACGCCTACCACCATGGCCAACTCGGCCTCCTAGATATGCGTGCGCACGTAAGTTGAACGGCCACGAACGGCCCCCCATATCTCCCAAAATACAACTCCATACGCGATCATATCCGTATGGATTGAAAGCTCTCGTCTTGCTCTTCATCTTTGTAGTTGATCACTTCTCCTAATTATTTGTAGATTGGGAGAGATTGAGAGATGAAATTCGAACAATTCTGGCCATTGGTTATAATGTGGCGGCTGATCATATTAGGGTTAGGGTTTCTTTTCTAATTTATTTTTGTGAATTTAGGTGTATTTATAGGAAAAGCAAGTGTAAACACTATTCATTTCGGAAATTTCGAACTCCGATTTACGCGCCGTAACCAGCGTTTCTAAGGTTTACCCCGCGTTCCGGACACAATGGAACAGGTTTCGGAAGCTAATTCGGAAGTATGTGCGAGTTATGGCTGAAAACGTTCAATTTAAATTAAACCGATTTAAATCGATTTCTAGGCGTTTTAATTCGTACCGGACAAACGATAAATCCAATTGACTTGAAATTTGAAACCTTACAATAATATCACATTACGGATCCGATGAAACTGGTTTCGTCGAAATCCGAGACTTTTTGAAAAATGGCTATTTTCACTCGCCAAATTTAAATTAAAAATAAATCGATGCGTTTCGAGCTGCCACGATCAAACGATAACTCCGATTGACACGAAAATTGAAATCCGGTAATAACTAACTATTACGGATCCAATGAAACTAGTTTCGTTCAATTCTGAGACTGTTCAAAAATTGGCTATTTTACAGTCGATTATTAAATATTAAAATATTCAATTTTCACAAATTAACTCTTAATTCGATTTTAAAAGTTCTAAAATATCATTCTAACTTCAATATGATAAAATAAAATTTTACAAATTAATTTCAATCATATTTAACCCAATTTTCAATTATTTCCGTAATTTAACGTATTAAATTATCGATTTAATTATCCAATTAAATCCAAAAATTCAAATAAAAATTTATTTGACTTAAAAATTCACTTATAAATATTTAAAATTAATTAAATATTCAAAATTTTAATTAATAAAAATTCTGGGTCGTTACAATCTTCCCCCCTTAAAAGAATTTCGTCCTCGAAATTACAAGTAAGAAAAGTTACAGAATCTATTAATTTTCCCAAAATTCATAGTTAAACTTCTTACAATAACTTTACTAAGCTTTCAAAATCATACTTAGTTATCTTTTCAAAAACAATTACTATTGTTTAACTTTCAACTTCAAAACAAAGTTAAGTTTTCAAAAATTTTCAAATTTCTCAAATTTTTTCTAACGCCTTAAATTTCCGGAAAAATTCGCCATAGTCTCCTTTGCGCGGCTCGATCCGAAAAAAAAAATGACAGTATATATATCACAAATATACATCTCATCAAGTAATGAGGCATCCCGAAGGGAAAAAAGTATAAAAGTGCGATATTTAATCCGAGATATGTACCTTATATTTTATTAGCGAGCATATACGGCTAATATAGCGCTAAAGCGAACTCCAAATGCGAAGCAAACGCGATCCGCACCTACTAAACTCAACAAACAACATGAGAATCATGTATATAAAGCATAGTATCGATATACAACATATATCAACATAACTACTACATAATATAGCAAATGCAACTAAAGCAACAAATGCAACCATCAACCAATTAACATTCATAATCAATAAATATTCATATTCTCATTAATTTTCAATGAATTGGTTTTCAATTTAATCACATTTGATTAGTTTACATTGGATTTTATCAACATTCATTCTCAATTCAATTAGTTAACATTTACTAATTTAAATCCAATTCACATTCAATTTCTATTCAAACTTATTTACTTCTAATTTGAATTCAATTTACTTTAGCTTTCAATTTCATTAATACTTAATGAATTATATATAATCAATCAACAATCAACTAACAATCATATAACATTAGAATTTAATGAATTAACACTTACATTCATTATTCCATATCAACTTAATTTACATTCATTTGATTATCATCCAATCCAATTTCTAAAGTTGAATTTTATTTATATAACTTAAGTTCACATTTATCATTTAACTTTATTAATTTAGTTTGATATCAATATCAACTTATATATATAAGTTTTATTTCACAATTGTAAATCACTTTAATTATAATTCATATTCTTATAATTCTTTTACTTATACAATTATTCTTTTATTTAGATTATTCAAATAACCAAACAATCAACTTATATACACTTTAATAATTCTGAAAAATTATTCCTTTATATATGAAATATACTTAAGGTAAAATCATTTCATTTACCAATTTAAAATCAATATCGTGCCGAATTGTTCTATTCAAGTGTTTAGAAACCCCTTCGGCTCAGTTTCGAGGCTGTGCTGACGAAAGTTCATATACCACTCAATAAACCAATCATCACAATATAAAACAATTTTATATTCACTAACAAATACGCTCTCATAGCTATTATTACACTCAAACTCATTCTAGAGTACTGCTGACTCTATTTCTAATGAATAATACCCAACAGAACCATGGTTGTCGCTTAACCATATGCTCTGATACCAAATGTAACGTACGAGGATTTTCGTTGCCGAAAACCCGAATAGTTATGGGTTTTAAAAAGAATTTAGAAAAAGAAAAAGAGAGAAGAAGAGAAAAGAAGATAGAAAATAGAGGGAAAAGAAGATAGAGCATTTTTAGAAAACAGAGAAACAGAAAATAGAGAGAGAGGAAGATAGAAAAATAGAAAATTTGATAATAGAAGATAGAAAATTTTTAAAAATAGAACGGACAGAAAGGAAACAACAGAACAACAACAGAATCTCACAATTCGCAGCGGAACAACATATAATAATAAATGAATAATCTTTAAACAAAGAACTATATCAGTTATTACATTACATTTCATTTCATT
Source organism: Allium cepa (assembly GCA_030765085.1). NCBI lineage: Eukaryota > Viridiplantae > Streptophyta > Magnoliopsida > Asparagales > Amaryllidaceae > Allium > Allium cepa. The sequence goes on along the minus strand of CM060931.1, from coordinate 749,372,152 downwards.
ACATCATATCATCAGAGTGTACAACATCATACAACAACAAACAGTGCAGCGGAAAAAGAAATAAAAAAAATACTATATACTAGTAATACGCCATGCCATCCAGCTTGCCTCCAGCAACTCCAGAATATCCAGAATATCCTGATAAACCTAACTCTTAACTGCCCGTGTGGAAATTGGTGGGCACCCAGAGTTTAGGAAGGAAAACAATAAACTCCGAGTCAGTCATGTGACTGGTGTGAGAACTCAAAACAGTTTATTTAACTTTAAAATCAAAATAGAGGAATATTTTTAAATCAATTCGCAATGCTTTTAAAAATGAGACTACCATAAGGCCTCCCGCACACACACACATGCAAACGCAGAATCGGAGGAGATTTCTCCTTATGATAGTCAAAGATGCTTGATACGCATTTAAAATAACATTTGATATTATTATTAGTGCATAGTGTATAACAAATTCATTTCGAAAGTAGGATATAAATCTTAGCCAACATACGACCATTATCGTATGCCTACTATAGCTACTATCCAAACAGTGGTGACCACCATAAGTGAATAGCAGGTTCTACAACTAATACCGTACAAGTTTCGTATTGGGAATTGGATTTCCAACAAATGGTCAGGCCAAGGAACTTCCCATTGCCACATGAGAATGCCTCTGGATGGACATCCCCGAGAACCAAACCGGATCTCTACCAACACAAGGCCGGGTTACTCCTAACTGAGTAACAACTGATCGAATATGCCATCCCCCGGTCCTTTGGGACCTTTATCAACCGAGCGCTCGTAATCAATTCACACAATCATAACAAAGTGTTTTCAACATGAGCAAGTATCTGGGCTCCATACCATGATACCACCCTTTTCCAGAAGGAAATGCACATATCCTAAAGGGCGCTACCCCTCATAACCTTGCTGCATCTTTCCTGTTTTGACCATTTCCGGGATGTGAGGCTCGACGAATTCACGTCCACAAAAACATACTTTATACAAAAGCCATGCTTTGGGTCAACAAATGATCAACACAATGATCACTAAGATAGATGATCAAATAAATGATCCTATCACAAATAATCAACACAATGATCATTTCAGCATCACTCAGCATGTCACATTACCAAACTGGGAATATATCGCTGATAACTTCAACTATATAACCTTTGAGCTCGTACGTCTCAAAGAAGGGTGTTAAGCAAAGAATAAATTCTCCGCCACCAACAGAAATATATTTGAAAGAAATCGGCTTTATATCTCAAATTGTAATGTCAGACATACAATCCATACAAGTCTGTTCCGGGATCGAACAGAACCGAAGGCACTTACAAAGAAGTCCTTGCAATCCGGATATTCACAATCCTGATCGGATTCACCATCACATATGGAGAACTCAATACCGTAGCTACTCGGTGCAGAGTCAATCGATAGTTCATCCTATCACTCTCGCAAATACCGGTCTTCAACACCGATCTTCAAATGCGATTCACAACGACGTATCACATATTCGGAGTGGGTTATACGACCCCATGGTCCTTTCCCGGTTAACCCGAATAGTGAGCGCTTATTCAAAAATAAGTGTGCATTCAAATTCAATCAATTCACATCAAATACCCATTCAAAGGGAAATACTGATAGTCGGTTATTGAACTATCACTGGATATGCACACATCACCAGATTCCAAATAATTTTCCAAATTATTTATTTTCCAAAATATCTTTACTAGATATATATAATTTCAACACTTCAAAAATAAATCAATATTTATTTTTAACAAGTTCCACTTTCACATATAAATTCCATAATGAATTTATATTTCAAGATATCCATGCATATGCGATTTCAATAATTCATTTCAATTTATCTTCAGAAAAAGATAAATTCTAATTATTCACTTCATATTGGAAAACATTTCCATACTTATTTATTCATAAGTAATTCACAAATTCCTTTTATTTTCAACACTTAGAAAATATTCAATATACTTAAATCGAATTAAGTATATAATTCATTCTTTAAGGAAATCATTCTCTTAAACATATTTATTTGGGCCAAAACGAATGTTACGTAAAACATCGTTACGACAACCCAAAATCACTAGTATAGGGATTCGAAATTAAAAATAGATATATAAATCCCAATACTATTCAAAACATTTCCTTTTGGAAATCATTTACTATAACAACAGTGTTATAGTCCACTATTTCCTTTTATTTCTCGAAAACGTCTATTTCAACAATAAATGTTGAAATCTATGGTTTCGAATCACAACACCTTTTAAAACATCGTTAGATCGTTTTAATTCTATTTAAAACATTCACATTCTAAACAATTTCTTTAACGTGTTATTCACTGTTCAAAAACGTGAATAAACTACGTTAACAAACTTCATCATTTCTATTCACTTTAACTTAAAGGATTATTCACTGTCTAAAACGTGAATATAACTCCATTTATAAGTTATAACAATTAACTTATCAAAATAAGTCGTTTGCGGATTTATAAAACAACGTTTATAAATTCCGTTTCTTTTTATTTATAAAAACTTCCTTTTTATAATCCTTTATTAACCTATTTGATTTCATATCTCAATTATAAACTAAAAGTTCATATTATAAGTCAATTGCTTATAAAACGATTATTTTACAAAATCGTTCTTTTTAAAGACTTTTCAATTTATAAACCTTATAACTTATAAGATTTATTTATTTAATCAATCTATTCTTCAAATAATTTCACCAAATTTATAAATCTTACTATTTATAAATTTCATTTATAACTTCACGGTTTATAATTCTATAAATTTCATTCTTTAATGAAATTCATTTTCACTTAATTCAAACACTTATAAAAACTCGTTTTATAATGTCTATATTTCAATTTATAAATATCCATTTATAAATCTCTTAATATAAATCAGTTTATATTATTATTCTGAAACGTCTTTAATTCCCTTTATAATTTCACCATTTTGATTTATAAAATAATTAAATTTTATAAATCCTATATTTAAACTTTTGATAATAAATTCAAAAATCCAGTTTAAACTATTTTATAAAGTCATTAATTCCTATTTCTCAAAAATTATAATTTTTATAACTTTAAGAATTATAACGTTCATTTATTTAAAATGGATCAATTCCAAAATATTTTATCTTTTCAAAAATTACTTTAAAAACATTTTTAAAATACCAGAAATTTGGTCCAATGATGCTACACACCAAATAGTCAATCACGACTAACAACGATATCATATATCATATGAAAATCCATCAAATATCAAAATATCTGAAATTAAATAAAAACTGTTGAGGAATCCTGTTGGATCCCTCCAACCTGTTTTCCTGCATCCAAAAACATTAGCACAATACCAATTTCGCTCCAGTACGAAATTATCGCAGTATATGTTTTTAATAAATATTATCCGCTTAATAACGGCGTAATAGGGTCTCATCCGCTAAACAAAAAATGCGGGAAATCAATCAACTGCAATATATACATATGCCAATATATATATATATTGATATTATATATAATACCAATTTCACTGTTTATGAAATATTCGCGGTATATGTTTATATTAAATAACATCCGCTTACTAACGGCGTATAATGTCTATTTTAACAATCAATAGATATTATCATCATTCATACATGCATTCAAATATTTTAAATCTAACTATTTAAAATAAAATCGAAACTGATTCGATTGAGTGAGAAATTCTCACCTTGATTTTAAATTTCCGTTTTAGCGATTTATTTCGAATAAAATTAAACGCGCGTTTAATTTTACCCGAAATTCTCACTAACTCCAAACGACTCCAAACCAACTCCATCGCGTAGTGCTCGTCCATACGATTCCAACGCAACTGATTTCGCGCGTTTTCGACCTCGTATGAAAAAGTTATGATTTTTACAAGTTTACACGTATTTTATAAACATAATTTACAACTAACTTAAAGATTTTAATACCCTAAGCTTCTGAACCCTTGGATCCAACTCCAACCTGATCTGGACCGTCCCCCCCATCTTCCTCTTCCACGCATATGCTACAGGTAAGGGCCGCACAAACAAAACCCATTATAGCAAACTAGGGTTAAATTATACACCCTCGTTTCTCGACGAAACTCGATCACACAACCACCATCGCGAAGAGCACGACGCAAGCTACCCACGCCTACCACCATGGCCAACTCGGCCTCCTAGATATGCGTGCGCACGTAAGTTGAACGGCCATGAACGGCCCCCCATATCTCCCAAAATACAACTCCATACGCGATCATATCCGTATGGATTGAAAGCTCTCGTCTTGCTCTTCATCTTTGTAGTTGATCACTTCTCCTAATTATTTGTAGATTGGGAGAGATTGAGAGATGAAATTCGAACAATTCTGGCCATTGGTTATAACGTGGCGGCTGAGCATATTAGGGTTAGGGTTTCTTTTCTAATTTATTTTTGTGAATTTAGGTGTATTTATAGGAAAAGCAAGTGTAAACACTATTCATTTCGGAAATTTCGAACTCCGATTTACGCGCCGTAACCAGCGTTTCTAAGGTTTACCCCGCGTTCCGGACACAATGGAACAGGTTTCGGAAGCTAATTCGGAAGTATGTGCGAGTTATGGCTGAAAACGTTCAATTTAAATTAAACCGATTTCTAGGCGTTTTAATTCGTACCGGACAAACGGTAAATCCAATTGACTTGAAATTTGAAACCTTACAATAATATCACATTACGGATCCGATGAAATTGGTTTCGTCGAAATCCGAGACTTTTTGAAAAATGGCTATTTTCACTCGCCAAATTTAAATTAAAAATAAATCGATGCGTTTCGAGCTGCCACGATCAAACGATAACTCCGATTGACACGAAAATTGAAATCCGGTAATAACTAACTATTACGGATCCAATGAAACTAGTTTCGTTCAATTCTGAGACTGTTCAAAAATTGGCTATTTTACAGTCGATTATTAAATATTAAAATATTCAATTTTCACAAATTAACTCTTAATTCGATTTTAAAAGTTCTAAAATATCATTCTAACTTCAATATGATAAAATAAAATTTTACAAATTAATTTCAATCATATTTAACCCAATTTTCAATTATTTCCATAATTTAACGTATTAAATTATCGATTTAATTATCCAATTAAATCCAAAAATTCAAATAAAAATTTATTTGACTTAAAAATTCACTTATAAATATTTAAAATTAATTAAATATTCAAATTTTTAATTAATAAAAATTCTGGGTCGTTACACTTATTCTTCGTGTTAGTTGATGGCATTACTCTGAAGTGTCCTTTGCTAGTGTGAGCATAGAGGTGGGGCATCACAGCTACGATCACGATGAGCTTAATTTTAAATAGGTCATGTATTCAATTATATTTTAAAATTTTATAGAACTAAAAGTAAAATTTAAAGTAGATATATTACAGAATATTCGACGCGCATGCTGACGTGTACTTCGTTGTTAGAAATTATACGAAATTGACCAAATCCTTATCGGGTCTCAAATTTTGATCGATATGAGAATTTAGAACCTCATCTCATGTATATCTCACCAAGTGTATTCGCTTGCTATGGTGCTTCCAACTGATTGATGAGATCGTCAGCCTCCTATATCGGTAGCTGACATCGATGTCTTTTTCGACATGGGTATTTTCTTTGCCTTCAAACATGTCCATCATCGCGGCTACCACTCCCTCGGACACTATTCCTTTCTCTTCTCGTATTTTTTTCTCTTTCGAATTTCTTTTTTCTTTTTCCTTTTCACTCCTTTTTTAAGGGCTCGGAAGAGGCAAGAATGGGGAGGAGGAAGAAGAAGTGTTGTATGACTTCGGGAATACAATAGCCGGTTATTGTTTGTTAACATAGCCAGCCTTTTAGAAGCCGATTATATTAATGTTAAGGACTGCAATGTTTTGCATCATGTGGATTGTAATCCAACGGCTGGAAAGTGCAATCCACGTGATGTGTCTTAGCCCGTTTTATAAAAGCCGTCTAAGCATAACATATTTTTTTGCCTTCATTGGGACTGTGTATTTTTAGCGTTGGAACTGTATGGTGTTGGTTGGAGATGAGTTGATCTATGGGGATCATCATGGTTCGTAAAGCTCTAAAGGCGTCTAACAGGGGCAACACACTTTTTTTAATGAGAAATTTAACAAATTATCCACAACAAACCCGGTCAAGGCTAATCCAAATTATCTTCCTTCCCCTAAGCCCTAACTACTATCCTTTAAAATCCAACCTGTTCTCCTACAATTCTCGAAACCGCCATTGTTGGTGAGCAGGTTGTGCAAAGTAATCATAAATTTCACCGGCCAGGCCTCCATCCTTTAGTCGACCACCGTCAGGTCACGTTGATCCTTACTGTTCACGTCATTTACTTCCACATCACCTACATCTGCTTCCACCATGAAAATCCTTCTTCTCAACCACCTTCGCCGCTGTCTGCATCGGTTCTATTTCGAACGTCTTGTAACAACCATGAATTGATTGCCATGGTCTTGGAGGAGAAAGGCTACTATTCTTGGAGGTAAAAATTCAAGTGAACGTTATTTCCGACCTAATTCACTAAAGAAAGGCAAGGGATCGTCAAAGTTGGTGGATGAAGTTAGCGAGGAGGTGTCAGGTGTTCTAGGTGGTGAAGACATGGCCTAGGGAAAAATTTGTTAATGTGTATCTGTGTGTTCATGTGTGTGCATGAATGCACGTGCACACATGACACAAGTTGATATCGGTCTGTATTGAGTCAGGTGTAATTGTAGTCTATTGTAGAATATGAAGCGATTTTTATTTGTGAGTTGAATGGATCTGGTTGGGTCAAGTTTGAGAAAGTCAGGCCTGATTGAATTAAAGTACATGGGCAGGTGCTTATAAATACTTATACATGTACTTGCTATTGTGTGTGAGAAATCTGAAGCAATTAGCTTCTGTACATTTTTAGTTACTTGCCTAGTATCAATTTCTTGCCTTTAATCCTATACACAGTTTTAGCATAGATCTTAGTTTAGTACCAGTTTTTTCCTGTTCTTAATTGTGCTATTATCATTTCAATTTCTATTCTTCTTTAATATCTTAGCTCTCTATTAATTTTCTTTTTTGCAGTGACATAATTACAGTTCTTGTTCATTTTATTTTCAATTATTATTTCGGTTTTGTTGTGTACTTGCACTTATACAATTCCAGATCTTATTTTGATTATTTGTATCTTTTCAATTAGTTCTTTACCTTTTGATATATTTAAAAGTTCATCTTCATTAAATTGCAATCTTATTTCAATTTTAATTCAATTCAATCCATCTATGTGCTCATAATTGGTACATTTTCCTTCTTACCGTTTTGTGTCAATTCCTTTTCACTGTCATTTACAATTCTTTGCCATATCAATTTGTAAATTTTGATCAACATTTCCTCAAATTCTTGCATTAATACCAACCTTTGCTCCGTTGTTTCCAAGTATCATTCATTTGTGTGAATTCTTGCATTGTTTCATCCATCTGCACACCCAAACTTCCAACATATCATCTCCTTATCCATTAACTATCATACATTACAACCAGAACTTCATCATTTCACCATGAATAAGGAAGCAGTTCATCATGGAACATCCAAATTGGCATCAGAGCCACTGACTGGAGTAACCTCTGACAACCAGTTAAGTCCTAACCTCATCACCACCTCTTTCCAAATCTTCCATCAAAATCAAGACCTTTGGTTATGGCAGGATGCCATTGATAATAGTACTACTCTCTCTATAAGGAATTTGGAGCACACAACTAAAAATTAAGATCTGACTACCAAAAGGTTAGAGCAATCTCACAGGAATTAGGAGCAGCTAAATCAAGATTTGAATACAAAATTTGAAGGCATACACATCTTCTCACCACTTTAGTTCATGATATTCAGTAGATCAAGAATCAGCCTGTAGTGATTCTCCAGCAACCACACATGTACACCCACTAACCTCCTACTCCTTAACCACCTATTGTGCCACCACAAGATCCAAATCCATACCCTGTATATCCTATGCCAGCAATCCACCCACTAGATGCACCTCCAGCACATTGTCAAGAACCGCATATTCCAAATCCCTGCCCTATGCATAAGTATGTATATCCTTAGCCAGCACCTCCTCCAAGAATGCCTCCAAACCCTCCAAGAACTCATAAAATTCCACCAAATCATCCTCAAGAACCTCCACTGCCACCATATGCAATGAGACCACCCTATAAAAATTTTCACATCCCAACTCTTACCAAGGAAACACACCTTTGACAACCCTAAGACTATACCCAGTGTTCTCTAATGAAGAGAGAGTGACAAATTGGTTGAGACAGGTTGAGCAATACTTCAGTTTTAATCAAATATATGAAAGATTTTGGGTGGATACGTGTTCATTTTATCTCAAGAAGAAAGCCAATGTGATGGTATAACTGGTATACAAAGAATGTCCAAAATCATAGGTCATGGTACGTATTCAAGGATGAAATTATGGTTAAATTTAATCTCGAGGAGATGGAGAGACCGTATGAATCATTTCAGGTCTGATGCAAACCACCACTGTAAAGAAAAGCACTAAGAGCCTCACCGCTAACCCCATCGCTCTAAGAACTAACATTGCGAATTTCTCCTAGTATTCTAAAAACTCTCCTAACACAATCCCAATCCAATTACAAATCCCGGAGACACCCCTCTAGAAGTTTTGGCCAGGAGTAAACCATTACATGAGGAAGACTATTCAGCAGATGATGAGGTCCATGATATGTCTAGGTTTGAAACTAAAGTTGAGGAATTCCATCTTTACCCAATATTAAAGTCCAGGGTAATATTCAAGTGGTAGCAAATGGAGAGGAGCTATCTAGGTCTAGAATGTGTCATGATGTGGTGCTCAAGTGTCAGGGGTGTACAATGCTTGTTGATCTGCTCTTGTTTCCTCCTGAAGTATGTCACGCGGTATTGGGATCTCAAGGAATGACGAGCTAGGGTGAAGTCACCATTAACCTGGAACAATCATAAGGACAATTAGCCATGATGTTGTGCTTTCAAGTTGCAGCTGTAGAAAAGCCTATTTCTCCTATCCCTCAGAAATTGAAGAAACTATTTTCATATTTTATCCCAGTGGCATCTCATTTGCCAATGTAGGGAAGTTGAAGTGTTTAAATTGAATGGTGCATAAAAATTCTAATAAAAAGGATAGGTTGATCATCCAACCTTGAGACAAGGTCATTCTTGAAGGGGAAGAAAGATGTAACGGCCATGAATTGATTGCCATGTCTTGGAGGAGAAAGGCCACTGTTCTTGCAGGTAGAAATTCAAGTGAAGGTCATTGCCGACCCAGTTCACCAAAAAATGCAGGGGATCGTCAAAGTTGGTGATTGTAGTTAGCAAGGTCGTGTCACATGTTGTAGGTGGTGAACATATGCCCTAGGGAAAAAGTTATGAATGTGTATCTGTATGTGCATGAATGCACGTGCACACATGGCACAAGTTGATCTAGGGTCTGTACTGAGTCAGGTGTAATTGAAATCTATTGTATTGTGTGAAGTGAGTTGTTTGTGAGTTGAATGGGTCTGGTTGGGTCAAGTCTGAGAGAGTCGGGTCTGGTTGAATTAAAGTAAATAGGCAGGAGCCTATAAATAGTTGTACATGTACTTACTATTGTGTGTGAGAAATATGAAGCAATTACCTTCTGTTCATTTTCAGTTACTTGTTTAGTACTAATTTCTTGCCTTTAATCCTATACACAGTTTTAGATTAGATCTTAGTTTAGTATCATTTCTTTCTTGTTCTTGCTATCATCATTTCAATTTCTATTCTTCTTTGATCTCTGTTAATTTTCATTTCTACAATTACATAATTTAGTTCTTGTTCATTTTATTTTCAATTATTATTTCCCTGTTGTTATGTTCTTGCACTTATACAATTCCAGATCTTGTTTTCATTACTTGTAGCTTTACAATTAGTTCTTTACCTTTTGATATGGTCACTTAGTTCATCTTTATAGAATTGCAATCTTATTGTAATTTTAATTTAATTCTATTCATCTCTGTGCTCATAATTAGTACATGTTCCTTCCAACCATTTTGTATCGGTTCCATTTCACTATCATTTACAATTCTTTGCCATAACAATTTGTAAACTCTGATCAACTTTCCCCAAATTCTTACATTAAGACCAATCTTTTGCTCCATTGTTTCCAAGTATCATTCATTTTGGTGAATTCTTGCATTGTTTCATTCACCTGCACACTCAAACTTCCAACATATCATCATCTTATCCATCAACTATCATACATTACCACTAGATCTTTATTTTTTCACCATGAACAAGGAAGCAGTTCATCATGGGCCTTCCACATCTAGGGCTAATCGATCTATGGTATTCGTAGTATTTTTCGATCCTTCAGCTGGTTTGGGGTTGTGAATTGAAGGAAATGCCATTGATAAATTTGCTATTCATAAATTCAGATTCATAAAGTTTTGATTAACAATTTGTACTTGTTCTTCTATTGTGGCCCTTAGTTTGGTTTCTCTTCTTTTGGTCTAGATGCCTATTGGACATAGTTGCATTAGGGTTGGATTTGGGGCATTGAGAGAGCAGTTCCTTATTAATGATTTTTCCAGGGTTAATTTGATCTAAAGATGGATTTATTTAAGCTATCCTGGCGAGGCTCGGATTGGATAGCTGGCAAAGCAAGATGTTATGCCTTTTGGCTAGCAAAAGTTTAATTACTTATTATTTGGAATAAACTGTTCATGTTTATCAAATCGATGCAATTTATTTTGATGGAGGTCAATATATTTTACCAAACATGAGTTTGCTAGTAGTTGTGATACTCATCTTTGTTATTATGTAAATAATTAATCCCTATCCTCCTTTAATATCGATGATCTATAAATAAATTACATTTTTTCCTATTTATGTTAAGTTGTAAAACATTAAAGAAAATCTTAAATGTCGATTTACGACATTGCCAGTTTAATTTATTTATAGGAATAAAAGCACAGCGAGCCGAAATGCAAAGTTGGAGTAGTAATGTTAAATTTTGCACTTAGTTGTTATTTATAGCTCATTTGTTTTGTTTTAACCATTGAGATGCATTTTTTAGATAAATCCCTATAAGTATTATAATCTCAAGGCACATATATGTTTATAATATGGTTATAGCTTATATATATGTATGCGTATAGAATATTCTATTTAAACTTGCAATAATGGCGCAAGACTTTGACACAATTGATTTTGATGTTTATATCTTCCATTAATTTCCAATTTACAAAATAAATCTACGATCCAGATTTGTTGTGTCAATTTTTGTGTTTTACTTTGTGCTCCAATAGCTGCTCTCCATATGTGTGTGAGTACACATACCATTTTAGGTCTTGTTAACATATGGTCCCATTGCAATACTTGATTGTTTGATAATGTATTCGTTTAAGTGTGATACTTTAAATGGGTTAATTTGTTAAAATGTAATCCAAAACTTATTATCATTTTGCTTTTCTAAAATTTCCTGAAGCCTTTTGTTTACCATGTCAATCGAACCTCCTCTTTATACCGAAAATTCCTTAGCCTTTTCTAGAAGCACGTATCAAAGAATAAATCATAATAATTCTATACAAATGATAATGGTAATAAAATGTAGCGACCGGCCTTTTTAAATCACAGAAGTCGACACAAATACATCCACGGTATTCACGAACCGAACAATTAAGTGTTGAAAAGATAGATTATTGGTGGAAAGGAAGGAGATAGAAGATAGAAGAAACTAAACAGTCACAGAATCTCAAAATACAATGGAATGACATATATTAATCAACATAATACTTTACAAAGTCATTTCAAAAATGATATATCCGAATCATACTACAAATTCTACCCTAGGACGGTTATAACGGCCTATCCCTACCTAACTGATACAAGATACATATAATACACTGGAAACAAGATAATAAATTGCTATCGATGAAGCCTCCTGCTGCAAGCTCCTCCAAGATGCATCCGAGAAAAACCTGAATTACTTGGCTTCCCATAAAAATTTAAGCACCCAAGAGTTTTAGGGAAAGAAAATAAAACTCCAGGTCTGACGTGGATCTTATGTGAGTAAACACAAACAACTGCATTATTATCTTCAAAGCTCTTTTAAAATCTAAGGTATCTCGTAAGACCACGCCGCATGTAAATACGGGCTGATTTTTACGTTATGATAACCAAGACACCTTTTTATGGAAAATATAGTAATATTGTAATAATATCTAAGCATTCAAAATAAATATACGAAAATAGCCAAAATTGTTACAGTTATTAAATTCTAGCACACTAGGTTCTACAATCAAAACCGTAAGGACATGTATTGAAGATTGGATTCTATATTATCACAAGGCACCGGGGTACCTCCTACCACGACACACGTTTGGAAAATGTATCGAGGACCTCGCCAGGATCCCCTGCCAACACAAGACTCGCCTAGCCCTTACTGGATAGTACTAAAAATGTCATCACCTTGATTGCTTTACAACCCTTTTTATTGAGATCTCATGCACAAACAGTCCATAAATCTGTAGATGTATCTATATAGGCGATGACACACCCTAATGAGAGCGACCCACTTAGCCTTGCTACATCTCCCTTGAATTTAGTCATTTCAAGTTGAATAGGCTTGAGGATACGCTTACCTTTTGAATAGCAATCCCACTTGGAATGCTAACACTACCTTCCAAGCAGTAATGCAGTGCCACATTCATCCATACTAGTTGTCTAGGATAAGGACAAACCGAAGGCACTACTTCTACTACATCCATTTTGAAATCACCCTCGGGACTAGTAGCAATCAGGCCTTGCACTTCAATGCGCCGTCTTCGATTTGATATTCTTTAGGATGTCTTCAGTTCGAAATGCTTGAGTATGATCGATGTGGTTTTCAGATAACATATCCAATCCAGGTCTCCTCGAAACAACTTTTGATAGTTCGCGTAAACTCAACCTTAGTTCTTTAGAAACTAAATAGACAAAGATAAGAGTGAAGTTCACCTCCTAACCATTTATGGACAAATTTCGTAATCATTTATCTTAGAGAATGAAACAAAATTTATACACATGGTAAAATATCATTAGGGGTGACTGTGCCATATAACTCACATGTTTCTCCTAGATATCTTCAAACTTACGTTTATGTCCAGATAAGATAGTCGGTTACTTAACTATGAAATAAACAATCATTTAACATCGATCTAATTCCATATGCAATCCACCAAGCCTTTATAATTTAATCCTTAATTAATTAAAATTAATTTATAAGATCAAAAGATCTTTTCAAAACACTATTCCTAAATGCCTTACATCCCTTTTTTATTTGGGAAATGTGATGACCCAGAATGTGACGGCCCGGAATTTTCAAGCATTTAAAATCGGAATATTTAATTGATTTTAAATATTCAATAAAACAATTTTAACTTGAATTCAAATATCACAATTTATTTGATGGTTAAATTATTAAATTTAAAATAAAAAATTGAAATTGGATAAAATATGGAATCTGAGATTTTAAGCCGATTAAAAATGATTTGAAGGCTTATAAAAGTTATGTGGATATTACTGAAGAGAATATAAGTGTTGAAAACAAATTTAAGAATGGTTTGTTAGATTTTGAAATTTAATATCGTTTTAAATTGAATTTAAAAATAGCCTTCCGAGGCACAGTCTCGGAATTCGACGAAATTAGTTCGATTGGATCCGTAATATTTTATTATTATCGGGTTTCAAATTTCGTAGCATTTGGAGTTGTTGTGTGAGCGTACGGTGGATAAACGCGTTGTAGCTTATGACGCAAATTTAATATTCATTGAGTATATAAATCTTCATATATTTGGTCAACCTTTGTTTATTCCTTCTCCCATACGCCATCTCCCAAAATATCTTTTCCTTTTCACGTTATTTTTCAGCCGAACATTTTGAAAAAAAAACAAATATATAATAAAAAAATGAAATGGCTTCATTCGTAAGCTAATGAACTGGATAAGGATATAGTTCATCCTCTTGCTAACCCTCTCGCTTTACTAAAAGAAGAAACCCAGGTTCATTTTACTCATAAAAAAAAGGGGATGAAATTGAATACTGTCTTCATTCGAAAATCAAGCCGAGCCATTTTTCTTCAAAATCGAAGACGAGGGAATTCGATGGGTCGCGATTCCAGATCGCGATGTCTTCGCGTGGCGTGACAAGGAGATCGGCCTAGGCATGGGATCAGAAGCAAACTTGTGGGGTCGCATTCGATTGAGGCTAGTGAGGCCGCGGCATGAACTGAAGGCTCGTGCGATGATGCCGGTGGCACGATGGGGGTGGAGCGGCGTGTTAAAAGGAAAGTTCGAGTTTTTTGGCGAGCGACGTGGGTGAAGGGGATGGCGGCGGGTAAGCTAGGGTTCTTCAGTGAGGAAGGCACGCGAGCGTTCGGGTTGTAGGCTGTTCGAGAGGTATTTTGTTGTTTTGTTTTATTTATATACGTGCTATACAGTGAAGAGAAAATAAATATATATTTATGGCATTCTATTTAAATATATACATGTAAATATATTAGGGATCGTTTAAATAGTAAATATGTATATATGTATAAGATTTTGAAACAAATTTTGAAATTTATATACCTATTTACAGTTACTGGTTAATTTTAATAATGAAGTTGTATTTGTTTAATTAAATCTAAATTATTTTAGTCATTGAGAAATTAGTTAAGAGAAGATAAGTTGAAATTTAAACTATTAGTTGATTGTTTTATTTAAAGGTAATTAATTTGTGTAATAAAACTTATTTATTTGTTTAGTTGTCAAAGAATATTTTATTAAAAGGGAAAGTAATTTGAATAAATAATTAACTAGGTAAAATTATCAAAAGGGAAGTAATTGTTCCATAAGTTCAAAATATTAATAAAATGTAAAATGTTTATACAAGGTAAATTGCGAAGATTTGTGACGAGCAAGCTGGTTTGGAAATGAGTTGCAAACGAAAAAGGTGAGTTAATCTCACTCAGTTAATTTAAATTTAAGTGATTAAATTTAAAAAAATTGTTTGAATGGTTGAAATTGATGGATGTGCTATAGTATGTTATATTCTGAAATTGGCAATATTATTGTGCTAACATCTTTGGATGCAGGGAGAAGAGGTTGGAGGGATCTAACTGGATCCTTCGGAAATTATTTAAATTGTTTAATATTCTGTAGTCTGAATATTTGATATTCTGTGATGATTTTATGAATAATTGAAGTATTGAATGGTACAGTTGGATTGAATATCTCAGTAAAATAATTATCAAATCTCTAGAATTATACTTTCGAAAGAAATAAAAGAGTAAAATTTTTTAGTAAAATAATTCTAGTGAATTGGAATAAATTAATAATGAATTGAAATTAAAATAAAATAAAAGTGATTGCATAACTCTAACAAATTTGAAATAAGAGAAATTTGAATTATTAGGGGTAATAATAAATTGTAAAGCTTAAGTGATATTATTTGAATGAATAAAGAATTTCTTATTTTTTCTTATTTAAGGATTAAATTTAATTAAGACATAAAGGAGAAATTTTGGGAATCTAAAATTGGTATCTTCAGTTAAAAGGGTTTTTACTCAAAATGAGAAAACAAAATCTAATGTTAATGAAATTTGAAATAAGTAAAGCAAGAAAGAAAATTTATTTTAAGCAAAGTAAATTGGGAATAAAATGTAAATTATTAAAGTGTTTGGGATTTGAAATCTAAAAGGGAAGTGAGATTTTTGGAATTTTTAAACTGGATTCTCAAGTAAAATAAAATATCAGTGGATATGTATATATGAATTCAAAGTGGAAATTTATAAAGGAATGAGAATTCGTTTAAAAATAAATAGTGATTCACCTTTAAAGGATTGTGAAAGAGAAGAGTGTTTCCCTGGATAGCCAAGTACGATTTTCCAGAAATTTTAAATATAAGCCAACGGTTTTAATGTTGTTTTAAAAAGCATACCTTAAAAAAATTTATTATTTTTAAATGTTTAAATTCTAAAATAAATACTTTTCAAACCTATTATCGTAGTAATTATTAAATGACTTGGTATTTGGTTTTAAGAAAAATCTAGTTTTATATCTTATAAAAGTAGCCTTATTTATTAAATATTCCTAAAGCATATATTTTAATAAGTATTAAAGTAGATTTAAATTTTTAAGGTTATGGAGTATATTTTATAACTAAGTGCTTTTAAATTATTTTAAAATCTAAAAGTATTTTATACTTGGTGATTCCAATGGAAATGGAAATACTCGGAATTTATTCTGAGAAAAAGAAGATAAATTTGAAAACTGTTTTTCAAAAAGGAATTGAAAGTGGGAATATATCTTGTAAAGATATTTTGAGATAAATAAATAATTTGGAAAATTATTTATTGGTTAATGGATGTTTATGCATATTAATTGATAGTTAAATCATCGACTATTAATATTGGACAAATGCGTTGATCGTTTCGAAGAGACCGGGATCGAGATTAATTTCTCGAAAACCACTTCGATCCGATTTGTACGTTTCGTGAAAACGAGTTTGGATTCGAAGATGGAGCAGTGAAGTGCAAGGGCTAGTCGCTACTAATCCTGAGGATATTTCCAAAATGGATGTAATAGGAATAGTGCCTTCGGTTCCGTTCGAACCCGGGACGGACTTGTATGGATGAATGCTTGCGAGACATCGTCAGGTGGACGATGGGCATTCTAAGGAATATATTCTAAAAAGGTAACGCTTAGCCTCAAGCCTCATCAAATGGGAATGACTGAAAATCAGGGGCTATGCAGGAAGGCTAGGTGGGTAGCACCCAAGCAGGGTGAGGTCATTCCAGTCTAGATGTCCCTTTTTATTTCGGCTTAGTAGGCGGTTGCTGATCCAAACCGTGGGGTGATCTCACTCGGGATTATCCAGTAAGGGGTAGTCCTGGCCTTGTGTTGCAGGGGAGCGGGCATACTCCTCGGTACGGTGATCTAGGCCCCGTACTATGGTAGGTGGTACCCCAATGCCTAGTCATTAGTTGGAAATCCATTCTCCCTACGAGCCTTGTACGAGTTTTGTTTGTATTACCCACTCTGTGGCTAGTAGCTGGAATTTAATCATGTAACAATTTCGGCTATTTTATAAGTCTTTGTATATAGACCCTATTATAATATCAGAGGATTTCTATAAAAATTGTTTTAGCTATCGTAAGGTAAAAACCCGACATGTTTATTTATGGAGTGGTCTTACGAGATGCTTTTGTTTTCAAAGGATTTTTGAAACTTTTATAATCAATTGGGTGTGATTTTCTCACGCTGGTAATCCAGACTGACTCGGGTATTATTTAACTGTAATGCTCGGGTCAGACCGAGTATTATAGAATACAGGATATGATGTTGTGGAGCTCAGGAGACGAGCAGGATGACGATACGTACTCCCGTACTTGTTTATATATATATTCCTCTGTGTTGAGTTGCTGTGTATCCATTTGTATGTTGTTGTTGTTGAACTGTTATTGATGTACTCTGATGATGTAATATATAAATAAAAATATTTGATGTTGAGTAAAGATTATTTATTATCTATTATATTTTATTCCGCTGCGATGGTTAGATTCTGATGTTGACTTCTATTTCCTTCTTCTACCTCTTCTTTTTTAACCCTAATGGTTCGTATTTCTGTGCTACTTGAATTGATTGTTGTAGAATAGTGTTGACTCAAGCGGTACAGATTTGCGGGCTGTTACAGTTGGTATCAGAGCATAGGTTGGTGATAACCTTGGCTCTGGTGGGAATTATTCATTTAAAATAGAGTCCGTAGTACTCTATAATGAGTTTGAGCGTATTAATAAAATATGAGTGCGTATTTGTAGTGAATATAAATTGTTTTAATATTGTTTTGATTGGTTTATTGAGTGGCATATGAACCTTCGTCGACACAGTCTGCGCAACTGTATTGAAGGGGTTTCTAAACACTTGAATAGAACAATCGACACGATATTGTTTTAAATATGGGTAAATGAAATAATTTTGCCCAAAAACATATTTTGATATAAAGATTAGTTTTTGTAAACTATTTTAGCTAATATATGGTTGCTTGGATGTTAGAAATGATAATATTAAAGTATTATCATTGTTAAGTGAAAATTTAACTAGAAATTAAAGTATAACTAAAATTTAGGGGAATAAATTCATTTTAAAATAAAATTTATAAATATGAATTATAAAGGTAATTTATGAATTGGAATAATATTAAATGGAAATTTGTATAAACATAAAGCTGTACAAATGAATTATAATTAAAATTTATTTAAGCAGACTTTGGAAATTTAAAATCCCGGAGATTTGGAAATGTTTATCGAGGTGTTTGGAGATAAATAATAGTATTGTTGTTTTGGAGATATTTTTGAATGGAAATCTGTTTTAAATAAATTTTGAAAGTGAAATAACATTGAAATCACTTGGATTATTGGAAAATAATTCTGATGATGACGGCCGCATCATCAGTTTTCATTTTCGAATTTCTGAGTGACAGATTGCTACCAAATTGATTTGTTTAGGAAAACCTGTTTGTTTTTGAAATCTTAAAGGAAATTTGTTGGGAATAAAACCAGGATTGGTTTAACTTTTGAGAAATGTGATTTGAGATGTTGGAGATTTCAAAATAATTTGAAACCAAAGCCAGGAGTTTAAAAAAAATCCTGATAGGATGGGTTATAAGCTTATAAATTGAGATGATTTTTAAATCAGGAGTGGAATATAAGCTTTCAAGGATGGAATTTAAATCAAGTAAAAAATAAATTGGAATCAGAATAGAATTTGGTGGGCCATAAATAATATTTAAAGAAATGAAAATTCCTAATGGATTGTGTGGATAAACTAATTATGTTGAATAAATACATGGATAGAATAAATAAGAATCAAAATGAAGTATGGTTTAAATAAGTTGAGAAATGGTTATGAAATGCAATAGCTTGGATTGTCTTCGAGCTAAATACAATAGTTTGGAATAAACAAATTTGGAATGAAATGTAAATAAATGGATTGTAAATGAAATTTAAATGGAATGTGTCGAGCTAAATGAATGATTGTGAATAGATTAAAATAAAAGCGAAAGTTAATTGGCAATTAAGATGAACCTAGGTTGTAAATGGTTTTGCATGAACTAGTTGGTTAATAAGATGAAATGTAAGTGAATGTATTCAAATTTAATATGCAATGAAAATGAGAGTATATGGGTTGTGAATAAATTGGAAATGGAATAGAATTAAGTAATAATTGGGTTGAAATCAATTTAAATTGGTTATAAAACATAAATATTTGTTTGTTCACATAGATCTTGTCAAATTTGCATAGAATAAATATCATTGGAAGTAAATGGAGGTAATTAAAATTCTATGAATTAATAGGAGTGAAATAAATTGATTTTTGAAAGCAATGGAATTAAATATGAGTTGAGTTTGCTTAAGAATAAATTAAATGTAAGCGACTGAGTTTTAAACCATTCAAATTTGAATGAAAATGGTTTGTAAATTAATTGAAATAGTTGAATTACCATGAAAGTTGTAAAAAAAAAAATTGCTTACGAAAAATGTTTGATGTGCATTTCTTTTAGAACTCATATGTTTTAACCATTGCAACCAAATGAAATATTGTTAAATGGCATATATATGGCACTTACGTGTTTAAATTGAGTAAGTACAGGTACCTGGAAGCCGTGTGACTGGATTTGGTTGCGCGAGTTGCTAAAAATAATAAGCCGCTTGCTTAAAATGCTAAATAAGGTACGCCTACGCAATAAAAATAGGAAATATGAACTGTTTTTGGTTTTTCCGACTGTGTGGGTCGATGTATATATATTTATATCTATTGTCAAATTGCAAAAGCTCCTCCGTACAAAGGGGACTCTGCCAAAAAATTTCAGAAATTTTGGGAGTTAGAAAGTTTTTTTTTTGAAATTTTTTGAAAAATTTTGTTAACGACAAAACTATTTGGAATTGGGAATTTGAAATAAGTTAGTAAATGAAACTAATTAAAATAATGACATAAATTAGTTATAAATGAAGAATAAAATTTATATATTCAGAGTTGAAGATAAATTGAATTCATATGGAAATGTAAGAATCAATCTGAATAGAAATAGACATAAACTAAAGTGGTAATGTGAAAATAAATATAAGGAACATATTTTATGCTTATACTAACTTAAGAGGGAATGGCGAATTCTTAAATGAAAAATTGA
Organism: Allium cepa; assembly: GCA_030765085.1. Taxonomy (NCBI): domain Eukaryota; kingdom Viridiplantae; phylum Streptophyta; class Magnoliopsida; order Asparagales; family Amaryllidaceae; genus Allium; species Allium cepa. Next base: position 749,351,908 of record CM060931.1, on the reverse strand, counting down.
CACTACTAATATAATCTAAGTCAATAATTGGAATGAATTGATATTGGCATTTTATGAGAAAGTCGATAAAATGTTTTTGAAAGTTGTGATTGGATATTAGTACTAAACAGGATATATAGGTAATATAAAGGGAAATGAGATTTGATTTTGATTTCAGAAGATAAATTTGAAATGCTCGACAAAAAAGGTATGTGTTTAAGTTCCTATATGAAATTTGATTGGGATTTGGATTGAGCCACTTGGCCTTTTGTTTTCTTTTTGGATTTGGGAGGCCGTAGAGCCATTTCGTAGTTGTACCGAGCTAGCCACGCAAAGGAGACGCTGGCAAAATTTATCGGAAATTTAGAGAGTTAGAAATTTTTTGAGAAATATTGATAATTCAAAATTTGGTTTTAAATTAAAACTCGAATGATTTAACAAATAATATAGTTTGAAACTATGGGAGAGTTGAGAAGTTAATAAAAATGATAATGGGCCTTTTATAAAAGATAGTTAGTAAGATGTTGAATTGTTTGGTTTTGGAGGAAAGTAAACGGGTATTGGATCATACTTCCTAACTAGTAATTTCGGGGGCGAAATTCTTTTAAGGGGGGAGGAATGTGACGGACCGGAATTTTCAAGCATTTAAAATCGGAATATTTAATTTATTTTAAATATTCAATAAAACAATTTTAACTTGAATTCAAATATCACAATTTATTTGATAGTTAAATTATTGAATTTAAAAAAAAATTGAAATTGGATAAAATATGGAATCTGAGATTTTAAGCCGATTAAAAATGATTTGAAGGCTTATAAAAGTTATGTGGATATTACTGAAGAGAATAGAAGTGTTGAAAACAAATTTAAGAATGGTTTGTTAGGTTTTGAAATTTGATATCGTTTTAAATTGAATTTAAAAATAGCCTTCCGAGGCACAGTCTCGAAATTCGACGAAATCGGTTCCATTGGATCCGTAATATTGTATTATTATCGGGTTTCAAATTTCATAGCATTTGGAGTTGTTGTGTGAGCGTACGGCGGATAAACGCGTTGTAGCTTATGTCCCAAATTTAATATTCATTGAGTATATAAATCTTCATATATTTGGTCAACCTTTGTTTATTCCTTCTCCTATACGCCATCTCCCAAAATATCTTTTCCTTTTCACGTTATTTTTCAGTCGAACATTTTGAAAAAAAAACAAATATATAATAAAAAAAATGAAATGGCTTCGTTCGTAAGCTAATGAACTGGATAAGGATATAGTTCGTCCTCCTGCTAACCCTCTCGCTTTACTAAAAGAAGAAACCCAGGTTCATTTTACTCATAAAAAAAAGGGGATGAAATTAAATACTGTCTTCGTTCGAAAATCAAGCCGAGCCATTTTTCTTCAAAATCGAAGACGAGGGAATTCGATGGGTTGCGATTCCAGATCGCGATGTCTTCGCGTGGCATGACAAGGAGATCAGCCTAGGAATGGGATCGGAAGCAAACTCGTGGGGTCACATTCGATTGAAGCTAGTGAGGCCGCGACCTGAACTGAAGGCTCGTACGATGATGCCGGTAGCACGATGGGGCGGAGCGGCGTGTTAAAAGTAAAGTTCGAGTTTTTTGGCGAGCGACGTGGGTGAAGGGGATGGAGGCGGGTAAGCTAGGGTTCTTCAGTGAGGAAGGCACGCGAGCGTTCGGGTTGTAGGCTATTCGAGAGGTATTTTGTTGTTTTGTTTTTTTTATATACGTGCTATACAGTGAAGAGAAAATACATATATATTTAAGGCATTCTATTTAAATATATACATGTAAATATATTAGGGATCGTTTAAATAGTAAATATGTACAAGATTTTGAAACAAACGTTGAAATTTATATACCTATTTACAGTTACTGGTTAATTTTAATAATGAAGTTGTATTTGTTTAATTAAATCTAAATTATTTTAGTCATTGAGAAATTAGTTAAGAGAAGATAAGTTGAAATTTAAACTATTAGTTGATTGTTTTATTTAAAGGTAATTAATTTGTGTAATAAAACTTATTTGTTTAGTTGTCAAAGAATATTTTACTAAAAGGGAAAGTAATTTGAACAAATAATTAACTAGGTAAAATTATCAAAAGGGAAGTAATTGTTCCATAAGTTCAAAATATTAATAAAATGTAAAATGTTTATACAAGGTAAATTGCGAAGATTTGTGACGAGCAAGCTGGTTTGGAAATGAGTTGCAAATGAAAAAGGTGAGTTAATCTCACTCAGTTAATTTAAATTTAAATTTAAATGATTAAATTTAAAAAAATTGTTTGAATGGTTGAAATTGATGGATGTGCTATAGTATGTTATATTCTAAAATTGGCAATATTATTGTGCTAACATCTTTGGATGCAGGGAGAACAGGTTGGAGCGATCCAACTGGATCCCTCGAAAATTATTTAAATTGTTTAATATTCTGTAATCTGAATATTTGATATTCTGTGATGATTTAATGAATAATTGAAGTATTGAATGGTATAGTTGGATTGAATATCTCAGTAAAATAATTATCAAATCTCTAGAATTATACTTTCGAAAGAAATAAAAGAGTAAATTTTTTTAGTAAAATAATTCTAGTGAATTGGAATAAATTAATAATGAATGAAATTAAAATAAAATAAAAGTGATTGCATAACTCTAACAAATTTGAAATAAGAGAAATTTGAATTATTAGGGGTAATAATAAATTGTAAAGCTTAAGTGATATTATTTGAATGAATAAAGAATTTCTTTTTTTTCCTTATTTAAGGATTAAATTTAATTAAGAATAAAGGAGAAATTTTGGGAATCTAAAATTGGTATCTTCAGTTAAAAGGGTTTTTACTCAAAATGAGAAAATAAAATCTAAATGTTAATGAAATTTGAAATAAGTAAAGCAAGAAAGAAAATTTATTTTAAGCAAAGTAAATTGGGAATAAACTGTAAATTGATTAAAGTGTTTGGGATTTGAAATCTAAAAGGGAAGTGAGATTTTTGGAATTTTTAAACTGGATTCTCAAGTAAAGTAAAATATCGATGGATATGTATATATGAATTCAAAGTGGAAATTTATAAAGGAATGAGAATTCGTTTAAAAATAAATAGTGATTCACCTTTAAAGGATTGTGAAAGAGAAGAGTGTTTCCCTGGATAGCCAAGTACGATTTTCCAGAAATTTTAAATATAAGCCAACGGTTTTAATGTTGTTTTAAAAAGCATACCTTAAAAAAAATTATTATTTTTAAATGTTTAAATTCTAAAATAAATATTTTTCAAACCTATTATCGTAGTAATTATTAAATGACTTGATATTTGGTTTTAAGAAAAATCTAGTTTTATATCTTATAAAAGTAGCCTTATTTATTAAATATTCCTAAAGTATATATTTTAATAAATATTAAAGTAGATTTAAATTTTTAAGGTTATGGAGTATATTTTATAACTAAGTGCTTTTAAATTATTTTAAAATCTAAAAGTATTTTATACTTGGTGATTCCAATGGAAATGGAAATACTCGGAATTTATTCTGAGAAAAAGAAGATAAATTTGAAAACTGTTTTTCAAAAAGGAATCGAAAGTGGGAATATATCTTGTAAAGATATTTTGAGATAAATAAATAATTTGGGAAATTATTTATTGGTTGATGGATGTTTATGCATATTAATTGATAGTTAAATCACCGACTATCAATATTGGACAAATGCGTTGATCGTTTCGAAGAGACTGGGATCGAGATCAATTTCTCGAAAACCACTTCGATCCGGTTTATACGTTTCGTGAAAATGAGTTTGGATTCGAAGATGGAGCAATGAAGTGCAAGGGCTAGCCGCTACTAATCCTGAGGATATTTCCAAAATGGATGTAGTAGGAATAGTGCCTTCGGTTCCGTTCGAACCGGGGACGGACTTGTATGGATGAATGCTTGCGAGACATCGTCAGGTGGACGATGGGCATTCTAAGGAATATATTCTAAAAAGGTAACGCTTAGCCTCAAGCATCATCAAAGGGGAATGACTGAAAATCAGGGGCTATGCAGCAAGGCTAGGTGGGTAGCACCCAAGCAGGGTGAGGTCATTCCAGTCTAGATGTCCCTTTTTATTTCGGCTTAGTGGGCGGTTGCTGATCCCAACCGCGGGGTGATCTCACTCGGGATTATCCAGTAAGGGGTAGTCCCGACCTTGTGTTGCAGGGGAGCGGGCGTACTCCTCGGTACGGTGATCTAGGCCCCGTACTGTGGCAGGTGGTACCCCAGTGCCTAGTCATTAGTTGGAAATCCATTCTCCCTACGAGCCTTGTACGAGTTTTGTTTGTATTACCCACTCTGTGGCTAGTAGCTGGAATTTAATCATGTAACAATTTCGGCTATTTTATAAGTATTTGTATATAGACCCTATTATAATATCAGAGGATTTCTATAAAAATTGTTTTAGCTATCGTAAGGTAAAAACCCAACATGTTTATTTGTGGCGTGGTCTTAGGAGATGCTTTTGTTTTCAAAGGATTTTTGAAACTTTTATAATCAATTGGGTGTGATTTTCTCACGCTGGTAATCCAGACTGACTCTCGTATTATTTAACTGTAATGCTCGGGTCAGACCGAGTATTATAAAATACATGATATGATGTTGTGGAGCTCAAGAGACGAGCAGGATGACGATACGTACTCCCGTACTTGTTTATATATATATTCCGCTGTGTTGAGTTGCTGTGTATCCATTTGTATGTTGTTGTTATTGAACTGTGATTGATGTACTCTGATGATGTAATATATAAATAAAAATATTTGATGTTGAGTAAAGATTATTTATTATCTATTATATTTTATTCCGCTGCGATGGTTAGATTTTATTTAATAATTTCTGTGCTACTTGAGTTGATTGTTGTAGAATAGTGTTGACTCAAGGGGTACGGATTTGCGGGCTGTTACACAAAATTTCTGACAATTTAAATTAGAATATTTAATTGATTATAAATATTTAAAAGTTAATTTCAACTTGAATTCCAGATATCAATATTTACTTGACAATTAAATCATTGAATTATATAGTTTAAATATTGAATTTAATAATTGAAATTGGGTGAATTGTTGAATCTGAAATTTCCAAGCATGTTTAAAATAATTTTAAGGCTTATAAAATTTATAATGATGATATTGAAGATTATAGAATGGTTGAAATTTAATATAAAGGTGATTTGTTCAGTTTTAATAATATACCGTTTAAATCGATGTTTAAGAATAGCCTTTCGAGGCACAGTCTCGGAATTCGACGAAACCAGTTCCATTAGATCCGTAATAGTTAGTTATTATCGGATTTCATTTTTCGTAGCATTTGAATTTACCGTTTGCTCGTACGGGTGAGAAACGCGTTGAAACTTAAATCAATAATTTAATAATTTTAAAAATATAAAAGTCAATCAGCCACCCTATTCTATACCTATGTAAGCATAGCCGACCTAACCTTTCCCTTCGTTCAAATCAATGTCCCTCCTTTCCTTCAAATCTCGTCTCTTTCCTCCTTTTCCTTCTGATGGAAGTCATGAAAAAAAATCTATATACCAAATCTCGTTTCAGAATTAAACCGAAGTTCACAAAATCAAGTACAAAAATGGCCGAGCCCCTTTTGTTTCCAAAATCCGATCTCGTTCATTAATAAAAAAAGTTTCGAATCGAAATCAATCCTCAAATTCGTAAATCGACCTCGCAAATAAAATAGGGAAAGCATGGGATTGTTGCGGCGACTTCGAAGTGGCATCGAGAAGAAGTCGTTTGCAAGGGTCAGGGGTTCATGGATCGCGAGGAGAAGCACACGCGATTGGATCACGTTCGTTTTGGTTATCGCTGATGAGTAGGAGGGTTTCGATCGCGTCGCCGGAGGGTGTCGCCGCAGGGTGGCTTAGGATTGAGTCGCGTGGCGCGATTGTTCAAGAGCAAGTGGAATGGAAGCTTGGCACGACGCTGAGGGTTTTTGGGGTCGCGTCGTATTAAGGAGAGCTGCTGCTATGTCGCTTTTGACTGGAAGCATCATAGGTGGAGATGGGGAGCGGTCGAATCGAGCTCAACGAGTAGAGCATGTTGGTGGTCGTAGTTCAGCGGTTAGGAGGTCGATTTGGATAGGCGTGCGAGATGGGCAGTGGCAGTAAGGTATAACTTTGATAATTTTAATCATCTCCGCATTTAATTAATTTTTTTTATTATAAATCCATTTACAGTAAAGTATATGTAAGGGAAATTTTTATATATATATTTATGAATACGATCTTTGAATATAAAAGAATTTATAAAAGTTAGATTTTGAAATCTATAAATTATTTTTATAAATGTAAAAGTAGTTTCAAGAGGAAAATTTCTAGTTTAAAATTAAATCATTAATCAAATTAATAAATGGAAATTTACAGTTTGCTTGTTTCAAATACTAATAAATTATATAATGTTATACAAGGTCAAACCATGGAAACAAGCCAGTTTGGAATGAATTGCAAACAGCAAAATAAAAGGTGAGTAAATCTCACTCTGTTGGATTTTTATTTAAATTTAAATGGTTAAATTTAAATAATATGGTTGAGTGCTTAAATTGATTGGATGTGTACTTATGATGATGTGACTTTGATTTTGGTTGGTTCTCGAGTTAATTGTGGTTTGACTCGAAGTATTTGGGTTTTAAATTGTTTTTAAACTTAAGTCATAAATAAGAAAATGATTTCATTTTAATGATTAATTAGGACTTAATGATTTGTGATTCATTTAATTAGTGGGTAATTAAAATGAATAATTAATTAATCAATTAATTAATGATTTGGGTTAATTAATTTAGTAATGAAGGGTTTGAATTAATTAATTAATTTTTGAGTTAAGTAATTAAGTGTAAGTGGTTCAGAATAATCATTGGATGGTTTGACAAGTAATTACTTAATATAATTAATAAAATATAATTACTTTGTGGAATTAATCAAGAGATTAATTAAGGTGATTTTATTAAGGAGTAATTGATTTATTTAATGAAGTAAATAAATGGGTAGTTAATTACAGGATGAGATAAATCAAGAATGATTAATATTTGCGGTTAAATCAATGATTAATTATTTAATATAATTAATTTAGATTAGGATAAATTAAAATATAATTGGAAATCCTTAATTTATATAATTAATGATGTAATCAAAGAATGATTAATTAAGATTGATTAATCAATAATAAGTGACTTATGGAAAATTAATTAATATAAGAAATCAAGGATTAATGTAATTAATTATAGTTTAAATTAATTTATGAAGTAATTAAGATTACATATTGATTTTGATTTAAGAATAATTAATAACGTGAAAATTATTTAAAGATAACTACTTGAATGTAATTGAAAGATAATTAATCCAGGGTGATTAATTAAGATGAATAAGGAAGGGTTGATTAATTAATTGATTTGGAACTAATTAATGAGGGAACCTAAGTGATTGATGTTTGAAATTCAGTTAGATTCAATTGAATTGATTTGTATGTGATTAAGCTTTGCTTATGGATGATTGAATGGTTTTGGATGCTTTAAATGAGTTGATATCTCTGATATGAAATGTTGTGTATTTCATTTGGATAACTTGGGTTAGGATGAATTGAGACTCGAAGAGACCGGGGTCGGGTATTAGGAAATACCCGAAACCACTTCGAATTTTTATAAATTGATATGTGAAATCTGTATGCTGGAGTGAAGTTATTTGGAGGAATTGGACTATTTTAAAATCTAGATCTTTGATATTTATAAACTTATATGGGGAATAAGTGATGTCTATAATAAATTGCGGCTTTGTGAATTGATATAGGTTACCCGGGTTTATATGAGTTGTATACCTTTGTATTCCATGTTAGATGGGTTTACTCACTCTGGTTTCCAGCCTGACTCAGGTGTTACTTTGGTGTAATTCTCGGGTCAGACCGAGTATTATGGATTTTCAGGTAAGGACGTCTAGGAGCTCCAGAGGTGAGCTGGATGGTAAGAACGTATGGAGTGTTCCGCTGTATTTTATTTTTGTATATCTGTGACATGATATTTGTGAATATTCAGTGACTGTAAATATGTAAAACTCTGATATATTAAAATGTAATCGGCAGATATAGTATTCGTTTGTAAACTGTTATTATTTATTATTATATTTTATCCGCTGTGAATTTGAGATGTTGATGTTTCTGATCTTCTTCTTCTATCTCTTTCTTTTTTTTCATAACTATCTGAAATTTTAAGGTTCGGAAATTTCGGGTCGTTACAGGAAAGCATTTATATACTTATCTCAATAGTACCTACATGTACTAAACTTTACAAAACTTTCAATCTTTTGAATTCCTTATTTTTTGCAAACATTACTTACTATAAAACCAAACCTCTTATCCTTTATAACAATTCCCTTTCTAAAAGCTCACTTCACAATCCAAATAACTTATAAATTTTCAAAGTTAATTTATAAAACACTTTTATAAGTCTACAAGTCAATTTACAAAAACTCTTTACACACCTCCAAAAACATTTCCTCATTTAAAACTCCTTTAATAAATCTTCTTTAAGAAAAGTCCTTTACAAAATATCATTTGCAACTCATCCTTTTAAGTCACTTTAAATAAATAGTTTTAGTTGGTAAAACCCATTTTTATAAATAAATTATTATTTATAAATACCTTTATAAAATAATAATATAACTTGAAAACTATTTATAAACCTTAAACCCTAAAATTGATTAAAGAATTTAAGTTGATTCAAAATCATACTTTATAATTTCAAAATGAGGCTTAGTAATCCCAATGGCAGTAATTTAAGTTACCATTTAACATTAATTTCACCTTCAAGTCACCTGACCATTTATTTACATAAGTTAGCATATATGTAAATGCAATTTGTATCCAAATCAGGGAATAATAGTCAATACAACTCAAATAGCATATACATTTCCAAATAAAAAATAGCAGAATGGTGATTTGTCTGGCTAAATAGGTGTCTAAACAATTCACTACTTATAGAAAAATTGGAATTTATTCTACTAAACATATGTCTACACAATAAACAATTACACTATAGCAGAACGAGGATTTATTCTACTATCAGATATCTAAACAATCAACTTGTAGTAAAATAGGGATTTATTTTGTTAACACATGTCCACACAAACAAACCATTTACATAACTCATTCATAATTATTTGTCTACTTAATGGAATCGACATTTGAATCCCTTGTATTCAAAACCGTCTTTGGAAAAGAAGTATCTTTAAAAGAATTTGATTCTCAAAACAAAGGATTTAAAACTTAAAACTCCCTTTCAAAATGATTAATTACAAGTTAAACTCTTTATTTTATCATAATTAATCTTTATTAAATTTGACCTTAATTTAATTATAAATTAATAGATAACTAAACCTTTAATAAATAATTTATTTATAAATTAAACCCTTAATTAATCCTTTATTAAGTATTAACCAATAATTTAAAACCTTTATTAATAATTAAATATTAATTAATCTTAATTAATTAATTAGTTAATCTTTTAATGAAACTTAAATAACAAATTAAACCTTTAACAAATAATTTCTTTAAAATTAAACCTTAATTAATTTATCATTAAAAATAGTTAAACACTTGATTGATTAATTAAATAAATAAATAACCGAATTTATATTTGATCAATAATTAAAAATAAATCATACACTTAACTTATAATTAATTAAAAAACTAATCTTACTTTTAAAAGATAATTAATGAGTACTAATCTTTAATTAATTAAAATTAACAAAACTTATTTAGTGCATAGTTAATTATTAATTATCAAAACTAATTAATTAACAAATAACTATTAAATTCTTAATTAACTTTCCTTAATCATTATTATTAATTTTTCAAAATATTTCAAAACACTTTAAAAAATAAAAATAAATTTTTCAAAAATTGGTCTTCTTAACGAACTGCATCTATAGCGACTATCGCTATGGATACCATAACCTCCAAACCTAACTAACATCTCAAAAAGTCTTTTTAAACACTTATTTTTTATTTTAAATTACTTTATGAACTTAATATAAAGTTTTGAAAGCAAAACAAAAGGTTAGAAACTTTAGAAATCTTTTTGTTTAAAACAATGTAAGTAGTCAAATTTAAAAACTCAAAGGATTATTATGTCAAACACAAATACCTTTCAAGTGCTAACCTTGCTTACTAACTTTTCCATTTACTAACTTTCCATATCACTTCCAATCACAAGACAAATATCACAACTTTATAGCCAACAACTCACTTTAACATTCAATTCACAAATCTACGCTAAACCATATGATAAATCAGCCATTCAAACAATATATTCTAAAACCAAATAGGCAACATAATAAATATTGAATCTTTCCATAAAAATACTACAAATCTACTCACCAAAATTTTGTAAAACTCTTTTGAAAACTTGAATTACTTAGAACTTGCGCGGTGTGAAAAATCACAAAATGCAACTCAAAAATGGGTCATTTTCCCCTTGACTTTTTGCTATGTTCCTTTCGTAATTTTGGAAAGTGGTCAAAAGAAAAGTTGATGGAATTTTTTTTTATCGCACTCAATTTGGATTTGTTTTTAGGAAGATATGGTCAAAATAAGAAAGCGTAATGACTCGTAATTTTAAACATTAAAAAGTATTAAATTAAATAAGATTTTTCAATAAAATTGTTAGGAACAAAAAAAATTTAAGATTTTTTTAATACAAATTAAATTATAATACAAGTTATGAGCTTAATTAAAATTACTATTAATGAAATATGTTTGCAACAATATAAGAATGATAACAAATGTTAGTGTGTATTTTAATAACATTGGTTTGAATGAAATTACCACTTGCCTGAATGTAAAATTCCAATTGATTGGAATAATTAATTTTAATAAGGAATAATGAATATTTCTTTTTTAAAGAAGAAATCATATGTTTATTTATTTGAAATGTTTGGTAATTGAAAGATTGATTGCATAAATAGGAAACTATCATTTGGTAAGAAATATATAATTCTTGTTTGTATCCAATAGTGCATAAATATTTTAAATTACTATTTGATAGGAAATAATTGTTCTATTTCTCATTACATTTATTTTTTCCATTTTGAAAATCACCTCTGTAAACAATTTAAATTAATGTAACTGAATAATTTCAATTAATGATAGTGAGGACACTAAACTATAAATTAATAGATGTAATTAAATGTAGCTTATGTTTTGTGAAAATATAAGAAAAGATCATTTAATGAAAAGAACATTTATATCAAATAAAATGAATGTTTCATTTGTGAATGTAGGTTTAATTTCATTAAAATAAAGAATAGAATGATTGATTTAAAGGAATAAATATATGTATATTTGAACTGTGTTTTAGCATATAGATGGATTACAAGAGTAGAAAATAATTTATTTAAGTAAGTTATTTATTACTTTGCTAAATAAACAACAAATTTATAAACGTGTTTAAATGGCTACAGGAAATACTTATTCTATTTTCCATCCATTTTATTTATTTGTTTTGAATTTTAACTTTGTAAGTAATTGCAATTAATGTACTTGAAATATTTCAATTAGAAGAAAAGAAAACGTTGATTGCAATTAATAGATTTAATAAAAGAAACGCACCTTTTATATTAAATAGAATGGATGTTTTAATGGAAATAAAAGATCATTTTGGGAAAACCAAATTGAACGTTTTCATTTTTATGGTAAATAATTTTATTTATTATGCATAGATAAAAAAACTAAATGCGTACAAATTTGAATACTATTTGAGTTAACGAAATTAATTTGATTACTTTCATAAATTGAATTTCAAAATGGTTGTGAGATATACATGGTCCCTTCATTTCTTTTGTTATTAATTGGTGCATGTACGTTTTAAAATTGTTATCTCATTTTTTATACTGGAAATTATGTTTCAGTGACCATATTTCATACGGCATTTTTTCCAGGCCAAGAGTTTTAAAAAATAAGTTTGCAGGACATTTCTGGTACGTATTTCATACGACTCTAACTGGTACGTATTTCGCTACTTCTCGAATCAAGTTTTTTCTCTCAATCTCGATCTCAATCTTGATCTTCCTGTATGCTATTATCAATCTCAATCTCGATTTCAATCTCGATCTCGATTTCAATCTCAATCTCGATTCAATCTCTATCTCTCTCTCAATCTTAATATCAGAGTTATAACGTCGTCCATATTTCAGTTTCCGTTTGCTGTTGTTTTAGTTAAATTTGTATATGTTTTTGTAAAATGATAAAGTGATTTATCGTTTTTGTTCGGTTGTTGATATAGTATTAAACTTAAAGGCATTGGTATTAGAACAGGTTATTTATCATTATAGATTTCCTGAAGGTGCAGTAATCAATAAGAATTTTTTATATTGCATGCTAGAGAGGGGTCTGATGTAAGTTGAAGCTGGAGTTGTGAGGTGGATGTTGCAAATCTGGAATACGAATCGGTTGAGGTGGAGAGAGCTGACTGAGAATGCTGACAATCTGGAGGTGATGTACTATTGGTGACACGTGACAAACTAAGAATGCATCCAACACTATGGATTCGAAGAGCGTCGTTGAAGAACCAAAGAAGAAGAGAAACACCAGGGCATCGAAGGCCGTGAATGAAGTTGAAATGAATAAACAGGAGCTTTGTGACGAAATCGTCAATAGAAAAAGGAAGACAACAGTATCACTTAATTTTTTTAAATAATAGATAGTTTTAGACGATAGTTGGATATAGCATTTTATTTATTGCATGCATTATGTTGAAATGATATGTGAACATAGCATTTCCATTTTACCAGATCTTAGAATACAATCAAATAGATGATTATAGAATGATATGTGAATATAGCATTCGATTTATTGCATGCATTATGTTTATGTGTTAGAATAAAAAAGATAAATGTGTGTATCTCTTATATAAATAATGTTTAATAAAATTACGTTAAACATATTTATCTATTATTAAATGATAAAACTATTTATCATTTATAAAATGATAAACTATTTATCATTTATAAAATGGTAAACTATTTATCATTTATAAAATGGTAAACTATTTATCGTTTGGTAAAAAAATATTTCTGTTCATCTTTAGGTCAAGATGGCTGTAATAATCATTTTGTGATTATCATTTATTAAATGATAGTTGTATTTATCTTCATGTCAAAATAATTATACTAAGTGATTTTTTTAATCTTTATGTTAGAATGATTGCATTAAATGTTCTAATTTTAATTACTAATATGTTTATGTCTTTGAATAAAAAAAGATGAATATGTTCAATCTTTTATATAAATATTGTTTAATAAAATTATGTTAAACATATTTATCTATTACTAAATGATAAAACTATTTATCATTTATAAAATGATAAAACTATTTATCGTTAGGAAACAATATTTTTATTCATCTTTATGTCAAGATGGTTGTAGTAATGATTTTGCGATTATCATTTATTAAATGATGGTTGTATTTATCTTTATGTAAAAATAATTGTATTAAGTGATATTTTTTTGTCTTTATGTTAAAATGATTGTATTAAATATTTTCATTTTAAATTGAAAATATGTTTATATCTTTGAATAAAAAAAGTAAGTATGTTTGTCTTTTATATAAACATTGTTTAATAAAATTAAGTTAAACATATTTATCTATTATTAAATGATAAAACTATTTATCATTTAAAAAAATGATAAAACTATTTATCATTTAAAAAAATGATAAAACTATATATAAATAAGTTTATCTTTTATATATAAAACTAAACGATATATAGTTTTATCATTTTGTAATGATAAATAGTATTATCATTTAATAAGTTATACACATGTGTGTATGTATATGCAATGTAAGGTAGACATGAGTGGTGGTGATTGGTTACTGCATTGAGGGGATGGTGGAGGTGCAGTGATGGATGACAGCCATGTCTGGTTGTGGAATTGGGGGGTTAACAGAAGGGTAGCAGAAATGAGGGCTGATGGTGTTGGAGTAGTTCTGCAGATGGATGTGTGAAAGTTGAAGAAATATGCAATGTAAACTGTTCTTGTATAAATGAATTGTAAGAACAGAAAAGTGATAATGTAAATAGAGGAGAAAGGTGAACAGATTGGAGTTTGTTTGTAACTTTTTGTATGAAAATTTTTGTAATGCAATGCAGTATATGAGTGATAGAAAAACAATGCAATGTAATGCAATACAATGTATTAGCATATGAAAGTTTTTAATGTGAAGACTATAGATAAACCGATATTTTAATTGTTAATTGTTTTTATTTTTTTGTTTGATTTTTAAGAATTTATTTGTCTTGAGTCCTGTTGATTTTTGTTTGATTTTTGTTTAGTGGAAAGTCAGAGGTGGTTCAGCATTCAAGCATGTTTAACAAATCTGCTTTTGTAAAATGATAAACTGTTTTTTCATTTTATTTCAATTTTATGCAACATGACTATCAAAGACAGAGGTGGTGCATTATTTCAAGCCTGTATCTTTCAAGAACCAAGGAGGATGATTGCTTGAGTGTTGTTGATGTTGAAAGGCAGAGGTGGTGCATTATTAAACAATGTTTAACAAATGTAGTTCTATATAATGATAAACTATTTAGCATTTTAGTTCAGCTTTATGCTATGACTAATTAAGAAAAGTAGCCTAAATCTTGCAATAACGATGGAGGGTGATGGACTAGTTTTGTAGATATTCGATGGCAGTAGGGGTTCAGAATCCAAGAAAATTTAACGAGTCTGCTTTTGTAAAATGATAAATTCTTTTATCATTTTAGTTCAGTTTTACACAACATGATTTATTAAGAAGAGAAGACTGAATCTTAGAAGAACCAGTAAGGGTGGTGGCTTAAGTTTTGTATATGTTGAAAGGCATTGGGGTTGCAGCATTTAAGAAAAGTTAACAAATCTGGTTCTGTAAAATGATAAACTCTTTTATCATTTTAGTTCAGTTTTATAGAACATGATTGGCTAGGAGAAGCCTGAATATCGCAGGAAGCAGGAAGTGTGGTGGCTTGATTTCTTGTTAATGTTGAAAGGAAAAGAGGGTGCAACATTCAATAATACTGAATTAATATTGTTCTGTAAAATGGTAAAATCTTAATAAAATTAAACTGATGTTAAAGTAATAAAAAACTGAAACTTGGAGAAAGCTGATATTTAACAATAATAAAGACTGATACAAGATATGCAGAATGTTAATTAATAAAAGTGATACAACATACTATCAATAAAAGATAAATGCTTTTATCTTTTTGAACAGAGCATTAGAAACGTTAGCCATTACAAATTCATTATCTATTACCAGAATTTCATAATCAAATTAACATCAGTTGTGTAATTACTTGTTAGTTAACATCAGCCATTACAAATTCATAATCAAATTCATTAGTAAATTCAAATATACTTCCTAAAACCTGTTATCAAATAATTTTTTAACAAATGTCTGATAAAATGACTATTTGCATCCACTCAAACATCAAAAAAATTGTCTCTATCATTCTTAGTTTGCATTCTCGGTAGCCGAAGTTGAGCTACAAAAATTTTCGACTGTCCAGCAGCAATAAGGTTCATCGGAGAGGATTGCACAGATATTTACGCTCTGAATGCATTTATTTGTTGGAGACTAATTTTTGATGTACTGTCCATCCCTTGTGCAATTTTTTGGCAAGAACATCATCACAAAAACACTGCAGTCGAACCTGTATTTGATAATTTTAGTAATTCGAATATAATGATAAAACAGAATATCTTTTTCTAATTACTGCATTAACTATATGGGCACTTGCAGTAAACTATGTCCGGAAAAAAAACATGGTAGCAAGAGATCAATATTGCCTGTTAAGTTACTGAAATTGCATCTAAAGGAAAGAACATAATGAAAACCGTTTGATTTTATTTTTTTGTCTGGAGTTCGAAAAAGAGAAGAGAAAATAGATTTATGCAACAAAAAACAAAAGAAAAAAACATAGAAGAGGGCAAGTATACACAGGTGTACAACTAACTAAACATACAAACATAAAATTAGATACATATAAAGAGTTGAGTTTGTTATTCAAGTATGATTTCATTTTATTGAGAATACACGGTTTCTTAGTATGATAATAAATCATGTTGGTCAGAAATTGAAAATAGGAATCATAAAAACATATGTACAAATTTATTTGATCAAAATTCATTGAAATATATATGTTAAAAGAAATTCGACTTATAGTAGGTGTTTGCTATGGAGAGCTGGTGGTTCCTGTGTTTTTCACAGTAAACACTGCTCATAGGTCTCATATTTATACACAGCTTCCCTTTGATATCAATAAATATGCAGCATGCAGTTTTTGGAAGATCTTCCTTTTTTATCTTCTGTTTTTTAGCAGCTTGAGCTGATCTTCTAGTTTGTACATTTCTAGCCGTGTTAAAAAGAAATTTTTGCCATTAAGATAAAATAATAACATAAGAAATAATGCTGATCACATTGCATTTTTTTCATAGTAAACTTTTTATTTAGTTTTATCATTTATATAAGTAATTTTAGCATTTACATCAAAGATAAACATACTTATCTTATTTTTTAAGGACATAAGTATTTAATAAAAGCAGCTAAACAATGCGAAATACGTTAAATATCATTTTAATTGTCAATCATTTAAAGACAATGATTACTTCAACCATTTTAGTTATCAATCATTTTAAAATGAAAACATAAACACTTTGACATGAAGATGAATAGAATTATCACTTACTAAATGATATATATATATATATATATATATATCTTAATAGTAAATGAATATGTTTAACTTATTTTTATTGCACAATAATCATGTAGAAGAGAAACATATAGACATAAAGAATTTGAAGTATGCAGTATGGTGAAAGAATTAGAGGACGAAGTGAATGTGTTGGATGTTTGTGATTGAGTGGAGAAGGTATGAAAGTAAATCAAATTCTAGGCCATGTAGCTGATAATTAAAAGATGCAGACAAAAATGAAAGAATGGAACCTGGAAAACGAATGCAATGAATTTTTTAGAAAGTGAAAAAAAACAATGACTATCAATGAAGAATACATACATGCAATTGTATGAAACAGATAAATAAAAACTAAAAATTAGAAACTATTTACAAATATGTGTAAATTAGATCATATGTTTAAAGTACATAAAATATACACATTTAAGTAAAACTATAAATATTTAAAAAGAAATGAAAATGATAAAGAAGATTATCATTTTACGAAGAAAAAATAAAAGATAAATGATAAAGTTTATTATTTGTAAAATTAAATAAAATCAGTCACAAATGAACAAATGAATGAAGGAAAAAAATATAAACAAAATATCAATATAAAAAACATTACTAAAATGATTAAACAGTTTATCATTTAACAATGCCATGTATGAAATTTATTAAAAACATCCATAAACCAACAAACAAAAATTTATATTTATGGTTATAAGTTAACCAAGAGGTTGAAGTGGAGAGGAAATGAAGTTTTTCTGTGTTATATGTTGACCAATAGGTTATGACAAATTTGAGCAGATTGCTGTGAACTGATTAAAACAAAAATGATAAAACAATTTATCATTTAACAAATCATTGAATCAAAAATTAAAAAAAAAAACCAAGAAATAAAAAATGAATAAAATGTAAACAGATTATAACCAATATAACTTAAATCATTCGTTGAAAGTACATAAAATATACAAATTTAATGAAAATAAAAGTATATATTGAATGAAAATGATAAAGAAGTTTATCCTTTTGGCATAAAGACATATAGAAATATTGTCACTATCTATGTTGAACTATATATTTTCAATGTTCTCAAGTCAATTATTTGTAAATGATAAATAGAACTATCATTTACTAAAGGTAAATAGTTTTATCATTTATTAAATGATAAATAGAACTATCATTTACTAAATGATAAATAGTCTTGCTCCAGAATAATAGTATAATTGAATAAAAATATACGAACTAAATGAAAATAACTGTATATATTGAATAAAAATGATAAAGAAGTTTATCATTTTTGCATAAAGACATAAAGATATTGTTAATTGTTTATCTTGAACTATATATTATGATTATTCTCAAGTCCATGATTTTTAGATGTATTCTAAATTAGATATTTGTGTCAAATGGATTTGTATGATAAACAGAATTATCATTTACTAAATGATAAATAGAATTATCATTTGGTAAAGATAAATAGTTTTATCATTTACTAAATCATAAATAGAATTGTCATTTAATAAATGATAAATAGAATTGTCATTTAATATATGTTGTCATTTAATAAATGATAAAAAGATAAACATATATACCTTTACGTATTATAATACATAAACATTATCACGGTATAATTAATATACTTAATACAATCATTTTGACATAAAGATAAAAAGAATTATCATTGATTCAATACAGTTATTCTGAAATTAATATAAATGCAACTATCATTTAATATATAAACATTTAAAAAAAACTACTACAATTATTTTGACATAAAGATAAATAGTTTTATCATTTGATAAACAATAAAGATAGAAGCAAATGGTTTTTATTAAATGATAAATAGCTTTATCATTTACTAAACAATAAGTAGCTTTATTACACTTAGCTTAAGTACATGGAGCAAACATTTACAGACTATAGGAAAATGCATCAAGGATACTTGACTTGATGTTAAAAAGAACAATTTCAATGATATGCAGTTAGTAACCAAATCAGTAACAAAAATGAAGTCCAAGATCAAAAGCTTTCTGAAAGGTTTTGTCGAAGTTTATTATTTCTGTAATGCAGATGCATGCTACTTTAAAAATGTTCTAATGATGAAAAATTAGCATGCAAAGTCTTTACGCAATTGTGCGAGATTGGAATCTACTTTAGACTAGTAGAAATCTCAAATCTAGATTGTTTCAGTTATGTTGGCTTATCTAACAACACACATGATAAATACAGTTCACGAAAATTACGATTGAAACTCAAGCGATTTTGCCTAACACATGGTTAAAGTAATAGTAACTTCTTAGAAATAGGACTTTACATTGCAATAATCTTTCCATGCTCGAAATTACAGACAACAGTAGAAAATACAATATTCTTAATAACAATACGTTGTATGAAAACGAATTCAAAAATGCAGAATTAATGTTGCTCTACAACTCTACAGGCATAACAAAATTACCTTATTTTGAGAAGAAATTGTTTGACCGACTATATATTTGGATTAGAGCTATTTCCAGTTGGAATCAATTTGGAAGAAATTGTTCGGCCGACTATAGATTCGAATCGATTAGGAAGAAATTGTTGTTAAACGATTTTGAACTTATGTCGAATGAGAGAGTAGGAACGAAAACCCTAAATTTCTGGGTTTGTTTTGTTACGCGGAAAATGTAAAATGTCCTGCAAACTTATTTTTTAATGTTGTGGGCCTGGAAACTAATTAGTAGGACTAAACGTGCCCTTTAGCCTAATTTTCCCTTTTTTATACTTATCCATTCATTTCTCCTTCTATTTAATACCCGAGACTCGACTTTTAGGTTGTATTTAATTCTTGCCGCCTCATTTTTACGTATATATAATTTCACTTTCCTTTAGTTTGAAAACTTTTCCATTTCTATGTACATTTCTTTATGCATTATTATAGCCTGAAGCTTTCAAAATAAAACGTGACACATATTTTTGGCTCTCCACCTCCATTTCTTAATTATTAAATAACCTCCAACTTATTTCTTTCATTTGCAGTGTATATTTGTGTTTTTTTGCTAAGTCTTATTGGTTTTTTTATACTAATGGGATCCTTAGTAAATCAAGAGACCCTAGGAACCCTAAGTGACTTTGAATCCTTCATGTTCTTACACATTGACCTTCTATTTCCCTATCTGACTAAAACCAAGTACGTAAAAAAATTCCTCATTTGAGAAATTTTCCGCCTACTCTTTTTCTACTTTCTCAAATCTATAGAGAACTCCAAACCCTAAAGCTCCACAACCTCCAAATCAAATTCCATCCTTCCTCCTTCAATACCTCTCTCCTCTTACCTCCACCCACAACCTACGGCAGTAACCCATTGCCAAAGCTCCACCTTTCCTATTCTCTTCTTTCTCTTTTTCCCTTCTTTTCCCCTTCCCTTTTCCCTCTTCCTTCCCCTTATTTTCGTAGCTTCTTAATTCCACTAAACTACTCCAAATCAAATATATTTTTCGAAACCGTGTTCAATTTCCATGGCAACGACTATGTTGTTGAACCTTCTTCCCATTCAAAATATTTCTATATCAAAAACTCCATTTTTCAAGTCCCTTCTCGGCTCCAATTTTGGACGAAAATACCCCATATTGTATCAATCAAATTTCCTTCGGAAATGAACCAAATTATGTGATTATTTTTTCAAATCATTTATTTTTCCAATGGCTTCAGCTTACATTTAGATTAGTTCTTCAAATTCCTTAATTTTCTATTCCAGAAACTCAAATATTTTTGTGAAGACCCGCAAATCCATACTCCTTGAATATACACTAATCTCCATAGATTAACTCAAGATGAACAGAAATACGAATTATCAATGTTTAAGAAAAAGAAAAAGTAGAAAAGAAGAGAGAGAAGAAGATAATAGAGGGAAAAGAAAATAGAAAATAGAACGGAACAGAAAACAACAGAACAATAACAGAATCTCACAATTCGCAGCGGAACAACATATAATAATAAATGAATAATCTTTAAACAAAGAACTATATCAGTTATTACATTACATTACATTTCATTGCATCATATCATCAGAGTGTACAACAACAACATCAAACAACAACAACAGCGGAAAAAGAAATACTATATACTAATAATACGCCATGCCATCCATCTTGCCTCCAGCAACTCCAGAATTCCAGAATATCCTGATAAACCTTAACTCTTGACTGCCCGTGTGGAAATTGGTGGGCACCCAGAGTTTAGGAAGGGAAACAATAAACTCCGAGTCAGTCATGTGACTGGTGTGAGAACTCAAAACAGTTTATTTATCTTTAAAATAAAGTAGAGGAATATTTTTAAAAATCAATTCGCAATGCTTTTAAAAATGAGACTACCATAAGACCTCCCGCCACACACACAATGCAAACGCAGAATCGGAGGAGATTTCTCCTTATGATAGTCAAAGATGCTTGATACGCATTTAAAAGAACATTTTATATTATTACTAGTGCATAGTGTAGGAAAAATTCATTTCGAAAATAGAATATAAATCTTAGCCAGCATAGACATTCCGCACTTATGCCTACTATAGCTACCATGTTCAATAGCAGGTTACCGCCACATTCCATAGCAGGTTATACAACTAAAACCGTACAAGTCTCGTATTGTTTCTTTGGATTTCCAACGAATGATCAGGCCAAGGAACTTCCCATTGCCACATGAGAATGCCTCTGGATGGACATCCCCGAGAACCAAACCGGATCTCTACCAACACAAGGCCGGGTTACCCCTAACTGAGTAACAACTGACCGAATATGCCATCCCCCGGTCCTTTGGGACCTTTCAACTGAGCGCTCGCAATCAATTCACACAATCATAAAGTGTTTTCAACATGAGTAAGTATCTGGGCTCCATACCATGATACCACCCTTTTCCAGAAGGAAATGCACATATCCTAAAGGGCGCTACCCCTCATAACCTTGCCGCATCTTTCCTGTTTTGACCATTCCCGAGGTGTGAGGCTCGACGAAGTCACGTCCACAAAAACATACTTTATACAAAAGCCATGCTTTGGGTCAACAAATGATCATAGAAATGATCACCAAGATAGACGATCAAATAAATGATCCTATCACAAATGATCAACACAATGATCATTTCACAGCAACACCCAGCAAGTCACATTACCAAATTGGGAATATATCGCTGATAACCTTCAACTACATAACCTCTGAGCTCGTACGTCTCAGAAAAGGGTGTTAAGCTAAAAGAATAAATTCTCCGCCACCAACAGAAATATATTTGAATGAAATCGGCTTTATATCTCAATTTGTAATGTCAGACATACAATCCATACAAGTCTGTTCTGGGCTCGAACAAAACCGAAGGCACTTACAAAGAAGTCCTTGCAATCCGGATATCCACAATCCTGATCGGATTCCCCATCACATATGGAGAACTCTATACCGGAGCAACTCGGTGCAGAGTCAATCGACAGGTCATCCTATCGCTCTCGCAAATATCCGGTCTTCAACACCGGTCTTCAAATGCTATCCATAACGACATATCACATATTCGGAATGGGTTATACGACCCAAAGGTCCTTTCCCGGCTAACCCGAATAGTGAGCGCTTATTCAAGAATAAGTGTGGCATTCAAATTCAAACAAATCACATCTATTACCCATTCAAAGGGAAATATTGATAGTCGGTTATTGAACTATCAATGGATATGCACACATCACCAGTTTCCAAATAATTTTCCAAATTATTTATTTTCCAAAATAAAATATGTTTACAAGATATATAATTTCCAATTCTTTAAAAATAAATCAACATTTATTTTTAAACAAATTCTACTTTCTTTTATAAATTCCATAGTGAATTTATATTCCAAAATATCCATGCATATACGATTTCAACTATCCATTTTCAATTTATCTTCAAAAGGATAAATTCTCAAAACGTTTCATTTCACATTGGAAAACATTTCCATACTTATTTATTCATAAGTAATTCATAAATTTTATTTATTTTCAACCTTTGGAAAATATTCAATATACTTAAATCGAGATTAAGTATATATTTCATTCTTTAAGGAAATCATTCTCTTAAACATATTTATTTGGGTCAAAACGAATGTTGCGTAAAACATCGTTACGACAACCCAAAATCACTAGTATAGGGATTCGAAATTAAAATAGATATATAAATCCCAATACTATACAAAACATTTCCTTTCGAAAAATCATTTACTATAACAACAGTGTTATAGTCCACCATTTCCTTCTATTTCTCGAAAACGTCTATTTCAACAATAAATGTTGAAATCTATGGTTTCGAATCTCAACACAATTAAAAACATCGTTAGATCGTTTTAATTCTATTTAAAATATCACATTCTAAACATTTTCTTTAACATAATATTCACTATTCAAAAACATGAATATACTTTGTTAACAAATTTCATCATTTCTATTCATTTTATTTCAAAGGATTATTCACAGTCAAAAACGTGCATATAACTCCATTAATAGGTTTCAACAATTTACTTATCAAAATAAGTCGTTTGCGGATTTATAAAACAACGTTTATAAACTCCATTTCTATTTATTTTATAACAACTCCTTTTATAAATTCCTTTATTAACCTATTCAATTTATAACTCAATTATAAAACAAAGGTTCATATTATAAGTGAAATACTTATAATTTATTTGTTTGCAAAATCGTTCCTTTAAACTTCATAATTATAAATCTTATAACTTATAAGATTCAATTATTTATCCAAAACTATTCTTTTAATAACCTTATGAATTTTATAAACCTACTGCTTATAAAATTCCATTTATAACTTCACCATTTATAATTTTATAAATTCCATTCATTTACAAAATTCATTTTCACTTCATTTAAACACTTATAAAAACTCGTTTTATAATGTCAATATTTCAATTTATAAATATCCATTTATAAATCTCTTAATATAAATCAATTTATATTATTCTTTAAAACGTCTTTAAATTCCTTTATAATTTCACCATTTTTATTCATAAAATAATTAAATTTTATAAATCCTATATTTTCAACTTTTTATAATAAATTCAAATCCCCAATTTTAAACTATTTTATAAAACCATTAACCTCATATTTTCAAAAATAAATCTTTAATCGTATTTCTCAAAATCATAATTTTTATAACTTTTAAAAGTATAACGTTTATTTATTTAAAATGGATCAATTCCAAAAATATAGTATATTTTCAAAAATCACTTTAAAAATCATTTTAAAATTCCAAATTTGGTCCAATGATGCTACATACCAAATAGTCAATCCCGACAACAAGGATATCATATATCGATATGATAATCCATCAAATATCAAAATATCTGAATTCAAATAAATACTGTTGAGGAATCCAGTTGGATCCCTCCAACCTGTTTTCCTGCATCCACAAACATTAGCACAATACCAATTTCGCTCCAGTACGAAATTATCGCGGTATATGGGATTTAAAATATTATCCGCTTAATAGACGGCGCAATAGGGTCTCATCCGCTATACAAATGCGGGAAATCAATAACTCCAATATATACATATGCCAATATATATATATTGCTATTATATATAATACCAATTTCACTGTTTATGAAATATTCGCAGTATATGTTTTTACTAAATAACATCCGCTTACTAACGGCGCATAATGTCTAATTTAACAATCAATAGATAACAATCATCATTCAAACATGCATTCAAATATTTTAAATCTAACTATTTAAAATTAAAATCGAAACTGATTCGATTGAGTGAGAAGTTCTCACCTTGATTTCAATTTCGTTTTAGCGATTTATTTCAAATAAAATTAAACGGACGTTTAATTTTACCCGAAATTCTCACTAACTCCAAACGACTCCAATCCAACTCCATCGCGTAGTGCTCGTCCATACGATTCCAACGCATCTTGTTTCGCATGTTTTCGACCTCGTATGAAAAAGTTACAACATTTTGAAGTTAATACAAATTTAATATAAATATTTACAATTTTCTTTTATAATTTTTAACCTTAATCAATCTCAGGCCGTTAGATTTGCTTCCTTCAGATCGTGGCCGCACACACACTCTTCTTCCCCAAGTCAGTAACACGTTCGAGAATACCCAATTTGCCGCCGCTTCTCTTGCAATTTCGCACGCCACTACACTCGCTTCCAGTATGATCAGAGACCATCATCTTACACGCCTCAGCAACCTCCACCAATACCCAGGTCGCGGCTAAACTCGGTGGTCCCAAGCCCTCAAATTTCATGCTCAAACGCAAGGGAAACGCGGCCCCCCAGCTCCCTCGTCCAGCCATCATATTCCATCTCCACCGTTGATCTCGTGGAACTCGACGAGCCTGACATCTTTGTAGTTTGAAGTTTTTGCAAATGACTTACGGATCGAGAGATAATTGGAGGGGAAGTTGGGACATTTCTGGCCTTTGAATGTTAGGGTGGCGGCCGGCCATTTAGAATTAGGGTTTTATTTTTTTTTATTTTTTTTTCCTTGAGTGAAGGGGCTATTTATAGAAGATTTTTCAATCACTATTCATCCGGGAATTCCAAACTCCAATTTACGCGCCGAAACTGACGTTCCTAGGGTTTATCCCGCGTTCCGGACACAATGGAACAGGTTTCGGAAGCTAATTCGGTCATCTGTGCGAGATATGGCAACAAACGATCGATTTAAATTAAACTGATTTAAATCGATTTCTAGGCGTTTTAATTCGTACCGGACAAACGGTAAATCCGATTGACTTGAAATTTGAAACCTTACAATAATATCACATTACGGATCCGATGAAACTGGTTTCGTCGAAATCCGAGATAGTTTGAAAAATGGCTATTTTAACTCGCCAAATTAAAATAAAAAATAATTCGATGCGTTTCGAGCTGCTACGATCAAACGATAACTCCGATTGATACGAAAATTGAAATCCGGTAATAACTAACTATTACAGATCCAATGGAACTAGTTTCGTCCAATTCTGAGACTGTTCAAAAATTGACTATTTTCACTAGTCGATTTAATATTAAAATATTCAATTTTCACAAATTAACTTTTAATTCGATTTTAAAAGTTCTAAAATATCGTTCTAACAAATCATTTACAATCATATTTAACTCAATTTTCAATTATTTCTATAATTTAACATATTAAATTATCGATTTAATTATTCAATTAAATCCAATTATTCGAAATAAAATTTATTCGACTTATAAATTCACTTATTAATATTTAAAATTAATTAAATATTCAAATTTTAATTACTAAAAATCCTGGGTCGTTACAATCTTCCCCCCTTAAAAGAATTTCGTCCTCGAAATTATCAAGTAAGAAAAGTTACAGAATCTATTAATTTTCCCAAAACAAATTTTAAACTTCTTACAATATCTTTACTAAGTTTTCAAATCATACTTAGTTATCTTTTCTTAAAAACAATTACTATTGTTTAACTTTCAATTCCAAATCGAAGTTATAGTTTTCAAAATTTTCCAATTTTCTCAAAATTTTTCTAACGCCTTAAATTTCCGGAAAAATTCGCCATAGTCTCCTTTGCGCGGCTCGATCCGAAAAAAAAAATGAAAGTATATATATCACAAATATACATCTCATCAAGTAATAAGGCATCCCGCAGGGAAAAAAGTATAAAAGTACGATATTTAATCCGAGATATGTACCTTATATTTTATTAGCGAGCATATACGGCTAATATAGCGCGAAAGCGAGCTCCAAATGCGAAGCAAACGCGATCCGCACCTACTAAACACTCAACAAACAACATGAGAAACATGTATATATGAAAATAGTATCGATATACAACATATAGCAACATAATAACTGTACATGCCAACATAGCAAATGTAGTAAAAGCAACATACTCAACCATCAACCAACTATCATCCATAACCAATATATATTCATTCATATTCTCATTAATATTCAATGAAATGGTTTTCAATTTAATCACATTTGATTCATTTATAGTGGATGTTTTTTACTAACATTCAATTTCAATTAGTTTATATTCACTAATTCATATTCAAGTTGGTTCACTTCCAAATCACATTCAATTTTATTTAAGATTCATTTAACTTCCAGTTGAATTCCAATTACTTTAACTTTCAATTTCATTAACACTTAATGAATTATATACAATCAATCAACTAACAACCAATATATATTAATTACAACCAAATTCCTTTGCTTATCAATTGGTTTAATTAAATTGATTTTCATTCAATCTTTCAACTTCTAATAATATTAGATTTTAATGAATTAACACTTATATTCATCATTCCATATCAATTTAATTCACATTCAATTGATTAAACATTTAATCCACTAATTCAATTCAATTACAAAAGTTGAACTTCATTTACATAATCTAAGTTCATATTCTTAATGACTCCACTTCATTAATTTAATTCGATACCAATATCAACTTCATTCAATATCTCTTAATTTATATTCCATATAGTTTCACTTCTTATATGTATAAGTTTATTTTACAATTGTAAATCACTTTAATTATAATTCAATTCTTATAATCCTTTTACTTATATAATTATTCTTTTACTTAGATTATTCAAACATCTAAACAATCATCTTATATACTTTAATAATTCTGAAAAATTATTCCTTTATATATAAAATATAATCAAGGTAAAATTATTTCATTTACCCAATTTAAAACAATATTATGTCGAATTGTTCTATTCAAGTGTTTAGAAACCCCTTCGGCATAGTTTTGCAGACCGTGCTGACGAAGGTTCATATGCCACTCAACAAACCAATCATCACAATATAAAACAATTTTATATTCACTAACAAATACGCACTCGTATCTATTATTACACTCAAACTCATTCTAGAGTACTACTGACTCTATCTCCAATGAGTAATACCCAACAGAACCATGGTTGTCGCTTAACCATATGCTCTGATACCACCTGTGAAGACCCGCAAATCCATACTCCTTGAATATACACTAATCTCCATAGATTAACTCAAGATGAACAGAAATACGAATTATCAATGTTTAAGAAAAAGAAAAAGTAGAAAAGAAGAGAGAGAAGAAGATAATAGGGGGAAAAGAAAATAGAAAATAGAACGGAACAGAAAACAACAGAACAATAACAGAATCTCACAATTCGCAGCGGAACAACATATAATAATAAATGAATAATCTTTAAACAAAGAACTATATCAGTTATTACATTACATTACATTTCATTACATCATATCATCAGAGTGTACAACAACAACATCAAACAACAACAACAGCGGAAAAAGAAATACTATATACTAATAATACGCCATGCCATCCATCTTGCCTCCAGCAACTCCAGAATTCCAGAATATCCTGATAAACCTTAACTCTTGACTGCCCGTGTGGAAATTGGTGGGCACCCAGAGTTTAGGAAGGGAAACAATAAACTCCGAGTCAGTCATGTGACTGGTGTGAGAACTCAAAACAGTTTATTTATCTTTAAAATAAAGTAGAGGAATATTTTTAAAAATCAATTCGCAATGCTTTTAAAAATGAGACTACCATAAGACCTCCCGCCACACACACAATGCAAACGCAGAATCGGAGGAGATTTCTCCTTATGATAGTCAAAGATGCTTGATACGCATTTAAAAGAACATTTTATATTATTACTAGTGCATAGTGTAGGAAAAATTCATTTCGAAAATAGAATATAAATCTTAGCCAGCATAGACATTCCGCACTTATGCCTACTATAGCTACCATATTCAATAGCAGGTTACCGCCACATTCCATAGCAGGTTATACAACTAAAACCATACAAGTCTCGTATTGTTTCTTTGGATTTCCAACGAATGATCAGGCCAAGGAACTTCCCATTGCCACATGAGAATGCCTCTGGATGGACATCCCCGAGAACCAAACCGGATCTCTACCAACACAAGGCCGAGTTACCCCTAACTGAGTAACAACTGACCGAATATGCCATCCCCCGGTCCTTTGGGACCTTTCAACCGAGCGCTCGCAATCAATTCACACAATCATAAAGTGTTTTCAACATGAGTAAGTATCTGGGCTCCATACCATGATACCACCCTTTTCCAAAAGGAAATGCACATATCCTAAAGGGCGCTACCCCTCATAACCTTGCCGCATCTTTCCTGTTTTGACCATTCCCGAGGTGTGAGGCTCGACGAAGTCACGTCCACAAAAACATACTTTATACAAAAGCCATGCTTTGGGTCAACAAATGATCATAGAAATGATCACCAAGATAGACGATCAAATAAATGATCCTATCACAAATGATCAACACAATGATCATTTCACAGCAACACCCAGCAAGTCACATTACCAAATTGGGAATATATCGCTGATAACCTTCAACTACATAACCTCTGAGCTCGTACGTCTCAGAAAAGGGTGTTAAGCTAAAAGAATAAATTCTCCGCCACCAACAGAAATATATTTGAATGAAATCGGCTTTATATCTCAATTTGTAATGTCAGACATACAATCCACACAAGTCTGTTCCGGGCTCGAACAAAACCGAAGGCACTTACAAAGAAGTCCTTGCAATCCGGATATCCACAATCCTGATCGGATTCCCCATCACATATGGAGAACTCTATACCGGAGCAACTCGGTGCACAGTCAATCGACAGGTCATCCTATCGCTCTCGCAAATATCCGGTCTTCAACACCGGTCTTCAAATGCTATCCATAACGACATATCACATATTCGGAATGGGTTATACGACCCAAAGGTCCTTTTCCGGCTAACCCGAATAGTGAGCGCTTATTCAAAAATAAGTGTGGCATTCAAATTCAAACAAATCACATCTATTACCCATTCAAAGGGAAATATTGATAGTCGGTTATTGAACTATCAATGGAAATGCACACATAACCAGTTTCCAAATAATTTTCCAAATTATTTATTTTCCAAAATAAAATATCTTTACAAGATATATAATTTCCAATTCTTTAAAAATAAATCAACATTTATTTTTAAACAAATTCCACTTTCTTTTATAAATTCCATAGTGAATTTATATTCCAAAATATCCATGCATATACGATTTCAACTATCCATTTTCAATTTATCTTCAAAAGGATAAATTCTCAAAACGTTTCATTTCACATTGGAAAACATTTCCATACTTATTTATTCATAAGTAATTCACAAATTTTATTTATTTTCAACCTTTGGAAAATATTCAATATACTTAAATCGAGATTAAGTATATATTTCATTCTTTAAGGGAATCATTCACTTAAACATTTTTATTTGGGTCAAAACGAATGTTGCGTAAAACATCGTTACGACAACCCAAAATCACTAGTATAGGGATTCGAAATTAAAATAGATATATAAATCCCAATACTATACAAAACATTTCCTTTCGGAAAATCATTTACTATAACAACAGTGTTA
Organism: Allium cepa; assembly: GCA_030765085.1. Taxonomy (NCBI): domain Eukaryota; kingdom Viridiplantae; phylum Streptophyta; class Magnoliopsida; order Asparagales; family Amaryllidaceae; genus Allium; species Allium cepa. The sequence goes on along the minus strand of CM060931.1, from coordinate 749,321,769 downwards.
TAGTCCATCATTTCCTTCTATTTCTCGAAAACGTCTATTTCAACAATAAATGTTGAAATCTATGGTTTCGAATCTCAACACAATTAAAAACATTGTTAGATCGTTTTAATTCTATTTAAAATATCACATTCTAAACATTTTCTTTAACATAATATTCATTATTCAAAAACGTGAATATACTTTGTCAATAAATTTCATCATTTCTATTCATTTTATTTCAAAGGATTATTCACAGTCAAAAACGTGCATATAACTCCATTAATAGGTTTCAACAATTTACTTATCAAAATAAGTCGTTTGCGGATTTATAAAACAACGTTTATAAACTCCATTTCTATTTATTTTATAACAACTCCTTTTATAAATTCCTTTATTAACCTATTCAATTTATAACTCAATTATAAAACAAAGGTTCATATTATAAGTGAAATACTTATAATTTATTTGTTTGCAAAATCGTTCCTTTAAACTTCATAATTATAAATCTTATAACTTATAAGATTCAATTATTTATCCAAAACTATTCTTTTAATAACCTTATGAATTTTATAAACCTACTGCTTATAAAATTCCATTTATATCTTCACCATTTATAATTTTATAAATTCCATTCATTTACAAAATTCATTTTCACTTCATTCAAACACTTATAAAAACTCGTTTTATAATGTCAATATTTCAATTTATAAATATCCATTTATAAATCTCTTAATATAAATCAATTTATATTATTCTTTAAAACGTCTTTAAATTCCTTTATAATTTCACCATTTTTATTCATAAAATAATTAAATTTTATAAATCCTATATTTTCAACTTTTTATAATAAATTCAAATCCCCAATTTTAAACTATTTTATAAAACCATTAACCTCATATTTTCAAAAATAAATCTTTAATCGTATTTCTCAAAATCATAATTTTTATAACTTTTAAAAGTATAACGTTTATTTATTTAAAATGGATCAATTCCAAAAATATAGTATATTTTCAAAAATCACTTTAAAAATCATTTTAAAATTCCAAATTTGGTCCAATGATGCTACATACCAAATAGTTTATTCGTACCGGACAAACGGTAAATCCGATTGACTTGAAATTTGAAACCTTACAATAATATCACATTACGGATCCGATGAAACTGGTTTCGTCGAAATCCGAGATAGTTTGAAAAATGGCTATTTTAACTCGCCAAATTAAAATAAAAAATAATTCGATGCGTTTCGAGCTGCTACGATCAAACGATAACTCCGATTGACACGAAAATTGAAATCCGGTAATAACTAGCTATTACGGATCCAATGGAACTAGTTTCGTCCAATTCTGAGACTGTTCAAAAATTGACTATTTTCACTAGTCGATTTAATATTAAAATATTCAATTTTCACAAATTAACTTTTAATTCGATTTTAAAAGTTCTAAAATATCGTTCTAACTCCAATATGATAAAATAAAATTTTACAAATCATTTACAATCATATTTAACTCAATTTTCAATTATTTCTATAATTTAACATATTAAATTATCGATTTAATTATTCAATTAAATCCAATTATTCGAAATAAAATTTATTCGACTTATAAATTCACTTATTAATATTTAAAATTAATTAAATATTCAAATTTTAATTGCTAAAAATCCTGGGTCGTTACAATTTTCGAAGTATATTTGAAATCAGATTTTCAACTTAGAAAACACCTCTATTTGTTTTAACCATAACTTCCTCAAGACAGAAGATTTTTGAGTGGTTCTTTTCTAGAAATTGGAGAGAAAAGAATTTTCAACAACTTTCTAGTTATCACTTTTATAGATTCGATAATATGATGGTCCTAATATTTTCTTAAATATGACCCAGTTTTAGGTTTGTCCACTGTTCAAATTTGGGAATTTAATTGGATCTTTAATCATCGACAAATCTAAGCTGAGTGTTTTAACCCACTCACAAATATATTGGTTAAATTAGATTTATGATGTGATTAGAAGTTTATTAATTGTTATTTGGTGTTTTAATTTTTCATTTAGATTTAATTTGAATTGATATTGTATTTTATGGCCATGTAATTAATATTGAATATAATTTCTACTTAAACACCTAATAATGATAACCAATAATTGTTGTGATTTATTTGCTAATTTGGATGTTGATTATGATGGATGTTATTGGTTGAAATTTTGGATGATTGGATATTTATTTGTGCCTATATCTCTGTTATCACTATGGGTTGAAATGATACATACCTGAATGATCTTATAGATTAGGGAAATCATTTTGGGTTGAAATGATAAACCCGAGTTGTCTTTATTGATTTGAAAATTTTAATTTCAGATATTGATTGAAATGATATATATCCATATAATTTCTTGAATTTGGATTATGTATTGGAATTGAGTTATTTAAAAGGTTTAAGTTGAACTTCGAATTTTTTTAATTAAAGTGGTTAAAATTGATACCTCAAATTATTTGTAATCTTTTAATAATTATATTCACGTTATACACTTGATAGGAGATGAAAAACCCTGTAACATCTCTGAATCCATTATGCTCTCATTTTATTTTAGATTAATTTGACTTACATAAGATCTTTTAGTTATGACTTGAATGTTTTGTTTTCATTACGTTCGGGTCAGTCTGAGCTTTTCAGTGTATTGAAGACTATTTTTCGAAGGATGAAGATGAATATTCAGTATATTATTACTATTAATTATAATTAATCCACTGCATCATGTATTCCGCTGCATTATTTGTTATTCTTACTGTATGTATAACTCTGATTTGAATTGTAAAAGTGTATCACATGTTATTTGTAAAACAGCTTCATAAGCTGTTTATTTGATTATTATATTTTGTTATTCCGCTGCGAGATTCTATGTTTTATCTTTTCTTCTTTTTTATTTTCTTATTTACCCCATTAACAATCCTCACTTTTGAATGTTTTGAATTAGATATGTGTGGTTTATTGTCGATTTAAACCGTCCAAAAAAGACGGATCGTTACAGTTGGTATTAGAGCTTTGGTTTAGACATACCCTAGCCTATTGGGGTTAACTCATTAGAGATAGGCTAATAATATCCTAGAATGAGTTTGTCTGAGTGTATATACATACGAGAGCGCGTATTTGTTAGTGTTATAAAAATGTTTTATATAAGTTTTGAAATGAAATAATTTTCCTAATATTACATGCCATATATAAGGAATAAATTTTATAACTATTATAATTATTTTTTATGTGTTTTTTTAATAAATGGTAATATTTAATTATTATCATATTTGTGGATTGGTTGTATGTAGTCAGTTTACAAGCGTTGGCTGTTATTATTGATTGAATTTATGAATTAAACACTAGTTTAATAATGGTGTATTAAAGGGAATAAAGTGAATAATTAGCATATTTGGTTATGAAATTTAAATGTTTTGTCTTGTGAATCTTGTTGTTTCGTTGATTAGTAGTTTTAGCTATTGAAATAAAAGGGAATATCTGGATATTTTGGATAGTGAAAACTTCCAAATTAAAATATGAGTTGAAACTTCGTATTTGTGTTAAAATATGCAGTTGAAATTGATAACCTTAATTTGAAAGCAAGTGAAATAAGGTTTAATTTGTTATATCTATATTTAGTAAATGAATAGAATTATTGTATTCCTTCTTGGCATGTAATGTAATAATATACGAGTGTAGACTTAAGCCTTGAATTGTTTAAATTGAAACTATGATTGTGGAATGCTGTAAATGAAAATAATTGAAGAAAAATTTGTTAATAAACTTAATTAAAATTTATGAAATGTTTCATAAATAAAATTGAAAAGTAAAAGTGAAAAATAATTAAATAAACAAATATGGACTAAACATGAAATGATTATAAATAAAGTCATGACTTGTAAGTTGTTTATGAAATAAATGGAGGTTGCAACAAGTGGTTATAATGTAAGTTGTGATAACTTTAAACTCGAATAATTTTTTATAAAGAAGTTAAGTTTTATAAATTGGCTATAAATTTAAGGAAATTTCTTATGAAATGATTCGCAAATAAGTGTAGTATTAAAAGAGAAATATTACATGTGGAAATGGATGTAGTTTAAAATTGAAGAGAAATATGAGCAATGTTATAAGAATGAATATATTAATGTTTTATACTAAATGGAAAAATTCTGTGAAACAAATTTTAAAGTATGAAGTGATATTTGTGTTAATCAACGAGATAAATAATGAATTTAAATTGGAAATGTAATTGTAGTGAATAAGTAGGAATAAATACGTAAGTTATATGTATATTGTTTTATTCGCATAATTAATTTGATCTGGATTTGAGTACACAAGTTCGAGGTGAATTACACCATTTCGTGTTAGGATATTTCATTCGATTCTTGATGGAGAATATTTGATAAGGATTTTTGGCTTGATCCTAGAATTCTCTATCATAGTATATGGCTATGCAAGAAGAATGATGGTTTCTAGTCAAGAAACCATATCGAAGTCGACAATAGAGAAGTCGAATGGACAATACTAGTTCGAAAGCGAACTTGTGTGATCGATTGAGCGATCGAACGTGATTTTGCGAAATGATGATATATGTACATCTTATGTTCTAATATTGTGATATCCCGGAAATTTTGACAATAACAATTTAATAATTTATATCAAAATTTGATTGTTTGATCATATTGTTAACAATTAATTTGAATTAAATTTAATAATCTTCTTTAAAATAAATATTTAAACTGATAATCTATTTTTAAAGGCTAATAAATTATTTTGTATTTAAATGTATACATATCTGTATATATATACCTAGATAAATCTTTGTTTTAAATTTAATATATATATAGGCCTGGTTTCTTATTCTAACATTTTTGATAGATTAAAATTGGATTTAATTTGATATAAGATATTGAATAAATAATCATATGATTTTAATACCCAAACTAAAAACTTAATTATTTAAAATTGATCTTAGTTTAAGTTTAAATTTAAATAAAAAAAAGTTTGTTTTGTTTATATATATATATAAGTAATGTATTGAATAAGAAGACAAATTCATTTGTGAATTATTTTAATTTAATCATGAGTTATATTTAACAATATTAATGATGTAATATTCTTACAAAATGGATTTTTAATATAGATAAAAATTACTATTTCAAAATTTATTTGAATACATTAACATGAGAAGTAATGATTTGTAAATTTGAAATAGCATCTTTCAAAACATGTTTAAAATAAAACAAGTCTTAAAATATATTAAACACAAACATAAATTAAATGTATGGTATTAAAATGAGTATAAATACATAAACATCTATGATATTAGCATAAGTATGAAAATAAATTAATAAGCATCAAATTAAGTATTTGATAGTTAAAGTTTAAAAATAAAGAGAAAAATAATAATAATAAAAATAAGCATAGAAATAATACTTAGGCTAAAATTCATAGCAAAGACTAGAATAACTATATATATATATATATATATATATATATATATATATATATTGGACATAAGTAAAATACAAACCAAGTTTGAAATGGTTGTAATCTGTAGGCAAGACAAAGCAAAAGGAAATTTTATCAACATCAAAATTTAGAAGTTAGACAAGGAAAACATTTTGTACTTAAGAATGAAAGCATATGCAGGCAAGTAAAGGAGCAAAGTATATTAGCATATCAGTCAAAAATAAAATAAAATAAAAATTTGGGCAGAGGAAAGATATTATGTTACCTGTAGAGTAGCATGATAGATGTAACGACCCGCCGCTCTGACCGCCTCTAGTCGGTAATTAAACCAACTAGAAACGTTCAAAATGACGGATTGTTAGTCAGTTTATAGAGTTTAAACAGAATCAGCCACAGAATCACAGAATAATCATAATATTTTTCATAAATGAATTTTTCTTACATACATCAGAGTTTTATACAATGAATCAGATTTTAATACAGCGGAACAGTTATCTATATATATATATATATATATATATATATCTTTTAGAGTACAATTAAAATTTTTCTCGAAAAACTTTAGTGAAGTGCTTTCCCCTCTCTCTCTAACTTCGCGGCCTGAAAATCTTCAAGCTGTAAAAATACTCGGTCTGACCCGAGTATTATATTCAAAAGAAAATAATACACAGGTCAGTCTAATTCAAACTCAGTTATTAGTGCATAGAAGCAATAATAATCAAACAACAATTAGACGACAGTCAAATATAATTTACCTATCCGATCCTTTTACAAGAAATCAGATAACGGTAAATATAACACTTAACAGTGTTAAACATCAATTCAGTGGATTCTGATTATCAATGAGATAGATGAAGGGATTATTGATGAAGATCATTTAGAAAACAATCAAAATTTGCCTAAACGGCAATTAACTACAAAATCATCAAAATCGATTCAAAATATATTGAATTGGCAACATAAAATAATTTTCATCAAAAGAAAACATCATTTTAAACATTAAATTTGGTAGGGCTGCAGACCTCGCCACATTTAAAATGTCAACTCCGTGGCTGCAGTTCACGCTTGCGTGCACTGCCTCGCCACTACCGTAATGAAATATGCAAAAGATCATAAATCAAGACACAATAGTATATCAATAAAAATCAATGCCGTGTGGCTGCAGTTCACGCTTGCGTGCACTGCCTTGCCACTATCGTGATGATATACTCAAAAAATCAACGAACCAAAATCAATGAAGGTTCAAATATCGATTCAAAATGTCGATATTACGTGGCTGCAGTTCACAGATAACAGTGCAACATGCAACTGCTACAAATACACAGAGGCACATCATATAACCAAACGGCAACAAGCAGCAGTGTGCAAGTTGCAAATTCTAAATGAAACAGTAATTTGAAAATGCACAAGTGACTCAAGTGCAACAAATTCAGAGATTAGGTAGAGGCTACATGAAAATGCAACACAGGTCTGCCCAACAAACCCAACAATTCAACATGCACAACTACTTCAATGACACAAACAAATGCAACATATTCAAGTGAAATGAACATGTACAAACGAAACAGTGGAAACATGAACATCAAATGCTCAAGTAAATGAACTATCAATGCACATGAATGCACAGACTACATGAAAATATCATAGGTGATACCAGACTATAGTAGTTCAAAGTAAGGGAGGAAAACTGCAAATATGCATCTATAACTCAGGTGAGAACAGACTCAAATGAAACAAGTACAGACAGCACACAACAGAACTGGCGAACCAGAAAAAAAAAACAAGGTAACCACTAACACAAGTGTACATAAGCAATAATGCACTGTACGTCAAGTGATATTAGTGCAACAGGTCAAGAATAAGTGTCAAACCGAAACAACGAAAGTGCCAGAGGTCAAGCAATGATGCAGACCAAAAGAAAACAAACCAACGATCATCAAGTTTTCAAAATATTATAGGTCAAGGCCTGAGGCAAGTTCAACCCCAAAGCAAACAATAAAATGTTGAGCCACCTCATATACCAGTGTAACAGCAAGTTACAAAGATCACCATTGAAACTCAGTGAACCCAGTCAAGGCAAAATTAAATCATGTCTACCATACATATGAATCAATTTCATATGTACAACAAACACCCAAAACAAATGTCATGAACCAACAGAAGAAATCAAAATGCAACCGTGGAACAACAAAGCACAGGAGCTACAAATATGAATACAATAGGGTAACATAGGCAGTACAATTTCAAGTGGATTTAAAAACTTAAGTCAAGAACATCAACAATTACTGATACTAACAGTGTATACATACTTATGTAAGTACATAGTAAATTTCCAGAAACTCGTATACATACAAACAAATTTCTTCAATATTATCTTGCATCTGTCCTTATGGGTTTAAAACAAAAATTAATAGCATCTGCTCTTATCAGTTTAAATCGAATTACTAGAGCAATTCATAGCAAATATCACCCAACAAACAGACATGCAGTGTGTTATCTGCCCTTATTAGTTTAAATTCAAATTCAAAGAGCATCTGTCCTTAACAGTTTAAATTAAATTCAAGTAGGGTCTGTTCTTAACAATTTAAATTAAATTCAAGTAGTGTCTGTTCTCACCAATTTAAAAATTAAAATCAATAGCATCTGTTCTCAACAGTCTAGATCTAATATCAAATAGCATTTGTTCTCATCAGTTTAAATTAAATTTATTGAGAGCAAAGAGAAAATGATAGCAAATAACACCCAACCACCATACATGCAGTGTCTGTTCTCATCAGCCATGTATGTAACCAAAATCGAGACCGCAAGTAATAAAAAGCCCAAGGATGTCGAAGTCAGGTGACTTCAACTCAAAATACCAACCAAAGCAGTAATTATCAAGCACCGTTAATTGAAAACTCAATCCAAGGCCGAAGCCAGCAAACTCATGAAATCAGAGAGTGGAGTGAAAATCATCAAACACAAAGTCAAATCAAATTCTCATTAAAATTATGTTTTCCCAAAAATCATACTTGCCGAAAACATACAGAAATTGAACCAAGGAAGATAAAAATCATCAACAAATACATGAATAACTGAAGCACAGAACAGAGAACGAATTAGATGTGAGAAATAAAATTTCTCACCTTGCTTCGAAGCGGCGACGAACGAAGAACGATCAACAGAGGAGCACGCAAATCAGAACGAGGCCCTAATTTATGAAGAGGAACGAACGAGAATTCGTAGCCGCCATTATTGTTTCTTTCATTTGATTTTTTTTTAATTTCTGTGTAAAGGAGGAAAGAGGTAGGGTTTCGTGTTTTAAGGGGAAGGAGACGTGAATTTGGGTATGGAGGAATGGGTATCGGCATGATGAAAGGCGTGTAAAGCGGCGTGGATTTAGCTGATGCAAGTAAGGCAACGTATCCTTCTTATTTTATTATGTTTATTTTTATTTTTATTTTTTTTATTTTTATTTTCTTTTTCTTTTTCTTTTTGAATGCAATTTTTGCTTTGTATATTTTGCTTGATTAATCTTGTTAAAATTTTAACTAGTATATTCTTTATTTATTTTATTATATATATATATATTTTTATTTTTATTTTTATTTTGAATTCAATTTTGTTTTGTATAAAATTTTTTTTCTTTAAATAAACTTATAAACGTTTTACAGTTCAACATCAATTTATAAGTTTACATAAATATAATTCGTAAATCCAAACTATTTTTTTTCTAAGTCATTTGTTTGAATTTAAAATACAATTTCAATATTCAATTTCAAACTTCAAAGTTAAATTCAAATTTCTATTCAACTTTAAATAGATTAAATTCAAAAATTTAATCGCCAACTTCATAGTTTTATTGGAATTCAATTTAAATCATCATTCAAATATTTAAAATTAATTAAATATTTTCAATTTAAATTTGTTCAAAATTCAGGATCGTTACAATCTCCCCTACTTAAAAGAATTTCGTCCCGAAATTATAAGTTAGGAAAAACGTTTGCTAAAATCTCACCAATATTTATATCCTACATAATTTTACCAAGTTTCAAACTCGCAAATAAATATAGAATTCATTCCATTTATTTCATTTACTAGTTTTGTTTATCAATTTCAATAATCAAGACTCAAAAGTCTTTTACTATTTTTTTTATTTTTTTATTTTTTTTTGACTTACAAAACTCAGATTTTTAAACTTAAAATCTTTCATGCTAAATATTTGCATAATATATCTTATCCAAAGCTGTGTGCTTTCAAAATATTCAAAAAGATCTTCTTCCTTAATTCATTAAGTTAGAATTGTGTAATTCTAATTTCAGATTATTGATTTTCTATTCAAAGTTTTGAAAATACTTGATAACTCGAAGTTTAACAAGTCCATCGTCGTTCTCACAGACTTTAGGCATACGCTGGCCAGGCGCAAGACTAAAAATCTCCAAGTACTAAACATACTTGCTTCAACTCCCAGTGAAAATACTTTTTTAAAAATTCTTTTTAAAAATGGATATGGAAAGCACGTTCCCCCATGGATCACAGTTTACCCGGCGGTTACACTACTATCTCAGTAGAATCACTTGTAATCTTAGATTTCTCATCACTCTCGAATTTCGCCATGGTTATCGCCTTAGATCGCGGTCCACACGGCGGTTACGCTACTATCTCAGTAGAATCGCTCGTAGCCTTAGGCATCACGCCCCTCGAATTTCGCTTCGGTTTCCAGATCGCAGTTTACTCGGCGGTTGCGCTACTATCTCAGTAGAATCGCTTGTAACTGTAGGCATCACGCCCCACGAATTACGCCAGCATCAATCACATAATCCCAAACACGATGATCCATCGTGGGGGATATCATATCAGTCCCATTGGACATTCCACTAATGGAATTCTACGTAGCTACGATTTTCAATGGACACTCCACCGAGTTCCAATCACTTTCACATATAATAAATGGAAGGTACATTTCCATATCCTCAGTTTTTTAGAAAACATATGTCATATACATATAGTACTTCATTTCACATTTCGTACTTATCATACCTATGTAAACTTACACAGGACTTTCATAATAACGACTTTCTAAACTGATGGTTTTCAATTATATTCACATATATAAGTTACGAAAACTCAATTCACATTCACAACAAATAGAGGATTCCAAATTTTCCATCACGTTTAAAATTTTCCTCTAAATCGATTTGAAAATTTAAGGTTATCTCAAACCTAATTCACATTCATAATCCAATTCATTATCGACTTCACATTCGATTTGGATTTCACGTTACATCGTCAATTCTCAACACATAATTGATGTCTATCGATATATAACCTCTAAGCTCGTACGTCTCAGAGAAGGGTGTTAAGCTAAAAGAATAAATTCTCCGCCACCACAGATATATATTTAATAGAGATCAAATGCTATGTCATCAATTCACAATGTTAGACATACAATCCCAATCGACTATCCAAAATTCAAAGTTGAACTTATATTGTTTTTGGTGTCAAAGTTAAACTCAATTTAACTCAAGATTCAATTCTTTGAAAAATTTCCAAGTTGAACTAATCGTTCAAATTTCTCAAAATAATATCTTTACAAGATATATAATTTTCACACTTAGCCCTTTGAAACCAATTTCAAATATTCATTTTCCAATTTATCTCTAAAAGATAAAATTTCAAACCTTTCATTTCATATTGGAAAACATTTCCATACTTATTCAATAATAAGTAATTCACAAATTCTTTTATTTTCAACACTTTGAAAATATTCAATATACTTGAATCAAAATTAAGTATATATTTCATTCTTTAAGGAAATCATTCTTTTAAACACATTTATTTGAGTTAAAACGAATGTTGCGTAAAACATCGTTACTACAACTCAAAATCACTAGTATAGGGATTCGGATTTAAGATAGATATATAAATCCCAATACTATAAACAACATTTCCTTCCGGAAACCATTTACTATAACAACAGTGTTATAGTCCACCATTTCCTTATTTCTCGAAATGCCTATTTCAACAATTGAATGTTGAAATCTATGTATTCGATAGTTAATGCATTTTAAAACATCTTTAAAACCATTAACTTTTTCAACTTCAACTTAATTCATAGTTTGAATTCTTCATACTTTTCATAGTATTAGTTTTAAATCGATTTCAAACTTTTCAATATTAAGTTTTTCACTTAATTTAATTTTCCGCACGTTTAAATTCAAATTCATCACTGAATCTATTTAAACCTATTATAGATTATCGTGTTGACAACTTCAAATTTGAAATCTAAATTTCATTTGAACTTTACATTTGCTTTCTATTTCAAAAATAGTCAACTAGTTCTTTAGTAAATTATTCATCGAATTGGTTCCATTAGATCTATATTTCCATATTAACTATTTTAGGCAATAGTTTTAAACTTGAAATATAAACTTCACATCAAAACTAGTTTGATTCATACAGTTAAATCAACAATTAAATTTCATTTCATAATATCACTTCCCAAGATGCTATTTCATTAAAATATTTCTTCCGTACAAAATTTTACATAGCTTAATACTTTTAAAAGACGTACACAAAAGATTGTGGATTACAAAGAATAGTATTACAAAATATATCGATTGGTTTAAGATTCAGAATAATTAAGGACTAACGACTTCTTGTCCGATAGTATGCATTTTTGCCAAACTTTCATCTTCGGATGACACTATTTCATGTTGTGTTAAAGGAGAATTAACACATTCAAAATCCACATGTCCCCACTCCTTACAGTTATTGCAAAAATATGAGATGTTTCCATCCTTATCTATCACCTGAGCACTTTTCGCTCTAGCTGGTCGGGCTATAGCTTGCTCACCCTGTTGTCTTTCGGTGCAGTTTCTGGCTATATGTCCAGTCTGACGACAATGGTAGCAGATTGTCAATCTATCGACGGGTAAATTGAGTATGCACTTTTTCCTTTTCACTTTAGGGCAATGACTAAGAAAATGCCCTTTCTCCCGACATTTAAAACACACAATCTCAGGACGAGCGAACCGGTCATCCACATTCCTTTTCTTTCTCCTTACTCGGCACTTAATGGCATAATGTCCCTTTTTATGACATCGATAGCAAATAACCTCATCATATAGACCAGGTGCTTGCCTTTCACTGAATCTCCTTTCAATTTCCGCACGTCTCGCTTCTGCTTCTCTACGAGCAATTGCTCTTCGTTCACGGCGTGCTGCTTTTTGTGCTTCGGTTTTCGCCATTATAATAAACAAGGTGTTTTCGAAGTTTCCTATCAATATTTGCAATTCTTATTAGCAGAGGTTGGATTATTCAATCATTTTACCTAAAACATATCTTTTTTATTCAATAATATATTCACTGTCCAAAATCGTGAATATACTTTGTCAACCAATTTCATCATTTCTTCAACTTATTTTTTTATTTTTAAAGGATTACCCACTGTCCAAAATCGTGGATATAACTCCTTTAATAAGCTACAACAATTTACTTATCAAATTCAATTGATTTCGAACTTATAAACAATCTTTACAAATTCCCTTTCTATTTATAAAACTTCAATTTATAAATCATTTTATTAATTCAATTCAATTTATATAACTCAGTTATATACCAAAAGTCCATTTATAAGTTAAATACTTATAATTCATTTATTTACTAATTCGTTCTTAACAACATTTGAAATCAATTTCAAAAGAATTCAGAATCAAATTCTCAAGTTATAATTCAATAATTCTCTTGGTTATAACCAAATTAACATATCCTTTTATTTCCCAATTATTACTTGAAATATTCAAGTTATTCGATTTAAACCAATTTAAACCAATTCATTAATTCACTTAACTCATATTTCATTTTTCATAAATCTCAATAATTCGATAATGAGCTTCCGAACGATTGAAACTCAAATCTAATGAGACCTCACCGAATATAAACTATCGCACTTAAATTTAGAGAGGAGAATTTTCAAAATAATTCAAACTTTCAAAATACCTTTTATTTTAAAGAAAACAATTTTAAACTTCTTTAAATTTGAAAACACTTTCTTATAGTGGTTCTAGTAACTATTCATATTAAACATCATAAACTGAGCTTTGAGTAAACCAAAGCTCTGATACCACTTTTGTAACGACCCGCCGCTCTGACCGCCTCTATTCGGTAATTAAACCAACTAGACACGTTCAAAATGACGGATTGTTAGTCAGTTTATAGAGTTTAAACAGAATCAGCCACAGAATCACAGAATAATCATAATATTTTTCATAAATGAATTTTTCTTACATACATCAGAGTTTTATACAATGAATCAGATTTTAATACAGCGGAACAGTTATCTATATATATATATATATATATATATATATATATATCTTTTAGAGTACAATTAAAATTTTTCTCGAAAAACTTTAGTGAAGTGCTTTCCCCTCTCTCTCTAACTTCGCGGCCTGAAAATCTTCAAGCTGTAAAAATACTCGGTCTGACCCGAGTATTATATTCAAAAGAAAATAATACATAGTTCAGTCTAATTCAAACTCAGTTATTAGTGCATAGAAGCAATAATAATCAAACAACAATTAGACGACAGTCAAATATAATTTACCTATCCGATCCTTTTACAAGAAATCGGATAACGGTAAATATAACACTTAACAGTGTTAAACATCAATTCAGTGGATTCAGATTATCAATGAGATAGATGAAGGGATTATTGATGAAGATCATTTAGAAAACAATCAAAATTTGCCTAAACGGCAATTAACTACAAAATCATCAAAATCGATTCAAAATATATTGAATTGGCAACATAAAATAATTTTCATCAAAAGAAAACATCATTTTAAACATTAAATTTGGTAGGGCTGCAGTACACGCACTCGCGTACGGCCTCGCCACATTTAAAATGTCAACTCCGTGGCTGTAGTTCACGCTTGCGTGCACTGCCTCGCCACTACCGTAATGAAATATGCAAAAGATCATAAATCAAGACACAATAGTATATCAATAAAAATCAATGCCGTGTGGCTGCAGTTCACGCTTGCGTGCACTGCCTTGCCACTATCGTGATGATATACTCAAAAAATCAACGAACCAAAATCAATGAAGGTTCAAATATCAATTCAAAATGTCGATATTACGTGGCTGCAGTTCACAGATAACAGTGCAACATGCAACTGCTACAAATACACAGAGGCACATCATATAACCAAACGGCAACAAGCAGCAGTGTGCAAGTTGCAAATTCTAAATGAAACAGTAATTTGAAAATGCACAAGTGACTCAAGTGCAACAAATTCAGAGATTAGGTAGAGGCTACATGAAAATGCAACACAGGTCTGCCCAACAAACCCAACAATTCAACATGCACAACTACTTCAATGACACAGACAAATGCAACATATTCAAGTGAAATGAACATGTACAAACGAAACAGTGGAAACATGAACATCAAATGCTCAAGTAAATGAACTATCAATGCACATGAATGCACAGACTACATGGAAATATCATAGGTGATACCAGACTATAGTAGTTCAAAGTAAGGGAGGAAAACTGCAAATATGCATCTATAACTCAGGTGAGAATAGACTCAAATGAAACAAGTACAGACAGCACACAACAGAATTGGCGAACCAGAAAAAAAAAACAAGGTAACCACTAACACAAGTGTACATAAGCAACAATGCACTGTACGTCAAGTGATATTAGTGCAACAGGTCAAGAATAAGTGTCAAACCGAAACAACGAAAGTGCCAGAGGTCAAGCAATGATGCAGACCAAAAGAAAACAAACCAACGATCATCAAGTTTTCAAAATATTATAGGTCAAGGCCTGAGGCAAGTTCAACCCCAAAGCAAACAATAAAATGTTGAGCCACCTCATATACCAGTGTAACAGCAAGTTACAAAGATCACCATTGAAACTCAGTGAACCCAGTCAAGGCAAAATTAAATCATGTCTACCATACATATGAATCAATTTCATATGTACAACAAACACCCAAAACAAATGTCATGAACCAACAGAAGAAATCAAAATGCAACCGTGGAACAACAAAGCACAGGAGCTACAAATATGAATACAATAGGGTAACATAGGCAGTACAATTTCAAGTGGATTTAAAAACTTAAGTCAAGAACATCAACAATTACTGATACTAACAGTGTATACATACTTATGTAAGTACATAGTAAATTTCCAGAAACTCGTATACATACAAACAAATTTCTTCAATATTATCTTGCATCTGTCCTTATGGGTTTAAAACAAAAATTAATAGCATCTGCTCTTATCAGTTTAAATCGAATTACTAGAGCAATTCATAGCAAATATCACCCAACAAACAGACATGCAGTGTGTTATCTGCCCTTATTAGTTTAAATTCAAATTCAAAGAGCATCTGTCCTTAACAGTTTAAATTAAATTCAAGTAGGGTCTGTTCTTAACAATTTAAATTAAATTCAAGTAGTGTCTGTTCTCACCAATTTAAAAATTAAAATCAATAGCATCTGTTCTCAACAGTCCAGATCTAATATCAAATAGCATTTGTTCTCATCAGTTTAAATTAAATTTATTGAGAGCAAAGAGCAAATGATAGCAAATAACACCCAACCACCATACATGCAGTGTCTGTTCTCATCAGCTATGTATGTAACCAAAATCGAGACCGCAAGTAATAAAAAGCCCAAGGATGTCGAAGTCAGGTGACTTCAACTCAAAATACCAACCAAAGCAGTAATTATCAAGCACCGTTAATTGAAAACTCAATCCAAGGCCGAAGCCAGCAAACTCATGAAATCAGAGAGTGGAGTGAAAATCATCAAACACAAAGTCAAATCAAATTCTCATTAAAATTATGTTTTCCCAAAAATCATACTTGCCGAAAACATATAGAAATTGAACCAAGGCAGATAAAAATCATCAACAAATACATGAATAACTGAAGCACAGAACAGAGAACGAATTAGATGTGAGAAATAAAATTTCTCACCTTGCTTCGAAGCGGTGACGAACGAAGAGCGATCAACAGAGGAGCACGCAAATCAGAACGAGGCCCTAATTTA
Organism: Allium cepa; assembly: GCA_030765085.1. Lineage (NCBI taxonomy): Eukaryota > Viridiplantae > Streptophyta > Magnoliopsida > Asparagales > Amaryllidaceae > Allium > Allium cepa. The sequence continues at coordinate 749,305,271 of CM060931.1, read as the reverse complement.
TGAAGAGGAACGAACGAGAATTCGTAGTCGCCATTATTGTTTCTTTCATTTGATTTTTTTTATTTATTTCTGTGTAAAGGAGGAAAGGGGTAGGGTTTCGTGTTTTAAGGGGAAGGAGACGTGAATTTGGGTATGGAGGAATGGGTATCGGCATGATGAAAGGCGTGTAAAGCGGCGTGGATTTAGCTGATGCAAGTAAGGCAACGTATCCTTCTTATTTTATTATGTTTATTTTTATTTTTATTTTTTTTATTTTTCTTTTATTTTTCTTTTTCTTTTTGAATGAAATTTTTGCTTTGTATATTTTGCTTGATTAATCTTGTTAAAATTTTAACTAGTATATTCTTTATTTATTTTATTATATATATATATATTTATATTTATATTTATATTTTGAATTCAATTTTGTTTTGTATAATTTTTTTTTCTTTAAATAAACTTATAAACGTTTTACAGTTCAACATCAATTTATAAGTTTACATAAATATAATTCGTAAATCCAAACTATTTTTTTTTCTAAGTCATTTGTTTGAATTTAAAATACAATTTCAATATTCAATTTCAAACTTCAAAGTTAAATTCAAATTTCTATTCAACTTTAAATAGATTAAATTCAAAAATTTAATCGCCAACTTCATAGTTTTATTGGAATTCAATTTAAATCATCATTCAAATATTTAAAATTAATTAAATATTTTCAATTTAAATTTGTTCAAAATTCAGGATCGTTACAATAGACAAGAACAAAATGTGAAAAGGAATAAAACATAGTGCAGAAGATCTATTTACATACAAAATTAAGATAAGCATGAAAACATAAGTACCTTTTCATTTAATTAGCACACCATTTGGTCTACTAGATATATATACTTATCATTTCAGCCGAAATGTAAACAAAATATCTCTGACATTAAAATAATAATAATAATAATAATATGATATAATAACTACATCTTCCTGTATAAGCTTGCCTAACTTATATCTATATGCAATGCTCTCTGTTCAAAACTGGGTAAACCAAAAAAACATAAGAAAGTTTTTATTTGCAAACTTAAACAACATCATACTACAACAAAGGCAAGAAGATTTACAGAAAGATCAAAGCAAGATAAAGTTTTCAAGTTAGTCTGTAGCAAGCACTCATGTTTTCAAAATACAAGTTTCTGGAATCAAAACAAAAGCCTGCAAATACCTTTTCCAGTTTCAAAGTTGCTCTCTGTTTATTTTCAGGTGAGTAACATTTTTTTAAATATGTAATTTGGTTGTTTGATAAGAATCTGGAATGGGTATGCTTCACCTAGATATATATCTTTCTGCATATATATATGATGTCTGGATGTTTATGTATGTGTTTCCTCTGTATTTAAATTCTCAGGTCAAAGTTAATTTAGATCCTTAACCTCTTGATTTAGTCTTGATTAACATATAAGTTACTAACAAGGCTGTTTGTTTAATTATAGGTTTTGTTTTAAAATCATTATTCAAGTTTTAAATAAAGTTAAATTTTATCTGGAACAAAATCTGACAGGGAAGTCTAAACTAAGTTAAAATCTAAACATCATGATTTAATGGTTCAAGTTTAGAAACTAAATTCTTAAACAAAATCTAGAATTTCAAAACCAAAATAACAATTTCTGGTGTTGGAAATTGAGAGTGGTTCAGAGATGCCTAAATTATACATTTTAGTTGCCTCTGATTATTCAAATGATTGGGGGAGATCGAAAATTTCAGAGATGCTATTGGAGTAAGCGTAGATGATAGGAAAATTGTGTGACGATGGTGCTTTTCAGTATGAAGGTGGTGGTCATTGTTTGAAGTTTGGAAACCTAGATTAACTAGGTTTGATAAGATCGATCGCCACGGTTTACACAATCGACCGAGTGTAGCAGGGTTTTGGGAAATGAAAGCTAGTTGCGTTGTCGCAGTGTGGCTGAATTTTTGGCAACCTCGGTGACGTGTGCGGCGGTGGCGAGAGGTATTTGTCAGTGGTGGTGCTTGCAGTTTTTAGGTCGAACTGCTAAATTTTGTTTTCGAATTTTCGAAGACGAATTGGGTTTGGATTTCGAACCCTTGGAAGATTTGTGATTTGCCTACACCTTTGATGTTCGCCGGAGATGGAGGGTGTCACCGTGCACGTGTACGGCGTGGAGGTGATGGGTATCAGTGTCGTTGGCAGGTTGTTATCGAGTCATGCTCGAGTGATGAGGTTGGTTACTTCGGAGTTTTGATCGAAGCGTAAGAATGAACCTGATATTATCAACTTAAGTTTTGAACTTAAATTTACTGAAAAAAGAAGAAGAAGAAGAGGAAGAAGTTTGTTTACATGGGTTGTGACTCGGGAATTACTGCACGCGAACTCGAAGCGCAATCGAGTTTGACTCGGTGCAGTGTAAGGGGGGACCTGGGTAAGTTGTAACAGGTTATTCAAAACCTGTAAAGTTAATATTCTTTAAACTGGATTTTTATTTAAAAATGAGATATAAATGTTTAACATAGTTATTTAAATAAAAGAAAAGTTTGGATTCGAAAAAGTTTGAATCTCAGTTTAAAATAAAATAAAGTTTAAAATTTTAAATTATTTATAACCACTTTAAAAAGGGGGATTCGTTGCGCGAGTTTCACTCGAGTGATTCGAGTGTTGGACTCGAAGAAATGTGGGGTTTTGCTCGTAGAAATATTTGTTTGCCTCGGGTATTTTTAGCTACAGGTTTTAAACATGTAAGTTTATTTCATTTTTAAAACCGGGCTTTTAAATGAAAAATATATGTACTTTAAACAAAGTTTAAATCAAGATAAGTTTGGATTCAAAACGTAGTTTGATTCTCAGTTTTTAAATAAATAAGATTTTTTTTAAATTTAAAATTTGTTTCAAACAAATTTAAATGATAAAGAGAATTTTTAAATTTGATTTGAATTCAAAATGAAACCATGTTTAAAATCTTTTAATCTTCTATTTAAGAAAATCATTCTGTAAATTGTAAAATAAGAGGAGTTTGGAATTGTTAAGATTAATTTGATTTCATCTTAAATTTAAAATGAATTTAAAAGTAAATTTAAATTAAATTGATTAAATAGCTTATTAATGATAATTGATCATTAAATAGAAGAAGGGTGTCTAAAGACTTAAGGATTTGTAGTTATTAAATTAACTAAGTGGATAATTAATGACTAGAATTAATTAACTCAGAAATTAAGAGTTAAATTTATTTAAATAAGATATAAGTTAAAGGTAGATCAATTGGTAATTAGGAAATCATTGGTTTAATTTTAAATTAATGATTAGTAATAGATTAATGAATTAATAAAGAATTAATTAATGAGTTATTAAGACTAACTTAAAATGTAAGTTAATTACTTGAGGAAAGTAATTAAAGGATATAATTAGTTAATGAAGGTCATTAACTAAAATTATGAGATAATCAATTAATGGGACTATTTTTAATAATTAATTAAATTATTTATTTAAGATAAGCAATTGTGAATTGTTAAGTATAATTACTTAACGGAAGTAATTAAGGAATTAATTACTCATTGTAATTAATTCTATGAATTGTTTAAGTTAATTAAGTTTAATTAATTTAGACAACCATTTTGGATGATGAGATAAGTATTATTACTTAGAGAAGTAATTGAAGATAAATTCTGGATATGATTAACTGAGGGTGATTAATAATGAAAGTAATTGGAATATAATTACTTGTATAATTAATCAAGGGATTAATTAGAGAAAATTATTTAAGAAGTAATTAATTTATTTGATGGAGTAATTAAAGATAGTTAATTACTGAATGGTATTAATCAGAGGTGATTAATAAATGTAGTTAATTGAAGATTAATTACTTAAGTTAATTAGTTAAAATGTAATTAGAAATCATCAATTGATATAATTAATGATGGGATAATAAATTTAGATCAATTAATCAATAATAAGAAATTAAAAAGTAATTAATTAGTGTAATTAAGAAGTAATGTAATGTTTGTAATTTAAGGTTAATTTCTATATTTAGATAAGATAATTAATTTGTGAAAATAATTAAAGGATGATTACTTGAATATAATTAAATGTTAATAAATCTAGTATGATAAATTGAAAACAAATAATTAGTGAATGATTTATTAACTGATTGATAATTGATTGATAATTGTGTAAGCAGGTTTTAAATGGTGAAGTAATTAATTTAATTTACTTTAAATTAATTAGAGATGATATAATTAATTTAATTCATTTTAAATTAATTATAGCTTATATGATTGCTTATGTATGGATGGATGAAATTGTTTACCTTGAATGATTTAAGATCTCAGATATGAGAAATTGATGCTATGTGATATGGATGCTTAATTTAAATATGATGATAATATGAATTATCTGTTATGATGATATGCATTATCTATTTGTAGTGATAATATTGGTTATCTGTTTATGTTGATGTTGACTATCTATTATGATATTGTGAATTATCTACCTGTGTGTGTATTGAATTATTTGAATTAAACTGTTAAGACTAAATAGACAACTTGGCCTTAAAAGACACGTTTGGATTTTGATGAGACCGGGATCGGGTTTTCCATATTTGGAACATCCGAAAAGCACATCGATTCCAAATTAACGATAGGTCGTGAATCTGAAGTGAAGATGAAGATTCAGAATGCAAGGGTTATCGTCGTTAACTCTGAGGGTGATTCCAAAATGAGTGTAACGAGATAATGCCTCCGGTTTCGTTCGAACCCGGAACGAACTTGTATGTATTGAATGCTTACAAACCATCGTCAGGCGGACGATGAGAATTCTAAGAAAATGTGTTCTCTAAAGGTAATCGTAGCCTCAAGCCTCATCAACCGGGAATGGCTAAAACAGGGGAGGTGCAGCAAGGTTAGGTGGGTCATGCCCAAGCAAGACAAGATTTTCCCCTGTCTAGATGTCCCTTTTTATTCGGCTGTGTGGACAGTTGTGAGCTCCAAATGTCGGGGTTGTCTTGTTCGGGACTGTTCAGTAAGGAATGGTTCCGGCCTTGTGTTGCAGGGGGTCGGGAGTGATCCTCGGTACGTTGATCTAGGCCACGTACTGTGACGGGCGGTACCCCGGTAGCCCTGCCATTGTATGGAATCCAAAATCCAATAAGTGCCAACGGTTTTGATTGTATTACCCACTTTTGTGGCTAGTAGCTGGAATTTAATAGATGTAACAATTTCGGCTATTTTCTATTTACTTGAAAACCCTAGACCTATTATAATATCACAAAATTTCCTATCAAATGTTTTGGTTAGCATAAGGTAAAAACTTACCCATATTTATTCGTGGGGAGTCTTACGTGATACCTTTTGTTTTCAAATGTTTTCAAAGTTAAGCAACTATAACCTGTTACTCATACCAGACCCATGTCTGACCTGGAGTTTATTTTTGTTTTTTCATAAACTCTCGGGTACCCAAATTTTTACGGGTAGCCAAGGGATTCAGGATTAGCTTTGATGAATTCTGGAGGAGCAATGGAGCAGGAGGCTTCAGCGTTGTAGATATATATATATATAGTGTTCCGCTGAGTTGATATCTCTGAGTTGCTTATCTGTATTGTATATTGACTTGTGTTAACTAGACAGGTGTTTATAACTGTCTAGTATGTGTTGTATCATCTGTATAGCTCTGATATATGTAAATTATGTAAAATTTATGTGATATATTATATTTTGTTCCATTCCGCTGTGAGATTCTGATGTTGGTGTTCTTTCTTCTCTATCTTTTCTATTTTCTCATCCCTTTCTTTCTTCATGACGAAGCAGTTTTCTGGGCGTAGAAAGTCGGGTCGTCACAAATATTATTGATGTACTTTTATGCAAAACTACTATTAATTTAAAACCATTTTACAAAACCATTTTCTTTTATTTTTCTCAAACAAACTATTTTACAAACTATTTTATTTACAAAACTATCTTACAAACTATTCTATTTACAAAACTATTTTATTTACAAACTATTTTACAAAACTATTTTATATACAAATTTTTTTCACAAAACGATTTTTGTATACAAAAATATTTTAAATTCAAAACCATTTATAAAGCAAAGATGTTCAATCCTATATGGCTCTTCGTGCATCGTAATTAATTTTGGAAATTTTTTGATTCTTATATAAATGGACTTTATGTAATATAAGGCGATTTTGAAAACCATTGATTTTGGAAAGTACTCTATCTGAAAATGCAATCTTATATATAATGGAATATGTATAAGTACGATATTTGAAGTTATGATTTCGAAAGGATACTATGTATAGTATGATATATTTTAAAGTAAATGATAATGGGAAGTACCTTTTATCGGACCCCTTTGGTCGGTCATTTATCGGATCCCTTTGGGGTCATTTATCGGATCCCTTTAGGGTCATTTATCGGATCCCTTTAGTAGGTCATTTATCAGATCCCTTTGGTGGGTCACTTATTATATTGTTAGATAGCTTAAATCATGGGGTGAGATGCCTACAACTATAAGTGATTCCACTGGGATAGCTGCGTAACCATTACACAGCTGCGATCTATAAACCATGGCGTAAGTCGAACGGCGAGATGCCTACAGTTACACATGATTCCGTTAAGATAGCGACGTAACCATTGCGTAGCTGCGATCCATGGGAGAATGTACTTTCCATATCTATTTTAATGTTTTAAGTATTTTCACTAGGTATTGAATCAGGTCTACTAAGTACTTGGAGAAGTCTAGCCTTGCGCCTGATCAACTCATGGCTAAAGTCTGCAAGAACGAGGATAAACTTGTTAAAACATCGAGTTATAAAAGTATTTTGATAAATAAAGGATATTTTGGTCATTTTTTCCTATTTCTTTTCTAAATACTTTTAACTGTTTAAAATATTTTTTATTTATGTACAACTTAGTTTGATAGTTAATTATCAATATTATAAATATTATGATAAGTTATTAATTCAATAAAACATGTTTAAGTTAATGATTACTGATTTATAAATGATGTTGGAAAAGTATTATAGATTTAAAACTAATAAAAATTTTAGATAATGGATTTAAGGTTTTCAATAACTCTTTTTAAATATTAGTAATGATGTAAATAATTATTTTTAAATAGTTTACATATATTTATAAAGATGTCATTTAAGATTTTTAAAAATGGTATTTGTAAATGAAGCAAGGAAATTTATGGATGAAATTTTTGAAAAGTGTTAAAGCATTAAGGATGATTGATTTGCAAATGAAATTTTCAAATAAATATTTCAAATAAATATTTCAAGTAAAATTTATGTAAGTTTCTTTGAATGTATAACTTTAAAGATATTAAATGATTTGGGAAATTTATTTTAGTAATATGCTTGAAAATAAATTGGAATTGCTATTTGGAAGTATGTTTTGGAAAATTTACTTGATTCTGAAGCACTAATAGTTGTATGTGATATTTTTGTTTATCAAAGTGAAATTTTATAAATATTGATTATAAAATAGGATTTATAAATAAAATAAATTTAATTGGAAATTTGAGAACTCAAGTTCCAAGATTTTGAAATTGTTTTTCAAGTGATTTTGAAATATATTACTAGTATTTTTTGGAAGTATTATGGATAAATATTATCAAATGTGATTTGAAAGAAGTGTTTTAAAAGAATATATAAAAGGAAATAAGTTCTGTACTTCTCTTTTGTCGGTGGAAAATAATTTCAGTGATGAGTGCAAGCATCATCGACGTTCTTTTTCGACTTTCAAAGTGGGATGACCATTGTAGTAGTTTTACTACACCTTTTTTTTGATAAACAAATCTTAATTTTAAATTAAAAATGTGATTGGATATATAAATTTATGAGCGTGTGTGTGTGTATGTGTGTGTATATATTATTTAATGTGATTTGAAATAAACTCGGCATTTAGTTCTTAAGTTTCTATATATTATAAAATTCAGTTGTGGTAATGAATGAAATCTTGACTATATTAATAATTGAAAACTTCTAAAATGAGAAACAAGAAAATAAGATGCTAAGTGATTAATGACATATATAAGAAATTGGAAATTTGTAGCTTATAAATCGGAAGATATGAGATATTGAACATTTAGTTAACTAAAATGAATAAGATAAACTTGTATAACATTCAATTACATTCTATAAACATATATATAACTTACCTGAAATGTTTAAAATTTGTAATGTTAAATAGGAACATGTAATGGAATATTATATGAGTAAAACTTGAGTAATGGAAGTGTTCAATGGAATTATTGCTCTAAATAAGAATTTTGATGTATAACAAATGTTATAAACGTAAGTTAATGTTGTGAAATGCTTGTAATTGAATTAAATAGTGAAAAGGTAGATACTGTTTAGGTCAATGATTATAAACTCAAGAAAATGACAGAAATGATTTACTAATGAACATTAATGTTAAATGGATATAAAACATGAGTTTATTAAATAATGAATTCATTAATTATTTTAGATATTGAATGTGAAATAATTTATGTAAGTACATGAAAAGACATTGTGTGAATGAATGAAAATAAATTAAAGGTAGAATGAAAATAAATTAAAGGTAAGTAAGGTAAAATGAAACCAATTGAATAAACTTAAATAATGTGTTGAAATTATTGGTTGTTTTGGCATATGGGATGTTTGGAAAGGATACTTCTAATTGTTTAAGGTTGTATGATAATCTATTGAGTAATTACCCAAGGCCGTTGAGCGTAGGGTACACTTGATGGTTATCTATCACCTTGCACGATTAAAAGTTTCTGAACTAAACAAACCATTGCTTTTGATTACTATGGATGTATGATGTATTCTTTGGTTGCATAAACGGTTGTATTGTTAGTTTGTATATGTTTTATATTGATTTTCTTTTGTTGCAAATTGGAAACAACAAAATATTTTTCTCGAATACAATTCTCACTATTTTGGATCATATAAGTGAAATATAGGTTTATGGAAGCAATAGGTACTACTTTCGGTGTCATAAATAAAGCGTGTTTGCCTAACAAATATGTATGATTTCGGATTATGGTTTTATAGCGATATTATATTGTTTTCCAATGTTTTGTAATGTTAATTATTGAAATACGATATATATAAATATTGTAATTATTGATATCACTATTATCCGGACATATCTGCACGAAGAAGACTCTGTCGAAATTTTTTAAAAATTTAAGACTTAGATTTTTTTTATAGAATTTGAGTTATTTTCAAATTTTATTAAACTTAAATATGTAGGTTTAATTATTTATAGATTGATTTTTTATATAATTTTTCGGATTCTTTCTTGTTTCTTTTCGAGGACGAAAAGTTTTGAGTGGGTGAGATTGTAACGACCCGTATTTTTAAACATTTAAAAGTATTAAATTAAATAAGATTTTGGAATAAAATTGTTAGGAATAAATAATTTAAGATTTTATTGATACAAATTAAATTACAATACAAGCTATGAGCTTAATTAATTTTTTTATTAATGACATATGTTTGCAATAATATAAGGATGATAACAAATGTTAGTGTGTATTTTAATAACATTGAAGTTAACAATTGCCTGAATGTAAATTTCCAATTGATTGGAATAATAAATGTTAATACGGAATAATAAATATTTCTTTACTGAAGAAGAAATCATATTTTATTTATTTGAAATGTTTGGTAGCTGAAAGATTGATTGCAGTGATGTGAAATTATTATTTGGTAAGAAATGTATAATTTCTGTTTGTATCCAATAGTGCATAAATATATTTAAATTACTATTTGATAGGAAATAGTTGTTATATTTCTCATTACATTTATTTTTTCCATTTCGAAATTCACCTTTGTAAACAATTGAAATTAACGTGATTGAATAATTTCAATTGATCATAGAGAGGACACCAAATTGTAAATTAATAGATGTAATTAAACATAGCTTATGTTTTGTAAAAATATAAGGAAAGTTGGTTTAATGAAAAGAAAATTTATATCAAATAAAATGAATGTTTCATTTGTGAATGTAGGTTTAATTTCATTAAAATAAAGAATAGAATGATTGATATAAAGGAAGAAATATATGTATATACGAACTATATTTTAGCATATAGATGGATTACAAGAGTAGAAAAAACTTTTATTTAAGTTAGTTATTTATTACTCTGTTGTATAAACAACAAATTTATAAACGTGTTTAAATGACTAAACAAAACAATTATTCTATTTTTCATCCATTTTAGTTGTCTATTTTGAATTTTAATTTTGTAAATAATTGCAATTGATGTAATTAAAATATTTCAATTAGAACGGAAGAAAACGTTAATTGCAATTAATAGATTTAATAAGAGAAACGAACCTTTTGTGCAAAACAGAAAAGATGTTTTAATGGAAATAAAGATCATTTTGGAAAAACCACATTGAACGTTTTCATTTTCATGGTAAGTAAATTTATTTATTATGCATAAATAGAAAAAACTAAATGCGTACAAATTTGAATATTATTTGAGTCAACGAAGTTAATTTGGTTACGTTTTACAAATTGAATTTCAAAAAGGTTGTAAAATGTACATGTTCCCTTAATTTCTTTTGTTATTAATTATTGCATGTACGTTTTAAAACAATTATCTCATTTTTATTACTTGATCCGTTCATTTCTCCTTCTATTTAATACCTGAGCCTAGACTTTTAGGTTATATTTAATTCTTGCCACCTCATTTTCGTGCATATAAAATTTCACTTTCCTTTGGTTTACAAACTTTTACATTCCTACCTAATTTCCTTTATGCATTAGTAATGCCTGAAGCTTTCAAAATAAAACGTGACATTTATTTTTGTCTCCCCATCTCCATTTCCTAATTATTAAATAACCTACCGCTTATTTCTTTCATTTGCAGTGTATATTTGTATTTTTTGTGCTAAGTCTTATTGGTTTGTTTGTGAATTCTAGTCGGTATGTGGGACACCATGTTATCGGTAGGGATTTCTAAACACTTAAACGAGGCAGGTCGACATAGTATTATTTTGAATTTGGTAAATCAAATAATTTTACCTAGATTATATTTTATATATAAAGAAATGATTTTTCAGAATTATTGTAGTGTATAAAATAAGTTTTTTGATTGTTTATAAATGTAAATATATATAAGTTGTTAAAAGCTGTTTGAATGATCTAAATAAAAACAACAATTGTAATAGAATAAATTATATAACCAAATGGATTATATAGTATGGAATTATAATTAATATGAATTACAATTGTGAAATAATCTTATATATAAGAAGTAAAACTATATGAGTATATTTACAAATATAAGTTGTAAATGAAATTGGACTTAACTAAGAATTTGTGAAATTTGAATCCCATTATTTTGGAAGTTATTTTTCAAATGTTAAAGAGATTATATTATTATAAATCTTAATAAGATAAAAGAATTTGAAATCATCTTATATAAGTAAAGTAAAATAGTGTAATTATACATGTAAGATTTATAAATGTGATTTGTAAATAAAAGGAAATTTTAAAAAAGAATATAAAGCACTGAATTCACCACTGTTAATGAAAAATAATAAGGGCGATGATTACAGCATCATCAGTATCATTTTCGAGTTTCTATGTGATGGATTAGCTACCAATAGTAAATTGAAAAGTTAAGTTTTATTTTGATAAACAAATTTGAATTTGAAATCCAAGTTGAAATTGATGAATATAAGTAAAATGAGCTCTGGATTTATAATATGAAATAAAATTTTAATTATTAGTAAAGTTGAAATAAATGTGAGTTAGCATAATAAATATATGATTTGAAATTTAACTAAAGGAAAGTTAATAAAGTAAATTGAATTTGGAATTATAAAGAATGAGTTTAGTGAATGGAAGTGAACTTAGGTAGATGTTCACAGAATTAAGAATAAATAAGTTGTATAACTTATAAAGTGAGATAAGGTAAGTAAAACCAATTGTTAAAATGGTTAAACAATTTTGTTAGGTAAAACAAAATCGGAATTTGAATAAGTGATATGAATTTGACTTAAGTAAAAGTTAAATAAAATAGAATTTAAAATGAATTAGAGATAAACTTAAGTTGTATAGTGAGAGTGAAGGCAAATGAAGTTGAAATGAAAGATAACTTAAGTGATGTTAAATGAAGTTAATTTTGGTATCAAAGTAAATTAATAATGTGAATTAATAACGTAACGTGATGAATATGAACTTGAGTTATATTATGAAATTCAACTTTAATTGTAAAAGTGAATTCGGAAATAAACATGGATTAGTAAACGTTTTTGTTAAGAATTGAATAAAACTTAAGTTAAGAAGTTGTGAATTGAATAATTGAATGAAAGTCAATTAAATGTTAAACCAAATTGAATGAATGTAAAGTAAATTAATTTGGTAATGTTGGATATGCATTGATTGTTAGATGGATGCTAGTTGATTGAATAAAAATTCATATGGAATTGAATTAATGAAATTGAAAGCTAAATAATTGAATCCAAAGTGGAAGTAAGTAAATCTGAATAGAATTGAATTTGGTTTTTATTGGTGGTAAACAAACTTGAATGTAAATTAGCGAATAAACTAATTGAAAATGAATAAATGAATGTTAGTAAATCCAATGTTAATGAATAAAATGTGATTAAATTGAAAATCAATTCAATGAATGTTAACGAGAAAATGAGTTTATATTGATTTGGTTATTGATTGATTGGATGGATATTGCTTTGTTGGATGATAGATGTTTAATGATTAAATTTATTACTTTTGTTGCATTTGCTATATTGGCATATATAGTTGTTGTAGTGGTATATGTTGTATACTGATATTACTTTCATATATACATGTTTCTCATTGTTGTTGAGTGTTTAGTAGGTGCGTATGGCGCTTTCTTCGCTTTTGGAGCTCACTTTCGCGCTATATTAGCCATATATGCTCGCTAATAATATATAAGGTACATATCTCGGATTACATATCGTACTTTCATACTTTTTTCCCCTCGGGATGCCTCGCTGTGACGCCCCACCTCTATGCTCATAATAACAAAGAGTATTAAAAGAAATACTGTCTGTCATTACGAAGAATAAGGCTGGATAGGAGCGACCATCCGTAGTTAGGCCTTACACTAGTATTGGTTATCTCAATAGGAGTGGTATATTTTCTTTTTTCATCATCTCTTATTTATTTACTCCCATCGACATACCCAATTCCAGTGTAAAACGGACTACGACGGTTCGTAATAATTTAGGACAATATATATAATAATAACACAGTTAAGCTAAATGCGGAACACAGATAATATAAAATCTCATATATATATATATATATATATATATATATATATATAACTGAAGTCAGTTACAATACATGTGATACCATACATGTGATACAACTACAATTGTCGACACAGGAAGTTATATATACAAGTTCATTATTATAATTAATATACATGAATACATATCATCCTATACTATGAGAATAACTACTCTAAAAGGTATAAAGAGACTTCATAGCTCAAGAAGCAACCCAAAGCAAGATATCTACAACCTGTAATAACTCGGTCTGACCCGAATATTAATTCAAAAGAAAATAATACACATGTCAGTCTATTTCAAACTCAGTTATCAATGCACGGAAGCAATCATTATTAAATAATCAAATAGACGATAGTCACAAAAATCTCACATATCCAATCCTCTAATAAGGAAATCGGATAATGGTAAATATAACACTTAACGGTGTTAAACAACAAATCGGCAAATTCAAATTATCAACGAAGATAAATGAAAGGATTATCAATGAAGATAATTTAGAAAACAAAAAAATTGCCTAAACGGCAATTAACAACAAAATCTAATTATTAAATAAATAATTAGAAACTCATAATCCAATTATCAAATAGATAATTAGACAACAACAAAACGATTAAATCAAACCAAATCAAAATACGATTTCAAAATATTGAATTGGCAACACAAAACAATTCCAGCAAGTGAAATCATCGATTATAACATCAAATCTGATTTGGCTGCAGTACACGCTCGCGTGCACTGCCTTGCCAAAATCAGATGTACACATGAAGCAGAGACTAGACAGTCTAAACCAACTCAAAGAAATGAACTAGTAAGAACAAAGACAGTTCACAAGTCACAGACCAGAGAGACTAGTGCACCAGACAGTTCAAATTCATCAATTAAACATGAAGTGTGGATATAAAATGATACAAGTGAAGTGCGTAAGTATTCCAGATCCAAACAACACAAGTGCACCAGGGATGCAACTCACAAGCTACAGGATCACTGACCACACATATAACCAGGCCAGTGGAAAGGGTATTCAAACGAAATCTAGACAGTATAGAGTATAGAACACAACAGGTTCAACCATCAAGTTCAAGAATAAAGTATGCAGGCAACGAACATGCCAACAAGTCAAGGAATGCACCAGTGAAACAGGATCAACATTAAATACATGTATACATGTATGTATATATATGTATACACATACATATCTTCATCAAATGAAACTGGACTAGAAAACACCAGAGTATAGGCAAAGTGCTAGCTGATCAGAGAATAGCAAGTTCGAACGAAACAAAATCAAGCAGCAAGTTTCAAAAATGACCGTAGTCAAATAGCAGTTTTATCAAAATCGAACAATACAAAACCTCAACAGCAAGATGACTCAATGCATAAGAACTATGCAGAGCTCGAGGCTACCAAGTTAAACAAATTGTCTCAAAGCAACTCAAAGTCAATGATACCAAATCAAAAAGTGCGCAGATATGCAACAGACAACTACATGTATGCAGTTTTGATCAAAGACACGAAGTCGAACAACGAACTGCATATGTATGTAGTATGACCAGACTTTCATAAACAAGAGTGGTACTAACAATCCAAACAATGTAAAACAATGTCAAACAGTGAAACCCATTATCACGATATCAAGTGAAGCCACCGATCCGTAAACAAGAGGGGTGAAATTCAGAAAACATCAAATGCAGTTGAATGAAATCAAATGGCCGAAAACATTAATAAGTCATGTAATCGCATAAACAAAGTCAAGTGATATTGAATTAGATGTGAGTGAATAAAATCACTCACCATGCTTCATAGAGCCAAATCCTAATCACAGTCGAAATCATGGAATCGAACTGTTCAGAATCGAAGCAGAGACGAACCCAAATCAAGCGGTCGAAGTCAACATCGAACTCATTCGAAGAGCACGGATTCAACGTCGCAGTTCCCTTTTTCCCACCTCCAGATCGCCAAAGCACGGCTCGAACCAATAGAAAACTCAAGCAAAAGAAGCAGCCGATCGATAGAGCAAGGAAATCAATATCGGCATCTTCAAATCTATCCAAAGCCCTAATTTTGATCGAACAAGGGAAAGGAACGAGCCGCCATTGTTTTCTCGTTTGCTTTGGCTTAGGGTTTGTGAAATGAATGAAGAGAGAAAAGGAACGGGCATCGGCCTTGATAAATATCACCACACCAAAAAGAAACGTGGGCCAATAATCAATATTTAAAGCCCACACAACACTTAACAAATTATTAAAAGAATCACAACCCAATTAAAAACTCCAAATAGCCACTAACTATCAACATTAATCGTTTAATGACGATAATTAATTGTTACAAACCCTGGGTTGTTACAGACTCCCATCCTTATAAAAATTGCATCCCACAATTTTCATAATTAAAGTCGTCAATAATAATTATTTTCTTACATAAACTAGTTAAGCTAGAAAAATAAAGGTCAAGAACACAGATGCCAAAGAAATCTTTTAATTCCATAAAAGAAATTCACAAATTCTCAACAAAATCTAATTATCAAATAGATAATCAGAAAACTCAAATATTTAATTATCAAAAACGATAATCAGAAAACTCAATTCAACAAATATCTAATTATCAAAAGCGAAAATCAGAAATCTCAAATCAACAAATATCTAATTATCAAAGACGATACTCGGAAATCTCAAATCACAAATACCTAATTATCAAAAACGATAATCAGAAATCTCAAATCAACAAATATCTAATTATCAAAAACGATAATAAGAAATCTCAAATCAACAAATATCTAATTATCGAAAACGATAATCAGAAATCATCAAATATCCAATTATCAAAAACGATAATCAGAAATCTCAAATCAACAAACATCTAGTTATCAAAAACGATAATCAGAAATATCAAATGAACAAATGTAAATATCTAATTATCAAAAACGATAATCAGAAATCTCAAATCAACAAATATTTAATTATCAAAAACGATAATCAGAAATCTCAAATCAATAAATTTCTAATTTTCGAAAACGATAATCAGAAATCTCAAAGCAGCAAATGTCTAATTATCAAAAACGATAATCAAAAATCTCAAATCAACAAATATCTAATTATCAAAAACGATATTCAGAAATCATCAAATATCCAATTATCAAAAACTATAATAAAAAATCTCAAATCAACAAATATCTAATTATCAAAAACGATAATCAGAAATCTCAAATCAACAAATATCTAATTATCAAAAACGATAATCAGAAATCTCAAATCAACAAATAGTTGTAACACATGTTCCATCTAAGTTATGTTTTATATTATGTCCATAAACCCCTAGCTCTGATACCAACTGTGATGCACCACCTCTATTCTCACAATAACAAAGTGTATTAAAAGAAATACTGTCTGTCATTACGAAGAATAAGGCTGGATAGGAGCGACCATCCGTAGTTACGCCTTACACTAGTATTGGTTATCTCGATAGGAGTGGTATATTTTTTTTCATCTCTTATTTATTTACTCCCATCGACACAACCAATTCTAGTATAAAACGAACTACGATGGTTCATAATAATTTAGGACAATATATATAATAATAATACAGATTAGCTAAACGCGGAACACAGATAATATAAAATCTCATATATATATATATAACTGAAGTCAGTTACAATACATGTGATACCATACATGTGATACAACTATAACTGTCGACACAGGAAGTTATATATACAAGTACATTATCATAATTAATATACATGAATACATATCATCCTATACTATGACAACAACTACTCCAAAAGTATAAAGAGACTTCATAGCTCAAGCAGCAACCCAAAGCAACCTGTAATAACTCGGTCTGACCCAAGTATTAATTCAAAAGAAAATAATACACGGGTCAGTCTAATTCAAACTCAGTTATTAATGCACGGAAGCAATCATTATTAAATAATCAAATAGACGGCAGTCACAAAAATCTCACCTATCCAATCCTCTAATAAGGAAATCGGATAACGGTAAATATAATACTTAGCAGTGTTAAACAACAAATCAGCAAATTCAAATTATCAACGAAGATAAATGAAAGGATTACCAATGAAGATAATTTAGAAAACAACAAAATTGCCTAAACGGCAATTAACAACAAAATCTAATTATTAAATAAACAATTAAAAACTCATAATCTAATTATCAAATAGATAATTAGACAACAACAAAACGATCAAATCAAACCAAATTAAAATACAATTTCAAAATATTGAATTGGCAACACGAAACAATTCCAGCAAGTGAAATCATCAATTATAACATCAAATCTGATTTGGCTGCAGTACATGCTCGCGTGCACTGCCTCGCCAAAATCATATGTACACATGAAGCAGAGACTAGACAGTCTAAACCAACTTAAAGAAATGAACTAGTAAGAACAAAACAGTTCACAAGTCACAGGCCAGAAAGACTAGTGCACCAAACAGTTCAAATTCATCAATTAAACATGAAGTGTGGATACAAAATGATACAAGTGAAGTGCATAAGTATTCCAGATCCAAACAATACAAGTGCACCAGGGATGCAACTCACAAGCTACAGGATCACTAACCACACATAAAACCAGGCCAGTGGAAAGGGTATTCAAATGAAATCTAGACAGTATAGAGTATAGAACACAACAGGTCCAACAATCAAGTTCAAGAATAAAGTATGCAGGCAACGAACATGCCAACAAGTCAAGGAATGCACCAGTGAACAAGGACCAACATTAATTACACGTATACATGTATGTATGTATGTATATGAATACACATACATATCTTCATCAAATGAAACTGGACTAGCAAAGACCATAGTACAGGCAAAGTGCTAACTGATCGGAGAATAGCAAGTTCGAACGAAGCAAAATCAAGCAACAAGTTTCAAAAATGACCGTAGTCAAATAGCAGTTTTATCAAAATCGAACAATACAAAACCTCAACAGCAACATGACTCAATGCATAAGCACTATGCAGAGCTCGAGGCTACCAAGTTAAACAAATTTTCTCAAAGCAACTCAAAGTCAATGATACCAAATCAAAAGGTGCGCAGGTATGCAACAGACAACTACATGTATGCAGTTTTGCTCAAAGACACGAAGTCGAACAGCGAACTGCATATGTATGTAGTATGACCAGACTTTCATAAACAAGAGTGGTACTAACAATCCAAAGAATGTAAAACAATGTCAAACAGTGAAACCCATTATCACGATATCAAGTGAAGCCACCGAACCGTAAACAAGAGGGGTGAAATTCAGAAAACATCAAATGTAGTTCAATGAAATCAAATGGTCGAAAACATTAGTAAGTCATGTAATCGCATAAACAAAGTCAAATGATATTGAATTAGATGTGAGTGAATAAAATCACTCACCTTGCTTCGTAGAGCCATATCCTAATCACAGTCGAAATCATGGAATCGAACTGTTCAGAATCGAAGCAGAGACGAACCCAAATCAAGCGGCCGAAGTCAACATCGAACTCGTTCGAAGAGCACGGATTCAACGTCGCAGTCCCCTTTTTTCCCCCTCCATATCGCCAAAGCACGGCTCGAACCAATGCAAAACTCAAGCAAAAGAAGCAGCCGATCGACAGAGCAAGGAAATCAATATCGACATCTTCAAATCTATCCAAAGCACTAATTTTGATCGAACAAGGGAAAGGAACGAGCCACCATTGTTTTCTCGTTTGCTTTGGTTTAGGGTTTGTGAAATGAATGAAGAGAGAAAAGGAACGGGCATTGGCCTTGATAAGTATCACCAAACCAAAAAGAAACGTGGACTAATAATCAATATTTAAAGCCCACACAACATTTAACAAATTATTAAAAGAACCACAACCCAATTAAAAACTCCAAATAGCCATTAGCTATCAACGTTAATCGTTTAATGATGATAATTAATTGTTACAAAACCCCGGGTTGTTACACTCAGCCTTGAGATGGGATGGATATTTGTTACATATATATATATATATATATATATATATATATATATATATGTTGTGATCCTACTACGATCGAACCGCGCAAAGGAGACGTTGGCGATTTTTTTTGAAAAATTAAGGCGATAGAAATTTTTTGAGAAAATTGGAAAATATTTCTGATAACCAAAATTTGATTTTGAGTTGAAAAGTTAAACGATATTAGTTGGTTCTGAAAAGATAACTAAGAATGTTTATGAAAGCTTAGAAAAGTTTTTATAAGAAATTTCACTAATGGATTTTGGGAAAAGTTAAAGGTTTAAATGAATTTGAAATTTAATTTGAGCAAATTATTTTGAAAAGTTAATTGATTTTGTGACTTCTTACTTGGTAATTTCGAGGATGAAATTCTTTTAAGTAGGGAAGAATGAAACAACCTAGAATTTCTATCATTTGAAATTCGTATGTTTAATTAATTTTAAATATTCGCAAGTAAATTTTATAAGCTGGATAACTTATATTTGAATATAGTGATTTAATTGTATAATTAAATTGTTAATTTAATATTTGAAATTGCTGTAATAATTGAAATTTGAATTTAACGTGAATGAAAATGATTTATAAAGTTATATTAAATTCTATTTGAATTAGAATGATGTCATAGACATTTTAAAATCGAATTAAAAGTTAAATTCTAGAAATTGAATATTTTAATATTTAATGGACGAGTAAAAATAGTCATTTTTCGTGCAGCCTCGATTTCGACGAAACCAGATTCATTGGATCCATAATGTAATATTACTGTAAGATTTCAAATTTCATGTCAATCGGATTTACGGTTTGTCCGGTGCAAGCTAAAACGCGTAGAAATTCATTTAAGCGAATTTTAAATTTGAATAATATGATTTGAAAACCTATCTTCCAAATACGATCGAATTAGCTCTCAATATATATTCCATTGCGTTCGGAATAGGGGTAAAACATTATAAATGCCAGGCGGCATGCTTCATTTTGAGTTCGGAAAAAAAATCAAATGAATAGTGTCACGTAATTTTCTATAAATGGTCAAACTTTCTTTTATTTTTCAAATCCCTAAGCTAAACTAGGGCAGGCCGTTACCACCAATTCAATAGCCGAAATTTGCTTATTTTCTTCCTTCGATTTCTTCAAATCCATCCGCCTATATGAAAAACATCCAAGTGCAAAGTTGTAGAACATCACGAGATCCTCGAATCCAACCGGTTATGATTGGATTTCATGTGGTAGGTCGTCGACAAATCGAGTTTAAACGTTCAACGTTCAAACATGATTTTAATGTCAACGACGCGACCGAGCTGCATGTGTTCATAGCCGAAGATGGAGGCAAGGTAGGGCTTCAACGTAAAGGCGCCTGATCGTCGTCCAATCAAGCGAGGAGGTGGCGATAATTAGGGCAAAGCGGCGGCTCCTTGGGTTATTCGTGTACGAGAGGGAACCGGGGGGAGGGAGAAGAAAACGAGCACGGTTGAGATCTGATGCAATGAAATCAAGGACCGAGATCTATTCTAGGTTTTAAAAATATAAATAAAATGAAATTGATTTATATTAAAATTCGTATAAACTTTAAAATGCTGTAACTTTTTCATACGAGGTCTGTTTCGCACGAAATGAATTGCTTTGGATTCGTATTGACGAGTACTACATTATGGAGCTGGATTGAGATTTATTTGAGCTAGTGAAAATTTTGATTGAAATTAAACGCTTGTTTAATTTTGATCGGAATAAATAGGTAACGCGACGACTACAATCAACATGAGTACAACTCACTCTTTTTGACTCACTGATATTTTTATACAAGTGAGAATAAATTTTAAAAAAATTTAGGTGATGATCTTCAAATTTAAAATGGTTTTAAAAATGATTTGGGATACATACGTTTTGTTGAATTTTTGAATTGTTAACAATGAATTTATTTAAATAAATAAAAATTATAATTTTTATTGTTATAAAAATTATGATTTTTGTGAAATAACACTTAAGTATGATTTTTGGAGTTATATAAGTTTTAATAATGATTTGTAAATTATTAAAAGAATAAGTTTATTTAAATGGAGATTTTTGAATTATTATAAATGGTTTTATATATAAGATTTATAAAAATTGAATTTTTATAAATTGAAATAATGGAATTACAATACGAGTTTTATAAATGTTAAAATGAAGTATTAATGGATTTTATAAGTCAATAAGATTTATAAATTGGCGAAGTTGTAAAAGAACGAATTTTGTAAATAAATTAATTATAAGTATCTAACTTATAATTTAGATTTTTGGTATATAATTGAGTTGTAAGTGGAATTGGTTAATAAAGGAATTTTGTGTATTGAAGTTTTTATAAAATATAAATGAAATTTATAAACATTGTTTTATAAATCTGAATTAATAAGTTAAATAAAGAAGTTTATTTAAAGGAATTTTATTCACGATTTTTGATCGTGAATTATCCTTTAAATTAAATGTTGAAATAATATTAAATTTGGTAAACGATTTATATTCACGATTTTGGACAGTGAATAATATATTGAATATAATGAATGTTTTGAAGGTGATCTTTTAAATAAAGTTAAATAAGTTGAAGATGTATTAAAAGGTGTTAAGTATCAAAACCATAGATTTCAACATTCATTGTTGAAATAGACGTTTTCGAGAAGTAAGGAAATGCTGGACTATAACATTGTTGTTGTAGTAAATTATTTTCGAAAGAAAATATTTTTGTATAGTATTGGGATTTATATATCTATCTAATTTTCGAATCCCTATTCTAGTGATTTTGGGTTATCGCAACGATGTTTTACGCAACATTCGTTTTGACCCAAATAAAAGATGTTTAAGATAACAGTTTCCTTAAAGAATAAAATATATACTTAATCGTGATTTAAGTATATATAATATTTTCAAAGTGTTGAAAATAATTTGATTTGTGAATTATTTATTGTTAAATAAGTATTTGGAAATGTTTTCCAATATAGAAAGTAGAAATGTTTTGAGAATATATCTTTTTAAAGATAAATTGAAGTGAATATTTGGCAATGATTTAATTAATAAAAGATTAATTAAAAGGGCCTAGTGATTGTATATGGTGTTAAATATTTGTTTGTTTGTTTTGATAGTTAAATAACCGACTATCAAACTTGGCCACAATTTTAGTTCCTCGACTTGATGTGGGAACTATTTAGTCGTACACTTAGTATGTAGCCTTCTTTGTAGGCTTGATTATCGTTTGTGTTGAGAATGTTGATTCGTATAATGCGGAGTCTTATCCAATCTATCGAGCTTCCTTCTTAGCCCGAAAGATAGCAAGTTGAAAGTTGGGAACATGATAAGTCTATGAGACTCAGTTTCTGTGTGAGGCTGAGAAACGCTTTTGCGTTGTTGGTACGAAGAGACCGCGATCAGATTTATCTGAAAACCACTTCGGTCCAACGTATATGCGACGATTGTGCAGGTAGCCTATGATGATATTGTTATTCCGGATTTTCATAGTGGGGAAATGCTTGTTGATCGTTTGGGGTTAAAATCCCAATATACATCTAGTAGCAGTGGTCTCTTCATTATGAAATATCCAATGCGAGGACTATTCGCTACTAATCCTAGAGATTTTCCGACAGGATGTGGTAAGAAAGTACCTTCGGTTTTTCCTATTCCTGGACAACTTGTATGGATGTTTGTCTGACATTGCATTTCTACAGATTACGTACATTAGTTTTTCCAAACATACATCAGTGGTGGCAGAGAAGGCAACTTCTCTTAGCTTAACACCCTCCTTGAGACGTATGAGCATAAGGGTTGTATTTTTGTGGAAGGCAATTAGTAGTCAACGGAAATGGCCGTGTGTCATTCTAAGTGATGTAATTGTGATGGTGAAAGGTAATCGTTACTTCTAGACTCATCAACCGGAAATGACCAAAATAGGGTTAGATGCAGCAGGGCTAAGTGGGTCATTCCCAAGTAGGATATTATCATACTCTTCTAGATATATCTTTACATGCTATGATGTCGTGTATCTGATTATGTGGTTTGTATGCTTAGAAGGCCCTCGGTAAAGGTCGGTAAGGACCGGAGGATGACATATTCGGTACCATCTAGTTACAGAGGTGGGCCGGTCTTGTGTTGGTAGAGGGCAGATGTTCTGTGCCTCAGGACATCCATCTAGAGGTGTATCCCTTCGGAAGGTAGTCCCTTCACCTGGTCATTTGTATGGAAATTCAAAACCCACTGTGAGCTACGATTTTGTTTGTAAAGGCATAATGAATAGCCTCGAAATGCTATATGGGTAACCATTTCGACTATGATTAATATTATTTGTATACTAGACACTAGTATAATATAAGAGGATTTAATATGAAAGAAATGTTTTAGTTATCGTATGGTAAAAAACATGTCCGTGTTTATGTATGGACGTGTCTTACGATATACTTTTGTTTTGATAAAGGAAAAGTTTTGGTAATTTAATAAATTCAGTTGAGTGTGTTTCTCACGCAGGTTTACCAGACTGATCTGGGCGTTCTTCCTTTTCAATGCTTGGGTCAGATCGAGTATATTTATAGGTCAATATTTTATGCTTTTGGAGCTTCAGCAGCAGAGCTGGAGATCTTCATTTTCGTACATCCGTATTTGCTTGATTATCCGCTGCATTGCTTGGTTGTTTTAAATTATCGGTATTTGTAAGGACAGTTTATTATAACTGTTCAGGCTGATAACTATTGATTGATTGTTGAACTCTGATTGATTTGTGTATACATACAGTTTCTGTTTTGTAAAGATCATTGATATGATATTATATATTTTCCGCTGCGATGTGAGATTATGTATTGTTCTGTTTGGTTCTATCTTCTCTCTTTCTTCTCTTCTCTTCATCTCTCTTCTTTTCTTTATCTTGACTTTCCGTCAGTTTGTGCTTTTTGGGTCAGACATGACTGGATTATTGTCGATTCAAAGGGGTACGAATTGCTCGATCATCACAATAGTAAAATGGTTTTCAAAATTTGTTAACCAGTATAGATAGTTCAAATAAAAACAGAAAATGTGACCGAAGAATATTTTTGAAAGTTTGACTGCTCAACACCCGAAAGGCGTCAGAAATGTTGTGCACATTTATGTAACACACACACATATAAATATGCATCATAGGATTTGTAACGGCCCATTTTTCCGTACCGTATGAATCGATAATAAACCGCACATGTCCAACCCAAATTGCACGAATAAGCGGCTCATTAAGAGTAGAAAGAAAATAAAGATAGAACAGAATCTCACATGAATGGAATAACATATATTATTTCAATAATAATCTTTACAGCAGAAAATTTTAAAATACAATATCAGAGTCTAACCTAGATTCAGCCTGGATAGTTATACCACCTGCCCTTACAAATGCTGATAAACAACAAACTAAACTAACAAACCACGGCGGATAATGGAATGCATCCGTATGATGATGAAGATCTCCAGCTCTCCTCTGGAAACTCCAATCGTCTTCAACTCAACCTGAAACTGCTCGGATCTGACCTGAGTATTGAAAATACCCGGATCAGGCTTGATAAACCATCGTGAGATACTCGAAATTTAAAATGACTATGTTATCAAAACCTTTTAAAAGAAGGGTATCTCATAAAACCACACCCACACATAAACACGGACGGGTTTTTACCTTATGATAACCAAAACACTTCATACCAAAATACACTTGATATTATTTTTAATGACATTCTTCTAAAAACACTTTTCAAATAAACTTATTCAAATAAGGTATCAATATCTGGACTAAGTCTAACGAAATATATCTGAACTGAGTCAATGGAATATACCGAACGGAATATATAATACCAAAAAGGGGTAGCTGAAATGTTTGCAAGTCATTGCAGCTATTTTGGGAATACAATCAAAACCATAAATATCGTATTGGGATTGGATTTCCAACATGATAGGGAACTAGTGACCTTTTCTCCGATCCACGCATAACAAACATAGTTCCCACGGTGCCTTAATCACTTTTCTCAAACTAGTCACTTGGAACTATACTTGCTACACTACAACTGATAACCGGTAGTTCCCTGCTTTTCTCAAGCTAACCACTTTATCCACATGGGGAAATAAATGCCTTGAGGCCCAGACGTATTTGGTGCCTAGGGCTCAGAACATCTGATAACCCAAATCACTACTATCTGAAATGCGAGCATACATCTGACCACATAGAATCCCATCATAACCGAGGTGTGAGGCTCGTGAGGCTACGCTCAATTTCTTCAAAGCCACGCTTTTCGGGCAAAACCACGCTTTGATCATAACAGGTTCCACTTTGAATGCCACATTGTCATTCCACGTCACACGACTGATTTCTAGAAAAGTATAACTTCCTGAGCTCGTATGTCTCGGGAAAGGGTGTTAAGCTAAGAGAAGTTGCCTTCTCCGCTACCAACCGATATACGTTTATAGAAACCACTCAAATGTGATTTAGAATACAATGTTAGACAAACATCCATACAAGTTCATTCTAGGGCTGAACGAAGCCGAAGGCACTTTCCTCGGCCATTACTAGGGGAGAAGCTCTTGCAATACGAAAAATCTCCATCACGAGGATACCACTGCTATAAATAACTCTATAATGGTGGCCAACCAGAGCATGTTCAACAAGCAGTCTTCACGCTATAAAGATCCACGATCTTCAATAATCATCATCTTCAACATGTCTTCACTTTCGAACGTATACATTGGTTCGAAGTGGTTTTCGGATAGGAATCATCCAAATCCGACTCCGGTTCCTTTGAAACCAATCATCGCTTTTAAAAAGATGTTATGTTCATACATGGATATCAATCATCAATCAATTACTTCATCTTTTATCTAATCAAATATCTTTCTTAGATATATTCTTTTCAAGTAATTCCATTTTCTTTTCAAATGTATATGGAATCATTAAGTCTCATTTATCAAATCATTTGGTTTATTTAAACCTTTCTTAAATCCTAATCATTTTCTCTTTTACTTAGGAAAACCTTTCCAAATCATTCATTAAATCTTAATCAAAGATTTTTTATATTTAAGTTATAACTTTTAACTTAGGGAAAATATTCTCAAATCATTTAAAGCTTAATCAAAGATTTCTTATATTCAAGTTATAATGTTTAAACTTAGGGAAAATATTCCCAAATCATTCATTAAATCTTAATTAAAGATTTTCTTATATTCAAGTTATAAGTTTTAACTTAGGGAAAATATTCCTAAATCATTCATTAAATCTTAATCAGAGATTTTCTGTCTTAACTTCAAATCATATTCTTGCAAATCGAAGATTTTCATAATAGAGCACTACTGCCACTTAAATGTGGTAAATTTCACCTCCAAGGACTAATGGAAAGTTTCACCTCCAGAGACTAATGGCAAGTAATCCTACATCATGAATATCTTTGTCTTTTAACTTGGAAAAACTTAAATATGATCTTTTAGCATCCAGGCTTTCCTTTCGATCCATTCCACCCCTCGTCTAAAAAGAGAAACATAGGCCAGGTAAGTTCAGAGCACTGGTTGCTCAATCTCTAAGCTTAGTTAAATATCTTGTTTTATCTTTCCAGATCTCAAAGGCAGGACAAATGTACTAGTTGTTTCCGCATATACAGTTTGTTATTACATTCAATATTCTTCACTTTTTGTTTAAATGGTATAAACAATTCATCTTATCAATTTATTAAAAATCTTATTAAAACTTCCAAATCATCTTTACATTACTTAATTATTCCTTTAAAATCATTCACAAGAGATTTAGAAAAGAATTGTTAAGTTTAAAACCACATTTCAAAAGGTTATAGAATTCGCATCATAAAAGTGACGTAGAAAATGCTTTATAAGCTTATTTGATTTAAATAACTTTTTAATATTTGAAAATTCATATTTTCCATTTCAAATCTCTTTTAAACCATTTTAATAGATTTACAAATTTATTTCATATTTTTAATCATTTAAAAATACCATTTATAAATAAATAACTTTTTTCGATTCCGAACTGCAAAACCGCGATGTTTTTAGAAAATTGTTTTGGAAATATTTTAAAATCTACTTAATGAAATCTTGATTTTCTTTCTTCGTTTGAAAACTATGGATATAATAGACCGGAAAATTCTTATCTCGAATAATTTCGAGCTATGTTTCACTTTGTACACACATTTAACTTTTATGGCGCGAAATCGCGAACTACCATTATGCGACGCACATAGTTTTGACTTGTTTTTCAATTTCCTTTCAAACTTCTTGAAAACACATTTAAATGCTTATAAAACATTTCTAAATCATTTTAGACTCATTTTAAACAATATTGCAATATTTCAAACTCGTATTCCATTTCATTTCACTTTATAATATTATATCATCAGAATATTATTTCTAACCTTTTTGATCATTTAAAATCATTAAAAGGCTAAATAATTTCTATGCACACATTTATATGGGTTTAATTCTCATTTAATTAACTATGGTTAATTACTAGTCATTTCTCTTATCATTTATCAAACAAGTTGTCAACCAAATAAACAATCACATAATCAACCAATTTGCAACCAAGTTATCAATCATTCATTGAACATATTTAAACTTTCAAATCATTATACTTGAAATAAGTTATAGATTAATTAGTTATACGTGTACTCACATTTAACTTAACCAATTCTTCCTACCAACATTCGTATCATCCAACACTTCACTTAAACTTCAACAAATCAACTTCTACTCCATTTCTTTTTCTTTATGCCACTGACCTCTTCTTTCAAACTCTCGAAAATCTGACAGAGCTTCCGCAACACCTTGAATTTGCTCCTAGCTCCTTGGAATGAAATCGGCGGCACTTCCTTCTCTTTTTCTTGCTCTGAAGCTTCACAACTTGTTCCTCCTTCTTGATAGTTTGGCCACACCTTGCACCTCCCCTTCCTCCTTCGTTTCTTCACTTTTTAGATGCTAAACCATGTTCTAATGGTATTATAAGGTCTTTGGCAAAGTTTGGTGGTGTTTGGAGTTGATTTGATATGTGTTTGAAAAAGTTAGTAAGCATTTGGAAGAGAAGAAGAAGCCTTTAACGAGAGCTTCAAGGAAGAAAAAGAAGGTAGAAAATGTTGTAAAAGAAAGTGAAAGAATGGTAGTCTTATTTATATAAAAAAAATGGATTAAAATAATATTTTGTAAAAAGACCAAAATACCCTTACTTACTTATAAAGTAATATATTTTTTCAACACTTAACATCACATTTCAAATCATTACTTTATGTCATTTTCACTTAGATATTAAGCAAAGTAAGTAATAATTATGTTTCTTTGATTTGATGTTTTACCTTTTGCTTTGAAATGATATTTTTGTCTTTTTGTGCTTACTTTTTCTTAATTGTTTTCTAGAAGTTTCTAAGCTTGTTTAGTAAAAGTAAACTTGATTAGTGAATTAATTAATACTTATATTATTTATAATATATGTTTCTATATAAGAAAATAAAGGTGCGACGACGTTGCGACAACTTTTAATCGACAAAACGTCGTTTTTCGGCAAAATGTTTTACGATCACATTTCCACGTTTTAGTTAAACTATTTATTTATGTAAACCAAATTTAAAAATTAACTTTTTGATTCTTTAAATAAATTAAAACATGTCTCTTTATATTTTGAAATCATATTTAAATAATATCAAAATCTCTAATTTTACAGTGTATGTAAAACAGAAAAAATGCGACAAAATTTGGTTATTTTTGTTAAACGATTATTAACATACTTATAAGTATTTTAATATACTTTTATTATCTTTAATAGATGTTTTCAATGATATTTATATTTTTAAATAAAATTTGGTTATTTTTGTTAAACGATTATTAACATACTTATAAGTATTTTAATATACTTTTATTATCTTTAATAGATGTTTTCAATTATATTTATCTTTCAATGATATTTATTTTAACAAAACTTAACTTTTGTTAATTTGTTCTAAAATCCAAATTTATACTTTTTAAGTTATCAACTATAAGAATAAATAATTTCTCTATTATTATCTATTATATATAACTTGTTTATTTAAGTTTTAAACCTTCTTAAATGAAATTTATCATTTTCGAAGTAGCGAAATTATGGGTCGTTACAGGATTAAAATGAGTTTACATTAAGTTAAAGTATTAAATTAAGATAATGGTGATTTGACTTAAATTAATCAAACATGGTGTGAATAGTGTCAAATAGTAACATAAGTACCCTAAGTTAAGCTCATCCATTACCAATATCATCTAAGCTAGTACATGAGAGCATAGGGGGAACGTGCGAAGAGGATGGTGGGAGGTCCGGAAAGCATGCTTTCATGATAATTTCATTCTTTATTTATACTAAAATTCATTTTACTAATTTACCCCTCTCCTTTTCTATAAATACCACCTATCTCTAAACCATCATTTCCATACTCATATTTTATCCTCTTCATGTTTACAAGCTCATCCATGGCTTTCAAGAGAAATTCCTAAGTTAAAATTTTGTGTATACACTTCTAAAATCAAGTTTAAACCTTCCTACTTCACTTCGAATATCACTCCTCTCCAAAACAAGCTCCATCGTCTCCAAACTAACCTAGGCCGAGCCTAATACTAGCCAAGGTCGTCATAAATTTGTCCCTTCAAGGCCACACAAGTCCTATTTTCAAGTTAAGGCGGTTTGCTAGGAGTATATTCAAGTTCGGTGGAAGTTAGGCTTAGTTTCGGTTCACTTTGGTGAGTAAAGTTCGTGTATTTAGAACTCAAGTTACTAACTTTTAAAGCTGCAAAATTTATGAGTTAAAATGTTGCTTAAGTATGTATTAGTGTTACATGTGGTGTATGCATGCATATATGTTGATTTGGTGTTGGTTGCTTATGCTTAAGTTTGAGTAGGCAATAAAGATTTTACTATAAATGCTGTAAAAGTTAGTTAGTATTGTGAAGTAATACTTTGTTTATGATGTTGCTGTAATGTTATGATGTGATATTATGATGGAATGTTGTATGTGTTGTATGTGAGCTCATGACACAAATGTTGTTTAATGAATAATTAATTAATTAAGGTAATTAGTACTTAATCATTTGTTAATAATGGCTTTAAACTTAAATCTTAATCAATTTAGTTAATCATAATTTGTTGCTTAATTAAATTTAATTATTATTTAATTTGAAATAAAGGATTATTTAATTTGAAATAAAGGATTATTTAATTACTTATTTAATATAATTATTAATTGATTTTTATTTTAAATGGGGTTTTATTTAATTAATCTTTGATTAAAGTTAATTATGTTTTATAAGTTTAATTACTTTTAATTAGAGTTAATTATTATTTAACATGGATTTGATTCTCATTTACAAAGGTTTTAATTTATTTTAAAACCGCTTTGAGTTTATGTAATTAGTTATGTTTTAAACTGTTTTATTTTCAAAAAAAATTAAATCAAGAGAATAGGAAAATTAAATGACATCTATTAGTTGAACAAAACACCATTCTACTATTACAATTAACTTGGACATTTACTTAAGTTGATTGATTAGTATATGTTGATCGCTTTTATACATGTTGCTATGTGATGTCATGTTAGACTAAATAAGTATTAAAATCACCGTCTTGGTTGCTAAGTCTCCTTTTGAGTTTGTAAGAATAAATATTTCATTTTCTTTTTGAAATGGTTTCAAAATCATTAAATTTTGAACAAGATATTTAAAGAATGATTCGGCAAATGGCTTTACTAAAGATGTTCTTAACCAATGAGAATGGTTTTCCATGTTATAAAAAGAAGTTTTTATAAAGAATTTTATGAAGGAGTTTGGAAATTTATAAAAGGCTTTGGGTAAATGGATTCGTGTTTTTAAGCAATGAAGATTTCATAAATAAGGAAGATTTATAAAAAAAGGATTTGCTTAATAAAGGAAGCTAAATTAATTTAAGATTATTTAAGAAGTTGTTTAACATGAAAGGTTTATAAAGAAGTTTTCGAAATGATTTGAGGTATTTACAAAAGAAGTTTTAGAAAATGACTTGGATATTCATAAAGGGAGTTTGTAAAAAGTTTTGGATAATTATAAGAAATTTACATAAAAAGTTTGGATATTTATAAAGCAACTATTATAAATGATTTTGAATAATTATAAAAGGGTTTACAAATGAAATTGAAAGTTGGAAAGTATTTTGAAATGGATTTGAATTTCAAGTAAAAGAGATTTCATGAACGAAATGGATTTGATTAAAAAGGATTTATCGAAATATGTATAAAAAGAATTTAAAATCTGGGTTTCTCTAAACCGACCTTTTAAAAATAGTTCTATGGAACTTCCGTTCCATACTTAACACCAAGGAAATAGCGTTTATGGTTGTCTTTACCGCCAATTTAAATAATATTTGTTTATCCTTTTTTAACATGATTGGGAAGTAATAAGTCATTCACGAATGTTTTGTGTATATACTTATGTCTGAGAGATAAGTATATGAATGTCTTAGACAAGAGTTTTGAAAAGATATTTATTAAATAAAGATTTGTTTTGAGACATAATGGTTGAAATGGATAAATAAATCTCAAATGAAATTGCTTGTTATTTGTTTATTTGATAGTTAAATAACCGACTATCAAATATGGACCCAAAACATAACTTTGGAAATATCAAGGAGAAATGCATGAGTTATATGGTACAATCAACTCCGACGATGATGTATTGTACATATAAATCTTGTATCGTTCTCTTAGGACAAATGATAAGGAAATCCATCCACTAACGGTTAGGAGGTGATCTTTGCTCTTATCTTTGATTGTCATTTCCTAATGAACCGGGAAGTTTGAGTTTACAGGAAACTATCGAATGTTGTTTCGAAGAGACCGAGATCAGATATGTTATCCGAAAACCATTTCAATCTAACTCAAGGGTTTCGAAGTAAAGACATCTTAAGAGCTGTCAAGCATTTCATTCAGTTCTGGAATGGACATGTATGGACGAATGCTAGCATTTCATTGTTTCCTAGAGGGTAGTGTTAGCATTCCAAATGGGAAGTGCTATATGAAAGGTTAAATGTATCCTCAAGCCTCATCAAACGGGAATGACTAAAATAGGGTAGATACGACAAGGCTAAGTGGATCTCTTCCAAATAAGGTATGATCATCCCTATCTAGAGTTGATATTATTCCCTCATTCGTATGCTTCAAGGCCTATTAACTAAGGTGATTATATTCGGCACTATCCAACAAGAGGTAGGCTGGTCTTGTGTTGGCAAGGGATTCAAGAAGGGTCCTCGGTGTTTTTGTGACGGATGATACCCCAGTAGCCCAGTCGTTTTATGGAATCCGTTCACCAGTAAGCGTCGTACGGACTTAGTTGTGCCCAACTATGTTGAAATGTGAGATGCAAGCATTTCATCTATATTCATATTTTACTTTGACCCCTAGGAATTATTATAATATCAATGGATTTCCTATAGAAATATTTTTGGTTATCGTAAGGTAAAAACCCGTTCGTGTTTATATGCAGCATGGTATTGCGAGATGCCTTTGATTTAAAGGTTTTTATAAAGTTAAATTGTATGCTTTACTCACACCAGACCCATGTCTAACTCGAAGTTTACTTTCCCTTTTCCTCAACTCTTGGGTGCTCAAATTTGAACGGGCAGCCAAGTAGTTAAGTTTTTTCCACAGATTTATTTTTGAGGAGCTTGGAGCAGGTGGCTTCATCGATAGCAAGTTGTTTTTCTTATTTCCGCTGTATTATATGTATATCATATCAATTAATTAGGGATAGACTGTCATAACTAATATAGGTTGATGTATTAGTTTAACTCTGATGTAACATTTTGAAATGGTTTTGTAATACATTATGTTGAGTAATATATAGTGTTCTATTGCGTTGTGAGATTCTATATTGTTTGGCTTCTTCTATTCTGCCTTTCTTTCTTTCACCTATAAGACCCATCTTTTGGACAACTAAATGATCAGCATAGGAATACCGAGGATGTATTAAATGTCGTCTTTGGTAGTAAGAAAAGCGAATCATTATATATTGGTATCAGAGCATAGGTTGAGCGAATACCTAGGCTTTGGTGGGGTAAACTCATTATATATTGGATCAGTAGTGCCCTAGAATCAGTCTGAGTGTAATACATACATACATATATACATACATATATATATATATATATATATATATGTATGTATGTATGTATTTATATGAGTGCGTATTTTTTGTGAATAAAATGTTTTATATTGTGTTATTTGACCCATGGAGTGGCTTAAGAATTCTGGTCGATGCGCCCGATCAAGGTTTTCAACAGGGATTTTTGAAATACTTAAAATAGTTAATTGACATAATATTGTAACGAAATACGTTTACCTAGGAATATATTTTCCATGTACGAAAAGGGATTATTTTCAAAATCTATGTAGTTATCTATGAGGAGAGTGGGCTAGGAGTTATATAATTTAAAATTTTGCATTTAGGGTTTGCCTAGTCATGCTCATCCAGTTTTGAGCATTGACTATTATCAGATTTGATAGTAGATTTATTTTTTTCATAATGGGTTGGGTAGATAGAATTTGTAGGAACATTGCACCGAACACATATGAATTAAGTTTCACAATTTGACTACAAGGCGTTTGACGATACATAGGGTTGAAAGTTGAATTTTAATAAAGTTATTTATTAAAAGAAAATCTTTCGATAGTTTTATAAAATGAATTAAATGAGATGATTTTACATATCATAACTATTAAATGTGTTTTAAAACTTAATGGGTTTTGAGAATGTTAAATCCCAGTGGCTTTGATAAATTCCAAATGGTTTTGAAAAATAGAAGTAATCTTTCTCAAAGTTACTTTAAGATACAGATATTTTAAAATAAAGTTTGAGAGTAAGGTTTTCTTTGGACAGTTCGAGAATAAGTTTTGATCTGTTTTGTGATAATCGGGATAATCTTCTAAGTTACAAATCGAATGTTAACTAAGGCAGATGTGATAGTGCACTTAGTAAATTATCCTCTTTGTCATTGTACAATCCGAACGAGTTTAAATCCAAATGAATCTAAAGCAAGTGGATGATTTTGTTAAAAACTATTAGTCTATAAATAGTATTGTTTTAAGAAGAAATTTGAAAAAAAGAAATATTCTTATTAACTAGTTTGAATGTATCAAAAATGAATGAAAATGGGTAAGAGATGAATTCGGATGACAAACACATCTCTTGAGTATTGTCCTTCTTAGTAAAGGGGTATATGATACTATTTGGTAGCACCCAATTTCTTGACATCATTTCGGAGTTACTCGGGATATATGTAAGTTTTTAAAAGATTTTTGAAATAAAACTCGAGTATTGTATTCTTGGATTCCTTAAAAGGAAGAGTTTTCACAATAAAAAGATATTTTGATTAAAAATGTAGATTATTAAATGAAGTTTTAATTAGGTTAAATTTAATAAGGGGATTTAATAAACTTTATTTATTTATATCGTGTCTTTTAATTTTAACATATGGGATGTAAAGGATTATTTGATGTTATTAGGCTTGCTAATAGGCATTTTTACCTTGGCAGTGTCTAAGAAAAAGTAGAATCTAGGATGGAATTTGGATACTTACTGGACCAATAGGGGTAGAGGGTTTGATTTGGTCAACTTGGTTTTAAGACCCAATTTATTTTTACCATGCATCTAATAGTTAAAATTAAATAGAAAAAATCATATGTTTGAATGTACTCTTAGGATGTAGAAGAGAATTATATAAGTTAATAAATTTAAAAATTTATTCTTATGAAGCATGGTGGGAGGGTAGAAAGTAGTAATATAGTAAGAATTGTTAGATCAGTAGTAAGTCGTATGAAGACCATTTCTCCTTTTATATAGTTCTTAATCCTAGCTTCAAATATATGACTGGAGATATTTTATAACATGATTTATAACTCGATTTTTGACGGTGAACATTGATGAGTGCTCTTATGTGGAACCAATGTTGTCTATCATAGTTTATGGCTATGCAAGAAGAATAGAGGTTTCTAACTTAAGAGGCCCAATCAAAGTCCACACTAGGAAGTCGGTGAGCAATACCAGTTCGAAAGTGAAGTTATGTGTTTGAGTGAATGAGCAAATCAGATTTTACATAGGGATGATCTGTAACAACCCAGTATTTCGCGTCGATTTATAGTCGACATTAAACGATTAATATTTTCGCTAATCACCAATTGAAGTTTTTAAATTTTGAATTAAAATTCTTTTATAAATTGTTAAAAAGATTGATGGGCTTTGAAAATTAGGTTGTGGCCCATGTTTTTATGAGGCAGTGAAAATTTACAAGGGGCAAATAGCCATTCCCTTTTTATTTCTATTCGACCCGTCCCCTTCTATCATTTTCTCAACCCTAACCAAATAAAACATACGAACGATAATGGTGGCTGCTCGTTTTCGTTCGTCCCTCTTCGATCGAGAATTAGGGCTTCGCTCCTTAGCTCTAGATCGGGGGTTTCGATTCCAATGTTCGCTCGTCTCCGCGTGCTTAGGTGAGTAACGGCTCCTTCAACTTGCTCGTGGCTGCTTCGATGTGCTCGTGCTCGATTGGACTTCGGCTTAACTTCGTTCATTTTCCTCATCGCTACAACTTCGTCTCTGCTTCGATTGTGGCAAAGGTGAGAGAGTGATAGATTGGTTGAGATAGGTTGAGAAATACTCCAGTCTTAATAAAATAGATGAAAGATTTTGGGTGGATACATGTTCATTTTATCTCAAGAAGGAGCCAATGTGATGGTATAACTGGTATACAAAGAATGTGCAAAATCATAGGTAATGGCAAGTATTCAAGGAAGAAATTATGGTCAATTTAATCCTGAGGAGATGGAGAGACCGTTTGAATCATTGACAGGCCTGATGCAAACCACTACTGTAAAGAAAAGCACTAAGAGCCTCACTACTAACCCCATCGCTCCAAGAACTAACCTTGCAAATTTCTCCCGGTATTTTAATAACTCTCCTAACACTATCCCAATCCTGTTACAAATCTCGGAGACACCAAACTAGAAGTTTTGGCCAAGAGTAAATTACTACATGAGGAAGACTGTTCAGAAGATGATGAGGTCCATGATATGTCTGGGTTTGAAACTAAAGTTGAGGAAACTCCATCTTTATCCAATATTAAAGTCCAAGGAATATTCAAGTGGTAGCTAATGGAGGGGAGCTATCAAGGTCTAGAATGTGTCATGATGTGGTGCTCAAGTATTAAGGGTGTAATATGCTTGTTGAGCTGCTCCTGTTTCCTCTTGAAGTATGTCAGGGAGTATTGGGAGCTCAAGGAATGAAGAGCTTGGGTGAAGTCACCCATAACCTGGAACAATTACAAGGACAATTAGCCATGATGTTGTGCTTTCAAGTTGCTGCTGCAAGAAAAGCCTATCTCTCCTATGCCCTTAGAAATTGAAGTA
The DNA here is from genome assembly GCA_030765085.1 of Allium cepa. Lineage (NCBI taxonomy): Eukaryota > Viridiplantae > Streptophyta > Magnoliopsida > Asparagales > Amaryllidaceae > Allium > Allium cepa. The sequence continues at coordinate 749,268,627 of CM060931.1, read as the reverse complement.
ACTATTTTCTTATTTGATCCCGGTGGAGTCTCATTTGCCGGTGTAGTGAAGTTGAAGTGTTTAAATTGAATGGTGCATAAAAATTCTAATACGAGGGATAGATTGATCATCCGACCTTGAGGACAAGGTCATTATTAAAGGGGAAGAGCAATGTAACGACCGTGAATTGATTGCAATGGTCTTGGAGGAGAGAGGCCACTGTTCTTGCAGGTAGAAATTCAAGTGAAGGTCATTTCCAACCCAGTTCACCAAAGAAAGGCATGGGATCATCAAAGTTGGTGGCTGAAGTTAGCAAGGATGTGTCATGTGTTGTAGGTGGTGAACATATGGCCTAGGGAAAAGTTATGAATGTGTATCTATGTGTGCATGAAAGCACGTGCACACATGACACAAGTTGATCTGGGGTCTGTACTGAGTCAGGTGTAATTGCAGTCTATTGTATTGTGTGAAGTGAGTTTGTTTGTGAGTTTAATGGGTCTGGTTGGGTCAAGTTTGAGAGAGTCATGTCTGGTTGAATTAAAGTAAATAGGCAGGAGCCTATAAATACTTGTACATGTACTCACCATTGTGTATGAGAAATCTGAAGCAATTACCTTCTGTTCATTTTCAGTTACTTGCCTAGTACCAATTTCTTGCCTTTAATCCTATACATAGATTTAGCTTAGATCTTAGTTTAGTATCAGTTCTTTCTTGTTCTTGCTATTATCATTTCAATCTCTATTCTTCTTTGATATCATAGCTCTCTGTTAATTATCATTTTTGCAATTACATAATTCCAGTTCTTGTTCATTTTATTTTCAATTATTATTTCCAGTCGTTATGTTCTTACGCTTATACAATCCCGGATCTTGTTTTCATTACCTGTAGCTTTACAATTAGTTCTTTACCTTTTGATATAATTACTTAGTTCATCTTCATTGAATTGCAATCTTATTGCAATTTTAATTCAATTCTATTCATCCCAGTGCTCATAATTGGTACATGTTCCTTCTTACCATTTTGTATCGGTTCCATTTCACTATCATTTACAATTCTTTTCCGTATCAACTTGTAAACTCTGATCAACATTTCCTCAAATTCTTGCATTAATACCAATCTTTTACTCCACTGTTTCCAAGTATCATTCATTTTTGTGAATTCTTGCATTGTTTCATTCACCATCGCACTCAAACTTCCAACATATCATCTTCCTATCGATCAACTATCATACATTACCATCAGAGCTTCATCATTTCACCATGAACAAGAAAGCAGTTCATCATGGGCCTTCCACATCTAGTGCTGATAGATCTATGGTATTCATTGTATTTTTCGATCCTTCGGCTGGTTTGTGTCTGTGAATTGAAGGAAACGCCTTGGATGAATTTGTTTTTCAGAAATTCAGGTTCACAAAGTTTTGGTTATCTTTTTGTACGTTTTCTTCTGTTGTGGCCCTCATTATGGTTTTTTCCTTTGTTTGGTTTATAAACCTATTGGACATAGTTGCGTTAGGCCTGGATTTGGGATATTGAGAGAGCAGTTCCTTATTGATGATTTTTCTTGGGTTAATTTAAAATGAAAATAGATTTATTGATGCTATCCTGGCGACGCTCAGATTGGATAGCTCGCCAAGCATGAAGTTATGCCTTTCGGCTGGCAAAAGTTTAATTACTTTACTTATTATTTGGAATAAACTATTTATGTTTATCAAACCGAGGCAATTTATTTTGATGGAGTTCATTATATTGTACCAAACGTGAGCTTACTAGTCGTTGTGATACTCATCTTTGTTATTATGTAATAAATTAATCCCTATCCTCCTTTAGTATCGATAATTTATAAATAAATTACAATTTTTTTATATACTTCATGTTAAAATGTAAAACATTAAAGAAAATCTTAAATGTTGATTTATGGCATTTCCAGTTTAATTCATTTACAGGAATAAACCACAGTGAGCTGAAATGCAAAGTCGGAGCGGTGACATTAATTTTTCACTTAGCTCATTTGTTTTGTTTTAAGTGTTAAGATGCATTTTTTTGATAAATCCCCATAAGTATTGTAATCTCAAGGAACGGATATGTTTATAATATTGTTATAGCTTATATATATACATACATACATATATATATATATATGTATGTATGTATGTATCTATGTATGTATGTATGTATGTATGTATGCATACAGAATCTTCTATTTAAACATGTAATAATGACGCAAGGCTTTGACACAATTGATTTTGATGTTTAGATCTTCCATTAATTTCCAACTTACAAAATAAATCTATGATCCATATTCGCTGTGCCAATTTTTTTGTTTTACTTTGTGTTCCAATAACTGCTCTCCATACGTGTGTGCGTACACACACCATATTAGGGCTTGTTAACACGTAGTCCCATTGAAATACTTGATTGTTTGATAATGTATTTGTTTAAGTGTGATACTTTAAATGGGTTAATTTAGTTAACATATAGTCCAAAACTTATTATCATTTTGCTTTTTTAAAATCTGTTGAAGCCTTTTATTTACCGTGTCAATCGAACCTCCTTTTTATATCGAAAATTCCTTAGTCCAAAAGCATGTGTCAAAGAACAAATCATGACAATGCTATACAGATGTTAATGGCAATAAAAATGCAATGACCTGCCTTTTCAAAACTCAGAAGTCGACACTAATACATCCACGGTATTCACGTGTCGAATAACAAATTGTCGAAAAGATAGATTATTAGTGGAAAGAAAGGAGATAAAAGGTAGAAGAAATTAAACAATCACAGAATCCACAACACAATGAAATAACATATATTAATCAACATAATACTTTACAAACTCATTTCAAAAATGATGCACCAGAGTCATACTAATACAAATTCCACCCTAGGACAGTTATAACAACCTGTCCCTACCTAACTGATACAAGATATATATAATACATTGGAAACAAGATAATAACTAGCTATCAATGAAGCCTCCTTATACAAACTCCTCCGAGATGCATCGGGGGAAAACCTAAATTACTTGGTTGTCCATTAAAATTTGAGCATCCAAGAGTTTTAGGGAAAGAAAATAAAACTCCGAGTCAGACGTGGGTCTTGTGTGAGTAAACTCAAACAACTGAATTATTATGTTTAAACTCTTTTAAAATAAAAGGTATCTCGTAAGACCACGCCGCACATAAATACGGATGAGTTTTTACCTTACGATAACAGAAACACTTTTTATAGAAAATCCAGTAATTTATAATGATATATAAGCATTCAAAATAAATATATGAAAATAGCCAAAATTGTTACCGTTATAAAATTCCAACATACTAGGTTCTACAATAAAACCATAAAGCCACGTATTGAAGATTGAATTCCATATTATGACAAGACTCGCCTACCCAAAATTGTTACCGTTACAAAATGTATCGAGGACCTCGCCAGGATCCCTTACCAACACAAGACTCGCATACCCTTTACTAGATAGTATCGAATATGTCATCACCTCGGTTGCTTTGCAACCCTTTTTATTGAGATCTCATGCACAACCAGTCCATAAATATGTAGATGCATCTACAAAGGCGATGACACAACCTAATGGGAGCGGCCCACTTAGCCTTACTGCATCTCCCCTGAATTTAATCATTTCCAGTTGATGAGGCTTGAGGCTATTAGCTCTTGAGATGATGGTTTTGATGCCAACAACCTTAGGACTTGTTATAAAATTCTTGTCTAGATATATATGTATATGCAGGACACACACACACACACACACACACACACACACACACACACATATATATGCAGGTGCTAAGAATAAAGACTGTATAGTATAATGATTTAAGACGGGTATAAAGATTCATGACTGACGAATTCAAGAGTCAAGAAATCAAGACTGAAGATTCATGAGTATCAAGAGCACAAGAGTTCAAGATATCAAGATAAGTCATAAAGTCTAGATCTATGTTGGAACTTCATAATAGCACTAAAATCTTTCTTCGTGTTTTAATTGTGGAATGGAACCCACCTTCTCGCTTTAATAATGGGATGGAACCTACGACCTATTTAGTGGGAAGGAATCCATGACCTTCTATAGTGGAATGGAATCCACGAGAATTTAAAAATGATTTATTTTAAAGATTTTTTTCAAAACTATCTTTTTAAAAGTTCTCTCTCTAGGTATAAATATTTTAGCCCTAACTATTTTTTAATTTCAAAATCATTTCTTGTTTTTAAACTATCTCCTGGTTTTAATTGTTTTAGCTTTAATCTCAAAATATTTATATTGAGCTTTTATTACTTTTATATTATAGATTATATATTTTTAAGATTACTTTTTAAATCTCTTTTATAAGTTTAAACTATATTCAAAACGGTTTACAAAGATTAGAAATTGTTTCGACAAGTTTTATAACAGAAGTCATTTTAAAGCAAAATTAACTTTTAAAATTCACATAGGCATGTCGACATCCCTCATCCCCAATGTCGACATGGTGACTGTAGAATTCAAATTTCAAATTTTCAAAAGAAGTGTCTATTCGTCATAACCTTTTGCCAATGGACATGACTGTTGTTCTTCTATATACAAGTTAGTTTTTCTTCAAGTCTTCACTCCTTCTTCTCCACTCAAATATTCTCTTATATTTCCAATGCTTTAACAAAACTCCACCGAAATTCTAAGTGAATCAAACTCGGTCATCTCTAGTTTGATTCTCTGCCACTCTCTCTCAAAGATCTCAGTGCTATTTAGAGTTATATAATCATTTGTAATCAAAGATCGAAAGATCAAAGTGTATCGAGTCTCTCTCTATCAATGTGTGATTGGAAATGGTGTGGTTGTGACCCGTAAATCAAATGGCTGTAATTGTAGCCCGCAAATCAATTAGGTGATCTTATAGCCAGGTTAATCAAGAGAGTTATCCTAGACTCAGAGACAAGAGGGTGTACCTCATGGCCTTGAAAGAGAGGTTGTAATATCGACATCATATTCGAAAAGAAATCTGCACAAGAAATTGTGTGGGACTAGATGTAGGGTAACTCCAAACCAGTATAAAATTCCGTAATGTTCTTTTCTTTACTGCTTTTATTTATTACCTGCATCTGTGTTTGATTCTATGATTATTTCTGTATTTGTGCATTCCATCTATTTGGATTTAATTTGAAAATATTTCAAAATATTTCATAAAATTAATTAAACACTATTCACCCTCCCTCTAGTATTAATTCTGCCTTAAGATCCATAATCCGCATATCCTACATTTGGTATTAGAGCATTGGTTGTAAAAGTTATCATACTCTAAATTTTGAAAAAGTTTTAAATGACAATTTTTGGAGATTCTATTAATAGTAGTTCAAAACTGTCCAAATCATCATTGTCTCATAAGTCTGCATATTGTTATTATAGAAAATCAAGTTATCTACCGAATTGGTGTATGGTGAAGAAACAGATATATTATATGGCTTTGAAGAATCAACACTCAACGACAAATGGTGCAAATCAAGAAGAACAAATGGATACCTGATAGTGGATGTTCAAGACACATGACTGGTAATCCGGAGATACTGAATGACATAATTTATGAAGATGGAGGAATGGTCAAATTTGGAGACAATTTAAAAGGATATGTGATTGGAATCGGCAATGTCGGTAACTCTAAAACTCCTACTATTTCTGATGTTCTGTTAGTTAGGAATCAAAAACACAAATTTCTTAGCATAAGTCAACTATGTGACAAGGACTACAAAATTAAATTTGAAAAGGATAAGTGTCACATCGAAGATACGAAATCAAATATTGTCTTTGAAGGAACGACGAAGAAAAATATTTATATTCTCAACATGAAAATCTCAAATGATAACTATGTTTTTTGTTTAATACAAGTTACCCTTAGATTTGGCATAAAAGATTTGAGCATTTGAATTTCAAACTCTTATCTAGACTTTTAAAACTTGATCTAGTAAGGGTCTGCCTAAAATGGATTTTAAAGTAGATAGTATATGTGGTGCTTGTCAATTAGGAAAACTTAGGAAGAGTTCATTCAAATTAAAAGATATGATTTCAACTTCAAAACCCCTTGAGTTACTTCATTACATCTGTTTGGGCCATCTCAAATTCAGTCAATAAATCACAGTACACATGTTTTTGTAATTGTAGATGATTATTCTAGATTTACGTGGACAATTTTTCTGAAATTTTTAAATGATGCTTTTGAAACTTTTGCAAAAAGAATTCAAAATCAACTTTCTTCAGAAATCAAAACTATTTGTAGTGATCATGGTGGAAAATTTGAAAACGAAAATTTTGAGAATTCTGTAATAAAAAGGAATAACTTATAATTTTTCCTTTCAAAGAACTCCACAACAAAACGGAGCGATAGAGCGTAAAAATAGGACAATTTAAAGTGGCAAGAATTATGCTTTCGGACAGTAAATTATCAAGAAATTTCTGGGATGAAGCAGTCGCTACAACTTGTTACATTTTGAATAGGATTTTAATTAGACCTCTAACAAATAAAAAACCATATGAACTTTTTTAAATAAGAAACCAAAGGTATCTTATTTTAAAGTTTTTGGAAGTAAATTCTTTATTCTAAATACAAAAGACAATTTGGATAAATTCGATTCTAAATCCGACAAAGGAATCTTTATCGGATATTCTAATAGAAGTAAAACATACAGAGTTTTCAATTAAAAACTAACACCATTAAAGAAACAATGCACGTATCTTTTGATGAAAATTTCAAAGATTTTGTTCAAATAAATGATGAAGATGATTTTGTTACTTTAAATAATGAGTCAAATGTAACAAATTGTGAAACTGTTTATCATAATAAAAGGATCGGGCTTTTAAAAGATCATCCTATGAGAATATACTATGAATATTGAATCTGTTGTTAGAACTAGAAATATAGCTTTAATATCAACTATTGAACCTAAAAATCAAAAGGAAGCATCATCTGGTGATTCATGGATTCTTGCTATGCAAGAAGAACCGAATCAATTCACCACAAATGATGCATGGTAACTTGTTCCTAGACCTAAGGAGAAAACTATAATTGGAACTGAATAGGTTTATAAAACTAAAATGAATAAACAAGGTGAGGTCGTTAGAAATACAATTCGATTAGTCACGCAAGGTTATTGTTAAGAAGAAGGAATAGACTATGATGAAATCTTTACACCCGTAGCAAGATTAGAAGCCATTAGAATTCTACTTGCTTTCGCAAACCATAACAATGTCAAATTATTTCAAGTAGATGTCAAAAGTGCGTTTTAAATGGTTTTGTTAAAGAAGATGTTTATGTAAAAAAAAACCCCCTTTTGAAGATGAAAAGTTTCCAGATCATGTTTACAAAATAAAGAAAGCTTTATATGATCTGAAACAAGCTCCTAGAGCCAGGTATGACTGATTAAGATTTTACCTATTACAATCAAATTTTGAAATAGGTAAAGCAGATAATACTCTTTTTATTCATAGAAAATAAAATGATATCCAGTTAGAACAGATTTATATAGATGATATAATTTTTGGATTAACAAACAATGAAATGAACAAAGAGTTTTCTGAAATAATGACAAAAGAGTTTGAGATGAGTCATATGGGTGAACTTTCTTTCTTTTTAGGATTGTAAATAAAATAATTAGATAGTGGTATTTTCATTAGTCAAGAAAAGTATGCTAGGGATCTAGTTAGTAAGTTTGGTTTGACCACTGCGAATGGAAAACCACTCCTATGGCAACGAATGAAGCCTTAAATAAAGAAGACATATCAAAAGATGTTGATCAAAAACTATACATAGGAATGATTAGATCATTATTCTATATAACTGCGAGTAAGTATGATATCATGCATAGTGTCTGTCTCTATGCAAGGTACCAATCTCAACCCAAAAAAACCCAATTAAAAGCTGTTAAACGTATCCTAAGATATGTTAAACACACTTTAGACTATGACCTATTTTACCCTAAAAATGATTCATTTGATTTAATCTCATATTGTTATGTTGGTTGTAAATCAGACCGAAAAAGTACAAGTGGAACTTATCACTTTTTAGGACATTCTCTGGTTTCCTGGTTTAGTAAAAAGAAAAATACTGTCTCACTATTAATAACTGAAGCAGAATATATCTCTGCTGCTTTGGCTTGTTCTTAAGTTATCTATATGCAACAGACCCTAAAGGATTTTGGATTAAATATTTCAAAATCACCAATTTGTTGTGACAATACAAGTGCAATAAATGTATCCAAAAATCCTGCTCATTATTCCGGAACAAAACATATTGATATCAGAACCATTTCCTCAGAGATAATATAAGTAAAGAGATTATTTATCTTGAATTTATTAACACTGAGAATCAAATAGCTGATATTCTGACCAAACCCTTGAATCAATCAACCTTTATTAAATTAAGAAGAGAACTAGGTGTTTGCTCTATAACTGAGATATATAATATAGATATAGTAATATATATATATATATATATATATATATATATATATATATATATATATATATATATATTTAAATTAATAAAGAAAAAAGTTTCAAAATTTTCAAAGGGAAGTCAACATGCTCCTACCCCCTATGTCTACATACAACAGTAAAATTTGATTTTTCCTCTAAAATCAATTTGGTGGTATATATCACAACTTTTTGAATTTTTCTGCCTTCTTACTTTATTTTCTCTGTAATAAACTTCCGAAAATATAAAAATAATGGCCTCTTCTTCTAAATCAAACCAAAATGCAACCTTTTCCTTCTCTTCTCCTAATTCTAGTCTATTTCAACGAACTACATTAGCTCGAGTAATGAAGATCAAGGAAATTACAAAGGATTCTCTGCAAATGCTGACTGAGTTACAAGTCATGCAAATAAGGATGGCAAAGGAACAAGAGAAAAAAGGCAAGATTCTTAGAAATTTGCACAAATTTCTGATGGATAATCATGCAGACCCTATTGTGATTGAAGATGATTCCATTAACATACGTATTCATAATCCATTAGAGGACGATGAAGAAGAAGAAGAGGATGAAGAAGAGAAAATGGACGAAGACGATAAACTTATTTGCATTGGAGAAGTATGTTTTGAAAAAACTTGTAATTTGGTCGAACAACATAGAAACTTTTGTCTCCAGTACCCTAGTTGTTCGATTCACAAGTCATCAATTGTCAAGGACTCTCGTTAGATTGTTATTATATTAATTTTTTAATATTTTGTATACTTGTATATATTTGTGTTTATGTTTCATATATATGTGTACTATAACATCATATAATAAAATTAGATTTATGTTACGCTTATTATACTCGTTATTAGCTTTTAGTTACATAGTTTAAGTGGGAGTTATGTAGTTTATGATTAGTTTTTGTTGATGGCAAAGGGGGAGAATTATAAAATAGGTTAGATAGGCTTAGATTAAGAGGGAGTTCGTAGATTAAGGGGGATTTTGTTGGAATGGGGGGGGGGGTTGGAGTAGAATCGAAGTTTGTTGGAGTAGATTTTATAAACATAGGTCGTCGTCATCATAATGGGGGAGATTGTTAGTTCCTAAGATGATGGTTTTGATGACAACAACCTTAGGACTAAGAATGATGACTGTAAGATATAAAGATTCAAGACCGAGTATAGAGATTCAAGACCGACGAATTCTAGACTGAAGAAATCAAGACCGAAGACTCATGAGTATCAAGAGTATAAGAGTTCAAGATATCAAGATAAGTAATAGAGTCTAGGTTTATGTTAAAACTTCATAATAGCACTAAATTCTTTATTCGGATTTTAATTGTGGAATGGAATCCACATTCTTGCTTTAATAATGGGATGGAACCGATGACCTATTTAGTGGGATGGAACCCACGACCTTCTCTAGTGGAATGGAATCCACGAAATTTTCAAAATGATTTATTTTTAAGATCTTTTTCAAAACAATCTTTTTAAAAGTTATCTCTCTAGGTTTAGCCTTAACTACTTTTTAATTTCAAAATCACTTCTTGGTTTTAAACTATCTCCTAGTTTTAATGGTTTTAGCTTTAATATTAAAATATTTAAATTGAGCTTTTATTATTTTTATATTATAGATTATATATTTTTAAGATTACTTTTTAAATCTCTTTTATAAGTTTAAACTATATTCAAAATGGTTTAAAAGATAAAAAATTATTTTGACAAGTTTTAGAATAGAAATAATTTTAAAGCAAAATTAATTTTCAAAATTCAAATAGGCATGTCAACATCTCTCATCCCCCATGTCGACATGGTGACCGTATAAATTTTCAAAAGAAGTGTCTATTTGTCATAACCTTTTGTGAGTGGCATGACCGTTGTTCTCCTATATATACTAGTTGTTTTCAACAAATTTTAAGTTAGTTTTTCTTCATTTCTTCACTCCTTCTCCACTCAAATATTCTCTTATATTTCAAAAGCTTTAACAAAAATCTACTGAAATTCTAAGTGAATCAAACTCGATCATCGCTAGTTTGATTCTCTGCCACTCTCTCTAAAAGATCTCAATGCTATTCAGAGTTATAGGATCATTTGTAATTAAAGATCAAAGTGTACCGAGTCTCTCTCTATTAAAGTATGATTTGAAATGGTGTGACTGTGGCCAGTAAATCAATTGGGTGCGATTATAACCCATAAATCAATTAGATGATTTTGTAACCTGGTTAAATCGGGAGAGTTTGCCTTAGACTTGGAGATGGGAGGGTGTATCTTGTGGCCTTGAAATCGAGGTTGTAATATCGACATGATATTTGAAAAGAAATTTGCACAAGAAATTATGTAGGACTAGATGTAAGGTAACTTCAAAACAGTATAAAATTCCAGTGTGTTCTTTTCTTTACTGCTTTTATTTACTATTTGCAACTGTGTTTGATTCTGTGATTGTTTTTATGCTTTTGTATTGCATCAGTTTGGACTTAATTTGAAACGATTTCAAAAGGATTTATAAAATTAATTAAACACTATTCACCCCCTCCAGTGTTAATTCTGCCCTAAGAACTGTAATCCGCATTTCCTACAGAAGCTATGCTTACCTTTTGAACAGCAATCCTACTTGGAATGCTAACACTGCCTTCCAAGAAGTAATGCGGTGCCACATTCATCCATGCAAGTTGTCCAAGTTAAGGACAAACCGAAGGCACTACTTTTACTACATCCATTTTGAAATCATCCTCAGGACTTATAACATGCAGTCCTTGCACTTCAATGTTCCATCTTTAATTCCATATTCTTTAAGATGTCTTCAGTTCAAAACACTTGAGTTAGATCAAAGTGGTTTTCGGATAACATATCCAATCTAGGTCTCTTCGAAACAACTTTCGACAGTTCACGGTAAACTCAACTCCAGTTCTTTAGGAAATAAATAGACAAAGATAAGTGCAAAGTTCATCTCCTAACCATTTATGGACGAATTTCCTTATCATTTATCCTAGAGAAACGAAACGAGATTTATACACACAGTACAACATCATTGAGAATGACTATGCCATATTACTCACATGTTACTCCTAGATATTTCCAAAGTTATGTTTATGTCCAAATTAGATAGTCCGTTATTTAACTATCAAATAAATAATCATTCAACATTGATCTAATTCCATATAGGATCCACTAAGCCTTTATTATTTAATCCTTAATTAATTAAAATCACTTTATAAATATTCAATCAAAAGATCTTTTCAAAACACTATTACCAAATCCGTTACATCCCTTTTATACTTGGAAAAGTATTTATATAATTATCTCAACAGTATAAGTATATTTACCAAACTTTACAAAACTTTCCATCTTTCGAATTCCTTATTTTTTCAAACATTACTTACTATAAAACCACATCTCTTATCCTTTATAACAATTCCATTTCTAAAAGATCACTTCATAATCCAAATAACTTATAAATTTCCAAAGTTAATTTATAAAACACTTTTATAAGTCTACAAGTCAATTTACAAAAACTCTTTACAAACCTCTAAAAGCATTTCCCCATTTAAAAATCCTTTGATAAATCTTCTTTGAGAAAAGTCCTTTACGAAATATCCTTTGCAACTCATCCTTTTACGTAACTTTAAATAAATATTTTTACTTGGTAAAACCCATTTTTATAAACAAGTTATTATTTATAACTACCTTTACAAAATAATAACATAACTTGAAAATTATTTATAAACCTTAAACAACAAAATTGATTAAAGAAATTAAGTTAATTCAAAATCATACTTTATAATTTCAAAAAGAAGCTTAACAATCCCAATGTTAGTAATTTAAGTTACCATTTAACATTAATTTCACTTTGAAGTCATCAAACCATTTATTTACATAAGTTAACATATATGTAAATGCAATTCGTATCCAAATCTGGAAATAACATGTCAATACAACTTAAACAGCATATACATGTCCAAATAACATAGTAGCAGGATGGTGATTTACCTTGCTAAATAGGTGTCTAAACAATTCACTACTTATAGCAAAATGGGAATTTATTCTACTAAACATATGTCCACACAATAAACAATTACACTATAGCAGAACGATAATTTATTCTACTATCAGATGTCCAAACAATCAACTTGAAGCAGAATAGGGATTTATTCTGCTAACACACATCCACACAAACAAACCATTTATACAACTCATTCACAATTGTTTGTCTATTTAACTGTATCGACAGTTGAATCCCTTGTATTCAAAACCATCTCTGGAAAGGAAGTATCTTTAAAACAATTTGATTCTCAAAACAAAGGATTTATTAAAACTCACTTTTAAAATGATTAATTACAAGTTAAACACTTTATTTTATCACAGTTAATATTTATAAAATTTGAACTTAATTTAGTTATAAATTAATAAATAATTAAACCTTTAATAAATAATTTATTTATAAATTAAACCCTTAATTAATCTTTTATTAATTATTAAATAATAATTTAAAACCTTTATTAATAATTAACTATTAATTAATCCTAATTAATTAATTAAATAATCTTTTAATGAAAACTTAAATAACAAATTAAACCTTTAATAAATAGTTTCTTTAAAATTAAATCTTAATTAATTTATCATTAAAAATAGTTAAACACTTGATCGATTAAATAAATAAATAACTGAATTCATATTTTTTTAACAATTAAAAGTAAATCATATGCTTAACTCATAATTAATTAAAAAATTAACCTTACTTTTATAATATAATTAATGAATACTAGTCTTTAATTATATAAAATTAACAAACCTTATTGAGTACATAGTTAATTATTAATTATCAAAACTAATTAATTAACAATTAATTATTAAATTCTTAATTAACTTTCCTTAAGCATTATTATTAAGTTTTTAAAATATTTCAAAACACTTTAAAATATAAAAATTAACTTTTCAAAAATTGGGCTTTTTATCGAATTGCATCCATAGCGACTATCTTTATGGATACCATAACTTCCAAACCTGATTAACATCTTAAATAGTCTTTTAAAACACTTATTTTTAGCTTTATCTTAATTTATGAACTTAATATAAAGTTTTGAAAGAAAAACAAAAAGTTAGAAACTTTAGAAAACTTTTTGTTTAAAACAAAGTAAGTAATCAAATTTAAAAACTCAAAGGATTATTATGCCGAACACAAACACCATTCAAATGCAAACCTTGCTCACTAACTTTTCCATTTACTATCTTTCCATATCACTTCCAATCACAAGACAAAGATCACAACTTTATAGCCAAAAACATCACTTTAACATTCGATTCACAAATCTATGCTAAATCATAAACTAGCAACTTATGTACATCTAAACCATATGATAATTTAACCATTCAAACAATATATTCTAAAACCAAATAGGCAACATAATAAAGGTTGAATTTTTCCATAAAAGAAGTACAAGTTTACTCACCAAAATTTTGTGAAACTCTTTTGAAAAATTGAATTACTTAGAACTTGCAAAGCTTGGAAAACCATAAAAAGCAATTTAAAAATGGGTTATTTTCCCCTCGACTATTCACTATATTCCTCTCTTAATTTTGGAAAGTGGTCAAAAGAATAATTATTGGAAATTTTTTCTTCTATCACAGCTAATTTGGAATTGTTTTGAGAAAGATATTGTCAAAATAAGAAGAGGTATTTCAAATTTGAAAATATAGGTTCGAATTGAAAGAAATGAGATTTGGATATAGCTAAATTCAAAATTTGTAGTAGTCATAGATAAAAGTTGTAGCCACTGAAATTTTACATGGTTTAAAAAAAATCTCCATTTGGTTCGAAGATGAGGAAAATATGATAGGTCGAAGAAGAGGAAAATTTGAAGAAGTGGAAGGCTGTTTATAAGCAATAGAAAAGGTAAATTACTAAATTACCCTTGTATTTCTACCAACCACATTGTTTTGCCGCCTCAACAACCACCACCACACAAACTATTTCAGCCTCCACCTTGTACTACCTTCATTATGTTAAAGAAAACATGTTTTGTACTTGAGTCGCAAAAGTATCAAATCATATCACTTAAGGCATCTTTTAGTACATATATATGTATATATATTCTTAAGTATATATACCTATGTATATACAAATATACACTATAACGACCTGGAATTTTACCACCTTGATTTGTGAGTATTTAATAAAATTTAAATATTCAAATAATAGGTTTTATAAATTAAAAATAATACGAATCTTTTAAATAATAACAAATGGGGGTAAAATAGATTTGTAACGACCCAGGATTTTTCCACTTTTAAATAGGCTATTTAAATTTATTTTATATAATCAATAAATGGATTTTTTTAGCAAATAAACCTATTTTAATTATTTAATAATGGTGGTAATATGGTTTTCAAAATTTGTTAACCAATACAGATAGTTCAAATAAAAATATAAAATGTAACCGAGAAACATTTTCTGGAATTTTGACTTTTCGACACCCGGAAGGCGTCAGAAACATTGTTCACATTTATATAACATACCACATAAATATGTATCACATGATTAAAATGAGTTTACATTAAGTTAAAGTAAGTATAGATTAAGATAATGGTGATTTGACTTAAATTAATCTTGCATCGTGTGAATAGTGTCAAATAGTAACATAAGTACCCTAAGTTAAGCTTATCCATCACCTATATCACCTAGGCTAGTACATGAGAGCATGGGAGGGGGAAGAAAGTGCGGAGAGGATGGTGGGGAGGTCTGGCAAGCATTCTTTCATGATAATTTTATTATTTTTTATACAAAAATTCATTTTACCAATTTACCCCTCTCCTTTTCTATAAATACCACCTATCTCTACACATTCTTCCTTTACCCCATCATTTCCATATTCATTTCTATCTCTTCATGTCTACAAGTTCATCCATGGCTTTCGAGGGAAATTCTTAAGTTAAAATTTTGTATATACACTTCTCAAATCAAGTTTAAACCATCCTACTTCGCTTCGAGTATGACTCCTCTCCAAATCAAGCTCCATCATCCCCAAACGAACCTAGTCCGAGACTAATACCAGCCAAGGATGACCTAAATTTGTCCCTCTAAGGCCACAAAAATCTTATTTTCAAGTTAAGGCGGTTTGCTAGGCGTATATTCAAGTTCGATGGAAGTTAGGCTTAGTTTCGGTTCACTTTGGTGAGTAAAGTTCGTGTATTTAAAACTCAAGTTACTAACTTTTAAAGTTGCAAAATTTATGAGTTAGAATATTGCTTAATTATGTATTAGTGTTACATATTGTGTATGCATATATATATATATATATATATATATATATATTGATTTGGTGTTGGTTGCTTATGCCTAAGTTTGAGTAGGCGATAAAGATTTTACCTTGAATATTGGAAAAGTTAGCTAGTAATTGAAGTAATACTTTGTTTATGATGGTGCTATAATGTTATGATGTGATATTATGATGGAATGTTGTATGTGGGTTCTTGACATAAACGTGGCGATTCAAAAACCAAAAGCGACGTAGAAATCCGTTTTTTGTCGAAAGTATGATTTTTGTTTTCAAAGTGAAAAGTTTTTAAGTTTAAATCTTTGGTTTTGGTTTCAAATGTTTATTTTCATGTTTTAAAGAAGACAATAGTTAAAATTTAAAGTTTCAAAAGTTAGAAATAAAATTTTCAAGTTTTGAAATTACGTGTCCGTATAGCGACTCCGTATAGCGATAGTCGCTATATGCGCAATCGCAAAAACCAAACTATTTCCAAAATTCGAAACTTGTTTCCACCTAGAAACATTTTAAAAAATGTTTTCTAACTTTGTTTTAAGTTTTATAGTGTGAAATAGAGTTTTGAAGTTAATTTTTTTAAAAACCAAGTTTTGAAATTACGGGTCTGTATAACGATAATCGCTATACGCGTAGTTCGGAAAACCTAACTATTTTTCTAATATAACCTTGTTTTAGCTTGAAATATTTTTAGAAAATAATTTCTAACTTTAACTAAGTAATTGGAAACCTATTATTTAATTATTTAACTATTTATTGATTGATTAATTAATTAATTAAGGTAATTGGTACTTAATCATTTGTTGATAATGGTTTTAAACTTAAATTTTAGTCTATTAAGTTAATGATGGTTTGTTACTTAATTAAATTTAATTTGAAATCAAGGATTATTTAATTATTTATTTAAGATAATTATTAATTAATTTTTATTTTAAAAGGGGTTTTATTTAATTATTCTTTGATTAAAGTTAATTATGTTTTAATAAGGTTTAGTTAAGGTTTAATTGTCTTTAATTAGAGTTAATTATTATTTAACAAGGATTTGATTCTCATTTACAAAGGTTTTAATTTATTTTAAAATCGCTTTGAGTTTAAGTAATTAGTTATGTTTTAAAATGTTTTCTTTCCTAAATTTTTTTAAATCAAGAGATTAGGAAAACTAAATGGCATATATTAGCAGAACAAAACACCATTCTGCTATTACAATTAACTGGGACATTTACTTAAGTCGACTGATTGTTATATATTGATCTCTTTTATACCTGTTGCTATGTGATGTCATGTTATACTAAATAAGTAAGACCAAATTAAAAGCACCATCTTGGTTGCTAAGTCTCCGTTTGATTTTTTAAGGATAAATATTTCATTTTCTTTTTAAAATGGTTTCAAAATTATTAAATTTTGAACAAGATATTTAAAGAATGATTTGGCAAATGGTTTTACTAAATATGTTCTTAACTAATGAGCATGGTTTTCCATATTATAAAAAGAACTTTTTATAAAGAGTTTTATGAAGGAGTTTGGAAATTTATAGAAGGCTTTGGGTAAATGGATTTGAGTTTTTAAGCAAAGAAGATTTCATAAATAAGGAAGATTTATAAAAAAAGGATTTGCTTATTAAAGGAAGCTAAATTGATTTAAGATTATTTAAGAAGTTGCTTAACATGAAAGGTTTATAAATAAGTTTTGTAAATGATTTGGGGCATTAATAAAAGAAGTTTTACAAAATGACTTGGATATTCATAAAGGGAGTTTATAAAAAGTTTTGGGTAATTATAAGAAATTTACAAAAAAAGTTTAGATATTTACAGTAGCAATTATTATAAATGATTTTAAATACTTATAAAAGGGTTTACGAATGAAATTTGAAGTTGGAAAGTGTTATGAAATGGATTTGGATTTCAAGTGAAAGAGATTTCGTGAATGAAATGGACTTGACTAAAAAGGGTTTATCGAAATATGTATAAAAAGAATTTAAAATCTGGGTTTCTCTTAACCGAACTTTTAAAAATGGTTGTATGGAACATCCGTTCCACACTTAACACCGAGGAAATAGTGTTTTGGGTTGTCTTTACCACCAATTTAAAAAATATTTGTTTATTTTTTTGACATGATTCGAAAGTAAGA
The DNA here is from genome assembly GCA_030765085.1 of Allium cepa. Taxonomy (NCBI): domain Eukaryota; kingdom Viridiplantae; phylum Streptophyta; class Magnoliopsida; order Asparagales; family Amaryllidaceae; genus Allium; species Allium cepa. The sequence goes on along the minus strand of CM060931.1, from coordinate 749,250,826 downwards.
AATTATTCACATATGTTTTGTGTATATACTTATGTCTGAGAGATAAGTATATGAATGTCTTCGACAAGAGTTTTGAAAAGAGATTTATTAAATAAAGATTTGTTTTGAGGCTTAGTGGTTGATATGGATAAATGAATCTTAAATGAAATTGGTTGTTGTTCGTTTATTTGATAGTTAAATAACCGACTATCAGATATGGGCCCAAGACATAAATTAGGAAATATCTAGGCGAAATACACGAGTTATATGGTACAGTCATCTTCGATGATTTGTCTTGTGCATATAAATCTTATTTCGTTCTCCTATGACAAATGATAAAGAAATCCGTCCATTAACGGTTTGGAAGTGAACTCCGCTCTTATCTTTGACTGTTTATTTCCTAAAGAACTAGGTTTGACTTTACAAGAAACTATCGAATGTTGGTTCGAAGAGACCGAGATCAAATATGTTATCTGAAAACCTTATCAATCCAACTCAAGCATTTCGAAGTAAACACATCTTGAAGATGGTGCTCTCAAGCATTTCGTTCAGTCCTAGAATGAACGTGTATGGATGAATGTTGGCATTACATTGTTGTCTCGAGGGCAGTGTTAGCATTCCAAGTGAGAAGTGCTATATGAGAGGTAAAATGTAGCCTCAAGTCTCATCAAGTGGGACTGACTAAATTATGGGAGATGCAGCAAGGCTAAGTGGGTCGCTCCCAAGTAGGGTATGATCATCCTTATCTGTATTCAATATTATTCTCTCATTGTATTCTTCAGGGCCCATTAACTAAGTAGTGATCATAATTCGGTGCTATCCAACAAGAGGTAGGCTGGTGTCTTGTGTTAGCAAGGGTTTTCGGCAAGGCCCTCAATGTTATTTTATCTAAAGATGCACCGTGACGGGCGGTACCCCAGTAGCCGAGTCATTTTATGGAATCTATTCTCCAATAAGCGTCGTACGGACTTAGTTGTGCCCAACTATGCTGAAATGTGAGATGCAAGCAGTTTGGCTATATTCATATTTTACTTTGACCCCTAAACATTTTTATAATATTAATCGATTTTATATAGAAATTTTTTTGGTTATTGTAAGGTAAAAATTCATCCATGTTTATGTGCGGCATAGTCTTGCAAGATGCCTTTGATTTGAAGGTTTTTATATAGTTAAATTGTATACTCACACCAGACCAATGTCTAACAAGGAATTTACATTTTCTTTTCCTAAACTCTTGGGTGCTCACCCTACAATAAAAATACCCTATTACAATGCCTTTTTTACAATGGGCATTTACTGTCCATTGTAATAGAATGCTATTACAATAGTCCTTTCAGGCCCGTTGCAATAGATGCCCTATACAACGCCGTTTTTACAATGGGCTATGACTGACCATTGTAATAGAATGATATTACAATGGTCCTTTTAGGCCTATTGTAATAGATGCTAATTTTACAATGTTCACAAAATGGACGTTGTAATAAATGCCAATTTTACAACAGTCACAAAATTCCCATTGTAAGAGGTGCCAAATTTACAACGGTCATAATGCCCGTTGTAATAGGTGCCAATTTTATAATGGTCAAGTAATGTCCATTGTAATAGGTGCCAATTTTACAACGGTCATAAAATGCCCGTTGTAATCGATGCCAATTTTACAACGATCATAAAATGCCCATTGTAATAAATATCTGTTGCCAATTTTTGACAATCAATAATTAATAATTATAATGCTTTCTTAAAATTAATATTTATTATTTATTAATATTTAATAATTAATCATTAATAATATTATATTAATCATAGGTTACTAAATATAATATTATATTACTAATTACTAATTATAATCATTAATAATATTATATTATTTATTCATATTTAATTATTAATCATTAATAACATTATATTAATCATTTATAACTTATAATAATCAATGATTATTAAACAAATAATCACTAATTACAAATTATTATGTATAATAAGTATTCCAATAGGCTTAATTTTACTCTCTAGTTATTAGTAATTAATATCAAGTAATTAATATTAAATATAAAATAATTTATAATTGATAATAAATATTAATAATTTACTATTAATAATTACTATTAAAAATTAGTAATAAATAATAAAAATTTAAAATTAATAAGATATACATATTAATTATTAATAATTGATAATTAAAATTAAATTATAATTAATAAATACGAAGTAATATTTTATAATTAGTTTTACTAATTAATACTTACGATTAAATAATTAATTTTCATGATTATTTTCATTAGTGGTAAATTTTTCTTTAATTAATAGTTTTATTATGGTGTTAACTCATTAATACACTACACTATATCAGCCAATTTGTAACACTTACCTTTGTATAATTTACCACGGTTATTACTGTAATAAAATATCAACGGTTATTTCCATTGTTTACTTTTACCACAGTCTTAACCGTGAGGAAGGTCGGTAGAACTGAAATTAAATAAAGAGTGAATGGTTGATAAGTAATTTTCCTTTTAGTTTCTTAAAAACCTTATGACTAACGCTTTTTTCTTGCCCTGGGATAGTCTTTTCAATCTCTTGGAGCAACTCCAGCGGTCCAATTACTTGCTGAATAGGGGAAAAACATTCTCCAGTCGTCCAATTGAGTGCTGATATTCGGTTAAAAGTTCAGGATCGGGTTAAGAATCCTGAACTGGGCTTCGGAGCCCATTTAATGGGCATCCACGCCCCCCCAACGACTACTTTTCGTTCTTCTTCCCGTCCCATTTGGCTACAAACGGTCGTATTTGAGCTCCAATGGCTATAAACAGTCATATTTTGACCTCAATGGCTAAAACGTTCATATTTGTGATTTCATTACATATATCAGACTATTTTTCAGATTGTAATGTACACATCTCTTCCTCTACTACAATTATATTCTCAATTCCATAATATTGAAAGTATGTCTCATCTGTTTCAATCATATACCGAAGCGATGAATATGGATAACTAGGATTTTGATTCCCAACCCGTTCAAAATGTTCATCCCCAGACCGCTCCCCCTCTATCCTTCTATTCTTCTGCTCCATGGTCTGGTGATGAAGATAAAGATTTGTGTTATATTTACCGTCATTTTTCTAATGACTCGGTCAAGGGGAAAGACCAAAGTAGAGAAGCGTTTTGGGCAAAATTCATGACTGCATACAATAAAATGCATGTTGAAAAGACGAGGTCAATGTCTGCAATCACTGGTCGTTTTGGGAAGATTAATTGACAAACACAATTCTACGAATCTCAGATTCACAAAATAAGAACAAAAATCCAAGTGGAATGGGCGGCGAAGCTGAATTGGTAGCATTTAGAAAAATATCATTTTAATTTTATATTCGTATTTTATCACTTTGTTAATATATCATTTTGTGTTTCTGTTTTTTAGAAGAGAATGTCGAACGATCAATTCTTGAAATTATTTTCAAGAGAAAATGTACAAAGAAACTACACTACTATCAGTTTGCAAACTACTATGACTTTCTTGTTAGTCAACAAAAATGGAGCTAAAACACCGCAAAAAGCTTAAGAGATGTCCAGACGAAGTCGAAGGGCAAGAAAAAACAAGTCAAACTAATTATAGTTCTAGCCCAGGCGATTCTTCTCATATGGACTCTAATGTATGCCCAAATAATGAAGACGAAGAAGCAGGAGTCACATTTGATGAAGATGCTAGACCGACGGGGCAACGAGCGGTTAAGAAGAAAATTGTTGTTCAATCCCAATCGATTCTCGTTTAACCCTAATGCATGAAAAATATGCGAGAGAAAATGTAGAACGTCAAAGTAGGAGTGCAGAAAAGCTTGCTGTGTTAAAAGAACTGACAAAGATTGAGAAAGGTCGGTTTGAGCAAGAGCGGTAACGCCAAGAGACCTTAGTAATGCAAAAGGATGTCATCGGAATGGGCCCAATTACAATGCAATATTGGATGGAGTACAAACAATGCTTTGTTGAAAGTAGATCAGGAACAAAACATATGTAGTTGAAATATTCATGTGATATTTTTAGTTATTGCAGTTTAAATATTCATGTACCTTCAGTTTATGTTTTCAATCATGTGCTATTTTCAGTTTTAAAATCAATGGTATATCATTTTTTTCGATGCATTCTATAGATATCATTATAGATTTACTTCACCAAACATAAATGCTATTACAAACATCAAATTTATAGCATTCTACGCTTTGTTACATAAATAAAATGGCAAAGAAATATAATTAAACGAAGATCCACCATCAAGAACTATTGATTTCCATGAGAATTCCAAATATGCTCTATTAAATCCCTTTTGAGCCTATTATGAATAGCAGCATTACGATATACTTCATGATGATCGACATGAATTGCATACCATCCTTCAGTTTATAACGTGACCGTGCGAAATAATTCGAGGGGTTGTCTTGCCCTATCATACTCGAAATCAGGATAGTCCATACCACGATCATCTTCAATGATCATGTTATGCAATATTATACAACAGAACATAATTGTAACCATTTTTGATCTCTTCCATAATCTACATGGATTGCTGACCATTGCAAACCTTTCCTGAAGGACCCCAAACGCCCTTTCTACGTCCTTCCTTTATCCTTCCTGCATTGCAGCAAATTGTTTATGTTTTTCCATCATTGGTTGCAAATGTATTTACAATCGTACTCCATTTGGGATAAATTCCATCTCCTAGATAGTACCCGTGCTCATATGTATTATGACCAAGAGTAAATGATACAGGAGTTGACTTACCTTGCGCTAAATTATTAATAAATGAGATCGTTCGACAATGTTTAAGTCATTAAGAGAATCTGACATTCCAAAGAAAGCATGCCAAATCCACAAATCATGAGAGGCAACTGCTTCTAAGATAATAGTTGGATTTTTCTTTGCCGTTATATGCTCCATGAAAAGCTTTTGGACTTTTCCACTCCCAATGCATATAGTCTAGACTTCCAAGCATGCCAGGCCAGCCTTTGCTTTCATGCATTTTACGCAAGCGCGTTACATCTGTCTCATTTGGAGAACAAAGATATTCAGTCCCATAAATGTCCACAACTGATTGACAGAAGTGGTTTATATTTTCCAATGATGCACTCTCTTCAATATGACATGCGTCATCAAGGGCATCGGCGGATGTACCGTATGCTAACATCCTCAAAGCTGCGATCATCTTTTTATGCCCACTCAAACCTTATTTTTTCGCGGCGTCCTGCTTGTAAACAAAATAATTATTATTCTGGTAAATACTTTCGAGAATTCTTAAAAACAATGGATGACTCATTCTGAATCATCTTCTAAACATCCCTAGACCATAAGTCGGATCACGGGCAAAGTAATCTTGCATAAGTATTTTGTGAAATGCTTGCTGGTTATGGTTGATGTATTTCCAACCCACAACCGAGCCACTGTGTTTTCCAGAAGTTGAACCGTATGCTTCATGGTATATCTCCATCAGTTGCTCTTCCTCTTGTTGATGTGCTAATGCATACGCTTCTTCTTCAGAGTTATTATCACATAACAATATAGCTTTTAGTAAATTTCCAAACATTATTATTGAGGATAGTCGTTTGATTTTGAGTGTTATGTTAGATTGAATTGTGGTGAACAAGTATGAGATCCATATGGTTATATATATAGGACTAATTCTTGAGTGGATACAAGGCGGCTTAGTGTGCGGTCAAATTATACACTGTAGCCACATTCCACTGTCGATCTCAGCTAATATCTTTATTGAGTGGAGACAAGGTGGATTAGTGTGCAGTCAAATCACATACTGTAGCCACGTTCATTTGCCGGCAAAGATTCCCTTCTTTCTTTAGTGGAGACAAGGCGGCTCAATCTGCGGTCATATCATACACTGTAGTTACGTTCCATTGCAGGCCACGACTAATATCTTTAATGAGTTGAGATAAGTAACATCCATTATATAAATCCACAAATTGTTATCTGTTTAAATCATTTAAAAACTTAACATTATTCAAACTTCAATGTCCAACATGACATTTACGTTGCATGAATTGAAGCTGTTTATGCAGTAGTACTACAAATCGATGGGATGTGCGACAATTAGGAGTTAGCGGTAATTCAATTTTGAGACACTCTTGCTGAACTTTACAACAACAACGTGGGCTGTCGAGTCATACGTACGGCTCAAGAGGTCAGGACTGCATACGGAAACTTTACTAGGGCATGCACACGTTACACAAAGGTTATTAATGAGATAATATCAGAAAATGTGTTTGAGACTACACATTCAACTTATGACTGTCGATACAATTCAAAATACGGCCCGCCGTTCATTGGCCATGATGCTTTATATGCCAAAATTGGCTAGAAAGATTTGGATGCCTCAAGATAACAGTATTATTAGTTGGGTATGCTACGTTCGTTAATGTATTATTTACTTGGAGATGCTTTAATGTGTAGTTGGTTAAGTAATATTGTGCTGTATGAAGAATCTTTTAATGTGTAGAGAGCTTTCTGAATTGTCTTTTCAAATAATAATGTCTATTTTTATTGTCAGATCAAAAAGTATTGGTATCACATCAATTAAATAGACCTGTTTTTATATATGCGCTTTCTGATTTACTTCTTCATCATTCATAATCATCTTCTTCCTCACTCACAACAACAACTTCATCATCGCAATACCTTCTTGGCCTTCTTCTATCGATTCAGATGCAGGTTACGTAGCTATGGAAAGTCCACATACCAATGAGGATTGGTTTATCAATTATCAAGAACAACACTATAAAGATGTCCACGGTCAGTTTCCAGACCTTGACCAGCTGAAACTTCAGGAGGTTGTTGAACCACCATACGAACAATGAGTTGTTCATCAGGCATATGAACAACCTGATAACTAGGTTCAAGTGTTTCAACCTCCCACCGAGCAATAAGTTGAATCGTACCCAGTTTGTTGCCAATATGGGTACGGAGTCGAAGTTGTAGTACGTGCGGATGGAGAAAATATTGGTCGTCGAATCCAGCTATGTCAATTCTGGCCGAATGGTTCAATTACGCGGAATGGTTGGATGATCTTTTATTTTCAAATGAGATAAATATGAAAATGAGCTAGAACAGGACATAAGATGTCTTAGAGTTTCTTTACAGGAGTTGCAGTTTAATCGTCATGTTTAGTTTCTTTATATTTGTGTTCTATTATTACTGTGTTGTTTTTTATCAGTGTTCTATGTTTGTATATGTTCAATTCTAATGTCACTGGTGGTTTCTTTATGTTTTTATGTCAATAGTTGGTGCTTATCATTAGGTTAATATAGTAGTGTACCATGTTTGTATGTTTGCAATTGTAATAGGTTTAGTAAATTAATTTACATAAGTGTACTCAAACATATAGAATTCACAGTATACTCAAACATATATAATTCACAGTATATACTCGAACATTATCGTCCTAAATCAAGGAAAGTGAAATTAGATAAACATAAAGAATATACAGTATACTCAAACAACAATATAAGTACATGAGCTATATGTATTGCAACATATAATAAAACGTCTACTGTGCATAAACTAAAAGGTATACAACTAAAGGGATGCAACGTCGTCATCTTCATCAGCATCATCACCATCATCCGCATCACCTTCATCATCATCAACTCCGTAATCATGATCATCATCCCCATCACCATCCTCCCCCCTCATCCTCATTATCCCCTTCGTCCTCATCGTCATCCTCCCTATCATGCTCATTTAAACCACCAGTGTCATACCCACTGGGACCAGCATCACCTTCGCCTGGTGGTTCGAAAGGCTCATATATAGCAAGTCTAGTTGACAGCTGATCAATCTGCACCTCTAGCATCTGTGTATGCTGCATGTACATATCATGCATGGTGTGTGTGTGTGTGCAAGAGTCATATCACGAAACACACCAAGTGAAACTCTGGCCTGGTCCAATCTAGCAGCATACTACATAAAGATGATATTTGACATAGATAAGAGACTAAGCATAAAATAAAGGGAAAATGGCAATAAACAACAAACATACCTCATACGGAGGATATAACCCGACCAAAGGCGCACCAAGATAGTCGGGGTGATCTTGAAAGACTAAAGGCTGCTCAATCAGAGTACCTGTCACATCATGTGCTCTAAAAGTAGTATCAGGCTCCAACTGCATCATAGTCTGGGAGAACTATGACGAAATCAAGTCAAATGAAACCTGCGGTACTTGAACTCTACCGACTGCAATGTGAGGTCTTATATGATCAGAGTTGACCCCGCGAACATAATCTGGGACGATGAAACTACGGGTTCTACTCTAGCCCAATAAGCATCGTAATCTCCATCGATGAAGAAAGTAATACTATCCACCCACCCAGCCTATCGTAGAGCATCTAGGTACTGATCGCCAATCAACCTATGTCTACCAAACATGTCCTCACAAGATAAAAGATCATATGGTATACGACGATCACCCATAATCTGATAAGCACGCCTCTCTCCCAAATACCACGTAGGCATAAATGCAGGTGTATGCAAAGCAACCTTACGTCTAGATAGTGAATACGCAACAATCAAGGGATGGTCGTCCTCCATAAGACCTGCATCTGCTAGATGAATCCAACATGAGGCCCAAGGTGTCCGAATGATGTTACCCCAACTACGCATATCAAGCTGTGACCTAGCCTCCATCAAGTCATTTTGTACACCTAAGTAAGCATGATGTACATACTGTATAGTCTCCCATTATCTCATCCTAGGGAAGTACTGCTCAATAGCCTGACTAGTCATGTCTTGGATGTAGGGATGCATGTTTGCTGTGTACTCGTAGTACCATAACGGATAAATATACCAAAAAGCATGCATCTGCTTGACATCGCCAAGTACAAATGAATCTAGTGCGGTATAAAGGGTGCCAAATATCGCTATGCCCCAATCAATAGTATGCAGCTAGTCTAGTCTGGCAAGAGATGCTAAATAGTCTAGTCTAACCGTACCTTTTTGGTTTGAAAAAAGGTCGAACCAAATAAGTACAGTAGAAATGCTCTAGGAACTGCATCCATCATATCGGCTCTAGCTATATAAGTGGTGATGTACTACTGCAGGTAAGTTAACTTAACAGAACCACTAGTGATGCAGGTAACATCTATCAGTGGTAGAAAAATAGTAAACAGATTGGGGAACTCGTATAAATCATTAAATGGAAAAGTTCGAAGGCCATGTCGTCCAATCTTAATGCCTGTGAACACGTAGAAATCAACTGGAGTAATACCAAGCTCAGAATATGGAAAATGAAATGTATGCGTGGTAGGCCACCACCTCTCAGCTAATGCTTGAATGAGAGGTCGATCAAAGGACAGGACAGACCTAACTGACAAAAAAAGACCAAAGAGGCTATCCTATAGCCTCTCAATAATAGGACTGGGAAGAGAGTCATAAAACTTAGCCCAACTATCCTGACAATAAATGTAATGGTCCTATAGATAATTTATGAATCAATAATTTTGGATAGAGTAACAGTTATTTAATATGATTATGTGATGTACATATAAAAATAACTAGATATATTAATGTGCAATTTATACCTGTACGGTTGTCAAAGAGGTTTCGGCTCTGTGCCGATAACCATCTGAAAGTTCATGTAGTTCATGTAGATTATCTGATGAAACTCCAGATGACGGCGGCACCTGACATCCAAACCTCCATTTAATGGGCGCCTGATGCCAAGCGCTCATTATGGGTGCCTGGCTCCAGGAGGCCCCCTCTCCTTCAAGGCTGAATATCACTAATCCATTGGAGTTGCCCTTATCTTCATTATTTTCAATTCCCGTTCAGATTCTCCGCCAAAATTTCAGTTTCCCCAAATTAATCATCAAGTCAGATCCTATTAGTACCAATCGTCTTTACTATATTTACTGCCAAGCAGCTCCTCTATCTTTATTATTTACACATCCCTCAAGTCTTAAAACCCTAGATTTAGTTTTTTTGCTCAATCGTTTGAAATGGCCTGAACAAAGCAAACAGCACAAATCCACAAGAGGGAAAGCTCTAAGGAAGCAACTGGCGACAAAGGCAGCTCGCTCGTCCGCTCCGGCCACCGGCAGCAAGAAGAAAGCTTACAGATTCAGGCCAAGAACCGTGGCACTTCATGAAATTTGAAAACACTATAAAACGAGATGGAGGAAATACTATCCGGATTTTACGAGAAATTCGAAAATCATAAAACTTGGACACCAGTGACAATGCCAAGAAGAAAAAATCGCATGGATCAATTACGATTGTTTTGAAAATGGATAGGCATTGCGAAGGTTGCTGCAATCAAGTCAAAAGACCTCTTTATGGATTCAATGGTTTGATCTTATATTTGGTTTGGTTCTTCTTTTGGGGGTTTTTCTTATTCTTATTCAACACCTTTTTAATTTGATTTAAGGACTTATTTTAATTACTGTTTTCTCTTCGGATTATCACGGTCGCTGATTTGAAGTGAAATCATTGTTTTTATCACCGATTTCACTAAATGTTTACATTTCATAAGTGTTTCAATCATTTGTTGGAAAATGAAAAAATGCTATGATTTTGGTTGGAACTAAAAAAGTAACCACGAACATTGAAAAAATCATGATTACTGTAATCGAAAAGGCGGATCCTATAAGGATCCAAGATCAGTTGCAAGAAAATTGAAGCACATGCATGTTGAGCTCATTTCTCCTATACCACCCAAAAACCCTGTTAAGCTAAACACGCCTATTACACAGCCAATTGAGATTGATTAATTCAATCAAATGTATTAATGTATACATCTAATCAGAAAAGTGAAGTGAAATCTTAATTAATATTATTATCTAAACCTATAATAATACTTCAAATTAATTAGACACTGATTGTTTAGTATTCAGAGATATGTGACCATGACGCAAAGGATTCTCTCATGGCACCTGAAGGTGGTGAAAGTGTTGCGAATGTGGCTTCTCATCTTTCAACTGCTCTTGCTCATATTGAAGCAGAGTTCCGTAAGTTTTCCTTCATCTTCAAACATGAACATAAATAGTAGATATTTCCTAAAAGGAATACCAATGATCCACCTATGTGTTGCTTTACTGCTTACAGTTTTAGCATATATGTGACCCACTATTACAGTCACACTATACTAGTTTTCTTATTTGTAAATGTGTAATAGATGTCCAAACTGTATTCAAACTGCACGGAAAATAACTGTGTTTTATTCCTTTTTAATTACCGAATGGGTTTGTTATATTTATAGACATGTTAAATACGAACTAAATCACATCAAATAATTGTTTTTGTTATTAAATGTGTTTTATTTCTCATTGATTAATATATAAAATGCATTATGGTATGAATGGAGATATTTTCTTTTAGCAACATAATGTTCCGTGAAATGATTTCTAATCCATATAGAGATTTTCTTTTTTTAAACATCTATTCTAAGTTGTGGAACAGTTCACATGCTATGTTTTAAAATATTTAAATACCCACTAACGTCCTACTATATTACTTTGCACTGTACAAATTTGATATTTTTCTCTAGATATGCTGAACATTTTGCCGGAGTTTTTACAATGCACAATGAAGCTTAGTTCTATTTTGAAATCTCATATTTCCACTTTTCTTTTTCTTTTTTTGTTCTGCAATTATATTTGGCATATACTAAAAAAAGATGATCGATTTTTCGCAGATGTGAAGTTATAATCGTGAGCCATAGCGATCCTCTTCAAATATTATAGACTCTTCTCAATGCAGTTAGAGAAAGTGATACTTCTACGGAGTCTAATATTTCATCAAGACTAAAAGCTATTATCAAGTATTTGAACTACACTCGAGTAAATTTGCATCCTCCTCGATATTTTATTGATGAAATATCCTTGTTTACACTGTTCATAGTGTTTATGCCTGCATATGCTCTCTAAATAAAATATGTTCACTTGTATGCAACATGGTTCATCGGGGTCTTTTAAAGATACTTCGTTCAAGAGGCTGGCCAAATCAAGTGCAATTATGGTTATTAATTTTGATAGCTCTCCCTATAGCAATAAGGACTATAGTTAGCAGTTTGGTTAGTTTACATTTATATTCGATGTTTTGTAACTATGTAAAACCTTATGAATGATGTGAACAGATAAATCTTTTTGTTATTTTGAAATATACATTTCTTTTGCTATTTTTAGAAAATATGAATAATTAAGGTTGTCATTAGTATAATCATTTTGTTTCAATTCAAATTAGTTTAAAATTTACAGATGTATTGTAGTAGTTTTTTTTTCTCATTTAAATTTTTTAACAACGGGCGAATACTACACGATGGATCTAGATTGAGATTTATTTAAGCTAGTGAAAATTTTGGTTAAATTCGAGCGCTTGTTCATTTTTAATCGAAATAAAACGTTGCAACAACGACTGAAAAGGAAAGTGAAAAAACTCTCTCTCTGTCCCGCTTATATTTTTGTAAGTGGTAATAAATTTATTTTATGTTGCATGATGATTGTTTGGCTATTATACTATATTATTAGTAGTAAGATATATTCTTGCCTATTGGAGCAGATGAGACCCAATATGTTACCGTGTATGAGCGGATGACCCTTTGTATGCGCGTCTGCCTTGAAGTAGACATTGTACATATTTTCTCATATGTATATTTGTTGTAGGTGATAGGTTGGAGGAATCCAAGAGGATTCCTCACTATGGTTGATGTTTATTTACACATATTGTTATATACGTTGTATTATGTGATATAAGATGTTTGGATGCCATGACTGGTATGATTGATGTGAATCTCCTTATTTAGTACTGTAGTATCATTGGGCCTATTTTTGGAATTCTAAAATACTAAAATAATGATTTTGATTTAAAAAGAATGTTTAAGTGATTTTTAAAGTTATATAAGTTTTAATAATGAGTTGTAAATTATTAAAAGAAGTGTTTAATTTGATGGAATCAAAATATGATTTTTAAAATATAGCATTAACTATTTTGTAAAATAAGTTAAATTGACAATTTTAACTTATTATAAATGGTTTATATATAAGATTTATAAAAGGGGCATTTCACTAGAAGGACAAACTTTGCAGTCCAATTAGTTTCTAGGACACACATCCACAGAAATTAGTTTCAAGGACAAAGTCAACAGAATAATTACTTTCAAGGACAAAGTCAGCATTCCAATTACATTCAAGGACATTATTTCATAGGTTTTTAGGCCTTAGAAACTAATTATTTTGCATTTTGTCCTTAAAAGTAATTATTTTAGTTGTGTGTCCTAGAAACTAATTGCACTTGCTAAAGAGACCCTTGTGGCTAATTTCCACATTTATAAAATTGATATTTTATAAATTAAAGTAATGGAATTATAAACGAGTTTTATAAGTGTTAAAATGAAGTTATAATTGAAATATTATAAGTAAATAAGATTTATAAAGTAAGGAAGTTTATAAAAGGAATATTATTAATAAAGAGATTTAATGAAATAAATTTTACAAATGTGCTTTATAAATATTAGAATGAGTTTATAATAAAAAAATTAAATGAATCTGCAATCGAAATTTAGAAATGAATTTATAATCGACTTTAATAATGAGATTACAAAAGAATAAATTTGTAAATAAAGAGATTTATAAGTAAATAAACTTATAATGGGAATTTGACATGTAAATGAGATAAACGGGAAATTGGTTAATAATGGAATTCTATAAATGGAAGTTGTTATAAAATAGAAATGTGAATTATAAACACTATTTTATAATGTGAGATCAATTTAATTTTATAAGCTAAATACGGATTTTTATAAAATGAAATATATTCATGTTTCTAAAGAGAATGTTCTTTAAATGAATGTTTTGGAAAGTGATAATTTAATAATGGAGTTTAAATGGTTTGAAAATAAAATGATTTGTAAATTTACTTATTAGTAAAATAAGTATATGGAATTGTTTTTTCCAAATACTAAAATATGGAAGTGGTTATGAATACTATCTTTTTTAAAGATAATTTGAAGTGAATAATTAGAAAGTGATTTGATTTATAAACGTTTAATAAAATCAGGCCTAGTGACTACTTATGCGCTAGATTTTGTTTGTTGCTTCGATAGTTAAATAACAGACTATCAAATTTGTCCATTTTAGTTTCTCAACTTGATGTAGCACTTAGTACGTAACTGACTATGTAGGCTTGATTATCGTTTGTGTTGAGAATGTTGATTCGTGTAGTGCGGAGTTATTACTCCAATCTAATGAGCTTCCTTCTTGGCCGAAGGATAACAAGTTGAAAGCTGGAAATGTGATAATTCTACGAGATTTGGTTTCTGTATGAGGTTGAGAAACGCTTTTGCGTTGTTGGTGCATAGAGATCAGGATCAGATTTATCTAAAAACCACTTCAAACCAACATATATGCGACGATTGTGCACATTGCTCGATGATATTAATAATTAGGATTTTTATACTGAAGGACTGCTTATTGATCATTTGGGGTTAAAATCCCAAAATACATATTGCAGGAGTAGTCTCTTCGTTATGAAATATCCAATGCAAGGGCTATCACTACTAATCCTATAGGATGTGGTAGGTGTGACGACCCTAGATTTTGGCCCTATTATTTTAATAAATATTTAATCTAATTAAATAAAAAGTAAACTGGTCATTTTTAAAATGAATAAATCTTTTGGAATAATTGCCATTTATTTATAATGGATTTGTATTTTAAAAAGGAAATTGATTTGGAGATTTAAAATAAATCTCTTAATAATATTTATAATAAAATTTATCTTATATAATTTAATTAAATACTTTGTTTTGTTAACATGTGATAAATAAATATATAGATGTGGACGATAATGTTTAAATTAAAATCTAAATCTATCAACGTAAAAATAAGTCAAATATATGAATATAACTTAAATGTTGACAGCTAAAATACAAATAGAAATAAATATAAATATAAGTAAGTAAACCATATTGAATATAACTTAAATATTGATAGTTAGAAATAAAATAAAAAAATAAAAGGAAACAAGGATTAAATAATTTTGGTAAACATACAACATAGATTTAAAATTGGTAAGAACAGAGTATAAAAACACAAGTGTATATGTGATATCCCGGAAATTTTAGCAATATCAATTTAATAATCTGTGATTAAAATTAAATTGATTTGATAAAATTTTGTTTATAAAATTAACTTGATTGAATAATTCAATTAAATAAATGTTTAATTGATAAATTTTATCTTTTAAAAGCTAATAAAATGATTTCCTATTTATAATGTATGTATATATATTTATATATATATTGTAATTGGATAAGTTTTGAATTGAAATTAATTAACAAATAAAATCTTGTTTTAAATCCTAATAATTCATTTTGATAATTTGAATTGTATAAGTAAATTTAAAATACACTTTTATATATAAACATTGTTTCATTTAAATAAGTTAAATAAGATAAGTGATATGTAATTTATAATTTCTTTTATAAATGATTTAAATTGAATAAATATGTTATTTTTAAATAATAATAATAATAAATGTGTAATTATAGATATGTTTTAAAAGACAATATTATTATTTTTAAAATTAAGTATGTTAATATAAATTAGTTTTAAAATTGGATTTTAAATGTATGAATAACATTTGAACTTGAATTTATTTTGAATTCAAATGAATTAACATATATGAATAACCATATTTAAATTATGTAAGCAAGTTTTCACTTTTATATAAATTGTTTCATTTCTTTTTCTTTAAAAAGAAATGCATAAACATTTTAAAAATGAAGATAAAATATATATACATGTATTTGATAAATAAAGAAAAGAGGATTTCATTAAATAAAAACAAATTAAAAATAAGTAACATGTGTATAATAACAAATGTTAACATTTTAAGCCACTAAAGGGACAAGTGTTGGCATATTAGTATGAGTTGAGACAAGTGTCCTTTTATTTTTAATTTTTCTTTTAATTTACAAATAAATCATTTTTATCTTACATAAAAACATGTTTTTCTTCATACTCATTCTTTTTTCTAATGTTCATTTTCTTCTAAGAAAAGATCTCAGCTGAAAACAAACCAATAACAATTTCTCAAAACCAAATCAATATCTTCAATCCACTCCACAAACAAATCAGAAATTCTTCTTCAAACAAAAAGCTTACCAGTATATTTTTCAAATCTGTTCTCCATAATCTAATCAGTAAACCCCTCTTAAAACAAAAGCCTGCAACTCAGTTTTTTTTTAATTCCAGAAGCATGCAAACCCTTCTTCATTCAAAAGTGAATTGAAAACCTGCCTGCATTTTTGTTCAAAACTGAGCATCTGCATTTCAAAATTGAGAAGAAACAAACATGCATGCATCTGCAAGTCTTCAAACCCAAGTATTTTCAAATTAAATCTGGGTTTAGCCTCTGCATTTCCACATTCTGGAAATTTAAAAAAAAAAAAAAAAAACAAGCTTGCCTGCATCCTGTAATCCCATTCAAAATGAAGTCTGCATTCTTTTAAAAACCTGGGGATGGAAAATGAAACCTGGGAATCAAGCCATTAAAGCATGCAACTGCAAATTTAAAGCCTTTTCCAATGTAAAGATTCAAATGCATATGGAGTTAAGCCTGCATACAAGTTTTAACAACAATGCACTCTGGTTTTTAAAATCAACAGAAGCTTTCAAAAACAGTTTGCAAACTTAGAGCTCTGTTCCATCTCTACTACAGGTGAGTAACATTACTGTTTTGAATATATAAGTTTATAAAATGGTTGCAATGCTTATCTCTGAAAAATAGTATGCTTGTGAGTATGTTTATAAGTAT
Organism: Allium cepa; assembly: GCA_030765085.1. Classification (NCBI taxonomy): domain Eukaryota; kingdom Viridiplantae; phylum Streptophyta; class Magnoliopsida; order Asparagales; family Amaryllidaceae; genus Allium; species Allium cepa. The sequence goes on along the minus strand of CM060931.1, from coordinate 749,234,041 downwards.
ATCTCTGTGCATGTATATGAATATTTGATTGTGTGCATGGTTGTGTGTCTGGATTGTTTGTTTTCTTTTCTGATTCCAGTTTCCAGGTTCAAGATCTGATCTTAAAACAATTTCTCTTGAATCAATCTTGATTTGAGTTTGAGTCTTGAACAAAATATGTTTATTATATCATAGTTTTTAGTTTAAAAACTTATTTAAGTTAAAATAACATTGCACTGTCTCTGGAAATTCTAAAACAACAGTATAAACTTAAATAAGTCAAATCCCAATTTAAATGTTTCATGGATTCAAGTATATGAATCGAAGGCTAAATCTAAAACTTGATTTTTGAAACCAGAATTACCATTCTTAGTATTGGGATTCTTGAGTATTGCTGTTTTTACTGGGAAATGGAAATGAAGGAATTTCTAATGATCTCGAGTATTTGGAGGGTTGGCTTTTCTTCTGGTGATGGATGGGTGATCAGTGGTGATGAGAAAAATGGTGGTTGTGGTGGAAGTTCACCGTGGTGATGGTGATTGATCGATTTGGTTTGAAAACCTAGTTTTGATAGGCTTTGGTATTTCCTTTTGCATTATTCCTCTGGAGGATCGAGTGCAACTAGTTTTGGTGTGATGGTTGCGGGGACCAAGACGAGCAAGGGGCCGGAGTTTCAGGTTCAACGCTGGTCGGAGGAGAGAGATCTCGCCGTTGACAGGTTTTGGGGTTTTGAAGCTTGTCTGCTGCCAGGTTTGGTTTGGGGGACTCGAACTTGATTTCGAGTTGATGGATGGTTAGTGATGGTCGTGATGTGTTTCAGGGATGATCGTCGTCTTGTTGGTTGATCAAGTGATGGCCGGAGGTGGCCATGGCCTCTGTGCATATGCACGGAACAGTGGGAGGTGACAGGAAGTTTTTTTGGGGTTTGCAGTTTTATGCTCGAAGTTTTTACTCGAGTAATTCGATGCTTTTACTCGAAGTGGGGTAGGGTTTTACCCGAAGTAAACCAAGGGAAGCTCGGGTTTAATTCCTGAGTTACAGGTTTTTGAAACCTGTAGCTTTAAAATTTAAAATTTGTTTTAAAAATCTGAAATGCAAGGTTTTAAAACATGGATTTAAACTTAAATTTAAAAAGTAAAGTTTTCAAGCTAAGATTTGAATTTCAGTTTTAAAATTTAATTCAAATTTCAAAAGAAAAGAAAGGTAGAATGTTTAAAACTTTAAAGAGGTATAATTGAATTGAATTTAAGGTTTAAAATTTGAAATAGAAGATTTAAACACAAGTTTAAATCTGGAAATAAGATTCAAGTTTGAATCAGGTTTGAAAATAAAAGAAGTCTTTTTGAAATATTTAAATAGCTTTTAATATTGAATTCTATTTTAAATATGATTGGTATCTTGGATAAATATGGGTTTTGATTCCTTTTATAAATTGAATAATTATTTAGCATAAGTTTTAAAAAGGTTTTAAAATGTTTAAAAACTTTGATAAGTTAAGTTTAGTTTTCATTTTAAATTTAAAATGAAATTTGGAAAACAAATTAAGTTGTTTTAAATTACTTTGATAATGATAAAGTAATCATTAATAAGAAATGTTTAGTTTAAAAGGAAATCAAAGTTTTAATGATTTTTGATTTATTAAATTAGTAAGGTAATTCATTGGGTAATTAATTTAATTATTTAATTAAATTAAGGGTTTGAAATAAATTAATTAAGGTTAATTTAATTTGTAATTAATATTAATTAATTTAAGTAAATTACTTAATAAAGGTAATTAAGGAATTTAAGATAAGTTAATGAAGGTCATTAACTAGGATTATTTATTAATTAATTAATGTAATTAATATTGATAATTATGTGGATTAATTAATTTAGTTAATCAATTATGGGACTTGATTAAGTATAATTATTTGTGGAAATAATTAAAAATATTAATTACTCTTTGTAATTAATTAATTTATTTGATTAGTTTTAAATTAATTAATTAAGTTTAATTAATTTGGAATAATCATTTAATGAATTGATAAGTAATCAAAGATGGATAATTACTTAGAGAAGTAATTAAAATAAGTAAATTATGGGAAGTAATTAATTAAAGTTGAGAAGAGTTTGAGATTAATTACTTGTGTAATTAATTTAAAGGTAATTTCTTTGTGAAAGTAATTAATAATTAATTACTTAGTGTAATTAATTTAAGCATTAATAAATTAAGTTTTGGAAATAATTAAATGATGTAATTAATTAAAGGAATTAATTACCAATAAGGTTAATCAAATGTGATTAATAAAGATAATTAATTATTAAATGTAATTAATTATTAAATGAAATTAATTTAGAAGTAATTAAGAAAGTAATTAAGGTTAGTTAATTACTAAAGTGATTAATAATTTTAGTTTAATTAAGGTTAATTACTTAATGTAATTAATCTAAATAAGTAATTAATTTAAATGTAATTAAGGATCATTAGTTAATATAATTAATGATGTAATTAAGGATTAATTAATTAAGATTAATTAAGCAATGATAAATGATTAAGGAAGTAATTAATTAATGTAATTAATTAAGGATTAATGTAATTAATTATAATTAATTAATTAATGAAGTAATTAAAGGCTAATTGCTGATTTTGGTTAAGGATAATTAATTTGTAAATTAATTAAGGATAATTACTTAAATGTAATTAAGAGATAATTAATCTAGGGTGATTAATTAAGATGATTAATTTGAGGATAATTATTTAATTGATTTGTAATCAATTAAGAGTTAAGTAAGCAAGATTTAAAATGATGAAGTAATTAATTTAATTCATTTTAAATTAATTAAAGAATAATTAATTAATTTAATTCACTTTAAATTAATTAGGATAGAAGTAATTAATTTAATTCATTTTAAATTAATTATAGATGGTGATTAAGTAAATCTTTGCTTATGAATGGATGATATGGTTTGACTTGAATGGTTTGAATCTCAGATATGAGATTACTATTGTGTGATATGGATGCATTGGTTGCATTGTGATGTATGAGTTATCTATGGGTGATGATAATATAGATTATCAATTTGTGATGATTACCTGTTTATGATAATAATGTTGATTATCTATTGTGATGATATTATCTATCTGTGTGTTTATAGATAGTTTAAATTGAATTGTTTTAAACTTAAAACAACTTGGACCTAAAAGACACGCATTGGATTTCGATGAGACCGGGATCGGGTTTCCATATTTGGACATCCGAAAACCACATCGATTCCAATTAACGTTAGGTCGTTATCCAAGTGGAGCGAGTGAAGACTCGAGGTGTAAGGGCTATACGTCAGTATAACTCTGTGGGTGATTCCGTAATGAGTTTGACGGAATAGTGCTTATAGATTCGAGATGGTGAATCAGAGTGCAAGGGCTATGGTCGTTGACTCTGAGGGTGATTCCAATAATGAGTGCAACGAGATAGTGCCTTCGGTTTCGTTCGAACCCGGAACGAACTTGTATGGATTGAATGCTTTCAGCACATCGTCAGGTGGACGATGAGCATTCTAAGATTTGATGTCCTATAAAGGTAATCGTAACCTCAAGCCTCATCAACCGGGAATGGCTAAAACAGGGGAGGTGCAGCAAGGCTTCGTGGGTAGCCCCCACTTGAGAGCAAGATTGATCCCTGTCTAGAGGTCCCTTTTTATTCGGCTTAGTGGGCAGTTGGAATTGCGCACCAACTGCGGGGTTGTCTTGTTCGGAACTATTCAGTAAGGAATGGGTCCGGCCTTGTGTTGCAGGGGAGTTAGGGTGGCTCCTCGGTACGTTGATCTAGGCCACGTACTGTGACGGGCGGTACCCCAGTAGCCCTGCCATTGTATGGAATCCAAAATCCAATAAGTGCCAACGGTTTTGATTGTATTACCCACTTTTGTGGCTAGTAGCTGGAATTTAATAGATGTAACAATTTCGGCTATTTCATATTTATTTGAAAACCCTAGACACTATTATAATATCATCGGATTTCCTATCAAATGTTTTGGTTAGCGTAAGGTAAAAACTTGTCCATGTTTATGTGTGGGAAGTCTTACGTGATACCTTTCTTTTCAAAAGGTTTTTGAAAGTTAAGCAACTTTAACCTGTTACTCACACCAGACCCATGTCTGACCCGGAGTTTATTTTTGTTTTTCATAAACTCTTGGGTACTCAAATTTTTACGAGTAGCCAAGGGAATCAGGTTTGCTTTGACGAATATTGGAGGAGCAAATGGAGCAGGAGGCTTCTGCGTTAGATAGAGTATTCCGCTGTGTGTTCTGTGTTGTCTCTGGATTGTATTATGATGTAAATACTAGACAGGTGTTTATAACTGTCTAGTATGTGTTGTATATCTGTGTACTCTGATAGTGGTTGTAAACTATGTAATATTTTATGTTATTAATATAATTTATTCGTTCCGCTGTTTAGATTCTGATGTTGTTTTTCTTCTTCTCTTCCTTCTTTTCTTCTTCTATCCCTTTCTTTCTTAATTCATGACGCGAATTTCCTGGTGTATGGAAGTTGGGTCGTCACAGTGGTATCAGAGCTGTAGGTTGAGTGAATACCTAGGCTCTGTAGTGGTGTCTTTCTTGAGAGAGCGTATTTGTAGTTTTGATATATATCTATATATATTTATTATTTCTACCTATCTGTTGGGTTACCTGTTCAGGTATTCCAATATAAGTTATAAAGGTAGATAAGGTAGTGGTGTGTGTAACACGATGACTACCATTGGTTGGAGTTTGAATGTTTGAGGTTGGAAGTGTATTTGTTGAGACTGTAGACCTAATACCGTCTCAAGTGAGTTATGCAGTGTGTAGAGATTTCATCGATCCCTGAAGGTAACCTGTTAAGGTTCAGAGTTCATCTTTGAAGATGGATGAGTAGAGTTTGGATCGATTGGTTGGCAGAAGTGTGTGATGGTATTTTGATAACTCAGGAAGTGGTAGCTGCGTGATGAGATGCAGTGACATTGGATTGTATCCGAAGATGTTTTCTTTGGAACAAGTTAAGAAGGTGTGTCTGCTTTGGTGGTGTGGCTGAGTTCAGCTAGATGTTTGTGTTTGGCTTTGAGGTCCGAGTTTCTCGAAGAACTTCAGCTGAAGAAGATTTGGCATTGGAGTCAGCAGTGCAACTCGGAGTGTCTTTGTTGGCAGAAGTTGACTGGCTGAGTAGTTTCTGAAGGTGGAATTCAGAAGCAGCAGAGTGGATCTGTTTCTGCGATGGATTGACTAGTTAAGAGTGAGCTGTTCTGTTTGGTAAAGAGAGAACAATTTTCTTTGGAATTGGTCTAGATTGATCGCAAAAGTGACTTGCGATAGGTTGAGTGTTCTTTTGAGGCATTGAAGGATTTCTTGTGATAGTGTTTGGTGAATCAACTCAGGATAGATCAGAGTTGTGCAGCGGAAGCAGTTTGAGAATGTTTCTGTTTGTCTTTTCCTAGAAGAAGTGAGTTTGTTCTTCTGATGTTTGAAGAGTTGAGTTGGTAATCTTAGTCTTGGTTGATCTTGAGGAAATCGTTGTGTTGGATTGTTTTTGGTCCTGCCTGTTTCTTTTGGGGTATCAGCAAGAGTTAAACCGATCAATTTGGATGTAGGTAGCCCAGGATCGTTAGAAGATTTTGTGGTTAAGAGACGAAGGAATTTGGATTCCGGAGTCGGAGATTTGATTTGGTTAAGTTTTCTCCGATCCAGGAAGCTATAAGTTTTGGGTGAGTCTGAGAAGCTAGCTCCAAAGTGTTTTGGGATCTCTTTTGTGATTTGGTTGGATTGGTGTTTAGATTTCAGGAATTGAATTGCTCGTTTGGATAATTGGATTTGGTGAGATTCACGTATCTCTGAGGGAGTACGTGTATGAGTTAGCTCTGGTTGTGGAACCAGCTGTTCAGGAAGGTTTGGTGGTTGAGTCAGACTCGTCCGTAGTCTGATATGTTGTTTAGTTCTGTAGATCTAGATGAGTGGAAGCTCTATAGCTTCGTAGTTTTGATTGTTTAGATTCTGTAGGGCGAGTATCCCGGTATATATATATACTTGGGGAAACTCGAGAAAAATTTATCCAGAATTTTATCTGGATAATTAAATTTGTTTGATTAGATAAATTGGTTGCTATGGTTGATAGCATATGATTGATGTATGCTTGTGATTTAAAATTTTAAATTTTAAATGGGTTATTAAATTACCTTTGCTTTTAAATTTCGGGGACGAAATTCTTTTAAGGGGGGAGGAATGTGATATCCCGGAAATTTTAGCAATATCAATTTAATAATCTGTGATTAAAATTAAATTGATTTGATAAAATTTTGTTTATAAAATTAACTTGATTGAATAATTCAATTAAATAAATGTTTAATTGATAAATTTTATCTTTTAAAAGCTAATAAAATGATTTCCTATTTATAATGTATGTATATATATTTATATATATATTGTAATTGGATAAGTTTTGAATTGAAATTAATTAACAAATAAAATCTTGTTTTAAATCCTAATAATTCATTTTGATAATTTGAATTGTATAAGTAAATTTAAAATACACTTTTATATATAAACATTGTTTCATTTAAATAAGTTAAATAAGATAAGTGATATGTAATTTATAATTTCTTTTATAAATGATTTAAATTGAATAAATATGTTATTTTTAAATAATAATAATAATAAATGTGTAATTATAGATATGTTTTAAAAGACAATATTATTATTTTTAAAATTAAGTATGTTAATATAAATTAGTTTTAAAATTGGATTTTAAATGTATGAATAACATTTGAACTTGAATTTATTTTGAATTCAAATGAATTAACATATATGAATAACCATATTTAAATTATGTAAGCAAGTTTTCACTTTTATATAAATTGTTTCATTTCTTTTTCTTTAAAAAGAAATGCATAAACATTTTAAAAATGAAGATAAAATATATATACATGTATTTGATAAATAAAGAAAAGAGGATTTCATTAAATAAAAACAAATTAAAAATAAGTAACATGTGTATAATAACAAATGTTAACATTTTAAGCCACTAAAGGGACAAGTGTTGGCATATTAGTATGAGTTGAGACAAGTGTCCTTTTATTTTTAATTTTTCTTTTAATTTACAAATAAATCATTTTTATCTTACATAAAAACATGTTTTTCTTCATACTCATTCTTTTTTCTAATGTTCATTTTCTTCTAAGAAAAGATCTCAGCTGAAAACAAACCAATAACAAGTTCTCAAAACCAAATCAATATCTTCAATCCACTCCACAAACAAATCAGAAATTCTTCTTCAAACAAAAAGCTTACCAGTATATTTTTCAAATCTGTTCTCCATAATCTAATCAGTAAACCCCTCTTAAAACAAAAGCCTGCAACTCAGTTTTTTTTTAATTCCAGAAGCATGCAAACCCTTCTTCATTCAAAAGTGAATTGAAAACCTGCCTGCATTTTTGTTCAAAACTGAGCATCTGCATTTCAAAATTGAGAAGAAACAAACATGCATGCATCTGCAAGTCTTCAAACCCAAGTATTTTCAAATTAAATCTGGGTTTAGCCTCTGCATTTCCACATTCTGGAAATTTAAAAAAAAAAAAAAAAACAAGCTTGCCTGCATCCTGTAATCCCATTCAAAATGAAGTCTGCATTCTTTTAAAAACCTGGGGATGGAAAATGAAACCTGGGAATCAAGCCATTAAAGCATGCAACTGCAAATTTAAAGCCTTTTCCAATGTAAAGATTCAAATGCATATGGAGTTAAGCCTGCATACAAGTTTTAACAACAATGCACTCTGGTTTTTAAAATCAACAGAAGCTTTCAAAAACAGTTTGCAAACTTAGAGCTCTGTTCCATCTCTACTACAGGTGAGTAACATTACTGTTTTGAATATATAAGTTTATAAAATGGTTGCAATGCTTATCTCTGAAAAATAGTATGCTTGTGAGTATGTTTATAAGTATATCTCTGTGCATGTATATGAATATTTGATTGTGTGCATGGTTGTGTGTCTGGATTGTTTGTTTTCTTTTCTGATTTCAGTTTCCAGGTTCAAGATCTGATCTTAAAACAATTTCTCTTGAATCAATCTTGATTTGAGTTTGAGTCTTGAACAAAATATGTTTATTATATCATAGTTTTTAGTTTAAAAACTTATTTAAGTTAAAATAACATTGCACTGTCTCTGGAAATTCTAAAACAACAGTATAAACTTAAATAAGTCAAATCCCAATTTAAATGTTTCATGGATTCAAGTATATGAATCGAAGGCTAAATCTAAAACTTGATTTTTGAAACCAGAATTACCATTCTTAGTATTGGGATTCTTGAGTATTGCTGTTTTTACTGGGAAATGGAAATGAAGGAATTTCTAATGATCTCGAGTATTTGGAGGGTTGGCTTTTCTTCTGGTGATGGATGGGTGATCAGTGGTGATGAGAAAAATGGTGGTTGTGGTGGAAGTTCACCGTGGTGATGGTGATTGATCGATTTGGTTTGAAAACCTAGTTTTGATAGGCTTTGGTATTTCCTTTTGCATTATTCCTCTGGAGGATCGAGTGCAACTAGTTTTGGTGTGATGGTTGCGGGGACCAAGACGAGCAAGGGGCCGGAGTTTCAGGTTCAACGCTGGTCGGAGGAGAGAGATCTCGCCGTTGACAGGTTTTGGGGTTTTGAAGCTTGTCTGCTGCCAGGTTTGGTTTGGGGGACTCGAACTTGATTTCGAGTTGATGGATGGTTAGTGATGGTCGTGATGTGTTTCAGGGATGATCGTCGTCTTGTTGGTTGATCAAGTGATGGCCGGAGGTGGCCATGGCCTCTGTGCATATGCACGGAACAGTGGGAGGTGACAGGAAGTTTTTTTGGGGTTTGCAGTTTTATGCTCGAAGTTTTTACTCGAGTAATTCGATGCTTTTACTCGAAGTGGGGTAGGGTTTTACCCGAAGTAAACCAAGGGAAGCTCGGGTTTAATTCCTGAGTTACAGGTTTTTGAAACCTGTAGCTTTAAAATTTAAAATTTGTTTTAAAAATCTGAAATGCAAGGTTTTAAAACATGGATTTAAACTTAAATTTAAAAAGTAAAGTTTTCAAGCTAAGATTTGAATTTCAGTTTTAAAATTTAATTCAAATTTCAAAAGAAAAGAAAGGTAGAATGTTTAAAACTTTAAAGAGGTATAATTGAATTGAATTTAAGGTTTAAAATTTGAAATAGAAGATTTAAACACAAGTTTAAATCTGGAAATAAGATTCAAGTTTGAATCAGGTTTGAAAATAAAAGAAGTCTTTTTGAAATATTTAAATAGCTTTTAATATTGAATTCTATTTTAAATATGATTGGTATCTTGGATAAATATGGGTTTTGATTCCTTTTATAAATTGAATAATTATTTAGCATAAGTTTTAAAAAGGTTTTAAAATGTTTAAAAACTTTGATAAGTTAAGTTTAGTTTTCATTTTAAATTTAAAATGAAATTTGGAAAACAAATTAAGTTGTTTTAAATTACTTTGATAATGATAAAGTAATCATTAATAAGAAATGTTTAGTTTAAAAGGAAATCAAAGTTTTAATGATTTTTGATTTATTAAATTAGTAAGGTAATTCATTGGGTAATTAATTTAATTATTTAATTAAATTAAGGGTTTGAAATAAATTAATTAAGGTTAATTTAATTTGTAATTAATATTAATTAATTTAAGTAAATTACTTAATAAAGGTAATTAAGGAATTTAAGATAAGTTAATGAAGGTCATTAACTAGGATTATTTATTAATTAATTAATGTAATTAATATTGATAATTATGTGGATTAATTAATTTAGTTAATCAATTATGGGACTTGATTAAGTATAATTATTTGTGGAAATAATTAAAAATATTAATTACTCTTTGTAATTAATTAATTTATTTGATTAGTTTTAAATTAATTAATTAAGTTTAATTAATTTGGAATAATCATTTAATGAATTGATAAGTAATCAAAGATGGATAATTACTTAGAGAAGTAATTAAAATAAGTAAATTATGGGAAGTAATTAATTAAAGTTGAGAAGAGTTTGAGATTAATTACTTGTGTAATTAATTTAAAGGTAATTTCTTTGTGAAAGTAATTAATAATTAATTACTTAGTGTAATTAATTTAAGCATTAATAAATTAAGTTTTGGAAATAATTAAATGATGTAATTAATTAAAGGAATTAATTACCAATAAGGTTAATCAAATGTGATTAATAAAGATAATTAATTATTAAATGTAATTAATTATTAAATGAAATTAATTTAGAAGTAATTAAGAAAGTAATTAAGGTTAGTTAATTACTAAAGTGATTAATAATTTTAGTTTAATTAAGGTTAATTACTTAATGTAATTAATCTAAATAAGTAATTAATTTAAATGTAATTAAGGATCATTATTTAATATAATTAATGATGTAATTAAGGATTAATTAATTAAGATTAATTAAGCAATGATAAATGATTAAGGAAGTAATTAATTAATGTAATTAATTAAGGATTAATGTAATTAATTATAATTAATTAATTAATGAAGTAATTAAAGGCTAATTGCTGATTTTGGTTAAGGATAATTAATTTGTAAATTAATTAAGGATAATTACTTAAATGTAATTAAGAGATAATTAATCTAGGGTGATTAATTAAGATGATTAATTTGAGGATAATTATTTAATTGATTTGTAATCAATTAAGAGTTAAGTAAGCAAGATTTAAAATGATGAAGTAATTAATTTAATTCATTTTAAATTAATTAAAGAATAAGTAATTAATTTAATTCACTTTAAATTAATTAGGATAGAAGTAATTAATTTAATTCATTTTAAATTAATTATAGATGGTGATTAAGTAAATCTTTGCTTATGAATGGATGATATGGTTTGACTTGAATGGTTTGAATCTCAGATATGAGATTACTATTGTGTGATATGGATGCATTGGTTGCATTGTGATGTATGAGTTATCTATGGGTGATGATAATATAGATTATCAATTTGTGATGATTACCTGTTTATGATAATAATGTTGATTATCTATTGTGATGATATTATCTATCTGTGTGTTTATAGATAGTTTAAATTGAATTGTTTTAAACTTAAAACAACTTGGACCTAAAAGACACGCATTGGATTTCGATGAGACCGGGATCGGGTTTCCATATTTGGACATCCGAAAACCACATCGATTCCAATTAACGTTAGGTCGTTATCCAAGTGGAGCGAGTGAAGACTCGAGGTGTAAGGGCTATACGTCAGTATAACTCTGTGGGTGATTCCGTAATGAGTTTGACGGAATAGTGCTTATAGATTCGAGATGGTGAATCAGAGTGCAAGGGCTATGGTCGTTGACTCTGAGGGTGATTCCAATAATGAGTGCAACGAGATAGTGCCTTCGGTTTCGTTCGAACCCGGAACGAACTTGTATGGATTGAATGCTTTCAGCACATCGTCAGGTGGACGATGAGCATTCTAAGATTTGATGTCCTATAAAGGTAATCGTAACCTCAAGCCTCATCAACCGGGAATGGCTAAAACAGGGGAGGTGCAGCAAGGCTTCGTGGGTAGCCCCCACTTGAGAGCAAGATTGATCCCTGTCTAGAGGTCCCTTTTTATTCGGCTTAGTGGGCAGTTGGAATTGCGCACCAACTGCGGGGTTGTCTTGTTCGGAACTATTCAGTAAGGAATGGGTCCGGCCTTGTGTTGCAGGGGAGTTAGGGTGGCTCCTCGGTACGTTGATCTAGGCCACGTACTGTGACGGGCGGTACCCCAGTAGCCCTGCCATTGTATGGAATCCAAAATCCAATAAGTGCCAACGGTTTTGATTGTATTACCCACTTTTGTGGCTAGTAGCTGGAATTTAATAGATGTAACAATTTCGGCTATTTCATATTTATTTGAAAACCCTAGACACTATTATAATATCATCGGATTTCCTATCAAATGTTTTGGTTAGCGTAAGGTAAAAACTTGTCCATGTTTATGTGTGGGAAGTCTTACGTGATACCTTTCTTTTCAAAAGGTTTTTGAAAGTTAAGCAACTTTAACCTGTTACTCACACCAGACCCATGTCTGACCCGGAGTTTATTTTTGTTTTTCATAAACTCTTGGGTACTCAAATTTTTACGAGTAGCCAAGGGAATCAGGTTTGCTTTGACGAATATTGGAGGAGCAAATGGAGCAGGAGGCTTCTGCGTTAGATAGAGTATTCCGCTGTGTGTTCTGTGTTGTCTCTGGATTGTATTATGATGTAAATACTAGACAGGTGTTTATAACTGTCTAGTATGTGTTGTATATCTGTGTACTCTGATAGTGGTTGTAAACTATGTAATATTTTATGTTATTAATATAATTTATTCGTTCCGCTGTTTAGATTCTGATGTTGTTTTTCTTCTTCTCTTCCTTCTTTTCTTCTTCTATCCCTTTCTTTCTTAATTCATGACGCGAATTTCCTGGTGTATGGAAGTTGGGTCGTCACAGTATATACAACATAACTTTAACATTTGTAAACAAAGCATAAGTTAAAGCAAGAAAATAAGACCTGACAAACACTTGTATATGGAGTACAAGCTAAAGTATAAAATGGAACAAGTCCAAAGAAAAGTAAAACCTGAGACAAATATGTACATGAGTTCAAGCTAGATAATAACAAAACATAATATCTTCACTTGCAAGCTAAGTATTTACCTGCAAAGTGTATATTTTCGTTCAAAATATTTATGTACAGCTAAACAAAATTATAGTTCGTAAACGAATTAAGAAACAAAGCATTTAAATGCTTTCATCTCAACCACCAACATTTATTCAGCCGAAATTTGAAACATCACTTCAATAATCACAGTAAGTAAACACACAAGAAAAAAAATCTCTGATCAACAGGTTGAAGCTGTACCAGTTATAGCCTACCACTGTTCAAGCTACTTCTTTATATATCACCTTATTCTAGTTTGTTCCAGAAACTTAGTTAACCTGAGAAGTAAACCTGAAAAAAAGAAGAAGAAAGGGTAGCAACATAGGTATGCAAATTAAAATAACATCTCAATTAAACAAAGTAAAGAAGGATCAAAAGGGAATTGTTCTTTGTTCAAAAACAAGCAGGTGAGTAACTTAACCCAGCCTCCTATGTTTTTAGTGAAATGCCTGTCAGTAAACTTTTAAATTTAAAGACTTAAGTAACGAAATAGATGATGCATGTGAATCAAGGTGATGATTTCTTTGCATATTTGTATGTATGTAAGCTTTGTGTATTTTTGTTGTTGATTTTTAAACATCCGATTTCTTAGTTTAGGCCTCTGTTTAAAACTGTAAACATAAAACACCTCCAAAATTGATGCATTTGACATATGGTTAACTTGTAATGCATGTTAGAAAATGTGTTTGAATAATTGTCTTAAATTCTGAGACAAGTGTATATGAATGAAGATACTGTAATGGGTTGTGCATGTCTAAAATTCAAACAAGTGAAGATTTTCCAGGTTTACAGGCCTTTGATTAGTTTAAAAATCATTTCCATTTCCCTAACTCATTTTGGACAATAATTTCTTAACAAAAGATGTAAATTTAAACAAGATTCAAACCTTAAAAATAGATTAAAGTTAAACATAGCAAATCTTCACAAGAAATTTTGGATTACAGATAAAGTTTCAAATATGATAAATTTCAAACATCATAATTTATTTTTCCAGGATTATAACTCGAACTCACTTTGAAAGTAATGAATTTTAAAACTAAAATTAAGATTTTTAATATTGCATTAAGTTAGCAATATGGGAATGTTTGGAAACTTGTTTTTGGGAAATCCTGTTTGATCTAGATGATCGGGAAGGTCTTGGTTCCCTCTGGAGACGGTGGAGTGATCGGGAAGGCTGGGAAAATTATGGGGTGGAGCTCCGGATCACCGTGGCGGCGGCGGTAAGTCATGGAAGTTTTAAACCCTAGTTTTGTCGAGTTCGGGAAATTAGCCACTGTGGTTTTTTGGGTGCATCGAGTTGCACATGGTTAAGGGAAGTAGTTGTGAGGATGGTATCGAGCTTCCTGTCAAAGTATGGGAAGTGATGGAGATCGGGGTGGTCGTCGGCAAGGAAGGTTTGTCGATGAAGATAAATTCCAGTTTGCACCTGATTGTTCATTTTTGATTTAGAGTAAGTATTTAGCAATCAGGTTGGTCGAATAGAGAGTAGGGGTCGTGGACGACTTGTCAGTGATGGTGGCCTTGGTCGGAGGCGGGTCAGGTAGCTGTGCACGTGTATGCGTTTCTGTACGTGTATGTGGGGGTTCTGTGTTTCGTGGCTTTGGGGTTGATGGTGCCGTACTCAGGATCGATCTCGAGTTTGATCGAGTGGTGTTGGAGATTGGTTGGCACGGGATGATGATGAGTTGGACTTGGGTAATGGTAGTGGTGGGCTCGAATCTGTTTTAGTATTAGGCTTAGTTGATGAATTAATCAAGTATTAAAAGATTATCAAAAGGAAATGAGTTTCAAGGAAATACAAAACAAAGTTCTAAAAAGTATTGCTAAATTTTAAGCTAGTCTTTTCTTTTCCCAAAGTGAAATGTTTAAATTTTGGTGGTTTAGAAATCTTTTTATAGAAGATTAATCCTTATATGATTTTAAGGGTGATTTAAATGATGTTAGTAATAAAGTATAATCCATTTAATCGATTAAGGAAATTAGTAATTAGTTGTGTTATCAATTTAAGGAAATAAATTATTAATATGATTATTTAATTAAGTTATTAATTAAAGATGATTATTTTATTACGGATAATCACTTAATGAAATTAATTAATAACAATTACTTAATGTAATTCATTAAAGGATTAATCTGTTAAGAGTTGATTAATTTAAGTAGAAATTAAGGATCAAATTAATTTATGATCAAGGTTAATTAATATAGGATAACTAACAAATTGGATAATTACTTGATGAAAGTAATTAAAGGTAAAGTACTTAAGGTAAAGTAATTAGGATAATTTACTTAATTTAATTAATTAATTCAAGGGATAATTAATTAAATAAGTAAATTTATTAAGGGTTAATAAAATTGATAAGTGTGATTAATTAAAGGAATCTTTATCAATGTAAAGTAATTAAAGAGTAGTAAATTACTGAATTAGATCAATCAAGGTTGGTTAATTAAAATGGTAAATAAATTGAAGGCTAATTACCTGAATCTAATTAGAGAGGATAATTAGGGGATAATTAATTAATGATTTGTAATTAATTATTGTGATGTAAGCAAGATTAAAAATGATTAAAGTAATCAAGATGATTTAGTTAGTAATGGGGGACTAATTTATCTTGCTTACGAACGATTGTTTGTTTTGGATTATCTGTTATCCCTGATGTGTGATTGTGATGCTTGTGGAATGAAATGTTTTGTAATATGATATGTTGGGTTGAACAGAGATAATGTGGATATCTATGATAAATTGTTGTGAGATAGTGACATCTAGTATTTAAAATTTAATCACTTGAATAACTTGGGTTAAGATGACATTGGAATTCGAAGAGACCGGAGTTCGGGTACTAGTTAATACCCGAAACCACTTCGATTCTTTATAAGTTGATATGTGAAATCAATAGGCTGGGATGGAATGATTTAAGTGAATTGGACCACTTAGTCTAAGTTTGGTACCTAGAAATTTATGTGTAAAATAAGTGATGTCTATAGCAACTTGTGTAGTTGTAAATTGATATAAGTACCCCGAGTTTATACAAGTTGTAGGCTTTTGTATACTATGTTAATTGGGTTTACTCACGCTGGTTTCCAGCCTGACCCGGGTGTTACTTTGATATAATGCTCGAGTCAGACCGAGTATTACAGATTTTCAGGTAGGTACGTTCTAGAGCTCAAGAGGCGAGTTGGATGGCAAGAGCGTATAGAGTATTTCTGCTGTATAATATTGTTGTGTATCTGGGACGTGATAATTGAGTATATTCAAAGTCTGAGTATATGTGACTCTGATGTATTAAATGTAATCGACAGATATATTATTCTTTTGTAAACTGTTATTATTTATTATTATATTTTATCCGCTGCGAATGTGAGATGTTGTTTCTGTTCTTCTTTTTCTTCTATCTCTTTCTTCTTTCTTCTTAATTTTCTGGGATTTTTGGGATCGAAAATTTTGGGTCGTTACATTTGGTATCAGAGCTGAAGGTTAAGCAAAAATCTTAGCTATGGTGGGTGTACTCATTAAGGATGGGGTCAATGGTACCCTAGAATGAGTTGAGTGTGTGTGTGTGTGTGTGTGTGTATATATATATGAGAGAGCGTACTTGTTATTTTCTTATATAAAGATTTTAAACGATTTCATATAAGATTATATTTTGATATATAAAGCAATGTTTCACTTTAATAAATATTAAGCAAATTGACTGTTAAATTATTAGAATAAAATTAGGAAGTAATATAATACAACCAAACTGAAATTAAATAAAGATAAGTTTGAAATGGATTCGAACTGAAATTGAAATCTTGAATTGAAAAGTATTTCAGAATAAGATGATAATGGATGGTTTTAGATATGATAATCTTGGTTATTATCATAAGTGATTGTTGTGTGTTTAATAATAAGATGTGATTAAACATTTAAGTAAAGTATGAATTATAAATTTGAAACTGAAAATACCTAAATTGTGAAATTTTAAATCTGGGTCCAGAAATTGAAACTTGTTTCAAAGTGCTAAAAGAAATAATACATAAGTATTAGTTGAATAAATGAGACTTGTTGCAAACAATGGGTTGTTTGAAAATTTGATTTGAATTTAAATCAAAGGTGGTTTAAAATTTTAAAGCATGGCTGGGAGGGCCAAGAAATAAATATGAATATATGTATGGATATACATGATATCAAAGATAATTTGAAATAAACTCTAAGGTGTTGAGTTTTGATTTTTCCTGAAGTGTGATGTAAAAACCCAGAGTGATATAAGTTTTGAACTTATAAGAGGGAAAGAATTTTGAAATTTGAAGTGGGAATTCAAATTGAGTAAGGTTGATTGGATAAAGTAAATTGAAAATTTAACTTTGGGAAGGTTAAATAAGTGTAGAACAAGCAACCTGAATTGGAAATTTGAAGATGAAATTGGAATTTAACTTAGAAAGTTAAATGGTTGATTAGAATTGGGAATTTGTGTGATCTCAAAACGGGTTTGAGATTTAAAATTGAAAATGGATGGACGTTTTAAAATAAATTGGATGACATCATCCTATTGTTAATGAAAATCTTTAAATTGTGAATTGGTTTGGTTTAAATGAAATAAAAACGAAGTGTGGTGATATATCCATTATTGAGAAAAAGGGAAGTTAAATTTTAATTTGAACTTAAGGATATGGAATTACTTTGAACTAAAAATTTAAATAATTGAATTTGTAAATTAAAATTGTTTAAGAACTGGCTTCAAAACTGGAAGATAAAATTTAGTAATAAATTAAAATTTTAAAAGAAATTGTATTGAATTCTTATTTGAACCTTGAAATACATAAGTAAAGATAATTTAAAATGGAATTTTGAGAATTGGACTCAGAAATTAAATTGTAATTTTTTTTAATAAAGGTTAGTTTAGTTTAAAGGGTTAAACCAACCTTAAATAATTTAACTCGAATTTATATAATTCGAGATGGTTTAGAATTGAGAATTAATTCAACTTGATTTGGGAATAAATCAAGTCCAATGGAAATTGGTGTTATTTAAAATTGGAATTGGGTCAATTTAAATGGAAGTGGAAATTTAAATTGAATTGTTGGGAAAGTGAGCAGTTTTGACTCTGGACTATTTTCAATATAAATTGTTTGATATAAACTTATTTTTCTAAGCTATTAAATATATACAACCTTTCTCTCTTAAAGCCAAATTATTTTACACTTGTTTTACAATTATTTTTGGAGCTATTTAACCATTTTTCAACTTTTTCCTAAACTAATTACTATTTTCAACTATTTCACAAATTAATTTCTATTTTACAACTATTTTGCAATTATTTAAAATTCCTGAAACTATTCAACTATTTTTGACTATTTTACAATTAGTTACCTATTTTATAGCTATTTTGCAAACTAATAATTATTATTCAACTATTTACCTATTTTTCAATTTTCAAGCTATTTCCTAAACTGGTCAGAGTTCAAATTGTTATTGATTTAAATACCCAACTGAGATAAGGATTGAAGTGATAATTCAATGAGAATTAAGGCAATTGTTAAGAAGTGAAAAGGGAATTAAAGGAAATGTGAATAGAAATGGAATTGATTTGGCTGATAATCAACAAAAATAAATACGTAGGATGTACGTATATTATTCTATTCGCATAATGATTTGATCCAGATTCGAGCACAGAATTTCGAGATAGTTTATCGATCTGAGTTGGGATTTTTCACTCGATTTTCGACGGCGAACCTGGATATGGATTGTTGATTGGTTCTGGATATTCTCTATCATAGTTATGGATATGCAAGGAGAATGACGGTTTTCTGATCAAGAAACCAGATCTGTGTCCGCACTAGAAAGTCGGGTGGACGTTACTAGTTCGGAAGTGAAATTGGTGATCGAGTGAGCGATCAGGTTGATATAGCGTACAAATGGTATGTGTACATCATACGGATTTGAATGAAATTGATATTGGAAAGAGAAATTAAATTGGGATATTTGGTTTTGAATAAACAAAGTTATATATCTTTGTTATATATAAGATGAAACTTCCCTTGTTGAATCTATTGCTGGAAGAAAGAATTTTTGAAGGTGTTTGAAGTATAAAAGGAGTTTTATACAAATTTAAAAGGATCCAAAGTTTTTAAAAAATTATACATATCCATATATATAAAGGATCTTATGAGGATTTTGAAAAATGATTTTGAGGAAAGGTTTTGGGAACCTATGGATTTAGAAAGGCTTTTGGTTTTTGGGTAAAATCAATATTGAGATTTGGAAAAGCCTACTATGAAATTATCGATTTTGGGAATCGATTTTGTGTAAAGGAGCTTTGTATGAGATCATACTAGGTGTATGATTTGAAAGATACTATATTGTATAGTATAAAGTGTTTTGATGATGGCTCTGGGGAAAAAGGCGCTCCCTTCAAATGAACTTCTCAGGAGTGCCACCGTGTGGTGCTGCCTTGAGCCCCAAGGGGGGGTTCTAAAGTTGATCTTGTGAGGAGTCCGGACAAACTAGTTCCTGAGGATTATTGGGTAGCGAAAGTCGAGGGCGCTGATGCCTACAGGGGCATTTGGGTTATGCTGTGACGATAGTGTAACTCGATGTCACTACGATCTATTGTGTGTGGACCATAGTGAAAATCGTGTGGAGGATGAGTGCCAACGGTCTACACTTGATTTTGCTGGGAAGGCAACGCAACATCGGTAGACTGTGATCTATGGTCAAGTGGAGTGGAGAAGTTTCATTCTTTTGGCAGCGAAATTCGAGAGCGCCGATGCCAACAGTTATATGGGTTTTAGCTGTGATAGCTACGTAACTCCAGTTGTAGTTGCGATCTGTAGCTGGTTCCATGGTGTAATCGAGGGGCGCAGAGGCCTACAGTTATCTATGGATTTTGTCGGGATGGCAACATAACCATCGGATTAACTGCGACCATGGATGGGGGTGATGATTTCCAGAGCATTCTCACCAAAGATATATCCTCTATCTTCAAAAACTATTTTCTATATTTCCAATAAAATTATTTTCACAAATATTTTGACTGGATGTTGAAAACGGGTCGGCCAAGCACTTATAGATTTTCAATCGTACGCCTGATCAACGTATGACCGAATTTCTGTAAGGACAAGGATGGAATTGTCGAAACATCGAGTTATAAAAGTATTTTATAAAAAAACTATTTTAGAAATATTATATAGATTTTTAAAGTAGTTTAAAGATGACCAAAGAAAAATTTATATGATTTTAAGTATTTTAATGAATCTGGCTTCGTTCCTTTTCGAGGACGAAAAGATTCAAAGGGGGGAGGAATGTGACGACCCTAGATTTTGGCCCTATTATTTTAATAAATATTTAATCTAATTAAATAAAAAGTAAACTGGTCATTTTTAAAATGAATAAATCTTTTGGAATAATTGCCATTTATTTATAATGGATTTGTATTTTAAAAAGGAAATTGATTTGGAGATTTAAAATAAATCTCTTAATAATATTTATAATAAAATTTATCTTATATAATTTAATTAAAATACTTTGTTTTGTTAACATGTGATAAATAAATATATAGATGTGGACGATAATGTTTAAGTTAAAATCTAAATTTATCAACATAAAAATAAGTCAAATATATGAATATAACTTAATTGTTGACAGCTAAAATACAAATAGAAATAAATATAAATATAAGTAAGTAAACCATATTGAATATAACTTAAATATTGATAGTTAGAAATAAAATAAAAAATAAAAGGAAACAAGGATTAAATAATTTTGGTAAACATACAACATAGATTTAAAATTGGTAAGAACAGAGTATAAAAACACAAGTGTATATACAACATAACTTTAACATTTGTAAACAAAGCATAAGTTAAAGCAAGAAAATAAGACCTGACAAACACTTGTATATGGAGTACAAGCCAAAGTATAAAATGGAACAAGTCCAAAGAAAAGTAAAACCTGAGACAAATATGTACATGAGTTCAAGCTAAATAATAACAAAACATAATATCTTCAGTTGCAAGCTAAGTTTATGCCTGCAAAGTGTATATTTTCGTACAAAATATTTATTTACAGCTAAACATAATTATAGTTTGTAAACGAATTAAGAAACAAAGCATTTAAATGCTTACATCTCAGCCAACAACATTATTCAGCCGAAATTTGAAACATCACTTCAATAATCACAGTAAGTAAACACACAAGAAAAAAATCTCTGATCAACAGGTTGAAGCTGTACCAGTTGTAGCCTACCACTGTTCAAGCTACTTCTTTATATATCACCTTATTCTCGTTCGTTCCAAAAACTTAGTTAATATGAGAAGTAAACCTAAAAAACAAAGGGTAGCATCATCAGTATGCAAACTAAAATAACATCTCAATTAAACAAAGTAAAGAAGGATCAAAAGGGAATAATTGTTCTTTGTTCAAAAACAAGCAGGTGAGTAACTTAACCCAGCCTCCTCTGTTTTTAGTGCAATGCCTGTTAGTAAACTTTTAAATTTAAAGGCTTAAGTAACAAAATATATGATGCATGTGAATCAAGGTGATGATTTCTTTGCATATTTGTATGTATGTAAGCTTTGTGTATTTCTATTGTTGATTTTTAATCATCTGAGTTCTTAGTTTAGGCCTCTATTTCAAACTGTAAACATAAAACACCTCCAAAATTGATGCATTTGACATACGGTTAACTAGTAATGCATGTTAGAAAATGTGTTTGAATGATTGTCTTAAGTTCTGAGACAAGTGTATATGAATGAAGATACTGTGATGGGTTGTGCATGTCTTAAAATCAAACAAGCGAAGATTTTCCAGGTTTGCAGGCCTTTGATTAGTTTAAAAATCATTTCCATTTCTGTGACGCCCCACCTCTATACCCACGCTAGACAAGAACATTACGGTGAATGCTGTCAACTAGTACGGAGAATAAGGCTGTTGAGGAGCGGCCATCCGTGTAATTGCTTTGCGCGAGCATCGATATGTCAGATAGTATAACATGCATTTGTTTATCAAGAGGGAAATCCGACATTCCGACACAAACTCAAAGCTACTACACAGTGGCTATAATATCTTCAGAAACAAATATAGAAATAAACATAACATAAATCAATCACAGACAATTCATATCACAAAGGCGGAAACAGATATGAATATTACACAAGAAAGTGTATATCAGAGTAGTGGTCTAACAAGATCCACACTATCACAAAATAATAGCAACATGTGCTATACAAAAGAATACATCAATGAGTCAATATCTCAAGAGTATACAACAAAAACTACTAATCTAAGTAGTAAGAAAAAGGTCAGAGTAATGGATCCCTGGAGAGAAGTCAAGTCGAAGCACCTGCAACATCTCGGTCTGACCCGAGTATTATTTATAAGAAAATAATAAACGGATCGGTCTAGCTATAAATATCAGATAACATGATATAGAACGAAAGATATGGCATAGACGTATAATATCCATAATGGCATACTACTATAAGTATGTAAATGATATTCAACAAACGATTAATCAATATCAAAGAATCTTCCCAAAGATTCAAAAAGGGTATCATACCCAAAACTTGCCTTCACAACAAGTAAATGACACACGAATTCACCAATACACAAAAATTGATAAATCATATCAATGAAATCACAAAAATAGGTGAAGAAGAAAATTCCAGAATTCGACACACGAAACCCAGAAATCACATAAAATAGGGGGGAGGCCTATCACACGAACGGGAGCATGAAAACTCACCAACAGCTGTAACACATGAACGAGAAGCTATCTTATGGTAGCTAGCCATTAATTTGACACACGAATGGTCCGAAGACCTGACACACGAATGGTCCGAAGACCGTGGGTTGCTACCCCACCAAATTGAGTCGAAACTCCACAAAACGGGGTTTAGTCTCCCTCGCAGACAAAGAGACATCGCACATTGCTAGTCTAAATCACAAAAATGATCGTCATGATCATCGAGAAGTGTCAATTACAGTAAGCTAGTAAATATATGAGCTTAGCTTCATGTCCCATAACCACTAGCTTAACTTAAATATTTACGAACGAATTGTAGATCTCCACTAGAAAATTGTCACAAGAGATTCAATCGAACAAGTCCAAGAATTAACCGACGAAGTAAACGCAAGCGTTTCATACCACTTGTTTTACCAAGCCGTTTAATTAGATTGCTCATACGAATGAGGTAAAGGTTTGTATATACTAATAGATTGGAAAACGGTTTTATAAACAAATTTGGTATTAAAATAGAATTGAAATCGTTTGAGGAAAGAGTTTTGATATTTACTACTAGTATTGAAACCTTTATATTTTTAATGTGACAAAACACGAAAATGATTTTAGAACAATCAACCACCAAAATTCACATTCAAAGACGTGAATAAAAATCCAAAGATATCGATCCGAATCCATCAAAATGGGTATTCCCAAAAATTCCAAGAAGAGAAGTCATTAAAGTTGTAGCAACAACAAGTGGGAAATAGCACGAATCGATGGAATTTCGAAACCAAGCAAAAACATGCACAAATAGGCACAATAAGGCAAATTGGTGCAGGTCAGTCGATTGACACAAAGGTCCAGTCGACTGAACCAGAAGCAGGGAAAAATAATTTCCTGCAGTCAGTCGACTGACCTAAAATTTCAGTCGACTGAATGCAGGAAAAAGAGGACCCGAGCCTCTGTTAGCTACCTTCGGAATGCCTATGTGCTACAGCCAGTCGACTGACCCAAAGGTCCAGTCGACTGACTGGCACCAAGGCTGTTTTCTTAGCCTATGAAATGAAGATGCAATCTTCATCAAAATGCAATCGAGCGAGCACGGTCACTATGGGTTTATGCAAATCGACTACCCGGTCCAATAAGCTCTTCGATGCATCACCAAAATCAAGTTCAAACAACAAAGCTATGATTTTTGAAGATTTGAACTCAAAACACTAAAATTTGGAATGTTCACAAAACCTATCCAAATCAAAATCAAATATACATGAATATGTGTTAGGAATTCATACTTAACAATCAAAGATAATCATAGACCTAGATGTGAGATTAAAAATCTCACCTTTTTACCAAAATCAAACAAGAAGAAGCTTGAAAGCAAATGGAGAATCAACCTCTCTTCAACACAACCCAAATGAGCATGAATCTATGCTCAAAACAAGAACATTAACCCAAAATTAGGTTTAGGAATTTCTGAAATTGGTAAGAGAATAAGTTGGAGAAGAAGAAGAGGATGCTTACCAATGGGTTCTCTTGAATTTGGAGCTAGGAATTTGAGGTTGCAAGAGGAACTAGGGTTTTGGAGTTTTAATTTCCAATCTCTCCCACCATTATTGCCTTAGAACTGAAAAGAGGAAGGAAATGAGGGTGAATGGGGAAGAGTGGCTCAGATTTGAGTATAAGTTAAACATAGGGCTGAGCCCAAACTCAAACCCAAAGTGAAAAAGGTCAAATTTTTGACTAACTCCAAATATATCAAAGTTTATACTCAAAAAGGTCGCAAACGGCATTTTAAACTCAATGGGAGTGGTCCCGAGTCCTAATTCGACCCAAAAAGTTGCTTTTCGGACTAAAATCCGACTAACGATAAAATATTTAAATAAAATATTTAAATATAAAATCGATAAATATGCGGGTTGTTACAGACTCCCCTCCTTAAAGAAATTGCGTCCTCGTAATATTTAAGAAGAAGATATGTAGTAACAACCATAAAAGCATATTCAACACAAAAGAAATTTGAAATAAGAATTTCACCTCAAAGAGCACGAGAAAGTAAGTCCGGATGTGTTCGCTCGATGAACTCTCTAGATTCCCAAGAACAATCCTTAGGATTTGAAGACCATTGAACTTTAACAAGCGGAACATCTTTATTTCGAAGTCGTTTGACCTCCGAAGCAATGATACGAATAAGATGTTGCTCATAAGTTAAATTAGGCGAAACTTCAATCTCTTCCACAACACCGGGCTCAAGAATAGAATCGGAATCTCGAAGGCATTTCCGTAATTGAGAAACGTGAAACACGTCATGAATAGAAGAAAATTGACCGGCAATAAAAGGCGATAAGCCATGGAACCAATACGTTCAGTGATAGGAAATGGCCCAATATATCGAGGTGCCAATTTTCCCGATCGACTGAAACGTACAACACCTTTCATAGGTGACACACGAATGAACACAAGATCTCCCACAGAAAATTCTAACTTCCTTCTCCGATTATCGGCATAGGATTTTTGTCTACTCTGGGCTTCTTTCATCCTGTGACGAATAAGGTCAATCTTTTCTGTGGAATCACGAATAAAATCTGGACCTAAAACCATCTTCTCACCGGCCTCAAGCCAACAAGAAGGGGATCGACATGGCCTTCCATAGAGTGCCTCGAAAGGTGCCATACCAATACTAGATTGGAAGCTATTATTATAGGAAAATTCAACAAGAGAAATATGATCTTCCCAACTTCCACCAAAATCAAGAACACATGCACGAAGAAGATCTTCAAGAGTTTGATTCACACGCTCGGTTTGTCCATCGGACTGAGGATGATAAGCGGTGCTAAAATTAAGCTTCGTTCCCAAAGCTTTTTGAAGACTCTTCCAAAATCCACTAGTAAACAATGGATCACGATCGCTAACAATAGAAGTAGGAACCCCATGCAATTTAACAATCTCTTTGATAAAGAGCTTGGCCAAAAGAGGAACAGTTCGGTTAGACCGAACGGGAATAAAATGGGCGGATTTAGTAAGCCTATCAACGATCACTCATAAGCTATCATGACCCGAACGAGAACGGGGAAGGCCATCTATAAAATCCATGGAAATTTGGTCCCACTTCCAAATTGGAATTTCTAAAGGTTGCAATAACCCGCCGGGCCTTTGATGTTCGGCCTTAACGAGTTGACAAGTCATGCAACGCTTAACGAAGTTAGCGATGTTAAGTTTTATTCCCTCCCAATAATAAAGTCGCTTCATATCCGCGTACATTTTACTACTACCGGGATGAATGGTAAATTTAGAACGATGTGAATCTTCTAAAATATCTTTACGAAGATCACTAATATTTGGCACGATAAGTCTACCAAATCTCCGAATGCCGCCACGGGAATCGATATCAAAGTCCTTCAAACCTTCAATATCAATCTTATCCTTAATATTTTGGCCAAGAAGAGCCAATTCGGGATCTAGCCTTTGAGCTTCAAGAATGCGGTCTAAAAGAGAAGGATGAGCCTCAAGGCTACATAAAACAAGAGATGAACATAAATCGGTAACACGGTCTCGAATTTCACAAGTAGACAAAATCTCAAGATCTTTCCATTCAGATATCATCATAGAAACAACCGCTTGTTGCTTTCGACTAAGTGCATCAGCAACGCGATTTCCCTTTCCGGGAGTATAAAGGATATCAAGATCATATGGTGCAAGAAATTCGAGCCAACGCTGTTGACGCAAATTAAGTTCCTTTTGAGAGAATAAATACTTCAAGGACTTATGATCGGTATAAAGAACAAATTTCTTTCCTAAAAGATAATGACGCCAAATACGAAGGGCGAAAACAATAGCCGGGAGCTCTAAATCATGAGTGGCATATCTAGTCTCAACAGGCTTCAATTGCCTAGAAGCATAAGCAATAACACGTTCTCTTTGCATAAAAACAGCACCCAAACCAACGCGACTAACATCGGTATAAACAACGAAATCTTGATTCCCCTCGGGAATAACAAGAATAGGAGCATCAGAAAGGAGTTCTTTTGATTTCTGAAAAG
Source organism: Allium cepa (assembly GCA_030765085.1). Lineage (NCBI taxonomy): Eukaryota > Viridiplantae > Streptophyta > Magnoliopsida > Asparagales > Amaryllidaceae > Allium > Allium cepa. The sequence continues at coordinate 749,207,648 of CM060931.1, read as the reverse complement.
AAGCTTCACATTTGTCCAACCAAATGTATCTAAGACCCTTCTTTGTCAAGCTAGTGAGAGGCACGGCAATCTTAGAAAAGTCTTTGATAAAACGACGGTAATAGCCCGCCAATCCGAGAAAACTATGAATCTCTGTCACATTCTCCGGTCTCTTCCAATCTTGAATCGCTTCAATCTTTGAAGGATCCACGGAAATTCCGGATTCGGAAATAATATGACCGAGAAACTTCACACGAGATTGCCAAAAGTGGCATTTAGAAAATTTTGCCTTTAATTGATTACTCCTAAGAGTTTCCAACACAATCCGAAGATGTTTTTCATGCTCCTCCTCGGTTTTAGAATACACAAGAATATCATCGATAAAGATGAGAACAAACCGGTCGAGAAAGTCTTTGAAAACTCTATTCATAAGGTCAACGAAATAAGTCGGAGCATTCGTTAGACCAAATGGCATAACAAGCCATTCATAAGATCCATAACGAGTACGGAACGATGTCAAAGGAATGCTATCCTCTGCAATACGAAGCTGATGAAATCCAGCAGCTAAGTCTAATTATGAAAAGACTCTAGCACCACTAAGTTGATCGAATAGATCATCAATCCGAGGTAAAGGATATTTATTTTTGATAGTAAGATCATTAAGCTTGCGTAGTCAACGCAAAGCCTAAGTGTTCCATCGGATTTCTTCACAAAAATAGCTGAAGCTCCCCAAGGCGAGGAACTAGAGCGAATGAATTGCTTCATCTCCAATTCGGATAATTGTTTGCGCATCTCCTCGTTTTCTTTATTGGACATACGATAAGGAGGGCGAGTGATAGGTTGAGCTCCAGGAATGAGATTAATTCTGAACTCAATTGCTCGCTTAGGTGGTAATCCTAAAACGGGCTCGAATATGTCGGAGAATTCACGAACGACGTGAATAAGAGAAATAATATCACCCTCATCATCATCATCATCGTCATCACGAGGATTTAAAGAATATAAAGATGCAACCAAAGCAGAATCCGAATCTTTAAGAATAACAGAAACCTGATTAACAGATTGAGGATGTCGAAGATGAATAGTCCGCTCAGCACATAGGATATGAGCTTCATAACGGTTAAGCCAGTCCATTCCCAAAATCATTCCAAAGCCTAAATAACGCATGACATGCAAATCGGCTCGGAAAGAAAAATCACACAAAATAATCTCGACATCTTTACACAGTAAACTGATTGTTGCGGATCCACCAACCGGATTCGCAATTCTCAAAGAAGTCATTAAACACAAAACATCCAAAGAAAAGGTATCAACAAGTTCTTTTGATATAAAAGAATGGGACGCACCCGTATAAAAAAGAACTCGAATAGGATGATCACGAAATAAAATAATTCCATCCAGAATAAAATGAGAAATACCTTGGCCACGAGATGTGTTGCCAGGGGCTTGAGCAACATTAAGCTTTCCCTCCCTCCTATTTTGAAGTTTGGGACATACATGCATAAAATGGTCCGGGCTTTTGCAATAGCGACAAGTACGAGGCTTTGAACACTTGTTCGCAAAATTGTCTTTCGAACCACAATTATAGCATTTCCCTTTCTTATTAGGATAGGGGCCTTTGAATTTGTTTGGCCTCTTCTTCTTGTTGTTGTTGAAGCTTGGTTTGGAACCCACCACTTCAACATCATTCTCCCTATCCGCCTCTTCAAGACGAAGAGCGATATCAACGAGTTGGTCGAAAGAAACTTCTAATTTTAGAAGTAATGGCTTCTTGAGATTTTTGTTTAAGCCATAGACGAATCTCTGGTTCTTCTTTAAAGGGGTGTTGATGTACTCAACCCCATATTTGGAGAGAGATTCAAAAGACGCGACATAATCTGCCACGAAAGATTCACCTTGAACAAGGTCTATAAAACGGCGAGCCAAAGTCACCTTCTCAGCTTCTGGTATGAATTTCAACTCGAAGCGTTCCCGGAATTGCTCCCAGGTGAGATCCACTTCATTAATCTCAGAAATAAGAAGCTCGTACCAGTCCAATGCTCTTTCTCGGAGCATACTAGAGGCCACCTGAACTCGGTGAAGGTCAATAAGATTCATGCGAGAAAAGATTCGATCGCATGACCTTAGCCAAGCCTGTGCTTCAATAGTAGTTTCGGAACCTTTTAATGGCTCCCCACCCAAATTAGTGTAATCGCTGCACAAGCGTGCAAACCTCGACTTTGGGTGAGTAGGTTCCGGGTTAGCTCCAGCTGCTTGAGCATTTGTCAATAAATCAAGAAGCTGTTAAGCAGTCATAAAAACTCCATCTTGGGGTGGAACACTAGACGGTACGGCTCTGGGACGGCCTGGTCTAGACATTTCTCTTCCTTTTGAAAGAAAGAAGAAGAAGAAAAAGGTTATTCACCAAATAACTATCAAGAAATCTTGATAAATAAAACAAGGAATCGTAAAAGAAAATAGGATAGAACGGTACGAAGACTCGAATTAAATCCTAAAGCACAACTCCTAAGATGGACTTAGGACGATGATCCTTGTTATAATATTCCATATTGTTCCGAAGTTTGGCTCTGATACCAAGCTGTGACGCCCCACCTCTATACCCACGCTAGACAAGAACATTACGGTGAATGCTGTCTACTAGTACGGAGAATAAGGCTGTTGAGGAGCGGCCATCCGTGTAATTGCTTTGCGCGAGCATCGATATGTCAGATAGTATAACATGCATTTGTTTATCAAGAGGGAAATCCGACATTCCGACACAAACTCAAAGCTACTACACAGTGGCTATAATATCTTCAGAAACAAATATAGAAATAAACATAACATAAATCAGTCACAGACAATTCATATCACAAAGGCGGAAACAGATATGAATATTACACAAGAAAGTGTATATCAGAGTAGTGGTCTAACAAGATCCACACTATCACAAAATAATAGCAACATGTGCTATACAAAAGAATACATCAATGAGTCAATATCTCAAGAGTATACAACAAAAACTACTAATCTAAGTAGTAAGCAAAAGGTCAGAGTAATGGATCCCTGGAGAGAAGTCAAGTCGAAGCACCTGCAACATCTCGGTCTGACCCGAGTATTATTTATAAGAAAATAATAAACGGATCAGTCTAGCTATAAATATCAGATAACATGATATAGAACGAAAGATATGGCATAGATGTATAATATCCATAATGGCATACTACTATAAGTATGTAAATGATATTCAACAAACGATTAATCAATATCAAAGAATCTTCTCAAAGATCCAAAAAGGGTATCATACCCAAAACTTGCCTTCACAACAAGTAAATGACACACGAATTCACCAATACACAAAAATTGATAAGTCATATCAATGAAATCACAAAAATAGGTGAAGAAGAAAATTCCAGAATTCGACACACGAAACCCAGAAATCACATAAAATAGGAGGGGAGGCCTATCACACGAACGGGAGCATGAAAACTCACCAACAGCTGTAACACATGAACGAGAAGCTATCTCATGGTAGCTAGCCATTAATTTGACACACGAATGGTCCGAAGACCTGACACACGAATGGTCCGAAGACCGTGGGTTGCTACCCCACCAAATTGAGTCGAAACTCCACAAAACGGGGTTTAGTCTCCCTCGCAGACAAAGAGACATCGCACATTGCTAGTCTAAATCACAAAAATGATCGTCATGATCATCGAGAAGTGTCAATTACAGTAAGCTAGTAAATATATGAGCTTAGCTTCATGTCCCATAACCACTAGCTTAACTTAAATATTTACGAACGAATTGTAGATCTCCACTAGAAAATTGTCACAAGAGATTCAATCGAACAAGTCCAAGAATTAACCGGCGAAGTAAACGCAAGCGTTTCATACCACTTGTTTTACCAAGCCGTTTAATTAGATTGCTCATACGAATGAGGTAAAGGTTTGTATATACTAATAGATTGGAAAACGGTTTTATAAACAAATTTGGTATTAAAATAGAATTGAAATCGTTTGAGGAAAGAGTTTTGATATTTACTACTAGTATTGAAACCTTTATATTTTTAATGTGACAAAACACGAAAATGATTTTAGAACAATCAACCACCAAAATTCACATTCAAAGACGTGAATAAAAATCCAAAGAAATCGATCCGAATCCATCAAAATGGGTATTCCCAAAAATTCCAAGAAGAGAAGTCATTAAAGTTGTAGCAACAACAAGTGGGAAATAACACGAATCGATGGAATTTCGAAACCAAGCAAAAACATGCACAAATAGGCACAATAAGGCAAATTGGTGCAGGTCAGTCGACTGACACAAAGGTCCAGTCGACTGAACCAGAAGCAGGGAAAAATAATTTCCTGCAGTCAGTCGACTGACCTAAAATTTCAGTCGACTGAATGCAGGAAAACAGAGGACCCGAGCGTCTGTTAGCTACCTTCGGAATGCCTATGTGCTACAGCCAGTCGACTGACCCAAAGGTCCAGTCGACTGACTGGCACCAAGGCTGTTTTCTTAGCCTATGAAATGAAGATGCAATCTTCATCAAAATGCAATCGAGCGAGCACGGTCACTAAGGGTTTATGCAAATCGACTACACGGTCCAATAAGCTCTTCGGTGCATCACCAAAATCAAGTTCAAACAACAAAGCTATGATTTTTGAAGATTTGAACTCAAAACACTAAAATTTGGAATGTTCACAAAACCTATCCAAATCAAAATCAAATATACATGAATATGTGTTAGGAATTCATACCTAACAATCAAAGATAATCATAGACCTAGATGTGAGATTAAAAATCTCACCTTTTTACCAAAATCAAACAAGAAGAAGCTTGAAAGCAAATGGAGAATCAACCTCTCTTCAACACAACCCAAATGAGCTTGAATCTATGCTCAAAACAAGAACATTAACCCAAAATTAGGTTTAGGAATTTCTGAAATTGGTAAGAGAATAAGTTGGAGAAGAAGAAGAGAATGCTTACCAATGGGTTCTCTTGAATTTGGAGCTAGGAATTTGAGGTTGCAAGAGGAACTAGAGTTTTGGAGTTTTAATTTCCAATCTCTCCCACCATTATTGCCTTAGAACTGAAAAGAGGAAGGAAATGAGGGTGAATGGGGAAGAGTGGCTCAGATTTGAGTATAAGTTAAACATAGGGCTGAGCCCAAACTCAAACCCAAAGTGAAAAAGGTCAAATTTTTGACTAACTCCAAATATATCAAAGTTTATACTCAAAAAGGTCGCAAACGGCATTTTAAACTCAATGGGAGTGGTCCCTAGTCCTAATTCGACCGTATGCAAAAAGTAGCTTTTCAGACTAAAATCCGACTAACGGTAAAATATTTAAATAAAATATTTAAATATAAAATCGATAAATATGCGGGTTATTGCAATTTCCCTAACTCATATTTCGACAATCATTTCTTAACAAAAGATGTAAATTTAAACAAGATTCAAACCTTAAAAATAGATTAAAGTTAAACATAGCAAATCTTCACGAGAAATTTTGGATTACAGATAAAGTTTCAAATATGATAAATTTCAAACACCATAATTTATTTTTCCAGGATTATAACTCGAACTCACTTTAAAAGTAATGAATTTTAAAACTAAAATTAAGATTTTTGATATTGCATTGAGTTAGCAATATGGGAATGTTTGGAAACTTGTTTTTGGGAAATCCTATTTGATCTAGATGATCGGGAAGATCTTGGTTCCCTCTGGAGACGGTGGAGTGATCGGGAAGGCTGGGAAAATTATGGGGTGGAGCTCCGGATCACCGTGGCGGCGACGCTAAGTCATGGAAGTTTTAAACCCTAGTTTTGTCGAGTTCGGGAAATTGGCCACTGTGGTTTTTTGGGTGCATCGAGTTGCACATGGTTAAGGGAAGTGGTAGTGAGGATGGTGGCGAGCTTCCTGTCGAAGTATGGGAAGTGATGGAGATCGTGGTGGTCGTCGGCAAGGAAGGTTTGTCGATGAAGATAAATTCTAGTTTGCACCTTATTGTTCATTTTTGATTTAGAGTAAGTATTTGGAAATCAGGTTGGTCGAATAGAGAGTAGGAGTCGTGGACGACTTGTCGGTGGCCGTGGCCGTGGTCGGAGGCGGGTCAGGTAGTTGTGCACGTGTACGCGTTTCTGCACGTGTATGTGGGGGTTCTGTGTTTCGTGCTTCGGGGTTGATGGTGTCGTACTCGGGATCGATCTCGAGTTTGATCGGGTGGTGTGGGAGATTGGTTGGCACGGGATGATGACGAGTTGGACTTGGGTAATGGTAGTGGTGGGCTCGAATCTATTCTAGTATTAGGCTTAGTTGATGAATTAATCAAGTATTTAAAGATTATCAAAAGGAAATGAGTTTCAAGGAAATACAAAACAAAGTTCTAAAAAGTATTGCTAAATTTTAAGCTAGTCTTTTCTTTTCCCAAAGTGAAATGTTTAAATTTTGGTGGTTCAGAAATCTTTTTATAGAAGATTAATCCTTATATGATTTTAAGGGTGATTTAAATGATGTTAGTAATAAAGTATAATCCATTTAATGGATTAAGGAAATTAGTAATTAGTTGTGTTATCAATTTAAGGAAATAAATTATTAATATGATTATTTAATTAAGTTATTGATTAAAGATGATTATTTTATTATGGATAATCACTTAATGAAATTAATTAATAACAATTACTTAATGTAATTAATTAAAGGATTAATCTGTTAAGAGTTGATTAATTTAAGTAGAAATTAAGGATCAAATTAATTTATGATCAAGGTTAATTAATATAGGATAACTAACAAATTGGACAATTACTTAATGAAAGTAATTAAAGGTAAAGTACTTAAGGTAAAGTAATTAGGATAATTTACTTAATTTAATTAATTAATTCAAGGGATAATTAATTAAATAAGTAAATTTATTAAGGGTTAATAAAATTGATAAGTGTGATTAATTAAAGGAATCTTTATCAATGTAAAGTAATTAAAGAATAGTAAATTATTGAATGAGATAAATCAAGGTTGGTTAATTAAAATGGTAAATAAATTGAAGGCTAATTACCTGAATCTAATTAGAGAGGATAATTAGGGTATAATTAATTAATGATTTGTAATTAATTATTGTGATGTAAGCAAGATTAGAAATGATTAAAGTAATCGAGATGATTTAGTTATTAATGGGGGACTAATTTATCTTGCTTACGAACGATTGAATGTTTTGGATTATCTGTTATCCCTGATGTGTGATTGTGATGCTTGTGGAATAAAATGTTTTGTAATATGATATGTTGGGTTGAACAGAGATAATGTGGATATCTATGATAAATTGCTGTGAGATAGTGACATCTAGTATTTAAAATTTAATCACTTGAATAACTTAGGTTAAGATGACATTAGAATTCAATGAGACCGAAGTTCGAGTACTAGTTAATACCCGAAACCACTTCGATTCTTTATAAGTTGATATGTGAAATCAATAGGCTGGGATGGAATGATTTAAGTGAATTGGACCACTTAGTCTAAGTTTGGTACTTAGAAATTTATGTGCAAAATAAGTGATGTCTATAGCAACTTGTGTAGTTGTAAATTAATATAAGTACCCCGGGTTTATACAAGTTGTAGGCTTTAGTATACTATGTTAATTAGGTTTACTCACGTTGGTTTCCAGCCTGACCTGGGTGTTACTTTGATGTAATGCTCGGGTCAGACCGAGTATTACAGATTTTTAGGTAGGTACGTTCTAGAGCTCAAGAGGCGAGTTGGATGGCAAGAGCGTATAGAGTATTTCTGTTGTATAATATTGTTGTGGATCTGGGACGTGATAATTGAGTATATTCAATGCCTGAGTATATGTGACTCTGATGTATTAAATGTAATCGACAGATATATTATTCTTTTGTAAACTGTTATTATTTATTATTATATTTTATCCGCTACGAATGTGAGATGTTGTTTCTGTTCTTCTTTTTCTTCTATCTCTTTCTTCTTTCTTCTTAACTATCTGGGATTTTCGGGATTGAAAATTTCGGGTCGTTACAGTAGGAGAGTAGCTTTGTGTTCCTGAATAACTTGTATGGACGAGTGTTTGACATTGCATTTCTAAGATTACGTACATTAGTTTTTACAAAAGGTACATCATGTGGTGGCGGAGAAGGAAACTTCTCTTAGCTTAACACCCTCCTCGAGACATCCAAGTTCAAGGGTTGTATTTTTATAGAGGACAATTAGTTGTTAATGAGAATGGCAATGTGGCATTCATAGATGATGTGACATGTGATATGCGAAAGGTAACCGATACCTCTTTTGGCCTTACTCCTTGGAAAATGACTAAAACAGGGATAGAAGCAGCAAGGCTAAAATGGATGGCTCCCATTAGGAAATGTCATCACTCTTCTAGATATATCTTTACATGCTATGATGTCATGTATCTTATTATCGTTGATGTATGCTTGTGGCCGTGAATTTTAGGTCGGTAGCGATGACATATTCGGTACTATCAAACGAGGGGTAGGCCGGTCTTGTATGTTTTAGGCGTCTAGTATCTGGACCTTAGGTACATACCTATAGAAGTGTACCAAGTTTTGGAAAGGTAGTCCCTTCACCTAGTCATTTGTATGGAATCCAAAATCCACTATGTGCCTGCCATTTTGTTTGTAGAGCTTAGTATTGCTGGAATTTAATAATGGTAACAATTTCAGCTAGGTTGATTATTATTTGTGTAATGGATACTATTATAATATAACATGATTTGATATGAAAAGGTTTTGGTTATCATAAGAGAAAAACCTGTCTGTGTTTATGTGTGGACGTGGCCTTACGAGATACCTTTTGTTTTGATATAGAAAAAGTTTTGATAACTGTATAACTTCAACTGAGATGTGTTTGTCTCACGCTGGTTTACCAAACTGATCCAAGCGTTCTTCCCTTTCAATGCTCGGGTCAGACCGAGTATATGTACAGGTTCAGATATGGTGCTTTTGGAGCTCCAGTAGGCGAGCTGAAGATCTTCATGTCGCATACATGTATCTGTTAATTTTTCCACATCTTTGCATTGTTGTTGTTGTTGTTGTAAATTATCAGCATTTGTGAGGACGGGTTATTATAACTGTCCAAGCTGATAATTACTTATTGTGCACTCTAATGTTGATTTATGTATATAACAGTTTCTCTTTGTAAATATTATTGATCTATATTATATGATATTCCACTGCAATATGAGATTCTGTATTGTTTTGGTTCTGCTTCTCCCTCTTATTCTTCTCTTTTTCTTTCTTCTCTCGTTCTCTTTTCTTCTTCTTCTTTCTTCTCTCTTTCTTCTCAACCTCTCTTTTCTTTCTCATGATTATCTACAATTCTGTTCACTTTGGGTCGACATGCGTGGTTTATTGTCAGTTCAGTGGGTATGGATTTGCGGGTCGCAATAGTTGGTATCAGAGCTTAGGTTTAGTATACTCCTAGGCTTTGATGTGTACTCATTATAGATATGGTTAGTAATACCATATATTGAGTTTGAGTGTGTTTATATATATATATATATATATATATATATATATTTGTTAGTTATATAAAAATATTTTATATTGTGTTGATGTATCTGTTGAGTGTTTTATAAATTCTGGTCGGTATGTGGGACGCCACTGTATTGAAGGGATTTCTAAAATCTTAAACAAGGTTAACCGATATAATATTGTTTTGAATGGGTAAATGAAATAATCTTACCTCGATTATGTTTTATATATAATTATATGTATCTATTGTTGGTTGTTAATGAATGGTAATATTTAATTATTATCATTTGTTTTTGTTATGTTTAATAAAAAGTTATTGTTATTATAAATCCAATTAGATAAATAAATTTTGGATGAATTTTATGTAAGTGAAGTATAACAGTGAAATTATATAAGTAAAATTTTATAAATATGGTTTAGAAATATAAAAAGGGATTTTAAATGAATATAAAAGCACTGAATTCACTATAGTTGCTGGAAAATAATATGGGTGATGACTGCAGTATCATCATTATCATTTTTGAGTTTCTAAGTAATGGATTTGCTACCAATAATGATTTTTTAATGAAGTTTTGATTTGATAAAAAAGTTTGATTTTTAAAATCCAAAGTATTATCTGATAAATATATGAGAAATGAGCTGTTGAACTTATAATATGAAAATGGATATATATATATATATATATAAGTAAGGAAAATTTGAACTTGCGATATGAAATTAAAATTTGACTCAAGCTAAGTTAAATATATTGAGTTAATAAAATAAAGTATATGAATTGAAGTTTAACCAAAGAAAAGTTAAATAAATTGAATTGAATTTGAAATGAATTAGATAGATATTTGAAATGAATCAAATAAAAGTGAATATAAACTTAAGCTGTAAAGTGATTATATAACCATGAATTGAATTATAGAATGTGTAATGACTTGGAAATTTTAAGGATTTTATTAACGTAATTAACTAAATTTTTTGTGAAAATTTAAACGATAAAATTTGGAAATGAAAATTTGATATTTGGAATACATCTATTTAAATAAAGAAAATGGCGGATTTTCATTGGTATATATGAAAGTTAGTCTAGTTATGAAATTTCAATTTAAATTTTAACATCAGTTAAATTTGATGGAAATAAAATATTTTTGAAATATGAATATTTATACATAAGAAAAATGTTTAACATTTTCTGAGTAAGACATCGTATTTCGTTTTTCCAAATTTGGACTGCTCTAGCTCTGTTTATATTATTTTCGACGATTTTGCAGCATTTCGGCAGCGAATATAGACTTTTAATAGGATGATCGTACTGTTGATATTTGTGTGCCATTCTGATCATCTGGTCATCCTGATCTTCGTAGTATATTCATTTATGCATTTCGGCGTCTGGTATACGGTGATATCTGTGAAACGGTTAGCCATTTCGGTACCCGTTTTAAGCTTTTGGTTTTCCTTGTGACCTTTTGTTGTCCACCATGTAAACCAAATAGCCAGTTGCATTTAGTAAATTCTAAATTCAACAGGTGTCCTTCGCTATTCCCATTTTTCAATGTATATAGCCGTTCGACCTTGCACTATCTCTCCTTTTCATTGGTTCTTTCTTCTTAGTTTGATAAGAAAAGAAGAAGAAAAGAATAATATATATATGGCTCTATAGCCTTTTCATATATTTTTTATTCCTGAAGCCTGCTCACCATCTCTATCATCCTTCCTCTCATGGCCATGCCGAGCACACATCCATCGTCGTACATCCAGACCTAAACCCTTCCGCCTGCCGAACTTTGCAACTCGCCGGCCCTCACCGAAACACCAAGATCCGACCACCTTCCAGCTTCCGCCTATCACCAAGTCCCTTTCCGGTCACTAGATCCTCCCTTACCAAGCAACCACCATGCTTACCGACTTATCCCACTCAATCGATGAAGTTCTCATCAGCCCATTTCCACCCCAGCCCATCTCCACGCTAGCCTTCCCATCGTGCCCCACTGACCTATCTACTCCACACACATCACCACTGCAAAATCGATCCGAACAGCCTTGCTCCATCTCCTTCGCGACATCTTGCCACTCAAACTCATCACCCTAAAATGCCAAAACTCTAACAGCCATTTCCCCAACCAGATTGACTCCACACTGCGCCACCCTCTCCTATTCTTGCCTCGGCCTTGCTTCATCTTCCATTCCCGTTGCCTATCCAGCTCCATCTCTCTTTTGACCTCCTTCTCATCACTGCAATACCACCCTTGTCACCACTGAACAACCCTCTCACTCGCACCACCCTCTCCACCTGTTGACAAACCCGCTACCCCAACTTGCCTCAGCCGCATGTGTCAGCAAATGACCTACCACCCTATATCATGCCGAACACCATACAAGGTCAACCGCTAAGCCCGCACAGCTACTAGTCGCACCCAAATATTCGATCACTGCCATAGCCTCAAACTAGACCCGCCTCCATACATTGATACCTCGCCTTCCCCATCTCAATAGTCGCCCAAGCATGCTGCAACCGAGCCTTGCTAATTCCCTTCTCTTCTTTTATTACATATATGTAAGTTTATATATTAGCTTATATATTAGTTTAAATACATATATAAGTATACATGAGTTTCGGTTTTGAAATATAATATAAGGGTTTTATTTTAAATTTTAAAACGTGTTTTAAGATTTAATGATTTGAATATATATATTATTTTTTAAATTAAATATTGATTTGAAAATACATATAACGATTTTATTTTAAATGTGATTTAAATTGAATATTGATTTTTTTTTTTTTAAATTAATATAATATATATATTTTGTTTTAGTTTATATCAAGCTAGTTTTGATTTTTTTCATCAATTCCACGCTATCAACTTTGCTCGTCGAATTCATGATCATCGTGTCGTGCTTTGGAATTTGATCTTGGATGGTCGTATCTTGTTCTTGTTGTTTCTTTAGCCTCTAAAGGTGAGCAATCACTCACAATTAACATTCTTTTATTTAGTAAATGAAATTCACATAAAATGATGATTGAAATATGTTGTTAAAATTTGAATTCATTATAAATTTAATCGTCAAGTATGATATGTTGTTACGTGCATTTGCTAAATTGACATATGATACCATATCCTATTGTATATATATATATATTATTAATTTTGATCATATTTGCCATTGATATGACATGTCATTTTATATTATTATTTTGTAAATCTCACTCTGCAAGTTCCCTGATAGTTAGGAATTCAATATGGGTTGAAATGATACATACCCGAGTGATTTTATAGATTAGGGAAACATAGTTATAGGTTGAAATGATAAACACAAGGAATTTTATTCTAAAATTTTAGGATTGCGGGTTGAAATAATACATACCCATAAATATTAAATTATCGTGGATTGAAATGTTAAATATCCGTTTCACTTGACCATATGATAGAAAACTATATACGGACACCGCTGGTCAATTTTTAAATGATTTTTAAATCATTGAAAATGATATATATATATATATATGTGTGTGTGTGTGTGTGTGTATTGATTCTTAGAATATAATATAAAGATATTTTAAGTTTAATATATGTGTAAAATTTAGATTTTTAAATTTATATGTTTTGGAAATTTTAAAATTATAAGTTAAGTTTTTTAAATGCAAATGATAAAATTTTACTTATAACAATATTATTTTAAAATATATAAAATAAGACTTTAAATAGATTTAATAATAATAAGATTTAACAATACTTAATATAATAAAATTTAATAAGAATTTAATTTAACTAATGTATAATATGTTTTAAATGTTTATTTACAAATTATATTTATATTTTAAAATAGATTTTATAATAACTTTAATAAAATTAAATGTGGAAAGATAAATTGTGTTGAATTGTAATTAAGTTGATTTAAGAATTTAAATAAGTACCAATTTTGAAACTTATTGATTTTGAGATTTTAGGGATATGATTTTATAACTTAATAACTAGACTTTTAATAAAAGTGATATAATGAATATTTCAAATTTAAATAAAATTGTAATTGAATATTAAATTTGATTTAAATTTGTAATTTGTGGTTTATTTAAATATTTGCAAAATGGTGATTAAGTGAATAATTTGGAATTAAAAAATATTAGGATTTAATATTTAATATTGATTTAAATTTGTAATTTGAGATTTTATTTAAATGCTATTAAAATGACTAAGTGAATATTTTCAAATTTAAAAAATAAAGTAGAATTTTGAAATATAAATGAAATTTATCAAATTGAGTTATTGTAAATATTTGAATATTTAACTTTGAAACCTATTGAATTGGAAGCGGTTTAAATTTGTAGTTCAAACCTGGATTTGAAATCGATATAAATTAAAGTAGTTTAATGAGAATTTGAATTGAAGCTTTACCTTTTAATTGAAATTGTAGAACTGAGATTGGTGTAAATTTAATTTGTAGAACTAAGGTTGATTTGAATTGTTTTGTGAAATTGGAAGAAACAATTCATCTAAAATTCTTTTTGGTATAAATTCTTTTAAATCTATAAACTATTTTAATATATATATTATTTCAAAATTTTAAACAATTTTAATATATATATATATATATATTAATATATAAACTATTTTAATATATAAACTAGTGTGTGGTTATGATTTTTGAAATGAAAATGATTTAAAGGGAATAATGATTTCGAAAGTGGATATGATTTCGAAAGTGATATGATTTTGAAAGTTATATGATTTCAAAAGTAATATGATTTTAAAGGTGAATATAAATTCGAAAGTGATATGATTTTTAAATGAATATGACATTTTGATATGATGTCTGTTTGAAATGTAAATGACCATGGTGTGAAATAAGCGTTTGGTTGTTAAAGAGACCGGGATCAGATATTGTCATACTCTTCGCCAATACCGAAAACCACTTTAAGAACTGTGTATGTGGTGAAGAATGCAGAATGAAGTAGGATGGTTTGGCGACATCTATATGAGGTATAAACGCGTCCCTGACTCCCATGAGTCAGCTTGATGTGAGTAAAATAGAAGCCATGCCGGGCCAAGTGAGGTCGCACCTCCGATCGAGCATGCTTCTTCGATACCATTTTATTGCTTTGTGATTTGATTGGGTGTGCCTTTGATTATGGGAGCGTGTCTCGAGATGGGCAATAGTAGCTGCTATGCGTTACCACCGTCCGGATCCGCAAAACGGTAGTATCATACTCTGGACATTGCCTCACGTGCCTTGTCACATGCCTTATCGTGCCCACTAGGAGTTTGGTTTGTGTCATACCTATGGAGTGCTCCCTGATAGCCCACCAGTTTAATGGAGTTTACAATATTGTATAGACTACGACATTTATATAAAATGTGTTAAGAGTGATATGGGTAATGCCTTAAGCTATTTAATATTTTACTTTACTGTAGACATTATATATGTAGCATATTATACTATGTATGTAGATAGTTTAATGGATCCTTAAAGGATGGGAATCCCAGACATCCTTTAAGTTATTTGCATGTCATTTGGACATTTCACTTGAGCTAATTTACTTGAATAAGAATGTTAATCCTGACTCGAGTGTTTTGTGTTTTACTTTATGCTCGGGGAGTGTCATAGCATTTGAGACTCACCTTTGGAGCTTGAAGTTTCGCTTGAAGATCTGTCTTATATCTATTCAGCTTTCAGTTTTTTCAGTTGTTGCTGTTCAGACTTGCTATTGCTTATGTATTAGAGATTCCATTGTACTTGAGATTTTCTATTGTATTTGTTTCGAACTCTGATTTTATGTAGTAGCTTCATGAACTACTATTTATCTATTTCCGCTGCTTATTGTTGTAATACTCTGCGTCTGTGATTCTGTGATTGATTTATTTACTATGTATGCTAAGTTTTGCTAATATAAAAATAACAATCTGTTGTTTTGAGCAATTCAAGTCTGACATGTGTGGATGATTGTGGATTTGAAGGGTTCGAAATACCAAGTTGTTATAACTGGTATTAGAGCTCTGGTTTAGTCAAAACTTAGCATATGGAGTAAAAACTTATTAGAGATAGGGTAGAAATACCCTAGAATGAGTACAATTAATTACAGAATCATCTTCGTTTGAGCTTGAATTTTTTGCTAGGATCCTCTTTGATTAGGATTTCTTTTGAATTTGGAATTTCTCCCTTTGTTCTAAAATCCATCCTTCTCTTTTCCTGTTCGTGTTCTTCTTGATACTGGAGCATCCCATAGCTCTTTTTTCCATTGATCTCTGTAACAAATATGAGCACATCTTACAAACTCATTTGGCAACTTCGTTCTTGTGTGTGACTAATGCCATCGATGGTCCCACCAACCTTGGTATGATTTGTAAAGGGGTTAAACTCCTTTACAACAAGCATCAATTAACCGGAGATTTTTACGTCCTCGATTTTGATGTTGTCATTTCTTGCAAAGCCCGAACCGTTTCTCTAGTAGATGACCAGGGTAATTCTCTTCTGATCGAATTTCAAATGCCTCGGGATTATGTAGGCGGTTTTATCTTCTCGCTTAATGCTCAGCCTAGTGATCTTGACTTCACCTCGATAGTCAAGGATTATCCCGATGTTTTGGTCGGGAAATTGAATTCCGCATCGATCTTATTCCTGGAGCTCGACTTGTTATCCTGCCTCCCTGATGAATGGTTTCTATGAATGGTTAGTCATGCTCGTTGGATTAACCAATGCTCATGCCTTCTTCGTTGATCTCATGAATCACGTTTTTTGCGATGCTCTCGACAAGTTCATCTTGGTTTTCTTTGATGATATTCTCGTCTTTTCTGAGTCTCGGTTGACCCGTTTAAGGTCGCCACGATTAATATAAGTCTATCCATCTTTCCTCTTTTGTAATTTGAAGCTATCATAGTTTATGTGTTTGCTAACTTATTTTCTAAACAAATTTTTGTAGGGGAACCCAGAGTGAAGGTTGCGTTATTGGTTCAACTTCTGGATGATGTAATACAAAGTAAATTTCACCTAATTTTCTTATCTTCCTTTTGAGCCCATCATCTTAGTTTGAATTCTGTGATTAGGGTCGCTCTAAATTTGGATCTCTATCCATTCTTGAATCATCCTATGAGAGAACGTATTTGTAATTAATATAAAAACGTTTTATATTATGTTGTTTGAGTTGTTAAGTTTGAATTTTGGGTTTTGATCGATTCGTCTGGCCAAGGTTATCGATAAGAATTCCAAAACACTAGAACATAGCAAACTGACACAATATTATTTTGAAATTTGAAAATGAAATAAAGGTTAGTATGATTATATTTCATATATAAAAGTATAATTTTATGAAATTAGATAGTTCAATGAATTTGTTGTTAGAAATGATAATACTATATTATTATTTATTTTTTGTTAACATTTCTAAACAGTTAACTATTGTTTCCAAAGAATTTTAAAAGAAGCATGTCCATACTCTCCTCTTATGTCGCTAGAAAATAATTTCGATGATGACTGCAGCATCATCGACATTCATTTTGAGGCTCAAAGTGAGGAGACCACTTAGTAGCTTTGCTACTATTCGTTTTGAAAATGGATTTGATTTGAATTTCTTTAGTATAATTTGATGTATAAAACATATATATGTATATATTTATTTCAAAATGTTTTGAAGTGAAACCGGAATTTTACTCTTAAATTTTATGTTAAGTAATGGTTTTCAACTATTTAAATAAAGCAAATTTTTTGAATAATTATAGGTCTAATATGAGAAATAAAATTTGAAACAACTTGAAACAGTTGAACTAGGATTAAATTTATTTGTATAACACTCAATTGCATTCTAAGACATATATAACTTACTTGAGTATTCAAAATTTAAATTGAAATGTGAATATGTAATTGAAGGTTATACAAAAGTAAACTTAAGTAATAAAATGTTCAAACTAAATTTTACTCAATAGAAATGTTTTAAATAAAAGGTGAATGTAAATAAATTATGAATATTTATCGATTGAATAATAAAGGGTTGAAACCGAATTAGTTGAATATAAATAAATTAAAAACAAACGAATTGAATAATTTGAACGCAAATGTATTGGATGTGAATGTAGATTAATTGAAAGTGAGTTATTTAAAATAATAACAATAAATGGATACTAATAAGTAATGAGATGTATAATGTTAACATTTGAAATCGAAATTTATATGGTTTTGAATAAATTGATGTATCTGGTACTAGGTATTTCAAGTCCATCTTTCTTTCTAACTTTTTCTATTCTCCTATCTTGTTCCTTTTCGGGGATGAAATTTTTTGAGTGGGGGACAGCATAACGACCCAGAAATTTTAACGATTTTATTAACATGATTAACAAAAAAAAAATTGTGAAATTTAAACAATAAAATTTAGAAATGAAAATTTGATATTTGGAATGCGTCTATTTAAACATAGCAAATGGAGGATTTTCATTGGTAAATATGAAAGTCAGTTCAGTTGTGGAATTTCAATTTAAATTTTAACATCAGTTAAATTTGATGGCAATAAAATATTTTTGAAACATGAATATTTTTACATAAAAAAGAGCAAATTAGTTTAAATGAAAAAGTTCAATAAAATTTAGTTTTAACGGATGTTGAAATTTAACTTCCGTCTCAAGGACAAGCGCTAAAATTTCTAGATCGTTCCTGCTTTTTTAGTCTCTTTTCCTCTGTAAACAAAATTTCTCCTTCATCAAACAATGGCAACCCAAACCAAAATCAATTTTCTTCCTCAAACTAATTTACAAGTGCAATCGAGTTCGAAAGCTAAGTAGATGAACGTTAATCCACATATTTCAATAAATCATGAACAAATAAATGATGAACCTACGATTTCAAAAAGTAGGGCTTCGAATGCTACACGTAAAGAAGTAAAGAAACGGCAAAAAACTAATTCATCCACGGCTGTTAATTCGAATGATATTCACGTAGATACAAAGAGGACGAAAAAAATCTAGGGCAGCTAAAACTATGAATGAAGACGACATGAAGAAACAACAGCTTTGTGATAAAACCGTCAGCAAAAAAAGAAAGATAAAGGTATAACAGCTGATTTATTTTTAAAATAAAAGATAATTTTACAATGATAGTTGAATTATCATTTGATTTGTTAATGAATGATAGATTAGTACGTCATTTGATTTGTTGCATGTATAATATTGAAATATGAGATGATGGAACGTAGCATTTAGTTTTTGACAGATGATAGACAACAATAAGATGAATAGTTACAGAATGATAGACAAATATAACATTGAAAAAAAATGATAGACAAACATAGCATGTAGAATAATAGTTGAATATATCGCTTTATTTACTATATGTGTAATGATGCAATGATAGATGAAAATAGCATTTCAATATTTGATAGACGGTAGAAAATAATTGGATAGATACTTATTGAATGATAGTTCAATATATCATTTGATTTCTATGCACCATATTGAAATATGAGATGATAGATGAGCATAGCATTCAGTCTTTGACAGATGATAGACAACAATAAGACGAATATTTATAGAATGATAGACAAATATAGCATTGAAAAAAAATGATAGACAAACTTAGCATGATAGAATGGTAGTTGAATATATCATTTTATTTACCATATTTGTTATGATGGAATGATAAATGATAATTGTTGAATGATAGTTCAATATATCATTTGATTTACTGTACCGATAGTTATTGAATGAAAGTTCAATATATCATTTGATTTGTATGCATCATATTGAAATATGAGATGATAGATGAACATAGCATTCAGTTTTTGATGGTTGATAGACAACAAGATGATGAATAGTTATAAAATGATAGACAAATATAGCATTGAAAAAAAAAATTATAGACAACCATAGCATTCAATCTTTCAACTTTAGAAGCATACATTGAAAAAAAGCAATGACAGACAAATATAACATTTGAAAAAAGAATGATAGATGCATAGAGCATTAGAAAATTATGCATTCACAGTTGAATAAATTGATAGATAAAAATAAGAAAGCATTTAAAAAATGAGACATGAAAATATCATTATAGTTTTTTAACTACCGAATTATTCATTTACAGTTTTTTGTACAGGGACCAAAAGGTAAAATATTGAAGAAAGCAAAAACAACAGAAGGAGAAAAATCAAAGAAAGTATCCTAGGAAAAAATTCAGTATCCAATTATTTTCTACCGTCTATCAAAATTCAGTATCCATAGCTGCTTTTACAAAATCATCAACAACCTTAGATGATATCATAGAAACATTTTCTATCAATGACGAAGCTTTTAAAGTGGGGAATGTTTTTTTAAAAATCAAACCCGAAGATGTTTCAATTCTCTTTAGCTTACCTTTGTCTGGAATCAATATTTTTCCATTACCTAAAATGAGTTTACAAATCCTTTCGGACAATTGTAAAGATTTTGTACTGAGAAATTTTGGAACAGTAGAGCACATCACAAAGGATCTTACAATTTCAAAGATAAATAATGTACTGGAAACACAATAATTTCAACATGAAAATGATTTTCCAAAACTGCTTATTATTCTTGCAAAGATAACCTTCTTCTTTCCTGTCAACCAAAGATACTTACCATGGGGATATATTCCCTATATCTTTTATCAAAACAAAATGAACTTAGTATCTTGGCCGGTTTCAATTCATCTTTCAATGATTAGAGCTTTGACGGCTTTCAAAACAAAGCTGAGAAATATGCCGGGTTGTTCCACGCTCCTAATTGTAAGCACAACATTCTAACTTTATGTTAATGCATCTATCTCTATAAATTAAATTATACACATTATATGTTTTAAGAAGTAATATTTTATTTGTAGTTTTTCCTACGTGAGCATGTGAATTTGATATCTCCTTTAGCAATATATTATTCTACCTTACCAAGATTTGGGAGGTGGAATATCGAAAGTTTGAAAAAGGTCATCTCAAGAGAAGCTTTGATGAACATGGACAATAGAAAGGTATTATTTCTCACACAAGTATAATAAATATATAATGATAGATAAATATATCATAATAGTGTATATTAATAGTTTTCATTTTGTTATTATACAGTCATAATTTAAATGATAGTTACATATATCATTTCTGCACAAATATTATTTTCTGTAGGTGTTATTAAAGAATGATAGTCAGATATATCATCACATGAAAAATGACAACTATATATAAAATTAGTTCATTCATTATATGTTAGCTCATTCATTACTATTTAAAGAAACCTGACTGAAGATGAAAAACCACTTCTTCAACAAAAAGCCAACAAAAATTTGTTCAGCTGGTCGAAAAAGCAAGTCGACTTAATGGAGCAGTACATTAAAGATTTGGAAAATAAATTGAACAAAAGTGAAAAAGAATTAGAAAAGGAGGAACAGAAAAGAATACAAGCAAAAGGCACTATCATACAGTTGAGAAAAGAAATCAAGATGTTGAAATCAAAAGCAAGAGTAGAAATAGAATCACCATCACTTGATCTTAATATAACTCAAGAAATTAAAAAGATGCAGCAAGAGAAAGAACAATCAGATCAAAAGAAACCATCAGAGGCAATAGAAAAATCACAAACAGTGCATGAGAAAACATAGAAGAAACCAAGCTCTTTAGTTTTGAGGGTTAAAAAGCGCCAACGAAGGAATAAAATTGATTCTGATTGCCAATATGAAATTTTTCACAGAAAAATAAAGAAAAATGTTGACAATGAAAACCCAAAGGAGCAACTTGAAACCAAGGAAGGTCAAAAAGAAAGTACAAGTGAACATGAACAAGAAGAACAAAATGAAGAATCAGATTATGAACATGAATCTGAAACTGAAACAGATGAGCAAGTCACTACAATTAAAAATGAAGAAATTATTGATGTTGATGGGTACTCGCCATCAAGTGAAGCTTACAAGAGTAAAGTTATCACAAAAAGCGGCATTCTACAATTATTGAATGAAGAACTGCAAAACAAAATTCTTACTTTCTTCAAATTTAACAAAAATGAGAAGTAAGATTTCTGATATTTTTTCTTTCATTATATTTTTAATTAAATAAAATTGAAAAAAAACAACTTGTCAATTATTGATTTTCAGTTACAGCACTGTAGCATATGAAAAAGAAGAAGGACACAAAGGAGGAATCAGAATAGTGAAATCTATGATGGAAGCCGTTCTGTTTGAGGGTGTTACAGATGGACAAGTATGCATCAAATTAGAATTATGATAGTAAAAAAGTGTATATAAGTGTATAAAATGAAAATATGATGGGTAAACCTAGCATTCAACTTTTCAAAGTGCGTATAAATGAATTGAATGAGAGAGTGGCAACTAAAAGTAGCATTTGTATTTGTAAAATGCAGATAACTATATAGGATGGGAGAATGATTGTTAAAACTAGCATTCATAGTTTTTTAAGTGCGTATAAGTATATAGGATGAGTGAACGATAGTTAAGACTAGCATTCAAAGTTTCAAACTGCATATAAATGTATTGAATAAGAGAATGGGAGTTAAAAATAACATTGATATTTGTAAAGGGCATATAAATATATAGAATGTCCAAGATGACTATTTGAACGATCATTTGCATTTTTCAGTGCATACAATGCAGTAAACATGTAAATGATAGTGAATACTAGCATTAATATTCCTGGACCAAAAAAAAATTAATTATCCCATAAAACTTACAACCTTCTTTGTTTGGTTTAATAGCTTATTGATTGGTTTTATTACAATCAAGAGATGTATGAACACAGTTACTACTTCACCACAATGATGATGGTAAGTATAAGCTTTTCATTATAAATGTTAAAAATAATATAAAATATTCCAATACATATGAATGTGCAAAATGCTTTACTACATTATCAGCAAACCATGATCAAAGACATAGTCATACTAACAATAGATGACATTGTCAAAGATGAATTTACAGAGAAAATTTTCTTCCATTATAAGAAAATCTAGTTTCAGTAGCAAATATTAGTCGCGTTTCCTTCTACGTGCAACTAATATTGATTGGATTAATGAAAAATTCCTTTAACGCTGCTAAAATATTTGCCGCTCCTCCGTCCTGCCAATAATTTGGGTCAAAAAATGTGCGTTGCACAAACATTTCGTTACTTTTCTTCCTTTTCCTTTTATGTTATTCCATTTACTTGAAAAGGAAAACCAAAAGAAATTCGCAATCTTCACATATCCTTTTTATGCTTTCTTCCATTTTAATTTTGTTTTCTCTTAATCGAAAAAAATTGGCAATCTCCACAAATCCCAAAATCGCGCCGCCTAAAAGGTCTCAGCTTGAAAAATCTAAAAAACTCAATCTTTCAAAAATGCTCTGAATTCTAAGACGATTGTGCAGGGTTATGGAGTGCGATGCGGTATGGGGATCAGATGGCGGTCCAGTTATGGATGAGGAAGGCAAGGATGGAGCGATGGAGGTTGAAACTAAGGAGCTGGAGCTTTGCTAGCCTTGAGAGATGCACTATTAAGGTCTAGGCAGTAGAAAAATCAGATTTGGTCCAGTTTTGGAAGCTTGCATGTGGAGTAAGATGGAGTTTTCTATGGTGATCACAAGGAGCGGCATGTCGATTTTTGGGTGATCTCTATGTAGGGTAAGAGCTTATATCATAGGTTCAGATTCCTCAATTATTTTACTATTAATGTACTGACCATAAAATATTGTGAATTATTTTGTTAGTCAGGAGAGTGCAATTCTTGATGTCAGAGCAGCTTCAAAAGTATGCTGGAGTAGGTTAGAAAGTATGTCGCAGTAGGTTATTTAGGTAAATCACTTATATTAGTATATGGAAGTAATTTCTGTTTATGGTACAAACTCATTTTATGGAAATGTTAGTATTAGAAAGTGTAAGTTGTATTACAGGTCAAAGCTATAAGCAAAGGAATTAATTCTTTGTTTGATAATCGGAGTTTATTTCATTACATGTGAGCTATCTATAGCTTTTGAACAGTTTTGTAATATAAAACTCGATACATAGTTCATGTTCCTTTGAAGTTCTATTTTTATTTTATTTGTGCCACAAAAGATTCCAAACACAGTTTACCTCTTGGTTTTCAATGTGGAATGTGGTTCAGATAAAAAGTATGTCGGGTGTTGCTTTGGATGGTCCTAGTTAATGTTTTTTTTTAATTCATACGTGCAATACATCACTAAATTATATTATAGTTTGTCATTTGTATACTCCAGTATTATTTTATCACCAAAAGAAATGATTGTTCTGTGTTTATTTTTTTTACTTGGAAATCATTGTAATTTAATTCTAGTAGTTTAATTTTGAATTAAGTTCCGGGTTGTATTACTTTCACATGGTTAAAACTATAAGTTCAGGGTTGATATTACTTTCACATGGTTAAAATTGTAGACCTTGGTTGGTTAATAAAATTAAGTATATGTAAAATATTGTGCTCCTAGCTTGAGTTATATAAGAGATTGATTTAACCTACAAGACATGCTTAAAATTATGTTTGGAATAAGTTAGGCCAATAAGTATCATCTTTGGCTAGTTTAATTGTAAGATATACTTAATTTAACATCACTATATCTTTGGTATCAAGGGCTTAACTTCATAGTTTGCAACTTCAAAATTTCTAATTTACACCACGTACTAAAATTTTCTGGTTATCTAGGCATCTTAAAGTATATATGTGAAACCTTTGTATACTCTTTTACTTGATAACCATGCACTGCATTCCTGTATTTTCTTCTTCTGGAAATCAAATGGAGAACAAATTTTTGTATAATTAATTCAACCTGTTAATTAAACATGGTAGTCTTATGCCCTTGTGGTCAATGGTTGATTATATGTATGACTTATACACATGCTGGTATATATATATATCAAGGAGTTTGTTCATGGAGATCTTGGGTGTACTCATCTAAGGTATTAATCGCATGAATTAATTTACCTACTTTTATCGTATGCATCATGAATACATGAACCATTTTTTGGTTAATTTTTTCTTCATTTAAACTTGTTAAACAACATTGAGTTTTCTTTTGTACAGTAGTTCCTCTTAGTATGTGCCGCAGTTGAAATTTCGCTTGAGATTCCATTTTGTAACTTTTCATTGTATTTCGATCAAAAAAAATCATAATTTTTGGTTCGTTTGGTTCATATTAGAGGAAATTCCATTTAAAAAACAATGCATAGAAGGGGAAGAAATTATCAAAATTCTTCATTTTCTGATTCTGGAAATGGATCCGCTGGTACTTCTAATTTTGAGGTTAGTAGGTGCTGATATCATATTCTTCAGTAAGCATACCTTTTTTATTGCAAAATATTAACTTATGTTTATCAAAAGAATTGATGTTATTTTATATGTCTAGGTGTGTTTGTTAATCAGTTCAGTTCATTCATTGAACCGTCGAAGAATGTAGTTTTTCTAGAGCCTTATTTTATATGTGTTTCCAATGAAGTTGAACTGTTGAACTATCTAGGTTTATTTTTTTCCTTCTCAACTTCACTATATTCATGATATTATCTAAATAATCGCAATATTTGGTGCAGTTTGGTTGTTAAAACTTATCTCTACATCGTGTAGTTTGGTATTTGTTTGGCCATCAATTATTCGAATGCATAATTATTATCATTAAAACTGCATCGTTCATCATCTTTAAATTACTTGTTTAGGATACAGGCTAGAGGATGAAATTACAGGAAATACATGTTCTTTGTTTTGACAACATCTACTAGTAGAATCCAAATTTGGATGAGGTTTCTAGTTGTTTGTTCTTAAGTATTTCTATTTCTTGCTTCACTCAAGCTATCAAGCATTGGTGGGAATTTAATAAATAAAATGGATGTAGGTACTTTGAGATTGAGGTGACTCTCAGGGTCATCCTCCCAATCGTAGTCGCTACTAGAATCTGTTCAGGATTTGGGGATTTTGGGAGAAATTCAGCATGCAGAAGAATAGAGGTTGGAATCACGAGAGGGGCCTTTTGAGTGCATGACTCTTATTTAATCCTAATTTTGGAGATGTCAATCTTTAGTGTCTTAGCCATAGAGGTACTGTCAGGACCCTTTTGCGCCAGTGATAGTGACTTATTTTTCAAGAGATGGATCAATATCTGTTGGTCCATTGCCTCTATTTTTCTCTGAATCAGTGCCGCTGCTAAAGCTGGAAGTAAGATCCGAGGGAGCGAATGTTATAGTGACGACAGTAGAAGTAGTCGGGATGCCACATGGGCCTGAAGCCTGAGTAGCTTATGGAGAAGAGGGCAATGAGGGATGGCCTGTAAGTTTATATATGGTAAGATAAATAATAAAGATATATTCTAATGAGATTTAAAGTTTCTCAAAGACTGGGAAGAGTAAAGAAATACCTTGAGAGGCTGGTGTGCCCTTCGATGGAGATCTGGCGATTTCTCTGTCTTCCAGAAATTTGTGGTGTAAAGTCATAATAAGAGGATCTATTGGAAGGATGAGAGCTTGGGCATCAAGATTATATACCCCAGAAGTGATTGTATCGAGAGCTGCAGATGTAGGCATTTGAGTCACGACAACCTCCAAAGCGGTTGTCATAGAAGTAATTATATCTACTAAAGACTCCTTATGAGTTAGAATGGAATCATCCATGTGATCTGATGCGCTAGGACCATCATAAGACACAGTAGTCACTTGCTCTCTGACTGCCACCTTTGCTTCCAAGATCTTCTTGCCTTCTCTAGTGCCTCCAAATCGTCTTCACCCAAAATACTTTCCTGTAAGAACTCCTCATCGATGTCATAACCATTGCATCCATGATCTTGATGGATGCGATTGAGGTACAATGAGATGGGTTGATTAGTTGGTTTTATAATTGAGTTGTTTGTGAGATTTGGGAGGTGAAATATGTTATTTGAATTTTAGGTATGTTACTTACTTTGGGTAAGAAAAGGAAGGAGAGTATATTTTTAGTTGGAAAAACATAGTTTGTCCATTTAAAATATTTGTAACTTTGACCACAATCACAAAAGCCAGGGGTGGCATTATTTCACCCCATGTCCTATATTATAAACAACTACATATTTGGTCAGCTAATCTGTTACTGAAAATAATTTGGTCATGTTTCACCTTGGTTTGTTTTTGTTTAAGCAGTGGCGCATGACAAAATTATACTTGGTATCCTATTCATTCTTGATTTGTAACTAGACTCTGCTTCTTCGATGTTTCTTTTTCTTTCTTTTATTTATTTTTGATGGAAGACAATGATACATTAAGGATGTAATGCCAAACTTTCTCTATGGCATGAAATTTTTGTGTTATAACTCTAATACAGAATTACAGATGATTTATTGCTATAAAACTCATAAGAAATACTTCTCTTTGGATCAACAGAGGCAGAATCAGACCTAGTTCGAAGATCGATAATGGCAGCGAAGCAGGAAAGTAGAACAACAGAGTTAAGTGTTAGATGCGTAAACTTCTCCTTATTAATAAAATAGGAAAACACGGCATTGAAAGCAAGCTAAGTTGAACGCAGAAGCGAGTAAGTCGAAACCGAAAGATACAAAAGCGTGTAGGAGTACATGAGACTATCAACCATAGAAAAAAGTCCTATGCCAAGGTATGCCATATAAACCTTTACCAAATCAGGTTGCTCATAAGTTGATGGAGTAGTGAAAAATAGTAAAGGAAGGTATAGAATTGGAAAAGCTGCTGAAAATGTGAATGTTTCTATCCACTTGCTATTGCCACCTTGATCGTAGTAGTATCTATTTAGAAGGGTTGCACAAGTTTGTCCTGTGAGCAGTGAGGCTATGTCGAGTGACATTGATATCCACCATCTGAGATTTGTGTGCATTTGTTTTGTTGAAATTTTTATTGATGAGTTATTAGGTGGATGATTGATTGAGCTTAGCTATAGAAAAGGGAAAGAAATGGAATCAGCATAAAATACTAGGGATAACTTCTTGTACAGAGGTGTTGGATAAAGACATTTGAAAATGATATTTGAAATTTTGGAGGTTTGGTTAGAGACCTGGAAATGCTAAATTCATTTCAGACCATAACTTTATTAGTTTTGTAGAATAGGATTCACTTATAAATCTGGACAATTAATTTTAGTTGGACATTAAGGTAAAAAGGACACATTATACTCATTGATGATTTAATCAGCATGTCTCTTAAATTTTACCTTCTTGTAGTTTTCTATATCTTTGTCGCTATTGAGCTTGATTAGTTGTTCCATTTGCATTAGTTTGTATAAATCTATTTATTATTTTTGCATATTTACAAATTAAATCACATCATCTTTGATTTCCTTTAGCTGATAATTCTTTTAGGTAGTAGCCCTTTCCGTTTACAAATTCAGAGCGCTCAGGCTTCTAAATAGATTCAAATTGGATATTAGCAAGTTACAATTGAAAATCGTTTTAGGCAATATTTACCAATTTATTTTAAAAATTAACTAAGTTTATGATAATAATATAATTAAGTTAACCAAGTTCTAATAATAATAATAATAATAATAATAATAATAATAATAATAATAATAATAATAATAATAATAATAATCATAATCATAATAATAATAAATTAACTAAGTTAACCAAGTTAATAAAAATTAACTAAGTTTTGTTAAAATCAAAGAAGTTTTATAAAATTAACTAAGTTTAAGTTCACTAAATTTTATAAATAATAGTATGATATACTTGTACAATGTTGTAGTTGTTTGATATTAGATTTGAAGTCTTACGAATTAACATAATTGTTTGACTATATGTTGTAATTTCACTTCTACGGGCATTGGATTTTCAAAGAGAGCAAGGTTATATGGCTATATGCTGACAATTCTTTTATGCAGAGATCTGTGTAACTGCAATATGAATATGTGGCTGAATTTGAACTTTTGTTTGATGAGATGCAGAGAGGCTAAGTGGTTGTTTTATGGCTGTTTGTGCAAAATGTTATAGCTACTGCTTTGAATAAAGAAGGACACATAAAGCTGAAAGGCTACGCTGAAGAGAGATAAAGAAAACTTCCAAAGTGAGTGAATATTGAGTGCTAAAACAAATGAGTACAAGGTGTGAAACAAGTGAGTATAGGTGAATTCTGAAATTTGTATATTATTTTAATTAATAATTCAACCATATATCTTACAAATATGTATTGATCTTTGATACTAATAGGTGCTTAATCTTATCAAACATTCTAAAGTTTTCTGA
This sequence comes from Allium cepa, assembly GCA_030765085.1. NCBI lineage: Eukaryota > Viridiplantae > Streptophyta > Magnoliopsida > Asparagales > Amaryllidaceae > Allium > Allium cepa. Next base: position 749,179,057 of record CM060931.1, on the reverse strand, counting down.
ATTTCAAAGTTTATGGATGTAAGGAAATCTTCTTGAATAACAGGTATTGGTGCAGCTTCTCATGACATGATTTTAACAGGTTTTCATTTAATTTACTGCAGAGTTTTATTACCTATTAAGCATACAACTTCTTATTGACTGCTATTTTCCCATCAACGTATTTTGACTACATCTTTAACAAAAAATCATTTTAATTTGGAGTGGCAAGTTTAGCAGTTCAAATTTTTATAGGAAATTTCAATTACAAGTAGTTTGGTAAAAAGCTTCTTGGACTATATTATAGCCTTATGTGGACATCAACTCAACTTACGCGTCAGTTGATTGCGAATTGAGTGTCATTAAAGCCATCATATTATGTCATCATGCCTTACTGACAAAAGATTGAATGATGGGGCTAGTGAGTTATTTTTGGAATTCCAAGATTTTGAATGTTTTATGAACTCATGCATGCTTGATTCTATTGTTAGAATCTTGCTTGAGAATTGTGATTGACAAAAGTTTTTTGTTTCTGTTTTTTGTTTTCTTTTTCTCAAAGGTTAAGCTATACCTTTATGTAGGAAGAATGCATGGCTATGAGAAGCAATCGGTAAAATGGCAGCACATCAATCAGATGATGCCATTACAGTCAACCAAAACTGTAAGATTGGACTTTATTTATTTCATTTCGTTTATATCTTTGATTATTTATATGACATTATTTATACTATGATATTCTTGTACAATGCTATAGATGTTTGATATCAAATTTAAAGTCCTACGAATTAACATAATTGTTTGACTATATGTTGTGCTTTCACTTGTGCAGGCATTGGATTTCCGAAGAGAGCAAGGTTAGACTTTTATGGTTCTAACTTTCACTTGTGCATGCAACAAAGAATTATGGGTAATCAAGCATTTGGTTAGCACCAGTTTGGTATAACATTTTATTAGTACTTGGTGTGTAAATTTGTATAGAATGGTTATTGTATGCGAGTTTGGTTATTTTATCAAAAAGCTATTGTATTGAATAGTTATGGATATCCTATTTGATTATATGATTAATATGTTTTTTAGTTGTTTGAATATGATGATTATGTGAGCGATTGTTGATAGATATAGTAGGAACAAAATAGACCATTGATAGGAAATAATAACATGAAAAAATAGTATAAAATGATCATCAACTTTTAGTAGCGTTTCAAAAACGCTACAGAAATACATATAATGGCGTTGAATAAACGCAACCGTAAAGTAGGGGTAAAGTTGGAAATTCTATTGGTAGCGTCAAAAAACCTTTTGGTGGCGTCTTTAAAACGCTACAAAAAGATTTATGGTCACGTTTGGGAAACGCTGCAATAAAAGGATTTATAGCGGCGTTGAAATAAATGCAACTATTGCGGGATTTATCACGGCGTTTATCAAAACGCTACCATAAGTTTTGGTAGCGTTTATTGTGCACCACCAAAAATAAAATTTCTTGTAGTGTTTCCTCTACATTACACAAACCATTGGAGCTTGTTGATGCTAAACTATGAAACAATGCAGTGGATTCATTACGATTCAACCAAACCAAAAACTAGATCAACAAGGACTTCAAACCCCAGCTATAACCAAGCCCTCATTCTTGAAAGAAAAGTATAATTTTAAAATCACTCTAACATTAATATGCAGCACTAATTTTTCTTTTTGCAGAAAGATAAAATTGAATTGATGTTTAAGAAGAAATAGGCAGAATTAGGAATACTGAACAAAGAATTTCACAAACCTAAAGTGTTGCAGCCAAAAAGCCCACCACAGGATTCTGATTCGTAAGTAACTAATTTTATTTCTTCTCTTGTTTAAACTATTATTTATATTTTTAAATTGCAGTAGAATGCATTAAATATGCAAAATGATAATTAAAACTAGCATTGCTAATTGACAGTTCATTGATCTGCATCTATTGAACAAAAAGATTATGTATAAGGTGCACATTCCACATGCAGCAATGATGTCTCTATGAATGCATTGATTAATATTGTGATCAAAATATAAAGCTATATTTTAGAATTCTAGAGTAAAGAATGCAATATTATTTTAGCATTAGGTTTTACTGTAATATTAACTAATATTTCAATATCTGAAACGGACTTGATTGTGCACTCTTTGTCATGGTAAACATAAAAAGACTGGACAAGAATGAGATGACAGAAAAATATCCAAAGGAAATGCTTAGAAACCTAAGAGTTGTGGTGGTGTATAGCATACTCAATGATCCACAATTGTTAACGCTAAAAATGTACGCTAACACCCCGGTGTGAGTTATGATATAGTGAAAGCACCACCCGTTGGTACGGGAACTAAAAACAAGCAGAGAATAGCAAAAAAATAGTAAAGAGACGACAATTTTTATAGTGGTTCGGCTCAAAGTCAAGCCTACATCCACTTTATATCTTTTATTATGATCTTTGAGTACACTTTGTTACAACTAAACTTCAAGTACAACAAACTTCAAAGACTTGAGCTTCCAAAGTAGAATCGAGTCAACTTCATGAGTAAGAGACCATTAATGGAGTGTATCCACCATAATATGATTCGGTGAAGAAGTTTCATCCATTCTGGAATTGATCTCTGAAGTTGTTATGATGTTGTAGGAATTGGAGAATGAATGAGTTGCTTGAATTTCAAAGTGGCAGAGTCTCGGCCTTCCAGAAGTATCCCCCCTCAAATGAGAAGTGTCCGGGGTATTTATAGAAGAAGTTGGGTTTAGGTCGGCCTTGTCATAGGTCGCGAGCGACCTAGGGAGTTGCGACATAAGGAGTTGCAACATAAGAGTGATTCTGAGGTAGCTTAAGTCGTTAACGACTTAGCGGAGTCATCCTGGACGAGATATATGCTTTGAGCGACTTAGTATGTGCAGTATAGGAGTTATCTCTGCTTGCTTAGGTCGCGAGCGACCTAATGGAAGAGACAGTGTGCATGCGGCTTTACTCTGCCTTAACTCGTTAGGTCATTAGGTCGCTAGGTCGCCGCCTTTATTAACCCGTTGAGTTGTAGGAGCCTTTAGGTCGCTAGGTCGCTGCAGCTCCTTAAGTAGTTGAGTCGTGCCATGTTGAGCCGCTTTGTGCTTTAGCTCGTTAAGTCGCTAGGTCGTTAACCCTTTGAGTAGTTAGGTCGCTTATTCCTTTAGAAAATTAGGTCGCTTATTCCTTTAGACAGTTAGGTCGCTTATTCCTTTAGGCAGTTAGGTCGCTTATTCCTTTAGGTCGTTGAGTCGTAAAAAGAGGTGTTAACACTTGTCCCTCGAAGTATACGCCTAGGGGCTAGGTCGTGTGCTTCGATACCTCTTAACTCGCACCATCCTGAGTCGCTAAGTCATGAACAACTTATGAGAGGGCTAGGCCACGTGCCTATCATCTTCCCCTTTTTCTTCTATATAAGCTGCTAAGCCGTTTAACCCTCTTCACTTTATTGTTATCATCTTGCCGCCGTTGTTGATTTCAAGCTCAAGAACATAAAGCGAAATACCCCTCCTTGTTATTTTCGATCATCATTTCCAACAGCCAACCTAGTTAAATCCGATCATCTGTTCATCGTACTCACCATCGATTCTCCCATGACCTATTTCACGCAATTTTCGTCACCATGTTGAAAGATTATGCCCTGACCCACCTTTCGATCATCATCGAATGCTGGCAATTGCATTATTATCGAAAAATGAATCGGCCTAGGGTTTCATGAAGTTATTGGGTAAATGTGGAGTTTTTGGAGGAGACAAGGAGGTTTTAGGTTAATGGATTTCGGGTTATGCTGTGGCATTTCTGGTGAGGTATGGGGAATGAACACGTGGCAATGTGTGAGTGGAGAGCAGGACATAGGTTTTTTAGTGGAAGAGGTCTCGGTATCTTTGGGTTACCCTTAGAGCGACCTAGTGCATGAGGCGAATTATGTAGAGCGACTTACAGAATTAAACGGCCTAAAGGTTTTGATGACTTAAGAAGCCTGAGCGACTTAGAGAGCTTTCGACTTAACTTGCCAGAATAGCATATGAATTTAAAATAGAACGACTTAGGGAAGCCCGAACTATGTTAAGTCATTTGGGCATGATCTGGACGACTTAAAGAGTCCCGAGCTAACTTAAGTCGTTCCTGCGACTTAAGGAATAAATAGAACTTGAACACTTGTAGAATTTGACAGAACTTGATTGAATTTCCAAATTAAACTGCCAGAATGAACTGCTTGAACTTGTTGCACTTTTTCATAGGTTGTATTAACTTTTAAGCTAACAACCTGTTAAATACAACATTTGCAGAAAACTAAGGCGAATATACTGCCATTGACTGCCCACATCAAGTGACAGATTAGTCGATAAAGAATAATCAACTTAAAGGAATTATATGAACAAAATGTTGTGAATTAACCAGTTCAAGTGAAGTATTAAAGCAAAGCTAAATTAATCAACTAAAGCTGATCTGTTTGCGTCAACACTGTATTTGGACTTAAAATAACAAGCCCTGAAAATTTATAATCGACAAATGCCAACTAATTTAATTCCAGTTTTATTTTCTTGTCATTTTATTAGTTGCACAACACTTCACACTTTTAGGAAACGTGCACCTTCATATTTGAATATCCAGTTCCTTGTGTAGAATGGCTTCTAAAAAAATGCAAGAAGAGATAGTAGAGCGAACCAATGAGGTCTTTCCAATAGCTGATCCTTTAGAGAATCCTCCGGAAAGAGTTACAACTTCATTGAGCCAACGGGCATTTAGCCAGCTTTGTTCTCAGTTCGGCATTGCTGAAGCGGATACTCTGCTTCTAGGGGTAAATGACACTGCCGATAGGCCGCCTCCTGGCTTCGTTGCAGTCCACCGTCAAATGTGTCTAAACGGAGCTATTCCCCTCTTCAACGATTTTCTTAGAATTCTCCTCCTTCGATTAACTATTTCTCCATTCCAGTTGCACCTTAACGGCTATGCCATTTTGATGGGTTTGTGTATACTGTTTAGGAGGACGCTTAACCGCCTCCCAAGCTTCGAGGAGATCTGTTATTTGTGTTCAAGTGGGAGCAACAAAGATCACTCTTCCGTCACTCTTGTAAGGAGTGCAAGAAACCGTAAACCGATTACGGATCTTCCCGAGAGTGCTCATGGGTTTTTAAATCAATTCTTCTTTGTTCGCTGCCCCCCGGGATTCTACGGTACCTGGAGAGTTGGAAGTAAGACTACTTATCTTCGTTCACTTCATTTCTGAGCCTTTCAAAATTCAAGTCGTCAACTGCTAATTTCATTCTTTACTTTTGCAGCACTTCCTCCTCCCTCTAAAGATTCTAGTCACAAACCAACTTTCGAAAGATTGAATGTCGTAGCTGTTGATGAGAGAAGTATTAAGTTCCTACTGAAGGATGAGTTTATTTTACCAATTCGGACTTTTGCACTCTTCTCGATCCATTCAGCCCCGCGATGCCCCCAGTTCTCAGGCAGAAGCGTCAGATGCCCCAACCGCCGTAAAGGAATCCGCACTGAAGGAACCTATTGTGGAGACTTCATTAGTGAAATGCTCAAGTTCCGTTGACGATGCGAGATTATCTGGAAAATCTAAACTTCCCCCAGTCATTAAAGAAGAGGAATTTCCTCAACATTCTGGGAAGGCTACCGGAAGAGCTGATGAGGGAGCTGAGAAAGAAAGTTCCGTTACAAAGAGTGCAGAGCGTGCTGAAGGGGGCATGACCCATTCCGTTGGGCACGATGGTGATGTTGTCTTTGGGGGACTGAGCGACCTTATGGTGACTTCCCAAGAGCTCTTTAAAGATGACACCATCACCTCTAAGCTTGCTTCTCCATCAATTGAAGCAACATCCGTATTGCGATCAACTCCATCAACCCAAGAGTTGACTCTTGCTGCAAAAGCTGACATCACTCCTAAGCCGAAGAGTGGTTTGTAGCTTGACGCGCATAGTTCACACGCCACACACAATTAGGATTTTTGGCAATTATGTGCACTTAGCTTCTTTATTTCAAAGATTTCTAAACTTTATCTCTTCTTCACTTTCAGGTTCTCCCATGGGACGCAGCGGCTCATATTACGATGACTTTCAACGCTATGGGAGGCGTGATTCTTATGACCCCAGGCATTATCTTCCTGCCTCTAGGGAGACCGATGAGGAAAGAGCAGCTAGGAAAGCTCGCGAAAGGCAGGATTATGAGGAGCAGTATAGAAGAAGGGACGACCGAAATGACTCTCACCAGAGGGATGATGACTCCCATAAGAGAAAGTCTCACGACGACAAAGGGAAGAGTCATGAAGCTGAAGATTCCAGCAAGTGAGCCAAGATTAGCGAAAAATCTTCATCTGAAATTTCCAAAGTGCCCGCCACCTCTATTTCTGTAGACATCCCTTCTAGCTCCCCTGCTCTCAAAAGAGCTGAGATTCAAACAATCAATAATAGGCCTCCGTATCAAGTTGAGAAGCCTCCGCCTGCACTCCAAAGCCTATTTCCACATTGGTGTTTGAAAGGAGTACGCTTTGATCTGGACTTGGTTCCCATTGACAAACATGCCATGCTGAGAAATCTCGATGTCGTCAAGCTTGATATTGAAAAAATGTCTGTCTGGCAAAAGCTAGTTGATGAGCTTCAAAGAGTAAACCGTTTAAATCTTGAGGCTATGCTGACCATGGAAAGTGACAAGTCCGAGTAGCAAAAAGTTCTTGATCAGCATGATACGGAGATGAAGAGCATCACCGCCTATAATGAGAAGCTTGAGGCTGAAGTCAAGCAGCTTAAAGATGATCTTGGCACCTCTTCCACTTCTTATACTCAGAAGGAAGAGGTTCTTCAAAAGAAAGTAAGGGATGCCCACGCTAGTCAACGAGATGCTGAGGCTAAACTTGAGGCGCAACAGAGGATCGTGGAAAACTACCGCAGTGATGTTGCTCAGCTGCGGGAAAAGACTAGTTCCCAAGATTTGGAGATTGCAATGTTAAAAGCTCAGCTTTCTAAAGTTGAAAAGGTGCGTAACGAGGCCATCGCTGGAAAAACAGCAGCTGAACAATCACACGAGGCGACTAAGGCCGACGTCAGCTCCAATTTATTCGAGTTTTACATTCACAGCGTCTTGGGGCATGGCAGTCTTTCATTTTTGTGTCCAAAGTATGAGATTATCCTTGCTGAAGTGTGGGAGGTAGCAGTTGAAATGCTTAAAGGCGCCGGCTACGCTGAGGAGGGTCTTGAGGCTAATTTTTTGTTTGATGAGGGTCAACCCGCCCTTGCAAGAGGGAAAGAACAACTCGCCATGGAACGAGCCGAAGCGACGGAAGGAGAGCATTTGGGGAAGGCACCTTTGACCGACCCAACCCGTCCTTCGGCTTCGGTTGATATTGATATTATTGGCTCTAGTTCTCATTCTCCGCCTCCGACCAAAGCCGAAACCGAAATTACAACTGCTCATGCCGAGGCCCAAGAAGACATCGAAGCCCACGATTTTGAAATTGACGTGATAAAGCCAACTTACCCAGGTAACTTCAACACTGATCCAGCTCAAGTGGACTACTTGTTTTCTTCACATGAGCTTGATGAACTTCTTGATTATTACTTAAATCTCGACGTGCCACTATCTCCTCTCTTTTCGAGAAATGCTGATGTTTAATTATTCTTCTTCTGTAGTGAAAACAACAGGTGCTGTACAGGCTTCGCCTCTTCCAGCTGTTGCCCCTTCATCTCTTCAAGTAACTCCTTCTACTTCTCAACCGGGTCACAAGAAGAACAAATAGAAGCTCTTCAAGGCTTAGATGACCCAGCCGCTTCACAAGAGCAGAAAGCTGAAGAACTTAAGGAGGGTGAGAGGACCCTGGAGGAATTTATTGCCGATGATACAAAGCTGATTGATCTTATCAATCTGGGCAGCGAATCTTCTTCAAAGAAGAGGGGAAAGCGTGGAGTTTCGAAGAAAAGGAAGGAGACTTCTGCTGGTGATGAGAAAGCAGAAGAGGACCCAGTTGCACCTCTTTCTCCTTTTTCCCCAACTCGCTCTGGTCGACTTAAGAAGTTAACCATTAGGCCGGGCGAGGGCTCAAAAGGCGGCGGGAAGAAGAAGTAATGGGTCCGGCTTTATCCTTCTTGTTTTTCTTTTTTGCCTTTTGCTTGTATTTAAGGACTTGTATCGACTGGAGATTGTGCAGGTGCCGCCCCCCGCTTTTTGAAACCTGCATATGTATACAAATCTTTTATAGTATGGAATAAAATGATTCTTTTTTACTTGTACAATCTTTTGACTGTATTTGTGAATGCATTTATTCCTTATTTCCACACAAGTTTCTTTATTTTCTTTGTGTGATATTGCAGTAAGCTCGTGGTATGTTGCTTGAGCGTTGCTTTTATTAATGTAGCTATATTATATTGCCCTCATACCACGGCTTATTGCAATCTTTTCCATTTTGAGAAGACTTGGACTCTTACTTTGGAGAACAATTCTTCCATTTTGAGAAGACTTGTACTCTTACTTTGGAGGACAACTCTTCCATTTTGAGAAGACTTGTACTCTCACTTTGGAGAACAACTCTTCCATTTTGAGAAGACTTGCACTCTCACTTTGGAGAACAACTCTTCCATTTTGAGAAGACTTGCACTCTTACTTTTGAGAATAATTCTTCTATTTTGAGGAAATATTACTCTGCTCTAGTAGAGTGTGCCTTGTATTGGAGAAGTCTTCTCTATTTTTTAGAATGAGTTTTTACACTTCAAATTTTGGAGGTGGTCACGTTTTATTTTTGAGAAGTGGATTCTCCTACTCGGTGAAGCGGGCTTCCAAAAAAGGCTTTGATTTGGCACTTCAACTTTTGGGGAAGGATGTTCTCATTATGGAGAAATTGATCTTCCTTTGAGAATAGAAGTGCGCCTCCGAAGAGGGTTTTTTTGTGCCTCCGAAGAGGGCTTTTTTTTGTTTGCTTGAAAGTTACTTTTCACAGTTAAGTGGGTCCACGGAGCAGACGCAAGCTAACTAATTGGATGTTCGTTTGTACGGACGATCACAATTTATTAGCAAGGGCCCGGAGCCTTCACTTCGGGAAGGTGCCCCTTCGGTGGTTCCACCAACTTTTGAGAAAAGCATTTCATTTTTGGGCGTGCCTCGTTGGAGGGCTTTGGCACTTCAACTTGTGGAAGTGTGCCTCCGAAGAGGGCTTTGGCACTTCAACTTGTGGAAGTGTGCCTCCGAAGAGGGCTTTTGCCTCCGAAGAGGGCTTTGTTGTGCCTCCGAAGAGGGCTTTTGCCTCCGAAGAGGGCTTTGTTGTTTGCCTGGAAGGTTGCATCTCACAGTTAAGTGGATCCACGGAGCAGACGCAAGCTACCTAACAGGAAGTTTGTTTGCACAAACGATCACAATTAACTAGCAAGGGCCTGGAACCTTCACTTTGGAAAGGTGCTCCTTCGGTGGTTCCACCAACCTTTTTGGTTGAGAGACAAGATTCCATTTTGGCTGTTTTTGTCTGCTTGCCCATGTCTTTTCACCATCTGCCTTCCAGCGATTCCTTGTTATCGTTTCCAAGCACATGTTCCCCTCCTTTGCAAGTTGTTTGCTTTTTTCCAGAGAAGTGCATTTCATTGTTAAGTGATTCCACGGGGAAGACGCAAGCTACTTAATCGAATGTCCATTTGCACAAACGATCACAATCAGTTAGCAAGGGCCTGGAACCTTCGCTTTGAGAAGGTGCCCCTTCGGTGGAATCACAAACTATTTGTGAGAAGCACTTCTTGTATAGGAATTGGATTTGGAATTTTTGTGGCTAGACATTTGACTATTGAGTGATTTGTAAGAATCGCTTGGCCTTGTGATGTGTTGAATAGGTAAGATTTGCCTTGATAGTCTGCAATATTAAATCGACATTTTAGCAATATATTTAAGATATTTGCACATCGAAATGAGACAGGCATTTTATAGTAGTAAAGAACACAAGATTTATAGTGGTTCGGCCAAGAACTAGGCCTACATCCGCTTTATAGTTCTTATTATTGGTTTGCACTGATTTTACAATGGCTTACAATACAAGAATGATACATCCATAATCATTTTACAACTTTAATCAAAGCTTCTAAGTAAAATATGGACGCAAGTGATTGCTGTTCCAGGCTCTTGGAATTGGATCTCCTTCGACAGTTGTGAGTTTGAAAATGCCATCAAGAAGTTTTTTGCCTATGACGTATGGTCCTTCCCAGTTTGGCCCAAACACTCCTGTTGCTGTCATGATCCTTTTCAAGACTAGATCCCCAATTTCAAAGCTACGTTGGCGAACTTTGGAATTGAAGTGTCTGGCTATCCTTTGCTGATGGGCTGCAATTCTGAGCTTAGCCTCTTCCCTTCTTTCATCAAGGAAGTCAAGTGCTTCAAGTTGCAGCTTTTCATTTTCATCTTGGTTGAAATGAGTTCTCCTGTGTGAGGGGATCTCTATTTCCACCAGAATCATTGCTTCTGATCCATATGCTATTGAGAATGGAGTGTGCCCAGTCGCAGTCTTATGGGTAGTTCTGTATGCCCATAGTGCTAGTGGAAGCTTATCGACCCAACCTCCTTTTGCTTTTTCCGGCTGTTTTTTGATGGTTGATTTGATAATTTTGTTCACTGCTTCCACATCCCCGTTTGCCCGCGGTTAAGCCACTACTGAGAAGCTTTTTTGGATCTTGAATCGCTTGCAAAAGTCCTGGAATTCTTCACTTTCGAATTGTGTACCATTGTCTGTGATTATCTTCTGAGGCACACCATACCTGCAAATGATATTTTTAGTCACAAAGTTTATCATCATTTTAGAGGTAATAGTAGCCAATGGTTCAGCTTCAGCCCATTTAGTGAAATAATCAACAGCAACAATAGCATATTTGATTCCGGACTTGGCAATTGGCAAAGGTCCAATGAGATCTATCCCCCAAATGACGAATGGCCATGGACTGACCATCTGTGTTAGCTTAGTGGAAGGTGATCTTAGGATTTTTGTAAATCTTTGGCATCTGTCACACTTTCGGGAGTAGCAAGCAGCATCTCGATTAATATCTGGCCAAAAATACCCATACTGGAGAAATTTCTTTGCTAGAGTTTGGCCACCTGAATGATCCCCACACTCTCCTCCATGCACCTCAGCTAAAATTGTCTTAGCCTCTTCCTTGGTTACACATCGGAGTAATGGCATCGAGAATCCCCGTCTGTACAACCGGCCGTCCGGAATTACATATCTCGGGGCTTTTCTTAACAACTTCTGGCGCTCTTTTGAGTTTTCTGGCAGGGAGCCGTTGAGTAGATATTTCCTAATCGAAGTCATCCACGACTCCTGCTCTTGAGATACAGTCATAATCCAGTCAATATCCATCTCATCAGTACTTGGGGTTGACAAGACTTCCACAGGGACCAATCCTAATAATTGAGCTTCGCTAGAGCTTGAATACTTTGCGAAAGAATCTGCCTTCATGTTCTCTTCCCGGGGGATATGGCTTATTGTATAATGATCAAAATCATCGAGAAGCTCCCAGGCCTTTGACAAGTAAGCAGGCAGATTTCCTCCTTTAGTTCGAAACTCTTTCTTGACTTGGCATACAATAAGTTGAGAATCACTGAAGATCTGCAATACTCTGATGTTCAGTTCTTTAGCAATCTTCAAGTCGGCAATAAGAGCTTCATATTCTGCTTCATTGTTCATTGAAGGAAATTCTAATCTCAATGCATAGCACAATGACCGCCCTTCGGGGGTTTCAAGCACAACCCCATCTCCGGAACAATAGTCATTTCTTGCACCATCAACATATAATTTCCATCGGATCGGGATGTCATTAGTCACCTCTTCCTCACTGTCACCTTTATCTGTGTATTCTGCAATGAAATCTGCTAAAGCTTGTCCATTTATTGCTCTTCGGGGATGGTAGGTGATATCGTATTGGCTGAGTTCAATATTCTACTTTAGAAGACGACCCAAAGTTTCAGTGCGAAATAGGAGTTGCTTTAGAGGTTGATCAGTGAGGACTTTAATAGGATGGGCTTGGAAATATGGCCTCAACTTTCTGGACGCAATCAACAGACAATCGGCGTGCTTTTCTAGCTTTTAATAATTCATCTCTGTCCCAGTGAATCTTTTGCTGATGTAATAAACCGGGTGCCGAACTTTTGTGTCTTCCCGTACCAATGCTGCACTGAGAGCATGAGATGAAACTGCTAAATATATGAAAAGATCTTCACCATTGCTGGGCTTAGAAAGTACTGGAGGCATTTCCATGTGACGAATCAGTTCATCAAAAGCTTTCTGACATTCAGGAGTCCATTCAAAGTTTTTCTTTCCTTTCTTCAGAGCATCAAAGAAGGGAATGCATTTATCAGTGACCCTGGAGATAAATCGACTCAAAGTAGCGACTTTCCCGTTGAGGCTTTGCAATTCCTTCTTTGTCCTAGGGGCTTTGACTTCTCTTAAGGCAGTAATCTGAGCAGGATTAGCTTCGATTCCCCTAGCACTCACAAAGAAACCCAAGAATTTTTCGGACTCTACCCCGAATGAATATTTCAGAGGGTTTAGCTTCATCCCATACTTTCGGAGGAACGCGAACATTTCTGCCAAATGATCCATGTGGTCTACTGCCTTCTTCGATTTCATCAACATATCATCAACATATACTTCCATAGTCTTGCCAGTCTAGGGCTTGAACATGGCGTTAACAAGTCTTTGATAAGTTGCCCCTGCGTTCTTTTGTCCGAAGGGCATGACTTTGTAGCAGTAAAGACCAACATCGATGATGAAGCTCGTGTCCTCCTGATCTGGCTCATGCATCATGATTTGATTAAATCCTGAGTAGGCATCCATAAAAGACATTAATTCATGCCCGGCTATTCCATCCACCAACTGATCAATCCTGGGTAACGGGAAACAGTCCCTGGGGCATGCTTTGTTCAAGTCTGAAAAGTCGATGCATGCTCTCCACTTTCCATTTTCCTTTCTAACCAACAATGGATTAGAAACCTAATTAGGATAAGTGGATTCACTGATGAAGCCATTTTCCATGAGTCGATCTACTTCTTCTTTTAATGCTGTCGACCTTTCAGGACCCTGGGTTCTTCTTTTCTACTTTATGGGTGTGAATTTTGGATCAATATTCAAAGCATGCACCGCGATTTCCGGAGATATTCCACACATGTCGGCATGGCTCCAAGCGAATACATCCAAGTTTGCTTTTAAGAATGATATCAACATATTCTGAACCGTCACACCGAGCTGTGAACCCACATTTAGCACCTTGTTTGGATCATTCGGGTCAACAGGTATTGGCACCGTCACTTCCACCGGCACCACTCTACTCTCCCCTGCACTGGTTTTTCTGGGATCAATCTCTTTTCGTGCACCACTATGCTCACAGTGCAGGGTCCACCCCGTAATTGCTACAAGGTGGGTTCTTTGATGCGGAGCGGAGCTGCTGCACCTTTACCCATCTCTCTCTTTTTTGCCTCCCGTAACTCTATGAGATAGCATTCTTGCCTGGCATTTTGGTCCCCCTTCACAACGTCGATGCCATTATCAATGGGGAACTTCATAGTCAGGCACCATGGGGCAAAACTGGCCTTGAATGCAGCAAGAGTTGGTCGACCCAAGAAGGCATTGTAAGCGGAGAATTCATCAACAATCACAAAAGTTTGCTTTCGGACTATCTTCTTTTCCCCTTCTCCAAGTTCTACAAATAGGTCAATAGTCCCAACAGGCTGTTTTGGTTCTCTGGTGAACCCAACAATTTTCTGTGAGGAAGCTTGGACATTAGCCATGGGAATTTTCATCTGATCAAATGACTTTTTGAAGTGAACATTGCAAGAGGCGCCGCAGTCAACAAGCACCCTTCTTACAATAGCTGGTCTGATGCCTGCTGATATCACCAAAGGATCCATGGTGGGAGCCTCAACACCAACAGAGTCTCTAGCTCGGAATATGATGTCATCGTTAAAAGTTCTTTGCTGTTTTAAGAGTGTAGCATCTTCCTAGACAAAAACATTTTCTTCGGACGGTGCATATCTCAAAGCATGAGTGTATCTTCCATCTCACCCCAGCTTCTGCCTATTGGGTGAGGACCCCCTATGATAACATTAATGATAGGCCTTTCAAATTCAAGCGCTGCAGTCCTCTCACCTGAGCCGGAACTTGTTGCCCCTGAGTAGATGAAGTTGGGTCGTTTCTGTTTCTCTTTACATATTGTTGTAGTTTATTCTATCTCAATAGCTCTTCAATCAAATTCTTTAAATGGCGACATTCATTAGTGTCATGGCCAGGTTGATTATGGAACCGACAGAATCTCCCGTTATGCACAACATTTTTCCCAAGCTTCATCTTAGGTGGTTTGGGGTATTCAACAACATCATTGGTTGCAAAGAAGATATTTTCTAGAATATCAGTTAAGGGAGTGAAATCTAAAGGTCTAAAGTGGCGAGTTTTCTTCGCATTTCTCTGCTTTTTTCCATCGTCATTCTCCCTCTTCTGGCCGCCAGATTCCTTTTTATTTAAAACAACATTGTTATTCTCAAGCTCGGTCACGACTGCTTTTGCTGGCACAGGAAGGCTTTCTAAGTGTATAAATTCATCAGCCTTCTTGTAGAACTTCTCAAGTGAATTTGGCTCTTTCATCTTTATCCATTTTCCGAATTCACTTGATTTGTCAATAGCTCGCATCAAGTAGGTCAGAATCATTCGAGGCTCCGTATTATCAACCTCGGCCAAGGCTGTATTAAAGTGGTTTAAGAAAGATTTGATAGGCTCTCTAAGGCTCTGTTCGAGGCTGGATAGTGACATTATGTCCATGGCCTTCGAAGCATATAACCTAAACTGATCTTTGAATTTTCGAGTTAGGTCGGAGAACTGATCCACGGATCGAACTGGCAACTTCGTGAGCCAAAGCAAGGCCACTCCCTCCAAGTACACAGGAAAGTACCTGCACTTGATCTCATCCGTTGCTTTGGCACCTGTCATATGCCAGTCATACTTGTACAAGAACTGGTTAGGATCGCTTGTCCCCCGATAAGCTGGAATAGTGGGAGGAACAAACTTCTTCGGAAATTCAGCCTTTAGAATTCTTTCAGTAAAAGGAGTCTTGCTTGGAGATAACCCCCGATCACTTTCATCTTCCTTCCTTTGCATGCTCTCTTTCATAATTTTTCGAATCATTCCCGAGAGGTACTCCTCATCGTTTAGAGGCCCCACGGGACAGACTTCAGCTACTTTTTCAGAAGTTTGCCAGGACAAACGTTCACGAAGAATTGGCTGCGGCCGTGAGCCTCCGGCTTGGGGAGGTGCCCCTTCGGCGGTGCCAGCTGCCCTTTGAGGAATACTTTTCCCTTGGGAATCATGAACACCTTCGGCAAAGGTTTCTTCATTGTTTTCTGGTTGATGGTTAACTCCAAGCAAGGCATTTAACCTGTCCAACATCAAAGTGTTCTGGGCTTCCATTTGCTGATACAACCCAGTCACTACAACATCCAATTCCGCCCTTTTGATTCCAACACTAGGAGCCGCTTCATTTGACGCGGGAGAAGTGGCGGTGTTGTCACAAGGATCCCCAGATCTAGTAGATCTCCTTTTTCTTCCAGGAGCCATAATTTCAGATAGACTTCTGGTTCATAGGTAGAGTCTTTCAACAAATCTTTGTGAAGCAATGGTAAGAGCACCCCTGAGTTCAGTTTCTCAGTGAAAGCACCAAACATGTTAACGCTAAAAATGTACGTTAACACCCCGGTGTGAGTTATGATATAGTGAAAGCACCACCCGTTGGTACAGGAACTAAAAACAAGCAAAGAATAGTAGAAAATAGTAAAGAGACGACAATTTTTATAGTGGTTCGGCTCAAAGTCAAGCCTACGTCCACTTTATATATTTTATTATGATCTTTGAGTACACTTTGTTACAACTAAACTTCAAGTACAACAAACTTCAAAGACTTGAGCTTCCAAAGTAGAATCGAGTCGACTTCATGAGTAAGAGACCATTAATGGAGTGTATCCACCATAATCTGATTCAGTGAAGAAGTTTCATCCATTCTGGAATTGATCTCTGAAGTTGTTATGATGTTGTAGGATTTGGAGAATGAATGAGTTGCTTGAATTTCAAAGTGGCAGAGTCTCGGCCTTCCAGAAGAATCCCCCTCAAATGAGCAGTGTCCGGGGTATTTATAGGAGAAGTTGGGTTTAAGTCGGCCTTGTCATAGGTCATGAGCGACCTAGGGAGTTGCGACATAAGGAGTTGCAACATAAGAGTGATTCTGAGGTAGCCTAAGTCGTTACCGACTTAGTGGAGTCATCCTGAACGAGATATATGCTTTGAGTGACTTAGTATGTGTAGTATAGGAGTTATCTCGGCTTGCTTAGGTCGCGAGTGACGTAATGGAAGAGACAGTGTGCATGTGGCTTTACTCTGCCTTAACTCGTTAGGTCGTTAGGTTGCTAGGTCGCTGCCTTTATTAACCCGTTGAGTTGTAGAAGCATTTAGGTCGCTAGGTCGCTGGAGCTCCTTAAGCAGTTGAGTCGTGCCATGTTGAGCCGCTTTGTGCTTTAGCTCGTTAAGTCACTAGGTCGTCAACCCTTTGAGTAGTTAGGTCGCTTATTCCTTTAGGCAGTTAGGTCGCTTATTCCTTTAGGTCGTTGAGTCGTAAAAAGAGGTGTTAACAACAATACAGTTGGTCAGTGGAGAAATCCTACAAAGATTCTACATAAGAATAGCTATTGCATTTTAACTTCTTAGAAATTTGGATATATTTGAACTGAACCACTTCTACTAATTAAAATGAGATGGAATCTGAGATGGAGTCTTATATGTTTTCCAATGCTTGTATTTTGTTCTCAGTGTATAAACTTCTCAAATGGATTTGAACTTCTTGATTTGAATTTGATTCGATTATAGTTTTCTGTTTTCAATGCATGAACTACAATGTATAAACTATGGATATATTCAAGTGTCATTTTTATGTGTTTTTTGATACTTTTACTGTATTTATGATGTGCCAAATAATGCTTTATACTGAAATGCTAGATAGAACTAGCATTACGTGAAAATACATTTCTTAGCGACTGAAATGTGATGAATAACGTGTGAATTTATCCATATAGCATTTGTTTGCATAAAAAATGGCCGCAAACACCCAAAGTCGTATGAGTTGGTTGATTTTATGTTGTATTTAGTGATTTGGGTGATTTATGCAAATATATAAAAAGCAGGGACTAAACTGTAAAAGACACACAGATTTATAGTGGTTCGGCCAGAACGTGCCTACGTCCACTTTATATGTTATTCTCCTTTTTTCTTTAGATTACAAGTACAAAGCTTTGATTACAAGTATCTAAAGTTGTTTGAGAGTTCCTTCCATAGCTTGAGCTCTCAAAACTCGTCCCCCATTGTTGTACCCCTGCCCCTCTATTTATAGAGTGAGGCTGGGGGCAGGGGTCTTGGATGTTTATAGCTGCTGGTGGGCTTGGGCTGAAGCAATCTGGACTGGCAACTTTGGTTCGGCGAAGCTTTCCTTTCCTGGTTCGGTGGTGGATGGATGGTTCGGTAGTAGCTTGGAGTGCGATCCGGTAGTGGCTTGGTAGTGTGATGGGTTCGGTGTCGTCTGGGAGGAATGTTGGTCCGATGGGGCGTTGATTCGGTGGTAGGCATGGAGCCGGTCTGGGGAGATGTTGGACCGGTAGGAGTTTGTAGAGGAGTGTGGTTCGGTCTCGGTACTACCGAATGGACATGCCGGATGATAGCTTGTGTTGTGAATGCCGAACGAATTCTCACTTCATACTGCCGAATGGGCTCTTATATTGGGATGCCGGATGAACAAGGCATGCCGAATGGGATGAGTGCCGAATGAGCTCTTGTATCGTTTTACCGAATGAACTTTATATTTGAACCTTGAGTGAAATTCCTGATTGATATACGCTTGCTGGCTGCTTCTTCTTGTTCTAGTCGCGGTGGAAATGCGCACAACATTGATATCCTAGTTTTGACCAAAAAATGGGATAACACTTTACCCCCCAAAATATGCCTTGCGGTAGGAAGGTGTGTTTTTTAATGCCATGAGCTGGATGTTCGTATCCTGTTGACAACCTGTAAAGAGCTTGATATTTTATATGGCCCCAAATGACGACCGTTCGGGATCGAGCTATTTGGGATGAAGCGCGGCCGTTCATTGTCAAGCGCCTAACTTCAAATGACGATCGTTCATGATCAATTCATTTGAGGTGAAGTGCGACCGTGCGCGGTCAGGCGCATAAATCCGTGCGTCGATCGTTCGGGATTGAGTCATTTGCAGTGAAATGCGACCGTTCAAGGTCAAGCGCTTTACTTTAAATGACGACCGTTCGGGATCGAGTCATTCGAGGTAAAGTGCGACAGTGCGCGGTCGAGTGGGGACCGTTCAAGGTCAAGCGCTTAACTTCAAATGACGATCGTTCGTGATCGAGTCATTCGAGGTAAAGTGCGACAGTGCGCGGTCGAGTGGTGGTCCTCAAATGACGACCGTACGCGATCAAGCTATTTGAGGTAAGGCGTATCAGTCAGTGATCAGGTGGCGGACCTCAAATGACGACCGTTCGCGATCGAGCCATTTGAGGTAAGGTGAGTTGTGTCGTTCGAGGTGAGTTGTGCCGTTCGAGGCGTGTTGTGCCGTTCGAGGCGAGTTGTGCCGTTCGAGGCGAGTTTGTGACCGTTCGCGGTCGGGTGCCGTTCGAGGCGAGTTGTGACTGTTCGAAGTCGGGTGCCGTTCGAGGCGAATTGTGACAGTTCGAAGTCGGGTGCCGTTCGAGGCGAATGAGTGTGCCCGGGGGAGACTTAATATTATCAGTGTTGGAGTCATTGTTTGGGGGAATTTTTCGAATCAAAGACTTCGGCAGTTCGTTGCCATGCAATAGGTGCTCGTGGACCGTTCGCGATCCAACGGGCATACAAGTAAATAATTTTTTCATAGAATTGTAAATGTTAAAGCAATAGTACCTTACAGCAGAAATGTCCAAACAGGAAGAATTCAAATGTTCAAATCGAAACAAAAGCAAAGAAAGGATGTCAAAGTGTAAGTTCCCACTCCGAAGCAGTCAATGATCATTCAAAGCATGCCTGGAGATCGTTCGCGATCTCATACATGTGTAAACGATTTAATTGCGTTAGTGGAAGCTTACGACCTGTTCATCGTTATTTTAATCAAGCAATCAATGGATAATCAAATGGTGCCTTGATCCAGGGTCACCTCTAGCTGACGTAGAGGGCGGTCGCTCTGGCTCCACCGCTGGAGTTCGCCTCCTCACATACTGAAGGAGCATACCGTTCCTGATATGCCCTTCTACCTCGTCCTTCAAATGCCTACAATCATTAGTGTTATGACCATTCAATTCATGAAATACACAAAACTTATCTGATTTTCTTTCGTCAGAGGTTGGATCCCTTCGCATTGGTCTACGATACGGAACCTGCCCCTTGGTATCCTGATAAATCCGTTCCAAACTCTCATTCAGCTCTGAATAGGTGGTGAAGCGTGGTTCTCTTCGTAGCCACTTTGTCCTGTCATCATTATCCTCAGCCTTTCTTTTTCCTTTGCTAGTCTCCGCACCCTTTCCAGGTGGGTTTCCGCTCTTGATTACGTAAACGTCATCTTCTTCCTCTCTTTCTGCACTAGCATCTTCCAAACGCAGAAACTTTTCAGCCTCATGATAGAACTCTCCCAGATTCATAGGCGGGTCCTTGGTTAATGAATTCTTGAACTCTGTATTACCAGCTATTCCAGATACAGCCGCCATCATGACCATAGATGGATCTGGTCGATCCACTGATGCTACCGCCGCATTAAATCGCGTTAGAAAGCTCCTCAAAGTCTCCCCAGTTTTCTGTTTCAAGGTTGCCAAAGTCATCACATTCTTGGGTCTCTCAATATGAACCCTGAATTGCCTCATGGATCTCTCAGTTAAATCTGCCCATGTTCCTATGGAGCCGCTCTCCAATTGCCTAAACCATAACGCTGCAATGTCCGTCAAATACAGTGGAAAGCACCGGGCCATAACCTCCTCTGATGCCCCCAGCACTTCAATATGTCTCATATACTTCGTTAGATGGACCGTGGGGTCCATTTTCCCGTTGTACATGTCCAATGATGGTAGCTTGAATTCTGGTGGGTTCCTAGCCATCCTAATCGCAGAAGAAAAAGGACTCCTGTTTACATCTTCCAAGTCTCTGTTTACTAAACCGCCTCTCATAGCTCTTCTAGCCATCTCTGCTAATCTGTCATGGTCTCCAAGCTGTAGTTCTCGTTCATTGTCTTCGACCTGCCCCCCAAGTCCGCGGGAGTTTTCATGTGTATGCCTCCCTGGCTGAACGTTCATTCCTCTATTGCTACCAGGTGGTTCGGATGCCCCCATCTCACTTCCCGGGGTCGGATCAACATGCTCTGCGTGAGTGCCCCCTAGCTCTGGTGCTGCGCCAGATGGTCCTACCCCGTTCTGAACCCCAGTTGCTCCTTGGATTTGTTCTCCAATTTGCCCGATTTGTTGAAGTAAGTTCTGGATCATCTCTTCTTGTCTTCTCATCATGGCCTCCATCTCATCCCTGGTGATGAAGATCGACACTTGATTCCCTCCTGAGGAAGCCTCTTGACTTCCTTGGTGTTCACTTCTCTCTGGCCTTTGCCTTCTACTTGTTTGTCTCGTCATAACTCTTAGATCTGAACTCTTAGATTTTCAAATTCAACTTCTATCCGATGTAGCGGGAGCTGGTTCCTCTCAATGAAAGCACCAAAATGTTTGCGTAAAAAATGGCCGCAAACACCCAAAGTCGTATGAGTTGGTTGATTTTATGTTGTATTTAGTGATTTGGGTGATTTATGCAAATATATAAAAAGCAGGGACTAAACTGTAAAAGACACACAGATTTATAGTGGTTCGGCCAGAACGTGCCTACGTCCACTTTATATGTTATTCTCCTTTTTTCTTTAGATTACAAGTACAAAGCTTTGATTACAAGTATCTAAAGTTGTTTGAGAGTTCCTTCCATAGCTTGAGCTCTCAAAACTCGTCCCCCATTGTTGTACCCCTGCCCCTCTATTTATAGAGTGAGGCTGGTGGCAGGGGTCTTGGATGTTTATAGCTGCTGGTGGGCTTGGGCTGAAGCAATCTGGACTGGCAACTTTGGTTCGGCGAAGCTTTCCTTTCCTGGTTCGGTGGTGGATGGATGGTTTGGTAGTAGCTTGGAGTGCGATCCGGTAGTGGCTTGGTAGTGTGATGGGTTCGTGTCGTCTGGGAGGAATGTTGGTCCGGTGGGGCGTTGATTCGGTGGTAGGCATGGAGCCGGTCTAGGGAGATGTTGGACCGGTGGGAGTTTGTAGAGGAGTGTGGTTCAGTCTCGGTACTACCGAATGGACCTGTCGGATGATAGCTTGTGCTGTGAATGTCGAACGAATTCTCACTTCACACTGCCGAATGGGCTCTTGTATTGGGATGCCGGATGAACAAGGCATGCCGAATGGGATGAGTGCCGAATGAGCTCTTGTATCGTTTTACCGAATGAACTTTATATTTGAACCTTGAGTGAAATTCCTGATTGATATACGCTTGCTGGCTGCTTCTTCTTGTTCTAGTCGCGGTGGAAATGCGCACAACATTGATATCCTAGTTTTGACCAAAAAATGGGATAACAGCATTTTTATATGATTTCCAATGTTTGAACTCCATTTCAAGTGTGATGACTACTGTTTACACTATAATGCTAGTTATAACTACCATTTAACTGAAATGCTAAATACATATATCATTCAACTGTAATGCTAGTTATATTGTAACGCAGTCCACATTGATTGCTATTTTGATGGTAGTTGCCAAAGTCAGCATTTATCTTATTTGATTTCTTTAAAGTGGCAATAGGAAGTTGATATATTAGTAGCCGGTATAGCAACATAGGATATCTTACACCATAAATCAGTAGCTAGTATAGCAACATAGGATATATTACACCACTAATCAGTAACCAGTATTTTCAATCCTATTTATCTACTTGTCTGCTATTTTCCGAAACAGAGAGATGCAGTCTGCATAATGAAGATATCCCATTTACAAATTGGTTTTAATTCTTTTTCTAACTGCTCTTTCTAACAGTAAGGAAAGATATTCCATTGCACTATAGAAGAAATATGGGAGCCGATGTTCCCGCATATCATATAAACAGTACATCATCATACTGGCAATTCATTACAAAACCACTAAAGTAATCTCATCAGCTAATCAGTATATCATCATCATTGGATCCTTCGTTCTTGCTCAATAGCTTACTTAGTTCTATACAATGATAGATTATGGGTTTCAATGTTGAAATTTTATTTCAGGTGTGATGCATACTGATTATAATGAAATGCTAGTCACAACTGGCATTCGAGTGAAATGATAAGTACATCTAGCATTGAATAGAAATATTAATACTGAAGTGCAGAGCTCATGCAGTTGTTTGATTCATATTAAATAATTTGCAATATGTATAAATAATAAATTCCTAAAAATAGAAATTCAACAATAAAGGAAAATATAGGAATAGCGGATATTAGAAATTAAAACAAAATAACCAAAACAATTCACATTTTATTTTCTAATGATTTTACAAAGTCTGACTTCATTTTTCTATAAGCTTTAGTAGCTTTACACTTAAAAAATTTCTCCACTACACTAACATAACACATAAATTTTCTTAACGTTTTGAATAACGAAGACAATTCCTTTTGTTGTAGCCAACTTCATCACACCGACTGCATCTGTTTCTTTTACTTTGAGAACATCCAAATCCACCACTCCTCTTTGTAGATGGTCTTCCTACACCATGAATTTCTTTAGGAGGCCTAATCAAAACATCATTTTCAGCAGCAATTAGATTATCAAAATCTGGAATTGGATTGATAGCATTAGCATACGAAGATCTGAAAGCATTAACAGTAAAATAATCCTCCACAAAATCATAAACTGATAATCTAGATTTGTTAATGCACTAAATTGCATGGGCACATGGAAAACTAGTAACTCTCCATTGATTACAACTGCATAAACAATTCTTAAGATCAACAACATGTGACTTCGGAGATTTAACTTTAAACACAAATTCCGAAGACTAATAAACATCCCAACCAAAGCCATCATCTACTAACTTTGACAAACGTTCCTCCATAATAGTACAAAGATTCGTTGTCCACAGACAACATTTCTCTCTTCGTCTCGCCATTTGCTCCATAACTTTCACTCGAATACCATCCAAACAAGAAGTTATAGGCATCACTCTATCTTCCAAAATCCATGAGTTGAAACTTTTTGCAACATTTGAAGAATTTCACCATAGCGCTTTCCTTGAAGAAAAAAATCTTCCCAATGGTCAAAAGGTTTATCTCTTAGATAATTTTATGCGGACGTACCCCTAATATCTTTAAATTTAGAAAGATATCACCCAAAATCATACATATTAGAAGCTCTAGCACAAAGTTTGAACAACTCCACAATAGATGAATCACCTTTAGCCGCCTTGACAACAGTACCAATATTCTGTTCCATGTGAAGTAAACAATTGCTATGATATGAAGAAGGAAATATTTTCGGAACACCTAAAATGGGACCCCCATTGATGGTCAGACATAAAAACTAAAGACCGATCTTCATTGAGCATTCCTTTCAGATTGAATAACAAGCAAGACCTATTAGATTCATTTTCATGTGAAACAATACCCATAGCAAGAGGAAAGAAACCTACAAAATTAATAATTAATGACAGCTCAGTAGTAAGAAACATGAATTATATTAAACATCAAAACCTGTATTAAATGTCAATAATTTCTGTTATACATAATTAAATTAGATTCAAAATGATGTATGAATATAACATATGTTATTTTAAAGTCTTTTAGTTACTGCTGCATAAAATTTTAGTTCTTGTTTTTGTAAACATTTCTACTATGAACATTTCTAGTGTAACCAGGTTGATCATTAAATAAAATAAAGCAAACAATCTTGTGTAAACATGGCTGCATTATAATTATGTACAACTTTGAACAATGATAGTTTAATATATCATTACCAGAAAAACAAATAAGCAAATAAAACAAAACTAAAATGAAACTCATACCATGGTTACCATATTTAGAAGTAGCAGCTAACAAAACACCCGGTCTTCACTTCAAAGCTGCTGCATCTAAAAATATTAATGTCCGACAGTGTTTAAATCCAAGTAGACAAGCACCAAAACCAATACAAACTCTTTCAAACTGATTGATTGAAGCATTAACTTCCATGGCCACATAACTACCAGGATTATACTTTTGCAACGCCTCTAAATACCAATTTAAATCATTATACGACATAGCATCATCCCCATATATTTCTTTCAAAGCCAACTGTTTTCCACTATAAGCATAATAATATGAAAGATTAAAATTATACTCTCTTCTAAATTCCTTTATAATATCTTTTGGCTTTTTCATAGGAGCATCTCGAATTTGATCAATAATCAAAGACTTAACAAATCTACATGAAATATTACCTTTATTAACATCTCTAAGACCGACTCCACATGAATGATCAAAATTGTAAGTTCTAATAAAAAACCGAGAGAGTAGACCAGGATCCGAAGAAGCATTAAGATAAAACTTACAACCATCCGTCAACCAAGAGCAACTAATCGAAATTCTATCTGGAGAATTTCTTACAAATATCAAATTATAACCATTTTTTATTTGATATTCCATTAAAAACTCCCGAAAATCCTCAGCTCCATTAAAACAAAAACCAAGAAAATCCACAATAGTTTTCGAGAACCTTTCTTCAACATATCTTTTAAACAATAATAAGAATCAGCATGTGAATCACTATTTAAACCAGAACTACTACCAATTGAAGTGCTTTGAACACTTGCATAGCCTAAACCACAGCCTGCAATATCAGCTTCCATAGCACAAACATTTTCCTTATCAGTAAACTTAAAACATTGACTCTTCATGAAAATTAGAAAACGCAAAATACTAATAAAATCTGAATCAGTATCAATGATTATATTCTTATTCTCAAGAACATAAGATATCTCAATAGAAAATGGATTAAGATGTGGCCAAACTTCACAGATTTCAATCTTAACACCAAACAAAGAAGTGTCCATGGTGAGTCTAGTAGAATAACAATTCTCATTATGTTCATAAATAACTAGCAAACTATATGCTCCATCATTGTAGGTATCAGTACTGTAAAAGAAATTAAAAAATGAATTAACAAGCTTACTTAATATTATGAATACAGCAACAACAGAAAATGCTAAATTATCGTAGCATAACAAATGGAAATCAAATGAAGAGCTAAATGAAAGAAACATAAATTAATTAAAAAGCAGATGATAAATGAACATAGCACAACCAAATTAAAACAAAATATGAATACAATAGCAAAGAATGCTATATAAATATAACATAATGCAGCAAACTACATATTAAATTAACTAGAATGATAGATGAACAGTAAAATTGTAAAACCTTAAACTATGCTGAAGAAACATAATGATACACAATAAAATCTTACTTTGCCATTGAAACAAATTTAAAATAGGTACAAAAATATGGAAGAAGACAAATTGTGCAACCAAGAAAAACAAAAATATACTTAATAATCGAACGATATTATATCAGATGGAGATAAGAAGCATATTGAAACAAATAAAAGCAATATACCTGAATGTAAGGAAATTGTTTGATAAAGATCCAGAACACAATGATGATCGATGATATAGAAATACGATGAAGATCGATGGTAATCGAGAAGATCGAATACAAAACGCGTCTTGAATC
Organism: Allium cepa; assembly: GCA_030765085.1. Taxonomy (NCBI): domain Eukaryota; kingdom Viridiplantae; phylum Streptophyta; class Magnoliopsida; order Asparagales; family Amaryllidaceae; genus Allium; species Allium cepa. The sequence continues at coordinate 749,153,289 of CM060931.1, read as the reverse complement.
GAGAAAATCGATGAACTAAGATTAATAATATCAGAATGAAGGTAGAGAAGAAATTAAGAAGAAAAATTAAATTTTACATGAGTTTGTCCTTAGAACGAAAAAAATAATCTGCATCCGTAGGCCTAAAAAAGAAGTAAAGACTTCCTCCAGCCTATTTTCGTGTAAAAAAATGTTTAACATTTTCTGAGTGAGACGTCTATTTCGTTTCGCCAAATTTGAACTGTGCTAGTTATGCTTATATTAATTTCGACGGTCTAGCAGCATTTTGGCAGCGAATATCGACTTTTGATAGGATGGTCGTATCATTGATATGTGTGTACCATTTTGTGACGCCCCACCTCTAAACTCACGCTAGCCAAGGACACTACGAGGTAATGCTGTCAACTAGCATGAAGAATAAGGCTGTTGAGGAGCGATCATCCGTGTAATTGCTTTGTGCGAGCACCGATATGTCAGATAGCATAACATGCATTTCGTTTAACGAGGAAATTCGACATACCAATACAAACTCAAAACTACTACATAATGGATATGTGGTCTTCGGAAATAAATGTAGAAATAAACATAACACAAATCAGTCACAGACATTCATATCATAGAGGTGGAAAGAGATATGAATATAACACATATAAGTACATCAGAGTAGTGGTCAAATAAGATCCAAAATATCACCAAAGAATAGATACAAGTGCTACATCAAAGAGTATGCATATATCAAGGAGTCTCTATCTCGAATGTATAACAACAACAAAAAAAACTACCAATCTAATGTAGTTAGACAAAAGCCAGATAATGAAGATGAGTCAAGCAGAAGCACCTGTAACATCTCAGCCTGACCCGGCTGTTATTTAATAAGAAAATAATAAACCGACCAGTCTAGCTATAAATATCATATAAAAATGAGATAGAATAAGAGATATGACAAAAACATATGATAACAATAATGCCATACTGTGATAAGTATGCATTTGAAAATCAACCAGAGATTAATCAATATCACAAGAATCTTCTCACAAATCAAAAAGAAAACCATATTCTTTATTTTTATTGTTCGCCAAGTCACAAATATTGGCAATCATCTCAATGCCAATCTTAAAAGTTGTTGAACACAAATTCACCAATCCAAAAATATTGATAAACTAATCAATGTAAATCACTAAAATTGGTGAGACACAAATTCTAGAAATCATCAATTAAAAATCCAGAAATCACAAAAGGGGGAGGCCTATCACAAAACGGGAGCATGAAAACTCGCTAACACGTGTATCACAAAACGGAACGCTATTCCATGGCTGCTAACCATTGATTTTGAGCCGAGGCTCCACAAACGGCCCGAAGACCATGAGTCGCTACCCCACCAATTTTGAGCCGAAGGTCCACAGAAACGTGGTTTAGCCTACCTCGCAGACAAAGAGACATCGCACATTGTTAGTCTAAACCACAAAATGATCATCATCGATCATCACGAAGTGCCAATTACACTAAGCTAGTAAATAAATGAGTTTAGCTTCATGTTCCATAACCACTGGCTTAACTTGAATATTTACAAACAAATTGTAGATTCCCACTCACAAATTGTCACAAGAGTTTCAATCGAACAACCCTAAAAATTAACCGACGAAGTAAACGCAAGCATTTCATACCGCTTGTTTTACAAAGCCGTTTAATTAGATGTCTCAAACGAATGAAGTAAAGGTTTGTATATACTAATAGATTGGAAAACGGTCTTAAAAGCGAACTTTGTATCAAAAATAGAGTTGAAATCATATTTCTGAAAGGATTTGAATATTTACTACTAGTATTGAAACCTTTGCATTTAAAGTGACAAGCCACAGAAATGATTGTATAAACAATCAATCACCAAAAATTCACATACGAAGACGTGAATTAAACCCAATGAAATCGATACCAAACCCATCAAAATGGATATTCCTAAAAATCTAAAGAAAGAAGTCATCAAAGTCGATAATAGTGATAACAACTAGTCGAATCGACCAAAAATCGATTAACATTGGAGTTTTACTCAAAATTAGGCAAATAGGAAGATATGCATAGATCCAAACGTCTGAGGGGTTGATCTGGACGTCTGGTTTTGGTTTCTGGAAATATTCCAAAAAACCAACCAGACGTCTGGTTCGGCAAACCAGACGTCTGAAACCATCCAGACATCTGGATTTAAGAATCAGACATCTGGGATTGGTTTCTGACCTTTTTATTTTTCTCTACCACATATAATTTTCTCCATGAGGCAAAACCAGACGTCTGGCATTGGTACCCAGATGTCTGAACACCTGGTAAGGGCGACAATTTGCCTAGGCCATGATGGCCAAAACGATTTCGGAAGCAATCGAGCGAGCAATGGCGACTAAGGATTTACGCCAAGCGACAACCCGGCCTTATAGGCTCTTCGATGCATCCCAATCAACATAACCAAACACCCTTAGTAGGATTTTCACGAAATTGGACTTCGAGTCCAAAAATTTGTAAATCACCAAATCAATTCAAGTCAAAAGCAAATGATCGTGAATAGATGTTAGGAGTTCATACCTAACTACAATGATAGATATAGACATAGATGTGAGATAAAAATCTCACCTTTTACACAAAAACAAGGAAGAAGAAGCTTGAAAACAAAGGAGTATCAACCACTCTTCAATCTCAACTCTAAAAGCCCCAATCCAAGATAATAAGCAATATTTCCCAAATTAGGTTATACGAAATTTTTTGAAATTGAAGAGAGATTGAGATGGAGAAGAAGAAGGAGATGCTTACCTAAGCTTCTCTTTGAATTTGGAGCTAAAACTTGAATTTGCTAAAGAAACTAGGGCTTAGGATTTTAATTTCCAATCTCCTCCAACATTTTTGCTAAAGCTTGAGTTGTAGGAAATATTATGAAGGAATGAAGATGAGTGGAGTGGAGTTGGGTTGGTATGTTAGGTTAATGGGCTGAAACCCAAACCCAAAACCCTAAGTGACAAGGTCGAAATTTTAGCTAGCTCCAAACATATCGATGTTTATACTCAAAAAGGTCGCAAACACCATTTTGAACTCAATGGAAGTGCTCTCCAGTCCTAATTTGATAGTTTGCAAAAAGAAGCATTTCAGACTATAATCCGACTAACGTTGCTATATTTAAATATACAATCGTAAAATATGCAGGTTGTTACAGATTCCCCTCCTTAAAGAAATTGCATCCTCGTAATATTTAAGAAGAAGATGAAAAGTAACAACCATAAAAGCATATCAACACCAAAGAAATTTGAAATAAGAAGTTCACCTTAAAGAGCACGCGAGAGCAAGTCCGGATGTGCTCGCTCGATGAATTCTCTAGATTTCCAAGAGCAATCCTTAGGACTTGAGGACCATTGAACTTTCACAAGAGGGACATCTTTATTTCGAAGGCGTTTTACTTCCGAAGTAATAATACGAATAGGATGTTGCTCATAAATCAAATTAAGCGAAACTTCATTTTCTTCCACAACACCAGGCTCGAGAATAGAATCAGAATCTTGAAGGCATTTCCATAATTGAGAGACGTGGAATGCGTCATGAATAGCAGAAAACTAAGCCGGTAATAAAAGGCGATAAGCCACGGAACCAATTCGTTCGGTGATGGGAAATGGACCAATATATCGAGGCGCTAATTTTTCCAATCGACTGAAATGCACGACACCCTTCATAAGGGAAACACGAATAAACACAAAATCTCCCACAGAAAATTCTAATTTCCTCCTTCGGTTATCGGCATAGGATTTTTACCTACTTTGAGCTTCTTTCAACCTATGACGAATAAGGTCAATCTTTTCTATGGAATCACGAATAAAATCTAGACCTAAAACCAGCTTCTCACCGGCCTCAAGCCAACAAGAAGGAGATCGGCATGGCCTTCCATAGAGTGCCTCGAAAGGTGACATACCAATACTAGATTGGAAGCTATTATTATAGGAAAACTCAACAAGAGAAATATGATCTTCCTAACTTCCACCAAAATCAAGAACACAAGCACGAAGAAGATCTTCAAGAGTTTGATTTACATGCTCAGTTTGTTCATAGGAATGAGGATGATAAGCGGTGCTAAAATTAAGATTCGTTCCCAAAGCTTTTTGAAGACTCTTCCAAAATCCACTAGTAAATAATGGATCATGATCGCTAACAATAGAAGTAGGGACTCCATGCAATCTAACAATTTCTTTAATAAAGAGTTTAGCCAAAAGAGGTACGGTCCGGTTGGACCGAACTGGAACAAAATGGGCGGATTTAGTAAGTCTATCAACTATCACCCATAGGCTATCATGACCCGAATGAGAACGGGGAAGTTTGTCAATAAAATCCATGGAAATTTGGTCCCACTTCCAAATTGGAATGTCCAAAGGTTGCAATAACTCACCGGGTCTTTGATGATCGACCTTAACGAGTTGGCAAGTCATGCAATGCTTAACAAAGTTAGCAACATCATATTTCATTTCAACCCAATAATAAAGCCGCTTCATATCTACGTACATTTTACTACTATCGGGATGAATGGTAAATTTATAACGATGAGTATCTTCTAAAATATCTTTACGAAGATTACTAATATTTGGCATGATAAGTCTACCAAATTTTCGAATACCGCCACGAGCATCAATATCAAACCTTCAACATCAATTTTATCTCTTAAACTTTGGCTAAGAAGAGCCAATTCGGGATCTAGCTTTTGAGCTTCAAAAATGCGGTCTAAAATAGAAGGGTGAGCCTCAAGGCTACATAAAACAAAAGATGAACATAAATCGGATTCACGATCTCGAATCTCATAAGTGGATAAAGTTTCGAGATCATTCCATTTGGATATCGTCATGGAAACAACCGCTTGTTGTTTACGACTAAGGGCATCGGCAACACGATTTCCCTTTCCGCGAGTATAAAGAATATCAAGATCATAAGATGCAAGGAACTCGAGCCAATGTTGTTGACGCAAATTAAGTTCCTTCTGAGAAAATAGATACTTCAAAGATTTATGATCGGTGTAGAGAATAAATTTTTCTCCCAAAAGATAATGACGCCAAATTCGAAGGGCGATAACAATAGCCGCGAGCTCTAAATCATGAGTGGCATATCTAGTCTCGACAGGCTTTAATTGCCTAGCAGCATAAGCAATAACACATTCTCATTGCATAAGAACGGCATCCAATCCAACCCGACTAGCATCGGTATAAACAATAAAATCTTGGTTCCATTCGGGAATCACAAGAATAGGAGCATCAGAAAGGAGTTCTTTTAATTTCTGAAAAGAAGCTTCACATTTATCCGACCAAATGTATTTAACTTCTTTCTTTGTCAAGCTAATAAGAGGTACGACAATTTAGAAAAGTCTTTTATGAATCGACGGTAATAAACCGCCAATCCAAGAAAACTACGGATTTCTGTCACACTCTCCGGTCTCTTCCAATCTTGAATCGCTTAAATCTTTGATGGATCCATGGAAATTCTGGATTCAGAAACGATATGACCAAGAAATTTCACACGAGATTTCCAAAAGTGGCACTTAGAAAAATTTTCTTTCAATTTATTGCCCCAAAGAGTTTCCAACGCAATTTGAAGATGCTTTTCATGCTCTTCCTCGGTTTTAGAATAAACGAGAATGTCATCTATAAAGATGAGAACAAATCGATCGAGGAAGTCTTTGAAAACTCGATTCATAAGGTCAACAAAATGAGCTAGAGCATTCGTTAAACCAAATGACATAACAAGCCATTCATAAGATCCATAATGCATATGGAATGATGTCAAAGGAATGCTATTCTCTGCAATACGAAGCTGATGAAAACCAGTTGCTAAGTCCAACTGTGAAAAGACTCTAGCATCGCTAAGTTGATCGAATAGGTCATCAATCCGAGGTAAAGGATATTTATTCTTAACGGTAAGATCATTAAGCTTGCGGTAGTCAACGCAAAGCCTAAGTGTACCATCGGATTTCTTCACAAAATTAGCCAAAGCTTCCCAAGGAGAGGAACTAGAATGAATAAATTGCTTCTCTTCCAATTCGGATAATTGTTTGTGCATATCCTCATTTTCTTTATTGGACATACGATAAGGAGGACGATTAATAGGTAGAGCTCCAAGAATTAGATTAATTCTGAACTCAATTGCTCGCTTAGGTAGCAATCCTAAAATGGGCTCAAATATGTCGGGAAATTCACAAACAACATGAATGAGAGAAATGACGTCTTCCTCATCATCATTATCGTCATCATGAGGATTTAGATAATACAAAGATGCTGCCAAGTTGGAATCCGAATCTTTAAGAACAATAGAAATTTGCTGAATAGATTAAGGATGTCGAAGATGAACAATCCGCTCAGGACTAGGATATGGGCTTCATAACGGTTAAGCCAATCCATTCCCAAAATCATTTCGAAACCTAAGTAACGCATGACATGCAAATCGGCTCGGAAAGAATAATGACATAAAATAATCTCGACATCTTTACAAAGAAAACTGAGTGTTGCGGATTCACCAACCGGATTCACAATTCTCAAGGAAGTCATTAAAGCCATAACACTTAAAGAAAAAGTATCAACAAGTTCTTTTGATATAAAAGAATGGGATGCACCCGTGTCAAAAAGAACTCGAATAGGTTGATCACGAAACATAATAATGCCATCAAGGATAGAATGAGAAATACCTTGACCACGAGAAGTGTTACTAAGGGCTTGCACCACATTTAGCTTTCCCTCCTTCTTGCTTTGAATTTTGGGACTTGCAGATATATAATGACCCGAACTTTTGCAATAGCGGCAAGCAAGGGGCTTTGAACACTTATTTGCATAATGGTCCTTAGAACCACAATTGTAGCATTGGCCACCACTAGGGGTAGAAGTCGTTGCTACTTAAGTTGCTTGCTTTCCTTTCTTGTTGGGATAAGGACCTTTGAACTTATTAGGCCTCTTCTTCTTGTTATTGAAGTTCAGTTTGGCACTCCAAACTTCAACATCACTCTCTTTATCTGCCTCTTCAAGTCAAAGAGCCATATCAACAAGTTGATCAAAAGAAACTTCCAGTTTCATAAGTAAAGGATTTTTGAGATTCTTATTCAAACCATCGACGAACCTCTGATTTTTCTTCAATGGGGTATTTACATACTCGATCCCGTATTTCGAGAGGGATTCAAAAGATGCAACTTAAACTTCCACAGAAGATTCACCTTGAAAAAGGTCAATAAAACGACGGGCTAAAGTCACTTTTTCAGCTTCCGGCACAAACTTTGATTCGAATCTTTCTCGGAATTGCTCCCAAGTAAGACCTGCTTTAATTTCAGAAATAAGAAGCTCATACTAATCTAATGCTCTATCTTGGAGCATGCTAGAAGCCACTTGGACTATTTGAAGATCTATACGATTCATGTGAGAAAAGATGCGATCGCATGTTCTAAGCCAAGCTTGGACTTCGATAACGCCCTCGGAACCCCTTAACAGCTTTCCACCCAAATTTGTATAGTCACTGCACAGGCGTGCAAATCTGGATTTTGGGTGAGTAGGCTCTGGAATGGGTCCGACAGCTTGAGCATTCTTTACCAGATCAAGAGTTGTTGTGCGGACATAAATACTCCATCTCGAGGAGTAGCACTGGATTGACCGGCGTTGGGACGTCCTGGTCTAATCATTTCTCTTCTTTAAGAAAGAAAGAAAGAAGAAGAAAAGGGTTAATCACATAATAAATATCAAACAATCATGATTGATAAAACTAGGCATCACAAAGAAAATAGGATAGAACGGGTCCAATGACTCGAATAAATACTAAGGCACGACTCCTAAGAAGGACTTAGGACAATGATCCTTGCTAGGTTATTCTACATTGTTCCAAAGTTTGGCTTTGATACCAAGCTTTGACGCCCCACCTCTATACTCACGCTAGCCAAGGACACTACAAGGTAATGCCGTCAACTAGCACGAAGAATAAGGCTGTTGAGGAGCGATCATCCGTGTAATTGCTTTGTGCGAGCACATATATGTTAGATAGCATAACATTCATTTAATTTAACGAGAAAATCCGAGATACCGATTCAAACTCAAAACTACTACACAATGGCTATGTGGACTTCAAAAACAAATGTAGAAATAAACATAACACAATTCAGTCACAGACATTCATATCACAAAGGCGGAAACAGATATGAATATAACACATATAAGCGTACATTAGAGCAGTGGTCAAATAAGATCCACAATATCATAAAAGAATAGATACAAGTGTTATATCAAAGAGTATGTATACATCAAGGAGTCTCTATCTCGAATGTATAACAACAACAAAAAACTACCAATCTAATGTAGTTAGACAAAAGTCAGATAATGATGATCCCAGATAAGGAGTCAAGCAGAAGCACCTATAACATCTCGGCCTGACTCGAGTATTATTTATTGAGAAAATAATAAACGGATCAGTCTAGCTATAAATATTAGATAAAAATGAGATAGAATAAGACATATGACAAAAACGTATGATAATAATAATGCCGTACTGTGATAGTATGTATTTGAAAATCAATCAGAGATTAATCAATATCACAAGAATCTTCTAACAAATCAAAAAGAAAACCGTATTCTTTATTTTTATTGTTCGCCAAGTCACAAATATTGGCAATTATCTCAATGCCAATCTTAAAAGTAGTTGAAACACAAATTCACCAATGCACAAATATTGATAAACTAATCAATGTAAATCAATAAAATTGGTGAGACACAATTCTAGAAATCATCAATTAGAAATCCAGAAATCACAAGAGGGGGAGCCTATCACAAAACGGAAGCATGAAAACTCGCCAACACCTGTATCATAAAACGGAATGTTATTCCATGGTTGCTAACCATTGATTTTGAGCCGAGGCTCCACAAACGGCCCGAAGACCATGGGTCGCTACCCCACCAATTTTGAGCCGAAGTTTCACAGAAATGGGGTTTAGTCCCCCTCATAGACATCGCACATTGCTAGTCTAAACCACAAAATGATCATCATCGATCATCAAGAAGTGTCAAGTACACTAAGATAGTAAATAAATGAGTTTAGCTTCATGTCCTATAACCACTGGCTTAACTTAAATATTTATGAACAAATTGTAGATTCCCGCTCACAAATTGTCATAAGAGTTTCAATCAAACAAGTCCAAAAATTAACCGACGAAGTAAACGCAAGCGTTTCATACCACTTGTTTTGCAAATCCGTTTAGTTAGATGTCCCAAACGAATGAAGTAAAGGTTTTTATATATTAATAGCTTGGAAAACGGTCTTAAAAGCGAACTTTGTATCAAAAATAGAGTTGAAATCATCTTTGTGAAAGGATTTTAATATTTACTACCACTACAAGAAAATGTGCTTTTCTTAGCACTAATTGTCAGCGTTTCTTTGATAAGTGCTGACAATAGTACGTTGAATAATAAAAATAAAAGTGCGAACGCTGTTTAAAATAACCCGCTACATTTTCAGATTTATTTCATTACGCGGTTACTTTGCCTCCCTTCCTTTCTTCCTTCTCACCTTCTCGTATCCAATTCAATTGAGCCCTAAAACCCCTTAAATCCGTCCTTGGCAAACATTAGAACACGACCCTAATTTCTCGTTCACTCAATAACTAAGAGGTGAGGATTGCAATTTTGGTTGCGGCAAGACTATTCTCGAGTTCGTGTTGCGATTTTTGAGGAAGTGGATGGGTGGACTGTGGTGTGGAAGGCGGTCAGAGATGGTGTGTTGGTTGTTTGGCTCGCGGCTGTGGAATTCGTGGATTTTGGTTGCGGCGGTCAATTGCTGGCGATTTAGGTGGGTTCGAGTCGAGCAGGTGAGGGCGATACAGTAATGGGCACGACGCTGCTTGGGGGTCGTGTGTGATGCAGAGGTGGTTGGGTTGTTTTGAAGTGAACACTTGGAAGCTCGTATGTGAATTGACTGTGCTGTAGGTTATTTTTTGTTTTGTTTTTTTTCTTTGTTTTGGGTTCGAATGGTACTTGTTCTGGTGATAGGTTGTTGAGACTGGAGCAGCAGAGGTTGGATGTTATGATGTGTATAGCAAGAATGGTATGTAAGTGAGGGTGGATAGGTTGGCCAGAGGTGTTCAGGATGTGGATTGATGTGTGTCATAGAGGTGGAGGAAATGTTGTTGATGGATTGAAGTGGATTGTGGGATGGTTTATAGGGATGTGAACTCATTTGGGAACATAGTTCGATTCATTTTGGTGTTGTTAGGTAATACCGCTATTCATTATTTCCATTAGAAATTTTACAGTTAATATATGATATTTTTTGTATTGGCAATTTTTTATAGGATGATATAGTCTCGTCTAAATCATAAATCATTTGGTAATTTTTGTCTGTAGAAACCATCTTATGATGAGGGATTTCAAGATGTAGCAGCTTTATTTAAGCATGTACAGTTTTTGCCACCGCTTTCACAAAAATACCAAAGTTAAATAGGATAACTCTTATGGATATCAATAAAGATTTCAGAGATGGGACCACAAAAAAATCTTCAAATTGATATATAAAATATGTACATCTCCATAACTCATCTGTTATGAAGACTTGAAATGTTAAATTTTTAAATACTCATTAAATATTCTGAGCTACTCAATAAAGTAAAATTTCATATTTTTCCAGTAGAAATTTGGAGATCAATGGATTCAAAAGTGCTTATACAAGATTGCTCGAGCTGGAAACTCAAATATTTTATGGAGTAGTTGATCCATATCGGCACCATTGAATAATGAGGTACAACAATTCATGAATCAGCTGAGATTTTTATTTCAAATATATTGAACTATATGAACATGCTTCCTACTGACATTTCAAATAATATTACAAGCACATGAACTATACTTGCCACTACTGCCAATTTATAAAAGCATAAAGTATAGATTTTGAGAAAATGAAATGGTTTTGATGGATTGAGCTTTGCTTATTATAAAATGTGCACAAGCGTGAAGTGTTGAATTTGGGTGTTTCAATGTCAATAGTCACTAAAGAGGAGGAATAAGAAAAACAGTGCTTAAGAGCTTTGAGATTGGTGTGCGTAATAGGAGACAAACATTATAGTTCTTGTTTATTGTGTGTATCTTTTTAATCTTTAGTAGCCAAATAGCTGAAGTTTGATCAGGTAAAATATAAAGATGTATTAATTCTATCTAACAAATTTCATGTGTTGAATCAATGTATTTAAGTATTGAGTTGGGCGGTAAATTATGAAAATGGTTTAAGTTGTTAGTGGTTAAGAAATTTGATATTTTTTTCCTTGTTAACAGTTGGAAATGTCTATCATAGGAGTTGTCTAGTTTATTTTCGGGGAAACCTTCATCTTTGTTGTCTTCATAAGCAACTACCCATACTGAACAACTCATGATGTGCCACCACTCAAATAAAGGTATCTGTATGATGTGCCACCATTGTACATCGCTACTAAATCCAAACTTCAAGTTGGAAAGCCACATAGCTTATTTGGAATGACCGTGCTAATATTTTTGTTAACATGTTCATGCTAGGCGTTTGATTTTCTTGTGTTATTGGAGAAGATCATCCATTTGGACAACCTATAGTAGGAATGCCAATATCAAAGATGATAATAGCAGAATAATTTAAACGACAATAACAACTTCGAAACGATAAGTTCAATACATAACATGCTTCATGATAAACATTAATAAATATTCATGCTAATGTATGGCTAAAGGTCATGGTTTTTCTTAAATTTTTGTAAAAAATTGCTTGCTTTTCATTTGAAGTATGATCAAACAACTACGAAACAAGATTATAAACCTCCGGCATACCAACAATAATGGAAAGCTCCAACTTGTTATCTTGGATATTGGCATTACATACGCTAGGATGCCTAAATGGATTAAAATCAAACATCCTAAACTAAACATATCAGTAAACATATCAATAGACGTGTATAATCTATAAACCTGAGAAGTAGCACCAAAGTGCCAATTCAATTGTAACACCATTCTCTCTGACTATGTTGCTTCACCTATATTATCCCATTTTCCAAGCAAAAAAAGCACCAAAGCATGTGTATGAATACCATGCTTACTTGATGGTTGTAATTATTCAGCTGTTTATGCGAAATACACTTTTGCGCAATTGAATTAAACCAATTTATTTTTTCCATCTTTGATAGTAAAGATCGTGCTGAAGCTCCGGTTGCTTGAATACAACTAATTCAACCAAATTAGTTAGTACACAATAACAAACTGTACGAACAGTGCAGTAGCTTCCAAAACTTTACTCCGAATCAATAAGCAACTAAGATATCTCAGGGATCAACCAATCTTCTAAATACCCCAGGCATTGTCTTTATACAAACAACCACTGTGTATATCTTTAAAGTGATCACACTAAGGAAAAAAAATAAATTTCCAAACAGTAAGAAGGAGAGAAGAAACCCAAACCTAGCTCGGATTTTTGCTTGTAACAAGTCAGGAAATAATAATGTTGGCAAAAAGCTTATTTAGAGATAACTTAAATTTTAAGCTTCAAATCCATATCATTAGACTTTATTGTTCTATTCACTAAAGTAACTCAAATAGTGCAGAGGTTCATCATGAACATATTGGAAAATTTATACTGTAAGAAGGTACAAGTGTATAAAAATATAAAATAGTTAAAAGTGTCAAATTTTGTGTTTATATTGTGTGAAATATGTCATTATCTGGTCAAAATAATATCTATTATCGACAACACATTACAAAAGCATGAATAATTTATATCAACGAAATACCTTCAGGAAAAAGATCAACGTAAAATTTGTTCGTGCAATTTTTATACCATGGTCTATAAAATTTCTACTTTAACCACAAATGCATCGAAGGTAAAATATACTATTAGTCTATTAATAAGAATCCAAATTACGTAAAAAAGAATATCTATTTATTATTTATATCATCCACTGCAGAAACACACAATTGAAAAATCTTGATGTTTCACTTGCAACCTAAGAAATAGGTAGACCAATATTTGGGAATACTTTACTGAACTTTAAAACGTAAGCATTTAGTTTATACAAAAACTAAATTAATACCCAAAATGATTATTTTGAGTATATATTCAACAGCCTATAGTAACCAAGTAATACTAGTTTGATGTGTCCAAGCTCAATAATGATTTTTGTATCATTTTCTTATTCTTAAAATGAAGTAATAATTCAATGTGGTTAATTTGTATTACATTTTCACAATTTTTTATATGTTTATTTTTGTGAACCTTAATTAGTTTGTTCAGAAGTATTGCATCTTAATTTTTAAGTTTGTTCTTTGAAACTCTTTTACTCTTGCAGCTGAGAAATATTTGCTTTGCTTTCGTTGAGTTTGAATCCTTAGATTCCAGACAAGCTGCAATTGAGGTAAGCTTAGATAAGGTTTGATGTATGGTTTATTAGCTTTAATGCACCATTCTTTTCTATTGACTAATATATTTAGAATATACACCGAGCATTTTATATTTATTTTCTTCTTCCATTTTTGCTACACCTTGGTTTCTTATTTTTCTTAGCAGCTAAAGCAGCTGCTATTTTATTCCTCAAATTGGGTTTCTGTTGTCATAAAAACTGTCGTATTCTGCATGAATCGTGATCTAATTCATGTATATACAAAATTTGTGGTTATTTTGATTAATTTTTTCCATTGTGTTTAAGGTGTAAACTCTTGAATTTCGAAATTTTCATTTTGCAAAAATAATTCTGGTTCCAAGCAGAACTCTCAAAAAAGGGAAGAACTCCATATTTTATTTCTTATAAATCTTAATGAAACAAATTGTTCATTAAAATCATGTGATTTCTTTTTGTTCTTTTTTGGGATTGGAACAGTGATAATTTGTATGCCTACGGTATATGAGCATTTTTCTCATTTTTTTAATACATGTTATATAGATGGTAAGAGATATTTTTGGCTCATAGATTATTTGAGGCTGATAATGAAATGATTTTATTCCTTACAATAATAAATTTAACTGCAGGCATCATCAGTGGAAATTGGAGGTCGAAAAGCCTTTATCTCAGTAAAGAGGACAATCTCCCGGGTTTTCCACATCAAGCTTATGGAACTGCTTACAGACATAAAGATGACAGTAATTTGGCAAGGTCAAAGCTGGTAAATTTTTTCGGTCTGCTGTCTACTTTTTTCACTTGACAATGGCAGTTTTAATAAATACCACACTTTCTTCCTTTCATTGACATACACGTTTGCAGCATGAGTTTCGCATATTCACGGCACATAGCTCTATGGTTACAGCAACTGTTCAATTTCTAGACTTGCTTCAATAGTTTTAACCTAACAATATTACTTTGATTTGCAACTATCTTTGCCTGGAAAATCTAGATGGATGATATACATCAGAAATGTTGAACAAATTGAAAAGGAGTACACTGTCTACTTTTTTAACTCGGCAGAAGCAACTACCAACATTACCACTCTTTTGTTTTTGCAGTGATATACACGGTTGAATTTCAGAAGCATGGTCTGCCACATGTGCACATGCTTGTGTTCATTCACAGAGATCAGAGACCGAAGACAGTTGTTGACGTTGACAATGTTGTCAGTGCAGAAATTCCAAATATTAAGTCTGACCCAATTGCATACCGATCAGTTTGTCAATATATGATACATGGGCCATGTGGATATGTTAATCCCTCTTATCCCTGGATGTAATAGCCTGTTTCAGTTTGTTTTAGATCGTCTGCTTCAGATTAGTTCTTCCTATTGCTCTCAATGCTTCAGTTCTATGCTTTATTGCAGCAGGTGTTTCAGGACATAGTTTAGTCTACTCTTATCATATTCACTATCTGTCTTGGGTGAAAGTATTGATAATTTTCTTGTCTCAGGTCTACATTATTGGAGGTGATGGTACTCAGAAGGGTGCTTCTATCATTTATGAGGTATTTGAAACAAATCAGTTTCATTTGTATCTGTACATGTGCACAAATGCACATGATAATGTAATAATACCGTTCTACAGTATAGAGTTATGGAAGAAATGGACAAAACAAGATTGTTTTGAACAATGAAAACAGTTGCATAAAGTTTCAGTTTTAATAACCAAATGCACTGTATCCAACTGTAATAACAGAAAACTCTAAGATGTAAGTTCAAAATTTGGACCTTTTTTATATTGTAAAAAAGTCTTTAGACTCTTTACTCCTTAGGATTTGCTTTATTAGCAGAGACATTCTTGCTTATCGTTATATTTTCTCACTTTGAAATTTAAAAATTGAAGACAAATAGTTTAGTCTACTCTTAGGATCTCTTGTTGGTTTAGCTAACTCGTATTTTCAAGGAAGTACGGAGAGTCATATTTTGGGTTTAGTTAACAAAACTTCTCAAATTTTGGTCATGTAGAACTTGATGTCGAATCATGATACTTTGCTATTCTTCTTTTTTCCCACAAGTTTTTGCAGTACAGCTGAATAGTTTACTAATAAAGAATTTACTACTTAACAGGTGGAACCTTTGCTTTATATTCATTAATGTGTCGGAACTCTAAGATCGGTCTTTTGCATGTACAACATACAATTCCTGATCAATTAGTTGCTAATAAGACGAGAACACCAAATGAAGATACAAAAACAAGTTTACTAATAAAGAATTTCTTTGAGAAGCATAAAAGTTCTCGCATTGCTTTGTTGCTTTTCGTACTCTTGGGTACTAGCATGGTTATTGGAGATGGTGTTGACTCCTACAATGTCAGGTAGATGATTATATTTTCTTTCACCCTGAAATGCATTTGTTTACATTTGAAAGTCCTTCAAAACACTTTGTGCATGATCATTCCATATTTGTTGCTATAAGATGGCACAGTAGAAGGTAGGGGATGATGGCAGTGTAATGGAGGAAATGTGTGCACGTGCATAGCGTAGTGTACTTGTTCAGTGGGGTTGTATGTTGGCCAGGTCTGTGAAGTAGAAAAGGCTGCTATTTGGGGTATTGCTATGATGAATTGGTATGCTGTATGAAGTTTGTAGTTTGATAAGTTGCTTGAATGGCCGAGGAGAGGGGTGATGCTGATGATCGCAGTCTGTAGCGAATTGGAGTGAGGTCAGAATGTAGCGAATTGGAAGTAGCAAATTGCAAACAGTTGCATTGTGCGATGTAGTGGTCTGGATATGTGGTCGGGGGAAGTTGTGAAGACTAGATGATGGTGAAAATGTGTAGTAGTCAGTGGGTGGTAAGGAAGTTTTGATGGGTTGTAGTTTTGTAGTGATGTGAGTATGTGTTGCACTGTTGTATTGACAGCAGTGTTAGTAGCAGCAGGTGATGAGGCACTGGAAGGAGGTGACAGCAGTGTTAGTAGCAGCAGGTGAGTATGTGTTGGTTGTGATGAAGCACTGGAAGGAGGTTGGGTGAAGTGATGGTTTATGGCAGTAGTATGGATTCAGGCAGGTGGTATGGTTTGATGGTGTTGCTAGTAGTTGAATAAGGGAGTGTGGTCTGCAGTGTAGTGGTTGAAGTTTGGAGATGGCTGTGAACTGTAAGTATGTGTGAAGAAGGCGATGCAGCAGTTTTATGGAGGAAGTTGTACAGTGATGGATGTGCACTGTTTCTGGGTTGTGAATGTCGTATGAGCAATTTATGGAATGGGGTTGATGTGCAATGGAGGATGGTCTGTTTGTCGGTGAAGTATTATGTTGAAGTAATGAATTTATGTAAACTTTGTTTATGGATATTGTATTCAACTTAATTTATTGAAATAGTTGATTGTTATGTTTTTATTTGATATTTTTTTAGTTTGATTAGTATATGTTATGTATATTATCCGGTTGAAATATAATAAAATGCTATTTAGATTAATGGTATCTGTGTGTAAATATTGCAATGGTGGAATGCTGTAAAAATAGTACAAACAAACAACAGCGTTCAAACCGTGTTGTTAATTCTTTGAAAAGATAATGTACATTGCTCCAACAGCATAATAAAAATGCTGTGAAAAATTAACAACAGCGTTTATTAACTGCTGTAAAAACTACTATTAACGTTTTTGAAAGCATAATAAAACTGCTGTTGAAACATAATACAGCACGTCTGAAACGCTGTAAAAACATTATTGACAGCTCGTAATAAACGCTGTCACAGAGATGTTTCAACAGCGTTTATAGAAACGCTGTTGTAAGTTATGTATATACGACAGCATGTCGTTATACAGCGTTTCTAATAACGCTGTTGTATCATATTACAGCGTTTATCAAACGCTGTTAAAAGCCTTTTGTGGTGTAGTGTACTAGTATTGAAACCTTTGCATTTTAAAGTGACAAGCCACAGAAACAATTGTATAAGCAATCAATCACCAAAAGTTCACATATGAAGATGTGAATTAAACCCAATGAAATCAATACCAAACCCATCAAAATGGATATTCTGAAAAATCCAAAGAAAGAAGTCATCAAAGTCGATAATAGTGAGAACAACTAGTCGGATCGACCAAAAATCGATTAACATTAGATTTTTACTCAAAATTAGGCAAATAGACAGATATGCACAGATCCAAACGTCGGAGGGGTTGATCCACACGTTTGGTTTTGGTTTCTGGAAATATTTCAGAAAACCAACCAGACATCTGGTTCAGAAAACTAGACATCTGAAACCATCCAGACGTCTGGATTTAAGAATCAGACATCTGGGATTGGTTTCTGACCTTTTTATTTTTCTCTACTGCATATAATTTTCTCCAGGAGGCAAAACCAGACGTCTGGCATTGGTATCCAGACGTACGAACACCTGGTGAGGGCAACAATTTGCCTAGGCCATGATGGCCAAAACGATTTTGGGAGCAATCGAGCGAGCAACGACAATTAAGGATTTACGCCAAGCGACAACCCGACCTTATAGGCTCTTCGATGCATCCCAAACAACTTAATCAAACATCCTTAGTAGGATTTTCACAAAATTGTACTTTGAATCCAAAAATTAGTAAATCACCAAATTAATTCAAATCAAAAGCAAATGATCATGAATAGATGTTAGAAGTTCATACCTAACCACAAGATAGATATAGAGATAGATGTGAGATAAAAATCTCACCTTTTACACAAAAACAAGGAAGAAGAAGCTTGAAAACAAAGGAGGATCAACCACTCTTCAATCTCAACTCTAAAAGCTCCAATCTAAGATAATAAGCAATATTTCCCAAATTAGGTTATAGGAATTTTTTTGAAATTGAAGAGAGATTGAGATGGAGAAGAAGAAGGGAATGCTTACCTAAGCTTCTCTTTGAATTTGGAGCTAAAACTTAGATTTTCTAAAGAAACTAGGGATTAGGATTTTAATTTCAATCTCCTCCACCATTTTTGCTAAAGCTTGAGTTGTAAGAAATATTATGAAGGAACGAAGAGGAGTGGAGTGGAGTTGGGTTGATATGTTAGGTTAATTGGCTGAACCCAAACCCAAAACCCTAACTGAAAAGGTCGAAATTTTAGCTAGCTCCAAACATATCGATGTTTATACTCAAAAAGGTCGCAAACGCCATTTTGAACTCAATAGAAGTGGTCTCGAGTCCTAATTTGACAGTTTGCAAAAAGTAGCATTTCGGACTATAATCCGACTAACGATGCTATATTTAAATAAAATATTTAAATATACAATCGTAAAATATGTGGGTTATTACACTTCTGCTCATGTCGTCGTGCTGATCTCTGTAGTATATTCTTTTGTGCATTTCGACATCCGGTACATGGCGAAATCTGCGAAATGGTTAACCATTGCGGCATTTGTTTTAAGCTTTTGTTTTTACTTGTGTTATTTTGTTGTCCGCCGTGTAAACCAAATAGCCAGTTTCTTTTAATAATTTCTGAATTCAACGGATGTCCTTCACTATTTCCATTTTTCAATATATATAGCCATTCGACCTTTCACTATCTCTCCTTTTCATTAGTGCTTTCTTCTTGGTTTGATAATAAAAGAAGAAAGAATAATATATATATATATATATGACTCTGTAGCCTTTTCGTATATTTGTTATTCCTGAAGCCTGCTCACCATCTCCGTCATCCTTCCTCTCGCGACCATGCCGAGCACACATCCATCGCCGAACATCCAGACCCAAACCCTTCCACATGCAGAACTTTGCAACTCACCGGCCATCATCGAAACACCCAGATTCGACCACCTTCCATCCTCCGCCTATCACCAAGTCCCTTGCCGATCACCAGATCCTCCCTTACCAAGCAACCACCATGCTCACCGACTTGTCCCACTCAATCGTCGAAGTTCTCATCCGCCTATTGCCGCCTTAGCCCATCTCCACGTCGGCCTCCCCACCATGCCCCACTGACCTATCTACTCCACACACACCACCACTGCAAAATCCAACCAAACAACCTTTCTCAATCTCCTTCGCTGTATCTTCCCACTCAAACCCATTACCCTCCAACGCCAAAACTCTAATAGCCGTTTCGACCACCAGATCTAACTCCAAACTTCGCCATCCTCTCCAATTCTTGCCCCGGCCTTGCTTCATCTTCCATTCTTGTTGCCGACCTAACTCCATCTCCCCTCCGACCTCCTTTTCATCACCGCAACACCACCCTTGTCACCACTCAACCTCCCTCTCACCAGCGCCTCCCTCCCCACCTGTTCACAATCCCGCTAACCCACTTTGACTCAGCCATATGTTTCAGCCAACGACCCACCACCCCATGGCCTATCGAAAACCACACAAGATCGACCACTAAGCTCCGCACAGCCACCAGTCACTCCCAAACATCCAAGCACTGCCGCAGCCTCAAGTTAGACCTGCCCATTAGCATTGATACCTCACCTTCCCCATCTCAGCAGTCACCAAAGCATGCTGCAGCCGTGCCTTGCTAATTCCCTTCTCCTCTACTATTATATATATGTAAGTTTATATATATTAGCTTATATATTAGTTTACATGTGTGTGTGTGTGTGTGTGTGTGTGTGTGTAAGTATACATGAGTTTTGGTTTTCAAATATAATATAAGGGTTTTATTTTAGATTTTAAAACGTGTTTTAAGAAGCAGTGATTTGAAATATATATAGATTTTATTTTGTCTAAATTAAATATTGATTTGAAAATACATAAAACAATTTTATTTTAAATATGTGTTTTAAACTGAATATTGGTATTTTTAGAAAAAAATGAATATAATGTATATTTTGTTTCAGTTTATATCAAGCAAGTTTTGATTAGTTTTCATCAATTCCAAGCTATCAACTTTGCTCGTCGAATTCATGATCATAGTGTCATGCTTTGGAATTTATGCTTGGATTATCGCATCTTGTTTTTTTATTTCTCTAGCATCGAATGGTGATCGATCACTCATGATTAACATTCTTATATTTAGTAAATGAAATTCACATGAAATGACGATTGAAATATGTTATTAAAGTTTGAATTGGTTAGAAATTTAATCCTTAAGTATGATATGTTGTTATCTACATTTGTTAATTGACATATGATACCATAACCCGCGGTGTGTGTATATATATATTATTAATTTTGATCATATTTTCCATTGATATGATATGTCATTTTATATTATTATTTTATTGTTCTTACTTTGCAAGTTCCCAGATGATTAGGAATTCACTATGGGTTGGAATGATATGTACTCGAACGATTTTATAGATTATGGAAAAATCGTTACGGGTGGAGATGTTAAACCCAAGCGATTTTATTTTGAAATTTTAGAATCACGGGTTGAAATGATGTATACCCGTAAATACTAAATTATTGCAAATTGAAATGATAAATATCCGTATCACTTGAACATAGGATAGAAAACTATATACGAACATTGTTGGTCTATTTTTAAATGATTTCCAAATCTTTGAAAAGGATATATATATATATATATATATGTATGTATGTATGTATGTATGTATGTGTATGTATGCATGTATGTATGTATGTATTGTTTTTTAGAAGACAATATAAAGATATTTTAATTTTAATATATATGTAAAATTTAGATTTTAAATTTATATGTTTTGGAAATTTTAAAATTAAAAGTTAAGTTTTCAAAATGAAAATTATAAAATTTTAATTATAACTTTATTATTTTAAAATATATAAAATAAGATTCGAAATAAATTTAGTAATAATAGTAAAATTTAATTTAGTAATACTTAATATAATAAAATTAAATAATAATTTAATTTAACTAATACATATAATATATTTTAAATGTTTATTTACAAGTTATATTTATATTTTAAAATAGATTTTGTTATAACTTTAATAAAATTAAGTGTGGAAAGATAAATTGTGTTGACTTGTAATTAAGTTGATTTAAGAATTTAAATAAGTATTGATTTTGAAACTTATTGATTTGAGATTTTAAGGATATGATTTTATAACTTAATAACTGGATTTTTGATAAAGGGGATTTAATGAATATTTAAAATTTAAATAAAATTGTAATTGAATATTAAATTTTGATTTAAATTTGTAATTTGAGGTTTATTTAAATATTTGTAAATAGGTGATTAAGTGAATAATTTCAAATTAGAAAACATTAAGATTCAATAGTTAATATTGATTTAAATTTTTCATTTGAGATTTTATTTAAATGCTATTAAAAATGATTAAGTGAATATTTTCAAATTTTAAAAAAAATAAAGTTAAATTTTGAAACATAAATGAAATTTATCAAATTGAGTTATTGTAAATATTTGAATATTTAACTTTGAAACCTATTGAATTGGAAACGGTTTAAATTTGTAGTTTGAACCTAGATTTGAAATCGATAAAAATTAATGTAGTTTAATGAATTTGAATTGAACCTTTACCTTTTAATTGAAATTGTGGAATTGAAATTGGTTTAAATTGAATTTGCGGAACTAAAGTTGATTTGAATTGATTTGTGAAATGTGAAGAAACAATTCTAGTTTGAAAATATTTTTGATATAAATTATTTTAATATATATATATATATATTATTTTAAATTTTTAAACAATTTTAATATATAAACTAGTGTGTGGTTATGATTTTGGAAATAAAAATGATTTAAAGGGAATAATGATTTCGAAAGTAGATATGATTTCGAAAGTGATATGATTTCGAAAGTAATATGATTTCGAAAGTGAATATGATTTCGAAAGTGATAAGATTTTTAAATGAATATGATATTTTGATATGAAATATGAACTGTTTGAACTGTAAAAGACCACGGTGTGAAATAAGCGTTTGGTTATTAAAGGGACCGGGATCGAATATTGTCATACTCTCTGCCAATACCGAAAACTACTTTAACAACTGTGTATGTAGCGGAGAATCCAAAATGAAGTAGGATGGTTTGGTGATGTCTGTATGAGGTATGAACGCAGCCCTGACTCTCGCTAGTCAGTTTGATGGGACTAAAGCAGGAGTCACGCCGGGCTAAGTGAGGTCACACGTTCGATCGAGCATGCTTCTTCGATACCATTTTATTACTTCGTGATTTGATTGGATGCATCTTTTATTATGGGAGTTTGTCTCGAGGTGGGCAGTAGTAGCTGCTACGCGTTACCACCAGTCCGGATTCGTAAAACGGTAGTATCCTTTCCTAGGCATTACCTCGCATGCCTTGTCACATGCCTTATCGCGCCCTCCACGAGCTTAGTTTGTGTCTTACCTATGAAGTGCTCCCTTACAGCCCATTGGTTTGGAGGAGTTTACATTACTGTATAGACTACGGCATTTATATAAAATGTATTGAGGGGGATACGGGTAACGCCTTAACGCTATTTTAATATTTTAGTTTACTGTAGATATTATATATTTAGTGTATTGTACTATATATGTAAATAGTTTGATGGATCCTTAAAGGATGGGAATCCCAAACATCCTTTATGTTATTAGTATTTCATTTGGACATTTCACTTGAGTTGATTTATTTGAATAAGAATGCTAATCCTGAATCGAGTGTTTTGTGTTTTGCTTTATGCTCAGGTCAGACTAAGTGTCACAGCATTTGAGACTCACCTTTAGAGCTTGGAGCTTCGCTTGGAGATCTATCTTATATCTATCCAGCTTTCAGTTTTTTCAGTTGTTGCTGTTCAGACTTGCCATTGCTTATGTTCTAGAGATTCTTTTATACTTGAGATTTTCTATTGTATTTGTTTCAAACTCTGATTTTATGTAGTAGCTTTATTAACTACTATTTATCAATTTCCATGGCTTATTGTTGTAACACTCTATGTCTATGATTTTGTAATTGATTAATTTACTGTAAATGCTAAGTTTTGTCGATATAAAAATAACAATATGTTTTTTTGAGCAATTTAAGTCTGATATGTGTGGATGATTGCCGATTTTAAAGGTTCGAAATACCAAGTCGTTACAGAATGTAAGTAAACTTAAGTAAATATTCATGGAATTGTAGGTAACTAAGTTTGTATAACTTATAAATTTGAGTATAATAAGTTAAAACAAATTTTCTATTTGTTGAATATGAATGTTAAGAAATAAAATCTGAATTTGAATTATAAGTTAAATTTTAAGTTAAGTCAAATAAGTTGAAATGTTGTTTGATAAAATTGGAAATTAACTTAAGATTTGAAGTAAAAATAAACATAAGATGTGTTGAATAAAATGTTTATAAACTTAAGTAAATAATTTTATGGAATAGCTGTTATGTGTTATTAGTATTAAAAGAATTATACTAAGTGAATATTAAAATGTTGTTAAACATGGAAAGTAAACTTAACAAAATTTAAGTGAATGTTAATAAATTAAAAGTTAGTATTTGTTAACAAATGAATGTTAATTAGTGAATTGGAATGAATATAAATTAGTAGAATGTGAACTAATTCAATATGAAGGAATGAATTCAAACTAAATCGATGAGAATCAAACGAAAATAAAATGAGAATGAGTGTAATAAAATGATTGTTAGTTAAATTGAATGCAAATTAGTTGGATGAAAACTAAATAGCAAACGAATGAATTGATTTATTGGATTTTGGTTGTTGGATGGTTTCTTGTGTTCTATGTGTTTCATTTGCATATGATTGTTGTATAATTATGTTATATGTTGATGCTATTTCTATATACATGTTCTTATGGTTTGTTGAGTGTTTAGTAGGTGCGGAAGGCATTTGCTTCACATTTTGAGCTCGCTTTCGCGCTATATTAGCCGAATATGCTCGCTAATAATATATAAGGATCATATCTCGGATTACATACCGTACTTTTATAAGTTTTTCCCTACGGGATGCCTCATCATCGAAGATGAGATGTATATTTGTGATATATATATATATATATATATATATATATATATATATATATATATATATGCTGAGATTTTACTACGATCGAACCGTGCAAAGGAGACTCTGGTGAATTTTTAAAAAAATTTAAGGCGTAAAAAAATTTTGATAACTATTTTTTTATTTTTGAGTTATAAATTGAAATGATATTAGTTGGTTTTTGATATGGTATTAGTTAATAACTATAAATGAATGCGAAGACTTAGAGAAGTTTTTATAAAAGTTGTGACCAATTGATTTTGGAAAAGTTAAGCACTTAAAGAATTGGTAATCTATTTTAGCTCATTGGTTTTGAAAGTTAATGAAGTTGTAGCATCTTTCCTACTTAGTAATTTCGGGAACGAAATTCTTTTAAGAGGGGAAGAATGTAACGACCCGGTTTTTCAGTCGTCTGAATTTATAATATTTAATTAAATTTAAATATTGAAAAATGAATATTACAAGTTAAATCGGTTAAATAATTTGAATATTAAATAAGTTAATTGGTTTTAAACATATGTGGGAGAAGGATTATTAAGCTAAGCACGGTAATTATTGGTTAATGATAGTAATTCGTTAAACGTTAATTATTTTAATTTATTCAAATGTTTAAAAATGTGTAACTCTTACATACGTGGTCCGATTCACACGAAACAAGTTGCGTTAGGTTTGTATTCGTGAATACTATGAGATGGAGCTAGATTGGGATTTATTTGGAATAGTGAAAATTTTGGTTAAATTCGAGCGCTTGTTCATTTTTAATCAAAATAAAACGCTGCAACGACGATTGGAAAGAAAAGTGAGTAAAACTCACTCTCTTTGTCCTGATAATATTTTTATATAAGTGGGAATAAATTTATTTTATGTTGTATGATGATTGTTTGGTTATTATACTATATTATTAGCAGTTAGATATATTCCTTTCTATTGTAGCAGATGTGACCCTATACATTACCGTGTATGAGCGGATGACCCTTTGTATGCTCGTCTGCCTCGTCGCAGACATTGTACATATTTTCTCATATGTATATTTGTTGTAGGTGACAAGTTGAAAGGATCCAACCGGATTCCTCACTATGGTTGAAGTTTATTTACACATATTGTTATATATGTTGTGTTATGTGATATATAATGTTTAGATGCCATAATGATATAATTGATATAAATCTCCTTATTTAGTGCTACTGTAGCATTGGGCCTATTTTTGGAATTCTAAAATAGTAAAATAATGATTTCAATTTAAAAAGATTGTTTAAGTGATTTTTAAAGTTATATAATGACTTGTAAATTATTAAAAGAAGAATTTTAATTTAATGGAATCAAAATATGATTTTTAAAATATAGAATTAACTATTTTGTAAAATAAGTTAAATTGAGAATTTTGAATTTATTATAAATGGTTTATATATAAAATTTATAAAATTGATATTTTATAAATAAAAGTAATGGAATTGTAAACGGTTTTATAAGCGTTAAAATAAAGTTATAAATGAAATATTATAAGTAAATAAGATTTATAAAGTAAGGAAGTTTATAAAAGAAATGTTATTAATAAAGAGATTTAATGAAGTAAATTTTACAAACGGTGTTTTATAAATATTAAAAATGAGTTTATAATCAAATCTGTAAATGGATTTGCAATTGAAATTTAGAAATGAATTTACAATGGGCTTTAATAATGAGATTATAAAGGAATGAAATTGTAAATAAAGAGATTTATTAGTAAATAGATTTATAATGGGATTTTGACATGTAAATGAGTTAAACAGGAAATTGGTTAATAACGGAATTTTAATGGAAATTTTTATAAAATATAAATGTGAATTATAAACACTGTTTATAAATGTGAGATCAATTTAATTTGATAAGCTAAATATGGATTTTTATAAAAGGAAATATATTCACATTTTAAAGAGAATAATTCTTTAAATGAATGTTTTGGAAAGTGATATTTTAAAATGGAGTTTAAATGGTTTGAAAATAAAACGATTTGTAAATTTGCTTATTATTAAAATAAGTATATGGAAATGTTTTTCAAATATTGAAATATGGAAATGGTTTTGAATATTATCTTTTTTAAATATAATTTGAAGTGAATAATTGGTAATCCTAAGATTACGTACCTTCAGTTTGTCCTGTTCCTGGAAAACTTTTATGGATGAGTGTCTGACATTGCATTTCTAAGATTACGTACATTGTATTTACAAGTGTACATCATATGGTGGCGGAGAAGGCAACTTCTCTTAGCTTAACACACTCCTTGAGACATACAATCTCAAGAGTTGTATTTTTGTGCAAGGAAATTAGTAGTCAAGGAGAATGGCAATGTGGCATTCAAAGATGATGTGATATGTGATATGTGAAATCTAATCGATACCTCTTTTGGCCTCACTCCCCGAAAAATGACTGAAACAGGGATAGAAGAGCCAAGGCTAAAATTGGTCGCTCCCATTAGGAGATGTCATCACTCTTCTAGGTATATCTTTACATGCTATGATGCCATGTATCTGATTATTGTTGATGTATGCTTGTGGCCATGGATTTTAGGTTAGTAATGACCGGAGTGATGACATATTCGATATAATCCAACGAGGGGTGGGCCGGTCTTGTGTTGGTTTAGGTGCTCAGTATCTGGACCATAGGTACATCCCTCTAGAGGTGTATCGAGTTTTGAAAAGGTAGTCCCTTCACCTAGTCATTTGTATGGAATCCAAAATCCACCACGTGCCTTTCATTTTGTTTGTAGAGCCTAGTATTGCTGGAATTTAATGATGATAACAATTTCGGCTATGTTGATTATTGTAACGACCCGCTATTTTGTACCATTCAAATCGACACTAAAACCGTACATGTCTGACTTGAATAATTCAAAATACCGAATTGTTAATTTAATTTGGCAAACTTAAAATATACAGTAAATAAATCAAACACAGATCACAGACACAGAGTAATATAATGCAGCGGAATAGAAAAAAAATAGTAGTTCATGAAGCTACTATATACATCAGAGTTTAAAATAAATACATCAGAATCTCTTGAATACAGAAAAGTCTTTAGTACGAGCCGATGACTTCTCTGAACCAGTCAACTAGAAAAATGAAAGCTGAAACGATAGTTGGATCTCCAAATGAAGCTCCAATCTCCAAAGGTGAGTCTCTAATGCTGTATTACTCAGTCTGACCCGAGCGTAAAGCAAAACACAAAACACTCGAGTCAGGATTAACATTCTTATATCTATAAATCTAACTCAAGTGAAATATCAACTGAAATATAATTAACTCAAAGAATGTTTGGAATAACCATCCTCTAAGGGTCCATGGAACTATCTACAGGGTAGAAATATACACTATAACACCGTGGTTCTTTCATCTTAATTTATACTTCAAAACCAAAACATCATTTTCACTCCAAATATCTCTATATTTCCCAAATAGTGTTTATATATATTAAATAATTTATACAGTAAAGTATTTTCAATTCCCTCAACTTAACAAATCGTTTCAACATTAACCCAACCTTCCCATTCAAATTAAATTCAAATCCCAATTTATCAATCTCAAATTCAAATTTGAAATCACAAAATACCCCCTTTATATTCCAATATATTTCAAACTTTAAGTATTCAACGTTTCAAACTAATTTTTATTCAATTTAGCTTCTAAATAATAAATTCAAATTTAGTTCAACCTAAATTTATATTTTAATTCAGTTTAGTTTCTAAATTACAAATTCAACTATATTGATTTCAATTACAGATCTAAATCTCGAAATTGCCATTTAAATTCCAATATAGCTCAAAGCTTTAATATTTACAAGTTCAATTCAAGTCGATTTAATTAAATAAATCCTTATTTAAATACCATTTTTAATAAACCCAAATGTACCTCCCAATCCTATTTTTTTCAATTTATTTCGAGAAAGATCTATTTGTAATATAGATTTCCATAGATACTCAACTATATTATATGTATTAAATCAATCTAATTTAAATCAAATATTACGACTAAATCTATATATAAAATTTCCATTTATATAATATCTTAAGAATCAAAATTTATTAAACGTATATTTCTTTCCAAAATTATAGAAATAATTTCAAAATATTTATATGGACCAACGGTGTCTGTATATATATTTCCTACCATATAGTCAAGTGCTACGGATATTTATCATTTCAATCCGTACACTAAATATATTCGGGTGGATATCATTTCAACCCGAAATCCCAAATTTTAAATTAAATCAAAAATCACTTGGGTCTATCATTTCAACCCGTAACGAAATTATCCTATTCTAAAGTCCGTTCGGGTATGTATCTTTTCAACCCATAGTGATTTCTATACTAATAGGGAACTTGCAGAGTGATAATAGATATGAAAATAATAATAACAACAAGCATATATCATCAAAATAAATATAAACAATAAGATATGGTATCATATCCCATAAGTGAACAGTTACCGATAAAAGCATATATAACAATTTAAATCTAACAGCAGCATATTTCAATTGTCATTTCAATTGAAATTAAATTTAATAAATAAAAGAACGTTAATCGTGAGTGATTGCTCACCTTTCGAGGCTAGAGATATATGATGATGAAATGAGCTACGAAATCCAAAGCAACGCTGGATGGACAAAATTTGATGCAGAAAATAGGCACGACGGACAAGGCTGATAATGGGAAATCGATGAGAATGAATCGAATCAATTTTGATATTACAGAAAAAATATAAATTATTATGATATTAATTCTCCCAAAACCAATTTTCAAATTAAAAATGTATATTTAAAATCTATATATACCTATATGTAATTTAAACATAATTCGTCCAAAAAAAAACCATTGTATTATATTTTATAGTCAATAATTATTATAAAAACAATATAACCACTTATTGTAATATATATTACTTAAAAAAAAAACCCCATGAAAGCAACCTATATATGTTCGTAATAAAAATGTATATATAGAAATTCCAAATGCATAGCCTATATTCGGTTATATATATATATTACGTAAGTCTGAAACAAACACCTAAACGCATATATATGTCTCGAGATTTATAAACAACAAAATACTTATAATGACACATGCACTCATATACTTATATAGACTGTGAACAAGTATACATACTATGCCGTATAAAATCCAACACTAAAAAAGTAAACTCACACTGAAAACATTTTAGTCAATTATTAAATATATATATTAACTAGCGTATAAAACTAACGTATCCTGTAATTTTATAATATATAAGCTATATCAGATATGAAACTATCATTATATCAGATATATAAACAGTTAAACATTTTATACAAAACTATCATAACTTTATTAAATTAAACATACATTACACACTTACACAAATAGACCGTAAACTGTAAAACTTCACCCATTTTAAAGTGGTAACAATACGCTTGCTAAAAATATAACCCACATAGCTCGTACTTCCCTATAAAACTATATAAATATTTGTAAGCTAACCATTAATATAGTCTAATTCACAATATGCATACCTTTATAACTTTAAATCAAATGTGTATATATATACTTATAACCAGTTATTCACAAAATACATAGCTTTAAACATATCATATATTTAAATACATATACAATCGACTGATAAGATGAGTATGCTTTACGTTTTATATATGTACTAACTTTTTATATAATATTTATATATACACTTATCAAATTTTATAACATGCGAACAAAATTTTATATTATATAGAATCTGAAAACTGCAAACATTTCATACTTGAAACCATAGTATATTTATAAGATGTATATACGATATCTTAAATCAAAAAAAAAACTTACTTTGCTATAATACATACAATATTACTGCATAGATATACATTACTGACATATATTTATATATTAACTAATATATAACCTTCAAACTTTTAAAATTGAATACCAACGTGACACATAAAGTATAAAACAATCAAGTTATCAAATCTCTATACATAGTATAATATCATACACACTATGAACGAAAAAAAAAAGAAAAAAAAAGAATACTGTTATGAACTCATATATATAATACCATATGATACATAACTAACATGAATTTAAAATCATGTAGGACAGATCACATATTCCAAATACAGACTTATAGAAAATATACAATAACACATATATATTATAAATATATGCTAACCTATTACTCAAAGATAACGTGTGGCATGATTGTTGATGGTGAAGGCTCTGAGGATGGCTGAGCATGCAGGCGATGACAACACGTGTAGAGAGATATGTGCATGAGAGGAGGAGAGAAAAACGCGGAGGGAGAGGGATGAGTTGGATGTGGTGGGTGACGAAGCGATGGGAGGTGGAAGCACGGTAAAAGAAGGGAGAAAATAGGTGGATCTGTAGAAAGAAAAATGGAAGAAGGAGGAGGAAGAAAACTTAAAATGAGGAATGAGATTAGAAGTGACAGCAGTTTGCAATATGAAAGAAACGAAGTCAAACAAGGTTATAAAGGCAAAATAAATAAAGAAAAGAACCGTTGCATACGAAACGTATACAATAAATATGAATTGATTTGAATAGTAATGGTCAAATTCAGCTGAAAAGATTAAAGCGAATAAATACGGAGCATTGGTTATGGTAAAGTAACGCACAAAAATTAGGGGAATAACAAAGGAAAGGACTGGTCAAAATAAATGAATGTAAACGTGCAACGAATATAAAAATCTATATAATTGAACCGATGGAAACGAAGGAAGCAAATAAAAGAAAGGGAACGAAGGAAAAAAAATGAGCTGTGTCCCGAGCATAAATAAAGGTGGTAACGTATGAGAGGAATGAGAAAAACAAACGGGCACAATTTGAAATCAATGCAATAAAACGGCCAAAAGCTGATTTTTAGGAAAATTATTAAAGAAATATTCCTTGGGCTGCGCGTTTGAGATCCGAAAAGGCATGCAAATCAAAAAGTTATAATTTAGATTGGAATGAAAACGTACAGGAAATAATAAAGGAAAAAAATAAATGCGAAATAATCATATAGCATTTATTACGTTTCAAACTTTTGACATGGCATGGGATGGAAACAGCTGTACGCTAATTGAGAAGCTATTAAAGCAATTTATTATTAGTGGCATGTTATACGTTTTTATATTTATTTATTTCCTAGATCTCAATTCATATCTGATTATACTATGCAGATTTATCTTTATTATTAAACGTTCAAAAAGAATAAAACGTATACAAATTTTCTTGATTTTCGAAACGAAATTAACGGCTAAAAGATGATGAAGGGACAAAAATATAAGAAAGGGAAAGAGATGAATGCGTACAATTATTTATAAGAAAAGAGAGAGAAAAGAAAAAACCACAATTAAAAATGAATGAACGAACGCTGAAAGTCAGTCAGGAATATAGAAGGTACAATATGAAATAATGGTAATCACGACTACCTTTATGGGATAATAAAAGAAAATAGAGGAAACTTACCCGTTTCCAGGAAATAAATATAAGTTACTGTATTATAACATTATGATATAAATTTATAACTCCAAAATAGTAAAGAAACGAAGAGACCCAAATATAAACGTGCAGACAATTAATAAATTTGAATGTCATTGATTCAGCAAAAATTTATTAGAGTAATTTGCTATATTTAATTGGACGTAATCCAAATATAAATTTTTTTATTTCAAAATATTATTATTTAAAATTTCTCAAAATCAAATTAAATACGTTAAATAAAACCATTAAAAATTATAAAAATTTTACGGATCGTTACACTCTCCCCCACTCAAAACTTTTCGTCCCCGAAAAGGAAGAAGGTAGGAGAGTAGAAACAACCAGAAAGAAAATAGATTGAAAGAGAAGATAAACATTAAACTTTAAAACTATATAAATTTTACTTGAGATATTCACTTGAAAACTTTACTTAAAATCAATTTTCTTTAATACTTTAATATTTTTCCCAAACTCATTTGAATTTTTTTTTTTTTTTTACTACTTTATCTTAAGATACTTTCAACACTGTAGATACATCAATAATCATTTTATTTAAACATGTTTTATTAAATTAGTAACATCAAAATATTTATAACACTAAAATTTTCTATTAAACAATGTAGTATACAAATAAGCAATATTTAAAAAGGATATATCCAACAAGGAAGGAAGGTAGATTTGGAAAACAGAATCAAGGTGAATAACTAAACTGAGCAGATAAGGTAGATGCAAGGAATAGTATCGGGCACGAATAATTAAACTAGAACCATAAGAATTTAAATTTCAAATATTAATTCAAAATTTCTTTGTTGGGAAAAATACTTTTATAATAAATACCTTTATAATAATACTTTTATAATAAAATACTATTATATCAAAATAAATTTCCTTTCGAAACTACTTTTATAACTCGATGTTTCAACAAGTTTATCCTCGTTCTTGCAGACTCTGGCCATGCGTTGATCAGGCGCAAAGCTAGAATTCTTCAAGTACTTAGTAGACTTGTTTCAACACCCAGTGAAAATACTTGAAAACCTTTAAAAACAGATATGGAAAGTACAATCCAAACAAAACAACCAAACCAAAACCTTTGTCCGATCATGGTTCGCAGATACACAATGGTTACGCCTGGTTCCCCCAGGAAACAATCCATATCCGTAAGCTTTCACAGCCCTGCGAGTTACGCCATGATGACTAGTAGGGTGCAGGATACACAATGGTTACGCCTGGTTCCCCCAGGAAACAATCCGTACCCCCAGGCAAGACTCAGCCAGGCACTTGCGCTACTATTCGCGACCTACACAGATTGCAGGATACACAATGGTTACGCCTGGTTCCCCCAGGAAACAATCCGTACCCCTAGGCAAGACTCAGCCAGGCAATTTCGCTGTGCATTCACGAGAGAAAAAGAAAACCATGGGTTACGCCACGGTGGGAACACTCGAGTATTACATCCGGAAAACCAAAAATCAGAGAGAATAATATCGATAGAATGAATCCACGCTGTGGCCACAAAGCGGATATCAAGCAGAAGGCACTTTCCATATCTTTACTTGGAAAATATATATATATAGTACCTTTTCAAATACTTCCAAATATCGTACTTATATAAAGTCCATATTTATAGGATTCCTTTCTAAATCGAATACTTTCCAAATCAATAGTATATCAAAACATACTTACATAGACTTTGATTATATAAATTTTCTTTCCAAATTGAGTACCTTTCAAATCAATAGATTTCAAATCAACCTCATACTTATACAATCCATTTTATATAAGTTCGACCACTCCCAAATCAAGTGCTTAGTAATCTAAGGTTCTCAATTTCAAATTATTTCAATACCAATTCAGTTTCAAAATCATATATGATTTTACCAAATTTTCTTCCAAATTAAATGTCTGAATTTCAAAGTTCCCAAAATAATAGGTGTAGAAAATTATCCCAGTTTCCAAATTAAAATAATTCAAGTCAAACAAATTCATTTCCAAAATCACCATATAAGTACTGGGTTTTTTTTTTTTCAATTTAATTTTCAAAACCAAATATTTTTCTCAAAATCAATTATATTCAAAATGGTTTCCAAATTTATAATTATCCCTTTAAAACCTTTAAACTATTTACTTCGATTTGAAATATCCAATTTACCCTTTTGAAAACCATTATTTAAAACTAAAATTCTTTCAAAACATTTAAAAACTAAATTCCATATTAGTATAATTAAAATAGCCATATTCTCTTACTTAATAAAAGGTTTAACCTCATACAACAAAACTTGCATACTTTATCAAATATTTTATACCTTTCGAAATATCTTGGTTTTTAAACCTTTAAACCTTGATTTGGAAGTGCTCGAACCTTCAAAATAGTCGGTGAAAATCAATTTCAAATCCAAGAGATGGAAATCAATTTTTATAAATAGAGTTATTCTAAGTCAAATCAAAAACTCGAGGACTGAACACCGGTCTTACTTCAAATTGTTTCAAATATATACATATATCTTTCGAAAATATCAAATTATACCTCGGAATTTGAAATCAAAAACGGTTTTACAAAATCACTCGCATAGCGAAGCTATTAAAGTGGCCTCTCCCCCACTCTGAAACTCGAAAATCAATGTCGATGATGCATGCACTCATCACCGAAATTATTCTCCAGCGACATAAGTGAGTTCTGGACTTCTATTTTCTTGAAAACTTCTTTGAAATTTCTTCAAAATTATTGGAATTCATTTGAATTCATTTGAAATATTTCTTATTCGGAAAAATACTTTTAAATCGTATTATTTATATATAATTTCCAAAATCTTTAAACCAATTTCAAAATACCGGAATTCAATTCTCGAATTTCAAATTTAACACTTCAATTATAAATCATTTTTATATAAATCAATTTCTTATAATTTTTCAAAATTTCAAATCCTTTCAAAACCCTTTTTATATAGAATAACATTTCTTATTTGATTTATCCTTATCGAAAACATTTTACTTTTATATATATAATAAAATCATAGTTATCAAAATAATAATTTCGATATATAAAACAATTTCAAAAATGTAAACATACCCGATTTTCAAAGGATAATTTTAAGAATGGATTTCAAAACAAAGATAGAGATTTGAATTAGAAGACTCCAATCAATAGGATTCTAATTCGAAGATAGACTCGATCGGAGACGAGATAATTAAATTACAAAATAGAAGATGGATATACTTCTAGAAATCGGGGGCGACCTTTACCGGTCAACCGTGATTCCAAAATTAGATCGGTGTAGAATTCTGAGGCAATTCGACATTCGATCGCCAGAAATATAGAATTCGGCATAACAAGATATAGCAGCATCGTAAACCGAGGATACAGAAATCTTCGGTGAGTCAATGCCATTTTGAAAAGGAGTTTTCACCCCCTTTACAAATCATTTAGTGGAGTTATGGGATACTCCAGAATCAAACGAATATAAATAGGGAGAGACAGAATGAATTTCGGAACCGAGGGACAATCCAAAATTCAAAGGAAATCGAGTCAAAAGGAAGAGATTCAACTCGAGCAAAAGTGATTCTGTAAATAAATTTACCATATATGCTAAGTATTGCCTAGAGCCAAAGCTCTGATACCAACTGTAACGACCCGCTATTTTGTACCATTCAAATCGACACTAAAACCGTACATGTCTGACTTGAATAATTCAAAATACCGAATTGTTAATTTAATTTGGCAAACTTAAAATATACAGTAAATAAATCAAACACAGATCACAGACACAGAGTAATATAATGCAGCGGAATAGAAAAAAAATAGTAGTTCATGAAGCTACTATATACATCAGAGTTTAAAATAAATACATCAGAATCTCTTGAATACAGAAAAGTCTTTAGTACGAGCCGATGACTTCTCTGAACCAGTCAACTAGAAAAATGAAAGCTGAAACGATAGTTGGATCTCCAAATGAAGCTCCAATCTCCAAAGGTGAGTCTCTAATGCTGTATTACTCAGTCTGACCCGAGCGTAAAGCAAAACACAAAACACTCGAGTCAGGATTAACATTCTTATATCTATAAATCTAACTCAAGTGAAATATCAACTGAAATATAATTAACTCAAAGAATGTTTGGAATAACCATCCTCTAAGGGTCCATGGAACTATCTACAGGGTAGAAATATACACTATAACACCGTGGTTCTTTCATCTTAATTTATACTTCAAAACCAAAACATCATTTTCACTCCAAATATCTCTATATTTCCCAAATAGTGTTTATATATATTAAATAATTTATACAGTAAAGTATTTTCAATTCCCTCAACTTAACAAATCGTTTCAACATTAACCCAACCTTCCCATTCAAATTAAATTCAAATCCCAATTTATCAATCTCAAATTCAAATTTGAAATCACAAAATACCCCCTTTATATTCCAATATATTTCAAACTTTAAGTATTCAACGTTTCAAACTAATTTTTATTCAATTTAGCTTCTAAATAATAAATTCAAATTTAGTTCAACCTAAATTTATATTTTAATTCAGTTTAGTTTCTAAATTACAAATTCAACTATATTGATTTCAATTACAGATCTAAATCTCGAAATTGCCATTTAAATTCCAATATAGCTCAAAGCTTTAATATTTACAAGTTCAATTCAAGTCGATTTAATTAAATAAATCCTTATTTAAATACCATTTTTAATAAACCCAAATGTACCTCCCAATCCTATTTTTTCAATTTATTTCGAGAAAGATCTATTTGTAATATAGATTTCCATAGATACTCAACTATATTATATGTATTAAATCAATCTAATTTAAATCAAATATTACGACTAAATCTATATATAAAATTTCCATTTATATAATATCTTAAGAATCAAAATTTATTAAACGTATATTTCTTTCCAAAATTATAGAAATAATTTCAAAATATTTATATGGACCAACGGTGTCTGTATATATATTTCCTACCATATAGTCAAGTGCTACGGATATTTATCATTTCAATCCGTACACTAAATATATTCGGGTGGATATCATTTCAACCCGAAATCCCAAATTTTAAATTAAATCAAAAATCACTTGGGTCTATCATTTCAACCCGTAACGAAATTATCCTATTCTAAAGTCCGTTCGGGTATGTATCTTTTCAACCCATAGTGATTTCTATACTAATAGGGAACTTGCAGAGTGATAACAGATATGAAAATAATAATAACAACAAGCATATATCATCAAAATAAATATAAACAATAAGATATGGTATCATATCCCATAAGTGAACAGTTACCGATAAAAGCATATATAACAATTTAAATCTAACAGCAGCATATTTCAATTGTCATTTCAATTGAAATTAAATTTAATAAATAAAAGAACGTTAATCGTGAGTGATTGCTCACCTTTCGAGGCTAGAGATATATGATGATGAAATGAGCTACGAAATCCAAAGCAACGCTGGATGGACAAAATTTGATGCAGAAAATAGGCACGACGGACAAGGCTGATAATGGGAAATCGATGAGAATGAATCGAATCAATTTTGATATTACAGAAAAAATATAAATTATTATGATATTAATTCTCCCAAAACCAATTTTCAAATTAAAAATGTATATTTAAAATTTATATATACCTATATGTAATTTAAACATAATTCGTCCAAAAAAAAAACCATTGTATTATATTTTATAGTCAATAATTATTATAAAAACAATATAACCACTTATTGTAATATATATTACTTAAAAAAAAAACCCCATGAAAGCAACCTATATATGTTCATAATAAAAATGTATATATAGAAATTCCAAATGCATAGCCTATATTCGGTTATATATATATATATATATTACGTAAGTCTGAAACAAACACCTAAACGCATATATATGTCTCGAGATTTATAAACAACAAAATACTTATAATGACACATGCACTCATATACTTATATAGACTGTGAACAAGTATACATACTATGCCGTATAAAATCCAACACTAAAAAAGTAAACTCACACTGAAAACATTTTAGTCAATTATTAAATATATATATTAACTAGCGTATAAAACTAACGTATCCTGTAATTTTATAATATATAAGCTATATCAGATATGAAACTATCATTATATCAGATATATAAACAGTTAAACATTTTATACAAAACTATCATAACTTTATTAAATTAAACATACATTACACACTTACACAAATAGACCGTAAACTGTAAAACTTCACCCATTTTAAAGTGGTAACAATACGCTTGCTAAAAATATAACCCACATAGCTCGTACTTCCCTATAAAACTATATAAATATTTGTAAGCTAACCATTAATATAGTCTAATTCACAATATGCATACCTTTATAACTTTAAATCAAATGTGTATATATATACTTATAACCAGTTATTCACAAAATACATAGCTTTAAACATATCATATATTTAAATACATATACAATCGACTGATAAGATGAGTATGCTTTACGTTTTATATATGTACTAACTTTTTATATAATATTTATATATACACTTATCAAATTTTATAACATGCGAACAAAATTTTATATTATATAGAATCTGAAAACTGCAAACATTTCATACTTGAAACCATAGTATATTTATAAGATGTATATACGATATCTTAAATCAAAAAAAAAACTTACTTTGCTATAATACATACAATATTACTGCATAGATATACATTACTGACATATATTTATATATTAACTAATATATAACCTTCAAACTTTTAAAATTGAATACCAACGTGACACATAAAGTATAAAACAATCAAGTTATCAAATCTCTATACATAGTATAATATCATACACACTATGAACGAAAAAAAAAAGAAAAAAAAAAGAATACTGTTATGAACTCATATATATAATACCATATGATACATAACTAACATGAATTTAAAATCATGTAGGACAGATCACATATTCCAAATACAGACTTATAGAAAATATACAATAACACATATATATTATAAATATATGCTAACCTATTACTCAAAGATAACGTGTGGCATGATTGTTGATGGTGAAGGCTCTGAGGATGGCTGAGCATGCAGGCGATGACAACACGTGTAGAGAGATATGTGCATGAGAGGAGGAGAGAAAAACGCGGAGGGAGAGGGATGAGTTGGATGTGGTGGGTGACGAAGCGATGGGAGGTGGAAGCACGGTAAAAGAAGGGAGAAAATAGGTGGATCTGTAGAAAGAAAAATGGAAGAAGGAGGAGGAAGAAAACTTAAAATGAGGAATGAGATTAGAAGTGACAGCAGTTTGCAATATGAAAGAAACGAAGTCAAACAAGGTTATAAAGGCAAAATAAATAAAGAAAAGAACCGTTGCATACGAAACGTATACAATAAATATGAATTGATTTGAATAGTAATGGTCAAATTCAGCTGAAAAGATTAAAGCGAATAAATACGGAGCATTGGTTATGGTAAAGTAACGCACAAAAATTAGGGGAATAACAAAGGAAAGGACTGGTCAAAATAAATGAATGTAAACGTGCAACGAATATAAAAATCTATATAATTGAACCGATGGAAACGAAGGAAGCAAATAAAAGAAAGGGAACGAAGGAAAAAAAATGAGCTGTGTCCCGAGCATAAATAAAGGTGGTAACGTATGAGAGGAATGAGAAAAACAAACGGGCACAATTTGAAATCAATGCAATAAAACGGCCAAAAGCTGATTTTTAGGAAAATTATTAAGGAAATATTCCTTGGGCTGCGCGTTTGAGATCCGAAAAGGCATGCAAATCAAAAAGTTATAATTTAGATTGGAATGAAAACGTACAGGAAATATAAAGGAAAAAAATAAATGCGAAATAATCATATAGCATTTATTACGTTTCAAACTTTTGACATGGCATGGGATGGAAACAGCTGTACGCTAATTGAGAAGCTATTAAAGCAATTTATTATTAGTGGCATGTTATACGTTTTTATATTTATTTATTTCCTAGATCTCAATTCATATCTGATTATACTATGCAGATTTATCTTTATTATTAAACGTTCAAAAAGAATAAAACGTATACAAATTTTCTTGATTTTTGAAACGAAATTAACGGCTAAAAGATGATGAAGGGACAAAAATATAAGAAAGGGAAAGAGATGAATGCGTACAATTATTTATAAGAAAAGAGAGAGAAAAGAAAAAACCACAATTAAAAATGAATGAACGAACGCTGAAAGTCAGTCAGGAATATAGAAGGTACAATATGAAATAATGGTAATCACGACTACCTTTATGGGATAATAAAAGAAAATAGAGGAAACTTACCCGTTTCCAGGAAATAAATATAAGTTACTGTATTATAACATTATGATATAAATTTATAACTCCAAAATAGTAAAGAAACGAAGAGACCCAAATATAAACGTGCAGACAATTAATAAATTTGAATGTCATTGATTCAGCAAAAATTTATTAGAGTAATTTGCTATATTTAATTGGACGTAATCCAAATATAAATTTTTTTATTTCAAAATATTATTATTTAAAATTTCTCAAAATCAAATTAAATACGTTAAATAAAACCATTAAAAATTATAAAAATTTTACGGATCGTTACAATTATTATTTGTATAATGGACACTATTATAATATAACATGATTTGATATGAATAGGTTTTGGTTATCGTAAGGGAAAAACCTAGCTGTGTTTATGTGTGGACGTGGTCTTATGAGATACCTTTTGTTTTGATAAAGGAAAAGTTTTGATAACTATATAAATTCAGTTGAGATGTGTTTTTCTCATGCTGGTCTACCAGACTGATCTGGGTGTTCTTCCCTTCAATTGCTTGGGTCAGACCGAGTATACGTGCAGGTTCATATTTTATGCTTTTAGAGCTTCAATAGACGAGCTGGAGATCTTCACGTCGTATACACTATCTGTTATTTTTTCCGCTGCTTTGCATTGTTGTTGTTGTAAATTATCAGCGTTTGTGAGGACATGTTATTATAACTGTCCAAGCTGATGATTACTTATTGTGTACTCTGATGTTGATTTAGGTATATTACAGTTTCTCTTTGTAAAGATAGTTGATCTATATATATTTTATTCCGCTGCGATGTGAGATTCTGTATTATTTTGATTCTGCTTCTCTCTCTTCTTCTGTTTTCTCTTGTAACGACCAGTAAATTTCATGGATTTAATTTGGTTGAATTAATGAGTTTTGTAATTTAATTTAGTAGAAAAAAAAACTGTATAAACAAATATTGAAACGAACGCTAAATTAAATTATATAAATGGTGACTTAAAACCTATTTACTAGCAATTTGAATAAATTTCAATAAATGAAATGGGGTAAGTATTATACCTGGATATAATATTCATTTAAAGGGAATTTATTTATATGTTAATGTAAATT
Organism: Allium cepa; assembly: GCA_030765085.1. Taxonomy (NCBI): domain Eukaryota; kingdom Viridiplantae; phylum Streptophyta; class Magnoliopsida; order Asparagales; family Amaryllidaceae; genus Allium; species Allium cepa. The sequence goes on along the minus strand of CM060931.1, from coordinate 749,112,230 downwards.
TGGAAAATATTAGAATAAATGATAATTCCATTCGTACTTGTAAGCAGTCATTATAAGCTGCATGTTGAAATGGTTGGTTGAATTGGAATTTAAAATAAAATTTAAATGAAAGGGATAAAGGTTTACAATAACGGAAATTTAGGAAATAAGGTTAGAATACGTTGATAAATAATAACCAAAATAAGGGAATAGTATTAATGTAAATAAAGTTGAAACAAATTGGATATAGAGAAATAAATGTAAGCATTTAATAAATTAATTAATGTGGATTTCAATAAATGGTAATTGAATAAAAGTCAACGATCTCTAAGTAATCATATTACTTGCTGGAAAGTAATACGTAATTGATTGAATGTGATTTCGAAATATAGAATTTGTGTATACATGGGAGTTTAACGGTGATTGTTAAAGGCATGTAAAGGAAATAGGTAACAATCTATATGTTATTTATTTAGTATGATGAATAAAGGTTGGAATTCAAATTACAATTAAAGGAAAGTAGGTAGTACGTTATTAGGAAGTAAATTTAAAGGTAGATAACAACTATTATAAATTTTCTAATTAGTTGGTCAATAGATTCATTTGAAATAACGATCATTTAAATGTGAGTAATTACAATGTCGTTATTGATTATAAGTGTTACTTTAATAATTATGATTAACTGAGGAATTAATACGAGAAGTATGTAAATAACTATGAAAGTAACATGTTATAAATTGATTATGACCTAAACCTAAGTGTAAGTTAAAGGTTGAAATTGAATCTAACCCATTTAATTGGAAACTTATTAAAATAAATTGGATTCAATTTATAATAAAGGAGTTATTTTAAGAAATTGAAATAAATTCCATAATGGATGAATTAAGTTACTTTAAATTGAGATGGGAATTGGTTTAAAGAATTTTAAATTTATAAGTAAATCAAGATGATAAAATATGAATCATAGAATTTGAATTTTTATAGTGAGTTAATTTATTTAATTTATAATAGTTGGATTTGTTGCAAATGGATGAAATCAATATTTAATTATTACGGTAAATTTAAAAACTAAGTTGAAAATTAGGAAATATTTATGTAATAATTTTAAATCGAATGGTAAACCCTTCTATTTGAAATTATGAATGGAATAATTATGGGTAAATTCAATTTAATGGAAATTTTGAAAATTTATCTATAATTTTGAATTTTATGAAATTGAAGATTTCTATTGATTAATCTTTAATAAATTGACTTTTAAAAATTGTTAAATCATTGTAAATGTTTGAAAATGATAAAGTGACAAAGATTGCAAAGTTCGGAATTTTTAACGCGAAATTTGATTTAATTAATTTATTTAATTAATATAAAAATAGCCATTTTGGTCACGAACTCGGATTTCGACGAAACTAGTTTCATCGGATCTGTAACAGTGAATTATTGTAGGGTTTCAAGTTTCGTAGCGATCGTACTTGTCGTCTGATCGTACGAACGTGAAACGCCTTGAAATCGATTTAATTGAAATCAATTTGAAATCAATTTGAAAATATTGATTTCAGGATAACTTCTTCATACGATGGAATTTGGACGTGAAACTTTTTCCATCGCTTCAGAATATTTTAAATACCTATTTCGATATATGGGTTTACTAAATTTCGTTCCAGGGTCAGAACGGGATTTTTGGGCCACGTTAGCGGTAGCACGTATGTCTATCAACCTGATCCATCTATTTTTCAATTTGCCTATAAATACCCTACTAAACCCTAGCCTCCGCCTATTCTCATTTGTCTACGCGTAAATTTCATCAGCTTCTCCTCTTCCTCATAGATGCAAACCCTAGATCCAATTTACAATTCAAATCAAGAGTCAAAAAATTTAAAGTCCACAGAAAAATCTCAAAAAAATATACGTTGTAGATCTCATCGATACGAATCTACGTGTGGTTTCTGTTTTTGAAATCGTTGCCCGATTCAACGGCAAATCGCGGTCAAAATTGGATTTTGGGGTTTTAATCGGAGCTGCAATCGATCAAATCAGGAGAGGGGTTTTGTAGAGCTCGTCGTTGGGAGGTTATCGGTGGTCTTCGCTTGGTCTCGAGCGACGTATGGTGACTGGAATTCACATTTCAGGGTTTGTAACCCAAACTTTAGGCTCGGCGGCGGCTGGTTTCGAAGGCGTCGAAGGGGGGGCCTTGGTGCGGCGGAGTGAGGCACGGCGGCAGAAGGTGGTCGGAGAGCCGCAGGTGGCCGTTGGCGAGTTGTTTCGGCGGTCAAAGTTGATTTCGGCAGCTAGGGTTTCGTGTTATCTTTACGCGTATGCTGGAAGAAGGGTGATGTTGATGTGGCCTGGAAGAAAACGTGAGTGTGTGTTTTGTTTTATTTATTTATTTAAATTTTGAAATTCAAAATCAAATATTGCCATAACTTTCTCATATAAACTCCGTTACACACGAGATTTTTTTTGTTAGGATCGTAATAAAATTCCGAACGTTTTGGCTCCGGTTTGGGAGGATTCGGAGATTGTGAAATTTTTGGGTTTAAATTGGATTTGAATCCAATTTTAATTCAAAAGGTGAGTGTTTTAACCCACTCACAACTTCTAAAATTTCTTATGTTTGTTAAATTGATTTAAGATATGAGTTGAAATTTATTTTTGACTGTTTGGCATGTTTTATTCATCATCTCAGTTAAATCGCATTTATTTAATTAATTTTATTATTGCATATAAATTGACGGTTAAAATTTATTTATTTGCATATAAACTACTAGTTAAACAGTTATTAAATTTATTATTGAATATAAACTTTTAGTTAATACCTGTTATTTATTACCTTTATATTTTGTATGCACTATATTGATGTTTGTTTAAATTGGATGATGATTGTAATAAATGGTTGATGATTGATATATGGATGAATGGATGCTATATTTTATATTGTATAAATTGCAAGTTATTGTGCATTTTCATTTCATTCGGGATTGCGATTTGAAATGATATACAATCGCATTTTTTATTTTTAAATTGCAGATTGAAATGATAAATATCCGTATCACTTGACCATAGGATAGAAAATTATATACAAGCACCGCGGTATATATATATATATATATAATTATTTTTGAAATGATTTTTATGGTTTGGATATGATACGGTTTAATAAATATTAAATTTGGATATTATATAAATATATTTTATATATACATATATAGTTAAATTTTTGAATTTAAGTATAAATCGGTTAAATATAAAAAATGTTGAACAATGGAGTTTGATTATTTATGTTAAATGGTTAAGTACATGTTTAAGATATCGTATGTATATATAGAGTTTTAATAATTTAAATTAGTTAAGATTGGGAGGTAAATTGGAAATTTATCTGATGGAACTTATTTAAAAATTTCTCTCCATAAGTTGATGTAAAACTTATTAAAGCTTGGAAATTTTAAAGGCATAATATTTATAACTGGATTTTTATTTCATAATAAATTAAATGAATATTTCTAGTATAAATAAATTAAAGGAAATATTTATTTGTTAGAAATTTGAGTTTTATTTTATGGATTTAATTGGTGAATATTTCAAAACTAAATAATAGGACAATAAATTGTTGAATAGAATTTCCAACCTTAGTTTTGAAATTGTTAAATACTCAAAGTTTGAATATATTGAAATCGAAGTGTTTTATTGAAACTAAAAGTGAATCTAAATTTATGGGGTTTAGACCTAAAATTTTAAATAAATAAAAAAGATTGTGAAGTCGGGGAAATTATTTTATAAAGTAATTTTAAATTCAAACTATTTTGTTCTATATACTGTTGAATATCCAAACCATTCAAGTTTTAGAAGTATGGTTTTAAAGATATGAAATTTCGAAGTATTATGTTTTGAAAGTTATAATTCAAATGTTTGGTTTCTAGATATTACAAATTTTAAGGCAGTATGATTTTGGAAAAGAAATATATTTGAAATAAAAATGATATTATTGATTTGGGTATTATAAAAATAATATCAAAATGAGTTGTTTTGGAAATGGAAATGATATCGTATTTATGGGTTTTGAAATGGATAATTATATTTTGGTTTTAAAGTATAAACTATTTTAAAGACCGCGGTGGTATAATAACGTTTGGTTGTCGAAGAGACCGGGATCGGAAGTTGTCATACTCTCTACCAACTCCGAAAACCACTTTAACAACCGTGTACGCGGTAGAGATTCCAGAATGAAGTAGGTTAGTGGCAGCGTTTCCTGTAAGGTAAATACGTGGACCCAACTCCCGTGAGTTGGCATAAGGTGGCTAAAACAGGAGCGATCGACGGGTTAATAAGGTAGCACCTTTGATCGGTCACTTCCCTTCGATACTATACTCTGACTTTGGATTGATTCGGTGGCCACCTTCACTTTTGATTTCTTTGATTTGGGGGAGTTTGTCCGAGGTGGGCGGTAGTTGCGTGCTACGCGTTACCACCGACCCGAAAGCGTAATTGGTATATCTACCCTGGCATTGCCTAGTTGTACCGTGCACATACCATATCGAGCCTTTACTACGAGTTTCTATTTGTGTCCTACCTATGGAGTGTGTTCTCGTAGTCTCCTGATCAAGAGATATGCAGGCACTGTATAGACTATTGTCACTATTACGTGTTAAGGTGGAAAATGTAAAGCCTTAACGCTATTTTAAGGTAAGTTTATTTCACAATTAGACACTATTATAATAGCGAAATATACTATATAGTAAATAGATTAACGGATCCTTAGGAGATGTAAATCCCGAGCATCTCTTGAGTTACTGCACTCATATTTATTTCTGTTAATTTAACTTACATAAGATCATTTAGTTCTGACTCGAGTGTTTTGTCTTTTCAATTCGCTTGGATCGGTCCGAGCGTTTCAGGATTTGAAGACTTTATTTCTGGAGGAAGAATACGGAGATTTCATTACTGTTATTATTATATATTATATGGTTCCACTACATTGTATTCCGCTGCATTGATATTATTGGTATGTGAACTCTGATATTTATTGTATAAAGAAGAATCAAATGTTTTGTAAACATTTTTATGAACTGTATATTTATTATTATATTTTATCATACCATGGTGAGATTCTATTTTGTTTTATTTCTTTCTCGTTTTTCTTATTTACCCAATAATAATCCACCCTTCTGTATGGTTTGAATTGGCACGTGTGTCGATTTAAAGCATGCGAAAAGGCGGGACGTTACATCTCTCTTTCTTCTCACCCTCTCTTTTCTTTCTCATGATCATCCACAATTCTGCTCGGTTTGGTTTGACACGCATGGTTTATTGTCGGTTCAGAGGGTATGGATTTGCAAGTCGTCACATTAAAACTTTTAAAATATTTATTTCCAAATATTTCTATTTATTTTAAAGGAAAAATATTTCATAATAAATCCATTTATGAAACCCACTTTTAAAACTATTTATTAAATTGAAGTGCATTAATATTACTTCTAAACACCTTATAGTCAAATTGTGAAATAAATCATAGGGTGTTAGCCTACAATTATTTCCTACCTAATCCATGCTAAATAAAAAGGACAATTGCTCATAAACTGATTGAGCGTAAATCAAACAATCAAACCAATCGATAGTAAACATACATCCATTTATTTAATAAAAATTAATCAACCTACCAGTGTACTTCAAAACAATCATTTTACTTGCAAGCAAAGAACGATGTTTTATTTTGCTCAATAAATGCCCATAATTATTTATTTAACTTATTATAGAAGAATGGGGAATTGTTTTGCTAATTAAATGTCACTAATAAATTATTAATTACGTTCGTCGTAATTAAATTTAATAGCTAATAATTTATCACTAAATTTATACTTAACCAAAAGTGTCAATATTTCATACTAATGTATTCTATTCGCCAATAAGATTCCAACGTCGAAAGCCACTTGTGAAATGAAGCTAGTATGCGTGAGATATAAATTTTCTAAGTTTAAACTATTTTAAACTTAAATAAATAAAACAATTTAAACTAACCCATTACAAAAGCCAAAACCAATCCTCACTAACTCAAACTAAAAGCCCTCACATGCTCGACTTGAAGCTCCTAGATAGCTCAACCATGCCTTGTGATGCCCATGGCCAAGCTATGGGAAGGAGGAAGAAAAGTAGTAGAGTTATAACCTTGAAATCTCAAAATATAGACCCGAAAATAAGTCTTTTCCTCTCTAGTTTTTGGACTTTCTACTCTCTAAATTTCAAAAAGTGGTAAACTAAAAGGTTGTAAGAAATTATTTTTTTATATGGTTTCCAATAAAGAAACACTTGATTCCAATTTGTTTTGAGGAAGTTATGATCGAATGAAGAGAGGGTATTCTCGGATTTATCAAAATCATACCCAAAAATACACTTTAAAGAAGTGGAATTTTGGTATAGCTATACTAAAAAATAGAAGAAGTGCTCAACATCAATGTTGTAGCCACTGGAATTTGAAATAATTTCAAAAAAAAGAATCACTCATTTTAATTAGTTTTGAAGGAGATATGGTCAATATAATAACGGGTATTCTCGGGCAAAAAACTGGTCCACAGAATGCATTAGAAAATTGAAGTTTTTGACCTAGAAATGTTTGAAATAGGAAGAAGGGGTAAAGTACAAAGTTATAGCCATTAAAATTTTACAGGTTTTAAAATAAATAATTTCATGTTTTGGAATGGAGAAGACAGAGTTATGGATGAAAGAAGAAGAGGGAAATGGAGTGGTATTTATAGGATTTTTCAACAAGTAAACCTTCCTCAATTCTACCTCCCCTCAACATCACCCACATATAATCACCAGCTCCTTGCATCACTTCCCCATGTGCCGCCATATTTTCATATCACTTCATGTCCTTATGTTGGCTTAAGAAGGCTTAAGTATTAAGCTAACTATGGTATTTTTCTTATGTGTTTATATATGTAGCTTGCATATGTATATTTGTTAAACACGTCGTCTTTGCCTCTTCCTTCTCCATCATTACCTATATCCTCCTACACCACCTAGGATGTCTTAAGGTACTATCAAGTATGGACAATCCTATGTGCCTTCTTGATGTGATAAATGATGGTAAGAGTTGGTTGCTTAAGGTTAAAGTTTGTTGAAATATCTTAGATATTTTTGGATTCTACCATATGTAATTTATCTATGTAAATTAGTAAGAACTTTTTTAATTTTCTATCTTTACTAAATGAGTATATACATCTGTTAATGTGTATGGGTAAAAGTCACAAAGGTGCACATGTCGTTTGAACAACGTTGTATAACTTATATATGTCAAACCGTTGAAAATCGAAAAACTGATTCTCAGTCACATTTTTACTTATTAGTTAAGATACATATATTTGTAAAATTAACTTTAAAACTATTTTCTTATCATTTTAAATGAACTAAAATGTTCACATTTGAATTATAAAACATATATCAATGTTAAACCGTCGTCCACAAAAAAGTGTTATTATATCAATAAACTGATAGCGATTTTTCCTTATATTTTCGAACTTAATCACATTTTCCTAAGTGACAAATTTATGGGTCATTAAGACTCACATTAAAATATTTTCGTCCTTAAAATTACAAGGATGGAAAAACATAACGAAAAAAACAATTAATAAAAGTTAAGCACACCAAAAATAGTAATATCACTTATAACCCTGGTCGGAGTTACAGTGCCTTATCTTATCCATTTTATTTATCAAATTAAGGTAGTTGATTTATAAAATTCCTATATTGATTTAATAACTCCAGATGAATTTTACTTAGGCACCTAACCTAAACTCTGACACCACGTGATAATATCCTTTTTTCAGACCAGTAAAAATCGTCGAAAAACCTGTCCGTTCTAAAACTATGAATGAAAACTACCAACTTAATACACCATATTTGATAAATATTCAACAATACTAAATGTATAGGATAAAACTTCAATTATACAACTTATTGGAGTAATTTAATTAATTCTATAAAGTGGCTTTAATACATACCAAATACAATGACTATAAATCTACCGCTGTACAACTCTAATGAGAGAGACAACACTATCCTTACTTATGAACTCAATAAACAATGTAAATGCGGAATAAAATACTAAGTAGGAAAAATACAATAACACAAGATAAACAACAACAAATAACAGATAAACGGGAAAGAGTTTTACTACTTTAGGGGCTGCATCACTACCACTTATGATTGCCTACGTAGCCCTATCTAATTGGGTACCCAATTAGATATAGGATAAAGCCAACGTAGTTCTCCTACCACAAATTGGACTCATGAAGCATACGATGCAACAAAACAAATACGCAATTCCCAAACTACATAGCATATATCATGCAAATGTAGGTTCTAAATCTACCCACTTAGCTTAGTCCATACATTTAGATTTTTAAATCTAATTACCTTTACGAAAAGTATATCTTGGGACTTTATTCCCGAGTTCTTATTTCAAAACTTTTGATATATATATATATATATATATATATATATATATATATATATATTCTTTGTATTAAACTATGCTTTACTTCGGGACTTTCAAATTAAATCACTTTTAAAAATCAAATATTCTACTAGACAAGCATATCAAAATATATGCTACTAGGTCGGAAGTTTTCTAGCCATAAAAAAGCAAATGGGTCCCAGCCTTCCGAAAAAATAATATATTAGTGCATCCCTCTACCCCGAGTGGACTATACTGAGGCTACAAAACATCTGTTCCTCCCATGCCTACCTTTTTAGTTATGGGTTACCTGAATCATTCGTAACATAACAATTCATGTTAAATCACTAAGTGATAAATCATTTTTCACTAATATTCACAAATACTATCAAGTTATATTATTGTTGTTTTCAAAAACCTTTTGTAATCATTTTCAAACATTGGGTTTAGTCCTCGAAATCCTCTCTGTTTATAAAGCACATTTTAGAAATCATTTCTATATAAGTCTCTTTTATTATTAAGAAAACATGGTTCGAGTAAATCAAACTCGTTATCCCATCCGTCGAGCCAGTCCCGTACTGCAAGTATAGCGACTATTGTCATACAGACCCGTAATTTCAAAACTTGATTTTTAAGAAAATTGTCTTTAAACGCTACCTGTATACTTTAAACTTATAAAAAAGGTTAAAAAACACATTTCAAAAAATTTCTAGATGTATAAAAGTTTCGAATTTGAGAATAGTTTGGTTTTTGCGAACTGCGTGTGTAGCGATCATCTCTATACGGACCTATAATTTCAAAAACTATAAAATTCCTTTCCTAACTTCTAACACTTCCCCGTTTGAACACTTATCCTCTTTGAAACATAAAAAATAATCTTTTAAAAACCAAATCAAAGTTTTAAACTTGAAAACTTTTCACTTTGAAATAAAAATTAAATTTTTGACAAAAAGCGGATTTCTATGTCGCGTTTGGTTAGTGAATCGCAACCTTTGTGTCATGAACCCATACACTACAAATAAAACATTCAAACATAATATCACATCATAACATCATAGCATCAACATAAATAAAGTATTATTTCAGAATACTAACTAAACTTTCCAATATTCTAGGTATAATCTTTAACGCCTACTCAAACTTCGGCATATGCAATCAACACCAAATCAACATATATGCTTGCATACACAACATATAACATTACCACATATTTAACCAATATTTTTACTCATAAATTTTACAACTTTAAAAAGTTAGCAACTTGAGTTTAAAACATGAAATTTTCTCACGGTAACTTATCTAAATCAAACTAAACTTCCACCGAACTTAGCTACAACACTAGCAAATTACCTTTGCTTGAAAATATGACCTAATTTGACCTTCTATGGCACAAGTAGGATTGGTAAAGGGCATAATTAGGCTTGGACATAGGCGGTTTTAAGGTGTAGGGTTTTTTTGGTAGGGGATAATATTTGGAAATGAAGTAAGGCTATTTCGCTTGATTCTTAAAAGTATGTTTACTAATTTTAGCTTAGGAATTTCTCTTGGAAGCCATGGATGAACTTTTGCACATGAAGAGGATAGAAATGAATATAGAAATGATGATGTAAAGGAAGAGTGTGTAGGGATAGGTGGTATTTATAGAAAATGAGAGGGGTAATTTTATAAAATGACTTTTAGAATAAAATAATAATAAACTTATCTTGAAAGCATGCATGCCATACCTCTCACCATCCTTCTCCACTCGTGATCCCCCTTCCATACTCTCATGTACTAACTAGGTGTTTTAGGTGATGTTTGGGTACAAACCTAGGATATTATATACACACACACACATATATATATGAATAAATAAGTCATATCATGAATGTATATGTATATATTATTAAGTATTCATGTATGTATACAAGTATAAGCATGTATATTATTTGCAAATTTGATCAAACCCTAATTTATAAGTGTGTGCATGTTTAGAACAAATGTGCATAATGTTTTTCGATAACTTTTCGATGTCGAAAGTTCAAGAGACGATTTTCGATCACGTTTTCTATTTTTTAATTGAACTGATTATTTTTGTAAAAAAATTTGAAAACTATTTTATCATCATTATTTAATAATTAAAATAAGTTTATTTGTTAATAAAAATCCATTTATTTATCATATAAAATATATTTAAATAGCCTATTTCAAAGTGGCAAAATCCGGGGTCGTTATAAATCTATTTTACAATCATTTGTTATTATTTAAAAAAGTTTTATTTTAATTATAAAACCTATTATTTTAATATTAAAATTTATTAAATATTCAGAAATCAAGGTGCTAAAATTCCAGGTCGTTGCAGAATGATAAATGGTTTGGTTTATAGTAAGTAACATTTAAATGATATTTGTTTTTCCCATTTAAATATAAATTTGGAAAGGAGAAAATCTTCCTTAAGTTTTGTAAACATACTTGTGCTGTTGAGATAAGAATATGGATGTGATGATCCGGATTTTTGGATATCTATTAATCGAAAAATTAACTGATTTTATTAACGAGATATTAATTTTTGATGGGTCGAGCAAATGAATTTCTGATAATTAAAATATCTGAATATAAATAAAGTACTTAAGCCTTGGCTCTGAGTAAAAAAAAATATAAATATAAATATATGTTTAAATAGGAATAAAGGTATATAAGTAACTTATAATGTTGTATGTAATATAAAGTAAAACATATAAAATTAACCATGGTAATATATATATATATATATATATATATATATGAATATTTGTATGTAAGGCAACAAGACAAAATATGATATGTATATATATGTATAGGATATGTATATACATGTGATTTGATATATATGTAAACAAAAGAGGGAACACATAATTAATGCAAGCATACAACCTTTCCAAACAAGCTTACAAAACATATAATCAAAGTCAAAAGCATGTCACATGAAAATAAATCAGCATACAAAACCTGAAATCAAGCCGACATTTCAAATAAAATCTCTGATCAGTAAAAATAGAATGAAAATAAACAGAGCAAGCTTGTTGTGTACAAAACAATGCAGCCTACTCCTCCTTTTATATACATACCTCCACTTACCTTTCCATAAGTCGAAAAGAAAATATATACTTCCATTTACAAACTGCCATTGACAAAGCAAAAAAAGATCAAAGATTTTAAAAAAAAGCATAACCAAGCAACAGAGTTTCTTTCTCAAAGAACCGTGAGCAAAAGCTTTTAAAACCTTTTTGCAAATCTCATAGACAAATATATGTTATGATAACTTGGATGGATGCTGCACTTTTAGGAACAGATGTTTAAATAAATATATACAAGAACAAGCAGCTATCAAGAAATCAGAAGAGAAAAATCAAGTACTAAAGTCTGGGAACATGAAGTAGAACAACAGTAGAACGAAATAGTGAGTAACTTTTAAAAACTTAAAGTAAATTTGGTTGCATGCTAGTATGATTGAAATGAATAGGTATTGCATGTATATATAAGTGAATTTCTGATATGAATATTTATAGTGTGTATGTTGTTATATGTGTGCTCTGTTCTGTTTTGTTTTTTTCTAGGTTCAAAAATTTCATTTAAATCCTTACCACTTGATCTAGTTCTTGATAGGATTGATTTATAAACAAATGTTGTTTGATTTATTATGGATTAAGGTTTAAAGATTCAATTAAGTTAAATTAAGCTTGTTTATCTCTGGAAAATAAAAGAAAAAAACAACCGTGCATGTTAATATAAGTGAAAACTCAAACTGTGTAATTTATAAATTCAGTATTATAAATTGAATTCGTAAACAAAAACATGATTTTTAAAACAAGAATCATAATTTTTAGTGCTAGTTGGAAGGAGCAGTTCTTGTTTGAACTGAAAGTGGTAATCTGGGATTTTCTGGTGATCCAAGTGATTGGAGGGGTCGGGATCTTGGGTAATGATGGAGGAGTGATTGTAGTTGATGGGAAAATTGCCTTTTTGTGATGCAATTCATCGAGGAGGCAGCAGTGGTCAACTCTTCTCTGTAACCCTAGTTTTTACTTAGGCCAATTGATTTGGTCGGCACAGCTTCTATGATTGATCGAGTGCAGTGGGGTTTGGAGAGATGAAAGTGTAGTCATTGACGAGATTATGGCCGGAGTTGCAGCACTTCTGATGGTCGGAGTTTCTTGGTCGAGGCGTTTACAGGTTTGAAGGTGGCTCCGGTTTCAGTTTCAAAGTTTGAATATGACACTTGAATTTGATTTTGAGTCTAGATGTTCGATCTGAGGATCGTGGAGTGGTGTTAGGGTGGTCACTGACGTGAGGAGATCATCGGCGGTGATCTGAGACGGTCGGCGGCACCGTGCATGTGCACTGTGCACTTTCTTTGGATTTGTTGTGTTTGGTCTGGAAGGGTTTTTGGTTTCGAGTTTTACTCAAAGTGTTGTGATGATTTGCTCGATGCATCATGGGTTTTGACTCGAAGTCAAATGATTGTGGCTCGGGTAGAATGATGGGTTACAGGTTTTAACAGAAACCTGCTTAGTTCTGTTTTTAAATTTTAAAAATGGAATTTAAAAACTGAGTTTAAAATGTAAGTAAAGTTTAAATCAAAGTTTTGAAATTTGATTCAGGTTTAAATTTCAGTTTTAAAAACAAAATAGAGTCTTTAAACTTAAATTGTTTTAACTACTTTTAAAATGGTTAAAAGGTTTAAATTTTAAAATGAAGTTTAAAATGTAAGTAAAGTTTTTTTTTAAATCTAAGTTAAATCTGGAATAAAAAATTTAAATATGTATTCCAGTTTTAAAATGAAAAGAAGTTTTTAAATTTAAATTGTTTTAAATAACTTGAATGTCAAAGTGCATTTTAAATTGATTTGAACTCTAAAAATGAATTTGGTTTTAAATTCCTTTAAACTTCTTTTACACAATGAGTATTTCCTTAACATGAGAATTTAAAAGGTTTTAAATTGTTCTAAACTAAAATCATAAATAAGAAAAATGTTTTCATTTTAAAGTTAATAAAGGCTTAATGATTTGTGATTCATTAAATTAGTAGGGAAATTAAAAATGGATAATTAACAATTAATTAACGATTTGGGTTAATTAATTTAGTAATTAAGGGTTTGAAGTAATTAATTAAGGTTTAAGTTAATTAATTAAGTTTAATTAATTTAGAATAATCATAGGGTGGTTTGATAGGTAATTACTTAATGTAATTAATAAAATATAATTACTTAGGGAAGTAATTAATTAATAACTTCTGCATGTAATTAGTGAATGATGATTTGTTAATAGAAGTAATTTGGGTACAATTACTTTGTGTAGTTAATCAAGGGATTAATTAAGATAATTAATTAAGGAGTAATTAATTTAATGAAGTAATTAAAGGGTAGTTAATTACTTGTTGAGATTAATCAAGAGTAATTAATATTTATGGTTTAATTAATGATTAATTACTTAGTGTAATACTTAAAGGATAAATTTGTTAGTGGTTAATTAATTTGATTATTAAATTAATAATCAAAAGGTAATTAATTGGAGGATTATTAACCAAAAGGATAATTATTTGACGAAAATAATTTAAGGGAAATTTGTGACGACCTGGCATTTCTAACAATTGAAATTGGAATATTTAATTGTTTTTTTAATATTTGAATGGTTAATTTTAACTTGAATTCCAAATGTTAATATTTACTTGATAATTAAATTATTGGATTATATAATTTGAAATTGGGTAAAATATTGAATGTGGAGCTTTAAGCCTGTTAACAATAATTTGAAGGCTTATAAAATTTATAATGATAATACTGGAGATAATAGAATGGATAAAATCTAAATTAAAGATGATTTGTTCATTTTGAAGATATATCGTTTAAATCGATATTTAAAAAAAGCCTCCCGAGGCACAGTCTCGGAATTCGACGAAACCAGTTCCATTGGATCCGTAATAGTTAGTTATTATCGGATTTCAATTTTTGTAGCGTTTGGATTGACCGTTTGCTCGTACGAGTGAGAAACGCGTTGAAATTAAAACCGGTAATTTAATATTTTAAATCAGTTTAAAAGGCTAACTTCCACATACGATTAAATTAGCCTCCGAAATACGTTCCATCGTGTTCGGAATGCGGGTAAAACTTTATAACGTCTGTCGGCATGTCTGATTTGGGTTTTGGGATTTCGCGTTATGCTTGATGAGACGTTTGGAAGTTATAATATAATTTAATTTAAAGTAAATTGGCAAGATATTTTTTTTTACAACTCGAGATATTTTCATCTACCACGTGTACTCGAGAAGCTTCCCCAATTGATATTTATCTCCATCCCCTTTATCTTCAAACAGATCACCGAATAAAAGAAAAATTGAAAATGGCAGCAGCCTTCTTAAAAAAAATCTAATCTAATCGATCGTTGTCACCGCACGCGAATTCAAGAGAAGAAAGGAGGGTGACTTCATCGCTATGCTAGGCTCAGGGTCGCGGGGGCGTGGAGTTGAGCGATGGTCGTTTGCTTCGGGTCGAGATTATTAGGTCTTGCGGTGGAGCTCGCGACAGGGAGGTGACCCAAGTCTGGTGGTGGCGACGTTCAAGCAGGGAGGGGGTCGAACGTATTCGATCGAGGCTGGGGAATCTCGCGTTGTTCGTAGGCTAGGACGAGGCCTTGTTTGCCGTGCGTAAATCGAGGGAAGGAGCTGTTGTTGGGTTTGAGCATCGTGGGTTTTGGACTTAGCAGTTAGGTATATTTGCTTTATTCTAATTTATTTTCAATATGCATGTTTATATATCAGAAAACAATTACAGTAAAGATATTTTGTGATTAATCTAATTTATTGTATGAATTTGAGTAGTTAATATATAAATGTGGCAGCAAGGTAAATTAACAATTTTTGTAAGTACTGGTTTTTTTGATTTTGAAAGTAGTGAGTTTTTAAAGTGTTGAATATTTATAAAATTAGACTTTGAAAACTATAGATTGATTGTTAGTATATGGGTTTCAAAAGAAAAGAAATAATTTTTATTATTATAAAATTGGTTAGGATAAAATAAATGGCAATTGATAATTTAATTATTATTTCAAGTATTGATAATACCCATAATGTTTATACAAGGTCTGAAAATCATGGAAATAAATCGAGAATGAAGTGGGTTGCGAGACAGGAATCAAAGGTGAGTAAATCTCACTCTGTTGGATTTTTATTTAAATTTAAAAGGTTAATTTAAATATTGGGTTGAATGATTGAATTGATTTAATATGCACTGTGAATTGATATTCTGGTGATTTTGGTTTTGGATGGTTCTCAAGTTAATTGTTGTTTAACTCGAGATATTGGGAATTTTAAGTTGTTTAAACTTAAAACATAAATAAGAAAATGTTTCCGTTCTAAAGGCTTAGTGACTTGTGATATATTAAATTAGTAAGGTAATTTAAATGGATAATTAAATTTCATTTAATTAACGATTGGGTTATTTAACTTAGTAATTAAAGGGTTGAATAAATAATAAATGAAGCTGTAAATTAATTAACTAAGTATAAGTAATTCAGAATAATCATTTGATGGTGTGATAAATAATTACTTAATATAATTAATAAAATATAATTATTCTGTGAAATTAATCAAGAGATTAATTAAGATAATTAATTAAGGAGTAATAAATTTATAAATGAAGTAAACAAAAAATAGTTACTTACACGTTGAGATCATTCAAAATGGTTAATATTGTAGTTGAATTAAAGTAATTAATTTGGATTAGAATAAATTAAAATATAATTGGAAATCATTACTTATATAATTAACGATGTAATTAAAGATAGATTAATTAAGATAAATTATTCGATAAGAGACATATGGGAAGTTAACTAATATGAGTAATTAATGATTAGTGAAATTAAAATAGTTAATTAATTTATGCAGTAATTTAAGATTACTTATTTGTTTCGGTTAAGAATGATTAATATGGTTAAATTAATTAAAAATAATTATTTGAATGTAATTGGAAAAATAAATTAATCCAGGGTGATTAATTAAGATGAATAATGATGGGTTGACCAATTAATTGATTTGGGATTTATTAATATTGAATGAAAGAATGTAAGTGATTGGGGTTTGAAATTCAAATTTGAATCAGTTGAATTGATTTTCATGTGATTAAGCTTTTCTTATGGATGAGTGAATGATATTGGATGTTTTGAATGAGTTGATATCTCTGATATTAAATGATGTGTATTTCGAATGGATAACTTGGGATAGGATACGTGAGACTCGAGGATGTCGAGATCGGGTATTGGGAAATACCCAAAATTACTTCGAATTTCGTATAATTTGATATGAGAAATTGATAGGATGGAATGAATGGATTTAAAGGAATCGGATTACTAAATCTAAATGTTGGCACTTAGAAAACTTATTTGAAAATAAGTGAGGTCTATATCAAATTGTGACTTTGTAAATTGATTTGAGTTACCCCGGGTTTATACAAGTTATTTGCTTTGGTATTCCATGTTAGTTGGGTTTACTCACGCTGGTTTCCAGCCTGACCCGGGTGTTACTTTGGTGTAATGCTCGGGTCAGACAGAGTATTACAGATTTTCAAGTAGATACGTTCTGAAGCTCAGAAGACGAGCTGGATGGCAATAGCGTATAAAGTATTTCCGCTGAAATTATATTATTGCATCTGAGGCATGATTTGTATATGTCTAGTATCTGTATATATAAGTAACTCTGATGTATATTAAATGTAATTAACAAATATAGTATTCTTCTGTAAACGGATATTTATTATTATATTTTATCTGCTGCGAATGTGAGTTGTTGATGTTTCTGTTCTTCTTCTTCTTCTATCTCTTTCTTCTTTCATAACTATCTGGAATTTTCGGCTTCGAAAATCCTAGGTCGTTACAGTTGGTATCAGAGCTGAAAGGTTAAGCGAGAACCTTGGCTCTGGTGGGGATTTCTCATTAACTAGAGTTCGAAGTACTCTAGAATGAGTTGAGTGTGTGTGTGTGTGTATGAGAGCGTACTTGTTATTTTCTTATAAAGATTTTAAATGAATTTGTATAAGAATATATTTTATATATAAAGCAATATTCCCTTCAAATAAATATTAAGGTGATCGGTTGTTAAATTATTGGAATTAAATTAAGAAGTAATATAAGATACGACCAAATTGAAACTCATAACCAAAGTTGAAGAATAAAGTTATATAACAAAATGGAATTTGAAATATAGATCGTAAATGTAATTTATATATTGAAATAAACTTCATAAATAAATGAGATTATAATTTGAAATAGAATTCAAGAGAATATTTGAAAATAAAGTAAGACGAAAATTCCAGAGTAATGTTTAAATATGAATTGGATGGATTGGAAATTTGGAATTTTTGGGAAAATTAAAAATTCCTTTGGATTTGGAAGTGGTTTCCAAAGGTTTTGGAGAAATAATAGTATTATTTCAAAAATATTTTTGGTGTTGAATTTGAAATCTGAAAGATTTGAAATTAAAAATGTTTTTAAAGAGATAAAAGCATTGAACACTTTCGGTCACTGGAAAATAACGTCGGTGATGACTGCAGCATCATCGATGTTCATTTTCGAGTTTCTAGAAGAAAAATTGCTACCAAATTGTTTTAAATTGGAATTGTTTGTGAACTGGGGGATAATTAAATTTGTCAAAGAATTTTGGATATAGTTGAATTCTAAGGTGATATTGAAATTTTGGGAATTTGTTTAAACTCTGGAATCTTGATTAAAATGTTTATGGAGTAATAAAAATATGTTGGATAAATAAAATGTATAACTCCAAGTTAAAAGCAAAATGTGAATGTAATTGATTATAAATAGAAGTTGTAAAATTTAAATTATAATTAAATTTGCACAAGTTTAAAATTCAAATGGGAAATTTGTATTGGATTAACTTGAAAGGGGTATTGAACTTGAAGAGAGTTCAATTGATATTAGTCCAGATTTATCTGAATAAATTTGGAATTGTAATTAAAGTGAAATTGGTTTAAGATCAAATGGAATTTGATTTGAAGTTGGAAAGAAATTGGAAATTGATTCAATTGAGTCGGGAATGAATTAAGTCCAATGGAAATTGGAGTTATTGGAATCGGGTCAATTCAAATGGGAGTGGAAATTTAAATTGAATTGTTGGGCAAGTGAACAGTTTTGACTCCGGACTATTTTAATATAAACTTATTTTTCCAAGCTATTAAATTTATATACAACCTTTCTTTCTTAAAGCCAAATTATTTTATACTTATTTTACAATAATTATGGAGCTATCTAACCATTTTTCAACTGTTTTCTAAACTAACTACTACTTTTCAACTATTTTACAAATTAATTACTAATTTACAATTATTTTGCAATTATCTAAAAATTTCTGAAACTATTTAGCTATTTTCCAACTATTTTACTATTAGTTAACTATTTTATAGCTATTTTGCAAAATAATAATTATTTTTAAGCTACTTATCTATTTTTAAAATTTTCAAGCTATTTTCTAAATTGGTCGGAGTTCAAATTGTTATTGATTAAATACCCAACTGGGATAAGAATTGAGGTAAAAATCCAAATGGGGATTAAGGCAAATGTGAATAAGTGAATGAAAATTTAAGTGAATGTGAATAGAAAGAAAATTGATATTGGAAAGAGTAATCAAATTTGAATATTGATTTTGGGTAAACAAAGTTATATCTTTGTTATATATTCTCCCCTTGTTGAATCTATTGTTGGAAGAAAAAGGATTTTGGAAGTGTTTGAAGTATAAAAGGAATTTTATACAAGTTTAAAGTGATCCAAAGTTTTAAAAATTATATATATCTATATATATAAAGGATCTTATGAGGATTTTGAAATGGTTTTGAGAACCTTTGGTTTTGGAAAGGCTTTTGATTTTTGGGTAAAATCAATATTGGATTTGGAAAGCCTAGTTTGAGAATTATCGATTTTGGGATAATCGATTTTGTGTAAAGGAGTTTTGATAAAATTCATACTGGGTGTATGATTTGAAGATACTATATGTATAGTATAAAGTGTTTTGATGATGGCTCTGGAAAAAAAGGCGCTCCCTTGAAATGGACTTCTCAGGAGTGCCACTGGGTGGTGCTGCCTTGAGCCCCAAGGGGGGGTTCTAAAGTTGATCCTGTGAGGAGTCCGGACAAAACTAGTTCCTGAGGATTATGAGTAGTGTACCATAGCGAAGGTCGTGTGTGCCGCTGAGAGCCAAAAGTCACATGGACTTTTGCTGCGATGGCAACGTGACCCAGGATGTAACTGTGACCTATGGTAACATAGCGAAAGTCGTGTGTGCCGCTGAGAGCCAACAGTCTGCGTTTGATTTTATATCGGTAGACTGCGACCTATGTAGGAGTGGAGAAGTTTCATTTCGACAGCGAAAATCAGAGGCCGCTGAGAGCCTGCAGTTACATGGGCTTTTGCTGTGACGGCAACGTAACCCTGGATGTAACTGTGATCTGTTGTGTGGGATCCATGGCGTAATCGAGAGGCCGCGGAGAGCCTGCAGTTACATGGACTTTTGTTGTGACTGCAACGTAACCCTGGTATGTAACTGTGACCATGGATGGGGGTGATGATTTCCAGAGCATTCACACAAAGAAATTTCCTCTATTTTCAAAAACTGTTTTCAGAATTTTCAATAAAATTATTTTTTCAAGTATTTTCACTGGATGTTAAAAACGGGTTTACCAAGTACTTATAGATTTTCAGTCCTACGCCTGATCAACGTATGACTGAATTTCTGTGAGAACAAGGATGGACTGGTTGAGACATCGAGTCATAAGGAATATTTTTGTAAAACGCTATTTTAATTGTATTATCTGAATTTAAGGCATTTCTAAATCTTAAAATAAAAGGGGAATCCAAACTGGAATTATAAAACAAAATTTGAACTCCGGAAATTTAAATGAAGCGATTCTTTGAAGTAAAATCGCACATGATTTAAAAGTTGGAAGTAAGCTAATTAACAAAATAATTAATTGTTTGAGTATGTTAATAAAATTTAACTTGGTTAACTAAAATGGATTGTAAGTTGATAATGAAGTTTGGAAATGAATTCGAATTATAAATTGAATTCGACTTGGGTTTGATAATGGATTAAATAAGAAGAGATGGTGTAATAAAATAAAATTGAGATGGATTGGAAAGTGAATTATAATAGAAATGGTTTGGGTTGCAAACAAAACCCAAGTGGATAGAAATAAATTGAGAATGGCCTTGTATTAATAAAATAAATTCGATAACGAATTAAGTAAGTGAATTTAACATTTAAAATGGGTTAATGGAATTAAATAATAAACGGATGAAGTCTGCTTGAATAGAAATTAAATTAAAGTTTTAATTGGACTTGGGTTATCAGAATTAACTTAAGTTTAAAATTTATAAGAGTTTGGCTTCGAGCAAAAGTGGAATATTATAAAAAGTTTAGGTTAGATTTATTTTTGGGAAATGAGTATTAGTGTAAGCATTGAATGTTGTCAAGCCCTTGGAATAGTTTTTAAATGAAAACAATGCGGAGAAGAAATGAAATGCATATGTATGGTTGGAGAATAAATTAGAAATGAAACGGAATTAAATACAGGATGAGTTGAAATTAATTTGAAGTATTTATAAACTAAAATAGACACTCTATTAAGCAAGTATCGCCGAATTTGTATAAAATGAAATAGATGGGCTAACTGAATTAAATGGAATTTGATTCGATGAGAACCAAATTGAATGGAAGTAAACTTAAGTTTGGTGTTGAAATAAATTAAAGTAAAGTAACTTAAGTTTAAATTTTAAGGAAGCTTGCCTTCGAATAAGGGTAAAAGCCCATTAAATAAAAGCTCGGTTTCAATTAATTTGGGAATGGTTAGTAGTACACAAGTATGGAATGTGTCGAGCTAAATAAAATGACTGTGAATAAATTAAAATGGAATTGAATTAAATAAAATTGAGTTGGAATCAATTTTAATTGGTTATAAAACTTAAGTAATTATTTATTCACATGGATATTATCAAATTGTGTAGAAATGATTGTCGTTTAACGTAAACGAGATTTAATTAAATTCTATGAATTAGTGGAAGCAAATATAATTGATTTTTGAATCAATTGAATGAAATATGAGCTTGTTTGGATTAAAAATAAATTGAATGTAAGCACTTGAGTTGCAAACCATTAAAATTGAATGAAATAGCATATAAATTTGGTTGGAAGCAATTGGATTAGCTTTAAATTATATAAATCGCTTATGGTAAGCGTTTGGTGTTTGTTGCTTTCGTAATGCTTGTTGTTTATGTAATTCTTGTGTTTAGCTATTGAAAGTAAGTGTTAGGTTAATAGAATTTCTATATATGGCACTTACATATTTAAATTGAGTAAGTACAGGTACAGGGAAGCCGTTTGGCTAGATTTGGGGTATGCTAATTGCAAAATAAATAAGCTACTTGCTTAAAATGCTAAATAAGGTACGCCTACGCAATAAAAATAGAAATATGAACTGTTTTTTCTTTTTTCGACCGTGTGGGTCGATGTATACATATTTATATCTATTGTTAAATTGCAAAAGCTCCTCCATACAAAGGAGACTCTGCCAAAATTTTCTAAATATTTTGGGAGTTAGAAAATTTTTGTAACGGCAAAACAATTTCAAATTGGAAACTAAAGTAAATTAATAAATGAAACTAATATGAACCAGTTATAAATGAAAGATAAAAATCTAATACTCTGAAGTGAAAATAAATTTAATGTATATGAAATCCTATATAAGGAAAGGTATAAAATGATTTGAAGGGTTATGATTGGATATTGTTGCTAAGTAAGATATGCAGGTATTATAAAGGGAAATGAAACTGGATTTGTCCCAAATGATAAATTCGAATTGCTCGACAAAAAGGTATGTATTTAAAATTCTGTATGGAATTGGATTGGGTTTTTGATGTAGCCACTTGGCTTTTCTTTTCTTTTTGGAATTTGGGATCCCGTAGAGGCCTTTTGTAGTTGTACCGAGTTAGTCGCGCAAAGGAGACGCTGGCAAAAAAAATCGAAAATTTAGGGAGCTAGAAAAAATTTTGAGAAAATTTTGATAATGCAAAATCTAGTTTTAAATTGAAATTTAAAGAATTGAGCAAAAAGGGTATTGCGTGAAAACTATGGAAGGTTTTGGAAAGTTGGTTAAGGATGGTGGGTCTTGAATAAAAGATAGTTGGTAGGATGTTGAATTGTGAGTTTTGGAAAATGGCAAACAGGTTTGGAACCATTCTTCCCAATTAGTAATTTCGGGGTCGAAATTCTTTTAAGGGGGGAGGAATGTAACGACCCGGCATTTCTAACAATTTAAATTGGAATATTTAATTGTTTTTTTTAATATTTGAATGGTTAATTTTAACTTGAATTCCAAATGTTAATATTTACTTGATAATTAAATTATTGGATTATATAATTTGAAATTGGGTAAAATATTGAATGTAGAGCTTTAAGCCTGTTAATAATAATTTGAAGGCTTATAAAATTTATAATGATAATACTGGAGATAATAGAATGGATAAAATCTAAATTAAAGATGATTTGTTCACTTTGAAGATATATCGTTTAAATCGATATTTAAAAATAGCCTCCCGAGGCATAGTCTCAGAATTCGACGAAACCAGTTCCATTGGATCCGTAATAGTTAGTTATTATCGGATTTCAATTTTTGTAGCATTTGGATTGACCGTTTGCTCGTACGAGTGAGAAACGCGTTGAAATTAAAACCGGTAATTTAATATTTTAAATCGGTTTAAAAGGCTAACTTCCACATACGATTAAATTAGCCACCGAAATACGTTCCATCGTGTTCGGAATGCGGGTAAAACTTTATAACGCCTGTCGGCATGTCTGATTTGGGTTTTGGGATTTCGCGTTATGCTTGACGAGACGTTTGGAAGTTATAATATAATTTAATTTAAAGTAAATTGTCATGATATTTTTTTTACAACCCGAGATATTTTCATCTACCACGCGTACTCGAGAAGCTTCCCCAATTGATATTTATCTCCATCCCCTTTATCTTCAAACAGATCACCGAATAAAAGAAAAATTGAAAATGGCTGCAGCCTTCTTAAAAAAAACCTAATCTAATCGATCGCTGTCACCGCACGCGAACTCAAGAGAAGAAGGGAGGGCGACTTCATCGCTATGCTAGGCTTAGGGTCGCGGGGGCGTGGAGTTGAGCAATGGTCGTTTGCTTTGGGTCGAGATTATTAGGGCTTGCGGTGGAGCTCGCGACAGGGAGGTGACCCAAGTCTGGTTGGTGGCGACGTTCAAGCAGGGAGGGGGTCGAACGTATTCGATCGAGGCTGGGGAATCTCGCACTGTTCGTAGGCTAGGACGAGGCCTTGTTTGCCGTGCGTAAATCGAGGGAAGGAGCTGCTGTTGGGTTTGAGCATCGTGGGTTTTGGACTTAGCAGTTAGGTATATTTGCTTTATTCTAATTTATTTTACTTTTTCTATCCTTCAAATCCTATAAAATAAACTTGGAAGTTTTTTAGACAACTTATTTTGCATGTTTATATATCAGAAAACAATTACAGTAAAGATATTTTGTGATTAATTTAATTTATTGTATGAATTTGAGTAGTTAATATATAAATGTGGCAGCAAGGTAAATTAACAATTTTTGTAAGTACTGGTTTTTTTAATTTTGAAAGTAGTGAGTTTTTAAAGTGTTGAATATTTATAAAATTAGACTTTGAAAACTATAGATTGATTGTTAGTATATGGGTTTCAAAAGAAATGAAATAATTTTTATTATTGTAAAATTGGTTAGGATAAAATAAATGGCAATTGATAATTTAATTATTATTTCAAGTATTGATAAGACCCATAATGTTTATACAAGGTCTGAAAATCGTGGAAATAAATCGAGAATGAAGTGGGTTGCGAGACAGGAATCAAAGGTGAGTAAATCTCACTCTGTTGGATTTTTATTTAAATTTAAAAGGTTAATTTAAATATTGGGTTGAATGATTAAATTGATTTGATATGCACTGTGAATTGATGTTCTGGTGATTTTGGTTTTGGATGGTTCTCGAGTTAATTGTTGTTTAACTCGAGATATTAGGAATTTTAAGTTGTTTAAACTTAAAACATAAATAAGAAAATGTTTCCGTTCTAAAGGCTTAATGACTTGTGATATATTAAATTAGTAAGGTAATTTAAATGGATAATTAATTAATTCAATTAATTAACGTTTGGGTTATTTAACTTAGTAATTAAGGGTTGAATAAATAATAAATTAAGCTGTAAATTAATTAACTAAGTATAAGTAATTCAGAATAATCATTTGATGGTGTGATAAATAATTACTTAATATAATTAATAAAATATAATTACTTTGTGAAATTAATCAAGAGATTAATTAAGATAATTAATTAAGGAGTAATAAATTTATAAATGAAGTAAACAAAAAGATAGTTACTTATAGGTTGAGATCATTCAAAATGGTTAATATTGTAGTTGAATTAAAGTAATTAATTTGGATTAGAATAAATTAAAATATAATTGGAAATCATTACTTATATAATTAACGATGTAATTAAAGATAGATTAATTAAGATAAATTATTCGATAATAAGAGACATATGGGAAGTTAACTAATATGAGTAATTAATGATTAGTGAAATTAAAATAGTTAATTAATTTATGCAGCAATTTAAGATTACTTATTTGTTTTGGTTAAGAATGATTAATATGGTTAAATTAATTAAAAATAATTATTTGAATGTAATTGGAAAAATAAATTAATCCAGGGTGATTAATTAAGACGAATAATGATGGGTTGACCAATTAATTGATTTGGGATTTATTAATATTAAATGAAAGAATGTAAGTGATTGGGGTTTGAAATTCAAATTTGAATCAATTGAATTGATTTGCATGTGATTAAGCTTTGCTTATGGATGAGTGAATGATATTGGACGTTTTGAATGAGTTGATATCTCTTATATGAAATGATGTGTATTTCGAATGGATAACTTGGGATAGGATGACGTGAGACTCGAGGAAGTCGAGATCGGGTATTGGGAAATACCCGAAATCACTTCGAATTTCATATAATTTGATATGAGAAATTGATAGGTTGGAATGGATGGATTTAAAGGAATCGGATTATTAAATCTAAATGTTGGCACGTAGAAAACTTATTTGAAAATAAGTGATGTCTATATCAAATTGTGACTTTGTAAATTGATTTGAGTCACCTTGGGTTTATACAAGTTATTTGCTTTGGTATTCCATGTTAGCTGGGTTTACTCACGTTGGTTTCCAGCCTGACCCGGGTGTTACTTTGGTGTAATGCTCGGGTCAGACCGAGTATTACAGATTTTCAGGTAGATACGTTCTGGAACTCAGAAGACGAGCTGGATGGCAATAGCGTATAGACTATTTCCATTGAAATTATATTATTGTATCTGAGGCATGATTTGTATATGTCAAGTATCTGTATATATGAGTAACTCTGATGTATATTAAATGTAACTAACAAATATAGTATTCTTCTATAAACTGATCTTTATTATTATATTTTATCCGCTGCGAATGTGACTTGTTAATGTTTCTGTTCTTCTTCTTCTTCTATCTCTTTCTTCTTTCATAACTATCTGGAATTTTCGGCTTCGAAAATCCCGGGTCGTTACAAAATTACTTAGGAGAAGTAGTTAAGGATTAATTACTTAGTGTAACTAATTAAAGGATTAATATAATTAACTAAGGAGTTTATTAATTAAGGCAAGTAATTACAGAATGATTAAATTAATATTTATGATTGATTAAGGCTGATAGAGGGAAGTAATTAATCAAGGATCATAAATTAATGTAATTAACTAATGTAACTAATGAAAGTAATTTAAGGTTAATTACTGTAAATGGTTAAGAATAATTAATTTGTGTAATTAATTAAAGGATAATTACTTTATGTAATTGAAGATAATTAATCAAGGATGATTAATTTAAATGGAAAATTAAAGGATGATCAATTTATTTGTTTGTAATTAATTAATGCTAAGTAAGCAGGATTAGGGGTGAGTGAAGTAATTAATTTAAGTTGTTTAAATTAATTAGAAATGGTATAACTAATTTATCTTGCTTATTAATGATTGAATAATATTGTATATCTTAGATTGATTGATATCTCAGATATGTGATTTGTGATGTTATGTGATATGATATGTTGGGTTTAAACTGAGATATTGTGGTTATCTATCGATGATGAATTAATGTGTACAGGTGACACCATGTATTTGAAGTTTGAATTGTGTTTCGCTTGAATAATTTTGGATGAGATGGTATTGAATTCGAAGAGACTGGAGTCGGGTATTAGTAAATACCCGAAACCACTTCGATTTGTAATCTCTATAAAATTCTTTATAGATTGATATGTGAAATCAATAGGCGGGTATGGAATGATTTAAGTGAATTGGACCATTTAATCTAAGTTTTTGTACTCAGAAATTAATGTATGAAATAAGTGGTGTCTATAACGACTTGTGAAGTTGTAAAGTGATATGAGTTACTCGCGGGTTTTAAATAAGTTCTTTGTATTGGAATTTCATGTTAGATGGTTTTACTCACGCTGGTTTCCAACCTGACCCGGGTGTTACTTTGATGTAATGCTCGGGTCAGACCGAGTATTACAGATTGACAGGTAAGGACATTCTGGAGTTCAAGAGGCGAGCTTGATGGCAGGAACGTATGGAGTGTATTCCGCTGTGATTTATTATAGTTTATCTGGGACAAGTTGTTATAACTCTCCACTGGTTGCGTAAATGAATGTAACTCTGATATATTTAAATGTAATTAACTGATACAGTTTTTCTTTTATATAACTGATATTTTGTTTAATATTATATTTTGATCCACTGCGAATGTGAGAATTTTTGTTTGGTGTTTTCTGTTTTCTTCTTCTTCTATCTCCTTCTTCTTTTTCTTAACTATCTGGAATTTTCGGGATCGAAATCTCCGGGTCGTCACATTTGGTATCAAAGCGATGGTTAAGGGAGAACCTTGGCTTTGGTGGGAGTACTCATTAAGGATAGGGTCAATAGTACCCTAGAATGAGTTGAATGTAATATATATGAGAGGGCATACTTGTTATTTTCCTTATATAATGGTTTTGAAAGTAAATGATTTTTGTATAAGTTTATATATAAAGCAATGATTCTTCTAACCATTATATATTAAGGCAATTGGTTGTTGTATTATTTGAAAGTTCAAAGATGAGAATTAAGTGGTAATAGTAATACAACCAAATTGAAATTAAATGAAAATAAGTTTGCAATGGATTCAACTGAAATTAAAATCTTGAATTTGGGAAGAGTTTCAAAATAAGATAATAATGAACTGATTTCCAGATATGATAATCTTGATTATTATCATTAGTGGTTGTTGTATTTAATAACGAAATGTTTTAAGGAAGTAAAACATTTGGGTAAGTATGACTTATAAATTGGAACTGAAGATGATCCAAATTGTGAAGTTTTAAATCTAGGTCCAGAAATTTGAAAATTGTTTCAAAGTGATAAAGAAATAATAAATAATATTGTTTGAATGAAAGAGCTTGATTCAAACAAGAGTTGTTTGAAAATTATAAAGGAATTTGTTTTGAATTAAAACCAAAGGTGGTTTAAAATTTAAGGATAACTTGGTGTGTAAAGGAAATATGTATAGATGAGGGATATACATAATATCAAAAGTGATTTAAAATAAACTATAAGGTTGAGTTTTGAGTTTTACTTGGACTGTGATGTGAAATCCCAAAGTGATAAGTTTTTGAACTTATAAGTGGGAAAGAATTTTGAAATTTGAAGTGGGAACTCAAATTTGACTATGGTTAACGGGATTTAAATTGAATTTAACTTAGAAGAAGTTAAATATGTTTGAATGAACAACATGATTTGGAAATTTTAAGATAAAAATTGGGTAATAAGTTGAATTTTTAAGATAAAATTGTTTTGAACTCTTATTTGAACTTTGTAACAAGTTAAGTAAAGATAATTTAAAATAGAATTTTGAGAATTGGACTCAG
Organism: Allium cepa; assembly: GCA_030765085.1. Taxonomy (NCBI): domain Eukaryota; kingdom Viridiplantae; phylum Streptophyta; class Magnoliopsida; order Asparagales; family Amaryllidaceae; genus Allium; species Allium cepa. Next base: position 749,083,755 of record CM060931.1, on the reverse strand, counting down.
AATTAAATTGTTTAAAGATTTGGATTGTTGATTTAGAGTTTAAATCAACATTTGAAAATTTAACTCGAATTTATATAATTCGGGAAGGTTTAAAGTTGAGATTTAGATTTCATTAGTTCAAATTGAATTTAGTTTGAATTAGTTAGAATTGAAGATGGATAAGTATGAAATTCAAATGGATAATTTGAATTGGATTAATTTGAAATAAAATTGAAGATTGAGTGAGTTCAAATTCAAATAGGAATCGGGATTAATTCATATAGAAATTGGAATGATTTGAAATTAGTCAAAATTAATTAGAATAATTTGGAATTGTAGTTAAAGTGAATATGTTTAAAATCAAATGGAATTTGATTTGAAATTGCAAAGAAATTGAGGTTAATTTAACTTGAATTGGGGATAAATCAAGTTCAAGGGAAATTGAAGTTATTCAAATTAGAATTGAGTCAATGTAAATGGAAGTGGAAATTTAAATTGAATTGATGGGGAATTGAATAGTTTGGCTCTGGACTACTTTCAAAATAAATTGTTTTAGTATAAATCTATTTCCTAACTATTTACTATACAACTTTTCTTCTTAAATTCCAAAACTATCTTATATTTACCTAACAACTACTTTCGGAACTACTTAACTATTTTACAAATAGTTTATAAACTAATTACTATTTTTCCAACTACTTCATAACTAGTTACTATTTTACAACTTTTTTGCAATTATTTCACTAATTTTCAGCTATTTACAATTACTTAACTATTTTACATCTATTTTACAAACTAATAGTTGTTTTTCAACTATTTATCTATTTTTAAAATTTTCAAGCTATTTTCTAAACATAAGATGGTCAGAGTGCAAACTGATTATGATTAAATATCCATTTGGGGTAAGAATTGAGGTGATAATCCAAATAAGGATTTAAGAAATTGTGAGTAAGTGAATGGAAATCAAAGTGAATGTGTATAGAAATAGAATTGATTTGGCTAATAGTCGATAAAATTAAATACGTAAGTTATACGTATATCATTCTATTCGCATAGTGATTTATCCAGATTCGAGCACAGAATTTCGAGATAGTATATCGATCCGAGTAGGGATTATTCACTCGATTTTCGACGGCGAACCTGGATATGGATTGTAGATTAGTTCTGGATATTCTCTATCATAGTATGGCTATGCAAGGAGAATGACGGTTTCTGATCCAGAAACCAGATCTAATTCCATACTAGGAAGTCGGGTGGACGATACTAGTTCGGAAGTGAAATTGTGTGATAGAGTGAGCGATCAGATTAGTAAAGCGTACGAATGATATGTGTACATCGTACGGGTTTGAATGAAACTGATATTTGAAATTTCTATGATAAAAGTGACTTTATAGAGTAATCAAATTTGAATATTTGATTTTGAATAAACAAAGTTATATATCTTTGTTATATAAGATAAATCTCCCCTTGTTGAATTGTCGGAAGAAAAGGATTTTGAAGGTGTTTGAAGTATAAAAGGAGTTTTATACAAGTTTGAAATGATCCAAAGTTTTTAAAAAATTATATATATATATATATATATATATATATAAAGGATCTTATGAGGATTTTGGGAAAAGGTTTTGGGAACCTTTGGATTTGGAAAGGCTTTTGATTTTTGGGTAAAATCAATATTGGAATTTGGAAAGCCTAGTTTGAGAATTATTGATTTTAGGATAATCGATTTTGTGTAAAGGAGCTTTGTATGAGATCATGCTAGGTGTATGATTTGGAAGATACTATATGTGTATAGTATAAGGTGTTTTGAAAATGAATCTGGAGAAAGAGGCGCTTCCTTAAAATGAAATTCTCAGGCGTACCACAGGATGGTACTGCCTTGAACCCTAAAGGGGGTTCTAAAGTTGATCCAATGAGGAGTCCGGACAAAACTGTTTCCTGAGAATTTTATGTAGTGTGTAGCGAAAATCGAGGGCGCTGATGCCTACAAAGGCATTTGGGATATGCTATGATGACAGTGTAACTCGATGTCACTGCGATCTACTAAAGACCATAGCGAAAGTCATGTGCGCCGTTGAGAGAAAACAGCCTACGTTTGATTTTATATCGGTAGACTGCGACCTATGGTAACATAGCGAAAGTCATATGTGCTGCTGAGAGCGAATAGTCTACGTTTGATTTTACATCGGTAGACTGCGACCTATGTGAGAGTGGAGAAGTTTCATTTTGGCAGCAAAAATCAAGGGCGTTGATGCCTACAGTAACATGGACTTTTGCTATGATGGCAACGTAACCCTGGAATGTAACTGCGATCTGTTGTGGGTTCCATGGCGTAATCGAGGGGCGCGGAGTGCCTATAGTTACATGGATTTTTGCTACGATGGCAACGTAACCCAGGATGTAACTGCGACCATGGATAGGGGTGATGATTTCCAGAGCATTCTCACCAAAGATATTTCCTCCATTTTCAAAAACTGTTTTCTATATTTTCAATAAAATTATTTTCCCAAATATTTTCACTGGGTGTTGAAAATGGGTTTACCAAGTACTTATAGATTTTCAGTCCTACGCCTGATCAACGTATGGCCGAATTTCTATGAGAACAATGATGGACTTGTTGAGACATCGAGTTATAGAAAGTATTTTTATAAAAACTATTTGATAATATTATGTAGATTTTTAAAGTGTTTTAAAAATTTAAATATAAGAGTAAAGAGTTAAAAATGTCTAAGAATAATTTAACTGATAATTAACAGTATAATCTAATTTCTTGCTTCGTTTCTTTTCGAGGATGAAAAGTTCTAAAAGGGGAAGGAATGTGACGACCCGGATTTTTGGATATCTGTTAATTAGAAAATTAACTGATTTTATTAACGAGATATTAATTTTTGATGGGTCGAACAATTGAATTTCTGATAATTAAAATATATGAATATAAATTAAGTATTTAAGCCTTGGCTCAAAGTAAAAAAATATATAAATATAAATATATGTTTAAATAGGAATAAAGGTATATAAGTAACTTATAAAGTTGTATGTAATATAAAGTAAAACATATAAAATTAACCATGGTAAGATATATATATATATATATGAATATTTGTATGTAAGGCAATAAGACAAAATATGATATGTATACATATGTATAGGATATGTATATACATGTGTTTTGATATATATATATATATATATATGTAAACAAAAGAGGGAACACATAATTAATGCAAGCATATAACCTTTCTAGACAAGCTTACCAAACATATAATCAAAGTCAAAAGCATGTCACATGAAAACAAATCAGCATACAAAACCTGAAATCAAGCCGACATTTCAAGTAAAATCTCTGATCAGTAAAAATATGAAAATAAACACAAGCAAGCTTGTTGTGTACAAAACAATGCAGCCTACACCTCTTTATATATACTTACCTCCACTTACCTTTCCATTCGACCAAGCTAAGTTGAAAAGAAAATATATACTTCCATTTACAAACTGCCATTGACAAAGCAAAAGAAGATCAAAGATTTAAAAAAAAAAGCATAACGAAGCAACAGAGTTTCTTTCTCAAAGAACCGTGAGTAAAAGCTTTTAAAACTTTTTGCAAATCTCATATACAAATATATGTTATGAAAACTTGGATAGATGCTGCACTTTTAGGAGCAGATGTTAAAAAAATATTTACAAGAACAAGCTGCTATCAAGAAATCAGAAGAGAAAAATCAAGTACTAGAGTCTGGGAAAGAAATGGTGAGTAACTTTTAAAAACTTAAAGTAAATTTGGTTGCATGCTAGTATGATTGAAATGAATAGGTATTGCATGTGTATATATAAGTGAATTTCTAATATGAATATTTATAGTGTGCTTGCTGTTTATATGTGTGCTCTGCTCTGTTTTGTTTTTTTCCAGGTTCAAACATTTCATTTAAATCCTTACCACTTGATCTAGTTCTTGACAGGTTTTGATTTACAAACAAATGATTTATTATGGATTAAAGTTTAAAGATTTAATAAAGTTAAATTAAGCTTGATTATCTTTGGAAAACAAAAGAAAAAAAACAACTGTGCATGTTGATATAAGTGAAAACCCAAACTGTATAATTTATAAATTCAGTATTTTAAATTGAATTCACAAACAAAAACATGATTTTTAAAAAAAGAATCATAATTTTTAGTGCTAGTTGGAAGGAGCAGTTCTTGTTTGAACTGAAAGTGGTAATCTGGGATTTTCTGGTGATCCAAGTGATTGGATGGATCAGGATCTTGGGTAATGATGGAGGAGTGACTGTAGTTGATGGGAAAATTGCCTGTTTGTGATGCAATTCATCGAGGAGGCAGCGGTGGTGAATTCTTCTTTGTAACCCTAGTTTTTAACTAGGCTAATTGATTTGGTCGGCACGGCTTCTAAGATTGATCGAGTGCAGTAGGGTTTGGAGAGATGAAAGTGTGGTCATTGACGAGATTATGGCCGAAGTTGCAGCACTTCTGATGGTTGGAGTTTCTTGGTCGAGGCATTTACAGGTTTTAAGGTGGCTCCAGTTTCAGTTTCTAGGTTTGAAAGTGACACTCGAGTTTGATTTTGAGTCTGGATGTTCGATCTGAGGATCGTGGAGTGGTGTTAGGGTGGTCGTTGACGTGAGGAGATCATCATCGGCGACGATCTGAGACGGTCGGCGGTACCGCGCATGTGCACGGTGCACTTTATTTGGATTTTTGTGTTTGGTCTGGAAGGGTTTTTGGTTTCAATTTTTACTTGAAGTGTTGTGATGATTTGCTCGATGCATCATGGGTTTTGACTCGAAGTCAAATGATGGTGGCTCGGGTAGAATGATAGGTTACAGGTTTTAACAGAAACCTGCTTAGTTCTGTTTTTAATATTTTAAAAATGGAATTTAAAAACTAAGTTTAAAATGTAAGTAAAGTTTAAATCAAAGTTTTTAAATCTAATTCAGGTTTAAATATCAGTTTTAAAAACAAAATAGAGTCTTTAAATTTAAATTGTTTTAACTACTTTTAAAATGGTTAAATGGTTTTAATTTTAAAATGAAGTTTAAAATGTAAGTAAAGTTTTTTTTTAAAAAATCTAAGTTAAATCTGGAATAAAAATTTGAAATATGTATTCCAGTTTTAAAATGAAAAGAAGTTTTTAAATTTAAATTGTTTTAAACAACTTGAATGTTAAAGTGCATTTTAAATTGATTTGAATTTTAAAAATGAATTTGGTTTTAAATTCCTTTAAACTTCTTTTATAAAATGAGTATTTCCTTAACATGAGAATTTAAAAGGTTTTAAATTGTTTTAAACTTAAATCATAAATAAGAAAAATGTTTTCATTTTAAAGTTAATAAAGGCTTAATGATTTGTGATTCATTAAATTACTAGGGTAATTTAAAATGGATAATTAATTAATTCAATTAATTAATGATTTGGGTTAATTAGTTTAGTAATTAAGGGTTTGAATTAATTAATTATGGTTTAAGTTAATTGATTAATTTTAATTAATTTAGAATAATCATTGGGTGGTTTTATAGGTAATTACTTAATGTAACTAATAAAATATAATTACATAGGGAAGTAATTAATTAATAATTTCTGGATGTAATTAGTTGAATGATGATTTGTTAATAGAAGTAATTTGGGTATAATTACTATGTGTACTTAATCAAGGGATTAATTAAGATAATTAATTAAGGAGTGATTAATTTAATGAAGTAATTAAAGGGTAGTTAATTACTGGTTGAGATTAATCAAGAGTGATTAATATTTGTGGTTTAATAATGACTAATTACTTAATGTAATAATTAAAGGATAAATTTGTTAGTGGTTAATTAATTTGATTATTAAATTAATAATCAGAGGGTAATTAATTGGAGGATTATTAACCAAAAGGATAATTACTTGACGAAAATAATTTAAGGGAAATTACTTAGGAGAAGTAATTAAGGAATAATTACTTGATGTAATTAAATAAAGGATTAATATAATTAACTAAGGAGTTAACTAATTAAGGCAAGTAATTACAAAATGATTAAATTACTGTTTATGATTGATTAAGGCTAACAGAGGGAAGTAATTAATCAAGGATCATTAATTAATGTGATTAATTAATGTAATTAATGAAAGTAATTAAAGGTTAATTACTGTAAATGGCTAAGAATAATTAATTTGTGTAATTAATTAAAGGAAAATTACTTTCTGTAATTGAAGATAATTAATCAAGGATGATTAATTTAAATGGCAAATTAAAGGATGATTAATTTATTTGTTTGTAATTAATTAATGCTAATTAGAAATGGTATGACTAATTTACCTTGCTTATTAATGATTGAATAATATTGTATATCTTAGATTGATTGATATCTCGGATATGTGATTTGTGATGTTATGTGATATGATATTAAACTGAGATAATGTGGTTATTTATCGATGATGATTAATGTGTATAGGTGACACCATGTATTCGAAGTTTGAATTGTGTTTCACTTGAATAATTTGGGATGAGATGGAATTGAATTCGAAGAGACCAGAGTCGGTTATTAGTAAATACCCGAAACCACTTCAATTTGTAATCTATATAAAATTCTTTATAGATTGATATAAGGAATCAATAGGCTGGTATGGAATGATTTAAGTGAACCAGACCATTTAATCTAAGTTTTTGTACTTAGAAATTAATGTATGAAATAAGTGGCATCTATAACGACTTGTGAAGTTGTAAAGTGATATGAGTTACCCGCGGGTTTTAAGTAAGTTCTTTGTATTGGAATTTCATGTTAGATAGTTTTACTCACGCTAGTTTCCTGCTTGACCCGGGTGTTACATTGATGTGATGCTCGGGTCAGACCGAGTATTACAGCTTGACAGGTAAGGACATTTTGCAGTTCATGAGGCGAGCTTGATGGCAGGAACGTATGGAGTGTATTCCGTTGTAATTTATTGTAGTTTATCTGGGACAAGTTGTTATAACTGTCCAGTGGTTGTATAAATGAATGTAACTCTGATGTATTTAAATGTAATTAACTGATACAATTTTTCCTTTGTATAACTGCTATTTTATTTAACATTTATTTTGATCCACTACGAATGTGAGAATCTTTGTTTGGTGTTTTCTGTTTTCTTCTTCTCCTTCTTCTATCTCCTTCTTCTTTTTCTTAACTATCTGGAATTTTCAGGATCGAAATCTCCGGGTCGTTACAATGGATATATTTCCTAAGAATTGAAAGTATAATGCCTGTAATATACTTATACCCGTGAGATAAGTGTATGAACGTTTTTCCCAATATTGAATGAAGTATAAGTGGTTTGTGGAAATATCTTTTGTGAAGGTATTTTGATTCAAATAATATTAAAGAGATTTAATTAATGAATAAATTAATGAATGGCTTAGTGGGTTGCATATGGAATTAAATATACATTTAATTGTTGTTTACTTGATAGTTAAATTACCGACTATGAAATCTTGACCAAATATAGCTCTGGAAATATCTGGGAGAAACACATGAGTTATGTGGATAGTCGTCTTCGATGATGTTGTACCAGGCATATAAATATCGTTTTGTTCGCCTAGGACAAATGATAAGGAAATTCGTCAAATTAAATGTTTAGGGGTGTTTCCCTCTCTTATGTATTGTTTGTATATTTCCAAAAGAATCGGAGTTGAGTTTATCAGAAACTATCGAGTGTTGGTTCGAAGAGACTGGGATCAAATAAGTATGAATTATTTAAAAACCACTTAGAACCAACTTAAGAATTTTAATTGAAGCATCTTGAAGATGATGGAATTGACGATGGAGCTCTTTGAAGTAAATGGTTTTATTAAAAAACTAAAAACCCATTTATTATATTTCTCACGTTGGTTTTACCAGACTGATCTGGGTGTTATTTTTCTAATAATGTTCAGTTCAGCCCAGGCATACTTTCCAGGTTTAGATGGGCACTTTGATGCTTCAAGAGATGAGATGGATGCCTCCAAGATGTACTTCCGTATTTTTTTTATCTTTTGCTGTTTTGTTTTTATTGCATTCATTAGCAATCGTAAGGACATATTGTTATAACTGTCCATGGGCTGATGATTGGAAATTATTCTCCGATTTATGTATGTATATTAAAGTTCAAATTTTCTTTTGTAAAGATAATTTGAGTATTATATGATATTCATCACGTTTGTGAGATTCTGTTCTGTCTTTTTTTCTTTCACCCCAATAATACGTCTTTCCGACGCTTGGATGTTCAGTATGGAATACCATGTATGTGTTAGTACCGACTTTTGGGGATCGAAAAGGCGGGTTATTAAAATTGAGCTTCGACAACTTAATTTCCTTGTTGTGAAGCTTCTTAAATCCATTTTCCACTATGTATGGTGACACGAGGGCTATCAGCTCAATCTCAACATCTGTTAACTGATCAGGCTCAACCATAATGGCAATGTCATGCAGACATTTCCTTAAATGGGAAATATGAAAAACTTCATGAACTTCTGCTAGCTTGATCGGAAGCTCCACACTATAAGGAAATTTCCCCATGGTCTCTAAAATTGGGAAAGGCCCAACAAACCTAGGCACCAACTTCCCTATAGTCCCAAACCACATAACCTTCCCAAGAGGGGAAACCTTGATGAAAATAATGTCCTCAATAGCAAATTACAATTCTTTCCTTCGCCTATCAGCATAGGACTTCTGATAGTCTTATGCAGCCTTTTTTCGCCGTCCAATCAATTCTACTTTTTCTGAGGTCTCACGGCTCAAATCTGGTCCAAGTATGATGTTGTTGGTAGCTTCCCACAGACAATTAGGCAACTTACACGACCTCTCATATAAGGCTTCAAAAAATGCCATGTTACACGTTGGTTGATAACTATTACTGTATGCAAATTCCACCAAAGGCAAGTGTACTTCCTAAGCTCCACCAAAATCCATGATGCAAGCTCTCAACAAGCCTCCTAAGATTCTATTAACCCTCTCTATTTGTCCGCTGGTCTGAGGATGATAAGCGTTGCTATGATTCAAAATCATTCCCAAAGGAGATTGCAAACTTTCGCAAAATTCACTAGTGAACAAGGGTTCCTATCACTAACTATACTGACTATAATTCTATGAAGTCACATTACTTCCTTAACATAAATTGGTATAAGAGATGCTGCAGTCTTATTACTCCTAATAGGAATAAAGTGAGCGCTCTTAGTGCGCCTGTCCATTATACACCAAATAGCTTCAATGCCTCTTTGACATTTAGAAAACCCATCTATAAAGTCCATAGATATATACTCCCACTTCCAAGTCAGTATTTCCAATGGCAACAACAATCCTCCTGGCTACCTTTGCTTCGCCTTAATCTTTTGACATGTTAGAAACTTAGAGACATACTCCACTACCATTTTCTTCATTTCGAGCGAATGGAAAATCCTTTTCATATCTCTATACATTTTATCTCCGCTGTGATTAAAAGTCACCTTAGAATGGTGACATTCTTCAAGAAAATCTTCCAACATATCTTCCCTCATTGGGACACATAGGCATCCGTCTCTCCTTAGCCATCCACTTTGAGTCAAAGCATATCTAACATCGTGGGGAAACGTTCCTACTAATTTTGTTGAAAATCTTAATTAATATTGTGTCCTCCTTCTTCCCTATCCAATGCAATCCATTAATTTTTTCCTCACTTCCATAATTTCATGATATTCTTGAGCGGGTACTGTTGGAAGTTGGAAACTAAATTTTGAGAGAAACTCCAATCGCCTCCACTCATAAATAGCATTAAGAGTTAGCATGCCTCCAACTTAGGGCGTTGGAAATGACACTCTCTTTCCTAGGGGTATACTGAATCTCAAAGTCATATGATGCTATAAATTCCATCCATCTCTGCTGCCTAAGATTTAAATCTTTTCAGGAAAAGAGGCTTTTAAGAGATTTGTTATAATAACCTGCAAATTCATCACTTTAGAAATTTTTTAAAACATTCGAATATATGGTTTTCTAACATAAATGATAATGTTTGGAAAAATAAATAATATTGGTAATCTAATTTTGAATAAATATTTTCAAAAAATATATACTTTGGAAAAATTTCGATAAATTAAACGAAAACCATTTTATCAATAAACATTCTTAGATAATCCAACATCGTTCATGGAGCTAGATACATACTCTCATTTATATATACGAGTGAGAATAAGTAATAAAATTATATATTTTAATTTTGAAAATAAAATCTCTTCATGATATCATCAATGATATCGCTATTTTAGAATTAATGATTTTTTGAATTTAAATTAGGTTTAAATGATTTGATAATTATTTTTATCATTAAAAAGAACCTTTTAATTATTATATAATGATAGAAATATTATTTGTAAACTTTGTTTGCAAATATATATATATATATCTGTGTGTATTAAATAAGAAGTGAAAATATCACCAGAAATCGAAAAGGGAATCCGTAATGTTTCAACGTAGAAAATTTGTGCAATGTTGTAAATTATTTTAGATATACATATGAACACATACATGCACATGTACATGAACACATTCATATTCACATGCACATGTATATATATACACATACAAATATACTTATACATTTAAATATACACATATATCACAAAATATCAAGATATTTTCCATATACTTTACCCATAAGCAAAACCAGAGTCAATATCTTACACGCAAAGTACAAGCGCATGGCCATGCACATGGTTGGGGGAATGTTCGATCGAAGCATGATGAGAGGAGTAGGAAAGTGGTGGTGGTGAAAAGGTGATGCATTTGTGTATAAATATCATGATATTTCCATTCTTATTTTTTCCTATAAATAGCACCCACCTCTCTTCATTTTATTCACACTTTTCTTCATAAACTCATGTGCTTCAACAATTCATAAATTCATATATTTCGTAAGTAATTGTATAGCGATAATTGCTATAATGACATTTACACAAATCAAACAATAATGTCACAAATGCTTCAACTAAACAAAAAATATAAGCAACACTAGAATCAAATTAATAAATATCTGCGAGAAACCCTCTTTGGGTCTACCTGAAGAAGTCCTTTATAAATCACACATATGAATGTGTATTTCGAAGTGTTCCATAGCGACTTATTCGTTATGTACACTTTGACTTTCCATTTGTTGTTGTTTCCTTTAACACAATTGTTATTTATGCCATCCACCAAACAAACATCAAAGAACAATATAAACTATGATCCAAGCATTCAATAATAATCAATAGGAACAAAGATATCATATAATTTATTTAAAGGTAAGTAAGCTCACTGAAATTCTAGTTGATGATTTCATGTTCCTATCTGGTCTAAAATCGAACGACATTCAATTTTAGCCAAAAATTCTACTTTCTCCAAATTCGAAAAAACCAGTTCCAACGCGTATTCCTATAAGTCAAACCAACTGAGGGCATCCAAATTCGACATCGAATGCAATAGTTGTTGGTATAATAAGATTCGAGATTAATTAAATTAGTTAAGTACATAATTAACAGACTAATTATCAAATTAGTTTATAAACCCTTCTCCCAAAATAAAAACTTCCTCTCTGCATGCTGATATATACGCCAAATTCGTGCACGATTACAACCCAATCTCCATCGATTCAGCCTAAATCAAAATCCTTTTATTCCATCGAGCTTCTCTCTCTGTACTAGACCTGCCGGTCCCATTAATTATAGATTGAACCTACTACCAGAAAAGTGATGGTCGCTCCTCCCCTGCGACTATACAGGTCGCAAATCACCTCGCTCCACCAAAATACCTTCAACCTATGCCAAAACTCTTCCCTTTGTGCCATGAGTCCATCTATATCCTTAAATCATCCTTCGGCCAAACGAACCACTGTGAAAACCAAGGCTTTTCCCTTTTGACCTCATCACATCTCATCAACCAATAGACCATCGCACCTCCCCATTCTCGGCCATGAGATGCTATTCTTCTCCACAAACCCAAATCTAGCCTCGTCTTGGCCAACTGCCTCCCCTATCATCGGAGTTATCTAACCCTAGCTTCACATCATCACGACCAACGGCTACTACTGTAACACCCCTAATTTTAGTTTAGTTTTATTTAGAAAATTTAATTGGATAGATTAAATAGAATAATATGGTGGGACATGGGGATGAGATTTGATAATTAATTGGGTTAGGCTTGAATTAATTAATTAATAAGAATGTTTTAGAACTTAACACATAAAAGATATATGAGAGGGGCAAAGTAGGAACATATTAACCTATTATCCCATAAACCCTCACCACTCATTCACTCTCATTTTCTAAACCCACTAAGTAAGAACCAAAATAAGGCTGACTATTAACAAGCTAGAGAAGAGGAAATCTAAAAGGGATTTAGAAGGCAAAGCTAAGAAAAACATTCTCCATCAAATCTCAACTCCATTATCCAATCTAAGATGAATAATAATAGACCGTCTCTTTTTTACGTTTGTTGATTTCAAATCTTGATGGATTTTGATTTGCTTTGCGATGATGCATCGATGTTCCATGTTTGGTTTTACCATTGTTTGAACAGAATAATTATTTAATAGAATTTTTATGAAATTATTTTAATATGTTTAAGGGTAAAACCTAAGTTTTTGATCTCCAAATGATTTGATTTTCTGGTATGATGTGTAAAGCATAATTTTGGAGATGTGATTTTAATTTTATAATTTTCCACATTAATAGGAATATGAATTTCCTCGGAGAGAAATAGCATTTATTTTGGGTTCTAGTTATGGAAAATAATTAAATGGTTTTGATCCCGAAATTTTTATATGTAAAAAATACGTTCATTTTGACATTTGGTGAATATTTGGGATTTTTTCCAAGAGAATATGGTTTATTATGAATTTAGTAAGGTAGAAAAGCTTATAATAATCTTAAATAATGAATGATTATTTAATGGATGCAAAAATTATTTTAGGGATAGAAATTAGGTTAGCTGTAACGGCCCGTAGTTCCGTACCCCTTGAGTCGACACTATTCTTCATCAAATCAACTCAAGATGAACAGAAATACGAACCATTAGGGTTAAAGAAGAACGAGATAGAAGAAGAGAATACAAAACAATAACAGAATCTTACCATCGCAACGGAATAAAATATAATAGATAATAACTGATTTTTACACAAAAGAAAACTATATTTGTTTAATATACATCATCAGAGTAACACATAGACAAAACAACAATTACCAGCCTGGCAGTTATAACAGCCTTCCTCACAACTTGCTGGCAATTCAACAATCACAGTAGCGGAAATAAAACAAGTACGGGTAATACGTCTCTGACTCCAGCTCCTCTCCTGAGCTTCCAAGCATCCTATCCTGTATTCTATAATACTCGGTCTGACCCGAGCATTATAGTTAAATAACACCCGAGCCAGTTTGGAATACTAGCGTGAGAAATCACACCCAATTGGATTATTAAAGTTTCAAAATCCTTTAAAATTCAAAAGCATCTCGTAAGACCACGCCACAAATAAACATGTCGAGTTTTTACCTTATGATAGCTAAATCATTTCTTATCAAAATCCTCTGATATTATAATAGTGTCTGCATACAAATACTTATTCAAATAGCCGAAATTGTTACATTAATTAAATTCCAGCATACTTGCCACAAAGTGGGTTATACAAACAAAAACCATAAAAGGCACGTAGGGAGAATGGATTTCCAACTAATGACTAGGCACTGGGGTACCACCTGTCACAGTACGTGGCCTAGATCACCGTACCAAGGATTACTCCCAATCCCCTGCAACATAAGACCAGGACTACCCCTTACTGGATAATCCCGAGTAAGATCACCCACGGTTGGGATCAGAAACCGCACCACTAAGCCGAATAAAAGGGACATCTAGACAGGGATGATCTCACCCTAATGGGTGCCACCAATTTAGCGTTGCTACATATCCCCTGATTTTCAGTCATTTTCGGTTGATGAGGCTCGAGGCTAAGCGTTGCCTTTTAGAACATATCACTTAGAATGCTCACCGTCCACCTGACGATGTTCTGAAAGCATTCATCCATACAAGTCCGTCCCGGGTTCGAACGGAACCAAAGGCACTACTCCTACTACATCCATTTTGAAATCACCTCAGGATTAGTAAGACTAGTCCTTGCACTTCACTGCTCCACCTTCGAATCCAAACTCTCCACACGAAAACGTTCAAATCGGATCGAAGTGGTTTTCAACAAATAAATCCCGATCTCAGTCTCTTCGAAACGATCAGCGCATTGGCCAATATTGATAGTCGGTTATTTAACTATCAATTAACATTCACAAACAACCATCAAACATTAATAATTTCACCAAATTATTTATTAATCTCAAAATATCTTCATAAGATATATTTTCACTTTTCAATCCTTTGAAAACAGTTTTCAAACCACACTCTTCTTATAGAATGAATTCCCAAATATTTATTTCCACCGAAATCACCTAGTACAATACTTTAGATTTTTAAAATAATTTAAAACACTTTGTTATAAATTATAATTTGAAATATTTAAAATAAAAACTACCTTAATACTTTATTTAAAAATATTTACTTTAAGAATATTTAAAATAAAGCTACTTTATAAAATATAAAACTAAATTTTTCTCTTTTAGAAACATAGTACCAAGCCACCTTTAAGTAATTACTACTAAGATAAATTTGAAAAATTATTACTTTAAAATTTAAACATTTAAAAATAATAAATTTCCTAAAACATGCTTTTAAAACAACTTTAAAAATTTTAACTTATACTTAAAAATTTGCTTCGAAAACGTACTTGGCTATCCAGGGAAATACGCTTCTCTTTCACATCTTTTAAAAATAAATCATTATTTATTTTTAAACAAATTTACTTATTCCTTTAATAAATTCCCACCATGAATTTATCCTTCTAAATATCCACTGATATATTACTTCACTTTTATAAACCCAGTTTATAAATTTCTTAGTCCCATCCTCCTTTATAATTCCAATTTCAAACACTTAAATCAATTTTCAAATTGATTTCCAAATTACTCCATTTTGAAATAATTTCCTTTACTTACTCATTTATTTCAAAACCCATTAACTTCAGATCTTTAATTCTTACTTATAATTTAAAATCTTTTAACTGAAAATACCAATTTCATATTTCCCAAGTTCCTTCTTTGTCCTTTCAAATAATTTTAAACCTTGAATTTCAAAGTAAATTCTTTATTCCTTTAAATAATATCACTTGGGTTTTAAAATTCATTATTTTTCTCTTTTATTCAAAATCTTCCTTCCCATACTCGGATTTTATTTATTAAAATTTTAAAATCCACTTTTACCCTTTTCCCATTCATTCTATGATTTACCCCAAATTCCCTATAATCATCTTACTTACAAATTCTCTTCTTTTATTTTCTTTTCAGAAATCCAATTTATATTTTTGGTAACTCGGTATACCCATATATATTCAATCAGACCGTAGCATTCAATATTCCAGTTATCAATATAATTCATCACAGAATATCAAATATTCATAACACAGAATATTAAACAATCTAAATAATTTTGAGGAATCCAGTTGGATCCCTCCAACCTGTTTCCCTGCATCCACAGATGTTAGCACAATACCAATTCCACTTCGAGGTGGAATATCGCGGTATATAGGATTAATATAATATCATCCGCTATTATGCGGCGCATAGGGTCTCATCCGTATATAATGCAGGAAACCAATCACTCCAATATATACTATATATACTACTATATATAATATAGCACATCAAATCAATTCAATCATTCAACCAATTATTTGAATTCAGCCATTTAAATTTAAATAGCAATCCGGAAGAGTGAGATTAACTCACCTTAGATTATAATTGCACTCCGATCCAACCTGGCTTGTTTCTCCATGATTTTAGACCTCTTATAAATATTTAACAATTTATTAATATTCGATTTAATCAAACAATTAACCACTGCTTAATAGTTTAAATTTTAACTAATGATTTAATTTAACCAAATAAATTTAAATTTTTAATCTAATTTTCCCTTTTATAAATCTATAAATAATTAAATGAGTTAATTAATAAATTAATCATCTTAATAAATTATTTTTAAAAATAAACTAGTAAACAAAAATAGATATAGGTAAATATATATACTGAATTTTTGAAAGATAGAACTGTTAAAAATCTTTTTGCAAATTAAAATCTCGTCCAAATATAATTTCTGTTCTCTTCTTAATCTACATAGATATATGTAATATATATATATATAGAATTAACTAAAATAGGTTTTATGCTTTACTTAAATTATTTCACTATCCTTACTGCACACATCAAATTACATTAATTAATTTTTATATAAGCAAATCCGAATGGTAAAGAAAAGGAAGCCTTACCCAAAATCCAAATAGACATCGGATTCCAAGCCCTCGCAAGAGTCACAGCCTCGTCTCCGCCATCCCACGCCTACGCCATCACTATGCGATTTCTTCGATTGCGACCCACCTTGGTTCGGCGTCGAGCTCAACCCATGCCCATAATAGTTCGCCACGATCAACGTTTCTTTCGGCGGCAGCAACCCTGGCCCCATCGTAACTACTAGCAATATCGACGGTGATGTTGCCTCCGACTCATGATTAAAAGGCTCGGTGATGGCTTGTTGTTAGTGGAGGCAGTGCTTTGAGATTTGGGGAAAATCGATTAGACCTCGATTTGTTTTCGTACTGTCTCCATTCTTTCTAAGTTTAATTCGATTTGAGAAAAGAAAATGAGGGAGGAAGACGTTCGAACTGACTTCGGTTCGAATGAAGAAAAAGGCTAGGTTTTTATTCTTGTTTAAACTGCTTGTGTTAGAAAATTGCAGAGGAAGATTGCGTGTTTAAGATGGGAATGGGGAACAAGATTTGAGGGAAGCTACAGAGGAGGTCGGCTGTGGTGTTTCTGAAGTGAAGGGATAAAGTTCTGATTTGAAGGAAAGGCAGCTGATGGGAATATTTGACTAGTCAAACAATATATTAATTTAAATTCGAATTTAAATTTAAATTGTGTTGAATTCACAGCTTAAAATCTTGACAACGTATCGAGACGTGCTCCTAGGCGTTCATAATGTTATACCCCTATTTCGAACGCAATGGAAAAGGTTTCGGGCCCTAATTCAATCATATGGAGAAGATAGCTTAAAACTAAAGATTAAATATTTTACCCAAGCTCTAATTATTATATTCAATAAATTTAATCGCCAAATTCAAACTGATATTTGAAATTCAAGTTAAACTAAGTTGAAAATATTTAAAATTAATTAAATATTTCAATTCCAATGCCTAAAAATTTTGGGTCGTCACATTGGCGGTAGATTTCTAAAATGGAAGTTTGTTAAAATTATTTCTAACCAATAGAAAATTGAAATAGATTTGGAGTTAATTGTTTATTTAATAGTTGATGCCGCAGTCCATCTATGACAACATCCATGAATGTCGGCGTCAACGTGAATGGAGGCATATGATATTGATGTAAGTTGTTATGTTATGGACCAACTCAGGTTGAAATGAGATTCGGCATCCTCTACTTAATGTCAACATTTATCAATCTCGTCATGCCGCATATTGTCCCCAAAGTTTTAAACAATGTCGCCGCCCACTGTTTACGGTATTAAACTACTTTATGACATTGATTTCGCTAATGATCACTTTAGACATAAAGTGTTTGGTGGCAACAATGCCACTATAACCTGCTTTCGACATAGATAGTATAATTACTGCCGCTTTCTTTAAGTTTTGCATTAAATACTTTGGGGGCGATGATGTCGAAGATAATTAACATCAACGCCCTTTTTATATGGTATAGTAGCTACTATTTTTAAAGCATCCAATATCACTGTTTTATGATAGTGATGCCACATGTTGTTAGTGTTGGCTTCAAGGTATTTTCATATGTAAAAAGCTATATTCAGTAGGTTCAGCAACCTATATGAGACAATATTTATTTTGGCATTATAGCTTTATCTTTTTGTAAAATCAGAATTATTTTAAAGGCTTTGCTATGGAGGGATGCAATGTCCTATGATGGCTAAATCAGTACCGCTAGTTTTTGAAGATGAACATATTCTAATTTATGGAGTTAAACCCTTTAACAACCCAGCATTTTGAACCGTTCAAATTAACAATAATCCACACATGTCAGACTTGAATTGCTCAAAATAGAAAAACTCAACATATATAGTGAATAAATCAATCACAGAATCACATATACAGAGAATACAATAATAAGTAGCGAAATAGATAAATAGTAGTTCATGAAGCTACTACAATAAACAACAGAGTCTTAAACAAAATACGGCAGATATCCAATACATAGAAATCTCAATACAAAATAAGTGATAAGTCTGAATGGAAATCTATAATTAACAGACAGATCTTCAAGCTGGATAGAAAAACATATCTCCAAGCAAGCTCCAAAATACAAAAGTGAGTCAAATGTTGTGACACTCAGTCTGACCCGAGCATAAAGCAAAACATAAAACACTCGAGTCGGGATTAACATTCTTATATCAGTAAATTCAACTCAAGTGAAATGGCAACTGGAATACAAAATAACTTAAAGGATGCTTGGGATTCCCATCCTCTAAGGATCCGTTAAACCATCTACATACATAGCATAACGCTACATATATAATGTCTATCGTAAAGTAAATAATTAAAATAGCGTTAAGACGTTACCTATATCCCCTTAACACATTTTATATGTTTCAACAGTCTATATAGTACCATAAGCTCCACCAAACCGGTGGTTTACTCAGAGGGCACTACATAGGTACGGTACAAACCAAACTCGTAGAAGGCGCGATTAGGCATGTGATAAGGCACGCGAGGCAATGTCAGGGTAGGATTCAACTGTTTACACTCCCGGACTAGTAGTAACGCATAGCAGTGCTACCGCCCACCTCGAGACACACTCCCAAATTAAAGGTGTACGCAATCAAATCAGAAAGTAATAGAATGGTATCGAAGAAATGTGCCCGATCGGAGGTGCGACGTCACTTGGCCTGGTATAGCTTCTGTTTTAGCCACATCAAGCTGACTCGCAGGAGTTAGGGCTGCGTTAATACCTTATATAGAATCATCGCCAAACCACCCTACTTCATTCTGGAATCTCCACCACATACATAGTTGTTAAAGTGGTTTTTAGTATTGGCAGAGAGTATGCCAATATCTATCCCGGTCTCTTTAACAACCAAATGCTAATTTCACACCATGGTCATTTTATAAAATCACTTTTATAAACATTTTAAATAGTTCATACTTCATTTCAAAATATCATATTCATTTCAAAATTATATCACTTTCAAAATCACATTCACCTTTAAAATCGCATCACTTTAAATAATATCACTTTAAATCATATTCATTTCGAAATCAAATCACTTTAAATCATATTCATTTTTTGAAATCATTATATCAAAATATTCGCATTTAAATCCGGTAAATCTAAATCATAACGGTTCCATCCTAAATAATTAAAATATTGAAAATAGTTTATATATATTGAAAAAGTTATAAATTAAAATAGTTTATATTTAAAATAGGTTACAGATTAAAATAGATTGTATACTAAAATAGTTTATATATTGAAAATAGTTTATATATATTAGAATAAATTTTCAAACTAGAGTTGTTTCTTCCAATTTCACAAATCAATTCAAATCAACTGTAGTTTCAAAATTCAATTTAAGTCAATCTCAGTTCAACGATTTCAATTGAAAAGGTTGAAGATTCAATTCAAATTCCCATTAAAACCATTTTAATTTATATCAATTTCAAATCCAGGTTTGAACTACAAATTTAAACCACTTCCAATTCAAAAGGTTTCAAAGTTTAAATATTCAAACAATTTACAATAACTCAATTTGATAAATTTCATTTATATTTCAAATAAAAACCTTAAATTAAAATTTTAAATAAAATCTCAAATTAAAATTTTAAATCAATATTAGATATTCAAGTTTATTTAAATTTGAAAATATTTATTTAATCACCTTTAATTAAATCAAGTTATAAGATCATATCTTTGAAATCTCAAAATTTATAAGTTCAAATCAATTCCTATTTCAATTTCAATTTATCTTTCCAACAATAATTTATTAAAATTTTTACAAAAATCTATATTCAAAATATTAATACTATTTCAAAATATGTTAAACGTATTATATATATATATATTAGTTAAGTTAAATTTTTATTAAATTTTTATTATTAAATCTATTTGAAATCTTAATTATATAATTTAAAAATGATAAAGTTATAAGTAAAATTTTATAATTTACATTTTAAAACTAACTTATAATTTTAAATTTTCTAAAACATATAATTTTAAAATCTAAATTTTACAAAAATAAATACCTTTATACTATATTTAAAAATCAATATTTATTAAAACCCATCTATTTCCTTTCAAACTTTGGAAATCATTTTTCAAAAATAGACCAACGGTATCCATAAATAGTTTTCTTTTGTATGGTCAAGTGATATGGATATTTATCATCTCAATCGACAATTTAATTTTAATATTTACGAGTATATATCATTTCAACCCGCAATCCAAAAATCAATAAAAATCGCTTGGGTTTATCATTTCAACCCATAACGATTTTCCCGAATATATAATATCGTTCGGGTATGTATCATTTAAAGCCATAGTGAATTTCTAAATTAATAGGAAACTTGCAGAGTGAGAACAATATGATAATAATGTAACATATCAACAACAGGGATATATCATCAGTAACAAATTTAAATATATACAACAGGTTATGATGTCATATGTCATAGGTGAATACTTGCAGATAATGGCATATTATGTTTAACAATTAAATAACTTAACAATTCAAATTTAACAGCATATTTCAATTATCATTTCATGTGAATTGAATCTACTAAATATAAGAATGTTAGTTGTGAGTGATTGCTCATCTTTCGAGGCTAGAGAACAATGATGGCGAAGATGGTGACACAGACACGCATACAGATATAGACATGAGAAAAGCAAAAAGCCACTGCGACCAATTTTAGACAGCGGTGAGACAAAAGCAAAACACGATGAACTGGATTTGATGAAGATCAATTATATAACTGAACTTATATATATATTACTTGTATATGTATATATTAAAATCATATTTTAATTTAAACACATATTAGAATATATATATATATATATATATATATTTTAAAAATCATCGTTTAATATAAAACGCATATTAAAATTTTACATAAAACCCTTACATTACTCTTAAAAACTAAAAATATGTATATACTTATATATATAAACTAACAAATCATATATAACTTATATAAACCTATATATATACAAAAGATCATACGTAGCTTATATAAACTTATATAAAAACAAAATATATATAACCGATTCATTATAAACAACTTTATATATTTATATTTAAATATATACAGTTTTTAAAAAAATCACAAATAAATATTTTACCTTTCAAAAATTTCATATATATACATACATGTGCATATACATATATATACATGTATATGTATATGTAGGCTGCAAGCATATACCTCACAGAAGTTTCACTGTTAATGCAGTCAAGCAATGTTCAACTAGTAATTATCACAGGCTAAGGCTCCAGATCTAAATATATATATACTTCATATATATATACTTCATATATATATATATATATATATATATATATATATTATATTTTCAAAATGAGGCAAGCAAGCAACCTAGGGGTTCGGCTCAGGCGAGGGAAAGGAGGAGGCTAGGTTTATCGGAGAGGAAGGCGGAGCAAAGGGTGGGTCAGCTCGCATGGAGGGAAGGAGTGATGCGGCTTCGGTCAGTTTCAGGTGGGTTGGGGTTTCAGCAATAGCCACTACAAGGTGAAGGAGTTTCTGTGCGAGGGATGGTGATGGCATGGAGGGTTGTTGTGGGGTCCAGGTGGCCAAGGAGTTGCAGCGCGGGCTGTACTTTCTTTAGGAGAAAACTGGGTGAGAAGGGAATTGGTGGCAGTCGAAGGCGGAGGAGTGCTTGCTGCTGCTCGACAAAGGAGTGGAGAATGGGTGGTAAAGCTTGTGTGATGGACGAAGATGGGTGAGATGGTCAGAGCTTGCTGCGTTTTAGGATAGGGAAAGGGCGAACCTGGTTCAAAGAAAGAGAGCATGAACAGGGAGAGGATGAGAAAAAATAGGAATGCTTTGTATATTTTTTGGAAGGAGGCGATCGGTCGATTGTTGCCGTTCAAAATTTTAAGGAGGCGAGCAAAGTGAAAATATGGTGGAGGAATATGGCAATTTGAAGGTGGTAAAACGAATCAGCTTCAGGTAAGAAGACGAGCAGGGTAAGAGAAATATGAAGGCAAGTTCAATTATATATATAATTTGTTATATTTTTTCTCTAATGAATAAAACGAAGAGAGATGCAGCGACCAATATAGAATAAATAGATTGGAATAATAAAAGTCAAGAACGAATTTTTGGAAATAAAAAAAGCAATTGACTAT
Organism: Allium cepa; assembly: GCA_030765085.1. Lineage (NCBI taxonomy): Eukaryota > Viridiplantae > Streptophyta > Magnoliopsida > Asparagales > Amaryllidaceae > Allium > Allium cepa. The sequence continues at coordinate 749,061,289 of CM060931.1, read as the reverse complement.
TCGTTTTCAATAGGTAGAAACTGAATAGACACAGGGAAATCCAAAAAGGTTCAAACGGGTACTGATACGGCTAATCGTTTTGCATATTTTGTCGTGCCCCGGACACCAAAATGCACAAATGAATATGCTACGAAGATCAGCATGATGAGACGTATAGAATGGTACAAAGATATCAACGATACTGATGCAGCGCCTAAGTCGTCCATCTAGAGTCACGGGCGAGCTATCTCCTTAAGTCGTGAATGACCTAACAGAAGACCCAATGAGATAACTGATCCAGCGACCTGTAATAAGTCGTACAGCGACCTAGCGGGTCATATTGATCGACCTAGCGAGTTAAGCGATCAAATCTTAAGTTGCGAACGACCTAACGTATCACGACCTAACTCACAGCACATAATGAAAGCAGATTTTGTTCTTAGATCGCTCAACCTTAAGTCGCTCACCTGATGTTGAAGCTTAGGGCGCAAGGTCCTTATGTCGCTCACTTTATGTCGCTGCCATGTTTCCTTTAAGCCGCTTCTCTAAGTCGCTCAATCTATGTCGTGGATTCTTAGGACGCTCAATCTATTTTCCTTATGTTTGTTATGTCGTATGTCGTTGTAGGTCGTATGTTGTGGTGTTGTAACTTTTACTTGTCATGTTGTTATGTCGCGTGCTATTGGTATGTCCTTAGGTCATAGGTCAGCAGCTGTTAGGTCGGTCGCGTATGCTGTGATGTAAATGCCTACAAATAGGCGTGTGTGTCATTTGTAAAGCTTGGTTGATTTTGAATAAACTTTTGTTTGAGTGCTTTGTGCCTCTTTAAAATTGAAAATTGAGTGTTATCTCCTTTCTCCATCTTCGGTTATTCGAGTGCGCTCGAATCAACGATTTTGAAGCCGATTCACGGAATCTCGTGCGCGAGATCAACGTCGAAGAATCGTAGATCTTCTAACACAGTATCGTGTGCGATTAACGTGTTAAAGATAGCTAGAATCCGGTATCTCGCGAGATCAACGGATTTGGGCATTTATCCTTAGTATTATTAATCCATCAATCCATATTTGTTTCATTCCATCGTTGTTTTGTTGTTGTTGCATCATTTGGTGACAACTTGTTAATATCCGCTGCGCCAGTTTGGTATCAGAGCTAGACTTAGCCAATCATAGCTAAGCCAAGCCTATTGGGAGCCGAGTTAAAGTGTTGGAGTTAAGAGGAGATCCAGGCCGAAAGTTAAAGTTGGTTGGAGCCAAGTCGAACTAAGTCAAAGCCAGATCAAGTCAAGCCGAGCCGAGCTAAGTGCAGGCCGAGTGAAGTCAAGATCAGATTTGAGTTACAGCCGAGACCTAGAGAAAGTTGAAGATTGTTGTTTGTTGATCATGCCTCCAAGAAGAGCTAATCGTCATCAGAATGTTGCAGATGTGTACCGTAAAGAAGATGCGGAACAAATGGAGCAACGAATTAGTAATAAATTCAATGAGAAGCTGGATGAGGGAATTGGTAGATTGGAAAGGCTCATGAATGACATGAATCAAAGCCAAAGGAGAAGGTCACCAATCTCAAACCATGGAGGAAACAGGGTTTTGCCATCGGTTTCGGAAGCGAGGAGGGTGTTACCACAATCTTATCGAGATAGAAGAGAACTATCAGTTTCTGGAGAAAGAGATATGCGTGATCGTAGAGATGTTGATGGTCGAGATCGATATCGAAGTACATTTGATTATGATGAAGATGGTTGTAACGACCCGGAATTTTGGGTCGCTAAATTTGAACATTTAATTCATTTTAAATGTTAATATGAATTATAAATTCGAATTATGATATAAAAGATTTGGTTACATTAATAAACTTGATTAAGACTTTATATACGATAATTTAATTAAAATTTGAATAATAATGAATGAATATTAGAATTGGGGTAAATAAGTAATTCTGAGAGTAAATGGAGATAAAATTTGATTCTAAAGTTTATTTCGAGTCTAATTGGATTTGAATTATCATTTTGGACCGTTGGAGGAAATTAATTGGCGATAGATTGAATTTGGAATTTTACATTAATTTAATAATAGAATTTAATAATAAAATATTTCCATTAATCAGATTTTAGTCTGGAATGAGCCAAAATGATTTTTAATGTGAATATAAATTTTATTCGAGTTATAATAAAGTTTCAAAAGCGAAATTTTAAGCGTTTTCGTCACTTTTGAAAATCAGCCGATTAAATAGACGAGTTAAAATAGCCTTCCGGGGCACAGTCTCGGAATTCGACGAAACCCATTTCATTGGATCCGTAATAGTTAGTTATTATCGGATTTCAATTTTCGTAGAAATCGGAGTTGTCGTTTGACCCCGGCAGCTCGAAACGCATCAAAATCGTTTTAATCGATTTAATTTGAAATTGATCGTTTAATTCCGTAACTCGCACATACGACCGAATCAGCTTACGAAACCTGTTCCATTGTGTCCGGAACGCGGAAAAACCTTAGGAACGCCTGTCGGCACGCGTCGTTTGGAGATCGTGTGAAAAGTTGCTTTTAAGTGAATTAAATATTAATATAATCGGTTATACGTATATATATACGTGCATAATTAAACCCTAATCTATTATCTTCAGGCCGCCGTCCCATTGGTTTTCAATGGCCGGTGATGATTCTTCTTCTTCCTCTAATCTCTCTTCACCTATTCAGTTTTAGCCGAAACTCTTAAGTAGAGATTCGAAGAGATTGTCGAGCGCTTCACATCCGTACGGGTATGATCGTTTATTGTTGAGTGAGTTGTATGAAATCGCGCCTTGAACGCTCGTCGTTCGAACACGTTTCCATGGCCGTGGGAACCGCCGAGCTTTGTGAGATTGGGGGCATGGGTCGAGATGGCATAGGGCTGCGTCGTGGTGGGTGTAAGATCGAGTTCTAGTGGGTCGTAGGGGCGGCGATCGTTGGTCAACGATGGCGTAAATGGGTTCAAACAACCCTGTAGTATCGCGTGCGTGAAGCTGAGGAGGGGAAGGAAAAAGGTCGGCCACGTTTTTTCTCTGGTAACATTAAAAAAAAGAGATTTGTTTTAAATATAAATTCAAATCTTTAAATTTGAATAACTTTTCCGTAGACGCAAGATTTCGAAGAAATTTGCGGCGCCGGAATCGCGGAAGCGCGTATTATGCAGTGGTGCAGATTCGGATCCATTCCGAGCAAGTACAAATTTGGGTTAAATCGAACGTCGTTCGGTTTAATTTGAATTTCGAACGCTCGCCGAAACTCAAGGTGAGTTAATCTCACTCACATCTGGAATGTTAGCTGATTTAAATAGTTAATATTTAAATATCTGTGTGATTGGTTGAAATGTTTATTTATATCAGCCTGGATTGATATATATTTATAGTGTTGTGCTAATATTTGTGGATGCAGGAAAAACAGGTTGGAGGGATCCAACTGGATTCCTCACAATGTAGTAATTATTTTTTATAATTGATGATGATGCCTGTTATATATTGTGATTGATAAATTTGGGATTAAATTGTATTGTGAAATTGTGGGATAAACAATAAGCCCAGAATGTTAAATTATAAAGAAATTTGGTGTTTTAATTATAAAGAAATTAAATTGGGTTTTAAAAAGGAATTACGAAAATTAATAAATAAGGAATATAAAAATTAAAATCTGCTTGGATGGAAAACTGAAATAAAATTGTATTGGAATATTGCTGGGTAAATTATAAATCCATAATTAATTATAAATGGATAAATTGAATTTTAGAGAAATAAAAGATATTGTTAAATAATGAATTTAAAGGAATTAAAATTTGAAATCTATTTGGAATGAAAATTGAAATTTGGTAAATCTGGAATGATAAACAAAGAGAAACGTTATCAGTTGATAAATGTGAAAGTAAATTTATGTTATTAAACTTTAACCTGAATCTAAATAAATTGACAGAATTTATAAGAAGGTATTTTGGGATATTTGAGTAGGAATGAGTTTCCCTGGGAAACACCAAGTTTGAGTTTTAAACAGATTTCATTAAAAGTGAATTCAAGTTTAAAACTTGTTATAAATGAGTGTTTGGAAAATTATTGTTTTAAAAGCTAATTAATAAGGTAAAAATAGTGGTTATTTTCGATTACATTAGTAATTAATTTTATAAAAGGATTGTTTTAAAAAGGCTAGTTTTGACCTAAATTATTTGAAATTAGTATTAAGCCTTTTACAACTCTATTTTTAAATTTAGTTTAACTAAAACCTTATTTTAAATCAAGTTATTCTTATAAAATAGTTTTACTTTAAATATTTCGAAATTATATTTTGAGTAAATAACTAGAAGTAAATTTGCATATTTTAAAGTATATTTCAGTACAAAATATTTTAACTGTTTTAAATTTAAATTGTTTTAAACTTGGTTATTTCCAATGGGAATATATGGTAAAGGATTTACCTTTGAAGGAAGAATTTTGGGAAATTGTTTTCAAATGAGTTTTGAAACTTTGGAAATATATCTTGTAAAGATATTGAGGCAAATAAATAATGTGGGAATTATTTATTGTGTGATGGATGCTTATGGATGTTTATGAATATAAATTGGAAGTTAAATCACCGACTATCAATATTGGACAAATGCGTTGATCGTTTCGAAGAGACCGGGATCGAGATTTATTTCTCGAAAACCACTTCGATCCGGTTTGTACGTTTCGTGCGAAAAACGTGTTAGGAGTCGAAGATGGAGCAGTGAAGTGCAAGGGCTAGTCGCTACTAATCCTGAGGATATGTCCAAAATGGATGTAGTAGGAGTAGTGCCTTCGGTTCCGTTCAAACCCGGGACAGACTTGTATGGACTAATGCTTGCGAAACATTGTCAGGTGGACGATGGGCATTCTAAGTGAAAACATTCTAAAGGTAACGCTTAGCCTCAAGCCTCATCAACCGGGAATGACTGAAAATCAGGGGATACGCAGCAAGGTTAGGTGGGTCATGCCCAAGCAGGACAAGATATTTCCCCTGTCTAGATGTCCCTTTTTATTCGGCTTGGTGGGTGGTTGGTCGCACCAACCACGGGGTTTATCTTATTCGAGACTGTTCAGTAAGGAATGGTTCCGGCCTTGTGTTGTAGGGTATGAAGGGAGTAATCCTCGGTACGGTGATCTAGGCCCCGTACTGTGAGAGGTGGTACCCCAGTGCCTAGTCATTGTTGGAAATCCATTCTCCCTACGAGCCTTGTACGAGTTTTGTTTGTATTACCCACTTTTGTGGTTAGTAGCTGGAATTTAATGAATGTAACAATTTCGGCTATTTTATAAGTATTTGTAAATAGACACTACTATAATATCAGAGGATTTCTATAAAAAAGTGTTTTAGCTATCGTAAGGTAAAAACCCGACATGTTTATTTGTGGCGTGGTCTTACGAGATGCTTTTGTTTTCAAAGGATTTTTGAAACTTTAATAATCAATTTGGATGCATTATTATCAGCTGGTATTCCAGACTGACTCGGGTGTTATTTCATTATAATGCTCGGGTCAGACCGAGTATTATATGTTCAGGTCAGGATGCTATGGAGCAGGAGAGGAGTTGGAGTCCGAGACGTATTATATGTACCTATATATATATCCGCTGCTGTGATTGTATGGTAGGTCTGATTTTTGATTGTTGATGTATGAGATACTCTGATGATATGATGTATACAACAGTAATAGATTTCATTTTGTGTAAAGTTCTATATTTACTATTATATTTTATTCCGTTGCGACTGTGAGATTCTGATATTGTTTAGTTTCTTCTTCTTCTATCTCTTCTTCTTTAACCCTAATGGTTTGTAATTCTGTGCCACTTGAGTTAATAGAGGTAGAATAGTGTTGATTCAAGGGGTACGGATTTGCGGGCTGTCACACTTGGTATCAGAGCTTAGGTTGGCGACAACCTAGGCTTTGGTGGGGAAATTACTCATTAAACAGAGTCAATAGTACTCTATAATGATTTGAGCGTATTAATAGATATGAGAGCGTACTTGTTAGTAAATATAAAATTGTTTTTATACTGTGTTGACTTATCGGTTGAGTGTTTATGAATTCTGGTCGGTACGGGAAGTACAACCGTATCGATAGGGGTTTCTAAACTCTTGAACAAGATAAACCGACATAGTATTGTGTTTAAAGGGGGTAAATGAAATAATTTTACCCAAAATTATATTTTGATATAAAAGAAATAATTTTCTGAAATTATTATATATATTTTTTTTGGTTGATTGGGTGTTAATACAATAAGTAAATAAGAATCTAAAAGTTAATCTAAAATGTGAAATGGATATAACCAAATAAATTCCATGAGTATAAAGTATACAAAAGAGAATAACTAATTTAAACCCAGCCAGAATTTAAATCCCGGAAGTTTTGGAAAGGATTTTAAATAAAATAAAAATAAAAGTTTGGAAATTTAAAATCTCGGGAAAGTTTGGAATGTTTGTTGAGATTTGAAGGTGTTTGAAGGCAATATTGGAATATTGTTTTGGGAAATATTTTTAAATGGAAACTGTTTTGAAATGAATTTAGAAAAGTAAGAAGCATTGAACTCACTTCAGTCACTGGAAAATAATCCTGATGATGCTGGCCACATCATTAGAATTCATTTTCGAGTTTCTAAAGTGATGGATTGCTTCCCTAATATTTGGTTATGGTATTGTTTGGACTAGTTGGGTATAACAGTTGTTTTGGACATTCCAAAAATGGGGAAATTTGTTTTGGTATAAACAAATTGTTTTGGAAAAATCTGGAGATTTGATTGATATATCAAATAGGTATATATTTGATATATTTCAAAATGGTTTTGAAATAAAAACCGGGTAAAATGAATTCTGGGAAAATTCTAATTAAATAATGTGTAAAGTTGAAATGAATTAACTATTGAACTTATTAAGTGAAGTAGATATTAATAAGAGGGAAGAAATGAAAATTTTAATCTTGGAATTAAAAATTTTAACTTGAGTAATTGGAAGTGAATAAAATATATTGAAGTAAGTAGAAAATTTGAATATAACTTGGATAAGTTAAATAAATTGGACTTAGAATTAAATTGATTTGGGTGAAATTAAAATGTAAGTTGGCTTTGAAATTGTGGGTCATTGTGAAATGAATTATACCCATAGGTTATTAAGTTGTATACTTATAATTTGAGATTGAGGATTTAATATTGTGTAAGAAGGTAAATGAAAGAAATTTGTATCCTTAAGAATTCAGTGATACACATATATATAATTTGAAATTGTGATTATATGTTGTAAATGGATTCAAATGAGCAATATGAGCTTTAAAATAAATAAGTTAGTGAACTTATATAAATAAGAATGAAATTATAATCACAATTGGAAAATAGTTGAATGGTATGGTGAGTCCAAACTTAATCTCAAATGAAATGTAAATTGAAATAAGGTAAAGTGAGATATAAAGGAAATGAATGAACTTAAATTAGTAAACAAGTTTTGAACTTGTATATGGAGAATTAAAGTTGAGAATTTGAAATTGAATTAAATCTAAATGAATTAAAATTAGATTGAATTGGATTTAACTTCAATCGATTGGAATTGAGATGGAATTGGATTTAATTAAAAACAAGATTCAATTGTGTTGTGAATAAATATGAATGGAATTAAATCCTTATTTAAGATAGTAAGGGAAAATGAAATGAATTCAAGATGGCTAAATAAATTTAGTTAAAACTTAAATCTAAATTTGGAAAGACTTGAATTGAAAGAAATCTAATTTGCTGAAGGGATATTGTATGAATAAAAGTTTGACTCAACTAAATTCAAAAGGGATTATTTGAGAATGAATTTAGCATAAGTTGAATTAAATAAAGAGAAGCTTGAAGGTGAATTTAGTATAAGCTAAATTAAATGAAAATAGTATGGGAACGGGTATAGTTTTGGAAGCTTGTTAATAATTGAAGGGTAAATGGAACCTAGTTCTTGTTTAGAACATTTGAAAACGGTCGTATTGTAAATAAGTTCAGTATGAATTGAAGAAGTGAATTAGAACCTAATATGGATTAGGCTAGAGACTAATTGAATTACAATTATATGGAATTTGTTTATTGTAATGAATAGAATTTTGATAATTGATCAAAATTTGGAAAGTAAATAGAAATCCAACTGTAGCATGGGATTTAAATTGGTGGTAACAAATAATGAAGTGTGAATGAAAAATGGAATTAAATTATAATAATGATGGTTTGAATTGTAAATAAATTCAAATGAGTGAACTAATTTAAAGTGGTTTCTTTGCTAATAAAATAAGTCTAAAATGGATTTAATAAATAGGCAAAGTGCATTAAAGTTTGTTAATGAATTGGAATTTGATTTGGATGAGAATCAAATGAAAATAAAAATTTGATTTATAAGAAGATAATGGAGATATTGTAAAGAAAGCTTAAGCAAATTAAATAATTGTGGTTAAGCTGAATGTTTAAGCTAGTGGGATTAAAATTTGTAAATGGTTTGATTTGGTAAGAATCAATTAAAATGGAAACAAATTGAGATATTATGGAATTGAAATCATTTAAGAAAGATGATGAGATGGTTATTTTTAAGCTTATGAAATAGCTTTAAATGAAATTTGTTTGGACAATAAAATTTTGAATGCAAGCAAATGACTTTTAAGATAGTTATTGTGATGAAGAAAGAATATATGAGTTGTAAATAAGAATAGAATGACTTATATAACTATGAAAAAAAATATAATAATAGTAATAATAATAATATAATAAACATAAACTTAAAATGATTAATAAATTTGAAAAGTGAGAATAAGGATTGATTTAATAATTGAAATGGAATAAGAATACTTGGATTGTGAACCATGCAGAATTTGATAAATTAATATGAATCTAAGTGGGAATTAATTTTAAAACTATTATAAGCTTAAGTAATGGGTTATTCCATGAATAACATGCAAATTTGCATTGTAAATTTGTCGAATTGTGGTAAATGAAGATAAATAGTTTAAAGTAAGCAAATAATTGGTTTTTGAATTAATTGGAATGGATTGACATGTTATTAAGTGATTTTGCATATGAATGGAAATGGATCATGAAGAAATGCAAATGTTTCAAGTTTAAAATAAAATTTGATTGTAAATAAAATTGGGAATGTAAGTTAAAATAAAGAAATGTAAGTAAGGCATATGGTAAACTTGAACGTAAATCATTTAAGTGAAGTAAAATGAAGTTTGGTTGGATGAAAGTAGAATGGGCTAAAATCTTAATAAATGGGTTTGAGTATAAATATAAGTGAATCATAATAGAAAGGCAAATGTTGCAAATTGAAATAAAACTTGCTTGGTGAATCAATTCAAAATTTTTATAAAGTATGAATTGGAATGGCGAAGCTTGTTTGTAAATCTTTTATGTGAAATAAAATGGAATTTGGAATTAGAAAGGAAACTTTATGCATGCTATAAAATATGGTTTACTTATGAAACCATGCAAATTATTGTTTGGATTATGAAATGGATATGTTGGCTTACATTTAGATTGGAAATGTTGATTAAAATGCTCATATCTTTGAAAACTGATAAGTTGTTTGAGTTTAGTACAGGTACAGAAGACGTTTGAGAGAGTTGGAGCGCGTATATGCGGTATATTAGCTACTTGCTATTAAAATTTGCTAAAAAGGTACGCCTATGCAAATATAATTGAGAAATGATATATATATTATGAAATATTTTGGTTTCCGACCGGGTGGATCGATGTATATATATTTTTATCTGTATCGCGATATCGCGAAAGCTCCTCCGTACAGGGGAGACTCTGCCAAAATTTTCCGGAAATTTTGGGAGTTAGAAAATTTTTGGGATTTTGAGAAAATTTTGCTAACTTGGAAAGTTATTTTTTGAAAGCAAATGTTAAAATACGAACTTTTGAGTGGATAAAGAAAATGGTTTTGAAATGGAGTTGAAACTTTTTGGGAAAGTAAATATAAGCTTTTAACTAAGCAAATTGGGTAAGTAAATGGGTTGGAGAGTATTTTCTACCCTAGCAAATTTCGGGGACGAAATTTTTATAAGGGGGGAGGAATGTAACGACCCAGAATTTTGGGTCGCTAAATTTGAACATTTAATTCATTTTAAATGTTAATGTGGATTATAAATTCGAATTATGATATAAAAGATTTGGTTACATTAATAAACTTGATTAAGACTTTATATACGATAATTTAATTGAAATTTGAATAATAATGAATGAATATTAGAATTGGGGTAAATAAGTAATTCTGAGAGTAAATGGAGATAAAATTTGATTCTAAAGTTTATTTTGAGTCTAATTGGATTTTAATTATCATTTTGGACCGTTGGAGGGAATTAATTGGCGATAGATTGAATTTGGAATTTTATATTAATTTAATAATAGAATTTAATAATAAAATATTGCCATTAATCAGATTTTAGTCCGGAATGAGCCAAAATGATTTTTAATGTGAATATAAATTTTATACGAGTTATAATAAAGTTAATAAAGTTTTAAAAGCGAAATTTTAAGCGTTTTCGTCAATTTTGAAAATCGCCCGATTAAATAGACGAGTTAAAATAGCCTTCCGGGGCACAGTCTCGGAATTCGACGAAACCCCTTTCATTGGATCCGTAATAGTTAGTTATTACCAGATTTCAATTTTCGTAGCAATCAGAGTTGTCGTTTGACCCCGGCAGCTCGAAACGCATCGAAATCGTTTTAATCGATTTAATTTGAAATTGATCGTTTAATTCCGTATTCGCACATACGACCGAATCAGCTTACGAAACCTGTTCCATTGTGTCCAGAACGCGGAAAAAACTTAGGAATGCCTGTCGGCACGCGTCGTTTGGAGATCGTGTGAAAAGTTGCTTTTAAGTGAATTAAATATTAATATAATCGGTTATACGTGTATATATATACGTGCATAATTAAACCCTAATCTATTATCTTCAGGCCGCCGTCCCATTTGTTTTCAATGGCCGGTGATGATTCTTCTTCTTCCTCTAATCTCTCTTCACCTATTCAGTTTTAGCCGAAACTCTTAACTAGAGATTCGAAGAGATTGTTGAGCGCTTCACACCCGTACGGGTATGATCGTTTATTGTTGAGTGAGTTGTATGAAATCGTGCCTTGAAGGCTCGTCGTTCGAACACGTTTCCATGGCCGTGGGGACCGTCGAGCTTCGTGAGATTGGGGGCGTGGGTCGAGATGGCATAGGGCTGCGTCGTGGTGGGTGCAGATCGAGTTCTGGTGGGTCGTAGGGGCGGCTATCGTTGGTCAACGATGGCGTGAATGGGTTCGAACCACCCTGTAGTATCGCGTGCGTGAAGCTGAGGAGGGGAAGGAAAAAGGTCGGCCGCGTTTTTTCTCTGGTAACATATAAAAAAAAGAGATTTGTTTTAAATATAAATTCAAATCTTTAAATTTGAATAACTTTTCCGTATGACGCCAGATTTCGACGAAATTTGCGGCGCCGGAATCGCGGAAGCGCGTATTACGCAGTGGTGCAGATCCGGATCCATTCCGGGCAAGTAGAAATTTGGGTTAAATCGAACTTCGGTTTAATTTGAATTTCGAACGCTCGCCGAAACTCAAGGTGAGTTAATCTCACTCACATCTGGAATGTTAGCTGATTTAAATAGTTAATATTTAAATATCTGTGTGATTGGTTGAAATGTTTATTTATATCAGCCTGGATTGATATATATTTATAGTGTTGTGCTAATATTTGTGGATGCAGGAAAAACAGGTTGGAGGGATCCAACTGGATTCCTCACAATGTAGTAATTATTTTTATAATTGATGATGATGCCTGTTATATATTGTGATTGATAAATTTGGGATTAAATTGTATTGTGAAATTGTGGGATAAACTATAAGCCCAGAATGTTAAATTATAAAGAAATTTGGTGTTTTAATTATAAAGAAATTAAATTGGGTTTTAAAAAGGAATTACGAAAATTAATAAATAAGGAATATAAAAATTAAAATCTACTTGGATGGAAAACTGAAATAAAATTGTATTGGAATATTGCTGGGTAAATTATAAATCCATAATTAATTATAAATGGATAAATTGAATTTTAGAGAAATAAAAGATATTGTTAAATAATGAATTTAAAGGAATTAAAATTTGAAATCTATTTGGAATGAAAATTGAAATTTGGTAAATCTGGAATGATAAACAAAGAGAAACGCTATCAGTTGATAAATGTGAAAGTAAATTTATGTTATTAAACTTTAACCTGAATCTAAATAAATTGACAGAATTTATAAGAAGGTTTTTTGGGATATTTGAGTAGGAATGAGTTTCCCTGGGAAACACCAAGTTTGAGTTTTAAACAGATTTTATTAAAAGTGAATTCAAGTTTAAAACTTGTTATAAATGAGTGTTTGGAAAATTATTGTTTTAAAAGCTAATTAATAAGGTAAAAATAGTGGTTATTTTCGATTACATTAGTAATTAATTTTATAAATGGATTGTTTTAAAAAGGCTAGTTTTGACCTAAATTATTTGAAACTAGTATTAAGCCTTTTACAACTCTATTTTTAAATTTAGTTTAACTAAAACCTTATTTTAAATCAAGTTATATCTTATAAAATAGTTTTACTTTAAATATTTCGAAATCATATTTTGAGTAAATAACTAGAAGTAAATTTGCATATTTTAAAGTATATTTCAGTACAAAATATTATAACTGTTTTAAATTTAAATTGTTGTGAACTTGGTTATTTCCAATGGGAATATATGGTAAAGGATTTACCTTGTAAGGAAGAATTTTGGGAAATTGTTTTCAAATGAGTTTTGAAACTTTGGAAATATATCTTGTAAAGATATTGAGGCAAATAAATAATGTGGGAATTATTTATTGTGTGATGGATGCTTATGGATGTTTATGAATATAAATTGGAAGTTAAATCACCGACTATCAACATTGGACAAATGCGTTGATCGTTTCGAAGAGACCGGGATCGAGATTTATTTCTCAAAAACCACTTCAATCCGGTTTGTACGTTTCGTGCAAAAAACGTGTTTGGAGTCGAAGATGGAGCAGTGAAGTGCAAGGGCCAGTCGCTACTAATCCTGAGAATATTTCCAAAATGGATGTAGTAGGAGTAGTGCCTTCGGTTCCGTTCGAACTCAGGACGGACTTGTATGGACGAATGCTTGCGAAACATTGTCAGGTGGACGATGGACATTCTAAGTGAAAATGTTCTAAAGGTAGTGCTTAGCCTCAAGCCTCATCAACCGGGAATGACTGAAAATCAGGGGATATGCAGCAAGGTTAGGTGGGTCATGACCAAGCAGGACAAGATATTTCCCCTGTCTAGATGTCCCTTTTTATTCGGCTTAGTGGGTGGTTGGTCGCGCCAACGACGGGGTTTATCTTGTTCGGGACTGTTCAGTAAGGAATGGTTCCGGCCTTGTGTTGCAGGGGATGAAGGGAGTAATCCTCGGTACGGTGATCTAGGCCCCGTACTGTGACAGGTGGTACCCCAGTGCCTAGTCATTGTTGAAAATCCATTCTCCCTACGAGCCTTGTACGAGTTTTGTTTGTATTGCCCACTTTTGTGGCTAGTAGCTGGAATTTAATGAATGTAACAATTTCGGCTATTTTATAAGTATTTGTAAATAGGCACTATTATAATATCAGAGGATTTCTATAAAAAGTGTTTTAGCTATCGTAAGGTAAAAACCCGACATGTTTATTTGTGGCGTGGTCTTACGAGATGCTTTTGTTTTCAAAGGATTTTTGAAACTTTAATAATCAATTTGGATGCATTATTATCAGCTGGTATTCCAGACTGACTCGGGTGTTATTTCATTATAATGCTCGGGTCAGACCGAGTATTATATGTTCAGGTCAGGATGCTATGGAGCAGGAGAGGAGCTGGAGTCCGAGACATATTATATGTACCTATATATATATCCGCTGCTGTGATTGTATGGTAGGTCTGATTTGTGATTGTTGATGTATGAGATACTCTGATGATATGATGTATAAAACAGTAATAGATTTCATTTTGTGTAAAAGTTCTATATTTACTATTATATTTTATTCCGCTGCGACTGTGAGATTCTGATATTGTTTAGTTTCTTCTTCTTCTATCTCTTCTTCTTTAACCCTAATGTATCGTAATTCTGTGCCACTTGAGTTAATAGAGGTAGAATAGTGTTGATTCAAGGGGTACGGATTTGCGGGCTGTCACAATGGTGATAGAGGTAGTATTCATTATCGAGATCGAGACCAAGTACGAAGTCAATATCGGGATGTAGAAGATGATCGTCGATGGGAGTCGAGGATGAAAACAGAGATTCCAGAATTCTAAGGGGGAGTGATAGAAGAAGAGTTTCTGGATTGGTTATCAAATGTTGAAGAAATTTTTGATTTCAAGGAAGTGCCCGAGCATCATAGAGTTAAGTTGGTTGCTACACGATTGAGGGGAAGAGCTATGGCATGGTGGCAACAAACTAAACTTACACGGGAAAGGATGGGAAATTCGAAGATTGTTTCATAGGAAAAGATAAAGAAGTTGATGAAGGCTACTTTCTTGCCTTATAATTATCAGTCTCTTATGTATCAGCATTTACAGAACTTGAGACAAGGGAGGAGGACAGTGAATGATTATGCAGATGAGTTCTATCAACTGATTGCTAGAAACGATATCATGGAGACAGAGGAACAGTTGACAGCTAGATTTGTTGGAGGATTGAGAATGCAAATTCAGGATATGGTGAATATGTTTGATACAAGATCCGTTGCTGAAGCACACCAGAAGGCTCTAGCTTGGGAGAGGCAAGGTAGAAGAGGAGGTGGTGTGTTTACAAATTCCAACAATCAAGTGAAAGGGGATAGTAGCAGTACTAATGTTTCCAAGGCTGTTAGTAAACCGGTTATCAATGAAGTTGCTAAGACCAAGGTCAACAACAATTTCAAGTGTTATAACTGTCAGGAGTTTGGTCATAAGAGCAATGAATGCCCGAAGCCTAAGAACCAGCGATGGTTGCAGAGGTTGAGGTTGAGGATGAGGATGCAGAAATAGAATATTTCAATTCACCACAAGTTGAGGAGGAAGAAGAATTATTGGCGGGAGACGAAGGATATTCTTTAATGATGAGGAGATCTTGCTTGACGCCAAAACAAGAAGAGGAGACTAGCTGGTTGAGGAGCAATATTTTTCAGTTGATGTGCACTATTTTGGGAAGGGTTTGTAAGTTCGTTATCGATGCAGGAAGTTGTGATAACATCATCTCCACAGAAGCTGTAAAGAAGTTGGCGTTAAAGACAGAGAAGCGCCCCAAACCCTACAAATTAGCTTGGTTGAGGAAAAGTGGGGAAGTGAAGGTTAATCGAAGAGCTTGTGTAACTTTTTCCATTGGAAAGAAGTATAAGGATGAAATTTGGTGTGATGTGGTGGATATGGATGTATGTCATTTGTTGTTGGGAAGACCGTGGCAATTCGATAGAGCCGTGCAACACGATGGTAGGACTAACTGCTATAGTTTCATGTCCAATGGCACTAGAATCACCTTAAAGCGACAACAAAGTGAAAGCAAGTTGGAGGATATCGAGGAACTAAAGACTCTGTTATCTTTGAAGGAGTTTGTCAAAGAAGTAGAGGATGGGCCTGAAGTATTTCTGTTAATTGGATGTGAAAGTAGTTAGACGGATGAAATTCCTGAGGAAGTTAAGCCAGTGTTGAATGAATTTGAAGATGTATTTCCTGAAGAATTACCAAAAGAGTTACCACCGTTGAGAGACATACAACATCAGATTGATCTTGTTCCGGGAGCTGTGTTACCGCATAGACCACATTATAGAATGAGTCCAATGGAGCACGAGGAGTTGAGAAGGCAGGTGGAAGAGTTACTTGAACAAGGGCGCATACAAGAAAGTTTAAGTCCTTGTGCAGTACCAGCCCTGTTAGTGCCGAAGAAGGATGGAACTTGGAGAATGTGTACAGAGAGTCGAGCAATAAACAAGATTACAGTGAGGTACAGATTTTCGATGCCAAGATTGGATGACTTGTTAGATCAGCTGAGTGGAGCTGCTGTCTTTTCAAAGATTAATCCGAAGAGTGGGTATCATCAGATTCGAATTCGGCCAGGGGATGAATGGAAGACCGCATTTAAGACACGGGAAGGGTTGTATGAGTGGCTGGTCATGCCGTTTGGTCTTTCGAATGCACCTAGTACTTTTACGCGAGTGATGAATCAGATCTTTCGACCGTTTATTGGGAAGTTCGTGGTGGTATACTTTGATGATATATTGATATACAGTGGAAGCACAGAAGAACATCTACGACAATTGTGGAAAGTGTTGATGATACTTTGTCAGGAGCAATTTTATGCGGCAACAAAGAAGTGCATGTTCATGACACACAATGTTTTGTTCTTGGGGCATGTGTTGTCCAAGGAAGGTATCCATGTGGATCAAGGAAAAGTTGAAGCAATCAAGGATTGGCGACAACCCAGGACTGTAACTAAAGTGAGAAGTTTCCATGGGTTAGCATCATTCTACCGAAGGTTTATTCCGCATTTCAGTAGCGTAATGGCACCAGTGACAGATTGTATGAAAGGAAAGCAGTTTGTGTGGACGGAAGAGGCAGGATCTGCTTTTGAACAGATCAAGGGACTTTTAACGACAGCACCAATTCTAGTATTGCCAGATTTTCAGTTGTTATTTGAGTTACATACAGATGCATCTAAAGTTGGAATTGGAGGAGTGTTGAGTCAGAGGGGACGCCCAATTGCCTATTTCAGTGAGAAGCTTTCTGAAGCAAAGATGAGATACAATACTTATGATATGGAATTTTATGCTATTGTACAAGCTGTGAAGTATTGGAGACATTATTTGTTCCACAAGGAGTTTGTTTTGTATACAGACCATGAAGCATTGAAACATTTACAAGGACATGATAAGATTGCATCCAGGCATGCTTCATGGATCACATACTTGCAACAGTTTACATTTGTTGTAAAGTATAAGTCGGGAGTTACAAATCGAGTGGCAGATGCATTGAGTAGAAGTAATCATTTGTTGACTACGACGAGAGTTGAAGTGACGGAGTTTGATGTCTTTCCAGAATTGTTTGTTGAGGACCCTTACTTTGCTAAGATTGTAGAAGAAGTCGAGAAAGGGAAGACGAATGAGTATGTATTGGTAGATGGTTTTCTATTCAAAGGAAATCGGTTGTGTATACCAGAGTGCAGTTTGCGAATGAAGATTGTGAAGAAATTGCATGAAGAAGGTCATGTGGGAAGAGATCGTACCTTGCAGCTGATTTCTCAATCATATTTTTGGCCTTCCATGACAAAAGAAGTTGAAAGATTTGTACGGAGATGTCACATATGTCAAGTTTCCAAAGGGACAGCTACGAAGCAGGATTGTATATGACATTGCCCGTGCCTACTAGACCATGGGTTGATGTTAGCATGGATTTTGTTTTGGGTTTTCCAAGAACTCAACGAGGGAATGATTCTATATATGTTGTGGTGGATAGATTTTCGAAAATGGCATATTTCATAGCTTGTAAAAAGACCGCTGATGCAGTCCGTGTTGCTCAATTGTTCTTTAAAGAGGTTTATCGACTACATGGGTTACCTGAGACCATTTTTTCTGACTGGGATACTCGATTTCTAAGTCATTTTTGGTTGAGTCTGTGGAAGATGGTTGGGACTAAGCAGAATTTTAGTAGCGCCTATCATCGACAAATAGATGGTCAAACGGAAGTGGTGAACAGATCTTTGGGAAACTTGTTGAGATGTCTTGTGAAGGATAATTTTAAGAGCTGGGATGTGAAATTGTGTCAGGCAGAATTCGCCCATAATCATGCAGTTAATCGAAGTACTGGATTCAGTCCATTTCAAGTAGTATATTCAGCAATTCTGAAGGGACCGTTGGATTTGTCGATAGTTCCACGTCAGAAATGGGTTGTTAAACGAGCTTGTGATTTCGTGAATGAGTTGCAGGAGTGTCATAGGATTGTTCATGAACAATTGCTTAGGTCGAATGAGAAGTATAAGTAACTGGTAGATAAGAAGCGAAGGAGTGTGGACTTCAAAGAGGGTGATTTTGTTTACGCAATATTGACGAAAGATCGTTTTTCAGTTGGAACATACAACAAATTGAAAGCTTGAAAGATTGGTCCAGTAGAAATCTTGAAGAAGATCAATGATAATGCTTATCGGTTAAGACTACCGGGTCATATCCATACCGTCGACATTTTCAACGTCAAACACCTGATTCCATATCACGGGGATAGGTGTGTCGAAGGAGAGGGAAGTGTGAATTCGGGGTCGAATTCTCTTCAACCAGGGAAGGATGATGCAGTGCCTAAGTCATCCATCTACAGTCACCAGCGAGCTATCTCCTTAAGTTGCGAACAACCTAACAGAAGACCCAATGAGATAACTGATCCAACTACCTATAATAAGTCGCGCAGCGACCTAGCGGGTCATATTGACCGACCTAGCGAGTTAAGAGATCAAATCTTAAGTCGCGAACGACCTAACGTATCACGACCTAACTCACAGCACATAATGAAAGCAGATTTTGTTCTTAGGTCGCTCAACCTTAAGTCGCTCACCTGATGTTGAAGCTTAGGGCGCAAGGTCCTTATGTCGCTCACTTTATGTCGCTGCCATGTTTCCTTTAAGCCGCTTCTCTAAGTCACTCAATCTATGCCGTGGATTCTTAGGACGCTCCAATTATTAAGTCGCTCAAGGCCTCCTGTTGCTGTGCTATGTCGCTTGGATATTTTGAGCCGCTTGTGTTGTAAGTTCTTTAAGTCGTAAGTCGTGTGTATATTGTTAGGTCGAGCAATGTTGATATGTTGCATATGTTGTAATTTTCCTTATGTTTGTTATGTCGTATGTCGTTATAGGTAGTATGTTGTGGCGTTGTAACTTGTACTTGTCATGTTGTTATGCCGGGTGCTATTGGTATGTCCTTAGGTCATAGGTCGGCACCTGTTAGGTCGGCCGCGTATGCTGTGATGTAAATGCCTATAAGTAGGTGTGTGTGTCATTTGTAAAGCTTGGTTGATTTTGAATAAACTTTTGTTTGAGTGCTTTGTGCCTCTTTAAAATTGGAAGTTGAGCGTTATCTCCTTTCTCCATCTTCGGTTATTCGAGTGCGCTCGAATCAACGATTTTGAAGCCGATTCACGCAATCTCGTGCGCGAGATCAACGTCGAAGAATCATAGATCTTCAAACACGGTATCGTGCGCGATCAACGTGTTAAAGATAGCTAGAATCCGGTATCTCGCGAGATCAATGGATTTGGGCATTTATCCTTGGTATTATTAATCCATTAACCCATATTTGTTTCGTTCCATCGTTGTTTTGTTGTTGTTGCATCATTTGGTGACAACTTGTTTTTATCCGCTGCGTCAGATACGATCAAACTATCAAAACTCAATTTTTCGCTGCCAAAAATACTGCTATAACGCCGAAGATAAGATAAATGGAGCTATAGCAGTCCAAATTCGACGAAACGAAATATGAAGTCTCACTTAGAAAATCATTTACATTTTTATTATATAGAGATATTCAAGTTTCGAAAATATTTTACTTTCCTCAATTTAACTGATTTTAAATTGAAATTGAAAATTACACAATAGAACTAACTTCCATATTTTTTGATGAAAATCTACCATTCACTATGCTTCAATAGACGCATACCAAATATCAAATTTTCATCGTCAAATTTAATTGTTTTAATATTCAAGAAAAATTCAGTTAATTATGTTATAAAAATCGTCAAAATTACTGGGTCGTTACACTCCCTACAATAAAGAGGTGCGGCATCCTCCTTTTATTTCCAAACATATGCTTAGTAGTATTAAAATAGTTTATAAAGTGGCATGAGAAATTGGTAAAGTAAGGGGCTATATTTTCCTTGTTTAAATATGAATTAAAGGAATTAATTATATATAATGGTAAATGTTTTCAAGGAATAAATTATTGTTTAGCCCAAGTTTTGGTATAATTATGTTATTTTAACCATTGTGGATGCGGAGCATAGATACAGTTGATTTGTTTTGGTTAAGATACTAGTAAGAGGAAAATCCATTCCGTTCAGTAGCATGGTCTCACTAGATATCTATTTGATTCAATATGGTAGGTTATTACTCATACCAGACTGCTTGCCTGACTCGAAGTTTTTTCCCCTTAAACTCTTGGATACTCATTTGAGTAGGTCAAGAGTAAGGGTTTTCAGGTTTTTAGTAAGAAGAATAAGCTTCCAGGGACGTGCAGGAGGCAGTCTAGCTATTTAGGAGTTCTTATCTAATCTGTTGTTTTGTTTGATTTTGTCGGTATGGATGTAATAACAAGTTATATAATTGCCAAGTATTAGACTCTAATCAACCAAGAGGGCATTTTCAAATGTCGCTCTTGAAGTATTTTATAATAATTATATTTACTCAGAATACGGGATTATGAATGAGATTATCTAATGAATGTGAAATGTAATTTATAAAACGTAATAAAAAAATTGCAACTGAATTGTGTTTGAAAATTTCATATTCATGTGCTTCTATGATTAACATGGCCGCATTGTGATTGAAAATTAATAGCTATAGATGACTACAACATCCGTAGCGCTTAGTTTTGGGCCACAAAATAAGGGATGTTACAATCGCACATACACTATGAAACTCATAAAAAATTAAAGCTCTCGCTATACAAACTCACATCAACAAATTTCATGATTTTTAGTTAAGGGAGTAGTTTGATTTTGATTTTTGATACTTGCGGCCCTTTTTATTTTACTATAGCAAGAAGAATAAACAAAAGAAATGAATGAAAGTGAGTTTTCTTTTTTTATTAAGTGTTTAATATGTTTGCTTTTATATAAAACCCCATTTTCTTTACTTAAACTACAAGCTAAACGAAATTTCTAAGCAAAACAAAATTTTGAATTTTGATTTTGATTTAAAGAGTTTATAAAAAGCAAATTTGTGGTAATTGTAACAACCATTAATTTCGCTACTTCAAAAATGAGAGATTTTGTTTATTTTAAAAAGTTTAAAACTTAAATAAATAATTTATATACAATAAATAATAATAGAGGAATTATTTATTCTTATAATTAATAATTAAAAAGTATAAAGTATGGATTTTATCACAAGTAAGCAAAAGTTAAGTTTTGTTAAAAATAAATAAATGCTTAAATAAATATGTTTAAATATTTATTTGAAAAGTTAAATCTTATTAAAATCACTTAATAAAGATAATAGAAGTATATTAAATTAATTAAAATATGTTTATAATCATTTTACAAAAATATTCAAAATTTTATCGCATTATGTTAGTTTTACATACACTATAAAAATGGAGATTTTGATGTTATTTGAATATGATTTTCAAATATAAATAGACATGTTTACTAATGGAAGTAAGAAGTTCATTTTTTAAGTGTGATTTACTTTAATATATAGCTTAACAAATACGTCAAATTTTGACTATAAAACTTGTCAATAAAAATGTCGTTTTCAACCTAACAAGTTGCCACAAAGTTGAATACACATGTTCACTTTATAACTTATATAATTCAACTTTACAAACTTTAAACACATACATTTAGCATATAAGACAAAAATTTATATTAGGAAAGTTTATATATAAAAAATAAAAGAACATGATTTGACTAATTTAAAATTTAAATAAAATTTTATAAAACAACATCATTACAAGTAACAACCCGAAATTTAACCCTTAATAATTAATTCATTAATTAACGGAATAATAAAATAACTCTGTGAAATTATCAGAATTGAGTCATGAGAGTTGCACCATTGTGTCCGTGGTAATTTTCTGGTCAATTTCCTTATATAGAACATCAGAATCCGAGTTAATATGAGAGAGTTACAAATTAAACAAGAAAACAAAAAATAATGGGGCTAGGTCGACCGAGTGGTCGACCCAACCGTGCCCTAGGTCGACCAGCCGATCGACCTAGAGGAAGGGGTGGTCGCCCGCCCGGTCGTCCTGCCTCCCCTTGTAAACAAACGAATGAACTTTCATTCGTTCGAACGTTATACGCGACATTTGCATTCTTTTAACCCATATGGTCCTTCCATTCTTGCATCCGATGGCTCCTATTCAGCCTATGACGTGGTTGCATCTTGTTCAATCTTCAAATCCAATGGTCCTAGATCCACTTCTAAACCTATAAATAGAACCCTAGACCTAACACTTTTTCTCATTCTAAGATTTTCTCCAATTGGGTTCGCCTTTTCAGGAAGGACCCTAAACGGAATAATTTTCCAAGGAGGAAATCGTAATAAATAAAAATATTTAACAACCCTAAGTGGATCCGAGAAGTCCAAAAGGAAGAGCTAAGGGCCAAAGGTGAGTGATTGTAATTATTTTAGATTTCTTTAAGTAATTTAAAATAATAGGGTTTCCAATAGTAGTAGTTTTTCTACGATTTTTGGAATAATCTTTTTAGCAGTTTTATTTACAGTTTTTTTTAGAATTATTTTCAGTCTATTCTTTCTAGTTATTCTTTTCCGTTAATTTTAGCTTATTTCTGTTAATTATAGCTTTTCCATTTATTTATAGTTTATTTATAGTATTTTAGTTTATTTAGTGTTATTTATGCGTTATTTACATCTTCTTCCTACGCTTTAGATTTCCTTCTATTTTCATTTTTCTTTTATTTCTCCTTCTTCTTCGCGTATGGATTAGAATAGATTAAATGCGAATATGGATTAAAATTATAAGTGAAATAACGGAAGATAATATGTAAATTGTAAAGGCTGTAATAAAAATGGAATTAAGACTGAATTTGAGACTAGTTATGATATTAATGATAGAATTGGACTAACTAAAGATAATTGGCCTAGTTACAACTTAGAATTATAACTAAAAAGAGTATAAGATAAAAGAGGCTTATTTTCACACTTAGATCTTAGGTTAAGTAATAAGCATGATTATAACATAGGTCATAATAATAAAAAGAATGGCATGATGCTCATTTTAAGACTTAGGATAAATTAATAAACAAAGATAGTGAAGATATAATAAAGGCCTATTTAATCTAAGTTAATAAGCAAAGAAAAAAGTAGGACCTGTACCAAAAAGCATTCCCTATTAGACAAAATGGCGGTCTCACATTAGCCTGAAGTGAGATGAGGGCACACTTATGCTAATAATGGTAGTAATTGGTTAAACAGAAGTCCAAATTACGGGGGATTTGGACAAGGGGCGCAACTAGATATTGTTTGGATAATGGGCCAGTACCAACAGCATTTCTCTTATTTTTCTATGGACACGGTGTTTCACATAATCCTGATGTGAGACGAGGGGCACGCTTATGCTAGCGCACAGGTAATAAGAAGCCCAATAGGTGGACCAACAAGTAGCATGAGCATGGTGGCAGCTGTACATGCGACTTCCATTTCGGTGCTCAGTAATCGCTATGATTTCCAAGTGCTTAAGTATGTGTATCTTTCATAGACACCATTGCCTTCTGTATAGGGAGCTATATAACGTCTAGCCCACAGTGGATACTTTGTGCATCTTTCATAGACACCATTGTACTTTGTGCGTCTTTAGTAGATGCCATTACCTTATGTGTAGGGAGTTATATAGCATCAAGTCCGCAATAGGTAATATAGAGTGGCAGGCTGATCAAAAGGGTAGGATTAGGATTTCATCCTAACTATAGGATTAGGGATTCGGCCAAATCAAAACAGCAATCAAGGATAAGTGCAAAATATCAAAGTTAACCAATCATATTTAATAGTTAATTCGTATTTATTTTCATCTTATTCCTTCTTCTATTTCCTTTGTTTCTTTTCATATACTAAAACTGTTGTAAAGCCTATTACCTTTACTTTACTTAAAGATTCTAGTAATTACTATCATTCACCAGATTTTTAGTCTGACCCGGTCCTCTACTTTCTCCCTTTTCCCTCCATAGGCAATCATGGAAGATGACAGTAGGTTGCAGTTGCTTGGAAGTTTCTTTGAAGGAGATTCCACTATGAACTTCCACTTCTTTTATTTCAACTTTTTATTCTTTACTTGTACTGGCACATGTTAGGGAATAGTTGTACTCTGGTTTTTGAGACTTTGGTTTTCTATGATTTCATAAGACATATATGTATGGTGTTTTGACACGTGATGTATTTGGTATTCGATGACTTACTTGGATTTAAAGCAATTACAAAGTTATGTTCTAAATAAGTTATTATTTAAATTGTTTCTGCAGTTTTTTCCTGTTTCTGTCTTGTGAATCTTAGTCTCTGCTAGTTTTAGTTTATACCTACAACGCACCACGCCCTCCAATGTGTCCTTTTGGGTATACTAAGGGGTCTGGGGTTTTTCACTACATATCTTTCTTGTCTCTTATACATAATGTAACTAATAGACCTTGAATTCAAGCAAATGGGAAGTGAAAAGATAACTAACTAAAGGAATTAGTGACACATATGCTTACCATTATTGCACACTTACAAATCCATTTAATTCAAGTCAAAGGCAAAAGTCTTTTTTTAGATTTAAAATTTAAGAAAGGAAAAGTAAGTAATCATTTGTATCTTTAACATCACTATTAATGCATATCAAATCTCTCCTTTCATGCATAAGAGAAATATATATATTTAAATGTAAATATGAAGAGTGTAGTAAGGTCATTGTCCACTCAATTCTCCACATATAAATACAAGCCAAACTCCCTTTATTTTTTATTTTATTTTCATTCTACAAACTACAAACTCCATTCTCTTCCTTCATTCTTCTTCCACCTCCAATCCATTCACCATCTCCAAGCTTCTACCATCGTACCTCCCCAAAACCCACACACCCATGCACCACCTCCCCTTTACACGGCGGTACCCCCTCCAACATCCCACACCCACCACCAAACCACCCTACACGGCACCAATACCCACGCCCCTAGCACTACCTGCCACCAAACCCACGCACACCCCCATACCCAACTCCAAAACCCACCTACCCACATCAAAAACTCACGCACTTACCTACCCGAGATACCAAAGGCCATACACCCTCCCTTATAGCCACGACACTGAAAAAAATAAAAAATAAAAAAGAGAAAACGAAAGGAAAGGAAATCAAGAAATTCGAGACGTTTGGGAAAGAGCATGCTAGTTCGCGTAAAGTTAGACGGAGTGGATATGAAAGTGAGAAGTTTTCATTGCTTTTTGAATTATATCGATTATCAAGTTTAATTGTTATGTTATATAATCACCATTTGATGATATAGCTATTTGATTGATATTATGAATATGTTGAATGATCCATTTTAATGTTATGACACTTATTGAATTATACCCATTATTGTATATATTATTGACATGTGATTGGTTTTATGGTTGTTATGTTAGTATGGACATTAATTACTATCATTATTGATTAAGTAACCCCTTTGTTAAATAAGACCTAATTTTGGTGGTATGAGATACTTCAGAAAAATAAGTCTCTTCTCAAGTGAAATTGAAATTAAAGTTAAGGTAAAGTAGAATTGAATTTAAAAGTGAAACTGGATTTGAAATCGAAGTTAAAATCGAAAGTGAAACTGAAATTGATTTTGAAATTGAAATTAAAATTAAAATTTGAGTTGAAATCAAAGATAGATTTAAAATCAAATTTGAAATTGAAGCTTTAATCTAGTTTAATTGGATTTTAAAAAAATTAATATTAAAATAATAGGAATAAATAATATTGTAATATGGAAATATTGAAAATATACTTTATGTACTTAAAATAGTAAAAATATTGATTTAAAATGATTTGTTATAATTTTACAAGTAATAAAGTTCAATTTGAATAAATTATTTCAAGTATTGAAAAATGAGTTAAAACTAGGCGTGTCGCGCAACGATAGTTCGTGATTTCACGTCGAAAAGTTCAAATTAGTGTGTAGAGTTGAATATAACTTGAATTCTTTGAGATAAGAAAATTCTGAACTATTATATCCATAACTTCTAAACGAAGAAAAAAATAAAGAATTCATTAAGCAGATTTTGAAATATGTCCAAAATAATTTCCTAGAAAGATCACGCTTGTGTAGTAAAGTGACCATAACGGGAAATCTTTTTAAACGGACAATTTTAATTATGGAAAAAATGGAATAAATTTGATAAATCTATTTAAATAGTTGAAAAGAGATTTGAAGGGGAAAATATGAATTTTCAAACATTAAAAAGTTTTTTAAATCAAATAAGCTTATAAAGCACTTTCCATAGCACTTTTCTACTGCCGTTTCTACGACTTTCTAATAAAAGATGGTTTGAACATAACAATTTTTCCTACGATCAATTATATTTGTTTTTAAAAGGAAAATTATGTGTTTAACAGATAATTTTGAACCTTTATAATCAATTCCAAAATAAAAGCTAGTAACTGAGTATGCGGAAATGACTAGTACATTTGTCCCACCTGTGAGATCTAAGAAGATAAAACACAGTGTTTAACTAAGGTAAGGAATGGAGAAACCAGTGTCTTGAACTTGTTTGGCCTATGTATTCACTTCTTAGGTGGGGGTGGAACAGATCGAAAGAAATGCCCGGATGCTCTAAAAGATTATATTAAGTTTTTCTAAAATAAAAAAGAATTCCTATTTTCCAAAAGTTAAGCAATTTAAGTAAAAAAAAGATTGATCTCCAAAGTGAATAAATTACAACTTGGATTGCATAGAGATGATCTTCTTATACTTGGTATTAAATTCCGAAGAGGGAACTCGTCCTATTTATGGAATTTAAAAGGTGATTTCACCATTATTCCACCATAGCACCTGTTGAATACATAAATTAATGTTGAGTAAAATTAGAATGATTTCTATGATCTTATTTACCCAATAATGTTTGCTAAGATTGTTTTTAGGGTTTACAGTAAACGATATCTTAAATAACATTGTTTTTGACCTGCCTAAAAGTTAAGAAATTCTGGATCGATGATAAGTAAGAAAATAGAAAATCATATATAAGTGAATGAACTTAGAATTAGTCTAAGATTAAAAAGGGGTTTAATAAAAAGAATAAAGTGAAAAGAGACTTAATAAATCCTGTATAATCATATTCACTTTTTATTGATAATTGGATTTCGAAGGAAGCGAGGTTGGATTTGGGTGATTCCAATTCGAAAACCACTTCAAACCAATTTACGTGTTCGAAGAATGAAGTTGTTTGAAGATGGAGATATTGGGACGAATAATAAAAAAGGAATACTTGTTGATTAATTGGGGATAAACTCACAATTTACTTATTGTGGCAATGATCTCTTTGTTATGAAAAACCTCAGAAACACAAGGGCTTCTCGCCTAGTAATGGCTAGGGAAAGTACCTTCGGTTTCGTTTAGTTCTAGAAAGAACTTGTATGGACGAATGTTTGACCTTGCATTCTAAATTTCATTGAGTGATCTCTATAACTGTATATCTACAAGGTGGCGGAGAAGGCTACTTCTCTTAGCTTAACACCTTCTTTGAGATATATGAGCTCGTAGGTTATATGTTTGTAGAAATCAGTCATGTGATTATAGAAAGGCAATTTGGCATTCAAAGTTAAAGAAGTTGTGCTTTGTGAAAAGGTAATCATTGCCTCAAGCCTAATCAACCGGAAATGACCAAAACATGGTAGATGCAGCAAGGCTAAGTGGATCATTCCTATCAGGGTATGATCATCCCCTTCTAGTTATATTTCTCCCCGCTATGATGTTTGGGATGTAAATTAATGTGGTTTGTATGCTAGAGCGTGCTCGGATAAAGGTCGGTAACGACGGGGGATGACATATTCGGTACTATCAAGTTATAGAGGTAGATCGGTCTTGTGTTGGCAGAGGAGCTTTGTGAAGGTTCCTCGAGACATCCATCTAGAGGTGTACCCATCGGAAGGTAATCTCTTCACCTGATCATTTGCATGGAAATCTATTCTCCAATAAGAAGCCTTTACGAGTTTGAGCGTAGAACCCACTTTATGGCTAATGTGTTGGAATTTAATTAATGTAACAATTTCGGCTAAGATTAATAAGATTATTTGCAAATGTTTTCAATACAATGTCACTAAAAATAATATCAAATGTTTTGATATATAAATTTGTTTTAGTTATCATAAGGTAAAACCCACTCACATTTATGTGTAGGCTTGGTCTTATGAGATACTCTTTCTTTTCAAAGGATTTTATTTCCAAGGCTGATATATAACATTGTCATTTATTATAGAGTTTTCTCACATTGGTTTATCAAGCCTGATGCGGGTATTTTCAGTACTCGAGTCAGATCCGTGTAGTTTCAGGTTTAGTTGAAGACGGTTGGAGTTTCCAAAGGAGAGTTGGAGATATTCATCTACGTATGGACATATTCTATTATCCACTGCAGTCGTTTGATGCTTATCAGCATTTGTAAGGACAGACGTTTATAACTGTCCAAGCTGAATTAGGTTAGACTCTAATAGATGTATTTTAAAAGTTTTCCGCTGTAAAGATATTCAATATTATATATTATTACATTCATGTGAGATTCTGTTCTTTCTGTTTTTCTTTAATACCCATGATAATCCATTCTTCCGTGCAATTTGGATCGGACATGTGTGGTTTATTGTCAACTAAAAGGGTACGGAATTGTGGGTCATCACACTTGGTATCAAAGCTTTTAGTTGAGCAAACACCAAAGCCTGATTAGAGTAAGTCTCATTAGAGATTGGATTAATAATATTCTAGGAGGAGTAAATCATTAGAGATAGGGTTAGTAACACCCTAGAATGAGTTGAGAGTATTTTATATACGTGTGTATTTGTTAATTTTATAAAAAATATTTTTGTTTTGATAAAGTCGGTAAATGAAATAATTTTACCTAGGTTTATATTTTGAATAGAAGGAAGAGTATTTTTGAAAAAAAATATTAAGTTAGGAAAATAAATGGTTGTTTGAAATATGGATTAATAAATAAGAAACTTAAACTAATTTAAAACAAGTTAATAAAAGAAATCTAAGTAAAATCATCTTGAGATTAGAATTGCACAATTTGACTATAAAATACTGCAGATAGAATCAATTAGTTGAAGACTAGAATTCGGAACTTTATTTATATATCCCTAGACATTTAGCCTTAAGAAGTAATAACGGTTTGGTAAATATGAGAATGGGTTAATTTAAAAAGGTTAAGAACAAATACCTTGTGAATTAAGTTTCACAATTTGACTATAAGGTATTTAATGATAATGTATAGAAAAAAATAACATTCTTTTCATGAAGGACCAAACCCACCAAAATTTGCTTCATTATGTTGGGAATTTGAGATCCTAAGCCAAAGGAAGCTTTTGGGATCAAAATCAATCATGGAATTTAAGGATTGGTTAAGCAAATGTGATAAGATCCAACATAGCACGGTGAGCTACATCCATGGATCATTCAGGGAGATGGTAAGCAATGCCCTGAAATTTAAAGATTCTGTTTCTCAGCTAACTACTAAAGTTCCAGCCAAGGAGAAGAGGCACAAGACAAAGAAGAACTAAAATTATTATTTCAAATGTAGACAAAGAGATCATGTTGCAAAGGAATGCAAATCAAGAATGGAGATCAGGATTTTTAAGAAAACTGCCCAAAGAGTTTGTTATTTCTATCACGTGATGGGTCATGTTGCCAAAGACTGTCCATTGCTCAAAATGGCAGAACAGCCTAGAACTTTTGTTACCCTTACCCAACCACATACTGCCGCAGAGAAAGTAAAAGGAATTATGGAAGAATAAGTTAGTTTAAGCAAGTATTAGAAAAGATCATTTAAGTTTTTATAACCTTATGAATTTTTGTAAACTTTTTGAGTGTACTTCTTAGAGGCCACTTAGTATGAATGTATCAGTTGGAATCAATATATATATATATATATATATATATATATATATATATTATCGCTCCTATTTGTTCCTTTGTCAATACCAAATTAGAGCTTACTTCTTTTAGAAAACTAAGATTTAATTCCATTAAAAGGTATGACGAAGAAAAAATAATAATAATAATAATAAGATTTACTTAACAAAATAAGATAAAAGTAAATAAAGTTAAGATAGAACCTATGATAATAAGAAAAGATAACCGATTTTAAGTTCTCTTATAAATTGTAGAAAATAACCAAGGCAGATAAACTAGCAATAAGAGAAAAATTTAAGGAAGCTTTATCTAAGTACGAAGACTTAGAGTTATTGGATATCCATATTTCTAGTGATGATGATGATGTTCAAGTAGGGGAGCCCTATGGAGTAGCACCAGGATCACTCGAGAATCTGATATATATCTCGGAGGACAAGGATTTGATAGTCATTTCGGATGAGGAGAACGTGATACCCATGGACATAGATATTGATGAGGGAGATGAGGCCGACACAGATGATGATGATTGGATGTTAGACCCATTGAGCGAGGATGAGGAGCCCATGAGGAGCCTGAGGAGATCGAGCCTATGATAGAGGAACCCGTAGTGGTGGAATTAGAGGACGTAGGGATATATTATGCATGATTGCATGATAGTACTTCAGATAGTGATAAGGAGATCATTTGGGAGAGGGTACTACTATTCAGGAGTAGGATCCCTTGTTCCTGAGCCAATCGAAGATCTCGGTTTAGAGGAGATTTGTGTTTCGGTTGAGCATTTTTCGTGGATTCCAAAGGGACCATAGTGGCAAGTACCTGCTTGGGATTTAGCTCCAGAGATGGTGATAGATGATGAGTATTCAGAGGAGGATGGAGAGGTTGTGGATCAACCAGTTGAGATAGACCTAGAGGCACCATCGAAGGGTTTGTCCGATGAGTAGTGTTATGCCGTTAGTGATATTTTGGGATATTTTGGATCGTGTTATAGCAGTCATTATTATTATCTTAAGCACGTAATATGCGCCAAAGTATTGGGTTTGTTTTCTAGTATGATATTTTGGAAATATGACAGTTGACTAATGTTGATGATTATGTATTTACCTCAAGTGTGTAGTACGCACTCAGGTTAGGGGTATGGAATCCATGTCTGTATGTACATATTGATGTTACGATATGCATTATCAGCATTTAGTTGAATTTCCTTTGCATATTTTGCTTGACCTTTATAACTCATTGTTAACACCTCTCTTATTAACGACCTAGCGACCTAAAGCACAAAGCGGCTCAACATGGCACGACTCAACAACTTAAGAAGCTCAAACGACCTAGCGACCTAAAGCACAAATCGGCTCAACATGGCACGACCCAGCGAACTAAAGCATAAAGCGGATCAATATGGCACGACTCAACAACTTAAGAAGCTCCCGCGACCTAAAGACTCCTGCGACTCAACGGGTTAACGACCTAGCAACTTGATGAAGGCAACGACCAAACGAGTTAAGGAAAGAGCAACCTAACGGCCTAGCAAGCTTTAGAGTTAAGCCGCATGCGCACTGCCTCTTCCATTAGGTCGCGTACGACCTTAGCAAGCCGAGATAACTCCTATACTACACATTCAAAGTCGCTCACAGCATATATTTCATCCAGGATGGCTCCATTAAGTCGCTAGCGACTTATGCGACATCGAGATCACTCTTAGGTCGCAACTCCCTACGCCGCACACGGCCTACGCCACACGTACTGTAACAACCCTGGTATTGAGATAACCTATAATATTAAATTATAATGATGATTATAATTTAATATTGTTAATAAATTAAAATAAAGAGGATAAATTCGTTTTAAATTGTTTATTTTGATAAACAATATGGTTGTAGTGGGAAATTGGGTTCAAGAGTTAATTGAACGAAGTTTTAGTTAAAAAATGAGAATAGTGGAATTTGTGTAAATTTAAATGTATAAAATTATTAAATGAAATATTTCAACGTTTGATGGTTGAAATAAATATAAATTAATAAGAACAAAGTTTTGAAAACATTATTATGAAAATTTGAGAAGGAATTAATTAAATTGTGATTCTATTTGCATAAATATGACAATATTGAGAATATTGTCAATAATAGCCTTCGATTGAAAATAAAAGGAAAATATAAAGAGAAAAGGTAATTAATTGAATTAAAAGATGAAATAATATGCGAGAACATTATTTTAATGTTTTAAAAATGTTATAATGAATTATCATAATTTATTGAGCTAAGTAAATAATTTTTTTTTGTTGAGTTTCAAAGTTAAAAATTTGTAATTTACACAAGAGTAGTGTAAGTTGTTAAATAATGATTAAATTAAGCTTTATTTGTAAAAGTTAATTTTTATTGATTGAAATAAGTTTTATTTTATAACAATTACAATTTTCAATCATTTCATTTTAATGGTTGCAACTTAAATGAAATTAAAATGTTAAAACATGTGGAAAAAGGGTGAAATGTAAGTTAAACACTTAGTCTAATTTTCATTAAGCCATTTTCTTTTGGACTAATTGGGTTTGAAAAGGAAACCCAATGCCCATTTCCAGAAATTTTTCTTGATAGAAACTGTACGTACCCATCCTTCTCCTTTCTAACTTCAGAAAACAGAAATAAGAAAAAAAAATGGCTGCTTCATAAGAAATCAAATTTTCTTCCAATTCTACTGTAAAATTTGAAAAGAGAATAACTAAATCCCAACTATAAGGTAATCTCAACCTATTATTATGTATATTTCATCACAAATCTAGGGTTTTGTTGTGTAGTTATCTGTTAATGTCAATTTTCTCTTTTTGCATATTTTTGCTTTAGCAATTTCAGGCTTCAGCTTGCTGCTTTCTTCCAAAAAGGTGCTTGATTTGCCTCAATTCAAGTCTTTGCTTGCTAAAATCGCTAAGATGAGTATCAAAACTCACATATTCTAGCTTTGATTAAGATTTTAAGATAAAAAATCTCAATTTTTGTTGTTGTTGCATGTTCAATTGAGAATCACTGTCAGTAAATTGTTTATATCTATTTCGTTTTACAACGGAATTCGATTTTTTTTGAATTACTGGAAAGCTTGAAATTAGTGAGACAACTTTCCTATTGATCACTTTCGAAAATTTTGAGCATAGAGGGTCGAAAAACCCAATACAAACTCGCTGCTCTGTCACTGTAAAATTGTAACTTTCTGTGCTAAGTGTTGTTGGTAATTTAAGCATATCTTTTTCGTTTGACGTCCGAATTTGACGATTATTGATGTTTCAGAAAGCGTAGATTATATGCTATAATTTTCATGTTTTGAGTTTTGTCAAATTTTGATGTTTACATAGTCTAAAATTCATTCTAGTTCGCTGTCCCGAAACTAAAATGACAGCTGTAGTGAACTTCATATCTGAAAATTGTTTTAGTCATAACTTTCACGTTTCTTATCTAAATTCAATAATTTTAGATGTTCTGGAAAGCATAGACTTTGTTCTAAAAAAAATTGTGTTTTGAGTTTTCTGAAATTTTGAAGTTATGTTGGTCAAAAATGTGATTGTTTGTTGCTATCCCGAGAGCAAAACGGGAGCGGCAATGATCAGTGACCTAAGAACGTTTTTTGCCGTATATTTTGATCCGTAAGTCGGATTTTGGTGATTCTTTTTCTGACTTAAAGCTAATAAAATCACCTTCAACTTTTATGTTTTGAGTTTTCTAAACTTTTGAAGTTATCTTGGCCAGAAATGTGATTGTTTATCGCTGTCCCGAGAAAAAATGACAGAAGTTGTGAAATTCAAATCTCGGAATTGTTTTATCTATAATTTTTACATTTCTTACCGGAATTCGGTAGTTTTTAATGTTCTGGAAAGCTTAGGATTTCGTCTGCAACTTTTATCTTTTGTGTTCTCTCAGATATGTGCTTAAAAGAGGCAAACTAAACAAACAAAATACAAACCTGGGCAAAACACCAATGTTTATTCCTATGTATCTTGAATTGTTGCACCAACTTTTGGTGCTTTCTCTTATGTTTTCCAAACATGGTTTTGATGCTCTTTTCAGTGAAAATATTGAGAGCTTTATATCACATATGCTCTGGTATTGAATCGTATATTTTCTTAGATTGTTCGAGCAAGTCTTTGATGATAAATATTAATATTGATCTTGAGTGTTGTATTACCTTATTCAAGGGACGTCTTGTGATTATTTTTGGGTTGCTTCTACTATATAGAACCATAGATTTTCACGAATCCGTCATGGGGATTTTAATGATTCATTATGTAATGTTTTTATTGTGATTCCGAGCATATGTACACGTATTTTCAAACTATTTTTCAACAGTGTTCATATTCTAGCTATTGTTCTAAGAAATATATTTTACAAAGTGATTTCATATAAAAAATGATACAATTAATATTTCTAAATTATAAAGAGATTTTCAAAGTTGATTTCTTAAATATTTTCTGAAATTTATTTCAAAACCCGATTTAGCGAAAATATGTTTTCTATTTAAAGATACATGTTTTTGCACTTTTCGGACGTATGAGAAAGAGAATTAAACGATTTAGCAAAACATGTGGTATGGGACACATGAGTTTGCTTTTTCGGTTAATTCCGAACTTGTACGATCGAAACCTCTTGAGTATTGTATCTTGAGTTAGTATTTAAGATTTTCAATTCCTATTATAGGAATTATCCAAGTAGCCAATATTTGGCGAGTTGAGATGTTCGAGATCTCCTATTATAGGAGTAAAAATCGATGAGAACCACTTAAAGATGTTGTTTTACTTGCCGATGAGATGAGGTGAGTCTTGGGATGAGATTTCCCTTTTCGGGGATTATGGTTTATGAGAAACCATTATGAGATTTATTTGCATTTGCTAATGATATGAGGTAAGTCTATTTATGAAGTATTCATGAAGTAAAGATGTTTATGATGATTTATGAAGTTAAGATGGTTATGATGATTTTTACTTGTCGATGAAATGAGACAAGTCACGATGGAACCATTACTCGTCGATGAGAAGAGATGAGTATGGTATTATATTAACACGCCGATGAGATGAGGTAGAGTGAGTTTTATGATGGTTCTGATGTTTTATGATGTTTTCTAATGTGGAACCAACTAACGATTAGTAAAACATTAGGGGAGAACACATAGTATGGGATATACGTTCTCGCCTTTTGGGTTCCTATTCGAATAGTTGAGACACATTCAAGATGTTACTAGTACTAGACCGAGTACGATTGGAGTCACCACGATGTTCACGATGTTATTACTCAACTCCAATCACCACGCTGTTTTTACTCGGATTTGTGACTGGGTGTCATCAAGATGTTCCGACTAGCCAATCACGATGTTATGATGTTATGTGACCCAAGTCATCACGATGTATGGTACCAAATTACTAGTACTAGTTAAGATCTAAAGCATGTGCTGTTTTCCATGAAGCTTAGATGTTTCGTTTTCACTGTTTTGACGATGATGCTTTATTATAGCCGTATGTAAGAAAAGGGCTTATTTGTATACATGGTTTTATGGTGATTTCGAATATGATGTTTTGGATTCTTTCCGGGCTCTATCAAGATGGATTTGAGACATTATATATATTTATACCAATGAGATGAGGTATAAATTATGGTAATGCTTTTATGATGAGTGTTGATAATAGATTTAAGATAGATTTATATTTATACCAATGATATGTGGTATAAATGATTATGGAGATTCCTTTATAATGAGTTTAATGATGGATTTGAGATGTATTTATATTTATACCGATGAGATGAGGTATAATAATTAAGAAGTTTCTATTAGATGGGTTTTATTTATGATGGATTCTTGAAGTTTAATTATCTTATGAAGATTTCCCTTATGGTCCATTTCGTCACCCATTTCATTCGGTTATATATATAATTAGATAAACCATGTCTATCTAATATTCATATTGTATTCCTCTATGCAATCATGATGAACTATTGATGTATCACTCTAGAGATAACTTGATGACCTATATCATTCCATTGGTAATGATGGAATGGTTTTACCCTTATCTCTTATCTTCACCTTTACTAATGATAAGTTCTAGCTAGCCTGACTCGTGTGTTTCCACTCGGGTCAGACTGAGTTGTTTCAGGTATCATCTATTGGGCTTAGATTGAAGTTGATGTTGGATATCAGCTCTTCTTTCTCTTGAGTAGTTTATTTCTTCCTCATACTCTGATGTTATTACATTTGATTTGATGTATATGGTGTGGTCGTGTACCACCTTTATTGTATTCATATTGTATTGTACTGAACGTGTATCAGTGTATATGTATATATATATATATATATATGATGTTGGTTACTGTTCTGTGATGTGGTTTACATTCAGTTATTGTATTTTGTTCTGATAGATCCGTTAGCCACCTATAGTTTTGGATTAAGCATTTAATGGGTATGTCGATCCACTTAAGTTGAAAAAAAATTATAATGCATTTATCGACGTATTCGATGGATGTTTAAGACAAAATTATAGATGGTCGTCCTTAACCAGCCCTATTCTCCGCTTTAGTAGACGGAATTACTTGTTAATTCTCTTTGCTAAGGTGGGTCTCGGGGTGGGGCGTTATAGCTTGGTATCAGAGCTGTGGTCAGAACAAAGTAGAATAAACATAAAACAGTACGTATATCACGATACGTCAAAGTACAATATGAGTGAATCATTGTCCTTTATTCGAGCTTGTTTTCGAATCGTTCTTTGATCCTTTTTCTAGTATTAGGATACGTTGAGATGGAATATGTCTAGGAATATATATTGTATTCCGTAGTATTCCATAATTGAGTTGATGTTATCTTGTTTTATGAATAATCTTATTTGGGATTATTCTATTTTCATTTTTTCCGATATGAGTGAGTTCGTATCGATGGAGCTGATTGATTTCTTTGAGCATTCTTGTTGCATTCCTTTGAGAGTTGTGAATCCTATTGAAGGGGTCACAACGATTGGCATGCTATGAGCATTCTGAGTTTTCTATTTGTTGCTGCTTTAGTGAATATTAATTTATTACTCACTATCTTGAGATGTATCTGATTTGGGATGGATTGATCTATTTGATGTTAAACCCGATCATTTTGTTGTTATAGGATCCTATATTTATTTAGGCATCCTAATTTGATTGGTTTGTTATTTCTATCACTTTGGAATATTAATGGTGATCTCGAAGTTTCTAAATTCACTCTTGAGTATCGAGATGTTGATGATATAACTCGAATTCCAATCAAGGTGACTTTCTTGAGTTTTGTGAGTTCGTTTGGATTTGACATCCAATCGGGCAATCAAGTGTTGAGGTTCCTGGCTCTTTGGTTATTCTTCCACGAGGATATCCACTAAAGAATAATGTGAGTTTCTAGATTGTTCAAGTTGATTGAGTTTTTCATTCAGCTCCGTTTGAGTGTTCTTTTCATATACTCAATCAATGTTATCCTTTAGCATTACCCCGACTGAAGTAGTGATTCGTAGATTGTTTCTTCTTCTCTTTCGAGAGGAATATCTTGCTTATCCTGTATCTTGATGATTTTTAGGAGTGGCTCGTGACATCATAAGATTGACGAACACTCTATCTCCTTCTATTGATTTTGAGAATCGAGTATTCTGGGAATATCTCGATGCATTCTCTTAATGTTCTTTGGCTTGAGTTTCGAAGCTATATAAATATGAGTTTTAAAGAGAAATTTGAGCTTTGAGATATAAAAAAAAAATCAAAGAATATTTTGAGAATATATTTACATGAGTAGTACTTCTTTTATAGAAATAATTTGACAGTGTTGGGTTGTCCATCGAGTAGTTAAGAGTTCTAGTCGATACGCCTGATCAACGTTATCGATAGGAATCTCCTAAATGCTATGATGAGACAATCAGACACGATGGTTTGTGTTTAAAAATTTAGATTTTGAAAATAATCTTTGAGATTAAATATTAAATATATTTTTTTGAATGGTAATTGCATCCATTGATTTTAGAGACGAGTATTAGAGTGGCGAGGCAGTTTTGATCGTTCGATCGACTCTGCAGCCAACTGACATATCCATTTATTAGAGATTCAGTGGTGAGGCAATGCATTTATTTATATATTTATTTTGAAATTATAAAGATGAAAATATGTGAGAAAATTATTGAGCTATACTATATTGAAAGTATATTTTGAGATTTTAGAATTTATATTAAATACATTGGATGTTTTAATAGAAGAGTTATAAGAGGATTTGAAGATTATTTTAAACTATTTAAGTGATTTAATAAAAAGAGTAAAGAGAATATAAACCCTTAATTTATTTCCAAGAATATTATTATGGATTTACAAAATTCTCTGAAAATTAATTTTGAAATAAGAGAAGAAATTTGGACTTTTAATTCGAGTTATATATTACTTACTAAGTAATATAGTAGAGAGTTTGAAAATTTTAAAATGTTGAAAATTTAGATTTAAAATTTAAAAGATGTTGAGAAGAAAAAAAAAATTCTAAACATCTTGGACTGAAAAGTAATTTGAGCTCATATTCTGGTTCTTGAGTTCACTCTATTCTTGTGCTAATGATAACAATGTGCATTTTCGCGGTCGTTCAAGTTTGGTGGCCTCGTGAGAAGCCATTTTGTGTGTTTTATCTGTCTTTTCTATTGAGTCTATCCTTTTGTGAGGATGTTCTTTCTGTATTGTTATGCGGAAAATTGTGTTGATGATCATTTTTGTTGCTTAGAGTTCGGGTTTGAATGAGTTTGAACCCGACTCTATTCGTAGGGTTTTGAGAAATCAATCTTATTTGACTGATTATGTGTTTATCATTTTGTTGAGCTTATGATTCGAAGATGCGATATCTTTGAAATCTCTTGATTACTTGGAATATCCGATGGAATCTCTATATTAGCGTTTATTGAACCTAAGAATAATCCAAGTAAGTTCTACCTTGGTTTTCTATCTTTCCTACCTTGGAAGTCTGAATATTTTATGATTCGAGCTTATATTTATCCTTTACGTGATGAAATTAATGTGTTAAATACAAACTCTTTTCAAGAAATTGCGAGGACGCAATTTTATTAAGGGAGGGAGTCTGTAACAACCCTGGTATTGAGATTACCTATAATATTAAATTATAATGATGATTATAATTTAATATTGTTAATAAATTAAAATAAAGAGGATAAATTTGTTTTAAATTGTTTATTTTGATAAACAATATGGTTGTAGTGGGAAATTGGGTTCAAGAGTTAATTGAATGAAGTTTTAGTTAAAAAATGAGAATAGTGGAATTTGTGTAAATTTAAATGTATAAAATTATTAAATGAAATATTTCAACGTTTGATGGTTGAAATAAATATAAATTAATAAGAATAAAGTTTTGAAAACTTTATTATGAAAATTTGAGAAGGAATTAATTAAATTGTGATTTTATTTGCATAAATATGACAATATTGAGAATATTGTCAATAATAGCCTTTGATTGAAAATAAAAGGAAAATATAAAGAGAAAAAGTAATTAATTGAATTAAAAGATGAAATAATATGCGAGAACATTATTTTAATGTTTTAAAAATGTTATAATGAATTATCATAATTTATTGAGCTAAGTAAATAATTTTTTTTGTTGAGTTTCAAAGTTAAAAATTTGTAATTTACACAAGAGTAGTGTAAGTTGTTAAATAATGATTAAATTAAGCTTTATTTGTAAAAGTTAATTTTTATTGATTGAAATAAGTTTTATTTTATAACAGTAACAATTTTAAATCATTTCATTTTAATGGTTGCAACTTAAATGAAATTAAAATGTTAAAACATGTGGAAATAGGGTGAAATGTAAGTTAAACACTTAGTCTAATTTTCATTAAGCCATTTTCTTTTGGGATAATTGGGTTTGGAAAAGAAACCCAATGCCCATTTCCAGAAATTTTTCTTGAGAGAAACTGTACGTACCCATCCTTCTCCTTTCTAACTTCAGAAAACAGAAATAAGAAAAAAAAAATGGCTGCTTCATAAGAAATCAAATTTTCTTCCAATTCTACTGTAAAATTTGAAAAGAGAATAACTAATTCCCAACTATAAGGTAATCTCAACCTATTATTAGGTATATTTCATCACAAATCTAGGGTTTTGTTGTGTAGTTATCTGTTAATGTCAATTTTCTCTTTTTGCATGTTTTTGCTTTAGCAATTTCAGGTTTCAGCTTGTTGCTTTCTTCCAAAAAGGTGCTTGATTTGCCTTAATTCGAGTCTTTGCTTGCTAAAATCGCTAAGGTGAGCATCAAAACTCACATATTCTAGCTTTGAATGATATTTTAAGATAAGAAATCTCAATTTTTGTTGTTGTTGCATGTTCAATTGAGAATCGCTGTCAGTAAATTGTGTATACTCTTTCGTTTAACCAAAGAATTCGATTTTTTTTGAAGTACTGGAAAGCGTGAAATGAGTGTGACAACTTTTTTGTTGATCACTTTCGAAAGTTTTGAGCATAGGGTCAAAAAACCCAATACAAACTCGCTGCTCTGTCGCTGTAAAATTGTAGCTTTTTGTGCTAAGTGTTGTTGGTAATTTAAGCATATCTTTTTCGTTTGATGTCTGAATTTGACGATTCTTAATGTTCCAGAAATCGTAGATTATATGCTATGATTTTAATGTTTTGATTTTTGTCAAATTTTGAAGTTTACATGGTCGAAAATTCATTTTAGTATCACTGTCCCGAAACTAAAATGACAGCTGTAGTGAACTTCATATCTGAAAATTGTTTTAGTCATAACTTTCACGTTTCTTATCTAAATTCAATAATTTTAGATGTTCCAGAAAGCATAGACTTTGTTCTAAAACTTTTTGTGTTTTGAGTTTTCTGAAATTTTGAAGTTATCTTGGTCAAAAATGTGATTGTTTGTTGCTATCTCGAGAGCAAAACGAGAGCGGCAATGATCAGTGACCTAAGAACGTTTTTTGCCGTATCTTTTGATCCGTAAGTCATATTTTGATGATTCTTTTTCGGACTTCAAGCTAATAAAATCCCACTCAACTTTTATGTTTTGATTTTTCTAAATTTCGAAATTATCTTGGCTAGAAATGTGATTGTTTGTCGCTATCGCGAGAAAAAATGACAGAAGTTGTGAAATTCAAATCTCAGAATTGTTTTATCTATAATTTTTACATTTCTTATCGGAATTCGGTAATTTTTAATGTTTTGGAAAACTTAGGATTTCTTCTACAACTTTTATCTTTTGTGTTCTCTCAAATTATGTGCTTAAAAGAGGCAAACTAAACAAACAAAATACAAACCTGGGCAAAACACCAGTGATTATTCCTGTGTATCTTGAATTGTTGCACCAGCTTTTGGTGCTTTCTCTTGTGTTTTCCAAATACGGTTTTGATGCTCTTTTCAGTGAAAATATTGAGAGCTTTATATCACATATGCTCTGGTATTGAATCTTATATTTTCTTAGATTGTTCGAGCAACTCTTTGATGATAAATATTAATATAGATCTTGAGTGTTGTATTACCTTATTCAAGGGATGAACCATACGTCTTGTGATTATTTTTGGGTTGCTTCTACTATATAGAACCATAGATTTTCACGAATCCGTCATGGGGATTTTATTGGATTTTAATTATTCATTATGTAATGTTTTTATTGTGATTCCGAGCGCATGTGCACGTATTTTCAAACTATTTTCCAACGGTGTTCATATTCTAGCTATTGTTCTAAGAAATATATTTTACAAAGTGATTTCATATAAAAAAATGATACAATTAATATTTCTAAATTATAAAGAGATTTTCAAAGTTGATTTCTTAAATATTTTCTGAAATTTATTTCAAAACCCGATTTAGCAAAAATATATTTTCTATTTAAAGATACACGTTTTTGCACTTTTTGGATATACGAGAAAGAGAATTAAATGATTTAGTAAAACATGTGATGTGGGACACATGATTTTGCTTTTTCAGTTAATTCCAGACTTGTACGATCGAAACCTCTTGAGTATTGTATCTTGAGTTAGCATTTAAGATTTTCAATTCCTATTATAGGAA
Source organism: Allium cepa (assembly GCA_030765085.1). Classification (NCBI taxonomy): domain Eukaryota; kingdom Viridiplantae; phylum Streptophyta; class Magnoliopsida; order Asparagales; family Amaryllidaceae; genus Allium; species Allium cepa. The sequence continues at coordinate 749,019,451 of CM060931.1, read as the reverse complement.
TTATCCAAGTAGCCAATATTTGGCGAGTTGAAATGTTCGAGATCTCCTATTATACGAGTAAAAATCGGTGAGAACCACTTAATGATGTTGTTTTACTTGCCAATGAGATGAGGAGAGTCTTGAGATGAGATTTCCCTTTTCGGGGATCATGGTTTATGAGAAACCATTATGAGATTTATTTGCATTTGCTAATGATATGAGGTAAGTCTATTTATGAAGTATTCATGAAGTAAAGATGTTTATGATGATTTATGAAGTTAAGATGGTTATGATGATTTTTACTTATCGATGAAATGAGACAAGTCACTATGGAACCATTACTCGTCGATGAGAAGAGATGAGTATGGTATTATATTAACTCGCCGATGAGATGAGGTAGAGTGAGTTTTATGATGGTTCTGATGTTTTATGATGTTTTCTAATGTGGAACCAACTAACGATTAGTAAAACATTAGGGGAGAACATATAGTATGGGATATACGTTCTCGCCTTTTGGGTTCCTATTCGAATAGTTGAGACACATTCAAGATGTTACTAGTACTAGACTGAGTACGATTGGAGTCACCACGATGTTCACGATGTTATTACTCAACTCCAATCACCACGCTGTTTTTACTCGGATTTGTGACTGGGTGTCATCAAGATGTTCCGACTAGTCAATCACGATGTTATGATGTTATGTGACCCAAGTCATCACGATGTATGGTACCAAATTACTAGTACTAGTTAAGATCTAAAGCATGTGCTGTTTTCCATGAAGCTTAGATGTTTCGTTTTCACTGTTTTGACGATGATGCTTTATTATAGCCGTATGTAAGAAAAGGGCTTATTTGTATACATGGTTTTATGGTGATTTCGAATATGATGTTTTGGATTCTTTCCGGGCTCTATCAAGATGGATTTGAGACATTATATATATTTATACCAATGAGATGAGGTATAAATTATGGTAATGCTTTTATGATGAGTGTTGATAATAGATTTAAGATAGATTTATATTTATACCAATGATATGTGGTATAAATGATTATGGAGATTCCTTTATAATGAGTTTAATGATGGATTTGAGATGTATTTATATTTATACCGATGAGATGAGGTATAATAATTAAGAAGTTTCTATTAGATGGGTTTTATTTATGATGGATTCTTGAAGTTTAACTATCTTATAAAGATTTACTTTCTGGTCGATATCCTCACCCATTTCATTCGGTTATATATATAATTAGATAAACCATGTCTATCTAATATTCATATTGTATTCCTCTATGCAATCATGATGAACCATTGATGTATCACTCTAGAGATAACTTGATGACCTATATCATTCCATTGGTAATGATGGATTGGTTTTCCCCTTATCTCTTATCGTCACCTTTACTAATGATAAGTTCTAGCTAGCCTGACCCGTGTGTTTTCACTCGGGTCAGACCGAGTTGTTTCAGGTATCATCTATTGGGCTTAGCATGAAGTTGATGTTGGATATCAGCTCTTTTTTCTCTTGAGTAGTTTATTTCTTCCGCATACTCTGATGTTTTTACATTTGATTCGATGTATATGGTGTGGTCGTGTACCACCTTTATTGTATTCATATTGTATTGTACTGAACGTGTATCGGTGTATATGTATATATATATATATATATATGATGTTGGTTACTGTTCTGTGATGTGGTTTACATTCAGTTATTGTATTTTGTTCTGATAGATCCGTTAGCCACCTATAGTTTTGGATTAAGCATTTACTGGGTATGTCGATCCACTTGAGTTGGAAAAAAATTATAATGCATTTATTGACGGATTCAATGGATGTTTAAGACAAAATTATAGATGGTCGTCCTTAACCAGCCCTATTCTCCGCTTTAGTAGACGGAATTACTTGTTAATTCTCATTGCTAAGGTGGGTCTCGGGGTGGGGCGTTACACGTACTAACTCCGAAATCTCCTATAAATACCCCGCCTACTCCACATGGAAAGGATTCATTTTGGGGACTTTTCTGGATTTTGGATGATTTCTGGAAGGCCGAGACTTTGATGTTTCAAGTCTTCTTCAACACTTCAAATGCCAAAGACACTTCATAGAACCTCGGGAAAAGATCAACTTCATTCAACATGAATTCAAAGAGCTTTTCTACATCAAAGTTCTAACCGCTTGCTTTAATGGTGTTTGTTAACGCTAAAATTTGAACGCTAACACCCCGGTGTATGAGTTGTAGTTGTGAAAGCACCACCCGACAACTCGGGAACAGATTACAAGCAGATAATAGCAGAAAAGCGGTAAACAACAACAATTTTATAGTGGTTCGGCTTAGGGGTATAGCCTACGTCCACTTTAAGTACTTTTATTAATAATCTCGTTACAAGCTGATACAATTCTTCCCAAGTACAATACACTTTGAATTACAAGAGACTTAGAACAAGTAGCCTAAACTTCGATGAAGATGAGAGTTTTCGAATCCATGTTGGATGTATGTGATCTCTTCTTGAAGTTGTTTGCAGCGTTCTTAGTGTCTTGAGAGCTTCAAGTGTTAAATTGGTTTGGAATGCAGCAGAGTATCGGCGCTTGAAGAGAGTGAGCAAAAAGTCCTTTGAATGTTGGAGGTGGCCTTGTATTTAGGAGTTTTCAGCCTTAAGTCGTGAGTCGTACCCGGCTCATGCCTGACTCGTGGCCGAGTCAAATTAGGTTGTGGCCGACTCATAGAATCATCCCTTCACTCCTCCAATGCTTATTCCTCTGCTGGATTTTATGACAAGTCTTGAGTCGTGTCCGAGTCAATCTTCCTTGGCATAGGCATTATGGCAATGGGTTACGACTTAACGACTTTAAGTCGTGGGCGAGTCATGGTGAGTCGTCTCATGCTAACTCAAGGCCGAACTACTGGCTCGGTCCAAAGAGATAAGTCGTTCTCGAGTCAACCGAACATAACTCCTTTTATGCTAGCATAAGTCGTATACGACTCATCACGGCCGTAGCTAGTCAACGAGTTATCTCATTTCAGCATGGTTTTGAACTTGTCCCTGAAGCCTTAGGTCGTATCACCTTTTAAGTCGTAAACTTTCATGAGTCGTTAATGTCTTACCTTGCTGGCCTTCCTTACCCGTCAGATCCCCTGAGTCGTACAATCTTTCCTTGAGTCCTTTAAGTCGCCTTGGACTTTAGGTCGTTAACTCGTTGAGTCGGGGACTAGATGAGTCGCTGAGGTTGTTGAGCCGAGGTCTTGCTGAGTCGGCCTTTTCTTACGAACCACTAATCCCTTGAGTCGTATATCCAATGAGTCGGTAAGGACCTCAAGTGGATGAGTCGGGATCAGATGTGTCGGTCCTAGATGAGTCGGATCTAGATAGATGAGTCGTTCTTCCCTCTACATGGATGAGTCGGTATTAGTTGAGTAAATGAGTCGGTCCAAGTTTCAGCGGGGTTAACATTTGCCCCTCGAAGCACGCGCCTAAGTCGTAGGTCGCGTGCTTCGACTTATCTTAACCCGCATGTGCCGACTCATGTCCTACTACCTTAGTACAAAAGGCATGAATCGTTACTTTCATCTTCTTCTTCTTATACCAATCTCCTAAATCGCTTCTGCCATTAACACTTCCTCGAGCTTCCCAAGACGATTTCAACTCAATCCACCTTCAATTTTTTCGGGCATCATACTACGTAAGCAATCCTGCTTTCCTTCCGATTGTCGATCATCACTGGCTCATTCATTTAATTTTCCACTCCCAGTTCGTTCCTTCGAGCTTTACGAGTTTGGTTGGATTGATCGCCGATGAATTTGGGCTTGCCTGATTTGTCTTGTGGCAATTCGTCATTCGAGGCGATTCTGTATCGTGATAGGATTAAAGTTGTTATTTTTGGAGATGCCATTGGGTTAATGGGTTATGGGTTAGGATTTGGAGATCTTCTTGCTGCTTAGAACTAGAGTTTTTTCTTTTCACCACGACTCACGATTCAGAGCGCTGCCGGCTCAAAACACCAACGACCCAAAATTAAATCGACTCATCCTAGCTTGCCCCCCAATCCTTAGGTCGTGGACGAGCTAGCCAGAGAACCGATGATTTGTCTTGACCCGTAGGAAAAACTCTTGAGTTGTTGGCGAGTTAGCACTTAAGGCGCTGCCGAGTTAGCATTCGAGTTGTGTATAATTTAGCTCTTGAGTCGTTTACGACCTAGCACTTGAGTCGTCTACGACTTAGCACTTAAGTCGTCTACGACTTAGCACTTGCACTCCTAAACTCTGCTTGAACTTTGAACTGCTGCTTGAATTTCAAACTGTTGAACTCTGCTGCATTCTTTTACAGATTACTTTGACTTGTAGGTTAACAATCTGTTTAATATGATACTTACAGAAAATTGGGACGAATATACTGCCATCGACCGCCCACATCAAATGACAGATTAGTTAATAACAGATAATTAACTTAAATAAATTGTGTGAACGAAGTGCTATCGATTTCAAGTAGAATTTTAAAGCAACACTGAAATAGTCAATTGAAACTGACCAGCCTGCACTAATATTATGCTTGAACTTTAAATTAACAAGTTCTGAAATTACCGTAGTCGATCAATCGTCGACCAGTTTAATTCCAGTTATATTTATTTGTTATTTTTATCAGTTTTGCACGACACTTCACACTTTTAGGAAACGTGCACCTTCATATTTGAATATCCAGTTGCTTGTGTAGAATGACTTCTCAGGAAGAAGATGCAACAGTTCAGACTGGAGAGGCAACTGTTCTTCCAGCTCTACTAGTTAATCCTCCCGAAAGAGTTCCTACCACACTATCATACAAAGTTTTTCGCCAGTTGTGTACTCAGTTTGGCATTGCTGAATCAGATGCCATTCTTCCTGAGAGAAATAACACTGCTGACATAGCACCTTCTGGCTTTGTGACAGTTAACCGACAAATGTGCCTAAGTGGGGGCGTTCCTCCTTTCAATGACTTTTTCCAACAACTTCTTCATCAATTGGCCATTGCTCCATCCCAGCTACACCCCAACGGCTACGCCATTCTAATGGGGTTGTGTGTGCTATTTAGGAGAACACTTGATCGACTTCCGAGCTTTGATGAAATTTGTTACTTATGCTCCTTTACCCGGACCAAAGATCATCCTTCTATTACTGTTGTGAGAAGCGCCCGAAACCGCAAATTAATTGTTGGCCTTCCTGACACTGCTCATGGGTTTCTAACCCAGTTCTTCTTCGTTCGTTCCCCCCGGGGTTTTATGCTGTGTGGAGGGAAGGAAGTAAGATCATCCATCCTTACTTCGTTTGTTATCTGGCCTTTGTGAGACTGACCTGCTAAGTGTTAACTCTGCTTCTTTTTATTTTCAGCGCTGCCTCCTCCCTCTAGGAATCCCAGTCACAAGTCGACTTTTGAGAGGCTTAAGGCCGTGCCGGTTGAGGAGAGAGATATTCAATTTCTGTTGAAAGATGAATTTTTGCATCAGTACGGACTTTTGCATACTTCTCGTTCTACGCGTCCTCATGAAATTCCAGACTCCCCAGCTAGAGCGTTGGATGCCTCAGTTTCTACTAGCACATCCATATCAAAAGGACCTGCTCCTGAGGCTTCGCTAGTGAAGTGTTCCACTTCTGTTGATGCTGCGGGGCCATCTGACAAACTTGCCCAGGTTATCGAGGAAGAAGAGCCTCAGGGATCTTCCCATCATTCACAAGAATCTGGTGAAAAAGCTGAGAAATCCAGTCCTGTTAAGCAGAGCAGGGACGATACTTTCGAAGGACTGAGCGACCTCTTTGCTACTTCGCAAGAGATCTTTAAAGACGATCCTATCACTGCCGGGATTTCTTCTTCAGTAGTTGAAGCTACTTCTACTTTGCAACAGTCGCCGTCGACTCAAGAGTTGACGCTAACTATTACACCCACAACTACTCCCCAATTAAAGAGTGGTTCGTAGATTGATGCGCGTAGTTTGCACATCACACACACTTAGAATTCCTGGCACTTTTATGCTCTTTTTTTTTTTAACATTTAAAAGATTCTCAAGTTTTGTTTCTTTTTTTTTTTAATTTTAGGTTTTCCAATGAAGCGAGGCAGCTCGTACTATAATGACTTTCAGCGATATGGGAAACGCAGCCAGTATGGCTATCAATCCTATCCTCCTGTTCATAGAGAGACTGATGAAGAAAGGGCTGCCCGGAAGGCTCGGGAAAGACGTGATTATGAAGAACGCTTTGGAAGACCAGATAGTCGACATGATTCCTCCCACAGAGAGAGTGACTCCCTTAAACGCAAATCTCATGATGATAGAGGGAAGAGTCACTCCACTGATGACTCGAGCAAACGGGCCAAAATTATTGAGGAGCCAATGCCTGCGCCTTCAGAGAAGATTACTGCTCCTACTTCTTCTCAATCTCCTGCCCCTTCCCCTACTGATATCCAAGCAATCATCAATAGGCCATCTTACCAAGTTGGACCAGGTCCAGCCACTCTTCAATGCCGATTTCCTAATTGGTGTTTAAAAGGAGTTCGCTTTGACCTTGATCTGGTTCCCATAGATAAAAGTGCTATGTTACGGAACCTTGATGCAGTCAGAACCGATATTGAGAGGATGTCATCTTGGCAGAAACTCGTTGATGAGCTCCAAAGGGTGAATAGGGCCAATCTCGAAGCTATGCTTACCATGGAGAATGACAAAACTGAATGGCAAAAGATCCTTAAAAAGCATGATGCAGAAATGAGGAGTATTGCCGATTATAATGAGAAACTTGAGGCGGAAGTTGGGAAACTTAAAGAGGAGCTTGCTACTTCTTCCACTTCTTATTCTCAAAGGGAGAGTGTGCTTCTTCAACAGGTGCGGGATGCTCATGCCGCGCAAAGGGATGCTGAGGCCAAGGCTGATGGGTTGGAGCAGATTATAGAGGGCAACCGCACTGATATTACTCAGTTACGAGGACAAACTGGCCTTCAGGCTGCAGAGATTGAAAAATTGAAAGCCCAGCTATCCAAAGTCGAGAGAGAGCGAGATGAGACTGTTGCGGGTAGAATTGCAGCTGAAGAGGCCCATGAAGCCACCAAAGCTGATATTGGCTCGACATTATTCGATTTCTACTTGCATTGTATATTAGGGCGTGGCAGTCTTGCATTCCTGGGCCCCAAGTATGAGATTACCTTGGCTGAAGTGTGGGAGGCCGCACTAGATATGTTTAAAGGGGCCGGATACACTGAAGAGGAGTTGGAGGTGCACTACTTAGACTTTGAGGCTCGCGCAGCCCTTGCCAGAGGGAAGGAGAAACTTGCCAGATCGCGGGTTGAAATAGTGGGGGAAGAGCATCAAGAAAAAGAAACAAATTTGACTGCTCCTGTCCCTCCTTCAACTTCGGCCGATGCTGGCATTATTGGCTCTAGCTCTTATGTACCGATCCCTGCTCAAACTGATACCGGGGCCAAAATTACTCAAGCCACAGATGAATCGCAAGAGAGTGCTGAAGCTTCGGACTATGAAATTGACGTAATAAAGACAACTTCTGCAGGTAATTCCACTGTAAATTTCGCTCAAGTGGATTGCTCATTTATTTCACATGGGTTTAATGAGCTCCTTGACTATTTTCTCAATCTTGATGAGCCTTCATCTCCTCTCTTTACTGACTTTAACCTCTTTTCTTCTGTAGAGAAAGTATCAAGCACCGCTCAGATTTCTCCTCCTCCGGTTATCCCTCCTCCGTCACCCCAGGTGGCTCCTCCTCCTGCTTCACAGCCCGGGTCGCAAGAGGAACAAATAGAGGCCCTTCATGGTTTAGACGATCCCATCGCTTCGCAAGAGCATAGAGACGAGGGACTTGAGGGAGGTGAGATATCTCCGGAGCGGACTCCTTCTGATGACATAACTTTGTCTAAACTTGCCACTCCAGGAAGTGAGTCTTCCTCAAAGAGGAGGAAAAAGCACGGAACGTCAAAGAGGAGGGGGAAGATAATCACTGTCACTGAAGAGGAGCCAGAAGTTGGACCAGCTGCGCCTACCCTTCCTTCTTCCCTTGTGCCAACTGACCGACATGAAAAGCTAATCATTCGGCCGGGAAAAGGGTCCAAAGGTAGTAAAAAGAAGTGAAGATTTTAGCTTTTTGCCTTTTGTATGTACTGGTCGAGAATTGTGCGGGTACCGGCCCCCGCTTTTCTTTATTTTGAAACCTGTACCTGCATTTCAATTGAATAAAATGATCCTTTGTTTGTACATACTTCTGTTTGAATTTGAGAATGCATTTATTATTCATTTTTGCACAAGCTTATTTATATGATATTGCAGCGGACTTATGGTATGTTGTTTGAGTATTACTTTACTGATGCAGCTATACTATTATACCATGTTGCCCCCATACCTTAAGCTTGCTGCAATATTTTATACTTCGAGGGGACTTGCACTCTTATTTGCTAAAGAATAATTATTTTATTCTTTAAAGAAAATTTTTGTAGAGTACAACTCCCTTCGTATAAGTTTCTACGCTTTGTCGTTCGAAGAAATCACTTTTTTCTTTTGCTTATGTGCATATTTTACCAAGTGAATTCTTCTATGTGGTAAAGCGGACCTCTGAAGGGTACTTTAACTTCTTTTCTTTCTTTCTTTTTTTTTTTAAAGATCATTTTCCAGAGTAGGTAAATTACTCTTCCTTTGAAAGTTAAAGTACGCTTTTGATGAGGATTTTTTTTTTATATACAAAGTTGTACCTCTGAGGAGGGATTTTTCACGTTTCAACACTTGGAAGTCTTATTTCAATCTCGGTGAAACGTGTACCTCCAAAGAGTTGTGCCTTTGAAGAAAGCCTTTTCACGTTTCAACACTTGGAAGTTTTATTTCAATCTTGGTGAAACGTGGGCTTCCGAAGAGGTCTTTCTTCTTGATTGAGCCTTCGAAGAGGTCTTTCCTTTGAATTGTGTCCCCGGGAGGGGGTTGTACCTCTAAGGAGGGATTTTTCACGTTTCAACACTTGGAAGTTTTATTTCAATCTTGGTGAAACGTGTACCTCCAAAGAGTTGTGCCTTCGAAGAAAGCCTTTTCACGTTTCAACACTTGGAAGTTTTATTTCAATCTCGGTGAAACGTGGGCTTTCAGGAAGGTCTTTATTTTGTTTTTGCATTTCAACTTTGGTGAAGTGAAATTCCGAAGAGCGGTTGTTACACTTCAACTCCTGGCGAAATGGGCCTCCGAAGAGGGATTTTATTTTGTTTACATTTCAACTTTGGTGAAGTGAAATTCCGAAGAGCGGTTGTTACACTTCAACTCCTGGTGAAATGGGCCTCCGAAGAGGGCTTTTATTTTGTTTGCATTTCAACTCTGGTGAAGTGAAATCCCGAAGAGCGGTCATAACACTTCAACTCCTGGTGAAATGTGCCTCAGAGAGGGTTTTCATCGCCTGGAAGTTACTCTCTCATGGTTGGAGGGTCATGACTCCTCCAATCTTTTTTGTTGAGTAGAGAACTTTCTTTTTTGTGGCGTATGACCCATTAGAGGTCTTTATCCTCCGAAGAGTTGTGTCTCCGAAGAGGACTTGTGCTGCCGATGATGGCTTTGGTTGTTCCTCTGTTCACTTGCTTATGCCTTTTCAATGATCCTCTGCCCCCTCCTCTTTTTTTTACAAGTAACTTGTTTATTCCAAGGAAGTGCGCTTCATTGTCAGGCAATTTCGTGAGAACGAGCACTAGCTTCTTAATTGGACGTTTGTTTGTTCAAACGGTCTCAATTTATTAACAAAGACCCGTTTCTGTCGAAATCATAGGCCGTTCAATTGAAGTACTTCCTATCTAGGATTTGAATTCAGGGCTTTTGTGACTTGAAATTTGACGAGAATCACTCGGTCTTTTTATGTGCAAGTTTCACTTCCACTGTCTGCAAAAATTTAAATCGACATTTCAGCAATACATTCTATGTACTTTTTTATATCGAAAATAAAGCAAACATGTAATAATAATAAGGAACACAAGATTTATAGTGGTTCGGCCAGGAAATTGGGCCTACATCCACTTTATATTCTTTCATTATTTACTTGCATCAGTTTTACAATTGCTTTCAATTACAAGAATCATACATTCATAATTCTTTTTACAATATTTCAACAAAATTTTCAAGTAAAGTATGGACGCAAATGGTTGCTGTTCCATGCCCTTGGAATTTGATCTCCTTCAACAGTGGTGAGTTTGAATGTGCCGTCAAGAAGCTTCTGACCTATTACATATGGTCCTTCTCAATTTGGCCCAAACACACCTGTCGCTGTCATAATTCTTTTCAGGACTAGGTCTCCAATCTCAAAGCTACGTTGGCGAACTTTGGAATTGAAATGTCTGGCTATTCTTTGCTGATGAGCTGCAATTCTGAGATTAGCCTCATCTCTTTTTTCATCAAGGAGATCTAGCGCTTCAAGCTGTAGCTTTTCGTTTTCTGCTTGATTGAAATGGATTCTTCTGTGTGAAGGGACTTCTATTTCTACCGGAATCATTGCCTCTGACCCGTATGCCAATGAAAACAGGGTGTGCCCAGTCGCAGTTTTGTGAGTGGTTCTGTATGCCCATAGTGCCAGTGGTAGCTTATCGACCCAACCACCTTTTGCTCTTTCAAGTTGCTTCTTGATGGTTGACTTAATAATTTTGTTCACGGCTTCCACCTGCCCGTTTGCCTGCGGATGAGCTACTGCTGAGAAGCCTTTCCGGATTTTGAATCGCTTGCAAAACTCTTGGAATTCTTCACTTTCAAACTGAGTTCCATTATCTGTAATTATTTTTTGAGGCACACCGTATCTGCAAATGATGTTTTTAGTCACAAAACTTATCATCTTCTTTGAGGTGATAGTGGCCAGTGGTTCAGCCTCTGCCCACTTAGTAAAATAATCTACAGCAACAATGGCATATTTAATTCCAGATTTGGCAGTTGGTAACGATCCTACAAGGTCGATTCCCCATATCGCAAACGGCCATGGACTGACCATCTGTGTGAGTTCAGTGGAAGGAGCTCTAGGAATTTTGGCGAATCTTTGACATCTGTCACATTTTCGGGAATACTCCGCTGCATCTCGATTAATTTCTGGCCAATAATATCCGTACCGGAGAATTTTCTTTGCTAATGTTTGGCCACCAGAATGATCGCCACATTCTCCTCCGTGTACCTCTGCTAAGATTGCTTTAGACTCTTCCATGGATACACATCGAAGTAATGGCATTGAAAATCCCCGTCTGTATAACCGGCCATCCTGGATTACGTATCGAGAGGCTTTTCTCAGTAGCTTTTGTCGTTCTTTTGAGTTCCCTGGTAAGGATCCATTGAGCAGATATTCTATTATCGGAGTCATCCATGATTCTTGCTCTTGAGACATGCTCATGATCCAATCAATGTCCATCTCATCAATGCTAGGAGTCGACAGGACCTCCACTGGAGTTAGCCCCAGAAATTGAGCTTCGCCTGTGCTCGAATACTTCGCGAGAGAATCTGCTTTCATGTTTTCTTCTCGAGGAATGTGGCTTATCATGTAATGATCGAAATCACCCAGGAGTTCCCAAGCCTTTGACAAGTAGGCGGGCAGATTCCCCCCTTTCGCTTGGAATTCCTTTTTGACTTGGCATACAATAAGCTGAGAATCACTGAATATCTGTAGCGCTCGGATGTTTAATTCTTTAGCAATCCTTAAGCCAGCGATAAGGGCTTCGTATTCTGCTTCATTGTTTGTTGAAGGAAATTCCAATCTTAGTGCATAGCATAATGATCGACCTTCAGGAGTCTCAAGTACAACTCCGGCTCCAGAACAGTAGTCGTTTCTCGCACCATCGACATATAACTTCCACTGGATAGGGGAATTGTCGACCGTTTCTTCCTCACTGTTACCCTTATCTGTAAATTCTGCAATGAAATCCGCTAAAGCTTGTCCATTGATTGCTTTCCGGGGATGATAAGTGATGTCATACTGACTGAGTTCAATATTCCACTTTAGAAGACGACCCGAAGTTTCAGGGCGAAACAGGACTTGCTTTAAAGGTTGATCAGTGAGGACTCTGATAGGATGAGCTTGAAAATATTGCCTCAATTTCCTAGACGCAATTAGTAAGCAATAGGCGAGTTTTTCCAACTTAGAGTAATTCATCTCTGCCCCAGTGAGTCTTTTGCTGATATAGTAAACTGGATGTTGAATCCTTTTGTCTTCCCGTATCAGCGCTGCACTTAAAGCGTGAGATGATACTGCCATGTATATAAGAAGATCCTCGCCATCGCCAGGCCTAGAAAGTATTGGAGGCGTCTCCATATGGCGAATCAATTCATCAAAGGCTTTTTGGCATTCGGGAGTCCAATCGAAATTTTTCTTTCCTTTCTTTAGGGCGTCAAAGAATGGGATGCATTTATCTGTGGCTTTGGAAATGAACCGACTCAAGGCGGCAACTTTTCCATTGAGACTTTGCAATTCCTTCTTTATTCTAGGAGCTTTGACTTCTTTCAAGGCAGTAATTTGAGCTGGACTAGCCTCAATGCCCCTAGCGCTGACGATAAACCCTAAGAACTTTCCGGACTCGACCCCAAACGTACATTTCAGAGGGTTAAGCTTCATTCTGTATTTCCGGAGGACTACGAACATTTCTGCCAAGTGTTCAATGTGATCCGCTGCTTTCTTAGACTTTACTAACATGTCGTCGACGTAGACTTCCATAGTTTTGCCCAATTGCGGTTTGAACATAGCATTAACAAGTCTTTGGTAGGTTACCCCTGCATTCTTCAATCCGAAGGGCATAACTCTGTAGCAATAAAGACCAACATCGGTGATAAAGCTCGTGTCCTCCTGATCCGGTTCATGCATCATGATCTGGTTATATCCGGAGTAGGCATCCATGAAAGATAACAATTCATGCCCCGCTGTTCCATCTACCAGTTGATCGATCCTGGGTAAAGGAAAGCAATCTTTGGGGCAGGCCTTGTTCAGATCTGAAAAATCGATGCACACTCTCCATTTTCCATTAGCTTTCTTAACCAACACAGGATTTGAAACCCAATTCGGATATGTAGATTCTTTGATGAAGTTATTTTCCATGAGTCGATCAATTTCCTCTTTTAATGCTGCTGACCTTTCTGGACCTTGGGTTCTTCTTTTCTGTTTTACTGGTGTAAACTTTGGGTCAATATTCAGAGCGTGTACTGCAACTTCTGGAGATATTCCACACATATCAGCATGAGTCCAAGCGAAGACATCCAGATTTGCTTTCAGGAAAGATATCAAGATATTCTGAATTGACACATTAAGTTGTGAACCCACATTCAACACCTTATTTGGGTCCTTCGGGTCAACAGGTACCGGTACTGTCGTTTCAACCGGCACTACTCTATTCTCCCCTGCACTGGCTTTTCTGGGATCCATCTCTTTCCGTGCCCCGCTATGCTCGCCAGTGCAGGGTCCGCCCTGTAACTGCTACAAGGCTGGCTCTTTGATGCGGACCGGGGCGGCCGCATCCTTTCCCATTTCCCTTTTTCTTGACTCTCGCAACTCTATCAAATAGCACTCTCGCGCAGCATTTTGATCCCCTTTTATAACTCCTACTCCATTGTCTGTAGGGAATTTAATAGTGAGGCACCACGGGGCTAGGATAGCTTTGAACGCTGCGAGCGTTGGACGGCCAAGGAAAGCATTATAAGCAGAAAATTCATCGACAATCACAAATGTTTGCTTGCGGACTACTTTCCTTTCTCCTTCCCAAAGTTCTACAAGCAGATCGATGGTTCCTATTGGTTGCTTTGGCTCCCCAGTGAAGCCAGCGATCTTCTGCGATGAGGCTTGTACATCGACCATTGGGATTTTCATTTGGTCGAATGTCTTCTTGAAGAGGATATTACATGATGCTCCGCAGTCAATGAGAACTCTTCTGACAATGGCCGGTCCGATACCAGCTGAGATGACCAAGGGATCTAGGGTAGGAGCTTCGATACCTGTGGAATCTCTGGCTCTGAAAATAATATCATCACTGAAAGTTTTCTATTGTTTCAGGGGCATAGTGTCTTCTAAAACAAAGACGTCTTCTTCGGCTGGAACATATTTCAAAGCCCTGGTATATCTCTCCATCTCACCCCAGCTCTTGCCAGTTGGGTGAGGTCCTCCTGTAATGACATTGATAATGGGCCTTCCAGATTCATGCCCCGTAGCTTTCTCACCTATCCTAGGTTGATGAACAGGAGTTTGTTGCCCCTGACTTGACGATGCAGGATTGTTGCTATTCTTTTTCACAAATTGCTGCAGCTTGTTTTCTCTTAGAAATTCTTCAATCAGATTTTTCAACTGGCGGCATTCATCGGTCTCATGACCGGGTTGATTATGGAAGCGGCAGAACTTCCCACTTTGTATAGCCTTTTTCCCGGTCCTCAAAGGGATAGGTTTAGGGAAGTCAACCGAATCTTTAATGGCAAGGTAGATACGCTCCGGCGTATCTGATAAAGGAGTATACTCTGATGGCTTGAAGGATCGGGGCTTCTTCAGATTACTCTGTTTCTTCCCATTGTTATTTTCCCTTTTTTGTCCTACAGATTCATTCTTGCGTGGAGCAACAGTGTTATCTTCAGCTTTTTCCGACACTGCCTTTACCGGTACAAGACGGCTTTTCAGGCGTATGAATTCATCTGCCTTTTTGTAGAACTTTTCGAGGGAGGTTGGCTCTTTCATGTTTAGCCATTTCCCAAATTCGCTCGACTTATCAATAACCCTCATCAGATAAGTCAATATCATTCGCGGTTCAGCATTGTCCACCTCTGCCAGCGCTATATTAAAGCGGTTCAAGAAAGATCTGATAGATTCACCAGGATTCTGTTCTATACTTGACAATGACATGATGTCCTTGGCCTTTGAAGCATATAGTCTGAACTGTTCCTTGAACTTTCGGGTCAAGTCTGAAAACTGATCAATAGATCGGACTGGCAACTTGGTGAACCACAGTAGAGCCACACCTTCAAGGTATACAGGGAAATATCGGCACTTTATCTCGTCAGAGGCTCTGGCACCTGTCATGTGCCAATCATATTTATACAAGAATTCATTCGGATTACTTGTCCCTTTGTAAGCTGGGATAGTTGGAGGGACAAACTTCCTTGGAAATTCCGCCTTTAAGATTTTCTCAGTAAATGGAGTTTTACTTGGGGCGAAACCCCATTCTTTCTCATCTTCAACCCTTTGCATACTTTCTTTCATGATTTGCCAAACCATTCCAGAAAGATACTCCTCATCATGTCGAGTTCCAGATCCACCAACCTCAGGAAGCGTTTGCTCAAAGGGACTGGCAGCCCTTTCTGGAGCATTCCTTTCATTAGCATCATGAATGTTGCCAGCATAATTCCTTCCATTACCAGCCGGTTGATTGTTTGCCCCGAGCAAATCATTCAACTTATTCAGAATTAGAGCATTTTGGGCACTCTGAGCCTCTAATTGTGCATTCTGGGCGTTTATCTGCTGGTTCAGCCCTAATATTACAGCATCCAACTCCGCTTTCATAACCGCAACAGACGTAGTGGGTTGATTAGGTACAGGGGAAGCGGATGTTCCCTCTTGAACGTTCCCAGATCTGACAGATCTACTCTTCCTTCCAGGAGCCATAATCTCAGACAGACTTCTGGTTTTCAAGGAAATTCTCTCTACAATTCTCTGTGAAGCA
The DNA here is from genome assembly GCA_030765085.1 of Allium cepa. Classification (NCBI taxonomy): domain Eukaryota; kingdom Viridiplantae; phylum Streptophyta; class Magnoliopsida; order Asparagales; family Amaryllidaceae; genus Allium; species Allium cepa. The sequence goes on along the minus strand of CM060931.1, from coordinate 749,003,837 downwards.
ATGATGATAATTTTTCCTGAGTTCAAGTTCTCAGTGAAAGCATCAAAAATGTTAACGCTAAAATTTGAACGCTAACACCCCGGTGTATGAGTTGTAGTTGTGAAAGCACCACCCGACAACTCGGGAACAGATTACAAGCAGATAATAGCAGAAAAGCGGTAAACAACAACAATTTTATAGTGGTTCGGCTTAAGGGTATAGCCTACGTCCACTTTAAGTACTTTTATTAATAATCTCGTTACAAGCTGATACAATTCTTCCCAAGTACAATACACTTTGAATTACAAGAGACTTAGAACAAGTAGCCTAAACTTCGATGAAGATGAGAGTTTTCGAATCCATGTTGGATGTATGTGATCTCTTCTTGAAGTTGTTTGCAGCGTTCTTAGTGTCTTGAGAGCTTCAAGTGTTAAATTGGTTCGGAATGCAGCAGAGTATCGGCGCTTGAAGAGAGTGAGCAAAAAGTCCTTTGAATGTTGGAGGTGGCCTTGTATTTATAGGAGTTTTCAGCCTTAAGTCGTGAGTCGTACCCGGCTCATGCCTGACTCGTGGCCGAGTCAAATTAGGTTGTGGCCGACTCATAGAATCATCCCTTCATTCCTCCAATGCTTATTCCTCTGCTGGATTTTATGACAAGTCTTGAGTCGTGTCCGAGTCAATCTTCCTTGGCATAGGCATTGTGGCAATGGGTTACGACTTAACGACTTTAAGTCGTGGGCGAGTCATGGTGAGTCGTCTCATGCTAACTCAAGGCCGAACTACTGGCTCGGTCCAAAGAGATAAGTCGTTCTCGAGTCAACCGAACATAACTCCTTTTATGCTAGCATAAGTCGTATACGACTCATCACGGCCGTAGCTAGTCAACGAGTTATCTTATTTCAGCATGGTTTTGAACTTGTCCCTGAAGCCTTAGGTCGTATCACCTTTTAAGTCGTAAACTTTCATGAGTCGTTAATGTCTTACCTTGCTGGCCTTCCTTACCCGTCAGATCCCCTGAGTCGTACAATCTTTCCTTGAGTCCTTTAAGTCGCCTTGGACTTTAGGTCGTTAACTCGTTGAGTCGGGGACTAGATGAGTAGCTGAGGTTGTTGAGCCGAGGTCTTGCTGAGTCGGCCTTTTCTTACGAACCACTAATCCCTTGAGTCGTATATCCAATGAGTCGGTAAGGACCTCAAGTGGATGAGTCGGGATCAGATGTGTCGGTCCTAGATGAGTCGGATCTAGATAGATGAGTCGTTCTTCCCTCTACATGGATGAGTCGGTATTAGTTGAGTAAATGAGTCGGTCCAAGTTTCAGCGGGGTTAACAGTGTTGTAATTGAAGAATTATTGCAAGACTTGTAATTGACTCAATAATAGAAGAGATTAAGTGGACGTAGGCTTGACTTTGAGCCAAACCACTATAAAAATTGTTGTCTCTTTACTATTCTCTGCCTTTTTTTAGTTCCCGTACCAACGGGTGATGCTTTCGCTACATCACAACTCACACAGGGGTGTTAGCGTACATTTTGCGTTAACATCTTTGGTGCTTTCATTGAGAGCCGAACTCAGAAGTGCTCTCATCATTACTTCGTAAAGATTTTTTGAAAGACTCTCCTTAGGAACCAGAAGTCTATCTGAAATTATGGCTCCTGGAAGAAAAAGGAGATCTACTAGATCTGGAGATGCTTGTGACAACACCGCCACTTCTCCCGCGTCAAATGAAGCGGCTCCTGGTGTTGGAATCGTAAGGGTGGAATTGGATGTTGTAGTGTCTGGGTTGTATCAACAAATGGAAGCCCAGAACACTTTGATGTTGGACAGGATAAATGCTTTGTTTGGAGTTAACCGGCAACCAGAAAATAATGAAGTAACCTTTGCCGAAGATGTTCATGATTCCCGAGGGAAAAGTATTCCTCAGAGGGCAGCTGGCACCGCCGAAGGGGCACCTCCCTAAGCCGGAGGTTCAAGGCTGCAGCCAACTCTTCGTGAACGTTTATTTAGGCAAACTTCCAAAAAAGTAGCTGATGTCTGTCCCGTGGAGCCTCTAAACGATGAGGAGTACCTTTCGGGAATGGTTCGACAAATTATGAAAGAGAGCATGCAAAGGGAGCAAGATGAAAGTGACCGGGGGTTTGCTCCAAGCAAGACTCCTTTTACTGAAAGAATTCTGAAAGCTGAATTTCCGAAGAAGTTTGTTCCCCCACTATTCCAGCTTATCGGGGGACAAGCGATCCTAACAAGTTCTTATACAAGTATGACTGGCATATGACAGGCGCCAGAGCAACAGACGAGATCAAGTGCAGATAATTTCCTGTGTACTTGGAGGGAGTGGCCCTGCTTTGGTTTACGAAGCTGCCAGCTCGATCCGTGGATCAGTTCTCCGACCTAACTCAGAAATTCAAAGATCGGTTCAGGTTATATGCTTTAAAGGCCAAGGATATAATGTCACTATCCAGCCTCGAACAAAGCACCGGAGAGCCTATCAAATCTTTCTTAAACCGCTTTAATATAGCTTTGGCCGAAGTTGATAATGTAGAGCCTCGGATGATTCTGACTTACTTGATGCGAGCTATTGACAAATCAAGTGAATTCGAAAAATGGCTAAAGATGAAAGAGCCAAATTCACTTGAGAAGTTCTACAAGAAGGCTGATGAATTTATGAGCTTAGAAAGCCTTCTTGTGCCGGCAAAAGTAGTCATGACTGAAGTTGAGAATAACAATGTTGTTTATAACAAAAAGGAATCTGGTGGCCAGAAGAGGGAGAATGACGTTGGAAAAAAGCAGAGAGATGTGAAGAAAAATCGCTGCTTTAGACCTTCAGATTTTACTCCCTTAACTGATACTCCAGAAATATCTTTTTCGCAACCAAGGATGCTGTTGAATACCCCAAACCACCTGAGATGAAACCTGGGAAAAATGTTGTGCATAATGGGAGATTCTGTCGGTTCTACGATCAGCCTGGCCATGACACTAATGAATGTCGCCATTTAAAGAATTTGATTGAAGAGTTGTTGAGACAGAATAAACTACAACAATATGTGAAGAGAAATAGAAACGACCCAACTTTATCTGCTCAGGGGCAACAAGTTCCTACTCACCAACCCTGTTCAGGTGAGAGGACTGCAGCGCAGGAATCTGAGAGGCCTGTCGTTAATGTCATCACGGGGGTCCTCACCCAGCGAGCAGAAGTTGGGGTGAGATGGAAATATATGCTCACGCTTTGAGATATGCCCCGGCGGAAGAAATGTTTTTGTCTTGGAAGATGCTGCTCCTTTAAAACAGCAAAGAACTTTTAACGATGACATCATATTCCGTGCTAGAGACTCTATTGGTGTTGAGGCTCCCACCATGGATCCCTTGGTGATATCTACAGGCATAGGACCAGCCATTGTAAGAAGGGTGCTTGTTGACTGCGGCGCCTCTTACAATGTCTTCTTCAGAAGGACACTTGATTAGATGAAAATTCCCATGGCTGATGTCCAAGCTTCCTCACAGAAAATTGTTGGGTTCACTGGAGAACTAAAACAGCCTATTGGGACTATTGACTTATTTATAGAGCTTGGAGAAGGGGAAAGGAAGGTGGTCCGAAAACAAACTTTTGTGATTGTTGATGAATTCTCTGCTTACAATGCCTTCTTGGGTCGACCGACTCTTGCCGCTTTCAACGCTATTCTCACCCCATGGTGTCTGACTATGAAGTTTCCAACTGATAATGGCGTCGGTGTTGTGAAGGGGGACCAAAATGTCGGGCGAGAATGCTATCTCATAGAGTTACGCGAGGCAAAGAAGAGAGAAATGGGTAAGGGTGCGGCAGCTCCACTCCGCATCAAAGAACCCACCTTGTAGCAATTATGGGGTGGATCCTGCACTGGTGAGCATAGTGGTGCACGAAAAGAGATTGATCCCAGAAAAACTAGTGCAAGGGAGAGTAGAGTGGTGCCGGTGGAAGTGACGGTGCCAATATCTGTTGACCTGAATGATCCAAACAAGGTGCTGAATGTGGGTTCACAACTCGGTGTGAGGGTTCAGAATATGTTGATATCATTATTGAAATCAAACTTGGATGTATTCGCTTGGAGTCATGCTGACATGTGTGGAATATCTCCAGAAATCGCAGTACATGCTTTGAATATTGATCCAAAATTCACACCCGTAAAGCAGAAAAAAAGAACCCAGGGACCTGAAAGGTCGGTAGCATTAAAAGAAGAAGTAGATCGGATCATGGAAAATGGCTTCATCAGAGAATCCACTTATCCAAATTGGGTTTCTAATCCGGTGTTGGTTAAAAAAGCAAATGAAAAGTGGAGAGTATGCATCGACTTTTCAGACTTGAACAAACCATGCCCCAAGGACTGTTTCCCATTACCCAGGATTGATCAGTTGGTGGATGGAACAGCCGGGCATGAATTATTGTCTTTTATGGATGCTTACTCAGGAAATAATCAAATCATGATGCATGAGCCAGATCAGGAGGACACGAGCTTCATCACTAATGTTGGTCTTTACTGCTATAAAGTCATGCCCTTCGGACTAAAGAATGCGGGGGCAACTTATCAAAGACTTGTTAACGCCATGTTCAAACCCCAGATTGGCAAGACTATGGAAGTATATGTTGATGATATGTTGGTGAAATCGAAGAAGGCAGTAGACCACATGGATCATTTGGCAAAAATGTTCGCGGTCCTCCGAAAGTATGGGATGAAGCTAAATCCTATGAAATGTTCATTCGGGGTAGAGTCCGGAAAATTCTTGGGTTTCATTGTGAGTTCTAGGGGCATTGAAGCTAATCCTGCTCAGATTACTGCTTTAAGAGAAGTCAAAGCCCCTAGGACAAAGAAGGAATTGCAAAGCCTCAACGGGAAAGTCGCTGCTTTGAGTCGGTTTATTTCCAGGGCCATTGATAAATGCATTCCCTTCTTTGACGCTCTGAAGAAAGGAAAGAAAAACTTTGAATGGACTCCTGAATGTCAGAAAGCTTTTGATGAACTGATTCGTCACATGGAAATGCCTCCAGTACTTTCTAAGCCCAGCAATGGTGAAGATCTTTTCATATATTTAGCAGTTTCATCTCATGCTCTCAGTGCAGCATTGGTACGGGAAGATGCAAAAGTTCAGCGCCCGGTTTATTACATCAGCAAAAGATTCACTAGGGCAGAGATGAATTATTCAAAGCTGGAAAAGCTCGCCTACTGTCTGTTGATTGTTTCCAGAAATTTGAGGCCATATTTCCAAGCTCATCCTATTAAAGTCCTCACTGATCAACCTCTAAAGCAAGTCCTATTTCGCCTTGAAACTTCGGGTCGTCTTCTGAAGTGGAATATTGAACTCAGCCAATACGATATCACCTACCATCCCCGAAGAGCAATCAATGGACAAGCTTTAGAAGATTTCATTGCAGAATACATAGATAAAGGTGACCGTGAGGAAGAGGTGACTGATGACATCCCGATCCGATGGAAATTATATGTTGATGGTGCAAGAAATGACTATTGTTCCATGGCTGGGGTTGTGCTTGAAACCCCTGAAGAGCGGTCATTGTGCTATGCGTTGAGATTAGAATTTACTTCGACAAATAATGAAGCAGAATATGAAGCTCTTGTTGCCGGCTTGAAGATTGCTAAAGAACTGAACATCAAAGTATTGCAGATCTTCAATGATTCACAGTTTATTGTATGCCAAGTCAAGAAAGAGTTTCAAACTAAAGGAAAAAATCTGCCTGCTTACTTGTCAAAGGCCTGGGAGATTCTCAATGATTTTGATCATTATACAATAAGCATATACCCCGAGAAGAGAACATGAAGGCAGATTCTCTCGCAAAATATTCAAGCTCTGGTGAAGGTCAATTATTAGGATTGGTCCCTGTGGAAGTCTTGTCAGCTCCAAGTACTGATGAGATGGATATTGGCCGGATTATGGCTGTATCTCAAGAGCAAGAGTCGTGGATGACCCCGATCAAGGAATATCTACTCAACGGCTCCCTGCCAGAAAACTCAAAAGAGCGTCAGAAGCTGTTAAGAAAAGCCCCGTGATATGTAATTCAAAACGGCTGGTTGTACAGACGAGGATTCTCGATACCATTACTCCGATGTGTAACCAAGGAAGAGGCTAAGACAATTTTAGCTCAAAAGCACGGAGGAGAGTGTGGGGATCATTCAGATGGCCAAACTCTAGCAAAGAAAATTCTCCGCTATGGGTAGTTTTGGCCAGATATTAATTGAGACGCTGCTAGCTACTCCCGAAAGTGTGACAGATGCCAGAGATTTGCAAAAATCCCAAGAGCACCTTCCACCGAGCTAACACAGATGGTTAGTCCATGGTCATTCGCCATTTGAGGGATAGATCTCATTGGGCCTTTGCCAACTGCCAAGTCTATGCTTTTGTTGTTGTTGATTATTTTACTAAATGGGCTGAATCTGAACCATTGGCTAATATTACCTCTAAAAAGATGATAAACTTTGTGACTAAGAATATCATTTGCAGGTATGGTGTGCCTCAGAAGATAATCACAGACAATGGTACCCAATTCGAAAGCGAAGAATTCCAGGCCTTTTGCAAGCGATTCAAGATCCAAAAAAGCTTCTCAGCAGTGGCTCATCCGCAGGCAAACGGGCAAGTGGAAGCAGTGAACAAAATTAACAAATCAACCATCAAAAAAAGGTTGGAAAAAGCAAAAGGTGGTTGGGTCAATAAGCTGCCACTAGCACTTTGGGCATACAGGACTACCCACAAGACTGCGACCGGGCACACTCCATTCTCATTAGCATATGGATCAGAAGCAATGATTCCAGTGGAAATAGAGGTCCCCTCACGCAGGAGAATTTATTTCAACCAAGCTGAAAATGAAAAGCTGCAACTTGAAGCACTTGATTTGCTTGATGAAAGAAGGGAAGAGGCTAAGCTCAGAGTTGCAGCCCATCAGCAAAGGATAGCCAGGCACTTCAATTCTAAAGTCCGGCAATGCAGCTTTGAAATTGGGGATCTGGTCTTGAAAAGGATCATGACAGCAACAGGTGTGTTTGGGCCAAACTGGGAAGGGCCATACGTTATAGGCAAAAAACTTCTTGATGGCACTTTCAAACTCACAACTATCGAAGGAGATCCAATTCCGAGAGCCTGGAACAGCAATCACTTGCGTCCACATTTTACTTAAAAGCTATGCTTAAATTTGTAAAATGATTATGGATGTATCATTCTTGTATTGTAAGCCATTGTAAAATCAATGCGAACCAATACTAAGAACTATAAAGTGGATATAGGCCCAGTTCTTGGCCGAACCACTATAAATCTTGTGTTCTCTACTACTATAAAATGCCTGTCTCATTTCGATGCGCAAATATCTTAAATATATTGCTAAAAATGTCGATTTAATATTGCAGGCTATCAAAGCAAAGCTTACATATTCAACACATCACAAGGCCAAGCGATTCCTACAAATCACTCAACAAACAAATGTCAAGCCACAAAAATTCCAGATTCGATTCCTACATAAGAAGTGCTTCTCACAAACAGTTGGTGATTCCACAAGGGGCACCTTCCCAAAGCGAAGGTTCCAGGCCCTTGCTAACTGATTGCGATCATTTTGTGCAAACGGACATCCGGTTAAGTAGCTTGCGCCCACCCCGTGGATTCACTTAACAATGAAATACACTTCTCTAGAAAAAACAAATAACTTGCAAAAGAAGGGAACATGTGCTTGGAAATGATAACAAGGAATCGCTGAGGGGCAGATGGTGAAAAGACATGGGCAAACAGACAAAAGACAGCCATAATGGAACCTTGTCTCTCAACCAAAAAGGTTGGTGGGGCCACCAAAGGGGCACCTTCCCGAAGTGAAGGTTGCAGGCCCTTGCTAGTTAATTGTGATCGTTTGTGCAAATAAACATCCAGTTAGGTAGCTTGCGTCTGCTGCGTGGACCCGCTCAACTGTGAGATGCAACCTTCCAAGCAAACAAAACAAAAAGGCCTTCTTCAGAGGCACAAAAATCCCTCTTCGGAGGCACAAATAAAGCCCTCTTCGAAGGCACAAATAAAGCCCTCTAACGAGGCACACAAATAAAGCCCTCTAACGAGGCATGCAAAAAAAAGCCCTCCAACGAGGCACGCCCAAAAATGAAATGCTTTTCTCAAAGGTTGGTGGAACCGCCAAAGGGGCACCTTCCCGAAGTGAAGGCACCGGGCCCTTGCTAACAAATTGAGATCGTCCGTACAAACGAACATCCAATTAGGTAGCTTGCGTCCGCCCGTGGATCCATTTAACTGCGAGAAGTAACTTTCAGGCAAATAAATAAAGCCCTCTAACGAGGCACGCAAAGAAAGCCCTCTAACGAGGCACGCCCAAAGATGAAATACTTTTCTCAAAGGTTGGTGGAACCACCAAAGGGGCACCTTCCTGAATTGAAGGCATCGGGCCCTTACTAACAAATTGTGATCGTACGTACAAACGAACATCCAATTAGCTAGCTTGCGTCCGCCCGTGGATCCATTTAACTGCTAAAAGTAACTTTCAGGCAAATAAATAAAGCCCTCTAACAAGGCACACAAAAAAGCCCTATTCGGAGGCCCAAAAAAACAAAAAAAAACTAAAAGCCCTCTTCGGAGGCACACTTCTACTCTCAAGGGAAGATCAATTTCTCCATAATGAGAACATTCTTGCCCAAAAAGTTGAAGTGCCAAATCAAGGCCTTCTTCGGAGGCCCGCTTCACCGTGCAGGGGAATCCACTTCTCAAAAATAAAAAGTGACCATCTTCGAAAGTTGAAGTGTAAAAACTTTTTCGAAAAAAAAAAGAGAGAAGACTTCTCCAATACAAAGAACACTCTAGTAGAGCAGAATAATATTTCCTCAAGATGGAAGAATTATTCTCCAAAGTAAGAGTACAAGTCTTCTCAAAATGGAAGAATTGTTCTCCAAAGTAAGAGTACAAGTCTTCTCAAAATGGAGAAGATTGCAATAAGCCGTCGTATGGGGGCAATATAATATAGCTACATTAATAAAAGCAACGCTCAAGCAACATACCACGAGCTCACTGCAATATCACACAAAGAAAATAAAGAAACTTGTGTGAAAATAATGAATAAATGCATTTACAAATACAGACAAAAGATTGTACAAGTAAAAAGAGTCATTTTATTCCATACTATAAAAGATTTGTATACATATGCAGGTTTCAAAAAGCGGGGGCCGGTACCGGCACAATCTCCAGTCAATACAAGTCTTTAAATACAAGCAAAAAGAAAAAAAGCAGAACAAGAAGGATAAAGCCGGATCCGTTACTTCTTCTTCCCGCCGCCTTTGGAGCCCTCGCCTGGCCTAATGGTTAATTTCTTGAGTCGGCTTGAACGAGTCGGGGAAAGAGGAGAAAGAGGTGCAATTGGGTCCTCTTCCGCTTTCTCATCGCTAGCAGAAGTGCCCTTCCTTTTCTTCGAAATTCCATGCTTTCTCCTCTTCTTTGAAGAAGATTCGCTGCCCGGAGTGATAAGATCAATCAGCTTTGTATCATCGGTAGTAAATTCCTCCGGGGTACTCTCACCCTCCTCGAGTTCTTTAGCTTTCTGCTCTTGTGAAGCGACCGGGTAATCTAAGCCTTGAAGAGCTCCTATTTTGTTCTTCTTGCGACCCCGGTTGAGAAACAAAAGACGGAGCAATTTGAAGAGATGGAGGGGCAATAGCTGGAAGAGGCGAAGCCTGTACAACACTTGTTGTTTTCACTACAGAAGAAGAAGAGTTAAACATCAGTATTTCTTGCAAAGAGAGGAGATAGTGGCACGTCAAGATTTAAGTAATAAGCAAGAAGTTCATCGAGCTCATGTGAAGTAAACAAGTAGTCCACTTGTGCTAGATCAGTGTTGAAGTTACCTGGAGAGGTTGGCTTTATCACGTCAATTTCAAAATCTTGGGCTTCGGTGTCTTCTTGGGCCTTGTCTTCGGCATGGGCAGTTGTAGTTTCGGTCTCAGCTTTGGCAGGAGACGGAGAGTGGGAACTGGAGCCAATAATATCGACGTCAACCGAAGCCGAAGGACGAGTTGGGTCGGTCAAAGGTGCCTTCCCTAGATGCTCTCCTTCCCCCGCTTCGGCTCGTTCCTTGGCAAGTTGTTCTTTCCCTCTGGCAAGGGCAGCACGACCCTCATCATCCAAAAAATAAGCCTCAAGACCGTCCTCAGCGTAGCCTGCGCCTTTAAGCATTTCAACTTCCTTCCACACTTCAGCCAGAGTAACCTCATACTTTGGGCCTAAAAATGAAAGACTGCCATGCCCCAAGACGCTGTGAATATAAAAATCGAATAGAGTGGAGCTGACGTTGGCCTTAGTCGCCTCATGTGATTGTTCAGCTGTTGCTTTTCCAGCGATGGCCTCGTCACGCTCCTTTTCAACTTTAGAAAGCTGGGCCTTTAACATTGCAATCTCCAAATCTTAGGAGTTAGTCTTTTCCCGCAGCTGAGCAACATCATTGCTGTAGAGTTCCACGATTTTCCGCTGCGCCTCAAGTTTAGCCTCAGCATCTCGTTGACTAGCATGGGCGTCTCTTACTTGATTTTGAAGAACCTCTTCCTTTGAGTATATAAGTGGAAGAGGTGGCAAGATCATCTTTAAGCTTCTTGACTTCAGCCTCAAGTTTCTCGTTATAGGCGGTGATGCTCTTCATCTCCGTATCATGCTGGTCAAGAACTTTTTACCACTTAGACTTATCGCTTTCCATGGTCAGCATAGCCTCGAGATTTAAATGATTTACTTTTGAAGCTCATCAACTAGTTTTTGCCAGCCGGACATTCTTTCGATATCAAGCTTGACAGCGTCGAGATTTCTTAGCATGGCCTGTTTATCAATTGGAACCAAGTCCAGATCAAAGCATACTCCTTTCAAGCACCAATGCGGAAATCGGCTTTGGAGTGCAGGCGGAGGCTTCTCAACTTGATAAGGAGGCCTATTAATGATTGTTTGAATTTCAGCTCTTTTAAGGGCAGGAGAGCTAGAAGGGATGTCTAGAGAGATAGAAGCAGTAGGCACTTGATAAATTTCAGATGTAGATTTTTCGCTAAGCTTGGATCGCTTGCTTGAATCTTCAGCTTCATGACTCTTTCCCTTATCGTCATGAGATTTTCTCTTATGGGAGTCATCATCCCTCTGGTGAGAGTCATGTCGGTCATCTCTTCTTCCATAACGCTCCTCATTAGCCTGCCTTTCGCGAGCTTTCCTAGCTGCTCTTTCCTCATCGGTCTCCCTAGGGGTCATAAGAATCACGCCTCGCATAGCGTTGAAAGTCATCGTAATATGAGCCGCTGCGTCCCATGGGAGAACCTGAAAGTGAAAAAGAGACAAAGTTTAGAAATCTTCGAAATAAAGAAGCTAAGTGCACATAATTGCCAAAAATCCTAAGTGTGTGTATGGCATGCGAACTACGCGCGTCAAACTACAAACCACTCTTCGGCTTAGGAGTGATGTCAGCTTTTGCAGCAGGAGTCAACTTTTGGGTTGACGGAATTGATCGCAAAAAGGATGTCGCCTCGATTGTTGGAGAAACAAGCTTAGAGGTGATGATGTCATCTTTAAAGAGCTCTAGGGAAGTCACCATAAGATCGCTCAGTCCCCTAAAGACATCATCACCATCGTGCCCAAATGAATGGGGCATATCATCAGTGCCTTCTTCAGCACACTTTGCACTCTTTGTGACGGAACTTTCTTTCTCAGCTCCCTCATCAGCTTCTCCAGTAGCCATCCCAGAACGTTGAGGAAATTCCTCTTCTTCAATAACTGGGGGAAGTTCAAATTTGCCAGATAATCCCACACCATCAACGGAATTGGAGCATTTCACTAATGAAGCCTCTACAATAGGTTCCTTCGGTGTGAATTACTTTACGGAGGGTGGGGCATCTGATGCTTCTGCTTGAGAATTAGGGGCATCACGGGACTGAATGGATCGATAAGAGTGCAAAAGTCCAAATTGGTGCAAAAACTCGTCTTTCAGCAGAAACTTAATACTTCTCTCATCAATAGCTACGGCATTCAATCTTTCGAAAGTCGGTTTGTGACTAGAATCTTTAGAGGGAGGAGGAAGTGCTGCAAAAGTAAAGAAGGAAGTTAGCACTTGACGACTCGAATTTTGAAAGGCTCGGAAATGAAATGAAGTGAACGGAGATAAGTAGTCTTACTTCCTACTCTCTAGATACTGTAGAATACCGGGGGGCAGCGGACAAAGAAGAACTGGTTTAAAAACCTGTGAGCACTTTCGGGAAGATCCGTAATCAGTTTGCGGTTTCTTGCACTCCTTACAAGAGTGATGGAAGGGTGATCTTTGTTCCTCCCAAATGAACACAAATAACAGATCTCCTCGAAGCTTGGGAGGCGGTTAAGCGTCCTCCTAAACAGTATGCACAACCCCATCAAAATGGCATAGCCATTAGGGTGCAATTAGAATGGAGAAATAGTTAATCGAAGGAGGAGTATTCTAAGAAAATCATTGAAGAGGCGAATAGCGCCATTCAGACACATTTGACGATTGACTGCAACGAAGCCAGGAGGTAGCCTATCGGCAGTGTCATTTACCCCAGGAAGCAGAGCATCCTCTTCAGCAATGCTGAATTGAATACATAGCTGGCTGAAAGCCCGTTGGTTCAATGTAGTTGAAACTCTTTCCGGAGGATTCTCCAAGGGGTCAGCTATTGGGAAGACCTCATTGGCCCGCTCTACTATCTCTTCTTGCATTTGTTGAGAAGCCATTCTACACAAAGAACTGGATATTCAAATATGAAGGTGCACATTTCCTAAAAGTGTGAAGTGTTGTGCAAAACTAATAAAATGACAAGCAAATATAACTGGAATTAAACTAGTTGGAGTTTGTCGATTATAAAGTTTCAGGGCTTGTTATTTTAAGTCCAAGTACAGTGTTGATGCAAACAGATCAGCTTTAGTTGATTAATTTAGCTTTGTTGTAATACTTCACTTGAACTGGTTAATTCACAGCATTTCGTTCACATAATTCCCTTAAGTTGATTATTCTTTATCGACTAATCTGTCATTCGATGCGGGCAGTCAATGGAGGTATATTCGCCCTACTTTTCTGCAAATATTGTATTTAACAGGTTGTTATCTTAAAAGTTAATACAATCTGTGAAAGAGTGCGACAAGTTCAAGCGGTTAATTCTGGCAGTTCATAAGTCATGTTCCTACGAGTTAAAGCTATGTTGCGGGTTAAATTAGGTCGTGTTGATTCTTTAAGTCGTTCTGCTTTAAGCCATGTGCTATTCTGGCAAGTTAAGTCGCAAGTCAGTTAATTCGCAAGTCGGTTAAGTCGCAAGTCAGTTAAGTCGCAAGTCAGTTAAGTCACAAGTCATATGAGTCGCAGTCTCTTATGTCGTTCAGAGTTTGGATGTTAAATCGTTAAGTCGTTCACTGCAGCTAAGTCGTGCGATTCACATCCAAACTGCTAAGCCTTAGGTCGTTCAAAGCTCCTAAGTCGGGCACTTCCTAATTCTCCTTAACCCGCTAACTCCTCTTCATTCAACAACTCGCCTAACTCACAAACTCGTTAACTTGTAACCCAATAACCCGTCAGCATCTCCACAGTGAAATCCATCATCTCTCCACACTGCCAAATCACCCAAAACCGATTCGAATCGCCTCAGATCCATCATAGACCCGATGCACTGCTGTGTTCTCATGAATTACAATGACAACATGACCAATGACGATCAAAAATCGATCGTAACATGACTCGTGGTGAAACGCGGCACATGAAATTGGATTAGGGTCGGAAAATGGGGGATTCGCGATTCGGTGATGATCGTGGTTGGATAATGATCTAATTCACTTACGTAATGTGATGGTGAAGATGATCAATGACTGGTTAGTTTGAATTCATCTTTGAGAGCTCGGAGGTTCTTCAATGGCGGGTTTGAGTGTTAGAGCAGGTAAAGAGAAGAAAGAGCGATAAGCGACTTATATATATGGGCAATGGAACTCGAATTGGCACAAACGACCTAGCTCTCCCATAAGTCACTCACGACTTAGTGACTCAAGATGGCGCGAGTTAAGAGGCATCGAAGCACACGACCTAACCCCTAGGCGTGTACTTCGAAGGGCAAGTGTTAACACCTCTCTTATTAACGACCTAGCGACCTAAAGCACAAAGCGGCTCAACATGGCACGACTCAACAACTTAAGAAGCTCCAGGGACCTAGCGACCTAAAGCACAAAGCGGCTCAACATGGCATGACTCAACAACTTAAGAAGCTCCAGCGACCTAGCGACTTAAAGACTCCTACGACTTAACGGGTTAACGACCTAGCAACTTGATGAAGGCAACGACCTAACGAGTTAAGGAAAGAGCGACCTAACGGCCTAGCAAGCTTCAGAGTTAAGCCGCATGCGCACTACCTCTTCCATTAGGTTGCTTACGACCTTAGCAAGCCGAGATAACTCATATGCTACACATTCAAAGTCGCTCACAACATATATCTCATCCAGGATGGCTCCATTAAGTCTCTAGCGACTAATGCTACCTCGGGATCACTCTTAGGTCGCAACTCCCTAGGTCGCCCACGGCCTACGCCACACGACCTAACCCCGAAACTCTCCTATAAATACCCTGCCTACTCCACATGGAAAGGGGATTCTTTTTGGGGACTTTTCTGGATTTCGGATGATTTCTAGAAGGCCGAGACTTTGCTGTTTTCACTTCTTCTTCAACATTTCGAATGCCAAAGACACTTCATAGAACCTCGGGAAAAGATCAAGTTCATTCAACATGAATTCAAAGAGCTTTTCTGCATCAAATTTCTAACTGCTTGCTTTAATGGTGTTGTAATTGAAGAATTATTGCAAGACTTGTAATCGAATTAATAATAGAAGAGATTAAGTGGACGTAGGCTTGACTTTGAGCCGAACCACTATAAAAATTGTTGTCTCTTTACTATTTTCTGCTATTCTCTGCTTGTTTTTAGTTCCCGTACCAACGGGTGGTGCTTTTGCTACATCACAACTCACACTGGGGAGTTAGCGTACATTTTGCGTTAACATTCAGTAACTTTGATTTCATTTTAAGGACGAAATGATTTTAAGTAGGGGAGAATGTAACGACCCGTAATTTCGCTACTTCAAAAATGAGAGATATTGTATATTTTAAAAGGTTTAAAATTTAAATAAATAAGTTATATATAATAAATAATGATGGAGAAATTATTTATTTTTATAATTAATAATAAAAAAGTATAAAGTTTGAGTTTTATCACAAATCAACAAAAGTTAAGTTTTGTTAAAAATGAATATATGCTTAAATAAACATGTTTAAATATTTATTTGAAAAGTTAAACCTTATTAAAATCATTTAATAAAGATAATAGAAGTATATTAAAGGAATTAAAAATATGTTTATAATCATTTTACGAAAATATCAAAATTTTGTCGCAATTTATCAGTTTTACATACACTGTAAAAATGGAGATTTTGATATTATTTAAATATGATTTTAAAATATGAATAGACATGTTTAAATTTATTTAAGAAAGTAAGAAGTTAATTTTTTAATTTTTGTTTACTTTAATATATAGCTTAACAAAAACGTCAAATTTTGACTGTAAAATTTGCCAATAAAAAATGTCGTTTTCAACCGTAACAAGTTGTCACAACGTTGAATAAACACGTTCATTTTATAAATTATATAAGACAACTTTACAAACTTTAAACACATATACGTTTATCATATAAGTAAAATATTTATATTAGGAAAGTTTATATATAAAAAATAAAAGAAATTGATTGACTAATTTAAAATTTAAATAAAATTTTATAAAACAACATCATTACATATCTTTCTTTTCTCTTCTACACAATGTAACTAATACACCTTGAGTTCAAGAAAACGGGAAGTGAAAAGATAACTAACTAAAAGAATTAGAGATACATGTGCTTACCATTAATGCACAATTACAAATCCATTTAATGCAAATCAAATCAAAGGCAAAAGTCTTCTTTTTATGTTCAAAGGAAAAGTAAGTAATCATTCCTGTCTTTAACATCACTATTCATGCATATCAAATCCCTCCTTTCATGCAAAGAGAAATGAATATTTAAATGTAAATATGAAGAGGGTAGTAAGGTCATTTGCCACTCAATTATCCACTTATAAATACAAGCCAAACTCCCTTCATTTTTCACTTCATTTTCATTCTACAAACTCCATTCTCTTCCTCCATTCTTCTTCCATCACCAAGCCATTCACCATCTCCAAGCTTCTACCACCTCTACAACCTCCACATGCACCAAACCCGAGAACCCACACCACCGCACCTCCCCTAAACCCACGCATCTGTGCACCACCTCTCCCCTACGCAGCCATAGCCCTCTCCAACAACCCACACCTGCAACCAAACCACCCTACACGGCCCTAATACCCACGCACCCTGCCCTACCCGCCACCAAACCCATGCACACCCACACACCCACCTCCAGAACCCACCTACCCACCTCAAAAACTAACGCACGCCGCCTACCCAAGCTACCCAAAGCTATACACCCTCCTTTATAGCCCACGACCATTGATAAAAAAATAAGAAGAAGAAGAGAAAAGGAAAGTAAAGGAAATTGGGAAATTTGAGACGTTTGGGAAAGAGCACACTAGTTCGCGTAAAGTTAGATGAAGTGGATATGATGGTGAGAAATTCTCATTGCTTTTTGTATTATATTGATTATCGGGTTCAATTGTTATATTAGATATCACCATTTGATGATATGGATGTTTGTTTGATAGTTTGTATATGTTGGATGATCCATTTTAACGTTACGACACTTATCGTATTATACCCATTATTGTATATGTTAATGACATGTGATTGGTTGTATGGTTGTTATGTTAATATGGACACCAATTACTATCATTATTGATCAAGTAACCCCCTTGTTAAATAAAACCCAATTTTGGTGATATGAGATACTTTGGAAAAATAGGTATCTTTTTAAGTGAAACTAAAATTAAAGTTAAGGTAAAATACAATTTGAATTTAAAATTGAAATTGGATTTGAAATCGAAGTTAAAATCGAAAGTGAAATTGAAATTGATTTTGAAATTAAAATTGAAAATGAAATCGAAATTTGAGTTGAAATTAAAGATGGATTTGAAATCAAATTTGAAATTGAAGCTTTAATTTAGTTTAATTTTAAGTTAGGATTGAAATTTAATTGAAATTGGATTTAAAAGAATTACAATATAAAAAAATAGGAATAAAATAATATTATAATATGGAAATAGTGAAAATATACTTTAAGTACTCCAAAAATTGATTTAAAATGATTTGTAATAATTTCATAAATAACAAAGTCAGTTTGAATTAATTATTTCAAGTATTGAAAAATAAGTTAATACTAGACGTGTCGCGCAATGGTAGTTTGCGATTTTGCATCGAAAAGTTCAAGTGAGTGTATAGAGTGGAATATAGCTCGGAATTCCCCGAGATAAGAAAATTCCGGACTACTATATCCATATGTTCTAAAAGAAGGAAAAAATCAAGATTTCATTCAGTAGATTTTGAAATATGTCCAAAACAATTTTCTAGAAAAATCGTGCTTTTGTAGTTAAGTGACAATAACGGGAAATCTTTTTAAACGGACGTTTTTAATTATAGAAAAATATGGAATAAATTTGATAAATTTATTTAAATAGGTTAAAAGAGATTTGAAGTGGAAAATATGAATTTTCAAATATTAAAAAGTTATTTAAATCAAATAAACTTATAAAGCACTTTTCGTAGCAATTTTCTACTACCGTTTCTATGACTTTTTAAAAAAGATGGTTTAAACTTAACGATTTATCCTAGGATCAATTATGAATGCTTTTAGAAGAAAAATTAAGCATTTAAATGAGAATTTGGAATCTTTATAATCAGTTCCAAAATAAAAGCTAATAACTGAGTATGCGGAAACGACTAGTACATTCGTCCCGCTTGTGAGATCGGAGAAGATAAAACAAGGTGTTTAACCAAGGTTAGGAATGGAGCAACTAGTGCCCTGAACTTACTTTCCCTATGTTTTCTCTTCTTAGGCGAGGGGTAGAACAAATCAAAAGTAAAGCCTGGATTCTCTAAAAGATTATATTAAGTTTTTTCAAGATAAAAGAGAATTACTATTTCCCAGAAGTTAAGAAATTTAAGTATAAAAAGATTAATCTCCAAAATGAATAAATTACAACCTGGATTGCATAGAATAATCTTCATATACTTGGTATTAAATTCCGAAGAGGGAACTCGTTCTATTTGTGGAATTTAAAAAGTGATTTCACCGTTATTCCGCCCATAGCACTTGTTGAATATGGAAATTAAAGTTGAGCAAAATTAAAATGATTTCTATGATCCTATTTACTCAATAATGTTTGCTAAGATCGTTTTTAGGGTTTACAGTAAACGATGTCTTAAATAACATTGTTTTTAACGCACCTAAAAGTTTAGAAATTCTAGATCGATGATAAGTATAAAAATAGGAAATCATATATAAGTGAATGAACATAGAATTACTCTGAAATTAAGAAGAGATTTAATAAAAAGAATTAAATTGAAAAGAGACTTAATAAATCCTGTATACTCATATTCACTTTTTATCGATAATTGGATTTCGAAGGAATCGGGGTCGAATTTGGGTGATTCCTATCCGAAAACCACTTCGAACCAATTTACATGTTCGAAGAATGAAGCTATTTGAAGATGTAGATATTGAGACAAATAAGAATGAAGGACTAATTGCTGATTAATTGGGGATAAACTCATAATTTACTTATTGTACCAATGATCTCTTTGTTATGAAAAACCTCAGAAACAAAAGAGCTTCTCGTCTAATAATGGCCAAGGAAAGTAATTTCTGTTTCGTTCAGTCCCAGAATGAACTTGTATAGATGAATGTCTGACCTTGCATTCTAAATTGCATTGAGTGATCTCTATAAATGTATACCTACAAGGTGGCGAAGATAGCAGCTTCTCTTAGCTTAACACCTTTCTCTAAGACATATGAGCTTAGAGGTTATATGTTTGTAGAAACCAGTCATGTGATTATGAAATGGCAATGTGGCATTCAAAGTGAAAGAAGATGTGCTATGTGAAAAGGTAATCGTTGCCTTAGGCCTCATCAACCGAAAATGAACGAAACAGGGTAGATGTAGCAAGGCTGAGTGGGTCATTCCCATCAGAGTATGATCATCCCCATCTATATATATTTCTTCCCGCTA
The DNA here is from genome assembly GCA_030765085.1 of Allium cepa. Classification (NCBI taxonomy): domain Eukaryota; kingdom Viridiplantae; phylum Streptophyta; class Magnoliopsida; order Asparagales; family Amaryllidaceae; genus Allium; species Allium cepa. Next base: position 748,984,655 of record CM060931.1, on the reverse strand, counting down.
TGATGTTGGGATGTAAATTAATGTGGTTTGTATGCTAAAGCATGCTCGATAAAGGTCGATAACGACCGGGGGAAGACATATTCGGTACTATGTAGTTATAGAGGTAGGCCGGTCTCGTGTTAGTAGAGGAGCTTTGTGATGGTTTCTAGAGACATCCATCTAGAGGTGTACCCATCAGAAGGTAGTCCCTTCACCTGGTCATTTGTATGGAAATCCATTCTCCAATAAGAAGCCTTTACGAGTTTGATTGTACAACCCACTTTGTGGCTAATATGCTGGAATTTAATCAATGTAACAATTTCGGCTAAGATTAATAAGCTTATTTGCAAATATTTTCAAAACAATGTCATTAAAAATAATATCAAATGTTTTGATATACAAATGTGTTTTAGTTATCATAAGGTAAAAACCCGTCCGTGTTTATGTGTAGAAATGGTCTTATTAGATACTCTTTCTTTTCAAAGGATTTTATTTCCATTGCTGATATATGACACTATCATTTATTATCGAGTTTTCTCATGTTGTTTTATCAAGCATGATCTAGGTATTTTCAATACTCGGGTCAGATCTGAGTTTTCAGGTTTAATTGAAGATGGTTAGAGTTTCCAGAGGAGAGTTGGAGATATTCATCTATCTATGGACGTATTCTATTATCAGCTGTAGTTGTTTGATGCTTGTCAGCATTTGTAAGGACAGATGTTTATAACAGTCCAAGCCGAATTAGGTTAGACTCTAATATATGTATTTTAATAGTTTCTGCTGTAAAGATATTGTTCAATATTATATATTATTCCATTTGTGTGAGATTATGTTCTGTCAATTTTTCTTTATTACCCTTGATATTCCATTATTCTATGCAATTTGGGTCGGACATGTGTGGTTTATTGTCGGCTAAAACAGTGCAGAATTGTTGGTCGTCACATTTGATATCAAAGCTTTTGGTTAAGCAAACACCAAAGCCTGATAGGGGTAAGTCTCATCAGAGATGGGATTATTAATATCCTAGGATGAGTAACTCATTAGAGATTCGGTTAGTAACACCCTAGAATGAGTTGAGAGTATTATATATGAATGCGTATTTGTTAATTTTATAAAAATAATTTTTATTTTGATAAAGTTGGTAAATGAAATAGGTTTACATTTTGAATAGAAGGAAGAGTATTTTTGAAAACATATATTAAGTTAGGAAAATAAATGGTTGTTTGAAATATAGGCTAATAAATAAGCAACTTAAATTAATTTAAAACAACTTAATGAAAGAAATCTAAGTATAAACATCTTGAGATTAGAATTGCATAATTTGACTATGAAATATTCCATATAGAATCACTTAGTTAAAAACTAGAATTTAGAACTTTAATTATATACCCCTAATCATTTAGCCTTAAGAAGTAATCACGGTGGTAAATATCAGAATGGGTTAATATAAAAAGGTCAAGGAAAAATACCGTGTGAATTAAGTTTCACAATTTGACTATAAGGTATTTGATGATAACGTATAGAAAAAAATAACATTCTTTTCAGGAAGGACCAAACCCACCAAACTTTGCTTCACTATGTCAAGAATTTGAGATCCTCAGTCAATGGAAGTTTTTGGGATCAGAATAAATCATGGAAGCTAAGGATTGGTTAAGCAAGTGTGACAAGCTCCAGCATAGCACAGTGAGTTACATCCATGGATCATTCAGGGAGATGGTAAGAAATACCCTGAAATTCGAAGATTATATTTCACAGCCAACTACTGAAGTACCAGCCAAGTAGAAGAGGTACAAGACAAAGAAGAACAAGAATTATTGTTCCAAATGTAGACAAAGAGGTCACGTTGCAAAGGAATGCAAATCAGGAGTGAAGATCGGGACTTTTAAGAAAACTGCCTTAAGAGTTTGTTATTTCTTCCACGTGATGAGTCATGTTGCCAAAGAGTGTCTAATGCTAAAAATGGCAGAACAGTCTTGAACTTTTGTTACCCTTACCCAACCACCTACTGCCACAGAGAAAGGAAAAGGTATTATGGAAGAATAAGTTATTTTAAGCAAATATTAGAAAAGATCATCAAAGTTTTTATAACCTTGTGACTTTTTGTAAACTTTTTGAGTGTACTTCTTGGAGGCCACTTTGTATGAATGTATCAGTTAGAATCAATATATATAATTTATCGCTCCTATTTATTCCTTTATTAATACAAAATTAGAACTTACTCCTTTTGGAAAACCAAGATTTAATTCCATTATAAGGTATGAAAAAGAAAAAAAAGTAAGAATTACTTAATAAAACAAGGGAAAAAAAATAAAGTTAAGATAGAACCTTTGATAATTAGAAATGATAACTGATTTTAAGTTCTCTTATAAATTGTAGAAAATAAACATGGTAAATAAACTAGCGATAAGAGAAAAATTTAAGGAAGCTTTATCTAAGTAAGGAGACTTAGAGGTATCGGATATCCCGATTTCCAGTGATGACGATGATGTTCAAGTAGGGGAGCCCTCTGGCGTAGCACCAGGATCACTCGACGATCCGATATATATCTCGGAGGACGAGGATTTGATAGTCATTTCGGGTGAGGAGAATGTGATACCCGTGGACGCAGATATTGATGAGGGAGCTGAGGTCAACACAGAGGCTAATGATTGGATGTCAAACCCGTTGAGCGAGGATGAGGAGCCAATAGAGGAGCCTGAAGAGATCGAGCCAATGATAGAGGAACTTGTAGTGGTGGAGTCATAGGACTTAGGTATATACGATACATGGTTGTATGATAGTACTTTGGATAGTGATAAGGAGGTCATTTGGTAGATGGGTACTCCTATTTAGGAGATAGGATCTCCTGTTCCAGAGCCAGTTGAGGATCTCTGTTTAGAGGAATTGATAAGGAGATTTATGTTCTGGATGAGCATTTTACATGGATTCTAGAGGGACCACAAAGGCATCCACCAGCTTAGGATTTAGCTCCAGAGATGGTGATAGATGATGAGGATTCAGAGGAGGACAGAGAGGTTGTGGATCAGCCAGTTAAGATAGACCTAGAGGCGCCATCGGAGGGTTTGTCCAATGAGTAATGTTATGCAGTTAATGATATTTTGGGATATTTTGGATTGTGTTATAGCAGTTGTTGTTATTATCTTAAGCATGTAATACGCATAAGATATGTGGTTAGTTTTCTAGTATGATATTTTGGGTATATGACAATTGACTAATGTTGATGACTATGTATTTACCTCAAGTGTGTATTACGCACTCAGCTTAGGGGTATGGGATCTATCTTCATATGTACATATTGATGTTATGATATGCATTATCAGTATGTAGTAGAATTTCCTTTGCATATATTGTTTGACCTTTATAATTCGGTATCCTTGATTTCATTTAAAGGACAAAATGCTTGTAAGTAGAGGAGGATGTAACGACCCATAATTTCGCTACTTCGAAAATAAGATATTTTGTTTATTTTAAAGCTTTATTAAATAATTTATTTATAACAAATAATAATAAAGGAATTATTTATTCTTGTAATTAACAATTAAAAAGTATAAAGTTTGGATTTTATCACAAATCAGCAAAAGTTAAGTTTTGTTAAAAATATATAAATGCTTAAATAAACACATTTAAATATTTATTTAGTAGTGAAATCTTATTAAAACCACTTAACAAAGATAACAGAAGTATATTAAAGGATTTAAAAATATTTTTATAATCGTTTTACAAAAATACTCAAAATTTTGTCGGTTTTACATACACTGTAAAAATGGAGATTTTGATATTATTGAAATATTATTTTAAAATATGAATAGACGTGTTTAAATTTATTTTAGGAAGTAAGAATTTCATTTTTTAAGTTTGGTTAACTTTAATACATATAGCTTAACAAAAACGTCAAATTTTGACTGTAAAATTTGTCAATAAAAATTCCGTTTTCAACCATAACAAGTTGTCGCAACGTTGAATGAACATGTTCACTTTATAACTTATATAATATGACTTTACAAACTTTAAACACATATACATTTAGCATATAAGACAAAAGTTTATATTAGGAAAGTTAATATATAAAAAAAACGTGATTTGACTAATTTAAAAGTTAAATAAAATTTTGTAAAACAACATCGTTACATATCTTTATTTTCTCTTATACATAATGTAACTAATACACCTTGCATTCAAGAAAATGGAAAGTGAAAAGATAAGTAACTAAAGGAATTAGTGACATATATGCTTACCATTGATGCACACTTACAAATCCATATAATGCAAATCAAATCAAAGGCAAAAGTCTTCTTTTTAAGTTCAAAATTTAAGAAAGGAAAAGCAAGTAATCATTCCTATCTTTAAAATTACCATTAATGCATGTCAAATCTCTTTTTTCATGCATAAATGACATATATTTAAATGTAAATATGAAGAAGGTAGTAAGTTCATTTTCCACTCAATTCTACACCGATAAATACAAGCCAAACTCCCTTCATTTTTCACTTCATTTACCAACTCCATTCTCTTCCTCCATTCTTATTCCACCTCCAAGCCATTCACAATGTCCAAGCTTCTACCACCTCTACAACCACAACACGCACCAAACCCAAGACCCTACACCATTGTACCCTCCTAAACCCACACATCCGTGCACCACATTCCCCTACACAGATGTACCCTCTTCCAACAGCCCACACCCGTCAACAGACCACCCTACACGGCCCCAATAACCATGCACCCAGCCCTACCTGCCACTAAATCAATGCACACCCCATACCTACCTCCAAAACCCACCTACCCACCTCAAAAATTCACGCACCCCACCTACTCGAGCTACCTAAGTCCATACACCCTCCCCTATAGCCCACGGCCACTAAAAAGGAGAAAACGAAAGGAAAGGAAATCGAAAAATTCGAGATGTTCTGGAAAGAGCACGCAAGTTCGCGTAAAGTTAGACGGAGTGGATACGAAGGTGAGAAATTCTCATTGCTTTCTTAACAATATTGATTATCAAGTTTAATATTATGTTAGATAATCATCATTTGATGATATGGATGTTTGATTGCTTGTTTGAATATGTTGGATGATCCATTTCAATGTTATGACCCTTATCATATTCTACCCATTATTGTATATGTTAATGACATGTGATTGGTTGTATGGTCGTTATGTTAATATGGACATCAGTTACTTTCATTATTGATCAAGTAACCCCTTTGTTAAATTAGACCCAATTTTGATGATATGAGATACTTTGGAAAAACACGTCACCTTTTAAGTGAAACTGGAATTAAATTTAAGGTAAAATACAATTTGAATTTAAAAAATTGGATTTGAAGTCGAAGTTAAAATCGAAAGTGAAATTGAAATTGATTTTGAAATTGAAATTTGAGTTGAAACTAAAGATGGATTTGAAATCAAATTTGAAATTGAAGCTTTAATTTAGTTTAATTTTAAGTTAGAATTGAAATTTAATTTAAATTGGATTTAAAAAATTATAATATTAAAATAATAGGAATAAAAAATATTATAATATGAAAATAGTGAAAATATACTTTAAATACCTCAAACAGTAAAAATATTTATTTAAAATGATTTTTAATAATTTTATAAGTATTAAAGTTCAATTTGATTAAATTACTTCAAGTATTGAAAAATAAAGTAAAACTAGGTGCGTCGTGCAACGGTAGTTCGCGATTTCACGCTGAAAAGTTCAAACGAGAGTATATAGTGGAATATAACTCAGATTTATTTGAGATAAGAAAATTCCAAACTATTATATCCATATCTTCTAAATGAAGAAATAAAATCAAAATTTCAATAAGTAGATTTTGAAATATGTCCAAAACAATTTTCTAGAAAAATCACGCTTGTGTAGTTAAGTGACCATAACACAAAATCTTTTTAAACGGACGTTTTTAATTATAGAAAAATATGGATTAAATTTGATAAATCTATTAAATAGTTTAAAAGAGATTTAAAGTGGAAAATATGAATTTTTAAATATTAAAAAGTTGTTTAAATCAAACAAGTTTATAAAGCACTTTCCGCACCACTTTTATACTGTTGTTTCTTCGACTTTTTAAAAAGATGGTTTAAACTTAACAATTTTTCCTAGGATCAACTATGAATGTTTTTAAAAGGAAATTTAAGTGTTTAAAATATAATTTGGAATCTTTATAATCAATTCCAAAATAAAAGCTAATAATTAAGCATGAGGAAACGACTAGTACATTTTTCCCGTTTGTAAGATCTGAGAAGATAAAACATGGTGTTTAAGTAAGGTTAGGAATGGAGCAACCAGTGTCCTAAACTTACTTATCCTATGTTTTCTCTTCTTAGGCGAGGGGTGGAATAGATTGAAAGGAAAGTTCGGATGCTCTAAAAGATTAAGATTATATTAAGTTTTTCCAAAATAAAAGAGAATTACTATTTTCCAGAAGTTAAGCAATTTAATATAAAAAGATTAATCTCCAAAATGAATAAATTACAACTTGGATTGCAAAGCGATAATCTTATTATACTTGGTATTAAATTTTGAAGGGGAAACTCGTCCTATTCGTGGAATTTAAAAGGTGATTTCATCGTTATTCCGCCCATAGCACTTGTTGAACACGGAAATTAATGTTGAGTAAAATTAGAATGATTTCTATGATCCTATTTACTCAATAATATTTGTTATGATTGTTTTTAGGGTTTGCAGTAAACGATGTCTTAAATAACATTGTTTTTGACCCGCCTAAAAGTTAAGAAATTCTGGATCAATGATAAGTAAGAAAGTAGAAAAACATATGTAAGTGAATGAACTTAGAATTACTCTGAGAATAAAAAGGGATTTAATAAAAAGAATTAAAGTGAAAAGAGACTTAATAAATCTTGTATACTCATATTCACTTTTTATCGATAATTGGATTTCGAAGGAACCAGGATCGGATTTGGATGATTCCTATTCGAAAACCACTTCGAACCAATTTACGTGTTCCAAGAATGAAGCTGTTTGAAGACAGAGATATTGAGATGAATAATAACGAAGAACTACTTGTTGATTAATTGGGGATAAACTCCCGATTTACTTATTGTAGCAGTAGTCTCTTTGTTATGAAAAACCTCAGAAACATAAGGGCTTCTCACCCAATAATGACCGAGGAAAGTACCTTCTGTTTTGTTCAATCCCAGAACAAACTTGTGTGGACGAATGTCTGACCTTGCATTTCAAATTGCATTGATTGATCTCTATTAATGTATATCTAAAAGGTGGCGGAGAAGGAAACTTCTCTTAGCCAAATAGCTTTCTTTGAGACATACGATCTTAGAGGTTATATATCTGTAGAAATCAGTCATGTGGTAATGGAATGGCAATATGGCATTCAAAGTGAAAGAAGATGTGCTATGTGAAAAGGTAATCGTCATCTCAAGCCTCATCAACCGAAAATGACCGAAACAAGCTAGATGCAGCAAGGCTAAGTGGGTCATTCTCATCAGGGTATGATCATCCCCTTCTAGATACATTTCTTATTTCTATGACATTCGGGATGTAAATTAATGTGCTTTGTATGTTAGAGTGTGCTTGGATAAAGGTTGGTAATGACCCGAGGATTACATATTCACACCATCTAGTTATAGAGGTTGGTCGATCTTGTGTTGGTAGAGGAGCTTTGTGATGGTTCCTCGGGATATCCATCATATCCATCTAGAGGTGTACCCATTGGATGGTAGTCTCTTCACCTGGTCATTTGTATGGAAATCCATTCTCCAGTAAGAAGCCTTTAGGAGATTGATTATAGAATCCACTTTGTGGCTAATATGCTGGAATTTAATCAATGCAATAATTTCGGCTAAGATGAATAAGTTTAATTGCAATTGTTTTCAAAAAATGTCATTAAAATAATATCAAATGTTTTGATATATAAAAGTGTTTTAGTTATCATAAGGTAAAATCACGTTCGTGTTTATTTGTGGGCATGGCCTTATGAGATACTCCTTTTCAAAGGATTTTATTTCCATGGTTGATATATGACACTGCCATTTATTATCGAGTTTTCTCACGCTAGTTTATCAAGCCTGATCCGGGTATTTTCAATACTCAGGCAGATCCAAGTAGTTTCAGGTTTAGTTGAAGACGGTTGTAGTTTTCAGAGGAGAGCTAGAGATATTCATTTATGTATTGACGTATTCTATTACCCGCTGCAGTCGTTGATGCTTGTCGGCATTTGTAAGGATAGATGTTTATAACCGTCCTAGTGGAATTAGGTTAGACTTTGATATATGTATTTTAAAAGTTTTCCTCTGTATTGTTCAATATTGTATATTATTCCATTTGTGTGAGATTCTGTTCTGACTATTTTTCTTTATTACCCTTGATAATCCATTCTTCCATGAAATTTGGGTTGAACATGTGTGGTTTATTGTCGGCTAAAATGGTATGGAATTGTGGGTCGTCATAATAATTCCACTATACAATATTGCATTCGCGTACGAACCATGAACAACAGAAATAAAAATACGATCGTGCACCAAAATGTAAAATAATTCCAAAACAATTATAAAATATGTTGGTTATCATATTTTGTAAAATCACAAAAAATCCATCTTTTGCTGAAAAATACGCCAAGCAACAATATAAATATTTTCCAAACTAAAAATATGGAAAAATCCTATAAATTCAATTAAAAATACATCAGTAAAAACCAAGTCATTTTATTAACGATTGATTTTCTTATTATTTATTTAAACCATTTACTATTTTAAATAAATTTACAAAATGAATTTACCATTATTATTTATTAATTAAAAAGAGTTAAATCAGGCTATTTTATTCATTTAAATAATATTTAATTCAGGATTCAAATATTTAAGTAACATCTATATTTGAATACAAGTTATTTAAATTTTTAAACACAAATTATTTAAATTTTAAAATTAATTAAAAGTTCAAAACCCAAACGATAAAATTCCGGGATGCTATAAGTAGATTACCCCAGGCTATTGCACAATGGATTCTTGCACCAATGAAGCTGGGATTTCAAATATGTCTCTAGTTTCCATTGTGCAATACGAGTTATCATATATCCAACGCACACGAGTGATGGCGAGGATTGTTTAATGGATGTTATGTTTGACGTAGTTATTTATCACTTTAGGATGTCACAGGACATAGGTATTTTCGACCGTACACTTAGACACTGGAGATTGTACTTTGATTATAGTACATTTGTATGGAAATGACAGTGCATTAGCATATATCGACTGTTATGTGCTAATAATTTGAATGCAGGGACATGTCAAGTATGTTTCTTTATACCATATGCCCTTATTTACTATATATGAATTTTATAGTATTTTGATGTATCGCTCGCACCAGACTGTTGTTTGAACCAAGGTTTATGTTTTGCTTCTTATTATTTTAGGTGCTCTTAAATGAGTAGATTATGGATAATAGGTCTGGATAGCACATGGAATTGTATGGAGTATGAGCAGGAGGTTGAGCTTTCATATATCATATTTTGGAACTTATTATCACTTATATACCGTCATGTAGTACTATGGAGTTGTGTCAGTACTTGTATTGTTTTAGAGACATTCTTAGAGTTTATTAAGGAGATTAGGATGTACAAACTCTGTTATTTTTGTTTTGTATAACTGTGATGAACCTATGTACTCTGATTATTCTAGTTCACTCAGTTATATTTTGTCTCATCCGTTTTACATATATTTGATTATTATATTTTATCTGCGAGCTATGAGATGTTCTATAGGTTTTTTATTTGGATTTTTCTTGCTTTTCAATCTTGATTATCATCTTACATTAACCGGATACAAACATAGAGCACTCGACAGGTACATTGGATACTGGAGATACAGAGAAGTTGTCATAAGTGTTGAAGCTATCTTGTTGAGCTAGCCGACAAAAGACCTGGAGGATTGCTACTTAAATGGGCTTGCTTGCGACTAGAGCAAATTTGGGCCGACCTTGACTGGTCAGGCTTAGATGTGCTGGGCCATCTTGGATTGGGCTTAGGTGAGCTTAATAGGTTTGATAATTATGTTTACGAGAAATTTGAGCAACAGCTATGTAATGACCCGCATTTTGGACCCTTAAAAGTCGACACTAATACATCTACAGTATTCATGTGCCAAGCATTCAAGTACCGAAAAGACAAATTATTAAAGAAATGACAGAGTAGAGTCTCACATCATGACAAGTAATATATGATACACAACATAACTTTACAAAAGAAAAACTAAAATCTACATACATCAAATCAATGTACACTAACCTAATATCAGTCGGGACGGTTATAACAACATGTCCTCACAATTGCTAATAAATCCATCCAACACATGCATCGAAAAAAAAAATATACGTGAGTATGTCATGGAGGCCTCCAGCTTAGCTCCTGAAGCTCTAAAGCATCCATAACTAGATTTGAGATATGCTTGGTCTGACCTGAGCATTATAAGAGAATAACATCCGGATCATTCTGGTAAATTAGCATCAGAAACACACCGCAAATGGATTTTAATATTATAAAACCTTTCAAAAATAAAGTTATCTCATAAAACCACGTCGAACATAAACACGGACGGGTCTTTACCTTACGATTACCAAACCATTTCAAATAGAAAATCCCATGATATTATAATAATTTCTAAGATTTAAAATAAATATTGAATATAACTGGAATGGTTTCATCTAACTGGAATGATTACATCTAACGTTCCAATATAGTTAGAGACAACTAAGTCTTTATGGCGCATAGTGGAGAATGAATTTCATACAATGACAAGACACCGGGGTACCTCCTGCCATATGGTACCTCTAGATAAATGTACTAAGGGCCATACATGGACCTTTTGCAATCAAAACTGGCCTACTCCTTATTAGATAGGACCAAATATTTCATCACCCGATTGCTTTGCAACCTTTCGCCAAGAGATCTCATACACAACCAAATCCATAAATATATATATAAGGGTGATGACAATACCCTGATGGATGCGACTCACATAGCCTTGAAGCATGTCCCATGTTTTAGTCATTCCTAGTTGATGAGGCTTAAGGATACATTTTACCTTTTGAATAGCAATTCCACTTGGAATGCTAACATTGCCCTCCAAGCGACAATATAATGCTAGCATTCGTCCATACAAGTTGTTTAGGATAAGAATAAACCAAAGGCAGCACTTCTACTACATCCATTTCAGAGTCACCCTCAGGATTAGTAGCAAGTAGCCCTTGTACTTCAAAGATCTCTATCTTTGATCATCTTAAAGAAATCTCCAATTTGAACGCTTATGCCGGTTCGAAGTGGTTTTGAGATAATATATCCGAACCAGGTCTCTCCGGATCGACAACGATAATTTTAAAAACTGGTCAATATTTGATATTTGGTTATTAAACTATCAAATAAACAAACAATTCAACCAGGTGTAATGACCCACCTGTTCGTCCCTCAGAAGTCGATAATAATACGTCCATGGTATTCATGTGTCAAGCATCCGAGTGCCAAAAATACAGTTCATTGGGGAAAAGAAAAGGAAAGAAAGAACGGAATCGCATAATGCAACGAATAATCTATAATATAAAATGATCTTTATACAAAAAAGGTTTTATACATACAATCAAAGCAAACTATTCTATAATCATCCTAGATAGTTATAAACAGTCTGTCCTTACAAATGCTGAAAAATACAACAAAATAATGCAACAGAAATAAAGGAAATATGTAGATACGTCTAAGGCATCTAACTCGTCTCTTAAGCTCCAAAAATCCAAAGCTAAATCTAGAAAACATACTCTTTCTGACCCGAGCATTATAAGAAAACAACGTTCGGATTAATCTGGTAGAACATGTGTAAGAAACACAATCATATGAAATGTTAATGTTATGAAAAGACTTTAAATACAAAGGGTATCTCGAAAGACCATGATGCACATAAACACGGATGGGTTTTTACCTTACAATAACCAAAACATTTTATAGGAAATCCAATGGTATTATAATAGTGCCTAGGGTTTAAAGTAAATATTGAATCACAGCTGAAATTGTTACATTATTCAATTCCAGCATAATAGATATAAAACTAAGTCTGTAAAGGCATGTATTGGAGAATGGATTCCATAATATGATAAGGCATTGGGGTACCACCTATCACAGTACACCTCTTCAAAATGTACGAGGGCCTCGGCTGGACCCTTGCCAACACAAGACCGGCCCATCTCTTACTGGATAGTACCGAATATGTCATCACCCTAGTTACTTTGCAACCTTTTCCTGAGAGATCATGCCCAACCAAATCCATGAATAGGTATATATAACTAGAAAGGTGATGGCATGCCCTAATGGATGTGACCCACTTAGCCATGCTGCATCTCCCTAGATTTTAGTCATTCCTGGTTGATGAGGCTTGAGGCTACGTTTTAACTTTTAAATAGCAATTCCACTTGGAATGCTAACACTACCCTTCAGCCAACAATGTAGTGTCAGCATTCATCCACAAAAGTTTGTTCTGGGACCAAACAAATCGAAGGCACTACTTCTATTACATCTATTTTGGAATCACCCTCAAGATTAGTAGCAAATAACCCTTGCACTTCAAAGAGCTTCGTCTTCGATCCTATCTTCTTTAAGATGTCTTCAATACGAAGTGGATCTCAAATAATTCATACTTATCCTGATTCCAGTCTCGTTGAACCAACATTCGATAGTTTCCGATAAACTCAACTTTGATTATTTGGGAAACAAACAGACAAGATAAAAGCATGGATCACCTCATAACCGTTTAGGTGGATGGATCTCCTTATCATTTGTCCCAAAAGAACTAAACGAGTTTATACATACATTACTCTCATCTAAGATAATTGTACTCTATAATCCTCATGTTTACTCTAGATATTTCCATAGTAAAATACTAGCCAAGATTTGATAGTTGGTCATTTAGCTATCAAATAAACACGCATCAATCGCATATTTAATTTCCCATAGAAACCACTAAGCCTCATATTAATTAATCTTCCATTAATTATATCTCTTTATTTACTTACCCAAACTATTCATCTACTTATCTCACCGGAATAAGTATATTCACAAATCAATTAAGAAAGATTTCTTATTTCAGATTCATTTTAACCGAATCAAAACATGTGTCTTTGAAAACATAGTTCATTATGAATCCTAAACAAGTAATCCTTCGATGTTAAGTATGGAATTACTTCCTTACCACCAAAATTAAGAAGGACTACTTATTTATTCATCATTCCTAACTTGATTAATATAATTGATCGAATCAAAGCTTGATAAACCGAATCTTTCCTTCCAAATTCCAAGATTCTCTTTCCAAATATAACTCTTCTAGTTAGTTATTATTAAAAGTAAAAACCACTTTTATAAAACAAACTTATAAGCCATTAAATCATGTTTATAAAATAATATCATTTTTTAACAACATATTCTTAAGTTAATTAAAGTAACTCAAACTCCGTTATTTATTTATTTATTAACTTTAATAAAGAGATTAATTAATTTTTAAACATCATTATTAAATACATAATCAATTTAAAATTAGTAAAGTAATTAAATAAATCTAAACCTTGTTAATAAAATAATTAATTAACACAAATACCTTTGTTCAAAAATAATTAATTAACCTTTAAACATTGTTAATTAAAGGATTAATTGCTTAAGACAACATTAATTAAAAGAATTAATTAGCTTAATCATTATTAGCTAAAATAATGATTAATCTTAAAACAATTATTAATTAAATAATAATTAACTTAAACATTTTGTTAATTGAATAGAAATTACTCAAAACCCTTTTAGTTTGAAATAATAATTAACTTAACCCACTATTAATTAAATGAAAAATTAAACTACGTCATTATTAATTTAATAATAACTAACTTCACCTTATTAATTTAAATAATAATTAACTTCAAACATCATTAATTTAAATTAACTTTAAATCATATATAATTAAAAAAAATTAAACATCATTAACTAATTTTAAGATTCATTTTAAATTGTTATAAAACTCAAATTGATTTAAAATCTGTAACTTGTCCAATTTGGAAAGAGATTAGCAAATCTCAATGGTACTTAAGCAAACTACCATTATACTGAAATCGACATTTACAACACAATTGTTTAAATAACAATAGATATGTATATAAAATCCATACTATCAATCGATGGATGACACATCAATATAAATCAACTGGTAGATAAATAAATATTAAGACATACATAATAGAGAATGGAGATTTATTTTGCTACATATATGTCTAATAAAATCTTTTTAGTTTAAATATAGCAGAATGATGTTTTATTCTACTAACAGAAATGTCAAGGATTAGTTTTATTTACTAAACGACATAATGAACCACAACCATATTATATTACCATTTATAAGTCAATATGATCCCAACGTCGAAAACCGCAAGTCAAATAGATTCAGGACGCAAGAGTTACGAGCCCTTAAAGTTAGGCACTTAATTAAAATTTAAACTAAAAATAATTCCTAACTTATTAACTACCTCCCAACTACCTTGGCCTATACGGCTCAGCAAGCAGCCCCTTCTATAAAAACTCATTTTCTCTTCCAGGAAATGAAGCAACGAAAAACAAAGCTACAAACTCTAAAAAAAAGGGAACCAATTCAACTCGTGCACGTATGTGCACACTGTGCATGTACACGTCCCATCGGACCACCGCACCAACACCAGCAAGTCGGCCATGACCAGCATCTCCCCTCCAACCCATCACTTTCATCTGCATTACCCCCTAGTTTCATTGGAACCCATGGTCGAGCATTAATTCGAGCCCCTTGAAACTAACACGTAGGAAAAACCACCCACAACTACAACTACCGCCGCCTGCAACCACCAACTCCACCTCCATCCGCCTTATCAGCACCTGTCGTGCCTCTTGGCTGAGTAACATGAGACTGGACGCCTCCTCCAATCACCAAATCAATCACGTCCAAGGCCAAAAAAAGAAAGCACACTAAACCCTAGTCTTAGCTCTTCTCGCCAAACCAGACCACGATAGCTCTCGCCACCAACATGGAAAAGATCTGCCTTCCTCCAACCTTTGTCCAGATATCCTCCGTCGAACCCATCGGCCACAGGTTGATTGGAATTTCCTTTTTAACCAAAAATGGACACTAACTAAATTATAACAAACCACAACTCTAAAAATTATGTAATCACAACTAAAAATCATGATTCGCAACGACGATCATGAATATGTAAGTTGTTCGACGATTCGTGATCAAAAAAACCGACATTTTTCACTTTTTAATATATTTTAGAAAATTATCGAACTATATTTATTTAAAAATTCCAAAACTATTTTTAGAGTAATCTATGGACCAAAACACACAACTCTTTCTTTAACGGCATACTAAAATTTATTATAGTTTGCAAGATATTTTTTTAAATGCAAGCATGGTTTATGGTTTTAATACAATACAGAGAACAGGAGTTTGTTAAAAACTGTGTACAGTAAGATAAGTCATATAATTGAACTAATTACTAATTAAACATGATTTAAACCAAATTTACATACATGGAATCATATACAACTCAAAATAAATATTACTAACCAATTTATTCATCATTCATATAATTAACAAGTTGTAAAACTTTCTCACCTTTATTTCAATGCTTTTAAAATGCTAAATCCAAATTCTGAAGCTTTTAAAACTTGGTTCTTGGATGAATAAGGAGTTTGAACCCAAAAAGTTGAGTTTTTTAAACTTAAAAAGAAATAGAGTAAATGTAGAAAGAAGATTTAAGAAAAATGAAGTTTCGAAATAAAAATAGAAAATGAGAGGTGCTTGTCTAGAATATATAAAGAGGATTTAAAAGAATTAAAGAAAAACGAAAATATGCTTTTCAACTCTTAAATCACTTCAAAGCCGTCAAGAGGACAAATATTTGAAAAAAAAATGAATAATAGGATGTATTTGTGTACTTAATTCATTTCTACACTTGATGTTTCATGTCACGCCACATCATTCTTTTTATTTTAATTTAATTAAACTATCATTTTAAATATTTATTATTATTTTAATCTTATAAATAACAATGTTTTAAACATATTAAATGTTGTTGTTTAAGCAAAAATCAAATAATAAAATCTAAATTACTTGTTGTTGGATAAAAATTTGAAAATCCGAAAATTGCGTTTTGGTTGCATTTTAAGTTTTTCGTCGAACTATCTATTTATGTAAATCGGATCAAAAAATAGATTTTTATATTGATAGTTATAAACAAAAGAGGGTTATTTAGTTAATAAAAACCATTAACTGAATATTTACACTGAAAATAAATACTCATAAATTGAAACGATAAAATTATAGGTTTTCCACTCTTCACCCCTTAAAAGAATTTCGACCCCAATTTCCCTACATAAGTACCCAATATTATTTATAAGTCTACATGATGTTTATAGACCATCCATATGCAGAATCTGATTTGGTCCCTACTCGAATACATAATCCCACTTTCGAACTAGTATCGCACATCTAATTGTCTACTGCGGATTTCGATCAAGCTCCTTAATTAGGAACCTCCGTTGTCCTTACTAGTTGTATACTATGATGAAAAACTTTGGCTCCATACCAAGAACCCCTCACCAAGTGTTTACCATCAAGGACCGAGTGATGGATACGTTGGCATTAAAATTGGCCACCAGCACCCAATTATGCAAAAACTCCAACATCCAATCCAATTACAGAAATATGAAGTGAAATAAATGAAGAAGAAAAAAATTAAAACAATCAAAAAGCAGGTAAAATGAGACAAGATTAATAGTGGTTCGGCTAACTTAAGCCTACGTTCACTCCAGGATAATCCTTTTTTATTATACTGTAGTTTGTTTACAGTTACAATTCGAAATCTAAGAATCAAATTGACAGAGTCTAGCCTAGGTTCAAAATAAAAAGAAGCAGAAGGAAAATCCTTTTTCTGATGCCATGCTTGCTGTATTTATAAGGGAAGACGTGCACGGACCGAGCCAAAATTTTGACAGAAGATTTGAGAGACCAAGACGAGGCCGTCCAAAAATTTCCAGGCCCATTGTGGCCACAATAAGAATCGGTACCAATCCCTATTAGTGTGTCCATGTAACGGTCCAATTTTTCGACGCACGAAAGTTGACATCAATACGTCCACTGTATCAAATGCCGCACAGTCGAATGCCGAAAAACCGAACTGTTAGGGTTAAAGAAGAAGAAGATAAAAGAAGAAATAGAACAATAACAGAATCTCACATTTCACAGCGAAACAAATATAATAGATAAATGAATAATCTTTAAAACAAAAACATTATATCACTTTTTACATACATCACATTATCAGAGTTACACAACACGATACAACACTGGCATTCATTAGAACTTACTACATAGAAATTTACTTTACAACAAACCACACGCAGCGGATACTATATAGTATAAGTCATATGTCTCGCCATCCACTTGAACTCTAGATCTCCACAGCAACTTCTTGATAGACTTCGCTGCAGAATAATGATAACCCTACTCTAGGCTGCTCATGTAGAAAATTATGGGCACTCAGAGTTTAGAAAGGGAACAATAAACTCCAGGTCAGTCGTGGGACTGGTGTGAGATCTTAAAAACAGTTATTTTCAAAAATAAAATAAAAAGGAATCCGTTATGCTTTTGGAAAATGAAAATACCATAATGCCTCCCGCCACACACATAATGCAAACGCAGAATTGGAGGAGATTTCTCCTTATGATAGTCAAACATGCTTGATACGCAAAATATTTTTTTTTATTATCATTAGTGCATAGTGTGGAAAACATTTCGAAAGTATAATATTAATCTTAGCCAGCATAGGAATTTCACACTTATGCCTACTACAGCTACCATGTTCAATAGCAGGTTACCACCACATTCCATGGCAGGTTATACAACTAAAACCGTAAAGGGCGCGTATTGTTTCTTTGGATTTTCAACAAATGGTCAGGCAAAGGAACTTCCCACTTCCATATGGGTACGCCTCTGGAGGGATGCCCGGAAAACCTACCCGGATCTCTGCCAACACAAGGCAGGTTACCTCTGTAACTAAGTAACTACTACTCGAGTATGCCATCCCCCGGTCGTTTGCGACCTTTATTTGAGGATCCTCAACACCAACAACCACAAAGTAATAAATTTTCAACATCAACATAGGTAAAATATCTAGGCTCCATACCATGATACTACCCTTTTCCAGAAGAAAATGACATACCCTAAAGGGCAAGACTCTCGTAACCTTGCCGCATCTTTCCTGTTTCGACCATTTCCGGGGTGTAAGGTCCGACGAAGTCTCGTCCACAAAGCTACACTTTTCACAAAGTCATGCTTTGATCAACAAATGATCAGCAACACTTCGTATGCCACATTACCAGTTTGGGAATATATCACTAGTAACCATCAACTACATAACCTCTGAGCTCGTACGTCTCTGAGAAGGGTGTTAAGTTAAGAGAATAAATTCTTCGCCACCAACAGAAATATATTTGATAGAAACCAGCTTTACATCTCAAAGTGTAACGTCAGACACACATCTATACAAGTCTGCTCCGGGATCGAACGGAACCGAAGGCACTTCAAAGAAGCCCTTGCAAATACGGGTATTCACTAATCACGTCCGGAATCCCCATCACAAAGGGTGATAAAATCTCTATACTGGAGCAACCCGGTGCAGAGACATTCGACAAGTAATCCTTTCATTTTCAAAGACACTCGGTCTTCAACACCGCCTTCAAATGCAATCACATTTCGTCGTATCATTATTCGGAATAGGTTTTATGACACAAAGTCCTTTCCCGGCTAATCCGAATAACGAACGCTTATTTTTAAAATAAGTGTTACATTCAGATTTCAAATAAATCACAACAAAATTTCCACTTTGATCTTTTAAATAAAAGATCCATCACAATCATAAAGGTTCGATGTGGTTTTCGAATGTCCATTTGGAATCCGACCCCCGGTCGCATTGAAATTCAAATGTCATTTAAAGGCCAATATTGATAGTTGGTTATTTAACTATCAATAAATATTCACAACAATCAACAAGATTTAAATAATTTCCCAGTTATTATTTTCAAAATATCTTCGCGAGATATTTTTTTTTAACACTTCAACCATTTGACAAAAAAAATCAAATCACTTTTCACTCGCGGAAGAAGATTCCTGATATTATTTATTTCCACTGAAAGTCTACCGAGTTCAAATACTTTAAAATACTTTAAATCACTAATCCAAAATATATATACTTGGAACATTTAGATAAAACTATTTTAAAAGATTTATTTAAATATTAGTTATGAAAACATTATATAAATGTCTCATATAAAATTTCAAGTCCAAACTAACTTCAAAATAAAATTAGTAGATAGGGTATAAATATTTAAAATACCCATTTTCTAAAACAAATATCAATTTAATCTTTAAATAATCACTTCTATAGTTAATTAAATAAATCTTTACTTTAAAGATTTTCAAAATAACTTAAGAAAATAATTTCTCCAAAATATTCTTTTAAAACCAACCCTAGAACTTTGAATTTATATTCGAAAGCTACTTTGAAAACATACTTGGCTTTCCAGGGAAAGTACACATTCCATTCTAAAATGGTTCATTCAAATCAATTTATAAATCTTTCTGGATCTATTTTAAATTTACGTTCCATATTCGTAAATTCCTTTCCACGCTTTTCAAAAAAAACCTTTATTTTTAAAACAAATTTCCCTTTCTTTTATAAAATTCCCATTGTGAATTTTAATCTTCAAATATCCATAGATATACAATTTTCAAATCATTTTTCAAATATTCACTTTCAACACCAAATCAATTCTCAAATTGATTTCCAAATTTATTTCAATTACCACATCCAATTCCAAATTGATTTCTAATCAATTTTCATATTGATTAATTTAATTTCTAAACTTATTTCAACACCAAATCGATTTTCATGCAAACACTAAATCAATTTACCGAATTTATTTTTAAAATAAATTCCTTTATCTTTTCCAAATTATTTAAAAACCATATTTTTAAAATAAATTCTTTACCTTTTGAATGTTATTACTTAAAATCCATTTATTAAACATTTTCCCATAATTTGGAATTTTATTCAATAGGATTTCGTCATGGATTTTCTACATAAATTTAAAGATCCAATTTTATTTATTTCCGGTATCCTACGATACCAAAAGTATAATTTCGGTTAAATTTTAGACTTCAACGGTTTCAATCACAAACAATCACATATAGATTATACATAATCAACACACAATTTTGAAAAACAAATCAAAATGTTTTGAGGAATCCAGTTGGATCCCTCCAACCTGTTTCCCTGCATCTACAGACGTTAGCACAACAAATAAATACCAATTCCACTTCGATGTGGAATATCGCAGTATATGGGATTTATAAAATATCATCCGCTATTATGCGGTGCATAGAGTCTCATCCGCTATATAATGCGGGGAATCAACAACTCCAAATACATATATAATACCAATTCCACTTTGAGGTGGAATATCGCGGTATATAGGTTTAAATATAATATCATCCGCTATTATGCGGCGTATAGGGTCTATTTCAATACAACTGATAATCAATTATCATCCAAGCACACAATCAACAATTTATATTTAACTATCACAATTCAACAATCAATCAATGACTGAAATTTTCAATTATTAAAATTTGAGTGAGAAGATCTCACCTTTGCTTTTGTTTTCACAATCCATTTCCATTTCGGCTTAATTTATCCACAATTTTAACCTTGTATAAACAATTTATACAATTACTAATATCCGAATTAATCGAACAATTAATTTCCCATTTAATAATTTAAACAAATGATTCATTTAAACTAACTATTTTCTTTTTAATAAATTTAATTTTAACTAATGATTTTCCTCTTTTTTTTTACTAAATTTCCCTTTAATGTTTTCTGTACATATTTAAATGCATTTTTTTCAAATTTAAATTGAATTGATAAATTGCATATACCTTCACTGTACGAAGATGAACCCAAGCCCACGGCCTGATTCGCGACCCCACTGTCGCGCCACCGTACCCTAGCATCATGTGCCTCCACCAGATCGCGATGAACACTGCTCGAAACCCTAGCCTTCATCGCGATACAACCATCGCCACTCACGCGCAAGACAGACCCAATTAGGCATGTAAACGGATGCAATCGGATACGGATAGTGATGTATCCGTATCCGAAAATAAAAATCCGTATCCGAATCCGTATCCGATATCCGCGAATATCTATTAAATAATATCCATATCTGTATCTGCGGATATTTCGGATATCCGAAAATATCTGTATCCGGCTTAACGAATACGGATATTTCCGGATATTGAAATATCCGAAAATATCCGCATTCAAACTCCAAAATGTTACTGAAATTTAACTATTTAATTTGGCTTTAAACAAAAGATGAAAAATTGTAATAATACATCAAATTAACAATAACTAATTCGATCACATAAAATCCATACGATAATGTTTCACAATTCATCGTATAATCCATAGCCTAATTCAATCACACAAAATCATAAAAAAACATAAAGCAAAGACATCATACATGTTTTAAATTATAGCAAATACCATAATTTATCTTAATAGCACACATATAAACTAAAATATTGCGTTCTTTCTCCATGGAGTGGTTGAAGCTTCAAAGGATGACCCTGTAGAAAAATAAAAACGTGTATATTAGTTTATAAACAATTAAATTTCATAACTAACCCAAAACTTTTGTATATCTGGTAGTAGAAATGCATTTGTACATCCAGTTTCTGAATTTAGGTGGGAAGTTCATCCTATCAAATAAGGTTATGATGGTTGTTTGACAGTATCAATGGCTTTCTTTACATCTATTTTAATCATAGCCCGGGGAGATTTGTATGAGGCGGAGTAACCATTAAGTAGCTCATGTATCAGCAGAACATTGCATAGAATACTTCTATTGGGTATGCAGGTGGTTTGATTAGGAGATATTAGAGTCTGTAGTGCAGACTTTAGCCTCAAAGCAAAAATTTTGTGAGGTTAGCACTATTATTGATATTATTGATATTATTGATAATAGGAATTACTGATGTATGTGAATCAATGTTAAACATAACATATATTCTAAGACATTCACGAGATGACAATAGGGTAGTATTACCAAAACTAAAATTTAAAACCTTGCACTGCTAACTGAATCATAACTAATTGGTTTCTTAAACAAATTACAGTAGGGTAGTATTGCCTATTTGATCGAATCTATTTGCACCATAGCTTTTAGGTAATGTCAGACCTAGCTTAATATCTCAAGCTAAGTTTGTTCAGAGTTCAGACACTGGATTGGGCACTTAGCAAATCAGGGGTAACAAAAAAATTTCCAACCTATGTTCTTTTTTTTTTACTGAAACATGATATATGCATTAGTGAAATCACCAACTCTATGTTAAACTTAATTTAGAAAAGAATTATTTATCAATCCTGTGGTTCATAATAGTATGTTAAAAACAAATATGCAGAGTATGATGGAATGCAGCACCACACCATAACAGGCATATAATCATGCAATACTACAAACATTTAAAAAAAAATTCAAGTAACAAAATACTCGAGCATGGGCATTGGTAAAAGAAGCCTTCAATGTCAAAATAATGTCTTGGTAATAAACATTTTTATTCAAATCAGCCGGAAAATAATGAAGTTTAAATATCATAGGAAGAAGATAAATCACTCTAGAGACTAACACAGACTGCCCCCTAGATTTTCAAGAATGTGACACATGCTACCAATAAGCAGCTTAATTTAATCACTACTTGCTTGTGTGATGATGATGTTTATACTAATGTATTTTATGGTGTTAACTGGAAGCTCAACAAATGGTCGCTCGAGATAGCTGTAGGAAAGAAATAGAATATAATCCATATGACAAATGCAAAGATTAGCAACAAACATGTCAACACTACAGTTCGATCAATCCAACAAACATGTTAACAGTAATAAGATATAAAATTTTACCAGAGGAAGAGTAGATCATAGGAGCCAAGACTACGTCGGCAACAGTCCAAGTTCAGATTGCTGAGATGGTTATCGATGAAGATGCTAGGAGCAATCGTCGATCGCAAGAGCTAGGAGTAATCGTCACGCGTGGAGCAATCGTAGGAGCAAAATGCGATTCCGAATGTAGGCGCAACCACGACGATTTAGGGTAGATTTAGGGTTTTCAATTTTTTTTGGAAAGCGGCTGTAAAAATGAATGGGAGAGATAGAGAAAGAAGAGTGCGTGGTCAGCTAGGGTTTATTATCTAAATGCCTTTAGTCGTGGATAAGGAATCCAACGGTTTGTATGAAATGCCTTTGAAAAATTGAAATAGGTACGGAATTTTAGTTATAATTCAAATTACCCATATACTTAAATAGTAATTATTAGAAACATACTTAGTTTCGGATCGGACGGATATTTATTATGGATATAAAATAACATATTAAAATAGTAATAAAATAACTTCGAACCGGACGGATATTTATCGGATACGAATATAGCTATATCTGTATCCGTATCCGAAATATGTTTCGGATATCGGATATCCGCATCCGCTTTTCGGATATCGGATAATTATCCGCTTTTCGGATACGGATGCGGACGGATTTCGGATATTTCGGGTATTCATTGACAGGCCTAGACCCAATAGCCCGGCCATCGCCACCTCGAATTGCCTGAATTCGCCATCGCTACACCATCGAATGCGAACCCGAGCCCATTCGCCATTTTTCGTGAATTTGATTTCCCAGGCTTTGGCCATGAAAATATTTTAGATCGAACGAATTTGAAAATAGGTGGCGGCCATGAATTGTTTAAAGGAGAGATCGATTTTTATTCGTACGTCATTCCGCCATTTTTGTTTTTTAAACGAAGGATTTTCGTTCGATTTGGGGAAAGGAGGAAAAGAAGTAGCGGTTTTGAACTGAGGAATAGAAAGAAATGCGACATTAATAAGGGGAGTTGTCGGCTTGCTTTAGAAGACAAAGGGGAACGTGATTTGATTTCGAACGAAAGAGGCAGTGCAAGTTAAGGATAAGGGGTAGCGTATGAAAGAAAAAGGCTACAGTGTCTGATGGAACGGAAAAGTAGCTGATGGGAAAATTTTCGGCTGTTGACTGGGGTAGATATGTTGACCAGTCAAACTATATTTAAATTAAAACAAGTGGAAATTAGGTTGAAGGACTTCTATTTGCAGGGTAATAAGTTTTAAGGACAGCATTTTTGAATAATTAGTTTTAAGGACAATTTACAGCATAATATTAAATTCATTTATCTTTTTAAGTTATACAGGAAAATGATAAATCCTTTTATCATTATTTCTGTATAACTGAAAATGATAAATTCTTTTATCTTTTTCCTATAAAATGTCCTTAAAACTAATTTTTCAGAAGTAGTGTCCTTAAAACTTATTACCCTGCACAAAGAAGCCCTTGAAGTGAAAATCCCCTTAAAACAATTAATTATTGTCTAGGCGTTTATATCTCATACGATCACATGATAACTCCAAAAGCTATGAAACTTGAAATCCGGTAATAATTCAATATTACGGATCCAATGGAACTGGTTTCGTCGAAATCCGAGACTGTGCCTCGGAAGGTTATTTTTAAATATCGATTTAAACAATATAAATTCAAAACTAAACAAAGCATTTCCAAATTAGATTATGAAGCTTCCATTATCTTCAGTATCATCAATATAAATTTTCTAAGCCTTGAAAATATTTTTTTAATCAGCTTAAAATTTCAGATTCAATTTTTACCCAAGCTTTAATAATTTAATTGCCAAATTCGTAGTTATAATTGAAATTCAAGTTAAAATAACTTTCAAATATTTAAAATCGATTAAATATACCATTTTCAAATGTTCAAAAACTCTGGGTTGTCACTGTCCAAATAGGGTGTGATCCCTTTGGGTGGTTCTCCATGGTTTTTGTTACTTGCCATCCAAATCTCGTGCCATTTCGCCTTACAGTTTATGAGATATCGCATTTTTCGTGAAGTGACCTTGCATGTACTCTGCTTTCTGCTGATCCCTCTAGAGGGATATATACTGATCCCTCCAATCTTCACCAAATGACATGCGATCCATAGGAAAGCTTCTCTATGTTATATTACGTATAGCCTTCAAGTTTTATGCTAATTGGATTAGTAGAACTCGAGTTATTAACCGATCTTTGTTGCAATATGATTAAGGCTGATTATAGCCGATCCCTATGGGGGTAGATATCGATCCCTCCAACTTGCTCCAAATTCTAAGCGACACCTATGGAGTATTCCACATGTTATAATTAGCTTGTCTTCCAAGTTTCATGTCAATTGGATGTGTAGATGTTGAGATATTGATCTATCTTTGTTATTAATTTGGGTTTAGTCGATCCCTATTGAGGGTTAGATGCCGATCCCTCCAACTTCTCCAAATGTCATGCGATCCCTAGGGTGGACTCCATAGGATCCCCTCGTCTTCTTTCCAAATTTTCACTTCAAACCGCCTTGTGTTTGTTGAGTTATGAAGCGATCATCATTGAGTTGTGCTGCTGAGATGCATATGGTCTGTTCCCTCTTCTTTTGCTCATAACTCTAGCATACAAACTCTGATCGACTTGAAATTTGAATATAGCCTCAAGAGACCTTTCTTATCAATTCATACCAATTGCACGTTGATTGGAACAAAAATTAGGAATCCGATCCGAATCTGCTTGGTCATCGTCCATAGTCTCGTTTATAGCCGATCTGCGAGCTTGCACTACACCAAAACAAGCTATCACCAACTCATGTAATCAACGCTTTATCAATGTTACAAAAGCATAAAAGTTGTTGTCGAAGGGGCAAAGTTTTTTCAAACCGGAAATAAAATATGACGCAACGCGGATACCCATTATAAAACTTGGCCAATATGAAATTAAATTTAAAACATACGGACAAAGTTGTAATAATCCATTTCTTTTACCTAATCCATGCTCACACGTCATTCCCATCCATTCTACCTTATGTCATGGAACAAAAGAAAAGGGTGGCAGGAACGAAAGAAAAGAGGAAAAAGCTAGGGCAAATTGTCTCTTCTCTAAGTAAAATCAATGAGCTAATCTATGTTTTTCTGACGAATTTCATTTTTGATCTATATAAATTAAATGCATTTGCTGTTGGATATTTTCAACATTTGGCCTCTAGTTTTGTTTTGAAGGAAAGAAGAAGAAGGAGGAAAACAATTGTCCCACACCATAGGAAAGAGGAACCAAGTCTATATTTATATAGATGTTTCTCAAATGAAGGGTTGGGCCCTTTGGGCACCCAAAGCTTGCTCCGTTGTGAGGAGGGAGACCATGCACCGTCTCCACACACGCGCGCCGCCGCCGCCGTCCGTCCGACCGACCGTGCCGGGCCGGGCCGGGTCTCGGGTCTCGGGTTTTGGGTTCGGGTCCATACGATATATTTTTGGACCGGATTCGTTGCCTATAAATAGCAACACCCAGGGCTGTTGCAAATCACTTTTCTTTTTCCTTGCGGATTTTCGTAACACTTTTCTCTGTTACGAAAGCATCTTCTTCCACAGATTAGCAACGTCCAGAAACTGTTGCAGAACAGTTTTTTGCAACGTCCAGAAACTGTTGCAGAACAGTTTTTTGCAACGTCCCTCAGGCGTTGCAGACCAGAAACGTTGCTAACCTATACTTCTTCTTCCTTCATTCGGTTTCTTGCTACTTGCATCAATTCAGAGATTATATACAAGGTGTTCTTGGTCGGATCAAGAACCGTACAATTCTTGAATCCGATTACACTGTTTGAGGGCTTGATTGAATCCTGAAGGCTATAGTTCGATACCCGATTGTACGTGGTGGGTTGAACTATCGTCTAAAAGAATCTACTCCTAGATCCTTCAAGTCCGTAGTACAGTTTCATCGCTATCTCCATCGTCTCGAATCGCAAATTTACCAACAATTTTTTAGACGATAGTTCAACCATGGAAGGTTCGAGCGCGTTGCAAGTGATGAATCAGCATTTGACTCGATTGGAGCGGTTTGACGGGGATAACTTCACTCGTTGGCAAGAGACAATGAAGTTCTTCTTGATCACCGTCAAGTTGTTCTATATATTGGAAGACGGATTGGAGGAGATTCCAGAAGAAACTGACAAGGACGATGCTGCGCTGAAACTAAAACGTGCCAAACGCAAAGAAGACGACTTCCTATGTAGAGGGCACATCCTAAATGCATTGTCAACTTCTGTGTACAACGCACATCGAAGCCTGGAAACTGCTAAAGCACTTTGGACTGCACTAGAAAGCAAATACCGTATATCCGAGGCAAGTAATAAGAAATTTCTTATTTGTAATTTTATGGATTTCAAAATGATCGCCAATAAGTCCATAGTGGGACAAGTAAGTGAAATCTTACTTTTGGTAAATCAACTTAAAGATGCTAGTATCGATCTCCCTGAATCTTTTGTTGTTGGGGTCATAATTTCTCGACTTCCTCACTCTTGGAATGATTATAAGAAAAAATTGAAACATGCGGAAACGGATTATGATTTAGATGGTTTACAGCGTCATCTCCGTATAGAAGAAGACTCTCGTAAACGTGAACTAAATGATAATCCGCAAACTGAGTCTCATACGAAGGTTAATAATATCGAAATAACTGACAAGTTAAAGCCTAAGAATGAGACACAGTTTAAGAAGAAAAGTCATCCCAAGAACAACAAAAAGAAAGGCGCTTGTTATTTCTGCAACAAGCCCGGCCATTATGCCCGAGACTGCCGTCTGCGGAAGAAACAACAAAAAGTGAATATGGTCGAAGACTCGCTTGTGGCTGTAGTACAAGAGGCGAACTCCGTTAGTGGCATAGATAATGATTGGTGGCTTGATACTGGAGCAACCATTCATATTTGCAAAGACCGTAGTCTATTCAAGACCTACGAAGAAAATGGAGAAGCGAACGAAGTTACTGGAGCGAACAAGGTTCCGAGTAAAGTCATGGGAAAGGGCACTATAAAACTACCACTCACCTCTGGGAAAGTTCTTACTTTAGTCAATGTATTTTATGTACCAGACATTTGTAAGAATTTAATATCTGGATACCTTCTTAACAAAGGAGGATTCAAGATGGTGTATGAGTCTGATAAGTTAGTGTTGTCCAAGAACGGCAAATTCATTGGACAGGGATACTCTTGTAACGGCATGATTAAGTTGAATCTAATAAAGAATTCCTTAGTTTATATTGTTGATTCAGTTAGCTTATGGCATAGTAGGTTAGGACATGTTAATTATAATTCCCTTAAAAATATGCATAAGTTAGGATTAATTTCTGATTGTGATTTCAATTCTATCTCTAAATGTGAAATTTGTGTTCAAGCAAAAATACACCGAAAATCTTTTAAATCCGTAGAAAGGAAAACCGGTTTGCTTGATTTGGTATATAGTGATGTGGGTGACCTAAAAGGTCATATCACCTATGGTGGTAACCAATACTATATCACATTTATTGATGATTATACTAGATATGCTTATGTTTATCTAATGAAAACAAAAGATGAAGCTTTTGATAAATTTAAGATTTACAAAGCTGAAGTTGAAACACAATTAGGAGTTAAAATTAAAGTATTACATTCAGATCGTGGTGGTGAATATTTCTCAAATGAGTTCACATTGTTTTGTAAACAACATGGTTTAATTCACCAATGCACTGCCCCTTATACACCACAACAAAATGGTGTCGCTGAAAGAAAAAATAGAACTTTAGTAGAGATGGTTAATGCCATGCTTATTAGTTCTAATTTACCTAATAATTTGTGGGGAGATGCTATGTTATCTGCTTGTTATATTTTAAATAGAGTACCACTTAAAAAGAATAATATTTCCCCTTATGAATTATGGTTTAATAGAAAACCTAATTTGAATAGATTAAAAGTTTGGGGTTGTTTAGCATATGTTAGAATACCAGACCCCAAACGACCAAAGTTAGGAAATAGAGCTTTTAAATGTGTTTTTATAGGTTATTCCCTTGCCAGTATAACTTATAGATTCTTAATACTTGACACCTTAGATATTATAGAATCAGTAGATGTAGAATTTTTTGAAAATCAAACTGTTGAGATTCCATTGAGATCATCTAGTCCTGATACGACTAATGATGTCAATGACGATGAGTATGCTCCTGCTCAAAACAACAAGAATGTATCAGTACCAGATCATAGTACTGAACAAAGGAGAAGTAAAAGAGCGAGAATTGAGAAGGACTACGGTCCTGACTTCATAACATATCTTATAGAAGGTAGTAAGGACGAAGTCCTTAATGTAACTAGATATGTAATGAACGTCAATGATGATCCTAAGACTTATTCTGAAGCTATGAATTCCAGAGATTCCATTTTTTGGAAAGATGCTATCAATGATGAAATGAACTCCATATTGTCTAACCAAACCTGGGTTTTGACTGATTTACCTCCTGGTGCTAAACCAATAGGATGTAAATGGATATTCAAGAAAAAATTGAATACAAATGGATCCATTGATAAGTTTAAAGCCAGATTAGTTGCTAAGGGATATAAGCAAAGACATGGAGTAGATTACTTCGATACTTATGCTCCTGTTGCTCGCATTTCTTCTATTCGTTGTTTAATAGCACTTGCATCCACTCATAAGTTGGTCGTACATCAAATGGATGTAAAGACCGCTTTTCTAAATGGAGATTTAGAGGAAGAGATATATATGGAACAACCAGAAGGTTTTAAAACCCCTGGCCAAGAAAAGAAAGTTTGCAAATTGGTAAAATCTCTTTATGGCCTGAAACAAGCTCCTATGCAATGGCATGAGAAGTTTGATAAGATAGCATTGTCATATGGCTTTATTGTTAATGATGCTGATAAATGTATTTATAGCAAATCGGATAATACCGGTGATGTTATAATATGTTTATACGTTGATGACATGCTAATATTTGGTTCTAATATATCATGTGTAAATGAAACTAAAAAGTTTTTATCCTCTAAGTTTGATATGAAAGATCTAGGTGAGGCTGACGTAATTCTAGGAATTAAAATCATAAGGAAAGAGGGGGAGTTATTACTAACCCAATCTCACTATATTGAGATGTTCCTTAAGAAGTATGGTCATTATAATGACAAACCAGCCCCAACTCCTCTAGATCCTAGTATTAAATTACTAAAGAACACTGGACGTACCATTTCTCAACTTGAGTACTCTAGTGTTATTGGGAGTCTTATGTATGCTATGCATTGCACCAGACCTGACATTGCACATGCCATTAGTGTGCTATGTCGATTTACGAGTAATCCAGGTTACGAACATTGGAAAGCTATTTCCAGAGTTCTAGCGTATCTAAAAGGAACCATTGACTATGGTTTATCTTATAAAGGATATCCTGCTGTTATAGAAGGGTATAGTGACGCAACCTGGAACAATGTAGAATCCAAATCCAAGTCAACAACTGGATGGATCTTTACATTAGGGGGTGCAGCGGTATCTTGGGGTTCCAAGAAACAAACTTGCATATCTGACTCAACTATGTTATCAGAATTAATTGCATTAGCAGATGCATGTAAGGAGGCAGAATGGCTTAGGAATTTATTAATAGAAATTCCACTATGGAAGAAGCCATCTCCAGCAGTCTTGATTAACTGTGATAATCAGGCTACGATATATAATGTCTCTAATAAGACATATAATGGAAAGTCTAGACACGTGAGTCTAAGACATCAGATGATAAGACAATTACTCAAACGAGGAGTAATAACTGTTGACTATATAGAAACAAAGAAAAACTTGGCCGATCCTCTTACTAAGAGTCTTCCAAAGGCAATGGTTTCTATAAAATCAAAGGAGATGGGACTAAGGTCTGTGAATGAAGTTTGATCGTCCTTAACAGAAACCCAACTTATGTCTTGAAATGGATAGACAAAGTTCAATGGGTACCAACAAATTAAGAGAACGATTATGGAACACTAAATCGAAAAAAAAAAATCCCATAGTATTTAGTGTTGGATTCTGCAAGAACAAAGGATGGATAATAGATCCTTAATAAGTCTAGAAAATTAAAAGGTGTATCACAGAAACACCTTAAGAGACATACCTATATGAGTACGGAAATCAGGCCGTTTCCTAAGAAAGTAAGACCGCTTTCTAAAGTAGACTCATGAATCCAGGATTAAAGCACATGGCCATTAACGTGCTAGCAATACAGAACACTTTACCTAAGAAAATCAACATGTGTGATTGTTCCGGTTTTATCG
This sequence comes from Allium cepa, assembly GCA_030765085.1. Classification (NCBI taxonomy): domain Eukaryota; kingdom Viridiplantae; phylum Streptophyta; class Magnoliopsida; order Asparagales; family Amaryllidaceae; genus Allium; species Allium cepa. Next base: position 748,953,361 of record CM060931.1, on the reverse strand, counting down.
TTAGGGATACTTGGTTCAAGATTCGTTCACCATAGAATCTCGATAAGGTTTTGAATGGTTTACACTAAGTGAAGGTTCAAATCCAAAAGATACCTATCATGTATGTGTTGGTTTTCACGATGATGCAAATTCTTGTCCCTGAACTACGTTAGGCTTGATCCCACTTGGGTACGTAGGCAATCACTCAAGTGATACAGTCATTCTGTTTTTAAATTAAATTGTTTTAATTATCCAATCTTGAAAATAGGGGGAGAATGTTGGATATTTTCAACATTTGGCCTCTAGTTTTGTTTTGAAGGAAAGAAGAAGAAGGAGGAAAACAATTGTCCCACACCATAGGAAAGAGAAACCAAGTCTATATTTATATAGATGTTTCTCAAATGAAGGGTTGGGCCCTTTGGGCACCCAAAGCTTGCTCCGTTGTGAGGAGGGAGACCATGCACCGTCTCCACACACACCGTGCCGTGCCGGGCCGGGTCTCGGGTCTCGGGTTCGGGTCCATACGATATATTTTTGGACCGGATCTGCAAACAGTAAATAAGCCAAGTTCGGCCCGTTAAGGACCCAGAACTATTCGAATTTCGAATAGTTTTGGCGGGGGACGAAATCAAATGGTCAGATCCGTTCGAACGGGCGCAACGTTCAAACGGTTACGGACGCGACTGTTAACGAATGGAAGCATCCATTCGTTGCCTATAAATAGCAACACCCAGGGCTGTTGCAAATCACTTTTCTTTTTCCTTGCGGATTTTCGTAACACTTTTCTCTGTTACGAAAGCATCTTCTTCCACAGATTAGCAACGTCCAGAAACTGTTGCAGAACAGTTTTTTGCAACGTCCAGAAACTGTTGCAGAACAGTTTTTTGCAACGTCCCTCAGGCGTTGCAGACCAGAAACATTGCTAACCTATACTTCTTCTTCCTTCATTCGGTTTCTTGCTACTTGCATCAATTCAGAGATTATATACAAGGTGTTCTTGGTCGGATCAAGAACCGTACAATTCTTGAATCCGATTACACTGTTTGAGGGCTTGATTGAATCCTGAAGGCTATAGTTCGATACCCGATTGTACGTGGTGGGTTGAACTATCGTCTAAAAGAATCTACTCCTAGATCCTTCAAGTCCGTAGTACAGTTTCATCGCTATCTCCATCGTCTCGAATCGCAAATTTACCAACATTTGCTCGTTCTCTTTTTTTTTAACCTTTCCAGTATGATTAGGTCAGCAGACTAGCAGTAAATAGGTTTTTCCATTTTGTATTTCTTGAGTTTGCTAAGATTGTACGAATTTAATTAGATTGGATGCTAAATCAATGTAGTAGTAGGAGAAGTCGATCAAATTTTGAAATAGCAGAGACAAATTGATTTCTTATCAATTTTGAGACAAATTGATTTCCTTCTATAAAGTTCATCAGTTTTACCTCTTTAGTAATGTGCAACTTGATGACTGAAATGTTATTATCCAATGTATATAACTGTCTAGCTGTGTTCACTACTCATTATAATTTACTCATGATTTTGGAATAAATAAATTTATTTCTGCATTCATTTTAAGGACTTATTCATCTATTAGTTATTTTTATGTTAGCTGTTTCTTGATATGTGGTGGTAGTTACAACTATATTGTATGTTAACCCATTTCACATGTGAATCACTCACATTTCCGCTCTCTGGAAGTACTCATTTTGTTGCAATGAGTGATATTTCAAAGTAAAAAATAAAGCATTAATTTTTGTTTATTTGAAGTAAGATTTTGATATTACCTTATATGTTTCATAGTTAGTGAGCTAGATGAAATTGTGGAGTTTATTAAATAACAATGAGGAGCGAAGAGTGATACATAACTCCCATGATAAAAATGCAAAGCTTTTGCATTAATAAAATTGTGTAGTTATTGAAAATAAGCATGAAATTTTTGTAAGACATGACTAGGAGCATCTCTACTGTTTCTGCACTTTCACATAGATATATAAACTATGAATTAGGGGACTGTATAAATATCATGCACTTTGCAACTAAGTGTTCTTTAATTCAAAATAATTCTATTGAAAAACAAAATAGATATTCAAAGAGGTATGTTGGTTAGCTACATCAGTAGTTCTGTTTAGAATTTTATAAGCATCTTCAGTTAATACTAGAAAATAATCCAAATATCGTATTAATAGATCAGGTGATTTATGCTTCTTCCATATCAATTCCTCATAATGTAGAATTTGTTGCAACTCAAAGCATTGAATTGGAAATGGTGAGTCCTTTCTCTTTATCCTTTGGTTATTTATTTTAATGGTTAAATAAATGGATTTGAATGCTCCTTCAAATAAATAATCAATTAGACATGTTTTACCATAAATTTTTGTCAACGTCAAATGCAGAGCGATTAATGTAATCTACGATGTCAAAGCTTCAGTAAAAAAGATGCAAAATAAAGCAATTAAGTTTCTTTTGCACAACGAATTGATTCATGTGGCTCATTCCATTCCAATTTGAACTATATATTCTTTAATTATCATAAATTTTTGTCAACATTAAATGCAGAGCAACTGATGTAATTTACAGTATCAAAGCTTCAGTGAAAAAGATATAAAATAAAGAAATTAAGTTTCTGTTGCACAACGAATTGGTTTATGTGACTCATTCCATTTTGAAACCACGTGTTCAGCATTTTCTCAAGCACTGTTGATTTTCTTAGAGTACTACATATGTAACAATGAGCTTTAGTACTTCCTAAGCATAACATATTAAGGGGTGTATTTGGTGGAAAAGGTACATTATACTGCCACTTGTTATCAAAACAAAAGCTTTATTCCGTATAAAAATAAGATGGTGATGATTTAGCACTGGTGTTAATTCAAATTATACAATCGACATAGAAAAATTATGGTAAGAGGATTGGCTTCAAAAGCTTTAAAGATTATTCTTAAACTTATTTAATGTCGTTGATATTATCTGTCATACTTTTCTATTATTTAGGTCTTGTGAATTCTTGCTCTTTATTTCTAGATTTTAGTCAATTTAACTTAGCAGAGTCTATTATGCAGTTGAGTACAACATATAACATATGATAGTAAAACTATATATGGTTTTAAAAAAATCAATTGAGATCATTTTGTTCAACTCAATCACTGCTTAATTTGATAAGTGATATACATTTACTGCTCACTGAAAATATTACCTCGCATAAATTAGTCTCTTTTTACTTATTATATTTATTTATAATTTAAATAAAAGCATAACACACTTGATTTCCTACCCAACTACCTTTATATTAACGACAAAACTCATTTTCCATGCTATTTATATTAATTGCACCGCCAAATTTAGTAGATATAGAGTAGCATCTCTTCACATTTTTTTCAACTGGTATTGTAATAGCTTCATCTGCCTAGGTCAGTAAAAATATTATTCAAACAATATTGCTTTACATATAATATGAAACTACGATATTATTAGTTTTTGTTATTTTAGTTGTCTTTTTTACATCTGGTAAGATGGATCAAGAAAAAAACACTTCTACCAGCCATGTATACAAAGAAAATATCAATAAACTGTTGGGGATTTTGCGGTTCGAAACGGATTTGATGGCGATAGCGATGAAGACAATGTTGTACTTCCGACTTCAAGGATCTATGGAATAGATTCTTTCAGACAATAGTTCAACCCATCAGGTACAAACGGGTTATCGAACTATCGACTTTTAGGATTCAATGAAGCCCTATAACAGCGTAATCGGATTCAAAGTTTGTACGACTTTAATCCGACCAAGAACACTTTAGAACGATTTCTGATGATGCAATTTGTAGAGAAAGAGATGAAGAGAAGAAGAAGAAACAAATCTGCAACAATCCAGCGTATGCAACAACTTCATATGTTACAAAATATAGAGTAATTGAAAGTGCAGCGATTAGCAACACTTCGTTGGCGTCGCAGATCTGTGCAAGAAGAAGAAGAAGAAGCACGCAGAGAAAACTATTTGAAACATGTTCTAGGCGTTGCTATTTATAGTGGTGGAGAGGTGTCTATTCGTCAAGTGTCACAACCGTTTGCAACGGTCGCGTCTATTCATTTTGTAACGGTTCACAACTGTTACAAACGGTCGCGTCCATTCATTTTGTAACGTTTCAGAAAACGTTACAAATTTTCCGCCATCAGTTCAAATTTAGAATTTTCAGTTCTAGGTCCTTAACGGGCTGAAATCTGGCCCGTTACTATTCACATATTATTCAAAAATGTTTTCGGATCCGAACCCGTACCCGACCCGGCCCAGCCCGGTTCGGTTCGGTCGGACGGAAGGGCGGCGACGCGCGTGTGGTGTTGCATGACTTCTCTCCTCACAACAAAGCAAACATGTGGGAGCCCCAAGGCCCCAACATCAACATGAGAAAACTATATTTATACAAATATACTCTTCATTCTTCTAGCATGTGAGATTTTTTTTTCCTTCTTTCTCTTCCAAACAAAGACCCAAATCCCCAAAAGCAAGTTTGAAAATTTTACAACAATCTCCCCCAATTTTCAAAATAAATAAATAGGACGGCTGCATCACTAGAGTGACTTCCTACATACCCAAGTGGGATCAAGCCTATATAGTTATAAGATCAAGTTTTGCATCATCGTGAAAACCAATACATAAATAAAATGTATCTTTTGGATTTGAACCTTTAGTTAGCGTAAACCATTCAAAGCCTTATCGAGATTCTATGGTGAACGAATCTTGAACCAAGTATTCCTAATGATAAAACCGGAACAATCACACATGTTGATTTCCTTAGATAAAGTGTTCTGTATTGCTCAGCACGTTAATGGCTATGTGCTTAAATCCTGGTTCATGGGTCAACTTAGAAAGCGGTCTTACTTTCCTAGGAAACGGCCTAATTTCCATTCTCATATAGGTAAGTCTCTTAAGGTGTTTCTGCGATACACCTTTTAAGGTTTCTAGACTTATTAAGGATATATATTCATCCTTTGTTCTTGCAGAATCCAACACTAAATATTAAGGGATTATCAATTTAGTGTTCCATAATCATTCTCTTAACTTGTTCGTACCCATTGAACTTTGTCTGTCCATTTCAAGACATAAGTTGGGTTTCTGTTAAGGATGATCAACCTTCATTTACAGACCTTGGTCTCATTTCTTGTGACTTTATAGAAACCATTGCCTTTGGAAGACTCTTTGTAAGTGGGTCAGCCAAGTTTTTCTTCGTTTTTATGTAGTCAACAGTTATAGCTCCTCTTTTGAGTAACTGTCTCACCATTTGATGTCTTAGACTCACATGTCTAGACTTTCCATTATATGTCTTATTAGAAAAATTGTATATCGTTGCTTGATTGTCACAGTTAATCAAGACTGCTGGAGATGGCTTCTTCCATAAAGGGATTTCCATTAATAAATTCCTAAGTCATTCCGCTTCTTTACAAGCATCTTCTAATGTAATCAATTCTGACAATATTGTTGAGTCAGAAATACAGGTCTGCTTCTTGGAAGCCCAAGACACAACAGCACCTCCTAATGTAAAGATCCATCTAGTCGTAGACTTGGATTTGGATTCTACATTGTTCCAAGTTGCATCACTATATCCTTCTATCACAGAAGGATATCCTTTATAAGATAAACCATATTCAATGGTTCCTTTCAAATAAGCTAAAACTCTGGAAATAGCTTTCCAATGTTCGAAACCTGGATTACTCGTAAATCGACACAATACACTTATAGCATGTGCAATGTCTGGTCTAGTGCAATGCATAGCATACATAAGACTCCCAATAACACTGGAATACTCTAGTTGAGAGATAGTACGTCCAGTGTTCTTTTCTAATTTAATACTAGAATCTAAAGGAGTTGGTGCTGGTTTGTTATTATAATGACCATATTTTTGTAGGAATTTCTCTATGTAATGAGATTGAGTTAGTAATAACTCCCACTCTTTCCTATTAATTTTAATTCCCAAAATTACATCAGTCTCTCCTAAATCTTTCATATAAAATTTAGGCGACATAAACTTTTTAGTTTCATTCGCACATGATATATTGGAACCAAATATTAGCATGTCATCAACGTATAAACATATTATAACAATACCGTTGTTATCCGATTTGCTATAAATACATTTATCAGCATCATTAACAATGAATCCATATGACAGTGCAACTTTATCAAATTTCTCATGTCATTGCATGGGAGCTTGCTTCAGGCCATAAAGAGATTTCACTAATTTTCAAACTTTCTTTTCTTGGCCTGGGGTTTTGAAACCTTCAGGTTGTTCCATATATATCTCTTCTTCTAAATCTCCATTTAGAAAAGCAGTCGTTACATCCATTTGATGTATGTCTAATTTATGAATTGATGCAAGCGCAATTAAACAGCGTATAGAAGATATGCGAGCAACTGGAGCATATGTATCAAAGTAATCTACTCCATGTCTTTGCTTATATCCCTTAGCAACTAATCTGGCTTTAAACTTATCAATGGATTCATTTGTATTCAACTTTTTCTTGAATATCTATTTACATCCTATAGGTTTAGCACCAGGAGGTAAATCAGTTAAAACCCATGTTTGGTTTATCATTATGGAATTCATTTCATCATTGATAGCTTCTTTCCAGAAATTAGAATCTCTGAAACTCATAGCCTCAGAATAAGTTTTGGGATCGCCATCGACGTTCATTACATATTTAGTCACATTAAGGACTTCATCCTTACTGCCTTCTACAAGATATGTAATGAAGTCAGGACCATAGTCCTTCTCTATTCTCTCTCTTTTACTTCTTCGTTGTTCAGTACTATTATCTGGTACTGACACTTCCTTGCTGTTTTGAGCAGGAGCATAATCATCGTCATTGATATCATTAGTCATACTAGGTTCTGGACTAGACGATCTCAATGGGATCTCAACAGTTTGATTTTCAAAAAATTCTACATCTACAGATTCTATAACTTCTAGGGTGTCAAGAATAAGAAATATATAAGTTATACTATTAAGTTAATATCCTATGAAAACACATTTAAATGCTCTATTTCCTAACTTTGGTCGTTTAGGGTCTGGTTTTCTAACATATGCTAAGCAACCCCAAACTTTAAGTCTAGTTAGGTTAGGTTTCCTATTAAACCATAATTCATAAGGGGAAATATTATTCTTTTTAAGTAGTACTCTATTTAAAATATAAAATACAGATAACATAGCATCACCCCATAGGTTATAAGGTAAACTAGAACTTATGAGCATGGCTTTAACCATTTCTACTAAAGTTCTATTCTTCCTTTCAGCAACACTATTTTGTTGTGGTGTATATGGGGTAGTACATTGGTGAACTATATCTTGTTGTTTACAAAACAAGGTGAATTCATTTCAGAAATATTCACCACCACGATCTGAATGTAATATTTTAATTTTAACTCCTAATTGTGTTTCGACCTCTACTTTGTAAATTTTGAATTTATCAAAAGCCTCATCTTTAGTTCTCATTAGATATACATATGCATATGTAGTATAAACATCAATGAATGTTATATAGTTTGGTTACCACCATAGGTGATATGACTTTTTAAGTCACCCGCATCACTATATACCAAATCAAGCAAACCAGTTTTCCTTTCTACGAATTTAAAGGATTTCCGGTGTATTTTTGCTTGAACGTATATTTCACATTTAGAGATGGTATCGAAATCACAATCAGAAATTAATCCTAATTTATTCATATTTCTAATGGAATTATAATTAACATGTCATAATCTACCATGTCATAAATTAATAGAACCAACAATATAAACAGAAGATTTCTTTATTAGATTCAACTTAATCATGTCGTTACAAGAGTATCCATGTCCAATGAATTTACCATTCTTAGACAACACTAGCTTATCAGACTCATGCACCATCTTGAATTCTCCTTTGTTAAGAAGATATCCAGAGATCAAATTCTTACACATATCAGGTACATAAAATACATTGACTAATGTAAGAAGTCTTCCAGAGGTGAGAGGAAGTTCTATATTGCCTTTTCCCAGAACTTTGCTTGGAACCTTATTTGCTCCAGTAACTTCGTCGGCTTCTCCTTTATTTTCTTCGTAACTCTTGAAAAGATTACGATCTTTGCACATATGAATGGTTGCTACAGTATCGAACCACCAATCATTATCATTGTCACTTAGGGAGTTCGCCTCTTGCACTACAGCCACAAGCGAGTCTTCGACCATATTCACTTTTTGTTGTTTCTTCCGCAGACGGCAGTCTCGGGCATAGTGGCCGGGCTTGTTATAAAAATAACAAGCACCTTTCTTTTTGTTGTTGGTTTTGGAATGATTTTTCTTTTTAAACTGTCTCATTCTTTGGCTTTAACTTATCAGTAGTTTCAACATTATTTGCCTTAGAATGGGACTCAGTTTGCGGATTATCATCTAGATCGCGTTTACGAGAGTCTTCTTCAATACGAAGATGACGCTGTAAACCGTCTAAATTATAATCCGTTTTCGCATGCTTCATCTTTTTCTTATAATCACTCCAACTATGCAAAAGTTTAGAAATTATAACTCCAGCAATAAAAGATTCTGCGAGATCAATTCCAGCAACTTTAAGTTGATTCACCAACAGTAAGATTTCTCTTACTTGTCCAATTATGGACTTAACGGTGACCATTTTGAAATCCATAAAATTAGAAATAAGAAACTTTTTATTACTTGCCTCGGATATGCGGTACTTATTCTCCAGTGCAGTCCAGAGTGTCTTCGCTGTTCCAAGGTCCTATGAGCATTGTAGACTGTGGTAGATAGCGCATTCAGAATACGGCCACTGCATAGGAAATCGTCCTCTTTGCGCTTTGCACGTTTAGCCTTTAGAGCAGCATCATCTTTATCAGTTTCCTCCGGGATTTTTTCCAAGTCATCTTCCAAAATGTAGAACAACTTGATGGTGACTAGGAAAAATTTCATCGTCTCTTGCCAACGAGTGAAATTGTCGCCATCAAAACGCTCCAATCGAGTTAGATGCTGATTCATAACTTGTAAATCACTCGAACCTTCCATGGTTGAAGATGTTGTTTGAAATTTTGTTGGGGATTTTGCGGTTCGAGACGGATTTGATGGCGATAGCGATGAAGACAATGTTGTACTTCCGACTTCAAGGATCTATGGAATGGATTCTTTCAGACAATAGTTCAACCCACCAGGTACAAACGGGTTATCGAACTATCGACTTTCAGGATTCAATGAAGCCTTATAACAGCGTAATCGGATTCAAAGTTTGTACGACTTTGATCCGACCAAGAACACTTTAGAACGGTTTCTGATGATGCAATTTGTAGAGAAAGAGATGAAGAGAAGAAGAAGAAACAAATCTGCAACGATCCAGCATTTGCAACACCTTCAGATGTTACAAAATATAGAGTAATTGGAAGTGCAGCGATTAGCAACACTTCGTTGGCGTCGTAGATCTGTGCAAGAAGAAGAAAAGCGCAGAGAAAACTATTTGAAACATGTTCTGGGCATTTCTATTTATGGTGGTGGAGAGGTGTCTATTCGCCAAGTATCACAACCGTTTGCAACGGTCGCGTCTATTCATTTTGTAACGGTTCACAACTGTTACAGACGGTCGCGTCCATTCATTTTGTAACGTTTCAGAAAACGTTACAAATTTTCCGCCATCAGTTCAAATTTAGAATTTTCGGTTCTGGGTCCTTAACGGGCTGAAATCTGGCCCGTTACTGTTCACATATTATCCAAAAATATTTTCCGATCCGAACCGGTTCAGTTCGGTCGGACGGACGGCGGCGCGCGTGTGGTGTTGCATGACTTCTCTCCTCACAACAAAGTAAACATGTGGGAGCCCCAAGACCCCAACATCCACATGAGAAAACTATATTTAAACAAATATAGTCTTCATTCTTCTAGCATGTGGGACTTTCTTCTTTTCTTCTTTTTTTTTCCTTCTTTCTCTTCCAAACAAAGACCCAAAGCCCCCAAAGCAAGTTTGAAAATTTTACAACATGAACATGAACTTGGCATAATGTATGACTCTTTCTCTACAGTTTCAAACAATGATGGTGATGTTCCTATCATTTAATAATATTTATTCATTTATACAATATCAAAAAAAAAATATCATGAATATGGGTTATTGAGTGTTCTTACTTAACGATGTTTTTTTATGCTTCCTTTTCTTTGATTGAATGACCAAAATGTCATATTCAGGTAAATATTTAATTATGGTCATGTTATAAGAACTCGCGAAGTAAGTAACCAATGTTTGGTGCATGGATTGATTCATTTTAGTTGTGATTGCTTCATGGATGCATCTCTTTATATACATGTCATACAGTCATCATATCCAATCTCCAAACTCAACTTTGGTTTTGAATTGTTATTTCTCCTCACATCTCTACTTTTTGAATTATCACATTTCGCATTTACGATTTATGTGCACTACATCGATTATACATACCATCAGTTACCTTTTTGTTTCAACTATTTGAGTTCATCTATGTACCAAACTTAGAAGGCATAAAAGCCGGAGTTGAACTACTTGCACCACTTAAGAAAGATGTGAAAAGTCTATTTTGCAGCATTTCATATTTTTCAGTTTATAACACTTATAACGTTACAAACTGCCAAGAGTAAAATTGTGTTAGGATACTTAAAAAAGCGTTGGTAAAATAAATTGTCTTATATAGACTTTGTGACACATTGGCAATAATTTGCAACATAAATAAGTGTTATAATCTGTGGTAAATACGTAAATAATTCGTTATCAGGTAGAGTGCTTTGTAAGTTTACATGTGTTTTTATTTCTCACATTTCCCCTACCCATTACCATTCAACCACAAATAATTTAATATCATTTGTCTAATCAAGGGTTCGGGACCAAGCGACCAAGTGGCTCTCATGCAAATAGTTTTGATGGTGATCGACGGCTGCTTCTCCAGGCGACGTTGAAACTCATCGCGTCCTTCTTGCACATCGCGGTCTTTAGATTCTAGGCGGTCACTCGGCGTCGACAAGACATCGGTTTTGATTTTGTTACATCGAAAGCAATTTATACTTTATCAGTTAGCATAGTGTAATTAAGTTAATCAAAATAAAATATGATAATCAAAGCACGTTTTAATCAGTGCTAAACTGGTAGCTGATTTATTTTATATTGCATTTTCCAGTGTAGATCAAACAATTATGCTTGGGCATTTTTTTTTCTGTAATGGCTAGCGATGCTCCCTTTTAAATGAAAATTTACTCAATAAACAAAGGAACCTTATTTTCTATGAAAGCTTTTCATAATTCATAATTTTTGTTAGTTTTTGAAACTGTGCCTACATGTGAAAAAAAAATCCCCCTTTGAAGAAAATTTAATCAATAAACAAAGGAGCCTATGTGATTTTTTTTCCTCCCATGATAAAACAGACAATGAATTGGCTACTCTTGTGAAAAAATTAGCATAGTTTAGGTGACCCCTAACGTGAGCTTATGTTATGTAGTATTTCCTAGATTTAATATTTCGCTATTAGGAAGTTTGTTTCAAGTTTCTCTGTAGAATTTTGTTTTAATTATGAAAAAATGTAGGCTGGTTTACCATTAAGGAGAACAGTAAAAACCGTGATCTTTATTATGATATGTCATTTTTTGTTGCCTACTCATCGCTCTGTGGTTTGCCTCCTATTAATCATAATATAAAGTGATCATGCTTATAATTTTATATTTTCCAATTTTATTTTTATTAAATCATAATTTGATGCATTTAGTTGAGAGAAAAATCAACTTTTGATGTCACTTCCAAAAAATTATACATGTATGTATAGTATTGCTTTCCAAGGAATACTAATCCTCGCTCAATGGGTCTAACGTCCAATCATCAGCCTCTATGTCGGCCTCAGCTCCCTCATCAATATCTATGTCCATGGGTATCACGTTCTCCTCATCCGAAATGACTATCAAATCCTTGTCCTTCGAGATATATATCAGATTCTCGAGTGATCTTGGTGCTACTCCATAGGTCTCTCCTACTTGAACATCATCATCATCACTAGAAATCTGGATATCCAATACCTCTAAGTCTTCATACTTAGATAAAGCTTCCTTAAATTTTTCTCTTATCACTAGTCTATCTGCCTTGGTTGTTTTCTACAATTTATCAGAGAACTTAAAATCGGTTATCTTTTCTTATTATCAAAGGTTCTATCTTAACTTTATTTATTTTATCTTATTTTGTTAAGTGAATCATATTTTATTATTATTATTTTTTCTACTTCATACCTTTTAATGGAATTAAATCTTAGTTTTCTAAAGGAGTAAGCTCTAATTTGGTATTGACAAAGGAACAAATAGGAGCGATAATATATATATATATATATATATATATATATTGATTCCAACTGATACATTCATACTAAGTGGCCTCTAAGAAGTACACTCAAACAGTTTACTAAAATTCATAAGGTTATAAAAACTTAAATGATCTTTTCTAATACTTTCTTAAACTAACTTATTCTTCCATAATTCCTTTTACTTTCTCTACGGCTGTATGTGGTTGGGTAAGGGTAACAAAAGTTCTAGGCTGTTCTGCCATTTTGAGCATTAGACAGTCTTTGGCAACATGACCCATCACGTGATAGAAATAACAAACTCTTTGGGCAGTTTTCTTTAAAGTCCTGATCTCCACTCTTGATTTGCATTCCTTCGCAACATGATCTCTTTGTCTACTTTGAAATAATAATTTTAGTTCTTCTTTGTCTTATGCCTCTTCTCCGTGGTTGGTACTTCAGTAGTTGGTTGAGAAACGGAATCTTTAAATTCCAGGGCATACTAATCCTGAGGGTGATTCTGAAATGGATGTAGTAGAAGTGGTGCCTTTGGTTTATTCTTATCTTGAACAACTTGTATGGATGAATGCTAGCATTACATTGTCGCTTGGAGGGTAGTGTTAGCATTCTAAGCGGAATTGTTATTCAAAAGGTAAAACGTATCCTCAAACCTCATCAATTAGGAATGACTAAAACATGGGACATGCTTCAAGGCTATGTGAGTCGCACCCAACAGGGTATTGTCATCGCCCTTATACACACACACACACACACACATATACACACACACACACACACACACATATATATATATGGATTTGGTTGTGTATGAGATCTCTCGGAGAAAGGTTGCAAAGCAATCGGGTAATGAAATAATTGGTACTATCTAATAAGGGGTAGGCCAATTTCGATTGCAAAAGGTCCATGCGTGGCCCTCGGTACATTTATCTAAAGGTACACTATCGCAGGCGGTACCCCGGTGTCTTGTCATTGTATGAAATTCATTCTCCAGTATGCGCCGTACGGACTTAGTTGTCTCTAACTATATTGGAACGTTAGAGTGTTAAATACTGAAATTTGATATTTTGGCCATGTTGAATATGACACCGACATTTGTTAAAAGTCGAACCTTATTAGAGAAAATGTAGTGATGGTATTGATTAGTAATTATTGGCCTTGTTATAATATTTTGGAATATTATTAATTGTTGTTTTGGCTTGGAAATTATTTTAAATTTGGAGAATGATTTTAAAGATGATCTTTGGAAATTTCTATGATATTTTATTTAGATGCATTTTTGAAGTACTTTATTTCATTTCAGTCTTTTTAATTGTCTTTTCTAAATATATGGAAATGTTCTTAAATTATTTAGAAAGTATTTATTAATATATAAAAGTGATTATAATAATGAATGTTTATTTTAAAAGAAAATAAAAGGGTTATCTTTTTAAGGAGATTTTGTGTTTAAAAGAAGCTAGAAATATTTCGAAATAAATATTTATGAAACATTTACATAAAATGCTATATAAAGTGACGGTTATATAATTATTATTTCATAAGTAAAAGATAGTTGTATAAGTAGTGTTTTACAAATAAAAAGATGGTTTTATAAATGGTATTCTATAAAAGGGAAAATAATATCATTTTGATAAATTAGAAAAATTAATTACATTTGTGGAATTACGGTGATATAGAAATTGAATGTTTTATGGAAGTATTTGATATTATTTTGCAAATGAAGATCTATGTTAAGGATATAAAGATCTATAAAAACGAGTCTTTGATCTATAAAGGATTTTTACAAAGGTCTTTTATAAAGGAGTTTTATAATGGGGTTTTTAGGCTAAAGGAACAAGTTAAAGAAAAATTTAGTTTCAGAGACAAGAAGTTTGTTTTTTAGCCTGAAGGACCTTTTTTAGTGTAAATCGCAGAATGATAGTTGTAACTATCATTTTCAGTTTATACTAAAAAGTGTCTTTCAAACTAAAAAACAAACTTGTTGTCCCTGAGACTAATTTTTTTGCAACTTCTTCCTTGTGGCTATTTACCTGTGTTATAATTATATTTTGGATATTTATGGGAAGTATATGAGTCTTATAATTTTATATTTTGGAAAATTTGTAAAAGGAGTATATAAATAGAAATGGATTTATAAAAGGATTTATAAATATGAAAGAAGTGTTTATTAAAAGTGTTTATAATTATATTCAAAGTATTATTAAAGGAGTTTTATAAAAGAATTTATTTATGTAAAAGAGTTTTAGCAATAGAAAGAAGATTTACAGAAAAGAGATTTGTAAATATGGAAATGATTTTAAAAAGGGGTTTGTTAGATGTTCTAAAAAGAAGGACACACGATTTTCGTAAACGATCATTTCAACTTACGGTGGTATGGGAAATGTTCTTTTCATTCTTAATACCAAATTTCGAGGTATGAAAATTCGTCTTTATCTTGAGAACTAAGATTGTGTATCGAGGCATGGTTAGTTTTATGACTTGTCTAATTTCATTGTTAATCGAGGGGTAGTACTGTTTGAAATCGAAAAGTGGTGGTAATTATATTTGGTCTAATTTCTATATGATTTATTTACTTGCACCTAAAGGAAAGTGTTTGGGTTTTTGTTATCAGTGTTTTAAATTATATTTTGTTTTAACCCAATTAATTGTGATTTTGGAAATGAAATATTTCTAAAGGTTGGTGAATATACTTATATTGGTGAGATAAATATATGAGTACATTTTCTGAGTATTAAAAATGTAGTGTTTTGTAAATGTACTTATACTGTTAATATAAGTATATAGGGAAGTTTTTCTAAGTTTTGAAAGTGAGATAATTTGTGAGTATACTTATACATTTGAGATAAGTATATCAATATTTTCCAAGTAATGAAAATTTTTGAGTGGGTTATGAATATATCTTTGTAAAAGTATTTTGATACAAGTATTTACAAAAACGGTTTTAATTAACGAGATGATTAATTAAAAAGGCTTAGGATTACTTTGTACTTAACAATGCTTGGTTAACCCCATGTGTAACGACCCAGAATTTTGTCGTTTTAATTTGTGAGTATTTAATTCAATGTAAATATTCAGTTAGTAGTTTTCATTAATTAGTAACCTTCTTTTAATTATAACTGTTTCGAATATTTATTTTTAAATTTGGTTTACATAAATAGATAGTTTGACGGAAAACTGTAAATGTGACCAAGACATAATTTTTAGATTTTCAGCTTTTTATCTAACGACAAGTTATTTAAGGTTGTAATATTTGGTTTTTGCTTAAACAACACCATTTAATATATTTATAACGCTTTTATTTATAAGGTTAAAATAATAATGTATTTAAAATGATAGTTTAATTAAAATTCAAAAAAAAAGAATGATGTGACATGATATGAAACCTTAAGTGTGGAAATGAATTAAGTACACAAATACACACTATTATCCATTTTGTTTTGAAATATTTGTCCCGGCATTGAAGTGATCTAAGAGTTGAAAAGAATATTTTCATTTTTCTTTAATTCTTTTAAATCCTCTTTGTATACTCTAGACACACACCTTTCATTTTCTATTTTTATTTCAAAACTTCATTTTCTTAAATCTTCTTTCTACATTTTCTCTATTTCTTTTTAAGTTTAAAAATCTTAACTTTTTGTTTCAAACTCTTTATTCACTTAAGAATTAAGTTTTAAAAGCTTAAGAATTTGGATTTAGCATTTTAAAAGCATGAAAATAAAGGTGAGAAATTTCTACAACTTTTTAATTATATGAATGATGTATAAATTGGTTAGTAATATTTATTTTGAGTTGTATATGATTCTTATGTATATAAATTTGGTTTAAATCATGTTTAATTAGTAAATAGTTCAAATATAGGACTTAGCATACTGTAAACAGTTTTTAACAAACTCTTGTTCTCTGAATGGTATTAAAACCATAAACCATGCATGCATTTAAGAATAAATATCTTGCAAACTATAATGAATTTTGATATGCCGTTAAATAGAGGGTTGTGTGTTTTGGTCCATAAATTACTCTATAAATAGGTTTGGAATTTTTAAATAGATACATTTTGAGAATTTTCTAAAATACAGTAAAAAGTGTAAAATGTCAGTTTTTTGTCCATCATGAATCGACGAACAACTTACATATTCATGTTTTGTAGTTGTGATTACATAAATTTTAGAGTTGTGGTTTGTTAGAATTTAGTTGGTATCCATTTTTATGGTTAAAATGGATACTAACTAAATTCTAACAAACCAACCAATAATGTATTTAACATGTATATAATAAAGATAAAATCGATAGATAAATAAATGGAATTAAAAATCAGAATGACTAGATGTCCAAATTTCCCTATAAAATTCCATATATTTCATTTTAAATGCGAATCGCTTTTCGAAAAGTGGATATTTAACCAAACCAACCAATAATTCATCCAAACACAAACGGTAAATTTTGTCTACTATATATCATATTGATTATCCAAAAAGATGATTTTAACTCACTAAAATTCAAACGGATGCTTAGGCATTCTAGTTTGAACTAAAATCGAATGACATTCAATTTTAGCCCAATATTTTTCTTACTTCATATTTAAGAAAACCAGTTCCATCGTGTAGCTATAGCCAGTAGGAGTGCAATGCAAAAGACCGAGTATCTATTGGACCTCGTATGAATAAGTTATTCAATCGATAAGATTTTGAAAATAGATTATTAATTAGATACTTAATCTCTTCACTTCATTCACTAATTTCCCAATAAGTTGTCTTCCCCAAACGTTAATTACTCCCTCTGTATGTCAAGCCCATCCTTTCAACCCCCGAAAGTCGACATAAATACGCCCATCGTATAACATGTCGAGCAATTGAGTGTCGAACCGACAAATTGTTAAGGGAAAAGAAAGTAGGTAGAAGGAGAAGAAATTAAACAAAAATAGAATCTCACAGCGGACAGAATAATATATAATATCAATAGCTCTTTACACAAATCAAATCTGTAATGTACATATCTCACATCAGAGTACACAAATCAACAATTACCAGCCCGAACAGTTATAACGTCCTGTCCTCACAACTGCAGGTAATTTCAAACAACGCTACAGCGGAATTAAACAAGTATGAGAATACGTCTCGGTCTCCAGCATGCCTCATGCCCATAGCATCCTAACCTGAGCCTGAAATACTCGGTCTGACCCGAGCACTATAATAAAATGACACCCGAGTTAGTCTGAAAAACCCACGTGAGAAAACACACTCAATTTGAATTATTAAAGTTTCAAAAAATCTTTTGAAAATCAAAGATATATTGTAAGAACATGCCACAAATAAACACGACTGGTTTTTACCTTACGATAACCAAAACATTTCATATCAAAACCCTCTGATATTATAATAGTATCTAATACAAATACTTATTCAAATAGCTGAAATTGTTACATTAATTAAATTCCAGCATTCCTAGGCTCTACAATCAAAACTGTAAAGGAATGTATTGGAGAATGGATTCCATCTGAATGACTAGGCACTGGGGTACCATCTGTTACAGTACATGTCTAGAAACACTGTACCGAGATCGAACCTATCGATCCCTGCCAACACAAGACCAGACTATCCCTGACCTGGATAGGCCAAATATGCTATCATCTCAGGTGCTCCCACCATTTCCAAGCTCCTTTCACACGTAGCGATAATATCTGAGGTTATCTAGAAAGGTGATAGACATACCCTACTTGGGTGCTACCCACTTAGCCTTATTGCATCTCCCCTGCTTTTCAGTCATTCCCGATTGATGAGGCTGGAGGCTACGATTACCTTTTTAGAAATATTCACTTAGAATGCTCATTGTCCTTTAAAGACAATGTATTGATAGCATTCATCCATACAAGTCCGTTCCCGGTCCGAACGGAACCGAAGTTACTATTCCTACTACATCCATTTTGGAATCACCCTCAGGATTAGTAGCGATTAGCCCTTGCACTTTACTGCACCATCTTCGACTCCATGCTCTTATCTTCACTACGAAAACGTACTCTTTAGATCGAAGTGGTTTTTGGATAACAAATCCAATCCCGGTCTCTTCGAAAGAACGTTCGATATTCCTGGTAAGCTCAACCCCTGTTCTTTAGCAAATATACAGACGAAGATAAGATCGAAGATCACCTCCTAACCGTTAGTGGACGGATTTCCTTATAAAATCCTGAAAGAACGAAACGAGTTTATATGTACAATATAGCACCTCGAACGGTAATTGTACCACATAATCCTCGTACTTCTTTTAGATATTTCCTAAGTTATATTTAGGTCCAAATTTGATAGTCGGTTATTTAACTATCAAATAAACAATCAGTTCAACCAAATAATCCATTTCCCACTGAAAACACTAAATATCTTATTAATTTAATTTTAATTACATAAATCTCTTTATCTAAATTTTACATACTCATCCTGTAGAATTTAGTAAATTTACAAACCATCTTTTTAAAAGTATTTGAAAACCCTTTAAAAATAATGTGGAAAGTACAACTGCGGTATCAAACCATGGATCACAGTTCAATGGTTACGTCTCTATCCTAGAGAAATCCAAGAATTAACTGCAAGCACTCACTGCCTCCGATTACGGCACGCGAGTATACCATTACTTCCCGAAAACTTTATTTTTAGAATTATCTCAAAATAGTGCTTATAAATTCTAAAATAAATTTCATGTTAAATCTAGTCAAATATACTTAAATAGAAGTTACTATACAAAGCCATATAATATTTAATAATTATCTTTAAAAATAGTAATGCTGAATAATGCTTAAATAATAATAAATTTTTGACAATTATTATAAAGTAACTAATTAATAATAAAATATGCTTTAAACAATTTAAAATAATTAAATAACCAATTTCCAGAATATCTTCACACATTTGAAAATCACCCGTTGAATAACTTAAAATCCTTTATATATTTTTATTCCCAAAATCTTTGTTCGCCATAATCTGAAATAACTACATTACAATTTCAAAACCATTTACTTTAGCCAACAGATTTACCCAAAACTATATATATTCATTTTTACTTCAAAATTCCCATTCATAATTCTTTACCAAATTAAACCATATTTTATTGGTATTTAAAAACACAAAAAATCCAGGTTAACTGGAATAACATCCAATCAATCTAAATCACACAGTAGCCCGTCACCGATTATTCAACAAAACATATATCACTATATATGAAATTAAATTTAACATTTTTGAGGAATCCATTTGGATCCCTCCAACCTGTTTTCCTACAACCACAGATGTTAGCACAGCATAAAAATACCAATTCCACTTCGAGGTGGAATATCGCGGTATATAGGGTCATCCGCTATTATACGGGGTGCATAGGGTCTCATCCGCTATATATGCGGGAATATCAATCACTCTAATATATATACTACTATATATAATATCATATCCGACTGATAAAAATGCATCAACTTAATAAATCAATCACTTATTAATTTTAACTATTTAAAATTAATAACAGCAGTCCAAAATTGGGTGAGATTAACTCACCTTGAGTTTTAAATCGCCAAACGCTCTAATTTTAAATTAATTCGAACACGTTCGATTTAACCTAAATTTTTGTCTAGCTCTGATCGACTCCAAATCTGCACTACAGCATAGTACTCATCGCTACGATTGCGGCGCCGCTTGTTTCATTCGATTTCGACCTCGTATGACCAAGATACAAGGTTTTAAAGATTTGGATATAATTTATAATATATAATTTTTTACAAAAATCAATTTGATTATATACCCAGATGCATCATGGCCATTGACTCGAAATAGCATAACCCACCAGGATGCTCATTTGTTTCCTACTTCGTTCGTCCTCCCCGTTCAAAGAACCCACTCGACGCCGTGATCCCTTGGTCACCGCTACCACTACGACGCACGGTGAGGTGATCGGCGACCACCAAACGAACGCCCTCCATGTCCTCTACCATAACAACACGTATATTTTACGATTGTATATTTAAATGATTTATTTAAATATAGCATCGGTAGTCGGATTAAAGTCTGAAATGCTACTTTTCGTAAACAGTCGATTTAGGACTTGAGACCACTTCCATTGAGTCCAAAATGGCGTGTGCGACCTTTTTGAGTATAAACATCAATATGTTTGGAGTTGAGTTGAATTTTGCTATTTTTCTATTGGGCTTTGGGTTTGGGTTGCAGCCCAATAACCCAACATAATACCCTAACTCCTCAACTCTTCATTCATTCTACTCCTTATTTCCTAACACTCAAGCTAAAGAGAAAAAATGGGGGAAAAGAAAGAAAATTAGAAATTTCTAAGCCCTATTTCTCTTAGGAAATTCAAGTTCTTGCTCTAAAATCAAAGAGAAGCTTAGGTAAGCATCCTCTTCATCTTCTCCATCTCAATTGCTATCCAATTTTCAGTAATTTCCTATAACCCAACTTAGGAAATATTTGCTTATGAGCTAAGATTGGAGCTTCTAGAGTTGAAGTTGAAGTGTTGTTGATCTTTCCTTTGTTTTAAAGCTTCTCTCTTGTTATTTGGGTTTAAAGATGAGTTCTTGAACTCACATCTATGTCTATAACTTTCTATATTGTTAGGTATGAATTCCTAACATCTATTCATGTTCATTTGCTTTTGATTTGAATTGATTTGGTGAATTTTCCACTTTTTGGTTTTGAAGTCCAATTTTATGAAAATCCTACTATGGATGTTTGGATATGTTATTTGGGGTGTATCGAAGAGCCTATAAGGCTGGGTTGTTGGTTGGCATAAATCCCTACTCTTCGTTGCTTGTCTGATAGCCTTTGATTCATTTTAGCCATCAAGGCCTAGGCAAACTGTTGCTCGTACCAGGTATTCAAACGTCTGAGATCAAATTCAGACGTCTGGTTACAGGCCCTAGAGAAAAAAGAATATACGGCAGAAAAATAAAAAGGGCAAAGACCAAATCCAGACGTCTGAAAATAAATTCAGATGTCTGAAACCAAATTCAAATGTCTGGTTGAAAATTTCAAACGTCTGAAATGGTTCTGGAATTAAAGGAAATAGATATATATTTCCAGAACACAAATCCAGACGTTTGGATTGACCCCTAGAAGTCTGGAACTGTTCAGTTTTGCTTGTTTAGGCTGTTGAGTGAATTTCCAATGTTAATCGATTTTGGTTGCTCTGATTAGTTGTTATCACTTTTATCGACTTTGATGACTCTTTTTTCCAGAATTTTGAGAATATCCATTTTGATGGATTTGGTATCGATTTCTTTTGATTTAATTCACGTTTTCGTATGTGAATTTTGGTGATTGATTATTTCTACAATCATTTCTATAGTTTGTCACTTTAAAATGCAAAGATTTCTATACTAGTAGTAAATATTCAAAATCTTTCATCAAAATGATTTCAACATTTACTTTCAGTATCAAACTCGATTTTAAAACCGTTTTCGAATCTATTAGTATATACAAACCTTTACCTCATTCGTTTGAGAAATCCAATTAAACGACTTAGCAAAACAATGGTATGAAGCGCTTGCGTTTACTTTGTCGGTTAATTCTTAGACTTGTTCGATTGAAACTCTTGTGACAATTTTCGAGTGGAAATCTACAATTTGTTCATAAATATTTAAGTTAAGCTAGTGGTTATGGGACATGAAGCTAAACTCATTTACTTACTAGCTTAGTGTAATTCACACTTTTTATTTATCAACGGTGATTATTTTATGGTTTAGACTAGTGGTGTGCGATGTCTCTTTGTCCACGTGGGGGACTGTACCTCGTTTTATTGAGCTTCGTCTCATTTCTTTTATAGGCTAACGACCTATGGGTTCTTTGGAGTTTCGTCTCATTTTTATGGGCTAGCGACCCATGTTCTTTTATGGTGTTCGGTTCATCGGATGTACCGTTATTGTACTACGTTGATATTCTGGCTTATCTGGATCAACGGATGTACCGTTATTGTACTACATCGTTGTTCTGGTTTATTAGGTTCGTCGGGTGCACCGTTACTGTACTATGCCGTTGTTTCGAATTATTGAAGTTTCAGGTCCATCGGGCGTACCATTACTGTACTATGTCAATGTTCTGAATTATTCGAGTTCAGGTTCCTCGGGCGTACTGTTAATATACTACGTCGTTGCACCGACTCTATGGTTAGCGACCATGGAACAGCGACCCATTTGTGATGCACATGTTGGTGAGTTTTCATGCTCCCGTTTGTGATAGGCCTCCCCTTTTTTGATTTCTGGATTTCCAATTGATGATTTCTAGAATTTGTGTTCCATCAACTTTTTGAGAATTTGTGTTGGTGTTTGAGAAAGTGTGAGATATTGTATGATTTTTGTTGTTATCTGATATATACTTTTCACAGTATAGCATTATTGTTATCATACGTTTTTGTCATATCTCTTATCCTATCTCATTTTATATGATATTTATAGCTATACTGATCCGTTTATTATTTTCTTCTTAAATAATACTCGGGTCAGACCGAGGTATGCCTGGTGCTTCTGCTTGACTTATTATCCGGGTCCGTCATCTGACTTTTGGCTAACTACTTAGCTTAGTAGTTTTGTTGTATACATTCGAGATAGAGACTCCTTGATATATACCTATTCTTTTGTGATGAAGTGGATCTTGTATGACCACTATTTTGGTGTACACTTCTATGTGTTATATTCATATTTGTTTCCGCCTTTGTGATATTTATATCTATGACTGATTTGTGTTACGCTTATTTTATATTTGTTTCCGAAGATCACTTAGCCACCGTGTAGTAGCTTTGATTTTGTATCTGATGTGTTAGATTTCCTCTTGAAATGAAATGCATGTTATACTATCTGGCATATCAATACTCGCACAAAGCAATTATACAGATGGTTGCTCCTCAACAGCCTTATTCTTCGCGTTAATTGACGGCATTACTCCGTAGTGTCCTTGGCTAGTGTTAGTATAGAGGTGGGGTGTCACAGCTTGGTATCAAAGCCAAACTTCGAAACAGTATAGAATATTATAGCAAGGATCATTGTCTTAAGTCTCTTTTAGGAATCGTGTCATAGGATTTAATCGCCATTGGACCCGTTCTATCCTAATTTCTTTTATGATGCCTTATTTTATCAATGAAGTTTGTTTGATAATATTTCTAAGAATAACTTTTTTCCTCTTCTTTCTTTCTTTCTTAAAGAAGAGAAATGATAAGATCTGGTCATCCCAGCGCCGGTCAATCCAGTGTTACACCTCAGGATGGTGTATTTATGTCTGCTCAGCAACTTTTGAATCTTGTAAAGAATGCTCAAGCTGTCAGACCCTTTCCAGAGCCTACTCATCCTAGATCTGGATTTGCATGCTTGTGCAGAGATTGAACCGATTGGGGGGGAAGGCCATTCAAGGGATCCGAGAGTGTTATAGAAATCCAAGCTTGGCTTAGATCATGCGACCGCATCTTTTCTCGCATGAATCTTGTTGATCTCCATTGAGTCCAAGTGGCTTCTAGCATGCTCCAAGAAAGAGCATTAGATTGGTATAAGTTTTTGATTTTGGAGATTACCGAAGCGGATCTTACTTGGAAGCAATTCCAAGAAAAGTTCGAGTTGAAGTTTGTGCCGAAAGTTGAAAAGGTAACTTTAGCTTGGCGATTTATTGACCTTGTTCATGGTGAATCTTCTGTGAAGGATTACATTGCATCTTTCGAATCCCTCTCTAAATATGAGGTTGAGTATATTAATACTCTATTGAAGAAAAATCAAAGGTTTGTCTATGGGTTGAATAAGAACCTTAAAAATCTTTTACTTCTGAAACTAGAAGTTTGTTTCGTTCAGCTTGTAGATATCGCTCTTCGACTTGAAGAGGCCGATAAAGAAAGTGATGTTGAGATGTTGGGTGTCAATAGGAAGAGGCATCCCTTTATTAAGTTCGAAAGTCCTAATCCCAATAAGAGAGTGAACAAGTAACTTCGGTAGCAAAGACTCCAATCCCTAATCGTGGAGAATGCTACAATTGTGGCTCTAAGGACCACTATATAATAGGTGTCCAAGGCCTGTTTCTTGCCTCTATTACAAAAGTTCAGATCATTATATATCTTCATGTCCCAAACTTCAAAGCAAGAGAGAGGGAGAGCTGAATGTTGTGCAAGCTCCTAGTGACACTTCTCTTGGTCAAGGTATTTCTCATTCAGTCCTTGATGACATTTGTTTTGTGATTATCCTATTCGAGTTCTTGTTGATATGGGTTCATCTCATTATTTTATACCAAAAGAACTTGTTAATTCTTTTTCTTTAAACATTTTGGGCTTGATGATTACATCGAGAATTGCAAATCCGGTTGGTGGACCCGCAACACTCAGTTCACTTTGTAAAAATGTCGAGATTATTTTATGTGATTATGCTTTCCGATCTGATTTGCATGTTATGTGCTACTTAGGTTTCGGAATTGATTTTTGTGAAAGGATTGGCTTAATCATTATGAAGCCATACCCTATGTCCCGGATGGACTATCCATCTTTGACATTCTCAATCTGTTAAGCAGATTTCTATTTTTCTTAATGATTTCGATTACAATTTGGTGGCAACATTTTATTCTCTAGACCCACTTGTTGAGGAAGATGTTATTCCCCTCATTCAAGTAGTTCAAGAATTTCTTGGTATCTTTGAGCTTGTCGTAGGATTATCACCTAAGCAATCTTTTAAGTAGTGCTAAGGACTTTTCGGCTCGACCTTGCCAACGGTTTTCATCAGCTACGAGTTGTGGAGGATAGCGCCACTTATCGCATTCCGCACTTTTTATGATTCGTCATTCGAGTTGTTTTGCTTATTTCATCCATCTTATGAATCGAGTACGATGAGACCATCCTTGTATTCATTGATTTTGGATAAAAACAACAATTTAAAATTTGCAAATCTTTTTAATAAGATATCTATAAGTATAACTGGATTTTGTTCTTAAAACGAGCAAAGAATATTCGCAAAATTTTTAAGAGACATGTTTATCATATAGAAGATGCTTTTGTATTGTTTTGCCCATTGAGTGCTTTAAGAATTCCGGTCGATGCGCTTGATCAATGTTATCGATAGGAATCTCCTAAACGCTATGATGAGATAATCAGATACAGTAAATAGTAAATTTTTATAAAAAGAAGATTACATAAATTTAATTGTAATTTTGAAAGTCGTAGCTTTTCAGAAAGAGGATCAATTAAAAGAACTCTTTTCTGATACTTCTGTTCTTGTGATCTCCGAAGGGAACCAAGACTTCACTGTTTGTACCGATGCTAGTGGTATTGGTTTGGGTGTCGTTCTCTTGCAAAAGGGAACATGCTATCACTTATGCTCCTATACAATTAAAGCCTATCGAGACTAGGTATGCCACTCATGATCTAGTGCTCATGGCCTATTGTTTTCGCTTTTAAAATTTGGCATCATTATTTTTTAGAAGAGAAGTTTGTTCTCTACACCGACCATAAAATCTTTGAAGTATTCATTTTCTCAAAAGGAATTTAATTTGCGTCAACAACGTTGGCTCGAGTTCCTTACATCTTATGATCTTGATATTCTTTATACTCCTGGAAAGGGAAATCGAGTTGCCCTTAGTCGTAAACAACAAGCAGTTGTTTCTTTGATGATGTCCGAATGGAATGATCTTTTTAACAGGTTCATCCGATATACCGTTATTGTACTACGTCGTTGTTCCAAACTATTCGAGTTTCAGGTTCCTCGGGCGTAAGGTTATTATACTACGTCGTCGCACCGGCTCAGTTTTGTACTATTCATGACGTTTTCCACGTCTCTCAACTACAGAAATGCCTTAGGGATTCCAAATCTATTCTTGAGCCTGGTATTATTAAAGAAATTGAAGTTTCGTCTAATTTGACTTATGAGCAACATCCTATTGGTATCATTGCTTCGGAGGTTAAACGCCTTCGAAATAAAGATGTTCCTTTTGTGAAAGTTCAATGATCCGCAAATCTTAAGGATTGTTCTGAGGAATCCAGAGAATTCATCGAGCGAACACATCCCGACTTACTCTCTCGAGCTCTTTAGGGTGAACTTCTTACTTCAAATTTTTTTTTCTGTTGATATGCTTTTATGGTTGTTACTCTTTGTTTTCTTCTTAAATATTACGAGGACGCAATTTCTTTAAGGAGAGGAGTCTGTAACAACCCGCATATTTTACGATTGTATATTTAAATGGTTTATTTAAATATAGCATCATTAGTCGGATTATAGTTCGAAATGCTACTTTTTATAAACAGTCGAATTAGGACTCGAGACCACTTCCGTTGAGTCCAAAATGGCGTTTGCGACCTTTTTGAGTATAAACATCGATATGTTTGGAGTTGAGTTGAATTTTGCTATATTTCTATTGGGCTTTGGGTTTGGGTTTCAGCCCGATAACCAAACATAATACCCTAATCCTCAACTCTTCATTCATTCTACTCCTCATTTCCTAACACTCAAGCTAAAGAGAAAAAATAGGGGAAAAGGAAAGGAAATTAGATATTCCTAAGCCCTAGTTCTCTTAGGAAATTCAAGTTCTTGCTCTAAAATCAAAGAGAAGCTTAGGTAAGCATCCTCTTCGTCTTCTCCATCTCAATTCCTCTCCAATTTTCATTAATTTCCTATAACCTAACTTAGAAAATATTTGCTTATGAGCTTAGATTGGAGCTTCTAGAGTTGAAGTTGAAGTGTTGTTGATCTTTCCTTTGTTTTAAAGCTTCCCTCTTGTTATTTGAGTTTAAAGGTGAGTTCTTGAACTCACATCTATGTCTGTAACTTTCTTTATTGTTAGATATGAATTTCTAACATCTATTCATGTTCATTTGCTTTTGATTTGAATTGATTTGGTGAATTTTTCAATTTTTTGTTTTGAAGTCCAATTTTATGAAAATCCTACTATTGATGTTTGGAGATGTTATTTGGGGTGTATCGAAGAGCCTATAAGGCTGGGTTATCGCTTGGCATAAATCCCTAGTCTTCGTTGCTCATCCGATAGCCTACGATTCATTTTGGCCATCAAAGCCTAGGCAAACTATTGCCCGTACCAGGTGTTCAGATGTCTGAAATCAAATTCAGACGTCTGGTTATAGGCCCTGGAGAAAAAAGAATATACGGAAGAAAAATAAAAAGGGTAGAGACCAAATTCAGACATCTGGTTGAAAATTTCAGACGTGGTAAATGGTCCTGGAATTAAAGGAAATAGATATATATTTACAGAACACAAATCCAGACGTCTGGATTGACCGCCAGACGTCTGGAACTGTTCATTTTTGCATGTTTAGACTGTTTTTGAATGAATTTCCAATGTTAATCGATTTTGGTTGATCTGATTAGTTGTTATCACTTTTATCGACTTTGATGACTTCTTTTTCTGGATTTTTGAGAATATCCATTTTGATGGATTTGGTATCGATTTCTTTGGAATTAATTCGCATCTTCGTATGTGAATTTTTGGTGATTGATTGTTTCTACAATCATTACTATAGTTTGTCACTTTAAAATGCATTTATACTAGTAGTAAATATTCAAACTCTTTCATCAAAATGATTTCAACATCTACTTTCAATATCAAACTAGCTTTTAAAATCATTTTCTAATCTATTTGTTTATATAAACCTTTACCTTATTGGTATGAGAAATCCAATTAAACGACTTAGCAAAACAAGTGGTATGAAACGCTTACGTTTACTTTGTTGGTTAATTCTTAGATTTGTTCGATCGAAACTCTTGTGACAATTTTCGAGTGAAAATCTACAATTTGTTCATAAATATTTAAGTTAAGCCAGTGGTTATGAGACATGAAGCTAAACTCATTTATTTACTAGATTAGTGTAATTCACACTTTTTATTGATCAATGGTGATCATTTTATGGTTTAGACTAGAGGTGTGTGATGTCTCTTTTTCCACGTGGGGGAC
The DNA here is from genome assembly GCA_030765085.1 of Allium cepa. NCBI lineage: Eukaryota > Viridiplantae > Streptophyta > Magnoliopsida > Asparagales > Amaryllidaceae > Allium > Allium cepa. The sequence goes on along the minus strand of CM060931.1, from coordinate 748,925,163 downwards.
TGTACCTCGTTTTATTGAGCTTCGTCTCATTTCTTTTATAGGCTAACGACCTATGGGTTCTTTGGAATTTCGTCTCATTTTCATGGGCTAGCGACCCATGTTCTTTTATAGTGTTCGGTTCATCGGATGTATCGTTATTGCACTACGTCGATGTTTCGGCTTATCTGGATCAACGGATGTACCGTTATTGTATTACATCGTTGTTCCGATTTATTAGGTTCATCGGGCGCACTATTATTGTACTACCCGTTGTTCTGAATTATTAGAGTTCCAGGTCCATCAGGCGTACGGTTACTGTACTACGTCGATGTTCTGAATTATTTGAGTTTCAGGTTCCTCAAGCGTACTGTTAATATACTACGTCGTTGCACCAGCTCTATGGTTAGCGACCAAGGGATACTGACCCATTTGTGATGCACGTGTTGGTGAGTTTTCATGCTCCCGTTTGTGATAGGCCCCCCTTTCTGATTTTTGGATTTCTAAATGATGATTTCTAGAATTTGCGTTTCATCAAATTTTTGAGATTTGCATTGATATGTTTGTCAGTATTTGTGGTTCGGTGAATAATATAAAGAATATGACATTCTTTTGGGTGTTTGAGAAAGTTTGAGATATTATATGATTTTTGTTGTTATCTGATGTATATTTTTCACAGTATGGCATTATTATTATCACATGTTTTTGTCATTTCTCTTATCCTATCTCATTTTATATGATATTTATAGCTAGACTGATCCGTTTATTATTTTGTTCTTAAATAATACTCGGGTCAGACCGAGGTATTTTAGATGCTTCTGCTTGACTTATTATCAGGGTCCGTCATCTGACTTTTGGCTAACTACTTTGTTTAGTAGTTTTTGTTGTATACATTTGAAATAAAGACTCCTTAATGTATACCTATCCTTTTGTGATGTAGTGGATCTTGTATGACCACTACTTTGGTGTACACTTCTATGTGTTATATTTATATCTGTTTCCGCCTTTGTGATATGAATATCTGTGACTGATTTGTGTTATACTTATTTTATATTTCTTTCCGAAGATTAGTTAGCCACCGTGTAGTAGCTTTGAGTCTGTATCTGATGTGTCAGATTTCCTCTTGAAATGAAATGCATGTTATACTATTTGGCATACTAGTACTCGCACAAAGCAATTACATTGATGGTTGTTCCTTTACAGTATTATTCTTCGTGCTAGTTGATGGCATTACTCCGTAGTGTCCTTGGCTAGTGTGAGTATAGAGGTGGGGCGTCACACCTACCCTCGAATGGCTCTATGTTGTAATGACCTGTAATTTTTGATAAATAAATTGGTTAATTTAATTAGATCTTTGTAATTAAATTTAGAAAGAAATAAAAAAAATTATAATTTATAATAAAGCAAATGTAAAAAATGAAATGTAGCAATGGTAATTAAAATTAATTTTTGACAATTGAAGTGAAATCCCAATAAAGAAATAGTGTTAATTGTTACACTTGGGTATAAAATTTAAAATAAGTAAATTAAAGTAAGCATTTAATTAACCAAGTAATAATATATTGATTAATAGTAACTAAATGTAAATTAAGGTAGCAATGTTAATGCCAGTATAACTAATTTAGTGCAATCCTAATTTAACTGAAACAATGTTAAGGTTATAATTGATTGTACTTAGAAAATTGGAAATAAATTTCAATAAATATAATTAAATAGTATGTTAATGATGACTGAATGAAATTTGTGTGATGTAAATAATTGTAACAATTGTTTGGGAATAACTCATAAGTGTGATTGAAAGTGAATGGTAACAAATATTTTAGGTTACCTATTTATTTAGCCTGTTAATTTAAATGTGGTAAAAATTGCAATAAATCTAAATTAAATATTTTGTTAATGTGGATTTAGTAAATAATGGAAATAACATTTACTTTATTCATAATATGACAATTGGTGAACAAAAGGAATGAAATTCAAGATTTATTAATTTATTGGAATTTAAATTTATTAATCGAATTAATTGCAAATAAATGGAATTTAAGATTTAATGTGAAATCAATTGCAGTTAATTGACTTAATTTGTGTAGTTAGGGTAGGTTTGATTTGTCACTGAGGATTGTTAATACAACAAGAAGTAACCAATGTAAACTCTATCCATAATATGGCAATTGATTCAATGAAAACAATTGAAATTCACGTTTGATTAATTTATTGGATTTTGAGCTGTAATAAATGGATTATCGAAATTAAATGAATTGATATTACGTTAATGGGAATTAATATGAAATGAAACATACATTAATGAAATATAGTATAAATCAATGTTAATTATACCCATAAGATGTCAATTTATTGAATAGCAAGATTTTAAATCAATTAAACGGATTTATTGAGATTTCAACTGATAATTAATAAATTTATTAAAATTGAAACTAAATGCGGTATTGGGTAAATTTATTAATTTTAAATTGATATCTGAATTGTTTAAAGGGTTGTAATGATGTAGGAAATCAAAAATGATAAAATTTGTAAATTTTCGAATTGGAGTTTAAGATTTGATTTTTATTTATTTAATATTTATTTAATTAATTAACTGGAAAATAGCTATTTTGGCCACTAACTCGGATTTCGACGAAACAAGTTTCTTAGGATCCGTAACGGTGAATTATTATAGGATTTCAAGTTTCATAACGATCGGGCTTGGCACTTGATCGTATGGGCTTGAAACGCCTAGAAATCGATTTAATTAAAATCGACTGAAATCAATTCGAAATAAATTGATTTGAGCATGACTTTTTCATACGATGAAATTTTGACTTGAGACCTATTCCATCGCGTTTAAAATATTTAAAAACATCTATTTTGATATATGGGTTGACCCAATTTCGTTCCGAAGTCAGAACGGGCTTTTTGGGCCATTTATCGTTCAACGATCCAAACCATTCGTATCCGTTCTTTTATTTTCAACCCTACCTATATATACCCTGTTATAAACCCTAATTCATTTCTTATTCCTTATTTCTATACGTACAATTCTATTTGCCCCTCTTCGTTTCATTGGCAGACAAACCAAAAATTCCATTTGCAATTTCAAATCAATTTCAAAGCCAAAAATTCAAACTCCACAAACAATATCAAATTATATATCGTCGAAAAGCTCTCGAAGAGCGCATCTCAATTCTATGATCCGTTTTTCAATTCGATGCACCGTTTAGCCAAAAATCAAAGAACCATTTTCGACCGTTCATCATGCGTTGATGAACTTCGTTTGATCGTTCGATCGAGAGTAGGGTTGTGAAGAGGTGACCGAGTGATGCTCATCGGATTTGGTATTTCGTCGAATTAACGGCTAGATTGGGGGATTTAATTGGAGTAGGGTTTGGATTGGTATCGGCTGCTGCCCTAACTGCCGTTCAGATCGACGTCGATTGCTGGGTCTCTGGGCTGAGGAGGAGGCACGCGGTCATCAGGAAGTGGCGCGAGGCAGCATTGGGCAAGGCACGGAGGTGCGCGATCATCAGGTGGTGGTGGCTCGTGTGTGTGTTGTAGCATGTAATGTTCGAACAATCTAGGTTTTGCGCGTGCTTCTGGAAGGTGGTGACGCGGAGAGATGTGTGTTATTTTATTTTATTTTTTTTATTTTTCAATTTAAAAATCTTAACATTCTAATTTATATAACTTTTTCATACGAGGTACGTTTCACGCGTGGTTTTCTCCACTAGGTTCGTATTGGAATTTCGGACATTTTGGCTCAGGTTTCGACAGATTCTAAGACAGTTCAAATTTTGGATTTAAATTTAATTTAAATTCAAAAGGTCGGTATTTTAACCCACTCACAATTTCTAAAATTTGTTATGTTTGTTAAATTGATTTATGATGTGATTAGAAATTTATTTATGACTGTTTGGCATATTTTATCATCATTCCAGTTAAATTTAATTTATTGAATTAAATTGTTATTTAATTTATTATTGAATATAAACTGCCAGTTAAATTGTCATTTAATTTATTATTGAATATAAACTGCTAGTTGATGCCTGTTATTTATTATCTGTTATATGTTAACGCTATTGATTAAACTGGACGATGATTGTGATAAATGGTTGATGGTTGATATTGGATGAATGGATGTTGCATTTTATATTGTTATAAATCGCAAGTTGTTAGGCATTTTTATTTCATTCGGGACTGCGGTTTGAAATGATATATAACCGTATTTTTATTTTAAATTACGGACTAAAATGATAAATATCTATATCACTTGACCATAGGGTAGAAAATTATATATAGACACAGTGGTCTCTATATAAAAATATTTTTGAAATGATTTCTGTATTTTGTAAAGAAATATATGGGTTATATAAATATTAATTTTAGATGTTACATAAATGTTATTTTATTATTGGTTTTTAGCTGGGTATAAATTTGTTTTGAAATATAAAATAGGTTCAATAATAACGTTTGATTGTTTTTATGTAATATGGTTAAGTACCAGGCTAAATTTTATTGTATATAGAGTTTATAATGACTTAAATAAAATTAAGGTTAGAAGATAAATATGAAATTGATTCAAATTAAATTATTTAAGAATTTTACTCGAATAAATTTGATTTGAAATTTGAGATAAATTTGAGATTGTTATCCCACTTTTTGGATAAAAACTGGAATATCGACAAATTGGCAAGGAATGTTGGATATCGCGGTTGAGCTCCGATCGGGATGAAATTGATTGGAAATGATGATGAGGATTAGGAGAGGCTATGTTTCAAATTTCAGGTTAATCGGGGTTCGTACGAAGGAGATATGATCGATGCAATGTAGGAAGAAGGTACTACCGATCCAGATGCCACTCCACTGCATGCCGAACCAGATGCCACTCGACGGCATGTCGAACCAGATGCCACTCCACGGCATGCCGAACCAGATGCCACTCCACTGCATGCCGAACCAGATGCCACTCCACAGCATGCCGAACCAGATGCCACTCCACTGCATGCCGAACCAAACACCTTCCCCCTACTGTCGAACCAACTGCCGGTCCAACCCTCACCGGTCCAACCCTCACTGGACCAACTCCACCTCCAGGAACAACCAAACCAACCCACTCTCCACTCACTACCAATCCAATCAACACTCCACTCACCGCCGAACCAAGGCCTTGCCGAACCAGCACTGCCAGGCTAGATTGCTTCAGCCCAGGCCCACCAGCAGCTATATACATCCAGGACCCCTGCCCCCAGCCTCACTCTATAAATAGAGGGGCAGGGGTACAACAATGAGAGACAAGTTTGAAAGCTCAAGCCTGGAAGGAACTTTCAAACAACTTTGATATACTTGTACTACAAGTTTTGTACTTGTAATCTGGATAGAAAAGGAGAATAACATATAAAGTGGATGTAGGCACATTCTGGCCGAACCACTATAAATCTGTGTGTCTTTTACAGTTTAGTCCCTGCTTTTTACGTATTTGCATAAACCACCCAAATCACTACGAATAACATAAAATCAACTAAATCATACGACTTGGAGGTGTTTGCCCATTTTTGTGCAAGCATTCTTGGGTTATTTGCTGAGATCTGTGATTTGTGTTTGAATATTGCTGATTTGTATTCATACACTGGCGCTTTCACGGTATTTGGGGTTTGTGGCCAATCTTGGCGCAAACACTTTGGTGCTTTCGCTGAGAAGGAACTAGCGCCCGCTATATCGGATAGAAGTTTGGATTCGGAAGACAATGGCTAGGCAAAATAGTAGAAGGCAAAGGGCTGAGAGAAGCCAACCGGAAGGAAGTCAGCAAGCATCCTCCGGAGCTGAGGAAGGACCGGCCTCGATCTACATAACCCGGGACGAAATGGAAGCCATAACAAATTCACTGCAAGAGAGGTTGTTGAAGAGTCAACAGGAGATGATGCAGACTTTCTTGGAGCAAATGAGAGTTGCAGGGACCCAGAACTTAGGGACAGCTACAGCGGCGGTGGATGCAGGACAAGGAGCTAGGGTTATGGAACCCAATGGAGGACAGGATGTAGAGCCAGAGGGCAATCGATAAGGGCTTGGGGGCAGGCCCGCAGGATTCAACACAGGAGGACCTTTGGAAGGAGTTCAACAGGCTAGAACCGACGTTGCTGCTAGCGAGCCACATGAAGAGTATGTACCGGAATTCCCTCGGGGGCAACCCCCGACAGACAACGCTGGATTGGTAGATACAATCAGGAAGACTGTGCGGGTGGTCTGACCAGCGGGGACTTCGAAGGGGTAAACAGGAGTCCGTTCGCTCGGGAAATAAGGATGGCTCAGAATCCACCTAAGTTCAAGCTACCTAGCGTGGAGGTATACGATGGCAAGGCAGACCCTACGGATCACTTGATGAGGTACACCAGACACATGGAGGTGCTGGGGGCAACGGAGGAAGTGATGGCTCGATGCTTCCCTTTGTACTTAACGGACTTAGTTGCGATGTGGTTTAGGCAGCTGGGAGAAGGATCTATCAGGACTTGGAGGGAATTGGTGGAAAGGTTTTTGGGACAGTTTCGGGTTCATGTCAAGAGACCGAAGAACGTGATGACATTGACATCGGTAAAGCAAAGGATGGATGAATCGCTTAGAGCTTTTCTAACTCGATTCAATGCCGCAGTTGCTTCGGTGGATCGGCCCGATCCATCGATGGTTTTAATGGCAGCAGTATCAGGAGTCAGGGAGAACTCGGATTTCAAGTATCTCTGATACGAGATCCCCCACGGGATCTCGACGAATTCTTTCACGAGGCAGAAAGGTTCCTTCGGCAAGAAGATGCGAGTACGGATTTAAAGTTGAAAAAGGTTAATGCAATTGAGGTTGGAGGACCATCCAGCAAAGGTTCGGATAAAGACAAAGGAAAAAGGAAGTTGGACGTTGATTCTGGAAATGCTAGGAAGCAATGGAAGGATCCAAAGTTTTCCACATACACAGGATTGAACGAGACACTGGAGCGGAAATACCTGGATACTCGAAATCGCCTTCACTACCGGAGGCCGGCTAGGAGAGAACCAACAGAACGGGAAAGGACATCAGGAAGGCACTGTCTCTTCCATGATTTGGATGGACACGACACCAATAGCTGCAGGCACTTAAAGGACATAATTGAGGAGCATGTGAGGAATGGACAGCTGCCACAATATGTTGGACCTCGGAATGCAACGGCGAGGCAGGAGCAACCGCCGCCTACCTCAAGCTACGATGGTGGGAGGCCCAGGAATGATGGTCGGTTGATCATCCATTGACCAGGTTAATATGAAATAAGTAGCGAACTATTGGCAAGCAATCAAGTCATTTACACATGTACGGGGACGGAGATAGCCCCTAGGCATGCTCTGAATGATGATAAACTGCAATGCTATGGTTTGTGAAATTTATCTTTTGCTCTTGGATTGGGCACTGCTTTTCTTTTTGGTTTTCGGTTTTGGAGCTTGGATTGAGCTCCTGGTTTTTCTTGCTTTTTGATTTGGATTTTCCTTTGGATTATTGTTTTCGGTTTTGGATGCTGGTTTGGATTTCTGTTTTTCTGGTTTTGGATTTGGATTTTGGATTTGGATTCTGGATTTGGATTTTGGATGTGGGTTTTGGATTGGATTTTGATTGGATTTTTATCTGATTTTTGATAACGGTCGTCGGGTATGGATTATGCCTGGCAAAGGGTGAGTCGCTTTGCCCGAACGTGGTAAATTGACTCATTCAGGTCGTCGAGTATGGACTATGCTTGGCAAGGGTCCGGAGTGACCAGGATTCGGCCTAGGACTTAGGCCCTATATTATCAATTATTATTTTCAGGTCGTCGAGTATGGACTATGCTCGGCAAGGGTCCGGAGAGAGCAGGATTCGGCTTAGGACTTAAGCCATGGCATCGTACAACGTCCAGGGACACTGGACCAAGGTCGTCAAGTGGATTACGCTTGGCAAGAACCCGGAGAGGTTAGCTCAACGTCCAGGGACACTGGACCAAGGTCGTCAAGTGTGGATTACGCTTGGCAAGAACCTGGAGAGGTTAGCTCAACGTCCAGGGACACTGGACCAAGGTCGTCAAGTGTGGACTACGCTTGGCAAGAACCCGGAGAGGTTAGCTTAACATCCAAGGACACTGGATCACGGCCATCAGGTGTAGATTGCGCTTGGCAAGAGCCTGAAGAGGTTATGGATTTGGATATCGACCTAGAGAGGTCCTGGATTCGGTTATTGGCTATTGGACAAGGATGGATTGAAACTCGGTTGTCGAGTTCGGACGGATATGGAATTGGCTAAGGCTTTGATTATTGGATTTGGAATTGGACATCAACTCGGAGCAGTCGAGGATAACATACTCTGGCAATATGGTTATGGACTTTGGATATTGGATTCGGAATTATTCAAAACACGCCTTATTATCACAAGGCATGTTTTGGGGGGCAAAGTATTATCCCGCTTTTTGGATAAAAACTGGAATATCGACAAATTGGCAAGGAATGTTGGATATCGCGGTTGAGCTCCGATCGGGATGAAATTGATTGGAAATGATGATGAGGATTAGGAGAGGCTATGTTTCAAATTTCAGGTTAATCGGGGTTCGTATGAAGGAGATATGATCGATGCAAGGTAGGAAGAAGGTACTACCGATCCAGATGCCACTCCACTGCATGCCGAACCAGATGCCACTCCACGGCATGCCGAACCAGATGCCACTCCACTGCATGCCGAACCAGATGCCACTCCACGGCATGCCGAACCAGATGCCACTCCACGGCATGCCGAACCAGATGCCACTCCACTGCATGCCGAACTAAACACCTTCCCCCTACTGCCAAACCAACTGCCGGTCCAACCCTCACCGGTCCAACCCTCACCAGTCCAACCCTCACCGGACCAGCTCCACCTCCAGGAACAACCAAACCAACCCACTCTCCACTCACTACCGATCCAATCAACACTCCACTCACCACCGAACCAAGGCCTTGCCGAACCAGCACTGCCAGGCTAGATTGCTTCAGCCCAGGTCCACCAGCAGCTATATACATTCAGGACCCCTGCCCCCAGCCTCACTCTATAAATAGAGGGGCAGGGGTACAACAATGAAAGACAAGTTTGAGAGCTCAAGCCTGGAAGGAACTTTCAAACAACTTTGATATACTTGTACTACAAGTTTTGTACTTGTAATCTGGATAGAAAAGGAGAATAACATATAAAGTGGATGTAGGCACATTCTGGCCGAACCACTATAAATCTGTGTGTCTTTTACAGTTTAGTCCCTGCTTTTTACGTATTTGCATAAACCACCCAAATCACTACGAATAACATAAAATCAACTAAATCATACGACTTGGAGGTGTTTGCCCATTTTTGTGCAAGAATTCTTGGGTTATTTGCTGAGATCTGTGATTTGTGTTTGAATATTGCTGATTTGTATTCATACACTGGTGCTTTCACGGTATTTGGGGTTTGTGGCCAATCTTGGCGCAAACAGAGATTATTTGAAATTGGATTTATCTAAGAATTAAACTCAAAAAGGTTGATGCGAAATTTATTAAATTGGAAATTTTAAAAGGTGCAATTATTATAACTTGATTTTAGGGTCTACGTGAATTAAATGATTATTTCAAGTATAAATGAATTGAAGGAAATACTTAGTTATTTGTAATTTGAGTCTTATTTAAATGATAAGGGATTTATTATGTAAAATATTTCAAGACTAAATGATAGAAAATTTAATTGTTGAATCGAAATTATCAAATTTAGTTTTGAAATTTTGGAATATTTAAAGCCTTGAAATATATCGAAATTGAAATGTTTATCGAAATTGAAATGTTTCAAAGTTATGAATTTCAAAGTATTATGTTTTAAAGGTGTTAAAATTTCAAATGTTTGGTTTCGAAGTGTATAAATTGGAAGTGCTATGTTTCGGAAAGGGATATATTTGAAATAAAATGATATTATATTGAATTATAATAAAAATGATATCATATTGATTTGTTTTTAAAATAGAAATGATATCGTATTTATATGGTTTTGAAATGGATATTATATTCTGATTTGAAAAGTATAAACTATTTTGAAAGGACCGTGGTGTTATAATAACGTTTGGTTGTTAAAGAGACCGGGATCGGAAGTTGTCACACTCTCTGCCAACTGCAAAAACCACTTTAACAACCGTGTACACGGAGGAGATTCCAGAATGAAGTAGGATGGTGGTGGCGTTTCCTTTGAGGTATATACGTGGACCCTACTCCCATGAGCTGGCATAAGGTGGCTAAAACAGGAGCGATTCCGGGCCAGTGAGGTAGCTCCTTTTATCGGACATACTCCTTCGATATTATATTCTGACTTTGAGATTTATTTGGTGGCCACTTTTGATTTTTGATTTTGGCGGTGCAGCTCGAGGTAGGCGGTAGCTGTGCGCTATGCGTCACCACCATTCCGGATGTAATTGGTATATCTACCCTGGCATTGTCTTGTGTGTTGTGTCACCTACCCTAACGCGCCTTGTACGAGTTTGATTTGTGTCGTACCTATGGAGTATCCTCTGGCAACCTCCCGATCAGGAGGTATTACGGTACTGTATAGACTATTGGCACTATTACATGTTAAGGGCTATATGGGTAACCCCTTAACGCTATTTAAAAGTAAGTTTATTTTACTATTATACACTATTATAATAGCGAAATATTACTACATAGTAAATAGTTTAACGGATCCTAAGGAGATGTGAATCCCGAGCATCTCTTATGTTACTCCACTCACGTTAGACACTGGATAGGAGATGTCAAATCTCGTAAACATCTCTGACGTCATTCCACCCATATTATTTACTGTTGATTTAACTTACATAAGATCTTTTAGTTCTGACTCGAGTGTTTTGTTTTTCAATTCGCCCGGGTCAGCCTGAGCATTTCAGGTTTTGAAGGCCTTATTTCTGGAGGACGAAGAAGAAGATTTTAGTACTATTATTTACTATATTATTCCACTGCATCATATTGTTCCGCTGCATTAATTTTTATTCTCTGGTTTGTGTAACTCTGATATGTATTGTATAAATATAATCGAATATTTTGTAAACAGCTTCATGAATTGTTTATTTGATTATTATATTTTATTGTTCCGCTGTGAGATTCTTTTTTGTTTTATTTCTTTCTCTACTTTTCTTATTTACCCCATAACAATCTGTCCTTTTGTATGGTTTGAGTCTGACGTGTGTGATTTATCGTCGATTTAAAGCATACAAAAAAAGGCGGGATGTCACATCTGGTATCAGAGCTTTGGTTTAGTGATAAAGCTTAGCTTTGTGGGGTCTGACTCATTAATGATAAGGTAGTAATACCCCATGATGAGTCGCTGAGAGTAAATATATGAGAGAGCGTATTTGTTAGTGTTATAAAAAAGTTTTGATATTGTGTTAATTTGTTTCGTTTTGTATTTATAAATTCTAGTTGGTGCATAGGACGCTATGACATCAATAGGGATTTCTAAACACTTAATAGGACAGATCGACACAATATTCGTTTTGAATATAGGTAAATGAAATAATTTTTGCCTATTGTATTTTCTATATATATATATATATATATATATATATAATAATTTTTTTTATAAATAATATATATTTGGTTGTAATCTAACTGTTGTTAGGTAGTGAAATTTATAAATATAGGTTGGAAATAAGACTTAAAAAGTAAAATAAATGAGAATAAAGTGGAAATTTAGAACTTAAGTTTCGGGGTTTTGAAGAATTCTTTCGAATGATTTTGGAATATAGTAATAATATTATTAGAAGTAATTTTTGATATATATATTTCAATATAATTTGAAAGAATTGTTTTAACGACCAACATCGGAAGCGATACTGAAGGGCAACCCAATATCACCCATGCGGCTCATAACGACCAACATCGGAAGCGATACTAAAGGGCAACAAACCCGAAGGCACATACCCGAAGGCAACAAACCGTAGTGGTGAAGGTCAGAGACCCGGTACTGGACACCACTAACTGGCGGAATGTGTCATAACTCTCAAAAAGAAATCCGAAAAGTGGTAACGCGAGTCTCATAACCACTCGTTCGCACTAAACGGTTCACTATCCGTTAGTTAATTTCACACTCAAAGCAGTACAAAGTTCACCTCATATCATCGTTAAACCAACCGAAGGTTAAAACGATCGATCGAATAGGTCGGGAATTAATCGGAAGGATAAACGCACAGATTCATGGTCCGTGTTTTGCCCAACCATTTAATCACCCTTCCACTTCGCTCGAAGTGCGAAATTGTGTGTGCTTTAAATAGAATTTATAAATTGGAGGAGCGAACTTTTAATACGATTTGAAGAAATCATTTATAAAACCCGTGAATGAATTCAAAAGGGAATCATTAAGGTCAAATATGCATAAACAACTAATTGGAATCAATATACATCGATCAAGTTTGAAAATTAAACGAACAAGGCAATTTTGGCAAAAACAGCATGTTCAGACGTCTGAAAGAAGGGGTTCAGACGTCTGAATCTGGAATTCAATTTCTTTTTCAAAAGAGAAATCAGACGTCTGAACCCAAATTTTCAGACGTTTGAAATAGGCATATTTTGGCCTATTTCCTTTCTGGTCGAAATTAAACACTTTCAGACGTCTGGAATATAAATTCAGACGTCTGAATCTGGGGATAAGAAACTTCCCCAGAACAATATTCAGATGTCTGAAATAGGAGTTTCAGACGTCTGAAACATGATGGTCAGGCATTTCCTGAACCTAGGCCAACTATGGCCAAACAAATCGAAAGCGATCGGATGCGTGTTGATTATGAGCTTACGTCAAACGACTACCCAACCTTAACGACACACCCAAACACTCCGAACAACATAAACATCAACCATAGAAGGTTTTACATAGATTTGGCTTCAAAAATCATAATTTGGCAATTTCACCGAATCAACCCAAATCAAAAACAAAAGAACATATGAACAATTGTTAGGAATTCATGCCTAACATCAATGATATCAAAAGAAGTAGATGTGAATTCAAAACTCACCTTTAATCCAAAAACAAAGAAGGAGTTCAATTTGCAAGGAGAAGACCAACTAATCTCCACTTCTACTCTACTAGCTTCAATCTAAGAATAAAACACATATTTTCCTAAGTCTAGGTTTAGGAATTTCTGAGATTGAAGAGAGGAAGAGATAGAGAAGATGAAGAGGAGCTTACCTATGTCTTCTCTTTGATTTTTGGAGCAAGAATTCAAGTTACAAAGAAGAACTAGGGCTTGCAAATTTCTATTTCCTCTTCCCCTCCACCATTTTCAGTTTTCTTAAGCTAAGAAATGAAATGAGGGTGAATGGATTAAGAGAGGGCTGAGTTAGGGGTTTAAACTAACAAATGGGCTGAACCCAAACCCAAAAAGAAAAGTTGCAAAAATTCACAAACTCCAAACATATCGAAGCTTACACTTAAAAAGATCGCAAACGCCATTTTGGAACCAATGGAGGTGGTTTCGAGTTCCAATTCGGCCATTTACAGAAAGTAACATTTCGGACCTAAATCCAACTAACGACGCTATATTTAAATAAAATATTTAAATATAAAATCGTTAAATATGCGGGTTGTTACACCTACCCTGAACCTGCGATACTTTGACTCGAGCATTATAATAAAATAATATCTGAGTCAGTCTGAAAAACCAGCGTTAGAAAACACACTCAATTTGAATTATTAAAGTTTCGAAATCCTTTAAAAATAAAAGGTATCTCGTAAGACCACGCCACAAATAAACACGACGGGTTTTTACCTTACGATGACCAAAACATTTCATATCAAAATCTTTTGATATTATAATAGTGTCTAAGTACAAATACTTATTCATATAGCTGAAGTGCTTGCATCTCACGTTTTAGCATAGTTAGGCGCAATCAAAACCTTGCGGCGCTTATTGGAGAATGGATTCCGTACGAATGACTAGGTATAGGGGTATCACCTGTCACAGTAGAAACAATGTACCGAGGGCCACGTCGGGTCCCCTGCTACACAAGACCGAACTATCCCTAACCTGGATAGACCGAATATGTTATCACCCCGGGTGTTCCCACCCTTTTTTGAGCGCCTTCCATAAATCGTAGTAATATCTGAGGGTATCTAGAAATGTGATAAACATATTCTAATTGGATGCTACCCATTTAGCCTTGCTGCATCTCCCCTGCTTTTCAATCATTCTCGGTTGATGAGGCTAGAGGATACGATTACCTTTTCAAGGAAATTTCACTTAAAATGCTCATTATCCTTCAATGACAATGTATTGATAGCATTCATTCATACAAGTCCGTTCTAGGTCCGAACAGAACCGAAGGTACTATTCCTACTACATCCATTTTGGAATCGCCCTCAGGATTAGTAGCGATTAGCCCTTGCACTTCACTGCTCCATCTTCGACTTTATGCTCTTGTCTTCACTTCGAAAATGTACTCATTAGATCGAAGTGATTTTCGGATAACTTACCTGATCCCGGTCTCTTCGAAACAACTTTCGATATTTTCGGTAAACTCAACCCTTTAGGAAATAAACAAACAAAGATAAGATCGGAGATCACCTCCTAACCGTTATTGGGAAGATTTCCTTAACATCGTCCCAAAAGAACGAAACGAGTTTATACTACAGTATAGCACCTCGAACGGTAACTGTACCATATAATTTCCTTGTTTCCCCTAGACTTTCCCAAAGTTATATTTTAGGTCTAGATTTGATAGCCAGTTATTTAACTATCAAATAAAACAATCATTCAATCAAATATTCCATTTTCCACTAAAAACACTCCAAGTCTTATTTAATTTAAATTTTAAATACATTAAATCTCTTTATCCAAAGGTGCACGCTTATTTTATCAAATTTGGTATATTCACAAATTACCCTTTTCAAAGTATTGAAACCCTTTTTAAAATAATAAGAAAAGTACCACTGTGGTATCAAATCACGGATTCACAGCTCAATGGTTAGGTCTCTATCCCAGAGAAATCTAATACTTAACTACAGGCACCCACTGCATCCGATTATGCCATGCGAGTATACTAGCACTTCTCGACTTTATTTAAAAATTATCTCAAAATAATGCTTATAAGTTCTAAAATAAATTTTCAAGTTTAACCTTGGCAAATATACTTAAATAAAAGTTATTGTACAAAACCATATTAATATTTAATAAATATCTTTTAAAAATAATAATACTGGCTAGTTCTTAAATAATAATAAGTCTTTAATAATCACTATGAAGTAACTAATTAATAATTTAATATGCTTTAACAATTTAAAATAATTAAATAACTAATTTCCAAAATATTATTAACACTTTTAAAGTTGTCTAGTTAATAATTAAAAACCCTCTTTTTAAAACAAGCCCAATTTCTCGATTCTAATTTCATTCCGTAAATTTGGAAATCTTACTTGAGTTCCAGTATAACAAATTTTATACTCATTTACAATTTCACTTCTATCCTTTGATTCTGTTAAAATCTCAATTTTAAAACCTTTCACATTTAGACAAGTGCCACTTAAGGATTTATTATTTAAAAATCCATTACTATATTCTTTATCCCAAAATCTCTATTTACTATATTTCGAAATAGTTAAGCACAAATTTTAAAAACCATTGTTTTATCGGATCAATTTACCCAAAATTACATGCAAATATTTTACTTCAAAAATCCCTTTAAATTTCCTTTTCGAATCAAACCATATATTATTGGTATTTAAAAATACCAAAATCTAGGCTAACTGCCACAACATCCATTAATTCAAATCACACAATAATCTATCACAGATTACTCCAACAAAACATATATCACTATATATGAAATTAAAAGTCAGCATTTTGAGGAATCCAATAGGATCCCTCTAACATGTTTTCCCTACATCCACGGACGTTAATATAGCATAAAAATACCAATTCCGCTTCAAGGCGGAATATCGTGGTATATAGGGTCATCAGCTATTATGTGGGGTGCATAGGGTCTCATCTGCTATATATATGCAAGAATATCAATCACTCCAATATATGTATACACTACTATATAAGATATAGCATTCAACTGACAATAATTGACCAGTTCAACCAATAAATCATTAATTAATTTTAAGTATTTAAAATTAATACCGGTAGTCCAAAATTGAGTGAATCAACTCACCTTGATTTTTCAATTCTTCAAACGTTCAAACTTTAAATTAAATCGAACATGTTCAATTTAACCTAAAATTTTAACTTGCTCCAAACGCCTCCAAATCTATTCCAGAGAATAGTGATTGCCGCCACGATTCCATCATCGCTTGTTTCGTCCGATTCTGACAACGTATGAAGAAGTTATGATTTTTACAAGTTTGGAATATAATTTATATAAATAAATTTCAATTACTATTTTTTTTGTATTATACCAGAGGAAATCTAGCTGTACATTTGAATACGCAGGTCTGGCCATTTTTTTTGCTCCTTCTTCTCCTTCATTCGTTCAAACAAAACCACGACCGCTTTCTTCCTTCAATTGTCGCCGCCCTCGTCGTCGATTCGACGACGATCAGACCCCATCAACATGAAAAGCATCACGTCATGCACCTCCGCCCAGAGCAACGTGAAGCTCGATGCAGCCATCACCTTAGAAATCGTGGACGAACCGTGCACCTTCAACCGAAAACTGTCGACGATCCACTCGCCTAAACTCGATCATACCCGTTGATCTTATAGATCTCAATGCTCTCCACAATTTTTCAGTTGAGAGATTTTCATGAAAGCTTATGGATTGGAAGAGATTTGAGGAAGAACGAGATAAATTTTCGACCACCAAACTTAAAATGGCGGTTACATTAAGAAATGGGTATGGTACACTGTTCAAACGACATATATATATACACGTAAACAAATTATTTCAATATTATTTTCCACAATTAACACGTCACCTGGCATTTTAATGTTTTACCCCTATTTGGAACCGAATGGAACATGTTTCAAGGCCTAATTCGATCGTATGTGGAAGATAGCTTTTTGAATCGAATTTAGAATATTAAATTTTCGATATTTGATTCAACACGTTTCTATCCCGTACGACTAAACGGTAACTCCAAACTTTACGAAATTTGAAATCTGATAATTATGTACTATTACGGATCCAATAGACCTTGTTTCATTGCATTCTGAGATTGTTCCCTAGAAGGCTATTTTAACGCATCGATTAAATCGAATGATTTTCAAAATCGACAAATTTACTCGAAAATTCCATTTTAAAAACTTATCAACTCCTTTATAAATCACATAGAATTCTATCTATATTAGAAATAAACCTGATTTATTCTAAATTGAATTTCAATTATTTACACTATTACTATATATTAATTTCACTATAAAATTAATATACAAAATCCCAAATTTTAATTTATTGATTTTTAATTCCATTTCAAAGTCCACAATCATCGCACTAATGCGAATAGAGTTTTAAATTAACTTATACATCATTTCCATTTCCATCTAACTCCATATTCCTACCCAATTTCAAATATTAAATTACCATTTACTGAATCCGTTAATCGTATATTTGAAATTTTAAACTATTTCACTGATTCTTCCATATTCAAAATCAATTAATAATTCCAATTCAACATTCTAAAATACGTTAAACGTTCAAACCTAAACAACCAAAATTCTGGGTCGTTACAGATCCAACAGGATTCCTCACTATTGCTGAATTATTTCTAATAAAATTCCTATTATGTGAATTATTGGATATGAAACCAGATTTATGGACACTATTGATTATGATATTATTTATGTCCAAAACTAAAATCCAATAGTGATAGAAATTCAACATCGATATTGGTTAAGCGTTTAGCAGCAATTGGCCTCAAAATTAGTATTTTAAAAATACTATGAATTGCCATTTGAGTTGAAGTGGTTTTGAGATAGGAAATTATTTTAAAATATGAAATTAGGTTTTGGAAATATTTTGGTTTAAATTATTTAACTTCTATTTTACTCCAACCTTCTTATCTGTCCTTTCCAAATTATCTAAAAATGATTTTAAAACATCTAATTATTATTTAATATTATTTTAAAAAGTTATCTCTTTATATTTAGTATTGTTTTAATAGTTATTTATTTATATTTAATATTGTTAAAAAGTTATTTATTTATATTTAATATTGCTTTAGAAGTTATCTAATTATATTAATACTGTTTAAGATTACTTATCAATATTTTAATATTTTGAGTTAATTATTTAAATAATTAGTATGGATTGAAATTAATAATAATGATTTATCATACTGTTTTGTAAGTTAATTTTTATTATTTATAATAATGGTGAAGATTAATTATTATTGTTTATTAATAATATTTTAAAATTATTAATTATTGTTATATAATAGTATTTGAAGTAAATGATTATTATTTATTTATAAATATTTTTTAGATTTATAAATAGAGTTTTATAAACAGACTTGAGTTTTATAAGAGAAGTTTGTAAAATGTTATGGACACTTCAAAGAAAATTATTTATAATATATAAAGAGAGCTTTGCAAATGGTTTTAGATATTCATAAAAGAATTTTGTAAATGGTTTATAGTTTTATAAGAAGAGCTTTATAAATAGTGGCACGGATTTGTAAAGAGTTTATAATGACTTGAGGAATGATTTAGAAATATTCATAAATGGTTTTAAAGATTTTAAATAGTTTATAAGTGGGTTTAGAAATATATACATGAATTTATAAATGGTCCTAGAATTGCGTAAAAAGAAAATCTTCCTCCGTTCTGTGAATATACTTATACCATTGAGATAAATATATGGATATTTTCTCAGTATTGAAAATATAGGGATTTGTGAATATATCTTATGAAGGTATTTTTATACAAGTATTTTCAAAGCGATTTTAATTAATGAAAATAATTAGTTAAAGAGGTTAGTGGTTGCTTATGTGTTTAACCAATGTCGATTTTCCCTACAGAATAAATCCCAGATTTGGATCTGTGTTGTTGATAGTTAAATAACTGACTATCGAATATGAACTAACGTAACTTTGGAAATTTCTAGAAGAAACACATGAGTTATACTGCATAGTCATCTCTGATGATGTTGTACTGTGCGTATAAATCTCGTTTCATTCTCCTAGGACAATTGATAAGAAAATCCATCCACTAACGGGTAGAAGGTAATCTCTGCTCTTATCTTTGACCTTTTATTTTCTAAAGAACCAGGATTAAGTTTACCAAAAACTATCGAGTGTTGTTTCAAAGAGACCAAATCGAATAAGTTATCCAAAATCGAATAAGTCATCCTGGGTCATTACATACGAAGGGTTAGAAAGATTATCTCATTTCTTACTAACCGAGGGAGAAGCTTTTAGGCCCCTTACTGGACATTTTGGTGGACTTCTTACTAATCTATTGACCTTCCATGTTCCTGCCATGTGATATTATTCCAAATTTAGGAAAAGAATAATGCTCATATTATCTAAAAGATTTACCACATGATAAGTTAAAAATTATTATCCAATTAATCTATTTATTGTTTAAATAGCCAAGTTTATGCTACTCACAAGATAACATTCTAAAATGACATTAATTTCAATTCCAATAAGAGAATCCCATGAAGAAGTTATATGAATATTAAATAAAAATGGTTACGCGACATTAATAAACATAAGTCATTTCTATGACAATGATGAATGTCATAAAGCATTAGTGAACATCGCCACTATAACCAATATTGAAGTAAGGAAGATTGTCGACGTCAATAAGATGGAGTGAGTTAATAATGTTCTAGTTAGAAAATAAATGATATCAAAATGAAGTTTAACTTATAATATTAAAGATAGCTACATAACAATGGTAGCAAACAATAAGACTATCTGTATTAAGTTTAATGTCGATGATCAAAGTAGAAAACATTATTTATAATTAAGTAAGGTCGCATTTAACGGTAAAAGGTTAACGCATCTCATCTCAATCGCTTACAATATGGGAGTTTTGCACTATTAAGGTGATAGATTAAGAACCTTATCGATGTCGAATATCACATCACTTATCTCATAAAGTATTTGTAAATATCGCTGTTGTGGCTAATGTTAAAGCGATGGGAGTCAACGACATCAGTGAATGACAACGACATGGGTCGATATGCATCAGGTAAACAACTTGTAATGTGTTAAATAACAATACTGTAGGCAATAATATCAAAACAGCTACGACAAATAGTAAGATTATCATATTAAATTAAAGCTTTATAAATTAGCAATGAAGCAAACGGCATTGATTATGATTAGATGATGTCGCATCTAATTGATATACATTTTCTTTTGATGATGAAAGGTTGTTGAATCTTATCTTAATCCTTAAAACATAAAAGTGTTGAGTTATCAACATAATGGGTTAATAAAGAGCTTTATTGATGTCATTGATCATGTTAATATCTCAACATCGGCATAAGTTAATACCAAGATTATTGATGTCGCATTTAATTGATTTAGACGTCTTAATAACAGTGATATTTATAACTTTGAGTGGATCATTACTTTTCACTCTCATTATTTGTAATACAAAAACTTCGTATGGAAAATGTTAGCTAATGAAATAACAAGATAATATAACATTTTTTAGTATCATAGCAACATCGAAGACCATCATAGTCGATTATCAAAATAGCATCACGAGTGTCGAAATAGTTAATCAGCAATGGTTTTAGGGTCTAATAGATTGACTTCTTCATCAATTAACCTAGAACGTATCAGATATAATACAAGCATCGATTGACATCAAAGCTCATACACGTAGAATAAAATTAATTGCTGATTTAATCTAGATCAATTATCACCTCAATTAGTAAACATCAAAACTTCATGATTAAACTCTAACGCCAATTTGAAATTGGACAAAACCCAAATCGAACCCTAATAGAAACCTCAATACTTAATCATTCGAATTAACTTGTTAATTGGATTAGTGTGAAAACCATACCTGAACGAGAAGTCGGTTGCTTGAAAATTAGAAAGTTATAGTTTCCTGGGAATGTCTGATTTCTTGCTTGAAGTTTTCGATTGCATGTATGAAAAGAGAGAAGGAGAAACCTGGCTATTTATAGAAGGAAATGGATGCATAGATATTATTGGACTGAATTTAAAAGGATGGTTTAGATCTACATAGGATACCAATAGGCGGCAAATATAATGTCGGTAATATTGACTTGAAAATTCAGTGCCTCCTGTATACTAGGGGAAAATGTTATCGCCAATAATGACTACAAAGATATGCAATAAGGATATGAATATGACATCGCCTTTCTTGTTGGAGAACTGCTCTTTGATCATGTCATTTGTCATTATTACCCTTGAAGGTAAGTGGTCAGTGATACACATGTATCGCCAATAATTAACATCGGGATATGAAGGTGGATTAGAGTCGAAAGAATATGATACAGTGCTTCATCGATGTAGGGACGTATACAATACTGCAAGTAACTAAAAAGCAACACCAGGAGAAAAGTCACTTCGCACTTCGTCGGTATCAAATCTCATCTATGCCGCTTAAAGGCAATATCGCCTATCGTCTATGCCAACCATCATTAGTATAGCTGAGGATTGACGCTGCACTTACTCAATATCGCCCCTATTCAAAGTCACCACGTATCAGCAAAGCTAAAGTTGATAACACATCCAATCAAGTCGCTACCAATCAAAGTCGCTTCTTATTAATACCACTGTCATATGCCGCTACTCATCCATATCTTTTGATGCTGCACTTTATCAATCATTGGATGATACTACGTGGTGACGCTAAGGGTCATAGTTGCCGAAGCTATATTTGATGAAGCTGCTTCCCATCAACATCGTGCATCATTGAAACTGCCAATAATCAATGACACCACTCCACAGTGACAACTTCCATATGGTGCATTCTATAGAGATTTGGAGGATGCCGCATATCTACATATGCGATGTTGATGGCAAACGTCGTCAATATCTATATAAAACATTAATGCCGCAAATCACTGATGTTGTGTGACTTTACCAATGGAACGACAACCATGCGACGATGAAGCTAATTCCATTGTTAATGCCATCGAAGTCAAGTATGTCTAAGACAATAGAGGTGACATGAAGCTGAATGCCGAAGCTGCCTTACCCCTATAAATACGAACCTAGGGGCTTGCAAATTGAGGCGAACAATTCTCTTCACTCTTCTTTCATTTCTAATTTTGTAAACCCTAAATCGATTTGAGAATTCTGCCAACTGTAGCACTTAAACTTTGTACACATATGGGATGGAACATTGAACTATTTCATAGCATATTTTGAACTTGTGACTTGCACAGCATATTTGACAAGTTGACTCTTGAATTGAGACTTGCATATTGGCTTGCATATTGATTGGATATGATTCTCAGCATGACTCAAACTTTGGTTTCGAATATGCATGACATCAACATGGACTTGATCTCAAGGCATACCAACAACTTAAACTAGCCTTGCTATAACCACTCCTCGATAGAACTCTGCTTTCTATATACTTTTGGGGTTAACGAACAAATTCATTAACAATGATAAACGTATAATAATTCTATTATACGACGCCACTAAACACAAAACGAATTTTACCTCACAAGAACAACCATAGATGAAAGAATGAAAACAAGTCGGCACCAAAAGCAGACTTGAAAGAATGGAAACAAATAATTAAACATCGTTAAGAGCTTCAGATGCTTCTCAATGCAATTAAGAGAACGATCCAAAGAATTGAATCAACTAAGAAAAATGAATTTTGCAACAGTGACTAGGAGTGTGCACCCCTTTACTGAAAGTATACCTTTAGACAGTATACTCGAAAGGATCATTTCTCTATGACTCTCATGGAAATGTACAAGCTAGACCCCGTCAACCTTACCAAGAATCCGAGTATTCCACATCTTCGTGCGCATACAACCAAATCTAATTTATAATGAATATGAAAATACCATAATGGGAGCAACCTCACGCAGCTCGATGTCCACTCGCTTTCTAGTTTTAATTATTTCCAACAAAGGATTTCAATGCTCAAATGAGCAACAAATCATCTTAAATCGACGAAACTCAAAAGACATAGCAGAATCGATATAAATCAACTATTAGAAAAAGAAAAAAGATTGTACACGAAAATCAAATCTCTTACAACATTTGACTTGCACTTGTGCTTGATTGTCACATTACAAATATTTTTAAAAATATTTTTGAAACATTCTTTAAAAATATTCTTTTCAAATAGCTAATTATATTTCTAAGTGTATTAAAAAGAAGGGAAAAAACAAATATCATTAAAACATTGTATACCATTAAACCAAGACAATTTACACTTAGCTTTATTTTCAAACAATTCCTCTAAAAATATTTTCTCATTTATAAACTATCAATTAAATTTCAAACAACATTTGTTATCCTGGAAGATAATAAATCAATTAAATTGCTTTTATAAATTTAAAACAATGTTACTCACCCTAAAAGATAATTGATATATAATTCTTTGATAAATTTAAAACCACATTAATTATCCCAAGAGACAATTAATCAAAGTGGTAATTTCTTTATAAATCAATTAACTTTAAACACCTTTATTAAATCAGTTAATTAACTTCAATTGCTTTTATTAAATCAGTTAATTAACTTTAAAACACTTTTATTAAATCGATTAATTGACTTTAAACATCATTAATAAATTTATTAATTAAATTTATTATAGTTAAATAATAATTGAGTATATATTTAAACTTTCAATTCTTTTTAAATACTTGAAACTATAGTTTAAACAACTTTCAAAGTGCAAAAACACGACCAAACATTTGTTTTATAAAGATACAAGCATAAGTTCGACACACATAAGGGTTTAAGAAGATGATATTTCTTCAGTGACAGTATAGCGATAATCGTTATACGACACTTACATAGATCAAGCAGTACGTCACAAATATTTCAACCAACATCAATATAAGCAACATAAAAATATAACTTAAATGCATATAACGTTAATATTGCTGTGTAAGTCCAAACATAATATTGTTGTATAAGTCCAAACACAAAATGCTTTATTCAATAATAACAATTATTTAAAAAAACATAAAACATGAAACACATCACCTTAGTTAGTTATGGGTATTTTGTTGTTATGTCATGGTATTAATGATTCCACTAATAACACAAAATTAAAGGAAATAAAGTTTGATAATGTTGTTATTAAAATTTTCAATACAAGTAATTGCATTATAACATTTTATTATTATACATCTAGGAATAAAAAATACATTATAATGATTTAATTACGATATTGTTCGGCAAAAAACACATCTAGAAATGATAATTTTCCCATATTTACTACTATAAATTTGCGTTTTTCTCATGTACATTTGATGCCTATGGCATCACTAAAAAATATTTAACACTATACGACACCAAAAACACCTGCAGAAAAAATAAACGTCACTAAATTATTTGACATTGTTGAGGCATTACTAAATTGACGTGGCTATAGCTTGCAAAATTTTAACGACACCTTTGCAACTAGTGTTTATATTAAAGAAATATCATAGCGTCACTAAATTTAGTTAGCCATTGTGGCGCCAGTGCTCTAAAAAAGAAAATTCGTCGAAATGGCATCGCCAAACTTTAGCGACGCCATTGCTACACTTTTGCGTCGCATAACCACTACGAGTAACAAGTCTCTGCATTCACTTCCTACAACCACAAGCCACATAGAATTTTCGTACAAAGCTAAACTAGTTGTGTCAAACAAACAACATAATCGGCATGTATCATCACAAACAACCATACATTTGCAAAGTTACATATTTAACTAATGCACTACAATAAACAAATACAATTTAAGTCTAAACACGCAACAAAATAATGATTAGTAGAACAAAATTACAAAATCACATGACAACTACAATTCCAACCGAACATGTCCAAAACACTTAATAACATAAATGTACATATATAATATACAAACTATGTCCAAATGAAGCAACTTATATATCATCCAACGGCTCACCACCGTCCTCGCATCCAAACAAAAAGCCCCTCAAAAATCTCTTCGGCATAAACAACATTACAATTTAAATTAGTTTCAAAAATTCTATATCTTGTATTAAAAATTAATATGAATGTGATACAATTTTTTTATGAGCATACCACTAAAATATGAAAACTTTTTTTGGCTTTTTGTCTAATATTTCAGGGGGAATCTCAATTTACCATCCGCTTTCATCCTTTCACCTTCAATTTGATCATATAACCTAAATCATCTTTGAAAACGTTGATTTTTAAGATTAAACTCAAGATTTTAAATTACGTTTGGAGTGAGCATTTCGATGTTGAACTAAAGTTCAACGTTTGAATCTCCGACAGTCGAATACAAATGAGGTATTTGATGTCGATTTTCAATCGTCGAATTTCGAGTCGTGACAAGTGGTATTAGAGCATAACAGGTGAGTAAACCTTTTTAAATCCTAACATATGATCTGTTGTTTGAATGCAAGATTTCAGCAAGATTGAAACATTGGTTTGCATGCAAGAATCTGTGAACATATGCATACATTTAGCCTGTGCATGTTCATGTACAAGGTTGATAATCCCTGATCTAGTTCCAGGTTTTCAAAAGCCTGTCAAAAACAAAAAATCTCTACTTCTAGCCTTTAATAGGTTGAAGTGTTAAAATAGGAAGTGTTCAAATTCATTCAAACTGACTTTTAAAAATACTTCTACAAACTGATATTAGGTTTTTGGGGTCTGGAACAAGAAAGTACTGTAAGCTTAATTTATAATTAAATTTTGATTTCTTTGATTATTCGATTTGATCATATAACCTAAATTTAGTTAGCCATTGTGGCGCCAGTGCTCTAAAGCAGAAAATTCGTCGAAATGGCATCGCCAAACTTTAGCGACGCCATTGCTACACTTTTGCGTCGCATAACCACTACGAGTAACAATTCTCTGCATTCACTTCCTACAACCACAAGCCACATAGAATTTTCGTACAAAACTAAACTAGTTGTGTCAAACAAAACAACATAATCAGCATATATCATCACAAACAACCATACATTTGCAAAGTTACATATTTAACTAATGCACTACAATAAACAAATACAATTTAAGTCCAAACACGCAACAAAATAATGATTAGTAGAACAAAATTACAAAATCACATGACAACTACAATTCCAACCGAACATGTCCAAAACACTTAATAACATAAATGTACATATATAATATACAAACTATGTCCAAATGACGCAACTTATATATCATCCAAATTACGTTCGGAGTGAGCATTTCGATTAAAATCAAGATTAAAATAATCTTTGAAAACGTTGATTTTTAAGATTTAAATCAACATTTTAAATTACGTTTGGAGTGAGCATTTCGATGTTGAACTAAAGTTCAACGTTTGAATCTTCGACAGTCGAATACAAGTGAGGTATTTGATGTCGATTTTCAATCGTCGAATTTCGGGTCGTGACAAGTGGTATTAGAGCATAACAGGTGAGTAAACCTTTTTAAATCCTAATATATGATCTGTTGTTTGAATGCAAGATTTCAGTAAGACTGAAACATTGGTTTGCATGCAAGAATCTATGAACATATGCATACATTTAGCCTGTGCATGTTCATGTACAGGGTTGATAATCCCTGATCTAGTTCCAGATTTTCAAAAGCCTGTCAAAAACACAAAATCTCTACTTCTAGCCTTTAATAGGTTGAAGTGTTAAAATAGAAAGTGTTCAAATTCATTCAAACTGAATTTTAAAAATACTTTTACAAACTGATATTAAGTTTTTGGGGTCTGGAACAAGAAAGTACTGTAAGCTTAATTTATAATTAAATTTTGATTTCTTTGATTATTCGATTTGATCATATAACCTAAATCATCTTTGAAAATGTTGATTTTAAGATTAAAATCAAGATTTTAAATTACGTTTGGAGTGAGCATTTCGACTTGAACTGGAGTTCAACGTTTGAATCTCCGGCGGTCGAATACAAGTGAGGTATTTGATGTCGATCTTCAATTGTTGAATTTCGGGTCGTGACAAGCTGCCAAGTTGGAAGTGATCTCAAGATCCTGCTGAGTTGCCTCTTAAATGAGTCGGTGGTGAAGACCGGGCATTTTCGAGAACGAAAGAATAACCCGTCGAATGTCTCTGCACTGAGTCGCGCCGGTATAGAGATCTCCATATGTGATGGAGAGTCTGATCGAGATTGTGAATATCTTCATTCACAGATTCACAGATAAATGTATTACGGATAAATAAATTGCACACAGCTCAATTCACATAACAAAATATTACAGTCTAGAGATAACAATCAATTCAAGGCATTTCATACAATACAAACATTCATAAGAAATCCAAGTACCTTCATCATTTATAAACATAATTAATTAATTATTTAATCCTAAATTAATTCAATTTAATATTATTATTTTTTAATTACTCATGAATTAATTACTCAATCCTGATTAATTAATTACAAATCATTTAGCATTAATTAATTAATAAATTGATCCTTAATTATCTATCTTAATTAATTATCCTTAATTAATTATGATTAAATTAATTAATAAATTATTCCTTAATTATTAATTAACAAAACTAAATTACAAATTAATTAATCATGTTTATAAATGATCATGGCATGCTTGGATTTCTTATGCATGTTTGTATTGGATGAAATGCCTTGAATTGACTGTAATATTCCGTTGTGTGAATTGAACTGTGTGTAATTTATTTATTTATCTGTGATACATTTATCTGTGAATCTGTGAATGAAGATAAACAGTATAATACACTTTTCACCTAATGATTCCATGAAAGCAAATTAGGAACTTATTACATTAAGCTGCAAAATTGTTAAAACAAAGTAAGAAATAAATTGAAACCTTGGTTTGAGTTTGTTCGTCGTAAACATATCGAGTTTTGAGAGGAGAAACAGGAACTCAAGTAAGCTATAATACCAGGTGACACTTTATATTTACAGTATTTGTATAGATGGTCAAAGCTGGAATAAAAATGTTCGATTAAAAATTAAGCCCATGTTCGGTTTGTTAGTTTTAGTTGTGTTTTATTCCAAACAAAAAAGTCCAAACAAAAAAATGCATAACGCATGTATTTTTTGAAAAACAGCCAATTTAAATAATGAAGTTAACATGTAAAATAGAAAACGAATTTTGTTTTCCGTGTTTCAAGAAAATTTATCCCTTCGTTTCTCTATCCTCTCCGTCGTTCTTCCATCATCGTCGTAATGCCTTGAAATTATAAACTTTTCTCTCCTCTCTTCCCGTATTTTTTTATGAATTTTGAAAACGAAAAACACAAAATGAAGTCAAACGGGTCCTAAGTGTGTGGCCTTGATGATTTTTTCCCTTTTTCTTTTTACATTTCCATTGCAAGGCGAATTCTGGTTACTAAAAAGTACACTTAGCAAACTTCAATAGGTGCAAAAGAAATTTTAAATATCCCAAAACTGGTAGATGGCATTATGGTGCATTTCATAAGAAGATTGAAACTACAATTTTGACCAGAACTAGTATAGAACAAATTTAAACATAATTTCTGCTTTCCATCTCACTTGCTACAAATTTAAAAGGATAGAATGATAAGGTATGCATGCATAAATTTTCCACACTAGTCATACTTTAAGGTCCATAAAAATCTAAAAATACTTAAATATGGGATTAAAACCATAATAGGAGTAACATATGTGCGCCATCGGAATCAGAAGCCATGGTTAACCACACAGAAAATCTAGCATCTATGCTAGTTATGACTAGTGAATATAAGAAAAACGGAAGGTGCAGTAATGCTGCATATGTTTAAAACTTGGGTTGGTGGGAGAAGTCGCAATAATATTTTCACAATATATTCATATACAAGAAAACATTAGCGTAAAGTGCAAACAGTATCAGGTAGTATCTAAATTTATAGTAGGACTTGGACCTAGGGTAGCCCTACTGTATTATGTATACATACCAATGCAGCCTTCTTGGAAGACCGTATTAACATAAATTAAACGTGCAGTCAAATATTAATCATATGGATGCATATCGTTTCAAATGCTTTTGTCTGTAAAATCCAAACGAGTAAGAGCTTTTAAGAATTAGTCCTTAGTTTTTGATGCACAGGCATACAGATCTACTGCTATTTAATTTCCACTGTTTATGTTAATCTATTTTATCTCAACTTATATTGCTAAATCTATCAGAGAATGAATTTGTAGAAGTTCTCTCTCATCTTTTTAATACAGGTTTTCTTAAATTTGCATCATAAATGTATGAAGATCTTTGTTGATATAATATTTATCTGCCATATACCTATGCATTGAATGGACTGATTGTAGTAACACAAGAAATGGGTGATATGATTGACAATATAACCTCAAACGTCAGAAGCACCAGGAGGACCAAGATAATATGCTCCTTTCTGGACAGTATAGTGTGAAAAATAGTTTGATCCTGGAAAATGGGTTAAATTTGTTTTAATAAAGAAAGTACATTAAAAGGTAACTGATGGTTTATATGTTAACCAGATTTCTTCTTCTACAAATAAGTCCTTTGTCTCTCCTGGTGATGCCCAAGAGCATTTGCCTTCACCTTCACCCATGCTAACTAATTCATATATTTAAACTTAAGTTTGTTTTGAAAATGCAGACATTGTTAAATGGTTAGACACATCCACATATCATAGCACTGGACGTGAAAATGATTTATACAACAGAAATCGGTGTACCTGAAACATTGGAAACATTGGAAACCTTGGGTCCAGAATTAGACTGAGCTTGTGCGCTGCGCATGTGAGTAGCAACATCAAAATACAGGTTTTCATGAAAACTGCAAATAACAAAAGTGCAAGTTAAAACGACATATATAATCTCAGCATAGCAGTAGGAATTATTGAATTTAGTACTGCATGGATTAAACGACTAAACAAACAGCGCTTCACATTGAATTTAGTACTGCATGAATTTAGCTCCATTTTTGCACACATATATCCAAAGTGCATGGAGACAGAAGATGAAAGTAAACTGGCCAAGTCGAAACTCATTTCTCTTTGACTTTGTTTTTAAAAGAGATATTGACCAAGTCATATTATGTAACACAAGTAGCAAGAGGATGACATGGAAAACCAAGTCTAATATCTGAGATATCTTACTCAAGGGAAATAATAAAAGAAGCATGTGATTTTTCTATTACGTGTTTGTTAGCTCCATTTCAGCAAACAGTTTCACTAAATTACGTGTTCCCACTTGAGAATTAGAACATAGCGGAAGATACATAGTTCCATCATTTCCAACCACATCTTTTACCTAGTAGGGCTTGGCTTTCAACAAGATAATACTAAGATTCTGTTTGTTCAACATATCTTACTGAATACAGCTTGGCTAAAGATGGTTTGGCTTTTATTTTCATTGCATATTTTCTTACAATTTTAGAGTAACACAACAACAAATAAGATGGGTGGTGACTGTGTGAGCGCACCGAATAATTGTTGCTAGTTAAACTTCTATCAAACTCAATACATACAAAATAAATAACAAGAAATGAAACAGTGGTAGTAAATATTCATGCACCCCGTAAAATGAAATGGCGGTACGCAATGATGATAGTGATGCACCGCTCTACAAGTGATGCTCCTCTCAATCGCATCCCTAACCTCCAAATAATGTCCCACGTTGCACAGAATTGTAATCGCACCTTCCTGTTTGTACGCATACTCTTCCTCCGCCTCCTTCAACAAATCCATAAACAATGAATGATTCAAGCAAGCAATCGGCACGACAAACCTCTGCAGCTCCTCTTCTTCCTTTCCCACTCTAATCGCACCGAATCCTTTTGGCAGTACATGATTATGATGATAATGCTCCATGATTTAGGCTAATTGATCGATTTATTTGAATTTTTTCCAAATTGAATTCAAGTTGACAAAAAGGCTGAACTGAAAAGGAAGAGATGCGTTTAAAAAGAAGGGCATCGATTTCTTTTTTTCTCCACAGAATTTTTTTAAGGTTTGGACGGCATAGCTAATATTAGGGTTTTGAGATTTGGGAAATGTTTGGCCTGGTTAATTTGAAAATGGAGTAAAAGATGTTTGCGATTTGGAGTTTTATTGGATGAGAGTTTTATTGGATGAGAGATAGTGGAGAAGATTAATGAAGTGGAGCACTGTACAACCGTTTAATTGGATTGAATTTAATGGCTATAAATCTACGAGTGTACAAAGATGCGTGGCATCGCAAAGGTGTAGGTAATTTCCAACGCCATCAACGCCAATGTGCAAACGAGAAAAAAATGGCATCAGTACATGATAAAGTAGCGACGCCTTAGTGAGGACTTTAATTTTAGTGACGCCGTGCCGGCGCCGCATCACTATGGTATTACTAGCCGACGGCAGAAATCGATCATTCCTCTTGTAGGTGAACGCTATGTATACTTATTAATAATTTTATCTGGATGCTAATTAATGCAGCTATTATATTGATTGGTCTAACAGATATGCCATAATTTTGCGCTTCAAAATTATTTCACTCTTTTATGATACATTATTTCATACTTTATGATACGTACCAACATATAATGCCTATAAATTGAACTTTCGCTATAAGTTAAATTTCAAAAAATGCAAGTACTTTTTTCTAAGCAAGCTAAAGCTTCTGTTTCAAAAGTGTAAGCAAAAT
Source organism: Allium cepa (assembly GCA_030765085.1). Classification (NCBI taxonomy): domain Eukaryota; kingdom Viridiplantae; phylum Streptophyta; class Magnoliopsida; order Asparagales; family Amaryllidaceae; genus Allium; species Allium cepa. The sequence goes on along the minus strand of CM060931.1, from coordinate 748,893,489 downwards.
GCCCACCTATAGCAAATCAAAAGTTGCTTACACTTTGTACGTGTCATAAAGTCTGAAATAACGTATCAAAAAGTGTGAAAATTTTCAAACCCAGAATTAATTGCATATGCATTAAATCAATTAATACATTAATTGCATTAATTATCATTGAGATTAAATTATTAATACATTAATTAAATAATTTTCTAGATATAATTTTTGTTTTATGAACAATATGCTATACGAATGTATTTATTATAATTTTTGTTAAACAACATTCAGTGCAATAATAATGTACTTTATTTCTAGATGTATAATAATAAAACGTTATAATGCAATTACTTGTATTGAAATTTTCAATAATAATGTTAACAAACTTTATTTCCTTCAATCTTTATTTCCTTCAATTTTGTGCTACCAATGGAATCAATGATATCATTCCAAAATTACAACAAAATAACCCTATCTAAGGTAACGTGTTTTACGCTTAATGTTTTTTAAATAATTGTTATTATTGAATAAGGAATTTTGTGTTTGAACTTGCAAAGTTGGATGGGAACGATGTTGGAGTTTTGACCAAAACTAAATTCCATAAATCCTAATGTGATATAGTTATGATGATGAGAATTGACGTAAATAATCATTACTAGAATTTACCGCTAATAATAATTAAAATTAGATTTCACCGAAAAAATGTGAAAACGCTAAATTCAGCAAAAACGACACACCTCTATCTAAGGTAATGTGTGAACGTGAAGATATTAACTTAAAAATCCAATTTTGAAAAGTTATAGCATTTATAACATGTCATATTTTAAACTTGACTTTCAAATTTAAGTAAAAATAAATAAATTTCAAAACAATTTTGCAAAAATTAGCTCAAGCCCCAAAATCAATTTGAGCATTTATGTTGGGATAACCGGATAATCTTTGGACTTACTTCATCCTTCGAGCTGGGGTCCAAACTCAACATTTGACACTGCTTTTCTAGACACCCTATTAAATGGATACATAGGTTTAAATTAGTTAGCCCAAACATTGCTAATTTAGACCGCATCAACTATTTAACTTCGATACTGATGCTGGAACCGAGCCAGTCAAATACTCGTCCATCCTAGCTATATGTTTTCTATATTCGGGTTGCTAAGTTCTGACAATTCAGACGACCTAAGGTAGTGAAGCCTTTGTCCGCCAGCAACCTAGTTAACTAGGGTAATAAAGATAGAAGTAACGAAGCCGATCGACCAGCATATTAAGATAGTGTAGTAAATCGTGGGCTGAAACCCGAGTTTGCCGATGCTGAAAGCCAAAACGAATTCTATGAAATGAACAAAACAGGTTCAAGTCATTCTATAAAAGAAGACTCCAGACGGCGTATTCTTCATCTTAGGAGTTAAAATCAATTCTTATTATAAGTGTTTAAGCATTTTAAGTAGAAAAAAAAAACAGTGCTTAAATATAAGTAATAACATATATATACTAATTATGTTGTAATAATTTACATATTTGACCAGAATATATGTAGTATTTCCATTAACATCTGTGCAGCAATGTTATGATTTGTTCTTTGACACCTGCTTTTGAAAAAGACTAACGAATTTGTGGCATAGAGAGGAGGTTTGATTAACATGGTGAACAAAAGGCTTCAACAAATTTTAGAAAAGCAAAATGATAATACGATTTGGACTACATGTTAACTGAATTAACCCATTTAAAGTATCACGCTTGACCAAATACATTATCAGACAATCAAATATTGCAAGGGGACAACATGTTAACAAGCCCTAAAATGGTGTGTGCGCGTGTACGGAGAGCAGCTATTGGAACACAAAGTAAAACAAAAAACTTGGCACAACAAATCTGGATCGTAAATTTATTTTGTAAGATGGAAATTAATGGAAGATCTAAACATCAAAATCAATTGTGTCGAAGTCTGTCGTTATTTTGTGTTTAAATAGATGTTTCCGTATGCATACATATATATAAGCTATAACAATATTATAAACATATGTGTGCCATGTGATTATAATACTTCTGGGGATTTATAACAAATGAGCTCAAAATTACCACGTTAGCTAAGTGAAAAATTAACATCAATGCTCCAGCTTTGCATTTCGGCTCACCGTGCTTTTATTCCTGTAAATGAATTAAACTGGCAATATTGTAAATTGAAATTTAAGATTTGGTCTGATGTTCTACAAACAGAACATGAAGAATATGAACAAATAAATAAATTGCAATTTATTAAGATCATCGGTATTAAAGGAGGGTAGGGATTAATTAATTAATTACAGAATAACAAAGAAGAGTGTCACAACTCCTAGCAAGCTCAAGTTTGGTACAATATACTGATCTCCATCAAAATAAATTACATCGGATTGATAAATATGAACAATTGATTCCAAAATAATAAGCAAAGTAATTAAACTCTTACCAGCCAAAAGGCATAACATCACGCTTTGCCAGCTATCCAATCGTGCCTCGCCAGGATAGCATTAATAAATCTATCTTCAGCTCAAAATAACCCAGGAAAAATCATCAATAAAGAACTGCTCTCTCAATATCCCAAATCCAGCCCTAACGCAACCATGTCCGATAGGCATCTAGACCAAACGAAGCCGAACTAGGGTTCACAATTGAAGAAAGGTACAAATTGATGACCAAAACTTGGTGAATCTGAATTTCTGAAAAACAAATCCATCAATGGCGTTTCCTTCAACTCACAGCCCCAAATCTGCCGAAAGATCGAAAAATACAACGAACACCATAGATCGATCACCCCCAGATGTTCGAAATAGAACCGATGCAGACGGCGTCGAAGGTGGCCGAGAAGAAGGATTTTCACGGTGGAAGCTGATGTAGGTGATGCGGAAGTGAGTGACGTGAACGGTAAGGTTCAACGTGACCTGACGGCGGTTGGTCTTAGGTTGGAGGCATGGCCGGCGAAATTTATGATTACTTTGCGCGACTGGCTCGCCAACAATGGCGGCGGCGAGGATTGCAGGAGAGATCGAGTTGGATTTTATAGGATGGATGTAGGGCATAGGGGTGCAAAGGTTATTTTGGATCGCGTATTTTCGGATAACCGATGTCTGTAGAATTATAAAATAAAAAATTTAGTTTAACAAAAATATTTTTCAATTCCACTGATTATAAAAGCGTTAAAAATTAACAAATATGATGATAATAAACATTTTCGAACAGTTAATAAGCATTAAATGCATATAATATAAATTAACAACTTAATAAAATAATAAATGAATGGCTTTCACTGCATTAAAATACACAAAATTTGAACTATAATCTTGACAAAAAGCGGACGGATAATTTTCGGATGCGGATGTCTTCGTATTCGCATCCGCATCCTTTTTTTCGGATATCGGATATTTGTTCGCTTTTCGGATGCGAATGCGGACGGATTTCGGATTTTTTAGGTATTTGTTGACAGCCCTAACTTTAAGTGCATAATTTGTTAAATTTATTATTAAAAAAAAGTAAAATGTTGCATCTTACGTCACAAAACTACTAAGTTTTATCGGGGCAATTTTTTTCATATTCCAATTATACTTTTTTCTATCAATTTAAAAAAAAAAATGAAAACCCAGATTATGACGGATATTGATGATGATGTTTTTCAGGTAATTCATCTCATGTAATATCATTTGAATTCTGCTTTATTTTTTCATAGGAGAATAAATTTTGTATTTTTTGAATTAAAATTGAGTGCAAACAAATTTTGTGATTTGAATAAATAAATAATATAGGTCATTGTTTCTGAATCAATTTCCGGTGAGCGGTGGATTAATTATTAAAGCACGAACAAACTAAATGTGACGAATCGGAATTTTTGAGCATTTGAAATGGGAATATTTAATTTATTTTAAATATTTGAAAGGTTAATTTTAACTTGAATTCCAAAGATCACTATTTATTTGATAATTAAATTATTGAATTAAATAATTTGAAGTTGGGTAAAATGTTGAATCTGGAGTTTTAAGCATGTTAAAAATAATTTGAAGGTTTGTAAAATTTATATTGATAGTGTTGAGGATGGTAAAAGTTTTAAAATTGAATTTAACACTGATTTGTTCAGTTTTAAAATTTTATAGTTTAAATTGAATTTAAAAATAGCCTTCCGAGGCACAGTCTTGGATTTCGACGAAACAAGTTCCATTGGATCCGTAATATTGTACTACTATCTGATTTCAAATTTCGTGGCGATCGGAGTTGTTGTGTGAGCATACGACATATAAACGCATTGAAATCTATATCGAATTCAATTTAATAACTGGATCCAAAAAGCTGTCTTCTCCATACGATCGAATTATGACTCGAAACCTTTTCCATTGCGTGCAGAACAGGGGTATAAATTAGGAACGCCTAGCGACACGCCTCGATAGGAAGTCAAAATTTCGTGTTGCGTTTATCGAAACGATTTGAATTTGAATTTAATTTATATATATATATATACACACACTCTAGTCACCATCAGCTGTTTCTTTTCCATCGGCTGCTATTCTGTCATTTCTTAATCACTGTTGTAAATCCATATTCTTATGCCCCTATTCCTTCACGCGTCTTGTTTAATGAAAAAAGGGTAAAGGAGATATAACCGAACCTTCCTCTTTCTAAGGCAATCAGGTCCTTCTCTAAAAAAAAAAAATTATACATACGAATGAAGAAACAAAATCATGGCCGAAGCATGGAGGGAAAATAATCGAAAATCCTCTCGGTTTAATAAAAAAAGGAGGGGTTTGAAATTGAATATGATTTCGAATCAAAATTGACTCGATGTCGAAGGGAAATCGAGCGCGACTCGTTCGCCAAGCCGATTCGAACTCGAGTTAGGGTCGGATGTGAGTGCGGCGACGAAGCAGTGGCTCGCGATGGGTGTTGGCGCGTGTGAACTGCTACGGTGGCGAGGAGGGTCGCGACTTTGGGTGTGGTGGCTGCAAGCATGACTAGGGTTTCGACTCCAATGGGACGGTATCGCGTGAGTTCAGAATTGAGGTAATTCCTGTCTTGGTTAATTTAAAAAAAATTGCTGATTACTGTAGGTTTAAAAACCTATATCAGATTTGATTCTAAATGAATATATATGTATAATTAGGAAAATATATAATACCTCAACTTTCTGTTTAAGATATATATGTGTGTGTGTGTGTGTGTGTATGTATATATATGTATGTATGTATGTATGTATGTGTATGTATATGTATGTATGTATATAGGTATAGGTTATAGGAAACAGTAAGAGTTATAGGCTGCTTTATTTTTGAATTTAATTTAATAAGTATATATATGTAGATTGAAGGTATATAAAGTTTAAGACAGAAACTTTTTGAAATGGGTATAAACAATATATACATATAAGATTTTGGGAAATGGAGATTTTAAATGTTCGAGGAGTTTTGTAGGACTGGATCTAAAATAGCAATAATAATAAAATAAATTTGCATATACACATATTAAACTACTATTAAATTTTAAAATATGTTTTATAGTGAGTTAGCTTGTTTAAATAAGATATTTAATTTAAATTAGTCCCTAAAAATAATTTATTAGAGGAAGGTTACTGTAACAAAACTACAGTTTTGCTATTTACTGAAGAAAACATATTTTCATATATAATATAAGGGTACATACATATTTTAATACAGAAAATAAGTATATATGAATAAATATATATAGAACTTTGGAAAAATATATAAGGGTTTATATAAAAGTTAGTTAACTAAATCTATTAAATGATAATTAATTGTTTGATTAGATCGAATATTAATAAAACATCTAATGTTTATACAAGATCTGAAAAATCATGGAAAGCAAGTCAAGATGGAATGGATTACAAATAAAAGCAAAAGTGAGTTAATCTCACTCATCTGGTGATTTAAATTTAAATGGTTAAATTTAAATAATTGATTGATTTGATTTGGTGTGTTATATTATATATAGTAGCATATAATATATCTTGAAATGATTGATTTCCCGCATTATATAGCGGATGAGACCCTATGCGTCGCATAATAGCGGATGATATTATATTTAATCCCATATACCGCGATATTCCACCTCGAAGTGGAATTGGTATTTTATGTTGTGCTAACATCTATGGATGTAGGAAAAACAGGTTGGAGAGATCCAACTGGATTCCTCAACATTTATTTAAATTATTTAATATTCTCTGTTGTGATTATTTGATATTCTATGATGAATTATATTGGAATATTGAATATTGTGGTTTGATTGAATATATTTGGGTATAATGAGTTACCAAAAATATATAAATTGGATTTTGGAAAGAAAATAAAAGAAGTGAATTTGTAAGCGAAATAATTATAGAAAATTTGAATGAATTTAAGAATGAATTTAAAAAGAATAAAATTGATTTTAAAATTCTAATTAATAAATTTCGAGTATGGAAAGGGGATTTTGAATAAACAGAGAAATAATGAATTTTAAACCTTAAGTGACATTCTTTAATGGAATAAAGAATTTATTTTAAAATCCAAGTTTTAAATTTATTGAAATAGATAAAGAAGGAATTTATTTCCAAATGAAGTAAATTGGAAATCAATTTGGAGATTGATTTAATTGTGTAAAACCGAGATTATTAAAAGAGAAATGAGACTTTGGGAATTTATAAACTGGATTTATAAAAGTAAAGTAAAATATATCAGTGGATATTTTGGGAAGAATTAATTCAAGATGAGAATTTATTAAAGGAAACGAGAAAATTTGTTTAAAAATAAATAATGGTTTATTTTTAAAGGATGCGAAGAGAAGTATATTTCCCTGGATAACCAAGTACGTTTTCAAAGTAAATTTTTAAATATAAGTTAAAGTTTTAATGTTGTTTTAAAAAGCATGTTTTAGAAAATTTATTATTGCTAACTGTTTAAATTCTAAAGTAAGTATTTTTTTCAAATCTATTATCGCAGTAATTATTTAAAGGTAACTTAGTATTTTGTTTTAAAGGAAAAAAAATCTAGTTTTATATTTTATAAAGTAACATTACTTTAAATATTCCTAAAGTATTATTTTTAATTAAGTATTAAAGTTGTTTTTCTAAATTTAAATGTTAAAGCATATATTACAATAAAGTGTTTTTAAATTAGTTTAAAAATCTAAAGTTTTGTGCTTGGTGATTTCAGTGGAAATAGAAAATATTTGGGAAATTTATTCTGAAAAAGGAAGGTAGTTTAAAACTGTTTTCAAAAGGGTTGAAAATGGAAATATATCTTGCGAAAATATTTTGAGATAAATAAATAATTTGGGAAATTATTTATTGTTTGATGGTTGTTATGAATGTTAATTGATAGTTAAATAACCGACTATCAATATTGGCCAATGCGTTGATCGTTTCGAAGAGACCGGGATCGGGATTAATTTCTCGAAAACCACTTTGATCCGGTTTGTACGTTTTCGTGGAAAAACCGAGTTTGGAGTCGAAGATGGAGCAGTGAAGTGCAAGGTATTAGTCCGTGAGATGATGGTTTTGATGACAACAACCTTAGAATATATTATAAAATATAAATACTAACATTATAAGTTTAGATATATATGTATATGCAGGATTTCATCATGCAGGTACCAAGAATGAAGACTGTACAGTATAGAGATTCAAGATATCGAGATAGAAGACTCATGAGTATCAAGATTATCAAGAGTTCAAGATTTCAAGGTTAAGTATTTTTAGGAATTTTTGTTGAAACTCATAGAAAAGCACTGGCGTCTTAAAATCCAATTTATTTATGAAATGGAATCCACTTCGAGCCTGTTAAAGAGATGGAACCCTAAGTAGGATGGAACCTACGAAAAATCTAGTGGAACATTGTTTTGTATCCGTTAACTTTTTATTCAAAATGATTTTTCAAAATTATATCATGTTTTCAAAATGTTTTCAAAACTTTCCTTTTAAAAGATTCAAAACCCTCTATCCTAATTTTAAATAATTTTAGCCTCAAAATTATCTTTAATTTCAAAGTCAAATTACTCCTGATTTTAAACTATCTTTTAATATAATATATTTAACTTTTAAATATTTATACTTAGATTTAAATATAAAATTATAGTTAAATTCTATATATATTATTCTCTATATTTGCTTATGAATTTTAAATATAGTCAAGTATATTTATAAAGTTTAAAATAAGTTTTAATATAAAATAAAAGTTATTTTCAAAAGAAAATCAAATCACCAAAAAATCCTTTGGGATGTCTACATGCCCAAGTACCTCATGTTGACATGGTATCAGTTGAGTTTAAAATTTAAATTTCAAAAGAAGTGTCTATTCACCATAAATCTTCACCAATGGACATGACTGTTGTTCTTCTATAAATAGGGGTCAGTTCAACGAATTTTTGATTAGATTTTCTGGTTCTTCACTCCTCTTCTTCTTCCACATTTCTTAATACATATTCTTATCATTACTCTGCCGAAATCAACATTGAATCATACTCGATTACTTCTAGTTTGATTCTCTATCACTATCTCAACAAGGTTCTCAGTGCTATTCAGATTTATAGAGTTCATTGTAATCTATTAAGAGAGAAAATGTGTGATTGTGGCCTTGAAAATCAATCAAGCGACAAAAGGTGTGATTGTAGCCTTGGTAAATCAATTGGGTAAACTTATGGCCCGGAAATCAAGTATCTCTACCCAGAGGATTGAAATTCTGAAGGGTGTACCTTGTAGCCTTGAAATCGAGGGTGTAATTGTACAATTGCTTTTGAAAGGAGATCCGTACTTGTGTTGCGGGACTGGATGTAGGGTAACTCCGAACCAGTATAAAATCCGGTATGTTCTTTCCTTTACTGCTTTTATTTTATTTCTGCATCTGTGTTTGTTTATGTGATTATCCCTGTATCTGTAGATTGCATACATCTGTGTCTAAATTAACATAAACTCAAAAAGATTTAGTAATTCTTTATAAACACTATTCACCCCCCTCTAGTGTTAATCCTAGCCTTAAGATCTGTTATCCGCATTTCTAACAATTGGTATCAGAGCAAGGTTTTCAAAGTTTCATAATCTGATTTTTTGAAAAAGTTTTTAAAATGGCTATATTTGTTAATAATAGTTTAGATATATTCAAATCATCATTATTTCATGAGTCTGCATATAATCAATATTCAAACTCAAGCTATCTACCAAAATTATTTGATGTGCAGGAATCATGCTTTATGGCTGTTGAGGAATCAATCCATAACGGACAAATTGTGCAGATTAGAAAGAACAAATGGATATTTGATAGTGGGTGTTCTAGACACATGACTGGCAATCCAGATATACTGAATGATATTATATACAAAGACGGAGGACTGGTTAACTTTGGAGATAATTCAAAATGATATGTGATTGGCATCGGCAAAGTCGGTAACTCTGAAACTCCTATTATTACTAATGTTTTGCTAGTTAAGAATCTAAAACATAATCTGCTAAGTATAAGTCAACTCTGCGATAAAGGATATAAAATTAAATTTGAAAAGGATAAATGTCACGTCGAAGATAATAATGCAACCATAATATTTGAGGGAGTTAGGAAAAAGAATATTCATATTCTTAATATGAAAGTTTCAAATGATAACCTATGTCTATTGGCAAATACAAGTGACCCTTGGGTTTGACATAAGAGATTTGGGCATTTGAATTTCAAACGCTTATCTAGACTGTCAAAACATGATCTAGTAAGAGGTCTCCCTAAAATGAATTTTAAAGTAGATAGTTTATGTGATGCATGTCAATTAGGAAAACTTAGAAAAAGTTCCTTTAAATTAAAAGATATGATTTCAACTTCAAAACCTCTTGGATTACTTCATCTTGATTTATTTGGTCCATCTCAAATTCTGTCAATAAATCATAGTAAATATGTTTTTGTAATTGTAGATGATTATTCTAGATTTACATGGACAATATTTTTGAATTATAAAAGTGATACTTTTGAATGTTTTAAGACCTTTTCAAAAAGAATTCAAAATCAATTTTCTCTAAAAATTATAATTATTCGAAGTGATCACGGTGGTGGATTTAAAAATGAAAAGTTTGAGGATTTCTGCAATAAAAAGGGAATAACTTACAATTTTTCATTTCCGAGAACTCCACAACAAAACGGAGTAGTAGAACGTAAAAATAAGACGATTCAAGAGTGTGCGAGAACTATGCTTACAGATAGTATTTTACCAAAGAATTTTTGGGCAGAAGCAGTTGCTACCGCCTGTTATATTTTAAATAGAATTTTAATTAGACCTTTAACTGATAAGACATCTTATGAACTTCTTTATTTAAAGAAACCTAAGGTATCTTATTTCATAATTTTTGGAAGTAAATGCTTTATTTTAAATACAAAAGATAATTTAAATAAATTTGATCCTAAATCCGACAAACGTATCTTTATTGGATACTCTAATAAAAGTAAAGTGTACAGAGTGTTTAATTTAAAAACTAACTCCATTGAAGAAACAATTCATGTTTCATTTGATGAAAATTTCAAAAATTTTGAAGATACAAATAATGAAGAGGATTTAATCACTCAAAATCTAGAATCAATTGAAAGTAATAATGAAATTAATCATCCTAATAAAAGGACAAAACTTTTAAAAGATCATCCTATAGAAAATATACTGGGAGATATGCAATCTTTTGTTAAAACTAGAAATCAACTAAGTCAAATGAGTAATGTAGCTTTTATATCAACTATTGAACCCAAAAATGCAAAAGAAGCATCAACCGATGATTCATGGATTTTGGATATGCAAGAAGAATTAAATCAATTTACTAGAAATGATGTTTGGGAACTTGTTCCTAGACCTGAAAATAAAACTATAATTGCAACTAAATGGGTTTATAAAAATAAAATGAATGAACAAGAAGAGGTAGTTAGAAATAAAGCTCAATTAGTCGCTCAAGGTTATTGTCAAGAAGAAGGAATAGATTTTGATGAAACCTTTACTCCCGTAGCAAGATTAGAAGCCATTAGGATTCTACTTGCTTTTACAAATCATAATAATTTTAAATTATTTCAAATGGATGTTAAAAGTGCCTTTTTAATGGATTTGTAAAAGAATAAGCATATGTTGAACAACCACCACTTTTTGAAAATGATAAATTACCAAATCATGTTTACAAACTTAAGAAAGCTTTATATGGTCTAAAACAAGCTCCTAGAGCCTGGTATGATAGACTAAGATCTTATCTATTACAATCAAATTTTGAAATTGATAAAGTAGATAATACTCTTTTTATTAAAAGAAATAAAAATGATATTCAACTAGTACAAGTTTGCGTAGATGATATCATTTTTGGATCAACTAACTTTGAATGAATAAAGATTTCTCTGAAATAATGACAAAAGAGTTTGAGATGAGTCATATGAATGAATTAAATTTCTTTTTAGGATTACAAATAAAACAATTAGATAATGGTATCTTTATTAGTCAAGAAAAATATGCTAAAGACCTAATTAGTAAATTTTGTTTGACTACTATGAATGGAAAACCCACTCCCATGGCAACCAATGAGTACCTTAGTAAAGAAGATCTCTCGAAAGATGTAGATCAAAAATTATATAAAGGAATGATTGGCTCACTACTCTATATTACTACTGGTAGACCTGATATCATGCATAGTGTCTGTCTTTGTGCTAGATATCAATCCCAACCTAAAGAGACCCACTTAAAAGCTATAAAACGTATCATAAGATATGTTAAACACACATTAGTTTCTTTTCTTTCTTTACCATTGTTGTTTATTCCTTCTTACGTTTACAACGAAAAATGTACATACAACTATATGATTAATGAGTTAATTGTGTTCTTATATATGTTTTAACTATAAGTACTATCATGGATTCTTAGTTAGGATAGTTAATAGTTTAGGACTATGTTTTAATATTAGATCTAAGTGATGATTACTTATGATAACACTATCATTATAATCACATGTCATAGTATTAGTTTTAGGGGGAGTTATATAGTTTAGATTTAGTTTTTTTGTTGATGACAAAGGAGAAGAAATATAAAATAGGGTAGTTAGGCATAGATTAAGAGGGAGTTATTAGTTTTAGGGGAGGTTATTAGGATAGAAGTAATATTTTATAAACAAAGGTTGTCATCATCAAAAAGGGGGAGATTGTTAGTCCGTGAGATGATGGTTTTGATGATAACAACCTTAAAATAGATTATAAAATATAAATACTAACATTATAAGTTTAGATATATATGTATATGCAGGATTTCATCATGCAGGTACCAAGAATGAAGACTATACAGTATAGAGATTCAAGATATCGAGATAGAAGACTCATGAGTATCAAGATTATCAAGAGTTCAAGATTTCAAGGTCAAGTATTTTTAGGAATTTTTGTTAAAACTCATATAAAAGCACTGGCATCTTAAAATCCAATTTATTCGTGGAATGGAATCCACTTTAAGCCTGTTAAAGGGATGGAACCCTAAGTAGGATGGAACCTACGAAAAATTTAGTGGAACATTGTTTTGTATCTGCTAACTTTTTATTCAAAAGGATTTTTCATAATTATATCATGTTCTCAAAATGTTTTCAAACATTCCTTTTAAAAGATTCAAAACCCTCTATCCTAATTTTAAATAATTTAAGCCTCAAAATTATTTTTAATTTCAAAGTCAAATTACTCCTAATTTTAGACTATCTTTTAATATAATATATTTTGACTTTTAAATATTTATACTTAGATTTAAATATAAAATTATAGTTAAATTCTATATATATTATTCTCTATAATTACTTATGAATTTTAAATATAGTCAAGTATATTTATTAAGTTTAAAATAAATTTTAATATAAAATAAAATTTATTTTCAAAAGAAAAACAAATCACCAAAAAATCCTTTGGGATGTCGACATGCCCAAGTACCCCATGTCGACATGGTATAAGTTGAGTTTAAAATTTAAATTTCAAAAGAAGTGTCTATTCGCCATAACTCTTCACCAATGGACATAACTGTTGTTCTTCTATAAATAGAGGTCAGTTTCAACGAATTTATGATTAGATTTTCTGGTTTTTCACTCCTCTTCTTCTTCCACATTTCTTAATACATATTCTTATCATTACTCTACCGAAATCAACATTGAATCATACTCGATTACTTCTAGTTTGATTCTCTATCACTATCTCACTAAGGTTCTCAGTGCTATTCAGAGTTATAGACTTCATTGTAATCTATTAAGCGAGAAAAGGTGTGATTGTGGCCTTGAAAATCAATCAAGCGAGAAAAGGTGTGATTATAGCCTTGGTAAATGTAACGTTTTCGATTTTTCGTCGCTCGAAAATCGACATTAATACATTCACTGTATCAACTGCCGCACAATTGAATGCCGGAAAACCGAATAGTTAGGGTTAAAGAAGAAGAGGTAGAAGAAAAAAGATAGAAGAAGAAAACAGAAACAACCGAACAATATCAGAATCTCACAATCGCAGCGGAACAACATATAATAGATCAATGAATAATCTTTAAAACAAAGAACTATATCAGTTATTACATTACATTACATCAGAGTATACAACAATAATATACAACACAACAACAATGGACCGTTATACAAACGTGTCCTTACAAGAGAATTTACAACGAAAAGATAATATCATATACAAGTAATACGCTAAGGGTCATAGTTGCCGAAGCTATATTTGATGAAGCTGCTTCCCATCAACATCGTGCATCATTGAAACTGCCAATAATCAATGACACCACTCCACAGTGACAACTTCCATATGGTGCATTCTATAGAGATTTGGAGGATGCCGCATATCTACATATGCGATGTTGATGGCAAACGTCGTCAATATCTATATAAAACATTAATGCCGCAAATCACTGATGTTGTGTGACTTTACCAATGGAACGACAACCATGCGACGATGAAGCTAATTCCATTGTTAATGCCATCGAAGTCAAGTATGTCTAAGACAATAGAGGTGACATGAAGCTGAATGCCGAAGCTGCCTTACCCCTATAAATACGAACCTAGGGGCTTGCAAATTGAGGCGAACAATTCTCTTCACTCTTCTTTCATTTCTAATTTTGTAAACCCTAAATCGATTTGAGAATTCTGCCAACTGTAGCACTTAAACTTTGTACACATATGGGATGGAACATTGAACTATTTCATAGCATATTTTGAACTTGTGACTTGCACAGCATATTTGACAAGTTGACTCTTGAATTGAGACTTGCATATTGGCTTGCATATTGATTGGATATGATTCTCAGCATGACTCAAACTTTGATTTCGAATATGCATGACATCAACATGGACTTGATCTCAAGGCATACCAACAACTTAAACTAGCCTTGCTATAACCTCTCCTCGATAGAACTCTGCTTTCTATATACTTTTGGGGTTAACGAACAAATTCATTAACAATGATAAACGTATAATAATTCTATTATACGACGCTACTAAACACAAAACGAATTTTACCTCACAAGAACAACCATAGATGAAAGAATGAAAACAAGTCGGCACCAAAAGCAGACTTGAAAGAATGGAAACAAATAATTAAACATCGGTAAGAGCTTCAGATGCTTCTCAATGCAATTAAGAGAACGATCCAAAGAATTGAATCAACTAAGAAAAATGAATTTTGCAACAGTGACTAGGAGTGTGCACCCCTTTACTGAAAGTATACCTTTAGACAGTATACTCGAAAGGATCATTTCTCTATGACTCTCATGGAAATGTACAAGCTAGACCCCGTCAACCTTACCAAGAATCCGAGTATTCCACATCTTCGTGCGCATACAACCAAATCTAATTTATAATGAATATGAAAATACCATAATGGGAGCAACCTCACGCAGCTCGATGTCCACTCGCTTTCTAGTTTTAATTATTTCCAACAAAGGATTTCAATGCTCAAATGAGCAACAGATCATCTTAAATCGACGAAACTCAAAAGACATAGCAGAATCGATATAAATCAACTATTAGAAAAAGAAAAAAGATTGTACACGAAAATCAAATCTCTTACAACATTTGACTTGCACTTGTGCTTGATTGTCACATTACAAATATTTTTAAAAATATTTTTGAAACATTCTTTAAAAATATTCTTTTCAAATAGCTAATTATATTTCTAAGTGTATTAAAAAGAAGGGAAAAAACAAATATCATTAAAACATTGTATACCATTAAACCAAGACAATTTACACTTAGCTTTATTTTCAAACAATTCCTCTAAAAATATTTTCTCATTTATAAACTATCAATTAAATTTCAAACAACATTTGTTATCCTGGAAGATAATAAATCAATTAAATTGCTTTTATAAATTTAAAACAATGTTACTCACCCTAAAAGATAATTGATATATAATTCTTTGATAAATTTAAAACCACATTAATTATCCCAAGAGACAATTAATCAAAGTGGTAATTTCTTTATAAATCAATTAACTTTAAACACCTTTATTAAATCAGTTAATTAACTTCAATTGCTTTTATTAAATCAGTTAATTAACTTTAAAACACTTTTATTAAATCGATTAATTGACTTTAAACATCATTAATAAATTTATTAATTAAATTTATTATAGTTAAATAATAATTAAGTATATATTTAAACTTTCAATTCTTTTTAAATACTTGAAACTATAGTTTAAACAACTTTCAAAGTGCAAAAACACGACCAAACATTTGTTTTATAAAGATACAAGCATAAGTTCGACACACATAAGGGTTTAAGAAGATGATATTTCTTCAGTGACAGTATAGCGATAATCGTTATACGACACTTACATAGATCAAGCAGTACGTCACAAATATTTCAACCAACATCAATATAAGCAACATAAAAATATAACTTAAATGCATATAACGTTAATATTGCTGTGTAAGTCCAAACATAATATTGTTGTATAAGTCCAAACACAAAATGCTTTATTCAATAATAACAATTATTTAAAAAAACATAAAACATGAAACACATCACCTTAGTTAGTTATGGGTATTTTGTTGTTATGTCATGGTATTAATGATTCCACTAATAACACAAAATTAAAGGAAATAAAGTTTGATAATGTTGTTATTAAAATTTTCAATACAAGTAATTGCATTATAACATTTTATTATTATACATCTAGGAATAAAAAATACATTATAATGATTTAATTACGATATTGTTCGGCAAAAAACACATCTAGAAATGATAATTTTCCCATATTTACTACTATAAATTTGCGTTTTTCTCATGTACATTTGATGCCTATGGCATCACTAAAAAATATTTAACACTATACGACACCAAAAACACCTGCAGAAAAATAAACGTCACTAAATTATTTGACATTGTTGAGGCATTACTAAATTGACGTGGCTATAGCTTGCAAAATTTTAACGACACCTTTGCAACTAGTGTTTATATTAAAGAAATATCATAGCGTCACTAAATTTAGTTAGCCATTGTGGCGCCAGTGCTTAAAAAAGAAAATTCGTCGAAATGGCATCGCCAAACTTTAGCGACGCCATTGCTACACTTTTGCGTCGCATAACCACTACGAGTAACAAGTCTCTGCATTCACTTCCTACAACCACAAGCCACATAGAATTTTCGTACAAAGCTAAACTAGTTGTGTCAAACAAACAACATAATCGGCATGTATCATCACAAACAACCATACATTTGCAAAGTTACATATTTAACTAATGCACTACAATAAACAAATACAATTTAAGTCTAAACACGCAACAAAATAATGATTAGTAGAACAAAATTACAAAATCACATGACAACTACAATTCCAACCGAACATGTCCAAAACACTTAATAACATAAATGTACATATATAATATACAAACTATGTCCAAATGAAGCAACTTATATATCATCCAACGGCTCACCACCGTCCTCGCATCCAAACAAAAAGCCCCTCAAAAATCTCTTCGGCATAAACAACATTACAATTTAAATTAGTTTCAAAAATTCTATATCTTGTATTAAAAATTAATATGAATGTGATACAATTTTTTTATGAGCATACCACTAAAATATGAAAACTTTTTTTGGCTTTTTGTCTAATATTTCAGGGGGAATCTCAATTTACCATCCGCTTTCTTCCTTTCACCTTCAATTTGATCATATAACCTAAATCATCTTTGAAAACGTTGATTTTTAAGATTAAAATCAAGATTTTAAATTACGTTTGGAGTGAGCATTTCGATGTTGAACTAAAGTTCAACGTTTGAATCTCCGACAGTCGAATACAAGTGAGGTATTTGATGTCGATTTTCAATCGTCGAATTTCGAGTCGTGACAAGTGGTATTAGAGCATAACAGGTGAGTAAACCTTTTTAAATCCTAATATATGATCTGTTGTTTGAATGCAAGATTTCAGCAAGATTGAAACATTGGTTTGCATGCAAGAATCTGTGAACATATGCATACATTTAGCCTGTGCATGTTCATGTACAAGGTTGATAATCCCTGATCTAGTTCCAGGTTTTCAAAAGCCTGTCAAAAACAAAAAATCTCTACTTCTAGCCTTTAATAGGTTGAAGTGTTAAAATAGGAAGTGTTCAAATTCATTCAAACTGACTTTTAAAAATACTTCTACAAACTGATATTAGGTTTTTGGGGTCTGGAACAAGAAAGTATTGTAAGCTTAATTTATAATTAAATTTTGATTTCTTTGATTATTCGATTTGATCATATAACCTAAATTTAGTTAGCCATTGTGGCGCCAGTGCTCTAAAGCAGAAAATTCGTCGAAATGGCATCGCCAAACTTTAGCGACGCCATTGCTACACTTTTGCGTCGCATAACCACTACGAGTAACAATTCTCTGCATTCACTTCCTACAACCACAAGCCACATAGAATTTTCGTACAAAACTAAACTAGTTGTGTCAAACAAAACAACATAATCAGCATATATCATCACAAACAACCATACATTTGCAAAGTTACATATTTAACTAATGCACTACAATAAACAAATACAATTTAAGTCTAAACACGCAACAAAATAATGATTAGTAGAACAAAATTACAAAATCACATGACAACTACAATTCCAACCGAACATGTCCAAAACACTTAATAACATAAATGTACATATATAATATACAAACTATGTCCAAATGACGCAACTTATATATCATCCAAATTACGTTCGGAGTGAGCATTTCGATTAAAATCAAGATTAAAATAATCTTTGAAAACGTTGATTTTTAAGATTTAAATCAACATTTTAAATTACGTTTGGAGTGAGCATTTCGATGTTGAACTAAAGTTCAACGTTTGAATCTTCGACAGTCGAATACAAGTGAGGTATTTGATGTCGATTTTCAATCGTCGAATTTCGGGTCGTGACAAGTGGTATTAGAGCATAACAGGTGAGTAAACCTTTTTAAATCCTAATATATGATCTGTTGTTTGAATGCAAGATTTCAGTAAGACTGAAACATTGGTTTGCATGCAAGAATCTGTGAACATATGCATACATTTAGCCTGTGCATGTTCATGTACAGGGTTGATAATCCCTGATCTAGTTCCAGATTTTCAAAAGCCTGTCAAAAACACAAAATCTCTACTTCTAGCCTTTAATAGGTTGAAGTGTTAAAATAGAAAGTGTTCAAATTCATTCAAACTGAATTTTAAAAATACTTTACAAACTGATATTAAGTTTTTGGGGTCTGGAACAAGAAAGTACTGTAAGCTTAATTTATAATTAAATTTTGATTTCTTTGATTATTCGATTTGATCATATAACCTAAATCATCTTTGAAAATGTTGATTTTAAGATTAAAATCAAGATTTTAAATTACGTTTGGAGTGAGCATTTCGACTTGAACTGGAGTTCAACGTTTGAATCTCCGGCGGTCGAATACAAGTGAGGTATTTGATGTCGATCTTCAATTGTTGAATTTCGGGTCGTGACAAGCTGCCAAGTTGGAAGTGATCTCAAGATCCTGCTGAGTTGCCTCTTAAATGAGTCGGTGGTGAAGACCGGGTATTTTCGAGAACGAAAGAATAACCCGTCGAATGTCTCTGCACTGAGTCGCGCCGGTATAGAGATCTCCATATGTGATGGAGAGTCTGATCGGGATTGTGAATATCTTCATTCACAGATTCACAGATAAATGTATTACGGATAAATAAATTGCACACAGCTCAATTCACATAACAAAATATTACAGTCTAGAGATAACAATCAATTCAAGGCATTTCATACAATACAAACATTCATAAGAAATCCAAGTACCTTCATCATTTATAAACATAATTAATTAATTATTTAATCCTAAATTAATTCAATTTAATATTATTATTTTTTAATTACTCATGAATTAATTACTCAATCCTGATTAATTAATTACAAATCATTTAGCATTAATTAATTAATAAATTGATCCTTAATTATCTATCTTAATTAATTATCCTTAATTAATTATGATTAAATTAATTAATAAATTATTCCTTAATTATTAATTAACAAAACTAAATTACAAATTAATTAATCATGTTTATAAATGATCATGGTATGCTTGGATTTCTTATGCATGTTTGTATTGGATGAAATGCCTTGAATTGACTGTAATATTCCGTTGTGTGAATTGAACTGTGTGTAATTTATTTATTTATCTGTGATACATTTATCTGTGAATCTGTGAATGAAGATAAACAGTATAATACACTTTTCACCTAATGATTCCATGAAAGCAAATTAGGAACTTATTACATTAAGCTGCAAAATTGTTAAAACAAAGTAAGAAATAAATTGAAACCTTGGTTTGAGTTTGTTGGTCGTAAACATATCGAGTTTTGAGAGGAGAAACAGGAACTCAAGTAAGCTATAATACCAGGTGACACTTTATATTTACAGTATTTGTATAGATGGTCAAAGCTGGAATAAAAATGTTCGATTAAAAATTAAGCCCATGTTCGGTTTGTTAGTTTTAGTTGTGTTTTATTCCAAACAAAAAAGTCCAAACAAAAAAATGCATAACGCATGTATTTTTGAAAAACAGCCAATTTAAATAATGAAGTTAACATGTAAAATAAAAAACGAATTTTGTTTTCCGTGTTTCAAGAAAATTTATCCCTTCGTTTCTCTATCCTCTCCGTCGTTCTTCCATCATCGTCGTAATGCCTTGAAATTATAAACTTTTCTCTCCTCTCTTCCCGTATTTTTTTATGAATTTTGAAAACGAAAAACACAAAATGAAGTCAAACGGGTCCTAAGTGTGTGGCCTTGATGATTTTTTCCCTTTTTCTTTTTACATTTCCATTGCAAGGCGAATTCTGGTTACTAAAAAGTACACTTAGCAAACTTCAATAGGTGCAAAAGAAATTTTAAATCTCCCAAAACTGGTAGATGGCATTATGGTGCATTTCATAAGAAGATTGAAACTACAATTTTGACCAGAACTAGTATAGAACAAATTTAAACATAATTTCTGCATTCCATCTCACTTGCTACAAATTTAAAAGGATAGAATGATAAGGTATGCATGCATAAATTTTCCACACTAGTCATACTTTAAGGTCCATAAAAATCTAAAAATACTTAAATATGGGATTAAAACCATAATAGGAGTAACATATGTGCGCCATCGGAATCAGAAGCCATGGTTAACCACACAGAAAATCTAGCATCTATGCTAGTTATGACTAGTGAATATAAGAAAAACGGAAGGTGCAGTAATGCTGCATATGTTTAAAACTTGGGTTGGTGGGAGAAGTCGCAATAATATTTTCACAATATATTCATATACAAGAAAACATTAGCGTAAAGTGCAAACAGTATCAGGTAGTATCTAAATTTATAGTAGGACTTGGACCTAGGGTAGCCCTACTGTATTATGTATACATACCAATGCAGCCTTCTTGGAAGACCGTATTAACATAAATTAAACGTGCAGTCAAATATTAATCATATGGATGCATATCGTTTCAAATGCTTTTGTCTGTAAAATCCAAACGAGTAAGAGCTTTTAAGAATTAGTCCTTAGTTTTTGATGCACAGGCATACAGATCTACTGCTATTTAATTTCCACTGTTTATGTTAATCTATTTTATCTCAACTTATATTGCTAAATCTATCAGAGAATGAATTTGTAGAAGTTCTCTCTCATCTTTTTAATACAGGTTTTCTTAAATTTGCATCATAAATGTATGAAGATCTTTGTTGATATAATATTTATCTGCCATATACCTATGCATTGAATGGACTGATTGTAGTAACACAAGAAATGGGTGATATGATTGACAATATAACCTCAAACGTCAGAAGCACCAGGAGGACCAAGATAATATGCTCCTTTCTGGACAGTATAGTGTGAAAAATAGTTTGATCCTGGAAAATGGGTTAAATTTGTTTTAATAAAGAAAGTACATTAAAAGGTAACTGATGGTTTATATGTTAACCAGATTTCTTCTTCTACAAATAAGTCCTTTGTCTCTCCTGGTGATGCCCAAGAGCATTTGCCTTCACCTTCACCCATGCTAACTAATTCATATATTTAAACTTAAGTTTGTTTTGAAAATGCAGACATTGTTAAATGGTTAGACACATCCACATATCATAGCACTGGACGTGAAAATGATTTATACAACAGAAATCGGTGTACCTGAAACATTGGAAACATTGGAAACCTTGGGTCCAGAATTAGACTGAGCTTGTGCGCTGCGCATGTGAGTAGCAACATCAAAATACAGGTTTTCATGAAAACTGCAAATAACAAAAGTGCAAGTTAAAACGACATATATAATCTCAGCATAGCAGTAGGAATTATTGAATTTAGTACTGCATGGATTAAACGACTAAACAAACAGCGCTTCACATTGAATTTAGTACTGCATGAATTTAGCTCCATTTTTGCACACATATATCCAAAGTGCATGGAGACAGAAGATGAAAGTAAACTGGCCAAGTCGAAACTCATTTCTCTTTGACTTTGTTTTTAAAAGAGATATTGACCAAGTCATATTATGTAACACAAGTAGCAAGAGGATGACATGGAAAACCAAGTCTAATATCTGAGATATCTTACTCAAGGGAAATAATAAAAGAAGCATGTGATTTTTCTATTACGTGTTTGTTAGCTCCATTTCAGCAAACAGTTTCACTAAATTACGTGTTCCCACTTGAGAATTAGAACATAGCGGAAGATACATAGTTCCATCATTTCCAACCACATCTTTTACCTAGTAGGGCTTGGCTTTCAACAAGATAATACTAAGATTCTGTTTGTTCAACATATCTTACTGAATACAGCTTGGCTAAAGATGGTTTGGCTTTTATTTTCATTGCATATTTTCTTACAATTTTAGAGTAACACAACAACAAATAAGATGGGTGGTGACTGTGTGAGCGCACCGAATAATTGTTGCTAGTTAAACTTCTATCAAACTCAATACATACAAAATAAATAACAAGAAATGAAACAGTGGTAGTAAATATTCATGCACCCCGTAAAATGAAATGGCGGTACGCAATGATGATAGTGATGCACCGCTCTACAAGTGATGCTCCTCTCAATCGCATCCCTAACCTCCAAATAATGTCCCACGTTGCACAGAATTGTAATCGCACCTTCCTGTTTGTACGCATACTCTTCCTCCGCCTCCTTCAACAAATCCATAAACAATGAATGATTCAAGCAAGCAATCGGCACGACAAACCTCTGCAGCTCCTCTTCTTCCTTTCCCACTCTAATCGCACCGAATCCTTTTGGCAGTACATGATTATGATGATAATGCTCCATGATTTAGGCTAATTGATCGATTTATTTGAATTTTTTCCAAATTGAATTCAAGTTGACAAAAAGGCTGAACTGAAAAGGAAGAGATGCGTTTAAAAAGAAGGGCATCGATTTCTTTTTTTCTCCACAGAATTTTTTTAAGGTTTGGACGGCATAGCTAATATTAGGGTTTTGAGATTTGGGAAATGTTTGGCCTGGTTAATTTGAAAATGGAGTAAAAGATGTTTGCGATTTGGAGTTTTATTGGATGAGAGTTTTATTGGATGAGAGATAGTGGAGAAGATTAATGAAGTGGAGCACTGTACAACCGTTTAATTGGATTGAATTTAATGGCTATAAATCTACGAGTGTACAAAGATGCGTGGCATCGCAAAGGTGTAGGTAATTTCCAACGCCTTCAACGCCAATGTGCAAACGAGAAAAAAATGGCATCAGTACATGATAAAGTAGCGACGCCTTAGTGAGGACTTTAATTTTAGTGACGCCGTGCCGGCGCCGCATCACTATGGTATTACTAGCCGACGGCAGAAATCGATCATTCCTCTTGTAGGTGAACGCTATGTATACTTATTAATAATTTTATCTGGATGCTAATTAATGCAGCTATTATATTGATTGGTCTAACAGATATGCCATTAATTTTGCGCTTGAAAATTATTTCACTCTTTTATGATACATTATTTCATACTTTATGATACGTACCAACATATAATGCCTATATATTGAACTTTCGCTATAAGTTAAATTTCAAAAAATGCAAGTACTTTTTTCTAAGCAAGCTAAAGCTTCTGTTTCAAAAGTGTAAGCAAAATGCCCACCTATAGCAAATCAAAAGTTGCTTACACTTATGAAACAGAAGCTTTAGCATGCTTAGAAAAGAGTTACTTGCATTTTTGAAATTTAACTTATAGCTGAAGTAAATTAAATTTATAGACATTATACTTTTGTACGTGTCATAAAGTCTGAAATAACGTATCAAAAAGTGTGAAAATTTTCAAACCCAGAATTAATTGCATATGCATTAAATCAATTAATACATTAATTGCATTAATTATCATTGAGATTAAATTATTAATACATTAATTAAATAATTTTCTAGATATAATTTTTGTTTTATGAACAATATGCTATACGAATGTATTTATTATAATTTTTGTTAAACAACATTCAGTGCAATAATAATGTACTTTATTTCTAGATGTATAATAATAAAACGTTATAATGCAATTACTTGTATTGAAATTTTCAATAATAATGTTAACAAACTTTATTTCCTTCAATCTTTATTTCCTTCAATTTTGTGCTACCAATGGAATCAATGATATCATTCCAAAATTACAACAAAATAACCCTATCTAAGGTAACGTGTTTTACGCTTAATGTTTTTTAAAGAATTGTTATTATTGAATAAGGAATTTTGTGTTTGAACTTGCAAAGTTGGATGGGAACGATGTTGGAGTTTTGACCAAAACTAAATTCCATAAATCCTAATGTGATATAGTTATGATGATGGGAATTGACGTAAATAATCATTACTAGAATTTACCGCTAATAATAATTAAAATTAGATTTCACCGAAAAAATGTGAAAACGCTAAATTCAGCAAAAACGACACACCTCTATCTAAGGTAATGTGTGAAAGTGAAGATATTAACTTAAAAAACCAATTTTGAAAAGTTATAGCATTTATAACATGTCATATTTTAAACTTGACTTTCAAATTTAAGTAAAAATAAATAAATTTCAAAACAATTTTGCAAAAATTAGCTCAAGCCCCAAAATTAATTTGAGCATTTATGTTGGGATAACCGGATAATCTTTGGACTTACTTCATCCTTCGAGTTGGGGTCCAAACTCAACATTTGACACTGCTTTTCTAGACACCCTATTAAATGGATACATAGGTTTAAATTAGTTAGCCCAAACATTGCTAATTTAGACCGCATCAACTATTTAACTTCGATACTGATGCTGGAACCGAGCCAGTCAAATACTCGTCCATCCTAGCTATATGTTTTCTATATTCGGGTTGCTAAGTTCTGACAATTCAGACGACCTAAGGTAGTGAAGCCTTTGTACGCCAGCAACCTAGTTAACTAGGGTAATAAAGATAGAAGTAACGAAGCCGATCGACGAGCATATTAAGATAGTGTAGTAAATCGTGGGCTGAAACCCGAGTTTGCCGATGCTGAAAGCCAAAACGAATTCTATGAAATGAACAAAACAGGTTCAAGTCATTCTATAAAAGAAGACTCCAGACGGCGTATTCTTCATCTTAGGAGTTAAAATCGATTCTTATTATAAGTGTTTAAGCATTTTAAGTAGAAAAAAAAACAGTGCTTAAATATAAGTAATAACATATATATACTAATTATGTTGTAATAATTTACATATTTGACCAGAATATATGTAGTATTTCCATTAACATCTGTGCAGCAATGTTATGATTTGTTCTTTGACACCTGCTTTTGAAAAAGACTAACGAATTTGTGGCATAGAGAGGAGGTTTGATTAACATGGTGAACAAAAGGCTTCAACAAATTTTAGAAAAGCAAAATGATAATACGATTTGGACTACATGTTAACTGAATTAACCCATTTAAAGTATCACGCTTGACCAAATACATTATCAGACAATCAAATATTGCAAGGGGACAACATGTTAACAAGCCCTAAAATGGTGTGTGCGCGTGTACGGAGAGCAGCCATTGGAACACAAAGTAAAACAAAAAACTTGACACAACAAATCTGGATCGTAAATTTATTTTGTAAGATGGAAATTAATGGAAGATCTAAACATCAAAATCAATTGTGTCGAAGTCTGTCGTTATTTTGTGTTTAAATAGATGTTTCCGTATGCATACATATATATAAGCTATAACAATATTATAAACATATGTGTGCCATGTGATTATAATACTTCTGGGGATTTATAACAAATGAGCTCAAAATTACCACGTTAGCTAAGTGAAAAATTAACATCAATGCTCCAGCTTTGCATTTCGGCTCACCGTGCTTTTATTCCTGTAAATGAATTAAACTGGCAATATTGTAAATTGAAATTTAAGATTTGGTCTGATGTTCTACAAACAGAACATGAAGAATATGAACAAATAAATAAATTGCAATTTATTAAGATCATCGGTATTAAAGGAGGGTAGGGATTAATTAATTAATTACAGAATAACAAAGAAGAGTGTCACAACTCCTAGCAAGCTCAAGTTTGGTACAATATACTGATCTCCATCAAAATAAATTACATCGGATTGATAAATATGAACAATTGATTCCAAAATAATAAGCAAAGTAATTAAACTCTTACCAGCCAAAAGGCATAACATCACGCTTTGCCAGCTATCCAATCGTGCCTCGCCAGGATAGCATTAATAAATCTATCTTCAGCTCAAAATAACCCAGGAAAAATCATCAATAAAGAACTGCTCTCTCAATATCCCAAATCCAGCCCTAACGCAACCATGTCCGATAGGCATCTAGACCAAACGAAGCCGAACTAGGGTTCACAATTGAAGAAAGGTACAAATTGATGACCAAAACTTGGTGAATCTGAATTTCTGAAAAACAAATTCATCAATGGCGTTTCCTTCAACTCACAGCCCCAAATCTGCCGAAAGATCGAAAAATACAACGAACACCATAGATCGATCACCCCCAGATGTTCGAAATAGAACCGATGCAGACGGCGGCGAAGGTGGCTGAGAAGAAGGATTTTCACGGTGGAAGCTGATGTAGGTGATGCGGAAGTGAGTGACGTGAACGGTAAGGTTCAACGTGACCTGACGGCGGTTGGTCTTAGGTTGGAGGCATGGCCGGCGAAATTTATGATTACTTTGCGCGACTGGCTCGCCAACAATGGCGGCGGCGAGGATTGCAGGAGAGATCGAGTTGGATTTTATAGGATGGATGTAGGGCATAGGGGTGCAAAGGTTATTTTGGATCGCGTATTTTCGGATAACGGATGTCTGTAAAATTATAAAATAAAAATTTTAGTTCAACAAAAATATTTTTCCATCCCACTGATTATAAAAGCGTTAAAAATTAACAAATATGATGGTAATAAACAGTTTCGAACAGTTAATAAGCATTAAATGCATATAATATAAATTAACAACTTAATAAAATAATAAATGAATGGCTTTCACTGCATTAAAATACACAAAATTTAAACTATAATCTTGACAAAAAGCGGACGGATAATTTTCGGATGCGGATGTCTTCGTATTCGCATCCGCATCTTTTTTTTCGGATATCGGATATTTGTTCGCTTTTCGGATGCGAATGCGGACGGATTTCGGATTTTTTAGGTATTCGTTGACAGCCCTAGCTTTAAGTGCATAATTTGTTAAATTTATTATTAAAAAAAAGTAAAAGAATCTTACGTCACAAAACTACTAAGTTTTATCGGGGGCAATTTTTTTCATATTCCAATTATACTTTTTTCTATCAATTTAAAAAAAAAAAATTGAAAACCCAGATTATGACGGATATTGATGATGATGTTTTTCAGGTAATTCATCTCATGTAATATCATTTGAATTCTACTTTATTTTTTCATAGGAGAATAAATTTTGTATTTTTTGAATTAAAATTGAGTGCAAACAAATTTTGTGATTTGAATAAATAAATAATATAGGTCATTGTTTCTGAATCAATTTCCGGTGAGCGGTGGATTAATTATTAAAGCACGAACAAACTAAATGTGACGAATCGGAATTTTTGAGCATTTGAAATGGGAATATTTAATTTATTTTAAATATTTGAAAGGTTAATTTTAACTTGAATTCCAAAGATCACTATTTATTTGATAATTAAATTATTGAATTAAATAATTTGAAGTTGGGTAAAATATTGAATCTGGAGTTTTAAGCATGTTAAAAATAATTTGAAGGTTTGTAAAATTTATATTGATAGTGTTGAGGATGGTAAAAGTTTTAAAATTGAATTTAACACTGATTTGTTCAGTTTTAAAATTTTATAGTTTAAATTGAATTTAAAAATAGCCTTCCGAGGCACAGTCTTGGATTTCGACGAAACCAGTTCCATTGGATCCGTAATATTGTACTACTATCGGATTTCAAATTTCGTAGCGATCGGAGTTGTTATGTGAGCATACGACATATAAACGCGTTGAAATCTATATCGAATTCAATTTAATAACTGGATCCAAAAAGCTGTCTTCTCCATACGATCGAATTATGACTCGAAACCTTTTCCATTGCGTTCAGAACAGGGGTATAAATTAGGAACGCTTAGCGGCACGCCTCGATAGGAAGTCAAAATTTCGTGTTGCGTTTATCGAAACGATTTGAATTTGAATTTAATATACACACACACACACACACACACACACACACACACTCTGGTCACCATCAGCTGTTTCTTTTCCCATCGGCTGCTATTCTGTCATTTCTTAATCACTGTTGTAAATCCATATTCTTATGCCCCTATTCCTTCACGCGTCTTGTTTAATAAAAAAAGGGTAAAGGAGATATAACCGAACCTTCCTCTTTCTAAGGCAATCAGGTCCTTCTCTAAAAAAAAAAAAATTAAATTATACGTACGAATGAAGAAACAAAATCATGGCCGAAGCCTGGAGGGAAAATAATCGAAAATCCTCTCGGTTTAATAAAAATAGGAGGGGTTTGAAATTGAATATGATTTCGAATCAAAATTGACTCGATGTCGAAGGGAAATCGAGCGCGACTCGTTCGCCAAGCCGATTCGAACTCGAGCTAGGGTTGGATGTGAGTGCGGCGACGAAGCAGTGGCTCGCGATGGGTGTTGGCGCGTGTGAACTGCTACGGTGGCGAGGAGGGTCGCGGCTTTGGGTGTGGTGGCTGCAAGCATGACTAGGGTTTCGACTCCAGTGGGACGGTGTCGCGTGAGTTCGGAATTGAGGTAATTCCTGTCTTGGTTAATTTAAAAAAAAATTGCTGATTACTGTAGGTTTAAAAACCTATATCAGATTTGATTCTAAATGAATATATATGTATAATTAGGAAAATATATAATACCTCAACTTTTTGTTTAAGATTTTTATATATATATATGTATGTATGTATGTATGTATGTATGTATGTATGTATGTATGTATATGTATGTATATGTATATGTATATGTATATGTATGTATGTATGTATATAGGTATAGGTTATAGGAAACAGTAAGAGTTATAGGCTGCTTTATTTTTGAATTTAATTTAATAAGTATATATATGTAGATTGAAGGTATATAAAGTTTAAGACAGAAACTTTTTGAAATGGGTATAAACAATATATACATATAAGATTTTGGGAAATGTAGATTTTAAATGTTCGAGGAGTTTTGTAGGACTGGAT
Organism: Allium cepa; assembly: GCA_030765085.1. NCBI lineage: Eukaryota > Viridiplantae > Streptophyta > Magnoliopsida > Asparagales > Amaryllidaceae > Allium > Allium cepa. The sequence continues at coordinate 748,864,412 of CM060931.1, read as the reverse complement.
TTAAAATAGCAATAATAATAAAATAAATTTGCATATACACATATTAAACTACTATTAAATTTTAAAATATGTTTTATAGTGAGTAGCTTGTTTAAATAAGATATTTAATTTATATTAGTCCCTAAAAATAATTTATTAGAGGAAGGTTACTGTAACAAAACTACAGTTTTGCTATTTACTGAAGAAAACATATTTTCATATATAATATAAGGGTACATACATATTTTAATACAGAAAATAAGTATATATGAATAAATATACATAGAACTTTGGAAAAATATATAAGGGTTTATATAAAAGTTAGTTAACTAAATCTACTAAATGATAATTAATTGTTTGATTAGATCGAATATTAATAAAACATCTAATGTTTATACAAGATCTGAAAAATCATGGAAAGCAAGTCAAGATGGAATGGATTACAAATAAAAGCAAAAGTGAGCTAATCTCACTCATCTGGTGATTTAAATTTAAATGGTTAAATTTAAATAATTGATTGATTTGATTTGGTGTGTTATATTATATATAGTAGCATATAATATATCTTGAAATGATTGATTTCCCGCATTGTATAGCGGATAAGACCCTATGCGTCGCATAATAGCGGATGATATTATATTTAATCCCATATACCGCGATATTCCACATCGAAGTGGAATTGGTATTTTATGTTGTGCTAACATCTATGGATGTAGGAAAAACAGGTTGGAGGGATCCAACTGGATTCCTCAACATTTATTTAAATTATTTAATATTCTCTGTTGTGATTATTTGATATTCTATGATGAATTATATTGGAATATTGAATATTGTGGTTTGATTGAATATATTTGGGTATAATGAGTTACCAAAAATATATAAATTGGATTTTGGAAAGAAAATAAAAGAAGTGAATTTGTAAGCGAAATAATTATAGAAAATTTGAATGAATTTAAGAATGAATTTAAAAAGAATAAAATTGATTTTAAAATTCTAATTAATAAATTTCGAGTATGGAAAGGGGATTTTGAATAAACAGAGAAATAATGAATTTTAAACCTTAAGTGACATTCTTTAATGGAATAAAGAATTTATTTTAAAATCCAAGTTTTAAATTTATTGAAATAGATAAAGAAGGAATTTATTTCCAAATGAAGTAAATTGGAAATCAATTTGGAGATTGATTTAATTGTGTAAAACCGAGATTATTAAAAGAGAAATGAGACTTTGGGAATTTATAAACTGGATTTATAAAAGTAAAGTAAAATATATCAGTGGATATTTTGGGAAGAATTAATTCAAGATGAGAATTTATTAAAGGAAACGAGAAAATTTGTTTAAAAATAAATAATGGTTTATTTTTAAAGGATGCGAAGAGAAGTATATTTCCCTGGATAACCAAGTACGTTTTCAAAGTAAATTTTTAAATATAAGTTAAAGTTTTAATGTTGTTTTAAAAAGCATGTTTTAGAAAATTTATTATTACTAACTGTTTAAATTCTAAAGTAAGTATTTTTTTCAAATCTATTATCGCAATAATTATTTAAAGGTAACTTAGTATTTTGTTTTAAAGGAAAAAAAATCTAGTTTTATATTTTATAAAGTAACATTACTTTAAATATTCCTAAAGTATTATTTTTAATTAAGTATTAAAGTTGTTTTTCTAAATTTAAATGTTAAAGCATATATTACAATAAAGTGTTTTTAAATTAGTTTAAAAATCTAAAGTTTTGTGCTTGGTGATTTCAGTGGAAATAGAAAATATTTAGGAAATTTATTCTGAAAAAGGAAGGTAGTTTGAAACTATTTTCAAAAGGGTTGAAAATGGAAATATATCTTGCGAAAATATTTTGAGATAAATAAATAATTTGGGAAATTATTTATTGTTTGATGGTTGTTGTGAATGTTAATTGATAGTTAAATAACCGACTATCAATATTGGCCAATGCGCTGATCGTTTCGAAGAGACCGGGATCGGGATTAATTTCTCGAAAACCACTTTGATCCGGTTTGTACGTTTTCGTGGAAAAACCGAGTTTGGAGTCGAAGATGGAGCAGTGAAGTGCAAGGTATTAGTCCGTGAGATGATGGTTTTGATGACAACAACCTTAGAATATATTATAAAATATAAATACTAACATTATAAGTTTAGATATATATGTATATGCAGGATTTCATCATGCAGGTACCAAGAATGAAGACTGTACAGTATAAAGATTTAAGATATCGAGATAGAAGACTCATGAGTATCAAGATTATCAAGAGTTCAAGATTTCAAGGTTAAGTATTTTTAGGAATTTTTGTTGAAACTCGTAGAAAAGCACCGGCGTCTTAAAATCCAATTTATTCGTGGAATGGAATCCACTTCGAGCCTGCTAAAGAGATGGAACCCTAAGTAGGATGGAACCTACGAAAAATCTAGTGGAACATTTTTTTGTATCCGTTAACTTTTTATTCAAAATGATTTTTCAAAATTATATCCTGTTTTCAAAATGTTTTCAAAACTTTCCTTTTAAAAGATTCAAAACCCTCTATCCTAATTTTAAATAATTTTAGCCTCAAAATTATCTTTAATTTCAAAGTCAAATTACTCCTAATTTTAAACTATCTTTTAATATAATATATTTAACTTTTAAATATTTATACTTAGATTTAAATATAAAATTATAGTTAAATTCTATATATATTATTCTCTATATTTGCTTATGAATTTTAAATATAGTCAAGTATATTTATAAAGTTTAAAATAAGTTTGAATATAAAATAAAAGTTATTTTCAAAAGAAAATCAAATCACCAAAAAATCCTTTGGGATGTCTACATGCCCAAGTACCTCATGTCGACCTGGTATCAGTTGAGTTTAAAATTTAAATTTCAAAAGAAGTGTCTATTCACCATAGATCTTCACCAATGGACATGACTGTTGTTCTTCTATAAATAGGGGTCAGTTCAACGAATTTTTGATTAGATTTTCTGGTTTTTCACTCCTCTTCTTCTTCCACATTTCTTAATACATATTCTTATCATTATTCTGCCGAAATCAACATTGAATCATACTCGATTACTTCTAGTTTGATTCTCTATCACTATCTCAACAAGGTTCTCAGTGCTATTCAGAGTTATAGACTTCATTGTAATCTATTAAGAGAGAAAACGTGTGATTGTGGCCTTGAAAATCAATCAAGCGACAAAAGGTGTGATTGTAGCCTTGGTAAATCAATTGGGTAAACTTATGGCCCGGAAATCAAGTATCTCTACCCAGAGGATTGAAATTCTGGACGGTGTACCTTGTAGCCTTGAAATCGAGGGTGTAATTGTACAATTGCTTTTGAAAGGAGATTCGTACTTGTGTTGCGGGACTGGATGTAGGGTAACTCCGAACCAGTATAAAATCCGGTATGTTCTTTCCTTTACTGCTTTTATTTTATTTCTGCATCTGTGTTTGTTTATGTGATTATCCCTGTATCTGTAGATTGCATACATCTGTGTCTAAATTAACATAAACTCAAAAAGATTTAGTAATTCTTTATAAACACTATTCACCCCCCTTTAGTGTTAATCCTAGCCTTAAGATCTGTTATCCGCATTTCTAACAATTGGTATCAGAGCAAGGTTTTCAAAGTTTCATAATCTGATTTTTTGAAAAAGTTTTTAAAATGGCTATATTTGTTAATAATAGTTTAGATATATTCAAATCATCATTGTTTCATGAGTCTGCATATAATCAATATTCAAACTCAAGCTATCTACCAAAATTATTTGATGTGCAGGAATCATGCTTTATGGCTGTTGAGGAATCAATCCACGACGGACAAATTGTGCAGATTAGAAAGAACAAATGGATATTTGATAGTGGGTGTTCTAGACACATGACTGGCAATCCAGATATACTGAATGATATTATATACAAAGACGGAGGACTGGTTAACTTTGGAGATAATTCAAAATGATATGTGATTGGCATCGGCAAAGTCGGTAACTCTGAAACTCCTATTATTACAAATGTTTTGCTAGTTAAGAATCTAAAACATAATCTGCTAAGTATAAGTCAACTCTGCGATAAAGGATATAAAATTAAATTTGAAAAGGATAAATGTCACGTCGAAGATAATAATGCAACCATAATATTTGAGGGAGTTAGGAAAAAGAATATTCATATTCTTAATATGAAAGTTTCAAATGATAACCTATGTCTATTGGCAAATACAAGTGACCCTTGGGTTTGGCATAAGAGATTTGGGCATTTGAATTTCAAACGCTTATCTAGACTGTCAAAACATGATCTAGTAAGAGGTCTCCCTAAAATGAATTTTAAAGTAGATAGTTTATGTGATGCATGTCAATTAGGAAAACTTAGAAAAAGTTCCTTTAAATTAAAAGATATGATTTCAACTTCAAAACCTCTTGGATTACTTCATCTTGATTTATTTGGTCCATCTCAAATTCTGTCAATAAATCATAGTAAATATGTTTTTGTAATTGTAGATGATTATTCTAGATTTACATGGACAATATTTTTGAAATATAAAAGTGATACTTTTGAATGTTTTAAGACCTTTTCAAAAAGAATTCAAAATCAATTTTCTCTAAAAATTATAACTATTCGAAGTGATCACGGTGGTGGATTTAAAAATGAAAAGTTTGTGGATTTCTGCAATAAAAAGGGAATAACTTACAATTTTTCATTTCCGAGAACTCCACAACAAAACGGAGTAGTAGAACGTAAAAATAGGACGATTCAAGAGTGTGCGAGAACTATGCTTACAGATAGTATTTTACCAAAGAATTTTTGGGCAGAAGCAGTTGCTACCGCCTGTTATATTTTAAATAGAATTTTAATTAGACCTTTAACTGATAAGACATCTTATGAACTTCTTTATTTAAAGAAACCTAAGGTATCTTATTTCATAATTTTTGGAAGTAAATGCTTTATTTTAAATACAAAAGATAATTTAAATAAATTTGATCCTAAATCCGACAAACGTATCTTTATTGGATACTCTAATAAAAGTAAAGTGTACAGAGTGTTTAATTTAAAAACTAACTCCATTGAAGAAACAATTCATGTTTCAGTTGATGAAAATTTCAAAAAATTTGAAGATACAAATAATGAAGAGGATTTAATCACTCAAAATCAAGAATCAATTGAAAGTAATAATGAAATTAATCATCCTAATAAAAGAACAAAACTTTTAAAGGATCATCCTATAGAAAATATACTGGGAGATATGCAATCTTTTGTTAAAACTAGAAATCAACTAAGTCAAATGAGTAATGTAGCTTTTATATCAACTATTGAACCCAAAAATCCAAAAGAAGCATCAACCGATGATTCATGGATTTTGGATATGCAAGAAGAATTAAATCAATTTACTAGAAATGATGTTTGGGAACTTGTTCCTAGACCTGAAAATAAAACTATAATTGGAACTAAATGGGTTTATAAAAATAAAATGAATGAACAAGGAGAGGTAGTTAGAAAAAAGCTCAATTAGTCGCTCAAGGTTATTGTCAAGAAGAAGGAATATATTTTGATGAAACCTTTACTCCCGTAGTAAGATTAGAAGCCATTAGGATTCTACTTGCTTTTACAAATCATAATAATTTTAAATTATTTCAAATGGATGTTAAAAGTGCCTTTTTAATGGATTTGTAAAAGAATAAACATATGTTGAACAACCACCACTTTTTGAAAATGATAAATTACCAAATCATGTTTACAAACTTAAGAAAGCTTTATATGGTCTAAAACAAGCTCCTAGAGCCTGGTATGATAGACTAAGATCTTATCTATTACAATCAAATTTTGAAATTGATAAAGTAGATAATACTCTTTTTATTAAAAGAAATAAAAATGATATTCAACTAGTACAAGTTTGCATAGATTGTATCATTTTTGGATCAACTAACTTTGAATGAATAAAGATTTCTTTGAAATAATGACAAAAGAGTTTGAGATGAGTCATATGGATGAATTAAATTTCTTTTTAGGATTACAAATAAAACAATTAGATAATGGTATCTTTATTAGTCAAGAAAAATATGCTAAAGACCTAATTAGTAAATTTTGTTTGACTACTATGAATGGAAAACCCACTCCCATGGCAACCAATGAGTACCTTAGTAAAGAAGATCTCTCGAAAGATGTAGATCAAAAATTATATAAAGGAATGATTGGCTCACTACTCTATATTACTACTGGTAGACCTGATATCATGCATAGTGTCTGTCTTTGTGCTAGATATCAATCCCAACCTAAAGAGACCCACTTAAAAGCTATAAAACGTATCATAAGATATGTTAAACACACATTAGTTTCTTTTCTTTCTTTACCATTGTTGTTTATTCCTTCTTACGTTTACAACGAAAAATGTACATACAACTATATGATTAATGAGTTAATTGTGTTCTTATATATGTTTTAACTATAAGTACTATCATGGATTCTTAGTTAGGATAGTTAATAGTTTAGGACTATGTTTTAATATTAGATCTAAGTGATGATTACTTATGATAACACTATCATTATAATCACATGTCATAGTATTAGTTTTAGGGGGAGTTATATAGTTTGGAGTTATATTGTTTAGATTTAGTTTTTTTGTTGATGACAAAGGAGAAGAAATATAAAATAGGGTAGTTAGGCATAGATTAAGAGGGAGTTATTAGTTTTAGGGGGGGTTATTAGGATAGAAGTAATATTTTATAAACAAAGGTTGTCATCATCAAAAAGGGGGAGATTGTTAGTCCGTGAGATGATGGTTTTGATGATAACAATCTTAAAATAGATTATAAAATATAAATACTAACATTATAAGTTTAGATATATATGTATATGCAGGATTTCATCTTGCAGGTACCAAGAATGAAGACTATACAGTATAGAGATTCAAGATATCGAGATAGAAGACTCATGAATATCAAGATTATCAAGAGTTCAAGATTTCAAGGTCAAGTATTTTTAGGAATTTTTGTTAAAACTCATATAAAAGCACTGGCATCTTAAAATCCAATTTATTCGTGGAATGGAATCCACTTTAAGCCTGTTAAAGGGATGGAACCCTAAGTAGGATGGAACCTACGAAAAATCGAGTGGAACATTGTTTTGTATCTGCTAACTTTTTATTCAAAAGGATTTTTCATAATTATATCCTGTTCTCAAAATATTTTCAAAACTTTCCTTTTAAAAGATTCAAAACCCTCTATCCTAATTTTAAATAATTTAAGCCTGAAAATTATTTTTAATTTCAAAGTCAAATTACTCCTAATTTTAGACTATCTTTTAATATAATATATTTGACTTTTAAATATTTATACTTAGATTTAAATATAAAATTATAGTTAAATTCTATATATATTATTCTCTATAATTACTTATGAATTTTAAATATAGTCAAGTATATTTATTAAGTTTAAAATAAATTTTAATATAAAATAAAATTTATTTTCAAAAGAAAATCAAATCACCAAAAAATCCTTTGGGATGTCGACATGCCCAAGTACCCCATGTCGACATGGTATAAGTTGAGTTTAAAATTTAAATTTCAAAAGAAGTGTCTATTCGCCATAACTCTTCACCAATGGACATAACTGTTGTTCTTCTATAAATAGAGGTCAGTTTCAACGAATTTATGATTAGATTTTCTGGTTTTTCACTCCTCTTCTTCTTCCACATTTCTTAATACATATTCTTATCATTACTCTACCGAAATCAACATTGAATCATACTCGATTACTTCTAGTTTGATTCTCTATCACTATCTCAATAAGGTTCTCAGTGCTATTCAGAGTTATAGACTTCATTGTAATCTATTAAGCGAGAAAAGGTGTGATTGTGGCCTTGAAAATCAATCAAGCGAGAAAAGGTGTAATTATAGCCTTGGTAAATGTAACGTTTTCGATTTTTCGTCGCTAGAAAATCGACATTAATACATTCACTGTATCAACTGCCGCACAATCGAATGCCGGAAAACCGAATAGTTAGGGTTAAAGAAGAAGAGGTAGAAGAAAAAAGATAGAAGAAGAAAACAGAAACAACCGAACAATATCAGAATCTCACAATCGCAGTGGAACAACATATAATAGATAAATGAATAATCTTTAAAACAAAGAACTATATCAGTTATTACATTACATTACATCAGAGTATACAACAATAATATACAACACAACAACAATGGACCGTTATACAAACGTGTCCTTACAAGAGAATTTACAACGGAAAGATAATATCATATACAAGTAATACATCTCGCCATCCAGCTTGTTTCCAAATCTCTATAGCACACCTAAATCCAGAATAACCTGATAACCTAACTCTAGACTGCCCGTGTGGAAATTTGTGGGCATCCAGAGTTTAGGAAGGGAACAATAAACTCAAGGTCAGTCATGGGACTGGTGTGAGAACTTAAAACAGTTTATCTTTAAAACAAACGACAGGAGAAATTTTAAAGTCAATTCGCAATGCTTTTGGAAAATGAAACTACCATAAGGCCTCCCGCCACACACACAATGCAAACGCAGAATTGGAGGAGATTTCTCCTTATGATAGTCAAAGATGCTTGATACGAAAATTTCTTTGATATTATTATTATAAGTGCAAAGTGCAGAAAACATTTCGAAAGTAGAATATAAATCTTAACCAACATACAACCATTATTTTATGCCTACTATAGCTACCATCCAAACAGTGGTGACCACCATAAGTGAATGACAGGTTCTACAACTAAAACCGTACAGGGTTTCGTATTGGATGAATGGATTTCCAACAAATGGTCAGGCTAAGTAACTTCCTACTATCAATGGGATCGCCTCTGGCGGGACGTCCCGAGAACCTAACGTTACGGTTAGATCTCTGCCAACACAAGGCCGGGCTACCTCTGTAACTAGGTAACCACTACACGAATATGTCATCCCCCGGTCCCTTTGGACCTTTATCCGAGCGCTCGATAACCAACATCACACAATAATAAATATAGTGTGTCAACATGAGTAAGTATCTGGGCTCCATACCATGATACCACCCTTTCCAGAAGGAAACGACATACCCTAAAGGGCGCGAACCTCATAACCTTGCCGCATATTCCTGTTTTGACCATTTCCGGAGAGTGAGGTCTGACGAAGTCTCGTCCACAAAGCTAGGCACAAAGCCACACTTTGATCAACAAATGATCAATAAATAATCATCACACAACAACACTCAGCATGCTACATTACCAAATTGTGAATATATCGCTGATAACCTTCAACTACATAACCTCTGAGCTTGTATGTTTCAGAGAAGGGTGTTAAGCTAAGAGAATAAATTCTCCGCCACCAATAGAAATGTATTTGAAAGAAATCTGCTTTATGTCTCAAAATGTAATGTCAGACACGTAACTATACAAGTCTGTTACGGGTTCAAACAGAACCGAAGGCACTTCAAAAGAAGCCCTTGCAATCCGGGTATTCACAATCCTGATCGAATTTCCTATCACAAAGGAAATCTCCATACCGTTGCTAACGGTGAAGAGACAATCGATAGGTCATCCTACCGTTTTCACAAATACCCGGTCTTCACCACCGTTCTTAAATGCTATCCATTACGTCGTATCACTATTCGAAATGGGTAATCCGAATAACGAGCGCAATAATTTAAAAATAAGTGTAGCATTACAATTCCAACCAATCCACAACAAATACCTATTTAAAGGTCAATATTGATAGTCGGTTATTTAACTATCAATCAATATTCACAACATCACCCGATTATAAATAATTTTCCCAAATTATTTATTTTTCCAAAATATCTTTACAAGATATAATTTTCCACACTTCAAAATAAATCAATATTTATTTTTTTAAACCAATTCCCTTTCCTTTATAAATTCATAGCGAATTTACATTTCCAAAATATCTATGAATATACGATTTCAAATCGATTTCCAATATTCATTTTCAATTTATCTTTAAAAGATAAAATCTCAAAACACTCACTTCATATTGGAAAAACATTTCCATACTTATCTAAAAATAAGTAATTCACGAATCTATTTATTTTCAACATTTGGAAAATATTCAACATACTTAAATCACCGTTAAGCATATATTTCATTCTTTTAAGGAAAATATCCTTTCAAACACATTTATTTCGGTCAAAACGAATGTTGCGTAAAACATCGTTACGACAGCCCAAAATCACTAGTATAGGGATTCGAAATAAAGATAGATATATAAATCCCAATACTACATAAAACATTTCCTTTCGGAAATCATTTACTATACAACAGTGTTATAGTCCACCATTTCCTTTTATTTTTCGAAAACGTCTATTTCAACAGTGAATGTTGAAATATATGGTTTCGATACTTTATACATTTTAAAATATCTTTAAATCATTTTAATTCTATTTAAAATCACTTTCTCAAAACATTTCTTTAATATACTATTCACTGTCCAAAATCGTGAATATATTTCCTTAACCAAATTCAACCTTTCTACATTTTTATTTTAAAGGATTATCCACTGTCAAAAATCATGGATATATCTCCTTTAATAATCCATAATAATTAACTTATCAAAATAAGTCGATTTCGAATTTATAAAACAACGTTTATAAATTCCATTTATATTTTATAACAACTTCAGTTTATAAACCTTCTTTATTAACCAATTCATTTTATAACTCAATTATAAACCAAAAATCCATATTATAAGTTACTTACTTGTAATCTTTTATTTTACAAAAATCTATTCATTTTATAACTTCACAATTTATAAATCTATAATTTCATTAACTTATGAAATCCATTTTATACTTCATTTTAACACTTAATAAACTCGTTTTATGATTCCAATATTTTTAATTTATAAATATCAATTTTTAAAAATCTTTTATATACATCCTTTATAATGATTCAAAAATCCCAATTTAAACCACTTTACAAATTTATCAACTATTTATTTCAAAAATCACATTTCGGTTATATTTCATAAAAATCATAATCTTTATAACATTAAAATTACAACGTTCATTTATTTAAAATGAATCAATTCCAAAATTAAAATTTCAACTTAAATTTTCAAAAATCCAATTCTATTTATTTTCGGCATCTAACGATACCAAAAATATATTCGGCTAAATTTTAGCCTTTAACGATCTTAATCACAAAGATAATCACGCAGATTATAAATAGATCAACACACAACACTGAAACCAATTCAATCATTTGAGGAATCCAGTTGGATCCCTCCAACCTGTTTCCCTGCATCCATAGACGTTAGCACAATACCAATTCTGCTTCAAGACGGAATATCGCGGTATATGGGATTTATAAAATATTATCCGCTATTATGCGGCGCAATAGGGTCTCATCCGCTATATAATGCAGGAAAATCAACTCCAAGTACATATATAATACCAATTTCACTTCAAGGTGAAATATCGCGACATATGTTTTTAATAAATAACCTCCGCTTACTAACAACGTATAGGGTCTATTTACATTCAACAGATAGCAATCATCATTCAAACAAGCAATCAAGCAATTTTAAATCTAACTATTTAAAATATAAATTGAAACTAATTCGATTGAGTGAGAAGTTCTCACCTTGATTTCAATGAGCTTCAAATTTAGATTAAATCGAACGGCGTTCGATTTAACCTAAATTTTTCGCTTGCTCAGAATAATTCCGGGACTGCATCACTGCATAGTATCCCTCGTTGTGGTTCCGATGCCGCAAATTTCGTTGAATTCTGACAAGGTACGCAACAGTTATGAATTTTACAAGTTTCAATTACAATTTTAAAACAATTTCTTTTTTTATATATATACCATAGTCGATCCGGGCCGCACGTTTACACCCAAAAATCACGGCCGTTCCTAGAGTCTTCTCCTTCCCCGTTCAATCATCAGGTCGAGCAACCCATTCCACACGCAAACAACATTCGAACGCCGCACCTCCTCCTTGCGGCCGGACCTCGATCGGTTACGCCCACGCGACGTGCCACCACGCCATACACCCTCGCGCAAAATGCCGTTGAGGTCGGTGCTGCCTCCGTCGTGAAAAATGTGAACGAACAGAACACCTTCATCATCGATTCTCTGCTCCTCTGAGCCACCGCAGCCAAGATCCACCATTCATCATGTAGAGTATGTCGAGCCCTTCGACTTTTATTTAGGAAGTTTCTGGTGAAAGGGGATGGATCAGGAGATAATCGAGGGGGAAGCTCGCGCGTTTCTGGCCTTCGAAATAAATGGTGGCGGCTGATGTTTTGTTTCTAGGGTTTGCAAATTGTTGAAGAGAAGGGGTTCCTTATATAGAAAATTTGCGAAAAACACTATTCATCCAATTTTTGAACTCCAAATCTCGCGCGATGACCGGTGTTTCTAGGGTTTACCCCACGTTCCGGACACAATGGAATAGGTTTCGGAGGCTAATTCGATCATCTGTGCGAGTTACGGCAATAAACGATCAATTTTTAATTAAATCGGTTAATCAAATTTCTGTGCGTTTTAGCTTGTCCCGGACAAACGATAAATCCGATTGACTTGAAATTTGAAAGCTTACAATAATATGACATTACGGATCCGATGAAACTTGTTTCGTCGAAATCCGAGACTTTTTGAAAAACGGCTATTTTAACTCGTCAATTAAATATTAAAATATTCAATTTTCACAAATTAACTTTAAATTCGATTTTAAAAGTTCTATAACATCATTCTAACTCCAATATGATATAATAAAAATTTAAGAATCAATTTAAATCATATTTAACCCAATTTTCAATTATTTCTGTAATCTCAACTATTAAATTATCGATTTAATTATCCAATTAAATCTAGATATTCGAAAAATAAATTATTTGACTTACGAATCTTACTTGTCAATATTTAAATTCAATTATTTATACAAATTTTAATTAATAGAAATTATGGGTCGTTACAAACTTCCCCCCTTAAACGAATTTCGTCCTCGAAATTACTAAGTAAGAAAAATTCACCAAATCCATTAACTTTCCCAAAACCATCGTTAAACTTCTTACAATAACTTTACTAAGTTTTCAAATCATACTTAGTTATCTTTTCAAAACCAACTATATCGTTTAACTTTTAACTCCAAAATCAAATTTATAGTTTCCAAAATTTTCCAATTTTCTCAAAAATATTCTAACGCCTTAAATTTTCGAAATTTTTTGCCATAACCTCCTTTGCGCGGCTAGCTCGGTACGACTACAAAATGGCACTACGGCCCCTCAGAATCAAAAAGAAAAAGAAAAGCCAAGCGGCTAGACAAGAAGATCATCAAATTCCATACTGAAATTGAAACACGTACATTTTGTCGAGCAATTAAATTTTTTATCTTCGAAATCAAAATTCCAATTCTATTTCCTTTAATACACATGTATATCCTGCTAGACATAATATCCGATTACAATATTCAAAAATCATTTTGCACAATTCAAATTGGTTTCCCATTTATGCATGTTTGATTTGTTAACATTAAATTTTACTAACATTCATTCATTCGATTTCAGCTAGTTTATATTCACCAATTTACATTCACATTAGTTCGCTTACAAATCAAATTCAATTCTATTCAAATTCATTTTCTTCAAATTTGAATTCAATTACATAGCTTTCAATTTTACTAATTCAATTTCATCAACACTTAATGAATTTACATACAATCAATCAACAATTTTATAATAACCAACATAACCGAATTATTAAATTTACATTCCATTTGGTTTAACACTTAATTGATTTTCATTTAATTATTCAACTTCTAATTACATTGGCTTTCAATGAATTAACACTTCATTCATTATTCCATATCGATTATTTACATTCAGTTGATTAACATTCCATCTATTCACATTAGATTGATTAATATTCAATCCATTTATTAATTCAATTGCTAATTCTTTTAACTATATAAGGTTGAATTCCAGTTATATAACTCAAGTTCAAAATCATCACTTATCTTGATTAATTTCTTCAATACCAAAATCAACCTCATTCAATTTTACTCAAGTTATATTCCATTTAAACATAATTTGTTTAACTTACTTAAATTTCCAAATCCAATTCAGATTTCAATTCTAAAGTAAATTCTATTTAACTTTTACCAAAGTCAAATTTATTTCAACTTTACTAAGATAAAATCTTTATTATTTCATATTATAAGTTCAAAACCCAATTCACTTATGTTCATCAATTACAACTTGAATTTTAATTTCAAATTTGTTTATCACAATAAAACTCCAATTTTCAATTTACTATGGTAGCAAATCCATCACACAGAAACTCGAAAATGATACTGATGATGCTGCAGTCATCACCCTTATTATTTCCCAGTGACAATGGTGAAATCAGTGCTAAATATCTTTCAAAAAATTTCTTTTCATCATTTATAAATCACATTTATAAAAAAAATTCATATAATTTCACTTCTTATGTATAAGATTATTTTACAATTGTAGATCATTTTAATTATAATTCCATACTTATAATTCATTTGCTTATACAATTCATTCTTTTTACAATTGTTGTTTTTATTTAACTTATTCAAACAACTTTAATTCACTTATACATTTCTACATTTTCAACAACCAAACAATCAATTTATATATACTTTAATAATTCTGAAAAATTATTTTCTTTATATAAAAATATAATCGAGGTAAAATTATTTCATTTACCCAATTTAAAACAACATTATGTCGAATTGTTCTGTATAAGTGTTTAGAGACACCTATCGATAGAGTTGTACAGACTATACCGACCAGAATCCATATACCACTCAACAAACCAATCATCACAATATAAAACAATTTATATTCACTAACAAATACGTGCTCATATCTATTATTACACTCACACTCATTCTAGAGTACTACTGACTCTATATCTAATGAGTAACACCCAACAGAGCCAAGGTTGTCGCTTAACCATATGCTCTGATACCAGATGTAACGTTTTTGATTTTTCGTCGCTCGAAAATCGACATTAATACATTCACTGTATCTACTGCCGCACAATCGAATGCCGGAAAACCGAATAGTTAGGGTTAAAGAAGAAGTGGTAGAAGAAAAAAGATAGAAGAAGAAAACAGGAACAACAGAACAATATCAGAATCTCACAATCGCAGCGGAACAACATATAATAGATAAATGAATAATCTTTAAAACAAAGATCTATATCAGTTATTACATTACATTACATCAGAGTATACAACAATAAGATACAACACAACAACAATGGACCGTTATACAAACGTGTCCTTACAAGAGAATTTACAGTGGAAAGATAATATCATATACAAGTAATACGTCTCGCCATCCAGCTTGCTTCTAAATCTCTATAGCACACCTAAATCCAGAATAACCCGATAACCTAACTCTAGACTGCCCGTATGGAAATTTGTGGGCACCCAGAGTTTAGGAAGGGAACAATAAACTCCAGGTCAGTCATGGGACTGGTGTGAGAACTAAAAGCAGTTTATCTTTAAAATAAACGACAGGAGAAATTTTAAAGTCAATTCGCAATGCTTTTAGAAAATGAAACTACCATAAGGCCTCCCGCCACACACACAATGCAAACGCAAAATTGGAGCAGATTTCTCCTTATGATAGTCAAAGATGCTTGATACGCAAATTTCTTTGATATTATTATTATAAGTGCAAAGTGCAGAAAACATTTCGAAAGTAGAATATAAATCTTAGCCAACATACAACCATTATTGTATGCCTACTATAGCTACCATCCAAACAGTGGTGACCACCATAAGTGAATGGCAGGTTCTACAACTAAAACCGTACAGGGTTTCGTATTGGATGAATGAATTTCCAACAAATGGTCAGGCTAAGGAACTTCCTACTGTCAATGGGATCGCCTCTGGCGGGACGTCCCGAGAACCTAACGTTACGATTAGATCTCTGCCAACACAAGGCCGGGCTACCTCTGTAACTAGGTAACTACTACACGAATATGTCATCCCCCGGTCCCTTTGGACCTTTATCCGAGCGCTCAATAACCAACATCACACAGTAATAAATATAGTGTGTCAACATGAGTAAGTATCTGGGCTCCATACCATGATACCACCCTCTCCAGAAGGAAATGACATACCCTAAAGGGCGCGACCCTCATAACCTTGCCGCATATTCCTGTTTTGACCATTTCCGAAGAGTGAGGTCTGACAAAGTCTCGTCCACAAAGCTAGGCACAAAGCCACACTTTGATCAACAAATGATCAATAAATAATCATCACACAGCAACACTCAGCATGCCACATTGCCAAATTGTGAATATATTGCTGATAACCTTCAACTACATAACCTCTGAGCTTGTACGTTTCAGAGAAGGGTGTTAAGCTAAGAGAATAAATTCTCCGCCACTAACAGAAATGTATTTGAAAGAAATCTGCTTTATATCTCAAAATGTAATGTCAGACACGTAACCATAAAAGTCTGTTCCGGGTTCGAACAGAACCGAAGGCACTTCAAAAGAAGCCCTTGCAATCCGGCTATTCACAATCCCGATCGAATTTCCCATCACAAAGGAAATCTCCATATCGTAGCTAACGGTGCAGAGACAATCGATAGGTCATCCGATCATTTTCACAAATACCCGGTCTTCACCACCGGTCTTAAATGCTCTCCATTACGTCGTATCACAATTCGAAATTTGTAATCCGAATAACGAGCGCAATGATTTAAAAATAAGTGTAGCATTTCAATTCCAACCAATTCACAACAAATACCTATTTAAAGGTCAATATTGATAGTTGGTTATTTAACTATCAATCAATATTCACAACATCACCCGATTATAAATAATTTTCCCAAATTATTTATTTTTCCAAAATATCTTTACAAGATATAATTTTCCACACTTTAAAATAAAACAATTTTTTTTAAACCAATTCCCTTTCCTTTATAAATTCATAGCGAATTTCCATTTCCAAAATATCTATGAATATACGATTTCAAATCGATTTCCAATATTCATTTTCAATTTATTTTTAAAAGATAAAATCTCAAAACATTCACTTCATATTGGAAGAACATTTCCATACTTATTTAAAAATAAGTAATTCACGAATCTATTTATTTTCAACATTTGGAAAATATTCAATATACTTAAATCACCGTTAAGTATAGATTTCATTCTTTTAAGGAAAATATCCTTTCAAACACATTTATGTGGGTCAAAACGAATGTTGCGTAAAACATCGTTACGACAGCCCAAAATCACTAGTATAGGGATTCGAAATTAAGATAGATATATAAATCCCAATACCACATAAAACATTTCCTTTCGGAAATCATTTACTATACAATAGTGTTATAGTCCAACATTTCCTTTTATTTCTCGAAAACATCTATTTCAACAATGAATGTTGAAATCTATGGTTTCGATACTTTATACATTTTAAAATATCTTTAAATCATTTTAATTCTATTTAAAATCACTTTCTCAAAACATTTCTTTAATATACTATTCACTGTCCAAAATCGTGAATATATTTCCTTAACCAAATTCAACCTTTTTACATTTTTATTTTAAAGGATTATCCACTGTCAAAAATCGTGGATATATCTCCTTTAATAATCCATAATAATTAACTTATCAAAATAAGTCGATTTCGAATTTATAAAACAACGTTTATAAATTCCATTTATATTTTATAACAACTTTAGTTTATAAACCTTCTTTATCAACCAATTCATTTTATAACTCAATTATAAACCAAAAATCCATATTATAAGTTACTTACTTGTAATCTTTTATTTTACAAAAATCTATTCATTTTATAACTTCACAATTTATAAATCTATAATTTCATTAACTTATGAAATCCATTTTATACTTCATTTTAACACTTAATAAACTCGTTTTATGATTCCAATATTTTTAATTTATAAATATCAATTTTTAAAAATCTTTTATAAACATCCTTTATAATGATTCAAAAATCTCAATTTAAACCACTTTACAAATTATCAACTATTTATTTCAAAAATCACATTTCGGTTATATTTCACAAAAATCATAATCTTTATAACATTAAAATTACAACGTTCATTTATTTAAAATGATCAATTCCAAAATTAAAATTTTCAACTTAAATTTTCAAAAATCCAATTCTATTTATTTTCGGCATCTAACGATACCAAAAATATATTCGGCTAAATTTTAGCCTTTAACGATCTTAATCACAAAGATAATCACGCAGATTATAAATAGATCAACACACAACATTGAAACCAATTCAATCATTTGAGGAATCCAGTTGGATCCCTCCAACCCGTTTCCCTGCATCCACAGACGTTAGCACAATACCAATTCCGCTTCAAGACGGAATATCACGGTATATGGGATTTATAAAATATTATCCGCTATTATGCGGCGCAATAGGGTCTCATCCGCTATATAATGCGGGAAAATCAACTCCAAGTACATATATAATACCAATTTCACTTCAAGGTGAAATATCGCGATATATGTTTTTAATAAATAACCTCCGCTTACTAACGGCGTATACGGTCTATTTACATTCAACAGATAGCAATCATCATTCAAACAAGCAATCAAGCAATTTTAAATCTAATTATTTAAAATATAAATCAAAACTAATTCGATTGAGTGAGAAGTTCTCACCTTGATTTCAATGAGCGTTCAAATTTAAATTAAATCGAACGGCGTTTGATTTAACCTAATTTTTTCGCTTGTTCAGAATAATTCCGGAACTGCATCACTGCATAGTATCCCTCGCTGTGGTTCCGATGCCGCAAATTTCGTTGAATTCTGACAAGGTACGCAACAATTATGAATTTTACAAGTTTCAGTTACAATTTTAAAACAATTTCTTTTTTCTATATATACCATAGTCGATCTGGGCCGCACGTTTACACCCAAAAATCACGGCCGTTCCTAGAGTCTTCTCCTTCCCCGTTCAATCATCAGGTCGAGCAACCCATTCCACACGCAAACAACATTCGAACGCCGCACCTCCTCCTTGCGACCGGACCTCGATCGGTTACGCCCACGCGACGTGCCACCACGCCATACACCCTCGCACCAAATACCATTGAGGTCGGTGCTGCCTCCATCGTGAAAAATGTGAATGAACAGAACACCTTCATCATCGATTCTCTGCTCCTCTGAGCCACCGCAGCCAAGATCCACCATTCATCATGTAGAGTATGTCGAGCCCTTCGACTTTTATTTAGGAAGTTTCTGGTGAAAGGAGATAGATCAGGAGATAATCGAGGGGGAAGCTCGCGCGTTTCTGGCCTTCGAAATAAATGGTGGCGGCTAATGTTTTGTTTCTAGGGTTTGCAAATTGTTGAAGAGAAGGGGTTCCTTATATAGAAAATTTGCGAAAAACACTATTCATCCAATTTTCGAACTCCAAATCTCGCGCGGTAACCGGAGTTTCTAGGGTTTACCCCGCGTTTCGGTTACAATGGAATAGGTTTCGGAGGCTAACTCGATCATCTGTGCGAGTTACGGCAATAAACGATCAATTTTTAATTAAATCGGTTAATCAAATTTCTGTGCATTTTAGCTTGTCCCGGAGAAACGATAAATCCGATTGACTTGAAATTTGAAAGCTTATAATAATATGACATTACGGATCCCATGAAACTTGTTTCGTCGAAATCCGAGACTTTTTGAAAAATGGCTATTTTAACTCGTCAATTAAATATTAAAATATTCAATTTTCACAAATTAACTTTAAATTCGATTTTAAAAGTTTTATAACATCATTCTAACTCCAATATGATATAATAAAAATTTACGAATCAATTTAAATCATATTTAACCCAATTTTCAATTATTTCTGTAATCTCAACTATTAAATTATCGATTTAATTATCCAATTAAATCTAGATATTTGAAAAATAAATTATTTGACTTAAGAATCTTACTTGTCAATATTTAAATTCAATTAAATATACAAATTTTAATTAATAGAAATTCTGGGTCGTTACAGTAAATCATTTGGGTAAACTTGTGGCCTGGAAATCAAGCATCTCTACCAAGAAGATTGAAATTCTGGAGGGTGTACCTCGTAGCCTTGAAATCGAGGGTGTAATTGTACAATTGCTTTTGAAAGGAAATCCGTACTTGTGTTGCGGGACTGGATGCATGGTAACTCCGAACCAGTATAAAATCCGGTGTGTTCTTTCCTTTACTGCTTTTATTTTTTTTCTACATCTGTGTTTGTTTGTGTGATTATCCCTGCATCTGTAGATTGCATACATCTGTGTCTAAATTAACATAAAATCAAAAAGATTTAGTAATTCTTTATAAACACTATTCACCCCTCCTCTAGTGTTAATCCTTGCCTTAAGATCTGATATACGCATTTCTAACACAAGGGCTAGTCGCTACTAATCCTGAGGATAATTCCAAAATGGATGTAGTAGGAGTAGTGCCTTCGGTTCCGTTCGAACCCGGGATGGACGTGTATGGATGAATGCTTTCGGAACATCGTCAGGTGGACGATGGGCATTCTAAGTGAAACGATCTAAAAGGTAACGCTTAGCCTCAAGCCTCATCAACCAGGAATGACTGAAAATCAGGGGTTATGCAGCAAGGCTAGGTGGGTAGCACCCACTTCAGGGTGAGGTCATCCCTTTCTAGATGTCCCTTTTTATTTCGGCTTAGTGGTGCGGTTGCTGATCACAACCGTGGGGTGATCTTACTCGGGATTATCCAGTAAGGGGTAGTCCCGGTTTTATGTTGCAGGGGCCGGGGGTGATCCTCGGTACAGTGATCTAGGTCACGTACCGTGACAGGTAGTACCCCAGTGCCTAGTCATTGGTTGGAAATCCATTCTCCCTACGAGCCTTGTACGAGTTTTGTTTGTATTACCCACTTTGTGTCTAGTAGCTGGAATTTAATGAATGTAATTATTTCGGCTATTTTAATAAGTATTTGTAAATAGACCCTATTATAATATCAGAGGATTTTAATAGAAAGTGTTTTGGCTATCGTAAGGTAAAAACCCGACATGTTTATTTATGGCGTGGTCTTACGAGATGCTTTTGTTTCCAAAGGATTTTTGAAACTTTAATAATCAATTTGAGTGTGATTTCTCACGCTGGTATTCCAGACTGACTCGGGTGTTATTTAACTGTAATGCTCGGGTCAGACCGAGCATTATATAATACATGATATGAAGCTGTAGAGCTCAGGAGATGAGCTGGATGACGATACATACTTCCGTACTTGATTATTATTCCGCTGTGTATCCAGTTGTATGTTATTGATGCTGTTGAACTCTGATGATGTATGTATAAACAGATGTAGTTTTCTTTTGTGCAAAGATCATTGAATATCTATTGTATTTTATTCCGCTGCGATGGTAAGATTCTGTTGTTGTTTTCCTGTTTTCTCTTATTCTACCTCTTCTTCTTTAACCCAAATGGTTCGTATTTCCGTTCATCTTGAGTTGATTGATGGAGATTAGTGTTGACTCAAGGGATACGGATTTGCGGGTCGTTACACTAAATTTTCTATGTAATTTTTTATAAATGTTTAAAAGATTTGAAAGTCAACACGGAAATATGGATTTGGCAATGTTCGTTAGCTTCGGCTTTGTATATCCTTCATATTTTAAAGAAAATTAAATAGATTTTCAAAGTCTAGTCGGAAATACAGTTCCGATGATTTTTATGTACTAGCGGATGTGTATGTTCATTGTTATTTTAATTAAATTTTGAAATTAACTTTATTGGTGTTAATATTGTAAATCCAGCTCTTTATAAGATACATGAAATTAATAACCGTGTCTATTTAAGTTAGACGGTTATATACAACTGTTGTTTATTTTAAATTCAGGTTAAATGGGCTCTCGATTTCTACAGCCGAATCTTTAGGCAGAATCTCATTTGTTGACTTCCGTTCTAATTACTTTCCAGGATTATGTTGGTCTCTCAAACACGTGTGAAGGTATCAAGCATATTGAAGATTTAAAATCAATGGCGTTTTTATTGAAGAAGAAGTTGAAGCGAAAAATGGTGATAGTGGCGATAGTGTTGTTGAAGATGAGAAAATTACTGTTGGCCATACTTCGGATTTTATTAACGACATTGCATCTATTTTTCATGTAATTTTTTATCCAATGTATTTTACCCCACACACACATTAAATTTATTTTGCAGATCTTCCACTCTTGTGTAGAGTTCATACATTGGTGTCAGTCAAGGGCGAAGAAAATTAATACTGTTATAGTTATATATAAATTATAAAAAAACCAAATTGTAGAAGAAAATTAATATGGTTATAGTTATACATAAATTCAGCAAAACCAACTTGTTATCCACTAGTTCATCGGTTTTACCCATGTCAGTCAAGGAAGGAGAGAATGTTTCGTAAGGAAAACTTATCGAATGTCACTTTTTAGGGAGCAAAAATTCAATATGTCCACGTACGTCCTAGATATGTTGTTGGATGCGATCGAGAAAATGAAGAAGGAAAAAAATTATATTAACCATATCACACGCGATCATGTTCTTCGAAATGTCTGTGCTTTTCTATGTGCACATGAGTTATTTTCTTACTATAAACAAGGGATTATGATGCCATTAGAGAAAGTTGATTATCATAAAGCAATCACATGAAGTTCTGTACATAAAACAATTCAAAATTTTCAAAATTAGATTTGAAAATGCCACTTCGGATGAAAAGTTGAATATGTTGAATAAGTTGGATGAAACTAGGTTGCCATTTTCAGCTCGATTTGGAAATAAATCAAGTAATTCTAAAGAGCAACTGAGAAAAACAAGGGGATTTAAAAGAGTTAGTTGAATAAGTTGGAATTATATAAAGTACAGTCATTTGGATTTCGAATATGCTTTAAATAACAAGATGGTAGATGAGAAACTTTCACAAACCAGCATTGCGAAAAGTTAATTCCAAAATAAAATATTGATAGTAATCAATCTCTATAGGGTCAAGTGACATTGACCATGTTCCAAACTTTTTACAAACATTTGTTTCGAGTATTGAAGAAGTTGTCGGGGATGGTGCTAGTGGCTTTCGTTGTGTTATTAAGCAAGTGGAGGAGTTAAATGGTGATTGACCATATGACTACTGAAACTTTCAACCAAGCTCTTTTCTTTTGGACCGCCATCATCAATTATGTCTAGCATGGGTGAAACTGATGAACTAGGAATATCTTCTTGATTACCATTCTCTCCTTCCTTCTTAATATCCCATATATCATCAGGATCATAATCGGATTTGGTAGACAAACCATTATGGACATCTTCAGCTTCTTTTCCCTTTTCTTTAGACATTTGTGTCCATTTTTTCTAGCCACTTTTTTGCCTTGCACTTTTAATGATCGTTTATGTCTTAAAGAAGTTGTCATTGCTTTTTACCTAGGAAATTTATAGTAGGATATCATAAAATACAGCGTGAAAATAATCAAAAATGGAATATTCAGATATTCAAAGCAGATAGTACCAACGAATATTGATTTTCAAAATAGTATTTAAACAACAGTTTTCTACAATAGGTGATCGTTGTGTATAAACGACAATACACGACAGCTGCTAATTGAATATGTAATATTCAAAAGGCTTCAGAAATTCAAATTTGTACCAAACCACTGTTTATAAATATGTATTTTTTTTTAATATAAAAAACGCGTCAGAAATTCATATTTATTGTCCAAAATGTAAAAGGACAATACACAGATGTAAAAACGTAAATTTTTTAACGCTTTGAGTGGGATTATTTAATATATTTACATATTCAGATTTATTTCAAATTTACTAAATAATAAGTTGGAATTCTACAAAATACAATCATTTAGCTTTCCAGTATGTTTTAAATGACAAGATGGTAGATGAGAAACTTTCACAAACTAGCATTGGAAAAAATTAATACCAAAATAGAAAGTTGATAGTAAATTAATCTCGATGGGATTAAGTGACATTGACGGTGTTCCACAGTTTTTCAAACATTTGTTTCGAGTATTGAAGACGTTCTTGGGGATGATGCTACTGGCTTTCGTTGTGTTACTAAACAAGTGGAGGAGTTAAATGGTGATTGACCATATGACTATTGAAACTACCAAGCTCGTCTTTTGGACCACCATCATCGATTATGTCTGGCATGGGTAAAACCGATGAACTGGGAATATCTTCATGACTACCATTCTCTCCTTCCTTCTTGATATCCCATATATCCTCTGAATCATAATCAGATTCAGTAGACAAATCATTATGGGCATCTTTAACTTCTTTTCCCTTTTCTTTAGACATTGTGTCCGTTATTCCTAGCCTCTTTTTTGCCTTATGCTTTTAATGATCGTTTATATCTTAAAGAAGCTGTCATTGCTTTTTTTACTTGGGAAATATGTAGTAAGATATCATAAAATACAGCGTGAAAATAATCAAAAGTGGAATATTCAGATATTCAAAGTAGATAGTACCAACGAATGTTGATTTTCGAAATAGTATTTAAGCAACGGTTTTCTACAATGGATGATCGTTGTGTTTAAATGGCAATACACAACAGTTGCTAACTGAACGCGTAATATTCAAAAAACTTCAGAAATTCAAATCTGTACCAAACCATTATTGGATAAATATGTATTTTTTAGCTATAAAAAACACGTCAGAAATTCGTATATATATTGTCCAAAATGTAAAAGGATAATACATAGATGCAATGACCCTTAATTTTTAACATTCCGAGTGGGAATATTTAATTTATTTAAATATTCAAATTTGTTTCAAATTTAATAAATAATAAGAATTTTTTTAATATAATGACTTAATTTTTATCGATGTATTTTTAATTTAATTTATAGTATTTTTCCATAATTTTTAATTTGGAAAATATTTAAAATTTTCGTTTGATGATTTTTCGACAAACGATGATATTTTTGTGATTTCACAAAATAAGATAACTAATGTATATTATTATTATTTTAAGATTGTGTCATATTTTTGTACATGATCGTAATTTTGTTTTGTCGTTTGCGGTCCTTACGCAAATAGAATTCTAAGCAGTGAAATGCCAGAAACTGGCGAATAAGTATAAACTAACACCTAAGATAATTCTACATCCTTTCTCTTTCACTGTTCCGTCCAACTTTTCTCGATAAATTTCAAAAATAAGAAAAAATTAAATCCATCTTCAGAAATTAATACCTCAAGTTATATTCCTTTAAAAAATTATAAAGTAAGTTTCTTTGAGCTTGTTATCACTAGATCTACAAATCCATCTAGGTTTCATTGGTTGGTGTGAAGTTTTGGTGTAATTCAGTACATTAATGTGAACTAGGGTTTGCTTTTCTCAATGATTGGAGAGGCAGTTGGTCAAGTGAGGTTGGATTTGGGTTCGTGGAGGAAACACCTATAGGCCGAGTTTCATAGCGCATGACCTTGAATTTGGAGATGCGACATTTTGGGTCATGGTAGGAAAGCTCCCAGATTGCATTTTGTTCAGATGGTGCGAGCTTTATTCCGCGGTGAGGAATGCGGAGAAGAGGTCAAGTGATGTTTATCGGTGTGTTGTTCGATTTGGGTTTTGTCGAGAGATGGGGAGAGCAGTCGTGCATGTACAAGGAAGGAGGCACGATGATACATATATGGGGGAATAATTAATGTTTGGGGAAAACGATTTGTTGGGTAGTTGGTGAATTAAGTGAAGTGATTAAGTATTTAATTAATAATCTATTTTCAAAATCTTATTAATTGAATAACATGTTCATACGAGGTCCAATCGAGACACAGTCTTTTACGTTGTGCTCATAGTGACGATAACTATGAGATTGAACCGGTTTTATCAAATTTGAAGCAAGTGAAATTTTAGGCTACAATTAAATGTCGTTGGATTTTAGTTCAAATTGAAACGCCTAAGCGTCCGTTGGAATTTCGGTGAGTTAAACTCACTTTTTTGGACAATCGGTTTGGTATATAGTAGATAAAATTTATTGTTTGTATCTGAATATTGGTTCGTTTGGTTAAATGACCGTTTTTGAAAAGCGATTAGCATTTGAAATGAAATACGGAGAATTTTATAGAGAAACCCAGATTTCTCATCATTAGTTGATTTTATATCAGTCATATACATATTAAATAGATTGTTAAGTGCTGAAATTTGATTATTTTGCCATGTTGGATATGCATCGACATATGTTAAAAGTTAAACCTTTTTAGAGAAAAGGTAGTAGTAGCATAGGTTAAGTGCTATAATAACTATTCGCCTCGTTATAGTATTTTTAAATACTATTAATTTATGTTTTGGCTTGAAAATGGTTTTAAATTTGGAGAATGATTTTAAATATGTTCTTTGAAAATTTCCATATATTTTATTTAAAAGGGTTTTTGAACTTCTCTTTTCACTTCAACCTTTTTAATTATCTTTTCTTAATATTCAGAAATGTTCTTAAATTATTTTGGAAAGTATTATTTTTATTGAAAAGTGATTGTAATAATTAATGTTTATTTTAAAAGAAAATAAAATGGGTTTTATTTTAAGGAGATTTTGTGTTTAAAAGAACATAGAAATATTTTAGAATAAATATTCGTGAAACTTTAATATTAAATGTCGTATAAAGGGATAGATGTATAAATATTATTTTATAAGAAAAGGATAGTTTTATAAATAGAGTTTTATAAACAAAGGAATGGTTTTATAAATGATATTCTATAAAGCGGAAATTAATATAATTTTGATAAATTTGAAGAATTAATTCCTTTTGTGGAAATATGATGATATAGAAAATGATCGTTTTATGAAAGTATTGGGTCTTATTTTGGAAATGAAGGTTTGTGTTAAGGATACAAAGATTTATAAAAATGAGTTTTTGATTTATAAAGGATTTCTATAAGGGATTTTTATAAAAAAGTTTCAAAATTATATTTTAGAGACTTATGGGAAATTTACATGAGTCTTATTATTTTATATTTTGCAAAATTTTGTAAAAAAGAATTTTATAAATAGAAATGGATTCATAAAATAATTTATAAATACGAAAGAAGTGTATATTAAATAGTTTATAAGTATATTTAGAATTTTATAGAAGGAGTTTTATAAAAGAGTTTATTTATATAATAGAGTTTTAGAAATAGAAAGGAGATTTATAGAAATGAGTTTTGTAAATATGGAAAGATTTTTTAAAAAGGTGTTTGTAAGAAGTTCTAAAAGGAATGAGACTTGATTTCCATTAACGATCATTTCAACTTACGATGGTGTGGAAAATGTTCTTTTAATACTTAACACCAAATTCCGAGGTATGGGAACTCGTCTCTATCTTGAGAACTAAGAATGTGTATCAAGGCAAGGTTAGTTTTCTGACTTGTTTGATTTCATTGTTAATCTAGAGGTAGTACATTTAAAATTAGAAAGAGGTGGTAAGTATATTTGATCTAATTTCTATACAATATATATATATATATATACACACACGTTGTTATCATTTTTTAAGTGGTGGAAAGTGATTTCTATATTTACACCAAAAGAAAAGCGTTTGGGTTTATTGTTATCAATTTTTTAAGTGATATTTTGTTTTAACCCAATTAACGTGATTTTGGAGATGAAATCTTTCCCAAAGTTTGTGAATATACTTATACCGTTGAGATAAGTATATAAGTACATTTTCTAAGTATTGAAAATGTAGTGATTTGTGAATATACTAATATTGTAATATAAGTACATGAAAAGTTTTTCAAAGATTGAAAGTGAGATGTTTTGTGAATATACTTATACATCTGAGATAAGTATATCAATATATTTCAAGTATTGAAGAGTTAAGGGGGTTGTGAATATATCTTTATAAAAGTATTTTAGTACAAATATTTACAACATGGTTTTAATTAATGAGATGATTAATTAAAAAGGCTTAGGGTTACTTTGTGTTTAACCATGCTTGGTTAAATCCCTGGTGGAATTGTTTTTTTATTTGATAGTTAAATAACCGACTATCAAATGTTGGTTAGTTTTAAAAACTATCGTTGTCAGTTCGGATAGACCAGGATCGAATATATTATTCGAAAACCACTTCGAACCGGCATAAGCATTCAAATTAGAGATATCTTGAAGATGATTGAAGAAGAAGCACTTTGAAGTGCAAGGGCTACTTACTACTAATCCTGAGGGTGATTCCAAAACGATGTAGTAGAAGTGGTGCCTTCGGTTTGTTCTTATCCTAAGCAACTTGTACGAACGAATGCTACCGTTGCATTGTTTCTTGGAGGGCAATATTTGCATTCCAAGTGGGATTGCTATTCAAAAGGTAAACGATAACTTCAAGCCTCATCAACTGGGAATGACTAAAATAAGGGATATGCTTCAGGGTTATGTGGGTCTCACCCATTAGGGTATTGTCATCACCCTTATATATGTGGATTTGATTATGCATGAAAGCTCTCGGGAAAAGTTGCAAAGCAACCCGGGTGATGAAATATTCAACACTATCCAGTAAGGGGCAGGCCTGTCCTGATTTGCAAGGGGTCCATGTGAGGCCCTCAGTACATTTTTCTATATGTATACTGTGGTAGGCGATACTCCGGTGCCTTGTCATTGTATGGAATCCATTCTCCAACAAGTGCCATACAAACTTAGTTGTGTCCAACTATGCTGGAACATGAGATGAAAATTTTTCATCTATATTCACTATTTATTTTAAACCATAGACATTATTATAACATCACTGGATTTTTTATTTGAAATGTTTGGTTATCGTAGGATAAAAAAATCATTTGTGTTTATGTGCGGCATAGTCTTATGAGATACATTTATTTTTGAAAGGTTTTATAACATTAGAATTCATTTGTGGTATGTTTCTCACGTAAGTTTACCAGACCGATTTGGGTGTTATTCTCTTATAATGTTTGCATCAGACCGAGCATATTTCAAATCAAGTTATGGTAGCTTTGGAGCTTCAGGAGATGAGGTGGAGGCCTCCGAGACGTACATAAGTATATTTTTTTTTCGGCTGCATGTATTGGCTGTATTTATCAGCTATACCAAGGACAGGTTTTTAACTGTCCATGTTGATGTTAGATTAGTGTACACTGATTTGATGTATGTATATTTCAGTTTTTCTTTTGGAAAGATCTATTGTATATCATATATTACTCATCGTTATGTAAGATTCTATTCTGTCTTTTCTTTTTTTCCCGAACAATCTGTCTTTCCGGCACTTGAATGCTCGGCACGTGAATATCGTGGATGTATTAATGTTAACTTTTAATGGTCGAAATGGCGGGTCGTTGCACATGGTTTTCAGGGCTAAAGCGAACACCTAGGCTTTGGTGGGGTAGGCTCAACAGAGATAGGGTAAGTGACACCCTAGAATGAGTTTGAGTTTGTATGTATGTATGTGTATATGAGCGTGTATTTGTAGTGCTATAGAAATGTTTTTATATTGTGTTGATTTATCAGTTGAATGGTTTACGAATTCTGATCGCTACAGAAGGAACAACTGTATCGATAAGAGTTTCTAACTCTTGAACAAAGCAAACTGATACAGTATTATTTTAAAATTGGATAAATGAAATAATTTTACCTAGATTTTATAATATATATATATATATATATAAGAATAACTTTCAAAAAAAATATATAGTTTTCTATAATTTGTTTGTTAGGAAATGATAATATTCGGTTGTTATCATTCATGGTTTGATTAGTCATGCTCACCCAGTTTAGAAGCATTGACTATTGTTTTTTGATAAATTGCATGTGATTTGAGAGTTCATGAGCATTAATTGTTTTGGTTAAATTAAATATGAACCCCTTGTGAATTCAGTTTCAATGTTTGACCATAGGACGTTCGTTGGTAATGTTGGGTTAAAATTAAAATTTAATTACAATAAGGTTTCTTATTATAATCTTAACAAAGATATACATTTTTGAAATGTTTTATAAGAAAGCGAATCATACAAGTATGGTTTATAAATATGGTTAGTAAATAAAAAAGGAATTTAAAACTTGGAATTTGATAACTAAAATCCCCATGTTTTTTGGAAATCGTTTCCAAAGTTTTAGGAAAGATAATATTAGTATTATTTAAAAAATATGCATGTAAAAAAAGTTTCCAAAATGGATTTTAAAAAGGAGATAAGAAAGCATTAAATTCACTTTTATCGTTGAAAAATAATTCTAATGATGACTACAGCATTACCGGCATTCATTTTCGAGTTTCTAAGTGTGCGATAACTACCATAATAATTGCTTATCGAGTTGTTTTGGTAAAACAATTTTTTTAAATTCTGAAAGTATGATTAGATTTACAAAGGAGATGTATATTATTATTTCAAAATGAATTGAAATAAAACTGGGTGTTTAGTTCTTACACTTTTAGCTAAGTGATATTACAGACTCATGAATCTTATCCATTAGGATAATTTGGTTTGTGTATCTCATTTTGATATGTTAATTGATAATTTTCATTTATTGAAATGAAAAGGAGTAATGAAAGGAATTTTCAGCGATTTTGGACAGTCGAAAACTTCCGAGTAATTGAGAGCTTGAAGCTAAGTATTTTTGGGAAAACATAAGAAAATAAACTTTTATAACTTATAAATTTAAGAAATTAGCAAGTTAAAACAAATTTGAATTTTGTTGGACATTTATGTTAATTTTTTTTGAAATATTGTGTATATACTCTTAGAATGTAGAAGAGTATTATACGAATATGAACTTTAGTAAACCCCAGACTTGTTTTATAAAATGTGTATAAACTTAAGAAATGATTTTATGAAATGTTTCGTAAATGGATTTTAGTATTAAAAGAAATATACCATTGGAGTGTGGTTGTGATTGTAATGAATGTGAAATAAAGGAACTTGGTGTAGTTAAGAAACCACTGGAATAAATAAGTAAGTTGTACATAGATCACTTTATTCACATAACTTTTTTGGATCCAGTTTCGAGTATATGATTTCGATGTGACTTACACCAATTTGTCCAAGGATTTTTCACTCGATTATTGACATCGAGCACTTGATACATATTTTTGATCGAATTTTTCTGTCATGGTGGCTATGCAAAGAGAACAGAGGTTTATAATCAAGAAACCCAATCGAAGTTTGGACTACTAAAGTCAGGTGAGCGATACTAGCTCAGAAATGAAATTTGTGTGATCCTGCAAGTGACCGGACTGATATTGCGTATGGATAACATACGTACACCATATGGCTTTAAAATAATTACATGCTTTTGATATTAGAAATTTCAAGTCATATGGTTTGATGGAATTCATAATTGAGATACAGATTTATGGAAACAAAAGGGCTAGTTTTATGCTTTTTGTTTCATGAGTAGAGTTGGTTTGCTTGACTAATAGGTACACATTTATATTGTTGTTGATGGTCTTATTCCCTAGATATATGAGGTCACTTTTAGGCTTTTGTTTTCTTTTGTTGGTTTGGACCAATTGTGGGGTATTGTAGTTTTTCCAAATCGATCCGCACAAAGGGGGTGTTGTCAAAATTTTCCGTAACCTTCAAGACTTTAACGTTTAAATAACTCAGTTCAGTTATTAATTTTGAAAAGCTTAAGGAGTGGTGACAATTTTCTTCCTTTGGGAATTTCAGGGATGAAACTCTTTTAAAGGGGAAGGGTGACCCACAATTTTTAACATTTCGAGTGAGAATATTTATTTATTTAAATATTCATATTTGTTTCAAATTCAATAAATAATAAGAAAAATTATTTTTTAATATTACATTTCGATTTTCATCAACATAATTTTAATTTAATTTATAGGATTTTCCACAGTTTTTAATTTGAAAAATATTTAAAATTTTCATTTGACGATATTTCGGCAAACGATGGCATTTTTGTGATTTTATAAAATAAGATAACCAGTGTATATTATTATTATTATTATTTTGAGATCATATCACATTTTTTATCGTCGTTTACAATCTGTACATGAACGGGATACTGTGCAGTAAAATGTCGGAAATTGATGAATAAGGATAAGCTAACACCTAAGATAATTCAACACCCTTTCTCTTTCACAGGCCCATCCAACTTTCCCAGTAAAGTTAAAAACAAGAAAAAATGAAATCCATCTTCAAAAATTAATATCTCAAGTTATAATCCTCCAAAAATTATAAAGCAAGTTTCTTTGAGCTTGTTATCACTAAATCTACAAATCCATTTAGGTTTCATTGGTTGAAGTCACATTTTGGTCGAAGTCAGTATATAGACATGAACTAGGGTTTGGTTTTCACGGGATTAGAGAGGCGGTTGGTCAAGGCAATGTTGGATTTGGGTTCGTGGAGGAAATTAGCACCTATAGGCTGAGTTCCGTGGTGCACAGCCTTGAATTTGGAGACGCGACATTTTGGATCATGGTAGGAAAGCACCCAGATCACATTTTGTTTGGGTACTACGAGTTTCATTCACCGATGGGGAATGCGTAGAGGAGGTCAAGTGATGTTGTCGAATTTGGATTTCGTCGAGAGATAGAGGAGAGCAGTCGTGCGTGTACAAGGGAGGAGGCGCATTGATACATAATGCAATGGCCCGTAGTTTTAGTCGTTCGTTTTTGAACAATTAATTTATTTTAAATGTTGAATTTGAATTATTAAATGATTTTGAATATGGAGAATTAGGTTGAATGAGTGAAATGGTTTATAATTTCCAATATGGCAATTTAATGAACTTGGTGAATAATAAATTAATATTTGAAATTGGGAAAAAAATGTGAATCTGGTGTGATTGTGAATGAAAATGATTTCTAAATTTTTATAAAATTCTATTTGGATTAGAATCATAGTATTGGACTTTGGGAAGGGATAAAATGTCGATAGGTTAAAATTTAAAATTTTATATTAATTTAATAGTGGAAATTAATATATGGAAATAATTTAAATAATTGAGTTTTGATTTAATATGAGTAGGAATGATTTCTAACACAAATATAAATTCTATTTGAATTATAATGAAGTTAGTAAGTTTTAAAATTTAAAATTTTAAATGATTTCGATGATTTTGAAAATCGCCCGATTTAATCGACGCGTTAAAATAGCCTTCTAGGGCACAGTCTCGAAATTCGATGAAACTAGTTCCATTAGATCCATAATAGTGTATTATTATCGGATTTCAAATTTTGTACCGTTTTGAGTTACCCTTTGGTCGTACGGGATATGAACGCGTTGAAATAAACATTGAAATTTAATATTTTAATTCGATTCAAAAAACTATCTTCCACATACGATCGAATTTGGCCCCAAAACATATTCCATTTTGTTCGGAATAGGGGTAAAACATTATAAACGCCTGGCGGCATGTTTCGTTTGGAGATCGTTTGAAAAAGCACGTTAAAACTGAAATATATATATATAATCGTATATATATGTTGCCATAGTAAAACCCTAGACAAAAGCTATAGCCGCCATCTCTTTTAACGCCAATGACCGGAAACATCCCTCGCTTTCCCTCATTTATCTCTAAATCCACACAGTTATAGGTCGAGACATCAACTGGAAGATCGAAGAGCGTAAGGCATCCAACGATGGAGATCGCCAACAAGGTGATGTGGTGGCCATAATCGAGGCCGTTAGGGTTTTCGTTCGAGCTTATTTTTCGTGCAAGAGAGAGCACCGAGCTCCACATATGTAACACCCGCCTTTTTTTGTATGCTTTAAATCGATGATAAACCACACACGTCAGACTCAAACCATACAAAAAGACGGATTGCTATGGGGTAAATACGAAAAGCAGAGAAAGAAATAAAACAAAACAGAATCTCACAGCGGAACGATAAAATATAATAATCAAATAAACAGTTCATGAAGCTGTTTACAAAATATTCGATTATATTTATATAATACATATCAGAGCTACACAAACCAAAGAATAATAATTAATGCAGCGGAACAATGTGATGCAGTGGAATAATATAGTAAATAATAGTACTAAAATTTTCATTTTCGTCCCCCAGAAATAAGGCCTTCAAAAACTGAAATGCTCAGGCTGACCCGAGCGAATTGACAAACAAAACACTCGAGTCAGAACTAAAAGATCTTATGTAAGTTAAATCAACAGTAAATAATATGAGTGGAACGACGTCAGAGATGTTTACGGGATTTGACATCTCCTATCCAGTGTCTAACGTGAGTGCAGTAACTTAAGAAATGCTCAGGATTCACATCTCCAAAGGATCTGTTAAACTATTTACTATGTAGTAATATTTCGCTATTATAATAGTGTCTAATAGTAAAATAAACTTACTTTTAAATAGCGTTAAGGGGTTACTCATATAGCCCTTAACACGTAATAGTGCCAACAGTCTATACAGTACCGTAATACCTCCTGATCGGGAGGCTACTAGAGGATACTCCATAGGTACGACACAAATCAAACTCGTACAAGGCACGCTAGGGTAGGTGACACAGCACACAAGGCAATGCCAGAGTAGATATACCAATTACATCCAGAATGGTGGTAACGCATAGTGCACAGCTACCGCCCACCTCGAGCCACACCCCCAAAATCAAAAATCAAAAGTGGCCACCAAATAAATCTCAAAGTCAGAATATAATATCGAAGAAGTATGTCCGATAAGAGGAGCTACCTCACTGGCCCGAAATCGCTCCTGTTTTAGCCACCTTATGCCAGCTCACGGGAGTAGGGTCCACGTATATACCTCAAAGAAAACGCCACCACCATCCTACTTCATTCTGGAATCTCCTCCGTGTACACGGTTGTTAAAGTGGTTTTGCACTTGGCAGAGAGTATGACAACTTTCGATCCCGATCTCTTTAACAATCAAACGTTATTATAACACCGCGGTCCTTTCAAAATAGTTTATACATTTCAATCCAGAATATAATATCCATTTCAAAACCATATAAATACGATATCATTTCTATTTTAAAACCAAATCAATATGATATCATTTTTATTACAAATCAATATAATATCATTTTATTTCAAATATATCCCTTTCCAAAACATAGCACTTCCAAGTTATACACTTCGAAACCAAACATTTGAAATTTTAACACCTTTAAAACATAATACTTTGAAATTCATAACTTCGAAACATTTCAATTTCAATAAACCTTTAAATTTCGATATATTCCAAGGCTTTAAATATTCCAAAATTTCAAAACTAAATTTGATAATTTCGATTCAACAATTAAATTTTCTATTATTTAGTTTTGAAATATTTTACATAATAAATCCCTTATCGTTTAAATAAGACTCAAATTACAAATAACTAAGTATTTCCTTCAATTCATTTATACTTGAAATAATCATTTAATTCACCTAGACCCCAAAATCAAGTTATAATAATTACACCTTTTAAAGTTTCCAATTTAATAAATTTCACATCAACCTTTTTGAGTTTAAACCTTAAATAAATTCAATTTCAAGCAATCTCAAATTTATCTCAAATTTCAAATCAAATTTATTCGAGTAAAATTCTTAAATAATTTAATTCGAATCAATTTCATATTTATCTTCCAATCTTAATTTTATTTAAGTCGTTATAAACTCTATATACAATAAAATTTAGCTAGGTACTTAACCATATTATATTAAAACAATCAAACATTATTATTGAACTTATTTTATATTTCAAAACAAATTTATACCCAGCTAAAAACCAATAATAAAATAACGTTTATATAACATTTAAAATCAATATTTATATAACTCATATATTTCTTTACAAAACATAGAAATCATTTCAAAAATATTTTTATATATAGACCACGATGTCTGTATATAATTTTCTACCTTATGGTCAAATGATACAGATATTTATCATTTCGATCCGTAATTTAAAATAAAAATACGGTTGTATATCATTTCAAACCACAGTCCCGAATGAAATAAAAATGCGTAGCAAATTGCGGTTTATAACAATATAAAATACAACATCTATTCATCCAATATCAACCATCAACCATTTATCACAATCATCATCCAATTCAATCAATAGCATTAATATATAACAGATAATAAATAACAGTTATCAACTAGCAGTTTATATTCATTAATAAATTAAATAACAATTTAACTGGAAGTTTATATGCAATATTAAATTAAATAACAATTTAATTCAATAAATTAAATTTAACTGGAATGATGATAAAATATGCCAAACAGTCATAAATAAATTTCTAATCACATCATAAATCAATTTAACAAACATAAGAAATTTTAGAAGTTGTGAGCGGGTTAAAACACTCACCTTTTGAATTTAAATTGCATTCACATCCAATTTAAATCCAAAATTTGAACAGTCCTAGAATCCGTCCAAACAAGAGCCAAAATGTCCGGAATTCCAATACGAACCTAGCGGAGAAAACCGCGCGTGAAACGTAAAGTTATGTAAATTAGAATGTTAAGATTTTTAAATTAAAAATAAATAAAATAATATAAAATAACACACATCTCTCCACGTCACCACCTTCCAGAAGCACGTGCAAAACCTAAATTGTTCGAACAGTACATGCTATAGCACACACGTGAGCCGCGACCACCTGATGACCGCGCACCTCCGTGCCTGGCCTATCGCTGCCCCGTGCCACTTCCTGATGACCACGTGCCTCCTCCTCAGCCCAGAGACCCTGCGATCGACGTCGATCTGAACGGCCAATAGGGTAGTAGCCGCCACCAATCCAAACCCTACTCCAATTAAATCCCCCAATCTAGCCGTTA
Source organism: Allium cepa (assembly GCA_030765085.1). NCBI lineage: Eukaryota > Viridiplantae > Streptophyta > Magnoliopsida > Asparagales > Amaryllidaceae > Allium > Allium cepa. The sequence continues at coordinate 748,827,781 of CM060931.1, read as the reverse complement.
TTCAATGAATTAACAACTCCGATGAGCAGCACTCGGTCACCTCTTCACAACCCTACCATCAATCGAACGATCAGACGAAGTTCGTCAACGCGTGATGAACAGCCGAAAATGATTCTTCGATTTCTGGCTAAATAGTTCATCGAATTGAAAAATGGATCACAGAATTGAGATGCGCTCTTCGAGAGCTTTACGACGATATATAATTTGATATTGTTTGTGGAGTTTGAATTTTTGGCTTTGAAATTGATTTGAAATTGCAAATGTAATTTTTGGTTTGTCTGCCAATGAAACGAAGAGGGGCAAACAAAATTATACATACAGAAATGAGGAATAAGAAATGAATTAGGGTTTATAACAGGGTATATATAGGCAGGGTTGAAAATAAAAGAACGGATACGAATGGTTTGGATCGTTGAACGATAAATGGCCCAAAAAGCCCGTTCTGACTCCGGAACGAAATTGGGTCAACCCATATATCAAAATAGACGTTCTTGATGGAATAGGTTTCAAGTCCAAATTTCACCGTATGAAGAAGTTATGCTCAAATCAAGTTATTTCGAATTGATTTCAATTAAATCAATTTCTAAGCATTTCTAGCCCATACGATCAAACGCCAAGCCCGATCTTTATGAAACTTGAATTCCGATAATAATTCACCTTTACGGATCCGATGAAACTAGTTTCGTCGAAATCCGAGTCAGTGGCCAAAATGGCTATTTTCCAGTTAATTAATTAAATAAATATTAAAAAAATAAAAATAAAATCTTAAATTCCAATTCCAAAATTTACAAATTTTATCATTTTTGATTTCCTACACCATTATAACCCTTTAAATAATTCAGATATCAATTTACAGTTAATAAATTTACCCATTACCACATTTAGTTTCAATTTTAATAAATTTATTAATTATCAATTGAAATCTCAATAAATCCGTTTATTTGATTTAAAATCTTACTATTCAATAAATTGACATCTTATGGGTATAATTAACATTGATTTATACTACATTTCATTAATGTATGTTTCATTTCATATTAGTTCCCATTAACGTAATATTATTTCGTTTAATTTCAATAATCCATTTATTACAGCTCAAAATCCAATAAATTAATCAAATATGAATTTCAATTGTTTTCATTCAATCAATTGCCGTATTACGGATAGAGTTTACATTGTTTACTTCTTGTTGAACTAACAATCTTCAATGACAAATCAAACCTACCCGAACTGCACAAATTAAGTCAATTAACTGCAATTGATTTCACATTAAATCTTAAATTCCATTTATTTGCAATTAATTCAATTATTAAATTTAAATTCCAATAAATTAATAAATCTTGAATTTCCATTCCTTTTATTCACCAATTGTCATATTATAAATAAATTAAACGTTATTTCCATTATTTACTAAATTCACATTAATAAAATAATTAATTTAGAGTTATTGCAATTTTTACCACATTTAAATTAACAGGCTAAATAAATAGGTAACCTAAAATATTTGTTACCATTTACTTTCAATCACACTTATGAGTTATTATTCCCAAACAATTGTTACAATTGTTTACATCACACAAATTTCATTCAATCATCATTAACATACTATTTAATTATATTTATTGAAATTTATTTTCAATTTTCTAAGTACAATCAATTATAACTTTACCATTGTTTCAATTAAATTGGAATTGCACTAAATTAGTTATTTATCAACTGGCATTAACATTACTACCTTAATTTACATTCAATTACTATTAATCAATATATTATTACATTGGTTAATTAAATGCTTACTTTAATTTACTTATTTTAAAATTTATACCCAAGTATAACAATTAACACTATTTCTTTATTGGGATTTCACTCCAATTGTCAAAAATTAATTTTAATTACCATTGCTACATTTCATTTTTAACATTTGCTTCATTATAAATTATAATTTTTTTATTTCTTTCTAAATTTAATTACAAAGATCTAATTAAATTAACCAATTTATCTATCAAAATTTATGGGTCGTTAAACGCTACTCCACTCAAAACTTTTCGTCCCCGAAAAGGAAAAAGAAGAGAAAAGAAGAATTAAGAAATCAATATATCTTACTTAAAATATTAAATTTATAAACAAATAAATTTACAAAATTAATTAATTTAGATAAAATATACCAATTTATAACTATTAAATCATTTTATACTCGAATTAATAAAGTTTAGAAAACATTTTCAAAATATTTTCTAAGTCCAAAATTTACGGAAAATTTCGGCAGAGTCTCCTTTGTACGGAGATGCTCGGGAGAAAATATAATATCAAATATAACAATATACAGCACATATTTTCCAAAATAATATATCCTAACATGGGAAAAACAATATAATAGCGCTATAAAACCGTAATCCAAAAACATATCTATTTGTCTGGCAATTAACGTTTAATTATGAAACCAAAAGCAGTAGCAATTATTTCCATAACCTGTATTTCACTTATATAATCCAAAGAGGTTAATAATTATATAAAATGAAGTATTAATTTTGTTTCATCCACTAATCAAACAAAACAATGTCAAACACAACAATCACTTGCAATCACAACATACGACCATCATATAAAGTCAATAAATTAACCACCCACATATCCATAGCAAACAAAACAAATAGTTGTTTGGGTTCAAAAACTTTAAATCGTCCAGAAAGGAGAGTAAACTACTAAGTGCACCATTTATTCAACAGTTTTAGATGAAACTAAATAGATTATTCATATATCCAAACAAATTTAAAGTATCCTTACCCCCAAACAACCATAAACCAAAACAAACAACAAATCCAAACAATAAATTAAGTTAATTATTATTACTTTCATTTCATATTATTTATTGTTTGATTTCTTTTCTTTCATATAATGATTTATATTTTTAATTTACATTTATATCTTGCAAATTTTCATTTATTACTTACAACTATTCGTTTTCATTTATTTATCGTATTAATGTTTAATTCAATTTCTTGGCATATTAATTCATTTACTTAAGTTTATAATCTTATACTTACAATACTTACTTCCTATTACCTTTATTATAGTAACATTTCAATTATACTTAAGTTCACAACAATTGCAACAACAAATTCTTATTTTTAAAAGAATTTCATTAAATACTTTTCATTACTTCAAGTTTTACTTGTAAAATTTCCCACTACATCTTCTTTTAACGTTTTAACTTTTTGTAGTTGGTAAATTATATATATGTTAAAGAATGCAATTGAAAATTATTCAAGTTTATCTCATTTCTTTTAATTTAATTAAATTTTCAATAATTATATCTTTTGTTTTATAAGTTACAAATTTCAACTTTCTTGAAATTTCGTTTATAACCTGTCATTTAATCTCTTATTTTCATTTAGAGGTTTCAATTATTAGTTGAATTTCATTTCACTACACTAATTGAACTATTAATTAACGGAAACTTAAGAATTTAAATACAGGGTTTTTATTTAAATCATTTTAAAATAATAGATAAATGTATATACTTATAGTTTATATATCCAATTATATTTAAAACAATTTAAAATCTATATTTGTTTATCAAAATAAATCTGCAGTAAAACTACTACAGTGGCCTTCCCACTTCGAAACTCGAAAATGAATGCCGATGGTGCGTGCACTCATCACCGAACTTATTTTCCAACGCAGAGAGGGGAGTACATAACTTATTTTCTTTCAAAGTTTCTTTAGTTTATACAGTACTGAGCTCGAGCAAATTTTCTGATGTTTCATTCATATGTATATTCTCTAGGTATTGCCCTTCGGTGTTGGTCTTTTTGAGCCGCATGATGCGTAGCGTTTACCTTGTGGAACTTGTATACCTTATGGGTATTTGTTATTTGCCTTTTTGGCTTGGTTTGGGATATTCTTATCCTTTGTTTCTATATGTTGCCGATGATATGAGGCTTGTTATCATATGATTCATCTTTTGTTAGATGATTATGTTATCTCTTTTAGAGATATTTGTTATACTTTGTAACCTTGCAGGTTTATTGTTGTTTAGTTTATCTAACTGATTTGTTTAGCTAGATTGATCCGTGTATTTTATACTCGGGTCAGACCGAGATGTTTCAGGTTAGGTGCTTTTCGACTTAGCCTATTTTGCTTCCGCATGGACTATTCAGCTTGTTCCTTTTTGTTAAAGCTTTTTGTGTAGTCCTTTTTATTGTAACTCTGTCATATGTATTCTTTTGGGATTCGTCTGTATATTGTGGTTTGCTATACACTTGACATGTATTATTTTGTAAACTCTGTTATGTATCTATATATGTGTATATGATGATCTACTGTTCTGTGATGTATATTACATTTGAGTTGTTATATTCTGTTTTGATAGATCCAACCACCTATGGTTTTGTTTTAAGTATTCATTGGGTATGTCGACCTACTTGGTATGTTTATTGTCGATGCATTCAATAGATAGTTAGAGCAAAGCTATAGATGGTCGCTCCTAACCAGCCTTATTCTCCGTGTTAGCAGACAGTGTTATCTATTAATACTCTTTGCTAATGTGGGTATAGAGGTGGGGCGTCACAGCGTGGTATCAGAGCTGAGTTCAGAACAAAATATGATAAACACAGAATAGATGCACATATTACGGTACATTAAAGTGTATAAGTGATACAAATCTTTGAATCATCGTGCCTTTCTATTCCTTCTTTTATCAAAGGTTAGATAGAATTTGGGGAATACGTCTAGGAGTGCATTTTATTCCGTAGTATTCCGTATTGAGTATCTACCTTGTGATTAATCTCGTTCTTACCTTACTTTCAGCGAATGGCTGGAAGAGGCAGGGGACGACGTTCGGGTGCTGGGCAATCCAGTGGCTCACATCCGGATGGCGTATATATGTCTGCTGATCAGTTTTTGGAATTGTTTAGGAGCACTCAGCCTCCAGTTCCTCCTCGAGTGTCTCCACCTCGCAAGTCTGCCTTTGCACGCCAGTGCAGTGATTTTGCTCATCTTGGAGGAAAGCCGTTTAAGGGCTCCGAGTCTGTTCTTGATGTCCAAGCTTGGTTTCGCACGTGCGAGCGTATCTTCTCTCGCATGGATCTTTCTGACCATGATAGAGTTCTTGTAACTTCTAGCTTATTACAAGAGCGTGCTCTTGATTGGTATGAGTTTCTTGTAGCCGAGATTGATGAGTCTACTCTTTCTTGGACTCAGTTTCGGGAGCGATTTGAACTCAAGTTCGTTCCTGAATCTGAAAAAGTTTTATTGACCCGTCGCTTCCTTGAGTTGAAGCAAGGGAAATATTCTGTTTCTGAGTATGTTGCATCATTCGAGGCTTTATCTAAGTATGGTCTTGAATTCATTGGCACTTCTTACAAGAAGAATTTGAAGTTTGTCTCTGGTCTTAAGAAATATCTTAAGAAGTCTTTGTTGCTCCAGCTTAAACTTTCTTTTGAGGAGTTGGTTGATTCTGTGCTTCATCTCGAGACCGTTGAGAAGGAGTGTGATAGTGATGTTGATGTTGAGGTTTCCAAGAACCCCAACAAGAGGCCGATTCCATTTCAAAAGAAGTCTTTTCCTTCTAAGAAGAGGAAGATTGGTGGTCCTAGCTCTCAGCCTCAGCCTTCTGGAACACCTTTCGTTCGGAAGTGTTTCAATTGTGGTTCTCCTGATCATATTATTCGAGCTTGCCCTAAGCCTCTCTTCTGCCGCTATTGCAAGAAGGAAGGTCATCATGTTTCAGCTTGCCCTACTGTTCCGGCTGGTGCCAAGTCTAGCAAGCTTTATGCTGCTAAGACTTCTGAAGGTCCTTCTCAGCCCAAAGGTATATCTCCATCTATTTTGGAAGGTTCTATTTTATTTCATGATCATAGTATTCGAGTTCTTTTCGATACGGGTGCCTCACATTCTTTCGTATCGAAGAAGCTCGTTGATGATTTATCTTTGGATGTTTCTTGTTTGGTTACTTCTTTAAGGATTGCGAATCCTATTAGGGGATCCGCGACCCTTAGCTTGCTTTGTGATGATGTTGAGATTGTTTTATGTGGCTTTTCTTTTCGTGCGAATCTGCATGTTATTTCTTGTTTGGAATTTGATATGATTTTGGGTATGGACTGGCTAGTGAGATATGATGCCATAATTATTTGTTCGGAGAGAATTATATATCTTCGACATCCGAATTCGTCTACTCAGTTATCTCTTATTCTTCGGGATGTGGATAATTCCGAAATGGCTTTATATTCCCTTGACTCGCGAGATGATAATGATATATCTCGTATTCCCATTGCTTGTGACTTTCTGATATTTTTGAACCTGTTTCGGGTTTGCCACCCAAGCGGGCAATTGAGTTCCGCATTGATCTCATTCCAGGCGCGCAGCCAGTTAGTCGTCCTCCCACGAGGATGTCTATAAGGGAAAATGAGGAACTCAAGAAGCAGCTTTTAGAGCTTGAGTCCAAGCAGTTGATTCAGTCCAGTTTTTCTCCGTGGGGATCCGCGGTTGTCTTTGTGAGGAAGTCTGATGGAACTCTTAGGCTTTGCATTGACTATCGCAAACTTAACGAGTTGACCATCAGGAATAGGTATCCATTGCCTAGGATCGATGATATGTTCGATCTATTGAGTGGTGCTAAGGTCTTTTCTCAGCTAGACCTTGCCACAGGTTTTCATCAGTTACGAGTCGTGGAGGATAGCATTCCTCTTACCGCTTTCCGCACTCATTATGGTTCTTTTGAGTGGCTTGTTATGCCGTTCGGTTTGACGAACGCTCCTGCTTTCTTTGTTGATCTCATGAATCGAGTATTCCGGGAATATCTCGATAAGTTCGTCCTTGTCTTCATTGATGATATCCTTATTTATTCTAAGTCTGAAGCCGAGCACGCTAATCACTTGAGAATTGTCTTGAGTACTCTTTGTCATCATCAGCTTAGAGCCAAATTCTCCAAGTGCCACTTTTGGGAGAATAAGGTTAAGTTCTTAGGCCATGTTGTATCTTCCGATGGCATTTCTTTCGATCCCTCAAAGATCGAAGCCATCCAGGATTGGAAGAGGCCCGAGAATGTTCATGAGATTCGTAGTTTCCTTGGATTGGAGGGTTATTACCGTCGGTTCATTAAAGATTTTTCGCGGGTTGTGCTTCCTCTCACTTGCCTTACTCGAAAAGGCATTCGTTTCAATTGGTCCGACAAGTGTGAAGCTTCCTTTCAGACATTGAAGGAACTTCTCACTAATGCTCCTATTCTTGTGGTTCCCGAGGGGAATCATGATCTTGTTGTCTACACCGATGCTTGTGGTAGTGGTCTCGGTGCTGTTCTTATGCAGAAGGATCAGGTAGTTGCTTATGCTTCTAGGCAACTGCGACCGAATGAAGTTCGCTATGCCACTCATGATCTTGAGTTAGCCGCCATTGTCTTTGCCTTGAAGATTTGGCGACACTATTTATTGGGCGAGCACTTCATTCTCTATACCGATCATAAATCCTTGAATTATTTGTTCACTCAGAAGGACTCAATATGAGACAACAACGTTGGCTCGAGTTTCTTGCTTCCTTTGACTTTGATATCCAGTATACCCCTGGTAAGGGTAATCGTGTTGCAGATGCGCTTAGTCGCAAACATTCGGCTGTTATTTCTATGATGCTTGCCGAATGGAATGTTCTTGAGACTCTATCTTTTTGTGAAATTCGTGATCGATGTTCATCTTATGATTCTCCTATTCTATTGTTTAGTTTGGGAGCTCGACCTATTTTGTTGGATCGTATTGCCGATGCTCAGCGGCGTGATCCTGATTTGTTGCATCTTATTCAGCTTTGTGAGTCTGGATCCTGTGATGAGGCGTTGCGGGATTTCAGCATTGATTCTCATGGGTGTCTTCGTAAGAAGAACCGTCTTTTTGTGCCTTCTGATTTTGCACTTAGGCATGACATTCTTGATGATTGTCATCGTTCTAAGTATACCATTCATCCTTCTAGTAGTAAGATGTATGCCGATATGCATCGTCTCTATTATTGGGAAGGTATGAAGTGCGATGTGGCGAGTTATGTGAGTAATTGCATAACTTGTCAGCGTTTTAAGGCCGAACATCAGCGTCCTTCCGGTCTTCTTCAGCCTCTTGAGATTCCATTGTGGAAATGGGATCAGATTTCTATGGATTTCGTTGACGGCCTACCACGTTCGAGGTCAGGTCATTCTAGCATTTGGGTTATTATTGATCGCCTCTCTAAGTCTGCTCATTTTGTCCCTATTAAGTCTAATAGAACCGCTTCGCATTTGGTTAAGTTGCATGTTAAGGAAATCGTGAGACTTCACGGTATTCCTAGTTCTATTGTGAGTGATCATGATCCTTTATTCATGAGTCATTTTTGGCAGAGTCTTCAGCAAGCTTTGGGAACAAAGCTTAATTTTAGTACAGCTTATCATCCGCAGTCTGACGGACAGACTGAACGGGTGAATCGTATCTTGGAAGATCTCCTTCGTATTTGTATTTTTTATTTTGGTGGTAGCTGGGAGGATCATCTACCTCTTGTAGAGTTCTCCTACAACAATAGTTTTCAGGCTAGTATCGGTATGGCTCCTTTCGAAGCCTTATACGGAAGACCATGTCGATCTCCTTCATGCTGGTTGGAATCTGGAGAGAAGCCTATTCTTGGTCCAGATTTTGTTCGTGATTCTTCCGAGAAGATTGATCTTATCCAGTTGAGAATGAAAGAGGCACAGAGTCGTCAGAAATCCTACGCGGATAGCCGTAGGAAACCTCTCGAGTTCTCGATTGGTGATCTTGTTTTTATTCGTGTTTCTCCTTGAAAGGGGTTATGCGTTTCAGTACGACTGGGAAATTGGCTCCTCGCTTTATAGGACCATTTTCTATTACTGAACGTATTGGCCCTGTGGCTTGTAGTGTTTCACTTCCTGCTCATCTATCTGGCATTCATGACGCGTTTCACGTCTCGCAGCTTCGGAAGTGTCTTCGGGAGTCGGATTCTTAATTACTTCTCCTGATTTGCTAGAGCTTGAGATCTCACCGGACTTATCTATTGTACAGCAGCCTGTTCGCGTATTTGACACGGAGGTGCGACACCTTCGGAACAAGGACATGCCGCTCGTTAAAGTTCAATGGTCCACTAGTCCCGATGACTGTATTTGGGAAACCAGAGAGTTTATTGAGCGATCTTATCCGGGTTTTCTATCTTTGCTTGGGAATGGTGAGTATATATTTTCGCCTCAAGCTTATTTTCTTTTCTTTTGAATGTTCTATGTATGTAGTTGTTACAATTATCGTCTCTAGGAATTGCGGGGATGCAATTTTGTAAGGAGGGGAGATCTGTAACAACCCGCATATTTAACGATTTTATATTTAAATGTTTTATTTAGATATAGTGTCGTTAGTCAGATTTAGGTCCAAATGTTACTTTCTTCAAATGGCCGAATTGGAACTCGAAACCACCTCCATTGGTTCCAAAATGGCGTTTGCGATCTTTTTAAGTGTAAGCTTCGATATGTTTGGAGTTTGTGAATTTTTGCAACTTTTCTATTTGGGTTTTGGGTTTGGGTCCAGCCCATTTGTTAGTTTAAACCCCTAACTCGGCCCTCTCTTCATCCATTCACCCTCATTTCATTTCTTAGCTTAAGAAAACTGAAAATGGTGGAGGGGAAGAGGAAATAGAAATTTGCAAGCCCTAGTTCTTCTTTGTAACTTGAATTCTTGCTCCAAAAATCAAAGAGAAGACATAGGTAAGCTCCTCTTCATCTTCTCTATCTCTTCCTTTCTTCAATCTCAGAAATTCCTAAACCTAAACTTAGGAAAATATGTGTTTTATTCTTAGATTGAAGCTAGTAGAGTAGAAGTGGAGATTAATTGGTCTTCTCCTTGCAAATTGAACTCCTTCTTCTTTGTTTTTGGATTAAAGGTGAGTTTTGAACTCACATCTACTTCTTTTGATATCATTGATGTTAGGCATGAATTCCTAACAATTGTTCATATGTTCTTTTGCTTTTGATTTGGGTTGATTCGGTGAAATTGCCAAATTATGATTTTTGAAGCCAAATCTATGTAAAACCTTCTATGGTTGATGTTTATGTTGTTCAGAGTGTTTGGGTGTGTCGTTAAGGTTGGGTAGTTGTTTGACGTAAGCCCATAATCAACACGCATCCGATCGCTTTCGATTTGTTTGGCCATAGTTGGCCTAGGTTTAGGAAATGCCTGACCATCATGTTTCAGACGTCCGAAACTCCTATTTCAGACGTCTGAATATTGTTCTGGGGAAGTTTCTTATCCCCAGATTCAGACGTCTGAATTTATATTCCAGACGTCTGAAAGTGTTTAATTTCGACCAGAAAGGAAATAGGCCAAAATATGCCTATTTCAGACGTCTGAAAATTTGGGTTCAGACTTCTGATTTCTCTTTTGAAAAAGAAATTGAATTCCAGATTCAGATGTCTGAACCCCTTCTCTAAGACGTATGAATATGTTGTTTTTGCCAAAATTGTCTTGTTCGTTTAATTTTCCAAAATTAATCGATGTATATTGATTCCAGTTAGTTGTTTACGCATATTTGACCTTAATGATTCCCTTTTGAATTCATTCACGGGTTTTATAAGTGATTTCTTCAAATCGTATTAAAAGTTCGCTCCTCCAATTTATATATTCTATTTAAAGCACACACAATTTCGCACTTCGAGCGAAGTGGAAGGGTGATTAAATGGTTGGGCAAAACATGGACCATGAATCTGTGCGTTTATCCTTCTGATTAATTCCCGACCTATTTAATCGATCGTTTTAACCTTCGGGTTGGTTTACCGATGATATGAGGTGAACTTTGTACTGCTTTGAGTGTGAAATTAACTAACGGGTAGTAAACCGTTTAGTGCGAACGAGTGGTTATGGGACTCGCGTTACCACATTTCGGATTCCTTTTTGAGATTTATGACACATTCCGCCAGTTAGTGGTGTCCAGTACCGGGTCTCTGACCTTCACCACTACGGTTTGTTGCCTTCGGGTATGTGCCTTCGGGTTTGTGCCTTCGGGTTTGTTGCCCTTTAGTATCGCTTCCGATGTTGGTCGTTATGAGCCGCATGGGTGATATTGGGTTGCCCTTTAGTATCGCTTCCGATGTTGGTCGTTATGAGCCACATGGGTGATATTGGGTTTGGAGTCTTCGGGCTCATGGATCCTTGTTTATACAGTACTGAGCTCGAGCAAATTTTCTGATGTTTCATTCATGTGTATATTCCCTAGGTATCCCCCTTCGGTGTTGGTCTTTTTGAGCCGCATGATGCGTAGCGTTTACCTTGTGGAACTTGTATACCTTATGGGTATTTGTTATTTGCCTTTTTGGCTTGGTTTGGGATATTCTTATCCTTTGTTTCTATATGTTGCCGATGATATGAGGCTTGTTATCATATGATTCATCTTTTGTTAGATGATTATGTTATCTCTTTTAGAGATATTTGTTATACTTTGTAACCTTGTAGGTTTATTGTTGTACAGTTTATCTAACTGATTTGTTTAGCTAGACTGACCCGTGTATTTTATACTCGGGTCAGACTGAGATGTTTCAGGTTAGGTGCTTTTGGACTTAGCCTATTTTGCTTCCGCATGGACTATTCAGCTTGTTCCTTTTTGTTAAAGCTTTTTGTGTAGTCCTTTTAATTGTAACTCTGTCATATGTATTCTTTTGGGATTCGTCTGTATATTGTGGTTTGCTATACCGCTTGACATGTATTATTTTGTAAACTGTTATGTATCTATATATGTGTATATGATGATCTACTGTTCTGTGATGTATATTACATTTGAGTTGTTATATTCTGTTCTGATAGATCCAACCACCTATGGTTTTGTTTTAAGTATTCATTGGGTATGTCGACCTACTTGGTATGTTTATTGTCGATGCATTCAATAGATAGTTAGAGCAAAGCTATAGATGGTCGCTCCTAACCAGCCTTATTCTCCGTGTTAGCAGACGGTGTTATCTATTAATACTCTTTTCTAATGTGGGTATAGAGGTGGGGAGTCACAGTAGGATGCTACGGAGCTCAGGAGACGAGCTGGAGACCGGGATGTATTCTCGTATTTTTCTATTCTGCTGCAGTGTTTTGTTTGAAATTATCAGAAAATTATGAGGGAAGGTTGTTATAACTGTCCAAGCTGGTAATTATTGATTCGTTTACTCTGATGTGAGATATATATTATAGTTTTGATTTGTGTAAAAGATTCTTTGTATTATATGTTATTCAGTCTGCTGTGAGATTCTATTTTGTTTAGTTTCTTCTGTCATCTATCTACTTTCTTTTCCCTTAACAATCTGTTTCTCCGGCACTCGATTGTTTCGTAGGTTATACAATGAGCGTATTCTTGTCGATTTTCGAGGGTCGAAAAGGTGGATCGTCACAGGATCCCTCCAACCTATGTTCCTTGCATCACAAACAGTATCTTATCATATAATATGGGCCATCTTCTACTAGGCAGGTATATATATTAAAGTTCGTCCACTCCAGAGGCGGGAATTATATCCAAACCAACTGATAAAATATTAAATCATCCAACATTCAATCATAAATTTGTATCCCCTATATATCATATTATTTAACCTAAAAGGTGAGTTTAACTCATCGAAATTTCTATTGTTGTTGAGGCATTCTAGATTCCGTTTAAATTGAATGACGTTCATTGTAGCATGAAATTCAACCAGCTCCAAATCCATCCAATCTAACTCTATATCCTAGTAGTTGCTGATACGGTCGCAATGCAACTTGTCGCGTTCAATTTGGACCTCGTATGAAAGAGTTACATATTTATAAACATTTGATTTCATTGAATAATTAATTTTCTTTAATTACAAGATTGAAACCTTAATCATCGCGTTTAAAAGCCAAATCCCTCTCTCCCTCATGCATGCGATCACCTAGGCACGCAAACTTTAGCCTCGTCGTTGCCACTGCTATGTGAGCCCCTCGTCGCTTCCCCACTATCATGAGTCGCCCCCTCCATGAGCTAACTCTTGTCACCAATGCCGATCCCTAAACCTCGCCGATGTCGATCAACCAAACACAAATGCTGCCGCAAACGCGGCCAAAAATCCAGCCACCACGGCGTTTCATACGACAATCCAACCATTGATTTGCTTTGTATTTACGTCACCTACAAGTTGCTAGTTGGACTCGAGGCCTAGAAATGCATGTATTGGTCCAGGTCACTTTGGATCATTGGATTTGACTACTGAATTTGTTTTGAAATTTTTTAAAACATATTTTTTGACTTTGGACGTGAATTTAAAAGAGAGGGTGGTATAGTCTAAACAGTGGAAGCATGGATTGAATAGTTGGGCAAGGGCTGGTATGGGCAAGGATGGACTAATATATGGTTAATATATATATGTGTATATATATAGACACACACACACGTATATATATATATTAATTAAAAATATCAAGCTTCAAACGTTCGAAAATATCGAACTCCTATCGAGACGTGCCAGTTGGCATTCTATATGTAATACCCCTTTTTCCAAACATAATGGAAGTAGTATCAACAGCCAATTCCATTATATAGAAGTTAGCTTACCAAAATTGAATTATATTAATTTAAATTTCTTTAGTTAATTTCTATGCGTTTCAAGCTCACACGACCAAAAGATATGTTCGATCGCCGTGAAATTTGTTAACATATAATAATTCACTATTATAGATCCAATGAAATTTGTTTCGTCAAAATCCATGACAGTGCCTTAGAAGGCTATTTTTACATGTTAATTTGAACAAATATATTATTAAAATGATTTCGACCACTTTCGATTACCTTTAGATTCTAATTTTAAAAGTCTACTATCATCATTCTTATTTATATTGAATTCAATTCAGATTTTAAATCATTTTCATGAAACATTAATACCAAGATTCAATTATTAAATTATTCCAATTATTTGAAATTTATGCTATTTGACTTATAAAATAATTTTTCAATATTTAAAATTAGCTAAATATTTTAAAATCAAACGACTAAAATTATGGATTGTTACAACCCATGTTTGGACATCTTTGCACGGTTTTTTGGCATGATATCAAGACGTGAGGTAGTTTAGCTTTAAATGGGACATGCTTGGTTGGGCAAGTCCTTTAAGCCCTAAATATATAGGCTATGGTAGTTCTACTTATGGTTCTAACGAAGTCGGAGGTTCGAGCCCTCCTTCTAGTGCAAAAATGTCAACGGTTTTTTTTTCATTAATCCCAAAAGTATACAGAAAGCAGTGTTCTATCGAGGAGAGTTATAGTAAGGCTAGTTTAAGTTGTTGTATGCCTTGAGATCAAGTCCATGTCAATGTCGTGCATATTCGAAGCCAAAGTTTGAGTCATGGTAAAAATCATATCTAATCAATATGCAAGTCAATATGTAAGTCAGTATGCAAGTCAATATGCATGTCAATATGCAAGTCCCAATTCAAAGAGCCAACCTGTCAAATATGCTATGCAAGTCACATGCTCAAAATATGCTATAAAACAGTTCAATATTGAATCCCATTTGTGTATAATGTTTAAGTGCTACAATCAACAAAAATTTCCAAATTGATTTAGGGTTTACAAAACTGAAAATGAAAGAAGAGTGGGTAGAATTGTTGGCCCCCATTTGCAAACACCTAACTTCGTATTTATAAGGGTAGAGCTACTTCAGCATTCAGCTTCATCCCGCCTCTATTGTCCTCGACATGCTTGACTTCGACCACATCAACAATGGAATTAGCTTCTTCATTGCATGGTTGTTGTTCCATTAGTAAAGTCACATGACATTAATGATTTGTGGCATTGAGGTTTATATAGATATTGATGACATTTTCCATCAACATCATATACATTGATATGTAATGTCCTCTAAATGTCAATAGAATGCGCCATATGGAAATTGTCAATGTAGAGTGGCTACTTGATTATTGGTGGTTTTAACGAGTGGCGATGTTGATAGGAAGCGGCTTCATCCAGTATAGCTTCGAAAATTATGACTATTGGCATCATCATGTAGTATCATCCAATGATTGACGAAGTGCGACATCAATAGATATGGATGAGTAGTGGCATATGATAGTGGTATTAATAATGAGCGACTCTGATTAGTGGCAACGTTGATTGGATGTGTTATCAAATTTAGCTTTGCTGATATGGGGTGCTACTTGAGTAGCGATGTCGAAGAGTAGTGGCTTTGAATATGGGAGATATTGAGTAAGTGCGGCGTCAATCCTCAGCCATATTAATGATGGTTGGCATAAGTGATGTGTGATATTGTCTTCAAGCGACATAGATGGGATCTTTTAAAAGAGAATGTTTTTAAAAGATAATTATAAAAGGAATGATTTGGGTTTGTTGTGACATTGTTGATTAACAATTGTCTTAAACTCGTATAAAAGGAATAAATCTTTAAAACAGAGTAATAAAGATAATGATTAATTGGGCAGTGTTTGGGGTTGGTTGTAAACAATTTTTTGATAACATTTGTGTTTGAACTCTTGAATAATATTTTAAAGTGGTAAAATATTGTTAAATGATTTTGGGAATTACTTAGATCTCGAATCTAGATCAAGAATAGTTATGCGAATAAAAAACTATGCACAACTTAGTGTTTATTCCATTAGTTTCTTAACTACACCAGTTACTTTTCGTTTAAACCATATTCGTTTTCTTAAAGATTATTTCTTATTTAATACTAGAATTCATTTTTGAAGCATTTCCTAAAACATTATCTTTATTCTATAAACATTCGATAAAGACTTGTCTTTACTTATAAAACATTTCATTAAAACAAAATTTCAGTTAAAACATTACAGGACTTACGTCCATACTCATATAATGCACCACTACATCTTGTGACTATATATACAATAATAAATTTTCTTACTTAACCAGGATGTCAACAAATTTAAAACTTGTTTAACTTACAAACTTTCCATTCTAGAGTAACAGAACTCAACTTTTATAATTTCACAAACACTTATCTTAAAGTGTGAAACTAATTCAGAAGTTTTTGACAGTCCAAATCGCCAAAAATTTCAATTTATTTCAATAAAAGAAAACTACCAAACAATATATCATAATGAGACGCACAAACCAAATTATCTTAATGCATAAGATACACGCCTCCACAAAATAACTTAGCAGAAAACTGAAGAACTAAACACCGGGTTTTATATCAACTCATTCTGAAATAATAATAATAATATGCACATCTGCTTTTGTATATAAAATCATACTTTTGGAATAAAATCAAAATCTATTTTCCACAACAACCCAGTAGCAAACTACTATAGTAGCGTCTCTCGCTTAGAATCTAAAAAATGAACGCCGATGATGCTGCAGCATCACCAAAATTATTTTACAGCAAAAGAAGAGAGTTCGGTACTTTCTATCTTCTTCAAAATCATTTTAAAATATTTCCATTAATGAATTCTTTCAAATAATAATTTTATTAATTTCTTAAAAAGTTTGAAAAACATTTTCAAAACATCAGGATTTAAGTTCCTAAATCCACATTTTTAAATCCTTTCTATTTATAAACCGTGTTTATAAACCATGCCTTATATAATTTCACTTTCTTATATAAAATCATTCATAACCATATATCTTTGTTTAGATTATAATAAAAAACTTTTATTAAAATTAAACTTTAACCCAACATTATCATTGAATGCCTTATAAACAAACTATGAAACTTAATTCACAAGTTGTTCGTTTCAACATTACGACAATTACTATCTACCCAACCCATGCA
Source organism: Allium cepa (assembly GCA_030765085.1). Lineage (NCBI taxonomy): Eukaryota > Viridiplantae > Streptophyta > Magnoliopsida > Asparagales > Amaryllidaceae > Allium > Allium cepa. The sequence goes on along the minus strand of CM060931.1, from coordinate 748,811,044 downwards.
GTGAAAAGGTAAATCTACTCATAAATTCGTTGAGCACAATTCCAAAAATCAACAAACAATAGTCAATACTCCTAAATTGGCTGAGAGTGACTGACTAGATGATAAATGATGATAAATGAATATTATCATCTTCTAACAAAAAACACATCATAAATAACTATATCAATTTTGGAAAATTATTCTTTTATATATAAAAGTTGACCCTAAGTAAAATTATTCTATTTTCCGAATTTCAAAATCAATACTCTGTCAATTTTTCTAGTTCAAGTGTTTAGAAACCTTTATCGACAACATGGTGTCCCATTTCTCAACCAAAACTCAAAAACCACTCAGCATACCAATCAACACACTATAAATCATATTTATAGCACTAACAAATATGCGCTCTTATATATATACACACTCAAACTCATTTTAAGGTGTTACTAACCATATCTCTAATGAATTTTCTCCATCATTGCCTGGTGTTCACTCACATAAGCTCTGATACCACATGTGATGACCGGCCATTTCGATCCTCAAAAGTTAACACTAATATATCTATGGTATTCATGTGCTGAGCATTCGAGTGCTGGAAAGACAGATTGTTGGGGTGAAGGAAAAGAAAAGACATAACAGAATCTCACATTGTGACGAGTAATAGATAATATATATGAATGATCTTTATAAAAACTATATTATACATATCAGAGTAAACTAACTTGTCATCAGCCTGGATAGTTATAACAACCCATCCTCAGAAATGCTGATAAATTCAAAACAAGAAATGCAGTGGAAATATAGACACATGAATACATCTTGGAGACATCTAGCTCGTCTTCTTAAGCTCCAAAGCATACATAACTAAATCTAGGAATAACCAAGGGTTAACCATAGCATTATAAGAAAATAAAACCCGAATCAGTCTCGTAAACCAGCATAAGAAACACAAATTACATGGGTTTTTCTTATTATAAAACATTTCAAAAATAAAGGATCTCGTAAGACCATGCTGCATGTAACCATTGACGGGATTTCACCTTACGATAACCAAACCATTTTTATTAGAAAATCCAGTAACATTATAATAATGTCTAGGATTAAAAAATAAATATATAACATATTTGGAAAGGTTACCCATAATGACATTCAATAGTACTAGGTTCTATAACTAAAACCGTAAGGCACGTATCGAAGATTAGAGTCTATACAATGACAAGGCACTGGGGTACCACTTAAAAAAGTACATCTCCAGATAATGTACCGAGGGGACACATGGACCCCCTGCAAACATAGATCCGACCTGCCCATCGAATATGACATAGCTGGATTGCCTCATCCTATAGGCACCTAGGCCGCAAACATCGCACCCGACCCCACCATTTTCTGTGTGCACGCATATCAAAATCCATAAATATCGATCTAAATTTGAGGAATGATGCTCCTAATGGCAGTGAACTACATAGCTCTGTTGCAACCCATGATTTTAGTCATTACTGAGTTGTGAGTCCATGATTGCCTTTTCCTCTTAGCAAATCCCTCATGGAATGCCAACACTTCCCTCCATGCAACACTGCAATGTTAGCATTCATCCATTTAAGTTTTTCAGGATATAAACAAACCAAAGGCACTTCTTCTATTACATCCTTTTTGGAATCATCCTTAGGATTAGTAGCCAGTAGCCCTTGCACTTCAAAGAGCTCTATCTTTGATTTCCATCATGTTTAAGATGTCCTAATTCGAACCCTGGTTTTTAGATTTTATATCTGATTCAGGTCTCTTCGAACTAAAAATCAATAGTTTCAAAACTGGCTAAGGTTTGATAGTTGGTTATTTAACTATCAAATAAACAAACAATCAAATCAGATATTTAACTACTTATGAAAACCAAGCATGGGTAAGCATATAAGCAATTACTAAGCCTCTTTGGTTAATCCTTTCATTGACTAAAACCACTTTGTAAATACTTGTATCAAAATAATTTTACAAAGATATATTGACAAACCTACTCTACTCTTTTCAATACTTGGAGAAGTATTTGTAAACATATCTCGACGGTATAAGTATATTCATAAAATGTTAAGAAATATTTCACTTCCAAAACCATAATTATTTAGGTTAAACAAATGTCATTAAAAAATAGATAACAATAAACCCAATGCACTTTTGGTTTAAATAAATGGATCATAGGGAAATCAGACCAAATATGCTTACCACCACTTTCCGATTTCAAACTTGTACCATCCATCGATTGGAAATGAAGTCAGACAAGTCAGAAAATTATCATTGCCTCGACATACGTTCCAAATTCTCACAGATAGAGATGAGTTTTCATACCTTGGAATATGGATTTAAGTAGAAAAGAATACTTTCCATACTACCATAAATAAAAAAGATCATTTATGGAAATCAAATGTCGTTCCTTTTATAAAAAATCCTTTTTATAAAACTCTTTAATGTTTATAGAACTTCTTTTGAAAATGTCCTTTATATTCATAAAAATATTTTTATAAATCACCTTTATATTTATAAAACTTCTTTTTTAAATCTCCTTTACGTGTATAAAACTTCAGTTATAAATCTCCTGATTTTTGAAACTTAATAACTATCACAAATCTTCGATTCCAAAATAGAGCTAAATAATTCCCATAAAACGATCATTCCATATATCATTATAAATTCACAAATGTCATTTATTATACTAATTAACCAAAATGATAGCATTTCCCTTTTATAAAATATCATTTACAAATCTATTCTTTTATTTATGAAATATCATTTATAAATCTTCTTTCCATGCAACATTTTTTATAAAGCGTTTAACAAACATTTAGTCTAAAATATTTCTATCTTCTTTAAAAAAAGAATCACTTTATTATAGAAGATAAATCCTTTTTTTTGTTTTCTTGATAAGAAACATTCATTACTTTATTAACTCTTTTGTACAACAAATATTTTCCAAAATACTTTGTAAAACAATTTCATATAAATTAGAAGTGACAAACATAAGGTTGAAGTAAAATAGAAAAGTTCAAAAACCATTTTTAAATAAAATGCCATCGAAAATTCCAAAGACCGCATTAAATCATTCTCTGAATTAAAACCATTTCTAATCACAACAGCAATTAATAGTATTTACATAATACTCTAGTGAGGCCTAGAGCTACCATAGCACTTAACCAATGCTGCTACTACCTTTATCACTAAAAAGGTTCAACTTTTAATATATATCAATGTCACATCAAATAAGGCCAAACTACCTAGCTTTCAACATTCAACAATTTATACAAGTATACAAATGATTTAAAATCAAAATTAGCAAGGAATATGGATCCCTCTACCGTATTCCCCATATTTCATTTCATATGCCATCCACATTCCAAAGGGGGGAATTAACCAAATGAACTAAAAAAATAATTCAAGCATGCAAACAATAATTTATAACAACACATATCATCTACTGTTCATCCAAAGGAGAGTTAACTCACCAAAATTCCCGCCAACGCTTAAGCTTTCCCGCTCGATCTAAAATCGAAAGACATTTGACTTTAGCTCAAATTCTACTTTCTCCAAACATGACAAAATCAATTCCAATGCGTAGATAGTGCTCCTCTGATCGCAACACAAAAGACCGCATCTCAATTGAACCTCGTACGTATAAGATATTTCTTTTTTAAGAATTTGGATAAATTATACAATTAATTAATTTAATTAACTAAGATAATCACCATTTAATCCTTCTTTCCCATTTTCCAATTCCATGTACATGCACATGCATGTGCACACCCATGCCGTGCACTTCTTCTTCGCCAAACTCAAGCTACACACCATGAAATCGCGCCGTACCCCTCTCTCCAACTTCTCTTCCCATTGATCCGCAATGCACCTTTCGACCTAAGATTTGATTGATTCCTCCATGATGCGACCTGCTTGTGCTTCCCTTGATAGTGGATTGTCGCAATCACCCTTGGCCGATCGAAGCTCAAGCGATTCACGTCGGAGGAAGCATTCCGATAAGAGGAACACAATGGTGCTCGTTGTTTCGCGTAACTCCTCCCTAATCGCTACCTATGTCAAAACCATGTTGACATTGACAAACGTTGAACATCCCTAAGCATAACTGCATGCTAACATGTTCACATAGATTTGAAGCCCTCGCTTCCCCGGGTCGAACGAACCTAGTGGCAAGCTCTATCGTTGCTCGTAACTCTGGATAAGGAAGAAGGCATCTACTTATTATAAGTGGAGAAGAGAGAAAAATAAAATAAAGTTAGGAGGGAGGAAGATTGTAACGAACGGGATCTTCGACCCTCGAAAATCGACACTAATACATCCTCGGTATTCATGTGCCGCAAATCCAAGCTCCAAAAAGCCTGATTGTTAGGGAAAAAGAAAATAAGATAGAACAACATCTCACACGAATTGAAATAAAATATATTATTTCAATAACATTTATAGAGGAAAAATTTGAATACAATATCAGAGTCTAACCTAAATTCAGCCTGGGCAGTTATAAATCCTCTGTCCATACAAATGCTGAAAATATAAACTATTGCAATAGATGCAACGAATAATATAATACGTCCATACATAAATGAAGATCTCCAGCTCTCCACTGGAAACACCAAGCATCTTCCACTAAACTTGAAATTACTCGGATCTGACCTGAGTATTAAAAATACCCGGATTAGGCTTGATAAAGTAGCGTGATATACTCGAACCATAAACATATGATGGAGTCATAGATAGGTACTAAACAAAAATTTTGAAAAAAATAATATCTCATAAGACCGCGCAGCACATAAACATGGATGGTTTTTACCTTACGATGACCACAATACTTTATACTAAAAAACACTTTGATATTATCTTTAATGATATTGGTTTTGATAAAACTTTTCAAATAAATATATACAAAACAAGTATCAATACCCGGAATATGGTAATATCCGGACTAGGTAAATGGAATATACCGGATGGAATATACGATACCAAAAGGGGTGGCTAAAATGTTTGTAAAGCATTACAACTATTTTAGGAGTACAACCCAAACTGTAAATATAATGGCCCGTTTTTCCATACCTTTTGAATCGACAATAAACCACACATGTCCAACTCAAATTGCACGAACAAGCGGATAATTAAGGGTAGAAAGAAAATAAAGATAGAATAGAATCTCACACGAATGGAATAACATATATCATTTCAATAATAATCTTTACAGTGGAAAAATTTAAATACAATATCAGAGTCTAACCAAGATTCAGCTTGGACAGTTATAACACCTGCCCTTACAAATACTGACAAACAACAATACAAATGCAATAGATGTAGCGAATAATAGATTACGTCCATACGATGATAAAGATCCCCAGCTCTCTTATGGAAACTCCAACCGTCTTTAACTCAACCTGAAACTACTCGGATGATCTGATCAAAGTATTAAAAATACCCGGATCAGGCTTGATAAACCAGCGTGAGATACTTGAAATTTAAATGCATAGATCATGATGATGTTATCAAAACCTTTGAAAAAAGGGTATCTCATAAGACCACGCCCACACATAAGTACAGACATGTTTTGACCTTATGATAACCAAAACACTTTTATACCAAAATACACTTGATATTATTTTTAATGACATTCTTTTAAAAACACTTTCAAATAAGATATCAATACCCGGACTAAGTCTGAGGGAATATATCCGGATTAGGTCAACGCAATATATCGAACATAATATATGATACCAAAAGGGGGTAGCTGAAATGTTTGCAAGTCATTACAGCTATTTTGGGAATACAATCAAAACCGTAAATCTCGTATTGTGATTAGTTTTCCAACATGATAGGGAACTAGTGACCTTTCTTCGATCCACGCATAACAAACATAGTTCTCACGGTGCCTTGATCGCTTTTCTCAAACTAGTCACTTGGAATTATACTTGCTACACTACTACTAATAACCGGTAGTTCCCTGCTTTTCTCAAGCTAACCACTTTATCCAAAAGGGGCAATAAATGCCTTGAGGGACGTATCCCCCAAAGGGCCCTACGTATTGGACACCACTATACATACTCACTTATTCCGAATTTGTGTCTGTCAGACCACATAGTAACCAATGTCATCTTTCCGGATGTGAGGCTAGTGAGGCTACGCTCAATTTCTTCAAAGCCACACTTTTCATACAAAACCACGCTTTGATCATAACAGGTTTCACTTTGAATTCCATACTGCCATTCCTTTGATCACAATTTGACTCTCACAAGCATACAACCTCTAAGCTCGTATGTCTTAGAGAAGGGTGTTAAGCTAAGAGAAGTTGCCTTCTCCGCCACCAAGCAGATGTACATTTGAAAAAGGCAAACGTTGTGTCTTAGAAATGCAATGTCAGACATTCTTCCATACAAGTTCGTTCTAGGACCGAACGAAACTGAAGGCACTTTTCTCGCCCATTACTAGGAGAGAAGCCCTTGCAATCTGAAAAAATCTCCACAACGAGGAGACTACTGCTATAAGTAACTCTATAATGGGAGCGACCAAGAGCATGTCAACAAGCAGTCCTCGTGCAATGAAGATCCACGGTCTTCAATAATCATCATCTTCAACATGTCATCACTTTTGAACGTATATATTGGTTCGAAGTGGTTTTTGGGTAGGAATCACCCAAATCCGGCACTGGTTCCTTCGAAGCATATTATCGTTAAAAGATGTTTAGTTCATATGTGGATATCAATCATAAATCAATTACTTCATCTTTTACTTAAATTAAATATCTTTCTTAGATTTATTCTTTTCAAGTTATTCCATTTTCTTTTCAAATGTGTATGGAATCATTAAGCCTCATCTATCAAATCATTTGGTTTATTTAAACCTTTCTTAAATCCTGGAATAATTCCAAATCAATTTCTCTTTTACTTAGGAAAACTTTTCCAAATCATTCTTTTAATCTTAATAAAAGATTTCTTATATTCAAGTTATAACTTTTAACATAGGTAAAATATTCTCAAATCATTCATTAAATCTTAGTCAAAAATTTCTTTCTTAACTTCAAATAATATTCTTGCAAATCAAAAATTTTCATAACAAGGTACAACTGCCACCTTAGATATGGTAAATTTCACCTTCAGGGACTAATGGCAAGTAATCCTACATCATGAATATCTTTTCCTTCATTCATCTTTGTCTTCGGTATGTTTTATTTTGAAAATTGTTTTGAAGAGGTTTTCAGATAGGAATCACCCAAATCAGATCGCGGTTCTTGAGATAGGAATCATCCAAATCCGATCCCGGTTCCTTCGTGCTAATCATCGATAAAAAGATGTTAAGTGGTTAATTACCATTCTAAGAATTTGTTCACTTTCTTTTATTTTGGAAAAACTTAAATATGATCTTTTAGAGCATCCGAGCTTTCCTTTCGATCTATTCCACCCCTCGCCTAAAAATAGAAAACATAGGTCAGGTAAGTTCAGGGCACCAGTTGCTCCATCTGTAACGTCTAGCCTTTTCTTACGCTTTAAATCGATGATAAACCACACACGTCAAACTTAAAACATACAAAAGGACGGATTGTTATGTGATAAATAAGAAAAGCAGAGAAGAAAAAAAAATAAAACAGAATCTTGCAGCGGAACGATAAAATATAATAATCAATATACAGTTCATAAAACTGTTTTACAAAACATTTGATTTTTCTTATACAATAAATATCAGAGTTCACATACCAAAGGATAATAACAATGCAGCGGAATAAAATGGTGTAGTGGAATAATATAGTAGACAATAGTAATATAAATCTTCGTCCTCGTCCTCCAAAGCTAAAGTCTTCGAATCCTCTTGATCGGGAAGCCACCAGAGGATACCACACAGGCTACGGGAGAAACCTAAACTCGTACAAGGCGCGATAAGATAGGTGACACGGCACAACTAGGCAATGCCAGGGTAGATATACCAATTACGCTTCCGGGTCGGTGGTAACGCGTAGCGCGCAGCTACCGCCCACCTCGAGCTACACCCCAAATAAAAAATCAAAGAGGCCACCGAATCAATCTAAAAGTCAAAGTATAATATCAAAGGGATGTGTCCAATCAAAGGTGCTACCTCATTAACCCGTCAATCACTCCTATTTTAGCCACCTTATGCCAACTGACAGGAGTCAGGTCCACGTATCTACCTTAAAGGAAACGCCGCCACCATCCTACTTTATTGTGGAATCTCCACTGCGTACACGGTTGTTAAAGTGGTTTTCGGAGTTGGCAGAGAGTATGACAACTTTCGATCCCGGTCTCTTCAACAACCAAACGTTGTTATAACACCACGGTCTTTTCAAAATAGTTTATACTTTAAACCATTAATATAATATCCATTTCAAAACCGTATGAATACGATATCATTTCTATTTTAAAACCCAAATCAATACGATATCATTTTTTCAAATATATCCTTTTCCAAAATCATAGCACTTTCAAATCTATATATCTTGAAACCCATAGCTTTGAAACATAACTTCAAATACTTAAATGGTTTAAATAATAAATTACCTTATATATTAAAATAGCTTCTTTAATTTCACAATTAAATTTCCAAATTCCGATTTGAACCTCCAATAGACCATTTCGAGTTTCCATATATTTCAAAGCTTTAAATATTCTACCATTTCAAAACGAATTCTTTGATAATCCCATATATATCAATTCAACTGCTATTATTTAGATTTGAAATGTTTACTTAATAAATTCAATATAATTTAAGTAAAACTTTTAACTTTAAACAACTGGATATACTTTCAATATATTAACTTGATATATTCATTTATCTCAACTTTATTTTCATTTAAATCACTTTAAACCAAATCAAGTTATAAGAATCATACCCTTTCAAATCTCCATTTTATTTAAATTTTCAAATCAAATTTTATTCAAGTACAATTCTTAAACAATTCAATTTAAACCAATATCATGTTTATCTTCCAACTTAAATTTCATTTAAGTCATTTAAAACTCTATATACACAATATCTTAAGTAGGTACTTAGCCATATAATATAAAACAATTAAACTCCATTATTAAACTCATTTTTATTAAACAATTTTATACATAGCTTCAATCCAAGATTTTATATATATATATAAATAATATGTATATAACGCCAAAATTTTAATATTTATTAAACCGCATATTCCTTTTCAAAACCATAGAAATCATTTTCGAAATATTATATATATAGACCGCGATGCCTGTATATAATTTTCTATCCTATGGTCAAGTGATACGGATATTTATCATTTCAATACGCAATTCAAAAATAAAAATGCGGTTATGTATCATTTCAAACCGCAATCCCGAATGAAATAAAATGCTTAACAACTTGCAGTTTAAAATAATATATAATACAACATCCATTCATCCATCATAAAATCATACATCCATCACAATCAACATACAAAAAAGCCAATCAATATCCATATATAACAGATAATAAAAAACAGATAATTGACTAGTAGTTATATTCAATAATAAATTAAATAACGATTAAATTTAAATAAATGCAATTAACTGAGATGATGATTAAAAATATACGAAAAAGTCATAAATAAATGCATAATCACAAACAAAATTTAGTTTAACAAACATAAGAAATTTTAGAAGTTGTGAGTGGGTTAAAACACTCACCATTGATTTTAGCCCATAAAATCCAAATATAAGCGCAAAACTCAACAATCTCCAAATTCAACTAAATCCATTTCATGTTGTCCGGAATTTAAATATGAATCCAACAGAAGAAATCGCACGTGAATTAAAGTTTATATGAAAAAGATATTCATGTTATAAGAAATATTATTAAAATAAAAATTATTATGCATAAAAAAATAAAAAAATAAACAAAATTTAATACTTACATTTTTCTTAAGATGAGGCTTCAAAAAAAGATTGAAGAACAACTAAGATGATGATAGGAATTGTAAGAAAATTGAAAAAAAATCATGTTTTATAAAAGAAAGCTTTTGGATTTGCAAGAATAAGAGCTTTCTGAATATGAGGTGTCAGGAGAAAGAAAATGTTAAAGAAGAAATAAGCTGTAGGTTATTTATAATTGGGTAATGAAGGTGGAGGGACGAAATAAACGTCACATTTTAATTTGAAAGCTTCAAGCTTTAATAATGCATAAGTAAATGTACGTAGGAATGAAAAAGTTTGAAAACGAAAGTAAAATTTTGTATACATGAAAATGAGGTGGAAAGAATTAAATACAACCTAAAAGTGCTCAGGTATTAAACAGATGGAGAAATAAACGGATCAAGTATTAATAGTAAGGTAACTATTTAAAATCGTTCGTGAAACAATTAATAATAAAAGATTTTGAAATTCAATTTTTTTTGAAACGTAACCAAATTAACTTCATTAACTCAAGTAATATTCGAATTTCTATGCACTTAGGTTTTTGTCTACGCATAATAAATTTTTATACTTAAAAATGAAAACATTTAATTTGTTTTTCCCAAAATGATCTCTTATTACCATTAAAACACCCTTTTTGTTTAACACAAAACGTGCATTTTTATTAAATCTATTAATTGCAATCACCGTTTTCTTTCCTTTTAATTGAAACATTTAAACTACATTAATTGGAATCACTTTCAAAGTAAAATTTTAAAATAGACAACTAAAATTCATGAAAAAGTAGAAAAACTGTTTATACACAAGAGTAATAAATAACTTACCGAAATATATTATTTTCCTATTCTTGTAATCAATTTGTAAGCTAAAACACAGTTCAAATAAACACATATTTCTTTCTTTAAAATCAATCATTCTATTCTATATTTTAATGAAATTAAACCTACATTCATAAATGAAACATTCATTTTATTTAATATAAATGTTCTTTTTATTAAATCAAACTTTCCTTATATTTTCACAAAACATAAGCTGCTTTTAATTTCACCTATTAATTTACAATTAGTATTCTCTCTCCTATTAATTAGAAATTTTCAATTACATTCATTTCAGTTGATTAAGTTTCAAAATGGACCAAATGAATGTAATGAGAAGTAAAACAAATTTTCCTATCTAATAGTAATTTAAACATATTTACATTATTGGATACAAATAGTAACTACATTTCTCACCAAATAGTAGTTACTCATCCCTACAATCAATCTTTCAGCTAACAAACATTTCAAAAAAATAAAATATGTTTACTCTTTTACAAAACTTATTCATTTATATTCTTTTATTTTGATTTACACTCCTTACTATTAAGGCAATCATTACATTATGGATACAATTAACATTTCTATTTCTTTTTATTACGTTCACACTACAATTATGGTCTTATTGCAAATTAATATAACATTTTGTTGACATTTATTTGAAATTGATCAGTTAAATTGGTAACAACACCAATTGTCACTGTTAATCCCTTTCTGAACAGCGACTCAATTATTCAAGGAAAGCACACGACGTAATAGATCACAACGCTTCAGCGACCTAACGACCTAAACATCCAAGCGAGCTAACATAGATATAAGACCTACAGGTAGTTAGCGTGGCAACAACTTAGCGACTTACTCGACCTAACGAGTTAACGACTTAAGCTACTCAACGGGTTACGACCTAGTGACTCAATGAAAAGCAACGACCTAACGAGCTAAGGGAAGAGCGACCTAGCGACTTAACGATCAAAGCGTCTCAGCGACCTAAGCGACCTAAGCGACCTAAACGTTTTAACGAGCTAATAGGCCCATAACTACACCAGAGCAAGCCGCATGTTCTTATGTCGTTTGACTATAGGTCGCACCGGCATTAGGTCGCTGCTACTCCTAAGCCTAACCTAGGTCGCTCTACTTTATGCCTCAATATATTTAAGTCGCTTTCCACTCCCATAGGTCGCTACGACCTACCAACCAAAGCAGTTGATCAAGCATAAACCTTAACCCGTCCCTGTTAGGTCGCCTGCAACCTACGACCTAACTCCTATGCGACCTGCGACCTATGACCTACTTCCAGATTTTCCCTATAAATACCCCACCTGCTCCACCTAGAAGAGGAATTTTGGATCATCTCTGGAACGCCAATACTTTGCTGTTTTCTCGACTCCTTTAACACTTCAAACACCGAAGACGCTTCAACAAACTTTGGGAAAGATCCAGCTCATTCAACATGAATTCAAAGAGCTTTTCTACATCGAAGTTCTAGCTACTCGTCTTAATCGTGTTGTAATTGAAGAATCATTGAAAACGTTGTAATCAAATTAGCAATAAAAGGGAATAAGTGGACGTAGGCTTTGACTTTAAGCCGAACCACTATAAAAACTATTGTCTCTTTACCATTTCTCTGCTATTTTCTACTTATTTTCAGTCCCCGTACCAACGGATGGTGCTTTCACTAACTCACAACTTACACCGGGGTGTTAGCGTACATTTTTTGCGTTAACATTTTTGATGCTTTCACTGAGAATTGAACTCAGGAGTGCTCTAACCATTGCTTCACAAAGATTTGTTGAACGACTTTCTTTAAGAACCAGAAGTTTGTCTGAAATTATGGCTCCTGGAAGAAAACGTAGATCTGCTAGATCTGGAAATGCACATGATAATACCGCCACTTCCCCCTCGTCAAGTCAAGCGGCTCCAAGCGCTGGAATCACAAGAGCAGAGTTGGATGCTGTAGTGTCTGGGTTGTATCAGCAAATGGAAGCTCAGAACACTTTGATGCTGGACAGGTTGAATGCTTTACTTGGAGTTAACCAACAACCAGGGAATAATGAAGAAACCTTCACTGAGGATGTTCATATTTCCCAAGGGAGAAGTATTCCTCAAAGGGCAACTGACGCCGCCAAAGGGGCACCTCCCCAAGCTGGAGGTCGAAGGCCCCAGCCAACTCTTCGTGAACGTTTGTCCAGGCAAACTTCCGAAAAAGTAGCTGATGTATGTCCCGTGGAACCTCTCAACGATGAGGAGTACCTCTCGGGAATGATCCGACAAATTATGAAGGAAAGCATGCAGAGGGATGAAGATGAGAATGACTGGGGGTTTGCTCCAAGCAAGACTCCTTTTACCGAGAGAATTCTGAAGGCGGAATTTCCAAAGAAGTTTGTTCGCCCCACTATTCCAGCTTATCGGGGGACAACCGATCCTAATCAGTTCCTATACAAGTACGACTGGCATATGACCGGGGCCAGAGCAACAGATGAAATCAAGTGCCTATACTTTCAGGTGTACTTGGAGGGAGTGGCCTTGCTTTGGTTCACAAAGTTTCTAGTCCGATCTGTGGATCAATTCTCTGACTTAACTCGAAAGTTCAAAGATCAGTTCAGGTTGTATGCTTCAAAGGCCAAGGATATAATGTCACTCTCCAGCCTGGAACAAAACCCCGGGGAGTCTATCAGATCTTTCTTAAACCGTTTCAACATAGCCATGGCCGAAGTTGATAATGCAGAGCCACGGATGATTTTGACTTACTTGATGCGGGCTATCAACAAATCGAGTGAATTTGGGAAATGGCTAAAGATGAAAGAGCCAAATTCACTTGAGAAATTCTATAAGAAGGCCGACGAATTTATGCGCTTGGAAAGCCTTCCCGTGCCAGCAAAAGCAGTCGTGGCCGAAATTGAGAATAACAATGTTGCTTCTAATAAAAAGGAATCTGGAGGACAGAAGAGGGAGAATGATGGTGGAAAAAAGCAGAAAGATGTGAAGAAAATCCGCTACTTTAAACCTTTAGATTTTACTCCCTTAACTGATACTCCAGAGAATATCTTTTTCGCCACCAAAGATGTCATCGAATATCCTAAACCACCTGTGATAAAGCCTGGGAAAAATGCTGTTCAAAATGGAAGATTTTGTCGGTTCCATAATCAACCTGGCCATGATACTAACGAATGTCGCCATTTGAAGAGTTTGATTGAAGAACTGCCGAGATAGAATAAACTGCAACAATATGTCAAGAGAAACAGAAATGACCCATCCTCATCTACTCAGGGCAACTAGTTCCCGCTCATCAATACGGCTCAGATGAAAGAACTGCAGCGCAGGGATCCGAGAGGCCTATCATTAATGTTCTCACAGAGGCCCCTCACCCAGCGGGTAGAAGTTGGGGTGAGATGGAAAGATATGCTCGTGCTTTGAGATAAGCCCCGGAGGGAGAAAATGTTTTTGTTCTGGAAGATGCTGCCATCTAGTCCCAAAGCATGACAGATGCCATAAATTTACAAAAAATCTCGAGAACACCTTCCACTGAGATAATACAGATGGTCGGTCTGTGGCCATTCGCTATTTGGGGGATTGATCTCATTGGGCCTTTGCCGATTCCTAAGTCCGGGATCAAATATGCTATTGTTGCTATTGATTATTTTACTGAATGAGCTGAATCTGAACCATTGGCTACCATTACCTCTAAAAAATGATAAATACTATGACTAAAAATATCATTTGCAGGCGATTCAAGATCCAAAAAAGCTTCTCGGTAGTGGCTCATTCGCAGGCAAACAGGCGAGTGGAAACAGTGAACAAAATTATCAAATCAACCTTCAAAAAATAGCTGGAAAAAGCAAAAGGTGGTTGGGTCGATAAGCTGCCACTAGCACTATGGGCATACAGAACTACCCACAAGACCGCGACTGCGCACACTCCGTTCTTATTAACATACGGATCAGAAGCAATGATTTCAGTGGAAATAGAGGTCCCCTCACACCGGAAATCCAATTCCAAGAGCTTGGAACAACAATCACTTGCGTCCATATTTTACTTAGAAGCTTTGCTTAAAATTGTAAAATGGTTATGGATGTATGATTCTTGTATTGTAAGCCATTGTAAAATCAGTGCGAATGAATAATAAGAACTTTAAAGTGGATGTAGGCCCAGTTCTTGGCCGAACCACTATAAATCTTGTGTTCTCTACTACTATAAAATGCCTGTTTCATTTCGATATGCAAATATCTTAAATGTATTGCTAAAATGTCGATTTAATATTGCAGGCTATAAAAGAAAAGCTTACCTATTCATCACATCACAAGGCTCAGCGATTCCTACAAATCACTCAACAATCGAATGTCAAGCCACAAAAAATTCCAAATTCAATTCCTACATAAGAAGTGCTTCTCACAAATGGTTGGTGATTCCACCGGAGGGGCACCTTCCCGAAGTGAAGGTTCCAGGCCCTTGCTAACTGATTGCGATCATTTGTGCAAACGAACATCCGATTAAATAGCTTGCGCCTGCTCCGTGGAATCACTTAACAATGAAATACACTTCTCTAGAAAAAAAAGCAAATAACTTGCAAACGAAGAGAACATGTGCTTGGAAACAACAAAGAGGAATCACTGAGAGGCAGATGGTGGAAAGGCATGGGAAAGCAGACAAAGAAACAGCCAAAACAGAATCTTGCCTCTCAACCAAGTTGGTGGAACCACCGGTGGGGCACCTTCCCAATGTGAAGGTTCCAGGCCCTTGCTAGTTAATTGTGATCATTTGTGCAAACGAACATCCAGTTAGGTAGCTTGCGTTTACCCCATGGACCCACTTAACTGTGAGATTCAACTTTCCAGGCGAATGGAGCAAAAAAGCCCTCTTCGAAGGCCCACTTCACCAGAGTTGAAGTGCCAAAGCCCTCTTCGGAGGCCCACTTCACCAGAATTGAAGTGCCAAAGCCCTCTTCGGAGGCCCACTTCACCAGAGTTGAAGTGCCAAAGCCCTCTTCGGAGGCCGGCTACCCTTGGTAAAAGGAAAAAACAAAGCCCTCTTCGGAGGCCCGCTACCCCGCATAAAGGAAAAAAAACCCTCTTCGGAGGCACGCTACCCCGCGTAAAGGAAAAAAAGCCCACTTTGGAGGCCCGCTACCCCGCGTAAAGGGAAAAAACAAAGCCCTCTTCGGAGGCCTGCTACCCCGCGTAAAGGGAAAAAAGAAAGCCCTCCTCAGAGGCACAAAAAAAGCCCTCTTCGGAGGCACACTTCTACTCTCAAGGGAAGATCAATTTCTCCATAATGAGAATATTCTTCCCCAAAAATCAAAGTGCCAAATCAAAGCCTTCTTTGGAAGCCCTATTCACCGCGTAAGAGAATTCACTTCTCAAAAAAGTGACCATCTCTGAAAGTTGAAGTGTAAAAACTCTTTCTAAAAAAGAAAAAGAGAGAGAAGACTTCTACTAGAGCAGAGTAATATTTCCCCAAAATGGATGAATTATTCTCCAAAATAAGAGTATAATTCTTCTCAAAGTGGAAGAATTGTTCTTCAAAGTAAAAAGTACAAGTCTTCTCAAGATGAAAAAGACTGCAATAAGCCGTGGTATGGGGGCAATACAATATAGATATATTAATAAAAGCAACGCTCAAACAACATACCACGAGCTCACTACAATATCACACAAAGAAAATAAAGAAACTTGTGCGAAAATAAAGAATAAATGCATTCACAAATATAGTCAAAAGATTGTACAAGTAAAAAGAATCATTTTATTCCATACCATAAAAGATTTGTATACATGTGCAGGTTTTAAAAAGCGGGGGCCGGTACCCATACAATCTTCGGTCGATACAAATCTTTGAATACAAGCAAAAAAGCAAAACAAGAAGGATAAAGCCGGACCCATTACTTCTTCTTCCCCCCGCCTTTGGAGCCCTCACCCGACTTAATGGTTAACTTCTTTCGGCTTGAACGAGTCGGGGAAAGAGGAGAAAGAGGTGTAATTAGGTCCTCTTCTGCTTTCTCATCACCAGCAGAAGTCTCCTTCCTTTTCTTTGAAACTCCACGCTTTCCCCTCTTCTTCGAAGAAGATTCGCTGCTCAAAGCCATAAGATCAATCAACTTTGTATCATCGGCGGTGAATTCCTCCGAGGTCCTCTCACCCTCCTCAAGTTCTTCGGCTTTCTGTTCTTGTGAAGCGGCCGGGTCATTTAAGCCTTGAAGAGCTTCTATTTGTTCTTCTTGTGACCCCGGTTGAGTAGCAGGAGGAGTAACATGGAGAGATGGTGGAGCAACAGCGGGAAGAGGCGAAGCCTGTACAACACTTGTTACTTGCACTACAAAAGAAGAATTAAACATCAGTATTTCTTGCAAAGAGGGGAGATAGTGGCACATCGAGGTTTAAGTAATAATCAAGAAGTTCATCAAGCTCATGTGAAGCAAACAAGTAGTCCACTTGAGCTAGGTCAGTGTTGAAGTTACCTAGAGAAGTTGGCTTTATCACGTCGATTTCGAAACCATGGGCTTCAATGTCTTCCTGGGACTCGGTGTGGGAAGTTGTAATTCGGTCTTGGCTTTGGCTGGAGGCGGAGAGTGAGAACTAGAGCCAGTAATATCGACGTCAACCTAAGCCGAAGGACAAGTCGGGTCGGTCAAAAGTGCCTTCCCTGAATGCTCTCCTTCCACCGCTTCGGCTCGTGCTTTGGCGAGTTGTTCTTTCCCTCTGGCAAGGGCAGCTTGACCCTCATCATCCAAAAAATTAGCCTTGAGACCCTCCTCAGCATAGCCGGTGCCTTTAAGCATTTCAATTGCTCCTTCCCACACTTCGGCCAGGGTAATTTCATACTTTAGACCCAGAAATGAAAGACTGCCTCGCCCCAAGACGCTGTGAATGTAAAAATCGAATAAAGTGGAGCTGATATTGGCCTTAGTCTCCTCATGAGACTGTTCAGCTGCTGCTTTTCTAGCAATGGCCTCGTTGCGCTCCTTTTCAACTCTGGAAAGCTGAGCTCTTAACATTTTAATCTCCATGTCTTGGGAGCTAGTCTTTTCCCACAACTGAGCAACATCAGTGCGTTAGCTTTCCACAATTTTCTGCTGTGCCTCAAGTCTAGCCTCAGCATCTCGTTGACTAGCATGAGCATCTCTTACTTGCTTTTGAAGCACCTCTTCCTTTTGAGTATAAGAAGTGGAAGAGGTAGCAAGGTCATCTTTAAGTTGCTTGACTTCAGCTTCGAGTTTCTCATTATATGCGGTGATATTTTTCATCTCCGTGTTGTGCTGGTCAAGAACTTTTTGCCATTCAGATTTATCACTTTCCATGGTTAGCATAGCTTCGAGGTTTAAACGGTTCACTCTTTGAAGCTCATCGACTAGCTTTTGCCACCCGGACATCCTTTCAATGTCAAGCTTAACACCATCAAGATTTCTAAGCATAGCCTGCTTGTCAATAGGAACCAAGTCCAAATCAAAGCGTACTCCTTTTAAACACCAGTTTGGAAACCGGCTTTGGAGTGCAGGCGGAACATTCTCAACTTGATACGTAGGCCTATTAATAATTGTCTGAATCTCAGCTCTTTTAAGGGCCGGGGAGCTAGAAGGGATAGCTAAAGAAATAGAAGTAGCGGGCACATTAGAGATTTCAACTAAAGATTTTTCACGAGGCTTGGCCCGCTTGCTGGACGCTTCAGTATCATAACTCTTCCCTTTATCTCGTGAGACTTTCTTTTATGGGAGTCATCATCCCTTGGGTGAGAGTCATGGTGGTCATCCCTTCTTCCGTACCGCTCCTCATAAGCCTGCCTCTCGCGAACTTTCCTGGCAGCTCTTTCTTCGTCGGTTTCCCTAGGGCAAGAAAATAGCACCTGGGATCGTAAGAATCGCGTCTCCTATAGCGTTGAAAGTCATCGTAATACGAACCACTGCGCCCCATAGGAGAACCTGAAAGTGAAAAAGAGACATAGTTTAGAAATCTTCGAAATAGAGAAGCTAAGTGCACATAATTGCCAAAATATCCTAAGTGTGTGTGATGTGCGAACTACACGCGTCGAGCTACAAACCACTCTTCGGCTTGGGAGTAATGTCGACTTTAGCAACAGGCGTCAACTCTTGGGTTAACAAAGTTGGTCGCAAGGTGGATGTCACTTCCACTGCTGGAGAAACAAGTTTAGAAGCAGTGGTATCATCTTTGAAGAGCTCATGTGAAGTCACCACTAGGTCACTCAGCCCTCCGAAAATGTCATCACCATCATGCCTAGCGGAACTCTTTTTCTCAGCTCCCTCATCAGCAGCCTTCCCGGAATGTTGAGGAAGTTCCTCTTCTTCGATAACCGAGGGAAGTGTAAACTTGCCAGATGACCCAACACCGTCAACAGGAGTAGAACATTTCACCAATGAGGCCTCTGCAATAGGTTCCTTCGGTGCAAGTTCCTTTGCGGGAACCGGGGCATCTGACATCTCTTCTTGAGAACAGGGGGCATCACGAAGCTGAGTGAATCGAGAAGAGTGCAAAAGTCTGAATTGATGCAAAAATTCGTCCTTCAATAAGAACTTAATGCTTCTCTTCTCGACTGCCATGGCACTTAGTCTTTCAAAAGTTGACTTGTGGCTGGAATCTTTAGAAGGAGGAGGTAGTGCTGTAAAAGTAAAGAATGAAGTTAACACTTGACAACTCGGTTTTTGAAAAGCTCAGAAATGGAAAGAACGAAGATAGGCAATCTTACTTCCTACTCTCCAGATGCCGTAGAATCCCGAAGAACAACGAACAAAGAAAAATTGGTTCAAAAACCTGTGGGCGCTTTCAGGAAGATCAGTAACCAGTTTATGGTTTCTTGCGCTCCTCACAAGAGTAATAGAAGGATGATCTTTGTTCTTCGCAAATGTGCACAAATAGAAAATCTCTTCAAAGCTCGAAAGACGGTCGAGCGTCCTCCTGAACAGTACACACAATCCCATCAAGATGGCGTAGCCATTAGGGTGTAACTGGAAAGGAGAGATAGTTAATCGAAGAAGGAGCATTTGAAGAAAATCATTGAAGGGGGGAATAGCTCCGTTCAAGCACATTTGACGATTAACTGCAACAAAGCCAGGGGTGGCCTATCGGCAGTGTCGTTTACTCCTGGAAGTAGGGCATCCGCTTCAGCGATGCCAAATTGAGTACATAACTGAATGAAAGCCCGTTGGCTCAATGAAGTTGTAACTCTCTCTGGAGGATTCTCTAAAGGATCAGCTATAGGAAAGACTCCTTCGGTCTGCTCTATCATCTCTTCTTGTATTTGTTGAGAAGTCATTCTACACAAGGAACTGGATATTCAAATATGAAGGCGCACGTTTCCTAAAAGTGTGAAGTGTTGTGCAAAACTAATGAAAAGAAAAGAAAATATAACTGGAGTTAAACTAATTGGCATTTGTCAATTATAAAGTTTCAGGCTTGTTATTTTAAGTCCAAGTACAATATTGATGCAAGCAGATCGGCTTTAGTTGATTAATTTAGCTTTGCTTTAATACTTCACTTGAACTTGTTAATTCACAACACTTCATTCGTGTAATTCAATTAAGTTGATTATTCTTTATCGACTAATCTGTCATTCGATGTGGGCAGTCAGTGGCAGTATATTCGCCCTATTTTTCTGCAAATGTTGTGTTTGGCAGGTTGTTAGCTTAAAAGTTAATTCAATCTGTGGAAAAATGCAACATGTTAAAGCAGTTTATCCTGGCAGTTCAAGTTAAAAATTCAATTAAGTGCTGTCAAATTTTACAAGTGATCAAATCCAAACGGCTTAGCATAGGTCGAAGCTTCCTTAAGTCGCTCAGTGCAAGTTATGGAGTTCATTATTCATGCTCCTAAGAGTTAAAGTTATGCTGCAGGATAAGGCATAAGGCTTCAGGTCAAGACAAGGCATATTTGTTTAAGTGTTAGCTCGTTCGGGTATGTCCGTGACCTAAAGGTTATGTCGCAAAAAGTTAAGTCGCCCAGGTCACAGTGCGACCCAAAGATAGGTCGTTAAGAGGGTTATCCCATCCGAAGAAGTATGCTATGCAAGTTAAGTCGCAAGGCTCTTAGGTCGTTTGACTCATTAGGTCGCTCTTGAAGTAGCTCGAAAATGCCAAACTTTCTCCCATCAAAAAATCCTAAGTCCTGCTCTCCACTCACACGTTGCCACTTCTCCACCTCCCTTGCCTCACTAGAAATGCCATGGCATAACCTAAAATCCACTAACCTGTTAACCAAATATCTCTTCGTCTCCTCCAAACACCTAAAACCTCATCGCCTCCTCCAAATTTCCAAAGAACCATTGTTTACTCCACAAATTCAAACACTCACCAATTAAATCTATGAAACCCTAAGCCAATTCATTTTAAAAGCAATTTCCAACGATTCGACGAAAATCGGAGGGTGAATCAGAATATAGTCTTATAACATGATAATGAAAATTGTATAGAGCTGATTATGGAGGAATCGATGGTAAACGTGACGGATAGATGATCGGAATTACCTAAATTTGCTGTTGGAATCAACGATTAGGGATGAAGAGGAGAGGATTTCGTGTTAACTTCTGAGCTCGAATGCAACAATGGCGGCAAAGTATAAGCAATAAAGTGAAGTGGACGAAGTGGTTTAACTTCTTATATAGGAGAAAAGAGGAGAAGACGAATAGGCGAGCGAGTTAATGAGCTTCTTGAGTCGCCCACGACCTAGCAAAGTTGAATCGAAGCACACGACCTATAACATAGGCGTATACTTCGAGGGGCAAGTGTTAATCCCTTTCTGAACGGCGACTCAATTATTCAAGGAAAGCACACGACTTAACAGATCACAACGCTTCAGCGACCTAACGACCTAAACGTCCAAGCGAGCTAACATAGATATAAGACCTACAACGAGTTAGCGTGGCAACAACTTAGCGACATACTCGACCTAACGAGTTAACGACCTAAGCTACTCAACGGGTTATAACCTAGTGACTTAATGAAAAGCAACGACCTAACGAGCTAAGGGAAGAGCGACCTAGCGACTTAACGATCTAACGATCTAAGCGTCTCAGCGACCTAAGAGACCTAAACGTTTTAACGAGCTAATAGGCCCACAACTACACCAGAGCAAGCCGCATGTTCTTATGTCGTTTGATTATAGGTCGCACCAGCATTAGATCGCTGCTACTCCTAAGCCTAACCTAGGTCGCTCCACTTTATGCCTCAATAAATTTTAGTTGCTTTCCACTCCCATAGGTCGCTACGACCTACCCACCAAAGCAGTTGATTAAGCATAAACCTTAACCCTTCCCTGTTAGGTCGCCTGCAACCTACGATCTAACTCCTATGCGACCTGCGACCTACGACCTACTTCCAGATTTTCCCTATAAATACCCCACCTGCTCCACCTGGAAGAGGAATTTTTGATCATCTCTGGAACGCCAATGCTTTGCTGTTTATCGACTCCTTTAACACTTCAAACACCGAAGACGCTTCAACAAACTATGGGAAAGATCTAACTCATTCAACATGAATTCAAAGAGCTTTTCTACATCGAAGTTCTAGCTACTCGTCTTAATCGTGTTGTAATTGAAGAATCATTGAAAAAGTTGTAATCAAATTAGCAATAAAAGAGATTAAGTGGATGTAGGCTTTGACTTTAAGACGAACCACTATAAAAATTGTTGTATCTTTACTATTTCTCTGCTATTTTCTGCTTATTTTCAGTCCCCGTACCAACGGGTGGTGCTTTCGCTAACTCACAACTTACACCGGGGTGTTAGCGTACCTTTTTTGATTTAACAGTCACCATTATACATTTTGTAATATTTGTAAGCTAATTCTTTACAAATAATTCAATTTGATTTGCTTTCCATTTATTATTCTATCAATTTCATCTTATGGTATAATTATCATGATTTATATCTTAGTGCGCTAAAAGTTCCCAATTTCATCTAATATCAGCTAACATAGTAACTAATCTCATTAAATTGCAAAATTTGATTTCCAATTCTATTTAATAGACTAAATAAATATGTAACCCGAAATAATTGATACCATTAAATTTTTATTTCATTTATAAGTTTATTGCTTACACAAATGCTACCCTTAGTTTCATAACACTAATCCATTCCATTTCCATTTATTATACCCTATTTTATTAGTAAGTCACCATTTTAAATTATAAATTTACCTTTTATATCTCATTATAAATAAATGCATTTCATTTTTAACATTTACTCTAATATAAATTATAAAATCTTTATTTCTTCCTAAATTTAATTACCAAATCTTAATTAAATTAACCAATTTTTTAATCAAAATTTACAGGTCATTACACTCTCCCCCACTCAAAACTTTTCTTCCCCGAAAAGGAAAAAGGAGGGAAAAGAATGAATTATGTAATCAATATCTTATTCAAAATATTAAATTTATAAATAAAAATTTTACAAATTTAATAATTTAAATAAAATATATCAATTTACAACCATAAATCTTTTTATACTCAAGATTTTCAAAATTTTCTAAGTCCAAAATTTACGAATTTTTTTTGGCAGAGTCTCCTTTGTACGGAGAGTCTTGGAAGAAAATATAATATCAAATATAACAATATAAAACATATATTTTCCCAAATAATATATAACCCAACAAGGGAAAAATAATATAATAACGCTATAAAGTCGTAATCAGAGAACGTACCTATTTGTCGGGAAACTAACGCTTAATTATGAAACTAAAAGCAGTAGCAATTGATTCCATAACCTGCATTTCTCTTATATAATCTAACAAGCGTTAATAATTATAAAAATGAATTATTTAAAGTTG
Source organism: Allium cepa (assembly GCA_030765085.1). Lineage (NCBI taxonomy): Eukaryota > Viridiplantae > Streptophyta > Magnoliopsida > Asparagales > Amaryllidaceae > Allium > Allium cepa. The sequence goes on along the minus strand of CM060931.1, from coordinate 748,787,594 downwards.
TTTCAATCATAAACAAACAAATCAATATCAACAACAACAATCACTTGCAACCACAGCATACACCCATCATATAGAATCAACACAATTCAACTACCCATCCATCTCAAACAAAACAAATTGTTGTTCAGGTTCAAAACTTTAAATCTTCCAGAATGAAGAATAAACTACTAAGTGCACCGTTTACTCAACAGTCTTCGATGGAACCAAATAGGTTATTTAAACATCCAAACAAATTTAAAGTATTCTTACCCAAACAACTATAAACCAAAACAAACAACAAATCCAAACAATAAATTAAGTTCATCCTTATTAATTTCATTTCATAACCTTTATTGTTTGATTTCCTTTTTTTTTTCATTTAATGATTTCTTTTAATTCACATATATTACTTGCAAATTTTCATTTTCGTTTATTTATGTATTAGCATTACATTCATTCATTTCTCAATTTCATTTACTTATTTAGCGCTTACATTTCTATTATATTTAATTATAGTAACATTTCAATTACAACTTAAGTTTATAACTCTATAACATCAATTCTTATAAATAAAAGCAATTTATTAAATACTTTCATTACCTACTTTTACTTGTACAATTTCTATTACATTTTTTTATTAAACATTTCAACTTTTAATATTCCGTAGGTTATATATATGTTTTTAAGGATGTAATTTGAAAGTTATACAAGTTTATTCTATTTCGTCTAATTAATTTAATGTTCAATAATTATATCCTTTATTTCATAGGTTACAATTTTAAATTTCATTTAATACCATTTATAACCTAGCATTAAATCTATTTTTTTTGTTTCAATTATTAGTTAAATTCCATTTTACTAAAGCAATTAAAACCATTAATTAATGGAAACTAAAGAATTTAAATTCCGGGTTTAATTTCAAATCATTTTAAAATTATAGATGAATGTATACTTACAGTTTTATATATATATATATATATATCCCATTATATTTGAAACAATTTTAAATTTATATTGGTTTATCAAAATAAATCTGTAGTGAAACTACTATAGTGGCCTTCCCACTTCGAAACTCGAAAATGAATGTCGATGATGCGGCCGCCATCACCGAAATTATTTTCCAGCGATAAAGAGGGAAGTGCAGAACTTAAATTTTCCAAAATCTTTTTTCCAAAATAATTATTTCAATTTATATTGAAATATTTATATCAGAAATTACTTCTAAATAATGTCACTATTATATTCCAAAATCATTCGAAAGAAATATTCAAAACCCCGAAACTTAAGTTCTAAATTTCCAATTTTATTTATTTTATTTTCAATCTTATTTCAACTATCATTTATAAATTTCATTACCTAACAACCAATATATTGCAATCAAATATAACCTTTATAAAATATTTTATATAGAAAATATAATAGGCAAAAATTATTTCATTCACCTGTATTAAAAACAAATATTATGTTGGTCTGTCCTATTAAGTGTTTAGAAATCCCTATTGATGTCATAGCGTCCCATGCACCAACCAGAATTTATAAATACAAAACGGAACAGATTAACACAATATCAAAACCTTTTTTTATAACACTAACAAATACGCTCTCTCATATATATACACTCAACGACTCCCATAGGGTATAATTACCCTATTAATAAAGAGTCAGACCCCACAAAGCTAAGGTTTATCACTAAACCAAAGCTCTGATACTAGTTGTAACGTCCAGCCTTTTCGTACGCTTTAAATCGACGATAAACCACACACGTCAGACTTAAAACATACAAAAGAGTGGATAGTTATGGGATAAATAAGAAAAGCAGAGAAGAAAAAAAACAAAACTGAATCTTGCAGCGTAACGATAAAATATAATAATCAATATACAATTCATAAAACTGTTTTACAAAACATTTGATTTTTCTTATACAATAAATATCAGAGTTCACATACCAAAGGATAATAACAATCCAGCGGAATAAAATGGTGTAGTGGAATAATATAGTAGATAATAGTAATATAAATCTTCGTCCTCGTCCTCCAGAGCTGAAGTCTTCGAATCCTGAAATGGTCAGGCTGACCTGAGCGAATTGAAAAGACAAAACACTCGAGTCAGAACTAAAATATCTTATGTGAGTTAAATTAACAGAAATAAATATGAGTGAAGTAACTTAAGAGATGCTCAGGATTCACATCTCCTAAGGATCCGTAAAACTATTTACTATGAAGTAATATTTCACTATTATAATAATGTCTAATAGTAAAATAAACCTACTTTTTTCTTAGCATTAAGGGGTTACCCATATAGCCCTTAACACGTAATAGTCCCAGTAGACCATCCAATATCATGGTCCCTCCTGATCGGGAAGCCACAGAGGATACCACATGGGCTACGTGAAAAATCCAAACTCGTACAAGGTGCGATAGGGTAGGTGACACGACACAACTAGGCAATGCCAGGGTAGATTACCAATTACGCTTCCAGGTCGGTGGTAACGCGCAGCTACCGCCCACCTCGAGCCACACCTCCAAATAAAAAAAATCAAAAGTGGCCACCAAATCAATCCAAAAGTCAAAGTATAATATCGAAGGGATGTGTCCGATCAAAGGTGCTACCTCATTAACCCGTCAATCGCTCCTGTTTTAGCCACCTTATGCCAACTCACGGGAGTCGGGTCCACGTATTTATCTTAAAGGAAACACCGCCACCATCCTACTTCATTCTGGAATCTCCACCGTGTACACGGTTGTTAAAGTGGTTTTCGGAGTTGGCAGAGAGTATGACAACTTTCGATCCCGGTCTCTTCAATAACCACATGTTATTATAACACCGCGGTCTTTACAAAATAGTTTATACTTTAAACCATTAATATAATATCCATTTCAAAACCATATGAATATGATATCATTTCTATTTTAAAACCCAAATCAATATGATATCAATTTCTCAAATATATCCTTTTCCAAAATCATAGCACTTTCATATCTATATATCTTGAAACCCATAGCTTTGAAACATAACTTCAAATACTTAAATGGTTTAAATAATAAATTACTTTATATATTAAAATAGCTTCTTTAATTTGACAATTAAATTTCCAAATTCCGATTTGAACCTCCAATAGACCATTTTGAATTTTCATATATTTCAAAGCTTTAAATATTCTACCATTTAAAAACGAATTCTTTGATAATCCCATATATATCAATTCAATTGCTATTATTTAGATTTGAAATGTTTAATTAATAAATCCAATATAATTTAAGTAAAACTTTTAACTTTAAACAACTGGATATACTTTCAATATATTTAACTTGATATATTCATGTATCTCAACTTTATATTCATTTAAATCACTTTAAACCAAATCAAGTTATAAGAATCATACCCTTTCCAATCTCCATTTTATTTAAATTTTCAAATCAAATTTTATTCAAGTACAATTCTTAAATAATTCAATTTAAACCAATATCATATTTATCTTCCAACTTTAATTTCATTTAAGTCATTTAAAACTCTATATATACAATATCTTAAGTAGGTACTTAACCATATAACATAAAACAATTAAACTCCATTATTAAACTCATTTTTATTAAACAATTTTATACATAGCTTAAATCCAAGAATTTAACTATATATATACACATAAATAATATGTATATAACACCAAAATTTTAATATTTATCAAACCGCATATTTCTTTCCAAAACCATAGAAATCATTTTCAAAATAATATATATAGACCGTGGTGCCTGTATATAATTTTCTATCCTATGGTCAAGTGATACAGATATTTATCATTTCAATCCGCAATTTAAAAATAAAAATGCGGTTACGTATCATTTCAAACCGCAATCCCGAATGAAACAAAATGCATAAAAACTTGCAGTTTAAAATAATATATAATACAACATCCATTCATCCATCATAAAATCATACATCCATCACAATCAACATACAAAACAGTCAATCAATATCCATATATAACTGACAATATAAAACAGGTAATTAACTCGCAGTTATATTCAAAAATAAATTAAATAATGATTAAATTTAAATAAATGCAATTAACTGAAATGATGATTAAATATATATGAAAAAGTCGTAAATAAATGCATAATCACAACAAAATTTAGTTTAACAAACATAAGAAATTTTAGAAGTTGTAAGTGGGTTAAAACACTCACCTTTGATTTTAGCCCATAAAATCCAAATAGAAGCGCAAAACTCAACAATCTCCAAATTCAACTAAATCCATTTCGTGTTGTCCGGAATTTAAATATGAATCCAACAGAAGAAATCGCACGTGAATTAAAGTTTATATGGAAAAGATATTCATGTTATAAGAAATATTATTAAAATAAAAATTATTATGCATAAAAAAATAAACAAAATTTAATACTTACATTTTTCTCAAGATGAGGCTTCAAAAAAAGATTGAACGACAACTAAGATAAGGATAGGAATTGTAAGAAAATTGAAAAAAAATAATGTTTTATAAAAGAAAGCTTTTGGATTTGTAAGAATAAGAGCTTTTTGAATATGAGGTGCCAGGAGAAAGAAAATGTAAAAGAAGAAATAAGCTGTAGGTTATTTGTAATTGGGAAATGAAGGCGGAGGGACAAAATAAACGTCACATTTTAATTTGAAAGCTCCACGCTTTAATAATGCATTTGTAAATGTACGTAGGAATGGAAAAGTTTGCGAATGAAAGTAAAATTTTGTATACATAAAATGAGGTGGCAAGAATTAAATACAACCTAAAAGTGCTCAGGTATTAAACAGATGGAGAAATAAACGGATCAAGTATTAATAGTAAGGTAACTATTTTAAATCGTTCGTGAAACAATTAATTTTTTTTGAAACGTAACCAAATTAACTTTATTAACTCAAGTAATATTCGAATTTCTACGCATTGAGGTTTTTGTCTACGCATAATAAATTTTTATACTTACCTTAAAAATGAAAACATTTGATTTGTTTTTCCCAAAACGATCTCTTATTACCATTAAAACACCCTTTTTGTTTAACACAAAACGTGCATTTTTTTATTAAATCTATTAATTGCAATCACCGTTTTCTTTCCGTTTAATTGAAACATTTGAACTACATTAATTGCTATCAATTACAAAGTTAAATTTTAAAACAGACAACTAAATGCATGAAAAAGTAGAAAAATTGTTTATACACAAGAGTAATAAATAACTTACTGAAATACATTATTTTCCTATTCTTGTAATCAATCTGTAAGCTAAAACACAGTTCAAATTAACACATATTTCTTTCTTTAAAATCAATCATTCTATTCTATATTTTAATGAAATTAAACCTACATTCATAAATGAAACATTCATTTTATTTAATATAAATGTTCTTTTTATTAAATCAAACTTTCCTTATATTTTCACAAAACATAAGCTGCTTTTAATTTCACCTATTAATTTACAATTAGTATTCTCTCTCCTATTAATTAGAAATTTTCAATTACATTCATTTCAGTTGATTAAGTTTCAAAATGGACCAAATGAATGTAATGAGAAGTAAAACAAATTTTCCTATCTAATAGTAATTTAAACATATTTACATTATTGGATACAAATAGTAACTACATTTCTCACCAAATAGTAGTTACTCATCCCTACAATCAATCTTTCAGCTAACAAACATTTCAAAAAAATAAAATATGTTTACTCTTTTACAAAACTTATTCATTTATATTTTTTTTGTTATGATTTACACTCCTTACTATTAAGGCAATCATTACATTATGGATACAATTAACATTTTTATTTCTTTTTATTACGTTCACACTATAATTATGGTCTTATTCCACATTAATGTAACATTTTGTTGACATTTATTTGAAATTGGTCAGTTAAATTGGTAACAACACAAATTGTCACCATTATACATTTTGTAATATTTGTAAGTTAATTCTTTACAAATAATTCAATTTAATTTGCTTTCCATTTATTTATCTATCAATTTCATCTTATGGTATAATTATCATGATTTATATCTTAGTGCGTTAAAAATTCCCAATTTCATCTAATATCAGCTAACATAGTAACTAGTCTCATGAAATTGCAAAATTTGATTTCCAATTCTATTTAATAGACCAAATAAATATGTAACCCAAAATAATTGATACCATTAACTTTTTATTTAATTTATAAGTTTATTGCTTACACAAATTTACCTTTATTCCTAACACTAATCCATTCCATTTCCATTTCCATTTATTATACCCTATTTTGTTAGTAAGTCACCATTTTAAATTATAAATTTACCTTTTATATCTCATTATAAATAAATTCCTTTCATTTTTAACATTTACTCCAATATAAATTATAAATTTTTTATTTCTTCCTAAATTTAATTACCAAATCCTAATTAAATTAACCAATTTTTTATCAAAATTTACGGGTCATTACACCATCCCCAACCTTATTTAAACACCTTTTTTTATCTTCCCAGATCTAACATGCAGGAAAAATCCACCGTTCATTTCCGCATACTCAATTTGTTAATACATTCAATATTTTTAACTTTTTGTTTATGCGGTATAATCTATCCCTCTTAACCATTTATTCAAACTCTTATTAAAACTTCCAAACCATATTTGCATTACTTAATTATTTCTTTAAAATCATTCACAAAAGATTTAGGAAGGAATTGTTAAGTTTAAACTCATATTCAAAAGGTTATAGAATTCGCAGCATAAAAGTGCTACGGAAAGTGCCATATACGCTTATTTGATTTAAACAACTTTTTAATATTTGAAAATTCATATTTTCCATTTCAGACCGCGTTTAAACCAAATTAATAGATTTATCAAATTTATTTCATATTTTTAATCATTTAAAAATATCATTTATAAAGAAATCCCTTTTTGGATTTCGAACTGCAAAACCGTGATATTTTTAGAAAATTGTTTTGGAAATATTTCAAACTATACTTGATGAAATCTTGATTTTCTTTCTTCGTTGGAAAACTATTATCATCTTGGACCAAAGAATTTTTATCTCGAAGAAATTCGACTTATAAATCATTCTCTACATTAGTTTGAAGTTACGGGTCAAAATTTACGAACTACTGTTACACGACAAGCTCAATTTTGACCAATTTTAAGAATTGCTTCAGAATTTGTCCGAAACACTTCAATTTGTTTTAAACCATATTTCAAACTATTTTAACACATTTAAAACATTATTTTCATCATTTCAAACTCATTTTTCATTTCATTTCATTTTATAATATTTTATTATTATTATATCATTTTTAACCTTTTTAGATTATTTTAAAACCATTAAGAGGCTAAATAATTTCTATACATACATTTATATCGATTTAAATTCTTATTAAATTAACTATGGTTAATTTCTAATCATTTCTCTTATCATTTATCAAACAAGTTATCAACCACATAAACAATCATATAATCAACCAATTTTGCATCCAAGTTATTAAACATTCAAACAATTTATCAAAGGTTTTAATGGACATAATAAAATAGTTATAAGGATGATTTAACTTTGAATAAATACTGAGTACTCAGACTTAGTTCCACTCCACCAATCTTTTACGTAGATTCCCGAATTGATTCTGGCAGCACTTCCTTCTCTTTTTCTTGCTTCGAAGCTTCCCGATCTCCATTCTTCTTCTTGATGTGCTTGACCTAGGCTATGTAGGGACCGATCATGCTCTTGGGAGGTGTTGCTCATGGCTTGAGGGTGAGGGGGTGTGGCTGTGGGTTGTGGAGGTGAAAAGGTGGAGTTTGCACTTGGTTTTGAGGTGGAATACTTTATTTTTCTTATATTTTTATTTTATTTTCCTAAGGCATGGAAGCCATTGGGGGAGCTTTTAGAAAGCTTGAGAAAGGAAGAAGTGTAAAAAGTGAGAAAGTGGATGCTTATTTATAGAAAAAGTTTTGGATTAAAATAATATTTTGTAAAAAGACCAAAATATCTTTTACTTACTTTTTAAGCAACCTTATTTTTTCAACACTTAACATCACATTTCAAATCATTACTTTATGCCATTTTCACTTAAATATTAGGTAAAGAATATAATAATTATGTTTGATTTGATTTGATGTTTACCTTTTGCTTTGAAATGACATGTTTGTCTTTTTGTGCTTACTTTTTATTAATTACATTCTAGAATTTTCTAAGTATGTTTAGTAAAAGTAAACTTGATTAGTGAATTAACTAATGCTAACACTATTTGAATATATATTCCTATATAAGAAAATAAAAGTGCGACGACATTGCGATAACTTTTAATCGACAAAACTTTGATTTTCGATAAAATGTTTTACGGTCATATCTCGACAATTTTGTTTAACTATTTGTAACGACCCACTATTTTGGACCATTCAAATCGACAATAAAACCATACATGTCCGACTTGAATAATTCAAAATACCGAATTGTTAATTAAAATTTGGCAAAACTCAACATATATAGTAAATAAATCATCACAGATCACAGACACAGAGTAATATAATGCAGGGGAATAGTTAAAGAATAGTAGTTCATGAAGCTACTATATACATTGGAGTTAGAAATAAAATACAACTGAATATCTTAGATGTAGTAAAGTCTCTAGTATGCACAGATGACTTCTCTGAACAAATCAACAGGATGACTGAAAGGATAGATAGCTGGATCTTCAAGCAAGGCTCCAACTTCGAAGGCGAGTCTCAAATGCTGTATCACTCAGTCTGACCCGAGCGTAAAGCAAAACACAAAACACTCGAGTCAGGATTAACATTCTTATATCAATAAATCCAACTCAAGTGAAATATCAACTGAAATACAAATAACTTAAAGGATGTTTGAAATAACCATCCTCTAAGGGTCCATGGAACTATCTACAGGGTAGAAATATACGCTATAACACCGTGGTCATTTCAGCTTAATTTATACTTCAAAACCAAATCTCATTTTCACTTCAAATATCTCTATATTTCCCAAAATAGTATTTATATATACTAAATAATTTATATAGTAAAGTATTTTCAATTTCCTTAACTTAACAAATCGTTCCAACATCAACCCGACCTTCCCATTCAAATTAAATTCAATTTAAATTCAACTCAATTTCTAAAATAACCACTTAAATTTTATCGATCTCAAATTCGGATTTATAATCACAAATACCCTTTTATATTCCATATATTTCAAAACTTTAAGTATTCAACGTTTCATCTAAATTTTCATTCAATTTAGTTTTCTAAATGATAAATTCAAATTTAGTTCAACCTAAATTTTCATTTTAATTCAATTTAGTTGGTAAATAACAAATTCAACTACGTTGATTTCAAATACAGATCTAAATCTCAACGTAAACCATTTAAATTCCAATATAGTTCAAGGCTTTAATATTTAAATGTTCTAGATAACAGTTTCATATAGATCTCGATTTAACCTCATTATTATTTAGTCTTCAAATACTCCCTTATTAGATTCAATATCATTTAAGTAACCTTAAATTACAATTTACTCAATATTTTCTTTAATTTATTTAAACGTGAAATATTCATTAAATCACTTAAATGAAAAATCCAGTTATAATATCATACCTTTTAAATTTCCCATTCAAAAATTTGAAATCGATTTAATTAAATAAATCCTTATTTAAATACCATCTTAATAAACCCAAATTTATCTCTCAATCTTAATTATTCAATTGATTACAAGAGAATCTATTTGAAATATAGATTTACATAAATACTTAAGCATATTATATGTATTAAATCAATCTAATTTAAATCAAATATTACTACTAAATCTATATATATACAATTTTCATTTATATAATATCTTAAGAATCAAATTTATTAAACCATATATTTCTTTCCAAAATTATAGCAATTATTTTCAAAATATTTATGTGGACCAACTGTGTCTGTATATATATCCTATTATATAGTCTAGTGCTACGGATATTTATCATTTCAATCCGTACACTAAATATTTACGGGTGGATATCATTTCAACCCGTAATCCCAAATTCAATTAAATGAAAATCGCTTGGGTTTATCATTTCAACCAATAACGATTTCTAAACTACACAGGGAACTTGCAGAGTGATAACAGAAAATACAATAAAATAACAGGCCTATATCATCAATAACAATATAATATAAACAACAGGATATGGTGTCATATCCCGCAGGTGAACAGTTACAGATAATAGCATATATAACAAATTTAAATAACTACAGCAGCATATTTCAATTGTCGTTTCAATTGAAATCAAATTTAATGACTAAAAGAATTTTAATCGTGAGTGATTGCTCACCTTTCGAGGCTAGAGAGATTTAAAATGGGTTATGGATCCAAGAACGAATTTCCAAAATGAACAAGATTGGCACGAATAGGACGAACAGAGCTGATAAATAGAGATCGATGAAAATAGATTAAAAAATACTTGATGTAGTCCGAAACAAAATATATAAAATCCCAAAATATTATTTGCTTAACTAATATTAACTTTGAGACTCATTAAAATTATATACATACGTTTTCCAAAAATATAAATAGTTTAGAAACAACTATTGACCATATGTTCTGTATAATCAACATATATCCATTATACATTTAAACTAGACTATATTTAAATTATACTATGTATAGTAATGTAATATAGTATACAGTACACTTATTACAATACACGTTAAGACTATAAATATAATATTTAACAATACACTTATAACAAAATATGTGACTGTAAAATTTCAGTTTTAATATAAACACAGAGAACAACCTTATATATTTATTAATATTCAGTTATATAAAAACTCTTGCTATATATTTATATTCAAAAGCTAATAACATAACTATACTGCAAACATATATGTAGTTGAGAATATATAATACCTTTTTATACTTTCTTATGCACTTAATATACTCAACAACGATTTATATATATATATATAAGCGGTCATGCATTTTTATATGGAACAACAAGTATAAAATAACTTTTAAAACTTTATCATTATATACATATTTTATATACTGAACAGTTAAAATAACTTTTAAAACTTTTTTAAAAAAATAACTTTATCATTATAAAAAAAATACTTTAAAATATACATCATAGAATGTTTTTAACCGACACAAAAAATATATGCTTCCTTATACATATTATATATATCTAATTTATTTATTCTTATTATTATTACCTTTTTTTATATATAAAAGAAAAGTGGTGCCTGAATAATATTTTCTCATTCTCCTAGAGCATAGGTGACTAACAAAACACACATGGTCTAACATGTGATAACATTTATTTTCTATTTTTATAAAAGTGGTGCAAACATATTTTCTCTATCATAGAGTACAAGTGGAGAAAAAGATTTTTTTTTCAAGGCCTTAGCCAAATGCATTTTTTCTCAAACCAAAATACTTATTAACTTTAAGACCTTGAACGAACAAAGCTGAGGAGAATAATTTTTACTGATTTAAAACCTGAAGTAAAACAGCGATGCCACCAACATCCTTTTCCAACGTGTTTATAAATGATATAAGCAAGAATTTGTCTATACTGTGGAGGGTGCTCTTGATTGTGGAGGAGGGTAGGTGTCATGTGGTGAAATGTAAAGCCAAAAATTTGAACAGAACAATGAAGAAAAGCGAAAAAAAGGAGGAAAAATAATTCGGCCATTACCGTATGCTTTACTCAAACGCAAGGAAGAAGGAGAGGAACCCAAAATGAGATGCAGATGAAGTTTGATACGTGGTTTGTATTTATTTGTGACAACACAATTGTTAAAGTGGGAAAGCAAAACTCAAGGCATGCAAATTTTAAAGCAAGGAAGAAAACGTGTTTAGCATTTAAAGAAAAGCTTGCGTGCATCAAAGGAAAAATGGAAAGAAATTTAAAGATTTTGGAACGATTAGCAATTTGTGGATCACGTTCCTATTAAATCAAAAGGCAAAAGGAAAGTGAATATAATTTGCATGTAAATGGCGAGGCACATTTTACATTTAAAGGGAGTAATTTGCGTTGATTGAGTGGAGGAAACGGTATGAAATAAATTTCTTTAGGAACGGTAGAGAAGTATGAAACGAATCGTGTTTTGTAATCAAACACGCGTTGATAACGGTGAAAGAAAAATGCAGGAGGAAAGTTGATTTTGAACCGGATTGGATTCTAAAGATTTTATACCAATTTTAAACGAGAGGAAATAGGAAAGAGTAGAAAATTTTCCGCATGAATCCAAGGCAAACATTTTAAACTAATTGAATAGTTAGGGAATTTATTTCCTTCCCACTTAAAAAAATACGCCTATGGATAAATTTAATTACTATCCAAGTTAAGAAAATGAGACATGCATAAAACCGACGTAAAAATATACGCCCAATTTATAACAAAGAAACGCTTTTAAATTTGTACGTTTTATTCTCTACCTACAAATTTATACGTTTGTACCCTACCTATTAATTTATACTATTTATTCTCTACCTATAAATTTATACGTTTTATACTCTATCTATTAATTTATACTATTTATTCTCTACCTATAAATTTATACGTTTTATTCTCTACCTATAAATTTATATGTTTTATTCTCTACCTATTTATTTATACGTTTTATTCTCTACCTATAAATTTATACGTTTTATACTCTACCTATTAATTTATACGTTTTATACTCTACCTATTAATTTATACTATTTATTCTCTACCTATAAATTTATACGTTTTATTCTCTACCTATTTATACGTTTTATTCTCTACCTATTAATTTATACGTTTTATTCTCTACCTATTTATTTATACGTTTTATTCTCTACCTATTAATTTATACGTTTTATACTCTACTTATTAATTTATACTATTTATTCTCTACCTATTAATTTAATAAAAATTATACAAAGTTTTATAGGTCATTACACTCTCCCCCACTCAAAACTTTTCGTCCCCGAAAAGGAAGGAGGTAGAAGAATAGAACAACCAGAAATAAAAGTAGATTGAAAGTCAGGGGTAAATAATTGATTTAACTATATAAATTTTACTTGAGATATTCATACTTTTCAAAACCCATTTGTAAAACTTTTTGCTTCCTTTATAAATACCATTTATATGTTTAAATAACACCTTTATAAGTATATGAAAACTATTTGAAAAAAATTATTTACATCATTAGTTATATTAAAAGAAGCTATTTGAAAACATTAAATCCATAACTCATGAAAATTTTAATTTATATCAAGATACTTTTCAAATATTATCAATAAATTAATAATCATTTTCTTTAAATACATTTTATTTAATTAATAACTTCAAAAATATTTATACCACAAAAATTTTCTATTAAACAATGTAGTATACAAATAAGCAATATTTAAAAAGTATATATCCAACAAGGAAAGGAAGGTAGATTATAGAAACGGAATATAGATGAACATCTAAAGCTGAGAAGATAAGGTAGATTCAAAGAATAGAATCGGGCACGAATAATTAATCTAGAACCATAAGAATTTAAATTTCAAATATTAATTCAAAATTTCTTTGTTGGGAAAAACACTTTTATAATAAATACCTTTATAATAATACTTTTATAATAAAATACTATTATATCGAAATAAATTTTCCTTTCGAAAATACTTTTATAACTCGATGTTTCAACAAGTTTATCCTCGTTCTTGCAGACTCTGGCCATGCGTTGATCAGGCGCAAAGCTAGAATTCTTCAAGTACTTAGCAGACGTGTTTCAACACCCAGTGAAAATACTTGAAAAACCTTTAAAAACAGATATGGAAAGTACAATCCAAACAAAACAACCAACCAAAACCTTTGTCCGACCATGGTTCGCAGATACACAATGGTTACGCCTGGATCCCCTATGAAACAATCCATATCCGTAGGCTTTCTCAGCCCTGTGAGTTACGCCATGATGACAAGTAGAGTACAAGATACACAATGGTTATGCCTGGATCCCTCAGGAAACAATCCGTACCCCTAGGCAAGACTCAGTCAGGCACTTGCGGTACAATTCGCGACCTACACAGATTGCAGGATACACAATGGTTATGCCTGGATCCCCCAGGAAACAATCCGTACCCCTAGGAAAGACTCAGCCAGGCAATTGCGCTATGCATTCACAAGAGAAAAAAAACCATGGGTTACGCCACGGTGGGAACACTCGAGTATTACATCCGGAAAACCAAAAATCAGAAAGAATAATATCGATAGAATGAATCTACGATGTAGCCACAAAGCGGATATCAAGCAAAAGGCACTTTCCATATCTTTACTTCGAAAATATATACAATACAGTACCTTTTCAAATCACTTTCAAATATCATACTTATATAAAGTCCATTATATATAGGATTCCCTTTTTCCCAAATCGAATACTTTCCAAATCAATAGTAGATCAAATCATACTTATATAGACTTCGATTATATAAAATATCTTTCCAAATTGAGTACCTTCAAATCAATGGATTTCAAATCAATTTCATACTTTTACAAATCCAATTTATATAAGTTCGACCACTCCCAAATCAAGTGCTTAATAATATAAGGTTCTCAATTTCAAATCATTCAATATCCATTCAGTTTCCAAATCATATATGATTTCACCAAATTTTCTTCCAAATTAAGCATCTAAATTTCAAAGTTCCCAAAATAATAGGTTTAGAAAATTTTCCCAGTTTCTAAATTAAAATAATTCAAGTCAAACAAATTCATTTCCAAAATCTCCATAAGAGTACTAGTTTTTAATTTCAATTTAATTTCAAAACTAAAGATTTCCTCAAAATAAATTATACTCAAATGGTTTCCAAATTTATAATTATCCCTTTAAAACTTTTAAACTATCTATTTCTATTTGAAATATTCAATTTACCCTTCTGAAAACTATCATTCAAAACTATATTTTTTTCCAAAACATTTCAAACTAAATTTATATTCTTTATCAAACATTTTATACTCTTCGAAATTTATTAGTTTTAAAGTTTTAGACCTTGACTTGGAAGTGTTCGAACCTTCAAAATGATAAAGGGAAATCACATTTTCAATTCAAGAGTTGAAAATCAACAATAAATCAATTTCAATATATAGGGTTATACCAAAACAAATTCGTAACTCTAGGACCGAACGCCGGTCTCACTTTAAATTGTTTCAAATATATATATATATATATATATATATATATATATCTATCGAAAATATCAAATTATACTTCGGAATTTGAAATCATAACGGTTTTACAAAATCACTCGCATAGCGAAGCTAATTAAAGTGGCCTCTCCCCTCTTTGAAACTCGAAAATCAATGTCGATGATGCGTGCACTCATCACCGAAATTATTTTCCAGCGACATACGTGAGTTCCGGACTTCTATTTTCTTGAAAACTTCTTGGAAATTTCTTCAAAATTATTGGAATTCATTTGAACTCATTTGAAACATTTCTCATTCGGAAAAATACCTTTAAATCGTATTATTTTTATATATTTTCCAAAATCTTAAATCCAATTTCAAAATACCGGAATTCAATTCTCGAATTTCAAATTTAACCCTTCAGTTGTAAATCATTTTATATAAATCAATTTCTTACAAGTTTTCAAATTTTCAAATCCTTTCAAAACTTTTATATATATAGAATAACATTTCTTATTTGTTTTATATATAGGTATATAATCCTTATCGAAAACAATTTCTTTTTATATATAGAATAAAATCATAGTTATCAAAATAATAATTTCAGTACAAAACAATTTCAAAAGTACAACATACTCGATTTTTCAAAGGGTGATTTAAGAATGGATTTCAAAACAAAGGTAGAGATTTAAATTAGAAGAATCTAACCAATAGAATCCTAATTCGAAGATAGACTCGATCGAAGATGATTAAATTACAAAATAGGAGATGGATATACTTCTATAAATCACGGGCGACCTTAATCGGGTCAATCGTGCATTTAGCAATATGATGGATGCAGAATTCTAAGGCAGATCGACATTCGATTGCTAGAGATAGAATTTGGAATAACAGGAGATAGTAGCATCTAAACCGTGGATACAAAAATCTTCGGTGAATCGATGCCAATTGTAAAGGAGTTTTCATACCCCTTTACAAATCATTTAGTGGAGTTATTGGATACTCCAGAATCAAAAGAATATAAATAGAGAGAGACAAGAATGAATTTTGGAACCTAGGGACATTCCAAAATTCAAAGGAAATCGAGTCAGAAAGGAAGAGATTCAACTCGAACGAAAGTGATTCTGTAAATAAATTTACCATATATGCTAAGTTTTGCCGAGAGCCAAAGCTCTGATACCAACTGTAACGACCCACTATTTTGGACCATTCAAATCGACAATAAAACCATACATGTCCGACTTTGAATAATTCAAAATACCGAATTATTAATTAAAATTTGGCAAAACTTAACATATATATAAATAAATCATCACAGATCACAGACACAGAGTACTATAATGCAGCGGAATAGATAAAGAATAATAGTTCATGAAGCTACTATATACATTGGAGTTAGAAATAAAATACAACTGAATATCTTAGATGTAGTGAAGTCTCCAGTATGCGTAGATGACTTCTCTGAACAAATCAACATGATGACTGAAAGGATAGATAGCTGGATTTTCAAGCAAGGCTCCAACTTCGAAGGTGAGTCTCAAATGCTGTATCACTCAGTCTGACCCGAGCGTAAAGCAAAACACAAAACACTCGAGTCAGGATTAACATTCTTATATCAATAAATCCAACTCAAATGAAATATCAACTGAAATACAAATAACTTAAAGGATGTTTGGAATAACCATCCTCTAAGGGTCCATGGAACTATCTACAGGGTAGAAATATACACTATAACACCGTGGTCATTTCAACTTAATTTATACTTCAAAACCAAATCTCATTTTCACTTCAAATATCTCTATATTTCCCAAAATAGTATTTATATATACTAAATAATTTATACAGTAAAGTATTTTCAATTTCCTCAACTTAACAAATCGTTCCAACATCAACCCGACCTTCCCATTCAAATTAAATTCAATTTAAATTCAACTCAATTTCTAAAATAACCACTTAAATTTTATCGATCTCAAATTCGAATTTATAATCACAAATACCCCTTTATATTCCATATATTTCAAAGCTTTAAGTATTCAACGTTTCATCTAAATTTTCATTCAATTTAGTTTTCTAAACGATAAATTCAAATTTAGTTCGACCTAAATTTTCATTTTAATTCAATTTAGTTGGTAAATAACAAATTCAACTACATTGATTTCAAATACAGATCTGAATCTCAACGTAAACCATTAAAATTCCAATATAGTTCAAGGCTTTAATATTTAAATGTTCTAAATAACAGTTTCATATAGATCTCGATTTAACCTCATTATTATTTAGTCTTCAAATACTCCCTTATTAGATTCAATATCATTTAAGTAACCTTAAATTACAATTTACTCAATATTTTCTTTAATTTATTTAAACGTGAAATATTCATTAAATCACTTAAATTATAAATCCAGTTATAATATCATACCTTTTAAATTTCCCATTCAAAAATTTCAAATCGATTTAATTAAATAAATCCTTATTTAAATACCATCTTAATAAACCCAAATTATCTCCCAATCTTAATTATTCAATTGATTACAAGAAAATCTATTTGAAATATAGATTTACATAAATACTTAAGCATATTATATATATTAAATCAATCTAATTTAAATCAAATATTACTACTAAATCTATATATACAATTTTCATTTATATAATATCTTAAGAATCAAATTATTAAACCATATATTTCTTTCCAAAATTATAGCAATTATTTGCAAAATATTTATATGGACCAATGGTGTCTGTATATATTTCCTATCATATAGTCTAGTGCTACGGATATTTATCATTTCAATCCGTACACTAAATATATACGGGTGGATATCATTTCAACCCGTAATCCCAAATTCAATTAAATGAAAATCGCTTGGGTTTATCATTTCAACCCATAACGATTTCTAAACTACACAGGGAACTTGCAGAGTGATAACAGAAAATACAATAAAATAACAGGCCTATATCATCAATAACAAGATAATATAAACAACAGGATATGGTGTCATATCCCGCAGGTGAACAGTTGCAGATAATAGCATATATAACAAATTTAAATAACTACAGCAGCATATTTCAATTGTCGTTTCAATTGAAATCAAATTTAATGAATAAAAGAATTTTAATCGTGAGTGATTGCTCACCTTTCGAGGCTAGAGAGATTTGAAATGGGTTATGGATCCAAGAACGAATTTCCAAAATGAACAAGATTGGCACGAATAGGACGAACAGAGCTGATAAATAGAGATCGATGAAAATAGATTAGAAACTACTTGATGTAGACCGAAACAAAATATATAAAATCCCAAAATATTATTTGCTTAACTAATATTAACTTTGAGACTCATTAAAATTATATACATACGTTTTCCAAAAATATAAATAGTTTAGAAACAACTATTGACCATATGTTCTGTATAATCAACATATATCCATTATACATTTAAACTAGACTATATTTAAATTATACTATGTATAGTAATGTAATATAGTATACAATACACTTATTACAATACACGTTAAGACTATAAATATAATATTTAACAATACACTTATAACAAAATATATGACTGTAAAATTTCAGTTTTAATATAAACACAGAGAACAACCTTATATATTTATTAATATTCAGTTATATAAAACTCTTGCTATATATTTATATTCAAAAGCTAATAACATAACTATACTGCAAACATGTATGTAGTTGAGAATATATAATTCCTTTTTATACTTTCTTATGCACTTAATATACTCAACAACGATTTATATATATATAAGCGGTCATGCATTTTTATATGGAACAACAAGTAAAAAATAACTTTTAAAACTTTATCATTATATATATATTTTATAAACTGAACAGTTAAAATAACTTTTAAAACTTTTTTTTTAAAAAAACTTTATCATTATAAAAAAAATCCTTTAAAATATACATCATACGAATGTTTTTAACCGACACAAAAAATATATGCTTCCTTATACATATTATATATATCTAATTTATTTATTCTTATTATTATTACCTTTTTTTATATATAAAAGAAAAGTGGTGCCTGAATAATATTTTCTCATTCTCCTAAAGCATAGGTGACTAACAAAACACACATGGTCTAACATGTGATAACATTTATTTTCTATTTTTATAAAAGTGGTGCAAACATATTTTCTCTATCTTAGAGTACAAGTGGAGCAAATGATTTTTTTTTCAAGGCCTTAGCCAAATGCATTTTTTCTCAAACCAAAATACTTATTAACGTTAAGACCTTGAACGAACAAAGCTGAGGAGAATAATTTTTACTGATTTAAAACCTGAAGTAAAACAGCGATGCCACCTACATCCTTTTCCAACTTGTTTATAAATGATATAAGTAAGAATCTGTCTATACTGTGGAGGTTGCTCTTGATTGTGGAGGAGGGTAGGTGTCATGTGGTGAAATAGTAGAGCCAAAAATTTGAATAGAACAATGAAGAAAAGAGAAAAAAAAGGAGGAAAAATAATTCGGTCATTACCTGATGCTTTGCTCACACACAAGGAAGAAGGAGAGGAACCCAAAATGAGATGCAGATGAAGTTTGATACGTGGTTTGTATTTATTTGTGACAACACAATTGTTAAAGTGGGAAAGCAAAAATCAAGGCATGCAAATTTTAAAGCAAGGAAGAAAACGTGTTTAGCATTTAAAGAAAAGCTTGCTGTGCATCAAGGGAAAAATGGAAAGAAATTTAAAGATTTTGGAACGGTTAGCAATTTGTGGATCACGTTCCTATTAAATCAAAAGGCAAAAGGAAAGTGAATATAATTTGCATGTAAATGGCGAGGCACATTTTACATTTAAGGGAGTAATTTGCGTTGATTGAGTGGAGGAAACGGTATGAAATAAATTGCTTTAGGAACGGTAGAGAAGTATGAAACGAATCGTGTTTTATAATCAAACACGCGTTGGTAACGGTGAAAGAAAAATGCAGGAGGAAAGTTGATTTTGAACCGGATTGGATTCTAAAGATTTTATACCAATTTTAAACGAGGGGAAATAGGAAAGAGTAGAAAAATTTCTGCATGAATCCAAGGCAAACATTTTAAACTAATTAAATAGTTAGGGAATTTATTTCCTTCCCACTTAAAAAAATACGCCTATGGATAAATTTAATTACTATCCAAGTTAAGAAAATGAGACATGCGTAAAACTGACGTAAAAATATACGCCCAATTTATAACAAAGAAACGCTTTTAAATTTGTACGTTTTATTCTCTACCTATAAATTTATACGTTTTATACTCTACCTATTAATTTATACTATTTATTCTCTACCTATAAATTTATACGTTTTATACTCTACCTATTAATTTATACTATTTATTCTCTACCTATAAATTTATACGTTTTATTCTCTACCTATAAATTTATACGTTTTATTCTCTAGCTATAAATTTATACGTTTTATACTCTACCTATTAATTTATACGTTTTATACTCTACCTATTAATTTATACTATTTATTCTCTACCTATAAATTTATACGTTTTATTCTCTACCTATTTATACGTTTTATTCTCTACCTATTAATTTATACATTTTATTCTCTACCTATTTATTTATACATTTTATTCTGTACCTATTAATTTATACGTTTTATACTCTACCTATTAATTTATACTATTTATTCTCTACCTATTAATTTAATAAAAATTATATAAAATTTTATGGGTCATTACACTATTTATCTATGTAAACCAAATTTACTTCTTTTAAATAAATTAAAAAATATCTCTTTATATTTTAAAATCATATTTAAATAATATCAAAATCTTTAATTTTACAATGTATGTAAAATTGGCAAAATGCGACAAAGTTTGGTTATTTTTGTAAATGATTATTAACATACTTTTAAATATTTTAATATACTTTTATTATCTTTATTAAATGTTTTAAATAAGATTTATCTTTTTAAATAAACATTTAAATCTATTTATTTAAGCATTTATTTATTTTTAACAAAACTTAACTTTTGTTGATTTTTTCTAAAATCCAAATTTATACTTTTTAAATTATCAACTATAAGAACTAATAATTTCTTTATTATTATCTATTATATATAACTTATCGATTTAAGTTCTAAACCTTTTTAAATTTAAAACAAACGAAATCTCTCATTTTCGAAGTAGCGAAATTACAGGTCATTACATTCTCCCCTACTTAAAAGAATTTCATCCTTGAAATTACCCCGAACAAAAGTTTTCCCAAAACATTTATCTTCAAACTTAATTCCATATAATATACACAGTTCATCCGTATGAAATATCTTATTTGCTCTTCTATTCGAATCGACAACTTTTCTTCCAAATTAGTATCGATCCCTCGATCCTCTAGTGCGGACTCTAATAAGGCTCTTTGCTCAGAAACCTTCGCTTTCCTTGCATATCTCTCAAATATGATAGAAAACTCAAGTACCCAATTGTGAACCCAAATAAATGCTCGCCGTCCAGAATCGAGTGATAAATCATTTTTTGGACCGGTGTAAATACCTCAAAGTTCCAAACTCGAATCTTAGATCACGATTGTGTAAGGAAATGATCTACATATCTCATCCCTAATTATTTATCTTTCAAAATTCTTTTATGAAAACATTTCATAAATTTCTAAATGTTTCTTCTTTAAAAGGGAACATTTCATTCCAATTTTTTTTTTCAAAACCATCTTTTAGTATAACACATTTCTGTCTTTCAAAATATTTATGTAAAATAGTTGTATTTTCTTCTCCAAAGAAACCAATTATCTTTTATTTGGAATGCATCATTAAAACTTGATTTCAAAGCCCTTTTTGATTTTTCTTTGTTAATACATCTTGTTATAAATTTTTTCTCCAAAATTATCTCATGTTTAAATAGCTTCCCTTTATCGCCTTAAACTTCCTCCAAAGACTATGCTAAAAATTTCTATATATTTTAAAGTGGAAATTAGGTTGAAGGGCTTCTATTTGCAGGGTAATAAGTTTTAAATTTATCCTTTAATTTATCTTAAATATACTTTTTTTCAAGATATGTTCTTAAATAAATAGATTTTAAATACTTTTTTTTTCTTTTAAGCTATTTCTTTATGATATTCCTTTGAACCTTTTTATTTTTGAACACCTTACGAGATTTGATCGAAAATAAGATAGAAGAAGCGCATCAATAGGATAATCAAAAGGAAGTTTATTAGTTAACATCATATTCATACATCCATTTCTAACCCTAACAGGCATTACAAACTTTCAGAGATAACTTCCCTAGGGAATATAGCCTATCACACACTACCATTATATAGGTACTTAAACTACTCTATACTATTCTTAAATTCCTTTTGAGGTAGAAGGTGTATTATCTTGGGGGACTATGTTAACCACTTTCATTCTTTGACAGTCCTTCATTAAGTGTGTAACAACACGAAATTTTCAAAGCCGAAAATTCCAGATAGTTATGAAAGGAAAAAAGAGATAAAAGAAGAGGAAGAACAGAAACATCAACATCTCACATTCGCAGTGGATAAAATATAATAATCAATAATAATAGTTTACCAAAAGAATACTATATCTGTTGATTACATTTTTAATACATCAGAGTTACACATATTTACAGACACTGGATATACACAATAATCATGTCTGAAATATACTTAATATAATACAACAGAAATACTCTATACGTACTTGCCCTCCAGCTCGCCTCCTGAGCTCCAGAACGTCCTTACCTGAAATCTATAATACTCGGTCTGACCCGAGCATTACACCAAAGTAACACCCGGGTCAGGCTGGAAACCAGCGTGAGTAAACCCATCTAACAAGGAGTACAAAGCATACAACTCATATAAAACCCGGGGTAACTTATATCAATGTATAAATTCCAATTTGTTATAAGCATTACTTGTTTCACACATCAATTTGTAAGTACCAAAACTTTAGATTAAATGGTCCAATTTACTTAAATCATTTTATTTCAGCCTATTGATTCCACGAATCAATTTATAAGGAATCGAAGTGGTTTCAGATATTAACTAATACCCGACTCCGGTCTCTTCGAATTCAGTTCATCTTAACACATGTCATTTAAGTGAAATGAAATTCAATTTTAAATAAAGATGTCACCTTTACTCATCCATTCATCATTAATACATAACCACATTATCATTGCCCACCTAACACATCACATCACAAACCCTTTCATATCAGGGGTATCAATCAATTCAGGGCATTTAAACAATCACTTATCATACATAAGCAAGATAATCAATCACAGAATCTTAAATAAATCTAATTAACCATAATTGAATTTAAATCAATTACCTTTAGGTCCTGCTTATTAATTCATTTCAACCCAATTGATTAACCATCCCATAATCATTCATCTTAATTAATCATCCTTGATTAATTATTCTCTTATCACATTTAGCTGATCATCATTATCTATTTACTTCCCTTTAGTAATTATACTTAACCATATTCCATGAATGATTATCCTAATTAATCGCATCCATTAATCAACCCCAATTACTTATAAACAGTAATTACCCCTCTTTAATTACTTAAGTAATTAATCCCTTACTTGATTATTAATCCCTTCTGATTGATTACACCAGGTAATCTATCTCTAATTACTTCTACTAAGTAATTACCCCTTAATTACTTTCCAATAAGTAATTTCTTTTAATTACTTACATCTTGTAATAATGAATTACTTCACTAAATTTCGTCAAGTATTTATATTTAATTTATCTGCAAAAGATTGCCTTTAATTAATTAACAAATTAATTTCAATCGGTAATACATCCCTTAATTACCCTTAAACCCAATTAATAAGTCTTAATTGCAGATTAATTATTCTTTAACCATTAATTTATAAACCTCAATTATTAATTAACACAACTTAATTACAAATTAAGTATTCCTTAATCACCAGTTAATTGAATTACTTAGTTTACTTAACTACTAATCATTCGTTAATTATCTTTATGCAGTTAATTACACACTTATTTATCATTAATCATTAATTAATCCAAACTCTAATTACAATTATAATTTAATCATTCTTAATTACTTTCTAAAAATAATTAATTGAATAATTAATCATCTTAAATAACATTTTAAAAGAACTCTTCTTTAACTTTGAAAATCAAATTATTATTAACTACAAATCTTTAATTACACATTTATTAAATCTTAAATTACTTATTAAATTACAAGTATAAATTAACTTACATTTCAAATTAACTTACTCCTTAAATTTCCTTATCGTCTTACATTTGCAAACCTTCTTGGTAAAATTTAAATCAAATCTTAGCCTAACACTTGTCAACAATAATAACTTTTATTAATATTAACTTGTTTACCATTTTAACTTAAGGTTTATTAGATTAACCCCTAGAAATTTTGGACCCGAAGTAAACATACTGTTAACTCGAGTGAAACTGGTGTTCCACCTACCTTTCCCCGCGTCCCTTATCCTCCTACCTGTTACTTCTTATACTGCACTTTTTCTTCTTCCTTTATTTTTTTATATATTATCTTAAGCCAACATATAAACTGCAGCACTCACTCACGCACCGGGTCGAACTTGTACAGACCCCCCAAATTTCTCGAAGTATTCCTACCCCTTTCTTCTCGAGTGATAACACGAGACGCATCAACACCCGAAGGTGCTGACACCAAACGCCACCGTGCACGTGCACGGTGGTTCGCCGCCCCTACGGTGGCTCACATCGCCTCCAACAAACCCCAAATCGACCTCACGTTCAACATCGAAACCCAAATCACCCTGAAAAATTTGAAATCGAAAAACTCCTATTTGCTCGAAGCAGAAGCTCAACACCCAACAGTAAATCGCCACGTCCTACTAATAACGACCCCCGGTTGTGACGCCTCTTCATCCACGCCATACCCAAACTCCCCTCGACCATCTCCTAGAATCGTGAACCACTCGATCACTCCACTGTGGCAAAATCACGCATTTACGGAATACAAAATAAAATTCGATCCAAACCCTACTTTCGATCCAATCAACCAATTTTTGCATTTGAAATTTTCTTTAGCATTTTTCCTATACTCGAGAATCATCATGCTAACTATACAATAAGTTTCAACATTTAAGATTTGTCGAATCTCCAGAGATTTACAAAAAAGCAATTTTTGTTCATTTATAAACTACATCTTGTAGACCCATCTAAAAATCTCCATTCTTGTTTTAAAAATCCTACTTTTACATGTAGATTCAAGCTATATAGTTGAATTAGTAATTTAAAATACTTGAATTCAACATAGGATTTTGGTTGAACTGTAAATCAACTGGAACAGTTGATATGCTTCACTGGCAATTTGAAAATAAGTTTTTTTAAAAAACTTGATTTATATTCAAAAAACTTACTTTGTTTTAAAAAATAAGCCTATAAATGATTGAGTGGAGATATTTTATAATTTGATCATCTACTTAACTCTATAACCAAAAGAAACTGTATATTCAACTTACAGAGTACTCATATAAGAACACAGAATGATAAAACAAATACATATGCCAACATATGATTACCAATACATCATACATATAGATCAAACTTAAGACTTAAAGGTTCTTGTTTACTCACCTGCCAAATTTTGTAAAACAAAGAACAATTTCTTGATTCCCACCTGAAGCCTATAGTTAATACTATCCTTGAATCTGCCTATGTATTTCTCTGTTTTGAATTTAAACTTGAGCTTTGATTCTTTTTCTTGTTTTCTCTTTTTCTTTTCTTTTCTCAGGTATTCTTATGTGTTTTCCTGAACGAACTAACTGGCTTAGATGGTCACATATATAGAAGAGAACATGATGCTTAAGGAAGGTGTTATCTGGTTAGGTTAATTTGTTGAGATTTGATCAGATTTTTTTTTTAATATTTGACATGACCAAAATATTGACTGAGATGATAGCAATAAATGCTAAGGTTTCCTAATTAGTTTACATACTTATTATTATGTTTGGCTGTGTATAGACATTATGTACAGTTTACTCTTTGCAGACAAACTTGGCTTGCAAATGAAGCTCTATTTTGTTTTATTTTATAAACATATAGTTTCCAAGTTTCTAACTTAGTTTACATAATTATCATTGTTTTGCTGTGTGAAGATATTATATGCAGACATGTACTTATGCAGTTAGATATTTGTCTTACATGTGAAGATTGTGTATATATATAAATGTTTGTCTTATTATTTGTTTTCTTAAATAACTCATATGATTGTGTTTGTTTTATACGTGAAGATATTGTATAAAGATGTTTGTTTTAGCTTATACACTTTGCAGATTGACATTGATTTTGTATATAAAGATATTTGTTCTACCTTGAAAAATCCATGTGGTTTACTTACTTATATTTATGCTTATTTTATACTTTGTTTCATACAAATTTAAAGTTATGTTGTATGCATATTTTAATTTAATTATATAAGATAAATTTTATTATAAATTTTATCAAAAGATTCTATTTTGAATTTCCAAAATCTAATTTCCTTTTTAAAATACAAAACCATACAAATAATTGATAATTATTTCAAAAGTCATATTGATTTTAAAACAATGAGTAAATTGTATTTAATTGGATTAAATATTTATTAAAATAATAAGGCCGAAATCCAGGGTCGTCACATTCTTCCCCCTTTGAATCTTTTCGTCCTCGAAAAGGAACGAAGCCAGATTTATTAAAATGTTGAAAATCACATAAATTTTCTTTGATCATTCTTACTACTTTAAGAATCAATATAATATTTCTAAAATATTTTTTTATAAAATACTTTTATAACTCGATGTCTCAACCAGTCCATCCTTGTTCTCACAGAAATTCAGTCATACGTTGATCAGGCGTAGGACCGAAAATCTACAAGTACTTGGTAAACCCGTTTTCAACACCCAGTGAAAATACTTAGGAAATAATTTTATGGAAAATATAGAAAATAGTTTTTGAAAATAGAGAAAATTTCTTTGTGTGGATGCTCTGCAAATCATCTCCCCCATCCATGGTCGCAGTTAACCCGATGGTTACGTTGCCGTCCCGACAAAATCCATAGATTAACTGCAGGCCTCCGCGCCCCTCGATTACACCATGGAAACCCGCCACAGATCGCAGCTACAACTGAGGTTACGTAGCTATCATAGCAAAAACCCATATAACTGTAGGCATCAGCGCCCTCGAATTTCGCTGCCAGAAGAATGAAACTTCTCCACTCCACTTGACCATAGATCGCAGTCTACCGATGTTGCGTTGCCTTCCCGACAAAATCAAGTGTAGACCGTTGGCACTCATCCTCCACACGATTTTCGCTATGGTCCCCACAGTAGATCTCAGCGACATCGAGTTACACTGTCGTCACAGCACAACCCAAATGCCCCTGTAGGCATTAGCGCCATCGACTTCCGCTACCCAATAATCCTCATGAACTAGTTTGTCCGGACTCCTCACAGGATCAACTTTAGAACCCTCCTGGGCTCAAGGCAGCACCACCCAATGGCACTCCTGAAAAGTTCATTTCAAGGGAGCGCCTTTTTCCCCAAAGCCATCATCAAAACACTTTATACTATACATATAGTATCTTTCAAATCATACACCTAGTATGAATTTCATCAAAGCTCCTTTACACAAAATCGATTATCCCAAAATCGATAACTCTCAAACTAGGCTTTCCAAATTTCAATATTGATTTTACCCAAAAATCAAAAGCCTTTCCAAATCCAAAGGTTCTCAAAACCTTTTTCAAAATTATCATAAGATCCTTTATATATATATTCAAAAATATATATAATTTTTTAAAACTTTGGATCATTTCAAACGTGTATAAAATCCCTTTTATACTTCAAACATTAAAAAAAAAACATTTTCTTCTGGCTATAGATTTAACACGGGAAGTTTTATCTTATATAACAAAGATATATAGCTTTGTTTATTCAAAACCAAATATTCAAATTTGATTAATCTCTTCAATAACAATTTCATTCAAATCCGTACGATATACACATATCATTCGTACGCTATACCAATCTGATCGCTTGCTCGATCACACGATTTCACTTCCGAACTAGTATCGTCCACCCGACTTCCTAGTGCGGACTCAGATCTGGTTTCTTGATCAGAAACCGTCATTCTCCTTGCATAGCTATAACTATGATAGAGAACATCCAGAACCAATGAACAATCCAAATCTAGGTTCGCTGTCGAAAATCGAGTGAAAAATTCCAACTCGGATTGATAAACTATCTCGAAATTCTGTGCTCGAATCTAGATCAAATCATTATGTGAATAGAATAATATACGTACACCCTACGTATTTAACTTCATTGATCATTAGCCAAATCAATTTCCTTTCCATTCACATTCACATAAATTTTCATTCACTTATCCACATTTACTTTAGCCCCCATTTGGATTATCACTTCAATTCTCATCTCAGTTGGGTATTTTACCAATAATAGTTTGAACTCCGACCAGTTTATTTTAAAAAAATAGTTTGTAAATTGTAAAATAGATAAGTAATTGAAAAATAATTATTAGTTTTCAAAATAACTGTAAAATAGTGATTAATTATAAAATAGTTGAAAAAAAATAGCTAAATAGTTTCAGAAATTTTAGATAATTGCAAAATAGTAATTAATTCGTTACTTAGTTGAAAAATAATAGTCAGTTTAGATAACAGTTGAAAAATGGTTAAATAGCTCCAAAATAATTATAAAATAAGTATAAAATAATTTGGCTTTAAGAAAGAAAGGTTGTATATATTTAATAGCTTGAAAAACATAAGTTTATATTAAAACAATTTATATTGAAAATAGTCCAGAGCCAAAACTGTTCACTTTCCCAACTTCCAATTCCAATTTAAATAACTTCAATTTCCACTGAAATTGGTTTAACCCAAATTCAAGTTGAATTAATTCTCAATTTTTTTCCGAATTTAAATCAAATTCCATTTTAAATTATCTTTACTTACTTATTTCAAAGTTTTCATAAGAGTTCAACAATTTTATTTTAAAAATTTAATTTATTACCCAATTTTATCTTCTAGTTTGAAACCAATTCTTAAACAAATTTAATTTACAAATTTAATTATTCAAATTTTCAATTCAAAGTAATTCTATATCCTTAATTTCAAATTAAGGTTAGATTTTTCTTTTATCTCAATAATGGATATATTACCACACTTCATTTCTCATCCACTTAAACAAATCCAATCCACAATTTAAAGATTTTTTTAACAACAATAGGCTGGTATCATCCAATTTATTTTAAAACATCCATTCATTTTCAATTTCCAGATCTCAAACCCATTTGAGATCACACAAATTCCCAATTCAAATTACCACTTAACTATCCAAGTTAAATCTCAATTTCATCTTGAAATTTCCAATTCAAGTTGTTCATTCACACTTATTTAACTTCTCCCAAGTTAAATTTCAATTTGCTTAATCCAATCAATCTTACTCAATTTGAATTCCCACTTCAAATTTCAAAATTCTTTTCCTCTTATAAGTTCAAAACTTATATCACTTTGGGTTCTCCATCACACTTCAGGGAAAATCAAAACTCAACATTTAGAGTTTATTTCAAATTATCTTTGATATCATGTATATCCATACATATATACATGTTTATTTCCTTTACACACCAGGTTACCTTAAAATTTAAACCACCGTTGGTTTTAATTTCAAAACAGACCTTTTAAAAATCTTCCTAACATTCCTTGTTTTACAATAAGATTATGTTTAATTTTAATCTCACTTTTAAACCATCTCGAATGATATAAATTCGAGTTGAATTCTCAAAGGTTGTTTTAACTTTTTAAACCAAATTAACTTTGTTCATTTAAAGTTTTTAAACAATTTATTTTTCTGAGTTCTAATTCTAGAATTTCTTTCTTAATTAAATTTAATTTTAATTTAGTTGTATTTGTATTATCACCTAGTTTAATTCCAATTCAAAATTTCAATTTGATTGTATTATATTACTTCTTAATTTTAATTCCAATGATTTAACAACCAATCACCTAAATATTTATTAGAAGGAAATACTACTTTATATATCAAAATATACTTCTATATAAAATCATTTAAAACCCTTTATATAAGAAAATAACAAGTACGCTCATATATATATATGTACATATACATATATACTCAACTCATTCTAGAGTTCTACGGACTCTATTTAATGAGTAACTCCCATCAGAGCCAAGGTTCTCGCTTAACCTTTCAGCTCTGATACCAACTGTAACGACCCGAAATTTTCGAAGCCGAAAATTCCAGATAGTTATGAAAGGAAAGAAAGAGACAGAAGAAGAGGAAGAATAGAAACATCAACATCTCACATTCGCAGCGGATAAAATATAATAATCAATAATAACAGTTTACCAAAAGAATACTATATCCGTCGATTACATTTTAATACATCAAAGTTACACATATTTACAGACACTGGATATACACAACAATCATGTCTTAAATATACCTAATATAATACAGCAGAAATACTCTATACGTACTTGCCCTCCAGCTCGCCTCCTGAGCTCCAGAACGTCCTTACCTGAAATCTGTAATACTCGGTATGACCCGTGCATTACACCAAAGTAACACCCGGGTCAGGCTGGAAACCAGCGTGAGTAAACCCATCTAACAAGGAGTACAAAGCATACAACTCATATAAAACCCGGGGTAACTTATATCAATGTATAAATTCTAATTTGTTATAAGCATTACTTGTTTCACACATCAATTTGTAAGTACCAAAACTTTAGATTAAATGGTCCAATTTACTTAAATCATTTCATTTCAGCCTATTGATTCCATGAATCAATTTATAAAGAATCGAAGTGGTTTCGGATATTAACTAATACCCGACTCCGGTCTCTTCGAATTCAGTTCATCTTAACACATGTCATTTAAGTGAAATGAAATTCAATTTTAAATAAAGATGTCACCTTTACTCAACCATTCATCATTAATACATAACCACATTATCATTGCCCACCCAACACATCACATCACAAACCATTTCATATCAAGGGTATCAATCAATTCAGGGCATTTAAACAATCACTTATCATACATAAGCAAGATAATCAATCACACAATCTAAAATAAATCTAATTAACCATAATTGAATTTAAATCAATTACCTTTAAGTCCTGCTTATTAATTCATTTCAACCCAATTGATTAACCATCCCATAATCATTCATCTTAATTAATCATTCTTGATTAATTATTCTCTAATCACATTTAGCTGATCATCATTATCTATTTACTTCCATTTAGTAATTATACTTAACCATATTCCATGAATGATTATCCTAATTAATCGCATCCATTAATCAACACCAATTACTTGTAAATAGTAATTACCCCTCTGTAATTACTTACTTAAGTAATTAACCCCTTACTTGATTATTAATCCCTTCTGATTAATTACACCAGGTAATCTATCTCTAATTACTTCTACTAAGTAATTACCCCATAATTATTTTCCAATAAGTAATTTCTTTTAATTACTTACATCTTGTAATAATGAATTACTTCACTAAATCTCATCAAGTATTTATATTTAATTAATCTGCAAGAGATTTCCTTTAATTAATTAACAAATTAATTTCAATCGGTAATACATCCCTTAATTACCTTTAAACCCAATTAATAAGTCTTAATTATTCTTTAACCATTAATTTATAAACCTTAATTATTAATTAACACAACTTAATTACAAATTAAGTATTCCTTAATCACCGGTTAATTGAATTACTTAGTTTACTTAACTACTAATCATTCGTTAATTATCTTTATTTAGTTAATTACACACTTATTTATCACATTAGTCATTAATTAATCCAAACTCTAATTACAATTATAATTTAATCATTCTTAATTACTTTCTAAAAATAATTAATTGAATAATTAATCATCTTAACTAACATTTTAAAAGAACTCTTCTTTAACTTTGAAAATCAAATTATTATTAGCTTCAAATCTTTAATTACACATTTATTAAATCTTAAATTACTTATTAAATTACAAGTATAAATTAACTACATTTCAAATTAACTTACTCCTTAAATTTACTTATCGTCTTACATTTGCAAACCTTCTTGGTAAAATTTAAATCAAATCTTAGCCTAACACTTGTCAACAATAATAAATTTTATTAATATTAACTTGTTTAGCATTTTAACTTAAGGTTTATTAGATTAACCCCCTATAAATTTTGGACCCGAAGTAAACATACTGTTTACTCGAGTGAAGCTGGGGTTCCACGTACCTTTCCCCGTGTCCCTTCTCCTCCTACCTTCTACTTCTTCTACTGCTCGTTTTCTTCTTCCTTTATTTTTTTATATATTAGCTTAAGACAACATATAAACTGCAGCACTCACTCACGCACCGGGTCGAACTCGTGCAGACCCCCCAAATTTCTCGAAGTATTCCCACCCCTTTCTTCTCGAGTGATAACACGAGACGCATCAACACCCGAAGGTGCTGACACCAAACGCCACCGTGCACGTGCACGGTGCTTCGCCGCCCCTCCGGTGGCTCACATCGCCTCCAACAAACCCCAAATCGACCTCACGTTCAACATCGAAACCCAAATCACCCTGAAAAATTCGAAATCGAAAAACTCCTATCTGCTCGAACCAGAAGCTCAACACCCAACAGTAAATCGCCACGTCCTACCAATAACGACCCTCGGTGGCGACGCCTCTTCATCCACGCCATACCCAAACTCCCCTCGACCATCTCCTAGAATCGTGAACCACTCGATCACTCCACGGTGGCAAAATCACGCATTTACAGAACACAAAATAAAGTTCGATTCAAACCCTACTTTCGATCCAATCAACCAATTTTTGCATTTGAAATTTTCTTTAGCATTTTTCCTATACTTGAGAATCATCATGTTAGCAATACAACAAGTTTCAACATTTAAGATTTGTTGAATCTCCAGAAATTTACAAAAAAGCAATTTTTGTTCATTTATAAACTACACCTTGTAGACCCATCTAAAAATCTCCATTCTTGTTTTAAAAATCCTTCTTTTACATGTAGATTCAAGCTATATAGTTGAATTAGTAATTTAAAATACTTGAATTCAACATAGGATTTTGGTTGAACTGTAAATCAACTGGAACAGTTGATATGCTTCACTGGCAATTTGAAAACAAGTTTTTTAAAAAACTTGATTTATATTCAAACAACTTACTTTATTTTAAAATATAAGCCTATAAATGATTGAGTGGAGATATTTTATAATTTGATCATCTATTTAACTCTGTAACCTAAAGAAACTGTATATTCAACTTACAGAGTACTCATATAAGAACAAAGAATGATAAAACAAATACATATGCCAACATATGATTACCAATACATCATACATACAGATCAAACTTAAGACTTAAAAGTTCTTGTTTACTCACCTGCCAAATTTTGTAAAACAGAGAACAATTTCTTGATTCCCACCTGAAGCCTGTAGTTAATACTATCCTTGAATCTGCCTATGTATTTCTCTGTTTTGAATTTAAACTTGAGCTTTGATTCTTTTTCTTGTTTTCTCTGTTTTTTTCCTTTTCTCAGGTATTCTTATGTGTTTTCCTGAACGAACTAACTGGCTTAGATGGTCACATATATAGAAGAAAACATGATGCTTAAGGAAGGTGTTATCTAGTTAGGTTAATTTGTTGAGATTTGATCAGATTTTTTTTTAAATATTTGACATGACCAAAATATTGGCTGAGATGATAGCAATAAATGCTAAGGTTTCCTAATTAGTTTACATACTTATTATTATGTTTGGCTGTGTATAGACATTATATACAGTTTACTCTTTGCAGACAAACTTGGCTTGCAAATGAAGCTCTATTTTGTTTTATTTTATAAACATATAGTTTCCAGGTTTCTAACTTAGTTTACATAATTATCATTGTTTTGCTGTGTGAAGATATTATATGCAGACATGTACTTATGCAGTTAGATATTTATCTTACATGTGAAGATTGTGTATATATATATATATATATATATATATATATATATAAATGTTTGTCTTATTATTTGTTTGCTTAAATAACTCATATGATTGTGTCTGTTTTATACGTGAAGATATTGTATAAAGATGTTTGTTTTAGCTTATACACTTTGCAGATTGACATTGATTTTGTATATAAAGATATTTGCTCTAGCTTGAAAAATCCATATGGTTTACTTACTTATATTTATGCTTATTTTATACTTTGTTTCATAAAAATTTAAAGTTATGTTGTATGCATATTTTAATTTAATTATATAAGATAAATTTTATTATAAATATTATCAAAAGATTCTATTTTAAATTTACAGAATCCAATTTCTTTTTTAAAATACAAAACCATACAAATAGTTGACAATTATTTCAAAAGTCATATTGATTTTAAAACGATGAGTTTAAATTGTATTTAATTGGATTAAATATTTATTAAAATAATAGGGCCAAAATCCAGGTCGTCACAAAGTGTTTCCCTTGAAAGTACCAAATACAAGTTCGTTGGGGGCAATCTTTGAACTCATGTCTTCCGTTCTTGCATTGGTAGCAGCCTATTTTCTTCTTTTTAATTCTTGGTTTCTTCTTGGTTTTAGGACATTTATGTAGAAAATCTCCCTTCTCTTTACACTTGAAACAAACTATATCATCCCGATCAGAATTTTTTTCCCTCCTCTGCTTCTTACTTCTTTTTGATTCACACATAACCGCATAATATCTTTTTTTACTGCAATAATAACAGTCGATGTCAGCAATGGGTCCTAGTTTTGCTTTTTCTTCGGCTCCTTTTTGTGCACTTGCTCTTCGAGCTTGCTTTGGAGTCATCCAAAAATCATCACTCGTCATATAATAAGCAATTCTACCCCTAAGTGATATTCCAAGATTAGAATTGTTTATACCATTTCCGTTTCATTTTATTCAAACATCTTCTATCCAAATACTTACTTCAACTTTTTTTGGATTTGAACTTGTCTTCATCCTCCAATGATAAGAAGAATAATTTATCAAGTGCTCAATACCGTTTGCCCAAGCCAACATATGCTTGATACTTAGAAGATTATTTTAATCATTACTAGATGGATCAAGACCTTATCCATGGGACTTCCCTAAGGGAATGTATCTTGTAAATTTCCCTAACCACACAAAATTTTATATCTTTTGAAAGACATTCCTTTATATGCAAAATATAATCTTTTCAAAATAGTGTGTCGATATGCCTTGTTAAGAGTTTAGAAATACCTATCAATATACTTGCACTTCCTATATCGACCAGAATTTATAAATCGCTCAACCGATAAATCAACACAAAATATTTTTATCTCAAATAACAAATACGCACTCATATATATAATATACTCAAACTCATTCTAGGTTGTTACTAACTCTATCTCTAATGAATTACTCATCCTAGGTTATTACTAACCCTATCTCTGACGAGTCTTTACCCTACCAAAGCCAAGGTTCTTGCTCAATCTTTAGCTTTGATACCAAATGCAATGGACAGGTTTTTCGAACCCGTCCTAGTAGGCTTTTCAACCATCCCGCTACCCTTCTTCTTTTTAACATGGGGGCACTCCTGCTTTTCAACATGGAGGTGACTACATGTGGTACCTCGGATCTGCTTTTACGGCAAGCCTCTCGACTATCAACCAACCCTTGCACACTAGGGACATATAGGGGTAAGAGTCTAAGCTTCGTCACTGTTCACAAAGTGAGAACCCCCTATCATGATGAACATAATTAATCAAATCCGCGACCTCGGTTACTTTGAAGCCTATTATTGATAAAATGATGTTTAGTTCATATGTGGAAATCAATCATCAATCAGTTACTTCATCTTTTACTTAAATCAAATATCTTTCTTAGATATATTCTTTTCAAGTTATTCCATTTTCTTTTCAAATGTATATGGAATCATTAAGCCTCATTTATCAAATCATTGGGTTTATTTAAACCTTTCTTATATCCTGGAATAATTCCAAATAATTTTCTCTTTTACTTAGGAAACTTTTTCAAATCAATCTTTTAATCTTAATAACAGATTTCTTATATTCAAGTTATAATTTTTAACTTAGGAAAAATGTTCTCAAATCATTCATTAAATCTTAATCAAATATTTCTTTCTTAACTTTAAATCATATTCTTGCAAATCGAAGATTTTCATAACAAAGTACTACTGCCACCTTAGATATGGTAAATTTCTGCTTCAAGGACTAATGGCAAGTAATCCTACATCATTAATATCTTTGTCTTCAATGATCTTTGTCTTCAATATGTTTTATTCTGAAAATTAGTATGAAGTGGTTTTCGGATAGGAATCACCCAAATCCGATCTGGTTCTTCAGGTAGGAATCACCAAAATCCGATCCCGGTTCCTTTGTGCTAATCATCGATAAAAAGATGTTAAGTGGTTAATTAACATTCTAAGAATTTATTCTTTTTCTTTTATTTTGGAAAAACATAAATATGATCTTTTAGAGCATTCGGGCTTTCCTTTCGATCTATTCCACCCCTCGCCTAAAAATAGAAAACATAGGTCATGTATGTTCAGGGCACTGGTTGCTCCATCCCTAATCTTATTTAAACACCTTGTTTTATCTTCCCAGATCTCACAGGCGGGACAAATCTACTGGTCGTTTCCGCATACTCAGTTTGTTAATACATTCAATATTCTTAACTTTTTGTTTAAGTGGTATAAACAACCCCTCTTAACCATTTATTCAAACTCTTATTATAACTTGCAAACCATATTTACATTACTTACTTATTCCTTTAAAATCATTCACAAAAGATTTAGAAAAGAATGGTTAAGTTTAAACTCATATTTAAAAGATTATAGAATTCGCAGCATAAAAGTGCTACGGAAAGTGCTATATAAGCTTATTTGATTCAAACAACTTTTAATATTTTAAAATTCATACTTTCCATTCCAAATTTATTTTAAACCATTTTAATAGATTTATAAAATTTATTTCATATTTTTAATCATTTAAAAATATCATTTATAAATAAATCCCCTTTTGGATTCCGAACTACAAAACCGTGATGTTTTTAGAAAATTGTTTTGAACATATTTCAAACCCTACATAAAATCTTGATTTCTTTCTTCGTTGGAAAACTATTATTATTGTTGACCGAAGAATTTTTAGTTTAAAGAAATTCTACTTATAAATCATTCTCCACATTAGTTTGAAGTTACGGGTCGAAATTTACGAACTGCCGCTATGCGACGAGCTCGATTTTGACCAATTTTATAAATTGCTTCGGAACTTGTCCGTAACACTTCAAATTTGTTTTAAAACATATTTTAAACTATTTTAACTTATTTAAAACAATATTTTCATCATTTCAAACTCATTTTTCATTTCATTTCATTTCATTTTATTTTATAATATTTTATTATTATTATATAGTTTTTAACCTTTTTAGATTATTTTAAAATCATTAAGAGGCTAAATAATTTCTATACATACATTTATATGGATTTAAATTCTTATTAAATTAACCATGGTTAATTTCTAATCATTTCTTTTGTCATTTATCAAACAAGTTATCAACCATATAAACAACCGTATAATCAACCAATTTTGCATCCAAGTTTCAAACATCTAAACAATTTATCAAGGGTTTTAATGGACATATTAAAATAGTTATGATGATTTAACTTTAAATAAATATTTAGTACTCATAATTAGTTCCACTCCACCAATCTTTTACATAGATTCTCGAATTGATTTCGACAACGCTTCCTTCTCTTTTTCTCGATCTGAAGCTTCCCAATCTCCTTTCTTCTTCTTGATGTGCTTGGTCTAGGCTATGCAGGGCTCGGCCATGCTCTTAGGAGGTGGTGCTCACGGGTTGAAGGTGAGGGGGTATGGCTGTGGGTTGTGGAGGTGAAAAGGTGGAGTTTGCACTTGGTTTTGAGGTGGAATACTTTATTTTTCAATTACTTTTTTTTAATATTTTTATTTTATTTTCCTAAGGCATGGAAGCCATTAGAGAAGCTTTTAGAAAGCTTGAGAAAGGAAGAAGCGTAAAAAAGTGAGAAAGTGTATGCTTATTTATAAAAAAAAGTTTTAGATTAAAATAATGTTTTGCAAAAAGACCAAAATACTCTTTACTTACTTTTCAAGCGACCTTATTTTTTCAACACTTGACATTACATTTCATATTATTAATTTTTGTCATTTTCACTTAAGTATTAAGTAAAGAATATAATAATTATGTTTGATTTGATTTGATATTTACCTTTTGCTTTAAATGACATGTTTGTCTTTTTGTGCTTATCTTTTGTTAATTACATTCTAGAATTTCTTAAGTATGTTTAGTAAAAGTAAACTTGATTAGTCAATTAATTAATACTTACGCTACATGAATTTATGTTTCTATATAAGAAAATAAAGTGCGACGACGTTGCGACAACTTTTAATCGACGAAATGTTGATTTTCGACAAAATGTTTTACAGTCATATTTTGACATTTTTGTTAAACTATTTATCTATGTAAACAAATTTTAAAAATAAACTTTTTAGTTATTTTAAATAAATTAAAACATGTCTCTTTATATTTTAAAATCATATTTAAATAATATCAAAATATCTAATTTTACAGTGTATGTAAAACTCACAAATGCGACAAAGTTTGGTTATTTTTGTAAAACGATTATTAACAAACTTTTGAATATTTTAATATAATTTTATTATCTTTATTAAATGTTTTCAATAATATTTATCTTTTTAAATAAATATTTAAACCTATTTATTTAAGCATTTATTTATTTTTAATAAAACTTAACCTTTGTTGATTTCTTCTAAAATCCCAAATTATACCTTTTAAATTATCAACTATAAGAATAAATAATTTCTCTATTATTATCTATTATATATATCTTATCTATTTAAGTTTTAAACCTTTTTAAATTTGAACCAAACGAAATCTCTTATTTTTGAAGTAGCGAAATTACGGGTCGTTATAGTAATGCTTGTATTGGAATTAGATTTCCAACATGATTGGGAACTAGTGGCCTTTTCCTTCCTCCGTGAATTTCCACGTATATCAACATCGTACCTGGTGGCTTCTCATGCAAGGACTCACACACCATTGTACTTGTTACACTACTACGTATCCGGTGGCTTCTCATGTAAGGACTCAAACACCACTATACCATATAATGTAAAGATCCAGACGTCTTCCTTTCCTGTAAGGCACAAGGCATAATCATTCCAATCCCATAAACCGATAGCCTGGAATATATGTCCTACATACCACATTTTCATTTTTAAATCATTTCATAATATTATATTATATTATTATAATATTCATTTCCAAACTTTTTATATTCTTAAAACTATTAAGAGGCTTAATAAACTCCATACACATTTTTATATGAATTCATTTTCTAGTAATTAACCATGTTTAATTACTTAACCATTTTTATCATAATTTCTCATAATTTATCATAACCAAGTTGTCTATGTATATCCATAAAATCAATCATATAATCAACCAAGTTATCAAACATTCATACAAATCATTAAGAGATTAAATGGTCATATCATCATACTAAAAAATAGTTATAGAGATTATTATTTAATAAACATTGAGTACTTACTTATGGCTCCACTCCACCAAACTTTTATGTAGCTTCTCGAATTAATTTGGCAACATTTCGGAAGCACTTCCTCCTCTTTTCTTTGCTTCAGAGCACCTCGATTTGCTTCCTTCTCTTTCAGTGCCCATGGCCTTGATCTTGGACGAGTGGTGCTCAGCCTTGATGGTGATGGCTGTGCACTTGGTTGAGGAAGAGGAGGTGTTTGCTTTGTTTTGGAGGTGTAATACTATAACATATATATGTATAAATATTTTTATTTCCTTTACTACTAAAATTTCTTCATGAATTCTTTAAGGAAGAAGCTATTGAAATGGAGAGGAGGAGCTTAGGAAATATGAAGAAGAAGGTGGATGAAATGGAAGAGTATGCATGGGTATTTATAAGGAAAAAATGGTGGAAAATATCTGTAAGTCAATTGAAAAAGCGACCCTTGGCCCACTCCCCTCCCATCCCATCACGATACAAGTTACCTCCTCCTTGTCCTTTCCTCCATATGCAAGTGACGATGATGAGTTAATGTGAGGGTAAGTTTGCTTTTTGGTTGCGTAAAGATGAAGAAAGGCGAAAATATCATGATATTTCTAAGGTTTGTGTATTTATACATGCATGTATGTCATATGTATGTATATATGTGTTCAGATATATGTTAGTGGATGCATTTTTATGTCATATATATGCACATGATATATAAACAAGCTTGCAATGACTTTCGAACAACTTTCGTTCGTTAAACCATTGAAAATCAAGAAATTGATCCCCGATTACATTTTCACTTCTAATTTATATTATGTATATATGTAAAAAAAAATTTGAAATAAATTTATCATCACTATTAAATAATTAAATGATCTCATGTGAATTATAAAATCATATAAATCAATATTAACAATTATTTACAAAACTGCTATTATACCGATAAAGCGATATCATTTTTTTATACTTTCAAACTGATTATATATAATATAAAACTATTATAAATTATTTATTATCACTTTATAACTATTTAAAATGAATTATAATCATGTAATTAAAAAAAATTATTTGAATAATTTGAATAATTATTAAATCATTAAATCTCAATTTAAAATCATAAATCAATTATTAAATATAAGGGCATCATTAAGTATTTCATACATACTTTTAATTTGAATAATTTTATTTCATATTCTTATTTAATTATTAAAATAAGTTTATGTATCCAGCTCCATGTGCAAATTTGCGATTATAGAGCTGTTTATCGATAAAATGATTTTCGGTCATTTATCGCTATTCCTTCAAAGTTTATATTTTCGTAAATACTTATTCAAAATAAGATTATCATTATTATTTATTGTTCAAAACAACATAATCTATGTTTTTAAGAGCTTATGTATGAAATTTGTTAAAATAAATATAATTTATCAAACTGTTAAATTTGCGGGTCATCACAAAGATATCTAAGTGGGATTGGGGTATATATAATAATATATTTATTATATTTAATTTTCTCACTTTTTAAATCATAGCATGTTTTGAGCTCGCACGATCACATAAGATGTTCTAACACCACAATACCTGTTGGCATACATCATCTTATTATTTCAATTTCAATGGCACTAATCTCATCAAAATCTGAGACAATGCCCCTGCAACAACTTAGAATTTACCGCTTTGATTTCTGAATATTGGATAAAATTTAAATATTCAATTAATGATTTTTAATTTCCAAATAAACTTATTTTAATTAATAAATAATGATAATAAACTAATTTTGAAAGTTTGTGTAACAGCCCACAAATCCGTACCCCTTGAGTCAACATTATTCTATATCAATCAACTCAAGTTGAACAGAAATACGAACCATTAGGGTTAAAGAAGAAGAGGTAGTAGAAGAAAATAGAAAACAACATCAGAATCTAACCATCGCAGCGGAATAAAATATAATATATAATAAATGATCTTTACATAAAAACAAATTACCTATTTATACATTACATCATCAGAGTACATCAATCACATATCACACAATTAGACAGTAACCATAACCTGCCCTTACACAACTGAGTACATAGCTAACCAACACAGCGTAATATATAAAACAAGTACGGAAGTACGTATCATCATCCAGCTCATCTCCTGAGCTCCACAGCATCATATCATGTATTCTATAATACTCGGTCTGATCCGAGCATTATAGTTAAATAACACCCGAGTCAGTTTGGAATACCAGCATGAGAAATCACACTCAAATTGATTATTAGAGTTTCAAAATCCTTTGGAAACAAAAGCATCTCGTAAGACCACGCCACAAATAAACATGTCAGGTTTTTACCTTACAATAGCTAAAACATTTTTTTATTAAAATCTTCTGATATTATAATAGGGTCTATATACAAATACTTATTAAAATAGCCGAATTTGTTACATTATTAAATTCCAACTACTAGCCACAGAGTGGGTAATACAAACAAAACTCGTAAAAGGCACGTAGGGAGAATGGATTTCCAACTAATGACTAGGCACTGGGGTACCACCTGTCACGGTACCTAGTCTAGATCAGCATACCGAGGATCACTCCCGACCCCCTGCAACACAAGACCGGGACTACCCCTTGCTGGATAATGCCGAGTAAGATCACCCCACTGTTGTGATCAGCAACAGCACCACTAAGCCGAAATAAAGGGACATCTAGACAGGGATGACCTCACCCTGAAATGGGTGCTACTCACCTAGCCTTGATGCATAACCACTGATTTTCAGTCATTCCCGGTTGTTGAGGCTTGAGGCTAAGCGTTACCTTTTAGATCGTTTCACTTAGAATGCTCATCGTCCGCCTGACGATGTTCTGAAAGCATTCATCCATACAAGTTCGTCCCGGGTTCGAACGGAACCGAAGGCACTATTCCTACTACATCCATTTTGGAAACATCCTCAACATTAGTGGCGACTAGCCCTTGCACTTCACTGCTCCATCTTCGAATCCAAACTCGTCTTCCTCACAAAAACGTACAAACCGGATCGAAATGGTTTTTGAGAAATTAATCCCGATCTAGGTCTCTTCGAAACGATCAGCGCATTGGCCAATATTAATAGTCGGTTATTTAACTATCAATTTACATTCACAACAACCATCAAACAATAAATAATTTCACAAATTGTTTATTAACCTCAAAATATCTCCGCAAGATATGTTTCCATTTTCAACCCTTTTGAAAACAGTTTTAAACCATACTTTTCTCATAAGATAAATTTCCAAATATTTATTTCCACTGAAAACAGCTAAGCACAAAAACTTTAGATTTTGAAAATAATTTTAAACACTTTATTATAAGATATATTTTAACATTTAGATTGAAAACTATTTCTATACTTTACGAAAAATATATATATTAGGAATATTTAAAACGAGGCTACTTTATAAAATACAAAACTTGATTTTCCCTTTAAAAACAAATGACAAGTCACTTTTAAATAATTACTACTACAATAGATTAAAAGAAAATACTTTCTTTAGAATTTAAATGTTTATAAAAAAAATATATTCTAAAACAAGCTTTTAAAAACAACATAACCTATATTAAAAAAATTATGTTGAAAACGTACTTGGCTATCCAGGGAAATACTCTTCACTTTCCATTTTTAAAATAAATCACTATTTGTTTTTAACAAATTTTCCCATTCCTTCAATAAATTCTCATCGTGAATATTTTTTTCTCAGATATCCACTGATATATTGCTTTACTTTTATAAACCCAGTTTATAAACATCATAGTCACATTCACCTTTAAATTTCAAAATTCCAAATATTTAAATCAATTTCCAAATTGATTTCCAATTTACTCCATTTGATATAAATTCCTTTACTTACTCAATTCATTTTCAAAATCCATTAATTTATAGACTTTATTTTTATTTTTCTTTCGTTTGATTTTAAAAAAATTAAACTGAAACATACCAATTTCAGATGTTCCAAATTTCTTCTTTATCCTTTTTCAATAATTTAAATTTTAAATTTTAAATAAATACTTTATTCTTTTAAATAATAACACTGAAGTTTAAAATTCATTATCTTCCTGTTTATTTCAAACCCCCTTTTTATATACGGAATTTATTTATTAGAATTTTAAAACCATTATTATTCTTATCCAGTTCATTTTTAATTTATTTAAATT
This sequence comes from Allium cepa, assembly GCA_030765085.1. Taxonomy (NCBI): domain Eukaryota; kingdom Viridiplantae; phylum Streptophyta; class Magnoliopsida; order Asparagales; family Amaryllidaceae; genus Allium; species Allium cepa. The sequence goes on along the minus strand of CM060931.1, from coordinate 748,743,698 downwards.
CTCTATAATTATTTCCTTAAAAATTCATTCTTCTATTTTCATTTCAAAAATCCAATTCTATATATTTTGATATCTCAAGTCCCGAAATACATCCAAGTGAACCATAGCATTCAATATTCCAATTATCAATAATATTCATCACAGAATATCGAATGTTCATAACAAAGAATATTAAACAATATAAATAATTTTGAGGAATCCAATTGAATCCCTCCAACCTGTTTCCCTGCATCCACAGATGTTAGCATAACATAAAATACCAATTCCACTTCGAGGTGGAATATCGTGGTATATGGGTTTTAAATATAAAATCATCCGCTATTATGCGGCGCATAGGGTCTCATCCACTATATAATGTGGGAATCAATCATTCCAAGATATATTATATACTATAATATAGCACATCAAATCAAATCAACCATTCAATCAATTATTTAAATTTAACCATTTAGATTTAAATAATTCAGATGAGTGAGATTAACTCACCTTTGCATTTGTTTGTAGTCCACTTCAATTTTAACTTGGTTTCTTGGGTTATAACCTTGTATAAACATTAATAATTTTTATCAATATTCGAGTCAATCGAACCATCAAATTTTCATTTGACAATTTTAATTAACCAGAGATTTCATTTTAAACCAATTTCCATTTACAGAATATTTTAGCAACCAAACAATTAAACAAGTTAATTAAATAAATAAATAAATTTCCAAAAATATACTATTTTTTTACAAAATTTATAGATTCAAAAATCTAGCTATTTTTATGAAGTTCTTCGGTATTTAAAACCCTTACATACTTTTACTTAACTTAATTTTCCTATAAATAAGTTTAATCAAACAATTTAATCTCCCTAATATTTAATTTTTTTCCTTTTTATTAGGCCAGTAAACTTAAAGTGTGTGCGTATTTATATATTTATATAAAAATATCGAAAATCTCTTACTGTAAACATATATTTTCTCTGATTTCTGTAACCACACACACACACACACACATATATATATATATATAAATTAAATTTTGAAAACAAACTGTAAGTATATATATACGTACCTTACTGAAAAAAAATATACATATTATTAATTAAACTCTAATGAACTAAAATTCTTTTTGTTTTTTTCTTTCTTCTAACTGTTTAAAATTTCAAAACCTAAATCAGATAAAACCATAAACCTAAAATAACTCACCAGACAACATCGTGCCACCCAATCGCGATCGACGCTTCCTAACTCCACTGAAAACGAAATTTGGCCAATATTCCCTAGGTCTTCGCAAGCTCCAAACGCCTTGCTCGATCCTTGCTCTCGCGAATCTGGTGATCGTGAAACCCAAACCAAAATCGTGCGCCATCTCTATAACAACCCGCATATTTTACGATTGTGTATTTAAATATTTTATTTAAATATAGCATCGTTAGTCGGTTTATAGTCCGAAATGCTACTTTTTGCAAACAGGAAAATTAGGACCCGCGACCATTTCCATTGAGTTCAAAATGATGTTTGCGACCTTTTTGAGTATAAACATTGATATATTTGGAGATAGCTAAAATTTCGACCTTTTCACTTGGGGCTTTGGGTTTGGGTTTCAGCCCATTAACACCAACATAACACCTTAACTCCACTCCACTCTTCTTCATTCATTCTTCGTTTCCTAATACATTCAAACTTTAGCAAAAATGGGGGAAAAGATTGGAAATGGAAATTCCTAAGCCCTAGTTTCATTTACAAATCCAAGTTCTAGCTCCAAACTCTTGGAGAAGCTTAGGTAAGCATCCTCTTCATCTTCTCCATCTCATTTCCTCTTCAATTTCAGAAATTTCCTAAACCCTAACTTAGGAAATGTTTTTCTTTTGAGCTTAGATTGAAGCTTCTTGGGTTAAAATGGAAGAGTGATTGTTCTTGCCTTGCTCTATAGCCTCTCTCTTATGATTTTGAGTTTAAAGGTGAGATTTTTATCTCACATCTATGTCTATATCTATCTTTGTTGTTAGGTCTGAATTTCAAACATCTATTCATGTTCATTTGCTTTTGATTTGAATTGGTTTTATGAATATTCCAATTTTTGGTGTCTTGAGGTCAACTCTTTAAAAATCCTATCTTGGATGTTTGGACATGCTATCTAGAGTGTATCGAAGAGCTTATATGGCTGGGTTGTCGCTTGGAATAAATCCCTAGTCTTCTCGCTTGTCCGATCGCTTCCGGTTTGGATTTTTGCCATTTTTGGTCTAGGCTGTTTTTTGCCTAGCAGGAAATTTCAGACGTCTGAAAGAAAATCCAGACGTCTGGTTTCAAATTCAGACGTCTGGTTTAGAAACCCAGACATTTGGAATTGGTCCCTGGAAAACGCAAAAAGACAGAGACAAAATCTAGAAGTCTGGTAAGTGGTTCAGACGTCTGGTTGGTAATTTCAGACATCTCAAATGTGCAGTTTTGCCTATTTTGGCTATTTTTGAGTGGATTTCCAATTTTAATCGATTTTTGTTGATCCGGTTAGTTGTTATCACTTATTATTGACTTTGATGACTTCTTTCTTTGGATTTTTGGGAATACCCATTTTGATGGATTTGGTATCGATTTCTTTGGATTTAATTAACGCCTTCGTATGTGAATTTTCGGTGATTGATTGTTTCTACAATCATTTCTATGGCTAGCCACTTTAAAATGCAAAGGTTTCTAACTAGTAGTAAATATTCAAATCCTTTCATCAAAACGATTTCAACTCTATTTTTAATACAAAATTCGTTTATAAAACCGTCTTCCAAACTACTAGTATATCCAAACTTTTACCTCACTCGTATGAGAAATCTAATTAAACAGCTTAGTAAAACAAGTGGTATGAAACGCTTGCGTTTACTTCGTCGGTTAATTCTTGGACTTGTTCGATTGAAACTCTTGTGACAATTTCGAGTGGAGATCTACAATTTGTTCGTAAATATTTAAGTTAAGCTAGTGGTTATGGGACATGAAGCTAAACTCATATATTTACTAGCATAGTGTAATTTACACTTATCGATCAATGATGATCTTTTTTGTGATTTAGACTAGCATGGTGCGATGTCTCTTTGTCCATGTGGGTCGTACCTATTTAGATGTGTCGATGTTTGTTTATGCATGGGTCGTACCTATTTAGGTGCGTTGATGTTTGTTTATGCATGGGTCGTACCTATGCGTCGATGTTTGTTAATGCATGGGTCGTACCTGTTTAGGTGCGTCGATGTTTTTTTATGCATGGGTCGTACCCGTTTAGGTGCGTCGATATTATTTTATGCATGGGTCGTACCTATTTAGGTGCGTCGATGTTTGTCTATGGATGGGTCATACCTATTTAGGCGCGTCGATGTTTGTTTATGCATGGGTCGTATCTATTTAGGTGCGTCGATGTTTGACTGTGCATGGGGCATGTCTGTTTAGGTGCGTTGATGTTCGGTTTATAGAATAGTGTTCCGTTTGGGATTGTCCATCCTCTCTTTTATTTTCGGATTTCTAACTGATGATTTTTTGAATTTATGTTTCACCAAATTTTGCGATTTGCAATGATATGTATGTCAATATCCGTGGCTTGGTGAATAAAGTAAAGAATAAGACATTCTTTTTGATGTTAGGAGATTTTTGAGATAATTTTATGATTTTTGATGTTTTAAATGTATACTTGCCATGGTACGACACTTTTGGTTATCATACGTTTTTGTTATATCTCTTATCATATCTCATTTTTATCTGACATTTATAGCTAGACTGATCCATTTATTATTTTCTTATTGAATAATACTCGGGTCAGACCGAGATGTTACAGGTGCTTCTGCTTGACTTCTTATCAGAGACTGTCGCCTGATTTTTGGCTAACTACTTTAGATTAGTAGTTTTTTTTATACATTCGAGATAGAGACTCCTTGATGTATGCATATTCTTTTGTCTAGCACTTGTATCTATTCTTTTGTGATATTGTGGATCTTGTTTGACCACTACTCTGATGTACACTTTCATGTGTTATATTCATATCTATTTCCGCCTTTATGATATGAATACCCGTGACTGATTTATGTTATGTTTATTTCTATATTTGTTTCCGAAGACCACATAGCTACTGTGTAGAAGCTTTGAGTTTGTATCGATATGTCGGATTTCCTCTTGGAATGAAATGTATGTTATACTATCCAACATAACGGTGCTCGCACAAAGCAATTACACGGATGGTCGCTCCTCAACAGCCTTATTCTTCACACTAGTTGACGGCATTACTCCGTAGTGTCCTCGGCTAGCGTGAATATAGAGGTGGGGCATTACAGCATGGTATCAGAGCCAAACTTCGAAACAATGTAGAATAATCTAGCAAGGATCATTGTCCTAAGTCTTTCTTAGGAGTCGTGCCTTAGGATTTTATTCGAGTCTTAGGACCCGTTCTATCCTAATTTCTTTTATGATGCCTTGTTTTATCAATCATGATGGTTTGATATTCATTCTGAGAATAACATTTTTCTTCTTCTTTTCTTTCTTTCTTTCTTAAAGAAGAGAAATGGTTGGTTCTGACAGTCCTAGCACCGGTCAATCTAGTAATCCTTCTCTGGATGGTGTATTTATGTCTGCCCAACAACTTTTGGATCTTGTAAAGAATCAAAGGTTTATCTGTGCTTTGAGTAAGAACCCCGAAAAGGTTTTACCTTTGAAACTTGAGGTTCCCTTCAATCAACTTGTGGATATCACTCTTCGACATGAAGAGGTTGGTAAAGGAAGTGATAGTGATATTGGGATTTCCAAGAAGAGGCATATTAAATTCAAGAGCCCTAATCCCAATAAGAAAGTGAAGAAAACTACTTTGGAAGTAAAGACTCCAATCCCTAATCGTGGAGGATGCTACAATTGTAATTCTAAGGAACACTATGCAAATAAGTGTTCGAAACCCATTACTTGTCGCTATTGCAAAATCCGGGTCATCTTTTATCTGCGTGTCCCAAACTTCTGAGTAAGGGATTGGGAAAGTTAAGTATTGTGCAAACGCCTAGTGACCCTTCTCTTGGTCAGGGTATTTTTCATTCAATGCTTGATGACATTTGTTTTATGATTGTCCTATTCGAGTTCTTATTGATATGAGTTCATCTTATTATTTTTATATCAAAAGAACTTGTTGAGTCTTTTTCTTTAAACCTTTTGGGCTTAATAACTACATTGGGAGTTGCGAACCCGGTTGGTGGATTTGCAACACTCAGTTTACTTTGTAAAAATGTTGAGATTATTTTTATGTGATTATGCTTTCCGATCGGATCTTAGGCTTCAGAATTGATTTTTGTAAGGGTTGGCTTAATCATTATAAAGCCATATCCTATGTCCCGAGTGGACTATTCATCTTCGACATTCTTAATCTGTTAAGCAGATTTTTATTATTCTTTGTGATTTCGATTCCAATTTGATGACATCATTTTTATTCTTTATACCCACATGATGAGAATGATGTTATTCTCCTCATTCGGGTAGTTTGTGAAATTTTTCGGTGTTTATTTTGTTGAGCTTGTCTTAGGGTTATCACCTGAGCTATCTTTTGAGTGGTGTTAAGATCTTTTCAGCTCGACCTTGCCACCGATTTTCATTAGTTACGAGTTGCTTAAGTTAGCACTCCACTTATCACATTCCGCACTCGTTATGATTCTTATGAATGAATTAATATGTCATTCAGTTTGTCCATCTTATTTCATCCATTTTATGAGTCGAGTATTTCATGAATATCTCGATGACTCCATTATTGTATTTATTGATTTTGGATGAAAACAACAATTTAAAATTTTGCAAATCTTTTTCATAAGATTTATTTATAAGTATGATTGGATTTTCGTTCTTGAAACGAACAAAGAATATTCGTAAAGTTTTTAAGAGACATATTTATCATATATAAGTTGATTTTGTGATTGTATTACCCATTGAGTGCTTTAAGAATTCTGGTCGATGCGCTTGATCAACGTTATCGATAGGAACCTCCTAAATGCTTTGATGAGACAGTCAGTTACAGTAAACTGACTTGTAAAATGTAACTTTTTCTAGAAAGATTATTACATAAAGATAATTGTAATTTTGAAAATTTTATCTTTTCGGGAAAGAAGATTATTTAAAAGAACTCTTTCTTTTGATACTCCTATTCTTCTGATTCCTGAAGGGAACCAAGATTTCACTGATTGTACCGATATGAGTCGTATTGGTTTGGGTGCCGTTCTCTTGCAAAAGGGAACGTGCTATCACTTATGCTTTTAACAATTAAAGCCTATCGAGACTAGGTATGCCACTCATGGTCTAGTGCTCGTGGCTATTGTTTTCGCTTTTATAAATTGGCATCAATATTTTTGGGAGAGAAATTCGTTCTCCATACTGATCATAAATCTTTGAAGTATTTATTCTCTAAAAAAAAGGAGCTTAATTTGCGTCAACAACATTTTCTCGAGTTCCTTACATCTTACGATCTTGATATTCTTCGTATACTCCCGGAAAGGGGAATAGTTTTTCCAATGCCCTTAGTCGTAAGCCACAAGTGGTTATTTCTTTGATGATGTCCGGATGGAATGATCTTTTTACCAAGTTCATCGGACGTTTCGATGTACCTCGTTTTATTGAACTTCATCTCATTTCTTTTATGGACTAGCGTCTCATGTTCTTTTATGATTTTTGGCTCATCGGATGTACCGTTATTGTACTACATCGATGTCCCGACTTTTCGGTTCATTTGACATACCGTTTGTACAACGCGATGTTCCGAATTGTTTGATGTTTGGTTCATCGGATGTACCGTTATTGTACTACATCGATGTCCCGACTTTTCGGTTCATTTGACGTACCGTTTGTACCGCGTCAATGTTCCGAATTGTTTGCTGTTCGGTTCATCGGATGTACCGTTATTGTACTACATCGATGTCCCGACTTTTCGGTTCATTTGACGTACCGTTTGTACTGCGTCAATGTTCCGAATTATTTGAACTTCAGTTCATTTGACGTACCGTTTATACGGCGTCAATATTCCGAATTATTTGAACTTCGGTTCATTTGTCGTACCGTTTGTACTGCGTCAATGTTCCGAATTATTAGAACTTCGGTTCATTTGGTGTATGGTTTGTACTACGTCGTTGCACCGACTCAATTTTTCTGCTATTCATGACGTTTTCCACGTCTCTCAACTATGGAAATGCCTTGGGGATTTTGATTTTTTATTTTTGAGCCCAGTGTTATTGAAGAAATTGAAGTTTCGCCTAATTTGACTTATGAGCAACACCATATTCGCATCATTGCTTCGAAGGTTAAATGCCTTCGAAATTAAGATTTCCCTTTTGTGAAAGTTCAATGATTCTCAAATCCTAAGGATTTCTCTTGGGAATCTTGAGAATTCATCGAGCAAACACGTTCGGACTTACTCCTTCGTGCTCTTTCTTATTTCAAATTTCTTTTGTGTTGATATGCTTTTATGGTTGTTGCTCTTTATTTTTCTTCTTAAATATTGCGAGGACGTAATTCCTTTAAGGAGGGGAGTCTGTAACAACCCGCATATTTTACGATTGTGTATTTGAATATTTTATTTAAATATAGCATCGTTAGTCGGTTCCGAAATGCTACTTTTTGCAAACAGTCAAATTAGGACTCGAGACCACTTCCATTGAGTTCAAAATGATGTTTGGACCTTTTTGAGTGTAAACATCGATATATTTGGAGCTAGCTAAAATTTTGACCTTTACACTTAGGGCTTTGGATTTGGGTTTCAGCCCATTAACCCCAACATAACACCCTAACTCCACTCCACTCCTCTTCATTCATTCTTCATTTCCTAATACATTTAAGCTTTAGCAAAAATGGGGGAAAAGACTGGAAATGGAAATTCCTAAGCCCTAGTTTCATTTGCAAATCCAAGTTCTAGCTCCAAACTCTAGGAGAAGCTTAGGTAAGCATCCTCTTCATCTTCTCCATCTCATTTCCTCTTCAATTTCAGAAATTTCCTAAACCCTATCTTAGGAATTTTTTTCTTTTGAGATTAGATTGAAGCTTCTGGGGTTAAAAATGAAGTGTGATTGTTCTTGCCTTGCTCTATAGCTTCTCTCTTGTATTTTGAGTTTAAAGGTGAGATTTTTATCTCACATCTATGTCTATATCTATCTTTGTTGTTAGGTATGAATTTCTAACATCTATTCATGTTCATTTGCTTTTGATTTGAATTGGTTTGATGAATATTCCAATTTTTGGTGTCTTGAGGTTAATTCTTTAAAAATCCTATCTTGGATGTTTGGACATGTTATTTGGAGTATATCGAAGAGCTTATAAGGCTGGGTTGCCGCTTGGTATAAATGCCTAGTATTCGTCGCTCGTCCGATCGCTTCCGGTTTGGATTTTTTCCATTTTTGGTCTAGGCTGTTTTTTGCCTAGCAGGAAATTTTAGACGTCTGGTTTAGAAATCCAGACGTCTGGAATTGGTCCCTGGAAAACGCAAAAAGGCAAAGACAAAATCCAGACATCTGGAATGCCATCCAGACGTCTGGTAAGTGGTTCAGACATCTAGTTGGTAATTTCAAACGTCGGAAATGTGCAGTTTTGCCTATTTTGGCTATTTTTGATTGGATTTTCAATTTTAATCGATTTTTGTTGATCCGGTTAGTTGTTATCACTTATTATTGATGACTCTTTCTTTGGATTTTTGGGAAAACCCATTTTGATGGATTTGGTATCAATTTCTTTGGATTTAATTCACGCCTTTATATGTGAATTTTTGGTGATTGATTGTTTCTACAATCATTTCTATGGTTAGTCACTTTAAAATGCAAAGTCTTCTATACTAGTATTAAATATTCAAATCCTTTCGTCAAAACGATTTCAACTCTATTTTTGATACAAAGTTCGTTTATAAAACCGTTTTCCAAACTATTAGTATATCCAAACCTTTACCTCACTCGTATGAGAAATCTAATTAAACGACTTAGTAAAACAAGTGGTATGAAACGTTTGCGTTTACTTCGTCGGTTAATTCTTGGACTTGTTCGATTGAAACTCTTATGACAATTTCGAGTGGAGATCTACAATTTGTTCGTAAATATTTAAATTAAGCTAGTGGTTATGGGACATGAAGCTAAACTCATATATTTACAAGCATAATGTAATTTACACTTATCGATCAATGATGATCATTTTTGTGATTTAGACTAGCATGGTGCGATGTCTCTTTGTCCACGTGGGTCGTACCTATTTAGGTGTATCGATGTTTGTTTATGCATGGGTCGTACCTATTTAGGTGCGTCGATGTTTGCTTATGCATGGGTCGTACCTATTTAGGTGCGTCGATGTTTGTTTATGCATGGGTCGTACCTATTTAGGTGCGTCGATGTTTGTTTGTGCATGGGTCATACCTGTTTAGGTGCGTCGATGTTTGTTTATGCATGGGTCATACCTATTTAGGTGAGTCGATGTTTCTTTATGCATGGGTCGTACCTATTTAGGTGCGTCGATGTTTGACTGTGCATGAGGCGTGTCTATTTAGGCGCGTTGATGTTCGGTTTATGGAATAGCATTCCGTTTGGGATTGGCCATCCTCTTTTTGATTTCTGGATATGTAATTGATGATTTCTGGAATTTATGTTTCTCCAACTTTTGCGATTTGTAACGATATGTTGTCAATATCCGTGGCTTGGTGAATAAAGTAAAGAATAAGACATTCGTTTTGATGTTAGGAGATTTTTGAGATAATGGTATGATTTTTATGTTTTAAATGTATACTTGTCATGGTACGACATTTTTGGCTATCATACGTTTTGTTATATCTCTTATCGTATCTCATTTTTATCTGACAATTATAGCTTGACTGATCCGTTTATTATTTTCTTATTAAACAATACTCGGGTCAGACTGAGATGTTACAGGTGCTTCTGCTTGACTTCTTATCAGGGACTGTCACCTGATTTTTGGCTAACTACTTTATAGTAGCAGTTTTTGTTTTGTACATTCAAGATAGAGACTCCTTGATGTATACATATCATTTTGTCTAGCACTTGTATCTATTCTTTTGTGATATTATGGATCTTGTTTGAACACTACTTTGATGCACACTTTCATGTGTTATATTCATATCTATTTCCGCCTTTATGATATGAATACCTGTGACTGATTTATGTTATGTTTATTTCTATATTTGTTTTCGAAGACCACATAGCCACTGTGTAGAAGCTTTGAGTTTGTATCGATATGTCGGATTTCCTCTTGGAATGAAATGCATGTTTTACTATCCGACATATCGATGCTCGCACAAAGCAATTACACGGATGGTCGCTCCTCAACAGCCTTATTCTTCGCGCTAGTTGACGGCATTACTCCGTAGTGTCCTTGGCTAGCGTGAGTATAGAGGTGGGGCGTCACATTCTCAACGTACGAACGCGGCAATCCACTATTAACTCTTGAGACCCACTCCTGCCGACGGACTCATAATCGAAATCCCATAAAAAGGAGCTCGGCCCTAGAGTTTCTCTGAATCGAAAATGATTCGATTTAAATTAGAGATAAAAAGATGAGGACTTTATCAGTTTGATACCCTTCGTTTTTGAATGAGCGAGTTGTTTTATCTTTTTTCTTTTTTTCTTGAGAGGAACGAACAGGTTTATGTCAAGAAGAACAACTCGGCTACTAATAAAAAGATGGTGGAAGGTACCTTAAGTGATGAAGACACTTGGCTATAATGTTTTGAAGGTGAAATCAAAAAGTTTGACGTGATTTTCTTGTGTGCTGAATAGGTGGCCAGTGCTTTAGAAAAAGGGCTGATTAGAGACGAAATTTGACCAGTTCGAACCAAGTATATCTAATATTTAAATTCAAATTTAAATCTAAATTGTCTTGAATTCACAACTCATAATTTCAAAGTCCTATCAAGGCGTGCCGCTAAGCGTTTATAATGTTATAACCCTATTTCGAACGAAATGGAAAAGGTTTCGAGTCCTAATTCGATCGTATGGAGAAGATAGCTTTTTGGACTCAGTTATTTTATTGAATTACACTATAGATTTCAGCGCGTTTATATATCGTACGACCAAACGATCACTCCAAACGCTGCAAAAATTGAAATCCGATAGAAATACACTATTACAGATCCAATGGAAATGGTTTCGTCGAATTCCGAGACTGTGCCCCGGAAGGCGATTTTTAAATATCGATTTAAACGATAAAATTTCAAAACTGAACAAACCACTTTTAAATTTGATTCCAACACTTCTATTATCTTTAGTATCCTCAATATAAATTTTATAAGCCTTCAAATTATTTTTAACAAGCTTAAAACTTCAGATTCAACATTTTACCCAACTTCAAATTATTTAATTTAATAATTAAATTACCCAATAAATAGTGATATTTGAAATTTTAAGTTACAAACTAACTTTTAAATATTAAACAATTAAATATTTCAATTTAAATTATCCAAAATTCTAGGTCGTCACATTCCTCCCCCTTTAAAGAGTTTCGTCCCCGAAATTACAAGTTAGGAAGAATGGTCTAATACCCATTTTCTATTTTCCAAAACCAAACAGTTTTATCAGCTTGCATAACATATATTTTATTAAAGACCCACTATTACTTCAACCAACTTCCCAAAACCTTCCATAGTTTCCAAACAACTTTACTTATTTAATCATTCAAATTATAATTCAAACCAAGCTTCAAATTTTCAATATTTCTCAAAACTTTTCTAACTCCCTAAATTTCCTAAAAATTTCGCCAGCGCCTCCTTTGCGCAGCTAGCTCGGTACCACTACAAAATGCCTCTACGGCTCCCAAATTAAGCCAAGTGGCTAGGTCAAAATCCCAATCCAATTTCATACTGAAATTTAAACACATACCTTTTTTGGTCGGGTAATTCAAATTTATCTTCTAAAATCAAAACCAATTCTCCTTTCCCTTTATAATACCTGCATATCCTATTTAGCACTAATATCCAATCATAGCATTTCAAAAACATTTTATTAAATCTTCACTCCAATGCTTATTCAATATATTTGCTCGACATCCATATTACTTAAGAATCTTACCATTTCTTCTTAAGTTCAGTATATGTATTTTATATGCTTCTTATATTTATTTTCACTTTACCACTTTAGTTTATATCTATTTCTATTCAAATTGATTCTCCCATTTCCATATGAATTCAATTTATCTTCAACTCTGAATATTGAATTTTATTTTCCATTTATAATCGATTCATAGTTTTATTTTAAATTAGTTTCAATTTCCATTTCCAAAATTCCTTATTTAAATTCCAATTCGAAATCGTTTTGTCGCTAACAAAAATTTTCCCAAAAATTTTCAAAATTTTTCTAACTCCCAAAATTTTCGAATTTTTTTGGCAGAGTCTCCTTTGTACGGAGGAGCTTTTGCAATTTGACAAAAGATATAAATATATATACATCGACCCACCCGGTCGGAAAAATAAAAACAGTTCATATTTCCTATTTTTATTGTGTAGGCGTACCTTATTTAGCATTTATAAGCAAGCGGCTTATTTATTTAGCAGTTAGCGCAATCAAATCCAGCCCAACTACTTCCCTGAACCTGTATTTACTCAACTAAAACATGTAAGTGCCATATATATGAAGTTTAACAACATTTCACTTATTTTCAATAGTTAAACACATGAATTTTAACAGCAATGCACATCAAACACTTTTCGTAAGCAATTTATATAGTTTTAGTACTAATTCAACTATTTTCAATTAATTCATATACCATTTTCATTCAATTTGAATGGTTTACAATCCACTTGCTTATATTCAATTCATTTTTAATTTTAAACAAACCCATATAATTTCAGTTGATTTAAAAATCAATTCTATTCACCTCTGTTAATACATTTACTTCCGTTTACGACAAGATGATTAATTTTCTGTGCAAATTTGATGTTATTCATGCAAATAACAATTACTGAAGCTTATAACCATTTTAAATTGATTCCAACTTAATTTATTATTTAATTCCTTCTATTTTAATTCATTCGCAACCATTTTATTTAGCTCGACACATTCTATTTCAATTTTATTCCTTTTAATTTTATTCACGATCCATTCATTTATGTTTCATTCCATAGTTGCCTTCATTTCACTTGAGACCATTTTATTAAGCTTGAACCATTCCATGCTTATATATAAATAACCATTCCCCAATTTAAACTTACCCAAGCTTTTATTTAATGGGCTTTTACCTTTACTCGAAGCCAAGCTTCTACTAATTTTAAACTTAAATTAATTTATTTCAATTATTCAAATTTCATACTTAAGCTCATTTCTATTTTACAAATAAATTTTTCTTTTCAATTTAACTTGATTCTATTCCAATCAAATCTCATTTCAATCTATAAATTTATTTGATTAGTTGTTATGAATTTTAAATTTTCAGATTCAATTTATTCTCAAATTCATCTAATTAATTATAAGGCCATTTCCAATTTATTTCTACTTATTTGGATTTTATTTGTAATACAAACCATTATCACTTTAATCCAATTTCTTTTTATTTGGAAATATTTTCAATTATATTTACTTTGTTAACACATCAAGTCGAATTTTAATTAATAACTCAAGTTTTGATTCTACCATTCATTTTCAATTTACCATCCAATTTTATTAACTCACAATTCAATTTCATTCTCAATTCATTTTATAATTCAAGTTTGGATTTTTGTTTTATTTTCCAAAACAAACAATATTTATTTTGGGTTTTCTATTCCACTTTCCAGTTTTATAAGTCACAACTTATTATTTTACACATCTCCATTCATTCTAGGCTTGAATATGTTCATCTTTTTATTTTTAACTCTAGTTTTACGTTTATTTATAATCCAAGCATATTTTTATTCCATGGACTTTTAATTCCTTTACAAGTTATTCTAATTCATTTATTCCAATCCAACTTACTTCCATTTATTAAAGTAAGGATCTAATTCCATTGAATACCACCTATAACTCAACTAAATTTTATTCCAATTCAATCCTATTTTAACTCAGATTTATTTAATTAAATTCGATTCAATTTTGTTCATCAATCCAAGTTAATTTTATTTTTAACTTTTCACTTTAAATTTAAATTCCCACATTCAATCTCATATTTCCATTTTGATTTAAAAATCATCTCAATTTATAAGCTTACAACCTATCTCATCAGAATTTTTAAACACCTGGCTTTTGGTTTCAAATCATTTTGAAATCTCCAACATCTCAAAACCACACCTCTCAAAAATATAAACTAATCCTGGTTTTTTATTCCCAACAAATTTCCTTTGAAATTTCAAAAACAACTGGTTCTTCTAAACAAATCAATTTGGCAGCAATCCGTCACTTAGAAACTCGAAAATGAACATCGATGATGCTGCAGTCATCACCGAAGTTATTTTCCAACGACTGAAGTGAGTTCAATGCTATATTCCTTCCCAAAATTTATTTGAAACAATTTCCTTTCAGAAATACTTCTAAAATAGTAATTCTATTATTTATCTTCAAAACACTTCGAAAAACACTTCCAAAATCTCCGTGGTTTTAAATTTCCAAATTTGATTTAAATCAAATTTTAACTATAATTGATTGGTATAATTTATTATTATACAAATTCCCATTTGATTATATTTCAATTTATAAGTCACGTTTATAATTCACATTTATAAATTTCATTTTTTAACCTTTGGTTATATTTTCAATTCTAGTTAAATTTCTACACGATAATGATAATAATTTAATATTATCATTCCTAACATCCAAGTAACCATATATTAGCTAAAATAGTTTACAAAAACTTTTATTTATATCAAAATATATTTTTGGGTAAAATTATTTCATTCACCCACATTTAAAACAATACCGTGTCAATTTACCGTGTCAGGTGTTTATAAACTCTTCTCGAATAGCGGCCAACTTACTCGATCAGAATTCATATTCCACTCAACCAATAAGTCAACACAATATTAAAACAATTTATATTCACCAGCAAATACGCACTCATATCTATTAATATGCTCAAACTCATTCTAGAGTTCTACGGACTCTATTTTCAGTGAGTAATCCCCACCAGAGCCAAGGTTATCACTAACCTATGCTCTGATACCAACTATAACAGCCCGCAAATCCGTACCCCTTGAGTCAACACTATTCTATATCAATCAACTCAAGTTGAACAGAAATACGAACCATTAGGGTTAAAGAAGAAGAGGTAGAAGAAGAAAATATAAAACAACATCAGAATCCAACCATCGCAGCGGAATAAAATATAATATATAATAAATGATCTTTACATAAAAACAAATATATCTGTTTATACATTACGTCGTCAGAGTACATCAATCACATATCACACAATTAGACAGTAATCATAACCTGTCCTCACACAACTGAGTACACAGCTAACCAACACAACGGAATATATAAAAAAGTATGGAAGTACGTATCATCATCCGGCTCGTCTCCTGAGCTCCACAGCATCATATCCTGTGTTCTATAATACTCGGTCTGACCCAAGCATTATAGTTAAATAACACCCGAGTCAGTCTGGAATACCAGCATGAGAAATCACACTTAAATTGATTATTAGAGTTTCAAAATCCTTTGAAAACAAAAGCATCTCGTAAGACCACGCCACAAATAAACATGTCGGGTTTTTACCTTACGATAGATAAAACATTTTTTTATTAAAATCCTCAGATATTATAATAGGGTCTATATACAAATACTTATTAAAATAGCCGAAATTGTTACATTATTAAATTCCAACTACTAGCCACAGTGTAATGACCCAGTATTTTCAACCATTCACATCCGCACCTGTCGGACTTGAATTGTTCAAAATACCACATTGTAAATAAAATTTGGCAAATCTCAGAATATACAGTAAATAAAAAATCATAGGTCACAGACACAGAGTAAGAAATGTAGCAGAATAAAAATAACTTAGTGGTTTATGAAGCCACTTTCACATAGTCTCAAAATAAGTATAAATTACATAGTTTTTAAAACCAAATATAGTTTGAATCAACCACAGAAAAATCCAAATTTATTTGTCTCCATTACATAAACTAAGATAAAGAACTGAAAGGAACTTTGACAACAGCTTTAAAATATGATCTGCAGAAGCCCTAGCTCCGGGGATGAAGTCCGAACGGAAACTCAGGCTGACCCGAGCGTAAGAAATAAACACAAACACTCGAGTCAGGATATACATACTTATACAGTGTAAGCTAATTCAAGTGAACTGTAATATAAAGGCAAGTAACTTAAAGGATGCTTGGGACCGCCGATCCTCTAAGGATTCGTTAAACTATTTACAATGTAGTAATATTTCGCTATTATAATAGTGTCTATTAGTAAAATAAACTTACTTTTAAATAGCGTTAAGGCTTTACATTTTCCACCTTAACACATAATATATTCCCATAGTCTATACAGTACCGTAATCTCCCCTGTACTGGGCGTCATCAGAGGGCACTCCATAGGTATGGTACAAAACCAAAATCATATAAGACTCGCTAGGGTAGGTGACACGACACAACTAGGCAATGCCAAGGTAGATATACCAATTGCTATCCGGACAGGTGGTAATGTATAGCTTCTACTATCGCCCACCTCGAACAACACTCCCAAATTCAAAGGTGCGCACCAAACAATCACAAAGTAATGGAATGACATACGAAAAAGTGCGTTCGATCAAAGATGCTACCTCATTAGCCCGAGAATCGCTCCTGTTTTAGCCACCTTATGCCAACTCACGGGAGTTGGGTCCACGTACATACCTAAAAGAACGTCACCACCATCCTACTTCATTCTTGGAACTCCACCGCGTACATGGTTGTCAAAGTGGTTTTCGGTATCGACAGAGAGTATGCCCATATCTGATACTGGTCTCTTTAACAACCAACGTTATTATTATCCATGGTTATTATTTCCAAAAATAGTTTATATTTCAATAAAAATACTACACTTTAAACTATTCAACAACGAAGTTATTATTCTTACAAAGTCCACTATAAATCCCAATGGTTTAGCCTTAATTCATTTGTATCAACTACAACACTTGCAAAGTGCGGTAATATCCTTTACAACAGATTTGAGTAAACTAAATTTTCAGACCTCAATATAATTTCAGCAAAATTTAAACCTTTATTTAGACAATTAACTTATAAAATCAAAATTTCCACTTTGAAATAGTCATTTAAATTTACTCAAAAATTTAAGATTTTTATAAATTTTGCAAATAAATATCGAACTTCTCTATACTTTACTTATTAAAATCAAGTGCAAAGTTTCTTTAAATTTTTACTTAACAATTAAGTTTAATAACCACTTCAAAAATAGACTTATTTCCAACTTAATTCTTAACTTCCCCTTTCTCTTAAACCAAACTTCACTTTTCCCAAGTTTAGTTATATTCAAAATTTTATTTTTATATATTTAATTTATTAACCTTTTAGTTTATAAAAAATTTAAATAACTCCTTATTTATTCATTTAAATTCAATTTATACCAAATTTATTTATTTTATTTACTTAACTTGAAATTTTCCTTTACAAAAATCAAATTCCAAAATAAATTTATATTCCAAATTCTAACTTAACCCTTTATTTATTTATATATATTCAATTTGTATAACATCACAAAAAGCATTTTAATTCAATTCAAATCAAAGTAATAAATATACAAATTTAAATTACTTGAATTTTTCTAGAAATATATATATATATATATATATATATATATATTTGTATGTATGTATATAACCACGGGTCTGTATAATATTTGCTACCCTAGGTCAGGTGGTACGAATAATATATCATCTCAATCCGTAATTTACAAAGAAAATTCCGGGTTCTATCATTTCAAACCCGCAATCCCAAGTTAAATAAATGACTAAATAAATAGATAAATATCGTTCGGGCCTATCATTTCAGCCCGTGATGATTTAATTCTATAGGGAACTTGCAGTGTGATAAAAACAATAATTAAACAAATAGTATAATAGCATAAATATAACAGTATATAATATAACTAATGAAGTGTAAATTCAAATAGGGTTTCTAACATCATAAAATTCATCACAGGCAATTAAAATATAAAATAAATTCATTCTACAATTTCACTCGTTATTAATTTATAGATCTGTAAGTATGTTTGTCGGGTGAGAATACTCACCTCTATGCTGCTGATGATTTAGATTCAAAACTATGATAACCACACCGGAAGCAGCGTACAGAAGGCACGATCAAATATTGGAAGAAGTGACAAACTGATTCCAATCTTGAAATAAGGTAAATAAATAAAACTAGGTATTCGAATTTAATTACGATCATAGCAAATTGGAAACAAGATTGAATTAGAGAAAATTTGACACAAATGGCTCGACCACTCCACTTCCCGACTTGACCCATCAATACAAAGGCTCGGCCTGCCCATTTTATTTTACAAATCAAAATTTACAATTTATACTTTGAATTCTTGACATTTATTTATTTACGTATTTAACTTTGTATAATATCACTATACTTATAAAAATCCCTTTTTTAATCCAATTTTAACAAAATATTATAACATTCTAATTTAAAAAAATATGCAGCATGCACGTCATGGCAGTGGGAAAATGACCCAAATCATGCACAGGTGGCTAAAATTTCATAAATGATACTCGTCTTTTTTTTTCTTCAATAGGCATATGCGCTGTGATAAAATACAAGGTGGCGCGTGCCTACATAATTTTTTTTTTCTATCCTCTTAAAAGAAAAGTGGTGAAAGTAAAAGTTTGATTGGTTTGAACCAAGGCTTTAGGAGTTTTTTTCCATGCACGCACACACCCAAGCTAGTGAACAACTACTATATGAAATCAATAATTTGGATTTAAGTGAAAAGTTTAAACATCAAGGCTCGGCTATGCATTAATATTGGAATAGGCGCGTCAGTGCGTCTAAGGGTTTA
The DNA here is from genome assembly GCA_030765085.1 of Allium cepa. Lineage (NCBI taxonomy): Eukaryota > Viridiplantae > Streptophyta > Magnoliopsida > Asparagales > Amaryllidaceae > Allium > Allium cepa. The sequence continues at coordinate 748,724,767 of CM060931.1, read as the reverse complement.
GAGGTAGTGAGCTGCTCAAACACACGGCCAGATCAGGTGTATTAAGGGGAGGGGAAGGGTTTGTACTGGAGTGGTGGCAGAGGTGTGGAGTTGGTCGTGCCAAGGTGGTGGAGGCACTTGTAGATAACAGTAAATGTGAACAAAGAAACACGCAAAAAGAAGAAGATAAAAGAGAAAATCGGCATACCTGACACACACGCAAGGAGGAAGCAAGGAGGAAGAAGGTTGAAGCAAAGATGCAATGAAAATTTTGAGGTGGTGAATTATGTGAACGTGGGTCTTTATTTATATTCTGAGTTTCGCAAATCATGTGTAAAAGAAACTGGCAAGAAATTTTATTTGATTGTGCGGAAGAACGTCAAGTAATAATGAAATTTTCGAACGTGTTTTAATAATTAGAAACCTACATTGATTAAATGCAAGAAAATGATAAAGTGGGAAATGCACAAATCAGGTTATGCAAAATTTTAAGGTAAGAAAGAAACGAAATTTGGAACGTGTTTGCATTTCAGGGAAGATGCGCTTTATAGTTAAAAAGGAGTAATAAATGAGATTGGAACGGTTATGGGATTCATTTCTTTTCCACTTGGAATTGCATGGTTACTGATTAATTTATTTATTTGTCTAAGGTAAGAAATTTTTAGAATGCGTACTAAAGACGCCATACTTAAATCAAACACACACCCAATTTGGTAACAAAAGTAACGCTTTTAAATTTATACGTTTTCTTATGTAGTAAATATACATTAAAATATTCCATAAAATAACGCGCCATTTAAATGCGAAATTAAACAGCTTATTAATACGCTATTTATTACTTAATTTGAATTTTAATTTTGTTTACATTGGTTTGATTTACTTAACATTTAACAAATAGACTGATGTATATACGTAAAATTTATTTCCTTTCACAATATTTATTACTTACTTTAAAAAGTATACAACCAATATCAGTAAAATAACCGCAAAATAAGTATTTTACACATGTATATCTTATATAAAAGATTTGATTTTATTAGCTAAGGTATGAAATTTATGAGCGCGTACTAGATTCAAAATTTTAATTGAACATACGCTCAAATAATTTACAAAAGTAACGTGATTAAAAATTTATACGTTTCTTATTTATTCAGTACATATGCTAAAAATAAATCAGAAAAATAATGTACCTTTTAGCATCCAACAAATCAACAATAACGGATATAAACGTACAAAATTTAAAACGTGAAATTTATATAACTTATTTATACACTATTTATTACTTAATTCAAAATTTGATCTGCTTACATTTGTTTGATTTATTTATCATTTAACTAAGAAACTAATGTATATATGTATAAAAAACGTAAAATTTTATTCCCCTTTTACACAATATTTATTCCCTAATTTAAAAAGTATATAACCATAATAAATAAAACAATTGCGAAATAAATATTGTACATATATATAAATTTATATGAAAGATTTGAACTTAGAACTTAGTATTTAAAATTTCAATTAGGGTTAAACTTAAACCAAAATCAAAATTACAGAAATTGCCTCTATTTATTAAAATTTTGGGAAATGATTTCAAGAAAAAATGGAAAAGAATTAAAGAAATAGTTTATTAAATTGAAACAAGGCTTAAAAATCTACACACAATACCACTAGGTTAGAAAAATTTCTACCACACCTTAAAACAAATAAAAATCAGCGAATAAAACAAAACAAACTGAAATAAAGTGAAAAAGAAAATAAATAATTATATTTTAGGAAAATTGTAACGATCCCAGATTTTGACTAAATTTTAATTGATAATTTATTTAATATTTGAATAAAAAAAATTGTGAAATTAATTGATAAATTTATTTGAATTTCTCCAAATTCAAGCAAAAAGATGTGTGTTTTTTTATTAAAGTATAATTAAGTTTTAAAAATGATTTCTTTAAAGAGTTAAATATCTATAAAATGAATGAATGCAAAATGTTAAATAAAACAATAAGTATTAAAGTAAAATTAAAAAAATAAAAATAAAATAAATATTTAAGCTAGAAATAAATTAGACAAATTCAAGCAACATATTAATAAACTTTGTAAAATATAAATTGAATACCTTAGCTAAAAAATTATAAGAACATATTAGAAATAGAACTCCATTCATATTCTAAAGCAATAAGGCCAAAGCAAAGGAAATATATACACAAAATGAAACAAGTAAAAATATATGTGAATGAGCTTGCAAAGGAAAACAGTCAGATACAAAATTATAAAACATCTATGTATAAACAAACAAAGTTAAGTATGTATTGGCTTGTATGAGAAGACAAGGAAGACAATACAATACATTCAAGTATGATTTAAAATTAGATAAGTGTAGATTTGCACAACAACAATTTAATGCTTAGCCACCAAAATGAGTTATCAGCCGAAATGAAAATCTGCATAGTCAACAAAAGCAAAAAAAAAGATCTCTGACTATATTTGAACAAAACAAAACAATGTTCTCCCATTGTACAAACAAAATAATTATCAACCTATAAACTTCTATTTATATACATCAACATCCTCATTTCAGTTCATCCATTCGAAGTAGAAAAATCTAAAGTAATATCATTTCAAACTTAAATAAAAATTCAACTTAAACAATAATCTAACTCAACTACAATCAAAGAGGGGAGCTTCAGCTTGCAAGTTTCAATCTGTGTCAAAGAAAAGAAGAGCTCTGTTCTTCTTCTTCCTGAAAACGGTGAGTAACATTTTTTTAAAAAAAATTTAAAAGTATGATCCTATTGAATATTTATCTGTGAGTAAACAAGTGATTTACACTTGAGTTATTTTAATTTGTATATATATGTTGAAGTTGCTCTGCATATCTATCCATGTATCTGTGCTGTGAAATTCATTATCTTCCCTATTTTAGCTTCAGGGTAGTATCAAACAAGAAAATTCAATTTCTTATTTTCTAGTTTGTATTAGGCTTTGGTTTCAAAACAAAATAGTTGTGTTTAAGTATGAATTGTAATTTAAAAATAGTTTCATAAAGTATAAATATATATAGGATGAACAACTCAAGTTCTACAGAGCAAATTTCAAAATTTAATAAAATTTGAACCCGACGATTTGCAAATTCGAATACATATCTTGAATCTTTATTGGAAAATGAGATTTTTAAGCTTTGTTTGATGATTTTTACAAGAGTGGGTTAAGAGTAATTCGACGATGAACGAAAAATGATATTTTGCCGATTTCCAGCGATGAATGACATTCTGGAGGTCAGGGTTCAGCGTGGGGGTGGACGAGCCTATGGTGGATCGGGGAAAAATAATCGGAGGTGGTATCGATCATCAAGGCGATGGCGGTGTGGATTTTCTATTTGTAAACCTAATGTTTTGGGTGGTCATAAATTTGTGTGTCGCGACTCCTACCGTGCATCGAGCTGCGCGTCGTCTGAAGGGAGGGACGTTTGGTGGATGACGGAGTTGTTGCCGGAGGCACTGAGCCTCTGGTGGCCGGAGTTGTGGTTGCGAAGGCTTTTTGGGTCAAAGGTCGGTTCGAGGTTGATCGAGATATACTCGATTTCAAATATGGATTTGTGAGGGGTATTTGGTCGATCTGGGTTCATTGTCGACGAGTTCGCCGACAGGTTGGAGGGGTGGTGGTTAGTCGGGGGGGCGCTGGAGGTACCGTGCACGTGTACGGCTGGAGGTGTGCATAAGTAATGGGTTTCCTATTTGTCTCGAAAGAACGCTCGAGTACGAGATGCTTTGGCTCGAGTTTTTGGGTTTTGCGTGAGCGTCTTGTATCGTCAGGTTACAATTTAACTTTAAAAAAATATTTGTTTACTGGATGGAAAAAAAATCAAAAGGGGAAGAAGATAAACGAACGCGAGAGGGAGAGGGGGATGACTCATGACTAATGGAAGGAAACTCGAAGCAGGAAGTGGTCTGACTTGGGTAGAAAACTTGTGCAGGTTTTAAAACAAAACCTGTCCTGTTTTTGTAAAAAAAATTTAAAAAAAAATTAAATTCCAAATTTATAAAACAAAGTTTTAATTAAGTTTAAATCAAAGTTAAAATATAAATTCAACTTCAGCTTTGAAACTGTGTTTGGAAATAAGTTTTACAAATTCAAATTGTTTTTTAATAACTTAAAGGTTTAATTAATTAAGTAGAATTAAAAGAATTTGAAATTAAAAAAAAAATTGAATTCGAGATTGTAAAGTAAGAAATTTAAACAAAGTTTAAATCAAATTTTGAAATCTAGACTTAAATCCAAATCTGAATTCCAGATTTTTAAATAAAATAAGTTTTATAAAAAATGAAATGTTTAAAAGCTTTAAATTGTTACAGTATTTAATGATTTAAATAGGACGATCTCAGGGAAATTGGTGAGTAACTCGGGTATTTACTCGAGTAAATCATGGGAAGCACTCGGGTTAGTTTTTAAAACTACAATATTACAAAAGTAAAGTTTTCCCAAGTTCAACTTGTTAATCTAAATGTTTTGAAATTCAAATTTGTTTTGATTTGGAAATTTTATCCCAAGGTGTTTACAAAAACAAAATAAAGTGATTACTTAAAGCTTAATTACCTAATAAATGATTAATAATTAAAGATAATTAATCAAGGGGTTTATATATAATTACTCGATGTAATTAGTGATTTATTAAAATAAGTAATTAAGGATAATCAATTATTGTAATTAATTAAGAATGATTAATTAAATACTAATTAATTAAGGGTAGATTAAATTGTTAATGAATTAATTAAGGGAAATTAAATTATAAGATAATTGAATAATTAAAGGTTAATTATTCAAAAATTTAAAGTTGATTTAATTTGATTAATAAATGATTAAAGGACCTTTAATCAAATGATTTGGAATCGACTAATGATGATTGATCACCCAGCTGATTTAAATAAATCAGATAATTAATTGAGCATATTATGGATGACTATATTCTATTGAATGCTGTGTATTGGATTGATATATCTGATATGTGATGTGATATAAAATGCTTTGTGCTTAGCTGTTATATCTGTGATGATTGATGTTGTGCACTATTGTGTAAAACCCCTGGACTACACCATACACACACAAATATGGATTTCACGTGGAAATCGGTTAAGCCATAGATTTTTAAAATAAGATTTGAATTTGAATTTTTAAATTCAAATAGTTTTGGAAATGGAATTGGGTTAAATGTGAAAATCTTTTGAAAAGGGTGTTTTTAAAAAATAAAAGTTATTTTGAATAACTTGATGAAATTTTGGAATTTAAATAACTTGAATTGAATATGAATTTAAGATGTGGAATTGAAATCCGTGTTTGGAAGTTATGGTTTAAAAATGTATACAAGTTATAAATGTGTTCATATGGATTTTAAACCATTTTAAAACATATTTTTTTGAGAATTTGAATTAACCCAAAGATTTTAACTTGTATAAATAAGATCGGATTCTCTCGAAACCAAAACTACTTGTTTCCAAATAATAATAGCTTTGATTTAAAGAAAGGATTTCCAAATTATATTGAAAGATTTCAAGTTTGAAATAGAATTGAAATGTTTTGAAAGCTATGAAATGAGTCTTTGATTCAAAGACCGGATGAGTTAATCCAACTTAAAATGGTATTGTTTTGAAAGGCTTTAAATGAATCTTTGGAAAACGAATTTTGAAAGCTAAAAGTTAAATCTTGATTTAAAGATTTAACGATTTAATTGAAATGGAATTGTTTTGAAATCCATGAATGGATCTTTGTGAATGGGGTGAACTTTTTGAAATGAATCTTTTTGTTTAAAATATTGGAAATGGTAATTTGTTTAACCATTTAAATGAAGGGTTTTTGGCTTGAAGCTGTGATTTAACTGAGACCCCAGTATCCATATGTTTTTTATTATTGCGCTCGTTATTCGGTTTAGCCGGAGAAGGACCTTTGTGTCATATAACCCATTCCGAATAGTGATACGACGTATATGGACAACATTGAAGACCGATGGTGAAGACTGGGTATTTGCGAGAATGGTAGGATGACCTGTCGATTTTCTCTGCATCATGGCTCCGGTATAGAGATTCCTTAAGTGATGGGAAGTTCGATCGGGATTATGAATACCCGGATTGCAAGGGCTTCTTTGGAAGTGCCTTCGGTTTTGTTAGAATCCAGAACAGACTTGCATGGATTGTATGTCTGACATTACATTTTGAGATATAAAGCAGATTTTTTTCAAATACATATCTGTTGGTGAGGAGAATTTATTCTCTTAGATTAACACCCTTCTCTGAGACGTACGAGCTGAGAGGTTATGTAGTTGAAGGTTATCGGCGATATACTCCCAACTTGGTAATGTGGCATGCTGAGTGCTGCTGATCATTTGATGATCAAAGCGTGGCTTTTGTAGAAAGCGTAGCTTTATGGACGAGACTTTGTCGAGCCTCACAACCTGGTAATGGTCGAAACAGGAATCGTGGCAGCAAGGTTTCAGGGGTAGCTTCCCTAGGATATGACCATTCCTTCTGGAAAGGGGTAGTATCATGGTATGGAGCCCAGATACTTACTCATGTGGACACACTATATTTATTACTATGTGATGTTGGTACCGTGGCCTCGAATAAAGGTCCAAAAGGACCGGGGGTTGTATATCTCAGGTTTCTTACTCCCCAGGAAGGGTTAGCCGACCTTGTGTTAGCTGAGAACTGAAAGATGTTGCTCAGGGATGTCCTTCCAGAGGCGTTCCATTTCGGTATGGGAAGTTCCTTTGCCCGACCATTTGTTGGAAATCCAAATAAAACAATACATGCCTTGTACGGTTTTAGTTGTATTACCTGCCATCTACTTATGGTGGCGCCCCACTGTTTAGATGGTAGCTATAGTAGGCATAGTTCGAAATGTCTATGTTAGCTAAGATTTATATTATACTTTTGAAATGTTTTCGGCACTTTGCACTTATAGTTATAATATCAAAGAAATTCGCGTATCAAGCATATTTGACTATCATAAGAAGAATTCTCCTCCAATTCTGCGTTTGCATTGTGTGTGTGGCGGGAGGTCTTATGGTAGTTCCATTTCTAAAAGCATTGTGGATTTGTTTTAAAATCTCTTGTTGTTTGTTTTTGAAGGTAAACTATTTTCGTTACTCACACCAGTCCCATGACTAATCTGGAGTTTATTTTTCCTTTCCTAAAATTTGGATGCTCACTATTTTCCATACGAGCAGTCTAGAGTTGGGTTTTTCAAATAGTTAGGTTCAGTGGATTATCTGGAGCTAGTTCGATGCTTGGGTGTGGAGGAGACTTGCGTGTCTTAGTGTATCGTGATGTTGGTTCTCTCTTCTGCTGGAGTTCTTTCTTGTATCTTAGAGTTTTTTGTTCCGCTGCTGGTGTTATTGACGCAGCAGATAATACGGATTGACGATGAAATGAAGATTTCACGTCAAACTAATCGAAGAACGATTAGGTGAATCAATATAAATCGATGGATTGAAAGATACCGAATGCCCAAATTCGTTGATCTTCGAAAGATACCGAATTCTAGCTATCTTCGACACGTTGATCGCGCAAGATGCCGTGAGAGAAGATCTACAATTCTTCGAACGTTGATCAAGCGCACTTGATACCGTGAGTTGGCTTCAACGATCGTTGATTCGAGCGCACTCGAATAACCTAAAGTGGAGATAGGAGATCACACTCAACTACCAATTTCAAAAGAGGCACAAAGCACTCAAACAAAGTTTCATTCAAAAATCAACCAAGTTTTTACAATGACACAACACGCCTATTTATAGGCTACAACTCACACGACTCACGCGGTTTCACCGACCTAACTTCGGCACTTGCGACCTACGACTTAACAGAGGTTGTTAACGACCTAACACATCGGCGACTTATCAAGTACAACACACACGAGCTATACAACATAAAGGAAATACAACATATACGACCTTCGACATAACGGTAAACTACTTACATATACAACATTGCAACACTTCATGCGACATAAGCACGCAGTACAATACAGCGACTCAACGACGTAAGCAACAACGACACAACATTTACAAACGGCACACGACTAACAAGGCCATGCAGCGACCTAAGAAAACTGAGTGACTTAAGTGAATACGCGACTTAGCCAAACCTGCCTCAAATCCTCTTCACACGACATAAGCTTTACGTGACCTTAAGCATCGTAAGTAAAGTGTGGCATACTGAGTGAGTAACTTGCTAGGTCGCTCGCGACTTATCATAGGTCGTTCCAACGACTTATCATACTGTCTTAGGTCGTTAGGTCGTCCTAGCGACTAATGGATAACCTGCCGATGCTCTTTCACTGTGTTGTCTTTATCCTCCCCCTCGTTAGGTCGTAAGTGACCTAAGGTATCCAAGCGACCTTCACTAGGTCATGAGTGACCTAAGGATCTGGAACGACTTAACTCCATTGAATTTGTAGGCTGGGCTGCATCATCCTCCCTTGGTTGGGAAAAATTCGTTCTTGTATTTAAAAATTCTTCCCTATTGGATTCTTTATCTCCATAATAAAGTATAAGATGTTTAACATTAAACACGTCAGAAGTGTACACATCCTCCAACAGCTTTAACCTACAAGCGTTTTCATTGATCCGTTTCACAATCTCTACAAGACCAATCTTTCGAGCTTTAAGTTTATTGTATGCTCCCACTAGAAAACGATCCTTCGTTAGTACAGCATATACTGAATCTCCTTCATTAAATTCAACACTTCTTCTCTTCAGATCCGCAGATCGTTTATACTTTTCATTCGTCTTCTCAATCGTTCCTGAACGATTCTATGGCATTCTGCCAACCCATCAACGAAATCAACAGCTCGCTTAACTGTCCCCTTTGGTTGTGGCACTATCGTTAAATCCAGCGGCCCCTTTGGCAAACTCGAATATACAATCTGAAATGGACTGAAACCCATACTACAGTTGATAGCATGATTATGAGCAAACTCTGCTTGACACAACTTCACATTCCAGCTCTTTAGATTATCCTTTACGAGACACTGCAATAAATTTCCCAGGGATCTGTTCACAACTTCAGTCTTTCCATCTGTCTGTGGATGGTACGCACTACTGAATTTTAGCTTCGTTCCCACCATCTTCCACAAACTCAGCAAAAATGACTCAGAAATCTAGTATCCCTGTCTGAAACTATAGATTCTGGTAAACCATGCAAGCGATAGATCTCTCTAAAGAACAACTGTGCCACACGGACTGCATCTGCCGTCTTCTTACAAGCAACAAAATGTACCATCTTCGAGAAATGGTCCACCACAACATATATAGAGTCATTTCCCCGTTGAGTCCTCGGCAAACCCAACACAAAGTCCATGCTTACATCTACCCATGGTTTTGTAGGAACAGGTAAAGGCATATACAATCCTGCATTCGTAGCGGTCCCTTTCGAAACTTGACAAACATGACATCTACGCACAAACTATTCAACTTCCCGCTTCGTCGATGGCCAATAGAAAGACTGAGAAATCAACTGCAATGTGCGATCCCGTCCAACATGTCCTTCTTCATGCAACTCTTTTACAATTTTCATTCTCAAGCTGCAATCTGGTACGCACAATCGATTCCCCTTGAATAAGAATCCATCTACCAACACAAACTCATCAGAACTCCCATCCTTGACTTTCTCACCAATCTTCGCAAAGTAAGGATCTCCTTCAAACAACTCTAGAAGTACTTCAAACCCTGTCACTTCAACTTTCATTGTAGTCAATAAATGATTCCTCCTGCTCAAAGCATCAGCTACACGATTCGTTATTCCTGATTTGTGCTTTACTACAAAAATAAACTGCTGTAGATACGCGACCCATGAAGCGTGCCTAACTAAAATTTTGTCGTGCCCTTACAAATGCTTCGTATAGACCTTCCCACTATAGATCAATATATCGTCAAAGTAAACTACCACGAACTTCCCAATAAATGGTCTGAAATTCTGGTTCATCACTCTCATAAAAGTACTAGGAGCATTTTACAAGCCAAACGGCATAACCAGCCATTCGTATAGACCTTCCCTAGTTTTAAAAGCAGTCTTCCACTCATCACCCGGTCTGATACGAATCTGATGGTATCCACTCTTCAAGTCAATCTTCGAGAACACAATAGCCCCACTCAACTGATCAATCAAATCATCGAACCTCAGCATAGGAAATCTATATCTCATAGTGATCTTGTTTAGAGCCCGACTGTCCGTACACATCCTCCAAGAACCATCCTTCTTCGGCACCAATAAAGCTGGCACTGCACAAGGACTCAAGCTCTCTTGAACACGCCCTTGTTCTAACAACTCCTCCACCTACCTTCTCAGTTCCTTATGCTCCTTAGGACTCATCCTGTAATGTGGCCTATGAGGTAGTACTGCTCCTGGAACAAGATCTATTTGATGTTGTATGTCCCTCAACGGTGGTAACTCCGTTGGCAGTTCTTTAGGAAACACATCTTTAAATTCCTCCAATACCGGTTTGACTTCCTCTGGAATTTCAACCTCCTCACTACTTTCACGTCTGATCAACAAGAACACTTCAGGCTCATCTTCGACTTCTTTAACAAACTCCTTCAAAGTCAACAAAGTCTTCAGCTCCTCAATCTCTTCTGACTTGCTCTCTCCTTGCTGTCTCTTCTTCGGAACTAAAATGATCTTAGTACCCTCAAACATAAAGCTGTAGCTATTGGTTCGACCATCATGTTGCACTGCTCGGTCATACTGCCATGGTCTTCCCAAAAGCAAGTGATAAACATCCATCTCCACCACATCACACCAGATCTCATCTTTATACTTCTGCCCAATAGAAAATGAAACATGAACTCGCCTATCCACCTTCACCTCTCCTCCTTTCCTTAGCGACGCTAACTTGTAAGGATTTGGATGCTTCTTCGTTTTCAACTTTAACTTTCTTACAGCTTCGGTAGAAATGATATTGTCACAACTTCCCGCGTCAATCACAAATTTACAAACCTTCCCCAGTATAGTGCATGTCGACTGAAAGATATTACTCCTCAACCAACTAGCTTCTTCCTCTTGCTTTGGTGTTAAACAAGATCTCTTCATCATTAGATTGCATCCTTCATCTCCCGACGCGATATCTTGTTCATTCCCCTCAACTGGACTAGAATAATCTTCTCCAATATCCTCACCTTCCATTTCAGCAATCATAGCTCGTTTCTAAGTTCCTTTTCTTAGCTAACGAAATGTCTTGTTTAACATATTAACTACTAGAAAATTCCTTTAAAAATTTGGTTTCGGACATTCATTACTCTTGTGGCCCACTTCCTGGCAATTATAACATTTGAAACTGTTGTTGACCTTTGCCTTCTCAACTTCTTTCACAACTGGTTTACTGATAACTTTAGGAACATTGGAACTCCCACTAGCACCCTTGTTCTGAGTATTGTAACTTGGAAACACACCACCCCCTCGTCTTCCCTGCTTCTCCCAAGCCAACGCTTTCTGGTGCGCTTCAGCCACAGATCTAGGATCAAACATATTCGCCATATCTTGGATCTGCATTCTCAACCCTCCAATAAACCTAGCAGTCAATTGTTCCTCCGTCTCCATAATGTTATTTCGAGCAATCAGTTGATAAAATTCATCAGCATAATCATTAACAGTCTTTGTTCCATGCCTCAGATTCTGCAACCTTTGATACATGAGTGATTGATAATCATACGACAAGAACGTAGCTCTCATCAACTTCTTCATCTTCTCCCATGATTCAATCTTTGACTTCCCCATTCTCTCCCGTGTAAGTTTTGTCTGCTGCCACCATGCTAAAGCTCTTCCCCTCAACCTTGTAGCAACTAACTTCACTCTTCTATGCTCAGGAACTTCTTTAAAGTCAAAAATTTCTTCAACGTTAGACAACCAATCCAGAAATTCTTCTGCAACCATTCCACCTTTGAATTCCGGAATTTCTGTCTTCATCCCCGACTCCCAACGTCGATCATCTTCTACATCCACATATTGATTTCGCACTTGACCTTGACCTTGATAATACATACTGCCTCTATCACCATCTTCATCATAATCAAATATATTTTGATATCTATCACGTCCATCCACATCTCTATGGTCATGCGTAGTTCTTCTACCCTGCCTATCCATATCGGGATGTGATTCATTTTCAAACTCTCGTGGAGTTCTTCTCTCTTCATGTCTATACTCATGGTGATCTCTTCTCGATGAAATTGATGTTTCTCTCCTTTCTCTAAAAGATTGTGGCGACACCCTCCTCGCTTCCATAACCGATGGCGAAACTCTGTTTCCCCCATGGTTCGAGTTTGGCGACCTTCTCCTTTGAGCTTGATTCATATCTATCATCAATTTCTCCAATCTACCAACGCCTTCATCTAACTTCTCATTGAATTTATTACTAATGCGTTGTTCCATATGTTCAGCATCTTCTCGTTTATACAAATCTTCAACATTCTGATGGCGATTGGCTCTTCTCGGAGGCATGATTGAATCAAACAATTTTCAACAAACACAACTTTCGACCTTCACTTAGCTCGCACGGACTGAAACGACCTAACTTGGCTTAGCTCGTTCAACACTCCCTTAGCTCGGCTCGGCTTCAATTAGGTCGGTTTACTTCAAGTAGCTTGATTCGAACTTTCAAACTTCACTTTGGCGCGCAAAAATCCCACGATCAAAATTCAAACACTTTTCGAACTTTGATCCAAAATGATATGGACCGAGAACTCCCAACTTTTTGCAACTTCACGATGAACACGATGAACACCAAACTTCTCAACAATGCAAACTTCAACTTCAAACTCCTTGGCTCCAAGACTCGGCTTAGCTACGATTGGCTAAGTTTAGCTCCGATACCAAAACTGACGCAGCGGACAATACGGATTGATGACGAAATGAAGATTTCACGTCAAACTAATCGAAGAACGATTAGGTGAATCAATATAAATCGATGGATTAAAAGAAACCGAATGCCCAAATTCGTTGATCTTCGAAAGATACCGAATTCTAGCTATCTTCGACACGTTGATCTCGCACGATGCCGTGAGAGAAGATCTATAATTCTTCGAACGTTGATCAAGCGCACTTGATACCGTGAATTGGCTTCGACAATCGTTGATTCGAGCGCACTAGAATAACCGAAAGTGGAGATAGGAGATCACACTCAACTACCAATTTCAAAAGAGGCATAAAGCACTCAAACAAAGTTTCATTCAAAAATCAACCAAGTTTTTACAATGACACAACACGCCTATTTATAGGCTACAACTCACACGACTCACGCGGTTTCACCGACCTAACTTCGACACTTGCGACCTACGAGTTAACAGAGGTCATTAACGACCTAACACATCGGCGACTTATCAAGTACAACACACACGAGCTATATAACATAAAGGAAGTACAACATATACGACCTTCGACATAACGGTAAACTACTTATATATACAACATTACAACACTTATGCGACATAAGCACGCAGTACAATACAGTGACTCAATGACATAAGAGACAACGACCCAATATTTACAAACGGCACATGACTTGACAAGGCCAGGCGGCGACCTAAGAAAACTGACCGACTTAAGTGAATACGCGACTTAGCCAAACCTGCCTCAAATCCTCTTCACGCGACCTAAGCTTTAAGCGACCTTAAGCATCATAAGTAAAGTGCGGCATACTGAGTGAGTAACTTGCTAGGTCGCTCGTGACTTATCACAGGTCATTCCAATGACTTATCATACTGTCTTAGGTCGTTAGGTCATCCTAGCGATTTATGGATAACCTGCCGATGCTCTTCCACTGTGTTGTCTATATCCTCCCCCTCGTTAGGTCATAAGCGACCTAAGGTATCCAAGCGACCTACACTAGGTCGTGAGTGACCTAAGGATCTGGAACGACTTAACTCCATTGAATTTGTAGGCTAGGCTGCATCAGTTATCTATTTTTCCTTTCCGCAGCTATTGTATCATCTGTTGTATCATATATTGTATATCAATGTATTGTTCTTTTTCTTCCGTTGTTGTTGTTTACTTAATGGTGTTATAAGCTCCGGCGAACCAGATTCGACGTTTGGATCTACGACATTTGAATATAGGTGACATGTTCAGTGCTGATTTTCGAAGATCGAGTCATTATAATTGGTATCAGAGCTGAGGGTTAAAACTTTAGCTCAGGAGTATAACACATTTAGTAACTCATTAGAGATAGGGTGAAGTAAACCCTAAAATGAGTATATTCCTAAGATATCCGTCCGTATGCGTCAGTAAATTCTCTTACTATCCACTGATAGTGAGTATGAGTGCGAGAAGAGGACAAGATAGGGGACCGGGGAGTACGACTAAAAATGGTCAATACCCTGCGACAGTGGAAATAATTTTCTCTTCTTAACCTCCTTTGATTCGTCTTTTCAAATTCTTTTGATTGCTTCTTACCGGCTGCAAGAAGAAGTTTTAGTGTGATGATTGCTCTACGAATATTTGTAGAAAATTCTTACTTCGTATTTCACCAGTTTCTTATCAGTTATTGATTTTAAACCTTAATGAATATGAATTCTAAAATTTGAAATTTTGAATAAATTGGAAATTTTAAATTGAGTTAAATTGATTAATAGAATATGGCGCTAAATTTGAATTGTACCGATAAAGCAATTTCGTTTAAAACCGAATTTGAAATTCTATTATAATTTCTTGTGTAGATCGAAGTCCGAAGAGGGACAAATTGGTATATATTTTGAGGTATTCCGACTTGAGTTTGGAATCCATACCTGATGTTTGGAAATTGTGGAAGATTAAATCCACTTATCCGTCATTTGGGTTTAGATATAATCTACGAATGGTTAGTTATTCCTTCGAACTAACCGATGCCCCTGCATATTTCGTAGATCTGGATAACCCGAGTATCTTGTTAAGTGTTAAATAGATTCGTTCTCATATCTATTGTTGATATTATGATTTGGTAAGCCAAATGCAGAATAAATATTCAGTTTGACTTGATGAAACATTCTTCATCTATCTTAGTTTTTTTTGTGTCTGCAAATTTCGGGGACGAAATTTCTTTAAGGGGGGAAATCTGTAACGTTCCCGGATTTTGACTAAATTTTAATTGATAATTTATTTAATTTTTGAATAAAAAAATTATGAAATTAATTGATAAATTGATTTGAATTTCTCCAAATTCGAGTAAAAAGATGTATGTTTATATTATTAAAGTATTTAAAAACGATTTCTTTAAAGAGTTGAATATCTATAAAATGAACGAATGCAAAATGCAAAATAAAACAATAAGTATTAAAGTAAAATTAAAAAAATAAAAATAAAATAAATATTTAAGCTAGAAATAAATTAGACAAATTCAAACAACATATTAATAAACTTCGTAAAATATAAAGTGAATACCTTAGCTAAAAAATTATAAGAACATATTAGAAATAGAACTCCATTCATATTCTAAAGCAATAAGGCCAAAGCAAAGGAAATATATACTCAAAATGAAATAAGTAAAAATACAAGTGAATGAGCTTGCAAAGGAAAACAGTCAGATACAAAATTATAAAACATCTATGTACAAACAAATTAAGTTAAGTATGTATTGGCTTGTATAAGAAGACAAGGAAGACAATACAATACTTTCAAGTATGATTTAAAATTAGATAAGTGTAGATTTGCACAACAACAATTTAATGCTTAGCCACCAAAATGAGTTATCAGCCGAAATGAAAATCTGCATAGTCAACAAAAGCAAAGAAAAAGCTCTCTGATTATATTTGTACAAAACAAAACAATGTTCTCCCATTGTACAAACAAAATAATTATCAACCTGTAAACTTCTATTTATATACATCAACATCCTCATTTCAGTTCGTCCATCCAAAGCAGAAAAATCTGTAGTAATATCATTTTAAACTTAAATAAAAATTCAACTTAAACAATAATCTAACTCAACTAAAATCAAAGAGGGGAGCTTCAGCTTGCAAGTTTCAATCTGTGTCAAAAAAAGAGCTCTGTTCTTTCTTCTTCCTGAAAAGGGTGAGTAACATTTTTTTAATTTTTTTTAAAAAGTATGATCCTGTTGAATATTTATCTGTGGGTAAACAAGTGATTTAAACTTGAGTTATTTTAATTTTTATATATATGTTGAAGTTGGTCTGCATATCTATCCAGTATCTGTGCTGTGAAATTCATCATCTTCCCTGTTTTAGCTTCAGGGTAGTATCAAACAAGAAAATTCAATTTGTTATTTTCTAATTAGTATTAGGCTTTTGTTTCAAAACAAAATAGTTGTGTTTGAGTATGAATTGTAATATAAAAATAGTTTCATGAAGTATAAATATATATAGGATGAACAACTCAAGTTCTACAGAGCAAATTTCAAAATTTAATAAAATTCAAACCTAATGATTTGCAAATTCGAATACATATCTTGAATCCTTATTGGAAAATGAGATTTTTAAGCTTTGTTTAATGATTTTTATGAGAGTGAGTTAAGAGTAGTTCGACGATGAACGAAAAATGATATTTTGCCGATTTTCGGCGATAAACGACGTTCTGGAGGTCAGGGTTCATCGTGGAGGGGGGGACAAGCCTATGGTGGATCGGCATAAAATAATCGGAGGTGGTATCGATCATCAAGGCGACGGCAGTGTGGATTTTCTGTTTGTAAACCTAATCTTTTGGGTGGTCGAAAATTTGTGTGTCGCGACTCCTACTTGCATCGAGCTACATGTCGTCTGAAGAGAGGGACGTTTGGCGGATAACGGAGTTGTGGCCGGAGGCGCTGAGCCTCTTGTGGCCGGAGTTGTGGTTGCGAAGGCTTTTTGGGTCGAATGTCTCTTCGAAGTTGATCGAGATATACTCAATTTCAAATATGGATTTGTGAGGGGTATTTGGCCGATCTGGGTTCATTGTCGACGAGTTCGCCGACATGTTGGAGGGGTGGTGGTTGGTCAGAGGTCGCTGGAGCTATCATGCACGTGTACGGCAGGAGGTGTGCATAAGTAATGGGTTTCCTGTTTGTCTCGAAATAACGCTCGAGTACGAGATGCTTTGGCTCGAGTTTTTGGGTTTTGCGTCAGCGTCTTGTATCATCAGGTTACAATTTAACTTACAAAAAAATATATTTGCTTACTGGAGGGAAAAAAATCAAAAGGGAAAGAAGAAGAATGAATGCGAGATGGAGAGGGGGATGACTCGTGACTGATGGAAGGAAACTCGAAGCAGGAAGTGGTCTGACTCGGGTAGAAAACTTGTACAGGTTTTAAAACAAAACCTGTCCTGTTTTTGTAAAATTTAAAAAAAAAATTTCAAATTTATAAAACAAAGTTTTAACTAAGTTTAAATCAAAGTTAAATTATAAATTCAAGTTCAGCTTTAAAACTGTGTTTGGAAATAATTTTTACAAAATCAAATTGTTTTTTAATAACTTAAAGGTTTAAGCAATTAAGTAGAATTAAAAGAATTTGAAATTTAAAAAAAATTGAATTTGAGATTGTAAAGTAAGAAATTTAAACAAAGTTTAAATCAAATTTTGAAACCTAGACTTAAATCCAAATCTGAATTCCAGATTTTTTAAATAAAATAAGTTTGATAAAAAAATGAAATGTTTAATAGCTTTAAATTGTTAAAGTATTTAAAGATTTAAATAGGACGATCTCGAGGAAATTGGTGAGTAACTCGGGTATTTACTCGAGTAAATCATGGGAAGCACTCGGGTTAGTTTTTAAAACTACAATATTACAAAAAGTAAAGTTTTCCCAAGTTTAACCTGTTAATCTAAATGTTTTGAAATTCAAATTTGTTTTGATTTGGAAATTTTATCCCAAGGTGTTTACAAAAATAAAATAAAGTGATTGCTTAAAGCTTAATTACCTAATGAATGATTAATCAATTAAAGATAATTAATCAAGGGGTTTATGTATAATTACTCGATGTAATTAAATTATGATTTATTAAAATAAGTAATTAACGATAATCACTTATTGTAATTAATTGAGAATGATTAATTAATAGTAATTAATTAAGGGTCGATTAAATTGTTAATGAATTAATTAAGGGAAATTAATCATAAGATAATTGAATAATTAAAGGTTAATTATTCAAAAATGTAAAGTTGATTTAATTTGATTAATAAATGATTAAAGGACCTTTAATCAAATGATTTGGAATCGACTAATGATGATTGATCACCCAGTTGATTTAAATAAATCAGATAATTAATTGAGCATATTTATGGATGACTATATTCTATTGAATGTTGTGTATTGGATTGATATATCTGATATGTGATGTGATATAAAATGCTTTATGCTGAGCTGTTATATCTGTGATGATTGATGTTGTGCAATATTGTGTAAAACCCCTAGACTACACCATACACACACAAATATGGATTTCACGTGGAAATCGGTTAAGCCACGGATTTTTAAAATAAAATTTGAATTTGAATTTTTAAATTCAAATAGTTTTGGAAATGGAATTGGTTTAAATGTGAAAAGCTTTTGAAAAGGGTGTTTTTAAAAATAAAAGTTATTTTGAATAACTTGATAAAGTTTTGGAATTTAAATAACTTGAATTAAATTTGAATTCAAGATTTGGAATTGAAATCTGTGTTTGGAAGTTATGGTTTAAAAACGTATACAAGTTATAAATGTGTTCATATGGATTTTAAACCATTTTAAAACATATTGTTTTGAGAATTTGAATTAACCCAAAGATTTTAACTTGTATAAATAAGATCGGATTCTCTCGAAACCAAAACTACTTGTTTCCAAATAATAATAGCTTTAATTTAAAGAAAGGATTTCCAAATTATATTGAAAGATTTCATATTTGAAATAGAATTGAAATGTTTTGAAAGCTATGAAATGAGTCTTTGATTCAAAGACCTGATGAGTTAATCCAACTTAAAATGGTATTGTTTTGAAAGGCTATAAATGAATCTTTGGAAAACGAATTTTGAAAGCTATAAGTTAAATCTTGATTTAAAGATTTAGCGAGTTAATTGAAATGGAAATTGTTTTGAAATCCATGAATGGATCTTTGTGAATGGGGTGAACTTTTTGAAATGAATCTTTTTGTTTAATAGATTGGAAATGGTAATTTGTTTAACCATTTAAATGAAGGGATTTTGGCTTTAAGCTGTGATTTAACCGGGATCCCAGTATCTGTATGATTTTTATTATTGCGCTCGTTATTCTGTTTAGCCGGGGAAGGACCTTTGTGTCATATAACCCATTTCGAATAGTGATACGACATACATGGATAACATTGAAGACTGGTGGTGAAGATTGGGTATTTGCGAGAATGATAGGATGACCTGTCGATTTTCTCTGCATCATGGCTCCGCTATAGAGATTCCCTAAGTGATGGGAAGTCCGATCGGGATTGTGAATACCCGGATTGCAAGGGCTTCTTTGGAAGTGCCTTCGGTCCTGTTCGAATCCAGAACAGACTTGTATGGATTGTATGTCAGACATTACATTTTGAGATATAAAGCAGATTTCTTTCAAATACATATCTGTTGGTGCGGAGAATTTATTCTCTTAGATTAACACCCTTCTCTGAGACGTACAAGCTCAAAGGTTATGTAGTTGAAGGTTATCAGCGATATACTCCCAACTTGGTAATGGGGCATGCTGAGTGCTGCTGATTATTTGTTGATCAAAGCGTGGTTTTTGTAGAAAGTGTAGCTTTGTAGACGAGACTTCGTCGAGCCTCACAACTCGGTAATGGTCGAAACAGGAATCGTGGCAGCAAGGTTTCAAGGGTAGCTTCCCTATGGTATGACCATTCCTTCTGGAAAGGGGTAGTATCATGGTATGGAGCCCAGATACTTACTCATGTGGACACATTATATTCATTACTGTGTGATGTTCGTACCGAGGCCTCGGATAAAGGTCCAAAAGGACCGAGGGTGGTATATCTCAGGTTTCTTACTCCCCGGGAAGGGGGTAGCCGGCCTTGTGTTAGCCGAGAACTGAAAGATGTTGCTCGAGGACGTCCTTCTAGAGGTGTTCCATTTCGGTATGGGAAGTTCCTTTGCCCGACCATTTGTTGGAAATCCAAACAAAACAATACGTGCCTTGTACGGTTTTAGTTGTATTACCTGCCATCTATGTAACATCCCACCTTTTCGCACACTTTAAATCGACACACTTGCCAATTGAAACCATACGGAAGGGCGGATTGTTATGGGGTACATAAGAAAATAGAGAAGAAAAAAACTAAACAGAATCTCACAGCGGAAGGATAAAATATAATAATCAAATATACAGTCCATGAAGCTGTTTTATAAAACTTTTGCTTATATTTATACAATACATATCGGAGTACACATACCATATGACAATGCAGTGGAAAATATGAGTGTAGTGGAAAATAACTAATAATAATAATAATAGAAAACTCCGTCTTCGTCCTTCAGAGCAAAAGTCTTCGATCCTGAAACGCTCGGAATGACCCGAGAGAATTTGAAAAGACAAAAACACTCGAGTCAAAACTAAAAGATCTTATGTGAGTTAAATTAACAGAAATAAATATGAGTATAGTAACTCAAAAGATGCTCGGGATTCACATCTTCTAAGGATCCGTTAATGTAACGTACGCGATTTTTCGTTGCCGGAAAACCGAATAGTTATGGGTTTTAAAAAGAATTTAAGAAAAAAAAAGAAGAAGAAAGAAGAAGGTAGGAGATTTAGATAGGGAAAATAAGATAGAAAATTTTAAAATAGAAAGAAAAGAGAAGAGAAAGAAAATAGAGGATAGAACAAAATTTTAAAATAGAACGGAACAGAAAGAAAACAGAACAACATCAGAATCTCACAATTCGCAGCGGAACAACATATAATAAGTAAATGAAAAATCTTTAAACAAAGAACTATATCAGTTATTACATCACATTATATTACATTACATCAAATCATAATCAGAGTGTACAACAACAAACAATGCAGCGAAAAAAAGAAATACTATATAACTAGTAATACGCCATGCCATCCAGCTTGTCTCCAGCAATTCCAGAATGTCCAGAATATCCTGATAAACCTAACTCTTAACTGCCCGTGTGGAAAATTGGTGGGCACCCAGAGTTTAGGAAGGAAAACAATAAACTCCAAGTCAGTCATGTGACTGGTGTGAGAACTAAAAACAGTTTATTTATCTTTAAAATCAAAATAGAGAGATATTTTAAAAAAAAAGCCAATTCGCAATGCTTTTAAAAATGAGACTACCATAAGACCTCCTGCCACACACACAATGCAAACGCAGACTTGGAGAAGATTTCTTCTTATGATAGTCAAAGATGCTTGATACGCATTAAAATCAAATCAATTTTGATATTATTATTAGTGCATAGTGTAGAAAATTCATTTCGAAAGTAGAATATAAATCTTAGCCAGCATAGGTACCATTATATTATGCCTACTAATAGCTACCATATTAGATGGCAGGTTCTACAACTAAAACCGTACAAGTTTCGTATTGTTTCTTTGGATTTCCAACAAATAGTCAGGCCAAGGAACTTCCCATTGCCACATGAGAATGCCTCTGGAAAGACATCCCCGAGAACCAAACCGGAACTCTGCCAACACAAGGCCGGGTTACCCCTAACTGGGTAACTACTGACACGAGCACGCCATTCCCCGATCGTAAACGACCTTTCTCACGGGATCCCGATAGCCAACAACCACAAAGTAATAAATTCGTAGTAACCACATAGGTTAAATATCTGGGCTCCATACCATGATACCACCTCTATCCAGAAGGAAATGTACATACCCTAAAGGGTGCTACCCCTCATAACCTTGCTGCTTCTTTCCTGTTTTGACCATTTCCGGGGTGTGAGGTTCGACGAAGTCACGTCCACAAAAACATACTTTATACAAAAGCCATGCTTTGGGTCAACAAATGATCAACACGATGATCACCAAGATAGACGATCACATAAATGATCCTATCACAATAATCAACACAATGATCATTTACAGCAACACTCAGCATGTCACATTACCAAATTGGGAATATATCGCTGATAACTTCAACTATATAACCTCTGAGCTCGTACGTCTCAGAGAAGGGTGTTAAGCTAAAAGAATAAATTCTCCGCCACCACAGAAATATATTTGAAAGAAATCGGCTTTACATTCTCAGCTTGTAATGTCAGACACACAATCCATACAAGTCTGTTCCGGGCTCGAACAGAACCGAAGGCACTTACAAAGAAGTCCTTGCAATCCGAATAATCTCTAACCACGTTCGGATTTCCCATCACATATGGAGATCTCAATACCAGGGATCAGCCAGTGCAGAGACAATCAACAAGAAACCCTTTCGCTTTCGAAAATATCCGGTCTTCAACATCGATCTTCGAATGCAATTCATAACGACGTATCACATATTCGGAATGGGTTATACGACCCCAAGGTCCTTTCCCGGTTAACCCGAATAGTGAGCGCTTATTTTTAAAAAAATAAATAAGTGTGGCATCCAATTTTCAAACAAATCACAACAAATACCTATTTAAAGGTAAATATTGATAGTCGGTTATTGAACTATCAATAGATATGCCAACATCACCAGATTCCAAATAATTTTCCAAATTATTTATTTCACAAAAATATCTTTGCAAGATATAAACATAATTTCCATACTTTAAAAATAAATCAATATTTATTTTCAAACAAATCCCCTTTTCATTTATAAATTCCATAAGGAATTTACATTCCCAAAATATTTATGAATATACGATTGCTATTTTTCATTTTCAATTTATCTTCAAAAAGGTAAATTCTCTAAACTTTCCATTTCACATTGGAAAAACAATTTCCATACTTATTTATTTTATAAGTAATTCATAAATCTTTTATTTTCAACCTTAGAAAATATTTCATATACTTTAATCGAAATTAAGTATATATTTCATTCTTTAAGAAAATCATTCTCTTAAACATATTTATTTGGGCCAAAACGAATGTTGCGTAAAACATCGTTACGACAACCCAAATTCACTAGTATAGGGATTCGAAATTAAAATAGATATATAAATCCCAATACTATACAAAACATTCCTTTTCGGAAATCATTTATTATAACAAAGTGTTATAATCCACCATTTCCTTTTATTTCCCGAAAACATTTATTTCAACAATAAATGTTGAAATCTATGGTTTCAAATCTCAACACCTTCTTAAAACATCTTTAGATTGTTTTAATTCTATTTCAAACATCACTTCCAAAATAATTTCTTTAACTTATTATTCACTATTCAAAAACGTGAATATTCTTTGTTAATAAATTTCATCATTTCTATTCATTTTATTTTAAAGAATTATTCACTGTCTAAAACATGAATATAACTCTATAAATAAATTACAACAATTTTACTTATCAAAATAAGTCATTTCGAATTTATAAAACAACGTTTATAATTTCTATTTCTATTTATTTTTATAACAACTTCCTTTTATAAATTTCCTTTATAAATCTATTCAGTTTCATATCTCAATGATATACTAAAATTTCATATTATAAGTTAAATACTTATAATTTATTTGTTTATAAAATCGTTCCTTTAAAGTTCATAATTATAAATCTTATAACTTATAAGATTCAATTATTTATCCAAATTCCATTCCTTTAATAACTTTATGAATTTTATTTTGTTTTCCTTTACAAATTTTATAAACCTACTATTTATAAAATTCTATTTATAACTTCATCGTTATAACCCCATAAATTTCATTCATTTGTGAAATTCATTCACAATTCATTCTAACTCTTATAAAAGCTCGTTTAATAATCCCAATATATTTTAATTTATAAATATCAATTTATAAATCTTTTTAATATAAAACAATTTATATTACTATTTTAAACGTCTTTTAACTCCTTTAAAATTTATCATTTTAATTTATAAAATAATCATATTTCATAAAGTCTATAGATTTCATTCCTTTATGAAATTCATTTACAAATCATTCTATTACCTATAAAAGTTCGTTTTATAATTCAAGATATTCTAAATTTATAAATATCAACTTATAAATCTTTTAATATAAATCAATTTATATTATTACTTTAAACATCTTTAAATTCTTTTATGATTTCATCATTCTGATTTATAAAATAAAAATTTTATAAATCCTATTTTAAACTTCTTATAATAAATTCAGAATTCCCAGTTCAACTATTTTATAAAATCACTAATCCCTTATTTTCAAAAATCAACTTTTAACTGTATTTCTCAAAAATCATAATTTTTATAATATTAAAATTATAACGTTTATTTATTTAAGATGAATCAATTCCAAAAATATTTTTATAAACGTATATTTCCAAGAATCACTTTAGAAATCAAAATCGTTATTATTTTTTTTAAACTTCAAAATTTGGATTCGATGATGCAACACATCAATAGTCAATCACAACTTTCAACATCATATATCATCCATGATAACAATCAAATATCACAATATATGAAATCAAATAAATATTTGTGAGGAATCCAGTTGGATCCCTCCAACCTGTTTCCCTGCATCCACAGACATTAGCACAATACCATTCCGTTTCAAGACGGAATATCGCGGTATATGGGATTTTATAAATATATATCCGCTTACTAACGGCGCAATAGGGTCTCATCCGCTAAAAGAAAATGCGGGAAATCAATCAACTGCAATATATACATATGCCAATATATATATATTGCTATATATAATATAATACCAA
This sequence comes from Allium cepa, assembly GCA_030765085.1. Lineage (NCBI taxonomy): Eukaryota > Viridiplantae > Streptophyta > Magnoliopsida > Asparagales > Amaryllidaceae > Allium > Allium cepa. The sequence goes on along the minus strand of CM060931.1, from coordinate 748,700,072 downwards.
TTCCACTTCAAGGTGGAATATCGCGGTATATGTGTGTAATAAATAACCTCCGCTTACTAACGGCGTATAGGGTCTATTCACATCCAATATATATATCAATCATCATTCAATTATTCAATCAACACAGTCAAGCAAATTTTTAAATCTAACTATTTAAAATTTAAATAAACAACAGAGATTCCTTTTGAGTGAGAAGTTCTCACCTTTATTCTCGTTTGCAATCCACTTCCAATTCAACTTGTTTTCTTCATTTATACCTTGTATAAATATTTATACAATTCATTAATACTCAATAGATTGAATAATAATTTTTCATTAGATAATTTTAATTCGTCGGTGATTTCATTTTAATAGTTAAATTAACTCATAGTTTCGTTTAAACCAATTTCTCGTTTAATAAATTTATTTAAACAAATTTTCTTCTTTAATAAATTTATTTAAACTAATTTTGTCCTTTTAAAATAATTTTAACTAGAGATTTCCAATTGAACTGAATTTCCTTTTTATAAATTAGATCTACTAATTATTTTACTCTAAAGTAATATCTTAAAATCAATTTCTTTTAAATAATTTGTTTAACTAAAAATTTAAATTTCTTTTAATACTTTCTTAACTAACTATTTATTTAAATAAATTTTCCTTTGATAAAATATCCTTTAGTTATTTAAAATAAACAGATAAATTTTGTTAAAATAATTAATCCTCATATTATGTATTATTTTAATATAAACTTAGTAGATTTTAAATCTATCTATACATTTATTTTACATCTCTAACTAATGACTTATTTATTTATAAGTTAAATAAATCATTCTTTAATTACCATATTAATTTAGTCATTTTATTACCTTAATTATCTCTAAGATAACAAATTTCTTTATTAATGATTTCATTCTTTTAATATCTACTTTTAAGTTTAAACCTTGTTTTAAACATTTAAATATTTAAACTTTTATTTCAAATTAACTTCTCTTTTTATTTATTTTAAATCAACTAATTTTTCTTTAATAAAATATTTATCCAAAAATTTAAAAATTAAATTCCTTTAATAAATCATTTCACTTAATAAATTGAATTTCTATCAAATTTTCTTTTAAATAACTTTATAAATTTTTAAACAAATCTCTTTTATAAAACAAGTTTTCCTTTTTATAATTTATTTAACAAAAATTTAATTTAAACAATTAAACTTCCTTTTACAAATTCTTAAACTAAATTGATTTATCCAAGATTTTATTTTAACCAATAATTTCATTTTGTTTTGTTTTTTGTTTTTTTGTTTTAATAAATTTGATTAACTAAAAATTATATTTTAAACTAACAATTTTATTTTCAAACTGTTTTAAATTTCTAATATATTTTTTTTTCTTTATCAATACATATACGTATATAAAAAAAAAAAATTACCTTACTGCGCCGAGTCACGCGAGTGCCCAGACACCACCAATCGAGATGAACGCCTCGACAGTGCCACCTCCATCGACGTTGCCGCCCCATCTCCACGCGCGACCCACTGCAGCCATCTGAACACGCCGCCCTATCATCATCGGCCTCGACCTGCGCCTACGCGCGCCGCCCCCATGCACCGAAGCCCTAACCCACGCGACCATGCCTCGATCTCAACTTGAAGCTGCCGCCGTTGTCGCCACCAACCTGTAGCCGCATCTCCCCACGAGATCGTCGAACTCGACCTCGACTTGATTGAAAGGCTCGGCCCTAGATTTTTGAGATGATTTCGATTTAATTAGGAAGGAGGAAACGCGGCTGCCATTGTTATCGTTAATTATATAAATGAATTCGTATATGAAGATGGAAGAGACACTCGGCCGCGATTTTCGTTTTAAAACGAAAACGAGTACACTTCTTTTTTTTTTTTTTTTTTTTTAATTTACTCTGAGCAGAGGAATGAGGGAGAGGAGAAGAGGGAACAGACGGGACTTTAAAGAAAAATAACGTGATGGGTTTGTGATTTTTCCATGATTCTCGGCGTGTTTAAAGGAGATGTTGTCTTTAATTTTTTTTTTAAAGGTAAATTTTAAATTGAATTTAATTTATTTTTGACGCGTTTAATAACTGTGTGCACACATAACCATTCCAAAAAATACGAAATTTGAAATCTGGCAATAATTCAATATTCCGGACTCAATGGAACTGGTTTCGTCGAATTCCGAGACTGTGCCTCGGACGGCTATTTTTAAATATCGATTCGAACGATTAAATTTCAAAACTGAACAAATCACTTTCAAATTAAATTCTGAAGCTTCGATTATCTTCAGTATTATCAATATGAATTTTACAAGCCTTTGAAATATTTTTAATCGGCTTAAAATTGAAGATTCAAATTTTTATTCAACACTCAATAGATTAAATTCTATAATTTAATCGTTATATTCATTCTGATAATTTGAAATTCAATTCAAACCATCCTTCAAATATTTAAAATTAATTAAATAATTGCAAATTAAATTATTCAAAATCCTGGGTCGTTACAGTTAAACTATTTACTATGTAGTATATTTCGCTATTATAATAGTGTCTATTTATAAAATAAACATACTTTTTAATAGCGTTAAGGAGTTACCCATATAGCCCTTAACACAAATAATGCCAATAGTCTATACAGTACCGTAATACCTCCTGATCGGGAAGCTACCAGAGGATACTCCATAGGTACGACACAAATAGAAACTCGTAGAAGGTGCGCTAGGGTAGGTGACACGGCACAACTAGGCAATGCCAGGGTAGATATACCAATTACGCATCCGGGCTGATGGAAAGCGTAGCGCGCAGCTACCGCCCACCTCGAACAAACTCCCCCAAAAATCAAAGTAAAAGTGGCCACTGAATCAATCCAAAGTCAAGTATAATATCGAAGAGGAGTGTCCGATCAGAGGAATGACCTCATTGGCCCGAGAATCGCTCCTGTTGTAGCCACCTTATGCCAACTCACGGGAGTCGGGTCCACGTATTTACCTCAAAGGAAACGCCCCCACCAACCTACTTCATTCTGGAATCTCCACCGCGTACACGGTTGTTAAAGTGGTTTTCGGAGTTGGCAGAGAGTATGAGAGCTTCCGATCCCGGTCTCTTTAACAACCAAACGTTATTATAACACCGCGGTCATTTAAAATTAATTATACTTTCAAAACCAGAATATAACTATCCATTTCAAAACCCAAAAATACGATATCATTTCCTTTCCAAAACAAACTCATTTGATATTATTTTTATAAAAACCCAAATTAATATAATATCTTTTTATTTCAAATATATATTTCTTTTCCAAAATCATATTATTTCCAAACTAATAATAATTGGAAATCAAACATTGAATTATAACTTTCAAACTAAATACTTCGAAAATTCATAGCTTTAAACCATAATCTCTAAATCTTAAATAGTTTGGATATTCAAACAGTATATAGGATAAATAGTTTGGATTCAAAATTCCTTTATGAAATAAAATAATTTCCGCGACTTTCAATTTATTTCATTTAAGATTAAGTCAAAATCCAAAAATTTAGAATCGCTTTCAGTTTAAATAAACCACTTCAGTTTCAATATATTTCAAACTTTGAATATTAAACAATTGGAACTAAGGTTGAAAATTTCTATTTCACCAATTTAAAGTCCTATTATTTAGTTTGAAATAATAATTGCATAATAAACCCGTAATCATTTAAGTAATACTCAAATTACTTATAAAAGAAAATTTCCTTCAATTTTTATACTAGAAATACTCATTTAATTCACCTAGAATAGAATTCAGTTATAAATATCATACCCTTTTTAAAATTTCAAGTTAATAAATTTTACAACAACTTATGAAGTTAACCTCTTAACTAAGCTCAATTCCAAATAAATTTTCCAATTTAACTCCCAATCTTAATTAATTTAAATCCTTTAAAATTATATATATTTTCAATATCTTAACATGTACTTAACTATGTAATATAAAATAATCAAACTCCGTCATTCAACTTATTTATTTTATTTAACAAATCCATACATAGCTTAACTTCAATACTTTAACTATAAATGTATATATAAATTAAGATTTTATTAATATCAAAATCTATATTTATTAACCGTATCCTATCCAAACAATAGAAAATCATTTCAATATATATATATATATATATATATATATATATACCGCGGTGCCTGTATATAATTTTCTATCCTATGGTCAAGTGATTCGGATATTTATCATTTCAATCCGCAATTTAAAAATAAAAATGCGGTTGTATATCATTTCAAACCGCAATCCCGAATGAAATGAAAATGCATGATAACTTGCAGTTTATATAAGATAGAACACATCATCCATTCAACCAATATCAAACATCAACCAATTTATTTCAATCATCATTAATTTATTTCAAACATCATCAACTTAAACAACATCAATATATATCATATGTTTTATAACAGGAAATAAATGAAAATTATTAACTAACAGTTTATATTCAAAATAAATTTTATAATTGTTTAACTCTTAGTTATATGCAAATAAATAAATTTTAACTGTCAATTTATGTGCAATAATAAAATTAATTAACAGTTAAACTAAATAAATGCGATTTAACAGAGATGATGAATAAAACATGCCAAATAGTCATAAATAAATTTCTACTCATATCTAAAATCAATTTAACAAACAAAAGAAATTTTAGAAATCGTGAGTGGGTTAAAACACTCACCTTTTGAATTTAAATCGAATTTAAATCCGATTTAAACCCAAAAATTCAACGGTCTCCAAATCTGCCCAAACCCACGTCAAAGCGTCCGGAATCGCAATACGAACCTAGTGGAGAAAACCGTGTGTAAATTGGATAACGTATGATAAAGTTATGTTGATTTAAACGTATGAAATTAAAATTAACATAAAACAAAATAAAATAAAGGAATTAGTAGCTTCACCACGTCAGCAAAACAATATCCTCCACGCGACATTGCCTCTCCCAGAAACATACACACGCAACATACAGGGAAGGAAACCCTAGCCGCCACCTCCTCGTCAATTTCACCGCTGCAATGCTCGATCATCCCGAGATCGGAGCCCACCATCGTGGTCACCATGTCCAGCCGCTCCACCCTGACACCACGCGACCAGCTACACCTCCCCTAGAAGCTCGCGCCGCCGAACCATAAACGGCCACAAACCCTCGATTTTTGGAAAAATCGATCCCCTTCTGAGTGAAGTAACCGTATGGATTTGAAGCCTATGACCCCCTTTTGGTAGCAGTACCACTCGATCGTTCCCAAATTGACGATCCACCATTAAATTCACAAAACCCATAACGAACATCGAAACTAAACGCCAATTTTTCGGTCAAACCACAACCCGAATCGAAAAAAGAATTGCACCATTGAATTGTGCTCGTCGAGAACAACAACATATATTTTTTTGATATTTTTCTGAGGACATAAATTTTTTAGCTTTGGATCCGATTTGAATTTTGAATTTGGATCTAGAATTGTTTGTTGCCAATGAAGAGGAGGAGTACTGAAGTTCCTATATGTATAGAAATGAGGAATAAAGGCTGCTTGGGTTTATAACAACCTATTTATAGACAACTGCAATAGAATAGGCGGGCACGAATTATAAACGTGCTAAATGATAGTTGGCCCAAAAAACCCGTTCTGACCTTGGAACGAAATTGGGTAAACCCATATATCGAAATAGGTATTTTAAAATATTCTGAACGCGATGGAAGAAGTTTCACGTCCAAATTCGATCGTATGAAGAAGTTATGCTGAAATCAATAATTTCAAATTGATTTCAAATTGATTACAATTAAATCAATTTTAAGGCATTTCGTGTTCGTACGATCAAACGATAAGTCCGATCGCTACGAAACTTGAAACCCTACAATAATTCACTGTTACGGATCCGATGAAACTTGTTTCGTCGAAATCCGAGTCCGTGACCAAAATGGCTATTTTTATATTAATTAAATAAATTTAAAACAAATAAATAAAATCAAATTTTATATTTAGATTCTAAAATTGACCCATTTTATCACTTTTAAAAATTCTCAACCATTTACAAAATTTGAACACGTTTAAAACGTCAATTTAAAGAAGGTAAATTTATAAATTTCAATATAAATCCTTAATTTCATTAAATTCACAAATCATAAATTAACTATCTGATAATTTATATTAAATCAAAGAAATAAATGGTTATTCCATTCATATATTTCAAATAGATTGATTTAATATTAGATTCAAAAATTATTATCCTAATATTCTTCGATTTCACTTACATCCCTATTAACGTAATATTTAGATGTTAAATCTTCATTTATTTCGATTAAACCTATTATCATACATTACTTCAATATACTGACAAACTTACTTTTGCACCCTTTCATTTACCCAACTGCCATTTTATAAATATACTTAACAATAGATTCATACTCTATTACGTAAATGCATACCCTTTTTTTTCTAAATTAAAATTTTCGTAACTTCAAACATTTAATCCATTTAATTCCAATTACTCCTTTATTAAATTTTGGATTCAAATCAGTTTGTAAAGCTTTACCTCCATTCTTTATATACACTAACCATCATTTAATGAAGAATTTATTTACGTTATTCCCCATTTATTACATTAATTTATTTATCGTAACATTTAGTTTATAATTATTGCAATGATTTCCGATTTAATTGAAGGAACTAAGTATATAACTCATAATAGTTGTGGTAAAACTCTTAATCCTACATTTATAAGTATATCCTTATCCCTTATATCTACTAATTAAATAAATTCCATTTTTAAGTCCTTTAAATTTATTACTAAATATCCATTTACCTTTCCCATCAAATTTGAATTCCATCAAATTAATATAACCAATCAGATTTGCATTCACACTTTAATATAAACCTAAATTTTGCAATTTATTATCTTGTATTGATTTTATACAATTACCATTAACTTTACATTCCATTACTATTATATATATATATATTCATTCATCAATCAATTCGATATTTATTCTTCTTTCCTTCTATTTGATAAATAACCTGGCATACATTTACATACATTCATTTCATTCCATTCATTTATGGGTATTGCATTGAAATTTAATTTATTAACTAATACCAACGTTATTATCATTAATTACAATTGGATTCCCAATTTTATTCAATACCTTGAACAAATAACACCTATATTAATCAAATCCTTACATTTGTTTTTCTTATGTTCCATTAAAAATCAAATCATACATTTAAATGATTTTATTGAATTGGAATCTCATTCAAGTCATAAATTATTAACTTGCACTAATATGATTCCTTAATTTATTCCAATTACCGTTTACAATCTTTTATTGCATTAAATCAAATTAATACTTTCATAAATTTTTTATATTAAATTTTATATCCAGGTAAGAATCTTTTTCCTACTTAATTCATTTGGATTTTATTTAAATTTCTATAAATAGGTTTTAAGTCACCGTTTACATAATTTATTTTTGCCTTCATTTTAACATTTATATCAAAATGCGACAATTTCCACTATTACAAATTAATTGCAATATATAATCTAATTTGTAAATTTTAAATTATTCTTGATACATCTAATTTTCAACATTCTCTTTCATATAAATAAATAATATTTCTATTTCTTTCTAAATTTAAAATAAAATCCTATTAATTTTTCATTTTAAACATCGAATTTACACGGGTCGTTACACTCTCCCCCACTCAAAACTTTTCATCCACGAAAAGGAAAAGAAGGGAAAAGAAGAATTAAATAACAATACATCTTATTCAAAATATTTAACTTATAAACAATAATTTACTACATTTATTCCTTTAAATAAAATATACCCGTTTTATAATCATTATATCTTTTTATACTTAAATAAATAAAGTTTGGAAAAAAAACATTTCAAAAATTTCTATGTCCAAAATTTTACAGAAAATTTTGGCAGAGTCTCCTTTGTACGGAGAGGCTCGGGAGAAAATATAATATCAAAATATAACAATATACACAAATACTTTCCAAAATAATATATATCCCTACACGGGAAAATATATAAAATAGCGCTATAAACCGTAATTCGAAACGTACATATTTGTTGGGCAATTTACGCTTATTTTATGGAACCAAAAGCAGTAGCAATTGCTTCCAAAACCTGCGTTTTACTTATAAAATCCAAAGGGTTAACTATTTATGCAAAGTGAAATATTTAAGTGGTTTCAATCCCTAACAAAAAATCAATACAACAACCATCACCTTCAACACAGCATACACAACAAATACAAAACAACCATTCAATCAAACAACGAATAGTTGTTCGGGTTCAAAACTTGAAATTGTACGGAATGAAAAATAACTATCAAGTGCATCATTTACTCAACAGTCTTAGATGGAACAAAATAAATTATTTATTCATCCAACAATTTCAAATTTCCTTACCCACCCAAACATAAATCAAACAATAACAATTCAGCCTAACAAATCAATTTAACTTATTATAAATTTTTATTTCATACTTTAGTTGTTTGATTTCCTTTCTTTCATTCATTGAGTGATTACCTCATTTATTTTCATTTATTACTTACAATATTCATTTTTTTTATTTTAATGTCATGTAAGTTTCTTTTTATTGCATTCCATTTATGCATTTCTAAATTTTATTCATTTATTTCTCACAGTTTCATTTATTATAGAATTTCATTCTATTTACTTAAGTTTTTAAAATCATCTAATTATAATAGTTACCTTTAATTAGGGTAAAATTTCAATTTACAACTTAAGCTTATAACATTTAATTCTCATTTATAACAACAAATTCATTGAACACTTTCATTTCCTCAAGCTTTACTTGTAAGATTTTCCCCCTTACATTTTCTTACTAACATTGTAACTTTTATTATATGGTAAGTTATATATATGCTTTAAGAATGTAAGTGAAAATTATACAAGTTTCTTCTAAATTCTTTTATAACTTGGCATTAAATCTCTTATTTTATTTAGAGGTTTTAATTTATTAATTACCTATGTTTCAATTCACTACAATAATTGAAACAATTAATTAATAGAAATTTAAGAATTTAATACCGGGTTAAATTTCAAATTATTTTAAAATAATAGATAAATATATTCTTATAACTTATATACCTTTAATTATATTTAAAACAATCCAAAATTTATATATATATTTTTTCAAAATGAATCTGCAGTAAAACTACTGCAGTGGCCTTTCCCCTTCAAAACTCGAAAATGAAAGTCGATGATGCGGCCGCCATCACCGAAATTATTTTCCAGCAACAGAGAGGAAAGTACAAAACCTATTTTCTCCAAAATCTTCTTTAAAACAATTCTTTCGAATTATATTGAAATATTTATATCAGAAAATACTTATAAACAATATTATTATATTCCAAAATTTATTCGAAAGAAATTTCAAAACCCCGGAACTTAAGTTCTAAATTTCCAAATTTCATTTATTTTATTTTTCAATCTTTTCTATTATTATTTATACACTTTATTAGCTATCAACCAATCTATTGCAACCAAATATAATATCATTTGAATTTTTTTATTTTATATAGAAAATATAATAGGCAAAATTATTTCATTTACCTATATTAAAACAAATATTATGTCGGTCTGTCCTATTAAGTGTTTAGAAATCCCTATCGATGTCACAGCGCCCCATGCATCAACCCGAATTTATAAATACAAAACGGAACAGATTAACACAATATAAAAACCTTTTTAAAACACTAACAAATACGCTCTCTCATATATATACACTCAGCGACTCCCATAGGGTATTACTACCCTATTAACAAAAGAGTCAAACCCCACAAAGCTAAGGTTTATCGCTAAACCAAAGCTCTGATAACAGATGTAACATCCCACCTTTTCGCACACTTTAAATTGACACATGTGCCAATTCAAACCATACGGAAGGGCAGACTGTTATGGGGTAAATAAGAAACAGAGAAGAAAAAAACTAAATAGAATCTCAAAGCGGAAGGATAAAATATAATAATCAAATATACAGTCCATGAAGCTGTTTTACAAAACTTTTGATTATATTTATACTATACATATCAGAGTACACATACCATATGACAATGCAGCGGAAAATATGAGTGTAGTGGAATATAACTAATAATAATAATAATAGAAAACTCCGTCTTCGTCCTCCAGAGCTAAAGTCTTCGATCCTGAAACGCTCGGACTGACCCGAGCGAATTTGAAAAGACAAAAACACTCGAGTCAGAACTAAAAGATCTTATGTGAGTTAAATTAACAGAAATAAATATGAGTACAATAACTCAAAAGATGCTCGGGATTCACATCTTCTAAGGATCCATTAAACTATTTACCATGTAGTATATTTCGCTATTATAATAGTGTCTATTTATAAAATAAACTTACTTTTTAATAGCGTTAAGGGGTTACCCATATAGCCCTTAACACAAATAATGCCAATAGTCTATACAGTACCGTAATACCTCCTGATTGGGAAGCTACCAGAGGATACTCCATAGGTACGACACAAATAGAAACTCCTAGAAGGCGCGCTAGGGTAGGTGACACGGCACAACTAGGCAATGCCAGGGTAGATATACCAATTACGCATCCGGGCTGATGGAAACGCGTAGCGCGTAGCTACCGCCCACCTCGAACAAACTCCCCCAAAAATCAAAGTAAAAGTGGCCACTGAATCAATCCAAAGTCAAGTATAATATCGAAGAGGAGTGTCCGATCAGAGGAATGACCTCATTAGCCCGAGAATCGCTCCTGTTTTAGCCACCTTATGCCAACTCACGGGAGTCGGGTCCACATATTTACCTCAAAGGAAACGCCCCCACCAACCTACTTCATTCTGGAATCTCCACCGCGTACACGGTTGTTAAAGTGGTTTTTGGAGTTGGCAGAGAGTATGACAACTTCCGATCCCGGTCTCTTTAACAACCCAATATTATTATAACACCGCGGTCATTTAAAAATAATTATACTTTCAAAACCAGAATATAATTATCCATTTCAAAACCCAAAAATACGATATCATTTCCTTTCCAAAACAAACTCATTTGACATTATTTTTATAATAACCCCAATTAATATAATATCGTTTTATTTCAAATATATATTTCTTTTCCAAAATCATATTATTTCCAAACTTATAATAATCGGAAACCAAACATTGAATTATAACTTTCAAACTAAATACTTCGAAAATTCATAGCTTTAAACCATAATCTTTAAAACTTAAATGGTTTGGATATTCAAACAGTATATAAGATAAATAGTTTGAATTCAAAATTCCTTTATGAAGTAAAATAATTTCCGCGACTTACAATTTATTTCATTTAAGATTAAGTCAAAATCCATAAATTTAAAATCGCTTCCAGTTTAAATAAACCACTTCAGTTTCAATATATTTCAAACTTCGAATATTAAAAAATTGAAACTAAGGTTGGAAATTTCTATCTCACCAATTTAAAGACCTATTATTTAGTTTGAAATAATAATTGCATAATAAACCCGTAATCATTTAAGTAATACTCAAATTACTTATAAAAGGAAATTCCTTCAATTTGTATACTAGAAATATTCATTTAATTCACCTTGAATAGAATTTAGTTATAAATATCATACCCTTTTTAAAATTTCAGGTTAATAAATTTTACAACAACTCATGAAGTTAACTTCTTAATTAAGCTCAATTCCAAATAAAATTTCCAATTTAACTCCCAATCTTAATTAATCTAAATCCTTTAAAATTATATATATTTTCAATAACTTAACATGTACTTAACCATGTAATATAAAATAATCAAACTCCGTCATTCAACTTATTTATTTTATTTAACAAATCCATACATAGCTTAACTTCAATACTTTAACTATAGATGTATATATAAATTAAGATTTTATTACTATCAAAATCTATATTTATTAACCATATCCTATCCAAACCATAGAAAAATCATTTCAAATTACATATATATAAACACACACACACACATCGCGGTGCCTGTATATAATTTCTATCCTATGGTCAAGTGATACAGATATTTATCATTTCAATCCGCAATTTAAAAATAAAAATGCGGTTGTATATCATTTCAAACTGCAATCCCGAATGGAATGAAAATGCATGATAACTTGCAGTTTATATAAGATAGAACACATCATCCATTCAACCAATATCAAACATCAACCAATTTATTTTAATCATCATTAATTTATTTCAAACATCGTCAATTTAAACAACAACAATATATAGCATATGCAATATAACAGGAAATAAATGACAGTTATTAACTAACAGTTTATATTCAAAATAAATTTTACAACTGTTTAACTATCAGTTATATGCAAATAAATAAATTTTAACTGTCAATTTATATGCAATAATAAAATTAATTAACAGTTAAACTAAATAAATGCGATTTAACAGAGATGATGAATAAAACATGCCAAACAGTCATAAATAAATTTCTACTCATATCTAAAATCAATTTAACAAACACAAGAAATTTTAGAAATTGTGAGTGGGTTAAAACACTCACCTTTTGAATTTAAATCGAATTTAAATCCGATTTAAACCCAAAAATTCGACGGTCTCCAAATCTATCCATACCAGCCTCAAAGCCTCCGGAATCCCAATACGAACCTAGCGGAGAAAACCGCATGTAAATTGGATAACGTATGATAAAGTTATGTTGATTTAAACGTATGAAATTAAAATTAACATAAAACAAAATAAAATAAAGGAATTAGTAGCTTCACCACGTCAGCAAAACAATATCCTCCACGCGACATTGCCTCTTCCAGAAACATACGCACGCAACATAGAGGGAACGAAACCCTAGCCGCCATCTCCTCGTCAATTTCACCACCGCAATGCTCGATCATCCCGAGATCGGAGCCCACCATCGTGGTCCCCATGTCCAGCCGCTCCACCTCGACACCACGCGATCGGCTATGCCTCCCCTAGACGCTCGCGCCGCCGAACCATAAACGACCACAAACCCTCGATTTCTGGCCAAATCGATCCCCTTTCGAGCGAAGTAACCGTATGGATCTGAAGCCCATGACCCCCTCTTCGTAGCAGTACCACTCGATCGTTCCCAAATTGACGATCCACCGTTAAATTCACAAAACCCATAACGAACGGTCGAAACTAAACGCCAAATTTTCGGTCAAACCACAACCCGAATCGAAAAACGAGTTGCACCATTGAATTGTGCTCGTCGAGAACAACAACATATATTTTTTTGAGATTTTTTTGAGGACTTTAAATTTTTAGCTTTGGATCGGATTTGAATTTTGAATTTGGATCTAGAATTGTTTGTTTCCAATGAAGAAGAGGAGTATAGAAGTTCCTATACGTATAGAAATGAGGAATAGAGGCTGCTAGGGTTTATAACAGCCTATTTATAGACAACTGCAATAGAATAGGTGGGCATGAATTATAAACGTGCTAAACGATAGTTGGTCCAAAAAGCCCGTTCTGACCCCGGAACGAAATTGGGTAAACCCATATATCGAAATAGGTATTTTAAAATATTCTGAATGCGATGGAAAAAGTTTCACGTCCAAATTCCATCATATGAAGAAGTTATGCTGAAATCAATAATTTCAAATTGATTACAATTAAATCGATTTCAAGGCGTTTCGTGTTCGTACGATCAAACGATAAGTCCGATCGCTACGAAACTTGAAACCCTACAATAATTCACTGTTACGGATCCGATGAAACTTGTTTCGTCAAAATGCGAGTCCGTGACCAAAATGGCTATTTTTATATTAATTAAATAAATTTAAAATAAATCAATAAAATCAAATTTTATATTTAGATTTTAAAATTGACCCATTTTATCACTTTTAAAAATTCTCAATCATTTACAAAATTTCAACACGTTTAAAATGTCAATTTAAAGAAGGTAAATTTATAAATTTCAACATAAATCCTTAATTTCATTAAATTCACAAATCATAAATTAACTTTCTGATAATTTATATTAAATCAAAGAAATCAATGGTTATTCCATTCATATATTGCAAATAGATGGATTTAATATTAGATTCAAAAATTATTATCCTAATATTCTTCGATTTCACTTACATCCCTATTAACGTAATATTTAGATGTTAAATCTTCATTTATTTCGACTAAACCTATTATCATACATTACTTCAATATACTAACAAACTTACTTTTGCACCCTTTCATTTACCCAACTGCCATTTTATAAATATACTTAACAATAGATTCGTCCTCTATTACATAAATGCATACCCTTTTTTTTCAAAATTAAAATTTTCGTAACTTCAAACATTTAATCCATTTAATTCCAATTACTCCTTTCATTAAATTTTGGATTCAAATCAATTTATAAAGCTTTACCTCCATTCTTTATATACACTAACCATCATTTAATGAAGAATTTATTTACGTTATTCCCCATTTATTACCTTAATTTATTTATCGTAACATTTAATTTATAATTATTGCAATGATTTCCGATTTAATTGAAGGAACTAAGTATATAACTCATAATAGTTGCGGTAAAACTCTTAATCCTACATTTATAAGTATATCCTTATCCGTTATATCTATTAATTAAAAAATTCCATTTTTTTGTCCTTTAAATTTATTACTAAATATCCATTTACCTTTCCCATCAAATTTGAATTCCATCAAATTAATATAACCAATCAGATTTCCATTCACACTTTAATATAAACCTAAAATTTGCAATTCATTATCCTGTATTGATTTTATACAATTACCATTAACTTTACATTCCATTACTATTCTATATATATTCATACATCAATCAATTCGATATTTATTCTTCTTTCCTTCTATTTGATAAATAACCTAGCATACATTTACATACATTCATTTCATTCCATTCATTTATGGGTATTGCATTGAAATTTAATTTATTAACTAATACCAACGTTATTATCATTAATTACAATTGGATTCCCAATTTTATTCAATACCCTGAACAAATAACACCTATATTAATCAAATCCTTACATTTGTTTTTCTCATGTTCTATTAAAAATCAAATCATACATTTAAATGATTTTATTGAATTGGAATCTCATTCAAGTCATAAATTATTAACTTGCACTAATATGATTCCTTAATTTATTCCAATTGCCGCTTACAATCTTTTATTGCATTAAATCAAATTAATACTTTCATAAATTTCTCATATTAAATTTTATATCCAGGTAAGAATCTTTTTCCTACTTAATTTATTTGGATTTTATTTAAATTTCTATAAATAGGTTTTAAGTCACCGTTTACATATTTATTTTTGCCTTCATTTTAACATTTATATCAAAATGCGACAATTTCCACTATTACAAATTAATTGCAATATATAATCTAATTTGTAAATTTTAAATTATTCTTGATACATCTAATTTTCAACATTCTCTTTCATATAAATAAATAATATTTCTATTTCTTTCTAAATTTAAAATAAAATCCTATTAATTTTTCATTTTAAACATCGAATTTACACGGGTCGTTACAATCTACTTATGGTGGCGCCCCACTGTTTGGATGGTAGCTATAGTAGGCATAGTTCGAAATGTCTATGTTGGCTAAGATTTATATTATACTTTTGAAATGTTTTTGGCACTTTGCACTTATCGTAATAATATCAAAGAAATTCGCGTATCAAGCATATTTGACTATCATAAGAAGAAATCTCCTCCAATTCTGCGTTTTCATTGTGTGTGTGGCGGGAGGTCTTATGGTAGTTCCATTTCTAAAAGCATTGCGGATTTGTTTTAAAATCTCTTGTTGTTTGTTTTTAAAGATAAACTGTTTTCGTTACTCACACCATTCCCATGACTGATCTGGAGTTTATTGTTCCTTTCTTAAACTCTGGATGCTCACTATTTTCCACACGAGCAGTCTAGAGTTGGGTTTTTCAGATAGTTAGGTTCAGTGAATTATCTGGAGCTTGTTCAATGCTTGGGTGTGGACGAGACTTGCTTGTCTTAGTGTATCGTGATGTTGGTTCTCGCTTCTGCTGGAGTTCTCTCTTGAAGACTATCTTAGAATTATTTGTTCCGCTGCTGGTGTTATCTATTTTACCTTTTCGCTTATATTGTATTGTATCATATCTCTGATGTATATTGATTATATTGTATCATCTGTTGTATCAGATATTGTATATCAATGTATTGTTCTTTTTCTTCCGCTGTGTTGTTTACTTAATGGTGTTATAAGCTCTGGCGAACCAGATTCGACGTTTGGATCTGCGGCATTTGAATATAGGTGACATACTCGGTGCCAATTTTCAAAGGTCGAGTTAGGATCGCTATAAAAATAGAAAGATAAATAAAGAAAATAGCTTAATTTATTGAAACTAGCTTAAGAAAATTGCAAACACAATCCACTTAACTTTGGGAAATTATAACTCTTCTTAAAAATGGTTTAAAATAAATCTTTGAGAAACAAAATAAAGTAAGAATGAGAATAAAATAAGTTCTTAAGAAAAATATAAAAATAAATAAAGAATTTCTTAAATTAATTGAAGTTGGAAATTAGAAATTGTAAACAAAATACAACTGACACTGGAAAATGTCAATTGCACTTTTAAACCGTTTTAAAACCAAAATATATGCAAAACAAGTTGTTTTACCCCTAAAAACATAAATTAGAACATTACATGACCAAATAAAATATTATTTATATAATTTAAAGTACACAATTTTGTTAAATACAACAAACTGCACACAATAATTAAAAAGACATAACTTTCACACTATAAATCAGATTTCAACGAAACGAAAAGCAGTATTCTTAAAATTTTATTTACGTTCAAAATAAAAGATAAATTTAAAAAATTTTAAACTTTAAAATTTTTAAATTTAAAGTCAAAGTTTGACCATATTTACAAAATTCCACATTATTGGAAAAAATTCTATTAATTAATGTGTGGAAATCTAATACACACCAAAATTTATATTTTAAATAATAAAATTATCCAAATTAAATAAATAAAACATTTATTATAATTTTTGGGTTGATACATAGATGGTTTGGATGGCAAGCAAAGTGAGAGTAAATGCTAAGAAATAGAAAAGGCATAAGTTAAGGAAAAAGAAACGTATATATGTTTTATTCTTAAATGCGAATGAAAATTATGAGTTTTGAAATGAGAAATAAATCTTCTTGTACATGATTTGCAAATGAGAAATACACGGCTAGGAAACGAGTTTGTACGGCTAAAGCAAGAAATAAAGAGGCCATGTAGAAAAAGGCAAGAAATCAAGTAATGACCTGATGGATTTAATTAATTTCTTTCCTTTGTATTAACAATTGTTCTTAATTATATTGAATTTGTTAAATGTGTACATTTAATATGATTGAATCCCCAAATAAATTTATTCAGATAAGTTTCATTCTTTTATATTAGCTTATGAATAAAATATGCATTTCCACGTTAACATTCCTTCCTTATTTTTATTACAAAGTTTATTTTTCTTTATATTAAATTACCAAAATTTTATCAATTTAACAATTTTAATTATTAAAAATTTATGGGTCGTTACACATAGAGTGGATAATACAGACAAAACTCGTAAAAGGCGCGTAGGGAGAATGGATTTCCAACTAATGACTAGGCACTGGGGTACCACCTGTCACGGTACCTGGTATAGATCAGCATACCGAGGATCACTCCCGACCCCCTGCAACAAAAGACCGGGACTACCTCTTACTGGATAATCAAGAGTAAGATCACCCCACGATTGTGATCAGCAACCGCACCACTAAGACGAAATAAAGGGACATCTAGATAGGGACGACCTCACCCTGAAGTGGGTGCTACCCACCTAGCCTTGCTGCATAACCCCTGATTTTCAGTCATTCCCGGTTGTTGAGGCTTGAGGCTAAGAGTTACCTTTTAGATCGTTTCACTTAGAATGCTCATCGTCCACCTGACGTTGTTCTGAAAGCATTCATCCATACAAGTCCGTCCCGGGTTCGAACGGAACCGAAGACACTATTCCTACTACATCCATTTTGGAAACATCCTCAGGATTAGTAGCTACTAGCCCTTGTACTTTACTGCTCCATCTTCGAATCCAAGCTCGTCTTCCTCACGAAAACGTACAAACCGGATTGAAGTGGTTTCGAGAAATTAATCCCGATCCCGGTCTTTTCGAAACGATCAGCGCATTTGGCTAATATTGATAGTCGGTTATTTAACTATAAATTTACATTCACAACAACCATCAAACAATAAATAATTTCACAAATTATTTATTAACCTCAAAATATCTCCGCAAGATATGCTTCCATTTTCAACCCTTTTGAAAACAATTTTAAAACATACTTTTCTCATAAGATAAATTTCCAAATATTTATTTCCACTTAAAACAACCAAGCACAAAAACTTTAGATTTTGAAAATAATTTTAAACACTTTATTATAAGATATATTTTAACATTTAGATTGAAAACTATTTCTATACTTTATGAAAAATATATATATTAGGAATATTTAAAATGAGGCTACTTCATAAAATATAAAACTAGATTTTCTCTTTAAAAACAAATACCAAGTCACTTTTAATAATTACTACTACAATAGATTAAAAGAAAATACTTTCTTTAGAATTTAAATGTTTAGAAATAATAATAAATTTTCTAAAGCATGCTTTTTAAAACAACATAACTTATATTTAAAAATTTACGTTGAAAAAGTACTTGGCTATCCAGGGAAATACTCTTCTCTTTCCATTTTTAAATAAATCACTATTTATTTTTAAACAAATTTTCCCGTTCCTTTAATAAATTCTCACCGTGAATTTATTTTTTTCAAATATCCACTGATATATTGCTTTACTTTTATAAACCCGGTTTATAAACTTCATAGTCACATTCACCTTTAAATTTCAAAATTCTAAATATTTAAATCAATTTCCAAATTGATTTCCAATTTACTCCATTTGAAATAAATTCCTTTACTTACTCAATTCATTTTCAAAATCCGTTAATTTATAGACTTTATTTTTATTTTTCTTTCGTTTGATTTTAAAAATTTTAAACTGAAACATACCAATTTCAGATGTTCCTAATTTTTCTTTATCCTTTTTCAATAATTTAGATCTTAAATTTAAAATAAATACTTTATTCTTTTAAATAATAACACTAAAGTTTAAAATTCATTATCTTCCTGTTTATTTCAAACCCCCTTTTTATATACGGAATTTATTTATTAGAATTTTAAAACCATTATTATTCTTATCCAGTTCATTCTTAATTTATTTAAATTCTCTATAATTACTTCCTTAAAAGTTCATTCTTTTATTTTCGTTTCAAAAATCCAATTCTATATATTTTGATATCTCAGAGTCCTGAAATATACCCAAGTAAACCATAGCTTCAATATTCCAATTATCAATAATATTCATCACAGAATATCGAATGTTCATAACAAAGAATATTAAACTATATAAATAATTTTGAGGAGTCCAGTTGGACCCCTCTAACCTGTTTCCCTGCATCCACAGACGTTAGCACAACATAAAATACCAATTCCACTTCGAGGTGGAATATCGTGGTATATGGGTTTTAAATATAAAATCATCCGCTATTATGCGGCGCATAGGGTCTCATCCGCTATATAATGCGGGAATCAATCATTCCAAGATATATTATATACTATAATATAGCACATCAAATCAATTCAACCATTCAATCAATTATTTAAATTTAACCATTCAGATTTAAATAATTCAGATGAGTGTGATTAACTCACCTTTGCATTTGTTTATAGTCCACTTCAATTTCAACTTGGTTTCCTGGGTTACAACCTTATATAAACATTAATAATTTTTATCAATATTCGAGTCAATCAAACCATAAAATATTCGAGTCAATCAAACCATAAAATTTCCATTTATAGAAATTTTAGCAACCAAACAATTAAATAAGTTAATTAAATAAATAAATTTCCAAAAATACACTAGTTTTTTTATAAAATTTATAGATTCAAAAATCTAGCTATTTTTATAAAATTCTTCGCTATTTAAAATCCTTACATACTTTTACTTAAACTAATTTTCCTATAAATAAGTTTTATCAAACAATTTAATCTCCCTTATATTTATTTTTTTTCCTTTTTATTAGGCCAGTAAACTTAAAGTGTGTGTGTATTTATATATTTATATAAAAATATCGAATATCTCTTACTGTAATCATATATTTTCTCTGATTTCTGTAATCACACACACATATATATATTAATAAAATCTTGAAAACAAACTGTAAGTATATATATACATATCTTACTGAAAAAAATAATATACGTATTATTAATTAAACTCTAATGAACTGAAACTCTTTTTTCTTTTTTCTTTCTTCTAACTGTTTAAAATTTAAAAACCTAACTCAGATAAAACCATAAACCTAAAACAACTCACCAGACAACATCGTGCCACCCATTCGCGATCGACACTTCCTCCTTCCACTGCAAACGAACTTTGGCCAATACTCCCTAGGTCTTCACGAGCTCCAAACGCCTTGCTCGATCCCTGCTCTCGCGAATCTGGTGACCGCGAAACCCCCAAACCAAAATCGTGCGCCATCTCAACGTTTGAAGGCCGCAATCCACCATTAACTCTCGAGATCCCCTCCTGCCGATGGACACGTAATCGAAATCCCACAAAAAGGAGCCCAGCCTTAAAGTTTCTCTGAATTGAAAATGATTTGATTTAAATTAGAGATAAAAAGATGAGGGCTTTATCAGTTTGATCCCCTTCATTTTTGAATGAGCGAGTAGTTTGGATTTTTTTTCTTTTTTCCTCTTTTTTTCTTAAGAGGAACGAACAGGTTTATGTCAAGAAGAACAACTCGGCTACTAATAAAAAGATGGCGGAAGAAACCTAACGTGATGAAGACGCTTGGCTACAGTGTTTTGAAGGTGAAATCAAAAAGTGTTGACGTGATTTTCTAGTGTGCTGAACCGGTGGCCAGTGCTTTGGAAAAAGGGCTGATAAGAGACGAAATTTGACCAGTTCAAACCAAGTATATCTAATATTTAAATTCAAATTTAAATCTAAATCGTCTTGAATTCGCAACTCGAAATTTTGAAGTCCCATCAAGGCGTGCCGCTATGCGTTTATAATGTTATATCCCTATTTCGAATGGAATGGAAATGGTTTCGAGTCCTAATTCAATCGTATGGAGAAGATAGCCTTTTGGACTCAGTTATTTTATTGAATTACACTATAGATTTCAGCGCGTTTATGTATCGTATGACCAAACGATCACTTCAAACACTGTAAAAATTGAAATACGATAATAATACACTATTATGGATCTAATGGAACTGGTTTCGTCGAATTTCGGGACTGTGCCCTGGAAGGCTATTTTTAAATATCGATTTAAACGATATAATTTCAAAACTGAACAAACCACTTTTAAATTTGATTCCAAACTTCTATTATTTTCGGTATCCTCAATATAAAATTTATAAGCCTTCAAATTATTTTTAACAAGCTTATAACTTCAGATTCAACATTTTACCCAACTTTAAATTATTTAATTTAATAATTAAATTACCTAATAAATAGTGAAATTTGAAATTTTAAGTTACAAACTAACTTTTAGATATTAAAATTAATTAAATATTTCAATTTGAATTGTTCAAAATTCCGGGTCGTCACAGTTTGTTGACAAAAATAGATAGATCGATGAAAAATTGAAAATGTGACCGAAAATTATTTTTTGGATTTTCAACTTTTTATCAAATGAAAGTTATCGCAATGTTCTTGCACGTATACACACATATTTACACATTTAAAAACATATCGAAATATGTAAAAAGGATTTGTAAAAGTAAGTATGATTTAAGTATTTTGAAAGGTTATTAATTATAATAATGAAGTAAGGATAAGAAATGTCATTCTTATTATAAGTGTAATGCACAAAAAGTACATTGGAAAAAGAAGTAATGGCTAAATACATGTTATGGTGAATGAGTGGTGTGTTGTCAAAATTTTATAGAGGGTATTAGCTTATTCTTAGGGAAGGGTAGTTTGGCCTTTTTCCATTTGTGTTTGTTTATAAAAGTAATCGTCTCCTTCTCATTTTTTATTTTACACTTCCATTTTCATTAACTCTTCTCTTCTCCACCTTCTTCATTTTCAAATTCAAAGTAAAAACCACTTTAAAACACTTGTCCATTCTTATTCCATAAGTCTCGTTTTCTATTTCAAAATATTTCCATCTCAAAATAATAAACTTTCGCCACCAACTCCCCCCTCCCCTAGGGCGTTGCGCTTCTACTCTAGGCAGAGCCCATTTGGCCCTTTGGCCTTTTACCGTATGCCCTTGAAGCCTCCAAGACTGCTTGTGTGTGTGCTTGATGGTCGTATCACGTTGTGGTAGTTCGGTGTCGTGTTTTGATAATTTAAAGGTTAGTTTCTTTGGTGGTTGGCTTATGCTAGCATCTCACTTCATTTGGAAGTGAGAGCCCTTATTTAAAACTAGTTTTATTATTATGTAAGTGTTGTAATAATTTGTTGCCATATTATTATTTACGTATGTATGAATGTAATAGTATAGATGATTGGTTTGTGAGATATTCTCCTCGTTTAGCGAAGGCATATGATTGTAATTTGTAGGAGACTATGAAAGAAATCAATGTGATCAATAGCAGTAAGGCTGCTATGAATACGCTTCAAAAAGATTATAAAGGGATTCAATGGGACCCCTCACCAATATTGATTTTTTTTTCATTATTGCTTGTTATATGTGATGTAGTGAAGTGGAGTTGATGATGGTAGATTTGTTTGATGTGTTGTTTTATGATATATTGGGATCTCGTGCTTTCTTTAAAGAGGTTTATAACTTGGTTCTCTAAAAACAGTTCAAAATGGTTTTTCAAAACTTTATTCTTGTTTTAAATATTTGTAAATGTATCCTAGTGTTTTATGAGTATAGAAAGAAAAAGTCAAAAAGCTATTTTGATTTACACAACAAGTTTAAAAGTTATAGTCCACGTAGCAATAGTTGCTATAGAGGCAGTTTAGTAGTTGATGATTTTGTTAAAAAAAGAGTCGTCTATTTTAGATATTTTGAAATTTATTTTCAAGTGTATTTATAAGTATTGAAAAAGAAGTTTTAAGACTAAATATATTTAAAAGAATTTATTTAGTTATTTAAACAAGAGGTTTAAATTTTACTCCTTTGTTTTAAAAGTCAAGTTTTGTCAAAAGCGACCATCTTTAAGGGGTTTTAAATACAAGTTTAAAAGTAATTTTAAAAGAGAAAGGAAGCAGGAATTTCAATAGTATTATTGTAATAAATGTTTTCGAGAAAAATAATGAGATTTTCGACTATAACATTTTTGTTAAAGTAAATGATTCCGGAAATTTTTGAAAGGAAATTAATTTATAACACTGTTGTTATTATTAAAAAAGTTGTTTACTATTATAAAAGGGAAGATGTTTTAAAGTGGTTTGGAATTTATAAATTAAAAAGTGTTTTCTCTTATAATGGAAATGATGTTTCCATTTTAATCAAACCTTGGTTTATATAAGTAATTTTGGAAAATGTTTTTTAAGAACAATTATATTGGAACTCTTGGATCCTATTTTCTAGACTTCGAGGTATGGAAATTTTTTTATTTTGAAAGTTAAAAGTGTTGTCAAGTGAAGGTATGAGAGGTAATGATACCCCAACTTGAACGGTTTCATTTCTAACCGATGACAAGTACTAATTTGAAAATAAAGACTAGAAATAAGTTTTCGGAGTTGATTTTTCCAATTATTTCAAAAAGACTTCGTTTATGCAAGGGATTTCCTTATCAATGCCATCAAATAAAATAAATATGATAATGTAGTGCTAAAATGTTGACTTGTTTATGGAAAGTAAGCCATCTTATATCTAGCACTAAGCCGATGAGTAAATTTTTCTCTATCTATATGATTTAGAATCGTAGTTCTTTAACTAGGGCAAGGTTAGAGCAACCGATGCTCTGACTTGCCTGACCTTGATTCTGGGAGAGGGATAAAGAAATCGAAATGTTGGAAACGTGATAAGTATAAGAGGTTTAATTTCAAAAATCAATCATGCTTAATTAAGTATATGGAAGGTACTTCATCTTATACTTGACACTAAATTTCGAGGTATGGAAGCCTGTTTCTATCTGTGAGAGTTTAAGAATGTACATTGAGGGAATGGTAGTTTTCTAACTTGTTCGACTTCATTGTTAATCAAGGGATAACATGGGGTTGAAATCAAAAAGTGGTGATAAATATATGATGTCTGATTTTCCATATGCCAACTATATAGTTACACCTAACAATGGTTTTTCCACTATCAATAACATGACTTATTTTGACTCAGGAAGTATATGAAAGATTTGCAATTTCATACAGTTTGAGATTCCCTTAAGATAACTTATTCTGGTGAAACGTCTCTTACTTTATGGGGTATATCAGAGAATCCCTCAGGACTCATATATAGTCCACTAACTTTTGAAGGTCCCGGGATTGAGTAAATTGAAAACTTTCGATTATTGGTTTGGAGAGACTTTGATCGGATCTTGTTGGTGAGGTTTATGCATGAGAGGGGTTCTCTCTTTATGAACTAGACGAAGCTTAGACTCTTACCTCTACATGTCCCTTTATGGGTTGGTTATCGGTCGTGACGTTGACCGCAAAATCAGATTTGAGGTATTAGTCATAGTCACCTCCGTAAAGCGAGAACCTTTGCCCTCTTGGGGTAAACTTATTACAGATAGGGTAAGTGACACCCCAGAATGAGTTTGAGTGTAATATATGTGAGCATGTATTTGTTAGTGCTATAAAAATGTTTTATATTATGTTGAAGTTGGTAAATGAAATAATTTTACCTATATTTTATTATATGAAAGAAAATATTTCAAAAAATTTATATAGTTATTTTTGTTATAATCATTTGTTGGGAAAGGATGATATTTGTAGTGAATGGAATTTTCAACCCTCGAAAATCGTCACTAATACGTCCATTGTATTACGAGCCGAGCATTAAGTGCCGAAAACACCAATCTTTAGGGGAAAAAGAAGAAAGAAGAGAAGAAGCAAATTAAAAAATCATAGAATCTCACAAAGTAAGGGAACAATATATAATATAATAATGATCTTTACAAAAGGAAAAAATGTAATATATGTACATCCGCTGTGTACAACAACAAATCACTAATCATCAGCCTGAACAGTTATGGCAACCTATCCTCACAAATGCTGATAATTTTAAAAAACCAATGTAGTGGAAATAAGATAATAACTAGCTATGGATGAAGCCTCCTGTTTCAAGCTCCTCTAAAATGCATCCGAATCTAATCTGTAAATATACTCGATCTGACCCGAGCATTAAAAGGGAAGAATACCTGGATCAGTCTAGTAAACCAGCGTGGATAACACTTTCAATTGGATTTTAATGCTATAAAATCTTTTAAAATAAAGGTATCTCATAAGACCACGCCACACGTAAACACGGACAATTTTTTACCTTATGATAGCGAAAATAATTTTATCAAATCATTTGATATTACTTCTAATGACATTCTTCGAAAACCCTTTTCAAATAACATATTAAAATAGCCGAAAATTGTTACATTAATTAAATTCCAACATACTAGGCTCTCCAATCAAAACCGTAAAGTTATGTATTGGAGAATGGATTTCCAACAATGAAAAGGTAAGGAACTACCTTCTAAAGTACATGTAGGCACAACTCCGTTTCCCTCTACCAACACAGGACCAGCCTACCTTTATCATGGATAGTACCAAATATGTCATCACCTCGGTTTTTCCTGACCTATTCGTGGCCATAGCATACACAACAAACCCGAAATATAGAGGGTAATCTAGAAAGGTGATAAATATCTCCTAATAGGAGCGACCCACTTAGCCTTGTCGTATCTACCATGTTTTTGCCATTATCGACATGTGAGGCTTGAGCTAACGATTTACCTTTCACATGAAAAATTCCACTTTGAGTGCCGCATTGCTAATACCGATGACACACTAACCGATTTCCATAAAAGTACAACCCTCGAGTTCATGCACCTCAAGGGATGCTGTTAGGTGTAAGAGGGGTTACATCCTACACCACCAAACAGATGTACGTTTGCAAAAACCAATGTACGTGGTCTTAGAAAAGCAATATCAGACACTCGTTCATCCAAATTGTCTAGGAACATGATAAACTAAAGGCATTCCTCCTACTACATCCTATTTGGGAATAACCTCTAGGATTAGTAGCGAGCAGTCCTTGCAAATCGAAGATTTTTATATGAAGGCACTACTTCCACAATATATATATATATATATATATATATATATATATATAATATGGGAATCACCTCAGAAGTTAGTAGCAAACAACCCTGCATTATGAAGATCTCCGTCTTCAAAATCGTTGTCTTCAACATGTTTTTACTTTCGAACGTGTATATTGGTTCAAAGTGGTTTTTGGATAGGAATCACCCAAACCCGATCTTGGTCTCCCCAAATCAACTATCGATAAACAAAATGTGTATATGTGTATACATGATTGTTAAGCCTCTTTGTTAACTCCATTTGGCTAATTAAAACCACTTTTAACTTTTGGAAAATCTTTAAATCATTTTTCTCTAATTTCTTAGGAAAACATTTCCACATACTATTATTTGTATAATTCTGATCTTAATAAAGATTTCATTTTTCTGAAACATATCTAAAATGGGTCAAAAACAGTGTTATATAAGACATCATTTACTTTAAGCCCAAATCAATTAGTATAGACTAAAAAGGATCTACAGATATTAGACTAATTATACTCAATACCAATTTCCGTACTCAACCTGTACTATTTATCGAATAATGGTGAGGTATATTTTAACTTCACATGAATAGTTTGTGTTCCCTCTTCGAAATTTAATATAGGATTTAACTAGAATGTTCTCTATACCACCAAAATTCTATTTTAAATCTTGTTTATCTTTTAGAAAACTCTAAATCTCTTTTCTTTTATCTTAGGAAAATGCGGCTCAAGTAAATCAATTTAACTATCCCCTCCATCGGGCCAGGCCAGGATAGCTAGTGAGAGCAGGAAACTGGTTTTCCAAACCCTAAGCCTAACTTTCATTCTATCACCAATAAGGCGGTCATGTTATTTGATCAAATCCAAAACTTTAGAAATATTCAATTTGCTATCCACTTTGAAAATGATTTTTTGAGAATCCAGGCTTTCCTTTCAACCTGTTTTATCCCTCGCCTAAATTTTTTGGATCTCATGGATGGGACTGGTGTACTAGTCGTTTCCGCATACTCGGTTATTAATTAAAACATTTTCCTTTTAAATTAATTTAAAATCCACTTTTAAACCATTTTTCCCTTAAAGCCATTTAGAAATCCAAATTTAATTCTTTTTAAATTTCCAATAAATTTACTCCTTTTGAGGTGATTTATCTTTTAGCATTGGAAAAGAGGCATAATAATCCCTTATATACACTTGTCCAAACTCCTATTACATTAGTTTACAACATAGGTTTGATTTCTATCATAACATAATTCGTAATAATTAAGTGGTTATTCACATATTATCCATTCATATATGCATATATTTTAACCACATACCAAACAACATCAAACATAATCATCACATCAATAAAATTACAAAATATTCACACTTACATGATTAATAATCATATTTGTGAAAGGTGGAATTCGAGCCTTGGTAAGAAATCAATTATTAAATATTTCAAAATAATTCATTTTAAAATATATTTAAATTCTAAATTGTCTTAAAAATCCTTTCAAAATATATTAAAAAAGATTAAAGGTCTGAGGTAGAATGGTTAAGTTTAACATATTTCAAAACAACTAGAAACTGCAACATTTTTTAAGTGTTTCTATTACAGGTCATTTCTATTTTCAGGTTTTACATAGCTAGTATTTGACCCTTTTTGGTTCCTCAAATGTGAAAGTCCATAAGGTGGATCGTGTAATGTTTATGCAAGTATATGTGACAAAATATATGATGCAACTAAAACAATATTAATCTAAGTAAATATAGAATAAGCACACCAGAATTTTATACTGGTTCGGACCTCCCATCCTACGTCTAGTTTCGAAGCTCCCCTTCGAAATTCGACTATCAAACACCCTCGCTTCGCCCGGAAGAATGGGCTTGGTTACAATAAATTGTTCTTGTCAAATATGTATTCTATAACACGGATATTGACTAATTAGTACAAATGCTTCCAATATATATCTAGAGAGTATTGTCTGTAAAGAACTGAATATATGGAAGAGTGAAATACAAGTATAAATTGCTAGAGATCAAGAATATATGATAGAGTATGTAATTAGAGAGCGTAAGTAAGTAAGTAAGGTGATTTGTTCTCTTGATTCTTGATGATATATATAGTCGTAGAGAGGTTTCTTGAGTAGTTGCATCTATTAACTAGTGCTCTACAGTTGCTTTTGTTGATGATGAAGAGTTATAGTGAACAGAAGCGGAGATGTCTATTCGAATGTGGCAGTTGAAGTTTGTATTTAAAATCCGAGTTTGAAATCAAACGTCAGGAATATGTTTCAAACGTCTGATACTATATATATTTTTGAATATAGTAGTAGATCAGATGTCTAAGTGCAATTGCCAGACGTCAGGTTCAGTCCGTCTGTTGTTCCAGAGAACTGTTTCAGACGTCAGACGTCTGGCTTGTGCATCCAGACAGCTGATATTGGGCATATCAGTTTTTTTGCTCTTTTTCTTATGCTTCTTTGATCCTATCAACTTGTAGTCTCTTGTAGTGTTCTTTGAGCCTTGTTCTTATCTTTCTAGTGATGTTGTTCTAGTAACTACCTGCATATATATATATATATATATATATATATATATATATATATATATGCATATTCGATTTCCATTGTATAATTGTTGTCATTGAAACTTTGGATTTGATTTCCTAATAATCTCTCCCTTTTTGATGATGATAACTATACAATATACTTGTATATAATTTTATAAATCTCCCCTTGAATATGTGCTTTCCATTATTTATTGTGATCTTTATTATTTCTCCCCCTTTAGCTTTATCAAAAAGGATTAGTAACTTTTTATTGTAGACATCATGTCCATTCCATTTTTACCAATCGTTGTAAGATTACATAAATAAATACATAAATAACGCATAAAAAAAGAAATTTCATTAATCACATTAATCGATTACATTCATAGATTTTTATCATTTTTATACAAAATATAGAATCCTAAAAAAGTCTAAGGATCTTTTGGGGAAGCCTTATCTCGATCATCGCCTTCATCTTCATTTTTGGAAGAGCTAGCTTGTTTTATGGGAGATGTCAGAGTTTGTTTGAGAGGTTCTTTCTCCTCGTCAAAAAGTTTGGAATGTTTTGAAGGAGGAGGAGAAGGCACTGGAGTTGGCCAATCTTATGAAGGTGGTGTAGGACCATAAACCCTTTGAAGAACCTCCTTTGGAACGGATAATACAGTTGAAAGTGACATTTCAACTACAGCTAGGCGAGAAGCAAAAGATGTTTCAAAACTATCAATTCGCTTAGCCAATATGTTGTGAAATCATATAAGCTGATTTCGAAGAGTTAAGTCGCGAATACTCTCATTTGGATTCGTTTCAGTGCGAGACTTCAAAATGTCATCCTGGGATGTATAATCAAAGGGTGTAGGAGGAGGAGGATTATTTTCACGATGGTGCTCCACCTCTTGTGATGGTTTAGGTTGTATTTAAGGTGGAGGCCTAGCTTGTCTGGCTTGACGATGTTGCGTCCACTCTTCAAATGATGTAAAATCCAAAGGTTTTTTTGGTAAGTGCATTAGAGAGGAAAATTTTGTGGATGCATATTTCGGAGAAATCTCTTCAAAAGTGGATAAATATGAGGGGATGCTGTAAGCTCATAGAAGTGTCATGATGTATGTAGGATAGATGATGGATGGGCATGATTGAGTCGAAAAATGTTTGAGCTCGTAAAATATAAATATTGCACAATTAACCCTTGTTCCACTGAATATAACATATAGGGCCTTGTGCTCTAATTCCGTGATTTGCTCATGACTACCAAGGCGAGGAATTATATTGTAGATAATTATTTTAGTGTGAAGTCTCGCCTTAGGTCGTAGGTATTTGATGCAAATCTAGGCATTTCATCTTCCCATATTTGATGTGCGATATTATCTCTCGGTTTGAGACGCATATCCGGAATATTATATAAATCTTCTCCGGTGTCGGAATATCCGAGAATTCAGCCTATGATCCCTAATGTAAGTCTAATTATGTTGCGATAAACACTTGACCATAGCCAATTATCATTGTTGTTAGTGTTCCAAACTGCTGTACTATCAAAATTAGCATAGAAAAGAAATATGGCTAGCTAATCGATTTGGATGTTAGTCGGATTAAAGGATACTAATGTTTCCAATCTAGCACTTTCACACATTTCTTCTAAATCATACATTGGAAACTTTAGCAAATTATAAAATGGACGTATATGGAGTTTCTTCTTTTGAATATCCTCATATCTCTTGATTGAATGTGGTACACGATTCATCCATCGCTCAGTTTGATCATCTGAGCAAACTTGGGGGTGAGATGAAGTTTCTTGGTCTTGCTTTTGCTTAGAGATATTAGGGTTTTTTGTTTTAGGAGCCATCGAGTTCGAGCGAGTTTTGAAAAGAAAGTAGTTTTGAGAAATAGGGAATCGACTTTGCAATAGAAATGAGAAGAAACGTAAGTGATATAAGTAAAAAAATAGACGTTATCTGGGTACTTAAGAATGTCGATTGAATTTCAGATGTCTGGAAGGTGAATTGGACGTCTGATTTAACCTAGTTTGAAGCCAGTAAATAGAATCGAATGTCTGGTTGTTTGTGGCAGACATTTGGAATTGATTGACTTGTAAATTTTGAAAGGTAGAGAGAATTATCAGACGTTTGGTTGTAGAATCAGATGTCTGGAATAGTTTGAAGTATTATTTTTGTAGGACAGATAGTTTTCTCAAACATTTGGATATAATATTAGACGTTTGAAAATGGACTGAGTTTTTATCTTATGGAGGCAGAAACTTTGTTCAAACGTCTAGTCAATAGTTCAGACGTCTGAAATAGACTGGTTTCTATATTTTATTAAGCATAGATAATTTTCAGACATCTGTAAAGTTATGTCAGATGTCTGATATATGCACGATGGTCAAAAATTTGTGTGATACAAGAGTGTCAGACGTCTGATGGCAAAGTTCAGATGTCTGAAATGACCAATTTGTCTTAAAATAGCCTAATTTTGAAAGGTGTTGCTTATTTTTGGAGATATCGCTTTTAGTAACACATTATATTATTATTTGTTAATCAAAATACAAAATACATAGATAAAAATACAATGAGAATAAGTAAATTTATTTAGATGATGATGGATCATTGCAATCTTCAGACTTGTCATCCCTCCATGGCTTGAGTGGAGACCATATATTTCCACGTTCGTGGGTTCTTGGGAAACCAGAGAATCGCCTAGGTGAAGGATCCAAAGGTGTACGATTAGAGGCAGAGGGATCCAAAGGATTGCAAGGAATCAGAAGCGGTTCATGTACATCCTTCTTTCATGAATTACAAAATTTTATCGCTACTTGCTCTAGAAAACTTAGTCGTCGTGCGATGACCTTTTGTTCAAAGTATAATTCTCGTTGTAAATCTATTTATTGCTTTTGATAGTGGCGTATCTCATCGATTTTCTCCTTGGAGTTAGGAGAGATAACTACAGATCGTTTGGACTCCTTTTTATCGGGAGTGAATCCCATATGGTAGGAAACCACTTATATGTCGGTTCCTGATTTGGTGTAGGAGTAGGAAGGCGATGAGGTGTATCCGCTAAGCTATCCATTGTTGGTGTCGAGAAGGAGAGATGAGAGTTGTCGGAAGACATGCTTTTATTTTCTGTTGTAAAAAATATATGAAATCTATATATTTTTTACTTTTTGTATTGTAAAAAAGCTATTTATACATGATTTTAAAGGTTATTCATAGGTAGTTTTAGAAAACAACCACCTAAAAAATTTAAGGTGAAGGAGTTAACAATTTTAATTTATGGATAAAAAGTTTTTAGCCAAAAATAAAATAAATGAACATGTAGCATTAGTTTAGAAGATCATTAAGTGAACATATTCCTAAATCGCGTTGCAGTTTAACAAATGTTTGTTCGTTTAGTGGTTTTGTGAAAATTTCTGCTATTTGATTCTCAGTATTTACGTATTCTAATGTAATAATTCCTTTTTCTACATTGTCACATAAAAATGATGTCGTATATCTATATGTTTAGTACGTGAGTGATTTAAAAGATTTTTTGATAGATTTATTGCACTCGTATTATCGCAATATATTGATGATTTATTGATAACTTTGCTGAAATCCTTAAGTGTTCGTTGCATGTATATCACTTGTACACATGCTAGATCTGCTAAAATATATTCGGCTTTGCAAGTAGATAAGGAGACATAATTTTGCTTTTTGCTAAACCATGAAACTAATGATCGTCCGATAAAGTGACATGTTCCGCTAGTACCCGTACGATCTATTTTACATCCACCGAA
Source organism: Allium cepa (assembly GCA_030765085.1). Lineage (NCBI taxonomy): Eukaryota > Viridiplantae > Streptophyta > Magnoliopsida > Asparagales > Amaryllidaceae > Allium > Allium cepa. The sequence continues at coordinate 748,667,447 of CM060931.1, read as the reverse complement.
ATCCGCGTCGCTATATGAAACTAGTTCAAACGATGATCCCTTATGGTAAAACAAACCATAATCTCTAGTACTAGATAGATATCGTAAGATACGTTTAACAGGTCTTTGATGAGATTCTTTTGGTTTTGTTTGAAATCGGGCACAAAGACATACACTCATCATAATGTCGGGCCGACTAGCCGTCAAATAAAGTAAGAAGCCAATTGTACTATGATATAATTTTTCATCAAATTTTGTTCCGTCATCATCTTTTTCCATGTGAACATTAGTACTCAACGGTGTTGGTTTGCCAGAAGTTTTATCCATTTCAAAACGAAGTAATAGACCGTTATAATATTTTTCTTGATGAATAAAGATACAAATTTCAAGTTGTTTTATTTGTAAACCTAAAACGAAATTTAATTCTCCCATGTGAGACATTTCAAATTCGTTTTTCATAATATTTAAAAATTGACTATAAAGATTTTCGTTTGATGAACCAAAAATTATATCGTTTACGTAAATTTGTACAACTAAAATGTCGTTATTTTCTCGTTTAATAAACAAAGTCGTATCGATTTTACCTATTTGGAAACCAGATGCAATTAAATGATTTTTAAGACATTCATACCAAGCACGGGGGCTTGTTTTAAACCATATAAGGCTTTTTGTAATTTAAAAACATTATCGAGATATTTTTCATGAACAAACAATGTAGGATGTTCAACATATATGTTTTCTTTAATAAAACCATTTAAAAACGCACTTTTGACATACATTTGAAATAATTTAAAATTGTGATGATTTGCAAACGCAAGTAATGTACGTATGGCCTTGAGTCTTGCTACTGGAGCAAAAGTTTCATCGTAGTCGATACATTCTTCTTGATTATAACCTTAAGCGACTAGGCATGCTTTATTTCTAACTATATTTCCATTTTCATCTGCTTTGTTTTTAAATACCCATTTTGTTCCAATAACTGACTGATTTTCTGGTCTTGGTACTAGTTACCAAATATTATTACGTTCAAATTGGTTTAATTCTTCTTGCATGGCTATTATCGTTTGAAGCTTCTTTATAATTTTTGGGTTCAAAATTTGACACAAATGCAATATGACTTATTGGGTTAAGTTGATTTCTAGTTACTCAGGAATTGAAATCTCTAATGATATTATCTTTTAGATGATCTTTTAGAATTCTAGGAGATGATACTAAAGTATTATTTTGTGCATTTGTCACATTATTAAAAGAATTTGTTGTATTTGTTATTGGAATTATTTCTTCATCCTCGTTAGTACGATGGTTAAGAAATTTTTCATCAAACGAAACATGTAAACTTTCTTCAATTGTGTTATTTCGTTTATTAAAAATTCTGTATGCCTTGCTACGGTCCGAATATCCAACAAATATTCCTTCATCGGCCTTCGGGTCGAATTTTCCTAAATTATCTTTTGTATTTAGTATAAAATATTTTGATCCGAAAGTTTTAAAGTATGATACTTTAGGTTTTCTTCCAAAAAATATTTCAAAACAAGTATGTTTAGTCATAGGTCGTATGGTTACTCGATTCAAAACATAACAAGCTGTTGCAAAAGCTTCAGCCCAAAAATATTTTGGTAGACCACTACTATTTAATAATGTTTGTGCACATTCTTGTAACGTACAATTTTTTCTTTCTTGTACACATTTTGTTGAGATGTGCGAGTAAAAGAAAAATTATGACTTATACCCTTTTTATTACAAAAATTAGTAAAGTCCATGTATATCTTGAAAAATCATCAACTATTACGAAAACATATTTGTTGTGATTTATAGATCGTACTTGAGTTGGACCAAATAAATCTAAATGTAATAATTATAATGGTTGTTTTATAGAAATATTATTTTTAGATTTAAAAGAGCTTTTTTTAGTTTTCCAATTTGACAATCGTCACATAAATTTTCTACTTTATAATTTATTTTAGGTAAACCTCTAATTAGCTCATATTTTGCTAATATATTAATATACTTAAAATTAATATGACAAAATCGTTTATGCCACAACCATGGATCGTCATGTTTGGCAGTTAATCATAAATTTGAATTTCGATTTATATTCATATTTAAGACATAAATATTTTTGTTTCTAAAACCCTCAAAGATAAGTTTTTTGTTATTGTCGAAAATATACATCTATCTTTTTCGAAGTTGATTTGAAAACCTTTATTGCATAATTGACTAATACTAAGCAGGTTGTGTTTTAAATTTTCTACTAACAAAATATTTGTAATTATAGGAGAGTTAGAAATACTAGAGTTGATGACTTCTCCGATGCATCGACGTATTCTTTTGAGTTATCTCCAAAAGTTACAGTTTCACCATCGATGTATGTTATATTTGATAACATTTTTGAGTTTTCGGTCATATGCTTAGAGCATCCCTTATCAAGTATCCATTTCTTCTTATTTTTTATTTTGGGTACCTGCAAAATAAAAGATGATTTAATTGGTACCCATAAACTTTGTAAGGGTCCTAGATGTTAGGAGGAGCAAGTAGCCATACCCAAGAAGGTTTGGTACCATTATGAGCATAATTTTTATTACATACTACATTATCTAAAAAATTATTAACATGTTTTTGTCTAATCAAATTATTATTTGCCTTAGGAATCCAAATTTTTATATTTTTGGTATTTGTATTAGACTTAGGTGATCTTTTAGTCTTTTGATAAATACAACTATATTTCTTAATATTATTCCCTTTTTGTTTAGGAATATTTTTAAATCCTATTCCATTTCTATTACCTGATGGTTTTGAAATTTTGATAAGTTTTTCCAAATCTTGTTTTCCTTTATTAATTTTTGAAACACTATTTATCTAATTTTTCTTTTAATTCTGAATTTTTCAATGTTTCTATATTACTCTTCAAGTTGATATTTTATTTTAACAAGTTATCCTTTTCTAGTCTAGTTTTTCCAAAATCAATAGCCATGGTCTCATTTTCAAACAAACAATTTTTGATTTTTTCTTGAGATAATTCCAGTTCCTCATCTAAAATAATTTTTTCATCTTTTAACATTCCGACTTCAAGTTCTGATCTATTTATTTTGGCTATATGTTCTTTATTCAATTTTTTTAATTTGTCCAAATTTATCATCTAATTCCATGCTAAGTTCTAATAATTCATCATAGCTAAGTTCGGGACATACCTCATCAGTTTGTGCCATAAAACATACATTAACTTGTTCTTCGTCACTATCGGTGTCACTGTCTGATGATGATGAAAAATTCGAGTCATCCTATGTTACTTTGAAAGCTTTCTTCTTTTTGAAATTTTCAAATTTGTTCTTCTTTTTATCATTGTTGAGCTTGGGACAATCTTTCTTCATATGTCCAAATCGGTCACATTCATAGCATTTGATTGATCTTTGATTTGTAGAGCTTGATTTTCCTCCTTTCTGAAATCTAATCATTTTCCTAAATTTCTTGAATTTGTTGTAATTTTTGGCAATAAATACGATTTCTTCTTCATCTAAGTCAGAGTGTTCATTTATTGCTGAGAATGTTATGTTTTTCTTCTACGAATTTTGTTCTTTTCATGCCTGGAAATTAGCTTCATAGGACATTAAATTTTCTATCAATTCTACAACTAAGAGTGTTGAGAGATCATTAGCTTCTTCGATAATTAATACTTTTCTTTCCCACTCTGGAGTTAAAGAATTGAATATTCTAGATATTAAGGCAAAATTTTTGAATTTGACTCCAAGTGCCATTAAATCTTGTTGAATGGTTTGGAATCTAGATTACATGTCTACTATAGATTCATTTAGTTTCATTTTAAATGATGAAAATTGATTTTGTAAAATTGAAATCTTAGTTTGTTTAACTTTGTTTGTGCCTTCGTGTGTAACTTGTAAGGTACGCCAAAAATCATATGCAGTGTTAAATAATACGGCACGTGAAAATTCATTCTTATCTAATGAACAAAATAGAACATGCATTGCTTTGGCATTATTAGAAGCTGTGGTTTTTTATGCATCATTTCATGTGTTCATAGCAGTGTCAGGTGCTTCATATTTATTTTGAGTGGCTGACTAAATTACTAATCCATTAGCTTCCATAAAAATTCTCATACGTGTTGACCAACATGTATAGTTAGAACCATTAAAAAGTGGGAGTCGTGCTGTGGATTGACCTTCTTGAAAAATACTTGCCATATTAAAGTGATTTAAAAACGTATTACTGTACTTTGATCAAACCTTACTCTGATACCAATTGAAAGTCTTCAGGGTGGAGCATGTAGCGTTTATGCAAGTATATGTGACAAAATATATGATGCAACTAAAAGAATATTAATCTAAGTAAATATAGAATAAGCATACCAGGATTTTATACTGATTCAGACCTTCCATCCTACATTCAGTCCTGAAGCTCTCCTTTGGAATTCGACTATCAAATACCCTCGCTTCACCCGGAGGAATAGGCTTGGTTACAATAAATTGTTCTTGTCAAATATGTGTTCTATAACACGGATATTGACTAATTAGTACAAATTCTTCCAATATATATCTAGAGAGTATTGTCTATGAAGAACTGAATATATGGAAGAGTGAAATACAAGTATAAATTCTAGAGATCAAGAATATATGATAGAGTATGGAATTAGAGAGCGTACGTAAGTAAGGTGTTTTGTTCTCTTGATTCTTGATGATATATATATAGCTGTAGAGAGGTTTCTTGAGTAGTTGCATCTATTGAGTAGTGCTCTATAGTTGCTTCTGTTGATGATGAAGAGTTGCAGCGAAGAAATAAGAAGATGACTATTCGAATGTGGCAGTTGAAGTTTGTATTTAAAATCCAAGTTTGAAATTAGATAATATATATTTTATTGAATATAGTAGTAGATCAGACGTTTGAGTGCAATTGCCAAACGTCTGGTTCAGTCTGTCTATTGTTCCAGAGAACTGTTTCAGATGTCTGGCTTGTGTACCCAGACGTCGGATATTGTGCATATCAGTTTTTATGCTCTTTTTCTTGTGCCTCTTTGGTCCTATCAACTTGTAGTCTCTTGTAGTGTTCTTTGAGCCTTGTTCTTGTCTTTTTAGTGATGTTGTTCTAGCAAGTATATATATATATATAAATATATATGCATATTCGATATCCACTGTATAGTTGTTGTCATCGAAACCGTAGTTTTGATTTCCTAACAAAATGAACTTTTTTCAATCCAAATTCTCATGCTGGATAGTAGGGGTATAGTATAGGACATCCATGAAGAGAAACCTCCAAATTCACTTCTGTAAATTTCTTCTTGATAGTTTAACCTTTTCAAGTTCGGATTTTCAAAGCACTAGCTTTTCAAAATCATTCAAAATTCAATCTTTAAGTTCTATAACTAAAACCATTTGACATAGATCCTTAAAAATGTCATTTAAATTATTTTAAATATATAAACTTCAAGATATCAACTTTAAACTTAAACATAAACTTTATACTTAAAGTTACTCCTTTACGCCTTTTAATTTCGAAACAAATTCAGAGCTTCAAAACATTTTCTTTTTCTTTTTAAAGTAGAAAAGAGACTCTTACCACCGATACCCATACCATTAAATCATCATGGAAGTATTTCATAGCATGATATTAAGTCCAAGAGCATAAAGTTCACAATTTCAACAAAGTCACGACTTTTAAACCACATATACTTTATAATCAAATCAAGTAACCATGCAACATCACATATCAACATGCCAAAAATAACATAGCTAACCAATAACCAAACATCATGAAAGAAATCAACATGATTAACATGTAATTATAAATAGAAAAGAGAGGAAGATTCTCACCTTTATTAGCCAAATTTATCCTTTAGCACTTTAAACACTTAAACACCTCCCTCCTTCATTACAAGCATGCAAGAGCTTGGCTTTGGGTTGGAGTAGGCATGACCTAGTATTTGGATGGCTCAGCCAAGGTTGGTTAAGAAGGAGTGGTTCTCGGTTTTGCAAGTTAAAGGGACATTTAATTCACAAAATATGACTAGGAAAATAATTCATCACATTTCAACTTTTTGGCTTTTGGCCATGTTTGTCTCAAAATTTGGAAAAGTTGGCTAAGGAAAGTTCTTGGAAATCCTCTCCTCTAGAATTTAAGAAAACAAAATTACTTAGTTCCGAGTTGCTGTGAGGGAGTTATGATCAAAAGAAGAGTGGGTATTCTTGGATCTAAAAATCTAGGCCCGAAAACGAGTCAGAAACAATTACGTTTTTGGAATAGTAGGATTTTGAAGAAATGGTGAAAATGAAAATTTTAGCCAACTCAATTCTCTTGAATTGAAAAAAAAATTGTTGGTTTGGAGTAGCTTATAGGGAGTTATGGTTGTGAGAAGAGGAGGTAAAATATGAAGAAGAATGTGAAAAATGTGAGAGAGAGTGGAGTTCTATTTATAAGCATCATACTTAAGTAAATTACCACCATACCCTCCCTACTAAACTCATTTTGGCCTCATATTCCCTCCTTCGTCCCAAGGCAATGAGAAGAAACTAAGTACAATATCATTAACGAAGAGGAGACAAGGTGATATGATTTCGTACTTAATCACTTAAGTAGATTTTTTATCCAAATCTTTTACTAAGTCACATCACAACAAAAGTAAACTCTTTTGTCTTTTATGCTAAATGTATATATGGTTTATATATATGTTGTACGTATGTGTATATATGTGTGTATGTATATCAAATAACGTTGCAACGAATCAAAATACTTCCATTCGACGAATGATCAAAAATTCGAAAGCTAATTCACGGTCACATTTTCAGTTTTTAATCAACTTACTTATTTACGTGAACAAAACTTGAAAATAAATTTATCATTATCTCTAAATAATTAACACAAGTATATTTGAATTATAAAAAAATATATTAAGATCCATTTATAAAAATATGACATCGAGCTGCTAGAATGTGACGAAGTTTTATATCTTTATAAAACAAGTTTGTATATCTATAAAATCATTATAAATCACTTATTATCATTATATAATTATTAAAATGAATTATTTATCATTCAAAACAATTATTAGAAGATTTAAAATTAAATAAGTATTCCAATGCCAAGTGGTAAAATTACGGGTTGTAACAATATTTATTTATCATCATTTATTGACTAATAATTTATTATTGGTCGGTTTATGAGCATTTGTGGTTTGATTTAGATTAAATATGAATACCTCATGAATTTAATTTCCAGATTCGACTAGAAAGCATTCGTTAATCATGTAGGTTTAACAAGTTTACTTTGTTAACATGGTTGCTGTAATAAAGAAATTTATTATATGAAGGTAATTATATATAAATTTGGGTTATAAAATATGATCTATAAAATAAGAGGATTTTTGAGAATTTAAATTTCAATGTCTTTGAAAAAGAAATTCGAACGATTCTTGGAAAAGTACCAGCAATATTACTTGAAAGAATTTATAAGTATAAATATTTCTATTGTGTAAGCTACATTTTCTTGGGATAGTTTAGTTTTGCGATGATCTGAATAATCTAAGTGACAATCAGATGTTTTCTTAGGCGGACGTTGAAGTGCACTTCGTAAATTATTCCCTTTATCTTTGTACAATCAGAACAAGTTTGAATTTGAATGAACTTAAAATAAGTGGTAATACATAATGTAACGCCCCACCATGAGACCCATCTTAGTAAAGAGAATTAACGAGTAATTCCGTCTATTAAAGTGGAGAATAGGGTTGGTTAAGGGCGACCATCTATAATTTTGTCTTAAACATCTGCTGAATACGTCGATAAATGCAATATGAATTTTCTTTTCTATCTCCACTAGATTGACATACCCAGTAAATGCTTAATCCAAAACTATAGGTGGCTTACGGATCTATCAGAACAAAATACAATAACTAAATGAAAAGCACGTCACAGAACAGTAATCAACATCATATATGTACATATACACTGATACATGCTTAGTACAATACAATATGAATACAATAAAGGTGGTAATCGTCCACACTATATACATCGAATCAAACATAACGACATCAGAGCATGCGAAAAAAACATAAACTACTCAAGAGAAAGAAGAGCTGATATCCAACATTAACTTCAAGCTAAGTCCAAAAGAGATACTGAAACAACTCGGCCTGACCCGAGTGAAAACACACAGGTCAGGCTAGCTAAAATCATCAGTTAAATAGAATAATCGATAAGGATAAGTAGGTGAAAGCTATGGTATCCTTTTTATTAAAGGATACCATGCCCTAAACATGGTTTCAATATCATAAGAAAGGATAACATCTCTTCTTGGCAAGTAGAAGAGATAATGATGATCAAGTCATACTTAAGTGGCATAACTGACACTTAAGCTAATGGAACATTAGCAAGCAAAGATTTAAAGATAAGACTCAATAAACATCGCTTTTGCCTCATATCATCGGCGTTATAAAAGAATACGGATAATTACTTCAAATGATTCAACCATCTTCTTAAAAGTGGTCGTCAATATAGCAATACATCAAAGGTACATATCCTTCATACATAGAATAAAACGCATATGGATGTGCCTCATCTCATTGGCACATCCCAAGGATCATTCAAGGAAATATAAAACCCAATCATAAAAGAAGCATTATACTTATTCATACCTCATCTCATCGGTATGAATATAGATACATCTCAAATCCATTACTAAAACTCATCATAAAAGATTCTTCATAATCATTTATACCTCATCTCATTGGTATAAATATATATACACATCTCAAGTCCATCTTAACATCAAGTAGTCTATAAAATCATCAAATCATCAATCCAATGCAAATAACTCAATCAAAGAGTAACATCGTAAATGATTTCATCATATATGTATACATCTCATCTGGCACTAGGCTATCAATGTAATAATCATCTAAAGACGGTGAAGTCTAAAACATCAAAACTTAAGAAATCTAGGATTGGCCAGATCCTCGATTGCACGCCAAAGAAATGTAACACGCGCTACATCGTGACAAGTACTACTATTTGTTACTGTAAACATCGTGATGACTGCAGTCAGATAACATCTTAACATCGGGAACATCATGAATGACTATAGTCTATAACATCATGACTCCCAGTCACAAAGACCCGAGTTAATAACATCGTGATGATCGGAGTAGCAACTACATCGTGATGACTCCAATCGAGTACTCGTGGTCTGTAGTACTAGTAAACATCGTGAATGTGTCTCAACTTCTCGGATAGGAACCCAATAGGTGTTAACGTAAGTCCCACACCATATGTTCGCACCTAATGGTTTACTAGCGGTTAGTTGGTACCATACTAGTAAAACATCAAAAACGTCATGAAAATATACTCAGCCTTATCTCATTAACGAGTAAATACAATATCCTACTTATCTCGTCTCATTGACGAGTACTAGTGGCATCGTGACTTGTCTCATCTAATCGACAAGTAAAAACTATCATAATACATCTCAACATCATAAAATCATCATAAAGAAGCTTACCTCGTATCATCGGCAAATGCAAATAAATCTCATAATGGTTTCTCATAAACCATAATCCCTAAAAAAGGGAAATCTCATCTCAAGACTCACGTCATCTCATCGGCAAGTAAAATAACATCTTTAAGTGGTTTTCATCGATTTTTACTCCTATAATAGGAGATCTCGAACATCTCAACTCGCCAAATATTAGCTACTCGGATAATTCCTATAATAGGAATTGAAAATCTTAAATATTAACTTAAGATACAATACTCAAGAGGTTTCGATCGTACAAGTCCGGAATTAACCGAAAAAGTAAACTTATGTGTCCAATACCACATGTTTTACTAAATCGTTTAATTCTCTTTCTCATACGTCCGAAAAGTGCAAAAACGTGTATCTTTATGTAGAAAATATATTTTTGCTAAGTCGTGTCCTGAAATAAATTTCATAAAATATTTGAGAAATTGATTTTGAAAATCTCTTTATAATTTAGAAATATTAATTGTATCATTTTTTTATATGAAATCACTTTGTAAAATATATTTCTTACAACGATAGCTAGAATATGAACACTGTTGGAAAAATAGTTTGAAAATACGTGCACCTGCGCTCGGCATCACAATGAAAACATTACATAATGAACCATTAAAATCCATTAAAATCCCAATAAAGGATTCATGAAAATCCGTGCTTCTATATAGTAGAAGCAACTCAAAAATAATCACAAGAAGCATGGTTTATCCCTTGAATAAGATAATACAACACTCAAGATCTCTACTAAAATTTATCATCAAAGACTTGCTCGAACAATCTAAGAAAATACATGATTCAATACCAGAGCATATGTGATATAAAGCTCTCAATATTTACACTGAAAAGAGCATCAAAACCATGTTTGGAAAACATAAGAGAAAGCACCAAAAGCTGGCGCAACAATTCAAGATACACCGGAATAAACTTTGGCGTTTTGCCCAGGCCGGTGTTTTATTTGTTCAGTTTCCCTCTTTTAAGCACATAATTTGAGAAAACACAAAAAAAGTTGTAGACGACATCCTAAGCTTTCCAAAACATAAAAAATTACCGAATTCCAATAAGAAATGTAAAAGTTATGGATAAAACAATTCTGAGATTTGAATTTCACAACTTCTGTCATTTTGTCTCGGGACAACAAAAATCAAACACGTTTTTGACCAAATTAACATCAAAATTTAAGAAAACTCAAAGCATTACACAAGCAGTACATCATTTATGCTTTTCGGAACATCCAAAATTTTCAAATTCTGATCAAAAACGAGAAAGTTTTGGCTAACTTTAGTTTTAGGTTTCAATTCTGAAAATCAATAGAGCGGTGCATGTATCTCGGTTTCAAACCCAATTTCAACCCTTTAATTAATAGAATCTGCAAAAACTTACAACATGAAAGTTGTAGCACAAAGATTAAGATTTCCAGAACTTTATATTTTATCAAAATCCAATAAGAAACGAGAAAGTTATGCTTTAGTTACTAACAATATCTAGCATAGAAATTTGACAGGGCAGAGACTATTACAATGTTAAAAAACCGGATTTTGACCAATAAATCTTCAAAATATGAGAAAGTAATAAAAACAAAAGTTCTTCCTTAAAAAATTATCTTTCTACTGCAAAAAGATTCAATACAATAGGATTTAACAATCAAAAGTTATGTCCATTTTACTTTCAGATATTAACTCAGAAAATTCTTATATGGCTGTGCTATAACAATATTTTCAAACTCAATTTCAACCAATTTAACAGCAGAATTTCCAAATATGATTATAAGTAAACTTGTAGCTAATTGAAATACCTTTCTACCATAAAAATATTGAGTCAATTTGAATTATTCTACCGTATATTATCGTTGTTTTACTGTAGATACTTTTTTTTTTATCAAATTTCAAGCAAATAATAAAACAATAATCACACAAATTTTCAACCAAATTGCATACAATTAAATCAACAATCATTCAAACAATAATGTGCATCAAACAAAGATTTATAAATAGGCATGTGAGTGATTAACTCACCTCCATCCATTAATTCAACAATCGATATTATCACTTCAGCCCAAATTTCCAAACTAGCAAACCCTAAACAAAAATTAGTCCAAAATATACCCAGAAGCCCTAATTTAGTTTACTATAAATTGAGAATTCAAATCACAATTGAGATGTATTTAATCTAGAGATGATTACCTCTACAAATAAGCTCCTAAAGATGTTTAATTTACCATGAATTGAAGAAGAGATTTGATTTTTTTTCCTCTAGGTTTTGAAAGAGGAATTGAGTTCTCTGGTTTTCAAAGCTTTTAGAAAAGAACGTACTATTTTCATCAAATGAGAAGGAAGCTTCTCTTAAATGGGCTAAGTGGTTTGTAGTATGGACCCAATTGCCAAGTGTTACAAAAATCCTAAGTGTTAATAATTTATAAAGCACTATTTTACTTTTTAACTAAGGTTTTATTTATGTTTTAACCATTCATAATATATCAATTCCATTCACAAGATAAAGTTATTCTTATCATTTTTAATTAAAAATAAATAAATTATAATTATAATTTCTCATTTTAAAATAATAAATCACAATATTAACAATTAACAACATTTACAACATTTTCCAAAGTTATCTTAAAATTAATTAAGATAAACAATTCAATTATTCATAAAACTCGATTTACTTTCATAGTTAACTTTCACAAATCCCAATTTAGAATTAATTATCTCTAACTAGGTCTAATTAATCAGGTAACCAACAACAGGTTTGTTACAGACTCCCCCTTACAAAAATTGCGTCCCTGCAATTTTCTAGAAAAAGAGCCGTAAACAACACAAAAATTCAATCGACCAAGGATAAAAGGCAGGCTCGAAACTCAAACCATTCATACTTTCAACATAGAATGGTAGAGAAAAACAAGGAAAAAGTCACTTGGTTAATCCAATGGCCCATCAAATGCTAATATAGTGATTAGCAAACCATCGAATTTTCCAAGTAACTCAAAAGAATTTCGAAGATATCCTGTCTTCGAAACAACACTCTATAAGACGCTCAACAATTAATCAATCGTAAATTGTTGATTTCACAAAACTCAACTAATAGAGTCGGGATCAAAATCACTTAAACCCGAACTCTAAGCAATAAAGAATATCATCAACAAGATTTTTCGCACAATAATACGGAAATAACATCCTCACAACAAGATAAACACAATAGACAAGATGAATAAAATGACTTCTTACAAGGCCACCAAACTCGAACGATCGTGAAAATGAATGTCGTTGATATTAACTCAAGGATAGAATATACACAAGAAATAAGGATGTAAGCTCAAATTATTTTCAATCCAAGATATTTAGAATTTTTAAATCTCAACATCTTTTAAATTTAAAATCTGAATTTTCAACATTTAAAAATTTTCTAACTCTTTATTATATTACTTAGTAAGTAATTTAAAACTCAAATTAAAAGTCCAAATTGCTTCTCTTACTTCAAAATTAATTTCCAAAGAAATTTGTAAATCCATAATAACAATCCTCAAAATAAATTAAGGGTTTAAATTCTCTTTACTCTTTTTATTAAACCACTTAAATAGTTTAAAAACAATCTTCAAGTTCTCTTATAACTCTTCTCTTAAAAAATTCAATGTATATAAAATAGATTCTAAAATCTCAAAATATACTTTCAATGAAGTATAGCTCAAGAATATTCTCACTTATTCTCACCTTTATAATTTCAATATAAATAAATAAATAAATGGCATTGCCTCGCCATTGAATCTCTAATAAATAGATATATCTGTTGGCTGTAGAGTCGATCGAACGATCAAAACTGCCCTGCCACTCTGTTACTCGTCTCTAAAATCAACGGATGCAATTACCATTCAAAAATAAATTTAATATATAATCCCAAAATATTATTTTCAAAATTTAATTTTTTTTAAAACACAAACCATCGTGTCTGATTGCCTCATCATAGCATTTAGGAGATTCCTATCCATAACGTTGATCAGGCGTACCGACCAGAACTCTTAACTACTCCATGGACAACCCAACACTCTCAAATTATTTCTGTAAAAGAAATACTACTCATGTAAATTTATTCTCAAAATATTCTTTGATTTTTTTTAAAAATATCTCAAAGATCAAATTTCTCTTTAAAACTCATATTTATATAGCTTCAAAACTCAAACCAAAGAACATTAAGAGAATGCATCGAGATATTCCCAGAATATTCGATTCTCAACATAAAAAGAAGGAGATGGAGTGTTCGTCAACTCCTACAAGATGATGAGCCACTCTCGAAAATCATCAAGACACAAGATAAGCAAGATATTATCCTCGAAGGAGAAGCAGCATACAAACCACAAATCATTACTTCAAACAAAGTAATGCTACAAAGGATAACACCGATTGAGTATTCGAAAAGGATAACTCAAAGAAACTAAATCATAAACTCAATCGAACTCGAATAATCTAGAAACTCACCTCATTCCTTAGTGGCTGTCCTCATGGAAGGATAGATGAAGGCTAAAAGCTAGGAATAAGGTTAATTCAACACTCGATTGCCCGATTGGATAACAAACCTAAATGGACTCATCAAAACTCAACAAAGTCACCTTGATTGAAATTCGAGTTATATCATCAACATCTAGATACTCAAGAGTGAATTCAGAAACTTCAGAATCATCATTAACATTCCAAAGTGATATAAATAATAAACCTATCAAAATAGGAAACCTAAATTCACAATAGGATCATAAAAAACAAAGGATTGGACTTAATATCAAATAACTCATTCCATCTCAAATCAAATGCATCTCAAGATCGTGAGTAACAAATAAATACACTCATTAAAGCAGCAACAAATAGAAAACTCAAAATGCTTCACAACTCTCAAAGGAGTGCAACAAGAATGCTCCCAGAAATCAATCAGCTCCATTGATATGAACTCACTCGTATCGAAAAAATAAGAATAGAATAATCCCAAATAGGATTATTTATAAGACAAGATGACATCGAACTCTATTATGGAATACTATGGAATACAATATATATTTTCCTAGACATATTCCATCTCAATAATCCCAAAACTCGAAAAAGAATCAAGGCACGATTCGAAAACAAGATCGAATAAAGGACAATGATTCACTTGTATTGTACTTCGAGGTATCATGATATACGTACTGTTCTGCATTTATTCTACTTTGTTCTGATCGCAGCTTTGATACCAAGCTGTAACGCCCCACCCCAAGACCCATCTTAGTAAAGATAATTAACGAGTAATTCCGTCTACTAAAGTGGAGAATAGGGCTGGTTAAGGGCGACCATCTATAATTTTGTCTTAAATATTTACTGAATACGTCGATAAATGCAATATGATTTTTCTTTTCTATCTCAACTGGATCAACATACCCAGTAAATGCTTAATCCAAAACTATAGGTGCCTTACGAAACTATCAGAACAAAATACAATAACTAAATGAAAAGCACGTCATAGAACAGTAATCAACATCGTATATGTACGTATACTCTGATACATGCTTAGTACAATACAATATGAATACAATAAAGGTGGTAATCGACCACACTATATACATTGAATCAAATATAACTACATTAGAGTATGCGAAAAAAAACATAAACTACTCAAGGGAAAGAAGAGCTGATATCCAACATCAACTTCAAGCTAAGTCCAAAAGAGATACCCGAAACAACTCGGTCTGACCCGAGTGAAAACAAACGGGCTAGGCTAGCTAAAATCATCAGTTAAATAGAATAATCGATAAGGATAAGTAGGTGAAAGCTATGGTATTCTTTTTCTTAAAAGATGCCATGCCCTAAACAGGGTTTCAACATCATATGAAAGGACAACATCTCTTCTTGGCAAGTAGAAGAGATAATGATGATAAAGTCATACTTAAGTGGCATAACTGACACTCAAGCAAATGGAACATTAGAGAGCAAAGATTTAAAGATAAAACTCAATAAACATCGCTTTTGCCTCATATCATCGGCGTTATAAAAGAATACGGATAATTACTTCAAATGATTCAACTATCTTCTTTGAAGTGGTCGTCAATATAGCAATACATCAAAGGTACATATCCTTCATACATAGAATAAAATGCTTATGGATGTGCCTCATCCCATTGGCAAATCCGAAGGATCATTCAAGGAAATATAAAACCCAATCATAAAAGAAGCATTATACTTATTCATACCTCATCTCATCGGTATGAATATAGATACATCTCAAATCCATTACTAAAACTCATCATAAAAGATTCTTCATAATCATTTATAACTCATCTCATCGTTATATATATATATATATACATACATACAAATCTCAAGTCCATCTTAACATCAAGTAGTCTATAAAATCATCAAATCATCAATCCATAATGCAAATAACTCAATCAAAGAGTAACATCGTAAATGATTTCACCATATATGTATACATCTCATCTGGGACTAGGCTATCAATGTAATAATCATCTAAAGACGGTGAAGTCTAAAACATCAAAATTAAGAAATCCGAGATTGGCCAGATCCTCGATTGCATGCCGAAGCAATGCTACGCGCGCTACATTGTGACTAGTACTACTATTTGGCACCGTAAACATCGTGATGACAGGAGTCAAATAACATCTTAACACCGTGAGCATCATGAATGACTATAGTCTATAACATCATAATGACTCCCAGTCACAAAGACCCGAGTTAATAACATCGTGATGATCGGAGTAGCAACTACATCGTGATGACTCCAATCGAGTACTCATGGCCTGTAGTACTAGTAAACATCGTGAATGTGTCTCAACTTCTCGGATAGGAACCCAATAGGTGTTAATGTATGTCCCATACCATATGCTCGCACCTAATGGTTTACTAGCCGTTAGTTAGTACCACACTAGTAAAACATCATAAACATCATGAGAATATACTCAGCCTTATCTTATTGACGAGTAAATACAATACCTTACTCGTCTCGTCTCATTGACGAGTACTAGTGGCATCGTGACTTGTCTCATCTCATCGACAAGTAAAATCTTTCAGAATAAATCTCAACATCATAAAATCATCATAAAGAAGCTTACCTCGTATCATCGTCAAATGCAAATAAATCTCATAATGGTTTCTCATAAATCATAATCCCCGAAAAGGGAAATCTCATCTCAAGACTCACCTCATCTCATCGGCAAGTAAAACATCTTTAAGTGGTTCTCATCGATTTTTACTCCTATAATAGGAGATCTCAAACATCTCAACTCGCCAAATATTGGTTACTCGGATAATTCCTATAATAGGAATTGATAACCTTAAATATTAACTCAAGATACAGTACTCAAGAGGTTTCGATTGGACAAGTCCGGAATTTACTGAAAAAGCAAAATCATGTGTCCCATACCACATGTTTTACTAAATCATTTAATTCTCTTTCTCATACGTCCGAAAAGTGCAAAAACGTGTATCTTTATATAGAAAATATATTTTTGCTAAATCGTGTTCTGAAATAAATTTCAGAAAATATTTGAGAAATCGATTTTGAAAATCTCTTTATAATTTAGAAATATTAATTGTATTATTTTTTATATGAAATCACTTTGTAAAATATATTTCTTACAACAATAGCTAGAATATGAACACTGTTGGAAAAATAGTTTGAAAATACGTGCTCCTGCGCTCGGAATCACAATGAAAACATTACATAATGAATCATTAAAATCCATTAAAATCCCAATGAAGGATTCATGAAAATCCATGCTTCTATATAGTAGAAGCAACTCAAAAATAATCACAAGAAGCATGGTTTATCCCTTGAATAAGATAAAACAACACTCAAGATCTCTACTAAAATTTATCATCAAAGACTTGCTCGAACAATCTAAGAAAATACATGATTCGATACCAGAGCATATGTGATATAAAGCTCTCAATATTTACACTGAAAAGAGCATCAAAACCATGTTCGAAAAACATAAGAGAAAGCACCAAAAGCTGGCGCAACAATTCAAGATACACCGGAATAAACTTTGGTGTTTTGCCCAGGCCTGTGTTTTATTTGTTCAGTTTCCCTCTTTTAAGCACATAATTTGAGAAAACACAAAAAAAAAGTTGTAGACGACATCCTAAGCTTTCTAGAACATTAAAATTACTGAATTCCGATAAGAAATGTAAAAGTTAGGGATAAAACAATTCAAAGATTTGAATTTCACAACGTCTGTGATTTTATCTCAGGATAGCAAAAATCAAACACGTTTTTGACCAAATTAACATCAAAATTTAAGAAAATTCAAAACATAAAACAAGCAGTAGATCATTTATGATTTTTGAAACATCCAAAATTATCGAATTTGGATCAAAAACGAGAAAGTTATGTCTAATTTTAGTTTTAGGTTTCAATTCTGAAAATCGACAGAGCGGAGCATGTATCTCAGTTTCAAACCCAATTTCGACCCTTTAAATAATAGAATCTGCAAAAACTTACAACATGAAATTTGTAGCGTAAAATTTAAGCTTTCCAGAACTTTAAATTTTATCAAAATCCGATAAAAACAAGAAAGTTATGCTTTAATTACTAACAATATATAGCATAGAAATTTGACAGGGCAGAGACTACTACTCTATTATAAAACCGGATTTTGATCAAGTAATCTTCAAAATATGAGAAAGTTATTTTGAAAAAAGTTCTTCCTTAAAAAATTATCTTTCCATTGCAAAAAGATTCAACACAATTGGATTTATCAATCAAAAGTTATGTCCATTTTACTTTCAGATATTAACTCAGAAAATTCTTACATGGCCGTGCTATAACAATATTTTCAAACTCAATTTCAACCAATTTAACTGCATAATTTCAAAATATGATTAAATGAATACTTGTAGCTAATTGAAAGATATTTCTACAGTAAAAAGATTGAGTCAATTTGAATTATTCTACCATATATTATCGTTGTTTTACTACAGCTACTTTTTTTTAATCAAATTTCCAGCAAACAATAACACAATAATCACACAAGTTTTCAACCAAATTGCATACAATTAAATCAAAAATCATTCGAACAATAATGTGCATCAAACAAAGATTTATAAATAGGCATGTGAGTGATTAACTCACCTCTATCCTTTAATTCAACGATCGATATTATCACTTCAGCCCAAATTTTCAAACTAGCAAACCCTAAACAAAAATCAATCCAAAATATACCCAGAAGCCCTAATTTAGTTTACTAGAAATTGAGAATTCAAATCAAAATTGAGATTTATTTAAGCTGGAGATGATTACCTGCACAAATAAGCTCCTAAAGATGTTTAATTTACCATGAATTGAAGAAGAGATTTGATTTTTTTTCCTCTAGGTTTTGAAAGAGGAATTGAGTTCTCTGGTTTTCTAAGCTTTTAGAAAAGTACGTACTCTTTTCATCAAATGAGAAGGAAGCTTCTCTTAAATGGGCTAAATGGTTTGTGGTATGGACCCAATTGCCAAGTGTTACAAAAATCCTAAGTGTTAATAATTTATAAAACACTATTTTACATTTTAACCAAGGTTTTATTTAACATTGTTTTAACCATTCATAATTTATCAAACCCATTCACAAGATAAATTTATTCTTATCATTTTTAATTAAAACAAAATAAATTATAATTACAATTTCTCATTTTAAAATAATAAATCACAATATTAACACTTAACAATATTTACAACATTTTCCAAAGTTATCTTAAAATTAATTAAGATAAACAATTCAATTATTCATAAAACTAGATATAATTTCATAGTTAAATTTCACAAATCCCAATTTAGAATTAATTATCCCTAACTAGGACTAATTAATCAGGTAACCAACAACAGGGTTGTTACACATAATTTGTTGAAATTTAAACTTAGTATATGATTTTATGGTTTCTCGTTGTTTTAATTTTAAGATACGATGCCTAGATCTTTGAGGGAAGCCTAGATGTAGTCTACTGAATTGTATTGATAGGCCATGAATATCGGAATTTTGATCTTTTGATATCCGATGAGGAGGAAGAGCCTGTGGAGGAGAGACTGAGGGTGAGGAAGTTGTTCCGACAGGCCATAGCTAGGCATGATATGGAGGTTCTTGGCCTTCCGATAGTAGAGGAAGAGGAGGTGCCTATAGAAGTGGAGGAGGAGCCTACAAAAGAGAAGGAGGATCCAGAAGAGGAGCCGGAGCCTTAGGATAACGATGACATCATTTGGGAGATCAAGGGATCGAGAGTAGAGCACCAGAATGTGGAAAAAGAGGACATCTAGATGTGGAAGAAGAGGACCCTAAAGAAAGCATTGAAGGGGTGTGGATGACGGTAGCAGACCCTAAGGGGCTACAACATTTGGGTGGTTGGATTTCTTACAAAGATGTGGTATCCATAGTGTTGGATGGTCCTCTTGTGAAGGACTCTGATGGAGAGAGCCCCTTATGAGATGTTGGGTTGGGTCTTTGTGTGCTGTTCCTTTTGGGGTATTAGTATTATATTTTGTTGTTTGTATATGCTTCTGTGTTATGTATTGCAGTAAGCTCATAGTACGAGTTTTGATGTTTAGGGTATTTGGTTAGGTCTTGTATGACTAAGCCTAGTAGTAAACCTTGCATTGTATAATATGGTTGCAATATTTCTCCTTTTAAAGTTCTATTTGTTTCTAATTAGCCAGTGATTATAGATGCCTTATGATAAAATTTAAAATGATTTTAATCAGATAGTGGTATATACTCTTAGGATATAGTAGAGTATTATACTAGTTTAAAATTTAAGTTGCATTTTAATGAAATGTTTTCATAAAAGATTTAGAAGTAAAATAAATAAATAGGTATAATTGAGAACCAACAAGAATAAATACGTTATTTGTAGGTTGATCATTTCTTCGCACGATTCTTAATCCAAGTTCCAAGAAAATGACTTTAAGGCGATTCACATTAGTCCGAAAAAGTGATTGTCACTCAATTTTTGTGGGGAATATGAGGGTTTTTGATATGGTACTGATGTTTTCTATCATAGTGTATGGATATGTAAGGAGAACAGATGTTTGTAATTAAAGAGCCTGATCGTAGTCCGCACTAGGAAAGTTGGGTGAGAAATACTTGTTTGGTAGAAAAGCTTATGTATTCGAGTAAGTGATTGAATCCGATATTGCACACGGGTGATCTATGTACATTGTATGGACTTAATTATATTTGTCTTTAATATATATATATATATAATTTATGAGAAGTTAGGTAGATGATTCATCGATTTGTCATGAGGTAACGTGAATAATCGATTGAGTAATAACCTATGGCAGTTGAGCATGAGGTATGCTCAGTAGATTGTTTATCATCCTTTTGTGACGAGAAGGTTGTAAACCAAGACAAACTCTAAGTTTGTTTGCTAGTCATTTAAAATTTTGGAAAATATTAAGAATTAATATGGCTTGTTTCTTAGTTGTTTGTTTGTGACGAAATTTCTGGGTCGAATTTTTTTTATATGGAGGAGTGGGGGGAGAATGTAACGACGTAGAATTTTACCGCTTTCATTTGTGAATATTCGATAAATTTCAAATATTCAATTAATGGATTTTAGTGGCCAAATGACATCATTTTAATTAATAAATAATGATATTAAACTCATTTTGAAAATTTGTTTCAGAAATACATAGTGCGTTGAAAAATTAAAAATGTGATCGAAAATCATTATTCAGATTTTTGAGTTTTTATCGAAAGAAAGTTGTCGCAAATTGTTGCGCACGTATACACACACATTTACACATTTAAAAAAATGTCAAATATTTATAAAGAGGATTCATAAAAGTAAGTATGATTTAAGAATTTAAAAAGGTAATTAACTAGAATAATAAAGTAAGGATAAGACATATCCTCCTTATTCTAAGTATAGTGAATTAAAAGTACATTGGAAAAGGGTGAAGTGACGGCTAAGTACATGTAATGATGAATGAGCGGTGTGTTGTCAAAATTTTATAGAGGGCACTAGTTTATTTTTAGGGAATGGTAGTTTAGTCATTTTCCATTTGTGTTTGTTTAAAAAAGTAACCATCTCCTTCTCATTTTTCATTTTACACTTTCATTTTCGTTTGCTCTTCTCTTCTCCACCTTCTTCATTTCCAAAAGAAAAATAAAAACCACTTAAAAAACATGTCCATTCTTCTTCCATAAGCCTCAATTTCTGTTTTAAAACATTTCCATCCTCAAAACAACCAACTTTCACCACTAACTCCCCCTCCGCTCCCCTAGGGCCGTGCGCCTCCACTTAGGCCAAGCCCTTTTGATTGTACTTTAATATTGTTGTGTAGTGAGATGCAAGTGACACAACTATTTTTTGATTTATATTCTTTATCTTAAAAATTATCTATTATATCACAATATGTACTTATTAGATGGTTTGGCTCTTTGGAAGGGATAAACTTTACAATGGTCTTAAAAGGAACTATTATATGTTATACATATTTCTGGAGTTTCTCACATAAGACTTATGTAATGGATTTATTTTCCCCTTATTTCCATAGGTGCTCTTTTAAGAAAATTTAGGAAAGCAAGTTTTCGATTGATGTTCATTGAGTTCCTGGAGAAGAGATGGATGTTTACCTACAGTAGTATTCTTATTTTGGATGCATTAGTTTATGTATGTGTCTATGTGTGTGTGTGTCTATTCAATTGTAAGGACATGATGTTACAATTGTCAAGGCTAATGATAGTATTTTGATTAGTAACTTTGAAATGGTTTGTATATTAGAGTAGCTCTATGCACTATCTTTTGATATTATAAGTTATCATTAGCCATGTGAGAGTTTTATGCTTTTGTTCTCTGCTTTCTTGTTCCTCTTCCTTTCTTCTTTTTCTTTACTCTAACGTTCTATCTTTCCGACACATGAGTGTTTGGTACGTGAATACCATGAATGTCTTAGTGTCAATATTTAAAGATCGAAAAGGCTGCTAGTTACAGTTCATTTTTACCTGCTCATAAGTCACGTGCTTCTCTATGAACTTTGAAACATGTCGTTTCATACACTTCCACTAATAGATGTGTTTAACATCATTGTATGTGTTGTCACCATCAGGATGAATATTCAACCTAGAATGATGGCGCTTTCGAAGTACTTCATCAATCAAATCTCCCATCTCGATAACAAACGATCTTATGTCCCTATAAAGCCACCCTATGCATAATAGGTCCATATGACTAGACTTTCCCCTTTCCTAATTTGATCAACAATCTCTATCAATTTTGCATCAGTCTTTGGCAAGATCTAGTCTGATCTACGAGTATGGTTTTAACCTCTAATATCACCAACAAAATAGGCAATACATCATAAGGTGATCGAAAATCAAACTCCGTAGTACACTTCAAACTCTTCCATTCAATAAACATAGACCGAACATTGCACGCTTTCTACTTAATGCATCCGCTACAACATTTCCTTTTCTAGGAGCAAAGGAAATACCAATGTCATATGATGATAGGAGTTCCATCCATCTATGTTGTCTAAGAAATATATTTTTGAGAAAATAGATATTTCCAAGAACTATGGTCAGTAAATAACTTAAATAAATATCTCGCCCAACAAATAATGCCTTTGTGTCTTCAAAGCAATGACAACGATTGATAACTCCAAACCATGAGGGATAATTCTTATCATGGGTCTTAGGTTACCAACTCACATACCACTTTACTTCTTACATAAGGATAACCTTGAGACATGTACAACCAACATCGTATATACGGTAAGAAGTTTAGCTCCTTTAGGTACAATGAGAACTGGAGGATTATTCAACATTTTCTTTATCTTATTAAAGGAGTGTTTACTATGTGCATCCCATAAAAAAAATTGGTTCTTCTTAGTTAGTTGTGTTAGAGGTGTAGCAATCTTCGCAAATTGCTTAATGAATATTCGATAATACCTTGCTAACCCATGAAAACTTCTAACTCCAATCACATTGATTGGTACCTTCCAATCTTGCGCTACTACAACCTCACTTAGATCAATGGAAATTCCATGCTTAGATATAACATGGCCTAAGAAGCATACTTCTCTTTGCCAAAAGTTACATATAGAAAACTTTTCCTTTAAGCAATTTTGCATCAACAATTCCACCACTTCTTTAAAGTACAATTTAGGCTCTTCTGCACTTAAAAAGATTAATATACCATCGATGAAAACCACCATGAATTTATTAAGTTGATCCCAAAATACTCGACTCATAATATTAATGAAATATGTCAGTGCATTTGTAAGACAAAATGACATTACCAGTCATTCAAAAACTGCATCTATAGTTTTAAAGATGATGTTCGAAATACTATCTCTAGCAACCCTTAATTGATGAAATCCGATAGCAAGATCGAGTTGAGAGAGGAACTTTGATCCTCCTAATTGTTAAACAAACAATCAATGCAAGGTAGGGGCTAAGTTTACTTTCTTGTCAGCTCATTCAACTCTCCATAGTTGACACATAATCTCAAAAGCCTATCCGCTTTAGTGGAGAACACAGTGGGTGCTCCCCACTTTGATGTACTTCATATAATGAGACATTTCTTAGAAAGCACGGTCATTTACATTTCTAGCTCCCTTCTCTCTCTCTTAGAGCCATGCGACTTTGCATCTCTCTCCAAATTGATTCGAGATTAATTCCCTAATGAGGTGGTAAGCTTGTCACCACTTCTAATACATCCGCAAAATTCCATACTAAGGAAACTCACAATAACTCATCTTGTGAGGTATCAAAGTGTAAAATAACTCAACATCACGGAACCTTTTGACTTACAATAAAAATTAGACCCTTCACCACTATTATCATCCAGGAGAACTTTGCATACATTATAATCAATAACAACCCAATGCCTCATCATCCAATCTATCCTTAAAATAAGTCCAAAACTAAAAAAATGAGTACATAAGAATCATAGGAAAAACTAGACCTACCCATAGATATGTTAATACCTCTAGATATCATAAACTGACATGCCAATCCTCTAATAGCATTTGGTGCTATAAGAGAATCATCAATAACATTAGGTATTAGGCGTAATCTTTCAACAAGATGACTTACAATAAAAAATGTGAAAATCTTGTATCAAATAAAACATGTGCTGGAAAGTTACAAACAGAAAGAACACCATCCAAGATGATGTTCTTCACTTTATCGTGCTATGCTGAGCGCTTGAACTTGAAGTAGCTTGGATAGCAAAGGCTTTAACCATTGGTCCATTTTTCGAAAGATATGGACAATCCTTCTTGAATGGTCATAATTAAAGCATTTCTTCACTTGGAGGTTGAATTTGCAATATTTAGCAACATGCCCCTTGAAATGGCATCTACGGAAATTCAGTCCCCCTTATTAGCCCGACCTTGGTTATTCCTGACCCATTTTCCTTCTCTTTTAATGTGGGACTGGCTTCACTTCAACGGTAACATCTTTCTCTTTCGGAGTCCCTCTATAAATAGAATTCAATAACACCACTTTGACAAGGCTTTTAAAAATAGAGCCTATAGGAATGTGACTAAGATAACGATCCCTAGGTGGTAAGTTGAGTCCAACTGCAAACTTTTTAGCTTTTATAGCAGGGGTATTAATCATATCCTTCTCGAATCTAGCCAAAAGTGCAAACTCATTAATTTGCCCCTTTATGGTTGTTAACCATAAAGTTCACTCAAGAATGTAGATTTGAAGGAAGGCTTTTGAAGGCATCGAAAGAAGGGTTCTGTAGGTGTTAAAAGAAAACTTGCAAAAGCATTATAGAGGCTTTGCAAGTGTTGAAAAAGGATTCCACCGTGGTTCAAAAATGGGGTTTCGGAGGCATTGAAGTAGCTTTCGAAGAGATTGGATTGGTGCTGTAATCATTGTATGCTTCCAAAGAAGATGAAAATAAGGAACTCTTCCAACATTATCCCTTCCACATAAATCAAATCTTTCAGAATGATTGGTTCTACCACTATCTACCTTCAACAGAAGAAGACTCTACCCACACTTCCAATTTGAAAGAATGGCTTTGCAAAGATTAGCTTTCAAATCGTTAAACCTTTCCATAAGAATTAGAAAGGCTTTGTATATGTTAATATTTCTTCCAAAATCATCAAAAGATGGGTTTCTACATTAATAAAGGGGACTATTTTTGAAATCTACCATCTGCAACCATCGTCAGTCCATTAAGAAGCTTCTTCCATTATAAGTGACCTTGCGCAATGATCTTTCGACCACTACTAGATCATTTCAGACCCATATAGCCCCTTCACACTTGTACAAAACAACAATCTACCATATTAACACCAGATCTCAACATCAATGTAGAGGTCTAGGAAGCCTTCACCTATGTTACAACTCCTTTGAAACTAAGAAAATACCCTTCCAATAGTGACGAGAGCCTCCAAAGACGCATATAAATGGTGTGGAAACTGATTCGATACCCAATGGTGGAAGGATGACTCAAGTGTTATGAAAGCTTAAACAAAGAAAGCAGAAGCACCCTAACATCAATGACAGTGATCGGTGAAGTGACCTATCGATAGATTTGGAAGGATGGACGCTTAAGGGTGTAACCCGTATCTATAAATACGACCTTATGGGTCCAAGTTCAGGACCGATTTTAGATTCCTGCATTTCATTATCAAATCGAATTCTTGTAACCCTAAATCAAATTGGGACAAATTCTATTACTTGTAATTCATTTATGAGAAATAAAAAGATAAGATGCATAGACTTGATATCGATTTTGAACATGAGAATGATTATCTCGACCATTAGCTTGTCTAATGCAATTGCACATGATACACACTTATCTTCTTAACCCATTATTAGCTTATGCTATGTTATAGAGCCTATTTTTATATCTTGACTTCAAAGCATATTATCATTACATCCAAAGTCATTACAGAACTAAAGTAGCGTGATGATGATAATTCAACATTATCGAGTCCATTGGACTTGTGACATTTATCCAAAATAAGGCTCTATAGCACATTGGATCCAGTCTTTACTCAAATATATACACATCATATTTCGAATCCTTAAGAAATGCATTAGAATTTCAAAGAGGTTCACCTAATATCTATCAAATCAACACCTTCGAAAGGATGCGTTTTGAAGGCATTTGTATGTTTTCAAAAAGAACTTGCCTTTTGAAGGAGATCCTTTCACGGTAACTATATCGACACCCTCGGAAAGGTGGTTTTGAATGAATTCTCTCATCTAGAATATAATTTGATCCCTTTGAAAGGGATCTGTACACAAGATTGTAATATCAAATCACCATTTTGTCAATACAAGCTGTTTTAAAGTCTTTTGAAAGGGTTTTTCTTTTGATTGACCCCAATTCAATGCACCATTAGTGTTGATGATTTATATCATTAATATTTTAGCGCTACAAGGAGGCATCGAACCTCCATTCTTATTCTTTCCTTATAAACTAATTTTGGAAAGTTTGATTTGTTGTAGGAAAATGAAATAAAAAAGATTTAGTCGATTGGATGAAGAAGCAATGCACATAATAGTTCTGGAGGAAAATTACGCCAATCTTCAACTTAGAAGGTGTTGTGCCAGGATAAACATCAACTCCATTGCAACTTATTGATAATGTGGCTAGTATAAAACATTTAGAACAACAACTACTACAAACGCAGAAATGCTTGGAAACAGTCCTTCATCAGAAATCGTCTAAAACTACTAAGCCAACAACAGGAGACGAAGTGGTCTCTCCCAGAAGGAATTTAAAGTCTCACACATTTGAAGACAGCAGCAAAATTGACTTGAAGTCATCAAAGAAAAAAAGACATTATGCAACTGAAGCTGATCATCAGGTTAGGATGCAAGGTAAATATATGGAGCAATCTGAAAGTTCAACCTCAAAGGGATATAATCCAGATCGAAAATGTTATCATGATACTAAAGCATATTTGAAGGACATGGTAGAGAAAGCTATTAAAGACATGCTAAATACTAAAGCAAAAAGAACTTTAGATGAGCAAGTGAATGATAATGATCGAGTTGCTACATTCATTGATGAAATCATGTCAACAATGATTCCATCTTATGTTAACGTTCCAACTATGAAATACCATGGCACTACTAATCTTAATGACCACCTAATGGCTTTTGACAACCAAATGGACCTTTATAGTGCTTCAGAGGCAGAGTGATATAGATTATTCCCAGTAACACTTCAAGGGGCTATTGTAAAATGGTACCGCCTATATCGGGAGAAAACTATCTACTCATGGAAACAATTCTCCTACAAATTCTTTGCTTATTTTTGCATATGCAAAGATCCAACAATTAACTACAACGTTTTGGAAAACATCAATAGAAGGCAAGGAGAATTGTTGGGTGAATATCTCAAACGGTTCAATATAGAGGCATTAAAGGCCAAAGACATGAATGATAGTGATAAGATAATTGCAGCGCAATCAGGATTGATAGAAACATGCTGTTTTGGAAAGAGCTCTTTGTCCATGGATGCAAAAATTTATAGGATTTTCACTTTCAAGCTAATAAATTCATTTAAATGGGTGAATTATACTTTGCTAGAAGGAAAACTAACCCTAAAAAGGAAATTGGAAGATTTGGATTTGATTGAGGACACAAAAGGTCAAGGTGGGAAGACTCCAACAACAATTCGGTCACTTTGAATAAACCTTTCTCTTATATCCATGCCACAACGAAAGACAAGGCTAATTTCCCAGTTTCATTCAAGGCCAGGAACTTCCCCTAGCAGAGAAAAGGGGATGATTACTATGCTTATCATATGACAAATAGCCATAAGATAGACGAGTGTTGAGTGCTAGACGGAATTATTCAAGAGCTGATCTGTGAAGGACATCTAAAAGAATTTGCCCAAGATACACAGAAAGAACTTCGAACTTACAATGGACCACAAAAATTCCCTAATAATGCTGTGAATGTCTTAGACGATGAAGACACATTTAACATAAATCCGTCACTTAATTTACAAATGCCAAATCTTGTCATCACTTCACAAGAGCTAAAGATAGGAATTCAACATCCCCATAATGACCCTCTTATGATCATAACTCAAATTGGGCTTTCCATAGTATCCAAGATTCTAGTAGATACCGAAAGTGCAATTAAAGTCATTTTCAAGCACGCATTTTATTAGATGGGAATTACTGAGCATAAAATGAAGCCTAGTCTTGAACCTATCTTTGGGTTCAGTAATAAGGGTTTGACATCAGTAGGGCAAGTAAAACTACTGGTGCATATGGGCCTACCACCATGCTGTAAAACTTTTGAGGCTCTCTTTGTGATCATCGATCAGCCTTCATATTACAATGCATTCTTTGGCTATCCTACATTAAATGAGGTGGATTCTTTCGTCTCACCAAAATACCTGATGGTGAAGTTCTTGACTAAAAGGGGTTAGGGTACTAGTCAGGGAGAACAATTTAGCTACCATGAAATGTATTTTGCAACTCAATCACTGCAAAAGGAGTACTCTTCTTACTATGATTCCCTTACTATTTTCAGCATTTAGATGATGGATTTTTACATCTAACATTTAAAGCAAAAATAAATCTAATAAAATGAATAAACGTGTGTTTGAAAGGTACATCTCACCTGGAGGTAAGAGGACCTATGCTAACTCTGTAGAAGAAAGTGAGATCATCACAGAACTGGATTGTCAAGGAGTAATGATGAGGATAAAGCCTACAGAGGATCTTGAAGAAGTATGTAAAGCCAACTTATTCGACCAAAATAGCCAAAGTGGGAAAAGTGTTAGAGAATAACTTGAAAGCAGACTTGATTCAATTCCTTAAACCTTGAAAAGATGTATTTGCATGGACCCACTCAGATCTGGTTAGGATTGACCCATCAGTTATGTGCTATATTGATCCAAATGTGACCCCTATCTGACAAAAGAAGAGATAGTTTGACAAAGTTCGATCTGATGCCTTGAAAGAAGAGGTTAAAAAGCTACTCGAAAACGGATTCATTCGAGAAGTTTTATTTATACAAAATGGCCGGTAAACCCCGTGTTGGTATCGAATGGCAAGTTGAGAACCTGCATCGATTACATTGATCTGAACCAAGCATGCCCGACAGACTGTTATCCGCTACCCAAAATAGACCAGTTAGTTGATGTGACTAACGGGCACAAGTTATTATCTCTCTTGGATGCTTGTTTAGGATATAATCATATCCCCATGCTCAAGCTAGACGAAGAATACAAGATTCATTACTGATTGGGGAACTTCTATAAAGCAATTCCTTTAGAACTAAAGAATGTAGGAGCTACTTATCAATGATTAGTAAATAGAATGCTCAAGGAATAGATTGGTCGAAATATGGATGTTTATGTGGATGATACGCTAGTAAAGTCCAATAAAGCTGAGAGTCACCTTAAAGATCTTGAATAAATGTTGAAGTATTACGAAGGTATCAAATGAAATTAAATCCTCAAAAATGTTCTTTTGGACTTCATTCTGAAAAGTTCTTAGGTTACATTGTTAGTGCATAAGGGATTGAAGCCCGTCATGATCAGATTCGGGCTATCAAAGACATGACCAAGCCCAAATAAAGCTAAGGCCTAATGAGTTTGAATGGATGAATCTTAGGTTTAAGCAAATTCATCCCTAAGGCAACTGATAAATGCATCACATTCTTCAATGTAACTAAGAAAAGAAAGAATTTTGAGTGGGGAGAAGAATGTTGGAATGCCTTCCAAGAATTAAAAAATCATTTGGAAAAGCCATCAACATTATCCAACCCCGAGAATGGAGAAAGCTTATACTTATATATGGCAGTCTCAAAAAATGTGGTTAGTTCGGTTCTGATTAGAGAAAAAAACATAACTCAGCTTCCCGTTTATTATGTGAGCAGATGATTGAAAGATTTTGAAGTTTGATACCTAGTCATAGAAAAGTTAGCTTATTGTTTGATACTTACAACATATAAACTCAGAGCATATTTCCAAGTACATTCGACCAGAGTAGCGACTGGCTTATCGCTGAAGCAGGTTTTTAGTAAACCCGAGACTTCGGGTAGGCTAGTAAAATGGGGAATTGAACTTAGCCAACATGACATTAAATTTAAGCCTCGAGCAGCAATCTAAGGGCAAGCACTAGCGGATTTTATCAATGAATGCACAGGCTTTGTTAAAGAGCAGTAAGATAAAGAAAATGATCAAAAGCCCATATGGCCACTATTTGTTGATATGGCATCAAATGAGCAAGGAACCAGAGTAGCGTATGTCATAATCACACCATATGGACACTGCCTACACTATACGATGAAGCTATGATTTCCTGCAACAACAACGTGGCTGAATACGAATCGATGGTGGCAGGACTAACTCTATCCTTACAACTCAAGATCCCATGATTCAAATCTTTAATGACTCTAAGCCAAATGGTAAGTTAGATGAAGTAGATATATCAGACTAAAGATGTTAGGCTATCCCTATTTGTTAAAAAGGTGCTAAAAATTCTTACCCTATTTGAAGATTTTTCTATGCACCAAGCTCTAAGTGGAGATAATTCTCAAGTAGATTCATTAGCAAAATTGGCTAGTTCAAGAGGAGCTCTAGAAACCCGTATCATTCCAGTAGGGTATCAAGCAAGTCTTGGTAATAAAGAGAAAATGCTCGAACCAGGGAAAGAACTATTGGTTTTAATTGGATCACAAGCCATGACACAAGAAAGAGAAATAGATAAATAAATTTCATATGAAGCTTCCCTTCATCCAAGAACAGGTAACTGCAACAAGATCACTTGGATGACACCTATTGTATAATATCTTACTAATGGAATATTACCATATGACAAAACAGAAGCTAGGCATATAATAAAGGGTATGCTCTTCCTTACTTAAGATGTGTAAGTTTCTAGGATGGGATAAAAGTACTAAAAGAAGCACATGCAGGATTTTGTGGAGACTATTGCAACAGGATAAATTTGGCTAAGAATGTAATAAGACAAGGTTTCTATTGGCCTCAAACGACTAGTCAAGCTATAGAGCACGTAAAGAAATGCGAAGGGCGCCAAAAATACTCAAAGATTCTCGTTTACCATTAAGCCAATTAACCTCAATCTTCAGTTCATGGCCCTTTGATGTATAGGTTTGATTGGACTGTTGCCAATTTCTCAAGGAGGGGCAAAGTATGCTATAGTTGCCATTGATTACCTTACTAAATGGGTAGAAGCATAATCGCTTCATAAAATCACTTCTGGGAAAGTACTTAGATTTGTTATTAAGAACATCATCATTGGATTCAGGATCCCTTACAAGATTATGTCAGATAATGGAATACAATTTGAAAGTGAAGAGGTTTCTCAATTTTTACATAAGAATGGAACCATCAAATGTTTTTCTTCCATAGCACATCCAAAAGTTAATGGAGCCGTCGAAGCAGTCAACATGACTATTAAGACCATCTTGGAAAAATGACTAAATAAGGCTAAATGAATTTGGGTTGAAGAATTACCACTTGTACTCTAGGCATATCGTACATCCGCCAAAAATGCTACAGGTCATACCCCTTACTCTTTAACATATAGATGCGAAGCAATGTTACCAGTCGAAATTGAAGTACCTTCCCATTGAAGAATTGCAAACGCATTCAATCCAAACCAAGAGTTAAAGAAAGAGTCATTGGACTTTATACGTGAACTAAGAGATGAAGTAACTATTCGAATTTCTGTGTATCAAACAAAAATATCAAAATGTTACAACACAAAAGTAAAGACAAAATCATTTCAAGAAGGAGATCTAGTGCTCCGAAGAGTGATGGAAACACTAAAAAACCTGTAGACGGACCACTAGGACCAAACTAGGATGGCATATGGTTCCAAGAACAAGAAACGCAGAACATTTGTGACTGTATTTTCCAACTTTGGATCAATAAAGACCCATTCGAATAAGAAAATCTACATGGTATGGAGTAAGATTCTCCTTAAGATTGGAAACTACCCTAAATGGTTATAAGCCTTCGTACGTGCTAAGATGGACAAGTCAAAGCAATTCCTGGAGGGAGGTCAGAGTAGCCTTTTATCTGCGCCACGCTATGGCCTGGTTAAAGTATCTACAAGCCCTTGATCACACCAGGCTATAGCCAGATCAAGGCATCTCCTGGAGGGGGATGAAGTAAGCCCTTAAATGCACCATGCTATGGCCAGTTCAAGGCACCGACCAGCCTTCAGTTCCGCCTATAAGGCATGGCTAGAGCACCTCCAAGAGAGAGGATGGAGTAAGCCCTTGATCACGCCATGCCATGACTTGGTCAAGGCATTAGATAAGCCTTCAGTCCCACCTATAAGGCCTAGATGAAGCACCTCCTGTCAAGTAAGTTCTTTGGTCCTGCTTGTGGATATGCTAACCAAGCACACCGAACAAGAACGGACTAAGACGTCCAAGCCCAAGGAGTGGCACACAAAGCATTAACAATATACAAAGGCTAAAGGATGGAGCGTATCGAAAGAATTAGGTACCTGGAACCAGAGAGGTAACACAAAGCAAAAGATTCGAACAATCAAAGTCCAAAGAGTGGTATATAACAGAAGGCTCTGATGAGAATTTCCGAACTTCCATTTTTCGAACAATTATTTCAAAACTTTTCTTCTTATTGCCAGGAATAGATTTCTAATCTTCTATTATTTATGGAAGATAATTTCTGGACCACATTCATTATTATATATAAATTTGTGGCCTTCGAATAATTTCTAGAAGATGACTACTGGACTTCACTTATCAATACCCGAATCTGGGTTTCAGGTCTTCTATTATGAATTCATGGTCTTCCACTATATCCAGAAGATAATTTCTGGACTTTACTTATCAATGCTCGAATTTGGATTTCGGGTCTTCTATTATTATGGATCTCTGGACTTCTACTAACTTCCAGATGATAATTTCTGGATCTCTCTTACTAATACCCGAATCTGGATCTTAGGTCTTCTACTATTAATGTAACGACCTGCAAATCCGTACCCCTTGAGTCGACACTATTCTACATCAATCTACTCAAGTTGAACAGAAATATGGACCATTAGGGTTAAAGAAGAAGTGGTAGAATAAGAAAATAGAAAACAACATCAGAATCTTACCATCGCAGCGAAATAAAGTATAATAGATAATCACATATCTTTACACCAAAAACAAATACTATATCTGTTTATACATACATCAGAGTACATCATCAGAGATCCACATCAATAACATACAACTGGATATATAGCGGAATAGTAATCAAGTACGAAAGTACGTATCACCATCCAGCTCGTCTCCTGAGCTCCACAGCATCATATCCTATATCCTATAATACCCGGTCTGACCCGAGCATTATAGTAAAATAACATACGAGTCAATCTGGAATACCAGCATGAGAAATCATACTCAAATTGATTATTAAAGTTTCAAAAATCCTTTGAAAACAAAGCTTCTCGTAAGACCACACCACAAATAAACATGTCGGGTTTTTACCTTACGATAGCTAAAACACTTTCTTATAAAATCCTCTGATATTATAATAGGGTCGGTATTAAAATACTTATTAAAATAGCCAAAATTTTTACATTATTAAATTCTAGCTACTAGCCACAGAGTAGGTAATACAAACAAAACTCGTAAAAGGCGCGTAGGAAGAATGGATTTCCAACTAATGACTAGGCACTGGGGTACCACCTGTCACGGTACGTGGCCTAGATCACCGTACCGATGAGCCACCCTAACTCCTCTGCAACACAAGACCGGGACTACCCCTTACTGGATAATCCCGAGTGAGATCACCCCATGGTTGGGATCAGCAACCGTACCACTAAGCCGAATAAAAAGGGACATCTAGACAGGGGTGACCTCACCCTGAATGGGTGCTACCCACCTAGCCTTGCTGCATAACCCCTGATTTTCAATCATTCCCGACTGATGAGGCTTGAGGACAAGTGTTACCTTTTAGAACATATCCCTTAGAATTTCTATCGTCCACCTGACGATGTTCCGAAAGCATTCATCCATACAAGTCCGTTCTGGGTTCAAACGGAACCGAAGGCAGTACTCCTACCATATCCCTTTTGGAAATATCCTCAGGATTAGTAGCGACTAGCCCTTGCACTTCACTCCTCCATCTTCGACTCCAAACTCATTTTCCATGAAAACGTACAGACCAGATCGACGTGGTTTTCGAGAAATAAGTCCCGTTCCCGGTCTCTTCGAAACGATCAGCGCATTTGGCCAATATTGATAGTCGGTTATTTAACTATCAATTAACATTCACAACAACCATCTACCAATAAATAATTTCCGAAATTATTTATTAATCCCAAAAGTATCTTCACAAGATATATTTCCACTTTTCAAACCCTTTTGAAAACAGTTTCAAACTATCTTCATTTACAGAATAAATTTCCCAAATATTTTCAATTTCCACCGAAATTACCAAGCACAAAACTTTAGATTTTCAAAATAATTTAAAAACACTTTATTGTAAAATATGCTTAACATTTAAATTTAGAAAAATTACTTTAATACTTAATTTAAAATAATACTTTAGAAATAATTAAAATAAGGTTACTTTATAAATATAAACTAGATTTTCTACTTTAAACAAAATACCAAATCATCTTTTAAATAATTATTACGATAATAGATTTTCTTTAAAAAATACTCACTTTAGAATTTAAACATTTAGAAATAATAAATTTTCTAAAAACATGCTTTTAAAAAAAACATTAAAACTTTTATTTTATATTAAAAATTTACCATGAAAACGTACTTAGCTACCCAGGGAAATATACTTCTCTTCACATTCTTTTAAAAATAAATCACTGTTTATTTTTAAACAAATTTTCTCATTTCCTTTAATAAATTCCCACCTTGAATTTATTCTTCCAAAATATCCTCTGATATATTACTTTGCTTTTATAAACCTAGTTTATAAATTTCATAGCCACATTATTCTTTAAAAATTCCGGTTTTATATACTTAAATCAATTCCCAAATTGATTTCCAATTTACTCCATTTATTCCAAAATCCATTAATTTCAGATTTAATTCCTTAATTATGATTTAAAATACTTTCAACTGAAAATACCAATTTTAGATTTCCTAAATTACTTCTTTATCCTTTAAAATAAATTTAAACTTTGAATTTTAAAATAATTCTTTATTCCTTTAAATGATATCACTTAAGTTTACAATTCATTAATTTCTATTTATTCAAAATCCCCTTTTTTCCCTACTCGGAGTTATTTATTAGAATTTTAAAAATCACTTTTATCCTTATCCAATTCATTTTTTAATTTATTCAAATCCTCTATGATTATTTTACTTAAAAATTCACTCTTTTATTTTCTTTTCAAAAATCCAATTCTATATATATTTCGATAACTCAGTGTACCGAAATATATTCAAGCAAACCATAGAAATCAATATTTCCAATTAACAATAATATTCATCACAGAATATCAAATATCCATAACACAGAATATCAAACAATTATAAATAATTTTGAGAAATCTTGTTGGATCCCTCCAACCTGTTTCCCTGCATCCACAGACGTTAGCACAATATAAAATACCAATTCCACTTCGAGGTGGAATATCATGGTATATGGGATTTATATAAAATCATCCGCTATTATGCGGCGCATAGGGTCTCATCCGCTATAAAATGCGGGAAAATCGATCATTCCAAGATGTATTATATATTATAATATAGCACATCAAATCAATTCAACCATTCAACCAATTATTTAAATTTAACTATTTAAATTTAAATAAAACAGATGAGTGAGATTAACTCACCTTGCTTTTGTTTGCCATCCATATCCATTTCGGTTTGTTTCTTCACAATTTTGACCTTGAATAGACATTTATACAGTTTATTAATATTTGAATAAACCGAACAATTTATTTCCACTTAGTTAACTAATTATTTAATTTAAACAAATTTCCTTTAAACCATTTGGTAACTGAAATATTTAAATATGTTAATAAAACAAGTTAATCACTAAATCCATTATTTAAAAATAAACTAGCAACTTTCAAATATGTATATGTATATTAATTTATTGTTCTGAAACTACATATACTTTAAAAATTTAATTATATATAGATCAAAATATGATTTCCTATAAATTCTTCAATCATTTAAAATTCATATATTTTATTATTAGTTTTCCAAACCCTATCTAAAAATAAATAAGTTTTCTGTTTATTGTTATTATACCTACTCATCTGTCTTTCAATTAAAAAACCCTATTCGAATCAACAACAGGTTGATCTATATATATTATCTACTTTCTAAACTATATACATATATTTCAATTGAAAAACAAATTTATATCTCGGCTTACCTCACTGTTCACTAACCGAACCCAAGCCGAAGACTGCCACGACCCTACCCTTAACCATCGTCGAGCATCCATCCATCTTCTTGCTCGAGTACGAGCTCGTGTCTTCCTCAGGACCTTCCCACCAGATTGCGATCGAACCAAATCGCGAGCTCAGCCCCCTTTTATGCCGTTACAGTGTCGCGAGTCCCTTCTACTCGGTGCCAAAATCAAACGTGTCGCTACCCAAACGTGCCCCCCATCTAGACGAAACGCGTACGAGTTCGAGCAACCCTAATCGCACTCGAACCATATGCCTACGACAGTACCTCGAACTCACGTCAATGCCAACTCGCATCCCTAGCTCGACACTCCCATCAGGTCATAGCCCTTCGAAATTCACTCGCGTGCAATCGATTGAAGATGATTCTCTCCTTTTATTTTATTGGATCTATTTCGATTCGAAATCACAGCAGTTCACCATTTTTTTTGAGGAACGAACTGAATAGATTTTGTTGCTGGGAAAGGAATGAAGTAAGAGAGATGGAATAAAACTCGCCATTAGATTTCTTTGTTTGATTTTTTTTTGTTTTGGTTTGAACTGATGAGGATGGAAGGAATATACGTGATTTAACGAAGAGAGTTGTCGGCTTTGATTTTATTTTTTTGCGTGCTGGGGAGACAAGCTACAGGCCAGTGAAAAGTTGTGGTGGGGAAAGGAAAACGACTGATGTTGAAACATTTTCACCAGGCACAAATATATATATATATATATATATATATATTTAAATTTTTCGATATATATCTCAGGGCGTTTACTTACCGTACTGTCACACAACTCCGATCACTACGAAATTTGAAGTTTGATAATAATACACTATTATGGATCGAATGGAACTGGTTTCGTCGAATTCTTAGACTATGCCTCGGAAGGCTATTTTTAAATGTCAATTTAAACGATATAAATTCAAAACTGAACAAAACACTTCCAAATTCAATTTTAACACTTTTACTATCTTCAGAGCTATCAATATAAATTTTACAAGCCTTCAAATTATATTTAACAAGCTTAAAACTGAAGATTCAATATTTTAGCCAACTTTTAATTTATTAAATTCAAAATTTTAATTATCAAATACATAGCGATATTTGACTTCAAGTTAAAAGTTAACTTTTCAAATATTTAAAATTAATTAAATATTCCCATTTCAAACATCAAAAAATTCTGGATCGTCACATTCCTCCCCCCTTAAAAGAAATTCGTCTCCGAAATTACTAGTTAAGAGGAATGGTCCAAAACCCGTTTACTTTTCCCCAAAACCAACAATTCAACATCCTACCAATTATCTTTTTATAAAAGACCAATTATCATTCTTACTAACTTTCTAAACTCTCCCATAGTTTACAAACAATACTATTTTCTCAATCATTCAAATTTCAATTTAAAACCAAATTTTGAATTATCAAAATTTTCTCAAAATTTTTCGAACTCCCTAAATTTTCGAAAAATTTCGCCAGCGTCTCATTTGCGCGGCTAGCTCGGTATAACTACAAAATGCCTCTACGGGCTCCCAAATTCCAAAAGAAAACAAAAAACCACGTGGCTCGATCAAAAACCCAATCAAATTTCATACAGAAATTTAAACACACACCTTTTTGTCGAGCAATTCAAATTTATCTTCTGAAATCAAAAACCATCTTTCTCCTGCTTTTAAATACCTGTATATCCTACTTAACAATAATTTTCAATCACAACATTAAAAAACATTTTATTGACTTCCTTACAAAAATTTCAATATCTATTCATTCAACCCTGTACGATGTACCTATATCATTCGTACGCAATACTGAATCCGATCGCTTACTCGATCACACAATTTCATTTCCGAACTAGTATCGTCCACCCGAATTCCTAGTGCGGACTCAGATCTGGTTTCCTGATCAGAAACCGTCATTCTCCTTGCATAGCCATAACTATGATAGAGAATTTCTAGAATCAATCGAAATCCATATCCAGGATTCGCCGTCGAAAATCGAGTGAAAAATCCTAACTCGGATCTATATAATTATCTCGAAATTCTGTGCTCGAATCTGGATCAGATCGATATGCGAATAAAATAAATATACGTACATCCTATGTATTTATATCCATCAATTATTTACTATATCAATTTTCTTTTTAT
Source organism: Allium cepa (assembly GCA_030765085.1). Classification (NCBI taxonomy): domain Eukaryota; kingdom Viridiplantae; phylum Streptophyta; class Magnoliopsida; order Asparagales; family Amaryllidaceae; genus Allium; species Allium cepa. Next base: position 748,628,500 of record CM060931.1, on the reverse strand, counting down.
TCATATTCATTTTGATTTCTATTCACTTATTCACAATTATCCAATTTCACAACTTCCATTTTTAATCTTCAGTCATTTATTTACTTAGTATACTTCTTATACCAAACTTACTTAAGAATTTCACCTTTCATTTCATAAGTTCAATATAAATATTTTATATGCCTTTTAAATTTATTTCCACTTCACTATTGTAGTTATTATACATTTCTATTCACCTGCCTTTACAATTCCATTTGAATTCAATTTGCCTTCAAACTTTAAATATTGAATTGTATTCACCTGATCTCAACCCATATTTAATTAACCATTACCTTTTATTAGTTCCACTTTCTAATTTATTTAAGATCTCAAATAAAAGTTTATTTGCAAACTTTTTCTTCCTTTAGTTTCTTCAAACAGTTTCTTCAATTTCCCTTACTTTACATACACAATTTTAAATTAGATTTCAATAATCAATTTTAAATCTATTTTCTTACTAATTTTAAATAATTGCCGTTGGTGAAAATTCTAAAAATAATTCTAACTCCTAAAATTTTCAGAAAATTTTTACAGAGCCTCCTTGTATGGAGGAGCTTTTGCAATTTGACAAGAGATATAAATATATATACATCGACCCACACGGTCGGAAAAACAAAAACAGTTCATATTTCCTATTTTTATTGCGTATGCGTACCTTTATTTAGCATTTTTAAGCAAGCGGCTTATTATTTTAGCAATTAACGCAACCAAATCCAGCCACACGGCTTCCATGTACATGTACTTACTCAATTTAAACATGTAATTGCCATATATGTGAAATTCATTATCATTTCACTCTTTTTAAACAACTACAACTCATGAATACTAAAAAAATGCACACTAAACCCTTTTTTTTAAGAATTTTCAATGTTCCAACATTAAATTTAATTGCTTACAACCAATCATACTTAATCCAAATGGTTAACAACTCATATGCTTACATCCACTTTTATTTTTAAGAAAAACAAACTCATATTCAATTCAGTTGATTTCTAAATAAATTTTTATTTCACTTCTATCATTTCATAGAATTTTATCTAATCCCGTTTACATCGAACGACCCATTTTCCTATGCCATTTGACAATATTAATGTGAATAAATAATTACTTATGTTTGTAACCATTTAAATTGATTTCAACTCAATTTACACTTGATTCCATCCCATTTTAATTTATTCACAAACTTTCATTGCATTTTCTTCCATATCCAAAAAAGTTTGATTCCAAACCATTTTATTAAACTCGACCACCAATATAATAAATAACCATCTCACAATTTACTTAAGTTATTTATTTTGTTCAAACTATTCCACCCAATAACTTAAGTTTATTCTATTCCACCAACTTCCATTTAAAACTTTGATTTGATTTTCCCTTAATCAAATCCCAACTATTTTACTAATTTATTCGATTAGTTTATTCTTTTATCCATTTTTTAATTTTAATTTACATTAACAATTCATTATTGCATTTATTTATAATAAGGTCATTCAATTTATGCTTGAATTGGATTTGTTTACAACTCACAGCAGTTCTATTTTAATCCAATTCAATACTTATTTAGTTTACATTTATTTATTTAAGTAAGAATTTTATTCCGTTCAATATTATCTATAACTCAACTGAATTCATTTAAATTTAGTTTTATTTAGCTTAACTCTGGTTAAATCTAGCTACATGCCATTCTTTTAAATTTTATTAAGCAAGGACTTAATTCCATTTAATATCATTCATGACACAACTGAATTTTGATTCAATTCAATCCAAATTTAACTAAATTTTATTTCTTAATATATGAGCTCAAAACTTATTTATTTACTCAAAAGCTTATATTGCTCACTTGAGTCATTTCATCTTATAACCACAATCTCAGATTATAAATATAACACTTACTAGCTTAAGGTATAAATTTTCATTTCACAATTATAATCATTTTACTTTTCAACTTTATATCCAATTTAATTTAATTTCAATCTCAATTTTATTTAACTTATCTCAAGTTAAATTCAAATATGTTTTCTTCACTTTCATTCACTTAAGTTAAATTTTAATTCCCGGATTAAAACTTCCAATTTCTTCTTATTAATATCAACTTTACTTCATAAGTTCAATAGTTGATTCATTTAAACTTTTCGCATTATTTAAATAGAATTTCTTAGAATTCAATTGCCAGGTTTCATTTCCAAAACCATTTTGAAATGAGAACTACACATACACACTTGGTATTTCAAATCAAATCTCCAGATTCCAAAAACTTTTTTTTGCCAAAACAAATTTTCCTTTTGAAATTTCTAAAACAACTTATATACCAAACAAGCCCAAACAATATCATAACCAACTATCCTGGTAGCAATTCATCACTTTAGAAAACGAAAATGAATACGATGATGTGGCCATCATCATCAGGATTATTTTCCAGTGAATGAAGTGAGTTCAGTGCTTCCTTACTTCCACAAATTCTTCTCAAAACAATTTCCATTTAATAAAATTTTCCAAAACAATACTCCATTATTGCCATCAAATCTTTGGAAAAACATTTCAAACATTCCCAAACTCTTTTGTTTAAATTCATTTAAACACTTTTCAAAATTTCCGGGACTAAAATTCTGGTTTATATCAAAATTTTCTTTTTTTATTTAAACCATACTTAGACAATTCTATTTGGTTATAAACCACTCAAATTTTAGATTTATATTTGATTTTAGCATTAACAACCAAACATCCGAATTTATATAATAATTTCAGAAAAATATTTCTTTTATGACAAAATATAATTTTGGGTAAAATTATTACATTTACCCACTTTAAAACAATACTGTGTCGGTTTATCTTGTTTAAGAGTTTAGAAATCCCTATCGATAAAATGGCGTCCTACATATCGACCAGAATCCATAAAACTTAACCGATAAGTCAGCACAATATAAATTTTTTTACATTCACTAATATATATGCGCTCATGCCTATTAATACACTCAAACTCATTTTAGAGTACTACGGACTATATTCTATGAGTAATTCCTACCAGAGCCAAGGTTATCACCAACCTCGCTCTGACACCAACTGTAACGACCCGCAAATCCGTACCCCTTGAGTCGACATTATTCTACATCAATCAACTCAAGTTGAACAGAAACACGAACCATTATGGTTAAAGAAGAAGAGGTAGAAGAAGAAAATAGAAAACAACATCAGAATCTTACCATCGTAGAGAAATAAAATATAATAGATAATCACAGATCTTTACACCAAAAACAAATACTATATATGTTTATACATACATCAGAGTACATGATCAGAGATCCACATCAATAACATAAAACTGGATATATAGAAGAATAGTAATCAAGTACGAAAGTACGTATCGCCATCCAGCGTGTCTCCCGAGCTCCACAGCATCATATCCTGTATCCTATAATACTCGGTCTGACTCGAGCATTATAGTTAAAAAACACTCGAGTCAGTCTGGAATACCAGCGTGAGAAATCACACTCAAATTGATTATTAAAGTTTCAAAAATCCTTTGAAAACAAAGCATCTAGTAAGACCACTCCATAAATAAACAAGTCGGGTTTTTACCTTGCGATAGTTAAAACACTTTCTTATAAAATCCTCTGATATTATAATAGGGTCTATATACAAACACTTATTAAAATAGCTAAAATTGTTACATTATTAAATTCCAGCTACTAGCCGTAGAGTGGGTAGTACAAACAAAACTCGTAAAAGGCGCGTAGGGAGAATGGATTTCCAACTAATGACTAAGCACTGGGGTACCCCCTGTCACGGTACGTGGCCTAGATCACCGTACCGAGGAGCCACCCTAACTCCCCTGCAACACAAGACCGGGACTACCCCTTACTGGATAATCCCGAGTGAGATCACCCCATGGTTGGGATTCGCAACCGCACCACTAAGCCGAATAAAAAGGGACATCTAGACAGGGATGACCTCACCCTGAATGGGTGCTACCCACCTAGCCTTGCTGCATAGCCCCTGATTTTCAGTCATTCCCGGCTGATGAGGCTTGAGGCTAAGCGTTACCTTTTAGAACGTATCCCATAGAACGCCCATCGTCCACCTGACGATGTTCCGAAAGCGTTCATCCATACAAGTCCGTCCCGGGTTCGAACGGAACCGAAGGCACTACTCCTACTACATCCATTTAGGAAATATCCTCAGGAGTAGTAGCGACTAACCCTTACACTTCACTGCTCCATCTTCGACTCCGAACTCGTTTTCTACGAAAACGTACAAATCGGATTGAAGTGGTTTTCGAGAAATAAATCCCGATCTCGGTCTCTTCGAAATGATCAGCATATTTGGCCAATATTGATAGTCGGTTATTTAACTATCAATTAACATTCACAACAACCATCAACCAATAAATAATTTCCTAAATTATTTATTTATCCCAAAAATATCTTCACAGGATATATTTCCACTTTTCAAACCCTTTTGAAAACAGTTTCAAACTATCTTCCTTTACAGAATAAATTTCCTAAATATTTTCTGTTTTCACTGAAATCACCAAGCACAAAACTTTAGATTTTTAAAATCATTTAAAAACACGTTATTGTAAAATATGTTTAACATTTAAATTTAGAAAAATTACTTTAATACTTAATTTTAAATAATACTTTAGAAATAATTAAAATAAGGTTACTTTATAAATATAAACTAGATTTTCGACTTTAAACAAAATACCAAATCATCTTTTTAATAATTATTACGATAATAGATTTTTTTGAAAAAAAATACTTACTTTAGAATTTAAACATTTAGAAATAATAAATTTTCCAAAGACATGCTTTTAAAAACAACATTAAAACTTTTATTTTATATTTAAAATTTACCCTGAAAACGTACTTGGCTATTCAGGAAATTAACTTCTCTTCACATTCTTTTAAAAATAAATCACTGTTTATTTTTAAACCAATTTTCTCATTTCCTTTAATAAATTCCCACCTTGAATTTGTTCTTCCAAAATATCCTCTGATATATTACTTTGCTTTTATAAACCCAGTTTATAAATTTGATAGCCACATTTTTCTTTAAAAATTTCGGTTTTATATACTAAAATCAATTCCCAAATTGATTTCCAATTTACTCAATTTATTCCAAAATCCATTAATTTCAGATTTTATTCCTTAATTATGATTTAAAATACTTTTAACTGAAAATACCAATTTTAGATTTCCCGAATTACTTCTTTATCCTTTAAAATAAATTTAAACTTTGAATTTTAAAATAATTCTTTATTCCTTTAAATGATATCACTTAAGTTTACAATTCATTAATTTCTATTTATTCAAAATCCCCTTTTTTGCCTACTTGGAGTTATTTATTCGAATTTTAAAAATCACTTTTATCCTTATCCATTTCATTCTTTAATTTATTCAAATCCTCTACGATTATTTTACTTAAAAATTCATTCTTTTATTTTCTTTTCAAAAATCCAATTCTTTATATATTTCGATAACTCATTGTGCCGAAATATATTCAAGAAAACCATAGAAATCAATATTTCCAATTAACAATAATATTCATCACAGAATATCAAATATCCATAACACAGAATATCAAACAATTCTAAATAAGTTTGAAGAATTCTGTTGGATCCCTCCAACCTGTTTCCCTGCATCCACAGACGTTAGCTCAATATAAAATACCAATTCCACTTCGAGGTGGAATATCGTGGTATATGGGATTTATATAAAATCATCCGCTATTATGTGGCGCATAGGGTCTCATCCACTATAAAATGCGGGAAAATCAATCATTCTAAGATGTATTATAAATTATAATATAGCACATCAAATCAATTCAACCAATTATTTAAATTTAACTATTTAAATTTAAATAAACCAGATGAGTGAGATTAACTCACCTTTGCTTTTGTTTTCCATCCATATCCATTTCGGTTTGTTTCTTCACAATTTTGACCTTGAATAAATATTTATACAGTTTATTAATATTTGAATAAACCGAACAATTTATTTCCCTTAGTTAACTAATTTTTTAATTTAAACAAATTTCCTTTAAACCATTTGGTAACTAAAATAGTTAAATATGTTAATAAAACAAGTTAATCACTAAATCCATTGTTTAAAAATAAACTAGCAACTTTAAAATAGGTATATGTATATTAATTTATTGTTCTGAAACTAAATATACTTTAAAATTTTAATTATATATAGATCAAAATATGATTTCCTATAAGTTCTTCAATTATTTAAAATTCATATATTTTATTATTAGTTTCCCAAACCCTATCTAAAATTAAATAAGTTTTCTGTTTATTATTATTATACCAACTCATCTGTCTTTCAATTAAAAAACCCTATTCAAATTAACAACAGGTTGATCTATATATATTATCTACTTTCTAAACTACATACATATATTTCAATTGAAAAAAAAAATTATATCTCGGCTTACCTCACTGTTCACTAACCAAACCCAAGCCGAAGACTGTCATGACCCTACCCTCAATCATCGTCGAGCATCCATCCATCTTCTTGCTCGAGTACAAGCTCGCGTCGTCCTCAGGACCTTTCCACCAGATCGCGATCAACCCAAATCGCGAGCTCTGTCCCCTTTCATGCCGTTACAGTGCCGCGAGTCCCTCCTATTCGATGCCAAACTCGAACGCGTCGCTACCCAAACGCGCCCCCTCATCTAGATGAATCGCGTACGAGTTCGAGCAACCCTAATCGCACTCGAACCATACGCCTACGACAGTACCTCGAACTCACATCAATGCCCACTCGCATCCCTAGCTTGACACTTCCATCAGGTCGTGGCCCTTCGAAATTCACTCTCGTGCGATCGACTGAAGATGATTCTCTCCTTTTATTTTATTGGATCGATTTCAATTCGAAATCACTGCAGTTCACCTTTTTTGAGGAACGAACTGAATAGATTTTGTTACTGGGAAAGGAATGAAGTAAGAGAGACGGAAAAAAACTCGGGCATTAGATTTCTTTGTTTGATTTTTTTGTTTTGGTTTTAACTGATGAGGATGGAAGGAGTATACGTGATTTAACGAAGAGAGTTGTCAGCTTTGATTTGATTTTTTTGCGTGCTGTGGAGACAAGCTATAGTGCCAGTGAAAAGTTGTGATGGGGAAAGGAAAACAACTGATGTTGAAACATTTTCACCAGGCGCAAATATATATATATATATATATATATATATATATATATATATTTAAATTTTTCGATATATATTTCAGGGCGTTTACTTACCGTACTGTCACAAAACTCCGATCACTACGAAATTTGAAATCCGATAATAATACACTATTACGAATCCAATGGAACTGGTTTCGTCGAATTCCGAGACTGTGCCTCGAAAGGCTATTTTCAAATGTTAATTTAAACGATATAAATTCAAAACTGAACAAAACACTTCCAAATTCAATTTTAACACTTTTACTATCTTCAGTGCTATCAATATAAATTTTACAAGCCTTCAAATTATTTTTAACAAGCTTAAAACTGAATATTCAATATTTTACCCAACTATCAATTTATTAAATTCAAAAATTTAATTATCAAATAAATAACGATATTTGACTTCAAGTTAAAAATTGACTTTTCAAATATTTAAAAATAATTAAATATTCCTATTTCAAACATCTAAAAATTCTGCGTCGTCACAATTAACTTCTAGAATACACATATCAATACCCTAGTCTGGGTTTTGGATTTTCTATTATTTCCAAATAAGCATTTCTAGACTCCTATTATTTGTACCCAAATGAAGATTCTTGATCTTCTATGACTTATTTCCCGATGATGATTTCTGGGCTTTTATTATTACCAAACGATTGTTTTAGGTCTTCTATCAATTATTTCCCAAAGAGGATTTCTAAACTTCTATTATTAATGCTAATTTGGATTTTTGACCCTTTATTATTAATTCAATAATTAGATTTTTGACCTCCTATTAATATAACCAAAAAACGAATTTTTGGTTTTCTTTCATCGTTACCAAAGTTGGATTTTAGGACTTATATTATTGTTAGACAAGAATTTCCAGTCTTTAATCATTATTATCTTCAGATGATCATCTATTAATTTCCATTATTCCTAGATTTAGATTTCTGGAATTCAATTATTAGGAATTCTAATACTGTCTCCAACAATATAGATAAACTATTGAGCCTATTCTTATATAAATTTCAAATTAATAATAAGAAATGTTGTCTGCTTTGTACTTTGTGGGAAAATAAGGTTGACAAGGAAGACCATTGCGGATGAAACAATGCAAAAGAGAATTCTTTGATTTTTTCCACAAAGAAAAAAATTCTTTCGTACAAAGAATGGGGGCTAAATGTTAACTATAAAGTTCACTCAAGAATGTAGATATAAAAGAAGGCTTTCCAAGGCATCAAAAGAAGGGTTCTGCAAACGTTAAAAGAAGGCTTGTGAAAGCATTATAGATGTTTGCAAGAGTTGAAAAAATGTTACGCATAGTTCAAAAATGGGGTTTCAAAGGCATTGAAGTAGCTTCTGAAGAGATTGGATTTATGTTGTATACATTGGATGCTTCAACAAAAGATTAAAATAAGGAACTCTTCCAACATTATCCCTTCCACATAAATCAAATATTTTAGAACGATTGGTTCCACCACTATCCACCTCCACAGAAGAAGACTCTACCACATTCCCATTCGAAAACATGGCTTTGAAAAGACTATCCTTTTGAATCGGTTAACCTCTTTTGCAAGAATTAGAAAGGCTTAGTATATGTTAATTGTAACGACCCGTCTCACCGTACCCTTTGAATCGACAATAAACCACACATGACCAACTCAAATTTCACAAAAAGACGGATCATTAAGTGTAGAAAGAAAAAATAGATAGAACAGAATCTCACACGAATGGAATAACATAATATTGAACGAATAGTTTTACAGCGGAAATTTTTTAAATACATATATCAGAGTCTAACATAAATTCAGCTTGGATAGCTAAACCTTAAATACATATAAGGAATCATTAAGCCTCATTTATCAAATCATTTGGTTTATTTAAACCTTTCTTAAATCCTGGAATTATTCTAAATCATTTTCTCTTTTACTTAGGAAAACCTTTCCAAATCATTCATTAAATCTTAATCAAAGGTTTTCTTTCTTAACTTTTAACTTAAGAAAAATATTCCCTTTTTATAATATCACTTACCAAAACATCCATTTAATTTAATGGATTATTCACTGTCCAAAATCACAAATATAATTCCTTTAATAAACTTTCACATTTAACTTATCAATTTAAATTGATTTCAGATTTACAAAATGGTGTTTATAAATTCCAATTTTATTTATAAACTTCCACACACAAAATTTCTTTACTAACAAATTTCATTTATATCTCACTTATAAGTCAAAATCCAATTATAATTTAATTACTTATAAAACTCTAATTTACAAATTCATTCCTTTCAAATCTTATTATTTATAGAATGCATTATAAATTCTTTTCTAAATTTCAATTGTAAACCCATATATAACTGTGATTACAGTCCCATTTAATATTTATAAAACACTTTTATAATTCCATAACTTTTATTTATAAAATATCAATTTTATAAATCTTATATATAGACCATTCATAATAAATTCAAAGAATTTATTTCTTTTCTTTTATCTTAGAAAAAACTTAATTATGATCTTTTAGAGCATCCGGGCTTTCCTTTCGATATGTTTCCACCCCTCGCCTAAGAAGGGAAAATATAGGCCAGGTAAGTTCAGGGCAGTGGTTGCTCCATTCCAAACCTTAGTTAAACACTTTTGTTTATCTTCCCAGATCTCACAGGCGATACAAATGTACTAGTCGTTTCTGCATTACTCAGTTTGTTATTATATTCAATCTTCTTCACTTATTGTTTAAGTGGTATAAACAATTCCTCTTTCCCATTTATTCAAACTCTCATTAAAACTTCCAAATCATCTTTAAACGACTTAATTATTCTTCTAAAATCATTCACAAATTATATAGGAAAGAATTGTTAAGTTTAAAACTGCATTTCAAAAGTTATTTCAAATAGCTGCGAAAAGTGTTTGCAAATAGCGTTCTAAAAGCTATATTCTTCAAAACGACTTTTATATCATTTAGAAATCCATATTTTCAAGTTAAATCCCATTTAGAAATCCATATTTTCAAGTTAAATCTCTTTTAATACGTTTAAAAGATTTTTAGGATTTATTTCATACTTTTATAACATTTAAAATATCAATTTTAAACTTTGGTCACTTTATTGCAAAAGCGTGATTTTTCTGGAAAATTGTTTTGGACATATTTAAAATATACAAGATAAAATCTAGATTTTCTTCCTTTATTTCTTTATACATATTTAAATGTTTATAAAACATTTTTAACTCATTTTAAAACTATTTCCAAAAGCTTTAAGCATTCCATATACATTATTTCATTTTCATAAGGAAAGTGCTTTCCTTTGTGCTTATCGACGTTTATTAACATGACTTGATAAAACAATTTAACAATCATACCAAACAATCAACACTTGATGATCAAAGCATATATAAGCATCCATAGTAATCATAACACAACATCAAACATGTATATATATAAATAGAGATGTTAAATTTCTCACCATAAATCAAAGCGATTAACTTCCTACCAACATTCTAATCAACTGACACTTCATTAATTAATTCCTAATCCATTAAACACTATCAAACAACACCCTCTACCTTCTATAGCTTGGCCAAGGCTTGAGATGGAGGTTGGCCGAAATTATAGAGAAGAAGCAGTAGAGCTTTGAACTTGAATTTCCAAGATTTAGATCCGAAAAATAGGTTGTCTTCTCTTTTGTTTTTGACTCTCTTACGCTCAAATTTTAAAAAACTTGTTAACTGAAAAGTTTTTGGAAATTCTTTTATATTGAATTTTAAAAAAGAATCACTTGAATTCAAGTTGTTTTGAGGGGATATGATAGAATGAAGAAGAGGCATTGTCGAATTGACAAAAATGAAGCCCGAAAATGCACTTCAAAGAATTGAGTTTCAGGTATAGAAAAATTCAAAACAGGTAAAAGTAATCAACATAAAGTTGTAGCCACTGAAATTGCATATGGTTTTAAAAAAAGCATTTCTTAATTCAGATCTGTTATAATCAAGTTATGATCAAAACAATATGGCCTATTCTCTGACTTAAAAACTGGGCCAAAAAATGCACTTGAAAGAAATGTATTTTTGACATAGTTAACTTATTTTGAACAAAACGTTGATTTTCGACAAAATGTTTTACGTTCATATTCTGATGTTTTAGTTAAACTATTTATTTATGTAAACCAAATATAAAATAAATTTATATATTGCTATTTAAAAATATAAACACTCATAAATTAATTAAAATAATTTATTTAACCATTGAAACATACTTTTCTGAAATTAGCATTTTGTAACTTTTGTCGTTATAGGCAAATATTACTATTTTTGTGTATACTTCTCTTTTCAAATCCTATCTAATATTGTTTGAATAATAAAACCTTACCTATTTCACATTTAAAATCACTTTATATATTATATTTTAAAGTGGTCAAATTCTGGGTCGTTACATTAATATTGCTTCCACAAGCATCAGAAGATGGGCTTCCGCATTAATCGAGGGGATTACTTTTGAAAGCTACTATCTACAACCATCATCAATCCGTTAAGAAGATTCTTCCATTATAAGTTACCTTGCACAATGATCTTTCCGCCACCACTAGATCATTTCAAACCGATCCAAATGCCCTTTAACACTTGTACAAATAACAACCTACCATATTAGCACCTGATCACTACAACATTGAAGAGGTCCAGGAATCCTTCAACTATGTTACGATCCTTTCGAAACCAAGAAAATACCCTTCTAATTATGACCAAAGGCTCCAAAGATGCATATAAATGGTGTGGAAACCGATTCAATACCCAATGACGGAAGGAGGATTCAAGTGTTACGAAAGCTTGAACAAAGAAAGCAGAAGCACCCTAACATCAATAAAAGTGAAAGGTTGGTGAAGAGGCCTTTTGAAAGCTTTGAAAGGATGGACATGAAAGGGTCTAACTTTCATCTATAAATACGACCCTATGGGTCCAAGCTCGGGACTAATTTTGGATTCCTACATTTCTTTCTCAAATTGGATTCTTATAACTCTAAATCAAATTAGGGACAAATTCTATTACTTGTAATTCATTCGTGGGAAATAAAAAGATAGGATGCATGGACTTGATATTGATTTCAAACATGAGAATGATCATCTCCGCCCTTAGCTTGTCTAATGATCAATTGCACATGATACAACCTATTTGGATATCTTGACTTCAAAGCATATCATCATTATGTCCAAAGCTCTTATATCACTAAAGTAACATGATGATGATGATTCAACATTAAAAAGTCCATTAGACTTATGACATTTATCCAAAATAATGCTCTATGGCATATTGAATCCACTCTTTACTCATATATATATATATACACACACATCTAGTTTTGAATTCTTTTGAAAGGCATTGGACTTTCAAAGAGGTTCTCCTCATATCCATCAAATCAACACCTTTGAAAGAATGCTTTTGGAAGGCATTTGTATATTTTCGAAAAGAACATGCCTTTCAAAGGAGATCCTTTCATAGTAGCTGTATCGACACCCTCGGAAAGGTGCTTTTTAATGAATTCTCTCATCTAGAAATCATTTGAACCCTTCGAAAGGGATCTGTACATAAGATGGTAATATCAAACCCCCGTTTTGTCAATTTAAGATGTTCAAAGTCTTTCAAAAGGGTTCTTCTTTTGATTGACCCTAATTCAATGAACCATTAGTTGTTGACAAGTTATATCTTTAATAATGGTATTTAACCTTGTTTAAGATGCATAAACTTCACCTCTTGCAAGCCCTTCTTAGCCTGAGAAATAAATTGAGCCTCAAATCCTCTTTAAAACTCTTCGTCGGTCATAGAATGCTCATCCACCTGCCCAATAACAACATCCCACTAACAGAAAGCTTCCTCTTGTAGTTGCTGAGAGGTTAGACATCTCTTCACTAAACTCTTAAGAGCTATATCATTAAGTATCTGCTCACTAGTACGGAGCCATGATTAAGTCTCTATAAATGACAATATCCTCATATATGGTTTACCCATCATGCAAAGGTAATCCTTATAAAGCCTAAGGAAGTAAAGAATGAGTGGTGGAGCTGGTTGAAGAATAGGCATCACTTCCACTACTACTGGTACAAGAGGGACTCCCGCTGGAGGTGTGGTTCCCTACACTATTGCCTGAAGTATCTCAAGAATCATGCTGGTATCTAAATATCTACAGCCTCAGTGGTGTTTCTTGTGGCCATTATCGAGTTGCATGACTCACGGTAACTACTCATAGGAGGGAATTATTAGCACCTTTCCCGATAGTTCAAAGTATTAGAAATAATGGTATATGTGCCTAAATGCTATATGGATAACCATAAAAAACTTACAAGTATGCTTACTGAATTTCATCCTGATTTATGGTGATTGGGTAACCAAAGCTTTGATGTGAAATGTGACCACCCACCATTTATGACACTCATAATCCATGCATTAATGCACTCGAATTCCATAAGTATCACGGATGACGATTCATCAGATAGTATTTAAAACAAATAGAGTACGCACGCATGCACACACATATATCAAATATCTCACAACGAAAGGAATGAATTGAATACCAATATATACCTACAATAGACTAGATGTATATCATATAAATAAGACATAAGATTTAACATTGTAATACATCATACTCCAAAAAAATATGGAGTCTAATCAGTACATCACATCCATATATCTTGTCTCATAATACATAATAGTCTAATATGTTTATAACCTAAAATACTAGATAGGTACAAAAATAACGATAATGGTTATATCTCTAAAACCTATCTCCAATTAGCAGGATTTCGCCTCTGATTCAACCTAATCAAAGAATAGATAACAAAAGTGAAAAAAAAGACAGCGTCGGACATAAATTCTGATCAATGGAAATATCGTTAATTTTCATGGTTATAAATATGATGTTATGTCTTGTATAATACCAAATGGCATAATATAAGGCAACAAAATCATAACCTAACCTGCATCTTCACCCACATCCAACTAGTTAGCACATTTCTACTATAGTATTACACGATACATGATAAGTCTAGTGAGTACTAATCATCATGGCACTGTACGTGACTTAACTGCCACATACTAGTCCAATGGGCCCAAGGTCTCTCACTAATGCCAAAAATAGATATCTATGGTCATCAATGTAACACAATACCATGACGCTTTATCCTATTATCCACCACTATAAACTATAATAAACTCAAATCGATATATATGTGCCTAATCACCACCATAAATTTATCAACTGGACTTAAAATAAGTAATCGAGGCCAATAAACTCTTCATAATGTAGCTCAAGGTCTCCCTGGATTAAAAAGATAGAATGTCTCCTATCTCCGAATCGATGCTGCCTAACACGAGCAATCGAGACAAACAAGCCTCATTCCATAAATGGTCTATAAATATCATATCGCAAATCCATAGCCAAGGGATACCAACTTACTATATACACGTAACATTGTATTGAATCGTATATCGCAATGAACTAGCCTTATCATCCCAAAGCCACATGGGATTCCATAAAAACACCATATGAATCAAATCACATTTTGAATAATCGTCGTAATATCTATATACAATAACTTCAACTTTTTTTCCAAAACTTGAAGTATCGTTCCCGAAATTTTCATATCTCTACTTATTCACTCCGAACCTTCTGACCGTCATGCATATCCCTAAAATGGAATCGAACTCTTGAAATCTCCATATTCAAAACATAACCTACTATTTAATTACACATCAGTGTAGATGTCTAAAACGGTAATTCAAATGTCCGACCTTAATTATCTAGTCAAGAAATCCATATGTCTGAACTACCCGCATTTTACATTGAAATATCGCGGGATCCAATTTCCTAAAATTCAGACCTCTAAACTTGTAATTTAGAGGTTTGAACACCTATTATAGTTAGGGCTAAACCTTGATGGAAGAATTTCACTAGTGGAAATTTGTTCCACCTTATTCCCATTCATCTTATTCTTCTTATCTTCAACATTTTACTTCATGTCATTGAGGCACTTTGCACTAATTCTCTTTACTCGGATTCACACTTATAAGTCGTTCGGTATTTGAATGAATATTGCTTCATACTTGATGAATGAATTTGAGGTGCTGAACAATTTGAATCTATCATTCTAGTATAATGACTATACTGTCATTTCAACTTCAACATAACTCCACCATATTAATATCTAGTGTCTTAAATAAATACCAACTCATTCTATCATCTCTAAACCAGTAATAATCAAAAGCAGTCCATAGCAAATCACAATGTTATACTACATTCTTCATCAAGCTTTTAATATGTTAATTTTACTAATGAACTCTTACAATTACTCTTAAATTAGGATTATTAGCTGTAAAATCCTAATTCAAGTTCATTTATTAAGCCCTAATCCAAAATTTAACGTTTACAAGAGTATATAACATATATGGTGATCATAAGGCAAAGAGAACAAATTCCACCCACCAAAACAAAAGGTATCCAAGCTTCAAAATAAACCAATCTTGAAGCAATCTTGATTTTAGAAATCCCGCTCTAATGCTCACAAAAATGTCAATATGATTAGCTATGTTCGTAAAAAATATGCTAACTTGAATTTACGTATTTTACTTGGAATTTGTTGTTAAGAAATGACAAAGTTATGATACTTTTGATTTAGAAAAACCTAATTTCTCTTTGAGAGGAAGAAGAAAATTAATGAAGAAAGTGTTTCACTTCAAAAATATAATGGATAATTCTGGCTTAACTACCATTTTATCCCTGACTTCTCTTTTCATTTTTTACCACATTATTGATTTCGACAAGCTTTACATGTTTTCCAAATGTAAACGACATTACAAATGAAATGAAAGAGGTCTCGAGTCATACTTCATTCATTATTAAAAATGATTACATTTTAGGTCTTTCATTTGCTTAAGTCTTTTAATTCGGTTAAACTGATTAATTATGTTAATTACTAAGCATGAAAATATAGATTATTACATAACGGATGGTGGTGGAGAGAGGTACCAGTTGATGGGGTCGGTGAGGATTTAGGTGGGATAGATAGTGGAGTGTAGGAAGACGCCTCGATAATCATAGGATTGTGAAAAGGTTCAAGCGGGGGTTGGAGCGGGAATGGTGAAGGGTGTAGGTGAGCGATGGTGAAAGAATGGCAGAGTGGAAGCTAGTAGGTCCTTTTATCGGGGTGGTAGTTGCGATGAATCGCCTTTCTTACTATGAAAGACGAGTCGTTAAGAATGAATGAAAAAGGTAGAAAAGAAGAACTAAACAAACACAAAATCTCACAGTGGAAGGAAATAATATATTACATAACATAAGCTTACATAGTAATTAACAATACAATACATCGGGGTAATAGTAATACAGACATCTTACCGAGACAGTCATAACTACCTGTCTATACATTACAATCCAAAATACATATGCAAACATTGCGGAAATAGATAGTGACTAGCTAACGGTGAAGCCATTTGTTCAATTTCCTCCAAAATGAAATCGTGAGAACCTGGATCACTTGGCTACTCATTAAAATTTGAGTACCCAAGAGTTTAGGGAAAATAGAAAAATAAACTCTGGGTCAGACATGGGTCTAGTGTGAGTAATAAGGTGAAATTACTTTAAATTGAATATCACTGAAAATAAAGGTATCTCGTAAGACCACGTCGCATAGAAACACGGACGAGCTTTTACCTTACGATAACCAAAACACTTTTATAGGAATTCCAGTGATATTATCATAGTGTCTAGGGTTTGCAAATAAATAGGACATAGCTGGAATGCTTGAATCTCATGTTCCAACATATTTGGGCACAATTAAAAACGTACAGCACTTATTAGAGAATGGATTCCAACAACGATTGGGCTATTGGGGTACCGCCCATCATGTTGCATATCTAGATAAAATAACACCGAGGACCTCACCTGGATCCCCTGCCAACACAAAACCGTCCTACCCCTGACCTGGATAGTACCGAATAAGATCACCCCTCGGTTGGGATTAGCAACCGTGCAGAAGCATACACGAATAAATAATAGGGACTTCAGACAGGGGGAACCTTACCCTAATGGGATCGACACACTTAGCCTTGCTGCATCTCCCATATTCTAGTCATTCCCGGTTGATAAGGCTCAAGGCTAAGATTACCTTTCAAGAACAATTTCATTTAGAATTCTCATCGCCCTCCAATGACGATGTTCAAATAGCATTCGTCCATACAAGTTCATTCTAGGTCTGAACGAAACCGAAGGCACCGTTTCCACTACATCCATTTTTGGAATACCCTCAGAGTTAGTGATAAATAGCCCTTGCACTTCAAAATCTACACTCTAGATCTTGCCATCAGAATCTTCCAAATCGGTCGCTTAATTTGTTTGAAGTGGTTTTCGAATAATACTATTATCCGATCCCGGTCTCCTCGAACGAAAATGATAATTTTTTAAAGGCAAAGTTTGTTTAAATAAACAATTCTAAAATCAGAGTGTAAATATTCACATATGGAAATTCATTCCATATGTTTACTTTATCAAGACCTATCCATCAAAATTAATTCACTTGTAATCATCACAATTTCTAAAACTTGGACTAGTGATCAATACAAGTCGATTTACTTCCAATAAAACGTGTCAACGTTTTATTCTAACTACTTTAATTTGTTTGGCTACTTAATGGCACAGAAAAAAAGATAATTGAAATCAATATTCTAGAGAAATACAAGCCAAAACATAGACTATTAACTATAGTCAACAATTAATAATTAATATTAGACCAATTCACAAATCAAAACTAGAATGGCTTATTTTAAATTAATAAAAATTAAACTATTCGTTAATAATTAATTTATTAATTAACATTTAATTAATAATGAAGAAATTACTTATTTATTCACTTCGATTATTATAAATCATTAAATTTTACATTGCAGAAAAATTGACAAATACTAATTCAGATGAAAATACCCGACAATAGGATTTTAATGCAAAAGCCCACACATCGATTGAATTTGAAATGAAGGAGAAATTGTGTTTTAAAATCTATAGATTATCAAATAAAATAATTAAATTCAATTTTCCTTTAAATAAAAAGCACATGGCCCATACTAATAAAACCCAGCCCAACCTCTCCATCACCTTTCTTCTTCCACTTCCCCGTTCTTACTCTTCTCTTATATTTGAATCTTCAGGAAGACGTGCACGAGACTGTGCATAAAAACGTGCACGTACACACTGCTTCGACCAAACATTCTCGTTGCTGATCATCCTCACAAGTCGCCATTGTAGGATCGATTTCACCCTAGAAGGGGGTGAATAGGGTGATAGTATAAATTATAAAAATTAATTGTGGAAGCTTATAAAATAATTTCAACACAGATCACAGAATAGTAGCAGCACAGATAAAAGCAGAATAATAAATGCAGAAATAGAACGACACAGAATTTACCCAGCTTCGGCAAAAACCTGCCTACGTGCTGCCCCCAAGGTTTCTACTAGGAATTAGATAGTCACACGCTTGCACACGTACACTCGCGACACCCATTACTGGCTAACCTAACTCTGCGCTCAAAACCCTGCCATAACTCAGCCACTGAGTTGCGAATTCTCAAGCTACGCCACGTAGCTTGTCCCCTAGTCACACGACTAGCAAATACAACGGTTTGAAAAGAGATTTAAAATTAAAAACAAATTTAAAAACAAATAATAAGATAAAACCCTTATTTTAAAACTAAAGCCCTTATTTTAAAAAACTAAAAATCCTGATTTTAAAACTAAAGACCCTAAAACTTAATGGTCGGCCCCTTTTATTATTTCGACCCGATCCTTTTTCTTCCTTTGGGAAAATGGCGGCTGTTCTCTCGTTCGTTCCTCTTTGTGAAATTCGGGCTTTTCTGAAATTGAAGCGCCGCTCTATCAAAATGATTTCAGAAGCTTCGATTCCTTTCTTCGTTCGATTATTTTGTTCGCAGCTACCTCAATTTGGTCGAGTTAATTGTCCACGATTTCGGTATGTATTTTACTCCTTTTGCTTTGCTGGTTTTGACTTGCTTGAACCCAATGCTTTTTGAATTGCCGATGATGATGATTGGGGTTTTAATCCTTTAACTCGATTGATGGTTATTACCAATGATGTTGATTCCTATTTATAGGATTCGACCTTCTAAATTTACGTCGTATATTTACTTATTTGAATTCGTCAAATCCTTGTACTGCCGCTTGATCATGCTTGGACGTTTGAGATGATTGTGACTTGTTCAAAAACGTATATTTTTTGTTGCTTGAATCCCACGGCATTTATTTCAACTCCTTGGTCATCACGTTGTTGATCTTGACTTGGTTTGATTCCTTTATTGCCAAGGCTCTGACTTTGAATCGTGAATTCAACTTCTTTTACCTGATGACTTCGACCTTGACACTGAATGTTTACTTTGGCCATTTTGAATTTTATAAACTGCTCTTCTGGATATTGTTCGAACTGTAAAAATGCTTTTGCTCTTATTCTTTTACATGACTTGCTGTTATGTTGATGCATTGTGCCTTTGCCTCTATTTGCTTGATGTCTACATGCATGTGGTCTTGGTACACTTCTTACTGATATTTGATTGCCGAGTCTTGTTCATCCCTCTGGTATACCTTGTTCATTGAATTTCTTTGTAACTTTACTCAAACTGCTTCACTGTCATTTTGATCGATTGATTCATCATTGACTTACTGGCAATTTTTGAATTGCTACTGAACCATGGCTTCAACTGATAATTTTCGATTTCCTACTACACTTTGAAACTTCTTCTTGACTTGTTCATTAGTTGATGTATTCGAATGTTTTCTGTTGTATGTCTGGTGTAGTTGCATTGTATGGTGCTGTTGCATTGTACAGTTCCTTTTGAAGTCTGATTGAATGCACTTTGGTATTGTGGTCTTGAAGTATGGTTGCACTGTCGTTTTGTTTGAAGTGATTCTGCTGTGAAATGTTGCATGTTTGGTTACATTGAATCGTTGTCTGCATTACTTGATATTTTTGGTATCATTTGCCTATCTGCATCACTAACACAGTCTTGCTGCCTCACCAACTTCAAAAGACAAACAGTTCAAACAAAACATCCCCTCCATATTGCTATTTCATACCCATCACGCTAGCATACATTCGACTTGATCATAGTAACAACCATTTGCATACATACCTGATTGCACCAGCATATATATTTTCATAACAGTCCAAACCTCCATCTGCCATCACTTGCATACCATCTGAAGCTTGATATGCTTAGCTTGTAGTTTATGTGTTCTTGTGCATGTATCTTGTAGTTCTGGATGTATGAGTCGACTTGATTATACATGGTCAGGTTGCAGTGTTGGCTTGATGGTTTTCTTCTTTGGTTGTATATTAGAATCTGGTTAGATGAACTATCCAGTTGAGCTTGTTGACTTCATGTTGCCTTGACTTTGTTTCCTGTGCATTATCTGTTACATGAAACTGTAATGTGAATGCTGCATATGGGTATTTGCAGTTTTGTTTTTCTGGTCTTGGATTTGTGATATTTGTATTTGAACTGTAGCATGGTCGTGGTTTTGAGAATGCGACTTCATCACTGATTTGGTTAACATTGATTTGTTTTGGTGCAACTGCCCTTGTGTTGAATCCAGCTAATAGCTCGGGTTTGACCTTGTGCGCGTGTTGTGATTTTATTTTTATTGCATTTGAGTTGAACCCGGCTTTTCATTTGGGTTTGACCTGTGCTCACCTGTCCCTGTAAATCAATCAAGTGTATATTTCGATGTGCACGGCCTTGTGGCATATACAGTGATACACTGTGTATGTCACAAGCTGTTCGTGTATGATGAATTCAAATTTAAATGACGACGAACAACCCAAATTATTGAGGCAAATAATATTTTCAAAATCATCTTTTATTTTATATTGCAAAAATATTTCTTTTTCAATTTTACTGTGTTAGTGTATATTTTTGCAGATTGCTCAGATGCTGGATTCTAACTGGAATGAAGTTGAAGATAAATTATGAGTGTGAGCGATATGTAGTAAGTACAACTGTAAATGTAAAATTGTGATGTAATTGAAATTGTATCAAAGTTGTATAGTGTATAGGAGAGCTTGAATTTGTACTTTTCAAAATTGTAATAAATATTTGTTTTGAATAAAATTTCTGTTTGAATTCAAATTCTGTGTTATTTAATTTTATTCAGCAAATATTTATTTAATCTATGAAAAATAAAATAGTACATTAACAAATACATTTAAACGAATGTATATATGTTTATTATCATCAAACAAAAATCATGTAAGCGCATATTCAATAGCCATGACCTTCACGACTCGACTGCCACTGGGAACCTATGGCAACATCTTCGATTCTAAATTCAACAACTTGCTCAAAACTGGAAACAAAGCCGAGCCCACTAAAACTCCTCCCCATGAAAACCCACGCCACCATCCACCACCTAAGTTCACCCACGGCATCGTCATCACCTCCGCTTCTTATCCCCCCTATGCGCACGCCCCTCTCCCTCTAGCGTCGTTGCCATTCTCATGAGAACCCCGAGACAACCCACTCGAAAACCCTAGTTTAACATTATCAAGCCAACACACACAACTACAAATCACACGCCATCACTTAAGCCGCATCCAAGCTGAACATTAGGGCACAAAATAGACCATGTCGCTGGAATTTAGCAAAATGCCTGATTCTGATCAACTCCCAATTTCTTTCCCCACACAACATTAAAATTTCCCAAACCACTTTCAAAAATCATGTTTTTCAACCATGATCTCACCTATATGTTCCATTGATCAAATTATAATATTTAAATTTCGGTCATAACTGACCTGCTCACAGTTAAAGGTTGTTTTCTTCCTCTCCGCTCAATGAAATTCAATGAAATAAATTTTAAAACATTCTTCATTCAAAACAAACATCTTTTGTTTGTCAAGTCTATTATAAATAAACATGTCTAGGGTTGATAAGAGAGGTGTGGGAAAAAGTGTATTTTGTTGGGTGTTTGGGATTGAGATTTCTTCTCAATTTTAAGTCTATTTTGTATTTTATTGGTTGAATCAATAAAAGTTTTTGTTTTTTTGGGGAATTAATTTTGTTTGCTTTCTTCACTACTTTCTCTTCTAAATCTAATTGTGTAGTGATCCTGGAAAATTCTTAACATTTTGGTATCAGAGCCAACTACACAAATTTTTGGAAGAGTCTTTGGCTATGGAAAAGATAAGTGTTGAAAAGCTTAATGGAAGGAACTAGGGGTTATGGAAGGCGAAGATGGAAGATTATCTCTATCTTAATGATCTTCACCATCCCTTGGAAAACAAAGGGGAAAAACCAAATGGAATAACTGAGGCAAAGTGGGAAATTTTGGATAGGAAGGCAGCTGCAACAATTCGGTGTTTTATGGAGAATTCTGTGTTTCATATCGTCGCTTGTGAAACTTCTGCTTTTGGCATATGGAAGAAACTGGAAGGAATTTATGCAAAAAATTCTGCGATGAATAAGGCATTCCTGATGAGAAAGTTGGTCAATCTAAAACTAAAGGAAGGCGAATCGATTAGCGAACATCTCAACAGCTTTCAAGCAATTATGAACCAATTGGCGGAGATAAGCTTCAAAGTTGATGACGAAACTCAATCTTTAATATTAATGAGCTCATTGCTTGAAAGTTGGGAAACTCTTGTAGTCGCATTGAACAATTCAAATTCTAGTGGTGTTATTTCCATGGAGACTGTGGTTAGCAGTCTTCTTAATGAGGAGATGCGGATGATAAATTCATCAGAAGGAAAGGCCACTGAAGAAAAAGAAACTACAAATCCATTGGCAGAGGTCCACTTTGCAAAGAGAGAAAGACGCTCATTCAAGCCAAATACGGATCGAGATTTCATATGCTATTACTGTGAAAAACCAGGCCATCAGCTGAAATTTTGCAATAAATTAAGAGAGGATAAAGAGAGGATGAAAACTCAAGAAGGAAGCAAAAATAAGCTGGAGATAGACGGTGATGAGAAGGTAAACTTTGGCATTAGCAATGATGTTCTTTGTGTTGATATGAGTATGGAAAGAGAATGGGTGCTAGATTCTGGTGCATGTTTCCACATTTACAATCAAAGGGAAGCATTCACTGATTATAAGAAGGAAGCATGCAAGGTGGAGTCCGCTAATGGTGGAGATCTACAAGTTCAAGGAATAGGTTCTGTCATGTTGAAGATGGATACTGGAAGGTTGGTGACGCTTACAGGGGTTAGGCATATCCCAGAAATTAAAAGGAATCTTATCTCTGTTGTACAGCTGGAAGGGAAAGGTTGTAACTTCTCGATTCAAGGTGGAGTAACTAGGGTCTGGAAGGGTAATAGGGAGGTGCTGCACGCGAAGAGGAAAAACAATAATATTTATTCATTGCTAGGAAAAACTTTATAGATTGCAAATTCTTATACAATTGAAGTTGGAGAGACAAATCTATCTAAATCAAGGTGGAGCCAACAACGGAAAACCACAAAGCCTACTTGGAGGTCTTTGTGGTATTACAAGCAATTCTGATCCGTTGATGATGTGCATGTTCTATTGGCGGGCATGCATAATTTGAAGGGAGGTTTAGCTTTTGGTAAAGACATATGTTTCCTTGGATATATTGTTTGGAGTTGAGGTTCGAGGAGGAGCTTGGATGTCATTTATGAAATATTATATCAAGGTGGAGATTGTTAGATTTTAGCGATATAATATTCCATATTTAATTAGATCTTGAAGATATTTGAGTCTATGTGGAATTATGACTCAAATTCATTGCCTATTTTACAGATTTGATAGAATTTGGAGTGTGATTAATTGCACTTTTTAGAGATTTTGTGTATTTGGCAGAGTTATCAGTTGCCTCTTTTATTACATTAGAGAAGGCAACAAATTATCTACATGGAAAAGATTAATGGAAGTATTCAATAGCTTCTTGAAGAAGATATTTGTCAAGTCTATTATAAATAGACATGTCTAGGGTTGATAAGGGAGGTGTGGGAAAAAGTGTATTTTGTTGGGTGTTTGGGATTGAGATTTCTTCTCAATTTTAAGTCTCTTTTGTATTTTCTTGGTTGAATCAATAAAAGTTTTTGTTTTTTTGGGGAGTTATTTTTGTTTGCTTTCTTCACTACTTTCTCTTCTAAATCTAATTGTGTAGTGATCCTGAAAAATTCTTAACAATTACCAGCTAACAAATCAAAGAGTTTTACTCACTGGTTTTAAAATAGATGACAACTGCTGTGTTTAAGATGGACGAACAATTTCTGAGCTTAATCCACCTCCAAGCTGGAATGACTCAATCCCTTTTTTTATTTTATTAGCAGATCTTTTTTAAGTGAACAAGCATACACACACACACACATATATATAAGAAGAAAGTAATAGTGCAACAAGAAATGGCTGAGGTACACACTAGGGTGGCTGAATTGTTTAGGCTTCATCGTTTCTTTTCTTATGTAGGATGATTTGTTTTTGTTTTTGGGCCGATTTGATCTTTGTGGGTGATTTGATCTTTGTGGGTGATTTGATTTATAGTATGCTTGATTTGATTTATTGTGTGCTTGATTTTACGTTTTTCCATCATGAAGCTTATATATATACATATGTATATAGATATTTATATTTACATATTCATATTTTATCATTAGTTTGAAATTCGCCATCATGAAGCTTCTTTATATATATATATATATATATATATATATATATATATATATATATATATATATATTATCATAAGTTAGAAATGGTGAAGCTTATATATATATATATTCAGCACTTAACATTTTAAATATTTACATAGCTTTCATAATTTGCTGATTCAGTTATTCACAATATTAGAAAATCTTTGTTATTAGACTTATAAAAATTAATACCTCAATATTTAAAATTAGAATAATAGTTAGCTGAAAATCCGGGTCGTTGCATTCCTCCCAACTTAGAAGAATTTCATCCTCGAAATTAGTAAGTAAAGAAATAATTCAAGCCATATAAAAGTCATATATTTCTATCATAAAGCACATACATAAGTCATATACAAAACAACCATAGTGAATAAGGTATACATTAACGAGACCAACAACTAGCTATCCTAACATCATCTCTAAATAGGCTTCTTCCATATGGTCTAGAGTTTTCCAAGTACAGTCTCTGGGGTCTTCACTCCATTGAATCTTGACTAACTTCGCCACTTTATTCCGAAGTCTCTTCTCATCCTGATCTATAATATGAACCGGATGTCTATCCACTATCAAGTTTGGTTCTACCTCTAAATCATCCCGAACTGATGGCTCCACAATCAATGATGGATCATGAATGTATTTCCTTAGATGAGATACGTAGAATACATTATGAACTCCCGCCATCTCGGCAACTCTACCTTATAAGCAAGACACCCAATCCTTACAAGAATACGGAAAGGTCTGATATATCTTAGAGTAAACTTCCCAACCTTTCCAAAATCCAATCGCTCCTTTAATTGGTGAAATCTTCATGAGCACAAGATCACCAACATAAAATTCAAGATCCCTTCATCTTTTATCAGCATAGTTTTTCTGGCGATCTTGTGCTTCCTTCATTCCCCTCTGAATCAATTCAACCTTCTCATATGCTTCTCAAATCTTATCTGGACCAAGGATTAAACGATCTCCAACTCTACCCAACATGCTAGTTACTTGCATGGCCTTCCATAGAGAGCTTCATAAGGTGCCATGCCTGTGCTAGCTTGATAACTATCGTTATAGTCCATTAAGTGTAGATGGTCCTCCAACGATCCTCCGAAATCCAATATGTAAGCTCTCAACATATCCTACAAGATGCGATTAACCCTCTAAGTTTGACCATCGGTTTGAGGGTGGTAAGCAGTACTAAAACATAACTTTGTTCCCAGGGCTACTTGCAATGCTTCCCAAAATTTACCAGTAAAGATAGGATCACGACACTTACTATACTTATTGGGACTCTGTGCAATCTAACAATCTCCCTCATAAAAATCTCTAATAAAGAAGCTGCGGTTCTAGTTTGTTTCACTAGTATAAAATGGGCACTCTTAGTCAACCAGTCCACAATGATTCATACTCCTTCATTTCCCTTAATGGTTCTACGTAAACCATCGATAAAATTCATGGATATCATTTCCCATTTCCATTTTGGAATTTCCAAATGTTGTTATAATCTAGTTATCTTCTGATGATCTCCTTTGATTTGCTGACAGCTCGCACACCTGCTTACAAAGATGGAGATATCCTTCTTTATTCCTGGCCATCAGAATACTCTTTTCATATCCATGTACATTTTTAAGAACTTATGGATGAATACTTATTTTATATTTGTGGCATTCCAATAGAATTTCATGCCTCAATCCATCTACATCTAGAACACACAGTCGTTTGTTCAACCTCAAAACACCACGATCGTCCACCTGAAAGTCCGAGTATCATCCCTCCTAACTCCTTGAATTAATTCCTCCAGATTTTTATCCTTTCTCTGGCTACACATAATTCTTTCCGGCAGAGTTGGTGTAACCTCCAAATGAGATAAAACTGCATTCTTTCTTAGAGCATCTACTACAACATTCGCCTTCCATAGTGTATAAAGAATATCCAAGTCATAGGATGCCAGAAATTCCAATCATCTCTATTGCCTCAGGTTCAGATCCTTCTGATTTAAAAGGTACTTTAGGGGTTTATGATCCGTAAGGAGTTCAAATTTTTCACCTTGTTGAGAGAGAAGACTAACTTACTATAATTTAGAGATAAGAAAGAAAACAGAATAACAGAGAGATCCTTACCTAACAAATAGTGTCTCCACATTTTCAATGAAAAGACAACTGCTAACAGCTCCAAATCATGTGTTGCATAATTCTTCTCGTTTGGCTTCAACTGTCTGCTTGCGTATGCAATCACCCTACCATTTTGCATCAAAACAGCACCCACTCCTACTCCACACACATCAGCATAAACCGTGAATACACTCCTTCTGTCTGGAATAGTTAGAACTGGCACACTAGTCAACCTCTTCTTCAATTCCAAAAATGCTTCCTCACATTTTGAAGTCCAAATGGACTTCTCACCCATCTTAGTCAACTTTGTAATATGAGAGATGATCTTGGAATAATCTTGGGTGAACCTTCTATAGTATCCAGCTAATCCTAAGAAACTATGAATTTCAGTATGAGTCAGTGGTTGCTTCCATTGTTGCACAATTTCAACTTTTATCCGGTCTATTGAAATACCCTCTCCTGACACAGTATGGCCTAAGAATCTTACCTCTGACTGCCAAAAATGACACTTGGAGAACTTTTCCTTCAGAACATGCTTTCATAAGGTTTCCAACACTACTTCTAAATGGTGTCTATGCTCTCTTTCAGACTTAGAATAGATGAGAATATCTTCGATGAAAACCAACATAAACTTGTCTAGGATTTGTCTAAAAACACGATTCGTCAAGTCTACGAAATAGGGAGTTGCATTGGTTATCCCAAAAGGCGAAACCAACCACTCGAAAACAAATCTAGACACATAAATGCAATTAAGGGTATACTACCTTCGGCAATTCTTAATTGATAAAATCCAATAGATAGATCCATTTGGGAAAATACTGTTGCCCCATGGAGTTGGTCAAAAAGGTCATCAATGCAGTGTAAAGGATATTTATTCCTAATAGTCACCTTATTCAATTCTCGATAGTTCGCACACAGTCTTAGGGAACCATCGGACTTAGCCATAAAAAATATCGCTAAGCCCCAACTCGAATAACTTGGTCTAATTAACCCTCTATTCAATAAATCCTGGGTTTGATTTCATTATTTTTTCTCTCCCTCATGGCCATTCCTCTTTTGGATTGAATCACAGGCCTTGCACCAGGACCTAAATCAAATCGGAATTCTATTTCTCAGCGAGTGGGTAAGCTTATAACTTCTTCAAAAACATCAGGGAAGTTTTTAACAATTTATATGGATCCTAACCCTTCTTGAGATGCTTCAAGAGCATGCAAGAAACTGCATGTATGAATTCTAGAGTTACCACATTCTATCTTTGCAATCCTTCCCAACTTCGTTTCTAAAGATATAGTCCTCTTGTCACAGTTGAGGATAGATCTATGCTTCGTTAACCAATCCATACCAAGTATAATATCAAATCCCTTAAAATCTAATACATAAGGATCATAAGAAAAGAAATGAGAAAGATAAGAAATTGGCATGCCGTCATAGTTCATATTCAAATGGGTCACTCCCCTTATGGGATTGTGTTTGATGTGATTTTTTGTTTGATGATAACAAAATATATATCAACATATATATGTGTTTGCAGTTTGGACTATATACAGAAAGGAATAAATATTCATATTGAATAATTATACTATTGCACAGAATTTATATAATTCAACCAGTATTTTTTATTCAATATAATATTTTATTACAACACTTAAACAATACAAAGTTTTCAGCTCTCTATATATATACATACACCAGTTCATACATTTTACATTTCTCACTACAACACTCATCACTCAGTTTTTCACTCTGTCTGCACATCTGCATCTATCTGCATTGTCTAGCTCCATTTCTTGTCCTGTCTCCTGTGTACCTGTATAATTAGCAACTACAACAGTAATCTGAAAACAAACAAATTTGAATTTGCAAAAATAGAAATTTGTTTGTGTCTCAGATACATGGGTTATTGTCATCATCTTTTATTGTGTAATATCTGTGCATATCAGTGTTCTTACAGGTAATCGTGAGTGGTTGCAATACACACGTGTACATTTATACACGTGTGCACTGCCTCGCCAACTCGTGTGCGCTATCAACAAAAGCAATCATACACAATATAGACTCGGCTGGATATGCAACCTGACTGTGTTCAAAGTCTCGACCAAAATCAGTGACTCAATGCAAATACAACAACAGAGCACAATGCACAAAAATCACAAACAAGGTCAAACCCAAGATAGGTTCAACTCAAGGCAACTTGAAGCATACGAGGTCAGACAAATCACTGCAACAACAAACTCAGTGAAGCCAAAGTGCAGTGCAACTACAAAGAAGTCAGTGGCAAGCTACAAACACCGAGTGCAACAGCAAACACATCATGAAGGACCACAAAATGCTACCAAGCAAACAAAGACCAGACAGTACAGCATGTACAAGGATCAATGAATTGAATGAACTCGACCAAACACACATGAACAGAACATCAACTGGGCAGAGACAAAACAACACAGTCAAGTCACAATGAAACTGCAGTAGACAAGTACACAACAAACCCGAATGTCACAAAGCATAAAAACATGTATGCAACATGGTGAGCAACACAAGGGCAGTACAATGCAACACAGTGAAAATGCTCAATGCACCAAGTACAGACAATAAGCTACGTGCATTGTGCAAGTACAAACTCCAATGAGCAAATGCAACAGTGAAACTCAAGACCAAATGCAACTACATGAACAACAGAGAAGATGGTCAGAAGACACAGTGAGCTCAGCAGTTATGCAAACATGTCCAAAGTCAAAGAAAAAAAAATGGGGTTGAATTTAAAAATAAACATCGGGTTTTAATTAAGTCAAAGAAATCTAATTTGGAAAGAAATCTCTGCATCAAATTTCTCGAATACATATATGGTCAATGTTAATTCAAATAGGGGCCGAGACAACAAATATAGGAAGAAATCTTCGAATTAATTAATTCGAAAACAAATATGGATAGCAATAATTCGAAATTAAATCAAGAAAGGAATACTCCAAATCCAGAACAAATTCAGGAAAAATAATCAACAACGTGTAGAAATCAAATCTGACAGTGGTTATTAGGGTTTCAACCCTATAAATAAACCCCAAGAAATCATCATAGAACACAACAACTATCGAGTCAAGCAAGCAATTAAAACAAGCAATGAAAGAGAATACATACAAATCTATCAAACTCGATAAAAGAAGCAGCTGTGGAAAAAAGCGCAAGTAGAATCGATCATCAGAGAGCGAGCGCGAACACGAGCATCAAAAATCAGTCAAAGCCCCAATTTGGATCGCAAGGGAAAGAAGTCCTAATTCAGATCGAATAAACAGAGGGCCGCCATTTTTTTTCACAACAAAAGACAAAGGATCGGGTGAAATAAGATAAGAGGGAAGTGACAACATATTTCGTTTGTTTTGGGTTAGGGTGTTTTTTTTTATATTTAAGGGCAAGATAATTTAAATTGTTTTTAAATTTAGTGCTTGCTCTTATAATTTGTTTTATTTGTCTTTTCTTTTCAAAACAAATCATGGTAAATCATCACCTAGGGTTTAGGTGTTGTCAGATTGTCTAGTTAGAGTTAGTCCAGTTAGCAGGGTTTGCGAGTTTGCAAAACTCTATAGGCGGTAGCAGGGTTTGTAAGTCTGTTAGAGTGTTTGTAAGCGGGAAACTGTTTAATTCTAATAGAAATCTGGGAATGCAGCAGTAGGCAGGGGTTGCCGAAGTTGGGTAAATTTTGTATGTGATTTATTTTTCAACATATTTATTTCTGCAGTTAGTTTCTGTGTTTAATTCGAAAAAATTTGCTATAACCCTATTCACCCCCCCCCCTCTAGGGTTAATCTAGATCCTACAAGTGGTATCAGAGCAAGGTATTTTACTTTAACTCTAGAGTCATGAATCCACCAAATAATGCTTTTTCTGAGGGGCAATCTATTGCTAGGCCACCCATGTTTAATGGGAATGATTATGCTTATTGGAAAGTTAGGATGAGTATTTATCTTAGTTCTGTCGATTATGATGTTTGGGATATTATTGAAACTGGCTATAAATCTCCCACTATGGTTATTGGTGATACTGAGATTCCTAAACCTAAGGATAGGTGGGATGCTAACGATAATAAATTAAAAACTGCAAATGCCAAAGCAATGAATGCTTTGATCTGTGCTCTTGATAAAAATGAGTTTAATAGAATTTCTCATTGTACAACAGCACAGGAAATTTGGCACACTTTGGAGGTGACACACGAAGGAACTTCTCAAGTCAAGGAGTCACGTCTAGCTCTATTTATCAATGAATACGAAAACTTTGTGATGGAAAAGGGCGAGAGCATAAAGGATATGTTTGGACGTTTTTCAACTTTGGTGTACAATGCTAGAGCGCTTGGGAAGCTCTTCACTGAAGTAGAGCTTGTGCGGAAGATACTGCGAGTCTTACCAATGAACTTTGAGGCAAAAGTCATGGCAATACAAGAATCGAAAGATCTGAGTAAACTAAGCATGGAGGAGTTGATCGGAAACTTGATGACATATGAGCTTGAGCTAAAGGCAAAGGAGGAACGTAACAACTCCGAATCAAAAAAGAAGACAATTGCCTTAAAGAGCAAAGAAGAAAGCGATGAAGAAGAAGAAGATCCAATTGAAGAGCTTGCGATGGCTGTCAATAATCTTAGAAAATGGTCAAAATTCAGGCCACGCAAGAAGAAAACAAGTGGTAATAGGTCAAAAGATTCTGACGATTCCGATAATGAATTGACATGCTTTAACTGCAAAAAGCCTGGCCGCTTCAAACAAAAATGCCCACTTCTCAAAACCAACAAAGGAAAGAAAAAGAAGAAGAAGGCCTTTGCAGCAACTTGGGATGATGAAGAAGGAGAAGAAGTTTTGGATAATAGCTCAGAAGAGGCTAACTTGTGCCTTATGGCAAAATCAGATTCAGAAACAAGTTCAGAGGAATCCAGTGAGGTACGTGACTATTCTTATAAAGAACTTGTTTTGATGTGTTATGATCTTACTAATACAATTGATACTCTTGAAACTAAAATTGAAAAATTGAAGTCTGATAGGAGAGAACTTGTTCATGAGAATACTAGGTTAGAAACTGAACTTGAAAATATTCAAAACCTAGACTGTAAAAAATGTAAAATTTTAGATTCAGAAATATCAAGACTTAAGAATAGCTTCGATAATCTTGAAAAAGAAAACTCGAGTCTTAAGGAAACCATTGACACTAGGAAAAAGGATTTTATAAATAGATGCACCACACTTGTAACTGAAAACACAACACTAAAAACCAAAGTCCAAAATCTTGAGAAATCTCTGAATAACTTTTCAAGAGGAGAAAAATCATTTAACATGTTATTGGGAAATCAACTCTTTGCTAATAACAGAAAAGGACTAGGTTTTGGGAAAACACAGGTTGATGATCATGCAAAAGGTAAGAGTGTCTTTGTTAGAAGTGAAATTGGACATCGTGTTGAAAATTGTAGTCATGGGAACAAGAACACAAAATTTATACAAGTTTGGGTTCCTAAGAATTCTACAAACAAATTCCATGTCTATAGGAATAAAAATGAAAGGACAAAACAAGTTTGGGTTCCAAAGGGATTGTTCGTTCACAATGCTTCAGTTACTAATATCATTGGACCTAAGAGTTTCTCTAGGTCATCCTCCTCTCTCTTGATGTAGGTCTGTTGGCGGGCTAAGGAGCAACAAGAATGGTTTCTAGATTCAGGTTGTTCTAGACATATGACAGGTGATAAATCTAAGTTCCTTAGCCTAGAGAATTTTAGAGGTGGAAATGTGATCATGGGAGACAATAGCAAGTGTAAGATTATTGGGAAAGGTGAAGTAAGTAACGGTACTTTTTCCTTGACTAATGTTTTATACGTTGATAATTTGCATCACAATCTCATTTCTATTAGCCAACTATGTGACAAAGGTATGAATGTGGTTTTTTATAGTGATACTTGCAAAATCATTGATAAAACTTCTAATAACATAGTTTTTATGGGCAAAAGAAAAGGAAATGTTTACTCGCTTTCGTTTGACAATCTAAATCTTTCCAAATGTTTGGTAGCCACTTACGAAGAGGCATCTTTATAGCATAGGAGACTTGGACATGCTAGCATGAGTCTCTTAAAAAATCTTGAAACGAAAGAATTAGTCATAGGGTTACCACATCAGAAATTTAAAGATAACAAAGTGTGTAAAGCATGTTCCTTGGGCAAGCTTAGTCGATCATCATTTCGCCCTAAAAACATTGTTAGCACATCAAGGGTCCTCAAATTAATTCATATGGACTTATTTGGACCAAATGAAATTGCAAGCTTGAATGGAAAACGTTATTGTTATGTATTGGTTGACGATTATTCTAGATTTACATGGGTTTATTTCTTAGCCAAAAAGTCTGAATCTTTTGATTATTTTTCAAAATTTGCTAAACTTGTTCAAAATGAAAAAGGAGTTTCAATTAAAACTTTAAGAAGTGATCATGGAGGCGAATTTGAAAATTCGGAATTTGAAAACTTTTGTGAAGAAAATGGTTTAAAACATGAATTTTCTGCTCCACGAACACCTCAACAAAATGGGGTGGTTGAAAGGAAAAATCGTACATTGCAAGAATTTGCTAGATCCATGTTGAGTGAGTATAAACTACCTCTAACTTTTTGGGCAGAGGCGGTGAATACTTCGTGCTACGTAATGAATAGAGTAATGATTAGACCAATACTTGGCAAAACGACTTATGAAGTGTGGCATGAAAGGAAACCTAACATCTCTTACTTTCGTGTCTTTGGATGCCCTTGTTTCATTCTTAACACAGGTGATCAACTTGGAAAATTTGAATCAAAGGCCGATGAGGGAATTTTCATGGGCTATTCAACCAGGAGCAAGGCTTACAGGATATACAATAAACGAACAAAGACAATTGTTGAATCAATCAATGTGAAATTTGATGAATCTGATCTGGAAAGGACGACTGAAAAAACGGTTGATGATGGGGTATATCATGAAGGCATTAAAGAAGGGACATCTAGTGAGAAAGATGAAAGTAGGACAGTTGATGCTGATAGATTGAAGTTCAAATCCAATCATCCTCCTGAATTGGTTATAGGAGATCCTACGGAAGGTATACGCACTCGCTCTTCATTTGATAAAAATTTGTGTGCGTTTTGTTGTCATAGTGGTTTTATTTCTGAAATTGAACCTGATTCTGTTGAAATGGCTTTTAATGATGAAATTGGATTCTAGCAATGCAAGATGAACTTAATCGATTTGAGAGAAATAAAGTTTGGAAATTAGTTCCTAGGCCAAATGACTATCCAATTGTAGGAACTAAATGGGTGCTCAAAAACAAACTTGATGAATCAGGAAATGTAATTAGAAACAAAGCTAGGTTGGTCGCAAAAGGATATAACCAAATAGAAGGCATAGATTTTGATGAAACATTTGCTCCAGTTGCTAGGTTAGAAGCCATTAGGATTTTGCTAAGCTTTGCTTGTTATAAAGGTTTCAAACTTAAACAAATGGATGTAAAAAGTGCTTTTCTAAATGGTGATTTGAAAGAAGAGGTTTTTGTTGAACAACCCCCCGGTTTTGAAAATCACGATTTTCCAAATCATGTGTATAAACTTGAAAAAGCATTATATGGTCTTAAGCAGGCTCCTAGAGCTTGGTATGACTGCCTTTGTACATATCTTTTGGAAAATGGCTTTAAAAAGGGGAGTGCTGACACGACACTGTTTCTATTACATAAAGGAAGTGATTTTTTGATTGTTTAGTGTAACGACCCAGAATTTTTATTAATTAAAATTTGAATATTTAATTAATTTTAAATATTAATAAGTGAATTTATAAGTCAAATAAATTTTTATTTGAATTTTTGGATTTAATTGGATTATTAAATCGATAATTTAAAATGTTAAATTATAGAAATAATTGAAAATCGAGTTAAATATGATAGAAAATAATTTGTAAAATTTTATTTTATCATGTTAGAGTTAGAACAATATTTTAGAACTTTTAAAATCGAATTAAAAGTTAATTTGTGAAAATTGAATATTTTAATATTTAAATCGACTAGTAAAATAGTCAATTTTTGAACAGTCTCAGAATTGAACGAAACCAGTTCCATTGGATCCGTAATAGTTATTTATTACCGAATTTCAATTTTCGTGTCAATTGGAGCTATCGTTTGTTCGTGGCAGCTCGAAACGCATTGAATTATTTTTAATTTAAATTTGGCGAGTCAAAATAGCCATTTTTCAAAAAGTCTCGGATTTCGACGAAACCAGTTTCATCGGATCCGTAATGTGATATTATTGTAAGGTTTCAAATTTCAAGTCAATTGGATTTACCGTTTGTCCGTTACAAATTAAAACGCCTAGAAAATCGCTTAAATCGGTTTAATTCAAATTGAGCGTTTTCAGCCATAACTCGCACATACTTCCGAATTAGCTTCCGAAACCTGTTCCATTGTGTCCGGAACGCGGGGTAAACCTTAGAAACGCTGGTTACGGCGTCTAAATCGGAGTTCGGAATTCCCGGAATGAATAGTGTTTACGCTTGCTTTTTCTATAAATAGAAGTTAAAATCACAAAAAAAAATATAAAACACAAAACCCTAAACCTAAATATGCAGCCGCCACTTTCTATTTCTAAGGCCAGAATTCAATCTCCTTTTCCCCTCAATCTCTCCCAATCTACAAAGAATTAGAAGAAGTGTTCAACACGAAAAAGGTAGAGCATGAAGAGAGCTTGAAATCCATACGGATATGATCTTGGTTGGAGCAACAGGGAGTGAGCAAAACGTGGCCGTTCGTGGGCTGTTCATCACCGTGCGCACGCATATCTAGGAGGCCGAGTTGGCCATGGTGGTAGGCGTGGGTAGCTTGCGTCGTGCTCTTCGCGATGGTGGTTGTGTGATCGAGTTTCGTCGAGAAACGAGGGTGTATAATTTAACCCTAAATTGCTAAATGGGTTCGGCCATCTTCCTGTAGCCGTGCGTGATGAGGAAGAAGGAAAGGAGTGGTGGTGATGAGCTGTTGCAAGATCCTGTGGCCCAGATTGCATAGGTTTAAATATATAAAAGTTAGTTATAAATTGTGTATATAAATCGTGTGCAAACTTCATAAATTCATATCTTTTTCATACGAGGTCGAAAAAATGCAAACTCAGTTGCGTTGGAATCGTATGGACGAGCACTACGCGATGGAGTTGGTTTGGAGTCGATTGGAGTTAGTGAGAATTTCGGGTAAAATTAAACGTGCGTTTAATTTTATTCGAAATAAAAGCTAAAACGGAAATTAAAACCAAGGTGAGAACTTCTCACTCAATCGAATAGATTTCGATTTTATTTTAAATAGTTAGATTTAAAATATTTGAATGCATTAATGAATGATGATTGATATCTATTGATTGTTAAAATAGACATTATACGCCGTTAGTAAGCGGATGTTATTTAGTAAAAACATATACCGCGAATATTTCATAAACAGTGAAATTGGTATTATATATAATATCAATATATATATTGGCATATATATATATTGCAGTTGATTGATTTCCCGTATTTTTTAGCGGATGAGACCCTATTACGCCGTTATTAAGCGGATAATATTTATTAAGAACATATACCGCGATAATTTCGTACTGGAGCGAAATTGGTATTGTGCTAATGTTTTTGGATGCAGGAAAACAGGTTGGAGGGATCCAACTGGATTCCTCAACAGTTTTTATTTGATTTCAGATATTTTGATATTTGATGGATTTTCATATTGATATATGATATCGTTGTAGTCGTGATTGACTATTTGGTGTGTAGCATCATTGGACCCAAATTTTGGGATTTTAAAATGATTTTAAAAGTGATTTTTGAGAATATACTATATTTTTGGAATTGATCCGTTTTAAATAAATAAACGTTATAATTTTTTTTAAAGTTAAAAAAAAAATTATGATTTTGTGAAATATAGTTAAAAGCTGATTTTTGAGAAATATGGATTTATGATTTTATAAAATAGTTTAAATTGGATTTTTGAATATATTATAAAAGTTTGAATATAGGATTTATAAAATTTGATTATTTTATAAATCAAAAGGATGAAATTATAAAGGAATTTAAAGACGTTTTAAAAGAATAATATAAATGGATTTATATTAAGAGATTTGTAAATGGATATTTATAAATTGAAATATAGACATTATAAAACGAGTTTTTATAAGTGTTTGAATGAAGTGAAAATGAATTTCATAAATGAATGAAATTTATAGAATTATAAACTATGAAGTTATAGATGAAATTTATAAATAGTAAGATTTATAAATTTGGTGAAATTATTTGAAGAATAGATTGGGTTAAATAAATGAATCTTATAAGTTATAAGATTTATAATTATGAAATTCTAAGGAACGATTTTGTGAAATAATCGTTTATAAGTAGTTAACTTATTATATGAACATTTAGTTTATAATTTAGTTATAAATTGGAATAGGTTAATAAAGGAATTTATAAAAAGGAAGTTTTTATAAATAAATAGAAATGGAATTTATAAACGTTGTTTTATAAATTCGCAAACGACTTATTTTGATAAGTTAATTGTTATAACTTAGAAATAGAGTTATATTCACATTTTGAATAGTGAATAATCCTTTGAATTAAAATGAATATAAGGATGGAATTTGTTAAAGAAGTATATTCACGTTTTTGAATAGTGAATGATATGTTAAAGAAATTGTTTTTAAATGAGATGTTTGAATTGAATTAAAACGATCTAATGATGTTTTAAAATGTGTTGAGATTTGAAACCATAGATTTCAACATTCATTGTTGAAATAGACGTTTTCGAGAAATAAAAGGAAATGGTGAACTATAATACTGTTGTTATAGTAAATGATTTCCGAAAGGAAATGTTTTGGTTTAGTATTGGGATTTATATATCTATTTTAATTTCGAATCCATATACTAGTGATTTTGGGTTGTCGTAACGATGTTTTACGCAACATTCGTTTTGGCCCAAATAAATATGTTAAAGTGAATGATTTCCTTAAAGAATGAAATATATACTTAATTCGATTTAAGTATATTGAATATTTTCCAAGTGTAGAAAATAAAAAAATAAATTGTGAATTACTTATTTTTAATAAGTATGGAATTGTTTTCCAATATGAAGTGAATAATTAGAATTTATCTTTTCGAAGATAAATTGAAATGAATAATTGAAAACGTATATTCATAGATAATTAGGGAATTATGAATTCATTATGGAATTTATAGGTGAAAAGTGGAATTGGTTAAAAATAAATATTGATTTATTTTTGAAGTTGAAATTATATATCTTGTAAAGATATTTTGGAAAATAAATAATTTGGAAAATTATTTGGAATCTGGTGATGTATGCATATCCATTGATAGTTCAATAGCCGACTATCAATATTTCCCTTTGAATGGGTATTTGATGTGATTTGTTTGAAATTGAATGCACACTTATTTTTGAATAAGCGCTCACTATTCGGGTTAACCGGGAAAGGACCATGGGGTCGTATAACCCATTCCGAATATGTGATACGTCGTTGTGAATAGCATTGAAGATCGGTGTTGAAGACCCGGTATTTGCGAAAGCGATAGGATGACCTATCGATTGTCTCTGCACTGAGTTGCAACGGTATAGAGACTCCCTAAGTGATGGGAAATCCGATCAGGATTGTGAATATCCGGATTGCAAGGACTTCTTTGTAAGTGCCTTCGGTTCTGTTCGAGCCCGGAACAGACTTGTATGGATTGTATGTCTGACATTACAATTTGAGATATAAAGCCGATTTCTTTCAAATATATTTCTGTTGGTGGCGGAGAATTTATTCTTTGCTTAACACCCTTCTTTGAGACGTATGTGCTCAAAGGTTATATAGTTGAAGTTATCAGCGATATATTCCCAGTTTGGTAATGTGACATGCTGAGTGATGCTGAAATGATCATTGTGTTGATTGTTGTGATAGGATCATTTATTTGATCGTCTATCTTAGTGATCATTGTGTTGATCATTTGTTGACCCAAAGCATGGCTTTTGTATAAAGTATGTTTTTGTGGACGTGACTTCGTCGAGCCTCACACCCCGTGAATGG
This sequence comes from Allium cepa, assembly GCA_030765085.1. NCBI lineage: Eukaryota > Viridiplantae > Streptophyta > Magnoliopsida > Asparagales > Amaryllidaceae > Allium > Allium cepa. The sequence goes on along the minus strand of CM060931.1, from coordinate 748,589,458 downwards.
TCAAAACAGGAAAGAAGCAGCAAGGTTATGAGGGGTAGCACCCTTTAGGATGTGTCCATTTCCTTCTGGAAAAGGGTGGTATCATGGTATGGAGCCCAGATACTTACTCATGTTGAAACACTTTGTTTTTATGATTGTGTGAATTGATTAGAGAGCGCTCTCGGATAAAGGTCCCAAAGGACCGGGGGATGGCATATTCGGTCAGTTGTTACTCAGTTAGGGGTAACCCGGCCTTGTGTTGGTAGAGATCCGGTTTGGTTCTCGGGGATGTCCATCCAGAGGCATTCTCATGTGGCAATGGGAAGTTCCTTGGCCTGACCATTTGTTGGAAATCCAATTCCCAATACGAAACTTTTACGGTATTAGTTGTAGAACCTGCTATTCACTTATGGTGGTCACCACTGTTTGGATAGTAGCTATAGTAGGCATACGATAATGGTCGTATGTTGGCTAAGATTTATATTCTACTTTCGAAATGATTTTCCTCTACACTATGCACTAATAATAATATCAAATATTATTTTAAATGCGTATCAAGCATCTTTGACTATCATAAGGAGAAATCTCCTCCGATTCTGCGTTTGCATGTGTGTGTGTGCGGGAGGCCTTATGGTAGTCTCATTTTTAAAAGCATTGCGAATTGATTTAAAATATTCCTCTATTTTGATTTTAAAGTAAATAAACTGTTTTGAGTTCTCACACCAGTCACATGACTGACTCGGAGTTTATTGTTTTCCTTCCTAAACTCTGGGTGCCCACCAATTTCCACACGGGCAGTTAAGAGTTAGGTTTATCAGGATATTCTGGAGTTGCTGGAGGCAAGCTGGATGGCATGGCGTATTACTAGTATATAGTATTTCTTTTTCCGCTGCATTGTTTATTGTTGTATGTAGTTGTACACTCTGATGATATGATGTAATGAAATGTGATGTAATGTAATAACTGATATAGTTCTTTGTTTAAAGATTATTCATTTATTATTATATGTTGTTCCGCTGCGAATTGTGAGATTCTGTTGTTGTTCCTTTCTGTCCCGTTCTATTAAAAAAAAATTCTTCTATCTTCTATTATCAAATTTTCTATTTTTCTATCTTCCTCTCTCTCTATTTTCTGTTATCTTCTTCTACTTCTCTCTTTTTCTTTTCTTAATTCTTTTTAAAACCCATAACATCTCGGTTTTCGGCCTTTGATTTCTCGGCAGTCGATAAAGTGAGTGTCGATGTTGAATTTTCGAAAGTCGAAAATCCCTGTTTGTTACATTTAGATTTATGTAGATGATATCATTTATGGTGCTACTAATGAACTCTTGTGCAAGAAATTTGAACAAGTCATGCAGGCTAAATTCGAGATGAGCTTGGTTGGAGAATTGAAATATTTTCTTGGATTTCAAATCAAGCAAAGCAGTGATGGCATTTTCATTTCACAATCCAAGTATGTGTTGGAACTGTTGAAGAAATTTGGAGTTGAGAACTCCAAACCATTGAGAACTCCTATGAGCCCATCAACAAAGTTGGACAAAGACGAGAAAGGAAGTGCTGTTGATCAGAAGAAATATCGAGGGATAATTTGTTCACTTCTCTATCTTATTGCTTCTAGACCTGATATTATGTTTTCTGTGTGTCTGTGTGAACGTTTTCAATCTAATCCTAAAGAATCTCATTTGAAAGCCACTAAACGAATTTTGAGATATCTTTCACACACAAACAAACTTGGGTTATGGTATCCTTCTTGTGAAAATTTTGATTTAGTTGGCTATTCTGATGCTGATTATGCTGGTTCATTGGTTGACAGGAAAAGCACTAGTGGAACATACTTTATGCTAGGACACTCGTTAGTTTCATGGTCAAGTCGAAAACAGAACTGTGTTGCATTATCCACCACTGAAGCAGAATATATTGCTTTAGGGAGTTGTTGTGCTCAAATTTTATGGATGATGCAAACTCTTTCTGATTTTGGCTTAGTTTATAAACAAGTTCCATTAAAATCTGACAGTAAAAGTGCAATAGACTTATCAAATAATCCTGTTCATCATTCACGCACAAAACACATTGATGTGAGACACCACTTTCTTAGAGATCACATTGCTAAGGAAGACATTTGCATTGAATATATTTCAACTGAGACTCAACTTGCTGATATTTTCACAAAACCCCTCCCAGAAGAAAGTTTTTCCAGATTACGTTTGGATTTGGGGATTATAGAAATTGACTAATCATTTTTCATTTTTTGTTTGAAATATTCGTGGATATTCATTTTCAACTTCAATTTCTAGGATTCAAACCAGTTTAGGATATTATTCAAAGATTGATATAAATATGGTATTCAGTAGTGGAAATATGTTCGTTTTATTTTTCTTCAAACGATTAAATAAAAAAAAATTATTTAATTAAAATAAAATAAAAATAATTATCTCTCATGCATCCATCCTCATTTAAAAGTCCTTATGGTTGTGAATGGATGGAGCATGCGAGTGAATTATTGTACTATCATCACTCCATTTTCATTTAAAAGTCCTTATGGTTATGCATGAATGGAGCATGGTAGCTAAGTATCCTTCTGGTCTACCTTAACAGTCCGGATGCTTAGACTAATAAGTAACTGCTAATCCCATTTAAAAGTCCTTATGGTTATGCGTGGTTAGTAAGTGCTTATTTTTGTGCTTAAATGTCAATTTTAAAAAAATATATATATATATATATATATATATAAATAAAAAAAAAAAATTTATTTGAATACATTTCCCTACTGTTCCATTATTTTTTTATGTCTTTTGATAATGACAAAAGGGGGAGAAAAGAACTAGATTTTGATAAGGAAGTAAATATTTTTGGAATACTTCAACAATATTTGTTTAATGTTGTTAGATAATTTTCCTTAGTTCTTTTATTCATCGGTAATTTTTGTTATCTTCTAAATAGGGAGTGGTCTTAGTTGTAGGGGAGCATTCAGATAGGGGGAGCTAGACATTTCATGCTCAAACACATGTATTAGCATTTCAAAATCTTTAATATATATGTTTGTCATCATCAAAAGGGGGAGATTGTTTGATGTGATTTTTTGTTTGATGATAACAAAATATATATCAATATATATATGTGTTTGCAGTTTGGACTATATACAGAAAGGAAGAAATATTCATATTGAATAATTATACTATTGCACGGAATTTATATAATTCAACCAGTATTTTTTATTCAATGTAATATTTTATTACAACACTTAAACAATACAAAGTTTTCATCTCTCTATATATATACATACACCAGTTCATACATTTTACATTTCTCACTACAACACTCATCACTTAGTTTTTCACTCTGTCTGCACATCTGCATCTATCTGCATTGTCCAGCTCCATTTCTTGTCCTGTCTCCTGTGTACCTGTATAATTAGCAACTACAACAGTAATCTGAAAACAAACAAATTTGAATTTGCAAAAATAGAAATTTGTTTGTGTCTCAGATACATGGGTTATTGTCATCATCTTTGATTGTGTAATATCTGTGCATATCAGTGTTCTTACATGTAATCGTGAGTGGTTGCAATACACACGTGTACATTTATACACGTGTGCACTGCCTCGCCAACTCGTGTGCGCTATCAACAAAAGCAATCATACACAATATAGACTCGGCTGGATATGCAACCTGACTGTGTTCAAAGTCTCGACCAAAATCAGTGACTCAATGCAAATACAACAACAGAGCACAATGCACAAAAATCACAAACAAGGTCAAACCCAAGATAGGTTCAACTCAAGGCAACTTGAAGCATACGAGGTCAGACAAATCACTGCAACAACAAACTCAGTGAAGCCAAAGTGCAGTGCAACTACAAAGAAGTCAGTGGCAAGCTACAAACACCGAGTGCAACAGCAAACACATCATGAAGGACCACAAAATGCTACCAAGCAAACAAAGACCAGACAGTACAGCATGTACAAGGATCAATGAATTGAATGAACTCGACCAGACACACATGAACAGAACATCAACTGGGCAGAGACAAAACAACACAGTCAAGTCACAATGAAACTGCAGTAGACAAGTACACAACAAACCCGAATGTCACAAAGCATAAAAACATGTATGCAACATGATGAGCAACACAAGGGCAGTACAATGCAACACAGTGAAAATGCTCAATGCACCAAGTACAGACAATAAGCTACGTGCAGTGTGCAAGTACAAAATCCAATGAGCAAATGCAACAGTGAAACTCGAGACCAAATGCAACTACATGAACAACAGAGAAGATGGTCAGAAGACACAGTGAGCTCAACAGTTATGCAAACATGTCCAAAGTCAAAGAAAAAAAATGGGGTTGAATTTAAAAATAAACATCGGGTTTTAATTAAGTCAAAGAAATCTAATTTGAAAAGAAATCTCTGCATCAAATTTCTCGAATACATATATGGCCAGTGTTAATTCAAATAGGGGCCGAGACAACAAATATAGGAAGAAATCTTCGAATTAATTAATTCGAAAACAAATATGGACAGCAATAATTCGAAATTAAATCAAGAAAGGAATACTCCAAATCCAGAACAAATTCAGGAAAAATAATCAACGACGTGTAGAAATCAAATCTGACAGTGGTTATTAGGGTTTCAACCCTATAAATAAACCCCAAGAAATCATCATAGAACACAACAACTATCGAGTCAAGCAAGCAATTAAAACAAGCAACGAAAGAGAATACATACAAATCTATCAAACTCGATAAAAGAAGCAGCTGTGAAAAAAAGCGCAAGTAGAATCGATCATCAGAGAGCGAGCGCGAACACGAGCATCAAAAATCAGTCAAAGCCCCAATTTGGATCGCAAGGGAAAGAAGCCCTAATTCAGATCGAATAAACAGAGGGCCGCCATTTTTTTTCACAACAAAAGACAAAGGATCGGGTGAAATAAGATAAGAGGGAAGTGACCGCATATTTCGTTTGTTTTGGGTTAAGGTGTTTTTTTTTATATTTAAGGGCAAGATAATTTAAATTGTTTTTAAATTTAGTGCTTGCTCTTATAATTTGTTTTATTTGTCTGTTCTTTTCAAAACAAATCATGGTAAATCATCACCTAGGGTTTAGGTGTTGTCAGATTGTCTAGTTAGAGTTAGTCCAGTTAGCAGGGTTTGCGAGTTTGCAAAACTCTATAGGCGGTAGCAGGGTTTGCAAGTCTGTTAGAGTGTTTGTAAGTGGGAAACTGTTTAATTCTAATAGAAATCTGGGAATGCAGCAGTAGGCAGGGGTTGCCGAAGCTGGGTAAATTTTGTGTGTGATTTATTTTTCAGCATATTTATTTCTGCAGTTTGTTTCTGTGTTTAATTCGGAAAAATTTGCTATAACCCTATTCACCCCCCCCCCTCTAGGGTTAATCTAGATCCTACAGATTGGATACACGAATAGGATTTTCTACAATACTAGGAATGAGATGAAATTTCCCTACTAATTCCAATGAAATAAAACTTGAGAGGCACCAGAATAAAATAACACTCTAACATAAATACCATTAACAAGCAAGGTACCTTCAAGGATGCCTTTCCTTTTGGCATCTTCTGAAGTTGATAGCTCATTCCTGAGTGCAAAAACCTTGGGTTGCAGAGCCTTTTTCAGAAGTGGGCAGACCTTCACCATATGGCCTGGTTGGTGAAAATTGAATCAAAGGGTTTTTTGGACTATCGAAGTGATAGGTCCTACGTATTCTTGAGGTTGCTGATGCTGCTGCTTCTAAATTACACGATTCTAACAATATCTGGCAATATGTCCTTTCTTCTTGCAAATATAACAACCACTATCCTTAGGCTTGCCTCCTTGACCTTCTCCATGTTTCCTTTTTCCGTGCTTCTTTCAATTTGTATTGCACTTCCTTTTGTTGGGGTTGTTACCACTTGCATTCCCACTGGGTACTGCTGGAACTGGCTTCTTCTTATCCATTGCTTCATATCGGAGAGTCATATCTACTAAGTCAACAAAAGATCCCTTGAGATGGCCCGTCATCTTTTCATGAAAACTTTCCCTCAATCTAGTCATAAACATCCCATTTTTCTTTAACGAGGTATTAATCAGTTCATGTCCAAAGCATGAAAATTCATTAAACTTGTTTCATATTCCGCTATGGACAAATCCCTTTGTTTTAAATCCATGAATTTCGGTACATCCTTATCTTACCTGTAGCAAGCAGGAACTGAGCTTCAAATTCTTTCTTCAATGTGTTCCAGGAGAATTCTTCTTCGGTATCATTTGCGGTTAAAGAATCCCACTATGTGGCTGCTCCTTCTTGTAACTGCCAAGAAGCTAAAATGCATTTCTGCTCATCGGCCAGATTAAATCCTTTGAAACTATTCCCATAGGTTCGTAACCATGGTTGGACTTCCATAATAGATTCTATCCCCTTGAGGGTTTCCCTCCCAGAGTTATGTAGTCTTTTCATAATGTTGCAAGTTTCCCTTGGCTGAACCGGCTCTACTTCCTCAGCAATTCCTACTCTTCCAAGATTCGGGGTCCAACCACTTATGGTTGTGGTACTGCTAGCTCCCTTTCCACGTCTGCCTCTACTGCTCATTACTTACTACCTAGACATAGTAAGATTATACTTAGAAATCTTAGATGGAATACACTCCAAAGATGGCACTAATCAAATCTAGAAAAGCTGATCTAACTATCAGGGATATATATATATATATATATATATAAACAAATATGCTTTCTCAAGATTGATAGTAACCCAAAAGCCTAGGTATTCACTCAACCTAAGCTCTGATACCAAATGTTACGCACCAACTTTCTTACTCCAAAAGACGAGTCATTAAGAATGAAAGAAAGAGGTAGGAAGAAGAACTAAACAAACACAGAATCTCACAGCGGAACGGAAAAATATATTACATAACATAAGATTACATAGTCACTGACAATACGATACATTAGGGTAATAGTAATATACAAAAACCTTACTTAGACCGTCATAACTACCTATCCATACATTACAATCAGAAATACATATACAAACACCATAGAAATAGATAGTAACTAGCTAATGGTGAAGCCACCTGCTCCAGCTCCTCCAAAATGAAATCTTGAGAACCTGGATCACTTGGCTACTCATAAAAATTTGAGTACCCAAGAGTTTAAGGAAAATAAAAAAATAAACTCTGTCGCCCAAAATATGCATGTACACACTATTTCGGCCACACATTCTCGCCGCTGATCATCCTCACAAGTTGCCATGATCATCACGACTCGACTGCCACTGGGAAACCACGGCAACATCTTCAATTTGAAAATCAAATAACTCACCCAAAACTGAAAACAACACTGAGCCCACTAAAACGCCTCGCCATGACAACCCATGCCACCATCCACCACCAAATTTCACCCATGGCCTCGCCATTACCTCTTCTTCCTATCCCCCATATGTGCATGCCCCTCTCTCGCTCTTGATGTCACGATCCAATTTCAGCGTTCGAAAATCGACACCCGTACTTCACGTGTATTCGAATGCCGCAGATTCAACCGTTGAAATTTGACTCGTGCCGGAGCTTATAACACAATTAAGTATAACAACGCAACGGAAGAAATGAACATCATATACAACATGATCCAATATCTGATACAACAGACGATACAATAGAATGATACAAATGAATATCAATATACATCAGAGATATGATACGACAAAATAGCAGCGGAAAGAAAATAGATAACACCAGCAGCAGATAATCTCCATCTCCAAGGCACCAATCCAGAAATAGCTCAAACTCCCAATAATGATGCACTAAGATAAGCAAGCGCAGTCCTGATCCAAAGACTGAAATAACTCCAGATAATCTACTAAACCCGACTGTCTGAAAAACCCAACTCTAGACTGCCCGTGTGGAAAATTGTAGGCACCCAGAGTTTAGGAAAGGAACAATAAACTCCAGTTCAGTCATGGTACTGGTGTGAGCAACAAAAATAGTTTATCTTTTAAATAAAACAACAAAAGAATTTTAAATAATCCGTAATGCCTTTTTAGAAAATGAAACTACCATAAGACCTCCCGCCACACACACAATGCAATCACAGAATTGGAGGAGATTTCTTCTTATGGTAGTCAAACATGCTTGATACGCGAATTTCTTTGATATTATTACTATAAGTGCAAAGTGCAGAAAACATTTCAAAAGTACAATATCAATATTAGCCAGCATAGACATTCCGAGCTATGCCTACTATAGCTACTATGTTCAATAGCAGGTTACCGCTACATTCCATGGCAGGTTATACAACTAAAATCGTACAGGGCGTGGATTGTTTTAATTGGATTTCCAACAAATGGTCAGGCTAAGGAACTTCCTGGGCCACATGGGTACGCCTCTGGAGGGACGTCCCGAGAACCTAACCGGATCTCTGCCAACACAAGGTCGGGTTACCTTTGAAACTAGGTAACTACTGACACGAGTATGCCATCCCCTGGTTGTAACCAACCTTTATCTGGGGCCCCAATAACAATCACAAAGTAATATACACATATTTGCGATATCCACATAAGTTATGTATCTGGGCTCCATACCATGATACCACTTCTATCCAGAAGGAAATGCACATACCCTAAGGGGTGCTACCCCCAATAACCTTGCTGCTTCCTTCCTGTTTCGACCATTTCCAAGGTGTGAGGTCCTGATGCAGTCTCGTCCACAAAGCTATGCATTATACAAAAGCTATACTTTGATCACAAATGATCAACATATGATCATCAACACACAGCAGCACTTAGCATGCCTACACTACCAAATTGGGAATATATCACTGATAACCTTCAATTACATAACTTTTGAGCTCGTACGTCTCAGAGAAGGGTGTGAAGCTAAGATAATAAATTCCCCGCCACCAACAGATATGTATTTGAAAGAAATCTGCTTTATATCTCAAAATGTAATGTCAGACATACAATCCATACAAGTCTGTTGCGGGTTCGAACAGAACCGAAGGCACTTCCGAAGAAGCCCTTGCAATCCGGGTATTCACAACCCGATCGGACTTCCCATCACTTAGGGAATCTCTATACCGGCACGACTCGGTGCAGTGACAATCGATAGGTCATCCTATCGCTCTCGCAAATACCCGGTCTTCACCATCGGTCCTTAAATGCTATCCATATATGTCGTATCACTATTCGTAATGGGTTATATGACACAAAGGTCCTCTCCCGGCTAAACCGAATAACGAGCGCAATGTTAAAAATCATATGGATACTGGGGTCTCAGTTAAATCACAGCATAAAGATCAAAACCTTTCATTCAAATGGTTAAAACAAATTACCATTTCTAATCTTTTGAACAAAAAAGGTTCATTTCAACAACCTTCAATAGTTTAAGCAATTTCCACACTTTTAATCTTTTAAACGAAAGATTTAATTCACAAAGTTCACCCCGTTCACAAAGATCCATTCATGGATTTCAAAACAATTTCCATTTCAATTAACTCATTAAATCTTTAAATCAAGATATAACTTATAGTTTTCAAAAATTCGATTAACTTGTTGAATCTTTTAAATCAAAGATTTAACTTATAGTTTTCAAAATCTGTTTCCAAAGATTCATTCATAGCTTTTCAAAACAATTCCATTTCAAGTTGGGTTAACTCATCCGGTCTTTGAATCAAAGACTCATTACGTAGTTTCCAGAACATTTCAATTCCATTTCAAACTTGAAACCTTTCAATACAATTTGGAAATCCTTTCTTTTTATGAAAGCTATTATTATTGAAACAAGTAGTTTCCGGTTTGGGAAAAACTGATTACCATTTTCATAAGTTAAAGTTATTCAAGTATAAAACTTGGATTTCAATTCAAATTTCCAAAATCATACTTTTTAAATGGTTAAAAACCCATATAAACATCCTTTATGACTTGTATAATGTTTTAGACTAAAATTTCCAAGTTATTGAATTCAATTTCAAATATTGAATTCAAATTTAAATCAAATTATTTAAATCTCAAGTTTTATTAAGTTATTTAGAATAACTTTTATTTTTGAAACTCATTTTTCAAAAACTCTCTATTCCAATTCCAAAACTATTTTGGATTCAAGAATTCAATCTTTAAAATTGTTAAAAATCTGCGACTTAACCGATTTCCTCGTGAAATCCATATTTGTGTGTGTAGGGTGTAGTCTAGGGGTTTTACACACAGTAGTGCAACATCATTCAATCATCACAGATTCAAATACAGAAATATGGTTGATAAGCGGTATAAGCTATAACACTTATCTCTCATACACAGATATATATATATATATATATATCACAGATAATTAATTACATTCATCCCAGAAAAATAAATTACAGATCACGATACAAATCAGGATATATTATAAAGCATCACATATTAGGGATATCAAACAGTTCAACACCCAATATAATCCAAACATCCATAAGTAGTATCAATTTAATTATCTGATTAATTTAAATCATATTAATTTCTATGAATAAATTTCCTAGTCATGGTAAATTAATAATCAATTAATTACAAAACATTTAATAAATTATCCTTTAATTAATCATTAATTAACCCTTAATTAATAATTTATCCTTAATTAATTAGTTTTAATTAATTGCAATAACTAAGTAATTACTCCTTAATTAATATTACTTCTTAATCACTTTCATTAATTAATTAACCTTTAATAAGTTAATTGTTCTCCAATTAATTACCTTAATTAATTTATCACATTATCCTTGAATTAATTTTTTTTCTTAATCACTTGATTAATCAACTTTAAATCATTAACCAATAACAAATTAATTATCCTTAATTTACAAATTTATTTATTCCCTACATAATTAATCTTTAAACCTTAATTAATTAATTTAAACCTTTAATTACTTATTTAATTAATCCAAGTCATTAATTAATTAAATATATAATTTATCCATTTTAATTGACCTAATAATTACAAATCATTAATCTTCATTTATTCTAAGGATAAAACATTTTTCTTATAAATGAATCAAGTTATCATTAACAAGTCACTTAAACAATTTACTTTTATATTTTACTTTTAAAATTTCATTTTAAATTTTAAGATTTAAATTGAAAACAAATTAACTTTAACAAAGTTTAAAACAATTTCAAAACCCTCTTATTTCACAAGTTAAAGAATTATTAATCTTATAATAGAAGTTTAAAAGAATTTAAACCCAATTTCATTTTAATTTCAAATCAATTTTAAAATACACTTTAACAATCAAAATTGTTTAAATCATTTTATATTTAAAAACTTCCATTTATTTCAAAACTGAAATGCATATTAAATTTTGATTCCAGATTAAACTTAGATTTTAAAACTTTACTTACATTTAAAACTTCATTTTTAAAATTCAACTATTTAACCATTTTAAAGTAGTTAAAACAATTTAAATTTAAAAACTTTATTTTATTTTAAAAACTGAGATTCAAACTCAATTTCCAGATTTAAAACTTAGATTACATTTGTTTTAAAACTTTGCTTAACATTTTAAAATTCAGTTTGGAATTTAACATTGCAGGTTTGAAAACCTGTAACACAACCTATAACTCGAGCCATTACCATTTTTCTTCGAGCCCAAACTGTCCTATCTTCGAGTCAATTATCAAATTGCTCGAGAACAAAACCCTGACCAAACCAAACATCCACTGACAACGAGCAGTGCACCGTGCACATGCACGGTGACGCCGTACCTCCTTGATCATCGCTGATGATCTCCTCCAGTCATCGATCACCTTCTCACCAGCATCCCATCTACAAATCGCCGCAAAAATCTCGAAATTGGATTCGAGATTTCAATTCCAAACCTGGAACAAAAGTCTGGAACCACCCTCCCCACCTGGAATCGCCTCGACCTCGCTATTTCGACCAACTGAACTTCTACAACCCCGACCAAGTCTTCGCCACTCGCCATACTCCCATCACCCAAAGACTCGTGCAACTCGATGCATGAGAAAAAAATGCTTCGATCGATTTCCTCACCACCTAAAAAAATTAGGTTTACTAACTTAAATTCCCCACCGACGTCACCTCATCGAACCGGAACAACTACAGCCATTTTTCCCAACACCACCGTAGGCTCCTCCACCTCCAGAAAAGATCTCGACCAACATGAACCAGAGAATCACCAAAAATCGGCGAAAATATGAAATCAAAGCGAACCCAAACCGCTCTCTCGCCCTTGATCTAAAAATTATGATTTTTACTTTAAAAATCATGTTTTCGTATGAGAATTCAATTTATATTCCTGGATTCGTGAATTAAGAAGTTTAAATTTGAACTCATTTAAAGTTTTCCTCAGATATCTTTTTTTCCAATAACAATACTAAATTGTTTAAAACTTAAATAAATTTTTAAGCTTAAGTGTATACTATAACAACCAGTTTTTGTTTTGATTCTAAGTCCAAACAGTAAATAGATTGAGGAGAAATGATTTTTGAATCAAAAATCTGGTGTTTTTAACATCTCAGAACAGAGAACATGTAGAACAATAACCTGTACAAAGCACTTCCAATTTCCAAATATATTTAGAGGATCCAGATATATAGACACACACACACACACACAGATATATATATATATATATATATATATATATATATATATATATATATATATATATATACACACACATATATACACAACAGATACAAGATTTTAAATTTTAAAACATATGTTACTCACCTTGCTTTTAGAAAAAATGAACAGGGTTTGCTTTCCTTTGGATCAGCCTGATAAAGTGCTTGCTGAAGTCTCCTTCTTGATCTCAGGTTTGAATTGATTTAAGTAGTTGTTAGGTTAAAGTGTTGTTTAAAGTTGAATCTTTGTTGAAGTTTTAAAGAATGTTTACTTCAGTTTTTTTCTTCTTAGCTTTGGTAGATGGACGAACTGATGATGAGAGGCTTGATATCTAAGAAATGAATTTACATGTGATTGAAATCTTGTTGTACAATAGGTAGAGATTTTTTATTATTATTATGGTGGCTGATGATACTTGCATTGTGGGCTGCATTAATGAGAAGTTGATATTAAAAAAAAGTTTACAGGGATGTTACTATTTCTTTGTACAGCAGGTGAGGAGATGCAAACATTCAATGCTAATGTCCTTTATGTTTTCATTTGCAAGTTAATAAATATTTTTGGTTTACTTGTTTCTCTTCCAGGCTCACATGTTTACATTTCAGTTTACACATACTTGATTATATTTTCTTTGCTTGTACATGAATATACTTATATTTGCTATCTTGTTTATAAGCTTGCATATTATATTACTTATCCAATTCTGTTTGTTCCTTTTCTAAGTCTTCATACTTGAATATATTTGCTGTTTTTCCTTTGCAAGTTCAAAGATGTTTATATTTCTTCTTTAATCTTATATCGAATTTTTGTTTTGGTCTTGTTACTTTGAAATTTAAATGAAGTTCTATTTTTATTATGTTGTTATAATTTAACAAATTTGTTTACCTTATATATGTATTTATTTATTTAACTTAATATTTTATATCAATTACCAATTATTTCACAATTTCATTCAAGAATGAAATTGATTATCAATTTAAAATTAATCAAAAATCCGGGATCGTTACACTTGACGTCACCATTCTCATGAGAACCCGAGACTAAACAACCCATTCGAAAACCCTAGTTCAACCTCGTCAAGCCAACACACACAATTACAAATCACCGTGCCATTTTTCTCTGATGTGCCATCACCTAAGCTACTTCCATGCCGAATACCAGCCACGAAATCGACCACGTCGCTGGAATTTGGCGAAATGCCCAATTCTGATCAACTCCCAATTTCTCTCCCCTCACGACCTTAGAAACTACCAAACCACTTTTAAAAATCATGTTTTTTAACCACAATCTCGCCTATATGATCTATTAATCAAATTATGATACTTAAATTTCAATCGAAACTGACCTACTCATAGTTAAACGTTATTTTCTTCCTCTGTGCTCAATGGAATTCAATGAAATAAATTTTAAAATGTTCTTCATTCAAAAAAATCCTTTTTTTTTGGATCATGATTTAAAAGTGAAGGGATGTTGAGATATAGATTTTAAAATTGAATTAATTAACTATTTTTAGACCACAACATATACAGAGCAACTTTGAGAAAGAAGTATAGCGATTTGGGTGGGCAGATGGAACCGAACATGTTGAACCCAAACTTGCATACGCATATTCAAAATACAACCACATATACACTTGACATATATCATTTATTCATTCAAAAACACAGTTATATAGATATACATGTAATTACCAGTTAACAAATCAAAGAGTTTTACTCACCGGTTTTAAAATAGATGACAACTGTTGTGTTTAAGATGGATGAACAACTGCTGAGCTTAATCTACCTCCAAGCTGGAATGACTCAATCCTTTTTTTACTTTAATGATAGATCTTTTTTTAAGTGAACAAGCATACACACACACACACACACACACACACATATATATATATGTGTGTGTGTGTGTGTGTATATACATGTATATATATATAAGAAGGAAGCAACAATGCATCAAGAAATGGCTGAGGTACACACTAGGATAGCAGATATGTTTAGGCTTCATCATTTTTTTCTTATGTAGGCTGATTTGATTTTTGTTTTTGGGTTGATCTGATCTCTGTGGGTGATTTGATTTATAGTATGCTTGGTTTAATTTAATGTGTGCTTGATTTTATGTTTTGCCATCATGAAGCTTATACACACACACACATATATATAGACATTTATATTTACATACAGATCTTTTATCATAAGTTTGAAAATTGACATCATGAAGCTTCTATATACATATATATATATACATATATATATATATATATATATATATATATTGTCATAATTTTGAAATAGTGAAGCTTATATATATATTCAGCAGTTAATGTTTTAAAATTTTACATAGCTTTCATAATTCAGTCATTCAATTATTCTCAATAAAAAAAGTCTTTTTTATTCGACTTATAAAAATTAATACTTCTATATTTAAAATTAGTTAATTATTCTAATAATAGATGGCTAAAAATCTAAGTCATTACAGTAATAGAGTTCACTTGAGAATGATATTAGATTAAGAGTACTGTCTTTTGTTTCTCTTTATCATTTGTGACCTCCATTGAAATAGATATTAATATTCTCTTGTAATCCTTTCTTTGCAATCGAATGAAATTCCTTTTCTCTTAAAATTAGGCATACACTATCAAATTGAGAGTGAAACTGCTAAAAATCCTTGCGTCATTTCTTCCTTTGCTATTACATTGATAATCTATTGCCTAATATAACACCTACTTCGTTTACCACAACAATATTCAATCCTAATTAGCTTCTGTTATGTGTTGAGATAATCAGTTTTCATTATTTTCTTTTGTAATACACATGACATTCACATAATGGAGAAATGCAATAAAATATTGAAATCATTAAAATTATTAATTTGACTTTGTTAATGATTGAAATTATAGCCCATCGTAAACTTATACAATCAATTTCCTAGAAATAGGAATGACATGAGTTTATATACGTATTGGCATGCTTGATGTTGATATTATTCCTCCAAATCATGATATGAAAAGGATAATGTAACATCCCCAATTCAAGATTTGAAAATAAACGTCAGTGATGCTACATTCATCAGCATAATCATTTTCAAGCGACAAAATGAGTTTAATGTATTTTTCATTATATTAAGTAAACAGAGCGGCTAAATGATTTCATTTAATTAAATGGTTTACATAATTCATTACATCATCAGTAACCTTTCTCGTTTCCACGCATGGGTAAATATATAAAGAAATAAATATAAAGTCATACTCGACATATAAAAATGCCGACACGACACTTAACCAGTTATAATTCCTGCTTTTACACAACGAAATTTTCAAAAATAAGCTACCTGCTTCATCTCTAGCTTCTTTATACATTTTTTCAAAATAGACTTGTCTAAACCATAAACTCAGCTACTTAGATGAGTATCTGTGAGCTTTTGTGAAATAATAAAAACTTGAGTCGGAAACAATGTTTGTTATGAGTAAATAATAACCTATGCAAATAAACATATAGTGGGACCACGCCACTAAAGAGAAAAATCAATTTCCCTTTCACTATTTAAATCATCATCAATTATATTGTACTATGTAATAACACCTTATCATGATTAGACCAAGTTCATCCATTCATCATAAGTGTGGATTTCCTTAACAACATTTCTATCTAGTTTCCATAGTCGGTTCTTTTTAAATTGCCACATATGCCTCAATCTTACCAGTTTGTATCAGTATTAGACATTTAGAGTTAACGCTTAGGTTCTTTATCCTACTATTTTAATTTTACCATGAATAGATAATTAGGTTCCCACCAAGGCCTTACACACTAATCTTTGTATGTTGTCGTGAATATACACTAGGATGCAACAAAGGTATTGTATCCTCATTCTCTTATATTGTCGTGAATAAACATTTGATGCTACAAAAGACTTATACTGTCCTTCCCATATACTGTTGCGAACAAACATGGATTCTCTACTAAGGCTTTCACAAGCATTGCCAAATTTTAATGTCGTAGCTATACGTTTGGTATCCACAAAGGCCATCCATCAATGTTATGAAATATGATGTCATGTTTGGACATTCGGTAGCAATAAAGGTCTTACATCAAAATTACCAAAAACAATCTCATGTTTGGACATATTGTTTCCAATGTGGCCTCATTTTTACATTTTGTTACTTCTAATAATTCAATTTATCCTTATATAGCTTACTTAATCACGGTTATAGTTTCCATTCTTTAAATAAGTTATTTCTCTTTCATGTATTATTCTCTATGGCTATTTCATCCCTTTGAAATTCTTAATCTTCACTTTGCAAGATGGATACCAAAGTGCTATTAAAAGTTCACTCGTATACTTAGTATTTCTTTGCATTATTTGCTATCTCGTATCTATATTACGTGGCTATTGCATGTGGACACTAGGTTATCACACATTGATGTTTCCTTAACCACTACAGGTTAGCATTACACTAACTATTGCACATTGAGTCCCCTAGGATCATTGCTTGTTATCATTATCTTAGCGATCGCAAATTAAGCTTACTTTGGCAATCGTAGGTTGATATACTCTAGCTTTCGTGTAATGATCCAAAATTTCAGTCATTTAAATTTGGAGTATTTAGTATATTTAAATATTGAAAAGTTAAATTTATAAGTTAAATAACTTGAATTTCAAATATAATAGTTATTTGAATATTTAGAATTGTTTAAATAATTGAATCTTTAATTTAATATGAATGAAAATGATTTTGAAATTTGATTTAAATTGTATTTAAATAAGAATGGAGATAATAAACTTCAACTTATAATAAGAAAGGAGATAATAAACTTCAACTTATAATTAAAGTGATTTCGATTGTTTAAATAATAATTCATTTAATTAACGGGTGCAAATACCCTTCCGGGGCACTGTCTTGGATTTCGACGAAACCAGTGTTATTGGATGCGTAATAGTAAATTATTGTACGCCGTCGATTTTCGTGACGATTGGACGTATCGTTTGGTCATGCGAGCTCGAAATGAATTGAAATTTATTAAAGGAATTTAATTTAGTATAATTCAAGTTTGAAAGCTAAATTCTGTAAATGATGGAATTGGGTCCCGATACAGTTCCCTTATGTTTGGAATAGGAGTATTACATATAGAATGCTAGGCAGCATGCCTTTTTGGAGTTCAAAATTTTAGTGTGTGAATAGTTCATTGTAATTTTCTATAAAAGGGTATTAACTTTCTCCATTTGCAAACCCTAAAATCGAAATTATTTCAGCGGCCATTAAATATAGCGCCATCCTACGGTCGAGATTGCATGTGACGATCAGGGCCAAATTAGGGGAAGCTTTCAGCATAAAACCTGTGGAGTTCGTCACCACGAGTTCATCCATGGAGGTCGATCGTCAAATCGCGATGCATGACAGAGTCTATGGCCATTCAGAGGCATGAAAAACGTGGCTGATATATGGCGATTAGAGGCGGCGTTAAGGAAAAGTATGGCATCGCTCGAGGGTTCTTAGTCTGGACTCTCTTTTGGCATGACACGGTGGTCGTGGGCAAAGCATAATGGCAGCATGGCAAGGTCAAAGTAGCTGTCGAAGTTTTGTGCGTAGCTCGTAGAAGTAAATGATGTGATTAGGGTTAGTAACATTAATTAATGGTTAATGATGTAATTAAAGTTAAAATAATTATATTAATAAATCGAATTCTTATAAATTGTATAACCTTTTCACACGAGGTCCAAATTGAATGCAACAAGTTGCTTTGCGATCATATCAACGAATACTACGTTATAGAGTTGGATTGGAGTAGTTTGGAGCTAGTAGGAATTTGGGTTAAAATTGAATGCCGATTCTTTCAAACCGGAATGTTTTAACGAAGACTGGAATCAATGTGAGTTAACTCACATCTCTAGCCCACTTATGTTTCATATGAGCATTGATAATTTTATTGTTGATTGTTTGTTGACTGTTTGGATGATTTACTATTTTATTACTTGATTTGGATATATTCCTGCACCTAGAGTGGATGAGACCTTATTACGTTTTCGTGTGTGAGCAGATGACCCTTAGTACACGATCCCACCTCAAAACAGTTAATTTATATGATTAGATTATATACTATGTGATGTAGGGGGTAAGGTTGGAGGGATCCAACAGGATTCCCCACACCATTGATTTTACTTTTCATATATATATATTGTGATATATGATATGTTGAATGCCATATTTGATGACATTGATATGATTACTCTTATTTAGTGCTTTAGTAGCACTAGTTCTTATTTTTGTTACTTTAAAATACTGTAAATAATGATTTTGAAGGGATTTCGAAGTGATTTCGAAAGTATATATGTTTTAATAAATTTTAAATTATTAAAAGGAATGAATTTATGTTAAATAAATAAAAATGTATGATTCTGATGTTATACAATTATAGGTTTGAGAAATGCTTTAAATAATGATTTTTGAATGGTTTATAAAAATAATTTATATAAATGTTATTTTATAAATAAAGAAATAGATTTATAAATGGATTTTTATGATAAATGAGATTTAGAAAAGAACGGATTTATAAAATAGAAAAGAGATTATAAAGATGATTTTATAAATATAGAGATGAGTATGGAGATTATTAATTTTTAAAAATGATACTCTTTTAAATGAATGTTTTGAAAGTGATATTTTCAAATGAAGTTCAGGGGTTTAAAAGTGTTTTAAAATGTGTTAAGTGACATAAACATAGATTTTAACATTTATTGTTATAATTGATGTTTTAGGAAAGCGAGGAAGGCATGGAGTATAAGCTGTTGTTATAGTAAATGATTTCCGAAAGGAAATGTTTTATATAGTATCGAGATTTATATGTATAATTAATCAAATCCCTATATAATGTTTTGGATTATCGTAATGATGTTTTATGCAACATTCGTTTTGACCCATTAAATTGTATTTTGACCTTCCATTGTGAAATACGAATTGGTACTTATGATCGTACTAAAGGCTTGGTGGTATAGAAAGCATTGCTTCTTATACTTAACACCCATTCTAAGGCGTATGAACTCTAAAGCTGTACGATTATAGAAATCTATTTAGTGTGTTTCCAAAATGGTAGTTTTATTAAATATAATTATACTGTTGATATAAGTATATGGAATTTTTTCCAAATATCGAACATTTGAAATGATTTTGAGAATACATCCTTTTAGAGGTAATTTGAAGCAAATATTTGAAAAGTGATTAAATTGAATGAAAGATTAATTAATTGGGCCAAGTGACTGCTTATGTGCTAGATTTTATTTGTTGCTTTGATAGTTAAATAACCAACTATCAAACTTGGCCAATTTTGGTTCCTTGACTTGACGTTGGAACTGATTAGTCATGCACTTAGCACGAAGCCAACTTTGTAGGCTTGATTATCATTTGGTGTTAAGAATGTTGTTTTGAGTAGTGCGGAGTGACTATGGTACTCCATTCTACCGGGCTTACTTCTTGGTCGAAGGATAGTAGTTGAGAGTTGGAAACATGATAAGTCAATGAGACATGGTTTCCATATAAGGTTGAGGGCCTCTTTATCGTTGTTGGTCAAGAAGACCGGGATCAGATTTATCCGAAAATCACTTCGGACCCATGTATGCATTGTAAAGTTCAGGTTTATGATTATGATTTTTGAAGACGGAGATTTTCATGATGTAGGGCTACTTGCCACTAGACCCGTGATGAGCATTATATATATATATATATCTGTGTGTGTGCGGCGGCAGTAGTGCTACTGTGACGACTCGGATTTTCGAACCAGTTAAAATTGCCGAAAAAACCATCCATTCTAAAACTACTGATGAAAACTACCAACTTAATACACCATATTTGATAAATATTCAACAATATTAAATGTATAGGATAAAATTTCAATTTTTACAAGTTATCAAAGTAATCAATTTAATCTACTAGGTGTGCTTATATACAAACCAAATACAAATAAATCTAACGCTGCACAACTCTAATAAGAGAGATAGCAATAGCCATTCCTACTAACTCCATAAACATGTCAAATGCGGAATAAAATAGTAAGCAGGAAAAATACAATAACACGCGATAAACAACAACCATTAACAGATAAACATGAAAAGGTTATATCATTTTAGGGGCTGCATCACTACCACTTGTGACTGCCTACGTACCCCTATCTAATTGGGTACCCAATTAGATACAGGATTAAGCTAACGTAGTTCTCCTATCGCAAATAGGACTCATGGAGCCTACGATGCAACATACGATATGCAATTCCCAAAACTACGCACTTAGGCTTAATCTTTAAATTTAGATTTTCAAATCTAATTACCTTTACGAAAATTATCTCTTTGGACAATATTCTCGATTTCTTATTTCAAAACTATTGAAATGTATATATATCCTTTATATTCAAATTATACTTTACTTTGGGATCTTAAATCAAATCAATTTTGAAAAGTTTATTTGGAAATCCCAAATACTGTAATAAAACATATCAAACCATATGCAACCAGATCGGGAGGATTCTCCCAATAACAAGGCAACTAGGTCCCAGCCTTAATACAATCGATAAATAAGTATATCCCTCTATTCTAAGTGCGGACTGTACCAAAATCACATGCCCACCTTTTTAGTTACGGGTTACCCGAATCATTGGTAACATAACAAATCATTTTATATCCCGAAGCGATAAATCATTTCACACTAATATTCACAAGTACTTTCAAATCTATAATAATTTTCATTTCCCAAATCTGTTCAAAAATCATCTTAAAATCATCGGGTTTAGTCCTTGAAATTCTTTCCATTTTATAAAACGCTTTTATAATACCATTCATTATATAAATCACTTTTATATAATATAACTTCAAAATATTCATTACCAAACATTTCTATTTCTTTTAAAGGGAAAACATTTCATAACAATTCCATTTGAAAATCAATTTTCAAAACAATTCATTAAATTGAATTGAACAAAATATTACCGCTAAACACCTTATAGTCAAATCATGAAATAAATCACAAGGTGTTAGCCTACAATTATTTTCTACCCAGCCCATGCGTATGGATAATAAATTGCTCATAAACTGGACGAGCAAAGTCAACAATCAATAATAATAGTCAGTGTTCATAAACTGGTCGAGCAAAGTCAATAATCAATAAATAATAATCAGTGCTCATAAACTGGTCGAGCCTAATTCAAACAATCAATCCATGAAATAAACGCAATAATAAACGATAAACAATGCTTCATTCTATCAAATATTTATAACACTTTAACGGTTTGATATTTATTTTAGAGCATCCAGGCTTTCCCTTCGACATGTTTCGTCCCTCGCCCAAGTCTTCTTGGATCTCACAGACGAAACACATGTACTAGTCATTTCCGCATACCCCATTAAGCATTTAACTTCTAAATTTTAAATTACCTAATTAACCATCCAAACCTAATATTGAGCAAGGAAATCAAATCATTGTTCTAGAAAACAAAGTAAACAAGCATTTAACAAGCGTTTTCGAACAACTTAACGTTTAAAGTTCCTTCAACATAGCAATGGTTTTAATGAACATAAAATAAGAAATAACTTACTTTGGATTTCACTCCGTCAAACTTTAAGGCAAGGAACTTAAGATCTAAAACATACTTCCTACCATGCTTCGAAACCAAATAAATATAAGCACGAATTCCTCCTTCCTAGTGCTTGGCCAAGGCTTGAGATGGAAGTTGGCCGAAAGTATAAAGAAGAAGTGGTGGAGCATTAAACTTGAATTCTCAAAATTAGACCCGAAAAATAGATCATATTCTATCTTGTTTTTGACTCTTTTACTCTCAAAATTTGAAGAACTTATTAACTGAAAAGTTATTACAAATTCTTTTCTATTGAATTCGAAAAACAAGAATCATTTGAATCCAAGTTTTTATAAGAGATATGTTCAAAATAAAAGAGCTATTCTTGGATTCACAAAAATAAAGCCCGAAAATGCACTTCAAAGAATTGAGTTTCAGGTATAGTAAACCTCAAAAATGAAAAAAGTGAACAACACAAAAGTTCTATCCACTGAAATTTTATATGGTTTTAAAAAAAGAAATTCTTAATTTGGATCTTGTATGATCAAGTTACGATCAAAATAAAATGGCCTATTTTCTGCTTTAAAAACTGGGCCAGAAAATGCACTTGAAAGAAGTGGAATTTTGACCTAATTATGCTAAGAAATGAACAAAGTGGTCAACATAAAAGTCCTAGCCACTGGAAAAATACATGAGTTGAAAAAATGATTTTTGCAATTTGATTCAGATTTGAATAATTTATTGCCGAGAGAAAAGAGGTAAAATATAGAGAAAATATAAGTTTGATTTGAAGAGAATAAACGTTGAATTCTTTTGAACATTTTATAAATATTTTGACATTATTTCTTTTTAAATTTTTTCTATGGCTTGGAAGCCATTAAAGATAAGAGGAAGAAGATGAAGAATCTTGAGAAAAGAAGAATAAGAAAATATGTAGAGAAGGAGGTGGATATTTATAGGAAAAGAAAGAAATGGTAAATTTACCAAAATAACCTCTTACCAAATTACCAAAATAACCTTACTTCAACCTAAAGTAATCTCCACTTTTTCAATAATTAATATCACCTTTCACATCCTTTGTTTATATCTTAGTCACTTAAAGATTAAGTAAAGAATATCATAATTATGTTGGCTTTGATTTGATATTGATTTGATGTTTACTTTTGACTTTTCTTACTTACTTTTGTTAATTCTTACTTACTTTTCTTAATGACTTCTAGAAGTTTTCTAATCTTATTTAGTAAAAGTAAACATGTTTAGTGAATTAGTTAATACTTACACTATTTGAATATATGTTCCTATATAAAAATAAAGGTGCGACGACGTTGCGACAACTTTTGATCGACAAAACGTTGTTTTTCGACAAAATATTTTACGGTCATATTTTAACATTTTAGTTAAACTATTTATTTATGTAAACCAAATTTAAAAATAAATATATATAATGATATTTGAAAATATAAACACTCATAAATTAATTAAGATAATTTATTTAACCATTGAAACATACTTTTCTGAAATCAGTATTTTGTCACTTTTGTCGATATAGGCAAATGTTACTATTTTTTTGTTTGTTTCTACTTCCAAGTCCTATCGAATATTATTTAAATCATAAAACCTTTTATATTTTATATTTAAAATCACTCTAAATACTATATTTTAAAGCGGTCAAATTCTGGGTCGTTGCAGCTACGTTATGAAAATCTTCGATATGCAAGGTCTTCTCGCTACTAATCCTAAGGTTGATTCCTGATAGGATGTGGTATGAGATTTTCTTCGATTTTTCCTATTTATGGACAACTTTATGGATGAATGTTTGACGTTGCATGTCTATATCGCAATGATTGATCTCTATAAACATATCATCTGTTTGGTGGCGAGAAGGCAACTTTTCTTCGCTTAACTCTCTTTCCTGAGACATATGAACTTAAGAGTTACACGTTTCTAGAAATCAATTGTGTGATTGTGGAATTGCAATGTTGCATTCAATGTGCAAAGTTGATGTTCTATGTGAAAGGCTATTGTTACCTCAGGCCTCACACCCGGAAATGGCTAAAACAAGGTAGATGTGGTAAGGCTATGTGATTTGCAACCATTTGGATATGATCATCCCCTTCTAGATATATTTATTCTGGCTATGACGTTGGGTTTTAAATTATTATGATGTATGCGACGGGAGCTCTCAGATTGATCGATATTGTTGGGGTAATGACATATTTGGTGCTATCTATTTAGAGGTAAGCCGGTCTATGGTGGTAGAGTACCATCAGTTAGGCCTTGGTACATTCCTCTAGAGATGTACAGTTAGAAGGTAGTCCCTTACCTAGTTATTTGTCGGAAAACCATTCTCTAGTATGAGCTTGAGATTTTAGTTGTAGAGCCTAGTATGTTGGAATTTAATAATGGTAACAATTTCTGCTATGATTAATATCATTTGTATATTAGAGACTAGTATAATATAATAGAATTTGATAAAAATGTTTTTTTTATCATAAGGTAAAAACCAGTCCATGTTTATATGCGACGGGTCTTACGAGATAACTTTGTTTTGAAAAGTTCCTGATAACTTCAAAATTAAGTTAAGATGTGTTTTCTCACGCTGGTTTACCAGACTGATCCGGGCGTTCTTCCTTTTCAATGCTCAGATTAGACTAAGCATATTTAAAGATTTAGATTTGGATGCTTTAGAGCTTTAGCAGACGAGCTGGAGGTCTTCGGGTCGTATTCACATATATGTTTATTTTTCCACTGCATTGTTGTTGAAATTATAGGCATTTGTGAGGACATAGTTTTACAGGCTGATGATTAGTGATTTGTTGTTGTACTCTAATAGATGGATGTATATTGTAGTTTTTATTTGTAAAGATCATTGATATTATATTTTATGTTGTTCCGCTGCGACTATGAGATTTTGTGTTTTTTTAATTTCTTTTCCTCTTCTTCTTCTTCTTCTCTTCTTCTTCTTCTCTTCTTCTTTCTTTTCCATAACTATCCGTATTTCCATTCAACTTGGGTTGGACATGTATGATTTATTGTCAGCTTGAATTGTGCAAATTTGTGGATCGTAATATATCACATATTGATACAATCCAAAGCTATCGCAAGTTGAAACGCTCTAGGACTATTGCAATTTGAGGCTCATAAGTGCTATCTCTTGTTAACTTAAATTAGCTACAACAAAAGATCCCAACTTAGTTATGGTGAGTTGATCCCAACCAAGCTATCGCAAGTTGATCCCAACCGAGCTATTGCAAGTTGACGTTAACTTAGCTATCGCAAGTTGATATTAGCCTAGCTATCATATATTATTATCTTAGGTTGGCATAAGCTATGCGGGTTGATATGGCATTTTGGTAATTAATCTTGAAATTTATTTTATTTCCGTTTGAAGGAACTGCTATTCACCTAACCTGGATATATATCAAATTATTATTGGTTTACCGAAGCTTTTATAGTTTTATTTTTAGAGATTGTTAACTACTTTCATAATCGATCAACTGTTTTGCCTAATAATAATTAATCTTTCCTAAGATAAATAATTAATATCAATATGAAAATGCGTGGGAAAAATCCTAATAATTCGCCAAAAGTCCGAATTATCACATTTTGCTTCATAAAAAATTTTCAAGTTAAAGTAATTATTTTTAATATTTTAGATAATAAATTTCCAAAATAAGGCATTTTCTCAATTTATGAAATTCATATAAATGCCAAATAAGTTCGAAAAATTATGAAACTTAAAGCATATCTCCACACGATTATTGACACATCATATAAAAATTTCAAGTGATATGGAGTAGGTTTTATCCATGTTTTCTTAGATACATCAAAAATCATCATCTTTAGATTCGAAAACATGGAGAAATATTATGTAAGCCACATTAGTTCATTATCCTTCAACACATCACAAACACAAGATCTTTACCCATAAGGGTTTGGAAGGTTTTGAAGGAATATTACTCACCAAAGATTGTTTAAAACTTGATTAAAAGTCTTCTTAGTGATAAAAGTTCTTCTTTTGTTTTAGTTTCCTTCTTATTCTTCCTCTTGAAGTTATGGCCGACCTAAGTCTTGAGTTTTCTTCTTTTATAGGTTTTGAGTATGTAAAGGGTGAATGAAGAATGGGAAGGTAAGGGGGTTAGGAATTTGGGCCAAAAGCCCATTTTAGCTTATTCTTATTAATTCCCCTAACTTCTCATCCTAAATTTGTTTTTCCTTAAATAAATTGTCTTCATTTTTATCTCATAATTTATTTTGATTAATGGTTTTATTTAATTAATTACCATATTATGGTACTTAAAATATGTGGTGTTATAATCTCCCCTTATAATAAAAATTTCATCGTCGAAATTCAAATATGGCAGGAAAAAGACCATCATCATCAAAATAATATACATATAGAAAAATAATTACCCCAGTTACCCGTTAATGTAAATCATCAATCATAATGTGTAAGTCTCACTGGCAACACATACAAATATCATGTAATATAAACATACTAGTGTCACTACTAGTATATACAACAAAGCACACATATCCAATAATACATGTCAAAACAAACTGGAGCAGATATTCTGATCTTATCCTCTACCTCTAAGGTGTAATCATCAACATCAGTACTCCACTAGATGCAAACAAGCTTAATGACTTTGCTTCTTAAATCTTTTGTATCATGATTTACTATTCCCTTTGGTCATCTAACATATGTCAAATTTGGTTCTGCAGATAAATCTTTAACTACACTCGGTTCCCCTACCAAATTCAGGTAGTGCAAGCATATTGTCAACTGTGATATATGAAAAACTTTATGCACACCCACTAAACTACTTGATAACTTGGCTCAATAAGCAAGTTTACCAATCCTTTGTATCATTGGAAGTAGTCCTACATATCTAGGTGTCAATTTCCTAGCTTTACCAAAGTGCATAACTTCTCAAATTAAAGAAACCTTCACAAATACATAGTCGCCTACCACGAACTCAAGTTCTTTTCTCCTCTTGTGAACATAACACTTTGTCATGATTGTGTTGTCTTTACCCTGGCACAAATTGATTATAACTTCTCGGTAGCATCTCTTACCAAAAAGGGTCCTAATACAAACCAACCTCCCATGTCCAACTAACAAGTAGGAGATTTACATGGTCTAGCATAAAGCAGCTCAAACGGGGTCATTCTGACACTGGACTAGTAAATGTTCTTGTAGGAAAAACTAGATGCAAATGATCTTTCTAAAATCCTCCGAACCCAAGAAAATGTGCCCTTAACAA
Source organism: Allium cepa (assembly GCA_030765085.1). Taxonomy (NCBI): domain Eukaryota; kingdom Viridiplantae; phylum Streptophyta; class Magnoliopsida; order Asparagales; family Amaryllidaceae; genus Allium; species Allium cepa. Next base: position 748,562,067 of record CM060931.1, on the reverse strand, counting down.
ATCCTCAAGTAAATGGTTCCTCATTTCTATTTGAGCATTAGTCTATTGGTGGTATGTCGTACTCAATTGGACTCTGTACCCAATGCACATTACATACTTCACCAGAACTCAACGGTGTACAATGGGTCTTCATCACTAACAATGCTGATCGAAATTCCAAATAGTCTCATCATATTCTTCATATACAACTTCCCTAAATTAACTTCCATCTTATCTATTTCATAGGATGAAATGGACACTCTTATTCAATCAATCGACAATCTTCCAAATGCTATATTTTACCGTTCTCGACCTATGCAACCTGTAACACCCCATATTTTTTAGTACTATAATATAGGTTATTAAGAAGATAAATATCTAACTAAACTAAACTATGGGATAAAATAAAGAAATTTTAATTAACAGATAGTGAATGGATGTAGGATGAGGAGTTAGGGATTTAATAAGAATGGGCTAGAATAGGATATTAGCCAAAGCCTAAATTACTAAGCACTTACACTCCAGCCCCTCATTTAGTCTTTCATTTATTCTACAAACTAAAGGAAGGAAAAAAAGAAGCATAGGCTAGCCATAACATCATGGGAAGAAAAGATGAAATCTAAGGGGAAAAGAGAAAGTGCATTCATTCTTAAGTAAAATAGTCATGTTTAATCAAACCAAAGTTTGATTAATCCTTTCTCTAAAACCTTCCAAACCCATATGGGTAAGGATCGTATGTATTTGTAATGTTTTAAATGATAACGAACTAATTTAAATAATATATTTTCATGTTTGGAAATTAACGATGATGAGTACATTGTGTTTAGGGAAAAACATGAATCAAACCTTCTCTAAATCATTTGAAACTGTTATACAATGTCTAGGATGATATTATGGAGATGATTTTTTTATTTTTGGAATTCTCTAAAATTAATTAAAATTAATATGAATTTTCCATGTAGAAAATTACCTAATTTCAAAACTTAAATATTTTAAGTAACAAAAATAATTATTCTAATAAGGATTAGGTAAAAAGTAATTATTTTGAATGGTAATAGAATAGTTTTCAAATTAATTACAAAATCACATATCAAATTCTAATAACTTATAAATTCTCAACATATGATAGCTAAGTTGGAGTTCATATGCGATAGCTATGTTTGGGATCAACTTGTGATAGCTAAGTTGAATTCAACATGCGATAGCTATGTTTGGGATCAACTTGCGATAGCTAAGTTGGAGTCGACATTCGATTGCTATGTTTGGGATCAACTTTCAATAGCTAAGTTAGGGTCAACATGTGATACTTATGTTTGGGATCAACTTACGTCTGCAAAGTTGCGGTGAACATGCAGTAGCTATGTTTGGGATCAACTTGCATCGACAAAGTTGGGGTCAACATGCGATAGCAATGTTTAGGATCAACTTGCGATAGCTAAGTTAGAGTTAACATATATTGGAATCAAGTAGCGATAGCCCATATATGTATACACTCACGATCGCTGGTGTAACGTCAATGTAAGGTAGCCTTAGGATTTGCCAATTTGCAATAGCTCTAAATTGTTTCAACACGCGGTGCACTCAACTTATGATGGCTTTTAAGGCTAACATGTGACAGCTAGAGAAATAATAAAGTTCAATAGCCTAGTGTTCTTAACTGGATTTTTGGCTCTGCATAATTCAAAGGAGTTAGAGCACCCAGACTATGCTAGAATGACAAGAAACTTGAACAAGGTATCCAAAGAAACAAACCAATAGAACTCATGGAAATTCAGCTAAGAATAAGCTAAGGAGATGGATCGCTATCGATCCATTAGATTGGCTCGCGTCGCCTCATACTTTCCGATGGATCACTAGCAATCATTAGCTTATTCGTCTCCCTAGCTTATTCTTAGCTGAATTGCTAGTGATCTAATCATTAACTATTCTCAGAACAGTGCCTAAAGCCGTGGCTGCTACGAAGCAAGAGCATTCTTCTATTTTTGGCTTGAATGGAAGAAACAAAAGGCAAAAGCGAAAGGAAGCAATGGGAGGAGCTCCAAGATTCATGATGGAAGAAAAGGTTAACACTCCACCTACTGCAAAAGCACCTGCTTCAAACCCTAACTTAGGGGTGCAAACCCCGTAAAAGGATATAACGATGGCTCTTCCGGCCCTAAAGATGACAAACAATTTGAGGAAGACAATTTGGATGAAAACGCCAACATGTAAAACGCTAGAATAGGCTCTAAAACCCATACCACAGCATAGTTCCATGCAATGGACGAGGAATAGCTACTCAAACTGTACTCCTAAAGGCAGGAGAACCAAGAAGATATGATACAAACCGAGATTGATTACAAGGCCAAGCTCCCATGGCATATTATGACCACTCCCAACTGACCAGCTTCCAATCCCATCTTGGAGCTCCTATCATCGAATCACAAATGGTCGTCTTTGAAAATCATCAAAAACCTGTCAAAATGATCATTGAAAAACTCATTTTGGTTTGACTTAAAGTCAAACTCGGGTAATCGTCTATTTGACTCAATGCAGATTCTAGAAGTCCTGACTCGAAGTCGAACTCGGGTAATCATCCATGTGACTCGAAGTAAACCTAGGAAATTCTGTCCTGAAATCAGATTAGGGTAAAACCAAGATTTTCTCTAGGAAAACATGCAAATGGCTCCAAGCAATGTTTGTCACCAACCCAACACTTGAAAGTATGTGACTCCAAGTGAACCATAAATGACTCCAAGCAAATGGCAAATTTTCTTGGGTCGGACTCCATATTTTATACCACCGATCCATCAATGCCGATCCATGTTCTTTCGCCCACAACTCGAACATGCGAAGTCCAAATACCTTGAAATTCGGAATGCAACCTTATAGGGACTTCTTTATCACCCCAGACTGATCTTACCTATTTTTAATTGTTTTGGGTATCATCGCTGATCCATGACCCCATCATAAGTGATTTGTCATTCAATCGGCATTTCCAATCATTCAAGCATAGAAAATCATGCATATATCATTCTCAAGAATTATAAATAGTCATAACTTGAAAATGGACCGGTCTGACAATGATTAGAGCATCTTCACATATCAAGACCCATTCACTGAAGCCGTTCAACATGCAGAATATCCCAAGAAGTTTACCATGCCAACTATACCTTTTGTACAACTGTACAACTGATTCGAATTTGCTCTTTTACAGGTATGACTAGCATATAGACGAAGCAAGGGTGACGGATGAAGGAGCTACAGGACCTCAGGGATCTTCTGCTCAAGCAAGGCTACTAAGATCCAGTAGAAAAGTGCCCCAACTAACTAACGAAATCAGAAGAAAGGATGATTATCAAATAACACTCTAGCTAGCTAGAAACTAAGGAATGAAGTATCAACCTAAAGAGATGCATACCCATCTATCCTTATCTACTTTCCTTTTCCAAATGAGCTGTACCAGGACACTGCCATAACATCTCCTATCTTGAAGCCCGAAGCTAAGCGCTATAGATGCCGCAGTCATCTATAGTATTAACTTTTGGTGACAAAATAAGCTAATGTTAATGGTATCCATAATATCAGAAACACATGAATATGAATTAAAATCAACACAGATTAAAATAATTTTTATGATTCATTTCAAATTAATATTTCATATTCAATAACATAATCTCATAATTGATTTCTACGTTTTGATCAAATATATTCACAAATTATGCCAAGAGCAACATATGGAGATGCTCCTTAGATGACCAGAGTACTAAATAGACAATCAGTCTTAATAATACACAGCGGAAACAAAACAAAATAACTCCTAAATATAGCTAGTATTGCCTCCTACACGTCTAGGGAAGCTTGTTCATCCAACCTACTAAACCTTACAAACCTCAAATCTCAATCTACTCAAATCATATTTTGAGCACTCGAAATTTTAAGGGGAAAACAAAAACTTCGAGTCAGAAATAAAGCTTGGTGTGAATAATACTATTACATCTTGATTTACTGATATTAAATGGGACCACGCCGCTTAGCGAAATGGTTTTCCCCTCACCAATATCCCTTTTAAAACATGTCTTTTGTAAATAAAAATCCTACATTGAAATTGACTAGAGCAGTAATAGCAATATCATATATGCATATAAATTAGGTAATCAATGGACGATTTTTCCGAACAATATAGTTTTGTTTAGCTAACTACTAACCGTTGGCTGACTCATGCCTACTAGACATAATAAATAGTCTCACTTCTATTAGACACCCTCGTGGACGGTCTTTCCTTAATTTACTTTTACGGGGTCAACTGATCCTAATAGTTTTGCAGGCTCACTAACAACCAATCTTCACTTTAGATATTCCTTTTTGTGTGTAACATCATTTTAGTATTACTTGTACAAAGCCCTACACACCGGAATTTTGGATTTATTTTAGCTAGGGGCTATTAGCAAAAGATAGGGTATGACCCTATACCACTTCCATCTGATATTCTATTATCAAAGTCATTTACTTAGGGTTAACTACCCCATAAAATTTATCCTTGAAAAAATTTCTTTCAAATTGATTTAACCCTTTAAATCATACTTAAATAAGGAAAATATACTTTTTGTTTTACTCGAATCTCTTTGCCATGTTATACATACTTTACACAAAACAATGTTGATGGAATATAATTGGGTTATCTATCCCTCCAAAGTAAGTTAAAACCTTTTTTAACTTAAAAGATCTTAAGCCATTAAGCTAAGGTAAATCATTTGAAACCTTTGCTTAAAAGCTTTAAACATCCCTTTCAAATCCATTGAAAGTATCCTTTTCAAAATATATTAACTACTATACCTTAAAACACTAGGCCGAAAGGCCAAGATATACCTTTCGAAACCTATAAAATAACCTTTTAAAATCGTTGAAGGTGACTCTTCGAAAGCTTTATAACCCTTAGACATCCAATTTTCAAAACACTTCAAACTTTCCGTCGAAAGCATAAGAAACCTTCCATTTAAATACTTAAAGTTCCTTTCGAAAACATTGGGGAATCTCCCTTTTGAAACCTTCATTATATGCCTTTCGAAAGCAATAAAATCCTTTACTTAAAACAAAACTTTCGTAAGCTCTGGGTTCAAGTAAAAGCTTATGGAACATAGTTTCGAAACCATTTAAATTCCATTCCATTTGAAACCTATGGGTTTAACTTTCAATTAAACAGAGGGTCTAAAAGAATTGGGGAGAAAGCAACTCCTTTGGAAGCAATTCCTAAGTAAAAGAAAGTGGGTGGTTCCGAAACCATCCCTTTTGAAGGCATAGAGAAGTGGATTCTTAGTAAAAATGAAAGCACCCTTTCGAAACCTTTGTTTGAAGGCAAAAGTGGCCTTTACTAGATCGAAAGGTAGAATGAAGCAGCAGGGGTTTCGACTCCATCGAAAGCTTATTTTAAATCAAAAGGCGACAACCTCTTTCGAAAGCTATATTAAATTCCTTTTATAAGCAAAGCAAGAGACATCTCTTTTGAAAAAAATCAAAGACTTCGACCCATTCGAAAGAATGGTTTCAACTCTATACCTACGGCATTTTTCCAATCCACTATGAATGAAAGAATTGATAGCATGTTTACTAGTTTCGACTATGTTGGAGGCGGTAATATGAAGTTGAAAGGTGCCGCCGAAGGTGGTGAAACAACAATCGTTTACAAAAACTGATTTTTAACATCTTAAAGTAATATCTTTCTAACTAACCTGCCTTATTTGTCAACATCTAATTGGTTGCCAATTTCTTTTTCAAAATCTTTTCAAAAAGTGGTGCTGAATTCGGTAATTAATGATTTAAAACATTTAGTAAATTGCCCATTCTCGTTTAATAAACATATAAAACATTTAGGTCCCATACCTTAAATAATTTTATATACTTAATAAAACACTTAGTAAAATTCTTCAAAAATTCCCATAAGTAACTTTTACTATGTTTTCTAACATATTTAAATTTCTGACCCAAAGCTAATATATAATAGCCGAAATTAATCTAAACCCAATTTTAATATTTTCTTTACTAGAAAATTCATAATAAATCCACAACAACTTAGAAAACTGTGAAACTTGAAACCCATCTCTAAAATAATATTTCTGATCTTATATCAAACATGAAAGCCATTTAGATGTCATTTAATAGGTTTTTGAAATCAATTCTTATCATAAAATCTATATGAAAGAGTACAAAACATCAACGAGCATATATATGTGTGTGTGTGTGTGTGTTTATATATATTCATTTAAACAATCAAAATATGGAAAATTATTTGCTATATACATTCGATTCTCAACAAAAACTCAAAAAAATAAAATGAGATGTAATCTATTATTCACCTTTAGCTTGTTTGTTAAGGTGGTTGAGATTTTCTATTTGATTAATCATCTTAAGCTTTCTTCTTGAAATTTTGCTTATCTTCCCCCTGTTAGCTTCTTATGGTGGCTAGCCAATGTTCGTATTTAGTTTTAGTTTGTGAATGTTGTAAACGAAAGTGGGATAAGGGTTTAGGCTATAAGAATATGACCTATTCCTATTTTGCCCTTATCTTATTTTCTCTACTTACTACATGTTAAACTTTTATTTGTTCATTTATTCCTAAGGCACGACTACCTTATAATTATACAAATCTGAATGTACTAACCACTTTAGTCTTTACATTATTCTATTTAGTTTATCTAATTTAAATCTATTGAATAATGTTATCTAAAATTAGGAACGTTACAAACTCCTCTCCCTGATGAGTTTCGTCCTTGAAATTACCATAAGGTACTCATAAAAATCAATCATAAAGGTAAAACATACCATGAAACAAGTCAGGTTAAGTGCCTCTAATCATATTCTTAGTTTCCCAAGAACAGTCTCTCTCGTCGTCGTTCCATTGGACTTTAACTAATCTGATTGTCTTATTCCTTAGCCTCTTCTTATCTCTCACGACCATATGAACTGGCTTTCTAACTATAGTCATATCCGGTTCCACTACTAAATCATCTAATGCAGTCGGTGCAATAGTAGTTTCTGATCTTGAATATACTTCCTTAGATGAGAAACATGAAAAACATCGTCGATTTCTACAAACTGTTCGGTAACACTACTCTATATGCGAGTTTCTCAATCCTTTCTACAATAAAAAATGGTCCAAAAAATCTCAATACCAATTTTCCTTATTTCCAGTATTTGATTGCACCTTTTATCGGTGATACCTTGACGAAAACATGATCTCCTACTGAGAATTCTAAGCCTTTCCATCTCTTATCAATATAACTCTTCCGCCTAGACCAAGCTTCCTTCATTCTAGCTCGAATTAACTAAATCTTTTCTTCAGCTTTGCTAACCAAATCTGGGCCAAGAACTAACCTATTCTCTGTGTCTAACTAACAAACCGGAGATTTGCATAGACTCCCATACAAAGCTTCAAATGGTGTCATCCCTATGTTAGTCTGTTAACTATTATTATACGAAAATTCGACTATGTGTGGTGGTCTTCCCATGATCCTCCAAATTTTAGCACACAGCTCTTAAAAAATCTTCCCATATTTTGTTAACTCTTTATATTTTGCCATTTGTTTGCGGATGGTAAGCGGCACTCATCTTAAACTTGTGTAACGACCTATAATTTCGCTACTTCAAAAATAAGAGATTTTGTTCGATTTAAATTTAAAAGGAGTTTAAATATTAAATAAATATGTTATATGTAGTAAATAATTATCTATTCTTATAATTAATACATTAAAAAGTATAAATTTGGATTTTAGAACAAATCAACAAAAGTTAAGTTTTGTTAATAATAAATAAAGGCTTAAATAAATGAATTTAAATATTTATTTAAAAAGGTAAATCTTATTTAAAACATCTAATAAAGATAATAAAAGTAAATTTATATATTTAAAAGTATGTTAATAATCGTTTTTCAAAAATAACCAAAATTTGTCGCATTTTGTCAGTTTTACATACGCTGTAAAAATAGAGATTTTGACATTAATTAAATATGATTTTAAAATATAAAGAAACTTTTTTTATTTTATTTAAAGAAGTAAAAATTTCATTTTAAAGTTTGGTTTACTTCAATATACAGCTTAATAAAAGCGTCAAATTTTGACTGCATAATTTATCGTCAAAAAAACACCGTTTTCAAACAAAACAAGTTGTCGACAAGTTGTTGCAACTTGATACATTTTCTAACTTATCAATACAAGTTTACAAACTATTTAAACACTTTACATTTAGCACTAAAAGACAAAAGGAGGTTACTTTTGAAAAGTTTAAATAAATGTATAAAAAGTTAAAAGTATGATTTGGCATATTTAAAAATAATTAAAGCTTTTATAAAAAAACATCATTACCTTATTTCTCATCTCATCAATAATATGTTATGCTTATGCATAGAAAAGGAGAAAAGTGAAAAGTGAAAAGAAAGCTAACTTAAGGAATTAATGACACATACATCCATGCATTTAATGCAAATCAAATCAATAAAAAGTCTTCTCTTTAAAATGCAAAATTTAAGAAAGTAATCATTTCTATCTTTAACATCACCATTAATGCTTAAGTTACATCACTTATAAAAAAGGAGCAAATGTTATTTTAACATTTTAAAGTGTAAGAAAAAAAGGTAAACATCATTTCCACCATTAATGCAAATCAAATCAAGGATAGAAAGGTAAATTAAAAAGTCAAAAGGTAGAGAAGGGTATTTTAGTCATTTGCCATCCAAAGCTCAGACATAAATAAGTATCCATACCTTCCGCTTTCTCACATTTCATTCCTTTCGTCTTCTTAACTTTCTCCTTCTTCTTCACCTCCATTTCCATGGCATCCAACCTCTCTTCCACCTCCATTCTCTTCTACCTTCAAGTTATCACCTCCACATCACCACACCATCACTTTTCACCACCAAAACCAAGCCTAGCTTCCACCTACCCACCTCTTACACCCATGGACGAGCCCTACACACCCATACCCACCTCCACAAAGCCGTACTCACCTCCCTACACCCTAGGTCGAGCACCACACACCCCACACCCTCCTTCACACCAAGGCCGTACCCTCCTCTCCAAATAAAAAAACAAAAGAAAAAAAAGAGAAGAAAAGAAAAGAAAAAAAAAAGGAAAAGAAAAACATAAGCGTTCGAAAAGAAAGTAAGCTAAGGCGAAAATTCAAGACGTTCGGAGAAAGAGCGTTTGTTCGAAAGCACGTAATCTACGAAAAGTTTGACAGAGTGGATATGAAGGTGATAAATTCTCACCGCTTTTTAGATTATATTAATTATCATGCTTAATTGTTATGTTAAATAATCACTATTTGATGATATGGATGTTTGATTGATTGTTTGAATATGTTGGATAATCCGTAGTAATGTTATGGCATTTACCGTATTGAATATGTAAGTGTTATATGATTGTTGTATGGTTGTGACGATAATTTAGACATCAAATTTCTATTAATTAAGTAACCCCTTTGTTTAATAAGACTCTATTTTAGTAATGTGAGATATTGTGGAAAAATAAGTCTCTTTTCATTTAGAAGTAAAACTAAAGTTAAAATGAAAGAGAATTTGAAATTTGAAGTAAAACGAATTTGAAAATGGTAGTTAATTAGGAATTGAAATTGAGATGAATAGTGAAATTGAAACTGAAATGGATTTTGAAAAAGTAAAGTTTAGTTTGAGATTGAATTGAAGTTTAAATTGAAATTAGATTTGAAATCTAAGTTTTAAATGTGTTCAATTCGAGATTAGAATTGAAATTGAATTGAAATTGGAATTTAAAATTTAATATTAAAATAATGGGAATATAATAATATAATAATATTATAATAGTGAAAATATATTTTAAACACTTTAAAAAGTGAAAATATTGATTTAAAATGATTTGTAATAATTTTATAAGTGTTTAAATCCAATTTGAATAAATTATTTCAAGTATTGAAAAATAAGTTAAAACTAGACGCGTCGCGCAACGTTAGTTCGCGATTTTGCGCCGAAAAGTCCAAACGAATGTGTAGAGTGGAATATGGCTCGAAATTCTTCGAGATAAGAAAATTCCAGACTATTATATCCATATCTTCTAAACGTAGAAAGAAAATCCAAGTTTCGATAAGTAGATTTTGAATTAAGACCAAATCAATTTTCTAGAAAAATCGCACTAGTGTAGTTTAGTGACCATAACAAGAAATTTGTATAAATGAATGATTTTAATTACGAAAAATATGGAATAAATTTGATAAATCTATTTAAAAAATTTAAAAGAGATTTGGATCGAAAAATATGAATTTTCAAAGATTTAAAAGTTGTTTAAATTCAAATAAGCTTATACGGCACTTTTCGCAGCACTTTTATGCTGTGAATTCTATTACTTTTGGAATATGAGTTTAAATGTAACGACGTTTCCCAGAATAAACTGTGAATGTTTTAAAAAGGATAATTGAGCATTTTGAAAGATAATTTGGGATATATATAAGCAATTCCAAAATAAAGTTGAAAAATCTGAGTATGCGGAAACGACTATTACATTTGCCCCGCCTGTGAGATCTGGGAAGATAAAATAAGGTGTTTAACTAAGGTTAGGGATGAAGCAACCAGTGCCCTGAACTTACCTGACCTATGTTTTCTTTTCTTAGGCGAGGGGTGGAACAGATCGAAAGGAAAGCCCGGATGCTCTTAAATAAAAAGATTCTATTGATTTTTCCAAAATAAAAGAAGATTGGTATTATCTAAAAGTTAAGCAATCTCCAAAAATGAATGATTTCTATGATCCTATTTACTTCAAAATGTTTGTTAAGATTGATTTAGGGTTTATCGTAAACGATGTCTTAAATAACATTGTTTTTGACCCGCCTAAAAGTTAAGAAATTTGGATCAATAATTAAGTAAGGAAATATGAGATATTTTCCAAAGCAAAAGAATGAATTTCTTAGAAATTACTCTAAGTCAAAAGAAAGAGAATTCAAAATCATCCGAAAAGAATTAAAGTGAAAAGAGACTTAATATATCATATATACTCATATTCACTTTTTTTCGATAATTGGATTTCGAAGGAACCGGAGTCGGATTTAGGTAAATCCTATCCAAAAACCACTACGGACCAATGTATACGTGCAAATGTGAAGACATGTTGAAGACGATGATTATTGAAGATCGTGGATCTTTATAGCGTAAGGACTGCTCGTTGATTTGCTCGGGGTCGCACCCATTATAGAGTTATATATAGTAGTGGTCCCCTCGTGATGGAGATTTTGCGGATTGCAAGGGCTCCCCGCCTAGTAATGGCCGAGGAAAGCACCTTCGGTTTGTCCTGTTCCTGGACAACTTGTATGGACGTTTGTCTGACATTGCATTTCTAATGATTACGTATATTGGTTTTTACAAACGTACATCAGTGGTGGCGGAGAAGGTAACTTCTCTTAGCTTAACACCCTCCTTGAGACATACGAGCTCAAGGGTTGTATTTTTGTGGAAGGCAATTAGTAGTTAAACGGAAATGGCAATGTAGCATTTAAAGATGTGATATGTGTTATGTGAAAAGGTAATCGTTACCTCAAGCCTCATCAAACCGGAAATGACCGAAACAGGATTAGATGCGGCAAGGCTAAGTGGGCCATTCCCAATTAGGGTATGATCATCCCTTTCTAGATATATTTCTTCCCGCTATGACGTTTGGGATGTTAATTTATGTGGTGTATGGAAGGAGAGCTCCCGAATAAAGGTCGGTAACGACCGGGGGATTACATATTCGGTACTGTCTAGTTACAGAGGTAAGTCGGTCTTGTGTTGGTAGAGGGCAGATGTTCTGTGCCTCAGGACATCCATCTAGAGGTGTACCCACTTCCGAAAGTAGATCCTGCGTCTGGTCATTTGTATGGAAATCTATTCTCCAATAAAAACCTAAGGACTTGATTGTAAACCTATTATGCTGGAATTTAATCAATGTAACAATTTCGGCTAAGATTAATAAGTTTATTTGCAAATGTTTTCAAAGAATGTCATTAGAAATAATATCAAACGTTTTGATATAAAAGTGTTTTAGTTTTCATAAGGTAAAAACCCGTCCTTGTTTATGTGTGGGCGTGGTCTTATGAGATACTCTTTGTTTTCAAATGATTTTATTCAAAGGATGATATATGACACCATCATTAATTATTGAGTTTTTCTCACGCTGGTTTATCAAGCCTGATCCGGGTATTTTCAATACTCGGGTCAGATCTGAGTAGTTTCAGGATAATCGAAGACGGTTGGAGTTTCCAGAGGAGAGCTGGAGATATTCACCGACGTATGAACATATTCTATTATCCGCTGTACTTAGTGTATTTTGTTCGATGTTTGTCAGCATTTGTAAGGGAAGGTTTTATAACTATCCAAGCTGAATTTAGATTAGACTCTGATATATGTATTTAAAAGTTTTCCGCTGTAAAAATATTTGTTCAATATTATATATTATCCCATTCGAGTGAGATTCTGTTATGTCTATTTTTCTTTATTACCCTTAAAGATCCGTCTTTTCATGCAATTTGAGTTGGACATGTGCGGTTTATTGTCAATTCGAAGAGTATGGAAAAACGGGCCTTTACAGCTTGGTACCTAAAGAATCCTATAAACTCTTCCAGAACTCGCTAGATAATAAGGAATCTCAATCATTTACTATACTACTATGAATTCCATTCAGTCTAACTATATTCTTCGTGAATAACTTAGCCAAAACAAGTGGCGTCCTAGTTGACTTAACTAGAATGAAATGGGCACTCCTAATCAATCTGTTCACTACAACCCATATACTTTCATTTCATCGATTTGACCTCGGCAACCCTACTATTAAATCCATTGAGATAAAATCCCATTTCCAAATTGGAAAATATAAAGGTTGAAGTAACCTACTTAGTTTCTGATGTTCGGCTTTCATCGGTTGACTGTTCAAACAGTGCTTCACCCATAAGCCTACATCTTTCTTCATACCCTCCTAGAAGAAACTCCTTTTTATATCCTGATTCATCTTAGTTCCTCCCGGATGAATGGTGAACTTTGAACGATGGCATTCTCCAAAAACTTCCTTCCTAATGTTTCTCACATTTAGAACACATAGTCGTTCTTTCTTCCTCAGCCACCCATTCTAGTCAAGACTGAAATCTTTCAAGTCATCGCTCTCTATTTCATCCCTTAACATTCTAATTCGTTCTGCTAAAATGGATCCTCTCTTTGCTTAGAAACAATCCTTTCGATCATCAATTGCTGAACTTCTAAACCTGACAACATAGTAGTTTCTGTACTAAAACTACTCTTGGATTTCCATTGTATTCTGCATGTAGTCAATGCTTCTAAATCTTTCCACTCAACTATCATTGCCGATACTACATTCTGGCATTTTCTACTAAGTGCTTCTGCAACCTTGTTACCTTTTCTTGGTGTGCACTATACCAAAGTCATAAGCGGCTAAAAACTTTTACCACCTTTGTTGTCTCATATTTAACTCCTTTTGAGAGAATAAATGTCTCAACGACTTATAGTTCGTATACCATTCGAATCTTTCTCCCAAAGGGTAATGCCTCCACACCTTCAATGCGAAAATTACCACAGCTAATTACAAATCATGTATTGGATATCTAACCTCATGCGGTCTAAGCTGTTGAAATGCATAGGCAATCACTTTACCTCTTTGCATTAACACAACTCTTAACCCTTTTTTCGCATGCGTCCGTATACACTACCAAATCCTGATTCCTTTCTGGAACAACTAACATAAGTGCATTAGCCAATAAGTGTTTCAATCTCTGGAATGCTTCCTCACACTTATAGGTCCAAATGAACTTCACGTCTTTCCGTGTTAGCTTGGTCATCGGTGATGCTATCCACGAAAAATCCTTAATGAATATCCAATAATACCCAGCTAATCCAAGAAAACACTTTAACTCAGTCACAGTCTCGGGCTTCTTCCAACTATTCACTGCCTCGATCTTAGTTGAATCTGCAGACACCCCTTTCTCTGAGACTACATGACCAAAAAAATTCACTTTCTTCTTCAAAAAATGGCACTTCAAAATTTTTGCTTTCAGTTGATGCTGCCTCAACGTCTCAAGCACCACTCTAAGATAAACTTCATGCTCTCTTTCTTCTTTAAAGTATATCAAAATATCATCTATGAATACCAATACGAACCTGTTTAAGTGATCTCGAAAAACTCGGTTCATCAAATCTACAAAGAATGGTGGAGCATTAGTTAGTCCGAATGGCATCACTAATCATTCGTACTATCATATCTGGTTCTAAACATTGTCAATGGAATAATATCCTCTAACTCTTTAAGCAGATGAAACTCTATTGCTAAATCCAACTAGGAAAATACTTTGGCTCCACTCAATTTGTCGAACAAATCACCAATTCTTGGTAACGAATATCGATTCTTTATCATCTTCTCATTCAACTTATGATAATCGATACACAACCTTAATGATGCATCCAGTTTCTTAACAAACACTGCTACTCCTTCCAAAGGCAAACTGCTTAGTCTGATATAATTATTACCATCTAAATCCACCAATTACACCTTTAACTCCTTCGTCTCAATATGTGTCATTCTGCTTGGCGGTATACTCATGGTTCTACTTCCGGTCCAAAATATCTGAAATTCAATACTTGTTTCGGTGGTAGTCCTACTACAGGCCCAAAGACATCTGTGAATTCTCTAACAACGAAAACTCGATTCAACTCATCTTTTGCCTTCACAACAGTCAACAAAGCATTAACCTCAAAACTAGGGTTTTATATGGATTACATAATCCTGTCACTACAATCAGGGTGTGTAAATGATATTTTTCTATCACGGAAAAATATCCTAGTATCGCATTTACTTAACCAATCCATACCCAAAATAATTCCAAACACTACGAAATCAAACGCATGCAAACTGCAAGCAAATACATGATCTAACAATTCAAACTCTAGATGGTCACATCTAACCCCAAGAGTCACATAACCTCATATCGGATTTGCAACCCTTAAGGAAGTAACTAGATATGAGGGTTCTAGGTTAAGCTTATCTATCAAACAACGAGATATAAAAGAATGTGATGCACTAGTATGAAATAGAACTCTAACTGACATACCATGAATCAAAAGTGTACCTCCCAACATAGCTTTTCCTTTTTCCTCTGCTGTTTGCCTCAAGGTAGCTGGCTCTAATGCTTATTGTCTTTTCCATCCTTGGCTAGCTCTTTGCGTTGGTTCTTATAATGTCCAATCTGATCATAGTTGAAGCTTCTAATATTCTTCTTCCCGATCAATTTCTTTCCATCTCCCAAGCGACATTCATTAGCAAAATTCCCTTTCTTGTCACATTTATAGCAGATAACCTCCGCCTTTTCCTTCTTCGCAGCTCTACTCTTTTAAGCTCCCTTCTTATGGAAAAACTTCATCTTCTGGTTCTGCCCTCCTCTAGCTCCGCCTGCCTTGTTACCCTCAAGAAAAGCAAGCATCTCTTCCTGCCTCAAAGCCATCTAAACAACCACATTGCACGGATCTCTAATATGTGATAGTGTAGCTTTAGCAAGCTCAGGTTTCAACCTGTAGATGAACTTCTCATTCCTTTTGATAATAGTATCAATCGTAGCATATCCATATCTAGATAGCTCCTCAAATTTAGTTGCGTATTCAAGTACCGTCATGTCTCATTGCTCCAATTCAGCAAAACTTTCTGAGAAAAGTTGACTTAGCAATCTCAGACATAAACCTCTCCTCAAACCTTCTCCTGAACTCAGCCTAAATCATAGCGTCCTCATTGACACCGACCGTAACACTATTCCACCAGTATAGTGTTGCTCCCTATAATTGCCTTGAAGCAAGCCTCCTTTTCTACTCATCATTAAGCCCCAAATCAGCAAAAATCCTCTTGTAATGAAGTAGCCAATTCTCCACTTCGATTGCGTCCTCAGTCCCGATGAACGGCTTTCCTCCCAACCTAGCATAATCTCTACTCAATACAGCATAATTATAGACCACTGGAGCTCCCTGATTTCCTCCTTCAGCTATTCCTCCAGCTAACCCCATAGCAACTCCTGCTTGCATCACGTTAAAGAAGAAATGATACATTGCTCCCATATCGACTTGCTGTGTTCCAACACCCTCATTAGCAGCTTGTGCATATCCTGGATTCCTCCTAGTGACTTGTCTTGCATTTCCATTGGTTGTGATGCTTCCTCCACCACGGTTAAATCTTCCACTTCTAGCATCCATATCTTACGTCCATAAAATCAACATTCAAGTCCTTGTAGTATATAGAAGAATAGCCTAAGAGATATGGGAGAATAGAGATAAAGCTTATATTTATATATAGAAAATATAAGTACGTAACTATAGCATTATCCAATATCCTAACCTTTTCTCTAACTCCTTAGGATTATGTTTTCAAAAATCATTTTAAGTTTGAAATTCTTTTTAAGTTTTCATAAACCTATTCTCGGATACCAAGTTGTAATATCCCCTATCTTGAGGCTGAAGCTAAGCGCTACATATGCTATAATAATCTATAGTATTAACTTTCGATGACGAAATACGGTAATGTTAATGGTATCCATAATATCATAAGCACACAAATATGAAATAAAATCAACATAGATTAAAACAATTTTTCTTATTACATTTCAGATCAACACTACATATTCTATCACATAATCCCATAATCAATTCATAGGTTTTGATCAAATATAATTACAAATTACGCCAAGAGCGACACATGAAGATGCACCCTTGGATGATCAAAGTACTAAATAGACAATCAGTTTTAATACAATACAGCGGAATTGAAACAAAATAACCCTTAAATATGGCTCGTGCACATCTTCAGAAGCTTGTTCGCCTAACCCACTAAACATGTAAAACCTCAACTCTCAATCTACTCAAATCATATTTTGAGCACCCGAGAGTTTAAGGGGAGAACAAAAAATCGAGTTAGACATAAAGCCTGGTGTGAATAATACCATTACATCTTGGTTTACTGATATTAAGTGAGACCACGCCGATTAGCAGAACGGATTTCCCCTCACTAATATCCCTATTTTAAGCATATCTTTTGCAAATCAAAATCCTACAATGAAACTAATTAGAGGAGTAATGGAAACATCATACATGCATATAAATAAGGTAATCAATGGATGATCTGTCAAAGTAATATAGTTTTGTTTGGCTAACTACTAACCATTGGAAGACTCGTGCCCACTAGACATAATAAATAATATAACTTCTATTAGACAACCTCCTAGACAGTCTGTCCCTAACTTAATTCTCCTTGGGTTAACTGATCCTAATGGTTTTGTGGGATCACCAATAACCTAATTTTACTTTATATATTCCTTTCTATATGTAACATCATTTTAGTCTTACCTATAACAAAGCCTTATACAATGGAATTTTGTACTTATTTTAGCTAGGGGCTATTAGCTAAAGTGTAGGGTGCGACCCTGTACCAGTCACATCTACAATTCTAAAATCTGAATCATTTACTTAGGGATAACTATCCCATCAAATTTCTCCTTGAAAAAATTTCTTTCAAATTGGTTTAACCCTTTAAATCATAATTAAAAAAGGAAAATATACTCTTTTCTTTACTTAAATCTCTTTTCCATTTTATATATACTTTACACAAAACATTGTTGATGAAATATAATGAGGTTACCTATCCCTCTAAAGTATGTTAAAACCCTTTTTAACTTAAAATCTCTTAGGCCATAAAGCTAAGGTAAATCATTCGAAACCTTTGCTTAAATACTTTAAACATCCCTTTCAAATCCATTAAAAGTACCATTTTCAAAATATATTTACTACTATACCTTTAAACACTAGGTCGAAAGGCAAAAACATACCTTTTGAAACCTTAAATAACCTTTTAAAATCATTAAAGATAACCCTTTGAAAGCTTTACAACCCTTAGACATCCCCTTTTCGAAACACTTCAAACTTTCCCTTCGAAAGCATTGGAAACCTTCAATTCAAATACTTAAAGTACCTTTTGAACACATAGGGGAATCTTCCCTTTGAAACCTTCATTATATGCCTTTTGAATGAAATAGAATACTTTACTTAAAAGAAACCGTTCGAAAGCTCTGGTTCAGGTAAAAGCTTTTGGGACATAGTTTCGAAACCATTTAAAATCCATTCCATAGGAAACTTATGGGTTTAAATTCAATAGAATAAAGGGTCTAAAAGAACTGGGGTGAAAGTAACTGTTTTGAAAGTAATTCGTAAGTAAAAGAAAATGAGTGGTTTGAAAACCATCCCTTTCGAAAGCATGGAGAAGTGGCTTTTTAGTAAAAACGAAAGCACCCTTTCGACACCTTTATTTGAAGGAAAAAGCGGCCTTAACTAGGTTGAAAGGTAAAATGCGACAGCGGGGATTTTGGCCTCGTTGAAAGCTTATTTTAAAACAAAAGGCGGCAACTCTTTCGAAAGCTATATTAAAACCCTTTTGAAAGCATTCTTTTAAAAGCAAGCAAGCGGCATCTCTTTTGAAAGCAAATCAAGGAAATTAACCCATTCGAAAGCATGGTTTCGACTCTAAACCAGTTGCCTTTCTCCAATCCATTACATCCCAAAGCATTGATACCATGTGTATTGGTTTCGACTAGGTTGGCGGCGGTAATATAGGGTCGAAAGGTGCCGCCGAAAGTGGCGAAACAACAATCCTTTGCAAAAATTGATTTTTAACTTTTTAAAGTAATATCTTTCTAAATAACCTACCTTATTTGTCAACATCTAATTGGTTTCCAATTTCTTTTCTAAAATAGCTTCAAAAAATTCTGCCGAATTTAGTAATTAATGATTTAAAACATTTAGCAAATTGCCTCTTCTCGTTTTATAAACATACAAAACATTTAAGTCCCAAACCTCAAATAATTTTATATACTTAATAACATACTTAGGAAAATTCTCCAAAAATTCCCATAAATCACTTTTAATATGTTTTCTAACATTTTTAAATCTTTGACCCAAAGCTAATATATAATAGCCGAAATTAATTTAAACCCAATTTAACGATTTTCTTTACTAGAAAATTCATAAAATCCACAGCTTAGAAAATTGTGAAACTTGAAACCCCTCTCATAATAATATTTTTTTACCTTATATCAAAAATGCAAGCCATTTAGATGTCATTTAATAGGTTTTTGAAATCAATTCTTATCATAAAATCTATATGAAATAGCACAAACTATTAAAAAGCATATATATATATATATATATATATATATATATATATCCATTTAAAAAATCAAAACATGGAAAATCATTTGCAAAATAAATTCGAATCTAAAAAAAACTTGAAAACAATAAAATGAGATGTAATCTATTATTCACCTTTAGCTTGTTTGTTAAGGAGGTTGTGATTTGCTATTTGATTAATCAGCTTAACCTTCCTTCTTGAAATCTTGCTTATCTTCCCCTTGTTATCTTCTAATGGTGGCCAACCAAGCTTTGTATTTAGTTTTAGTTTATGAATGTCATAAATGAAAGTGAGATAAAGGTTTACGGTATAAGAATATAACATATTCCTATTTTGCCCTTATCTTATTTTCTTTACTTATGACATGTTAAACTTTCATTTGTTTATTCATTCCTATGGCATGGCTACCTTACAATTATACAAAACTCAATCCCTTAACCACATTAATCTTTATATTATTCTATTTAATTTATCTAATTAAATCTCCTGAGTAATGTTATTTAAAATTAGGGGTGTTATAACTAGGAGCACTGATGACTGCATGGTAAAAGAAATGCTCATGTTCCCTCGATGAGTCATGTTGATCCCCTTTCTGAGAACCGACGTTGCTCTAGTAGCGTTGATAATTCTTGTCCAAAGTATCGTCGAACAAACAGATCCAACCTCTTAGTCTCTAAGAACCAATAAAACTGTGTTCCAAAGGACCAAATCCCAAAATTCCTCTCGGAATCGATAAATTATCGTTCCAAGGTCGTCTGGTCATCGAACATCTGACCATAAAAAACCCTTCACGAATTTGAAGGTCTTTCACAAACTAAAGCATCTTGAAGGCGAACCGGTAGATCAACGGTGATATGATCAAAAAAACCCTCCACGAACGTGAAGGTCTTTCACGAAATAAAGCGTCGTGAAGGCGAACAGGTAGATCAACAGTCGTTTGTTCCGAAAAACTCTTCGCGAACGTGAAGATCTTTCATGAACTAAAGCATAGTGAGGGAGAACCGGTAGATCATCAGTCATCTAATCCAGAAAACCCTTTATGAACATTAAGGCCTTTCACGAACTAAAGCATTATGAAGGTAAACTGGTGGGACAGCGGTCTTCTGATCTAAAAAACCCTTCACGGATGTAATGGCCTTTCATGAAATAATGCATCGTGAAGGCGAACCGGTATATCAGCGGTCATCTGCACCCTTCGCGAACGTGAAGGATTTTCACAAACTAAAGAATCAAGAAGGTAAACTGGTAGATCAACGGTCGTCTGATCTAGAAAACCCTTTGCGAACGTGAAGGTCTTTCATGAACTAAAGCATCGTGAATGCGAACAGATAGATCGACAAAATTTATGTACGACTGATATCCACAAAGATGAACCCCAAGATCAGTAGTCATCTACTCCAGAGCCCCCTGAAGTCAACGAAGTCATGCTTTGAGTCCACAAATTGAAAATCATATTAGTCACGCCGCATAATTAATGGAATCACTTCCAATGAACGATGGTACAAATAGCCGAACTCCAGAGCTTCAAAGTTTCTCAAAGGAACTAAGCCAAAACTGAACCGACCTTGTGGTTAATCAAAAGTTGACTCGAATCAAGCCAAGACTTTGAACTCGAAAGAACCGCACCCATTGGACCGGGGAAACCAGACGAGTTATGGAGAGACCCTGGGTACAGTTCAAGTGCGCCAATAGCCCTGTGGCATAGGGGGCACCGAACACACTTGAATAGCCAAAAGGAAGGCCGAGACAATCATACCACGGTTCTATTATGCCCGATCATAAATTCTTGCATTCTGACAACTACAGACTTAATGGCCTATCTAGCACAAAAAAATGAGATAAAAGCATAATATTTTCTTATTTCTTCCCAACTCCTCCTTTACCACCCTTGGTGTCCAATTCCTTTTCCTCTTAGACTGTATACCAGTTGAAGACCGATTCTCTAAAGGTAGTTTGGACCAAAAATTGAGAGACTTGCCACCGAACTCCCATAAGCTCTTTCTTCGTAACCATCTCCATGCAGTCAGTCGTAGACCTTTCCACCATGGCAACCTTATCTATTTGGCTATGCACATCTTCTCGAAATATGGGAGGATCATCCAAGCGATGATTACCTAATCTAAAAACCACTTATCTCTTAAAATTGACAAAATTGCATTCCAGCGAAGTCAAATCACCCGATTGATTGGAAAACTTAATCCTTACCTTCTAAGAACTAGTATCGCTCCTCCAGCACCGGGAAGGCCCAGACCATTGTGTGCATCCCATAAGTTCCACATCACTTTTTGAGCCATGGAACCACTCTCTCGAAGCAGGAACTTCTTACGTTACCTGAAGATTGGTAACGTTGGGCGGTCCCAAACTGTTCTAGATCGATGGTTCATATCGATCTCATAAGCTATGCACTCTCGTAAGCCACACATCACTTCCTAAGATGTGGAACCATGCTCAGGAAACACGAACTCCTCACATTACCCAAAGATTGGCAATGTCAAGAAGTTCCAAACCATTTTGGATCGATAGATCGTATCGATCCTATAAGCCGCGGACATCATAAGCCGCATACTCCCAAAAGCCGCTCATTTCATAAGCCATGCACTCTCAAATGCCACGCATTTCGTAAGTCATGCATTTTCATAAGCCACGAAAATACCGCTCTATATTGCTTTAGCATCATCAACAAACCGTTAAAATTTTCTAAGTACCGGTGTTGTCCCGACAACATTGGGAAACTTATCTATTATAGGACTAACAGGAATCAACTCCCACTACTCGAAAAACCGACATTGCTCTGGTAGTGCCACAAAGTTCACAAACTAAGAAGTCAATAAAGAATTCTGATCTTAGACCAAAGTTAATGTATAAAATATCTAAATTCAAGAAATCCAAGTCACGAGTTCCCATATATTGGAGCTGCAACGTACCTTTGACTGAGGGCATCCAGGGAACCGCCCATAACATCAAGTATCACATCAATTATTCAGAATTATGAACCCTGTAGACTGAAGGGCACATAACACATTAACACTTGGTCAGGATAGACAATCTCTCCAACTTGCAATAAAGGGAAGAACTTACCGTCATCCAAAGATAGATGATGACAGAAGGCATTCCCAAAGTCAAATCATCAATGCACCAGTTTCCAAAGATAGAAGCAGGTGCTCGACTGAGGTCTCAAACCCCAACTAGCAGAAAACTAGCTGTTATCCAAAGACTAACAATGGCAAGGAGAGAATACTCAACATCAAGTAGTTAAACTATTGATTTTCGAAGATTGGAACCAACGAATAAGTTTGTTATCTGCAATAGTGTTATAAGCCTAGCATAACGCATATGGCCTGAAACAAGCTAAGGTTAAGTATCATAAATTCAAGACAAACTCGATCAAACTCTATAGGTTCTTGATCAGGACAGGGATGAGCGTGGTCGTACCAGGGGCAATGTTATGACTTGCTCCGTGGCTTCTAATTTTCTATAAGAACCTGAAATTTGGCACCTGGAGATGAAAGGTTCCGTAGGTAGTCATTAGAACATAACAAAAACCAGTTGGAGGAAATTTGATTTTTCGTGAATAATAATAACTATGGAATTGATTAAACAACAAACTTGCATCTCCAAGAGTAATACTTGACGGTTATAAATAAAGCTAGGCAACGGAAATGCTTGGGACTCTCATCCTTCGAGAACATGGCATATCCCCAAGTTAAGAAACGTTGAGAAAACAGCCACATTGGGTTAAAAGGAATCTACTCAACTCTACAGGATCAGATAAATGATTCAATCCTCACCAACATTAACTTAACACTGCCCGAAGACAGGTAACACTAGGAAAATACTTCTACAATCCAATAATCAAAGTGCTAGTTTTTGAAGACCAAAACTAGTACCCAACCAGACTAAAACTACCACCAAATCGACAAGGAAAGTCGATCCCAACCTCTTGAGTATCGGTGTTTCCCCCGCAATGCCAAGGCCTTCTCTCATTTTCTAAGTACCGGTGCTGCCCAGGAAACATCTAGAAAATTTTCTATTCCCTAAGTATTGCCAGGGCAATGTTGAGAAACTTTCTATTTCATAATATCGGTGTTGCCCCAGCAACATCGGGAAACTTTCTACTCACTAAGTACCAGTATTGCCCTAGTAATGCTAGGAAAACTTTGATCTATAATGTCGATGAGAAACATTCATCATAGTGAACCATCAATACATTAGCTTCCAGAGATAGAATTTGGTCCTCAACTAAGTTTCTACCCTTTTCTTCAGAAAACCACCGTTGCTCGAAAATGGGCGCAATAGGAAGACAACCTTTCATAGGTCAGCCGGATGGTTAGACCTTTCATCACAAGAATTAGCCACTACATAGGAATAAAGCAGTGCCAAAAGGAAATCCTAGGATTGAATTGCTTGTGTGCTAATTTCTTGGGATGAAAGCTGGTGCACAACCAAATTTTATGGATTCAACTTAGAAAGAATTTATATACAGCCAAAAGAAAGACAGCCTCGAGGAAATGTTGCTTAGAACCAAGCAACTGGTTATCAATTCTCGAAGACAAGAATTGGCGAATGAATAGAACTGCCGTGACGAAAAAAATCAAGCAATCCATACATAACTATGGACATGTAGGGACAATCATGGAAGGTCAGAACTAAAACCATCAGACTTCCTCAATCCTATAATAGGATTAAGAGCCGGACCAGGGGCAATCGAATCATTTATCCTAAATCTCTCCATCTCTCACAATCGCCCAAATACAAGTATTTCAAATTGCTAGTCCCTCAAGCTAGGATAGATGCACAGATGCTTGATCGAAAGAAATGTTGCAAAGTCCAAACACGAATAACTGCGAGTTTAGTTAGACAACGGTTATGTATCACAAAACAGAGCATTTTGGTAACAAAATCTCCAATAAAGGAATTACAGGATTTAACATTCAGAAATAAACCGTTGCTCACAGTCTGGCGATGAACAAGAAGGACCGATGACCTACTTACTGTTTAACTTGATCATTTGGTTCCAACTTGCAGGAATATGGCATTACTCGAAGTTTGGTGATGCAAAGAAGAAACCCCCAGAATAAAACTATCGATACATCGGCTTTCAAAAAAAGCAAGAATTTGATTGAATCTTCAGTCCTACCTTCTGGCATCTCATGCTATCTGAAGATTTACAACATCAAGGAAAAATCCACAGAGTTGAGTCATCCACACATAAGTTTCTGGAGATAGTAACTGATACATGATTAGGGTCTCAACACTAGACTTGGAAGAATTTATTCAAGCAAAAGATGACAACAACATGTCTTTCCAGCACATGCACCTAGAATGACATTGGATGATAATGTCAACTTGGAGTAATTTAATAATAGTTAGGAAACATACATCATTGAAAAAAATTAGAGCATGGAATCAAGCAATAAAGTCCCAAGTTCCTAGAGATAGGAGTTATCTTTCCAATCAAACTGGGGTAATCAAACGTATTACCTAGGAGACAGTCTCTCGAGATCATATAGACTTAGTATTTAGAGAAATCGGCCCATGGACCAGGGCAGATACACCAACATTTTGTTGAAACAAACTCAACTGAGCATAAGTATGGGTTAGACACAAAATTAGCTAGACCAAGCAACCTTATAGTTCTGAACAAAACTATGAAATAGAATATGTCAAAATGACCGCAGAAGTATTATTTACATGTATAGAGTTATAGTAAACGAGTATGCTGCACATGAACACAAGAAGTGCAACAATGAGAAAAGGGAATGCTTAGAATCGAGCAATTAAACAAATAGTACCCATAGACAGAGACCAGTATGCAAGTTGAATTCCGAAAAGCACAAAGGAAGGATAATCGCAATCGAAAAAGTCATGCGCTAGTTTCCAAGGACTACAACTGTGCCTGATCGAACTTCAACTACAACTCTATAAGAGCAGTTGTGCCTTATAATTTGACTATAATGAATCAACCCAATATGATAGGAATAATAAGTGAAGCCTAAGTTGTGAAGTACCCAACTTCTAGAGCAGCGGAAGTCACTCTACTAGACTAAAGATTAGATGAACGAAATGTAATTTTCAACAATAAAAAAGGCATTTGACCCTCCCGGGATCACTAGAGTACAAAAACAGGAAGAGTGATACGATTGAATCATCCATATATTCGATTTTGGAGCAAATTGCCACATTAGAATTCAAAACAGCGATAGGAATTTAACCAAGTCCTCGAATGGAAACTCTTAAAGACAAAGAACAAGTCTTCGCGCCAGAATGGCGTATAATTGTTCGAGACAAAACCTAGCTTCACCGCCTATCAAGTTAAAACTATATAGATCGACTCCACACTTACGCTTTGCACCCACCATCGACCTAAACCCTTATGTAAACTACGGAGCAAAGATAGCATCGTCAAAATTAGGAATTGAAATTTAGATCGAAATCAAAAAATGAACGTCTATCAGAAATCAGTCAATTGAAAACAACATCTTGAGATAAACTTCAGCAATTCACTGAAATTCACAGGGTAGTAATCCGAAACTTATCTAGTTCCAAAGCACACTTTGTTTCAAACAAAAGCGTAATCTGGGGGATAAATGTTAACCAGATTTTTGGCTCAATAGAATTCAATAGGAATTAGAACACCCAGATTATGCCAGAATGACTTGAAACTTGAACAAAGCATCTAAAACAGGTCCATTAAACCCACCTTATAGCAAAGATCGATCAATATCTCAACATCTGCACATCCAATTCACACGAAACTTGGAGGACAAGCTAATTACAACATGTGGACTAACCCATAGGGATCGCATATCATTTGGAGCAATTTGGATGGATTGGTACCTTTCCCTCCATAGGGATCGCTATAATTAACCTTCACAACATATTGCAATAAAGAGTGATCAATAACTCAAGTTCTGCTAATCCAATTGACATGAAACTGGAGGCTAAGCATAATACAATATGGAGATGCTCCCTTTGGATCATATGGCATTTGGAAGAGATTGGATGGACAGTTACCAATCCCTATAGAGAGATTGGCAGAAATCAAAATTCAAGCAACACCGCTTCATGGGTTACACAATATCACACAATCCATACATTGAAATGGCACGAAATTTGGAAAGCAAGTATCTAACATCATGGGGTAGCCCTCATACTGATCGTAGCCTACTTGGACACAATAATAGGGATCGGTACAGATCCCCATTGTAGGCCCCAATGGGCCTTGAAATTTTTATATGTCCTCTTCTTGGTCTCCCAGGCCTAGCCTGATCCACACACATCTTCCCTTATAAATACAACAGACATAGTGTCAGAAAAAGGGCATCTTTCTACTTCTCTTTATCTTCAACCTTGGCCACACTATCCTAATTTTATTCTTCATTTTTGGATTGTAACTGTAGACATACTTCAGTATAATAAAAAGGATTATTTGGGAGTAGACGTTGGCCAGAGTTAGCCGAACCACTATAATTCTTGTCTCTTTTTACGTGCTTTTTTGATTGTTTTAATTTAGCTCTTGTAACGATAGCGATTTTTCATCGCTCGAAAATCGACATCAATACGTACACTGTATCAACTGCCAAGCAATCGAATGCCGAAAAACCGAAATGTTATGGTTAAAGAAGAAGAAAAAATAGGTAGAAGAAGAGAGAAAAAGATAGAAGAAAAACATGAAAGAAAGGAACAACAGAACAATATCAGAATCTCACAGTCGCAGCGGAACAACATATAATAGATAAATGAATATCATTAAAACAAAGAACTGTACATTTTATACTTTACATCATTATCAGAGTTTACAACAACAATAGACAACAGAGTCAATACATCAATGGACAGTTATATAAACTTGTCCTCATACAGAATACACAGCGGAATAATACATAGTATAATATCATATACAAGTGGTACGTCTCGATATGCAGCTCGCCTCCTGAGCTCCATAGCACTCCAAAGTCCATAATAACCTGATAACCTAACTCTAGACTGCCCCTGTGGAAATTGGTGGGCACCCAGAGTTTAGGAAGGTAAACAATAAACTCCAGGTCAGTCATGGGACTGGTGTGAGAACTTAAAACAGTTTATCTTTAAAAGACAAAAGAGGAATATTTTTAAAGTAGATTCGCAATGCTTTTTGGAAAATGAGACTACCATAAGGTCTCCCACACACACATACAGTGCAAACGCAGAATCGGAGGAGATTTCTCCTTATGATAGTCAAAGATGCTTGATACGCATTTAAAAGAAGCATTTGATATTATTACTAGTGCATAGTCTAGAAAAATCATTTCGAAAATAGAATATAAATCTTAGCCAGCATAGGCATTTCGCACTTATGCCTACTATAGCTACCATCCAAACAGTGGGGCGCCACCATAAGTGAATGATAGGTTCTACAACTAAAACCGTACAAGATCGTATTGTTTCTTTGGATTTCCAACAAATGGTCAGGCCAAGGAACTTCCCATTGCTACATGAGTACGCCTCTGGAAAGACGACCCGAGAACCAAACCGGATCTCTGCCAACACAAGGCCGGGTTACCCCTAACTGGATAACTACTGACACAAATATGTCATTCCCCGATCGTAACCGATCTATCCGAGGATCCTCGATTTCCAACAACCACAAAGCAATAAATTTGCAGCAACAACATAGGTTAAGTATCTAGGGTCCATACCATGATACCACCTCTATCCAGAAGGAATGACATACACTAAAGGGGCGCTACCCCCTAATAACCTTGCCGCATCCTTCCTGTTTTGACCATTTCCGGGGTGTGAGGTCCGACGAAGTCTCGTCCACATACCACGCTTTATACAAAAGCTGTGCTATGGGTCAACAAATGATCAAAGTAATGATCACCAAGATAAATGATCAAACAAATGATCATATCACAAATGATCAAACAATGATCATCCCACAGCAACACTCAGCATGACACATTACCAATTTGGGAATATATCACTAGTAACCATCAACAACATAACCTATGAGCTCGTATGTCTCAGAGAAGGATGTTAAGCTAAGAGAATAAATTCTCTGCCACCAACAGAATTATATTTGATAGAAACCAGCTTTACATCTCAAATTGTAACGTCAGACATACAATCCATACAAGTCTGTTCCGGGCTCGAACAGAACCGAAGGCACTTCCAAAGAAGCGTTTGCAATCCGGATATTCCCTAATCACGTCCGGACAACCCGTCACTAAAGGTGATAAAACCTCTATATCGGAGATCAGCCGATGCAGAGTAACTCGATGGTAATCCATCCGTTTTCACAAATATCCGGTCTTCAACACCGGTCTTCAAATGCAATCCATAACGACGTATCACATATTCGGAATGGGCTATACGACCCAAAGGTTCTTTCCCGGTTAACCCGAATAGTGAGCGCTTATTTCAAAAATGAAGTGTGGCATTCAAATTCAAGCAATTCACAACAAATACCTATTTAAAGGTAAATATTGATAGCCGGTTATTTAACTATCAATAGAGATGTGCAACATCATCAGGCTCCAAATAATTTTCCAAAATTATTTATTTTCCAAAATATCTTTACTAGATATATTTTTCCACGCTTCAAAAATAAATCAATATTATTTTTTCAACTAATTCCCCTTTCCTTTTATAAATTCCATAGTGAATTTACATTTCCAAAATATCTATGAATATACGATTTTCAATCGATTTCAAATATTCACTTTCAATTTATCTTTACAAAGATAAATTCTAAAACGTTCATTTCATATTGGAAAAATATTTCCATACTTATTTAATAATAGTAATTCACAAATCTATTTATTTTCATCATTTGAAAATATTCAATATACTTAATTATAGTTAAGTATAGATTTCATTCTTTAAGAAATCATTCTCTTAAACACATTTGTTTGGGTCAAAACGAATGTTACGTAAAACATCGTTACGACAACCCAAAAATACTAGTATAGGGATTCGAAATTAAGATACATATATAAATCCCAATACTATATAAAACATTTCCTTTCGGAAATCATCTACTATAACAACAGTGTTATAGTCTATCATTCCCTTTTATTTCTCGAAAACGTCTATTTCAACAATGAATGTTGAAATCTATGTATTCGATACTTAATACATTTTAAAACGTCTTTAAAATCATTAAATTCATTTCATAATATTCCTTCCCTAAAAACATATCCATTTCATTTAATAATATATTCACTGTCCAAAATCGTGAATATACTTCATTAACCAATTTCAACATTTCTACATATTTAATTAAAGAATTATCCACTGTCCAAAATCGTGGATATAATTCCTTTCATATATTCCTATATCCAACTTATCAAATTCAATTGATTTCGGATTTATAAAACAACGTTTATAAACTCCATTTATATTTTTGTAAACTTCTACTTATAAAAATCCTTTCTATATCTCATTTTAAATGCCAAATCTGATTTATAAGTTGATTACTTATAAATCTTATATTTTACAAAATCTATCCATTTTATATCTTCATATTTCATAAATTTATAAATTTCAATTCACTTATGAAATCCATTTTTATTTCACTTTATTACTTATAAAAACTCGTTTTATAATTCCAGTATTTTTAATTTATAAATATCAACTTTATAAATCTTCTATATAAATCGTTTATAATAATTCAAAAATCCCAATTTAAACCACTTTATAAATTAATTACCTATTTATTTCCAAAAATCTCGTTTCGGTTATATTTCTCAAAAATCTTAATTTTTATAACATAAAAATTTATAACGTTTTAATTATTTAAAATGAATCAATTCAAAATTTAATAAAAACATATACTTTGAAAAAAAAACTTTAAAATCCTTTTAAAAATCAAAATCGTTACTTTAAAACTTCAAAAATGGATCCGATGATGCAACAGCACCCAATAATAAATCATGGCATCCAAACATCATATATCGATATGATAATCAACAAATATCACAATATCTGTAATTAACTAAATACTGGTGAGGAATCCAGTTGGATCCCTCCAGCCTGTTTCCCTGCATCCACAGATGTTAGCACAATACCAATTCCGCTTCAAGACGGAATATCGCGGTATATGGGATTTTATAAAATATTATCCGCTATTATGCGGCGCAATAGGGTCTCATCCGCTATATAATGCGGGAAAATCAACAACTCCAATATATACATATTCCAATATATATATTGCTATATATAGATATATCCAACTATATCTAATATCATAACCAAACCACAATCAATAACTGCAATTATCATTCAAACATACATTCAAGCAATTTTAAATCTAACTATTTAAAATTAACATCGAAACAGTTCGATTGAGGGAGAAGTTCTCACCTTGATTTTAGTTCTGTTCTAGCGTTTTATTAACGGACGTTTAATTTTACCCTAAATTTTCACTAGCTCCAAACGACTCCAATCTACGATTCCAACGCAACTGATTTCGTGCGTTTTCGACCTCGTAGCAAAAAGTTACATCATTTTAAAGTTATACGAATTTAAATATAAACGATTTACAATTTTCTTTTATATTTTTAACCTAACAAATCACTGGCCGTTGGATCGCACAGCAGCACATCAGGGACGTGTACGTCTTTCTTCTCCCTTCCCTCCAATTCACGTTCGTTCCAGGTGAAACGCAACCCATTGCCACCGAGAAACCCTAATTCACGCAAAACATTCCTTCACGTTTAGCTCGATAAAGTAATGCCATTTGAAAGGTCATCTCCAACCTGATGCTCGGCCAAGATAGCATGAAGCTCGTCCTTGATCGAACCTCGAAATGCGTGCATGAACGCAGTGCCTTCCAGCTCCAATTGCAGTCAATCCATTCGCCAAAATTCGATCTCCACAGTTGGATACGTAGCTCTTGTTGTGCTCTTTAACTTTGCAGTTGGAAGTTTTCTCTAATTGTTTGTGGATTTGAAGAGATCAAGGGGATAAGAAGATGATTTTCTGGCCGTTGGTAACCCTAGTGGCGGCTGGAGCATTTTGACCTAGGGTATTGTTTTAGTTTGCAAATGGAAATTATGAAGTCCTTATATAGAAAATTGACGAAAACACTATTCACCCAAAAAAATTCCGAACTCCAAACGAAGCGTGCCGGCTGGCGTTTCTAGGGTTTACCCCATGTTTCGAACACAATGGAGTAGGTTTCGTAGGCTAATTTGGTCATATGTGCGAGTTACGGAAATAAACGATCAAATTAAATTAAACCGATTTAAACAAATTTCTAGGCGTTTTGGCTTGCCCCGGACAAACGATAAATCCGATTGACTTGAAATTTGAAATCTTATAATAATATCACATTACGGATCTTGAAAAACTGGTTTTGTCGAAATCCGAGACTATTTGAAAAATGGCTATTTTAACACGTCAATTAAATATTAAAATATTCAATTTTCACAAATTAACTTTAAATTCGATTTTAAA
This sequence comes from Allium cepa, assembly GCA_030765085.1. Lineage (NCBI taxonomy): Eukaryota > Viridiplantae > Streptophyta > Magnoliopsida > Asparagales > Amaryllidaceae > Allium > Allium cepa. The sequence goes on along the minus strand of CM060931.1, from coordinate 748,530,457 downwards.
AGTTCTAAAACATCATTATAACTTCGATATGATTAAATAAAATTTTACAAATCATTTTCAATCATATTCAACTCGATTTTCATTTATTTCTGTAATTTCAATTATTAAATTATCAATTTAATTATCCAATTAAATCCAGATATTCGAAAAATAAATTATTCGACTTATTAATTCCACTTGTTAATATTTAAAATAAATTAAATATTCAAGTTTTAATGAACAAAATTTCTGGGTCGTTACAATCTTCCCCCCTTAAAAGAATTTCATCCTCGAAATTACCAAGTAAGAAAAAGTTACAAAATCGATTAACTTTCCCAAAACCATAGTTAAACTTCTTACAATAACTTTACTAAGTTTTCAATCATACTTAGTTATCCTTTCAAAACCAATTACTATAGATTAACTTTCCATTCCAAATCAAAACTTTAGTTTTCACAAAATTTTTCAAATTTCTCAAAAAAATTCTAACGCCTTAAATTTTCGAAAAAATTCGCCATAGTCTCCTTTGCGCGGCTCGATCCGAAAAAAAATGACAGTATATATATCACAAATATACCTGTCATCAAGTGATGAGGCATCCCGTAGGGAAAAAAGTGTAAAAGTACAGTATGTAATCCAAGATATGTACCTTATTTATTATTAGCGAGCGTATACGGCTAATATAGCGCGAAAGCGAGCTCCAAATGCGAAGCAAGCGCAATCCGCACCTACTAAACACTCAACAACAACATGAGAATCATGCATATATGAAAATAATATCAACATACAGCATATAGCAACATAACAACTACATATGCAATCATAGAAATGCATTCAAAAGCAACAAATGCAAACCACCAAACAACTATCATCCAGCTATCATCCAACAAATCCATACCAAATCAATATAAATTCATTTCTCATTAACATTCAATGAATTGGTTTTCAATTTAATCATATTTGATTCATTTACATTGGATTTTATCAACATTCATTTTCAATTAGTCTACATTCACTAATTTACATTCAAGTTCATTTCCAAATCAAATTCAATTCTATTTAAGATTCACTTAACTTCCAATTTGATTTCAATTACTTTAGATTTTTAAATTTTGCTAATTTACTTTCATTAACACTTAATGAATTCATATACAATCAACTAACATCCATACAATAACCAATGTATAACCAAATTATTAATTTTACATCCAATTTTGACGCAGCGGATATCTCAAAACAAACTTCAATTGATGATCTGTAGCAATCGGTGATTTGAAAATACTATAATGCCCAAATCCGTTGATCCAAAGATGCCGGATTCTATCTATCTTCGTCTCGTTGATCGCGCACGATACCGAGAAACAAGGATCTACGATTCTTCGACGTTGATCAAGCGCACTAGATTCCGTGAATCGGCCTCACAAACGAAGATTCGAGCGCACTCGAATGACGTAGGTGGAGATAGGAGATTTCACTCGACTACCAATTAGAGAAGAAAGCACAAAGCAATCAACAAGAAATTTTTATTCAATTTTCCATTTTTTTACAAATGACATAACGTGCCTATTTATAGGCTTACAACTCAATACACGACTTAACAAGGCGGTACAACAAACACACACAAACAATCTAAACACTATACAGTACATGACTCAACTTGACTCGGGACTTAAAATAACTCGGAATCGACTTAATGTGACTCGGCCACGTTCAAATGACTCGGTAACGACTCAGGAAGATTGCCGCGATCTTATGAAATTGTCATGCGACTTACTGGGAGCAACTCATATTTCGTACGCGACTTTTCAAAACAAATATGAGTCATTCGCGACTCAATAGATGGATCGGCCACGCCTTAAGGAATTGGAGTACGCTACCGAACTTCGCGACTTATGGTGTCTCGGTTCTCGATTCACGACCTAGGGAAGTAGGAATAGGTCGCGACTTAGGGTTTTGGGAAGGAGAAAGTTGTCTCGTATCTCGGTAGGTTTTTTTTTTTTGGAGTAGGCTGTGGTATTGGGGATGAACCGTGAGTCGTTGGTGGTTTGAGTCGTGGGTCGGTGAGGGGGACGAGTCGTGGGGAAATGGATGGCGATGGGGATGAGTCGCGAATTGTGTGAAGTGGCGATGGGGATGAGTCGCGAATTGTGATGAGTCGGCCGTGATTGACTCGTGGGTTGTGGATGGAGGTGGCAACGCGATGAGTTGTTCGCGACTCAAGGGATCGATGAGTCGGCCGCGAGGTAAGTGCTTCATCATCCTCCCCTTGTTGGAAAGAATTCGTCCTCGAATTCACATTTCCGTTGTCTTCGTCAAGTTCCTCCCCATAATACGGAATTAAATGTTTGACATTGAAAACATCAGAAGTATGGACCTCTTCCGGCAACCTTACTCGGTACGCATTATCATTGATCCTCTTCAAGATTTCTACTGGACCAATCTTTTGTGCTTTCAACTTATTGTAAGTTCCAACTGGAAAACGATCTTTTGTTAACATTGCGTAGACAAAATCTCCCTCCTTGAAGACAACACTTCTTCGTTTCTTATCCGCCATTTGTTTATACCTCTCATTTGTCCTCTTTAATCGTTCCTGAACGATTCTATGGCATTCTGTCAACCCATCAACAAAATCAGCAGCTCGTTTAACTGTCCCCTTCGGTTGTGGAACCATCGTCAAATCCAACGGTCCCTTCGGTAAGCTTGAATATACAATCTGAAATGGACTGAATCCTGTACTTCGGTTATTTGCATGATTGTGAGCAAATTCAGCTTGACACAACTTTAAATCCCAACTCTTCAAATTATCTTTCACAAGACATCGTAACAAGTTTCCCAACGATCTATTCACCACTTCTGTTTGCCCATCTGTTTGCGGATGATAAGCACTACTAAAATTCAGCTTCGTTCCGACCATCTTCCACAAACTAAGCCAAAAATGACTTAAAAATCTGGTATCCCTGTCGGAAACAATAGACTCTGGCAACCCATGTAAACGATAGATTTCTTTGAAGAACAACTGAGCCACTCGAATTGCATCCGCCGTTTTCTTACAGGCTATAAAATGTGCCATCTTCGAAAACCTGTCCACCACAACAAATATAGAATCATTCCCCCTCTGAGTTCTAGGCAAACCCAAAACGAAATCCATGCTGATATCCACCCATGGCTTAGACGGTACAGGTAGCGGCATATACAACCCTGCATTCGTTGTTGTTCCCTTCGAAACCTGGCAAATATGGCATCTCTCCACAAATCTTTCAACCTATTTCCTCATCGACGGACAAAAGTAAGATTGAGAAATCAACTACAATGTATGATCTCTACCCACATGGCCTTCTTCATGCAACTCCTTGATAATTTTCATTCTCAAACTGCCCTCTGGAATACATAACTGATTTCCTTTGAACAAGAATCCATTAACCAACATAAATTCATCGGTACTCCCTTCCTTGACTTTCTCAACATATTTCACAAAGTAAGGATCTTCTTCAATCATCTCTGGCAACAATTCAAATCCCGTCACTTCAACCTTCAATGTTGTTAACAAATGACTCCTCCTACTCAAAGCATCAGCCACACGATTCGTCACCCCGGATTTGTGTTTAACAACAAAGGTAAACTGTTGTAAATATGCAATCCATGATGCATGTCTCGCTGAAATTTTATCCTGCCCCTGTAAATGTTTCAAAGCTTCATGATCAGTGTAAAGAACAAATTCCTTCTGAAACAGGTAGTGTCTTCAATGCTTAACAGCTTGCACAACAGCGTAAAATTCAACGTCATATGTACTGTATCTTATCTTTGCCCCTGTTAACTTTTCACTGAAATATGCAATAGGTCTCCCCTGCTGACTCAGCACTCCCCCAATCCCAACCTTTGATGCATCAGTGTGTAGTTCAAACAACAACTGAAAATTACGTAAAACAAGAATTGGCGCTGTCGTCAACAGTTCTTTGATTCGTTCAAAAGAAATTCCGGCTTCTTCTGTCCACGAAAACTGTTTACCCTTCATGCAATCAGTAACTGGTGCCATTACGCTACTGAAGTGTGGAATGAATCTTCGGTAGAATGACGCTAGCCCATGAAAACTTCTCACTTCCGTAATTGTCTTTGGCTGTGGCCAATTTCTGACTGCCTCAACTTTACTCTGATCAACTTGAATACCTTCTCCTGAAACAACATAACCCAGAAATAAAACACTGTGCGTCATAAACACACATTTCTTCGTAGCAGCATAAAATTGTTCCTCACGAAGAATAATCAACACTTCCCTCAAATTTTGAATATGCTCCTCCGTACTCCTGCTGTAAATCAGAATATCATCGAAATAAACCACGACGAACTTCCCAATGAATGGTCTGAAGATTTGATTCATCACCCGCATGAATGTACTAGGTGCATTTGATAACCCAAATGGCATAACCAACCATTCGTATAACCCCTCTCTCGTTTTGAAGGCTGTCTTCCATTTGTCTCCAGGTCTAATCCGAATTTGATGATAACCGCTTTTCAAATCAATCTTCGAAAAGATAGTAGCTCCACTCAACTGATCTAGCAAGTCATCCAACCTCGGCATAGGAAATCTGTAACACACAGTAATCTTGTTCAACGCTCGACTATCTGTACACATTCTCCATGTTCCATCCTTCTTCGGTACCAACAAAGCCGGCACAGCACATGGACTCAAACTTTCCTGTACACGTCCCTGCTCAAGTAACTCTTCCACCTGTCTTCTCAACTCTTCATGTTCCTTCGGACTCATTCGATAATGTGGTCGATGTGGTAACACTGCTCCCGGAACAAGATCAATTTGATGTTGAATGTCTCTCAATGGCGGTAACTCCTTAGGCAACTCCTCTGGAAATACATTCTCAAACTCTTTCAAAACTTGCTTTGCTTCCTCAGGAATTTCAACCTCTTCACTGCACTCTCGCCCAATCAACAAATAGACTTCAGGCTCTTCTTCAACTTCCTTAACAAACTCCTTCAAGGTTAACAAAGTTTTCAGTTCTTCAATCTCCTCCAGCTTGCTTTCCTTCTGTTGTTGCTTCTTAGGAACTAAAATGATTTTAGTACCTTCAAACATGAAACTATAGCTATTAGCACGACCATCATGTTGAACTGCTCTATCAAACTGCCATGGTTTGCCCAACAATAGATGACATACGTCCATGTCTACAACATCGCACCAAATTTCATCCTTGTATTTCTTCCCAATTGAAAATTTAACACAAGCTCTCCTTCCAACTTTCACCTCACCTCCTTTCCTCAACCAAGCTAACTTGTATGGTTTAGGATGCTTCTCGGTTTTCAATTCCAACTTCTTTACTGCCTCTGTAGAGATAATGTTATCGCAACTTCCAGCATCAATAACGAATTTACAAACTCTTCCAAGAATAGTGCGAGTAGACTGAAATATGTTATTCCTCAACCAACTGTCTTTCTCCTCTTGCTTTGGTGTCAAACAACTCCTCCTCATCATCAGTGAATATCCTTCGTCTCCCGATAACAAGTCTTCCTCCTTAACCGGTAAGGACTTAGAACAGTCAGCCTCTTCATCCTCATCCTCAGCTTCAACTATCATAGTTCTCTTCTTCGGCTTCGGACACTCGTTGCTTTTATGACCCATCTCCTGGCAATTGTAACATTTGAAACCACTGTTAACCTTCGCCTTCTCACCCTCCTTCACAATTGGCTTACTGACAGGTTTAGGAACATTAGAACTTCCACTGGCCCCCTTCACTTGATTGTTAGAATTAGTAAACACACCACCTCCACGCCTTCCCTGCTTTTCCCAAGCTAACGCTTTCTGATGTGCCTCTGCTATAGATCTTGGATCAAACATATTAACCATATCCTGGATCTGCATTCTCAATCCTCCAATGAATCTAGCAGTTAACTGTTCTTCAGTTTCCATAATATCGTTCCTGGCAATGAGTTGGTAAAATTCATCAGCATAATCACTAACAGACTTTGTCCCTTGCCTCAGATTCTGCAACCTCTGGTACATAAGTGATTGATAGTTGTAAGGTAAGAAAGTAGATCTCATCAACTTCTTCATCTTATCCCACTCAACAACCTTCGACTTCCCCATCCGTTCTCATGTAAGTTTAGTTTGCTGCCACCATGCCAATGCTCTTCCCCTCAATCTAGTAGCAACCAACTTCAGTCGACGATTCTCCGGCACTTCCTTGAAATCAAAGATTTCTTCAACATTAGATAACCAGTCTAAGAACTCCTCAGCAACCATCCCGCCTTTAAATTCTGGAATCTCCATCTTCATTCCCGATTCCCATCGACGATCATCATCTACATCTCGATTCTGACGTCGTGTTTGTTCTCTATCTCGATGCATACTCCCTCTGTCACAAACAAATTCCTCATCAAAATCTGAAGTATATCGTTGTCGTTCACGCCCTCCAACATCTCTACCACCACTCCTACTACCAACATCCCTTCGATCCCGATCATCAACATTCCTCCTACTTCGATTATCAACACTTCTATGCTCTTGACTTTCTCTCCTCTCCCGTTCTGAATGTGATGAAACTCTACTACCCCCACGGTTTGATTCAGGTGAAATTCTTCTTCTACTTTGATTCATTTCAAGCATCATTCTCTCTAATCGACCAATTCCTTCGTTCAACTTTTCAGTAAAGCTCTCGTGGATTCGTTGCTCCATTTCATCGGCCTCTTCTCTTCCATACAAGGCATTAATATTGCGATGACGTTGAGCTCGTCTCGTGGCATGATTGAACTTCGCAAAATCTTTAAACAATAAACTTCAACAAATCAAACTTCAAAAATCTTCAAACAAAACAACTCCAAAGCTACAACTCAAATCAACTAGCACGGCTTCAAGCTTGCTTCGAACTTCACTTTGGCGTGAAATCTCTCCCACGCAAATTCAAACACCTTCAACAAACTCCAGATCCAAAATGAGATGGATCAAAAACTTCAACTTGTTGCAATTTCAATACGAACACGACGAATATAAACTTCAAACTTCGAATACTTGGCTCCAAGACCCGATTTAGCTATGATTGGCTAAAACAAGCTCTGATACCAAACTGACGCAGCGGATATCTCAAAACAAACTTCAATTGATGATCTGTAGCAATCGGTGATTTGAAAATACTGTAATGCCCAAATCCGTTGATCCAAAGATGCCGGATTCTAGCTATCTTCGTCTCGTTGATCGCACACGATACCGAGAAACAAAGATCTACGATTCTTCGACGTTGATCAAGCGCACTGGATTCCGTGAATCGGCCTCACAAACGAAGATTCGAGCGCACTCGAATGACGTAGGTGGAGATAGGAGATTTCACTCGACTACCAATTAGAGAAGAAAGCACAAAGCAATCAACAAGAAATTTTTATTCAATTTTCCATTTTTTTACAAATGACATAACGTGCCTATTTATAGGCTTACAACTCAATACACGACTTAACAAGGCGGTACAACAAACACACACAAACAATCTAAACACTATACAGTACATGACTCAACTTGACTCGGGACTTAAAATAACTCGGAATCGACTTAATGTGACTCGGCCACGTTCAAATGACTCGGTAACGACTCAGGAAGATTGCCGCGATCTTATGAAATTGTCACGCGACTTACTGGGAGCAACTCATATTTCGTACGCGACTTTTCAAAACAAATATGAGTCGTTCGCGACTCAATAGATGGATCGGCCGTGCCTTAAGGAATTGGAGTACGCTACCGAACTTCGCGACTTATGGTGTCTCGGTTCTCGATTCACGACCTAGGGAAGTAGGAATAGGTCGCGACTTAGGGTTTTGGGAAGGAGAAAGTTGTCTCGTATCTCGGTAGGTTTTTTTTTTGGAGTAGGCTGTGGTATTGGGGATGAACCGTGAGTCGTTGGTGGTTTGAGTCGTGGGTCGGTGAGGGGGACGAGTCGTGGGGAAATGGATGGCGATGGGGATGAGTCGCGAATTGTGTGAAGTGGCGATGGGGATGAGTCGCGAATTGTGATGAGTCGGCCGTGATTGACTCGTGGGTCGTGGATGGAGGTGGCAACGCGATGAGTCGTTCGCGACTCAAGGGATCGATGAGTCGGCCGCGAGGTAAGTGCTTCATCAACATCCAATTTGGTTTAACACTTTTTTATTTCAATTGGTTGATATTAAATTGACTTACATTCAATTTATTCAATTTCCAATTATTTTAGCTTCCAACTTCTATTAATTCAATTTCTTTAGCTTCCAATTGGTTTAGTATTAAATTGGCTTCCATCCAATTATTTAATTAGCTTTAAATGAATTAACACTTATATTCATTGTTTCATATCAATTATTTACATTCAGTCCATTAATTAATTCAATTTCTAATTCATTTAACAAATAAAGTTGAATTTTATTTATATAATTCAAGTTCAAATTCTTGATGACTTCATTTCATTAATTCACTTATTAATTTACTTCGATACCAAAATCAAATTCTTTCAACATCACTTAAGTTATATTCCATTTAAACATCATTTGTTTAACTTAACTTAAATTCCCATTTATAAATCCAATTCAGATTATCTTTTGAATTCAAAAATCCAAACCAGTTTTGAAATCAACTTTCATTTAAAATAATTTGGCAGCAATTCCTCTTTTGGAAACCCGAAAATGAACACCGATGATGTTGCAATCATCATCGAAATTACTTTCCAGCGACCTGAAAGAGTTTAGAGCTTTCATTCCTTCAAAACACTTTTCCAAATCCATTGAAATTCATTTTCAAAACAAAAAGGGATTTAAACTTTCCAAATCTCCAAATTTCAAATCCTTTCAAACACTTCTCTGGAATTTTATCTCGGATTATAAATCTTTTTCTTATATAATTTCACTTCTTGTGTATATATATATATATATATATATATATATATAATTTCACAATTGTAAATCATTCTAACTATAATTCCATACTTTATAATTCTTCGTTTATACAATTATTCTTTTACAATTGTTGTTTTAATTTAACTTATTCAAACAACTTTTATTAACTTGCATATATCTTACATTTCAACAATCAACAATCAATTTATATACACTTAATAATCCTGAAAAATTATTCCTTTATATATAAAATATAATCAAGGTAAAATTATTTCATTTACCCAATTCAAAATGATACTATGTCGGCTTTCCTCGTTTAAGTGTTTAGAAACCCCTATCGATTACGGTTGTACACCCCGCACCGACTAGAATTCATAAATAGCCCAACGGATAAGCAAACACAATATAAAACAATTTATATTCACTAACAAATACGCGCTCATATCTATTATTACACTCACACTCATTCAAGAGTACTACTGACTCTATCTCTAATGAGTAATCCCCAACAGAGCCATGGTTGTCGCTTAACCATATGCTCTGATACCAAATGTAACGATAGCGATTTTTCGTCGCTCGGAAACCGACATCAATACGTACATTTTATCAACTGCCAAGCAATCGAATGTAGGAAAACCGCAATGTTATGGTTAAAGAAGAAGAAGAAATAGGTAGAAGAAGAGAGAAAAAGATAGAAGAAAAACAGAAAAGAAAGAAACAACAGATCAATATCAGAATCTCACAATCGCAGCGGAACAACAAATAATAGATAAATGAATATCATTAAAACAAAGAACTGTACATTTTATACTTTACATCATTATCAGAGTTTACAACAACAATAGACAACAGAGTCAATACATCAATGGACAGTTATATAAACTTGTCCTCATACAGAATACACAGCGGAATAATACATAGTATAATATCATATACAAGTGGTACGTCTCGATATGCAGCTCGCCTCCTGAGCTCCACAGCACTCCAAAGTCCAGAATAACCTGATAACCTAACTCTAGACTGCCCGTGTGGAAATTGGTTGGCACCCAGAGTTTAGGAAGGGAAACAATAAACTCCAGGTCGGTCATGGGACTGGTGTGAGAACTTAAAATAGTTTATCTTTAAAAGACAAAAGAGGAATATTTTTAAAATAGATTCGCAATGCTTTTTGGAAAATGAGACTACCATAAGGCCTCCCGCACACACACACAATGCAAACGCAGAATCGAAGGAGATTTCTCCTTATGATAGTCAAAGATGCTTGATACGCATTTAGAAGAAGCATTTGATATTATTACTAGTGCATAGTGTAGAAAAATCATTTCGAAAATAGAATATAAATCTTAGCCAGCATAGGCATTTCTCACTTATGCCTACTATAGCTACCATCTAAACAGTGGAGCACCACCATAAGTGAATGATAGGTTCTACAACTAAAACCGTACAAGATCGTATTGTTTCTTTGGATTTCCAACAAATGGTCAGGCCAAGGAACTTCCCATTGCCACATGAGTACGCCTCTGGAAAGACGACCCGAGAACCAAACCGGATCTCTGCCAACACAAGGCCGGGTTACCCCTAACTGGGTAACTACTGACACGAATATGTCATTCCCCGATCGTAACCGATCTATCAGAGGATCCTCGATTTCCAACAACCACAAAGCAATAAATTTGCAGCAACAACATAGGTTAAGTATCTGGGGTCCATACCATGATACCACCTCTATCCAGAAGGAATGACATACACTAAAGGGGCGCTACCCCCTAATAACCTTACCGCATCCTTCCTGTTTTGACCATTTTCGGGGTGTGGGGTCCGACGAAGTCTCGTCCACATACCACGCTTTATACAAAAGCTGTGCTTTGGGTCAACAAATGATCAAAGTAATGATCACCAAGATAAATGATCAAACAAATGATCATATCACAAATGATCAAACAATGATCATCCCACAGCAACACTCAGCATGCCACATTACCAATTTGGGAATATATCACTAGTAACCATCAACAACATAACCTATGAGCTCGTACGTCTCAGAGAAGGGTGTTAAGCTAAGAGAATAAATTCTCCGCCACCAACAGAATTATATTTGATAGAAACCAACTTTACATCTCAAATTGTAACGTCAGACATATAATCCATACAAGTCTGTTCCGGGCTCGAACAGAACCGAAGGCACTTCCAAAGAAGCGTTTGCAATCCGGATATTCCCTAATCACGTCCGGACAACCCGTCACTAAAGGTGATAAAACCTCTATATCGAAGATCGGCCGATGCAGAGTAACTCGACGGTAATCCATCCGTTTTCACAAATATCCGGTCTTCAACACCGGTCTTCAAATGCAATCCATAACGACGTATCACATATTTGGAATGGGTTATACGACCCAAAGGTTCTTTCCCGGTTAACCCGAATAGTGAGTGCTTTTTTCAAAAATGAAGTGTGGCATTCAAATTCAAGCAATTTACAACAAATACCTATTTAAAGGTAAATATTGATAGCCGGTTATTTAACTATCAGTAGAGATGCGCAACATCATCAGGCTCCAAATAATTTTCCAAAATTATTTATTTTCCAAAATATCTTTACTAGATATATTTTTCCACACTTCAAAAATAAATCAATATTTATTTTTTCAACAAATTCCCCTTTCCTTTTATAAATTCCATAGTGAATTTACATTTCCAAAATATCTATGAATATACGATTTTCAATCGATTTCAAATATTCACTTTCAATTTATCTTTACAAAGATAAATTCTAAAACGTTCATTTCATATTGGAAAAATATTTCCATACTTATTTAATAATAGTAATTCACAAATCAATTTATTTTCAACATTTGAAAATATTCAATATACTTAATCATAGTTAAGTATAGATTTCATTCTTTAAGAAATCATTCTCTTAAACACATTTGTTTGGGTCAAAACGAATGTTACGTAAAACATCGTTACGACAAACCAAAAATAATAGTATAGGGATTCGAAATTAAGATACATATATAAGTCCCAATACTATATAAAACATTTCCTTTCGGAAATCATCTACTATAACAAGAGTGTTATAGTCTACCATTCCCTTTTATTTCTCGAAAACGTCTATTTCAACAATGAATGTTGAAATCTATGTATTCGATACTTAATACATTTTAAAATGTCTTTAAAATCATTAAATTCATTTCATAATATTCCTTCCCTAAAAACATATCCATTTCATTTAATAATATATTCACTGTCCAAAATCGTGAATATACTTCATTAACCAATTTCAACATTTCTACATATTTAATTAAAGGATTATCCACTGTCCAAAATCGTGGATATAATTCCTTTCGTATATTCCTATATCCAACTTATCAAATTCAATTGATTTTGGATTTATAAAACAACGTTTATAAACTCCATTTATATTTTTATAAACTTCTACTTATAAAAATCCTTTTTATATCTCATTTTAAATGCCTAATCTGATTTATAAGTTGATTACTTATAAATCTTATATTTTACAAAATCTATCCATTTTATATCTTCATATTTCATAAATTTATAAATTTCAATTCACTTATAAAATCCATTTTTATTTCACTTTTTTACTTATAAAAACTTGTTTTATAATTCCAGTATTTTTAATTTATAAATATCAACTTTACAAATCTTCTATATAAATAGTTTATAATAATTCAGAAATCCCAATTTAAACCACTTTATAAATTAATTAACTATTTATTTCCAAAAATCTCGTTTCGGTTATATTTCTCAAAAATCTTAATTTTTATAACATAAAAATTTATAACGTTTTAATTATTTAAAATGAATCAATTCAAAATTTAATAAAAACATATACTTTGAAAAATCATTTTAAAATCCTTTTAAAAATCAAAATCGTTACTTTAAAACTTCAAAAATGGATCCGATGATGCAACAACACCCAATAATAAATCATGGCATCCAAACATCATATATCGATTTGGTAATCAACAAATATCACAATATCTGTAATTAACTAAACACTGGTGAGGAATCCAGTTGGATCCCTCCAGCCTGTTTCCCTGCATCCACAGATGTTAGCACAATACCAATTCCGCTTCAAGACGAAATATCGCGGTATATGGGATTTTATAAAATATTATCCGCTATTATGCGGTGCAATAGGGTCTCATCCGCTATATAATGCGGGAAAATCAACAACTCCAATATATACATATTCCAACATATATATATTGCTATATATAGATATATCCTACTATATCTAATATCACAACCAAACCGCAATCAATAACTGCAATCATCATTCAAACATACATTCAAGCAATTTTAAATCTAAATATTTAAAATTAACATCAAAACAGTTCAATTGAGTGAGAAGTTCTCACCTTGATTTTAGTTTTGTTCCAGCGTTTTATTTCGAATAAAATTAAACGGACATTTAATTTTACCCGAAATTTTTACTAGCTCCAAATGAATCCAATCTAGTTGCATTGCGTAGTGCTCGTCCATACGATTCCAACGCAACTGATTTCGTGCGTTTTCGACCTCGTAGCAAAAAGTTACATCATTTTAAAGTTATACGAATTTAAATATAAACGATTTATAATTTTCTTTTATATTTTTAACCTAACAAATCACTGGCCGTTGGATCGCACAGCAGCATATCAGGGCCGTGTACGTCTTTCTTCTCCTTTCCCTCTAATTCACGTTCGTTCCAGGTGAAACGCAACCCATAGCCGCCGAGAAACCCTAATTCACGCAACACATTCCTTTACGTTTAGCTCGATCAAGTAATGCCATTTGAAAGGTCATCTCCAACCTGATGCTCGGCCAAGATAGCATGAAGCTCGGCCTTGACCTGACCTTGAAATGCGTGCATGAACGCAGCGCCTTCCAGCTCCAATTGCCGTTAATCCATTCGCCAAAATTCGATCACCACAGTTGGATACGTAGCTCTCGTTGTGCTCTTTAACTTTGCGGTTGGAAGTTTTCTCTAATTAATTGTGGATTTGAAGAGATCAAGGGGATAAGAAGATGATTTTCTGGCCGTTGGTAACCCTAGTGGCGGCTGGAGCATTTTGACCTAGGGTTTTGTTTTAGTTTGCAAATGGAAATTATGAAGTCCTTATATAGAAAATTGACGAAAACACTATTCACCCAAAAAAATTCCGAACTCCAAACGAAGCGTGCCGGTTGGCGTTTCTAGGGTTTACCCCGCGTTCCGAACACAATGGAATAGGTTTTGTAGGCTAATTTGGTTATATGTGCGAGTTACGGAAATAAACGATCAAATTAAATTAAACCGATTTAAACAAATTTCTAGGCGTTTTGGCTTGCCCCGGACAAACGATAAATCCGATCGACTTGAAATTTGAAATCTTACAATAATATCACATTATGGATCCGATGAAACTGGTTTCGTCGAAATCCGAGACTGTTTGAAAAATGGCTATTTCAACACGTCAATTAAATATTAAAATATTCAATTTTCACAATTTAACTTTAAATTCGATTTTAAAAGTTCTAAAACATCATTCTAACTTCGATATGATTAAATAAAATTTTAAAAATCATTTTCAATCATATTCAACTCGATTTTCAATTATTTCTGTAATTTCAATTATTAAATTATCAATTTAATTATCCAGTTAAATCCAGATATTCGAAAAATAAATTATTCGACTTATTAATTCCACTTGTTAATATTTAAAATAAATTAAATATTCAAGTTTTAATTAACAAAAATTCTGGGTCGTTACAGTTCTTCATTTATTTCTCTTCATATTTCTGTGATTGGATTGGATATCGGTACTTTTACATAATTAGGTGTTGGTGGCCAATTTTGACGCCATCACAAAGCATCTCACTTCCCTCCTCCAGAAGTGAAACTACAAAAACCTCATCATCAATTAATGTCTTCTCAGCACCTACAACACAATCATCAATTGTTCCTTGTGCTCTTCTTTCATCCATGAGTAAACGAAAATATCATCAATGAGCACAAGCATAACTTACTCAAGCGATCTCCCAAAACATGATCCATGAGATCAACAAAGCATACAAATTGCTTAGCCCAAACGGCATAACCAAGCAATCAAAAACCAAAGTAGCATACAAAACACTATAATCAACACACGCTCTCTGAATACACTCAGTTGACAAAATCTAATGCAAAGTCCAACTAAGAGAAAGCCCTTGTCCAATAAAGTTGATTGAATAAGTCTTCAATAAGCAGGAGTGGGTACTTGCCTGTCATCTGGTTCAGCTAACGATAATCAACAAACATGTAACATTCTAAATTCTGATTAACATTATTTAGGACATTTAGTTAGGTAAATAAAATAAAATAATGTTAAATGATAAAGAGCTTGTGATTTAGTTATTAATGTGTGTCGAGCTTAACTAATGAACTAATGGGATTAATTAAAACATTAATAAGAAAGAGGAATGCATGCAAGGGGCAAAATAGGAAATGGAGTTTATTTCCTGATAACCACCCTTCCATCCTCTTATCTCATTATCATGTCATTCAAAGAAAATTAAAATAGACTGTGGCCAACCATTAACAACGATTTTTGTAACGATCCCAATTTTTGAGACAAATTTAAATTTGTAATTTAAATGAATTTTCGAATTTAATTACGAATTAATAGAGAATTATTTTGAACATTTGGAAATGAATATGCATATAAAATAGATTTAAAGATAGAATTTGAAATTTAGATTCAAACTTAAATATCTTAGAAAATAAAATTTGATTTAATAAATAAATTAGATTTAAAAAGTTTTATAAATTAAGAACTATATATGTATGATTATTTATTGATTGTTTTCAATTCTTTTTTTATTTCAAAATTGTATAAGTATAAGTAATTGAAAAACAATGTATACATATATAATATCAAACAAATGAAATTAATAAAAAGTTTAAAACACTCTTCTTTTATATTTGAAATGAATTTAGTTGTGTATATATTTAAACTAAGTAGAAAAGGTGTTACATAAACATATGTAAAGTTATAAAATAAGGTTTAAGTAAATAAGGGCTAAAACATGGTTTGTATGTAAATTAAGTAATTTTTATAAAGAAGGACTTAAACATAAATTTTGTGGTTTTAGACATTTGTAAAAGGATTTCTCAAGTAAATAACAAGTGTAAAGATTTTCAAATTTAATTGACAAGTGTAACTTGAAATTTTACAAGTGGCAAAGGAATTAAATTTTCTTTTTGAATTTTAATTACACAAACAATATGTAGGAAAGAAAATTTGTAAACCAGATTTTTTTTCAATCTCTTTATTCATTTTCAAAGTAAACAAACGACTGTATAACTATCTCAAAGCCATAAATTAAAAACAAAACAAAACCTGAAAAGAATAATTGAATCAAACTTCAACCTGAGAATACAAAGATGCAAATCAAAGCAAATATCAAACAGATTCAACTCAAACAAGTTCAAAACAAAAATACTGCCTTCTGTTTTCTAGAAATCCAAGTAAAGTTCAAACTCAACCTGGATCAAAGCAAGAATTGTTCCAGGTTCCAAAGGCAAAGGAATTGATCAAGTTCAAATTAACTAGAAACAAATAGAAAAGCAATCAAACTTTCAAACCTGGAAATCGAAAATCTGAATCAAGTAGGAGATCAGAGCAATTGAAAACAAGCTTGAAGTTCAGATTCCAGATAAAAGTAAATCAAGCATTTATTCAATTCAACATTAAAGTTCAGGGATAAATTTAGTTCCAGATTTTCAAATTCAAATCATCATTTCCAGGCTCTATTGTCCTCTGTCTTCAATTCCTAGTGAGCAAAACACCTAACCCTGATTTTAACTTGATGTTTTCTGAAGTGTGATATGAAATATGGCTGAATGATAGTATGAACATGCCTGCATGTTTGAATATATAGATTGAATTGTGAATGTTTGGAACAGACATGAATGTCTATTCTAAATTTTATAGGTTTTAGACCTGTTAAAGTAAATAAAATATAGAAGAAAATCTAAAACCTACTTCTCTGATTCAATTTTAGGCTTCGTGATCTGAATGAGATGGGTTTGCATCATCAAGAACTAGGGGTTAGAAAATTTTTTCAGAATTTTTTTTTTTTTAGTATTATCTAGAAATTCAAAATATACAGAGAAAAGAATCATATAAATGTTAAAACTTGATAATCGTAATATGTTATTTTGATACTATAATTCGATTTGTACTAGAAAGATATGATTTTAAAAAATCATTTCATGATTTTTAAATATATAATCATCGAAAAAATTTAGGTTGAACAGAAATCACATTTTTGTCAAAATCAAATCAACGGCGAAATTTTGTGGGTCAGGCCTTACGTCAAAGGTGGCTCGAGCATTGTAGATTAATGGAAAATTGAAAAATAATAATTATCGTTCTCCATGGCGAATGATTGTCGAGGAAATTGGGTTTTGGGAATAGATTTGTTCGACTGAGTTTGCGAGGAAAATTCATCAATGGGGATGAACTATAGTCGATCGGACCTGGTGGAAGCTCTGCGTGGGTCGAAGGTGAAAACCTGGGTGGAATGGTGAAGACGAAACAGATTGGATGGTCGTCGGTAGGGAATTTTTGTCCAAGTTGTGGTTCCAAATTAGGTTCTGGTATGTCAAATTGTGAATTCACGATTGGTTGGAAGCTCAGGTGGGCAGGATCATAGGGATAGTTCGTCATCGTGTTGCTGGTGATCATGAAAGTGATCAGAGGTGATCGGAATCAATGTACACGTGCACGCGATATCATAAATGTCTGATGATGTTGAGATTGAAGAAGAAAGGTTAGGCTCAGGTTTACTCTCGGGTAAACAATGTGATGACTCGAGTCATATTTCGGGTATGATCGAGTGGCTAATACGTCTTAATAAGTTTTAAAGTTAAAACAAAAGTCTAAAATAAAGATACAAGAAGTTTACTCGAGGATGGACCGGAGAATTTTAGTGGATGGCTCAGGGATTTCACTTGTTTTAGTTCAAGTCAGGAAATTAACATAAAAACAGTTTTAATTTCTTTTAAAAGAAAAACAAAATCAAGTTTTATTTTGAAAAGAATCTTATTAAAAACAATTCTTTTATAAATGATCAATATTATACAGGTTTAAATTTGGAGAAAAAGGGTTTTCAAATAAAAATTATTTTTATTAAGCAACTTTGAAATTGTTTAATTGGTAATTAACTTTTAAAATCTAAGTCAATTTATTTTGTTAATGAAAATCAATTGCTTAATTTAAGCTATTAAAGATAATTACTTAATTAAAAGTAATTAATAAATGATTAAAGTTAATCTATCAAGTGATTAAAAGATAATTACTCAAAGTAATTAAATTGTGATTTATAAATGAAAGTGATTAGGATAATCACTTATTATAATGAATAAAGAAAAAAATTAATTAAAGGATAATTAAATAATTAAAGTTTAATTATTAATGATTTAAAAGTCAATTTATTTATTAATTAAGGACAATTAATTAATAATTAAGAGATTAACTAATTTATAATTAAGGATTAATTAATTTATGTAATTAATTAATGAAAATTAATTAATGGAAGCAATTAAATGTAATTATTTTCTTAAAGATAATTATTTAATTAAAAGTAATTAATTAATGATTAAAGGTGGATTAATCAAGTGATTAACATTGATTTAAGATTAGGGATAATCACTTATCGTAATTAATTAAGATAATTATTTTAATGGTAATTAGTTAATTAAGGGTTAATTAATTAATTAAAGATAATTAATTAAATGGTGAATTAAATAACTAAAGTTTAATTATTGAATAATTAAAGGTTGATGAATTATAACTAAAGGTTAATTAATTTATTATTAATGGTTAATTAATAAATGATTAAAGAATAATTAATCAAAAATGATTTGTAATTTATTAATGTTAATTAACAAGGTTTAGTAATTCATAAGTAATTAATCTAATTTGAATTAATCAGACAATTAACTAATCTTACTTATGAATGTTTGGATTGAATTGGATGCTTTGAATTGTGTGATATCCCTGATATATGATGTTCTGTGATATGATTAAGCTGTGAAATGTATCTTATTATTTGTGATGAATGTAATTTATTTATTTGCGATGTACCTATGTTATTTATCTGTGATCTATGAATAAAGATAAGTGTTATAGTTTATACCGCTTATCAAATATATTGTTGTACTTGAATCTGTGCTAATTAATGATGTTGCACTTTTATTGTGTAAAACCCCTGGACCACACTTATACACACACAAATATGGATTGCACGTGGAAATGGGTTAAGTCACAGATTTTTGAAATTGTTTTAAAATTGAATTTTTGAATCCAAATGGTTTTGGAAATGGATTGGATTTAAAGTGAAAAGATTTTGAAAAGGAATTTCAAAGATAAAAGTTATTTTTGAATAACTTTGTTTAATTTGAAATTTGATTTAATTTGAATTCAAATTTGAAATTGAGTTTTATTTATGATTTAAAAAGGTTATACAAGTTTATATGGGTTTTAAACCATTTTTAAAGTGTTGTTTTGGAAATTTGAATTTAACCCAATGATTTTAACTTGTATAAATGAAATCGGATTTTTTTCAAATAATAAAAGCTTTCATGTAAGAAATGAATTTCCAATTTGTGTTGAAAGATTTCAAATTTGAAATGAAATTTTGAATTGCTTTGAAAGCTATAAGTGAACCTTTGTGAAAGATTATTAAACATTGTTTGAAATCGAAGAGGAATTTAAATGTTGTATCTTTTATATAAAAGACTTGAATTGGAAACGAGTTTGAAAGCTATAAGTTAAATCTTTGATTGGATGAGTTAATCCTAACTGAATTGGAAATTATTTTGAAAATCTATGAATGGATCTTTGTGAAACTGGGTGAACTTTGTGAAATGAATCTTTTAGTTTAAAGATTGGAAATGGTAATTTGTTTAAACCATTTGAAGAAAGGTTTTGGGTTTTTAAAAGTTGTGACTTAATTGAAATCCCATATCTATATGTTTTTAAATATTACGCTTACTATTCGGTTTAGCCAGGAGAGGACTTTGTGTCATATAACCCATTCCGAATAGTGATACGACGTTATGAATTGCAATTGAAGACTGGTGTCGAAGACCGGGTGTCTTCGAAAATAATAGGATAACCTGTCAAATGACATATGCACTGAGTTGCTCCGGTATAGAGTTCTCCATATGTGATGGGGAGTCCGATCGGGATTGTGGATGCCCGGATTGCAAGGGCTTCTTCGGAAGTGCCTTCGGTCCTGTTCAAACCCGGAACAGACTTGTATGGTTGTATGTCGACATTACGCTTTGAGATATAAAACTGATCTCTATCAAATACATTTCTATTTGGTGGCGGAGATTTATTCTCTTAGCTTAACACCCTTCTCTGAGACGTACGAGCTCATAAGTTATGTAGTTGATAGTTATCAGTGATATACTCCTAATTTGGTAGTGTAGCATGCTGAGTGCTACTGTGTGATCATTTGTTGAGCAAAGCATGGCTTTTTTTATAAAGCGTAGCTTTGTGGACGAGACTGCATCAGGACCTCACACCTCGAAAATGGACGAAAAAGGAAAGATGGAGCAAGATTATGAGGGTCGCGCCCTTTAGGGTGTTTCATTCCCTTCTGGAAAAGGGTGGTTGTGACGACCCGGAATTTTTAAGCAATTTAAAATGGAATATTTAATTGATTTCAAATATTTAGTAGAGTAATTTTAACTTGAATTACGAATATCACTATTTATTTGATAATTAATTTATTGAATTAAATAATTTGAAATTGGGTAAAATGTTGAATATGGAGTTTTAAGCCCGTTTAAAATAATTTGAAGGCTTGTAAAATTTATGTTGATAGTACTGAAAATAGTAAAGTGTTAAAATTGAATTTGGAAGTGTTGTTAGGTTTTGGAGATATACAATTTAAATTGATATTTAAAAATAGCATTACAGGGCACGGTTTTGGAATTCGACGAAATCAGTTCCATTGGGTCTGTAATATTGTATTATTATTGGATTTAAAATTTCGTATTGATCGGAGTTGTTGTGTGAGTGTACGATAAGTAAACGCGTTGAAAATTAAATCGAAAATTCAATTTTATAACTGGGCTCAAAAGGCTATCTTCCCCATACGATAGAATTAGGACTCGAAACTTTTTCCATTGCGTTCGGAATTGGGATATAACATTAGAAATGCCTAGCGGCATGCCCCAATAGGAGTTCAAGTTTTTAAGTTACAATTTTCGGTCTTTTAAAAATTTAAATACTTATATATATAGTTGACTGGTCAAGATTTCTTTCACGTCCAAACTTTTTCCTTCTTTTCGGCCACTGTAGCAAGTTTATTACACCATGCTACCCTCCTTAAATCACGCGTCTTCTATCCTTCTTGTCGTTAAAAGCTAAAACCAAATCAATTCAAAAATCACGTCATCTTTTTCATCCTTTCAGTTCAAACCGAGCATATATCTCTTCAATCCCCCTTCAGTGAACATCAGATGAAAACAAATTCTTTCCCCTTCATTTCTTTTAAGCACCGATCTCTTTTCCTCTTTTCAGTTAAATCGAATCATTCGATCTAAAAAGAAAAAAAAAGAAGCAAGGAGGCGCACGAGCGCCTGAAACCATGACCGAGAGGTTCGCGTCTGAATCGGGGCGCGAGCCATGGTGGTCTCGAAATCGACGAAGCATGGATTGAATGCAGGCGCGCGTGAGAAGGCTATGGCTTTTTGAAGTACGGAGGCTCAGTTCGATTCAGAGGTTCAGGGAGCATCGAATTCAAGTCAAATCAAGACCTAGATGGGCTGCGGTAGGGTTCGACTGTGACAGGGGATGTTGTGGTGTGGGCTTTGTCGTTGCGCACGACTGTGGCAAGGAGGGGCCTCGGTGAGGGTCGTGGCTGCTAATCGTACGCGAACGATTAGAAGACAGTCGATTTTGGTACGTAGCTAGGTTTGCATGAGGACAAAGGCGACGAGGTATCCTCGATTTTATTTTATTTTCAATTTATAAACATATGTATATGTAAACCAGAAAAGAGATGAACTTGTAATAAACTGCTGGCTATTATTTCACTTATCAAAGTTAACAGCAAAGTATAGATTTTAACAGAATTTTTTTAAATGTATTGATTGGAAAATTAGTTAAAAAAATTAGACTTTTGAAAATTTATATTTATATACAAAGTTTGAACAGGGAAGTAAGAGATTCAAAATGCTAAAAAATTTATAGAATTAAATTTTTGAAGTCTATACAGTTTTAGTGTATATATAGCTCAAAAAGGAAAATATAAGTACATATATACATTTTTAATTTTCAAATTTATTTTTAACTATGTATTAAGATATTTAATTTGTTTAAATTAGATTATTCAATGATAATAGATCGTTCAATTAGCCAAAATATTTATAAATCATATAATTATTTATTCAAGGGGAAATTAGAAGAGAAACAAGCTGGATTGGGAATGTGTTGCAAACAAAATTTAAGGTGACTTGATCTCACTCATTTGATTTAATTTAAATTTAAATGGTTAAATTTAAATAATTGGTTGAATGGATGAATAGATTTTATGTGTTATATTATAGTATATAATATATCTTGGAATGATTGATTTCTCTCATTTTTATAGCGGATGAGACCCTATGCGCCGCATAATAGCGGATAATATTATATTTAATCCCATATACCGCGATATTCCACCTCAAAGTGGAATTGGTATTTTATATTGTGCTAATATCTATGAATGCAGGGAAAACAGGTTGGAGGGATCCAACTGGATTCCTCAACATTTATTTAAATTATTTAATATTCTCTGTTGTGGTTATTTGATATTCTATGATGAATACTATTGTTAATTGGAAATATTGATTGCTATGGTTTGCTTGAATATATTTCGGTACACTGAGTTATCTAAATATATATATAATTGGATTTTTGGAATGATAATAAAAGAGTGGAGTTTTAAATAAAATAATTATAGCGAATTTGAATAAATTAAGAATGGAATGAAAAGGAATGGAAGTGATATGAAAATACTAATAAATAATTCCGAGCGTGGAAAATAATTTTGAATAAAACAAAAATTAATGAATTGTAAACTTAAGTGATATCAATTAAAGGAATAAAGAATTATTATAAAATTCAAAGTTTAAATTTAAGGATAAAGAAGTAATTTGAGAAATCTAACATTGGTATTTTCAGTTAAAAATATTTTAAATCATAATTAGGGATTTAAATCTGAAGTTAATGGATTTTGGAATAAATGGGGTAAATTGGAAATCAATTTGGAAATTGATTTAAGTGTTTGAAATTGGATATTTGGAAGAATAAATTCACGGTGGGAATTTATTAAGAGGAAATGAGAAATTTTGTTTAAAGATAAATAGTGATTTATTTTTAAAGGATGTGAAGAGAAGTGTTTTTCCCTAGATAGTCAAGTACGTTTTCAAAATAAACTTTTAATATAAGTTAAAAGTTCTAATGTTGTCTTAAAAAGCATGTTTAGAAAATTTATTATTTATAATCATTTAAACTCTTAAGTAAATATTTTTCAAATCTATTATCGTAGTAATTATTTAAAAAGTGACTTAGTATTTTGTTTTAAAAAAAAAGTGAAGACCTAGTTTTATACTTTATAAAGTAACCTTATTTTCAAATATTCATATAGTATGTATTTTTAGTAAATTATTGAAGTAGTTTAAACTTAAATGTTTTAAAGTATATTTCAAAGTAAAGCGTTTTAAAATATTTTAAAAATCTAAAGTTTTGTGCTTGGTGGTTTCAGTGGAAATAGAAATACTAAGAATTTATTCTGAGAAAGGAAGATAGTTTGAAACTGTTTTCAAAAAGGGTTTGAAAAGTGGAAATATATCTTGTGAAGATATTTTTGGGATTAATAAATAATTTGGGAGGTTATTTATTGTTTGATGGTTGTTGTAAATGTTAATTGATAGTTAAATAACCGACTATCAATATTAGCCAAACGCGCTGGTCGTTTTGAAGAGACCGGAATAAAGATTAAATTCTCGAAAACCACTTCAATCCGGTTTGTACGTTTTCATGTGGAAAACAAGAGTTTGGATTTGAAGGTGGAGCATTGAAGTGCAAGTGCTAGTCGCTACTAATCCTGAGGATATTTCCAAAATGGATGTAGTAGGAGTAGTGCCTTCTGTTCCATTCCAACCCGGGACAGACTTGTATGGATGAATGCTTTCGGAACATCGTCAGGTGGGCAATCAGCATTTTAAGGGATATGTCCTAAAAGATAATGCTTAGCCTCAAGCCTCATCAGCCGGGAATGACTGAAAATCAGGGGTTATGTAGCAAGGCTAGGTAGGTAGCACCCATTCAGGGTGAGGTCATCCCTGTCTAGATGTCCCTTTTAATTTCGGCTTAGTGGTGCGGTTGCTGATCCCAACCGCTGGGTGATCTCACTCGGGATTATCTAGAAAGGGGTAGTCCCGGTCTTGTGTTGTAGGGGGTCGGGAGTGATCCTCAGTACGGTGATCTAGGCCACGTACTGTGACAGGTTGTACCCCAGTGCCTAGTCATTAGTTGGAAATCCATTCTCCCTACGCGCCTTTTACGGTTTTTATTTGTATTACCCACTCTGTGGTTAGTAGCTAGAATATATTGAATGTAACAATTTCGGCTATTTTAATAAGTATTTGTATATAGACCCAATTAGAATATCAGAGGATTTTATTATAAATGTTTTAGCTATCGTAAGGTAAAAACCCGACATGTATATTTGTGGCGTGGTCTTACGAGATGCTTTTGTTTTCAAAAGGATTTTGAAACTTTAATAAATCCATTTGAGTGTGGTTTTCTGACGCTGGTATTCTAGACTGACTCGGGTGTTATTTAACTATAATGCTCGGGTCAGACCGAGTATTATAGGATACAGGATATGATGCTGTGGAGCTCAGGAGACGAGCTGGATGGCGATACGTACTTCCGTATTTGGTTATTATTCTGCTATGTATATAGTTGTATGATATTGATGTGGAACTCTGATGATGTACTCTGATGATGTATGTACAAACAGTTGTAGTTTTCTTTTGTGTAAAGATCTGTTATTATATATTATATTTTATTCCGCTACGTTGGTTAGAATCTGTTGGTGTTTACTGTTTCTCTTCTTCTACCTCTTCTTCTTTAACCCAAATGGTTCGTATTTCTGTTCAACTTGAGTTGATTGATGTAGAATAGTGTTGACTCAAGGGGTACGGATTTGCGGGTTATTACAGTGGTATCATGGTATGGAGCCCAGATACTTAACTCATGTGGTCACTGCAAATCTATTACTTTGTGATTGCTTTGTGGTTGTTGGTTTAGAGGTACCTCGGATAAAGGTCGCAAACGAATGGGAGATGGCATGCTCGAGTAGTAGTTATCTAGTTACAGAGGTAACCCGGCCTTGTGTTGGCAGAGAACCGGGTAGGTTCTCGGGATGTCCCTCTAAAGGCATACCCATGTGGCAGTCGGAAGTTCCTTAGCCTGACCATTTGTTGGAAAATCCAAAGAAACAATGCACGCCCTGTACGGTTTTAGTTGTATAACCTGCCATGGAATTTGGCGGTAACCTGCTATTGAATATGGTAGCTATAGTAGGCATAAGTGCGAAATGCCTATGCTGCTAAGATAAATATTATACTTTCGAAAGGTTTTCTTCACTATGCACTAATAATAATAATATCAAATGATTTTCATGTATCAAGCATATTTGACTATCATAAGGAGAAATCTCCTCCAATTCTGCGTTTGTATTGTGTGTGCGGCGGGAGGCCATATGGTAGTTTCATTTTCCAAAAAGCATTGCGCATTTCAAATTTAAAATTATTTGTTGCTTGTTAAAGATAAACTATTTTTATTTGCTCATACCAGTCCCATGACTGACCTGGAGTTTATTGTTCCTTTCCTAAACTCTGGGTGCCCACAAATTTTCCACACGGGCAATCTAGGGTTGGGTTTTTCGGATAATCAAGTAGTAGGTGTAGAGTCGATAGCTTTCAGCCTTTGGATTTTGGCGATAGCATTTTGGGGTCATATTTGTTTAAGCCAAGTTGATGGTGGTTCTCGCTTATTGGATTGGAGATCTTTGGAGTTTGGCATTGAAGACATTATCTTTCCGCGACAGTTGCCTAGTTACTTTATCTTCTGCTGTTGTTTCTTTCCACTGCTATTTCTTATATCTCTGATGTGTATTGATATTCGGTTGTATCTGATATTGTATCAAATGTTGTATATCTATGATATTATTCATTTTATTCCGCTGTGTTGTATATTTAATGTGTTATAAGCTCCGGCGAGCCAAATTCGACGTTTGAATCTACGGCATTTGAATATAGGTGATATATTCGGTGCCAATTTTCGAAGGTCGAGTCAGGGTCGTTATATTTGGTATCAGAGCTGAAGGTTGAAACTTTAGCTTAGGAGTATAACACATTAGGTAACTCTTTATATATAGGGTGAAGTATACCCTAGAATGAGTATATCCCTAAGATATCCGTCTGTATGCCTCAATAAATTCTCTTGCTATCCACCGATAGTGAGTATGAGTGCAAGAAGAGGACGAGGTAGGGGACATGGGAGTACCACTACAAATGGTCAATACCCTGCAACAGTGGAAATAACTTTCTCTATCAATCTCTTTTGTTCATTATCTCTTTTCAAATTTTTTGATTGCTTCTTAGCAGCTCCAAGGAGAAACTTTGGCGTGATGATGGCCCTGCGAATCGTATAGATAAGTTCCTATCTCGTATTCTCGTTGTCAGCTTTCGTTTTAAAATTTAATGAATTTGAATTTGAAATTGAAAATTTTAAATAAATTGGAAATTTTAAATTTAGTTAAATTGGTTAATAGAATATGAATCTAAATTTGAATTGAAGCAATAAAACGATATCGATTAAAACCAAATTTTAAATTCTATTGTAAATTCTTGGGTAGATCGAAGTCCAAAGAGGAACAAGTTGGTATATACTTTGGGGGTATTCCAACCTGAGTCTGGAATCCATACCTAGTGTTTGAGAATTAGGGAAGATTAAATCCATTTATCTATTGTTTGGGTCTCGATATATTCTACGAACGATTAGTTATCCCTTCGAACTAATCAATGCCCTTGCATATTCGTAGACCGGAGGACCCGAGTATCTATTGAAATAATTGTATGAGTTTGTTCTCATATCTATTGTTGATATTCTGATTTGGTAAGCCAAATGCAGAACAGATATTCAGTTTGATCTGAAAGATATTTCTCTATCTTTCATCTTTTCTTTGTTGTCTCCCTGGCAAATTTCGAGGACGAAATTTCCTAAAGGGGGAATCTGTAACGATCCCAATTTTTGTGACAAATTTAAATTTGTAATTTAAATGAATTTTTGAATTTAATTACGAATTAATAGAGAATTAATTTGAACATTTGGAAATGAATATGCATATAAAATAGATTTAAAGATAGAATTTGAAATTTAGATTCAAACTAAATATCTTAGAAAATAAAATTTGATTTAATAAATAAATTAAATTTAAAAAATTTTATAAATTAAGAACTATATATGTATGATTATTTATTGATTGTTTTCAATTCTTTTTTTCTTTCTAAATTGTATAAGTATAAGTAATTGAAAAACAATGTGTGTGTATGTATATATATATATAACATCAAAGCAAATGAAATTAATAAAAAGCTTAAAACACACTTATTTTATATTTGAAATGAATTTAGTTGTGTATATATTTAAAATAGGTAGAAAAAGTGTTACATAAACATATGTAAAGTTATAAAATGAGATTTAAGTAAACAAGGGCTAAAACATAGTTTGTATGTAAATTTAAATTAAGTAATTTTTATAAAGAAGGACTTAAACATAAATTTGTGGTTTTAGACATTTGTAAAAGGATTTCTCAAGTAAATAACAAGTGTAAAGATTTTTCAAATTTAATTGACAAGTGTAAGTTGAAATTTTACAAGTGGCAAAGGAATTAGATTTCTTTTTGAATTTTAATTACACAAACAATATGTAGGAAAGAAAAATTGTAAACCAGGTTTTTTTTCAATCTCTTTATTCATTTTCAACGTAAACAAAAGACTGTATAACTATCTCAAAACCAGAAATTAAAAACAAAACAAAACTTGAAAATAATAATTGAATCAAACTTCAACCTGAGAATACAAATATGCAAATCAAAGCAAATATCAAACAGATTCAACTCGAACAAGTTCAAAACAAAAATACTGTCTCTGCTTTCTGGAAATCCAAGTAAAGTTCAAACTCAACCTGGTTCAAAGCGAGAATTGTTCTAGGTTCCAAAGGCAAAGGAATTTATAAAGTCCAAATTAACTAGAAACAAAAGGAAAGGCAATCAAACATTCAAACCTGGAAATCAAAAATCTGAATCAAGTAGGAGATCAGAGCAATTGAAAACAAGCTTGAAGTTCAGATCCCAAATCAAAGTAAATCAAGAATTTATTCAATTCAACATTAAAGTTCAGGGATAAATTTAGTTCCAGATTTTCAAACTCAAATCATCATTTCCAGGCTCAGTTGTCCTCTGTTTTAAATTCCAAGGTGAGCAAACCACTTGACCCTAATTTTAACTTGATGTTTTCTGAAGTGTGATATGAAATATGGTTGAATGATAGTGTGAACTTGCCTGCATGTTTGAATATATAGATTGAATCATGCATGTTTGGAACAGACATGAATGTCTGTTCTAAATTTTATAGGTTTTAGAGCTGTTAAAGTAAATAAAATATAGAAGAAAATCAAAAACCTACTTCTCTGATTCAATTTTAGGCTTCGCGATCTGAATGAAATGGGTATGCATCATCAAGAACTAGGGGTTAGAAATTTTTTTGAGAATTTTTTTTTTAGTATTATCTGAAAATTCAAAATATACAGAGAAAAGAATCATATAAATGTTAAAACTTATAATCGTAATATGTTATTTTGATACTATAATTCGATTTGTACTAGAAAGATATGCTTTTTAAAAATAATTTCATGATTTTTAAGTATATAATCATCGAGAAATTTTAGGTTGAACAGAAATCACATTTTTTTTCAAAATCAAATCAACGGCGAAGTTTTGTGGGTCAGGCCTTACGTCGAGGTGGCTCGAGTATTATAGATTAATAGAAAAATGAAAAAAATAATTATCGTTCGCCATGGTGAATGATTGTCGAGGAAATAGGGTTTTGGGAATAGATTTGTTCGACTGAGTTTGCGAGGAAAATTCATCAATGGGGATGAACTATAGTCGATCAGACTTGGTGGAAGCTCTGCGTGGGTCGAAGGTGAAAACCTGGGTGGAATGGTGAAGAAGAAACGGACTGGATGGTCGTCGACAGGGCTTTTTAGTCCAAGTTATGGTTCCAGATTGGGTTCTCGTATGTCAAATTATGAATTCACGATCGGTTGGAAGCTCAAGTGGCCAGGATCGTAGGGATATTTCGTCATCGTGTTGTTGGTGATCACGACAGTGTAACAACCCGCATATTTAACGATTTTATAATTAAATGATTTATTTAAGTATAGCGTCGTTAGTCGGATTTTGGGGTCCGAAATGTTACTTTCTGCAAACGGCCGAATTGGAGCTCGAAACCACTTCCATTGAGTTCAAAGCGTCGTTTGCGATCTTTTTGAGTATAATCTTTGATATGTTTGGAGTAAGTTGAATTTTGCTACTTTTTCTGGTTGGGCATTAGCTTTGGGTTCAGCCCCAAACCCCACTTAACCCTCTAACTCAGCCCATCTCCTCCCATTCATTCATTCCTACTCCTCTTCACTTCTAAACTCAAGCTCCAACTGAAATGGGGGAAAGGAAGAGGAAATAGAAACTCCCAAGCCTTAGTTGCTCTTGATAATCCAAATTCTTGCTCCAAATTCAAAGAGAAGGATAGGTAAGCCTCTTCTCCATCTTCTCCATCTCTTCTCCTCTTCAATTTCAGAAAATATCCTAAACCTAATTTAGGAAAATATGTGTTTTATTCTTAGATTGAAGCTTGTTGAGTAAGAGTGAAGAGTGGTTAGCCTTTCCTTTGCATTTGAGCTTCTTCTTCTTGTTCTTGAGTTGAAAAGGTGAGTTTTGAACTCACATCTACTTCTCTTGATTTCATTGATGTTATGTATGAATTCCTAACACCTTGTTCATATGCACTTGCATTTGGTTTGGGTTGAATTGAGGAATAATCCAATTTTTAGTGTTTTGGGTTAAAATCTTTGAAATCCTAACTTTGATGTTTTAATCATGTTTTGGTGATGCATCGAGGAACATATAGGGCCGGGTTGTCGATTGGCATAAGCCCTTAGAGCCAATGTTCGTCCGATTGCATTTTGGGAGAGTTTGCTCTTCATTTGAATAAGGCTGAAAAACAGCCCAGGCATGATTCAGTCGACTGAAAACTCTGTTCAGTCGACTGAACCTGAAACCCGAGAGTTTCCAGGCATGATTCAGTCGACTGAAAAACTCTGCACAGTCGACTGAACCTGGAAACAGAAAGTTTGCTAAACCTGGAAAATCTCCAGGCACAGGGTCAGTCGACTGAAAACTCTGTTCAGTCGACTGAACCTGCTGTTTCAGCCCACTTTGCCTTTTTGATTGAATTTCCAATTTGAATTGATTCATGATGATCCCATGTATGATTATCAATTGTTTTGACTTTGATGGTTCCTTTCTAATTTTAATCGACGGGTTTTTATAAAATAATCTCTCGAATCGCATTTAAAAGTCCGTTTCTCTAATTTATAAATTCTATTTAAACCACACACTTTCGCACTTCGAATGAAGTGGAAGGGTGATTAAATGGTTGGGCAAAACACGGACCATGAATCTGTGCGTTTATCTTTCCGATTAATCCTCGACCTATTCGATTGATTGTTTTGACCTTCGGGTTTGGTTTATCGATGATATGAGGTAAACTTTGTACTGCTTTGAGTGTGGAAGGGACTGACGGAGAGTAAACCGTTTAGTGCGAACGAGTGGTTATGGGACATACGTTAACACTTTTCGGATTCCTTTTCGAGAGTTGTGACACATTCCGCCAGTTAGTGGTGTCCAGTACTGGGTCTTCGACCTTCACCACTACGGCTTGTCGCCCTATTGTATCACTTCTGATGTTGGCGTTGTGTGCCGCATGGGTGATATTGGGTTTGTGCCTTCGGCTTTGTCGCCCTATATAGTTTCGCTCTGATGTTGGCCTTATGTGCCGCATGGGTGATACTTGGGTTTGGAGTCTTCGGGCTCATGGATCCTTGTTTGTACAGTACTGAGCTCGAGCAAATTTGATGATGTTTCATTGATATTATATTCCCTTGGTATCGCCCATCGTGTTGGTCTGTTTGAGCCGCATGATGTATAACGATTACCTTGTGGAACTTGTATACCTTATAGGTATTTGTTATTTGCCATTCGGCTTGTTTTATGTTATTCATATCCTTTGTTTCTACATGTTGCCGATGATACGAGGCTTGTTCTATATGATTCATCTCTTGTTGATGATTGTGTTATCTCCTTTGGAAATATTTGTTATACTGTATGACCTTGCAGGTTTATTATTGTTCAGTTTATCTAACTGATTTGTTTAGCTAGACTGACCCGGGTATTTTATACTCGGGTCAGACCGAGATGTTTCAGGTTAGGTGCTTTGGACTTAGCCTCTTTTGCTTCCGCATGGACTATTCCGCTGACTCCTTTTGTCTTAGCTTTTTGTGTAGTCCTTTCTGTTATAACTCTGATATGTATTCTATTGACTCGTCTGTATATTGTGGTTTTCTATACCACTTGACATGTAATATTTTGTATACTCAGCTTTGTATCAGTATATGTGTGTATATGATGGTTTACTGTTCTGTGATGTATATTGCACTTGAGTTGTTATATTCTATTCTGATAGATCCTCTAGCCACCTCTGGTTTTGTTTTAAGTATTCATTGGACATGTCGATCTGCTTGGTAAGGCAATTGTCGATGTATTCAATAGATAATTAAAGCAAGGCCATAGATGGTCGCTCCTAAACAGCCTTATTCTCCGTGTTAGCAGACGGTATTATCTATTCATACTCTTTGCTAGCGTGGGTATAGAGGTGGGGCGTCACAGCTTGGTATCAAAGCGAGGTTCAGAACAAAATATAATAAACACCGAATAGAGCACATATTACGATACATCAGAGTGTGATAAGTGATACAAATCTTTGAATCATTGTGTGTCTCTATTCCTTCTACCATCAAAGGTTAGGTAGGATTTGGGATTATGCCTAGGAATGCATTTAAATTCCGTAGCATTCCATATTGAATTATCTACCTTGGGAATAATCTTTACCTTATCTTAACTTTCAGCTTATGGCTGGAAGAGACGGAGGACGACGCTCGGATGCTGGGCAATCCAGTGGCTCACATCCGGACAGCGTCTATATGTCTGCCGATCAGTTTTTAGGGTGGTTTAGGAGCACGCAGCCTCCAGCTCCTACTCGAACATCTCCTCCATGCAAGTTCACCTTCGCACGTTTGTGCAGTGATTTTTCTCATCTTGGAGGGAAACCATTTAAAGGCTCGGAGATTGTTCTTGAGGTCCAAGCTTGGGTTCGCATGTACGAGCATGTTCTCTCTCGCATGGATCTTTCTGACGATGATAGGTTTCTTGTAACTTCTAGCTTATTGCAAAAGCGTGCCCTTGACTGGTACGAGCTTCTTTTAGCTGAATTTGATGAGTCTGCTCTTTCTTGGACTCAGTTTCGGGAACGATTCGAACTCAAGTTCGTTCCTGAATCTGAGAAATCTTTGTTGTCCCGGCGCTTTCTTGAATTGAAGCAAGAGGATTCTTCCGTTTCTGAATATGTTGCATCTTTCGAAGCTTTATCTAAATATGGTCTTGAATTCATTAGCACCTCGTATAGGAAGAATCTGAAATTTGTATCTAGTCTTAAGAAATGTCTTAAGAAGTCGTTAATGCTCCAGCTTAAACTTTCCTTTGAGGAGTTGATTGATTCGGCACTTCATCTCGAAGCCTTCGAGAAGGAGTGTGATTGTGGGAATGATGTTGAGGTTCGTAAGAACGCCAACAAGAGGCAGTTTCCATTCGATAAGCGGAAATTTTTCCCTTCCAAGAAGAAAAAGCCCGTTGAATCTGATCCTCAGTCTCAGTCTCAGTCTGTTGGAAAACCTTCCACTCGAAAGTGTTTCAATTGTGGTTCCCCTGATCATGTGATTCGAGCTTGCCCTATGCCTCTCTTCTGCCACTATTGCAAGAAGGAAGGCCATCGTATTTTCACTTGTCCTATTGTTCCGAAAAATCCTTTATCTAGCAAGCTAAAGATAACGGATGCTTCTGGAGGTTCTTCTCGGGGAAAAGGTACATCTCCATTTAAAAAAAAAAAATCTATTGTATTCGAGTTCTCTTCGACATGGGTGCTTCACATTTTTTTTCCGTATCGAAGATGCTCTTCGATGATTTATCTTTGGATGTTTCTTGTATGGTTACTTCTTTGAGAATTGCGAATCCGAATTGGTGGATCCGCAACGCTCAATTTGCTTGTATTAATGTCGAGATTATTTTATGAGATTTTTCTTTCCGAGCCAATTTGCATGTTATGCATTGCTTAGGCTTCGGAATTGACATTTTTGAAAGGATTGACTTAATTATTATGAAGCCATATCCTATATCCCGAGTGGACTATTCATCCTCGACATTTTCAGTCTGTTAAAAAGATTTCTATCTTCCTTTGTGATTTCGATTTCCAATTTGATGGCATCATTTTTCTTTAAGTCCCCGTGATGAGGAAAGTGTGGTTTCTCTCATTCTTGTAGTTGAGAATTTTCTAGTATTTCTGGTCTTGTCTTAGGATTATCACCTAAGCAATCTTTTGAGTAGTGTTAAGGTCTTTTTAGCTCGACCTTACCACTGGTTTTCATTTGGCTACGAGTTGCGGAAGTAGCACTCCACTTACCGCATTCCGCACTCGTTGTAATTCTTATAAATGATTTGTTATGTCATTCAGTTTGTCTAGCTCATTTCATCCATATTATGAATCGAGTATTCTGTGAATATCTCGATGGTTCCATTTTGGTATTTATTGATTTTGGATGGAAAATAGCAATTTAAAGAATTTTGCAAATCTTTTTCATAAGATTTATTACAAGTATAATTGGTATTTTGTTCTTTAAACGAACAAAGAATATTTTTAAAAAGTTTTTAGAAACATGTTTATCATATAGAAGATGATTTTGTGATTGTATTGCCCATTGAGTGCTTTAAGAATTCTGGTCGATGCGCTTGATCAACGTTGTCGATAGGAATTTCCTAAACGCTTTGATGAGACAATCAGGCACAGTAAATTGATTTGGAATAAGTAAATTTTTCTTGAAAGATTATTACACAAAGATAATTGTAATTTTGAAAGTCTTAGCTTTTTGGGAAAGAAAATTAATTTAAAAGAACTCTTTCTTTTCGATATCCCTATTCTTGTTATTCCCGTAGGGAACCAATGCTTTATCTTTTGTACCAATGCTAATCGTATTGGTTTAGACGCCGTTCACTTGCAAAAGAGAACGTGCTATCATTTATTCTCCTAAATAGTTATAGCCTATCGAAACTAGATATGCCACTCATGATTTAGTGCTCGTGGCTATTGTTTCCGTCTTTTGTATTTTGCATCATTACTTTTGGGTGAGGGATTTTGCTCTCCTCACCAATCACAATTTTGAAATGTTTATTTTCTCATAGGGAACCTAGTGTTGGTTCGAGTTCCTTGCATCTTATGATCTTGATATTCTTTTTATTCCCGGAAAGAGGATCGTGTTGCCAATGCATTTGGTTGTAAGCAGCAAGTGATTGTTTCTTTGTTGATGTCCGAATGGAATGATCTTTTTACCAAGTTCATCGGACGTTTTGTTGTACTTCTTTTTGTTGAGCTTTGGTTCATTTGACGTATCGTTTGTACCACGTCGGTGTTCCAAAATTATTTGAGCTTAGGAATCCATAGAATTCTCTGAGCAATCAAGTTCGGACTTACCCCTTCGTGCACTTTATGGTGAACTTCTTATTCTGTTATTCTTTTGTGCTAGTATGTTTGTGGGAGTTGGGAGAATCACCTACCTCTTGTAGGGTTCTCCTACAATAATAGTTTTCAGCCTAGTGTCTTGTTGGTTGGAATCTGGGGAGAAGATTATTCTTGGTCCAGGTTTTGTTCGTGATTCTTCCGAGAAGATTGATCTTATCTGGTTGAGAATGAAAGAGGCACAGAGTCGCCAGAGGTACTACGCGGACAACCGTAGGAAGCCTCTCGAGTTCTTGATCGGTGATCTTGCCTTTATTCGTGTTTCTCCTTTGAAAGGGGTTATGCGTTTCAGTACGACTGGGAAATTGGCTCCTCATTATATAGGACCGTTTTCTATTACTGAACGTATTGGCCCTGTGGCTAATAGAGTTTCACTTCCAGCTCATTTATCTGGTATTCGTGACGTGTTTCACGTCTCTCAACTTCGGAAGTGTCTTCGGGAGTCGGATTCTGTTATTACTTCTCCTGATTTGCAAGAGCTTGGGGTCTCACCGGACTTATCTTTTGTACAGCAACCTCTTCGCGTGCTTGACACGGAGGTGCGACACCTTCGAAACAAGGACGTGCCGCTCGTACTTGGAGGGTTCAATGGTCCGCTAATCCCAATGACTGTACTTGGGAAACCAGAGATTTTATCGAGCGATCTTATCCGGATTTTCTATCTTTGCTTTGAATGGTGAGAATGTCTTTTCATCTCAAGCTTATTTCCTTTTCTTTTGAATGTTGTATGTATGTAGTTGTTACAAATATCGTCTTTAGAAATTGCGGGGACGCAATTTTGTAAGGAGGGGAGATCTGTAACAACCTGCATATTTAACGATTTTATAATTAAATGATTTATTTAAGTATAGCGTCGTTAGTCGGATTTTGGGGTCCGAAATGTTACTTTCTGCAAACGGCCGAATTGGAGCTCGAAACCACTTCCATTGAGTTCAAAGCGTCGTTTGCGATCTTTTTGAGTATAATCTTTGATATGTTTGGAGTAAGTTGAATTTTGCTACTTTTTCTGGTTGGGCTTTAGCTTTGGCTTCAGCCCCAAACCCCACTTAACCCTCTAACTCAGCCCATCTCCTCCCATTCATTCATTCCTACTCCTCTTCACTTCTAAACTCAAGCTCCAACTGAAATGGGGGAAAGGAAGAGGAAATAGAAACTCCCAAGCCTTAGTTGCTCTTGATAATCCAAATTCTTGCTCCAAATTCAAAGAGAAGGATAGGTAAGCCTCTTCTCCATCTTCTCCATCTCTTCTCCTCTTCAATTTCAGAAAATATCCTAAACCTAATTTAGGAAAATATGTGTTTTATTCTTAGATTGAAGCTTGTTGAGTAAGAGTGAAGAGTGGTTAGCCTTTCCTTTGCATTTGAGCTTCTTCTTCTTGTTCTTGAGTTGAAAAGGTGAGTTTTGAACTCACATCTACTTCTCTTGATTTCATTGATGTTATGTATGAATTCCTAACACCTTGTTCATATGCACTTGCATTTGGTTTGGGTTGAATTGAGGAATAATCCAATTTTTAGTGTTTTGGGTTAAAATCTTTGAAATCCTAACTTTGATGTTTTAATCATGTTTTGGTGATGCATCGAGGAACATATAGGGCCGGGTTGTCGATTGGCATAAGCCCTTAGAGCCAATGTTCGTCCGATTGCATTTTGGGAGAGTTTGCTCTTCATTTGAATAAGGCTGAAAAACAGCCCAGGCATGATTCAGTCGACTAAAAACTCTGTTCAGTCGACTGAACCTGAAACCCGAGAGTTTCCAGGCATGATTCAGTCGACTGAAAAACTCTGCACAGTCGACTGAACCTGGAAACAGAAAGTTTGCTAAACTTGGAAAATCTCCAGGCACAGGGTCAGTCGACTGAAAACTCTGTTCAGTCGACTGAACCTGTTGTTTCAGCCCACTTTGCCTTTTTGATTGAATTTCCAATTTGAATTGATTCATGATGATCCCATGTATGATTATCAATTGTTTTGACTTTGATGGTTCCTTTCTAATTTTAATCGACGGGTTTTTATAAAATAATCTCTCGAATCGCATTTAAAAGTCCGTTTCTCTAATTTATAAATTCTATTTAAACCACACACTTTCGCACTTCGAACGAAGTGGAAGGGTGATTAAATGGTTGGGCAAAACACGGACCATGAATCTGTGCGTTTATCTTTCCGATTAATCCTCGACCTATTCGATTGATTGTTTTGACCTTCGGGTTTGGTTTATCGATGATATGAGGTAAACTTTGTACTGCTTTGAGTGTGGAAGGGACTGACGGAGAGTAAACCGTTTAGTGCGAACGAGTGGTTATGGGACATACGTTAACACTTTTCGGATTCCTTTTCGAGAGTTGTGACACATTCCGCCAGTTAGTGGTGTCCAGTACTGGGTCTTCGACCTTCACCACTACGGCTTGTCGCCCTATTGTATCACTTCTGATGTTGGCGTTGTGTGCCGCATGGGTGATATTGGGTTTGTGCCTTCGGGTTTGTCGCCCTATATAGTTTCGCTCTGATGTTGGCCTTATGTGCCGCATGGGTGATACTTGGGTTTGGAGTCTTCGGGCTCATGGATCCTTGTTTGTACAGTACTGAGCTCGAGCAAATTTGATGATGTTTCATTGATATTATATTCCCTTGGTATCGCCCATCGTGTTGGTCTGTTTGAACCGCATGATGTATAACGATTACCTTGTGGAACTTGTATACCTTATAGGTATTTGTTATTTGCCATTCGGCTTGTTTTGGGATATTCATATCCTTTGTTTCTACATGTTGCCGATGATATGAGGCTTGTTCTATATGATTCATCTCTTGTTGATGATTGTGTTATCTCCTTTGGAAATATTTGTTATACTGTATGACCTTGCAGGTTTATTATTGTTCAGTTTATCTAACTGATTTGTTTAGCTAGACTGACCCGGGTATTTTATACTCGGGTCAGACCGAGATGTTTCAGGTTAGGTGCTTTGGACTTAGCCTCTTTTGCTTCCGCATGGACTATTCCGCTGACTCCTTTTGTCTTAGCTTTTTGTGTAGTCCTTTCTGTTATAACTCTGATATGTATTCTATTGACTCGTCTGTATATTGTGGTTTTCTATACCACTTGACATGTAATATTTTGTATACTCAGCTTTGTATCAGTATATGTGTGTATATGATGGTTTACTGTTCTGTGATGTATATTGCACTTGAGTTGTTATATTCTGTTCTGATAGATCCTCTAGCCACCTCTGGTTTTGTTTTAAGTATTCATTGGACATGTCAATCTGCTTGGTAAGGCAATTGTCGATGTATTCAATAGATAATTAAAGCAAGGCCATAGATGGTCGCTCCTAAACAGCCTTATTCTCCGTGTTAGCAGACGGTATTATCTATTAATACTCTTTGCTAGCGTGGGTATAGAGGTGGGGCGTCACAATAGTGATCGGAGGTGGTCGAAATCAATGTACACGTGCACGCGATATCATAAATGTTTGATGATGTTGAGATTGAAGAAGAAAGGTCAGGCTCAGGTTTACTTTCGGGTAAACAATGTGATGACTCGAGTCATGTTTCGGGTATGATCAAGTGGCTAATACGTCTTAATAAGTTTTAAAGTTAAAACAAAAGTCTAAAATAAAGATACAGAAAGTTTACTCGGGGATGGACCCGAGAATTTTAGTGGATGGCTCGGGGATTGCACTCGTTTTAGTTCAAGTCTGGAAATGAACATAAAAAAGTTTTAAATTTTTAAAAGAAAAACAAAATCAAGTTTTATTTTGAAAACAATCTTGTTAAAAACAATTCTTTTGTAAATGATCAATATTATACAGGTTTAAATTTGGAGAAAAAGGGTTTTTAAATAAAAATTATTTTTATTAAGCAACTTTGAAATTGTTTAATTGATAATTAACTTTTAAAATCTATGTCAACTTATTTTGTTAATGAAAATCAATTGCTTAATTTAGGCTATTAAAGATAATTACTTAATTAAAATTAATTAATAAATGATTAAAGTTAATCTATCAAGTGATTAAAAGATAATTACTCAAAGTAATTAAATTGTGATTTATAAGTGAAAGTGGTTAGGATAATCACTTATTATAATGAATAAAGAAAAAATTTAATTAAAGGATAATTGAATAATTAAAGTTTAATTATCTAAAAGTTAATTTACTTATTAATTAAGGATAATTAATTAATAATTAAGAGGTTAATTAATTTATAATTAAGGATTAATTAATTTATATAATTAATCAATGAAAATTAATTAATGGAAGCAATTAAAGGTAATTAATTGCTTAAAGATAATTACTTAATTAAAAGTAATTAATTAATGATTAAAGGTGGATTAATCAAGTGATTAACATTGATTTAAAATTAGGAATGATCACTTATCGTAATTAATTAAGGATAATTAATTTAATGGTAATTAATTAATTAAGGGTTAATTAATTAATTAAAGATAATTAATAAAATGCTGAATTAAATAATTAAAGGTTAATTATTTAATAATTAAAGGTTGATGAATTATAATTAAAGTTTAATTAATTTATTATTAATGGTTAATTAATAAATGATTAAAGAATGATTAATTAAAAATGAATTGTAATTTATTAATGTTAATTAACCAGGTTTAGTAATTCATAAGTAATTAATCTGATTTGAGTTAATCAGATAATTAACTAATCTTACTTATGAATATTTGGATTGAATTGCGTGT
The DNA here is from genome assembly GCA_030765085.1 of Allium cepa. Taxonomy (NCBI): domain Eukaryota; kingdom Viridiplantae; phylum Streptophyta; class Magnoliopsida; order Asparagales; family Amaryllidaceae; genus Allium; species Allium cepa. Next base: position 748,490,862 of record CM060931.1, on the reverse strand, counting down.
TTTGAATTGTGTGATATCTCTTATATATGATGTTCTATGATATGATTAAGCTGTGAAATGTAACTTATTATTTGTGATGAATGTAATTTATTTATTTGCGATGTACCTATGTTATTTATCTGTGATGTGTGAATAAAGATAAGTGTTATTGTTTATACCGCTTATCAAATATATTGTTGTATTTGAATCTGTGCTAATTAATGATGTTGCACTTTTATTGTGTAAAACCCCTGGACCACACTTATACACACACAAATATGGATTGCACGTGGAAATGGGTTAAGTCACAGAATTTTGAAATGGTTTTAAAATTGAATTTTTGAATCCAAATGGTTTTGGAAATGGATTGGGTTTAAAGTGAAAAGCTTTCGAAAAGGAATTTCAAAGATAAAAGTTATTTTTGAATAACTTGATTTAGTTTTGAAATTTGATTTAATTTGAATTCAAAATTCGAAATTGAATTTTATTTATGATTTAAAAAGGTTATACAAGTTTATATGGGTTTTAAACCATTTTTAAAATGTTGTTTTGGAAATTTGAATTTAACCCAAAGATTTTAACTTGTATAAACGAGTTCGGATTTTTTCGAAATGAAAACTATTTGTTTTCAAATAATAAAAGCTTTCATATAAGAAATGAATTTTCAATTTGTGTTGAAAGATTTCAAGTTTGAAATGAAATTGTGAATTGCTTTGAAAGCTATAAACGAACCTTTGTGAAAGATTATTAAACTTGTTTGAAATCGAAGAAGATTTTAAATGGTGTATCTTTTATATGAAAGATTTGAATTGGAAACGATTTTGAAAGCTATAAGTTAAATCTTTGATTGGATGAGTTAATCCTAATTGAAACGGAAATTGTTTTGAAAATTTATGAATGGATCTTTGTGAAACTGGGTGAACTTTTTGAAATGAATCTTTTCGTTTAAAGATTTGAAATGGTAAATTTTTTAAACCATTTGAACAAAGGTTTTGGGTTTTTAAAATTTATGACTTAACTGAAATCCCATATCCATATGTTTTTAAATATTATGCTTACTATTCGGTTTAGCCGGGAGAGGACTTTGTGTCATATAACTCATTCCGTATAGTGATACGACGTTATGAATTGCAATTGAAGACCGGTGGCGAGAACCGGGTGTGTTCGAGAACGATAGGATAGCCTTCGAATGACTCTGCATTGAGTTGCTCCGGTATAGAGTTCTCCATATGTGATGGGGAGTCCGGTCGGGATTGTGGATGCGTGGATTGCAAGGGCTTCTTCGGAAGTGTCTTCGGTTCTGTTCGAACCTGGAATAGACATGTATGGTTATATGTCGACATTACACTTTGAGATATAAAACCGATCTCTATCAAATACATTTCTGTTTGGTGGCGGAGATTTATTCTCTTAGCTTAACACCCTTCTCTGAGATGTACGAGCTCAGAGGTTATGTAGTTGATAGTTATCAGTAATATACTCCCAATTTGGTAGTCTGGCATGCTGAGTGCTAGTATGTGATCATTTGTTGATCAAAGCATGGCTTTTTTATAAAGCGTAGCTTTGTGGATGAGACTACATCAGGATCTCACACCCCGAAAATGGTCGAAACAGGAAAGACGCTGCAAGGTTATGAGGGTTGCGCCCTTTAGGGTGCATCATTCCCTTCTGGAAAAGGGTGGTTTCATGGTATGGAGCCGAGATACTTAACTCATGTGGTCACTGCAAATCTATTACTTTGTGATTGCTTTGTAGTTATTGGTTTAGAGGTACCTCGGATAAAGGTCGCAAATGTCCGAGGGATGGCATGCTCGAGTAGTAGTTACCTAGTTACCGAGGTAACTCGGCTTTGTGTTGGCAAAGAGCCGGGTAGGTTCTCAGGACGTCCTTCCAGAGGCATACCCATGTAGCAGTAGGAAGTTCCTTAGCCCGACCATTTGTTGGAAAATCCAAAGAAACAATACACGCCCTATACGGTTTTAGTAGTATAACATGCCATGGAATGTGGCGGTAACCTGCTATTGAATATGGTAGCTATAGTAGGCACAACTGCAAAATGCCTATGCTGGCTAAGACTAATATTATACTTTCAAAAGGTTTTCTACACTATGCACTAATAATAATATCAAATGATTTTCGCGTATCAAGCATATTAGACTATCATAAGGAGAAATCTCCTCCAATTCTGCGTTTGCATTGTGTGTGCGGTGGGAGGCCTTATGGTAGTTTCATTTTCCAAAAATCATTACGCATTTGAAATTTAAAGTTATTTGTTGTTTGTTTAAAGATAAACTATTTTTGTTTGCTCATACCAGTCCCATGGCTGACCTGGAGTTTATTGTTCCCTTCCTAAACTCTGGTTGCCCACAAACTTTCCACACGGGCAGTCTAGAGTTGGGTTTTTCAGATAATCAAGTAGTAGGAGTAGATTCGATAGCTTTCAGCCTTTGGATTTTGGCGACAACATTTCGGGATCATATTTGCTTAAGCTAACTTGATGGTGGTTCTCGCTTATTGGATTGGAGATCTTTGGAGTTTGGCATTGAAGACATTATCTTTCCGCGGTAGTTGCCTAATTGCTTTATCTTCTATTGTCGTTTCTTTCCGCTGCTATTTCTTGTATCTCTGATGTATATTGATATTCGGTTGTATCTGATATTGTATCAAATGTTGATATCTATGATATTATTCACTTTCTTCCGTTGTGTTGTATAGTTAATGTGTTATAAGCTCCGACGAACCAGATTCGACGTTTGAATCTGTGGCATTTGAATATAGGTGATATATTCGGTGCCAATTTTCGAAGGTCGAATCGGGGTCGTTATAGTTTTAAAGGGAAGATAAGCTAGGAAAACAAGATCAAAGCTAGGGCGATAAAATTCAAAATACAAATCTGGACCTTCTTAATCCATTCAAGCCGAATAATAAGATATGCATCTCATGTTTTAAGTATTAATTTCAGATTTAAGAATAAAACCATTTCTTTTGCTTATATTAGTCAAGCTATGATAGTTTGAATGACTATATGCTTTTTGGTGTATTTATTTAATTTATTTATGAAATTATTTGATACTTTGAGTTGGAAAACCTATCATATGACACCTAAATGATTAGAAATTCTGATCCGATGTTAGAAATATTATTTTAGAAGCGTGTTTTTAATTTTATAATTTTTGGATTTAACTAGAACATTTAGAGAATTTCCAAAGGTTGAAAAATGATTTATTTCTGGTTTTAATTATTAATAATAATTAATTTATGGTTTGGCCTTGAAATCTTTATATGTTAAAGAAGATAATAAATTGGACTTATCATGATTTTTAGGGATTTTTTCCATGTGTTTATGATTTAATATGAATTGTTCGAGCTAGAAAGGCTTAATTTGTATATTTAAATATTGATATAAATGCAAGGTTTGCTAAAACTTTGGAAACGATAAATATGCTTCTTGGTTTTCTAGAAAATATTTTAATAAGGTGTGTTATCTAATAAGGTTTAGATAAATAATTAGAGTTTGGTGAAAAGAAACATTTTTAATGATAATAAAACAGTTTTCCCATTAATTACAACCTTCTAGTGCCGAAGTTCATGATGTTGCCCCTATCTTAATGCGGCCATGGTGCTCGATGTTAACTACAAGCAATGCATAGGGTATCAACTTAGGTTGATAAGGAATGCATCGGTTTGGTAGAAGTAGAAAGCCAACAACAACGTAGACATCGTGTTCTTCGAAGTGGATAAGGCCTTTTGCGTTAACTTGTTGATGCCGCACTTTACTATGCCGCCTACTGTCTATGACGTCACCAATCCTAATTGTTTTGAAGTGGATTATAAGGGTGATAATGATGCCGTATGTTTTAAATATATTGCCTTAGACTTTATAGGCCTATGCCACTTTTATTAACTTTGATAATATATGATACCATGCTTTATCACTTCGACCTTAATCCTTGCAACCAATTTTTAAGATGGCGATGGTGCAATATATATTGAGTTCTACTCTAATGTAGCCGCTAATTTTCCCTAAGGAAATGACGTCGATATTTAACTACGTCGAATCTATACATTTAGGACTTATTCCTATGCAAGTTATGTTTTATATCCTATGACGTCAACACCCTATGAAGTGCGACGTCCCTATTATCGATCATATGGCCTTATGTTTTCAAAGTTAAAGGATTAAACATATTTAAAGGGACAAAGACGGTTAAGGATGATAAGGTCACCGACGTTATAAATTTAATGGTTTTATTAGCGTTGGCTTACGGCTAATATTTTAAGGGGCAAAGACCCTCGTCGACTATGTTGTTACCATGTTTTATCAACATAAAAGCTTTATATTGTTTTGGCTCTATAGCCTATGGTCTTGTAAGGCGATGACCTTAAATGACTTCAAACTTCATCAATATTACATTGTAAAAACATGTATCATGGAATAATTATTTTGGATAAAGTAAAAGGCCATATTTTCCTCGTTTTAAAAGTATGATTTCAAGGGTTAAACCATTTGTAAAGTTGCGTTTCAAAGACATACAAAGGGTATTTAGCTAAAAATATTACAAAAAAGATTAGTGTTCTTATCACATTGGATCAACTGTGACGGGAAGAATTTAATCGAAGAATAGAAAACAAAATGAAACTGGGGTAGGGTCGCGCCCTATACATTAGCTAGTAGCCCCTAGCTAATATAAGTCCTAAATTCCAATGTGTAGGGCTTTGTCGTGGGAAAGTCTAAAAGTAGATTTATGCACAAAAAGGAATATACACAAAAGAGATAGGATATTGTGAGCCCGCAAAACCATTAGAATCAGTTGGCCCTAGAAATAGAAGTTTTGGACAGACCATTTAGTTGTCTTCTAATAATAGGTTAGATAATTTGACATATCTGGTAGGCCTGAGTCAGCCATAGGCTTTTGGTTAGCCAAAGAAAACTATGATGTTAGGATGGACGGTCCATTGATTCAGATAGATTGTTTATGATTACCAATGTTTTATGCATGCACATTATTGTTTATTTTAACCTGTTTGGTTGTAGGACTTTGTCTTGCAAAAGATATATTTTTCAAAAGGGGATTAGGGAGGGGAAAACCCGTTTCGCTCAGCAGCATGGTCTCACTAAATATCTATAAACCAAGATGGCTTATTATTATTCACGCCGGGCTTTATGTCTAACTCGAAGTTTACGTTTTTCCACTTAAATTCTCGGGCGCTTCAAATTTGACTTGAGTAGGTCGAAAGTAAGGGTCTTTACAGGTTAACTAGTTTTTGGCGAATAAAGCTTCTAGAGATGTTCCAGAGGCAAAGCTAACTATGTAAGCGTCTATTTATTACTATTACCCGCTATAACAGTTATTGTATGAATGTATTGACAATAGATGTATCTGCCTATTTAGTAACTTTTATTAACCAATGGGGCATCTTCGTATATGCTCTTGGAGTATTTTGTAAGAACTATATTTTATCTAAACCTGGACAACGTTTTGGATTATGTACTGAATATGAAGTTAGGACTTTGAAATGAAATGTGAAAGTTTTCTTTGAATTTTTTAGAAATTATTTCATATTCTTGTGCATGTGATATTATTGATTGTAACACCCCATATTTTTATAACATTATTTAGAATAATTAAATGGGTAAATTAAATAAATAACATGGAGATTAATAGTTGATAATTGATTAGCTAAGGGTAGTCGTTCCATGTTAAGGTGCAAATTAAAATGAAATAATCTAAGCTAATGTGTTAGGATATGAGAAGGGAAATATGGAAAATAGGTGGAGCTTATACCTTAAACCCTTCGGAGATAGAATGCTCACGTTCATTTCAATTTACTCAAAGTAAAAATTCTAAGGCTGGCCACCATTATCATTCTTAAGAAGAAGATTAAAGCAAGGATTCAAGAGAAAGAAGATAATCAACTTAATCAACATCTAATCTCATATCTTTATCTCAAAGCTAAGCTGAATTATTACCACATCCCATATTCTTTTGGTTTTCGGTTTTAAGATTAAGATCCAAAATGTTTTTACAAGTAATTTCCATGTTTTGAGGATTACAAGTTATATGCATGTTTGTTGGTGAATTATGCATGTTCATACTTGTTTTTAAATGATATTTTTGATATGAAAACCCTATTAAATGATATCCAAATTCCTTGAAAATATAATTATAGGTTGGAAATGAAATTTCAAAGAAGGGTTTCAATTTTCATAATTTTTTGAATTAAGGAGGATTTAATATTAATTTTCTAGTGAAGGAAATTGTTTATCGGGTTATAAATTATTTACGGCTAAAATAATTATTATTTGGGGTTGAAAATTATATATGTTAGGCAACATATTAAACTAGATTTTCTATGATTTTTTCTAGAAATTTCCTAAGTGTTATAAAATTATTTAAGGTATAGGGACTTAAATGTCTTATATATTTAATTAAGGAGAATATGCATTTTGTAAAATAAAATGATTATTAAATTTAGAAATTAGTGGCAGCACAATTTTGAAAAGAATTTGTTAACCAATGAGAATTTGATAAACAAAGGCAGGTTACTTGAAAAGTTATCCTTTCAAGTAAAAAAAGAAATCATACTTTTATTACGTTTTAGCCTATTATAGCAGTAAACATTCTGACCCAGACCTTCCGACAAGGTCGAGAGGTTCATAGCTTTTGACAAGCTCAAATCAATGCATATGGAATCAAGTTACCTAGTACATAATGAATTGGACAAAGCCGAAGGGTTCTTAGTCGAAAGGTTGATGGCCAAAGAGGTTGGGATATGTTTGTTTTGTAAACCAAAAGCTTTCACTTGCTTTGCTTTCGAATTAGAACTTTCGACTTGGTTTCTTTCGACCAGGTCAAAATGTTTAAAAGAAAGGTTTTAAACCTTCCGACACAGTCGAAAGTTTACTACCGCTTTGTCTTGTTTTGATCCTTCCGACAAAGTTGAAAGGTTTACACTGATTGATTTCGAGAGGTTTTCTTATTTTTAAAACCAGTCGCTTCTCCCAATGCTTTTGAAAGAGAGCTTTCAACTTAGGTGATTTTTCCTTGTTTTGTAAATTGAAGTATAGCCCAAATCTTTCAAAAGAGTTGTTTTAAAAGATATGTTTAAAGCTTTCGAAGTAGACCTTTCGACTTGGTCGAAAGAGTGTTTCCAATGGAGTCGAAAGGTTTTAAAAGAAAGTTTCCACTTGTTTTAAATGGAACCCAAAGAGTTTTCAGAAGGTTGTGTTTAAGAAGAGTAAATGCTTTCGAAAGGATTTGTTTATTGAATGGTTTTAAAAGGGTCGAAAGCAAAGCTTTTGAAAGGGTCAAAAGCAAAGCTTTCGATGGAGGCGAGAGGTAACCTTTTCAAAGAGGTCGAAAGGTAGCTTCTGAAAAGGTCGAAAGGTTTTTTCTAAATGATTTTGGAAGGTTTTAAATGGAAGGGTGTCCAAAGGTTTTCTAAGCATTGTTTAAGTTGTTTTAAATAGGATGTCTAAGGTTTATAGCATTCGAAATATTTGAGTCTCAATAGTTTCGAAAGGTTTGAACCTCAATGGTTTCGAAAGGTTTGATTTTCAAAGGGTTTGAGCGTACCAATGAAAACTATAAATGAATATAACCTTAGTTAGGGACACTAATGAAAATAGGTTACTCATGGGGCTAACATTAGACAATTAAAATCATATGGCTAACGTGAGATAATTAGATTCATGGGGCTAGCATGAATCAAGAGGCAAAATGATGGGTTCATGGTCATCCTAGGAAAACTATGTGATGAGAGATGGAAAGTCTACATCAACTTAAAATCATGGGGCTAACATGAGACATATAAAATCATAGGGCTAGCATGAGATAATTAAGTTCATGGGGCTTTCATGAATCAAGTGGTAAAATGATGGGTTCATAGTCATCCTAGGAAAACTATGTGATGAGAGATGGATAGTCTACATCAACTTAAGTAAAAAGAATATGTAATAGGTAGTCCCTCTTTGATGTAATTAAACTTCAATTGGGGATGGGAAATACTAATGTTTTCTTCAAGTATGCATATCACCTTATTGTTTTATAAGTATATGTTTTAACCATTATGGATGCAGGAGCACAGCATATGGTTTTATAAAAGATTTAGCAAAGGATAAGTTTTAAAAGTATGTTAGTGAGGGAAAACCCGTTCCGCTAATCGGCGTGGTCTCACTTAACATAATTGAACGGGGATGCATAACATTATTCACACCAAGCTTTTTGTCTGACTCAAAGTTTATGTTTTCCTCTTAAACTCTCGAGTGCTCAAAATTGATTTGAGTAGGCTGAAGGATTAAGGTCTTTTCAGGTTTAGTAAGATGACGAATAAGATACCGGAGGCATTCAGGAGGCAAATGGATAACTTGCAGTTCTTCTATGTTTCGATGTATTTCCACTGTGATTGTATTAGGTCTATTATGACCATAGGATTCTGATAAACCAATGGGATATCTACATATACCGCTCTTAGCGTATTTTGTAATAACTATATCTTAACTGTGCCTAGAAACAATTTGGGATTTTGTGTAGTGAATGTGAAATAATTTTATTTTGAAATGTAATGAAGTAAATATGGTTTTGTATCTGTGTTTTATTTCGTATTCAAATGCTTCAGATATTATTGATACCATTAACATAGCCGTATTTAGTCATTGTAAGTTAATACTATGGATAAGTGCAACATCTATAACGCATAGCTTTAAGCCTCCAGTTAGGGGATGTTACATCTTGGTATCAGAGCACGGTTTATGAAATACTTTAACTAAAAATGATTTTTTAAAACATAATCCTTAGAAATTAGAGTTAAGATCGTGGTATGGGATAACGTTATAGTAACGTACTTGTATTTGCTATACATATAAGTATACGCTATATCTCTAGTGTCCTATCTTATTTAGACCATTCAACTATATCTCTTGAGGTTTGAATACAGATATGGAAGAAAGAATAGGTAGAGTAAATCTTGGAGGAAATAGCACCATCACTAATGGAAATACCTGACCAAATGCTAGAAGAGGTCCCGATCAGGCTCAAGCTGAAAATGTGGGTACTGGGGTTCCTCAAGTGGATAAGGGAGCCTTGTATCAGTTGTTGGCAAACCGTTTGCAAGCAAGAGCCACTGGGAATATTGGTGGAGCAAATCATGTAGTTCCAATTGGATATAACTAGATAAGCTGAGGAAAGACTATATCAGTTTGGGTGGAGTGCCATTTGCTGGAATGGAGGATTTTGTTGAAGTGGAGAATTGGTTGTTGAACTGTGAAAGGATTTTTACGGATCCAACCATGAATGATGGAGAGAAGAGAGGCTAGCCTCGAGACAATTGCAAGGTTTAGCACTTTATTGGTGGAACGGTGTAATGGCTGTAGTGCCAGAGGAAGAGTTAACTTGGGCTGACTTCAGGAGGAGGTTTGAGTAGAGATTCTTGTTTGAGGTGGCCAAGTCGGCGTTAATGAGGAAGTTTGTGGATCTTGTCCAAGGAGAGATGTCTGTGATCGAGTATGATGCTAGGTTTGATGAGCTATTTCGATATGGTTATGCTTTGGTTGACACACATGTCAGAAGGAATGAGAGATTCATTAGAGGATTGTGGCCAGAGCTAGGTAGAGTGACTATGGCCCATTTACGAGATCCTTCTAATGTGGTAGTGGAAATGGCCATGAGGAAAGCTTGATGTTTCGGCTAGGTCGAAGCCAGTTGAATTCGATGGTCCTCAGGGGAAGAAGAGGAAGTTCTTCAAGAAGAAAGGCACTCAGAGAGAAGGAGCCGGGAAGAAAGAGAAAGCAGATAAAGTTTGCTACAAGTGTGATAAGAAGGGTTGCTATGCTAATAAGTGTCGTTCGGGAGATGGGAAGTCGGTTGTGGGGAAGCAGAATGTACAATGCTACAATTGCAACTAGTTAGGGCATTACAAGAATAAATGTCCAAAAGCCGCTAAGGCAGGAAAAGGGAAGGACTTTGCTTTGGAGCTTTCATCCTCCAAAACCAATTGTTGCCGAGAAGGGAAAGTCTGTGATGGAAGGTACACTTTTGATCCATGGCATACCAGTTAGGTTATTGTCTGATACCGGAGCATCTCATTCTTTTATTTCTTGATGTTTGGTAGATAAGCTTATCCTAGAACCCTCATATATAATTACTTCCTTAAGGGTTGCAAATCCGATAGGAAGGTATACAACGCTTGGGATGAGGTGTGACCATTTAGAGTATGATTTTCTAGGCCATAATTTTGATTAATGTTTTCATATGTTTGACTTCGGGGGATTTGGGATGGATTGGTTAAGTAAATATGATGCTAGGATATTTTTCCATGACAGGAAAATATCATTTAGTCACCCTGATAGTAGTGATCGGAAAGTTAATACCTTGGAGAACCCTAGTTGTGAAGTGAATGCTTTGCTGGGTATCATGGAGTTAGAAGATGAGTTGCGTCTAGTCTTTGTAGTTAGAGAATTTGCTGATGTGTTTGAGCCGATAGTTGGATTGCCATCGAAACAAGCCATAGAGTTTTGGATTGATTTGGTGCTTGGAGCAGAACCTCTGAGTAGGCCTCCAAGCAGGATGACACCTACAGAGATGAGAGAGTTGAAGGTGCAATCAGTGGATTTGGAAGGCAAGAGTTTTATCTGACCAAGTAGTTCACTATGGGGGGTTGTCACTGTATTTTCTAAGAAGCTGGATGGATCATTGAGGCTATGTATCGATTATCGTAAGTTGAATGAGAAGACGATAAAGAACCGATATCCATTATTGAGGGTTAATGATTTGTTCGATTAGTTAAGTGGAGCCAAGGTATTTTCTCAGTTGGATTTGGAAATGGGCTTTCATCATCTTAGAGTGGCGGAGGAAAGTATTCCTTTGATGGCGTTTAGGATGAGGTATGGATCGTATGAATGGTTAGTTATGTCGTTCGGACTAACTAATGCACCGACATTCTTTGTGGATTCGATGAATAGAATTTTTCGAGAACACTTGGATAGATTTGTATTGGTATTCAAAGATGATATTTTGATATACTCTAAGGATGAGAAGGAGCATGAAGTTCATCTTAGAGTTGTGCTCGAAACATTGAGGGAGCATCAGTTGAAGGCTAAGTTTTCAAAGTGTCATATTTGGAAGAAGTAAGTGAAGTTCCTTGGTCATGTCGTCTTAAAGAAAGGGTTGTCTATAGATCCAACTAAGATTGAGGCGGTGAATAATTGGAAGAGACCAGAGACAGTGGCCGAGATAAAGAGATTTCTTGGATTGGCTAGATATTATCGAAGGTTTATCAAGGATTTTTCACGGATAGATGCACCGATGACCAAGCTTACGCGAAAAGATGTGAAGTTCATATGGACAAATAAGTGTAAGGAAGCATTCTTGAGCTTGAAACACTTATTGACCCATGCACCATTGTTAATGGTTCTAGAGGAGAATCAATATTTAGTTTTTTATATTAATGCGTGTGGAACTGGATTGAGAGCTATGTTGATGCAAAGAGGTAAAGTGATTGCTATGCTTCTTGATAGCACAAACCACATGAAGTTAGGTATCCTACGCATGATTGGAGTTAGTTGCCGTTATATTTGCTTTGAAGGCGTGGAGGCATTATCTTTTGGGAGGGCGATTTGAGCTTTATACTGACCATAAATCGTTGATGTATTTGTTCTCTCAGAAGGAGCTGAACATGATACAACAGAGATGGCTGGAGTTTATTGATGCTTATGATTTTTAAATTGAATACACACCTGGAAAAGGAAATAAGGTGGCGGATGCACTCAGTCCGAAACACCAGAATGCAGTATTGGCTATGATTGCCGAGTGGAATGATATGGAAGCATTATCAGCTTGTAGTGTGCAGTTTAGATCCGACGTAGTTTCAAGCACAGGAAGTGATATGTTATCTTATTTAGAAGTTCCAACCAGTAATGATTGAGAAGATAGCTTCTAAGCAAGAGGAGCAACCAAGTTTGGTTGAATGGATCAAAAAGTTGAAGGAAGGAAGGGAGAGCGATGACGTAAAGGATTTCAGTCTTGACCAAAATGGGTGGTTGACGAAGAAAGGAAGGTTGTTTGTTCCAAATGTAGGAGACATGAGGAAGGAGGTTATGGATGAGTTCCATCTTTCAATGTTCACTATCCATCTAGGAGGAATGAATATGTATCAGGATATGAAGAGAAATTTCTTCTGGGAAGGTATGAAACGGGACATTGGTGTATGTGTTAAGTAGTGCTTGAATTGCCAAGAGGCAAAGGTTAAACACCAGAAGCCTAGTGGATTGATCCAAACTTTAGAAGTTCCGTTATGAAATGGGATTCTATCTCTAAGGATTTTATTGATGGGTTGCCAAGATCTAGTAGATGAAATGAAAATATGTGGGTCGTAGTAGATAGACTGACTAAGAGTGCCCATTTCATTCCGGTAAAGTCAACTAGGATGGCACTTATTTTGGCGAAGTTATTTATGAAGAATGTAGTTAGACTGCACGGGATTCCTATTAGTATTGTCAATGATAGCGATTATTTGTTTACTAGTGAGTGATAGCGATTATTTGTTTACTAGTGAGTTCTGGAAAAGTCTACAGGAAGCATTAGTAACCAAGCTCAACATGAGTACCAGTTACCATCCATAGACTGATGGTCAAACTGAAAGAGTTAACAAAATCTTGGAAGATTTGTTAAGAGCTTATGTATTGGATTTCAAGGGATCATGGGAGGGCCATCTTTATCTAGTCGAGTTCTCCTATAATAATAGTTATCAGACTAGTATTGGGATGGCACCGTTTGAAGCTTTGTATGGAAGACCGTGCAAATCTCAAACTTGTTGGTTAGTGACTGGAGCTAGATTGGTTCTTGGTCCAGATTTGGTAAAGGAAGCCATGGAGAAGATTGAGTTGATCCGAGTTAGGATGAAGGAAACTCAATATAGGTTGAAAAGTTATGCTGATAGAATAAGGAAGCATTTGGAATTTTCATTTGGAGACTATGTGTTTATTAAGGTTTCACCGATGAAGGGTGTGATTAGATTTGGGAAATCAGGAAAGTTTACACCTAGATTCACTGGTCCTTTTCGTATTATAGAGAGGATCGGGAAACTCACTTATAAAGTAGAGTTACGAAGTAGTTTAGCTGGAGACCATAATGTTTTCGATGTTTCCATCTTAAGAAATGTGTTAAAGACCCAAAGATTACCATAGCACCAACAACGTTGGAAGATTTAATAGTAGACCCAAATTTTACCGTAGTTAGAAAACCGATTCAGATTGTGGCTAGAGATGAGAAGAAGTTGTGGAATAGGACAGTCAAGTTAGTAAAGGTTCAATGGAGTGACGATGCAAGAGACTGTACTAGGAAGATGGAGAACAGGATTCGAAGCACTTACCCTGATTTATTTGATGTTATGTTTTACCTTTGATTGTTGGTTGTATGCCTTATTGTAATTTCGAGAACGAAATCCTTTAAGGTGAGGAGTCTGTAACACCCCATATTTTTATAACATTATTTAGAATAATTAATTAGGTAAATTAAATAAATAAAGTGGAGATTAATAAGTTGATAATTGATTAGTTAAGGGTAGTCGTGCCATGTTATGGCGCAAACTAAAATGAAATAACCTAAGCTAATGTGCTAGGAAATGAGAATGGAAATATGGAAAATATATGGAGCTTATACCCTAAACTCTTAGGAGATAGAATGCTCACGTTCATTTCATTTTATTGAAACTAAAAATACTAAAAATGACCACCATTATCATTCTCAAGAGGAAGATTAAAGCTAGGGTTCAAGAGAAGGAAGATAATCAACTTAATCCTTATCTAATCTCCCATCTTATATCTCAAAGCTAAGCTGAATAATTACCTCAACCCGTATTCTTTTGGTTTTCGTTTTAAGATTAAGATCCGAAATGTTTTTGCAAGCAATTTCCATGTTTTGAGGATTAGAAGTTATATGCATGTTTGTTGGTGAATTATGCAAGTTCATACCTCTTTTTAGATGATACGTTTGATATGAAAACCCTATTAAACGACATCCAAATGCCTTGAAAATTTAAATATAGGTTGGAAAAGATATTACAGAGAAGGTGTGACGACCCGACTTCCTACGTACAGGAAGTCGTATCATCATGAAGAAAGAAAAGGGATAGAAAAGAGAAAAGAAAGAAGAGAAAGAAGAAACAACATCAGAATCTCAACAGCGGAACGAATAAATTATATTAATCACATAAGTATTTCATAATGTACAACATCAACCAGAGTTACACAGATAATACATCACATAATAGACAGTTATAAACACCTGTCTAGTTATACAACTCAATAAACAATACAACACAGAGATACCAACACAGCGGAACACTATATATAATCTACAACGCAGAAGTCTCCTGCTCCATTGCTCCTCCAGAATTTGTCAAAGCTAACCTGAATCCCTTGGTTACTCGTAAAAATTTGAGTACCCAAGAGTTTAGGAAAAACAGAAATAAATTCGGGGTCAGACATGGGTCTGGTGTGAGTAAAAGGTTAAAGTTGCTTAATCTTGAAAACCTTTTGAAACAAAAGGTATCACGTAAGACTTCCCACACATAAACATGGGTAAGTTTTTACCTTACGCTAACCAAAACATTTTATATGAAATTCAGTGATATTATAATAGGTCTAGGGTTTTCAAGTAAAATACAGAAATAGCTGAAATGCTTACATCTCACATTCCAACATAGTTGGTCACAACTAATACGCATGACACTTACTGGAGATTGGATTAGATACAATGGCAGGGCTACCGGGGTACCGCCCATCACAGTACGTGGCCTAAGTCAATGTACCGAGGATCACTCCTGACCCCCTACAACACAAGGCCGGAACCATTCCTTGCTGAAAAGTCCCGAACAAGATAACCCCGCGGTTGTAGCTAGAAACCGCCTACACAGCCGAATAAAAAAGGGACATCTAGAAAGGGGTATATCTCATCCTGCTTGGGCATGACCCACCTAACCTTGCTGCACATCCTCTGTTTTAGTCATTCCCACTTGATGAGGCTTGAGGCTGCGATTACCCTTAGAGAACACATCTCTTAGAATGCTCATCGTCCACCTGACGATGTTCTGAAAGCATTCAATCCATACAAGTTCGTTACGGGTTCGAACGAAACCGAAGGCATTATCTCGTTGCACTCATTTTGGAATCATCCTCAGAGTTAACGATGATAACCCTTGCACTCTGAATCTTCATCTTCACTTCAGATTCATGACCTATCGTTAATTTGGATCGATGTGGTTTTCGGATATCCAAATCTGGAAACCCAATCCCGGTCTCATCGAAATCCAAAACGCCATCTTCTAAGGCCAAGTTGTTTTAAAGTTTAAAACAATTCAATTCAATATTATCTATACACACACAAATAGATAATTCACAATATCATAATAGATAATCTACATTATCATCAACAATAGATATATTATCATCACAAACAGATAATCTACATTATCATTATACTTAAATCAAGCATCCATTTTACACAGCATAATTTATCTCATATCTGAGATCTCAAACCATTCAAGGTAAACAATATCATCTATCCATACATATGCAATGATTAGTAATCACACCATATATAATTGATTTAAAATGAATTAAATTAATTACTTGCATCTCTAATTAATTTAAAGTAAATTAAACTAAGTACTTCACCATTATTAAACTTGCTTATATCATTATTAATTAATTTATCAATCAATTAATAAATCATTCACTAATTATTCATTTAATTAATCACCCTTGATTAATTAAGTTTTAAATACATTCAAGTATTTACCCTTTAATTAATTTCACAAATTAATTACCCTTAACCTAATATAGAAATTAAACTTTAAATTACTAACATTAATTATATTACTGCTTAATTAATTACATTAATAAATCCTTTCAATTATTAATTATTTCCTAATAAATCTATTCTAAATTACATCATTAATTATAATAATTTATGATCTCTAATTACATTTTCTATTTAAATTAATTACATTAAGTAATTAATCTTCAATTTAACCAAATTGTTAATCACCCCTGATTAACCTCATTCAGTAATTAACTACCCTTAATGACTTCATAAAATAAATAAATTATTCCTTAATTTATTATCTCTAATTAACCCTTTTATTAATTGTAGAAAGTAATTATACTCAAATTACTTTCACTATTAAATCATCCTCAGTTAATTACATCTAGTAATTATCATTAATTACTTCCCTAAGTAATTATACTTACCACATCATCAAATGTTTATTTAAATTAATTAAACTTGATTAATTAACTTAAACAATTCATATTAACCTTAATTAATTACAATGAGTAATTAATTCCTTAATTACTTCCATTAAGTAATTATACTTAAACAATTTACAATTGATTATCTTTAAATTAATTAATCTAATTAATTATTAAAAATTAATCACATTAATTAATTATTAAATAATTCTAGTTAATGACCTTCATTAATTATTAACAATTCTTTAATTACTTTTTTAAAGTAATTATCTAAGATTTATCATTTTTAATTACAAATTAATTTTATCTTTAATTATCCATAAATAAATCCTTAATTATTTAATTAATTAAGTGTTAACTGTAACTTCATTAATCCTTAATTAATTTATTAATTAATTACTATCATTAATTTGAATTCAATCTTATTTAATTAATGATCCTTAATTACCAATTAATTTATCCTAAATTAATTTGCTTAAACCTTAATTAACTAAATTAAACTCTTAATTACTAAATTAATCCAAATCATTAATTAATTAAATAAATTAATTATCCATTTTAATTATATTAAAAATTTGATGAATCCAAATCATTACATTCTATTTATCTTTAAGTTAAAACATTTTTATTACTTAGTCAAGGTATTTAAAAAAATGTGCTTCCAAATTTACTTTAAATTTCATTTTAAATTTAAGATTTAAAATGAATATAAACTTAACTTTAACAAAGTTTAAAACACAAACCTAAACCCTTTTAAATTCTCATGTTGAAGAAATATTTATTTTATAAAGAGGTTTTAAAAGAATTTAAAACCAAATTTGCATTAAAATCTAAATCAATTTTTAAAAAGACACTTTAGCAAATCAATATTGTTTAAATCATTTTATATTTTAAAACTTCCATCTATTTCAAATCTGGAATACATATTAAATTTAGATTCCAGATTTAAACTTAGATTTTGAAAACTTTAATTATTTTTAAAACTTCATTTTAAAATTCTAACTATTAAATCATTTTTTTTAAAGTAGTTAAACAATTTGAAGTTTAAACTTAATTTATTTTGAGCTGAGCTTTAAACATAACTTGAACTAGTTAAAAACTTGGATTTAAACTTGTTTAAAACTTGCTTTGCATTTAAACTAGCCTTTACATTTTATTTTAAATTTTTGAAATAGGGCATCAGGTTTCTTGAAAAAAAACTGAAGCCACCCAAACAACCCGAGACAAACTATATTTCCCCCAAGAAAATCCCTAGGTTACTTCGAGTCCCACACTCGAATCACTCGAGTTAAACTCGAACAACCTCCCCTGCTCTCAAAACTAAACCAAAACACAGCCAAAATGAACTGAAGGCAACCATGCACGAGCACGTGCACGGTAGCTCCGGCCATCATGGGCCAACGTCGACACCCATACCCAGTCGCCGACCACCTTCTCCGACGAACCCACCACCCAGATCGCCGGTATCCCCATCGAAATAAAATAAAGCCTCTCGAATGAAACCTGGAAACATCTCGAGCAACATCACCTCAAACATGTCATCCCCTTGTTCTCGCCGCTCCGACCACATGAAGGGCTACAACTCCGGCCTCGACTCCATCTACTACCCTGCTACCAATCCCTAAAATCTAGTAACACTCGATCAATCGTAGAACATGCGGTTGATCGAAAAACTATGCCAAGTTAAACTAGGGTTAAGAAAATAAAACTTCCACCATCATCATCACAGAGATCGGAACACCAAACTGAAAATTTTCCTCCGCTCACCGATCATTCATTTACCTCCAGAATGATTCACGACCTTCCAAATTCTAGAGATCATCAGAAATCTCTAAAATTCTAATTTCCGGTTAAACCAGAAATACACACAAACCCCATAACTAAAAACTTCCAATTTAGTTATTTAAAAAAATAAAAATTTAGTATTAGTATTTGATTCAGAAACTTGAATTTATAATCTATGACAAATTACTTTTGACTTAATTTAAGATTTCACTGTGTTTTATATTTCCAGAACAATACTAAGTTATTTTAATTAACTATATTTTTAAACTAACATTTATGATATAACAATCATATTTCATTTGTAACTTAAATCTTAACAAAGCCTAGATCAAGAGATAAGAAAATATAAAATCAAATTTGAACTAGAAAATTTAAACAGAGGTGTCTACAGGTCTTTAACAATATGCAGATATCATATTTCACAAATACACCAATTTCAAAAATAAATAAACACAAACACATGATAATCTTCAGGCATAAATCAAGCAACCATATAGAAATATACTTAAGCGTTTTAAAATGTACTCACAATTTTTGAAAAGAAGAACAGAGCTCCTTATTTGAAAAACAACAGGCTTGATTTTTTTTTCTTTTCATCAAATCTTCTTGCTTTGGTTTAAATAAATGATGCTTCAGTTTGTAAAAATGGAAATGCTTGCTTATTCTCTGGTTTGCTTATTTTTGATGAATGAAAAGGAATTGGAAGATATGTACATATATAGAGAAGAGTTTTACAGTGTGGTGTTCTGGGTTTGAAATGTTGTCTGGTACATTTTTTTTCTTATTTAATAAACATAGGTCAGAAATCATCTTTATTTAGGAGGCTGAGATGATCTTCAAAACAAATCGAACTGACTTGTTTATGTTAGCATTGAATGCTCAAGTACTCTATGTTTTTATTTTATACTTATCTTTTTTTTTTTTACTTGCCTAGCATATTTATTTACAGGCCTATACATATATTTTTACTTTGTTCATACTCTTGGATTTCTTTTTTACTTTACTTTGCTTCTTGCCAGCATATTCACTTACAGGTTTTACTCCTATTTATACCAACCTGGTTTTGCTTTTTACTTAGTTTGTTTATGTACTTCATGAATATAGATATAAAGTAGTTTTAGTTATGTTATAAAATTTTAACTTATGAATTTAGTTTATGCTTATTTCTATTTATCTTTCATTTTTTTAACCTAAACTATCAAATACTAAATTTACATTTCTATTTATTTTTATACTTATGTTTTGTAACCATTATTTGATTTATACTATGCTTAATATTTATAAAGTTTATTTTATTTTAAACATTTTTGAAAGACTTCATTTTGAATTTTCAAATCATAGCTTTCCAAAATACATAAATATATATAAATAAATTGTAACGACGGGAATTTTTCGCGCTCGAAAATCGACATCCATACTTTACATCGTACTCGAATGTCGTAGATTCGACCGTTCAAATCCGAGTCGCCGGAGCTTATAACAATATTAAGTAAACAACACAGCGGAATAAAAAATAATACATTGATATACAACTTTGATACATTATCTGCTATAACAGATGATCCAATAGATATCAAAATACATCAGAGATATGACACAATAAAATAGCAGCTGAAAAGAAGAATAGGTAACATCTAGCAGCGGAACAATATAACTCTAAGATAGTCTTCAAAAGAGAACTCCAAAACCGCAACTCCCGACTCCAAGAACCAATCCAGCAATAGCTCGAACTCCCAATAATGATGCACCAAGCTAAGCAAGACTGGTGTGATCCAAAGACTGAACTAACTCCAAATAATCCACTACATCTGACTATTTGAAAAACCCAACTCTTGACTGCTCGTGTAGAAAATAATGAGCACCCAGAGTTTAGGAAAGAAACAATAAACTCTGGAACAGTCGTGGGACTGGTGTGAGCAACAAAAACAGTTTATCTTTTAAAACAATCAACAAAAGATTTTAAAGTCAATTCACAATGCTTTTTGAAAATGTAACCACCATAAGACCTCCCGCCACACACAATGCAAACGCAGACTTGGAGGAGATTTCTTCTTATGTTAGTCAAAGATGCTTACGACGCAAAATCAAATCATTTGATTATTATTATTAGTGCATAGTGTAGAAAACATTTCGAAAGTAGAATATAAATCTTAGCCAGCATAGGTACCATTATATTATGCCCGCTATAGCTACCATATTAGATGGAAGGTTCTACAACTAATACCTTACAAGGCTTGTATTGTTTCTTTGGATTTCCAGCAAATGGTCAGGCCAAGGAACTTCCCATTTCCACATGAGAACGCCTCTGGAAGGACGTCCCCGAGAACCTAACCGGATCTCTGCCAGCACAAGGCCGGGTTACCCCTAACTGGGTAACTACTGACACGAGTATGCCATCCCCCTATAGTAAACGACCTTTTCTCGGGATCCCGATAACCAACAACCACAAAGTAATAAATTCGCAGTAACCACATAGGTTAAATATCTGGGCTCCATACCATGATACCACCTCTATCCAGAAGGAAATGCACATACCCTAAGGGGCGCTACCCCCAATAACCTTGCTGCATCTTTCCTGTTTCGACCATTCCGGGGTGTGAGGTTCGACGAAGTCACGTCCACAAAGCTATGCTTTGGTACAAAGCCATGCTTTGGGTCAACAAATGATCAAAGTAATGATCACAAAGATAAATTATCAAATAAATGATCATATCACAAATGATCAAACAATGATCATTTCACAGCAACACTCAGCATGTCACATTACCAAATTGGGAATATATCGCTGATAACCATCAACTACATAACCTCTGATCTCGTACGTCTCAGAGAAGGGTGTTTGTGACAGCCCTGGTTAATCAAGTATGTAGAAATTTAGGTCATTTGAATTTTTATTTTAAAAAAAAAGATATATAAATAAATAATTAAATAAACTAATATATAAAAACAGTTTTCTGAAATATATGTTTATACTGTGAAGATGTATGTGGTGGTGCATGTGCACATTGTTGCAGTGTACAAATTAGAGCAAGCAATTCAGTAAGAATCTTGCAAGGAAAAAAAATATATACAACAATATAAATAAGTACATAAATAAATCAGTGCATGACCATCAAGTATGTATGCATCATAGCTGAATGAAATGCATGAATATCCTGAGAAAATTTTAGCTCTAACTTTCATAGCATGAGTGAAAACATAGTAGTTTGTGTGGGTAGAGAAAATATACACACATAGGGATACACATGCATGTACCCAGTAGTTAGCAGAAACACACACCTAGCTGGCCGTTCAAATAAAAATTATATGCATAACTATCACCCAGAAAAGACAAGGAATGCCTGAGCCAAAGAAATCATGCATGAAATGTGTGAAAGAACTTTGCCAAAAAGGGTTAAGACAGGGAAAAAGGAGAACTGCAGGGAGAGGGTAAACTGTTGGGTGAAATTAGGAAATAATGATGGAATTTCTGATGAAAATAAATTACCTAACTAACCTTAAAACCCTAACAACTCCACTATATACCATACTATCTCCTACGGGTGCACATTGGAAGGCCAGAAATCAAAACACAGAAAAGGGAAGTAAGCAACAGGTTAAGGAGAAAAAATGACAAACTTGAATCAAGACCTAGGAAGAAGAAACATGGTGAGTAAATCCTCACTTGGCAAGGCATTAAGACCTTTGGAAGGCAGCCATAAAAACCTTTAGCTTATCTTGATTTTTCCTGTGATGTTTATATGCATTTTAGTTGACAATTTCCTGTAGTTTCTGGGCTTTGTGTTTTGCAGTGCTTTGTTACTATTTAAATTATGACTTGATTGCACATGTTAATTTAATGATAGCATGATAATAACTGACTTACTGGTGGAATTCTAAGTTTGAGAAAATATTTTTGGTTTAAGTATATACTAGCAAGAAAAGTAGGGTGCAAGGCAGTAAGGGGAAGGGAATCCTCTGGCTTATGTCTTGCATTTGAAAAGATGATTGAGATACATTGGAAGTTCCACATGTTAAATCTTGATGCATCATAGGGTACCCTCTGGAAATAAGGTTATTGAGAAAATACATTATAATGCATGGGATGGCTACAAGGACCTTATTACTAGAGAACCCTAGTAGCATTCCATTTGGAAATGCTCTGAGTTATGCTTCAACCAAAAATATGTTTCTGCAGGAAATTAACTTGAAATGACTTTCAAATATGAGTGATGGTTGAATACATGGGTTACTGAATGGTTGATGGATGTGTAAAAACTACTTGTATGCATAGATTAGGGGCACAATAGGGTGGGACATGACACTGCATAGGCAATAAGGGGTCATGGGAAAGAATTTAGTAATTAAACTCAAGGCATGGGTCACCTCTATCAGGTTGGATATGAGAAAGGGGGTATGACATGGTAGTTGGCTTGCATCAAGGTTGGGGTGTAAGTTTGCACATGACATGTTTATGTCCAAAAGCTAGTAGTGCACTGGAAAATCAAACAGTAGCTTCCAGGCAGTGTGCACCAATGCAACTACAAAATGTGATACTGGACTCTTAAAAGAAAAATGTGTTATGGATTGATAAGCAAAGATGTGTATGCTAAGAGTATGGTGAGTACTGGTATGCAGACCAGTTTTGATGCTTTAGCTAAATGATAGGAGTTTTGCTTGTTCAATAGTTATGAAATGCTGTATGATTTGTATGATGGCTGCTATGAATTCTTGAAATAAGAATCTTTTCTAAAGAATTGGTTTAAGCACTCATACATGCATTTAACAATTCATTCATTTCACTGTAAATACACAACAAAAATGAGTACCTGATGAAAGGGGTTAATAATTTGGGTAAAAAAGTTAGTATCTGAACTTAAGTTGATATGGAATCAGTTTCATAAATCTTATGTACTTGTCAATTGAACTTACTCATACCAGATTTCAATCTGACCTGTTTGTTGCTTGCATCAAATGGGTGTTTCACTTGCATGGTGAAGCAGACCCTGAGATGGTTGCAGGAAGAAAGGATGCTAAATAGTAAGATGCAGTCATATGATGCTTGAAGGAATTGCAAACTAACTAAGCTAGGATTTTGTAGGAGAGTAGTTCTTCTGTTTTGTTTTCAGTAAAAGCTTTATGTAGTGATGTTTCAAATTATGCAAGGAAAAACTTTATTATTATGTAAAGAATGATTGGGGAAAAGCATGTTGTAATGAACATTATTTTCAGTAAAAGGTGATAAGGCCTTTTGCTTTATGTTAGAAACTGTGAACATACTTATTTCTTGAGAATTAGATAAGGAAATTGGTAGTGGGTCTGAAGCATAAGTAAACTAGTATGCTTATGTATTAATTTGTTTAGGAACACCTAGAACCTGTTCATCTAGTCACCATTAACATCATGAGATAAGAAATACCATGGACAGAAAAAGAAAAGAATAACATAGAAGGGGTAACTCAGAAGTAAAACTGCATTTGGGTAATTATTGGTATAAGTGAAATTTGTAGATTCAGTTAATTCATTTCAGAATCATACCTAAATGAAATTAGTCCCCTTAAGGACAAAAGAGGCAGTAAACTGCAGTTGTGCATGACTATGTGCACACAGTTGCACAGAAACATGCACAGTCTCAAATTGGTCATTGAAAGGGAAAATTTTGGTAAGTTAAAATGCTATGAGTTAGTTCCCATATTTCACTTAATACACCAATGAGAAACACAAGGAAACAAGTAGGAATTAGTTGAATGAATGGCGCAGAGGTTCAAATGGAAGGGATCTTCTGGGTTGTTTTGTTGTGAATGATTCAGTTTGATTTTGCTAAAAAAAT
Organism: Allium cepa; assembly: GCA_030765085.1. Lineage (NCBI taxonomy): Eukaryota > Viridiplantae > Streptophyta > Magnoliopsida > Asparagales > Amaryllidaceae > Allium > Allium cepa. The sequence goes on along the minus strand of CM060931.1, from coordinate 748,467,040 downwards.
AAATGGGCTGAGTTAATCAGAACATAAGTATAAAAAAAAAACATACTCTGGTGTAAAAACTATGTGACTAATCAAATAGTTTTTACAATGAGGTGTATCAATATTTTTATATTGATTGGAGTGGATCTTGGGAAGTAAATAAAAAAAAGGAAAGAAAAAAAAAACAGTAAGAAAATAGTTGGTCAGAAAAGAAGGCAACCCTAATTAGCCCAAACTAAATTGTGTAAAAAAAAATGACAAGCAGAAGGGGGTTGTCTCAGTTGGTATCAGAGCTATGTTAATAAATACATAGCTGAAATAAATATTTGTTTGAATCTGTATGCCTTGTTTGCATTGTTTGCTGCATGTTTGAGTTAGTTTGCCTGTTATAAACAAATAAGTTCATTGTTAGTTTCAAAAAGCAAAAGTAGTGAATAAGAATCAGAACTAACTACATTAGAAATGTTCAATAGAGGCCCAGAGGAGTTAGAATCAATCCCCAAGCCACAGGAGAAAGAGAAAATGGTCAATCTTCTAATACCACTGAGCAAGCAACTAGAATGGCTGCTGGTCCCCCAATGATTAACATGCAAGATTTTGTTCAAATATTGAGGGATGGAACGCACCTAGGGTAGATAACCCATATGAGGAGCTGTCCAAATTGCTTAAAACATATACAAATCTGGGAGGCAGTAGCTTTGATGGCACAGAAAATGCCATAGGGGTCCAGGCATGGTTAAGAACAGTGGAAAGGATTTTTGGAGATATGCAAGTCAATGATCAGAGGAGAAGGCAAATAGCTTCAAGACAGCTGAAAGGCATAGCTTTGGACTGGTGGGAAGTGATTATTGCAGGCAGACAAGAACAAGAAGTCACATGGAATCAGTTCAAAGAGATGTTAGAAGCCAGATTTGTCCCAGCATCAACAAAAGCTTCATTGCTTGAGGAATTTTTCAAGTTGAGACAAGGATCTATGAGTGTTACTGAATACACCCAGAAGTTTGAAGGGTTGTCTAAATATGGGACAGTGTTAATTCCAGATGAAACATCAAGGAATGCTAGGTACATTCAAGGGTTGAATGCTGGATTGAGTAGAGCCATGTTGCCATATAAAGATAGAACATTTGACCAAGTTATGGATTTGACACTGTCATTTGAGCAACATGACAATGCCAGAGAAAAGTTCAAGAACTTCAGGAATAACACGAAAGGGAAGAATAGAGCACATCCATATGAGAGGAAGAAGGGAGAAGCAATGAACAAGGAAGGAAGTAAAGTGGCAACCTCTGGCAACAAGAAATCTAAAGTAATTTGTTACAATTGTGGAAGGGAAGGCCATATTAAAACCAAATGCCAAGCACCCAAGTCAACTGTTCTTAGATGCTACAACTGTGGAAAAGAGGGGCACATGAAGAAGCAGTGTCCAGAGATGGCAAGAGTAGCTGTACTTGAGGGAAAAGGCAAGGCAATGGATGCACCAAGCCAAGTGGAAGGTATGTTATTTATAAAAGGCATACCCATATCAGTTGTTTTTGACACAGGAGCCACACATTCTTTTATTTCATATGATATAGTTCAGAAATTAGGGTTAATATGTATTCTTGTTGATAAACCACTGCATATTGATAGTCCCTTAGGTAGCTCCTGCATTACTCACATGAAATGCATGCAAGTAGAAATAAGCATGGGTGGTCACACCTTTATCTCAGAATTATATGTGTTGAATTACCCCAAGCTGGGTGTCATACTGGGAATGGATTGGTTAAAAAGCTTTTGTGCTATTATTAATTTAGGAAATTCTACTCTTTCACTACAACTTCCTGATGGAAAGAGGATTGTGGTTATGTATGAGGCAGCCAAGGATAGGGGTATGGGAAAGGTATTCAACTTGAACGGTGGTGAAGTTGAATTAAGTTTAAATAAGATACCCATAGTTAATGAATACCCTGATGTGTTTGGTGAAGTAAATGGCATTCCTCACAACAGACCAGTAGAATTTCAAATAAGACTTAAACCAGGAACAAGCCCTGTCATTAAGAGACCAAATAGGATGAGTCCTAAAGAACTGAGTGAGTTGAAGAAACAACTAGAGGAATTAGAACAAAAAGGTTTTATTAGGCCTAGCAGTTCAAATTGGGGATCACCAGTAGTGTTTGTTAAGAAACATGATGGTTCCTTAAGAATGTGTATAGACTATAGGGGACTGAATTCAGTCACTATCAAAAACAAATACCCTCTACCTAGGATTGATGATCTCTTTGATCAACTAAACGGTGCTAAAGTATTTTCTACACTTGATTTAGCAACTGGTTTCCACCAAATGAAAGTAGAAGAGGAAAGCATCAAATATACAGCTTTCAACACTAGGTATGGCTTGTATGAATACTTAGTAATGCCATTTGGTTTGACAAATGCACCATCTTATTTTGTAGATTTGATGAATAGAATTTTCAGAGATTATTTGGATAAATTTGTGCTGATTTTCATTGATGATATATTAGTGTATTCCAAGACAGATAATGAACATGAAGAGCATTTGCATATGGTACTGAGTAGACTAAGGCAACAAAATCTTAAAGCCAAGTTTGCAAAATGTTATTTTTGGAAGAATGAAATAAAATTTTTGGGCCACATAATTTCTCAAGAAGGAATCTCAGTAGATCCATGTAAAGTCATGGCAGTGCAAGCATGGAAAAGACCCAGCAGTGTCACTGAAATCAGATCATTCATGGGTATCGCTGGATACTACAGGAGATTCATAAAGGATTTTGCTAAAAAGGCAATTCCACTAACCAAGTTAACAAGGAAGGACCAGCCTTTTATGTGGACTGTGAAGTGTGAAGAGGCATTTAACCAATTAAAGGAGGCATTGATGGAAGCACCAGTGCTGAAAATCCCAAAGGGCAGTGATAATTTAGTGGTATATACTGATGCATGTGGATCAGGTATAGGAGCTGTCCTTATGCAAGATGGTAGAGTAATAGCTTATGCATCAAGACAATTGAAACCCAGTGAAACCAAGTATGCAACACATGACTTGGAATTGGCAGAAGTGGTATATGCACTAAAGCTTTGGAGACACTACCTGTTAGGAGCAAAGTTTGGACTTTATACTGATCACAAGGCTTTAAAGTATTTATTTTCTCAAAAAGATTTAAATATGAGACAACATAGGTGGGTGGAATTTCTTGCTGCCTATGATTTGGACATTATGTACACTCCAGGAAAAGCAAATAAAGTGGCAGATGCATTAAGTAGACAACATGCCAAGTTGGCTACACTGTTGATACAGGAGTTTAAAGGGTTGTTAACACTGACAGATGTAGAGATAGAATACATGGGAGAACAAGCAATGGAGGTGGGTAAGGATGTGGAGTATTATGGTAAGCTCAGCCTTATTACAATAAGGTCAGATTTAGTGGAAGAAGTGAACCAGTCACAAGACACTGATGTGTTCTTGAGAGAAAAGAAGGAGTTGTTAAAAGGGGGTGTAAAGCTTGACAAGTTTGAATTGGATGAAAAAGGATGTGTGAGACATAAAGGAAGGTTATGTGTACCTGATACAGAGGCACTTAAAAGGAAAATCATGGATGTTCATCACAAATCAAAGTACACCATACATCCAGGTGGCACAAAAATGTATCATGACCTAAAAAGAAGCTATTGGTGGAAAGGAATGAAGAGAAGTGTGGGTGAATATGTGGCAAAATGTATGACTTGTCAACAAGTCAAGGCTGAGTATCAAAGACCCAGTGGACTGCTGCAACCCTTGGAAGTTCCAAGATGGAAATGGGAAAGCATATCAATGGATTTCATTGATGGCTTGCCAAAATCAAAGAAAGGAAATGACAGTATTTGGGTGGTGGTGGACAGACTAACCAAATCATCACACTTCATACCAGTAAAGAGTGATAGAAATGCACCAAAACTAGCACAAGTTTTCATGAAAGAGATAGTAAGGTTACATGGGGTACCTACCACCATTATTAGTGACAGAGATACTATATTTACATCTAAGTTCTGGAGTAGCTTTCAACAGGCAATGGGGGTTGAGTTGTGCTTGAGCACAGCCTACCATCCCCAAACTGATGGTCAAACAGAGGTAGTTAATAAATTCTTGGAAGATCTGCTTAGAGCTTGTGTGTTGGATCATGGTGGGAATTGGGAAGACTACCTACATTTGGCAGAATTTGCCTACAACAACAGCTACCAAAGTAGTATAGGAATGGCACCCTATAAGGCTTTGTATGGAAGGCCTTGTTTGTCACCTGCTTGCTGGTTAGAGGTGGGTGATAGAGTAATGTTGGGACCAGATCATGTAAAAGAGACAAATGATAAAGTTTCACTGATCAGACAGAGGATGAAGGCAGCACAAGACAGAATGAAATCATATGCAGATAGGAGAAGGAAGCCACTTGAATTTGAGATAGGAGAATGTGTGTACTTAAAGGTTTCACCAATGAGGAAAGTGTTGAGATTTGGCAAGGCAGGGAAACTAACCCCAAGGTATATAGGACCATATGAGATAATTGCAAGAATAGGAAAGATGGCCTACAAGTTGAAATTGCCAGAAGAGATGAGTGGAATACACAATGTATTTCATGTATCACAATTGAGAAAATATGCGCATGATGAAGCTTCAGTAGTTCAGCCACCAAGTAAAGTGGAAGTTAGACCTGACCTGGTGTATGAGAAGAAGCCAGTGGGCATTACAGCTAAGGAAGATAAGAGAATGAGAAACAAGATAATTAAACTGGTAAAAGTGCAGTGGAGTTTGGACCCTAATGACTGCACATGGGAGGTTGAAGACAAGATAAAGGCTCAATACCCTCAATTATTTGCAGCAGCTAGTTAAGGCAGAGGTATTTTTAATATTCATGCTTAAATTTTCTTAGTTGAACATGACATCCAATATTATGTGTGCTGGTTTGTTTTGGTTGAATTAAGAACATATATTTATGTTTGACCCTAAATTTACATGGCAAAAAGTGTTAAATTGTGGGACACAATTTCTTAAAGAAGGGGTGTATGTGACAGCCCTGGTTAATCAAGTATGTAGAAATTTAGGTCATTTGAATTTTTATTTTAAAAAAAAAAGATATATAAATAAATAATTAAATAAACTAATATATAAAAACATTTTTCTGAAATATATGTTTATACTGTGAAGATGTATGTGGTGGTGCATGTGCACATTGTTGCAGTGTACAAATTAGAGCAAGCAATTCAGTAAGAATCTTGCAAGGAAAAAAATATATACAACAATATAAATAAGTACATAAATAAATCAGTGCATGACCATCAAGTATGTATGCATCATAGCTGAATGAAATGCATGAATATCCTGAGAAAATTTTAGCTCTAACTTTCATAGCATGAGTGAAAACATAGTAGTTTGTGTGGGTAGAGAAAATATACACACATAGGGATACACATGCATGTACCCAGTAGTTAGCAGAAACACACACCTAGCTGGCCGTTCAAATAAAAATTATATGCATAACTATCACCCAGAAAAGACAAGGAATGCCTGAGCCAAAGAAATCATGCATGAAATGTGTGAAAGAACTTTGCCAAAAAGGGTTAAGACAGGGAAAAAGGAGAACTGCAGGGAGAGGGTAAACTGTTGGGTGAAATTAGGAAATAATGATGGAATTTCTGATGAAAATAAATTACCTAACTAACCTTAAAACCCTAACAACTCCACTATATACCATACTATCTCCTACGGGTGCACATTGGAAGGCCAGAAATCAAAACACAGAAAAGGGAAGTAAGCAACAGGTTAAGGAGAAAAAATGACAAACTTGAATCAAGACCTAGGAAGAAGAAACATGGTGAGTAAATCCTCACTTGGCAAGGCATTAAGACCTTTGGAAGGCAGCCATAAAAACCTTTAGCTTATCTTGATTTTTCCTGTGATGTTTATATGCATTTTAGTTGACAATTTCCTGTAGTTTCTGGGCTTTGTGTTTTGCAGTGCTTTGTTACTATTTAAATTATGACTTGATTGCACATGTTAATTTAATGATAGCATGATAATAACTGACTTACTGGTGGAATTCTAAGTTTGAGAAAATATTTTTGGTTTAAGTATATACTAGCAAGAAAAGTAGGGTGCAAGGCAGTAAGGGGAAGGGAATCCTCTGGCTTATGTCTTGCATTTGAAAAGATGATTGAGATACATTGGAAGTTCCACATGTTAAATCTTGATGCATCATAGGGTACCCTCTGGAAATAAGGTTATTGAGAAAATACATTATAATGCATGGGATGGCTACAAGGACCTTATTACTAGAGAACCCTAGTAGCATTCCATTTGGAAATGCTCTGAGTTATGCTTCAACCAAAAATATGTTTCTGCAGAAAATTTAATTGAAATGACTTTCAAATATGAGTGATGGTTGAATACATGGGTTACTGAATGGTTGATGGATGTGTAAAAACTGCTTGTATGCATAGATTAGGGGCACAACAGGGTGGGACATGACACTGCATAGGCAATAAGGGGTCATGGGAAAGAATTTAGTAATTAAACTCAAGGCATGGGTCACCTCTATCAGGTTGGATATGAGGAAAGGGGGTATGACATGGTAGTTGGCTTGCATCAAGGTTGGGGTGTAAGTTTGCACATGACATGTTTATGTCCAAAAGCTAGTAGTGCACTGGAAAATCAAACAGTAGCTTCCAGGCAGTGTGCACCAGTGCAACTACAAAATGTGATACTGGACTCTTAAAAGAAAAATGTGTTATGGATTGATAAGCAAAGATGTGTATGCTAAGAGTATGGTGAGTACTGGTATGCAGACCAGTTTTGATGCTTTAGCTAAATGATAGGAGTTTTGCTTGTTCAATAGTTATGAAATGCCTGTATGATTTGTATGATGGCTGCTATGAATTCTTGAAATAAGAATCTTTGCTAAAGAATTGGTTTAAGCACTCATACATGCATTTAACAATTCATTCATTTCACTGTAAATACACAACAAAAATGAGTACCTGATGAAAGGGGTTAATAATTTGGGTAAAAAAGTTAGTATCTGAACTTAAGTTGATATGGAATCAGTTTCATAAATCTTATGTACTTGTCAATTGAACTTACTCATACCAGATTTCAATCTGACCTGTTTGTTGCTTGCATCAAATGGGTGTTTCACTTGCATGGTGAAGCAGACCCTGAGATGGTTGCAGGAAGAAAGGATGCTAAATAGTAAGATGCAGTCATATGATGCTTGAAGGAATTGCAAACTAACTAAGCTAGGATTTTGTAGGAGAGTAGTTCTTCTGTTTTGTTTTCAGTAAAAGCTTTATGTAGTGATGTTTCAAATTATGCAAGGAAAAACTTTATTATTATGTAAAGAATGATTGGGGAAAAGCATGTTGTAATGAACATTATTTTCAGTAAAAGGTGATAAGGCCTTTTGCTTTATGTTAGAAACTGTGAACATACATATTTCTTGAGAATTAGATAAGGAAATTGGTAGTGGGTCTGAAGCATAAGTAAACTAGTATGCTTATGTATTAATTTGTTTAGGAACACCTAGAACCTGTTCATCTAGTCACCATTAACATCATGAGATAAGAAATACCATGGACAGAAAAAGAAAAGAATAACATAGAAGGGGTAACTCAGAAGTAAAACTGCATTTGGGTAATTATTGGTATAAGTGAAATTTGTAGATTCAGTTAATTCATTTCAGAATCATACCTAAATGAAATTAGTCCCCTTAAGGACCAAAGAGGCAGTAAACTGCAGTTGTGCATGACTATGTGCACACAGTTGCACAGTCTCAAATTGGTCATTGAAAGGGAAAATTTTGGTAAGTTAAAATGCTATGAGTTAGTTCCCATATTTCACTTAATACACCAATGAGAAACACAAGGAAACAAGTAGGAATTAGTTGAATGAATGGCGCAGAGGTTCAAATGGAAGGGATCTTCTGGGTTGTTTTGTTGTGAATGATTCAGTTTGATTTTGCTAAAAAAATAAATGGGCTGAGTTAATCAGAACATAAGTATATAAAAAAAAAACATACTCTGGTGTAAAAACTATGTGACTAATCAAATAGTTTTTACAATGAGGTGTATCAATATTTTTATATTGATTGGAGTGGATCTTGGGAAGTAAATAAAAAAAAAAGGAAAGAAAAAAAAACAGTAAGAAAATAGTTGGTCAGAAAAGAAGGCAACCCTAATTAGCCCAAACTAAATTGTGTAAAAAAAAATGACAAGCAGAAGGGGGTTGTCTCAGTGTTAAGCTAAGAGAATAAATTCTCCGCCACCAACAGATATGTATTTGAAAGAAATCAGCTTTATATCTCAATTTGTAATGTCAGACATACTATCCATACAAGTCTGTTCTGGGTTCAAACAGAACCGAAGGCACTTCCAAAGAAACCCTTGCATCCGGATATTCACTACTCACGTTCGGACTTCCCATCACATATGGAGTCTCTATACCGGGGACCAGTCGATGCAAAGACATTCGACGAGTTGTCCTTTCGCTTTTGAAAATATTCGGTCTTCACCACCGATCTTCAAATGCTATCCATAACGACATATCACATATTCGGAATGGGCTATATGACACAAAGGTCCTTCCCCGGCTAAACCAAACAGTGAGCGCAACATTTACAAGAAATATATGGATATTGGGATTCCAATTAAGTCACAACTTAAAACCCAAAAACTTTCCTTTTCAAATGGTTTAAACCAGTTACCATTTTAAATCTTTATATTACAAAAAGATTTATTTCACAAAGATCAATTCATAGACTTCAAAACAATTACCATTCCAATTGGATTAACTCGCTAAATCTTTAAATCAAAGATTTAACTTATAGCTTTCAAATCGTTTTCATAACTTGGAAATTATCTTCATTCTCAAACTTGAAATTCTTTTTAACACAAATTGGACATTCATTTCTTATGTGAAAGCTTTTATTATTTGAAAACAAACAGTTTTCGTTTTAGAAAAATTCAATTATATTTACACGAGTTAAAGCCCTTGAATTAAATTCAAATTTCCAAATCAATACGTTTAAAATGGTTTAAAAACCCCATATAGATCATTTAAAAGTTGAATAACTTTTCTTTATATCCTAGTTTCCAAATCATAGAATTCAATTTCAAATATTGAATTCAAATTTAAATCAAAATATTTAAATTTCAAAACTCAATTAAGTTATTAAAAATAAATTTCATCTTTGAAATTCCATTTCAAAAACTTTTCACTTTAAATCCAATCCATTTCCAAAACATTTGAATTTAAATATTCAGCCTTTAAAGTCATTTCAAAATCTGTGACTTAATTGATTTCCTCGTGAAATCCATCTTTGTGTGTGTATAAGTGTGGTCTAGGGGTTTAACACAATAGTGCAACATTTTTTCAATCATCACATATCAAAACGCAGAAATATAGTTGATAAGCGATATAAACTATAACGCTTATCGTCCATTCACAGATTCACAGATAATATACAGATGTATCATCAATAAATGAATAAATTATACATACCACAATTTACAGAATAACTTATCACAGATCAGATAGGACAATCAATTCAAGGCATCTCATACAATACAATCATTCATAAGTAAGGTCAAGTATTCAATAGTCATTTATAAGTAGGATTAATTAATCGTTTAATCCAAATCAATTCAATTTACTTCCAAGTAAATTTATTTCTTATGAATTAATTATCTAATAATGATTTATTAATTACAAATCTTTTGATATAAATTTATTTCTCAAACACTTTAATAAATTAAATTATTCTTAATTAATCGTATTAATTAAATCAACCTTTTAACCCAATTACATAATTAATTAACTTTAATAAATCAAAATATCCAAAATTAATTACAATAAGTGATTAATCCTTAATTACTCTTGTTAAGTAATTACATTTAAAACAATTTATAATTGATTATCTAAATTAATTAATCTAATTAATTATCAAAATTAATCACATTAATTTAGTTACATAATAATCTCTAGTTAATTTATCTATATTAACTAATAACATTTCCTTAATTACTTTCTTAAGAAATTATCTTAGATTAATTATTATTAGTCATCCCTAATTATAAATTAAACTAAATTATAAATTTAAAATCAAATAAATCATTCTTTCATTACCATATTAATTAAATTATTTTAATTACCTTAATTATTTCTAAGATAATAAATTTCTTTATTAATGGTTTCATTAATCATTTAAGTGTAATTTAAACATTACACTTTTAAATTTAAATTTAAATCCCATTTTGATTTTAGGATTCAAAATGAACATATATTTAAACATTTACCAATTTAAATATTAATTTATAAACCTTAAATAAAGGTAAAGAATATTTCTTATTTATATAGGAAACTTATATAAGGAAAGCCTTTGAATTTATTTACTTAAATTTTAAGTTTTTTTTTTCTTTTTTAATCATATTACATTTTAACTTGCAATTTCAAGTTTAAAACAAAACATTTAACCTTCCATTTAAAATTCTTTTATAACAGAACTTTATCAAAAATCAAGTTTAATTATCTGTTTGGAAACAAATTTACTTTTCAAAAAGCTATTCTAATTTAAACTTGTTTAAAACACATTCAGGTTCAAGACAAATTTAAACTCCAAATTCCATTTTAAAACTTTAAGATTCAAAGTTTCATTTGAATCTACTTAAACTTGATTTAACTTTATTTACATCTAGCTTACAAATTTAAATTTATTTAAATTTGGTTTAAATTTCAATTTGCAAACAGTTTTAAACAAAACTGTAACCCTGTTAAACCAACCCGAGGCAACTTGAGTTTGCTTCGAGTCCAACAGCTAAGGACTTCGAGTAAATACTCGAGATAACTCGCGTTCAACCACGTTCCACCCAGTTCCAAAAACTACCCAGTTTTACTTCTTCTTCCCAAACGCTACAGCCCCTCCAAACTTCAACGTGCACCGTGCACGTGTACCAGACCTCGGCGACGATCCTGCCTCCACGATAACCTCCGACACATCACTCTCTACCCATACTTGCCACCTGACCACCCAGAAATACAATACAACCTCGAAGACGAAATCGAACTACCTCAATCAAATTGGTACAGAAACCATCACCAGGAGAATCTATCACGCAACCACGACTCCGACCATCTGGACATGAGCCACCAACAGAAATGTTTGTCACATCGCAACGCCTCGAACCACCTCCACGTGATCCATTCCGATCACCCATCGACGCCGAAAATGCCCCGAGAAGCACCACGATAAATGCTGGGTATCAAACCCTATTTCATCTTCAATCCACTTCTCTAATCATAAAAAAAAATTATAAACATTTTTCCTACAATCTATTCTATATCATCCCCCTCCAGATCAAATCTGGAAGCTTGATTTTTCTCTGATCGATGGGAATTGACCTTTTTGTCATTTCCATTCAACTTGAAAATCCAGACAATTCTTGAATCTGAAAATCTTGAAACTCTATTCTAAAATCATGATTTTCTGTTACGAATCGTTTCCTAAGATCCAAACGAGAAATCGTAATCAATGATTTTTATCTTGAGTTAAATTATTACTGTCATATTCAATTTTTTAGATAAATTACTTAATGATTTTACTTGTTTTTATTTTTAGAATTAGTATTACCTCATTACAATCAATTTCCTTTTAAACATCACATTTTCTAATGATTTAGATGAGGAGTTAAAAATTATTCTTGAAAAATCTTAAACCTGTTAAACAACAGAACATACATATACAAGTACCCAAACATGCATAACTTACCTTTGTGTTCCCAGATAAAACGCATATCTACCACCGTAAAAAAAAACATTTCCCAATCATCATTTGCACTCATCATCACAGGCATTTTCAAATAAAGAGGATCAAGTTTTGAGGGGAAGTTTGCTCACCTGGTTTTCAACTGAACAGAGAATACTTCTGTAGTGTTGACACTAGCTCGTGAAATTTGCAAGGTGAAGATCTTTTTCTTTAATCCTCTAGGTTGCAGTGATATGTATTGTTGTGAAGTGAATTTTGTTTTGATGTTTTAACTGGAATGTTGTTTGGGTTTTCAAGCTTTTAGAAGAGATATGAATTGATATATAGAAGAGAAGTTACAGAGCATACATTATTTTGTACAGGTGATTGTATTGCTTTGTACAATAAAGTGACACTTTTCTTCCTTGTATAGTGGCTGATATATAGGAAAGTGTATAGGGCATATTATTTTATACAATTTGATATATATAAAAATAAGTTGATATACAAGGAAAGAAGTTGACAGTATGTTACTATTGTTTTGTACAATAGGTGCCATTATTTTATCTTTGTAAAATAGGAACCAGAGATTTCAAGGAGGCTGAAATGATTTTTTAGTTATGGGCTAGAGATGATCTAAGTTGTGTTGGAGGTGATATTGTGTACTAAAGATATGTTGCATTTATTGCTTAAGTACTTGTATTTTCATTTCTTTGCCTAGCTTACTTTGTACTTACTCATTACAGGCTACTTATTATATTTGCCTACCTTTCTTTAGCTCGGCTGAGAGGGTATTCTGATGGCTTTGTTTTAAGTGTACAAACTTATTTATTTTGTTTTGTTTCTATACCTTGTTTATTTTATTTTATGTTTATTTACTTACTCTTTTATTTTTGCTCTTACTTTATGTACATTTTATTGCCTACATATATTTTATTACTTTGTATATTCTAGTTAATGTGTTGTTTTAAATTTTAGCTATACGTATTTATTTTATTTAGTTATGCTTAGTATTTATAAAGTATATTTTATTTTAAAGACTTCATTTTGATAATTTTCAAATCAATTTATCAATAAATTTCACAATTTTAAATTAAAATTTAATTTAATTATCGATTTAAACTTTTATAAAAATCCGTGATCGTCACAGACTTCCACCCTTAAAAGAATTTCGTCCTCGAAATTCGTAGGCACGAAAACAACAAAGATAGATAGATTCGATCTTCTATAATTCCTCAGACACAAGATATGGATTCCAAACTCAAATCGGAATACCCCAAAATATAAATAACTGGTCCCTCTTCGGACTTTGGTATTTACAAGAAATTACAACAGAATTTCAAAATTTGGTTTTAAACGGAATCGTTTTATTGATACAGTTCAAATTTAGCTTCATATTCTGTTAATCGATTTAAATCAATTTAAAAATTTCCAATTCATTTAAAATTTCCAATTTAATTAAATTTTCAATTCCAAACTTCAAATTCATATTCATTAAGGTTTAAATCAAAAACTAATAAGAAACCGATGAAATACGCAGTAAGGATTTTCCTACAACGATTCGTAGAGCATCACCGCATCGAAACTTCTTCTGGAGCTGGTACGAAACAATCAAAAGAAATGTGGAAACGAATCAAAAAGAGATTGAGAAGAAAGTTGTTTCCACTGTTGTTACAGAGTATTGACCAATTATAGTCGTATTTTTCTGTCCCTTATCTCGTTTTCTTCTTGCACTCATACTTACTATCAGTGAATAGTAAGAGAATTTACTGAGGCGTTCGAACGGATATCTTAGGGATACACTCATTCTAGAGTTTACTTCACCCTATCTCTAATGAGCTACTTAATGTGTTATACTCCTGAGCTAAAGTTTAACCTTAGCTCTGATACCAAATGTAATGACGGGAATGTTTTGCGCTCGAAAATCAACATCTATACTTTACATCGTACTCGAATGCCGTAGATTCGACCGTTCAAATCCGAGTCGTCGGAGCTTATAACAATATTAAGTAAACAACACAGCGGAATAAAAAAAATACATTGATATAAAACTTTGATACATTATCTGCTATAACAAATGATCCAATAGATATCAATATACATCAGAGATATGACACAATAAAATAGCAACGGAAAAGAAGAATAGATAACAACTAGCAGCAGAAAAATATAACTCTAAGATAGTCTTCAAAAGAGAACTCCAAAACCGCAACTCCCAACTCCAAGAACCAATCCAGCAATAGCTCAAACTCCCAATAACGATGCACCAAGCTAAGCAAGACTGGTGTGATCCAAAGACTGAACTAACTCCAAATAATCCACTACATCTGACTATCTGAAAAACCCAACTCTAGACTGCTCGTGTAGAAAATAATAAGCACCCAGAGTTTAGGAAAGAAAAAATAAACTCTGGATCAGTCGTGGGACTGGTGTGAGCAACAAAAACAGTTTATCTTTTAAAACAATCAACAAAAGATTTTAAAGTCAATTCGCAATGCTTTTTGAAAATGTAACCACCATAAGACCTCCCGCCACACACACAATGCAAATGCAGACTTGGAGGAGATTTCTTCTTATGTTAATCAAAGATGCTTACTACGCAAAATCAAATCATTTGATTATTATTATTAGTGCATAGTGTAGAAAACATTTCGAAAGTAGAATATAAATCTTAGCCAGCATAGGTACCATTATATTATGCCCGCTATAGCTACCATATTAGATGGAAGGTTTTACAACTAATACCTTACAAGGCTCGTATTGTTTCTTTGGATTTCCAACAAATGGTCAGGCCAAGGAACTTCCCATTGCCACATGAGAACGCCTCTGGAAGGACGTCCCCGAGAACCTAACCGGATCTCTGCCAACACAAGGCCGGATTACCCCTAACTGGGTAACTACTGACACGTGTATGTCATCCCCCGATCGTAAACGACCTTTTCTCGGGATCCCGATAACCAACAACCACAAAGTAATAAATTCGCAGTAACCACATAGCTTAAATATCTGGGCTTCATACCATGATACCACCTCTATCCAGAAGGAAATGCACATACCCTAAGGGGCGCTACCCCCAATAACCTTGCTGCATCTTTCCTGTTTCGACCATTCCGGGGTGTGAGGTTCGACGAAGTCACGTCCACAAAGCTATGCTTTGGTACAAAGCCATGCTTTGGGTCAACAAATGATCAAAGTAATGATCACAAAGATAAATTATCAAATAAATGATCATATCACAAATGATCAAACAATGATCATTTCACAGCAACACTCAGCATGTCGCATTACCAAATTGGGAATATATCGCTGATAACCATCAACTACATAACCTCAGAGCTCGTACGTCTCAGAGAAGGGTGTTAAGCTAAGAGAATAAATTCTCCGCCACCAACAGAAATGTATTTGAAAGAAATCAGCTTTATATCTCAATTTGTAAAGTCAGACATACTATCCATACAAGTCTGTTCTGGGTTCGAACAGAATCGAAGGCACTTCCAAAGAAGCCCTTGCAATCCGGATATTCACTACTCACGTTCGGACTTCCCATCACATATGGAGTCTCTATACCGGGGACCAGTCGATGCAAAGACATTCGACGAGTTGTCCTTTCGCTTTTGAAAATATACGGTCTTCACCACCGGTCTTCAAATGCTATCCATAACGACATATCACATATTCGGAATGGGCTATATGACACAAAGGTCCTTCCCCGGCTAAACCGAACAGTGAGCGCAACATTTACAAGAAATATATGGATATTGGGATTTCAATTAAGTCACAACTTAAAACCCAAAAACTTTCCTTTTCAAATGGTTTAAACCAATTACCATTTCAAATCTTTATATTACAAAAAGATTTATTTCACAAAGATCAATTCATAGACTTCAAAACAATTACCATTCCAATTGGATTAACTCGTTAAATCTTTAAATCAAAGATTTAACTTATAGCTTTCAAATCATTTTCATAACCTGGAAATTATCTTCATTCTCAAACTTGAAATTCTTTTTAACACAAATTGGACATTCATTTCTTATATGAAAGCTTTTATTATTTGAAAACAAACAGTTTTCGTTTCAGAAAAATTCAATTATATTTACACGAGTTAAAGCCCTTGAATTAAATTCAAATATCCAAATCAATACATTTAAAATGGTTTAAAAACCCATATAACTCGTTTATAAGTTGAATAACTTTTCTTTATATCCTAGTTTCCAAATCATAGAATTCAATTTCAAATATTGAATTCAAATTTAAATCAAAATATTTAAATTTCAAAACTCAATTAAGTTATTAAATGTAAATTTCATCTTTGAAATTCCATTTTAAAAACTTTTCACTTTAAATCCAATCCATTTCCAAAACATTTGAATTTAAATATTCAGCCTTTAAAGTCATTTCAAAATTTGTGACTTAATTGATTTCCTCGTGAAATCCATCTTTGTGTGTGTATAAGTGTGGTCTAGGGGTTTAACACAATAGTGCAACATTTTTTCAATCATCACAGATCAAAACGCAGAAATATAGTTGATAAGCGATATAAACTATAACGCTTATCGTCCATTCACATATTCACAGATAATATACAGATGTATCATCAAAAAATGAATAAATTATACATACCACAATTTACAGAATAACATATCACAGATCAGATAGGACAATCAATTCAAGGCATCTCATACAATACAATCATTCATAAGTAAGGTCAAGTATTCAATAGTCATTTATAAGTAGGATTAATTAATCGTTTAATCCTAATCAATTCAATTTACTTCCTAGTAAATTTATTTCTTATGAATTAATTAACTAATAATGATTTATTAATTACAAATCTTTTGATATAAATTTATTTCTCAAACACTTTAATAAATTAAATTATTCTTAATTAATCATATTAATTAAATCAACCTTTTAACCCAATTACATAATTAATTAACTTTAATAAATCAAAATATCGAAAATTAATTACAATAAGTGATTAATCCTTAATTACTCTTGTTAAGTAATTACATTTAAAAAAATTATAATGATTATCTAAATTAATTAATCTAATTAATTATCAAAATTAATCACATTAATTTAGTTACTTAATAATCTCTAGTTAATTTATCTATATTAACTAATAACATTTCCTTAATTACTTTCTTAAGAAATTATCTTAGATTAATTATTATTAGTCATCCCTAATTATAAATTAAACTAAATTATAAATTTAAAATCAAATAAATCATTCTTTCATTACCATATTAATTAAATTATTTTAATTACCTTAATTATTTCTAAGATAATAAATTTCTTTATTAATGATTTCATTAATCATTTAAGTGTAATTTAAACATTACACTTTTAAATTTAAATTTAAATCCCATTTTGAATTTAGGATTCAAAATGAACATATATTTAAACATTTACCAATTTAAATATTAATTTATAAACCTTAAATAAAGGTAAAGAATATTTCTTATTTACATAGGAAACTTATATAAGGAAAGCCTTTGAATTTATTTACTTAAATTTTAAGTTTTTTTTTCTTTTTTTAATCATATTACATTTTAACTTGCAATTTCAAGTTTAAAACAAAACATTTAACCTTCCATTTAAAATTCTTTTATAACAGAACTTTATCAAAAATCAAGTTTAATTATCTGTTTGGAAACAAATTTACTTTTCAAAAAGCTATTATAATTTAAACTTGTTTAAAACACATTCAGGTTTAAAACAAATTTAAACTCCAAATTCCATTTTAAAACTTTAAGATTCAAAGTTTCATTTGAATCTACTTAAACTTGATTTAACTTTATTTACATCTAGCTTACAAATTTAAATTTATTTAAATTTGGTTTAAATTTCAATTTGCAAACAGTTTTAAACAAAACTGTAACCCTGTTAAACCAACCCGAGGCAACTTGAGTTTGCTTCGAGTCCAACAGCTAAGGACTTCGAGTAAATACTCGAGATAACTCGCGTTCAACCCCGTTCCACCCAGTTCAAAAAACTACCCAGTTTTACTTCTTCTTCCCAAATGCTACAGCCCCTCCAAACTTCAACGTGCACCGTGCACGTGTACCAGACCTCGACGACGATCCCGCCTCCACGATCACCTCTGACACATCACTCTCTACCCATACTTGCCACCTGACCACCCAGAAATACAATACAACCTCGAAGACGAAATCGAACTACCTCAATCAAATTGGTACAGAAACCATCACCAGGAGAATCTATCACGCAACCACGACTCCAACCATCTGGACATGAGCCACCAACAGAAATGTTTGTCACATCTTAACGCCTCGAACCGCCTCCACATGATCTATTCCGATCACACATCGACGCCGGAAATGCCCCGAGAAGCACCACGATAAATGTTGGGTATCAAACCCTATTTCATCTTCAATCCACTTCTCCAATCATCAAAAAAATTTATAAACATTTTTCCTACAATCTATTCTATATCATCCCCTTCCAGATCAAATCTGGAAGCTTGATTTTTCTCTGATTGATGGGAATTGACCTTTTTGTCAATTCCATCCAACTTGAAAATCCAGACAATTCTTGAATCTGAAAATCTTGAAACTCTATTCTAAAATCATGATTTTCTGTTACGGATCGTTTCCTAAGATCCAAACGAGAAATCGTAATCAACAATTTTTATCTTGAGTTAAATTATTACTGTCGTATTCTAATTTTTAGATAAATTACTTAATGATTTTACTTGTTTTTATTTTTAGAATTAGTATTTCCTCATTATAATCAATTTCCTATTAAACATCACATTTTCTAATGATTTAGATGAGGAGTTAAAAATTATTCTTGAAAAATCTTAAACCTGTTAAACAATAGAACATACATATACAAGTACCCAAACATGCATAACTTACCTTTGTGTTCCCAGATAAAACGCATATCTACCACCGTAAAAAAAAACATTTCCCAATCATCGTTTCCACTCATCATCACAGGCATTTTCAAGTAAAGAGGATCAAGTTTTTAGGGGAAGTTTACTCACCTGGTTTTCAACTGAACAGAGAATACTTCTGTAGTGTTGACACTAGCTCGTGAAATTTGCAAGGTGAAGATCTTTTTCTTTAATCCTCTAGGTTGCAGTGATATGTATTGTTGTGAAGTGAATTTTGTTTTGATGTTTTAACTGGAATGTTGTTTGGGTTTTCAAGCTTTTAGAAGAGATATGAATTGATATATAGAAGAGAAGTTACAGAGCATACATTATTTTGTACAGGTGATTGTATTACTTTGTACAATAAAGTGACACTTTTCTTCCTTGTATAGTGGCTGATATATAGGAAAGTGTACAGGGCATATTATTTTATACAAGTTGATATGTATAAAAAGAAGTTGATATACATGGAAAGAAGTTGACAGTATGTTATTATTGTTTTGTACAATAGGTGCCATTATTTTATCTTTGTAAAATAGGAACCAGAGATTTCAAGGAGGCTGAAATGATTTTTTAGTCATGGGCTAGAGATGATCTAAGTTGTGTTGGAGGTGATATTGTGTACTAAAGATATGTTGCATTTATTGCTTAAGTACTTGTATTTTCATTTCTTTGCCTAGCTCACTTTGTACTTACTCATTACAGGCTACTTATTATTTTTGCCTACCTTTCTTTAGCTCGGCTAAGAGGGTATTCTGATGGCTTTGTTTTAAGTGTACAAACTTATTTATTTTGTTTTGTTTCTATACCTTATTTATTTTATTTTATGTTTGTTTACTTACTCTTTTATTTTTGCTCTTACTTTATTTACATTTTATTGCCTACATATATTTTATTACTTTGTATATTCTAGTTAATGTGTTGTTTTAAATTTTAGCTATACGTATTTATTTTATTTACTTATGCTTAGTATTTATAAAGTATATTTTATTTTAAAGACTTCATTTTGATAATTTTCAAATCAATTTATCAATAAATTTCACAATTTTAAATTAAAATTTAATTTAATTATCAATTTAAACTTTTATAAAAATCCGGGATCGTTACATAAATAAATTTAAAATAACAATTTCTACTTGTATTAAAAATCCATTTGTAAAGACATTACATCATTAATATTGTTTAGATATAACTCATTATTAAATTAAAATAATTCATAAAAGAATTTTTCTCTTATTTAATAAATTACTTATTTTATCAGCTATATTTAAAAAGACAAAACAACCTTTTTGTTTAAATTTAAAGTTAAGCTAAAATCATTTTAAACAATTAAACTTTTATCTTGACTATTTTAAAGCCATATGGTTATTTATTTAATAGCTTAATATTAAATTAAATCAAATTTCCAAATTACAAGAAATATTAGAATTAGAAAACGTGCCTTTATTTATTAAATTTAAAACAAAGCTTATCTATTAACAATATATACAAATATATATACATTATAAATAGAAAACAATTTAATTAGCTTTTAAAAGATAAAATCACCCATTTAAATATTTATTAAATAAGATTATTAAATCAATTCAAATTTATCATTAACAATATTATCAAATTAATTAAATTTTAACACAGATTATTAAATTGATATTGCCAAAAATTCTGGGATATCACATTCCTTCCCCCTTAAAAGAATTTCGTCCCCGAAATTCAAAACAAAGGTAATTTAATAATCTAATTAAAGAATTAATTTTTAAAACACATGCATATATCAATCATATGCTAACAACCATAGCAGCCAATTCATCCAATCAAACAAATCTAATTTTCCAAACAAAATTCTGGATAGAATTCTCTCGAGTTTCCCAAGTATAAATATCGGGATACTCGCTCTACAGGATCCAAACAATCAATACTACTAAGCTATAGAGATTCCACTCATCTAGATCTACAAAACAAGACAGGATATCAGACTACAGACAAGTCTGACTCAACAACCAAAAATCCCTGAACTGCTGGCTCTACAACCAGAGATAGATCTCACACGTACTCCCTCAGAGATACGTGAAATACAACGAATCCCAGTTATCCAAACTGAAAAATTCAATCCTGAAGACCAAACGCCTATCCAAAATCAAATCTCCGTCTATGGAATCTAAAATTCCTCCGTCTCTAATCCACAAAACCCTTCGGGCGATGCTGGGCCGCCTACATCCGTACTGATCAGCTCAACCCTTTCCGATGCCCCTAGAAACAATTTGGACCAAAAACAATCCAATAAAATGATCTTTCCAAGATCAACCAAAACTCAGAACACAAACTCTGATCTAAACAGACAAAAATGCTGATGAACATAAGCACAGACTGGACAACACATTCCAAAGATTAAACTCAGAAGTTCCTCTAAAACCTGAGCTGCTTCACCAACTCACTTCAGAAACCATCCTATTACTAAGCTGAACCATCGGTACCACTCCTAGAATCCAGTCGATACCAAACTCAATCTCTAGATGGTGACAAAACTCTGACTTCCAGAAGACATCCAGAAAAATTCTGAAACATAAGAGAACACTCATCTATCGCAAGTCACTTTTGCGATCAATCCAGCCTAATTCCAATATACTGCTCTCTCTTCACCAAACAGAACAGCTTACGCTTATCTAGCCAATCCATCGAAGAAACGGATCTACTCTGCTGCTTCTGAAATTACCTCAAGAAAACTGCCAAGCCAGAAGATTTTTCCTTGACAGTACACAGAACACTCCGAACTGCACTGCTAACACTAATGCCAAAGAATCCCTAATCCAAAGCTCTTCGAGAAACTCGGACCACAAACCAAATAGAAACACCCAGCTGAACACAGCCACAACTGAAGCAAACATACTTCCTTAACTTGTTCAAAATAGACATCTTCGGAGACATCCATAGTCACTGTGTCTCATCACACAGCTACTACACCCTGAGGTATCAAGATCATGACTTGCTTCTGACAGGTTCTAAACTCTAACTCATCCAACTATACTTCAAAAATGAACTCCGAACCTTAACAGGTTTACTTCAGAGATCGATGAAATCCCTACACCACCCCAAAGCTCACTCGAGACGGTATTAGGTCTACAGTCTCGTCAAATACACTTCCAACCTCAAACATTCAAACTCCAACCATCGGTAGTCGTGTTATACACACCACTACCTTATCTACCTTTATAACTTATTGGAAAAACTAAACAGGTAACCCAACAAATAGGTAGAAATAAATATACATACATACATATATATATATATATATATATCAAAATTACAAATACGCTCTCTCAAGAAAGAAAACACTCAAGAGCCTAGGTATTCACTCAACCAAGCTCTCTGATATCAACTGGGACGACCCGACTTCCTATGCACAGGAAGTCGTATCATCATGAAGAAAGAAAAAGGATAGAAAAGAGAAAAGAAAGAAGAGAAAGAAGAAACAACATCAGAATCTCAACAGCGGAACGAATAAATTATATTAATCATATAAGTATTACATAATATACAACATCAATCAAAGTTACACAGATAATACATCACATACTAGACAGTTATAAACACCTGTCTAGTTATACAACTCAATACACAATACAACACAGAGATACCAACACAGCGGAACACTACATATAATCTACAACGCAGAAGCCTCCTGCTCCATTGCTCCTCCAGAATTCGTCAAAGCTAACCTGAATCCCTTGGCTACTCGTAAAAATTTGAGTACCCGAGAGTTTATGAAAAACAGAAATAAACTCCGGGTCAGACATGGGTCTGGTGTGAGTAACAGGTTAAAGTTGCTTAATCTTGAAAACCTTTTGAAACAAAAGGTATCATGTAAGACTTCCCACGCATAAACATGGGTAAGTTTTTACCTAATGCTAACCAAAACATTTTATATGAAATTCAGGGATATTATAATATGTCTAGGGTTTTCAAGTAAAATACAGAAATAGCTGAAATACTTACATCTCACATTCCAACATAGTTGGGCACAACTAATACCTACGACGCTTATTGGAGATTGGATTCCATACAATGGCAGGGCTACTGGGCTACCGCCCGTCACAGTACGTGGCCTAGATCAACGTACCGAGGATCACTCCCGACCCCCTACAACACAAGGCCAGAACCATTCCTTGCTGAACAGTCCCGAACAAGATAACCCCTTGGTTGTAGCTAGCAACCGCCTACACAGCAGAATAAAAAGGGACATCTAGACAGGGGTATATCTCATCCTGCTTGGGCATGACCCACCTAACCTTTCTGCACATCCCATGTTTTATCCATTCTCGGTTGATGGGGCTTGAGGCTACGATTACCCTTAGAGAACACATCTCTTAGAATGCTCATCGTCCACCTGACGATGTTCTGAAAGCATTCAATCCATACAAGTTCGTTCTGGATTCGAACGAAACTGAAGGCATTATCTCGTTACACTCATTTTGGAATCATTCTCAGAGTTAACGACGATAAACCTTGCACTCTGAATCTTCATCTTCACTTCAGATTCACAACCCATCGTTAATTTGGATCGATGTAGTTTTCGGATATCCAAATCTGGAAACCCGATCCCGGTTTCATCGAAATCCAAAACGCCATCTTTTAAGGCCAAGTTGTTTTAAAGTTTAAAACAATTCAATTCAATATTATCTATATACACAAAAATAGATAATTCACAATATCACAATAAATAGTCTACATTATCATCATCAATAGATATATTATCATCACAAACAGATAATCCACATTATCATTATACTTAAATCAAGCATCCATTTTACACGGCATAATTTATCTCATATCTGAGATCTCAAACCATTCAAGGTAAACAATATCATCTGTCCATAAATAAGCAATGATTAGTAATCACACCATATATAATTAATTTAAAATGAATTAAATTAATTACTTGCATCTCTAATTAATTTAAAGGAAATTAAATTAATTACTTCACCATTATTAAACTTGCTTATATCACTATTAATAAATTTATCAATCAATTAATAAATCATTCACTAATTATTCATTCAATTAATCACCCTTGATTAATTAAGTTTTAAATACATTCAAGTAATTACCCTTTAATTAATTTCACAAATTAATTACCCTTAACCTAATATAGAAATTAACCTTTAAATTGCTAACATTAATTATATTACTTCTTAATTAATTACATTAATAAATCCTTTCATTTATTAATTATTTCCTAATAAATCTATTCTAAATTACATCATTAATTATAATAATTTATGATCTCTAATTACATTTTCTACTTAAATTAATTACACTAAGTAATTAATCTTCAATTTAACCAAATTGTTAATCACCCTTGATTAACCTCATTCAGTAATTAACTACCCTTAATTACTTCATCAAATAAATAAATTATTCCTTAATTTATTATCTCTAATTAACCCCTTGATTAATTATAGAAAGTAATTATACTCAAATTACTTTCACTATTAAATCATCCCCAGTTAATTACATCCAGTAATTATCATTAATTACTTCCCTAAGTAATTATACTTATCACATCATCAAATGTTTATTTAAATTAATTAAACTTGATTAATTAAATTAAACAATTCATATTAACCTTAGTTAATTACAATGAGTAATTAATGCCTTAACTACTTCCATTAAGTGATTATACTTAAACAATTAACAATTGATTATCTTTAAATTAATTAATCTAATTAATTATTAAAAATTAATCACATTAATTAATTATTAAATAGTTCTAGTTAATGACCTTCATTAATTATTAACAATTCTTTAATTACTTTTCTAAAGTAATTATCTAAGATTTATCATTTTTAATTACAAATTAATTTTATCTTTAATTATCCATAAATAAATCCTTAATTCTTTAATTAATTAAGTGTTAACTGTAACTTGATTAATCCTTAATTAATTTATTAATTAATTACTAATCATTAATTTGAATTTAATCTTGTTTAATTAATGATTCTTAATTACCAATTAATTTATCCTAAATTAATTAGCTTAAACCTTAATTAACTAAATTAAACTCTTAATTACTAAATTAATCCAAATCATTAATTAAATAAATAATTTAATTATCCATTTTAATTATCTTAAAAATTTAATGAATCCAAATCATTACCATTCTATTTATCTTTAAGTTAATTTTTTTTTTACTTAATCAAGGTATTTAAAAAAATACGCTTCCAAATTTACTTTAAATTTCATTTTAAATTTAAGATTTAAAATGAATATAAACTTAACTTTAACTAAGTTTAAAACACAAACCTAAACCCTTATAAATTCTCATGTTAAAGAAATATTTATTTTATAAAGAGGTTTTAAAAGAATTTAAAACCAAATTTACTTTAAAATCTAAATCAATTTTTAAAAAGACGCTTTAACAAATCAATATTGTTTAAATCATTTTATATTTTAAAACTTCCATTTATTTCAAATCTGGAATACATATTAAATTTAGATTCTAGATTTAAACTTAGATTTTGAAAACTTTACTTATTTTCTAAAACTTCGTTTTAAAATTCAAACTATTAAATCATTTTTTTTAAAGCTGTTAAACAATTTGAAGTTTAAACTTAATTTATTTTGAACTGAGCTTTAAACATAACTTGAACCAGTTAAAAACTTGGATTTAAACCTGTTTAAAACTTGCTTCACATTTAAACTTGCCTTTACATTTTATTTTAAATTTTTTAAAATAGGGCATCGGGTTTCTTGAAACAAAACTGAAGCCACCCAAACAACCCGAGACAAACTATATTTCCCCCGAGCAAATCCCTAGGTTACTTCGAGTCCCACACTCGAATCACTTGAGTTAAACTCGAGCAACCTCCCCTGCTCTCAAAACTAAACTAAAACACAGCCAAAATGAAATGAAGGCAACCTTGCACGAGCACATGCACAGTAGCTCCGGCCATCATGGGCCAACGTCGACACCCATACCCAGTCGCCGACCACCTTCTCCGACGAACCCACCACCCAGATCGCCGGTAACCCCATCGAAATAAAATAAAGCCTCTCGAACGAAACCTGGAAAAATCTCGAGCAACATCACCTCAAACCTGTCATCCCCTTGTTCTCGCCGCTCCGACCACCTGAAGGACTGCAACTCCGGCCTCGACTCCATCTACTACCCAGCTACCAATCCCCAAAATCTAGTAACACTCGATCAATCGTAGAACATGCGGTTGATCGAACAACTAAGCCCAGTTAAACTAGGGTTAAGAACATAAAATTTCCACCATCATCGTCACAAAGATTTGAACAATAAACTGAAAATTTTCCTCCACTCACCGATCATTCATTTACCTCCAGAATGATTCACTACCTTCCAAATTCTAGAGATCATCAGAAATCTCTAAAATTCTAATTTCTGGTTAAACCAGAAATACACACAAACCCCTTAACTAAAAAATTCCAATTTAGTTTTAAAAAATAAAATCAAAATTTAGTATTAGTATTTGATTCATAAAGCTGAATTTATAATCTATGACAAATTACTTTTGACTTAATTTAAGATTTCACTGTGCTAAGTTATTTTAATTAACTATATTTTTAAACTAACATTTATGATATAACAATCATATTTCATTTGTAACTTAAGCCTTAACAAAGCCTAGATCAAGAGATAAGGAAATATAAAATCAAACTTGAACTAGAAAATTTAAACAGAGGTGTCTACAGGCCTTTAACAATATGCAGATATCATATTTCACACATACACCAATTTCAAAAATAAATAAACACAAACATATGATTATCTTCAGGCATAAATCAAGCAACCATATAGAAATATACTTAAGCATTTTAAAATGAAGTTACTCACCATTTTTGAAAAGAAGAACAGAACTCCTTATTTGAAAAACAACAGGCTAGATTTTTTTTCTTTTCATCAAATCTTCTTGCTTTGGTTTAAATAAATGATGCTTCAGTTTGTAAAAATGGAAATGCTTGCTTATTCTCTGGTTTGCTTATTTTTGATGAATGAAAAGGAATTGGAAGATATGTATATATATATAGAGAAGAGTTTTACAGTGGGGTGTTCTGGGTTTGAAATGTTGCCTGGTACATTTTTTTTATTTAATAAACATAGGTCAGAGATCATCTTTATTTAGGAGGCTGAGATGATCTTCAAAACAAATCGAATTGACTTGTTTATGTTAGCATTGAATACTCAAGTACTCTATGTTTTTATTTTATACTTTTTTTTTTAATTGCCTAGCATATTTATTTACAGGCCTATACATATATTTTTACTTTGTTTATACTCTTGGATTTCTTTTTACTTTACTTTGCTTCTTGCCTGCATATTCACTTACAGTTTTACTCCTATTTATACAAAGCTGGTTTTGCTTTTTACTTCGTTTGTTTATGTACTTCATGAATATAGATATAAAGTAGTTTTAGTTATGTTATAAAATTTTAACTTATGAATTTAGTATATGCTTATTTCTATTTCTCTTTCATCTTTTTTAACCTAAACTATCAAATACTAAATTTACTTATGTATTTATTTTTATACTTATGTTTTGTAACCATATTTGATTTATACTATGCTTAATATTTATAAAGTTTATTTTATTTTAGACATTTTTGAAAGACTTCATTTTGAATTTTCAAATCATAGCTTTCCAAAATACATACATACATACATACATACATACATATATATATATATATATATATATATATAAATTTAAAATAACAATTTCTATTTGTATTAAAAATCCATTTGTAAAGACATTACATCATTAATATTGTTTAAATATAACTCATTATTAAATTAAAATAATTCATAAAAGAAATTTTCTCTTATTTAATAAATTACTTATTTTATCAGCTATATTTAAAAAGACAAAACAACCTTTTTGTTTAAATTTAAAGTTAAGCTAAAATCATTTTAAACAATTAAACTTTTATCTTGAGTATTTTAAAGCCATATGATTATTTATTTAATAGCTTAATATTAAATTAAATCAAATTTCCAAATTACAAAACATAGTAGAACTAGAAAACATGCCTTTATTTATTAAATTTAAAACAAAGCTTATCTATTTACGATATATACAAATACATATATATATATATACATTATAAATAGAAAAAAAATTAATTAGCTTTTAAAAGATAAAATCACCCATTTAAATATTTATTAAAGAAGATTATTAAATCAATTCAAATTTATCATTAACAATATTATCAAATCAATTAAATTTTAACATAGATTATTAAATTGATATTGCCAAAAATTTCGGGATATCACAGAAGGGTTTCAATTTTCTTAATTTTCCGAGTTAAGGCGGATTTTATATTAATTTTCTAGTGAAGGAAATTGTTTACCAGGTTATAAATTATTTATGGCTAAAATAATAATTATTTGGGGTTGAAATTTTTATAATTTAGGCAACATATTAAAATAGTTTTTTAGGATTTTTCTAGAAATTTATTAAGTTTTTTAATGAATATATAAAATTATTTAAGATAAAAGACTTAAATATTTTTTATATTTAATTAACCAGAAGGGGCATTTTGTAAAATAAAATAATTATTAAATTTGAAAATAGTGGTAGCCAATTTTTGAAAAGAATTTGTTAACCAATAAGAATTTGATAAACAAAGGCAGGTTAGTTGAAAATTTATCCTTTTTAGGTTAAAAACGAAGAAATCATAGTTTTAGCATGTTTCAGCCTATTACAGCAGTAAACTTTCCAACCTAGACCTTCCGACAAGGTTGAGAGGTTCATAGTTTTCGACAAGGTCAAACCAATGCATATGGTATCAAGTTACTTGGTATGTAATGAGTTCGACAAAGTCGAAGGGTTCTTAGTCAAAAGGTTGATTGCTAAAGAGGTTGGCGAATGTTTGTTTTATAAACCAAAAGCTTTCACTTGCTTTACTTTCGAATTAGAGCTTTTGACTTGGTAGCTTTCGACCAGGCCAAAATGTTTAACAGAAAGGTTTTAAACCTTCCGACATAGTCGAAAGTTACTGCCGCTTTGTCTTGTTTTAAACCTTCCAAAAAAGTTGAAAGGTTTACTCTTATTGATTTCGAAAGGTTTTCTTGTTTTTAAATCAGCCACTTCTTCCAATGCTTTTGAAAGAGAGCTTTCGACTTAGGTGATTTTCCCTTGTTTTATGAATTGAGGTATAACCCAAAGCTTTCGAAAGATTTTTTTAAAGATATGTTTAAAGCTTTCGAAAGAGTTGTTTTAAAGATATATTTAAAGCTTTCGACTTATTTTGAAAGAAAGTTTCCACTTATTTTAAATAGAACCCAGAAAGTTTTTGAAAGGTTTTGTTTAAGAAGGGTTAATGCTTTTGAAAGGATATGTTTATTGAATGGTTTTAAAGGGCTCGAAAGCAAAGCTTTCGATGGAGTCGAGATCTAACCTCTCGAAGAGGTCGAAAGGTAGCTTCTGACAAGGTCGAAAGGTTTTGTTTTTGAATTATTTCGGAAGGTTTTATATGGAAGGGTTTCCATAGGTTTTCTAATGTAATGTTTCAAGTTGTTTTAAAATAGGATGTCTAAGGTTTTATTGCTCTCGAAAGGTTTGAGTCTCGGTGTTTTCGAAAGGTTTGAAGTTCAATGGTTTCGAAAGGTTTCATTTTCAAAGGGTTTGAGAGTACCAACGAAAACTGTAAATGAATATAACCTATGTTAGGGACACTGATGGAAATAGGTTACTTATGGGGACAACATGAGACAATTAAAATCATGGGCGAACATGAGATAATTAGATTCATGGGGCTAGCATTTATTAAGTGGCAAAATGATGGGTTCATAGTCATCCTAGGAAAACTATGTGATGAGAGATGGATAGTCTACATCAACTTAAAATCATGGGGCTAACATGAGATAATTAAAATCATGGGGCTAACCTGAGATAATTAGATTCATGGGGATAGTATGAATCAAGTGGTAAAATGATGGGTTCATACCCATCCTAGGAAAATTATGTAATGAGAGATAGATAGTCTAGATCAACTTAAGTAAAAATAACGTGGAATAGGTAGTCCCTCTTTGATTTAGTTAAACTCCAATTGGGGATGGGGAAATCCTAATTTTTTTTTCAAGAATGCATATCACCCTAATGTTTTATAGATATATGTTTTAACCAGTGTGGATGCAGGAGCACAGCATATGGTTTTATAAAAGGTTTAGCAAAGGATATGTTTTTCAAGGATGTTAGTGAGGGGAAGCCCATTGCGACGTGGGCTCACTTAACATAATTGAACTGGGATGTATAATATTGTTCACACTAGGCTTTTTGTCTGACTCGAAGTTTATGTTTTCCCTTTAAACTTTTGCGTGCTCAAAATTGATTTGAGTAGGCTGATGGATAAGGTCTTTTCAAGTTTAGTAAGATGACGAATAAGCTATCGGAGGTAGGTAAGAGGCAAACATATAGCTATTTAGGATTTGTAGTTCTTGCTATGTTTTGATGTATTTCCGCTGTGATTGTGTTAGGTCTATTATGACCATATGACTCAGATCAACCACGAGGGTACCTTCATATATCACTTTTGGCGTACTTTGTAATAACTATATCTTATCTGCGCCTGGGAACGATTTAGGATTGTGTGTAGTGAATGTGAAACAATTTGATTTTGAAATGTAATGAAGTAAATGCGGTTTTGAAATCGGTGTGTCATTTCATACTCAAATGCTTCGGATATTATTGATACCATTAACAAAGCCGTATTTAGTCATCGGAAGTTAAATCTGTGGATGATTGCACATCTGTAGCGCTTAGCTTTGAGCCTCTAGATAGGGGATGTTACATGGATTCCACTAACATGACCATATTTTGTCATCAGAATTTAATAATATAGATAATTACAACTTATGTAGCACTTCGTTTTAGGCCTCAAGATGGGGGATGTTACAACTTGGTACCAGAGCATAGGTTTATGTAAAATTACTGAATTTTGAACTTTAAAAAGAGTTTTTGAAAACAAAATCCAAATGGATCAGAGAGTAAGATTTGGTTATGGGATAATGTTATAGTAACGTACTTGTATTTGCTATATATAAGCATACGCTTTATCTCTATTCTCCCTCCCTTTGACTATTCTTCCTTATCTTACCATGGTTCGAATGCAGATTTAAGGAAGTAAGTTATAAAGGAGGAAACAATAGAGTGAATCTCGGTGGTGGAAGAACCACTACCAATGGAAATGTCAGGCCCAATACTAGAAGAAATCCGAGTCGACAAACAGTTGCTAATGTAGGTGTAGAAACCCCATCGACTGATATGGGAGCAATGCATCAGTTCTTCATTAATATGATGCAAGCAGGTGCTGCTGCTAATTAGTTGGTGGAAATGCTAGAGGAGCTAATCAGGAAGTTCTGGTTATCAACAATAATTCTATTTTGAGTAGAGACGGTGCAATACTTGAAGGGAAACCATTTATTGAAATAGAGGATGCAGTTGAAGTGGAAATTAGTTGCTTCATTGGGAAAGGATTTTCATTGATTCGGGATTAAATGATGAAAAAAAGAGGAGGTTGGCATCCAGGCAATTGCAAGGAGCTGCATTGTATTGGTGGAATAGTATGACTGTTGGGGTAATATAGGAGACTTTGACTTGGGTTGAATTCAGGAGAAGGTTTGATGAAAGATTTAAGTTTGAGATCACTAAGTCAACTCTGTTGAGGAAGTTCGCTGAGTTGGTGCAAGACGATATGACAGTGCTTGAGTATGCAATCAGATTCGAGGAGTTGTCCTGATATGGATATGCTATAGTGGATATAGTGATCAAAAGGAATGAGAAGTTCATTCATGGGCTAATACCTGAGCTTGCTTGGGCGACTTTACCATATCTCAAGGATCCATGTGATGTAGTCATGGAGATGCCCTTGAGAAATGAGGAGATGCTTGCTTTCTTTAGTGATAATAAGGCAATGGAGGCTCACAGCGGCTAGAATCAAAAGAGAAAGTTTTACTAGAAGAATGGAACTGCCAAGAAAGGAAAGTTTGAGGTTGTGTGTTACAACTATGACAAGAAGAACCATTATGCTCATAAGTGTTGAATCGATAGTGAAAAGGAAGTTGTCGAGAAGAAGAACATTAAGTGTTTCTACTACGGCCAAGTGGGACATTACAAGAAAAAATTTCTGGTAGTAGCCAAGGAAATAAAAGGAAAAGTATTTGATTTGGAGCCAGCTACCTCGAGACCAACAGGTGAAGAAAAAAGAAAAGCTATGATGAGGGGTACACTTTTAATTCATGGTATACCTATTAGAGTACTGTTTGATACCAGTGCATCACATTCTTTTATATCTCATTGTTTATTAAATAAGCTTAACCTAGAACCGTCATACCTAGTTACTTCCTTAAGAATTGTGAATCCAATAGGAGGATATGCAGCTCTAGGGATTAGATGTGACCATTTAGAGTTTGCTTTATTAGGTCATGTATTTGCCTGCAATTTGCATGTGTTTGATTTTTTAAGCTTTGGAATTATTTTGGGTATTGACTGGTTAAGTATATATAATTCTAGAATATTTTGCCAAGATAGGAAAATATCATTAAGACACCATAATAGTAGTGACTGAATTATATACTTGGTAGAGAATCCAAATTTTGATGTTGTGCTTTATTGGGTGCAATAGAGGAGGAAGACGAGTGGAATCAGGTTTTCATAGTAAGAGAATTTGCAGATGTCTTTAAGCCAGTTATTGGACTACCACCAAAGCGAGCTATTGAGTTTTGAATAAATCTTGTACCTGGAGCTGAACTTTTAAGTATACCACCTAGTAGAATGACACCTACCGAGATGAAGGAGCTAAAGGTGCAGCTAGTGGAATAAGAAGGGAAAAGTTTTATTAGACCAAGCAGTTCGTCTTGGGGAGAAACCATGGTGTTCGTGAAGAAACCAAATGAGTCATTAAGATTGTGCATCGATTGTCGTAAGTTGAATGAAATGACAATAAAGAATCGATATTCTTTGCTAAGAATCAACAATTTATTTAACCAGTTGAGTGGAGCCAAAGTATTTTCCCAATTAGATTTAGCGAGAGGGTTCCATCAACTAAGGGTGGTGGAAGATAATATTCCATTAATAGCGTTTAGAATAGGATATGTTTTCTATGATTAGTTAGTAATGCTATTCTGATTAACAAATGCTCCTTCTTTCTTCGTAGACTTAGTGAATTGGATTTTCCAAGAGCACTCGGATAGGTTTGTATTGGTATTCGTAGATGACATTTTGATATATTCTAAGGACGAAAGAGATCATGAGATTCATCTTAGAATAATGTTGAGACACTGAGGCAGCATCGGCTAAAAGCGAAGATTTCGAAGTGTCATTTTTGGAAGCAGGTGAAGCTTCTTAGTCATGTAGTCTCAGAGAAAGGGTTGTCAATAGATCTAACTAAGACCAAAGCAGCTAACATTTGGAGGAGACCCAAGACAGTGACTGAGGTAAAGAGTTTTTTGAATTACTTGGCTACTGCTAGTGATTTATTAAATATTTCTCTCGTATAGTAGCGTCGATGACTAAACTAACGAGGAAGGACATGAAGTATGTTTGGACTTATAAATGTAAGGAGGCATTCTAGAAGTTGGAATGTTTATTGACCAATGTGCTTCTGTTAGTTTTTCCAGATGGAAGTCAAGATTTGGTGGTGTATTCAGGTGCGTGTAGGACATGATTAGGAGTTGTGTTAATGCAGAAGGGTAAAGTGATTGTTTATGCCTCACGATAGCTCAAAACCGCATGAAGTTAGATATTTGACTCATGACTTAGAATGGGTTGTCATTATATTTACTTTGAAGGTGCAGAGACATTACCTTTTGGGAGAATGATTCGAGTTGTATACAGATCACAAGTCGCTAAGATATTTATTCTCTCAAAAAGAGTAGAACATGAGACAGCAGATATGGTTAGAGTTTTTAGCTGCTTATGATTTTGGAATTGAGTACAAACCGGGAAAAGGAAACAAAGTTGCAGATGCTCTTAGTAGAAAACATCAAAATATAGTGGTAGCCATGATATCGGAGTGGAAATATTTGGAAGCATTGACTACTTGTGGCATGCGATTACGGTCGACTTCTAGTTCTAGTCAGAATACCACAATGTTATCTAGTTTGGAAGTTCGAATAGTATTCGTTGACATAACTGCTTCTAAGCAAAAAGATGATTCATTACTAGCTAAAAGAATTAGAAAATTGGAATGTGGAACCGAGATTGATGATCTAAAGGAATATCATCTTGACCAAAATGGATGGTTAAGAAACAAGGGATAATTATGTGTTCCAGAGGTTGATGACCTAAGGAAAGAAGTTGTTAGGGAATATCATTGATCGAAGTTTAGTATTCATCACGAAGAACTAAGATGTATCGGGATATAAAAAGAAGTTTCTTCTAGGAAGGTATGAAAAAGGATGCAGGCTTATTGGTAAAGCAGTGTTTGAATTGTCAACTGGCAAAACCGACCATCAAAAGCATAGTAGGTTGCTTCAACCTTTAGATATTCCAGTTTGAAAATGGGATTCTAGGTCTATTGATTTCATAGATGGGTTGCCAAGGTCGAATAAAGGAAATGAAAGTATCTAGCATATAGTGGATAGAACGATCAAGAGTGCACATTTCATTCTTGTTAAGTCAACAAGAATAACACCTATTTTGACTAAGTCATCCATGAAGAATATAGTTAGACTGCATGATGTTCCTATTCGTATAGTTAGCTATAGAGATTTTTTTACTAGTGAATTCTAGAAGATTCTACAAGAGGTTTTAGGCACCAAGCTCAAGGTGAGTACCACTTACTATCCATAGGCCGATGGACAGACGGAAAGTGTTAACAAAGTCTTAAAGGATCTGAAGAGATTGTGTGTTATATTGTGGAAGATCATGGAAAGATCATCTACATCTAGTCAAGTTTTCGTATAGCAATAGTTATCAAACTAGTATAGGGATGACACCTTTTAAAGCATTATTTTGAAGACCATGCAAATCACCGGTCTCTTGGTTGGAGACCAGGGATAGATTAGTTCCTGGTCTGGATATGGTAAGAGAAGCCATGAAAAAGATTGAGCAGATTTGGGCTAGAATGAAGGAAGCTCAATCTAGGCAGAAAAGTTATGCAGGTAAGAGACGGAAAGACATAGAGTTCTCAGTTAGAGATTATGTTTCCGTCAAAGTATCACTGATGAAGGGTGTGGTAAGATTTGGGAAGAGAGCGAAATTGACACCTAGGTTTATTGGACCATTTCTTTTTATAAGAAGGATCGGGGAACTTGCTTACAAGATAGAGTTACCGAGCAGTTGGGTAGGCGTCCACAGGGTTTTCCATATTTCTCATCTAAGGATGTGTGTCCGAGATCAAGAAACTAGCATTAGTCCGACTGCATTGGAAGACCTAGTAGTGGAACCAGACATGACCATAGTTAGACATCCAGTGCATATAGGGGCTAAGGATGAGAATAAGCTAAGGAACAAACACAGTCAGATTAGTCAAGGTCCACTGGATTGACGACGAAGAGACTATACTTGGGAAATAGACAATAGGATTAGAGACGCTTATCATGATTTTTTTGATTGTATGTTTTACATCCATATTATACGTTTGTTAAGTATCTAATTGCAATTTCAAGGACGAAATTCTTTAAGGAGGAGAGTCTGTAACAACCCTGATTTTGGTTAACATTATTTAGGACATTTAATTGGGTAACTAAAATGAATTAATGATAAATGATAAGAAGATTGAGATTTAGGAATTAATGTGGGTCAAGCCTTAACTAATGAGCTAATCGGATAATTAAAACATTAATAAAAAAGAGAAATGCATGCAAGGGCACTATACAAAAAGGAGTTTATTTCCTAATACTCACCCTTCCATCCTCTTATCTCATTATCACTTCATTCAAAGAAAACAAAAACAGACCAAGGTCGGCCATCAAAAAGGGTTTCAAAGGGAAAATAAGCTAATAAAAAAGATCAAAGCTAGGGGAATCAAATCAAAATACAAATCTCAACCTTCTTAATCCATTCTAGGTGAACAATAAGATACGCATCTCATGTTTTATATATTAATTTCGGATTTAAGAATAAATCTATTTCTTTTGCTTATATAATGTCATGCTATGATAGTTTAAATGATTATATGCTTATTGGTGAATTTATTTAATTTATTTATGAAATTATTTGATAAATTTGAGTTAGAAAACCTAATATATGACACCCAAATGACTTAAGATTTTGATATGGTGCTAGAAACATTATTTTGAAGTGGTATTATAATTTCATAATTTTTGAATTTAACTAGAATATTGATGAATTTCGTAAGGTTGGAAAATGGTTTATTTCGAGCTTAATAATTAAAAATAATTAAATTAGGAATTGGCCTCGAAATTTTTATATGTTAACGAAGATAATAAATTGGATTTATCATGATTTTAGGGATTTTTCCCAAGCGTTTATGATTTAATATGAATTATTTGAGCTAGAAAGGCTTAATTTGTATATTTAAATATTAATATAAAATGCAAGGTTTGCTAAGTACTTCAAAAATGATAAATATGCTTCTTAGCAGTTTTATTTGCGGCTTTACCTTTCAGAGCGCCCTTCTTATAAAAGACCTTCTTCTTCTTTCGGTTCTACACAACCTGAACCTCCTTAGCCTTACTCTTCTCCATCAAATCAAGCATTTACTCATTCCTCAAAGCCATTTCCACTACAACATCAAAAGGATCCCTAGCATGATGTAACATAGCCCTTGCCAACTCAAGCTTCAACCCCATAATGAACTTCTCATTTTGCTTCAACACAGTATCCACAGTGGCATATCCATATCTAGCCAATTCATCAAAACTTCTAGCGTACTCCAACACCGTCATATCTCTCTACTCCAACTCCACAAAACTCCTAAGCAAGGTAGACTTAGCCATCACAAACATGAACCTCTCTTCGAACCTTTCCCTGAACTCAGCTCATGTCATCGTCTCTTCATTCACCACAACGGTCACACTATTCCACCAAAACAAAGTTGCTCCTTGAAGCTGTCTCGATGCTCATCTCCTCTTCTACGCATCATTAATCCCTAAGTCTACAAATATCCTCTCACAATGCATAAACCAGTTTTCCACCTCAATATCATCTTCGGTTCCAATAAATGGCTTTCCTCCAAGCCTTACATAGTCTTTGCTCAGAATAGCATAATTGTTGACCACTGGAGCTTCCTGAACTCCTCCTTCAACTACTCCAGGAGCAACACCCGCTTGCACAATATTAATGAAAAACCAATACAAAGCCCCCATATCCATTTGTGGGACTCCAGCACTCATACTACCAGCTTGTGTCTGACCTTGGGTCCTTCTCATATTTAGTCTGGTATTACCATTTGTCGTGGTGCTTCCCCTAAGGTTAACCCTTCTTGCATCCATATCTATATTCAAGCCTCGTAAGATACAGAAGAATATCCTAATAAAGATAGGAGATTAGAGATAAAGCGTATACTTATATATAGCAAATACAAGTACGTTACTATAGCGTTATCCCATACCCCGATCCTTTCTCTAATTCCTAAGGATTATGTTCTTTTCAAAAATCATTTTTTAGTTAAAGTTTTTAATAAACTATGCTTTGATACCAAGTAGTAACACCCCGTTTCTAGAGGCCCAAAGCAAAGCACTACAGGTGCTGCAGTTATCCATTGTATCAACTTCCGGTGATCAAATACGGTAATGTTAATGGTATTCATAATATCAGCATCATATGAATATGAAACAAAATCATAGATTTCAAAAATAGCTATTCAAATTACATTTTGAAACATATTCCATATTCACATTACATAATCTCATTGCTTTCTCAGGTTCAGATAAAACAATTATTACACAAATACGCTAAGAGCAACATATAATGATGCCCCTTGATTGATCAGAGTCAGTAAATAGTCATAAATGATTTAGTACAAAGAAGAGCGGAAATACATCAACAAAATAAAATTACAACTACTAAAAAGCAATTTGTCAACCACCTGCTCATCTCTAGAAGCTTTATTCGCCAACCTACTAAAAACCTATAAATCCTCAACCCTCAGCCTACTCAAATTAATTTTGAGCACCCAAGAGTTTAAGGCGAAAACGTAAACTTTGAGTCTGACATAAAACCTGGTGTGATTAATACCATACATTCTGAATATATGATATTAAGTGTGACCATGCCGCTTAGTGGAACAACTTTCCCTCCGCTGATATCCTTTTTAAAACATATCTTTTGCAAATCATAATCCTGCAACCAAAACTGGTCAAAACTGGTTAAAAATGTAAAGCATTATTATGTAAACATAACATAAACCTTAGGTAACAAATGGACTATTTGTCCGAACACTATAGTTTAGTTTGGCTAACTACTACCCTTAGCTGACTCGGGCCTATCAGATAATATAAACAAATAGTCTAACATTCGTTAGATCCTCCTCTTTTGGACGGTCTGTCCCTGACTTACTTTCTCCAGGTCAACTTATCCTAATAGTTTTGCGGGCCCACTAATAACCAACCTTGTACAAATATATTACTTTCAACGTGTACCATAATTTTAGTCTTACCTGTGACAAAGCCTAACACAATAGAATTTTAGACTAAATTAGCTAGGGGCTAATAGCTAATATATAGGGCGTAACCCCATGCCAGTTCCGTTTGGTATTCTAATATCTGAGTCGTTTTACTTAAATTTTC
The DNA here is from genome assembly GCA_030765085.1 of Allium cepa. Taxonomy (NCBI): domain Eukaryota; kingdom Viridiplantae; phylum Streptophyta; class Magnoliopsida; order Asparagales; family Amaryllidaceae; genus Allium; species Allium cepa. The sequence continues at coordinate 748,428,690 of CM060931.1, read as the reverse complement.
CTTGAAAAACTTTTCTTCTCAAATTGATTTAAAATCTTTAAATCAAACTTAAACAAGGAAAATATATATACTCTATGCTTTACCCAAAATCACCTTGCCATGTTATATATACTTTACCCAAATCTTTGTTGATGAAAACATTAAACCTTTGAAAGACCCCCTTTTGATCCCAATGAAAGTATCCCTTTTGTAGCCAAGTAAACCCTTTATAACCAAGGCGTAAAAGCCAAAACCCTCATTTCGAAACGATTCTTATAATCCTTTTAAACCCTTGAAAAACCTTTTCTTTGAAATCTCAAAACTTAAGACATCCTATCTTTAAAACACTTAAACATTTGCCTTTCGAAACCTTTTGAAAAACCTTTCCTTTAAAACCTTTCGAAACCATTCATTCCAACCTTTCGAAAGCATAGGAGAACCATCCCTTCAAAACCTACATTTAAAACCTTTCAAAATCATTAAATATCAAAACCTTTCGAAAGCATTTGGGTTCAGTTTAAAAATGTGGAAACACCTTTTGAAACCATTCAAAACCATATCTTTCGAAACCATTGGGTTAATCTTCAAAATCTCTAAGGTTCACTAACAACATGCTCGATAGCAAATCTTTCAAAAGCTATTTCTTAAATAAAGAAGTGATGGTGTCGAAACCATCCTTTCGAAAGCATTAGCGAAGTGGTAGGTTTTATAAAAAAAAGTATACCTTCCGAAACCATTGACATCGAAATGTAGAAAAGCGGCAACATAGGGCTTCGACCTAGTCGAAAGAATTTACTTAAAACAAAGGCGCAACCCATTCGAAACCATTCTTTTTAAAACCATTGACTTATTCGAAAGCAAACCAAGTAGAAAGCTATAATATTGAAAGCAAAGCAGGCGCATTTTCAATTTAAAACAAAATAGCGCTTCGAACCCTTCGAAACCCCTGGTTTCGACCTATTACCTTCCGTTTATATTCAATTCGTTGTGCACCAATGCTTTGATGCCATGTGCATTGGTTTTGATATGATGGTAAGTTGAAAGCCACCTGAGACGGAAGCAAGGTGCCATAAGTGGCGAAACATGCAATTTACATGGAAAACTGATTTTTAACCCTTTTAAGCAATCTTTCTAACTAACCTGCCTTGTTTGTCAAAATCTTATTAGTTGCTAAATTTTATTTTCTAAAAGCACTGCCATAATTTCAAAAATAGAAATTTAATTTCCTTTTTACAAAATACCCCTTCTCCTTTTATAAATATGTAAAATATTTAAGTCTCATACCTTAAATAATTTTATATATTCCTCATAACATTTTGGAAAATTCTACAAAAATATGTACTTTAACATATATAATTTCAGACCCAAATTATTTATAATTTAACCGTAAATTATTTTTAACCCAATAAATCATTTTCATTACTAGAAAATTTATATAAAATCCATATTAATTCAGAAAATTCTGAGAACTGAAATCCATCTCCAAAACATTATTTCTGATCTACATCTAAAACCGTATGGCATTTAAATGTCATTAAATAGGGTTTTCACACCAAAATATATCATAAAATCTATATGAATAAGCATAAATAATCAATAAGCATATATAAAAAATTTGTTCTTCAAAATCATGGCTCAACTATGCAAGATAAATCGAGTTTAACCTCAAAACCAAAAACATTTAGAAAATGAGAGATATATTAATTATTCACCGAATCTTTGTGATTAAGGATGTGAGATTTGATCTTCATTAAGTTGATTTGATTTTTCCTTTTGAATCCTCGATTTAACTTCTCTTTTCTTCCTAATGGTGGTCAGCCTTAGACCTGTAATTTTTGTTTGAGAATATGAAATGAACTTGAGCTATTTGGGGTTAAGGGTTTAGTATATTAGAATACTCCTTTTTCCTATTTTTCCTCCACCTAGTTCCTAACACTTTAATTCCTTGATTCATTTGTTCATTTAATTTGTTAAGCACGACTACCTTACTAATCACTAATCTCGATCCATAAATCAACTTACTTTATTTTATTTTATTTAGCTAATTAAATTTTCTAAATAATGTTACTAAAAATATGGTGTGTTACATGAGATTGCATGGGATTCCGAGCAGCATTGTAAGGGACAAAGACTCTTTATTCGCCAACGAGATCTGGACAAAATTTGTAATGTGCATTAGATATAGATTTGAGCAGGGGTATGGCTTACCACCCACTGACTAATTATCAAATAGAGAGGGTGAATAGCGTGTTCGTTGATTTATTGAAAGCATGTGTTTTAGATTTAAAGGATGCATCTTGTAGAGTTTGCATATAACAACAGGTACAAGACATGTATTGGGATGTCCTTATTTGAGGCGCTTTGTGGTAGATCCTGTATGTCACATGTTTGCTCGCTGAACAAGAGAGATGGACTTGTGTTAGGACCCGAGTTGGTAAGGGAGGCTACTTAGGAGGTATAATTGGTTCATGCTAGAATGAAAGTGGTGTAATCAAGGTAGAAGAGTCATGCTGATGAGAGGAGGAAAGATTTTGAGTTCGCGATAGATGACTATGTATTTATGAAGGTTTCTCTAAAGGCAAGAAGTTATGCTTTGTGATGGCGGGGAAATTGGGACCAGATATGTATGATCGTTTCTATTGATTGAGAAGAATGGTAAATTCGTATATTGAGTCAAGTTAACAAGTTTTTAGCGGGTATGTATAATGTTTTCAAATATCAAACTTGAGGAAACGTGTGCATGACTCGAATCAAGTGGTGGAACCGAGGGCAGTTGAAAATTTATTTCACTACAACAAAATTGCTTTTAGTTGCAATTGTTGGCAGTGTTTCTGTAACAGCCCGCAAATCCGTACCCCTTGAGTCAACACTATTCTACAACAATCAACTCAAGTTGCACAGAAATACGAACCATTTGGATTTAATAAGAAGAGGTAGAAGAAGAGAATTGAAAACAACAACAGAATCTAACCATCGCAGCGGAATAAAATATAATAGATAATAAATAATCTTTACTCAAAATCAAATATATCTGTTTACATACATTACATCATCAGAGTACATCAGTCACAGCTCACATCAATACAATACAATACAATGGATATACAACAACTCAAGGTACACAACAACTCAAACACAGCGGAATAATATATATACACAAGTACGGGAGTACGTCTCGTCATCCAGCTCGTCTCCTGAGCTCCACAACATCATATCCTGTATTCTATAATACTCGGTCTGACCCGAGCATTACAGTTAAATAACACCCGAGTCAGTCTGGAATACCAGCGTGAGAAAATCACACCCAATTGATTATTAAAGTTTCAAAAATCCTTTGAAAAACAAAAGCATCTCGTAAGACCACGCCACAAATAAACATGTCGGGTTTTTACCTTACGATAGCTAAAACAATTTTTATAGAAATCCTCTGATATTATAATAGGGTCTATATACAAATACTTATAAAATAGCCGAAATTGTTACATTCATTAAATTCCATCTACTAGCCACAAAAGTGGGTAATACAAACAAAACTCGTACAAGGCTCGTAGGGAGAATGGATTTCCAACAATGACTAGGCACCGGGGTACCACCTGTCACAGTACGGTGCCTAGATCACCGTACCGAGGATTACTCCCTTCATCCCCTGCAACACAAGGCCGGAACCATTCCTTACCGAACAGTCCCGAACAAGATAAACCCCGTGGTTGGCGCGACCAAACACCCACTAAGCCGAAATGAATAAGGGACATCTAGACAGGGGAATTATCTTGTCCTGCTTGGGCATGACCCACCTAACCTTGCTCCATATCCCCTGATTTTCAGTCATTCCCATTTGGTGAGGCTTGAGGCTAAACGTTACCTTTAGAATGTTTTCACTTAGAATGCCCATCGTCCACCTGATGATGTTTCGCAAGCATTCATCCATACAAGTCCGTCCCGGGTTCGAACGGAACCGAAGGCACTATTCCTACTACATCCATTTTGGAAATATCCTCAGGATTAGTAGCGACTAGCCCTTGCACTTCACTGCTCCATCTTCGACTCCGAACACGTTTTCCGCACGAAACGTACAAACCGGATCGAAGTGGTTTTCGAGAAATAAATCTCGATCCCGGTCTCTTCGAAACGATCAACGCATTTGTCCGATATTGATAGTCGGTTATTTAACTATCAATTAATATTCACAAACAATCATCAACCAATAAATAATTTCCAAATTATTTATTAATCTCAAAAATATCTTCACAAGATGTATTTCTATTTTCAACCCTTCGAAAACAGTTTTCAAAACCATCTTTCTTTTCAGAATCAACTTACTCAAATATTTTCTATCTCCTCTGAAAGTCACCAAGCACAAAACTAGATTTTAAAAATAACTTAAAACACTTTACTTTAAAATATATAGTTATAAAACATTTAAATTAAAGCTACTTTAATAATTTGTTAAAAATACATATTGTATGAGTATTTGAAAATAAAGTTACTTAGTAAATATAAAGCTAGATTTCTTCGTTTAAAAACAAAATACTAATTTACTTCTTAATAATTACTAGTAAAATAGATTAAAGAAAATACTTACTTGAGACTTTAAATATTAGAAATAATAAATTTACAAAACTTGCTTTCTTTAAAAACAATTTTAAAACATTTAATTGATATTTAAAAATTTACTTTTTTAAAAACAAGTACTTGGCTATCCAGAGAAAATTCCAACTTCAATCACTTAAATCAATTTTCCCAAATTGATTTCAAATTTATTTATTTGAAATAAATTTCTTTACTTTCTTAATTCATTTAAAATTCATTAATTAGGGACTTATTATTTAGGGTTATAATTTCCCGTTTGTTTTTAACCCCTTTTAAGTGAAATACGGATTTCAGCTTTTTCCAACTTCTTTATTCCTTCCAATAATTTAAATCTTAAATTTTAAATAACTGTTTTATTCCCTTAATTAATATCACTGAAGATTAAAATTCATTAACTCTTTGTTTATTCAAATTTCCTTTCTAAAATCAAGATTTATTTACTAGAATTTTAAAGTCACTTAATTTCTTTCCAATTCATTTAAAAATTTATTCAAATTTCTATAATTATTTTACTTACAATTTCACTTCTTTTATTATCTTACAAAAATCCAATTTATATATTTTTGGTAATTCATCATACCCAATTATATCCAATCGAACCATAGCATTCATTATAACAATAAAGATCATCATAGGATATCAAATAAATCACAACAGAGGGTATTAAATAATTTAAATAAATATTGAGGGGTCCAGTTGGATCCCTCCAACCTGTTTTTTCCTACATCCACAGATGTTAGCACAACATAATATACTAATTCCAGAATATATCATACTATAGCACATCAATAATCAATTTCAACCATTCAAACAATTATTTAAATTTAATCATTTAAATTTAAATTTAAACTGAGTGAGATTAACTCACCTTTGCTCTTAAATTTGCACTTCCACTCCATTCTCGATTTAAGTCCATGATTTCTCAACCTTGTATGACCATTTACAATTTATTAATATTTGAATTAATTATTATTTAACAGATTTAACTTATTAATAACTTAGTTTAAATTAATATTAGCTTAATATTTAAGAAACCGTTTACAGATAAATTTCCCCTTTTCTGTAATCTCCTATTTTTTTCTGACTTCGTATATTTTCAAATTCTAGACTAATTTTTCTTTTACAAATCTTTTAGTCGCTTGAATAAATTAAATAAGTTAACTAACAAAATAATTTCCTCATCTTAGAATAAACTGGTAAAAGGGAAATATGTAAAGATATATATTAATTTCCTTTAGGAACTTCATATATTTTTATAAAATAAACTCTATAGATTCCATAAAAATAAAATTTAGATAAACTTTCGATATTCCTATTTTAAATCTTATATATATATATATATAGTTATTCCTACTATTTACAACGTATATGTATTTCCAGTCTTACTCATATACATGCTAACTTTAATAAAATAAAATTCCGATCTGTGAAAAATAAAAACAGTAATTAACTTGGAAATTTTAAAACTGTTTAAAGTAAATCACTCCTTACTGGGGAAATTACCCATAAAACAGTTTAATCAAAAAAAAATTCAAGAAATTCGAATACCTCTCTATCCACTGCCATCAAATCGACCTTGAGTCTTCCAGGATTAGCAGCTCAATCCCCTACGGCATTCACCTTCCCCTTTGCCTGCCGACGTCTCAGCCTCCATGAACGGCGCTGTCGCACCTCGACACGACCGCGTCCAGGCACTTCCAATCCCCATCAACCCTTCGCCGAACGACTCTTGTTTGATGCCCTAACCATCGTCGAACGCGACCTCATCCACCCACTGCCTAAACCCTAGCCACCATCGCCTCCGCTGCGGTCATCACCACGACCCAACTTCCCCATCGCGACTTGCTGCCGCCATTTTTTTTTTTTCGTGACTTCGATTCTGAAAAAGGGAGAGAATAAGTTCGAACAAAGAAGTAGATGAAGTCGCGATTTAGGTTTTAAGCTGAACGAAGCTTCGGCCAAATTTTTTTTTTTTTAAGATTGCTGTTACGATTTTGAAAAAAAGAGAATAAGAAGACGCGAGAGAGGTGAAGGGTGAGGGCTTCGGCCATAATCGAATTTGATTTCGATTGGTACTGAGGAAGAGATCTGGAATTTATTCATGGCTTTTGTTTTCGAATGGAAGAAGAAAGAGGGGAGTCTCGGTTCCGGTTTAAAGGAAAGAATTGGCTTCTGAGGGAAGATAGAATAGCGTGCTTGAAAACGCCTTGTTACAATGTTCTTTTTTTTTCAACTTCGAATCGATATTTATCCATTAAACTTTCATCGCGTTTATAACCATACACTCATATACTAACTCCGATTAACACGAAATTTGAAATCCAACAATAATTCAATATTACGGACCCAATGGAACTGGTTTCGTCTAATTCCGAGACTGAGCCTCGGAATGCTATTTTTAAATTCAATTTAAACGATATAAATTTTAAAGCTGCACAGATCACTGTTAATTTCAATTTTTAACACTTCTATTATTCTCGGCACTATCAGTATAAATTTTATAAGCCTTCAAATTATATTTTAACAGGCTTAGAATTTTAGATCCACATTTTACCCAATTTCAAATTGTTTAATTCAATAGTTTAATTATCAAATAATTGGTGATATTTGAATTCGAGTTAAAATTAACTTTTAAATATTCAAAATTAATTGAATATTCCAATTTCAATTGCCAAAATTTTCGGGTCGTCACATTCCTCCCCCCTTAAAAGAATTTCGTCCCCGAAATTACTAGTTAGGAAGAATGATCCAATACCCGTTTATTATTTCCCTAAACCAAACAGTTCAACATCTAACCAACTATCTTTCTATAGAAGATCCATTATCATTCTTATTAACTTTTCAACTCTCCCATAGTTTCAAACTATACTATTTCCTTAATCATTCGTGTTTCAATTTAAAACTAAATTTTGAATTATCAAAATTTTCTCAAAAATTTTCTAACTCCCTAAATTCCCGAAAAATTTCGCCAGCGTATCCTTTGCGCGGCTAGCTCGGTACTACTACAAAATGGCTCTACGGCCTCCCAAATCCAAAAGGAAAACAAAAAGCCAAGTGGCTCAATCCAAATCCCAATCAAATTTCATACCAAATTTAAATACATACCTTTTTGTCGAGCATTTCAAATTTATTTCTTGAAATCAAATCCAATTTCCTTTTCCCTTTTATAATACCTGCATATCCTGCTTAGCACTAATATCCAATCACAATATCTCAAAATATTTTATCGACTTTCTTACAAAATGTCAATATCTATTCATTTCTATATTATCTTAGATTATATTTGTAATATCAATTTCCAATCTAGAATTTACCATTCCTTTCTTAAGTTAGTATAAACATTTTATATGTTTCTTATCTTTAGTTCTCTTTACCATTTTTAGTTTATACCTATTTCTATTCAAATCGATTTCCACATTGCATATGTATTTCATTTATTTTCAACTTTGAACTTTTAAATTTTATCCTTCATTTATAACTAATTTAAGTCATTATTTTAATTAGTTTCATTTACTAACTTATTTTAGTTTCCAATTCTAAATAGTTTGTCGTTAACAAAATTTTCCAAAAATTTCAAAAAATTTCAAACTCTCAAAATTTCTGAAAATTTTTGGCAGAGTCCCCTTTGTACGGAGGAGCTTTTGCAATTTGACAAAAGAGATAAATATATATACATCGACCCACACGGTCGGAAAAACAAAAAACAGTTCATATATCCTATTTTTATTGCGTAGGCGTACCTTATTTAGCATTTTAAGCAAGCGGCTTATTATTTTAAGCATATAGCACAACCCAATCCAGCCTCACGGCTTCCAGGTACCTGTACTTACTCAGTTTAAACTTGTAAGTGCCAAATATAAGAAGTTTATCACATTTCACTTACTTGCAATAGTTAAAACATATGAATTTTAAAAGAAATCCACACCAAACATTTTTCCATAAGCAACTTCTACAATTTCCATATTAATTCAACTGTTCCAATTTATTTACAAACATTTTTATGCAATTTGAATGGTTTTCAATCCATTCGTACACAACTTTACCAATTCGAATGGTTTAGAACTCAATTGCTTACTTTTAATTTAATCTTAAGCAAATTGAACTCATATTTAATTTAATTGCTTTCAAAATCAATTTATTTTTACTACTCTCACTCATAGAATGTTTAATTACCCCATTTCCAAATTTATTCACAACCCAATTGTCCTTGCTTCCATTTCAGATTTGAATACATTCACTTGTATTTCATTTATTAACCCAACTAGTTCCATTATTCAAACAATTTCCATTTAAAACCATTAACAATTTAGGTTCATCTTATTCACCAATTAATCTTCCCTTTTATTTTAATCCATTTACAATCATTCATTTAGCTCGACACATTCCATTTAAATTTTATTTACGATTCATTCCAAATTTGTTTATTCCAAACTATTTTATTTAGCTCGAAGACAATCCAGGCTATTTCATTCAATAACTATTTCTCAACTTATTTAAATGACATTTCATTTGATACTTATTTATTCCATCCATTTATATTTATTCAATAATATTAATTTATCCACATTCACTTAAACCATTCTAATAAACTTGAAACATTCTATTTTCCTTATTGTCTCCAGTTATTTCAATTCCTTAATAATTTTTAAATGGTTTACCATTATTTATTCTGGAATTCCATTCCATTAATATTAGTTAATACTCATCGAATTTTATTTCGATTAACAATTTATTTTCACTTGATTTAAATCCAACCCAATATCATTAAACTTGGTTCAAGTTGAATTCAATTCAACTCTCCTCCATTCATTTAGCTTAAGTCAGTTTACTTCAATTTATTCAGATTTTACACTCAAGCTCATACTCATCTTACAATCAAAGTTCTTCTTTCAATTTAGCTTGATTCTATTTCAATCAATCTCATTTTAAATTTGCAATTTCATTTGATTGGTTATTATAGAATTTAACTTCCCAGATTCAACTCATTTAATTTATCACAAAGCCATTTCCAACTTATTTCCACTGATTTGTATTTTATTTGCAATTCATACCATTACTATTTTAAATCCAGTTCCATTTTTTTTCGATACATTCCCAATTATTTTTTTATTCACTTCAAGTCCAATTTTAATTAATAACTCAAGTTCTGATTTCACCATTCACATTTTAATTTACCATCCAATTTATTAACTTACATTGCAATTTGGTTCACAAATCAATTAATTAATTGCAAGGCCACTTTCAATTATATTCTCTTCACTAATGATTCATGTCGAATTTGATTTATAACTTGAGTTTTATTTTCAAACTTCATCATAAACTCACCATTCAATTTCATTAACCAATTTATTATCTAATTAATTCTTGCCTTGGACAAAATTCAACACTTGATTTTTAATCTCAAAATCTCTTCATTTAATTTCTTAAGTTCAAATTTATTTTATAATTCAAGTTTGGATTTTCTTCTCATTTTTCAATTCATCAAAATATTGATTTCGGGCTTGTATTCCATTTTCAATTTAATAAGTCACAACTTATCGTTTTATACAATTCTATTTCATCATAAGCTTGAATATATTCATCTTTTATTTTTTTAACTCAAGCCTTCTATTTATTTATAGCCCAAGCATATTTTATTTCCATGGATTTTTTAATTCTTTTATAAGTTATTCTAGTTTATTTATTTAAATTCTCATGTCTTATCCAATTTATTTTTCATTTATCCAGGTAAGAATTTAATTCCATTCAATAATTCAACTGAATTTTTATTCCAATTCAATTTTATCTTAATTCGGATTTATTTAACTCAATTCAATTCCAACCTGATTCGAATACAACTGGATATTATTTCAGCTTATTCAGTAAATTTCAATCCAATCAAATTTTTATTTCCAACTCCAGGTTAATTTTCATTTTCAACTTTTCTCTTTAAATTTAAATTCCAACCTTCAAAGTTTATATTCCATTCCTGATTTAAAATCATCCTAACTTAAGCTTATAACCCACCTTATCAGGATATTTAAAATACCGGCTTTTGGTTTCAAAACATTTTTAAATTTCCAACATCGCAATCACACTTCTCAAAAAAATTAAACCAATCCTGGCTTTTATTTTCAACAAATTTCCTTTTGAAATTTTCAAAACAACCAGCTTTTCCTGAACAAAATAATTTGGCAGCAATTCATCACTTCGAAATTCGAAAATGAATACTGATGATGCGGCCGTCATCATCAGAATTATTTTCCAATAATCCAGGTGATTTCAATGCTATATCACTTTCAAAATCCATTTCAAACAAATTTCCTTTCAGAAATACCTCCAAACAATGATGCCATCATTTATCTTTAAAAATACTTCCAAATCCCCGGGATTCAAATTTCCAAATCTTGCTTAAATAAGTTTTAACTATATTTCTTTTGTATAGATTATGCTTATACAAATTCTCACTTGATTGCATTTTAATTTTATAATTACATTTATAATTCATATTTATACATTTTATTTCGTTATGAATTTATTTCCTTCAAACTTTGGTTATTTTTTTTCAATTTCTAGTTAAATTCTCATTTGACAATGATAATACTTTAATATTATCATTTCTAACATCCAAGCAACCACATATTAGCTAAATAGCTTACAAAAACTTTCTATATTTCGAAAATATACTTTTGGGTAAAATTATTTCATTTACCCATATTTAAAACAATACCGTGTCGATTGTTCTATTCAAGTGTTTAGGAACCCCTTCAATACAGTTGCGCAGACTGTGCCGACGAAGGTCCATATGCCACTCAATAAACCAATCAACACAATATTAAAACAGTTTATATTCACTAACAAATACGCGCTCATATTTATTAATACGCTCAAACTCATTATAGAGTACTACGGACTCTAATTTATGAGTAATTCCCACCAGAGCCAAGGTTATCACCAACCGAAGCTCTGATACCAAGTTTAACAGCCCGTAAATCCGTACCCCTTGAGTCAACACTATTCTACAACAATCAACTCAAGTTGCACAGAAATACGAACCATTTGGATTTAAGAAGAAGAGGTAGAAGAAGAGAATTGAAAACAACAACAGAATCTAACCATCGCAGCGGAATAAAATATAATAGATAATAAATAATCTTTACTCAAAATCAAATATATCTGTTTACATACATTACATCATCAGAGTACATCAGTCACAGCTCACATCAATACAATACAATACAATGGATATACAACAACTCAAGGTACACAACAACTCAAACACAGCGGAATAATATATATATACACAAGTACGGGAGTACGTCTCGTCATCCAGCTCGTCTCCTGAGCTCCACAACATCATATCCTGTATTCTATAATACTTGGTCTGACCCGAGCATTACAGTTAAATAACACCCGAGTCAGTCTGGAATACCAGCGTGAGAAAATCACACCCAATTGATTATTAAAGTTTCAAAAATCCTTTGAAAAACAAAAGCATCTCGTAAGACCACGCCACAAATAAACATGTCGGGTTTTTACCTTACGATAGCTAAAACAATTTTTATAGAAATCCTCTGATATTATAATAGGGTCTATATACAAATACTTATAAAATAGCCGAAATTGTTACATTCATTAAATTCCAGCTACTAGCCACAAAAGTGGGTAATACAAACAAAACTCGTACAAGGCTCGTAGGGAGAATGGATTTCCAACAATGACTAGGCACTGGGGTACCACCTGTCATAGTACGGGGCCTAGATCACCGTACCGAGGATTACTCCCTTCATCCCCTACAACACAAGGCCGGAACCATTCCTTACTGAACAGTCCCGAACAAGATAAACCCCGTGGTTGGCGCGACCAACCACCCACTAAGCCGAAATGAATAAGGGACATCTAGACAGGGGAATTATCTTGTCCTGCTTGGGCATGACCCACCTAACCTTGCTGCATATCCCCTGATTTTCAGTCATTCCCATTTGGTGAGGCTTGAGGCTAAACGTTACCTTTAGAACGTTTTCACTTAGAATGCCCATCGTCCACCTGACGATGTTTCGCAAGCATTCATCCATACAAGTCCGTCCCGGGTTCGAACGGAACCGAAGGCACTATTCCTACTACATCCATTTTGGAAATATCCTCAGGATTAGTAGCGACTAGCCCTTGCACTTCACTGCTCCATCTTCGACTCCGAACACGTTTTCCGCACGAAACGTACAAACCGGATCGAAGTGGTTTTCGAGAAATAAATCTCGATCCCGGTCTCTTCGAAACGGTCAACGCATTTGTCCGATATTGATAGTCGGTTATTTAACTATCAATTAATATTCACAAACAATCATTAACCAATAAATAATTTCCAAATTATTTATTAATCTCAAAAATATCTTCACAAGATGTATTTCTATTTTCAACCCTTCGAAAACAGTTTTCAAAACCATCTTTCTTTTCAGAATCAACTTACTCAAATATTTTCTATCTCCTCTGAAAGTCACCAAGCACAAAACTAGATTTTAAAAATAACTTAAAACACTTTACTTTAAAATATATACTTATAAAACATTTAAATTAAAGCTACTTTAATAATTTGTTAAAAATACATACTGTATGAGTATTTGAAAATAAAGTTACTTAGTAAATATAAAGCTAGATTTCTTCGTTTAAAAACAAAATACTAATTTACTTCTTAATAATTACTAGTAAAATAGATTAAAGAAAATACTTACCTGAGACTTTAAATATTAGAAATAATAAATTTACAAAACTTGCTTTCTTTAAAAACAATTTTAAAACATTTAATTGATATTTAAAAATTTACTTTTTTAAAACAAGTACTTGGCTATCCAGAGAAAATTCCAACTTCAATCACTTAAATCAATTTTCCCAAATTGATTTCAAATTTATTTATTTGAAATAAATTTCTTTACTTTCTTAATTCATTTAAAATTCATTAATTAGGGACTTATTATTTAGGGTTATAATTTCCCGTTTGTTTTTAACCCCTTTTAAGTGAAATACGGATTTCAGCTTTTCCCAACTTCTTTATTCCTTCCAATAATTTAAATCTTAAATTTTAAATAACTGTTTTATTCCCTTAATTAATATCACTGAAGATTAAAATTCATTAACTCTTTGTTTATTCAAATTTCCTTTCTAAAATCAAGATTTATTTACTAGAATTTTAAAGTCACTTAATTTCTTTCCAATTCATTTAAAAATTTATTCAAATTTCTATAATTATTTTACTTACAATTTCACTTCTTTTATTATCTTACAAAAATCCAATTTATATATTTTTGGTAATTCATCATACCCAATTATATCCAATCGAACCATAGCATTCAATATAACAATAAAGATCATCATAGGATATCAAATAAATCACAACAGAGGGTATTAAATAATTTAAATAAATATTGAGGGGTCCAGTTGGATCCCTCCAACCTGTTTTTTTCTGCATCCACAGATGTTAGCATAACATAATATACTAATTCCAGAATATATCATACTATAGCACATCAATCAATCAATTTCAACCATTCAAACAATTATTTAAATTTAATCATTTAAATTTAAATTTAAACTGAGTGAGATTAACTCACCTTTGCTCTTAAATTTGCACTTCCACTCCATTCTCGATTTAAGTCCATGATTTCTCAACCTTGTATGACCATTTATAATTTATTAATATTTGAATTAATTATTATTTAACAGATTTAACTTATTAATAACTTAGTTTAAATTAATATTAGCTTAATATTTAAGAAACCGTTTACAGATAAATTTCCCCTTTTCTGTAATCTCCTATTTTTTTCTGACTTCCTATATTTTCAAATTCTAGACTAATTTTTCTTTTACAAATCTTTTAGTCGCTTGAATAAATTAAATAAGTTAACTAACAAAATAATTTCCTCATCTTAGAATAAACTGGTAAAAGGGAAATATGTAAAGATATATATTAATTTCCTTTAGGAACTTCATATATTTTTATAAAATAAACTCTATAGATTCCATAAAAATAAAATTTAGATAAACTTTCGATGTTCCTATTTTAAATCTTATATATATATATATAGTTATTCCTACTATTTACAACGTATATGTATTTCCAGTCTTACTCATATACATGCTAACTTTAATAAAATAAAATTCCGATCTGTGAAAAATAAAAACAGTAATTAACTTGGAAATTTTAAAACTGTTTAAAGTAAATCACTCCTTACTGGGGAAATTACCCATAAAACAGTTTAATCAAAAAAAAATTCAAGAAATTCGAATACCTCTCTATCCACTGCCATCAAATCGACCTTGAGTCTTCCAGGATTAGCAGCTCAATCCCCTACGGCATTCACCTTCCCCTTTGCCTGCCGACGTCTCAGCCTCCATGAACGGCGCTGTCGCACCTCGACACGACCGCGTCCAGGCACTTCCAATCCCCATCAACCCTTCGCCGAACGACTCTTGTTTGATGCCCTAACCATCGTCGAACGCGACCTCATCCACCCACTGCCTAAACCCTAGCCACCATCGCCTCCGCTGCGGTCATCACCACGACCCAACTTCCCCATCGCGACTTGCTGCCGCCATTTTTTTTTTTTCGTGACTTCGATTCTGAAAAAGGGAGAGAATAAGTTCGAACAAAGAAGTAGATGAAGTCGTGATTTAGGTTTTAAGCTGAACGAAGCTTCGGCCAAATTTTTTTTTTTTTTAAGATTGCTGTTACGATTTTGAAAAAAAGAGAATAAGAAGACGCGAGAGAGGGGAAGGGTGAGGGCTTCGGCCATAATCGAATTTGATTTCGATTGGTACTGAGGAAGAGATCTGGAATTTATTCATGGCTTTTGTTTTCGAATGGAAGAAGAAAGAGGGGAGTCTCGGTTCCGGTTTAAAGGAAAGAATTGGCTTCTGAGGGAAGATAGAATAGCGTGCTTGAAAACGCCTTGTTACAATGTTCTTTTTTTTTTTCAACTTCGAATCGATATTTATCCATTAAACTTTCAACGCGTTTATAACCATACACTCATATACTAACTCCGATTAACACGAAATTTGAAATCCGACAATAATTCAATATTACGGACCCAATGGAACTGGTTTCGTCTAATTCCGAGACTGAGCCTCGGAATGTTATTTTTAAATTCAATTTAAACGATATAAATTTTAAAACTGCACAGATCACTGTTAATTTCAATTTTTAACACTTCTATTATTCTCGGCACTATCAGTATAAATTTTATAAGCCTTCAAATTATATTTTAACAAGCTTAGAATTTTAGATCCACATTTTACCCAATTTCAAATTGTTTAATTCAATAGTTTAATTATCAAATAATTGGTGATATTTGAATTCGAGTTAAAATTAACTTTTAAATATTCAAAATTAATTGAATATTCCAATTTCAATTGCCAAAATTTTCGGGTCGTCACATTCCTCCCCCCTTAAAAGAATTTCGTCCCCGAAATTACTAGTTAGGAAGAATGATCCAATACCCGTTTATTATTTCCCTAAACCAAACAGTTCAACATCTAACCAACTATCTTTCTATAGAAGATCCATTATCATTCTTATTAACTTCTCAACTCTCCCATAGTTTCAAACTATACTATTTCCTTAATCATTCGTGTTTCAATTTAAAACTAAATTTTGAATTATCAAAATTTTCTCAAAATTTTTCTAACTCCCTAAATTCCCGAAAAATTTCGCCAGCGTATCCTTTGCGCGGCTAGCTCGGTACTACTACAAAATGGCTCTACGGCCTCCCAAATCCAAAAAGAAAACAAAAAGCCAAGTGGCTCAATCCAAATCCCAATCAAATTTCATACCAAATTTAAATACATACCTTTTTGTCGAGCATTTCAAATTTATTTCTTGAAATCAAATCCAATTTCCTTTTCCCTTTTATAATACCTGCATATCCTGCTTAGCACTAATATCCAATCACAATATCTCAAAATATTTTATCGACTTTCTTACAAAATGTCAATATCTATTCATTTCTATATTATCTTAGATTATATTTGTAATATCAATTTCCAATCTAGAATTTACCATTTCTTTCTTAAGTTAGTATAAACATTTTATATGTTTCTTATCTTTAGTTCTCTTTACCATTTTTAGTTTATACCTATTTCTATTCAAATCGATTTCCACATTCCATATGTATTTCATTTATTTTCAACTTTGAACATTTAAATTTTATCCTTCATTTATAACTAATTTAAGTCATTATTTTAATTAGTTTCATTTACTAACTTATTTTAGTTTCCAATTCTAAATAGTTTTGTCGTTAACAAAATTTTCCAAAATTTTCAAAAAATTTCTAACTCTCAAAATTTCTGAAAATTTTTGGCAGAGTCCCCTTTGTACGGAGAAGCTTTTGCAATTTGACAAAAGAGATAAATATATATACATCGACCCACACGACCGGAAAAACCAAAAACAGTTCATATTTCCTATTTTTATTGCGTAGGCGTACCTTATTTGGCATTTTAAGCAAGCGGCTTATTATTTTAAGCATATAGCACAACCCAATCCAGCCTCACGGCTTCTAGGTACCTGTACTTACTCAGTTTAAACTTGTAAGTGCCAAATATAAGAAGTTTATCACATTTCACTTACTTGCAATAGTTAAAACATATGAATTTTAAAAGAAATCCACACCAAACATTTTTCCATAAGCAACTTCTACAATTTCCATATTAATTCAACTGTTCCAATTTATTTACAAACCATTTTTATGCAATATGAATTGTTTTCAATCCATTCGTACACAACTTTACCAATTCGAATGGTTTAGAACTTAATTTCTTACTTTTAATTTAATCTTAAGCAAATTGAACTCATATTTAATTTAATTGCTTTCAAAATCAATTTATTTTTACTACTCTCACTCATAGAATGTTTAATTACACCATTTCCAAATTTATTCACAACCCAATTGTCCTTGCTTCCATTTCAGATTTGAATACATTCACTTGTATTTCATTTATTAACCCAACTAGTTCCATTATTCAAACAATTTCCATTCAAAACCATTAACAATTTAGGTTCATATTATTCACCAATTAATCTTCCCTTTTATTTTAATCCATTTACAATCATTCATTTAGCTCGACGCATTCCATTTAAATTTTATTTACGATTCATTCCAAATTTGTTTATTCCAAACTATTTTATTTAGCTCGAAGACAATCCAGGCTATTTCATTCAATAACCATTTCTCAACTTATTTAAATCACATTTCATTTGATACTTATTTATTCCATCCATTTATATTTATTCAATAATATTAATTTATCCACATTCACTTAAACCATTCTAATAAACTTGAAACATTCTATTTTCCTTATTGTCTCCAGTTATTTCAATTCCTTAATAATTTTTAAATGGTTTACCATTATTTATTCTGGAATTCCATTCCATTAATATTAGTTAATACTCATCGAATTTTATTTCGATTACAAATTTATTTTCAATTGATTTAAATCCAACCCAATATCATTAAACTTGGTTCAAGTTGAATTCAATTCAACTCTCCTCCATTCATTTAGCTTAAGTCAATTTACTTCAATTTATTCAGATTTTACACTCAAGCTCATTCTCATCTTACAATCAAAGTTCTTCTTTCAATTTAACTTGATTCTATTTCAATCAATCTCATTTTAAATTTGCAATTTCATTTGATTGGTTATTATAGAATTTAACTTCCCAGATTCAACTCATTCAATTTATCACAAAGCCATTTCCAACTTATTTCCACTGATTTGTATTTTATTTGCAACTCATACCATTACTATTTTAAATCCAGTTCCATTTTTTTTGATACATTCCCAATTATTTTTTTATTCACTTCAAGTCCAATTTTAATTAATAACTCAAGTTCTGATTTCACCATTCACATTTTAATTTACCATCCAATTTATTAACTTACATTGCAATTTGGTTCACAAATCAATTAATTAATTGCAAGGCCACTTTCAATTATATTCTCTTCACTAATGATTCATGTCGAATTTGATTTATAACTTGAGTTTTATTTCCAAACTTCATCATAAACTCACCATTCAATTTCATTAACCAATTTATTATCTAATTAATTCTTGCCTTGGACAAAATTCAACACTTGATTTTTAATCTCAAAATCTCTTCATTTAATTTCTTAAGTTCAAATTTATTTTATAATTCAAGTTTGGATTTTCTTCTCATTTTTCAATTCATCAAAATATTGATTTCGGGCTTGTATTCCATTTTCAATTTAATAAGTCACAGCTTATCGTTTTATACAATTCTATTTCATCATAAGCTTGAATATATTCATCTTTTATTTTTTTTAACTCAAGCCTTCTATTTATTTATAGCCCAAGCATATTTTATTTCCATGGATTTTTTTATTCTTTTATAAGTTATTCTAGTTTATTTATTTAAATTCTCATGTCTTATCCAATTTATTTTTCATTTATCCAGGTAAGAATTTAATTCCATTCAATAATTCAACTGAATTTTTATTCCAATTCAATTTTATCTTAATTCGGATTTATTTAACTCAATTCAATTCCAACCTGATTCGAATACAACTGGATATTATTTCAGCTTATTCAGTAAATTTCAATCCAATCAAATTTTTATTTCCAACTCCAGGTTAATTTTCATTTTCAACTTTTCTCTTTAAATTTAAATTCCAACCTTCAAAGTTTATATTCCATTCCTGATTTAAAATCATCCTTACTTAAGCTTATAACCCACCTTATCAGGATTTTTAAAATACCGGCTTTTGGTTTCAAAACATTTTTAAATTTCCAACATCGCAATCACACTTCTCAAAAAAATTAAACCAATCCTGGCTTTTATTTTCAACAAATTTCCTTTTGAAATTTTCAAAACAACCAGCTTTTCCTGAACAAAATAATTTGGCAGCAATTCATCACTTCGAAATTCGAAAATGAATACTGATGATGCGGCCGTCATCATCAGAATTATTTTCCAATAATCCAGGTGATTTCAATGCTATATCACTTTCAAAATCCATTTCAAACAAATTTCCTTTCAAAAATACCTCCAAACAATGATGCCATCATTTATCTTTAAAAATACTTCCAAATCCCCGGGATTCAAATTTCCAAATCTTGCTTAAATAAGTTTTAATTATATTTCTTTTGTATAGATTATGCTTATACAAATTCTCACTTGATTGCATTTTAATTTTATAATTACATTTATAATTCATATTTATACGTTTTATTTCGTTATGAATTTATTTCCTTCAAACTTTGGTTATTTTTTTTCAATTTCTAGTTAAATTTTCATTTGACAATGATAATACTTTAATATTATCATTTCTAACATCCAAGCAACCACATATTAGCTAAATAGCTTACAAAAACTTTCTATATATCGAAAATATACTTTTGGATAAAATTATTTCATTTACCCATATTTAAAACAATACCGTGTCGATTGTTCTATTCAAGTGTTTAGGAACCCCTTCAATACAGTTGCGCAGACTGTGCCGACGAAGGTCCATATGCCACTCAATAAACCAATCAACACAATATTAAAACAATTTATATTCACTAACAAATACGCGCTCATATTTATTAATACGCTCAAACTCATTATAGAGTACTACGGACTCTAATTTTTGACTAATTCCCACCAGAGCCAAGGTTATCACCAACCTAAGCTCTGATACCAAGTGTAACAGCCCGCAAATCCGTACCCCTTGAGTCAACACTATTCTACAACAATCAACTCAAGTTGCACAGAAATACGAACCATTTGGATTTAAGAAGAAGAGGTAGAAGAAGAGAATTGAAAACAACAACAGAATCTAACCATCGCAGCGGAATAAAATATAATAGATAATAAATAATCTTTACTTAAAATCAAATATATCTGTTTACATACATTACATCATCAGAGTACATCAGTCACAGCTCACATCAATACAATACAATACAATGGATATACAAGAACTCAAGGTACACAACAACTCAAACACAACGGAATAATATATATACACACAAGTACGGGAGTACGTCTCGTCATCCAGCTCGTCTCCTGAGCTCCACAACATCATATCCTGTATTCTATAATACTCGGTCTGACCCGAGCATTACAGTTAAATAACATCCGAGTCAGTCTGGCATACCAGCGTGAGAAAATCACACCCAATTGATTATTAAAGTTTCAAAAATCCTTTGAAAAACAAAAGCATCTCGTAAGACCACGCCACAAATAAACATGTCGGGTTTTTACTTTACGATAGCTAAAACAATTTTTATAGAATTCCTCTGATATTATAATAGGGTCTATATACAAATACTTATAAAATAATCGAAATTGTTACATTCATTAAATTCCAGCTACTAGCCACAAAAGTGGGTAATACAAACAAAACTCGTACAAGGCTCGTAGGGAGAATGGATTTCCAACAATGACTAGGCACTGGGGTACCATCTGTCACAGTTGGGGCCTAGATCACCGTACCGAGGATTACTCCCTTCATCCCCTGCAACACAAGGCCGGAACCATTCCTTACTGAACAGTCCCGAACAAGATAAACCCCGTGGTTGGCGCGACCAACCACCCACTAAGCCGAAATGAATAAGGGACATCTAGACAGGGGAATTATCTTGTCCTGCTTGGGCATGACCCACCTAAGCTTGCTGCATATCCCCTTATTTTCAGTCATTCCCATTTGGTGAGGCTTGAGGCTAAACGTTACCTTTAGAACGTTTTCACTTAGAATGCCCATCGTCCACCTGGCGATGTTTCGCAAGCATTCATCCATACAAGTCCGTCCCGGGTTCGAACGGAACCGAAGGCACTATTCCTACTACATCCATTTTGGAAATATCCTCAGGATTAGTAGCGACTAGCCCTTGCACTTCACTGCTCCATCTTCGACTCCGAACACGTTTTCCGCACGAAACGTACAAACCGGATCGAAGTGGTTTTCGAGAAATAAATCTCGATCCCGGTCTCTTCGAAACGGTCAACGCATTTGTCCGATATTGATAGTCGGTTATTTAACTATCAATTAATATTCACAAACAATCATTAACCAATAAATAATTTCCAAATTATTTATTAATCTCAAAAATATCTTCACAAGATGTATTTCTATTTTCAACCCTTCGAAAACAGTTTTCAAAACCATCTTTCTTTTCAGAATCAACTTACTCAAATATTTTCTATCTCCTCTGAAAGTCACCAAGCACAAAACTAGATTTTAAAAATAACTTAAAACACTTTACTTTAAAATATATACTTATAAAACATTTAAATTAAAGCTACTTTAATAATTTGTTAAAAATACATACTGTATGAGTATTTGAAAATAAAGTTACTTAGTAAATATAAAGCTAGATTTCTTCGTTTAAAAACAAAATACTAATTTACTTCTTAATAATTACTAGTAAAATAGATTAAAGAAAATACTTACTTGAGACTTTAAATATTAGAAATAATAAATTTACAAAACTTGCTTTCTTTAAAAACAATTTTAAAACATTTAATTGATATTTAAAAATTTACTTTTTTAAAACAAGTACTTGGCTATCCAGAGAAAATTCCAACTTCAATCACTTAAATCAATTTTCCCAAATTGATTTCAAATTTATTTATTTGAAATAAATTTCTTTACTTTCTTAATTCATTTAAAATTCATTAATTAGGGACTTATTATTTAGGGTTATAATTTCCCGTTTGTTTTTAACCCCTTTTAAGTGAAATACGGATTTCAGCTTTTCCCAACTTCTTTATTCCTTCCAATAATTTAAATCTTAAATTTTAAATAACTGTTTTATTCCCTTAATTAATATCACTGAAGATTAAAATTCATTAACTCTTTGTTTATTCAAATTTCCTTTCTAAAATCAAGATTTATTTACTAGAATTTTAAAGTCACTTAATTTCTTTCCAATTCATTTAAAAATTTATTCAAATTTCTATAATTATTTTACTTACAATTTCACTTCTTTTATTATCTTACAAAAATCCAATTTATATATTTTTGGTAATTCATCATACCCAATTATATCCAATCGAACCATAGCATTCAATATAACAATAAAGATCATCATAGGATATCAAATAAATCACAACAGAGGGTATTAAATAATTTAAATAAATATTGAGGGGTCCAGTTGGATCCCTCCAACCTGTTTTTTTCTGCATCCACAGATGTTAGCACAACATAATATACTAATTCCAGAATATATCATACTATAGCACATCAATCAATCAATTTCAACCATTCAAATAATTATTTAAATTTAATCATTTAAATTTAAATTTAAACTGAGTGAGATTAACTCACCTTTGCTCTTAAATTTGCACTTCCACTCCATTCTCGATTTAAGTCCATGATTTCTCAACCTTGTATGACCATTTACAATTTATTAATATTTGAATTAATTATTATTTAGCAGATTTAACTTATTAATAACTTAGTTTAAATTAATATTAGCTTAATATTTAAGAAACCGTTTACAGATAAATTTCCCCTTTTCTGTAATCTCCTATTTTTTTCTGACTTCATATATTTTCAAATTCTAGACTAATTTTTCTTTTACAAATCTTTTAGTCGCTTGAATAAATTAAATAAGTTAACTAACAAAATA
This sequence comes from Allium cepa, assembly GCA_030765085.1. Classification (NCBI taxonomy): domain Eukaryota; kingdom Viridiplantae; phylum Streptophyta; class Magnoliopsida; order Asparagales; family Amaryllidaceae; genus Allium; species Allium cepa. The sequence continues at coordinate 748,405,515 of CM060931.1, read as the reverse complement.
ATTTCCTCATCTTAGAATAAACTGGTAAAAGGGAAATATGTAAAGATATATATTAATTTCCTTTAGGAACTTCATATATTTTTATAAAATAAACTCTATAGATTCCATAAAAATAAAATTTAGATAAACTTTCGATATTCCTATTTTAAATCTTATATATATATATATATATATATATAGTTATTCCTACTGTTTACAACGTATATGTATTTCCGGTCTTACTCATATACATGCTAACTTTAATAAAATAAAATTCCGATCTGTGAAAAATAAAAACAGTAATTAACTTGGAAATTTTAAAACTGTTTAAAGTAAATCACTCCTTACTGGGGAAATTACCCATAAAACAGTTTAATCTAAAAAAATTTCAAGAAATTCGAATACCTCTCTATCCACTGCCATCAAATCGACCTTGAGTCTTCCAGGATTAGCAGCTCAATCCCCTACGGCATTCACCATCCCCTTTGCCTGCCGACGTCTCAGCCTCCATGAACGGCGCTGTCGCACCTCGACACGACCGCGTCCAGGCACTTCCAAACCCCATCAACCCTTCGCCGAACGACTCTTATTCGATGCCCTAACCATCGTCGAACGCGACCTCATCCACCCACTGCCTAAACCCTAGCCACCATCGCCTCCGCTGCGGTCATCACCACGACCCAACTTCCCCATCGCGACTTGCTGCCGCCATTTTTTTTTTTCGTGACTTCGATTCTGAAAAAGGGAGAGAATAAGTTCGAACAAAGAAGTAGATGAAGTCGCGATTTAGGTTTTAAGCTGAACGAAGCTTCGGCCAATTTTTTTTAATTTTTTTTTTAAGATTGCTGTTACGATTTTGAAAAAAAGAGAATAAGAAGACGCGCGAGAGGGGAAGGGTGAGGGCTTCGGCCATAATCGAATTTGATTTCGATTGGTACTAAGGAAGAGATCTGGAATTTATTCATGGCTTTTGTTTTCGAATGGAAGAAGAAAGAGGGGAGTCTCGGTTCCGGTTTAAAGGAAAGAATTGGCTTCTGAGGGAAGATAGAATAGCGTGCTTGAAAACGCCTTGTTACAATGTTCTTTTTTTTTTTCAACTTCGAATCGATATTTATCCATTAAACTTTCAACGCGTTTATAACCATACACTCATATACTAACTCCGATTAACACGAAATTTGAAATCCGACAATAATTCAATATTACGGACCCAATGGAACTGCTTTCGTCTAATTCCGAGACTGAGCTTCGGAATGCTATTTTTAAATTCAATTTAAACGATATAAATTTTAAAACTGCACAGATCACTGTTAATTTCAATTTTTAACACTTCTATTATTCTCGGCACTATCAGTATAAATTTTATAAGCCTTCAAATTATATTTTAACATGCTTAGAATTTTAGATCCACATTTTACCCAATTTCAAATTGTTTAATTCAATAGTTTAATTATCAAATAATTGGTGATATTTGAATTCGAGTTAAAATTAACTTTTAAATATTCAAAATTAATTCAATATTTCAATTTTAATTGCCAAAATTTTCGGGTCGTCACAGTTTCTAAGGTAAATGCAACTATTATTATTTTACCCTTTATTTTCCCCGTATACCTACAGCTGCCGAAATCTCCCGCCAACCCCGCCAATGCAAAAATATTTGTTACGTTTCAGAAGCATTCCCCTTTCCTCTTCACTTAATAAAAATTCACAAGCCCCAATTACGTTTCCTCTATTGTCATCGTCCCATTACTCTTCTCCATCATTAAATTCCTCTCATCGTAGTCAGTCGACTCCTCCTTTAATTTTCTACTTGCCTGGGTCAATTTACAAGCCCTAAATCGGTATGATTTTAGATATGAAATTTAGATTCTAGATGGATTTTATATTGTTCGATATGGATTTCTGTAGAAATCCTCTATTTGTCTACATCAATTTTGCAAACCCTAAATCGCGTCGCACTAGTTTGCATCGATTTTACAAACCCTAAATAGCCACTCCTCTCCGTCAATTTGATATCTGTAACTATATTGATACTAAACTATCATCTTATATGTAAAATATAATTTGTAGTTTATTTCTATAATTAGTTTTGATCCGATATTCCTTATAGAATTGCTGTTTTTATTTAAAGTTGAAAATTATGTAAATTTCTATTAATAAATTAAAATGGTGTATTAATGATAATGCCCATCCAAGGCTAGACATACTTAACCTCCTTTTTTTTGGAGGTTCAAATAATGCTAGTTGTAACGAAGGTACAGGAGTGTTCTGGACAACAAATTCCTAGTTTAGGAATTTTGAATGTTTATGATATGCTTTCATAGTATGGCATATGATATGGAACCTTTAATTCTTTTGCAATGACTGCAGCTCCAGCCTGTGATCAGAAAAAATAACACTTGGCCATGGTTTAATCTAAGCTCCTACCTAATTCACTGAAATAATGTCACTCGCTATGAAAGAGTAGTGTCTTATATAAGAAAACATCCATGTTTTAATGAGTGGATCTTCCTTCTAATTGAAGCATTTTAGACACTTTAAGTATAAAACCCAATACCCTTTTATGAGAGAAAGAACCACCCCTTTTCTTTTCTATTAAGTTTATTATAAATATTCGTTCTATTTTTAAATGTTTGGTTTTATGTGTATATGTTTCTTTATTATTTACTATATATGACACGGAAAGGAAGAAAGGATAAGAAAATTTTATAGGAATATAGGAAAATATAACAATGTGGAAAACAAGATATGGATTTTGTTCAATGACAGTTTACAACAATTTAAGAGGATGTTGATGGTGTTATCTTGAGAACATTTTGGTTAATATCCTCCAATGCACTTCTTTATCTCCTTTCTTTAGATGTTGCTCTTTACTATATGTTCTTCCATTTTTCAGGTATAGGTTAATAGTTACGCTACTAACTTTAGATATAACATATTATCAGGCATGTGTTATTTGTATTAAAATTTGATAAGCTAGTTGACTTGGGTTGGTACATAAGTCACAGTCTATGAAATTACCAATGTTTATTAGCTTTGTTAACTAAGGAATACATAATATGAGTTTGGGAAGATAACTCTGTTTACCAAAGTCTTCAATAAAAATTACTTGACTTTAGAAATAAATAATATTATAAATTATTAGAATTCGTAATTTTGCTAATAAATACCAAAGACAAGAATACAAACACTTTTGTTTAGAACAATCGTACAAGTTAAAGAGCGATTAAAAGCGCAAAATGCATTTTGCATGTTTTGCAACTAAACTGTTTCCAACTAACGATCACATATAAAATTAAGTAGGTTAACAGGATGTGAGCAAATGTCAGAATATTTCAGGCAGGGGCCTATTGACAAGAAAAGCGCGAAATAGCCTTAGTGATCTTGTAGGCCGTGAGAAAGGAGCTTCATGTGAAGCGCCTCTAATAGTTGCAAATGTAAGCATGTCTCCATCCACCTGAGTCCACCTTCCTACCTATATATTATACAACGTCTGATTTTATTCTTCACAACAGGAGGACAAACGAGTAGTTGGTATTAAGTACCTGATTTCCCTCAAACCAAACCCTATATGGAAAGGCCGAGTTGAGCCCTAATTCCTTTGCAAGTTTTTGTACCAAAGTTTATCTAAGGCATCCTTCATTTGTGGTTTAATTAATGCTATTATCAATCACAAATCTTAAATAATTTCCACAGTAATCGAAGACCAGAATATATGTTATGCTCTGAATCATGAATCAACTAATGTAATGATTTCTATTATATCCGGTTGTTTGAGGTTTCTCCATCAGCAGCCAATCTATTTTTATTATTAAAAGATTCAAACGTGCCTCTCGAGAAGAATCCTAAACTCAAACCTCATGCCATGTCAGTTTGTATGATGGTAAGTTGTTTTCTAATCTTGTTTCTAAATGTCTACACCCTTGTATTATATAATATGCCAAGGCATAGATGTACTATCTACCTACGGAAATTTATTATTCAGATTTTATATATTTAAATGGTTAGAACTTAGATTCTACCTTTAACTATACATTCTTTAAATTTAAGCTGAAGTGTGAAGGACATCACATTACGTGTAGTTTCTTGCACTCATGTATTAATCCGAAAATTGAAGGCAAACAATTGAACCATTAATGGTTAACCCATTAAACATTGTTGTAAGCTGTAGATTAACCATTTAATAGCATGAACAAACTGCTTATGTCATAATAAGCATAAATTGCTCTTGTATATTATGTAATGTGCTGATAATAATAAAAACAATTTAATTTTTATTTCATGAATTCAGACATGTGAATCGGCAGCTCAGTTAAGGAAACCGGGCAAGATAACGGTAAGCGAAACTGCTCTGAAGACATTGTGTAGCTCACACTTAAAATATGGTGTCGTAAATGAACGTTTTGAGGCACAAAAATGAGGTACAAAAATGCACTAAAGCTTAAAATGAACAGTACATATTCTTAGAAATAACAAAAGATTAAGTAAAAAATTTGACATGATGAAAATTATATTATTCTAGTCAATTAATTTAATGTAGTATATGGGTGCATAGATGTATATTAACCAAAATGTATATTAACCAGAAGATGGTTGGCTCTCATAACAAATTCTATCATTTGTTTCAAAAAAAGCCTATCTGTTATTGACATTGAAATGTTAGTGGAGTTGCAATAGAAACATCATGAAAGTAGCTAAAATTGAACAAACATGAATTTGGAAGGTTTGCAATAAAAAAGTAGTAATGCCTAAAATTAGTGGGGGGAAAGGTATATAAGTGAAAACAAGGAGAAAAGAATCATGTAGCAACCAATGTGACTTTACTCTCTTTACCTATTGAATTATCTGCAGTATGTTTGCTGGAATTATCGTGCGATTAATGTTATCGATCTCAATCTGTCACATAATTCAAAGTAATTTGCGGGTTAATAACTTCTCTACAGTTAGGATCTCCATTGTTAGGCTTCCTTATGAAATTAGGAATCATAGGTCACAATTAAAAAATATGATTGTTTTCAAAATTATATGTTCGCGAGTCTTGTAATATACTAATATTTTCAAGTGAATGTTAAATCGAAATAAACGGCAACCATAAAATATCCGATTAATCATGTTTTGTCAATAATTATATGGGTGAAATTGCTTATATCCACATTGAATTCCCATTCATATCTACACATATTGGTGCTTAGTTGTTGTTTATTGATTTAATTTGCATTATATTGATGTTCTACTATCTTTTTTAGTCCCTCTATATCGTCCCTCAATCGATGGATCTGGTTGTAAATTCACCATCTTTTTTGAGTCTTTGCCACATATGAGGTGGTAGTTTCCACTACTATTTACCTTTTGTTTTTTACTATCAATAAAGAGAATTGATTGCATAGAAATTCAATCGTTGTTGTTTTAAATGTATTACCTTTTGAGTTTGCTTGAGAGAGAGGGAGAGGGATGCATACTTCTAAACATAATAAACGAAATCATACTTCAGATCACAGATTTTAGATATAGTATTCTTCTTAATGTTTTATGTGTCAAACTTGCCTTATTTATAGGAGCTTATGAGTCATATTTGTAACAATTAAAATTGGTAATTTTGATTACTATAAACAGGTTTACCAAACAAGTAAATTTGTTACTGAACTTATAAGGTTATTTATTTTTCGAAAAGTAAGATTTTCAAACACCCTTTATGCAATTTATTAAACCTTTGTGTACCCCCATCGCTTATTTTTAGCCACAATAAAGAAATGCAATAGTTATTCAAATATAAAACACCCTACATGCATACTATATTTTTATTATGCTTACTAAATTTTCGTTTTCATTTAGCTCGTTACCAAAATCAACTTACCAGTTCAATTATTTATAGCATGTTCATGGTTTTTGTGTCTTCAGATTTGAAGGGAATGCTTTTATATCATATTTGAGGAAGAGATCCACCAAGTTATCGTGAACAATAATTTATTCAAACCTGGAGAAAGAATCACAATAGGCACTTCAGGAGGGACAGGTGGGCAGTGTGCTCACCAATATATATCCAATCTGTATTTGGTTTTTAGAGAAAAAAATTAACCTTAACAATATTATATGTCTCTTGCAAAAACTGTTTAATGTCAATACTTGTTCAAAAAATTGAAATTAACGTGTTTAGTTTAATGGACTTAAGTTATTTCTAATTGTAGACCGCTAGAGGTAGCAATTCTACCATGTGTGTAATTCTATTTGTTCCTAATGTGCATATGCATGTCTGCATCTATAGTAGTATGATTTACTTGCATAGAAAAAAGTTTTAAGCATTGTCTTATCTAATATGTCTATATTAGAGGGTTTATATAACCAATCGTATCTCCATCGAAATAGTACCACATTATCATGGTTGGCAGATGATTATAATTGGAAGGGGACATGAGTCATCACATGCTAGCTTTTCTAGATAATTTTCCTGAGGTATGTTTACATCATTTTTCAGAAAATTGTATATCCTGCAACCACATTACTGAAAGTTGTTATGCTACTATTTGATGTGCATGTAGTGTGTATTATTTCTAAACATTTACAATACACAATATTTGCTAGTTCCACCTATTATTAGATAGTTATAATTTTTCCATATCATCCACTTTGTTGTATGTTTATGGTTATTTAATGCTGCTCAGAGCAACTATTTTGCTAATGATTTTGTTTCATTTGAACAGATTCAATTGTTCTTGCCTATGTATTATCACAATTAAATAGCAAGAATCATTATGGTCTCAATTTATTTCTATTGTCAGTTAATGAAGGAATTACTGGATACAGAGATGACTCCCTAGAAACTCTCAATCGCAATGAAATTCAGGTAACTTCTATTATGATAGCACCTTTGACATTTTTGGGTTAACAATCTAACATTGCTTAATTTGTTCTCCTTACATTTGTATTTTTTTAATGCTCATGAATGCAGTATGGATTGCCGTTAAAAGTAGTCCCTTATAGTGATTTATACGGATGGACAATGGATGAAATAGTTAAAGCTATTGGGTTGAAAAATAATTGCACATTTTGTGGTGTTTCCCGCCATCAGGTATGTAACATCGCCTTCTAGAAATGTCTCGGTTGATCATATACACACATTACCGGTACACAACACATGCACACACACACATATGAATTCATATTCATATATACTTGAATATATATTCATGTCCAAACATTATTCAAACGTAACCTCAGACTCTTTATCATCATCATCATCAACTTCTTTTTGATTGATGTTTTGCCATATAGTTGAACTAGTAATTGGAAAGGAAGTATCTCAGAAATGAAGCCTCAAAGCATGCTTTAGAAATTGCATCATAGGATTTTTTTTCCCAAACATATTTTTGTTCCTACTTTCCCTTATACACACAAAAGTTAAGGACCTGTGTTATGGTTTGTTCTATGTAGCGTGTGATTTTGTTGCATTTTTACCATTGTTGACAATGCAGAAATGTCTATTGTTATGTTCGTGCGGACAAATACCATGTCTTTGTTGATCACTAATTATTTTTTGCATGTATCTTAATCGTAGACATTATAAGAAATAATGTAACTTGGTGGTGAATTTTTTTGAGCTAAATTAATTGTTAGCAAATATTTTGATGTTGTTGATGTTGGGTTGGTAGAGAGCAGAGATACTCTTGTATGTGTGAACCACCACTACTTGGTGTTTACAATGTACCGGCTTCGTTATTTCATGCCATATGGTGGTGGTTCTCACACACAAAATTATCTCTGCTTTATTATTTGCTACAGTAGGCTATCTAAGTTAACCTATGAAAAATCAATATTTGAAACATACAAGGAGAGAAATTAAATACTCAATCTTAAGGGGATTTGGATGGTAGGTAATCATTACAAATTTTAAGAAGTGGATAAAGAATAAAGATGTTAAGAATGTTATTTAATTATGTTCATAATTTATAACGAGATGAATTCTAAATATTATTTTAACTATTTAAAGAATTACAGTGATTGAGTAATATGTTAGTATGATTGAGATAGTATGTATAACCGAGAGATGATTGTAAGTAGTTTTTTATATACATATAGCTTTGTCGTCACTGTATTTAGTTGCAATATCAGACACAACAATCTGCTTTTAGTTGCAATTGTTGCTCAAGTGAAGATCTAGATTCATTTAAGTATACTCATTTAAGTGGCCCAAACTAGAGAACTACAAATACTACAATATGGTTCATCTTACTGTTAAACAGGCTAAGCTATTTGAGATCACTTGGACATATGTATTGGGATAGCTTACTTTTAGATCACTTGCAATGAATTCTTTAAGAGAAAATAGTATGAGTTACCTATATCTTTTGTACTATTGGTTTCACTATGAACTTTTACTCTTGCCTCTTTCTGCGGATTCAGCGTAATGCTTGCTTATAATCTTTGTCTAAATTCTTGATTAAACTATACTTTTGTAGTTATTTGTTGCTTAGTTGATGGACACGTGATCACTCTCAGTTCAAAAGGATGTTTTTCGTAGTCTTAGATTCTTCTTATTACACTTCATGTCTACTTGAGTAAGCATGAGTATCTAAATCCCATAAAAAATAAGACAAAACACATGATTTTGCTACACGTAAGATGAAAATTATAAATGTGTAAAATACATTGTAATAGAATTACACTTTTCAGGTGTCATCTTTGACTAATTATAGCCACTCTTTATTTCAAGTTTTGGAAAAGAAAAAAACAATATTATAAGGATAGGCATTGGTGTAAAGCCTGCTTGTGTACCTATACCTACGAAGGCCAATTCTATTTGACAATTAAAATTCATTAACATACTCCAACAAATTTACAAAACTTGTGTACATCAGATTTTACATAACTTACACCATAATTTTAACAATATTACTCCTACCTTCTATATTACTCCTAGCTTCTTCATCTTTCAAATTTTCAATACCAAAAAAAAAATTCTAGCACTAAGTCAAATCAACTTGAATCATTTGAAACAACCTTAACTTTTGCAAAAAAAGGGGATTATATTCTTAGAGAAATGGACGTGGTACAACTGTTGAACCAGTTTGTTGTGTCAGAGGTTCTGAATTCAATTTACAGTGATTTTTGCTTAATGTTGCAAGAGCTCTTAAAGTAAATGTTTTAGTCTTGTATATTTTACTTACTATGTTTTATTTTTAATCTTGGTGTACTTTGTGTTATCCCATTTTTTGGTCAAAACTAGGATATCCATGTCGAGCGCGTCTCCACCACGATCGAGCCAATAAGAAGCAAGCAAGCGTATACAAGTCGAAGATTTCATTCATAGCCCCAGTGCAAAAGCTCATTCGGTAATAGGAAGTTTAAGGTTTCATTCGGCAGAGCCTTATTCGGCACTCCAAACATGAAGTTCCATTCGGCATTCCCAAGGCAATTCTCATTCGGTGGTCGCAATTCTCATTCGGTGGTCCGAGCACCCATTTCCATTCGGCACTCCCATATATGGAAGTTCATTCGGCATCCCTCTCACCACAGTTCATTCGGCATCCCTCTCACCACAGTTCATTCGGCATCCCTCTCACCACCGAATCTCTTCTACCGAACCATCTCAACCTCCATCCTCCTACCGAATCCAAGCTCCACCGGTCCACCACCATACTCCTACCACCGAACCAGGTGACAACCGAACCAGATGTGCCGGTCCAGATTGCATTAGCCCAGGCCCACCGGCAGCTATATACTTCCTAGACCACTGCCCCCTACTTCATTCTATAAATAGAGGGGCAGGGGTACAACAATGGCAGACAAGTTTGAGAGCTCAAGCCTGGAAGGAACTCTCAAACAACTTTAGATACTTGTAATCAAAGCTTTGTACTTGTAATCTGAAGAGAAAAAGGAGAATAACATATAAAGTGGACGTAGGCACGTTCTGGCCGAACCACTATAAATCTGTGTGTCTTTTACAGTTTAGTCCCTGTTTTTCATATATTTGCATAAATCATCCAAATCACTAAATACAACATAAAATCAACCAACTCATACGACTTTGGGTGTTTGCGGCCATTTTTTACGCAAACATTTTGGTGCTTTCACTGAGAAGAAACAGCTCCCGCAACATCGGATAGAAGTTGAATTTGAAAATCTAAGAGTTCAGATCTAAGAGTTATGACGAGATAAACAAGTAAAAGGCAAAGGCCAGAGAGAAGTGAACACCAAGGAAGTCAAGAGGCTTCCTCAGGAGGGAATCAAGCGTCGATCTTCATCACTAGGGATGAGATGGAGGTCATGATGAGAAGACAAGAAGAGATGATCCAGAACTTACTTCAACAGATTGGGCAAATTGGAGCACAAATCCAAGGAGCAACTGGAGTTCAGAACGGAGCAGGACCATCTGACACAGCACCAGAGCTAGGGGGCACTTACACAGAGCATGTTGATCCAACCCCGGGAGGAGAGATGGGGGCATCCGAGCCACCTGGTAGCAATAGAGGAATGAACGTTAAGCCAGGGAGGCATACACATGGAAACTCCCGTGGACTCGGGGGGCAGGTCGAAGGCAGTGAACGAGAACTACAGCTTGGAGACAATGACAGATTAGCAGAGATGGTTAGAAGAGCTATGAGAGGCGGTTTAGTAAACAGAGACTTGGAAGATGTAAACAGGAGTCCTTTTTCTTCTGCGATTAGGATGGCTAGGAACCCACCAGAATTCAAGCTACCATCGTTGGACATGTACAACGGGAAAACGGACCCCACGGTCCATCTAACGAAGTATATGAGACATATGGAAGTGCTGGGGGCATCAGAGGAGGTTATGGCCCGGTGCTTTCCACTGTATTTGACGGACATTGCAGCGTTATGGTTTAGGCAACTAGAGAGCGGCTCCATAAGAACATGGGCAGATTTAACTGAGAGATTCATGAGGCAATTCAGGGTTCATATTGCGAGACCCAAGAATGTGATGACTTTGGCAACCTTGAAACAGAAAACTGGAGAGACTTTGAGGAGCTTTCTAACGCGATTTAATGCGGCAGCAGCATCAGTGGATCGACCAGATCCAGCTATGGTCATGATGGCAGCTGTATCTGGAATAGCTGGTAATACAGAGTTCAAGAATTCATTAACCAAGGACCCGCCTATGAATCTGGGAGAGTTCTATCATGAGGCTGAAAAGTTTCTGCGTTTGGAAGATGCTAGTGCAGAAAGAGAGGAAGAAGACGACGTTTACACAATCAAGAGCGGAAACCCACCTGGAAAGGGTGCGGAGACTAGCAAAGGAAAAAGAAAAGCTGAGGATAATGATGACAGGACAAAGTGGCTACGAAGAGAGCCACGATTCACCACCTATTCAGAGCTTAATGAGAGTCTGGAACGGATTTATCAGGATACCAAGGGGCAGGTTCCATACCGTAGACCAATGCGAAGGGATCCAACCTCTGACGAAAGAAAATCAGATAAGTTTTGTGTATTTCATGAATTGAATGGTCATAACACTAATGATTGTAGGCATTTGAAGGACGAGGTGGAAGGGCATATCAGGAACGGTATGCTCCGTCAGTATGTGAGGAGGCGAACTCTAGCAGTGGAGCCAGAGCAACCGCCCTCTACGTCAGCTAGAGGTGCCCCTGGATCAGGGCACCATTTGATTATCCATTGATTGCTTGATTAAAATAACGATGAACAAGTTGTAAGCTTCCACTAAAGCAATTAAATCATTTACACATGTACGAGATCGCGAACGATCTCCAGGCATGCTCTGAATGATCATTGGCTGCTTCGAAGTGGGAACTTACACTTTGACATCCTTGCTTTGCTTTTGTTTTGATTTGAACATTTGCATTCTTCCTGTTTGGACATTTCTGCTGTAAGGTACTATTGCTTTAACATTTACAATTCTGCGAAAAAAATTATTTACTTGTATGCCCGTTGGATCGCGAACGGTCCACGAGCGCCTATTGCATGGCAACGAACTGTGGAAGTCTTTGATTCGAAAAATTCCCCCAAACAATGACTCTAACACTGATAATATTAAGTCCCCCCCGGGCACACTCATTCGCCTCGAACGGCACCCGACTTCGAACAGTCACAACTCGCCTCGAACGGCACCCGACTTCGAACAGTCACAATTCGCCTCGAACGGCACCCGACTTCGAACAGTCACAACTCGCCTCGAACGGCACCCGATCGCGAACGATCACAACTCGCCTCGAACGGCACAACTCGCCTCGAACGGCACAACTCGCCTCGAACGGCACAACTCACCTTACCTCAAATGGCTCGATCGCGAACGGTCGTCACTTGAGGTCCGCCACATGATCACTGACTGTTACACCTCACCTCAAATGGCTTGATCGCGAACGGTCGTCATTTGAGGACCACCACTTGACCGCACACTGTCGCACCTTACCTCGAATGACTTGATCACGAACGATCGTCATTTGAAGTTGGGCGCTTGACCTTGAACGGTCACATTTCACCACAGATGGCTCGATCCCAAACGATCGACGCATGGACTTACAACTCGACCGCGCACTGTCGCACTTTACCTCGAATGACTCGATCCCGAACGGTCGTCATTTGAAGTTAAGCGCTTGACCTTGAACGGTCACATTTCACCGCAGATGACTCGATCCCGAACGATCGACGCATGGATTTACGCGCTTGACCGCGCAGGGTCGCACTTCACCTCGAATGACTCGATCGCGAACGGTCGTCATTTGAAGTTAGGCGCTTGACCATGAACGGCCGCGCTTCATTCCGAATAGCTCGATCCCGAACGGTCGTCATTTGGGGCCATATAAACTATCAAATTCTTTACAGGTTGATGACAGGATATGAACATCCAGCTCATGGCATTACAAAACACGCCTTCCTACCGCAAGGCATATTTTGGGGGGCAAAGTGTTATCCCATTTTTTGGTCAAAACCAGGATATCCATGTCGAGCGCGTCTCCACCACGATCGAGCCAATAAGAAGCAAGCAAGCGTATACAAGTCGAAGATTTCATTCATAGCCCCAGTGCAAAAGCTCATTCGGTAATAGGAAGTTTAAGGTTTCATTCGGCAGAGCCTTATTCGGCACTCCAAACATGAAGTTCCATTCGGCATTCCCAAGGCAATTCTCATTCGGTGGTCGCAATTCTCATTCGGTGGTCCGAGCACCCATTTCCATTCGGCACTCCCATATATGGAAGTTCATTCGGCATCCCTCTCACCACAGTTCATTCGGCATCCCTCTCACCACAGTTCATTCGGCATCCCTCTCACCACCGAATCTCTTCTACCGAACCATCTCAACCTCCATCCTCCTACCGAATCCAAGCTCCACCGGTCCACCACCATACTCCTACCACCGAACCAGGTGACAACCGAACCAGATGTGCCGGTCCAGATTGCATTAGCCCAGGCCCACCGGCAGCTATATACTTCCTAGACCACTGCCCCCTACTTCATTCTATAAATAGAGGGGCAGGGGTACAACAATGGCAGACAAGTTTGAGAGCTCAAGCCTGGAAGGAACTCTCAAACAACTTTAGATACTTGTAATCAAAGCTTTGTACTTGTAATCTGAAGAGAAAAAGGAGAATAACATATAAAGTGGACGTAGGCACGTTCTGGCCGAACCACTATAAATCTGTGTGTCTTTTACAGTTTAGTCCCTGTTTTTCATATATTTGCATAAATCATCCAAATCACTAAATACAACATAAAATCAACCAACTCATACGACTTTGGGTGTTTGCGGCCATTTTTTACGCAAACACTTTGTTATGGTAAATGATATCACATTTAATAATATCAAACCTAGTATTGAGGTTAAAGTCACCGTTGTTATAATTATAGCCAATATTTTCTCTGCTTTTTAGTTTATCAAAACGGAATTGAATTCGGTTACATTATAATGGCGACATTTCTATATTTCCCTATTCCCTTATTCTATCTATTTATTAACCGATTTAACTACTGAATCATCTATCCATTTGGTTATGTAATTGTTACCATGCAAAATCACCTATAATTGTTGATCATGTTCGAGGATTCTATATAATCTGCCCTTAAAAAAATAAAAATTATTAAAATGTGAATTAAAGTGATAATTGATACAAATTGCTAATTATATCGAGGGTATATGTAGTTTATGGTTAAGAAATGGTTTACGGTAAATAAATTCAAAACTAAAAGGGAGAGGGATGGAAAATTTTGAAGTTGCAAAGTTGCTTTCTTTTTACAGAACAAGAAAATTTGCAGTTACGTTATTTGTTAAAGTACCCCTTTAATTTGCAACAAAGGTCGACGATTCTTCAACCAGTAACAGTAGCTACATAGGGGTATTGAGAAATGGTAGTCAGCATGAAGATTCGTTGATCATATTAAAATTGGGTAACTTGAACAACGCCAAATGAGCTAGGATTAATTAGTCAATTCAAAATCAATTAATTACATGCTGGTAAAATTAAAGAACTTGTCAATTATAGCCCATAATTTATTGCACTTAAATTATACATCTAGCAACAAATTAAAAGTCAGGATTCAAAACATATATCTAATAATAATTCATGTTAAAACCTTTGGTGGTAAAAGTAGCATACATACATTTCTATTAGGTGGACTGAAAATGGATGTTACCCATTCAATTTTTTATATAAAATGGTCATCCTAATCCTTTAATTCATGACCAAGTAAACGACATAAGCTACATAACTAATTTCATGACTTGAGCTAAGAAATTCTGTAAACTTGATGGCTTGATTATTTGTGTGCTTGTTTGAATAATAATCAATTAATATTGTTTGAATGTTACTTCATAATTCATGGCAAATTCTTACTGTTGATTATCAACCTTGTTTATAGGTAATTAGCTTTTTCGAAGTGAAGACCATCAGCAACAATGGACATGACTTCAATTGTTATATGTATTATGATATTTGTTAGTACTGGTTGTGTAAACTTGTTTGTGAATGCTTGTGGTATGTGAATTTGCTCATTTTGTCAAATAACTATTATTTAAATGGTTATGGATTTTATACTTATGTGATTAACGTGTTCTCAATTATTTGAATATGATGATTATATGATTGATTGATTGTTGGTTTGAATATGGTAGTTATACGATTGTTGATGATTTTAATATGACCATTATATAACTGGTTGCTAGAAATAATATAAGCCATTAACCGTATATGGTAGCATTTAAAATATTCCAAAACAGTCAATACCTTTTAGTAGCGTTTTAAAAATGATATAGAAACAAATGTAAAATACCACATAAATTTATAGGGGCAGAAAATAAATGCAACAAAAAGTTTTTAGTTGCACAAAATAAACGCTGCAGAAAATCAAAGAATATCCAAGCAACTGAAAATGTTAATTTTGGTAGTGTTATGTAAACGCTGTAGAAAACCTTTAGTGGCTTTTAAAAACATTGTTATACGGAAAAAATTTGTAGCGTTTATTAATGCGCTACCAAAAAAAATCTTACTTTTAGTTGCACGACCTATAATAGCGTTCTTTAACACCACTAAAAGTTTTGGTAGCATTTTTTCAATGCCACTAAAGGTCTTTTCTGATGTAGTGTTTGTACAACCAGGCCTGACTTATGTTGGATGATTGAAGAGCATAGTAGTTCATGATATGAAAGATTAAGAGAACAAATTTATTAAACTTGTTCACGCCTAGTGGAGTAAAGATGTTGATGGTTGCACCTGGGAGGTAGAGGATAGAATTAGAAATTTCTATGCCTATTTGCTTTGACATGTATGATTTATGCATAGACTAGTTGTAACACCCAAATAAATTCTAGAATAAATTAGAAAATATAGATAAAAGCCAAGAATGCACTTGAAAATAAAATTTCCAAAAACATCTAAATTTGGCTGTAGACACTGTTGTGTCCGCAGTAATTTTATATATGATTATCATATATAACACTTCGTAAGCCAAGTTAGTATGAGAAAGATACGAGTGTTAGAATATTAAACAAAAAATTAAAATAGAAATTATAAAAAAACTAATGAAGGTCGGGTTGACCCTTAATAGGGTCAGGTCGACCATGGGCGGTCGACCTACGCCTAGGGACAGTGGACCCGACCAGGTGTTAGTCGAGTGGTTAATTTTCTCACATCGTTTCGTTTAATGGATCAGAATTTGTGCGTGCAGGCCAAATAATTGATGAAGGGTTCAAATCTTCTTTTAGTTGATCTGATGGGTGGTATTAGTTGATTTCCCCTATAAATTTCCACTTAACCCTGGGCCTAAACTCTATTTTTCTAATGTCATAACGAAGTGCTGTCAAAACCTAAATTCATACCCAAATATTTCTAGACCCTAATCCTCAAATTAAACCCAAATCTCAATCCCAAATCAATTCAGAGCTAAATTAAAATGGAGGTCAACCAATTAGTGAAGAGGCTATGCAATGATGGGAGAATACATCGGTTGGGGCTAGAACTGAAGCGCAGAACCAAAGTAAATAGGCATAGATACAATGATTTGATTATTTTAATTAAATTTAAATCTATTTTAATTGGTTAAATTGCCTAGAAAACTTAGTTAAATGTTTAATTGAATTTTAATTGGAAAATGGTAAACCTTTTTATTTAAATTAGAATTATTAATTTAGACATTTAAAACCTTAAATTGATTTGAAAATTGAAGATGTGAAGTAGGGTAGATGGATAATTAGGGTTAATCAATATTGTTAATTACATTAGTAACTAATGATATGATTAAGGGAATCAAATTAAATTAAATTAACATAAATATTATAAACATCACACGCACAGTTAAAAAAAATGACCTAAACCCTAAAAAAATTAATTGGGACCGTCGACTTGGGCATGCTTAGGTCGATCGTAGGCAGTCGACCAATGGTGTCCCCAAATCAACCATCCATAGTGTAAAATGGGCTTTAGTGTTGTTTTGGGTCCTGAGCCCAATAGATGAATGAAAATTAGTAATTTTTGATCGTGTTGAATTGTTTGTGGACCCTTTTATGTCCTAGAGAAATGATAGGGAAACAAGTTTCCTATTTGGGTCATGGGTGCGAATTTAGTTCACGTTTTCATTTTATAAGGTAGGACGTGGTGAGTTATTGAAAGATAGGCAATTTATTTTGCGTTGGACTCACGGTATTACGATTGGATAGGTGCAACATTAGTCAAGGGCATCTTTGAAAGTCTGGTCCTAATAGGAGATCTAGGTGCTACATGTTTTTCTGAGACAAGTATGGCATGAGTGGACATTGGTTGGATGGTAAGAGGTTGTAGATTGGTATAAAGCTAGATAGGCCTAGTACTAGTGAGAGTACAAATGTGGCAACTCCAAAGTGGTATGGAAGAGGTATTTTTCCGCTACAATCGAGGAGGGAGCGGAGATGCATTAGATGAATCACTTTGTGAGTTTGCATTTCATGTTCTTCCTCTCCAAGTGTAATCAAAGCTAGAACGGGACAGTAGATCCCTAATCGGCCAAACGCTTGGGTGAGGTTTGATTTGTAGATTGACCCATTGAGTTAGATAAATATCCTTAGATACATGACCTTAGGAAAGAACGGACACATTATATGCACTCTATATCACTTAGAGTAGATTTAGAATTAATTGCACATAATTATCTTATTAGTCTTGTTCTCATTCACTAGACTTTTTTTTGGCCCACCACCATTCTCTTTATTTTCCCGACCACAAGATGACAGGTTAGTAGTGATTTGGTATAGCATGGGGAAGAAAGAAGCTCAATGATGGACTTCCAATATTTTCTTTTGTTCTCTTACTGCTACTTGTAGTATCAAAAGTCTGTAAACTTGTATTATAAGTCAGAACATTGTATTTTGTAAATCACGTATTTTAGAGAATGTTTTTGTGAAATGTCTATTTTCTGTATTTATATTTTAACTCCTTTTGCTATGAGGTCCGAAAATGTAGAATATCTTAGAATTCTATCTCTGTAACTATGCTCTATGATGTTTAAAAAAAATAACAACTCATATTTATTTGACATGATTCATGTCGGAAAGTGTGGGTTGTTACACTAGTGGTAACACTAGTATGATATCATGATATGATATTTGAACGTGTTAGTAGTGGGATTAATACATTATACTTCATTATTGATGATTTACATTAGTGGCAAACTAGTATAATGGTTGTAGTGTGTGTACGTTAATTGATGACGATGGTTATTATCATGCCTTGTCTGAATTTTGAGGATGAAATTCTTATAAGGAGGGGAGACCATAACACCCAATATTTTGGAATACAATAATAATGAGGATTAATTAGAAATATGATTAATCAAACTAAATTACTGTATACAATAAAGACAAGTTAGTTATTGGATAGTGGATGAATATAGGACGAGGAGTTAAGGATTTAATAAGAATAGGCTAGAATGGAATATTAGCCCAAAGCCCAAATTACCAATCCTTTACACTCTGACTCCATATTCAATCCCTCTTTTTCTCATATATAAAGGAAAGAAAACAAGAAGCATTGACCAACTACAACTTCAAGGGAAAAAAAGAAGAAAATCTAAGGTAAAAGAGAAGGAGCACTCATTCTTTAGCAAACTAATCAAGTTTAATCAAACCAAAGGTGAGTAATACTTTCTCTAAAACCTTCCAAACCTGTATGAGTAAGGATTGAATGTGTTTGTGATGTTTTGAATGATAATGAACTAAGGTAAATAATTTTTTTTCATGTTTAGGATTTAAAGATAATGACTTTAATGTGTTTATGGAAAAACGCAAATCAAACTTTCTCTAAATCATTTGAAACTTTTATACGATGTGTAGAAATTATTATGGAGATGGGTTTTCAAATTGGAATTAATATGAATTTTCCATGTGGGAAATTACCTAATTTCAAAAATTAATTATATAAAATATTTAAAATAATTATTTTTTACCTAGAAATTTATATGAGGTGAAATAAGATAATTTATATTTTTTGTGAATATTTGGGATTTTTCCCATGTAATTTTGAATCATTATGAATTATTTGGTCAATGAGAGGGTTAATTAATAATAGGCAATTTTTTAATTAATTAAGAAGGTAATTCATAAATTCTAAAAAGTAAACTATAAAATCTATGGAGAACCAATGAGAATTCGACATATATAAGGATTAGGTGAAAAGTAATTATTTTGCATGGTAAAAAATAGCTTTTAAATTAATTGCGGAATTGGCATATGAACTCGTGATACTTATAAATTCTCGACATATGATTACTAAGTTAGAGTCAATATGGGATAGCTATGTTAGGGATCAATGTGGGATAGCTAAGTTGGCGGAAACGTGCGACAGCTATATTTGTGATCAACTTGCGACGGCTAAGTTAGAGTTAACATGCGATATCTATATTTGGGATTAACTTGTGAAAACTAAGTTGGGGTCAAACTGCGACAGCTATGTTGGAGTCACCTAGTTGTAGTCTACATATGCATTAATTTGAGATAGCTAAGGTAACTTCAACTTGCGATGGCCTTTAGTTGTGCCAACTTGTGATACCTCTAAAGCATTTCGACATGCAATGGCTCTTGAACACTAACTTATGATCGCTTATAAGACTAACCAATAATAGCTAGGGAAACAATAATGTGTGATAACCTAGTGTCAACATGCAATTAACATATAATGTAAATATGAGATAGCTAATAATGCTAAGAAATTCTAAGTAAATGAATGAAACTTTTATAGCATTGGGAAAGCCAACTTCCATAGCGATGGATGAGATATACATGGTGATGAAATTTCCATAGACAATAATAAGATAAAGAGAGATAATTATTTAAAAAATGAAATTGAGATTGATCTAGATTGAGCTACGTGGGGATTAGATAAACCACTAAAAAGAATAAAATGAAAATATGGTGTCATAGTAGCAATAATATGTAAATGCATGACATTATATTTGGTAGAGTTGATGGCAAGCCTATATGGCTACCCAATGTCTATAATGCGACATGATATTTATTAACTTCGATTAATGGCCTACGTGGCTACCAAATGTCTAAAATATGACACCACTTTTGGTAATGTTGATGAAAGTCCTGGGTGGCAATCAAATGTCTAAAACATGACATTTGCATTTGGTAACGTCAATGGAGGGTCATAGTAGTAAAACCTTGTATGTACGCAACAATATATAAGAATGATGGTGTAAGGCTTGTGTTGTATTCAACTATCTTTTCATGAAAAAATACAAGAACAATGGTATGAGCCCTTTGTGGTAACCTAATTATCTGTGTACAATAAAATTGGGAGAAAATAAGATGAAACACCTAAGTGAAAACCTTAGATGTCAATTATCATTATTAAACTGGTAAGCGTAAGGTCTGAGTGGCAATTTAAAGCAAATTGACTATAGAAACAAGTCAAACATGTGTAAGAAATTTCATACTTATAATGAGTGGATGATTTATGGTTGTTCATGGAATGATGTTATTGCGTAGTATGATGTAGTTGATGATGATTTGAATAGTGAGGGGAAAACTCTTTCTATGCATTAGAAACGTGATCTCACTATATGATTGTTTGTTTAGGGTAAAGTATTACTCGTACTAGGCTTTGTGTCTGACCTATGATTTTATTATTTCCCATAAACTAACGGGTACTCGTTAGTGTATGCCAAGTTTATGGCTTAGAAAAGTGTAGCAACCCACCTAAAAAACGGACCTAATTTAGACCAAACAAAAACACATCGAACCTTAGGCCCACCTTAAGGCAAGTTGTTAAGTTGATAAAATTAAAAACAATACACAGTATATAGAGCTATCTTTGTATACTTTCAAAATCTCATGGTAGAATGAATAAAATATAATATCAAAACAAGTGCACATTTTATAATGAAAACAATTTCAGAAACATGACATGTTGAATATTACAACACGTTTACGTAGAGTCTCCATAGTACTGTATTTCAAAATAACGTAATCATTTGAACTGAGAACAACAAAAATATTTAAAAAGCATAAATATATAGATAATTGCCACAAGTCTTTATCTTCACCTTCGTCTCCTAAATCAACGTTACTCTCTCTAACCTAATTTGTAATGAGGAGTGGGTTAGAACAATAAATGTTTGGTGAAATGAATATATTAAGCTTTATCACAATTGTACTTGGACGGTATTACATAAATACCTTTTGTTGGTCCTTTAATACCTAACCTGTTTTCGAATTCTAACGCAACTATCGTTAACGATGCAAGAGAGATAACTTCCAAACCACTTAATACCTCTTTCCTCGAACATTGGAAGAATCCGACCATTTAAGACCTATAAAATCGGTAGGTTCTCTCTAACTAAGGTGGGTTAATACATGGTTCTCACTAACTGATATCGTAAGAAATCCCATCAGGTCACTTAATTATTCTACTAAAAAAAGGCGGACCTTACCATATCCACTTAATCCTCTAACCCAAAGTGGACCATACCATAGCCACTTAATACCTCTAACCTAAAGCGGACCCATTCTAAAGATTACATGTACCATATCAATAGCGTAACTTATGACCCATAACTTAACCTTGACATCTCAAATCAATTTGACTATCCATAAGTACTATAGCCAGGTTGACTGGGCAGATTTATCCTATAGAACTGGGACTAACCTCATGTCCACTGGGGTTATTTATTATTGGCGATGTCTTACACCAATCCGTTAGGGGTGAGTGTTTGATTGGTTTAGTTTATCCAATAATGAATTTTTTTTAAACCGAACTAAAACCAATAGAAATGAAAACTAAACCAAATCAACCAAATTAAATTTGGTTGGTTTGGTTGGTTATTTAATTTAACAAAACTAAAATTGATTCCTATATGTTTAGAATATTCATTGTAATTTGAAAAAAAAACAAAATATATGATCAAAGTATTCTTATCTAGCATTCATATGCTTTCTAGTAGTAATTCTAATACATATGTGATAGATAAAATTTATTTAGACTAAATTAATCTAAAAAAGTTATTATAACACTAATAATATTGAAAATATAATAAATGTTTGGTTAATTGGGTCAAATTGATAACCAAATTAAAAAATTGTTATGGACTGGCAACAAACCAATCCACTTTCAAATCCAAACTAAACCGATTGAAATGAATTTGTTTGGTTAGGTTAATTGGTTTAATCAGAGAATGCTGACCCTTACAGTCCATAAAGCCACAACACTGATAGCCAAATTCAACTGGGCAGATTTCCATATAACTTTGGACCGACCTTATATCCGTATAACTTAGTCGTACTTCGTATGTATAACTATTGTATACATATACCATCCTACAGAATTAATAATTAAGGCCATATAATTTATCCCCTTATTGTGCCTTTAATTATGGATTAATTCTCATAACTATCATGAACTACCGTCCTAGGCAATTAATGTTGCATACTAACCTATTAATTCTAATCAATAGGTTCATTATGCTATAATTATAACACTATTATTACTCTAATAATCAATATAATAATATTTCATATTGTTTGTACCAAAATTGGACACAACACTCTTCGGAAGTTTTTGAAAAAATAACGGTGAAGAAAATAAATTTAAAATGAGGATTATCTAACAAAAACTCCAAACAACAGGAAAGTAAATGCACAAACAAGCGATTTAGAGTGGTTCGGCGTGTTGCCTACATCCACTATGAAGTTTTTGTAACTATATTGATTCTCTTTCAACGATTACAAGTGATTACAGTGAACAACAAAAAAATACAATTTGAAATTCGAATTCAACAGCAATAGTATGATGTAGGTCTTGATCCGGCAAAGTTTGGGCGCTTCAGAATCAAAAAGCTCCCCCTTCCGTAGGCTCTAGGGCTCTATTTATAGGCGTAGGAGGCTGAGACTTCGCTCAAACTTTGGTAGATTCGCTCTGGCACGTAAGGGGGCCCACACGACCAATTCCAGAAAGTTTCGACTCGATTTGTGATCGATACAAAATCATTTCATATCGATCAAGATCATGTCCGATGGAGCTGAAATTTGGTGTGAACGTTCTTTGGCTCATATTTAATCTTCTGTGAAAATTTCATAGCATTTCGATCGGTGGATCTTGAGATATGATCGATACGAGTGGAGATTCTTAGATGGCTGTTTGGTTCGACTCCATAGCTACGAATCGATCCACTCGTATCGATGGTTGCACATGTTTCTGAGATGATGTGGCATGCACATTTCGAACCGATCCACCTTTTGCTCCGAGTTGACCGTGTCGCCTCCATGATTGTCTCCTCGTTTGCATCGATGGTCATTGCGTCAATCCAGGTCCATTTGACTTGATGGACACGAACAAGTCTTTGGATGTGTGTTCGAACAAGAACCTATATGGATACGAAGTAGTGACAATTCGATGGATACGAAGCCAGGTCATCCGATGGATACGAAAAGCAGTCACCTCGATGGATACGAGCCAGGTAGACACGTGATGGATACGAAGTAGGCTTTTGGCGATCGATACGAAACATACGCTCTATTGATGGACTCGTACGAGATTGAGTTCGGCTAAGGCCCCCCGATGGATTCGAATGAGATCGATTCGAACCGGGGTTCCTTGATGGATACGAAGGTGCTGCAGCCCTGATGGATACGAAGGTGATGGATTCAAATCGAAGCTCGGTGATGGGTACGAAAATAGGGTTATCACCTTCAATTTGCATCGATCATAACTTGAGCATACGAACTCGGATTGACTTGAAATTTGGGATGCGGGCTCTCATGGCTTAGTTTGTCCCGTCTTGTAAATTATATCCTGATCTGGACTCGGACAAAATTTGTCGATATCCATAGCGAACCTGCGCATGTTTGATATCCAGGACGATTATTCTTGAGCTTGTAAACAGTTCCTTGATATCTCGGCCTTGCCAAAATGCGGGATAACATTTTCTCCCCAAAGTACGTCTTGTGGAAACATGACCTGCTTTGAAAAGTTGCAGTCTTCACTCTGAACAACCATTGCTCTTTTGTCGAAGGTTGTAACCTTGCGTTGCTATAACTGATTGCTGTATGATAGTGCTTAGCCGTTTGTCATCGTAATCGTTATTAAACGAATATCCAATTTGAGTCGTTATCAGTTTTCTTGTATTGAATTTCGTGTCGATCCTCTCCTGAACCGATGTGAAATTTGAGTTGCAACAATGATTGACAGTTGTTTTTAGCTTCCTTCGTATCATTCCTCTCCTGGATCGATATAGAAGTTTGAAAAGTTGTTCTCGCATCGATATGTTTGGCAGTGATGGATGTTCGTCACTCTTTTCGTATCGATGAACCCTGCTGTTAGTCATGGATAGGCGATTCACAATTCGTATCGATGCTAATGTATAAGTTATTATGGGTACGAAATCGCTGTTTGCATCGACGTCCTGTGGATGGAGTTGCGAACTCGTCGATGCGAACAAGGGCTTCAAGTCGATAGGCTTCATCATCTTCAGCCGTCTTCGCTGTGTGCTTCGTATCGCTGAATGCATTGTCCATTTCGAATCGGTGGAAATTTAGGTCAGATGGCAACAGAGTGTTCGACTCGATTCGTGGGTTGACTGGTTGCGGCCAGTCACGTGGACCGGGAGGCGAATCAACCCGGTTTCCCCCTAAGCTCCATATAAATATCGTGGACTTCATCCATTTTTTACTTTTTATTTTTTTTACTGCTGCCTTTAACTTTCGCATCGATCCAGAAACTTAAGAGAGGAGAACTGTGTCGTGCTTTAGACTCGATCAAATTCAACCCTTCAAATCTTCAAATTCTAATTTCAAATTAGGTAATTAATCACGAATCCAAACGACGAAGTTATCTCAGATCCACTCCATCTTCATCAATTATCCATTTTGGCAATTGGTAAAACCGGATCCGGGTCAAAGCTCGGTCGTAAATGGCCATGGTGATGCCCCTGTAGGTTGGAGAAGAAAGAGTGGAAAAGATAAAAAATGGATCGATCTGGGGGCTTGTGTTCGAATCGATGAAGGCAATGATATTTCTCCTTGGATTTCGCATCGATCCTTGGAATATTCTAATGGAGGTGATGCATATCGTACCGGTTGCGATGGTTGTGGATCGTATCGAGACGAAATGATCGATACGAAGAATAAGTAAACGGTCGTTTCAAAGTCCTCAGCTTAAATCGATACGAATTTTACTTTTATGTTCGATACGAAAAGTATCGACTCGAACGTGATCGATGTTTAGCTGAGACTTTCCTGATCGGTACGAACCAGGCAATCATGGATTGATTTGAAGTCATCCTTTTTTGATCTGTACGAACTCGACCCTTAACGATCGATTCGAAACATGCCCCCGGGATCGGTACGAACGTGTATCTTGATGGATTCGAACAAGCTTCCTGTGATCGATTCGAACCCATCCCATGATGGATACTAAATTTTGACACTCTTCAGCACAATTCCAACGAGTTCATTCTCGCATATCTGGACTTGATAGTTAAACTGCATACTTGACTACCTTTCGAAGCTCGTCGATGGAACCATAATGACTTTAATCCGGATCGATTCCTAACATTTAGATGATTTGGTGATGACGGTCAGCGATGACGGTCATTCCAACTGGAATCCGATTATCTTCGTCGTTTGCCAATTTTTCTCTAACCCTGCAAAATTTATCCAAGTAATGCACAACACCACACTGCACAACACACACTCTAAACGCGGGGAACACATGGGCTCTTTATCGTCTAATGATGATTTCTCGTGAGTTAGCTAGTTATGGAAACTTCAAGCTCGCAGCCGCAAGAAACTTAGAGTTTGACTCCTCCCAGACTTGAAATACGGGACATCGAGCCGAAGTCATCGGTCCAGCTCCGGACGAGTTACCTGACGCATCCTTCATCAGCAATCCGTCAGACTCTGTCCCGTCTCATATTTCCAAAGATCTGCTAGGGAGAATATGCTTAAGACATGGTCTGTCGATGACCGACTATTATTGCCAGGACCAAGTGACAGGCCGCACAATCCGCCGGAGGGATATACCGCATTCAATCGCCATGCGTTCGCAGCTGGGACAATCCCTCCATTTAACCAGTATATAAGAGAAGTGTTGTCGTTTTTGAGGATTGCCCCCTCTCAGCTACACCCGAATGGACATGCCTCGCTCAATAGCTTGTTCATTGCATTTATGGAGTACCTCTATCGACCATCGAACCCGACCGAGATCAGATATTTATTCAACTTCAAAAGTCGAACAGATAGCCCATCCTTAATATTCCTGGAGGCAGTAAGGAACTGTCAGGTGGTCACAGGGTCTTGGACTAGACTGTGCTACTATAAGACAGAGTGGTTCTATGTTCGATGTCCTCCCGGATTTGCCAGGCGATGACTATTTAGACGTGAGTATTGTCATCTTCTAGGGTAATTGATAAGACAGCCATAGACGAAGTCGAGCTTACATCTCTTTTTTCTTTCTTTACACCAATAATTCAGCGACCCGATGGTGGGTATTTCAAGGAGATAGTTCAGGTTCTCCAAGAAATCCCAAATGAAGAGAGGAATATCGATTTGCTCTTAAAGGATAGGAATCTAAGAACACTTGGGCTGATCGAGCGAAGACAAAGTATAATGCTCGACGGTGCATTAAGAACTTCCTCGAAAGAAAGAGTTAAATGAAGAAAGCCTAGAGTTGTCATAATTGAGGAGGCTGACTCCAAAAAAACTCACACCGATGAGGAACCGTTAGGCGAACCTGTGGATGTAGCCCAGGATATTGAAGAGCAGAGAAAAGGCAAGGCAGCCGTTTTTAAGCCATCTAAAAAGGGAAGATGCAAATCTATTGTCACGTCCCGGCCCTCCTCCTGAATTAGAATTTCGGAGGTGTCTCCCCCAAGAACAGAGAATCTTTTTGAAGGGCTCGCCGATCTTCCAATCTCGGACGACGTGTCCCTACATCATGATGCCGGATTGGATGAGCTCCAGCAAGCCTTAGTTTTAAGCGAGTCTCTGCCCATTAGCGCGGTTGACACATCCGGTCGGTCGGCGGGTTGCACATACATTCACACTTCACGGCACTACATGATTTCTGAATGTAATACGCTCACTGTGAGTGATTACTAACTTTTGTCTCTGTTTTGATTTGTAGATACCATGTCTGGTAACGACTCGATGCTTGGCAGCCTATGCCACAAACGTCGATCTTCGTCCTACTATGACTCGCGTAGGAGGGAAGGAGATCGGGAGTATGATCAAGGGTATTCTGGCCAAGAACGGACTGATCGAGATAGGGAATATGTACATCGTTGTCGATCTCGCACATCCCCCCAGAGTCTCTGCACAGCCTCCTGCCCACGCCTCACGACCTTCAGAGGCTCCGCATCACAAACCGTCACTACACCAATCAGCCTATTTTGTAATGTTTTTCCGCTTTCAATTTGTAATGGTAATAACCGTTGTAAATTTGTAAAGGTTATTTCTGTTACGATCATTTATCATGGCTATAACCGTTACTAAATTTGGTAATTTCATAAATAATTAAAAACAATATGGATAGGATTGTAATTTTATTTCCTTTATAACTTATCCCATTGAAACCCACGTTTCCTATTGAGACTAGGGCTGGCCGCCTCTTCCATTTCCTTCTTTATACCCAAACGCTCTTCTGAGCCTTCTCCACTTCGTTTCCTTTCAACTCGAACTTCTCCATCGTTTTACCCTTTTTGGCATCGCGAACCATCCAACATCCGTCGTCTCGCTGCCTATCGCGTACCATCTTTGCAAAATACTGATGGGGACGACTACTACATGTGTAAATTTCAGGAAGCTGGAGTGGCAGAATAGGAATTCGCTCATTTGGGTACCGATCTGGTACCGAGAAAGATATTTTCACATCGTGCTCCTGGGCCTCTGTTTATGCCTAAAGAAGGATTTGTTGCGGTGAGAAAATTACATTGCTGGACTGGATTTCAGAAGATGAGTTTGGTTATTTTTTTAGCAAGTTTGAGAAGACGGGTTTCACTGGAGGGTTAACTACTATAGATGTTTGAACTTGTATGTTTTTTCTAATTAAAGCATAATGAAGTCAATTGGTTTTAAAAAGTAATTCGAAAATTAATTGGTTTTTTTAATTATTTGGGCAGGAACTGGGAGCTTACAGCGCCATGGACAGGGGCAACAGTGAATGTACCCACAAAGTTTATAGTAGTAGATTTGGACTTGAGCTACTGTATTCCTCGAGTGAAGGAGTTTATACACTCAGGAAAAATGAAGAAATTCGTTCCAATGCTTGATGATATTGTTGTTATGGAAGGTGTAGGTCATTTCATTCAAGAAGAGAAGCCTGATGAGATTACTAATCATATTCATGGGTACTTCCAAAAGTTCAAGTCAGATGAAATGAGAGGAAAGAGACGCTATTACGTACATATATGTAAACTGATTTTCAGCGTGTTTGAAATCAATCAAATGAAATGTATTACCTTATTAAGTTTAGTGCCATGACAAACTATCATACTAACCATTTTATGTCATAAAAAGCTTGAAACTTGTAAAAAAAATTGAGTGTTGTTTTTAGCTTTATTTATCACTCGGTCGGTTGCTCAGGTTAATAATCAAGCTTTGACAGCAATTCTAGATTACGGATTTTGTCAAGCAGCTGGTATCCAATATCAATACATAAAGAAGCAGCAGAACTTTTGCTTAAGGAATATCAGGTATGATATCTTTGCTTCTTATATTATATTTGGACAAGCATTTCTTTATGCTGCTTATAACTGTTAGACATTTTTAGTTTGTACGTGTTACGAATAGCTTAGTGAGTTATAGTTGATTTTTTATGTTTATGTTGATCGTGCTAGTGAGTCAATAATGTGGACTTTTAGCAAAGTTTTCATGTAGATCATGTTGTCATTTTAGCCATAGATGTTATATTACTAGTACTACTGATTTCATTTTCTCCTTACAATTTTCCTATTAAACTACAATGTCCAAAAGCATCAATATGAAAACAAAGTAATGTAATTTTCGTTTTGCTGTCTTTTGATATCTATCTTTTCCTTTTGTAAAGTCATGTAGAAACCTCTTCTTCTTCCTTTTTTTCTTCATTTCCTGATGTTGTATATAATAACATACAGATGGCATCCAGTATTGCCGAGGCCAATCTCTTTCCAATGCATCTTACTTGTATGCAATTAGCATTAAACTTGTTTGTCTTTTATTAAGAGATTATGAAAAAATTGTAGAAAGCTTTCCCAACCACTCCTAAAACCATATAAAATTTTCTTTCTTGACTATTTTTATCAATCAAATATGTCTACCCAATCTGTAAACAAAAACTTCCCGTTGTAGGATAACTTGCTTTTATTGAGTAAGTTTGGCTAATGTATTGTCTGGAGATAGAATCTTGGTTATATTGCATGCCAAAATTTAATAGAGAGCATTAGCTGCTACTTAAATTTCAATTCCTTTTAAAGCAAATCGCACTTCCTGTTGTAGCATAACTTGCTTTGCCTTTTTTCCCCTTATAGAAGTCATTGTTTGTTGTGTCATTTGGATGGTAAATAGTTATAGTTTGTAAAATTCTTATAAACTTGAAAGCGCACTTGCTTCAAAATAAGATTGTAATGGTTTTTGACTTTAATGATCTGTAGCTTATTATGCATACTAGCATTCTCTAAACTTCATCACCGAGGAACAATTGTTTCATTGAATTTAACTTGAAGTACTGACCCATCTTAATTCTGGTGAAATCTATTTGACATTATATTCTTGGATATCATTTAACAGATAGCCCATTGGATGCTTTTATGGTGAAGACCTATGCATGCAATGGTTGTTATTTCAAAATTGTTCTTTGAAGGTATGATTTAAATAAATCGGTACTTACAGTCGTCTAAATATATTTTTAGTCCAAATTAATGCTAAAATGACCATATGCAAACAGGTGTGTCATTGTTTACAGCCCTTGAATTTCTTTTATACCGTGGAAGGTAAATACTATATAGTTACCTGGTTATAATATATAGTACCCTTAATTTATAGCAAGTCCAAGTCGAGTACAAACTAATGAGTATTTTTCATAGTTGATAGATTGTTCTTGATGTTATAGCGCTTCCCTATGGAATCCAAAGGCGGACTGAAAAACTACAGGAGGTGCTTATTTAATCATATTCAGAATTATGTACCGTTCGTCTAAATATATCTCTCAAGCATGATGTTTGTAATACTGTACGATTTATTGGCTATGATTGGATATAAATTATATACATTGAAATGAATTGGAAATGCAGTACATTTAAATTAATAAAAAAGATTCAAATAACAGTAAATATAAACAAAAGCCATTTACATCTCATATAATATACATGAATAAAAGAAAATATTTCCATAACAGCAAGCATTTATCCCTTCTATTTTTGTATTAAATCTCTTGAATTAGAATTTCATTCTGAAATTAATATGCTTTCTCAATTTTGCAATTTTTTTTATTTCATTTATTATATGCCTAATCCATATTTAATTGCTGATCTTGATAACGTGATTACTTAATTGTGTCAATTTAAATTGATCAATCTGTTGAAGTTTAATCTAATTTTTGGCGGTCTTCTTTCTTATTTTTGATCCCCAATAGAAATAACCTTTTGCATGTTTCTTTTTATTTGCTTCGTCCCAATTTTCTTTCAAACATGCTTTAATCTCTAAGCAATTTTCATTGATTAAAGGATAAGAAAACTATATTGGGTCATGTATGATGTATCCATATCATATATTTGATTATAATAAGTTGATTTTGAGATATCATGCTCTGTAAAAATGCTCAACTAGAAATACAGATAGTGTATGTTTTGTATATAAACATGTAAAGTAGAATAAGGTTCATTTCATTGATTCATATAATATTATCCTCTGTAACCATATATTCATTAGTCGTTGTTTATTTAAATACGACTTGCTGTAAGCGATAAAACAAGCACATTGTCACCTACCGATTGGTTTGATAATGCATATTATAATCTGCTGCAATTTAATGTTTTTTAACACAACAACCCAATAAAACTAGGTAAGCGACAAAAAGTTAACAGATTAATTAATATACTAGAAAGATTAGGATCATGATCATTCAATTAAAAAACCTTAATGACACAGCAGGCCATTGTCTTATGGTTGTAACTATCATTTGGTTTAGTACTTTGAGATTATCAGTCCTTTTAGTAGGTTTCAAACTTCATCATGCAAAAACCAGGCCAAGGAAGGTAAATAAACTACAAAAGAAAATCAAAATTAACCACCCTTGTCTTCCAGAGAGACTTAGTTTGTTTTCTTCCAGTATTAATTGTGTCATTTTTATTATTCTAACTACTACCCAAGACCAGCACATAAAGGTATATCTCTGTTTATCACATAAGGTTCTTTGTGATATAATGTAATTGTTTATCAGGTATACTATGATAGAAACATGCACAACAGTAATGCCAAATGTAAGAGATATAAGACGAGTTGCAGGGGAAGAGTTAAAGAAACAGCCTGAAAGATTAATTGCAATGCCTCCAAGAATCAGTAGTGGGAGTGTAGATGGAGTGAATGGAGAAATGTTCATGCAGGATACAAAGCTTTGGAAGAAAAGAGTAGAACACTACAAGAAGGTTGTTAGTAGCTTGGGCTAGAAGGGTAGGATACAAAGTTGGTTAATGGTGGTTTTGTAGTTTGGCCGGGGTGTCACATTTGTTATTTGTAAGCTTCAAAATATTTTGTAGCAGTGAAACTTGTAGTTTTCACAATGAACTTTGTAAAATTTGATATGAACTAATTAGTATGTTTGATTTTCTTTACAATTTGATGATATATTAGTTTTGAAATTTAGTTTCATGTTTATTATTGCTATAAATTTGAATTTGTATAGTTGAATGAAATAATATGTGATTATACTATAAGATCTGGAATGGGATATGGTTGAATGAAATACTATTAGGTGCTGAATAAGATATGGTTCTACTATATCAAATTTGTAACACTTATAAGTGTTGGTAATTTTTCTATTTACTTATAACAGGAATACCTAACGTTTATAACTGTTGGAAATTAAAATATTTCCAACGGTTATAACCGTTGGGAATATGAAGTAATTCCCAACGGTTATAACCGTTGGGAAGCTCCAAAATTCTCAATTCCCAACGGTTATAACCGTTACAAAATATGTAAAAAAATTATAACATAACTGCTACCAACGGTTATAACCGTTGGGAATTTGATTACCAACGGTTATAACCGTTACAAAATGATAGTTCTGGTGTTGTGCGTCCTCCCAACTGTCAAGGTCTGAAACTCACCGTAGGACTGAGATTGTGGCCCCCACAACAATAGAGCAGACACTAACCGAGCCTTCGGGGGAAGGAGCAGCGAGGCTTGCTCAGGTGAAGAAAGATTTTCCTGACATTTTCTTCGATGGGTTTGTCTTCCCTCCGCATTTAAAAAGGGTACCAGCGTCGGTCGAACCCATAGTGCGTGATTATATCGTCGATATATTTTTCCAGTATCAAGAATGGTCGAAAACCACGAAAAAAGCGTCAAAGGTGGCCTTCGACAGGGTGGTCATAATTGAGAAGCTAGAGAAAGAACTTGGCCAAAAAGACCAGATTATCCAAGCGCTCAACAATGAGGCCGAATCTTCTCGCAAATCTGAGATCGAGACTCTTAAAAAAGCCGATGAGGCCCAGGCAGCGGTGGATAGGATGAAGCGTGAGCATTCCGCCATGGTGGAGGACATGGGCCACTGGAACACCATCGTAACCGCCGAGCGGGTTGCGGCCCTGAAGGAGCTAAATGAGCTTAAGGCCAAAGTCTCGGAGATCATGAAGGAGAGGGACGTCGCTAACGTTTCTGCACAGGAAGCGTGCGATCAGGCGGTGGAGTTTCAGAGGGAAAGAGAAGCGGCCATGGAAAAGGTCTGCGAGGTGGAGGCCAAAGTTGATGAGAAAGTTCGGCAGGCAGAGATCAAGCTCGAGAAGGAGATATAAGAACTTCTCATCCCTTGTAACGCCAATATGTTGAGACAGGAATCTGGCTTGGCTTGATGATTACTCGACACATCTATACAACGCCTGTAACTTGGTGATCGAGGAAGAGAAGGCGGTGCTGTCGGGTGGTGCCCTTGACGAATTTGAGCTGGAGAACCGCATTTTAATCGAAGATGAAAAGAAAGTTCTCCACACCTCTATGATTTCTCATGCAAGAGAGAGACTAGGCGCCCAGCACTTAGAGATTAGGGAAGGTTCTGGAGTTGAGCATTCTGCTGCAAGTCCTGAAATTGTAACTTCATCTCGATCTGAGCTCACTCCAGTGACCGAGCCCCATCATATCCCGGCCTATGACCCTGAGCAGCCACGCATATGTACTATTAGGGAGCATTCATCCGAAGCTATTCAACCGGCCACAAGCCAAGTTGAGGAAGGTACTCTGCACAAATCTTATGTGTGTCTAAAATGAAGTACTTGTATTGAAGCTTGTATTGACAACTTATTCTTTCTCCTTGCTCAGTGACTGAAGTCACACTGGAAGCGCCTCCTGCAATCCAAGAGTCACATCAAGTGCAGGAAGCCATCATTACTGAGGCGACATCTATGGCAATGATTGTGCCCAACGGAGTTACACAAGGGAGTTCAATCTCTTTCGATGAGAAAATGATGAACGAACTTCTCGGCCGACAGAGTGATCCCTTCGCCGCAGACATACCA
Organism: Allium cepa; assembly: GCA_030765085.1. Lineage (NCBI taxonomy): Eukaryota > Viridiplantae > Streptophyta > Magnoliopsida > Asparagales > Amaryllidaceae > Allium > Allium cepa. The sequence goes on along the minus strand of CM060931.1, from coordinate 748,371,898 downwards.
TTCGTCCTCAGTGGATTCCCGCCTGCTCCTAGCACTTCGCCACAGGCTGATGCCGCCTATAGGAAAGCCCAAGTTGCTCGTGAAGCCGAGATACTGGCTCAAATCAATGCAGAGATGGAGGCGGCAGCACACGGTGGTAGTTCCGAGAGTGTTACGACAGTGGTTGGCCCTACCCTCTTATGGTGATATCTCTTGGGGCACGCTCGTCGATGCCAGTATGCCCATTCTGCCCCCGGTTTTAGACCCGACTCCTTCGACTCCTCCCGAAGAGAATATTCCTTTAAGTTCAAGTTCGGAGGAAGATGTCGATATCATGCCTTCATTAGAGGATGATCCGCCAAAGGGTAAGGGATCGAAGCGAAAGATTGTTAGTGGTTCCAGAGGTTCCACGTCGAAGAAAAAGCCGAAGAAGAAAACGTAGATAATCCCCCTTTGGTGCAATTTTGCTAGTAAGGAAGTTACTTTTATATTTCTTTCATAGGCCATGTATAGATGAAGGCTCGGCCCCCTGCTAGTAGGAATTTTTTGGAATAACTTGTACATGAATCTTCACATGCAATTTAGTTGAAATGAAATTTAGTTTCTTCGCTTCAACTCTCATTTCTTTTGTTCTTAAGTATTTGCAGTATTTGACCTTCATTCCGGTGTACTTGTGGCGTTTTTACCTTCAAGTTGAGTTCGTTCCATATGCCGCGTCCGAAAATCACGATCTCAAGTCATAATTAGGGACCAAGTCGAACATGAACGTTGTATAACTTTGGTCAACTATTTACACTTAAGTTGTGCCCCCCAGTTCCGGGGAGGAGTTGTAAGGATTGGTTAGCGATCGCAAATTATTTCTACCTCTTCAGGCTTTGCGTCGCTTGACCGATGCTAAAACAAGTAAGAATTGAGTGATTAAATCATGCTTGTTTATTTATGAACAATCACATCCACACTCTGGGGATCAGCACTTGTATTAAGGCGATCAACTGCGCATGCCGAAGTTGTTAAGCGCATGTCCATACTCCGGAGACTTAGGTTGATTTATGAGTGGCCACTCGCACTCCAGTTGTATTTATACTCTGACCGTACTCCGGGGACTTAGAGTTATTTGTAATCGAAAATCTGGTTTGCACTCCGGGAATCCGAAAACTATCGATGTTTGTAACACAGTTCGCACTCCGGGAACTTTAGCTTCGTATTCATACTCCAATTCGCAATCTGGGAATTTAGGGTTAGTAGTTATATTTCGGTTCGCACTCCGGGAACTTGATTGATGTTTATACTCCAATTTACGCTCTGGGAACTTGGAGTTGGCCGATAGATGTTCAGTCACACCTGTTTAGGCTTTTTTGGAATTCGTTTACACTCTGAGAATGATGGATTTATCGAGATCGTGGATGGTCGGATCACATCCACCCTTAGTTGACAAGCGAGGTCGTTAGATAGACGGGTCCACCCTCCTCGAACTCATTTAGGATAAGGTCAAAGTCGTTAGGCGGACGGGTCCACCCTCTTCGAAGCCGTATTTATAAGTTTTATACTCCAACTCGCACTCCGGGAGTTTGGTGTTAGTATGTGTACCCCGGTTCGCACTTTGGGAACCTTGAGTAAATGTTTATACTCCAATTCGCACTCTGTGAATTTGGAGTTAGTGTTTATACTCCGGTTCGCACTCTGGGTACCTAGAGTTGATGTTTATACTCCAATTTGCACTCTGGGAATTTGGAGTTTGTGTTTATACTCCGGCTCGCACTCTAGGAGCCTAGAGTTGATATTTATACTCCAATTCGCGCTTTGGGAATTTGGAGTTAGTTGTAGGACTGTCGTGTGTTGATCCAGTGTTAACGTAAAAATCAGACGCTAACACCCCGGTGCAAGTAGTGTAAGTGTGAAAGCACCACCCGTCAATACGGGAATTAGAAATAAGCAGAAACTAACAGTAAAGCGGTAAAAGACACATTTTTTTATAGTGGTTCGGCTTATAGTCAAGCCTACGTCCACTTTAAATCTCTTTATTGCTGATTCAAGTACAACTTATACAACTTTCTTCAATTACAACACACTTTAGACTAGTAGCTCAAACTTCGATGTAGAATAATCTTTCGAATCCATGTTGAATGATGTAGATTCTCTCTTGAAGTTTTTCGTAATGTCTTTGGTGTTTGAGTGCTTGAAGTGCTGTTTGAGTTGAGAAAATGACAGAGTGTTGATGTTTCGGAGAATCATCCAAAAGTCCCTTGAATGTTGGAGCTCAAGCTGTATTGATAGGATTTTCTGGACATAAGTCGTAGGTCGAATGTTGCGACCTATGGTAGGTCGTAGGTCGGAAGTCACGACCTAAGGCATACGAGCTATGACCCATTCTGGTTGTACTCGTCCTCTCTGAGCGGGTTAATAGGTTGAACGCGACCTAGCATAGGTCGTAGGTCGTTCGCACGAGTTACAGCTTAACTCGACTTTGTATAGCTCGTTAAGTCGTTAAGTATTTGGATCACTAAGTCGCTTCATGTGTTAGGTCGCTTACTCCCTGTAAGTTGTTAACTCGTTGGGTCGCAAGGTCATGAACTCCTCTAGGAAGTTAGGTTGAACATATAGCTAAGTCGCTAGGTCGTGGACTCCTTTAGGTCGTTGAACTTATTAGGTCGCAAGGCCCTTTAAGTAATTAGGTCATTGAGAAGTTCTATTCCATAGGTCGTTAGGTCGTTCCACCTCTTAGGTCGTTAGCTCGTTCCACCTCTTAGGTCGTTAGGTCGTTACACCTCTTAGGTCGCAGAGCAGTTAAGCCGTTAGGTCGCTGAGTTGCTTAACTCGGTCATGCTTTAGGCCGCTAATAGGCTAACTCGTTAGGTCGCTTGGGCTGTTAGGTCGCTGGGCCCTTTAAGTAACTAGGTCGCTGCTTCATTAGGTCAGTGGGCCATGTAATTGACGAGTTAACATTTGCCCCTCGAAGTACATGCCTTAGATCATAGGTCGTGTGCTTCGATATCTTTTAACCCGTTCCCTTCTGAGTCGCTAGGTTGCAAGCGACCTAAAGGCTTGGTTAGGTCGTAAAAGACTCAAGAGACTTGATAGCCCGCATGCCCGTTCACCTCCTTATCTCTTGCCTCATATATACCGTTAGCTCGCTCTTTCGTCTTTACTAAATTGCTCCAACAGCTCGTTCCGCCATTAACGATCTTCCAAGCTCCTCAAAGGTGAACTCGAACTATCAGGCTGTTGATTCCTCCTCACCAATATTTTGTGTAAGTAATTCCGATCGACACCCAACCATAGCCATCATCGAAACAAGAATTTCCCTTTTTCCGGCCTTGATCCATTTTTACGTGCCGCGCTTTAACATGAATTATGTCACAATCGGTCCTTAATCGCCATAGGATGTTTTAATTCACAAGAACACGGTAACACACTGGATGTATGATGGATTTATGGTGATCTAAACCGGTTTTTGGCGATTTAATGGTGTAAAAGGATGATGGTTTTCACTGGGGAGATGATTAATGGAGACGATAGAAGGTTATCAGGTTGATGGGTTTGATAGGCCATTTGATAGGTGGAGAAAAACTAACGGGTTGGGGAGAGTTGTCGAACGACTTACGGCTCAGAAGTTTGAATGTGGATCATGCGACTCAGCTCTTCCTTCGACCCGATTCGCTTGCGACCGGGCGTGCTCGCGACCTTACTTCCTCGCAACTTATCATGCTTGGTCAACTTAGGGCTTAAAGTAGAACGACCTTACTTTATAACGACCTAACTATCAACGGCATAAGAGTTTGGTCGTAGCCGAGCTAGGACTTGGACGATTTTTCATCACTCTGGCCCGAGACTTTCTTCCTTTAATATGCATCATGACTTAAAGAACCAACGGCTTAACCTAACTCGCGGCACATCCTTCTCGCGACCTAACTTATTTGCAGCTCAACTTGCTGCGGCATATGTCTTAGGTCGTGGGCGAGCTAAATCTTAGGCACTTGTTGCGACTTAATTTTCCTGCGACTTAAGCTTTTAGGCCGTGCTAGGGTTTTGAACGACCCAACACTTAACCAAATCTGCTTTGCCTTACCCTGAGGTTCCACGCCTTGAACCTTTTGACTTGGACTGTAGCTTCATGACTTGAACACAACTTGAATATTTGCACCATTCAACAGAACTTGATTGTATTTCAACCTTGAACTGCTAGAATAAGCTACTCGGACTTTGTTTCACTTATTTACAGATTACACTAACTTTAATGCTAACAATCTGTTAAACACAACACTTGCAGAAAAATGGGACGAATATACTGCCACTGTTCGCCCACATCGAATGATAGATTAGTCGATAAAATATAATCAACTTAAAGAAATTATATGAAATGGTGTGAACCAACGTATTCAAGTGAAGTAGTAAAGCAATGTTAATCAACTGAAGTCGTTTCGTTTGCATCAATACTGCACTTGTATTTGGACCCTGAAATTTTACAATTGTCATATGTTTATTACTTTAATTTTTGTTATATTTGCTTGTCACTTTGTTAGTTCTACACAACACTTCACACATTTAGGAAACGTGCACCTTCACATTTGAATATCCAGTTCCTTGTGTAGAATGACTTCTCAAGAAGAAATAATAGAGCAAGCTGGAGGGGTTTTTCCAATAGCTAATCTGCTTAATGATCCCCGGGAAAGAACTCCAACCACTTTAAAACAACGGGCATTCAATCAACTGCATATTCAGTTTGGTATTGCCGAAGCAGATGCCTTACTCCCTGGGCCAAATGATACCGCCAACAGGACACCTCTCGGTTTTGTCGCTGTTAACCACCAGATGTGCTTGTGCGGCGCCATCCCTCCCTTCAATGAATTTCTTCAACAACTTCTTCTCCGGTTAACCATCTCTCCTTTTCAATTGCATCCCAACGGCTATGCCATCCTGACGGGATTGTGCGTTCTATTCAGGAGGACACTTAACCATCTTCCGAGCTTTGAAGAGATATGTTTCTTATGTTCATTCGCAAAGAATAAAGATCATCCCTCTATCACACTCGTGAGAAGCGCCAGAAATCGTAAACTTATAACTGATCTTTCTGAAAGCGTTCACGGTTTTCTGAATCAATTCTTCTATGTCCGCTGCCCCCCAGGATTTTATGCCATCTGGAGAGTAGGAAGTAAGATTGCTCATCCCCGTTCTTTCCTTTCCCGAAATTTTCGAAATCTAAATTGCTAAGTGCTAATTTCCTTCTTTACTTTTACAGCACTTCCTACTCCTTCTAGAGACTTTAGCCACAAGCCGATTTTTGAAAGGCTAAACGCTGTGGCGGCTGAGGAGTGGAGCATCAAATTTCTGCTGAGAGATGAGTTCCATCATCAATACAGACCCTTACACCCTTCCCGCTCTACTCAGCCTCATGAAGTTCCCGATTCTCCGGCCGAGACACCGGATGCCCCAGTTTCTGCTGAGGAGCCTGTACCGAAAGAACCTACTTCTGAGGTTTCTCCGGTGAAGTGCTCTACTTCTACTGACATTGCGGGGTCATCTGGCAAATTTGCACTTGCCCCGGTCATTGAAGAAGAAGAACCTCAAGAACCTCCTCAACACTCAGGGAAGTCCGGTGATGATGGAGCCGAGAAAACAAGCCCCGCCAAGCAGAGCGGGGACGACACTTTTGAAGGGTTGAGCAACCTGTTTATCACCTCACAGGAGCTCTTTAAAGACGACCCTGTTACTATTAGAGTTGCCTCTTCAGCAGTTGAAGCAACATCCACTTTGCAACAGACTCCGTCAGCCCAAGAGTTAGCTATAACACCCATCATTTCCCCGCAACCGAGGAGTGGTTCGTAGTTTGACGCGCGTAGTTTGCACGTTACACACACTTAGGATTTTTCAACACTTATATGCACTCACATGCACTTTACTTCAAAGATTCTCAAGCTTTGCCTCTTTTCCATTTTCAGGTCTTTCAATGGGGCGACGCTCTTATTACAACGACTTTCAGAGCTACAGGAGACGCGGCTCTTTTGATCCCAAGAGATATCTTCCTTCTTATATGGAGACCGACGAAGAAAGAGCTGCACGAAAAGCTCGTGAAAGGCATGCCCACGAAGAACGCCATGAAAGACGGGACGAGCGACATGATTCTTCCCAGCGGGAAGATGATTCTCATAAACGGAAGTCCCGTGACGACAAAGGGAAAAGTCAGACTGCCGAAGATATGAGTAAAAGAGCCAAACATGGCGAAAAACCAACATCCGAGATTTCCGAACAGCCCGCTGCTCCTGTACTATCTCAATCTTCTGCCCTGGCGCGTACTGATATTCAAACAATCATTGGTAGGCCTCCATATCAAGTTGGACCAGGCCCAGCTACTCTTCAGAGTCGATTCCCGAACTGGTGCCTGAAAGGAGTGCGCTTTGATCTTGACCTAGTCCCGATCGACAAGCAGGCTATGCTGCGCAACCTTAATGCCATCAAACTGATATCGAGAGAATGTCGGGTTGGCAAAGCTTGTCGATGAACTCCAGAGGGTAAATCACGCAAATCTTGAAGCCATGCTAACAATGGAAAACGATAAATCTGAATGGAAGAAAACTCTTGAGCAACATGACGCGGAAATAAGGAGTATCGCTACCTATAATGAAAAGCTCGAAGTGGAAGTTGAACAACTTAAAGAAGAGCTTGTCACTTCCTCTACTTCCTATTCTCAAAAGGAGAAAGTGCTTCAACAACAAGTGCGAGATGCTCATGCGGCTCAAAGAGATGCCGAAGATAGGCTTGATGTGCAAAAAAGGATTAATGAGGGCTATACTGCTGACATCGCAGAGCTGCGAAAGAAGACTGGCTCCCAGGATAAGGAGATTGAAATGCTAAAACTTCAACTCTCTAAGGCTGAAAGAGAGCGTGATGAAGCCGTTGCCGGCAAAATTGCAGCTGAAGAGTCTCATGAGGCAACAAAATCCAACATCAGCTCAACATTATTTGATTTCTACTTTCACAGCGTCCTGGGTCGCGGTAGTCTCGCCTTTTTAGGCCCCAAATATGAAGTAACTCTGGCCGTAGTGTGGGAAGCCGCACTTGCCATGCTTGGTAGTGGAGGTGCTGGCTATGCTGAAGCCGATCTTGAAGTGCATTATTTAGATGACAATGCACGTGCCGCTCTCGCCAAGGGAAAGGAGCAGCTCGCTAAGGAGAGGGCCGGAATTGCAGAAGGAGAACACTCAGGGAAGGCTACTTCAACCGACCCAGTTCAACCTTCAGTTTCAGCCGACATCGATATTGTCGGTTCCAGTTCTCATTCTCCGCCTCCTACTAAAGCTGTCATTGAAGGTGCAACCACTCATAACGGAGACGATACTCAAGAAAGCACTGAAGTTCTAAACTTTGAAGTTGACATAGTGAAGCCCACTTCTCCAGGTAACCTCAATGCCGATCTCGCTCAAGTGGACTGCTCGTTCGCTTCGACCGAATTTGATGAACTTCTCGATTATTATTTAAGTGTCGATGAGCCATTATCCCCTCTTTTCATGAGGAATACTGACTTTAATTTTTCTTCTCCTGTAGGGAAAGTGCCAAGCATTGTTCAGACTTCCCCTCCTCCGTCTCTTCAAGTCACTCCTCCTTCTGTTTCTCAACCAGGGTCGCAAGAGGAGCAAATAGAAGCTCTTCGAGACTTGGACGATCCCAATGCTTCACAAGAACATAGGGAAGAAGAACTTGAAGAAGGAGAGAAGACTCCGGAACAAACTGGTTCTGATGATATACCGTTAACCGCAATCTTTACTCCAGTCAGCGAGTCTTCTTTAAAAAAGAGGGGGAAACATGGAGTCTCCAAGAAAAAGAAAGAAGCTTCTACTAGTGGAGAACAAGCAGGAGAAGAACCTATTGCGCCCCTTTCTCCTTCCTCTCCTACAACCCGACCTAAAAAGTTAGTCATCCGGCCAGGCGAGGGCTCAAAGGGTGGTAGAAAGAAGAAATGATGGGCTTGGTCTTTATGCTTTTCATCTTGCTTTTAGCTTTTTGCTTGTACTGGCCGGAGATTGTGCGGGTACCGGCCCCCGCTTTCCTCTATTTTAAAACCTGCACATGTAAATAATTTCATAATGTTGAATAAAATGATTCTTTTGTTTGTATAGACTTCTGTCTGTATTTGAGAATGCATTTATTCTTCATTTTTATACATGTTTCTTTATTTTCTTTGTGTGATGTTGCAGTAAGCCTGTGGTATGTTAGTTGAGTATTGCTTTTATGAATGTAACTTTATTATATTGCCCCCATACCACGGATTACCGTAACTTCTTCCGCTTTGTCAAAATTTGGGAGAACAACTCTTCTTTTTCAAGAAGACTCGCACTCTTACTTTGGAGAACATTCTTCCATTTCAAGAAGGCGTGCACTCTTACTTTAGAGAATAATTTTTCCATTTTTTTGAGGAAATGTTACTCTGCTTTAGTAGAGTGCGCCTTGTATTGGAGAAGTCTCTCTTATTTTCTTTTGCACTTCATCCTTCGGAGATGGTCACTTTTATTTTTACAAAGTGGAATCTCCTATGCGGTGAAGCGGGACTCTGAAGAGGGCTTTCTTTGGCACTTCTGACTTGGGAAGTGTGCCTCATTGGAGGGCTTTTTTTTATTTTGCATTTCAACTCTGGTGAAGTGGACCTCTGAAAAGAGATTTTTGCACTTCAGCTCCTGGTGAAATGTGCCTCCGAGGAGGGCTTTTCACGTTTCAGCACTTGTGAAGTTTTATTTCAGATCTCGGTGAAACGTGTGCCTCCGAAGAGGTCTTTTTATCATTTCAGCTCTGGTGAAGTGGACCTTCAAAGAGAGATTTTTGACACTTCAAAACCTGGTGAAATGGGCCTCCGAAGAGGGCTTTTCACATTTCAGCACTTGTGAAGTTTTATTTCAGATCTCGGTGAAATGTGTACCTCCGAAGAGGTCTTATTATCACTTCATCTATGGTGAAGTGGGCCTCCGAAGAGGGCTTTTCACATCTCAACTCTTGTGAAGTTTTATTTCAGATCCCGGTGAGATGCGTGCCTCCGAGTATGCCTGGAAGTTGCTTTCTCATGGTTGGCTGGATTCACGGGGCGGACGCAAGTTACTTGGACGCTTGTTTGCGCAAACTATCTCAACTAGTGAACAAGCGCCCTTTACCTTCCACTTGGGAAGGTGCCTCCGATCATCGTATGGATTCACAGGGCGGACGCAAGTTACTTGGACGTTTGTTCGCGCAAAGTGTCTCAGCTAGTGAACAAGCGCCTTGCCTTCCAATTAGGAAGGTCCCTCCGGTCATTCCCACCAATCTTTTTTGTTGAGAAAGAGAACTTTCTTTTTCTGGCATGACCGTTAGAGGTCTTTATCCTTCGAAGAGTTGTGCCTTCGAAGAGGGCTTGTGCCTCCGAAGAGGTCTTTTGCTGTTCTCAGTCTGCTCGCCCATGCCTTTTCGCCATTCGGTCATGTCAGCGACTCCCTGTTATCATTTTTCAAGCGCACATCCCTTTCTTTTGCAAGTAGTTTGTCTTATCCAAAGAAGTGTACTTCATAGTTAAGTGATTTCATAGGGGTAGACACAAGCTATTTAATCGGACGTTTGTTTGCACAAACTATCTCAATTGGCTAGCAAGGGCCTGCCTCCGATAGAATCACTAACTTTTTGCCTGAAGCACTTCTTATATAGGATTTGAATCTGGAATTTTTGTGGCTTATCATTTGTTTGTTGAGTGGTGTCAAGGATGACTTGGTTTCAAGATGGGTAAGCTTTGTTTTTTCATTTCCTGCAATGTTAAATCGATATTTTAGCAATACATTTAAAGTATTTTATATATCGAAATAAAACAAGCATTTCATAATAGTAGAGAACACAAGATTTATAGTGGTTCGGCCAAAATCTGGGCCTACATCCACTTTATACTTCTTATTATTCACTTGCACTGGCTTTTACAATGGATTTTAATACAAGAATCATATATTCATAATTCTTTTACAATATTTCAGCAAAGCTTTTAAGTAAAATATGGACGCAAGTGATTGCTGTTCCAGGTCCTTGGAATTGAATCTCCTTCGACAGTTGTGAGTTTGAATGTGCCATCAAGAAGCTTCTTGCCTATGACATATGGCCCTTCCCAGTTCGTCCCAAACACACCTGTTGCTGTCATAATCCTTTTCAAGATTAGATCTCCAATCTCAAAGTTGCGCTGGCGGACTTTGGAGTTAAAGTGCCTGGCTATCCTTTGCTGATGGGCTGCAACTCTGAGACTAGCCTCTTCCCTTCTTTCATCAAGGAAGTCATGTGCTTCAAGTTGCAGCTTGTCATTTTCAACTTGATTGAAATGAACTCTTCTGTGTGAAGGGACTTCTGTTTCCACTGGAATCATTGCTTCTGATCCATATGCCAACGAAAATGGAGTGTTCCCAGTCGCAGTTTTATGGGTAGTTCTATATGCCCATAGAGCTAGTGGCAGCTTATCGACCCAACCACCTTTTGCTTTTTCTAGCTGCTTTTTGATGGTTGACTTGATAATTTTATTCACTGCTTCCACTTGCCCATTTGCCTGCGGATAAGCCACTGCCGAGAAGCTTTTTCGGATCTTGAATCGTTTGCAAAAGTCTTGGAATTCTTCACTCTCAAATTGGGTACCATTGTCCGTGATTATCTTCTGAGGCACACCATACCTGCAAATGATATTTTTAGTCACAAAATTTATCATCTTTTTAGAGGTAATAGTGGCCAATGGTTCAGCTTCAGCCCATTTAGTGAAATAATTAACAGCAACAATAGCATATTTGATTCCGGATTTGGCAGTCGGTAAAGGCCCGATCAAATCTATCCCCAAATGGCAAATGGCCATGGGCTAACCATCTGTGTCAGCTCGGTGGAAGGTGCTCTCGGGATTTCGGCAAACCTCTGGCATTTATCCCACTTTCGAGAATAGTCTGTAGCGTCTCGATTGATTTCCGTCCAAAAATATCCATAACGGAGAATTTTCTTTGCTAAAGTTTGGCCACCTATATGATCTCCACATTCTCCTCCATGCACCTCGGCTAGAATTGTCTTAGCTTCTTCCTTAGTTACACATCGGAGTAGCAGCATTGAAAATCCCCGTCTGTACAATCGGCCATCCTGAACTACATATCTTGAAGCTTTTCTCAACAGTCTTTGACGTTCCTTTGAATTTTCAGGCAGAGAACCGTTGAGCAGATATTCCCTTATCAGAGTCATCCATGATTCCTGGTCTTGGGATACGGTCATGATCCAATCGATATCCATTTCGTCAATGCTTAGAGTTGACAAGACTTCGACAGGGACTAATCCCAACAGTTGAGCTTCACCAGTGCTGGAATACTTTGCGAGAGAATCTGCCTTCATGTTCTCTTCCCGGGGTATATGGCTTATTGTGTAATGGTCGAAATCATCAAGAAGCTCCCAGGTCTTTGACAAATAGGCAGGCAGATTTCCCCCTTTAGCCTGGAACTCTTTCTTGACTTGGCACACGATAAGCTGAGAATCACTGAAAATCTGCAATGCCTTAATGTTCGGTTCTTTAGCCATTTTCAAGCCGGCAATAAGAGCTTCGTACTCTGCTTCATTGTTGGTCGACAGAAATTCTAATCTCAATGCATAACACAATGACCGTCCTTCAGGGGTTTCGAGCACAACCCCAGATCCGGAACAGTAATCATTTCTTGCACCATCCACATACAATTTCCATCGGATTGGGGTATTATTGACAACCTCTTCCTCACTATCACCTTTTTCTGTACATTCTGCGATGAAATCTGCCAAAGCTTGTCCATTAATTGCTCTTCGGGGATGATAAGTGATGTTATATTGACTGAGTTCAATATTCCACTTTAGAAGACGACCCGAAGTCTCAGGGCGAAACATGACTTGCTTCATGGGTTGATCGGTGAGGACTTTGTTGGGATGAGCTTGGAAATATGGCCTCAATTTTCTTGATGCAATTAGTAGACAATAGGCGAGCTTTTCCAACTTCGAATAATTCATCTCTGCCCCAGTGAATCTCTTGCTGATGTAGTAGACCGGACGCTGAATTTTCGCTTCTTCCCGTATCAAACCTGCACTAAGGGCATGAGACGAGATTGCCAAATATACGAAAAGATCTTCATCATTGTCAGGCTTAGAAAGTATCAGAGGCGTTTCCATATGACGAATCAACTCATCGAAAGCTTTTTGGCACTCAGGAGTCCAGTCAAAGTTTTTTCTTCCTTTTTTCAGAGCATCAAAGAATGGAATGCATTTATCAGTAGCTTTGGAAATAAACCGACTCAAGGCAGCAACTTTTCCATTGAGACTTTGCAATTCCTTCTTCGTTTTAGGAGCTTTGACTTCTCTCAAGGCAGTGATCTGGGTAGGGTTAGCTTCAATGCCCCTGGCACTCACAATGAAACCCAAGAACTTTCCGAACTCCACCCCAAATGAACATTTCAAAGGATTAAGCTTCATTCCGTACTTTCGGAGGATTGCGAACATTTCTGCCAGGTGATCCATATGGACCACTGCTTTCTTTGATTTCACCAACATATCGTCAACATAAACTTCCATAGTCTTTCCAATCTGTGGTTTGAACATTGCATTAACCAGTCTTTGGTAAGTTGCCCCCGCATTCTTTAGTCCAAAGGGCATGACTCTGTAGCAGTAAAGACCAACATCGGTAATGAAGCTCGTGTCCTCTTGATCCGGCTCATGCATCATGATCTGGTTATATCCGGAGTAAGCATCCATAAAAGACAACAATTCATGCCCCGCTGTTCCATCCACCAACTGATCGATCCTGGGTAACGGGAAACAATCTTTGGGGCGGGCCTTGTTTAAATCTGAAAAGATGATACATACTCTCCACTTTCCTAGCTTTCTTAACCAGTACTGGATTTGAAACCCAATTCAAATAAGTAGATTCTCTGATAAAGCCATTCTCCATGAGCCGATCTACCTCTTCCTTTAATGCTGCTGACCTCTCGGGACCCTGGGTTCTTCTTTTCTTCTTTACAGGTGTAAACTTCGGATCAATATTCAAAGTATGTACTACAATGTCTGGTGATATTCCACACATATCAGCATGAGTCCAAGCGAATACATCCAGATTTGCTTTCAAGAACGTTATCAAAATATTCTGAACTGTCACATTAAGTTGCCAACCCACATTCAGCACCTTGTTTGGGTCTTTTGGGTCAACAGATACTAGTACCGTTACTCCCACTTGTACCACTCTATTCTCCCCTACACTGGCTTTTCTGGGATGCATCTCTCTTCGTGCTCCGCTACATTCGCCAGTACAGGGTCCACCCTATAATTGCTACAAGGTTGATTTTTTGATGCGGACTGGGGCTGCCGCATCTTTTCCCATCTCTCTCTTTCTTGCTTCACGCAGTTCTATCAGATAACATTCCTACCCCCGCATTCTGATCCCCTTTAATAACACCAACTCCATTATCTGTGGGGTATTTCATGGTAAGGCACCACGGGGCGAGGATTGCTTTAAATGCCGCAAGAGTTGGTCGGCCTAGGAAGGCGTTGTAAGTAGAAAATTCATCGACAATTACAAAAGTCTGCTTTCGAACCATCTTTTTCTGCCCCTCTCCAAGCTCTACAAACAAATCAATAGTTCCAGTTGGCTGCCTGGGTTCCCCAGTAAACCCAACAATCTTTTGCGAAGAAGCTTGAACATCAGCCATCGGAATCTTCATCTGATCGAACGTCTTTTTGAAGAGAATATTGCAAGAAGATCCACAATCAACAAGTACTTTCCTTACAATAGCCGGCCCAATGCCAACAGAAATGACCAAGGGATCTACGGTAGGAGCTTCAACACCCACCGAATCCCTGACTCTGAAGACAATATCATCATTAAAAGTTTTCTGCTGCTTCAAAGGAGCAGCATCCTCCAATACAAAAACACTTTCATCTGTCGGTGCATACTTCAAAGCATGGGCATATCTTTCCATCTCCCCCCAACTCCTGCCAGCTGGGTGAGGACTTCCTGTAATTACATTAATAACAGGTCTTTCTGATTCACGCGCTGCTGCCTTTTCACTTGAGCTGAGACGATAAATAGGAACCTGTTGTCCTTGAGTTGAGGAAGTTGGAGCATTCATGTTCCTCTTCACATACTGCTGGAGTTTGTTTTCTTTTAACAGTTCCTCAATCAACTCCTTCAAGTGACGGCACTCATTAGTATCATGGCCGGGTTGGTTTTGGAACCGGCAAAATCTTTCACTTTTCTCAGCTTTTGGTCCAACCCTCTGCTTAGCTGGTGCGGGTAATTCGACCGTGTCTTTGTTTGCAAAGTAGATGTACTCCGGGGTATCAGTCAAAGGAGTGAAGTTGAAGGGACGACTTTTCTTTGCATCTCCTTGCTTTTTCTGACCATCGTTTCCCCTCTTCTGATTGCTAGATTCCTTTTTATTCGAAGCAGCATTACTGTTTCCAGCCCCTGTCGATACCACCTTAGCCGGTGCTTGAAGGCTTTCCAAGTGCATGAATTCATCGGCTTTCCTATAAAACTTATCAAGCGAATTCGGTTCCTTCATTTTCAACCACTTCCCGAACTCACTTGTCTTGTCAATAGCCTTCATCAAATATGTCAAGATCATTCTCGGTTCTGCGTTATCTACTTCAGCCAAAGCTATATTGAAGCGGTTCAAGAAAGATCTGATAGATTCTCCAGGATTCTGCTCCAAGCTGGATAACGACATTATATCTTTTTCCTTCAAAGCATACAATCTGAATTGCTCCTTGAACTTTCGAGTCAAATCAGAAAACTGGTATATAGATCTAATCGGTAGCTTTGTAAACCAAAGTAGGGCTACTCCTTCCAAGTACACCGGAAAATACTGGCACTTGATCTCATCAGAAGCTCTGGCACCAGTCATGTGCCAATCATACTTGTACAGGAATTCATTAGGATCGCTTGTCCCCTTATAAGCCGGAATGGTAGGAGGAATAAACTTCCTTGGGAATTCTGCTTTAAAAATTCTTTCAGTGAACGGAGTCTTGCTCGGAGCGAACCCCCATTCTTTTTCGTCTTCTTCCCTTTGCATACTTTCCTTCATGATTTGTCGAACCATCCCTAAGAAATATTCCTTATTATTAAGGGGCTCAGCAGGACAGGCATCGGCCATTTTTTCGGAAGTTTGCCTCGACAGGCGCTCACGGAAAGTTGGCCGTTGTCCTGATCCTCCAACTTGGGAAGGTGTCTCTTTGACTGGGCCACCTACCCTTTGAGGAACAGCTCTTTCTTCAACATCATGAACATTATCAGCAAAGTTCGGTTCGTTATTCATCGGTTGATGGTTAGCCCCAAGCAAAGCGTTCAACCTTTCCATCATTAGATTGTTTTAGGCCTCCATTTGTTGATATAGACCAGAAACTACAGCATCTAGTTCTGCTCATGTAACTCCCACAGTCGGAGTTGTTTGACTCAACGGAGGAGAGGTGGCAGTATTCTCACGAACATCATTGGATCTAACAGGTCCGCGCTTTCTACCAGGAGCCATTATCTCGGATAGACTTCTGGTCTTGAGAGAGATCCTTTCCACAAACTTTTGTGAAGCAATGATGAAAGTTCCCTGAGTTGGTTTCTCAGTGAAGGCACCAAAAATGTTAACGTAAAAATCAGACGCTAACACCTCGGTGCAAGTAGTGTAAGTGTGAAAGCACCACCCGTCAGTACAGGAATTAGAAATAAGCAGAAACTAACAGTAAAGCGGTAAAAGATGCAGTTTTTATAGTGGTTCGGCTTATAGTCAAGCCTACGTCCACTTTAAATCTCTTTATTGCTGATTTAAGTACAACTTATACAACTTTCTTCAATTATAACACACTTTAGACTAGTAGCTCAAACTTCGATGTAGAATAATCTTTCGAATCCATGTTGAATGATGTAGATTCTCTCTTGACGTTTGTCGTAATGTCTTTGGTGTTTGGAGTGCTTGAAGTGCTGTTTGAGTTGAGAAAATGACAGAGTGTTGATGCTTTGGAGAATCATCCAAAATTCCCTTGAATGTTGGAGCTCATGCTGTATTTATAGGAGTCTCTGGACATAAGTCGTAGGTCAAATGTTGCGACCTATGGTAGGTCGTAGGTAGGAAGTCACGACCTAAAGCATACGAGCTATGACCCATTCTAGTTGTACTCGGCCTCTCTGAGCGGGTTAATAGGTTGAACGCGACCTAGCATGGGTCGTAGGTCGTTCGCACGAGTTACAGCTTATCTCGACTTTGTATAGCTTGTTAGGTCGTTAAGTAGTTGGATCACTAAGTCGCTTCATGTGTTAGGTCGCTTACTCCCTGTAAGTTGTGAACTCGTTGGGTCGCAAGGTCGTGAACTCCTCTAGGAAGTTAGGTCAAACACATAGCTAAGTCGCTAGGTCGTGGACTCCTTTAGGTCGCTGAACTTATTAGGTCGCAAGGCCCTTTAAGTAATTAGGTCGTTGAGCAGTTTTATTCCATAGGTCGTTAGGTCGTTCCACCTTTTAGGTCGTTAGGTCGTTCCACCACTTAGGTCGTTAGATCGTTACACCTCTTAGGTCGTTAGGTCATTCCACCTCTTAGGTCGTTAGGTCGTTACACCTCTTAGGTCGCAGAGTAGTTAAGTCGTTAGGTCGCTGAGTTGCTTAACTCGGTCATGCTTTTGGCCGCTAATAGGCTAACTCGTTAGGTCGCTCGGGCTGTTAGGTCGCTGGGCCCTTTAAGTAACTAGGTCGCTGCTTCATTAGGTCGATGGGCCATGTAATTGACGATTTAACATCCAGTTCAGCCTTTGATGTGATGGCTTGCCCCCGAGCAAAGGTTTAACCTAGTGAGTGGCCGGTCATTTCACAGTCACTCGCTATTTGAATAAATTCCATCGTACGATAGAACTTAGCTCTTCGTGTGTCGTGATAGTTGAACGTTGCATTCGATGAATCACAGCTTTGGCTCGAAGAGATGGAAATTAATTTCTGGAATGGAAAAACATGGCAAAGTCAGTGCCTTATTACAAAGTCAAACTCAAAAAATGCAAGAACAAATTGCAAGAGATTTATAGGCTAAATAGATAAAGCCTGTCATGTGTAACAGTGACGGAGATCCTCTTCGTTCCAGGCTCTCGACAGGGCGGGACCGCCACTAACAGCATTTATTACTAATCTCCCGCCAATACAGACGGAGTTTTCCTATCTCGCCCGATCAGGCGCATTATCCTGATTTAATGGGCCTGCTCCTCCAGGCTGTGGTGCCCGCACAAATTGTTCCAGCTTCCTCTCTCTAATCAGCTTTTCCACGAGATCCTGCAAATGACGACATTCATTTGTATTGTGCCCGTAGCTTCAATGAAACCTGCAGAATTTTCCCGTCTGGATTTGCCTTTCCGATGATGGTTTTGGTGCAGGCTTTTTATATTGAATTGTATTACAGGTCTGTAAATACAAGTTCTCCAGTGATGTAGTCAAAGGAGTGTAGCTGTCAAACATAGGATTCTTATGCTGTGAGCTACGATTTTGATCCCGCTTTCTATTTTGATTCACATTCTCCCTCCGCTTAGTTTGTTTGTTTTGAATATTTAACTGGACTTTTCCGGAGCTCTAACCGGAATGTCTGATCGTGACATTGCTTTGGATCCCTTCCGTGCTTGGCCCTGCATCATCTTGCTTCCTAGACTGTTTCGCATCATACCTTCTCAGGAATTGAGCCGCCTTGGCATAGAAACAGTCCAATGATGCAGGGGGTTTTCCGGCCAACCAGTTGCTGAATTCAGAATCGGGGTCAATCCCCTTAGCCAATGCCATAAAAATGGAGTTATCCTTCAGATTACTGATTTTCGCACATGCAGTATGGAATCTCTCTAAGTAGCGTATGAATGTCTCTCCAGGAGCTTGGGTGATGCTAGATAGAGTGTTGAGATCTTTCGGCATTGCGACATGCATGCAGAATTATTCAACGAATTTAGTGGCTAACTGGTCGAAGGAGGAAATGGATCGAGGTGGCAGTCGGGTGAACCACATGGCAGTGATGCCCCCCAAGGAAATTGGGAAGTTCCGGCATTTCACTGCATTGTCAGCTCTAGCAGCGCTCATTAACCATTCATATTTCAAAATATGTTGGTTGGGGTCGGAGTTTCCCTCGTACATGGGTAGAGTTGGCATCCTGAATTGTCGAGGGGGTTCAGCGGTAAGGATATCTTTGGTAAAAGGAGTGTGACTTCGAGAGATTCCCCAGTCGTCATTTGTGAGACCCTGGATCTCACGGATCATTTGACGTATCATGGTCAGGAGATCCGGCATTTGCACGTTCTATGTGTGTTGAGCCAGAGTGTGGTCGGGTTCCACATCATGAGGTTGGACCGGATGCTGCCGACGGTCCACATTTTTCCTTCTCGGCTCATAGTCTTCTAGGGCGTATGGTTCAGGAGTACGTCCATGCTGATGGCGGTCCAGGTTCGACTGACTTCGGGCATCGACCCCTGGTTCAACCGTGGCTATCGTAGCGCGGTTGTCTGTGGCGTAGTGAAGAGTGGTACCCCCACGGGGGGGGGGGGGGAGGGGGGGGGAGGAGGGTCTGGTCAGAAAACTGGCCGAAGGATCAACTCTCATATGTCCAACGGTCATTGCTGGTTGATGTCCAGCAGTTCGTATGTAACTTCCATCCAGTTGGGGTCATGGAGATTGATGATGATAATCAGAAGAGGAAGAACTTTCGGTGGATGAGTGAGAAGCATGACTTCTCCTAGATCTCCTCCGCTTCTGGCGATTCAGTTGGCTGGTAAGCTCGGCATTTGCGTGTAGCTGCTCTATTAGTTATTGCCGACTCTGGGTCAGCTCTTGAAGCAACAACTGGAACTCTTGTCGGGTAACCGGGCCTGATGGTTCCGAGGGTCCAGTAACGTCTTGGTTAGAGGGAGACAGTAGCGCGGGATTCTGTCTATCCCGGCCTTCTTGATCGCCAATGTTGGAGGTGGTTTTTGTGCTAACCATCTTGAGGGCTGAATTTCTTTCGTAGACTTTACGCAAATCTGAATAGAATGGGAGGAATTCGAACTTGTGATCTAGATCTCTCTCTTAGATTTATGCAATCCGGTATCGATGATAGATCCAAGGAGCAGGAGAAAATCTGGGTTATCCTCTCGGTGAAAGCACCAAAGTGTTTGTACCAAAATTGAGCACAACACTCTTCGGAAGTTTTTGAAGAGATAACAGTGAAGAATATAAATTTAAAATGAGGATTATCTGACAAAAACTCCAAACAATAGGAAAGTAAATGAACAAACAAGCAATTTAGAGTGGTTCGGCGTGTTGCCTACGTCCACTATGAATATTTTGTAACTTTATTGATTCTCTTTCAGCGATTACAAGTGATTACAGCGAAAAACAGCAAAAGACGACTTGAAATTCGAATTCAACAGCAATAGTATGATGTAGGTCTTGATCTGGCAGAGTCTGGGCGCTTCAGAATCAAAAAGTCCCCTCTTCCGTAGGCCCTAGAGCTCTATTTATAGGCGTAGGAGGCTGAGACTTCGCTCAAACTTCGGGAGATTCGCTCTGGTACGTGAGGGGACCCACACGACCAATTTCAGAAAGTTTTGACTCGATCTGTGATCGATACAAAATCATTTCATATCGATCAAGATCATGTCCGATGGAGCTGAAATTTGGTGTGAACGTTCTTTGGCTCGTATTTAATCTTCTATGAAAATTTCATAGCATTTGGATCGGTGGATCTTAAGATATGATCGATACGAGTGGAGATTTCTTGGATGGCTGTTTGGTTCGACTCCATAGCTTCGAATCGATCCCCTCGTATCGATGGTTGCACGTGTTTATGAGATGACGTGGCGCGCATATTTCGAACCGATCCACCTTTTGCTCCGAGTTGACCGTGTCACCTCCATGATTCTCGCCTCGTTTGCATCGATGGCCGTTGCGTCAATCCAGGTCCATTTGACTTGATGGACACGAACAAGTCTTTGGATGTGGGTTCGAACAGAGCCTCTAATAGATACGAAGTAGTGACAATTCGATGGATACGATGCCAGGTCATTCGATGGATACGAAAAGTAGTCACCTTGATGGATGCGAGCCAGGTAGACACTTGATGGATACGAAGTAGGCTTTTGGCGATCGATACGAAATGTACGCTCTATCGATGGACTCGTACGAGATTGAGTTCAGCTGAGGCCTCCCGATGGATTCCAATGAGATCGAGTCGAACCGAGGTTCCTTGATGGATACGAAGATGTTGCGGCCCTGATGGATACGAAGGTGATGGATTCGAATCGGAGCTCGGTGATGGATACGAAAATGGGGTTATCACCTTCAATTTGCATCGATCATAACTTGAGCATACGAACTTGGATTGACTTGAAATTTGGGATGCGGGCTCCCATGGCTTGGTTTGTCCCGTCTTGTAAATTATAGCCCAATCTGGACTCGGACAAAATTTGTCGATATCCATAACGAACCTGCGCATGTTTGATAATCAGGACGAATAATCTTGAGCTTGTAAACAGTTCCTTGATATCTCGGCCTTGCCAAAAGGATGGATAACACACGCACACACACACACACACACACACACATATATATGCATGAGATTCGAATAAAATAATTCCAGTCATATGTAGAAAAAACGCTTACTAATTTAATTATTAAACTTATTCAAGTTCTAAATTCCAACAGAATATAGCTAATATCCTCAGCCAGCAACTAACTTGTATGCAAAAAGTAATAATACCAAACTCATTCGATATTAACATAGTATAATTTACCTCTTCTATTTCAAGTAAAACAATTCTTATAATTTAAACATTTTTTATCATGTTCAACATTAACACAAAGCGCTTTGAAGCAAAAAAAGGGTCGGTATATGTTTAATTTACAGAAATAATCAACGCAAACTACAATATAATTCATAATTTTCATGCTATTTCTCATTAATTTCTTTTAGAACCCTTTTTATGCTTCAATTGAAATCAAAAGAAATAAAGTGGAATAAATTGTGAATTATCTAAATCTCAAGTACAAATTTGATCCTACTATGTTAATATAGATGTAACAACTTGATATCTTCAACCATTCGCATCCGCACATGTCGAACTTGAATTATTCAAAATACCAGATTGTTAATTTAAATTTGGCAAAACTCAGCATATACAATAAATAAACAAATCATAGAATCACAGACACAGAGTAATATAACAATAAGCAGCGGAAACAAAGTAATAGTAGTTCATGAAGCTACTATATAAATATATAACAGAATTAAAACTAGAAACAACAGAAGTCTCAAATACATGGAAGTCTCGATATGATAGTCAAATACAAGACTAGAATACATCACTTCAATCAACTGAATGTATGAAATCTGAATAGATAAATGGATCTCCAAACGAAGCTCCAAACTCCAAAGGTGAGTATCGAATGCTGTGACACTCGGTCTGACCCAAGCGTAAAGAAAAACACAAAACACTCGAGTCAGGATTAACATTCTTATATCAATAAATCCAACTCAAGTGAAATAACAACAGAAATACAAGTAACTCAAAGGATGTTTGGGATAACCAACCTCTAAGGATCCGTTAAACTATCTACTATGTAGTAATACATGCTATTGTAACAATGTCTATAGTAAAGTAAAATATTAAAATAACGTTAAGGCATTACCCATACCCTCTTAACATATCTTATAGTGCCAATAGTCTATATAGTACCGTAATATCTCCTGATCGGGAAGCAACCAGAGGATACTCCATAGGTACGTCACAAAACAAACTCGTAGTGGTCTCGATAGGGTAGGTGACATATGTGACATTCCTGGATTTTAGCTAAGAATAATTTGATAATTAATTTAATCTTTGGAATTAAACTTTGAAATAATTGATAATTAATATAGGATTTTAGATTTAATTATGAAATTAATTGTGGATTAAATTCCAGAATAAAGAAAGATATGTATTTTAAATAGAAATTTTGATTTGGGAATTTAATAATAAATATATTGAAAATAAAATTTGATTTAAAAAATTCTATGTTCTAAGAAAAATATGTGTATGACTGTTTATTAATTATTTTCAATTCATTTTCTTTATAAATTGTATAAGTATGAGTAATTGAAGAAAAAATGTATATATATATAAGATCAAAACAATAATTAATAAGAAGTTTTATCTTTTAGAAATTAATAAGAAAGCATATATATGTAACATTGGTTTGTAAATTTATAAAATAAGATTTTTAAAGTGTGTAACCTTTGAACCATAATAAGTATAATTGGAAAATATACATATCTAAGTATAAAATTGTACAAATGTATGTATGAATATATATAAATCGACATAAGTGGTTATAACTCAAGTTGAATTGGAATTTGAATCTAAATTTAAAATAAATGTTTTAAAAAAAATTGGCTTTTGAAATTATTAAGGTGTAATTTATATAATATAAAATATTGGTTAAAACAATTCTTCTTTTAACATTGTATATATGTATATACAAATGAATAAGGGGTATGATTAATTATAAAGTGAATATGATAAAAAAATTATTAAAAAAAAAATTCTTTTGTCTTTGTGAAATTATAAATGTTAAACATACATAAGGGAGATGGAGTAAAATTTACAAGTGTTTAGATCTCATAATTTTTTTTACAAATGGCATCCAATATAATTAATTGAATAAAATAATAAGATTTAAAAATTACAAATTTTTTTTCAGCTCCCCATATTCAATTGTATGGCCTCTCAGCAAATCTTAAAAGAACAGTAAAAAGATTGAGCATTTCAAACTCCAACACCCAAAGAGAAAAAATATAGAAAAAAAATCAGAAAACTGTCAATTTTTTCTTGGATTCAAAGTAAAGTAAATCTGAAAATCTCCTTAAACATCAAGCTGTAGATTTACACTCCATCTCTCAAGTAAATTTTAAAACTTTATAGTTTAGTAAATTTGTAGTTTCAAAATTAGGTTTTTAATACAAACAAATTCAACTGCAGATTTAGTTTGAAACACGGCTTCTTTTTTTGGCTAAGGAAACAGTGCAAGATTTCCAAAATAGATTAAGGCAAGTAAATTTCTTTAAAAGATTTGAATTTGAAGTTGTCAATCAGTAATAAAGCAAAGAGTTTAAACAATGGTATCAATAAGTTGTAGGATACAAATCAAGTCAAAGATTAAAACCAACTTCTGGGTTTAGGCAGTAGATCTGTTCTCTGTTGCATATAAAAAAAATAAAAACTGTAAGAACAAAAATTCAACCCAGAAAAGCCCAACTCACTAAACCAGGGCATTTCAGATTCAAAACAAGAATCAAAGATTCAGGGAATCATTTCAAAATAACCCAAATAAGAAAAATTCAAGCTTCCAGTGTTCCTTTCTGCTTCTCTGTTTGTAAACATACAGGTGAGCAAACTCACTCGTCTACCCTTGTGCCTTTGATATTCAGGTTTATACTTGAAGCATGATGGTTTAAATGCCTGCATGTTTGAATTTACTTATATTTGTGAATGTGAATGTTTGGGTATGTTCAAACCCATATCTCTGTTGAATGACAAGTCCTAAAATTCATATACAAACTCGTATCTTTTTATTTACACAAATTCAAGCCACGATTTCTGAAAGAAAAATGACTAAAACAATATAATATCATAGTTAAAATTTATTCCCTGTTTTTATGTTATATATATGTTTCAAAAATGAAGAAAAACAATGTTCGAGTTTTCAAATTTGGATTTCATAATATAATTGTGATAGGAAAAAATGATTTTTAATGATAAAATCAGGATTTATAATTTAAGGTCGCATTTGTTAAATGAACAGAAATGGGTTTTGTGGAAAATTCTGGTGATCAACACGATGTTGAGCCTCGGGATTGTGTCTGTAGGTGCTGGAACATTGGTTTATCTCGAGAAAAATGCGAAAAAAGATTAATTCATTCTGGAAGGCGATTGGGATCGATCTAGGGTTTTTACCCTGTATTTTGTCGATTGAATTCGTGAAACATTATCGTGGTCGGCATAGCAATTTGGTCGATCGGACCAGGGAGGATGAGTGTGTTATCGTTTGGCGAAGCGATCGCGCGTTTTCTGTTGGTCTGAAGCAACGGCGCATGGTGGATTTCCTCGATCATGTTTTTGGTTCCAGGCGCTTTAAATTGTTCGAATTCGATTGTGTGATGTTTGGAGACTTGGATGTTCGTGGCGACTCAGGGGATGATCGACGATCTGATGGCATCGGCAAAGTTGACCACAATGTCATCGTTGATTCGTGCACGTGCACGTGGTATCCTCGATGTCAGGAATAGTTAAAGGTTGGAGAAGACGAAGTAGCTCTCGAGTTTCATCTCAAGAAAATCCGGCTTTGGCTCGAGTATTTCCTGCTTTGGGCTCGGTTTCATCGCTGCAGGTCTAAAGTACAATAGTTTAAAAGTTACAGAATAAATTCTTATTCAAGCAAAGTTTTAAAGTTTATTTAAAATAAACAAGTTTCCAAAGAAAAATAAAATAAAACAAGTTTTAAATCACAATTTTAAATAAGTTTTAAACCCAAATTTTTAAGAAAATATAAACTAAGTTCCCAAAAGTAAAGTATTAAGCAAGCTTCCAAGGATTGAATTCTTAAGTTAAATTGTTTTAACTTGTTTGGTTTATAAAATTTTGTATTAAGTCAATTATCAAACATAGTTAAATGAAAGATTAGTTACTTAATGTATTAAAGGATAGTTAATTAAATGGATAATTTATCAAGGTGGTTAAATTAACAAGGTGATTCATTTAATCATTTAAAAATTAGGGGTTAATCACTTTGTGTGATTAATTAAGGTGATTTATTAATGGATAATCATTGAATGTAATTAAAGTGATTAATTAATCAAAGGGAAATTAATTTGGGTAATTAATTTAAAGATAAAAAGGGTTATCATTTAATTTAATTAAGAGATTAATGATTTGTTAACATAAGTAATTAAGGGATAATAAGTTAAGAATAATTATTTAATGATTAAAGATTAATTAATAATTAAAGGTGAATTGATTGTTGATTAAAAGTTAATTAATTAGGACAAAAGAGATAATCACTTAATTAAGGTTGATAATTATGTAATTAGTTTAAAGATTGATTTAATTAATGTGATTAATTAAGGACTAATTAATAAATTAAGGGTAATTAATTAAGACGGATACTTAAGGATTAATTTATTAATAAATTGATTTAATACTAAATGATTTGTAATTAATTAATCGGGATTGAGTAATTAATTCATAAGCATTTAATTTAATTGAAAATTTAACTGAATAAATTTGGGATTAAACAATTAATTAATCTTGTTTATAAATAATTATTGAATGTTTGGATTCTATTGGATGATTGAATTTTTTGATACACCTGATATGTGATGCTCTATTTTGATTTGAGCTGTGTTTATTGTAATTTATTATATGTGATATATATATATATATATCTGTGATCTGTGAATGATAGATAAGTGTTATAGTTTATACCACTTATCAAATATATTGTTGTATTTGAATATGTGCTAATTAATGATGTTGCATTTCTGTTGTGTAAAACCCCTGGGCACACTTATAGACACACAAATATGGGTTGCACGTAGAAATTAGTTAAGTCACAGATTTTTGAAATAGTTTTAAAATTTGAATTTTTGAATCCAATGGTTTTGGAAATGGATTGGGTTTAAAACAAAAAGTTTTTGAAAAGGGGTTTCAAATGTAAAATTTATATTTGAATAACTCGACTTAGTTTTGAATTTTGATTTAAATTTGAATTCAAAAATTTGAAATTAAATCCTATTTATGATTTAAAAATGTTATACAAGTTTATATGGGTTTTAAATCATTTTAAAAGTGTTGTTTTGGGAATTTGAATTTAACCAAAGATTTAAACTTGTATAAATAAAATCGGATTTTTCCGAAATAAAAACTATTTGTTTTCAAATAATAAAAGTTTTCTCATAAGAAATGAAATTTCAAATTTGTGTTAAAAGGATTTCAAGTCTAAAATGAAAATGGTCTTCCAAGTTATGAATAAATCTTTGGAAACGGGTTTGAAAGCTATAAGTTAAATCCTTGTTTTAAAGATTGGATGAGTTAATCCTAATCGAAATGGAAATTGTTTCGAAATCTGTGGATGAATCTTTGTGAAACTGGGTGAACTTTGTGAAATGAATCTTTTTGTTTAAAAGTTTTGAAATGGTAATTTGACTAAACCATTTGAAGAAAGGTTTCGGGTTTTTCAAAGTTGTGACTTAACTGAAATCCCAATATCCATATGTTTTAAATATTGCGCTCATTATTCGGTTTAGCCAGGAGAGAACCTTGTGTCATATAACCTATCGATTGTCTCTGCACCGAGTAGCTACAGTATAGAGATTCCCCAAGTGATGGAAAGTCCAATCGGGATTGTGCATACCCGGATTGCAAGGGCTTCTTCCTTTACTGGACGAAGTGCCTTCGGTTCTGTTCGAACCCGGAACAGACTTGTATGGTTGTTTGTCTGACACTACACTTTGAGATATTAAACCGATCTCTATCAAATACATTTCTGTTTGGTGGCGGAGAATTTATTCTCTTAGCTTAACACCCTTCTCTTAGACGTACGAGCTCAGAGGTTACGTAGTTGATAGTTATCAGTGATATACTCCCAATTTGGTAGTGTGGAATGATGAGTGCTGATGTGTACCATTTGTTGATCAAAGCATGGATTTTTTATAAAGCGTAGCTTTGGGGACGGGAATGCATCAGGACTGCACACCCGAGAAATGGTCGAAACAGGACAGATGTGACAAGGTTATGAGGGTCGCTCCCTTTAGGGTGTGTCATTCCCTTTTGGAAAAGGGTGGTATCATGGTATGGAGCCTAGATACTTAACTCATGTGGACACTGCAAATCTATTACTTTGTGATTGCTTTGTGGTTGAGAGGCGCCTCGGATAAAGGTCCCAAAGGACCGGGGGATGGCATGCTCGTGTAGTAGTTACCTAGTTATAGAGGTAATCCGGCCTTGTGTTGGTAGAGAGCTGGTTAAGCTCTCGGGTCGTCCCTCCAGAGGCGTACCCATGTGTTAGTAGGAAGTTCTTTACCCTGACCATTTGTTGGAAATCCAAACAAAACAATACGAGCCCTTTACGATTGCAATTGTATAACCTGCCACCTCAGGTGGTAGCTATAGCTGGCATAATATCATGGTACCTATGCTGGCTAGGATTAATATTATACTTTCGAAAGGTTTTTCACTATGCACTAGTAATAATATCAAAGAATTTTTCTCGTATTAAGCATTTTTGACTATCATAAGGGGAAATCTCCCTCAAGTGTGCGATTGCATTGTGTGTGTGCCGGGAGGCCTTATGGTAGTTTCATTTTCCAAAAAGCATTGCGGATTTATTTTAAATTATTTTATTGTTTGTTTTAAAAGATAAAATGTTTTGTTTGCTCATACTAGTCCCGCGACTGACCTGGAGTTTATTGTTCCCTTCCTAACTCTGGGTGCCCCCAAATTTCTCACACAGGCGGTCTAGAGTTGGGTTTTTTAGATAATCGAATAGTAGGTGTGGATTCGATAGCTTTCAAAGTCTTTGGTTTGGTAGCTTTCAGTTCTTGGGAATCTTCTTCAGTCTTTGGACGACTGACCTTGCAACTTAGTGTGTCGTTATTGGGAGTTCGAGCTATTTCTGGATTGGTGCCTTGGAGATGAAGATTACCCATACTGGAGTTCTCTCTTGAAGACCATATTGGAGATTTTTTTCCGCTGCTGGTGTTATCTTTTCTTTCCGCTGCTATTGTCTTATATCATATCTCTGATGTATATTGACATTCATTGTATCATTCATTTGTATCAGATATTGTATCACTTTAGTATATCAAATGTATTATTCATTTCTTCTGCTGTGTCGTACTTAATGTGTCATAAGCTCCGACGAACCAGATTCGACGTTTGAATCTGCGGCATTTGAATACAAGTGTCATATTCGGTACCGATTTTCGAAGATCGAGTCAGGGTCGTTAGAACATGGTACAACTAGGCAATGCTAGATATACCAATTACACTTCCGGGCTGGTGGTAACTCAAAGCCGCTGCAATCACCCACCTCGAGCCACACTCCCGAATCAAAGGTGCACACCAAATCAATCACAAAGTAATAGAATGGCATACGATGGAGTGTGTCCGATTAGCTCACTTGGCCCGTCAATTGCTCCCCATTTAGCCACCTTATGCCAACTCACGGGAGTCGGGTCCACATATATACGTTATATAGGATCATCGCCACCATCCTACTTCACTCTGCAATCTCCACCGCGTATACGGTTGTTAAAGTGGTTTTCGGTATTGGCGGAGAGTATGACAATATCCGATCCCGGTCTTTTTAACAACCAAAATGTATTATAACACCGCGGTCATTTCAAAATAGTTTATACTTCAAAACCAAAATATCATTTCATTTTCAAAACCATGTCAACACGATATCATTTCCACTTCAAATATATCCATTTCCAAAATTTATAACACTTCAAAGTTATAACATTTCCGAAATTATAAAGCTTCTAAAACCATAACACTTTAGAAATCTTAACTTAGAAATCATAATACTTCGGAAATCATAACACTTTGGAAATCAAAATTTAGAAAACATAACACTTTCCTTCAAACCGTTTAGATATGAAAACAGTGGATGAAATAAAATAGTTTATATAAAGTAGTTATAGGTTAAAATAGTTTATATTAAAAATAATCAGTATATTAAAATAGTTTGTATTAAAATAATTGGCATATTAAAACAATTTATATTAAATTTATTTTATATTAAAAATGATTTATATTAAAATAGTTTATATTGAAAATGATTTATAAAGTAAAATACAAATAGTTTTAAATATAATTTAAAAATAATTATACAATAAAATAGTTTCCTCAAATTACACAAATCGATTCAAATCAACTTAGATTCCAAAATTCCAATTTAATTTAACCTCAATTCATCAATTTCAATTCAATTCAATTTCGAAATAAACCATTTCAAATTATATCAATTTGGAATTCAGATTTGAACCAAAAATAAACCATTTCAATTTCAATATTATTTTAAAGCTTTAAATATTTAACATTCCAAAAATAAATTTGACAATTTCATATATATATATATATATATATATATATATATATATATCAAATTCACTTTTTATTATTTATTTTGAAATATTTACTTAATTATTCAAATAACATTTAAATAAAACTTGAAATTTCAAATTTAAATAAAACTAAATATACCATTTCAATTTATGTAAATTTGAAATATCCATTTAAAACACTTTTAATCAAAATCAAGTTATAAAATCATATCTATAAAATCCTAAATTTACTAAATTTCAAATCAAACTTATTTGAGTATAATTCTTAAATAAATTCAATTTCAAACCAATTTCTATTTCTCTTTCCGACCTGAATTTTATTAAAATCATTATAAACTCTATATTTGAAAATATAAATTTTAAACAAATATGCAAACATATTATATATTAATCAAATCAACTTTATTGAAATAAACCTTATTATTAAATCTATTTTATATTAAAACTTATTTATATATAAAATAATTTCAATATTAAATAACCATATATATTTCTTTTCAAAACCATAGAAATCATTTCAAAACATTTATATATAGACCAACGGTGTCTGTATATAATTTTCTATCCTATGATCAAGTGATACAGATATTTATCATTTCAATCCGCAATTTAAATATATATACGGGTATATATCATTTCAACCCACAATCCCAAATCCAGTTCAATGAAAATCGCTTGGGTTTATCATTTCAACCCATAATGTTTTTCTCCTTATCAACAGATCGTTCAGGTATGTATCGTTTCAACCCATAGGAAATTTTATACTAACAGGAAATTTGCAGAGTGATAACAGATATGATAATAATATAACATGCATATATCATAAATATAAATAATAGATAATGGTGTCAGATGTCACAGATGAACAAATACAGATAATATATATAGCAATGTAAATAACTAACAACAACGTATTTCAAATTTCGTTCCAATTGAAATCAAATATAAAAAATATAAGAACATTAATCGTGAATGCTTGCCCACCTTTATGAACTAGAGAGTTTGACAACAGAGCAAGCCATGAATTCCAAAGCAAAGTGAGATGGGTACGAATTCAATGAATAGAGCTGATAACAGAAATCGATGAAAACAAATAAAAATTTGTTCGGTAAAAATTTAAATGAGATGCATATTATAATAAAATTTTCCTTAAACCAAATATTCAATTTTAAAATACATATACATTTTAAATCAGTCTTAAATTTTAAACATATATATTGAAATCAAAGTCTATATATGTATATATATATATATATATATTTCAAAATCATTATTTCTTAACCCATTAACTAAAACCAAAATACATGTATATATTTCTCTCTAAAATCAATTTTTTTTTGAAACCCTAGACTTATGTATATTCGTATATACAAATTGATATATACGCCTATACGGACTCACATACATTAAAACAAACAGGTTTATGTAACATATATTTATTTGTATAGAACCATCAAACAAAACTTCACCTATTACATTGTATACATATGTTTTATTAATGCAACATACATACATATTATATTAACAAAATTTATACATACTAGCTGTATAAATATTTATAAACTAGTATGTATATACTTTATAAAATCCAACATATACAACTAATATATATATATATATATACACACACACACAATAGATCATAAACACTTAAAACTAAATGTATTATTGGTACACGCATAACTGTTACAAGTATAACATCTCAGCAAAATAAACGCTTCAAACTGGTATATATAAATTCAATATATATATATATACACACACACACGTATAAAACCCACAGTATGACTTCTCATCCCATATATACCTCACGCAGATCTTAGCTACAAAAAAACAATATTAAATAAGATGAACAAACACATATAAAACAAATCTTATATATATATATATATTAACATCGTTACTTCTTTAAACAGTAAGCCATATACAAAATAAAAATAAAACAGCTTGAATAAAATATATACCTTTTATATATAAATAGACAGGTGGGATATAACAAATGTATGTACAGTGTTATACACATGTTAAAAATCAAAGTATATATTTTCATAGCTTTTTATATTAAGCAAATATTTAAAATCAAAAGCTATATAAAACTAGTACTCAACTTACTTTAAAAATGTATATACATAAATCACATTTATTACAAATCTTATATACATACACATATGAATCTAATAAACAAAGCAAGTGTAAACTAATACACACACACACACACACACACACCTTATATAGACATATTACCGTATAAATGTAAACTATAAAACAATATACAATACTTCTTTATAATATAATATACTATAACCTTATATATAGATTATGAATTAGCAACCATACATGTATATACTGACATAAGAATAGAACCCATATTTTATAAAACAACATAAATAAAAGCATGGACGAACCAGAGCATGGTGGAGGATGGAGGAGGGAGACCATGCTCGGCCGTGATGGTGCAAGCGTGCCAAGATGAATATGGAGGAGGGAAGATGGAAGGTTACACATCAATGGTAAAGTGGTGAGCATGCTAAAGGGAAAAGATGTGGTCGAGTGGAAGGTGTGTTGCAGACAAGGCGGGGTGGCAGTCGGTGGTAAGGCGGAGCAAAGGTGGAGGTGGCTTCTAGGTCGAGGTTCGGGAGCGGGTTTGAGAGTGGCGTGGCCATGGTGGAGAGGAAAACTTGGGGAAAGGAGAAGCTCAAGAGGAAGATGGATGATGGCTTCATATATATATGTATCACAATTTAGAATGTGTTGTCACTTTTCTTTTGAACTAATTTTTTTTTTTCTAAGAGGAGAGATGAAAGGATTTGCACAGAAGGGAGAACAAGGTTCAGAAATTAAGAATACATATAAAACTTACACAAAAGAAATGTATGCAACAACAGCAAAAGATAAATAAAAAGTTGCACGACAACCTATTGAACGATAGACATTAAAAGTTTGAAAAATAAAATTAGGGATATAAAAGGGCTAGTTGCTATTAGATTATACGGTAGAATAGTGAAAGCCAAAGTGTTGAATTCAAGAGATATTAATTGCTAGTGATGGACAACTCTCTCACATAGGGTAATGAAAGGACAAAGGAAAACAAAAGGGTTCAAAATAGATATCGATACGGTTAACCGTTTTATGGTTTCCACCACGTACTAGGCTTCAAAACAAAGAATTGAATATGCCGTAGAGATCAACACGACGAGACAATCAAAACGGTATACATATATCAGTGGTACGATCATCCAGTCAAAAGTCAGTAACAGTATCGGGAATGCTGCAAATTTGCCAAAAATAAGAAAAACGGAGCAATGGCAGTCAAAATTTGGAGAAACGAAAAATGACGTCTCACTCAGAAGATGATTTACAAATTAATTGTATAAAAATATTAAGGTTTGGAAAATATTTTATTACCATCAATTTTAACTGATCTGAATTAAAATAAATTTACACAAGGAAATAGGCTTCAACGTTATCAAATGGAAATTTACCATTTATTATGTTCAAATAGATGTATTCCAAATATAATTTTTTTTCAAAATATTATTATTTAAAATCTCACAAAAAATCAATTAATTAAATAAATAAAACCACTAAAATTAATGGGTCTTTACACTCTCCCACACTCAAAATTTTTAGTCCCCGAAAGGAAGGAAGAAGGAAAATAGAAACAACCAGTAAGAAAAATAGATTGAAATACAAATAAATAAATAATTTAAAACCATGTAGATTTCAATTTAAATTAATCAATATGCAATATTTCATTTTAAATTCAAGGTATTTCATTGAGTTGATTAAATTTCAATTTATAAATTCCTTCAAAACAAAATTTATTTATTTATACCATTTATTATTCATTTAACTTTACCTAAGTTAATTTCATAAAAATTCAACCTTAATTATTTATTTATTTACTATCTTATTATTCATTTATCTAAGTTAACAATTTATATAATCATAAATTAAGTATAACATTTATTATAACCACTCAGTTTTATTTATAAATTCCTTTAACATCATTTACATTGTAAATTATTCAATTAAATATTTAACTTCTGATTAATTTAGGTAAGTTATATTGGAATGTAATTGAGTATTATACGGGTAAAATTTTTATAATTCAATTATTTCAAGTTTGAATATTCATTCAAAATTTTGGCTTTTATTTAATAATTGAAATCATCCTTTAATCATAAAATTTTAAGAATTAAATTTCCATTTAACTTCAAACAATTTAGAGATAAATATATACTTATATATATATATTACATATCGAATCAATTTTATAATCATATACCTGTATATATATTATATATATTATAAATCAAGTCATACTTCAGAAATTCAAATTAATTTATTTTCTAAAGCAAAAGTGTAGCACAGCTACAGAATGGTCTCTCCACTCTGAAACTCAAAAATGAATGTCGATGATGCAGCCGCCATCACCGAAATTATTTTCTAGCGACAAAAGAAGAGAGTACTGATTTAAACTTTTAAAATTCTTTGGAAATGATTTCTATTCGAAAGTAATTTCAATAATATACATTTTACAACTCTAAAATAAAATTTTCTAAAATATCGAAAATTGAATTCTCAAATTCTACATTTAAATTCATTTAAATTTCCAAACCAATTTATAAACCATGTTTAAATTTTTTATTTATTTATCATTTGGCAATGGTCAAAGGTTTTCAAAACAATAAATGATAATCAAATAATATCATTTCTGCACCCAGTTCAATTAACTATTAAATTCTAGAAAAATTTATACTTACATAAAATATAATCATAAAAAATTTATTCCATTTACATTTGAAAACACTATTGTGTCAGTTTGCTCTGTTCAATTGTTTTGGAATTCCGATCGATGGCGTTGATTAGACGAATCGATAGAAAACCCAAATCAACATGAACAACTCAAGCAACACAACATATAAAACATTTATATTAATACAAATACACTTCCTCACACAATTATTCCAGAGTGCATTTCAAAACAAGGATAAAGATTCAAATACAAGGGAATTCTAGCCGAAGAGAACTCTAATTGGAAGATAGGCTCGAAATGAAGATAAGATGATTAAATAACAAAATAGAAAGATGGGTAGACTTATATAAATCGCGGGCGACTCTAACCGAGTCAACCTGTCTTCAAGAATATGACTGATGCAAAATTCTAAGGTAAATCGATTTTTGATCTCGAGATAGAATTCGACATAGCCAGAGATAGCAGCATCTAGACAGAGGATACAAAAATCTTTGGTGAATTGATGCTAATTGTAAAGGAGTTTCACCCTTTTACAAATCATACAGTGGAGCTATGGGATGCTCTAGAATCATGAAAAACAAATAGGGAAAGATAAGAATGGATTTTGGAACCGAGGGGAACGTTCTAGAATTCAAAGGAAATTCAAATCAAAGAGGAAGGAATTCATGCTCGACCGAAGGTAATTCTGTAATTAAATTTACTCAATATGCTAAGTTTTTCCTAAAACCAAAGCTCTGATACCAACTGTAACAGCCTGATATTTTCAACAATTCGCACCCGCACATGTCGGACTTGAATTATTCAAAATACCAGATTGTTAATTTAAATTCGGTAAAACTCAGCATATAAAGTAAATAAGTAAATTATAGAATCACAGACACATGGTAATATAACAATAAGCAGCGAAAACAAAAGAATAATAGTTCATGAAGCTATTATATAAATATATAACAGAATTAAAAAAAGATACAACATAAGTCTCAAATACATGGAAGTCTCAATATGATAGTCAAATAAAAGACTAGAATACATCACTTGAATCAACTGAATATCTAAAAGCTGAATAGATAAATTGATTTCCAAATGAAGCTCCAAACTACAAAGGTGAGTCTCGAATGTGGTGACACTCAGTCTGACCTGAGCGTAAGGAAAAACACAAAACACTCAAGTCAGGATTAACATTCTTATATCAATAAATCCAACTCGAGTGAAATAACAACAGAAATACAAGTAACTCAATGGATGTTTGGGATAACCATCCTCTAAGGATCCGTTAAACTATCTACTATGTATTAATATACGCTATTATAATAATGTCTATCGTGAAGTAAAATATATTAAAATAGCATTAAGACATTACCCATATCCCCCTTAACACATTTTATAGTGCCAATAGTCTATAAAGTACCGTAATACCTCCTGATCGGGAGGCTACCAGAGGATACTCCATAGGAAAAACACAAAACAAACTCGTAGTGGTCTCGAAAGGGTTGGTGACATGGCATAACTAGGCAATGCCAAGGTAGATATACCAATTACATATTCGGGCTGGTGGTAACGCAGAGCCACAGCAATTGCCCACTTGAGCCACACACCCGAATCAAAGGTGCGCACCAAATCAATCACAAAGTAATAGAACAGGATATGATGGAGTGTGTCCGATCGGATGAGCTACCTCACTTGTCTTGTCAATTGCTCATGTTTTAGCCACCTTATGCAACCTCATGGGAGTTGGGTCCACATGTATAATCATATAGGATCGTTGCCACCATCCTACTTCATTTTGGAATCTCTAAGCGTACATAGTTGTCAAGTGGTTTTGGGTATTGGCAGAGAGTATGACAACATCCGATCTCGGTTTCTTTAACAATCAAACATTATTATAACACCACGGTCATTTCAAAATAGTTTATGCTTCAAAACCAAAATATCATTTCCATTTCAAAACCATATCAATACAATATCGTTTCCATTTCAAATATGTCCATTTCCAAAATTTATAACACTTCAAAGTTATTACACTTTCGAAATTATAAAGCTTCTAAAACCTTAACACTTTAAAAATCATAGCTTAGAAATCATAATACTTTGGAAATTGTAACACAATGGAAATCAAAATTTAGAAATCATAACACTTTCCTTCAAACCGTTTAGATTTGAAAATAGTGTATAAACTAAAATAGTTTATAAAATAAAATAGTTTATAAAAAGTAGTTATAGGTTAAAATAGTTTATATTAAAAATAATCAGTATATTAAAATAGTTTATATTAAAATAATGGGAATATTAAAATAATTTATATTAAAAATAGTTTACATTAAAAATGATTTATATTAAAATAGTTTATATTGAAAATGATTTATAAAGTAAAGTATAAAATAGTTTTAAATATAATTTAAAAATACTTTATATAATAAAATAGTTTCCTCAAATCTCACAAATTGATTCAAATCAACTCGGATTCCAAAATTCCAATTTAATTAAACCTCAATTCATCAATTTCAATTCAATTCAGTTTCTAAATAAACCATTTCAAATTACAACAATTTCGAATATAGATTTGAACCATAAAATAAACCATTTCAATTTCAATATATTTCAAAGCTTCAAATATTCAACATTTCAAAAATAAATTTGATAATTTCATATATATCTCAAATTCACTTTACTATTATTTATTTTTAAATATTTACTTAATTATTCCAGTAAAATTTAAATAAAACTTCAAATTTCAAATTTAAATTAAACTAAATATACCATTTTAAGTTATGTAAATTTGAAATATTCATTTAAATCACTTTTAATCAAAATCTAGTTATAAAATCATACCTTTAAAAATCCAAATTTAATAAATTTCAAATCACACTTATTTGAATACAATTCTTAAGTAAATTCAATTTCAAACCAATTTCTATTTCTCTATCCAACCTGAATTTTATTAAAATCATTATAAGCTCTATATTTGAAAATGTAAATGTTAAATAAATACTTAAACATATTATATATTAATTAAATCCACTTTATTCAAATACAGCTTATTATTAAATTTATTTTATATTAAAATTTATTTATATATAAAATAATTTCAAATTAAATAACCATATATATTTCCTTTCAAAACCAAAGAAATCATTTCAAAACATTTATATATAAACTAACAGTGGCTATCTATAATTTTCTATCTTATGTTCAAGTGATACAGATATTTATCATTTCAATCTGCAATTTAAATATATATATATATATATATATATATATATATATATATATATCATTTCAACCCGCAATCCCAAATTTAGTTCAATGAAAATCGCTTGGATTTATCATTTCAACCTATAACAATTTTCTTCGATTCTGCAGATCGTTCGGGTATGTATCATTTCAACACATAGGGAATTCTGTACTAACAGGGAACTTGCAGAGTGATAATAGATATGATAATAATATAACAAGAATATATCATCAATATAAATAACAGATAATGGTGTCAGATGTAATAGGTGAACATATACAAATAATAGCATATATATATATGTGTGTGTGCAGCAATGTAAATAACTAACAGTAGCATATTTTAATTGTCTTTCCAATTGAAATCAAATTTAATAAATATAAGAATGTTAATCCCGAGTGATTGTTCACCTTTAGAGGCTACAGAGTTTGACAACAGAGCAAGCTACGAATTCCAAAGCAAAGTGAGATGGGCACGAATTCGATGAATAGAGGTGATAACAGAAATCAATGAGAACAAATCAAAATTTGTTCGATAAAATTTAAACGAGATGTATATTATAATAAAATTTTCCTTAAACCAAATATTCAATTTTAAAATACATATACATTTTAAATCAATCTTAAATTTTAAACATATATATTGAAGTCTATATATATATATATTTCAAAATCATAATTTCTTAACCCATTAACTAAAACCAAATACCTGTATATATTTTCTCTCTGAAATCAATTTTTTTTTTGAAAACCCAGTCTTATGTATATTTATATATACAGATTGATATATAGGCCTATAGAGACTCACATACATTAAAACAAACAGGTTTATGTAACATATATTTATTTGTACAAAACCATCAAAAGAAAACTTCACCTATTACATTGTATACATATGTTTTATTAATGCAACATACATACATATTATGCTAACAAAATTTATACATACTAACTGTATAAATATTTATAAACTAGTATGTATATACTTTATAAAATCCAACATATACAACTAATATATATATATACACAATAGATCATATACACTTATAACTAAATGTATTAATGGTACACGTATAACTGTTACAAATATAATATCTAGGGAAAATAAATACTACAAACCGGTATATATATAAATTCAATATATAAATATATATACACGTGTAAAACCCACAGTATGACTTCTCAGCCCATATATATCTCAAGCAGATCTTAGATACAAAAAAACAGTATTAAATAAGATGTACAAACACATATAAACCAAATATATATATATATATATATATATATATATATATATATATATGAACATCGTTACTTCTTTAAACAGTAAGATATATACAAAAGAAAAATAAAACATCTTGTATAAACTATATACCTTTAATATATAAGTAGACAGGTTGGATATAACAAATGTATGTACAGTGTTATACATATGTTAAAAATCAAAGTATATATTTTCATATGTTTTTATATTAAGTATATATATAAAATCAAAAGCTATATAAAACAAGTATTCAACTTACTTTAAAATGTGTGTCTATATATATATATATATATATATATATATAAATCACATTTATTACAAATCTTATATACGTATACATATGAATCTAATAAACAGAGCAAGTGTAAACTAATATATATACCTTATATAGACATATTACTATATAAATGTAAACTATAAAACAATATACAATACTTCTTTATAATATAATCTACTACAACCTTATATATTTTATGAACTAGCAACCATACATGTATATACTGACATAAGAACAGAACCCATATTTTATAAAACAACATAAATAAAAGCATGGACGAACCAGAGCATGGTGGAGGAAGGAGGAGGGAAACCATGCTCAGCCGAGATAGTGCTAGCGTGCCAAGATGAACATGGAGGAGGGAAGATGGACGGTTAGACGTCAATGGAAAAGTGGTGAGAAGGCTAAAGGGAAAAGAAGTGGCCGAGTGGAAGGTGGGCTACGGGCTAGGCGAGGTGGCAGTGGGTGGCGAGGTTGAGCGGAGGTGGAGGTGGCTTCCAGGTCGAGGTTCGGGAGCGGGTTTGAGAGTGGCGTGGCCATGGTGGAGAGGAAAACTTGGGGAAAGGAGAAGCTCGGGAGGAAGATGGATGAAGAACAGTGTACATGACTTCATATATATGTATCACAATTTAGAATGTGCTGTCACTTTTCTTTCGAACTAAAATTTTGTTTTTTTTCTAAGAGGAGAGATGGAAGGATTTGCACAGAAGGAAGAACAAGGTTCAGAAAGTAAGAATACATATAAAACTTACACAAAAGAAACGTATGCAACAACAACAAAAGATAAATAAAAAGTTGAATGGCAACCTTTTGAACCGGTAAACATTAAAAGTTAGAAAAATAAATTTAGGGATATAAAAGGGCTAGTTGCTATTTGATTATACGGTGGAATAGTGAAATCCAAAGTGTTGAATTCAAGAAATATTAATTGCTAGTGACAGACAGCTCTCTCACATAGGGTAATGAAAGGACAAAGAAAAACAAAAGGTTTCCAAACGGATATCGATACGGTTAACCGTTTCATGGTTTCCACCATGTACCAGTCTTCAAAACACAGAATTGAATATGTCGTAAAGATACCCACAACGAGACGATCAAAACAGTATACAAATATCAGTGGTACGATCATCCAGTCAAAAGTCAATACCTATGCCGGGAATGCTGCAAATTTGCCAGAAATAAGAAAAACGGAGCAATAACAGTCAAAATTTAGAGAAAAGAAATTTAACGTCTCACTCAGAAGATGATTTACAAATTTATTGTATAAAATTATTCAAGTTTGGAAGATATTTTATTATCATTAAATTTTAACCGATTTGAATAAAAATAGAATTTACACAAGGAAATAAACTTCAATATTATCAAATGTTACCATTTATTATGTTTAAATAGACGTATTCCAAATATAAAGAAAAATTCAAAATATTATCATTTAAAACTTCACAAAAAATCAATTAATTGAATAAATAAAACCACTAAAATTTATGGGTCGTTACAATAGATAATCAAAATTCCAACGTATTCACAGATTTACATTTGTTTAGGGAAATTTTTGGGGTTTTAGATGTAATGTTTTCGTTTACCAAAATTTTCCACGGCACATATCAAATTCAAATAAATACTATTCAATTGCAAAAATGTGAAAAACCTGATATTTCACTCGCGGTAAATTATTTGCTTCCAAACTGGATTTGATTTTACCATGCCTAATTCCCTTTCAGATCTCTCTCTTTTGGAATATAGAACAAAGTGAATTGTATATAGAAATTGGATCTGGAATCAGAAACCAGAGTGGATTAGAATCAAAAATTAAAGGAATTAAACATTAAACCTCTTACCTGAGAATCCTAACCGATTCCTGAATCTAAAGAATAATAATAATAATAATAATAAGAGATCTGATTTGTACCGCTCTTGATTCTCTCTTTGATCTTTCTCCTTTTTGATATATCCAAAAAATAAATTGTATGTGTGTGTGTATTAGATTTTAGTAATCAAAAGATAGGGAGAAGAAGGATTAATTTAAATTAGAGATTAGAAATTGGAATTACTTAACAGAAAGTTTATTGTTTCCGAAACCCTAAAAGGAAAGAATTTGACCGAGCTTCGTCCTGGCTATAGAATCTTATAAAGGAAAAGTGGGGGTTCTAGGGGTTTGTTTATAGAAATGAAGAAGAACCCAAACCGTCGGATCAAAATAACTCAATCTAGGTCATACAGGCTAACTCAACTTCATGTTTTTAACCACACCACCAATCGACCTCTGACCTACGGTGGTCGACTGGTCCTTTTCCTAACCATTGATTTTTCCTTCTGTTTTATTTTATTTCTTAGTTTACTTTATACGTTACCCTTAATTTCGATGCTTAATTAAATGTTAAGTAGCCCTTAACATTAATTTAAATTCAAATTTTAAAATTTTCAAAATTTCGAATTATTTAAATTTGAAAAATCAAGCGCCTATAACTCCTTCGTTTGACCTCCGATTTCAACATATTATATATGAAAATTGATCAGAAAATCACCATGGACGCAATGGTCCAACTTCTGTGCCAAATTATGACATTTACATAATTTCCATTTTTAATCTTATATTTAATTACTTAATTTCTTATTAAAATTTACGAGGTATTAACTTTTGGAAAGCCAAAAAAGGAGCCAAAGATGAAGCGGAGGCTCATTTTGTAAATAAAAGTTATTTTGAAATTTTTCTATTTAAATCCATAAATGGTTAAGTGTCCATAGCAACATCCACAAATGTTGGGCATGACACTTTATCATATTTTATTATATTTACCACCGCGTGAGAATGAAATGGGTTAATCCTAACGTAAAGACTTATGTAAACCATGTTGATGAAATGAAATTTTTAGTTGCTCTACTTATTTAATGTTGTGCAAAATAAATATTGAACTCAGTTGGTTACTTGAGAATGATTCAGATGATGACTATGACATCATCGGCGTTTATTGTTGGGTTTTAATGTAGGGGATTTTACATAGCCCTACAATAAAATCCATGGATATTGAATCACACTTCCAACTCTGTACTTCCAAAGGTTGAAGAAAACCATTTGGCTTTTGATGTTCAACAATCACTGAAGCACTTCTTCAGACATTGTACAATGTATCTCTCCATCCCTTACCAGAAGAACACCATTTCATATCACGATACTTCTTTGTCCCCCCGGGATGAATAGTGAAATTGGACCAATGGCTCTCCTCAAAGATATCCTCCTGAAGGTTTCCCACCTTTGGGCACACAGTCTCCCTTCTTTCCTAAGTTATCCCTTCGAGTCTATCTTGAATCCCTTTATATCCTCCATATGCACTCCCATTTTTAATTGCCCAATCCTTTCAGGTATTAAAGGGTTCTATCTCTGCTTTGCAGCAATTTTATCCACAAATGCTGGAAATACCTCCAAACTTACTAATACGTCGGGTTCCTTGCTGGATCAAGCATTCCGTCTACAATGCAGTTTATAAGAGGCTAACATCTCTAACGTCTTCCATTTTTTGATCACGACTAACACTCCATTTGATTGCTTTCTACTCAAAGCATTGATAACTGTAACGATTTGGAATTTTATCACTTTAATTTCTAAATATTTAATTTATTTTAATTATTTAATTCATAGTTGACGTAACCTCTTTTAATTAATAGCAAAATATGAGGAAATGTTTTTTAAAATGTGTTTTCAAAATTAATTAGTTCGAAGAAAAATAAAAAATATGACCAGAAACCGTTTTCTGAATCTTCAACTTGTCATCGTCTATAAATTTTGGAAATGTTCTGTACGATTATTTAAACATATTAATAACATATGTATGGATAAGGTAATAATATGGTAAATATGTATTTACTTAAGTAAAATAATAAGATGGGACATCTTTTCAAAAATTTAAAATAAAAATAAATTATTAAGGAAATGTCACAATACACTTAACATCATGGTACAAAGGAAGGTAAAACCAAGATGGATAAAAAGGAGGAGCTTGGGTAGTGGCACGCACAGAAAGGAAGAGGGGGAGGAGGTGATGTGGTAAAAATGTGATGGAGGGTATGTACTTAAGGGGCATTTGGTTAATTTGATTAATATATTTTATATAAACACATTTTCTCTTTTTCCTCGTTTACATTTTTCATTCCAACTTCTCCTTTCTTCTTCCAACCTCCCTCTTATATTTAATGGCTTCCAAAATTTTCAAAGTTTAATTTTTTATCTTTTCACTTTCAAATTCTTAAAAACTTATTTAAACACCTTACCTTCCTTTCTACACCTCCTTCCTTCTCAAAACAAGCCCAAAGCACTTCCCTTGAGCCAAGGTTGAGCCCACCCTACCCAAGACTAAACCATCTTGGCCTTTTAGGGCATCTAAAAAGCAAGTGTTTTTAAAGAAAATCAAAGTTCGGATGTGCGAGCAAGCAATTGTAATTTATAGTTTGGATTTCATTAAGTTTTGGTGAGTAAAGCTCACACCATTAAATAAGTTTCAAACTTTCTTTGTTTGCTAAACTTCAATGATTACTTGGAAAAATTATAATGTGTTTTGGTGCTTTACATATATGTATTTATATGAGATATTAGTTATTAACTTGGAAATGAAGTTAGAAATCAAGTATGGTGGGTAAGTTGTTATTTTTATGCATTGTATGATGTTATAGCATGCATATATTATATTTGTGCTCATGTATGTGACGCTGGATGTTAAGGTAAGTTTTAGCACTTGAATTTCTTCATGTTGAGAATCTTTGTGTTTTAAATTTGTTTACTTACTAGATTTTCTAAAAAAAGCTTTACAAGTTTCCAAACTTTACCTTTTACTTTTCAAAAAATTTAAACTAAGATTACAAAGAAAATTAAGAAGTAAAGTGGTAAGGTTTGTAATGGCTATTGTATATGTAAACTAGTTTAAGGTCATGGTACCTGTAACAATAGTCGCTACGGATCCAGTTCGTAAAGACGAACACTTTTTGAAAACTAAAAGTGTTTTCGTTATTATTTTTTAAAAGTATTTTCATAAATATTTTGAGTATTAAAAGGAAATTATTAGTTATTAATTATTAATTAATGGTATTAATTATTATTTCATTAATTTATTTATTAAAGAATTAATGGTTATTTAAATTAATTAATTAAGTGAAGGTAATTAGTACATAATTATTAATTAAGTAAGATAATTATAATTAGTTAATTAAGTAAGGTTAATTAAATATTAATTGAGAAAGGTTAATTATTTAATTAATTATTATTTAAGTATGATTTAATTACTAATTAACTGCTAACTAATCAAGGTTTAATTATTAATCAAGTATTAATCAGGTACGTTAATTATTAATTAATTATTAATTAATTTAAGTTTTAACAAAAGATTTATTTATTTTAAATAATTTTTTATTATTTATTTTATTTCCAATGATTGGTTTATTTAAATAGCAGCTTTCTTTTATAAAGAATCGTTTAAACACAAAGGATTCTCTTTACCTGTGCTATTGAATAGCCGAGTAGATTATTTTGGACATCTATTTAGAAAAATAAATCTTTGTTCTACTATAATTAGATTGAATAGATTATTGATGATACTTGTTTAGCAGAATAAATCGCCATTCTTCTATAATTAAATTCAACAAATTATCGAGGACAACTGTTTGGCAGAATAAAACCTCGTTCTGCTATTATATTAAACTGGACATTGATTCATATGCCAGCTAATTAATATATGGATTAACTGATATTGGGAAAAGTAATGTGTTAACTATTGATGACTAATTATGGATTTGATCTACATTTATGTTGCTTATGTAAATAGTTGATGGATGAATTGAAAGATAAATTAAATTAAGTGGTAACTTGATTTAGTACCATTATGGTCGCTAAGCCACTTTTTGAATTTGTAAAGTTATGGATTTAAATTAACTTCAATTCTATATCAATTTGAGGTTAAGTGGTCATAAATGATGTTTTAAAGTAAGTTATCTAATTTATTTTAATAAAGATTCTTAAGTTATCTTATTATATTACTATTGATGTTTTAAGTTATATAATTATTTTATTAATTTGTTAGTTAATTAGTTTTGTTTTATTTAAAATTAATAATTATTTAATTAATGATGTGTTTAAAGTTAATTATTTGCCTTATTAGTGTTATTTCAATGTTAAATATTTATTTATGATGTTTAAAATTAATTAAATGGTTGAATAAAAGTATTTATAAATGATAAATTGTTTTATAAAAAGGATTGTACTTAGTAAAAAGGATTTA
Source organism: Allium cepa (assembly GCA_030765085.1). Taxonomy (NCBI): domain Eukaryota; kingdom Viridiplantae; phylum Streptophyta; class Magnoliopsida; order Asparagales; family Amaryllidaceae; genus Allium; species Allium cepa. The sequence goes on along the minus strand of CM060931.1, from coordinate 748,327,017 downwards.
TTTAAGGAGATTTATAAATGATATTTTTTTACAAGAGATTACACAAGATTTTATAAAAGAGTTATAAAGGAGGGCTTATAAAAGAGTTTTATAAATAGAAAGGAATTTTATAAATCATTTTTATAGATTTATAAAGAAGATTTATACTGGAGATTTATAAAAGGATTTGAAGTATGAAATGGGCTTAAAAAAATGAGTTCTATAAAATAAAATGAGATTTGATTTTGATAATTATTCCATCCTAATTATGGTGGTATGGAAACATTATTTTCATACTTCACACCGAAGGATAGTGGTTTGATTATAGTAATAAATATTTTAAATAATATTTTTTTGACCCATTTAATTATGATTTTGGAAAAGAGGAAATTTCCTTTAAATTTTGTTAACATACTCGTACCGTTGAAATATGTAAATGGATATTTTGTAAGTATTGAAAATATAATATAGTGATAATATACTTATACTGGTGAAATAAGTATATAAATTTTTTCCAAGTATTAAAAAGAGTTTAAGGAGTTTAGGAACATGTCTTTTGGATGGCATTTTGAATCAAATATTGAGATTTTAATTTATGAAAGATTAATTAATAAAAGCTTAGTGGATCCCATATGGAGTCAAATATATATTTGATTGTTTGTTTTTATTTGATAGTTAAATAACCAACTATTTAATCTCAGCCAAAACATAACTCTAGAAATATCTAGGGAGAATATGAGGATTATTGGACACAATCATCTTCGTTGATGTTTTACTTTGTGAATAAATCTCGTTTTGTTCTCCTAAGACAAATGATTAGGAAATCTATCCACTTAAACGGTTAGGAGGTGTTCTCCGCTCTTATGTATTGTCAGATTTTTCCAGAAGAACTTGAGATGGGTTTACCGAAAACTATCGAATGTTAGTTCTTACAGACCGAGATCGGATAGGTATGAATTGTCTGAAAACCGCTTTGATCGAACTAAAGCGTCGTATTGAAGACATCTTGAAGATGATGAAATCGAAGATGGGGCTCTTTAAAGTGCAAGGGCGACTTGCTACTAATCCTGAGGGTGATTCCAAAATGGATGTAGTAGAAGTTGTGTCTTTGGTTGTTCATATCTTGAACAACTTGTATGAATAAATGTTGGCATTGCATTGCAGTGCTAGCATTCTAAGTGGGAATTGCTAAGAGATGAAAAAGGTAATCATGACCTCACAAGCCTCACAACCCAGGAATGATTAAAACAGGGGATTTCCTTCAGAGTTATATGGTGCACTACCATTAGGAGCAGTCATTCCTCAATATAGAATTGATATTTAGGGATTTGATATGCATGTAGAAGTGGTGCGACAACTGGTGCATGCTATTTTTGAAGGCTTGGTCATGAAGAATGAAGTAATCCAGTCTGTCATGTTAAAAGGTCAGGCATCTCTAATTCATAAAGGGCCTATGTGAGGCCCTCGGTAAATTTTTTATAGGTTTATTGTGGCATGCGGTACCTTAGTAGCCTTGTCATTGATGGAAATCTAATCTCCAATACATACCATATGGATTTAGTCGTGCACAACTATGCTAGAAGGTGAGATGCAAGTATTCTGACTATATTCATAATTTACTTTAAACCCCTAGATATTATTATAATATCACTAGACTTTCTATAAAATGTTTTGATTATCGTAAGGTAAAAATACCCGTTCATGTTTATGTGTGGCATGGTTTTACGACACTCCTTTTATTTGACATAAGAATCCATTTGATTGTGTTTCTCACGCTGGTTTTACCAGACTAATCTGGGTGTTATCTTTCTTATAATGCTCGGGTCAGCTCGGGCACTTTCCAGATTTTGTTGGACACTTTGGAGCTTCAGAGGAGGAGTTGGATCCTCCAAGGCGTACTCTCGTATTTTCTTTTGCGTTCTGCTATTTTGATTTGTTATATTTATCATAAATTGTAAGGACGGATTGTTATAATGGTCTAGGGTCTAATGATAGGAAATTTTATTCTAATTGATATATGTATATAAAAGTTTTATTTTTGTAAAGTTCATTGATATATTATAGATTACTCGTCATATGTAAGATTATGTTATGTCTTTTCTTTTCTTTTTCCCCAATGATCTATCTTTCTGGCACATAGATGTTCGGCATGTGAATACCATGAATGTATTAGTATCGACTTATAAGGATCAAAAAGGTAGGTTGTTACAATGGTATCAGAGTTGAAGGTTAAGTGAGAACCTTGGCTTTGGTGGGGTAAACTTACTAGAGATAGGATTAGCAACACTCTAGAATGAGTCTCGGTTTGTGTCTGTGTCTATAAGAACGTGTATTTATTAGTAATATAAAAATGATTTATATTTTGTCGTTTAATCGATTGACTAGTTTATAAATTCTGGTCGATGCGTCTGGCCAACGTTAACGATAGGGTTACTAAATACTTGAACATGGCCAACCAACACAACATTATATCGAATTGGGTAAATGAAATAATTTCACATAGCAATATATTTTATATATAGAAGAATAAATTTCAAAAGTAAATATAGTTTTGAAGTGTTTGTTCGTTAGGAAATGATAATTTTCACTTATTATCAATTTGGTTTTGATTAGTCATCCTCATCTAGTTTTAGGCATTGGCTATTGTCTGTTGATTTATGGTATGGGTAGATAAAATTGTAGGAACATTGACATGAACACCTTGTGAATAAAGTTTTAGATTTTGACTATAAGGCATTTGATATTAATGTTGGGTTAAAATTTGATTTTTAATAAAAAATGTTATTAAAAGTTATAATATTTTAGAATAAATATTTGTGAAATTATTTTATAAAAGAAGTTGATTTTACAAAATTGGTTTATAAAAATGCAGCTTATAAATAAATAGGATTTAAGTAAACAATTTGAGGATTTAAATCCCAATGCCATTGAGAAAATGGTTTTCAAGATTTTGGGAAAAATAATAATAGTATTATTTGAAAGTATGTACAAATAGAAATATTTCTAAGGGTTTTTAAATTTGATAGAAAGTGGTGGACTCACTTATGTCATTGAAAAATAATTCTAATGATGAATATAACATCATCGGTGTTCATTTTCAAGTTTCTAAGTCGGGAATTGCTACCATAGCAATTTGCTATAGAATAGATTTGGATAAAACAAATTTGGATTTAATCCCTAGAGCATAGTTTGATTTACAAAGGAAATAGATACATTATTATTTCAAATGTTCTTAAGAAAATTTAATTATTTTACTTGAAAATATTTTGGAGAGGAAAATATTCAATTATGGGTATTTTCTTTGGTTGGTTTGGGAAATGAGTCTCGATTTGCTTTGAAATGATCTGAATAATCTTCTAAGTAATGATCGGATGTTTGCTTAGACGAATATTGTAGCGTGCTTAGTAAATTATTCCCTATGTTATTATACGATCGAAAAAAGTTCAAATCTGAACGAACCCGAAGTATATACATTATTATTTCAAAAAGGAGATTTTGAATTGGAAGAAGTAATTTTATGTTAACTAATTTGAGTGGCACAAAAATAACTAAAACTGGGAAAGAGATGTGTTCGGATGGTAAGTACTTCTCTTAAATATTACCCTTCTTGGTCCGGAATATATGATGCTATTTGGTAGTACCAGGTTCCTTAGTATAATTTTAGGGTTACTCGGGCTAGACTTATGCATTTTCTAATATAATTTCATTTCAAAAAGGATTTTGGAATAAAACTTGGGTATTTAGATTTTGAGTCTACTTAATAAATATAAAATAGGAAAAGTTGGAATCAAATAATGGTACACATTCTCAGAATGTAATAGGATATTATACATGTTAAACTTAAGTCTAGGTTTAATAAAACGTTTTTATAAATAATTTTAACAGACAAAAGAATTGGTATTAGCAAGAACTAATAAAAATACGTATGTAAGTTGAACATAGATCATTTCTCTTTTTCACATAGTTTTTGGTCTAAGATTCAAGTGCATGACTTTGAGGTGTTTCACACCATTCCAAATAAGGATCTATCACTCGATTATTGACGGCAAACACTCGGTGATGGTTCTTTATATGGAATCAATTTTTCAATCATAGTTTATTGCTATGTATGGAGAGCAGAGGTTCTAATCGAACAATCTGATTGGAGTCTGCATTAGAGAATCAGGTGTGTGATTCTAGTTTGGCAGTGAAGGTGTGTATCGAGTAAAGATTAGTTTATATTTTGCATATGGATGATCTATGAACACCATGCAGACTTATGAATAATATTGGATATTCATATGGGGAAATTTCCGGGTCGAAATTTTTTAAGGGGAAAGAATGCAACGACCCAGAATTTTATCACTTTAATTTGTAAAAATTTGTTTTTATTTAAATTTTCAATTCATGGTTTTAATAATTGAATACCCTCTTTTGTTTAATAACTAATGATAGTGAAATGGTTTTTAAAATGTGATTACCAAAATAATTAGTTCGAAGAAAAATAAAAAATGTGACCAGAAATATTTTTTGAATTTTTAACTTTTCATTATCTAAAAATTGCCGAAAATGTTTACATTTTAGTAAATATATACATACATATATATATATATATATATATATATATATATATATATATTAATAACACAAGTATGGATAAGGTAATAATATGGCAACTATTTATTTGCTTAAGCAAAAGAACGGATGTGACATCTTTTCAAAAAAAATAAATAAAAACAAAGTAAAAAGGTAATATGTATCTCCCCACCTTTAGACCTATATTACCCAAGAATATTAGAAGTAATATTACTGAGTAATACAAAGAATAAGACCAGATGGTCGCTCCTTTCTACACCACCTTCCAACTTAAAATAAGCTAAAGCACTTGGCCTTTTAAGTCATCCAAAATGCAAGTTTTTTCTTAAGAAAATCAAAGTTCGGGTGTGCGAGCAAGCGGTTATAATTTCTAGTTTTGATTTCGTTAAGTTTTGGTGAGTAAAGCTTAGACCTTTAAACAAGTTTTAAGCTTTGTTTATTTGCTAAAATTTGATGGTTGCTTTGATAAAAATATGTTGTATTTGTGTGCTTTACATATGTATTTATATGAGATGTTGCTTATTGACTTGGAAATAAAGTTGGAAATCAAGTAGTGGGCAAGTTGTGATTTTTATGTGTTATATGATGTTATAGCATGTATATATGTATCTTTGTGCTTATGTATGTGATGTTGGATGTTAAGGAGAGCGTTAGCACTAGAATTTGTTCATGTTGAGACATTGAGATTCTTTGTGTTTTAAATTTGTTTACTTACTTGATTTCTAGAAAAGGTTTTACAAGTTTTCTAACTTTACTTTTTAGTTTTTCAAAAAATTTATACTAACTTTATAAAAAAATTAAAAAGTAAAAAGGTAAGATTTTTAAGGGTTATTATATATGTATAATAGTTTAAAGTTATGGTATTCATAACGATGGTCGTTATGGATATAGTTAGTAAAAACAAAGAATTTTTGAAAACTAAAAGTGTTTTCACTTTTATTATTTTTTAGAAGTATTTTCAAGCATATTATAAGTATTAAAAGGTAAGTATTAATTTTTAGTTATTAAAAGGTTTTAATTAAAATTTAATTTATTTATTTATTAAGGAATTAATGATTATTTAAATTAATTAATTAAGTAAATGTAATTAGTACTTAATTATTAATTAAGTAAAATAGTTATAATTAGTTAACTAAGCAAGGGTTAATTAATTATTAATTAAGAAAATATTAATTATGTAATTAATTATTACTTTAGTTAGGTTTAATTATTAATAACTGTTAATTAATTATTAATAAGGCAGGGTTAATTATTAATTAAATTATGTATTAATTAAGGTTTAAATATTTTTAAATCAAGGTTTTATTATTTATTATTTTATTTCCAGGGATCGGTTTGTTTAAAAAGCAGCTTTCTTTTATAAAAAATAGTTTAAACATAAGGGATTCTCTTTGTCTGTGTCATTAAGTAGCCAAATAAATTGAATAGATTATATTGAACATCTATTTAGTAGAATAAATCTCCATTCTATTATAATTAAATTGAATCAATTATTCATGACATCCGTTTAGCAGAATAAGTCACTATTTTTCTATAATTAAATTAAATATATTGTCGATGACAACTGTTTAGCAGAATAAAACCCCATTCTGATATTATATTAAATTGGACATTGATTCATATACCAGTTAATTAATATGTGGATTAACTAATATTGGGAAGAAAATGATGTGTTAACTATTGATAGTTAGTTATGGATTTGATTTACATTTATGTTGCTTATGTAAATATAAGATATGTGACTTGTAAAACTGAATTAAGTGGTAACTAGACTTAGTACCATTGTAGTCGCTAAGCTTCTTTTCGAATTTGTAAAATTATGGATTTAAATTAACGTCAATTCTATATCAATTTGAGGTTAAGTGTTTATAAATGATGTTTTGAAGTAAGTTATTTAATTTATTTAATAAATGCGTTTAAAGTTATGTAGTTATATTATTAATGAATAATTAAGTTATTTAGTTATCTTTTTAATGTTGTTAGTTAATTGGTTTAATTTTGTTTAGAGGTAATTAATGATGTGTTTGAACTTATTTACTTATTTTTTTAGTGTTGTTTTAAAGTTAGTTAATTATTTATTTATGATGTTTAAAAGTAATTTAGTAACTAAATAAAGGTGTTTATAAGTGATAAATTGTTTTATAAAAAAGATCGTACTAAGCAAAAAGGATTTGTTTAAGAATATTTATAAATGATATTTTATAAAGGTGATTATTTAGGATTTTATAAAGCAGTTATAAAGGAAGACTAGTAAAAGAGTTTTATAAATAGAAAGGGATTTTATAAATCATTTTAGAGATTTATAAAAGAAGTTTTATAAATTAAATAGGAGATTTATAAATTTAATTTAATTTATGAAATGATTTTAAGTATAAATGGGCTTATAGAATAATAAAAGAGGAATTTTATAAAAAGAAATGAGATTTGATTTTGATAATTAATCCTTCTTAATTATGCTGGTATGGAAAGATTCTTTCCACACTTAACACCTGAGGATAGTGGTTTGGTTTATAGTAAAAAATATTTTAAATAATATTCGTTTTTGGCCCATTTAAATATGATTTTGGGAAAGATCAAATCTCTCTCAAATTTTGTTAACATACCTGTACCGTTGAGATAAGTATATGGATATTTCCTATGTATTGAAAATATAATGTTGTGAAAATATACTTATACCTGTAACAACCCTATATTTTTGTATATTATTTAAATTGAACTTTCTGCTATTTTAAAATTATTTTAAATTTGTTTTATTTCAAACATTTCATTTTTAAATATAAATGATGATCATTAAGTAATTTATAGTTCAAACTAGTATAATTTGAATATTTTACTGAAAGGTGAATTTCTACTCAAACTGTTTAAACTTTGACTTTTAAAATTAAAATTAAAATCATTTTAAATCTTAAATTTTATATTTTATTATGAAAATAGATTTAATATCATGAATACCGCTTTTCGTTTCGTTGAAATTGGATTTAAATTGTGAAAGTTATACCCTTTACAATATTGTGTGTATATAGGGTTATTTAACAATATTTATTGTTTCAAATTTTATAAATGATATTTTACTTGATATATCTTATTCTAATTTGTATATTTATGTTTTATTATGTATATTTTGACTTTAAATATTTTTAAAATGATAATAGAATTTTTCCAAAATTTACTGTATTTATTTCCTATTTTTAAAGGCTGTTTCTAATTTTCTGCTATTTTCTTCATATAAATTATATTTAATTAATTTTTTTTATTTTGTGAATGCATTTTTATTTTATGTTATTTTATTTGTTATAAATATTTTTACAAGTCCATAAAGATTTTCTAAAGTTCATTTGAATTTATTTCTAATTTTAAAGCATAGTTTGCAATTTTAAGCCATTTTCTTAATTTAAATTCTATTTAAATTAAAATTTAATTATTTATTTTATATATTTATTTTCATTTCTGAGTTTTTATCTTTATTTATCAGTTTTATAAGTGAGGTTGTGACTCTTGATTTGCTCAAGGCTTTTGGGTTTTCCACCTCTTTGTTTTCGAACTCATGCATTCATTATGGTTTGGCCGACTTCATTCTTCCTCTCAGCTGATTATTTCTCATTCCATTCCGTATCAAAACTCCTCAATCTCAAAAAATAGCCGGCCTCCATCATTTCACAAAAATTTTGGTAAAAACTCTTTCTTTTTTTCATGTTTTCTCTTGTTTTACTGCGACTTGCACTTGCTTCTTCATCTACATTGGATCGGCCAGCACCACATCCACCACCTTGGGGCCTCCGCCACCATCCCTTTCTGACCAACAGCACCTCAAGCACCTTCCCATGCCATAGTCGAGCCCCTATGTGAAGAAAATCCACCTTAAAGTGAACCAACATCACCTATATGCATACAAGCCGAGCCATCCACCTTCTATCACCTCTCTCCACCACATGGCCGACCATATACCACCTCTACCTCCTGTTCCAGACCTGACACATTGTGTCACATCACCACCTGACCCCCTGAGCCATGGCCATGCCCCTCCATGCCTTGCCCGAGCCTTGTAGTGGCCTTGAACCCATGCTTTTGCCTTGTATTGGTAGTTTCTACATCACCAAATGTTGCACCAATTTCTCTAGGTTAGGCCGACCCATACACCACCACCACCAGCCTTTTCCTAACACATACACCTCTTCCACACCTGTAGTTGACCACTTGAAGACTGGCCATGATTTGGAGTGCCTTGGCCATGACCTTTAGTGCCTTGAGAACATTGTGTGTTGCGTTGTAGTTGTTGTTTCATGCTCACAAACCTTTGCTCCATTATTTTCCCATGCTATGGCCTACCTTTAGAAACCCAAACCTGATCTAAAACCATGCCGTGGCCATGCCATTTCTGATCATAGCTGAAGCATAGATGGTAGAAAGTAAGTGCAAACACTTTGGCTTTGTTTTGTACATCCAATTCTAGCATTGTTTAGTGATAATTTGTGTCGAAAACTTATATCTATTCTATTGTTTTGTGTAAATGTTTGAACAAGGCTATTAGCTTTGGCCCTCCACTCTCTTGTCGTATCCGTGTTGTCGTGCCTTCGTAGTGTCGGTATGTGTGCCTTGGCAGCGATCTCCAGCTTTGAACATGTGAGTTATTCTCACCAGACATTACGTACTTATATAAGTAGTAAATTGACACCCCGTGAATCTGTAGAACTATATGATCATGTTATAACTGCTTATATTATTAATATATGATGTTCATACCTGTTATTAAACCTATTATATTATATGTTACTGTTATTTTATGCTATTCTGTATAATTTATCAGTTTATCACACTGCAAGTTCCCTGTAGATTAGAAATCACTATGGGTTGAAATGATACATACCCGAACAGACTTTAGAATAAGGGAAAATTGTTATGGGATGAAATGATAGGCCTGAATGATTTTCAATTTATTTCATTTACTTGGGACTGCGGGTTTGAAATGATAAAACCCGGATTTTTCTTTGTAATTACGGGTTGAAATGATATATTACCCGTATCACTTTACCTAGCATAGATGTAACATTCCGAAATTTTTGAAATTTAAAATTTGATTAATAGTATGAACTTTGGGATCTAACTAGTAAAATTCAATCTAAATTTAATATTGATGATATTAATATTACACATTAATATAGGATTAAATAAAAAGAGATATTGATAGATGATCTTTTAATAGAATTTAAAATTTGTTAAGGTAAGTTATGATGAAATTATAAAATTTAAATAACATAATCATAATCTAAACAAACAAACAAATGAACAAATGAACAAAAGAATAAACAAACAAATAAATAAACAAATAGTTAAACAAAAGATCAAACAAATAAATAAACAAATAGTTGAACCAAAGAACAAACAATGAACAAAAGAATAAACAAACAAATAAATAAACAAATAGTTAAACAAAAGATCAAACAAATAAATAAACAAATAGTTGAACCAAAGAACAAACAATGAACAAAAGAATAAACAAACAAATAAATAAATGAACAAATAAACAAACAAGATAACAAAACAGTAAGAAGAAAAAAAATATATAATATAAACTGTAAAAAGAAAATAAAACAAACTCTTACATTAGCAAAATAAACAAGACAGCATGCTGAAAATATACAAGCATGAAACACTACATACTTTCATTAAATGCAAGCATCTACAAAGAACATACCTGCATTCAATGCCTTTACTTCCAGCATGGTTTATCTTGTACTTGTTTTAATAAACTTCAGTAAAAAAATCTGTTATAAAGAAACATCAATTGCCTTAGTTATTTCATTCAACAAACTTCTGCAAACCTGAAAAAGAAAACATCATATTTCATAAATTCAAAAGCATTCAGGTGATCAAAACAGAAAGTAAAGAGAAGTTAAAAACCAAACCAGAGAAGAAGAAGCAAACTGCTGTTAAAAAGAAACAAAAATAGTCTCTGTTTCTATATTGTTCAGGTGAGTAAAGCCCTGTTTCTTTTAATTTTTCTTTGTTGTTGTGTATGCTTGGACCCTGTAGTGAAGTTAGTCCTTGGTTTGCTCACAAAAACATTGAGTGTATGATGAATGTAGGGTTGTGCATGTTGATTTTACAGATTTCATTCTCTGTTTTAGTTTCAGGAAAACAAAAAAATGAAAACCTGATGAACCTTTCTTTTTCTTCTTTCCCCCTGTTTCCATTTTCTATTAAATATGAAAGGAAAAGAAAAAGAAAAAAAAAGTATATGTTTAAACCTGCACTAAGTTTCAGTGATCAAGCAAAGCAGTTTGAAACTTTCTTTTTTCCTAGAAACTAAACAAACACAGTAATTTTTGGTTGCAGGTCAACCTATATCAAAGAAAAAAAAAATTAAATCTCATTCTTTCTTTAATTTTAACAGAGATTTTTAAATAAGTTAAATATTATTTTAAACTCACATTACATATCAGTAAAGGATTAAAAACAGTTACAGAGTTCTTCTTCCTGGAAAGATGAAACACAGTGACAAAATTTAAAATCTCAAGGAAACCCAAATTTCACGAATTGTAACTTCCAGAACTTTAGGTGAATCCATTTTTAAAATGATGATTTTTAAGACAAATATGGGAATTTTTAATTGCCTAGATTACGTGCAGTCCAATGTTGAACGAGACATGCATTTTGATCGATTGCCAATCATCGAACAAATTTTAGGTGCTAAGATTTTGGTTAAAGCAAGATCGTTCATCGTGGAGTTCGGGAAAAATGTAAAAAAAAATTTCTATTGCATAAATTTCGAATTCGAATGAAAACTAGGGTTTAAGAACTGTTTCCAGTTCGCGTTGAAAATGGGATCGCCGCTCCACCTAGGGGTGATCGGAATCCACGTCGCCGGTGCCAATCGAAGCATCACATCTTGATGAAGCTTCAGTATGATTTTAGTGGCTTCTGATGGCCATACGGGGGAAGACGAGATGTTTTAGTGGTGATGTGTTGATGGGTTTATTCGATTGAACCACCGGAAGTTGAACCACGACGATATTAAAACTTCTGGGTGGTCGGCTAGGTTGAGGTAGTCTTCGTTGACTTGCCGATGGTCGCGCGGAGGGTCAGAACGTCACCGTTCAGGCGTACACGTATACGCGTATCATCGCGTGTCTGAAAATGGTGGGTTGTGGAAGAAGAAGTGGCATGAAGGAAGACTCGAAGCATGGATCGAGGAAAACTGAGCATGACTCGAAGGGAGACTCGGGGGGGGGGGGGTTTCAGCGTTGGGTCGTGTAACAGTTTGGACTTAAGTAAATTTTGAAAATTTTTGTTTTCACGGGTAGTTTTGGGAGGGAACTCGAAGCAGGAGGTGTTTGAACTCGAGCGTGACTCGGGGGAAGTCTCGGGTTGACCACCTGAACCATATTTCCAGTATAATAATTTGTGGACAAATTAAGTTTAAACTATTTTTATAAGCATTCTTTATGAAATGATGATTGTTAATGAAATGTGAAGTTAAATTAAACAATGATTAAATAATTTATGATTTATAATTACTTTGTAATTTATAATAATAAATAAATAAAAGCAATTAAAAATTTAAGTTGTAAATTAAGAATCGTTAATTTGATAATTGAAGTTGATTGATTCAAAATTGATAGTTACATTAAAATAAGTTATTAAGGAATAATAAATTAATATATTCAATTGAGATCTAATTGAATTGTAGTTTAAAATGATAATTAAAGTGTATAATTGTCATTAATCAATGATTTTGAAAAGAAATTTAAGAATGATTTACAAACTTGTAATTAAATTGACTTATAAAAAAAAAATTAAGTGTTTAAATAAATTTGTAAGTAAGAATTTGTAAATTTTGAAACAATAAATTGAGTAATCAAAATGTAATTTATTTATCCAGATTCTTATCATTAAATTTAATTAATTCAGTGGCAAATGTATTTAAATCACATTGGAAAGTAATTAACTATTGTTGTTAACGTACATTGATATCTCTGTTCTGTTTGTAAATTCTGTATGATGTAATTGCCATGTTATTGCACTGTGATTATGATTTGTTCTACATTGATATGAAAACCCTGTTGCCGTAAAACGGCATTTAAACTTCGATGCGACAGGGTATCGGATTTCAGTGGGTTATCCGAAACCCACATCGAACCTGTGAATATTTATGAATGACATCCACATGTTTTGAAATTTGACACCCACTATTCGAATTAGCCGGGAAAGGACCTTTGTGTCATATAACCCATTTCGAATATGTGATTCGACGTTATGGATAGCATTTGAAGACCGGTGTTGAAGACCGGGTATTTGCGAGAGCAATAGGATGATCTGTCGATTGACTCTGCACCGAGTTGCTCCGGTATAGAGTTCTCCATATGTGATGGGGAATCCGATCAGGATTGTGGATATCCGGATTTGCAAGGACTTCTTTGGAAGATCTTCGGTTCTGTTCGAGCCCGGAACAGACTTGTATGGATAGTATGTCTGACATTACAAATTGAGATATAAAGCCGATTTCTTTCAAATATATTTCTGTTGGTGGCGGAGAATTTATTTTTTTAGCTTAACACCCTTCTCTGAGACGTACGAGCTCAGAGGTTATATAGTTGAAGGTTATCAACAATATATTCCCAATTTGGTAATGTGACATACTGAGTGTTGCTGTGAAATGATCATTGTGTTGATTATTTGTGATAGGATCATTTGTTTGATCATCTATCTTTGTGATCATTTCTATGATCATTTGTTGACCCAAAGCATGACTTTGTATAAAGCGTGTTTTTGTGGACGTGACTTCGTCGGACCTCACACCCCGAAATGGTCGAAACAGGAAAGATGCGGCAAGGTTATTAGGGGTAGCACCCCTTAGGGTATGTACATTTCCTTCTGGATAGAAGTGGTATCATGGTATGGAGCCCAGATACTTAACTTATGTTGATATCGCAGATATATATATATATGATTTTGTGATTTGTTGTTGGGGCCCCGGTTAAAGGTTGGTTACGACCGGGAGATGGCATACTCGTGTCAGTAGTTACCCAGTTAGGGGTAACCCGGCCTTGTGTTGGCAGAGATCCGGTTTGGTTCTCGGGGACGTCCTTCCAGAGGCGTTCTCATGTGGCAATGGGAAGTTCCTTGGCCTGACCATTTGTTGGAAATCCAAAGAAACAATACTAGCCTTGTAAGGTTTTAGTTGTAGAACCTGCTTCCTCAGGAGGTAGCTATAGTAGGCATAATATAATGGTACCTATGCTGGCTAAGATTTATATTCTACCTTCGAAATGATTTACTTCACTATGCACTAGTAATAATATCAAAGAATTCTTTCCTCGTATCAAGCATATTTAACTATCATAAGAAGAAATCTCCTCCAATTCTGCGTTTGCATTGTGTGTGTGGCGGGAGGTCTTATGGTAGTTCCATTTTTAAAAGCATTCCGAAAATTCTTTTCTAAATCTTGTTTATTTAAAATACAACTGTCTTGTTTACTCATTCCAGTCCCATGACTGATCCTGAGTTTATTGTTTTCTTTCCTAAACTCTGGGTGCCCATTATTTCCACACGGCGCAGCCTAGTAGCAGGTTTCTGTATTTTGGAGTAGCAGTATTTTGGAGCTCTTATCTTGGAGCTATCTTATGAGCTTTTGGAGATTACAGGTGTTAACTTTTGGGAGTTCGTTATCATCTCTCATTTGAGAACTTTTGGATATATGTTCACTGTTGTATTATCATGATGTTGTATTTGGAGTTGTAGTGTATGTATTATGTACTCTATTGCAGTATGGATATTATGTTGATGTTGTAACAGTGATGTTATTTATGATATTGATTCTGTTCCGCTGTTTTATATTCATCTAATTGTTGTTATAAGCTCCGGCGATGCAAATTTGATGTCGTTTATTGGACATCGAGTTTGGGTCGTCACAAATTGGTATCAGAGCAACTGGTTGAGTAAGAACTTTAGCTACGGAGTATAACACATTAGATGGCTCATTAGAGATAGGGTGAAGTATACCCTAGAATGAGTATAATCAAAATTGAAACTTTGACATTTTTTAGTCTATTTCTTTTTACTGCTGATATTCCTGAAGATATTTCGCCTGCATATCTAAATCAATTTTCTTACTAATCTCAGATAGTGAAAATGAGTGGACGCAGAGGAAGAATTAGGGGTCAAGGCAATGCTGCAGCACCAAATCAAATTCCCGCAGCCGCAGAAGCAGTAATAGAAATTCAGCAGCAGCCGGACTTGGCTGAATTATATAAGAAATTTGAAAAGCTTGGTGGCAAACCATTTATTGGCAAAGAATCAATTATTGACGCTCAAGCTTGGGTAAGATCGTGTGAAAAGATTTTTAAAGGGCTAAAATTGCAGGATGAGCAGAAAAGACTTATAGCTTCTTGGCAACTCCAAGGAGAAGCTTCAGCTTGGTGGGAAACCATCATTATAGATGAACCCGAGGAAGAATTTACTTGGGATCGTTTTAAAGAAGTGTTTGAGAAACGTTACATGCCATCAGCGGGAGTTTCTAGAATGTATCAGGAATTTCTGGATTTGAAGCAAGGAAGTTTGTCATTTGAAGAATACTTGAATAAATTCAGTGAACTATCTCGGTTTGGTCCGGAATTGCTAAATACACCTCTGAAGAAAAACGAAAGGTTCATCCGGGGAATGAACCAGAAATATCATGGAAGAATGACAGGTCATGTTAAAGAATCTTTCTCAGATTTAGTAGATATGGGTTACAAGTACGCTACTCTTGATATACAAGAAGCAACTGTGGAGAAAAGTAATTCAGGTAGTCAGAATTATAAAAAGCGAAAATTCGGAGGCAAGAAACCTTGGCAAGGCAATGAGAAGAAGAGGAACACTCAAGGAAGAGCAACAGAAAATGTCACTTGTTACAACTGCAAAGAGAAAGGCCACTATTCAAATGACTGCCCAAAACCGAAGAAACCAGCTAGAGAATGTTACAATTGTCATAAACCGGGACATTTAGTTAAAGATTGCCCAGTGATGAAGCCAGCGCAGGTGGCAAAGGTTTACACGATAAAGGAGGACCCCTCATCTTCAAAAGCTGACAAAGGGAAAAGTGTTTTGGAAGGTAACCTTACTATTAATAATAGAACTGTTAGAGTTTTATTTGATACAGGAGCTTCACATAGCTTTATCTCCCAACAAACCGTAAATGAATTGGGACTTGAAACTAAATTTGCTGACGATCTTATTTGCGTGAAAAATCCGGTTGGAGGTCCTGCAAATCTTAGTTCATATTGTAAGAGAGTTCCTATTTCATATGCTAGCTATAAATTTCCTATCAACCTTTATGTCCTCGAATTTGATGAATTTGAAATCTTACTCGGTATGAACTGGTTAACGAGATACGATGCTAGATTGGAGTGTAGTAATCGGACAGTTTTAATCAAAACAAGTTTTGGAAATTTTATTGAAATCTCTTGTGAAAATCCAAGTCCAAGGAGCGACAGATTGATATATACTTTGGGAAATCTTGAACCCATTTTACAGTCTATACCTGTTGTTCGGAATTTTTCCGACGTATTCGAAGAAGTGAAATCTTTACCTCCTCATCGAGAAATAGAATTCCGAATCGATCTTGTACCTAATACTCGTCCTGTTGTTCACGCAAGTCGCAGGATGGCACCTAGGGAAAAGATTGAATTGGTTCATCAAACTAATGAGCTACTAGCAAAAGGATTAATTCGACCCAGTGTTTCTGAATGGGGTTCAGCCGTCGTATTTGTTGCTAAATCAGACGGATCCTTGAGATTGTGTGTAGATTACCGCGATCTAAATAAACAAACTCTCAAAAATAAATTTCCACTGCCCAGGATTGATGATTTATTTGATCAGTTGCATGGCGCTCGTTTCTTTTCAAAAATGGATCTAGCTCAGGCATTCCATCAGTTACGAATCGCCGAAGATTGTGTACATCTGACTGCTTTCAGAGGTCCTAATATGTTCTATGAATGGTTAGTTATGCCTTTTGGGCTAACCAATGCCCCGACATACTTCGTAGATCTCATGACTCGTGTGTTTCGGGAAGTTCTGAATAAATTTGTGCTTGTATTCATTGATGACATCTTAATTTTCTCCAAAACTGAAGATGAGCATGCCGAGCATCTTAGAATTGTCTTAGAAATTTTAAGGAGAAATGTTCTATATGAAAAATTTTCCAAATGCCATTTCTGGGTCAATGAAGTCAAATTCCTTGGCCATATTGTTAATGAAGAAGGAATTTCAGTAGATCCTAGCAAAATTTCCGCTATTCTTGATTGGAAACAACCCACTACTCCAAGAGAAGTACGAAGCTTTTTGGGTTTAGCAGGCTATTATCGGAAATTCGTTCAAGATTTTTCTAAGTTGGTTAGTCCGCTGACTAAGTTAACAATGAAAAATGCAAAGTTCATTTGGACTTCAAGATGTGAGGAAGTTTCTCAAGAGTTGAAAAAGAGATTGACCACTGCTCCTGTTCTCACTATTGTTAACGGGAACCGAGGCTTATCTGTCTATACTGATGCATGTGGTGAAGGGGTAGGTGCAGTATTAATGCAAAATGGAAAGGTGGTTGCCTACGCAGGTAGACAATTACGTCCCCATGAGAAGAACTACCCAACGCACGATTTGGAACTTTTGGCTGTTGTTTTCGCTTTGAAAATATGGCGACACTATCTTCTGGGTAAGAATCTTTTCAGCTTTCTTAATAATTTGCGAAATTAACTAAAGAAATATACTTAATAAACTCTCTTTGTTTTAGGTGAAAAATTCGAATTATTCACCGATCATAAAAACTTGAAATATCTTTTCACCCAGAAGGATCTGAATCTGCGACAACAACGTTGGTTGGAATTTCTAGCATCTTATGACTTAGATATTCTGTATACACCCGGAAAGGCCAATGTAGTTGCAGACGCTTTGAGCAGAAGATATGCTGTTCTTGCTTATCTTGTTATCACTCCTACTCTTCTTGAGAAAATTGCCAGTAAACAAAAAGGGAACGAGTTCCTTCATCAAATTTATGAGAAAATCCGTCATGGTGAAGATACGAGTTTTGAAGTTGACGACAATAAAATCATTAGATTAAAAGGCAGAATTTGTGTCCCTGACATTCCAGAACTGAAACGTGAAGTATTGGATGAATGCCACGAGTCCAAATTCAGCATCCATCCAGGAGTCAACAAAATGTATCGAGATGTTAAAAGAACATTCTGGTGGAAAACGATGAAGAGAGACATATCTATTTATGTGAGTCGCTGTGCTACTTGTCAGCAAATAAAGAGTGACCAAAAGAAAGTGGCCGGTTTACTTCAACCTTTAGAAGTACCAAAATGGAAGTGGGATCAGGTATCGATGGATTTCATCGATGGATTGCCACGAAACAAGAAAGGCAATGAAGCGATTTGGGTTATTGTGGATCGTCTAACCAAAAATGCTCATTTCATTCCAGTTAAATCTACTCGGACTGCGGTAAGCTTGGCAGGTATTTATATAAAGGAAATTGTTCGCCTCCATGGTATTCCCAGTAGTATAGTGAGTGATCGTGACCCGATCTTCACTAGTAGATTTTGGGAAGCATTTCAGGACGCATTGGGAACAAAATTAAATTTCAGTACTTCTTATCATCCGCAATCTGATGGATAGACTGAGAGAGTTAACCGAATTTTAGAAGACCTACTGCGTGCTTGTGTTCATGATTTTGGTGGTTCTTGGGAGGACCATTTGCATCTGATCGAATTCTCTTACAATAACAGTTATCAGGCCAGTTTAGAAATGGCTCCTTTTGAAGCTTTATATGGTCGTCCGTGTCGATCACCTACATGCTGGATCGAATCAGGTGACAGACTTGTTCTTGGACCGGATATGATAAAAGAAGCCACTGAGAAGGTAAATTTTATTCGAAAGAAGTTATTAACTGCCCAAAGCCGTCAGAAGAGCTACTATGACAGTCGAAGGAGAAATTTGGAATTTCAAGTTGGAGATTCTGTATTTCTGAAAGTATCTCCGATGCGGGGAGTGTTGAGATTCGGGAAAACTGGAAAGTTGGCACCGCGTTATATTGGTCCTTTTCCTATTCTGGAAAGGATTGGTTCTCTAGCATATAGAGTGCAGTTACCCAGCTGGTTGTCTGGCGTACATGATGTGTTCCATATTTCTAATCTTCGGAAATATGTGCACGATCCAGATGATATTATTGAAGAAGCTGCTCAACAGGATCTAGAAATCACTCCCAACCTGGCAGTTAGAAGGAAACCGATGAAAATTGTTGATCGTGATGAGAAGCGATTGAGGAACAAAATTGTGAAATTGGTCAAAGTTAAATGGAGTGGCGATCCAAAGGACTGTACTTGGGAGACTGAAGAGAATATGAAGAAGTCATATCCCAAATGCAGAATTGACATCTCAACTTAAATCTGTAAGTCATTTCCTTAATTCTGAATTCGTATATTATTTGTTTACGTTTCTCTCTCTTTCAATTTCGAGGACGAAATATTCTTAAGGAGGGGATATTGTAACATTCCGAAATTTTTGAAATTTGAAATTTGATTAATAGTATGAACTTTGGGATCTAACTAGTAAAATTCAATCTAAATTTAATATTGATGATATTAATATTACACATTAATATAGGATTAAATAAAAAGAGATATTGATAGATGATCTTTTAATAGAATTTAAAATTTGTTAAGGTAAGTTATGATGAAATTATAAAATTTAAATAACATAATCATAATCAAAACAAACAAACAAATGAACAAATGAACAAAAGAATAAACAAACAAATAAATAAACAAATAGTTAAACAAAAGATCAAACAAATAAATAAACAAATAGTTGAACCAAAGAACAAACAATGAACAAAAGAATAAACAAACAAATAAATAAACAAATAGTTAAACAAAAGATCAAACAAATAAATAAACAAATAGTTGAACGAAAGAACAAACAATGAACAAAAGAATAAACAAACAAATAAATAAATGAACAAATAAACAAACAAGATAACAAAACAGTAAGAAGAAAAAAATATAATATAAACTGTAAAAAGAAAATAAAACAAACTCTTACATTAGCAAAATAAACAAGACAGCATGCTGAAAACATACAAGCATGAAACACTACATACTTTCATTAAATGCAAGCATCTACAAAGAACATACCTGCATTCAATGCCTTTACTTCCAGCATGGTTTATCTTGTACTTGTTTTAATAAACTTCAGTAAAAAAATCTGTTATAAAGAAACATCAATTGCCTTAGTTATTTCATTCAACAAACTTCTGCAAACCTGAAAAAGAAAACATCATATTTCATAAATTCAAAAGCATTCAGGTGATCAAAACAGAAAGTAAAGAGAAGTTAAAAACCAAACCAGAGAAGAAGAAGCAAACTGCTGTTAAAAAGAAACAAAAATAGTCTCTGTTTCTATATTGTTCAGGTGAGTAAACCCCTGTTTCTTTTAATTTTTCTTTGTTGCTGTGTATGCTTGGACCCTGTAGTGAAGTTAGTCCTTGGTTTGCTCACAAAAACATTGAGTGTATGATGAATGTAGGGTTGTGCATGTTGATTTTACAGATTTCATTCTCTGTTTTAGTTTCAGGAAAACAAAAAAATGAAAACCTGATGAACCTTTCTTTTTCTTCTTTCCCCCTGTTTCCATTTTCTATTAAATATGAAAGGAAAAGAAAAAGAAAAAAAAAGAAAGTATATGTTTAAACCTGCACTAAGTTTCAGTGATCAAGCAAAGCAGTTTGAAACTTTCTTTTTTCCTAGAAACTAAACAAACACAGTAATTTTTGGTTGCAGGTCAACCCATATCAAAGAAAAAAAATTTAAATCTCATTCTTTCTTTAATTTTAACAGAGATTTTTAAATAAGTTAAATATTATTTTAAACTCACATTACATATCAGTAAAGGATTAAAAACAGTTACAGAGTTCTTCTTCCTGGAAAGATGAAACACAGTGACAAAATTTAAAATCTCAAGGAAACCCAAATTTCACGAATTGTAACTTCCAGAACTTTAAGTGAATCCATTTTTAAAATGATGATTTTTAAGACAAATATGGGAATTTTTAATTGCCTAGATTACGTGCAGTCCAATGTTGAACGAGACATGCATTTTGATCGATTGCCAATCATCGAACAAATTTTAGGTGCTAAGATTTTGGTTAAAGCAAGATCGTTCATCGTGGAGTTCGGGAAAAATGTAAAATTTTTTTTCTATTGCATAAATTTCGAATTCGAATGAAAACTAGGGTTTAAGAACTGTTTCCAGTTCGCGTTGAAAATGGGATCGCCGCTCCACCTAGGGGTGATCGGAATCCACGTCGCCGGTGCCAATCGAAGCATCACATCTTGATGAAGCTTCAGTATGATTTTAGTGGCTTCTGATGGCCATACGGGGGAAGACGAGATGTTTTAGTGGTGATGTGTTGATGGGTTTATTCGATTGAACCACCGGAAGTTGAACCACGGCGATTTTAAAACTTCTGGGTGGTCGGCTAGGTTGAGGTAGTCTTCGTTGACTTGCCGATGGTCGTGCGGAGGGTCAGAACGTCACCGTTCAGGCATACACGTATACGCGTATCATCGCGTGTCTGAAAATGGTGGGTTGTGGAAGAAGAAGTGGCATGGAGGAAGACTCGAAGCATGGATCGAGGAAAACTGAGCATGACTCGAAGGGAGACTCGGGGGGGGGGGGGGGGGGGTTTCAGCGTTGGGTCGTGTAACAGTTTGGACTTAAGTAAATTTCGAAATTTTTTGTTTTCACGGGTAGTTTTGGGAGGGAACTCGAAGCAGGAGGTGTTTGAACTCGAGCGTGACTCGGGGGAAGTCTCGGGTTGACCACCTGAACCATATTTCCAGTATAATAATTTGTGGACAAATTAAGTTTAAACTATTTTTATAAGCATTCTTTATGAAATGATGATTGTTAATGAAATGTGAAGTTAAATTAAACAATGATTAAATAATTTATGATTTATAATTACTTTGTAATTTATAATAATAAATAAATAAAAGCAATTAAAAATTTAAGTTGTAAATTAAGAATCGTTAATTTGATAATTGAAGTTGATTGATTCAAAATTGATAGTTACATTAAAATAAGTTATTAAGGAATAATAAATTAATATATTCAATTGAGATCTAATTGAATTGTAGTTTAAAATGATAATTAAAGTGAATAATTGTCATTAATCAATGATTTTGAAAAGAAATTTAAGAATGATTTACAAACTTGTAATTAAATTGACTTATAAAAAAAAAATTAAGTGTTTAAATAAATTTGTAAGTAAGAATTTGTAAATTTTGAAACAATAAATTGAGTAATCAAAATGTAATTTATTTATCCAGATTCTTATCATTAAATTTAATTAATTCAGTGGCAAATGTATTTAAATCACATTGGAAAGTAATTAACTATTGTTGTTAACGTACATTGATATCTCTGTTCTGTTTGTAAATTCTGTATGATGTAATTGCCATGTTATTGCACTGTGATTATGATTTGTTCTATATTGATATGAAAACCCTGTTGCTGTAAAACGACATTTAAACTTCGATGCGACAGGGTATCGGATTTCAGTGGGTTATCCGAAACCCACATCGAACCTGTGAATATTTATGAATGACATCCACATGTTTTGAAATTTGACACCCACTATTCGAATTAGCCGGGAAAGGACCTTTGTGTCATATAACCCATTTCGAATATGTGATTCGACGTTATGGATAGCGTTTGAAGACCGGTGTTGAAGACCGGGTATTTGCGAGAGCGATAGGATGATCTGTCGATTGACTCTGCACCGAGTTGCTCCGGTATAGAGTTCTCCATATGTGATGGGGAATCCGATCAGGATTGTGGATATCCGGATTTGCAAGGACTTCTTTGGAAGTACCTTCGGTTCTGTTCGAGCCCGGAACAGACTTGTATGGATAGTATGTCTGACATTACAAATTGAGATATAAAGCCGATTTCTTTCAAATATATTTCTGTTGGTGGCGGAGAATTTATTTTTTTAGCTTAACACCCTTCTCTGAGACGTACGAGCTCAGAGGTTATATAGTTGAAGGTTATCAGCAATATATTCCTAATTTGGTAATGTGACATACTGAGTGTTGCTGTGAAATGATCATTATGTTGATTATTTGTGATAGGATCATTTGTTTGATCATCTATCTTTGTGATCATTTCTATGATCATTTGTTGACCCAAAGCATGACTTTGTATAAAGCGTGTTTTTGTGGACGTGACTTCGTCGGACCTCACACCCCGAAATGGTCGAAACAGGAAAGATGCGGCAAGGTTATTGGGGGTAGCACCCCTTAGGGTATGTACATTTCCTTCTGGATAGAAGTGGTATCATGGTATGGAGCCCAGATACTTAACTTATGTTGATATCGCAGATATATATATATATGATTTTGTGATTTGTTGCTGGGGCCCCGGTTAAAGGTTGGTTACGACCGGGAGATGGCATACTCGTGTCAGTAGTTACCCAGTTAGGGGTAACCCGGCCTTGTGTTGGCAGAGATCCGGTTTGGTTCTCGGGGACGTCCTTCCAGAGGTGTTCTCATGTGGCAATGGGAAGTTCCTTGGCCTGACCATTTGTTGGAAATCCAAAGAAACAATACGAGCCTTGTAAGGTTTTAGTTGTAGAACCTGCTTCCTCAGGAGGTAGCTATAGTAGGCATAATATAATGGTACCTATGCTGGCTAAGATTTATATTCTACTTTCGAAATGATTTACTTCACTATGCACTAGTAATAATATCAAAGAATTCTTTCCTCGTATCAAGCATATTTAACTATCATAAGAAGAAATCTCCTCCAATTCTGCGTTTGCATTGTGTGTGTGGCGGGAGGTCTTATGGTAGTTCCATTTTTAAAAGCATTCCGAAAATTCTTTTCTAAATCTTGTTTATTTAAAATACAACTGTCTTGTTTACTCATACCAGTCCCATGACTGATCCGGAGTTTATTGTTTTCTTTCCTAAACTCTGGGTGCCCATTATTTCCACACGGCGCAGCCTAGTAGCAGGTTTCTGTATTTTGGAGTAGCAGTATTTTGGAGCTCTTATCTTGGAGCTATCTTAGGAGCTTTTGGAGATTACAGGTGTTAACTTTTGGGAGTTCGTTATCATCTCTCATTTGAGAACTTTTGGATATATGTTCACTGTTGTATTATCATGATGTTGTATTTGGAGTTGTAGTGTATGTATTATGTACTCTATTGCAGTATGGATATTATGTTGATGTTGTAACAGTGATGTTATTTATGATATTGATTCTGTTCCGCTGTTTTATATTCATCTAATTGTTGTTATAAGCTCCGGCGATGCAAATTTGATGTTGTTTATTGGACATCGAGTTTGGGTCGTCACAATAGAAAATTATATACAGGCCCGTAGTTAATATATGTTTTCTAAAAAATTTAAAGTTGTTTTAGAAATGTAAATATTAAAATATTTTGATTTAAATCTAATTAAAAAGGATTTTTGTAAAATATTATTGATTTTCTGAATAATTATAAGTGAAATGAATTAATGAAAAAGTTAGAAAATTTTGAACGTAAGTTATTTTGGAAATTTGATTTAATTAAAATTGGAAATTAAATTGAATATGAAATTAAGATAAATTTATGAGAATTTAAATGAATTTAAAGTGATTTTATATCATATTAATGATTTTTAATAAAGTTGAAATGTGAAATGAATGAATATTTTAAGTTGAAATTTTGAAATATAACTAAGATTGGAAATTTATGAAATTGACTTAAAGGTGAACTTTTAGTTAAGTAGATAAAAATAAAACTAAGTTATATTTGAGAATTTAAACTTAAGTGTTAAGTTGAAATTTAATGTAATGGATTTAAAATTAAACATTGCAATTTAATAAGTGGATTATTATTAAATATTGATTTTGAATGGAAATTTAACTTTATAAAATCATGAACTTGAGGAAAATTAAATGATGTTTATAAATGTGAAAATGTATGATTTTATAAGTTAAAAATGTTTTAAATAAAAATATAATTGTTGAGAAATTATATTGAATATTTGAAGTTAATTGACTGCGTTTTTGAAATGCTATTAATTACAATGTAAATGATTTTACAGCATTTGAAAATGCTGTAGTTGATGATAATGAACTAAAAAGCTAAATTAAATTAGAAGCTATTATAGAAATTTTTGTAAGTGCTATAATTTTTGAATTTAACTAAGTTTATTTGAAACTTAAGTAAACCCTATTACAACATTTTAAAATGCTGTCTTTTGTTAAATTGAACTGTTTTGAATGTAACTTTCCGTAGTGTTTTCTAAATACTGCGAAAAATGAATTTTCACTGTTTTGATAAACTTAAGTGAATAAATGAACTTTGGAAGTTAAAATTTTTGGCAATTTAATAATTTAATTATTAAACATAATAACTTCATTTAATGATTAAAAATGATTTTGGAACATAAACTGTTTTGAAATATGAATTGAAATGGCATTTTAATTTGAATAAAATGAATAATGATTTGAAATGAAATGTGGTTTTGAAAAGATATGATAATTTGGTATATTAAAATGATTTGAAATGTGGTTTTGAAAAGATGTGATATTTTGGTATATTAAAATGATTTGAAATATGGTTTTCAAAAGATATGATATTATGATATATTAAAATGATTTGAAATGTGGTTTTGAAAGGATATGATATTTTGATATTAAAATGATTTGAAAAGAAGAACTGAAAGATATGATATTTTGGAAATGATTTAATCTTTATTTTGATAAAGATTTGGGTCGAAATGATACTTTATTTTGAAGTATAAAAATATGGTTTTAAAGTTATAACTACGGGTTATAATAACGATTGGTTGTTAAAGAGACCGGGATCAGATATTGTCTTATAGCCGGCCAATACCGAAAACGACTTTAACAACTGTGTACGCGGTGGAGATTCCAGAATGAAGTAGGATTGTAGCGACGTTCTCGAGGTATATTACGTGGACCCAACTCCCGTGAGTTGGCATATATGACTAAAACAGGAGCTATACCGGGCTACACAAAAGGTCGCACCCTTTCATCGAGCATGCTCCATCAGAAACCATTCTATTACTTTGTGATTCGATACGTGGCGCCACTTTGATTCGGGGGTATTTTTCGAGGTGGGCGGAAGCTGCTGGCTTGCCATCACCACTGGTTCGGGAGTGCAAATGGTGTATCCACCTGGCGTTGCCTTGCGTGCCGTGTCATATCCTTATATCGACCCCACTACGATTTTGGTTTTAAAGATCCGACCGCGTTAAGGTTCACCATCCTCTTAACGCTGTTTCCTATATGATTATACTTTACTGATTAGACACTATTGTATATAGCGCAATATACTACATAGTAAATAGTTTAACGGATCCTTAGAGGATGGGCGGTCCCAAGCATCTTCTAAGTTACTTGTACCTTTACTACAGTTCACTTGAGTTGGTTTACATTGTATAAGTATGTATGTCTTGACTCGAGTGTTTGTATTTTTATTTACGCTCGGGTCAGCTTGAGTTATTCCTAGATTTGGATTCCGCTTTTTAGAGATTGGAATCGCTGGAGATATCTGCTTATCTAGTTTTATCTATTCCAGTTCTGTTGTTCTATTCAGCTTATACTTGGTTGTCATCTTGAGACTTCTGTTGTACTTTATTTTCTTCTGTTGTATTTTATTTAACTCTGATATTTTATAGTAGCTTCATGAACTACTATCTCTTTTACTTCCGCTGCATTATTATTACTCTGTGTCTGTGATCTGTGATTTTTATTTACTGTACATTCTGTGGTTTGCCAAATTTTATTTACAACGCGGTATTTTGAGCAATTCAATTCCGGCATGAGTGTCTACCTATACACTTATAATGGATGCGAATGGTTGAAAATACCTGGTTGTTACACTACCAGTGTGATAAGTATGTAGATGTTTTTCAAGTATTGAAAAGAGTATAAGGAGTATGGGAATATATATTTTGTGAAGGTATTTTTAATCAAATATTTGAAAAGAGATTTTAATTAATGAAAGACAAATTAACAGAGGCTTAGTGGAATCCATATGGAGTTAAATCTGGGTTTGTTTGTTTGTTTTTATTTGATAGTTAAATAATAGAGTATCAAATCTCGGTCAAAATATAACTCTGGAAATATCTGCGGGAAATACGGGGATTATATGGCATAGTCATCTTTGATGATGTTATACTGTGCAAACAAAACTCGTTTTGTTCTCCTAGGACTGATGATAAGGAAATTTATATGCTTAAACTGTAACACCCCATATCAGGAGGCCAAAAGCTAAGCACTGTGATGTTGTAGTCATCTATAGTATTAACTTCTGGTGACAAAATATGGTAATTCTTAATGGTATCCAGAATGTGAAAGTCGCATGAATATGAACAAAAATCATCATATATTAAACAGCTTTTTGATTACATTTCACAAAACATGTTTCATATCAAATTACATAATCCCATTATCATTTCCCAAGTTAAGATCAATATAATTATTGCATAAATACGCCAAGAGTGACATACAAAGATGCAACCATGGTTGATCGGAGTACTAAATAGTCATAAATGACTTAATACAACATAGCAGAATAAAACAAAAATTCCTAAATAGGTATCCTAGCCAACTGCTTGTCTCCGAAAACTTTAATCGCCAACCTACTAAAACCTATAAATCATAACCCTCTGCCTAGTCAAATAAATTTTGAGCACCCGAGAGTTTAAGGGGAAAAACATAAACTTCGAATCATACAAGAAGCCTGGTGTGAATAATACCATACATCTCAGTTATTTGATATTAAGTGAGACCATGGCGCTTAGCGGAACTAGTGTCCCCCCACTAATGTCATTTCTCAAAATATATCTTTTTGCAAATCAAAATCCTGCAACCAAACAGGTTAATCAAACTGAATATATCAATAATAGCAATATCATATTTGCTCAAAACAGGTAATAAATGGACCATATGTCCAGAAAAACTGTAGTCTTGTTTGGCTAACTACTAACCTTCGGCTGACCCAGGCCTACCAAATAAACTAAACAAATTATCTAGCACCGGATAGACATACTTCTGGATGATCTGTCCTTACCTTACTTCTCTAAGGGTCAACTGATCCTAATAGTTTTTCGGGCTCACCAACAACCTATCTTTCTTCTCTGTACATATATTTATTTCTATGTGTAACCAACATTTAAGTTTAACTTGTGGCTAAGCCCTACACATTGGAACCTTGGACTAAATTAGCTAGGACTAATAGCTAATGGTAGGGTGCGACCCTACACTAGTCCCATATGGTCTTCTAATCGACGACATTTTCTTAGGGTTAACTAGGCTTTAAATTTTCCGTGAAAACCTTTTCAAAATGATTTAATCCCTTTAAACCATTAATTCATTTAATCCCCTTAAATCATACTTAAACAAGAGAAACATACTATTGCTTGACTCAAAACTCTTTTCCATGATATATGCATTACTCAAAAAATCGATAATGAAAACATTCAAAACCTTTGTTTAAACCTTTAAAAAAATTCTCTTTCGAAACCATTGAAAGTACCCCTTTCTAAACTACTGAAAGTGCCCATTTTAAAACCATTGAAAGTATCCCTTTCGATATAAGTAAACTACTCTACATTATAACCTTAGGCTGAAAGGCCAAAACAAACCTTTCGAAACCATTCTTAATAACCCTTTCGAAAATGTTGAAAAAACCTGTAATGACCCGAAATTTCCGATCCAGAAAATTCCAGATAGTTAGTGAAAAGAAGAAAAGAGAAAGAAGAAGAAACAGAAACCAGTCACAGAATCCTCACATACGCAACGAATCAAAATATAATATCACATAAATAATAGTTATACAAATGAAAACTATACTTGTCAAATTCTCTTTAATATATATATCAGAGTTACAACATGTTTTACAAACACAGGACAGATAGATTGATAAATCAATCTGATACATATACTATAATATCACTACAGAAACCTCTCCATACGTCCCAGCACTCCAGCACGCCGCCTGAGCTCTAGAACGTCCTTACCTGAAAATCTGTAATACTCGGTCTGACCCGAGCATTACATCAAAGTAACACCCGGGTCAGGCTGGAAACCAACGTGAGTAAACCCATCTAACATGAATACTAAAGCATACAGCTTATATAAACCCAGGTAATTTGAATCAATTTATCATCTCACAAGTCGTTATAGACACTTCTAATATTCCACATCAGTTCTAAGTACCGAAACTTAGATTAAAGGAACTGATTCATTTAATTCATTCCATTTCAACCTATTTATTTCGCATATCGATCTATAAAGAATCGAAGTGGTTTCAGATATTAACTATTACCCGTCTCCGGTCTCTTCGACTCCAATGTCATCTTATCTCAAGTTATTCAAGTGAATACAATTCAACTTTAAACATATGGGTCACAGTAATTCATCATCAATATATAACCACAACATCCCAATTTAAATTAAACATATCATAAACTAAAGCATCCATATCACACAACATTACTTATCTCTGTCTGAGATCTCAAACCATTCAAGGCAATCAATATTATCTATCCCTACATAAGTGATGATTTATTAATCACCATTTATAATTAATTTAAAATGAATTGATTTAATTACCTCATCTTTAATTAATTTAAAATAAATTAAATTAATTACTTCATCACAATAAATCTTGCTTACTTATTCATTAATAAGTTACAAATGAATTGATTAATCATCCTCTAATTAATCGCCCATGATTAATTATCTTTAATTACATTAAGTAGTTAATCCTTAATTAATTATACAAATTAATTACTCTTAACCATTCATGGTAATTAACCTTTAATTACCTTCATTGATTAATTATTCTTCTAATTATATTTAATAATTAATCTTTAACTTGACTATATTAATCAACCTTGATTTATTACCTTAGTAATTAACTTCCTTTGATTACTTATATAAATTAAATCAACCCCTTAATTAATTTCATTTACTAATCTTTTAATTATTCTGTGAAATCACCACTTAATTACTACCCTCAAGTAATTATCCTTTAATTAGTATTCATCAAGTAATTTCTCTTAATTAATTACATCCTAATAATTATTCATAAATTACTTCACTAAGTGATTACATTCCATTAATTACATCAAGTAATTATACTTAATCTCAAAATCAAGTAATCCTCTTTAATTAATTAATCTTGAACTGTATCAGTACCCTTACATTTAACAAGTGATCATATTAATTACATTGATTTATCACGTACAGTAATTAACTATCCTTAATTACTTTAATTAACTAAGGATAATCCATCATCTTAATTGATTACTTAACAATTATTGAACATTGTTTGAAAAATCACTTAAAAATATAAACAAATGATTAACCTATTAAACAATAATTTCAAACCAAACAACTTAATTTTCAAAATATTTGATCTAAATTCTTATACTTGAAACTTGCTGTCAAAACTTCTCCTTGAAAACCCTTTCTTCTTGCTTTTAAAACAGGTAAAACAAATCTACCAACTACTTCCAATTTCATCGGTACAGGCCCGAGTAAAAGTTCCAAGAATACGCGAACAACTGATCACCCCTTCTCTTCCCTCCCTACTTCATATTTCTTCACAAAATCCAAGGATCGACTCGAAGAAAACAACAACTCACCCGAAGCTCAAATACACAGCCTCGACCTTGATACATCGATTACGTGTGCACATGCATAGTTCATCGGCGTCGCTCCGATTCCCAAAACCAACCTTGGCAAGTCGGCATTGTCCTTGCCTTCACTTTCGTCCAATCAGATCGTCCATAATCCCTGAGATCCAAAATCGAACAAGTTGAACCCATAACTGGAATAACTCACAGCTACAAAACACCCTACCAACGGTGAACTCGACCACCGGAGGCTTCACCGGTCCAACCACAGCCTCGCCATGATCCCTTGCTTCGTTTCCCCACGACCGGTCACCTATAGCTCACCCTCGACTACGAATTCATTACATCCTCATCGTCCCCTAAATGGGTTGTTAAACCCTAAAATTCATTCAACCCGCCACCATCGTGACCCAAAAAAACTTAATGACCAATTTTGCCAACGCCGTCCACCTCCAGAGCAACTACGACCACAAATTTGGAATCCCAAACTTCGCCGATCATCAGAGCATACCCGAAATCCAATTTTCGATTAACATGCAATTTCCCTTGATTTAAAAGTTTAAAAAAAACATGATTCCTATGCCTAAATTCATCATTCACAATTTGGACTTGGATTATCAACTCAAAACAAGAATTTCAGAAATTTGAACTTGGACTTACAGTTGAAACAAACCTGTAGCTCTTCATTTTGTAATACATACTCCATAATCCTATTCGAAATTATTTTAAAAATTGAAATTATCATTTCCTGTTTAAATGTCAAGGTTTGAATTTGACTGTAAGTAGATATAAATCTTCTTGTTGATGTTCAAATATTCTGGAACACAACAATATCCAGTAAACAACACTCAGACATATATAAAATCAACAATGTAATTTAACCAAAATTAGATAAAACTAATCCATGCAACCAAGCTTATATCTTTGCTTAATAGATTTAAACACATGCATCTCAAATTAAATCAAAATTGGTTTACTCACCTGAACTATGTACAGAGGAGACCTGAATGTTTGAGTTTGATTTATGAAAGCTGGAAACCTGTTTTGGTTTGAATTAAAACTTGATTTAGAAATGTCTTTGCTTCCAGAAACTTGATATGATAACATATCTTGTTTTGATTTGTTGAGTTGTTCTGAAGTTGATCTCCAGGTTAGAAATGTTGTTGATGATATAGTTGATTTTCTGCAATGATTCTCTCTAGTTTTAGTTTCAGATTTCCCTTTTTTTCCTTTCTTTTTTTTTACATTTTCTTCCCTCTTTTTTTTCAGCCATGCTTTGAATATGACAATATATTTCTTTAAAAAAAAATGAACCAATGCCACTTGTAAATACAAAGTTTACAAATGTCAATGTAAATGATTAACCATTTTACAAATGTATGAATGCAAGAATAAGATGTTTACAAATGTTTTATATTTTTTTTTAAAGTTTAATTCTTTTATATATAAACATTTCCTCTATATATATATATTCAAAGAAAGTATTAATCTTTATAAATTTCTACTTCTAAACCTTTTTGCTATTGTATTTTTTACTTAATAAATGTCTATCTTTTAGTGTCTCATGAAAATTATAAAGAAAGCAAAATGAACCCTTTTTATTAAATCCTTTTTAAAACTTATCTTATATTTAAATAAATGTTTATCTTATGTTTTGAAAATATAGAGTTCACTTTAAATAGCTATTGCAATTTACCATATTGAATCCAAATAATAGCTTTCTAATCATCATATATACACACACACACATTTGTATATATGTGTATACATATATAAAAAAAAATCTCTTCAAAACACTTTTATATTGATATTACAATTTTGAGTAAATAAATTTGCCATTTGTAATTTGCATGCTATACTAAGCTTATACTTGTCATCATACATGTGTTAAAATATTTACCCTTGTGTTTTGAATACACTTATTATTTTAAATATTTTTAAAAATCCTTTTTTTAAAAAAAATTCTGTTTGGTAAATACATTTTCTTAATTTATTCTTATAAAATCCTTATAAAGAAAATATTATATAACTACTTATCATTTAAAATAAAACATACATTATTATTAAATCCAATTTATTTTAAGATATTTATCTTTGGATTCCAAACTCAAATTCAAATTTAATTTAAAATCTTATATATATTTTTTGTAAACAAACACATATCTAATTTGTTCAAACATTATAAGTTTTTCCACTATATAATTACATTAGGAGATTTCAAATAAATATTTATTATCAGATTTACTTATTCAATTTACAATTTAGTATTTCTATTAATTAATCCAATTATTATATCAGTTACAGATGTCTGGAAATCCAGGTTATCACATTCCTCCCCTCTTAGAATCTTTTCGTCCTCGAAAAGGAACGAAAGCAGATTTTATTAAATATTTTAAAACTAGTTAAAATATTCTTTGATTATTTTAAAACGCTTTTTAAAATCCGTATAATATTTCCAAAATAGTTTTATAAAAATACTTTTATAACTCGATGTTTCAACCAGTCCATCCTTGGCCTCATAGAATTTCGGTCATACGTTGATCAGGCGTAGGACTTAAAATCTATAAGTACTTAGCAGACCCATTTTCAACACCCAGTGAAAATATTTGGAAAATAATTTTATTAAAAATATAGAAAATAATTTTTGAAAATAGAGGATATATCTTTGGTGAGAATGCTCTGGAAATCATCACTCCCATCCATGGTCGCAGTTAACCCGATGGTTACGTTGCCGTCCCGACAAAATTCACAGATAACTGTAGGCCTCCGCGCCCCTCGATTACACCATGGAACCCGCTACAGATCGCAGCTACAACTGGGGTTACGTAGCTATCACAGCAAAAACCCATATAACTGTAGGCATCAACGCCCTCGAATTCCACTGCCAAAAGAATGAAACTTCTCCACTCCACTTGACCATAGACCGCAGTCTGCCGATGTTGCGTTGCCTTTCCGACAAAATCAAGTGTAGACCGTTGACACTCATCCTCCACATGATTTTCGCTATGGTCCCCACAGTAGATCGCAGTGACATCGAGTTACACTGTCGTCACAGCATAACCCAAATGCCCCTGTAGGCATCAGCGCCATCGACTTTCGCTACCCAATAATCCTCAGGAACTAGTTTGTCCAGACTCCTCACAGGATCAACTTTAGAACCCTCCCCTTGGGGCTCAAGGCAGCACCACCCGATGGTACTCCTGAGAAGTCCATTCCAAGGGAGCGCTTTTTTCCCCAGAGCCATCATCAGAACATTTTATACTATACATATATAGTATTTTTAAATCATACACCTAGTATGATCTCATACAAAGCTCCTTTACTCAAAATCGATTATTCCAAAATCGTTAATTCTCAAACTAGGCTTTCCAAATTCAATATTGATTTTACCCAGAAATCAAAAGCCTTCCCAAATCCAAAGGTTTCCAAAACCTTTTCCAAAATCCTCATAAGATCCTTTATATATATATATATATAAAGATATATAAAAAAAATTAAAACTTTGGATCATTTCAGACTTGTATAAAACTCCTTTATACTTCAAATATTTTTAAAAACCCTTTTCTTCTAGCAAAAGATTCATCAAGTGGAGTTTTATCTTATATGTCAAAGATATATAACTTTATTTATCCAAAATCAAATATCCAAATTTGATTACTTCTTTCAATATCAATCTCATTCAAATCCGTACGATGTACACATATCATTCGTACGCCATACCAATCTGATCGCTCACTCAATCACACAATTTTACTTCCGAACTAGTATCGTCCACCCAACTTCCTAGTGCGGACTCAGATCTGGTTTCTTGATCAAAAACCGTCATTCTCCTTGCATAGTCATAACTATGATAGAGAATATCCAGAATCAATCAACAACCCATATCCAGGTTCCCCGTCGAAAATCGAGTGAAAAATCCCACTCGGATCGATATAACTATCTCGAAATTCCGTGCTCGAATTTGGATCAAATACTATACGAATAGAATAACATACGTACACCCTACGTATTTATCTTTATTGGTTATTAGCCAAAACAATTTCATTTCTATTCACATTCACTTTGATTTTCTCTCACTAGCTCACAATTGCTTTAATCCATTTGGATTATCATCTCTATTCTTATCTCGATTGGGTAGTTAAACAATAACAGTTTGAACTCTGTCCAGTTTAAATTTAGAAAATAACTTGAAAAGTTAAAGAAATAGATAAGTAGTTGAAAAATAATTACTAATTTATAAAATAGCTGTAAAATAGTTCAGTAATTGTATAATAATTGGAAAATAGTTAAATAGTCATAGAAATTTTAAATAATTGCAAAATAACTATAAAATAGTAATTAGTAGTTGAAAATAGTGATTAGTTTATAAAATAGTTAGAAAATTGTTAAACAGTTTCAACTATAATTGTAAAACAAGTATAACATAGTTTGTGTAACAACCCTGGTTGGAGATTACCCTGGTTGGAGATTACCGTAAATATTAAATCATAATATTCATTATAATTTAATATTTACGGTAATCTCCAACCAGGGTTGTTACAGTTTGGCTTTCAAAGAAAGGTTGTATATATAATAAATAGCTTTTGGAAAAATAGGTTTATATTAAAACAATTGATATTAAAAATAGTCCAGAGTCAAAACCATTCAATTCGCAATCTCCATTCTCCTCAATTCAATTTAAATTTCCTTTACCATTTAAATTGACCCAATTCCAATTTAAATAACTACAATTTCCATTGAAATTGATTCAACCTCAATTCGAGTTAAATTAACCTCAGTTTTTTTCCAAATTTAACTTCATTCAACTTTGATCTCAAATTCTTCTAATTCAGCTAAATTTCAATTGAACTAGTTCCAATTTTTAATTCATTTCAACTCCAGTTTGAATTAATTCCAATTTCAAGCTCCATTTCCAATCAAGTTGAATTATTCTTGATTTCCTCCCAAATTTAATTCAAATTTCATTTGAATTTTATACTATTCAACTTTAATTACAATTCCAAATTATTCAAATCAATCCAATTCAAATTTCCAATTTGAATCTTATATTTATACATCTTCAATTACTATTTCAATTAATTCAAATCAAATTCAATTTGAACCAACTTCAAATTCCAGTTCACTATGAACCATCTCGAATTACATAAATTCGAGTTAATACTTCAATTGTTGATTTAATTCCTTTAAATCAATTTACCTTTTAATCCCAATGATGGATTACCATACTCCATTTCTCATTCATTTAAACAAATCCAATTCACAACTTAAAGATTTTTAACAACAATAGGATGATATCATCTAATTTATTTCAAAACATCCATCCATTTTAAATTTTCGGATCTCAAACCCAAATTTGAGATCACTCAACTCTCAAATATAATCAATCATTTAACTTCCTAAGTTAAATCTTAATTTCATCTTGAAATTTCCAAATCAGGTTGATCATTTCAACTTATTTAACCTTTCTCAAGTTAAACTCAATTCACTTAATCCAGTCAACCTTACCCAATTCGAACTTCCATTTCAAATTCTAAACTTCACATTAATAATCTTTCCATTTATAAGTTCAAAAACTTATCACTTTTGGGTATCATATCTCATTCCCAATTTAAAACTCAACCTTAGAGTTTATTTCTTTTACACACCTGGTTACTTTAAATCTTAAACCACCTTTGGTTTTAATTCAAAACAAATTCCTTTTAAATTTTCAAACAAATCTTGTTTGAAATAGGACCATTTCATTCAAATGCATTAAATAATATTATTTGTTATTTCTTTAAATTAATTACATCATTAATTAATTCCAATTAATCACATTCGATAATTAACTTATTTCTTAATTACCTTCATTAAGTAATTGTCCCTTAAATTACTTATCTCCAGTTACTTCATTAAGTAACTCCTTCTTATTTATCAATTCCAATTATTATCCATAAATTAATCTCATTAAATAAAGTTTAATCAATTACATAAATTAATTTATTATCCTTATCCTGAAACCTTTCCCAAATTTAATTCCAGTTTGGTTGTAATACTACAACCAATTTCCTTAACATAATAATATATATATTTCTTTTATAAGATTTATTTACTTTTGAAATCATTTAAAAACCCTTATATGAGAAAATAACAAGTATGCTCTCTCATATTTATATACTCAACTCATCCTAGGGTACCACTACCCTATACTTAATGAGTA
Organism: Allium cepa; assembly: GCA_030765085.1. Lineage (NCBI taxonomy): Eukaryota > Viridiplantae > Streptophyta > Magnoliopsida > Asparagales > Amaryllidaceae > Allium > Allium cepa. Next base: position 748,290,570 of record CM060931.1, on the reverse strand, counting down.
ATCCCACCAGAGCCAAGGTTCTCTCTTAACCTTCAGCTTTTATACCAAATGTAACGACCCGAAATTTCCGATCCAGAAAATTCCAGATAGTTAGTGAAAGGAAGAAAAGAGAAAGAAGAAGAAACAGAAACCAGTCACAGAATCCTCACATACGCAACGGATCAAAATATAATATCACATAAATAATAGTTATACAAATGAAAACTATACTTGTCAAATTCTCTTTAATATATATATATATATCAGAGTTACAACATGTTTTACAAACACAAGACAGATAGATTGATAAATCAATCTGATACATATACTATAATATCACTGCAGAAACCTCTCCATACGTCCCTGCTCTCCAGCACGCCGCCTGAGCTCCAGAACATTCTTACCCGAAAATCTGTAATACTCGGTCTGACCCGAGCATTACACCAAAGTAACACCCGGGTCAGGCTGGAAACCAGCGTGAGTAAACCCATCCAACATGAATGCTAAAGCATACAGCTTATATAAACCCGGGTAATTTGAATCGATTTATCATCTCACATGTCGTTATTGACACTTCTTATATTCCACATCAGTTCTAAGTACCAAAACATAGATTAAAGGATCTGATTCATTTAATTCATTCCATTTCAACCTATTTATTTCACATATCAATCTATAAAGAATCGACGTGGTTTCAGATATTAACTATTACCCGTCTCCGGTCTCTTCGACTCCAATGTCATCTTATCTCAAGTTATTCAAGTGAATACAATTCAACTTTAAACACAGGGGTCACAGTGTGACGCCCCACCTCTATACCCACACTAGCCAAGAACACTACGGAGTAATGCTGTCGACCAGCACGAAGAATAAGGCTATTAAGGAGAGACCATCTGTATAATTGCTTTTTGCGAGTACCGATATGCCAGATAAAAATATAACTTCTCATCTCAAGAGGAAATCCGACATACCGACACAAACTCAAAGCTACTACACAGTGGCTATAAAGGTCTTCGGAAACAAATATAGAAATAAACATAACACAAATCAGTCGTAGATAATTCATATCACAAAGGCGAAAATAGATATGAATATAACACATGAAAGTGTTCATCAGAGTAGTGGTCAAATAAGATCCACAACATCACAAAAGAATAGATACAAGTGCTAGACAAAAATATGTTTACATCAAGGAGTCTATATCTTAAATGTATACAACAAAAACTACCAAAATAGAGTAGCTAGCCAAAAGATCAGATGATGGTCCGATAAGGAGTCAAGAGGAAGCACCTGTAAAATCTCAGTCTGACCCGAGTATTATTTAAGAAGAAGATAATAAACGGATCAGTCTAGCTATAATTATCAAATATAAATGATATAAGAAGAGATATAATATTAAAACGTATGATAACTAAAAATGTCATACTTCAACAAGTATACATTAGAAAATCACGAAAGTCATACAAAATCTCAAGAATCTCATAGCATCAAAAAGAATATCATATTCTTTATTTAATTCACCAAGCCACAATAAATGACATAAATATCAATGCCAACCGAGAAAGGTGGTGAAACATAAATTCCAGAAATCATCAAATAGAAATCCAGAAATCATAATAAAAGGATGGCCAATCCCATAAACTGGACATCGACGCACCTAGAAAGACACCCCCCATGCACAGTCGAACATTGATGCACCTAGAAAGATACGCCCCATGCTCTAGCATCGACGCACCTAGAAAGATACGCCTCATGCACAAATAAACATCGATGCACCTAGAAAGATACATCCCATGCATAAATAAACATCGATGCACCTAGAAAGATACGCCCCATGTAATGTCTAACATCGATGCACATAGAAAGATACACCCCATGCAAAGTCGAACATCGACGCACCTAGAAAGATACGCCCCATGCATAGACGAACATCGACGCAACTAGAAAGATACGCCCCATGTCCCAACATATTGAGCCGATTTCTCCACGAAGTAAACAAACATAGATGCACCTAAAAAGGTACACCCCATGCATAATAAACATAGACGCACCTAAAAAGGTACGACCCATGTGTAAACAAACATCGACGCACCTAAATAGGTACGACCCATGCAAGAAATGAGACGAAGCTCAATAGAATGAGGAAAAGTCCTCCACATATACAAAGAGACATCGTACATTGCTAGTCTGAACCATAAAATGATCATCATCGATCATCAAGAAGTGTCAATTACAATAAGCTGGTAAATATATGAGTTTAGCATCATGTCCCATAACCACTAGCTTAACTTAAATATTTGCGAACAAATTGTAGATCTCCACTAGAAAATTGTCACAAGAGTTTCAATCGAACAAGTCCAAGAATTAACCAACGAAGTAAACGCAAGCGTTTCATACCACTTGTTTTACTAAGTCGTTTAATTAGATTTCTCATACGAGTGAGGTAAAGGTTTGTATATACTAATAGATTTGGAAAATGGTTTTATAAACGAGTTTGGTATTGAAAATAGAGTTGAAATCATTTTGAGGAAAGAGTTTTGATATTTACTACTAGTATAGAAAACCTTTATATTTTAAAGTGACAAATCATAGAATTGATTGTAGAAACAATCGATCATAAAAATTCACATTCGAAGACGTGAATAAAAATCCAAAGAAATCGATACCAAATCCATCAAAATGGATATTCCCAAAAATCACGATGAAAATGTCATCAAAGTCCATAATAAATGATAACAACAAAAAGGGAATCAATACGAATCGATTAAAGTTGGAAATATACTCAAAAATAGCCAAAATAGGCAAATTAAACAGTTCCAGACGTCTGGTAGGTGTTCCCAGACGTCTGGCCCTAGTATCTGAAAGTATATGTGTTTTCTCCCTTCTATTTTTAATTCCTGGGCCATTTCAGACGTCTGAATTTGATTTCAGACGTCTGGATTATGTTTCAGACGTATGGATTTAGTCTCTGCCTTTTCCAGACCCCTTTTCAGACGTCTGGATTTTTCAACCAGACGTCTGGATTTGGTTTCAGACGTCTGAAATTTATTTTAGACGTCTGAAATCTTCTGCTAGGCAAAAAAAAACAGCCTAGACCAAAAATGGCAAATCCAAACCAAAATGCGATCGAACGAGCGATGGATGCTAAGGATTTATGCCAATCGACAACCCAACACTATAGGCTCTTCGATGCACCACTAAAAACATGTTCAAACATCAAAGATTGGATTTTTAAAGATTTGACTACAAAACACCAAAAATTGAAATATTCACCAAATCAATCCAAACCAAAAGCAAATGAACATAAATAAGTGTTAGGAATTCATACCTAACAACAAAGGTAGATATAGACATAGATGTGAGATAAAAATCTCACCTTTGAACCCAAATCAATGAAGAAGAAGCTTGAAAGCAAAGGAGGAATCAACCACTCTTCAACACAACCCAAACGAGCTTGAATCTATGCTCAAAAAGAAGAACATTCCCAAAGTTAGGTTTAGGAATTTTCTAAAATCAAAGAGAGAATGAGTTGGAGAAGAAGAAGGAGATGCTTACTAATGGGTTCTCTTTGATTTTGGAGCAAGAACTTGAGCTAGCAAGAGGAACTAGGGCTTGGAGTTTTAATTTCCACTCTCTTCCACCATTGTTGCTAAAGCTTGAAGGGTTAGGAATTAGAAATGAAATGAAGATAAGTGGGGGTGGAGCTAGGGCACAGCTGGGGTTAATGGGCCGAGACAGCAAACCAAAGCCCTAAGTGAAAAAGTAGCCAAATTCGACGAACTCCAAACATATCGAAGTTTATACTCAAAAAGGTCGCAAACATCATTTTGAACTCAATGGGGGTGGTCTCGAGTTCCAATTCGACTGTTTGCAAAAGGTAGCTTTTCGGACCAAAATCCGACGAACGGTGAAATATTTAAATAAAATATTTAAATATACAATCGATAAATATGCGGGTTGTTACAGACTCCCCTCCTTAAAGAAATTGCGTCCTCGCAATACTTAAGAGGAAAATAAGAAGTAACAACCATGGAAGCATATCAACACAAAAGAAAATTTGAATCAAGAAGTCCACCATAAAGAGCACGAAGGAGTAAATCCAAAAGTTTTCATTCGATGAATTCTCAAGATTTCTCAAGATTAGGATTTGAGAACCATTGAACTTTTACCAAAAAGAATATCTTTATATCGAAGGCGCTCAGCCTCCGATGCAATGATGCGAATAGAATGTTGCTCAAAAGTCAAATTTGGTGAAACTTCAATCCCCTCAATAACACCGGGCTCAAGAATAAAAATCGGAATCCCTAAGGCATTTCCGTAGTAGAAAGACGTGAGAAAACGTCATGAATATCAGAAAATTGAGCTGGTGCTACGACATAGTATGATAAAAGTACGCTCGAAAAAACTAGAAACTCAAATAATTTGGGACATCAGCGTAGTACAAAAACGGCACGCCCAATGAACCAAAGCCCGAATAATTTCGGAACACCGACGTAGTACAAAAACGGTACGTACAATGAACCGATAAACCGAAACAACGATGTAGTATAATAATGGTACATCCATTGATCCAGATAAGACGGAACATCGATGTAGTATAATAACAGTACATCCGATGAACCGAACACCATAAAAGAACATCGGACGCCGGTCCATAAAAAAATGAGATAAAGCTCAATAAAACGAAGTACATCAAAACGTCTGATGAACTTAATAAAAAGATAATTCCATTCAGACATCACCAAAGAATCAACCACTTGTTGCTTACGACCAAAACGCATTGGCAACACGATTTCCCTTTCGGGAATAAAAGAATATCAAGATCATAAGATGCTAGGAACTCGAGTCAACATGAAGTTCCTTATGAGAAAATAAATATTCCAAGGATTTATGATCGAGATGGAGAACAAATTCATCCTCTAAAAATGATGATGCAAAACTCTAAAAGTAGAAACAATAATCGCGAGCACTAGATCATGAGTGGTATATCTAGTCTCGATAGGCTATAATGATTTAGAAGCACAAGTGATAGCACGTTCTCCTTTGCAAGAGAATGGCATCCAAACCAATACGACTAGTATCGGTACAAATAGCAAAGTCTTGGTTCCCCTTCAGGAATCACAAGAATAAGAGTATCGAAAGGAAGAGTTCTTTTAAATAATCCACTTTCTCGAAAAGTTAAAACTTTCAAAATTACATTTTTATTTTTATGTAATAATCTTTCTACAAAAATTTACATTTTTACAAGTAAATATATCGTGTCTGACTGTCTCATCAAAGCGTTTAGGAGATTCTTATCGATAACGTTGATCAAGCGCATCGACCCGAATTCTTAAAACACTAAATGGGCAATACAATCACAGAATCATATTCTATAGGATAAGTAAGTTTCTCAAAAACTTCTAAGAATATTCTTTGTTCGTTTTAAGAACAAAAATCCAGTTATACTTCTAAATAAATCTTATGAAAAAGATTTTGCAAAATTTTAAATTGCTATTTTCATCCAAAATAAATAAATGCAAAAATGGAATCATCGAGATATTCGATAGAATGCTCGATACCTAAAATGAATGAAATAAGCTGGAAAAACTGAATGACATAATAATTCATTCATAGGAATCATAACAAGTGCGGAATGCGGTAAGTGGAATGCTAACTTCCGCAACTCGTAGCAAATGAAAACCAGTGGTAAGGTCAAACTGAAAAGACCTTAGCACCACACAAAAGATTACTTAGGTGATAATCCTAAGACAAGCTCAAAAATACCGGAAAATTTCTCAAACTACATGAATGAGAGAAATAACACTTTCCTTATAAGTGGGCTTAAGCAATAAAATGATGCCATCAAGTTGGAATCAAAATCATAAAGGAAAAATAGAAATCTTCTTAACAGATTGAAAATGTCAAAGATGAATAGTCCACACGGGACAAAGGATATGGCCTCATAATAATTAAGCCAATCCTTACAAAAGTAAATTCCGAAGTCTAAGTAAAAATCGGCTCGGACAGAAAAATCACATAAAATAATTTCGACATCAATAAAAAGTAAATTGAGTGTTGCGGATCTACCATCCGGATTCACAATCCTCAAAGAAGTCATCAAGCCCAGAAATGTTTAAAGAAGAAGAATCACAAGTTCTTTTGATATAAAAATAATGAGATGAAACCCGTATCAACAAGAACTCAAATAAGAAGATCACGAAATAAAACAATGCCATCAAGGATTGAGTGAAAAATACCTTGACCGAGAAAAGAGTTTCTAGGGGCATGCACAATATTTAGCTTTCTCATGTCCTTGTTCAAAAGTTTAGGACATGCAGATAAAAAATGATCCGGTTTCTTGCGATAGCGACAAGAATGGGGTTTTGGACACATATTCGCATAGTGTTCCTTAGAATTACAATTGTAGCATCCTCCACGATTAGGGATTGGAGTCTTTGCTACAAAAGTAGTTTGCTTCACTCTCTTATTGGGATTAAGGCTCTTGAACTTAATATGCCTCTTCTTGGAAGTCCCAATATCACAAACACTTCCTTTACCAACCTCTCCATGAAGAAGAGTAACATCCACAAGCTGATTGAAAGAAACTTCAAGTTTCAAAGGTAGAACCATTTCGGGGTTCTCACTCAAAGCATAGATAAACTCTTGATTCTTTACAAGATCCAAAATTGTTGAGCAGACATGAATACTCCATCCAGGGGAGTAGCACTAGATTGACCGGCGCTGGGACGGCCTGGTCTAGCCATTTCTCTTCTTTAAGAAAGAAAGAAAGAAGAGGAAAAAGTTATTCTCAAAATAAATATCAAGCAATCTTGATAGATAAAACAAGGAATCATAAAAGAAAGTAGGATAGAACGGTACGAAGACTCGAATAAATCCTAAGGCACAACTCCTAAGAAAGACTTAGGACATGATCCTTGCTAGATTATTCTACATTGTTCCGAAGTTTGGCTTTGATACCAAGCTGTGACGCCCCACCTCTATACCCACGCTAGCCAAGAACACTACGGAGTAATGCTGTCGATAGCACGGAGAATAAGGCTATTGAGGAGCGACCATCTGTATAGTTGCTTTTTGCGAGTACCGATATGCCAGATAAAAATATAACTTTTCATCTCAAGAGGAAATCCGACATACCGACACAAACTCAAAGCTACTACACAGTGGCTATAAAGGTCTTCGGAAACAAATATAGAAATAAACATAACACAAATCAGTCGCAGATAATTCATATCACAAAGGCGAAAATAGATATGAATATAACACATGAAAGTGTTCATCAGAGTAGTGGTCAAATAAGATCCACAACATCACAAAAGAATAGATACAAGTGCTAGACAAAAATATGTATACATCAAGGAGTCTATATCTTAAATGTATACAACAAAAACTACCAAACTAGAGTAGCTAGCCAAAAGATCAGATGATGGTCCGATAAGGAGTCAAGAGGAAGCACCTGTAAAATCTCAGTCTGACCCGAGTATTATTTAAGAAGAAAATAATAAACGGATCAGTCTAGCTATAATTATCAGATATAAATGAGATATAAGAAGAGATATAATATTAAAACATATGATAACTAAAAATGTCATAATTCAACAAGTATACATTAGAAAATCACGAAAGTCATACAAAATCTCAAGAATCTCATAGCATCAAAAAGAATATCATATTCTTTATTTAATTCACCAAGCCACAATAAATGACATACATATCAATGCCAACTGAGAAAGGTGGTGAAACATAAATTCTAGAAATCATCAAATAGAAATCCAAAAATCACAATAAAAGGATGGCCAATCCCATAAACTGGACATCGACGCACCTATAAAGACACACCCCATGCACAGTCGAACATCGATGCACCTAGAAAGATACGCCCCATGCTCTAGCATCGACGCACCTAGAAAGATACGCCCCATGCACAAATAAACATCGATGCACCTAGAAAGATACATCCCATCCATAAATAAACATCGATGCACCTAGAAAGATACGCCCCATGTAATGTCTAACATCGACGCACCTAGAAAGATACACCCCATGCAAAGTCGAACATCGACGCACCTAGAAAGATACGCCCCATGCATAGACGAACAACGACGCAAATTGAAAGATACGCCCCATGTCCCAACTTATTGAGCCGATTGCTCCACGAAGTAAACAAACATAGATGCACCTAAAAAGGTACACCCCATGCATAATAAACATCGACGCACCTAAAAAGGTACGACCCGTGTTTAAACAAACATCGACGCACCTAAATAGGTACGACCCATGCAAGAAATGAGACGAAGCTCAATAAAATGAGGAAAAGTCCTCCACATAGACAAAGAGAAATCGCACATTGCTAGTCTAAACCATAAAATGATCATCATCGATCATCAAGAAGTGTCAATTACAATAAGCTGGTAAATATATGAGTTTAGCATCATGTCCCACAACCACTAGCTTAACTTAAATATTTGCGAACAAATTGTAGATCTCCACTAGAAAATTGTCACAAGAGTTTCAATCGAACAAGTCCAAGAATTAACCAACGAAGTAAACGCAGGCGTTTCATACCACTTGTTTTACTAAGTCGTTTAATTAGATTTCTCATACGAGTGAGGTAAAGGTTTGTATATACTAATAGATTTGGAAAATGGTTTTATAAACGAGTTTGGTATTGAAAATAGAGTTGAAATCATTTTGAGGAAAGAGTTTTGATATTTACTACTAGTATAGAAAACCTTTATATTTTAAAGTGACAAATCATAGAATTGATTGTAGAAACAATCGATCATAAAAATTCACATTCGAAGACGTGAATAAAAATCCAAAGAAATCGATACCAAATCCATTAAAATGGATATTCCCAAAAATCACGATGAAAATGTCATCAAAGTCCATAATAAATGATAACAACAAAAAGGGAATCAATACGAATCGATTAAAGTTGGAAATATACTCAAAAATAGCCAAAATAGGCAAATTAAACAGTTCCAGACGTCTGGTAGGTGTTCCCAGACGTCTGGCCCTAGTATCTGGAAGTATATGTGTTTTCTCCCTTCTATTTTTAATTCCTGGGCCATTTCAGACGTCTGAAATTTTCAACCAGACGTCTGAATTTGATTTCAGACGTCTGGATTTTGTTTCAGAGGTGTGGATTTAGTCTCTGCCTTTTCCAGACCCCTTTTCAGACGTCTGGATTTTTCAACCAGACGTCTGGATTTGGTTTCAGACGTCTGAAATTTATTTCAGACGTCTGAAATCTTCTGCTAGGCAAAAAAAACAGCCTAGACCAAAAATGGCAAATCCAAACCAAAATGCGATCGAACGAGCGATGGATGCTAAGGATTTATGCCAATCGACAACCCAACACTATAGGCTCTTCGATGCACCACTAAAAACATGTTCAAACATCAAAGATTGGATTTTTAAAGATTTGACTACAAAATACCAAAAATTGAAATATTCACCAAATCAATCCAAACCAAAAGCAAATGAACATAAATAAGTGTTAGGAATTCATACCTAACAACAAAGATAGATATAGACATAGATGTGAGATAAAAATCTCACCTTTGAAACCAAATCAATGAAGAAGAAGCTTGAAAGCAAAGGAGGAATCAACCACTCTTCAACACAACCCAAACGAGCTTGAATCTATGCTCAAAAAGAAGAACATTCCCAAAGTTAGGTTTAGGAATTTTCTGAAATCAAAGAGAGAATGAGTTGGAGAAGAAGAAGGAGATGCTTACTAATGGGTTCTCTTTGATTTTGGAGCAAGAACTTGAGCTAGCAAGAGGAACTAGGGCTTGGAGTTTTAATTTCCACTCTCTTCCACCATTGTTGCTAAAGCGTGAAGGGTTAGGAATTAGAAATGAAATGAAGATAAGTGGGGGTGGAGCTAGGGCACAGCTGGGGTTAATGGGCTGAGACAGCAAACCAAAGCCCTAAGTGAAAAAGTAGCCAAATTCGACTAACTCCAAACATATCGAAGTTTATACTCAAAAAGGTCGCAAACGTCATTTTGAACTCAATGGGGGTGGTCTCGAGTCCCAATTCGACTGTTTGCAAAAAGTAGCTTTTCGGACCAAAATCCGATGAACGGTGAAATATTTAAATAAAATATTTAAATATACAGTCGATAAATATGCGGGTTGTTACACACAGTAATTCATCATCAATATATAACCACAACATCACAATTTAAATTAAACATATCATAAACCAAAGCATCCATATCACATAACATTACTTATCTCTGTCTGAGATCTCAAACCATTCAAGGCAATCAATATTATCTATCCCTACATAAGTGATGATTTATTAATCACCATTTATAATTAATTTAAAATGAATTAATTTAATTACCTCATCTTTAATTAATTTAAAATAAATTAAATTAATTACTTCATCACAATAAATCTTGCTTACTTATTCATTAATAAGTTACAAATGAATTGATTAATTATCTTTAATTACATTAAGTAGTTAATCTTTAATTAGTTATACAAATTAATTACTCTTAACCATTCATGGTAATTAACCTTTAATTACCTTCATTGATTAATTATTCTTCTAATTATACTTAATAATTAATCTTTAACTTGATTTTATTAATCAAACTTGATTTATTACCTTAGTAATTAACTTCCTTTGATTACTTATGTAAATTAAATCAACCCCTTAATTAACTTCATTTACTAATCTTTTAATTATTCTGTGAAATCACCACTTAATTACTACCCTCAAGTAATTATCCTTTAATTAGTATTCATCAAGTAATTTCTCTTAATTAATTACATCCTAGTAATTATTCATAAATTACTTCACTAAGTGATTACATTCCATTAATTACATCAAGTAATTATACTTAATCTCAAAATCAAGTAATCCTCTTTAATTAATTAATCTTGAACTGTATCAGTACCCTTACATTTAACAAGTGATCATATTAATTACGTTGATTTATCACATACAGTAATTAACTATCCTTAATTACTTTAATTAACTAAGGATAATCCATCATCTTAATTGATTACTTAACAATTATTGAACATTGTTTGAAAAATCACTTAGAAATATAAACAAATGATTAACCTATTAAACAATGGTTTCAAACCAAACAACTTAATTTTCAAAATATTTGATCTAAATTCTTATACTTGAAACTTGCTGTCAAAACTTCTCCTTGAAAACCCTTGCTTCTTGCTTTTAAAACAGGTAAAACAAATCTACCAACTACTTCCAATTTCATCGGTACAGGCCCGAGTAAAAGTTCCAAGATTACGCGAACAACTGATCACCCCTTCTCTTCCCTCCCTACTTCATATTTCTTCACGAAATCCAGGGATCGACTCGAAGAAAACAACAACTCACCCGAAGCTCAAATACACAGCCTCGACCTTGATACATCGATTACGTATGCACATGCACAGTTCATCGGCGTCGCTCCGATTCCCAAAACCAACCTTGGCAAGTCGGCAATGTCCTTGCCTTCACTTTCGTCCAATCAGATCGTCCACAATCCCTGAGATCCAAAATTGAACAAGTTGAACCCATAACTGGAACAACTCATAGCTACAAAACCCCCGCCAACGGTGAAATCGACCACCAGAGGCTTCACCGGTCCAACCACAGCCTCGCCATGAGCCCTTGCTTCGTTTCCCCATGACCGATCACCTATAGCTCACCCTCGACTACGAATTCGTTACATCCTCATCGTACCCTAAATGGGTTGTTAAACCCTAAAATTCATTCAACCCGCCACCATAGTGACCGAAAAAAACTTAATGACCAATTTTGCCAACGTCGTCCACCTCCAGAGCAACTACAGCCACAAATTTGGAATCCCAAACTTCGTCGATCATCAGAGCATACCCGAAATCCAATTTTCGATTAACGTGCAATTTCCCTTGATTTAAAAGTTTAAAAAAAAACATTATTCCTATGCCTAAATTCATCATTCACAATTTAGACTTGGATTATAAACTCAAAACAAGAATTTCGGAAATTTGAATTTGGACTTACAGTTGAAACAAACCTGTAGCTCTTCATTTTGTAATACATACTCCATAATCCTATTCGAAATTATTTTAAAAATTGAAATTATCATTTCCTGTTTAAATGTCAAGGTTTGAATTTGACTGTGAGTAGATATAAATCTTCCTGCTGATGTTCAAATATTCTGGAACACAACAATATCCAGTAAACAACACTCAGACATATATAAAATCAACAATATAATTTAACCAAAATCAGATAAAACTAATCCATGCAACCAAGCTTATATCTTTGCTTAATAGATTTAAACACATGCATCTCAAATTAAATCAAAATTGGTTTACTCGCCTGAACTATGTACAGAGGAGACCTGAGTGTTTGAGTTTGATTTCTGAAAGCTGGAAAACTGTTTTGGTTTGAATTAAAACTTGATTTAGAAATGTCTTTGCTTCCAGAAACTTGATATGATAACATATCTTGTTTTGATTTGTTGAGTTGTTCTGAAGTTGATCTCCAGGATAGAAATGTTGTTGATGATATAGTTGATTTTCTGAATGACTCTCTCTGGTTTTAGTTTCAGAATTCTCTTTTTTTTCCTTTCTTTTTTTTTTTACATTTTCTTCTCTTTTTTTTTTCCAGCCATGCTTTGAATATGACAATTATATTTCTTTAAAAAAAATAAACCAACGCCACTTGTAAATACAAAGTTTACAAATGTCAATGTAAATGATTAACCTTTTTACAAATGTATGAATGCAAGAATAAGATGTTTACAAATGTTTTATATTTTTTTTTTTAAAGTTTAATTCTTTTATATATAAACATTTCCTCTATATATATATTCAAAGAAAGTATTAATCTTTATAAATTTCTACTTCTAAACCTTTTTGCTATTGTATTTTTTACTTAATCATGAAAATTATAAAGAAAGCAAAATGAACCCTTTTTATTAAATCCTTTTTAAAACTTATCATATATTTAAATAAATGTTTATCTTATGTTTTGAAAATATAGGGTTCAGTTTAAATAGCTAATGCAATTTACCATATTGAATCCAAACAATAGCTTTCTAATCATCATATATATACACACACACATTTGTATATATGTGTATACATACATACATATATATATATATAAAAAAAATCTCTTCAAAACACTTTTATATTGATATTACAATTTTGAGTAAATAAATTTGCCATTTGTAATTTGCATGCTATACTAAGCTTATATTTGTCATTATACATGTGTTAAAATATTTACACTTGTGTTTTGAATACACTTATTATTTTAAATATTTTTAAAAATCCTTTTTTTTTTTAAATTCTGTTTGGTAAATACATTTTCTTAATTTATTCTTATAAAATCCTTATAAAGAAAATATTATATAACTACTTATCATTTAAAATAAAACATACATTTTTATTAAATCCAATTTATTTTAAGATATTTATCTTTGGATTCCAAACTCAAATTCAAATTTAATTTAAAATCTTATATATTTATTTTTAAACAAACACATATCTAATTTGTTCAAACATTATAAGTTTTGCCACTATATAATTACATTAGGAGATTTCAAATAAATATTATTATCAGATTTACTTATTCAATTTACAATTTAGTATTTCTATTAATTAATCCAATTATTATATCAGTTACAGATGTCTGGAAATCCAGGTTATCACAAAACCTTTCTTTCGAAAGATTTAAAACCTAAGACATTCTTCTTTCAAAACTCATTAAACCTACCTTTCAAAGCCATTGGAAACCATCTTTTAAACCTTTCGAAAAACATTGGGGAACCACCCCATTGAAACCTTCACCTTAAACCTTTCGAATACATGAAACCCTTTTCATAAATCGAAACCTTTCGAAAGCATTTAGGTTCAAGTAAAACAAATAGAAACCTTTCGAAACCAACTAAAACTATCTCCTTCGAAAATTGTGGGTTCTACCTTCAACGAAACAAAAGATCATAAAATAACTAAATCAAAAGCACTCTTTTGGATGCTATTTCCTAAGTAATGAAGTGGATGGTGTCGAAACCAACCCTTCGAAAGCATTGGAGAAGCAGCTTGAGTTATAAAACTAAGTAACCCTTTCGATAGCATTACTTTGAAAGGAAAAAGGTGGAAACAAAGGGGTTTCGACCCGTTCGAAAGCATTTACTTAAAACAAAAGGTGCAGCCTCATTCAAAACCATTCCTTTAATCAATTTTACCAGTCGGAAGCTAACCAAGTTGAAAGCAGTCGTTTTGAAAGCAAAGTAGGAACATTTTCATTTGAAAGCAAAATAGCGCTTAGACCCCATCGGAGCCCCTTGGTTTGACCCAATGCCTTCTTCCTATATCCAATTCACGATATACCAAATCATTGATAATATATGCATTGGTTTAGATGGTGATGGAGGCAGAAGTACCCCGTCGGAACATCGGTGCCGAAAGTGGTGAAACTTGTAAAAAGCATGTTTAAACTGATTTTTAGCCTTTTAGAGTAATCTTTTCAACTAACCTACCTTGTTTGTTAAAATATTTCTAGTTGCTAATTTCTTTTCTAAAAGTGATGCCAAAATTTCAAAATTAAGTAATTTAAATAATTTACAAAAGTCCCTTCTACTTTTATAATATATGAAATATTTGAGTCCCATACCTTAAAAAAATTATATATTCATTAAAACACTTAGGAAAATTCTATAAAAATTCTTGTTAATCATTTTTAATATGTTTTCTAACATATCTTAATTTCGGACCCAAAACATACATATATTAGCCGTAAATATTTTTAAACCCAAATAATCATTTTATTACAGGAGAATTAATATTAAATCCGCATTAATTCAGAAAATTGAAATCCATCTCAAAAGTATCATTTCTAAACTTGTTCTAAAATCGCAAGGCATTTGGATATCATTTAATAGGGTTTTCGTATTAAAACATATCATAAAATCTATATGAAACATCATAAATTATTAATAAGCATATATATCTATTTTAGCAATCAAAACATGACAAATAGCTTTGCAGAATAATTCAGATCTCATCCTAAAACCGAAAACAATTAAAACATGCGTTGTAGTCATTATTCACCTTAGCTTTGCGATTAAGGAGTTGAGATTTGATCTTTAATTAAGTTGATTTAGCTTCTTCCATTAGCTTATCTTCCTCTTTCCCTTCTTTAATGATGGCCGACCTCTTGTACTTAATTTTTGTAAATGAACGTATGAAATGAAGATACATGAGGGTTTAGGTATTGGAATGTGTCTTTTCCTATTTTACCCCTTATCTATTTGCCTTACCTATTTCATTTTAGTTTCTGTTTAGTTCATTGGTAATATGGCATGGCTACCCCTTATTAACACAAATCTCAATCCCCTAATCATCACATTATTTAATTTAACTAATTAAATATCCTAAATAATGTTAACCAAAATTAGGGTTGTTACATACTTCCCTCCTTAAAGAATTTCATCCTCGAAATTACGATAAGGTACACAACAAATCAATCATAAAGGCAAAACATACCATCAAACAAATCAGGATAAGCGTCTCTAATCCAGCTCTTGGCCTCCCAAGTATAGTCTCTCTCATCTTTGCTCCATTGGACTTTCATTAATTTTCCCTTCACCTCTTCTTATCTGTTGCGACTATATGAACTGGCTTTCTAACTATAGTCAAGTTCGGCTCTATTACTAAGTCCTCTAACATAGTCGGTGCTAAAGTAGTCTTTGGATCTCAAATTCACTTCCTTAGATGAGAAACATGAAATACATCGTGGGCTCCTGCCAAACTACACTGTAACTCTGCCATATACGTGAGTTTCTCGATCCTCTCTATAATAGGAAATGGACCTACAAATCTCGGTGCCAATTTCCCTGATTTCCTGAATCAAATTACACCTTTCATCTGTGATACCTTGACGAAAACATGACCTCTAATCGAGAACTTTAATTCTTTTCGTCTTCTATCTGTATAGCTCTTCTACCTCGACTGAGCTTCCTTCGTTCTAGTCGAATCAAATCAATCTTCTCTGCAGCTTCCTTAACCAAATCTGAACCAAGAACCAACCTATCCCTGGTCTCTAACCAACAAACTGGAGATTTGCATGGCCTTCCATACAAAGCTCCAAACGGTACCATCCATATAGTGGCCTGATCACTATTGGTATACGAAAACTCGACTTAGTGTAGAGGGTCTCCCCATGATCCTCCAAAATATAGCACATAAGCCCGTAACAAATCTTCCAAGACATTGTTAACTCTTTCTGTTTGCCTATAGGTCTGTGGGTGGTAAGTAGTACTCATTTTGAGCTTGGTACCTAAAATATTCTGTAGACTCTTCTAGAACTAACTAGTGAATATGGAATCTCTATCACTTACTATACTGCTAGGAATTCCATGCAGTCTAATAATATTCTTCATAAACAACTTAACCAATACAGGTGCCGTCCTGGTTGACTTTACCAGAATGAAATGGGCATTCCTGGTTTACCTATCTTGTATGATCCATATACTTTCATTTCCTCTATTAGATCTTGGCAAACCATTTATAAAATCCATAGAAAATAGAATCCCACTTCCATACTGGAACATCCAACGGCTGTAGCAAACCACTTGGCTTCTGATGTTCAACTTTTACTTGTAGATAGTTTAAACACTGCTTCACTCATAAGCCTACATCCTTCTTCATACCTACCTAGAAGAAACTCCTCTTTATGCCCTAATACATCTCTGTAACTCCTGGATGAATAGTGAACTTCGAACGATGGCATTCCTCTAAAACTTCCTTCCTAATGTTTCCTACATTTGGAACACATGACCTTCCTTTCTTTCTCAGCCACCTATTCTAGTCAAGACTAATATTCTTCAGGTCATCACTCTCTGTTCCATCTCCTAGCTTCCTGGCCCGTTTCAGCTAACAAGGATCTTCCATCTATTTATAAGCAATCTTTTCGATCATTACTGGTTGAACTTCCAAACATGATAATACTATAGTTTCTCCACTAGATCCAACTGTTGATCTCCATTGTACTCTACATGTTGCCAATGCTTCCAAATCTCTCTACTCGGCTATCATCGCCAAACTGCATTCTGATGTTTTCTTCTGAGTGCATTTGCAACTTTGTTGCCTTTCCTTTGTGTATTGTAAATTCCAAAGTCATAAGCAGCTAAAAACTTTGACCACCTCTGTTGTCTCGTATTCAGCTTCTTTTAAGAAAATAAGTACTTCAATGACTTATGATCCGCATACAACTCGAATCGCTTTCCCAAAAGATAATGTCTCCACACCTTCAATGCAAAAATGACTACAGCTAACTCCAAATCAAATGTAGGATACCTAACTTCATGCGGCCTAAGCTGTCGTGACGCATAGGTTATCACTCTACCTCTTTGCATTAACACAACTCATAACCCAGTTCCACACGCATCTGTATATACCACCAAATCCTGATTCCCTTCTAGAACAACTAACACAGGTGCATTTTTCAATAAGTGTTTCATCTTTTGGAATGCCTCCTCACACTTATCGGTCCAAACAAACTTCACATTCTTTCACATTAGCTTGGTCATTGGTGCTGTTATCTGTGAAAAATCCTTGATAAATCTCTGATAATATCCAGCTAATCTAAGAAAACTCTTTATCTCGGTCACTGTCTCGGGTCTCTTCCAATTATTCACCACTTTGATCTTAGTCGGATCTACAAACAACCCTTTCCCTGAGACTACATGAACAAGAAACTTCAGTTCCTTCTTTTAAAAATGACACTTCGAAAACTTCACCTTCAGCTGATGCTGCCTCAGCGTCTCCAGCACCACTCTAAGATGAACTTCATGCTCTCTTTCATCGTTAGAGTATATCGGTATATCATCTATAAAAACCAATACGAACCTATCCAAGTGCTCTTAGAAAATTCGATTCATTGAGTTTACAAAGAATGCTGGCGCATTAGCTAATCCAAACAGCATCACTAACCATTCGTACGATCCATATCTGGTCGTAAACGCCGTCAAAGGAATACTATCCTCAGCCACTCTGAGCTAATGAAATCCTGTTGCCCAATCCAACTGGGAAAATACTTTGGCTCCACTCAACTGATTGAACAAATCGTCGATTCTAGGTAGCGGATATCGATTCTTTATTGTCTTCTCATTCAACTTACGATAATCGATACACAACCTTAACGATCCGTCCAGCTTCTTAGCATACACTATGGTTTCTCCCCAAATAGAACTACTAGTCTAATAAAATTCTTTCCTTTTAAATCCCCCAACTACACCTTTAACTCCCTCATCTTGGTAGGCGTGATCTTGCTTGCGGTCTACTCACTAGTTCTGCTCCAAGCACTAAATCTATTCGAAACTTAATAGCTCACTTCGGTGGCAATCCTACTACAAGTTCAAAAACATCTGTGAATTCTCTAACAACGAAAATTCGATTCAACTCGCCTTCTACCTCGACTACACCCAACAAAGCATTCATCTCACAGTTAGGGCTTTCTATGGTATATACAATCCAATCACTATAGTCAGGGTGTCTAAGCGATATTTTCCTATCATGGCAAAATATTCTAGCATCGTACTTACTTAACCAATCCATACCCAAAATAATACTAAACCCTACGAAAACAAACACATGCAAACAAAAAACAAAGATATGACCTATCAAGTCAAACTCTATGTGGTCACACTTCTTCCCAAGTGTCACGTACCCTCCTGTCAGATTTGAATCCCTTAAGGAAGTAACTAAGTATGAGGGTTCTAGGTTAAGCTTATCTACCAAACAATGAGATATAAAAGAATGAGATGCACCGGTATCAAACAGAACGCTAACTGCCATACCATGAATCATAAGCGTGCCTCCCAACACAACTTTTCCTTTTTCCTCTATTGTTCACCTCGAGGTAGCTGGCTCCAATATAAACACTTTTCCCTTTCCATCGTTAGCAGGCTCCTTGCATCGGTTCTTATAATGTCCAATTTGATCATAGTTGAAACACCTAACCTCCTTCTTCTTAGCAGCTTTCTTTCCCTTGCTTGTCCAGCACTCATTGGCATAGTGTCCATTCTTGTCACAATTGTAACAATCCACTTCTAACTTCCCCTTCTTTGCAGCTCCGCCCTTTTGAGCACTTTTCTTATGAAAGAACTTTCTTTTCTAATTCTGCCCCACCTAGACTTCGTTTCCCTTATTTCTCTCTAGAAAATAAAGCATCTCCTCATGTCTAATTATCATCTTAAGAAGATCACATGGATCCCTAATGTAAGATAACATAACCCTAGCAAGATCAGGCTTGAACCCATTGATGAACTTCTAATTTCGCTTAATCACTGTATCAAACATAGCATAGCCAATTGCTAACAGTCGTATCCCCATGCTCCAACTCGGCAAACTTCCTAACCGGAGTTGACTTAGCAATTTCTAACATAAAACTTTCCACGAACCTCCTCCTGAACTCTGCCCAAGTCATATTCTCCTTGTTAACTCTAACCGTCACACTGTTTCATCAAAACAGTGCTGCTTCCTGAAGTTGTCTAGAAGCAAACCTTCTCTTCTACTCATCATTGGCCCCAAATCTGCAAAGATTCTCTCACAGTGAAACAACCAATTGTCCACATCTATAGCATCTTCAATAGCAATGAATGGCTTTCCTCCCATTCGAGCATAATCTCAACTTAGAATAGCATAGTTATTCACCACCGGATTTCTTGATTTCCTCCTCCAACTATTCCATTAGCAACTCCTGCTTGCATCATATTTACAAAGAAATGATACATTGCTCCCATGTCTACTTGAGGGACTCCAGCACCCACATTTCCAACTTGTGCTTGACCTTGGTACCTTCTCGTACTTGTTCTAGCATTTTCATTTGTAGTGGTGCTTCCCCTTCCAAGGTTAACTCTTCTACTTCTAGCATCCATATCTGTACTCAAACCTCGTGAGATACAGAAGAATAACCTAATAGGGATAGGAGACTAGAGATAACCCGTATACTTATATATAGAAAATACACGTACCTTACTATAGCTTTATCCCATACCCTAATCTTACTCTAATTTCTTAGGACTATGTTTTCAAATCATTTAGTTTAAATTTTTTCATAAACCTATGCTCTGATACCAAGTTGTAACACCCCGTATTTGGAGCCCAAAAGCTAAACGCTACAAATGTTGCAATCATCTATAGTATTAACTTATGGTGACAAAATACAGTAATGCTAACGGTATCAATAATATCAGAGTTACATGAATATGAAATAAAATCATAACAGATTAAAATAACTTTTCTGATTACATTTCACAAAACGTGTTTCATATCCAATTACATAGTCCCATAGTCATTTCCCAGGTCTAGATCAAATATAATTATTACATGAGTACGCCAAGAATGACGTACGAAGATGTCCACTTGGTTGATCAGAGACAAAATAGTCATAACTTACTTAATACAACAAAGTGGAATAAAACAAAAACTCCTAAATAGCTATCCGTCAGCCACCTGCTCGTCTTCGAAAACTTCATTCACCAACCTACAATACCTATAAACCTCAACGCTCAGCCTATTCAAATCAATTTAGAGAACCCGAGAGTTTAAGGTGTGAATAGTACTACACCAATCGGCTATCTGATAATAAGTAAGACCACGCCGCTTAGCAGAAAGAGTTTCCCCTTACTAATATCCTTTCTAAAAAACATATCTATGCAAATAAAATCTTGCAACCAAACTAATTAATCAAACTGATTATATCAATAATAGCAATATCATATATGCCCAAAATAAGTAATAAATGGACCATCTGTCCAAAAACTATAGTTTTGTCTGGCTAACTACTAACCTTTGGATGACTCATGCATACCAAACAAACTAAACAAATTATCTAACACAATTATACATACTTCTGGATGGTCTATCTTTATCTTACTTCTCTAAGGATCACCTAATCTTAATGGTTTTTTGGGTTCACCAATAACCTATCTTTCTTCTCCGTACATATATTCATTTCTGTGTGCAACCATCATTTAAGTCTTACCAGTGACTAAGCCCTATGCACTAGAATTTTGGACTAAATTAGCTAAGGGCTAATAGCTAATGAGTAGGGCGTGACCCTACACCAAACCCATCTGGTCTTTTAATTTGACTCATTTTCTTAAGGTTAACTACCCTTTAAATTTTCCTTGAAAACCTTTTTAAAATGATTTAATCATTTTAAACTATTAAATTGATTTAATCCCCTTAAATCATATTTAAACAAGGAAATATACTATTACTTTACTCAATACTCTTTGCCATGATGTATGCTTTACTCAAACTTTGTTGATGAAAACATTCGAAACCTTTGTTTAAACCTTTAAACAATTCACTTTCAAAACCATTGAAAGTACCCTTTCTGAAGCTATTGAAAGTGCTCCTTTTGAAACCATTGAAAGTACCCCTTTAGATATAAGTAAATTACTTTACTTTATAACCTTCAAACGAATGGCCAAAAAATACCTTTCGAAACCATTCTTAATAACCCTTTCAAAAACGTTGAAAAAATCTTTCTACTGAAAGCTTTAAAACCTTAGATATCCTTCTTCTAAAACTCTTTAAACCTGCCTTTGAAATCCATTGGAAACCTTCCTTTAAACCTTTCAAAAATATTGGGGAGCCACCTCTTCGAAACCTTCATCTTAAACCATTTGAATGCATGAAACCCTTTTCATAAATCATAACCTTTCAAAAGCATTTAGGATAAAGTAAAACATGTGGAAACCTTTCGAAACTAATTAAAACTATCTCCTTCAAAACCTTTGGGTTTTACCTTCATCGGAACAAAAGATCATAAAATAACTATGTCGAAAGCACTCTTTCGATATCTATTTCCTATGTAATAAAGTGGATGGTGTCGTAACCAACCCTTCGAAAGCATTGGAGAAGCGGCTTGGGTTTTAAAACAAAGTGACCCTTTCGATAGCATTGCTTCGAAAGGAAAAAGGCAGAAACAAAGGGGTTTTGACCCCTTCGAAAGCATTTACTTAAAACAAAAATAGCAACCTTATTCGAAACCAGTCCTTAAAACAATTTCATCCAGTTGAAAACCAACCAGGTAGAAAGCATTCCTTTCGAAAGCAAAGCAGGCGCATTTCCATTTGAAAGCAAAATAGCGCTTTGACCCGATCGGAGCCCCTTGTTTCAACCCAATACCTTCTGCCAATTTCCAAATCACTATGTACCAAATCATTGATACTATGTACATTAGTTTCAATGGTGATGGAGGTGGAAGTGCCCAGTCGGAGTCTAGGTGTCGAAAGTGGTGAAACTTGTAAAAAGCATGTTTAAATTGATTTTTAGCTTTCTAGAGTAATCATTTCAACTAACCTGCCTTGTTTGTTAAAATATCATTGGTTGCTAATTTCTTTTCTAAAAGTGCTGCCAAAATTTCTAAAAGTGCTGCCAAAATTTCTAAAGTAATTTAAATAATTTACAAAATTCTC
Source organism: Allium cepa (assembly GCA_030765085.1). Taxonomy (NCBI): domain Eukaryota; kingdom Viridiplantae; phylum Streptophyta; class Magnoliopsida; order Asparagales; family Amaryllidaceae; genus Allium; species Allium cepa. Next base: position 748,268,129 of record CM060931.1, on the reverse strand, counting down.
CTTCTCCTTTTATAAATATATAAAACATTTAAATCCCATGCCTTAAATAATTTCATTTATATTCATTAAAACACTTATGAAAATTCTACAAAAAATCCTGTAAATCAATTTTTAAAATTTTTTCTAACATATTTTAGTTTCTGACCGAAAACATACATACATTAGCCGTAAATAATTTTAAAACCAAATAATCATTTTCTTTACTAGAAAATTAACATTAGATCCACATTCATTGATAAATTGTGAAAATTGAAATCCATCTAAAAGTATCATTTTTGAACTTATTCTAAAATCACAAGGCATTTGGATGTCATTTAGTAGCGTTTTCACATTAAAACATATCATAAAATCTATATGAAACGTCATAAATCATCATCAAGCATATATATAAATTATAACAATCAAAACATGGCATATAACTTTGCAAAATAATTCAAATTTCATCCTAATACCAAAAACAATTAAAATATGAGATGTATTCACTATTCACCTTAGTTTTGCGATTAAGGAGTTGAGATTTGATCTTGGATTAAGTTGATTTAGCTTCTTTCTTTAGCTTATCTTCCTCTTGCCCTTCTTTAATGGTGGTCGGACTCTTGTATTTAATTTTTGTAAATGAACGTATGTAATGAAGACACATGAGGGTTTAGGGTATTAGAATGTGTCTATTCCTATTTTACCCCTTATCCGCTTGCCTTACTTATTTCATTTTAGTTTCTCTTTAGTTCATTGGTAATATGGCACGGCTACCCCTTATTAACACAAATCTCAATCCTTTAATCATCACATTATTTTATTTAACTTAACTAATTAAATATCATAAATAATGATAACCAAAATTAGGGTCGTTACATAAACGGAGAGGAGGTGATCACCGCCCTTATGTATTGTCTGATTATTTCCAAAAGAACCGATGTTGGGTTTACCAGAAACTATCAAATTTTGGTTCGAAGAGACCGGGATCTATAAGTATGAATTATTCGAAAACTACTTCGATCCAACTCAAGTGTCGTATAAAAGACATATTGAAGATGATGGAATCAAGATGGGCTCTTTAAAGTGCAAGGGCTGCTTGCTACTAATCTTGAGAGTTATTCCAAAATGGATGTAGTAGAAGTAGTTCTTTTGATTTCTTCATATCTCGAACAACTTATATGGATAAGTGTTGGCATTGCATTGTTACAAGGAGGGTAATGTTAGCATTTCAAGTGGGAATTGCTAAGAGAGGAAAAGGTTAATTATGACTTCAAAAGCCTTACATCTCGATAATGACCAAAATAACGGATATGCTTCAGAGCTATATGGTTTGCTACCATTAGGAGTAGTCATTCCTCGATTTATAATCGATATTTACGGATTTGCTATGCATGTGGAACTGGGGACATGGCTGGTGCACACTGTTTTTGGAGCCTTGGTCCTAGGGAATGATATAATCCTGCCTGTCATGTTAAAAGGGAAGCTGTCTCTAATTCGTAGGGGGTCCACGTGAGGCCCTTGGAACATTTTCAAGAGGTGTACTATGGCAAGCGGTACCCCAGTAGCCTTGTTATTGATGGATATCCAATCATCAATATATACAATAAAGACTTATTTGTGCCTAACTATGCTAGAACCTGAGATGCAAGCATTCCGGCTATATTCGTAATTTACTTTAAACCCCTAAACATTATTATAATATCGCTAGATTTTCCATAAAATGTTTTGGCCATCGTAAGGTAAAAATTTGTTCACGCTTATGTGCGGCGCGGTCATATGAGATACTATAATGACCCGTATTTTTAACTATTTTAAATTATAAAATTTAATATGGTTATTGAATTAAAATGATTAGAAATAAAAATTTAATGTTTTATTTATGTAATTTATTTGAACATGAACTTGAATACAATTTTGAAATAAAAAAAATTTGAAATTTCTAGAAGCATCACGTATTGAAATGAAATTCTATATATTGACTATGTTTATAATCAATAATTAGAGTTGAATAATAATGTTAAATTATTTAGATGAAAAATAAAATAATTATTGATAACTAAAATTCATTTGAAACTTAATAATTATTAATGTAATTTATTGGATAATTAAATTGCTTAAACTTAATATTGGAATTATTTAATTAATTGAATTCTGAATTTAATATGAATGAAAATGATGTCAAAAGTTGATTTAAACTTTATTTAAACTAGAATGATGATATTAAACTTTTAAAATTTAATCTAAAATGAGCAAATTTATTTTTAGAAATTTCTCGTTTTAATTGATGAGTAAAAATAGCCATTTTGATCATTGTCTTGGGTTTCGACGAAACCATTTTCATCGGATCCGTAATAGTGAATTATTTTAGGATCTCAAGTTTTGTAGCGAACGGACTTATTGTTTGGCCGTACGAGCTTGAAATGCGTAGAAATTAACTAAAGGAATTCGATTAATGTTATTTAATTTTGAAAAGCTATCGTTAACCAGATTTCTTGTCAATACCCCAAAGTAATGCAAAGAAAGATAGATAGTCTTTTGAAGAATAGTGGGTGCGATTCCCTTAGGGACTACCTTTCAAATTAGCTTTATTTGTTGATAAATCTTGGTCCAAACCTTTGATGTCATCGAAAGGTATAGATTCTAGGTTAAGTAATCTTCCAACTTTGTTGAGCTAGTATGATGTCTTCTGCAAGGGTTTTTTTTGTTTAGGTTGAAATTCCCTAAATTAAGTCCTTAAAAGGTAGGCTTCAATCTTGTCAAAGGTTTAGGAGATAGCTTTCTATGGATTTAAGCAAGAAATCATATACCTTAGTGGATATGAAGTAGTATTCGACCTTGTCGAAAGGTTAGACCAATAAGTTTATAGCTTCGAAAGGCAACAGGTATTATTAGAGCATAATGAGCTATCGACCTAGTCGAAAGGTTTAGGCTGCAAAGCTAATTGGTTTTGGAAGGTTACAGTGAATGTTGTGCCAATTGAGTTGTCAACCTTGTCGAAATGTCAAGATATAGGGTTGATAGCTTCGAAAGGTTTCGGTTGATATTTGGGTCAGAGGTGTTGTTGACCTTGTCGACAAGAACCTTTTGATGAGATTGGACTTGGAAGATAGAAGTTAATCCCATAAAGATTTCAGTAAATATAAAAATAACCAACAAAGCTCAAGACTTCCCTTTATTCATCCAGGTAAGCTTCATCTCATTAAATTCCCAAATTAACAATCTCCCTAATTAGGGTTACAACATTATATTCAAGAAAATACAAGTTTAGAATGAAGGAAATTGGATCCTCTAAACACGACCCCTTGGGTTTTATTTATAGATGTAAGTGGTCCCCCTTTCGACTCCATGCTCTCGATCAGGTCGAATGGTCCTCCTTTTATATGCAGCTATGAACCTTTCAACTTCGTCGAAAGGTTTGCCCTTCATATGCCATAACGAACCTTTCGACATTGTCGAAAGGTTTGCCTTCTTATGCCTTCATGAAAGGTTGCCTTTCTTATGCCTTCATGAACCTTTAGATTTTGTCGGAAGGTTTGCCTTTCTCATGCCTTCATGGACCTTTCGACTTTGTCGAAAGGTGTACCTTCTCCTACCTTCATGAACCTTTCAACTTTGTCGAAAGGTTTCCCTTTCATATGTCTTCATGAACCTTTTGACTTTGTCAAAAGGTTTTCCTTTTACATGCTGTTGTGAACCCTTCAATCTTGACGAGAGGTTTGTCTTCACTTGTTGTTATGAGCCCTTCGACCTGGTCGGAAGGTCTACGCTTCACTTGAATGTTGTTGAGAGTTGTGTTTCCCTTTAATGTTTTCAAAGGTTATGCTTACCCTTGACGTTTTCAAAAGGTTTTCTTCCATTCCTTTGCCTTTGCTGACTTCTGTGTGTTGTTTTCTTCACTCCACCTTTTGACATTGTCGAAAGGTATCCTGGATGTGTCTTAACCGGTTCGAAAGGCTTGCTACGCTTTCGAAAAGATCACCATGGGGTTGCTAATACTTGTTTCGACTTCTTCTTCGAAAGGTAAAAACTCACTGGATACTGTAAGATAGAACCTTCTGACCCCTTCGAATGTTTTTGAAGTAGTTAAACTATATGGGCTGCATCCCTTCGACTCCTTTGAAAGGTTTGGTCTGAACTCCTCTTTATTAGTCTTTGTTGAAGGACCTTTTGACTCAATCAAAAGGTTGATTTTTTTGGAGTAATATTTGCCCCCCCCCCCCAATCGAAGGCATGCTATTGACTTTCCAAGTCAACTTTGTCGAAAGCTAAAATCTTCCCAACTCTTGGCCTTCCCGTGTAGATTTGGGCCATCCATTTGAATCTTATCCAACGGTTGAGAATTTGGGTGACTTTTCTTATAAAGTATGCTTCTTCTCTTTCTTCTTCTTTTACCTGCAATCAAAATTATCGAGCAAAAGTAAAAAGTTCTCTAACACTTCATAAACTTCACTTCTAAAAATCAAGGTAATTCCCAAATTCAAACTGTAAGTTTTAGATTAATCTCTGTTTTTCTCGGTTTTCATTCAAACTTCATTTACGCCTCAATCAAAATTTCAGTTTCCAGATCCCAAAATTGAAATTTAATTTTGGTTTGGTTTGCTAATTTTTTTATTTCGGTTTCTTAAATTAATGAAACTCACTTCTCACTTTGGATTTTGAGGTTGACTGTGATTGTTATTGAAAATCCCTTTATTGGGTTTAGTTCTAATTTCAAATTTTTTATTTTGCTCTTTGTTTTTAATCTTGGTTTCCAATTTATTGATAATTTTTATACCTCTTTCAAAATTGAGTCAAATCAATTTTAGTTCAAATCCATTTTTTTAACAGATTTGATTCGCTTGTCCTCAAGAAAATTTTGAAAACTGGATTCCTAAAAGGGTTTGGGTTGGCTACACTAGGTTCAATTACCCGAAAACTTCTCATGTACAGATGATAAATTTGGCAGCATGATAGTGACCTTTTTTCTCTTCAAAATAGGTTGAGATGGTAATATTGGATTTGCCCTCTTAGCACCTTTCGATCGGGTTGAAAGTTGTAGTGGTGTCAAATTGATCAACGTCGTTGAAAGGTGTAGTGTTCTAACCTTTCGACAACAAGCTCTCAATGAGGTCGAAGACCATCAAAGCTTTCGACTATTACCTTTCGACCAAGTTGAAATTCTTTGACCCTTGAGTTGTCTCTGTCCATCTTTGTCGAAACGTTTAAAGCATATTTGAGTTGAACCTGAAACCATTGACATCAATGGGTAGGATATGTTTTGACAACATTGACCAAACCTTTCAACGACGTCGTCAACAGCAGTATTTTAACTTTAGAATTTTGAATCATTGGTTTCGACCATGTCCAAAGGTATTACCACTTAGTTTTATGTTACATTTGAAGTGTATCCAGGCTTCCATAGAGCTTTCAACGTTGTCGAAACGTGATGAATGAATTAATGTTTCATCTCTTCCTTTCGACTTTGTTGATAGCTCAAGAAATTCATATCATTATTTATTTATCGATGGGTATAAAGTTGATGCCATTGTCCTTTCGGCATTATCGAAAGCTTAGGCTATTAACCTTTCGGCATTGTCGAATGCTTAAACTATTTAGTTTTTGACTTGAATAGTTTTTACCATTTTAAAACTTTATGTATGTTTTCGTACTTAAACCATCTAAGTAAATTTCTTTGTTTAATTCTTGAGTGCTTTCGAAGTTCATAAATAATCAAAGGGTTTTAACTAGACTGTTTTTACCTGGAAAAATCATGAGCTCTCCATAAGTTGAAGTTATTGCTAAGCATTTCTCTATTGTATCTCAAGATGAAGTCGATGCCATTCTTAAAGATTTTGGTATTACTAAGATCGAAGCTATCACTCCTCAAGCAACCGATACCATCGATAAGCCTCTCTAAGGGTACTTTTCTTATACTGCCATCCACATATGGCATAGTGGATTCCTTCCTTTCCTGAAGTTCTTAAGTTCATACTTATCTAATGTTGGAATTTATCTGATTCAACTATCTCCAAATGTCTACACTCATCTATAATCTCTAGAGATGTTGGCGTTGGAGTCTTGACTTCCTTCTCTTAACGCTGAAGTAATGAACTCATTGACCAAGTTGGTAAGGTTGAGTAATCTCAACAAGCAGATATATAGAGTCAACGCATATAAGAAGTTAATATCAGATAGTATCAAAAAATTCAAGGTTAGGGAGAACCGGTTCTTCTTTGTTAAGTGCTTTGCTGATGTTCGAGGGACCTTTCGCCTTCCCCCGTATGTCTGCTCTAATGTTGTCTTTGCTTTACTTTACCCTTTCCATTGTTTAATCTCTTTCTTTTTCAAGCTAATCTTTCAAAAATCTACATGACATTGACAAGAAAACCGTTGATTCTCTAATTGTAGCTTTAAAACAAATTGGGAGCTGACTGAGACTCTTAACCCCTTCAAACTTAAGGAAACACTTTTTGCTGCTATCTGGCCAGAGGACCCTAGAAGATCCTCCTGCTATCATGCGCACTTCAAGCAGCAAGCGCTTTCTCTCCTTAGGCGATGTCGAACACTTCACTTCAATGTCACCTATTTGCGTTGACTCTTCAGGTTTATTAACGGTTTAGATTTTTTTCTCTAGCATTCTTTGATGTACTTTGACTGACATTATATCTGTTTAAATTTGTTGCAGCTTCTTCCCAGGCTATTGTATCTTCTAGTGGTGCTTCCCTTCTCCATCATCTTCTGTCGTAACATCGATTTTGGAGTCTTTTTCTAAATCCAAAAGAAATTTTAAAAGAAAACTAGTAGAGCCTTTTGAAGATGCACCTCCAGCGAAAATTTCTAAAGTCATTGATGTGGAGATGGAGGAAGAGCGCTTGCCTCTTGAAAAAGTTTCAAAGAGCCCAACCGTCAAAGCCCCTAAGGTTAAATCAGCACAAACTCCACCTATTCTCGATCCTTTATCACACATCTTGATCTCTGGTTCTTCAACTGCACTTGAGAAAATGCAGCGGGCCCTGTTGATGGCTTCTTCCATAAAGTCAACTCCTCTATAGTCGTCATCTTCTGCTCCTTCATCGACCAATTTTGATGAACTTATCGAGCTCATCCTACATTCTAAATCTCTTACTTCTTCCTCTCGGCCGTCATTCGCTCCAAACTTGGCGGAAAATTATCACTTCCTTACGAAGTAGCAACTTTTGGTAAGCTTTCACCCCATTGATCTTTTCATCGTTGGATTTCTCTAATAGCTAACTTGTGTTATGCTGTTTGTTGCAGATTTCTAGGAGCTGTATAGCTTTAAATAAACATGTTTCAAAGTCTTCAACCAAATCTTCTAGGCTATAGAAGGAAAATTCTGAGTTCAATGATTAAGTATCCTCCTTGACCGTAGATAACAATGACGCCTCCATAGAATTGGCAAGTTAAAACTTCCCTTGCAAGGGTTGAGGCTAATTTAGAAGCTAAGAGGCAAGCTTACCAAATCACTATCAATGGAAAATTTGCCACGGAGCTAACTCTAAAAGACTCGGAGGATGAAAAAGCTCGCCTGGTTGCCGAGTATACTTCCTTGGAAGGCAAATTCAAAAGGACGAAAGCTTCGCTCAAACTGGCTGTTCATACCCTCTCCGACGTCAAGAAGAAAGTCTCTTAGTTTGTTAATGTCTCCCTTGGCCCAATAATGCTAAAGAAATATGAGGACGCCTTTATGTTTGCATACACTAACAATTACAAGAATTGTCCTGACTTTGGCTTTCCTTCATTAGACCCTGCCTTAGCCGAAAGGGTGATGTGCTAAATCAACAAGTTTAAGTAGGGTATTGAACCCGAGGGTGAGGAGAAAGTTAGAGCAGTCGAAATCCTTTCTTTTGATGTCCACACCATTAACATTGAATCCGACTCTGAGGAGGAGGGAGACGCAGATGATGCTAATAAAGAAATGAATGGTGATGGTGGTGAAGGTAGCGACAATGATGACAACGACGACAATTATGAAGATCCTGCCAGATGTCAGGGCTTTGGAGGAGATAAGGGGATCCTTTCAGAGCTCCAGAAAATGATGGGGGTGACCAAGCTGAATTTCTTCAAAAAGATCTATCTCCCCCGAAAGATTTTCCACCTGCATCTCCTAGGCCTTCTGCTACTCTTGAGGAAGAATCTGCTCTCATTCATACCAAGGATCCCAAAAGAAAGGAGCAGGCCCCTCAGGCTTTCATTCCAGTTTCTCAGGTATGGGATTCCCTATTTAAACATCTTTCCCTTCGAAAGTAATAACTACTGTAAAATAATTCATTTTAGATAAGGAGAAAGTCTTAATTTCCCTATAAAACAAAACTTGAAAGGTAACAAGAAGAAATTAACAAGTTATATCGGGAATTAGGCAGACGGAAAAAGGAGCATAACATCCTTTCTAAAAAGTATCACAGTCTTGACCAGAGCTCTTTTGTCATGGCATCTTTTTAAAATCATAGGGCTGCTCCATTATTAAAAAGGGCGTGTCTCCGATACGATGCTCTTCTAGAGGAGAACTAAGAGTTGATTACTTTATTTTAGATGATGATTAAAGAGAGGTACATTTTAGTTAATTTCTTGTATAAAGTTTATTGTAGACATTCAATTATAGATTTTTCATACTTAGGTAAATTCAGCGAGGGCTTACTCACGCGTTTCCACCAAAGATGTCTAGATGAACATGGATCTGACCCGCATCCCGGAGTTTGTTGGAACTTACTGCGGGTCAGATTGATTCCTCTAGATCTCCTTCCTGAGAAGCTTAAGTACTATAAGGATAAATTTGTTTCTGAGTTTTTCTCCAATCTGTTTTGTATAAACCAGATGATTGATTTTAAATGGGTAATAATTAATTATTTTTAAATATTTGTTTTAGCTCTATTTCCTTTGTGCTTAGCTTCTCTTTTCTATATTATTTCAGAATGTCAGATCTTTAGGTCGACTCATCCCTAAAGACCATTTAAGCCAATATGTTAAATTGAGAAGGTTTTATTCTGAAAATGCATCAATTTTAAAGACATAAAAATTAGTAAGATATTTCTTTCTTCGAGATTTACAGAAACTGTACTTGGAATACCCTACCTTCGTTTCGACTTCCTTAGAAATGAGAAGGAAACTTTCCTTAAAGAGATTAGAACATTCCACTCTAAACTAATCTGCGGTCGTGATAGTCCCACGGCTGGGAATTGGGACTATAGCAAATGTCTACCGGTCATAGCCCATGAAGGAGTTACTATGCCTTTTGATTCGACGGTTGTGCCTTCAGCTAACTCCCGAGATAAAGTTAGAAAAGTAGTTTACCAGCTTTAAATGTAATCAAGTTGTTCATTGAACCTTTTTAATTTCATTGTTGTTTGGGTTGTTGTAACATCTCGCCTTTCCACACACTTTAAATCGACACACGTGCCAATTCAAACCATACGGAAGGGCGGATTGTTTGGGGTAAATAAGAAAAAAACAGAGAAGAGAAAAAAAAACTAAACAGAATCTCATAGCGGAAGGATAATATAATAATAAATATACAGTTCATAAAACTGTTTACAAAACATTTGATTCTTATTTATACAATAAATATCAGAGTTCACATACCAATAAATATCAATGCAGCGGAATTAAATAGTGTAGTGGAATAATATAGTAGATAGTAATACTACAAATCTTCGTCTTCGTCCTCCAGAATAAAATCTTCAAATCCTGAAACGCTCGGACTGACCCTAGCGAATTAGAAAAGACAAAAACACTCGAGTCAGAACTAAAAGATCTTATGTGAGTTAAATTAACAGAAATAAATATGAGTGCAGTAACTCAAGAGATGCTCGGGATTTACATCTCCCGAGGATCCGTTAAACTATTTACTATGTAGTATATTTCGCTATTATAATAGTGTCTATAGTAAAATAAACTTACTTTAAAATAGCGTTAAGGCTTTACATTTTCCACCTTAACACATAATATATTCCCATAGTCTATACAGTACCACAATCTCCTCCGTACTGGGCGTCGTAAGAGGGCACTCCATAGGTATGGTACAAAACCAAAATCGTATAAGGCGCGCTAGGGTAGGTGACACGGCACAACTAGGCAATGCCAGGGTAGATATACCAATTATGCTTCCGGGTCGGTGGTAACACGTAGCGCGCAGCTACTGCCCACCTCGAACAAACTCCCCCAATCAAAGAAATAAAAAGTGAAGGTGGCCACCGAATCAATCCAAAGTCAGAGTATAGTATCGAAGGGAAGTGTCCGATCAAAGGTGCTACCTTATTAACCCGTCAATCGCTCCTGTTTTAGCCACCTTATGCCAACTCACGGGATTTGGGTCCACGTATTTACCTTATAGGAAACGCCGCCACCAACCTACTTCATTCTGGAATCTCCACCGCGTACACGGTTGTTAAAGTGGTTTTCGGAGTTGGCAGAGAGTATGACAACTTCTGATCCCGGTCTCTTCAACAACCAAACGTTATTATAACACCGCGGTCTTTAAAAATAGTTTATACTTTAAACCAGAATATAATTATCCATTTCAAACACATAAATACGATATCATTTCCATTTTCAAAACAAACTCATTTTGATATTATTTTTGTAAAACCCAAATCAATAATATCATTTTATTTCAAATATATTTCTTTTCCAAAATCATACTGCTTTAAAATTTATAATATCTGGAAACCAAACATTTGGATTATAACTTTCAAAACATAATACTTCAAAATTCATAGCTTTAAAACCATAACTTCTAAAACTTGAATGATTTGGATATTCAAACAGTATATAGAGTAAAATGGTTTGAGTTTAAAATTACTTTATAAAATAAAATACTATCCGCGACTTTACAATTTTATTCATTTAAAATTTAGTCTAAATCCATAAATTTTAAATTCACTTTCAGTTAAACAAACCCCTTCAATTTCCCAATATTTCAAACTTGAGTAATTAACAATTTCAAAACTTAAGGTTGGAAATTTATATTCACCAATTCATTGTCCTATTATTTAGTTTGAAACATTCACATAATAATCCATAAATAAAACTCAATTTCTAACAATTAAATATTTCCTTCAATTTATTTATACTAGAAATATTCATTTAATTTATCTTGAATAAAAATCCAGTTATAAAAATCATACCTTTAAAATTTCCAATTTTAATAAGTTTACATCACTTATGGAGTTAAATTTTTAAATAAGCCCAATTCCAAATAAATTTTCAATTTACCTTCCAATCTTAATTGATTTGAACCATTTAAAACTCTATATATAGACAAGATCTTAAACCTGTATTTAAACATATAATATAAATTATCAAACTCCATTTTTTCAACTTATTCATTTTTATTTAACAGATTATACATAGCTTAAATTCAAAATTTTAACTATATATATATATATATAAAATAATATTTATATAATATCAAAATTTAATATTCATTAAACTGTATCCTATCCAAACCATATAAATCATTTTCAAAATAATTATATATAGACCGACGGTGTCTGTATAAAATTTTCTATCCTATGGTCAAGTGATACAGATATTTATCATTTCAATCCGCAATTTAAAAATAAAAATGCGGTTGTATATCATTTCAAACCGCGATCCTGAATGAAATGAAAAAAACATAATAACATGCAGTTTATATAGAACACAACATCCATTCACCCAATATCAATCATCAACCTATTTATTGCAATCATTATCAATTTAAACAAACATCAATAGAACATATAAAACATAACAGGTATCAACGAACAGTTTATATTCAAAAAATAAATAAATAAATAAATAACTGTTTAACTAGCAGTTTATTTGCAAATAAATAAATCTTAACTGTCAATTTATATGCAATAATAAAATTAATTAACAGTTAAAGTAGATAAATGCGATTTAACTGAGATGATGAATAAATTATGCAAAACAGTCATAAATAAATTTCTACTCATATCTTAAATCAATTTAACAAACATAAGAAAACTTAGAAGTTATGAGTGGTTTAAAGCACTCACCTTTGATTTTAGCTCATAAAAATCCAAACAGAAGCGCAAAACTCAACAATCTCCAAATTCAGCTAATTCAATTTCATGTTGTCCGGAATATAAATTTGAATCCAACAGAACAAATCGCGCGTGAATCAAAGTTTATATGCAAAAGATGTTCATGTTACAAGAAATATTATTAAAATAAAAATTAGTACGTGTCAAATATATATATAAATAAACAAATTTTAATACTTACTTTTTCTCAAGATGAGGCTTCAGGAAAAGATTGAAGAACAACTAAGATGAGGATAGGAAGTGTACGAAAAATGAAAAAAGATCATTTTTATAAAATAATGCTTTTGGAGTTGCAAGAATAAGAGCTTTTGAATATGAGGTGTTAGGAGAAACAAAATGTAGAAGAAGAAATAAGATGTAGGTTATTTATAATTAGGAAATGAATTTGGAGTGACAAAAATAAATGTCATGTTTTATTAATAAAGCTTCAGGCATTAATAATAGATAAGGGAATGTACGTAGGAATGGAAAAGTTTGCAAATGAAAGTAGAATTTTGTACGCATTTTGGTTTTTATCTGCGCATAATAAAATATTTATACTTACCTTAAAAATGAGAACGTTCAATTTTGTTTTCTCAAAATGATCTTTTATTTCCATCAAAACACCCTTTTTGTTTAACACAAAATTTGCGTTTCTTTTATTAAATCTATTAATTGCAATCAACGTTTCCTTTCTTTTTAATTGAAACATTTGAACTACATTAATTGCAGTTACTTACAAAGTTAAATTTTAAAACAGACAACTAAAATGGATAAAGAAATAGAACAATTGTCTATTTAAACACGTTTATAAATTTATTGTTTATACACAAGAGTAATAAATAGATTATTTTCCTATTCTTGTAATCAGTCTGTAAGCTAAAACATAGTTCAAATAAACATATATTTCTTTCTTTAAAATCAATCTTTCTGTTTTTATTTTAATGAAATTAAACGTACATTCACAGATGAAACATTCATTTTATTTGATGTAAAATTTTCTTTTTATTAAATCAAATTTTCCCTATACTTTCACAAAACCTATGCTGCTTTTATTTACACCTATTAATTTACAATTAGTATTCTCTCCCCTATTAATTGGAAATTTTCAATTACATTAATTTCAGTTGATTAAGTTTCAAAATGGACTAAATGAATGTAATGAGAAGTATAACAATTATTTCCTATCTAATAGTAATTTAAACATATTAATACACTATTAGCTACAAACAGTAATTATATATATTTCTTACTAAATAATAGTTTCTCATCTCTACAATCAATCTTTCAGCTCTTTTACTAAACTTATTCATTCTTATTCTTTATTAACATTTATTATTATAATCACCGTTATTAATTATATTCAACAACGTCATTAAATACACCTGACGTATGTTGTTATTTTTTTATCTTACTGTAATACATGTTATTAGTAGAAGTTCAAATTAAGATCATAAACATATCTCTTAACATATGTTAACAAAAATAAAATCATAAATTTCTATTATTCTACCACTTATATTCCTTTCTACAATTAGCCTTTGGTATTCCTATCCATTAATTACACAAATAACATAGTTAATATTTGTTTGTCTTTCACTACATTAATACTTCTATATACATCTTAGATTTGTATCAACGGTTATTTTTGAAAAAAATGTGAATCTTGTTAATTACGCGTATTAATTAAGGTTTTAAACTCAATTAACAAAGTTTCCTAAGTCTAATCCTTTTTCACCAAATTTGACAATCCCTAACCATTCGTACTACATTCCCTATAAATGTAATATTTAATAGATTTTATTTTAAATTAACGTACAACTTAAGTTCCCTTAATTGAGATCTGATTCCCAAATTTTTATTTAACATAATAAATTGTATAAATAACCTAAATAAATGGCCACCTACTTACTTTCTTTCATTTATAAGTTTACTACTTACCCACCCAGGTATAAATCCCATACATAACACTAATTAATTCCATTAACACTGCATTATCCAATTATCATAAATTTGTTCAATAAATACTCTTGTTTACTCATAAATAAATTTATGTTTTCTATAAATTCTCATTCACTCTTCCATTACTAAATTAAAAATCATTAAGTAACGTTTCATCAATAACAGTATAAAAATTACTTAACATTTAAGAGGACTTTATTTCAAATAAATTGATTGACAAATAAATTAGGTAATATAAAATAATTGTTATCATACCCTTATGATTTACGCTTGTTCTCTTCTATTTGATTTATAGCCTAAAATAACATAAACAAATTCTAACTCCATAAATAAACTTATTTTATTACCCAAATTATACATAGTTTGAATTCAATACTTACTTTTATGTTTGTCCATATTTAATTATATTCAGGTATAATACTTACCTTATTTCATTTATTTCAGTTTCATTAAATCTATCCAAATTGTATTCGTTTCAATATTATTCCATTCATGCCAATTGCTCACTTAAATTCTAACATTCACTTTACTATCTCAATTTACGTTCAATTTCCATTAGTTTATTCAATATTGACATCCACTTAATAAAATTTACTTCCATTTATATAGTTGCAATTAAATTCAGTTATTATTTCACTAATATATTTTTTTCCAATTTATTCCTTCCAGTATTAATTACACAATCAAATTAAATTAACAAATTATAAGGGTTTCCACTATTTCTTCAATTGGATTTCATTCCAATTGTCAAAATTTATTTTATTTACCAATGCAACATTTAATTTCGAACGTTCGCTCCAATTTTTAATTATAAGATTTCCATTTCTTTCTACATTAAATTACAAAAATCAATTTAAATTAACAAATAAAATGGTCGAAATTTACGGGTCGTTACAGTTGTAATCTGTTACCAAATAATAAAAGATTTCTTAGCTTGATTTTGACTTTATTTTATCTCTATCTTGATTTTTATTCCATTTCTTTTGTTTAAATAGGAGCTACAGTCATCTACGACACATCTTTCACAAAACTTACTATCGCACATTGATGCTATTAGGGAGAGACTGTTGAAAGTGAGTAGAGAAATTGTGGTCAATGATGAAGTCTTGCTTAAGCATTTTAGTGGCAATACTAAAGCCGTGAAATGGCATAAGAGATATTTTCTCAAAAATACCATCGCCAGTGGCCACAAAGACCACTCGCCTATCTTGAGGCTGATATTAAGAAAAAAGATGAGATGATCGCTATGCTTAAATGACAAGTAAAGACTAATCCCACGGTCGATTTTGATCAAAAAATGTCTGAACTCATTTAGCAAATAAATGATTTGGAGTTAATGTTAAAAGATAGCCAAGTGCATTGCAACTCTTTGGAGTTCATTTAGGGCGATAAGACTTTTTCAATCTCTCAAGCAACCCCTCCAAATATCAAGCCTACTAGGTCTAAGCTTCTCGCGGCATAGAAATTTCCATCCATTCTCAACCATCCCCCAGGTTTAGATGATAATGTAGTGGGGAACTGGTATCAGAAGGTAAAATTCGAAATAGCCAAATATTTTGATGAGCAGAAAAAAGTGAAGTACTCCCAGACCATTAATGAATATGCTACCAAGAGCCAGAAGCTAGAGCATTAAAATTACTTGCTCGGCGAGCGCATTTCAGAATTAGAAAGAGAGAATAAAACAGTTTGGGCTGTGAACAGAGATTTTAATCATTCCCTGAAGACCAACATAGATGCAATTGATGATGAGAACTAAATAAGGAGAAAAGAAAAGATGCTCAAGGAAGTTCTTAGCATGGCCATCAGACATGTAGTTGATCCTACAGTTGCAGAATCTCTCGATAGGACCACCCAAGATTTGTAACTCATCTATATGTTTGAGCTATGTAAATCTATCTTGTATATGATTTTGTCGTTTTGTAAATGTTTCATAACTTATGTAAATCTCATAATCTTTCTAAATATCACCTGATTTTCAATCTTTTTCTGTAATGTCACTTTTTGAAATGCTTTTAAACTACTCATTCATTGATTTCTAAACATGCTGGATCTTTTTCTATTCCTTGTCCTGATTTTCCTGAAAAGCATGTAGCAAACAATATTTCTAATTGTTAGCTTGAATCGACATATGTTTCTATACATGTCATTTGCTTAGATTAGCAAACCATCATGTTAATTGTATGAAAAATAGTTTATACTAAATGGTAAAATCTCATTTTTAACCATGATAAGAGATGATCAGGAATGTAATCCTTCCACTTGGCTGGAAAGTTTGAAATTAGCTGACAGTAAACTCCACTTTATCATAGTAGTATATTAGAATATAACCTTGGTTCAATAAAGAACCTGATTCTAAAGAGTAGTAACTATTCAACCCATTCCTCAATATTAACGGAATTTAAAAAATTAGAAAACTGAAGTTCCCTTTCAGGAATTCTTAACAGCGATCTTTATTATTATATTCTTTGTCCTAGATTCGGGCATTTAGGATGAACAGAAACCCAATGATCTTGCACCCAAATTAGGGTTTACATAAGCAGCAGTCTTGATACCCAGATTCGGTTGTAATAAGTCAGCGATTGATAAAAACCCAAATCCCAAATTAAGGTGATAGATGATGTAATTCATATTTGAAAGACCTGAAACCCTCATTTGGTTATTAATTGCTGATGTTTAGAAATAGGAGTTTCGAAACCCAGATTCGGGTAATACTAAGAGGAGTTTTGTCCCACTCTTTTTCTTCTGTCTTCTTTGACATGTATGAACCCTTTAGGTATTGAATATATATATAAATAATCTGATTGGCTTCCTCTTGAGCTAGAACGTCTTAGTCCATGATCGGATATGCTTTTTCTCGATCTTGAACATCTTAGTTCATGATTTGTGAGCCTCTTCTCGGGCTTAGACACCTTAGCCTATTATTTGATGAGCCTTTTCTTGGGCCTAGACATCTTAGTCAATTATTTGATGAGCCTCTTCTTGGGCTTGGATGTCTTTGTCCATTGTTCTCCGGAGCTCTTAGTTAGCTCATCTTAGAGGCTAGAACTAAGGACTTACTCGACCTCCCTCTAGGAGGCACCCTGCCCTGACCCTTTTGCAGTGCATATAGGGGCTTGTTCGGTGCTATATCCTTATCATCTTATGGCATGGATTGAGGCTTACTTCATCCTCCCTCTAGGAAGTGCTTTATGCTGGCTATAGCGTGGTGTGGATAAGGGCTTGTTCGATGCTTTAACGTAGCCATCTTACGGCGCAGATAAAGGCTTACTCCATCCTTCCGCCAGGAGGTTCCTTGACCTGACTAGAGGCATAGCCAAGGGCTTGTTCGGTGCTTTAACTTGGCCAGCTCATGGTATGGGTAAAGGCTTACCCGCCCTCCCTTTATGAGGTGCTCTGCCCTAGCCATCTCGGCGTGGACAGAGGCTTTTCTACCATCTTAGATAAACTGCCATCTTAGGTAGTTTCCAAATATAAGGAGCATTTCACTCCCAACCATGTAGATTTTCTCTTTAGTTTCTCTTTATTGACTTTATCTCAAATTTTCTTTACATATTCTTTGATTTTCCCTTATCGAATGAAATTTATGATCATTCCCTCCAGGGCTATGCAATGCTTAGTTTCATGACCACTCATTAAATGATAATGGCAATAGGATCCTCCCAAGTTTGTTACATTTTTTGGCCTTTTCTTTTGTGACGGCCAACAGTTGAGTTCGTCCTTAGTAAGTAAGTAGACATTATCCATACATGTGGTTAAGTTGCATTCTTTTAGAAGTCTAGATTTAAAGCTTGATTCTTGTGGACAATCCTTTGACTTTTTGCCCTCTGGCCTTACTATTTCATGTTCTTCAGTTGACTTCCTTTCCACTAACTTTTAGACTTCTCATGTTGGAAGTGTACTCATTGTAGTTGGTTGCCACTTATGAGCAAAGGCATTGTAATCATTCATTATTTCTCTCTCGAAGATTTTGCCTTTGGAATAATGCTGAATTGTTCTTCACATTTGAATAAAGAAATTTTCACTTCCATTTATCTTCATTCCAAGTGCAAAGATCTGGGTAACGCCGACATGGAAATGGTTTAAATTCCATTTGTTGGGATCACAAGTTTTCTCTTTTTTCTGATTTATAATTCTAATAGATTTCAGCCTTAGTCTTTGCTCTTCATCTTGATTGTAGTCCTTTATGATTACGTGGGAGAACCTTGTTAAATGTGGTCCAGAAGATCCTTGTTTG
Organism: Allium cepa; assembly: GCA_030765085.1. Taxonomy (NCBI): domain Eukaryota; kingdom Viridiplantae; phylum Streptophyta; class Magnoliopsida; order Asparagales; family Amaryllidaceae; genus Allium; species Allium cepa. Next base: position 748,249,934 of record CM060931.1, on the reverse strand, counting down.
GATCACTTAATTCTTCTAGTCATGATTTTCCAAAGCAGGTAAACTTGAATTAGGATTGATCAACATGGGGTTTGAGAATAGTGGTGTTAGGGGTTTATCCAAATCGGAGGTTCAAGCTCTCCTTCTAGTGCCAAAAATGTCAACAAGATTTCTTGTCAACATTCCAAAGTATTGCAAAGAGAGATGAATAGTCTTTTAGAGAATAGTGGGCATGATTCCCTTAGGGGCTATCTTTCAAATTAGCTTTATTTGTTGATAAATCTTGGTGTAGACCTTTCGATGTCGTCGAAAGGTATAGATTCTGGGTTAAGTAACTTTCTGACTTTGTTGAGCTATATGAGGTCTCCTGCAAGGCTTTTCTTTTGTTTAGGTTGAAATTCCCTGAATTAAGTCCTTAAAGGGTAGGCTTCAATCTTGTCGAAGGCTTAAGAGATAGCTTTCTTTGGGTTTAAGTGGGAAATCATATACCTTAGCGGATATGAAGTAGGATTCGACCTTGTCGAAAGGTTAGACTATTAAGTTTATAGCTTCGAAAGGAAACATGTATTATTAGAGCATAATGAGCTGTCGACCTAGTCAAAAGGTTTAGGCCATAGAGCTAATTAGTTACGGAGGGTTACTGTGAATGGTTAGGGCGGCTCAGCGATAGTTCGATTATTAAAATAAAAAAGGCAGATCCGAACGAAGAAGAAGCCGCGTGTGTGTTGTCTGGTAGTAGCGAACAGAGAAGATGGATTAGGTAATATTAGTTCAAGTTAATTAAATTGTTAATTATATTTTAGTTTGAATCGATATGCTAATTTATTCGTATATTGTTCGTACGAGATCGAATTTGAGTCTCGTCTTTTGCATTGCGACTGTATCATCATTGTCAACAGCTTAGAGTAGAAGTGGAATTTATTTGAAGCTATAATATTTTCAGTTTCAAATAAAAGGTGAGTGTTTTATATGCTCACGAATGACTAAATAGTCTTTGTGTCAGTTAAATCTATATTATAAAGTAATTAAACTTTATTGACAGTTGTTTGGTAAATTTAACTGACATTTAAATTGATATGAATTGAAATGATAGGAATTCGAATTGACGGCTAGAATTTGAATTGCGAATTAAATTGCTGGTAAAATTCCTGATTATTGAAAAATGGTAAATTTTGGTGATATTTTGACAGTTTTGGATGTTGTTTATGATGAATGTTTATTGGTTAATGGATTGGATGATTAGATGTTGATTTATTTTGTATATATCCGGTTATCACCCTATAAATTATTGACTGTACAGAAAACTATAATTTGAATTATTTCGAATAAATTAAGAAATAGGTTGAAATGACATATGCCTACGACACTTTGATTTGGATTGAAATGATATGTATATACATCCCTGAAATTAAATTGAAATAACTATTCACTAGGCCATAGGATAGAAAATTATATACGGACACCATATTGGTTGAATTTAAATTCTTGGATTTTAATTTATTTAAATGATTTCATTTTTGAAAAATAAAATTGAATTGAAATATAGAAATTTAATTAATTTCAAATGTGAGTTTTGAAATGCGAAAGTAAAATTTGTTAAACGAAATTGTTTAAAAATGAAATTTGAGATTTTGAAGTTATAATTGAAATATGATTTGAATTTCAGAAATTGATTGGTTTTAAAAAGATTTACATTTTTATTCGAACTTTGAAATATTGCTAAGTAAAGTAATTTAAATAGATATTTCAAATTCAGACTCAGAGTTGAATTATTTTGAAGATTTGAACCTCAAATTGAACATCATGTTGAATTTCATTTAAATGATTTAAATCGATATTCTGAAATCAAGTCGAATCTATATAAATTGAAATGGTTTCAAATTGAGAATTGAATTGAATTTAATGCAAATTCCAATTGAAATTGATATTTATTGGAATTGAAATCGAAATTGAATTAATTTGTAATCGGTATTGAAATTGATTTGAATTGGAATTGAAATCAGACTTAATTCGAATTGAAATTAAAATTGGGTTGATTTGAAGTGAATATAGATTGAATGATTGGAATTGGAAGTTTTGGAATTGAATTAGTTGGTCTTTGAAACTATTTTCAAATCAATTATTTTAATCTAAACTATTTAAAACCTATCTTTTTAAATATTCAAATTATTTGATTTTCCACACTATTTCCCTGTATAAACCATTTTAATATCTAAACCAAATTATCAAACTATTTTAACTTTTAAAACTAGGTGAAATTCTTTTCAAACTATTTTATAAAAATTAAAACTAGTCAAGGTTGGAATTTTTATATTTAAATTGTGGATTTAAATGCGAATTGGGTTTAATGAAGTTATAACCTAAATTGTAATTCGAATTGAATTTTAAAGTAAAATGGCATATCAAACTGAATATGATATTTTGAAGTAAATATTATACTTTGAAATGAAATGATGTTTTAAAGCAAATATGATATTTTGATATCAAGTATGAATCATTTTTCGAAATGTAAAAGTAACAACTGGTGTGTAAAATGACGTTTGGTTATTAAAGATACCAGGGCCTCGTATTGGCGTATTCTCTGTCAATATTGGAACTACTTTAACATTGTGCGTGCCGAAGAGACTCCAGAATGAAGTTGTAGGATTTGGCGTCGTTTTTCGGATTTGAAGGAAAAGAACGATAATGGATGCACCCAGGCACTTGTGCCAATTTGAAATGACTAAAACATGACGACTTGACGGACCAAGCAGGCTAACTACCCTTAGCGGACATCTGTTCTTCGATTTTCGTTGGACTTGGTCCATACTATTACTCTAGTTATTGATTTCAATTGATGCACCTTGCCTTTGGGATAACCTTCCTTTGACTCGATATAGGATAGATGTACGTGGTGAGCGGTCATGGCTACAATGCATTACCACCATCCCTTTGACCGAAACTGATGGTATCCTATATTGGGCATTGCCTCACGTGCCTTGTCATACTTTTATCCCTACACGAGACTACTATGATTTTGGTTTAGTGTTGTCGTATCACGACACATCCCTATCCCCCGACGTGCTACTGGGGCATTATATGCAAACTATATGAGAATGCTAAAAAAACGTTAAGGATGATTAATGTAAAGCCTTAATGCTAAGAAAAATATTTATTTCACTGATTATACATTATATATATAGCGTATATTACTATATATAATATTTTGACGGATCCGTAAGCGATGGAAAATCCTATAACATCTCTTGAGTTATTGCACGCACGTTATACACTAAATAGGAGATGTGAAACCCATTAAACATCTCTAATGCCACTACATTCGTGTTTTATGCGATATTGATTTGACTCATATAAGGATATTTTAGTCCAGAATTGAGTGTTTTGTCTTTTCTTTACGCTCGGGTCAGCATTGATTTTTCAGCGCATTGAAGATTTTCTAGAAGATGAAGACGAAGATTTGGTATATTATTATTACTAGTATTATTCCTTGCACCATGTTGTTCTGCTGCATTATTTTATTTATCCCTATTGTATATATAACCCAAATAAATGTTGTATAAATTATAATCAAATGTATAATGTAAACAGCTTCATGAACTATTTATTTGATTATTATATTTTATCATTCCGTTGTAAGATTCTGTGTTTGTTTTCTTCTTCTTTTCTTATTTTTCTTATTTAACCCCATTGATTATCTATGACTCGGATTGTATGAGTTGGACATGTGTGGATTATTGTCGATTTAAACCTTTCGAAATGCAGGTCATCACAGATACCTTTTATTTGAAGGGTTTTATACGATATAAGAATCATTTTGATTATGTTTTTCATGCTGGTTTTACCAGACTAAGCTGGTGTTATTTTTCTTATAATGCTCAAGTCAGCCCAAGATACTTTGGAGCTTTAGGGGAGGAGCTCGATCCTCCATAATGTGCTATCATATTTTCTTTTATCTTCAGCTATTTTGTTCTTATTATATTTATTAAAAATTCTAAGGACAAGTTGTTATAACCGTGAAGAGTCTAATGATAGGAAATTATACTCTGATTGATGTATGTATATAAAAGTTTTATTTTTGCAAAGTTCATTGATATATTATAAATTACTCGTTCACGTTGTGAGATTTTGTTTTGTGTTTTCTTTTCTTTCACCCCAACGATCTTTCTTTTGGACACTTGGATGTTTGGCACGTGAATACTATGGATGCATTAGTGTAGACTTCTAAGGATAGAAAATGTGGGTTGTTATAGTGGTATCTCAGCTGAAGGTTAAGCGAGAACCTTGGATTTGGTAGGGTATACTCATTAGAGATAAAATTTGTAACACCCTCGAATGAGACTGAGTTTGTTTGTATGTGTATAAGCATGTATTTGTCAGGGATATAAAAATGTTTCATATTGTGTTGTTTGATCGGTTGAGTGGTTTATGAATTCTATTCAGTGCATCTGGCCAATGTTATTGATAGGGATTCCAAAACACTTGAATAAGGCCAATCAACACAATATTGTATTGAAATGGATAAATGAAATAATTTTACCTTGGAGTATGTTTTATATATTGAAGGATAATTTTCAAAATTCATTAAAGTTTTGATGTGTGTGACGACCCGAACTCGATGCTCGACAAACGACATCGAAATCCGCATCATCGGAGCTTATAACAACATTAGATGTAAATAAAAAGCGGAAACAAAAGGCATATCATTGATCATAACACAGATACAACTTTAATATAATATCCACTATAACATCGATCACAAAAGATACTACAACAAAATGACCACTCCAAAGCGGAACAATAGGGACTTCAAAGAAAAAGCTTCCAACATACATCAACTTCGATAAGGTCTTCAAAAACTCCAAAATCCAAACGCTTAGAAAGATTTCCAAATCCAAAAGCTTTCCAAAATCTGACAGCTTCCAAAAGACTTCCGAATCCAAGTTAGCTCCAAAAATACGGATAACCTTCTTTTAGGCTGCCCGCGTGGAAAATTGTGGACACCCAGAGTTTAAGAAGGGAACAATAAACTCCGGGTCAGTCATGGGACTGGTATGAGTAAACAAAAACATTTGGTTTGAACAAAGAGGTTAAAATTAAATTCGCAATTTTTTTTAAATGAAACTGCCATAAGGCCTCTCACCACAAACACAATGCAAGCGCACACTTGGAGGAGATTTCTCCTTATAACAAACAAAAATGCTTGATACGCAAAAACCATTTGATATTCTTATTAGTGCATATTGCAGAAAATCTTTCGAAAATATAATATTCATCTTAGCCAGCATACCACATTCCGTCGTATGCCTACTATAGCAACCATTTAAGAATGGCAGGTTATACAATTGAAATCGTAAAGGGCGTGTATTGGAGATTGGATTTCCAATAAATAGTCGGGCAAAGGAACTTCCTACACCGAAATGGGTTCGCCTCTGGAAGGACGCCCCTGAGAACCTAACCGGATCTCTGCTAACACAAGGCCGATGCTACCTCACGCTTTAACCAAGCTATAACATAGGTAACTAACACATAAGTATGCCATTCCCGGTCGTTACCGACCTTTATTCGAGGCTCCTCTCAACCAACAACCACACAGCAATAAGTATGTAGCAACCACATAGGTTAAATATATAGGCTTCATACCATGATATCACCTTTTATCCAAAAGAAATGGACATACCTTAGGGGCGCGACCCCTAAAAACCTTGCCGCAACATTCCTGTTTCGACCATTACCGGTTTGTGAGGCTCGACGAAGTCTTGTCTGCAAAGCTATGCTTTTTCACAAAGCCATGCTTCGATCAACAAATGATCAGCAGCACTTCATATGCCACATTACCAAATTAGGAATGTATCACTTGTAACCATCAACTACATAACCTCTAAGGTCGTACGTCTCAGAGAAGGGAGTTAAGCTACTTCGCCACCAAACAGAAATGTATTTGATAGAAACCAGCTTTACATCTCAAAGTGTAATGTCAGACTCACATCCATACAATTCTTTTCCAGGTTCGAACAGAGTCGAAGGCACTTCCAAAGAAGCCCTTGTAATCCGGGTATCCCCAATCCCAATCGGACTCCCCATCACAAGATCTCTATAGCGTAGCTACTCAGTGCAGAGTCATTCGATAGGTTACCCTATCGTTCTCGAAGACACCCAATCTTAACCACCGTCTTCAAATGCAATCCATTTCGTCGTATCACTATTCGGAATGGGTTATATGATACAAAGTCCTCTCCCGGCTAAACCGAATAGTGAGAGCTATATTTAAAAACCATATGGATGATGGGATCTCAGTTAAGTCACAACTTATTATCCAAAACCTTTTTTTCAAATGGTTTTAAACATATTACCATTTACAAATCTTTAAACAAAAAAGATTCACTTCACAAAGTTCACCCTGTTCACAAAAATTCATTTGCAGATTTTAAAACAATTTCCTTCTCAATTGGATTAACTCATTCAATCTTTAAATCAAAGATTTAACTTATAGCTTTCAAAACTCATTTCCAAAGGTTCATTCATAACTTGGAAACCCATTTCATTTCAAATTGAAATCTCTTTAACACAAATTGGAAATTCCTTCCTTATATGAAAGCTCTTATTATTTGAAAAACAATAATTTTCGTCTTGGAAAAATCCGATCACATTTATACAAGTTAAAAACTTTGGGTCAAATTCAAATTCCCAAAATAGCACTTTTAAAATGGTTTATAAACCCATATAAACTTGTATAACCATTTTAAATCATAATTTCCAAACATAGAATTCAATTTTAAATTTTGAATTCAAATTCAAATTAAATTTCAAAACTAAATCAAGTTATTCAAAAATAATTTTTATCTTTGAAATTCCTTTTCAAAAGCTTTCACTTTAAACCCAATCTATTTCCAAAACCATTCGGATTCAAAAATTCAATTTTAAAATTATTCCAAAAATCTATGACTTAACCGATTTCCACGTGCAATCCATATTTGTGTGTGTAAAGTGTAGTCCAGGGGGTTTTATACAATAGTGCAACATCAATCCTCACAGATTCAATCATATCAAAATCGATAAGCAGTATAACCCATAATGCTTATCTTCATTCACAGATTTATAGATAATGTAAATTTATCAATCACAAAGATTCATCATTACGATTCGATGTGGGTTTCAGATAACCAACTGGAATCCGACTCCCTGTCGCATTGAAATTCAAATGCCATTTTACGGGCCAAGGGATTTTCTTATTCATACAACAGTATATTCATCACAGATATAACAGCTCAGCACAAAGCATTTCGTAGTACATAGCATCACAAGCACATAAAAGAGATATTAATCTAATACACAACATTCAATAGTAATCAATCATCTTTAATTTAGATGGATAAACCATGTGGTTTAAATTAATTAACCACATAATTACTTTCATTAATTTTCCTTAATCAATGATTAATTATCATTAATTACTATTGATTAAGTCTTAATCACCTTCATTAATTAATCATTTCTTAATTAATTATCTTAATCAATTTATCCTTATATGTTAATTAACCTTTAATTAATCCTTTGATCAATTATCCTTAATTAGTTACAATAATTAATTAATCAATTCTCAGTTAATAATCATCCCTTAATTACTTTCATTAATTTAAAAGACAAACCATTTATCTTTATTCCTTAATCCTTATTTAATAACCTTTGGAACTAAATCATCATCAATACATTAATTAACTTAAAATCTTTAAGTTAGATTAAGGATTATAAACTTAATTACAAAAATTAAGTTTATAAACTTTAAAACAAAAGTTATATAGATTAAAACACCATTAACTTAATAAATTTGAAGTAATTTATTTTGATAACAGTTTGAGAATTAAATTAAATAATCACCTGATATTTAATTTTTCAAATCAAGATAATTTAATTTCAAAACACATTTGCATTAACACTTCATTTCTTATTGCCTTTGAAAACCAGATACATATTTTAAAACCTGGTTCATCCCTTCAAATACTCGAGCCAACTTCGATTCTTACCCGAGCCAAACCACAAAACACACAAGCAGCCCCCGAGCCAATTGCAGACTTACCTGAGCAAACAGCCCTTTCTTCTTCTCCTCTTTTCTTTTAACTTTGATTTTATTTTAAAATTCAAAATTGTTTAAAATCACTCGCAAATGCATTCGAATCCCAACCCGAGCCAACATCACGTTTTCTCGAGAGTAAACCCGAGCTACCATTATCTTCTTCAACTACCATACTTTCGAGATGCACAAAGTTTCGCGCGTGCACGTGCACAGTTCGTTGGAACAAGTCCGATCATCGTTGCTGATGCCAACAAGTCACCAGCGACCTCCTCCATCGATCCCAATCACTAAATCTTTAAATTGAACTCGAAATCAAAATCGAGTTCGAGTACACCCAAACTGGAATGAGCCCAAACCAACAAAATCGATCGCCGACGACAATCCAATCGACCAAAATCCTCGTCTCTTTGACCTCGGCCTCGTCATCAACCCACACATCTAATCCCCAGTCGCGATGACTTCCGGTCTCCACTGGCCTTCCTAATTGCCTCGCGAATGTCGCCGATGAAATTGAACACTTAAACCCTAAATCGCCAGGAATCTCCAACTACCATGAATACAAAAAATTTCTTGCAAGTTTCCCATAATCTACAATCATTCCAGCACCTCCATGCCAAGTTTCAAACTTCGAAAATGAACCGATCATCATAAAATCGTGAAAAACCATCCTTCGTTCATCCCACTATTACACCCTTAACTCGCAAATAAAAATCTGGATTTTTATCTTAACAATCATGATTCGTAAAAGTGAACAAGATCATACATTCAAAACTTAAATTTTAATCATTCACACTTTTACAAAAATGAGATTCCATTGTGTTTTGCTATTTTTCAAAAACCTATTTGTATTTAGCGCCTACAAATATTTTTAAAGAAGAGATCTTGAAAATTCTAACATATTTTCTTTGAACATTATGATCAATAGATGATTAGAGGGTGAATTGTCGATTTTCAAACAGGATTGAACCCTGTAATACTCAAAACAGAGACTAATGTCTGTTCTCAGGCATGCAGAGTTATATACACACATATATTCACAAATCCATACACATGCAAGTAATTTTTCAACCTACTTTAACATGTTTTTCAAACAACAAATTTAAATGCAGAAATCAAAGGGTTTACTCACCTTGATCCAGAAGAAACAGAGAAGAACAGGCTTGAAGTAAATTTGTAAACAGGGAATCAGCTGTTGATCTTTGAACAACTGAAACTTGATGATTTTGATTGATGAATTTTGTTGAGTTGCTTCTAGCGTTTTGATTCAGTTTTAAATTGATTTGAAACTTTGCACTAATTTCCTTTTACTTTGCTTTAGGCTTCTGAAACTTCCAGGTTTTGAAATTTTTCTTCTTTTAGGATTAAAAATGTTTTTTAGAGTTTGCTTTGGAAAATTTTCTGATTTGTTTTCTTCTCAGATTTGCTTTTGAAACTTTTGCTTTCTACTTTATAGGGTTTAATCAGGTAAAAGAAATGAGAGAGGGAGGTTTAAGATGTTATATAGTTTCTGTTTCCTTTTTATAAATTTTTCTTAAAAATGAAAACAATAAAATGACACTTGTCCCATTTAATTATGAGATTATTACACTTGTTTAATTGATGTGTTAAAAGCTTAACACTTGTCCCCTTTTTATATTTATATGATTTAAATAAATTTTTATATTATATTTCTTATATAAAGACATTTTCCTTATATTAATATATATACTATTTAAAAGAAATGCTTTTAAAACTAACTACTCAATAAATAATCATACATAAACAATATTTTTAAACCCAAATCATTTTTTCTAAGTCATTTAAATTCAAATACAAATACAATGTTCAAATTTAAATTTTAAAGCCAAATTCAAATTTACTCATATATACATATACATATATATTTCAAACTCAAATAATTCTAAAACATTTATTATTTTGAATTCTTAAACTCAAATGAATTTACAATCTTATATATATATACACATACAAATCAACACTTATTTTATTTATTTTGAAAAAAAATAAAATTAATTTCAAAATTTTATCCCAAAATTTTCATCAATTACTAATTTAAATTTAATTCAAAAATGGGGATCGTTACAGATTCCCCCCTTAAGAAAATCCCATCCTCGAAATTTGAAAGAGAGAGAAAGACAAACAAATAACATAAGATCATAGAAAAAGATATAGAAATGGCTTATCAGATCAAGCCGGAATATCCACAAATATGAGAATAAACTCACTTAACACTCTACGAAATATTTGGGTCATCTGATCTACGAAATATGCAGGGCATTGGGGCATTGGTTAATCTGAAGGAATAACTAACCGTTCGTAGAATATATCGAAACCCAATGAAACAAATAAAAATAGGTTCGATTACAATTTCAGATTCAAGATTTAACTCACTTACGATTTATTGAGAAATGAAACTACGTGTTGTTCCCGTATCAAACAAAACTCAAAAAAAAAATATCGTAAATGAGAAGGTTACCTTCTAAAATTCCTTTTCCCTTATCAGCCTTTGAGGTTGAAGGATCATCTTTGGTTGCATACACCTTCGCTACATGAGCTTGCTTCCTTTTCGGACAATCTTTTCCTTCACGACCTGGCTTGTGACGGTAATAGCATTTCTTAACTCCCTGACCAGTCTTCAAAGTTTGTTCTTTCTTAACTTGTCTCTTTGTATTATTGCAGTTGTTGGAATAGTGGCCCTTTTCTTGGCAATTGTAACAAGTTATATCTTTCGCCGGGTTTCCCTGTTTGTCCTTCTTTTCCTTACCTTGATATGGTTTCTTGTCCCCGAACTTTCTTTTCTTCCAATTTTGATTGCTCGTATTTCCTTCTACCCTTGGGACTTCCCGCATATCCAGGGTAGCATATCAATACCCCATATCCATCAAATCTGAAAAAGATTCTTTGACGTGTGCTGTCATCCTTTCATGGAACTTCTTATTCATCCCACGAATGAATCTTTCATTTTTCTTTAGAGGCGTGTTCACCAATTCTGGGCCGAAACGAGATAATTCGTTCAATTTGTTTTAAGTACTCCTCAAATGACAAACTCCCCTGCTTCCAATTCATGAATTCTTGGTACATTTGGGAGATACCAGCCGATGGCATATAGCTTCTCAAACACTTCCTTAAATCGACTCCAAGTAGATTCTTCTTCTGGTTCATCTACAGTAACTATCTCCCACCATGCTAGGGCCTCCTCTTGGAATTGCCAAGAAGCAATTAGTCACATCTAATTGTCTTCCAACTTTAGTCCCCTGAAAATCTTTTCACATGATCGGATCCAAGCTTGGGCTTCGATAATGGATTCTTCGCTAGTGAACGGCTATCCACCCAATCTCGAAAAACTTCGATACAAATCAGCTAGATCCGGCTGAGGTTGAGTGGGAATAGCTGCTGTTACAGGGACTTGATCAGCTGTAGTGGTATTTCCCCATCCCCTACCTTGTCCTCTTCTTCCGCTCATTCTCACTTTCTGTAAATAGTAAGAAAACTTGATTTAGGCATATGGACAAGATATCTTAGGGATATCAACAGTTAAAATAAATAGACTGAATAATCCGGGTTTTCAGTTTACGGGTTGTACTCGTTCTAGGGTATACTTCACCCTATCTCTAGTGAGCCATCAAATGTGTTATACTTCGTAGCTAAAGTTCGACAACCCGAACTCGATGCCCGACAAATGACATCGAAATCCGCATCGTCGGAGTTTATAACAACATTATATGTAAATAAACAGCGAAACAAAAGGAATATCATTGATCATAACGCAGATACAACTTTGATACAATATCCACTACAACATCGATCGCTAATATCAGAGTGATACACGAAAGATACTACAACAAAATGACCACCCCAAAGCGGAACAATAAAAACGTTAAAGAAAAAGCTTCCAACATACATCAACTTCGATAAAGTCTTCAAAAACTCCAAACTCCAAACGCTTCGAAAGATTTCCAAATCCAAAAGCTTTCCAAAATCTGACAGCTTCCAAAAGAATTTCGAATCCATGCTAGCTCCCAAAATACGGATAACCTGCTTCTAGGCTGCCTATGTGGAAAATTATGGACACCCAGAGTTTAGGAAGGGAACAATAAACTCCGGGTCATTCATGGGACTAGTATGAGTAAACAAAAATATTTGGTTTAAACAAAGAGGTTAAAATGAAATTCGCAATGTTTTTTTTTAATGAAACTTCCATAAGGCCTCCCGCCACACACACAATGCAAGCGCACACTTGGAGGAGATTTCTCCTTATGACAGTCAAAAATGCTTAATACGCGAAAACCATTTGATATTCTTATTGGCGCATAGTGTAGAAAATATTTCGAAAATATATTATTCATCTTAGCCAGCATACCACATTTCGTCGTATGCCTACTATAGCTACCATTTAAGAATGGCAGGTTATACAATTGAAATCGTAAAGGACGCGTATTGGAGATTGGATTTCCAACAAATGGTCAGGCAAAGTAACTTCCTACACCGAAATGGGTACGCCTCTGGAAGGACTCCCCCGAGAACCTAACCGGATCTCTGCTAACACAAGACCGACGCTACCTCACGCTTGAACCAATCTATAACATAGGTAACTACCACACAAGTATGCCATCCCCGGTCGTTACCGACCTTTATCTGAGGCGTCTCTTATCCTACAAACACACGGCAATAAGTATGTTACAACCAGATAGGTTAAATATCCGGGCTCCAAACCATGATATCACCTTTTATCTAGAATAAAATGGACATACCTTAGGGGCGCGACAGCTAAAAACCTTGCCGCAACATTCCTGTTTCGACCATTACCGGGTTGTGAGGCTCGACGATGTCTCATCCACAAAGTTACGCTTTTTCATAAAGCCATGCTTCGATCAACAAATGATTAGCAACACTTCGTATGCCACATTACCAAATTGGGAATGTATCATTAGTAACCATCAACTACATAACCTCTGAGCTCGTACGTCTCAGAGAAGGGTGTTAAGCTAAGAGAATAAATCTCCGCCACCAAACAGAAATGTATTTGATAGAAACCATCTTTACATCTCAAAGTGTAACGTCAAACACACATCCACACAAGTAAGTTCCGGGTTCAAACAGAACCGAAGGCACTTCCGAAGAAGCCCTTGCTAATTCGGGTATCCCCAATCCCGATCGGACTCCCCATCACATATGGAGATGACTATACCATAGCTACTCAGTGCAGAGTCATTCGATAGGTTATCATATCATTCGATAGGTTATCATATCATTCTCCAAGACACCCAGTGTTCACCACCGTCTTCAAATGCTATCCATTTCATTGTATCACTATTCGGAATGGGTTATATGACACAAAGTCCTCTCCCGGCTAAACTGAATAGTGAGCCCTATATTTAAAAACCATATGGATAATGGGATCTCAGTTAAGTCACAACTTATTATCCAAAACCTTTCTTTCAAATGGTTTTAAACATATTACCATTTACAAATCTTTAAACAAAAAGATTCACTTCACAAAGTTCACCCAGCTCACAAAGATCCATTTATGGATTTCAAAACAATTTCCATTTCAATTGGATTAACTCATTCAATCTTTAAATCAAAGATTTAACTTATAGCTTTCAAAACCCGTTTCCAAAGGTTCATTCGTAACTTGGAAACCCATTTCATTTCAAATTGAAATCTCTTTAACACAAATTGGAAATTCCTTCCTTATATGAAAGCTCTTATTATTTGAAAACAAATAGTTTTCATCTTGGAAAAATAGGATCACATTTATACAAGTTAAAATCTTTGGGTTAAATTCAAATTCCCAAAACAACACTTTTAAAATGGTTTAAAAACCCATATAAACTTGTATAAGCTTTTCGAATCATAATTTCCAAACATAGAATTCAATTTTAAATTTTAAATTCAAATTAAATTTCAAAACTAAATCAAGTTATTCAAAAATAACTTTTATCTTTGAAGTTCCTTTTCAAAAGCTTTTCACTTTGAACCCAATCCATTTCCAAAACCATTTGGATTCAAAAATTCAATTTTAAAATTGTTTCAAAAATCCGTGACTTAACGGATTTCCACATGAAATCCGTATTTGTGTGTGTATAGTGTAGTCCAGAGGTTTTACACAATAGTGCAACATCAATCCTCACAGATTCAATCATATCAATATCGATAAGCGGTATAACCCATAACGCTTATCTTCATTCACAGATTCATAGATAAAATAAATTTATCAATCACAAAGATTCATCATTACGATTCGATGTGGGTTTCGGATAACCAAGTAGAATCCGACTCCCTGTCGCATCGAAATTCAAATGCAATTTTACGGGCCAAGGGATTCATCACAGATATAACAGCTCAGCACAAAGCATTTCATATTACATAGCATCACAAGCACATAACAGAGATATTAATCCAATACACAACATTCAATAGTAATCAATCCTCTTTAATTTAGATGGATAAACCATGTGGTTTAAATTAATTAACCACATAATTACTCTCATTAATTATCCTTAATCAATGATTAATTATCATTCATTAATATTGATTAAGTCTTAATCACCTTCACTAATTAATCATTTCTTAATTAATTATCTTAATTAATTTATCCTTAATTGTTAATTAACCTTTAATTAATCCTTTGATCAATTATGCTTAATTAATTACAATAATTAATTAATCAATTCTCAATTAATAATCATCCCTTAATTACTTTCATTAATTTAAAGGATAAACCATTTATCTTTATTACTTAATCCTTATTTAATAACCTTTGAAAATAAATCATCATCAATACATTAATTAACTTAAAATCTTAAGTTAGCTTAAGGGTCATAAATTTAATTACAAAAATTGAGTTTGTAAACTTTAAAACAAAAGTTATATAGATTAAAAAACTTTTAACTTAATAAATTTGAAGTAATTTATTTTGAAAACAATTTGAGAATTAAATTAAATAATCACCTGATATTTAATTTTTCAAATAAAGATAATTTAATTTCAAAACACATTTGCATTAAAACTTCATTTCTTATTGCCTTTGAAAACCCGATACATATTTTAAAACCTAGTTCATCACTTCAAATACTCGAGCCAACTTCGATTCTTACCTGAGCCAAACCACAAAATACATGAGCAACCCCCGAGCCAATTGCAGACTTACCTGAGCAAACAAGCCTTTCTTCTTCTCCTCTTTTCTTTTAACTTCGATTTTGTTTTAAAATTCAAAATTGTTTAAAATCACTCGCGTATGCATTCGAATCCCAACCCGAGCCAACATCACGTTTTCTCGAGAGTAAACCCGAGCTACCATTATCTTCTTCAACTACCATACTTTCTAGATGCATAGAGTTTCGCGCGTGCATGTGCACAGTTCGTCGGAACGATTTCGATCATCGTCGCTGGTGCCAACAAGTCGCCTACGACTTCCTACATCGATCCTAATCACTAAATCTTTAAATTGAACTCAAAATCGAGTTCGAGCACACACAAACTGGAATGAACCCAGGCCAACAAAATCGATCGCCGATGATAATCCAAGCGACCGGAATCCTCGTCTCTTTGACCTCGGCCTCGTCACCGATCCATGCAGCTAATCCCCCAGTCGCGATGACTTTCGATCTCCACTAGCCTTCCTAATTGCCTCACGAACGTCGCCAACGAAATCGAACACTTAAACCCTAAATCGATAGGAATCTCCAACCGCCATGAATATAAAAAATTTCTTGCAATTTTCCCATAATCTACAATCATTCCAGCACCTCCATGCCAAGTTTCAAACTTCGAAAGTAAATCGATCATCAAAAAATTGCGAAAAACCATCCTCCATTAATCCCACGATTACATCCATAACTCACAACTAAAAATCTGGATTTTTGTCTTAAAAATCATGATTTGTAAAAGTGAATAAGATCATACATTCAAAACTTAAATTTTAATCATTCACATTTTTACAAAAATGAGATTCCACTGTGTTTTGCTATTTTCCAGAAAACCTATTTGTATTTAGTGCCTACAAATATTTTTAGGGAAAAGATCTTGACAACTCTAACATATTTTCTTTTATCAATATGATTAATAGATGATCAAAGGGTGAGTTCTCGATTTTCAAACAGGATTGAACCCTGTAATACTCAAAACAGAGACTAATGTCTGTTCTCAGGCATGTAGAGTTATATACACACATATATTCACAAATCCATACACATGCAAGTAATTTTTCAACATACTTTAACATGTTTTTCAAACAACAAATTTAAATTCAGAAATTAAAGGGTTTCCTCACCTTGATCAAGAAGAAATAGAGAAGAACAGGCTTGAAGTAATTTTGTAAACTGGGAATTAGCTGTTGATCTTTGAACAACTGAAACTTGATGATTTTGATTGATGAATTTTGTTGAGTTGCTTCTAGCATTTTGATTCGGTTTTAAATTGATCTGAAATTTTGCTCTGATTTCCTTTTACTTTGCTTCGGGCTTCTGAAACTTCCATGTTTTGAAATTTTTCTTGTTTCAGGTTTAAAAATGTTTTTTAGAGTTTGCTTTGGAAAAAATTTTGATTTGTTTTCTTCACAAATTTGCTTTTGAAACTTTTGTTTTCTGGTTTATAGGGTTTAATCAGGTAAAAGAAATGAGAGAGAGAGGTTTAAGATTTATATAGTTTCTATTTTCTTTTTTATAAATTTTTCTTAAAAATGAAAACAATAAAATGACACTTGTCCCATTTAATTATGAGATTATTACACTTGTTTAATTGATGTGTTAAAAGCTTAACACTTGTCCGCTTTTTATATTTATATGATTTAAATAAATTTTTATATTATATTTCTTATATAAAGACATCTTTCTTATATTAATATATATACTATTTAAAAGAAATGCTTTTAAAACTAACTACTCATTAAATAATCTTACATAAACAATACTTTTAAACCCAAATCATTTTTTTCTAAGTCATTTAAATTCAAATACAAATACAATGTTCAAATTTAAATTTTAAAGTCAAATTCAAATTTACTCATATATACACATATATATATATATATATATATTTCAAACTCAAATAATTCTAAAACATTTATTATTTTGAATTCTTAAACTCAAATGAATTTACAATCTTATATATATATATACAAATCAACACTTATTTTATTTATTTTGAAAAAAAATCAAATTAATTTCAAAATTTTATCCCAAAATTTACATCAATTACTAATTTAAATTTAATTCAAAAATGGGGATCGTTACAATGTGTTTGTTTGTTAGGAAACGTTAATTTTCAATTATTATCATTTAACTTTTGATTAGTCATCCTCATCTTGTTTTGGAGCATTGGCTATTGTTTGTTGATTTATAAGTAATTTGTCTTTCTACAACATGGGTTGGGTAGATAAAACTGTAGGAACGTTGAAACAAACACCTTGTGAATTAAGTTTCACGGTTTGATTATAAGATGTTCGATATTATTGTTGGGTTAAAATTTGATTTTAATAAAAGTGTTTATTAAAAGTTAGAATATTTTAGAATAATTATTTGAGAAAGATTTTATAAAAGAAGTTGATTTTATAAATTCGGTTTATAAGAATGTGGCTTATAAATAAAGAGGATTAGGTAAAGAATTTAAGGACCTAAATCCTGGCGCTTTTAGGAAAGTGGTTTTCAAGATTTTGGGAAAATGGTTTTCATGGTCAATTCACATGGCATCACTAAACGCATACATGAACTGTATCTTTTTCTTAACATGATTGATGGTAAACATTCTTTGCCACCCTTAATTGATGGAATTCCATGGCTAAATCCAACTGTGAGAAAACTCTACCTACACTCAATTGATCAAACAAGTTGTCTATCCTAGGACATGGATAACGACTCTTCATAGCTAGCTCATTCATCGTTCGGCAATCAATATACATCCGTTAAGATCCATTTGACTTCTTTGTGAATACCATGGACGCTCCCCACAGTTAACTATTCGGACTAATGAAACTTATACAATCAAATTCCTTGTTTGTTTCTTTGATTCTTACATCTCGTTGGGCAGTAAGCTGCAATAGTCTACTAAAAGGTTATGCCCATGATCTCAACTCTATTCAAAATACAATCTCTCTTCTCGGAGAAAATCCCATGTAGGGTTAAACAAAGTAAGAAATACTATAAAGTCATGCTCGACATATGAAGACATCGACATGACACTTAACCTGATATAATTCCTGGTTTTACATAACGAAATTTTCCAAAATAACATGTATTTGCAAAGCAAGCCTCATGCTTCGTCTTTGGATTCTTTATACATCTTTCCAAAAGATATTTGTCTAAACCATAAATTCAGCCTACTCTAATGAGTACCCATGAGTCAATGGGAAATAATAAAAACACGGGTAAGACATAAAGTCTGGTATAAGTAATACTTTATCATAAGCAAATAAAAATCTAGTGAGACCACACAGAAAAAGCACGAAATGGGTTTTTCCCTTCGCTATTCCAATAATGATCAATCATATTATGCTATGTAATAACATCTTATCATGATTTGACCAAGGTCATCAATTCATCATAAGTGTGAGTTTTCCTTCACAATATTTCTGATTAGATTCTATATTCAGTTCTTTTTTAATCACCCTATTGGCCTCACTCCTACTAGTTTGTATCGGTATTTCGCACTAAGGGTTAACACTTATGTGCTTTATCTTACTTCAACAATTTTATCGTGAACAAAAAATTAAGTTGTTATAAAGGTTTTATACACTTGTCCTCGTACATTTTCATGAATAGATAATAGGATGCTGCAAAAGCCATATACCATCGTTCTCGTACATTGTCGTTAATAGAAATTTGGATGCTACAAAAGACTTTTACCGTCATTTTTGTATATTGCATGAACAGACACGGATTCGCCCTTAAAGCCTTCTGCCGATGTTGGAAAATTTTAATGTGGTCGTTAATCAGTTAGTAGCCATAAAGGCCTTCCATTGACATTACCAAATATGATGTCGAGTTTAGACATTTGGTAGCCACAAAGGCCTTTTGTCAAAATTATCAAAAATAATGTCACAATTTAGATATATTGTTGCCACTAAGGCCTCATATTTACATCTTCATTACTTCTGATGGTTCAACTTATTATCACTAACTTAAGAACTGTTTCATTTTTCATTCTTTATATAAGCTATTTCTCTTTAACATATTGTTCTTGTTAACCCTAAAAATGGATCAACACCCTGGAGTATGATATGATAGAACCAACCCTGTTGGAATAGAACGAATATAATAGAAAATAGCATAAAAGTTAATGAAGCACATGGATTTTATATCGCTTTGGCTATAAACTAAGCCTACGTCCACTTTTTAACTTTTTTTATTGATTTGATCTTGATAGAATATGTTTACAAAGTGACTGAAGGAGAATTATTCATAAGCACTAGTGTTAGACAGACTCTAAGTTCTAGAACGGCCTAAAGGAACTGCCTTGTACGGAATAACGAAAGAGTTGAAGAAATGATAGGGCTTTCGCGTAGTAATGAAAAAACCCAGATCCTCTCTTAGTTGCTCTTTGGTTTTTTTATAATGGTAGCAGCCATATTGGATCAGAAGCCCTCTACCAAAGAAGTTTCTAAACCGGTCGAAGGCAACAAGAAAAATCATGACTCCCTAAGTTAAGGGCTAAATTCAGTGCTGAATTAAGGTCCTTAATTCAATACTAAAACTAATCCTTAGCCATCTACTGGCCAAGTCCTTTTAGGTTGAGTTCCTTGCTTCATCTAGATATCCTCCATGTAATTTGTTATATGGTTGATGTGTTTTGATCATCTTTCTTCCATAACTTAGATTATCCTACCATTTGAACCATCATGTCTTTATTCTTAATTATAGGCTCACTGGAAATCTATGAAACTTCACGAATATGAATAAGAGGACAAGGGGATCACTTTTTCCAATGGTTTATGTGCCAGGGCTTAGCACCTATATTCAGTATTGAATTAAAGTCCTTAATTTGGGGATGAATTCAGGTGCTTGGTCCAACCATGGTTAAATTTTCCCGTGTCCTTTCAACTTTTATAAGTGCTCTTGTCAAATTTTAAGTCATTCAGATTCCTTCTTGATGTTCACCTTAATTCAAGATAAATTAAGGTCCTTCATTCGGTGATGAATTTAATTGGTGAGGCCATAGGACTCAAAACCTTTTCTAAGTTCTTCCTTGTGTTTTTCTAAGGGTACGTGTCAAGTTCCAAGTCGTTCTGACCTAAGACCTTAATTTTGGGTTGATCTAAATTCGAGGGGTTGATCTAAGGCATTAATTTGGGGGTGAATTAAGGAATTAGCCAATTTTTCAACCGAACTCCCTAAGCTCATTTTCGTAGTCCTTCTGGGTATCTTTACCAAGTTTCTAGTTTCTCTTTCTTCGTATCGATATTCTAACTCCTATTTACTTCTTCTTGGTTAAAAACCCACTCAACTTTTGCCCCCAAGAGTATGCTTTTGTTGGAAACAAAGTGTGCTCTAGAACAAGACAAGTTTTAGATTATTATCCTATTAATTTCATTCGATTGCTTGGATGTCGTCTCAAGATGTTGCTTTTACTTGGTTGATTGTCCATTAACATTTGTTTAGTTTTTAAATTAGAATTCCAGTTATCTACACTAGCAGTGCTATCTACACCCCAAAGATTATGTAGTGCTTTTGTTTGGCATAAAAATTCCTTGCGATGATTCCGGGATGGTTGCAATTTTGAAGGGAGATGGTCGACTTTTGGATTGTACTCGACTGATGGTTAAGATAAGTTTTGTCTCGGATGAATGTACGCCATTCTAGATTTAGGTCTTGCTCTCCATCTCTGACTATCTCTTTTCGAGGACTTGGCTAAGTTCCTATCGCAGTTTGAATTTTAGTGTGACGATTTATTCTAAAGTTGGATATAGTGCATGACTTCATCATATTGCTTTCTTGATTCTGTATTTCGAATGATCCTAAAAAGAAAAGCTTCTTGCGTTGCTTCAGACAATGACTTTGCTATCGATTTCTAATCAATAATTGGTGAATTCCAAGAAAGATAATCTTAAAGTATGACTTGACTCGTTTTTCTAGAACGAGTGAGATATCTACATAGGATGGTCGGTTCGTGGTGCTTCGGACACTGGACTCACTCTACATAGACAACACCCTGCACTTACCCTGGTCAATGCTCAGAACCCGATTGGTTAACATATATCAACGTCCCTTGGATTATGGGTGTTTATCATACAAGGATATTGTTCAAAGTAAAACATACTTGACCGTATTGAAAACCAAGTTTTATTGTCTAGAATGGCTTTCCGGTCTTCCTTCCCTTAGTCTAGCAAAGGAACTTCCACTCCTCCCAAAGCTAGATCCTTCACTACTTAGGTTTCAGCTTTTATTCCTTTCATGTTGGGATGATTGATTATGGCTGAATTATAAGACACGGTTTCTCTTGTAGAGTTGTTGCTAAATTCACCCTCTCCTCTAAATGAGTTCATGGCCTTATGAGTCTTGGATGAAAAGGGAGGGGCAAGTAGGGATTCCCCGAAGCTTGTCGGCCAATCTTTAGTTGTTCTTGCGTAGGAGTGGCCTCTGTTGTCTCACAACTTTGTGCGAATAGACAGAATCCAAGCAATTTCTTTGCTGATGTTTTTGTTTAGGCTCGGTCGAGTCCATTTTGACCAAATGTAAGTGTATATCCCCCAGTCCATAGAGATAATCTCTCTAAATACTAAGTCTATACATTTTCGAAAGACCAGGTTTCCTGAGCAATACATTTGACTGCCCCCAACCTAATTCACACGGTAGTTCCCATCTCCAAGAACTAGTGACTCTGCTATTTGATTCAAAAATCTTAATTTTCAATGCCACTAATTCTTTATCAATGATCGAATTCTTCTAAATTCAGTGTTGAGATCCTAGTCATGCACTAGTTTCTATCTCTAAAAACTAGCACATGAACGAATCAACTCCTTGGATTTCTCCTTGATGTTGTTAATCTTTGGGCAGTGTCAAATGCCTAAGGAAGGGAAGTTGGTATTTACCTCAACAACGCTTATTTTCAGGCAACACGGTATTTCTGAACATTAGGACCTTCATTTCCCTAAATGAAAATTTATTGTCAGAATGCTCTACTTTGTGAAATAGAACTGTTATCTAACCAACTTCGCGGTTATTTTTGTTTGGACTTGGTGAGGTTCCCTTTTGACCAAGTATTTATTTGAATATCCCCGTCTATGGGAGATAGACTATCTCTTTCAAATGCCTGTGTTCGAGCGTTTGTGAGAGATGGAAATGTATGGGGAAAATGATTCAATTGCCCTCAGTCTGGCTCTCAATCCTACTTTGGTTTTGAGGAAGTCTGATGATTAAGTTTCCAGTTTTTCTTGATTTTCCTTGCTTATCGTTAGCATGCGTGCCTTGCTTGACTGCTAACATTATCACGGAAGTCCTATCCATAGTTTAGTTCCTATCTCCAAGAACTAGGAACTTAGCCGCTTGGTTCCAAGCAACCTTCTCTTGAAGCTACCTATCGCTAGGTTGCATCAACTTCCTTCTGTGTTGATAAATAAAAGTTAAATTTTGTATCGGCTTCTATCCATTGAAACTAGCATGAGCGACTCAATCCTTAGGATTTCTCTTCGGTGCCGCCTTATCTCCAAGCAAAAGCTAATTCTTGTAATGAAGAGTTGAAGCATTCGATTGGTCATTGAATGTTTATGCTTTCCCATTTTCGTCTATCTTTGGTCAATAGTAGTTTTCTGAAGATAAGGGTAGAAACTTAGTTGAGCACCAACTTCTATCTTTGGAAGCTAGTGCATCGATGGTTTGTCGATGTAAGTGTTTCTTGTCTACTCTACAGTTTGATGATTTCCCAAATTTGCCGAGGCAACAGCGGTACTTAGGAAATAGAAAGTTTAATAGCATTGCCGGGGCAATACCGATACTTAGAAAATAAAAAGTTTCTCGGCATTGTCGGGGCAACACCGGTACTTAGGAAATATAATGTTTTGTCAATACTTAGGAAACATAATGTTTTTGGCATTATTTGGGAAACACTCGTACATAGGAAGTAGAATGTTTCTAGCATTACCGAGACATCATCGATACTTAGGAGATTGGGATTTATTTTCCTATCAATCTGATGGTTTGAGTCGATTTTCCCATCGAATTGGCGGAATTGTTTTCCAACTAGGTACTAGCTTTAGGCTTCGAAAACAAGCACTTTGGTGATTGGATCATAAGAGTCTTTCCTTAGTGTTGCCAGTCTCTGGGAAGTGTTGAAGTCCTGTAAGTTAGGATCGAATCATTCGTCTGATCCTGTAGTGTTGGGTAGATTCATTTCACCCCAATATGGATGCTTTCTGAACATTGCCGACTTCTAGGCTACAGCACGTTCTAGAGGAATGAGAGTCTGGGGCGTTTTCTTTACCTTGCTTTGTTTAAAACCATCACACACCCCCTTTGGTAATGTAGGACTACTTTTTAACCAATTCCATGGTCATTCATATTCACGCAGGGTCAAATTTTCTTCAACCGATTTATGTTACAATCCAACTTCCATTTGCGGAACTTGTTATTCCTAAGTGGTAAGCCCTTACCACTTATAGAAAATTAGAAAATATGGAATGAATCGTTGCATTTCTCCCGACATGATTGCGCTCTGTCATTCCTGATTATGGACTGGTAGAGTTCGGTAGTGCTTATATTTAATCTACGACAATTAACCTTCCTTATTCTAGGCCATATGCATTATAATGGGCGAATAGCATTGTTATAGATGTCCGCCTTATTCATCGATTCTAATCTTTGAGAATAGACATTTTATTTGCTTGATTCCGACGATTGAAAGTTGATGCTAAGGATCGTAATATAGAGCATAATCTAAGCTATTTACTAGTGCGGAATATGAATATAAAAAGTAAATAGTAAAGTAAATGACATCAATGATTTTTATACTGGTTTGAATTTTCGTTCTACGTCCAGTCCCAGACTCCTTCTGAATTTAACTATCAACGCTCTCTTAACCAGAGGAATAGGTATTACACTTCTTGAGCAACCGAACAGGACTTCTTCCACCTGAGAAACCGAACAGGACTTCAACAGTACAGAGGTTTTCTTGCCTGCTTGTGCTCTTTTGATAGCATGGATAAGAATTTAGAGTACACCCTTCCTATAATCTTCTCCTTTGTGGTATATAGTGTAGTTTGTGAAGATTTAAAGATAATTCAATCACTAATGGATTTGTGCTTGAATGTGCAAGTGATTAGAACGAGATTTGAAAGAAAATGACAGAATATTTTAGAACGTAAGAATGTGAGAATAAAATTAGAAAATTATGTTGTTAAAACAACTGAATTCAAGGCTATATATAGAGTTTAAGTGATGCAATTCATCATGAAGAGTTACGGTCAAAAGATACGAAAACAACTCTAGAATTAAGGGTTGTTTCTGTTCGTTAGATGGAAGTGACCGTTTAGAAAAATAGCCGTTATGAATATTCGGTCGACTAAGGAAAAAATTTCGGTCTTCTGAATATTCAAAAAATTCGAATTCTAAATTTTAATATTAAAAAGACACATAGGTCATTCGACTAAACTTTCAAGTGCACTGTGCACGTGCATAGGTATTTAGTCGACTGAAACTTCTCTTTCATTCGACCGAGTTAAAAAATTTATGTCATATTAAATTATTTGCGGAACACTTTTATTAAGGTATTTTGCAAATAATGAAATACTTTGTGTGCATATGGTTTTAGAGTAATATTAAATACTTGTGTGTGTGTGTATACCACCTAGGAGAGATTTTAACAATAATTAACTACAAAACTAGACTACAAACAAACCATTAAAAAAATTTGAAACTTCTCTCTGAATTCTTGGTCTTCAATCTATTATCGAGTAGAATAGTATCTTCTACTGCAAATATAGCTAGTTCACATAAAATTTACTTATATAATTATCAAGTTAAAAACATCAAAATACAAGTTTCTAACATTCTCCCCCTTTTTTATGATGACAACTATGTCGGTTTTAAATTTTCTTTAAACATTTATTGTTACTCCCCCTGAATCAATGATATACCGGCTAAATATTGATTGAACATTTATATTTCTTTTCCTTTGTCATCGACAAAAAGGAATATATGGATGACATAAAAATATTCTCAAAAGATGAACATATATGAGAAACGATGAACAAAAGTAGCATAATAACAAACATTTAACATTAAACAACATCCAAAAAACACAATAAGTGAAATTTATCATAAGGAACAAAAGAATTTAATGAAGATACATATGCATAAGATAAAGAAAAATTAAACTCCTTCACTCCTCGACTCTTCTTCTTCTTCCTCGAATGTGGACCAAGTGAAAGGAGCAAGATTCTCGGCAATACTTGTAGAAATAGAGCCGGTGCATGAAATTTTCTCCCATATTTTGTTTTAAGATGCCCTTGATGGATTTAAGCTTCTTGTTGGTCATGACGATGTTCTTTCCGATGGTGACCAATAATCGATTTAGTTTTCTTTGATTTCGGGAGAGAGTGACAATGCCTTGTTTTGCATTAAAATCTCCTTGATGCTCTTGTATTTCATCACCTTCTTCTTCTTCATCCTCTATGTGATGGGAAGTGGAGAAAGATCCAATGTGTATTTCATGGGGTTGCAGAATTCATTATGCACGATTTGCTATCCATTGTAGCAAGCTAACGATTTCTTAAGGTGAAGGGCATTTTGGCAAACCATAAGAGTTAAAATCTTATAATTTAGCTTGACAACGGTGACGAAGTCGGCATCGAGTACGGTGATTTCGAAATTCATGAGAATGTGCATGATATAGGCTCTGTAGAAGATGGTTTTATAACTCTTCTTTTGATTGACGGTTAGAAATTCGTCATCATTGACTTTAGCCCAATTTACTTGTAGGGAGGAGTAAATGGCGAAGAGTGCTTGGAAGTCTCTTTTGTAGACCTTCTCGTAACTCCTCGTATGAGGTTAAATAGATCAGATTAGTGCACGATGAATAATGCGTGTCATTGGTTGCAACAACGGATTTAAGAGTGGTCGTGTCATCGGAGAGAAATCTATGAGAGACTTCATCTCTATTGTCCATGTTGACATCAATGTCATTGATGTCGGCTCCATCGGATGGACAACGGAGAATATGGCCGATTCATTGAAGAGGGAGATAGATGCGGATGCCACAAACTAACATCCAAATGTAGTCATCTTTGTTTCTTGGATCTAGGAAATCCAAATTCATGTTTGCACAGAATAGTTTGATGATGAGGGGGTAAATCTTGACATTATTAGCACAGAACCCAATCAAGCTATCAAGTCTGCTAGCTTCAGTGGTTTAACGAATGGTATAAGCATTGAAATCGAGAAATTTGATGTAGGAACCATCAAAAATCCTTGAGCTCTTCATGGCATTGAGTCGAGTAATAGCAATGTCATTGTGAAGCCATGATTTTATTTGACTCTCTAATGGTCCGACAAAGAATCTCTAGCTCTCTTTATTCTTGGGGCCATTGGATTGAATGGATTGGAAAAAATTGATATGAAAAAAAATGAGGGCTAGGGTTTTTTTGCTGAAGGAGGTAATGGTTTGGTGAAAAAGAAGATGTTAAATAAGGTTGGTGAAAAGGTATGTTGGAAAATGTGTAGGCCAATTTTAAAAAACCAAAAATACACGAATCAGATGACTGAAATGGTAGGGGCAGCCGACTAATATGCAAAAAATGTATACCACAAGTTTACAGTGTAAAATTGACAAATTCGGTCGACTGAATTTATAAGGTCAGTCGACTGTTTTTCTAGGAAAAAATTGTATTCATGAACATTTAGTCAACTGATGTGCAGGAAATTTTATCGCACAACTGTTTCCCTAAAAATTAATCTTTTTAGTCGATTGAAATTGGTGGAGGAGTCAGTTGAATCTGTAGTTTAAAAATAGCTCAGTCGACTACTTTGTCCTATTCAGTCGATTAAAACTGTGCATTTTTGACAGCATGGCCTTATTACCATAAATTTTTCTGTTCTAAATGTAAATAATATAAATACTTATTAATTTTATAATTATAAGCTATTGGAAAAAAAGAAAAATACTTATTATGAAATAGAAAATATATACAAAATCTACTACAAAACCACATACAAGAAATCCTATTTTCCAGAAGATTTTGAATCGTTTGATTGTGGTTCAACCTTCATAATTTCTTGCAATGGATGGATAGGTTGCCATACATTAATACGCTCCCAGGAGTTTAGTGACATCTGAGGTCGTTAAGGGCTTCATTCCCAAGAGTTTGGTGGCACTTGAAAACGTCGTGATGATGATCAATGTACGCATTATTTGGATGATGAACCGCAAAACTTCAAATCGAATTGTTCTAGAAAGCTTAAGCGTTTAGTATTAACTTTCTGCCCATAATACATTTCACGCTGAAGTCCAAAGTCTCTCTTTGGTAATGGTGGATATCATCGATCTTATCTTTAGCGGATGGAGAGACAAAACGTAAGTTATGTTTAGCTCGCTTCCCCCGTGGCATATATCTAGTGTGATGTGTTGGAGACAATGTAATCTTAACTGGAATATATACGGGAGCGGAGTTGTTGGAATTCTTTGACAATTCGGATATGGGAATGCTGAAAATAATAGGAGACTGATTTGATCCTTCTTGTGAAAACATTATGGTTTTTATATGAAAATTTTAAAAATTATTGAGCTAAGAATAATTAGTGGATTATGAAGAAAAAGGTTGAAATGGGGAGCCATTATATACTAAAGAATACTCTATTTTCTGGTTGAAGAAACCTAAGGAACAAAATGGTTGAATGATTATGGCCGAAGAAAATTTTAAGGTAGATAAAACCTAAGAAATAATAAACGTATAGATAATTAGAGATAGATAAATGTAGTTAAAACAACAATATAGCATAATGGAAATGTACACAACTTCCTTATTGGTGACTAGAGATCGATTGTCGGCAGTTTGAAGAAAAAAAAAATTTGGGAAAAAAATTATTTTCAAAATTTTAAAAAATTAATTTTAATTATAAGTCATGGAAAGAAATAATACCTAATTCTCGACGTAATTTAATAAAATTATTTTCATTTAAAGGTTTATTAAATATATCACCGATCTGATTTTCTTAAGATACAAATTCTACTGAAATATTGCCTATATATTATCTCGAAGGAAACGATGTCTGATATCTATGTGGTTTGTTCTAGAATGATTTATTGGATTTTTCGATAAATTTATCGCACTTGTATTATTACAAAAATTATTGAATTAGAAAGATTTATTCTAAAATCCTTAAGTGTGTGCTGCATTTAGATTACTTGAGCACATGCCAAAGCAGCATAGATATATTCTGCTTCACATGTCGAAAGTGAAATGCTTTTTGTTTTTTACTAAACCATGATACTAAAGATAGTCCAATAAAGTGACAAGTACCACTAGTACTCTTTCGATCCGTTCGACGTCCTCCAAAATCAGCATCACTATATGATACTAATTCGAAATAACATTCTTTTGGATACCAAAGTCTTTAATCTTGCTTAAGTATCGCAAAATTCACTTTACTGCTCGCAAATGTGTTTCTTTGGGATTTGCTTAAAATCGTGAACATAAGCATACACACATCATTTTGTCTGGTCGACTAATAATGATACAATCATACAACGATATAGTTTTTGGTCAACACTTTTGCCATTTCATCATTATAGAGATGTAATGTAATACACATAGGAGTTGGTTTAGCAGAATTGTTTTCCTTACCAAATCGTTTTATGAGATTATTACAGTATTTTTCTTGCTTAATAAAAATTCCATTTTTTAATTGTTTAATTTGTAAACCAAGAAAATATGAAAGTTCTCCCATGTGAGACATTCCAAATTCTTTTGTCATAATTTCTGAAAATTCTTGTCATAATTTTTCGTTTGTACAACCAAAAATTAATGTCATCTATATATATTTGAATTATAAAAATACCATTTTTATCTTGTTTTATAAATAACGTTTGATCTGCTTTTCTAATTTTAAAGCCTAAATAAATTAAATAACTTTTAAGATGGTCATACTAAGCATGGGGTGCTTCTTTTAAACCATATAAAGCCTTTTTAACTTATAAAAATGATATGGATATTTTTCATGTGCAAATAAAGGAGGTTGTTCAACATATATATTTTCTTTTGCAAAGCCATTTAAGAAAGCACTTTTTACATCCATTTGATATAATTTAAAATTATTTAAACATGCATAAGCTAATAAAATACATATAGCTTCTAGACGAGCTACAGGTGCATATGTTTCATCATAGTTTATTCCTTCTTCTTGACTATAACCTTGAGCAACTAGTCAAGATTTATTTCTAATAACATTTCCTTGCTCATCGGTTTTATTTTGGAAAACCCATTTTGTACCGATAACGACATGATCACCTGGTCTAGGAACCAAGTACTAAACGTTATTACATTTAAATTGATTTAATTCTTCTTGCATAGCTATAATCTAGTAATCGTCATTAGATGCTTCTTTAGCATTTTTGGGTTCAATATTTGAAAGAAAAATTACGTGAACCATTTGATTTAGCTGATTTTGGGTTCTAACGTTGGTATTTATTTCTTCAATGATATTTTTAGTAGGGTGATTTCTAAGAAGACTTGGTGGGGATCTAATTTCATTATTATTTGGTTAATTATTATTTGTATTACATTCATTATCATCATCTGAGTAATTTAATTAGAAATTTTTTTTCTTCATCTTCTATTTTAGGGTTAACTTTGAAATTTTCATTGAATGATACATGAAATGTTTCTTTGATTATTTTGTCCTTTTATTATAAATTTTGTAAGCATTGCTTCATTTCGAATATCCAATGAATATTCCTTCATCAGATTTTGGATCGAATTTACCAAGCTTATCTTTTGTATTTAATATAAAACATTTTGAACCAAAAGCTTTAAAATATGATATCCTATGTTTTCTTCCATTAAAAAGCTCATATAATGTATGTCTAGTTAATGGTCTGATGGAAACTCTATTTAGGACATAACAAGCTGTTGCTATAGCTTATGCCCAAAAATGTTTGGTAGAGTGCTTCCATTGAATAAAGTTCTAGCACATTCTTCAAGTGTTCTATTTTCCCTTTCTACAACTCCACTTGTTGTGAAGTTCTAGAAAATGGAAAATTATGAACAATTCCTTTCTTATTACGGTAATTTTCAAAATATTCATTTTCGAATTCACCACCACGATCGCTCAAAAAAAAATTCAAATATTTAATATTTTGAATTCTTTTAGAAAAATTTTTAAAATTGTCAAAAATATCACTTTTATTTTTCAAAAATATTGTCCAGGCATATCTTGAAAAATTATCTACAATTACAAAAACATATTTATTATGGTTTATTGATTGAATTTGAATTGGTCCAAAAAGATCCAAATGTAATAACACAAGTGGTTGTAATGTAGAAATCATTTTCCTTGATTTAAGAGAAGATTTTGTTAATTTTCCTAAGTGACAAGCATCATAAATATTTTTATTTTAAAATTCATTTTAGGTAAACCTTTAACTAAGTTATTCTTAGATAATTTATTTATAGCTTTAAAATTCATATGGCAGAATCTTTTGTGCCATAACCAAAGGTTATTTTGTTTGGCTATTAGACACATATTTGTGTTATGATTGACTTTTAGATTTAATATTTCTTTCTTTGGTTCCTTCAAATATAAAATTATTATTTTCATCAAATATGTTGCTTTATTTTCTAATAAAGTTATATTTAAACCTTTATCACATAATTGAATTATACTTAGCAAATTATGTTTTAAATTTTTAACTAGTAAAACATTTGTAATAAGAGGTAAGTTAGATGTACTGTCATTGCTCACATCGCCTTTGCCGATGATATATCCTTTGGAATTATCTCTAAATGTGACAGATCCTTCATCTGAGTAGATAATGTTGGTTAGCATATATTTATTTCCTATCATATGTTTTGAGCAGCCACTGTCTAGTATCCACTTTCCTCCTTTCTTAGTTGGTACCTGCAAAAAAATAAAAAATGACGTTGGTACCCGTTTTTTATTAGGGTCCTAAGGGTTAGGTCTTAGGAAGCCAAATCCAAGAGGGTATAAAATTCCTTTTATAAGCAAAATCTTTATATTTATGAACTGAAGTTTTAAATGATTTAATATACTTATTTGTGATTAAATTGTTATTAGTTTTTGGTACCCAAATTTTTGTAGTATTTGTGTTACCAATTTCCTTCTTTTGAGTGAAATCCTTTGGTTTTGATTATGCTTTTACAAAATTGTTATGTAAATTGAAATTTTTATATGATACACCATTCTTCTTTAGACTATTCATTGAAGAATTTTTATATCCTAATCCATTCTTATTTGTAGTATTTTGAGAATTACTGAAAATTTAAAAAGATTTTCTCTTCCTTATTAAAATCAGTTACATTTTTAGTGATATTCTCTAACTCAGTTTTGAGACTGGTATTTTTCAATTCAAGAATTTTGACATTTGATTTTAAATCATGCTTTTCTAATGCTAATGTCATATTCTTTTCTTTTTGCACTTCTACTTCATTTTATAGCACAGTAAGTTGAGAAGTGACATTAAACAAAGATTCTTGTGTATTAACAAGTTCCTCTTCCAGGATTTTCTTTTCATCTCTTAGCATATCAAATTCTATTTTAATTTTTTTAAATTTTTCTAGAGCATCTTTATACTTTCTTTTAACTTATTTGTGTTTATCTAACGGTTCTTAATTTATATCAATTAAATCATCAAAAGTTAAATCACTTACATCGTTTGTAGAAGCCATAAAGCAAACGTTAGCTTGTTCAGAACCACTGTTTGTGTCACTACTAGACAATGAAGACGATTCTCAATCATCCCATGTAACAGAGAATGCTTGCTTCTCTTTGTACTTGTCCTTCTTATTCTTGAATTTGTCTTCCTTTCTATCAGGACAGTCTTTCTTCATGTGGCCCTTCTTATGACATTCATAACATTCGAGATTTGAAATTGGCAGTTTACTAGAATTGCCTCTCCTATTATTTCCAAATTTCTTATTATTTTTAAATTTTAAGACCTTTTTAAAACTCTTTGCAATCAATGCAATGTCATCACTATCTGAATATGAATATTCCTGTTTAGCTTTGAAGGCAATATTCTTTTTAGCTTGGGCTTGATCTCGTTTTGCCTGCAAATTAACATCGTATGACATGAGATTTCCAATTAACTTTCAGGTTTGATGGTTGAAATGTCATTATCTTTTTCAATAGCCAAGACTTTTCATACCCATTCATTTGTTAAAGAGTTTATAATTTTTGAGACAATATCAAAATCTGAAAAAAAATTCTCCTAGTGTCAATAGTGAACGGCGTATGTCTTGGATTCTAGAATACATATCATTTATAGTTTCATCTAGTCTCATTCTGAAATTTTGAAACTGATTTTTGGGCATAGAAATCTTACTTTGTTTGACTTTTTTAGTTCCTTCATGTGTGACTTTAAGAGTTCTCCAAATTTCACAAGCAGTTGTACACATGCTAACTATATTAAATTCATTTTTATCTAAGGCATAAAATAACATATTCATGGCTTTTGCATTCTATGTAGCATCTAACTTTTGTGTGTTTGACCATTTTGCAAATGGTGTAGTGGGTATAGTGTATTCACTTTGAGTGATATTCCAAGTATCATATCCAATTGCGTGCATTAAAATTCTCTTTCGAGTTGACCAATAATTATAATTCAAACCATTAAATAGTGGTGGTCATGCAGTGGATTGACCTTCAACCAAACTTTTGTTAGTGTTACTTTCCATATTAACTTAATGATAAATAACTATGTAATGGTTATATGATGGCCTTTGTGACGCTCCACCCCGCACTAACAAAGGGAATTATTAGGTAATATTGTTTACTAGTGTAGAAAATAGGACTGGTTAGAAGCAATCATCCATGAGCTTTGTCTTAAACAAGTATCGAATGCGTTGATTGGGTGATCCCTTTTTTTCTTTCATTCTTTCCTTATGTGAATCAACATATCCGATTCAGGTTTAACACAAAACTACGGCAGCTAAGGATCGTATTTAGACCAAATAAAATAAAATCAAATACATCATATCAGAGAACAGGAACATACATATATATATATATATATATACACAGTCAGTAAAAGTACAACATAACATGCTACATGAGTTTGGTTCTTATGAACCATATATACAACAAGAATCACGAAAGAATATATACATCAGAGTGCTATGAAAAAAAAGGGCTACAACAAAACATACGCTAAACGATAAAGAGGAAAGATCACGGTGGAGTAAAATGAGGTGGAGGTCAAACTGCGATCTACTGACCTATAATGACTCATTCTAACCCGAGCATCATATAAAAATATAAACACATGGGTCAGTCTAGCCTAGAGGACTAGTACATGATAGGTGAAGTTAAGATACACATGATGATAATAACTCACCATGGAGATGAACTTCGTGTTCTCGAACCAACATTTGCATATAGGCCAAATCATTTCACCACATAAGGCATATGAGTCAAATCAACATACAACATAAGACATATAAACCAAATCAACATACAACATAAGGCATATGACGCAAATCACCAAACAACATAAGGCATAAAAGCCAAATCATCAAATAACATAAGGCGTAAAAGCCAAATCACCAAACAACCTAAGGCGTATAAGCCATGTCACCAAAACAGCATAAATCTCAACATATCGAACCCTCTAGGAGTTCAAAACAACAAAAATGTAATCATCATGTCATCATCATCAAATAGCACAAAGGCTATGTATAACTCCAACATCCAACAAAATGGTGAAAACATTTGAAAATCAATAAAATCTAGAAATCAAAAGTAATGAAATCTAGAAAATAACAACAAAGATGGATCCCAACAAATAGAGAATCTGAGCTACGCCGCACGTGCATCAACAATATATGGCTGAAGCCTACCAAGTACTATCAACAACAAATTTGGAGCCCAACAAATGACCCGAAGGTCCAACAAATGACCCGAAGGTTCAAAAAATGGCCTAAAACCCAACAAATGGCCTGAAATCTAGTACTGGAAATCAACTTACTCGAAGGTCCAGCATAAAGCATCACAAACTTTCAAATAGTAACTATAATCAGTGACAATCGTGCGTCCCATACCACACATTCTCACTTTGCTGTTTACTATAAGGTAGCTAATTTCACTCTCGTGTATGACCTCAATCAAACAAATTCGGAATTAACCAAAAAAGTAAACGCATGTATCTCATACCACATGTTTCACTAAATCGTTTAAGTCACTTCGTCGATTGCTCAAAGAGTGCAAAAACGTGTAATTTTATAGAAAATAATTTACTTCGAGAAAATGAGTTAAAACCGATTTTTCTGAAAATATTTGGAAATTATTTCCTTTTAAAATCCCTTTAAAATAGATAATTATATTATTTAATATTTAAAATAGGTGCAGAAATAAATTCATGCTTATAAAATCAATTTGGAAAAATATTTACTTTAAATCTAGTTTTTAAATTGAAAATTCACCTTGAAATCGATTATAAAATCCACGCATGAAATCATCAAAATCAATTCAAAATCAATGGAGTTTTCTCAAATCGAAACTTGAATAAATTAACAATATTGAAACTTAAAATCATCACGGTATGTAATCTTTCTAATGTATAGAAATAGCCTTTTGAAAACATCACAATTTGTCCCTGAAAATAAAGAAGAAAACCGTGCAAAATAGAAGAATAAAGATCAGGAAAACACACGGGTAAATAAACCTAGGCAAGCGACTCAAACTTTTTATAGTAGTTTTCAATATCAGTTTATTTTATATGTAGAAAATTTCAAATTTAAATTCATAACCAAGTGGTATAGATTTTATATTGTTTAACAACTATTTTCAGGTCAGATTTGTAAATCTAAGTTTACATATACCCACATTAAAAAAATCATATAAATTCGAAATTTAATCCTTTTCACTCAAAAATTTTACAGTTGCTTTGAATATCAGTTTTTTTTTGTATGTAGAAAATTTCAAAGTTAAATTCTTAACCGAGTGTTACAGAGTGCATATTCTTTAACAATCATTTTCTGCTCAGATTTGTAAATCTCAGTTTACATATACTCACTTTGAAAAAATCATATAAATTCGAAATTTAATCTTTTTTACTCAAACATTTTGCATTAACGTTGAATATTGGTGTAGATTGTATTTTAGAATTTCAAAGTCAAACTCCAAACCAATTGGTACATATTTCATATTTTTTAACCACCATTTTCAGCTCAGTTTAATGAATCTAAATTGACATAAAGTTAAGCAACCAAATCAACCAATATAAATCTTATATCATAACAACCATCATACCATAAATTAGCATAAAAAACAATCATTCAGCAGCCTAATCCCTAGAGATAGATTTTGTGAGCATTCAAAACTCACCTTATCATCTTCAAAATTGCATGCACCGACACACAAACAAATCATTGAAAAATCTACATTTTCGTCCTCAGTGCAGCAAGGACTTGGCATAGAAAATCTAAGTATTTTCAAACGAAATTTTTACAGAAGATGTATTCATGAGTTTAGAACAAGATGTATAAATTTAGTGCTTTTATGATTTTTATATAATTAGTTATGAATTTTCTACTAACCTTCGTTTTCAGCCCAGATCTAACCTGGTAACCACTAGAGAAAAGAAGACCTTTGATTCATTAAAACTAAACCAATTGCCATGATTGGGGTAGAGGTGCTGAAACATATTAGCAACAACATATCCATATTTTAGAATTTTTGGGAATTTACTGGATTTGTTATTATTTTTGGAACAGCTAGGGTTTGGTGAAAAGAGTTGAAGAAGGAGGAGTTTGAACATTCTAGTTTTGATATTTTAAAAAATGTAATGAACGTACAGAGCAAAGAAGAGAGGAGTTATCTTATCTTCACTTTTAAATGGGCTTAGGTTAGAGATTTGAGCCCAACCTACGAAACATCTTTTAAGTCTATCGTTGAAAAATAATATCTCCTAAACTAAAGCTCGTAAAAATGCAAACTTATATTCTAAAATTAAGTACAAGACTTAGTCTTTGCGGTGAATCGAAATCACTCATTTTTATGGTCTTTTGACCCTTCAAATAATTTATTAAAAATGGACCATTTTAGGTTTGTACAAAAATGTAAAACATGTTAAAAATAGGTTTTAGCTCTCAAAATTGTGATTTTTTCATAATAAAATTTATGAATCATTTTCAAAACATAACTAAGATTTTTACCAAGTTTACATCGGTAAATTTGCAATAAAACCCTTGTTAGTTCCTGAGATGATGATTTGGATGACAACAACCTTAGAACTTGTTATAAAATATAAATACAAATATTCTTGCCCAGATATATATGTATATGCAGGATATATATATAGGTACTGAGAATGAAAACTGTACAGTATAATGATTCAAGACTGAGTATAAAGATTCAAGACTAACGAATTCAAGATTGAAGAAATCAAGACTGAATACTTATGAGTATTAAGAGTTCAAGATATCAAGATAAGTAATAGAGTCTAGATTTATGTTAAAACTTCATAATAGCGCTAAAAACTTTATTCGAATTTTGATTATGAAATGGAGTCCACCTTCTCGCTTTAATACTGGGATGCAACCCACGACCTCTTTGGTGAGACGTAACCCACGATCTTCTCTAGTGGAATGGAATCCATGAAATTTTCAAAATGATTTATTTTTTCAAAACTATCTTTTTAAAGTCACTCTATCAATTTAAATATTTTAGCCTTAATTCAAAAATTACTTTAAATCATATCAATTTCAAAATCATCTCTTGTGTTTTAAACTATCTCTTGATTATAATATTTTAGCTTTAATATATTTTAAAGCAATCTATACTTAGTTTTTAATATTACTTTTATATTATAGATTATATATTTTAAGAATACTTTCTAAAACTCTTTTATAAATTTAAACTATAATCAAAATGGTTTACAAAGTTTAGAAATTATTTTGACAAGGTTTAGAATAGAATTTTTTTAAAAAAAAATCTATTTTCAAAATTAACATAGGCATGCTGACATCCCTCATTCCCCCATGTCGACATGGTAGCTGTGAATTTATAATTCTTCAAAAGAAGTGTCTATTCGTCCTAACCTTTCGCAAATAGACATGATCGTTGTTCTTCTGTAAATACCAGTATTTTTCAACGAATTTTAAGTTGGATTTTCTTCATTTCTTCACTCCTTCTTCTCTACTCAAATATTCTCTTATATTTCAAATGCTTTAACAAAACTCTGCCAAAATTCTAAGTGAATCAAACTCGATCATCTCTAGTTTGATTCTCTGCCACTCTCTCTCAAAGATCTCGGTGCTATTTAGAGTTATAGGATCATTTGTAGTCAAATAAGTGTATTGAGTATTTTCTGTCAAAGTGTGATTTGAAATGGTGTGATTGTGGCCCGTAAATCAATTAGGTGTGATTGTGGCCCGTAAATCAATTAGGTGTGATTGTAGCCTAGTTAAATCAAGAGAGTTTTCCCTGGATTTAGAAACAGGAGGGTGTATCTCATGACCATGCAATCGAGGTTGCAATATCGACATTATATTTGAAAAGAAATCTGCATAAGAAATTGTGTGTGATTGGATGTAGGGCAACTCCGAATCAATATAATCTGGTGTGTTCTTTCCTTTACTGCTTTCATTTACTATTTGCATCTATGTTTGGTTCTGTGGTTGTCATTGTGTTTGTGATTTGCATCTGTTTATGTTTAATTTGAAAAGATTTCAAAATTTCCATAAAATCCATTAAACACTATTCACCCCCTCTCCTCCTCTAGTGTTAATCCAACCTTAAGATCCGTAATCCACATTTTCTACATTTGGTATTAAAGGATTGGTTTTTAAAATTTTCATTATTTGATTTTTGAAAAGTTTTCAAATGGCTGCCAACACTGGTAATGTCAACACTATCACAAGTTCATTTGTAGACGGTCGGCCTACTGCTAGACCACCACTTTTTAATGGCAGTAACTATGCATATCGGGCATGTAGGATGAAAATTATTTACAACCAATAGGATTAGACACTTGGAATATCACACAAACTGAGTACATTGAACCCACATCTGATTTTGCTCAGTGGACTGCTGAGCAAAAGATTGTTGCACAAAACAATTCCAAAGCCATGAATATTCTATTATGTTCACTTGATAGGAATGAGTTTAATAGAGTGCATATCTGTAAGTCTGCATATAAGATCTGGAAAACTTTGCAAATTACTCATGTAGGAACAAGCAAAGTTAACAGGCCAAAATATCTATCTTGACCAATCAGTTTTAATTATTCAAGTTGATTCCAAATGTGTCCATTTCAGACATTTACAGTAGGTTTCAAGACATTATTCATGTAACTACCCTAGATTTTTGTGATATTTTTAAATTTGATTTTATTTCATTATGGATATATTTTTAAATTTATTTTATTTCAAAATTTTATTTTTAAAACATTTTTAAAGTGTAAAGTTATTTTTCCAAAACTAGTTATATTTTGTTTTCAATTTTTAATACTAACTTACATATTTTACTATTTCTTTACATATTTTATAATTCTTCAAAAAAAAACTTGGCAATGTCTTCTTTTTTTTCTACTATTTCTTTACATTTTTATTGATTTTTCTATTGAATTTTCCCTGGATCCTTCTTGTATTTGCTTGGCCTAACCCCTCCATCACCTCCACCGACCAACTCCACCACCATCCACGGCCACATCACCCTCCTCCCCTCTGTCCAGTCAAGGTCGTGACCTACATATGTTGCTTGCACCACAAAACTCACAAACTCCATACAATTGCCTGGCCGAACCCCTTAATGCCAATACCCCTTCATTTTTCCACCTTGGCCACTCCTTAGCCACCACCACCTGCTCCTCCACCACCTCTGGCCGCAACTCCAGACATCACCTGACCTCCACCTTGCATGGTCGGGCCAACATCACCTAAAGCCGAACCTAAAGTTGCACCAAAAACCACTTATGTTGCCTACCTCTTGATCCTCCTTCGTGTTGCAACTTCCACCACTTCAAATCCTTATAGCCGTGCACATGCATTCCATATCCAAGCCCAAATCACCACTATGGCCGAACACATTAGACCCCTAAGGTGAGCATATGATGGTTGAGGCAATGGTCAAGCCATGTTGTGATTTGTCACTTTTATTTTAAATTGTTTCAATATGTATTCTATGTTGAAATCATATTTATATTTGTCTTGTTTTATTGGTTGTGTACAAGATCACTAGCTTGGTTCTCTTCCCACAAAAGCCAAAAGTCGTGTTATCGAGCTTTTTGGAATTCGTTTGTGTGCTTAATCTTGCTATCTCCAGCTTGAAACAAGTGAGTAATCACACTTGACATCTTTACTTATATAAACTGTGAAGTGACACCAAGTGAATTTGTAAAACTACTATACCATGTTATACCTGCCTGTGATATTACTTATATGATGATCACCCTGTTAATAAACCTGTCATATCATCTGTTACTGCCATATGTTGTTATGCTGTTATTTATATCTGTTTATCACTGCAAGTTCCATGTAGAATAGAATCACTATGGTTGAAATGATACATACCCGAACGGACTTTAGAATAGGGAAAACTCGTTATGGCTGAAATGATAGGCCTGAGCGATTTTTATTCATCTTATTTACTTTGGACTGGGGGTTTGAAATGATAAAACCTGGGTTTTCTTTGTAAATTAAGGATTGAAATGATATATTATCCGTATCACTTGACCAAGGTTAGAAAATATTATACAGACCTGTGGTTAATGTATATATTTTCTAGAATTTTAAAAGTATTTTAAAAATGAAAATTTATGATTTTTTGATTTGAATTTAATTAAAATGAATTTTATATAGTGTTAATGATTTTTGTACAAATTAAAATGTGAAAAAAAATAAGTGGTTAAGTTAAAATTTAGAATATAACTTAAACTTGAAATTTGAGAAGTTTGGTTAAAAGTGAATTTTAAATTAAGTAAATAAAAATGAAAATAAGTTATATTTTGAAATGGAAATTTTAAACTTAAGTGTTAAGTTAAATTTTAGAATATAAAGAATAGAAATTGGTATGCTTGAATTTAATAAGTAAATTATTATTAAAATTTGATTTTTGTGTGAAAATTTCACTTTATAAAATCATAAATTAAAAGGTATTTAAATGATCATTTTTAAAATGAGAAAATATGATATTTATAAGTTAAAATGGTTTAAATTAAAGTTTATTTGTTTCTGAAATTGTATAGAAAATTTGGAATTTAATTTAACAGCATTTCAGAAATGCTATCATTTCTGAAGTAAAGGATATTACAGCATTATCTAAGTGTTGTAGTTGATACAAATGAACTAAAAGGCAAAAATGAACTAAGGAATATTACAGCACTTTGTAAGTGCTGTAGTTGCAGGATTGAACTAAAGCTTTTATTTGAACCCTGAACTATTACAGCATTTCGGTAAATGCTGTCTTTGCTAAATTGAATTGTTTCAAATGTAACTTACCTTAGCATTTTCTAAGTGCTGCGAAAGTTGAAATTTCACTGTTTTAATAAATTTAAGTGAATAAACGAATTCAGAAAAGACTAAAATTTTGGAAATTAAATATTTGATTTTTGAATATAATGACTTCACTTTTAAATGGTTCAAATGGAATATTTTGATTTGAAATATAAATCATTTTTGAAATGTGATTTGAAATGGTATTTAAATAAAATGAAAGAGGATTTTGAAAAGATATAAAATGATGATATTTGAATGTTGAAATGATATTTGATTTTCGAAGTATATATACCATTTTTAAATTATAATCATGAGTTATAATAACGATTGGTTGTTAATGAGACCGGGATCGGATATGGACATACTCTCTGTCGATACCAAAAATCACTTTAACAACTGTGTACGCGGTGGAGATTCCATAACGAAGTAGGATGGTGGTAACGATCCTATTATGGTATGAACGTGGACCCGACTCCCGTGAGTTGGCATAAGGTGGCTAAAATAGGAGCGATCTCGGGCCAAGTGAGGTCATTCCTCCGATTGGACACACTTCTTCGAAACCATTCTATTACCATTGTGATTGATTGGGTGCACCCTTGATTTTGGGAGTGTGGCTTAAGGTGGGCGTAATGCCTGCTACGTTACCACTAGCCCATGTGCGTAATTGGTATATCTATCCTGGCATTTCCTCGTGTGCCGTGTCACCTACCATAGCGAGCTTTACTATGAGTTTGTTTTTCTTCCGTAGCCCATGGAGTATTTAGGGTAGTCTCCCGATCTGGAGATATGTTGATACTGGATGGACTACTGGGACCATTACGTGTTAAGGGGAATATTGGCTCACTCCTTAACACTATTTTAAAGTAAGTTTATTTTACTGTAGACATTATTATAATAGCGCAATATTACTACATAGTAAATAGTTTAACGGATCCTTAGAGGATGGGCGGTCACAGACATCCTTTAAGTTACTTGTACCTTATTACAATTCACTTGAGTTGGTTTACATTATATAAGTATATATGTCCTGGCTCGAGTGTTTTGTGTTTTGCTTTACGCTCGGGTCAGCTTGAGTATTCATAGCTTTGGATTTCTCTTTCTGGAGCTAGTTGGAGATTTTATCTATCTAGTTATTTATCTATTTTAGTTGTTCTATTTCAGCTTGTATTAGTGGACTTCTATGTATTTTGGATTTCTATTATGTTATTTTTAGACTGATATTATGTATTTGTTTTGAGACTTTGTTATAGTAGCTTCATGAACTACTATGGTATTTTATATTCCGCTGTGAGTTACACTGATATTTCTGTGTCTACGATTCTATGAATGATTTGATTTGCTCCAAATTTATTTACAATCTGTTATTTTGAATTATTCAAGTCCGACATGTGTGGATTATTGTCGATTTGAATGGTCCAAAATAGTGGGTCGTTACAGTTGGTATCAGAGCTTTGGTTTTATAGGCAAACCTTAGCCTGCGGAGCAAAAACTCATTAGAGATACGGTAGAAATACCCTAGAATGAGTGAAATCGGTCTCAGAATCACATCTTTGTGAGAGAACGTATTTTCAAAGTGTATAATGATTTTCAAATTGTTTTTTAAGGATTTTTCAAAGATTATTTTGATATAAAAATTTTCTTGTTTTAAAAGCAATTTTCTAAATTTCCTTCCTTTCGTATCTACCTTGTTAGTATTTTCTTTTATGAGGATATTCATCCAAGTGAATTTATCTTATCTTATCTTGGTCTTCTCTATACCGTGTCCTAAATTCATTCTTGATTTTTCAGGATGAATCAAGGAAATGCCAGAGGTAGGGGTCGTGGTATTGCCCTAGCTACTCAGCCAGCTGCACCCGTTAAGTTCACCGTTCTCTATAAAGAATTCACACAACTTGGTGGTAGAAAGTTTTCTGGTTCAGAGAGTATTATTGAGGCTCAGCAATGGTTGCGCAGTTTAGAGAGGATATTTACTGGTCTTGAGATTACTGATGCCCAGAAGCGTCAGTTAGCAGCATGGCAGTTGCAGGAGGCTGTCCAAGATTGTTGGGAGTCTGTTACGGCTAACACCGTCGAGGCTGATATTACTTAGAAGCAGTTTAGGTATCCTTTGAGTTATCTTGAATTTTGTTCCTATTTTTTCCTTTCCTTTGAATCTATCTTAAGTTTGTTCTATATCACTTTTCCAGCGAGGCTTTTGTGGCAAAATGGATGCCAGAAGCTAGGAAATCTCCGCTTTATCGTGAATTCATGGATCTCAAGCAGGGTACTATGACCTTTTCTGAGTATGAGAGGAAGTTCAATGAACTTTCCAAGTTTGGTCCTAGCCTGATAGACACTCCTCTCAAGAAGAATGAGAAGTTCATTGTTGGTGCTTACTCTGAGAACTATAGTCGGCTCATTTCTTATGTTCATGGCACTTTTACCCAGCTTATGGATATGGCTATCCGTTATGAGAACCCTACTTCTAAGGGTCCAGCTGTTGTTGGTGCTCCTTCATCTCAGTCTTCCTCTACTAATTCTAGAAAGAGAAAGCCTAATTTCCTCCAGCAGAAGAAGAATTGGCTCAAGCATTCAGGTGTGGGATCTTCATCATCTGCTCCTTCTCAGAGGCAACCTATTGATATTTCCTCTATCACCTGCTTCAGATGTGATCAGAAGGGACACCATGCCAATAGTTGTCCTACTTTAGCTGGTGATGCTGTTCCTCCACCTGCTTAGTCAGCTAAGCGTGATCTCTGCCATATCTGTCTCCAGCCTGGTCATTTTAGGAAGGATTTCCCTACCCAGCAGAAGGGTAAGCCTTCTGTATATTTTTTGTCACATCTGCATCTTCTCCAGTTCCTCCACCTACACCTACTCCTGGTGATGACCAAGGTACTCTTCAGGGCACATTTACTTTATTTCATCGTCATGTTAGTGTGTTGTTTGATACTAGAGCTTCCCACAGTTTAATTTCTGTTGATTTGTGTGATAAGTTCGAGCATCTCCTTTCTCCTGAGTATGCTTCTATTCCTTTATGTGTTTCAAATCCAATTGGGGGTCCTGCCAACCTTAATCGGATTTGTAAGCAAGTGAAACTTCTCCATTCTGATCATCGCTTTAGTGGTGATTTTTATGTTCTGGGATTTGATGCTTTTGATTTATTGCTTGGATGTGATTGGCTTGGTAGGCATGATGCCTGTATCTCTTGTAAAGCCCAGTCTGTTTATCCTGTTGATGATCAAGGAAATTCCTTAACTATTCAGTGCCGCATGCCTTAGGATTTTGCTGGCAGTTTTACTTATTCTCTGGATTCTCCTCCTGGTGATCTTGATTCGACTCCTGTAGTCAGACTCTATCCCGATGTATTTGGTCAAGTCACTTCTTTGCCTCCTAAGTGGGAAATTGATTTTTGAATTGATCTTATTCCTATTGCTCGACCTATTATTCTTCCTCCTAGAAGAATGGCACCCCATGAGAAGGTTGAGTTAAGGAAACAAATTGAGGACTTATCTTCCAAAGGTATGATTAGACCTAACTTTTCTGAATGGGGAGCAGCGGTGGTTTTTGTCACCAAGTCTGATGGTTCTTTGAGGATGTGAGTTGATTATAAGGAGCTAAACAAGCTCACTATGAAAAACAGATATCCAATGCCTCGTATCAATGATATGTTTGATCCGCTTTACGGTGCCACCGTTTTCTCTCAGCTTGATCTTACCACGGGTTTTCATCAGCTCAAGGTTGCTGAGGAAAGTATTCTCAAGACTGCTTTTCGCACTGAGAATGGGTTCTATAAATGGTTAGTCATTCCTTTTGGTTGGACTAATGCTCTTGCTTTCTTTGTGGATTTGATGAATCGTGTCTTTCATAATGTGCTTAATAAATTTG
Organism: Allium cepa; assembly: GCA_030765085.1. Classification (NCBI taxonomy): domain Eukaryota; kingdom Viridiplantae; phylum Streptophyta; class Magnoliopsida; order Asparagales; family Amaryllidaceae; genus Allium; species Allium cepa. The sequence goes on along the minus strand of CM060931.1, from coordinate 748,205,421 downwards.
TTCTTGTCTTTGTTGATGATATCCTTGTCATCTCTATGACCAAGGAAGTTCATGAGTTGCATTTGAAATCTGTTCTGGAGACTCTTAGAAATCATCAGTTGAAGGCTAAATTTTCTAAATGCCATTTCTGAAAGGATGAAGTTCAATTTCTCGGGCATATTGTTTCTGGTAATGGAGTTTCTGTTGATCCAGTTAAGATCGTTGCGATCAATGTAAGCTTTTCTTTTCTTTCTTTCTTTTTTCATTTAATAATCCTATCTCTTCAGTTGTCCTTGCTTTCTCTCTATTCTGTTACAGGATTGGGAAACTCCAAAGACTCCATCTGATATTCGTAGTTTTCTAGGACTTGTCGGTTACTACCAAAGATTCATCGATAATTTTGCTTGGATAGCTGCACCTCTCACAGCTTTAACTCGTATGAATTCTAAGTTTATCTAGAATAAGAAGTGTGAAGCTGCATTCAATGAGTTAAAGAGTAAGCTAACTTCCACACCAGTTCTTACCGTTCCGAATGGAAGTGAGGGATTGACGGTATATACTGATGCTAGTCGTGAGGGTTTGGGTGTTGTTCTCATCTAGGATGGTAAGGACATTTCCTATGCCAGCCTCAGTTGAAAACCCACGAGGCTAATTACGCTGCTCATGATTTAGAGTTTCTTGTTGTTGTCTTTGCTTTGAAGCCTTGGAGGCATCATCTCCTAGGAACCAAGTTTGAGCTTTTCACCGATCATCTGTCTTTGAGATATATCTTCTTCCAGAAGGATATGAATCCGAGGCAAGTTCGTTGGCTTGAGTTTCTGGCTTCTTACACCACGATATTAGCTATACTCCACGCAAAACTAATGTTGTGGCTGATGCTTTGAGTCGGAAGAAGGATTTGTTGCGTCAGCTTGTTGTTTCTTCTTTTCCTCTTTTGGATCGTATCATGGCTAAACAAGACGAGGATGAGATGCTTAGATTGGTGAAGGAGAGTGTTTGTATCAGGGTTGGTGGTGGTAGTAGTGGAGCTCAAATCAATGATAGAGGGATTTTGAGGATTATTGGTAGGATTTGTGTCCCGAATGTTGATGAATTGAGGCAGGAGTTGCTTCGAAAGTATCATCGATCTAGACTTTGTATTCATCCTGGTGTGTCGAAGATATATCAGGATATGAAGAGGCTTTATTGGTGGAGGGGGATGAAGCGGGATATCTCTATCTTTGTTAGTCGGTGTGCGACTTCTCAGCAAGTCAAAGCCGATCACGAGAAGACCCTTGGTTCGTTGCAGCACATTGAGATTCCCAATTGGAAGCGGGAACATTTTTCCATGGATTTCATCGATGGTTTGCCGAGGACTCGGAAGGTAATGAGAGTATTTGGGTTATTATGGATACACTGACCAAGTCCGCTCATTTCATTCCAGTCAAGTCTGCTTGTTTAGCTTCTAGTTTGTCTGAGATCTACATGAGAGAGATCGTTCGTCTTCATGGTGTTCCTCTCAGCATTGTTTATGATCGTGATCCTATCTTTACCAGTCAGTTTTGGAAGGTTTTTAAGGAATCTCTGGGTACGCATCTGAATCTGAGCACTTCTTACCATCTACAAACCGACGGTCAAACGGGAAGAGTGAATCAGATTCTCGAGGATCATCTTCATGCTTGCGTGCTTGATTATGGAGGATCATGGGAAGATCATCTCTATCTTGTCGAATTCACATACAATAATAGTTATCAGGTATAATTTAATCTTCTGTTTTAAGACTATCTTAATCTCTTTATCTATCTCATTCCATCTTTGTATTCAGGCCAGTATTAAAATGTCTCCGTTTGCTGCTCTATACGAACGACCTTGTAGATCTTCATCTTGCTGGATTGAATCCGGTAATCATTTGGTTCTTGGTCCTGATGTGATTTTGGAAGCTTCTGAAAGAGTTGAGGAGATTAAGAGGAGGTTGAGAGCTGCTCAGGATAGGCAGAAGAAGTATATCGATAGGCGTAGGCAGAGTTTGAAGTTTGTTGTTGGTGATCAGGTTTTCCTTAAGGTCTCTCCCTTAGGGATGTCGTCCGCTTTGGTCATAGCGGGAAGCTTTCTCCAAGATTCATTGGTCCTTTCCGCATTGTGGAAAGAGTTGGTTTTGGCTTATCGTCTGGATTTTCCCGAGAAGCTTTCTAGAATGCATGATGTATTCCATGTCTCTCATCTTCGTCGATATCTTCATGATCCATCTCTTATTATCCAGCCTTCTGCTCTTGATAGTTTGGATATTGAGCCTAATCTGACTGTCGAGAGGAAGCCACTTCGTATTGTCGATAGAGGTACGAAGCAGCTCAGAAGGAAATCTGTTAGCCTGGTCAAAGTACGGTAGAGTACTGATGATCGAGATTGTACCTGAGAGATGGAGGAGAGCATTCATGCTTCGAATCTGGAATTGTTCGTTTCAGGTACTATTTGCTTTTCTATATTGTTTTCTTATTTTCCTTGTTCGTTCTTTTCGAGGACGAAAAGATTTGAGTGGGGTAGAGTGTAACAACCCTAGATTTTTGTGACATTTTTAAAATTGATTTTATTACATTATGGAAATATTTTTACATTTATTTTATTTCAAAATTTTATTTTTAAAACATTTAAAGTGTAGTGGTTATTTTTCCAAAACTAGTTGTATTTTGTTTTCAATTTTTAATACTAGTTCACATATAATAAAATATTTTCTTATATTTTTCTATTTTTCTTAAAATTTATTTATTTATTTCATTTTCACTTTATTTTGTATTCATTTTTATTTTATTTACATGATTTTTATTTTGGTTTATTTGAATAAAAGGAAGAGGAAATTTCAAGAGACTTAAGCCTTTAACTTTTGACTTCTCATTTTCTACCTCTTCATAATTTGGGCCATCCTTTCCCAAGCCATTAGCCGTGACTTCTTTTTGCATTTCACGTAAAAAAACACTTCTCTCATTTCGTCATTCACGCATGCTTCAGATCTGAGAAAAAAACTTGGTAATGTCTTCTTCTTTTTCTACCTTTTGTTTTCATTTTTATTAATTTTTCTATTGAATTTTTCCTTCGATCCTTCTTGTATTTGCACGTCCTAACCCCTCCATCACCTCCATCGACCAACTCCAACACCATCCACGGCCACATCACCCTCCTCCCCCTCTGTCCAATCAGGGTCGTGACCTGCATATGTTGCTTGCACCACGAAACTCCACAAACTCCATGCAATTGCCTACCCGAACCCCTTAATGCCAATACCCCTTCATTTTTCCACCTTGGCCACTCCATAGACGCCGCCACCTACTCCTCCACCACCTCTGGCTGGAACTCCAGACATCACCTGACCTCCACCTTGCATGGCCGAGCCCACATCACCTCAGGCCGAACCCAAAGTTGCACCAAAAACCACTTATGTTGCCTATCTCTTGATCGTCCTTCATATTGCAACTTCCACCACTTCAACTCCTTGTAGTCGTGCACATGCATGCCATAACCTAGCCCAAATCACCACTATGGCCGAACACATTAGACCCTTATGCCAAGCATATGATGGTTGAGGCAATGGTCAAGCCATGTTGTGATTTGTCGCTTTTATTTTAAATTGTTTCAATATGTATTCTTTGTTGAAATCATATTTATATTTGTCTTGTTTTATTGGTTGAGTACAAGATAACTAGCTTGGTTCTCTTCCCACTCAAGTCAAAAGTCATGTTATCGTGCTTTATGGAATTCGTTTGTGTGCTTAGTCTTGCTATCTCCAGCTTGAAACAAGTGAGTAATCACACTTGACATCTTTACTTATATAAACTGTGAAATGACACCAAGTGAATTTGTAAAACTTCTATATCTTGTTATACCTGCCTGTGATATGATTTATATGATGATCACCCTGTTAATTAACCTGTCATATCATCCGTTACCGCCATATGTTGCTATGCTGTTATTTATATCTGTTTATGACTGCAAGTTCCCTGTAGAATAGAATCACTATGGGTTGAAATGATACATACCTGAACGGACTTTAGAATAGGGAAAAATCGTTATGGGGTGAAATGATAGGCATGAGCGATTTTTATTCATCTTATTTACTTGGGACTGTGGGTTCGAAATGATAAAACCCGGGTTTTCTTTGTAAATTACGGATTGAAATGATATATTATCCGTATCACTTGACCAAGGTTAGAAGATATTATACAGACCCATGGTTAATGTATATATTTTTTGGAATTTTAAAAGTATTTTAAAAATGAAAATTTATGATATTTTGATTTAAATTTAATTAAAATGATTTTTATAAAGTGTTAATGATTTTTGTACAAATTAAAATGTGAAATAAACAAATGGTTAAGTTGAAATTTGAAATATAACTTAAACTTGAAATTTGAGAATTTTGGTTAAAAGTGAATTTTAAATTAAGTAAATAAAAATGAAAATAAGTTATATTTTAAAATGGAAATTTTAAACTTAAGTGTTAAGTTAAATTTTAGAATATAAAGAATAGAAATTGACATGCTTGAATTTAATAAGTAAATTATTATTAAAATTTGATTTTTGTATGAAAATTTCACTTTATAAAATCATAAATTAAAAGGTATTTAAATGATCATTTTTAAAGTGAGAAAATATAATTTTTTTTATATGTTAAAATGGTTTAAATTAAAGTTTATTTGTTTCTAAAATTGTATTGAAAATTTGGAATTTAATTTAACAGCATTTCGGATATACTATCATTTCTCAAGTAAAGGATATTACAGCATTTTCTAAGTGTTGTAGTTGACACAAATGAACTAAAAGACAAAAATGAACTAAGGGCTACTACAGCACTCTATAAGTGTTGTAGTTGCAGGATAGAACTAAAGCTTTTATTTGAAACCTGAACTATTACAACATTTCTGTAAATGTGTCTTTGCTAAATTGAATTGTTTCAAATGTAACTTACCGTAGTATTTTCTAAGTGCTGCGAAAGCTGAAATTTCACTGTTTTAATAAATTTAAGTGAATAAATGAATTCAGAAAAGACTAAAATTTTGGAAATTAAATATTTGATTTTTGAATATAATGACTTCACTTTAAATGGTTCAAATGGAGTATTTTGATTTGAAATATAAACCATTTTTGAAATGTGATTTGAAATGGTATTTAAATAAAATGAATGAGGTTTTTGAAAAGATATAAAATGATGATATTTGAATGTTGAAATGATATTTGATTTTCGAAGTATAAATACCATTTTTAAATTATAACCAAGAGTTATAATAACGATTGGTTGTTAATGAGACCGGGATTGGATAAGGACATACTCTTTGTCGATATCGAAAACCACTTTAACAACTGTGTACGCGGTGGAGATTCCAGAACGAAGTAGGATGGTGGCGACGATCCTATTACGGTATGATCGTGGACCCAACTCCTGTGTGTTGGCATAAGGTCGCTAAGATAGGAGCGATCTCGGGCCAAGTGAGGTCATTCCTCCGATCAGACACATTTCTTCGATACCATTCTATTACTGTTGTGATTGATTGAGTGCACCCTTGGTTTTAGGAGTGTGGCTCGAGGTGGGCGTAGTGGCTGCTACGTTACCACCATCCCATGTGCGTAATTGGTATATCTACCCTGGCATTGCCTCATGTGCCGTGTCACCTACCATAACGAGCATTACTACGAGTTTGTTTTTCTCCCGTAGCCCATGGAGTACTTAGGGTAGTCTCCCGATCTGGAGAGATGCTGATACTGGATGGACTACTGGGACTATTACGTGTTATGGGGAATATTAGCTCACTCCTTAACGCTATTTTAAAGTAAGTTTATTTTACTGTAGACATTATTATAATAGTGCAATGTTACTACATAGTAAATAGTTTAACGGATCCTTAGAGGATGGGCGGTCCCAGGCATCCTTTAAGTTACTTGTACCTTATTACGGTTCACTCGAGTTGGTTTACACTATATAAGTATATATGTCCTGACTCGAGTGTTTTGTGTTTTGCTTTACGCTCGGGTCAGCTTGAGTATTCATAGCTTTGGATTTCTCTTTCTGGAGTTAGCTGGAGATTTTATCTATCTATTTATTTATCTATTTCACTTGTTCTATTTCAGCTTGTATTCGTGGACTTCTATGTATTTGGGATTTCTATTATGTTGTTTTCAGACTGATATTATGTACTTGTTTTAGGACTTTGTTATATAGCTTCATGAACTACTAAGGTATTTTATATTCCGCTGCGAGTTATTCTGATATTTCCGTGTCTGTGATTCTGTGAATGATTTTATTTGCTCCAAATTTATTTACAATCTGTTATTTTGAATTATTCAAGTCTGGCATGTGTGGATTATTGTCGATTTGAATGGTCCAAAATAGTGGGTCGTTACAGTTCACACGCTAATTGCATTAGGAAAGAACTTTTTCGAATAAGATCGAGTTAGAAAGATTCTGAATTCACTCACCCCGAAATGGGATCAGAAGAATCCAGCAATTGAAGAGGCTAACGATATTAGTACTCTGAAAATTGAATAATTAATTAGGAATTTTATTTCGTTTGAAGTACAAACGCAAGGGAGAAGAGAAAGCAAGGCTGTGGAAAAGAAGTCAATAGCGTTCAATGCAATAGCAGATGGTTCAAACTCAAACAATGACGATGATGAAGAAATAGTCTTGATGACAAGGAATTTTAGAAAGTTTTTGAAATACAGAAAGGTGAACAATTACAAGAGAAATGATCACAAGAATTCTGGGAATAATAGTGAAACTTAAAACAATGCAGATGCACAATTGTGATAAACCAGGTCATTTAAAAGAGATTGTCTGCATTCATATAAATAAAAAAATTCTCCAAGTAATGATTCGTCAAAGAAAAGAAAGAGAGCATATATTGCTACATTAGACGATTCAGACTCGTCCTCTAGTGATGAAGATCGAGAGATGGAAAATTCAAACATGTGGTTTATAGCTATTCAAGATTTTGATGATCTCGGAAATATGGATCTAAAAATAGGTACGCATTTAAATTATATTGATTAAAATGGTTTGTTTGACTGTTTGGCTGTTTGCATATTTTGAAATTGCTTATTGTTTGAATTCAAAATTTTGATTTTCAAAATAATATTATTTTAATATTAAAGTATTAATATCAAAATGTTATTATATTTAATATTATTTCAGATAAAATATAAATTAGATTATAGGATATATATATATATATATTATATTAAATAAGAAAAATAAGTCACATGATTTTAGGGACCCATGTCGACATCCCTCCAGAAATTTTAAATTCAAATTTGAATTCAAATCTTCTAATTTCCCTTCACCTTTTCACCAACTCCAAAGCTCTATAAAGGTGTCTCTTGACCAGAGAACATGGCACTTAGATATATATTTATATTCTTAACTTTATGCTATCTTTTCACTTTCATCTCAAAATTCAAACTCTCTTTCAAACTCTCTACTTTCGTCAAAAATGGCATCCTCAAGCACTCCATACACCATTAGATTGTCCAAGGCTACCAAAATGTTCCTCTACAATGATCCGGAAGCTATCAAGGTGTAACGACCGATGTTTTTTTCGCTATTTTAAATTACTGAATTTAATGTAATTATAAAATAAAAATGGTTAAAAATAAAAAATTTGATTATATTGAATGTAAGTATTGGATATGAACTTGACAAATTTTTTGAAATGAACTAATTTTTAAGTTTTGGCGATAACGAAATCGAAATGAAATAACATATATAATTGGGTTTATATCAGTAACTAAAGTTGAATAATCATTGTGAATTATTTAGATAGAAATAAAATGATGTTGATAACTAAAATTCATTTAAAATCCAATATTTAAATTTGATGAATATCGAATAATTAAATTGTTAAATTCAATATTGGAAAATTATTTAAATAATTGAATAATGGGAATTAAATGACTATAAAATAAGGATTGTTGTTTTGTAAATTGAATTCGTTTTAAAGGTTAAATCTTATCAGTTCATTTACTTATATTTCAAAAGTTAGTGATTTATTGAATAATCTAAATTGTTTATAATTCAATATTGCCGTTATTTGAATAATTGAATTCTGAAATTAATATGATTGAAAATGATGTTGGAGGTTGATGTAAATTTTATTTAAACAACAATGAAGATGGTTAACACTTAGAATTGGATTTAAAAGTGAATAATTAGAAATTGAAAATTTTATATTACAATCGAGGCGGTAAAATAGCGATACGGGGCACAGTCTCAGAATTCGACGAAACATGTTCCATTGGATCCATAATAAAGTGTTATTATCAGATTTCAAGATTTGTAGCGTTTGGAGTTAGCATTTGATCGTACGGTATAGAAACGCATTGAACTAAATATCAAAAATTTAATATTTTAATTAGGTTCAAAAAGATGTCTTTCACATACAATCAAATTGGGCGCCGAAACATGTCTTATTGTGTTCGGAGTGGGGGTAAAACATTATAAAAGACAGGTGGCACAATTCGTTTGGATTTCGTCCAGAAAAAGTTGAAAATAATAATAAAATAATGTGTGTACATGTATATATACGTGTATCTTTTAGAGAAACCCTAGTTTCTTAAACGCGACCGCCGGTTCATATTAATGGCCAAAATCGTCCTTTGTTCTTCCTCATTGATCTCTCAATCCAAGCCATATTTTCGAAAACTTTCTTCATGAAAGTCGTAGAGCTCGTCGAGCCCTACAAAGTGGACGGTGGAGATCTGAAACAATGGAGTGTGTAGGCCAGAATATGGTGATGTAGGGTTTTTGTTCTATTTCGTTTATCGAGATCTAGATGTAGCCGAGTTCGACGAGGCTCTGGCCGATGGTGGAGGGGGGTCGCAGCTTTGGAATGGAGGTCTTTGATCATCTCCTGGGGTCTCGTGGTGGTCGAGGTATTGGGTTGAAGATGGACGATGGTGGGTTACCTTACATGCGCATTGCCTGGGATAAGAAGGAGATGGAAGGTAGTACGTGCGGCCAAGATTTTGATCAAGCAGTGAATGGCTAGATCTAGGTTAGAAAAAATATATATAGTAAATTTATTTGTTTAAAATTCATGTAAATCTTTAAAGCTGCATATCTTGGTCATGCGAGGTCGGAATCGGTTGAAACGGGATGCGTTGGAATCGTGGCGACGAGCACTACGCGATGGAGCTGGATTGAAGTTCATTGGAGCTAGTTAAAATTTTAGGTCAAATCGAAGGTCGTTCGATTTGATTTGAAATTGGAAACTCAAGGTGAGTGTTTTACAACGCTCACAACGTACTAGAATATATTGTGCTAGTTAAATTGGTATTATAAACTGATATAAATTTTATTGGTCATTGTTTGATAAATTTAATCATCATCTAGATTGTCATTGAATTTAATTGTTAAAATAAAAATTGACAGTCAAATCGAAATTGGAATTTAATTGCCAGTAAATTACCGGATATTGACAACTATGAAATTGATCAGAATTATATTGACTGTTTGGATGATTGATTACGATGAATGCTATTGGTTGATATTTTGTATGATTGGATGTTTATTTGTTCTGATATGTCCTGTTATCAGCACGTATATTACTTACAGCGTATAAAACTGTAAATTGAATTATTTCGAATAAACAAAGAAATAGGTTGAAATGATACGTACCTATGACATTGAGATTTGGATTGAGATGATACATATCCATTCCTGAAATTAAATTGAAATAACTGATCACTTGGCCATAGGATAGAAAATTATATACGAACACCGAATTGGTTAAATTGAATGATTTTAGAAATTTTGATTTGAAATTATTTAAATGGTTTTGATTTAAAAGAAACAAAAATCAAATTTATAGAAATCAAGTTATTTTTGAACTTGAGTTCTGAATGTTGAAATTTAAATTTGGTAATCGAAATTGTTTAAATAATCGAAGTTGAGATTTTGAAGTAATAATCAAAATAAAATTTGAATTTTGAAAATCGACTTGTTGTAAAGGATTGGATTTTTATTCGAACTTTAAATATTGCTAAATAAAAGCGGTATAATTGATATTTAGAAATTGGGCTTGAAATTGAATTATATTTGAAAATTGGATTTTTTTTAAAATTGAATATTGAAGGATAATTTGTTTAAGTGTTATAAATCGATATTCGAAAATCGAGCTCGAAATCGATAAACTGAAATTAAAATTGAATTAATCGGGTTTGAAAGTAGAATTGAAATAATTTAAAATCGAAGTTGAAATTGATTTGAATTCAATCGAAATTGAATTGATTGAATGGAAATTGAAATTGATTGGATTGGGAAGTTGGAACAGGACCGGTTTCACTTTGAAACTATTTTCAAATAAATAATTTAACATAAAACTACTTAAAAGCTATCTTCTTAAATATACTAATTATTTTGGTTTCCAAATTATTTCCCTATATAAACCATTTTAATATTTCAACTATTTTAAATGTTTTAACCATTTAAACTATTTTAACTATTTTAACCATTTAAACTGTTTTAGCTATTTTAATTATTTAAAATATTTCGAAACTAGTCAAACTATTTTTTCAAAGATTCAAACTGGTCAAGGGTGATATGTTTATTTTAAATCATGGATTTAAATACGAATGGGGTTAAATGAAGTTATAACCCAAATGTAAATTTGAAACCATTTTGGAATCGCAATTGCGATATTGAGACGAAAATGATTTGGGATTGAAATGGTATATTTTGAGTAAATGTGATGATTTTGACATGGATTCGATTTTGAAGAGGATATGATATTTTGGTATCAAGTATGAACTATTTTCGAAATGTAAAAGAACCAACTGATGTGTAAAACGACGTTTGGTTGTTAAAGAGACCGGAGCCGGATATGGGCATACTCTCTGTCGATACCGGAACCACTTTAACAACTATGGAGTGATGATCCAGAATGAAGTGGTTGGATTTGGTGTCGTTTACTGCATTTGAAGAAAGAGAACGTTGATGGATTAGCCTGGCACCTGTGCCAATTTGAAATGACTAAAACAGGAGCTGTAACGGCCAAGTGGGCTAGCTACCCCGAGCGGACGCACTTCTTCGAATTACCATCATTTACATTATGTTGATTGGTGCACACCCTTCGGATTATGGTTGTGTTGGACGCGGTGGGCGATCATCGCTATGATGCATTACCACGAGCCGGGAAGGGTAAACTGATAGTATCCTACCTAGGGCATTACCACACGTGCCTTGACATACTTTTATCCCTAAACGAGACCCATACGATCTTGACTTAGTGTTGTCATATCATGGAGCATCCCTATCCACCGACCATTTAACCTGTGTTTTATAACCAAACTATACGACAATGCTTAAAACGTGTTAAGGGGGTTTAACATAAAGCCTTAGTGTTATTTTAATATTTATTTTACTGACTAGACATTATATATAGCATATTCTACTACATATAAATATTTTGAGAATCCTTAAGAGATGGAAAATCCCGTAACATCTCTTGAGTTATTGCACGCACGTAATACACTGGATAATAGATTTGAAATCCCATAAACATCTCTGATGCTGTTACACTCATGTCATATGCGATATCGATTTGACTTGCATAAGGATATTTTAGTTTTGACTCGAGTGTTTTATCTTTTCATTACGCTCAGATTAGTCCTGAGTTTCTCAGCCTATTGAAGACTTATTCTGGAGGACAAAGATGAAGATTTGGTACTATACCATTATTATTCCCGCATCATGTTGTCTGCAGCATTATTTTATTTTATTTCTGATGTATGTGATAAATGTTGTATTGAATATCATCAAATGTATTACATAAACAGCTTCACGAACTGTTTATTTGATTATTATATCTTATCGTTCCGCTGCGAGTTTCTATGTTTGTTTTCTTCTCCCTTTCCTTTTATATTCTTATTTACTACATTAACAATCCTCCCTTTTGAATGGCTTGAGTCGACATGTATGGTTTATTATCGATTTAAACTATCCAAAATGGTGGGTCATTACAGTTGGTATCAGAGCTTTGGTTTAGCGATAACCTTAACATTTTGGGGGTTTGACTCTTTGGGATAGGGTTGTAATACCCTAGATTGAGTTTGTTTGTGTGTATATATATAAGAGAGCGTATTTGTTGGTGTTGTATAAAATGTTTTAGATTGTGTTGTTTGGATTGTTGAGTTTGAATTTTGGGTTCAGATCGGTAAGTGGGGCGCCACTATATTGATAGGGATTCCAAAACACTTGAACAAAGAAAACCAATGCAATGTTATTTTCAAAATTTGGTAAATGAAATAATTTTACCTAGGTTTATATTTTACATAAAAGAATTGAATTTTGAAAATCTAGATAGCTAAATAAAGCTATTGCTAGAAATGATAATGTTGATCATCATCGTATATTGTTTGGAAAGTCAATATTCCTAAACTATTAGCTATTATATTATTATAAGAAAATGAAATTGTATAAATGTGATCTATAAAATATAATTTGCAAGTAAAATGAATATAAAATTGAGAAATTGAGAAATTTTAATTCCGGTGTTTTTGATAAAGGTTTACAAGGTTTAGAAAATAATATTGGTGTTGTTTAGAAGTATATAAAAATACAAATTATTTTCAAATAAATTTTAAAAAGGAATGAATTCAGTAATCCCCTCTTTGGTCGTTGGAAAATAATTTGGGTAGTGACCGCGCTGCATCATCGACGTTCATTTTTTAGTTTCAAAGTGGGGGAGACTTCTGAGAAGCTTTGCTTTGGAATTGTTTTAATAAACAGATTTTGGTTTAAACTCCAAAAGTATGATTTGATATATAAGATTTAAGTATACATACTTACTTAAAATGATTTGAAATGAACCAGGTATTTAAATTTTTAAGTTCTTTTAATTAACAGTCTTTAAATTATTTGATTGAAAGGAAATATTTGAATAATCAGAACTTATAAAATAAGAGAACTAAGAAATCTAAGCTAAATGTTTGAGAAGCCTTAGAGTTGAAGTTTGCAAACCTTAAATTGAAGTAAAGAAATTTAAACAAGTTAAAATAGTGAACATTCTAATTAAGTAAAATGAATCAGGTTAAGTTGTATAATACCAAATTGCATTCTAATAATGTATAATAAGACTTACCAAATGTTAAAAGTTAAAAATAACGATCTAGATATGTAATGGGATATTATGCAAGTAAACAAACTTAAAAGTAACTAAAATGTGTATAAATAGAAATTTAGTTGTAATAATAAATGCTATATAGCTAATTGGTATATTATGAAATGATTAATGACTAGATGGAATAAGTAAGTGGAACTTAAGAAAGAAGACAAATGAATTAAATAATATCTTTGTAAACTGGTTATAGAATTAAATATAAATTTGCAAAGAAATTTGAAATTGAATTTTTAAAGTTTGAGATGATTAGAAACTTAGATAAAGTCATATGAGAAGTTGACTTTATAGAAAGATTATAAACTAAGCTGATGATGAATAAAATGTTTCACAAATAAATCTGATATTAAAGGACATCATGAAAATGAATGTTAATCAATTTAAACAAATGAATAGAATAATTGAATGAAAATGAAGTAAATGTAAACAGAATAATTGGCATAGTAAGAATCAATTGAAAATAAATACGTAAGTTGTACGCACATTATTTATTCGCATAACGACTTGATCTGGTTTCGAGCATAGAATTTCGAGATAATTTATATCATTTCGAGTTAGGATTTTTCACCCGATTCTCGATGGCGAACCCTGGATATGGATTTTTGATTAGATTATGGAATTCTCTATTATGGTATATGGCCATATAGGAAGAATAATGGTTTCTGATCAAATAACCAAATCTGAGTCCGCACTAGAGAGTTGTGTGAATGATACTAGTTCGGAAGTGAAATTGTGTGATCAAATGAGCGATCAGATTGATAGTGCATACGATGATATATGTACATCGTATTAGCTTAAGTAAAGAAACATTGAAAATGCAAAATATAAAATGATTTTAAATTGTATGATTAGATATCATTGGTAAATGAGATGCAGGTATTTGAAATCAAGAAAATTTGGATAGCTCGACAAAAAAAGGTACTTGTTTATTTTGTCATTGGATTTGGTGATTGTTTTTTATGGAGCTATGTAACGACCCGGTATTTTCAACCATTCGCATCCGCATATGTCGGACTTGAATTGTTCAAAATACCGTGTTGTAAATAAAATTTGGCGAATCTTAGAATATACAGTAAATAAATAATCACAGGTAACAGACACAGAGTAAGAAATGCAGCGGAAGTAGAGAAAATAGTTGTTCATGAAGCCACTATCACATAAGTACAAAATTACATAGTTTTAAAACCAAATATAGTTTGAAACAACCACAGAAACTCTCAATATCCAATTGTCTTGATTTCATAAGCTAAGATAAGAACTAAACAGAAATTAGGCAGCAGCTTGTTAAAGATGGTCTCCAGCAGTCCTAGCTCCAGGGAACGAAGTCCGAACTGATACTCAGGCTGACCCGAGCATAAAATAAAACATAAACACTCGAGTCAGGACATACATACTTATATAGTGTAAGCTAATTCAAGTGAACAGTAATAGAGTGCAAGTAACTTAAAGGATGCTTGGGACTGCCCATCCTCTAAGGATCCGTTAAACTATTTACTATGTAGTAATATTTCGCTATTATAATAATGTCTATTAGTAAAATAAACTTACTTTTAAATATCCTTAAGGTGTCGCCCATATAGCCCTTAACACATAAATAGTGCCAGTAGTCTATACAGTACCTGCATATCTCTTGATCGAGAGACTACGAGAAGATACTCCATATGTACGACACAAATCAAACTCGTACAAAGCTCGCTAGGGTAGGTGACACGGCACAACTAGGCAATGCCATGGTAGATATACCAATTACGCTTTCAGACCGGTGGTAGCGCGTAGCAGTTACTACCGCATACCTCGAACAACACTCCCAAATCAAAGGTGCGAACCAAACAATCACAAAAGTAATAGAATGGCATACGAAGAAGTGTGTCCGATAAGAGGTGCTACCTCCTTAGCCCGTCAATCGCTCCTGTTTTAGCGACCTTATGCCGATACACGGGAGTCGGGTCCACGTACATACCTTAATAGAACGTCACCACCATCCTACTTCATTCTGGAATCTCCACCGCGCACACGGTTGTCAAAGTGGTTTTCGGTATTGACAGAGAGTATGCCCATATCCGATCCTGGTCTCTTTGCGAACCAATCGTTATTATTACCCGAGATTATAAATTTTAAAAATAGTTTATATTTAAATCACATTACTTCGTTTTAACTTTCAAAAGTAAAGTTATTATATTTTCAAATCAAATATTCAAAAATCTCATTTCAACCAACGACAACACTTAACAAGTGCTACTGTAGCCCTTTAATTTATTCAAGTTTAGTTTTAAATTTCGAAATCGCGGCACTTACCAAGTACTGCAATAGCCTTTAATTGGTTTTAGCCTTTTTTCATTTGCATCAACTACGGCACTTACAAAGTGCGGTAATATCCCTTCCAATAGATTTTAGGTAAATTAAATTCCAGACTTTAATATAAATTTATAAGTAATTAAACTTTAATTTAACCAATTTAACTTATAAAATCATATTTCCACCTTTTAAAATATTCATTTAAATTACTCAAAATTTATGATCTATATCACGTAAATTTCACAAATAAATATCAACTTCTTAAGTCTTCACTTATTAAAGTCAAATACAAAAATTTCTGTTCTTCGCATTCAAATTTAACTTAATAATTAAGTTTAATTATCATTCCAAAATATAACTATTTTCAATTTATTTCTTAACTTACCCTTTTTCTTAAACTAAACTTCACTTCGCCTAAGTTTAGTTACATTCAAAATTTTATTTTATGTAATTATTTTATTTACCATTTAATTTTAGAAAATTTAAATAACACCATATTTATCATTTAAATCCAATTTATATCAAATATATTTTATTTTATTCACTTAACTTAGATTTCATTCCTTTACAAAAATAAATTCCAAATTATATATTTTTTATTCTAATTCCAACTTAACCATTTGTTTATTTATATATATTTAACTTATACAAAATCACTATAAATCATTTTAATTCAGTTCAAATCAAAATAATAAAATATACAAATTTAAAATACTTAAATTTTACAGAAAAAATAAATAAATATATATATTTAACCATGGGTCTGTATAATATTTTCTACCATAGGTCAAGTGGTACGGATAATATATCATTTCAATCCGTAGTTTACAAAGAAAATTCGGGTTCTATCATTTCAAACCCGCAATCCCAAGTTAAATAAATAACTAAATAAATATTGTTCAGGCCTATCATTTCAGCCAATAACGATTCAATTCTACAGGGAACTTGCAGTGTGATAAACAGTAAATAAATAAATAGTATAACAGCATAAATATAACAGTATATAATATAAATGATGATGTGTCAATTTAATAACAGGGTTTTTAGCATCATAAATTTATATCACAGGCAAGTAAAATATAATATATCCATTATACAATTACACTTGTTATTAATTTATAGAATTATAAGTATGTTTGTCGGGTGAGAATACTCACCTCTATGCTGCTGAAGATTAGATACAAAATAATGAATATCTACACCGGACAGTGTACAGAAGGCACGATCAATTTTTGGCGGAAGCAACGACTTGATTCAAATGTTGAACAAGATAAATAAATAAACTAAGTACGTGCATTCAATTATGGTCAAAGCAAATTTTTAAATAAATCAAAATTGGAACGAGATTTAAAATAAAAGGGTAATTGACTCAATTTGCTCGACCACTCCACCACACGAACAAGAAGAAAACAAAAAATAAAATAAATAGAAGAAACAGTTTGGCAGCCATTACCTAATGTTACACACGAGAGAGAAGGCTGAAACCAAAACGCAGTGAAAGTTTTTGTATGCGGTGCTTATATATATCAGAGAGGGTGCGTTGATTGGGTACGAAAAAAAATGGCAAGAAAAATAAAGTTTGATTTTTGAATGGCACACGAATTGAGCAGGTGTTTTATTTCTTATTATTAAATGAAGCAAAAGGATTTTTTTTGAACGTGTTTTAGTATTCAACATGGGAAGAAGGTTTTATAATTTACATAGAAGTAATTGCGTTAAAACGCAAGAAAAATGATAAAGTGGGGCCACACGTTGATTGAGGAAAGGAAACTGCAAGAAATAAAGTTATAAACGGTCGAGAAATTTTGCGTGATGTTTGATTTTGTAGGAGGTAATTGCGTTGATAAAGAATGCAAGAAATAATGGTATTATAACACTAAGGAAATAAAAGAATTTCGTTTGGACGTTAACGAAAAATCAAAGAATTAGTTCCTATTAATTGCAAAGGAGTAAAAGGAAAAGAAGAGACACTTATACACGTGAATTTCAAATCATGCTTTAAAATAATTTGAACGTGCTTATGTATTTAACATATGGGTTGCGTGATTTTAGGTGAAAGGAAAATAGCAAGGAATAAATTTAATTTTTTTGAAATGTCTGAAGCAATTGGAAGATTTTATTCCTATTATACACAAGAGGTAAATGGAATTTTTTTGAACGTGTTTATATTTAAAGAAGAACTTGCGTTGATTGAGGTGAAAGAAATTGGCAAGAAATAAATTTTTATATTTTGAAACGGCTATGGAAATTATTAATATCAATTATACACGAGAGGCAAGGGAAAGTGGATAATCTTCCCATGATTTCAATCAAGTTTTAAATGAAATTGAACAGCTCTTGGAGAAAAAATCAAAGGTTTTATACTTATTAAACAAATTGAAGTAAAGGAAAGTGGAATATCTTTAAACGTAAATGGCAAGGCACGGTTGAATTTCATCCCAAAAAATGCACGGTAATTGATTTTTCAAATAGCTGAGTTAAGAAAATAATGAGCGCGTATGGAAGGTAAGGATTTTTGTTTTGAAAATGCCTACGCGATTTTGAGGAATTTTATTCCTGTTATAAAATGAAGAAAAAGGGAAGCGTAGAAACCTATACGTGAATGATCAAAGCTAGATTTAAACGAAATTGAACGGTAGAGAAATTAATATTTTATACCAATTAAATCAATTTAAGCAAAAGGAAAGTGTGTAAAGTTTACATGTGAATTTAGGGCAAGCTTTTAAACGAAATTGAATGGCTAGGGAATTTATTTCTTTCCCACCTAGAATTGCACATCTACTGATTGATTTACTTATTTATAGCTAAGGTAAGAATTTTAAAAATGTGTACTATATACGCAATAATTTAATCAAAACATACGTCCAAATTTATAACAAAAGTAACATATTTAAATTTATACATTTCTTATTTATTCGCTACTTATATTTAGTAAAATAAACGTTTAAAGAATATTTCATTAAATACGTACCATTTATGCCAACTAAATTAATCAAAACGGAAATAAGCGTACAAATTAGACATGTAATTAATTTGCTTATTTACACTATTAATTTAAAATTTATTTCTCATTTAAAAATAAGATTTGTTTACATCTTTTTTATTCATTTATCATTTACTAAGAACTGATGTATATACGTAAAATTTATTTCTTTTACAGAATATTAATTACTTAAATTAAAAGGTATATAAACAATTTTTAAAAGAATCAAAAGTGAAGAAAAATGTTGTTAAGAATATATTCAGTTATATTAAAAGATTTTGAAGTTAGAATTTAAAAGATTTAAAAATTCCAATAAATGTTAAACTTTAACTAAAATAAGAATTATAGAATTTGCTTAATTTATTGAAACTAGCTTAAGAAAATTGCAAACACAATCCACTTAACTTTGGGAAATTACAACTCTTCTTCAAAATGGTTTAAAATAAATCTTTGAGAAATAAAATAAAGTGAGAATGAGAATAAAATAAGTTCTTAAGAAAAATGTAAAAATAAATAAAGAATTTCTTTAATTAATTGAAGTTGGAAATTAGAAATTGTAAACAAAATACAACTGACACTGGAAAATGTCAATTACACTTTTAAAACGTTTTAAAACCAAAATATATACAAAACAAGTTATTTTACCCCATAAAACATAAATTAGAACATTATATGACCAAATAAAATATTATTTATATAATTTAAAGTAAACAATTTTGTTAAATACAGCAAATTACACACAATAGTTAAAAAGGCATAACTTTCACATTAAAATTCAAATTTCAACGTAACGAAAAGCAGTATTCTTAAAATTTTATTTACTTTTAAAATAAAAGATAAAATTCAAATTTTTAAGCTTTTAAATTTTTAAACTTGAAAGTCAAAGTTTGACCATATGACAAAATTCACATTTCCGGAAAATATTCTATTAATTCATGTGTGGAATTATAATCCACACCAAAATTTATATTTTAAATAACAAAATTATCTAAATTAAATACATAAAACATTTATTAAAAAATTTAGGTTGATACATAGATGGTTTGGATGGCAAGCAAGGTGAGAGTAAATGCTTAGAAACAGAAAAAGCATAAGTTAAGGAGAAAGAAACGTATATATGTTCTATTCTTAAATGCAAATGAAAATGAGGGTTTTTGAAATGAGAAATAAATCTTCTTGTACATGATTTTCACATGAGAAATACACGGCTAGGAAAAGAGTTTGTATGGCTAAAGCAAGAAATAAAGAGGCCATGTAGAAAAAGGCAAGAAATCAAGCAATGACCTGATGGATTTAATTAATTTCTTTCCTTTGTATTAACAGTCGTTCTTAATTATATTGAATTTGTTAAATGCATACATTTATTATGATTGAATCCCCAAATAAATTCATTAAAATAAGTTTCATTCTTTTATATTACCTTATGAATAAAATATGCATTTCCACTTTAACATTCCTTCCTTATTTTATTACAAAGTTTATTTTTCTTCATATTAAATTATCAAAATTTTATCACTTCAACAATTTTAAATTATTAAAAATTTATGGGTCGTTACAAGCCACTTGGCTTTTATTTTCTTTGGTTGGTTTGGGGCCCATAGTGGCGTTTTGCAGTTGTGCCGATCGACTCGCATAAAGGAGACCCTAACGAAATTTCCCGTAAATCCAGGTGTTAGAAAAAGTTTGAAGTTTTAAAATTTTACAACTTGTTTGATAACTAAGTTGTGTTTCCATAACGACCAGAGTGGCATAACGGAAGTGTAGTAAAAGTTTTCTGATAAGAATTTATTGTTATATAAGTTGATAATTTTGACTAAAACATGTCAACTGTTGAATCCTTTACTTAGTTTCTTTTCGAGGACGAAAAGTTTTGAGTGGGGGAGATTAACGACCGATATTTTTTTAGCTATTTTAAATTATTTAATTTAATGTAATTATCAAATAAAAATGGTTAAAATTAAAAAAATTGATGATATTGAATGTAAGTATTGGATATGAACTTGACAAAAATTTTGAAATGAACTAATTTTTTAGTTCTGGCGATAACGAGATTGAAATGAAATTACATATATAACTAGGTTTAAATCAATAACTAAAGTTGAATAATAATTGTGAATTATCTAGATAGAAATAAAATGATGTTGATAACTAAAATTCATTTAAGAATCCAATATTGAAATTTGCTGAATATCGAACAATTAAATTGTTAAATTCAATATTCGAAAATTATTCAAATAATTGAATAAAGGGAACTAAATGACTGTAAAATAAAAATAGCTGTTCTATAAATTGAATTCGTTTTAAAGGTTAAATCTTTTCAGTTCATTTACTTATATTTCAAAACTTAGTGATTTATTGAATAATCAAAATTGTTCATAATTCAATATTGCCATTATTTGAATAATTGAATTCTGAATTCTGAATTTAATATGATTAAAAATGATGTTAGGGGTTGATATAAATTTTACTTAAATAATAATGAAGATGGTTAACATTTAAAATTAGACTTAAAAGTGAATAATTAGAAATTGGAAACTTTATATTACAATCGAGAAGCTAAAATAGCGATCCAGGGCACAGTCTCGGAATTCGATGAAACATATTCCATTGGATCCGTAATAGAGTGTTATTATTGGATTTCAAATTTTGTGGCGCTTGGAGTTAGCATTTGGTCGTATGGTATAGAAACGCATTGAACTACATATCAAAATTTTAATATTTTAATTGGGTTCAAAAAGATATCTTCCACATACGAACAAATTAAGCCCTTAAACATGTCCCGTCGGAATAGGGGTAAAACATTACAAATGCTAGGCGGCACGATTCGTTTGGAGTTGGTCCGAAAAAAGTTGAAAATAATAATAAAATAATTTGTGTACACGTATATATACACGTATCTTTCATAGAAACCCTAGTTTCTTAAACGCGGCCGCCAATTCATATTAATGGCCAAAATCGTCCCTTGTTCTTCCTTATTGGTCTCTCAATCCAAGCCATATTTTCGAAAAGTTTCTTCATGAAAGTCGTAGAGCTCGTCGAGCTCTACAAAGTGAATGGTGGAGATCTGAAACGATGGAGTGTGTAGGCCAGAATCTGATGATGTAGGGTTTTCGTTCTATGGTGTTTATCGAGATCTAGGAGCAGCCGAGTTCGAGGAGGCTCTGGCCGATGGTGGAGGGGGTCGCAGCTTTGGAATGGAGGTCTCCAATCATCTCCTGGGGTCTCGTGGTGGTCGTGGCATTGGGTTGAACATTGATGATGGTGGGTTACCTCGCGTGCGCTTTACCTAGGATATGAATAAGATGGAAGGCAATACGTGCGGCCAGGATTAAGATCAAGTAGTGAACGGCTAGATCTAGGTTAGAAAAAAATAGTAAATTTATTTATTTAAAATTCGTGTAAATATTTAAAACTGCATGTCTTGGTCAAGCGAAGTCCGAATTGGACGAAACAGGATGCGCTGGAATCGTAACGACGAGAATTACACGATGGAGCAAGATTGAAGTTCATTGGAGCTAGTTAAAATTTTAGGTCAAATTGAACGTCGTTCGATTTGATGTGAAATTGAAAACTCAAGGTGAATGTTTTACAACGCTCACAACGTACTAGAATATTTTATGCTAGTTAAATTTGTATTAAGAAGTGATATAAATTTTATTGGTCATTGTTTGATAAATTTAATTGTCATCTAGATTGTCACTGAATTTAATTGTTAAAATAAAACCTGACTGACAAATCGAAATTGGAATTTATTTGCCGGTAAATTACCGGATATTGACAACTATGAAATTGCTCCGAATTATATTGACTATTTGGATGATTGATTGCTATGGATGCTATTGGTTGATATTTTGGATGATTGGATGTTTATTTGTTCTGATATGTCCTATTATCACCCTGTATATTATTTATAGCGTTATAAAACTGTAAATTGAATATTTCGAATAAACTAAGAAATAGGTTGAATTGATACATACCTATGACATTGAGATGATATATATCCATTCCTGAAATTAGATTGATATAACTGATGACTTGGCCATAGGATAGAAAATTATGTACGATCATCGGATTGGTTAAATTGAATGATTTTAGAAATTTCGATTTGAAATTATTTAATTGGTTTTGACTTAAAAGAAATAAAAATCAAATTCATAGAATCAAATTATTTTTGAACTTGAGTTCTGAATGTTGAAATTTAATTTTGGTAAATGTAATTGTTTAAATAATCGAAGTTGAGATTTTTTGAGAGAAAACGTGTGATCCTCTACGCATAGAGGAGAGCACACATGTGAATATATATAACACGAACATAAGGAGCTGCCAACATGCCTGGCAGGTAACAAGAGCAAAAATACATATAGCTAATCTCAGGTACTCCTAAGATGAGTTCTGGCAAAGCCACCACCCGTCGCACCTCAATGTCAAGTTCCGGCATGGCCACCACACGATATTAAGATGTTAGAAGTACCAAAAAGGCAAAAAATAGAGAGACAACTCCAACCAATAAGAAAGCTCCAAAAGACTGAACCGGAAGAAGTGAATAAGCATCTGCTCTAAAGAGGATCTGCTGAATAGAGAGATCACTTTGAAGGCTCTGAATAAGAAGAAGGAGTGCTAAACTGGAGAATAGAACATCGTGAAAAAGAACTCCATAGTGAAGATAACTGACTCCTATATCTGAGGGGAGATCTGCATGAAGTCCTGGATGAAGAAGACTCTGCTCTGATGACCTCTCTACAATCTGATATCCATCAATCTAAAGACAAGAGAAACCTATAAAAAGAACCTGAAATCCTATCTCCCAAAACCTGTATCAAAAAAAGACTAGGGAAAAAGAATTAGAATGACACACACACACACACACACACATATATATATATATATATATATATGTATATTTATATAGAAAATATACATATATGTATATATAAGGAATGAAATAAAAACCTAAATAAGATAAACAGGACAAAAACTAAAGGAATGAATAAACTGTAAACAAAAAACCAAACAGGGACAAGAATAAAAATTGAGATGGATCAGACTTATTTGTCTTTAATCAAAAGTAAGCTATGATTTAAAGTGAGATTGTCATATGGATTTGGAAAAATATTAATGATACTATTATTAGTGCTATAAAAATTATTGTTGTGCTTAACAAAATTAATATTATAACTAACCTTATTAAGATACCGTTTGAAAAGAATATTTTTAGCTAATTTATACTTGGGATTAGAAATCCAATTAAAACAAAAAGCAGAAATTGAAAAAATCAATTTGTTAAGATGACTATTATTATTATTAAAAAAACTTTGATTTCCCTAAAACCAAATAAACCAACTAATGGTAATAAATAAGGTGTCTAGTAAAAATCTAATATTTTTATTGAAATTGAATCTATGATATTTCCAGTAGAATTCACAATATGAAATTTTATTTATTAAATTAAAGTTAAAAATTTTAAGAGTATTAATAAGGATGTAATTAGAGTCCAAACAATCATAATATAAATGATTAATGTCCTCAAGATGCAGATTGCAAAAATAACATTTATTATCGTTATAAATGTTTTTTCTCTTTAAAAATTCTATTATATTAAGTTTACCATAAAGAATTAACCACATGTGAATTTTGGATTTAGGAGGAGCATTGGATTTCCACATGTAATTAAAAGAGATATTAAAAGTACCCGAAAAATTAATAAATCTATAAAAAGAATTCGGAGTATATTTCATACTCTTATCCCATTCCCAACTAATAATATCATTATCAATACAATAAAGATTTAATCTGGCATATAGCAAAGAAAGTTGCCTAAGGGTAGATCCTATTAAAATACTGTTGAATCTGAAATTCCAAGGAGGATCATTTTTTGAAGAATAAACTTCATTAATTAAAGCATACTTAAATGTGCAAATATCATACAAATCCTTAAATTCAACCTTAAGGGGCAAAATCGAAATCCAACAATCGTGCTAAAAAGAAGTACAATTTCTTGAATGTACAGTTGTCTTAGTTCCTAAGCTAAAAATTTCAAAACATTTTAAAATGTTTTTCCAAAAATTAGAAAATTTATGGGAAAAAGAAAAATCAATTTGGTGTAAATTGATATTACCATTATAATAATATTTGGAAATGATCTCTTTCCAAACAGAGTTATCATTTATATCTTTAAACTTCCAAAGTCATTTACATAAAAGAGACAAATTCATATTGCGCAAATTTATAACTCCTAAACCACCCTCCTTTTTGGATTTACAAACAGTATCCCATTTGACTAGACATTTTATACTGTTATTAATATTATTCCCACTCCATAATAAATCTCTTCTAATTTTATCGATTTTATCAATAACCCAATCTGGAAACAGATGCATAGACATCCAATAGATCGCTAAGGCTGATAAAACCAAGTTTATTAAAATAAGCCTACCTGCTCTAGAAAGAAATCTCCCATTCCAATTAGATATCTTATTTTTAATTTTATCAATAATAATAAGCCAATCATCATGCTTGAGTTTTGTAGGTCTAATCACAAACCCAAGATATTCAAAAATTCATACTTCTAAAATTTAGAGTATTAGCAACTAACTTTTCTACTTTTTCAAAATCATTTAAAATTAGAACTGAACTTTTATAAAAATTAATTTTTAAACCAGATAAAAGCTCAAAACTATAAAGGATAAATTTGAGAGTAATAATGTGTCTAGGAAGATGAGAAGAAAATAGTAAGGTATCATCCACAAATTGCAGAACCGATATACCATTACGCGAAATGTCATTTCCAACACTTCCTAGAAAACCATTATCCACTGCTCTCTTAATAATTTTAGCAAAAGCATCAGTGGCTAAGTAAACCAACAAAGGTGATAAGGGATCCCCTTTCCTTAAACCTCTCTTTGACTGAATTTTATTACCTAGAATACCATTAACCATAATACTAGAGTTTCCAGTTTTAAGCAATGTCAAAATCCAACGAATCCATCTATATCCAAAACCTCTAGAATAAAATATATCTATAAGAAAATCCCAATCTATTGAATCAAAAGCTTTAGCAAAATCATGTTTTAAAATCACACAGGATATGTTGTTCTTACAACAAAAATTAATATATTCTTGAACAGCAGCCACACCATCAGTAACATTTTTCCCTTTAATAAAAGCCGATTGTGAACAACCAATTAGATCATTCATTCTTGCACTAAGTCTATTAGCAAGAACTTTAGAAATGATTTTAACTGAATAGTTAATCAAAGAAATAGGTCTAAAATCTTTTAGGTTGTTAGCTCCTACCTTTTTATGCAGCAAAATAACATTTGCGAAATTAAATTTTCCTAATTGCAAATTACCATTATAAAAATCATTAAACAAATTAATTAAGTCAAATTTTAAAACATCCCAAAAAAATTTGTAAAATAATATAGGAAACCCATCAGGTCCATCTTACAATAGAATTACCATTAGTTGGATAATTATACGGATTATACGGACTATTATCAACAATAGAATTCTATCAAATGTAGAGACCATCTGTATTGATTCTATATAATGTAGAGACCATCATGACTATGTTGCAATACAGATGGTCTCTACATTATTGTAAGATACTATTATCAGATAGTTAATTCTATTGTAAGATAAGTCATTAATTATCATGGCTATAAAGTAGGGGTATAACTATTATCAGATATCCAAAGTCATTTACCATTAGTTGGATAATTGATAGAAAAAGAATTATCTAATTCAGATAAATCAACAATAGAATCCGATGAAGACAGATCAGTCCATCTTACATTGATTCTATGTTTGATTTTAGAACCAAAAATATCCTTATAATAGTCCGTAAAAGCCTTGTTGAGGTCTCCTTGATCAACTAACTCTATATTGTTAACAAATATACAGTTAATAGTATTAGAAAATTTTCTGCCATTAGCAATATTATGAAAAAAATTGGTATTATTATTACCTTCGTTGACCATTGAATTTTGGATCGCTGCTTCCACACCTCCTCCTCTTTTTCTAAAATAGAATTTAGTTCATCTTTTAAATTAGAGAGAACATTACGTTCACAAAAATTTAGAGGTCTAGATTCTTCTATCTTGTTTTTTTAAGCATTTTATTAAGAATATTATCTTTTTTGATTTTTAAATTACCAAAACATTTTTGTTCCAATTTTTAAGAAAAATTCTAAGATCTCTAAGTTTAGAAATAAAAGCTTTAGCAGAATTTTCCTTATTTCTGAAATTATGGAAACTCAAGGAATTCCATTTACAAATAACTAAGTTCACAAAATTAGATTCTAAAAGCCACATCTTTTCAAATTTAAAATAGTTAATAATAATTCCACGAAACTCGCAAGAAAGGATAAAAGGACAATGGTTAGAAAAGGTATATGGTAGGCCATTGACTCTACATATCGGAAATTTTCCCTCAATTTCATCACTAACAAAAAATCTATCGAGAAGAGCCATGGAAGGAGACTCTCTAGCATTACTCCAAGTGAATTCTCTATTAGAAAGAGGAATTTCAATCAAGTTAGAGTTAAAAATAAATTGATCGAAATCCTCCATAGCAGAGTAGTCCCCTTCCCTAGGAAAACGCTCACCTATGAAATGCGTAACATTAAAATCACCCCCCAAAATCCAAGAACCCAAGGCAAGGGATCTAAGTTCTAGGCACTCATTCCATAAAATTCTCCTATTAATTTTAGAATTAGGCCCGTAAACATTAGAAATATTTAATAAAGAGTTATTAGAAAGATTAATAAGAATAACATGAAGAGAATGTTGCTTAACAATACACTGAAGCAATTTGAATTAACTATCATGCCAACCAATCATTAATCCCCCAGAAGAGCCAACGGAAGGTTAAAAAAACCCATTTTCTAAAATGAAAACCACCTAATCTTCTAAAGAAACGAGCATTAGGACAGTTAATTTTAGTTTCTTGAAGTAAAGCAATATCTATTGAGTTGTCTTTAAAAAATACTCAAACCTTATCACATTTGTTTAAATCATTCAATCCTCTAATGTTCCAACTAGTGATCCTCATATATGAACTGAACTAGCCCTATCTAATTCCCTACATTTAATATATTCCCGATCTAACTCAATATCGGTAAAAATAAAAGAAGTGACATGAGTTAATCGACTGAACTCAGTAGAAGAAAGACTACCTAAAGCATAATAAGAAAATGAACTACCTAAAGAAGGGCTCGTACCTAAGCCAGAATACGAAGTACCACTCATGGCACTCGATCCAGGTAACTCACCTATAGGAGATGACTAACAGATGCGGATTCTAGCACTACGACGAACTAAACCTCTAGAAGCTACAAAACGCTTACGCCTTCCTCTCTTCGAAGAAGCAGTGTTAGGGATAGAACAAATATTAATCTCCGACCTATCAAACTCCAAAGCATCTGAAGCAACAGAAGCTAACTCCTTTTTCAAATTTGGTTTAGAACAGAGAAACTAATTCTCTCCGTCAACAGAAGAGATATCGTGAAAACCATCAGTAAAAGCATCAGAAAGAATGGGCTCTAACTCAATAGCAACTTTATCAATGTGATGATTGCAGGATAGTAGAAAATCCAGTTCCTCAAAATCAAATTCAACATTATAAACAACACTATCAACAAAAGATGAAATAGAAGCATCACCAGAAAATGCAACTGCCTTATTAATGAAAAAATCCTCAACTGAAAGTGAAAACTGTGCACCATGCACAACATCATTAGCGTGCACAATATAAAAGGAAACAAGGATGAATTATCAAACACAGCAGTAATGCAAGACTCGAGATCAGCAGTTAATGCATCTTCCTTATGCTTCTCAAAAGTCAAAATCCAATCTCGAAAAGCTTCAGATTCAAACAAGAAAAAATCACCTAAAACACCTACTTCATCCGAAAAAGCAAGTTCAAAATCAGAGTGGCTCCTGAAAGTGATGTTGTCAAGCGATGAATCATCTAAGCATAAGCTAACTGAATCTAACTCTGAATCAAGACTCACATCCATCTTTAAATCAATGTCGAACATCTCAATATCAGAAGACACAAGAACATTTGTGATATTACTGTCAAGCAAATTGGAAATCTGATTACTCGAAATAATCAAATTATCCTTGCCAGATTGCTCAAAGATAAACAACAAACCCCCATCAATATTTGAACTATCGAAATCTGACTTCGAAGAAAGGCATTCAAATTTATTGGATACAGCAATCTCGAAACAATCTTGAACACAGGCTTTAACTTTACGACATTTACGATCAGTAAAAAGGAAGTCATCAATCGGATCAACAACACTTGGCTGCTCAACAACAGTATCCAAGGCAATCGATGACGAAGAAGACCCATTAGAATAAGCAGAAACAACTGGATCTAAAAGAAGAGGATCAAAATCCGGGATAACAACTCTAGCAGCGGGATTAAAAGGAAAGATAAAATCAATAGTCGAATCCTCTGCGAGATTAGAATTAATCAAATCAACAGAATCACCCTCTGTCACAATGATACTAGCATATTTATCATTGTACCCAATACCGAAATTTGGCGAATTTGTAATGTCGAAATGATAATACAATTCATCCAGAAGCTTAATTCCTGCCTCTTTATTATACCAGAGATGATCGATCAAGATTCCTCTAAGAAACAAATATTTTAAGGCAAACTGGAATCCATGATTTATTAAATATAATTCTAAGAAACATCACGCAATACAGATTTGCCAAAAAAGTCTTCTGGGTTACCAAATTTTTCCCTGTAGCCTTTTCCTATGTTCGGCTCATTCACAATGTCAAAATGATTCGGTAACTCTTCTAGGTAGTTGATTCCAGTATCTTTCATATACCATTGATAATCCAATAACAACCCCTTAAGTTTCAAGAATTTTAATACAAACATAAAACCATGATTTATCGATGTCGAAGAAATAACAGGAGAGGCCGATTTCAAATGACAGTCTTTTCTTTTATGGACGAATACCCCACAATCAAAACACCTAATTGGATCTCTGCAAGATTTAGTGACATGATAGAGATCACCACATCTCAAACAGAAGCTTTTCCCTTTTCTAGAATCGATCCAATTGGATTTTGGATTACAGATATACTATACTCGAGATTGAGGTGGTAAATGATTCTTTATGGCTTGAGCGAAAGAATAAGGGAAAGAGAAGAGGTTGAAAAGATTAAAGCAATTCTGAGAAGAAGAAATTTTAGAACACCGACGATTACAATAGCCATTTTCTTGAATTTAGACTATTATATCGAAGTTGAGATTTTGAAGTTATAATCGAAATAAAGTTTGAATTTTGGAAATCGACTTGTTATAAAAGATTGGATTTTTATTCGAACTTCATATATTGCTAAATAAACGCGATATAATTGATATTTAAAAAATTGAGCTTGAAAATGAATTATATTTGAAAATTGGATTTTTTTTAAAAAAAACAAATTTGAATATTGAAGGATAATTTGTTTAAGTGTATTAAATCGATATTCGAAAATCGGGCTCGAAATCGATAAATTGAAATTGAAATTGAATTAATTAGGTTTGAAAGTGGAATAGAATTAATTTGAAATCGAAGTTGAAATTTATTTGAATTGCAATTGAAATTGAATTGATTGAATGGAGTTTGAAATTGATTGGATTGGGAAGTTGGAATAGGATCGATTTGACTCTGAAACTATTTTCAAAAAAATAATTTAATATAAAACTATTTAGAAGCTATCTTCATAAATATACAAATTATTTTGGTTTCCAAATTATTTTTCTATATAAACTATTTTAATTTTTAAACTATTTTAACTATTTTAACCATTTAAACTATTTCAACCATTTAAACTGTTTTAGCTATTTTAATTATTTAAACTATTTTGAAACTATTCAAACTATTTTTTCAAAGATTCAAACTGGTCGAGGGTGAAAATTTTATTTTAAACCATGGATTTAAATACGAATGGGGTTAAATGAAGTTATAACCCAAATGTAAATTTGAAACCATTTTGGAATCGAAATTGCGATACTGATTGGAAAATGACTTGGAATTGAAATGGTATATTTTGAGTAAACGTTGACTTTGAAATGGATTTGATTTTGAAGCGGATATGATATTTTGATATCAAGAATGAACTGTTTTTAGAATGTAAAAGAACCAGTCGGTGTGTAAAACGACGTTTGGTTGTTAAAGAGACTGGAGCCGGATATGGACATACTCTTTGTCGATACCAGAACCACTTTAACAACTGTGTACCTGGAGTGATGATCCATTACGAAATGGTTGGATTTGGCATCGTTTACTGGATTTGAAGAAAGAGAATGATGATGGATTAGCCCGGCGCTCGTGCCAATTTGAAATGACTAAAACAGAAGCCATGCCGGCAAGTGGGCTAGCTACCCCGAGCGGACGCACTTCTTCGAATTACCATCATTTACATTGTGATTGATTGGTGCGCAACCTCCGTACTATGGGAGTGTTGGATGCGGTGAGCGATCATGGCTATGATGCATTACCACCAGCCGAGAAGGGCAAACCAGTAGTATCCTACCTTGGACATTGCCTCACGTGCCTTTTCATACTTTTATCCCTAAACGAGAACAATATGATTTTGGTTTAGTGTTGTCATATCACGGCGCATCCCTATCCACCGACCGTTCAACTGGTGTTTTATATGTAAACTGTACGACAATGCTTAAAAATGCGTTATGGGGAATTAATGTAAAGCCTTAACGCTATTTTAATATTTATTTTACTGACTAGACATTATATATATATATATATTGTAATTTACTACATATAAATATTTTGATGGATCCTTAAGAGATGGAAAATCCTGTAATATATCTTGAGTTATTGCACGCACGTTATACACTGGATAGGAGATGTGAAATCCCATAAACATCTCTGACGTTGTTGCACTCATGTTATATGCGATATCGATTTGACTTACATAAGGATAATTTTGTCCTGACTCGAGTGTTTTGTCTTTTCATTACGCTCGGGTCAATCCTGAGTTTCTCAGCCTACTGAAGACTTATTCTGGAGGACGAAGACGAAGATTTGGTATTATACTATTATTATTCCCGCATCATGTTGTCTGCTGCATAATTTTAATTTATTTCTGATGTATGTAAAAATCTGATAAATGTTGTATTGAATATCATCACATGTATTGTATAAATAGCTTTATGAACTGTTTATTTGATTATTATATCTTATCATTCCGCTGTGAGATTCTATGTTTGTTTTCTTCTCCCTTTCCTCTTATATTCTTATTTACCCTATTAACAATCCTCCCTTTCGAATGATTTGAGTCGACATGTATGGTTTGTTGTCGATTTAAACTATCCAAAAGGGTGGGTCGTTACACAAGGCTTACATAAGCTATGTAAATTTTGGAGAGGTCCATACGAGAAAATTTGCTATCTTTAATGATTTTTCTTCTTATCAGATAAATGTTCTTTTTGAAGAGAATCAAATTCTTAGCTTAATTGATGATTCTAAAAATTTTGTTTGTTATCCGAATCTTGTCAACATGTTTTATGCAACTTTGAATCGTGGTTTTTATGAAGGAAATGAAGAGAATTTTGGAGCAGCGTTGATGGAACGCATATTGTTTTGAATAGTGAAATTTTTGGTAACATTCTTGGTTGTAAGTATACGAGAATGGATCTTTCGGATTTTCAAATTGATGAACATGGTCATGAGATATTTCATCACATTTTTGGAGAAGATGATAACTTTGAGTTTATAAACCAAAATTTTCGTCCTAAAGCTAGAATTGTAAACCTTCTTTTGCAACATACCATAACTCCAAGATCGAAAAATTTCAATCACCCTACTTTAAAAGTTTGTAAGGCTCTTTTTGTTATTTATAGGCACTATGACAATAATTGTGCGCAAGTCATTTTGAATGAACTTCGTCCGAAAATTTTACTTTAGGTGAAAACACTTTATATTATGGGATTTATCTCACTCGGAATTTTAACAACTTTGGTATTGATTATAATAAGGAGGAGTTTGTTTCTAGAAAAGTGTTTAACCATGCTAACATCTCTCTCATGAAAATTCTGTTTGTATTTCAACCAAATCAAACACTTGCCAAAAGGATGAGAGATTGGCTCATAAAGTGATGAAAGAAGAAGAGGAGGAGGAGGAAGAAGGGGAGGAGATGGAAATTGAAAGAAAGGAGAGGAGTAGGAAGAGACTTCATTGGAACGCATGGAATACCCTATCACTCCTAACAATCCATCCAACAAAAAGTTTCTCAAGAATCAAAAGATTATCGTGGAAAACCAACGGATTCTCAAAAGATCCGTTAGAAAAAAGTTGGACAAGGTTTCCACCAAAATGGACTTCTTTGGGAAAGTGAGTCACAAGCTTGGATTATCATCACCTTCATCATCCTCTAACTAATACTAGTTTCATTTCATGTTATATTAGTTTGTATCTCTCTTTAGTTAATGTTATGTATCGTTTATGTAATGTTAACTAAGTTTATCAATGAAAATCTTATACTGCTGCTTATTAGCTCTAAAATATCTCTGGAATGCTTGTTATTATATTATAGAAGTTTATATATAGACTTGTATATAATATAAAGAAACAAAGAAATTTGCTAAAATTAACTGGTGCATGTCGACATCCCCCTACCCCCATGTCGATATATAACGGCCAGAAAATGGTTTTTGTTTTGAAATTGAAATTGATATTATTACCTTGTGTCTTTTCATTTCAAACGACTTTCTAAATCTTCAAATAATTATTTCTTCAAGGAAAAATGCATACTTTCAATTCTATTTATTTTCTATTGAAGTTCCTCATGTTTATCAAAAAATGACCTCTCCTTTTCATAATCTAAGAGAGAATCTTGAAGAAAATCTCAAATCCTTTAAGAACATACTTACTTTTATCCTTCGTAATCAACGTCACTTAGAATTAAGCCAAATACAGATGATAAATGTAACAGTAACGGATTTTCGTTGCCGAAAAACCGAGATGTTATGGGTTTAAAAAAAAGAAAAGAAAAGAAAGAAGAGAGAAAAAGAAGAAAGAAAATAGAAAGATAGAAAATAGAGAGAAGAGAGAAAAGAAGGTAGAACATTTTAAAATAGAAGAAAACAGAAAGAAAACAGAGAATTTGAAAAAAATAGAAGATAGAAGAATTTTAAAATAGAAAGAAAAAGAGAATAGAGAAAAAGGAAAAAAAACAGAAGAAAATAGGACGGACAGAAGAAACAAAACAGAACAACAACAGAATCTCACAATTCGCAGCGGAACAACATATAATAATAAATGAATAATCTTTAAACAAAGAACTATTTCAGTTATTACATTTCATTTCATTACATCACATCATATCATCAGAGTGTACAACAACATACATCAACAAACAGTGCAGCGGAAAAAGAAATACTATATAAACTAGTAATACGCCATGCCATCCAGCTTGCCTCCAGCAACTCCTGAATATCCAGAATATCCTGATAAACCTAACTCTTGACTGCCCGTGTGGAAATTGGTGGGCACCCAGAGTTTAGGAAGGAAAACAATAAACTCCAAGTCAGTCATGTGACTGGTGTGAGAACTCAAAACAGTTTATTTATCTTTAAAATCAAATAGAGGAATATATTTTTTTCAATTCGCAATGCTTTTAAAAATGAGACTACCATAAGGCCTCCCGCACACACACACAATGCAAACGCAGAATCGGAGGAGATTTCTCCTTATGATAGTCAAAGATGCTTGATACGCATTTAAAATAACATTTGATATTATTATTAGTGTATAGTGTAGAAAAAATTCATTTCGAAAGTAGAATATAAATCTTAGCCAGCATAGACATTTCGAACTATGCCTACTATAGCTACCATCCAAACAGTGGTGACCACCATAAGTGAATAGCAGGTTCTACAACTAATACCGTACAAGTTTCGTATTGGGAATTGGATTTCCAACAAATGGTCAGGCCAAGGAACTTCCCATTGCCACTGAGAATGCCTCTGGAAAGACATCCCCGAGAACCAAACCGGAACTCTGCCAACACAAGGCCGGGTTACCCCTTAACTGGGTAACTACTGACACGAGCACGCCATTCCCCGGTCCTTTAGGACCTTTTCAACCGAGCGCTCGATATCCAACATCACACCATAATAAATAGAGTGTTTTCAACATGAGTAAGTATCTGGGCTCCATACCATGATACCACCCCTTTCCAGAAGGAAATGCACATACCCTAAGGGGAGCTACAGCAACCCCTAATAACCTTGCCGCATCTTTCCTGTTTTGACCATTTCCGGGATGTGAGGCTCGACGAAGTCACGTCCACAAAAACATACTTTATACAAAAGCCATGCTTTGGGTCAATAAATGATCAACACAATGATCACTAAGATAGACGATCAAATAAATGATCCTATCACAATAATCAACACAATGATCATTTCAGCATCACTCAGCATGTCACATTACCAAAATGGGATATATCGCTGATAACTTCAACTATATAACCTTTGAGCTCGTACGTCTCAAAGAAGGGTGTTAAGCAAAGAATAAATTCTCCGCCACCAACAGAAATATATTTGAAAGAAATCGGCTTTATATCTCAACTTGTAATGTCAGGCATACAATCCATACAAGTCTGTTCCGGGCTCGAACAGAACCGAAGGCACTTACAAAGAAGTCCTTGCAATCCGGATATTCACAATCCTGATCGGATTTCCCATCACTTAGGGAGTCTCTATACCGTTGCAACTCAGTGCAGAGACAATCGATAGGTCATCCTATCGCTTTCGCAAATACCGGGTCTTCAACACCGATCTTCAATGCGATTCATAACGACGTATCACATATTCGGAGTGGGTTATACGACCCCATGGTCCTTTCCCGGTTAACCCAAATAGTGAGCGCTTATTCAAAATAAGTGTGCATTCAAATTCAATCCATTCACATCAAATACCCATTCAAAGGGAAATACTGATAGTCGGTTATTGAACTATCAATTGATATGCACACATCACCAGATTCCAAATAATTTTCCCAAATTATTTATTTTCCAAAATATCTTTACAAGATATATAATTTCAACACTTCAAAAATAAATCAATATTTATTTTCAAACAAATTCCACCTTTCTTTTATAAATTCCATAACGAATTTATATTTCAAAATGTTCATGAATATACAATTCAATTATTCACTTTCAATTTATCTTCAAAAAGATAAATTCTCAAAATATTCACTTTATATCGGAAAACAATTCCTACTTATATATTTATAAGTAATTCACAAATCTCTTTTATTTTCAACACTTAGAAATATGCAATATACTTAAATCGAATTAAGTATATATTTCATTCTTTAAGGAAATCATTCACTTAAACATATTTGCTTGGGCCAAAACGAATGTTGCGTAAAACATCGTTACGACGACCCAAAATCACTAGTATAGGGATTCGAAATTAAAATAGATATATAAATCCCAATACTATTCAAAACATTTCCTTTCGGAAATCATTTACTATAACAACAGTGTTATAGTCCATCATCTCCTTTTATTTCTCGAAACGTCTATTTCAACAATAAATGTTGAAATCTATGGTTTCGAATCTCAACATGTTTAAAAACATCTAACGTGTTATTCACTATTTAAAACATCACATTCAAAACAATTCCTTTAACGTGTTATTCACTATTCAAAAATGTGAATAAACTTTGTTAACAAATCTCATCCTTTTATTCATTTTAATTCAAAGGATTATTCACTATTCAAAAATGTGAATATAACTCCATTAATAGGTTACAACAATTTTCTTGTCAAAATAAGTCATTTGCGAATTTATAAAACAACGTTTATAAATTCCATTTCTATTTATTTATAAAAGCTTCCTTTTTATAAATTCCTTTATTAACCTATTCCAGTTTATAACTCACTTATAGACTACAAGTTCATATTATAAGTTAATTACCTATAAAACGATTATTTTACAAAATCATTCATTTAACTTCCCAAATTATTAATCTTAACTTATAAGATTGTTTATTTATCCAAGATTCATTCTTTCGATAACTTTATAAATTTTATAAACCTACTGTTTATAAAATTTCATTTATAACTTCACTGTTTAAAATTCTATAAATTCCATTCAATTATGAAATTCATTTTCACTTCATTCAAACACTTATAAAAACTCGTTTTATAATGTCCATATTTCAATTTATAAATATCCATTTATAAATCTCTTAATATAAATCAATTTATATTATTATTCTAAAACGTCTTTAAATTCCTTTATAATTTCATCATTTCGATTTATAAAATAATCAAATTTTATAAATCCTATATTTAAACTTTTATCATATATTCAAAAATCCAATCTAATTATTTTATAAAATCATTAGTTCATATTTCTCAAAAATCGACTTTTAATCGTATTTCTAAAAATCAGCTTTTTAACTATATTTCACAAAAACCATAATTTTTTATAACTTTAAAAATTATAACGTTTATTTATTTATAATGGATCAATTCCAAAGATATAGTATATTTTCAAAATGACTTTTAAAATCATTTTAAAATCCCAAAAATCTGGGTCCAATGATGCTACACACCAAATAGTCAATCACGACTAACAACGATATCATATATCGATATGATAATCTATCAAATATCAAAATATCTGAAATTAAATAAATACTGTTGAGGAATCCAGTTGGATCCCTCCAACCTGTTTCCTGCATCCAAAAACATTAGCACAATACCAATTTCGCTCCAGTACGAAATTATCGCGGTACATGTTCTTAATAAATATTATCCGCTTAATAACGGCGCAATAGGGTCTCATCCGCTAAACAAAAAATGCGGGAAATCAATCAACTGCAATATATACATATGCCAATATATATATATTGATATTATATATAATACCAATTTCACTGTTTATGAAATATTCGCGGTATATGTTTTTAATAAATAACATCCGCTTACTAACGGCGTATAATGTCTATTTTAACAATCAATAATTTACAGTCATCATTCAAACATGCATTCAAATATTTTAAATCTAACTATTTAAAATAAAATCGAAATCTATTCGATTGAGTGAGAAGTTCTCACCTTGGTTTTAATTTCCGTTTAAGCTTTTATTTCGAATAAAATTAAACGCGCGTTTAATTTTACCCGAAATTCTCACTAACTCCAAACGACTCCAAACAAACTCCATCGCGTAGTGCTCGTCCATACGATTCCAACGCAACTGAGTTTGCATTCTTTCGACCTCGTATGAAAAAGTTATGATTTTATGAAGTTCGTACACGATTTTATAACTTAATTACAACATAACCTTTATTAACAAACTCAACTTAATCAAGGCCATCCAAAAACATTCCCAAACACATCTGGCCGTGCATTGTTGCTTCTTCCCCAACTCCTTTTGCACGCAACATGTACAGGAAGGAGCACGCACAACATAACCCATCAACCAAGAACTAGGGTTCCAATTTTCGATCTCATTTCTCGACGAAACTCGATCAAACCACTTGCAAATCGAAGCCCTACGCGAGAGCTACTCCCACCACCAACCACCTGAAGCTTGGCCCTAGGATTGGCCTTGAAAAGCGTGCGAAAATCTGCAGGTTTCGGCCCCCATTGCTCCCTCTACGTTGCACCATTTCCGATCATCACCGTATGGAATTAAAGCTCATCTCGTGCTCTTCGATTCTTTAGTTAACAACTTTGGCCAATTCTTGATGGATTGGAAGAGATTAAGAGATGAAGAAGAATGATTTTCAGCCTTACATTATAATGGTGGCGGCTGCAAATATAATTAGGGTTAAAAATTTTTTTTTTTTTATTTTAAATGAAGGGTAGAGGCTTATTTATAAGGAACGAGCAAGCGTAAACACTATTCATCCCGGGAATTCCGAACTCCGATTTAGGCGCCGTAACCAGCGTACCTAGGGTTTATCCCGCGTTCCGGACACAATGGAACAGGTTTCGGAAGCTAATTCGGAAGTATGTGCGAGTTATGGCTGAAAACGTTCAATTTAAATTAAACCGATTTAAACCGATTTCTAGGCGTTTTAATTTGTACCGGACAAACGGTAAATCCAAACGACTTGAAATTTGAAACCTTACAATAATATCACATTACGGATCCGATGAAACTGGTTTCGTCGAAATCCGAGACTTTTTGAAAAATGGCTATTTTGACTCGCCAAATTTAAATTAAAAATAAATCGATGCGTTTCGAGCTGCCACGATCAAACGATAGCTCCGATTGACACGAAAATTGAAATCCGGTAATAACTAACTATTACGGATCCAATGAAACTGGTTTCGTTCAATTCTGAGACTGTTCAAAAATTGACTATTTTACAGTCGATTATTAAATATTAAAATATTCAATTTTCACAAATTAACTTTTAATTCGATTTTAAAAGTTCTAAAATATTTCTATAACTCCAGTATGATTAAATAAAATTTTCCAAATTATTTACAATCATTTTTAACTCAATTTTCAATTATTTTCATAATTTAACATATTAAATTATCGATTTAATTATCCAATTAAATCCAATAAATCAAATAAAAATTTATTTGACTTATAAATTCACTTATAAATATTTAAAATTAATTAAATATTCAAATTTTAATTAAATAAAATTCTGGGTCGTTACAATAAAAGAACAAGAAAGGCATTTTGATGCCATTCGAAGGATGATCTCAGCCCTCAATAAAGAAGAAATTGAAGCGAATCCAGAAGGAACTCTGAACAAAGATAATGAAGAATGGGATGCTATAAAAGAAGATCCTATCTTCGAGGAAGAAGGATGGGTTCAATTTCCGAGAAATGTTTTATTTGACATATGTGGTTTGATTTACTTTGATTTACTTTGATTTTGTTTGAATTGTTTGGTTTGATTTGATTTGATATGGTTTAGATTGATTTGAGTATGGTATATAGTATGTGATTGAACATGGTGTGGTTTGATAAGAACATAATGTATATATTAATTGATTATGTTTGAAATTTTCATATCTCTCACATTTACCTTACTATATTTTATTAATATTATTATCTTTCTCATTTATATTCAACTATACTATGTTATTATCCTATACAGTGCTATAGTATAAGATTTAGGAGGAGTTTTATAGTTTAGGATTAGTTATGTTGATGACAAAGGGGGAGAAATATAAAATAGGTTAGATGGGCTTAGATTAAGGTGGAGTTAGTATATTAAGGGAGGGTTGTTGGAGTAAAAGGGAGTTGGAGTAGATTTTATAAACAAAGTTGCCATCGTCAAAAAAGGGGAGATTGTTAGTTCCTGAGATGATTATTTTGATAACAACAACCTTAGGACTTTTTATAAAATATAAATACTAATATTCTTATCAAGATATGTACGTATATGCAAGATATATATATATATACATACATATATATATGCAGATACAGAGAATGAAGAACGTACAGTATAAAGATTCGAGACTGAGTGTAGAGATTCAAGATTGACAAATTCAGGATTGAAGAAATCCAGACTGAAGACTCATGATTATCAAGAGTTCAAAATATCAAGATAAGTAATAGAGTCTAGATTTATGTTAAATCTTTATAATAGCACTGAAATCTTTATTCGGATTTTAATTATGGAATGGAATCCAACTTCTCGCTTTAATAGTGGGATGGAACCCTTAACCTCATTAGTGGGATAGAACCTACAATCTTCTCTAGTGGAATAGAATCCACGAAATTTTCAAAATGATTTATTTTTTCAAACTTTTTTTTAAAGTCATATCTATCAATTCAAATATTTTAGCCTTAATCCAAAAACTATTTTTAATCATATTAATTTCAAAAATCAACTCCTATTTTTTGAACTATCTCTTGATTTTAATATTTTAGCTTTAATATATTTTAAAGAAATATATACTTAGTTCTTAATATTACTTTTATATTATAGATTATATATTTCAAGATTACTTTCTAAAACTCTTTTATAAATTTAAACTATATTCAAAATGGTTTACAAAGTTTAGAAATTGTTTTAACAAGTTTTAGAATATAAATCATTTTAAAGAAAAATCTATTTTCAAAATTAACATAAGCATACCAACATCCCTCATCCCTCCATGTCGACATGGTAGCCGTAGAATTCATAATTCAAATTTTCAAAACAAGTGTCTATTCGTCATAACCTTTCACGAATGGACATGACTGTTGTTCTCCTATAAATACCAGTTATTTTCCACGAATTTTAAGTTAGTTTTTCTTTATTTCTTCACTCCTTCTCCACTTAAATATTCTCTTATATTTCAAATGCTTTAACAAAACTCTGCCAAAATTCTAAGTGAATCAAACTCAATCATCTCTGGTATGATCCTCTGCCACTATCTTTCAAAGATCTCAATGCTATTTAGAGTTATAAGATCATTTGTAAACAAAGAAGTATATCGAGTCTCTCTCTATCAAAGTGTGATCGAAAACGGTGTGATTGTGGCCCGTAAATTAATTAGGTGTGATTATATCCTATAAATCAATTAGGTGATCTTGTAGTCCGGTTAAATCAAGAGAGTCTTCCCTGGACTTGGAAACAGGTGGGTGTATCTCATGGCCTTGAAATCGAGGATTTACTATCGGCATTATATTTGAAAAGAAATCTGCACAAGAAATTGTGTGGGACTGGATGTTGGGTAACTCCGAACCAGTATAAAATTCTGGTATATTCTTTTC
Source organism: Allium cepa (assembly GCA_030765085.1). NCBI lineage: Eukaryota > Viridiplantae > Streptophyta > Magnoliopsida > Asparagales > Amaryllidaceae > Allium > Allium cepa. The sequence continues at coordinate 748,164,291 of CM060931.1, read as the reverse complement.
TTTACTGCTTTTATTTACTATTTGGATCAGTGTGTGGTTTTGTCATTGCCTTTGTGTTTGTGATTTGCATCTTGTGTTTTATTTAAAAAGATTTCAAAAATTCCATAAAATTCATTAAACACTATTCACCCCTTCCTCTAGTGTTAATCCAGCCTTAAGATCCGTAATCCGCATTTCCTACAACCCCTTATTTTATTTACTCAAAAATGCAGGTTGTTACAGACTTCCCCCTTAAATAAATTGCGTCCTCGGGATTCCAATTAAGAGAGAAGTCTATAATCTACTTTGAATTCACTTTCTACATTACTCATGATAATCTTATGTAAACACTATAAAGTTTTCTTATCTAATTTAATTAGCAAAAATTTTCCAAATTCTCAAAAACAATTTCTAACACGTTTACTTTTAGGAAATTTTTGTATTAGCCTTCTTTGCGCGGTTAGTGTTTCAAACTTTTACAATATATATGTATATATATATATATATATATATATTGATAATATACATCTTATCATAAGGACGAGGCATCCCGTAGGGAAAAATAATAAATTTGCGATATGTAATCTGATATACATACCTTAAGTTTTGAAATATTGGTGACTTCGCTAATATTCCTTAAGCAATAATTTATAATCTCTCAAATGATATATATATTTAACTTTAGATGCCTGCAACTAACTTAAGACTAATATTAGTATTTTAATATCAATTTCATATTGAAAAGGATAGAATAATATTTCTCAATTATTATTGACATCAAGCAAATTTCTAACCATAATATAAAAACTCATTCACAATGAAAGTATAATGATGAGTTTCATAAATGAAGTGTTACATATTGAATTAACTTTCCACGAAACTTCCGGATCATAAATATGATACATGGTATGAGTTATTGTCATATTGCTTAGTTTAGATCTTTCAAAAATGCATATAAAAGCAGTAGGATAGCGATAGATAATTGCGTTTTAAGCCTAGAAAATGTTAAAATCATGAAAATTACTTCAAATAAAAGTTGTTCCGTAAGTTTCAAGATTTTCAGAAAGTGTAAGATCGTCGAATTTAGATAAACTTTTAGAAAGTTATATCCAAAACAATTCTTAGTTTCAAAATTTCAACATCTTTGTCGCTTATTCTCAGAAAAGCGAAAAAGATATGCAGTTTTGATAATCTTAACTTTGAAAATTTTCAAAACTGAAAAAAATAAACTTATATAATACTGTCAGAGATTTCTATATCGTCAAAGATTTTCAAAATCTAATAAGAAATGAGAAAGTTATGCCCAAATCACAAACACTATTTTAGCATAGAAAATATTTTACAGAACAACGATTATGTCACTGTTTAAAACCTGATTTCGACTCAGCAAACATCAAAATCTGGAAAAATGATTAAAACAAAATTTCTTCCATAAAGAAGTACCTTTTTACTACAAAAATATTCAACATAATTGGATTTATGGTTAAAAAGTTACGGCCATTTTACTTTCAGGTATTATCTAAGAAAATTATTATATGGTTGAACCATGTCATTGGTTTCAAACTCAATTTAAATTATCTTAAATGCAGTACTTTGAAAAATGATGAAAATAGAATTTGTAGCTTATTTAAATAAATTTCTATGACAAAAATATTGAACCAATTTGGGTCATTATTCAACAATATCGCTATTTTAATATTGTGATTTTCACAATTAGTTTTCCTTCTTAACATGAAAATGGCAATGATTCGTTCATAATTCCATTTTTATTTTAAATTTTCATAATAAAATTTTTTACAAACTAGGAAATCCAATTCCTCATTAAAAGAGACACAATTTCTGAAATTCATGAAATTTTATCTTAATGGAAAATAACAAAAGAACATCAACATTCATAAAAGTTGATTCATCCAAATACCAATGTCAATTTTGTATAAAAAGTGCAAAAATTCCAAAATCATGTAAGAACTCAAACTTCAAAGAACCCAAAAAATGAAAATAGAAATCCAGAAACAAAACTAAACATCAATATGTCAAATATTGCACCTTTCTTTTTGAAAGAAATACTCAAGATGATTTTTAGGAGGAGGCTTAATTCACATAAAATCTAGAAATCAATCAAAAGAAATCTAGAAAAACAAAAATGGTGAGATATTCAAAATTATCCCAACTTATGAGCATCCAAATCCATCAAACACATTGGTTTACATAAATGGTCCAAAGAACCTATAAATGGATATAAAATCCATAAAACACAAACGAACAAAAAGCTTCATAAGTAAGCATATGCTCTTACGAATCCAAATCTGAAAAGAATGATCTAAAACTAATGGATACATCTTATACATCAAAAATCAAAATCTGGCCTGAAAACCATAACATAATTAAGATGAGCACATCGGTATACTTAATTAGAGACGTACCAAAAGACAGCGCCTAAAACAATCGAGGTATAATCCCCCCCGTGGATACTGGAGACAAGCTCGTGGTAAGTCTATTTATAAAAATGATTATTCTTCATCAATAAGTGTAACATATTCTCATTTAGTAAATAAATGAGTATCGCCCAATATCCCATAACCACTTTGCATTACTTAAACATTTACTAGAAGATGATAAATTCCACTTGACTAAATATGGTTTCAAATGAGTAAGTCCGAGAATTAATCGATGAAGTAAATGCAGTACCACTTGTTTCACTAGACAATTTAATTCAATTTCTTATTCAACTGAAAATATGAAATCATATTGAAAACCAGCAAGGCATTCGTTATGAAAATTACAAAAAGCAATAACCCAACGAAAGGAAAACTCAAAACGGCTTTCAATGCCAAGAATTGGAATAATGGAAATTTAGATAAGCTTGTAATTGAAAGCAATCATTCAAATTCAACTTTAAATGGAATATTTTATTTTCATAAATAATGATATTTACTTCCAAATAAATTATTCTGTATAATAAAAAGCTTTAACAATATTTTATTTTCAAAATGTTGATTTTGAAACTTAACCCATTTGTATAAATGAAAGTCTTTTTATTTCCAAAATTCGTAGTCATATATATATATATATATATATATATATATATATATATATGTATGTATGTATGTATGTATGCATGTATGTATGTATGCATGTATGTATGTATGCATGTATGTATGTATGCATGTATGTATGTATGTATGCTTTCCAAATCATTTATATCTCAATTATAAATAATATTTAACTCGCTCAAACATCTTTCTTGTCATTAAATATTATCTTCAATTTATTCATAATTATTTAAACCCTCTAAATATTATGACATAAAATTATTTTACACTGCAAATCAAAATATCATATGTTATTCTTCTCAACATATAACAAAATAAACATTTAAATTTTGCAATTTAACAATCACTTTAATGATGTTGTCTTACCATAATCACTTTATTGAACGGCTGCAATGTTGATAAAAAATCAATAGGGCCTCACCATATATTTCTACTATTGCTAAAGTTCAATATCTTTGAGCATTATCGGAACTTAATACATAAAATTAATTTATAATATTGAAACACAAAACTATTGTGTCGTACTGTCTAGTTAAAGCGTTTAGAAATCCATATCGATATCGTAGCATCCCTCCTCTCGATTAGAATTCATAACACACTCTACGGGCAATTTAACACAAAATAAATTTCTAAATTCATAATCTCAAAATCCTCGAAAATAAAAATCCATCAATACAATTCAAAGATGCAAACATTTATTCATGCATTCAATATTTAATTATAATTAAATAAACAACAAAATATGGTGCCTAGCGAAAATAGTTTATCCGCTTCTGCTTCGCAACTCTGATCACTAACGGATCAACACACTAATGGATAACCTTTAAATTTCAAAATCATTATATAAAATAATTTAAAATATTTACAAATACGTCCCAATGACTATTCCTAATAATCATTTATACTTCTATTTGGTATAGAAAATAAATTCCAATATCAATCAACCACACCAAAGGGACATGATACTAAGTTTATCTAGGTAAAGATTAGTGTTTCTTATATTCTATATTGTTCTGAACCAGAGATAAAGATTATTCACATGGGTATAAATTGATAGTAGAATTCAGTATATGGAATACTACGGAATTAAAAATGCATTCCTAGACGTATTCCCATATCTGTTATCTACCGCCAACAACTCAATTGATTGAAGGACAACGGTTAAGGACAACGACGATGGAAGATTGGGTGGCACGACTATTTTCCTTTTGATACTCTGTGATATATGTTATGTTCTATATTTATCATATTTGCTCTGAACTCAGCTCCGATACCAAGCTGTAACACCCCACCCCAAGACCCACACTAACAAAGAGCATTACTAGGTAATACTATCTGCTAGTGTAGAAAATAGAGCTGGTTAGGAGCGATCATCCGTGAGCTTTGTCTTTAACAAGATCAAGTATATTGATTGGGTGATCCCTTTTTTTCTTTCATTCTTTCCTTATGTGGATCGACATATCTGATTCAAGGTTAATAAAAAACTATGGTGGCTAAGGATTGTATTCAGAACAAATATAATAACATCAAATACCTCATATCAGAGAACAGGAACATACACATACATTTACATATGCAGAGTCAGCAGAAGTACAACATAACATGCTACATGTGTAATGACCCGGATTTTTCATCGTTTTATTTTGAATATTTAATTGGTTTTAAATATTGGATTTGGAATTATAATTTAGCTAGTAGGATTTTAAAACTAAAATTTCAAGCGATTTTGAAATTTTTTGAAATCGTCGATTTAATCGACAAGTTAAAATAGAGATCGAGGATACAGTCTCGAAATTTGACGAAACGATTTCCATTAGACCTGTAATAGCGTATTGTTATCGGATTTCAAAATTCGTAGCATTTGGATTTACCGTTGGGTCGTACGATCTGAAAATGCCTAGAAATAATTTAATTGAATTGAATTGAATAGTCGATTTAAAAAGCTATATTCTCCATACGATCGAATTGGAGCTTGTGATTGGTTCCATTAGGTTCGAAATAGTGGTATAACATTAAAATGCCAGGTGGCATGCCTTAATAGGAGTTTGAATTTTCTCGGTATGTAATTCGAGACATTTTGAAATAAAATAAAAGTAAAATCAAATGTCAATTACAACCATCCTATACTTGAGCCGACCGAGCACTGATGAGCCACCCTAGCATGTATAATCGCCTTCTTCTCATCTTTCAAATCCCATCTTCCCCTTTCCCTTTTCAAATGGAATGAACGAATATCAGGGAGAAAACAGCAAAAAAAGAGAAGAAAATAACAAACGAAATCAAGCTTCCCCTTCGTTTTCAAGTACCAAGCCCTCTTCCTTCCTCTCTTCAGTTAATTCGCGATGAGAACAAAAGAAAAAAAGAATTCATACGATAAAATCACAATGATGCAAAAATTAGGCGCAGCAGACATCGACTGCAGTTGCGGTGTTCGAAGGGAGAGAGGTGAACGACGCACAGCTAGGGCTTGGGTCAACTTCGACCTAGGTCCCGTTTAAATTTGCAGGCGATCGAATCACATACATGCGAAGGGGCGGTGGGGCACTTGTTGGATGGTCAATGATGTGGTTGCAGTGAGGCCAATAGAGGTATACGGTGCTCGGCTGTGAAGGGAGATGGCGAAGTTGAGCTAGGGTCTCGTGAAAACTAGAAGGAAGAGGAAATCGCGTGCATGTCTTTGGTGTTCAAGTAGGTAGGATTATTTGGGTATTTGGAGTAACTACGGATTGATTTTCGAAGGCAATTGATGATAAAATCAGTGATTTAAATTAGATTAATTATTGTAATAAATTTTAATATCTATCGATAACTTATATATCATATAACGTATTCGTGCGAGGTACAAAATCACGAATTTTAATCTAGAATCAATTAGAGATTTTTAGTGGCAGCTATTAATTAAAAATTGGAACGGATCACAATTAAAAACCAAGGTGAGTAAAATCTCACTCATTTGGATTGCTAGTATAATTTGAAAATGTTGAATTTAAATTATTGGTTGTTTGGATGAATTTATAAATTATTATCAGCTTAAATGTTATACAAACTGATGCAGCGCAACATGCCTGCAAGTTACGATCTAATACTATTTGCAAGTTTCGACCTAAAACTATTTAGGAGTTACGACCTAACTCGAGCGAGTTAACAATTCAAGGAAGAAAACTCGACGACCTAACAAGTCGTATTGATCGACCTAGCGAGTTAACTCACTCAACGCGCATTTCCTTAGGTCGTTACGACCTAACGACTTCCGAATTAACATGTTCACCGACCTAACATGTTCACCGACCTAAAAGAGCTACGGCCTACGAGATACATGCTATTTGGAGTTATGACGCTTTCTCACTTAGCTCGCTTGTCCTAAGTCATTTCACTTATGTCGCTGCCGTGTATTTTAAGTCTCTCCTGATGCTGAAGCTTAGGTCGGTACAGCTAAGTCGCTATCGAGCAAGATCATTGGGTCGCTCAAGTGGATAGGTCGCTCAAGCTGTTGTTGTTTGTTATGTCGTTTGTCTTGGGTCGTGTATTGTAAATAGTATTACTGATTGTGTTGTAATTTCCTTAAGTCGTTGCTGTTAGGTCGCATATTTGTTAACTCGTGTTGTGTTGTAAGTCGCGACCAGTTAGGTCGTAGGTCATTTGTGTTGTTATTAGGTCGTTGAAGCCGTGGCTGTGTGAGTTGTAAATTGCTATAAATAGGGGTATAGTGTCACTTGTAAAAGGGGTTGATTTTGAATAAACTTTGTTTTGAGTGCTTTGTGCCTCTTTAAAATTGGAAGTTGAGCGTAGTCTCCTTTCTCCATTTTCGGTTATTCAAGTGCGCTCGAATCAACGGATTTGAAGCCGATTCATAGAGTCTCGTGCGCGAGATCAACGTAGAAGAATCGTCGATCTTTTAACACGGTATCATGCGCGATCAACGTGTTGGAGATAGCTAGAATCCGGTATCTCTTGAGATCAACGGATTTGGGCACTTGGGTATTTTCAATCCATCGATTCAACTTTTCACCTTTTCATCCATTTTTGTTTATCCGCTGCATCAGTTTGGTATCAGAGCTAGACTTAGCCAATCATAGCTAAGCTGAGCCTCTTTGGAGCCAAGTAAAGTGTTGAAATTTGTGACAGAGCCAAGTTTGAGTTAGGTGGAGCCGAGCTTGTTTGGAGCTAAGTTCGATCAAGGACGAGAGTTATAGAAGTTGGAACCGAGAGTTGCAGTTACAGCCGAGTCGAGCTAAGTGCAGGCCGATAGAAGTCAAGCTCAGATTTGAGTTAAAGTTGTGCTAGTTGAAGTGTTTGTTTGGATTTGTTGAAGGTTTGATAATGCCTCCACGGAGAGCTAATCGATTTCAAAATGTTGAAGATTTTTATCGAAGACAAGAAGCTGAGCAAATGGAACAACGTATTAATGAAAAGTTTGATGAAGGTATTGGAAAGTTAGAGAAATTGATGAACGACTTGAACCAAAGTCAAAGGAGAAGGTCACCAGTCTCGAACCATAGAGGAAACAGAGTTTTGCCATCGGTTACGGAATCGAGGAGGGTGTCACCACAATCTTATCGAGAAAGAAGAGAATCATCAGTTTCAATGAGAAGAGATCACCATGAGTACAGAAATGAAGAGAGAAGAACTCCATGTGAGTTTGGAGACGAACCATATCGTGATGTTGAAAGACATAATAGAAGAGATATGCATTATCGTAGAGATGTTGATGGTCGAGATCGATATCGAAGTACATTTGATTTTTATGAGGATGGTGATAGAGGCAATATTCATTATCGAGATCGAGGCCAAGTGCGAAATCAATATGTGGACGTAGAAGATGATCGTCGATGGGAGTCGGGGATGAAAACAGAAATTCCAGAATTCAAAGGAGGAATAATAGCTGAAGAATTTATGGATTGGTTATCGAATGTTGAAGAAATTTTTGACTATAAGGAAGTACTCGGGCATCGTAGAGTTAAGTTGGTTGCTACACGATTGAGGGGAAGAGCTAAGGCATGGTGGCAACAAACTAAACTTACACGAGAGAGAATGGGGAAGTCGAAGATTGTTTCATGGGAAAAGATGAAGACGTTGATGATAGCTACTTTCTTACCTTATAATTATCAGTCTCTTATGTATCAACGCTTATAGAATTTGAGACAGGGAACAAAGTCGGTAAATGACTATGCAGATGAGTTTTATCAACTGATTGCCAGAAATGATATCATGGAGACGAGGAACAGTTGACCGCTAGATTTGTTGGAGGATTGAGAATGCAAATTTAGGATATGGTGAATATGTTTGATCCAAGATCCGTTGCTGAAGCACACCAAAAGGCTCTAGCTTAGGAGAAGCAAGGTAGAAGAGGAGGTGGTGTGTTTGCAAATTCCAACAATCAAGTGAAAGGGGCTAGTAGCAATACGAATGTTTCCAAGGATGTTGGAAAACCGGTTGTCAATGAAGTTGCTAAGACCAAGGTCAACAACAATTTCAAGTGTTATAACTGTCAGGAGTTTGGTCATAAGAGCAATGAATGTCCGAAGCCTAAGAAGAGAACGATGGTTGCTGATGTTGAGGATGAGGATGCAGAAACAGAATGTTCTAATTCATTATCGGTTGAGGAGGAAGACTTATTGTCGGGAGACGAGGGGTATTCATTGATGATGAGGAGAAATTGCTTGACACCAAAGCAGGAAGAGGAGACTAGTTGGTTGAGGAGTAATATTTTCCAGTCAACGTGCACTATCTTGGGAAGTGTTTGCAAGTTTGTTATCGATGCAGGAAGTCGTGATAACATCATCTCTACAGAAGCTGTAAAGAAGTTGGCGTTAAAGACAGAGAAGCATTCCAAACCCTATAAATTAGCTTGGTTGAGGAAAGGTGGGGAAGTGAAGGTTGGTCAAAGAAATTGTGTTTTTCCATCGGAAAGAAGTATAAAGATGAAATTTGGTGTGACGTGGTAGATATGGATGTATGTCATTTGTAGTTGGGCAGACCGTGGCAATACGATAGGGCCGTGCAACACGATGGAAGGACTAACTGCTACAGTTTCATGTTCGAGGGCACTAAAATCACTTTGGTTCCTAAACAGCGACAACAGAGTGTAAGCAAATTGGAGGAAATCAAAGAACTAAAGACTCTGCTATCATTGAAAGAGTTTGTCAAAGAAGTAGAGGAGGAGCCTGAAGTATTTATGTTGATTGGACATGAAAGTAGTGAAACTGTAGAAATTCCAGAGGAAGTCAAGCCAGTGTTGAAGGAGTTTGAAGATGTATTTCCTAAAGAATTGCCGAAGGAGTTACCACCGTTGAGAAACATACAACATCAAATTGATCTTATTCCGGGAGCAGTGTTACCACATAGACCACATTATAGAATGAGTCCAAAGGAGCACGAGGAGTTGAGAAGGCAGGTGGAAGAGTGGCTTGAACAAGGGCGCGTACAAGAAAGTTTAAGTCCTTGTGCAGTACCAGCATTGTTAGTGTCGAAGAAGGATGGAACTTGGAGAATGTGTACAGATAGTCGAGCACTAAAAAAGATTACAGTAAGGTACAGATTTCCAATGCCAAGATTGGATGATTTACTAGACCAGTTGAATGGAGCTGTTATCTTTTCAAAGATTGATCTGAAGAGCGGGTATCATCAAATTCGAATTCGACCAGGGGACGAATGGAAGGCAGCTTTCAAGACACGGGAAGGATTGTATGAATGGTTGGTCATTCCATTTGGTCTTTCAAATGCACCTAGTACTTTTATGCGAGTGATGAATTAGATCTTTCGACCGTTTATTGGAAAGTTCGTGGTGGTTTACTTTGATGATATATTGATATATAGTGGAAGCACAGAAGAACATCTATAACACTTGCGTGAAGTGTTGATGATACTTCGTCGGGAGCAATTTTAAGCAGCAACAAAGAAATGCGTGTTCATGACATATAGTGTTTTGTTTTGGGGTATGTATTATCCAAGGAAGGTATTCAGGTGGATCAAAGTAAAGTTGAAGCAATCAAAAATTGGCCACAGCCCAGGACTATAACTGAAGTGAGAAGTTTTCATGGTTTAGCATCATTCTACCGAAGGTTTATTCCACATTTCAGTAGCGTGATGGCGCCTGTTACTGATTGTATGAAGGGCAAGCGGTTTTCATGGTCGAAGGAAGCAGGATTTGCTTTTGAGCGAATCAAGGAACTTTTGGCATCAGCACCAATTCTAGTTTTGTCGGATTTTCAGTTGCTATTTGAATTACATACCGATGCATCTAAAGTTGGAATTGGAGGAGTGTTGAGTCAGAAAGGACGTCCAATTGCATATTTCAGTGAGAAGCTTTCTGGAGCAAAGATGAGATACAATACTTATGATGTGGAATTCTATGCCATTGTCCAAGCCATAAAACATTGGAGACACTATTTGTTTCATAAAGAGTTTGTGTTGTATACTGATCATGAAGCGTTGAAGCATTTGCAAAGACAGGATAAGATTGCAGCCAGGCATGCGTCATGGATTGCATACTTGCTACAGTTTGCATTTGTTGTAAAGCATAAGTCAGAAGTTACAAATTGGGTGGCAGATGCATTGAGTAGAGGAAATCGTTTGTTGACTACAACGAGAGTTGAAGTGATGGGTTTTGATATGTTGCCAGATTTGTTTGTTGAGGATCCTTACTTTTCCAAGATTGTAGATGAAGTGAAGAAAGGGAAGACCAATGAGTATGTGTTGGTAGATGGGTTCTTATTCAAGGGAAATCAGTTGTGTATACCAGAATGCAGTTTGCGGATAAAGATTGTGAAAGAATTGCATGAAGAAGGACATGTAGGAAGAGATCGTACTTTGCAGTTGATTTCTCAATCATATTTTTGGCCTTCTATGAGGAAAGAAGTTGAAAGATTTGTGCAGAGATGTCACATATGTCAAGTTTTCAAAGGAACAGCTACGATTGCAGGATTGTATATGCCATTGCCCGTGCCTACTAAAACATGGGTTGATGTTAGCATGGATTTTGTTTTGGGTTTGCCGAGAACTCAACGAGGGAATGATTCTATATATGTTGTGGTGGATAGATTTTCGAAGATGGCACATTTTATAGCTTGTAAGAAGACAGCTGATGCAGTCCGTGTTGCTCAATTATTCTTCAAAGAGGTATATCGACTACATGGGCTACCTGAAACCATTCTTTCTGATCGGGATACTCTATTTTTAAGCATTTTTGGTTGAGTTTGTGGAAGATGGTTGGGACAAAACTGAATTTTAGTAGTGCCTATCATCCACAAACGGATGGGCAAACGGAAGTGGTGAACAGATCTTTGGAAAACTTGTTGAGATGTCTTGTGAAGGATAATTTGAAGAGCTGGGATGTGAAATTGTGTCAGGCAGAATTCGCACATAATCATGTTGTTAATCGAAGTACTGGATTCAGTCCATTTCAAGTAGTATATTCAGCAGTTCCGAAGGGACCGTTGGATTTGTCCATAGTTCCATTTTAGAAAGGGGTTGTTAAACGAGCTTGTGATTTCGTGAATGAGCTACAGGATTGTCACAGGATTGTTCATGAACGATTGCTTAATCAAATGAGAAGTATAAGCAACTGGCAGATAGGAAGCGAAGGAGTGTGGACTTCAAAGAGGGTGATTTTGTTTATGCGGTATTGATGAAAGATTGTTTTCCAGGTGGAACTTACAACAAATTGAAAGCCCGAAAGATTGGTCCAGTAGAAATCTTGAAGAAGATCAATGATAATGCTTATCAGTTGAAGTTGCCGGATCATATCCACACTGCAGACGTTTTCAACGTCAAACATTTGATTCCGTATCATGAGCATCAGTTTGTCGAGGAAAAGGAGAGTGTGAATTCGAAGTCGAATTCTTGACAACCAGGGGAGGATGATGCAGCGCAACATGCCTGCAAGTTACGATCTAATACTATTTGCAAGTTTCGACCTAAAACTATTTGGGAGTTACGACCTAACTCGAGCGATTTAACAATTCAAGGAAGAAAACTCGACGACCTAACAAGTCGCATTGATCGACCTAGCGAGTTAACTCACTCAACGCGCATTTCCTTAGGTCGTTACGACCTAACGGCTTCCGACTTAACATGTTCACCAACCTAAAAGAGCTACGACCTACGAGATACATGCTATTTGGAGTTATGTTGCTTTCTCACTTAGGTCGCTTGTCCTAAGTCGTTTCACTTATGTCGCTGCCGTGTATTTTAAGTCGCTCCTAATGCTGAAGCTTAGGTCGGTACAGCTAAGTCGCTATCGAGCAAGATCATTGGGTCGCTCAAGTGGATAGGTCGCTCAAGCTGTTGTTGTTTGTTATGTCGTTTGTCTTGGGTCGTGTATTGTAAATAGTATTACTGATTGTGTTGTAATTTCCTTAGGTCGTTGCTGTTAGGTCGCATATTTGTTAACTCATGTTGTGTTGTAAGTCGCGACCAGTTAGGTCGTAGGTCGTTTGTGCTGTTATTAGGTCGTTGAAGCTGTGGCTGTGTGAGTTGTAAATTGCTATAAATAGGGGTGTAGTGTCACTTGTAAAAGGGATTGATTTTGAATAAACTTTGTTTCGAGTGCTTTGTGCCTATTTTAAATTAGAAGCTGAGCGCTGTCTCCTTTCTCCATTTTCGGTTATTCGAGTCGCTCGAATCAACGGATTTGAAGCCGATTCACGGAATCTCGTGCACGAGATCAACGTAGAAGAATAGTAAATCTTTTAACACGGTATCGTGCGCGATCAACGTGTTGGAGATAGCTAGAATCCGGTATCTCTTGAGATCAACGGATTTGGGCACTTGGGTATTTTCAATCCATCGATTCAACTTTTCACCGTTTCATCCATTTTTGTTTATCCGCTGCGTCACACACACAGAGAGTAGTATATATATTAGTAGTTGGATTGATTATTCCCAACTATTGGAGCGGATGAGACCATATGCGCCCCGCATAATAGCGGATGATCCTACATTACCGCGATATCCCGCCTTGAAGTGGGATTGGCATTTTTATATTGTCTAACATCCATGGATGCGGGAAAAACTGGTTGGAATGATCCAACTGGATTCCTCAAAATGTTGATTTTAATTTCATATATAGTGTTATATGATGTGTGTGAATAATGTGTTATATATTATTGTAGTGATTTAAATTATTGGACGTTATTTTAGCACGGGCCTGAATTTTGGTATTTTAAATACCGTAAATAATATTTTTAAAATTGAAGGAATTAAAGAGAATTTTTGATATAAAAATGCTTATATTGGAACTAGGAGTAGTTTAAATAAATTGAGTTAGAAAAATATATTGATTTTTGGTTATACATAACTATTCGTGAATTGTTTAAATAGAGATTTTAAAAATGAATTAAATAGAAGAATTTATAAATGATATTCTGAAAGTATGAAAGGGAGTTAAAGTTGATATTAAAAATAGAATGGAAGTTATATATGGATTTATAAAGAAATGGATTTATAAAATGGAGTTTTATAAATAAGATTGTTTTTATAAACAAGTTAAACTCAAAGGAGTTAAAAATTTATAAACGATGTTTATAAATAAAGAAAGTCGACATCAGGATGATAAATTGGGAATATAAATCTATGGGATGAATTTATATTAAAATATAGAAATAGTGTGAGAAAAATAGTGGATACTATTTTTGAAAAGTGGAAATGGTTTAGGAGATCGAAAAGGAAGTAATGTGGCATGATTCGAGAGGAATTTATAAATTGAATTGGTTATTGAGGTTTTAATAATTTATTTTTAATTTATTTTTAATTTTCAACAAGTTAAGTTGTTTTTAAAAGGAAAATTAAAACTATGGAATTTTAAACTAGTTAGGATTGAAATACTTCGATATGTAGATTTTTAAATATTAGGTATTTATTTTAGTAAATTCTAACTTTTTAAAATCAACTTTGAAAATAGATTTGTTTATCTAAAAATGAGCTACTGATGTTTATAAAAGTGTTTTCAGTACTTTAAATAATTACTTGAACATGTTTTAAAAATAAATTATTGTTCTTTTAAATACTTATTTTATTTACATATATATACATAGATCTTGTAATGATTTAAATTTATTTATAAACATTCTCGAGGTTTGGAAGTCAGTTATTTAGTAGAAGGGATTACAAGAGAATTCTCAAATATGGAATTTGAGGAAAAGTAAGAAAATTTCCAAATTAGTTAAATAAAAATGAACGTCGAAAAAATGAATTAGAATTCATAAAAGAAGTGGAAAAGGGATAATTGGAATTATGGATAAGTGTATTTGACTATGGAAAATATTTAAGGCGATAAATCAAATGGATTTCGAGACTTATAAAATTTGTTATAAGTAAGAAAACGGGGTTTACAGTTAAGTTCTAAGGAATTTTGAGAAATATTAAATAGAATGGAATATTTCCTAAGTATCAAAAATGAAATAAAATTGGAGATATACTTGTAAATATTTCCTAAGTATTGGACTAGAAGGATTCAAAATATTTATTATAGAAATATTTTCAAGTATTGAAATGGTTTAAAATATCCTGTTATGAATATATGTATTCAAAGATGTTTCCAAATATTGGAATATGGAAAAAAATTTGAATATATATCTTTATAAAGGTATTTAGAAAAGAATATTATGGAAAATTTATAATAAGGTCTGGTGACTCTTTATGGATGTTTTATTGATAGTTTAATAACCGACTATAAATTTTGTCCAAATGCGCTGATCGTTTCGAGGAGATGGGGATCGGATTTAATTATCCGAAAACCATTTCGATCCAGGTTGAACGTTTCGAATGGTGATATCGTGAAGATGGTAAAGACGGCGATTCAGTTTGTCCATACCCAGGACAACTGTATGGACGAATGCTATCAGAACATCCTCACTAGAGGACGATGAGCATTCTAAGTGAAATTATTCTTGAAAGGTAATCGTTAGCCTCAAGACTCATCAATCGAGAATGACTAAAACAGGAGAGATGCAGTAAGGCTAAGTGCGTAGCACCCAATTAGGGTATATTATCATCTTTCTAGATACCCTCGGATATATTATAAATTACGGATAAGGTTGTGCATGGAAAGAGAGCACTCAATAAGATAAGGGTGGGAACACGGTGATAACATATTCGACACTATCCAGGTTAGGGGTAGAACTGGTCTTGTGTTGCAGTGGATCCCGACGAGATCCTCGGTACATTTTTCTAGAGGTGTACTGTGATGGGCGGTACCCCAATAGTCCAGTCGTTGTATGGAATCCATTCTTCAATAAGCGTCATATGGTTTTGATTATGCCCAACTATGTTGAAGCGTGTGATGCAAGCAATTTAGCTATTTTCTATTTACTTTATTTAGACACTATTATAATATTAGACGATTTTGATAAAAATGTTTTTGTTATCGTAAGGTAAAAACCCATCTTGTTTATATGTGACGTAGTCTTAAGAGATACCTTTGTTTTCAAAGGATTTTGACAACTTTAATAATTTAAATTGAGTGTGTTTTCTCACATTAGTTTTCCAGACTGACTCGGATGTTATTTTATTATAATGCTTGGGTTAGACTGAGTATTACAGATTCAGGATAGGATGTTATGAAGCACAGGAGACGAGTTGGATGACAAAGATGTATTTTCGTATTTGATTTATATTTCCGCTTTGTGAGGACAAGTTATTAAACTGTCCAGATTTCTTTTTGTCTATTTGTACTATGATGATTGTAAGTATAAAACAGTTACAAATTCTTTAATATAAAAATCTACTATTATATTATATTAATTTCCGCTGCAATTATGAGATTCTAATGTTGTCGTTTCTAGCTTCTTCTATCTTTTTTCTTCTTCACCCCTAATGACCTGGTATTTCTAGCACTTGAATATTTAGCATGTTATACAGTGGACATATAAATGTCGATTTTCGAGGATAAAAAATCTAATTCGTCACATTGTGGTATCAAAGCTGAAGGTTAAGCGAGAACTTTGGCTGTGTTGGGGATTTCTCACTGGGTCGGTAGTACCCTAGAATGAGTTTGAATATATTAATAGATATGAGCGCGTATTTGTTAGTGAATAAAAATTGTTTTATATTGTGTTGGTTGATTTATTGAGTGGCCTATGAATTCTAGTCGGCACAGTCCATACAACTGTATCGATAGGGGTATCTAAACACTTAAATAGAGCAATAGGACACAGTATTTTTTTGAAGCTGGTAAATAAAATACTTTTACCCAAATTATAGTTTCGGATATAAAATAAATAATTTTCTATAAATTATTATAGTATATTGGTGTGTTTGGTTGTTATTATAATCGAAAAAGATTATAACGGTTGAAATGGTTATACATATAACCAAATGGGATTCATAAGTATGAATTATACAAATGGATTATAATTAAAATGGATTCAAACCAGAATTTGGAAATTTAAAATCCTAGAAATTTTGGAAAATGTTTAAAAATGGTTTCGAACCAAGTATTTGGGAATTTTTAAATCTTGGAAATTTTGGAAAATATTTTTCGAAGTGTTATGGAGATAAAAATAGCATTATTTTTGGAAAAATTGTTTTAAATTGTTTTTTTTTTTGAAAAAGGGTTCAAATTACTATGATAAATCGAGAAAGAAGAGTTGTTACAAGTACAAAAGGAAAATAAATCCTTTACATACAAAATCAATTCGAAACAACTAAATAAGCTTTCGGGCCTAAATATCTCAGCCCAAACTTACTTTATCTAAACAAGACCCGATACCCGAATTCCAGAATCTTCTAAGCAAGTCGAAACGGTAATAAAGGAAACCCTTCAGTTTTCACAGTCTTCATTTACTTCTCTCGGAGCTTAATAAAAATAATGGCGGCGAGAGGAAAATGATGAAAAATCACTACGACAACTGCTGCTTGTTCAAGTCTAACTCTAAATCAAGTTGGGTGGTTTCTTTGACATGAATCAGGTCCTCCTCAAGGAAAGACTACGAAAGCTAAGTATCTCAAAACCATAAGTCTTACTACTTTAGTTAAGGAAGAGACTGATTATTCTTTGCTGTGTTTAGAACTCTAGGTTGCGAGGTTTAAAGATAGGACCCGAGGTTGTATTGTTAGTTGAAAACACCAAAGTCCTGCAACCACTTCCCTTGAAGCTCGTAGATCTAAGAAAGATAAGACATCATCTACCATAAAGTAACAATCTTTAAGCTTTAAAGAGGTCGCTAATCCTTTTATTATTTTACAGAGCCTTGTTCCGCAGTTTGACCCGATCTGAGGAAGAATAAGTACTTAACGAAGGAGAAAGAGTCCTCTGAAGCTAAGTTTTTAAACTCCCTTGTTTACTTCTGTTATGTAATTATGCGAAGCCAAACTCCATTTGATTCTTGTAGGAGCAATGATGGGAAAACTTTGAGGCGACCGACAACTACTAATTCTGCATTCTATTACCTTACTGTCTAGATCAAATGTATTAAATAATTGTATATGTAATGTGTAAATTAAACGAGCGGATGTGAGGAAAATGTAATAATAATACAGGTAAAGAGATTACCAGATACAGGAAAAACAGAGAACCTGCAGAAGGAGGGAACAGAGCGTATGATCTAGCCGATATAACCCCAATTCAGCGTTGGGTGGTAAATCCCCACTTCTTTGCATTTATGTTATTTGAGTCATTAATATTCCTGAAATGTTTTGATTTTATCATTCTGATGTTCATAGTCTGATGTATTTGGAAACATATTTGCGAAGTCGTAGTGAAGTTATCATGAAAGATTCTGTCGTTCCTTTCTTTCCATATGTGCCAAATACAAACTGAGATAGAAAGTTGAAACAAATCTGAACTAAGGTTTTTAACTTTAGTTAGAGAAACGATTTTTTCCAAATCTTCCTTCAATGATAATGAGAACATTTTTTCCGGAGAAACAAAAAAAAATTACAACTCCAGAGCCAAATTTTCTTTGTAAAATTACATTGAAAAAATAGATGGTCTATATTTTCAATGTGATTTTTACAAAAGATACAAGTAGGGTCCACTATAATTTGTTTCTGAAGTAACCTCTCCTTTGTTAGCAAGTAGTCATTTATGGCTTTAAAAAGGCATACCGCCATTTTTGGAACACGAATATTATTCCAAACCATATACGACCAGCTTTTCAAATCATAACTGGATCTAATCGAATTCCAAACTTTTTTGAACTGGAATTGACCATCCTTGGAACACTTCCATGTCCAATAATCCCTTTCTCTATTTTTATGTATCCTGACACCTTCGATTTCCTCATGAATTTGAAACAGAAAACTGTACGCATCCCACTTCCATTCACCGTTTTTAACAATTTTGTTAAGGGTCATTGATTCCGTACCCGTTCTAAAAGTTGTGTCTAAACCAATGCGTTCCAAAATAGAGCTTCCGTTCAGCCATGGGTCATACCAAAGAGAAGTTGTTTTTCCATCCGATATATTTAGAGAAAGACACTTCAAGGCTTCATGTCTATTCTTTAATATAAATTTCCACACTCCCGAGTCATCCTTTCTCTGATTGATTTCCCAAAAGCTTTTGCTACCTATGTACTTGCGATGAATAAGATCCGCCCATGTACCTTCTGCATTAATTATTTTCCAAATCAGTTTTATGTATAACTCTCGGTTCAACTCCTCTAAGTTTCTCAGTCCCATTCCTCCTTCTTCTTTTTGTTTACATAGAACTTCCCAGGGGATCTTGCTGCTACGACTTTTCCATAAGAAATTGAGAATCATATGCTTAATTTTACATACCGTAGTTTTGGGGAGACAAAAACATTGCATCCAGAATTGAATGATGGGATATATGGTTGATTTGATAAGTTCGAGTCTTCCAGCTAAACTTAGCATTCTAGTTTCCCATCCTACAATTCTTATCTTGATTTTTTCAATGAGTAATGAACAATCCCTATCTTTCAAATTTGAACTAGACAAGGGGATGCCCAGATACCTGATTGGAAGTTCCGCTTGTTGAATGTTTAAAATATTGCTTATTTCGGAACTATTTGCAACCCCTTTGCCAAAGAAAACATTAGACTTCTCACAACTAAGTTCCAAACCGGTAACCTTCTTCATGTTTTGAAAAACATCACTAATAGCATTTGCGTTTTGAACACTTGCTTTAGTGAAAACAATGATGTCATCAGCGTATATGAGATGGGTTAACTTATTATTATAATCAGTAATTGGAGAGATGAAACCTTCTCTGACTTTACCGTCCATCAAAAGTGCAAAATATTCCATAACCAGAGAAAATAAGATAGGGGAAATAGGATCTCCTTGTCTGAGTCCGTTTGAGCTCTTGAAATATCCATGAGATTCCCCATTTACTACAACGGAAAACATCGGAGTGGTTATGATGCTTTCAATGATTTTCACTCATTTATCTGGGAAGCACAAACTTCTTAACATGTGAATAACAAAATCGCGGTTAATAGAGTCATATGCCTTTTTCAAATCTACTTTGACACACATGTATTTGTTTTCCTTTCTTCCAAGTCCCCTAATGATTTCATGGGCAAACAAGATACCATCCCCTATTGATCTGCCTTTTATAAACGCCGTCTGATTGGGGGACACCAACTTATCCAAAAAAGGAGTCATTCTATTGCAAAGAATTTTAGTAAAAACCTTGTATAGAGTGTTACAGCAAGCAATGGGTCTAAAGTCCTGAATACTAGTGGAATGAGGTTTTTTTGGAATCAGATGCAGGAACGTATGATTCCACTCTTTTATAATCGAACCATTTTGAAAACAATCATTCAATGCTTTGAAAATTAAGTCTTTCGAAAGGTTCCAATGAATTATGAAGAATTTAGAGTTAAAACCGTCTGGTCCAGGAGAAGTGGTTTCTTTAATGTCCCACAACGCAAACTTAATTTCCTCATAAGTTATAACATCATTCAAGAAATTGGCGCCGTAGTCAGAAATTATCGATTTACAAATAACTTCTGGAAATTGAGCGTATCCAGGGAGGTTAAAGATTCTTATGAAGTAATTAATAGCCGTTTCTGTAAATTGTTCTTCCTTGACCTCCTTGTCATCAATTTTGATGGTATTCAAACCATACCTATTTCTTCTGCCAGACATTTTAGCATAGAAGAAAGCAGAGGCCTCATCACCCCTCATCAACCAATCACATTTAGCCTTTTGTTGAGTGTCCAGATATTCTTTCTTGAGAGCCGTTTCCAAATCTATTTTTGCGTTTTGAAACTCTATAGCTAAATTATGATCTTTTGATTTTTCTAGGAGTTTTTGAAGTCTAGAACATTTCTCTCTCTGGGCATCCACCTCTTGTTTAGTGTTCCGAAATTTAGCACTCTAAGTCTTGAGCTCCTTTTTAATATTTTTGAGGATATATAAGATTTGATATAAAGGACGATCTTTCTGCTCAGAGGCCCATAATTTCTCAACCAGAGGAAAATATTGGTCACACAGACGCCAATGATTCATGAATCTAAATGGTCTATTTTTAGCTCTAGGTTTGAGAAATGTTGAGACAATTATTGCATTATGATCACTTACAGATGGGGGTTGATATTCGGTCGTTAAGTCATGGTACAAATTGATCCAGTCTAGATTGGCGAAAACCCGATCAATTTTAGAGAAAATATTTCGACTAGGACCGGACCACCAAGAGAATTCATAACCTGTAATGTTTATCTCTTTGAGACCTATATCATTTGACATGTCATCAAGTTCAAATAAATCTCCAAAAGGCACTGGGTTTCCTCCCTTTCTTTCGGATGGGTTTCGAATGCAATTGAAATCGCCAAGAGCCATCCAAGGTCTAAAAATACTGATTGCATCTTCCTGTAAATTTTTCCACAATCTTTTCCTAAGTTGTACAAAATTATGAGCGTAGACAAAGGTTAAATTACATTTGAAATTCTGTTTGTTAATCAATTCAATGGTAATATGTTGGTCGCTCATGCTGATGTAATTAAAATCCCAGGAATTCCCGTCGATGAGGACGAAAATTCTACATTTATAATAGCATGAAACATTGCTTATTACTCTCCATCCATCCATCAGGCCTCTTTCTAAATCTTTGATTTCTGAATAAAGCAGCTTATTTTCCAAAATACCAAAACACGAAATATTGAACTTGTCAATAAGACTTCTTACTTCTTTCATTCTATTGGGGTTATGAAACCCTCTAACATTCCAACATGCGAACGACATTATGAAGTTTTGTTGTTCCGAATCCTCTGGGACCTACTACCTGAGGACTCTCCTTTGTCTTCTACTGAGATACCTAGCATCTGAACCCATTTGGGATTTTTGCGAACTAGTTTGTCCTTATGAATTTTCACAAATTCTATATCCTTAGGCTTAGGGTTTGTCTGCTCCTCTTGGGCTTTATCGGCTAAATCATATGAATTCTGTTCCCCTGCCTCTTCTGACGTTCCTGTAGCCTGATCCTGTATTCCTTGCACCTGTATATCAGTACACGGATCAGTACCTCTCGTAAAATTAACATTATTTAAAGAACAATCATCAATACATAAATCATTAGTAAGTAAGAAATTAGAAATATTTTGGGGATCCAATATGTTTGAAGAGCGTTTGAGAATTGTAATCCGGGGCGTGGGCGACTTCGGATTTAATGAACTCAAATCTTTCTCTCCCAGAGTATTCGGATTCACAGCAATATTATTTTCTACATCTAGAAGCATATCTGACTCCAGTGAGTCAAGATCTGTCCGATTACTAAATTGAATCTCGTCAATAGGGGAACAGGCAACCTTGTCTTGGTTCTCCCGAGTTTTGTCTTCTTCACATAAAGCCTCCTCTCCATTATTCTTAGAATTAACATCAGTTTGAGAACCATCCTTTGTTGTTTCTTGGGAGACAGGAGAGTTTACATTAGGCATAAGGTTATCAGGGGCACTAGGAATGCCTTCCCGGCCTCCCTCCCTCACTGTTTCCCGATTTTCAACTGTAGATTGATCTGCAGAGATTTCCTTCTCATAATTGTCTGTTGTAGGCTGTTTAGGGACCCAAGATTTAGTCATTGGGCATTCATCCGCAACGTGCCCAAAACACACACACTTGTCACATATCGGAGGGGGATTTTCATACTCCACTGTCTGAATAAAACTTCTCCCTTCTTCATCCATGCCTTCTATAGTACTGGGCATGCCAAAAGTGGCGTTTACTTCTATCAGTACTCTGGCATAGGCTAGTCTTGATTTGGTTTTTGTTGCCTCATCCATTTTTATGGGAAGTCCTATAGTGCTAGTTAAAGCACTTATTGCCTTATTGCCCCATAATTTAAAGCTCAGACCAGGGAGTCTTACCCACATAGGCAAGGATGTAAGAAGATCCCTATCAGTGTTCATATCTGGGGACAAGCGTTTCATGATAATCAGGTTCCGGTCCATAAACCAAGGACCAGATTTCAATATCTTAGTACAGTCCTCCTCAGATCCAAATCTAACCACAAAGAAACCATTATTTCGGGATTGGACTGAAAATGGCTTCTGTGTATTCCACACTCTCTTGGCATACCCTTCGAAGGTTTTAAGCCAAGGTTTATAACCTACCACATACAGCAGGATGCATAACTCCCATCCACCTTCCGCTTCTTTAATCGCTTCCGATGAAAGAGCACCTATCCTTTTACCGTCCGTTATTATTGGCTCGATAAATTCTAGATCTAGGTTACCTAGATCTCCTACAGCTCCAATTTTAACAGCTTCACTATAAGAGAATTTTTTTGCGTTCTCTGAAATAGTGAATTTAATTTTCGGATTACTTCCTGATTTGTTAGCGTTCTACTGTGTAGACTTCAGATGTTTAGTTGATGATCGCCCTGACTACTGGCTCCTGATTTGCTCCGATCTGAAGTACCTCTTGATTTGTTTTCTCTAAAACCACCAAGGATTAGTTTGGGATCTGGTCCTGCAGGTTGAGATGCCTTGCCTCTTTTCCTACGCACCTCCTCCCAGCCATCTTCGTCTCGCAGTGAGGTCATGACAGCTATTTTGTTTAAATTGTATTTAAAATGTATTTTGGAAGAGATATAGCACTGAACTCACTTTAATCATTGGAAAATAATTCTGGTGATGACTAGGGCATCATAGTATTCATTTTACAGTTTCTAGGTGACGGATCGCTGCCATAGTAATTTGATATGGAGATTTTTCTAAACAACAAATGATGTTTTAGAAATTTTGAGGGAATTGTTTTGGATAAAAATCAAGTTGATTTTTGAAATTTGAAGGAAATGGTTTATTAAAATAGAATTATATATATATATATAATATTTCAAAATAATTTGAAATTAAAACCGAGGGTTGAATTCTGAAATTTCAAATAAATGAGAAATGAAATCAGAAGAGAATAAGTTTTGAAATAAACCTTGGAAAATGTGAACTTCAAGATGAAATTAAAACTTAACTTATGTAAGTTAAAAAAATTGGATTTATAAGACAAAATTTAAAGGTATTGGAATTTAACTTAAGCAAAAGAAAATAAATTAAATGAAGTGATTATAATAAATGGAATGAAATTAATAGAATGTAACGAGGTTAACTAAATATAAAAGCAAATGAATATGAATAAGTGAATGGAAAAAAATGTAAGTAAAAAATGTGGAAAATTTTGAAAATTTGAATTAAATTCTTGATTAAATTGAATAAATTAAAAATAAATTTGCTTGGAGTGAAATTTAATTTAAGTATGAATAACTCGAATAGGGTTTTGAAATATTAGTCAAAAGGAATGGAAATTTGAATTAAATTGAATTGGATTGGCTTAGAAATAATACCAAATTGAAGTAAATATAAATTTTGAGTTGTGAACTAATTATATAACCATAAAGTATAAATTTTGTATGGAATAAAACTTAAAGGAAAAGAATTATGGAATGGTAAATAAATAAGTTATATAGCTTATAAAAATTGAACTAATGGAATAGAAGTAAATTTAAGCTATAAAGTGATGTATAATCTTGAGTTAAAATTAAACATGGATATACTCGAGTATAAAATTGAGGGAATGTGAGAAAATAAGTTGTGTAACTCATAAAAAAATTAGAAAGTGGAAAAGAAAACCAAAAATAAAATTGGTTTGATATTTTAGTGGAGGAAATAAAATTGAAACTTGAATTATAAAAATGAATTTGGATTCAAGTAAATTAAATGGAGTGATTTTTAAAATAAAAATCAGATATTGGATTATAAAATGGAAGTGAACTAATTAGATAATTAGTAATTGAATATGGGAACGTGAACTTGGTTGAGTACATTGGATTGTGGGTTAAAAGTGGATATTGAAAATGGAACTTGAGTTATAAATAAAATTCGACTTAAATTGTAAGTGAATTAAATATAATTGGAAATATCATCAAATGAAATGGAAATTGTTTGAAATGGTGATAACTTGAGTTATAAATAAATTCAATTTAAGTGAAAATAAATTGAATATGGTCGTGGGTGTTGTTTAAATAAATTCGAGCATGAAATTAAAATTTGAAGTGGACTGAGTGAATGAGATAATTAAATTAATTAGTAAATAAAATGGCATTTGATTGAATAAAGATCAAATCAAAAATTTGAATTGGAACTTGTTGGCAAGGGAAACAAACTTAAGTTATGGAGTTAAATTAATTGGGAATAAATGAATTAACTTTAGTTAATATTTTGGATGGAAGTTTGGCTTAAAGAAATATATGAAATGGTTCATAAATAAAGTAGCATGGGATGATTCCAAGCTTAATAAAATGGATTTAAATGTAGTGAAAGTAGATATGAATGGAATGCAAGTGAATTGATTAAGAATCAAATTGAAATGGAATAACATTGAATATAAATTGATGTGAAATCAATTTAAAATAGCTATAAATTGAAATGGTTATTTTATTAAGTGAATATCACCAAATTTGCATGGAAAAAAATTGTCATTGACATAAGAGAGAGTAAATAAAGTTCTATGAATAATTGAAAAGTGAATAAATTGATTTTTAAATCAATTCGGAATGGATATGAGTTTATTTGGTGTAAATAAGAGTTGAATTCTAATAAATTGTCGTGAATCATTCGAATTGAATGAAATGGTATATGAATTAATTGAAAGTAGTCAAATTAGTGTCATAACCTTATGATTGCTTATAATACATGTTTAGCATGATTGGGTTATGAAGTTTATGTGTTTTAACTATTTAAATAAGTGAAATGTTATTGAATTGTATTTTTTTTAGTACTTACATGTTTAAATTGAGTAAGTACAGGTATATGGAGCTGTTTTGCTTGATTTTGGTCGTGCAAACTACAGAAAATAGCCGCTCGCTTAAAAAGCTAATACAAGGTATGTTTTCAGATTAAACATCGCAAAAATATAATATTGACATATATTGTGTTTTCCAACTGTGTGGGTCGATGTACATATATTTATCTCTCTTGTCATATTGCAAAAGGTCTTCCGTACAAAGGAGACTGCCAAAAAATTTCGGAAATTTAGGGTGTTAGAAAATTTTTGAATAAATTTTTGTTAACGAAAATTGATTACGAATTGTAATTGGAATAAAGGATATTGGAATTAGAAATGAAAACTGATTATTTGGAATGTAACTAAAGGTTTAGGAAACTGAATATTGAGTTTTAACTAAGTAGGTTTTGATAAGTTAGTGTGTTTGGAGAATTCTTTTAAGGGGGATGAATGTAACAACTCGGATTTTTGTCATTTGATTTTGAACATTTAAATGGTTTTAAATATTGGATTTGGAATTATAGTTTAGATAGGATTTTAATACTGAAATTTCAAGACATTTCGAAAATTTCAGAAATCATCGATGTAATCGACAAGTTAAAATAGCGATCCGAGATACAGTCTCGGAATTCGACAAAACCAATTCCATCAGATCCGCAATAGTGTACTGTTATTGGATTTCAAATTTCGTAGCATTTGGATTTACCGTTTGGTCATACGATCTGAAAACGCCCAAAAATAATTTAATTGAATTTAATTTAATAGTCGATGTAAAAAGCTATCTTCTCCATACGATCGAATTAGAGCTCGAGACTGATTCCATTGGGTTTAAAATAGTGGTATAACATTAAAACGCCAGGCAGTATGCCAAAATAGGAGTTTTAACTTTCTCGGTGTGTAATACGAGATATTTTAAAAATAAAATAAAAGTAAAATCAAATCAAATGTCAATTCCAGCCACCCTATACTTGAGCCAACCTAGCACTGATGATCCACCCTAGTACGTACGAGCGCCTCCTTCTCATCTTTTAAATCACATCTTCCCCATTCTCTTTTCAGTTGGAACGAGCGAACATTAGGGAGAAAACAGAAAAAAAATAACAAACGAAATCAAGCTTCCCCTTCGTTTTAAAGCCCGAGCCCTCTTTCTTCCTCTCCTCGGTTAATTCGCAATGAGAACGAAAGAATAAAAAGAATTCGCATGATAAAATCGCGATGATGCGAATATTAGGCGCAACAGAATCGACTGCAGTCGCAGCGTTCGAAGGGGGAGAGGCGAACAACGCGCAGCAAGGGCTTGGGTCTACTTCTACATGGGTCGCGTTTCAATTTGAAGGTGATCGAATCGCGTAAATGCGAAAAGGAGGTACGACTCTTGGTGGAGGGTCGGCAATGTGTCTACAGTGAGGCCAGTAGAGGCATACGGTGCTTGGGAGTCAAGGGAGATGGCCAAGTTGAGCTAGGGTCTCATGAAAACTGGAAGGAAGAGGAAGTCGCGTGCCTGTCTCTGGTGTTCAGGCAAGTAGGATTATTTGGGTATTTGGAGTAACTACGGATTCACTGTTGAAGGCATGTAATGATAAACTCAGTGACATAAATTAGATTAGTTACTCTAATAAATTTTAATATTTATCAATAACTTGTATATCCTATAACGTATTCGTGTGAGGTACAAAAATCGCGAATTTTAATCTGGAATCAATTGGAGATTTTTAGAGGCGGCTATTAATTAAAAATTGGAACGGGTCGTAATTAAAAACCAAGGTGAGTAAAGTCTCACTCATTTGGATTACTAGTATAATTTAAAATTGTTGAATTTAAATTATTGGTTGTTTGGATGAATTTATAAATTATTATCAGTTTGGATGTTATATATATACACACACAAAGTAGTATATATGTTAGTAGTTGGATTGATTATTCCGGCCTATTGGAACGAATGAGACCGTATGCGCCCCGCATAATAACGGATGACCCTATATTAGCGCGATATCCCATCTCAAAACGGGATTGGTATTTTTATACTGTCTAACAACTGTGGATGTAGCAAAAACAGGTTGGAGGGATCTAACTGGATTCCTCAAAATGTTGATTTTAATTTCATATATAGTGTTATATGATTTGTGTGAATAATCTACTATAGATTATTTTAGTGATTTGAATTATTGGATGTTATTGTAGCACTATCCAGAATTTTGGTTACCATAAATATATTATTAAAATCGAAGGAATTGAAGGGAATTTTTGATACAAAAATATTTATATTAGAATTAGGAGTATTATAAAGAAATCTAGTAAAAAAAATATTTGATTTTTGGTTATACTTAACTATACATGAATTTTTTAAATAGAGATTTTAAAAAGGAACTATATAAAAGAATTTTTAAATGATATTCAGAAAATAAGAAAGGGAGTTGAAATCGGTATTAAAAATAGATTGGAAGTTATTAATGGGATTTATAAAGAAATAAATTTATAAAATGGAATTTTAATAATAAGATTGTTTTTATAAATAAGTTAAAATCAGAGGAGTTATAAATTTATAAACAATGTTTATAAATAAAGAAAATCGATATCAAGATGATAAATAGGGAATATAAATCTATGGGATTAATTTATATTAGAATATGGAAATAGGTTGAGAAAAATTAGTGGATATTATTTTTGAAAAATGGAAATGGTTAAGGAGATAGGAATGGAAGTGATGTGATGTGATGTGGTGTGATTCGAGAGGAATTCATAAATTGAATTGGTTATTGAGGTTTTAAAAATATATTTTTAATTTCAAGAAGTTAAGTTGATTTTAAAAGGAAAGTTTTATTATTTAAAACAATGAACTTTTAAAACTAGTTAGGGTTGAAATACTTCGGTAAGTAGATTTCTAAATATTAGTTATTAATGTTTATAAAATTGTGTTTGATACTTTAAATAATTATTTGAACATGTTTTAAAAATAAATTATTATTTTTTAAATACTTATTTTATTTACATATATATATATACATAGATTTTGTAATGATTTAAATTTATTTATGAACCCACTCAAGGTTTGGAAGTGGGTTATTTAGTAGATGGGATTATAAGAGAAGTTTCAAAAATGGAATTTGAGGAAAAGTAAGAAAATTTTCAACGTAGTTAAATAAGAATGAACTTCGAAAAAATGAATTAGAATTCATAAAAGAAGTAGAAAATGGGTAATTGAAATTATAGACAAGTGTATTTGACTTTGGAAAATATTTAAGGGAATAAATCAAATGGATTCCTGGACTTATAAAAATTGTTATAAGTAAGAAAAAGGGTTTTACTGTTAAGTTGTAAGGAATTTTGAGAAATATTAAATAGAATGGAATATTTCCTAAGTATCGAAAATGAAATAAATTTGGAGATATACTTGTAAATATTTCCTAAGTATTGGACTGGAAGTATTTGAAATATTTCAACCACGAAAAATATTATTATAGAAATATTTTCAAGTATTGAAATGGTTTAAAATATCCTATTATGAATATAAGTATTCGAAGATGTTTCCAAATATTGGAATATGGAAAGAAATTTGAATATATGCACCAGTAGCCCAGTCTTTGTATGGAATCCATTCTCCAATAAGCGTCGTAAGGTTTTGATTGTGCCTAACTATGTGAAACATGAGATGCATGCATTTCAACTATTTTCTATTTACTTTGTTTAGACACTATTATAATATCAGACGATTTTGATAAAAATATTTTGGTTATCGTAAGGTAAAAACTTGTCGTGTTTATGTATGACGTGGTCTTACGAGATACCTTTGTTTTCAATGGATTTTGACTACTTTAATAATCCAAATTGAGTGTGTTTTATCACGCTGGTTTCCCAAACTAACTAGGGTGTTGTTTTATTATAATGTTCAGGTCAGACCGTGTATTACAGATTCAGGATAGGATGCTACAGAGCCCAAGAGACGAGCTAGATGATAGAGACGTATTTTCATATTTGATTTATATTTCCGTTGTGTGTGGACAAGTTATTAAACTGTCCAGATTTGTTGTTGTCTATTTGTACTATATAATTGTAAGCATAAAACAGTTGCAGATTCTTTGATATAAAAATTTGTTATTATGTTATATTTTGTTCCGCTGCGATTGTGAGGTTCTGATGTTGTTGTTTCTAGTTTCTTCTAACTTTTTTAGTCTTCACCCCTAATGATCTGGTATTTCCGGCACTTGAAACGTATAAATGTCGATTTTCGAGAGTTGAAAATTCGGTTCTTCGCAATATGAGTTTGGTTCTTATGAACCATATATACAACAAGAGTCATGAAAAAAAATATACATCAGAGTACTACGACAAAAAATGGCTACAGTAAAACATACACTAAAAGATAAAGAGGAAAGATCATAGCGGAGCAAAGCAAGTTAGAGGTCAAACCGCAATATACTGACCTATAATGAGTCGGTCTGACTCGAGCATCACATGAAAATATAAACACATGGGTCATTCTAGCCTAAATAAGAGGATTAGTACATGATAGGTGAAGATAAGATACACATGATGATGATAACTCGCCATGGAGATGAACTCCATGTTCTCAAATCAACATTTGGCATATAGGCCAAATCATGTAACGACATAAGGCAAATGAGCCAAATCAACATACAACATAAGGCATATAAGCCAAATCAACATACAACATAAGGCATTTAAGCCAAATCACCAAACAACATAAGGCGTAAAAGTCAAATCATCAAAAAACATAAGGTATAAAAGCCAAATCACTAAACAACATAAGGCGTATAAGCCATGTTACCAAATCAGCATAAATCTCGACATATCGAACCCTCTAAGAGTTCAAAACAACAAAAATGTAATCACCATGTTAACATCATCAAATAGCACAAAGACTATGTATAACTCCAACGTCCAACAAAATGGTGAAAACATTTGGAAATCAACAAATTCTAGAAATCAAAAGTAATGAAATCTATAAAACAAAAACAAAGGTGTATCCCAACAAATGGCGATTCTAAGCTATGCCGCACGTGCATCAACAACATATGGCCGAAACCTGCTAAGTACTATCAATAACAAATTTGGCGCCCAACAAATGACCCAAAGGTCCAATAAATGGCCCAAAAGCCCAACAAATGACTCGAAGTTTATTACTAGCAATCAACATACCCGAAGGTCCAACATAAAGTGTCACAAGTAACTATAATCAGTGACAACAGCGCGTCACATACCACACATTCTCACTTAACCGTTTACTATAAGGTAGTTAATTTCACTCTCATATATGACCTCAATCGAACAAGTCTGTAATTAACCGAAAAGGTAAACACATGTGTCCCATACCACATGTTTTACTAAACCGTTTAAGTTACTTTCTCGTTCGCTCGAAGAGTGCAAAAATATGTAATTTTATAGAAAATAATTTACTTCGAGAAAACGAGTTAAAAACGATTTTTCTGAAAATATTTGGAAATTATTTCCTTTTAAAACCCCTTTAATACAGTTAATTATATTATTTAATATTTAAAATAGGCTCGGAAATAAATTCATGCTTATAAAATTTATTTGGAAAAATATTTATTTCAAATCTGGTTTTTAAATTGAAAATTTACTTTGAAATCGATTATAAAATCCATGCACAAAATCATCGAAATCAATTCAAATTCAACGGAGTTTTCTCAAATCGAAACTCGAATAAATCAAAAACATTGCAACTTAAAATCATCATGGTATGTCAGCTTTCTAATGTACAGAAATAGCCTTTTCAAAACATCACAATTCATCTCTGAAAATATACAAGAAACTAGTGCAAAACAGCATAATAAAGGTCAGGAAAACACACGGGTAAATGCACTTAGACAAGTGACTCAAAAAATTTATAGTATCTTTGAACATCGGTTTATTTTATATGTTGAAAATTTCAAAGTTAAATTCTTAACCAAGAGGTACAGATTTCATATTCTTTAACAACCATTTTCAGCTCAGATTAGTAAATCTCAGTTTAGATATACCCACGTTGCAAAAATCGTATAAATTTGAACTTTAATATTTTTCCCTCAAACTTTTCACAATAGCTTTTATTATCAATTTATTATATATATAGAAAATTTCAAAGTTTAATTCCTAACCAAGTTGTACAGATTTCATATTCTTTAACAACCATTTTTAGCTCGGATTTGTAAATCTCAGTTTACATATACTCACTTTGCAAAATTCATATAAATTTGAAATTTAATCTTTTTCATTCAAAGTTTTTGCACTAGCTTTGAATATTAGCCTAGATTATGTGTACATAATTTCAAAGACAAACTCCTAACCAATTGGTACAGATTTTATATTCTTTAACCACCATTTTCAGCTCAGTTTAATGAATCTAAATATCTAAATTGACATAAAGTTAATCAGCCAAATCAACCAATTTAACTCTTATATCATAACAACCATTATACCATAAATTAGCTTACAAAAAGCCGATCATTTCATAGCCTAATCCCTAGAGATAGATTTCGCGAGCGTTCAAAACTCACATTATCATCTTAAAAATTGCATGCATCAACACACAAACAAATCACTGAAAAATCTGCATTTTCATCCTCAGTGCAACAAGGGTTTGGCATAGAAAAATTAAATAATTTCCTAAGATATTTTTGCAGAAGGTGTATTCATGATTTGAGAACAACCTGTCAAAATTCGTTTTTTATGATTTAAATACAATTAGTTATGAATTTTCTACCGACCTTCGTTTTTAGCCCAGATCTTACCCGGAAACCACTAGAGAAAAGACGACATGTAACCCATCAAACCTAAACCAATTTCCACGAAATTTAGAGCAGAGGTGCTGGAACATATTAGCAACAACATAGCCAAATTTTTGAATTTTTGAGAATCTATTTGGTTTTTTATAATTTTTGGAACAACTAGGGTTTGGTGAAAAGAGTTGAAGAATGAGGAGTTTGAACTTCTTGTTTTGAGTTTCTGAAAAATGTAATAAACGTACAGAGCAAAGAAGAGAGGACTTATCTCATCTTCGCTTCTAAATGGGCTTGGGTTGGTGATTGGAGCCCAACTTCATTAATAAATCAATTTTCATTATTTTAAACACACACAAAACATTTTTAAGTCTATCTTTGAAAAATAATATCTACTAAACCAAAGCTCATAAAAATGCAAATTTATACTCTAAAATTAAGTAAAAGACTTATTTTTTGCAATGAAACAGTAATCACTCATTTTTATGGTCGTTAGACCCTTCAAATAATTTATTGAAAATGGACATTTTCATGTTGTACAAAAATGTAAAACATGTTAAAAATAGATTTTAGCTCTTAAAATTATGATTTCTTCGTAATAAAATTTATGAATCATTTTAAAAACATAATTAATATTTTTACCCAAGTTTACATTGGTAAATTTTCAATAAAACTCCTTATTTTATTTACTAAAAAATGTGGGTTGTTAAAGCCTTGCTCGGATGCCAAATGAAAGTTGATGCTAAGGATCGTAATATGGAATGTAATCTAAGCTATCTACTAGTGCGGAATATGAATATAAAAAGTAAATGGTAAAGTAATGACACCGAGGATTTTTTATACTGGTTCGAACTCCCGTTCTACGTCCAGTTCCAAACTCCTTTTGGAATATAACTATCAACCTTCTCTTAACCCTGAGGAATATGTATTACATCGTCTGAGCAACCAAACAAGACTCCAACAATACAGATATTTTCTTTACTTATTGTGCTCTTATGATAGCATGGATAAGTCTTTATTATACACCCTTTCTATAATCCTCTTCTTTGTGGTATATAATGTAGTTTGTGAAGATTGGAAGATAATTTAATCACTAATGGATTTGTGCTTGAATGTGCAAGTGATTAGAATGAGATTTGAAAGCAAATAGAAGAATATTTTAGAATGTAAGAATATGAGAATAAAATCAAAAAGTTAAATTGTTAAAACAACTGAATTCAAGGCTATATATAGAGTTTAAGTGATGCAATTCTTCGTGAAGAGTTACGGTCAAAAGATACGAAAACAACTCTTGGATCAATGGTAGTTTATGTTCGTTAAATGAAAGTGACCGTTCAAAAAGATAACCGTTATGAATATTCGGTTGACTAAAGAAAAAATTTCAGTCTTCTGAATATTTAAAAAATTCGAATTCTAAATTTTAGTATTGAAAAGACACATAGTTCAGTCGACTGAATGAGGCGGTTCCATCGACTGAACCTTCAAGTGCACTATGCACGTGCACAGGTATTCAATCGACCGAAACTCCTCATTCAGTAGAGTTTTCTGCCATACTAAAGTATTTGTGGAAAAATTTTTGTTAAGGTATTTTGCAATAACGAAATACTTTGTGTGTATATGATTTGAGAATAATTTAAAATACTTGTGTGCATGCATACCACCTAGGAGAGATTTTATCATTGATTAACTACAAAACTAGACTATAAACAAACCATTAATAAATTTTGAAACTTCTCTCTGAATTCTTGGTCTTCAATCTATTGTCGAGTAGAATAGTATCTTTTCCTGCAAATATGGTAAGTTTACATAATATTTACTTATACGGTTGTCAAGATCAAAACATCAAAATACAAGGTTCTAACATTGTTCTCTCCTTGTCGTTGTCTGTCTTCGAATGGCAGCTGGTTTTCCGCAGGCAGGAGTCAAAGTACCTGATCGATCTCTGTGAGGCAGATTATTCCAAGAGCGGCTAATGTCCAGGCCACGATGAATCTATAACAGTTGTCGGTTATCCTTTCTAATGTTGCTAGTCTCCAAGCGGCATCAAATTCTTAGTAGAAAAGCTATTTCCTCCAAACAATGTTAATTTGGTTCTAGAAATGCCTTCCATCATCGTCTATCTTTGGGTGATGCCAATTCTCTTGTCGATACGACGGTCTAGAATTCTCATTGTCACTGAAGCAACATTGATGCCTAGGAGGCTGGACCAATTTCCCTTCAGATTTTGCAGTTATTTAGCATACTATTTTTCTTAGCTCTATTGTGATGGCCAAATTTCTCAGTTCGACATAACAGACATGTGGTGTGGTTTAATTCATTTTTGCCAAGTGCTAGTGTGTGCCCTCCACTCCAAAGGGCTGGATACTTCAAACGCTTGATCTACGCACTTAGAATGACACCGATTACTCTGGGAGACTCTCTGGTTGCCCACATTCTATGTTGTATAATAGCTCATGTAATCGGGAACTTATGGTTTGAATGCAAGATTTCAAGAATTTTTTGCTTCGATCATGGTCGAGCTTCTACAAGTGTGGTATTAAGGTTTTGTTTGCATGTTAGTCTCTATCTCCGGAAACCCACGAATAGCTCAATTCCATGGGTTATCTTGCAATGTTAAGATTTGGGAAGTATGTGCTGATTCCTCAATCAGTTTTATGATTTGAGATATATTAGCATTGTCGAGGTGATGCCAAAACCCGTCGATCCTGTAGTTTGGAAGCTTCATGGCACTATCAAAACCCGTCTCTTTGAAAGTGGGGATTGATTCCTACCAATCCTACAACAAATAATTTTCCAACATTGCCAGGGTGACAGCAGTACTTAGATATTTTGGGAAAATCTTCGGTGCTACCGGAGTAGTATCGATAACTTAGAGATAGATGGGTTCACTAGCATTGCCAGGGCAATGCTTTTACCTAGGGAGTTGGAATTGATTCTTTTGTTGATCCAACTATTCTGAAGTCAATACCACTCGTCTAGAAAGTAAGATGCATTTCCTTAGCTATGTTTGGCGCATGTGTATCGCTTGTAAGAATGCAGTTTTGTCGGCTCAAGGAGCGATACATAGCTTATAGAATGGAGTATTAGGGTATTGCGTACTTGATCGTGGTTCCATCGGTTCAAGCAGCTTCTTGCGGCTTACGGTGTGGTGTACAGAAGGAATGCTAACTTCGATATGATTCCATCGGCTCAAGAAATGATGCACGACTTACGGGATGTGTGCGAGGAGATATTGCATACTTGAATGTTGTTTCATTGATTCAATAAGCGAAAGGGCGAACTGTACCTGAATGTAGTTCTATCGGTTCAAGCAGGGAAGAGCGGAGCGTACCTGAATGCTATTCCATTGGTTCGAGCAGCGAAGGAGCGAAGCGTACTTAAATGCAGTTCCATCGATTCAAACTATGAAGGAATGGAGCATACTTGAACGCAGTTTCACTAGTTCAAGTAGTGAAGGAATGGAGCATACTTGAATGTGGTTCCACCAGTTCAGGCAGCTAAGGAATGGAGCATGCTTGAATGCGGTTCCACCCGTTCAGGAAGCTAAGGAATGGAGCATGCTTGAATGCGGTTCCACCGATTCAAGCAGTTAAGGAATGGAGCATGCTTGAATGTGGTTCCACCGATTCAAGCATCTAGGGAACGGAGAATGCTTGAACACTGTTCCACTGAGTGAAGCTGCTAAGGAATGGAGTATACTCATGAGGTTCCACCAATTCAAGTTGCTAAGGAATAAAGCATACTTGAATGCAGCTCCATTGGTTCAAGCTGTGAAGGAATAGAGTGTACTTGAACGTAGTTCCATTGGTTCAAGCAACCAAGGAACATAGCGTATTTGGACATGGTTCCATTGGTTCAAGCAGCTAAGGAATGGAGCATACTTGAACGCGGTTTTGCTGGCTTAAATAGAAGAGTGTGGCTTATGGATGCACACGGGAGTTTGGGCCATCCTGACGCTGTCGGGGCAACATTAGTTCTCAGAAAGTGGGCATCAATTTTCCACATCGGTCCAACGGTTTGAGTTGCTTTGCTTCCGTTGACTCGTCAGGTTGCTTTCAAGAATGCAAGTCCATTGGTTCAAGAGGAGAATGGACAGAGAATACTCGAACGTAGTTCCACTCGTCCAAGCAGCAAATAAATGCTTTTTGAGTCAGTCTGACCTCGTCGACTCAGCAGGTTGCTAACATAAAAGCGGATCCATTGGTTCAAAAAGCGAATGGATAGAGCATAAACGGACGTGGTTCCACCGGTCCAAGTGGTGAATGAATGGTTTTCGAGTTGATCTGACCTTGTTGACTTAATAGATTTCTTACATGACGCGGTTCCATTGGTTTGGGAAGTGAATAAATTTATTGAAAAAATAAAGAGAAAAGAAAATACTACCTATTTACAATGCCCCTAATATCCCTAGCTGGATTATTTGCGGAAATAGGAAATACATAGATAAGGCAGAGTGAATTTGCAACGCATTTGGATGCTTCTTAATGACCAGTCTTTCGTCAATTGGCCGGGGCCCCTCTCTGTTCGGCCCAGGAAATTTCCCTTGAGCGGATAGGCCCTGCGTTCTTATGGCTTCTTCGTTGTCCTATGGTTTCTTCATGTACTCTTGGAGTTTGTTGTTCCTTATCAACTCCTCAATCAAGTCTATCAGATGTGGCATTCATTAGTGTTATGCTCGTTTGTCTCGTGGAAGTGATAGTACTTCCTTGATTGCTTTGGCCTCTTAGATATTTCCTTCCTAAGCGGTTTGTTGTAGCTTTCAGTTCCCTGAGTTGCAAGATAGATGTTTTCAATACTATTGTTCAATGGCCTCTAGCCTTAATTTCCTTGAACATTTTGCATCCACTTTTCGCCCATTACCAAAGTTCTGATTACTCTTTTTCTAGCTGACATTCTTCCCTGCATCTTTGGTGGTTACTATGAAACTACTTCCATCCCGCTTAACGGCTACAATGCTCTGAACCACCTCCTCTGGTTTTGCGTTGGCAATCTTTCCTTCCAAAGCATCAGCCTCTTTTAATCTTATATACTGACTAGCTTTCCTATCAAATTCCTTTATGGTGGTTGGTTGTTTCATCTTAATCCACCATCCAAATTCCATGTCCCAATAGATGGCTCAGACCAGAGCCATGAAGACCCTATCCTTATTAGGATTTCTCATTTCGTAACTGCAGCATTAAATCGGTTCATGGAAGATTTAGTGACTCATTGCATCCATGAAAAATCCAAATAGGGACATCACATCTTTTGGCTGAGCCGTATAAAGTCAAACTATTCCAATAATTTCCTTGCCAACTCATCAAAAGTCGAAATAAATATTAAAAGGAGCCTAGTGAACCACATGGATGTGATTCCTTCCAAAAAGATATGGAAACATCTACAGCGTATAACATCAGAAGCTCGAGCCTCATCCATATGCCATCCATATTTGCACAAATGCGGCTTAGGATCTTTTATCCCATCATAGGATGGTATGGTGGGCATGTCAAATTTCCTAGGATATTCCTCCTTAGGACATTTTCATTGACTGGTGTTCGGCTTGATGTGCAACCTTAGTCGTCATTATTCCTTCTCTTACTTTCTTCCATCAAATGCTAGACCATATCTACTATGTATGCCTAGCTGGTTCGATAGTCTGCAGGTCGACTATTAGAGCTATGCCAAGCGATTAACAATGCAAATGATCTTGGTTTGCCAATTAAAGTCTAGACTCTCCATTCTTCGGGAAAACCACTCCTATAGAGTTCCATTAACGTGTGATTGGCCTTTAACGACAGTTTGAACTTCTTTTTTTCCATTTTGCGTGTTAACATCGGCATTTAACTCCATCCCTTCGGCATCGAGCTGTAG
The DNA here is from genome assembly GCA_030765085.1 of Allium cepa. Lineage (NCBI taxonomy): Eukaryota > Viridiplantae > Streptophyta > Magnoliopsida > Asparagales > Amaryllidaceae > Allium > Allium cepa. Next base: position 748,126,496 of record CM060931.1, on the reverse strand, counting down.
ATCATCCTCTGAATCAAAGACAAGCACTGCCATGTTATCCTATGGAATATTCACTTTATGGTTATGATATAATGCAGGTTATGCTCCAGCAGGTGGAATACTTCCATTTCCTTTAATAACAATTCCGGTCACTCCACCAACTATCTCCATTTTCTTTTACTGGCCATCCCTCGTATGCAAGCCTGAGATGGCGGAATTCTCCTGCTCCATAGCAGCGGCAGTCTCTAGCCTAGTTCTTGGCGTGGTTAGTAGTTGTAGTGCTAGTAAAGCATCTATTTTTCCCACAAGAGCTTTTTGGCTATCAGCCATTTTCTGGTTAAGTTGATCAACCATCTAGTTAAACTCTCTTTTAATCACAACCTCATTATGAGTGGAAGATTCTCGTGCTTGATTTCCAGCATTCGCTCATGTTTGTATGTTGGTTATGTTATTGACTTCAACTTGTTTGGCTCATCACTACCAACTGTTGCATCCGTAGATCTTCTAGAAGTTGTTCTCTTCCTTCTCACATTGATCTTCAACAGCAAATCTTCAAACTTTCTTTAAAGTGGGAATTGATGATCTAACTTTCGATCTATCCAATCCAGAGTTAAGAGCTAGATCTAAGCTTGGGTTCACTGCTTCTTAGTGAAAGCACCAAAATGTTGACCTAAAAAAATAGATCAACAACTTGGAGTATGATGTGAAAGTACCAGCATTATTAGAACAGAGCAAATATAATAGAAAATAGCAGAGAAATAAATGAAACACATGGATTTTTATAGTGGTTCGGCTGTTAACTAAGCCTACGTCCACTTTATAGCTTTGCTTATTGATTTGTTCTTGACAGAGTATGCTTACAAAGTGATTGAAGGAGAGTTAGTGACAAGCACTGGTGTTAGTCAGATTCTAAGTCGTAGAATGGTCTAAAGGAACAACCTTGGTGACTATGGAGTAGAGAAAGAGTTGAAGAAACGACAGTGCTTCCACGTAGTAATGGAAGAAACTAGATCCTCTCTTAGTTTCTATTTGGTTTTATTTATAGTGGCAGCAACCATATTGGGTTAGAAGCTCTCTACTAGAGAAGTCCAGAAACTAGTCCAAGACAACATAAGAAATATTGTGACTTCCCGACTTAAGGGCTAAATTCGACGCCGAATTTTAGTCCATAATTTGGTACCGAATTTAGCCTTTAGCTATCTGATGGCTAAGTCCTTTTGGGTTGAGTTCCTTGCTTCATCTAGATGTCCTCCTTGTAATTTGATAGATTATTGATGAGTTTTGATCATCGTTCTTCCATAACTTAGATTATCCTGCCATTTGGACCATCACATCCTCATTCTTGATGATAGGCTCTTTGAAAATCTATGAAACTTCATGAATATGCATAAGAGGACTAAGGGATAACTTGTGCCAAGTGTGAATGTGCCGGGGAAGCAACGATCCCCATTTTAAAACAAATTCAAATTGGTAATTAATTTAATTTTTGGAATTAAATTGTGAATTTATTTGTTATTTTCCAAAGTAAGCAGATATTTGTTTATTAATATAGATAGATAAATATATAAATATGATTCTAAATAGAATTTTTAATGGGTAATTCAGAAATAAATGTTTTAAATAACATATTGGATTTGAAACTCAAAATAAATATATTCAATTGAATTGGATTATAAATAAATAAAAATCGATTTGGAAATTCAAAATGAATTTTCTTTAAAAGGTTATATTTTGGAAAGAATAATATGTATGATTAATTATTAAATGTATAAATTGTGTTTTTATTCATTTTCTTTATGAAGTTATAAAATGGTATAAAACAAAATATAAGAATATAAAGTGAATGTTTGGATTGTTAAATTTAAATAGAAACAAAAATAAAATACACACAAATTTGCTTGGAAATTATGTAAACAAGGAAATAAAAAAAATATTAAATACTACAAAGATATATAGGTTTAAATAAATTATTTGGTAGTTTAAGCTTTATATAAATAAATATAACAAATAAAAGTTGTGTTAAACATAAAAATATAAAATAACATATGAAACACATATAAGTTTGCATGTGGATTTTGTAAACTAGGAAACATTAAAACAAAAGAAAATGTATGCAAGGAAAATATCTATGTATAAAACAAAAAAAGTACATACAAAACTCAAAACAAGATTACATGTAAAATGGTAAGGAAACATAGCATTAAATAATATCATTCAGCACAAAAGAAAGTCACTTCGAAATATACATGAATTATTACATTTTTCTACAAAAAAAACTTTCCCTGGTCAAAGATAGAGGCAGGAAAATCTGATTATATATAAAAAAACAGAACTTGTTTGTTCTAGTAAAACCCTCCCTTAGTACAAACTATTCACTTTATATAAACACACCCATATTTGTTTCAGTTCGTTCATAACAATATAGTGAAGCCGGAGAAAGAAAAATATAAGTATCACCATATTTTCAAACTCAAGATCATTTAACAACACAAAACAGAAAAAATTTAAAAGCAGATCATTCGCAAGGTTTCAACAAAAGGTAGTTCTCCGTTCATAAATTTTTCAAGGTGAGTAATCATATTTTTGGAAAGATTTAAACATAATTAAACTGTGTAGATGATCTATGGCAAATGTTATGCTATATGGTTACATACAGATGAATATTTCTATATTTATGTTTGTCTGTGCATAAATGTTTGTGATCTCTGTGTTTTGTTTAAAAAGTACAGAGTTCAAGCAAGTAGAGAAAAAAATTTAAACTTCACTTCCCTAATCTCTGGTAAGTTTAAACTTTAACAAATAAGTTAGTTTAAACATCATCTATGAACTGAATTTTGTTCTAAGTTTAATAACGAAGAATGGACTCTGTAAATCCAGTTTTAGTGTAAGAAGACAAATATATGATAAATTTAAATATTTTAAAACATTGATTCGATTATGTAACTTGAACTAACACCTAAAAATAGGATTTTTAAAACAATGGTGATGATTTTTAGTTAAGTAATTCAAATGCAGTTCATGTTTGAACAAAATATGTGTTTTGATCGTTTTCTGTTGATCGAATCAACATTGAATGCTAAGATTTGGTTTGAAGCAGGTTTGAACATCGTTGAGTTCGGGAAAATTGTCAGAAAAATTTTCTATTGCACGAGTTGACTAGACGAGTTTAATTTGGGGTTTAACCCTGAGTTTTACAGTGGTCTGGAAACGTGGTGATTTTGTCACCACAAGTTGATCGAGTTCCATGAGACTCGAGGGGATGGAAGATTAGGACATTGGCGTGGTGTAGAGGGAGGGAAAGCACCTCCGATTGTCTGAGACACGACGGCGAGGCGTTTGTATTGGTCGAGTTGATTGCAGTTTTTCGAGCCAAACTGCTATTCTTTGATTTCGAGTTGATGGCTTCAAATCGAGGTTTGATTTCGAGTATAGGGGATGTTCGTGACTTGCCGATGGTCGTGGAGTTCGCCAGAGGGGAGCGCGATGTTGTGCATGTGTATGGCGGTGATACGGTGTCAGTGCCGTGTTGGTGAGCCATCTTGAGTTATCACTCGAGTATAAGGATCGTTTGCCTCGAGTAGTTACGCGGGTAAAGGGAAGGTTAGCTTCGAGTTGGATTTGGGGGCGCATAGGTGTGTGGCCCTGTATAAAAGTTTAAACTTAAAGTAAGCTTGGAAAAAAAAGAAGGGAAGAGAGTACGAGAGGGAAAGAGGAAGAACTTGGGGAAGGAACGAGAGAAACTGGAGTGAAAACCTAGGTTTGCTCGGGTTGCTTTAAAAATGGGTTAAGCCCAAATTAATTTCAGGTTATAATGCTACACAAATTTGGTGTTAACAAAGTGATTAATGTTTAATTATTTTGAGTTAAGAACTTATTTCGAGTTTAATTAACTCAGCAAATGCTTAACAAAGTTTTTATAGTTAATACTTCCACTAAATAAATTAATTAACATTAAAGCTTTTTGTAATAGTAATAAATTGATTTCGAAACAATATAAGAAGATTTTTAAATGTTAATTTAGAAAAATAACAAACTGTTGTGGGAAGCAATCAAGAATAATTAAATTAATAATTATAATTAACTAAGTAATTAAGGATTTATAAATTGTAATTAAAATTGATTGATAAACAATTAAATTTCTAAATTATTTATAATTAAGAATTGTTAATTAGATAATTTGAGTTAATAAACTTATAATTGGTACTTAATTAAGTTAATTGATTAAGAAATAATTTATTAACAAGGCTGGTTAAAATTTAATTAATTTTTTTGTCATTAAGAATAATTGATCATTGATTAAAATAGTTGCGTGGTTAATTCACTTAAACCACATTGAAAAATAATTAACTATTGTTGTGCACTGGATTGATATTCCTGTGATACCGTGTGATGTAGATTGCTCTGTGTTGAACCGTGACTTGTGATTTGTTTCTGTAGTTATATGAAAACCCCTTTGTACGTAAAACGGCATTTAAATTTTCGATACGATGGGGAGTCGGATCCCAGTTGGTTATCTAAAACCCACATCGAATTGTAATGATGAATCTTTGAGATTGATAAATTTATTTTATCTGTGAAACTGTGAATGAAGATAAGCGTTATGGATTATACCGCTTATCGATATTGATATACCTGTGATAATTGATGTTGTGCACTATTGTGTAAAATCCCTGGACCACACCATACACACACAAATAAGGATTGCACGTGGAAATCGGTTAAGTCATAGATTTTTAAAGTAGTTTCGAATTTGAATTTTAAATTCAAATGGGTTGGAAATGGATTGGGTTTAAAGTGAAAAGCCTTTGAAAAGGTGTTTTAAAAGTGTAAGTTGTTTTGAATAACTTAATAAAGATTTGAAATCTGAATAAATTTGATTAAAATTGGAATTCAATATCTGAAATTGAATCCTATATTGGTATTTACGATTTAAAAAGAATTATACAAGTTTATACGGGTTTTAAAACATTTTTAATGCGTTGTTTTTGGGGATTTGAATTAACCCAAAGATTTTAACTTGTATAAATGAGATCGGCTTTTTCCGAAACGAAAACTACTTATTTTCAAATAATAATAGCTTTCATTTAAAGGAAGGATTTCCAAATTGTGTTGAAAGGTTTCGAGTTTGAAATGGAATTGAAATGTTTTGAAAGCTATGAAATGAGTCTTTGAATCAAAGACCGGATGAGTTAATCCAACTTGAATTGGAATTGTCTTAAAAGGCTATGAGTGAATCTTTGGAAACGAGTTTTGAAAGCTATAAGTTAAATCTTGGTTTAAAGATTTAATAAGTTAATCCAATTGAAACGGAAATTGTTTTGAAATCCATGAATGGATCTTTGTGAACGGGGTGAACTTTGTGAATTAAATCTTTTGTTTAAAAGATTAAAAGTGTGGAAATTGTTTAAACCATTGAAGGTTGTTGAAATGAATCTTTTTGTTCAAAAGATTGGATATGGTAATTTTATTTAACCATTTGAATGAAAGTTTTGGGTAATAAGTTGTGACTTAATTGAAATCCCAATATCCATATGTTTTTGAATATTGCGCTCATTATTCGGTTTAGCCAGGAGAGGACCTTTGTGTCATATAACCCATTGCGAATAGTGATACGACGATATGGATAGAATTTGAAGACCGGTGGTGAAGACCGGGTATTTACGAGAGCGATAAGATGACCTATCGATTGTCTCTGCACTGAGTCGTGCCGGTTTAGAGATTTCCTTAGTGATGGGATGTCCGATTGGGATTGTGAATACCCGGATTGCAAGGGCTTCTTCGGAAGTGCCTTCGGTTCTGTTCGAACCCGGAATAGACTTATATGGTTGTATGTCTGACGTTACAAATTGAGATGTAAAGCTGGTTTCTATCAAATACATTTCTGTTAGTGGCGGAGAATTTATTCTCTTAGCTTAACACCCTTCTCGGAGACGTACGAGCTCAGAGGTTATGTAGTTGATGGTTACTAGTGATACATTCCCAATTTGGTAATGTGGCATACGAAGTGCTGCTGATCAATTGTTGATCGAAGCACGGCTTTGTGAAAAAACGTAGCTTTGTGGACGAGACTTCATCGAGCCTCACAACCCAGAAATGGTCGAAACAGGAATGTTGCGGCAAGGTTTTTTAGGGCTAGCGTCCCTAGGGTATGTCCATTTCCTTCTGGATAAAAGGTGATATCATGGTATAGAGCCCAGATACCGAACCCATGTGGTTACTGCAAATTTATTACTTTGTGGTTGTTGGTGTCGAGCGCTCGGATAAAGGTCGGTAACGACCGGGGATGGCATAGCTCGTGTGTTAGTTACATAGTTACAGCTTGGTTAAAGCGTGAGGCAACGTCGGTCTTGTTTGGCAGAGATCCGGTTAGGTTCTCGGGGGCATCCTTCCAGAGGCGTTCCATTTCAGTATGGGAAGTTCCTTTGCCTGACCATTTGTTGGAAAACCAGAAAAAACAATACGCACCTTGTACGGTTTTAGTTGTATAACCTGCCATGGAATGTGGCGGTAACCTGCTATTGAACATGGTAGCTATAGTTGGCATAAGTGCGAAATGCCCATGCTGACTAAGATTAATATTATATTTTCGAAAAAAATTCTGCACTATGCACTAACAATAATATCAAAATGGTTTTCGCGTATCAAACATTTTTTTGACTGTCATAAGGAGAAATCTCCTTCAAGTGTGCGCTTGCATTGTGTGTGTGGCGGGAGGCCTTATGGCAGTTTCATCTTCCAAAGGGCATTGCGATTTTCAAAAGTAAATTCTTTGGTTGTTTCTAAAGATAAACTGTTTTTGTTTGCTCATACCAGTCCCATGACTGACCTTGCTTATCTAGGTGAAACGTGATGGGGGGTTCTCGCTTTTTGTTAGGTGGCGAGCAGGAGACTCTTACCCCCACACGTCCTCTTTACGAGGTTGGTTAGGCGTAAGCTGTGACAGTCGAAAGGCTGGCCGTAAAAGCAAGGCCAGGGTACCATTGTGAGCCACGGTGGGGCTGGAATGGTCGAAAAGCCTACCAGTCGAGCAGCTGTCGTCAGGATCGTTACAAGTGGTATCAGAGCTGAAGGTTGAAACTTTATCTCAGGAGTATAACACAATAAGTAGCTCATTAGAGATAGGGAGAAGTATACCCTAGAAGGAGTACAACCGAGAAACTGAAACCCAAAATTATTTAGTCTGCTTCCTTTAACTTTATTATTCTCTAAGATATCTTGTCCGAATGCCTAAATCAAGTTTTCTTACTATTTACAGATAGTAAGAATGAGCGTAAGAAGAGGGCAAGGTAGGGGTCGGGGAAATACCACTACAGTTGGTCAAGTCCCTGCAATAGAAGAAGCAGCTATACCTACCCAATCTCAGCCTAATTTGGCTGATCTATATAGAAGTTTTACCAGACTTGGTGGTAAGCCGTTCACTGGCAAAGAATCCATTATCGAAGCACAAGCCTGGATTCGGTCATGTGAAAAAATCTTTAGAGGATTGAAGTTAGAAGATGATCAAATGCGATTGATAGCTTCTTGGCAACTCCAAGAAGAAGCATTAGCTTGGTGGGAGACAGTTACTGTGGATAAGCCTAAAGAAGAATTTACTTGGGAGCGATTTAAGAAAGTGTTTGAGAAACGATATATGCATCCGCTGGTATCTCTAGAATGTACCAGGAATTTATGGATTTGAAGCAGGGAAGTTTGTCGTTTGAGGAATATTTGAACAAATTCAATGAGCCGTCTCGATTCGGTCCGGAGCTAGTGAATACACCTTGGAAAAAGAATGAAAGATACATTCATGGAATGAACAAGAAATTCCACGAGAGGATGACAGCACGCGTCAAAGAATCTTTTTCAAAATTGATAGATATGTGGTATGGGTATGCTCCCTGGATATGCAAGAAACTCCAAGGGAAGGAGGAAATACGAGCAATCAAAATTTGAAGAAAAGAAAGTTCAAGAACAAGAAACCATATCAAGGCAAGGAAAAGAAGGACAATCAGGGAAACCCGGCGAAAGATATAACTTGTTACAATTGCCAAGAAAAGGGTCACTATGCAAACAACTACAAGAATCCGAGGAAACAAGTTAAGAAAGAACAACCTGTGGAGACTGGTCAGGGAGTTAAGAAATGCTATTACTGTCACAAGCCAGGTTATGAAGTTAAAGATTGCCCGAAAAGGAAGCAAGCTCATGTAGCAAAGGTGTATGCAATCAAAGATGATCCTTCAACCTCAAAGGCTGATAAGGGAAAAGGAATTTTGGAAGGTAACCTTCTCATTTACGATAAAAAAAATTCGAGTTTTGTTCGATACGGGAATTATCCATAATTTTATTTCTCAGCAAATCATAAATGAGTTAAATTTTGAATCTGAGATCGTAATCGAATCAATTTCTATCTATTTCAGTGGGTTTCGATATATTCTACGAATGGTTAGTTATCCCTTCGAACTAACCAATACCCCCGTATACTTCGTAGATCAGATAACCCAATTGTTTCATAGTTGATTGAGTTTGTTCTCATATCTATTGTTGATATTCTGATTTGGTAAGCCAAATGCAGAATTGATATCCAGTTTGACCTGAAAAGATATTTCTATATCTCTTATATGTTCATTGTTATCTCATTGGTAAATTTCGAGGACCAAATTTATTAAGGGGGGAATCTGTAACGGTACCCATTTTAAAACAGATTCAAATTGGTAATTAATTTAATTTTTCGAATTAAATTGTGAATTTATTTGTTATTTTCCAAAGTAAGCAGATATTTGTTTATTAATATAGATAGATAAATATATAAATATGATTCTAAATAGAACTTTTATTGGGGAATTCAGAAATAAATGTTTTGAATACATATTGGATTTGAAACTCAAAATAAATATATTCAATTGAATCAGATTAAAAATAAAAAAATTCAATTTGGAAATTCAAAATGACTTTTCTTTAAAAGGTTATATTTTGGAAATAATAATATGTATGATTAATTATTAAATGTATAAATTGTGTTTTTATTCATTTTCTTTATGAAGTTATAAAAAGGTATAAAACAAAATATAAGAATATAAAGTGAATGTTTGGATTGTTAAATTTGAATAGAAACAAAAACAAAATACATACAAATTTGCTTGGGAATTATGTAAGCAAGGAAATAAAAAATTATTAATATTAAATACTACAAAGATATATGGGTTTAAATAAATTATTTGGTAGTTTAAGCTTTATATAAATAAATATAACAAATAAGAGTTGTGTTAAACATAAAAAATATAAAACAACATATGAAACACATATAGTATGCATGTGGATTTTGTAAACCAGGAAACATTAAAACAAAAGAAAATGTATGCAAGGAAAATATCTATGTATAAAACAGAAAAAGTACATACAAAACTCAAAACAAGATTACATGTAAACTGGTAAGGAAATATAGCATTAAATAATATCATTTCAGCACAAAAGAAAGTCACTTCGAAATATACATGAATCATTCCATTTTTCTAAAAAAAAACTTTGACTGGTCAAAGATGGAGGCACGAAAATCTGATTATATATAAAAAAAACAGAACTTGTTTGTTCCACTAAAACCCTCCCTTAGTATAAACTATTCTCTTTATATAAACACATCCATATTTGTTTCAGTTCGTTCATAACAACATAGTGAAGCCAGAGAAAGAAAAATATAAGTGTCACCATATTTTCAAACTCAAGATCATTTAACAACACAAAACAGAAAAAAAATTAAAAGCAGATCATTTGCAGGGTTTCAAAACGAAAGGGAGTTCTCTGTACATAAATTTTTCAAGGTGAGCAAACATATTTTTGGAAAGATTAAAACATAATTAAACTGTGTAGATGATCTACGAAAAATGTTATGCTATATGGTTACACAAAGATGAATATTTCTATATTTATGTTTGTCTGTGCATAAAGGTTTGTGATCTCTGTGTTTTGTTTAAAAAGTATAGAGTTCAAGCAAGTAGAGAAAAAAATTTAGACTTCACTTCCCCAATCTCTGATAGGTTTAAACTTTAACAAATAAGTTAGTTTAAACATCATCTATGAACTGAATTTTGTTTTAAGTTTAATAATGAAGAATGGGCTCTGTAAATCCAGTTTTAGTGTAAGAAGACAAGTATATGATAAATTTAAATATTTTAAAACATTGATTTGATTGTATAACTTGAACTAATAGCTAAAAATAGGATTTTTAAAACAACAGTGATGATTTTTAGTTAAGTAATTCAAATGCAGTTCAAGTTTGAACAGAATATGTGTTTGATCATTTTCTGATATCGAATCAACATTGAATGCTAAGATTTTTTTTGAAGAAGGTTTGAACATCGTTGAGTTCGGGAAAATTGTCAGAAAAATTTTCTATTGCACGAGTTGACTAGACGAGTTCAATTTAGGGTTTAACCCTGAGTTTTACAGTGGTCTAGAAACGTGGGGATTTTTTCACCACGAGTTGATCGAGTTTCATGAGACTCGAGGGGATGGAAGATTAGGACATTAGCGTGGTGTAGACGGAGGGGAAGCTCCTCCGGTGGTTTGAGACATGGCGGCGAGGCGTTTGTATTGGTCGAGTTGATTGCAGTTTCTCGAGCCAGACTGCTATTCTTTGATTTCGAGTTGATGGCTTCAAATCGAAGTTTGATTTCGAGTATAGGGGATGTTCGTGACTTGCCGATGGTCGTGGAGTTTGCCAGAGGGGAGCGCGATGTCATGCACGTGTACGGCGGTGATACGGTGTCAGTGCCGTGTTGGTGAGCCATCTCGAGTTATCACTCGAGTATAAGGATCGTTTGCCTCGAGTAGTTACGTGGGTAAAGGGAAGGTTAGCTTCGAGTTGGATTTGGAGGCGCGTAGTTGTGTGGGCCTGTATAAAAGTTTAAACTTAAACTAAGCTGAAAAAAAAAGAAGGGAAGAGAGTACGAGAAGGAAAGAGGAAGAACTCGGGGAAGGAACGAGAGAAACTCGAGTTTGACTCGAGTGAAAACCTGGGTTTTCTCGGGTTGCTTTAAAAATGGGTTAAGCCCAAATTAATTTCAAGTTATAATGCTACATAAATTTGGTGTTAACAAAGTGATTAATGTTTAATTGTTTTGAGTTAAGAACTTATTTCGAGTTTAATTGACTCAGCAAGTGCTTAACAAAATTTTTATAATTAATACTTCCACTAAATAAATTAATTAACATTAAAACTTTTTGTAATAGTTATAAATTGATTTCGAAACAATATAAGAAGATTTTTAAATGTTAATTTAGATAAATAACAAACTGTTTTGGGAAGCGATAAAGAATAATTAAATTAATAACTGTAATTAACTAAGTAATTAAGGATTTATAATTTGTAATTAAAATTGATTAATAAACAATTAAGTGTCTAATTATTTATAATTAAGAATTGTTATTTAGATAATTTGAGTTAATCAATTTATAATTGGTAGTTAATTAAGTTAATTGATTAAGAAATAATTTATTAACAAGGTTGATTAAAATTTAGTTAATTTGTTTGTCATTAAAAATAATTGATCATTGATTAAAATAGTTGCGTGGTTAATTCACTTAAACCACATTGAAAAATAATTAACTATTGTTGTGCACTGGATTGATATTCCTGTGATATCGTGTGATGTAGATTGCTCTGTGTTGAACCGTGACTTGTGATTTGTTTCTGTAGTTATATGAAAAACCCTTTGTACGTAAAACGGCATTTAAATTTTCGATGCGATGGGGAGTCGGATCCCAGTTGGTTATCTAAAACCCACATCGAATTATAATGATGAATCTTTGTGATTGATAAATTTATTTTATCTGTGAAACTGTGAATGAAGATAAGCGTTATGGATTATACCGCTTATCGATATTGATATATTTGTGATAATTGATGTTGTGCACTATTGTGTAAAATCCCTGGACCACACCATACACACATAAGTATGGATTGCACGTGGAAATCGGTTAAGTCATAGATTTTTAAAGTAGTTTCGAATTTGAATTTTAAATTCAAATGGGTTGGAAATGGATTGGGTTTAAAGTGAAAAGCCTTTGAAAAGGTGTTTTAAAAGTGTAAGTTATTTTGAATAACTTAATAAAGATTGGAAATCTGAATAAATTTGATTAAAATTGGAATTCAGTATCTGAAATTGAATCCTATATTGGTATTTATGATTTAAAAAGAATTATACAAGTTTATACGAGTTTTAAACCATTTTTAAAGTGTTGTTTTTGGGGATTTGAATTAACCCAAAGATTTTAACTTGTATAAATGAGATCGGATTTTTCCAAAACGAAAACTACTTGTTTTCAAATAATAATAGCTTTCATTAAGGATTTCCAAATTGTGTTGAAAGGTTTCAAGTTTGAAATGGAATTGAAATGTTTTGAAAGCTATGAAATGAGTCTTTGAATCAAAGACCGGATGAGTTAATCCAACTTGAATTGGAATTGTCTTAAAAGGCTATGAGTGAATCTTTGGAAACGAGTTTTGAAAGCTATAAGTTAAATCTTGGTTTAAAGATTTAATAAGTTAATCCAATTGAAACGGAAATTGTTTTGAAATCCATGAATGGATCTTTATGAACGGGGTGCACTTTGTGAATTAAATCTTTTGTTTAAAAGATTAAAAGTGTGGAAATTGTTTAAACCATTGAAGGTTGTTGAAATGAATCTTTTTGTTCAAAAGATTGGATATGGTAATTTTATTTAACCATTTGAATGAAAGTTTTGGGTAATAAGTTGTGACTTAATTGAAATTCCAATATCCATATGTTTTTGAATATTGCGCTCATTATTCGGTTTAGCCGGGAGAGGACCTTTGTGTCATATAACCCATTGCGAATAGTGATACGACGATATAGATAGCATTTGAAGACCGGTGGTGAAGACCGGGTATTTACGAGAGCGATAAGATGACCTATCGATTGTCTCTGCACTGAGTCGTGCCGGTTTAGAGATTCCCTTAGTGATGGGATGTCCGATTGGGATTGTGAATACCCGGATTGCAAGGGCTTCTTCGGAAGTGCCTTCGGTTCTGTTCGAACCCAGAACAGACTTGTATGGTTGTATGTCTGATGTTACAAATTGAGATGTAAAGCTGGTTTCTATCAAATACATTTCTGTTAGTGGCGGAGAATTTATTCTCTTAGCTTAACACCCTTCTCGGAGACGTACGAGCTCAGAGGTTATGTAGTTGATAATTACTAGTGATACATTCCCAATTTGGTAATGTGGCATACGAAGTGATGCTGATCAATTGTTGATCGAAGCACGGCTTTGTGAAAAAGCGTAGCTTTGTGGACGAGACTTCGTCGAGCCTCACAACCCAGAAATGGTCGAAACAGGAATGTTGCGGCAAGGTTTTTTAGGGGTAGCGTCCCTAGGGTATGTCCATTTCCTTCTGGATAAAAGGTGATATCATGGTATAGAGCCCAGATACCGAACCCATGTGGTTACTACAAATTTATTACTTTGTGGTTGTTGGTGTCGAGCGCTCGGATAAAGGTCGGTAACGACCGGGGATGGCATAGCTCGTGTGTTAGTTACATAGTTACAGCTTGGTTAAAGCGTGAGGCAACGTCGGTCTTGTTTGGCAGAGATCCGGTTAGGTTCTCGGGGGCATCCTTCCAGAGGCGTTCCATTTCAGTGTGGGAAGTTCCTTTGCCTGACCATTTGTTGGAAAACCAGAAAAAACAATACGCACCTTGTACGGTTTTAGTTGTATAACCTGCCATGGAATGTGGCGGTAACCTGCTATTGAACATGGTAGCTATAGTTGGCATAAGTGCGAAATGCCCATGCTGACTAAGATTAATATTATATTTACGAAAAAAATTCTGCACTATGCACTAACAATAATATCAAAATGGTTTTCGCGTATCAAACATTTTTTTGACTGTCATAAGGAGAAATCTCCTTCAAGTGTGCGCTTGCATTGTGTGTGTGGCGGGAGGCCTTATGGCAGTTTCATCTTCCAAAGGGCATTGCGATTTTCAAAAGTAAATTCTTTGGTTGTTTTTAAAGATAAACTGTTTTTGTTTGCTCATACCAGTCCCATGACTAATGCGGAGTTTATTGTTCCTTTCCTAAACTCTGGGTGCCCATAATTTTCCACACGGGCAGTCTAGAGTTGGGTTTTTCAGACAATCAGGTTTAGTATCTTATCTGGAGCTAGTTCAGCCTTTGGATTCCGAGGACTGGCCTTGTTTTGTACATCGCGCTTAGGCGTTCGAGCTATTTCTAGATTGGTGTTTGGATATAGAGAGTGCAAGCATTGGAGTTCTCTTCTGAAGACTATTCTTTTTATTATAGATCATAGTTATTCTTTCTGCTGCTATGTTGTTTTCCGCTGTTGTTTATTGTCTCTGATATTCTTGTATCATATTGATACCATTATTTTATATCATTGGATATTGTATTCATTAGAGTTGTATATGATGTTCATTTCTTCCACTATGTTGTTATACTTAATTGTGTTATAAGCTCCGGCGAACCAGATTCGATGTTTGGATCTGAGGCATTTGAATATGAGTGTCTAATTCATGTCGATTTTCGAAGGTCGAGTCAGGATCGTTACAGGGGCTTAGCGCCTGTATTCAGGTACGAATTAAGGTCCTTAAATCAAGTATGAATTCAGGTGCTTGACCCAAGCATGGTGAAACTTTCCCAAGTCCTTCTTTTTCCTTTTCTAAGTGCTCTTTCTAAATTAAAAGTAATTTCGATTGCGTCTCGATGTTCTCCTTAATTTAGGATGAATTAAAGTCCTTAATTCGTTGATGAATTTAATTGATGGGGCCAAACCACTCCAAACCTTTTCTAAGTCCTTCCTTGTGTTTTTCTAAATGTGCTTGCCAAGTTCAAAGTCGTTTGACCTAAGCCTTAATTCGTGGCTGATCTAAGGCCTTAATTCGGGGGGTTGATCAAAGGCCTTAATTCAATAGTGAATCAAGGAGTTGACCATTTTTCAAACGAACTCTTTGATCTTAATTCTCTAGTCCTTCTGAGTATCTTTACCAAATTTCTACTAGCTCTTTCTTTGTACTGATTATCTAACTCCTATTAGCTTCTGCCTGGTTAAAACCCCGGTTAACACTTCTCTATGGCTATTTTTCCCTATGAAATTCTTAATTGTCACTTTGGAAGACGGCTTTCTAAGTTTTACAAAAATTTCATTCATGTACTTAGAATTTCATAGCATTATTTATAATCTCATATCTAAATTACATGGCAATCATATGTGGACACTAGGCTTTCACATGTTGATGTTTCCCTAGCCATCATGGGTTAGCATTGCTCTGGCTATCACACATTCAGTCCCCTTAGGTTATCGCATGTTGACATTACCCTAACTATTGCAAGTTGAGCTTATTTTGGCTGTTGTAGGTTTATATACCCTAACAATCACACACTGATACAACCCTGAGCTATCGCAAGTTGATATACTCTAGGGCTATCGTATGTTGTGCTTTGATTAACTATCACAGATAGATGATTATAAGAGACATCGTATGTTAACCCCAACTTAGCTATTGTAAGTTGACACCAACCTAGATATCGTAAGCTGACACCTACCTAGTTATCGCATATTACTATCTCATGTTGGCATTAACTATCGCATGTTGATGTATAATTTTGGTAATTAATCTTGAAATCGGTTTTATTTCCGTTAACAGGTATTATTTTTAACTTAACCCAAATATATGTTGAATTATAATGGTTTGCTAGAGCTTTTACAATTTTCTTTCTATAAATAGTTAATTACTTTCTTACTTATTAATAATAACTCTTTCATTGGATAAGCAATTCACGTCAATTCGAAAATGCATGAGAAATTCCCAAAAGTTTATCGAAAATCTAAATTATCATAATTTGCCTAATAAAAAAATTCAACCCAAAATAATTATTTTTATTATTTTAAATAACAAATTTCTTAAATTAGACATTTTCTCAACTTACGAAATTCATATAAATTCCAAATAATTTTATAAACTTATAAAATTCAAAATCCATTTCCATAGTATTATTTACACGTCATATAACAATTTCAAGTGATTTGGAATAGCTTTGATCCATGATTTACTTTAATTGCATCAAAAATCATCCTATTTAAATTCTCAAATATGGACAAATATTATGTAATAAACCTTACCCATATGGATTTGGAAGGTTTTAGAGAAATAATCATCCACCTAAAATTGTTTAGAACTTGATTAATAATCTTCTTAGTGGTAAAAGCTCTTCTTTTATCTTAGTTTCCTCTTTCTTCTTCTTCTTGAAGTTATGCCCGGTCTAGATCTTGAGTTTTCTTCTTTTGTATTGTTTTTTAGTATGTGGAGAATGAATGAAGAGTAGGAATGTTAGGAGGTTGGTAATTTGCATTTTTGGTTAAAACCTCGTTCTAGCCTATTGTAGTTAATTTCCATAACTTATAATTCTAAATTCTTTTCTCATTAAATAACTTGTATTTATTTTTATCTCAATATTAGTCATTAATTTAATTAACTCCTTAATACAGTACATCGAAGTCTCATGACTTATATAGTGGAGTAGTATAAATGGATTATAAACTTGGAGCATCATAAATTGCAAGCACGTATGCATATTATGAATTTGATGTTATAATTCAGCATATACGATTGAGCCATAAGCATCAGGCTGAAAAAATTCACATGGGTTAATGTACATGTTTTCATGAGTTTTCTTTCTTTACTGTGCGACTGTTGGCTATTATATTATTTGTCTTTTTGGTCTTGTTATGACCTAGTAATATTGTTTCAATTCATCCAATCATGGACCTTATTCGAAATGTGTGTTTATTTTTTATGAAATTACATCTTTCAATAAATAAATAAATTCATATTTCCACAATCAGTTTCATCTTATACGAAATCATTAAAGATTTTATCTTTGTTTCAATAAACACTCATTAAGTCTATAAATTTTGAACGATGGGATGTGTGCACTATTTTAATATGAAAACTAGTTCATTAGTTCGAATATATCAATCGCACAATCCAGTATAAGTTAAGCTTATGATCTTGCTAAACTTTGCTACCACTTATTCACAGACTATTGGTAAAAGTTCCAGGCTCCATGCTTACGGCATCGCGATCGGTGGTTTTTTATCGATAGTAATGTAAAAAAACAAAAAAATTATGGTATTTGTTAGCATGGTGCCCCGTTGCTTTTAGCATCTATTTATTCGTAACGTGTGCATCACAATTATTTAATAAGATAACGTTTGAGATTAGCTTGAAGGCTACTGTTATTTTTAGTTATTTATCTATGAATGTATGCCCATGGATTAATAAAAAATTTATGATAATTCAATTTCAACTGGTAAAAGTACACAAACGTGTGTGCAGAAGAGATAATAAATCCAATATTGGATCTACACCCTATATTGTTCACTCTTTTCAAATCCACGCACGCCTCTAATTAAGTTCAAGGGACAAACTTTAAAAGCGTTTTTTGACCTCATGACAACCTCTACAAAATTCATTCGCAAGGACATCTAGTTCTTTGGACATGTAGTCAAAAATCACAACATCCATCATAGTCACTACGCACGCCACCACCCACGTAATCACAGCTCCATGCATCCTTAAACATATGCTCTACCGCCTCGTATTGTCATTTTCTCAAACCTAACCCTAACAAATAAACTCTCACCAACCGTGCCGCCTACATTTTCCATCATATCACAACATCATTGTTCACATTATTTTACTCACCGGTCATCAATTGCTGCAAAAATAACAGCAAGTAAAAAAAATACTGTATGATATCATTATATGAGAAATGATTAATATATATATATATATATATATAACAAGTTGAAAATGCAGCTAGATCATATCATTTAAACATAGGATGCTAACACAAGGTAAAATCAACTATTACACGATTAAATTGAAATATAAGTGTTTTGCTCTTTTAAATCCGAAAAACACAATTATGATACTACATTGTAGAGTTATAAAATAAATTATGAAAAATAGTTGTCCATATGTGTGGCAGAATGGAAAATGAATGCCTAAATCTAGTAATAGACTCAGGTTCGAGTCATGCCTTACTCACACTTGTCGTAAAAATAGTATGACAGACACAACTTAATTTCCCTAAAGAGTTTTCGATCTGTCGAGTTCTCCTGAGTATATTGAAAATCAACTATGAAATAGAATTATAAATTAATTTATAAAATATAGTTTCAAAAAATTTAATAAAAATGATAGTGCCTTTACAAAAATCATATAATGATACTAGAAGGTGGAATTTAAATATCTTAATTCAAAAATGATACTACGGTTAAAAAAAGTGTAGTATAAACCTGAAAAAATGCTAATATACAAATGTTGGATGTACCTCAGAACATGCTAACATGCTTGGATCCTTACTAGATCTAACATTCAGCTTATTATGCACTTCATAAGAGGCTGACGTCTTTAACGTCGTCCATTCTTCGATCATGGTGAACACTCTATTTAGCTGATTTTGACTCAAAGCATCTACAATTTTGTTTCCCTTTCTTGGCATGTATTGCATACCAAAGTCATAGGCCGCTAAGAAATCTAACCATCCATTTTGCCTCAAATTCAACTCCTTTTGAGAAAAGAAATAATTAAGAAACTTCTAGCCTACGTACAACTCGGACCGCTCTTCTAAAGATAATGTCTCTAAATTTTCAGCGCAAACATCACCACTTCCAACTTCAAGTTATAAGTCAGATATCTAACTTCATGCGGTCTTAAATGGATAGATGCATAAGTTATCACTCATCCTTCTTAAATCAACACTGCTCACAAACCTGTTCCACAATCATTGGGTACACTACCAAATGTTGACTCCCTTTAGGTACGATCAAGATCAGAGCATTTGTTAATAACTTCTTCAGCTTCTGAAACGACCACTTCACACTTATCGGTCCACATGAAAATCTCATTCATTTTGGTCAACCTAGTAAAAAGTGCGGCTAGGAATTAGAAATTATTAATGATCTATGATAATATCTAATTAAACCCAAGAAACTTTTTGTCTCTAGGACCCTCCCTGGTCTCTTCTAACCGTTAATGGTTTCTATTTTCGATGGATTCACTACCAATCCATTCTCCGACACAATATGTCTAAGAAACTTAACTTCTCATTTCCAAAATTGACACTTTGAAAACTTCATCTTCAATTTGTGTTGTCTCGATGTCTCTAATACCAATCTAAGATGAACTTTATGGTCTCCCTCATCCTTTGATTATACCAAAATATCATTAATGAAGGCCAATACTAATCTATCGAACTGATCATGAAAGATTATATTCATAAGATCAACGAAGAACATAGGCCGCTGGTCGATCCAAATGGCATCACCAACCACTCATATGAACAATATCTTATTTTGAATGTGGTTAATGGTACCTTATCTTCTGCTACCCTTATTTAACGGAATCACATTGCTAAATCAGTTGTGAGAACATTTTAGCTCCAACCAATTGATCAAACAAGTCATTTATCATGGACAGTGGATAATGATTCTTTATAGTTAGCCCATTCGACTTCTAGTAATCAATACACATTCGCAAAGATTCATCTGACTTTTTCATGAATACCACATATTCCCCCTGCATTGAACGGCTCAGCCTAATAGAACTTTTTTGTTCAAGTTCCATCAGTTGTTTCTTTAATTCTTCCATCTTCTTGGGTGGCATTCTGTTAGGTGGTCTACTAACAAGTTGTGCTTCTGATATCAAATCTATTCTGAATTTAATCGCACTTCTCAATGGTAATCTCATTACTTGTTCAAAAATATCGGCAAACTCCCGAATTACCAGAACCCTACTTATATTATCCTCATGTTCCTCCATTGCACACAAAGTCAATCATGACTTTTCATCCACGACATATAACATCACCATGATCCTTTTCCCACTACTCGGATTTCGTAAAGTGATAGCTCAATCGAAATAGAAGATCCTAGCATAATTACACACTAACTGGTCCACTTCAAAAGTTACCTTGTACCCTACGAAGTCAAATGCCTATAAGTTGCAAACAAATAAATGATCAAACAAATCAAAAACAAGGTCAGTGCACTTTCATCCTAGTGTAGGATTAACACATGTTCTTAACTAAATAAGTAGTATCCAATTCCAACATATCCACTACATCTTCCAAAATGTAAGAATGGGTAGCATCCATATCAAAAAGAACTATACCTAAAGTATTAGAGATTGAGATCATACCTCCTTGCATAACCTTCTTCCACTTTTCTTCCATCGTTGGTCTAGTTTAAGGTCCTCCTAAGGTGAACACTTTTGGTTGCTTTAACTTTGGACAGTCCTTCTTCTTGTGCTCGGGCTTGTCACAAACAAAGCATTTAGACTTTACCACTCCAACTGATTTTGGACACTTACTTGCATAGTGCTCTATCTACTTATAATATTAGTAGGACATGTCAGCAACATCTTTTCGCTTTATACTCTCCTAAGCCTTTCCTTTCTAATATAGATCTTTCTTGCCTTTCTAATAAGGAGAAAACTTCCTTTTCGTATCAGCTTGAGCCTTATGCTCCACCCATCGCCTTTCAGTGTACATCAGTTCGTACCTCCTTGTCATATCTACCACTTTGTTGAATGGATGTGTTAGTCGATTCATTGTCCTATCACTTAATCCAACCCTTGATCGCAGGATAAATTTCTCCACCTTCTATATCGTAGTCTTAGTCAAATCAACCCCGTACTTGAACAATGCATAGAACTTTTGCACGTACTCCAGTATAGTCAAAATTCCTTGTTGCAATTCTACAAACTCTCAAAATATCGTTGACAGCTCTGATCCAAGGATATATTATTCTTCAGAAATCTCTTTAAACTTATACCAAGTAATTTCTTGCTTGGAAATCTCCGCTCTCATTGTCTTCAACTAGACATTTTCCATTCCCTTGAACTCTCTTGACATCAACTTCACCTTCTGAGCATCTTTTAATTCCAAGTCTTCAGAAATTCTTCCAGACATCAATAGTTAATCACTAGCCCCCAATCCCGATTTTGTTCCATCAAATATCTCTTCTCCCAAGCTCCAAAAATCCTTATTTATCTTAGCAAAATCCTTCTTTACTGACTACATTGGTCCCTAGGTACATTTTGGGCCTCGGTGATACTTGGTACTACATCAAGTTTGCCAAGAATTGTTGGAAGAGTGCATTTATATCTAGATTCCCCACAATTGTGGTAGATATTTCATTTTCCAGGGCTGCCTTCCCTCATCAACCGTTAGTTTGAGTACTATTGGTTCCACTACTAGCATTCACTTTAGTACTTCCTGAAATCAAACGTCTATTACATTGGTCCATTCTTGCTTTCTATGTAAGCAAGGGTTCATAAAAACGAAAGTAAAGAGAGTAAAAGAAGTATTAGAGGGACATGTATATCCATATATATATAATCAATATACAGATACCTATATATATAGCACATACGCTTTCTAAGTTGTTCCTTTTCTACTACTTAGTTTCTACTTAGCCGTTTTACTCAAATACCCCCTAACCTAAGCTCTAAAAACAAGTTGTAAGATTACCCACTTCGAGACCTGGAGGTAAACGCCGATGATGTTGTAGTCAACACTAGAATCGTTTTTAAGCAACAAAGTGAGCTCGATGTATTTTTCACAACATTAAATAAACAGAGCAACTAAATTCATTTCACTAAATGGTTTACATAATTAATTACATCATCATTAACCCTTCTTATTCCCACGCTGGTGTAAATATAGTAAGAAAAAATATAGAATTGTGCTCGACATATGAAGATGCCGACATGATCCTAAACTAGTTCTAATTCCTGATTTTATGTAGAGAAATTTTCCAAATAACTTTTATTTGCAAAGTAAGCATCTTGCTATGTCTTTGACTTCTTTATACGTCTTTTCAAAAGATACATGTCTAAACCATAAAGTCGGCTTACTCGAATGGGTAATTGTGAATTTATGAGAAATAATAAAAATACAGGTCAAAAATAAATCCTAGTATGGGTAATACTTTACCTTAAGCAAATGAACATATAGTGAGATCATGCCGCTACAGCACAAAATAGGGTTTCCCTTCTCTATTCCAATTGTCATCAATCACATTATACTATGTAATAACATCTTATCATAATCAGACCTAGGTCATCCATTCACTCTATAGTGTGAGATTTCCTTCACAATATTTTTGACTCGTTTCTATAGTCGGTTCTTTTACCACATAAGTCTCACCCCTATCGTTTGATGCTTAAGGTTAACACTTAGCTTCTTTATCCTACTCTTTTAATTTTTTCGTGAACAGATAATTAGGTTGCTACAAAGGCCATATACACCCATCCTCGTATATTGTCGTGAAACCAGGATGTTGCAAAAGTCTTATATGCTCCTTCTCATATATTGTCATGAATTGATATTTGGATGCTACAAAAGACTTATAGCATCGTTTTCGTATATTGTCGTAAGAAAACACGGATTCACGACAAAGGCATTCCGCCAATGTCACCAAATTTTAATGTTACGATTAGTCATTTAGTAGCCACAAAGGCCTTCCATCAACATTACGAGATATGATGTTGTGTTCAAATATTTGGTAGCCACAAAGGTCTTTCATCAAAATTAACGAAAATAATGCCTTATCTGGACATATTGTTGCCAGTAAGGCCTCATATTTACATTTTCCTTACTTATAATGATTTAACTTATCGTCATATAGCATACTTAAGTGCGGTTTCAATTTTCCTTATTTAAATATGTTTATTATCTTTAACATATTATTCTATGGTTATTTCAACCCTATGAAATTCTTATTATTTCAAAGTGGTACAAAAAGTTTATTCATATACTTAGAACTTCTTAGCATTATTTGTTATCTCATATCTACTTTACATGGCTATCACATGTGGACACTAGGCTATCACATATTGATGTTTCCTTAGCCATCGCAGATTATAGTTACCCTATCTATCGAACGTTGAGTCCCATGGGTCATCGCATGTCGACATTACCCTATTTATCGCAAGTTAATCTTTTTTAGCTATCATAGGTTGATATACCCTAGCTATCGCATATTGATACAATCTAGAGCTATCGCAAGTTGATACACATGACATGTTTTGCTTCGATTAGCTATCACAAGTTGATGGTCATAAGAGCTATCACATATTGATCCCAACTTAGCCATCGTAATTTGATCCCAACCTAGCTATTGCAAGCTGATATCAACCTAGTTATCGCAAGCTGACCCAATTTAGCTAGAGCAATTTACTACCAACCTAGCAATCACATATTACTATCTCAGATTGGCTTTCGCTATCGCAAGTTGATGTGGCATTTTGGAAATTAATCTTGAAATATGTTTTATTTCCATTAAAAGGAATTACTTTTCACCTAACCCAGATACATATCGAATTATCATTGTCTTACCAAAGCTCTTACAACTTTCTTTTTAAAATTATTAATTACTTTCTTAATTTATTAACTAATTTATCCATTAATAATTAACTCTTTTCTTTGATAAATAATTCATATCAATTCAAAAATGTACGAAATAAATCCAAAAAAATGCAGCGAAAATCCAAATTGTAATATTTTGCCTCGTAAAAAAAAACTTCCAGGTCAAAATAATCACTTCTAGTATTTTCAAAAAAAATTGCAATCGGTTATTTTATAAACTTATGAAAGCCATAAATTCCAAATAATTTTAGAAAATTATGAACAAAATTCATCTCCACATTATTATTCTACCCATCATATAAAAATTTCAAGTGATTTGAAGTAGATGTGACCCACACTTTGCCTTAAATATGTCAAAAATCATCATCTTAAATCTTCAAACGTGGACAAATATTATTTAACCTGTTTACATTAGTTCATTATCCTTCAAAATAACACAAACACATACAATCCTTATCCATACAGATTTGGAAGGTTTGGAGAAAGAATTGCTCATCTATGATTGTTTAAGACTTGATTAAAAAATCTACTTAAGGATAAAAAATCATTTTATCTTAGTTTCATTTTTCTTCTTCCTCTTGAAGTTACGGACATCCTAGAACTTGAGTTTTCTTCCTTTTGTATTGTTTTTGAGCAAGTGAAGAATGAAAAAGGTTAGAAGATTAGTAATTTTGGTTTTTAGCTAAAACCTCATTCCAGCATATTTTTATTAATTTCCCCAACTTATCATTCTACGTTCAATTTTTATTAAATAACTTGTTTTTATTTTATTTTCTCATAATTTTGTCTTTGTTTTTATCTCATTATTTAATTTTATTAATTGTTTATTTAATTAATTCTCGTACTACGACTTATGTAGTGGAGCAGCATCAATGGATTAGAAGTTTGCAGCAGCATAAATTGCCAACTCAGAGCTCCAGGAAGATTCTCTACAAGCCCCACTTTAAGGAAAACACTATGCATGTTAGGAATTTGATGTTACAACTCAACATATATGATTGAGCTGTAAGCAACGGGCTGAAAAATTCACACGGGCTTAATGTACCCGTTTTCATGAGTATTCTTTCTTACTGTGCAACTGCTGGCTATCATATTATTTGTCTTTTTGGTCATGTTATGACCCTGGAAAATTGTTTCAGTTCATCGAGTCATGGACGTTATCTTTGTTCCATTGAACACTCATTAAATCAATAATTTTTGAACGGTGGTATGCGTGCACTAGTTCAATATGGAACTTGGTTATCAATCGCACAACACAAGTTATGCTTCTAATCTTGCTAAACTTTGCTACCTCTTTGTTCATAATTACATAACGTGTGCATCACAATTGTATGATAAGACAACGTTTAATTGCCATTGAGATTGGCTTGATTCGGGTCCCTATTTCATAATTGAATTGTAAAACGGATCCCTTAGTCACTAATTATATACATTAGGTCTCTACCTCTTTAACTTCACATCCAACAATTATTAGCATGAGACACTCATTTATTTTCAATCTTTAAAATATGATAATTTTTGTATATTAATCGGATTTAAAAATCATTTTCATCTTTAAATCATAAATTTAACAAACTTTTTAATAATATCTATTGTTGGTATTCGAAAATAAAATTTTTAAATTAATAATTTTATATAGCAGTTTTTGACTGCGTTTTTGTAATGCAGTTAAAAACTACATCTATTAACTGCAGTTTTAACTGCATTTCATAAATGCACTTAAAACTGCACTTAATAGTTGTAGTTTTAACTGCATTAAAGAAATACAGTTAAAAACTATTGCTATTAAGTGCAGTTTTATAATTGCATTCGTCAAACGAAGTTAAAAACTGCATTATGATAATGAAAATTTTTTAAAATCCGAATTTGAAACCAATGTGTTTTGAAATTTTGGTTTTCATATATTTACAATACATGTAGATAATAAAATTTGTGATTTAACGATGAAAACGGTTTGTTAATACAATGTTTTTAGAAAAGTTATTTCGCTTTAAAAATTGATAATTAACGGCGTGGATTTTAATAAGGGTGCGACAATAATTACAACATGTAGAAAAATGCATACGGGGCACTAATTTACATAATTGTTAGGTATGGTCGTTTTGTTTATTTTAATAATGGTATATGGACTTGTCGTACAAAGTCCATTTTATTTTATTTACTTGTGAATGCATGCCCATGGATTAATTAATAAAATTACGATAATTCAATTTCAACCGATCAAAAATACACGGTTGTGTGTGGAAGAAATGATAACTAAAATATTAGATCTATACCCGATATCGTTCATTATTTCCAGATCCACAATCCTATTGAATTTAATTCAAATGACAAACTTCCAAAGTCTTTTTTAGCTCCTATGACAACCTCTTCAAATTCATCCATACCGACATCTCCTTCCTTAGGCCCAGCCCAAAACAACTATATCCAACATAGTTGCTTCACACGCCACAACCTTATGTTGTCGCACCTCCACGCCACGTACATCAACGCTTCGCCGCCTTCTGTAGCAGTCTCCTCATCAAACCTAACCTTGACAATAAACTCATGTTATTACCTGCAAATACCATACTATTTACATCCTCCAATACAGCACAACATCGTTGTTCATTTTATCTTGCTCATCAATCATCAAATATAAAAAAAAAATAGCGGCAAATAATAAAAATGATATAGTATAGTATCATTATATGAGAAATGATTTAAAAAATATATAACAAGTGGAAAATGCTATCGAGTTGTATCATCTAAGTATAAAATGCTACCATAAGGTAAGATTGATTATTACACGATAAAATTGACATATTAATGTTAATTTTAATATAGTAAATACAAAACTGATACCATTTGGTAGTACTATAAAATAGTTTATGAGAAATAGCATAATAACATAT
Source organism: Allium cepa (assembly GCA_030765085.1). Lineage (NCBI taxonomy): Eukaryota > Viridiplantae > Streptophyta > Magnoliopsida > Asparagales > Amaryllidaceae > Allium > Allium cepa. The sequence goes on along the minus strand of CM060931.1, from coordinate 748,100,169 downwards.
ATAGAAAAAAAATTAAAAATGATGCACATTTACTAAGCCATGCATTACCATTGTAAATTAATTTATGAAAAATAGTTTCAATAAGAATGACATCATCTTTACAAAAATCATAAAATGATACAAGAAGGTGGAATTTAAAAAATTTAATTGAAAAATGGTATTACAACTCATAAAAACCTAGTACAAACGAAAAAAAAGCTAATATAGATCATAAACTGACGCTAAAATTCATAAATGCTACTACAAAATAACATTGTGAGATCTAACATATACATCATTTAAAATAATGCTACAATAGTTTATAAACTACTACAGCATTTTGTAAAATGCTACTACAGTTCAGAAACCGCTAGTATAATTCATAAAATGCAAGTATAAAACAACATTGTAAACAAAAATTTACAAAACTAATTACTTATTTAAAAATGATATTATACAGTAGAATTACTGCACACGTCTCAAAAGAATGTTAAAATTGGTTATAAACTACTACTAGAATTAAAGTTATTTTAACTACAATTCAGAAACTGCTAATACAATTTATAAACTACTTTTATAAAATAAGGTTATGAACAGAAATATGCACATGTAATTTGTTTAAAAAACAAAGTATGATGCTACACAGTAGTATTACTACACGTTATCTTCTTCTTCCTTCATTCATAACCAAACTCGAAATTAATTGATGTCGGTAGAGTCACCCTTCTCAATCCTTACTCGTCGTCACAACATCATCAAAGCACTTCAGTGTTGCATTCCTCTAAAATCCTAACTGACCACCATCGCATCCAGCTACATCGTCGCCATTGCCATTAAGATCTTCCGCATCTTTATTCGGAACCATCGAGATATGTCGCAACTTCACTGAAGTGGCTGCAAAGCTCTTTCATCATCTAGACTCTAACTCACATGAATCAAGTGTCTGTCCTTCTCACCAAAAAATTTTTCTGCTGTTGCAATTAGTTGAAAAGTTTATTCATTCGCTAAAATATTGAGAGTCTCGATAAGATTTTTTACTCCACACTATTTTCCTTGTCTTCTAAAACTGATCGACGTACCACTATCCATATAATTATAAATTAATGCACCCTATTACATTAACACATGACTGAATCAACGAACAAGCACAGTTCCATACACGCCTTACGGATTCATTCCCGTTCAATAACATGCATATCAAATTTTACATACTAAACGAAGATGTTATCATGATAACCAATATAGGTCTCAATATCAATGGTCAAACAATTCATTAGTAAAAATCTACTATCGTATGTATATATCCTTATATATCTATATATATAAATTATAGACAAACATTCACACACACACATGTAGACACATGTAAGGAAATTTGACCGTTTTGTAAGGAAATTAATACAAAAACTAATGGATTTTCCTTCCTTATTTTGTAAGGAAATTTGACCGTTTCCTTCCTCAAACGTTTCTTCCTCATTTTGTGGTCAATAGAATCTAAAGGGTTTTCCTATTAATATGCTAATCAATAAAACGGTAATAATCTAGAGCGTTAATTTCTCTCATCTTGATCTTAATGGACAATCAAGATTAAGTCTACAAATCTGAAAATTTGGTCCTCTCTCTACCTATAAATATTAATCTTTGGCCATCACAAAGTATATAGAAAAACACATAAAGAAAGATATAGGAAAAGAGAGAGAAACCATTTCCTTTCTCCATTGAAACAGCTTTCAACAAGAACCATTGTTGATTCATATACAAGATGTCTGGGGGTATGTTTTATTGATTCATTACATATGTGATAATCATGTAATTCTATATCTTAGGGTTTATGTTATTCGCAGGATGTAGATTACAACACGCACACATAGATATATACACACACACACGTCCAAACATAAGATAAATCAAATCATTAATCCATCTCAAAACGTCTCCCGAATCCTAGGGAATACCTCCCGAAGCGATTAGTGCAAACATACATCCACAACACATCTAAACATAGGTTGACCACTGGTCCATCTATGCCACCAGTCGACTGGTCATTTTCAAACTGGTCGACCGATGGGTGATGTATTGATAAGAACATGAATTCTTGTAAATTTTCTGAGAGTTATATTTTTATTTTCAGTATTAACTTATTCCTATCTAACCCGTCTCACATTCGATTCTTAATCTATTTTCTTTAGAAATTTGGAATATTTCTCTACTATCTTTCTTCAATAACTTCATTAAAAGATTCATGTCAAAATAGTATAGAAATTGATTCAAAAGTTGCTGTGTATAAAACTAGTATTCATATTTTCATAAATACACTTTCTAACATATGTCCATTAAAATGCACTTAAAAGATCATTAAAATTCAAAATAAAAATCATATTATGATGTGAATCATCATTGGGCATTTCATAATATTTTTATAATATATACATACGCACGTACATACATATATATCTTTATACCATATTCCAATATAAACTAGTTTATTTTAATTTAAATATATATATTTCTAATTCTCATGATATATAATTCTTAGAAATTACGAAAAATTTATACAAGATCACAATAAATCTCTGAAATGCATCATATTTCTCCAAAAATCATTTAATTATGTTTTTCTATTTTACTATAGTATTAATCAAGTATTTGCATATATGTGTGTGTGAATCATTAAAATACAAAATGAAAATCATATTATAATCTGAAACATCATTTGACATTATATAAATATTTTTATATTATACAAACACACACGTACGTACATATATATTTTTATACCATATTCCATTGTAAACTAGTTTCTTTTAATTTAACTCTATATGTTTAATTCTCAAGATATATAGCTCTTAGAAATTACTAAAATTTATATAAAATCACATTAAATCTATAAAATGAATGATATTTCCCTAGAAATCATTTAATTACATTTTTCTATTTTGCTATAGTATTTATCAAGTATTTATGTGTGTGTATAGACATATACACATACATATACATATACATAGTTCAACCCTCGTTTTCCATTATAATCATTGTGTGTATAATTTTTGAAATTTTATTTCCTGGTTCACATAATTTATTATCATGAACTTCAATTTATAATCATTTATGCATTTCCTACGATTATTGTCTCTCAATTTTGAATCGTTTGTGCATTTTCTATGATTATTATCTCTTATCACTAATATAAATCCAAACACTACATTGTTTGACCAAGCATTTCTAAATTACCAATTCATGTTGATTATATGTCCAAATTCTATTTTTATTTCAGATTATCTCTTTTAGTTACTGTAATATTTAAGTAGTCACCTAGTTTAATCCAAATTCATACTACTAAACAATAATTTTCTTAGAACCATAGGAGATTGAATAATTATATAGTGAATTAAATGTAAAACTCTCGCATAGATTAAATTTGCCCCTAATTGCTCGCTGTTCAGAATTGGTCTCTGCTCCAAATTCAAGTACCGGTGACTCTAGTAGGTATTAAAATCTAGCTTTCAATTTGCTCTTTGATCCAATATTTAATTTGTTTAATTTCGCGAAGAATTGAGGTTGAAATATGATCTTGATTGAAAAAGGTTTTTGAAACAGGAAGAAGAAGATAGAAAATATGTGCAGAAGAAAATGTTTTTAAATTTTCAAAAGTGAGAAACGACCCTACTATTTATAGCTAAAAAGAAATGTCCGTTCAAGATAAATTAGGCACAATCCAATTTTAAATTCAAATTTTTGATCTTCTCCAATAACTTCATTGTCCGGGCTCTGACTTAGACAAATAAATATATGGCTTGTATCAAAAAGACGAAACGATTGCAACAGTGTCAGCTTCATTTCCATACTATAAAGTTTTAAAAGGGACAATTTTGCCCGTCAATCAAAAATTATTAAATTTATTTCATTATTTAAATTATCGACAAATTATATTGTTCATCGTTGGTCTTATGTATCATCGGTGATGAGAAAGGCGACCCAAAGGAGGGTGACAATGATGGGACGGAGGATTGTGTGAAAATAATTATACACAGAATGGAGAGAAAGATTTTGATACTAGGAAGAACGATAATTTAACTGAGTGTTATTTTTTATCATGGTATCAGCAAATGATTCTCGTGCTGTCTTTAGCACCACAATTTTTTTTATGAACATTTCATATTTAAACAATCGGTTTCATCTTACATGAGGTTTATTAAAGATTTTATCTATATTTCAATAAACAATCACCAAATCTATAACTTTTGAACGGTTCGTATGCGTATACTATTTTAATATGAACACTAGTTCATTAGTTGGCATATATCAATCGCACAATACAGCATAAGTTAAGCTCATAATCTTGCTGAACTTTGCTACCTCTTATTCACAATAATTACATATAACGTGTGCATCACTATTATATAGTAAGACAACGTTTGATTGCCTTGGAGATTGGCTTGAACAATGCTATAAATTTTATTTTATTTGTTTGTGAATGTATCCTCATGGATTAATAAAATTATAAAAATATATCGAAGATGTAAAAAAAATGTGCTACTAATGGCATCCAGTTTCCCTCCTATTAATAGCATAGTAAAAGATAATAAACAATAAAATTTATACGCGTTCTAATATTCAAATCATTTCACATGGTAATCAAGCAACTCGTAAAGTCTTTTTGTACGATGAACAATTGCCAATCAACACCATTTTTGATGACAATTGACCACTGAACTACTATTGTTCGATGGTGGTTCGTCGTGAAAAATAATGTTAGTCGGCGGTTGTTTACCGTGCAAAAAAGATACCTTTGGTAGTCTTTAAAAAGTCTGGTATTAGGAAGAGTATATTATAAAAAAATTGATATTTTTTAACAATGATATTAGAACGAGGAAGTGGGATGTCATTAACAGCACACTAAAAAAGCATTGTTACCGACGCTACGCTTCTGACTAGATGGGGGGACATTTTTTTTAATAACATTGTTTTTACTACAAGGAGCACTACTAAAAATAGCCCTATAAAAAAATTATATTCTAAGTTGATCAATGTAACATTTTATTATATTGTTATCATAATTCCTATAATCTCCACTCCTCTCCCTCACTAATCTAGAGTTAAAACAGTAATCAATGGAGCAATCAAACACAAATGAAATTTTTTTAAAGGTGAAAGAAAGCAGAATAATTCTTTTATTGAAGAAAGTATATGTAACGTAGATTTTATTCAACAAATTAATTAGGTTTTTTTTTAATTTCTAAGGTTTTATGCATATGTTTTGGTGTGTTTGATGGCATAGAAACATGATTAGCTTCAGATCAGGTATTTTTATCACTTTATCTATCAAATTCAGACCTCGAAGCTTAGCGTCCGTGATGTTTTTCGTTCGAACCACGATTAGCTGAAGCTAACGGAGATGAAGGAGGAAGAAAGGTAAAAGCTAAATTGAGGTTTTTAAGAATATTGGCTAAAATATGTAATATTAAAAGTTTGAGCACCTTTGGTAGTAATTTATTTTTCAGCGGAGCGAAAAAAAAAAACTTTCATTCTCAAAAGTAGAGTGTCTGTAGCAGTGCCTTAAAAAATATCACTTTCGAAAAAATTGTAAAATTACAATGAAGATTTAAAAAAGTCACTGATCGGTGGTTTATGTGGTAGGGCACATTAGGAGACAAATATTCAACCAACATCAGTTAATATGCTAGTACGAAATCATTGGATTCTATTTGCTAATAATAAAAAAATTGATTAAGAAATTAATACCATATTAAGTTAAGGACAATGGACAACTACCTCCATGTGCGTCCACCAACTTGAAATATATAAAATGTCTTTATTCTAATACGGCAATGGCATTCACACAATAGCACAATAATTCAGGAAAATGATGAATATTCTTGTTTAATTATAATGAAGTAATAAAAGGTGGAATCCAGTGCACGAGGCTTCCGTACGATAACGGGTTCTGCAGAGATCGGTAATGTACACAGTGTTTTTCTCGCAGTGCGAAGAGATTGTTACAGACGAACCTGGGTGTTCAGATCACCATGTGGACGAGCTGCGGAAAATAAATAAAAAATAAATGGAAATATATGTGCGTTGCCCATAGAACAAGTGAAGGAAAGCTGTAGATGCATTGGCAAAAAGGAAAAAAAAAATGGACAAAAATTGTATGTTATTGTGATCCAATCTGTCAAGTTTGATAATGTTCCTTTTGGAACAGCTGTGTATCAATCTTCTATGGGTCCTAGCCATGTGATTGCCACCATTTCCCTTCTATCAATTTCCTTATCCCCATTATAAAGGAGATTTATTATTCTTCAGTGGATATTTGTTATTAATACTGATATATATTTTTTAATGTTCTTATATTCTAAAAAGTTATCAAGAAAATAATACTTATTTAACCTTGATTTTCTTGAGAGAAAATTGTTAGCGGTGCGGTAGGACGGGCAACTGGAACCGAGAAGCGCAAAACTGAGCTAAACCGAGCAGAAAATATCTTAAGTCAACGGGTCTCGAGTCGGGTCCGGTGATGAAAAGTACAATAAAGATCAGATCAAATCCGATCAGAAAGACTCAACCAAAAAACATTGAAACATATGCATTTTTAATATTATTACTCATCCTGATCCAATCAAAACCGCAGATTGAGTGTATGTTTTGAAATGTGTAGTTTGGACCTGACAATGGCCGATCTTTCTAGAGTCGAGACCTAGGTACTAAGTATAGACGGGCCAGCCTGAATGATGGCCCAGTGCCCAATTTAAGAATAGTATGCATTTTCAGATTTATTATTTGTTAAATGTTAGTATTAATTTAATTTTGAAAAACAATGTCTCAGCATGTATGGTAATGTGTACCATTTTTAACCAAATCAGGAGGGTTTAAATCCTAACGATTCAATTTATTTTGTCATTTTCAAGTCTATTGGGATCCAGTTTAACCTTCACGCTGCCTATGTCTAGATACTACAAGTTTTGTGTAAATTTAGGTGTTGTTTCAGTTCGTGCATCAATGGCTAAATTATTTGCTTCAATTAATCTGTTTCTTTTTTCACTTAAATAAATTAGTCAAATGGCAATTGATTTTAATGTTTTCTTCTCTTTTCCTTTTGATTTGGTGCATTCATCAAATCTAATATTATCTTAAGGACTTCAAATAAATTTAATGAACTTTTCCAAATCTAATGTTGGATTACATATGCAATCTGATTTTAGAAAAATGCATTGATCTAACCATACATATTTATGTTGTTGAAAAGTTTGATTATTGGTGGAATTTATTGTTTCTTATAGGTGAAAATGGTATAAATTACACGCCTTTCAAATTTGGGGAAAAAAAAGTAAAAATTTTATTTTAAACTACGATCTAAATTGTAAAAATCATTAAATGGGTGTTTAAATTTTGATTAATCATTTAGTTGGGGATTAATGTAAGATTAATCAGAGATTTGCGTTATCGATAAATCATAATTTTGTAAAAGAATTTTTCTGGATATTTCATGCAAAATTTATTTAGTGTTGCATAAAACACACCTTTGTGTGATAGTTGAAATTCAATTTTCAAAATCAAGAGAGGCAAAATCAATTTTTTTTTTTAACGAGTTTTAAAGACATTATGCCTTTTAAAGACAATTGTTTTGATTTTCTAGTGATATAAATCTTTCCTAACGTCTATACGGTAAATCTCATCGAACATTTGGGCATGCTAAAAGAACTTTTACGGTGGTGATTATCTTCCTATCCATGCTATAGTTTATCTGCCTTTTACGTCTATCATTGCTTTTTCTTTTTTAAACATAACACTCTTATGAAATGAGCATTTCTGTATTAACATCAATAAATAGTCTAAGATAGCACTTAATAGCACCTCCATGCTGCACGAATACGGACGGATATCAGATAATTAACATACCTGTTAACGATCGATAAATCAAAAGATATAAATGAAAAGTTTTAGTTTAACATAAACATTTTTCAATCTCGTTGATTGTTAAAGTATTAAAATAAATAAGTCTGGTAATAATAAATGGTTTTGAGCATATAACATGCATTTAATACATATGATATGAATTTCTAATTTAATAAAACAACAAATAGATATCTTTAATTATACTAAAATACACATAATTTAAATTATAATATTGAAAAGTATCGGACAGATAATTTTTGAATATCTACATTTTCGTTTCCGCAGTCGTATTTCTTATTTGATATTTGTCCGCTTTTTGAATCCACGTGCAGTAGGATTTAAAAATTTCGAATATTCATTTTGGGGAAAATGGAACATTCACAACCACACACGTCACCTTGTCACCTTAAATATGTGTATTGTACCAACATCACTTCACTGTTATTAACTAAACGTAAGTAACTAAATTTGATTTTGTTAATATCAGATGTGAAATATTGGTATAGTGGTATTTTCTATAGATATTGACGTGTGAGTTAAATATTTTCTGTAAAATTTAAAAAAAACGTAGTCCACATAGGCGTTTCCACCGCGTGCCACATTTGGTTTTCCACTTTCCTTGTTATAGGCAAGCATTATTAACAAATGTTATCTTACGTACACTCAATACTTCCCTTGTATTAAAAAAAATAAAAAATATCATATTATACATATGACATACATAAAATAATGTCAACAATATTAGATTAATATGAAATTGTAAAAGAGCATTAGCTTAAATAACTATATAACGCTTTAAATTTAGATTCTAGAATTAATGAGTTCAAATCATCGAAACATCAAAATGAATGTTTTGTTCGAACAAAGCATCATTCTTATTTTTAAGAGAATTAATTTGAAATTGTTTGAAATACAAACTTAAATTTTTTTATCTTCAAGGGATTAAATAATAAATTAGGCTTAAGTAGGGGTTGAGCATTATTTGGTTAAACCAAATAAATCAATCAAACTAATTCATTTCGATCTGAAAAATAGATTTGTTTATATGCAGTCCGTAAAAAAATTAGTTCGGTTATTGATTTAACTAAATTAACCGAATTTTTATTATAATTTCAAAATTATCGATATTATAATAAATTTATTAGATTAGTTTAGTAATCCAAATAAATTTTATTTATCATATATTTGTCAAAATTACTTTTAATCATAAGAATGATGAATACGAATGCTTTAATTATACATTTATGTTTTATCTTAAATTACAATGAATATACCAAAATAAGGTGTAAAACATTTTTAGTTCCGTTAAATTGTATAACCAACTGAACGAACTAAACTTAAAATGGTTGGTTTGGTTTGGTTTTCATTTTAATTGGTTTTAGTTCGGTTTAACAATTTTCATTATCGGATAAATCCAGCCAACCAAACACCTAGCTAATGTCCAATATCATTGTGTAGTAGCATTGTACGGATTAAAATTTCAATTTAATGTGTAAATGCAATTTTTTGATTTGGTTAGAACTTGAGGTAGTGTGGGGGGAACGATCACAGAATGTTACTATGTGATAGCATCGTGTAGTAGCATTGTGTGGATTGAATTTTAATGAAGTAATGTATGTATGATATCAGAATATTATTTGTATGTATCAATTTATAACATGGATTATGTAAAAACATACTATTTATTATATCTTTTCCTACGACATATGTACTACTAGTAGTAGTTAGCATTTTAATAAAAATCAATTCTATGGTGCAATTTTATGCATCATTTCAACATTTAATTCAAATGCGTTTGCACATTATTCTTATACATAACATTTCATATTTTATGCCACATTTTAGTATCATTACATGTTTGAGTGCTAGTATAGTATAATTTGAATTAGAAAATTGAATATAGCGTTTTTATGTTATATTATCACTTCATTTTTTAATGTTACTTGTTATATTACAACGTTACATAAATTAGAAAGTCGAATACCACATTTAGTGTTAAACGCTACTTACGTTCTAATGCTATTTGTGATAAGATACCGCAAAATGGAAAAAATAAAATCTAGTAGCAGTTCATTTAAAAATGTTATCTTGTGGTAGCATTTCATATTTACTACATATATTTATGAATTTTGTACAATTTAATGCTACTTATTATCACTTAGTTGCATTTTTTTTCAAGCGCTTATTTTAATTTTTGTTTAGCCCTAAGTATCCTTTTATTTTGTTTACGTAGTTCTATTTGCTTTTATGATTTTCATAATGCTACTTCATAGCAGCTTTTTGCACCTACTACTAATTTTTATCTCCTAAGAATTTTTACTTCATATATAAAGTTTTTTACTTATAATACCATAGTAAAAATTCGTAAGAAATTTTATTTCATGTACACAATATTTTTCTTCATCCTAATATTTTTGTACTTATTATTTTTTACATATTTTTTTAATATACTCATTAGCTAGGGTATCATTTTGTACTTTCTAATATTTTTATGTTTTTAGTGATCACCGAGTAGGAAGTAGAACAAGAGAAGATGAGAAATAGTGTAATTAGACTGCAACAACAATAATCTTTTTGAAAAACTAGCTCCCACGCAATTTTGTTTACTTTCCCTTGGCTAATTCGAAGTGATTCCATGCCAGTAAATTAAACGGAGGACTAGATTTTTGTAATAGCAAAGAGTTTGCCGCGATAATATTACAAAGGTAAAGTCTTTGCCGATATAATTAAGTTTTAATTATAACATGAATACTTTACCATTATATTGTTATGTTCTTTTTAAAGCGGACCGTGGCTGGTTCGAGATTACCTGCGTGCTTAGCTCGTTCGTTTAGTCCAAAAATAAGAGAATAAACAGATCTGATGATTGTTAATGATTGTATTAGCTTTGAAGCTATACATATAGCTTCACAACAAATGTCTCCTAAAATAAAATTAGTACGTAAAGAATACATGAACAAGCGAGCAGATATTGATGGGATAATTATTTTGTTTACAAATTATCCCAATTAAATTTTTTGAAAAAATACATAGCAAAAGAAGGTGAGAAACAGTGTAATCATAAGTTGTGAAGCGATACAAATGCATCCTAAAATAAAATTAGTATGTAAACGATACATGTACAAGAGAGCAGATATTGATGGGATAATTATTTTGTTTACAATTATCCTAATTAATTTTTTTTATAAATAAATTGTATTTATCACTTGATTAATTACCAAGTAAAAAAAATAAAATGAAACAGTTACCAAATTATAACTCTGGGAATGAATCACTCAATTTTCCAAGCATAAAGAAACAAGCAAAAACTATCAGCCGCCGCCGCCGACGATAGCCCTTGGCCAATCACCTCGATCTTCTCCTCCATAGTCGCACTAATCACCGAAGAACGCACACTCTTCAACGGCTTAAAAATGAACAAAGCGTGCTTCATACCCGGACTAAACAGCCAATCATGGACATCCCAATAGACCTCCACCCTCTCCCTACCCCCAGTCAACGCCACCGTCTCGTTCCCTCTAAACTTCCACTGCAAATGCTTCACATGAATCACGACATCGCCGTCGACCCTGACGACCATCTGCGGGTCCAGTCGGCCGCCGACCCCACTGCTCCCGCACTCTATCACCACATCATGCCATTTCCCCGTCTCACTAAACCTCGCCTTTGTCCCAAATCTCTTCTTCCCAAACACATGTTCCTTTTTCGAAACTAGGGTTGCCTCTATCGACGCCAATCGCGCCCCGATCCTTTTAATCGCTTCCGTCCTCCTGTCTCCGATTAGCATTACGATTTCGGAATCGGCGGTTAGGGCTACGTAGTAATCGGAAAGGGGCTCGGGTTCTCCTGCGAACTTGGCCTGCCGTAGATCCCAATAAACGTGTAGATTCCTTTCGTCGATGGTTATTTTTTTGTGCCCATCTTTGCGCCAGAAGTACCAGGGTTTTAGATCGATTTTACATGTCTTCACGGGATCGGAATCGTCCGAGTGTTGGACGGAGATGGAGAGGGAGTGGTTGAGGAGGTTGCGGGACCAGGTGACGGTGATGAGTCGGGAGTGGCCGTGGAGTTTGGTGCGGTAGATCAAGGTACGGATCGTCTGACCCGGTTTGCCGGAGGTGAATGGAGGGGAGGGGTCTGGGGAGAAGGAAGATGGGTCTTGCATCGTTTTGGTCATGGAAAAGTCTGAATACGAATGTGGTACTAATATGTGAAGTGAATTATTAGATTAGGATAGATGTAATTTGGAATTTGGAATATTAATTAGTTGATGGATGAGTTGGGTTTTGGTTCTTCACAGCTGGGGAAGGAGAAGTAGGAATTGTTTTAACCAGTTCTGTTTTGAGAGCGAAGGAATTTATATTTGTTTATTTCAAAATAATTTTCTTTCCTTTTATTTAAAGTCGTCTTTATTCCTATCTTTTGTAATTACAACAATTATTATTTACCATATTTCAAGATGTAGAATGGTTAAAATTACAATAGAATGCTTGAATACGATCTGATTGAAGATATTGAAGCAAGTAATTTTAACAACAAATGATATGGTTATTGATGGGAATATTTTTATCAAATGAGTAACAAATAAATTGAATTTTCAAAGAAATGTAATTGAGTTTCAATACTTTACATTTTATTCCATCCAATAAACCTACCTAATTAATTTACGATCTCATACTCCTTCCGCTTGGACAAAAACACGAGGTTAGGAATGTCGAGATTTTTTTTTCCTTTTCTTTTTTTGTAAATGAATTAAATGGTTTTAACCTTCAAAGGGTAACTCGATTGGTCATTGCATCAAATGAAAGGTGTTAGAGTTGATTATCAAATGTAAATCCCTTGAATTACCTAAAGTATTTAATGTGGGATTGATATACTTCCTAGCATGTTTACAAGATAAATCGCCTACTATAGTTTAATTGTTTCTTTAAGAAAGATAAAATGGTTTCCGCATAGCCATTTACACCAAAACAGTGTTATAGAAACCACATAAATATTGATCCACTTTATTGGTCATCCATATATGTTTTAAAACTTAACCGATATGTATGATTATCAATATTATAGATCTTCATCAAATCATTTAATATATTTTACAACAGTTGAATTTTCGTAACTAAAATTGTAATAAACTATTTGAAAAACATACATTGCACTATACGTCTGCAAATCATTAGTATAATTACATATTCGATACATCAAAATACAACAATATGATTACACAACCTAAATAACATTCATTATTTCTAGTTGGTGACGGGGATCTACAGCGATGGTAAGACGAGAGGGAACGATGATGTTAGACTGAGGTAGGAGATTTGTTTCTATTGATGTTAATTTGGACAGGCGAGCCCACCTTTTTTAGTGTTGGTCGTTACCTCCCTCTAGGACCAAGAGTCGATAGATGGTTCTCTATGTCCAGTATTTATAGCTCGCCCACCACTGTTTATGTGGTCAAAACGGTGGTCACGCGCCCATCCCCCCACTTAAAGGCGATCAAACGCTGATAGTCACTTTGTAGAGGGAGAGCGACGATCTACCTGGGCTTCTCGATGCACATCTGGCTCAGGTCTATGCAGTTAAAGCGCTCAGCAGATTCAATGCGGCGGAGGTGCAAAAAGTCATAACGGGGATACAGCGAGGATATAGCGGGATATAGCGGATGACTGTAAAATAGCAAATATAACTCATATTTAATGTTTTTTACAAGTATATAAATGGTAATTAAATGTAAAATTAACATTTAATTGAATTTTAATTAATACATAAATAATTTTAAATAAAAAAATGTGCGAATATACTTTAAATAAACGTAAAACTATTATATAACATAACTGAATTTAGTAGAATATTAGAGTATTTTAATTTCTGAAAATATATTAAAAATTCAACTAAATAAATTAATTTCATAATTTTTATAATGTACAAATTTCAATTTTCAATTCATTTCTTTAAAAAAGATATGGTGGAAACAACGGAATATAGCGAGAATAACGGGATATAACAGGGATAATAGCAGGGCTAACAGTGGAAAGACTATATTTGGAGCTATATGGAAAAATTATAGCGGTAGAAATCCGCCATGAGATATAGCAGGGTTATAGCGGGGTAATAGCGGAGCATTAACTACACAAGCTTAAGTTCTAGGACATTGCGAGCATACCTTTACTCGGGTATAGCAAGAAGATCTCTGTTATGGGCACGAGCGCCTCTAGTGGCAGGCTCCAGCACGTTTCTGTCGTGGGCGTCATGTATTATGTGGTATGCGATAGAGTTAGGGGCATCCTCTAGGGGTAATTATGTAATTAATTGTAAATTATTAACCCTATAATAAAATCTCACCAAAAAGGTGTTTTTTCTATTATATACTCAATATAATGTGTTATATTTATTATTTATTTTATTTAAGTATATTTTAAAGAAAATCCATAAATGATGTGTTTTGTGATAATAGTCACAATGCATTGTAACCGTAAGCAACTTATCACAATAAAAATAAACATATCATTTTAAGTATTCCTAGTCAAGATGTATTGAGAATGAATGTCGCTATATCCTTTGAGACTATTGTACATAGTGCCCTCCAAATGCTGTGCACTATATTGCTTATGGCATCCGGGTGCACCAAGGGGTTATTTGCTAATAATTATAGGGTAATTATGAAATGACACACTTGATAGTTTTTTATTGGTTAATATAACTAAGATCAAACAAAAAATATCGATACGACAATATCACATGGTCCTCTTGACTTGATAATATTGTTGAACTTTAATGTGGACACTCACTTTGATTATAGTTAAATCATGGTATAACGTCCATCGAACGCCTGTAGTTGGATCTGAGTTGAATCATTAGTAGTGAAACACCATTCAATAGAGAATTCTCTCGGTTATATGAGGTTAGTATCGCAGTCAATTGTAGTCAACTCAAAGTCAAAGTCTTTAGCCATAGTAGTTCTATTAATAATAATTGTTATTATTGAGCCAAGGACTTTATGTTTGGACTGTACAAGTTGAATGTGGACGATATTGGAATTTTGACCACTACTAAATTTTATAAGTTTTAATGTGATATAGTTTTGATGTAGAAAACTGATGTACATAATAGTCACTACAGGAGACCGCTTAAAATAGTAAAACTAGACTTTACTCAAATCGTGTAAGCGATAAATTTGGCCAATCTATCACACCACTAGTAACGATGATATATGGACATTAATATTCAAATTGTTTGATATCAACTGCCAACCGAATTTACACCAAAGAACCGCACAAGCGCTATGTTGAATACTTCGACTACCACTTGATTTAATTAAATTAATCGTTATAAATTAATTAATATTTGTAGTGTTTATACCAGCATGTGATATAAACACCCAAGAGATTAAAGTAGAGAAATACGTGAAGAAATCAAATGAAAATGAGGAAAAACATTACATACAAACTTTACAGTGGCTTTGCTAAATATTGCCTATGTACACATAGTTTTGTTGATGATTATATTGATTTTTACAACTTCTGTTCTAATGTATTTGTATGGATCCTCGGAATTACAAATGGATTATAGGAAACTAGTAAACAATTGAAAAAGTCCTTTTAAATGACCCCCTCCACCTCTATATATTGTAACGAAGCGGATTTTGCCCGTTCGAAAATCGACATCCATACTTTACATCCTACTCGAATGCCGCAGATTCGACCGTTCAAATCCGATTCGCCGGAGCTTATAACACCATTAAGTAAACAACACAGCGGAAGAAATAATGAATATCAATATACAACATCTGATACCACATCCTGATACAACATATGATACAATAGATATCGATATACATCAGAGATATGATACAATAAGGTAGCAGCGGAAAGGAAAATAGCTAACACTAGCAGCGGAACAATAACTCTAAGATAGTCTTCACCGAAGAACTCCAGCAGCAGCTCGACCCAACATCACGATGGACTAAGACAAGCAAGTCTCGTCCACATCCAAAGACTAAAACTAGCTCCAGATAATCTACCAAGCCTAACTATCTGAAAAACCCAACTCTAGACTGCTCGTGTGGAAAATTATGAGCACCCAGAGTTTAGGAAAGGAACAATAAACTCCGAATCAGTCATGGGACTGGTGTGAGCAACAAAAACAGTTTATCTTTTAAAAACAAACAACAAGAGAAATTTAAAGTAATTCGCAATGCTTTTGGAAAATTAAACTACCATAAGACCTCCCGCCACACATACAATGCAAACGCAGACTTGGAGGAGATTTCTTCTTATGATAGTCAAACATGCTTACTACGCAAAATCATTTGTTTTTTTTTTATTATTAGTGCATAGTGTAGAAAACATTTCGAAAGTAGAATATTAATCTTAGCCAGCATAGACATTTCGAATTATGCCTACTATAGCTACCATCCAAACAGTGGTGACCACCATAAGTGAATGGCAGGTTCTACAACTAAAACCGTACAGGGTTTCGTATTGGATGAATGGATTTCCAACAAATGGTCAGGCTAAGTAACTTCCTACTGCCACATGGGATCGCCTCTGGCGGGACGTCCCGAGAACCTATCCGGATCTCTGCCAACACAAGGTCGGGTTACCTCTGTAACTAGGTAACTACTACTCGAGCATGCCGCTTCCCGGTCCTTTGGGACCTTTATCCGAGGCGCCTCTAAGCAACAATCACACAGTAAATGAGATTGGAGCAACCACATAGGTTAAATATCAGGGCTCCATACCTAATACCACCCTTTACCAGAAGGGAATGACACACCCTAAAGGGCGCGACCCTCATAACTTGCCGCATCTTTCCTGTTTCGACCATTTCCGGGGTGTGAGGTCCTGATGCAGTCTCGTCCACAAAGCTACGCTTTATACAAAATCCATGCTCTGATCACAAATGATCAACAAATGATCATCAACACACATCAGCACTCAGCATGCCACACTACCAAATTGGGAGTACATCGCTGATAGCCTTCAACTACATAACCTCTGAGCTCGTACGTCTCAGAGAAGGGTGTTAAGCTAAGAGAATAAATTCTCCGCCACCAACAGAAATGTATTTGAAAGAAACCTGCTTTATATCTCAAAGTGTAGTGTCAGACATACAACCATACAAGTCTGTTCCGGGTTCGAACAGAACCGAAGGCACTTCCAAAGAAGTCCTTGCAATCCGGGTATTCACAATCCCGATC
The DNA here is from genome assembly GCA_030765085.1 of Allium cepa. Classification (NCBI taxonomy): domain Eukaryota; kingdom Viridiplantae; phylum Streptophyta; class Magnoliopsida; order Asparagales; family Amaryllidaceae; genus Allium; species Allium cepa. Next base: position 748,083,098 of record CM060931.1, on the reverse strand, counting down.
GAACTTTCCATCACTTAGGGAATCTCTATACCGGGGATCAGCCAGTGCAGAGACAATCGATAGGTTATCCTATCATTCTTATAAATACCCGGTCTTCACCGCCGGTCTTGAAATGCTATCCATAACGTCGAATCACATATTCAGAATGGGTTATACGACACAAAGGTCCTCTCCCAGCTAAACCGAATAGTGAGCGCAACATTTAAAACATATGGGTATGAGATTTCAATTAAGTCACAACTTAATAATTCAAAACTTTCCTTCAAATGGTCTAAACAAATTACCATTTCAAATCTTTTAACCAAAAAGATTTATTTCATAAAATTCACTCAGTTCACAAAGATCCATTCACAGATTTCCCAAATCAATTTCCATTTCAACTGGATTAACTCGTTTAAAATCTTTAAATTAAAGATTTAACTTATAACTTTAAAACCGTTTCCATAACTTAGAAAATCATTTTCATTTTTAACTTGAAATCCTTTTAACACAAATTGGATGTTCATTACTTAAGTGAAAGCCTTTATCATTTGGAAACAATTAGTTTTCGTTCCAGAAAGATTCAATTTTATTTACCCGAGTTAAAGCCTTTGAATTAAATTCAAATTTCCAAATCAATACCTTTAAAATAGTTTAACCCTTATAAACTCATTTATAAGTTGAACAACCTTTCTAAACCATAGTTTCCAAATCATAGAATTCAATTTTAAATATTGAATTCAAATTTAAATCAAATTATTTAAATTTCAAGTTTTATTAAGTTATTTAAAATAACTTTTATTTTTGAAACTCATTTCAAAAGTTCTCAATTCCAATTCCAAAACTATCTTGGATTTAGGAATTTAATCTTTACGATTTATAAAAATCCGTGACTTAACCGATTTCCTCGTGTGATCCATATTTGTGTGTGTATGTGTAGTCCAGGGGTTTAACACAATAGTGCAACATCATTTAATCATCACAGATTAAAACACATAAATATAGTTGATAAGCGGTATAAACTATAACGCTTATATTTCATTCACAGACCATATATATATATATATATATATATATATATATATCACAGATAATAAATTACATCATGAATCACAATACAAATCAGGATAATCATAAAGCATCATATTGTACTGAAGGGATCAAACAAGACTGTAATGACCCACACTTCCATACAGTTTAGGTTGACAATAAACCACACATGCCCAACCCAAATTGAACGAAGAGGAGGATGGTTAAGAGTAAAAAGAAAAATAAGATAGAAAAGAATCTCACATTAATGAAATAACTTATATTATTTCAATAATCTTTACAGCGCAACTTTTAAATACCTATATCAGAATCTATCCTAAGTTAGCTTGGGTGGTTATAAATACCTATCCTTACAAATGCTGAAAAACAACAAACACAGTGGAAAAGTGAGCTACATCCATACGTTGATGAAGATCTACACCACTACTCTAGAAACTCTAAGCGTCTTTAGCTAATCCTAAAACCACTTGGATCTAACCCGAGTATTAAAAATATTTGGATCAAGCTTGGCAAACCAACGTGAGACACGAATTATAAAAATATATGACAATGTCATAGATCAAATTCGATGTCAAACAAAACCATTGAAAAGAAGAGTATCTCATAAGACCACACTACATATAAACACGGACAGGTTTTTACCTTATGATAACTAAAACATTTTTATCAAACCATTTGATATTATTTCTAATGATATTGCTTTGAAAATCATTTCAAATAACAAATTAAAATATCCAGAATTGTTACATTTATTAAATTCACTGGCATATTTAGGCGTACAATCAAGTCCGCAAAGGCATGTATTGGATATTGGATTCCAACAATGACAAGGTAAGGACTACCTTTCAACAGTACATCTCTAGTGGAATGTATCAAGGCACAGTTTTGCCACCCTCTACCAACATAGAACTGGCCTACCTCTACCATAGATAGTACCGAATATGTCTTCACCCCGGTCGTTCCCGACCTATCCATGGCCACAACATACACAACAAACCCAACATATAGAGGGAAATCTAGGAACGCGATGATCATCTCATTATAGGTGCGACCCACATCGCCCTGTCGCATCAACCCTGATTTTGCTATTACCAATGTATGAGGCTTGAGGTAACTTTTACCTTTCTCAAAACAACACATCCTACTTTTATTGCCACACTTCCATTTCTGATGACACATTAATTGGTTTCCACAAAAGTACAGCCCTAGATTCTTACACCTCATAGATTGATGTCAAGTTTAAGAGAGGTTCCTCCTATACTACCAAATAATTGTACGTTTGTAAAAGCTAATGTACATGGTCTTAGAAATGCAATGTCAGACATTCACTCATACAAGTTATCCAAGAATATGACAAAACTGAAGGTACTCCAATTGCATTATGTTTGGCAATTATCCCTAGGATCTGTTGCGAGCAGTCCTTTCATTGAAGATCTCAAAATGAAGTACCACGACCACCATATGTATATAATATAGCAATCTTTAAGTTAGTTGAAAACAACCCTACATTATGAAGATCTCCATCTTCAATATCATGGTCTTCAACATGTCTTCACTTTCAAACGCATATATTGATTTGAAGTGGTTTTCAGATAGGAATCACCCAAATCTGATTCCGGTCTTTCCGAACAAATCATCGATAAAAAGATATGTATATATGTATAAAGAAATGTTAAGCCTTTTTTTGTTAAATCGTTTTGGTTGATTAAAACCTCTTTTAACTTCTAGAAATCTTCAAATCACATTTCTTTAAATTACATAGGAAAATATTTACATATTCTATTATTTGTATGATTCCAATCTTAATGGAGATTACTTATTTCCAAAACATATTTTTTAATGGGTTATAAAGAATGTTGTTTATGACATTCTTTACTGTATACCCAAACCAATTAGTATTAAGTAAAAAGGATTCATAGATTTTAGATTAATTATACTCAATACTAATTTCTGTATTCAACCTATACTATTAGTCGAATAGCGGTGAAATACCTTTCAATTCAAACGGATAGTACGGTTTCCCTTATCAGAATTTAATATAGAGTTTAACTAGAATGTTTTCTTTACCATAAAAATTTTGCTTTAAATCTTGTTTAACTTTTGGACATAATTTAATTTGATTTTTCTTGATTTGGAAATAACTTAAACATTATTAAATGAAATCTTGATTTTCTTTTTCATTTGAAAACCATACCCACCAGGGATCAGAAAATTCTTATTTCAATAAACTCTAACTTATATTACATTCTGCACATTGATTTAACTTTTTATAACTTGAAATCATGAACTACTGCTACACGACGAGCTCAATTTTTCTTTATTTTCCAATCTTTTCCAAACTTTTTTGAATTTTTTTTTAATGTTTGAAAAACATTTATAAACCATTTTTATCCATTTTAAAGAGGTTAATAATGTTATATATACCATTATAATTTATAAGGGGATGTGATTCCTTTGTGTAAATTTGACGTGTATTTTACCGTGCATCATTTCCATATCAAGCAATCATATTATCAAAGAATCGTCCAATAGTAAATCATTTTAGCATCCAAACAATTCTTATCAACGTGTACTTGCATAGCACAAATCATAGATGATTTAAGATAAATTTAAATAAGATGGATGTAGTGTTCTCACTTTTATGCTATTCGATTCTAAGTGTTTTTTAATCGACGGAACGATCCCTTTCTCCGCATCGAAGCATATGGAACTTGCCCCCGAACCTTAGTGATGCTCGCCCAATCTTGTGTAGAGGTAAAAGCTCGACTTTAGATGGTGGAGGTTTGGGGCGTGCACTTTAGTGAGCCAGAGTTGGAGTTTGGCTAATTTTTTAAAGCGATTTGATATCGTATGTGTATGGAAATAATTTTAGCATAACTTCGGTGCTATGTTGAAATACTTTTACTATTTAGGAAGCCATTGAATAAGAGCTACTAGAGAAATCAAGAAAAGAAGAAGAAGAAGAGAAGTAAAGTGAATTTGTGAAGAAATGAAGAGGGTATGCATGTGTATTTACAAGGCAGAAATTCTTGTGCATGGAATTACCAAAATACCCGTCCCCTCCTATCATAGCTTTGACCGACCCCCCTCCAGGTGCCATCACTTCATGATGTATTAGGTGTGTAGGTCTGTAAATGATGGTGAGTTGATTTTAAGTTTGCTTTTAAATTTTAATCTTTGTGAAAAATATCTTCCTTACTACTTTTACTAATAACACTTAGTTTTAATTAATTATGATTAAATTATATGTTATTAGTTTGTTACATGTGCAAATATATGTCATTTTAACTTTCAATGTTGTGACATTCAAATATAACTTTTATTTGTCAAACCTCTAAAAATTTAGAATCCAAAGGTCATATTTTCAGTTTTTATTAAACTATATGTAAAAAAAACTTGAAAATAAACTTCTTATCATCTTTAATAATTAAATCAAGATTATTTAAGCTATAAAACTATTTTTAAAAAGTATAAGAACTCTTTTATAAAATTACGTAGTTGAACTGCCAGAAGGCGACAAAGTTTATATATCTTTATAAAATAAGTTTATATATCTATAAAACTATTATAAATCACTTATTATCTTTATAAAATAATTAAAATAGATCATTTTTCATTTAAAAAAATCAATTGAATATTTAAAATTAATCAAATATTCCTATTGAAAATGATAAAATTATGGATCATTACATTCTTCCCCACTTAAAAGAATTTTATCCTCGAAATTTGACCACAACCCTAAACCCAAAAGAGTTTACCCAAAATATTATCTTTAAACTCAATGTCGTATGATATACCTTGATCATTCGTAATATTTGGTTCAATCTTCTACTCAAATACACAACTCTATTTTCGAACTAATATTGATCCCTCGGTCCTCCGATGCAGACTCTGATCAGGCTTCTTGATCAAAAACCTTCGCTTTCCTTACATAGCTCTCAACTATGATAGAACATGATTGTATGCAACCATAAATCCTCATCAATGTTCGTCGTCAAGTATTGAGTGATAAATCCTTTTTCGGACCAGTGTGAAACTTTAATGTTCCATACTTAAATCTTAAATCAGAATCGTGTAATCAACGTATCTCATATGTAATTAGTTATATCAAATTCCTTTTTCATAATTATTTATGAAAACATTTAATAAAATTCCATCCAAACATTTTAAACCTTTTCATACATCCCAAATGTTTTTAATCCTCATTTAGAAGATATCTTTAAAAGCTATTCTTCTTATTTAAATACTTATTTTTTAAAAATTTCACAAAAACACAGCTTTTGAAACACCCTACACCCCTTAGTATACACGAAAGGGGAAACTAAAAGATGTGGTGCATTGTAGGTATAGACAAAACTTTACAAAGACTAAGATTCACAAGACAAATAAATAAAGCAGCGAAAACAGTAACTTATTAAAATTTAAAGCCTTGTAAATAAGTCATAAACAAAATATATCTAAAAATACCAAATACATATGCCTTATGAAAAATACCATCTCACTCATAATATCAGAGTACATAAATAAAACCATCCCTTTCAAGAGTAACATTACATCAAGTCCAAATGAAATAAAAACTGAAAGGGAAAAGAATACATGGGAAAAAATCCGCAGCAGAATCTCTAAGAAAATCCAAAATCTACTGTCCCTGGCTCTGATGGTCTATGAGGGGAAAAAAGAAAAAATAGAGGAGTGAGTCAGACTAAAAGTATGGTGAGGGAAGTAATTACTAGTATTTTTAAGCAAGATAAATATAATAGACTTAGCAATAGTTCTAGTGTAAAAGGAAATAAAGGAAAAGATAAAGCTGGAATAAAATACTATTTAACCGTTTGCTTTGCTTAGACAGTTCTGATTATTTTGATTGTTTTCACTTTTCTTAGATTGCTATGATTAGGTTGAAATCCTAATCCTACTTTAATTAGGCTAAATTCCTAATTCTACCCTTGGATTGGCCTTCTATCTCTGTTATGCCACTATAAGCTAGTCCCATCACGTGGGTTCCCCGATAAAAGACACCTGTTTATCGCTTTGAAACTCAATAGTGACTTATATCCCTGCACCGAGGCTACAGGCTCGGCCACCGTTCTACTCGCACTATTTGTTGCTCCCTCTTTTGACTTCTTACCTACCCTAAATTGCATAAGTGTGCCCAACCTTACCTAATCTGTTGCGAAACCATCAGTCCTAGTTTGACAGGATCTTACCCAACCACACCTAAGTGTGTTGTAAGACCATCAGTCCTAGCCTGAAAGGGGAATGCTGCCGGTACAGGTTCTATCAAACAAAATCTAGTTACGCCCCTTGCCCAAATCCCCTCGATTTGAGCCTCTGTCTATTGACCACTTATCTACCCTAAACAACATAAGCATGTCCCAGCTCCATATAATCTATTATGAGACCATTAGTTCTTGACAAAAGGGGAATGCTGTGGGTACGGGTCATGCTTCGATCTTTGCTTATTAACTTAGTATAAATCTTTTAAATAAGACTTTTTCTGTTAATTCTACTCTGTTTGCTCATTAACTTATTCTAGGTCTTTAAAATAATCCTATTCTGTTCTTTTTATTTAATTATAACCTATGTTATAATTTCTCGTTTATCAGTTATAACTACTAGTTATAAACTTTTTTGCAAATGTCAAATTTGCCTATTTTAATATATATTGTTTTTATTACAATTCTTCTAATTTACATCAAATTTTTTGTAAATTTAATGTTCTTATATCTAGTCCATATTAGCAAATTATCCTCTTTTTATTATTTTATTCGCGTAAAAAGGAATAAAAAACTACCATTTAGAGATTGAATTCTAACGTTAAACGGACATAAATAAAATACAAATAACAGTAAATAACTATAAATAAATGAATAAAATAGCTAAAAAAAATAGCTGAATAAAATAGACTGAAAAGAACTTTAAAATTAATTGTAAACAAGTTATATAAAAGCGGTCTCAATATTGCAGAAAAACTAAAACTATTGAGAACCTTATTATTTTAAATTACTTAGAAATCTAAAATAATTACTTAAACACTCACCTGTGGTCCTTAACTCTTTTCCTTGGATTTCCCGGATCACTTCTAGGGTATACAATATTTTAATTAAAAAGGTATTCTCCTTGGAAAAATATTCCTTTCAGGGTCCAGCCTCAGACAATGAACCCAAATGGAGAAAATCTAAATGTGAGAAATAGCTAGGCCTAAGGTCTTATTTATAGTGTCAATTGTGGATCTGAGACCGCTGGATTTGAAGATTAAATCTAGTGCAACCACGTCATAGGTTCGATGGGAACCGTCGGATGGAAGCACGAACGCACAGGATTAAAAAGAAATCGAAAAACATGTCATTGGTTGGAATCTGGATGAATTCACGTCCAAATAGGAAGGCGGGTCGACCTTACTATTTGTTATCCCGCCTTTTGACAAGGCCGTAATACCAAAAGATCGACCAAAAGAGCTAAAGATAGTTCATCTCAAAGCAACTCAACTAGCCAAAGAGCATCAACGACCTAGTGGTCAACAACACAAAGTGACCTAAAAGACGAATGAGCTAACATGACACGACCTAATGCTTAAAGCGGTTCAACCAGTTGCGACCTAGCAACCAGTACAGGCAAGCGACCTGGCAGGTTCAAAGGCAAGCAACCCAGCGACCTAAGCCTCCAGCGAGTTAGCGACCTAAGGAAACTGCGACCTAACGACCTAGTGAGCTTTGTAGTTAGGTCGCATACACACTGCCTCTTCAAAGATAGGTCGCTTGCGACCTATGCGCCGCCTCTTCAAAGTTAGGTCGCTCATGACCTATGCACTATCAAGTTAGGTCGCTCACGACCTAAGCACTCCTCTGCCGCACATACTAGGTCGCTCGAAGCATGTAGCCCGTCCAGGTTGGTTCCTTTAGGTCGCCAACGACCTATGCTACCTCGTGAGGACTTTTAGGTCACCCACGACCTATGACACAGCCGACCTAACTCCAGAATTTTCCTATAAATACCTCGCCTACTCCAACTAAAAGGGGGGATACTTCTTGGAAGGCCGATACTCTGCAGTTTTCTCGACTCCTTCAACACTTCAAACACCGAAGATGCTTCAACTAATAGGGGGAATAGATCTAATTCATTCAAGATGGATTCAAAGAGCCTTCTAACATGGAAGTTCTGATTTCATGCCTCGATTATGTTGTAACTTGAAGTTGAATTGTATCAAAAGTGTAATCTAAGAATCATGGAAAGAGTTGTAATCGAATTAGCAATAAAAGATGTAAAGTGGATGTAGGCTTGACTTTGAGCCTAACCACTATAAAAATTGTTGTCTCTTTTACTGTTTTCGCTATTTTCTGTTTACTTTTAGTTCCCGCGCAAACGGGTGGTGCTTTCACTTTATCACAAATCACACGAGGGTGTTAGCGCGCACTTTTTAGCGTTAACATTTTGGTGCTTTCACTGAGGATTGAACTCAGAAGCGCTTTCATCATTGCTTCGCAAAGATTTGTTGAGAAACTCTCTTTAAGAACCAGAAGTCTATCAGAGATTATGGCTCCTGGAAGGAAAACAAGTAGAAGACAAAGACCGGAAAGAAGTCAGCACGAAGGGAGTGAAGGGGCTTCCTCAGGGGAGAACCAAACTTCAGTCTTCATCACCAGGGATGAGATGGAGACAATGATGAAAAGTCAAGGGGAGTTGATCCAGAATTTGTTTCAGCAGATTGGGCAACTTGGAGTGCAAAATCAAGCAGCGATTGGAGTTCAGAACAGAGCAGGACTATCCGAGGCAGCACCAGAGCTAGGGGGCACTCATCTAGAGCACACTGACCCAATACCGAGGAAACAATCTGGTGTATTTGAGCAACATGGCATTGACAGAGGAACAGGAGCTCATCCAGGAGAACAGATTCCAAAATCCCCTCGTGGACTTGGGGGGCAGGCCGGAGGCAACGGACGAGGACTACAACTAGGAGACAACGACAGATTGGTAGAAATGGTCAAAAGATCTATGAGAGGTGGCTTGGTAAAGAAGGACTTGGAGGATGTGAATAGGAGTCCTTTTACCACAACAATTAGGCAAGCTAAGAACCCTCCAGACTTTAAGCTACCATTGTTGGATATGCATAATGGAAGGACGGATCCTACATTTCATCAGACAAAATATATGAGGCATATGGAGGTGCTGGGGGCATCGGAGGAAGTTATGGCCCGGTGCTTCCCATTGTACTTGACAAATATTGCGGCACTTTGGTTTAGGTAGCCGGAGAGTGGATCTATCAGAATGTGGAGTGATTTGACTGAAAGGTTTATGAGGCAATTCAGGGTCCACATTTCGAGACCCAAAAATGTGATGAGCTTGGCAGCATTGAAACAGAAAGCTGGGGAATCTTTGAGAAGTTTTTTGACACGGTTCGATGCAGCTGCAGCATCGGTGGATCGACCAGATCCATCCATGGTCTTGATGGCAGCTGTGTCAGGCATAGCTAACGGTACAGAATTCAAGAATTCACTGACAAGAGATCCCCCCATGGATCTAGGGGAATTCTATCATGAGGCTGAAGGATTATTACGGTTAGAAGACGCAAAAGCCGAAAGAGAGGAAGAGTAAGGAATCGACGTTTATGTAATCAAAGGTGGAAATCCTCCTGAGAAATGTGTAGAATCTAGCAAGGGTAAACGAAAGGCCGAGGATAACAGCGATAGATCAGTACGACCGCGAAGGGAGCCAAGGTTCACCTCATACATGGAGTTGAATGAAACTTTGGAGCGGATTTACCAAGACACCAAGGGACAGGTTCCTTATCGAAATCCAATAAGGAGAGATCCAACTAACAACGAGAGAAAGTCGGATAAATATTGCTCATTCCACGGGTTGAATGGTCATAGCACAAATGACTGCAAACACTTAAAAGACGAAGTTGAGGGGCACATCCGGGATGGTTTGCTATCACAGCATGTGAAAAGGAGGATCACAATGGTGGAACAAGAACGACTACCACCAGCGTCAACTGAAGACGGCTCAGGATCAAGGCGTCGGCCTGTTATTGATTGATTGAGACGATGACGTACGAGCAGCAAACTACACATCGACACAATTGATTGTTCACACATGTACAGGACCACGGACGATCCCTAGGCATGCTCTGATACAACTCTAAATCACATCGATGTAGCTGTTTGCACTTTGACATCACTACTCTGCTTTTGTATTTTACTTATATTGTTTGGATTTGATTTTTCACACATTTTTGCTTTAAAACTCTTCAGTTGGATGGATATTGAATTTTGATAAATAAAAAAGGCTAAGTCACTTACACATGTACGGGGTCACCAACGGTCCTTAGGCATGCTCTGAGTTGGCTAAGCTTCTTACACATGTACGACATCACGAACGGTCCCTAGGCATGCTCTGAGATGGCTAAGCTACTTACACATGTGCGGGGTCGCGAACGGTCCTTAACATGCTTTGGAATAACAATAAGCCCCCCGGGTACACTTACTCGCCTCGAACAGGCACACAAACGATTCAGGAACTCACCCGAACTTGAACCTGTCATCGATGATACTAAACCCCCCGGGCACACTTACTCGCCTCGAATTGCACCCGACCTCGAACGGTCACAACTCGCCTCAAACGACACCTGACCTCGAACGGTCATAATTCGCCTCGAACGGCACCCTGACCACGAACGGTCACATTTCACCTCAAATGGCTCGATCCTGAACGGTCTTCATTTGAGGTCCGCCACTTGACCGTGAACGATCGAACTTTACCACAAATGGCTCGATCCCGAACGGTCGTCATTTGAAGTAAGGCGCTTGATCGCGAACGGTAACATTTCACCTCAAATGGCTTGATCCCGAACGGTCGTCATTTGAGGTCCGCCACTTGACCGTGAACGATCGCACTTTACCACAAATGGCTCTATCCCGAACGGTCGTCATTTTAAGTAAGGCGCTTGATCACGAACGGTCACATTTCACCTCAAATGGTTCGATCCCGAACGGTCGTCATTTGAGGTCCGCCACTTGACCGTGAACGATCGCACTTTACCATAAATGGCTCGATCCCGAACGGTCGTCATATGAAGTAAGGCGCTTGATCGCGAATGGTCACATTTCACCTCAAATGGCTCGATCCCGAACGGTCATCATTTGAGGTCATATAAAACTGTCAAGTTCTTTTCAGGTCATCAACACGATATTAACATCCGACATATGGCATTACAAAACACACCTTCCTATCGCAAGGCATGTTTTGGGGGGCAAATGTTATCCCGCCTTTTGACAAGGCCGTAATACCAAAAGATCGACCAAAAAAGCTAAAGATAGTTCATCTCAAAGCAACTCAACTAGCCAAAGAGCATCAACGACCTAGTGGTCAACAACACAAAGCGACCTAAAAGACGAACGAGCTAACATGACACGACCTAATGCTTAAAGCGGTTCAACCAGTTGCGACCTAGCAACCAGTACAGGCAAGCGACCTGGCAGGTTCAAAGGCAAGCAACCTAGCGACCTAAGCCTCCAGCGAGTTAGCGACCTAAGGAAACTGCGACCTAACGACCCAGTGAGCTTTGTAGTTAGGTCGCATACACACTGCCTCTTCAAAGAAAGGTCGCTTGCGACCTATGCACCGCCTCTTCAAAGTTAGGTCGCTCACGACCTAAGCACTCCTCTGCCGCACATACTAGGTCGCTCGAAGCATGTAGCCTGTCCAAGTTGGTTCCTTTAGGTCGTCAACGACCTATGCTACCTCGGGAGGACTTTTGGGTCGCCCACGACCTATGACACAGCCGACCTAACTCCAGAATTTTCCTATAAATACCTCGCCTACTCCAACTAAAAGGAGGGGGATACTTCTTGGAAGGCCGATACTCTGCAGTTTTCTCGACTCCTTCAACACTTCAAACACCAAAGACGCTTCAACTAACAAGTGGAATAGATCTAATTCATTCAAGATGGATTCAAAGAGCCTTCTAACATGGAAGTTCTGATTTCATGCCTTGATTATGTTGTAACTTGAAGTTGAATTGTATCAAAAGTGTAATCGAAGAATCATGGAAAGAGTTGTAATCGAATCAGCAATAAAAGATGTAAAGTGGATATAGGCTTGACTTTGAGCCGAACCACTATAAAAATTGTCGTCTCTTTTACTGTTTTCGCTATTTTCTGTTTACTTTTAGTTCCCGCGTAAACGGGTGGTGCTTTCACTTTAACACAAATCACACCGGGGCGTTAGCGCGCACTTTTTAGCGTTAACACTATTGACCCTTTCATGAGTTAGGTCGACCTAGCTGATGGGAGGGTCGACCCTAGGGTCGACCTAGCCCTTTATGTTTTTTTTTTTTAATTTTTCGATTTCTTCTTTCTTTTGTATCTTCTTCGTTCTAGCTTGGATTTTGACAACCTATATATGGAAATTGACCAGAAAATTACCATGAACATAATGGTGCAACTCCCATGGCTCAATTCTGATAATTATTATAGCTTAAAATTTTAAGTTGTTACATTCTCCCCTCCTTAAAGAAATTCATCCCCGAAATCTCTAAGAATAGTAGAATGAAATAAATATTTTTGTCCAAATTCTACAACCAATTACCTAACTATCATCCATTGCACCCATTGTCTTTAAGTTTTTCTAATGTGATTTATGATATATATGCAATAGTGTACTGTCAATGTCCCTAACTAATGTAAAAGATTAGGCGGTCTTCTAATTCAATCAACCTCCTTTTTATGTAATCATGTCCATTATATGTATCCAAATGGATGAAGATTTCTTAATGATAACTGATAGTTCTATATGTGTGCTATAATCATCATCCAAATACAACAATCATATGATAATCATCTATTTATAGCAACCATGGAATAAAATAAAAATGAAAATGTGCACACATCTATATGCATATGCTCTAGTGTCCTAGTTAAGCCGATCCCTATGCGTCCATTAGCATCCACTAGCAAACGCTTGCAACCATTAGCATCCATCATACATAAAATGTTCTAATAACATGTTTACTTTCAGTCACGCCTTCCTTAGGTTAAGTCCTAAGATCTACCCTCCCAAAGGATAACAAAGGAAAGAACATATTCAAGACTAAAGATGGAAACAGGAAATTAAAAATTTACTATCAAATAGATGTGGATAAGAGGTACGTAATCTCTCCTAATCAAATCAATCTTCTTCGAAGTCTCTTTAACCATGTCAGGACCAAGTAGCAATCTCTCTATAGAGACTAACCAACACGAAGGCAATTTGCATGCTCTTCCATAAAGAGCTTCGAAAGGTGGCATTCCAATGTAGCTTCAAAACTATTATACGTGAATTCCACTAAAGGAAGATGATCCTTCCAAGTTCCTCCAAAAATCTAGAATACACATCCTCAACCATGTGTGTCTTACCATCTTACTACTATCACTTTACTATTCTTCTATATTCTATACATATGAAGCAACAATTCTAGGTTCTCACTAGTATCCTATACACTTTACGGAAACTTCTGTTATTACTTTTAAAAGTAATCATTGCTATCTCCTACATAACCTTACACTTTTTCCATCACACCTAGGAAATGATTCCTATCTACTCCACATTTAAATGTTTGGTTTGGTATTTATTATTTCATTTCAAAAAACTGAAGCTTTTAAATTTTTAAAACATCAAATCACAAAATTCCTTTGCCTTTAAAAGCATTATTTTCAAGTTTCTATTAAATTCAAAGGTACTTGGTTATTTAACATTTTATCTTTCTAGACTTGCATCCTTACAGCCTTTTGAATTTACATTATTCCCCAAACCTAGGAGGGAAACTTAAAAATTCTAAGTTCAAAACTTATTCGTTCTTTTCTTTTAAAGACCTTTACAGCTTTCCCAAACATTTGGATTTTTAAATTTAAATATTACTAAGTTTTTCGCTTCCAAAAATTTATTTACTTTTCCCCAAACCATTTTTTTTAAAATATCATTAAAAATGCCCTCAAATGTTTTAAAAATGTCTTCTTTTCATAGAATTCCAATTTTGCAAAAACTAGAGTAGATAAGAACAATTATTTTATTGATACCCCTTAAATTTCCAATTACCTAACCTTAGAGGAGTTTCTAACTTACTACAAATTAGAACTTTCTACAAAGGCAAGCAACTAATGCACATAATCAATAGAAGAATATATAAAATTTTCATTGCTTAGCATGTTCTACTAAGGCTCTCTATAATATCTCTCCTAACTAACACTGTCTCTAATTATTACATTTAGTGGTTCTATACCTTAATGTAGTGGAACTACTTTCTCTTATGACAAACTATTAACGCTAAAACCTTCTATGAATCCTTTTAAAAGAGGACTTCATGTTTATGTGAAATTACAAGAAATTTGTTTCATATTTTTCGAAATAGGCTATACAGAATATGGTGCTTACCATACCTTATACATCTCTTTCACGTATTCCTTATAACTTGCAAAAAACATCTTTACTTGTGATTTGGTTTTATAGAAAATTATATCATTATTCATTTGATTCCAATAGATTAAAATATGTTAATCTATATTCTCTTACGATACACAATTCTATGAAATTTATTAATTTCCTAACATTTAACTTACACCCTTTTTCAGAAGAACTCATTTTCAAAACTGTTTCAATATTTTCATAACTAGAAAACATTTATTTATACTTATTTAAATAATAAGTGTACTTACAAACCACTTTATTTCTATACTTTAAAATTTATCTTCGAAACATATTTTTATTTTGGTGAAAATAGATTGCGTAAAACATCGTAATTACAACCTAAAAATACTAGTATATGGATTCAATTAAAATAAATACCAATAAATCTTATATACAATATAAAAACATTTTCTTTGGGAGTCACCTACTATAACAATAGTGTTATAGTCCATGCGCCCTTTATTTTTCACGAAAACATCTATTACAACAATAAATGCTGTAACCTATATTTTCGATACTTAATTCACCCTAGGTTTTTATATTTAAAATCTTTGTTTGCCTACAAAGAAACTAGCAAGCTATATATGCTCTATAATTCTTCAGAAAGAATTTAACCTTTAACAAAATTTACACCATATAAAATACAATTTAAATTCCATACCATTTTTTTTTCAAAAACTCAATATTTACTTTCTGAAAAATATTAACAATTATAACAATTATATATTTCAACTTTTCAATCCTAACAATTTCATTTTATTAGGTCAGGCATAAAGTTGATTTTCTTATTACTTAGTAGGAGTACCCTTCCTAAACCTTAGAAATCTCATTTCCTTTCTACAATCTTTTATTCCTATTCCTCTGATATACTTATATTTATTTCAAGGTACTACCGTTAAATCCACTTTTCTGAAGCAATAAAATTTTCAATTATCTACACATGGGATTTCTTCTTTTCTATCGAATCTATTATATATCTCCAATCTTTGCCTACAACTCTTTGGATTTTCCTAATCCGAACCTAAATGTAAAAACCGTTTCTCAAAATCTTTCCATGTGTAGACCTTCTCTATGCCCCAAAAATGAATTTCCTTATGCCAAAAGTGACACTTCAAGAATTTTGCCTTCAACTGATGAATGCGAAGTGTACAAAGAACCTCCTCTAGATGAATACCATGCTCTTCCATACTCTTGGAAAATGCCAAAATGTCATCCATGAACACTACTACGAACTTATCTAGAACATTCCGAAAAAAACAGCTTATCAAATCTACAAAAATAGGCTGGGGCATTGGTTAGCCAAAATAGCATAACCAACTACTCAACGTATTCGTCGGGTGTCCTAAATACTATCTTATCAATGCTATCGGCAGCGACCCTAAGTTGATGAAATCCAGTGGCTAGATCAAGCAGAGAAAACATTGAAGAGCCAACTAATTGATCAAAAATATAATCTATCCTAGGAAGTGGGTAATTGTTCTTCTTTGTGAGCTTAGTCAACTCTCTATAGTCCATGCAAAGTTGAAGGGAACCATCCGTCTTAGTAGTGAAGACGACTGGCGCTCCCAACTCAGATATGCTCCATCTGATGAAGCCTTTCTCCAATAGCTCACCAATTTTCTGACTTAACTCTTTCCTCACCCTTGGTGCCATATGTCTCACCGACAATTCCACCGACTTAGCATTGTCATTTTGGTAGATCCTAAAGCCGATCTCTCTCTTAGGGGGTAGTCCCCTAACCTCCTTAAAAATGTTTAGGAAATCTCTAACGACTGTAATGTAATTTATCTCTCCTAGTGATGAATCAAGGGAATCATTGAAGCTCAACATGACTGACCCCTTTGGATCGCAAGAAACCTCAAGAGTCCTACTGTTGCATATTTCTAGTCTAATGACTCTCCTCTCGTACTCCAATATCTCTCCATAAGTGGATACCTAATCCATATACAAAATATTCTCGTACTCCGAAAATACCAATACATAGGCATCACAATCAAACTCTACGCCTAATATGAAAATTTTCAAACCCCTACAAATCATGGATAAATGTGCTGATCATCCTATGGGGTTTGAAAAAACTATGGGGTCTACTACTAAAGAAATATCTAAGTGAAAATAATCAACCAAGGAACTAGAAATGAAAGAGTGCGATGCTCCATAATCAAAAAGAGTCCGAATAGAAAAATCTGAAGTAGAGATCAATACCTTCTACAGAGACTTTCCTACCTTGATATGGTCCACTACTAGAAGGTGCTCATCCAAAGCCTATACTTACACTGTAGGTGTGCCCGCCCTCTGCCCCTTCCTGTGCGGACAAGCTCTACTAAGCTGACCAGGCTGCCCACAATAGAATCATATCCCCTTCATCATTTTATTCTTACAGTCCATTGCGTAATGATCAACCAATCCACAGCTGTGACATTTCCATCTTTTCTTGATTCGCTTTTGAGGTCCTCCTTCTTTCCTCTTGTCCGTATCCTCCTTGTTCTTCCACCATGGCTTTTTAGAGCTTTTTGAATTAGGACTCTCTTTAAGCTCTCCCTTCAGTTGTCAAAATGCAGGCTGAAATTTCTGTCGGTCCTCCAATCCTAATAGTCTAAACATTTTCTCCGTATCCTCCAACCTAGCTTGTGTCTCCTCGAAATCCTCTATACCAGAAAACGTCTTGCCTCCTAGACTAGAAAAGTCATCGCATAGCTTGCAAAAATTGGCTACTGTAGGTGGATAAATGGGATCTCTACCTGTTGGTGCTATATTAGGCGCCTCCTCTTGCATATTTGATACCGTCCTCTACGGAACCAGTCAGGCATACTATGCAAAGAAAAGGAAAATTAGGCTCGAAGGAATCGAAAGAAGGTTGAATTGGACCTTGATGGGATTTTTATAAAAATCTCTCTTTTGTACTTGAAAAACTATTTCTATAATAAGAGTTTCTTTCTGAAAAATACTTTTAGTTTGAAGATATGCTACTTTTAAAAATACGTTACTTTTGGAAAAATACTTTATTTTTAAAACAAGTTTTTAGGAATCCTGTAGCCTTAGGCTCTGATACCAAGTGAAACACACCACACCCCTTAGTATACCCGAAAGGGCACACTAAAAGATGTGGTGCGTTGTAGGTATAGCTGAAATTTTACAAAGACTAAGTTTCACAAGACAAATAAATAAAACAGCGGAAATAGCGACTCATTAAAATTAAAAACTTTATAAATAAGTCATAACCAAAATATGTCTCAAAATACCTATGTCTTATGAAAAATACCATCTCAGTCATAATATTAGAGTACATAAATAAAACCATCTCTCTCAAGAGTACCAGTACATCAAGTCCAAATGAAATTAAAACTGAAAGGGAGAAGAATACATGAAGAAAAACTCCACAACCGAATCTCCAAGAAAATCCAAAATCTACTGTCACTGCATCTGCTGACCTATAGGGGGAAAAAGGAAAAAATAGAGGAGTGGGTCAGACTAAAAGTCTGATGAGTGGAAGTAATTAATAGTATTTTTAAGCCAGATAAAGATAATAGACTTAGAAAAAGTTCTACTATAAAAGGAAATAAAGGAAAATATAAAGATGGAATAAAATACTGTTTAACTGTTTGCTTTGCTTAGACAGTTCTGATTATTTCGATAGTTTGCACTTTTCTTATATTGCTGTTATTAGGTCGAAATCCTAATCCTACTTTAATTAGGCTGAATTCCTAATTCTACCCTTTGTTCGGCCTTCTATCTCTGTTGTGCCATTGTAAGCTAGTCCCATCCCGTGAGTCCTACTGCAAAAGACACATGTTTAATGCTTTGGAAGTCAATAGCGACTATATCCTTGCAATGAGGTCGCATGCTCGGTCACCGTTCGGCACGCGCTATTTGTTGCTCCCTCTTTTGACCTCTTACTGACCCTAAGCTTCATAAGCATGCCCAGTCTCATCTGATCTATTGTGAAACCATCAGTCCTAGTCTAATAGGGTCCTGCCCGGCCTCACCTACGTGTGTTATGAGACCATCAGTCCTAGCCTGAAAGGGGAATGCTGCCAGTATGGGTCCTATCAAACAAAATCTAATTGCGCCCCTTGCCTAAATCCCCCAATTTGTGTCTCCATCTATTGACTACTTATCTACCCGTACCGGCAGCATTCCCCTTCAGTCAGGAACTGATGGTCTCATAATAGATTAATTTAGTATAAGTCTTTTAAGTAAGCCTCTTATGTTAATTCTACTCTATATTCTTATTAACTTATTCTGAGTCTTTAAAATAAGCCTCATCTGTTCTTTCTATTTAATTATGACATATGTTATAATTTCTCTTTTATCTTGTCTTTTTAGTCATAACTATTCGTTATAAACTTGCTTGCAAATGTCAAATTTGCCTTATTTCAGTCTATATTCTTTTTATTACAGTTCTACTTATTTACATCAAATTTTCATAAATTTAATGTTCTTATATCTTAGTCCATATTAGCGAATTATCCTCTTTTTATTATTTTATTTGCGTAAAAAGGAATAAAAAGAAACTAACATTTACAAGCTGAATTCTAACATAAAACAGATGTAAATAAAATATAAATAACAGTAAATAACTGTATATAAATGAATAAAATAGCTAAATAAAAATAGTTGAATAAAATAGACTGAAAAGAACTTTTAAATTAACTATAAACAGCTTATATAAATGCGGTCTCTAAATTGTAGAAAAACTACAACTATTGAGAAATCTATTTTTTTAAATTACTTAAAAATATAAAATAATTACTTAAACACTCACATGTGGTCCTTAGCTCTTTTCCTTGGCCTTCCCGGATCCACTTCTGGGGTAGAAAATATTTTAACTAAAAAGATCTTCTCCTTGGAAAAATATTCCTTTCACGGTCCAGCCTCAGGCAATAAACCCAGATGGAGAAAATTTGAATGAGAGAAATAGCTAGGACATGGGTCTTATTTATAGTGTCACTAATGGATCTCAGACCGTTGGATTTGAAGATTAAATCTGGTGCAACCATGTTATAGGTTCGATGGCACCGTCGGATGGAAGCACGGACATACAGGATTTAAAAGAAATCGAAAAGCACGTCATTGGTTGGAATCTGGATGAATTCATGTCCAAATAGGAAGGCGAGTCGACCTCACTATCGTCCCTTGTATAAGTTAGGTCGACCTATAGGTCGACTTAGCTGATGGGAGGGTTGACCTTAGGCTCGACCTAGTCCTTTATATTCTATTTTATTTTATTTTGTGATTTCTTCTTTCTTTAGTAACTTCTTCGTTCTTCCTCAGATTTTGACAATTTATATACGAAAATTGACCAAAAAATTACCACAGACACAATGGTGCAACTCCCATGGCTAAATTCTGATAATTTCAAAAAGTTACAATCTCCCCTTCTTAAAGGATTTCATCCTCGAAATCTCTGAGGATAGAAGAATTAAATAAATATTTTCATCCAAATTCTACAACTAACTACTTAGCCATCATCCATTACATATATTGTCATTAAGTTTTTTCTAATGCAATTTATGATATATATGAAATAGTGTAGTTCATTGTCCCTAATTAATGCAAAGATTAGGCGGTCTACTGAATCAGTCGACCCTTTTTTTATGCAATCATGTATGTGCTATGTATCCAAATGAATGCAAATTTCCTAATGATAACTGATAGTTCTATATATGTGCTACAATCATCATCCAAATGCCACAATCATATGATAATCATCCATTTATAGCAACCATGGAATAAAATAAAAATGCAAATGTGCACACATCCATAGGCATAAACTCTAATGTCCTAATTATGCCGATCGCTAAGAGATAATAGTGCCTAGTGTATATATATGCGTCAGTTAGCATCCACTAGCAAACTCTTGCAACTATTAACATCCATCATACATAACATATTCTATGTTTACATTCAGTCCTACCATCCATAGTTAAGTCCTAAGATTTACCCTCCTCAAAGGATAATAAAGGAAAGAACATATTCAAGACTAAAGATGGAAACAAGAAATTCAAAATTTACTATAAAGAGATGTGGATAAGAGGTACTCATTTTAGGGTGTCACTTACCTTATCTCTAATGAGTTACTCATCCTAGGGTGTTACTAACCCTATCTCTGACGATACTTTGCCCTTACCAGGCTCATGTGTTTGCTGAATCTTAGCTCGATATCAGTTGTAACGACTTGCACTTCCATAAAGTTTAGGTTGGTAATAAACCACACATGTCCAAACCAAATTGAATGAAAAGGCAGATGGTTAAGGGTAAAAAGAAAAAGAAGACAAAACAGAATCTCACAGGAATTGAATAACACATATTATTTCAATAATCTTTATAATGGAAAAACTTTTAAATACATATATCAGAGTCTATTCTAAGCTCAACCTGGATAGATATAAATGCTTGTCCTTACAAATGTTAAAAACAACAAACAACAGAGAAGTAAACTACCGTCCATACGTTGATGAAGATATCAAACTCTCCTTTGGAATTTCTAAGCATCTTTAGCTAATCTTGAAACTACTTATATCTAAGCCGAGTATTAAAAATACTTAGATCTGGCTTGGCAAACCAGCGAGAGACACGAATTATAAATATATATGACAGCATCATATATCGACTTTGATGTCAAACAAAACCTTTGGAAAGAAGAGTATCTCATAAGACAACACCACACGTAAATATGGATGAGTTTTTACCTTATGATAACCAAAATATTTTTACCAAATCATTCGATATTATTTCTAATGACATTGCTTTGAAAATCCTTTCAAACATTTTAAAATAATCGAAATTTTTACATTTTTTAAATTCAATAACATATTTAGGTATACAATTAAGTCCGTAAAGGCACGTATTGGATATTGGATTCCAACAATTAAAAGATAAGGGACTACCTTCCGATAATACATCTCTAGAGGATAGTACCAAGGCACAGCCCCACTTCCCTCTACCAACACAGAACCGACCTCTACCACAGATAGTATCGAATGTGTCATCACCCCAGTTTTTGCCAACCTATCTATGGCTACATCATACACCACAAACCCAATATATAGAGCGAAATCTAGAAAGTGATGATCATCTCCTAATGGTTGTGACCCATATAGCCCAACCGCATTTACCATGTTTTTTCCATTACCGATGTATGAGGCTTAAGGTAACGTTTTACCTTTCTCAAAATAGCGAATCCCACTTTTATTGCCACATTGCTATTTCTGACAACACATTAATTGGTTACCATAAAAGTACAACCCCCGAGTTTATACGCCTCAGGGAAGGGTGTTAAGTATAAGAGGGGTTACCTCCTACACCACCAAATAGATGTACATTTGTAAAAAGTAATGTACACGGTGTTAGAAATGCAATGTCAGACATTCGTTCATACAAGTTTTCCAGGAATAGGACAGACCATTTGGGATCACAACTAGGATTAGCAACGAGTAGTCCTTGCATTAAAGATTCCAAAATCAAGGTATTACTGCCATGATGTGTATATAATAAGGGAATCATGAGGTTAGTGGCAACATTATGCAGAACTCCATCTTCAAAATTATTGTCTTCAACATGTCATCACTTTCGAACACATATATTGGTTCAAAGTGATTTTTAGGTAGGAATCACCCAAATCCATTCCCGATCTCTCCGAACCAATTATCGATAAAATGATGTGCATATGTGTATGCAGAAATGCTAGACCTCTTTTGTTAAATCCTTTGGTTAATTAACTTAACTTTTAGAAATCTTCAAATCACTTTTCTTTAAATTGCTTAGGAAAATATTTCCATAATCTATTATTAGTATAATTCCAATCTTAATGGAGATTACTTATTCCAAAATATATTTTTTATTGGGTTAAAAACAATTTTATTTAAGACATCATTCACTATATACCCAAACAATCAATACTGATTAAAAAGGATTCACAAATTTTAGATTATTTATACTCAATGCTAATTTCTATATTCAACCTATACTATTAGTTGAATAACGGTGAAATCACCTTTTAAATTCACATGGATAATATGGGTTCCCTCCTTGGAATTTAATATAGAGTTTAACTAGAGAACTTCTCTTTACCATCAAAATTTTATTTAAATCTTGTTTAACTTCTGGAAAAAAATCCCAGTCTCTTTTCTTTTATCTGCGAAATTTTTTTGGTCTGAGTAAATCAAATTAACTATCCCCTTTGTCGGGCTAGTCCGTATAGCTAGGCGGAGCAAGCAACTGGTTTTCCAAACTTCAGCATCGAGACTACCTCTTTATCCCCCATAAGGCGGTCAAGTAACTTGATCGACTCTAAAATTTTAAAAATATTTGATTTACATTTGAAAAATATTTCAAAAATATTCATGAAGAAAATCCAAGTTCAAATCTTTATTTAACGGTTACCAAATTCCAATGCTGCGGTGAATAGTGATTTTAAAGCTTTATAGATTAAAACACAATTTTCATTAAATATATGCCCATTTTTATTATTCAAATTTTGTTCCAAACATTTTAACATATTTATAGAATTTGTTTTATATTTTGAAAGATCTAGAAACATCCATTTTAAAGAGTTGAAAACAATATTTTACGAACTACCAAAATGCGACGAATTTGAAAACTTGATTTGGATATATTTCAAACTTTACTAAACCAAATCTTGATTTTTCTTTTTCATTTGAAAACCATACCCACCAAGGTTCGTAAAATTCTTATTCCAATAAATTCCGACTTGTTTTCATACTCACATTGATTTAGCTTTTTATGGCGCAAAATCGCGGTGCCGCTACGCGACGAGCTCATTTTCACTCTATTTTCCAATCTTTTTCAAACTGTTTCAAAATGTGTTTTTATGTTTATAAAACATTTTAAACAATTTTTATCCATTTTTAAAGAGGTTTACAATGCTATATATGCCATTATAATTTATGAAGGGAAGTGATTCCTTTGTGTAAATTCGATGTGTGTTTTACCGTGAACCATTTCCATATCAAGCAAGCATATTGTCAATCAATCATCCAATAATAAATCATTTATTCAAACTATGCTAATTGACCAAGTATATTTTCATAGCACAAATCATAGACAATTTTAAGATAAATTTAAATAAGATGGAAGTAGTATTCTCACTTCCATGCTATTTGAATTTAAATATTTTTTAATCGACGAAACGTTCCCTTTCTTTGCACCAAATCTTAAATAACTTGCCCTCAGAATTTAGTAATGCTCGACCAAGATTGTATGGAGGTGGAATCTTGGCTTTAAGATGGCGATGGTGTGGGCTGTTCACTTTAGTGAGGAAGAGATGGAATTTGGTTAACTTTTTGAAGTGGTTTGATATCATATGTGCATGGAAATGATTTTAGCAAACTTCGATACAGTGTTAAAATATTTTTACTATTTAGGAAGCCATTGAAGAATAGCTATTATAGAGCTCAAGAATAAAAAGACGAAGAGAAATGAAGTGAATTTGTGAAGAAAGGAAAGGATATGCTTGTGTATTTATAAGGTAGAAATTCTTGTGCATGGAATTATCAAAATATCCCTCACCTCCTATCATAGCTTCGGCCAAACACCCCTTCCATATGCCTTCCATCACTTCATGGTGTCTTAGGTGTGTAGGTGTGTAAGTGATGGTGAGTTGATTTTAAATTTGTATTTTGATTTTTACTTTTGTGAAAAATATCTCCACTTTTACTAGTAACAGTTAGTTTTAGTTAATTATAGTTAACTTATATGATATTAATTTGTTATATATCTGTGCACGCGCACACATACACATATATATCATTTTAACTTTTAACATCGTGACATTTCAAACATAACTTTTATTTGTTAAACCATTGAAAATCCAGAATTCGAATCCTGATTATATTTTCTGTTTTTAATCAAACTATTTATTTATGTAAAATAAAAATTGAATATTAATTTCTTATCATCTTTAAATAACTAAAAAGTTTATTCAAGCTATAAAACTATTTTAAGTAATATAAAAACCCATTTATAAAAATACGATGTCGAATTGCCAAAATGTGACAAAGTTGATATAATTATAAAACCATTATAAATCACTTATTATCATTATAAAATAAGTAAAATGGATTATTTATCATTTAAAATAATCAATCAAACATTTAAAATCAATTAAATATTCCTACTCAAAATGATAAAATTATGGGTTGTTACAAAGTCCCTTTGGACATTCCTCGTCCCGTATCGATCATCTTGCCTGGTGAAACTCTTTATGTTTCAGTCACCATTCCTTCCCTCAGAAGCGCTCAAGATGAATCCACCGCTTCATTACGTAGCAAACCTTTAAAAAACCATGGAAGTAGGGGAGATAAAGGAGGAAAATGACAACTCCATTGGAGATTAGTAACATCCCATTATTTGAGATCCAAAACTATGTACTATGGGTCTATAGTCATCCATAGTTATTAATTTCCAATGACAAAATGTGGCTATGTTTATCATATTGATAATACCAAAAACATATGAATATGAAAAAATTTAAACATCAAATTCCCATTACATTTCAAAACAATATTTTCACATTCATTACATAATCCCTTCATAATTCCCCCGTTTAGAGAAAATATAAATATTACAAAATATCTAAGAGCGACATATGACGATGCTCCCTTAGTTGATCAGATTCGAATACTAGGAAATAATACAACTTTGCCTTTACATCCGCACAAACAAACATAACGGAAAAAGGAAAACAAGCTCCTAATAGCTAGGTTGCCTCTTGTACGTCTCCGAAAGCTTATGCATCTCCTAAATGTTTAGGGCCAAAGTACATTAAGGTCAGCGCCCCATTTTTTATTACTTTGGCAACAACAATGCAATGATGCTGGTGTCGCCAATACTGACTTAAAAATATTTTATAAAGATGTCGAGGTCCTTATCGCCGCTATTCCTTAAAGTTGACAAGGTCTCGTTTGTATTGCATCGACAATGATGTAGCGTAGCATTGTCACCGAGGATATTGGGGTTGACACTGCTTTAATATAGGCGAATAACCTATAGAGATGAAAGTCGACATGATCACTTTTGATAAGAGCATTAATACTTAAAAAGGAATTTAATTTTTTGGTCTTCGATCTTGGACAGAGGTGGATAATGACTTTGTACCACTTGAGTTATTTTATTATATTAATTTATCCTAACTGAATTAACTTGTAAGGGAAGTCCTAATTGAATTAAGTATGTTGATCAACAAAATTGATTTTTCAACTTCAACATTTGTATTGACTAAAGCATTTCCCAACTACCTCGCTTAATTAGTCTGTATCTTCCCAATTGCAGCTTGTTAGTAACCGATGGATCAAACCATTTGGGTACTAAATCTAAAATCGTATTTGGTATATACTTGGATTCCATCTTAGACCATATCAACATTATTCTAAGTGGAAAAGTTCACTCAGATCAACGGAAATTTCACTCTTGGATACAAAATGGCTTACGAAAATTTCACCTTCAAGTGATTTTGCCTCACCATTTCCAAAACTTCTTTCTAATGTAACTTCCATTCTTCTTCACGTTTAGAAAAGAATAATATATTATCTACGAATACCCAAGAATTTATTATGTCAGTCTCAACAGTAGAAACTTATAGATCAACAAATTATGCCGGTGCATTCATTAGACTGAATGGAATTTGTAACAAGCTGTACCTTCGAATACGCTGATCAAAAGCCTAAAATACATTTGAACTCGCATCGTTCCTGGAAGTACGAAGTTTTAGGTTTTAATGGTTCACATGATATAGAGAAAAATATTGATTTAAAACATTCTACACTTTCAGAACGCATAGAGGAATAAAATAAAATGTAAGTACTGAAAATAACTCAAATGAACATTGTCTCAAAATAATCGTGACCTAAACAATATGAAAAATTGTGTCTCCAAAGACAATGCAATAAGAGTATGATTGATAAATATTGATGCAGCGCATACCTCCCGCTCGCAAACGACATTGCTAAGTCGTGAAACCCTAGGTCGCGAAGAAGAAGAAACGAGCTCTTCCAGCCTATGCAGCGAGCAAGCCCTAGGTCGTGAACGAACTTCCCTAGGTCGCGGCGAGCGTAGGTCGCTCCACCCAAGGTCGCGACGACTTCCCTAGATCGCTCCACCAAGGTTGCTTCTCTTCCTAAAGTCGCGGCAACTTTTCCTTATGTCGCGTGCCGCCTCCAATAGGTCGCGAACGACATTACTGGGACGCTGAAGATTTTTAGGTCACAAAGCTTGGTTAGGTCGCATATGTGTTAGGTCGTTATTGAACTATGTTGAGTCGTAGGTCGCGATTCTTGTGTCGCTTTGTTTAAGTCATGACTGTGTTGTGTTTAGGTCGTTAACGACTTACGTTAGGTCGTGACGATATGTTGTGTAAAGTTGCTTGAGTTGTAATCTTCTATAAATAGGGGTACGATGTTACTTGTAAAGTTTGTTGAATTTTGAATAAAATTTGGTTTGTGCTTTGTGCCTCCATTTAAATTGGTAGTTGAGTGTTATCTCCATTCTCCACTTTCGGCATTCGAGTGCGCTCGAATCAACGATTGTTGAAGCCAATTCACGGAATCAAGTGCGCTTGATCAACGTTCGAAGAATTGAAGATCTTCTCTCACGGTATCGTGCGCGATCAACGTGTCGAAGATTGCTAAAGTCCGGTATCTTCATGATCAACGGATTTGGGCCTTTCGGTATTCTTAAATTCATCGATTTATCATCGATTCACCGATTATTTCCACTACGTGTGAGATCCTGGACAGATTCGATTTACATCGTCGAATTTGCTTCCTACGCTGCATCAGTTTGGTATCAGAGCTAGATCGCAAGAAGTTTGTATCATTTGGAGAATTGGGTTTCGAGAATTTGTAGTTTGGAGATCAGATTTGCAACTGTTGAGAAGTTTGGTGTTCATCGTGTTCATCGTGAAATTGCAACAAGTTGGGAGTTTCGATCCATATCATTTTGGGTCAAAGTTTGAAACGCGTTTGAATTTTTTTGAATTTGTTTGAAGTTTAATCATGCCACCGAGACGATCTCAACGTCATCGCAATATTAATGCTTTGTATGGAAGAGAAGAGGCCAATGAAATGGAGCAACGAATCAACGAGAGTTTCATTGAGAAGTTGAATGAAGGGATTGGTCGATTGGAGAGAATGATGCTTGAAATGAATCAAAGTAGAAGAAGGGTTTCACCTGAATCGAGTCATGGGGGAAACAAAGTTTCACCATAGGCGGATCAGGAGAGAAGAGAAGATCATGATCATAGGAACATTGACGATCGTGAAAGAAATGTTGATGAACGAAATCGGAGAGATGTGGATTACGTGATCAGAGGAATGTAGATCGAAGAAGTGGTGGTGGTAGAGATGTTGGTGGTCATGATCGACAACGATATGCATCAGATTTTGATGAGGAGTTTGATGGTGGTAGTGTTCATAGTCGAAATCGAAGCCAAGGAAGAAATCATTGAGAGTATGATCACAAATGGGAGTCCGGAATGAAAATTGAAATTCCAGAGTTTAAGGGTGGTATGCAGGCTGAAGAATTTCTAGATTGGTTATCTAATGTTGAAGAGATCTTCGATTTCAAGGAGGTTCCGGAAGATCGTAGAGTGAAGTTGATTGCTACTCGTTTGAGAGGGAGAGCAATGGCGTGGTGGCAGTAGACAAAACTAACACGAGAACGGATGGGAAAGTCAATGGTTGTTTCATGGGAGAAGATGAAGAAGTTAATGAAAGCTACTTTCTTACCTTACAATTATCAATCTCTTATGTATCAATGCTTACAAAATCTAAGGCAGGGGACAAAGTCAGTTAATGATTATGCGGATGAATTCTACCAACTCATTGCTAGGAATGACATCGTGGAGACGGAAGAACAGTTGACCGCTAGATTTGTTGGGGGGTTGAGGATCCAGATCCAGGACATGGTAAATATGTTTGACCTTAGATCTGTGGCCGAAGCGCACCAGAAAGCGTTGGCTTGGGAGAAGCAGGGAAGACGAGGAGGTGGTGTGTTTACAAATTCCAACAATCAAGTGAAGGGAGCTAGTAGCAATACTACTGTTTCAAAGGCTGTTACTAAACCGGTTGTCAACGACGTAGCAAAGACCAAGGTCAACAATAGTATCAAGTGCTTTAATTGTCAAGAGTTTGGCCACAAGAGCAATGAATGCCTAAAGCCGAAGAAGCGGGCAATGATTGCTGAGATTGAAGATGAGGACGTTAATGAAGGTCATTCTAGTCCACTTGAAGAGGATGAACAGGATATCGCATCGGGAGATGAAGGATGTAATCTAATGTTGAGGAGATCATGTTTGACACCGAAACAGGAAGAAGAGGCTAGTTGGTTGAGGAGTAATATCTTTCAATCGACATGCACTATACTGGGGAAGGTGTGTAAATTTGTGATTGACGCGGGAAGTTGTGACAATATCATTCCTACCGAAGCTGTGAGAAAGTTGAAGTTAAAGACGGAGAAGCATCCAAAACCTTACAAGTTAGCGTGGTTAAGGAAAGGAGGAGAGGTGAAGGTGGACAGGCGAGTTCATGTTCCATTTTCTATTGGAAAGAAGTATAAAGATGAGATCTGGTGTGATGTTGTGGAGATGGATGTTTGTCACTTACTTTTGGGAAGACCATGGCAGTATGACCGAGCAGTGCAACATGACGGTCGAACCAATAGCTACAGCTTTATGTCTGAAGGTGTTAAGATCATTTTAGTTTCGAAGAAGAGACAACAAGGAGAGAGCAAGTAAGAAGAGATTGAGGAACTGAAGACTTTGTTGACTTTGAAGGAGTTTGTTGGAGAAGTAGAGGAGAGTCCAGAGGTGTTTTTGTTGATTGGACGTGAAACTACTGAATCGGTTGTAGTTCCAGAGGAAGTCAAACCAGTGTTGGAAGAGTTTGAAGATGTATTTCCAGAAGAGATGCCAAAGGAGTTACCACCGTTGCGGGACATACAACATCAAATAGATCTTGTTCCAGGAGCCATATTGCCGCATCGACCACATTACAGGATGAGCCCTAAGGAGCATGAGGAACTGAGAAGGCAAGTGGAGGAGTTGTTAGAACAAGGGCGTGTTCAGGAGAGCTTGAGTCCATGTGCAGTGCCAGCTTTATTGGTGCCGAAGAAGGATGGTTCGTGGAGGATGTGTACGGACAGTCGGGCTCTAAACAAGATCACCGTGAGATACAGATTTCCTATGCCGAGGTTCGATGATTTGATTGATCAGTTGAGTGGGGCTATTGTGTTTTTGAAGATTGACTTGAAGAGTGGATACCATCAGATTCGTATTAGACCTGGTGATGAGTGGAAGACTGCTTTTAAAATAAGGGAGGGTCTATACGAATGGTTGGTTATGCCGTTTGGCTTGTCTAATGCTCCTAGTACTTTCATGAGAGTGATGAACCAGATTTTCAGACCATTCATTGGGAAATTCGTGGTAGTTTACTTTGATGATATTTTGATCTATAGTGGGAGTATGGAAGAGCATGTCCAACATTTGCGAGAAGTGCTATTAATTCTACAACAGGAGCTATTCTATGCAGCAACGAAGAAGTGTGTGTTTATGATGCATAGTGTTTTATTTTTGGGGTATGTTCCGTCGAAGGAAGGTATTCAAGTGGATGAAAACAAAGTGGAAGCTGTCAGGAGTTGGCCACTACCCAAGACAATTACTGAAGTAAGGAGCTTTCATGGGTTAGTATCTTTTTATCGAAGATTCATTCCATATTTTAGCAGTGTGATGGCACCTGTAACCGATTGCATGAAAGGAAAGAAGTTCGTGTGGACAGAGGAAGCAGAGTTAGCTTTTGAAAAGGTTAAGACACTTTTGACGTCAGCACCAATTCTAGTTTTGCCGGATTTTCAGTTGTTGTTTGAGTTGCACACTGATGCTTCAAAGGTTGGGATTGGTGGAGTATTGAGTCAGAGTGGAAGACCAGTTGCTTATTTCAGTGAGAAGTGTCTGGAGCCAAGTTGAAGTATAGCACTTATGATGTGGAGTTTTACGCGATTGCTCAAGCTGTGAAGCACTGGAGACATTATCTGTTTCAGAAGGAGTTTGTTCTCTATACGGATCATCAAGCTTTGAAGCATTTGCAAGGACATGACAAAATTTCAGCTAGGCACGCTTCATGGGTCGCGTATCTGCAGCAGTTTACTTTTGTTGTAAAGCACAAATCAGGGGTGGCGAATCGTGTAGCTGATGCCTTGAGCAGGAGGAATCATTTGCTGACAACGATGAAGGTTGAAGTGACAGGGTTTGAACTATTGCTAGAGTTGTTTGAAGAAGATCCTTACTTTACGAAGATTGTTGAGAAAGTCAAAGATGGGAGTACTGAAAAGTTTGTGATGGTTGATGGATTCTTATTCAAGGGAAATCGATTATGCGTAACAGATTGCAGCTTGAGAATGAAGATTATCAAAGAGTTGCATGAGGAAGGACATGTGGGCCGGGATCGTACAATGCAGTTGATTGCAGATTCTTATTTTTGGCCATCAATGAGAAAAGAGGTTGAGAGATTTGTGCGTAGATGTCATGTTTGTCAAGTTTCGAAAGGGATAGCTACGAATGCAGGATTATATATGCCATTACCCGTGCCGACCATACCATGGGTTGATATCAGCATGGATTTCGTTTTGGGTTTGCCAAGAACTCAGCGAGGAAATGATTCCATATATGTGGTGGTAGATAGATTTTCGAAAATGGCACATTTCATAGCCTGTAAAAAGACCGCTGATGCAGTCCGGGTTGCTTAGTTATTCTTTAAAGAGATTTATCGATTGCATGGGTTACCTGAGACCATTGTTTCTGATAGGGACACTCTATTTCTAAGCCACTTTTGGTTGAGTTTGTGGAAGATGGTTGGAACGAAGCTGAATTTTAGTAGCGCCTATCATCCACAAATGGATGATCAAACAGAGGTAGTGAATAGATCATTGGGAAACTTGCTGAGATGTCTTGTAAAAGATAACTTAAAGAGATGGGATATGAAGTTATGTAAAGCGGAATTTGCACATAATCATGCTGTTAATCGAAGTACTGATTTCAGTCCGTTTCAAGTTATTTATTTAGCAATTCCAAAAGGACCGTTGGAATTATCAACAGTGCCAATTCAGAAAGGAGTTATTAAACGAGCTGGGAATTTCGTAAATGAGTTGCAGGAGTGCCACAGAACTGTTCATGAACGATTGCTTGCATCAAATGAAAAGTATAAACAACTGGCAGATAAAAAGCGAAGGAGTGTGAACTTCAGAGAAGGTGATTTTATGTATGCAGTACTGACCAAAGATCGATTTCCTGTTGGAACCTACAACAAGCTAGCCACTAGAACGATTGCTCCTTTAGAAATCGTAAAGAAGATCAATGATCAGTTGAGATTGCCGGATAATGTTCATACTTCCGATGTTTTCAATGTCAAACACTTAATTCCGTATCATGAGGAGAAGCTTGTCGAAGAAGAGGAAAGCATGAATTCGAGGACGAATTCTTTCCAACCAGGAGAGGATGATGCAGCGCATACCTCGCGCTCGCAAACGACATTGCTAAGTCGTGAAACCTTAGGTCACGAAGAAGAAGAAACGATCTCTTCCAGCCGATGCAGCGAGCAAGCCCTAGGTCGTGAACGACCTTCCCTAGGTCGCGGTGAGCGTAGGTCGCTCCGCCCAAGGTCGCGGCGACTTCCCTAGATCGCTCCAGCAAGGTCGTTTCTCTTCCTAAAGTCGCGGCAACTTTTCCTTATGTCGCGTGCCGCCTCCAATAGGCCGCGAACGACATTAATGGGACGCTGAAGATTTTTAGGTCACAACGCTTGGTTAGGTCGCATATGTGTTAGGTCGTTATTGAACTATGTTGAGTCGTAGGTCGTGATTCTTATGTCGCTTTGTTTAAGTCATGACTGTGTTGTGTTTAGGTCGTTAATGACTTACGTAGGTCGTGCCGATATGTTGTGTAAAGTTGCGTGAGTTGTAATCTTCTATAAATAGGGGTACGATGTTACTTGTAAAGTTTGTTAAATTTTGAATAAAATTTGGTTTGTGCTTTGTGCCTCCATTTAAATTGGCAGTTGAGTGTTATCTCCTTTCTCCACTTTCGGCATTCGAGTGCGCTCGAATCAACGATTGTTGAAGCCAATTCACAGAATCAAGTGCGCTTGATCAACGTTCGAAGAATTGAAGATCTTCTCTCACGGTATCGTGCGCGATCAACGTGTCGAAGATTGCTAAAGTCCGGTATCTTCGTGATCAACGGATTTGGGCCTTTCGGTATTCTTAAATTCATTGATTCATCGATTATTTCCGCTAATCGTGTGAGATCCTGGACGGATTCGATTTACATCGTCGAATTCGCTTCTTACGCTGCATCAAATATTATGAGGTACATAGAAGAAATACTATAAATAAATATATCTATAATCATTATGTCTCTTTCTTCACGTACCTTATCCAAGCCACCTCACCCATTATCGTATTCTCCTGTAATAGATATGGAAAAGATAAAATAAAAGGCAACAGATAAGGTTTAGTGAGTGATTTATGTCACTAGTGGTATGGTGTTGACAAATAATTAACTTCTGTTTTAATTTATACAACCTAGGGGTGTTCTTTTGTGCGTGTTATATATAAAACGAATTTAGTCAATTTACATGCTATGGTGCAGTAACCCATAGTGCACCTAACCATGCATTCAGTAGATATTCTCAAAGATGAACCATCTATGAATACACAAAGTGGACAATCTATAGTGTAAACCGCATAAGGCTCACACCTATCAAACATCTTGATAGTAAACTTGCCTATTGTTACATCAAATAGACAATCGCGATGATAACAGAATATGGAAAATTAAGATAGAGAATTTCTGTTAATAATAATTGTTATTACTGAACTAAGGAGATTGTGTTTATAGAGTTTAATATGGATGATATTGGGATTTTGACAATTACCAAATTTCATAATTCCAAACTAATATAGTTTTGACGCAGAGAAATGGTGTAGATAATAGTCACAACTGGATAACACTTATTAAAATAAAATTGGATTTTATCGAGACCAAGTAAGAGATAAATTTAACCACAATATCACACTACCTGATAAGCGACGTGTAAATGTTAATATTCTTACAGGTCAGTATTAGTCGTTGACCAAATTTACAACTAAAGAGTCGCACAACCAAATTGTTGAATACTCTTTTACCATATGATTTAGTTAGTTTATAATTTTAATAAATTAAATTAATTAATTAATATTTGTGAAACTTTAGTTATAAAATGTATTTTGATTTGATAAAAAGCTATTATTAATGTATATTTATAATAGTTATAAATATGTTAATCGACATATGCTATCGATACGCGTTTAAATTGGATTTAAATGTAAAATATTTTATTTGGGATTTAAATGGGTTTGAAGCCCATATGGGAGCTGGTTGGTTCGGCAATGATGAGGGCGTGAAGGTGTACAGCCATATGATGGCAAGTTGGACTTGGTTTGAATGGATAAGGGTATAGAAACGATAAGAGATAAAAAAGGGTCCAGATCCTCACTCGTCTCTAATCTCTCCTCTATATAACATCTCAACCCGTACCTATTGTTATCCCGCTTTTTGGCAAAGCCGTGATACCAAAAGATCGATCAAAAATGAAAGATAGTTCGTCTCAAAGATTGGTTCTACACTACTTCACTATGGATATCGATGAATTTTATCCGAGCCCGGATCAGGCTACAATTGATAGGACATGGCTAGCAAAGCCACAAAAGCCCACGTTTCAAGTTTCAAGTCAATCTGAGTTCGTATGCTCAAGTTATGATGGATTCAGTTTGAGAGAGATAACCCTTGCTTAGGTTCGAATCCATAGGATACCCCATAGTTCGAATCCATGGGATCACCACACTTCGTATCCATCACCCGAAGCAACATGTACGAGTCCATCAAGTCACCTCTCCTTCGAATCCATCAGGTAGCCAAGCCTCGTTTCCATCCCACGGCCTTCCTTCGAATCCATCAGGTAGCCAAGCCTCGTATACATCCCACGGCCTTCCTTCGAATCCATCAGGTAACCAAGCCTCGTATCCATCCCACGGCCTTCCTTCGAATCCATCAGGGCAAAGTAACTCAGGTCCGTAAAGAAACTATACTTCGAATCCATCGCTGTAACACATAATCGAATCCATCATGTTCCCCCCGCTTCGAATCCATAGGCGTTGCTGAGCTTTGCATCCATCCAAGACACCCCCGCTTCGACTCCATGAATGCACCTAGCCTCGAATCCGTTCCCTCGAAACCACCAAGTCAAATGGCGAAAATGATGGAGTCGACCCAGCCAACTCGGAATGAAAAGTGGATTGACCCTGTAAATGCGCACCACGTCATCACTTGGGCACGTGATGCCATCGATTCGACTCGATCTGTTCGAACCCCACAGCCAATCGAAATATACCAACTCGTATCGATCATATCTCCCAAACCGTTGATCCAAATGCCACGAAATTTTCACAGAAGCTTGCATACATGTTGGAGAATGTCCACGCCAAATTTCACCATGATTGGATGATTTTCTGATCGATTCGAACGTACTTCGAATCGATCCCAAAGTGGGCCCGGATTTCCAGAATTCGGGCGTGTGGGCCCCTTCACGTGCCAGAAGCGGTCTACCGGATTTTTAGGAGAAATATCAGCCTCGTACAGCTATAAATAGAGCCCTAGGTCATTCAGGAAAGGGGATCTAGATTCTGAAGCGCTGAGACTCTACCAGACTCTACTTTGCACTTCACTACTACCGTTGTACTCGAATTTCAGAGCTATAATCCATGGTAATCCGCTGTAATCAACTGTAATCATCAAGAGAATATCAATAAAGTCGTAAACTTCAGAGTGGACGTAGGTAAGATCGCCGAACCACTATAAACCCTGTGTTTGTTATTGTTATTTCTGAGTTACTGTGTTTGCCACTGTTTAGATCTGAGTTTTATATTAATTATTACTGATCTGTGTTGATAAACGGGCGCTTTCACGATATTGGGTGTTTGTGACCATTTTTGGCGCAAACATTTTGGTGCTTTCACTGAGAACTGCTGATTCAGGATAATTTGAATTTGAAGGCTTAAAGATTTAGATCTAAGAACCATGATGAGACAATCGAGCAGAAGGCCAAGGCCAGAGAGAAGTGAACACCAAGGAAGTCAAGAGGCTTCTTCAGGAGCGAATCAAGCATCAATCTTCATCATTAGGGACGAGATGGAGACAATGATGAAGAAATAGGAGGACCTGATCCAAAGTTTGTTCCAATAGATAGGACAACTTGGAGCACAGAATAGAGAAGCGAATGGAGTTCAAAACAGAGCAGGACCATCCGGCGTTGCACCTGAACTAGGGGACGCGCACATGGAGAATGTTGATCCAATCCCTGAGAGAGAGAGAGATGCATCTACCCAAGCTAGGAGTAGCAGAGGAGTGAACGCTCAGTCAAGGGGGCAAATCCCAGAATTCCCTCGTGGACTCGGGGGGAAGGTTAAAAGTAATGAACGAATATTGCATCTCGGTGACAACGACAGGTTGGCGGAGATAGTTAGAAGAGCTATGAGAGGCGGTTTGGTAAACAAAGATTTGGAGGATGTTAATAGGAGTCCTTTTACTCCAGCAATCAGATGAGCTAGGAACCGGATTTCAAGTTACCATCGTTGGACATGTATGACGGGAGAACGGACCCCACGGTTCATCTAACGAAGTATATGAGGCATATGGAAGTGTTGGGGGGGTCAGAGGAGGTTACCGCCCGGTGCTTTCCATTGTACTTGGCGGATATTGCAGCATTGTGGTTTAGACAATTGGAGAATGGATCCATCGAAAAATGGAATGATTTCATTAAAAGATTTATGAGGCAATTCAGGGTTCACATTACAAGGCCTAAGAATGTGATGACTTTGGCAACTTTAAAGCAGAAACCCAGAGAGACCTTGAGGAGTTATCTAGCGCGATTCAATGCAGCAGCAGCTTCGGTGGATCGAGCAGATCCATCTATGGTGGTGATGGCAGCTGTGTCCGGAGTAGCCGACGGCACAGAGTTCAAAAATTCATTGACTAAAGATCCACTCGTGGATCTAGAGGAATTCTACAACGAGGCAGAAAAGTTTTTACGATTAGAGGATGCGAATGCAGAAAGAAAAGAAGGAGAGGCAATATAAGTTTATGTGCTTAAAGACAAAAAGCCTTTCGAAAAGGACTCAAACAAGGATAAAGGAAAACGAAAGGCTGAGGATTATAACGACAAGTCAAAGCGGCAACAGAGGGAGCCGCGATTCACCACTTACACCGAGCTGAATGAGAGCCTGGAGCGAATTTATTAGGATACCAAAGAGCAGGTTCCGTATCGTAGACCGATGCGAAGGGATCCAACTTCTGACGAAAGGAGATCTGATAAGTTTTGTGTATTTCATGAATTAAATGGTCATAACACTAATGATTGTAGGCATCTGAAAGACGAGGTGGAAGGGCATATCAGGAACGGTATGCTCCTTTAATATGTGAGGAGGCGAGCTTCAGCGGTGGAGCCAGAGCGGCCACCGTCTACATCAGCTAGGGGCAACCCTGAACCAGGACATCGTTTGGTTATCAATTAGTTAAAATAATGATGAACAAGTCGTAAGCTTTCCACTAACGCAATTAGACCATTTGCACATGTATGAGATCGCGAACGATCCCCAGGCATGCTCTGAATGATCATTGACCGTTTCGTAGTGGGAACTTACACTTTGACATCCTTACTTTGCTATTGTTTCATTTTGATTTGAACATTTAGAGTTCGTTTGTTTGGACATTTCTATTTTGGAATTCATCTGTTGAATAGATATTTGGTTTTGATAATTCTTAAATGGCTAAACTACTTACACATGTACGGGGTCGCGGACGGTCCTTAGGCATGCTCTGAGATGGTGATATGCCGCCCTGACAAACGATCTAGGGACCCACTCGAACGTGAACCTGGTATCAACAACACCAAGCCCTCCCGGGCACACTTTCTTGCCTCGAATGGCACCCGACCGCGAACGGTCACAATTCGCCTCGAACGGCACCCGACCTCGAACGGTCACAATTCGCCTCGAACGGCACCCGACCTCGAACGGTCACAATTCGCCTCGAACGGCACCCGACCTCGAACGGTCACAATTCGCCACGAACGGCACCCGACCTCGAACGGTCACAAAAACGCCTCGAACGGCACACGATCGCGAATGGTCACAACTTGCCTCGAACAGGCACAACTCGCCTCGAACATGCATGACTTGCCCCGAACGGCACAACTCATCTCACCTCAAATGGCTCGATCGTGAACGGTCGTCATTTGAGGTCCGCCACTTGACCGCACACGGTCGCACTTCACCTCAAATGGCTCGATCCCGAACGATCGTCATTTGAAGTCAGGCGCTTGACCATGAACGGTCGCACTTCATCTCAAATATCTTGATCTCGAACGGTCGTTATTTGAGGTCACATAAAGCTATAACATCCTTTGCAGGGCATCAACAAGATATGAACGTCCAGCTCATGGCATTACAAAACACGCCTTCCTACCGCAAGGCATATTTTGGGGGGCAAATGTTATGCCGCTTTTTGGCAAAGCCGTGATACCAAAAGATCGATCAAAAATGAAAGATAGTTCATCTCAAAGATTGGTTATACACTACTTCACTATGGATATCGATGAATTTTGTCCGAGCCCGGATCAGGCTACAATTGATAGGACATGGCTAGCAAAGCCACGAAAGCCCACGTTTCAAGTTACAAGTCAATCTGAGTTCGTATGCTCAAGTTATGATGGATTCAGTTTGAGAGAGATAGCCCTTGCTCAGGTTCGAATCCATAGGATACCCCATTGTTCGAATCCATGGGATCACCCTACTTCGTATCCATCACCCGAAGCAACATGTACGAGTCCATTAAGTCACCTCTCCTTCGAATCCATCAGGTAGCCAAGCCTCATATCCATCCACGGCCTTCCTTCGAATCCATCAGGTAGCCAAGCCTCGTATCCATCCCACGGCCTTCCTTCGAATCCATCAGGACAAAGTACCTCGGGTCCGTAAAGAAACTATACTTCAAATCCATCGCTGTAACACATAATCGAATCCATCATGTTCCCCCTGCTTCGAATCCATAGGCGTTGCTGAGCTTCGCATCCATCCAAGACACCCCCGCTTCGACTCCATGAATGCACCTAGCCTCGAATCCGTTCCCTCGAAACCACCAAGTCAAATGGCGAAAATGATGGAGTCGACCCAGCCAACTCAGAATGAAAAGTGGATTGACCCTGGAAATGCGCACCACGTCATCACTTGGGCACGTGATGCCATCGATTCGACTCGATCGGTTCGAAGTGGATCGATTCGAACCCCACAGCCAATCGAAACATACCAACTCATATCGATCATATCTCCCAAACCATTGATCCAAATGCCATGAAATTTTCACAGAAGCTTGCATACATGTTGGAGAATGTCCACGCCAAATTTCACCACGATTGGATGATTTTCTGATCGATTCGAACGTACTTCGAATCGATCCCAAAGTGGGCCTGGATTTCCAGAATCCGGACATGTGGGCCCTTTCACGTGCCAGAAGCGGTCTACCGGATTTTTAGGAGAAATATCAGCCTCCTACAGCTATAAATAGAGCCCCAGGTCATTCAGGAAAGGGGATCTAGATTCTGGAGCGCCGAGACTCTACCAGACTCTACTTTGCACTTCACTACTACCGTTGTACTCGAATTTCAGAGCTATAATCCATGGTAATCCGCTGTAATCAACTGTAATCATCAAGAGAATATCAATAAAGTCGTAAACTTCAGTGTGGACTAGGCAAGATCGCCGAACCACTATAAACCCTATGTTTGTTATTGTTATTTCTGAGTTACTGTGTTTGCCCATGTTTAGATCTGAGTTTTATATTAATTATTACTGATCTGTGTTGATAAACCGGTGCTTTCACGATATTGGGTGTTTGTGACCATTTTTGGCGGCGCAAACACCTATTACAGCACTTTTTTGAAGCCTCATATCCTATCACTTCTAGAAAAACTCATTATCCCATCACCTCCATTCTTACAAGTATAAATAAAATAAGACAAAACACTATTCACTAGCCGGTGGTCTTAACACCTTCATACATAGAATATGATTCAGAGGTCTATATTCAACTCAATGATTATAAAGGAATTTATTAAATAAATTAGGAAATTTATAAAAAATATGTTTATAATTATGTTTTGATATTTATAAAGGGAATTTTATATTATACATTTAATAAAAAGGAGTTTGTAATATAACGAGTTTAATAAGAAGTTTTATAAAAGAGATTTATAAAAAGGGCTGAGACCCGATTTCCATAAATGATCATTTTAAAGTACGGTGGAATGGAAAATATTCTTTTCATACTTAAGACCAAATAGAGAGGTGTGGAAACTCATCTCTATCTTGAGAATTAAGAATGTATCGAGGATAGTTTTCTATCTTGTTTGATTTCATTGTTAATGAAGAGACAGTGCCGTTTGAAATTGAGAAGTAGTGATAAGTATATTTTGTCTAATTTCTATGCGATCTATTTACTTACACCAAAAGTGTTTTGGTTTTATTGTTATGAATGTTTTTAAATGATATTAGTTTAACCAAAATAAATGTGGTTTTTGAAATAAAATCTATCTTAAGATTTGTAAATATGCTTATACTGTTGAGATAAGTATATGGGTATATTTTCTAAGTATTGGAAATGTAATGTTTTGTAAATATACTTATACTGTTAACATAAGTATATGTAAATAGTTTTCTAAGTTTTAAAGTGGAAGGTGTGTGAATATACTTATACAGTTAAGATAACTATATCAATATTTTTCAAGTATTGGAAAAAGTATAGAAAGGTTTGTGAATATATCTTTGTAGAATTATTTTAATACAAGAATTTACAACGTGGTTTTTAATTAATTGAAAGATTTACTAAAGAGGCTTATGGTTGCTTATGTGCTTAACTAGTGTTGGTTGTCCGTATGGAAATAAATCTTCGATTTGAATGTTTGTTTATTTGATAGTTGAATAATGAACTATCAAATCTTGGCCAGTTTTAAATTATCATTGCTGGTTGAAGAGACTAGGATCAGATAAATGTGAGTTATCGAGAAACCACTTCGAACTGACATAAGTGTATGCTTCAGGGATCAGGATCGAATCGAATCGACAATTGGAAATGACTAAAACAAGTAATATGCTTTAGGGCTATGTGGTTTGCTACCATTAGAGTATGTCATCGCTCTTATATAGATATATATGTATATAGATATATATGGATTTGGTTATGCATGAGAGCTATCAGAAAAGGTTGAAAAGCAACGGGGTAGTAACATATTCAGTACTATCCAACAAGGGGATGGGTCGGTCTTGATTCGCAGGGGTTGAAAGGTTTTCGACCTTGGTACATTTTCTAGAGGTGTACTGTGGCAGACGGTACTCCAGTAGCCTTATCACTTTATGGAAATTCATTCTCAATAAGTGCCTTTCGAACTTAGTTCTATACCTATTATGCTAGAATTTAATTAATGTTACAATTTCGGCAATGATTCAATATTCTAAACCCTAGACGTCATTATAATGTCAGAAGATTTCTAATGAAATGCTTTTGTTATCCTAAGGTAAGAACTCATCTGTGTTTATGTGCACGTGGTCTCATGAGATACCTTTATTTTGAAAGGTTTACATAACATTAAAATCCATTTGATGTGTGTTTCTCACGTTGGTTTACCGGACTGATCGGGGCATCATTTTCTTATAATGCTCGAGTTAGACCAAGCATATTTCATATTTCGTTATGGATGCTTCGAAGCTTTAGGAGATGAATTAGAGGCCTTTAAGACATACTCAAGTATATTTCATTTTACGTTGCATTAGTTGGTTGTATTTATCAGCAATTACCAGGACATGCTTTTATAACCGTTCAAGCTGATCATAGATTAGTGCAATCTGATTTGATGTTTGTATATTATAGTTTTCATTCCTAAAGATCGGTTGTATATTACTGAGTACTCGTCATGTTGTGAGATTTTATTTTGTCTTTTTGTTCTTCGCTCCAATATTCTGTCCTTTCAGCCCCTGGATGATCAGCATGCGAATACCGTGATAGTATTAGTATCGACTTTTGAAATCATATAGAAATCTAGCTATTCTTCCGCTTGAGTTTCACCCAGTTCTTTCATGCTGTAGTCTGCAAGTATCTCTAGAATCATGGAGGAATATGAGATCCGAAACCCCAAAGGGTTCTCTAACATTCTTTGCTTTGCACCAGTTACTCTATTTTGGATATAGGAAAATAGGAGAACCATGTTAGATTCTTTC
The DNA here is from genome assembly GCA_030765085.1 of Allium cepa. Classification (NCBI taxonomy): domain Eukaryota; kingdom Viridiplantae; phylum Streptophyta; class Magnoliopsida; order Asparagales; family Amaryllidaceae; genus Allium; species Allium cepa. The sequence goes on along the minus strand of CM060931.1, from coordinate 748,041,257 downwards.
TTATGTTTATGCAAATTTCTAATTATATCATCACTATTAATTATTTTCATATGTGATCGCTCTCTAAATTTGGATATATTTGATATATTATTTAAAATTGATCATGCACTAAACTGGTGTTTTATTACTAAAGAATTTTAACCTTTATAATCTACAAGTTGTTTTTTAAAAGTGTGTAGCTGAGCATATAATGACATATTCAGCAAATAATCATATTTTAATATTTTGTGTATCCTTTTCTAATAGTGTATGTTCATTTAAGACCCCATGGATAATTAAGTTCTCCATATAGTAGAAATATGAAATTCAAGATGAATTATAAACATGAGATTTTATAGCATGTGTAATGCATGTGAACATAAAAAGTTCTTATAAAATCATAAAATTTAAATTTTTTATGTAGTTTTGATAAAAATAGAATGAAAAATACAAGGTAAAAATATAATTTTTGTCAGAAAAGAGTTTCGAACTTCTAACCTTATTTACATATCAAGCTTTTATGGGATTCAAACTTCTAACCTCTTATTTATGTATAAGAGTATTGAAACTTCATGGTCAGGCCAAAAGATCATGTTTCTATTCCAACCATTAATAAAGATAAACTTAACAACTAAATTATAAACTTTAATAAATATGTTTTTCTTGTTTGGGATGTACCATTAGTTATTTGAATCTTCGCAAGTTTTTCCTTAACAAATAACAAATTTTAAAGTTTTATTTTATACGTCCAGGTCATTGCAACATCTGAATTCTCCTTTATTTGGTGGGAACTGATTTAAATAAACTACTGAAAAAGTTATCCATTGCAACTAATATAGGACTTTTACTCTTTATTTACATAAAGAAAAAGCCTAAAAAGTTATAATTAATCAGCACATCATCCAGAGGCAAACCACTAAGCGTTCCACAAGAGGCTATCACTCTTTTAATGGAAGATAATATCAATGTAAATGGTGAAACCATAATAGAAGCACTCTTTGTTTCATAGACATAGGAACACAACTTCCAAAGCAAGTAAATCCTCTACGTCATTCTCCCACCTTTCAACTTTTACAGTTTATTACTCATTTTTAGTCATTTTATTAGAAAAATAATTTTATTACTTTTGATTAGGAAATAGCATTCAGTTTCATGTGCTCCTCTTCATAAGTGAGAGTATTCACCTGTGGTGCTACTTGTTGTGAAATGAGAAACTCCAACTATGAAACACCTTGTGTAGTAAATGTTAAGATTTCAATATACTTTAGGATTGATTAATCATGAAACCCTAGATCTGACTAGGTGAGCATACTGATTTGATTTTGTAGAAATCAAAGGAAAGTAAATGAATTAGAGGAAACCTTACCTGAATGCATAGTTGCTGATTAGCAAAGCAGATTTGGTTTGATTTTCCATATTGACACAAGCCCTAGATCTTATATCAGATCTGAACGCATAGTTGCTGCTTTCATGAATTGATTAAGACAATGAGATGGATCTTATAGATAAGAGTCGGATATGATCTTCCAAATTGACGTAAACCTTAGATCTGAATTATTTCCGTAGAAGAGATTAGGAGAATAACTAGAGCTTATGTGCAACGTCCCCTATCTTGAGGCCCAAAGCTTAGTGCTACAGATGCTGCAGTCATCCATAGTACTAACTTTTAATGACGAAATACGTTAATGTTAATGGTATCTATAATATCAAAGCATATGAATATGAAATGAAATAGACACAGATTTCAAAATCCACTTTTAGATTACATTTCAAATCAATATTTCATATTCATTTACATAATCCCATAACGATTTCTAGGTTTTGATCAAATATAATTATTACAAATTATGCCAAGAGCGACATATGAATATGCCACATTGGATGATCAGAGTACTAGATAGACATATTAGTCATAAATACATCATAGTGAAAATAAAACTAAACTCCTAGATAGTTAACTTTGCCACCCGCACATCTTTGGAAGCTTATTCATCCCACCTACTAAACCTGAAAACCCTTACCCTCAGTCTACTCAAATTAATTTTTGAGTACCCGAGAGTTTAAGGGGGGAAACATAAACTTCGAGTCAGATATTAAGCTTGGTGTGAATAATACTAATACATATCGATTTACTGATATTGAGTGAGACCTTGCCGCTTAGCGGAACGCGTTTCCCTTTACTAATATCCTTTTAAAAGCATATCTTTTGCAAATCAAAATCCTACAATTAAACTGATTATAACAATAATAGCAAGTGTATATATGAAAAATAATTAGGAAATCAGTGGACCATCTGTCCACACTATAGTTTTATCAAGCTAACTATTAACCATAAGTTGGCTCGGCCCTACCAGACATAATCAACAATCTAACTTCTGTTAGACACAATACTGGGCTGACTGCCCTAAACTTTTTTTTCTAGGGTCAACCAAACCTAATAGTTTTACGGGCTCACTGATAACTTATCTTTATTCTTTATATTCCCTTTTGTGTGTAACCTCAATTTAGTCCCACCCATGACAAGCCCTACACATTGGAATTTTAGGCTTATTTTAGCTAGGGGCCAATAGCTAAAGTATAGGGTGTGACCCCACAACAGTCCAATCTGGTCTTTTAATATCTAAGTCATAAACTTAGGGTTAACTACCCTATTCATGTTTCATTTCTTGTCTTAGGGTTAATTACCCTGTTAAAATTTCATTTCCTTGTGAATAGTCTTTACAAATGATTTACCTTGAAATCATACCTTTATAAAACAAGAAAATCATATACTTTGCTTTAATCAAAATACTTATGCCATGATATATATTTTACACAAAACATTGTTGATGAAACCTTATTAATGGGATTATCTATCCCTTCAAAGTAAGTTAAAACCCTTTTTAACTTAAAAGATTATAGGGCATGAAGCCAAGGTAAAACCTTCAAAACCCTTGTTTAAAAATTTAAACAATGCTTTTCGAAATCATTGAGAACAACCCTTTCGAAAGTTTTACTTAAACCTTAGGCAGCCTCTTTTAAAGCCATTTAAATTTGTCATTCGAAATCATCGAAAACTCTCCATTCAAATACTCACAATAAACCTTTCGAAAACATTGGGTTCAAGTGAAGAATCGTGGAAACGTTGCTTCGAAACCTTTAATAATTATTCCTTTTGAAACCACTGGATTTAACCTTTAATATAACTATGGGTCATGAAGAACTAGGGCGAAAGAATTACTTTCGAAAGCATTTATTCGAAGTAAAAGAGAGAGGATAATTTCGAAACCCCCTTTCGAAATCATTACCTCTAAAACCATTTAAAATAGCTACAGGACCCTTTCGAAAGCATTGAGAAGGCAGTTTCAAAGCACAAAGGCGAAAGAAACTTTTTAAAACCATTGTTTTAAGGTTATAAAGAAAAGCGGCCAAAACTAGTTCGAAAGATAAGAATGAGGCCGCATGGGTTTTATTTTCTCGAAAGCTTCTTTTATAATGTAAAGATGGAAACTCATTCGAAAGCTCTTTTATATAAATAGAGGCAAGTTAATTAAGTCGAAAGCTAACTCCAACCCCTTCAAAAGCATCATATATTAAATAGAAATAGTTCAAAGTTAATAAGAGTACCTTCTACCCTTTCGAAAGCAAGGTTTCGACACTGTACCTTTAGCCTTTCTCCAATTCATCACGTATCAATTGTTTGATACCATGCGCATTGATTTCGAATGAGTTTGGTGTAGGTATGGTGTAAAAAGCCAACAGATGGAAGTGGCGAAGCAGTATATCCAAGCAAAACTGATTTTTAGCCTTTAAAAGTAATTTATTGTCACCTAAGCTTCCCTATTTGTCAAAACATAATCGGTTGCCATTCCTTTAAGTGCCGTCGAACTCAAAATTATTAATTAAAATCTTTAATAAATATGCCCTTCCCCTTGGTAAAAACATATAAAACATTTAAGTCCCTTAGCATAAATAATTTTATTATCATAATAAAATATTTGGGAAAATTCCCCAAAAATTACCATAAATCACTTCTAATATGTTTTCTAACATATTTACCCAAAATCAACATATATTTGCCGTAATTAATTTAAATCCAATTTTCACTATTTTCTTTCATAGAAAATTCATAACAAATCCATAGTAACTTGGAAAATTATGAAACTTGAAACCCACTTTATAAATAATGTTTTCGACCACATATTAAAAAGCAAGTCATTTGGATGTCAATTAATAGGTTTTTCAAATCTAAGCTCTTCCTAAAATCTATGTGAAGCAACATAAATCATTAATAAGCATATATATATATATATATATATTCATTTAAACAATCATATCTTGGTATATTATTTACAAAATTAATTCGGGTATAACTAGAAACTGAAATCAATAAAAATGAGATGTATGATCATTATTCACCTTAGGTTGGTGTTAAGAAGGCTGAGATTTGCCCTTTGCTTAATTCTGTCAAGCTTTCTACTTGATTCCAAGCTTTTCTTTCTTTGATTTCTCTTAATGGTGGCCAGCCAAGCTTATAAGTATTTTGGTTTTGTTTGCAAATATTGAAAGTGAATAAGGAATGAAGATAAAAAGTGTTTAGGATATAAGAAAACGGTCTATTCCTATTTTGTCCTTATCATATTCCTTATATTTACTCCATTTTAATTCTCTTTGGCTTATAGATTCATTAAGGCATGGCCCCTTTATTGGTTAATAAATCTCAATCCCTTAACCATCTACACTATTTTATTTTATTTATCTAATTAAATGTCCTAAATAATGTTAGTCAAAATTAGGGTCATTACATTATGTAATTTAGAGACTGTTATCCCTTATTTATAATGTTGGCTTTAATTTGGCCCTTCAACAAATTAGAATTGCCTCGGTATCTGCACTAATAGCATGACAATTATACCTATAAGCCTTTTAATTCATAATTTGATGTTTTTAATTAGGCTTTACCCCAGAATATCACAATACATTTTATTTTACGTACGTGGCCCACATATGTTGAAATTTTCCAACAATCTCCTCCAGGCCATATATGTAATAACCTTATAAATGTGTATACTTTATGGGCTCCATAATTTTCTATTTACAACATAAGGTATTTCTGAAACAATCTCGTCCATTAACTATGCCGGCAAAGGATCAAAGCGGCTTTCGTTACTCTAGCGTAACTAATCCCATTAATGGTCACATATACCAACATAGTCAAACGACATAGATCAATCATGGATGCAAAGCATGGAAATTATATGAGATGTGATCTACACATGTACATTTCCAACTGGTGCTACTTTAGTGAGATCAAAACGTTCGATATTTGAACAATCTTGAGTGCAAACAAACCTTATTACTTTATTCCTGATCAGAAAAAAGAAACTGATATATATATATATATATATATATATATGTTACGAAAGTGTAGACCAATGTGTCATATGATAGTACCAACTACAAACTCCCCTTGAACCAAGATATTCTACATAAAAGTTACACCAATTAAGCAAGATGCTCATGAATGACCTTGGGTGATAATCCTTTCATAAGCGAATCCGCCACAATAGAGTTTGTTACAATATGCTCTATGAATTACAATCTATTTTACACTCTCCCCTTATTAGAAAATGATATGTTGTTCATTGTCACAATATTACTTTAATGTTCTTTCAGTTTTTTTATTCAATAGTCCATAACTTTATGACAAAATTTTACAATTATTTTCCGTCATTGGATGCCCTATAACATAAAATAGTAAAGAAGGCTATAAGTGTCGGTATGAAAACTTTCCTTATATAGCTTCATCCAAAAAACAATAACAACAACAATACTACTACTATTATTATCTGAAGTGGATCTTTTTGTACCGTTAACATCCAAAATATACAGATTGTAATAAATTATAATCTCCAACCAGTTCGATCTTTTATCTTGAGCATATAATTCTTTTATTCATTAAAGATATCGTAACCATTTTGATTACTTACCATCGATCCACTTTCAATGTCAGTAAGATATCTATCAAATAAACATGCAATATCCTTATGTGCATATGCCTTAACATGCATTAAACTCCACACCACAAATGCATGAAGAATCTTTTGCATTTCTTTAGCTATAAGGATGTTCTTATATTACTATATAAGACAACATTTGTCTATTTTGGAAAAAGAGAATCGATTGATTCATAGTTTGCATACCAGATCCTTTTTCTCTCTCATTATTTGCCTAGCCCTTTTGTGACAATTGAGATATCACTCCATGAACAATAATGGTGTATTTGAATCCTTATTACAAAAGAATAATTCATAAGTGGTTTTCTTAAGTTGTTTCATCAATGTCTCCATTAAGAAACACGATATAATATCCTTCCGATATTGCTTAAAATCATGATATAAAACAAGTTTCAAAATAATTTTAAAGTGTCTTTTAGTAAAACCAAAGAGAAAGTCTCTCTGAAAATAAAACATTGTTTTCCTTTTGAGTGTAGTCTTTTCTAATGAGCCAAATTCTGGGACTCCAGATCCCCTCCTCGATCTATTCAACTGCGAGCTTATAATGCAATCACATTCTCTGGTCCAATTGCTATTTTTGATCAAATATTTCATCATGAAAGAGTCCTACGAATCAAGGTGGGTTTTCAGGTTCTCTTCTCTGTAGGATCTAGATTAACCCTAGAGGGGGGGGGGGTGAATAGGGTTATAGCAAATTTTCTCGATTTAAACACAGAAACAAACTGTAGAAATAAATATGCTGAAAAGTAAATCACACACAAAATTTACCCAGCTTCGGCAACCCCTGCCTACTGCTGCATTCCCAGATTTCTATTAGAATTAAACAATATCCCGCTTACAAACACTCTAACAGACTCGCAAACCCTTGCTCCCGCTTACAAACACTCTAATAGACTCGCACCCCCTGCTCCGCCTATAGAGTTTTGAAAACTCGCAAACTTTGTTCCCGCCTATAGAGTTTTGCAAACTCGCACACCCTGCTCACTGAACTAATTCTAACTAAACAATCTGACACTACCTACAACCTAGGTGGTGATTTACCAAGACTTGATTCGAAAAGAAAAAACAACTAAATAAAAAAAAACAACTTTAAACTTGATAAACAAAAAAACCCCTTTTAAAAATTAAACCCTAAATAAAATAAAACAAAAGCCTCTTTTAAAAATAAAGGCCGGCTCTCTTGTTTTCTTCCACACATCCACTTCTTTGGCTTGTGAAAATAATGTCAGCCAATCCTCTTTCTGAAATTAGGGTTTTGCGGCTCTCTGATGATCGATGGTTTGCTTTGCTTCTCTGTTGATCGATGATTGTTGCTTTGGTATGTAATTTGTGCTTTTGCTTCTTTTGATTTTTCATACTTGAACTCAATCGTTATTTTTGCACACGATGTCGATGATGAATTTGGATTTTAATACTTCGACTTGGTACCAATTGCCGATGATGACGTTTGGGTTTATATTTGGATTTGATTGAATTTTCTACACACTTGATGATGATTTGCGGGTTGGTATTTATATGAATTCCTATACCCTAATCAAATCGATACTTTCCTAAATTATTTGATTTCCTGATATAGCTACACCTTGATACGCACGGCATTGTTTGTGCAGCGTTCGATTTAAACTTGATTCATACGACAATTTTTTTTGACTTTTTCAAAGATACGAATTTGACTATTTCAAATTGTACACACACTTGTTTTCTAACTTTGATTTTGCATCTTGATCATCACGGCACTGTTTGGATTTCGTGAATCATGTCCACGGCTTCAACTTCTCACTGTAAGTTGACTGTGGTTTTTGTTGACTTTGGTTACACCAATCATTATCTTATTATCCATGGCTTCAATGTTTACAGTGTTCATCTCTGTTTTTGCTGTAGTCATTTGTTCACTTCAGTGTTCATAGTTGCACATACTTATTTGAGTTTGCATTGGTGCATTGCCTTACTGAATTTGGTCGAGACTTGTTTCTTTGATGTGTTTCAATTGGCTTGACTGTGTTGGTCCAATTTCACCATGCATTGTTTCACTTGTAGTTTATGGCCTTGCGTCATTATGCAGTCTTTATTAGCTCGTGTACCTGAACTTGATTCACTTGGTCATCTTGTATTTTTGCATTGCCCTTGTGTTGCTCACCATGTTGCAACTGCTTGTTGTATGTTCATGCTTGTGACATTGAACCATACTGTTACCTGTACTTGTACAACTCTGGTTATTCTTGTACAACTTCATTGTGGCTTGTACATGCTGTATTGTCTGGTCTTTGTTTGCTTGGTGGCATTTCTTTATGGTCTATAATGTGCATATGAACTTGGTCATGTTGCTTGAGTCACTTCATATACATGTGTGTCTGTTCGAGTTCATTCATTCTGTATTGTTTCACTTGATGTTGTTGATCTGACTTGAACTTTTCTTGAGTCTGTAATGTTCATTTGAGGTGTGTCTGACCATGTTGCTGGCTGTTACTTACTTGGTGCATTGTGTAGTTGTACTGCACTGTTGCCTTGAGTTTCACTGCCATACTTGTTGTTGCCAGTTTGCCTTGTATCATTTTGCTCTTTGATCTGGTCATTGCTTGCATCAGTGGTCTTTGCATCCATTCATGTTGATTTTTGAAATTTCACTTGCGTTGAATCCAGTTTCAAAAACTCGGGTTTGACCTTGTGCTCGTGTTGTGATTTTGAATATATTGCACGTGAGTTGAACCCGGCTTTTCATTTGGGTTTGACCTGTGCTCACCGGTCCCTGTAGCATTATCAAGTGTATATCGACGTGCACGGCCTTGTGGCATGTACAGTGATACACTGTGCATGTCACACTGTTCGTGTGTGATGAATTCAAATGTGAATGATGACGAACAACCCAAATAACTGAGGCAAAGCATATTTTCAAATATCATATTTCATTTTATATTGCAAAAATATTTCATTTTCAATTTTACTGCGTTAGTGAATATTTTTTGCAGATTGCTCAGATGCCGGAATCAGACTGGAATGCAGTTGAAGACAAAATACGAGTTTGAGTGATATGTAGTGAGGTTATTAATGTAAAAATAATTGTGATGTAATCAAAATCGTATATGTATAGTGAGTGCTTGAATTTGTACTATTCAAGATTGTAATAAATATTTGTTTGAATAAAATTTCTGTTTGAATTCAAATTCTGTGTAACTTATTCTGTTTGAATTCAAATCCTGTGTAATTTATTTTATTCAACAAATATTTATTTAATCTATGAAAAACAAAATAGTACATTACCAAATACATTTAAATGAATATATATATGTTTATTATCATCAAACAAAAACATATAAGCGCATATTCATACAATCTCCCCCTTTTGATGATAACAAACATATATTTAAGATTTTGACCGTGTTAAATGTATTTGATCAATGATATACTCTAATTGCTCCCCCTATTTAAATGCTTCCTCTCTACATGATGCTCCCCCTATATATATGCATGTAAATAGAAATTTATAAATGAGCCTAGATGCAAATGGAAAAATTATTTGACCTTTGCTTGATTTTATTTGACAAAATCTTAACTTTTCTCTCTCCCTTTTGTTATCAGCAAAAGAATAACACTGTTAGAGAAAAAGAGAGATAAAGTGATCAATATTAATCCAACATTAAACTCAAATTGAATATAAATATTAAACTTCAATAAAAATCAAACAAAAATCGTAACTACCCTTGTTGGGCGCATATTCCACTTTTAGAAGGAATGGAAATGATGTTCTAATATAAAATCATACAATTGTATCAACTTGTGGTACATTTATATCAGGAATTTGAATATCTACTAATCATGCATAACCGTTAGGACTTTTAAATGAGATTAGTAGTATTCCAATTTAATTTTAAAAAATGAAATCAAGCATCTTCTAACCACGCATGACCGTGAGGACTTTTAAATGGGATTAGAATCAACTTGTCTATTTAATCAATTAATTTTGATATGCGTTCCATACATGCATAACCATAAGGACTTTTAAATGAGTATGGAAGCACATAATCAAAAATCCAAGTAATTCACTCATGCATAACCGTGAGGACTTTTAAATGAGACCGAATACCTTGGATATTTATTTATTTTTATAAAAAAATATGAAATGAAAAACAAATGATCCCTGATTATAGTACCACATATCGACCAACTATATTTAAGTTTTGATGAACAATGGTCGATAGAAATATGATAGATATAGAAATGGTCATGGAATCTTTACCCAACAAAAAGTTTTATAATTCTTGTTTAAATTCCTAAAGAAATTTTCAAAATATACCCTTTTGAGTAATGTATGTTAAATATCAACACTTATCACCTTTTCAATCACTGTTTATCCTTTTGATAATTAGTAGGGAGTCGGATTAGTCAAAAATTTGTCATTTAAAATCAAATAAAAATGACTAATCTGAAAATATGGTCAAACATGATTTTCTCGAAGGGGTTATATGGAAATTTTTTTTGCTATTTGAAAATTATTTAAAATGAAAAATATGCAGATATTTTCTTTGAAAAACGATGCAGTTACTAAATGTTTCAAAAATTAATCACGTTCCACTAGTAATTTTTCTTTCAACTAGATTACCAGTATGATCTGCATCTGAATTTCTTTTTCACTCCAAAATATCACTAATTAAATTTGATAGACCAGACCATGAAGTGTGTATGAAAACTCAAACTCACAAATTTTGAACAGCATTTAAATTTAAATTGAAGCCATGTAAATAATCAGAAAACCGTGAATATAGAGTTAGCCGAAAAAAATATTATCATCCAAGAAAACATTATGTTTAATCCAAACATATATGTAAGAAGTAATTCAAAAAATGTAATTGGCTAACTATGTCGAACAAGTCTGGATCAAAATCATCTTCTTTACATCATCTCAAGATTGGCTGATTTCATTCAGAATACGGTGCAAATTATCACATTTAATATATCGTTCAAATATATATACCTTCACCTGTTTTACCTTTACGATAATTTTTCATGATTGCCCATTGTGATTCTGTCACCTTTGTATTAGGCTAAGGAACTTTGCTTTGTTGCTCGTTGTGTTTCTGGAACAGCCAAAATCCCAAGAACACTGTTGTTGTTCCATAGTCTGCCACCATACCTACATGATGAAAGATTTTTGTGACCTATTTGTTTTTATAGGTCCATGATTGTTAGTGGCTGAAGCATTGTGAATAAACACACCCTTTGTTTAGTCCTTTCATTCTTGTTCCAATAGACATGAAATTTATTTGTAGAATTCTTAGGAACCCAAACTTGTATAAATTTTGTGTTCTTGTTCCTACGACTACAATTTCCAACACGATGTCCAATTATTTCACATCTATCAAAGACACTCTCACCTTTTGCATTACCATCAACTTGTGTTTTCCCAAAACCTAGTCCTTTTCTGTTGTTAGCAAAAATTTGATTTCCCAATAACATGTTGAATGATTTTTCTCCTCTTGAAAAGTTATTCAAAGATTTCTCAAGATTTTGGACTTTGGTTTTTAGTGTTGTGTTTTTAGTGACAAGTGAGGTGCATCTATTTATAAAATCCTTTTTCCTAGTGTCAATGATTTCCTTAAGACTCAAGTTTTCTTTTTCAAGATTCTCAGAGCTATTCTTAAGTCTTGATAATTCTGAATCTAAACTTTTACATTTTTTACATTCTAGGTTTTGAATATTTTCAAGTTCAGTTTCTAACCTAAAATTTTCACGAGCAAGTTCTCTCCTATCAGATTTCGGTTTTTCAATTTTAGATTCAAGAGTATCAACTACTTTAGTGAGATCAAGACACATAAAAAAAGTTCTTTATAAGTATAGTCACCTTCCTCACTAGATTCCTCTGAGCTTGCTTCTGAATCTGATTTTGGCACAAGACACAAGTTAGCCTCCTCTGAGCTACTATTCGAAACTTCCTCTCCTTCTTCATCATCTCAAGTTGCTGCAAAGGCCTTTTTCTTCTTTTTCTTTCCTTGGCCGTATTTGAGAAGTGGGTATTGTTGTTTAAAGTGGCCAGGCTTGTTGCAGTTATAGCATGTCAATTCATTGTCGGAATTGTTAGACTCTCTTGACCTATTACCAGATGTTTTCTTCTTGCTTGGCTTGAATCTTGACCATTTTCTAAGATTATTGACAGCCATTGCAAGCTCTTCAATCGGATCTTCTTCTTCATCATCGCTCTCTTCTTTGCTCTTTAAGGCAATAGTCTTCTTCTTTGGTTCGGAGTTGTTGCGTTCCTCCTTTGCTTTTAGCTCAAGCTCATATGTCATCAAGTTGCCAATCAACTCCTCCATGCTTAGTTTATTCAGATCTTTCGATTCTTGTATTGCCGTGACTTTTGCCTCAAAGTTCATCGGTAAGACTCATAGCACCTTCCTCACAAGCTCTACCTCAGTGAATACCTTCCCAAGCGCTCTAGCGTTGTACACCAAAGTTGAAAAGCATCCAAACATGTCCTTTATGCTCTCGCCTTTGTCCATCACAAAGTTCTCGTATTCATTGCTGAATAAGGCTAGACGAGACTCCTTGACTTGAGAAGTTCCTTCATGTGTTACCTCCAAGGTATGCCAAATTTCCTGTGCTGTTTTACAATGAGAAATTCTATTAAATTCATTCTTATCAAGAGCACAGATTAAAGCATTCATGGCTTTAGCATTTGTAGTTTTTAATTTCTTATCGTTAGCATCCCACCTATCCCTAGGTTTAGGAATCTCAGTATCACCAACAGCTATAGTGGGAGATTTATAGCCAGTTTCAATAATATCCCAAACATCATAATCAACAGAACTAAGATAAATGCCCATCCTAACCTTCCAATAAACATAATCACTCTTATTAAACATGGGTGGCCTAACAATAGATTGCCCTCAGAAAAAGCATTATTTGATGAATTCATGACCCTAGAGTTAAAGAAAAATACCGTGCGCTGATACCACTTGTAGGATCTAGATTAACCCTAGAGGGGGAGGGGGGGAGGGTTGAATAGGGTTATAGCAAATTTTCTCGATTTAAACACAGAAACAAACTGCAGAAATAAATATGCTGAAAGGTAAATCATACACATAATTTACCCAGCTTTGGCAACCCCTACCTACTGCGGCATTCCCAGATTTCTATTAGAATTAAACAGTATCCCGCTTACAAACACTCTAACAGACTCGCAAACCCTTGCTCCCGCTTACAAACACTCTACTAGACTCGCACCCCCTGCTCCGCCTATAGAGTTTTGAAAACTCGCAAACACTGCTCCTGCCTATAGAGTTTTGCAAACTCGCACACCCTGCTCACTGAACTAATTCTAACTAGACAATCTGACACTACCTACAACCTAGGTGGTGATTTACCAAGACTTGATTCGAAAAGAAAAAACAACTAAATAAAAAAAAACAACTTTAAACTTGATAAACAAAAAAACCCCTTTTAAAAATTAAACCCTAAATAAAATAAAACAAAAGCCCCTTTTAAAAATAAATGCCGGCTCTCTTGTTTTCTTCCACCCGATCCACTTCTCTGGCTTGTGAAAATAATGTCAGCCAATCCTCTTTCCGAAAATAGGGTTTTGCGACTCTCTGATGATCGATGGTTTGCTTTGCTTCTCTGTTGATCGATGGTTGTTGCTTCGGTATGTAATTTGTGCTTTTGCTTCTTCTGATTTTTCATACTTGAACTCAATCGTTCTTTTTGCACACGATGTCGATGATGAATTTGGATTTTAATACTTCGACTTGGTACCAATTGCCGATGATGACGTTTGGGTTTATATTTGGATTTGATTGAATTTTCTACACACTTGATGATGATTTGTGGGTTGGTATTTATATGAATTCCTATACCCTAATCAAATCGATACTTTCCTAAATTATTTGATTTCCTGATATAGCTACACCTTGATACGCACGACCTTGTTTGTGCAGCGTTCGATTTAAACTTGATTCATACGGCAATTTGTTTTGACTTTTTCAAAGATACGAATTTGACTTTTTCAAATTGTACACACACTTGTTTTCTACTTTGATTTTGCGTCTTGATCATCACGACACTTTTTTGATTTCGTGAATCATATCCACGGCTTCAACTTCTCACTGTAAATTTACTGTGGTTTTTGTTGACTTTGGTTACACCAATCATTATCTTATTATCCATGGCTTCAATGTTTACAGTGTTCATTCTCTGTTTTTGCTGTAGTCATTTGTTCACTTCAGTGTTCACAGTTGCACATACTTTTTTGAGTTTGCATTGGTGCATTGCCTTACTGAATTTTGTCGAGACTTGTTTCTTTGATGTGTTTCATTTGGCTTGACTGTGTTGATCCAATTTCATCATGCATTGTTTCACTTGTAGTCTCTGGCCTTGCATCATTATGCAGTCTTCATTAGCTCTTGTACCTGAACTTGATTCACTTGGTCATCTTGTATTTGTGCATTGCCCTTGTGTTGCTCACCATGTTGCAACTGCTTGTTGTATGTTCATGCTTGTGACATTGAACCATACTGTTACCTGTACTTGTACAACTCTGGTTATTCTTGTGCAACTTCATTATGGCTTGTACATACTGTATTGTCTGGTCTTTTTTTGCTTGGTGGCATTTCTTTATGGTGTGCACTGTGCATATGAACTTGGTCATGTTGCTTGAGTCACTTCATATACATGTGTGTCTGTTCGAGTTCATTCATTCTGTATTGTTTCACTTGATGTTGTTGATCTGACTTGAACTTTTCTTGAGTCTGTAGTGTTCATTTGAGGTGTTTCTGACCATGTTGCTAGCTGTTACTTACTTGGTGCATTGTGAAGTTGTACTGCACTGTTGCCTTGAGTTTCACTGCCATACTTGTTGTTGCCAATTTGCCTTGTATCATTTTTCTCTTTGATCTGGTCATTGCTTGCATCACTGGTTTTTGCATCCATTCATGTTGATTTTTGAAATTTCACTTGCGTTGAATCCAGTTTCAAAAACTCGGGTTTGACCTTGTGCTCGTGTTGTGATTTTGAATATATTGCACGTGAGTTGAACCCGGCTTTTCATTTGGGTTTAACCTGTGCTCACCTGTCCCTGTAGCATTATCAAGTGTATATCGACGTGCACGGCCTTGTGGCATGTACAGTGATACACCGTGCATGTCACACTGTTCGTGTGTGATGAATTCAAATGTGAATGATAACGAACAACCCAAATAACTGAGGCAAATCATATTTTCAAAAATCATATTTCATTTTATATTGCAAAAATATTTCGTTTTCAATTTTACTGCATTAGTGAATATTTTTGCAGATTGCTCAGATGCCGGAATCAGACTGGAATGCAGTTGAAGACAAAATACGAGTGTGAGTGATATGTAGTAAGGTTATTAATGTAAAAATAACTGTGATATAATCAAAATTGTATATGTGTAGTGAGAGCTTGAATTTGTACTATTCAAGATTGTAATAAATATTTGTTTGAATAAAATTTCTGTTTGAATTCAAATTCTGTGTAACTTATTCTGTTTGAATTCAAATCCTGTGTAATTTATTTTATTCAACAAATATTTATTTAATCTATGAAAAACAAAATAGTACATTACCAAATACATTTAAATTATATATGTTTATTAACATCAAACAAAAACATATAAGCGCATATTCATACATTCTCTTGTCTATTTCTAGTATCTTTTATTTTTTGGGAAAAAATTTGTCGATTGCTAATAGGGCATCGAAATCCCTATCCCCATCCTCAGAAACGAAATATAGGGCCGAGGGGAATGTCTTCTAGTGAGAGGAGTCTTTTTTCTTTAATTGACTAGAGGCACTTCCTTCCATGCCTACCTCTCTTGGTTTCCTACTTTTAGGGCTAGTTCTCTAGCCCACTTGTCGGATTTATAAATCATTATTTTCCTTTTGAGTGCCGTCTTTTCTTTAATGAGCCTCATACCTTTCCACATTATTTACTTAATCCCTTTTTTCTGAATAGTTATCCATATCTAATGATTTTATTACCTTGGGGTGACGGAAAGGATCCCAAACTTTGTTATCCTTATAGATTTACATGATATATTCATATCTTAAATCCACATTTCAAACCAGTACCTTGTATGGATTGACGTAAGTCTAAAGAATCACTTCATATATCTAATATTTTTCTTTATGAAGAAATAATACATTATCATCCGAAATAGTATTTCTTTCTTTTCAAGTGGATTTTCTTAGCGACCTTTCACTTTGAGGTTGTTGAATTTGTTTTCTTGAAACAGTAACCTTAACTTGAAGAAAATTTGTTTAACACTGTCTGATTATGGTTCCTAATTTACTTCTTCTTAATAAAATTAAACAAATAATATATATTATCCGAAGAATTAATTGTAGTTTAATCAAAGATAATGATTCTTTTTAAGATAATGATCCATACTATATTTCTCTTTCCAAACTCAAATCCTAAAAAACTATTGCATTTCTCGTCTTAAAAATTTTCCTTAGGGGTTCATAAAACAATAACTTTTAAGTCACTAAGAATATCAATAAAGCATAGTCTCTCTTTAATGCTTCAGCCAAGAATTATTTAGTAAGCTGAAACAAATAATCATACTAACCATCAAATCAAAATTTGAGGCTTCATTATGAAAGGTATTCAACGTATTTAGATATATGCCATATTTTAAACGTTAGGATTTTTAATTCCAACATTGTTTGAATTTATTCATAAATCAATCTTGTTATTTCTAAATGACAGTAATAACCTAGTTTTTTCATATTAGAAATAGAAAACTAAAATATGTTTAATTGACATCATAACGTAAACATCATATAAATCTAGACAATATAATTAAAATCTCAATAATAACTTAAAAATACCTAGTATGCTTTACTTTATGTGTCTGTATATCTCATCAAAGAAACAACTATAAATATATTTATATGTTACTAGATGTAACATCCCCCTTTTGTACGCTTTAAATCGACGATAAATCACACACGTCAGACTTAAACCATATAGAAGGGCGGATTGGTATGGGGTAAATAAGAAAAAGTAGAGAAGAAAAAAACAACTATAGAATCTTGCAGCGGAACGATAAAATATAATAATCAAATATACAGTTTATAAAGCTGTTTTACAAAATATTCGATTATACTTATACAACATATATCAGAGTTATACATACCATAGAATAATAATTTATGCAGCTGTGACGACCCGGAATTTTAGGCAATATCAATTTAATAATCTGTACTAATAATTAAATTGATTTGATAATTTTTCTTTATAATTTTAATTTAAATTGGTAAATTTAATCTTTTTAAGGTTAATAAATTTTAATCTGGTAATTTTTATCAATATCTTTTTAACAATTTAAAATTGATAAGAATGATTTTTCAAAGCTAATAAATTTTTATTCTATTTATAATATATATTTGATATATGTTGTGAATAGAAAGACATTTTGTTTTAAATAAAAGATAAATTTTCAAATTGTAATATATATGTATGTATATGTTATAATTTGGAATTATTTTGAAATTTAATTTAATCTATTAATAATTTATATATGTATGGATTGTAAATTAAAGCTTTGTTTTAAAATTAATATTTTTCAAAAGATAATTTAAAGATTAATTCAATTGTTTTCAAAATATAAGATAATTATTTATTTTAAAATATGATAGTTAAAGGATTTAATCAAAGTTTTATTTTTGTTTTCTTTAAAGTGTTTAAATTTAAATGGTTATAAAAATACATGTATAAAGATTTATTTATATTATAATTAGTTTTAGAATATTTTCTTTTAACGGTAAACTTATATTTAGTAATTTAGTGAATTTAATAAGTAATCTTATATTAATATTTAAATTTAATAAAAATTTATATAAAAATATTTAAGAAACATGTATAACTATTTTAAGTCATTCTAACAACACATGTAAGAAAATTAAGCTATATAGTGACAAATGTAAGAATGTAAACAAGTGTCTTCATTTTAGAATTTACTTTCTTTAAATTTTTAATAAGACCATAACATAATTCATTTCATCTCTTCTTCCTATCTACAATCTACTCTCCTATTCTCAGCTGAAACAAAGAAAAATCTTCAAAATCAAAATCTTGTAAAAAACTTCTCAAACCTGAAATTAGAAATCAAAACCAAAAGCAAAGATAAAATCTGAGAAGTAAAATTTGCAAATTAAAATTGCAACTTCAACCTACATGTCAAAAGGAAGTTCAGACCTGTTCAACATCTTTAATACATCAATTTGAGGGATGCATTAGGATTTAAACAGCAAGTTTAAATCATCAAATTGGAGACATGCAGTAGGATTTCATAATCAAAAGCATTTTCTAGATTTTATGTTCAAAAGCCTGGAAGAATTCTAAAACCTGCTCTCTGCTCTGCAGAATTAATATGTGAGTATTTTTTTTTTTTTTTAAAAACAGTTTTAGTTTAACCTATATTTGAATGATGATGCATGAAAATGAATTTTGTTTTGATAATGAATATTATTACATGAATATTGTTAAGTTGTATGTTGTAAGTGTGAAATTACCAGGTATTCAAATGACAGTAAATATTTACTCTCTGTTGAATGTTTTTTTGAAGTTGTTCCTTAGGAAAATGCAAAAACCTTCAATCTATACCTTATTTGATCTTGATATACGAATGAAAATTGTTTGTTAATGTTTAATGGTAATTTTAAAAGTGGTTTGTGTAATTTTTAGTTTACAAATAATTTTAAAAATAAGAATTGCAGTAAAAATACCGATACACATGAAAATTCAACAACCTTAATTTCTGATTTGGATTACATGAATAAATTAGTGGGTATAAATCATGATTTTTAATACATGTTTCATGATTTTTAGTTTGATGAATCATGAGAATTTGGGGTTTGTTCGAAGTTGGGGTTTCGGTGAATTGCCGTAGATCGGCGTGACGATTTGAGCTAGAATCTTCATTGGAGCTTGTTTGTATGTTTTGGATGATGGGAAAATTGCAATTGATTTTTTTAATTGCTGAATTGTTCGAATTCGAACGATTTAGGGTTTTAACTTGCTTTTGTTTCGGTTGGGCTGTAGGGGCATTCGTGGCTTGGTAAGTGGAATGGAATGTGTCGTGAGGGGTGAGAATTGTTCGGCGAAGCATAGCGTTTCTATAGTAGCATCGGCGAGGTTCATCGGCGTTAGGTTCGTCAGCCGTGGGTGGTTTTGGGTTATGGCAGCTGCAGTTTTTCGTGCTTTAGGGTCGAATTTCGTTTTGGTGATGGATTGTTGGATCTGGGTTGAGGAACGAGTTGTCGAGGTCGCGTGTGATGGTTGTTGATGGTTGCAACGACCGTCGCCTGGCCGGAGGCAGTGGTGTATGTGCACCATGCACGTTTATGGTTGCACTGGAATATTGGTTAGGGAAGACGAGTTTCTTCTCGGGTTGTAGTTCGTGCTAGCATAGTGATTGACTCAAAGTTGATGTGTGCTGGGTTGCTTGGGGACAAGCTCGTTCAGTGTTCGACTCGAGATTTTAGTCGCGTGTTTTTCTGGTTAGTGCTGTGAAGTGGTAGGTTGCATAATATGCTTGAGTTTGAATAAATGAAGGTAAGTTTAAAATTATAAACAAGCTTTATAAAAGCAAACAAAATTTAAAACTTGTGTTTTGAAATAAAATTAATCAAACTTTTTTAAAAAAGGTGTTAATTGAATTTATTTTAAATTTAAATTTGGTTAAAATGATTCTTTTTGAAAGTAATTTAATTTAATTTTGAATGTTAATTTTAAAGAAGAATGTTTTGAATTTAAACATTGAATCAAAGTTTTATGCAAAATTTTAAAGTAATGTTTAAAAACTTAAGTTTTAAACTTTATTGAAAATGAATAAGTTTGAACTAGGTAAAGTGTTTTAAATTTGAAATTGATTTCTAAATGCTTTATTTTCAAATAAAGTTTAAGTTATAATTTTGTAAACCAAATAGAATAATTTGTTTTTAAGTTATTAAAATTTGATTAATTTCAAAATAATTTATTTATGAAGATAAATATGGTTAATTTATCTTTGTTATGAACTTAAAAACTCTTAATTAAATTTGATTTATTAATAAGTAAAAGACTTATTAAGATAAATGTTTTTCTTAATTAATTAAGGATTTTTAAATATAAGATGTTAATTAATTATTTAATTAATTTTAAATGATTAGTTAAATGTTTATTTAATTTTTAAAAATCACTTAATTATAAATTAATTAAGTATAATTACTTAATGAAGTAATTAATGGATAATTAATTGAATGTAATTAATGGAAGTAATTACTTATGGAAGTAATTAGTGGAAAATTACTCATGGAGTAATTAAATGGAAGTAATTAATGGATAATCACATGATGTTATTAATTAAGAAATTGATTAATATAATTGTTTTAAAGTTAATTAATTATGGAGTAATTAATTAATCAATGAATTAAGAATTATTTAATGATGGAATTAATTATTTGTTAAGTAATTAATTAAGAGAGTAATCAAGATTTATTAATGGAAGTAATTAGAAGATAATTTCTTATGTAAGTAATTAGGGGTTAATTACTTAGTTAATTTTAATTAATTACTGTAATTAATTAATTAATTAATTAATGTGATTATTTTAAGATTAATTACTAAAGGTAATTAATTCAAATGTAATTAATTAATAAAGTAATTAATTAAGGATTATTTATTAATTCAATTAATTAATTGATTACTTAATGAAGTTATTAAAGATCAATTAATTAGATTTATTAATCAAAGGGTTAATGTAATTAATTGAGAAGTTAATTAATTAAGATAAGTAATTACAAGTTGTTAATTACTATTTATAATTAATGAGATAATTAATTAAAAGTTAATTATTTAATTAATTTAAAGGAATTATTAATTAATGAGGATCATTTTTTAATATAATTAATGAATTAATCAAGGTTGATTAATAAAAGTAATTAATTTAAGTTTGATTAATTATTGTAATTAATTGAGGTTTAATGTAATTAGTCATAGTTAATTAATAAATGGAAGTAAATGAAGGATCATTAATTATTGTAATTAATGATGGTAATTAAAGGTTAATTACTGTATATGGTTAAGGATAATTACTTGAAAGTAATTAGAAGATAATTAATTAAAGGAGATTAATTAAAAAGATCATTAAGAGATGATTAATTTATTTATTTGGAATAAATTAAATGAAGAAGGATTAATGTAATCCAATTGATTTAGAGTTAATCAATCTGTTTATGGATGATTGATTGATATTGATTGATTACTATTGGATGATTGATATTGGGTGATTGGTTGATACTGGATGATTTGGATATCTATGGTATGTGATATGCTGCTTTGTGAGATGAATGTTTAATATGAATTATCTATTGTGATAATGTGATTCATCTATCTGTTTATATCATCCTGAATATAAGTTAATTGTTTGAAACCCTCAAACAACTTGGACATTAAAATGGCGTTAGGTTTCGGTGAGACCGGGATCGGGTTTTCCATATTTGGATATCCGAAAACCACATTGATCCAAATTAAACGTTAGGTCGTGAATCCAAGTGGAGCTTAGTGAAGACTCGAGGTGTTAGAACTATTCGTCGGTATAACTCTGGGGGTGATTCCGTGATGAGTTTGACGGAAATAGTACTTATGGATTCGAGATGGTGATTCAAAGTGCAAGGGCTATGGTCGTTGACTCCGAGGGTGATTGCAAAATGAGTGCAACGAGATAGTGCCTTCGGTTTCGTTCGAACCCGGAAAGAACTTGTATGGATTAAATGCTTTCAGAACATCGTCAGGTGGACGATGAGCATTCTAAGATAGATATGTTCTATAAAGGTAATCGCAGCCTCAAGCCTCATCAACCGGGAATGGCTAAAATAGGGGAGGTGCAGCAAGGCTAGGTGGGTAGCACCCATTTCAGGGCGAGGACATTCCTGTCTAGATGTCCCTTTATTTCGGCTTAGTGGGTGGTTGGTCGCGCCAATCACGGGGTGATCTTACTCGGGACTGTTCAGTGAGAATGGTTCCAGCTTTGTGATGCATGGGATTGGACGTAATCCTCGATACTGTGATCTAGGCCATGTACTGTGACGGGCGGTACCCCGGTAGCCCTGCCATTGATGAAACCCATTCTTCCTACGAGACCATACAGTATTGTTTGTATTACCCACTTTTGTGGCTAGTAGCTGGAATTTAATCATGTAACATTTTCGGCTATTTATTATTTACTTGAAAACCCTAGACACTATTATAATATCACTGGATTTCCTATCAAATGTTTTGGTTAGCGTAAGGTAAAAACGTTTCCATGTTTTTCTAAAGTTACGCAATTTTAACCCGTTTACTCACAACAGACCCCTGTCTGACCCGAGTGTTTATTTTCTGTTTTATTGAACTCTTGGGTACTCATATTATGTATGAGTAGTCAAGTGATTCAGGTTTGCTTGAAGAATTATGGCGGAGATATGGAGCAGGAGGCTTCCACGTGTAGATATATTTTGGTTCCGCTGTGTTTGTATGATATCTGTATCTTATGTACTTGAGTTGTATGGTTAGACAGATGCTTATAACTGTCTAATATATATGTTGTATAAGTTGTGTACTCTGATGTAATATGATACCATGTAATATTTTATGTGATATATTATATTTCATTCGTTCCGTTGTGAGTATCTTATGTTGTTGTGATTCTTCTTTCTCTTTCTTTTCGTCTTCTATCCCTTTCTTTCTTAATTAGTGATGTGACTTTCTGGTGTTAGAAGGTCGGGTCGCCACAGCAGCGAAAACAGTATGAATGTGGTGGAATAATATAATAAGTAATAGTAATAAAATCTTCGTCTTCGTCCTCTAGAATAAAATCTTCGAATCCTGAAATGCTCGGGCTGACTCGAGCGAATTGAAAAGACAAAACACTTGAGTCAGAACTAAAAGATCTTATGTAATTTAAATCAATACCAATAAATATGAGTGCAGTAACTCAAGAGATGCTCGAGATTTACATCTCTTAAGGATCCGTTAAACTATTTACTATGTAGTATATTTCGCTACTATAATAGTGTCTACTTGTAAAATAAACTTACTTTTAAATAGCATTAAGGGGTTACCCATATAGCCCTTAACACGTAATAGTCCCAGTAGTCCATCTAGTATCAACGCATCTCCAGATCGGGAGACTACCCTAAATACTCCACGGGCTACGGGAGAAAACCAAACTCGTACAAGGCGCGATAGGGTAGGTGACACGGCACAACTAGGCAATGCCAGGGTAGATATACCAATTACGCTTCCGGGTCGATGATAACGCGTAGCAGCTACTGCCGCCCACCTCGAACAACACCCCAAAAATCAAAAATCAAAAGTGGTCATCGAATCAAATCCAAATGTTAGAGTATAATATCGAAGGAGCGCGTCCGATCAGAGGAATGACCTCATTGACCCGAGAATCGCTCCTGTTTTAGCCACCTTATGCCAACTCACGGGAGTCGGGTCCACGTATTTACCTCAAAGGAAACACCGCCACCATCCTACTTCATTCTGGAATATCCACCGCGTACATGGTCGTTAAAGTGGTTTTCGGGGTTGGCAGAGAGTATGACAACTTCCGATCCCGGTCTCTTCAACAACCAAACGTTATTATAACACCACGGTCATAAAATAATCATACTTCAAAACCAGAATAAATATTTCGTTTCAAAACCATTAAAATACGATATCATTTTCGTTTTAAAACCCAAATCAATATGATATCATTTTTATTTCAAATATATCCTTTTTCTAAAATCATAGCACTTTCAAATCTATATACCTTGAAACCCATACTTTGAAACATAACTTCAATTACTTAAATGGTTTAAATATTAAATTACTTTATATAATAAAATAGCTTCTTTAATTTCATAAATAAATTCCAAATTCAAATTTGAACCTCCAAATAAGCCATTTCAAATTTCCATATATTTCAAAGCTTTAAATATTCCACCGTTTCAAAACTAATTCTTTGATAATTCCATATATATCAAATTCAATTGCTATTATTTAGATTTGAAACGTTTACTTAATAAATCCCATATAATTTAAGTAAAACTTTTAACTTCAAACAACTGGATATTCTTTCATTTTATTTAACTTCATAAATTCATTTAACTCAACTTTATATTCATTTAAATTACTTTAAACCAAATCAAGTTATAAGAATCATATTCATTTAAAATCTCCATTTTTATTTAAATTCCAGATCAAAATTATTCAAATGCAATTCTTAAATAATTCAATTTAAACCAATTTCATATTTATCTCCCAACTTAAATTTCATTTAAGTCAGTTAAAAACTCTATACATACAGTATCTCAAATAGGTACTAAACCATAGAATATAAAATAATCAAACTCCATTATTCAACTTATTTATTTTATTTAACAACTTTATACATAGCTTCAATTCAGTAATTTAACTACGTATGTATATATAAATTAATATTTATATAATATCAAAATTAATATTTATTAAACCATATCCTATCCAAACCATAGAAATCATTTTCAAATATTTATATATATAGACCAACGGTGTCTGTATAAAATTTTCTATCCCATGGTCAAGTGATACAGACATTTATCATTTCAATCCGTAATTTAAAATAAAATTAGGGTTATATATCATTTCAAACTGCAACCCTGAATGAAATAAAAATGCATAATAACTTGCATCTTAAAATAATATAAAATACAACATCCATTCATCCATCAACAGATCATACATCTATCACAATCATCATCCAAAACAAACAATAACATCAACAAATAACAATTAATTACTGGCAGTTTATTATTCAATAATATATTAATTTAACTGGTAGTTTATATGCAATAATAAACTTGAATAACAATTTAATTCAAATAAATGCAATTTAATTGAGATGATGATTAAATATATGCAAAACAGTTGTAAATAAATATTAAATCACATCATAAATAAATTTAACAAACATAAGAAATTATAGAAGTTGTGAGTGGGTTAAAACACTCACCTTTTGAATTTAAATTGAATTTAAATCCAATTTAAACCCAAAAATTGAACAGTCTCCAAATTTTTCCAAACCAGTGTTAAAGTGTCCTGAATTCCAATACGAACCTAGCAGAGAAAATCGCACGTGAAACGGATGACGTACGTAAAATTTATCATCGATAAACGATTGGGAATTGAAATTAAAAATAAAATAAAATAAAATAAAATAAAATAAAAAAAACAACTCGCCATCCATGTCACCCAATCTCACGGCTAAAGGACAACGCACACAAAACATCAGTCTTCCCACTTACTCCATCCCCTAGAAACCCTAACCGCCGCCGCAAATTCAATCAAATTTCGATGCTTCCACACGTGGCTACACAAAAATCGGGTTGCTCCACCGAGTCGCCCACCCTCAACCGCCTCCATGGCTTGATCGTGGCCTTCCCAAGTTCGCCAGAGAACGAACGGTTTTTCCCCTTTTCTCCATCAATTTTGGCGAATAGGCCATCCTTCTAGCCAAATCAACCGTTTGGATCGGCTCCGCTAGTCACCCTCTATGCCCCATGCCTTCCGATCGAGTCAACTCCGAAGATCCGTCGTTAAAACACACAACCATAAATGAACGGTCGAAAATTGATTTACGATTTCCGGACAAACGGTGCGACGAATCGAAAAACGAACAATATCGGAAGATTACGCTCATTGAGAGCTTCAATATATATTTTTTTTCAAATTTTTCTGAGGAGTTTGAAGTTCATTTGATTTTTGAATTTGCAACTGGATCTAGGGTTTGCAACCATTGGATGAGGAGGAGCTGATGGAATTGTACGTGCAGACCAATGAGAATAGACATAGGCTAGGGTTTAAAACAGTGTTTATATAGGTAGGTCAGAAATTAGAATGGATGGATAAGGTTGGATATATGCGCTAACTCCAAAGTGGCCCAAAAAGCCCGTTTCGACTCCAGAACGAAATTGGGTCAACCCATATACCAAAATAGATATTTTAAAATATTTTAAACACGATGGAACAAGTTTAAAGTCCAAATTCCATCGTATGAAGAAGTTATTCTCAAGTTTTTTTCCAAATCGATTTCAATTGATTTCAGTTTAATTTAGTTCAAGGCGTTTCGAGCCCGTACGATCAAACGACAAGTCCGATCGATATGAAACTTGAAATCCTACAATATTTCATCGTTATGGATCCGATGGAACTGGTTTCGCCGAAATCCGAGTAAGTGGCCAAAATGTCTATTTTTACGTTAATTAAATAATTAAACAATTAGTTATTTAAATCCAATTTTAAATTTCAATCTTAAAATTGACCCAATTTCACCATTTTTACATTTCTTAACCATTTACAAGGTTTTAAACAAATTTAAATGTCAATATATAGTTGATTTATTTATCAATTCCAATGTTAAATCTAAATTTTAATATTAAATTTCAATTTCATTAACTTTAGAAATTATAAAATAAACTCCAAAAATCCATTTATTAAATAAATTAATTATTATTCCATTCATTCTAGTCAAATAGATGGACTTAACATTGGATTCAAAATCTATTATCTTAATATTCTTAGATTTCATTTAAATCTCTATTAAAATTATTTTAGATCCTTAGCAAATTATTTATCCTTATTTATACATTTATTTACAATATATGCTAAACGAGTACCTTCAATCTTACATGCTTCAACCTCTCTTCTTCTCACCATAAGGCTAAATGAGCTCAATAAGTGGTCATCTTATTCTTAAAAAATAAAAATCAATAATAATCTTAACATGCTTATGATGTGAATAAACAGAGTACCAAAAAAAAAAAAACTTGAGTGCATTAACTTTTGAAGCAACATTATTCCATGTAGTACTCATTTATGTTTTCATTACCTTTATTTTATGGAATAAGACAATATAGAGTGTGCTAGTTTCCTGAAATCATTCTTTTAGCAAAATGCTTTTCAGTTTGTAAAGAACCACTTAAAATTCATTATCCTTACGGTTATCACACCCTTGAAACCCTTTTGAAATATTATACCTTATGACCATTTAACTTTTGCAATTTGAATTACCTCACTTTTTAATGTTCTTCTTAACATTATAAGAACATTCAACTGTAATTGGGGCGGCTGTGATCCTCCTAGTTGCAATAGCTAGATCCATGAAGTCAAAAAATGAAATGTTCTCTTACCAATCCTTAGAGTTAGTCCCAAACCAAATGATAACATTATTAAATTTGTAGACACTTTAGTCAAATTAGTTGAAAATGGAACAAAAATAAAGATTGACTATATATGCTCATATCCAATTGTCAACCATAGTAAACTCAAATAATTGGCATGTCCCTTCTCAAGATATCTAGCACAACATTAATATCAAGTCTTTTGACAGTAATATTTACTGTAAGTTGTACTCTTGTTGTAATGATCAAACACTGACAATAAATTCAAACCAAATATCAATCTTTCTTTGGACCAATTAGTTATTCACCTGTAAAACATTATAATTGTCATATATTTATCATCACTATGTGTAGATGATTTTGCCAAATATTAGTCTTCCTTTGGGCTGTCTAATATTTACGTGAATAAATACACATAAATATCAAACATTTTCATGAATAACTAAAACAAGAGAGGTCATTTTCGTGACATGTTATTTCAAATAGCTCACTTAGAATGTAGGATATTTATAATTTGTTTCAAAGTGACATGAAAAAAATACTTGAATTTATTTATTAGTATATGTACAATATATTTCGAGTGATATAAAATGCTCCTGAAAATGCCTTAGGTCTATATGACACTTGAAAAACTCAAAATTATAACCATGACACAACATGTTTTAATCATTGCTATTATAATCTTTTGCTTTAAGTATGTTGTTATATTCATGGCAGTCTCTAAATAAATATAATACAAGGCACCATAAATAAATCATATAACAAATGTCACAGATGAACGCCAAAATTAAATGCCACATAAAATTATATATAAATGATATAGTAGATGTCATACTAAATAATAACAAGAATGAATGTAGTAGCTATGATTTATTTCTGAATTATAATATAGCTATACAGAATGCCATAATATCACTTTATCTTTATTTTACTATTTGAATACTTAATTAAGGTCAATAACCATGCATTTTGGCAAAATATGAAAACTGTTGCTCTTTTTATTTTATGCTAACCAAAACACGGAAGTGAATTATGTTTTCAACAAGCATGGGTCAAACATATAAAATATCTGTAACTATTAAAAATAAATGCATCAAACAATAAACTATAGGTCTTTTCTTATTTCAAATACAAATAGGTTGCATCATTAAATAAATCGTAACTGACACATTTAGTGCATTTATGATAATAGATTAATTCATTTATTACCATAACAAACACATTTAATGAATTTATGATAAAAATAAATGTAACTGACGATCATGTGATTCAAAATCTAAATTAGTGTCATGCTAAAATTTATTTCAATAATAAAATAAACATAAACACTTTAAACAAGCATACTTTATTTCTAATTAGTAAAAATTTCTGAAATAACCCAAATACCTTGTATATCCAAATTACTTAATCAAAAGTTAAGTATATAACAAAACATGTGTCAACTAAAACATGTCGATACTATTTTTTTGTGGGGGCTACTTAGTAACTTTACGTGTTTAAATAGTATTAGCCTTACAAAAAACTATTATCTATTATTTAAGCATTAACACTTATGACTTATCCCGAATCAACCATTATCCTACATTTCTTCACAAATACAAATTATTCCAAAATGATTATGAATGATCTCAAGTTAGAATTATCCTTTGTCCAATTATTTCCTTGCATTAAGAATTATTCCAGTTAACAATCCATTACATTCACCAAAACTAAATATGCAATGATCTTCCCAATGATACAGTACACATCAATATAAACATACAATGCGCGAAACAAAAATTCAATATTTGAACAAACAAGAAATATGATTGGCTGAGGCCTTGATGTAACAACCCACCTTTCAAACCCTCAGAAGTCAACATTAATACAATCATGGTATTCACTGTTGAGTATCCAAGTTCTGGAAAGATAAGCTTGTTGGGGAAAAACAAAAGAAGAAGGAAGATGGATTTTCACAAAAAAGAAAGTGACTTTAATATACATATATAAATGAGAGTATAACACCAACCCATCATTGCCTGGACAGTTATAACAATATGTCCTTACAATTACTGGTAACTACAACAAGAACGAACAATGGAAGATAAAATAAAATACGGAAGTACATCGTGGAGGCATCTAGCTTGTCTCGTGAAAGCTCCAAAATGTCCAACTAATTTGGAAATATATGCTTGGGCTGACCCGAGCGTTATACTGAATAATGCTCGAGTTAATCTGGTAAAACCAATGTGAGAAACACAATCAAATGGATTATTTAATATTATAAAAACCTTTCAAAATAAAGGTATCTTGTAAGAACACGCTGCACATAAACAAGGATGGGTTTTAGTTGAAATCTGGTGATATTTTCATAGTGTTTAAGGGGTAAAATAAACTTGGAAAATAGCTAAAATGTTTGCATCTTACATTTCAACATAGTTGGGCGCAACTAAATCCGTAAAGATTATGTAGATTGGAATTCCATCAATGGCTGGGCTATCGGGGTACCGCTTCTCATAGTATACCTCTAGATAAAATGTACCGAGGTCAACAAGAACTTATTTCACCCCTGATACATAGAGCCAACTGCCCCTTTAATATGGCATACTGGATTACATCATCCCTCGGGCACTAAGGCTGCAAATATATGCACCAGCCCATGGCTCCTCTCTCGCATGCATACCAAAACTGCAAATATCGACCCTAGATCGAGGAATGATGCTCCTAATTGTAGAGAACCACATATCTCTGCTGCATATCCTCTATTTTAGCCATTGCTGGGTTGTAAGGATTCTAAGGTGACGATTACCTTTTCCCCTGTTGGAAATTTCCATTTGGAATGCTAACACTATCCTCTAGGAAGCACGGCAGTGCTAGCATTTATCTATACAAGTTGTCTAGGATATGGACAAAAACTACTTCTATTACATCCATTTTGGAATCACTCTCAGGATTAGTATCTTGCACTTCAAAGAGCAATGTCTTCGATTCTATCATCTTCCATATCCCTTAAATATGACACTTGAGTTGGATCGAAGTGGTTTTTGGATAATTCATACTTATCAGATCCCGGTCTCTTCGAATCAACATTCGCTAGTTTTCGGTAAACTCAACTCCACTTTTTTTGGAAATATATAGAAAATACTAGGAGCGGAATCACCCTCTAACCGCTTAATTGAATGGATTTCCCTGTCATTTGTCCTAGGAGAATAGAACGAGATTTATACACACAATACATCATCATCGAAGATGATTGTGCCATATAACCCCCATGTTTCTCTTAAATATTTCCAAAGTTATATTTTGGCCAAGATATGATATTCGGTGTTTAACTATAAAAAAACATGCACGGATTTAATTCCATGTGGGATCCACCAAGCCTATATTAATTAATCTTTCCATAAATCAAATCACTTTTCAAATCTTTGATTTAAAATGCCTTTACAAAGAATATTACCACAAAACCCTTGTACTTTTTTATTTACTTGGAAAAACATTAATATACATATCACACCGGTATAGGTATATTAACAAACATTATAATTTCAATACTTAAAAAGTATTCATATACTTATCTCAACGGTATTAGTATATTAATACAACTTAAGAAAGATTTTCTCTTTTCCGACCTATATTTAAATAGGCCAAAAAATATTTTTTTAAAAGTATTTCTAACTGAAAACCGAGCCACTGTCCTTCGATGTTAAATATGGAAAGAATATTTCCATACCACAATAAATTAAAAAGGTTAAATACTCAAAATAAGTCTCGTTCTTTATAAAATTTCCTTCTTACAAGTCAATTTCATATTTACAAATACTTTTTATAAATCTCCAAAAACTACCTTATAAACTCTAAAATGGTTTACAAGCTCCTTTACAAAACATCATTTGTAAGCCTCTTTTTAATAAATCCCCTTTTACTAAGTATATTCCTTTTTCTAAAATAATTCATCATTTATATACATCTTTATTAAAAAACTTTAACATCTTTATTAAAATAATAAAATAACTTACTTTAAAACATCATTTATAACATTTAATCTCAAATGGTTATACAATTGAAGTTATTTAAAATCCTTAATGTTACATATTTGGAAAGATGCTTAGCGACTGCAATGGTACTAAATCAAATTACCATTTTCTTAAATTTGACTTTTCAAGTCATGTAGCAGGTATTTAAACAAGCCGACACATATGTTAATTAAATCAATTTTCAATCACTAGCTAAACCATCACTTATCCAGTATATATTAATTGACATACGATTCAATGCGAAATCAATGTATTAGCAGAATGAGTATCTATTCTACTAAGTGAATGTCCAAATAATCTACTTAATTTAATTATAGGAGGATGAGGACTTATTATGCTAAACAGATGTCAAAGTTTATTATAACTTATCCATAATTGTTTTGCTACTTAATAGCTCATCCAAAAGAGAATCCCTTGTTTTCAAACTTTGCTTTTCTAACAAAAGTTATCTTTTTAACAAACCGATTTTTGAAAAATAATCTATCAATAATTTAAACCTCCTTTAAAATAATTAACAACAAGTTAAACCCTTTATTAGATCATAATTAAATCTTGATTAAAATCTTTGCTTAACTTAGTTACTAATTAAGAAATAACTAATCCTTTAATAAATAATTTATTTATAATTTAAAACCCTTAGTTCATAATTAGAAATAATCAAACACTTACTTGATAATAATTAATTAAATATTAATCCTTCACTTAATTAATTATTAATTAAAAATTAATCCTATAATTAACCAATAATTAATTTTAAATTAATCTTATTTTGTTAATAATTAATTAAGTAAATCTTACTTTGAAAGATAATTAATTAAATAAATCTTACTTTGAAAGATAATTAATTAATAATTAATCGTTACCTAATTAGAATTATTAAGTTCTACTTATTACTTAATTAATTAAAAATTACATAACAAACACTTAATATTTACTAAATACTTATTTTTTAGTTTAGAAAACATTTCTATGGTACACTTAAGTAAAAGCTCAAATTTGCAAAAAGTTGAACTTTATCGAAACTACATCCACAACAACTATTGCTATGGTACCATAACTCGAAAATTGTTTCTAAGTCTCTTTTAGAAATCTTTATCACTTGAAAAGCTTATTTACCCTTTTAAATAGAAAGTAAGTACCTTATAAAAGTAAAAAAAGATTAATCTTGAAATGATTTTGTATTCAAAACTAGTAACATAGTTCTTTTTTACACAAGGATTGCATATCGCTGAACCAACTAAAGGTGCTGACTTTCTTCTCATATCACTAAATATTCATATCCATAGCATGCACAATCATATCACAACCACATCATAAGTAAAGATCTAATCTTTAGAACATTCACATCACTTTTAGACTTAACTTTCAGGTCTAAGGCAAATCCACATACAAACACACATATATATATTCACATCCAAGCTGCACACTAGTCAATACACAAGCAATTATACATCAAAGTACTATTCATAAGATAGAGATATTATTTTTCCCAAAAAGAAAGAGTTTTGCTCACCAAAGCTATGAAAGCAAATCAAACTATCACCGGAACTTGAAAAGTGCCTAGATCTTGGATTCTTTTTATAAAAACTTAATTTTTACCTTTGGACAGTGGGAAATGGCTCGGCCTATGGGTAAATAGGGCATGGCTTAGGGTGAGAAAGGGGTATGTGAGACTTTTTTAAGTGGAGGAGAGTGTAAGAAGAAGAAAAGGGTCAATTTAAGGAGTTATCATGGATTAAAAAGGAAGAAAGAGTTATTTTTAAAATTTTGAAAATATGCGAAAGCCATTTGAAACTTTAGAAAGTTTAAAGAAGGAGATGTAAAATTTTAGAAGGTAAAAAATGAAGTGGTGAGGGGGAGATATTTTTTTTTAATTAGTTTTATATAAATTGAAATTATAAAATTACGAAAATGCCCTCCACTAACTTTTGAACAAACCATCATATCCTCCTCCACACTTGATGCACATATAACATACATAGCACCACCTCTTTATCCAACAAACAAAGCCCTAAGTGGTACCATGATGTTACATTTGAATGTGACATTTCATAATTTGATTTTTAGAATTTAATGCTTACGTAAAATGGTCACGTCTTATTCTTACTTAAGTAAAAATATTTTTTCCTTTTTCTATGTTACTAATCCATACTTATAATATCTGTAAATGTATATTTGTATACTAAGGTGGTTGCAACATTTCACAACTTTTAGATGACGAAAATTTTAATTTTTCGAAAAAACTTTCCTTTCAAATTTTCTATTTTCCTTTGAACTAATAATTTTCGTAACAAAATTTCAAATTTTTTTCCATCATTAGCTATTAATTAAAAGGGGTAGTTTTGAGTAATAAAATCCATTAATTAATTATTTAAAAATATATTAAATATCCTCTATTTAAAGTGATTAAATTCCAGGTCGTTACATTCTTCACCTCTTAAAAAAAATTGACCTCTAAATTTCATCATATGAGTTCCCATAATTATTTATATGTCAGCATGATGTTCATAGATCATCCATATGTAAAATCTACTTCGATCTCTACTCAAATACCGAGCCTCTTTTCTGAACTAGTATCGCTCATCTAATTTCCTAGTGCAAACTTCGATCAGGCTTCTTGATTAGAAACCTTTGTTATCCTTACATAGCCTTATACTATGATAGAAAACTTTGATTTCCTATAAAGAACCCTCACCAAGTGTTCACCGTCAAGAATTGAGTGCTAGATCCTTATTCAAAACAGTGTGAAACACCTTAATGTCATGTGCTCAAATCTTGGATCAAAAACTATAGAAAGGAGAAATGTCTACGTTCAACTTACATAATTATTTTATTGCTTCTCACTAACGCCAATTCTATTTCCGCTAAAATTATTTATGAAAATGTTACATCAAACTAAACTGAAGTTTAACTTGTATTGTACCCTACAACATCCTTAGAGTATATACCATCATTTTGTTCAAACTTTTTCCATTTTGAGTTTATTAAGTAAACTCAAAATCCAAATATCCGGTTTTTATTCGAAAATCACTTTTGAAATGAATCTCTATATTTAACCAAAGAAAATGCATAATATAGCCCGAGTAACCCCAAAATCATACTAAGGAACTGGATACGACAAAATATTATCATATATACCTAACCAAGAAGGGTTATACTTAAGAGAAGTGCTTTCAATTTGAACACAACTTTTTCCCAATTTTATTTATTTTTGAGCCACTCATACTAGTTAACTTAAAAATATTTCTTCTACCTTAAACGACTCTTTTTAAACAATACTTTACGAATTTCCAAAAAAATAGTTTAACAAAACATCCACAACCAACTTGCTTTGGGTTCGTTCAGATTCAGACTTGTTTCGATTGTATAATGATAAAGAGGATAATTTACTAAGTACACCATAACATTCGCCTAAGTAAACTTCCAAATGTCACTTAGAAGATTATTCCAATTATCACAAAACAGATCGAGACTCATTTTCCAAACCAAGCCAAAGAAAATACTCCTTACTTAAAAATATCCATTCTATGTATTTATACTTAAAAAATATTTTCAAGTAAAATATTACTATCTTTTTCAATAAAACATTTGAAATCTTCTTCAAGATGCTGGGATTTGAATCCTTAAAACCTTTTATTAAAACGTTCCTTTATACACATCATTTCTCAAATAATTATGCTAAAATATTCTAGCTTTCCTTTAATAATTATCTTTTATAAAAACCCAATTTTAATCCAATAGTAGGATCGAATGCCTTATAGTAAAATTGTGAAACTTATTTCAAAAGGCATTCGTTTTAATGCTTCATCCAGTTTCTATTTATAAAAGGAAGATTGCTTATAAAATCCCTAACAATAGTCAATGCTCAAACTGGATAAGCATTATAAAACAAAACCAAAACGATAATAATTTAATATTATCATTTCCTAATAAACAAGCACATCAAAAGTAACTATAAATTTTTTGAAAATCATTCTTGTATATATAGAACATATTCTTAGGTGAAATTATTTCATTTACCCATTTAAAACAATACTATGTCAGTTGACCTTGTTCAAATGATTACGAATCCCAAACGATAAAGTGGGCCAGATGCATCGACCAAAATTCATATACCACTCTACCGATCAAATAACACAGTATAATTTTTTTAATCGCTAAAAATATGCGCTCTTATATACATACACTCAAAGTCATTCTAGGGTGTTACTAATCATATCTCTAATGAGATTACCCCACTAAAACCAGGGTTCTCGCTTAACCTTCAGCTCTGATAACACTGTAACAACCCACCTTTTTGACCCTCAAAAGTCGACACTAATACATCCATGGTATTCACATGCCGAGCATCCAGGTGCTGGAAATACAACTTATTGGGGAAAAAAAGGAAGGTTGAAAGAATCTCACAAATTACACGACGAGTAATATATAATACTAAGCAAAACCTTTAAAATGAAAGAGACTTTAATATACATGCATAAATCAAAGTACGATACCAACACATCATCAGCCTAGACAGTTATAACAATATATCCTTACAATTGTTGATAACTACAACAAGAACAAACAATGGGAGATACTAGAAAACACGAAAGCACATCTTGAATGCATCTAGTTCGTCTCCTGAATTCTCCAAAGTGTCCAGCTAAATTTGGAAAAATATGCTCGGGTTGACCCGAGCATTAAAGAGAAACATTGCCTGGGTAAGTCTAGTAAAACCAGCATGAGAAACATAATTAAATGGATTACTTAATGTTATAAAAATCTTCAAAATAAAGGTATCTCGTAAGACCATGCCCTACATAAACATAGATGGTTTTTACCTTACGGTAGCCAAATCATTTTTTATAGAAAATCTAATGAAATTATCATAATGTCTATGAGAAAACAAATATAGTAAATAGCTAAATTACTTGCATCTCACATTTCAACATAGTAAGCATAACTAAGTCCGTAAAGGCATGTAGTGGAGATTGGATTTCCATCGACGACTGAGCTACCTGGGTACCGCCCACCATAGTACACCTCTAGATAAAAGGTACCAAGGTTAACAAGAACTTCTTACACCCCTCCTACAGAGAGCCGGCTGCCCATTTAACATGGCATATTAGATTACGTCATCCCTTGAGCACAAATGCTGCAAATAGATGCAACGGGCCATAGCCCCAATCTCATATGCATACAAAGCTGTAATATCGACTCCACATCGAGGAATGATGCTCCTGATGGTAACAAAAAAATAGTTCTGTTGCATATCCCCTATTATAGACATTACCAGGTTGTGAGGATTTTAAGGTCATGATTTACCTCTTCCTCTCTTAGAAATTCCTACTTGGAATGCTAACACTGTCCCCCAAGTAGCACTATAGTGTGCAAGTATTCGTCCATACAAGTTGTCCAGAATATAGACAAACTTAAGGCACTACTTCTACCATATCCATTTTGAAATCACCATAAGGTTTAATAGCAAGCAACCTTTGCACCTCAAAGAGCTCTATCTTTAATTACATCGTCCTCACTTTCTTAAATACAACACTTGACTTGGATCGAAGTGGTTTTCAGTTAATTCATACTTATCCAAACCAGGTTTCTTCGAACCAACATTCACTAGTTTCTAGTAAACTCAACTTCAGCTCTTTTGGAAATATATAGACAATGCATAGGAGCTGGAATCACCTCCTAACCATTTAAGTGGATGGGTATTCCTATCATTTGTCCTAGGATAAAAAAAATTTTATTTTACATGCATAGTAAAATATCTTTGTAGATGACTGTACCATAACTCATGTGTTACTCTTAGATATTTCTGGAGCTATATTTTGGTCCAAATTTGATAGTCATTATTTGACTATCAAATAAATAAACAAGCAATAATTCAAAGATTTAATTACTCATAGCAACTATTAAGCCTAAAATTAGATCTTTCAATTCTTTGAATCTCTTTTCAAAATATTTATCAAAATATTCATATGCATATCTTACTAAAATAAGTACATTCATAAAAAAAAATTATGAAAGATTTCTCATTTCCAAATTATTTAATATGACTTTTTATGTAAATGTTTAAAAAACAAAAAATAAATGTAAATAAAAGGATATAAGTTGTCATCTCTTTAGAAACATGACGTACTTAGATAATAATTGCATATTTGCTTGGAAAAATAAAGGAGGGACAAGGGAAAAATGTGTAAATGGAGAGAGGGGACAAGAAAAATAATATGGCAAAAATCTAGGGAAGGTTATGTACTTAAGGGTGAAATGGTAATTTAATTCTTGTACTTTGTGTATATATATATATATATATATATGTATGTATGTATATATATGTACAGATTTTCATAATTTCCTCTCATTTTATCATTTCATTTCCATTTCATAAAAGCCTTTCCAAGTTTTCATGAATACTTAATGGCTTTTAAAAGAAATTCCTAAGTTTAAAAACCTAGTTTATATTGCTTTTCAAACTTCTAAAACCTTGTTTAAAGCTTTCTTTCCTCATTTAAACACCTCTCCTCCACAAAGCAAGTCCATACCCTCCCTAAAACACCTTGGCCGTACAACCATAA
The DNA here is from genome assembly GCA_030765085.1 of Allium cepa. NCBI lineage: Eukaryota > Viridiplantae > Streptophyta > Magnoliopsida > Asparagales > Amaryllidaceae > Allium > Allium cepa. The sequence continues at coordinate 748,003,520 of CM060931.1, read as the reverse complement.
GCCCTAGCCGAACCACTTTTGCACCCATAAGCCCATAAAGTTATCCTTTTAGAAAGGCAAGGCAAAGTTCTAGTTTATGTTCAAGTTGGAGCGAAAGTTAGCTTAGTTTCTTTGACTTTTGGTAAGTAAATATCTAACACATAACTAAGATTCATAAACTTAAATATATGATTGATTTTTAGTAAAATATGATGTCGTTTGGATACAAATTGTTTTGGCTTGGATATATGTGTACGTGTTTGGATGAGATGACAAATAGTTGGGAATTCGAGAATTGAAATGTCAAGCCAGTTGAAAGTTATAATCCTTACTTGTATATGTTGGGTATAACATGATTTTATGTTTCGATATGGATGTAATGTAATTATGTATGCTACGATGTTGAATAAATAATTGCATGCTAAGGAAGTTAGCACTTTGCTAACTTAAGTGACACGGAATCTCCTGTATAAAAACTATAATCTTTGGTTTTAAAATTTCATGTTGTTTTCGAACTTAAAACTTGCTTTATTTTTCAAGAACATACCTTTATATTTTAGTAAAATTTTCCAAGAGTAGGTTGGAAAAGACTTAGAAAATAAATTTTCAAGTTTAAAATTTATGGGTCGTATAGCGATAGTCGTTATATGTGTAGTTTGAGGAATCGAACTCCTTTTGAAATCTAAAGATGTTTTCACTTAGAAATTTTTTTGGAAAATGTTTTTAAACTAATATTAAGTAACTAGATGGGAAATTATTATTTAATTAATTATTTATTTAACAAATTATTAATTAATTAATTAATTAAGTAATCAGTACTTAATCATTGGTTAATAAAGGTAATTAATATTTAAGTATTAATCTATTAAGTTAATTAATTAAAGTTAATTATTGTTTAATTAATAATTAAGGGTTAATTATTTTTAACTAATAATTAAGGATTAAATATCGATTGATTATTTATAAAAGGGGTTTAATTAATTGTTAATTAATTACCGATTAATTAAATTTAATCAAGATTTTAATTAGGACTTAATTAAGATTAAATTACTATTTATTAAGGGTTTAATTTATTATTAAATTAATAAATAAGGGTTTAAAATCGCTTTGTTTCCAAAATATTAGTTTTGTTTAAACTGTTTTCTTCTTCAGAATGTTTTAAATCAGGGGATTTCTACATCAATTACCCTTAAGTAACCTCAAACAAATATGAAACCCAAGTTAATATGGTGACACATTTATGGAAATTAAGTCATGCCATAGTTGCACTAAAAGCGATAAGTAGGCTGATTCTCATTTTGTAAGATCTAGTATTTATTTCTATGCAAGGTATAAAGCAAGATTGAAATTTCCAAAAATGTAATGGATATGGAGGGTTAATTTCTATTAATATATCATGTTTAAATTAAGTATATGGTTATCCATTTGTGAACTCTGTACAATTGCCCTAAGTAGCGAATTATCCGCTATTTATAACTTGACCTATTTTAACTCAGGAAGTATGTTGCATATATGAGAATTCTCCGGTGAGGACTCGAATATTGATTACATACTTCCAAAACACTGAAATTAAGTTATTTAGGAATTATCACTTAGTTTGGAGATATCTTTTTTGGATAAGTATGATATATCCAAACTTCTCCATAATAACGTTCTTGATAGATCATCATGAAGTATGCAATCGAGCTATACTATTCTTCCTGAGGGTGGTTCCAAAATGGAAGATAGTAATTATTGAATGTTTGTTCGATATTGGAACAACTTGTATGGATGAATGCTAGCTCTGCCCTTCCATCCCTTGGATAGATAGGGAAGGGTGGAGGCCTTTGGTGTTTCTTCTAGTTAAGAATTGGGGCCTCACAATCACTAGCCAATATTCCTCTCATTCTCATGCCTTTCTTTGTTCATGATTCTATATTCTTTGTATTGGTTGCTTGCAGGGTGGTGTTAGCATTCCAAGATGGTCTACTAGGAGGGAAGGTAAAAGCATGACCTCAAGCCTAACAAATGGTAAATGATTAAAGTAGGGATGTGTAGTAGGGCTATGTGGCTCGCTTTCGTTAGGGTGTGATCATTACCAAATCTAAAGTGATATCTTCAATTTATGTAAGCTTTGAGATTCTTTTTATGGTTATTGATCGCAACCAAGTGGTGATCATATTCGGCGCTACCCAAAAAGTAGTAGGACCAATCTTGAGTAGTAGAAGTGTAATGGATTGTGGCCTACTGTACATTTTATCTAGAGGCGTACGGATTCAGTAGGTAGAACCTTACCCTTTCGTAGTTGGAATCCATTTCCCAATATGAGCGTTTGGACTTGATTGTATACCTATTATGCTGGAATTTTATTAGTGTAACAATTTCAGCTCTGATTCCACATTTACTTAAAACCTACGCATTATAATAATATCAGAGGATATTATATAGGAAGTGTTTTGGTTATCATAAGGTAAAAACCCATCCGTTTTTATGTGCGGCGTGGTCTTGCGAGATACCTTATTTTTAAAGGATTTTTATAAAGTTAAAACATCTGCTTTATTCTTACCAAACCCATGTCTGACCTGGAGTTTTATTTCTTTTTCTTAACTCTTGGGTACTCAAATTTCTTTATGTAGCCAAGCAGTCAGGTTTCGGTGGAGCATTTTGGAAGTATCATGGAGTAGGAGCTTCCATCATCGTCTAGTAGTTATGTTAATTTCCGATGTAACTATATATTATGTATTAGTAGTTGGGTAGGCTAATATAGCTAACCTTGTTGCGAATAGTGCTCGTTGTAACTTTTATGTAATATTTTGGAGTAACCAAATGTACTATTCTATGATGATGTAGTTGTAACTTTGAAGTTTGTGAGAAAAAGTTGTGTTTTTTTACCTTGTCTTTTATTTTCTTTAACTCACGACCTGTCTTTTGAACACTTAGATGATCGGTACATGAATACCAAGAATGTATTAACTGTCATCTTTGGGTGTAAGAAAGGTAGATCGTCATACTTGGTATCAAAGCTTAGGTTAAGTGAACTCCTAGGCCTTAGTTATGGTCTACTCATTAGAGATAATGTTAGTAGTACCCTAAAATGAGTTTAAAATTTGAGAGTGTGTTTCCATGTGTTCTGATCAACATTTATTCGGTTTTATGCTCTTTTCCTAAGATAATCTCATCCATGTATTCGGGTTAAGAATGAACATGAGAAGAGGATGAAGAATGGGAAACAATATCATGACAACCACAAATATAGAACCCTAAATGTTAAAAGGGGTGGAATAGTTGTTGAAGTGGTAGTTCTAGTGCAGCCTTGAGTAAACTTCGCAACTCTATGCTAGGACTACACAAACCTAGGAGGAAAATCTTTGAAGGATACATGATCCATCATTGAAGTACAAGCTTGGCTACGGTCATGTGAGAAGATTTTAAAAGGTTTGGAGATTTCTGATGATCAGAAATGATACTGGGCATCATGGCAATTGCAAAAGAGTGCAGCTGCATGGCGGGATTTTGTCACTGCAAATGTTCCAGAAGGTGAGTTCTCATAGGCTAGATTTAATGACATATTCGAAGATTAATTCATGCCATCCGTGGGAAAAACTCGATTTTATAGAAGTTTCATGGATCTCAAGCAGGAAAACATATCAATGGTTGAATGTGAGTCAAGGTTTAATGAGTTATCACATTTCTCGCCTAGACTTATTGATATACTATTAAAGAAAAATGAGATGTTCATATTGGGTATGAGAGAAGAATTCCATGAAATATGATCGCACATGTGAAGGAATCATTTGTACAGTTGGTAGATATGGCCTTAAGGTATGAAGTGCTTTTGAATAAGAAACCAGCAATAACAACACCCAGTTTTGGTACCATTAACTCAAATAAAAGGAAGTCTGACCCAAACTGAAAAAAGGCAAGGGAAAACCAGTAGGAGGAAATCAAGGAGACAAGTTCAAGGACATTACACGTTTCAAATGTAATAAAAGGGGAAAATTTCGCCATATTATCAGTAGGTGCAGGCTATGTCTCTAATGGTCTAGAAGGCGCTTTGCTATGATTGCCACCATCCTTGAGACATGGTTAAGGACTGCCTATTATTGAAGAAGGGTCAGCAGATTAAAGTTTATGATATTAAGGACGAGCCCTCAACCTCTGAAGATGATAGAGGGAAAGGAGTCTTGGAAAGTACTTTACTTATAAATGGTATTTTAGTTCATGTTTTGTTTGATACTGGAGCTTCTCATAGTTTTGTCTCTAAAGAATTGGTAGATAGGTTATAATTCATCCTGGAATTTGTTGAAACCCCTATTTGTGTGTCCAACACCGTAGGTAGTATTACTAATTTATGCTTAGTTTGTGAAAGAGTACAAACTAATTTTTGGAAACATCATATCTTCTGTGACCTATTTATCTTGGATTTTAAGGGGTTTGATGTGATACTGGGTATGGATTGGCTGAGTATTCTAGATTGCACTATTACAAGGGTAGTATAGAAACCCAACTCCATAATGGTATTGGGAAAGATGGTTTGTAAGAAGCCTAACAAACATATGAGGAGCTTCCTTTATTCCCTAAATTCATCTAAGGAAGTCTTAGAATCGATAGAAATTGTTAAAAAATTTCCTGATATCTTTTAGCCGGTTAGTAGTTTGCCTTCCCATCGGGAAATTGAATTTCGTATTGATCCCATTCTTGGTGCAAGACCTGTCATTCAACTCCTTTGTAGTATGGCCTCGAGAGAAAAGCAGGAGCTAATAAATCAAACTGATGATATGTTAAGAAGATGATTGATTAGAAAGAGTCGTTTGAGTTAGGGATCGACTGTAGTTTTTGTATCTAAGTCTAATGGTTGATTAAGATTGTGCATGGATTATACGGAATTAAATAAACAGACCATTCAGAATAAATACCCTTTACCTTGCATAGATGTGTTTGACCAACTTCATGGAGCTAGAGTATTCCCCAATTAGACCTTGCTATAGGTTTCCATCAGTTAAGGTAGCGGAAGATAACATACCCTTAACTACTTTTAGAGGTCTAGACCTTTCCTATAATTGGTTGGTTATGCCTTTTGGGCTAACCATCAAACCTTTATTTTTCATTGATCTTATGAATTGAGTTTTTAGGAATGTGTTGAATAAGTTCGTGTTGGTTTCCATTCATGGCATTCTTATCAACTCAAAAACTAAAGAAAAGAACAAACATGATTTGGAAGTGGTGTTGGAAATGTTAAGGAAAAACATTTTTAAAGCAAAGTTTTCTAAGTGCCACTTTTGGCAATCAGAAGTGAGATACCTAGGACATATTGTATCGGGGGATGGCATCTCAGATGATCAGACTAAGGTAGCTGCTGTGCAAGATTTAAAGAGACCTCAAACTCCTACTGAAGTGAGATGCTTTTAGGGATAGCGGGTTACTATAGGAAGTTCATAAAGGATTACTCTAAGATTTTCGCTCATCAAACAAAGGTGATAAAAAAGGATGTTAAATTCGAGTGGACTTCGAAGTGTGAGGATGCATTCCTTGAGTTAAAAGAAAGGTTGACCAGTGCCCCTGTTTTGGCTATTATTGATGGAGGAGAAGGATTAAGTGTTTATACCAATGCATGCAGAGTTGGCTTGGATATTGTGTCGATGTAACATGGGAAGGTTATAACATAAGCAAGAAGACAATTAAAGCCTCACTAAAGAAAGTATGCAACACATAACTTGGATTTGTTAGCCGTAGTTTTTACATTAAAGATGTGGTGGCATTACTTGCTCGGTAAAAATTCTTCTTTCCCTCTTTTGTTTATTTCTAATCTTTAAGGATCCTATTTAGTAATTTCCTTCTTTAATTAGGTGAAAAGTTCAAATTCTTCATGGATCATAAGTCCTTGAAGTATCTTTTCACTTAAAAGGATCTAAACCTTAGGCAACAACAATGGTTGAACTTCTTTGCAGCTTACGACTTAGATATTCTATACACACCAGGAAAAGTGAATGTGGTGGCAGACGCTCTTAGTAGAAATGAAATGTTGGCTCTCTTGGAAGTTAAACCGACTCATTTGGAAATGATTACTAGTAAGAAAAGGGAGGATGAGCATTTAAGGAAGATCATCTAGGATTTTGAGGGTGGGCAGTGTTCAATTTTCGAGTTAGATAACCATGGTGTTTTGTATATGAATGGAAAAATCTGCATCCCTAACGTCGATGGTCTCAGACAGGAAGTTTTATCGAAATGTCATCGATCCAAATTAAGTATCCATCCGGGTCTTTCAAAGATGCATCGAGATTAAAGCGCGGGTTTTGGTGGATGGGGAATGAAGAGAGATGTCTTAATCTTTATCAGCGGATGTTTGTTCTATCAAAAGATGAAAGGCGATCATCAGAAAACGGCTAGTTTACTTTAACCTTTGGAAATCCCAAATTGGAAATCGAAGATGATATCAATCGATTTTAATGATGGTTTACCCAGAATCAGAAAAGGGAATGAAGGTGAGAGGGTTATCGTGGATTGGCTAACAAAGAGTGCTCACTATATTCTCGCGAAGCCAACAAATACTGTGGCTTCTTTGGCCAAAACTTATATGAGGGAGATAGTTCGGTTGCACAAAGTTCTAGTAAGCATTGTAAGTGATCGAGATACTATCTTTACAAGTCAATTATATGAGGCATTACTAGTAACTTTAGGGACACATCTAAGTTTGAGCATGGAATACCACCCCCAATCGGATGGACAAATGAAGTGAGTGAATCGGATTCTAGAAGATTTTTGAGGGCATGTAATCTAGATTATATAGGATCATGGGAAGATCATCTTCATTTGTGGAATTCTCTAACAATAATAGTTACCGAGCAAGCATGGGCATGGCACCATATGAGGTTCTCTTGGGGTGTCTTTGCAATTCACTTGCATGTTGGGTTGGGACGGGAGATAAACTAGTACTTGGACCAGACGTGATTCGAGAAGCTATGGAAAAAGTTGCAATGATCAAAATAAGGATGAAAGAGGCTCAAGATCGACAAAAGAACTATGGAGAAAGAAGGAGAAGAGATTCGGGATTTGAAATCAGAGACTCTGTATTTGTAAAGATTGCTTCAACCAAAGGAGTTGTTTGATTCAGAAGGGCTGGGAAGTTGACGCCCAGGTATATTGGACCTTTTAAGATTAGTGAAAGGATTTGACCGCTAACCACAGGGTTGGCTTACTAGAAAGGTCATCAGGGGTCATAATGTTTTCTACGCGTCCCATTTGAGAAAATTTGTTCATAACCCCTCGTTGATTGTAGAATCACGGTTCAAGATGATTTGGAGATATAACCAACCTGACGGTGATTAGAAATCCAATTCATATCGTAGATCGGGATGGGAAGAGATTGTGCAATAAAATGGTGAAGTTAGTCAAGATTCAGTGGAGTGAGGATCCCAAAGATTGTACTTGGAAGATGGTGGACCATATGAGGGAAGCCTATCCGGAATTGATGTTGGGATAGCCATTGTTTGTATGTATAGTGTATGTATTATTGCGTTATGGATGTTTAGTGCAGGAATTTTGTGGATTTCCTGATATATAATCTCTTTATTTGCTAATTTCGGGACAAAAATCTTTTAAAGTGGAAAGGTGTAACAGCCCAAGATTTAATCACCTTAATTATGGATATTTAAATAATTTTAATCAATTAATTAATGTATTTTATAACTCAAATAAACTCCTTTTAAATAATAACTAATGATGGTGAATTCAAAATTTGTTTACAAAAATAATTAAGTCAAATAAAAATAGAAAATGTGCCCTGAAAATGTTTTTCGAATTTTCGACTTTTAGGTGTCAAAAGTTGTCTGAATACATTATGCACATTTTTGCAACACATATGGACACTTTTGTAAATGAATTAGTACCGTTAATGTTTATTAACTTAAGAAACATAGAGTATATGATATAACTTTTCAAGTAAACGTTTAAAAAAAATATAAATGTAAATAAAAGGTAATAAGCTGTCATCTCTTTTGAAACACGAAGTACTTAGATAATAAATGCAGGTTTTCTTGGAAAATTGAAGGGGAGACAAGGGAAAAATGTTTAAATGGAGGAAGGGGACAAGAAATGTGATGTGGCAAAAATCTAAGGGAGGTTATGTACTTAGGGGAGAAATGGTAATTTAATTCTTGTACTTTGTATATATAATTTTTTTTATAATTTCCTCTTATTTTATCATTCCATTTTCATTTCATAAAAACCTTTCCAAGTTTTCGTGAATACTTAATGGCTTCCATAAGGAATTCCTATGTTTAAAATCTAGTTTATATTGCCTTTTAAACTTCTAAATCCTTGTTTGAAGCTTTTTTTCCTCATTTCAACACCTGTCTTCCATACCCTCCCCAAACCACCTTGGCCATACATTGTAATCCGTAGCCGAACAACTTTTGCACCCATAAGCCCATAATGTTGTCATTTTTAGAAAGGCAAGGCAAAGTTCTAGGTTGTATTTAAGTTGGAATGGAAGTTAGCTTAGTTTTGTTGACTATTGCTGAGTAAAGATCTCACACTTAACTAAGTATTATAAACTTAAATATATGCTTGATTTGTTGTAAAAATATGATGTTGTTTGGGTATAAATTGTGTTAGCTTGGATATGTGTATGTGTTTGGATGAAATGATAAATAGTTTGGAATTTTAGAATTGAAATGTCAAGTTTATTGCAAGTTATAATCCTTACTTGTATATGTTGGTTATGACATGATTTTATGTTGTGACATGGATGCGTTGTAGTTATGCATGCTATGATGTAAAATAAATGATTGTATGCTAAGGAAGTTAGCACTTTTGCTAACTTAAACCTGTAATCTCTTGTATAAAAACTACAATCTTTGGTTTTAAAATTTAAAGATATTTTCGAATCTAAAACTTGCTTTAATTTTCAAGAAAATACCTTTAAGTTTTAGTAAAGTTTCCCAAGAGTTAAAGTTTGGAACAGACTTAGAAAATTAAATTTCAAAATTTGAAATTACGGGTCGTATAGCGATAGTCGCTATATGTGCAGTTCGAGGAACCAAACTCGTTTTGGAATCTAATTGGAAAATGTTTTAAAACGTATATTAAGTAACTAAAAATATAATTATTATTTAATTACTTACTTAATAACTGATTAATTAATTAATTAATTACTACTCAAACATTAGTTAATAAAGGTAATTAATACTTAAGTTTTAATCAATTAAGTTGATTTTAGTTAGTTAATTAATTAAAGCTAATTATTATTAATTAATAATTAAGGGTTGATTATTTTTAATTACTTATCAAAGATTAATTATTTAAAAAAAATGTTTAATTAATTACTAATCAATTACCAATTAATTAAATTTAATTAAGATTTTGATTAGGACTTAACTAAGACTTAAGGGTTTAATTATTATCTAAATTAAGAAATAAAGGTTGAAATTCGATTTGTTTCTAAAAAATCAGGTTTATTTAAACTGTTTTTCTTTTTTGAATTTTTTTTATATCATGGTATTTCTGTGTTGATTACACTTAAGTAACCTTAAACAAACATGAAACCTGAGTTAATGCGGTGACACATTTAAGGGAAGTAAGTCATCCCATAGTTAGCACTAAAAGCCGATGAGTAGGATGACCCACTTTCTGTGAGATCTATTTTTTATTTCTTGGTGAAAGATAGAATAAGGTCGAAATATTGAAAATGTGATAGATATAGGAGGGTTATTTCCTATTTATGTCATGTTTAAATTAAGTATATTGTTATCCATATGCGAACTCTGTATAATTACCCTAAGTAGCGAATTATCCCCTATTTGTAAATTGACCCATTTTAACTCAGTAAGTATGTTGTGTATATTAGAGTTCCCCGATGACGACTTAGATACTGATTACATACTTCCAAAAGAATCGAAATTGAGTTAGCCAAGATTTATCGCTTAGTTTGGAGATACCGGTTTCTAGTATGTATGACTTATCTAAATCGCTCCAAATTAATAACATTCGTAATAGATCATTATGCAATATGCTATGGAGTTGTATTATTCTCCTTAAGGTGATTCCAAAATGGAAGATAGTAATTGTTTCATGTTTGTTCAATCTTGGAACATCTTGTATGGATAAATGCTAGCATTGTATTGGTTTCTTGGAGGGCTGTGCTAGCGTTACAAGATGGTCCATTAGGAGGGAACGTAAAAGCGTAACATCAAGCCCCACAACTGGTAAATGGCTAAACCTGGAACGGGCATAGAACTATACAGGTCGCTCCAATTAGGTTATGATCATCACCAAAACTAGAGCAGTATCCTTGGTTTATGTATACTTTAGGATCTCTTTTATGGTTATTGATTGCAACCAAGTGGTGATCATATTCGGTGCTACCCAATAAGGGGTAGGGCCTATCCTGAGCAGCAGAGGTGCAATGCATTATGGTCTCCCGTACATTTTATCTAGAGGCGTACGGATTTTGTAGGTACCGTTTCATAGTTCGAATCCATTTCCCAAAACGAGCATCCGGACTTGATTGCAAACCCGTTATGCTGGAATTTAATTACTGTAGCAATTTTAGTTTTGATTCCATATTTACTTTATACCTAGACATTATACTAATATCAAAGGATTTTATATAGAAAGTGTTTTGGTTATCGTAGGTAAAATCTCATCCGTGTTTATGTGCGGCGTGGTCTTAAGAGACACCTTATTTTTGAAGGATTTTTATAAAGTTAAAACATATACTTTACTCACACCTGACTCATGTTTGACCCAAAGTTTTATTTCTTTTCCTTAAACTCTTGGGTACTCAAATTTTTACGAGTAGCCAAGTAGTTAGGTTTCAGTGGAGTATTTTGGAAGTAGCATGGAGTAGGAGCTTCCATCATCATCTAGTAGTTATGTTTGTTCCCCCTATGACTATATATTATTTATTAGTAGTTGGGTAGGCATATATAACTATCGTTGTTGCAAATAGTACTTATTGTAACTTTGATGTAACATTTTGGAGTAACCATATGTATTATTCTATGATGGCGCAACTGTAACTCTGACATTTGTGAGAAAAATCTTTATTTTTTCCCTTGTCTTTTATTTTCTTTACCCCACGACCTGTCTTTCAGACACTCGGCACATGAATACCAAGAATCTATTAAGTGAAGTCTTAGGGTGTAAGAACGGCAGATCGTTAAAAAATCATAATTAAATCTTAATTAAAATCTTATCTTAACTTAATCACTAATTAAAAAATAATTAAACCATTAATAAATAATTTATTTATAAGTTAAAAGTGATTGATAATTAAAAATAATTAAACACATACTTAATATTAATTAATTAATAATTAATCCTTTACTTAATTAATTATTAATTAAAAATTAATCCTATACTTAACCAATAATTAATTATAAATTAATATTACTTAGTTAATACTTAATTATAATAAATCTTGCATTAAAAGATAATTAATTAGTAACTAATGTTTACTTAATTAGAATTATTAAATCTTACTTAATACTTAGTTAATTAAAAATTACTTAACAAACACTTAATTACTTCCTCAATACTTATTGTTAAGTTTAGAAAACATTTCTAAAGCATACTTCAGTGTAAACTCTAATTTGCAAAAAGTTGAACTTTTACTGATACTGCATCCATAGCGGCTACCGCTATGGATACCATAACAAGAAAATTATTTCTAAGTTTCCTTTTAAAATCTTTATCACTTAGAAAGCTAACTTACCTTTTTAAAATATAAAGTAAGTATCTTATAAAACTCCTTGAAATGATTTTGTATTTAAAACTAATAACCATAGTTCTTGTTGACAAGAAAACTTGTCAACATCCCCAATGTTTTAGTAAAAACAATTTTTCTTGGGCATAGCTATGTGGTTAAGATGATTCCCACTTCTGAAAGTGTATCTTTGAATAAGTTGTCCTAATCAATTTAGTTTGGAAGAAAAGGAAAATAAATAATCATACCTTCTGACCTTGTCGAAAGGTTAAAGAGGTTTCTGCAACCCTACGATTAAGTTGACAATGTACTAGATTGTCAGACCTTTCGGCCTTCTCGAAAGGTTACTAGTATGTCCATCCCAACCTTTCGTTTAGGCTGGAATGATATGGACTAGTTCAACCTTTTGACCTTGTCAAAAGGTTATTAACAGGATCAAGTCAACCTTTCGACTAGGTTGGAATAGATGTTAGTTGTCAGACATTTGGTCTTTGCCGAAAGGTGTGACAAGACTCTTCCAATGTTTTGACTAGATTGAAGTAACTTTTAATCATTTAGCTTTCAGAAGTCAATAATCTTGGTTGTTAACGATAAATATCGTCACCACCCCTATTAGTGCTTTGGATCACTGATCTTGTTTAGGTAAAAACAAGAGTTGATGTAATATGTCACAAATCATATTAGGGATTAGACATTATATATTTATTGAGTCAAAAATTGTATTCCCATTTCATGACCGAAATCATGAGTTCAATGCATAGGTAAATAAAACTCGTGGAAGTATCCCGTGATGGTTCTATGATATATACTCATAATGAATAAAGAAGATAATTAAGAAGTAAATCATGTGTGATCAGCCATTAATGCTGAATTAACGCCCAATCATGATCATCGCCAAATTCCAAGTTGATTGCAAGCCATAATCCTCTTTATTTTCTCAAGATGAAGTTTGATACAAAATTTAAGAAACAAATCCCCAATTTGAATTCTAAATTAGGGCTACAAATGTACTCAATGAAAGCAAAAGTGTAGAGTAAGAGTAGAATGGGAGGAACCAGATCTCCAAAACTATACCCCTTGGATCTTATTTATAGATGCAGGCGGCCCTCCATTTGGCTTCATGCTTTCAACCGAGTCGGAAGGTCACCTTTTATATGCAATTGAAAACCTTTCGACCTTGTCGAATGGTTTTCCATTCATATGCCACTATGGACCTTTGAACATTGTCGAAGGGTCTGGTCTTCTCTATGCCTTCATGAACCTTTCGTATTTGTTGAAGGGTTTGCCTTCAATGTTTTATTGTGAACCCTTCGACCTTGTTGAAAGGTTGCCCTTCACTTCACTGTTGTGAATCTTTTAACTTTGTCGGAAGGTTGCTATTCACTTGATTATTATGAACCCTTTGATCTTGTCGAAAGGTTGCTCTTCACAGGATTGTTGGCGAGAGCTATGCATCCCTTTAATGTTGTCATAAGGTTGTCCTTTATTCTTGGCTGTATGATTGTTGCCTTCTTCATGAACCTTTTGACATTGTCGAAAGGTGTTTTGTATGTGTTCCAACCGGTTCGAAAAGCTTTCCATGCTTTTGACAAGGTCATTATAGAGTTGCTTGCACTTGCTTTGACTTCTCCTCTTTCTTCAAAATGTAAGAACTTCTTGATTGTTGAGAGATGAAACCTTTCGACACCTTCGAAAAGTCAGGGATTGTTATACACTATTGACTGCATCCTTTCGACTACTTCGAAAGTTTGATTTCAACTCCTTTTCTTTAGTCTTTGTTTTATGATGAATGGTTGTAGAACTATTCTTCTATCCCAACCAGAAGGTGCTTGGAGGTTCTGTACCTAGTCGTTTTGCTGTGCCTTAGTAATTCTTTTCCTCATGCTTTCGAAAGCCTTGCTCCGAAGTTCTTATGCGTCTTCTTTACTAGCATCGAACAATCCTTTCGACACCTTTGAAAGTTAACTTTACCTGCTGCTCTTTATTCATATGGAAACTTTTTGAAAGGCCTTCTTTATCTTTATTCATATTTTATGGTTAACATTTAGCCCTCTTTGTATAGAGAAGGCTTTTGTTCTTTAGGACAAAAATTCCAAGATTTCCAAATTATCCATGTATTCCTACAATGCATCTAATAATATTTGCATGGTTAGTTCATACTACAAGCACCTTTTCAGTTTGGTTGACCTTTAACTCTGATTTTATTTTAGTGAAAGATTCATCCTTTGAACATCTAGAACCTGTAAAGATCATCAGTATTTGAAATCCCAGATTCAGGTCTTGATGGTCGGAATTTATCAGTTTCTTGCCAGATAATAATTATTTCCCATTTTTTCATGAATGATAGACATTCCAAAAGTCATAGTAAAGGACCCACATCTCCATGATGGATAGACCCTACTAATAAGAATAGGGAGGCCAGAATCATCTTGATCATCATAATAGAAGGCTAAAACCCCATTACAACCTGATAATAATTAGAGAGGACAAGAATGCCAATCAGATCATCCGTTCTGATATTAATAATGAAGGTCCAGTAGATTATCTTTGGCTGCAAATGTTAGAGGTTCAGATGGCTTGTTTTGTCATTCAATAATAGAAGATTATAAGCTCATTTCTGGCAATAAACAGTAGTAGACCAGAAATCCATAAATAATAATAAGTAATAGAAGACCTGAAATCCATATCTGATAATAATTAATAGAAGACCAGAAATCCATATATGATAATAAGTAATAGTAGACCATAAATTCATAGTCGGTAATAAGTACTAGATGGCCATAGTGCCCAATTTGGTATTAATAATGGAAGTGTGACGACATGCAAATCCATATCCTTTAATCGGTAATAAATTGCACATGTCCGACGCAAAAAGCACAGAATGACGGAGAGTCATGAGAAAGAAAAGAAGAGAGAAGAAGAGAAGAGAAGAAAGAGAGAAGAGAAGAAAGAGAGAAGAGAGAACTAAACAGAATAATATAGAATCTCACATCGCAGCGGAAAACATATAATATCATGTCAATGATCTTTATGAAACAGAAACTATAATATCATATACATTAATCAGAGTTCAATAATCAATCACTAATCATCAGCCCGGACAGTCATAATAACATGCCCTTATAATTGCCGATAATTTAAATGACAAAGTAGTGGATAACAAAAAGATACGTGTAAACAAAAATGAAGATCTCCAGCTCTCCTACTGAAGCTCCAAAAGCACTTAATCTGAACCTGAAAATTACTCCATTTGATCCGAGCATTAAAAGGGAAAGCGTCCGGATCAGTCTGGTAAACCAGTGTGAGAAACACACTCAACTGAATTTATTAAATTTATCAAAGCGTTCTTTTATCAAAAGAAAGGTATCTCGTAAGACACGCTCACACAAAAAAATGGACATGTTTTTACCTTATGATAACCAAACCTTTCGTATCAAATCATGTTTATACTAGTGTCTAGTATACAAATAATATTAATCATAGCCGAAATTGTTACATTGATTAAATTCCAGCATATAGCCTAAAGTGGGTAATACAACCAAAACGGTTGGCATGTAGCAGAGTTTGGATTTCCATACAAATGACCAAGTGAAGGGACTACCTTCCAACAATACATCTCTAGAGGAATGTACCAAGGACCATCACAAAGGATCCTCTACCAACCCAAGACTAGCCTACCTCCATAACTAGGTAGTATCGAATATATCATCCTCCGGTTATTACCGACCTTTCCGAGGGCCCTCATAGCATACAAACCACATTAATTTACATCTCGAACGTCATAGCGGGAAGAAATATATCTAAAAGGGGATGATCATATCTTAATTGGGAATAACCCACTCAGTCTTACCACATCTAATCCTATTTCAATCATTTTCGATTGAAAAGGCCTAAGATAATGATTACCTTCCACATATCACATATCACATCACTTTAAATGCCATATTGCCATTTCCATTAACTACTAATTGCCTTCCACAAAAATACAACCCTTGAGCTCCTACGTCTCAAGAAGAGTGTTAAGCTAAGAGAAGTTGCCTTCTCTGCCACCACTGTCGTACATTTGTAAAAACCAATGTACTTAGTCTTAGAAACGCAATGTCAAACACTCGTCCATACAAGTTATCCAGGAATAAGACAAACCGAAGGTACTTTTCTACCACGTCCTATCGAGAAATTCTTAGGATTAGTAGCGAATAGTTCTTGCAATGGATATTTCATAACGAAGTGACTACTACTGGATGTATATTAGGATTTTAACCCCAAAAGATCAACAAGTAGTCCCTCAGTATGAAAATCCTAAATATCTATATCATC
Source organism: Allium cepa (assembly GCA_030765085.1). Taxonomy (NCBI): domain Eukaryota; kingdom Viridiplantae; phylum Streptophyta; class Magnoliopsida; order Asparagales; family Amaryllidaceae; genus Allium; species Allium cepa. Next base: position 747,987,541 of record CM060931.1, on the reverse strand, counting down.
GATAACCTTCACAATTGAATGCATACACATTGGTCCGAAGTGGTTTTCAAATAAATCAGATCCCAGTCTCTTCGCACCAACAACCATAAAGCGTTTCTCAACCTCACACAGAAACTAAATCTCATAGACTTATCACGTCTCCAACTTTCAACTTGTTGTCCTTCGGCCAAGAAGGAAGCTCGATAGATTGGAGTAATACTCCACGCTACATGAATCAACATCATCAACACAAATGATAACCAAGCCTAAACAGATGGCTACGTACTAAATGTAGGACTAATTAGTTTCTACATCAAACTGAGAAACTAAAATGGCCAAATTTACAAAATTAGAATTAAAGCAATCACTAGGGATGATTTATTAAATCATTCATTAATTAAATCAATTTTCCAATTTTAATACTTAAATTATCTTTAAAAAGAAAAATTTCCAAAACCATTTCAATATTTCAATATTTGAAAAACATTTCCATATACTTATTTTAATAACAAGTGGATTCACTGTTTACTTTATTTTCATACCTTTCAAACTCCATTTTAAAAATATCACTTCCCAAAATATTCATTTTATTTAAAGGATTATTCGCTGTCCAAAATCGGGAATAAAATTCTCTAACCAAATTTATTGCTTCTACACATTTAACTAAAAGGATTATCCAATGTCCAAAATCATGAATATAATTCCTTTATAAACTTCCATATTTAACTTATCAAATTGAATTGATTCCATGTTTACAAAATAATGTTTATAAATCACATTTCTATTTTACAAAAACTTTCGTTTATAAAATTCCTTTCTTAACCCATTCCATTTATCCTATTTATATGCCAAAATCCAAATACAAGTTTATTTACTTATAAATCTCTTATTTACAAATTCATTCTATTTATAGCCTAATCAATTCATAAATCTTATTTATATTCCATTTATAACTTCATTTTAACACTTATAAAATTCGTTTATAATTCCATCACTTTTTATTTATAAAATATCAATTTTATAAATCTTATACACAAATCATTTATAATAAATTCAAAATTTTCATTTAAATTATTTTTCATAATAGTTAACTTCTTATTTCAGAAATCATATTTTGATTCCATTTAAATAAACTTCTTCTTTTAATAGTTTACTACTCATTATTAAAACTTATATAACTTCAAAATCATTTAAACAGCCTTTTTAATTCGAAATCATCATTTTAATATTTCTTAAAATTCCAAAATATGGCCCAATGCTACTACAGCACTAAATAAGGTGTTTCACAACAATCATATCCATCATGGCATCCAAACATCATATATCACATGATAACAGCATATATAACAATATTTGTAAATAAAAATCAACACTAGTGAGGAATCTAGTTGGATCCCTCCAACCTATCACCTGCAACAAATATACATTTGAGAAAATATGCATGATGTCTGCTTCGAGGTAGACATGCATACAAAAGGTCGTCTGCTCATACACGGGAACGTATAGCATCTCATTTGCTCCAATAGGCAGGGATACATCCAAACCAATTAATATACATATATATATATATATATATATAATATCATATATCATCCAAACAAGCATCAAATAGCATAAAATAAATTATTCTCACTTATATAAAAATATAAGCGATTCAGAAGGGGTGAGTGGTACCCACTATGATTTCCAGTAGCCGTTGCAGCGGTTTATTCTGAATAAAATTAGACGAGCATTTAATTTTACTCAAAATTTTCACTAGCTCTAATTAACTCCTATCTAGATCCATTGTGTAGTGTTCGTCAAAACGAACCTAATGCAACTTGTTTCGTCTGATTTCAACCTTGTATGTAAAAGATATACAATTTTAAAGTTTACATAAATTTATATAATATAATTTTATAACTTTTTTTTTAATCTTCAAATTAAATCTGGCCGCATATTTTAAATAAAGCAGATCTAGGCCACTATTTTTGCTTCTTTATTGTTTGAAGCTCCAGGAAATACGTATGCATCTCAACCAATAATCGTGCCTCTTCTTTCGGAGATCGCTCCTCCAACGTTCACCTATATGTTGATCAGGAAATGCCACATCAAAGCCCCATGCACGCCCCACCTTCAGCCGAAGACTAGTCAACCATCTACCCCCCGATGGCCAGAAAAACGAGCTTGAACATTGCGCCTTTGCATCGAGATCCACACCAATCCTCTTCTCCAAATTAGATAATAGCCGTTGATCATGTAGTACTCGACGAGCTTGACGTTTTTGCAGTTGGAAGTTCTTCGAATTGGTTGATGAATTACAAGAAAATGAAGGAGAAAGAATCGAATTTTTGGCCATTCATTGAAAACGGCAGCTAGGTTTTTAGCATCCTAGGATTGTTGCAAATGGAATAAAGTGTGGCCTTTTATAGAAAATTTTCGTGTTCATCCGAAAATTTTCGAACTCCAATTGAAGCGTGTTGCCTGGCATTTAAAATGTTTTACCCCTATTTTGAATGTAGTGGAATATATATCGAGAGCCAATTCCATCATATTTGGAAGATACGTTTTCGAATCGAATTATTTTAATTAATTTTCACTTAAGCAAATTTCTAGGAGTTTCATCTTCGCATGATCAAACCGTAGGTCCGATTGAGACGAAATTTGAAATCCTACAATAATATAAAATTATGGATCTAATAAAATTGGTTTCGTCGAAATCCAAGATAGTGTGAGAAATGACTATTCTTACATGTTAATTAAATATTAAAATTTTCGATTTCTATAAATTAACTTTTAAATCAATTTTAGAAGTTTACCGACATCATTCTAATTCAAATAGAATTTAAAACAACTTTACAAATCATTTTCATTCACATAGAATTCAAAATTCAATTATTTTCACAATTTCAAATATTAAATTAACAATTTAATTATTCAAATAAGTCATTATATTTGAAATATAAGTTATTCAACTTATAAAGTTAACTTATGAATTTTTAAAATCAATTAAATATCTGAATTTCAAATGATTGAAATTTTGGTCGTTACAGGAAGTCCAGAAAACCATTTCTGTCAATACGTAATAGAATACCAGAATACACATTTTTGGTATTTAGTAATAGAAGACCAGAACACCATTTCCGGTAATTAATAATAGAAGACGAGAATACCATTTCTAATATTTAATAATAGAAGACCAGAAAACCAATTTGGCAAATGTTAATGAGGAGAAGTCAGAGAAATCTTTCTGATTCTTTTCTCGAAGGTGTCATCTTCAGGCTTTGATGATATCTTGCCTGCTTTTTTTTTCTCGGGCCCGAGTTTTCTTTATTCCTTTGTTTTGGCTTATTTCAAGCTATTATCATTTTAGACGTTGCCAATTTCTAGCGGTTGCCATTTTAAGCAGTGCCGATCTCTGGTGGTGCCCATTTTAGGCAGGGACTTTTCTTAATCTACGGGACATTTCATCCAGGTTTCCAGTGCGCTCGTTGAACGACCTATAATTTTCGATAATTAAAAGTAGTTAATATAAGAAGATTTTGGGATTTAAAGTTGGAAGAAATAAAAATTTTGTGATATATTAATGAAATAATAACTAAAGTGAAAGGCAACAACGTTAATTTAAGTTAATCATTCACAACATGAATGAAATTCCAATCAATTGAAATAATGTAAAGGTTATACTTGGTTATAAATTGAATATAAGAAAACAAATGTAAATATTGAATCAATTATGAAATAGTATAGTTAATGGTATTTTAATAAAAATTAGTGTTATGAAAGCAGTCGTAACGTTTGTTGTGAATAATAAACCTAATGTGATTAAAAGTCAATGGTGACAATTATTATACGTTACCTGCTTATTTAGGCGATTAAATTAAATTGGAAATCAATTGCAATAAATCTAATTAAATATTACGTTAATGTAAATTAAGATAATAATTGGAAATAATGTTAATTTTATTCAAAATATGACAATTGGTTGGATAAAAAGAATGGAAATCAAGATTTATCAATTTATTGGAATTCAAATTATAATAATTGGATTTATTGCAATTAAATGAAATTAAATGAAATTAAATATTTAAATATTACGTTAATGGAAATTAAGATGAAGTTTGAGAATATTAATGTAATAAATCATGAACCAATATTAGTCTCATCAATATGATAATAATGGATTGAATAATAGGATGAAAGTTCAATTAAATCAAATTATTGGAAATTAAATTTATAATTACCGAATTTATTGAAAATTGAAATTAAACATTGAAATTGATGAAATATTAAATAATAAACTGATAAGGAAATTTATTTTAAAGGATTATAAATTACTAAGTAATCTAAATGATAGAAATTGTAAATAATTAAATATTGAATTAAAAAGTGGTTAATTAATTTAATATTAATTTATTCAATTAATGTAGAAAAAGCTATTTTGGCCACTGTCTTAGATTTCGATGAAACCAGCTTCATCGGATTCGTAACAGTGAATTATTGTAAAGTCTCAAGTTTCGTAGTGATCGGACTTATCGTTTGATCGTACGGACTCGAATGCATAGAAATCAATTCAACTAAATTTAATTGAAATCAATTTGAATTGAGCTGATTTTAAGGCCACTTCTTCATACGATGGAATCAGGACCTAAAATCTGTTCTATTGAGTTTAAAATATTGAAAACTATTTTTATATATGGGATGACCCATTTTCGTTCCGGAGACAGAACAGGCTTTTCGGGTCGTTTATCGTTCAACTTCAAACGAATTTTGTCCATTCATCTCTATTTATGATCTGTCTATAAATAGCGCGTTATAAACCCTAGCTACTTCTCATTTTCATTTGTATATACGTACAATTTTTTCTAGCTTCTTCTTCTTTATTGCAGATAAACCAAACAAATTCCCAATTCAATTTCAGTTCAAAATCAAATCAAAAATTTCAACTCCTCAAAATATATCGAATTATATATCGGTTTGAAGTTATCAACGAGCGCAAATATATTCCATGATATGTTTTTTCGATTTTAATTTTGGTGTGGCCAGATTGGGGGATTAAGTCTCGGTCGTCCGTAGCGCTTCGATCAACTGTGATGGATCGATGATTCAAGGTTTTGGTTGGGTGGAGATCAACGAACGGAGTTCATAGGTATGGTTCATTTAGTGATTTGACGGTCAAATTGATGTCGAAAATTCATTTAGATTAAAAATATTTCGACGACGGCAGTTGCGTATAGGGTGTCATTTGGAGACGTGTTGCTCCGAGCTTGTCGACGGCATAGCAAGGCAAGGCTGGGGCGAGCTTCTATCCGACGATGCTTGGCCGTGGGCTACGCAGGGTAGGGTTGATGAACAACGGTGCGTTTTAAGGGTCTCGAACGGTAAACCTAGGAAGCTATGTGATTACGTGGCGCTTCTAGTATGCTTTTTTGTTTTTTTTAATTTAAATTTTGATTTCAAATCTTCTAATCGACATTACATTTGCATACGGATTTGGATTTGGATGCGGTTTGTTTTGTCGGGATCGTATCAAAAATTCAGATATTTTGACGCTAGTTTAGACGAATTCTGATATTGTTTGAATTTAGGCCTTTATTTAGGTTTTAAATCAATTTAAATTCAAAGGTGAGTGTTTTGATCCACTCACAACTTTCAAAATTTCTTATGTTAGTTAAATTAAATTTATAAAGTGATCAGGATTTATTTAAGGCTGGTTGATATACTTAAATTGCTATTCCTATTAATTTGTATTATTTTGAATTGAATTGTTATTTAATTTATTATTGAATTTAAATTGCCTGTTAATTTCCTATAAATAATAATCTGTTAATTGTTGATATTTGTTGGTTGAATTGAATGATGATTATGGTGGATGCTTGATTGTTGATATTAGATGATTGGATGTTATGTTTGATTTATATATTGTTATCACTCTACAAGTTCCCTTAGTCATTATTAGGAAAATCACTATGGGTTGAAATGATATATACCCGAATGATCTATAGACTAGGTAAAAATCGTTATGGGTTGAAATGATAGACTCGAGCGATTTTATGGATTTTGATATTTTCGGGATTGAGGATTGAAATAATATATATCCGTAAATATAAAATAATTATGGATTGAAATGATAAATATCCGTATCACTTTACCCTAAGGTAGAGAATTATATACGGACACCAGATTGGTTGAATTAAATGATTTTAAAATCCTAAATTTTCGATTTTAATTAAACGATATTTTGAAATAAAATTTGATTCATATGAATTGATTTATTATTGAAAAAAAATTTATGATTGAAATGTGAATTGGTTTAAAGGAATTGCTTTAAATAATCAAATTGAAATTTTAAATTTAAATATGAAATATAAGTGAAATTTATCGAAATTGGGTTATTTGAATTGTTTGAAATATAACTTTGAAATGTATTGAAATTGGTATAATTTAAATTGATATTTCAAACATGGATTGAAATTGACATAGAATTTAGTAGTTCATTTAAAAGTTGAATTGAAAGATTTGAAATTAGGTTTTGTTGATTTGGAAATTGAAATGGTCCAGATGCGTTGAAGTAAAATAAATAGTTTAAATTGATATTAATTCCAAATTCATATTTTAATATAAGCTGTTTAAAATATATTAATTTAAAATCTCTAATTATTAAGATTTTCAAATTATTATACTATTTTAACCTATATTAACTATATTAAATCATTTTAACCTATTTTAAACCATTTATTTTATTTTAAAACTAATTAACACATTTTAACTTATTTTAAGTCTAATTAATCTATGTTAAAGCTATTTAATCTATTTTAAATGGATTTAGCTACCTTAAATCATTTAACAGTATCTTTAATCTTTGATTAAGCTATTTAGAGTATTTATAACTAATTAAACTATTTTCTAAACGTTCAGGTTAAGTAAAGTAGAAGTATTTATATTCAAATTCATTAGTTTAAAAGAAAATACGATTAAATGATGTTATAACCTAGGTTGGAATTTAAATGTTATAGTTAATTGAATATGATGATTTTGAAGTAAGGATTTAACCTAATTGGAAATTTGATTTTTTGAAAGAAATTATGTTTTGGAAATGATATGATTTGAAAGGTGAATATGATTTCAAAGTGAATATGATTTCGAAAGTGATATGGTTTTGAGAATATGATATTATGGTATAAATTGTGAACTGACTTTTGAAATGTAAATAAAAAGACAGGGTTCGGATATTGTCATGCTCTCTGCCAATACCAAAAAGCGCTTTAGTAATTGTATAATTGGTGAAGATTCTAGAAATGAAGTATGATGGTTTTGTGAACGATTTCTTTATAAGGTATGCCGTGACCCTGACTCCTGTGAGTCAGCATAAATGTGACTAAAACAGGAGCCAAACCGGGCCAATTGAGGTCATTCCTCCGATCGAACACATTTCTTCGATACCATTCTATTGCTTTGTGATTTATTTGGTGGCCACCCTTGATTTTGATTTAGGAGTGCGTTTCGAGGTGGACGGTAGTAGCTGCTATGCGTTACCACTAGTCCGGATCCGTGATTTGTATGTCTACCCTAGCATTGTCTCGAGTGTCGTGTTCACATTCCCTAGAGCTCCTTCTACGAGTTTGTTTTGTACCATACCTATGGAATGCTCTCTGTGTAAACCTCCAGTTTACGGAGGAGCGGATGGTACTGTATAGACTATGGGAATATATAAAATGTGTTAAGGGGGATATGGGTAACGCCTTAATGCTATTTTAATACTTTTACTTTACTATAGACATATTATAATAGCGTATTGTACTACATAGTAGATACTTTAACGGATCCTTAAGAGATGGAAATCCTAAACATCTCTTGAGTTATTACACTCAGACACTAAACAGGAGATGTCAAACCTCGTAAACATCTCTGATGTCATTACACTCATATTTACTATTGATTTGACTTACATAAGATCTTTTAGTTCTGACTCGAGTGTTTTGTCTTTTCAATTCACTTGCGTTAGCTTTAGCATTTCGTGGTTGTAGACCTTATTTCTGGAGGACAAAGACGAAGATTGCACTATTATTTTCTATTATATTTATTCCGCTGCATCATGTTGGTCCGCTGTATTTATTTATTTTATTCTTGTTTATGTAACTCTGATATTTGTGTTGTAAAGAATAATCAAACGTATTTATAAAATAGCTTCATGAACTATTATTTGATTATTATATTTTGCCATTCCGCTGCGAGATTCTATATTTGTTTTATTTCTTTCTCTTTTCTTATTTACCCATAATAGTCTGCTGGTTTGATTGGTTTAGTCTGGCATGTGTGTCTGCTTAAAATGTCCAAAAGGCAGGTCGTTACAGTTGGTATTAGAGCTTTGGTTTAGGGGTAATCTTAGCTTTGTGGGGTCCAAATCATATAGATAGGGCAGTAACACCGTAGAATGAGTCGCTGAGTGTATATATGAAGGAGCGTATTTGATAGTGTTATAAGATGTTTTCATGTTATATTATTTTGTTCTATTTAGTATTTATAAATTCTAGTCGATACATAAGATGCTATGGCATTGACAGGAATTTCTAAACACTCGATAGGACTCATCGACATAATATTGGTTTTGAAATATAGGTAAATGAAATAGTTTTGTCTATTATATATATATATTTGTATATAAAACAATAAAATTTATAAACGATACATTAGGTTGTAATATATTTGTTTGTTAGGCAGTGAAGTTTATAAATACAATTTGTAAAATAAAATTTACAAAATAAAATGAATATAATTTGAAATTTCGAACTTAAGTTCCAGGATCTTGAAAATTTCTTTCAAAAGACTTTGGAATATAATATTAATATTACTTGGAAGCATTTTCTGATATAAATATTTCAATGTGATTTGGAAGAAATGTTTTAAAAGAATTTTCGGAAGGAAATAAATTATGTACTCCCCTCTCTGTCGTTGGAAAATAATTTTGGTGATGAGTGCATGCATCATCAAGATTTATTTTCAAGTGTCAAAGTAGGGGGGCTACTGTAGTAGTCTTTCTACACATTTAGTTGATATCAGATCTTAATTTTCTAAATATGATTTGGATATAAAAGCTATGAGTATGTATATATTATTTTAAAATGATTTAAATTGGTACCCGACATTTAGTCCTTGAATCTCTATAAATGAGAGATTTCAATTATTGCAATGGGATGATATTTTAACAATTTAATAATTGGAACTTCTAAATGAAAATAAGAAATTAAATGCTAGGTTATAAATGAAATATACATGAAATTTGAAGTCTGTAACCTGTAAATAACAAGGGTATGAAAATAAGAAATGGTAATTATTGAACACTTATTTACTAAATGAAATAAAATAACTTGTGTAATATTCAACTGCATTCTAAAACACGCGCGCGCGCACACACACACATATAACATACCAAAGTATCATAAGTTATAATGTTAAAAGAATATGTAATGGAATATTATACAAGTAAAACTTAAGCAATGAAAGTATTCAATGGAATTTCTTTTATAAATAAGAGTTTTTATATTTTAATAATCACAAGCTTAAATTAATGAATTGATATGCTAAGTAATTGAATCGAACATGTATACTATAAATAAATGAGTATAAACTTAAGTAAATGTTTGAAGTTATTATAATTAAAATAAGTATAATGAATTAAATGATTTTAAAATCCTAAATTTTCGAATTTAATTAAATGATATTTTGGAATAAAACTTGATTTATATGAATTGATTTATTATTGAAAAAAACAAAGTTTATGATTGAAATGTGAATTGGTTTAAAGAATTTCTTTGAGAAATCAAATTGAAAATTTAAAGTTGAATAAGAAATATAAGTGAAATTTATCGAAATTGAGTTATTTGAATTGTTTGAAACATAATTTTGAAATGTGTTGAAATTGGAATAATTTAAATTGATATTTCAAACATGGATTGAAATCGATATAGAATTTAATAGTTCATTTAAAAGTTGAATTGATTTTTCGAAATTGGGTTTTGTTGATTTGAAAATTGAAATGGTTCGGATGTGTTGAAATAAAGTAGATAGTTTAAATTAATATTAATTCCAAATTCATATTTCAATATAAGCTGTTCAAAATATATTATTTTAAAACTTCTAATTATTAAGATTTTCAAATTGTTAAACTATTTTTAACCTATATTTTCTGTATTAAATCATTTTAACCTATTTTAAACCATTTAATTTATTTGAAAACTAATTAACCCATTTTAACTTATTTTAAATCTAACTAATCTATGTTAAAGCTACTTAATCAATTTTAATTATATTATAATCTATTTTAAATCGTTTTAACTATCTTAAATCAATTTAATAGTATCTTTAATCTTAATTAAACTGTTTAGTGTATTTACTTATTTATAACTATTTAAAATATTTTCTAAACTTTCAGGCTAAGTAAAGTGGAAGTGTTTATATTCAAATTCATTGGTTTAAAAGCAAATATGATTAATTGATGTTATAACCTAGGCTGGAATCTAAATGTTATAATTAATTGAATATGATGATTTTGAAATAAGGATTTAATCTAATTGGAAATATGATTTGTTTGAAAGAAATTATGATTTCGGAAACTATATGATTTAAAAGGTGAATGTGATTTCAAAGTGAATATTATTTCGGAAGTGATATGGTTTTGAGAATATGATATTTTGGTATAAATTGTGAATTGACTTTTGAAATGTAAAAGAACCATCCGGTGTGGAATAAGCGTTTGGTTGTTAAGAGACCAGGATCAGATATTGTCATACTCTCTGCCAATACCAAAAATCACTTTAACGACTGTGTACATGGTGGAGATTCCAGAAATGAATTAGGATGGTTTGGTGAATGATTTCTTTATAAGGTAGGATGTGACCCTGACACCAATGAGTCAGCATAGATGTGACTAATACATGAGTCATGTAGAGCCAAGTGAGGTCATTCCTCCGATTGTACACATTTCTTTGATACCATTCTATTGCTTTGTGATTGATTTGGTGACCGCTATTGATTTTGATTTGGGAGTGTATTCCGAGGTGGGCGGCCTTAGCTGCTATGCGTTACCACCGATCCGGATCCGCAATTGGTATATCTACCCTGGCATTGCCTCGAGTGCCGTGTTCACATGCCCTAGAGTGCCTTCTGTGAGTTTTTTTGTACCATACGTATGGAGCGGCCTATGTGTAAACCTCCAGTTTACAGAGGAGCATAAGTACTATATAGACTATGGGAATGTATAAAATGTGTTAAGGGGGATATGGGTAATGCCTTAATGCTATTTTAATACTTTTACTTTACTGTAGACATATTATAATAGCGTATTATACTACATAGTTCTTAGTTTAGCGGATCCTTAAGAGATGGAAATCCCGAATATCTCTTGAGTTATTGCATTCACATTGGATACTACACAGGAGATGTCAAACCCCGTAAACACCTCTGATGCCGTTACACTCATATTTACCGTTGATTTGATTTACATAAGATATTTTAGTTTTGACTCAAGGGTTTTGTCTTTTCAATTCGCTCGGGTCAGCCTGAGCATTTCGGGGTTGAAGACCTTATTTCTGGAGGACGAGTACGAAGGTTTAACTATTGTTATCTATAATATTTATTCGACAGCATCATGTTGTTCCTCTCATTTATTTATTTTATTTCTATTTATGTAACTCTGATGTTTGTGTTGAAAATAATAATCAAATGTATTTATAAAACAGCTTTCTGAACTGTTATTTGATTATTATATTTTATCATTCCGCTGCTAGATTCTGTATTTGTTTTATTTCTTTCTCTTTTCTTATTTACCCCATAACAGTCTGCCATTTTGAATGGTTTGAGTCTGGCATGTGTATCCGCTTAAAACATTCACAAAGGTAGGTCATTACACTCGGCTAGCTTATTCTTGAGCAAGGCTCGAGGACTTACCCGACCTCCCTCTAGGAGGCGCCTTAACTTGGCCATAGCGTAACATGGGTAAGGGCTTGTTCGGTACCTTGGCCATGCCATAACATAGCGGGACCAAGGGATTACCCGTCCCCCCTCTAGGAGGCGTCTTATCCTGGCCATAGCATGACGCGGATAAGGGCTTGTGCTGCTTTAACCTAGCCATTTCTGACTTTGGCGCGGCTAAAGGCTTATGCCCTCCCTCCGAGAGGTGCCTTGACCTAGCCATCTTGGCGCGACCAAGGGATTTCCACCATTATTGGTAGCCTATCATTTTAGCTAGTCCAAGTTTAAGGAGAATTTTACTCCCGACCACGTAGACTTTTCTTAGTGAATAATAGTAGTGACATTCTTGAAAATGCTTTATTCATTCACAGTAGGAAAATATGGTTTCCAATGTTCCGCGTTTCAAGTTCTTGGTACCACATTACCATCAGGATAACATAACTTGTAAGCCTCTAGGGGAATTTCCTTGCAAATTATTAGTGGACCTTCCCAATTTGGTACCAATGGCCCATCTGATGGGTTTCTCGTATTGGCCATTACTCTTCTAAGTACCAAATCTCCTTGTTTGAATGATCTCGTTTTTACCTTTGAGTTATATCGATATTCTCCTTTGATATCCAGCCGTTCTTAAGGCTGCTTCATCCCTTAATTCATGAATCAAATCAAGTGATTCCTTTTTTAGTTCTTAATTTGGGTTTAAATCATAGGCAATCATTCAATGAGAAGGTACTTCAATTTCTATCGGTAGCATTGCTTCACAACCATACGTTAGCGAATACGGGGTATCACCCATTGTTGTTCTAATGGATGTTCTGTAGGACCACACAACTAGGGGTAATTCTTCTACCTAATTCCCCTTTGCCTTGTTTAGTCTCTTATTCAAGGTTGTCCTTTTGTTTTATTGGCAGCCTCAACGTCTCCATTGGCCTTTGGGTGAGCGACATAAGAGATGCTTTTTATGATTCAATTCTCATGGCAAGATCACGAAAATTCTTCACTTTCAAATTGGGTTCCATTGTCGAAGAATATTTTTTATGGTATCCCAAACCTTGTGACAATGTTCTTAATGAGAAATCATAGCTCTTTCCCAAAGGTGATCTTTGGTAACGGTTCTACTTCGACCCATTTTGTGAAGTAATCAATTGCCACAATAACGTACTTCACCCCACAATTGGAGATTGGAAGAGGTCCGATTAAATCGATTCCCTAAACATCGAATGGCCATGGGATGGTGATGGGGGTTAGCTGACTCGGAGGAAGACGTGGCATCTTTAAGTAGTGTTGGCACTTTTCATATCTTTTAACATACTCGATTGCTTAGTTAGTTAACCGTGGCCAGTAAAATCATTGTCTCCTTATCTTTTCCGCCAATTTGATCCCGTTGGAGTGATCTCCACAAAGCCCTTCATGGGATTCCTTTGATATATTCATTCCGCTCTCGGATTTTACACATCGCAAATAAGGAAGGGCATATCCTTTCTTGTATAGAACTCCCACCATAATGGTAAAGTTTTTGGCTTGTCTCTTTATCTTTTGTGCCTTTGTTTTATCCGCAAGTAGCGTCCCATTGATAATATAACTCATAATCAGGGCCATCCAAGTATTTTTATATTATTCTTTCGCTATTGGAGCTGTGGATCCTTCGTTTCGCCAGTCCTAATCTATTTCCCCAGTTTCTTCTGCTATAGCTTGTGATCGGATCAATCCTAGTAGCTTATTAGTTTTTTCTTATTTGTTTTACTTAATATTGGGATCAGCCTGAAACCCCACATGCACAATTCGAGTCTCAGGGGCCCTCTTGAACTTGCCAACTTAGCCAATGAGTTTGCTTGGGAATTGTCTCCCTTTGGAATTTGGTGTACAGAGAAATCTTCAAAATGTGTGAGCATTTTTACTACCTTTTTCACATAGTGATTGAGTTTGGGATTTTTGGTCTGGTATATTTGCTTGATTTGATTAACCATTAATTGGGAATCACTGAATACTTGAATTCTTTGGATTTTGAGTTGTAAAGTGAGGGTTAATCCTATAACCAAAGATTCATATTCTGCCACGTTGTTAGTTGTTGGAAACCACAACTTCGTAGCATACCGAAGTCTGTGTCCATCAGTGGTAATTATTACGTATCCCACTCCAGCCCCTTGTTCATTAGGGGAACCATCCACAAATAACTACCACTTTGGTTTTAAGTCCTTTTCTTTTTCACATTGCACTATAACAAATCCCGTACATTCATTAATGATGTCTGCCAATGCTTGTCCTTTTATAGCCGCTCTAGTTTGATATTTTATATCATATTGACTTAGCTCAATTCCCCACTTAATCGGTCTTCCTGAGGTTTCAGGTTTACTAAAGACTTGTTTCAATGGAAAGTTGTTCAACACCTTTATTAGGTGCGCTTGAAAGTAAGGTCTTAACTTTCAGGTCACGAGAATTAAACAGTATGCTAGTTTCTCATTAACCGGATATCGGATCTAGGCATCCTTCAGCATTCTGCTTACATAATAAACAGACAACTACAATTTCTTGGTTTTCCTAATCAATATTAGCTTACCGCGTGCTCCGAGATTGCCATGTACAACAATAGACCCTCCCCATCTTCAAGGCTAGAGAAGATCAGAGGTTTTTCCAAATGCAGTTTCAACTCTTGAAATGCCTTTTCTCAATCTTCACCCCGTTCAAACAATTTCCTCTGCTTTATTACCTCAAGGAATGGAATGCACTTATCGGTGGCCTTTGAAATAAACCTGCTTACCGCTGCTACTTTTCCATTTAAACCCATAACATATTTATTTGTCTTAGGCTCTACCATATTCTTAATGGCTTCAATTTGTTCCTAACTAGCCTCAACTTCTTGTGCACTGACGATATAGCTTAAGAATTTTTCAGAGTGAACTCCAAAGTTGCATTTTTGGGGGTTGAGTTTCATTTAATACTTTCGGAGTACTTTGAACATGTCATCCAGATCTTCAAGATGATTCTTTGCCTTTTGGGATTTTACGAACAGGTCATCAACATAAACTTTCATATTTCTTTCGATTTGATCGTTAAACATTTGGTTAACTAATCTTTGGTAAGTTGCCCCGGCATTTTTCAACCCGAGTGGCATAACTTTGTAGCAATAGCTTCCCTCATCTATAGTGAAGCTGGTATGCTCCTCATCAGGTTTAAACATAGGGATTTTATTGTATCCAGAGTATGCATCCATCAGGGAGGGCAGCTTATATCCACTAGTTAATCGACCAATTAATCTATCCTTGGCAGTGGGTAACAGTCCTTTGGACAAGCTTTGTTTAAATGCGTATAATCCATGCAAGTTCGCCACTTTCCATTAGATTTCTTTACCAAAATTGGATTTGCCAACCACTTAGGGTAAAAGACTTTTCAAATAAACCCATTTTGTTGCAATTTCTTGACTTCTTCCCTTAAGGCATCGGTCCTTACCTTATCAAGCCGCCTCATCTTTTTCCTAACTGGAGGGATGTTTGGATTGATATTTAGGGTATGGCTTATGATTGTAGGGTCAATCCCAATCATGTCAGAGTGGGTCCATACAAAAATATCCTTATTAGCTTTTAAGAATTCCGCCAATTTCAATTTTAAGTGCTTCTCAAGATCTTTTCCCTCTCTAACTATGTTGGTAGAATCAGTAGAATCTATTGGAATTTCTTCGATTTTCTCAACTGGCTTAACTCTTTCAACCTCTCCTCAACGATCTAGCTCTATAAGAATCTCGCTTTCCTCTATTGAGTTCATATCCATTCTCTTCCCCTTTCCACAAACTGCAAAAAATATTTTGGCAGTACGTTTATTACTTCTATTAGATTTTTCTTCGCTTCGAATGATGGATGTAGAAATCCATCATCCGAAGGCTGTAAAGTAATGGAAGAATCAAAGTAACTAGTAAACTCCCTATTATATTGTTCCAAAGTAGCGAAGTACATTTCCCTTGATGCAAATTGCTCGCCTCGGATAGTTCCCCAGCCATTCTTAGTAAGTAATTTGAGCATCAGATATTTAGGTGAAACGAAAGCATCCACTTTATCTAGTGCTAGACGTCCGAAGAATGCATTGTAAATTGATGGCTGATCTATGATTACAAAAGTTATTTCAAAAACATGCGAGCAAAAAGGAAATCCCAACTGCACCAAGAGCTTCACTTATCCTAGTGGAATTGTTCCCTTTTTGTTGAACCCAAAGATCGGTACAGGGCTAGGTTCAAGTTTGTCTTTAGATATTCCCATTTGAACGAATGCATGTTGGAAGATCATGCTTAAAATGCTTCCAGTGTCGACCAGGATGTTGTAACCATTGAGGAGCCTATCTGAGCCGTGCTCATCAATGGGTCATTGTAGAGGTGATGGATTCCCCTTCTCAATTCCTTGGGATTGATCATCAAAGTGTGCATGTTGATATTATACTTTGGGTTCTTAAGCGGTGGCTCTTCTTGCACAGAAAATATACCCTTCCTGGCTTCATGAATGTAACTGTTCCTAGCATTCCGACTTCTGCCCGTAGGACGTGGTCCGCCATGTATTACGCCGGTTCTATTTTAGGGTGGTCTCAGGTTCATTAGATCTTCATCTTCAATCGTATTAATAGTGATACTGGCAGGTTTTCTTGTCTCAATCTCTGGCAAGGAAATCTTTTTTGGGTTTATTACAAACTCTTTTAGCTGTCCTTTTCAAATTAATTTTTGAATTATCCCTGCCAACACTTTACACTCATTGGTCCTGTGACTTTTTTGCATTGTGATAGGCATAGTAGCTATCTCCTTTCTTTTAATTCTGGATAATTTTGAGCTTTGAACAAGGTCGGAAAATTGACCTTATCTTGAGTCATCGCATAAATGTTAGAGATTGGTCTGTTTAGCACTACTGCGTTAGCATTAGCATCTTCCCATCTAGACTTTTTATGAATCCTTTCCGAGCCTAATTTTCCACTGTCCCTTCTCTGATTAGACTTCTTCTTGAAATAGTACAATTCATCCATTGGACGAACTTGTCGGCCTCAAAATGAAAGTCTTGCAAGTCTCGGCAACTATGAATGAACAATTTCTTCCAAAAAGGAGAATTGAGTATAAGTGTAATGACCTTGAATTTTGGCCCCGTTTATTCTAATAAATGTTTAATCTAATTTAAATAAAATGTAAACTGATCATATTAAATGAATATGACTTTGAAATATTTACCATTTGTTCATATGGAATGGTATTTTAAAAAGGAAATCGAACTCTGGAAATTTAAAATTACAAATCTCTTGATAATATTTACGATAAAATTTATCTTATATAATTTAATCAAAATACTTTACTTAGTTTATATTTAGTATAAAATAATAAATATAGATAAATATTTTGGAATTCTAAATTAAAGTTTGTTAACAATATTTTAATGAAATTTACCTTATATAATTAAATTAAAAGGTTTTACATTGCTAACATTTGATAAACATATACATATGAATATTAATGTTTGAAATTTAAAATAAATCTCTTTATAATATTTATCTTATACCATTAAATTGAAATACTTTCTTTTGTTAACATTTGATAGAAATATCTAAAAATGATAATGTTTAAAATTAAAAATCTAATCCTAGCAATATAAAAAAATAAATGTAAAATGTGAGTCAAGCTCATGTATATAATTTAAATAAATACAAATGGAAATGAATATAAAAATAAGCATAAAATGTAACTAAATTCTATTGTACATAATTTAAATATTGATAGTCAAAGTTAAAGTAACAATAAAAATAAGGAGTAAGTGTTAGTATATGTTTGCAACCTAAAATTGGAAAATTGTAAACATAGAATGACATACCAGATAAACATTTTCTGTTTGAATAAAGCAAGAATTAATTATTTAAAATATGCATACAACATAAATTTAAATTTGAAAGTATAAATGTATAAAGCTTAAAATAAGCACCAAGTATAAAATAAAATTAGTTAAAATATAAAATGTAAACCAGACAAATACAATCATATGGGTTATTTAAGCAAACAAATAATAAGACAAATATATATATATATATATATATATATATATATATATATGCAATCTTCACATGCAAGATAAATATCTACCTGCAAGAGTACTTTGGTGTATGGTATGTCTTCAAATATAAGACAAAATAACAGCCAGATGTACATAAACAATTTAAGCTAGAAGAAAACAAATGTTTTACACAAGCTTCATTCACAAGCCATATGCATACCTGCAATGTATGTTTACATACAAATATTCTTTCACAGCAAAACAATTAATAATTGTGTAAACATAATTAGAAACCAAAGCATGTACTTACTATCAACTCAGCCTACTTTTTGGTCTATGCTAATGTTTGAAAATCTTATTTTTCAGTAAGAAAATCTGGTCACAGAGATTTTTTTTTTTTAAAGAAAATAACAGGACTAGATAATCTTCTACATAAATCTATTTGTATCTTGCCTTTCCAGTTCGTTCAACAATCATATAACAAAGCCTGAGAAATAAAAGAAGAGAAAAAGAAGTAAAATCAAAATTAAAAAAAAATTCAAAACAACAGGGAAGAGCAAACAGTTCAACTGCAGGTTCAAATTTGTAGTTTCAAACCTCTGTCTCAAAGCAAAAAGGTTCCAAACTCAATGCTTTCTGTTTACAGGCAAGTGAGTAAACATACTTTTCTTAAATTTTAAGTATGATAATTATCTTCTGATATTTGTATTGCTATATATGTTGAACATAAATAAACCTGTATTTATCTTATGCACTGGAAGCTTTCTGTTCCTGTTTTGTTTCAAGCTTCTGAGCAAAAGGAGTAAAGGATATTAATACTTATCCATTTAAATTGATTTTGAACCTAGAGAAACCTAGAGATGTAAGTAATTTAGAATTGCTTAACTTAAAACAAAAGCTTGGAATGTATATAAAGTACAATAGTAAGATATAAACACTGTTTATTTCCAGTTACAGGTAAAGAAATCAAAGGTCAAAATTTAAATGTTTCAATTTGTAAATTAAATAACATATTCTACATTCATATACATAGTTAGGATTTTTAACACAAAAATTGTGATTTTTAAACAAAGATCAAAAGAGCAGTTTTTAAAGGAAGCCTTAATGGATTTTTGTCAATTCTGGACGATTGAGTCAATTTAGTTGCTGTAAATTGATATGAAGCAAGCTTGTGATACATTTGATTCCAGAAAAATGTCAAAATAATTTTCGAATGCAAGGATTTAGGGTTTGAATCGAATGTAGGGTTTTGTACCAGTTTTTTTTACACTGCAGTAAGGTGTTGAGTGCTTCATCTATGTGTGACCGAGCTTGGAGTGCTTTGGAGGGATGAAAGGGGACGACGTCGCCGACACATGGCAGGAATCGTGACTCAAACAGGGGTCGGTGCTAGGAGGGAGAGGGATTTTCACCTCTGCTGTTCGAGTTACATTTCATCCAGAGGGGTTATTTTTTTTGACTTTGAATTTTTCGTGTCGAATTAGCTCTTGAATTGGAGTGTGTGGACGAATTGGAGTTTGTGGGGGATGACGTGGGTCGCTGGAGGCAAGGCGAACCACCGTGCACGTGCCATGGGGTCGCGTGATAATACTCGAGTCGCGCTCGTGTGAAATGGGGAGAAGACTCGGGTTTATTTTTTGTTGTGTCGTGTGAGTTACTGATGGTTTCCTTTCACGCTTAGTTTAAGGATTTATCTTACAGAAGAAAAAAAGAGAGAAGAAGAAGGGGTGCAGGGAGATGTCAGGGAAATATGGATGAAGAACCCGAAGCCTTTCTCGAGTTTTACCATTGTATGTCTCGGGTTACCTTTATGTTACAGCAGTGTGTTTTAGGGGCAAGTCAAGTGACGGGTTACATAACGTTTTAAAACACTGTGAATTAAAAAAAAATGTTGGACGGCTTAAGTTAAAAACTTAATACAAGTTTGACTATCTTAGTAAATACTTAACAATATTTTAACACTTAATTATTTCTTAAACTAAGCAATTACTTCAAGACGAGTGTGAATTTATTAATATTTAAGTTTGTAGTTAGCAAATATCGATTTTCAAAAGTTTTCTTTTAAAAAAAAATCGATTAAGTTGGATGATTAATATTGATTAATTATCTTTAGTAAGTAACTAAGAATGATTAACTTTTAAATTTTATTCAGAGTCGGATTGCTTAATGACTAAGTGATAAATAAAAGGGGTAATTAACTACTTAAGTTAATTAAGGAATGAATTAATAGCTAATTAATCAAGTAAATTAATTATGAATCGATAGTTAATTAAGTAGCTTGATTAAGAATTAATTGTTGATTAATTAAGTAATTAGCAGATAATAATTGAATAATTAAGTTATATTAATAAGTAATTAAAGGTATCAATTAATGATCAGGGAACAGTTAATTTAGCAATTAAAGTTAAATCACTTGATTGAGGAAGTAATTTATTAATAGTATGAAATAAAATAATTTCGTAATTAAGACTTAATAATAAATTAAGAAATCATCAATTAGATGATTTGGAATGAAATAAGTAATTAATTGATAATTAATGATTAATTAAGTAGAGTTGAGTGATTAACTCTCAGGTAATTAACTCTAAATTGAATTAATTACAAATAAGATTTAAAGGTAATTGCTTATGAACTGTTGTGTTGAATATCTGATTGTGATATTTATGTGATGATATTCTATGATGCTCTGTGATATGTTATGTTATATCTATGATGCTTGTATATGTTTTATCTGTGATAAATGCTATGTTAATTCAATTATTGAATCTAAATTATTTAAACTGTTTAAGTTAATTAGACAACTTGGCCCTTAAAATGGCGTTTGGATTCGATGAGACCGGGATCGGAAGAATCAATTTTGATTCTCCGAAAACCACATCGATCCAAATTAAACGATAGGTCGTGACTTATCAAATGGTGGTCGAGATGGTGTTTTCAAAATGCAAGGATTATCGTCGTTGACTCTGAGGGTGATTCCAAAATGAATGTGACGAGATAATGCCTTCGGTTACGTTCGAACTCGGAATGAACTTGTATGGATTGAATGCTTTCAACACATCATCAGGCGGGCGATGAGAATTCTAAGAAATATGTTCTGTAAAGGTAATCGCAGCCCCAAGCCTCATCAACCGGGAATGACTAAAACAGGGGAGATGCAGCAAGGTTATGTGGGTCATTCCCAAGCAGGACAAGATACTTCCCCTGTCTAGATGTCCCTTTTTATTCGGCTTAGTGGGTGGTTGGTCGAGCCAATCACGGGGTTTATCTTGTTCGGGACTGTTCAGTAAGGAATGGTTCCGGCCTTGAGTTGCAGGGGGTCGGGAGTGATCCTCGGTAAGGTGATCTAGGCCCCGTACTATGACAGGCGGTAGCCCAGTAGCCCTGCCATTGTTGGAAATCCATTTTCCCTACGAGACCCTACGGCTTTGATTTGTATTACCCACTTTTGTGGCTAGTAGATGGAATTTAATCATGTAACAATTTCGGCTATTTTCTATTTACTTGAAAACCCTAGACACTATTATAATATCACTGGATTTCGTATGAAATGTTTTGGTTAGCGTAAGGTAAAAACTTACCCGTATTTATTTGTAGGGAGTCTTACGTGATACCTTTATTTTCAAATATTTTCAAAGTTAAACAACTTTAAACCGTTTACTCATACCAGACCCATGTCTGACCCGGAGTTTATATTTTGTTTTTCATAAACTCTTGGATACTCAAATTTTTATGAGTAGCCATGTGATAGGTTTTGGACCTTTATTTTGGAAGGAGCTTGGAGCAGGAGTTTTCAGACATATGTAGCTATTTATCTAGTTCTGCTGTGTCAGTAGTTGATGTATGATGTATCTCTGATGTATATAGCGATAGATGTATGCATGACTGTCATATGTATTGATATTGTATAACTCTGATACATGTATAACTATGTAATAGTTATGTTATATATTATATTTTGTTCCATTCCGCTGTTAGATTCTAATATTGTTGTTCTTTCTTTCTCTTTCTTTTCTATTTCAATCCCTTTCTTTCTTAATGATGATACGTCTTTCTGGTAGTAGAAGGGCGGGTCGTCACAGTTGGTATCAGAGCATAGGTTGGTGATAACCTTGGCTCTGGTAGAAATTACTCATAGAAAGAGTCAGTAGTACCCTAAAATGAGTTTGAGTGTATTAATAGATATGAGCACGTATTTTTTAGTGAATATAAAATTGTTTTTTTAGTGTGTTGACTTATCTGTTGAGTGTTTATGGATTCTGGTCGGTGTGTGGGACGCCATTTCATCGATAGGGATTTCTAAACTCCTAAACAAGATAGACCGACACAGTATTGTTTTTAAAGGTAGGGTAAATGAAATAATTTTACCCAAAATTATATTTTGATGTGAAAAACAAATATTTTTCTGAAATAACTATATATACTTGGATGTTTGATTGCTAATAGTACAATCAAATAAAAATTTAAATGTGAGTGGTTTATAACCAAATAAAATTATTTAAGAATGATTTTAAATAAAAAGGAATATAACTGAAATCTGATTAAACTAGAATTTAAGTCCCGGAAATTTGGAAGATGTTTAAATGAAATTTAAACACAGGAATTTAGGAATTTAAAATCTTGGGAATGTTTGAAATGTTTTTCCAAAGATTTAAAGGCAATAATGGAGTATTGTTTTGGGAAAGATATTATTGAACGGAAATTGTCTGGAAAGAATTTGTGGAAGTAAGGAAGCATTGAACTCACTTCAGTCGCTGGAAAATAATCCTGATGATGATGGCCACATCATCAGTATTCATTTCGAGTTTCTAAAGTGATGGATTGCTACCAGGATAGTTGGACATGATATTGTTTGGAGTTGTTAGGTATACAAGTTGTTTTAAAAATTTCAAGGGGAAATTTGTTTTGGTAAAAACAAGTGTTTGGAATTTGGAAATTTGATTTGATATACCAAGTGGGTATGTGTATTTATCATTTCAAAATGGTTTTGGAAATGAAAACCGGGCAATTGAATTCTAAGAAATTCTATTTAAATAATGTGAAAGGTTTGAATAAATCAACCATCGAACTTATAAAGTAAAGTTGATATTAATAAAAGGAAATTGGAAAGTTTAATACGGAATTAAAATGTAACTTAAGTAAATGAAAATAAAGAAAATATATTGGAGTTTAACCTAAGGTAAGTTAAATGGAATTGAAGTTCAAAATGAACTTAATTGGATATAAAATTTGAAGGTAAAATGATAGTAATTGTGAGGTGGAAATTTATACCCTAGGACAGTAAGTGTTATATATATATATAATCTGAAATTATGATTATAAGATGAAATGACCCAAATGAGTAATATAAGCTGTTAAGTAGATAAATAGGTTTTGAGCTCCTATATTGAGAAATAAATTTAAGGAATGGTAAGTAGCTAAATTTAACCAAAATTGAGTTGGAATAAAATTGAATTCAAAAGAATTCAATCGAGTTACAGATAATATTGAATGAATTAAAATTCTTATGAAAATAAGTAGATGCAAATAAGTAAATATTGAATTGAATTAAAATAGAACTGGAGTAAGTTGTAAACAAATCTAATTCAAGCATAAAATTGAATAACCTTATTATGAATAAATTCAATAATGAATTGTTAATGTAAATTAAAATTTAAGGATGGATAAAAGAATAAACTAATCGAACAAATTAGTAAATAGTTGGGATTTGATTAAAGGAAAATCAAATCAAAGATTTTAAATGGGAATTGGTGAAATAGAATAAACCTAAGTTGTTAAGTGGAACAGTTTGAAGAAAATAAATGACTTAAGTAAATTGTGGGATGATTATTTAAAATACTGGTTGTCAAGTTTAATAAAATGGTTTGGAATCAAACTTTTTGAAATGAAAGAAAATGCAATGAAAGAATTGTGGATAAATTAATTGGGATGGAGTCAAGTATACATTGAGTTGGAATCAATTTAAGATTTGTTATAAAGCTTAAGTGATTGTTTATTCACAAAAGTATTGTTGAATTGCATAAGAAAATGGGTTGTTTGAAGTAAATGAAATTAGATAAATTCTATGAATTATTAGAGGCAGAATAGGATGATTTTGAATATGAGTTTGCTTTGCTTAAATGGATTATATAAGCAAGTAAGTTGTAAATCCCTTTAAACTGAAGGGAATGATTTGAGAATTGGTTAAAATTTATTGTGATAAGGATTGAAACCTTACATATGTGCTTATGAAAACATGTAATGCTAAACAAAGAAGACTCTGCCAATGAAAACTAATGGATGAAACAAATTTAAAAATAATAATATAAAGAAAAATCAATTATAAATGGAAGATAGTCAATAAAAAAATTAAATATTCAGAGTTGAAAAAAAATTTTGAATTCGCATGGAATTAGAAATTCAAATTTTAAATAAGAAGATATAAAGGTTAAAGTGGTAGAGTAATAATGTGAGGGTATATATAATGCCTATATTAAACTTAAGAAATGAATGGTGAAAATTCTTAAGTAAAATTTGATATTGGGAAAAAAAATTCCAAGTGGATAGAATCAAAATAATGTGAATAAAAGAAATTGATATAGTTGATAATCAATGAATGTAAATACGTAGGATGTACGTATATTATTTTATTCGCATAACAATTTGATCCAGATTCGAGCACAGAATTTCGAGGTAGTTATATCAATCCGAGTTAGGATTTTTCACTCGATTTTCGACGACGAACCATGGATATGGATTTTGATTGGTTCTGGAAATTCTCGATCATAGTTGTGACTATGAAAGGAGAATGACAGTTTCTGATCAAGAAACCAGATCTGAGTCCGTACTAGGAAGTCGGGTGGACGATACTAGTTCGGAAGAGAAATTGTGTGATCGAGCGAGCGATCGGATTTGATATTGCGTACGAATAGTATATGTACATCGTACGTACTTGATTGAATAGAAATTGAAATTATGTACTGTAGATTTCAGAATTGAATTGCCAGAGTGGATATTTGGAATTTATTGTGTATTCCGTATATCCCATCTTAGGAATTTGTTCATGATTCACCATTAGTTGTTAAATCAGTAGTTCAGGAATTTGGAAGTCAAATCAAACTTGACTATGGTTAGGAATCCGGTTTGGAATTGTTGATCATCGAGAGACAAACTCTCGATAATTTTAGGGAAGCTTATCCGGATTTGTGTTCGGATAACTAGTGTTGTTTGTTAGGATAGACTGTTTGGTTATTTGTTAATATATGATGATATGTATGTTTGAATGGTTGGTATAACAGCTTTTAAATTATCTTTGTTTTAAATTTCGGGGACGAAATTCTTTTAAGGGGGAAGGAATGTAACGACCCTGGATTTTGGCCCCGTTTATTCTAATAAATGTTTAATCTAATTTAAATAAAATGTAAACTGATCATATTAAATGAATATGACTTTGGAAATATTTACCATTTGTTCATATGGATTGGTATTTTAAAAAGGAAATCAAACTCTGGAAATTTAAAATTACAAATCTCTTGATAATATTTACGATAAAATTTATCTTATATAATTTAATCAAAATACTTTACTTCGTTTATATTTAGTATAAAATAATACATATAGATAAATATGTTTGGAATTCTAAATTAAAGTTTGTTAACAATATTTTAATGAAATTTAACTTATATAATTAAATTACAAGGTTTTACATTGCTAACATTTGATAAACATATACATATGAATATTAATGTTTGAAATTTAAAATAAATCTCTTTATAATATTTATCTTATACCATTAAATTGAAATACTTTATTTTGTTAACATTTGATAGAAATATCTAAAAATGATAATTTTTAAAATTAAAAATCTAATCCTAGCAATATAAAATAATAAATGTAAAATGCGAGTCAAGCTCATGTATATAATTTAAATAAATACAAATGGAAATGAATATAAAAATAAGTATAAAATGTAACTAAATTCTATTGGACATAATTTAAATATTGATAGTCAAAGTTAAAATAAAAATAAAAATAAGGAGTAAGTGTTAGTATATGTTTGCAACCTAAAATTGGAAAATTGTAAACATAGAATGACATACCAGATAAACATTTTCTGTTTGAATAAAGCAAGAATTAATTACTTAAAATATGCATACAACATAAATTTAAATTTGAAAGTATAAATGTATAAAGCTAAAATAAGCACTAAGTACAAAAAAAAATTAGTTAAAATATAAAATGTAATCCAGACGAATACAATAATTTGGGTTATTTAAGCAAACAAATAATAAGACAAACAATTATATATATATGCAATCTTCACATGCAAGATAAATATCTACCTCCAAGAGTACTTTGGTGTATGGTATGTCTTCAAATATAAGACAAATAACAGCCAGATGTACATAAACAATTTAAGCTAGAAGAAAACAAATGTTTTACACAAGCTTCATTCGCAAGCCATATGCATACCTGCAATGTATGTTTGCATACAAATATTCTTTCACAGCAAAACAATTAATAATTGTGTAAACATAATTAGAAACCAAATCATGTACTTACTATCAACTCAGCCTACTTTTTAGTCTATGCTAATGTTTGAAAATCTTATTTTTCAGTAAGAAAATTTGGTCATAGAGAAATTTTTTTTTTGAGAAAATAACTGGACTAGATAATCTTCTACATATATCTATTTGTATCTTGCCTTTCCAGTTCGTTCAACAATCATATAACAAAGCCTGAGAAATAAAAGAAGAGAAAAAGAAGTAAAATCAAAAAAAAAAAAATTCAAAACAACAGGGAAGAGCAAACAGTTGAACTGCAGGTTCAAATTTGCAGTTTCAAACCTTTGTCTCAAAGCAAAAAGGTTCCAAACTCAATGCTTTCTGTTTACAGGCAGGTGAGTAAACATACTTTTCTTAAATTTTAAGTATGATAATTAGCTTCTGATATTTGTGTTGCTATATATGTTGAACATAAATAAACCTGTATTTATGTTATGCAGTGGAAGCTTTCTGTTCCTGTTTTGTTTCAAGCTTTTGAGCAAAAGGAGTAAGGGATATTAATACTTATCCATTTAAATTGATTTTGAACCTAGAGAAACCTAGAGATGTAAGTAATTCAGAATTGTTTAACTTAAAACAAAAGCTTGGGATGTATATAAAGTACAACAGTAAGATATAAACGCTGTTTATTTCCAGTTACAGGTAAAGAAATCAAAGGTCAAAATTTAAATGTTTCAATTTGTAAATTAAATAACATATTCTAAATTCATATACATAGTTAGGATTTTTAACATAAAAATTGTGATTTTTAAACAAAGATCAAAAGAGCAGTTTTTAAAGGAAGCTTTAATGGATTTTTCTCAATTCTGGATGATTAAGTCAATTTAGTTGCTGTAAATTGATATAAAGCAAGCTTGTGATCCATTTGACTCCAGAAAAATGTCAAAATAATTTTCGAATGCAAGGATTTAGGGTTTGAATCGAATGTAGGGTTTTGTACCAGTTTTTTTTTTACACTGCAGTAAGGTGTTGAGTGCTTCATCTATGTGTGACCGAGCTTGGAGTGCTTTGGAAGGATGAAAGGGGACGACGTCGGTGACACATGGCAGGAATCACAACTCAAACAGGGGTCGGCGCTAGGAGGGAGAGGGATTTTCACCTCTGCTGTTCGAGTTACAGTTCATCCAGAGGGGTTATTTTTTTGACTTTGAATTTTTCGTGTCGAATTTGCTCTTGAATTGGAGTGTGTGGACGAATTGGAGTTTGTGGGGGCTGACGTGGGTCGCCGGAGGCAAGGCCAACCACCATGCACGTGCACGTTGGTGATGGATGTCCGGTTGAGTTGCCATGGGGTCGCGTGATAATACTCGAGTCGCGCTCGAGTGAAATGGGGAGAAGACTCGGGTTTATTTTTTGTTGTGTCGCGTGAGTTACTGATGGTTTCCCTTCACGCTTAGTTTAAGGATTTAACTTACAGAAAAAAAAGAGAAGAAGAAGGCGTGCAGGGAGATGTCAGGGAAATATGGATGAAGAACCCGAAGCCTTTCTCGAGTTTTACCATTGTAAGTCTCACGTTACCTTTATGTTACAGCTGTGTGTTTTAGGGGCAAGTCAAGTGACGGGTTACATCAAGTTTTAGAACACTGTGAATTAAAAAAAATGTTGGACGGTTTAAGTTAAAAACTTAATACAAGTTTGACTATCTTAGTAAATACTTAACAATATTTTAACACTTAATTATTTCTTAAACTAAGCAATTACTTCAAGATGAGTGTGAATTTATTAATATTTAAGTTTGTAGTTAGCAATATATCGATTTTCAAAAGTTTTCTTTAAAAAAAAATCGATTAAGTTGGATGATTAATATTGATTAATTATCTTTAGTAAGTAACTAAGAATGATTAACTTTTAAATTTTATTCAGAGTCGGAGTGCTTAATGATTAAGTGATAAATAAAAGGGGTAATTAACTACTTAAGTTAATTAAGGAATGAATTAATAGTTAATTAATCAAGTAAATTAATTATGAATCGATAGTTAATTAAGTAGCTTGATTAAGAATTAATTGTTGATTAATTAAGTAATTAGCAGATAATAATTGAATAATTAAGTTATATTAATAAGTAATTAAAAATATTAATTAATGATCAGGGAATAGTTAATTTAGCAATTAAAGTTAAATCACTTGATTGAGGAAGTAATTTATTACTAGTATGAAATAAAATAATTTCGTAATTAAGACTTAATAATAAATTAAGAAATCATCAATTAGATGATTTGGAATGAATAAGTAATTAATTGATAATTAATGATTAATTAAGCAGAGTTGAGTGATTAACTCTCAGCTAATTAACTCTAAATTGAATTAATTACAAATAAGATTTAAAGGTAATTGTTTATGAACTGTTGTGTTGAATATCTGATTGTGATATTTATGTGATGATATTCTGTGATGCTCTGTGATATGTTATGTTATATCTATGATGCTTGTATATGTTTTATCTATGATAAATGCTATGTTAATTCAATTATTGAATCTAAATTATTTAAACTGTTTAAGTTAATTAGACAACTTGGCCCTTAAAATGGCGTTTGGATTCGATGAGACCGGGATCGGAAGAATCAATTTTGATTCTCCGAAAACCACATCGATCCAAATTAAATGATAGGTCGTGACTTATCAAATGGTGGTCAAGATGGTGTTTTCAAAATGCAAGGATTATCGTCGTTGACTCTGAGGGTGATTCCAAAATGAGTGTGACGAGATAATGCCTTCGGTTTCGTTCGAACCCGGAACGAACTTGTATGGATTGAATGCTTTCAGCACATCGTCAGCGGCAATGAGCATTCTAAGAAATATGTTCTGTAAAAGTAATCACAGCCTCAAGCCTCATCAACCGGGAATGGCTAAAACAGGGGAGATGCAGCAAGGTTAGGTGGGTCATACCCAAGAAGGACAAGATATTTCCCCTGTCTAGATGTCCCTTTTTATTCGGCTTAGTGGGTGGTTGGTCGCGCCAACCACGGGGTTTATCTTGTTCGGGACTGTTCAGTAAGGGATGGTTCTGGCCTTGTGTTGCAGGGGGTCGGGAGTGATCCTCGGTACGGTGATCTAGTCCCCGTACTTTGACGGGTGGTACCCCAGTAGCCCTTCCATTGTTGGAAATCCATTTTCCCTACGAGACCCTGCGGTTTTGATTTGTATTACCCACTTTTGTGGCTAGTAGCTGGAATATAATCATGTAACAATTGCGGCTATTTTCTGTTTACTTGAAAACCCTAGACACTATTATAATATCACTGGATTTCCTATGAAATGTTTTGGTTAGCGTAAGGTAAAAACTTACCCGTATTTATTTGTGGGGAGTCTTACGTGATACCTTTATTTTCAAAGTTAAACAACTTTAAACTGTTTACTCATACCAGACCCATGTCTGACCCGGAGTTCATATTTTGTTTTTCATAAACTCATGGGTACTCAAATTTTTATGAGTAGCCAAGTGATAGGTTTTGGACCTTGATTTTGGGAGGAGCTTGGAGCAAGAGTTTCTAGACATATGTAGCTATTTATCTAGTTCCGTTGTGTCAGTTGTTGATGTATGATGTATCTCTGATGTATATAGTGATAGATGTATGCATGACTGTCATATGTATTGATATTGTATAACTCTGATACATGTATAACTATGTAATAGTTATGTTATATATTATATTTTGTTCCATTCCGCTGTGAGATTCTGATATTGTTGTTCTTTCTTTCTCTTTTTTTTCTATTTCTATCCCTTTCTTTCTTAATGATGATACGTCTTTCTGGTAGTAGAAGGGTGGGTCGTCACAATAAGGCCCGAATGAACTACAATAAGCTTGTCCCTATCGTTCATTCCCTTAGCTTTCAAAGCTTCAGCATCAAACCTCTTCATGTAACCTCCTAATGAATCACCATGATTCTGTCTTATATTGGCGAGCACTATATAGTCAATCGATGGATCTTTACAGATGCAAAATCGAGTCGAGAATTCATAAAAAATTGTTTCCAAGAATAGTTTGTGTTCTGCTGATACTATCAGTACCACTTGGCAGCACTTCCTTGAAGAGTAACTGGAAAAAGGCGGCATCTAACGGCGCCAGAAGCATTGTATAAATCCATTTGACTGTCGAATGCCATCAAATGGTCGTCGGGATCATATGTGCTATGATATTTCATTGCAGGAACCTTGGGAATAGGTACTGTCATTATCTTATCGATGAAAGGGGCAACCCTCTCATTATCATTTACTCTCTCGTCTGTTGTTCTCATACACTTAGTATTTATTAGATCCTTCATGGCCTTCTCTGCCATCTCTTTGAGGTAAGCTTCATTGCTCAAATATTCTTTCTTATTTGGTTTGTAGCCATTTGAGGTAGAGCTTGTAGAACAGTTCTCGTCGTCGTCTTGGATCCTTTCTTGATAATTCGCCTTTAGTGGGAGATGATCCTTCTTCACGGAAATATTAGTTTTGCTTTTCGCGGCATTAGTGTTAATTTTCTAGTTTCTCCTAGGAGAGACAACTTCCTCTCTTGCTATGGCAGCTTTCATGGATGATTGTGGGATAAAACTTCTTCTAGAAGATTCTTTATCTCCATCATTTGTCGCTCTAAGTGTGTGATTTTAGCAATATGATCCTCCGGTTGAAGATTCTGAGCTGAAGCCAACAGTGGAGATAATTGAATTTGAGCCGATGGTGGAGTTGGTTGAGCTGGTGTGGAAGACTGCCATTGTTCTCTGTTCCTATAGTTGAAAGATGATGTAACGACCCAAAATTTTCGATCCCGAAAATTCCAGATAGTTAGAAAAAGAAGAAAAGAGAAAGAAGAAGAAGAATAGAAAAGAAACAAGAAATCTCACATTGGCAGCGGATAAAATATAATATCAATAACAATAGTTATACTAAAGAAAACTGTATCTATCAATTTGCAACGATATATCAGAGTTACAACAATTTTCATACAAACATTGGACAGATACAATTCAACATGTCTCAGATATATACAATAATTATAACATAGTGGAAACACTCTATACGTTCCTGCCATCCAGCTCATCTCCTGAGCTCTAGAACGTCCTTACCTAAAAATCTGTAATACTCGGTCAGACCCGAGCATTACATCAAAGTAACACCCGGGTCAGGCTGGAAACCGGCGTGAGTAAACCCATCTAACATGGAATATAAAGGTATACAACTATATAAACCCGGGTAACTTGTATCAATTTACAACTTCACAAATAGTTAGAGGCAACACTTACATCACACATCAATTTCTAAGTACCAAAACCTAGATTAAATGGTCCAACTCACGTAAATCATTCCATTTCAGCCTATTGATTCCATATATCAATTTATAAAGAATCGAAGTGGTTTCGGGTAATTACTAATACCCGACCCCGGTCTCTTCGAATTCAATTACTTTTATTATCATCATTAATTAATTCCATCAAGTGATTAGTCCTTAATTAATCACATTAACAAATCAATCCATTAAATTGATTTCTCAAATTAATTATCCTTTATTAATTATCATAAAAATAATTAATTATTTCCTTAATTGATTACATAAATCAACTAGCGATCCTTAAATACGTTAGATAATCAATACGTTATATAAATCATCTTTGAAACATTATACAACTCCTTTAAACAATAAATTTTAAAGTATTTAAAACTTGAAGTCTCGTTTAAATCTTGCTAATACTTTGTCTTAGATCCTGATTAATATTTTCTTCAAAAACTTATCTATTTTTGTTAACTCTTAAAACTTGATTAAACATTTACTTTTGAATTTGATAAATACTTAAGCTTAGCAAATTAATTTTTTTTAAACTTTGTACTATATTATTTATAAAACTACTTCACTTCCAATTTTCAGAGACCAGCTCGTAAACCAAACAATACCGAGCCTACTAGAAAAAAACTCGAGAAATACTCATAAAATCAACGAGCTAACCCCTTGACTCTCGCGTATCAGCTCCTCGCTTCAACACCCCGAGTTGAACACGTATCACTCACGAACTAAACCCCATGAAAATACTTCAACCCAAACCCAGCCGTGCCCAGACCTGGCACAAACGTGCACTTGTGCACGTTGGTCAGCCGCTTCTCCGACCAACCCTCGATTCCTCGACCAGTCGCCAACAAACCTTGCTAGTTCTCCGACCACCAAGCACCATTTAACTCGACGCGAAACAGAATCGGGCTACCCCGAACCCACTGGAACCCAATACTTCAAAAAAACTTGCCCCGCCGACGATCACTCCGACCACTGGAGGCTACGACTTCGTGCCTGGACCACCGCCTAAACTCTTCGCTCCATTTCCCACTCCTCCGACCCAACTCGACTCAACGTTGGCGCCGCAAATCCCAAGAAATCAAACTCGACCCAAATCTTAACTTAAACCCTAGATCATTCCCGTCCGACCATCTCATAGCTTAGAAAAATGTCACATCAATTTTCGCCAACTACTTTCCTCCGCGGCCACCTTCAAGCCAAACGCCGGCCTCCCTCATTGATTACCTCAACGGAAATTGCCCATAAACTTCCTTCCATTCATCATGACTATTCTCATAATCCACAACCATAAAAATTATGATACTTATACCAAAAATCATGTCTTCCAAAATCGATTCAGATCATATATTCAAAACTCGAGATTTAACTACTTTAATTTTTTGATTTGAATTGACATACCACTGTAAGTTTTAATTTTTGTCATACTTACTTCAAATGTATACTTGAATCTATTGTTAACCATTACAAACAACTTTCTTTCAAAGATCCTAACATAAAAGTTTTTATATAACGAGTTATTGGTTGATTTTTTTTGATTTAGATTTGTGTCAATAAACATGCAACCATCTCTAAACAAACATGCAAAATGTACTACCTATCAAAATTTGAAAGATCATCTCATGCAAACTCATATATAAATAGATTAAGCTTCGAGATTCAAGTTTACTCACTGATATATGTTAAACATAGGAATAGGGAAGAATTTGATCTGGAGCAAGCTTATCTTAGAACTGCAACTTAATCACTTAATGATGAATTGATCTTGAATTGCTTCAGGTTAAAAGTCGAAACTTGAAAGTGTTGTTGATTTTATTCCTTTCTTTGGTTTTGGTTTCCAAGTTTGTCTTTGATTCTTTTTTTTCTTAAAACTGATTTGCTTTGTAGATCTGTTTGCTTCAGGTTGAAGAATTTGATTAGTTGCTTGATCAAGTTTGTTTTGATTTCCATTACAGGTTTTAATTTCTTAAGTTTGCTAAATTTTGGTTTGAAAAGGAGAAAATGAGAATTGAGGGGAATAGCGATATATATAACTTGTTTTAATTTTTTTTAAATTATTGTTTTAAAAATAAGAGAACTAATGACACTTGTTACAAATTTATTACATGTTATACATTTATTAATTCATGTGTTATAAAGTTGACAAATGTGAAAGCAATTATTTTCTTATGTGCATATATATTGATTTTTAACAAATATAAAAGAAAGTGTATTATGTTTTTATAACTTAAATTATGATTTCACAAACTCATATTGTTTTAAATTCTAAGTCTAACAGTAATTGGGTAAGAAGTTTGAAATTTTTTTCTTGAAATGTTTAAACTTTTATATTTTTTTTAGAAGTTGAGAAGGATAAAAAAATGGGAAAATGAATGAAGTATGTTTATATAATGAAAACTAAAATTTATTAAAATTAAAGAAAATAAGAAATAAATCTTGACACTGGTCATACTGAAGGCTAATTACTTTACACATATACTTAACACGGTTTTTAAAAGCTATACCTGTATTATTTTACTTATATTATTTTTTAAATGATTTTAAAAGCTTTTATCTTAATTAATAAATACATTTCTAAACAAATAAATGGTTTTTTTAAGATATCCATATTTTTTTATATCCAGTTTATTTTAAGATATTTATCTTTGAATTTTCAATCTCAATTTCAAATTAAATTTAAATTTACTCATGTATATATTTAAACAAACACACATTACATTTGTTTGAAAATAATGATTTTGCAAATTTTAAATAATTATACTAGAAGAATATCAAATAAATATTTATCCAAGTGTAAATATTTATCATCATATTTATTTGTTCATTCTATAAATCAATATCCTATTAATTAACCCAATTATTTATCAATTACAGATGTCTAGAATTCCAGGATATCACATTCCTCCCCCTTTTGGATGTTTTCGTCCTCGAAAAGGAACGAAGCCAGAATTTATTAAATATTTTAAAACCAGTTAAAATATTCTTTGATCATTTTAAAACACTTTTGAAATCTGTAATACTGCCAAAATAGTTTTATAAAAATACTTTTTATAACTCGATGTTTCAATAAGTCTGTCCCCGTTCTCACAGAAATTCGGTCATACGTTGCTCTGGAAATCATCACCCCATCCATGGTCCCAGTTAACCTGATGGTTACGTTGCCATCCCGAAAAAAATCCATAGATAACTGTAGGCCTCCGCGCCCCTCGATTGCACCATGGAACCTGCTACAGATCGCAGCTACAATTGGGTTTATGTTGCTATCACAGAAAAAACCCATATAAATGTAGGCCTCAGTGCCCTCGAATTCCGCTGCCAAAAGAATGAAACTTCTCCACTCCACTTGACCATAGATCGCAGTCTACCGATGTTACGTTGCCCTTCCGGCAAAATCAAGCATAGACCGTTGACACTCACATCCACACGATTTCCGCTATGGTCCACACAGTAGATCGCAGCGACATCGAGTTACACTGTCGTCACAACATAACCCAACTGCCTCTGTAGCCATCAGCTCCCTCGACTTTCTCTACCCAATAATCCTCAGGAACTAGTTTGTCTGGACTCCTCGCAGGATCAACTTTAGAACCTCCCCCTTAGAGGCTCAAAGCAGTACCAACCTATGGTACTCTTGAGAAGGTCATCCCAAGGGAGCGCCTTTTTCTCCAGAGCCATTTTCAAAACACTTTATACTATACACATATAGTATCTTCCAAATCATACACCTAGTATGAATCCATATAAATTTCCTTTCTCAAAATCGATTATCCTAAAATCGATAATTCTCAAACTAGGCTTTCCACATTCCAAAATTGATTTTACCCAAAAATCAAAAAGCCTTTCCATATCCAAAGGTTCCAAAAACCTTTTCCCAAAATCCTCATTTGATCCTTTATATATATAGGTATATATAACCTTGAAAAACCTTTGGATCATTTCAAACTTGTATAAAACCCCTTTATATACTTTAAATATTTTCAAAACCCTTTCTTCTTGCTATAGATTCACAAAGGGAGATTTATCTTATATAACAAAGATATATAACGTTGTACATTCCAAATCAAATATTAAAATTTGATTACTCTATAAAGCCATTAACCATATTATTTACTTCCATAAAGTAAATTTCTTCCATAGAAATATCCAATTTCTGTTTATTTCATCATATACTACACAAAATATATATTCCATTTCAAAAACCATTTTACAGTTCTTGTCCACAATCTTTCAATATCAATTTCATCCCAATCCGTACGATGCACACATTTCATCCGTACGCTATACCAACCTGATCGCTCATTCGATCATACAATTTCACTTCCGAACTAGTATCGTCCACCCGGCTTCCTAGTGCGGACTCAGATCTGGTTTCTTGATCATAAACCATCATTCTCCTTGCATAGTCATAACTATGATAGAGAATATGCAGAACCAATCAACAATCCATATCCAGGTTCGTCGTCGAAAATCAAGTGGAAAATCCCAACTCGGATCGACATAATTATCTCGAAATTCTATGCTCGAATCTGGATCAAATCACTATGCGAATAGAATTATATACGTAATCCTACGTATTTATCTCATTGATTATTAGCCAAATCAATTCTTTTCTATTCATATTCACTTTAATTTTCATTCACTTATTCACAATTGCTTCAATCCCATTTGGATTGTCACCTCTATTCTTATGTCAATTGGGTATTCAACCATAAACAGTTTAATCTCTGTCCAGTTTAAATATAAAAAAAATAGCTTGAAAAGTTAAAAATAGATAAGTAATTGAAAAATAATTATTAGTTTGTAAAATTGCTGCAAAATAGTCAAATAATTGTAAAATAGTTGGAAAATAGTCAAATAGTTATAGAAATTTTAAATAATTGCAAAATAGCTATAAAATAGTAATTAGTTATAAAGTAGTTGAAAGACAGTAATTAGTTTATAAAATAGTTGAAAAATTGTTACATAGTTCCAAAAATAATTGTAAAACAAGTATAAGATAGTTTAGTTTTAAAAAGAAAAGTTGTATAGTAAATATTTTGGAAAAATAGATTTGTACTAAAATAATTTATTTTGAAAATAGTCCAGAGTCAAACTGTTCAATTCCCAACCTCCATTTCCAATTAATTCAATTTAAATTTCCACTTCTATTTAAATTGACTAAGTATCAAATTTAAATAACTTCAATTTCCCTTGAACTTGATTTATCTCCAATTCAAGTTGAACGAATCTCAATTTCTTTCCAAGTTCAAATCAATTTGGACTAATATCAAACTGAACCCATTTCAATTTCAAATCATTTCAAATTAATCCAATTCAAAATTATTAATTTGAATTTTTAACTTATCCATCTTCAATCACAATTTCACTTAATTCAAATAAAATTCAATTTGAACAAATTTAATTTAAATCCCAACTTTAAACCATCTCGAATTATATAAATTCGAGTTAGATTTTCAAATGTTGATTTAATCCTTTAAATCAGATCAACTTATAACTTTAAACCATTTAGTTCTGAATCCAAATTCCATTTTTAACCTATTTCAAAGTTCAAATAATAATTCAAATCCTTTTTAAACAACTAGATCTTTGAAATTCAATTTATCATCAAATTTCAAATTCGAAACCAAACCTTTGAAGTTTTATCTTAAACATTCAAATCTTAAATCCAAAATGATTCCATTTTATCTTGATAATGGATACATTACCACACCCCATTTCTTTCATTTATTTAAACAAATCCAATTCACAATTTAAATATTATTAATAACAATAGGGCGATGTCCTCCAATTTATTCTAAAACGTCCATCCTTATTCAATTTTCAGATCTCAAACCCATTTGAGATCACCTAAACTCCCAATTCAAATTAACTATTTAACTTCCAATGTTAAATCCCAGTTTCATATTGAAATTTCCAAATCAGGTTGTCCATTCAAACTTATTTAACTACCTCTAAGTTAAATTCAATTTACTTAATTCAGTCAAATTTACACAATTTGAATTCCCATTCAAATTTCAAAATACTTTCCCATCTATAAGTTCAAAAACTTATCACTTTGGGTTTTCACATCTCATTCCAAATTTAAAACTCAACATTTAGAGTTTATTTCAAACCACATCTCATTCTAAATTTAAAACTCAACATTTAAAGTTTATTTCGAACTATCTTTGATATTATGTATATTCCTACATATATACATATTTTCTTCTTGGCCCACCACGCTGAATTTTAAAAATTAAACCACCCTTGGTTTTAATTCAAAACAAATTCTTTTAAAGTTTACAAACAACTTCTTGTTCTAAAATAAGATTATATTCAAAATAGTTTGAATAATATTATTTTACACACCAAGTAATCCTTAAATTTTTGACCACCTTTGATTTTAATTCAAAACAAATTCCATTAAAATTTCAAACAACCCTTGTTCGAAATAGGAACCGTTCATTCGAATATATTAAATAACATCTCTTATTTTAAAATAAGATCATATTCAAAATAGTTTGAATAATATTATTTCCTTTAACATTTTGAAACCAATTCAAATGTTTAAATTTAGAATTCAAAACTTCACAGTTTGAAACCCACTTCAAATTACATGTCATACTTATTTAAAGGTTACCCCCTTAAAACATTTCATTTTTGCTTACTCATTACTACACATCTCATTATTAAACACAACAATGATAATTACCAAGGAAACCAATCCATTGTTATCTTTTTCTGAAATTCTTTTCCAAATTCAAGATTTTAATTTCAGTTTGAATCCATTTCAAACTTATCTTTATTTTATTTCAATTTGGTTGTATTTCTATTACCACTTAATTTAATTCTAATAATTTAACAACCAATTACCTTAATTTTTATTAGACAGAAATATTGTTTTATATATATATCAAAATATATTCTTATAAAATCATTTAAAATCTTTATATAAGAAAATAACAAGTACGCTCTCATTTATATATACGCTCAACTCATTCTAGGGTACCATTGACCCTATCCTTAATTAGTATTCCCCACTAGAGTCAAGGTTCTCGCTTAACCTTCAGCTCTGTTACCAAATGTAACGACCCAAAATTTTCGATCCCAAATATTCCAGATAGTTAGAAAAAGAAGAAAACAGAAAGAAGAAGAAGAATAGAAAATAAACACAAAATCTCACATTCGTAGCGGATAAAATGTAATATCAATAATAATAGTTATACCAAAGAAAACTGTATCTATCAATTTACATCGATATTTCAGAGTTACAATTTTCATACAAACATTGGACAGATACAATTCAACATGTCTCAGATATATACAATAATATAACACAGCGGAAACACTCCATACGATCCTGCCATCCAGCTCATCTCCTGAGCTCCAGAACGTCCTTACCTGAAAATCTGTAATACCCGATCTGACCTGAGCGTTACATGATGTAACACCCGGGTCAGGCTGGAAACCAGCGTGAGTAAACCCATCTAACATGGAATATAAAGGTATACAGCTATATAAACCCGGGTAACTTGTATCAATTTACAACTTCACAAATCGTTAGAGACCACACTTACATCACACATCAATTTCTAAGTACCAAAGCCTAGATTAAATGGTCCAATTCACGTAAATCATTCCATTTCAGCCTACTGATTCCATATATCAATTTATAAAGAATCGAAGTGGTTTCGGGTATTTACTAATACCCGATCCTGGTCTCTTTGAATTCAATGTCATCTTAATTCCAGTTTAAGTGGATACAATCAATTTAAATACAAAGTATCATAATTCATACAGCAATTCCAATTCATTATCGATAGATAACCCTACAATAACATTGTTCAATCCATCATATCATATCGCAATACATCACACTCAATATCAGAGGTATTCAAAACCCAAGTCATCCAATATCATTCAATCATCCATAAGCAAGATTTAATATATATATATATATATATATAATTCCTAATTAATTTAATTAATCTCTAAGTAAACTAATTTCCAACTTTAATTACTTGGATTACCTAAACCCTGCTTACTTAACCTTAATTAGTTACAACCCAATTTATCTATCATTCTAAAATCATCCATCTTAATTAATCATCCTTGATTAATTATCTTTTAATTACAATAAGTAATTGACACTCAATTAATTAATCAAAGTAATTAATCCTTATTTACTTCCCTTAAGTATTTATCATTAATTAAATCACTTTTAGTAATTATCCATTAATACTCTCCTTAATTAATGAGATTCGGTAATTGTTTTTTTAATTACTTATATTATCATCACTAATTAATTCCATTAAGCGATTAGTCCTTAATTAATCACATTAATAAATCAATTCATTAAAATGATTTCTCAAATTAATTATCATTTATTAATTATCGTAAAAATAATTAATTAT
The DNA here is from genome assembly GCA_030765085.1 of Allium cepa. Taxonomy (NCBI): domain Eukaryota; kingdom Viridiplantae; phylum Streptophyta; class Magnoliopsida; order Asparagales; family Amaryllidaceae; genus Allium; species Allium cepa. The sequence continues at coordinate 747,947,417 of CM060931.1, read as the reverse complement.
TTCCTTAATTGATTACATAAATCAACTAGCTATCCTTAAATACGTTAGATAAACAATACATTATATAAATCATCTTTGAAACATTATACAACTCCTTTAAACAATATATTTTAAAGTATTTTAAAATTTGAAGTCTCGCTTAAATCTTGCTAATACTTTGTCTTATATCCTGGTTTATATTTTCTTTAAAAACTTATCCATTTTTGTTAACTCTTAAAACTTGATTAAAAATTTACTTTTGAATTTGATAAATACTTAAGCTTAGCAACTTAAATTTTTTTAAACTTTGCACCATATTATTTATAAAACTGCTTCACTTCCAATTTTCAAAGACCAACTCGTAAACCAAACAATACCGAGCCTACTAGAAAAAAACTCGAGAAATACTCATAAAATCAGTGAGCTAACCCCGTGACTCTCGCGTATCAGCTCCTCGCTTCAACACCGTGAGTCAAACACGTATCAGTCACGAACTAACCCCGCGAAAATACTTCATCTCGAACTCAAAACCCAGCTGTGCCGAAACCTGGCACAAACGTGCACTTGTGCACGTTGGTCATCCGCTTCTCCGATCAACCCTTGATTCCTCGACCAGTCGCCAACAACCCCTACTAGTGCTCCGACCACCAAGCACCATTTAACTCGACGCGAAACGAAATCGAGCTACCCCGAACCCACTGGAACCCAATACTTCAACAAAATTTGCACCGCCGACGAGCACATCGACCACCGGAGGCTTCGACTTCATGCCTGGACCACCGCCTAAACTCTTCGCTCCATTTCCCACTCCTTCGACCCAACTCGACTCAACATTGGCGCCGCAAATCCCAAGAAATCAAACTCGACCCAAATCTTAACTTAAACCCTAGACCATTCCCGTCCGACCATCTCACAGCTTAGAAAAATACTGCACCAATTTTCACCAACTACTTTCCTCCGCGGCCACCTTCAAGCCAAACGGCGGCCTCCCTCATTGATTGCCTCACCATAAATTGCCCATAAACTTCCTTCCATTCATCACGACAATTCTCGTAATCCACAACCTTAAAAATTATGATACTTATACCAAAAATCATGTTTTCCAAAATCGATTCAGATCATATATTCAAAACTCGAGATTTAACTACTTAAACTTTTTGTTTTGATTTGACTTACCACTGTGAGTTTTAATCTTTGTCATACTTACTTCAAGTGTATACTTGAATCTATTGTTAACCATTACAAACAACTTTCTTTCAAAGATCCTAACATAAAAGTTTTTATATAAGGAGTTATTGATTGATTTTCTTTTATTTAGATTTGCGTCAGTAAACAGAGATAATACAAATACAGAGACATGCATCCATACTCACACTCATATATACATGCAACCATCTCTAAACAAACATGCAAAATGTACTACTTATCAAAATTTCAAAGATCATCTCTTGCAAACTCATATATAAACAGATTAAGCTTTGAGATTCAAGTTTACTCACTGATATATGTTAAACAGAGGAACAGGGAAGAATTTGATCTGGAGCAGGCTTATCTAAGAACTGCAACTTAATCACTTAATGATGAATTGATCTTGAATTGCTTCAGGTTGAAAGTCGAAACTTGAAAGTGTTGTTGATTTTATTCCTTTCTTTGGTTTTGGTTTCCAAGTTTGTCTTTGATTTTTTTTCTTAAAACTGATTTGCTTTGTAGATCTTTTTCCTTCAGGTTGAAGAATTTGATTAGTTGCTTGATCAAGTTTGTTTTGATTTCCATTACAGGTTTTAAGTTCTTAAGTTTGCTAAATTTTGGTTTGAAAAGGAGAAAATGAGAATTGAGGGGAATAGCGATATATATAACTTGTTTTAAATTTTTAATAAATTATTGTTTTAAAAATAAGAGAACTAACGACACTTGTTAAAAATTTTATTACATGTTATACACTTGTTAATTCATGTGTTATAAAGCTTATAAATGTGAAAGCAATTATTTTCTTATGTGCATATATATTGATTTTTAACAAATATAAAAGAAAGTGTATTATGTTTTTGTATTATGTTTTTATAACTTGAATTATGATTTCACAAACTCATATTGTTTTAAATTCTAAGTCTAACAGTAATTGGGTAAGAAGTTTGAAAAAAAATTCTTCTTGAAATGTTTAAACTCTGTATATTTTTTTTAGAAGTTGAGAAGATCAAAAAAATGGGAAAATGAATGAAGTATGTTTATATAATGAAAATTAGAATTTATTAAAATTAAAGAAAATAAGAAATAAATCTTAACACTTGTCAAATTAAAGGCTAATTACTTTACACATATACTTAGCATGGTTTTTAAAAGCTACACTTGTATTATTTTACTTATATTATTTTTTAAATGATTTTAAAAGCTTTTATTTTAATTAATAAATACATTTCTAAACAAATAAATGCTTTCTTTAAGATATCCATATTTTTTATATCCAGTTTATCTTAAGATGTTTATCTTTGAGTTTTCAATCTCAATTTCAAATTAAATTTAAATTTACTCATATATATATATATATATATATATATATTTAAACAAACACACATTACATTTGTTTGAAAATAATGATTTTGCCAATTTTAAATAATTATACTAGAAGAATATTAAATAAATATTTATCCAAGAATAAATATTTATCATCATATTTATTTGTTCAATCTATAAATCAATATCCTATTAATTAACCCAATTATTTACCAATTACAGATGTCTAGAATTTTGGGATATCACAGATGGCGTAACATTTTCTTCTAGCAAAGTTGCGTGCTCGACCCTTTCGTTTAAGGTGTAAAGTCTTCTCGATTTCGTTAATCTGCAGCAAACCAAATTTCCACAATTAGTTGTATTAAGATAACAAGGATGGAGGTTCGAGCCCTCCTTCTAGCGTCAAAAATGTTGACAAGAAAACTTGTCAACATCCCCAATGTTTTGGTAAGACAATTTTTCTTGGACATAGCTATGTGGTTAAGATGATTCCCACTTCCAAAGTGTATCTTTGAAAAAGTTGTCCTAATCATAGCTATGTGTTTAAGATGATTCCCACTTCCAAAGTGTATCTTTGAAAAAGTTGTCCTAATCAATTTATTTTGGAAGAAAAGGACAATAGATAATCATACCTTCAGACTTCATCGAAAGGTTAAAGAGGTAACTACAACCCTTCGACTTCGTTGACAATGTATTGGATTGTTAAACCTTTCGACCTTGTCAAAAGGTTACTGGCATCTCCATCCCAACCTTTCGTTTAGGCTGAAATGATAAGGATTAGTTCAACCTTTTGACCTTGTCGAAAGGTTATTAATAGGAATAAATCAACCTTTCAACTAGGTTGGAATATATGTTTGTTGTTGGACATTTCGTCTTTACCGAAAGGTGTGACAAGACTCTTCCAACCTTTTGACTAGATTGAAGTAACTTTTAATCGTTTGGCTTTCAGAAATCAATAATCTTGGCTGTTAAAGATAAGTATCGTCACCACCCCCATTAGTGCTTTGGATCATTGATCATGTTTAGGTAAAAACACGAGTTGATATTATATGTCACAGAACCATATCAGGGATTAGACATCGTATATTTATTGATTCACAAATTGTATTCCCCTTTCCTGGCCAAAACCATGAATTCAATGTATAGAGAAGTAAAACTCGTGGAAGTATCCCATGATGGCTCCATGACATATACTCATAATGAACAAAGAAGATAAAAAATAAATCATGTGTGATCAGCCGTTAATGCTGAAGTAACGCCCGATCATGATCATCCCCAAATTCAAAGTTGATTGCAAGCCATTATCCTGTTTATTTTCTCATGATGAAGCTTGATACAAAGTTTAAGAAACAAAGCCCCAATTTGAATTCTAAAGTAGGGTTAAAAACGTAGTGAATGGAAGCAAAAGTTGTAGGTTGAGAGCAGAATGGGGGGAATCAGATCCCCAAAACTGGACCCATTGGGTCTTATATATGGATGCAAGTGACCCTCCTTTAAGCTTCATGCTTTCGATTGGGTCGAAATGTCACCTTTTATATGCAGTTGTAAACCTTTCGACCTTGTCGAAAGGGTTTCCCTTCATATGCCATTATGGACTTTTGAACATTGTCGAAGGATCTGCTCTTCTCTATGCCTTCATGAACCTTTCGTCTCGTCAAAGGGTTTGCCTTCTATATGATATTGTGAATCCTTCGACCTTGTCGGAAGGTTGCTCTTCACTTGAGTGTTGTGAACCCTTCGATTTTGTCGGAAGGTTGCTCTTCACTTGATTGTTGTGAGCCCTTTGACCTTGTCGGAAGGTTTCTCTTCACGTGATTGTTGTCGAGAGCTATGCATCCCTTCAAAGTTTTCGAAAGGTTGTCCTTTATTCTTGGCTGACTCATGAATTTTGCCTGCTTCATGAACCTTTCGACATTATCGGTAGGTATTTTGTACGTGTTCCAACTGGTTCGAAAGGCTTGCTATGCTTTCGAAAAGGTCATTGTAGAGTTGCTTGCACTTTCTTTAACTTCTCCTCTTTCTCCGAAAGGTAAGAACTTCTTGAATGTTGAGAGATGACACCTTTCGACTCCTTTGAAAGCTCAGGGACTGCAATACACCATTGACTGCTTCCTTTCGACTCCTTCAAATGGTTTGATTTGAACTTCTTTTCTTTAGTTTTTGTTTTATGATGAATGGTTGCACAACTATTCTTCTATCCCAGCAGGAAGATGTTTGGAGGTTCTGTACCTAGCTGCTTTGTTGTGCCTTAGTAATTCTTTTCCTCATGCTTGCGAAAGTCTTGCTCCGAAGTTCTTATGTGCTCTTCTTTACTAGCTTCGAACAATCCTTTCGACACTGTCGAAAAGTGACTTTACCTGCTACTCTTTATTATCTTTATTCATATTTTATGGTTAACAGCTATTTTTTACACAAGGATTCCATATCGCTTAACCAAGTAAAACTGCAAACTTTCTTATCATGTCACTTTATATTCGTATCCATAACATACATAATCATATCACAACAACAACATAAGTAAATGTCTAATCTTTACAACAACATAAGTAAAGTACTAGTCTTTATGAAATTCACATCACTTTTAGACTTCACTTTCAAGTCTAAGGAAATTCCACATACAAGCACATATATATTCACATCCAAGCCACATTCTAGTCAGTACACAAGCAATTTTACATCAAAATACTAGTCATAAACTAAAGATATTATTTTTCTCAAAAATAAAGGGTTTTACTCACCAAAGCTATGAAAGTAAACCAAACAATCACTAGAACTTGAAAAGAGCCTAGATCTTGGATTTCTTTTTATAAAAACTTGATTTTCCCCCTTGGGCATTGGAAAATAGCTCAGCCTATGGGTGAATAGAGCACAACCTAGGATGAGCAAGGACTGTGTGGGCTAGTTTTCGATGGAGGAGATTGTAAGAAGAAGTAATGAGTCAATTTAAGGTGTTTTTAAGGATAAAAAAGAAGAAAGTAGTGATTTTTAAAATTTTGAAATGTGGATGGCATTGAAAACTTTGAAAAGTTTAAAGAAGAAGACGTAAAATTTAGAAAGTATAAAATGAAATGGTGAGGGAGAGGGAAAAATTAGAATTCATTTATACAAACTAAAATTATAAAATTACCAAAATGTCCTTTGTACAAATGCCTTCCACTAACTTTTGAACACATCATCATATCCCCTCCACCCCTTGATGCAGATGCAACATACATGACACCACCCCTTTATCCAACAAACAAAGCCCTAACTTGTACCATGATGTTGCATTTGAATGTAACATTTCATAATTTGATTTTTAAAATTTAATTCTTATGCAAAATGGTCACATCTTATTCTTACTTAGTTAAAACATATATTTTCACCTTTTTCTATGTTACTAATCCATACTTATAATATTGGTATACCAAGGTATTCATGATATTTCAATCCATACTAATCCATACTTATAAAATTGGAAAAAGCTTTTTGGTCACATTTTCTATTTTCTTTTGAACTAATTATTTTCATGAACAAAATCTATTTTCTATTTTCCATTTCTCGTCATTAGTTATTAATTAAAAGTGGTTTTGAAAATCTATTTATTGATTATTTTAAAATATATTAAATATCCCTATTTAAAATGATTAAATTTTGGGTCGTTACACTTGAACTAAGAATTCAATATTCAAACAAACGAAACAAAACTGTACTACAAGAAATGACTAAAATAGCAACGGACATTTTCGAGTCACCGAAGTCTCCGTCATCACTTTGCAACTATTGACTATTTGAAGTATTTTAATTTATCACATTATTATAACTAATTAATTATAAAAATTTGAAATTTGTTTAACATACTAATTTAATTCCCAAATTAAACAAGATTTTTTTAATTCTTCAATTTTATGACGGTTAGTAGTATTTGTGATAATTTTTGGTTGTGTAATTCGATATTTAACTATATTAAAAATCAAACTCAAACGATCAATCTATGTAACTTTCAGTCTATCCATTATGCAATAAATTTATGATGCATAACAGTTTTATGAATTTAGATATATTTTTTAACCATCGGATAACTAATTATGAATTTTTATGTATTTAATATTATAAACTCGTATAAAAGAAATATTAGGCAGAAAAATAATTTTTTTTAAATCTTATATCGATTCAAAGTATTTTGGACCTACTTTTAGAATGTGATGCCAATCTTGATTTTAAAATTTACATTTGTTCGTCTACATTAGGACTAAAAACCTTTTGTTCGAAGACCAAAACGAGACGAAATTCGGGTCATATATACTTTATAATGTATCTATCCAATCCATATGTAAGAATCGAAAAATAAAACAAACGGAAAAAAAATTAGAATAAAAAATATATCATTTTTCAAGGAGTTGTATAACACTTAACATATATTGTTTGGACAGTTTTTATGAAAATGACCTGTTTGAAATCTAAACTTTTTTCTTCCTTTTCTTCTAGTCCAACCCTAGGATTGGATAAATACAACATGGCATGTAGGGTTTGAATTTCATTTCTTTAGAACATTTTCTTAAGAAAAATGTTTAATCCTCCGTTAGAAGAGGAGACTACTTATGTAATTTTATTCAATATTAAAATATGTAGTTGTCAACATGCTTTACAGGTGGCGATAACCATCCCATACAATATAAGCAATAATAATTAAAACCTACCAATCCTAAAAACCTAAGGTTCAAGCTAAAAATAAAGCAAAAACACTATAAACATCACCATCCCCTCTATATTTATCTTGCATGAAATCAGGATCTTTAAGCATCTCATCTGAATTACTATTTACGATAATCAAATCACCATACGATAAATCTAGAATAACTTCTTCACTGTCATCATTTTTACCATCACAAAGATTAACCACCCCACTGTTTTCCAAAGCCAGTGCACCCAAACTTTTATATTATAGCCTACTTGAACAACATGTAGATATATTTATATGAAAAGCATGCAGCAGCATCTCTTGTATAAACATCAGTACATCTTGCACTTATATTAGCAGTGTATCTTGTGCATCCATTTTTGCACATATTAGTCTTAATAATATTTAGTAGAATTTCTGGAACCAAAGATTTTTCTATATCACCTTGCAACAAATTGTTCTTCTCGAATTCATTCAATGAGACACTCATTAACTATACCCAACCCAGAATTATCAACGCTTTCAGACACATCCTGCCCACGTAAATTAACATCATATACATCTTCCCCCAGCACATTCGAGTTCGTTTTATTCCAATTAGACCATTGCCAACAATATGAGTTGTTCAGTTCACTCTCTTTCATACTTTTGGATGTATAACGACAAAAGTCTTTGCCATTATACTCACCAGTCCCCGTTCAATTCACCAGCCACGAGATTAGTTCAAGCTACCAACCAAGAAGTAAACAAGCAACACCTGCTTGCTTCGTGGCTTGTTTAGCAACCGAACAAGGCATTGTTGGTTATGCCCTTAATCATACTTTCATCCAAACATAATTTCTTAATCGATGATCTTTGGTCCTCCATTCTCCTTCACATCGACTTACGAACAACAAACTGATTTTCCTCCGTGAAGATAATATCTATAGACCCAATACTCTGAACATCACATTTAACATGATCACGATCCTAATCTGCCTCACCTAAGTTAACCATGTTCCCACAATTAAGATTTGAGAAAATGGAAACTGAATTTCTTTATTGCAGTTTTGCTAAAGTGAGTTACTTCATACAAATGCGAGCATTCACTCTTATTTATACATGTAGGAATAAAAGAAAAGTAGCACAAGTCAAAAGCAAAAGCCTGGCCCAAATACAAAAAAAAAGAAAATAATAAAAACAAAGAAGGCTGGCGGTCCGCATGTTGCAACAGATGTTTGAACCTGAATATGTTTGCGTAGGATAAAGATAGAAATGTCTTAATATCCCGCCTAAAAAAAGCTAGGGTTTCCCAGCTGTCTTCATGTATTCCTCTTCATTACTCTCATCCCCGCCATTAACAATGCATAAGAAATCTCTAAATCTGGCACAGTTCTTGTTAGATAAAGCCTTGGTCAAAACGTCTGCCTTTTGAAACAGAGATGGCACGTGATTGAACTGAAGCTTTCCGGCTTCGGTTCTCTCACGAACAAAGTGGAGATCCACTTCCATGTGTTTAGTCCTCGAATGTTGAACTGGGTTCATCGAGAGAGATATCGTGCTCATATTATCACACCAGACTGTGGGAATCTTAGCTGACCGAAGCCCTAATTATGAAATTAGGCTTTCCGTCCACATAATCTCTACTGTGACGCTGGCTAAGGCCCTATACTCTGCCTCCGTACTCGATCTAGAGATTGTGGGTTGCTTTTTGGTACTCCAAGATACAGGGTTGGATCCAAGATAAACGCAGTGCCCTGTGGTGGACTTGCGATCATCTAAATCACTTGCCCAGTCTGCATCGCTGTAAGCCTGTATCGTAATCTCTTTACTTGATTTTAATAGTAACCCGAAATTAATTGTGCCTCTTAAGTATCTCAATATACGTTTAACGGCTTTCCAGTGAGTATCCAAAGGTCATTGCATGTGTTGGTAAACTTTATTCACACTATAGCAGATTTCTGGTCGTGTGATAGTAACATATTGCAGTGCACCGACAATACTTCTATACTGCTTAACATTATCTATAGGCTCACCTATGTGTTTGGATAGGTGTAAATTGCTGGTCATAGGGGTAGCAAGTGGTTTTGCCTTGTCTATGTTTGCCCTGATTAGGATTTCAGATATGTACTGCTATTGAGATAGAAACAAACTTGAATCTGATTTTCTTTGAACATATATCCCTAGGAATTGGTTGATTTCTCCTAAGTCTTTAATTGCAAAATGTTTATCTAGGAGAATAACAACTTGATTTATCTTTGCCATGTCATCACCAGTAATCAGTATATCATCTACATAAACTAGTATGTAAATGATATTTTGACCTCTTTTTCTGATGTATAGAGAGTTATCTCATCTAGTTGCATTAAAACCCATGTTGCCTAAAGTAACCTTCAGTTTCTCATACCATGCCCTTGAGGCCTACTTTAGACCATAGATAGCCTTGTGTAACTTGCATACATGTGTGCTGTGTGCTTTAGAATAGTATCCTATTGGCTGCTGCATGTACACATCCTTCTGAAGCTCACCATTTAAAAAACATTATGCACATCTAGCCGCTTAATTCTCTAATGCTTGTGTAATGCAACAGCCATGATTATTCTTATAGTAGCTGGTTTGATGACCGGTGAGAAAGTTTCCTTGAAATCAAAGCCAATCTGTTGTGTGTACCCCTTTGCAACTAATCTGGCCTTATATTTAGCTATACTACCATCAGTGTTCCTCTTGATTTTATATGTCCATTTGCTTCCCACATTGTTTTTGTGCTTTGGTGGTGTGACCAAACTCCATGTTTTGTTTTTAATTAAAGCCTTATATTCTTCATCCATAGCCTTTCTCCACTTTTCATCTTTTACTGCTTGGTCATAATTAGTTGGTTCAATTTCATTGAGTATAGCAGCTTATATATTGGGTTTAAAAATCCCACTCTTGGACCTTGTGACCATAGGATGTTCAGCTCTTGGTTGTGGTTGACCCACATCTACACTGTGGCTGTCAATGTTTTCAGTTGTTGAATGCCCACTATGATCACCAGTCGTTGAGTAGTCACTTTCATTGTGTTCATGCCCTGTCTGCTGTTCCCGGTTGTTATGTGAGCTGTGATGAGTATTGCTTGAATTTGATTTGTCTGAACTGTAACCAGTTTTTGTGCTAGTGATGGATGTTTCTTCATATTGATGATTAGTGCCACCGTCTTGAAATTCACCTCCCAGTTCAATTAATTCTGGAACGATTGGTACATTGATTGCTTTGCTACTTGTTTGTTATTTTTTCTTTACTCTATCTTCAAAAGGAAAAACATTTTCATTAAAAACCACATGCCTTGAAATGTGTATTCTCCCATCTTTATCTAAGCACTTGTACCCCTTTTGATTATATGCATAACCTAGAAAAGTACAAGCACTAGATCTTAAGCTCAGTTTATGCTTATTATATGACTTGAGATAGGGGAAGCACAGACAACCAAACATTTTCATATGATTATAATCAGGTTTAATCCTATGCAATTTCTCATAGGGAGATTGTTTATTCAGCAATCTCGTGGGTACCCTATTTATGAGATACAATGCAGTAGCAAATGCTTCTTTCCAGTATCTCATAGGTTGTGACCCTTGAGATAAAAGTTTTATCCCTGTTTCAACCATATGTCTGTGTTTCCTTTCAACCAAGCCATTTTGTTCTGATGTGTGTGGGCAGGTGGTCCTATGTATTATCCCTACACTATCAAAAAATGCTTTTAAGCCCTTGAACTCACCACCATCATCAGTTTGCATGATTTTAATTTTACTGTTGTGTTGATTTTCAGCATATGTAATGAAGTGTTTAATTGCATTACATGTGTTCGACTTGTTCTTAAGAAAGTATATCCATGTGAATCTAGTACAAGCATCTACAAGTGAGAGATAGTACCTGTCCCCTTGTGTTGATGATAGGGGGGCTGGACCCCAAAGATCTGCCGCCACTAATTTCAATGGCTCATTATATACAGTTTCTGATTTATTAAAAGTCAATTTGTGACTTTTCCCTTCTTGACAATGTGAGCATATAAAAGGAACATAAATTTTTTTAAAACCAATTTTACTTTCATTCAGAACCTGTTTCACAATATCAATCTTGGGGTGACCAAGTTTACAATGCCACAAACTAAGAGTGTTATTCCCTTTTTCAACATTGAAGCTAAGGATGTCATGCCCTTCTATAGCATTGAAGTTAACTGGGTTAGAATAAGTTGCCCTATTAGTGGGTTTTCTTGTGCCCATGTTGCTGAACTTGTAAAGTCCTTTGTCCAATTCACCCTGTAGCAGCATATTTTTATTTAGTAAGTCTCTAACAAGACAAAATTTTGGGTGAAACTCAAAGTACACATTGTTGTTCTTGGCAAATTGAGAAACACTTATTAAATCCTTTTTAATCCTAGGGACTCTCAATAAGTTATTCAAAAAGAGAGTCCTACCACCTTTAACACTGCCAGTTCCAACGTGTGATATTTTTATGGCTTCACCATCACCCATAAGAACAAAATGCGTACCTGCGTATTTCTTGTTCCCTAAATTGAGATTCTGAAGGTTGTTAATGATATGGTTTGTCGCACCTGAATCTGGGAACTAATCATCTGTGCTTGCATCATCATTCTTGACTGCATCTTCATTTGTATCATTTGTGTTGGTTCTGCTTTGCAGGTTCACTTGAGCCATGTTTATATTATGTGTTTTTTGGCTTGATTGTCCTTGTTGTCCTGAACTGTATTCAGAGGTAAATCTGAAATAACACTTATTGGCCATGTGCCCTGTTTTCTCACTAATTTGACACTTTACTCTGCTGTAATTGTTGAACCTTCCTCTACCCCTGCCTCTTTGAGACTGACCTGCTCGTTGAACTTGATAACTAGGGTTATTAGAATTGTTGGGTGTCTTTGATTGGTTCTTGTTTCTTGTATTTGCTGCAAAGTTAATGTTGACATCTCCTTGTATAGCCTTTCTTTGCTCAATTCTTCCCTCATGAGCAAGTAGGGCAGCATGTACATACTGCAGATTTGGTAACACAGGTTGTGTGGCTATGAATGTAACAAGTGATTTATATTCTTCATCCGAACCGCTAGTGAGAGTGAGTATCTGAGCTCTTTCTGCAACCTTATATCCCACAACACTAAGTCTGTCACATAAATTCTTGATCTTGGTAATGTATTCTCTCATGGGCATGTCCCCATTTCTAGCATTTTGAAGCTCTCTTTTGAAGTGCATAATTCGAGCAGTTGATTGAAAAATAAAAATCCGGTCTGTAGCGGACAAAATCTCATATGATGTATTGCACCCAACGATTTAAGACAAAAGGTTGGCACTTATATATGATATTAGCCATGATGCAAGTAAGTTGTCTTGTTTCTGGTGTTGAATGTAATCTCGGTTACTAACAGGGTTTTTGTCCTTATCTAAAATGATTGCAGGAGGCACAACTTTTGTCCCTTGCACGAATTCTTGAAGGCCATAGCGTTTTAACGCCGTCTCAACTTGATATTTCCACAATATGAAGTTGTCTTCATCGAGGGGAATGGTGATGACATGACTCTTTAGCTTAATGAGTACAGGGATGCTTGTGGTGCCATTGTCTTCCCTTCTCGAGGTCACTGATTCAGATTCTTCAATATTATCTGCCATTTTTGGCCAGATGCTTGAATCTGAATGACTTTGACAAGGAATGATCAAAAAGCAAAGAAAATGAATTTCTTAGAATGGTAGACAACAATTTGCTGCCAAGAAACTGGTTGGAATCAAGGAAATGGTGAATGTGTATTATATCAATGAAATTGGTATAATACACATGCACAACAGGTTGAAAACAAGTCTGAAGCTCAGAGGAAATATGAAAAACTCTTGTTGTCACCGGTTGGAGATAAAGAGATGTCTCTGATCCAAGCCTTGAAGGCATAAGAGTTGTGATGAGTGCAGATGCTCTTGATCAAGAACGGTATACAGTCTCCAATGATGATACCGTTCTGAGGAGCCACACAAAATACACTTTCAATCTTCAAAATATGATGAAGGGGTTGTAGAGATGGATTAAATGCCTTTCGGCGAGTTGCTCTGATACCAAATTAAGATTTGAGAAAATGAAAACTAAATTTCTTTATTGCAGTTTTGCTAAAATGAATTACTTCATACAAATGCGAGTATTCACTCTTATTTATACATGCAGGAACAAAAGAAAAGTAGCACGGGTCAAAAGCAAAAGCCCAGCCTAAATACAAAAAAAAAAAAAAAACAAAGAAGGCTGGCGGTCCGCATGTTGCAACAGATGTTTGAACCCGAATATGTTTGCGTAGGATAAAGATAGAAATGTCTTAATACCCACGGTCAAATATCCATTACCAATTCCTTATTTTCCTTATTTTGTGCATTGTCCAGACAATCAAAATACTATCGTTAACTGTACACAAAGCTTCATCTTCCTGATCATTTAACCTCGCCTCTTCATAAATATTTTTTGAATTCTCTGATACAAGCTAAACATGCACACCACTATTTATACTTTTCATGCAACTTCACACATCACCAAACATTCCGTATAGTCATCATTATCCTGGCAAAACTTTCCAGTTGAAAAGCTCTAGCGCGTTCAGCTATGATATCAGATATGCTATGTCCATCGTTCCAAAAATTGATCCTCTTCCTTCTCTGCAAACACTAACCATTTCATGATCTCCCTCACCTTCATCTTAACTTGCAACCTCTTCGAGTTGCAAATCAAAGCGTACATTTCATTTATCATATGCTGCCACCTTTATAGTAATAAATCATATACACATTCACCACAAACTCAGATAACTTCTCTATCATGCATAGAATTGCAAACAAATAGGAGCCTTAACATTCTGAAATCTGAGCGTTCTTCTAATATTAACCGTATTACCAGAATTAGGCTTGCAATTACGAACCTTTTGTTTACTAGGAACTGAATAGTGAGATGAATGAGCAGAATCACAAGCACGAATATAAGGAACATAGCCTCTTAAAGTTGCATGTCAACAATACAAAATGAACTTCATAGGCTTAATGTCAGAAGTGATTGCTAATTCCTTTAACAAACTATCATAAATAGAAGCTTTAACCTTGTTGTCAACTTCATGCTGCTGCTTTAATGAATATATATTTTCTTTGTAACCTTCTCGCTTGCCGTCACATTTTCAATTATCAGTAAACCCTGATTTTTGAATTCTGAGCTAATTAAATTGTTGAGCTTGTATTCATGTATAGAACAGAATTACAACATGTACAGATCTTTTTATGCATGTCATCTCTATTACCTGAGCTAGAGTTTTGCACTTGTTTTTTAATTAATTGTGCATCCCTTTCAATACCATGAAATATACAATTTTCGAACTCTACATCTTTGCCTTTTCCATGCTTGCGCCTTTTTTTTCGAAACTTAGTAAAAAGGGCCCGGCCCAAATAAAGTGTTACGGGTAAAAATACCCGACTATACCACCACAAGACACAATACACAACTCTAAGGGCAACATCGCTTCCACACAACAAAACAACGAGAAGAAAAAAATAAGGGCGGAAACTTCTTCTTCTGGCTAAAAGTCATTCGAGACTAAAAAGAATGAGAGAAGAAACTCATGGGGGCTTCCATTCCCTCTTGCCTTTGCGGCGCTGATTTGCGAGCTTAAGAATTTGCCTCGTATGAGCGTATTTTGCATCATCTTCTTTGTAATAGCTTGCTTTGCTGTTTAGAGCATCTTCAGCTTGCAGATCTGGAGGATCTATAACAGAGGTTGTAGAATTAATAATATTATCACCATGGTAGATAATACTGCTGTCGGCGGAATGACTTTGGGCGGAATACTTCGTATAGCTCTGATTCTTGTCTTGATAAATTCGAGGATCTTCGCATTCGGGAAAAGACGACCTTTTTTGGTTGTTGAAACAGCTATTGAGGTTGTAAGGGGTCGGCTCCTCTTGAACGTAGCAATGGTTGGAGCTGCTATCCCCTATCTCCCATTCAGATAAGTGACAAATTTGACAGTTGATGTTACTTCGATAGTAGTTATCATCTACAATCTGATTATTAATAATCAGTTGGCGATATTTGTCCATATGTAGATTGATATCTGTCGAATCTCCAATATTAGATGCGCAGTAGCTTTTTCCCCATCAGGTATTTGATAACAAGTATAAGAATTCGAATATTCATTAACTTTATTACAAAATTTATTAGTATTAAGATAACTTCCCTTTGTGTTATAGGAGAAATTCCTATTGTGTTGGTGAAAGCCGCCCCTTCCAGTATTGAGAGGATCTCGAGTGGATGCAATGTCATTCATGGGCTTTTTCATCTTGCTGCTATCTTTGTGATGAAGCAAACCAATGCTGGGAAAATCATTAATGGTTTTCCCATGTTGTAAGAAAGATTCTAGATAGTCTTCATATTTATCCATTTTCCAGTTTGAATTCTCTGATTGAGCTCTTTGATTTCTGTGATTTCTATGCTTATTGAGAATGATTTGATTGTCCAATTCAATTTTTTTCCAAAGTTGAATGCTTTCCGTTTCCTTTTGAGAGTGTAGCCTTTGATTTCTTTCTTTCCAGATATGGAAAATGGATGCTGTGAGCATGATGCTAGCTTTTTTGAATTCCTAGGATTTTTCTTTGAGGTTATGTTGGATATAACTGATGCTTTCTCTGATGTTTTGAACGACTTGATTTTGATTGATTTTGAGATTAGTTTTGACAATGAACCAAATATGCTTTGAATAAATGCAATCAAAGAACAGATGATCAATACTCTCTGTCTCATTTTTACAAAGAAGACATTTTGTTTCCCTTTTTTTATTCCACTTCAGACATCTGTCTCTGGTGGGAAGTCTATTAATAATAGCAAAATAAGCACAGTGAGACATTTTTGGACAGTTAGCTTTACTCCATATAACATTGTGCCAATCGACCTCTGTTTCATAGCCTTTTAAAAACTCCAATGTTTTTTTAAAAGAGAAAGTACCTTTTGAAGATAATTTCCATTCCCATTTATCTTTATGTAGGTTTGGGTCAATAGAAATATTTTGAATGGCATTTTTAAAAATAAATGTAGCTGGATGTGCCATGGCATTCCACCTACCATTTTGGATAATGATATTAACTTTTCCAGAGACTTCACCAAATGTAAATAAATTATTCCACCCCACAAGGCTAATTAAAGATTTTCCAAAAAGCCATGGGTTAAACCATAGATCGGTTTGATTACCATTTTTAAATTTTCTTTCCAGAAGTTTAATTCCAGTATCCCTGCTTTTGAGAATGTTCTTCCAAACAAAAGAATGGTGATTTTCAATACCTGTTGTCCAAAAATTCTTGTTTTTGAGATACTTTGCTTTCATCCATTTTGCCCACAGAGAATTTCCATTAACAAATCTCCAAAATAATTTGAGATTGCATACTTCCCTTAAATCTTTGATATTCCTTATGCCTAAGCCACCAGCTTTCTTTGATTTACAAATTTTGTCCTAGGCAATTTTATGATGTTTTCCATTCCAAATGAAATTTGCAAAAAAATTTCAATTTTATGAATAGCTTTTGCTGGAATGCTGTATGCTTGGACCCAATACATAATGATTGCAATGATGACAGTGTGAGTAAGTTCGATTATGCCTGCAGTTGATAGAAGTTTCTAGCCCACCCTTCAAATCTAGCCTGAATTATATCCAATAATCTTGTGCAGTCTTGATCATTGACTTGATTAGCACTAAGAGGTAGTCCTAGATACTTGACTGGAAGATTACTCTCTTTAAATTTTAAGATGTTTATTTATTAGCACAACCTTTGCTAAAACAGATTTTGCTTTTGAAGTCATTAACTTTTAGACCAGCATGAACTTCTAATTTGGCAAAGATGTTAGCTATAGATTTTGCACTTTGTGTGTATGCATTTAAGAAAATAAGTAAATCATCAGCATAAAGTAAATGAGTAATGCATGGTTTGGTTCTGTTAATGGGTTTTATATTTCCTTTTATTAGTTCTGTCTCCATAAGAATTGTGAAATACTCCATAGCAATAGTAAATAGATATGGAGACAATGGGTCTCCTTGTCTAATACCTCTGTTGCTATGAATAAACCCATTAGGAGAGCCATTAACCAAAATAGAAAAAGACACTTGGCTAATACACTCAGAGATAAGAGCACAAAATTCTTTACAAAATCCCACTTGTTTCATAATGTGTATAATAAATTGTCTATTAATTTTGTCAAAAGCTTTATGTAAATCAATTTTAATACACATATGATTTTTGTTATTATGGTTGAAGTTCCTAATTAATTCATGTGCTAACAAAGTGTTTTCAACAATGATCCTACTAGGAATAAATGCACTCTGGTTTTCAGAAATTAAATGCTTTAAAAATATTTTTATCCTGCTGCAAAGAATACTGGAAATTATTTTGTAAACAAAGTTACATCAAGCTATAGGCCTATAATCTTCTAAGCTATTAGGATTGAGAATTTTTGGAATTAATGTAATGAAAGTATGATTAAGATTTTTTAAAAGTTTCCCAGTCCTAAAAAATTCAGAAATTAAGTCAAATAAAAGATCTTTAATCTCAACCCAGTGATTTTTATAAAATTTAGCACCAAAGCCACCAGGGCCTGGACTTTTATCATTATTTGAGTTAAAAATGATATTTTTAATATCCTCAATTCTAATTGGGGCTAAAAGAATTTCTTTGCTGTTTTCATTTAATTTGTATTTGGGCTTAATATTTGGAAAATCATTAGATGAGAAATTATAGTTATAAAGAGAATTGAAATAATTGATAGCTTTTTCCTCTATATAAGACATATTATTTGTAGTTTTACCATTAATATCAATGATTTTCCCAATATCATTTCTATATTTTCTATTGGACATCTTAGCATAAAAGAATTTACTGTCTTCATCCCTATGATTCAACCAGTCAATTTTAGCTTTCTGTCTAAGATTTATAGAATGCACATGGAGAGATTTGTCTAGAGGGCGGTGAAAAATTTATTGATATTATCTTTGTCTGAGCAATCATTATCCAAAGCATTCTACCTAAATTCACATTCTTCCCTTAGAGATTTAATGTCTTTATTGGTTCTGTTTTTGTTCCAGATCTTTAATTTTCTTTTGGTGATTTGAAGCAGTTTACTAAATTTGAACTGGGCAATGCCCACTATATTTATAGAAAGGCAACTTTTAATGGTTTCTCTATAATTATTCTCATAAACCCAGCCATTCACAAACCTAAAAGGGAAATTCTTTTTAGTAATATTATTGTTGCAATCAAGGTAAATTTGAATAGGAGTATGGTCACTAGTGGCTTGGGGGAGAGTAAGACATTTGAAATCTTTGAAAGTTTTTGTAAATATTTGGTTAATTAAAATTTTGTCTAATTTACAATGAATATTTCTAAAAATTCCAGATTTCTAAGTATATTTATTAACAAAAATTGTTGGTTCATAAAGATCAGTTTTAATAAAAAAATTTATTGAGTTTATCCAATTTTTTGAAGGGGATAGGAATACCCCCTCTTTTTTCAAAACCATGCATAACAGTGTTAAAATCACCCATGATAATCCATGGATTCCTCATGTTAGCATTCATAAGTTCAAGGTTATTCTAGAGTGAATCTCTTTCAATTCACTATTAGAAGCATAGACAAAAGTAATTTCAATATGAAAACTACCTTTGTTTGTGCATTTACAATGTATAAATTGAAAATTTATAAAATGTTGATAAATGTCCTAAATTTTTGGGTCCCATAAGACCATAATTCTACCATAACCTCCCATTTGATTATTATTTATAATACTACAGTTATTCAAATTTTTTAATTGAAACTCGGTGATTTTTGAGTTATCTAATTTATGTTCAAGTAAACCAACTATGCTAGGATTTGAAGTCGAAAGAAGATTAGACAAGTCTAATCTTCTAATTGGGGAATTAAGCCCTCTAACATTCCAAGAAATAATCGTCATAAAATAAACTGAGAGATAAAAATAATGCTCAAGTAAAAAACAAAAAGGATACACCAAAGGATACGATGATAGAACAACTTAAGCATTGTGATTGCCCTCTTCTTCGAAAGACTCAATCCTTCTTCCTTTCTTTTTGTATGAGGTTTTGTTTAGTGCTTTCAGTTGGTCTTCCCACTTGGGGTTTTTGGTAATATATTTCCTTTTAAATTCACTGTCTTCTGTTTTTTCTTGACTTTCATTATCTACAATTTCCTTAATGCTTTTCACTTTGCTTTTTCTTTTTTCTTTCACTTGTTTTTTATTTTTCCTTGAAGAAGAAGCTGGATTCGAGACTAAACTGATAGCTTTTTGAATGCTAAGATCAAACACAGATTTTTGGTAGTTGAAGATAAATGAGTAACTAAAAAGCTGATGTGATTTTCAGAAGGTTCCTTGCTATGTAAATTGTTAATAATCGAACTAGCATCCAGATTCATTGCTTCTGCAATTGTGGTTTCCTCTGCTGACTGATTTTTAATGACTTCTGCTTGTATAGCCGAATCTTCTATGCTTGATATTTGAGGCACAATAATAAGTTCATTAATTTTTCTTGTTGCTTCTAATGATTTAGAAGAGATGCCATCTTCATTACTATTTTTAGATTGTTCTTTGCTGCTTTCTTGAGATTCTTTTATTGAAATTGCTTCTTGCACATAAGTTGAATCCTCAAAAATGACAATCTGACCAACATTGTCTTCTTGTTGATGAGGGTTACTTTCCTTGTTGAAAAGAGGAGTTGCTGTGTTAACAATATCATTAATATTTTCTGGAAATATGCTGGTGATAACAGAAGCTTTTCCTAGCATACTTTGTTTTTCTTTCCAAACCATTTTTGAATCGCAATTTTCCAGAGAATGGCCAAAACATAAACATGATTTACATCTAGGGGAATCCATTCATATTCAATATTTTGAATCAAATTTTCACCATCATGCAATGAAATTGTAGCCACAGTTGGCAAATCATAATCTGCTTTTATTTCCACAAGAATTCTAGCAAAAGAAAGCCTAGTTTCTTTTGCAGTATGTTCATCCAATTTTAGGGGAGTGCCAACTATACTAGCAATTGCACTTAGAATCTCACTATCCCACAGTCTAAGATTTAACTCAGGCAGTTTGATCCACATAGGCATAGAGGATAATAGATCCCTGTCAAGATTGATTTTACTGCTCCATTTTTTCATATTAATCAACTTTCCATTTATAAAAAATGGCCCCCCATTAATTGCATTATCACAATCAGAAGTATTGGAAAATCTGAATAAAAAGAAACCATTATTTCAAGTGAAGATGTCGAAATTACCCGTGGGTTTGCAGGATTTGACAATTACAGCCTTGAAATGATGATAAGCGGGTCTATTGCCAAAGACATAGGCAAAAACTAAGAAGTTCCATTTACTCTCTGCCCTTTTGCTAGCCTCCGCACTCACTACCATTATCTTCTTTTCATTGATGGAGAGAGGAGCATAATATTTGAGGTCAAATTCAGTGTTTAAACCTCCTTTCTTGATCAACTCTACCCATGAAGAAGGCTTACTCTGGTTAGTGTATATTTGAGATGTTGAATTCTCCTTAAATTGAGGGTTTCATGAGTAATTTCTTGAATTTCTTAAGTGATTTTCTGCATACATCTCTTTCTGGCTGTTTCTTGTAGTAATTCTTGATGGAATTCTTTCATTCACATTGATTCTCGGGTTATATGATCCCTAATTTACAATTCTGGAACGCTGTCTTGATTGATTCACTTGCTTCAGGGAATTCTGATGAGAGATACTGCATTGACAGCACCTTTATTCAACAGTTTCGATTTTCTTCTGTGCACAGTTTGAAAGCCTTCTTCATCAATGGCAGAGGTTGATTTATCAAGAAGTGGTGGTGGTGGCGGCACTGGAATCGGAAAAGGTGGAGGAGAGTTTGGTGAAGAGGAATTACAAGACCCCTCTAGCTGATCAAGGATGTAAATTGGATTATTCAACAGATTTGTAAAGGCAACCATGGCTGCTAAGCTTTTTTATTTGGGCAAAATTGTTAGTTCATTCTGCTTGAGTTGTTCATGCTTGCGCCTTCATTTTACATAATTGTTCCATATCGCGTGCAATAACTTTACCATGCAAAGAACTCGTACTTTGCTCTGTGCATGGTATAGTACTTATGTCATTACCTACACCAGTATTTATTATTTGCTCCATCCTTGTATTATTCCTCCATTAGTTTGAAGTACCCCTACCACCATCCAATAAATTTGATTTATCAACTATGTTATCATCACAGCCCTAAGATTTATCTTCCTTTTCTTATGAAACCATCTCCTTAGGAACCGTATATGAATCATTCCTCACAATATAATCATCATCGTCTGTCTATGTGTCCAATATTTGCTCATAAACCCTATCATCAGCAACCTTAAATGAATCCCGTAAATCAACGCTCCTCCCCTCCTTAAACGGTACTCTGTAATTCAGACCACTGTACCATCTCTTACACATTGAATCAGTGTTCAAACTTAAAATAGAATGCAATTATCTATCAACATGCACCATTTCTTGCATAGTCAGATCACAACAATTTTATTTATAAGCATAGCATTTATATCGAATAAGCTGCTGCTTTAATGGAGATAAAAATTCTTCATGACTTTCTTGCTTTCAATCAAAATACTTGCATATCCTCCCTTCATCCATATCTTTTTCAGAGAATGAAAAATCACCATTAGCTTATACTCTATTTCCAGTTACATCAATTAATTCATCACCATTATCTACTAACACATCTATACTTCTGTCAACTATATCACCATCGTGAACCACTGTATTATCACCACATTCAGAAACAAATCTCCATCATTCAACATTATTTTATCCGCACTTTCAGAAACAACTTCTCCACCATTCAACACTATTACATATTCTACAGATTCGATATTACAAGAAGGGGATTGTATATCCAATGTGCGCTTGTCTTCCGTATACTTTCTTTTCTTCTTGCAGTTTTCAATGACCATGGCTTTAGTATAATTTTCGTCAATGCAGTTGAGACCTTCGAATCTATTTGAAAGAGAAACCACAGATTTCAGATTTTTCACCTTCTTTGTTGAATGATTTCTAATGGTAATATAGCCATTCTCTAACACAACACTGTTTTCAATACCAAAACCATAATCTCTCAATATAGAGTCTTTCTCTTTATTTTTCATATGTGAATTCGAACTATGAATCATTACTATAGGATCATATAACATACGATCTGAATACAACTCCTCTATGGAATTTTTCATCCTTTTAACAGCAACATCATCATCGCCACACGATTTATTCTTCGTATGCCTTGTTGGGGATTTTGCGGTTCGAGACGAATTTGATGGCGATAGCGATGAAGACAATGCTGTACTTCCGACTTCAAGGATCTATGGAATAGATTCTTTCAGACAATAGTTCAACCCACCAGGTACAAATGGGTTATCGAACTATCGACTTTCAGGATTCAATGAAGCCCTATAACAGCGTAATCGAATTTAAAGTTTGTACGACTTTGATCCGACCAAGAACACTTTTGAAACGGTCTCTGATGGTGCAATTTATATGGAATAGAATGAAGACGAAGAAGAGAGCAATTCTGCAATGGTTTCTGATTTCGCAACACCTTGAAGGCGTCACAAAACAGAGCAATGAAGGCACAACATTTTGCAACACTTTCTAGCGTTGCAGAATCGCACTGGGAAGAAGAAGAAGATTTTACACTGTCTGCAACTGTTTCATGGCGTCGCTATTTATATACGTGAGGAGATGTCCATTCGTGAAGTATTGCGACCGTTAGCAACGGTCGCGATTATTCATTTTGTAACGGTTCACAACCGTTACAAACGGTCGCGTCCATTCATTTTGTAACGTTTCAGAAAACGTTATAAATTTACGCTCTTTATTAATTTTCCGGTTCTGGGTCTTTAACGGGCTGAAATCTGGCCCGTTACAATTCATATTTTGATCCTAAAATACTTTTAGATCCGAACCCGAAACCCGTACCCGGCCCGGTTCGGTCGGACGGACGGTGGCGGCGTGCGTGTGGTGTTGCATGACTTCTCTCCTCACAACAAAGCAAACATGTGGGAGCCCCAAGGCCCCAACATCCACTTGAGAAATCTTTATTTATAGAAATATCTTGTATAAGTTTCTATGATGTGGGACTAATTCTCTTCTACCTCTTTACTTCTTCTCTTCTAAAAACAAAACCAAAACCCAAAGCTTCTTTGAAAATTTACAACAATCTCCCCTAATTTTCAAAATAAGAAAATAAATAAATAGGATGGCTGCATCACTAGAGTGACTTCCTACGTACCCAAGTGGGATCAAGCCTATGTAGTTCTAAGATCAAGTTTTGCATCATCGTGAAAACCAACACATAAGTAAAAGGTATCTTTTGGATTTGAACCTTTACGTAGTGTAAACCATTCAATGCCTTATCGAGATTCTATGGTGAACAAATCTTGAACCAAGTATCCCTAATGATAAAACTGGAACAATCACACATGTTGATTTCCTTTGGTAAAGTGTTCTGTATTGCTCAGCATGTTAATGGCCATGTTCTTAAATCCTGGTTCATGAGTCTACTTAAAAAGCGATCTTACTTTCCTAGGAAACGGCCTGATTTCCATACTCATATAGGTAAGTCTCTTAAGGTGTTTCTGCGATACACCTTTTAAGGTTTCTAGACTTATTAAGGATACATATCCATCCTTTGTTCTTGTAGAATCCAACATTAAATATTATGGGAATATCTATTTAGTGTTCCATAACCATTCTCTTAACTTATTGGTACCTATTGAACTGTGTCTATCCTTTTCAAGACATAAGTTGGGTTTCTGTTAAGGATGATCAACCTTCATTCACAGACCTTAGTCCCATTTCTTGTGATTTTATAGAAACCATTGCCTTTGGAATACCTTTTGTAAGTGGGTCAGCCAAGTTTTTCTTCATTTCTATGTAGTCAACAGTTATAACTCCTCTTTTGAGTAACTGTCTCACCATTTGATGTCTTAGACTCACATGTCTACACTTCCATTATATGTCTTATTAGACACATTGTATATCGTTGCTTGATTGTCACAGTTAATCATGACTGCTGGAGACAAAGGGATTTTCATTAATAAATTCCTAAGCCAGTCCGCTTCTTTACATGCATCTGCTAATGCAATCAATTCTGACAACATTGTTGAGTCAGAAATACAGGTCTGCTTCTTGGAAGCCAAGACACAGCAGCGCCTCCTAATGTGAAGATCCATCCAGTCGTAGACTTGGATTTGGATTTTACGTTGTTTCAGGTTGCATCACTATATCCTTCTATTACAGCAGGATATCCTTTATAAGATAAGCCATATTCAATGGTTCCTTTCAAATAAGCTAAAACTATGGAAATGGCTTTCCAATGTTCGAAACTTGGATTAATCGTAAATCGACACAATATACTTATAGCATGTGCGATGTGTGGTCTAGTGCAATGCATACATAGACTCCCAATAACACTGGAATACTCTAGTTGAGAGATAGTACTTCTAGTGTTCTTTTCTAATTTTATACTAGGATCTAACGAAGTTGGTGCTGGTTTGTCATCGTAATGACCATACTTTTGTAGGAATTTCTCTATGTAATGAGATTGAGTTAGTAATAATTCCCCCTTTTTCCTAACAATTTTAATTCCCAAAATTATATCAGCCTCTCCTAGATCTTTCATATCGAATTTAGAAGACAGAAACTTTTTAGTTTCATTCCCACAGGATATACTGAAACCAAATATTAGCATGTCATCAACGTATAAACGTATTATAACAATACCGTTGTTATCCGATTTGCTATAAATACATTTATCAGCATCATTTACAATGAATCCATATGACAGTGCAACTTTATCAAATTTCTCATGCCATTGCATGGGAGTTTGCTTCAGGCCATAAAGAGATTTCACTAATTTGCAAACTTTCTTTTCTTGGCCTGGGGTTTTGAAACCTTCAGGTTGTTCCATATATATCTCTTCTTCTAAATCTCCATTTAGAAAAGCAGTCTTTAATCTATTTGATGTATGATTAATTTATGAATTGATGCAAGTGCAATTAAACAGCGTCTAGAAGATATGCGAGCAACTGGAGCATATGTATCAAAATAATCTACTCCATATCTTTGCTTATATCCCTTAGCAACTAATCTGGCTTTAAACTTATCAATGGATCCATTTGTATTTAACTTTTTCTTGAATATCCATTTACATCCTATAGGTATAGCCCCAAGGAGTAAATCAGTTAAAACCCAAGTTTGGTTTAACATTATGGAATTCATTTCATCATTGATAGCTTCTTTCCAGAAATTAGAATCTCTGGAACTCATAGCTTCAGAATAAGTTTTGGGATCGTCATCGACGTTCATTACATATTTAGTCACATTAAGGACTTCGTCCTTACTGCCTTCTATAAGATATGTAATGAATTCAGGACCATAGTCCTTCTCTATTCTTGCTCTTTTACTTCTCCGTTGTTCAACACTATTGTCTGGTACCGACATTTCCTTTCTGTTTTGAGCAGGAGCATAATCATTGTCATTGATATCATTAGTCAAACTAGGTTCTGGACCAGATGATCTCAATGGGATCTCAACAGTTTGATTTTCAAAAAATTCTACATTTACAGATTCTATAACTTCTAGGGGGTCGAGAATAAGAAATCTATAAGTTATACTATTAAGTGAATATCCTATGAAAACACATTTAAATGCGCTATTTCCTAACTTTGGTCGTTTAGGGTCTGATTTTCTAACATATGCTAAGCAACCCCAAACTTTAAGTCTAGTTAGGTTAGGTTTTCTATTAAACCATAATTCATAAGGAGAAATATTATTCTTTCTAAGTGGTACTCGATTTAAAATATAACATGCAGATAACATAGCATCACCCCATAGGTTATAAGGTAAATTAGAACTTCTGAGCATGGCATTAACCATTTCTACTAAAGTTCTATTTTTCCTTTCAGTAACACCATTTTGTTGTGGTGTATATGGAGCAGTATATTGGTGAATTATACCGTTTTGTTTACAAAACAAGGTGAATACATTTGAGAAATATTCACCACCACGATCTGAATGTAATATTTTAATTTTAACTCCTAATTGTGTTTCGACCTCTGCTTTGCAAATTTTGAATTTATCAAAAGCCTCATCTTTAGTTTTCATTAGATATACATATGCATATCTAGTATAATCATCAATGAATGTTATATAGTATTGGTTACCACCATAGGTGATATGACTTTTTAAGTCACCCACATCACTATATACCAAATCAAGCAAACCAGTTTTCCTTTCTACGGATTTAAAGGATTTCCGGTGTATTTTTGCTTAAACACATATTTCACATTTAGAGATGGTATCGAAATCACAATCATAAATTAATCCTAATTTATTCATATTCTAAATGGATTTATAATTCACATGTCCTAATCTATCATGCCATAAATTAATAGAATCAACAATATAAAACAGAAGATTTCTTTATTAGATTCAACTTAATCATGCCGTTACAAGAGTATCCCTGTCCAATTAATTTACCATTCTTAGACAACACTAGCTTATCAGACTCATACACCATCTTGAATCCTCCTTTGTTAAGAAGGTATCCAGAGACCAAATTCTTGCACATATTAGGTACATAAAATACATTGACTAATGTAAGAACTTTTCCAGAGGTGAGAGGAAGTTCTATAGTGCCTTTTCCCAGAACTTTACTTGGAACATTATTTGCTCCAGTAACTTCGTCGGCTTCTCCTTTATTTTCTTCGTAACTCTTGAAAAGATTACGGTCTTTGCAAATGTGAATGGTTGCTCCAGTATCGAACCACCAATCATTATCATTGCTACTAACAGAGTTCGCCTCTTGCACTACAGCCACAAGTGAGTCTTCGACCACATTCACTTTTTGTTGTTTCTTCTGCAGACGGCAGTCTCGGGCATAGTGGCCGGGCTTGTTACAAAAATAACAAGAACCTTTCTTTTTTTGTTGGTTTTGGAATGATTTTTCTTCTTAAACTGTGTCTCACTCTTTGGCTTTAATTTATCAGTAATTTCAACATTATTTGCCTTAGAATAGGAGTCAGTTTGCGGATTATCATCTAGATCGTGTTTGCGAGAGTCTTCTTCAATAAGAAGATGACACTGTAAACCGTCTAAATTATAGTCCGTTTCCGCATGCTTTATCTTTTTCTTATAATCGTTCCAACTATGTGGAAGTCTAGAGATTATAACTCCAACAACAAAAGATTTAGGGAGATCAATTCCAGCATCTTTAAGTTGATTCACCAACAGTAAGATTTCGCTTACTTGTCCAATTATGGACTTATTGGTGACCATTTTGAAATCCATAAAATTATAAATAAGAAACTTTTTATTACTTTCCTCGGATATGCGATACTTTTTCTCCAGGGAAGTCCAGAGTGGCTTTGCTGTTTCCAAGGTCCTATGAGCATTGTAGACCGGGGTAGATAACGCATTCAGAATATGGCCTCTGCATAGGAAATCATCTTCTTTGCGCTTTGCACGTTTATCCTTTAGAGCAGCATCATCTATATCAGTTTCCTCTGGGATTTCTTCTAAGTCATTTTCCAAAATGTAGAACAACTTGACGGTGACTAGGAAAAATTTCATTGTCTCTTGCCAACGAGTGAAATTGTCGCCATCAAAATGCTCCAATCGAGTTAGATGCTGACTCATAACTTGCAGAGCGCTCAAACCTTCCATGGTTAAAAGATATTGTCTGAAATTTTTGTTGGGGATTTTGCGGTTCAAGATGAATTTGATGGCGATAGCAATGAAGACAATGTTGTACTTCCGACTTCAAGGATCTATGGAATAGATTCTTTCAGACACTAGTTCAACCCACCAGGTACAAACGGGTTATCGAACTATTGACTTTCAGGATTCAACGAAGTCCTATAATAGCGTAATCGAATTCAAAGTTTGTACGACTTTGATCCGACCAAGAACACTTTAGAAATGGTATTTGATGATGCAATTTATATGGAATAGAATGAAGAGGAAGAAGAGAGCAATTCTGCAATGGTTTCTGATTTCGTAACACCTTGGAGGCGTCACAAAACAGAGCAATGGAGGCACAACGTTTTGCAACACTTTCTAGCGTTGCAGAATCGCTCCGGGAAGAAGAAGAAGATTTTTCACTGTCTGCAACTGTTTCAGGGCGTCGCCATTTATACACGCGAGGAGATGTCCATTCGCGATGTGTCGCGACCGTTAGCAACGGTCGCGACTATTCATTTTGTAACGGTTCACAACCGTTACAAACGGTCGCGTCCATTCATTTTGTAACATTTCAGAAAACGTTACAAATTTCCGCTCTTTATTAATTTTCCGGTTCTGGGTCTTTAACGGGCTGAAATCTGGCCCGTTACAATTCATATTTTGATCCAAAAATATTTTCAGAGCCAAACCCGTACCCGGCCCGGCCTGGTTAGGTTCAGTTGGACGGACGGCGGCGGCGCGCGTGTGGTGTTGCATGACTTCTCTCCTCACAACAAAGCAAACATGTGGGAGCCCCAATGCCCCAACATCCACTTGAGAAATCTTCATTTATACAAATATCTTGTATAAGTTTCTATGATGTGGGACTAATTCTCTTCTACCTCTTTACTTCTTCTCTTCTAAAAACAAAACCCAAACCCATAGCTTCTTTGAAAATTTACAACATGCCTTTCTCTTTTCCTACCAGCATTTGATTCTTTAACTAAATCACCAAATTTTTTCATATCATTTGCACTAATGTTAACCACATTCATGGCATTGAAATGTACAAAGAATTCTTCCAGCAAATAAATTCCCTCATTTCTTTTTACCTGTAAACTGTCAATAAAATTCCTTTCAGATTCTTACACTTTAGTACAAAATTAAAGCCATGGTCTGTAATAGATATTTTTGTCCCAGCCGATGAACAACGATTCATCTTGTGGCCAAAAGAACCACATCTAAAACATCGTATTGGCACTCGACAATCTCTAGCAAAATGAGATTTTCCTCCAAATCGATAACAGAAGAATTTATTGTTATGGCAATCAATCCAATTTCTAGTGGCGAATTTCTGATGGGAGGATTGAGAAGGCACAACCAAAGATTCTTTTACAACTTTCGCGTGTATTAGTAAACTTTTTAAATTTTTTATATCAAATTAAGTACACTAAACTTATTTTAAATAAAGTGAGAACTTAATTTAATACTTTAAATTGCCATTAAAAGTGTCGAAAATTATCGTTGACGGCCGTCGGTAGCCATTGAAATATCGTGAATATGGCTTCAGTCGAGCCCGTTTCTTCCACATTCATTACTCTCCCAAAACCCTCAAACCCAAATTTTTTAACCCCCAATCTGCCAAAATCCACCCCTAGCCGTCGTAGTCCGACGAAATCCAGTTCAATCTTCATCAAATTGGAATCTATAAGCTTCTACGCCTTCAATATATCAAAAATTAGGTATATTCTTCCCCTATACTAAAAATTTCAAACTGCGATAAAATTAGTGTTAATTTGTACTTAGATTTACTGATAGTAGCGCATTGATTGGTTATTGTATATTGTATATTTGGTTATTCGAATTTAAATCGGAAAATTAATGTACAATTAAGGCTAATTGGGTTGATTAGTGTATGTGGTTATTAATGTAACATAATTTAGTGTTAACTAGTGTATATGTTAGCTAAAATGTCGACAAAAACAATTTATTTGCAAAATTCCTTTATTAGTTTATGCCATTAATTATATATAAATTTAGTTTACGTGTATGTGATAATATAAACAAATTAGTATATAATTTTAATTTTTTATTAGTGTGTAATGAATTCAAATTAATGTTAGATAAAATATAGAAAAAACCTAATTTCTTATTTGTTTTTAATTATTAATGGATTCAAATAATGAATTAGTATATAATGTTAATATAAACGAATTAGTGTATAATATGTTTTATTTTTTAAATTCCTTAGATTTTTGGCCCAATCTAGCAAATATTGTACATGATTGTTATATAGATGTTCGTTTTTACTACAAAATGGACATCAAAATTCATCTGATATAGTATTTGTCCGATTTGTCCTTATATTGGAAAAGTTACAAACAAAATATAATCGTTACATTTCGTGAATTATTTAATCTTAATGGTTTACAAAATTTCGACAGCACTTCCATTTTGCTCCTTGTGCATGCTCGAAGGAATAGGTCGGGACAAATTGACTACTGAAGAAGTGGACTAGATTTTTCACATTGTCATGGGACCACCAACGCGGAATATGTGCTATGGTTTTAGGAAGCAAGAGGTAATGTTTATGTATAATATATTTATGAATAATATATAACATATTGATTATTAATCATAGTATATGAACATATACACTTTGGTAAACAATGTTACAGACTAGATGAAGGCAAGGTAACCATAGAAGAGCTTAAGATTATCACGAGGTTGTTGAGTTAAGAGCTCGAATTGCTAACCTAGAGGAGCCAAATAGGTGTCGGTCTATATAGATGCTCTAGAAGCTGGATGAGCGCATTGCTACATATATGCAATAACATGGTACATTTCCTTCATCAGCGGGATCCGGAGGTGATAAGGATCACGAGGTATGATTTTTGTTTTTTACGTTGAGACATTGTATATATATGCACGTTCATGTTGTGAAGTAGTTTGAGAGTTATATATACTTTGAGATGGTTGAGGTTGATGTGATTTGATATTTATGATACATTTAGGGATGTTGTTGGATTGATGAGGTTGATTGACGTGATGTTCTATATATTTTGAGATGTTGGTAGATATTTATGATTTGTGGTATATTGATGAATGTTTAAGGTTGATTTATTGTATATATTGATAATTTTTTATTATTGACGCGATATTTGTGATATATGTGATATATGTGATTTGGGCTTTGATATATATGATTTATATATGTAATATTGGACTGTAATATATCTTGTTATATATGTGTTGTTTGAGACATGAAGTGCTGCCGTAATTAAAAAAAAAGTTCTTAATGTTTGACAGCTAACGACCGCTAGTGATCGCCTACATGTGTGGGTGTTTTCGATGGCTAATAGCGGTCAGCGACAACAAACTGGTAAATGCATGACTAAGCACGTGTACTCAATGGGTGAAGAAAGTCGTTTAAAAGTCGATCAAAGAATAGTTGCTTGATGGAATATTTCGGCGGCTATTTTCATCGGCTTTCGGCGACCAGCGATGGGCAAAAGCCGTCGAAATTATTGCTGGCTTTTGTAGTACTATGAATAGAAGTCAATTTTTTTTACTAGGACCTTAAATTATGTTTTGCATAGATTAATAGCACACCTTTCCATTTTATGTCCATGAGCGAGGATGATCAACTGTTGACTGCTGCCCACTTCCGCCTGCCTCCCGTGGCTCATCTAAAGTCTTATTGGAGCAATTGTCATTGTCGTGTGTTGATGTTTGATTATGTGCGGGTCACTTATGATCTAGAGTCATCACCCATAATCCTACTGGAGTTGTCGTGTCTATTGCGGTGTCGTCATTCTTTAGTGTTGTCGTTCTGTATCTTGAGTTCCAAGCTTGGTCGCTTCACTTTTTCTTGTTTGGCTACATGATATAGAACTTTTTTAGTGTAACGACCCGGTGTTTTCAACCATTCGCATCCGCACATGTCGGACTTGAATTGTTCAAAATACCGCGTTGTAAAAATAAATTTGGCAGAACTCAGAATATGCAGTAAATAATTAATCACAGAATCACAGACACAGAATCAGAATACTCGCAGCGGAATTAAAAATACTTAGTGGTTCATGAAGCCACTATAAATATTCTTACTCAAGTAAAATTTACATAGTTAAATATTCTTACTCAAGTAAAATTTACATAGTCTTAAATCCAAATATAGTTTTAACTTATCAGTAAACAGTCCTAATGTCCACTAGTCTTGATTTCAAAATTTTAGATAAAGAACTGGAAAGGAAGTTTGCCAGCAGCTTGAAAGTGATCTACAGAAATCCTAGCTCCGGGATGAAAACTGAACTGCAACTCAGGCTGACCCGAGCGTAACATAAAACATAAACACTCGAGTCAGGACATACATACTTATATAGTGTAAGCTAATTCAAGTGTACTGCAATATAGAGCAAGTAACTTAAAGGATGCTTGGGATCGCCCATCCTCTAAGGATCCGTTAAACTATTTACTATGTAGTATATTGCGCTATTATAATAGTGTCTATTTATAAAATAAACTTACTTTTAAATAGCGTTAAGGCTTTACATTTTCCACCTTAACACAAATAATGCCAATAGTCTATACAGTACCGTAATACCTCCTGATCGGGAAGCTACCAGAGGGTACTCCATAGGTACGACACAAATAGAAACTCGTAGGAGGCTCGCTATGGTAGGTGACACGGCACAACTAGGCAATGCCAGGGTAGATATACCAATTGCTATCCGGACCGGTGGAAATGCGTAGCCGCAGTTACCGCCCACCTCGAACAACACTCCCAAATCAAAGGTGCGCACCAAACAATCACAAGAGTAATAGAATGGCATACGAAGAAGTGCGTTCGATCAGAGGTGCTACCTCATTAATCCGAGAATCGCTCCTGTTTTAGCCACCTTATGCCAACTCACGGGAGTCGGGTCCACGTATTTACCTTAAAGGAACCGTCACCACCATCCTACTTCATTCTGGGATCTCCACCGCGTACACGGTTAGTCAAAGTGGTTTTTGGTATCGACAGAGAGTATGTCCATATCCGATCCCGGTCTCTTTGCCAACCAAACGTTATTATACCCCGTGGTTATAGTTTAAAAATGGTATTTTTACAAATCAAATATATTTTAGATACCTTCAATATCAAATTCTTGATTAAAACATTTCATTTGATAATATACCATTTCAACTTATTCAATTTAATTTGGAATTTATTTCTTTTAACAAACTTTAAAATCAATTTCTTCCTTTAAAACTATCCAAAGTCCATTTCTTAATTTTTATTAATTACATATTTAAATTCCAAAAATTTAACTTATTCCCAAAATAAATTTCTATAAATTTAAATAAATCAAATTTCAATTTCTACAGCACCTATGAAATGCTACCTAAAGTTTATGGGTTAAACAGTCCAATTTTAAAAGACAGCATTTAAATGCCGTAATAGGTTATTAACTTATCAATTTAGTTTAAATTCCAAATACAACTTATTATCAATTATTTCTTAACTGAAATCTCATCTTAACAAAAATCCAGAATTTTTCCAAATAAGTTATATTTATTTATTTAAAATCTTAACTCATTCAAAAATCATTTTTAAATCTTTATAAAAATCCTTTAAATATATTAAACCACAATAGTATAAACTTCCATTTAAAAATAATTTTAAAATATTTCAGAAAAATATTATAGGAACCACGGGTCTGTATAAAATTTTCTAGCCTAGGTCAAGTGATACGGATTTATATCATTTCAATCCGCAATTTTACAAACCCCGGGTTCTATCATTTCAAACCCGCAATCCCAAGTTAAAATTTAACAGTTAACTGAATAAATGCATAATAATCATCGTTTTAG
This sequence comes from Allium cepa, assembly GCA_030765085.1. Classification (NCBI taxonomy): domain Eukaryota; kingdom Viridiplantae; phylum Streptophyta; class Magnoliopsida; order Asparagales; family Amaryllidaceae; genus Allium; species Allium cepa. The sequence goes on along the minus strand of CM060931.1, from coordinate 747,913,644 downwards.
GCCTATCATTTCAACCTTAACGATTTAAATTTATAGGGAACTTGCAGTGATGATTTAAATCAGTAAATAAACAATTAACAATATAACTGCAGAAATATTACAACAGATAAATAACTGATGAGGTGTCAATTTAAATGGAGTTTAACATCCTACGTTATATTACAGACAGATAACAGTTAAATAATAATTTACACATACACTTGCGATAATTCATAGAAATATAGGCATGTTTGTCTGGTGAGAAAAACTCACCTGAAGGCTGCAGAATTTTTTTGATTCAAAACGAAAATCCACCGGAAAAGAAACGAACAGAGAGTAACGATCAAATATCCCGGATGTCATGCCTAGATTCAAATCTATAACAAGATCCAAATACCGGATACATGACTTTAGAAATTTACGGTCAAAGCAAAAATTAAAAATAGGACGAGAATTAGTTTGACTTGCTCGACCACTCCACTGGGTATACTATCAAAACATAACGAAACTTTTCCTACCCATTACTGAACCATGCCATTTCAAAAATCAAGGTAAAATTTACCTAAAGGCCATCTAAAACAAAATGGTGAAGTTTTTCTCCTATAGGCCGTGATATATGCATGTACAAGTGCATCCAATACTCTACTACCTACAGGCTTATGCACTGTCCCACGCAACTATAAAGCATATTGCAGTTATATTCTTTTATATGCAACTAAACATTTCCACCTAACATCTTCTCTGTTATCTGAAGTATTACAGGCTTTCTCCCTTTTTTTTTTCAACCGAATCTTATATATATATTTTATAAAACATGCACGGATACATCATTTCTTCTTTAAAATTTTTACTATCATCAACGAATAACTACCCAAGTCAGTTACCTAAAACACGGTCAAGATTTCACTAAAAGCCTGCCTATATGATATGCCTATATGCAACTGAAGGCTCACTCACTATGTCAACATGTTATATTCTGATGAACCCTGAAAACTCTCTTTCTCTCCCTCTGTTATATTCTTCTTTACTCTCGTTTTCTATTTATTTATTTATATTTTTTTTTTAAACATGTCTAACATCCTGTGCAAAACAAAACTCACGCAACTCTCTGCCTACAACTTGCGTCTCTCTGCTATCTACTGTTACAAGATGGTAAAACATGCACAAATCATTAGTGGTAAGTACATCTAGAATAACACTTACTACATCATAACTACACTAATTCCATAACCTAGCTTCCTACAGGTTATTGACCTGACTTGAATGAATTTGCAAGGTAATGCATTTCTCTTAAGACCTCATCATCAACACACATATCCACTGCTACTAGAAACAAGGTTTTTTTTCAAAATATATGTCTCGTAGGAAACTTGGCTGAGCACTAGAGTGGTAGTCAGGGTTGGAGTGGTCGAGCCAAAAGATGGGAAAGCAAAGGAAACAAAACTGAAGAAGGAAAACGGAGAGGATGCAAAAGAAGAAGAGGAATAGTAATATTACCTGATAGAAGCTTTTCTCCTTGTGGATGATGTTATGCAAGATGAGGAGATAAAATACGAACCAGGCTAATATATTTATAGAGGGGAGAGTTTGCTTTAGATGCAAGAAAACATATATACGTGAAGAAAATCAAAAGGGCTCGGTACAAAAATGGCAACATATCTTGGCATGCCTAAACAATTGATTGATAAAGCAAAATTTCGTACGTTCAAAAGTTTGAATGTGAATACCTTGGCAAGAGATTGAAAAAAAAACGGCAGCATTGATAGAAGATTGAACGTTTTGCAGATAAAGAATTGATTTGAGGCGAAATCAATGGAAAAAGAAAAAGCAAACAGAGCTCAGTGATTTATTTCCAGTTTTTATCTTGTTTGAATGGATAAGGCTCGTGTGATTTTAGGGACCACGGTTAGCAATTAGATTTGATTTTATATGCGTGATATTCATTGCCAGTTTATGAGTTTTGATTTCAACATTTTTTTTATTTGATAGTTGCGTGATTGTAGATTGAAGAAACGGCATTTGGAAGAACTGATATTAGGCAAGAGATTGATTTTAGGCAAAAGATATTTGGATGAAAAGGTATATACAAAAGTTTAAAACAAATTTTGACAGTTAAAACAAAAGTAACGTTTGTTATAAAAATCACTAACTAATATTTTAATCGATAAGTATATTTAAATATGATTTTTACTTTATATGCGTGATTATAGGAACGAAAAATTTTATCTTGCAAAATAAAGGCAGTGGAAACAGAGAGATATAAATAGGAATGTGAGAATTTGAAAAGATAGGCAAGGTTAAATTTGAATGCATGAGTTGATTTTAGGCAATCAAATATATTGGTCCATTTAGGTTGCGTGAATAAATTAATACAGTGACATGCTCAAGAAACAAAAAGGTAAGAGGCAAATGCCAAAAATGTTAAAAGAATAAAATTTTGTGTCACGCGCAAAGGAATGCAAAATTGATTTTCTCTCAAATGATATATGCGTGATTTAAGAAGAAATATATGGTATGTTTAAATCAAAAAATGGAAGAGTTGATTATTATCATTATATTTTAAAGAACAGTTACAAACAGATTTGAACGTTTCTTTTTTTTAAATTCAGATTTGCGTGCTTTTTTTTTTCTTTGATGCCTGGATATGCACGTTATTCCTCTGGATTTGAGATAAGGCTTGCGAAAATATTAATTGCCAGTTATACAAAGCCTTGGATTCTATACTTTATATGCGTGATTAAAGCAAGCGTTGATTTTGTATACAGACCATTGATACGATATTTTAAATACATATCGATGTTGAAATATGATTTTTAAAATACGCCAACTGACGTAATATAAGACACCCAAAGTTATATAAAAATAACGTTTTTAATTTATACGTTTATTTTGTTACTTATACCATAAATTTTTACGCGTCCTTTAAAAGCGAAATTTAACAGTTCATTAATACACTAAATCCTTCAAAATTATTACTTAACAAACTTAATTGGTTTTCACATATTATATATATATACAAAATTCCTTTTATTAAAATTCAAATGGAGTTGTCTTTTAACAAATTTAACCGTTTCACACTTTAAATTTCCATATTTAGTATCTTAAGGAAATGATCAGATTATATATGTATATAAATTGGGAAGTAAATTTTACTGGAAAGAGAAAAATAACGGATTAAAGTTCTATACGTTTTCTTATATATAATCTTATATATATATATATATACGGTATTTATTCCCTAAATTTAGGCGCCCTTTTTATGGCGTAATTACCCAGTTCATTTATATACTAAAAAAATTTAGAAATTCTGACCATGCCGAGACTCGAACTCGTGACCTGTCGTGAATAGCCCAGATGTCTTAACCACCTAAGCTATTAATGTTTTCTTAATTAAAACTTGATTTGGCTAGAAATTAAGTTATTTACCATCTTCGACAAAACCCCAAATTTCCAAATTAAAGTTAATTCTTAACCATGTCAAAATTTCAGAGATCTTATTATTAAAAATTTGGTCAATTGTTTTTTTTAGTCACTTTAAATAAACCCCAAAGTTTTTTAAAAATACAAGTAAAAAATACTTTAAAAAAATTGGGCTGTTACACTCTCCCCCACTCAGAACTTTTCGTCCACGAAAAGGAAGAAGGTAGGGGAATAGAAACAACCTGAAATAAAACTAAATTGAAACTTAAATTAGAATCATTAATCTAAATAATAAAAATTCAATTTTAAATTAATCATTGATTTCATCTATTTATACTTAAAATTTTAACATTTATTTATTTACATATTTACTTGTATAATATCCCTACACTAAAAAAAAAATCATTCATTTTTTTTCTCTTTCTCCAATTTTTTCACAAGGTATTATAACATTCTAATTTAAAATGTTTAATTTTAATCCAAATTTGAAATGGTAATTTAACTTAATTGTTAAAGTAAATTTACCATTTCCCAAAGTAAACTAAATTCCCCATTTAGTTTCTTCTTTATTCCAAACTATAATTAAATTTATTTTTCTCAATATTTTTCTCATCTATGTCAAATATTTTTCTCAATATCTAAACTATATAAATTCAATTTAAATTAATATTCAATAATTGATTTAATTCATTTGATTTCTACAGAAGTTAAATCAATCTTAACTATTTCCAAATTAATTATCTTATTATCCAATTATTTTCTAAAATCAGAAATTTGTATAGTCATTTATAATAATCATCTTTTATTCAACAAATTTAATTTCTTTATTCCAGATTATTATTAAATATATTCTGCTTAATATATCTTATCGCACATATTAAGTAGATTATATTTAATATAACTATTCCAATATATTTCTAAATTTCCTTTAACACCATTTGATATTGTATATTATTCAATTATTATTTTATTTCTATTTACCTCTATTTGTCTTGTTGTAACTGAAACTTTAAGTGTATAACATTTATTATAACCACTCAAATTTTTATTTATAAAATCCTTTTATATTATACATTATCCAAATACATAGTTAATTTCTGAATGATTTAGGTAAGTTATACTGGCATGCAATTTATACAAGTAAAATTATCCAACTATATTATTCAAGTTTAAATATTCATTCCAAATTTGACTTTATTTTATCATTAGAATCACCTTTTAACATAAATTTATGAATTAAATTTCCAATTAACTTCAAACCCTTTAGAGATAAATAAATACATACATATAGTATATGTAAAATCAAATTTAAATCATATATCTATATATATTATAAATTAAGTCATATTTTAGAAATTAAAATTAATTAAATTTTTGAAGCAAAACTACATCGTGGTCCCTTTACTTCGATACTCGAAAATGAATGTCGATGATGTTGTAATCATCACTGAAATTATTTTCCAGCGACAAAGAGAAGAGCACTAATTTTTAAAACTTTAAAATTCTTTGGAAACAAATTTATATTCGAAAATAATTCAAATAATAATATATCCTTTTAAGACTTTAAACACAAGGTTTGAAACTATCAGATATTAAATTCTTAAATTCTTGTTTTAAATCCATTTCTGTTTCCAAATAAATTTATAACCATGTTTTATAGTTCAATTATTTATTAAGACAAAACCAATGGTTTACAAAACTATAAATAAAATCAAACATTATTATCTCTAAACAACTAGTTAAATTCTGAAAATTATACTTATATATATAATATTAGATTTGTCCCAAATATAGGAATAAATTTTTTCAAAACAAGGATAAAGATTCAAATTTTGAAGGACTCAAATTAAAGAGAATTTTGATTTAAAGATAAGTTGGAATCAGAAGATCCGATGGTTAAATAACAGAATAAGAAACCAGATAAGTTTATATAAATCGCGGGCAACCTTAACCTGGTCAACCGTGACTTAAAGAGTCAGATCGATGTGGATTTTCTGGGGTAAATCTACATTCGATCTGAAGAGATAGAGTTCAGAATAACCAAAGATACTAGTATCTAAACCGAGGATAAATATAAATCTCCGGTGAATCAATGCTAATTGTAAAGGAGTTTCACGGCTATATTAGAATATTGGCGAAACCGCCAATTCACTATAAAGATCATCCTAAGTGGAGTTATGGGATACTCCCGAATCGAAAGAAAAATAAATAGTGAGGGACACGAATGAACTTCGGAACCGCAGGGAACGTTCCAAAATTCAAAAAGGAAGAGATTCAAGCTCGAATGAAAGTGATTCTGTAAATCAAATTTACCATACATTCTAAGTTTTGCCTAGAGCCAAAGCTCTGATACCAGATGTAACGACCCGGTGTTTTCAACCATTCGCATCCGCACATGTCGGACTTGAATTGTTCAAAATACCGCGTTGTAAAAATAAATTTGGCAGAACTCAGAATATGCAGTAAATAATTAATCACAGAATCACTGACACAGAATCAGAATACTCGCAGCGGAATTAAAAATACTTAGTGGTTCATGAAGCCACTATAAATATTCTTACTCAAGTAAAATTTACATAGTTAAATATTCTTACTCAAGTAAAATTTACATAGTCTTAAATCCAAATATAGTTTTAACTTATCAGTAAACAGTCCAAATGTCCACTAGTCTTGATTTCAAAATTTTAGATAAAGAACTGGAAAGGAAGTTTACCAGCAGCTTGAAAGTGATCTACAGAAATTCTAGCTCCGGGATGAAAACTGAACTGCAACTCAGGCTGACCCGAGCGTAACATAAAACATAAACACTCGAGTCAGGACATACATACTTATATAGTGTAAGCTAATTCAAGTGTACTGTAATATAGAGCAAGTAACTTAAAGGATGCTTGGGATCGCCCATCCTCTAAGGATCCATTAAACTATTTACTATGTAGTATATTGCGCTATTATAATAGTGTCTATTTATAAAATAAACTTACTTTTAAATAGCGTTAAGGCTTTACATTTTCCACCTTAACACAAATAATGCCAATAGTCTATACAGTACAGTAATACCTCCTGATTGGGAAGCTACCAGAGGGTACTCCATAGGTACGACACAAATAGAAACTCGTAGGAGGCTCGTGATGGTAGGTGACACGGCACAACTAGGCAATGCCAGGGTAGATATACCAATTGCTATCCGGACCGGTGGAAACGCGTAGCCGCAGTTACCGCCCACCTCGAACAACACTCCCAAATCAAAGGTGCGCACCAAACAATCACAAGAGTAATAGAATGGCATACGAAGAAGTGCGTTCGATCAGAGGTGCTACCTCATTAATCCGAGAATCGCTCCTGTTTTAGCCACCTTATGCCAACTCACGGGAGTCGGGTCCACGTATTTACCTTAAAGGAACCGTCACCACCATCCTACTTCATTCTGGGATCTCCACCGCGTACACGGTTAGTCAAAGTGGTTTTTGGTATCGACAGAGAGTATGTCCATATCCGATCCCGGTCTCTTTGCCAACCAAACGTTATTATACCCCGTGGTTATAGTTAAAAAATGGTATTTTTACAGATCAAATATATTTCAAATACCTTCAATATCAAATTCTTGATTAAAACATTTCATTTGATAATATACCATTTCAACTTATTCAATTTAATTTGGAATTTATTGTTTTTAACAAACTTTAAAAACAATTTCTTCCTTTAAAACTATCCAAAGTCCATTTCTTAATTTTTATTAATTACATATTTAAATTCCAAAAATTTAACTTATTCCCAAAATAAATTTCTATAAATTTAAATAAATCAAATTTCAATTTCTGCAGCACCTATGAAATGCTACCTAAAGTTTATGGGTTAAACAGTCCAATTTTAAAAGACAGCATTTAAATGCTATAATAGGTTATTAACTTATCAATTTAGTTTAAATTCCAAATACAACTTATTATCAATTTTTTCTTAACTGAAATCTCATCTTAACAAAAATCCAGAATTTTTCCAAATAAGTTATATTTATTTATTTAAAATCTTAACTCATTCAAAAATCATTTTTAAATCTTTATAAAAATCCTTTAAACATATTAAACCACAATATTATAAACTTCCATTTAAAAATAATTTTAAAATATTTCAGAAAAATATTATAGGAACCACGGGTCTGTATAAAATTTTCTAGCCTAGGTCAAGTGATACGGATTTATATCATTTCAATCCGCAATTTTACAAACCCCGGGTTCTATCATTTCAAACCCGCAATCCCAAGTTAAAATTTAACAGTTAACTGAATAAATGCATAATAATCATCGTTTTAGGCCTATCATTTCAGCCTTAACGATTTAAATTTATAGGGAATTTCAGTGATGATTTAAATCAGTAAATAAACAATTAACAATATAACTACAGAAATATTACAACAGATAAATAACTGATGAGGTGTCAATTTAAATGGAGTTTAACATCCTACGTTATATTACAGACAGATAACAGTTAAATAATAATTTACACATACACTTGCGATAATTCACAGAAATATAGGCATGTTTGTATGGTGAGAAAAACTCACCTGAAGGCTGTAGAAATTTTTTGATTCAAAACGAAAATCCACCGGAAAAGAAACGAACAGAGAGTAACGATCAAATATCCCGGATGTCATGCCTAGATTCAAATCTATAACAAGATCCAAATACCGGATACGTGACTTTAGAAATTTACGGTCAAAGCAAAAATTAAAAATAGGACGAGAATTAGTTTGACTTGCTCGACCACTCCACTGGGTATACTATCAAAACATAACGAAACTTTTCCTACCCATTACTGAACCATGCCATTTCAAAAATCAAGGTAAAATTTACCTAAAGGCCATCTAAAACAAAATGGTGAAGTTTTTCTCCTATAGGCCGTGATATATGCATGTACAAGTGCATCCAATACTCTACTACCTACAGGCTTTTGCACTGTCCCACGCAACTATAAAGCATATTGCAGTTATATGCTTTTATATGCAACTAAACATTTCCACCTAACATCTTCTCTATTATCTGAAGTATTATAGGCTTTCTCCCTTTTTTGTTTCAACCGAATCTTATATATATATTTTATAAAACATGCACGGATACATCATTTCTTCTTTAAAATTTTTACTATCATCAACGAATAACTACCCAAGTCAGTTACCTAAAACACGGTCAAGATTTCACTAAAAGCCTGCCTATATGATATGCCTATATGCAACTGAAGGATCACTCACTATGTCAACATGTTATATTCTGATGAACCCTGAAAACTCTCTTTCTCTCCCTCTGTTATATTCTTCTTTACTCTCGTTTTATATTTATTTATTTATTTATTTATTCTTTATTTTTTATTTTTTTTAAACATGTCTAACATCCTATGCAAAACAAAACTCACGCAACTCTCTGCCTACAACTTGCGCCTCTCTGCTATCTACTGTTACAAGATGGTAAAACATGCACAAATCATTAGTGATAAGTACATCCAGAATAACACTTACTACATCATAACTACACTAATTCCATAACCTAGCTTCCTACAGGTTATTGACCTGACTTGAATGAATTTGCAAGGTAATGCATTTCTCTTAAGACCTCATCATCAACACACATATCCACTGCTACTAGAAACAAGGTTTTTTTTCAAAATATATGTCTCGTAGGAAACTTGGCTGAGCACTAGAGTGGTAGTCAGGGTTGGAGTGGTCGAGCCAAAAGATGGGAAAGCAAAGGAAACAAAACTGAAGAAGGAAAACGGAGAGGATGCAAAAGAAGAAGAGGAATAGTAATATTACCTGATAGAAGCTTTTCTCCTTATGGATGATGTTATGCAAGATGAGGAGATAAAATACGAACCAGGCTAATATATTTATAGAGGGGAGAGTTTGCTTTAGATGCAAGAAAACATATATACGTGAAGAAAATCAAAAGGGCTCGGTACAAAAATGGCAACATATCTTGGCATGCCTAAACAATTGATTGATAAAGCAAAATTTCGTACGTTCAAAAGTTTGAATGTGAATACCTTGGCAAGAGATTGAAAAAAAAATGGCAGCATTGATAGAAGATTGAACGTTTTGCAGATAAAGAATTGATTTGAGGCAAAATCAATGGAAAAAGAAAAAGCAAGCAGAGCTCAGTGATTTATTTCCAGTTTTTATCTTGTTTGAATGGATAAGGCTCGTGTGATTTTAGGGACCACGGTTAGCAATTAGATTTGATTTTATATGCGTGATATTCATTGCCAGTTTATGAGTTTTGATTTCAACATTTTTTTTATTTGATAGTTGCGTGATTGTAGATTGAAGAAACGACATTTGGAAGAACTGATATTAGGCAAGAGATTGATTTTAGGCAAAAGATATTTGGATGAAAAGGTATATACAAAAGTTTAAAACAAATTTTGACAGTTAAAACAAAAGTAACGTTTGTTATAAAAATCACTAACTGATATTTTAATCGATAAGTATATTTAAATATGATTTTTACTTTATATGCGTGATTATAGGAACGAAAATTTTTATCTTGCAAAATAAAGGCAGTGGAAACAGAGAGATATAAATAGGAATGTGAGAATTTGAAAAGATAGGCAAGGTTAAATTTGAATGCATGAGTTGATTTTAGGCAATCAAATATATTGGTCCATTTAGGTTGCGTGAATAAATGAATACAGTGACATGCTCAAGAAACAAAAAGGTAAGAGGCAAATGTCAAAAACGTTAAAAGAATAAAATTTTGTGTCACGCGCAAAGGAATGCAAAATTGATTTTCTCTCAAATGATATATGCGTGATTTAAGAAGAAATATATGGTATGTTTAAATCAAAAAATGGAAGAGTTGATTATTATCATTATATTTTAAAGAACAGTTACAAACAGATTTGAACGTTTCTTTTTTTTAAATTCAGATTTGCGTGCTTTTTTTTTTCTTTGATGCCTGGATATGCACGTTATTCCTCTGGATTTGAGATAAGGCTTGCGAAAATATTAATTGCCAGTTATACAAAGCCTTGGATTCTATACTTTATATGCGTGATTAAAGCAAGCGTTGATTCTATATCTTTTGGATTCTATACTTTATATGCGTGAATAGCCCAGATGTCTTAACCACCTAAGCTATTAATGTTTTCTTAATTAAAACTTGATTTGGCTAGAAATTAAGTTATTTACCATCTTCGACAAAACCCCAAATTTCCAAATTAAAGTTAATTCTTAACCATGTCAAAATTTCAGAGATCTTATTATTAAAAATTTGGTCAATTGTTTTTTTTAGTCACTTTAAATAAACCCCAAAGTTTTTTAAAAATACAAGTAAAAAATACTTTAAAAAAAATTGGGCTGTTACATTTAGTGTCTTGGATTTTATCGTAGCTAAACAAATGGTTTCTCAGCTTTACCCAATGGCCGACACTGTTTAGAAATCAGCCGTAAAGACATAATATATGTCATATTCCAAATCTAAGCAACATTTCTTCTTCATCCATCCATGCTTCCCTATAGCTTCACTTACCCAGCACTCCCTCCTATAACTACTCCTGTAACGACCCGTATTTTTCGAAAAGAAGAAAATTCAAATTTTAGAATTTAATATAGTAAGAAATTAAAATTTTATGATTTTAAATAAAATTTACTTTGAATTATAACATCTGATTTTGATTTAATAAAGTGACAACTATTTTATGTGATTTCAAACGTATGGTTTAATAAAAGTTTAATTGTGTAGATTTAATATTATGTAAAGCATGAAATCAATTTATAATTAACTAGAATTGGGTTTTAATTGTAAATTAACTTATAATCTATTTGTAAACAATAAATGTATAATTATGTATTCAAACTTATTTAATTTTTAGTCTTGATTTTCGCTCATCTTACATATCAACCTATTGAAATTAATTTGTTAATAAAATTTAGTATAATTAGATTTTACATAAAAGGAAAGAAGTATAAATTTTAATTTAATTAGACTTAATTAGTTAAACGATTTAGGAATTGAGAAGATAAAGTTGAATTAATTGAAATTATATTTAATTAAGAACTCCACCAAATTTAATCGAATTTAAACTGTTGAAGTTTGGTGAAATTATCAATTATAATAAAATATAAATATAAATTTTGTTGTTTGTATGTCATTAATACTATTTAAGCAAGTTAACTTATAACTCTTATATGTAAACAACAATTCTACAAATGTATTTAAGTTACTGTAAAAAAAAAAGATTTCAATTGTTTTAATTGCCTTATGTAAACAACAATTCTATAAATCTATTTAAGTTACTGTAAAAAGAATCCAATTGTTTTAATTATCTTATGTGTAAACAACAATTCTATAAATGTATTTAAGTTACTGCAAAAAGATTTCAATTGTTTTAATTATCTATCCATTAATTATGTTCCGTTTTAAATTCTAATGTTGAAATTTATTGCCATTAATTTAACTTGGAATCTTTGAATAAAAGGGAAAGAGAATTTAACTGAAATTAATGATGTTTAATGAAAGAAATTACGTTTTTTAGGATCCGCTTTAAAGTGTAATTTTAAAATTAATTACGATTATGTCGATTTGGAATCTTTCAATATTAAAAAGGTAAAAAAGAAATACATTAATTGTAATTAATGGATTTAACGAAAGAAACATACGTTATTGTTAAAATAAAAAGGATGTTTTAATGAAAACAAAATGAATGTGATTGTTTTTAAAGTAAGCATAATTTTATAAAATAGAAAAATTGAATATTGAAGCAACATTTTACGGTCATTAAATAGTAGCCTTTGACAGTATAGAGGTATAATGCTTATCCTAAAATTTAGAATAAATTAAATATTTTATGTTCATGATTGTGCACTGAGAAAAATGCTGACTTTGATTTGAATTTGGAATCATGGTTTATCTTTTATTTTATGTAGCGGTGGTCCCCATTACCTTGGTTGGTTTGTTTAATTTTTTTTATTGTATGTTAATAAAACTTTTAAATAGGCGTAAATTTCCACACTTCAACCTTTTGAAAACAAATTTTCAAATCACTTTTCACCTTTTCCACCTTTGAAAATAAATTTCAATCATTTTCCTTACGCGGAAATACTTTCATTTCAAAATGGTTCATTTAAACCAATTAAATAAATCCATACCGATTTACTTATATTTACGTTCCAAATCCGTAAATTTATCCCCACACTTCAAAAACAAATCAACGTTTATTTTTAAACAGATTCCCCTTTTCATTTATAAATTCCATAGTGAATTTACATTCCAAAATATTTATGAATATACGATTTCAATTATTCATTTTCAATTTATCTTCAAAAAGATGAATTCTCAAAATATTTCATTTCACATTAGAAAAAAACATTTCCATACTTATTTAATAATAAGTAATTTACAAATCCATTTGTTTTCAACACTTCGAAAATAATTGATATACTTAAATCAAAATTAAGTATATATTTCATTCTTTAAGAAAAACATTCTTTTAAACACATTAATTTGAGCCAAAATGAATGTTGCGTAAAACATCGTTACGAGGCCTAAAATCACTAGTATAGGGATTCGAAATTAAAATCGATATATAAATCCCAATACTATACAAAATATTTTCTTTCGGAAATCATTTACTATAACAACAGTGTTATAGTCCATCATTTCCTTCTATTTCTCGAAAACGTCTATTTAAACAATAAATGTTGAAATCTATGTATTCGAAACTTAACGCTTTTTAAAACAACTTTAAATCGTTTAATTCTATTTTAAAATATCACTTCCCCAAAACACTTTAATATATTATTCACTGTCCCAAAATCGTGAATATACTCCTTTAATAAGCTATAAAAATTTACTTATCAAATTCAATCAATCTTGAATTTATAAATCAATGTTTATAAATTCACATTTATATATTATAAAAACTTCAAGTTATAAAATCACTTTATTCACAAATTTTATCCATATCCCATTTACACGCCAAAATCCATATTATAAGTAAATTTAACTATAAATCTTTTATTTTACAAAATCTATTCTTTTTATAACTTCACAATTTATAAATCGATAAATTTCATTCACTTAAGAAATCCAATTATTCTTCATTTTAATACTTATAAAAGCTCGTTTTATAATTCCAATATTTTAATTTATAAATATTAATTTTATAAATCTTTTATATAAATCGTTTATAATAATTCAAAAATCCCAATTTAAATAAACCAATCCTTTTAATAATTTACAAAACGTTGTTTAAAACTTATATAACTCCAAAATTTTACTTAAGTATTATTTTCCAAAAAAAATATAACTTTTATAACAATAAAATTATAATGTTTATTTATTTTAATAATTCAATATTTAATAAAACGTATACTTTCAAAAATCACTTTTAAAATTCTTTTTAAAATCAAAAATCATTATTTTAAAACTTTAAAAATGGATCTGATGATGCAACAGCACCAAATAGTCAATCACGACAAACCAAACATCATATATCAATATGATAATCAACGAATATCACAATATCTGTAAATAAATCAATATAATTGAGGAATCCAGTTGGATCCTTCCAGCCTGTTTCCCTGCATCCAAAGATGTTAGCACAATACCAATTCCTTTCCAATACGGAATATCGCGGTATATGGAATTCATAAAAATATTATCCTCTTAATAGGCGGTGCAATAGGGTCTCATCCGCTATATAATGCGGGAAAATCAACTCCAAGTACATAAATAATACCAATTCCAATCAAATGGAATTATCGCGGTATATGTTTTTAATAAATAACTTCCGCTTACTAACGGCGTATAGTGTCTATTTCAACAATCAACAGATAATAATTTATCATTCAGGCACACAATCAATAATTTTAAATCTAACTATTTAAAATTTAAATCAAAACTATTCGATTGAGTGAGAAGTTCTCACCTTGGTTTCAATTTCGTTTCCGCATTTTATTTCGAATAATTTTACCCAAAATTTTCACTAGCTCCAAGCGACTTCAAACTAGCTCCATTGCGTAGTGCTCGAAAAAATGAAGCCAACACAATTTGTTTCGTCATTTTTCGATCTCGTATGAAAAAGTTATGACATTTATAAGTTTACACGAATTTAAATATAATAATATTTACAATTTCTTTTATATTTTCAACCTCAGCTAATCCTGGCCGTTGATCACTTGGCCTTAACATCAGGCCGCACCCTCTCCTTCTTCTCAAACGTGAATATCACGTACAAGGAAACCCATTAGCCGCCGCCTAGGGTTTGAAACCACGGCCACCACAACGCACGAGACCCCATCACTCCACCACCAAATAGAAGCTCCACCCCTCCTCCACCTTCACCCACGAGCATAGCAAGCTCGGCCTCCCCATTACCCAAAAAAAACGTGCATGACCTGATGTGAACGCACCCCCCTAGCGACCACCACGACGCTCCAAATTCGATCATCACCGTATAGAACCCAAGCTTTCATCATCCTCTAGAAGTTTGTAGTTGAACGTTGCGTCTAATTATTCACGGATTAGAAGAGATTAAGGAGAGAAGATCGTTCATTTCTGGCCATTAACAGAAAAGTGGCGGCTGAAGCAAAGGAATTAGGATTTTGGGCTTTTGTTTGCAAATGAAGAAATAGATGTGCTTTTATAGAAAGATGGCCAAAACACTATTCACCCGAAATTTTCCGAACTCCAAACGAAGCATGCCGACTGGCGTTTATAAGGTTTACCCCACGTTCCGAACACAATGGAACTTGTTTCGGAGGCTAATTCCATTGTATGTGCGAGTTACGGAAATAAATGATCAAAATTAAATTAAACCGATTAAACTAATTTCCTATGCGTTTTGGCTTGCCCCGGACAAACGGTAAATCCGATTGACACGAAATTTGAAATCTTACAATAATATCACATTACGGATCCGATGAAACTGGTTTCGTTGAAATCCGAGACTATTTGAAAAATGGCTATTTTAACTCGTCAATTAAATATTAAAATATTCAATTTTCACAAATTAACTTTAATTTCGATTTTAAAAGTTCTATAACATCATTATAACTCCAATATGATTAAATAAAATTTTATAAATCAATTTTAATCATATTTAACTCGATTTTCAATTATTTCTGTAATTCCATATTAAATTATCGATTTAATTATCCAATTATATCCAACTATTCGAAATAAAATTTATTCGACTTATAAATTTCACTTACTAATATTTAAAATCAATTAAATATACAAATTTTAATTAACAGAAATTCTGGTTCGTTACAAATGATATGGAAAGTGCCTTCTGCTTGATATTTGCTTTGTGGCCACATTGTGGATTCATTCTATCGATATTATTCTCTTTGATTTTGGTTTTCCGGATGTGATACTCGAGTGTCCTACCATGGCGTAACCCATGGTCGTTTTTTTAGGTAACGTAATCCGCAAGGCAGAGATTGCTTAAAGGGTATGGATGCTCCCTATGTTGAGACACAGATTCTATGAAGTTTTTGATTTCTGACAAAAAAATAAAGGCGATCGACAAAACAAAGACATCAAGGCTATAAAGAGTCACAAAAGAGCTACATATGGTACTCTACATTATAGGTTGATTATTTGATATTGTAATAGTGATAATCTTGTTAAAATCTATCCACAAAAATCATGCACATCAATATAATCGATATATATATATATATATATATATATATATATATATATATATATATATATATATATATATTTGAATAGCATTGCACATTCATTGTACAATTTAACAGTAACCGGTCGACCGGTATTAATACAGGCGGTCGACCGTTTCTGTGTAAAATGCACAATGAACGTGCACACATGCACATAACGACTATATATTTGAAATCCTGTCTACTGGCCATTTTTTGACATGTCGACCGTTTTTAAACAGAGAGCAACCTTTTCCAAAAGACACTTCTTTCTCCAATGGTTGCATCTCTTACCTTTCATCAATGATCATATCTATTAATGGCTACTGTTCACAAGGAGTTACAACCATTTTTCTCTATATAAACTCATCTAAATCATTGATTCATATATATGAAAACATTTTTTTTACTCTAATTTCTGATCTTACTTTCTAAATACTCCTGCATTTTAAAAGCTCTCAATTATATTAATTGCTTATTGAATCATTGAAATTATTTCATATCTTTTGATTCAATAAGTAATATACTTCCCTTAATCTTCACAAAACATCATTCACATAATTTGAGGATAAGATTATAGGAAGTTTGTACTACAAGTGACAAAACTGTGTTAGCAAGAACACATACCGTCAACAAACAATTATATTCATCGTTGTTGAAGTCCTCGGTGTTGTAAGAGGCAAGTGTTGAAGTCCTCGGTGTTGTAAGAGGCAAGTGTTGAAGTCCTCAGTGTATTAGAGGCGTGAAATCCCGTTCTTTTGCTCGGGTGTTGTAAACCTGTTCCTCCGGGTGAAGCGAGGTAGTTAATAGTGAAAATCCAGATAGAAGTCTGGGACTGGACGTAGGACGGTGCTCCGAACCAGTATAAAAATCTCTGGTGTGATTTTTCTATTTTTATTTACTGTGCTATTATCATCTATTTCCGCATTTATATTATATTCCATATTACACGATCCGTGTGTACTATATTAGTACGTGCACTCGTACATCGCACATTTTCATTTGGTATCAGAGCAAGGTTATCATATAACCGTAACATAGTTATTTGATATATTCTTGTAATATGGCAAATAACGCAAGTACTAGCACTCAAAACACCCCTTACATGGAAGGTCAATCAACACAAAGACCTCCATTTTTCAATGGTCTTAACTATAGTTATTGGGCAACACGTATGTCATTCTTTATGCAATCAAATAGTTATGATGCTTGGAATGCAACTCAAAAAGAAATAGTGAATCCAACAACTGATTATTCAGAATGGACTGCGGCTGAGAAAACGGCAGCAGCCGTAAATGCAAGAGCAATAAATATGTTGTTTTGTGCATTAGACCAAAATGAATATAACCATGTTAATATCTGCACTACTGCATATCAAATTTGGCAAACGCTAAAAATCACTCATGAAGGTACTAACAAGGTTAAACAAGCCAAAATAGCCATGCTGAAAAGTCAATTTCTAAATTTCAAAATGAAACCAAATGAGATAATCAATGATATGTATTCACGGTTTCGAACTATCCACCATGCACATATTGGCTTAGGAAAAAAGTATTCTGATTTTGATGTTGTTTCAACAGTCCTACATTCTCTGACCAGTGAATGGGAAGGAAAAGTATTAGCAATTGAAGAAGCTAATGACCTTTCCGTCATGAAGCCATATGAATTGATAGGAAATCTAATGTCCTATGAAGCTAACTTGCAGGCTAGAAAGGAACAAAAAGAAGAAAAGAAGAACGTGGCATTCCATGCTGAAAAAGACGAAAATGAAACAGAATCTGAAGACGAAGATCTGGCTTTCATAGCAAAAGGTTCCAAAAAATTCCTAAAACAGCGAAAAGCCAGTCGTTATAACAGAAAGAAATCTGGATCAAATAAACCAACATCATCCTCTATAGAATGCTTCAACTGTCACAAAAAGGGGCACATGCAGAAGGATTGTCCAGAATAAAAGAAGAAGTCAGAAAATGACAAATTCAAATATAAGAAGGACAAGTCAAAGAAACGAGCCTTCTCAGTAACATGGGATGATTCAGACTCATCTTCATCAGAAAGTGAAAGTGATTCGGAGAATGAACAAGCTAATGTTTGTTTTATGGCAACAGAAGATGAGGTACAAATTCCTACACTTGATGAATTACTTGATATTAATGCTGAATTGATAGTCAAATATAAAGACATAAAACGTCAATTAAAAGTAGTCAAAGCAGATTTAGGTAGAGCAGAGTTTGAACGAGAGATGTTAAAAGATGAGAAGAAAATATTAGAAAAAGAACTTAAAAAAATTCAAGAATCATCATCTAATGTTGACTCTCAATGATCTCTTTTGAGTCAAGAAATAGAAGCTCAAAAAGAGAAAAATAATGCTCTCACTACTGAAAATCATGAGCTTAAGGCAAAAGTCAAAATTCTAGACCTAGAAAAAGCTAGTTTACAAACAAAGTTTGATGACATTACTCAAAATGTTTCTAACTTTAACAAAGGTCGAGAAAATTTGACAAAAATCATTGAAAGTTCACAATCTATTTCGGATAAACAAGATTTGGGATATAGCAAACAAGAAACCAAGAAACATCTTGGTAATAAAAGAAAGAAGAGAGTACAAAAAAACTGAAGCTAAGAAAAATCTTGTTTTATTATACTCCAAACCGAAACCAGTTGTGAAATTTCAAAAGAAAAATATCAAGACTATCAAAATATGGGTTTCTAAAACAAATAACAATTTGATTAGGAACAAATATATTCAGAATTTCATGAATACTGTGCATCATAATACTAATTATGTATATAAAGGGGATTCCAGACCCGTATGGGTTTGGACTCCTAAGACCTAACTCTTAGGACCCTATAAAAAGTAGGTACCATGGACTTAATTTTATTTTTGCAGGTCCCACTTAAGAAAAGAGGAAAGTGGATATTGGACAGTGGTTGCTCGAAGCACATGACTGGAGACAAGAGCTTATTAACAAATATTACATACTCGAATGGTGGCTCCGTCACTTTTGGAGATAATTCAAAAGGCTATATCATTGGCAAAGGCGATGTGAGCAATTGCGGTACATCTAACTTACCTCTTATTACTAATGTCATGCTAGTTAGAAATTTAAAACACAATTTACTTAGTATTAGTCAGTTATGTGACAAGGGTTTTATAATTTCCTTTTCGAATAATAAGTGTAGTATTTTAGATAAAGACCATAATTTAGTTTTCGAAAGTTATAGAGACAGAAATATATATATTCTGAATATGAATATTAATCATAATTCAGATATGTGTCTTGTGGCTAATGATAATGATCCATGGCTATGGCACAAACGCTTCTGTCATATAAACTTCAAAACTATTGACAAGCTAGCCAAAAACAATCTAGTTAGAGGACTACCCAAAATGAGTTTTAAAGTTAGCAACATTTGTGATGCATGTCAATTAGGAAAATTGACCAAATCATCTTTTAAATCCAAGAAAGTCATATCAACATTACAACCAGTTGAGTTACTACACATGGATTTATTTGGACCTACTAGGCTTCAATCAATAAATCACAGTCGATATGTGCTTGTAATTGTTGATGATTTCTCTCGTTACACATGGACAATTTTCTTAAAAAATAAAAGTGACACTTTCAATCATTTCAAATCTTTCGTCAAAAGAATTAAAAAATCAAAAGGAATTAAAGTTAAAAATATAAGAAGTGATCATGGCGGAGAGTTTGAAAATAATGAATTTGAATATTTTTGTACAAAGAAAGGTATATGTCATAATTTTTCGTTTCCCAAAACTCCACAACAGAATGGAGTTGTAGAACGGAAGAACCGAACTTTACAAGAATGTGCAAGAACATTATTGAATGGAACCACCTTACCAAAACATTTCTGGGCAGAAGCCGTCGCAACTGCCTGTTATGTTTTAATTCGTGTGTCCATAAGACCTCTTACCAAGAATACTCCTTATGAATTATTTAACAGAGGAAAGCCTAAAATTTCATACTTCAAAGTTTTTGGTTCCAAGTGTTTTATCTTAAATACGAAAGACCAGCTTGGCAAATTCGATCCAAAAGCCGATGAAGGAATATTTGTCGGTTATTCAGAACGAAGTAAGGCCTATCGTATATTTAATAAACGAACCAAAACTATTGAAGAATCACTTCATGTCTCTTTTGATGAATTCTATCAGCATCCTCACACTATATCAGATGATGACAAATCAATAGTCACTGACAATCCAATCATCACGAATATTGATTCTGACTCAAAAATAATTATTGAGAATATTCCTCAAATATGTGAGTTACAATCACCACCAAGGATATTAAGAGACCATCTGGCCCAAAATATAATCGATGAAGTAACATCATATGTCAGAATAAGGAGTCAACTCAACCAAATGGGTCATGTCGCTTTTCTCTCAAATATCAAACCTAAGAATCTAAAAGAAGCTGCTACAGACGATTACTGGATCATTGCCATGCATGAAGAACTAAATCAGTTCGAGCGCAATGACATTTGGGAACTTGTTCCAAGACCAACTGATCAGTCAGTTATAGGTACTAAATGGGTCTATAAAAATAAGGCCGACGAACAAGGAATTATCACCAAAAATAAAGCAAGATTAGTAGCACAAGGGTATAATCAGGAAGAAGGTATCGATTATGAAGAAACTTTTGCACCAGTTGCTCGACTAGAAGCTATTAGAACTCTATTATCTTTTGCTTGTCACCATAATTTCAAACTTTATCAGATGGATGTCAAAAGTGCTTTTCTCAATGGATTTATCAAAGAGAATGTCTATGTCGAACAACCTCCTTTGTTCGTACATGAAAAATATCCTGACCATGTGTTCAAACTTAAGAAAGCTCTGTATGGTTTAAAACAAGCACCTCGTGCTTGGTATGAACGATTACGTAGCTATCTTATTAACTCGAGATTTCAAATAGGCAAAGTCGATCAAACTTTGTTTATTAAACATTCTCAAAAGGATATTCTAGTTATCCAGATATATGTAGACGACATCATCTTTGGTTCAACAAACGATAAACTCTGCAAGGAATTTGCAAGTATTATGACCAAAGAGTACGAAATGTCTCATATGGGAGAACTTTCATATTTTCTTGGACTTCAAATCAAACAACTTCCGAGTGGTATCTTTATCAATCAAGAAAAATATTGCGGAAATCTTATCAAATGCTTCGGATTAGAAAATACATCTGGTAAACCAACTCCTATGAGTACAACTACACATCTTGAAAAAGATGAAAATGGTAAAAGTGTTGACCAGAAATTATATCGAAGCATGATTGGTTCTCTTCTTTATCTCACAGCTAGTCTTCCAGATATAATGATGAGTGTTTGTCTATGTGCACGCTTTCAAGCAGATCCAAAGGAATCACATCTACGAGCAGTGAAACGTATAATTCATTATCTTAATAATACCAAAGATTTCGGTCTTTTTTATCCAAAAGAATGTCCATTTGAATTAGTGTCATATAGTGATGCTGATTTTGGCGGATCGCGAACGGATAGAAAAAGTACAAGTGGTACGTGCCATTTTATTGGAAAATCACTTGTCTCTTGGTTTAGTAAGAAACAAAATTGTGTTTCACATCAACATGTGAAGCTGAATATATATCAGCAGCTCTCGCTTGTACTCAAGTACTATATATGCAACAAACACTTCAAGATTTTGATATTCATTTATCAAATTCTATTATATACTGTGATAACACAAGTGCTATAAATCTCTCTAAGAATCCAGTGAATCATTCTAGAACCAAACACATTGATATCCGTCATCATTTCCTTAGAGATAATATTGAAAAAGGATATATATGTCTTGAATATGTCCAAACTGATAATCAATTAGCGGACATTTTTACTAAGCCTCTGCTCGAATCTAGTTTTGTTAGATTACGAAGAGAGCTTGGTTTAATTTCAAGGAAAGATCTTGACTAGTAATTACTAATGATTGTTTTTTCCTTTGGTTATATTTTAACTATAGCATTTTTTTAAGAAAAGCTATTTATTTTCTTTAAATATGAGCCTTTGCTTGCTTTCACGGTCAAATTTCTTTATTCACTCTCATCCACAGGCTTATGTATAAGAAATTTCTTTATAAGCTTGTCAAAACTTCTCTCTTTATTCATCTTTTCTTATCTGAGCATAAGGCTCTATACATAATTTTCTATGGCTCACATTTGTGATAAGTGTGCTCAAAAATCACACATTTCCGTTACAAGTTCCGAGCCGGAGGAGTATTATTCTCCTGAAACACCAAAACAGAAACCGAAGCATCATCACCAATACAATCGTACTCCTGATAGTACACCAACCTCAAAACGAGTAAAGAAGGCGCTGTTTTGTTCTCCTCGTACCAAAGCACAGATCGACGAGATTCACCACTATCAGAAACATCAAATAGATCTTCAAAGACAGCTCCATTATGGACAAAGCCAGCTTTATCATGAGCAACAACGAACATCGGCACGTTTATCTGTTTTAGAAAAAATGGCATCATTCTTTTGTGGTTCAAACAAGCATGATGTGCATGAACCGATGCCGTCTAGGCCGTCAACATCTAGGAGTCCTAACTCTTGGGATCGGAATTATAACAGGAATGAAGGTGCTCAGAAAAACTGGAGTCCATGGTCACATCGTATTAAAGATAATAAAGAAAATTCTAATGACGATTCTTCCACTCCACATTAAATTTATATATATACTTGTTGTATCGTTTTCTTTCTATAACTCTTATAATTACGTTTGTATTTTATAATAAGAGTGAAATATGAATTATATAGCTTGACATATTCTCAAAAAACTGCAAAACATACTGTTTTTCATCAGGCAACAAAACCGGTCGACCACCTATAATATGACCGGTCGACCGTTTAGCCTCTGGATGAAAACGTTCGACCGGCCATATTATAGCGGTCGACCGGTATTCGTATATTCAGTTTTTATATATACTTTGCGTCACTTTTTTCCATCCTCCTCCTCATTTGTCTCAACCGGTTATTTATCCCCAAATTCCAAAAACCCTATTCTCTCAATTTCAATTTCCAAATCTCCAAATTTTCTAACAATGGCTCCTCCGCAAAAGAAACCCAAGAAAGGATCATCCTCCGGAACTTCATCACTCAATATCTCCGCTAAGAAATGGCTCGAAAATCCGGTAGCTATCACAAGATGGAATCAAATGACTAACTACAAGTTTCATCCGGGTTCTTTCATCAAGTTTGATGATTTCACATCTTATGGAATCCGTAGGTTAGCAAATAACTCCAATCTTACTCCATTGATCGATTTTTCAGAAAATAATGTGGAAATAAATCACTTGATGATAAAATTATTCTATGCCAACATGAACCTGGACGAGTATAAACCTGATGATCCGAATGGAGTCATTTGGTCTGTCGTATGTGGAAAACAAATTTTTATCACTCATGATAGGATAGCTTCTATACTGGGTATTCCAAATCAAGGCGTTGAGTTTTCTTCACATTTCTGTGAAGTCTTCACTCGCAATAATATCAGCCATCAATTCATGGAGGACAACAGTGATGGCACAAAATCAATTGGACTTCGACCCACCGCCAGACTACTACATCGCGTCTTGATGTTTTCTTTGTTTCCTAGACTAGGAAACTATGACGCTGTATACAAAGAAAACTTCAAGGCCCTTTATGCTATTTATGGGGATATCCAAATCAATTGGGTTCATATGCTTTCTGACGAGATTCTCAAGGCGAACAACTCTACGCGACCTCACTTTTTCTACAATGAATATATCATGCGTATTTTGCTAGCTTGTGGCGTAAGACCTCCTGACTCTGCCACCTCGAAACCAAAATGTATTGATTCCGTAACCATCAAACGCATGAAGCTCCCTCCTCCTTACCTTCAGATTATGCCGTTTGAACAATGGCAACAAAGAGGTCCAACAAAACAAAAAGCTACTTCCTCTCGACCTCGTTCCGAAGAAGTTAAATTGTTGAAATCAAAATCCACCACAAAAGAATCACTTGAAACTATTGCGCGTAATTAATTCTTGCTTGAATCAAGACTCAAGTGCATGGACACGAAAATTGATAAACGCTTCAACAAAGTCAAGTCATTCTTTGGTATTTTATGGGATGCTATTTCATGTAGCACATCCATCTCTGCTCAAGACCCAGGCAAACGTCCTGCTCCTCCTGCTTTCAACTGGTCATCAACTGAGGAGTCTGCTGGTACTAGTGGACATGGTCGTGGAGAATCATCTAGAGAGGATGATGATGAAGATGATGATGATGATGAGGAGGAGGAGGAGGAGGAAGAAGATGATGAAGAGGAGATAGCATCTGACTCATCCTAGATTCTGTTTTCTATCTCTATATTTTGGATTAGTAATTTAAAACATCTTTCGACACTTGTACTAAATAGTGTCGTTACTTTTTATGATATTATGGTGTGTATGATACTCTGGTATGTTTGGATATGTTATATTTTTTGCTATGCATGAATATTCTAGTTGATATACTCCTATATTATTCTATTATCTATTATTCCTTTTTGTCGATGACAAAGGGGGAGAAAGTGCTAACAATTATTTGCAGGAATATATATATATATAAAGAATACAAACAAAATCTCAGGGGGAGATCACATATTCAGGGGGAGATTCAGAACTTCAGATATATGTTGTCATCAATCAAAATGGGGGAGAATGTTGAGACACAGATTCTATGAAGTTTATCATTTCTGACAAAGAAATAAAGGCGATCGACAAAACAAAGACATCAAGGCTATAAAGAGTCACAAAAGAGCTACATATGGTACTCTAGATTATAGGTTGATTATTTGATATTGTAATAGTGATAATCTTGTTAAAATCTATCCTCAAAAATCATGCACATCAATATAATTGATATATATATATATATATATATATATATATATATATATATATATATATATTTGAACAGCATTGCACATTCATTGTGCAATTTAACAGTAACCGATCGACCGGTATTAATACAGGCGGTCGACCGTTTCTGTGTAAAATGCACAATGAACGTGCACACATGCACATAATGACTATATATTTGAAATCCTGTCTACTGGCCATTTTTTGACCTTTCGACCGTTTTTAAACAGAGAGCAACCTTTTCCAAAAGACACTTCTTTCTCCAATGGTTGCATCTCTTACCTTTCATCAATGATCATATCTATTAATGGCTACTGTTCACAAAGAGTTACAACATTTTTCTCTATATAAACTCATCTAAATCATTGATTCATATATATGAAAACATATTTTTTTTACTCTAATTTCTGATCTTACTTTCTAAATACTCCTGCATTCTAAAAGCTCTCAATTATATTAATTGCTTATTGAATCATTGAAATTATTTCATATCTTTTGATTCAATAAGTAATATACTTCCCTTAATCTTCACAAAACATCATTCACATATTTTGAGGATAAGATTATAGGAAATTTGCACTACAAGTGACAAAACTGTGTTAGCAAGAACACATACCGTCAACAAACAATTATATTCATCGTTGTTGAAGTCCTCGGTGTTGTAAGAGGCAAGTGTTGAAGTCCTCGGTGTTGTAAGAGGCAAGTGTTGAAGTCCTCAGTGTATTAGAGGCGTGAAATCCCGTTCGTTTGCTCGGGTGTTGTAAACCTGTTCCTCCAGGTGAAGCGAGGTAGTTAATAGTGAAAATCCAGATAGAAGTCTGGGACTGGACGTAGGACGGTGCTCCGAACCAGTATAAAAATCTTTGGTGTGATTTTTATATTTTTATTTACTGTGCTATTATCATCTATTTCCGCATTTATATTATATTCCATATTACACGATCCGTGTGTACTATATTAGTACGTGCACTCGTACATCGCACATTTTCACCCTAGGGGATCCAAGCGTAACCATTGTTATGTATCCTGTGGTCTACAGTTTGTGTGGTGGAGAAATCAGCAAGGTAGAGATTGCTTAAAGGTTATGGATGTCTCCTGGGGGATCCAGGTGTAACCATTATTATGTATCCTACGGTCCAAAGTTTTGGTTATCATGGCGAAATTCGCAAGGCAGAGATTGCTTAAAGGGTACAGATGTTTCCTGGGGGATCCTGGCGTAACCATTGTTATGTATCCTGCAATCCAGGTGATTTGTTTGGATTGTACTTTCCATATTGGTTTTGAAGGGTTTTCAACTATTTTCACTGGGTGTTGAAACAAGTCTACTAAGTACTTGAAGAATTCTAGCTTTGCGCCTGATCAACGCATGGCCAGAGTTTGTAAGAACGAGGATAAACTTGTTGAAGCATCGAGTTATAAAAGTATTTTCGAAAGGAAAATTTGTTTTGATATAAAGGTATTTTATTATAATGGTATTTCCAACAAAGAAATTTTGTATTGGATTAAGTGTTCGTGCCCGATACTATTCTTTTGGATCTACCTTATCTGCTCAGTTTATTTATTCACCTATATTCTGTTTTTTCGAATCTACCTTCTTTTTCCTATTGACTATATCCTTTTTAAATATTGTTTATTTATATACTACGTTGTTTAATAGAAAATTTCAGTGTTATAAATAATTTAGAAGTTATTAATTAAAAAAAACATATTTAAAGTTAATGATTATTGATTTATTAATAATATTTGAAAAGTATCTTGAGATAAAATTTATAAACTTATGAATTATGGATTAATGTTTTCAATAGCTTCTTTGTAAATATAAGTAATGATGTAAATAATTGTTTTCAAATAGTTTTCATATATTTATAAAGGTGTTATTTAAACATATAAATGATATTTCTAGGGGAAGTAGGAAATTTTACAAATGGGTTTTGAAAAGTATGAATATTTCAGGTAAAATTTATATAGTTTCAAATTAATTGTTAATTTTAACTTTCAATCTACCTTTATTTCTGGTTGTTCTATTCTCCTACCTCCTTCCTTTTCGGGGACGAAAAGTTTTGAGTGGGGAAGAGTGTAATACCCGTATTTTTCGAAAAGAAGAAAATTCAAATTTTAGAATTTAATACAGTAAGAAATTAAAAATTTATGATTTTAAATAAAATTTACTTTGAATTATAACATCTGATTTTGATTTAATAAAGTGATAACTATTTTATGTGATTTCAAAAGTATGGTTTAATAAAAGTTTAATTGTATAGATTTAATATTATGTAAAGCATGAAATTAATTTATAATCAACTAGAATTGGGTTTTAATTGTAAATTAACTTATAATCTCTTTGTAAACAATAAATGTATAATTATGTATTCAAACTTATTTAAATTTTAGTCTTGATTTTCACTCATCTTACATATCAACCTATTGAAATTAATTTGTTAATAAAATTTAGTGTAATTGGATTTTACATAAAAGGAAAGAAGTATAAATTTTAATTTAATAAGACTTAATTAGTTAAACGATTTAGGAATTGAGAAGATTAAGTTGAATTAAGTGAAACTGTATATAATTAAGAACTCTACTAAATTTAATTGAATTTAAACAATTGAAGTTTGGTGAAATTATCAATAATAATAAAATATAAATATAAATTTTGTTCTTTATATGTCATTGATACTATTTAAGCAAGTTAATTTATAACTCTTATATATGTAAACAACAATTCTACAAATGTATTTAAGTCACTGTAAAAAAAAGATTTCAATTGTTTTAATTGTCTTATGTAAACAACAATTCTATAAATGTATTTAAGTTACTGTAAAAAGAATCCAATTGTTTTAATTATATTATGTGTAAACAACAATTCTATAATGTATTTAAGTTAATGTAAAAAGATTTCAATTGTTTTAATTATCTATCCATTAATTATGTTCCGTTTAAATTCTAATGTTGAAATTTATTGCCATTAATTTAACTTGGAATCTTTGAATAAAAGGGAAAGAGAATTTAACTGAAATTAATGATGTTTAACGAAAGAAATGTACGTATGTTAGGATCCGCTTTAAGGTGTAATTTTGAAATTAATTACAATTATGTCGATTTGGAATCTTTCAATATTAAAAAGGCAAAAAAAGAAATACATTAATTGTAATTAACGGATTTAACGAAAGAAACATACGTTATTGTTAAAATAAAAAGGATGTTTTAATGAAAACAAAATGAATGTGATTGTTTTTAAAGTAAGCGTAATTTTATAAAATAGAAAAATTGAATGTTGAAGCAACATTTTACGGTCATTAAATAGTAGTCTTTGATAGTATAGAGGTATAATGCTAATCGTAAAATTTAGAATAAATTAAATATTTTATGTTTATGATTGTGCACTGAGAAAAAAGCCGACTTTGGCTTGAATATGGAATCATGGTTCATCTTTTATTTTATGTAGCGGTGGTCCCCATTACCTTGGTTGGTATGTTTAATTTTTTTATTGTATGTTAATAAAAATTTAAATAGGCGTAAATTTGAGTTGATTTGGGATTAACGAAATTAATTGAATTGAAATATATTTCCATGTCAGATTAATGTTGCATTATATTCATTTTGAAGTATGAAAGGTGATGTTCATCACGAATTCATATTCATGCACATTTCATATTCTATTGCTTTTTTTCTAATTACTATCTCATTCATGTTATTTTTTGCCTTGTTCACTTTCACATTTCAAATATTCAAAAAAAACCTCTCTCTTTATTTCATGAAACTTTCATTTATGCTCTGTATATTCGTTTTCCATTCTTATTATTAGATATACATTCTCCCACCTACTTTTATTAGGCCTAATTCTTATATACCTCTTGTATTTGCTTCTAAGCATTTATTATTGCATGATACAACTTTTAGTATTCATTCTTTTTCATAACTTCTGCCTGCACTAATTCATCTATTAACAATTCATATTTAATGCACATGCATCATTCAAGCTAGCATGTTCATGTTTATATTTATTAAACACATAACCACATCGTTTCTTTGAAAGTTTACTGTATTTTTATATTCTTTTGTCACCTCCTCCTTTCAAAAACTATGATGCTCCTCCAAATTTATTTCTTCTCATTCTCATTATTTTGTCTCTTTCTTGCAACATTTATACCTTCTGCATGCTTTAAACAAAAAAATACGCACGAGTGCCTAATGTTGTGTTTTTCCAATCCTTCCCCTAAGAATTTGGTAATATGAGCCAATAAATGTTTTATTTTATATATTTTCTTATTAAATTTGTATATATACACACACACTATTTTATTAATATTTCGTATAATTTGAATTTGAGTTCATCTTTTATTTTATGCAACGTTACATTGGTTGTTGTATTCAAATTTATTTATTATATGTTAATTTTGTTTAAAACGGGTGTATAAAAAGTATATTTGGTGCTATTATATTTAATTGAGTGGAACATGCAATTAATTAAATCCTATGTGGTCCCTTCATTTCCTTATTATTTAATACACCTGCCACTATTTCTACATCTTTGGTTTTATTGCTTTCTTTTATTAAACACATGCCTCTTTTGGTTTTCAGATTGTTTCTCATTACTCTATCTGAAGCTTTCTGCTCACACTTTCTGCTTCTTCCTCATAAATACAGAAACTTCAAAATTGCTAAATCCACGAATCCACCAGTTCCTAAACTTCAAACTCCATCCCTTCTCTCTTCAAATGCCAAACTGCATCACTCCTCTCTTGTTTCATCTCTCTAAAAAAGAAGAAGAAGAAAACTCAGTTTGTTCGACTTGCATTGCCATGATTTGCTTTGCTATTGGATTGTTGCTATGGATAGGATTGGTTAGCCTGTTGTATTTGGATTTCATCTAGAATCTATCAATTTGCATGGTCAAAAACTCTCTAACCTCAAAAGGTGAGCAATCACTCACGATTAACATTTTTATCGTTAGGTAAATAACATTGATTGAAATGTTGCTTTAGATATGAATATGTGACATATATTTTTATGTTCCCTTGAACTTGTGTTATAACATTCATATGCGCATGTTGCTTTATATGTCACAAATAGTATATTATGTTGATTTGACTGATTTCCACATATGTATGTTGAATATGTCACATATGAGATGTAAAAAAAATGTGTTATGTTAGAATTTTTTTTATATGTCTTGTATTGAAATACGTCACATATGCTTTGTTAAAAAAAATGCGTTAGTTAATAAAATCATATGTTATACATACTATGTTAATAATATGTCACCTATGTTATGTGTAAATAATGTGTTATGTTTGAGAAAAATGAGATGTCATGTTATTTCACCTTGCAAGTTCCTTGTATATATGTCGTGTTATATGTTTATATGTTATGTTAGTGTATGACATGTTAGAATTTGAAATATTCACTTATGTTGTTTACGATATGTGACACATGTGATATGTTAGTTATGCATGTGTATATATTAAGTTGTTAATTATGCATGCATGTTGATCAGTGACATGTTATGTTATGTATGTTATTATTGTTCTCACACTTCAACTTCTCTTTAACAAAATCACTTTGGATTGAAATGATGTATACCCGAGATAAAACAACTTTGGGTTTAAATAAATTGATTTAGAAATAAAATTGGAATATTGTAAGTTTGAATTTATGTTTGAACTTAAAATTATGAAATTGAAATTTAATCAATTTTTTTATTGAATTTAAACTTGTTTGATTTATAACTTAATAGCTTTAAGAGAAAAATTTAAATATGAAATTAGATTTAATAATAAATCGATTGGAAATGAACATTAAGTCGGTATTTGAACTGAACCGATTTATAGTGTGAAGATGTAACGACCCAGAATTTTTAACAATTTAATTTGAAAATATTTAATTAGTTTTAAATATTCGAATGATGTTTTGACTTGAATTTCAATTTTTCATAATGAATTTGGCGATTAAATTATAGAGTTTAATCTATTTGAAGTTGAATAAAAATTTGAATCTTCAATTTTAAGCCGATTAAAATTATTTCAAAGGCTTGTAAAATTCATATTGATAATACTGAAGATTATAAAAGCTTCAGAATTGAAATTGAAAGTGAATTGTTCAGTTTTGAAATTAAATCGTTTGAATCGAAATTTAAAAATAGCCTTCCGAGGCATAGTCTCGGAATTCAACGAAACAAGTTCCATTGGGTCCGTAATATTGAATTATTATCGGGTTTCAAATTTCGTATTTTTCGGAGTTGATATGTGAGCACACGACACGTAAACGCATTGGAATTTAATCGAATTCAATTTGAATTTTAATTTTTTAATTTAGTCAAAAATCACGTTACTCTCCTTTTCTTACGCCTAAAATCACGCAGGGGATGATGGGAAGAAATCGTGCAAAGCATGGCCGCGTATCCTTTTGTCTCGTTCAAAATTTATAACAGCCGAGCTTATATTCTTCTTCCCTCAAAATGAAATCTTCAAAAAACGAACGAAACTTTCGTTCGAAAATATAAAATCAATGGCCGAAGCCCCATTTTCCAAATTTCAAGTGAAATAAAAAAAGGGGGCAAACGAAATCATGGCCGCAGCCGTGTATGAGGAAAAAGAAAAAAAAAAGGTCGCGATCCAAATCGCGACGGCGGCGACGCTCACAAGTGCGCGCGCGATGATGGGGCAGAGTCGAAGCTCGCGCGTGCTCGCGCGTGGAGAAGTGGCAGTGAGGCGTCGCGTGGATGAAGTCGCGACTGGGTTCGATCGAGTGGAGCGTTGCGGCGAGGCAACATCGAGCAGTGGGACCGCACTCGCGAGGGCTCGCGATTTCTGGAAGGGTGGCAGTGGATCATGGGCGGTGGCTCGGTCAATTCAAGGTGGAGCGGCACGGGGCGGCGATAGTAGATGTGAGGTGGTCGGAGCCTGGGATTCACAGGGTAGGGCAAGGCCGTGAGGTATATATATATTTTTTTTTACGCAATCGAGTTAATAAATGTTTATATATAAAAAAAAAATGAAGATATATGCAGAAAGTTGTTTTACAGTAAGTATAAATACATATACACATTTTTAAAAAATCTATTTGTTTATTTAAATAATGCATATTGGTAATTGATTTGGTTAATAAATTGATTTGAATTTATTTAGGGCACTCAAAATAATTTGTTAAAGGAAATATAGTTTAAGATTTAATTTTTAAATAAATTTATAAACGAGAATTATTTATATGGATAAAACTGGGAAAAGGAAGAAAATAAATAATAATAAGAATTTTAAAAATTGAAGAAAATTTAGTTAAATAAATCTATTTAGTGGTAATTAATTATTCAATTCAGTTTAAAAATTTATATTTGTTTGTGTAAAAGAATTCATCGATAATTTAAATTTGTTAAATTTAATATAGAAATTGATTAAAAGAAAAATATTAGTTCAAATTATTATGTTAAGAATAAAATTGTTAGTTTAAAATATAATTTTTAATTAATCAAATTTATTAAAATAAAAGGAAGAATTTAATCATTAGTTAAATAAATTTTTAAAGGAAATTTAGTTCAATTGGGAATTTCTAGTTAGAATTATTTTAAAAGGAAAATTTGTTAAAATAAATTTATTTAAGAAGAGATTGGTTTAAATAAAACTATTGATTAATTAAACAATCAAGAACGAAATTTATTATTCGATTTGTTCGAATATTAATAAATTGTGTAAATATTTATACAAGGTATAAATCAAGAAAATCGAGTCAAGATGGGAAATGGATTGCAAAATAAAAGCAAAGGTGAGAACTTCTCACTCAAAAGGATTTATTTAAATTTTAAATAGTTAGATTTAAATTTGTTAGTTGTGTTGATTGAATGTTTGAATGATGATTGTTATATATATTGGATGTGAATAGACCCTATACGCCGTTAGTAAGCGGAGGTTATTTATTACACACATATACCGCGATATTCCACCTCGAAGTGGAATTGGTATTATATTATATATATAGCAATATATACATATTGGCATATGTATATATTGCAGTTGATTGATTTCCCGCATTGTATAGCGGATGAGACCCTATTGCGCCGTTAGTAAGCGGATAATATTTTATAAAAACCCATATACCGCGATATTCCGTCTTGAAACGGAATTGGTATTGTGCTAATGTCTGTGGATGCAGGGAAACAGGTTGGAGGGATCCAACTGGATTCCTCACAAATATTTATTTAATTTGATATATTGTGATATTTGATTGTTTATCATGGATGATATATGATGTTGAAAGTCGTGATTGACTATTGATGTGTTGCATCATCGGATCCAATTTTTGAAGTTTAAAAACAACGATTTTGATTTCTAAAGTGATTTTTGAAAATATACGTTTATAAAATATTTTTGAAATTGATTCATCTTAAATAAATAAACGTTATAATTTTAATGTTATAAAAATTATGATTTTTGAGAAATACAGTTAAAAGTTGATTTTTGAAGATATGAGATTAATGATTTTATAAAATAGCTTAAACTGGGATTTCTGAATTTATTATAAAAAGTTTAAAAATAGGATTTATGAAATTTGATTATTTTATAAATCAAAATGATAAATTATAAAGGAGTTGAAAGACGTTTTAAAAGAATAATATAAATTGATCCATATAAAAGATTTATAAATTGATATTTATAAATTTAGAATATCTTGAATTATAAAACGAGCTTTTATAAGTGTTGGAATGAATTGTGAATGAATTTCATAAAATAAATGAAATTATAAGATTATAACGGTGAAGTTATAAATGGAATTTTATAAACAGTAGGTCTATAAAATTTGTAAAGTTATTTAAAAGAATAGATTTGGATAAATAAATGAATCTTATAAGTTATAAGATTTATAAATTTGGAAAGTTTAAAAGAACGTTTTTGCAAATAAATAAATTATAAGTATTTAACTTATAATATGAACTTTTGGTATATCATCGAGATATGAAATTGAATAGATTAATAAAGGAAATTTATAAAAGGAAGTGTTATAAAATAAATAGAAATGGAATTTATAAACATTGTCTTATAAATTCGCAACGACTTATTTTGATAAGTAAAATTGTTGTAATTTATTAATGGAGTTATATTCATGTTTTAGACAGTGAATAATCCTTTAAAATAAAATGAATAAAAGTGATGAAATTTATTAAAAGGGTATATTCACGTTTTTGAATAGTGAATGTTATGTTAAAGAAATTATTTTGGATGTGATGTTTGAAATAGAATTAAAACGATCTAAAGATGTTTTAAAAGGTGTTGAGATTCGAAACCATAGATTTCAACATTTATTGTTGAAATAGATGTTTTCGAGAAATAAAAGGAAATGGTGGACTATAACACTGTTGTTATAGTAAATGATTTCCGAAAGGAAATGTTTTGTGTAGTATTGGGATTTATATATCTATTTTAATTTCGAATCCCTATACTAGTGATTTTGGGTTGACGTAACGATGTTTTACGCAACATTCGTTTTGGCCCAAATAAATATGGTTAAGAGAATGATTTCCTTAAAGAATGAAATATATACTTAATTTCGATTTAAGTATATTGAATATTTTCCAAGTATAGAAAATAAAAAGTCTTGCGAACTACTTATAAATAAATAAGTATGGAAATGTTTTTCCAATGTGAAATGAATATAGAGAATTTATCTTTTTGAAGATAAATTGAAAATGAATATTAGAAATCGAATGGAAATCGTATATTCATGAATATTTTTGGAAATATAAATTCAATATGGAATTTATAAATGAAATTGAAAATTGGGTTTAAAAATAAATATTGATTTATTTTTAAAGAATGGAAAAAAAATATATCTTATAAAGATTTTTTTGAAAATAAATAATTTGGAAAATTATTTGGAATCTGGTGATGGTTGTGCATATCTATTGATAGTTCAATAACCGACTATCAATATTTACCTTTGAATAGGTATTTGTTGTGATTTGCTTGAAATTGGATGCCACACTTTTTTTTTAAAATAAGCGCTCACTATTCGGGTTAACCGGGAAAGGACCTTGGGGTCGTATAACCCATTCTGAATATGTGATACGTCGTTATGAATTGCATTCGAAGACCGGTGTTGAAGACCGGATATTTTCAAAAACGAAAGGGTTTCTTGTTGATTGTCTCTGCACTGGCTGATCCCCGGTATTGAGATCTCCATATGTGATGGGAAATCCGAACGTGATTAGAGATTATTCGGATTGCAAGGACTTCTTTGTAAGTGCCTTCGGTTCTGTTCGAGCCCGGAACAGACTTGTATGGATTGTATGTCTGACATTACAAATTGAGATATAAAGCCGATTTCTTTCAAATATATTTCTGTTGGTGGCGGAGAATTTATTCTCTTAGCTTAACACCCTTCTCTGAGACGTGCGAGCTCAGAGGTTATATAGTTGAAGGTTATCAGCGATATATTCCCAATTTTGGTAATGTGACATGCTGAGTGTTGCTGTGAAATGATCATTGTGTTGATTATTTGTGATAGGATCATTTATTTGATCGTCTATCTTGGTGATCATTTCTATGATCATTTTTTGACCCAAAGCATGGCTTTTGTATAAAGTATGTTTTTGTGGACGTGACTTCGTCGAGCCTCACAAACCGGTAATGGTCGAAACAGGAATTGTGCGGCAAGGTTTCCAGGGATCGCTTCCCTAGGGTATGGCCATTCCTTCTGGAAAAGGGTAGTATCATGGTATGGAGCCCAGATATTTACTCATGTTGAAACACTTATTATTATGGTGTGATGTTGGTTAGGGAGCTCTCGTTTAAAGGTTCCAAAGGACCGGGGGTGGCATATCTGAGGGTTTGTAATATTCCTTGGGAAAAGGGATTACCGGCCTTGTTTAGCAGAGAACGGTTTGGTTCTCGGGGCGTCCTTCCAGAGGCGTTTCCATGTGGCAATGGGAAGTTCCTTGGCCTGATCATTCGTTGGAAAATCCATTCTTCAAATACGAGCCTTGTACGGTTTTAGTTGTATAACCTGCCATGGAATATGGCGGTAACCCGCTATTGAACATGGTAGCTATAGTAGGCATAGTTCGAAATGTCTATGTCGGCTAAGATTTATATCTTTATTTTCGAAATGAATTTTCTCTACACTATGCACTAGTAATAATATCAAATGTTCTTTTTAATGCGTATCAAGCATCTTTGACTATCATAAGGAGAAATCTCCTCCGATTCTGCGTTTGCATGTGTGTGTGTGCGGGAGGCCTTATGGTAGTCTCATTTTTAAAAGCATTGCGAATTGATTTTAAAAATATTCCTCTATTTTTATTTTAAAGAAAAAAATAAACTGTTTTAGTTCTCACACCAGTCTCATGACTGACTCGGAGTTTATTGTTTTCCTTCCTAAACTCTGGGTGCCCACCAATTTCCACACGGGCAGTCAAAAGTTAGGTTTATCAGGATATTCTGGAATTCAGGAATTGCTGGAGGCAAGATGGATGGCATAGCGTATTACTAGTATATAGTACTTCTTTTTTTCCGCTGTATTGTTTAATGTTGTACAGTCTGATGATATGATGTAATGAAATGTAATGTAATAACTGATATAGTTCTTTGTTTAAAGATTATTCATTTATCTATTATATGTTGTTCCGCTGCGAATTGTGAGATTCTGATATTGATCTGTTGTTTTCAGTTCCGTTCTATTTTCTATTTTCTTTTCTCTCCATTTTCTTTCTTCTTATCTCTTCTTATGTCTCTTTCTTCTTCTTTTCTTTTTCTTAAAACCCTAACTATTCGGCTTTTCGGCAACGAAAAATCGTGTATGTTACAGAAGATGATGTTTATTTAAACCTTAGTATTTCACTTATTGAGTTATCTATACATTTCACTTGAGTTTACCTACTTACATAAGAATGTTAGTCTTGACTCGAGTGTTTTTGTTTTACTTTACGCTCGGGTCAGACCGAGTATTTCAGTTTAGCGAAGACATTTATTTCTGAAGACGAAGACAGAGTCAAGGATCGTATCTACTATTATTATAGCAATTCTTTATTCTGCCTGAAAAAAGTGTAAATTCTGATTTTGTTGAAAATAGTTTCATGAACTATTTATGTAACTTTTTTTTGTATTATATTTCATCCCTCCGCTGCGAGATTCTATGTTTTTTTTCCTCCTTTTCTTTTATTTTCTTATTTACCCCATTAACAATCCTCCCTTTTGAATGGTTTGAATTAGTCATGTGTAGTCTATTGTCGATTTAAACCATCCAAAAAGGTGGGTCGTTACAACTCCCCCATCATAGCCAGACCAACTACCACCGCCGCTATCTTACCACTGCCCATAGCCTCCAAATAGACATTCTAAATATATAAATCCAAACTTAATGATGTTGCATCATCTCAACATCTATTACACCATCGAGCTTAACCGGCTTACCGTTAAACTATTTCTAACTTCCTCTTACCTCACTTCCTTGTTAGTAATTGCTAAAAGTAAGAAAATAATTGTAGGTGCGAAATAATACTATGTGATTCCACTTTACGAAAAGTTGGTTAAAAAATAATAGCAGGTACAAAATGCTATTGTATAATAAACATTATAGGAAAAAATTATGTACCTCAAATAAAAGACCAAAAAAACCAGTAGTAGGTAAAACAACGTAATAAGAATGTAAAAATACTAAATGATAGAAAAGTTGACATTAAATCGTAGGAAAATAATAAACATATCAGGAAGAAAATCAGTCTACGACAAAGTAGCTTTCTTATATAAACTAATATATTCAATTTTTCAATTCACGTAATACTACTACAAGCAACATCAAAACGTAAAGCTTTATTACAAAGTAGCATTATAACAACAAATGTGATATTTGATTATTTTAGTTTAGATAAAGCAATAACAAGTAATATTAGAATATAAAATGATCCAAATGGTCACAATAACAAAAAAATGCTACACTCAATTTTCCAATACATATAATGTTATTATATATTGCACTGAAACATAAACGTTACTACAAAGTAGCATCATAGAAGTAGTTGTGATATTTTATTTTTTAATTCACATTGGTTATAATTGCTATTTATGCTTTCAGGCTCAAAGATTCGATGATATTGGACCTTAGAATGGATAAAAATCTCGCTGATGATCGAATGCAAGGAGTTATAAGATGATGTAAGGGGAAAGTTCTAGAATTTAGCTAAGAACAATTGACATTTACTGATCGATGTATAGATTGGTACCGATTGATAAGTGTTGACTAAAAATTCCATCAGCGAGATAGAACAACTAATCAAGCTTGGAAATTGTGAGAGAGTGGGGGGTTTAATGATGCTTTTAACTTTGTAGTATACGCTCGTATATTAGTGATGGAATGATAGTTGTAAAGAGACACAGATTTTAGAGTGGTTCGGCCAAAATGAATGCCTACGTCTACTGTACATATTATTCTCACTATATATGTATACATTATTATAATAGATGCATCGAGATGATGGGGACTACTTGAAGATGATAAAAGTATGGTGGGAAGTGTTTTCCTTTTAAATTTCGTGAATCCG
This sequence comes from Allium cepa, assembly GCA_030765085.1. Classification (NCBI taxonomy): domain Eukaryota; kingdom Viridiplantae; phylum Streptophyta; class Magnoliopsida; order Asparagales; family Amaryllidaceae; genus Allium; species Allium cepa. The sequence continues at coordinate 747,875,163 of CM060931.1, read as the reverse complement.
ACCGCTTGCCTAGTGAAATGCTTGGGGTATTTGTGCGAGCAAGTCTCCTTTGATCTTCGGTTGAGATTGCTTGAGGATATTAGTGGTCCATATGGATGATTTGATGAGGGGATGTCTGCCAACTAGAGGGTTGGTAGCGATACATGCATATATGGTAACAAACTGCCTTCCTGTACTCTGGTTGCTTCTTTTGCAGGACATCAGGCAGTGTAACTAAGAGTTTTTTGCTGCTTTCCACATCGAATGGGAGCAGCTGGTGGCGAGACGACTTTATTATCGCTTTTCCAAGATGGCAGGACTTCATTAGGTATGCTTTTCTCTATCGGTTTGACTGTTCTATATCCTTAAAGTCACTCCGACTGGTTTTTTTCCTTATGTGAGAGGAACCCAGGCGTATAAACTGGTCAGCCCTTGGGTCGGTCGGTTCCCAAGGAAGCCCAAATTAGCTTGGCTGGTGCGTTTATCTCCCTGTAGGCGACCGCCGTGCCCTATTAAACTTTTGCAAAAATTGTTAGCAACATATTGCCCCCCAAGCCTGCCCTCACGGGTGGAGGTAGGCTTGTAGATACGAAATGATGTGATTTGATGGATGCCTGTAGTGTAATTAATGCTGCTATCACATGTCTTTCTATGTGTGTCTTTGGCGATCAGTATTTCCCTGTAACATCCAGGCTAAAGGATCTGAATTGACCCTAACGTCACATGTCTTTGCACGATCAAGATATTGCTGTCTTTTAGAGATGAAGGGTCACGATTTAGCTGGTAAGGGTCTATAAATAGATGTAGCTACCTCTTCTTCTCCTTTTACCATTTCCCTATTTCTTCTGCCATTGTTGTAAATTTTTTTAAGATTATGTATTAACTGGTATGTCCCCATTTCCACTGTCATTTACCATTGTCATCCAATCGTTAATAACTTATTTCTCTACTGTTGAGTGCTACTTGGCGGTGCCCCTTCCGGCGGTTTTCTTCTCTTTTTTATGGTGCCCGTCCTCATTTGACTATGCTATGAGGTTGGTTAGTCACCGAGGGTGAGGTATCTGTCATGCTTGCTTTCTAATATTTTTTGTGATCTCATCATAGGATGGCTGCTTCTGATAATGCTTCAAGTTCCGCTCCCATGGTCCCTTCTGACTTTGTGGGTGGACCAGACAGCCGTGGTTAGCGAGGTGAACCTATTTGGTTGTACCTCTAGCTTGATCCAATTTCCAAAAGCCAACAAATAAGCTGACACTGCCCCCACCAAACCATTACACATTCTCCTTGAGTTATTGGAAATTCTTAATGGCTTTTCCCTAACATCCAACCATCATGTCCCTTTTGAATGGGTTCGGCCTCACTCTGGGTGTACTTACTCCAAACCGATATCATTATCTGGTGGGCCTTTATGTAGCGTGCTATCACTTAGAATTAGGGACACCTTCCGAAGGCCTTATTGCCTCCCTCTTTAATATTAAAAAAGAGCCCGGTCCTTGCCTCGGGACATACTACCACATCCATACAAAGAAGAAGAGAGAAGTGGTATTTACTGGAGTTTTAGAGGAGGGTGTCTCTATGGGAAATCTTAGTATTTCTTTGTCCCATGTGCTGTGAATGTAGGGTTGCATTTCAAATTGTTTCGATCTTTTGGTACGACTGTCTTTTTGATTTTATCCCCCATCCATTCTTTTTCCTTTTTGACATTCTTACAATTTTCCCATTGCAGGATCCCCAACACTGTGCCAGGCCAAGGCGAAGTTAATGGAGAGGCATATGCTGGGCCTTCAAGGTGTCGATGATACCCTCCGGGGTTTAGAAAACTTAGTGACTGATGAGATGCTCTGAGAAGTCGGCCACTATCGAAGGGTCATTCCATTCACGCTCCCACAAAAATGGAGAAAGGCATATAAAGTAGATGAAACAGAATGAAGAAGGAGACAGTTCCAAACAAGCCCGCAAGTAGTCATCTTGTTTATCTTCTTTACACGAATCCACACTTTTGCTTGAGGCTAGCCAATGATGCATTGGTATAGATGATTACACTGGCTTGAGGGCTGCCAAAGGCTAGGCCATAGTTGACACAGATGCCTTATTTGATATGAAATTGAAATGGCAGGATGATCCGGTGAAATATGATGGATCTTCTAGCCAGCCTCTGCCCTCAACCCTCGGAGAAAGTGTGACTTAGTCTTCCTCAAGTGCTGATCCTACTGAAAATAAAGGTCGTGATGCTGGACCGTCAACCGTAGGAAAAGCAGGACCTACATACTCTAAAGGGGATGATTCTAAACCTTGTGGAACTCTAATTAGGAACGAGAACCGGGGTGCTCCACTTGGTAGTTGATTATGTTTATCTTTACCGTGGTTAGTTCCTTTTTTTCTAACTTGTTGCATTTCCTTGTTTCAGTGGGTCATATCAATTTTGGGGAGTTGGATACCGCGACGGTCCTACCGTAGATCTTCTAGGGATATGCTAGAGGAATGCTGTGATGGTCCCCGCTTTCCCGCCCCCGAAATGGCGGTCGATGCTTCTTACTCTGCGATTCATGTTGATGAAGAGTCTAGTACTAAGGAGTTCCCAAGTGGCAAATGGGTGAGGAAAGAGTGGCGAAGGAGGAGGGATTGGTAAGGGCGTACGAGGAGGGATTGATAGGGGGCGTAGGAGGAGAGGAACCTACGGTGGATGAAACAAGGGTGGCTTATGGCGAAGCTTATAAAGACGATGCTGATGTTTTTGTGTATTATGGGCCTAATGAAAGGGGCGAAGAGAAAGTTGGGACAATTTCCATGCGAATTAGTCCGAGATATGATAGGATGGGCTTGGACAGACTCTTGCGAACATGTAGTTGCTGGTCATTCTTTTGGGATTTCCCTCCGACCATGCTCTGGATAGATAGGTCACGGATTACGGGCTTTTGTTGATAGCTTGTGCAAGGAACTGGCTATGGTACGACCTGTTTACCTTCTCATTTTTTCCATCTTCTTTTGCCAATAACTCGGACTGCCTTATTTTTAGGTGGGTGTGTTTGCGATGAGGATCTGCGATGAGCTTGTTAATTTTAGGCAAGACCTACTAGGGTATAGGCCACAAAAGAAGTGGAGGAGTCTTTTCATGGTGGTCCTCAGTCGACGGTGAGGACTGTGGATGAACTAGGCATAGGTCATGATAGGTTCACTCCCTTAAGGGAGGAGTTAGAGGAGAATAGGGTCCACATAGCAGATGAGTGTGAGTAATGCGGATTACGGATCTTAAGGTTAGGATTAACACTAGAGGGGGTGAATGGTGTTAATAAAGAATTACTAAATATTTTTCGATTTATGTTAATTTAGACACCAATGTATGCAATATACAAACACAGATATGATCACAGAAACAAACACAGATGCATAAATAAAATAAAAGCAACAAAGGAAAGAACACAACGGATTTTATACTGGTTCGGAGTTACCCTATATCCAGTCCCGCAACATATGTAAGGATTTCCTTTCAAAAGAAATTGTACAATTATACCCTCGGTTTTAAGGCTACGAGGTACACCCTCTAGAATTTCGATCCTCTGGGTAAAGATACTTGATTTCCAAGCCACAAGATTACCCAATTGATTTACCAAGGCTACAATCACACCTTTTCTTTCTTGATTGATTTTCAAGGCTACAATCACACCTTTTCTCGCTTAATAGATTACAAAGAAGTCTATAACTCTGAATAGCACTGAGCATCTTGTAGAGAGAGTGATAGAGAATCAAACTAGAAGTAATCGAGTTCGATTCAATGTTGATTTCGACAGAGTAATGATAAAAACATGTATTAAGAAAAGTAGAAGAAGAAGAGGAGTGAAAAACCTGAAAATCTGATATAAAATTCGTTGAAACTAACCCCTTTTTATAGAAGAACAACAGCCATGTCCATTCGTGAAGAGTTATGGCGAATAGACACTTCTTTTGAAATTTAAATTTTAAGCTCAACTGACACCATGTCGACATGGGGTACATAGGCATGTTGACATCCCAAAGCATTTTTTGATGTTTTGATTTTCTTTGAAAATAACCTTTATCTTATATTAAAACTAATTTAAACTTTATAAATATACTTCACTACTACAAAACAGGCCATTTGCATCGCCTCATTTGAATCGGTTTAAGTAAAAACTGATGCAAATAGAACTATTTGCATCAGTTCTGTCTTAATATCCGATGCAATTGGTACGCGGAAAGCAGTAGGTAATAAAAAAGTCAAATTTGCATCAGTTATCACCAACAACTGATGCAAATACGTCGGTAAAAATAGTTTTAGTCGCATCAGTTTTAAAGTCAACTGATGCAACTACGTCCAACGTAATACTTTTGGCATCGGTTCCTTCTCCTACGCGATGCAGTTTCAAAATTAGGTTACATCCCGCGTTCCCAGTTATTTTGCCGCCGTCCCATTCTATTCCTCAAATACTTCGCGTTTTCAAAGAAAAAAAAACCCTACTAATGGATTGATTTTGAGTGCTTCAAATAAATCGCGTGCTTCAAATAATTCGAGGGTCGAGTGTTGATTTTGCTGATTGATTTGGAGTTTCGAGTTTGCTGGGCGAATTTGCTGGACGATTACGAACCGGAACAGGTACTGTCTATGTTAATTGGTATGTAGCTTTGCACGACAATGTTACAGAAAACGCCAATCTTTTAAATATTTTATGTAGGAACTTAATTTTTGTTCTATGTTTTTTTTTGAAGCAAATATTTTTGTTCTATGTTTATATGTTTTTATGTTTAACTTTTTATTTAAAATTGTCGCTATCATTAATATAAATAAGTTATCCGTTGAAATTGTTATTTCTCTGATATAATATCTGTAATGCAAATTAATGAGTAATTTATTATTTTTGTTTTCCTAATTACCCTAAATTTATACAAACTTAAATTTTTGTTGCAGCTTTATTTCTTGATTTTTTTTTAAAGTTGTGTTTGTTGGACATATGGTTTTTTTTGCTTATATAAATGAGCGATGGTTTTGTAGTTGGAAAGTATGTATTTAATTGGATGATGATTTTGAAAAAGTAACGAGTGATTCAGGTAAAAGATACGTTACTTAATGGACAATAACTTCAGTGGGTTGCATTTCAAGTTGAATAGGATTCCAAGCTTGACGAAGATGAAATGGCATTCATTGCAAAAACTATCAAAAAGTTTAAGAAGTAAAGAGAGAAAAAAAAAACAACAATTCTACATTTAAATGCTTCAGATGTAACAAATTTAGTCATATAGCGAAGGACTGTTCAAGTCAGAATATTGGAAAAAAAGGATTTCAAAAGCAAAAATAAATATGAAAAATACAAGAAGGAAAAAGCCAGCATTTCGAGCCATATAGAATGATTCTGATTCCTCATCTTCCTCGTAAAGTGGATGATGAGCAAGAAAATTTCTACTTCATGGCTATAGAGAATGAAGTACAATCCAACTATACGCTGAAAGAATGCAGTGTATAGTATAATATGCAGCACTTGGAAATCATGACAACCTCAGTGGTTGTAAGGGAGCATCGATGGATGATGAAGCTTAAAAATATGGTAGTGGAATGGTTCCACTTTGTTGTTATAGTGGTGAAGTTGCTATTGCTAGCTGAAACTAGATCAGTTTAAATTTGATTACTAGTAAAGCATGAGTATTGTTTGATAATGTCGGCTGATATAAGAAGTCAATTTGAAGTTGCTCAAAATTTGTTAGATGAGATCCTTTAGATGAATAGGAATGATAATGAGTGAAGTAGGCCTGTTTGGATTTGTATATATTCAATAAGCATACAAGAAAGAGCCCCAGCTCTGCTTGTCAAAGGAGAAATGAAGATACTTAGTATCAAGATGACCCAATTGTGGAGGTCAGTAATGGAGTTAACTCCTAGAATGAAACCAAAATACATTTGTTATGGCGCAGCAGTTGCAAAATAGTTAACTTCAACCAATGTGAGCACGTTCAATATGCTAGAAGATCTAGTAGTCAATAACGAATATTCTTACATATCCATTTAAGATCATATTCTTACAAAGGTAGTTCAAGTGAGAATACCGTATGGTGTGAAGCATAAAAAACGAGTTTGTTGCTGTAAAATTTTGAGTTTAAGGGGGGGATTTTGAAGTTTAAGCTAAACTCAAACTTTAGTTGATATTCCAAATTCAAATAAACAAGTAGGTGTGGTTAAAGTTGCATACACATTTGCTTTTATTATTGGTTTTTCTTGATATTGTCTAAGCTAGAAAACAGGCGATGTGGGTTTCTTTGTACTGATCTTATGGTATGTGCTATTAATTAGCTATGTTTATGCATCTTCTTATTAGTTGTTTTCTATAAATAGGTATGATTTACTCAGGTTTAATTAAAGCAGAGCAATAAGATTTCTTTTCTATTTCTCAATTATTTCATTATATTCTATAAATTGTTATTAATTAATAATTACCTATGATACAATCATACAAACACCAAGCTTTCTTTACATGATGCTATTATCTTCCTAAGCTTTTAAAACAGAAGATAAAAGAATCGTACGCAGCCAACAAAATGGTATGGATTGAGGAGCAGGCTTTAAAATTGGAATCGTATGGTACCGTGAAGTTTGATTGAAATTTGAAGGGTATAGGCAATTAATGCAGGAAGTTTTTGGTAAACATAAATAAATTGGAAATACAAGGTTAAAACGGGTCGATGGAGGCGCCAACATTGACATATGGCAGCACATGAGCAATTGTCTCCTTTTACGTAAGAAAAAACGGATCGCTTGTTGATTTGGTGTTTTATCTACGATGTTGATTCAGAACTAGAATTTCCGTGTATTTTTATTTGGACAATGAGAATTTTTTTGTTTGTTGTGCAGTTTAGTGTGCTTGTGTTTGTGGAGTGATGTTGAACTGATTATCCACTCCACTTGAATTAGCTAAAAATATTGATTTAATAGTGAATGCTCTTCGTAATCTAATGTTTTTTTGCTTGTGTAGTGTGTCTCTAGCATTTGCATATGGATCGTAGTTGGATGTACAACGTAAAACGTAACGATGACGAGTTCCTAAACAAAATTGAAGAGTTCATCAATTGTGCACTGAATGTTCAATTAAGAAGAGGGGAAGAAACTATTTTTTGTCCTTGTAGGCACTGCAAAAATAAGAGAAGACTTCGTAACATAGATCAGATTAGAGATCACATAATCCATTATGGGTTTAAGCAAAATTATACGCGGTGGATATGGCATGGTGAAAGTATACTTAGTAGAGCTAGTTCTAATAATCATGAGAATGATGAGAATGACCGAGAAGATAACATGAATAATGACTCGAATGATGAGAATGATTGTGTTCATGAGATGTTTCGTGATGCTGAAGCACATTTGATGGAAGAGCCAAAGTTGTATGAAAGAATATTAATTGATGCCGAGAAGCCTTTGTTTCCTAATTGTGCTAAGTTCACAACATTGTCTGCTGTGCTCAAGCTTTTCAATTTAAAAGAAAAGCATGGGTGGAGTGATAAAAGTTTTACATCTTTGTTGGAACTTTTGAATGACATGCTTCCGGAAGGTAATGAGCTTCCAACTTCTAACTACGAGGCAAAAAAATTATGTGCCCAATTGGTATAGGATATAAAAAGATACATGCATGTCCAAATGATTGTATGTTGTATCGAAATGAATATGAGAACTTGCATGAGTGTCCCAAGTGTGGATTATCCCGTTACAAGTCGCGAGGGAACATTCACAATGACCCAGATAAGAAATGACCTTCAGCAAAAGTCTTGTGGTATTTGCCAATTATACCAAGGTTTAAACGTTATTTGCAAATAAAGAAAATGCAAAAAACTTAAGGTGGCATGCAGATGCGAGGAAAAATGATGGATTATTGAGGCATCCAGCTGATTCTCCATAGTGGAGAAACATTGATACAATGTATCCTGATTTTGGTGAAGAAATTAGAAATCTCAGACTTGGTCTTTGTACAGATGGCATAAACCCATTTGGCAACTTTAGTAGTCAACATAGTACTTGGCCTGTTCTTTTGGTGATTTACAATCTTCCACCTCATTTGAGTATGAAGCGCAAGTATATCATGTTGTCTCTTTTAATCTCTGGACCACGACAACCAGGAACGACATCGATGTTTACCTAACTCCTCTTATTAATGATCTAAAACTTCTATGGGATAAAGGTGTGCGTGTGTTTGACGCATATAATCAAAGTAATTTTACATTGCGCGCCATGATTTTTTGTACCATAAATGATTTTCCTGTGTATGGTAACTTGTCTGGCTATAGTACAAAAGGTGCCAAAGCATGCCCAATTTGTGAAGATGATATGGTTGTTGAGCGTTTACATTATTGCAAAAAAAATGTGTATATGCATCATCATAGATTTCTCCCTCCTAATCATCCTTATCGTAAAAAGAAGAAGCCTTTTAATGGGGAGATAGAGAATGGAGTTGCTCGTTTGCCATTAATAGGAAATGATGTTTACGAACGGGTCAAGGATATTGAAAATGCATTTGGCAAAGTATTTCCTCTTTTAGAAGGCTCGTGGAAGAAGAAATCTATATTTTGGGAACTTCCATATTGGAGACATTTACAGGTTAGACATTGTCTAGATGTAATGCATATAGGAAAAAATATTTGCGACAGTATCGTTGGGACACTCTTGAATATACCTGGTAAGACAAAAGATGGTGAGAAAGCTAGGCAAGATATGTTGAAAATGGGTATCCGGAAGGAGTTAGCACCGGTGCAGAAAGTTAAACGTACATATTTGCCCCCTGCATGTTATACATTGTCAAAAAAAGAGAAAACTAGTTTATGTGAGTGTCTGCGTGGTGTGAAGGTTCCAACAGGTTATTCTTCAAACACTAGCAGTCGTGTATCAGTGAAGGATTTGAAATTGACCGGTATGAAGTCTCATGATTGCCATGTGTTAATGCAACATTTATTACCTGTTGCAATTAGAGGTATATTGCCTAAACATGTTAGGCATGTTATTACAAAGCTTTGTCTCTTTTTTAATATAATTTGTAGCAAGGTAATTGATCCTAATTAGTTGGATGCTCAACAAGCCGATGTTATTGTTACCTTATGCCAATTTGAGATGTATTTTCCACCTTCATTTTTCGATGTTATGTTGCATTTGGTTGTTCATCTCGTAAGAGAAATCAAAATTTGTGGTCCTGTATTTATGAGATATATGTATCCGTTTGAAATGCATATAGGAACTTTAAAAAGAAAAACAAAAAACAGATATAGACCTGAAGCCAGTATCGTAGAAGCTACTGTAGCTGAGGAGGTTATAGAATTTGTCACTCCATACTTAACTGGTGTTGAACCTATTGGACTTCGTAAGTCTCGACATGAAGGACGACTTGATGGCCAAGGCATAATTGGATCAAAATTGATTTCAATTGGTGATGAGATGTTGCACAAAGCTCAGCTACTTGTTTTGCAGCACCTTAGTGAGGTACATCCTTACTTGGAGGAGCACATGGCAATTCTAAAGTCTCAGAATCCTTCAAAGAACGAAAGGTGGTTGACGAATGAACATAACCGCTCTTTTGTCATATGGTTTAAACATACGGTAATGTTTCAATTGTCTCAAACAAATCATGGTATTTCAGATACAATAAAATGGTTAGCATATGGGCCTCGATTGCATGTCAATTCATGGGAAGGATATGATATGAGCGGTTATGTCTTTTATACGAAGCGTTAGGATGAGAAGAGCAAAATGCAAAATAGTGGAGTTAGCATCGTTGCATCTTCAAGAGAATTTGCTAGTGCTAAAGATAACAGACCAATAAATGCGACAATGCTATATTATGGGATAATCGAGGATATTTGGGAACTTGAGTATAAAGACTTCACAATCCCGCTATTTCGATGTAGATCCCGCTATTGTATATATTCTATTTTATATTATGTATTATACATGAAATGAAAGAATAACAATATTTGTATGTTGTACTTATTTTTAGGTGGTTAAATCATATGTGCAATGACCTCGGAGTGGAGACCATCGGGTTTATGTGTCCATGTAAGTTGTCTCAAGTGCGGAAATATCCAGACGCGACAAATATATATATTTCGAACACATGGCGTGCGTAACAATCGAAGAGCTTACTTTTAGCCCCACACTATGAAGGGTATGAGCAATAAACTTTTATAAACTAGTTTACAAATCTAATGTTGATATTAACTTCATATAAATCTTATAATGTAGGAAACATTGTCTAATGCTTGTTTTTCGTATAGAAAAGAATGAGGTTTATGTTTTGGATCCCCGAGTCGAACGCAAATCTAAATTGGAAATTAGACCACAAGTGAATATGTATGTTTTATCTATTTGCCTTCTGATATCTTTTTTGCTTGATGCAAGTGAATATGTACGTTGTATTTAATTTTTTATTTTATGTGTAGGGCGTTTAAAACTTATAAGGCGTATGGTGGAAAATCTCGAGGAATTTACTTGAAATGGAAGACTATTAAGGTGATTTATTTTGTATAAAATAAAAATAAACTTCTATATTGGATATAAATTCAAATTAACCTATCTATTAAATTATTGTGTAATATTGTTGTAGTGTCCTCAATAATCTAGAACGACGGATTGTGTGTATTATGTGATGAGGTATATGTATGATATAGTAAAAAACCACGATCAAAGCACCGACATACTTGAGGTACCACTTTAATTTTTTTCCTTCATAATTTTGTTACGTACTTATTCGATTAATGTTTCGAAACAATCTTGTAATTGCAGTACTTTGTACAAGATAGTTCTTATAGCCAGCAAGAGATAGATGATGTTCGTGATAATTTAGCTAGTTATATCATGCATAACTGAATGTAGTCTTCTTATATGCTACTATATGGTGAGTTTATTCTTGTCTCTTTCATACTTTGAGCATTACATGATTAGGAGCTAAAAATAAAATAATTATAATTGAATACATTTTTTAAAATAATGACACAATGTTGTTTAAAAAAATTTAGTTAAAAGCTAAACGTACATATCCATTGCTCAAAATTAATATTTTGGCTATTTGTTTAAAAGAAAAAAAATTCAAATGCACATGGTTGTGACTGGAATAATTGAAGTAATGGCGTTGGGGAAGAGTTTTGGTAATTTAGAAATTGGTGGTTTGAAGTACATATATCAAGGAAGAAACTAAAACCAATTAAAACAAAACAACTTATTTTTTCCTTTTGTTTTTTAAAGGAAAAATCAAGTTACACTAAGAAAAAGAAAAGTAAAAAAATAAATTAAACTTAACCCAAAACACACTATAAACAACATTGATTGTCTAACATCAGTAATGCTTACATCAACATTAGAGAAAAAAGGTTTTAATAAGCGGTATGACAATATAACTTCATTCCATATAATAATAGACTATCTTTAATCAAAACTTTTGGTTGCCTATGTTTTTTACATGCTTACTTTTAACGATAGCTAAAGAACACCCATTTGGACGGACTGCACAAGTGATACGAAAATTTATCTAAATCTGGATATTTCGAGGTGTAAAGAACTTTTTGCTAAGTACAATACTTACAACCTGATACATTATACCTAGACGTAGAAACACTGTAGTTTGAGGTGAAAGGATTGTTGTAGTTCGAATTGTTTGATCAGTTGACTGATTGGTAAGATTTGTATAGCTATTTGCTGTAGTGTGATGAAAGGTGATGTCTTGGTGGTTATGTCATTGATATGCAATGGTGAATGCCAGTAAATGGTGGATGATGGAGCAGAGGTATGTATGTTTTATGTGGTGAGTGACAGCAGTTTTTCTTTGTATGTATGAAGATGGACAGAGTGGCAATGTTAGGGGGAGGCAGTGTGGCAAAGAAGTGCTAATGATGGTATGGTATGGTAGTGAAATGAAGACAAGCAGTGAACGAACCGAGGAAGATGATGCTGTGGGGAGTACTGTTGTGAAGTCATAATACTGAAGCCTCCAGCTCAAATCCACCATCATCTTCAAAGAAGAAGACTGCATTTGAGGCCATGGATGAAAATGTGGATGCTTTAATAAATGGAGGATGTAAACGGTTGAGGGAACAGGTGGAATCCACCAAAAACTTGAACCTCCTCACTTTCTACTCTAGACTCATAGTTACTGCATTTGATGCTATCAATGCCACAATCGATAAACTCAAACCCGAAACCTTGTTTCCAACGGTGGAAGACACTGGTTTATTATCGGTTGAACCTTTTGCTTATGAATATTATTTCGTGAAAGCTTGCTACAGTTTCAAAGAAATTAGAACTATGATTTCAAATTCCATTTTGACAGGCTCACCGATCAAAAACACAGATGGTGATTCAAAGAAGGTTCTGATGTGGAAGAAACAGTGTAACAAGAACATAAAGAAGATTGAGTGGTTGATTGAGGATAAGTTTTTGAGGGATTTTCATTCTTGGTTTGATGGGTTTGTGTTATATGGAGTAATGAATGCATTGGGTTGTCTTTTGATTTGTTTATATGATATTTTGAAGTTGACAGAGTTAGAAGATGATGGAAATTTTGTGAAAAGGGCTGAGAATATCTCTGAAAGCTACGAATCGTTTTATAGAAACTTGATATTTATACGTTATCTGGTATGAAGGCGGATTAATGGGATTGGCAGGTGAAGTTTTTTCTGAAGTTGTCGTATGGTATGATAGTCCTGTTGTATTTGATGGAGGGGTATTTGTTGCACTGTTGTTTTGTACAAGGGAAGGAATGTTGGTAATGGAACTGATGTGGCCAGTAAGGTGATGCGTTATGTTGTTGGAGATGGCATATTGTTCAGGCAATGATATGGGTATGTCAAGCATGGTTGCTTGTTTGTGTGGTGTGGCACTGTTATGCATGGTGGAGGAGGATGCTGATATGGTCGTGGTAATGAAATATTGTGTTTGGTGGTAGGGTGGTAAGGATGAATTGAGTACCATATCTTTGACCAATCCATTTCAATTATAGACTTTATAATCTAATCTAATGCACGTGTACTCGATTATTTATGAATCAAACCGCTGTCAAGTGGATTTCCACTTTTTACGCTCCACTGCCATCCTTTTTTCATTTTGTTTCGTATAAAGAAAAAGATCACATTGTTCTGGTCGTTAGTTTTGATTAGCGAGAAAAAGCCGCTATAATTGTTGCTATACCTAACGTTTTTTGCTGCATTGAATATTTGTATTCTGTAGGATTATATGCATATGCAGATTGCACAGCTCAACTTCAGGTAGCTCAAGTACAAAATAGGATGAATGTTTGTGCATTTAAAGACCATCTTCTGCTTAATTTATCCGCTGTCAACGATACATTCTCTTCTCTGTATATATATATATATATTTTTGTGTCTACATATAACACGTTGCATTTATTTTTTACTACTGACTGTATGATTATGTACTGTGGAATTTATTTATGTTTTTCATTCTTCTGTCGAATTATTAAATCTGATTATGTATTTGCCATCAAATTTTATTTTGAATGACTTTAATATTGCATGCAATAATTGTTTGTTATAATCAATAATATATATATATAGTCTATTTGAGTGTCTTAATGATGGTTACTGAGAATGGCTTTTTTGCATCAGGTATAAATAGCTGATGCAATAGAGGGATTAGTTTGCATATGTTGTTATAAAAAACTAATGCAATAGAGGGATTAGTTTGCGTCGGTTGTTATGAAAAACAGATGCAACAAGTTACTTTGTTGCATCGGTTTTCATTACAACCGATGCAACATGGGACTGTATTCAAGCAACCAACCTTGATATTTTGCATCAGTTGTTAGTAACAACCGATGCAAAAAGGACATTTTTGCATCGGTTTCAGAACTGATGCAAAAGTGTTAAGCCTGTTGCATCGGTTGCATATGCATCGGTTGTTGAACTGATGCAAAAGGGGGTAAACAACCGATGCAAATGACCAGTTTTGTAGTAGTGCTTGAATATAGTTAAAATGCATAAGTAAATATAGAGAATAATATATACATATAGAATTTAACTCTAATTTTATATTTTAAATCTAAGTATAAATATTAAAAAGTTAAATATATTATATTAAAGATAGTTTAAAATTAGGAGTAATTGACTTTGAAATTAAAGATAATTTTGAGGCTAAAATTATTTAAAATTAGGATAGAGGGTTTTGAATCATTTAAAAGGAAAGTTTGAAAACATTTTAAAAACAGGATATAATTTTGAAAAATCATTTTGAATAAAAAGTTAGCGGATACAAAACAATGTTCCACTAGATTTTTCGTAGGTTCCATCCTACTTAGGGTTCCATCCCTTTAACAAGCTCGAAGTGGATTCCATTCCACGAATAAACTGGATTTTAAGATGCCAGTGCTTTTCTATGAGTTTTAACAAAATTTATAATAAAAAAACTTAACCTTGAAATCTTGAAATCTTGATACTCATGAGTCTTCTATCTTGATATCTTGAATCTCTATACTGTACGGTCTTCATTCTTAGTACCTGCATGGTTAAATCTTGCATATACATATATATCTAAACTTATAATGTTAGTATTTATATTTTATAATCTATTCTAAGGTTGTTGTCATCAAAACCACCATCTCACGGACTAACAATCTCCCCCTTTTTGATGATGACAACCTTTGTTTATAAAATTTTACTTCTATCCTAATAACTCACCCTAAAACTAATAACTCCCCCTTAATCTATGCCTAACTACCCTATTTTATATTTCTCCCCCTTTGTCATCAACAAAAAACTAAATGTAAACTATGTAGCTTCAAACTATATAACTATATAACTCCAAACTATATAACTCCAAACTATATAACTAATACTCTATGACATGTGATTATAATGATAGTGTTATCATAAGTAATCATCACTTAAATCTAATACTAAAACATAGTCCTAAACTATCAACTATCCTAAGTAAGAATTCACGATAGTATTTATAATTAAAACGCATATAAGAACACGAGTTATTTAACGTATGAAGTTGTATATACATGAACGTTTAGAAAATATAAAGAAACACAAACAATAATGGAGAAGAAAGAAAAGAAACTATTATGCATTATTAAACATAGGAGATCTATGAATCGAACAGTTTGGAACGTGGAAACAGAAGTTTCCACGTTGTTCGACAAGATTCCCATTCTTGTCAAAACACACTTCTCCAACACACACAACTTGGTCATCCTCCTCCTCGTGCGCTTCTTCCATGGGTTCTTCTTCTTCTTCCTCGCTGGCCTCTTGTTCTTGATTGAGTGAAGAGTCTTCATCAATCAAGATAGGGTTGGCCTGGTTATCCATTAGGAATTTTTGCAAATTCCTAAGAATCTTGCCTTGCCTTTCCTGTTCCTTTTCCATACGAAGTTGAGTCACTTGAATTTCAGTCATCATCTGAAGTACATCCTTCATAGATTCCTCCATTTTAGTCACACGAGCGAATGTAGTACGTTGAAATGGATCCGACGTAGGAGAGGGGAATGAAAAGGTTGATTTTATGTTTGATTTGGAAGAGGAGGCCATTATTTTATTTATTTCAAAAGATAGATTAAAGAGAAAATAGAGAGAATGAGCAAAAATTCGAAATAGAGAAGAATATATAACTAAATTTTTGAATTTTGATGGGAAAATTTCAAAATTTAAAAACGTTGCATGTCAACATGGGTATATGGGGGATGTCGACATGGTCCTTTTTATTTTAACTCTTTGAATTATTTTAATATTAATTATACTTGTTATTTGTATTTTATATTTCAGTTATAGAAAAAATACCTAATTCTCTTCTTAATTTAGAAAATATTGATTCATTTAAGGGTTTTGTTAAGATATCAGCAATTTGATTCTCAGAATTGATATACTCGAGAGTAACTACTTCCTTACTTATATTATCTCTGAAAAAATGATGTATGATATCAATATGTTTAGTCCGAGCATGTTGAGTAGTATTTTTGGATAAATTTATTGCACTTGTATTGTCACAATAAATTGGTGATTTTGAAAATTTTAAACCAAAATCTTTTAAGGTTTGTTGCATATGTATTACTTGAGAACAAGCCAAAGCAGCAGAAATATACTCTGCTTCAGTTGTTGATAAAGAAACCGTGTTTTGATTTTTACTAAACCGAGAAATTAGAGAATGCCCCCAAAAGTGACAAGTCCCACTTGTACTTTTTCGGTCTGATTACAACCAGCATAATCAGCATCACAGTAAGATATTAAGTCAAAAGTATCATTTTTAGGGTAGAATAAACCAAATCTGATGTGTGTTTAACATATCTTATGATTCGTTTTACGGCTTTTAAGTGGGTCTTTTTAGGTTGGGATTGATATCTGGCATAGAGACAAACACTATGCATGATATCAGGTCTACTGGTAGTAATATAGAGTAGTGATCCAATCATTCCTCTATATCGGTTTTGATCTACATCTTTCGAGAGATCTTCTTTACTAAGGTACTCATTGGTTGCCATGGGAGTGGGTTTTCCACTCGCAGTAGTCAAACCAAATTTACTAATTAGGTCTTTAGCATATTTTTCTTGACTAATAAAGATACCATTATCTAATTGTTTTATTTGTAATCCTAAAAAGAAATTTAATTCACCCATATGACTCATCTCAAATTCTTTTGTCATTATTTCAGAAAATTCTTTATTCATTTCAAAATTAGTTGAACCAAAAATGATATCATCTACGTAAACTTGTACTAGTTGAATATCATTTTTATTTCTTCTAATAAAAAGCGTATTATCTACTTTACCAATTTCAAAATTAGATTGCAATAAATAAGATCTTAGTCTATCATATCAGGCTCTAGGAGCTTGTTTTAGACCATATAATGCCTTTTTAAGTTTGTAAACATGATTTGGTTATTTATCATTTTCAAAAAGTGGAGGTTGTTCAACATATACTTCTTCTTTTACAAATCCATTTAAAAGGCACTTTTAACATCCATTTGAAATTATTATGATTTGCGAAAGTAAGTAGAATCCTAATGGCTTCTAATCTTGCTATGGGAGCAAATGTTTCATCAAAATCTATTCCTTCTTCTTGACAATAACCTTGAGCGACTAATCGAGCTTTATTTCTAACTACCACTTCTTGTTCATTTTTTTATTTTTATAAACCCATTTAGTTCCAATTATAGTTTTATTTTCTGGTCTAGGAACAAGTTCCCAGACATCATTTCTAGTAAATTGATTTAATTCTTCTTCCATAGCCAAAATCCATGAATCATCAGTTAATGCTTCTTTTGGATTTTTGGGTTCAATAGTTGATATAAAAGCTACATTACTCATTTAACTTAGTTGATTTCTAGTTTTAACAACATATTGCATATCTCCCAGTACATTTTCTATAGGATAGTCCTTTTATTAGGATGATTAATTTCATTATTAGTTTCAACTGATTCTTGATTTTGAGTGATTAAATCCTCTTCATCATTTGTATCTTCAAAATTTTGAAATTTTCATCAAATGAAATATGCATTGTTTCTTCAATGGAATTAGTTTTTAAATTAAACACTTTATACGCTTTACTTCTATTAGAATATCCGATAAAGATACCTTTGTCGGATTTAGGATCAAATTTATCTAAATTATATTTTGTATTTAATATAAAGCATTTACTTCCAAAAATTCTGAAATAAGATACATTAGGTTTCTTTAAATAAAGAAGTTCATAAGATGTCTTATCAGTTAGAGGTCTAATTAAAATTCTATTCAAAATATAACAGGCGGTAGCAACTGCTTCTACCCAAAAATTCTTTGGTAAATTACTATATGTAAGCATAGTTCTCGCACACTCTTGAATCGTTCTATTTTTACGTTCTACTACTCCGTTTTGTTGTGGAGTTCTCGGAAATGAAAAATTGTGAGTTATTCCCTTTTTATTGCAGAATTCCTCAAACTTTTCGTTTTCAAATTCACCACCGTGATCACTTCGAATAGTTATAATTTTTAGAGAAAATTGATTTTGAATTCTTTTTGAGAATGTCTTAAAACATTCAAAATCATCACTTTTATGTTTCAAGAATATTGTCCATGTAAATCTAGAATAATCATCTACAATTACAAAGACATATTTACTATGATTTATTGATAGAATTTGAGATGGACCAAATAAATCAAGATAAAGTAATTCAAGAGGTTTTGAAGTTGAAATCATATCTTTTAACTTAAAAGAACTTTTTCTAAGTTTTCCTAATTGACAAGCATCACATAAACTATCTACTTTAAAATTCATTTTAGGGAGACTTCTTACTGCATCATGTTTTGACAGTCTAGATAAGAGTTTGAAATTCAAATGCCCAAATCTTTTGTGCCAAATCCAAGGGTCACTTGTATTTGCCAACAAACACAGGTTATCATTTGAAACTTTCGTACTAAGAATATAAATATTCTTTTTCCCGACCTTCTCAAATATAATGGTTGAATTATTATCTTCAATGTGACATTTATCTTTTTCAAATTTAATTTTATATTCTTTATCATATAGTTGACTTATACTTAGCAGATTATGTTTCAGATTCTTAACTAGCAAAACATTAGTAATAGTAGAAGTTTCAGAATTATCGACTTTGCCGATGCCAATCACATATCCTTTTGAATTGTCTCCATAGTTAACCAATACTCCGTCTTTGTATATTATATCATTTAGTATATCTGGATTGCTAGTCATGTGTCTAGAACACCCACTATCAAGTATTCACTTTGTGACGACCCGGAATTTCGGGCAATATCAATTTAATAATCTGTATTAATAATTAAATTGATTTGATAATTTTTCTTTATAATTTTAGTTTAATTTGATAAATTTAAAGTTTTAAAGGGTTAATAAATTTTTAATCTTGTAATATTGATCAATATTTTTCTAACAATTTAAAATTGATAAGAATTTATTTTTTCAAAGCTAATAAATTTTATTCTATTTATAATATATATATTTTTGATATATATTGTGAATAGAAAAATCTTTTGTTTTAAATAAAGGATTGAATTTTCAAATTGTAATATATATGTGTGTGTATGTTATAATTTGGAGTTGTTTTGAAATTTAATTTAATCTGTTGATAATTTATATATGTATATATTGTAATTTAAAGCTTGGTTTTAAAATTAATATTTTTCAAAAGATAATTTAAGATGTATTCAATTGTTTTCAAAATATAAGATAATTATTTATTTTAAATATGATAGTTTAAAGTTTTATTTGCTTTCCTTAAATTTAAAATGGATATAAATATATATGTATAAAGATTATTTTTGTTATAATTAGTTTTTGAATATTTTCTTTAAAGATTAAACTTATATATCCATACATAAGTATTTATTAATACAGTAAATTAAAAAAGTAAGCTTATATTATCTTTTAAATTAAATGAAAATTTATTAAAAATACATAATAACATGTGTAAACATGTTAGGACATCTCATAAACACTTGTAAGGCAATTAAGAAATAAAATGGCAAGTGTAAATTTTTGTTAACAAGTGTCTTTATTTTAAAATTTTACTTTCTTTAATTTTTATAAACCTAACATATAAAGAAAACTTAGTTTCTTTTACATAACACTTTCATTCTTTGTTTTCTTTTCTAACTCAAATTAATGGCAGACCAGAATTTTCTCAAAACCTGATAATGAAAACCAAAAATAAAATCTGCAAAGCAAAGATAAAATCTGAAGTAAAATTGCAACTTCAACCTGCAAATTTAAAACCTGCAAATTCAAAGGGATCAAGATCAACGTCAATTCAACATTTTAAATCAAAATTTTGAAGCATGCAAAAGGGGATTCATCTTCAGCAGCAAAATCAAACAGTTTCCAGATTTAATGTTTAAAGGCCTGGAATGAAATTGAAACTACTGTGTGCTCTGCATATTAAAAGAGGTGAGTAAATATATTTTAAAAACAGTTTAACCTAATGCATGTGTTATCTGTGAATTGTTATTGGTATTGCATGGAAAATCTTCAGTATACATATTATTGAATTTATAGATATGTATTTATTTGTGAAATAGATCTGTATATTTAGGGAACTCTGTTTTTTTTTAAAGCGGATTCCACTTCAAAAAAATTCTGATTCCCCAGTAACATCATTAATGGACTGTGATGATTCAATGGAAGTTGTGTTTTAATGCTTGATAGTAATTTTAAGAATGGTTTCTGTAAATTACATTTACAAATAATGTTTAAATAGGATAATACAGTGAAAGCACATCTGCATGTCAAAAATTGATTTCCTAAATTCATGCTTTAGATTATATAAATGAATTAGTTGTTAAAAATAATGATTTCTAATATGAAATTCATAATATTTGAAGTGGTAATCAATTGGGAATTTGGCGGAGAAGCTTTTCTGCAATATGGTGAATTGCCATTGACTCACTTGTTGTTTTGAATCGAATTCATGGGTGAAGCAAGCTTTTGAGATAAGGATAATGGGCAAAATGCAATTGATTTTTTTTAATGAGTAAATTGTTCGAATTTGAATAAACTAGGGTTTAAGTTAGTTTTTGGCTCGGCTTGACTGTAGTGGAATTTGCGATTTGGATTCGTGACCAGAGTCGTTCGCTTTTGGGGAGAATGAAGCTCGTGGTCGTGGCGAGTTGATGTGGTTGTCGGCGAAGTTAATCAGCGTTGGGATTGTCAGCGGTGATTGGGATTAGGGGTTCGAGCTTTCTGCAGTATTCGAGCTAGAGGTCGAATTTTGATTTGGGTTAGAATTCTTGGACCTGGGTGCGTAATCGTGCTCGCGAGTGTTATTGTGACCGTCGACAATGGTCGCGACGAACGTTGGTGGCCGGAAGTGATGGGGCACGTGCACGCGTATATGCTGTGTGCACTGGAATGTTTGTGATTGGGGAAGATGAGGTTTTACCCGGAGTAGCTTTCGCGTCTTCATCGTGTTCGTCTCGAAGATTGAAGGTGCTGGAATTTTACTTGGGGAAGGCTCGTGTGTTTGCCGAGCCAGTCTCGGGTTTTTAGGTTTTTGTTTTTAGTTGTTCTGTATATTGATAAAGTTGCAAATTGAACTGATTTGTTGAAATAATTGAAAATCAAGCTTTATATTATAAACAAGTTTTTATAAGGGAAACAAATATACTAAGTTAAAAATTGTTGTTTGGAATAAAAGTTAATCAAACTTTTAAAAGTATTAATTGAATTTATTTTAAACTTAAATTGTTTTAAGAGGATTTCTTTTGTAAGTAATTATCATAATTTAATTTTGAATTCTAATTTTAAAAAGAAGTGTTTTGAATTTAAGATATTTAATCAAAGTTTTAAGATAATTTTTGTGTAATGTTTGAAAATCTAAGTTTCAAATTTGATTGGAAACGAATAAGTTTAAAATTAAATAATTTAACGTGTTTTAAATTTGAAATTGATTTCTTAATGCTTTATTTTCATGTTAGGTTAATATTATAATTTTGTAAACCAAATAAAATAATTTTTTTAAGTTATTAAAATTTGATTAAATTCAAATTATTAATTTATGAAGATAAATATGGTTAATATATCTTTGTTATGTACTGATGGATACTTAATTAATATAAATTGTTAATAAGTAAAGGATTAATTAAGATTAATGTTTTCTTAATTAATTAAGGAGTTTCTTTAAATATAAGAAGTTAATTAATTAATTAATTAATTTTAAGTAGTTAGTTAATTGTTTATTTAATTTTTAATAATCACTTAATTATGAATTAATTAACTGTAATTAGTTGATGAAGTAATTAATGGTTAACTATTGAATGTAATCAAGGAAAGAGAAATTACTTATGAATGTAATTAGTACGTGATTACTTATGAAGTAATTAGTGGAAAATTACTCATGGGAGTAATTAAATTGAAGTGATTAATGAATAATCACTTGATGATATTAATTAAGGGATTGATTAATAAAATTGATTTGAAGTTAATTAATTATGGAGTAATTAATTAATTAAAGAATAAAGGTAATTTAATGATGGGATTAATTACTCAAGTAATTAATTAAGAGAGTAATCAAGACTTATTAATGGAAGTAATTAGAAGATAATTACTTATGTAAGTAATTAAGGGTTAATTACTTAACTAATTTGGTAATTAATTAATATGATTAATTAATTGATGAATGTGATTAATTTTAAGATTAATTACTAATTAAAAATGTAATTAATTAATAAAGTAATTAATTAAGGTTTATTTATTAATTTAATTGTTTATTGATCACTTAATGAAGTAATTAAAGATCTAATTAATTAGATTAATTAATCAAAGGGTTAATATAATTAATTAAGAAGTTAATTAATTAAGATAAGTAATTACAAGTTGTTAATTACTGTTTATGATTAATGAGATGATTAATTACAAGTTAATTATTTATTAATAAGGATTACTAGTTATATAATTAATGAATTAATCAAGGTTGATTAATAAAATAATTAAAGTATGATTAATTAATTGTAATTAATTGAGGTTTAATGTAATTAATTACAGTTAATTAATTAATGGGAGCAAATGAAGGTTCATTAATTATTGTAATTAATGATAGTAATTAAAGGTTAATTATTGTATATGGTTAAGGATAATTACTTGAATGTAATTAATGGATAATTAATCAAGGAAGATCATTAAGAGATGATTTATTTATTTATTTGGAATAAATTAATGAAGAAGGATTTAGGTAATCCAATTGATTTACAGTTAATCAATTCTGCTTTTGGATGATTGGTTAATATTGATTGGTTAATATTGGATGATTGATATTGGATGATTGGTTGATACTGAATAATTTGGATATCTATGATATGTGATATGCTGCCTTGTGAGATGAATGTTCGATATGAATTATCTATTGTGATAATGTGATTCATCTATCTGTTTATATCATCCTGAATATAAGTTAATTGTTTAAACCCTTAAACAACTTGGACATTAAAATGGCGTTTGGTTTTGGTGAGACCGGGATCAGGTTTCCATATTTGGATAATCTGAAAACCACATCGATCTAAATTAAACGTTGGGTGGTGAATCCAAGTGGAGCTTAGTGAAGACTCGAGGTGTAAGAACTATTCATTAGTATAACTCTGTGGGTGATTCCGTGATGAGTTTGACGGAGATAGTACTTATAGGTTCGAGATGGTGATTCAAAGTGTAAGGGCTATGGTTGATGACTCTGAGGGTGATCCAAAATGAGTGCACCGAGATAGTGCCTTCGGTTTCGTTCAAACTCGGAATGAACTTGTATGGATTGAATGCTTTCAGAACATCGTCAGATGAACGATGAGCATTCTAAGATAGATGTTTTCTATAAAGGTAATCGCAGCCTCAAGCCTCATCAATCGAGAATGGCTAAAACAGGGGAGGTGCAGCAAGGCTAGGTGGGTAGCACCCATTTCAAGGTGAGGTCATTCCTGTCTATATGTCCCTTTATTTCGGCTTAGTAGGTGGTTGGTCGCGCCAACCACGGGGTTATCTTATTCGGGACTGTTCAGTAAGGAATGGTCCCGGCTTTGTGATGCAGGGGAATGGGCGTAATCCTTGGTACGGTGATCTAGGCCTCGTACTGTGACGGGCGGTACCCCGGTAGCCCTGCCATTGATGGAAACCCATTCTTCCTACGAGACCCTACGGTTTTGTTTGTATTACCCACTTTTGTGCCTAGTAGCTAGAATTTAATCATGTAACAATTTCGGCTATTTCTTATTTACTTGAAAACCCTAGACACTATTATAATATCACTGGATTTCCTATCAAATGTTTTGGTTAGCGTAAGGTAAAAACTTTTCCATGTTTATGTGTAGGAAGTCTTACGTGATACCCTTTCTTTTCAAAGGTTTTTCTAAAGTTAAGCAATTTTAAACCGTTTACTCACACCAGACCCCTGTCCAACCCGAGTGTTTATTTTCTGTTTTATTAAACTCTTGGGTACTTATATTATGTATGAGTAGTCGAGTGATTTAGGTTAGCTTGACGAATTCTGGAGGAGATATGGAGTATGATGCTTCCACGTGTAGATATATTATGGTTCCGCTGTGTTTGTATGGTATCTGTATCTTGTGATATCTTGAGTTGTATAGTTAGACAGATGTTTATAACTGTCTAATATGTGATGTATAAGTTGTGTACTCTGGTGTAATATGATACTATGTAATATTTTATGTGATATATTATATTTCATTCGTTCCGTTGTGAGTTATCTGATGTTGTTGAGTTTTTTCTTTCTTTTCTTTTCTTCTTCTTCTATCCCTTTCTTTCTTAATTAGTGATGGACTTTTTGGTGTTAGAAAGTTGGGTCGCTACAGCTGGTATCAGAGCATTAGGTTGAGTGAATACCTAGGCTCTGGAGTGGTGTCTTTCTTGAGAGAGCGTACTTGTATTTTTATATATAACTATATATATATATATATATATATATATATATATATATATATATATATCTACCTAATCTGTTGGGTTATCTGTTCGGATTTTCCAATAAGTTTTAGAGGTAGATGGAGTAGTGGTGTGTGTAACACGACTACCACTGATGGAAGAGGTCCATATGTTTGAGGTTGGATGTATATTGTCGAGACTGTAGACCTAATACCGTCTTGAGTGAGTTTAGTTTGGAGTAAGGATTTATCTGATATCCGAAGGAAATCTTTTTAAAGATTCGGAGTTTATCTTTAAAGTGTAAGTTTGGATCTGTCGGAAGTGCAGAAGTAAGTGAAGATATCTTGGTAACTGCGTGATGAGATGCAGTACCCATGGATATTTTCGAAGATGTTTTCTCTTGAAGCAGTTTTAGAAGTGGTTGAGGAGCAGTCTTTACCTGCCGCAGGGAAGACTCATTTGTGTGGAAGTAATCTGGATCTTTAGCAAGGAGGTTGTCTGCTTTGGAATATGAGACTAAGTTCTATAAGTTGTTTCGCTTCGGCATGGTCTCATTTGTCATTCCTTAAGGAAAGCGAGATGTTGATGCTTGGTTTGGAGCCCGAATTTCTTGAGAGGTTGTTTGCCATATCAAAGGTCTGTTGTGTGGTTTGTTGATGGTTTTGGTTTTCGAGAAGCCTTTGGATTAGAAGTCTTTGGTTAGTTGTGGTAGCAGTGCAGCTCGAAGTGTTCGGTGTGTTGACGAGGAGGTCTTTTGGTTTTGTAGTATCTTCGAGGTAGAGTTTGGAAGCAGCAGTGTGGTCATTTCTCCTATGGTTCAGGAATCTTGGTGATTCTTCTATCAGCAGTCCGGGTAGATGGTGATGTTTTCTTGAAGGGTTAATCTTGTTTGGAGAAGCTTAAAGCTGTTCTAACTGGTAACGCGAGGACAGTTTCTTTGGAATTCGAACTAGATTGGATCGCAAAAGTGACTTGCGATTAGTTTGGGAATTTTTCTTAGGCAATCTTTTGTTTGAGAATGAGGATTCTCATGTGGAAGTAGGAGCTACTGAAGTAATCAGAAGTTTTTCTGCATCTGTAGTTGAGTTCCATATTGTTTTGGTTCCCGAAGCGATTTTGGTGGTTAGCCTGGTAGTAGGATGGTTCTTGGAGTGGAGAAGTTGGTGTAACAGCTCAGAAATCTTTGAGTTTGGAATGGTCAGATCTAGTTTTTGAGTTTGGATTCTGCTGTAAGGTTGTGTGAACAAGTCAGATGTGTCACTAAGATTTTATGGATTTGATGAACAAAGTTTCCCGGATATATTGGATAAGTTTGTACTCGTGTTCATCAACAGTGTTCTCATCTATTTCAGAATCAGAGTTATGCAGCGGAAGCGAGGTAGCAGCTGTGCGAGAAAGGAAGCAAGTTCAGCTTGTTATTGCTTGAGAAGTAGAGCTTGTGTTCTGGATTTCGACGGATCTTGGAAGACTTTTCTGTTGGATAGGGCTCAGAAAATATTTGCTTGGGTCTAGTTGTTTCTAGAAGTGTAAGCATAGGTTGAGCTGATCAGAAAGAAGATTGGCAGCCCAGGATTGTCTGTTGAGTTATGCTGATATGAGATAAGGAGTTTGGAATTCAAAGTTGGAGACTTCATTGTTGTTAAGACTTCTCTGGTTGAGAGAGCAGTAATTGGGTAAGATTGAATTGCCAGTTTGGATAGCTGGGATTCATTGTATTTCACGTATCTCTGAGGGAGTACGTGTATAATTCATTGTTGGTTGCTGAATCTGTAGTTCAGTTGGATTTGGAAGTTGAGCTAGACTTGAGTATAATCTGATGTTCTGTTCAGATTGATGGATCTAGTGATGAGAGGAGCTTTGGATTTTGGTGGTGCAGTTTGTTAGCTTTTATAGAGAGAGTCTCCCAGTGATTTATACTTGGGAAACTCTAGATAGTGTTAGTAAGATTTATCCTGATTTGTCTCAGGATAATTAGTTAGGTTTGTTTGCTTGACTGATTGCTATGGTTGTTAGTAACTGGATAATAGGTATGCTTTGCAGATTGAAATTAAAATCTTTGTTGGGTTATTAAATTACCTTTGCTTTTAAATTTCGGAGACGAAATTCTTTTAAGGGGGGAGGAATGTGACGACCCAGAATTTTGGGCAATATCAATTTAATAATCTGTATTAATAATTAAATTGATTTGATAATTTTTCTTTATAATTTTAGTTTAATTTGGTAAATTTAAACTTTTAAAGGGTTAATAAATTTTTAATCTGGTAATATTGATCAATATCTTTCTAACAATTTAAAATTGATAAGAAATTATTATTTTCAAAGCTAATAAAATTTTATTCTATTTATAATATATATATTTTTGATATATATTGTGAATAGAAAAATCTTTTGTTTTAAATAAAGGATTGAATTTTCAAATTATAATATATATGTATGTATATGTTATAATTTGGAGTTGTTTTGAAATTTAATTTAATCTATTGATAATTTATATATGCATATATTGTAATTTAAAGCTTGTTTTTAAAATTAATATTTTTCAAAAGATAATTTAAGATGTATTCAATTGTTTTCAAAATATAAGATAATTATTTATTTTAAATATGATAGTTTAAAGTTTTGTTTGTTTTCCTTAAATTTAAAATGGTTATAAAAATATATGTATAAAGATTTATTTGTGTTATAATTAGTTTTAGAATATTATCTTTAAAGATTAAACTTATATATTCATACACAAGTATTTATTAATATAGTAAATTAAAAAGGCAGGCTTATATTATCTTTTAAATTAAATGAAAATTTATTAAAAATACATAATAAGATGTGTAAACATGTTAGGACATCTCATAAACACTTATAAGGCAATTAAGAAATAAAATGACAAGTGTAAATTTTTGTTAACAAATTTCTTTATTTTAAAATTTTACTTTCTTTAATTTTTATAAACCTAACATATGAAGAAAACTTAGTTTCTTTTACATAACAGTTTCATTCTTTGTTTTCTTTTCTAACTCAAATTAATGGCAAACCAGAATTTTTCTCAAAACCTGATAATGAAAACCAAAAGTAGAATCTGCAAAGCAAAGATAAAATCTGAAGTAAAATTGCAACTTCAACCTGCAAATTCAAAGGGATCAAGATCAACATTGGTTCAACATTTTAAATCAAAACTTTCAAGCATGCAGAAGGGGATTCATCTTCATCAGCAAAATCAAACAGTTTCCAGATTTAATGTTCAAAGTCCTGGATTGAAATTGAAACTGGTGTGTGCTGTGCATATTAAAAGAGGTGAGTAAATATGTTTTAAAAACAGTTTGACCTAATGCATGTGTTATCTGTGAATTGTTATTGGTATTGCATGGAAAATCTTTAGTATACATATTATTGAATTTATAGATATGTATTTATATGTGAAATAGATCTGTATACTAGGGAAACTCTGTTTTTCTGTTTTTTTAAGAGAGGATTCCACTTCAAAAAAATTCTAATTCCCTAGTAACATCATTAATGGACTGTGATGATTCAATGGAAGTTGTGTTTTAATGCTTGATAGTAATTTTAAGAATGGTTTCTGTAAATTTAAGTTTAAAAATAACGTTTAAATAGGATAATACAGTGAAAACACATCTGCATGTCAAAAATTGATTTCCTAAATTCATGCTTTGGATTATATAAATGAATTAGTTGTTAAAAATAATGATTTCTAACATGAAATTCATAATTTTTAAAGTGGTAATCAATTGGGAATTTGGAGGAGAAGGTTTTCGGCGATATGGTGAATTGCCATTGACTCACTTGTTGTTTTGAATCGAATTCATGAGTGAAGCAAGCTTTTGTGATAAGGATAATGGGAAAAACGCAACTGATTTTTTTAATGAGTAAATTTTTCGAATTTGAATAAACTAGGGTTTAAGTAAGTTTTTGGCTCGGCTTGACTGTAGTGGAATTTGCGATTTGGATTCGTGACCGGAGTGGTTCTCTTTTGGGGAGAATGAAGCTCGTGGTCGTGGCGAGTTGATGTGGGTGTCGGCGAAGTTAATCAGCGTTGGGATTGTCGGCGGTGATTGGGTTAGGGTTTCGATCTTTCTGCAGTATTCGAGCTAGAGGTCAAATTTTGATTTGGGTTAGAATTCTTGGATTTGTGTGCGTAATCGTGCTCGCGAGTGTTATTGTGACCATCGACAATGGTCGCGACGAACGTTGGTGGCCGGAAGTGATGGGGCACGTGCACGCGTATATGCTGTGTGCACTGAAATGTTTGTGATTGGGGAAGACGAGGTTTTACCCGGAGTAGCTTTCGCGTCTTCATCGTGTTCGTCTCGAAGATTGAAGGTGCTGGAATTTTACTTGGGGAAGGCTCGTGTGTTTGCCGAGCCAGTCTCGGGTTTTTAGGTTTTTGTTTTTAGTTGTTATGTATGTTGATAAAGTTGCAAATTGAACTGATTTGTTGAAATAATTGAAAATCAAGCTTTATATTATAAACAAGTTTTTATAAGGGAAACGAATATACTAAGTTAAAAATTGTTGTTTGGAATAAAAGTTAATCAATTTTTAAAAGTATTAATTGAATCAATTTTAAACTTAAATTGTTTTAAGAGGATTTCTTTTGTAAGTAATTATCTTAATTTAATTTTGAGTTCTAATTTTAAAAAGAAGTGTTTCGAATTTAAAATATTTAATCAAAGTTCGAAGATAGCTCTTAAGTAATGTTTTAAAAACTAAGTTTCAAATTTGATTGGAAACGAATACGTTTAAAATTAGATAATTTAATGTGTTTTAAATTTGAAATTGATTTCTTAATGCTTTATTTTCAAGTAAGGTTAATATTATAATTTTGTAAACCAAATAAAATAATTTGTTTTTAAGTTATTAAAATTTGATTAAATTCAAATTATTAATTTATGAAGATAAATATGGTTAATTTATCTTTGTTATGAACTGATGGATACTTAATTAATATAAATTTTTAATAAGTAAAGGATTAATTAAGATTAATGTTTTCTTAATTAATTAAGGAGTTTCTTTAAATATAAGAAGTTACTTAATTAATTATTTATTTAATTTTAAATAATTAGTTAATTGTTTATTTATTTTTTAATAATAACTTAATTTTGAATTAATTAAGTGTAATTACTTGATGAAGTAATTAATGGTTAACTATTGAATGTAATCAAGGAATGAGAAATTACTTATGAATGTAATTAGTTTGTAATTACTTACGGAAGTAATTAGTGGAAAATTACTCATGGAAGTAATTAAATTGTAGTGATTAATGAATAATCACTTGATGATATTAATTAAGGGATTGATTAATAAAATTGATTTGAAGTTAATTAATTATTGAGTAAATAATTAATTAAAGAATTGAGGTCAATTAATGATGGGTTTAATTACTTGTTAAGTAATTAATTAAGAGAGTAATCAAGATTTATTAATGGAAGTAATTAGAAGATAATTGCTTATGTGAGTAATTAAGGGTTAATTACTTAATTAATTTGGTAATTAATTAATATGATTAATTAATTAACGAATGTGATTAATTTTAAGATTAATTACTAATTAAAAATGTAATTAATTAATAAAGTAATTATATAAGGATTATTTGTTAATTTAATTGATTATTGATCACTTAATGAAGTAATTAAAGATCTAATTAATTAGATTAATTAATCAAAGCGTTAATATAATTAATTAAGAAGTTAATTAATTAAGATAAGTAATTACAAGTTGTTGATTGCTGTTTATGATTAATGAGATGATTAATTACAAGTTAATTATTTATTAATAAGGATTATTCGTTATATAATTAATGAATTAATCAAGGTTGATTAATAAAAGTGATTAATTAAAGTATGATTAATTAATTGTAATTAATTGAGGTTTAATGTAATTAATTATGGTCAATTAATTAATGGGAGCAAATGAAGGATCATTAATTATTGTAATTAATGATAGTAATTAAAGGTTAATTACTGTATATGGTTAAGGATAATTACTTGAATGTAATTAAGGGATAATTAATCAAGGAAGATTAATTAAGGAAGATCATTAAGAGATGATTAATTTATTCATTTGGAATAAACTAATGAAGAAGGATTTAGGTAATCTAATTGATTTACAGTTAATCAATTCTTCTTTTGGATGATTGGTCAATATTGATTGGTTAATATTGGATGATTGATATTGGATGATTGGTTGATACTGAATGATTTGGATATCTATGATATGTGATATGCTTCCTTGTGAGATGAATGTTTGATATGAATTATCTATTGTAATAATGTGATTCATCTATCTGTTTATATCATCATGAATATAAGTTAATTGTTTAAACCCTTAAACAACTTGGACATTAAAATGGCGTTTGGTTTCAGTGAGACCGGGATCGGGTTTCCATATTTGGATAATCCGAAACCACATCGATCCAAATTAAACGTTAGGTCGTGAATCCAACTGGAGCTTAGTGAAGACTCGAGGTGTAAGAACTATTCGTCAGTATAACTCCGTAGGTGATTACGTGATGTGTTTGACGGAGATAGTACTTATAGGTTCGAGATGGTGATTCAGAGTACAAGGGCTATGGTCGTTGACTCTGAGGGTGATTCCAAAATAAGTGCAACGAGATAGTGCCTTCGGTTTCGTTCGAACTCGGAACGAACTTGTATGGATTGAATGTTTTCATAACATCGTCAGGTGGACGATGAGCATTATAAGATAGATGTGTTCTATAAAGGTAATCGCAGCCTCAAGCCTCATCAACCGAGAATGGCTAAAACATGGGAGTTGCAACAAGGCTAGGTGGGTAGCACCCATTTCAGGGTGAGGTCATTCCTTTCTAGATGTCCCTTTATTTCGGCTTAGTGGGTGGTTGGTCGTGCCAACCACGAGGTAATCTTACTCGGAACTATTCAGTAAGCAATGGTCCCGTCTTTGTGATGCAGGGGATTGGGCGTAATCCTCGGTACGGTGATCTAGGCCACGTACTGTGACGGGCGGTACCCCGGTAGCCCTGCCATTGATGGAAACCCATTCTTCCTACGAGATCCTACGGTTTTGTTTGTATTACCCACTTTTGTGGCTAGTAGCTGGAATTTAATCATGTAACAATTTCGGCTATTTCTTATTTACCTGAAAACCCTAAACACTATTATAATATCACTGGATTTCCTATCAAATGTTTTGGTTAGCGTAAGGTAAAAACTTTTACATGTTTATGTGTGGGAAGTCTTACGTGATACCCTTTCAAAGGTTTTTCTTAAGTTAAGCAATTTTAAACCGTTTACTCACACCAGACCCCTGTCTGACCCAAGTGTTTATTTTCTGTTTTATTAAACTCTTGGGTACTCATATTATGTATGAGTAGTCGAGTGATTCAGGATAGCTTGACGTATTCTGGAGGAGATACGGAGCAAGAGGCTTCCACGTGTAGATTTATTATGGTTCCACTGTGTTTGTATGGTATCTGTATCTTGTGATATCTTGAGTTGTATAGTTAGACAGATGTTTATAACTGTCTAATATGTGATGTATAAGTTGTGTTATTTGATGTAATGTGATACTATGTAATATTTTATGTGATATATTATATTTCATTCGTTCTGCTGTGATTTATCTGATGTTGTTGATTTTTTTCTTTCTTTTCTTTTCTTCTTCTATCCCTTTCTTTCTTAATTAGTGATGCGACTTTCTGGTGTTAGAAAGTTGGGTCGCTACACACTTGTTCTTTATGATCTTCACAATTTGTCCATAGTGGATTAATTCCTCAACACCCATAAAGCATGATTCCTGCACATCAAACAATCTTGGTAGACAACTTGAATTTGAGTATTGATTATATGCAGACTCAAGAAACGATGATGGTTTGAATACTTCTAAACTAGTGTTAACAAATATAGCCATTTTAAAAACTTTTTCAAAAATCAGATTATGAAACTTTGAAAGCCTCGTTCTGATACCAATTGTGAGAAATGCGGATTACGAATCTTAAGGCTAGGATTAACACTAGAGGGGGGTGAATAGTGTTAATAAAGAATTACTAAATCTTTTTCGATTTATTTTAATTTAGACACCAATGTATGCAATATACAGACACAGATATCATCACAAAAACAAACATAGATGCAGAAATAAAATAAAAGCAACAAAGGAAAGAACATTCCGGATTTTATTCTGGTTCAGAACCCTACATCCAGTCCCACAACACAAGTACGGGTTTCCTTTCAAAAGAAATTGTACAATTACACCCTCGATTTCAAGGCTACGAGGTACACCCTCTAGAATTTCGATCCTCTGGGTAGAGATACTTGATTTTCAGGCCACAAGTTTACCCAATTGATTTACCAAGGCTACAATCACACCTTTTCTTTCTTGATTGATTTTCAAGGCTACAATCACACCTTTGCTCGCTTAATAGATTACATAGAAGTCTATAACTCTGAGTAGCACTGAGAATCTTGTAGGGAGAGTGATAGAGAATCAAACTAGAAGTAATCGAGTTCGATTCAATGTTGATTTCGGCAGAGCAATGATAAGAATATGTATTAAGAAAAGTGGAAGAAGAAGAGGAGTGAAAACCCAGAAAATCTGATATAAAATTCGTTGAAACCAACCCCTATTTATAGAAGAACAACAGCCATGTCCATTCGTGAAGAGTTATGGCGAATAGACACTTCTTTTGAAATTTAAATTTTGAACTCAACTGACACCATGTCGACATGGGGTACATAGGCATATCGACATCCCAAAGCATTTTTTGATGTTTTGATTTTCTTTGAAAATAACCTTTATCTTATATTAAAACTAATTTAAACTTTATAAATATACTTGAATATAGTTAAAATTCATAAGTAAATATAGAGAATAATATACATATAATTTAACTCTAATTTTATATTTTAAATCTAAGTATAAATATTTAAAAGTTAAATATATTATGTTAAAGATAGTTTAAAATCAGGAGTAATTTGACTTTGAAATTAAAGATAATTTTGAGGCTAAAATTATTTAAAATCTGGATAGAGGGTTTTGAATCTTTTAAAAGGAAATTTTTAAAACATTTTGAAAACATGACATAATTTTGAAAAATCATTTTGAATAAAAAGTTAGCGGATACAAAACAATGTTCCACTAGATTTTTTGTAGGTTCCATCCTACTTAGGGTTCCATCCCTCTAACAGGCCCGAAGTGAATTCCATTCCACGAATAAATTGGATTTTAAGATGCCAGTGCTTTTCTATGAGTTTTAACAAAATTCCTAATAAAAAATACTTAACCTTGAAATCTTGAACTCTTGATAATCTTGATACTCATGAGTCTTCTATCTTGATATCTTGAATCTCTATACTGTACAGTCTTCATTCTTAGTACCTGCATGGTTAAATCCTGCATATACATATATATCTAAACTTATAGTGTTAGTATTTATATTTTATAATCTATTCTAAGGTTGTTGTCATCAAAACCATCATCTCATGGACTAACAATGAGATGGAGGAGTTGGAAGAAGTCAGAGCCAAATTGTTGGGTGGAGATGACGTAGTTACCCATTTAAGGAAGATTTGAGTGCTGCAAGGGAGGAGGTTGAAGCGGCCCTGGTGGTAGTTGGGATGGCTGCTAATGAGCGAGAGGCGGCTATTGCGGCCAAAGGTGTGACCAAGAAGGACCATGAATTAGAGATCATGCTTCGAGAAGATGCAGTTTGGGCCAGGGAGATGGCTAAGAAAGAAGTGGCAGAAGCCAACCATTGCAGGACCGACGCCGAGGCTATCAGAAACCAGGCAGTTGCCAACTGGGGATAGCTTAAAGAAGAGTTACATGGCTAATAGGGGTGGGGGAGAGATTTGAGCAGGAGGTAAGGCATCTTCAAGGTATTTTGGATGCCCATCAAACTTGCTTTCCCCCTACGACGTCAAGGGATTGAAAGAGAAAGTCCATCACGAAAGGGACGTTCACTGGTCATCTTATTTGACAAACATGACGATGGGCACTTTCATGAACGACTTCCATCTTCCTATTTTGATCTAGGAGGTGATGCCAGTTTTGGCCAAGAGGTATCTGGAGGAGGCAGCCGCCAAATTGACAAGAAGGGGTAAGCCTGTGCTGGCCATCTTGATAGCTGAGCAAATTGACTCTCTAACCTAACCAAATAAGCGATAAGATTGTCACATGTTGTTGGTTATAGCCTGGTTGTCATTTTTGTTTCTTTTTCCTTCCTTTTCTTTCTCTTTTTTAGTTGTCATAGGTTGATTATGCCTACCATGGTGAGCTATGTGCCATGCTCTCTGTTGTTATGAAATCTTTTTTGTTGCATCATGTAGCATTGGAGATTCTCATTTTTGTTATTGTACCTAAAATTAAAGGAAAGCACAAGGTATATTTCGGTGAGTATGTTTCGCCTGTTAGTACCAAAGGTTTTGGTTTTGATAATAATAACTATAGGACGTTATATAAAATATAGGTATTAATGTTTCATCAAGATATATATAGTATATAGTACAGGATATTCGACAAGTGTTGATTATGAAGACTATATAATATTAAAAGTGGATATAAGATGCTGATATAGAGTTTCAAGAGTTGGAGACTGAAGATTGATGAGTATTGAAGAGTCCAAGATTTGAAGATATTCCAGATAAGTTACAGCTTCGTATAATTTATGTTAAAATCTTGATGGCCACTTTTTTGATCTTTCTCTCCTTCTCTATTTTTGCTTTAATTTTTTTCAAGTATCTTTGGTTTAAAATGACTTTTCAAAACATTTCTCCAAATGATTTTCAATCTCTTATGCTTATAAAAATATTATTTTTAAATTTATGTATATTGAATTTTTGTTTAACTTTAATAAGTTATAATATAGTATTTACATATATTGAATGCTATTATTAAATCTTTCAGAATTATTTTATAAAGTTTTATTAAGTTATATTTTGATTAAAATTTGTATAAACAATATTTGAATGATTCTACTAAGTATCAAATTATTTTACAAAGCAACGGATTTCGAAAATAATATTTTTAAAGTGTTTTTCAATTTTGTGAAGGATATGACGCATATCCAATCCTTATACGTCAATAAAATGGCCGTAATTTTCAAAATTCAAATTTAAATGGAAGTGTCTTTTCATCGTATCTCTTCGCGAATCGACATGACCGTTGTTTGTCATCTACTTATTCTTCTCTCCTCTTTCCACTCTTTTATTTTCTAAGTAAAATATACCCAAATTCAGCCGAAATTAAACTAGAAGCAAATTCAATCATCACTAATTTGATTATCCTTCATCTACTTCCTGATTTTTTTTCATCTTTATCACTCAATCCAAGATCAAAGTGGTATCAAGATTTATAGGATCAATTGTAATCAGGATCAAAGATCTAAGTCCGTAAAACTATATCAAATCATACTGCGATATTTGGGCATGTGATTGCAGCTTGTAATATCAATTGGGTGTGATTGTAGCCCATAAAATCAATTCGGTGTGCTTAATAGTCCGTAAGTCTAGTGGGTGTGCTTGTTGCTAGGAAATCAAGTGACTCTACCTAGCGGTCAGGATTTTGAAGGGTGTCTCTCGTAGCCTTGAACTTGAGATTGTTTGGCATTTTATTAGTTGAAAAGAAATCTATACAAGGAATTATGCAAGATTGGATATAGGATAACTCCAAATCCGTATAAAATCTTGATTTTTTCTTTCATTTTTACTTTTGCTGCATTTACTTTTATTGCATTTTGATTCTATGATTGTTTCGTGATTATTGATTATATCATTCTAAATAGCATCTTAAAGAATTTGAAAAATATTCATATAATCAATTAAAAGCTATTCACCCCACTCTACTTTAGTGTTAATTTAGCCTTAAGATTCCTATTATTCTGACTCACACTTAGTGTCGAAGCGTTGATTTTCAAAGTATCCATCATCTAATTTTTGAAAAAGTTTAAATGGCTACCAACGTTGGTAACAGTACTATTAGTATCATTGTGAATACGCTTATTAGTAATTCATTTGTCGAAGGACAATCTACTGTTGGATCTCCACTTTTTAATGGCGGTAAGTACACATATTAGTCATGCGGAATAAAATTTAATTACAGTCAGTTGGTTTAGACATTTGAAATACCACACAAACAGAGTATACTTAATCCAAGACTATTTTTGCATAGTGGATTACTGACCAAAAAGCAGTTGCACAAAGTAACTCTAAGGTTATGAATATAGTATTTTGTTCACTACATAGAAATGAATTTAATAGTGTGTGTGTGTGTGTGTGTATCTAAGTCTGCATTTGAAATTTGGAGAACTTTGCAAGTTACACGTGAAGGCACTAGTAAGGTTAAACAGACTAAATTTTTTTATGTTAACAAACCAGTTTCAATTATTTAAAATGAGTCCAAATGAGTCTGTATCTTGTATGCTTAGTAGATTCCAAGATATAGTGCACTCACTTATTGCACAAGGTAAAAGTTTTTCAGATGAGGATCATGTTAGAAAAATCCTCAATTCACTTATCCCTGAATGAAATCAGAAGTCTCTTACAATCGAAGAGGCTAATGACATTAGCATACTAAAAATTGAAGAGTGAGTTGGCAGTTTAATGTCTTTTGAAGCATAGTTGCAGGGCAAGAGAGAAAGCAAAGCAATAGAGAAGAAATCTATATCTTTTAATCCAATAATGGATAACGTAGACTCAGATAGCGATGTCGATGAAGATACTACTTTCATGACAAGGAATTTCAGAAAAATTCTAAAATATAGGAAGATGAACAATTTCAAACGAAATGACAACGAAAATCCAGGAATCGGAAGTGGAAGCGAAAATGGCATTAAATGTTATAACTATGATGAACCTAGCCATTTAAAACAAGATAGTCCACGTCCTAATAAATTGGAAACTACATCAAACACTGATTCATCCAGAAAAGGAGAAGAGCCTACTACAATATTAAATGATTAAGACACATCCTCAAGTGGTAGTGAATCAAATATAGAAATTGCTAATATGTGGTTCGCAGTAATACATAATTCAGAACAAAATGGTGCAACGAATCCGAAAAAGGTACGATTTTGATATATCAAAAGTTTTAATTTCTTGAATGATTTTGTTTTGGTTGCTTTATTGGTTGTTAGAATATCCTATAGATTAATAATAATATTGGTTGAATATTGTTTGATTATATTTTAAGTTTAAATATTTTATATATTATAATAATATAATAATAATATAAAATATATTTAAAATAATTCTTAAAATTATTTTTTTGAAAATAGAATAAATATAAATAGATATATAATAAAAAAAATTACAGTTAGACAAAAATTATTTTTGAAAAATTCGACATGTATGTCGACATACATCCCTGCATATTTCAACGTACTTAGGAAGATTTTGAATTTTAATTTCAAATTCAAAATTTGAATTTCTCTCTACATTTTCGCCGACCCTTATGTTCTAAAACGATTTCTTTTGACCAGAGAACATGTCCTTTGGTTCTCAATGTATTTACTCTATCTCTATCCATTCATTTTTCACTTTGTTTTCAAATTTAAAAATCATAAACTCTATTATCTCTTTAAAGTACTCTTCAATGGCATCCTCAAGCATTACTATGGCAACCATGAGGCTTTCTAAGAAAATTGAAGAATATTCTTTTAATGATCGAGAATCCATGCAAGCCTATATTGTGTATATGTCTTTTAGATAAGTCTTTCCCAGAAGATTTTTTATTTTCGAAGATCTTCTGACATAAGTTCTTTTTAATCTTTTTTGCAAAATGAAATTATTGGTTTTGTTGATGCTACTAAAAACGATTTCGTTTGTTATCCCAAATTAGTGAAGTTTTTTTATGCAAATTTAAAAGGAAAGTTTTATGATTGAAGAGAAGGAGAAGTTTGGAGTAGTGTTAAGAGGACAAAAATAGTTAAAATTGTGAACTTTTGGTTCACAATTTTGGATGCAAGTTTAGTGGAATGGACCTTTCAACTTTTCAAATTGATTTTCAAAACGTGAAGTAATCCATGACATATTCAAAAATGATGATGATTTTGAATTTAAAAAAAAAAACTTGCGTCCAAAAGCAAGAATTTTAAGCCTTCTTTTGCAACAAAGTATCACTCCTAGAATGGGTAATTATAATAACCCAAAGCACTTTTCGCCATTTATGGTCAATATGACATAATTTGGTCTTAAGTCATTTTGGATGAATCTTTTCCTAAAAATATTTCTAAATAAGAAAAAGCACTATTTCATGGTGTGTATCTTGCTCGTTTTTTCAATTATTTTGATGTTTGTCTTAATGGAGAGGAAACCATTTCTCGAAAAATATTTGATAAGGCCTACATTTCACTTATGCATATTTCACCATTTTTCGAGCCTTATGAAATGCTGGCAGAAAAGGAATAGAGGCTAACTTGGGAAGAGGAGCAAGAAATTAGAGAAGAGGAGAGGAAGAGGAATAGGAAGGAGAGGAAATAAAAGTAAAGGAGGAAGAAAAAGAAGATGAGGAGGGTACTTCCTTGGAAAGTATCAATATGCCACATAATCCATCCAATAAAGATCTTCTCAAATATCAAAAGAAGATCATTTGCAACCAAAGAAAGCTTAAATAATTATTCTCAAAGAGATTTACCTCAATTTCCAACAAAATGGATAAATTCTTTGGAAATATCATCCCTAAGCTTGGTAGTTCTTACTCATCTACATCCATATCTTTTTAGTTGTTTGTTTAAGCAATCTTTGTATTTGGATTATCTAGTTTTAAGTTTATGTCGAATCTCATGTCTCTTTCTTTTATTCTTTGTACTCATTCTTATTATCAATGAAAATTCTATTTCTTACTGTTATACATTGCCAATAATCTCTGGAATCTCATACAACTATAATAATATAATCCCAAATAATAGAATTTAAAAATAAAGTAATTTTGAAAAATATACTGCATATGTTGACATATGCAAATTATGTATGTCGACATATAATGGTCAGTTTTCAAAAAAAATTCAAAATTAAAAAAATAACAATACCAAACACCAATTTATTTCAAACGACTTCTTACTGCTATATATACACCTATTCACTGCAAAAAATCATTATTTCAGACTTAACCTTTACTCTTTTTCATATATAAACTTATCTCTTAAATAACGTCTTCCCCATATCAAAAACTTTGTGAAAACAAGGAAAAAATCTTGAATCATTCAAGAACATTCTTTCCTTCATCTTAAGAAATCAGAGGCGCTTAGAATTGAGTCAAATGAAGGTGATCAAGGAGAAAGAAAGGCATTTCGACACGATTCGGTGGATGATTTTTACCTTGAACAAAGAAGAACGAATTACCAATCCAGAATGTACCATCAACAAAGATGATCAAGATTGGGGTGCTATTAAAATGGATCCAATCTTTAGCATTGATGGTTAGGTTAAAGTTCCTTGAAATGTCCAGTTTAAATAGGTTTGATTGCATATAAATAATAATACTTGATTTGGTTTGGATTTGATTGGTTTGACTTGTGTGGATTTGTTTGAATGGTGTATGACGTTAACTTTGTCGGATTGGATAAATATTTAGATTGATTATGAATATGCAATGATATCTAATTTTACATATCACTTATTATATATAAAAAATCATTCGCATAATCTTATATATAATTATTATACATACCAATTAGTATTTTATTTATAGGGTGTTAGAGTTAGACTTAGAGTAAGAATTAGTGTTACAGTTAGAGTTTTAGTAATTATTTTTGTTGATGACAAATGGGAAGAAATATATAAAATCTAGGCATTAATTATGGGGGAGTTTTGTAACCTGAGGAGAAATATACAGGGTTGTTGTCGTTAAAATAGGAGGGATTCTTTTTACGTTAAGTTTTGGTTTTAATGATAACAACTATTGGACATTATATAAAATATAGATACTTATGTTTTATCAAGATATATATAGTAAATAGTGCAAGGTATTAGACCGATGTTGATTAAGAAGACTATAAAGTATCAAGAGTAGATTCAGGATGTCGATATAGAGTTTCAAGCGTTGGAGAATGAAGAATTAAGAGATTGAAGAGTTCAGGATTTCAAGATATTCCAAATAAATTATAAAGATGTAGAATTAATGTTAAAACCATGATAGGAGTTTCCTGATCTCTCTCTCTTCTTCTCTAATTTTTTTTAAATTGTTTTTCAAATATCGTGGTTTTAAAATAATCTTTTCAAAATATTCCTCAAAATTATTTTCAATCTCTTGTACTTATAAAGATATTATTTTCAAGTTTACATATATATTGAATTTTTGTTACACTTTAATGAATTATAGTATATTATTTAT
This sequence comes from Allium cepa, assembly GCA_030765085.1. NCBI lineage: Eukaryota > Viridiplantae > Streptophyta > Magnoliopsida > Asparagales > Amaryllidaceae > Allium > Allium cepa. The sequence goes on along the minus strand of CM060931.1, from coordinate 747,834,519 downwards.
ATTATATTAAATACTCTTATTAAATCTTTCAAAATTATTCTATAAAGTTTGATTTAGTTATATTTTGATTAGAATGTGTATAAACTATATTTAAATTCTACAAAGTATCAACTTATTTTACAATGCAACGTATTTTCAAAATAATACTTTCGAAGTGTTTTTTCAATTTTGTGAATGATATGTCGACATACCAATCCCTATATGTCAATATAGTGGTCGTAATTTTCAAAATTTAAATCTGAATGGAAGTGTCTTTTCATCGTATCTCTACATGAATGGACATGACTTTTAGTACCTTAGGTATTGGTTTTGATGATAACAACTATATGATATTATATAAAATATAGATACTATTGTTTTATCAAGATATATATAGTATATAGTGTAGGGTATTAAACATGTATTGTAACGATCCAAAATTTTCGACCCCGAAAAATTCGACATTAATATGTTCACTGTAGAAATGCCAAGCAATCAAACGCCAAAAATTCCATATTTTTAGGGTAAAGAAGAAAAGAGGTAGAAAAAGGAACAGAAACCAAAACACAAAATCTCACATTCGCAGCGGATCAAAATATAATATTGTAACGACCCAGAATTTTTAGTAATTTAAATTTGAGTATTTAATTAATTTTAAATATTTATAAGTGAAAATTTTAAGTTAAATAATTTATTTCTTGAATATTGGATTTAATTGGTCATTTAAATCGATTAATTAATAGTGAAATTCCGTAGATAATTGAATATTGGGTTAAATATGATTGAAAATGGTTTGGAAAATTTTGTTATATCATATTAAAGTTATAGAAATATTTTAGAACTTGTAAAACTGAATTTGGAGTTAGTTTGTAAAAAATTGAATATTTTAATATTTAATTATCGACTGAAAAATAGCCAATTTTTGAACAGTCTCGGAATTGAACGAAACGAGTTCCATTGGATCCGTAATAGTTAGTTATTATCGGATTTCAAATTTCGTAGCAAACGGAGTTGTCGTTTGACCGTGGCAGCTCGAAACGCATCGATATCGTTTTAATTTTAATTCGGCGAGTTAAAAATAGCCATTTTTCAAACGGTCTCGGATTTCGACGAAACCAGTTTCATCGGATCCGTAATGTGATATTATTGTAAGATTTCAAATTTCAAGTCGTTTGGATTTGCCGTTTGTCCGGTACAAGCCAAAACGCCTAGAAATCGTTTAAATCGGTTTAAGTTTAAATTGAGCGTTTATAGTCGTATCTCACACATACTTCCGAATTAGCTTACGAAACCTGTTCCATTGCGTCCGGAACGCGGAGAAATTTTAGAATCGCCTGTCGGAACGCGTAGATTGGAGTTCGTTTGCATAAGTTATTAAAAAGAGAATTTTATTATTAAAATAAGATTAATAACATATATATATATACTAATATTTTCACTAAACCCTATTCTATTATCGTGGCCGCCAGTTATAGCTTCAATGGCCGAAAATCGCCGATTTTCCTTCCTCCAAATCTTCCAATCCGTGCAACGATTCAACGAACTTCCAACTAGAAAATCGTAGAGCATCAAGAGATCTCCACATCCAATGGTCGAGATGTAAAATGGAGCTATGGATTGATGGCGGTGGGGCCGTGAAGGGCTGTAGGTCGCGCGCGTTTTTCATGCTACAGGGGGGGCCGAGCTCCAAGAGAATCTGGGCGCTGGTGGCTCTCGTCGAGGCGCTTCGTTTGGCGGTGGTATGATGGAAGTTCGTGCTTCGTGGTGGTCGGAAAATCAAGCCCTAGTTCAAGCTTGGTGGGTTCTTTGTGCGTTCACTACCTGGGAAGAAACATACGTGCGTGAGGAAGGGGGGGAGAAGGAAGATGTGCGGCCACGATCTGGTTAGGGTCTTGTAAAAGAAATTGGTAAATTATTAATTATATTGACGATTGTACAACGTTTAAAATGCAATATCTTGTTCATGCGAGGTCGGAATTGCACGAAATCAGTTGCGTTGGAATTGTATGATCGAGCACTTCGCGATGCAACCAGTTTGGAGTCGATTGGAGCTCGTTTGAATTTCGGGTAAAATTAAACGTTCGTTTAATTTTATTCGAAACGAACGCCGAAAACGAAAATAAAATCAAGGTGAGGACTCCTCACTCAATCGAAAGGTTTTGTTTAAAATTTTAAATAGTTAATATTGATTGATAATTGTTGATTGATTGTGGTAGTAGATATAATAGGATATATATTATATATAGCAATATATATATATTGGCATATGTATATATTGGATTTGATTCCCCGCCTCGTATAGCGGATGAGACCCTATTGCGCCGTTATTAAGCGGAATATTTATAAAATCCCATATACCGCGATATTCCACCTTGAAGTGGAATTGGTATTGTGCTAACGTCTGTGGATGCAGGGTAACAGGTTGGAGGGATCCAACTGGATTCCTCACATATTTGTTTATTTATAAATATTATGTTGATCGTTGATAACCATATTGATATATGACACTTATTCCTGTGATTGACCATTCGATGTCGTTGCATCATCGGATTCAAATTTTTAAAATTAAAAATAACGGTTTTGAATTAAAAAGGGGTTTAAAAGTGATTTCTCAAAGAATATGGTTTATTAAAAAAAATTTTGAATTGATTCAAATTTTAAAATAAATCAACGTATAAGTTTTTATGTAAAAAAAAAATTAATATTTTTATAAAATATAACTTAAAAGAAATTTTTAACAATAATAGGTTTTTATAAAATAGTTAAATTTGGTTTTTGGGAAGTTATTATTATTAATGGTTTATATAAAGGATTTTATAAATGGATGTTTTTAAATAAAAATTTATTGAAGTTATAGAATAAATTTATAAAGTGTTAAGTTGATGTATAACATGAATTTCACTAGGATTTATAGATTAATAAATGTGAAATTTATAAAACGAATGGTTATTGGAAAATTTTAAGTTTATAAGTTATTAACTTATAGAAATGGATTTGGGCATTAAAAAGGGGAATTTTATAGAAATTGTTAATAAATGAAGATTTCATTAGTTGAAATTATTATAAACCATAAAGAAATCTTGTAAGTGATAAGATTTTAAATTGGTGAAGTTCAAAGGAACGATTTGGTAAATAAATAATATTATAAGTATTTAACTTACAATATGGCTTTTGGGTATGAAATTGGGTTATGTAAATTGCATCGGATTAATAAAGGGATTTATAAAATTGGGGTTTATAATAGAAATGGAATTTATAAACTATGTTTATAAATTTGAAATCCATCAAATTTGATAAATGAAATATGGGAATTTGTTAAGTGTGCTATATTCACTATTTTGAATATTGAATAGATTATTAAATAAAATGGGTTTGTTTTTGGGAAAGGAATGTTTTAAATGGAATTTAAAACGAATTAAAGGTGTTTTAAAATGTATTGAGTATCGAAAACATAGATTTCAACATTAATTGTTGAAATAGACGTTTTCGAGAAAAAGAAGGGGATAATTTGTATAGTATTGGATTCATATATCTATTTTTAATTTCAAATCCATATACTAGTGTTTTTGGGTTGTCGTAACGATGTTTTACGCAACATTCGTTTTTAACCCAAATAAATGTGAATAAAAGAATGTTTTCTTAAAGAGAATGGAATAAAATACTTAACGGTAACTTAAGTATATTGAATATTTCCAAATTGTTGAAAATAAGTTAAATTGTGAATTACTTATTATTAAATAAGTATGGGAATGTTTTTTTTCCAATATAAAAGGAACGTTTTTGAGGATTCACCCTTTAAAGGTAAATCGAAGTGAATAGTTTGAAATTGATTTGAAATCGTGTATGTGTAGAAATTTGGGAAATTGGAAATTCACTTTGGAATTTATAAATAGGAAGGGAAATTTGTTTAAAAATAAATGTTGATTTATTTTTAAAATATGGAAATAAAATTTACGAATTTGGAACGTAAGTTAAATTAAATCGGTAAGGATTTATTTGTTGATTTGAAATTTGTTTTCAAAAAGGTATAAAAGATGAATTGTAGTTTGAAATTGGTTTTCAAATGGTTGAGTTGTGTGATTTGAAATTTGTTTTCAAATGGTTGAGGTGTTTAATTTGAAATGGGTTTTCAAATGGTTAAGTGTGGAAATTATATCGTGAAGGTGTTTTGGTAAAGCAAATAAATTGGGCAATTATTTGGAAATTGTGTATATATATCTTGTAAAGATATTTTGGGACTTAATAATTTTGGAAAAATTATTTGGAATCTGATGATGTGGCGCATCTTTATTGATAGTTAAATAACCGACTATCAATATTTACCCCTGGGATGGTATTGGTTGTGTTTGTTTGGAATTGAATGCACACTTATTTTTAAAAATAAGCGCTCGCTATTCGGTTTAGCCGGGAGAGGACCTTTGTGTCATATATCCCATTCCGAATATGCGATACGTCGTTTGGATTGCATTTGAAGACCGGTGTGAAGACCGGGTATTTGTGAAAACGATAGGATGACCTATCGATTGTCTCCGCATCGTTAGCTACGATATGGAGATTTCCTTTGTGATGGGAAATTTTATCGGGATTGTGAATACCCGGATTGCAAGGGCTTCCTTGGAAGTGCCTTCGGTTCTGTTCGAACCCGGAACAGACTTGTATGGTTACGTGTCTGACATTACATTTTGAGAGATATAGCAGATTTCTTTCAAATACATTTCTGTTGGTGGCGGAGAATTTATTCTCTTAGCTTAACACCCTTCTCTGAGACGTACGAGCTCAGAGGTTATGTAGTTGAAGGTTATCAGCGATATTTCCCAATCTGGTAATGTGGCATGCTGAGTGCTGCTGTGTGATGATCATTGGTTGATCGTTTGGATTGGATCATTTGTTGATCATTTATCTGTGTGATCTTGCTTTGGTCATCTGTGGACCCAAAGCATGGCTTTGTTGCACAAAGCGTAGCTTTGTGGACGAGACTTTGTCAGGACCTCACTCCCCGGAAATGGTCGAAACAGGAATATGCGGCAAGGTTATGAGGGTCGCGCCCTTTAGGGTATGTCATTTCCTTCTGGAAAAGGGTGGTATCATGGTATGGAGCCCAGATATTTACTCATGTGGAAACACTATATATATTTCTGTGTGGTGTTGTTGGTATCGAGCGCTCGGATAAAGGTCCCAAAGGACCGGGGGATGACATATTCGTGTAGTAGTTACCTAGTTACAGAGGTAACCCGGCCTTGTGTTGGCAGAGATCTAACCGTAACGTTAGTTTCTCGGGACGTCCCGCCAGAGGCGATCCCATGTGGCAGTAGGAAGTTCCTTAGCCTGACCATTTGTTGGAAATCCATTCATCCAATACGTGCCTTGTACGGTTTTAGTTGTAGAACCTGCCATTTAACATGGCAGCTATAGTAGGCATAGCATCATGGTACCTATGCTGGCTAGGATTTATATTATACTTTCGAAATATTTTCCACTATGCACTAGTAATAATATCAAAGAATTTTTCTCGTAGTAAGCATGTTTGACTATCATAAGGAGAAATCTCCCCCATGTGTGCGTTTGCATTGTGTGTGTGCCGGGAGGCCTTATGGTAGTTTCATTTTCCAAAAAGCATTGCGGATTTCAAAATTTAAACTTTCTTGTTGCGTGTTTAAAGATAAACTGTTTGAGTTCTCACACCAGTCACATGACTGACCTGGAGTTTATTGTTCCTTTCCTAAACTCTGGGTGCCCACTATTTTCCACACGGGCAGTCTAGAGTTAGGTTATCAGGTTATTCTGGATTCGGGAGTTGCTGTGCAGATCTGGAGGCGAGCCAGATAGCGTAGTCTATTATCTATTGTATATAGTATTTCTTTCCGCTGTTGTTGTCGTACACTCTGATTGATGTAATGTAATGTGATGTAATGTATAAAATGTATAGTTCTTTTGTTTTAATGAATATTCATTTATCTATTATATGTTGTTCCGCTGCGACTGTGAGATTCTGTTATTGTTTCTCGTTCTGTTACTTGTTTTTCTGTTTTCTCTTCTCTTTCTTTTCTTTCTTCTTCTACCTCTTTCTTCTTCTAAAACCCTAACGGTTCGATTTTTCGGCAACGAAAAATCCCGATCGTTACATTTGGTATCAGAGCATATGGTTAAGCGACAACCTGCTCTGTTGGGTGTTACTCATTAGAGATAGAGTCAGCAGTACTCTAGAATGAGTGTGAGTGTAATAATAGATATGAGTGCGTATTTGTTAGTGAGTATAAAATTGTTTTATATTGTGATGATTGGTTTGTTGAGTGGTATATGAACCTTCGTCGGCGCAGCCTCGAAAACTGAATCGAAGGGGTTCCTAAACACTTGAATAGAACAATTCGACACAATATTGTTTTAAATTGGGTAAATGAAATAATTTTACCTCGATTATATTTTATATATAAAAAGAAAATAATTTTTCAGGAATTATTGAAGTGTGTATATAATTGATTGCTTGGTTGTTGTAAATGATATATATATATAAAATAATTAAAAGTTGTTTGAATAAGCTAATAAAAGCAACTATTGTAAAAGAATAATGGTATAAACCAATGAATCATAAGATGAAATTATAATTAATAATGATTTACAATTGTAAGATAATCATGTATGTATATAAGAAGTAAAATTATATAAGTAAAAGGTTTATAAAAGTGATTTATGAATAGAAAGAAAACTTTTTGAAAGAATAATTAGCATTGATTTCACTATTGTCACTGGGAAATAATAAGGGTGATGACTGCAGCATCATCAGTATCATTTTCGAGTTTCTATGTGATGGATTTGCTACAATAATGAATTTAAAATTGAAGTTTTGTTGTAATAAAACAATTTGAAATTAAAATTCAACTTGAAGTTGATAAGTATAAGCGAAATAAGTTTTGAACTTATAATATAAGTTAGAAGTTGAATAATAAGTTGCATGACTTATAGAATGGGAAAATGTAAGTGAAACCAGTTATTGAAGTGGTTAAACAATTAAGTTAAATAAAATGGAATATGAATTTGAATATTGATATGAATTTGACTTAAGTAAAAGTTAAATAGGATTTACTTTAGAATTGAAATCCGAATTGGATTGATAAGTTGAGGCTTAAGTTTATTTGAACAAATGATGTCAAATGGAGTATAACTTAAGTGAAGTTGAATAAAAAAATTGATCTTTGTATCAAAGTTAAATAATCAAGTGAATTAAATGAGGTAAATAAAGTTGAAATGGAATATAACTTAAGTAATATTGAAAGAATTGATGTTAATATCAAAGTAAGTGAATAAAGTGAGTAAATGAAATTGTTAAAGATATGAACTTAAGTTATATAAATGAAATTCAATTTTATTTGTAAAAAGAACTAGCAATTGAATTAAAGCATGGATTGAATGTTAATCAATAGAATATGAATAAGTTGATATGAAATGATGCATGCAAGTGTAAATTCATTTGAAAATAGTTGAATAGTAGAATGAAAATCAAGTGAATGTTAAACCAATTGGAATTAAAACAGTTGAACCAAATTGAATTTAAGTAAAACGAATAAAATTTGGTTGTATTGGATGTGCATTGGTTGTTATTTGCTTGTTGGTTGATTGTATGTAAATTCATTAAGTGTTAATGAAATTGAACTAGCGCAATTGGAAGCTATGTAATTGAATTCAAATGAAATTGAATAGAATTGAATTGGAATTGAAACGAATGAAAATGAATATGCAACTTTAATAGTAAGCTAAAAGTGGTATAAGAAGCACGTATTGGAAATTTTATAATTGAATTGGCAAATTGGTTTGAATATTATAATTGGATATTATGCTAGCAGGATATACAGGTTATAAAGGAATTGGGATTTTGATTTCAAAGTTAAAAAAAATTTTGTAACGCTCGACAAAAAGGTACGTATTTCAGGTTTTATATGAGATTTGATGATTTCCTTCTCCAGCCACTTGGCTTTCTCTTTTCTTTTTGATTCTGAGGGGCCGTAGAGCCGTTTTGTAGTCGCACCAATCTAGCCGCGCAAAGGAGACTCTGGCGAAATTTTTTCGAAAATTTCGGGTGTTAGAAAATTTTTTGAGAAATTTTGAAAGTTTGGGAATTTGAATTTAAATTTAAATTTGAATTGTCAAATAAACAATGTTGTTTGAAACTTATAATTGGAGTTGGAAAGCTAATTGAAATAATAGTGAATCTTTAATAAAAATATTTAGGTTAGAAAGTTAATAAAACTAATTAGCTTTGGAAAAATAATAAACGGTTTAGGATCATTTCTCCTTAACTTGTAATTTCGGGACGAAATTCTTTTAAGGGGGGAAGATTGTAACGACCCAGAATTTTTAGTAATTTAAATTTGAGTATTTAATTAATTTTAAATATTTATAAGTGAAAATTTTAAGTTAAATAATTTATTTCTTGAATATTGGATTTAATTGGTCATTTAAATCGATTAATTAATAGTGAAATTCCGTAGATAATTGAATATTGGGTTAAATATGATTGAAAATGGTTTGGAAAATTTTGTTATATCATATTAAAGTTATAGAAATATTTTAGAACTTGTAAAACTGAATTTGGAGTTAATTTGTAAAAAATTGAATATTTTAATATTTAATTATCGACTGAAAAATAGCCAATTTTTGAACAGTCTCGGAATTGAACGAAACGAGTTCCATTGGATCCGTAATAGTTAGTTATTATCGGATTTCAAATTTCGTAGCAAACGGAGTTGTCGTTTGACCGTGGCAGCTCGAAACGCATCGATATCGTTTTAATTTTAATTCGGCGAGTTAAAAATAGCCATTTTTCAAACGGTCTCGGATTTCGACGAAACCAGTTTTATCGGATCCGTAATGTGATATTATTGTAAGATTTCAAATTTCAAGTCGTTTGGATTTGCCGTTTGTCCGGTACAAGCCAAAACGCCTAGAAATCGTTTAAATCGGTTTAAGTTTAAATTGAGCGTTTATAGTCGTATCTCACACATACTTCCGAATTAGCTTACGAAACCTGTTCCATTGCGTCCGGAACGCGGAGAAATTTTAGAATCGCCTGTCGGAACGCGTAGATTGGAGTTCGTTTGCATAAGTTATTAAAAAGAGAATTTTATTATTAAAATAAGATTAATAACATATATATATATACTAATATTTTCACTAAACCCTATTCTATTATCGTGGCCGCCAGTTATAGCTTCAATGGCCGAAAATCGCCGATTTTCCTTCCTCCAAATCTTCCAATCCGTGCAACGATTCAACGAACTTCCAACTAGAAAATCGTAGAGCATCAAGAGATCTCCACATCCAACGGTCGAGATGTAAAATGGAGCTATGGATTGATGGCGGTGGGGCCGTGAAGGGCTGTAGGTCGCGCGCGTTTTTCATGCTACAGGGGGGGCCGAGCTCCAAGAGAATCTGGGCGCTGGTGGCTCTCGTCGAGGCGCTTCGTTTGGCGGTGGTATGATGGAAGTTCGTGCTTCGTGGTGGTCGGAAAATCAAGCCCTAGTTCAAGCTTGGTGGGTTCTTTGTGCGTTCACTACCTGGGAAGAAACATACGTGCGTGAGGAAGGGGGGGAGAAGGAAGATGTGCGGCCACGATCTGGTTAGGGTCTTGTAAAAGAAATTGGTAAATTATTAATTATATTGACGATTGTACAACGTTTAAAATGCAATATCTTGTTCATGCGAGGTCGGAATTGTACGAAATCAGTTGCGTTGGAATCGTATGATCGAGCACTTCGCGATGCAACCAGTTTGGAGTCGATTGGAGCTCGTTTGAATTTCGGGTAAAATTAAACGTTCGTTTAATTTTATTCGAAACGAACGCCGAAAACGAAAATAAAATCAAGGTGAGGACTCCTCACTCAATCGAAAGGTTTTGTTTAAAATTTTAAATAGTTAATATTGATTGATAATTGTTGATTGATTGTGGTAGTAGATATAATAGGATATATATTATATATAGCAATATATATATATTGGCATATGTATATATTGGATTTGATTCCCCGCCTCGTATAGCGGATGAGACCCTATTGCGCCGTTATTAAGCGGAATATTTATAAAATCCCATATACCGCGATATTCCACCTTGAAGTGGAATTGGTATTGTGCTAACGTCTGTGGATGCAGGGTAACAGGTTGGAGGGATCCAACTGGATTCCTCACATATTTGTTTATTTATAAATATTATGTTGATCGTTGATAACCATATTGATATATGACACTTATTCCCGTGATTGACCATTCGATGTCGTTGCATCATCGGATTCAAATTTTTAAAATTAAAAATAACGGTTTTGAATTAAAAAGGGGTTTAAAAGTGATTTCTCAAAGAATATGGTTTATTAAAAAAAATTTTGAATTGATTCAAATTTTAAAATAAATCAACGTATAAGTTTTTATGTAAAAAAAAAAATTAATATTTTTATAAAATATAACTTAAAAGAAATTTTTAACAATAATAGGTTTTTATAAAATAGTTAAATTTGGTTTTTGGGAAGTTATTATTATTAATGGTTTATATAAAGGATTTTATAAATGGATGTTTTTAAATAAAAATTTATTGAAGTTATAGAATAAATTTATAAAGTGTTAAGTTGATGTATAACATGAATTTCACTAGGATTTATAGATTAATAAATGTGAAATTTATAAAACGAATGGTTATTGGAAAATTTTAAGTTTATAAGTTATTAACTTATAGAAATGGATTTGGGCATTAAAAAGGGGAATTTTATAGAAATTGTTAATAAATGAAGATTTCATTAGTTGAAATTATTATAAACCATAAAGAAATCTTGTAAGTGATAAGATTTTAAATTGGTGAAGTTCAAAGGAACGATTTGGTAAATAAATAATATTATAAGTATTTAACTTACAATATGGCTTTTGGGTATGAAATTGGGTTATGTAAATTGCATCGGATTAATAAAGGGATTTATAAAATTGGGGTTTATAATAGAAATGGAATTTATAAACTATGTTTATAAATTTGAAATCCATCAAATTTGATAAATGAAATATGGGAATTTGTTAAGTGTGCTATATTCACTATTTTGAATATTGAATAGATTATTAAATAAAATGGGTTTGTTTTTGGGAAAGGAATGTTTTAAATGGAATTTAAAACGAATTAAAGGTGTTTTAAAATGTATTGAGTATCGAAAACATAGATTTCAACATTAATTGTTGAAATAGACGTTTTCGAGAAAAAGAAGGGGATAATTTGTATAGTATTGGATTCATATATCTATTTTTAATTTCAAATCCATATACTAGTGTTTTTGGGTTGTCGTAACGATGTTTTACGCAACATTCGTTTTTAACCCAAATAAATGTGAATAAAAGAATGTTTTCTTAAAGAGAATGGAATAAAATACTTAACGGTAACTTAAGTATATTGAATATTTCCAAATTGTTGAAAATAAGTTAAATTGTGAATTACTTATTATTAAATAAGTATGGGAATGTTTTTTTTCCAATATAAAAGGAACGTTTTTGAGGATTCACCCTTTAAAGGTAAATCGAAGTGAATAGTTTGAAATTGATTTGAAATCGTGTATGTGTAGAAATTTGGGAAATTGGAAATTCACTTTGGAATTTATAAATAGGAAGGGAAATTTGTTTAAAAATAAATGTTGATTTATTTTTAAAATATGGAAATAAAATTTACGAATTTGGAACGTAAGTTAAATTAAATCGGTAAGGATTTATTTGTTGATTTGAAATTTGTTTTCAAAAAGGTATAAAAGATGAATTGTAGTTTGAAATTGGTTTTCAAATGGTTGAGTTGTGTGATTTGAAATTTGTTTTCAAATGGTTGAGGTGTTTAATTTGAAATGGGTTTTCAAATGGTTAAGTGTGGAAATTATATCGTGAAGGTGTTTTGGTAAAGCAAATAAATTGGGCAATTATTTGGAAATTGTGTATATATATCTTGTAAAGATATTTTGGGACTTAATAATTTTGGAAAAATTATTTGGAATCTGATGATGTGGCGCATCTTTATTGATAGTTAAATAACCGACTATCAATATTTACCCCTGGGATGGTATTGGTTGTGTTTGTTTGGAATTGAATGCACACTTATTTTTAAAAATAAGCGCTCGCTATTCGGTTTAGCCGGGAGAGGACCTTTGTGTCATATATCCCATTCCGAATATGCGATACGTCGTTTGGATTGCATTTGAAGACCGGTGTGAAGACCGGGTATTTGTGAAAACGATAGGATGACCTATCGATTGTCTCCGCATCGTTAGCTACGATATGGAGATTTCCTTTGTGATGGGAAATTTTATCGGGATTGTGAATACCCGGATTGCAAGGGCTTCCTTGGAAGTGCCTTCGGTTCTGTTCGAACCCGGAACAGACTTGTATGGTTACGTGTCTGACATTACATTTTGAGAGATATAGCAGATTTCTTTCAAATACATTTCTGTTGGTGGCGGAGAATTTATTCTCTTAGCTTAACACCCTTCTCTGAGACGTATGAGCTCAGAGGTTATGTAGTTGAAGGTTATCAGCGATATTTCCCAATCTGGTAATGTGGCATGCTGAGTGCTGCTGTGTGATGATCATTGGTTGATCGTTTGGATTGGATCATTTGTTGATCATTTATCTGTGTGATCTTGCTTTGGTCATCTGTGGACCCAAAGCATGGCTTTGTTGCACAAAGCGTAGCTTTGTGGACGAGACTTTGTCAGGACCTCACTCCCCGGAAATGGTCGAAACAGGAATATGCGGCAAGGTTATGAGGGTCGCGCCCTTTAGGGTATGTCATTTCCTTCTGGAAAAGGGTGGTATCATGGTATGGAGCCCAGATATTTACTCATGTGGAAACACTATATATATTTCTGTGTGGTGTTGTTGGTATCGAGCGCTCGGATAAAGGTCCCAAAGGACCGGGGGATGACATATTCGTGTAGTAGTTACCTAGTTACAGAGGTAACCCGGCCTTGTGTTGGCAGAGATCTAACCGTAACGTTAGTTTCTCGGGACGTCCCGCCAGAGGCGATCCCATGTGGCAGTAGGAAGTTCCTTAGCCTGACCATTTGTTGGAAATCCATTCATCCAATACGTGCCTTGTACGGTTTTAGTTGTAGAACCTGCCATTTAACATGGCAGCTATAGTAGGCATAGCATCATGGTACCTATGCTGGCTAGGATTTATATTATACTTTCGAAATATTTTCCACTATGCACTAGTAATAATATCAAAGAATTTTTCTCGTAGTAAGCATGTTTGACTATCATAAGGAGAAATCTCCCCCATGTGTGCGTTTGCATTGTGTGTGTGCCGGGAGGCCTTATGGTAGTTTCATTTTCCAAAAAGCATTGCGGATTTCAAAATTTAAACTTTCTTGTTGCGTGTTTAAAGATAAACTGTTTGAGTTCTCACACCAGTCACATGACTGACCTGGAGTTTATTGTTCCTTTCCTAAACTCTGGGTGCCCACTATTTTCCACACGGGCATTCTAGAGTTAGGTTATCAGGTTATTCTGGATTCGGGAGTTGCTGTGCAGATCTGGAGGCGAGCCAGATAGCGTAGTCTATTATCTATTGTATATAGTATTTCTTTCCGCTGTTGTTGTCGTACACTCTGATTGATGTAATGTAATGTGATGTAATGTATAAAATGTATAGTTCTTTTGTTTTAATGAATATTCATTTATCTATTATATGTTGTTCCGCTGCGACTGTGAGATTCTGTTATTGTTTCTCGTTCTGTTACTTGTTTTTCTGTTTTCTCTTCTCTTTCTTTTCTTTCTTCTTCTACCTCTTTCTTCTTCTAAAACCCTAACGGTTCGATTTTTCAGCAACGAAAAATCCCGATCGTTACAAATATCGAATAAAAGCATTTGTGCAAAGAAATCTGTATCTGTTAGTTCACATTCAATACATCAGAGTATAACCATAAACACAAAAACTGGGCAGTTATAATTTAACTTGTCCCAGATAAACAACTCCAATACACAGCGGAATAAACTCCATACGTTCCTGCCTTTCAGCTCGCCTCTTGAGCTCCAGAATGTCCTAACCATAAAATCTGTAATACTCGATCTGACCCAAGCATTACAATGAAGTAACACCCAGGTCAGGATGGAAACCAGCGTGAGTAAACCCCTATAACATGAAATACTAAGGTATAAAACTTAGTTGAAATCCTGGGTAATTCGTACCTCACTACGAGTTCTTATCTTTTTTATGGTCAATACTTATTACAAAACAATATTTAAGAACTACTACTGTTAACCCTATTCTGAATAGCGACCTAACCTGTTGGAGAGCCTAACGACCTAACTAGTTGAGGAGCCAAGCGACCTAACGGATCAACACACAAGCGACCTAACGACCTAATGGTCCAGCGAACTAACGATCTGAAGGCGTAGCGACCTGGTGACCAAAAGATACAGTGACCTAACGACCTAAGGGTCTAACGACCTAACGACCTAAATGCACTAGCAACTCAACAAGTTGCGACCTAGCACCTTCTACTAGCAAACATGACCTCTTCCATTAGGTCGCTCACGACCTAAGCTACATGCCACATCTTCCATTAGGTCGCTCCCGACCTAAACAAACCTAGACAACCTCCTTATGCCGTAGTTCCTTAGGTCGCCACTCCCTCTCCTGCTACTCCTTAGGTCGCCCACGACCTATAACATAGCCAACCAAACCCCTAGGTCGCTCACGACCTACGACCTAACTCCTAGGTCGCCCACGACCTACGACCTAACTCCAAAAATCCCCTATAAATACCATGTCTACTCCAACTGAAAAAGGACTTTTTGGGCTCGTTTTTGGAACGCCTATACTTTGCTGATTTCTTGACTCATCCGACACTTCAAACACAAAAGACACTTCAACGAACTTCAATAAGAGATCTAATACATTCAACATGAATTTGAAGAATTCTCCTACGTCGGAGTTCTATTTTATTTGTCTAAGTTGTGTTGTAATCGGAGATTTTTGTATAAGTTGTAATCAAATCAGCAATAAAGGAGATTAAAGTGGACGTAGGCTTAGCTTGAAACCGAACCACTATAAAACTGTTGTCTCTTTACTGTTTTTTCTGTGACTTTTCTACTTACTTCTAATTCCCGTATTGACGGGTGGTGCTTTCACTTTATTTCTACTTACACCGGAGTGTTAGCGTTCAATTTTAGCATTAACATTTTTGGTGCTTTCACTGAGAAGTTGAACTCAGGGTGTTTTCATCATTGCTTCGTAAAAGTTTGTTGAAAGAATCACTCTCAAAACCAGAAGTCTATCAGAGATTATGGCTCCTGGAAGAAAGCGCAGATCTACTAGACCCGTTGATGTCCATGAGAATACGACCACTTCTCCTTCGTCAAGTCAAGCAGTTCCAAGTGTTGGAATTACACGGGCAGAGTTAGATGGTGCAGTGTCTGGGTTGTATCAGCAAATGGAAGCCCATAACATTTTAATGCTTGATAGGTTGAATGCTTTGCTCGGAGCTAACTGTCAACCAGTTAATCATGAAGAAAACTTTGCTGGTGATGGTCATAATCCTGAAGAGAGGAATATTCCTCAAAAGGCAGCTAGCCCCGCTGAAGAGGCACCTCCCCAGGCTGGAGGATCAAGGCCACATCCGACTCTCCACGAACGTTTGTCCAGGCAAACTTTTGAGAAAATGGCTGAAGTCTGTCCCGCAGAGCCTCTGAACGATGAGGAATATCTCTCAGGAATGGTTCGACAGTTTATGAAAGAAAGTATACAAAGGGAAGAAGATGAAAAGGAATGGGAGTTCGCTCCAAGCAAAACTCCGTTCACCGAAAGGATTCTAAAGGCAGAATTTTCAAGGAAGTTTGTTCCCCCCACCATCCCGGCTTATAAGGGAACAAGCGACCCTAACCAATTCCTATATAAGTATGACCGGCACATGACTTGTGCTAGAGCATCGGATGAGATCAAATGTCGGTACTTTCCGGTATACTTGGAAGGAGTGGCTCTACTCTGGTTCACAAAGCTACCGGTCCGGTCTATAGACCAGTTCTCCGATTTAACTCGGAAGTTTAAAGAACAATTCAGGTTGTATGCTTCAAAGGCGAAGGATATTATGTCATTGTCCAGCCTGGAACAGAATCCTGGAGAATCTATTAGATCTTTCTTAAACCACTTCAACATAGCCTTGGCTGAAGTTGACAATGCAGAGCCACGAATGGTTTTGACATACTTAAATAGGGCTATCGACAAATCGAGTGAGTTTGGAAAATGGTTGAAGTTGAAGGAACCAAACTCGCTTGAGAAATTCTACAAGAAAGCTGATGAGTTCATGCGCTTGGAAAGCCTTTCTGCGCCGGCGAAAGTGGCATTGACAGAGGTTAAGAATAACACTGCTGCTCCTACCAAAAAGGAATCCGGAAGTCAGAAGAGGGAAAATAACAGTGGGAGGAAGTAGAAGGATGTGAAGAAACCTCGCTTCTCAAAGCTTTCATATTTCACTCCTTTAAATGATACTCCGGAGAATATCTTTTTCGCTACCACAGATACCGTAGAATATCCTAAACCACCTATGATAAAGCTTGGGAAAAAGGCTGTTCAAAGTGGGAGGTTTTGTCGGTTTCATAATCAACCTGGTCATGATACTAATGAATGTCGCCTTTTGAAAAGTTTAATTGAAGAGTTGCTGAGAGAGAACAAGCTGCAGCAATATGTTAAGAGAAATAGGAACCACCCAACTTCATCTACTGAGGGCCAGCAACTTCCTGCTCATCCATCTGGCTCGGGTGAGAGGACTACCGCGCATGAATCAGAGAGGCATGTTATTAATGTGATCACGGGAGGTCCTCACCCGGTAGGCAGAAGCTGGGGCGAGATGGAAAGATATGCTCGTGCTTTGAAATATACCCCAGCAGAAGAGAATGTTTTTGTGTTGGAAGACGCTGCACCTTTGAAGCAGCAAAGGACTTTTAATGATGATATTGTGTTCAGGGCCAGGGACTCTGTGGGTGTTGATGCTCCTTCCATGGATCCCTTGGTCATCTCTACAGGCATCGGGCCTGCTATTGTAAGAAGGGTGCTTGTTGATTGCAGCGCCTCTTGCAATATCCTCTTCAAAAAGACATTCGATCAAATGAAGATTCCTATGGCTGATGTTCAGGCTTCATCGCAGAAGATTGCTGGGTTCATTGGGGAACCAAAGCAGCCAATTGGAACTATTGACTTATTTGTTGAACTTGGAGAAGGGCATAAAAAGGTGGTTCGAAAGCAAACTTTTGTGATTGTTGACGGATTTTCTGATTACAATGCCTTCCTAGGTCGACCAACTCTTGCAGCATTCAAAGCAATTATCGCCCCATGGTGCCTCACTATGAAGTTCCCCACGGATAATGGCTTTGGTGTTGTTAAAGGGGATCAGAATGCTGGGCGAGAATGTTATTTGATAGAGTTGCGGGAAGCAAGGAAGAGAGAAATGGGAAAGGATGCGGCAGCTCCACTCCGCAGCAAAGAACCAGCCTTGTAGAAATTACATGGTAGACCCTGCACTGCCGAGCATAGTGGAGCATGAAAAGAAATGGATCCCAGAAAAGCCAGTACAGCAGAGAATAGAGTGGTGCTAGTGGAAGTAACGGTTCCAGTACCTGTTGATCCGAAAGACCCAAACAGGGTGCTAAATGTGGGTTCGCAACTTAATGTGGAGTTTCAGAATATATTGATATCATTTCTGAAAGCAAATTTGGATGTATTCGCTTGGAGTCATGCCGATATGTGTGGAATATCTCCAGAAATCGCAGTACACACTCTGAATATTGATCCGAAATTTACACCTGTATAGCAGAAAAGAAGAACCAGGGTCTAGAGAGGTCAGCAGCATTGAAAGAAGAAGTAGATCGGCTCATGGAGAATGGCTTCATCAGAGAGTCCACTTATCCGAATTGGGTTTCTAATCCGGTGCTGGTTAAAAAAGCAAATGGAAAGTGGAGAGTTTGCATCAATTTTTCAGATTTAAATAGAGCCTGCCCCAAAGACTGCTTCCCGTTACCCAGGATTGATCGGTTGGTGGATGGAACAGCCGCGCATGAAATGTTGTCTTTCATGGATGCTTACTTCGGATATAACCAGATCACGATGCATGACCCATATCAGGAGGACACAAGCTTCATCACCGATGTCGGTCTTTACTGCTACAGAGTCACGCCCTTTGGACTGAAGAATGCGGGGGCAACTTACCAAAGACTTGTTAATGCTATGTTCAAGCCAGAGATTGGCAAAACTATGGAAGTTTACGTTGATGATATGTTAGTGAAACCAAAGAAGGCAGTGGACCATATGGATCACTTGGAAGAGATGTTCGCAGTCCTCCGAAAGTATGGAATGAAACTTAATCCTTTGAAATGTTCATTCGGGGTAGAGCCAGGGAAATTCTTGGGTTTCATTGTGAGTGCTAGGAGCATTGAAGCTAATCCTGCTCAAATCACTGCTCTGAGAGAAGTCAAAGCCCTTAGGACAAAGAAGGAATTGTAGAGCCTCAATGAGAAAGTTGCTGCTTTGAGTTGATTTATTTCCAAGGCCACGGATAAATGCATTCCATTCTTTGATGCTTTGAAGAAAGGAAAGAAAAACTTTGAATGGACTCTGGAATGTCAGAAAGCTTTCGATGAACTAATTTTTCACATGGAAGCGCCTCCAATACTTTCTAAGCCCTGCAACGGTGAAGATCTTTTCATATATTTAGCAGTTTCGTCTCATGCTCTCATTGCAGCATTAGTACGGGAAGATGCAAAAGTTCAACGCCCGGTCTACTACATCAGCAAGAGATTCACTGGGGCAGAGATGAATTATTCAAAGCTAGAAAAACTCGCCTATTGCCTACTGCTAGCTTCCATGAAGTTAAGGCTATACTTTCAAGCTCATCCTATCAAAGTCCTCACTGACCAGCCTCTAAAGCAAGTCCTGTTTCGCCCTGAGACTTCGGGTCGTCTTTTGAAATGGAATATTGAACTCAGCCAATATGATGTCACTTACCATCCCTGAAGAGCAATCAATGGACAAGCTTTAGCAGATTTCATTGCAGAATACACAGATAAAGGTGACAGCGAGGAACAAGTTACTAATGACATCCCGACCCGATGGAAACTATATGTTGATGGCGCAAGAAATGACTATTGTTCTGAAGCTGGGGTCGTGCTTGAAACCCCCGAAGGGCAATCATTGTGCTATGCATTGAGATTGGAATTTCCTTCGACAAATAATGAAGCAGAATATGAAGCTCTTATTGCTGGCTTGAAGATTGCTAAAGAACTCAAGTCAAAGTGTTGTAGATCTTCAGTGATTCACAACTTATTGTATGCCAAGTCAAGAAAGAGTTTCAAACTAAAGGAGGAAATCTGCCTGCTTACTTGTCAAGGGCCTGGGAACTTCTCGATGATCTCGATCATTATACAATAAGTCATATACCCCGGGAAGAGAACATGAAGGCAGATTCTCTCGCAAAGTATGCAAGCACCAGCGAAGCTCAATTACTGAGATTGGTTCCTGTAGAAGTCTTGTCAGCCCCAAGTACTGATGAGATAGATATTGACTGGATCATGACTGTTTCTCAAGAGCAGGAGTCGTGGATGACTCCAATCAAGGAATATCTACGTAACGGCTCCCTTCTAGGAAATTCAAAGGAGCGTCAGAAGCTGTTAAGGAAAGCCTCAAGATATGTAATTCAAGACTTCCGATTGCACAGACGGGGATTCTCAATGCCATTACTCCGATGTGTAACCAAGGAAGAGACTAAGAAAATTGTAGCTGAGGTGCACGGGGGAGAGTGTGGAGATCATTCAGGTGGTCAAACTCTAGCAAAGAAAATTCTCAGCTATGGGTATTTTTGGCCAGACATTAATCGTGATGCTGCTAGCTACGTCCGAAAGTGTGACCGATGCCAGAGATTTGCAAAAATCCCAAGAGCTCCTTCCACCGAGCTAACGCAGATGGTCAGTCCATGGCCATTTGCTATTTGGGGAATAGATCTTATCGGGCCATTACCAACCGCCAAGTCCGGAATCAGATATGCTATTGTTGCTGTTGATTATTTCACTAAATGGGCTGAATCTGAACCATTAGCTACTATTACCTCTAAAAAGATGATAAACTTTGTGACTAAGAATATCATTTGTAGGTATGGTGCGCCTCAAAAGATAATCACAGACAATGGTGCTTAATTCGAAAGTGAAGAGTTCCAAGATTTTTGCAAGCGATTCAAGATCCAAAAAAGCTTTTCAGCAGTGGCTCATCCGCAGGCAAATGGGCAAGTGGAAGCAGTAAACAAAATTATCAAATTAACCATCAAAAAACAGCTGGAAAAAGCAAAAGGTGGTTGGGTCGATAAGCTGCCACTAGCACTATGGGCATATAGAACTACCCACAAAACTGCGACTGGGAACACTCCGTTCTCATTAGCATATGGATCAGAAGCAATGATTCCAGTGGAAATAGAAGTCCCTTCACACAGAAGAATTCATTTCAAACAAGCTGAAAATGAAGAGTTGCAACTTGAAGCACTTGACTTCCTTGATGAAAGAAGGGAAGAGGCTCAACTCAGAGTTGCAGCTTATCAGCAAAGGATTGCCAGACACTTCAATTCCAAAGTTCGCCAATGCAGCTGTGAGATTGGGGATCTAGTTTTGAAAAGGATCATGACAGCAGCAGGAGTGTTTGCGCCAAACTGGGAAGGGCCATATGTCATAGGCAAAAAACGTCTTGATGGCACTTTCAAACTGACAACTGTCGAAGGAGATCCAATTCCAAGAGCTTGGAACAACAAACACTTGCATCCATATTTTACTTAAAAGCTTCGCTTAAATTTGTAAAATGATCATGGATGTATGATTCTTATATTGCAAGCTATTTTAAAACTAGTGCAAATGAATAATAAGAACTATAAAGCGGATGTAGGCCCAGTTCTTGGCCGAACCACTATAAATCTTGTGTTCTCTACTATTATAAAATGCCTGTTTTGTCTCGATATGTAAATACTTTAAATGTATTGCTAAAATGTCGATTTAACATTGTAGGCTCTAAAAACAAAACTTACCCATCATAAGGCCAAGCGATTCCTGAAATCACTCAATAAACAAATGTCAAGCCACAAAAACTCCAGATTTCAAATCCTATATAAGGAGTGCTTCATGAAAACAGTTAGTAATTCCGTTGGACTCGCTTAACAATGAAGTGTACTTCTTTGGATAAGACAAACTACTTGCAAAAGAAAGGAACGTGTGCTTGGAAATGATAACAGAAATCGCTGATGAGCAAATGACAAACAGACAAGGGTGAGCAGACAGAAAACAGCCAAAAAGGATCTCAAAGGTTGGTGGAACCACTGGAGGAGCACCTTCCCAAAACGAAGGCACCAGGACCTTGCTAGCTGATTACGGTCGTTTGTGCAAACGAACATCCGGTTGGATAGCTTGCGTCCGCCCCGTGGATCCACTTAACTGTGAGACACAACCTTCATGGCAAGCCAACCACCGTAAAGACCTCTTCGGAGGCAAAAGGCCTCTTCGGAGGCACAAGCCCTCTTTGGAGGCACAACTCTTCGGAGGTTAAAGCCCTCTAACGAGGCACGCCGAAAAAAGAAAGTTCTCCACTCGGATTGGTGGAATCACCGAGGGCCCTTGTTAACTAGTTGCGATTGTTTGTGCAAATGGCATCCAATTAAGTAACTTGCGTCTGCCCCGTGAATCCATTCAACCATGAGAGAATAACTTCCAAGCAATCAAATAAAGACCTCTTCGGAGGCACAAGCCCTCTTCGGAGGCACTCGCTTTCACCAAAGGCACACACCTGCCCTCTTCGGAGGCAGAAGCCCACTCCCGAGGCACCACAAGACCTCTTCGGAGGCACAAGCCCTCCTCGTAGGCACAAGCCCTCTTCTGAGGCACAAGACCTCTTCGGAGGCACGTCCCAAGAAAAGCATTTTCAAGTGAACGAAGAAAAAAAGCCCTCCAACGAGGCACAACAAGAATAAAAAAGAAGAAGAAGAAAGCCCTCTTCGGAGGCACACTGCAGCTCTCAAGGGAAGATCAATTTCCCCGTCCTGGAAATATTCTTCCCCAGAAGTTGTAGTGCCAATTCAAAGCCTTCTTTGGAAACTCATTTCACTGCGTAGGAGAATCCACTTGTCAAAAAATAAAAGTGACGATCTCCGAAAGTGAAGTGTAAAAACTTTTTCAAACAAAAGAGAGAGAAGACTTCTCCAATACAAGGCACACTCTACTAAAGCAGGGTAACATTTCCTCAAAATGGAAAAATTATTCTCTAAAGAAAGAGTGCAAGCCTTCTCAAAATGGAAGAAGTGTTCTCCAACTTAAGAGTGCAAATCTTCTCAAAACAGAAGAATTGTTCTCCAATTTAAAGAATACAAGTCTTCTCAGAAGAACTGTTCTCCAAAGTTTTATCAAATGAAAGAAATTGCAATAAGTCGTGGTATAGGGGCAATACAATACAATATAGCTACGTTAATAAAAACAATGATTAAGCAACATACCATAAACTTATTGCAATATCACAGTGAAGAAACTTGTGCGAAAATAAGGAATAAATGCATTCACAAATACAGTCAAAAGATTGTACAAATAAAAAGAATCGTTTCATTCCATACTATAAATTTTTTTATACATGTGCAGGTTTCAAAAAGAGCGGGGACCATTGCCCGCACAAATTCCGGTCAATATAAGCCTTTATACACAAACAAAAAGCAAAACAAGAAGGGTAGAACGGGACTCATTATTTCTTCTTCCCGCCACCTTTAGAGCCCTCGCCTGGCCTAATGGTTAACTTTGGGAGCCGGCCTGGATGAGTCGGGGAAGAAGGAGATAGAGGTGCAGCCGGGTCTGATTCCGCCTTCTCTTCGCCAGCAGAAGTGCTTTTCCTTCTCCTCTTTGAAATTGCACGCTTCCCCTCCTTCCTTGAAGAAGACTCACTGCCCGGAGTGATAAGTGTAGACAGTTTTGTGTCGTCATGAAATTGCTCCGGAGTCTTTTCATCTTCTTCAAGTTCCTCAGCCTTCTGCTCTTGCGAAGCGGCCAGGTCATCCAAGCCTTGAAGGGCTTCTATTAATTCTTCTTGCGACCCCGGTTGAGAAGCAAAGGAGGCGTAACTTAAAGAGATGTAGGTGGAACAGTTGGAAGAGGAGAAGTCTGTGCGGCACTTGGCGTTTTCACTACAGAAGAAGAGAAGTTAAAATCAGTATTCCCCGCAAAGAGAGGAGATAGTGGTGCGTCAAGGCTTAGGTAATAATCAAAAAGTTCGTCAAGTTCATGTGAAGTGAACAAGTAATCCACTTGAGCTAAATCAACGTTGAAGTTACCTGGAGAAGTTGGCTTTATCACGTCAACTTCAAAGCCTTGTGCTTCGGCACTCTCTTGAGTGTCATCTCCAGTATGAGTAGTTATTACTTCAATGTCATCTTTGGCAGGAGGCGGAGAATGGGAACTGGAGCCAACGATATCAATGTCAGCCGAAACCGAAGGAAGAATCGGGTCGGTCAAATGTGCCTTCCCTAAATGTTCTCCTTTCGCCGTTCCGGCTCGTTGTTTAGCAAGTTGCTCCTTCCCCTTGGCAAGGGCGACACGTGCATCATCATCAGATAGTGTGCCTCAAGATCTGCTTCAGCATAGCCAGCACCTCCAAGCATATCAAGTGCGGCCTCCCACACTTCGGCCAAAGTAATCTCGTACTTCGGGCCCAAAAACGAAAGGCTACCGTGCCCCACAACACTATGTATGTAAAACTCGAATAAGGTAGAGCTGATGTTGGCCTTGGTCGCTTCATGAGATTCTTCGGCTGCTGCTTTGTGGGCGATAGCTTTATCACGCTCTTTTTCAACTTCAGAAAGTCAGGCTTTTAACATTTCAATTTCCAAGTTCTGGGAGTTGTTTTTTTCTCGTAACCGAGCAACGTCAGTTCAGTAGCTTTCAACAATTCTCTGCTGTGCTTCGAATTTAGCTTCAGCATCTCTTTGCCCGGCATGAGTATCTCTAACCTGTTTTTGAAGCACTTCTTTCTTTTGAGAATAAGAAGTGGATGAAGTGGCAAGCTGTTCTTTGAGTTTCTCAATTTCAGCTTCAAGCTTCTCATTGTAAGCGGCGATACTCTTCATCTCTGCATCATGCTGGTCGAGAGTTTTCTGCCGCTCGGATTTATCGTTTTCCATAGTCAGCATGGCTTCGAGATTTGCGTGGTTTACTCTTTGAAGCTCATCAACAAGTTTTTGCCACCAGACATTCTCTCAATATCGCGTTTGACAACATTAAGATTTTGCAACATAGCTTGCTTGTCGATTGGGACCAAATCAAGATCAAAACGCACTCCTTTTAAGCACCAGTGCGGAAACCGGCTTTGAAGAATAGCCGAACCCTGTTCAACTTGATACGAAGTCCTACTGATGATCGTTTGAATATCAGCTCTTTGAAGGGCAGGAGAGATGGAAGGGATTTCGAAAGAGATGGGAATAGCTGGCTTTTCAGAAATTGCAGACTCCGGCATTTCACTAAGCTTGGCCCGTTTACTTGGATCTTCAGCGATGTGACTTTTCCCTTTGTCATCATGAGATTTTCTTTTGTGGGAATCGTCACCTCTCTGGGAAGAATCATGTCGTTCATCCCTTCTCTCATAATGCTCTTCATAAGCCCGCCTCTCGCGAGCTTTTCTTGCGTCTCTTTCTTCATTAGTTTCCATCGGGGCAAGAAGATACCACTTGGGATCATAAGAGTCGCGCCTTCCATAGCACTGAAAATCATCATAGTAAGAGCTGCTACGTCCCATTGGAGAACCTGAAAATGAAGAACAGACAAGTTCAGAAATCTTAAAAGTAAAGAAGTTAAGTGCATGAACTTGCTAAAATTCTAAGTGTGTGTGGCGTGTGAACTACGCGCGTCAAACTACAAACCACTCTTCGACTTAAAAGTTATCTCTTGGGTTGATGGAGTTGTTTGCAAAAATGATGTCACTTCAACCGCTGGAGAAGCAAGTTTAGAAGCGGTAGAATCATCCTTGAAGAGTTCATGTGATGTAACCATCAAGTCGCTCAATCCCTCAAAAGTTTCATCACCACCATGCCTAGCGGGACTCTTTCTCTAAGCTCCTGCATCAGCCACCTTCCCGGAATGTTGAGAAGCTTCCTCTTCTTCGATAACCGGGGAAGTGAAAAATTTGCCGGATGACCCCGCAACGTCAACGGAAGCAGAACATTTCACCAATGAAGCCTCGGCAGTAGGTTCCTTCGGTGTAAGCTCTCCAGCGGAAACTGGAGCATCTGGAGTCTCTGTTTGAGAACCAGGGGCATCATGAAGCTGAGTAGATCGAGAAGAATGCAAAAGTCCAAATTGATGCAAAAATTCGTCCTTAAGCAAAAATTTGATGCTTCTCCCCTCAGCCTCCACAGCATTTAGTCTTTCAAAAGTCGGCTTATGGCTGGAATCTTTAGAAGGAGGAGGAAGTGCTGTAAAAATAAAGAATGAAATCAGCACTTAACAACTTGGACTGTGGAAAGTTCAAAAACGGAAAGAACGGAGATAAGCAAGCTCACTTCCTACTCTCCATATGCTATAGAATCCTGGGGGAAACGGATGAAGAAAAATTGATTCAGTGGGCGCTTTCGGGAAGATCAGTGATCAATTTACGATTCCTTGCGCTTCTCATAAGTACTATAGAGGGATGATCTTTATTCTTCGCAAATATGCATAAGTAACAAATTTCTTCAAAGCTTAGAAGACGGTCGAGTGTCCTCCTGAACAGTACACATAGTCCCATCAAGATGGCGTAGCCATTGGGGTGCAACTGGAAGGGAGAGATAGTCAACCGGAGAAGGAGTTGTCGAAGAAACTCATTAAATGGAGGAATGACTCCACTCGAGCACATCTGACGATTAACTGCGATGAAACCAAGAGGTGGCCTGTCAGCAGTATCGTTTACCCCAGGAAGCAAAGCATCAGCCTCGGCAATACCAAACTGGATACATAGTTGATTGAACACCCGTTGATTCAGAGTAGTCGGAGTTCTTTCCGGGGGATCATCCAAGGGGTTAGCTATTGGAAAGACTTCTTAGGCTTGCTCTACTATCTCTTCTTGAGAAGTCATTCTACACAAGGAACTGGTTATTCAAATGTGAAGGTGCACATTTCCTAAATGAGTGAGGTGTTGTGCAAAACTAGTAACATGACAAACAGATGTGACTGAAATTAAACTAATAGGAATTTGTCGATTATAAAGTTTCAGGGCTTGTTATTTTAGGTCCAAGTACAAGTGCAGTTTTGATGCAAACAGATTAGCTTTAGTTGATTAATTTTGCTTTGCATTAATACTTCACTTTAATTTATTGATTCATAGCACTTCATTCATATAATTTCTTTAAGTTGATTATTCTTTATCGACTAATCTGTCATTCGATGTGGGCAGTCAGTGGCAGTATATTCGCCCTAGTTTTCTGCAAATGTTGTATTTAACAGGTTGTTAGCATTAAAAGTTAATATAATCTGTAAAGAAGTGCAACAAGTTCAGGCAGTTTATCTCAACATTTCAAGTTAAAAATTCAGTTAAATGCTGTCCAATTTTAACAAGTGGTCAAGCTCAAATGACTTGGCATAGGTTGAAGATCCTTAAAGTTGCATTGTTCAAGTCAAAAAGTTCACCAGTATCATGTTTCCACAAGTTAAAAGTTATGACACAAGTTAAAGCTTCAGGTCAAGGTAGTGCTAATTTGGCTAAGTCATAGGTCGCTCGCGACCTAAAAAGTTAGGTCGAAAACGGTTTAAGTCACGAGGGGTAGGTCGCGGATATGTTAGGTCGTGAATTTGTTCGATCGTGAATCTGTTAAGTCGCAAGAAGCAACTCGGCAATGAAAAGCCATCTCCCATCAAAACCCTTATGTCTCGCTCTCCATTCACACGTTGCCACGTGTCCACCTCCCTCGCTTCACCAGAAGTGTCGAACATGGCCTAAAATCCAATAACCCGTTAACCTAAAACCTCATCATCATCACCTTCAAATTTCTAGAAACTCCATAAAACCTTAGGACGATTCGTTTCTACAGCAGTTGCTAACGACTTGACAAGAACCGAAGGGCAAATCCGAGTGCAATTTTGTAACATAACAATAAAAATCGTATGGGGATGATTATGGGGAATCGGTTGCAAATGTGGCGAATGAGTGCTCGAGATTACCTGAATTCACTGATGGAGTTAACGATTGGAGATGTAAAAGGAGAAGATTTCGTGCTAAGGCTCTGAGCTCTGGTGTATCAATGGCGGCAGAGGCAAGCAATTCGGTGAAGAAGAAGAAGAAGCAGCTAACGGCTTATATAAGAGAAAGATCAAAGGATGAATCAGCATACAAGTTAACAAGCTTATTAAGGTCGCTAACGACCTAGCGAAGTTAGATCGAAGCATACGACCTATGACATAGGCGTATACTTCGAGGGGCAAGTGTTAACCCTATCCTGAATAACGACCTAACCTATTGGAGAGCCTAACGACCTAACTAGCGAAGGAGCCAAGCGACCTAACGGATCAACACACAAGCGACCTAACGACCTAATGGTCCAGCGACCTAACGATCTAAAGGCGTAGCGACCTAGTGACCAAAAGATACAACGACCTAATGACCTAAGGGTCTAACAACCTAAAGGTCTAACGACCTAACGACCTAAAAGCACTAGCAACTTAACAAGTTGCGACCTAGCACCTTCTACTAGCAAACATGACCTCTTCCATTAGGTCACTCACGACCTAAGCTACATGCCGCATCTTCCATTAGGTCGCTTCCGACCTAAACAAACCCAGACAACCTCCTTATACCGTAGTTCCTTAGGTCGCCACTCCCTCTCCTGCTACTCTTTAGGTCGCCCATGACCTATAACATAGCCAACCAAACCCCTAGGTCGCTCACGACCTACGACCTAACTCCTAGGTCGCCCACGACCTACGACCTAACTCCAGAAATCCCGTATAAATACCATGCTTACTCCAACTGAAAAAGGACTTTTTGGGCTCGTTTCTGGAATGCCTATACTCTGTTGATTTCTCGACTCATCCGACACTTCAAACACAAAAGACACTTCAACGAACTTCAAGAAGAGATCTAATACATTCAACATGAATTTGAAGAATTCTCCTACGTCGGAGTTCTAGTTTATTTGTCTAAGTGGTGTTGTAATCGGAGATTGTTGTATAAGTTGTAATCGAATCAGCAATAAAGGAAATTAAAGTGGACGTAGGCTTAGCTTGAAGCCGAACCACTATAAAACGGTTGTCTCTTTACTATTTTTTCTGTGACTTTTCTACTTACTTCTAATTCCCATATTGACGGGTGGTGCTTTCACTTTATCTCTACTTACACCGGGGTGTTAGCGTTCAATTTTAATGTTAACAACTACTTAGTTAAATGGCTATGCTACTTGATTTATTTCAGTCCAGCCTATTTGATTCTAAACTAAAATCTATAATGAATTATTGTAGATTACAAATCGAAGTGGTTTCGGGTATTTGCTTATACCCGACCCCGGTCTCTTTGAATACAATGTCATTATTTATCCAAGTTGTTTTAGTGTATACAATTAGATTTTAAATACAGGGTGTCACATTTACACAGCAATTCATTATCAATAGATAACCCACATTATCACAGTTTAACCCAGCATATCATACCTCAAAAACATCACAATTTATCAGATTAGAGACATTAATACAAACATTCAACACAATTTATTCATCCATAAGCAAGATTAATTTGTCACCCAATCTAATTAATTTAATGAACACAAAATAAATTAATTACCTTAAAATCCTGCTTAATTGACATTAATCAAACCAATTAATTATTCTTTAATCATTTAATCATTCACATAATTAATTAACCTTTAATTACTTACATAAATTAATTATACTTAGGTAATTTCATATAATTATCCTTTAATTACTTAAGTTTATTAATTAACCATTAATTACTTAAGCCCTTAATTAATCTAAGATAAATCATTATCTTAATTAATTACTTAATTATCATTTAGTTTATTTAATAGACCTAGGAATTTATTTGTCATTAACATATGAATTAACTTAAGACCTTTAAGTTAACTAATAATTAAAAACATCTGCCTTCTTTAATTAACTACTTAATTATACTATTCAAATTTATTTAAATAAACTTAATAATTAATTAAAAAAGGACATATAATAAATAACTTAAACTTGATTAATTTAAAATAATTATTTCAAACCTTTAACTAACCCCAAAAATTAAAGAAAACATTTATTATAAAAATTTAGTTAAGAAAATTGTTCCAAAACTTGTTTTATTTCAACCTTTAATGTAATAATTAGATTTAATTGAAGAATTAAATCAATAATTTAATATGTGAAAATACAGAAAAAATTGAAAATTGAGTTAAATATGATTGAAAATGATTCGTAAAATTTTATTTTATCATATTGGAGTTAGAATGATGTTGTAGAACTTTTAAAACCAAACTAAAAGTTAATTTGTGAAAATTGAATATTTTAATATTTAATCGACTAGTGAAATTAGCCCTTTTTCGAACAGTCTCAGAATTGGACGAAACTAGTTCCATTGGATCCGTAATAGTTTGTTATTATCGGATTTCAGTTTTCATAGCAATCGGAGTTATCGTTTGATCGTGGCAGCTCGAAACGCATCGTAATTGTTTTAACATTAATTTGGCGAGTTAAAATAGCCATTTTTCAAACAGTCTCGGATTACGACGAAACAAGTTTCATCGGATCCGTAATGTGAAATTATTGTATGGTTTCAAATTTCGTGTCAATTGGATTTACCGTTTGTCCGGGGCAAGCTAAAACGCCTAGAACATCGTTTAACCGATTTAATTTTAAATTGAACGTTTGTTGCCATAACTCGCACAGATGACCGAATTAGCTCCCGAAACACGTTCCATTGTGTTCGGAATGTGGGGTAAACCTTAGAAACGCCAGCCGCCACGCTTCGTTTGGAGTTCGGAAAATCCGGGATGAATAGTGTCGTTGAAATTTTCTATATAAGCCTCCTTATTTCTCATTTTTGCAAAGAAATTAAACCCTAGGTCAAAACTCAAAGCCGCAGCCTGTGCTATATTCAATGGCCAAAAAATAATCATCTTCTCCTCCTCTTTTCTTCAAATCCGTGCAACGATTCAAGAAACTTTCTACATGAAAGTTGTAGACGACAATGAGATCTTGATATCCAACGGTCATGATCGTAATTAGGGCAGTAGATTGGCGACAATCGTCGCTCAAAGTCATCACGGTCGGCCTCGAATTTCATGCTAGATGTAGGGCCGAGTTCATCATGGTTGTGGCCGAGTGTAGCTAGCTGGATGCTCGTTCAAATGGCGTCGTTTGATCGAGTGGAAGTCGTTATCTAAGTCGCGAGAATTAACCCTAATTTGAGCATATGGGTTCGGCCTTTTGTTCGTTGCCTGGGGGAAAACACGTGTGAGATGGAAGAAGGTGATGGGCGGCCTGGATGTTGCAGAGAAGAATTATGAACGGTAATGATTCTGTAGGGTTAAAAATTAAAAAGAATTTGTAAATTTAGTTTATATAAATTCGTGTAACTTTGAAAATTCGTATCTTTTTCATATGAGGTCGAAAACGCGCGAAACCAGTTGCGTTGGAATCGTATGGACGAGCACTACGCTATGGAAATGGATTGGAGTCGTTTGGAGCTAGTGAGAATTTCGGGTAAAATTAAACGTCCGTTTAATTTTATTTGAAATAAATCGCTGAAACGAAATTGAAATCAAGGTGAGAACTTCTCACTCAATCGAATCGGTTTCGATTTTAATTTTAAATAGTTAGATTTAAAATTCTTGAATGTATGTTTGAATGATGATTGTATCTATTGATTGTTAAAATAGACATTATGCGCCGTTAGTAAGCGGATGTTATTTATTAAAAACATATACCGCGAATATTTCATAAACAGTGAAATTGGTATTATTTATGTACTTGGAATTGATTTCCCGTAGTATATAGCAGATGAGACCCTATTACGCCGTCTATTAAGCAGATAATATTTTAAATTCCATATACAGCGATAATTTCGTACTGGAACGGAATTGGTATTGTGCTAACATCTTTAGATGCAGGAAAACAGGTTGGAGGGATCCAACTGGATTCCTCAACAGTATTTATTTGATTTTGGATATTTTGATATTTGATTGATTATCATATCGATATATGATGTCGTTGTTGTCGTGATTGACTATTTGGAATGTAGCATCATTGGCCAAATTTTGGAATTTTAAAAGGATTTTAAAGTGATTTTTGAAAGTATATGTTTATAAAATATTTTTGGAATCGATCCATTTTAAATAAATAACGTTATAATTTTAATGTTATAAAAATTATGATTTGTGAGAAATATGGTTAAAAGTTGATTTTTGAAAATATGGGGTTAACGATTTTATGAAATTTGATTATTTATAAATCAAAATGGTGAAATTACAAAGGAGTTTAAAGATGTTTTAAAATAATAGTATAAATTGATTAATATAAGAGATTTATAAATTGATATTTATAAATTAAAGTATTGGAATTATAAAACGAGTTTTTATAAGTGTTAGAATGAATTGTGAATGAATTTCATAAATGAATGAAATTTATAGAATTATAAACGGTTAAGTTGTAAATGGAATTTTATAAGCAGTAGGTTTATAAAATTTGTAAAGTTATTAAAAGAATAGATTGGGCAAATAAATGAATCTTATAAGTTATAAGATTTATAATTTGGGAAGTTTAAAAAGAACGATTTTATAAACAAATAAATTATAAGTATTTAACTTATAATATGGACTTTCGGTATATAATTGAGTTATAAATTGAATAGGTAAACAAAGGGAACTTATAAAAGGAAGTTGTTATAAAATAAATAGAAATGGAATTTATAAACATTGTTTTATAAATTCGCAACGACTTATTTTGATAAGTAAATTGTTGTAACTTATTAATGGAGTTATATTCACGCTTTATACAGTGAATAATCCTTTAAAATAAAATGAATAGAAAGGAAGAAATTGGTTAACAAGGTATATTCACGTTTTTGAAAATTGAATAATATGTTAAAGAAAATGTTTTGGATGTGATGTTTTAAATAGAATTAAAACGATCTAACGATGTTTTAAAATGTGTTAAGATTCGAAACCATAGATTTCAACATTCATTGTTGAAATAGACGTTTTCGAGAAATCGAAGGAAATGGTGGACTATAACACTGTTGTTATAGTAAATGATTTCTGAAAGGAAATGTTTTGTTTAGTATTGGGATTTATATATCTTTTTTAATTTAGAATCCCTATACTAGTGATTTTGGGACGTCGTAACGATGTTTTACGCAACATTCGTTTTGGCCCAAATAAATATGTTTAAGAGAATGATTTTCTTAAAGAATGAAATATATACTTAATTTAGATTTAAGTATATTGAATATTTTCCAAGTGTAGAAAATAAAAAGATTTGTGAATTACTTATTAAATAAGTATGGAAATGTTTTCCAATATGAAGTGAATATTTTGAGAATTTATCCTTTTGAAGATAAATTGAAAATGAATAATTGAAGTCGTATATTCGTAGATATTTTTGAATGTAAATTCACTATGGAATTTATAAAAGGAAGGGGAATTTGTCTAAAAATAAATATTGATTTATTTTTGAGGTATTGAAATTTTATATCTTTTAAAGATATTTTTAGGAAATGAATAATTTGGAAAATTATTTGGAATCTGGTGATGTTGTGCATATCCCTAGATAGTTCAATAACCGACTATCAATATTTACCTTTGAATGGGTATTTGTTGTGATTTGTTTGAATTTGAATGTCACACTTATTTTTGAATAAGCGCTCACTATTCGGGTTAGTCGGGAAAGGACCATGGGGTCGTATAACCCATTCCGAATATGTGATACGTCGTTATGAATTGCATTTGAAGACCGAATATTTTCAAAAGCGAAAGGACAACTCGTTGATTGTCTTTGCACTGAGTAGCTACGGTATAGAGACTCCATATGTGATGGGAAGTCCGAACGTGATTAGTGAATATCCGAATTGCAAGGACTTCTTTGTAAGTGCCTTCGGTTCTGTTCGAGCCCGGAACAGACTTGTATGGATAGTATGTCTGACATTACAAATTGAGATATAAAGCTGATTTTTTTCAAATATGTTTCTATTAGTGGCGGAGAATTTATTCTCTTAGCTTAACACCCTTCTCTGAGACGTACGAGCTCAGAGGTTATGTAGTTGAAGGTTATCAGCAATATATTCCCAATTTGGTAACGTGACATGCTGAGTGTTGCTGTGAAATGATCATTGTTTGATCATTTGTGATATGATCATTTGTTTGATCACTTATCTTTGTGATCATTTCTATGATCATTTGTTGACCCAAAGCACGGCTTTTGTATAAAGCATGGCTTTGTGGACGAGACTTCGTCGAGCCTCACACCCCGGAATGGTCAAAACAGGAAAGATGCAGCAAGGTTATTGGGAGTAGCGCCTCTTAGGGTATGTGCATTTCCTTCTAGAAAAGGGTGGTATCATGGTATGTAGCCCAGATACTTACTCATGTTGAAACACTTTATTATTTTGGTGTGATGTTGGTTACAAGCGCTCGGATAAAGGTCCCAAAGGACCGGGGGATGGCATACTCGTGTCAGTAGTTACCCAGTTAGGGGTAACCCGGCCTTGTGTTGGCAGAGATCCGATTTGGTTCTCAGGGACGTCCTTCCAGAGGCGTTCTCATGAGGCAATGGGAAGTTCCTTGGCCTGACCATTTGTTGGAAATCCAAAAAAACAATACGAGACTTGTACGGTTTTAGTTGTAGAACCTGCTTCCTCGGGAGGTAGCTATAGCAGGCATAATATAATGGTACCTATGCTAGCTAAGATTTATATTCTACTTTCGAAATGATTTACCCTGCACTATGCATTAATAATAATATCAAATGTTTCTTTTTAATGCGTATCAAGCATCTTTGACTATCATAAGGAGAAATCTCCTCCAAGTCTGCGTTTGCATTGTGTGTGTGGTGGGAGGTCTTATGGTAGTCTCATTTTTAAAAGCATTGCGAATTGACTTTAAAAATATTCCTCTATTTTGATTTTAAAGATAAATAAACTGTTTTGATTTCTCACACCAGTCACATGACTGACTCGGAGTTTATTGTTTTCATTCCTAAACTCTGGGTGCCCACCAATTTCCACACGGGCAGTCAAGAGACAGGTTTATCAGGATATTCTGGAATTCAGGAGTTGCTGGAGGCAAGATGGATGGCATGGCATATAGTATTTTTTTTCCACTGTTTGTTGTTGTACACTCTGATGTAATGTAATGTAATGTATAAAATGTAATAACTGATATTGTTCTTTTTTTAAAGATTATTCATTTATTTATTATATGTTGTTCCGCTGCGATTGTGAGATTCTGATGTTGTTCTGTTGTTGTTTTCTTTCTGTTTTATTCTATCTTTTCTCTCTTCTTCTACCTTTTCTTCTTCTTTAACCCTAACATTTCGGTTTTTCGGCAACGAAAAATCGCAAAAGTTACATTTGGTATCAGAGCATATGGTTAAGCGACAACCATGGCTCTGTTGGGTATTACTCATTAGAGATAGAGCCAGTAGTACTCTAGAATGAGTTTGAGTGTAATAATAGCTATGAGAGCGTAATTGTTAGTGAATATGAAATTGTTTTATATTGTGATGATTGGTTTGTTGAGTAGTATATGGATTCAGGTTAATACGAGTAATTAACGTTGTTGATAGGGATCTCTAAACACTTGTACAGAAAAATTCGACACAATATTGTTTTAAAATGGGTAAATGAAATAATTTTACCTTGATTATATTTTATATATAAAGGAATAATTTTTCAGAATTATTAAAGTGTATATAAGTTGATTGTTTAGTTGTTTGAATAATCTAAATAAGAGAATAATTGTATAAGCAAATGAATTATAAGAATTGAGTTATAATTAATGTGATTTACAATTGTGAAATACTTATATATACATAAGAAGTGAAACTATATGAATATATTTATGAATATGAGTTGTAAATAAAAATGAATTTAAAGTTAAATGGAAATTAACTTAGAATTGGAATCTGAATTGATTTATAAGTGGGAATTTAAGTTATGTAAAACCAAGTGATGTTTGTAAAATGAAATATAACTTAAGAGATGTTGAATGAAGTTGATTTTGGTATCAAAGTAAATTATTAAAGTTAAGTGATAGATGTGAACTTGAGTTATGTAATGAAATTCAACTTTTGTAATTGAATTGAATGAATGGACTGAATGTAAATTAAGTTGATATATGATTGTTAGTTGATTATATATAATTCATTAAGTATTAATGAAATTGAAAGCTAAAGTAATTGAAATCAATTGGAAGTTAAGTGAATCTTAAATAGAATTGAATTTGATTTGGAAGTGAACCAACTTGAATATGAATTAGTGAATATAAACTAATTGAAAATGAATGTTAGTAAAAATATCCACTATTAATGAATCAAATGTGATTTAAATTGAGAACCCATTTCATTGAATATTAATGAGAATATGAATGAATATTTATTAGTTATGGATGATAGTTGGTTGATGGTTGAACATATTGCTTTTACTACATTTGCTATGTTGGCATATATAGTAATTATACTGCTATATGTTGTATATCGATACTATTGTCTATATACATGTTTCTCATCTGTTTGTTGAGTGTTTAGTAGGTGCGGATCGCGTTTGCTTCGCATTTGGAGCTCGCTTTAGTGCTATATTAGCCGTATACGCTCGCTAATAATAAATAAGGTACATATCTCGGATTAAATATCGTACTTTTGCACTTTTTCCCTGCGGGATGCCTCATCATTTGATGAGATGTATATTTGTGATATATATACTGTCATTTTTTTTGGATCGAGCCCCGCAAAGGAGACTCTGGCGAATTTTTCCAAAAATTTAAGGCGTTAGAATATTTTTGAGAAAAAAATTAGAAAATTTTTAAAACTTTAACTTTCATTTTGGAGTTGAAAGTTAAACAATAGTAGTTGTTTTTAAAAAGATAACTAAGTATGATTTGAAAACTTAGTAAAGTTATTGTCAGAAATTTAACTATGAATTTTGGGAAAGTTAACAGATTCTGTAATTTTTCTTACTTGGTAATTTCGAGGACGAAATTCTTTTAAGGGGGAAGTATGTAACGACCCACAATTTTTATTAATTAAAATTTGTATATTTAATTAATTTTAAATATAAATAAGTGAAATTTATAAGTCAAATAAATTTTATTTCGAATAATTAGATTTAATTGAAGAATTAAATCAATAATTTAATATGTGAAAATACAGAAAAAATTGAAAATTGAGTTAAATATGATTGAAAATGATTTGTAAAATTTTATTTTATCATATTGGAGTTAGAATGATGTTATAGAACTTTTAAAACCAAATTAAAAGTTAATTTGTGAAAATTGAATATTTTAATATTTAATCGACTAGTGAAATTAGCCGTTTTTCGAACAGTCTCAGAATTGGACGAAACTAGTTCCATTGGATCCGTAATAGTTTGTTATTATCAGATTTCCATTTCTCATTTTTGCAAAGAAATTAAACCCTAGGTCAAAACTCACAGCCGTCGCCTGTGCTATATTCAATGGCCGAAAAACAATCATCTTCTCCTCCTCTTTTCTTCAAATCCATGCAACGATTCAAGAAACTTTCTACATGAAAGTTGTAGACGACAATGAGATCTTGATATCCAACGGTCATGATCGTAATTAGGGCAGTAGATTGGCGACAATCGTCGCTCAAAGTCATCACGGTCGGCCTCGAATTTCATGCTAGATGTAGGGCCGAGTTCATCATGGTTGTGGCCGAGTATAGCTAGCTGGATGCTCGTTCAAATGGAGTCGTTTGATCGAGATGGAAGTCGTTATCTAAGTCGCGAGAATTAACCCTAATTTGAGCGTGTGGGTTCGGCCTTTTGTTCGTTGCCTAGGGGCAAACGCGCATGAGATGGAAGAAGGTGATGGGCAGCCTGGATGTTGCAGAGAAGAATTATGAACAGTGATGATTCTGTAGGGTTAAAAATTAAAAAGAAATTGTAAATTTAGTTTATATAAATTTGTGTAACTTTGAAAATTCGTGTCTTTTTCATACGAGGTCGAAAACGCGCGAAACCAGTTGCGTTGGAATCGTATGGACGAGCACTACACTATGGAATTGGATTGGAGTCGTTTGGAGCTAGTGAGAATTTTGGGTAAAATTAAACATCCGTTTAACTTTATTCGAAATAAATCGCTGAAACGAAATTGAAATCAAGGTGAGAACTTCTCACTCAATCGAATCGGTTTCGATTTTAATTTTAAATAGTTAGATTTAAAATTCTTGAATGTATGTTTGAATGATGATTGTATCTATTGATTGTTAAAATAGACATTATGCGCCGTTAGTAAGCGGATGTTATTTATTAAAAACATTGTTTGCGCAAAAAAGGGCAAACACCTCAAAGTCGTACAATTTAGTTGATTATATGTTGTTCTTAGCGATTTGGGTGATTTATGCAAATATGTAAAAAACAAGGACTAAACTGTAAAAGACACACAGATTTATAGTGGTTCGGCCAGAACGTGCCTACGTCCACTTTATATGTTATTCTCCTTTTTTCTTCATATTACAAGTACAAAGCTTGATTACAAGTAACTGAAAGTTGTTTGAAAGTTCTATCCGTGCTTGAGCTCTCAAACTTGTCTGCCATTATTGTACCCCTGCCCCTTTATTTATATAGTGAGGCTGGGGGTAGAGGTCTTGGATGTATATAGTTGCTGGTGGACCTAGGCTGATGCAATCTGGACTGGCAACTTTGGTTCGGCAAGGGCTTGGTTCGGTAGTTCATGGAAGTGGAGTTGGTCCAGTGGGACGTTTGTTCGGTGAAGGTGTATCCGGTGGTGAGTGGATGGAGCTTGGTTCGGCTATGTAGGGAGTGGTGTTGGACCGGTAGGGCTTTGGTCCGGTGGTAGGAGTATGGTGGTTCGGCAAGGGCTCGTATACTTTGGTTCGGCAGTGGCTAAGGTCTGGTTCGGTGGAAGATGGAGAAGCTTTTGGACCGGTGGTGCCTTCCTCCTAGATCGGTGGTGTGTAGTAGGTGGAGTGCCGAATGAACTATGCCGAATGAGATATGTGATGTACTACCGAATGAATCTTTAAGCCTTTGATACCGAATGGACTTTTATATTTGAGTCATGAGTGAAACCCCAGACTTATATACGCTTGCTGGCTGCTTCTTCTTGGTTCGGTCATGGTGGAAACGCACACAACATTGATATTCCAGTTTTGACCAAAAATGGGATAACACTTTGCCCCCCAAAACATGCCTTGCGATAGGAAGGCGTGTTTTGTAATGCCATGAGCTGGATGTTCATATCCTGTTGACAACCTGTAAAGAGCTTGACATTTTATATGGCCCCAAATGACGACCGTTCGGGATCGAGCTATTTGGGATGAAGCACGACCGTTCATGGTCAAGCGCCTAACTTCAAATGACGACCGTTCGCGATCGAGTCATTTGAGGTGAAGTGCGACCGTTCGCGGTCAAGCGTCTAAATCCATGCGACGATCATTCGAGATCGAGTCATTTGCGGTGGAATGTGATCGTTCACGGTCAAGCGCCTAACTTCAAGTGACGATCGTTCGGGATCGAGCCATTCGAGGTGAAGTGCGACCGAGCCCGGTCAGAGGGCGGACCTCTAATGGCGACCGTTCGCGATCAAGCCACTTGGGGTGAAATGTGACCGTTCACGGCCGGCGCCATTCACGGCAAAAGATGAAATGGGACCGTTCGCGGTCAAGCGCCTTACTTCGGATGACGATCGTTCGAGATCGAGCCATTCGTGGTAAGGTGCGACTGTTGGCGGTCAGGGGGTGGACCTCAAATGGCGACCTTTCGCGATCGAGCCATTTGTGGCGAGATGAGTTGTGCCGTTCGAGGCGAGTTTGTGACTGTTCGAAGTGGGGTGCCGTTCGAGGCGAATTGTGACCGTTCGCGATCGGGTGCCGTACGAGGCGAGTTGTGACTGTTCGAAGTCGGGTGCCGTTCGAGGCGAGTTGTGACTGTTCGAAGTCGGGTGCCGTTCGAGGAAAATTGTGTGTGCCCGGGGGGGACTTAATATTATCAGTGTCGGAGTTATTGTTTGGGGGAGTCTCCGAATCAAAGACTTCGGCAGTTTGCTGCCATGCAAGAGGTGCTCGTGGACCGTTCGCGATCCAACGGGCATACAAGTAAATTTTTCCATGGAATTGTAAATGTTAAAGCAATAATCATATGAACCTTACGGCATAAATGTCCAAACAGGAAGAATTTAAATGTTCAAATCAAAATCAAAGCAAGAAGCAGAATGAAGATGTCAAAGCGCAAACTCTTACTATAACGCGGTTGGTAGTCATTCAGAGCATGCCTATGGATCGTGCGCGATCGCTCACATGTGTAAATGATTTAACTGCGTTAGTGAGAGGTTTACAACTTGTTCATCGTTATTTTAATCAAGCAATCAATGGATAATCAAACGGTGCCCCGATCCAGGGTCACCTCTAGTCGATGTAGACGGTGGTCGCTCTGGCTCCACTGCTGGAGTTCGCCTCCTCACATACTAAGGAGCATACCGTTCCTGATATGCCCTTCCACCTCGTCCTTCAAATACCTAAAATCATTAGTGTTATGACCGTTTAATTCATGGAATACACAAAACTTATCTGATTTTCTTTCGTCAGAGGTTGGGTCCCTTCATATTGGTCTACGATACGAAACATGCTCCTTGGTATCCTGATAAATTCGTTCCAGACTCTCATTCAGCTCAGTATGAGTGGTGAATCGCGGCTCCCTCCGTTGCTGCTTTGTCCTGTCATCATTATCCTCAGCCTTTCTCTTTCCTTTGCTAGTCTCTGCACCCTTTCCAGGTGGGTTTTCGCACTTGATTGCGTAAACGTCATCTTCTTCCTCTCTTTCTGCACTAGCATCTTCCAAACGCAGAAACTTTTCAGCCTCATGATAGAACTCTCCCAGATTCATAGGCGGGTCCTTGGTTAATGAATTCTTGAACTCTGTACTATCAGCTATTCCAGATACAGCCGCCATCATGACCATAGATGGATCTGGTGGATCCACAGATGATGCCGCCGCATTAAATCGCGTTAGAAAGCTCCTCAAAGTCTCTCCAGTTTTCTGCTTCAAGGTTACCAAAGTCATCACATTCTTGGGTCTCGCAATATGAACCCTGAATTGCCTCATGAATCTCTCAGTTAAATCTGCCCACGTTCCTATGGAGCCGCTCTCCAGTTGCCTAAACCATAACGCTGCAATGTCCGTCAAATACAGTGGAAAGCACCGGGCCATGATCTCCTGGGATGCCCCCAGCACTTCCATGTGCCTCATATACTTAGTAAGATGGACCGCAGGGTCTGTCCTCCCATCGTACATCTCTACTGATGGTAGCTTGAATTCTGGTGGGTTCCTAGCCATCCTAATCGCAGAAGAAAAAGGACTTCTGTTTACATCTTCCAAGTCTCTGTTTACTAAACCGCCTCTCATAGCTCTTCTAACCATTTCTGCTAATCTGTCATTGTCTCCAAGCTGTAGTCCTCGTTCACTGCCTTCGACCTGCCCCCCGAGTCCGCGGGAGTTTTCATGTGTATGCCTCCCTGGCTGAACGTTCATTCCTCTATTGCTACCAGGTGGCTCGGATGCCCCCATCTCTCTTCCCGGGGTCGGATCAACATGCTCTACGTGAGTGCCCCCTAGCTCTGGTGCTACGCCAGATGGTCCTGCTCCGTTCTGAACTCCAGTTGCTCCTTGGTTTTGTGCTCCAAGTTGCCCAATTTGCTGAAGCAAGTTCTGGATCATCTCTTCTTGTCTTCTCATCATAGCCTCCATCTCATCCCTGGTGATGAAGGCTGAAGCTTGGTTTACTCCTGAGGAAGCCTCTTGACTCCCTTCCTGTTGACTCTGCTCTGGCCTTAGCCTTCTGCTTGATTGTCTTGCCATGACTCTTCCAATCTGAATCTCTAAACTCTCAAATTCAACTTCCAAGCGGTAGGTCCCTGAGTTCAATTCTCAGTGAAAGCACCAAAAATGTTTGCGCAAAAAATGGCCAAACACCTCAAAGTCGTACGATTTAGTTGATTATATGTTGTTCTTAGCGATTTGGGTGATTTATGCAAATATGTAAAAAACAAGGACTAAACTGTAAAAGACACATAGATTTATAGTGGTTCGGCCAGAACGTGCCTACGTCCACTTTATATGTTATTCTCCTTTTTTCTTCAGATTACAAGTACAAAGCTTGATTACAAGTAACTGAAAGTTGTTTGAAAGTTCTATCCGTGCTTGAGCTCTCAAACTTGTCTGCCATTGTTGTACCCCTGCCCCTCAATTTATAGAGTGAGGCTGGGGTAGAGGTCTTGGATGTATATTGCTGCTGGTGGAGCTAGGCTGATGCAATCTGGACTGGCAAATTTGGTTCGGCAAGGGCTTAGTTCGGTAGTTCATGGAAGTGGAGTTGGTCCGGTGGGACGTTGGTTCGGTGAAGGTGTATCCGGTGGTGAGTGGATGGAGCTTGGTTTGGCTATGCAGGGAGTGGTGTTGGACCGGTAGGGCTTTGGTCCGGTGGTAGGAGTATGGTGGTTCGGCAAGGGCTCGTATACTTTGGTTCGGCAGTGGCTAAGGTCTGGTTCGGTGGAAGATGGAGAAGCTTTTGGACCGGTGGTGCCTTCCTCCTGGATCGGTGGTGTGTAGTAGGTGGAGTGCCGAATGAACTATGCCGAATGAGATATGTGATGTACTACCGAATGAATCTTTAAGCCTTTGATACCGAATGGACTTTTATATTTGAGTCATGAGTGAAACCCCAGACTTATATACGCTTGTTGGCTGCTTCTTCTTGGTTCGGTCGTGGTGGAAACGCACACAACATTGATATTCCAGTTTTGACCAAAAATGGGATAACAAACATATACCGCGAATATTTCATAAATAGTGAAATTGGTATTATTTATGTACTTGGAATTGATTTCCCGTAGTATATAGCGGATGAGACCCTATTGCGCCGTCTATTAAGCGGATAATATTTTAAATCCCATATACCGCGATAATTTCGTACTAGAACGGAATTGGTATTGTGCTAACATCTTTGGATGCAGGAAAACAGGTTGGAG
Source organism: Allium cepa (assembly GCA_030765085.1). NCBI lineage: Eukaryota > Viridiplantae > Streptophyta > Magnoliopsida > Asparagales > Amaryllidaceae > Allium > Allium cepa. The sequence continues at coordinate 747,792,309 of CM060931.1, read as the reverse complement.
GGATCCAACTGGATTCCTCAACAGTATTTATTTGATTTTGGATATTTTGATATTTGATTGATTATCATATCGATATATGATGCCGTTGTCGTCGTGATTGACTATTTGGTATGTAGCATCATTGGGCCAAATTTTGGAATTTTAAAAGGATTTTAAAGTGATTTTTGAAAGTATATGTTTATAAAATATTTTTGGAATTGATCCATTTTAAATAAATAACGTTATAATTTTAATGTTATAAAAATTATGATTTGTGAGAAATATAGTTAAAAGTTGATTTTTGAAAATATGGGGTTAACGATTTTATAAAATAGTTTAAATTGGGATTTTTGAATTTATTATAAAAAGTTTAAATATAGGATTTATGAAATTTGATTATTTTATAAATCAAAATGGTGAAATTATAAAGGAGTTTAAAGATGTTTTAAAATAATAGTACAAATTGATTTATATAAGAGATTTATAAATTGATATTTATAAATTAAAGTATTGGAATTATAAAACGAGTTTTTATAAGTGTTAGAATGAATTGTAATGAATTTCATAAATGAATGAAATTTATAGAATTATAAACGGTGAAGTTATAAATGGAATTTTATAAGCAGTAGGTTTATAAAATTTGTAAAGTTATTAAAAGAATAGATTGGGTAAATAAATGAATCTTATAAGTTATAAGATTTATAATTTGGGAAGTTTAAAAAGAACGATTTTATAAACAAATAAATTATAAGTATTTAACGTATAATATGGACTTTCAGTTTATAATTGAGTTATAAATTGAATAGGTTAATAAAGGGAATTTATAAAAGGAAGTTGTTATAAAATAAATAGAAATGGAATTTATAAACATTGTTTTATAAATTCGCAACGACTTATTTTGATAAGTAAATTGTTATAACTTATTAATGGAGTTATATTCACGTTTTATACAGTGAATAATCCTTTAAAATAAAATGAATAGAAAGGATGAAATTGGTTAACAAGGTATATTCACGTTTTTGAAAAGTGAATAATATGTTAAAGAAAATGTTTTGGATGTGATGTGTTAAATAGAATTAAAACGATCTAACGATATTTTAAAATGTGTTATGATTCGAAACCATAGATTTCAACATTCATTGTTGAAATAGATGTTTTCGAGAAATAGAAGGAAATGGTGGACTATAACACTGTTGTTATAGTAAATGATTTCCGAAAGAAAATGTTTTGTTTAGTATTGGGATTTATATATCTATTTTAATTTCGAATCCCTATACTAGTGATTTTGGGACGTCGTAACGATGTTTTACGCAACATTCGTTTTGGCACAAATAAATATGTTTAAGAGAATGATTTCCTTAAAGAATGAAATATATACTTAATTTAGATTTAAGTATATTGAATATTTTCCAAGTGTAGAAAATAAAAAGATTTGTGAATTACTTATTAAATAAGTATGGAAATGTTTTCCAATATAAAGTGAATATTTTGAGAATTTATCGTTTTGAAGATAAATTGAAAATGAATAATTGAAGTCGTATATTCGTAGATATTTTGGAATGTAAATTCACTATGGAATTTATAAAAGGAAGGGGAATTTGTATAAAAATAAATATTGACTTATTTTTGAGGTATTGAAATTTTATATCTTGTAAAGATATTTTTGGGAAATAAATAATTTGGAAAATTATTTGGAATCTGGTGATGTTGTGCGTATCCGTAGATAGTTCAATAACCGACTATCAATATTTACCTTTGAATGGGTATTTGTTGTGATTTGTTTGAATTTGAATGTCACACTTATTTTTGAATAAGCGCTCACTATTGGGGTTAGCCGGGAAAGGATCATGGGGTCGTATAACCCATTCCGAATATGTGATACGTCGTTATGAATTGCATTTGAAGACCGGTGTTGAAGGCCGGATATTTTCAAAAGCGAAAGGACAACTCGTCAATTGTCTTTGCACCGAGTAGCTACGGTATAGAGACTCCATATGTGATGGGAAGTCCGAACGTGATTAGTGAATATCCGGATTGCAAGGACTTTTTTGTAAGTGCCTTCGGTTCTGTTCGAGCCCGGAACAGACTTGTATGGATAGTATGTCTGACATTACAAATTGAGATATAAAGCTGATTTTTTTCAAATATGTTTCTGTTGGTGGCGAAGAATTTATTCTCTTAGCTTAACACCCTTCTCTGAGACGTACAAGCTCAGAGGTTATATAGTTGAAGGTTTTCAGCAATATATTCCCAATTTGGTAATGTGACATGCTGAGTGTTGCTGTGAAATGATCATTGTTTGATCATTTGTGATATGATCATTTGTTTGATCACTTATCTTTGTGATCATTTCTATGATTATTTGTTGACCCAAAGCACGGCTTTTGTATAAAGCATGGCTTTGTGGACGAGACTTCGTCGAGCCTCACACCCCGGAATGGTCAAAACAGGAAAGATGCAGCAAGGTTATTGGGGGTAGCGCCCCTTAGGGTATGTGCATTTCCTTCTGGAAAAGGGTGGTATCATGGTATGGAGCCCAGATACTTACTCATGTTGAAACACTTTATTATTTTGGTGTGATGTTGGCTACAAGCGCTCGGATAAAGGTCCCAAAGGACCGGGGGATGGCATACTCGTGTCAGTAGTTACCCAGTTAGGGGTAACCCGGCCTTGTGTTGGCAGAGATCCGATTTGGTTCTCGGGGACGTCCTTCCAGAGGCGTTCTCATGAGGCAATGGGAAGTTCCTTGGCCTGACCATTTGTTGGAAATCCAAAAAAACAATACGAGACTTTTACGGTTTTAGTTGTAGAACCTGCTTCCTCAGGAGGTAGCTATAGCAGGCATAATATAATGGTACCTATGCTAGCTAAGATTTATATTCTACTTTCGAAATGATTTTCCCTGCACTATGCACTAATAATAATATCAAATGTTTCTTTTTAATGCATATCAAGCATCTTTGACTATCATAAGGAGAAATCTCCTCCAAGTCTGCGTTTGCATTGTGTGTGTGGTGGGAGGTCTTATGGTAGTCTCATTTTTAAAAGCATTGCGAATTGACTTTAAAAATATTCCTCTATTTTGATTTTAAAGATAAATAAACTGTTTTGATTTCTCACACCAGTCACATGACTGACTCGGAGTTTATTGTTTTCATTCCTAAACTCTGGGTGCCCACCAATTTCCACACGGGCAGTCAAGAGACAGGTTTATCAGGATATTCTGGAATTCAGGAGTTGCTGGAGGCAAGATGGATGGCATGGCGTATTATTAGTATATAGTATTTCTTTTCCGCTGTTTGTTGTTGTTTGTTGTTGTACACTCTGATGTAATGTAATGTAATGTAATGTATAAAATGTAATAACTGATATAGTTCTTTGTTTAAAGATTATTCATTTATTTATTATATGTTGTTCCGCTGCGATTGTGAGATTCTGATGTTGTTCTGTTGTTGTTTTCTTTCTGTTTTATTCTATCTTTTCTCTCTTCTTCTACCTTTTCTTCTTCTTTAACCCTAACATTTCGGTTTTTCGGCAACGAAAAATCGCAAACGTTACATTTAAAATTTAAAACAATGCTAATACACTAAAGCCCAGACCGGAGCCAAACCTGGTGACTTCCCTTATTCATACCCGAGTCAAGAAAATCCTTCTACCCCTGCGCCCTCTCTTCTCACAAAACTCACGTACAACCTAACACCTTCCCGAGTCCAATCCTGAGTTCATACCTTGTTCCTCCTATTACCCAAAACAACACAGACCCAACGTGCACACAAGCACGTGCACCGACGAACTGGTCGTCTCCGAGCCGCGACACTCGCAAGTCGACGATGTCCCCCACGAAATTCCTGACCACCCAGCTCTGTTGATTTTGTCAGGAATCAAAAGTCGAGCTAACAACACCAACAGGAACCAAAACTCGATCAAAAAAATGGCCACGCCCCGACGCAACCGACTACCGCAGAGCTCGCTGTCACACCTGAAGCTGCGCCACTATCCTACGCGTTTAATCCTTCATGGGCGATTGTCTCCAATTTCCACATAGCGATGCATTCACCTCGATGAAACCATCAACCAAAACTGAAAATCGAACCCTAGTTTGACATTGCCCGACCACTACGTCGATCTAAAAATTCCCCCACCATTTTTCCTACGATCACTATCCTTCCCTCTACCTCCAGCAATGATCACATCGAATATCACCTCGCCGATCGTCAGAACTCGGAATAATACATAAATCGACCAATTCGAGATAATTAAACACATACCAACTTAAAAATCATAAAATGATAATAAAAAATCATTAAATTGCAATACGAATTTGATGGTAAAATCCAAACATGATTTCCAGACATTCAATTTTTGACTTGAATTTGATTATCTCTGTAATTTCCTAGTTGTAATTACTAAATTTAAATGCTTGAAACTATTTTTAAAATTGATATTACCTTGTTATAATCATTTTTCATTTATAAATCATAACCTAAAATCGATTGCATAGGAAGACATGAATTTTTTTTCATGATGAAGTTATCCCTATAATACAACAAAGGAGTGTACATTTACATATACACAGACATATCATATATATTTACATGCATGCACCGCCAAACATTCATGTAAAGATTATACACTATATTACTACAAGATTTCATCAAATGCATCAAAGTTTATTGCCGGATTCAAACTTTAAAAAAATGTTTACTCACCTGCAAATGTTGAACAGAGGACAACTTGATTTTCTTTTGAAAACCTGGATTTTGATTTTGATCTTGAAACTGCACCTTGGATTTGAAACTACAATTTGCCCTTGATTTTACTTGATTGTACCTGAAATAACTCTTTTCTTTGCTTAATCTCAGTTTGAATCTGAAGTTATTTTGTTTGATTACTTTTTAATTTTAATTTGAGAAAATTAAGATAGCAAGGAGATTGTATCAGCCTGGTTTCTTAAATCTTTTATTTATATTTCAATTTAGGAAAAAGTGAAGTAAGCCACTTGTTATTTTGCATGTTACAATAGCTATAAATGTCTTAATGCATGCATTTTTATATTTTCTCATGTTTTATTAATTTATATCTTTATGTTTAATACTTTTTTTATATACAACTTATATTTATTTCATGCATATTTTAAAGAGAGTATGTTAACCTCTTATTAAATCCTAATTCAGACTTAAACTATTATATTTTAAGTTAATAAATACTATCTTTAGTGTTTTTAAAAAAAAATCAAATTTAACTTCAACTAGCTTTTGAAAATTATTAAATTCAAATCCATGCTTTTTATTCACAATACATATATATATATATATATATATATATTTATATACTTGTATAAGAACACTCTTAAAATTTTCAACATTATAAAGCATGCATATATATGTTAATTTCCTATAAGATTTATCATTTTCAAAAATTTATAATTCTACATCTATTATAGATTCAAATTCATTTATATACATATCTAGATATTCTTTAAATTATCAGAATTCTATTTATTAAACCAAATAAAATCAGTATCTCAATAGTTACAATCGGTTAATTACCAATTAACAGATGTCCAAAAATCCAGGTTATCACAGTTATTTATTAAGATAATTGTACAATAGCAAGATGCTGATATAAAGTTTCAAGAGTTCAAGAATGAAGACTCATGAATATTGAAGAGTTCAAGAATTCAAAATATTTCAGATAAGTTATAGAATCATAGAATTTTTGTTGAAACCTCAACATTACTCTCTTGATCTCTCTCCCTCCTTTTAAAATAAGTTTTAACTATTTTTTCAAATATTTCGGTTTACAAAATTTTCTTTTCAAACACCCATTCAAAACATTTCTCAAAATAATTTCTTGACCTTTTATATTTAAAAAGATATTATATTAATTTTTTAAGTATTTTTTAATCTACTATTTTTTCGGTGTTTCAGTTTATATCTTTCGTATGTTTATTTTTTATATTTTAATTTATATTTCGATTTTAGATACTTACTTATAATTTATAACTATATTGATCATTTATAGTGTATTAAATATTCTTATTAATTCTTTTAAATTTATTTTATAAACTTTTATTAAGTTTTAATTTGATTAAAATATGTATAAACTAATTTTAAATATTTATACAAAGTTTCAAAATATTTTACAAAACTTAATATTTTCAAAACAATTTTTATTAAGTAATTTTTCAAAATATATAGAGATATGTCGACCTGTCGTCTGCAAGTATGTTGACATATTAGCCATATTTTTAAAATTCAAATTTGAATGGAAGTGTCTTTACGTCGTACCTCTTCATGAATGTACATGATCATTGCTTTCCTATATATACCAGACCTCAAAACAAATTTTCAACAACTTCTTTCTTATTTTTCTTTTATTTTTTCACTCTCTTGATCTCTAAAGCAATTTCTATCGAAACCCTATCGATATTTAACTAGAATCAAATTCAATCATTACGAGTTTGATTCTCATTCATATACTCTCTGATTTCTCTCATCTCTCTCAAGATTAAGTGCTACTTAAGAGTTATAGGATCAGTTGTAATCAAGAGAAGATTTGAGTCTATAAACTCTATCAAATTATACTCTTATACTCAGTGATGTGTTTGGTATCTCTAAAATCCAAGTAGGCATGATTGTGGACTGATTAAATCAATTGGATATGCTTAGTAGCCCCGTAAATCTAGTTGGTGTGCTTATGGCCTGAAAGTCTAGCGGCTCCACCCAAAGGCTGAGATTATGGAGGGTGTGTCTCGTAGCCTTAAAATCGAGATTATATTTGTATTTACTAGTTGAATAGAAATCCGTAAATTATGTTGGACTGGATGTAGGATAACTCTGAACCATTATAAAATTTTGGTGTGTTCTTTTCTTTTTTACTTTTATTGCTTTTAATTTATCTATACTTTGAATGGTTGATTGTTTCTATGATTGTTAATTCCATTATTTCAAGTAAAATCCTAAAGAATTTGAATAATATTCGTATAATCCATTAAACGCTATTCACCTCCCTCTAGTTTTAATTTATCCTTTAGATCTCTATTCCACTGACTCATATTTGGTATTAGATTGTTGGTTTTTAAAGTATTCATCTTCTGATTTTTGAAAAGTTTAATAGCTACCAACACTGGTAATAGTACTATTAGTAAAACTATCAATACACTTGTTAGTAACTCATTTGTCGAAGGACAATCTACTACTAGACCTCCAATTTTTAATGGCAGTAATTACACATATTGGTCATATAGAACGATAATTTATTTACGTCAATTGGTTTGGACACTTGGAATATCACACATACTGAGTACACTAAACCCGTGGCTAATTTTGCACAGTGGAATGTTGACCGAAAAGTAGTTGTACAAAGTAACTCTAAGGCTATGAATACATTATTTTATTCACTAGTAGAAATGAATTTAATAGGGTATCTATATTTAAGTCTACATTTGAAATTTGGAGAACTTTGCAAGTTAAACACGAAGGCACAAGTAAGGACAAATAGAATAAAATTTCCATATTAACAAACCATTTTTAGTTATTCAAAATGAGTCAAATGGGCCTATATCTGCTATGTATAGTAGATTCCAAGATATAGTATGTTCACTTATTAGACTGGTTAAAAAAATTTCTAAAGAGGATCGAGTTAGAAAATGTTATCCCGCCTTTTTAACAATGCCATGACACCAAGGAATTGACTGGAAATCAAAGACAGATCATCGGAGAATGGTTATATACATGTTTGCTATGGATGATGGTAAATTTTATCTAAGTCCGGATCAAGCTACAATTGATAAGACATAACAAGAAAAGCCATGTAAGCCAATGCTCCAAATTTCAAGTCAATCAGAGTTCGTATGTTGTAGATATGATCGATGCAAATCAAGCGATAATCCTGTTCGCATCCATCAAGCAATCAAAGAAAAACCTTCTTCGCATCGGTCAGGGGAGCACAAGTTTATATCCATCCAGAGCGGCATTCTTCATATCCATCCATGTTTGCATCCCTCCACAGCGGCCTCCTTGTATCCCTTGAGGTTGAACTTGTTCGTATCCATAGAACGCACGTAGTTCGTATCCATCCATCATCTCTAGCTTGTTCGTATCGATCAACCAACGTCAACTTCATACCCATCGAAGCCATACAAAGCCGTTACTTTGTATCGACCCCTTAACACACACAACACTTGTATCGATCGGCCAGTGATCCGTGCGAATAGTACAAGATGGACCGATGCGAAATGCACTTATGTTGATCGATATGAAATAGAGCAGCGACGATCGATACAAACAGGGTAGCAAATAATGGATACGAATAGGGCTAAGCTGGGTCGATACGAACGAGGTGCATCCATAAGAAAGATTCAGTTGCTCGGCATGAAAAGTGGATCGATCCAAGAAGTTACCGCCCTGTCATCGGGCATCATGTGTAGAACCATCGATGCGAACTTATCGATACGAACAACATCGATACGAATAGTGATCGATACGAAATTATTGATATGCACAGCTTATGTAGTATACAAAGTGAATCTTGCATCAATCATAACTCAAAATCTACAAGTCCAAATGCCACTAATTTTTCACAGGAGCTTGCATACATCCTCAAGAACGTTCATGATCAATCTCGACTCGATTGGGCGAAATATTGATCGATACGAAGTTCATTCGTATCGATCACGGATCGATTGCAAACGGCATGGGATCGATTCTGTAGGCCTACCCACATGAGGGAAGAGGTATTCCAAGATTTGAGCGAGATATTTGCAGCCTACACCTATAAATAGCAGCCCAGGACCTATAGAAAAGGGACTTTTGGCTCTTTTACGTCCAGACTTTGCCGAAATCACTGTTGTACTCGAGTTTTTCTGTTGTAATTCATTGTAACCAGCAAGAAAAAGTTAATAAAAGTCAAATATTTCATAGTGGACGTACGCCATATGCCAAACCACTTTAAATCCGTGTGTTTCTGTGCGTTTCTCTTGCTTATTATTGGCGTATTTGTTAGATTTTTCCTCCTTTTCCATTTATATTCTTCATTTTATCTCTTCAAACACATCCAAAGAGTGTTGTGTCCAATTTTGGTACAAACATTTTAGTGCTTTCACCGAGAGAATCACATTTTTCTCCTGCTCATTGGATCTACTATCAATATCGGATTGCGTAAATCTAAGAAGATCCAGATTTCAAGTTTAAAGTTCTTCCATCCTATTCAGATTTGCATCAAGTTTAGGAAAGAGCTTCGCTATCCACCATGTTTAGTACTAGAACTACTCCAACAGCTATAGTTCCAAAAGGGTGGGACAGACAGAATCCCATACAACTACCTCCTACCAATAAGAATGTTGTCAGACCATCAGATTTGCAAGGCCCTATCACCAGGGAAGAATTTCGATTTCTAATGCAAGAGCTGACTAAGTGCCTCCAACAGCTTGATCAACAACTCCATGCTAACATGGAATTGACCAGCCAACTAAATCGTCAAAGATGAAGGAGATCCAGGAGGGATCAGGCTTCATATTCATCCACTGAGAGTTCAGCCTCTTTAGACTAACATCATATATCTACGCGTCGACGGCTGGTTGGAAGTTCTGCAAAGGGTACTAGACATCAGTATACGCTGAATCTTGGGCAGCCGAGAGTTGGCCCATCTACGAGCCAGCAGACTGGACCATTTTCCCAAGGAGGAACCATTCCTTATCATGTTATAGACAACCGCACTGCCATTACTGCTACTGAATTGGGAGTTGATGCCCGAAACCGGACACATTCGAACTGTCACTAACATGAATATACTCTAGAACCTTATGTCCTAGAAGGCCTAGAACCAAGGAGGCAACACATGGACCGTCCACTGCGTCCGACCCATCCTCGCATTATGGATCCCGACCACACCCTAGCTCAGCAGGCCTAGAACATCCAGATGTCGGACATCCCGATGATGATCCATCAAATGATCAGTGAAAGTCAAGGTCTCAACAATGACGGCTGGGGAATCTCCCCGAGTCATACTCCTTTTACTGATAATATACTCTACGCTGAACCACCTCGGCAATTCAGGGTGCCAACTTTACCAGTTTATGAAGGGAGCTCTGATCCTAATCACCGTATCTTAAAGATGAATGGTTAATGAATGCTACACAGGCGGATGATGTAGTTAAGTGCCGAAGTTTCTCGATCTCTCTGGGGGCGTAATGACTATGTGGTTTGCTCGCTTACCACCCCTATCTATCTCGTGTTTTAATCAGTTGGCTACAAAGTTTGTTGAGAAATTCCGCATGCATGTTACAATGCCGAAAGATGCTAATACTTTGTCCAGTGTCACTCAAGCACCTGGAGAGACACTGATTTTATTTGTAAAGATTTCATGCTGCATGCGTTGAGATTAGCAATCCAGATGATAACTCTATTCTGATGGCACTGACTAAAGGGATTGATCTCGATTCCGAGTTCGTCAACTGGTTGGTCGTAAAACTTTCTATGTCACTGGACCATTTCTATTCTAAAGCAACCCAATTCTTGAGAAGGAAGGATGCAAAACAATTTATGAAAAAGGATGACGCAGGGCCTAGTATGGAAGGAATTTATAGCAATGTTGCTGTCAAACAAACCGGGGAGAGTTTCGAAAAAGTGCAATTGAACATACATAATAAACAAAATCAACAGAAAGATAATGGAAATCAAAACAGATAACGAGATCAAAATCGTACGCCACGATGTAGGGATCCTATGTTTGAAAATTATACTCCTTTGAATATGTTTGGATAACGTGTATTTACAGACCTGCAACACTATTTAGTAAAAGAAACCTGCTCCAAAACGATCATCGGAGAAACAAATTCAAACAGGGAGGTTCTGTAGATTCGATGAAAGTTATGGCCATAACACGAATGAGTGCCATCATTTGCAGGATATCATTGAGAAGTTGATAAGTGATAGATAGTTAGAGCAGTTTGTGTGGGCGCCGCAGTCAAGAGATGTGGGCCTATCGAATCAGAACTTTATACTAAATCAGGCAAGACAGGAGGAACTTGCTCGTACTGGCGGGAGGTTAGTGATAAATATTGTTAGCGATGGTCCTCATACAGCAGATCGAAGCTGGAAGAAAATGGAGTCGTACGCCAGCTTTATCAGGCATGCGAGCTTCGAATGTTGTAGTAGTTTGTAAGATGGGGCTCCGACTAGGCAACAGAAAATGATGGCAGATGACATCGTATTTCGAGACAGAGATGCCGATAGGGTCGAAGCCTTAACTATTGATCCACTTGTCATATCAACTCAATTAGGTCCTTCTTGGATGAAGAGGATCTTAATAGACAGTGGAAGTTCTGTTAATATATCGTTTAAGCGATCCTATGACCAGATGAAGATGGAGACTAAAGATTTGAAGCCTTGTCAGTCCCGTATTCATGGCTTCAATGAGAGCGCAACAATACCCACTGGAGTTGTGGAACTGCCAGTGGAGTTAGGAATTGGAGAACGCCAAAGAGTTCGGATATTACAGTTTGTTGTGTCGGATATAGACTCGCCATACAATGCTTTCTTGGGCCGACCAGACCTAGCTGAATTTAGGGCTGCCATTGTCCCTTTGTGTTTGACTTTAAAATTCCCTACCGACAATGGAGTTAGAGTCGTTTAGGGAGACGAGGCTGCTAGACAAACCTGTTATGTTATAGAGCTACGTGAGCCATAGCGCAAAGGAAAAGGAAAGGGCGTAGAAGAATAACTCTATGTCCGCTTTGATAAGAATTGACAGCTAACGCCTGGGCCTGGGCAACCCATCTGATTCCCAGGGGATCTAGACTCGAGAGATACCGAAGGTGAAGATGAAAGTAAAGACAGTCAAGCTTCCTCGGCCGGGCCAACGATCGATGTTCCGATCGATGGTGATGACGATTCTAAAATGATAAAGATTGGGTCTCAGCCAAGCCAACAGATGCAGGAGGAATTGGTTGAATTTCTCCAGGCAAACCTCAACGTATTTTCCTAGACGCATTCTGACATGTATGGAATTTCCCTGGATATCGCAAGCCACACGTTGAATATTGACCCACTGCATGTCTCGGTTAAGCAAAAAAGGCATGGTATGGATCTAGAGAGATACACCGCCCTAAAAGAAGAGGTAGATAAGCTTAAATCGAACGGGTTTATTCGAGATGCATTATATCCAGAATGGGTGTCAAATCCTGTACTCGTCCAGAAACATGCATTGATTACTCAAACTTGAATAAGGCTTGCCGTAAAGATTGTTTTTCACTCCTCCGAATTGATCAGCTCGTAGACTCAACAGTTGGACATGAACTCTCATCCTTCATGGATGCATACTCTAGTTGCAACCAGATACCCATGCACTTTCATGACCGGGAACATACAAGCTTCATAACTGACCTAGGAATTTGTTGTTATAGAGTCATGCCATTCGAACTCAAGAACACCGGTGCAACTTACCAACGATCGGTTAATCGAATGTTCGCCAACCAGATTGGGGAAACCATATAGGTATATGTGGATGACATGCTCATAAAGTCGTGATTCTCCACTAACCATATCAAAGACCTAGAATTAATATTTAACATACTCCAAGAATATAGAATGAAGCTTAATCCATTGAAAAGCCATTTGGGGTTGCATCTAGAATATTCCTTGGATTTAAGCTAACCTGAATAGATCTGGGCTATCAGAAATCTTGAGACTCCAAGAGTTATAAAGAAAGTCCAGAGCCTTAATAGGAAAGTAGTAGCACTAAACAGATTCATCTTAAAATCCACTGATTAATGTATTCCCTTCTTCGACTTGATCAGAAAAGGGAAATGAAACTATGAATGGGCTACGGAATGTGAGGGTGCATTTGGGGCACTGGTTCAACATCTCTCCACACCACCCATTTTTTCAAAACCCATTGATCACGAGAGATTATGCATCTACTTGGCGGTGTCTGAAAACGCGATCAGTGCTGCCCTAATTCGGGAGGAGGACCGGATACAATGGCCGGTATATTACATTAGTAAATGACTAATAGGAGTAGAGAAAAATTATCCGAAGCTGGAGAAGTTGGCTTATTGTCTTATCATTGCCTATAGGAAGCTCCGTCCGTATTTCCAGGCTCATCCTATCAATATTTACACCGACCAGCCATTACAATAGGTCCTTACACAGCCTAAGTTGTCTGGTAGATTGCTCAAATGGAATATAGAGCTAAGTCAGTTTGGCATTACTTACACTCTAAGGCAAGCCATTCAAGGACAAGTCTTAGCAGATTTCATAGCTGAATTTACTATCCCAGCGGACTTGCCCAAATCCAGTGAATCTCCCAAGTGTATCTAGGAGCTACATATTGATAGTGCATCGAATGACCGTTGCTCCGATGTCGGGGTTGTACTTGATATTCCAGAAGGTCAATCTATATGCTATGCTTTAAAGTTTGATTTTCGTGCGACCAACAACGAAGCCGAATATGAAGCCCTACTTGCCAGATTGAGACTAGCCAGAGATTTAAGAATTATTGCCATGGAGATTTATTATGATTCACAGTTGGTCGTGTGTCAATTTCGGGGAAAGTACCAGGCCAAAGACCAAAGGCTGGCTGCATACCTAGCTCGGGTCCAAGAGACACTGAATCAGTTCGATTATTATGCCATCTATTGCATCCCCCAAGTGCATAATCAAAAAGCCGATTAATTAACAAAGTTAGCCAGTACAGGTGAGGCACAACAAATGGGAATCATTCCCATGGAAACATTATCTTCCCCTAACATCGATCAGGTAGGAACGGATTGGGCATTTGAGGTTGTTCTCGATAATGAGTCATGGATGACTCCATTTAAAAATTATCTCGAGCATGGGATCCTGCCAAAGTATAGAAGTGAAAAGAGACAAGTCCTTCGAAAGGCTTCGAAGTTCACTAGTCAGAATGGAGCCATGTATAAAAGAGGGTACTCTGTTCCTTTACTCCATTGTATCACTTGCGAAAAAATCAAACGAATATTGCATGACACGCATGAAGGAGAATGTGGAGATCACACCGGAGGGCAAGCTCTTGCCAAGAAAGTGCTCTGATATGGATACTATTGGCCGACTATAAATTGCGATGCGTTGGATTACGCCAGAAAATGTGATAGATGTCAGAAACACAATCGGATTCCTAGATCCTCACATATTGAAATAACTTAGATGGTTAGTCCGTGGTCGTTTGCAGTATGGGGGATTGACATTATTGGTTCTCTACCTCTAGCCAAAGGTGGTGCAAAGTATGCCATCATCGCCGTTGATCACTTTACCAAGTGGGCGGCAGCAAAACCCCTTGCTACAATCAGATGAAGAAAGTGATCAACTTTGTAGTGCGCAACATCATCTACCGATTTAGCCTTCCACATACTATCGTCATAGACAACGGAGCCCAATTGAACAGTGTTGAATTAAGAACTTTTGTCAACAGTTCCACATCCAAAAGAAGTCTTCCACGGTTTCACACCCTCAAGTGAATGGACAGTTGAGGCAGTTAATAAAGCTATAAAGTATTCTGAAGAAACGACTGGAAAAGCCGAGGGTAAATGGGTCGATGAACTTCTTATAGCTCTATGGACTTACCGGACAACCCATAAATCTGCAATCGACAACATTCCATTCTCTCTTTCCTATGGTTCCGAAGTCATTATTCCAGTCAAGATGGAAATACCTTTTCATCGTTTGACTTATTACGATTCAAAAACAAATGCTATATTACTTGCCGAATCATTGGATTTATTGGATGAGAAGCGTGAAGAGGCTGATTTGAGAGCAACCGCATATCGAAGTTGGGTCACTTGGATATACAATGCGAAGGTCCGACCTTGAATCTTCAAACTCAACGATCTCGTCCTCAAGAGAATTTACCCAATTACTTCACATATGAAACCAACGTAGGAAGGATCGTATGTCATTAAAAGAAAGCTCGGAGATGTTACCTTCAAATTATCAACCGTTAACGGTCTCATTCTGCCAAGAGCTTGGAACAGCGAAAGTCTACGTCGCTATTACACATAACAGGCCATGTTTATTTATTCAATCTATTTTTCATTTGCGATTTGTTTACGCATTTCAAAATTTGAATTTGTAATAAGGCAACCGACCTTGCCATATTTTCTGATTTCAGCAATAAAATGCAATCACTTCGAGCCACAGATGCGATTTTTTGAAATGCGTCGTGCGACCATCACTATGCATGGAGAGCTAAGTTCCACCGTACAGTAGGATTTATTCAAATAGGGAGTGACTATGATGTATCCAGTCACTAGCTATGTGAAACTTGAGCTCGGGGATAAGTCATTACGCTGAAGCCAAAAAAGGATTGATACACGACAATCCTCTTACTAGATATAGACTTCCAGAGTGCGAACTGGAATATAAACCTGTAAATTATGTTCTGGAGAGGATGGATCCATCCACCTAACAACTTTGCCCGTATCATAACAAAGTTTTAGGAGGGTGGATCCGTTCATCCAATGACCTCGCTTGTTAACTCAAGATAGATATGAACGGACCATCCACGATCCTGATAGATTCGTCATTCCAGGAGTGCAAAAGAAATCCCAATGCCTAAACAGATGTGACTGATCATCTATCGGCCAACTCAAGATTCACGTAGTGCGAACTGGAGTATAAACATCAACTAACTTTGGATTATCAGAGTGCGAACCTGAGTATCAACATCAATCAACTCCACATTCTCGGAGTGTGAACTGGAGTACAAACATCAACCAACTCCGAATTCCCAGAGTGTGAACTGGTGTATCGACATCAATTATCTCTAAATCCCCAAAGAGCGGATCGGAGCTTAAAGACAAACCAGACACGAATCGATTTTCCCTGAGACAACTCTGAGTCCTCGAAGTGCGGTCAGAGTACAAACATAAATTGGATGTGATTAAACACCCATGAATCAATCTAAAGTCCCCAAAGGGTGGACGTAGCTATAAATATTAAACGGGTGTGATTATGGTTTTAAATCTCCTGTATCTCGCCCGAGATCTCGCCCGAGATCTCATTTTCACATTTAAATGAGACGAGACATCAAATCTCCTCCATATCTCCCTCGACACTCATCTCGCCCGAGATATTCAAATCTCACCCGATATATAGATCAAAATCTCAATCTGAGATCTCACCCGACGTTATACATTTTTCTTATTTTCCATACTAATTTTTATTTTCATATTGATTCAAAAGAAACTGCTCAATCCAATTATAATTTACCAACTTCTTGAACATATTGTTTGCTTTTTATCTTAATGAGTCATAGCGAAAGGTTTCACTTCTTTATTACGTTCAAATAAAAGGATATTGTTCAATCATTACCAAATCAATTAAGCTAATCAAGCTACTACTCTTCTAAAAATATTTCTTTTTCCATGTAAATCAAGCATGTTACCATTTTTATTTTTACTAATAAAGTTATAATCGTTAAATAAATTTTTAACACATCAATTTTAAACACATAAGTACATCCGAGATAATCCCCAGATACATTACAAGACCCGAGATGTCAATCTGAGATGTACACCCGAAATGTACTCATCTCGTCCGAGATCTCTCCCGATACGAGGTAACTTGTGTAAAAATTCCAAGACGAAACGTGACTGAAATCCGATATTTAAAACCTTGGATGTGATTGACTGCCCGTGAAAATAATTAAGTCTCCGGAGCATGGACGTATCATTAAAACATAAGCGGGCATAGCCGTCGAACAAATGCAATCCCCAAAGAGTGGATACGATCACAATTAGTGAGAAAGTGTGGTTCGACTATCTAAATACACCATGTTTCAGCTTCGCTCCATAATGATTAATATCGATGTGTTAAAGGCAAACAACGACTGCTGACCGATCTTCCCAATTTATCCCGAAACTGGAGGGTAGAACTTAGGTATCAGTTACTGATTGAGAGGGTAGGACATCGAAATTCGACTTTACGCCCGATCATGACCTGAAGCTGTGGCTCTAGAACTTAGCGACTAAATTTGGGTTTGATTTGAAGACTAAACTTCATAAGTACATTGGATTGAAGTTCATGTGCTGGAACACTTAAGCAAATGACAACGAACAGTGTTTAAGACAAAATGGAATTCTATTATTATTCTTTGAAAAAGAAGAACAAGTACAAAATTACTTCAAAAATCCCACTAGCAGGGGACGAACCCACATCTATACACGTCCTACATAAAGAAAAAGTAGATTCCTATCTATCTACCAAAAATGAGCCAAAGAGACATGTCTACTATTTCTTTTTTTCTCGGCTTCTTCTTTGGCGTTGACCTGCCGGAACTACCACTTGGCTTCCTCTTTGAGACCTCGCCTTTTGGCGGCTAATCTCCACTCGCGGGCATTATATCAACTTCCTCCTCCAAATTCATATGTACTGGAATGCTTCTTGAAGTCGGAGTAGAAGGGACATGATCAACAGTAGGAGGTGGGAGAGGCACACTGGTGTGGATGACCGTACCACCAGGAGAAATCATTCGTAATGGGGCTAGACCAATGGCCCACCATTCCACCTCCAAAACTACTAACCCGGGAAGCTGCTTCCATTTTGGCATTAATTTCGGCAATTATTTCCACTTCGTAAATTGTCTGAGCCTCGCCGAAACGTTAGCAGTTGGGCCTGAGGATCTAGTCGCAAGTGTGCTTCCACTCATGACAAATAGTTGAGCAGCAAAGGGGTCACTGTAATGACCGAGAAGTTCCTCCATCATTTGTTCGTTGAAGGTAAGTGTGCTTCCTTCTACCCAATCCATAGATGTAGTAGCCGCTCTCGTGGCCGCTTCCGCAATGTTAGCCTCCTGATCATAATGCAACTCTTCGTTTGCGGGAAGCATAGTAGATGTTACTCCAATCACTGTATTGAGACAGGGGAAAAACATTTAATTATCACTTTAAGTAATGCTTTCGATTTTTAGCAAGTGTAGGAAAAGTTCAGAGTACCTTCCTCAGTTTGACTTGCTGATGAAGGAGCAGCTTCAGATGCTTGCTCTTGGACTGAAGACAACTGTGGTTGATCAGGATTGTATGAAGGAATAGACTAAGGATCAACCGCAGATGTAGTTTCAGGCTGGGTCGGCATAAGAGTTTCAGGACATACTTCATGGTGCTCAACACCAAAACTTTCTCCAGCCTCCGAGCGTTGAGTGCCAAGTTTCTCCTTTTCATATTCAATCGTGGTATCATGGAGAATTCCTTTCATATTCACCCAACACTTGGTTCTTGAGCTCAAATTCATCAACCGATTAGCTTGGTGCTTGGCCTTTTCATCTTCTACTAATCAACCCCAAGTGTTGTACAGGTGCGTTGGATAATTATCGAGCCAGACTAGATTTATGTGCTTCAGAACATTGACATTGTATGTGATCAGAAGGTCTTCAATATCGATCTCTAGCCTAGCCTCTGCCATCTTAACTTCGTCCACAACCCTGGAATCAGCCTCCTGAACTTTAAGTACTACCGCATCTCTTTCACCCCAGAGCGCCATAGCTTGCTCGCACGCCTCCTAGGCTGCTTTATTCACACCATCCTTTCCTTGATGATTTAAGAGAGTTTGGCCTTAAGCTCGTTAATTTCCTTCAATGCAGTGTCCCTTTCAGCTGTAACTGTGGTATTCCGGTGACCCATCTCCTTAACCAATGCGAAATGTGTCTGTCGAATCCTCTCCATGGACTGATTGGCCTTGTCAGCTTTCTTGGTAGCCTTTATTTCAGATTTATGGGAATATTTGGCTTCATTGTTTAGCACTTGAATTATATGGTCCTTTTGGGCGAGGTCGATTTCTAACTTCTCAATTGTTCTTGCTCGCTCAAAAGCCACCGCCGATGCTTTATCCGTGTCATTTCATCCACTCCTTGTATTGGGTATAGACATCATGGATGTAG
This sequence comes from Allium cepa, assembly GCA_030765085.1. NCBI lineage: Eukaryota > Viridiplantae > Streptophyta > Magnoliopsida > Asparagales > Amaryllidaceae > Allium > Allium cepa. Next base: position 747,773,436 of record CM060931.1, on the reverse strand, counting down.
TCCTGCATCATTTGTTCCGCCTCGGCAGGAATTTTATTTAAGTGGGGAGGGAAGATAAAGCCATCAAAAAAATGTTCGAAAATTCTTTTCTCAACTAGGCGATTATGATTGCTCCATCCCTAGTAGGCTCAGTAATGGCTTGTTCTGTGACAATGGGAGTTTTGGCCTCGGTTCTATGATGTTGTGGATCGCACGTGGGAGCTTGAGCAGATGGTTTTTGACGTGGAGGCTCTAATGATTGTCTATCATGGCCTGAGGGCTGTGTGGGAGCTCGAGGGAGCGTGATCGAGAGCGATATCTATATTCTCTATCTCTATCCGTATCCCTCTTGTAACGTTCTTGGCTGGAAGAACCGTGATCGGCGTCTCTATCTGCCTCCTTACGGCATGACTTATAGTACGAACTAGATGACTGACGTGCTGAGCGAAGGCTTCATGGATTCTCATATGGTTATCGTATATGTAAAGTAAAAGGAAAGTAGGATCAGTAATGTCCAAGGATGAATAACTTATGATTGAAAATTATGTAGTGTCGTTAAGTGTTTGTATGCATGTGTTAAACCCCCCGACCAACTGGATATGTCAGCAACCCTTCCAATTCGATGTTTGTGTTGGAGCGACACGTAACCTAGAAATGGAATGTCGGCGAGCCCTTCAAAAGGATTCTCTACCTGCGAGGGAGGAGCCTCCGAGATTCTAACATCGGAGACTAGCAAGGACACAATCATGAATATCCATCTCATAGACTTATGACACGTATGTGATGCTACCTTGCCTTTCCACCTTCCCTCTAAGTCATGAAAACTATTAGAAGGCCCAACTATGGGTTCATCATCAGCAGGCGTGTTCTCTTCATCGCCGTCCTCAGCAATTACGATCCTAGGCGCTCTATGTTTGGCTCGTCTCACCACGGCTGACCTAAGCGTTCCCTCTAGTCTTATGCTTTGTTTTCGATCGATTAACCCGACAATCCTCAAAATTCTATCTATGAGCACCGAGTCCATGTCTCTCGTCTCCCCCAGCAATTTCTGAAAAAATGTACTATTTCTTTGAAACGGGCACCTTTAGGTCGTTGAATTGCGGCTGTGAAGGAAATATGATATTACTTTCAACGCCAATTATGACTATCTCGTTAATTACTGGAAAAGTTGCAGCACTTACATTTGAATAACCATCGGTTGGCGAACGCTAGAGGGCATCGAACGTAAGACCACTCTGTTTTAAAATAACTACTCCTAGTCCAAGTTCCCGTCACCACTTAGCAATTCCTAACTGCCTCTAGAAATGTGAAGGAAGGATTGTCTCCCCGACTCTTAATGTTAAACAAGTATCTAACTTCTTCGAAGTTGGGGATTAAAAGAGATGTTCCATGAAAATGATGAATAGACTATTCAATAGTGCATATTCATTTGGATGTAATTGCAATGGAGCAATTCTGAAGGAAGCTAGAACTTATCGAATATTCTGGTTGAATGGAGGAAGTGTTCCAGCTGTGCACGATTGTCAGTTAAAAGCCGTGAATCTTTTTGGGGGAGTGTGTGGCCTCTCATTTAGTCTGGGTAACAAAACATCATTTAGTGATAGACCGTGCCTTAAGCATATTCACCCCAACATATCCTCAGAGACATTGGACGGCATAGAATATTGAGGGTTCGCGATAAAAGTTGTGCCTGGCAGCTCGTCCAGAGCTGGACCTAGTACTTCGGCTACAATAGTCGGCATCTCTATTATTGGAAGAGACAGACCTTGATGCTCCTGCCACTGTGAACTTGTAGATTCCATAACTAATAAACTCATCAAAAAGCCATCATTAGATGATAATATGCCAGTGTATTTTCCAGTGTGAAATGCATGAATGTGTTGTGCGGTGCATTGCTACATAATTCTCCAAACTTTGTACAGAATTTAAGGAGATGTTCAAATGACAAGACTTCAAAATTCGATTAGAGTGACCGTCATCACTGACCGTAACAACCATGCCATCCGAACTTCAGAGACCGATCTGAGTTAAAGTTTGTAAAAATTAGTCAAGTTATAGCTCCATCAACTTGCTTCGAAGGGCAGTCAAATATGCAGTGAGATAGTTAAGTCCAATTATGCAAGGCAGAAACTCGTCAGAGTCAAATGTTCGAATGTGGAGAAGATTTTGTATCCATCAAGATCAAGACTTGGATCAATCACCATAGGCTCCATTCGTATCGATCACTCAGGATTCCAGTTCATATCGATCAACGATCCCTTCATCTTCGTATCAATTAATAGGGCCTCTACTTCATATGATCACACAGTTAGTTTTCTGCATCAATCGGTCTAGATTGATATGACCTCCCACCATCTCCTATCGATAAAAAGTTGCTCCTTCCTTCAATATGAATCTCTGTTGTGTTTGATCGGTACGAACTCTAATTACTCTCAGATCGATATGAATCACTCTTCATCGATCAACATAAACGTAGCCTTCACATACCTCTACACTCCTTCTCTAATCGGCTTGAATATCATTTCCTTCTTCCTCGACCTAATTCTGGCCTTAACATCACTAGAATCAGCTGCAATAACGAATAGATTGGAGCTTGAATTCAAGTCTCATCGATTCAGGTTGACTTCAATCGATTAGTTACCTAATTAGAGCATTTTGTTCAAGGGACTAATGAATTAAATGGCTCAGAGATGAAGGCAAGTTCTTTTTACTTTTTCTCTAACTGATAGAAAGGCAGTGTGTGGTAGTGAAAGAAAGTTGAATTTTTTCTAAGTCCAAAATATATTTATATGGACCCGAACTCAAATCGTCTCCCAGTAAAATGGACTGGTCGGAACTGTCGAAGCCAGAATGATACGAAGGGCCTTCTTTGTACCCACTCACCTATATCGGTTAGGGGGTAGCTATTCGTAACCATTAATTCCATTCGATCTAGAGCATGCTTTTTCATATCCATTAATATGAAGTATTTCAAAGAGCCAGCTGATCGTATCGATAACCATAGATATGAAATTTTTTCTCAGCTCCACGAATCAATCTAGGATAGGACGGATACGAAGGAGTACACCATAACAAACACCAAGAGTTTTTACAACTTGAATTTCACCTTGATTCAGGAGAGGATCAATACGGATCTCGATAAGAGAAAACTGACGATGACTCGTGAGTGTGCAAACATTAATGAGAGTTAGGTTAACATATGTATATGTATGATGGACTAACATCCAAATTTTCAAAATTCACAGAAGTTAAATGCTAACCTGGTGACAATTACAATATTAAGCAACAATTTGCTATCATTCAATACTCAATTACAACAATGCACAGTACAACAATTAGCAGCAAACAATTCATCATTTATATTAACGTAATCAATCAAAGGTTACATCTTTTAACAAAAAGGTAATGACTATTCAACGAATCAGATAGAATTGTTCAAAATAAAATTGCAACTTTTCAAAGCACATCATGTTCTCACAAGATGTACTTTAGGGGGCAAATGATATCCTGCCTTTTTGGCAAGACTATGACACCAAGGAATTGATTTTAAATCAAAGATAGATCATCCCGGAGAACAGTTATATATAGGTTCGCTATGGATGCTAGTAAATTTTGTACAAGTCCATATCAAGCTACAATTGATATGACATGACAAGCGAAGCCATGTAAGCCAATGCTTCAAATTTCAGGTCACTCAAAGTTCGTATGCTCTAGATATGATCGATGCAAATCAAGATAATCTTGTTCGCATCCATCAACCAATTAGAGAACCTTCTTTGAATTAGTCAGGGGAGCACAAGTTCGTATCCATCTAGAGCAGCGTTCTTCGTATCCACCAACATTTACATCTCTCTACAACGGCCTCCTTCGTATCCCTTGAGGTCAAACTCGTTCGTATCCATAGAACACATGTAGTTCGTTTCCATCCATCATCTCCAACTTGTTCATATTCACTTTATATCCATCGAAGCCATACAGAGCCATTACTTCGTATCGATCCCTTAACACACACAACAATCGTATCGATCGGCGAGTGATCGGTGTGAATGGTGCAAGATGGACGGATGCGAAACGCACTTATGTTGATCGATATAAAATAGAGTAACGACGATTGATACGAACATGGCAGCAAGTAATGGATACTAACAGGACTAAGCTGGGTCGGTACAAATGAGGCGCAACCATAAGAAAGACTCGGTTGCTCGGCATGAATAGTGGACCAATCCAAGAAGTTAGTGCCACGTCATAAGGAATCACGTGTAGAACCATCGATGCGAAGCTATCGATGCAAACAACATCGATACGACTAGCGATCGATACGAAGGTATTGATACACAAAGCTTAGCCAGCATACAAAGTGAATCTTGCATCGATTATAACTCAAAATCAACAAGTCTAAATGCTACCAAATTTTCACAGGAGCTTGCGTACATCCTCAAGAACGTTGACGATCAATATCGACTCGATTGGATGAAATATTGACGATACGATGTTCGTTCGTAGCGATCGTGGATCGAATGCAAACAACATAGGATCGATTATGTGGGCCCACCCACGTGAGGGAAGAGGTATTCCTAGATCTGAGCGAGATATTTGCAGCCTACACATGTAAATAGCAGCCTAGGACCTACAAAAAAGGATTTTTGGCTCTTCTATGTACAGACTATGCCGAAATCACTGTTGTAATCGAGTTTTACTATTGTAATTTATTGTAACCAGCAAGAAAAGTTTAATAAAATTCAATTATTTCATAGTGGACGTAGGCCATACGCTGAACCACTTTAAATCCGTGTGTTTCTGTGCATTTTTCTTGCTTATTATTTGTGTGTTTGTTAGATTTTTTTCTCATTTTCATTTATATTCTTCATTTTATCTCTTCAAATATATCTAAAGAGTATTATGCCCAATTTTGGTACAAAAGAAAAATCATCAATTCACTTACTCCTGAATGGGATAAAAAGCCTCCTGTAATCGAAGAGGCTAATGACATTAGCACTCTAAAAATTGAAGAGTTCATTGGTAATTTAATGTCTTTTGAAGCATAAATACAAGGCAGGAGAGAAAGCAAGGCAATAGAGAAGAAATACATAGCTTTTAATGCAGCGACGAATAATCTGAACTCAAACAGTGATGAAGATGAAGAACTTTCTTTCATGACAAGGAATTTCAAAAATTCAAAAATATAGGAAGATGAACAATTTCAAAAGAAACGATAAAAAATCCAAGAAGCGAAAGTGGAAATGAAACTGTCGTTAAAAGTTATAACTGGAATGACCTTGGTCATTTAAAAGAAGACCCTCCACATCCAAATAAACTTAAAACTACAATAAATACTTATTTTATCTAGGAAATGGGGAAGAGTCTATACTACAACATTAGATGACTCAGGTACATCCTCAAGTGATAATGAATCAGATATAGAAATTGCTAATATGAGCTTCAAAGTAATACATAATTCAAAAAAAATGGTGAAATATATCAGAAAAAGGTACACATTTAATGTATTAAAAGTTTTTTTCATAAATAGTTTCTTTTCTTTTGGTTACTTTATTGGTTGTTAGAAATATGCTATCGATTAATAATAATATTGGTTGAATATTGTGCGATTATATTTTAAATATTTTAATAATATGTTAATAATACAAATCATTTAAAATAACTTTTAAAATTATCTTTATGAAAATAGAATAATTATAAATAGATATATGTAATTAAAGGAAATAGTTGAACAAAAATCATTTTTGAAAAATTTGACCTATGTGTCGACATACCCCACAAGTATATGTTGACATATACAAATAGAATTTGAATTTAGTTTCAATTTCAAACTTTGAATTTCCCTCCATGTTTTCATGAACTTTTATATTCTGAAAAGTTGCCTTTTGACCTAGAGAATATGTCCTTTGATTCTCTATTTACTTACTCTATCTCCATCCATTCATTTCTCACTTTCGTTTTCAAATTCAAAAGTCATAGACTTTCCTATCCATTCAAACTATTCTCCAATGGCATCATCAAGCAATACTAAGGCAACCATGAGGTTTTCTAACAAAATAAAAAAAATGTCTTTTCAAAAAATCTTTCTTAGAAGATTTGCTATTTATGAAATTTTCCTACCTATGACCTTTTTTATCTTTCTTTGCAAAATAAAATTATTAGTTTAATCGATGCTTCTCAAAATGATTTTATTTGTTATCCAAATTTAGTAAAGGTTTTTTATATAGATTTAAAAGGAAATTTTTATGATGGTAGAGAAGGAGAATTTTGGAGTAGTGTCAAAGGGACACAAATTGTTTTAAATTTTGAACTTTTGAGTCACATTCTTGGATGCAAATCTAGTGGAATGAATCTTTCATCGTTTCAAATTGATTTTCAAAATCATGAGGTAATTCATGATATTTTTGAAAGTGATGATGATTTTAAATTCAAAAATAAAACCTTACATCCAAAAGTAAGAATTTTAAGCCTTTTTTAGCAACAAAGTATCATTCCTAGATCTGGTAATTATAATAACCCAACATAAAAAGTTTTCAAAGCACTTTTCACCAATTATGGTCAATAAAACATAAATCAATCTCAAATAATTTTAAATGAACTTTTTTCTAGAAATCTTTCTTAACATGAAAAAAAAATTCATGGTGTATATCTTACTCGTATTTTCAATTATTTTGGTGTTGGCAATAAAGGAGAGAAAATAATTCCTCGAAAAATATTTGACACGGCCAACATTTCACATACGCATATTTCGCCCTTTTTTGAGCCTTATGCAATGCTTGGGAAAAAGGAACAAAGGTTGTCTTATGAAGAATAGCATGAAATAAATAAAGAGAAGGAAGAGGAAGAGGAAAAAGAGGAGGATACTTCTTTGGGAAGTACTAATATGCCACCAAATCCATATAGATCTTCTCAAAAATTAAGAGAAGATCATGCATAACCAAAGGAAGCTTAAGAAATCATTTTCAAAGAAATTTAATTCAATTTTCAACAAAATGGATAAATTCTTTGGAAAGATCATTCGCAAGCTTGGTGGTTCTTCATCATCCGTATCTTTCTAGTTGTTTAAACTACCATGTATTTGGATTTTCTAGTTTTAGTTTATGTTTAATATTATGTATCTTTTCATTTCTTTGTGTTCTATGTAATCTCTATTTAAGTATTATATGAAAATTTATTTTCCTACCGTTATGCATTGATTGTCATCTTTGAAAAACATAAATGTATAATAGTGTGAGCTAAATACGTTAAAATATCAAAACAAAGTTTTTTTCGAAAATTTCTACATATATGTCGACATACCTAGGTATGTATGTCGACATACAATGGTAACTTTTCAAAGAAATTTAATTCTGAAAATTGAATAGACATCAAATGTCTATTCATTTCCAATGAATTTCCACTCCTTTAACTATCAGTTAAGATCAAAGAATCATTATACCTACTTTCTTTCTTCTTACTTCGCATTCCTAAACTCTAAAACCAAAACGATGGCTTCTCCTATCCAAAAGCCAACCGAAAACCTCAAATAAACTCGAGTCATTCGATAACATTCTTAATTTCATCCTAAGAAACTAGAGACACTTAGAATGAAGTCAAATACATATATCAAGGAGCAAGAAAGGCATTTCAACTCGATTTGCAGGATGATTTCTGCCTTGAACAAAGAAGAACCAATTACCAATCCAAAGTGTAACATCAACTAAGATGATGAAGATCGGGATGTTATCAAAGCGAATCCTATCTTTGGCACTGATGGATGGGTTGAAGTACCTCGAAATATCTAGTTTAAATAGGTTTGGTTGATATAAATAATAATACTTAGTTTGGTTTGGATTTGATTGGTTATGATTTGTGTGGATTTGTATGAATCTTGTGTAACATAAACTTTGTTTGATCGGAAGAATAGATTGATTATTTCATTTTACATATCACTTGTTAATCTTTCTCGCAATCGTTATATATAATTTTTATATAAATTGATTAGTACTTTATTTAGGAATGTTAGAGTTAGGATTATAGTAAAAGTTAATATGAGAGTTACAGTTTTAGTTAATTATTTTTGTTCATGTCAAAGGGAGAGAAATATATAAAATTAGCCATGGATTAACAGGGAGTTTTGTAACTTGGAAGGAGTTATAATATATTTTATGCACTGGGTTGCCATCATCAAAAAGAGGAGATTGTTAGTACCTTAGGTATTGGTTTTGATGTTAATAACTATAGGACATTATATAAAATATAGATACCAGTGCTTTATCAAGATAAATATAATATATAGTGCAAAATATTAGACAAGTATTGATTAAGATTATAGTGCAGTATCAAGATACTGATATAAAATTTCAAGAGTTCAAGAATAAAGACTCATAAGTATTGGAAAATTCAATATTTCAAGATATTCTAGATAATTAAGTTATAGAATCATAAAATTTTTGTTAAAACCATGATAGCACTCTCTTGATCTCACTCTCCCTCTTTTTCAAATAAGTTTTAAATATTTTTTCAAATATTCTGGTTTTCAAAATTATCTTTTCAAACATCTATTCAAAATATTTCTCAAAATAATTTATTAACCTTTTATATTTAAAAAGATATTACATTAAGTTTTTAATGATTTTTTAATCTATTTTTTTTTTGATATTTTAGTTTATATCTTTCTTACGTTTAATTTTTATATTTATATTTCGATTTCAGATATTTATTGTAATTTGTAACTATGTTCATTATTTACATTATATCAAATATTCTTATTAAATCTTTCAAAATTATTTTATAAAGTTATATTAAGTTTTAATGTGAACAAAATATGTATAAACTATGTTTAAATGTTTGTATCAAGTTGCAAAATATTTTACAGAACTTAATATTTCGAAACAATTTTTGTTAAGTAAATTTTCAAAATACAGAAGGATACGTCGACATATCCTCTGCAAATTTGTCGACATACTAGTTGTATTTTTAAAATTCAAATTTGAATGGAAGTGTCTTTTTGTCATACCTCTTCGTGAATGGATATGACCATAGTTTTTCGATAGATACCAGACTTCAAAATTATATTTTAATATTCGCTTTCTTAATTTTCTCTCCTTTTTTCACCCTCTTTATTTCTATAGAAAATTCTATCAAAACTCTACCAAAATTCAACTAGAATCAAATTCTATCATTACTAATTTGATTTTTATTCATATACTCTTTGATTGCTCTCGTCTCTCTCAAGATCAAGTCCTATTCAAGAGTTATAAAATCAATTGTAATCACTTTCGATGATCTGAGTTTGTAAACTCTTGCAAATCATACATTGTACTCTGTATTGTGCTTGGTATCCCAAAAATCCAAGTAGGTGTGATCATAGCCTGATTAAATTAATTTGGTGTGCTTAGTAGCCTGTAAATCTAGTGGGTGTGCTTATGGCTCAAAAATCAAGCGGCTCTACCCAAAGGCCAAGATTCGGGAGGGTGTGTCTGTAGCCTTGAAATCGAGATCGTATTGCATTTGCATTTAGTAGTTAAAAAGAAATCCATACATGAAATATTACAAGACTAGATCTATGGTAACTACGAACCAATATAAAATCCCGGTGTATTCTTTCTTTTTTACTTTATTGCATTTACTTTTACCAATACTTTGATTCTATGATTGTTTCTGTAATTACTATTCCAAGTAAAATCTTAAAGATTTTGAATAATATTCATATAATCAATTAAACACTATTCACCCTCCTCTAATGTTAATTTAGCCTTACGATCCCTATTCCGTTGACTCGCAATGACCGTTATTTCCCTTTGTATGTCAGACTTCCAAACGAATTTTTATCATCTACTTTCTTATTCTGCTCTTCTTTTTTCTGCCTCCCATTTTCCAAACCTAAAATACTCAAACTCCACTAAAATTCAATTAGAATCAAATTTCAGTCATTACTAATTTGATCCTCCTTTATCTACTCAATGATTTCTTTCATCTCTCTCACTCAAACAAAGATCAAAAATGCTGTTAGAGAATTATAGGATCAATTATAATCAATATCAAAGATTCGAGTCCATAAAACTCTATCAAATCATACTACAGTACTTGTGGGTGTGATTGTAGCCTATAAAATCAACTGGGCATGATTGCAACCTGTAAAATCAATTAGGTGTGCTTAGTAGACCATAAATCTAGTGGGTGTGCTCGTAGCTCGAAAATCAAATGACTCTACCGAAAGGGTCGGGATTCTGGAGGGTGTGTCTCGTAGCCTTGAAATCGAGATTGTATTTGCAACTACTAGTTGAAAAGAAACTCGTACAAGGAATCGTGTGGGATTAAATGTAGTGTAACTCCAAACCAGTATAACTGGTGTTCTTTCATTTTAACTATTGCTGCATTTACTTTTATTTGCACTTTGATTCTGTGATTGTTTCTGTGATTTTTAATTACATCATTCCAAGCAGAATCTTAAATAATTTGAAAAATATTCATATAATCAACTAAACACTATTCACTCCCCCTCTATTGTTAATTTAGCCTTAAGATCCCTATTCCCCTGACTCACATTTGGTATCGGAGCATTGGTTATTAAAGTATTCATCGTCTGATTTTTGAAATGTTTAAATGGCTACCGATATTGATAATAGTACTGTTAGTAACACTGTTATTATACTTGTTAGTAATTTATTTGTTAATGGACAATCTACCGCTAGACCTTCACTTTTTAGTGGCAGTAATTACACAAGTTGGTCATGTAGAATGAAAACTTATTACAGTCAATTTTATAAGACACTTGAAATATAACACAAACTAAGTACACTGCACCAAAGACTAATTTTGCATAGTAGACTGCTAACCAAAAAGCAATTGCACAAAATAACTCTAAGGGTGTGATATTTTTTTTCACTAGATAGAAATGAACTTAATGAAGTATCTATATGTAAGTCTGCATTGGAAATTTGGAGAACTTTGCAAGTTACACATATAGGCACTAGTAAGGTTAAACAAACCAAAATTTCCATGTTAACAAACCAGTTTCAATTATTTAAAATGAATCCAAATGAGGCCATATCTTGTATGTATAGTAGATTCCAAGATATAGTACACTCACTTATTGCACTGGGTAATTTTTTTTCTAAGGAGGATAAGTTAGAAAAATCTTCAATTCACTTACTCTTGAATGTGATCAAAAGACTCTTATAATCGAAAAGGCAAATGACATTAGTACTCTAAAAATTAAAGATTTAATTAGAAATTTAATGCCTTTTGAAGCACAAGTACAAGGGTGGAGAGAAAGTAGAGTAATAGAGAAGAAATCTATGCAATAACGGATAATCTGGATTCAGACAGCGATGACGATGAAGAAATTTCTTTGATGAAAAGGAATTTCACAAAGATTTTTAAGATATAGGAAGATGAAAATTTTCAAAAGAAATGACAACAAAGTTCCAAGAAGTGGAAGTAGAAGAGGAAATGACTTAGTGTTATTACTATGATGAACCTAGCCATCTAAAATGAGACTGTCCAAATCCCAATAAACTGAAAACCACACCAAACAATGACTCACCCAAAAAATGGAGAAGAGTCTATACTGCAACATTAGACGATTCGGACACATACTCAATTGATACAAATTGCTAACATGTGCTTCACAATAATGCATAATTCAGAGCAAAATAGTGAAGTAGATTAGAAAAAGCACGCATTTAATATATCAAAAGTTGTAATTTGTTGAATGAATTTTTTTGGTTGCTTTATTGGTCTTTTGGAATATCCTATAGATTAATAGTAATGTTGGTTGAATACTTTGTGATTAATTTTAAATTTAAATATATTAATAATATAATAATATTAAATATATTTAAGATAATTTTTCTAAAAATAAAACAACTACATTAGATATATATAATAAAATAGGATATAGTTAAATACAAATTATTTTTGAAAATTTCAACTTGTATGTTGACATACATCCTTGACATATGTCGACATACTTAGGTAGATTTTGAATTTCAATCTCAAATTCAAAATTTGAATTTCCGTGCACCTTTTAACCAATTCATATGGTTTGAAAAGATGTCCCTTGACCGGAGAACATATCTTTGATTCTCTATGTATTTACTCTATCTTCATCCATTCATTTTTCAATTTCATTTTCAAATTAAAGAACCTTAAACTCTCTTATCTCTTCAAACTACTCTTCAATGGCATTCTCAAACAATACTAAGGCAACCATGAGGCTTTCTAAGAAAATAAAAGAATGTATTTTTAATAATCAAGAAGTCATGCAAGCCTATATGAGTATATACCTTTTAGAAAAATCTTCCTTGAAAGATTTTCCTACTTATGATCTTTTTAGTCTTTGTTTGCAAAATGAAATACTTGGTTTAATCGATGCTTCTAAAAATTATTTCATTCGTTATCCAAAATATGTGAAGATGTTTTATGCAAATTTAATAGGAAAGTATTATGATGTAAGAGGTGGAGAAGTTTGGAGTAGTGTCAAGGGGACACAAATTGTTTCATAATTATGAACATTTGGGCCACATTCTTGGTTGCAAATCTAGTGGAATTGACCTTTCATTTTTCAAATTGATTTTCAAAATCATGAAGTAATCGATGATATTTTCGAAAGTGATGATGATTTTGAATTTAGAAACAGAAACTTGCGTCCAAAAGCAAGAATTCCTTCTTTTGCAATTAAGTCTCCTAGAATCGGTAATTATAATAACCCACATAAAAAGTTTTCAAAGCTCTTTTTGCCAATCATGGTCAATACGACATAAATTGGCCTCAAATCATTTTGGATGAACTTTTTCCTAAAAATCTTTTTTAACATGAAAACACACTATTTCATGGTGTATATCTTGCTCGTGTTTTCTATTATTTTGGTGTTAACCTTAAAGGATAGGAAACAATTCCTCGAATAATATTTGATAAGGCCAAAATTTTCCTTATGCAATTTCATCCTTTTTCGAGCCTTATGAAATGCTTGCGGAAAAGGAAAAATGGTTGGCTTAGGAAAAGGAGCAAGAAATAAGAGAAAAGGTGGAAGAGAAAGAGGAAGGAGAGGAAATGGAAGTCGGGGAGGAAGAACAAGAAGAGGAGGAGGATACTTCCTTGGAAAGTATCAATATGCCACATAATCCATCCAATAAAGATCTTCTCAAAAATCAAGAGAAGATCATTCACAACCGAAGAAATCTTACGAAATCATTCCCAACGAGATTCATCTCAATTTCCAACAAAATGGATAATTTTTTTGAAAAGATCATCTGCAAGCTTGGTGGCTCTTCTTCATCTTCATCTATATCTTTCTAGTTGTTTGTTTAAGCTGTCTTTGTATTTGGAATTTCTAGTTTTAAGTTTATGTGATTCTCATGTATCTTTCTTTTACTCTTTGTACTCATTCTTGTTATCAATGAAATTTATATTCCTTGCTGTTATACATTAGTAGTTATCTCTGTAATGTCATACAATTATAATAATATAGGCAAAAACAATAGAATTGTAAGATAAAGTAGTTTTGAAAAATATATTGCGGATGTCGGCATATGCAAATCATGTATGTCGGCATATAACGGCCAGTTTTCAAAAAAATTAAAATTAAAAAAATAATAACTACCAAACACCAATTCATTTCAAATGACTTCTTACCCCTATATATACCTATTCACTCAAGAAAATGATTGTTTTAGTCTATATCTTCACTCTTTCACATATAAACTTATCTCTTCAATAATGGTTTCCCCACATCAAAAACTTCGTGAAAACCTTGAATAAACTCTTGAATCATTCAAGATCATTCTTTCCCTCATTCTAAGAAACCAGAGGTTCTTAGAATTGAGTCAAATGCAGATGATCTAGGAGCAAGAAAGATATTTCGATGTAGTTCGATGGATGATTTCTGCCTTGAAAAGAAGAACCAACCACCAATCCAAAGTGTATAATCAACAAAGATGACGAAGATTGGAATGCAATCAAAGTGGATCCAATCTTTGGCACTGCTAGATGTGTTGAAGTTCCTCGAAATGTCTAGTTTAAATAGGTTCTATTGTATATATATGTATAATAATACTGGATTTGATTGTTTTGATTTGTATGGATTATTTTGAATGGTGTGTGACATTAACTTTGTTGGATTGGATGAATATTTAGATTGATTATGAATATTTCATGATTATCTAATTTTACATATCACTAATTTTTCTTTTACGATCACTCTCCTCATCATTATATATAATTCTTATATATATATATATATATATATATATATATTAGTATTTTATTTAAGTGGAGTTAGAGTTAGAATTAGAGTAAGAGTTAGTTTTAGATTTATAGTTCTAGTTGATTACATTTGTTGATGACAAAGGGTGAGAAATATATAAAATCAAGGCATAGATTAAGGGGGAGTTTATAAAACCGAGGGAGTTATATTATATTTTATGTAAAGAGATGTCATCATCAAAACGGGGGAGATTATTAGTATCTTTAGTTTTGGTTTTGATATAACAACTATAGGACACTATAAAATATATATACTAATGTTATATATATATATATATAATGCAGGATATTAGACAGCTGTAATTAGGGTAGAATACAGAGTTGAACTTTGAGAAAAGTTTAACCTAGGTGGAATACGGTTTCTTTTTAGCCAAAAGGAACTTATTACAATAATCCACTAAAAAATATGAAAACATTCTCAAGAATTTCATATATGGAAGTGAAAATAACAATATTTTAAATTTAGATACACCATAATTTTGTATCAATATTAATCCATTTAGTGTCCAATATGTAGGGTGTTACTATTTGTACAACGTAAATACTTACTAACGCCACTTAAACTTTTAATAAAATTAAATCATAAAATTTACTTCAAAAACCTGCCTTAAACTTAAAAAAGGACGTGGAAATAACCAAGAAACATAGAAATTGAATGAAACCTAATCCTAAAACATGATTATTTTCAATCCTATCAATCATTAACGAAGAAAAGAAAAGGAGAGGAATAATATGTAAGAAAATATTTTATCAATTTCAGATTAAGAGTTGATGAGCTAAGATATTTGATAATATTTAGAATATGCACGTAAGTCAATACTTCTGTAATTTCGTTAAATTTGTAAACGAAAATAATGATAATTATTTATATTTTACTATATCATATAACGTTTTCTATTACAATTGGTTTCACTGTTATTTTATTTGTTTGCTTATTGAAATAATGACAAAAGTGATAATTGATGGATATTATTAATCAAAGCAGCAAAGAAGGTTTTTACTATACTATACAGTAACACCAAATTTAAGGTGCAAACTACTTTTTACAATTTTAGTTTTATTCAAAGTTACACAATCTTAAGAAAATCGAAATTCTACCTACAATGAAAGTTGAGAACCTTTTCACAACCGTGTTAGTTGGATTCATATATATTGATGAAACATTAAATTAAAAAATGATCGACTGTCAAGAAATTAGATTGAGAAATTTTGAATTTTTATTTGAAAAGATAGATGAGAAGTCGAGCTATGGTTTTGAGAAATTAAATTATGAAAAGGTCGGTATGGTTAGGTGAGTGAACTATTGGATTAGGTGAGAGGATAAATGGGTGACAGAAAATGTTTAAGTAGGTGTAATAGTATCAACCAAGATGTATGTATATTAAAACTTGACATATAAACGTACCAAATATCACCATGCAATTAATATAGTTTTTTGTAAATGTCACAACTTATCAAAGTTTTAGCAAATCACCATTTTACATAATCTTCACAAGGATCTATTGAATAGTCATTAAAATTATCAACTTAAATAAGTGAAAATGAGGTCGGAGGACGAATTAATAGGGAAATTATTTTCTGAAACAAGCAAAGATGAGGTAGAAGAACGAATTGCTGGTGGGTGAGCAAAAGTACTAGAATTTGAACTCTTTTATTTTTATTTTGAGAAATAAATAAACAAAAAACCTTTTTTCATATATATTTGAACTAGTGCATGGTCGATTAGTGGTAAAAAATATCAAACCGAATTGAATCCGATAAAACATCATAATCGAACCGAAGCAAATTAATTTAGTTTTATTCATTCGATAAACAATATAACCGAACTAAAAACGTAAGTAAGAAGCATTACCATATGCAATTATGAAAGAGATTAATTTGCTGAAAAGAAACAATAAATTTATGTTTGGAGGAATTTTATGAGAATTTTCTTAAGTTTATAAGAAAATTTAACATATTTTCAATGGATAAGCTTTGTTTTTATTGCTAAATAAACCAGTTTTTAAAAGTATTTTATTACCGTAAATTTGGATAACATAATAAACTTTCGTTAATTTAGTTAAACGGTAACCAAAATAAAATTGTTTTACAAACCAAATTCAAATCGATATGATTTCATAATCGAACCTTATTGACCGAAATGAACCGATTTGGTCAGTTAATTCTGTTCTGACTGAAGATTGCTTACCCCTAATAAAACGAACATAATATATTTATAAACATTTAACATTTTTATAGGATTTTTGTGCTTTTATATTTGAACATAATTGAATTATATTTTTGTCGATAAAAATGAGCCTTTTATATATATTGATTTGTTGTTTTTAGGACTCAATATTTGTTTAAGCAAAATAAATGAAATTAGTATTCTCAATTAATTTTGAAAATATTGTCTTTTTTACAAATGAGGATTAGTGTATAAATATTTTTAAATTAACATTTAACTTTTAACATTTAACTAAATGGTAGTGATGGATAGACTGAATTTCAAAAATTACTTGAGAGGATGACAAAATTAGGTAGTGTAAACTAATGAATCAACGTTTTTGCAACACATATTTATCGAAAATAAGTATATCATATGATAATAACAAAGAGATAAACAAAATATTTATTTAACTACTAAATGAAAAATAAGTGACAGTAAAACTTAAAAAGTTACAAATCACGCCGCCATTTTAGTCATGTATAAAAAATGGTTCGATCCATTGTCTCATACCACAATTTTAGTAAAACATTTTAGAAAGTGTTAAATATTTACCTCAAAAGGATTTTAAAATGCAAAATAATAATATTTCTAATCAAAATATGGTACAAATTTTGTCCTTGATTAACATATATTATGAACATAAATGATTAAAATGTCACATTTTTACAAAAACACGCTAGCTTAAAATATATATTGTTTTTCAACATTATATAAAATACAATCATTTATCACTAATCATTAATTGTAGTATCATTCTTCACGAAAATAAATTTTATCAGTGACAAAGAGTCAACTTGACATCCCAGTTTTTCCAAACATTATCTATCGTTGTGATGATACGCTAATTTCAAAAAGAAAAAAATCGCATATATATTTGTTTATAGTGATATATCGACTTTAGAAAGAAAAATTTATGTATATATTTTCCTCTCATTGAAATACTAATTTTATAAAGAAAGAAATTTTATTGAACTTAGAATAATATAAGATAACTAGAGATAATTTTGTACATAATTGTGAAAGTATTAAATTATATGGATTTAAATGGAAAATTAGTTTCACCATTTTTGTCAATACGAATGTGATATACACACTGAATTATTGTTTTTCACGATTTATTATATCACTTAATAAAAATTTAGAAGAAATTCATAAATAATTGTAAAAATGATTAATGTTGGTATTTGAATGTAAAATCATAGAAGATAAAATTAGTAGAATATCATCATAATTTATATATAGTTGTGGAAATTTTAAACTATCGTTTCTAATGAATTTTTTTTACCATTTGTCTCAGTAAGGATGTGGTACATATTCTATTGCGTACTATTATGAAGCCTGTGCCGATGGCACATGTGCAAACTTATTTTATGTAGAAGTTATAGAAACATAGTTGCAATGGTGCAAATTTTGGTTCACGTAAACTTTATGGTATAAAAGATTTTAAAAAATATAGTTTAGTTTATGTGATTTATTTGAAAAACATATATATCACCAATGTTCTTTGAATTATTCGTGTATGGATTAATGGTTTATGTATTATGGTTGCTTTCTTAAATAAACCGAAAAAAAATTAGATTTTACTATTACTAACTTGTTTTGTGTATTATCATTTTTTTTACCAAGGCATATAAGCAGTTTTAGATGAAAGATGTCCTTCATAAATTGAAGATTAGCCTCTTCCGAATGTGATGTAATAGCAAGTGTTCCATCCGATATATGTGACGCTAGCACTTTGGTAGCACGTTGCATAAGAATGTAGCTCAAGTAAAAGCACAATTCTAAGTACAACTTTTAAGTTACAAAAATATTATCTAATCTACTTTGTTCACTAATTACTTCTTACCATTGGTATTGCGTTAGAAATTAACTAATGCCAGCATTTGGTTGATGATTAGTTTTTCTCATGAAGAATGAATGATGATCATTAATAATAATTGCAATTGCGAAATAAAAGAGTGATTAATGGACTTTCATGTAAAAAGCATTTGCTAATGTTAAAAAAATCTGTAACTTTGGAAGGCAACAACCATTTTATGTAGCGTATTAAAAAGATAGTGAACAATATGGAATGAAAATGAATACTTGATTTAAAAAAGTATTGGATGTAATAGAACATACGGGTATTTACAATAAAAGAGTAAAACATAAATTATGTTAAGATGAAATTATGTAAAATATGAATGAGTTTTTAACTTGGAGTATTATTTCTAAAGTAATCGGATGAATAACCATGATATATAAAGAATGGAGTTTAACGATGAATTAATTTTGAGAAATAAAGCATGAAAATAGTGCGGATCTAAAGCACCTTTAATGCATAATATTATAGCATATTTCCATCTTTTATAGTCGCTTTTAAATGGTGAATTGTTTTTCAAAGCAAAGCATGAAAATAATGTGGATCCTAAGCACATTTAATGTTCTTTTTATCTTTTATTTTTCTCCTGTATTAAAATTTCGAGTATACTGCATATGATAATTTACAAAACTTAATACGTACATCGACCACACCCACCTCAGTATTGAAATTTTCTTTCATGATATATTATCAATTTATATTTACTATCCAAAATTTTGTGTGTTCAGCATTGTGTTTTATATACAATTAAAAGGATGTAGAAGAATTTGAAATGAATAAACATTTATTATATAAAAGTCCATTACATATCATAAAAGACTAAAGGTAAGTAGGTAAAAAATCAATGCAAGTTTTTGAACAAAACATTTATGCAATATTTCATAAACCGCCAATGAATCTTGTCCTACCACTACCAAATATAGAACAATAAACTTATGTAAACATGAACGTTGAGAATTTTCAGCTCTCAATTGTAATAATAATGGGTATAAATACAAGTTCCAATTAAAAATTAAACATAGTCCATAACAAAGAATGCAAAAAATATTCATTGCTAAAGTATCAAATATATACATACTATATTAATGGTAAGAAATTTTATAAATAAAAATCATTTTTCAAAGATTCATATATATATAAAGACATTTTGTTTAATTTTGAAGACTATGAATATATGTGTGTGTGTATTAAAGTTAACTTATATTTTTAGGTTTTATTAGAGGAATAAGTAACCATTGACTGAATATTTATATAGTTTAAAGTTGATCAGCAGCACCTCTTGTATAAACATCGGTATATCTTGCACTTATATTAGCAGTGTATCTTGTGCATACATTTTTACACATAACAATCTTAACAATATTCAGTAGAATTTCTGGAACCAAAGTTTTTTCTATATCACCTTGCAATAAATAGTTCTTCTTGAGGTCATTTAATGAGACCCTCTCGTTAACTAAACCCAACCCAAAATTATCAAAGCTTTCACACACTTCCTGCCCACCTAAATTAACATCATATACATCTTTCCCATGCATATTCGTGTTCGTTTTTCACATTAATCATACTTTCATCCACACATAATTTTTTATTTGATAATCTTTGCTCCTGCATTCTCCTTTACATCGACTTATAAACAACAAACTGATTTTTGAAGAATAAAACGTATGGTTTAACTTAAGTTTGAATAAGTCTGAAAGTTTCAAATTTGAATAAGTCCTCCTAGTTTGTAGGAGTTGAAGTATGAGTTTGTTTAGGTATTATTTGATATTGATTCGGTCTAGTAGAAGTAGTTGTAAAGGTCTATATAAAGACCTATTTTCATTCATTGAAGAATAAGTGTGAAATATTCATCTCAATCTCTGTTTCACTTTTGTTCTGAATCTTTTTAGGATCAACAAGTGGTATCAGAGCCTGTTGAGAACCTGGTACGAGAAAGAAAAACTGAAAGATGAGTGAAAAAGATACGTTGGTGATTCCAAGGTTTGATGGAGATTACGAGCATTGGGCGATGCTCATGGAGAACCTACTCAGATCGAAGGAGTGGTGGGATCTCATAGAGACAGGGATCACAAGTCCAGAAAGAAATGTGATCTTGACGGAAGCACAAAGAACGGAGTTGGCAGAGATGACCATAAAGGATCACAAGTTAAAGAACTACATGTTTGCTTCCATTGATAAGACGATTCTCAAGACAATATTGAACAAAGATACATCAAAGGATCTATGGGAGTCTATGAAGAGAAAGTATCAAGGAAACACCCGGGTGCATAATGCACAATTGCAGAGGTTGAGGAGAAGCTTCGAAGTATTGGAGATGAAAATAGGTGAAGCCATCACCGACTACTTCTCAAGACTGATGGAAGTTACTAATGATATGCGTAAGCTGTGTAGTTAATGCCCCGCTATTACCCCGCTATAACCCTGCTATACCTCATAGCGGATTTCTACCGCTATGATTTTTTCATGTAGCTCCAAAATATAGCCTTTTCGCTTTAAGCCTCGATATTTCCGCTATATCCCGTTATTTCCACTATATTCTGTTATATCTTCTTTAATAAAATGAATTGAAATATTGTATTTATACATTATAAAAATTATGAAACTAATTTATTTGATTTAATTTTTAATATGTTTTCAGAAATGAAAATACTCTAATATTCTACTAAATTTAATTATGTTATATATAACAATTTTACGTTTATTTAAAGTATATTCCCACATGTTTTTATTTAAAACTATTTATGTATTAATTATAATTCAATGGAATGATAATTTTTCATTTAATTACCATTTATATATTTGTAAAAATATTAAGTACGGGTTTTACATGCTATTTTAGAGCCATCCGCCATATCTTGCTATATCCTCGTTGTATCCCCGCTTTGACATTTTGCACCTCCACCACTTTGAATCTGCCGAGCGCATTAACTACACAGTGCGTAACTTGGGAGAAGACATGCCAGATTCAAAGGTGGTGGAAAAAATTGTGACAACTCTGTTGGAGAAGTTCACATATGTTGTTTGTTCCATTGAGGAGTCAAACGACATCAAAGAATTAACCGTAGATGGACTGCAGAGCTCTCTAATGGTTCACGAGCAGAACCTGAGCAGACATGGAGGGGAGGAACATGCACTGAAGGTGGAAGGACAGTTGAAATTTGACAATGGAAGAGGTCGTGGGAAATATCCAACTCGAGAAAGAGGGAGAGGGGTATATCAAGGTCGTGGCCGTGGAAACACAAGCTACAACAAGGAACTGGTGGAGTGTTTCAAGTGCCACAAGAAAGGACACTACAAATCTGAGTATCCAGAATGGGAAAAGGAAGCTAATTATGCAGAAATGGAAGAAGATATGTTACTAATGGCACATGTTGACTTGATCAAAGGAGAGGAAGAACACATCTGGTTTCTGGACTCGGGCCGTAGCAACCATATGTGCGGAAACAAAGAATGGTTCACTGAACTTGACAACAACTTTCGCCAAAACGTGAAGCTTGGTGATGACAGGAGGATGTTGGTGGAAGGTATAGGCAACTTGCAATTGGAGATCAATGGAGTAATTTATATAATCACTGCAGTCGACTATGTTCCAAGACTGAAAAACAATCTTTTCAATGTGGGGCAATTACAGCAGAAAGGGCCGAGGATTGTTATCGAAGATGATGTATGTGAAGTCTGGAACAAGAGATAACGGAGATTGATCATGCATTCTGCTATGTCAAAGAACCGAATGTTTGTCATACTAGCAAAGGTAAGAAGCACAAAAGAGGCTGTAGAGACCAAGTGTCTACAGGTAATGGAGAAACATGACCAGCTATGGCATAAGCGATTTGGACATCTCAGCCAAACGGGGCTAAAGTTACTAGTAGAGAAGAAGATGGAGAATGGCTTACCAAATCTCAACAAAGATGAAACTGAAGCAACAGTATGTGAGATCTGTATGAAGGGCAAGTAGAATCGTGAAAGCATTCCTAAGAAAAGTATGTGGAAATCTACATGTGGACTGAAACTAGTTCACAGTGACATATGTGGACCAATTACTCCAACATCAGAAAGTGGTAAGAAGTATATAATCAATTTTATTGATGATTATAGTCGGAAGTGTTGGATCTATTTTCTCGTAGAGAAATCAGATGCACTCAGTACTTTCAAGGAGTTTCGAACAGCAGCAGAAAGGGAGCTAGGACAGGACTTGGTATGCTTGAGAACTGATCGAGGAGGAGAGTATAACTCCAAATCCTATGAGGAATACTGTAGAGAAAATGGGATAAAAGACAACCCACTGCAGCATACACACCGCAACAGAATGGCATTGCAGAAAGGAAGAACCGAAGTGTCATGAATATGACAAGATGCATGCTATTGGAGATGTCAATGCCTCGGAAATTCTGGCCAGAAGCTGTTCAACACGCTGTGTATGTTCTTAACCGAAGTCCATCAGCTACTTTGAGTGATGTAACACCTCAAGAAAAATGGAGCAATCACAAACCAATAGTAGAACACCTCAGAGTATTCGGACGCATCGCTTATGCCATGGTCCCATATGAAGAAGAATCAAGCTCGATGAAAAGAGCACCAAATGCGTGATGTTTGGACTGAGCAAAGAGTCGAAAGCCTATCGCCTTTACAACCCCAAGACGAAGAAGATAATGATAAGCAGAGATGTGCACTTTGAAGAAGGCAGAGGATGGGACTAGGATGGAAGCAGTCAAGACAACAAACCGATCTGGAATGATGTAGAGACAGAAACTGAGGAAGAAAAGGAACCTGATGACAATAATGGTGAAGTACCAGTATAAATTATTCTTGCTGAAAAACATGAAGATGGAGAAAATGCAGAAAAAGAGTTGGAGCTGCAAACAACCCCTCATCAAACCAGTGCACAAGGAAAATCAGGAAGACAGAGAAAAGCTCCAGTATGGATGAAAGATTACATTACAGGAAAGGCGGTTGCAGAAAATGCCGGTTTCATTATTACAGAAGATGGAAAGGACATAATTGCAATGTTTATTACATCGGAGGATCCTGACTGCTTTGAGAAAGCAGTGCAAGAAGATGTCCGGAGGAAAGCCATGGAGACAAAAATCTCGTCCATAGAAAAAAATAAAACATGGGAGCTCATGGACTTGCCTGAAGGAGCTAAAGTGATTGGAGTAAAATGGATCTTCAAGACCAAACTCAACGAGAAAGGAGAGGTTGATAAATTCAAAGCAAGATTGGTCGCAAAAGGCTATCACCAGAAGCAAGGTGTGGATTTCTATGAGGTCTTTGCTCCGATAGCAAGATGGGACACCATGAGATCAATACTTGCTTTGGCTGTTGAGAAAACATGGAAAGTTTAACAACTTGAAGTCAAAAGTGCATTTCTGCAAGCAGAGTTAGAAGAAGATGTTTATATTGAACAACCCAAGGGATTTGAAGTAAGAGATGAAGCAGAAAAGGTGTACAAGCTGAAGAAAGCTTTATATGGGCCAAAAGAGGCCCCAAGGGTTTGGTACAGCCGTGTTGAAGGATATTTCTTAAGGGAGGGCTTTGAAAAATGCTACTGCGAGCATACTCCATTCGTGAAGAAGGAAAAAGAGGATGTCTTACTAGTAACTCTCTATGTCGATGATTTGGTATATACCGGCAGTTCAAACTCTATGCTTGCAGATTTCAAAAGCTCACTGATGAAAGAACTCTCGATGACTGATTTAGGGAAGATGAAATACTTCTTGGGAGTTGAAGTTATCATGATGAACAAGGGATTTTCATCAGTCAACAGAAGTATGCAGAAGAAGCGCTGGAAAAATATGGAATGAAAGATTGCAACTCTGTTCAAAATCCAATAGTTCCATGTCACAAGCTATCAAAGGAGGGAGCTGGGAAAGAAGTGGATTCAACGAAGTTTAAAAAACTTGTTGGAAGTTTGAGGTATTTAACTGCTACTAGGCCAGACTTAATCTATTCAGTAAATCTGGTCAGTAGGTATATGGAGAATCCAAGGGAGGAACACATGCTAGCAACTAAAAGGATTCTAAGGTATGTACAAGGCACGACTGCATATGGCATTCGTTATAGGCCAGGTGGAGAACAAAAGTTGGTTGGATATGTTGATAGTGATTATGCAGGAGATGTGGATGATAGAAGGAGAACTTCTGGGTACGCGTTTATGTTAGGAGGAGGAGCAGTGTCATGGGCTTCAAATTAAGAAACAACCTATAGTAACTCTTTCCACAACAGAAGCAGAGCTTGTGTCCGGTGCATATAGAGCTTGTCAAGCTGTTTGGCTAAGGAATGTCCTGGAAGAGATTGGTTCAGGTCAAAGAGAAGGAACAACTCTGTTTTGTGACAACAGCTCCACTATCAAGCTGTCGAAAAACCTGATATTGCATGGAAGAAGCAAGCACATACGTGTGAGGTATCACTTTCTACATGAGTTGGTGAATGATGGGATCATACAACTTGATTACTGTTCAATGCAAGGTCAATTGGCAGATATTATGACTAAGGCGGTGAAGCTCGAAGTATTTGCAAAGCTGCGAGCCAGAATGGGAGTGTGCACTAAGGATGAGTAAACTGAAAGGAGATGATTTCATTGTAAGGGAGGGAATGAAGAATAAAACATATGGTTTAACTTAAGTTTGAATAAGTCTGAAAGTTTCAAATTTGAATAAGTCCTCCTAGTTTGTAGGAGTTGAAGTATGAGTTTGTTTAGGTTTTAGTTGCTAGTGATTCGGTTTAGTAAAAGCAGTTGTAAAGGTCTATATAAAGGCCTATTTTCATTCATTAAGGAATAAGTGTGAAATATTCAGCTCAATCTCTGTTTCACTTTTGTTCTGAATCTTTTTAGGATAAAAATTTTTCCTCCATGATAATAATATCTTCAGACCCAATATTCTAAACATCACATATAACATGATCAAGACCTTGATCTGCTTCATCTAAATTAACCATGTTCCCACTATCAAATCTCTATACTTTCATACAATCAATGCACTATCATCAACTGTACACAAAGCTTCATCCTGCTGATCATTTAACCACACCTCTTCGTAAATATTTCTTGAATTCTCCGATACAAGATGTACATGGACACCACTATTTATACTTTTCATGCAACTTTACACATCACCAAACATTACATGCACCCATCAATATCTAAAAGAACTTTCCAGTTGAAAAGCTCTAGCAGGTTCAGTTATAATATCAGACATGTTATGTCCATTAATCCAGAAATGATCCCCTTCCTTCTCTACAAACACTACATATCATGATCTCCCTCAACTTGCATCCTCTTCGAGTTGCAAATCAAACAATACATTTTATTTGTCATATGCTGCCACCTCCATAGTAATAAATTACAAACACATTCACCACAAAATCAGATAACATCTCTATCATTAATTATCACATCACTCTTCATAAAAATAAAATTTATCAATGAGAAAGAAACAACCTGATTCCAAACATTATCTATGGTTGTAATTATATGTCAATTTTAGAAAGCAAAAAGTGCGTATACATATTTTTTCGTCGTGAACTTAAGAATGAAAATTTTATGTACATATTTTCTTCGTATTAAATACTAATTTTAGAAGAATTTTTTCACTGTAGAATAATATAAGACAACTAGAGATAATTTTGTATACAATTATGAAAATATTAAATTATATAGATTTGAATGGAAAATTAGTTTCACCATTTTTGTCAATATGAATGTGATATACATATCAAATTGCCATTTTTCATGATTTATTTTGTCAATTAATAAAAACTTAGGACAAATTCTTAAATAATAGTAAAAATTATCAATGTTGGTATTCCAGTTAAAATTGTAGGAGAGAAAATTAATAGAATATTGTAATAATTTGTATATAATTGTGGAAATTTTAAACTATCGACTCTAATGAAAAATTTAGTTTACCATTTGTCCCAATATGGATGTGGTACATGCATTCTATTGCCATACTATTATGAAGCATGTGCCGCTGGCACAAGTGCAAACTTTATTTTATGTAAAAATTATAGAAACATATGTTGCAATGGTGCAAACATTAGTTAATGTAAACTGTCTGGTATAAAAGATTTAAAAAATACGGTTTAGTTTATGTGTTTTATTTGAATTACAGGTGTATAGATTAATTGTCTATGTATTATAGTTGCTTTGTTTAATACACCAGATTTTTTTTAGATTTTACAATTAATAACTTTTTTGTGTATTTCTCATTCAAGGCGCGGAGGTGGGCTCCTAGAAAACCTACATAAATGGTAGGGGCCGAGCATCAAACTTTTAAGCTGTGCTGGCATTAAATCCCTTTTGTCTGTAGTCGGACCAGCCGGGTTGGGGGCTCATCCCATCTCTCCGATTTCATCAGGGCTCTGGGTTGAGTTTTTTATTTTCATTTTAAAAAAATAACAACTTGTTTTGTGTATTATCATTTTTTTGTGTATAAAGGCATATAAGCAGTTGTAGATGAAAGATATTCTCCATAAATTGAAGATTAGCCTCCTCCGAAAGTGATGTAATAGCAAGTGTTCTGTTTGATATATAAATTGTGACGCTAACACTTTCGTAGCTCATTGCATCGGAATATAGCCTTAAGTAAAAGCACAATTTCGATTGAACAACCACTAAGCTACAAAAGTATTATCTAAACTACTTTGTCTAGTTATTTATATCATCGATATTTTATTAGAAGTTAACTAATGCTACTATGTTGTCGTTGATTAGTTTTTATTATGAATCATGAATGATGACCATTAATAATGATTGCAATTGTGGAAGAAAAGAGATTAATGGATTTCCCTGTAAAAAGCGTTTTCTAATGTTTAAAACATGTAACTTTGAAAGGCAACAACCATTTTATGTAGTGTATTAAAAAAGATAGTAATCAAAATGGAAAGAAAATGAATACGTAGTTATAAAAAGTATTGGATATAATAGAATATATGAGCGCATTTACAATCAAAGGGTAAAACATAAATTATGTTAAGATGAAATTATGTAAAACATAAATGAGCTGTTAATTTGGAGTATTATTTCTAAAGTAACCGGATGAAAAAACATGATATAAAAGGAATGGCGTTTAATGATGAATTGATTTTGGAAAACAAAGCATGAAAATATCATGGACCTAAAGCACATTCAATGCATGGTATTTATAGCATATTTATATCTTTTATAGTGGTTTTTTAATAGTGAATTATTTTTGAAAGCAAAGCATGAAAACAATGTGGACCCTAAGCACATTTAATGCTGCTTTTATGTTTTATTTTCCTTCCATATCCAAATTTCAATTATATTGTATATGATAATTTACAAAAGTGAGTAAGTACTTCGACCACACCTACCACATTATAGAAATTCTCTTGCAGTGTATACACTATCGATTTATATTTACTGCCCAAAATGTTGTGTGTTTAGTACTATGTATTACATCTAATTAAAAGGATGTACAAGAATATGAAATGAATAAACACTTATTATATAACCGTTCGTTACATATCATAAAAGACTAAAGGTCGGTAAACATGTTTTAAACTTAACGTTAAAAAAGAATTCTACAATGCATGCATGGTAAATATGTTGATATAAATGAATTATAAATTACATTTATAATTACTATTTATGTATATTTTTACATTATGTGATTAGTGTTTTATATATCTAAATGAATTTTATAACCTTTTTGTTAATGTGAACATGGCATAAATAATAATATTTTCATATTTTTATGATTTATTTGACAAATCCACAAATAATAATTTATAGAATTATTTAAATAGTTTTAGAATTATGGGATTAATTCTAGTATATGGAGTTAAATGTAAAATATTAGAAGGAAACTAAAGCTTTTTTTTTAAATGGTTATTGGAATTTTTATCTAATGGTATTTGAAGTGAAAAATATAATTTTGTAATGCACTATATGATAAATTTACTGAGATAAAAGAATTATGAATTGAACTTGTTTTTATCGTTTATGCATGTATTATATGTGACTTACGTATCTTAATTTAATGAAAAGGTAAATTTTATCATTTTTGTTAATGTGAGTATGATGTACATATTGAAATTTTTGTATTTTCATAATTTGGTAGGTAAACTAATGGATATCTTTTACTTGTATTCATTTAATTATTTTAACATTGCATAATTAATTTAAATCTATGGATAACTACAATTAACAAAGTGAGGTGAGCTTTGTAAATAACCCTAGTAATTTTAAGTGTAGGTATTTAAAACTAAAGCGGGAATTTAACAATGCATCGTATGATAAATTTATTGAGATAAATGAATTAAAAATTAAATTTATAATCAGACAACAAAAATAGTTACCAATAAGAGTGGTATACATATTGAAATTTTCATTATCGTGTATTTATTAGAAATATTAATAAATATTAATTAACTGAATTTATTTAAATAGTTTAATTTTTATTACGTAATTAACCTAAATATATATGGACTTAAATATAAAATGTTAAGAGGTAATTGATGAACTATATGTAAATAATCTCATGAATTTTAAATGTATATACCAAAATGTAAAATGATGGGAGATATTTAATAAAATAAGTTTAAACTAATAAATTAAAAGATCTGAAAACAAAATATCTAAAGAGAGAATTATGGAGAAGAACGAAAACTCTTAGAATCGGGATATTAATTCTTCCATTTTACTATTATTTAACTATTAGTGTATAATCCGTGCATTGCATATGATAATGTTATTAAAAATTAGTATGTATATTTAGTTATCGCTAAAAATAGAATTTTACTATGCAATATATATGATAAATTTATTATAGTAGATGAACTATAAACCAAAATAACATACCTCCGTTATAAGAATTTATAAATGAATAATGAATATTAAATAATTGAATATTTAAACAATTTAAATTAATAATATACTAAACAAATTAATATAAGGAGTTGTATGTAGAAAGAAAACCGAGAAGAGCTTTGTACTTATTTGTAATTGAGAATGACATCTTATGACTAGCTTATATACATGTGAACTTTTATCCATTATTATATTTTGATTTCAAACAACTTTATCTTTGTGGTTAATCATGGAATCCATATTTGTTGTAGAAGTGTCATGGTTAGAATTTTGATATATAATTGCAAAATAATGTTCTATAACATTTAGTTGAATTATGAATTGGTTAAGATTTAATACCATGTTAAAAGTAAGAATGTTTATATAATTTATTTTTAATCAGTGTAATTTTCATGTTAACATCGTAATATTGTAAAATATAAATTTATCTTTAAAAGTTAAAATTGAAATAATTACGCTATGTAATGTACGATAATTTATTAAGATAAATGAAGTGTGCTGCTAATATTAAGTCACCCAAAAAAGTGCTTCCTAATATCATTGCTAAATAATACCACAATTATTTAAAATATATGCTACCAAATACATAACAATTAAAAAACAAGCAGCCAAGCTCTAATTTCTTTTCGCTTCTACAATTGACTCATTGTCATGTTTCATCGTTTTTTCATTGCTTGTGTAAAAATCCTACTAACCAATTCAGTCTATAAAACATCAATTATCAATTATGCTTGTGTGTATATGTACATGTAACATTAAACCAACGAATAATATAAATATATATATATATATATATATATACTTATATAAGACGGTTAAATATCTACATTATCAGTCTTCACATTATACCCAATAAATTCATTTAGAAAGGTCGACAAAATTAATTTTCTATTATATTCTTTAAATAAGCGGTATAAATTCAAATGCTTAATTATGAATACATAATGCATTTTGATCATCGGAGTTTTCTTCTTCCTTTTTATTATTTGAATTCACGAAAACAATATCTCCCATCGATCAACTGAGAAAATTAATATCAATGTACTACTCCTCAAAACAAATACATGTTGCAGATAACCTTGAAAGCCTACAAAATTAAGTGTAATCAAAATCACCTCATTTCCTTCCATAGAACATTGACTATTCTCTTAATCATCTTGTTCCTTAGACTTCATTGGTTAGCAATCCAAAGTAGAAAAATTAAATTGCTTTTGAAAATGAGAGTTTCAATTATGGAAACTTTAGATTTGGGGTTTAGGTTTTAACATGAGGAAAAATAAGAAAGTTGGATATTAGGGTTTTGAAATTTACTCGATGAAGAAGAAAGAGAAAGCGCGGGCTTAGGGTTTTGAAATTCACACGAAGAAGAAGAAATACGATTTAGAAAAGGAATGTGTTTTTCTTAGGTAATTAGTAACTGAGTGGAGAAATAAGTATGGTATTCGGAAGCACATAATTACATTTTCTAATGGTATTAAAAAGCACTTTCTTGGGTGCTTTTAGCATTACACTAAATGAATTAGAAATTGAAGGAGATATTATTATTTGTGCATACATCTTATATTATGTAATTAAATATCTTTATACTTGAATAAAAAATTAAATTTATTATTTTTTTCTCATATATATGGATATTGTATACATGCCGAAATTTTCATATATTTAAGATTTGTTAGAAAAACCATGAATATTTGTTAATTTAATTTAACTAAATAGTTAAAATTTAAGATTACACAATTATCTGAATAAATAAACTTAAATATAAAATATTAAGGGAGAGTTGTGAAGGGTTTGTAAGTAATTAGAGAATTTTAAAATGCAGATAGTCGAAGTTAATAGTATTTTACAGTGTATGTATGATAAATTAATTCGGCTAAATAAATTACAAAATAAATTGCTAATATATATAATTTATGTTATATGGTTTTTATATATTTAGCAGGGGTTCTAAGCTCCACAGCAGAGGGAGAAGATTCGAGACCTAATAGCTACATTTAGCAGCTTGTGCTTTGCGGAGGCATGTAATAATCCCTTAGAATGAGTTGAAAATCTCAGGATCAAAAAGTACTTCTGCAAGAGCCGGGATCAGTTGGGGCGGGCCTACCGAATTTCCTAGCTCTACAATACGAAGTAGGATTTTTTTTTTAATAAAAAATATCATTTTGCCAATTTGTTAATGGGTCTATGTTATACATATTATAACATATTGAAAGTGAAATATTTTAGGATTTATACGTGTGATGATATGATAATTAATAATAATTATTTGACCGAGTTTATTAATCAGTTTAAAATCTAGATTATGAAAATAATTTAACCATATGGGCATTAATATAAAATATTGGAAGAGAATCGAGAATAGATTTGTAAATGATCATAGAACTAAAAAAAAGTATTGAAATGTAAAATGATGAAAGAAGTTTAGTAAAATAATTGTAAAGTAATAAAACCACATGATTTTGAAAATAAAATATTTGGACTTGGAGAGAATCAAGGATGATAAAGATAAAATTATTTAATAGATTTGTTAATGTCTTGCTATAATAAGATAATTACATCCATATATGACATAATATTAATCAATTAATCCTTTCTTTTATTATTTTACAAATAACGTTGCCTAAGGATTAAGTATTAGAATTATTTGGCAATGATTCTATACTATATTAATATCAATATGCTATATTAACTATGTCATATTATATTATTTCCGTATAAATTACAGCTATGAGCTGCGTCCTCAGAAAAGGGAAAAAAAGAATAACTGAAAATAAAAATAATAAATAATAATAGTCTAATTTAAGTAATTGAAAAATCTTCCTATCCTATCCGAACTTTTTTGCACGCATTGGCTATATAATGCAGTCATAGACAGCTCCGTTTTACGTTGATACATAACTAGGATTCAATGGATTCTTCCAAAACTTTATTTCTCGTCATTTTAATCATATTTCAATGTCTGCATTGTATATCAAGAGCAACAGATGTAAGTCATGACGGCCGTGCCATCAAAATCAATGGGCAAAGAAGGGTTTTAATTTCAGGATCTATCCATTATCCCCGGAGTACTCCTTCGGTAAATAATTTTACATATCACTTTTTTTTAATTGCACTATGTAAAAAAAATTTATTGCATACATATGCACGAATACATTATATATGAACCATGATATCATGATCTTCAGATGTGGCCTGATTTGATAGCAAAGGCGAAAGAGGGAGGCCTCGATGCGATTGAAACTTACGTGTTTTGGAATGCACATGAGCCTACACCTGGAAAAGTAATCAAGCTCTTTTTTCCCCCTGATTATGAGTAGTAATATTTGTAGATTTGTACTAACAAATTGCTATATGATTTACAGTACAATTTCAAAGGGAACCTGGATCTCGTCAGATTTATAATAGAAATTCAAAATGCAGGACTTTACTCTATTCTGCGTATAGGTCCTTACGTTTGTGCTGAATGGAATCTTGGGTAACTGATTTTTAATATAAATTTCTTTTCACAATACCAATATGTTGTAAAAAGTATGAATCTTTTTTTTTTCTCCTTCTTTTGTGTGTGTGCAGTGGACTTCCAGCATGGTTAAGGCAAATTCCTGGAATGGAATTCAGAACAGATAATCAGCCCTTTAAGGTATATAACTACTTTCTATTGATAATTTAAAAGTAGTGAGCTAATATTATGTTTTAATTTATATATTGCAGAATGAAATGCAAAAGTTCACAACATTAATCGTGGACATGGTAAAAAATGAAAAACTACTTGCACCACAAGGAGGGCCTATTATTCTTACTCAGGTATAATCTGTACGTAGTAAAAGATAACTAAAAAAAAAATTCATATTTTTTCCTTTCATTTGTTAATGATATTTAATATTTGATTGTATACTATATATAGATTGAGAATGAATATGGAAACATCATGGATGGTTATGGAGAGGCAGGCAAAAGATATATCAATTGGTCTGCAAAAATGGCCGAGGCACTCAATGTTGGTGTGCCATGGATCATGTGCCAACAATCTGATGCTCCTCAACCCATGGTAATGTACATATGTATATATTCTATGATTTTGTTGTCATAGTTATAGAAGAGGCAAGCATTATTCATTAGATCTTTCATTACTTTATGAATTACATATTTTGATTTTTTGCTGTGTAGATAAACACATGTAATGGTTTCTACTGCAATGATTTCAAACCAAACAATGCAAATAGCCCGAAATTTTGGACTGAAAACTGGACTGGCTGGTTTGTAATATTACATAGTGTTTTTTCATTAGAAAAAAAAGATTTTTTTTATTTTTTTAATATTAATCATGATACTGATGTGAATGGATGTATGATTTAGGTTTAAAGCATGGGACTTACCTGACCCGCATAGGCCAGCTGAGGATTTAGCCTATTCAGTTGCGCGTTTCTTTATCAATAATGGGACATTGCAAAACTATTACATGGTATCCTTTTAGATCCTCGTATTGTTGAATGAAGTGTTTGTTTCTTTAATCATTATCTTGGAAATATTTTGTTTTTAAATATTAGTACCACGGCGGAACAAATTTTGGAAGAACAACAGGAGGACCATACATCACTACATCTTATGATTATGATGCACCCCTTGATGAATATGGTAAATACAAAACATCTTTATTTGTTTTCATAATTTATATAATTTTGGTTTCTTTTTTTGAAAATTAGATTATTTTTCTATTGATTAAGTATGCAATCTTTTTTCAAAAAATATTTTCATGCACTTGTGTGGTTTTTTGTAGGCAACATAAGGCAGCCAAAATGGGGCCATCTGAAGAACCTCCATGCAGCCATAAAACAAATGGAGAAGGCTGTTGTTTATGGAGACAGAAGTCAAATAGAGCTTGATGGTTTATCTGTAAACTCTACAACTTTTTGCTCTTCACATTCACTGTATTTTAATATATCTACTTCTATAATGCCAATATATTTCGAATTTCTGTGCGTACAGGTTACAAAATTCAGTATCCAAAACGGAACATCAGGCTGCTTTTTGCACAACAAGAACAATGCAACAGATTCATGGGTTAAATACGAAGGAGCTAGGTACTTTTTACCTGCCTGGTCAATTAGCATTTTACCAGACTGCAAAACTGAAGTTTTTAACACTGCTAAAATCACCACTCAGACTTCGGTGATGGTTAAGAAACCAAGCAGCATTGAAGATGGAACAACCAAGGTTTCATGGAAATGGAAGCCTGAAATATATAGAAATCAAGTGCATGGCAGCAAACCCGTTTTGACTAAAACTAAACTTTTGGAACAAGTTTCTGTAAGCGCAGATGTTAGTGATTACTTGTGGTACGTCACAAGGTAAGTGTATGTCTTCATTCATTTATACTATAATTTCTTTTAGTTATGCAATTAATGATTGTACTGAAATATTGCATTGTGTTTTAGCGTCGATGTTAAGCAAGAAAGCGATGTTAATATGGTTCTTCGAGTTAACTCAACTGGCCATGGCCTTCATGTCTTTCTTAATGGAGTTCACGTTGGTGAGTTTTCATCTTATTGTCAAGGACTTACCAAACTTCTTTATGTTTATAAAGATACCAACTAATGTTTGTATTGAAATTAGGGTATCAATATTCAAAGGGTGGTCCCTTCAATTTCACTTCTGAGTTCCCAGTGACCATCAAAAAAGGTTCAAACGACTTGGCTTTGCTTAGTAGCACTGTGGGATTGAAGGTCAGTCATAATCCCTCTGTGCCATTAACTTTTCATCACATTAATATTGATTTTGAGAACTAACTTAATATGATGCTCGTCATGCATAGAATTATGGAGCATTTTATGAAAAAACTCCTACGGGTATAGTCAATGGTCCAGTTCAACTTGTCGCATCATCCACTTCTGGAAATAAAACGTTTGATTTGTCAAATAACAGATGGAGATAGATGGTAACAAATTTCTTCATTCCATTATAAATGTTAAATTATCTGATAAACAAAAAATAGCTACATACATGCATCTTTCCAGTATGCTACTCTTTGGATATTCTAACGGTATCATATATTTGAATGTTTATAGATTGGGCTAGAGAGTGAGAAGGCTAAAACACATTCTGAGAGTTATGACCAAGGCAAAAACTGGAGAAATTCAACACATATGGTTCGGTTCTACAGACCATTCACTTGGTATAAGGTACATATTCACTCATATAAACAATAAACCATATAGCAAATAAAACATAGAATTGCAAAGTATAACATAAACATTTTACATTACAGGCAACATTTCAAACTCCATTAGGAATAGACCCAGTAGTAGTGGACTTACTAGGAATGGGAAAAGGAGAAGCCTGGGTAAACGGAAACAGCATCGGTCGATACTGGGCAAATTACATAGCTAAAGAAGACGGATGCACAGAGTACAACTATAGAGGAGAATTCACTGCTGACCGCGCTTACAAAAGTGGATGTGGTGAAGTATCACAGAGATATTACCATGTTCCCAGAGAGTTTCTGTACCTAGACAAGCAAAATACATTGACATTGTTCGAAGAGATTGGAGGCAACACTAGTGCAGTTAACTTCAAAACAGTTGTAGTTGGTAAGATTTGCGGGACAGTATTCGAGAAGGAAAGCCTAACACTTGCATGTCCAGGAACTAGAATCTCAAAGATTGCGTTTGCTAGCTTTGGAGATCCCAAGGGGACTTGCGAAAGTTTCAGCAAAGGTTCTTGTGAATCTTCTTTGGCGTTTGGTAAGGTTCAACAAGCATGTGTTGGTTCAGAATCATGCACCGTTACAGCTGATGAAAGTTTGCTTGGTGAAACTGGAGCTTGTGAAGGGGGTGCTGTTAAGAGATTATCAGTGCAAGCAGTTTGTAGTTAATTTTTTTAATGGAATGTTATGGTATTAAGACAAATTAGTATTAGTGTTTCTTGGACATTGCTTTTTATTTTCCTTTTGCTGCAGTTATGTTAAATATATATATATTACCGCTTTAGTAATTCCTTCCTTTTTTTTTTATTGAAACAGTAAAGGGCCAAGCCCAAATAAAAAATAATAAGAGAAAGCGGGTAACACAAGTAATACCCGAAATCCCCTTACAAGCACATAAACACTAACATTCTAGGGCATATTGTGCCTCCATTTACAAAACTCAAAGAAACAAAAATGGTGATCGGCCAAGTGCGAATTTGGTTAAAACATAAAAATCAACTCACTTAATTAGGCCTTAAGAATGGCCCAAGGAGGCTTCCAGTTCATCGTATATGATCTTTGTGCCTCTCGAAACTTTGATGTGAAGCGAAAATCCTTCGTTAGATTGGTTTTTGCTTCAGTTTCCTCATACGACTTGCTAGAAGCTTTATCAAGCTTAATCTCGGAGAGGAGGTCAGTATAATTAGATGAATTGTGTAAATAAGTCCATTAGGGGAACCTTGAACCAAAATAGAATAGGAAACATTGTTAATACACTCAAAAGATCAGATCACAAAATTTATTGCAAAAGCCCATTTGTTTCATCATTTAAATAATGAAATATCTATTTATTTTGTCAAAAGCTTTGTGTAAATATATTTTAATATACATGAGATTTTTATTATTGTTATTAAAGTTCCTTATTAATTCATGTGCTAGCAAAGTATTTTCAACAATTAATCTATCAGGGATGAAAGCACTCTGGTTTTCAGAAATTAGATATTTCAAAAATATTTTTAACCTATTACATAGAATATTGAAATGATTTTATAGATGAAATTACAGCAAGAAATAGGCCTATAGTCTTCTATGCAGTTGGGAGTTTAAACCTTCGGGACTAGTGTAATAAAAGTATGATTTAAATGTTTTAACACTTTACCAGTCCTAAAGAATTCAGAATTAGAATCTAATAAAAAAGATTTGATTTCTTCCTAGTGGGTTTTATAAAATTTGGTACCAAAGCCATCAGGTCCAGGACTTTTATCATTATTGGAATTAAAAATAATGTTTTTAATCTCCTCAAGTCTGATAGGAGCTAAAAGAATATCATTGCTGTTTTCATTAACTTTTTATTTAGGTTCTATAATAGGAAAGGAATTAGCGTAAAGATTGGTATTATACAAATTAGAAAAATAGTTGATGACTTCTTTCCTAATACAATCTAGGTCATTGATAACATTACCCTTGTCATCAATAATTTTCCCAATATCATTCCTATGTTTCCTGCTGGACATTTTAGCATAAAAAAATTTACTAGCTTCATCTCCATGCAAAAACCAGTCTATTTTTGCTTTCTGCCTTAAATTTATAGACTTCACATGAAGAGACTTGACTAGATTATTTTGGGCTAGCAAAAAATTATTCACTTTATAAATGTCTGAGCAATCTTTATCCAACTAATTCTATCTAAGCTCACATTCATCTCTTATGGTTTTAATTTCATTATTAATTCTGTTTTTATTCCAGATTTTCAGTTTTTCTTTGGTGATATGGAGAAGTTTATTGAATTTAAATTGGGCAGTGCCCAATACTTTTGAGGATAAGCAATTTTTAACTAAATCTTTGTAACCATCTTCATAAACCCAGCCATTAACAAATCTGAATGGAATGTTCTTTTTATTATTAATATTTTGAGCGAGTTGTATTTGAATTGGAGTGTGATCAGTGGTGGCCTAGGGAAGGGTAGAACATTTAAAATCATTAAAATAATTTGTAAAAGTATTATTTAAAAGAATTCTATCTAATTTACAGTGGATGTTTCTGAATTTTCCAGATTTCCAAGTAAAAGTATTACCAACCATATTTGGTTCAAATAAACCAGTTCTAAGAAGAAAATTATGAAGCATTTCAAGTTTTTTAAAAGAGATAGAATTCTCACCCCTTTTCTCAAAACCATGCATGACAGTATTGAAATCACCAATTATAATGCAAGGTAATCCCATATTGGAATTAATTTGTTAAAGGCTATTTCAAAGAGTTAATCTTTCATTTTCACTTTTGGAAGCATAAACAAATGTGATTTCTAATTGAAAACCACCTCTGTTTACACATTTACAATGAATAAAATGAAAGTTTATAATATATTGAAAGATGTCTCATATGTTAGGATCCCAAAGAACCAAAATTCTGCCATTTCCTCCCATTTGATTATTATTAATGATTTTCCAATTATTTAGATTTTTAATATGTAAATCTGCAATTTTAGAATTGTCTAATTTGTGTTCAAGCAATCCAACTATACTTGGTTTAAAAGACAAAAGGAGATTATTCATGCCTAATTTCCTTTATGCCTAACATTCCATGAGATTATCGACATAATAATAATAAAATGGTTATAAAAGGATACTCAAAGGATATAAATAAGAGCAGCTAAGCACTGTGACTGCTCTCTTCCACCACGGTCTCCAGCCTCTTTCCGTCTTTCTTATTTGTTGTTTTGCTAATTGCTTTAAGCCATTCTTCCCATTTTGAATTTCTTGAGATGTAATTTCTTTCGAAGTCGCTGTCTTCAGTATCTTCCGTGTTGTCTTCAGTGACAATGTCATTGATGCTTTTCATTTTGCCTCTTTTTTTCCCTTTCTAACTTTCTTGGCTTTCTTTGATATTGAGGAGAAGTTTTCCATTAATTTAATTACCTTTTGTATACTAGTTTCTGAAATTGGCTTTGTGGTAATTGAGGAAAGGTGGGTTGCAACATGACTAATTTCAGGGTTTTAGGCGGTACTTCGTTGAGAATAGCGGAGATATATGAACCATCATCAAAGCTCATGTTTGTTGATATTGAGTTTTGTTTTCTGAATTGAGTTGCAGCATTCTTGCTGTTTTCATTTGCTTCCAAAGGAATTTCTGAGATGCTTTTTTTGTTTCTATGTTTTTCTCCTCCAGACTCTACGTCTCATTACCTTCTTGAATTTCCATTTCTTGTGTTAAATCTTGAACAGTAAAAGTTTTATTGATACTGTTATTCTTTTCATTCAAGGATAGATAGATGGATCCATCATTTGCTTCCATTGCTTTAGCTATCGATGGACCTCCTTTTTCTTTTGTGAAACTGTTATCAGCAACATTTTCTTGAATTTTCTGCTTCTCTTTCCAGACCATTTTGGTAACACAAACAACAACATGTTTTGCGTCTAGGGGGATCCATTCATATTTTATGCTTTATATTAACTTTTCACGATCATGCATTGAAATATGAGCCTCGTTTAGTAAATCAGAATTTGCTTGTATTTCCACTAAT
This sequence comes from Allium cepa, assembly GCA_030765085.1. Taxonomy (NCBI): domain Eukaryota; kingdom Viridiplantae; phylum Streptophyta; class Magnoliopsida; order Asparagales; family Amaryllidaceae; genus Allium; species Allium cepa. Next base: position 747,734,110 of record CM060931.1, on the reverse strand, counting down.
ATTCTAGCAAAAGATAGTCTTGATTCCTTAGCAGTATATTCATCTAATTTAATAGGGATGCCCACAATGCTAGCTATAGCACTTAAAATTTCCTTATCCCATGATCTGAGATTTAGTTCCGGAAGTCTAACCCAAATTGGCATTGAAGTGAGAAAATCTCTATCAAGATTAATTTTGTTATTCCATTTTTTCATAATAATGAGTTTTCCATTTATAAAATGAGGACCTCCATTAATAGCTTTATCACAGTCAGATGCATTTGTAAATCTGATAATAAAAAACCCATTACTGCGAGTAAATATATCAAAATTACCCATGGGAGTGCAATATTTTGCCATGACAGCATTGAAATGATGATAGGTGGATCTGCTGCCAAAAACGTAGGCAATAACTGAATGGAACCACTTGCTTTCTACTCTTCTGCTGGCCTCTGCATTCAAAACTATAATTTTTTTTATCATTGATTAAGAGAGGAGCAACATATTTTGGGTCAGTTTCAGAGTTTGATCCTCCTTTCTTTATCAGGTCATCCCATGAAGAGGCTTTATTCAGGTTAGTATTGAATTGAGAATTTGAAATATTTGATATCTAACCGTTTCTTGGATAGTTTCTTGGATTTTTGATTTGAGAAACTGAGTTCAAACCAGTCTGAGAATTGTTTTCAATATATTTTGCCGAGTTTCTTGTATTCTCCGTGAATCTTGAATTGATAAAATCTCTATCATGCTGTCTGGATTGTTTTGAGTAATTTGTAATTCCCTTATTCGGGGTCAGTTGATTTGATCCAATTTCGGGTCGATGCTTTTGATTATCACTTCTGCATTTTCTGGGCTGTACAATTTGAAATCCCTCTTCATCAAATTTTGAAGAAATTGATTGTGAATGCAGAATAGGATCCGGTGAAGGAGGAGAAAGGGATGAGGAAGAAGGAGAAGACCCCCCAATCTGATCAAGACCGATGATTGGATTACCATTAAGATTTGTGAATTCTGCCCTTTTTTCATGTGTAGTTCTATAATTCCTTCGTTCTTATGAGTTATACTTACTTTAAATTTTCCCTTTTCAAAGAGTATGCTCCTAAGATCACCCTAGTATCTTCTTTCTAATACCATTTTCTAAATAATACCATCAAAGTATGATATTCTACATCTTAATAACAAAATTGCATAGACTATCATTTTAGACGCATGCAATAATTTTTTTCTTTGTCGTCTAAGGTAAAAAGCCTATGACCGTTAATCACCTTACGGTAATTTTCTAGTAGTCAAAAACTAATCTTTATGGTTATTTGCCATGTACAGGTTGTTTACAACCGAGTGAAATAATAGAAAAGGTGGTACCAGTAAGCATTTCATTTTTATTAAAATTATCAAGGTATCAGTAAGAGTAAGCCGAGGTGCCCTTAGCAATAAATATAAAAATATTCTTTAATAACTGCCTAAAAATACTGATTACAGTCCAGTTTAAAGTCTAATGGAGAATAACTCGAGATCATGAAAATATTTTGAGAAAATTTAATGTAAATCTTGCTTCATTAAGGGTGATTACAATGTTCAGTTTAAAGTCTAGTGGACTAACACAAAATTATGAAAATACTTGAGAAAAGTTATTGTATATCTTCCATTAAGGGTCGTAATGGACACGACTATCACCAAGAAAATGCAAGAATTTAATGAAATTAATTTTTTTAGGAGGAACCTGTAAATGAATACATTAGAATCAGAATTTGATGAAATTATGTACATCACCGTCCTTTAACAGGTATTTTTTGTATCCTAAACTACTATGTATTTCTTAGCATGAATCTATTTTCTAAAATTAATTAAACTTTAGAAAATTCAATAAACATTACTTTTTTTATTTAAAACGATAGTATTGAATCCAAAAATAATTAATACATATAAAATAGAGTGATTGTGATGGATGAATATTTCGAAAAAGAAACAAATCAAAATATTTGCACTCAATTTTAACAAACCTCAACTCAAAACATAAAATGAAAAATTCATCATTTATAACGAAATCTTATCAAACCAATGCCTTAAAGTCATTTAATATTGTTAAAATCCTCGACGCATTAATCAAATTTTAGCTTAATATCAGTAAAACCATTATAACTATTTAAATTTTAAACTGAGAAGCATCTTCTCCTAAAACATAATTCCATTTTTTATAGTGTTTGGGCTCTTATGTTGTTGTTGTTCATTCTAACCATACTATAGCCACCTTTTAACTTCTCTTACAATTAATGTTTTCCTTTTTTAACTTACAAGTTGAAAGCGAAGAGAAAAAGAAACAAGTATAACAAAGAGAACGAATAGATGTGAAAGAGTATACTAGTACATTTGTAAAGTATGTAAACCTTTTATTCATAAATTTAATGTTCAATTCATCTAGCTAATAATAAAAGACAAAGCCTAAAATTTTCATCTTCTGATTCTCTATCGAGAAACAAAACTCAGGTATGGTTGTTTTGTATAGTCTCGAGGTAAGCCATTTGTTGTGAAAACTGACTCAGTTAGAAGCACAAGACGACTATCGATAATAGTAGAAATTTTAATTAGGAATGTAAAATATATAGTTCATTGGTAAAATAGTTTAAATAAATCTGATGTTTGGCTTGTGATAAGTTTTATGAAGGGAAATACAACCCAAAAAATTATCAATCATGATTATTATTGCAAAAATCTAAAACACTACACGATAGGCTGCCTATAGTGGTAGCGTTTTGCGTCGACCGAGACGGCTAAATAATGGGCTGACGCTAGCTGTCGCTAGTCGATGCACAATCTCGATATATAGATTTGATCCCACGAACTGGAAAATATTATTTCCTCTCAAAAAAAACGATGCCACATTGAATCCGCCGTCGCCCACCCGCATCAGCCGCGGCCAGCCACCACAGTCATCTAAACCCTCCAAAGCTCAACGGTATCTCCTTCCTCTTCAATTTCAGCTTAATCTAGATATGATTAAAACCCTAATTTCTAAAACTGGTTGACTGTGGGTTAGAAATTGATGATTATTCTGTACTAGTTGACAATAATACTTTATTAGTTGATTTGGGGATATAATTAAAACCCTAATTTTGAAAATTAGTTGATTATGAGTTTGAAATTGATGATTGTTGCATATTATTTGATGATAACAGTATATTAATTCATTTGGAGATATTAATTAGTGGTTTGATTATTTAATTTTTAATTGAAAATTACGGTAGATTTCAAATACTAAAATTAGTGTATAATTATTGATTAATATGCTTATTGATAAGTTTAGCGAATGTTTGTTATAGTTTAGAACAAACATTTGTTATAGTTTACGTGAAAATTAGCGTATAATTATTGATTAATATGACTGCTAGATTGGTCCAGTTAAACATAAGCAATATTTTTTTAGTTAATCAGTGTATGTTAATTATAAGTGTTAGTGGTTAGTATAAAATAAATTTAATTTTTATTTATAATAAGCACATCAAATTTTAGTTTATAAAATCGGTAAATTAAATTTTTAAATAGTTGACTGAATTGTAAAATAGGGTTTAAAATTTCAAATTTAATAAATAAAATATTTAAATAGTTGAATGAATTATAAAAGCGAAATAATAAATTAAGAAACAATAAATTTCAGTTTGAAATGATAATTTTTTTTGAAACAAATATTCTACTAAATAGATGCTATCCTTTTGCATTGGACGGCAACAGGTAGAATAAGCGGCCGATGCTAGCCGTCGACGCAGATTTGTATACATAGAACAAAAACTCGCGAACCTAAAACTTTTCATTCTTTTGCACCAAAAAGTAAGTTTGATTTAAAATCCAAAAATTAGTGTATAATTATTGATTAATATGCTTATTGATAAGTTTAAGCAAATGATTAGTATAGTTTTAAAATGTTTATTATAATTTACGCAAAAATTAGTGTATAATTATTGATTAATATGCTACCAGATAGTTAAATCAATTGTAAATATGTTTTAAAATTAGTGTATAATTATTGACCAAAACAAATGTAAAATTTAGTGTATAATTAGTGATTAAAATTAGTGCAAACATCAAATTTTAGCTTACAAAATCGGTTTAAAATTTAAATAATTAAATAAACTGCAAAATATGTTTTAAAATTTCAAACTTAGTTCATAAAATATTTAAATAGTTGAATGAGTTATAAAACTAAGAAATGAAATGAAGTGAAATAACAAATTAAGAAATAATAAATTTTTGTTTGAAATAATAATATTTTTAGACGAATATTGTACTAAAATCGATTCTTTAAAAAACTAAGGAATGAATATAGTATTTTAACGTTTACGCGAATATTTATTATAGTCTAGAACAATGTTTGTTTAGTTTTTGTGAAAATAAGTGTATAATATGTTTTATAATTTCAAATTTAGGTAATAAAATATTTAAATAGTTGAATGAATTATAAAATTGAGGAATAAAGTGAAGTGAAATAATAAATTAAGAAATAATAAATTTTAGTTTGAAAATAGGTGTTAAGTACTATTTTAACAAATACAACAACAACAAATTAAAGCCTTTAGTCCCAAAAGGGTTTAATTTATTTTAGAAAAAACAACAACAATATACATATTGAATGCAAAGTTATGCGTAGAAAAAAGCAAAGTGAAGTACTATCGAAATTAGATAGAAGTGTGGTGTATGAAGTTTTTAATCCCAAAAGGCTTTAATTTTTTTTATACAAAATTTAGGTGTTGTCGAAATTACTAACATATATTTTTAAATTAGGAACAATGTTCGATTGTTTTCTTGACCATATTTAGATGTATTAAGTCAGAACTGATATGAAAGGTTGGGTTAATGAACATTTTTACAATGGTATACACGAATTTTTCGCTACAACTAATAGTTGAAAAAACGAAGAACTTCGTTGCCCTTGTAACAAATGCCAACATTTGAAGCATTAGAAATCAAATACAGTAAAATACATTTGTATAAATCTGGTTTTGTGCCAAATTATTATTTATGGGATCACCACGGAGAACTTGTTGCACCTCCACCTAATCTTGCAGTGTCAGAGAATGATTATGTTATGATGAATCCAATAGAAGATATGGTGGAAGATGCAACATAATCAATGTTCCATACCATTCAAGTTGACGATGAAAATGTAAATATCTAAGAAGAACAGAACGTGTGAGTGAAATTTTTTTATGATTTATTGGATGCTGCTAAGAGGCCATTGTAGGATGGTTGTAAAAGCGGAACTGAATTATTAGAAACCGCTGAACACATCACTATGAAATCAAAATTCAACTTTACTGAATCTGGATTTACAGTAGTTATACAAGCTGCAAAACGACATATACAACCCAATAGTCTGATGTGTGATAGTCATTATAAAGTGAAAACACTTATGTCAGCTTTCGCCAAAAGATAAATACATGTATGAAAGGTTGCATGTTGTATTGGAAAGATGACATTAACCTTAGTAACTGCAGAATATGTAATGAGAAAGATACAAAATAAGAAAAAAGAAAGAAAAGGAAGTTCCATATAGGAGAATGCATTATTTATCCATCCCTCCTAGACTTCAAAGGTTTTATGCGCCTACAGCTACGACATGTCATATGTGATGACATAGTGTGAGAACATATGAAGAGTGAACTTCGACACATCTATCCGATGGATGAGTATGGAAACATTTCGATAAGACGTATTCTGCGTTTGTTGTAGAGAGTCGTAATGTCAAACTTAGTTCATTTACGGATGGATTTTCATCATTCTCTCAGTTTGGTAGTAAATATTTATTTTGGCCTATTATCGTTACTCCTTATAATTTACCTCCATGGATGTGTATGAAAACTCCGTTTGTGTTTCTTATAATTGTCTTCCATGGCCCTGATGATCCGACACAAGGAATCGATGTTTATTTATAACCATTGATTGAAATGTTGAAAACACTATGGCATGAAGGAGTTGAAACATACGACATTTCGAAAAAAAGAATTTTCGTATGTTCGCTTTTTTGTTATGGACTATTAGTGATTTTCCTACGTATACAATAAATTTAGGTTAGAGTATGGTCGGTCGTCTAGCATGTCCTTATTGTATGGAAGAAACATGATTATTTTATTTACGGTATGGAAAGAAAATTTCTTGATTTGATTGTCATCGATGATTTCTCCATCTAAATCATACTTTTAGAGGTAATGAAAAAATATATAAAGCTAACAGAGAAGAGAGAATGCCACCTCCAAAGATTTGGTCACGCAACGAAATATATGAAATTATAAAGGACTATCCAAAGATACATGAAATTGGAGTACAAACTGAACTTCTAGGTAAACCGGACATTCATAATTGGTGCAAACAAAGTATTCTGTGGGAATTGTCTTATTGGAAAAAATCTCTTACTTCGATATAATTTTGACGTGATGCACAACGAATAAAACGTGTTTGATACGATTTTGAATGTTAAGAAGAAAACTAAGGATGATCCCAATTCAAGACATGATATTGCACGCTATTGTAAACGTCCCGAACTTCGTATGAAGCCCAATGACAGTAAAAAAAAAAACCCAAAGCATGCTATGAACTAGACAACAAGCAAGTAAAACTCATGTTAAAGCATGTGGAAGGACTAAGATATCGTGATGGCATTTCTTCTAATCTCCATAAATGTGTTGATTTTATAAACAATAAATTGAGTGCGATAAAAAGTCACGATTGTAATACCATGATTGAATATTTATTACCCATGGTTTTCAAAGAACTGTTGCCCGTAAAAGTATAGAGTATTATAACAAGATTATGTTTGTTTTATAGACAGCTTAGTTCGACAACGTTAAAAGTCTGTCGTTTACGTAAACTTGAAGTAGAAATCACTATACTGTTCTGCAAATTGGAGAAAATATTTCCGCCAAGTTTCTTTAATGTAATGGAGCATTTACCTGTTCATCTTCCATCCGAAGCACTTCTTTGACATCCTGTGCAGTATGGATGGATCTATCCATTTGAGAGGTAATGTTGAATATCCGTAATATTTATTTTAGTTTAAAATTTAGATTTACATAAGTAAATTTAAATTGAATTAAATTTGTAATAGGTACTTGAATCATCCGAAGAAAAAAGTTAGACAAAAAACATGAGTTAAAGGTTTGATTTCCAAATCATATTGTGAAGAAGAAGCTTCATTCCTTTTCTTACATTACTTCAGTGACCATGTGTTTGTAAGTGTTCCACGTAATGATAAAGCCGTTGAACAAGATTCATCTCAAACAATGTTATCTATTTTTTGACAATATGGACTACCTATTGGAAAATGTATGGAAATATGGTTAGATGATAAAGATTACCATTTAGCACACATATATGTTCTTCTTAATTATGCGAAAGTTGCACCATTTGTTAGGTAATAATAATTCATATTTATTCCATTTATACTTACGCATTAATTATAGTGGAACATATTATACATATTTTCGGTATTTACGAATTGCTACATCCATCTGGCGAACTCGGTAAATAATTTGCTAGATGGTTTTCAAACTACGTTTATGATCCAAGAAATTATGCCGTTGATGAAGGATTACGACATCTCGTGCTCGGACCCAAAAAAATGTTAAGACTTATCCAATATTCTTCATAAATGGATTAAAATTCAACACTAATGTGTATGTTGCTAAAAAATTAACATATAACAGTGGAGTGCTTGTCAAAGGTAGTGATGATCCAGATGACCATATAAAAGATTTTTACAGCATCTAAATAGGTTTTAGAATTGATATATTATATATAGCCTGTAGAAATTTTTTTATTCAAAGGCAATTGGTACAGCAATTTTCCTAGTTCTGGAATCAACGTGCACAAAGATTATAAACTTAATGAAATAAAGCATAGCACAGATTACTATAAGTATGGTCCTTTCGTATTAGCCAGGCAAGCACTACAAGTTTATTTTGCTCCTTATCCATCTTAAAAAGAGATAAAGTAGATTGGTCTGCTGTTTTTAAAACAAAGGCAAAATTTACGTTTGACGGATATAATATTCCAAAAGCAGCATATCAAATGGATCTGATTAACCCTCCTTTACGAAATATGGGATGCTTTGATTGACCCTCATTCACAAAATATGGCGAGCTCGAGTGGCGCAGTCCGCTGGACGTGAGTTGACCTCGGAGGAGTCGAATCGTATATAGGATGCTCTGATTGACCCTCCTTCGTGAAATAGGCATTATAGTTATGAAAATCATGAGACTACTTCATTAACCAATATATATATATATATATTTTATTTAATATTGAGCATAAATTATAACTCAATATTAACTAATATATAGCCGATAGTGACCCAGGCGGCTTATAGGAGATCCCAAGCAGAGGAAAAGATAGCTCAGTTGAAATAGCAAATGGAAGAGTTCAATTATTGGTAGAAGAGCGGAGGATTGGTGCATCTACTAGATGATTGGACTACTACAATTTAGCAGAGCACGGGAGAATGCCTAGGAAGGATGGGTTGGGAGACGACGATGAGTAGGTATGACTGTAGTTTTTGATGGATTTTGTTCGTTTTGTTTTGTATTCATTTAATATGTGTTGGTGAATTTGATACTTTTCTGACGATTATGTTTCTTGATAGTTTTGTGGATGTTTTATTTGATGGACATGAGTATTTGTCGGTATGGTTGCGTTGTTTGAAGGATTTGTGGATCTTTTGTTGGTGGACATGAGTATTTTTTAAGTATGGTTCTGTTTTTTAATTGAACATAGAGGTTGCTTGATGAAATGTTGATGTAGATATTGATTTTTGCATTGTATACTTGCTTATGTGGGATATGCGATGGTTGCAATTGCCAAATTGGATTTATATGTGTTGTAGATGAGATGTAGAGAGATATGATGATATTTTCATGGTTGGATGGCTCAAATAGAAGCTACGGATTAAAAAAATACTCAGTATTAGGATGACTTGCATCTGAAAGTCTATAGGATGGATCGTGTAGTGTATATGCAAATATATGTGACTAACTATATGATGTAACTAATATAAAATTAATCTAGTAAAATATAGACTAAGCACACCAGGATTTTATACTGGTTCGGACCTCCCGTCCTACATCCAGTCCCAAAGCTCCCCTTCGGAATTCAACTATCAAACACCCTCACTTCGCCCAGAGGAATAGGCTTGATTACAATAGCTTGTTCTTATCAAGTATGTGTTCTATAACACGAATATTGACTATTAAGTACAAATGCTTTGAATATATGTGTATATATATATAATATTGATTGAAGAGTTCTGAATATATAGAAGAGTGAAATAAATATATGATTGCTAGAGATCAGGAATATATCAGAGTATAAGAGTAAAGAGCGCAAGTAAGTAAGGTGAAATCTTCTCTTGGATTCTTGATGTTATTTATAGGGTAGAGAGATTCCTTGAGTAGCTGCATCCACTAACAAGTGTTTTATGGTCGCTTCTGATGGCATGAAGAGTTGCAGCGAAGAGAAGCGAATATGTCTTTTCAAATGCGGTAGTTGTTATTTGAATTTCAAAGTCCGAGTTCAGTTCCAGACGTCTGGAATATGTCTTAGACGTCTGGCTCTATATATTTTTTGTATACAGTAGCCTTTCAGACGTCTGAGTATGTTAACCAAACGTCTGATTCTGTCTGGTCTGTAATCCAAATGATTTATTCAAACGTCTGGCTAGTGCACCCAGACATCTGATCCTGTTCATGTTGCTTTTTGTGTATCTGTGTTATTGCTTTACTGATCCCATCGACTTATAGTCTCTTGATCCATTCTTTGAGCCTTTTTCTTGTCTCTCTAGTGATGTTATTTTAGCAATTACCTGTAAATAGACATATATATGCATTTTTGATTTCCATTATATAGTTGTTGTCATCGAAACCGTGGATATGATTTCCTAACAGCGTCGGCCAGCGACGATCCACTTGTGCAGGCTTGCGTGGCTAGTGACGGCCTGCTATGGCCCATTTACCTAGTTTTGCATCAACAAGCGTCGGTCTGCGACAGCCCAACGAGCACTCTAAATTTGCCATGTGTTTAACATAGCGATGCTAGCGGCCGCTAAACTTGTGATGACGCCATCGCAATAGCCATTTCTAAACCTATTATTATTGACTGTTATTGCATCGCCTTTTAGTGACAACTTACGACAGCTAATTAAGGACTGCTTCGCATTCTACCCATCGCCAATAGCAATGCCTTTTGTTGTTAAAGTACTAAAAACTCATTTCCTTTGCAAATCATTGGGGTAACATATAACATTCTGTAAATGTTGTAGTTGCTGTTTGAGGCTTTATATTACATTGAAATCACTTTAAATTTGAGTATAATGCTTTAATCTTTTTATAAGTCTTTTCTAACTTATATTGAAGTATTATAAAAGTGCTTTTTTATATATTTTTAGTAATTAAATATGGATTATTAAAGTAAGAGGTTTATTTTAAATAACCAAGCAAATAAAAAACATGTCTCTTTGAAGTTTTAGAATAGACTATAAAATAAATAATTTTAGTAATATTTTTAATAAATTTTTAAACCACAATTATAAGTATTTTAAAGTATATTTTAACTATATATAACTTTTAGAAAATTAGTTAATTATTTTATTAAAGTAATAAAAGCTTATATAATATAGTATCTTTTAAATTGTTTTTATTATTAAATATCTTATTAAACTAACGACCCAGAATTTCTGTCAATTTAAATTTGCATATTTAATTGATTTTAAATATTAATAAGTGAAATTTATAAGTCAAATAATTTTTATATCGAATATCTGGATTTAAACGAATAATTAAATCGACAAATTCATAGTGGAAATTACAGAAACAATTGTAAATTGGGTTAAATATGATTGAAAATGATTTGTAAAATTTTATTTAATCATATTGGAGTTAGAACAATGTTTGTGAACTTTTAAAATTGAATTAAAAGTTAATTTGTGAAAATTGAACATTTTAATATTTAGTTGACGAGCTAAAATAGCCATTTTTCAAGCAGTCTCGGATTTCAATGAAACCTGTTTCATCGGATACGTAATGTGATATTAATGTATGGTTTCAAATTCAAGTCAATCGGATTTATCATTTTTCCGGGGCAAGCCAAAACGCATGGAAAATCGTTTAATCGGTTTAAATTAAATTTGATCGTTTATTTCCGTAACTCTCGCATATGATCGAATTAGCCTCCGAAACCTATTCCATTGTGTCCGAAACATGGGATAAACCTTAGAAACGCCGGTCACTGCGCGAGATTCGGAGTTCGAAAAATCAAGTGAATAGTGATTTTCGGTAAATTTTCTATAAAAGGGACGTTATCTTTCACTTTGCAACAAAGACTAGGGTTTTGTTCAGAGCCGCCACCCCCTAAAATCAATGGTCAGCGTCTTCCATCGTTTCTCCTCGATTATCTCCTCATCCACTCCCCGATAGACTTCGACTTCAACTACAAAAATGAAGAGGGTGGCGAGATCTTGAAGATGAACGGTTGTGATCGTAAATGGAGAACCATGGAGGGAGAAAGGAGGCCGCGACTTCCTGCCGTTCATGCTCGTTTTTGAGGAGCTAGGATTGACCGAGTGGGGCCGGTCTGGGGGCGGCGGCACGTGGCGGCGGTGGCACTGAAACGGCGATGCCTGATCGTCTTCAAGGCGGGTAGGTTGGTCGCGATAATTAGGGGGAAAACGGCGGCTAGTAGGTTGTTTCTTGCGTTCAAAACCTGGGAGCAACGAAGGGGGAGGGGGGAGAAGAAAGAGGGCAGCCAGATTTCCATCTCTTGAAATCAACAGCAGAGATGAACTGTAGGGTTTAAAATAAAATAATGTTGTAAATTTAATTACATTATAATTCGCACAAATTTTAAAATAGTGTAACTTGTTGATACAAGGTCGAAAAATTACGAAACAAGTTGCGTTGGAACCGTATAGACGAGCACTACGCAATGGAGCTGGATTGGAGTAGTTTGGGGTTAGTGAAAATTTCGGATAAAATTAAACGCACGTTTAATTTTATTCGAAATAAAACGCTGCAACCGAATTAAAATCAAGGTGAGAACTTGTCACTCAATCGAATCAGTTTCGATTTAATTTTAAATAGTTAGATTTAAAATTGCTTGAATGTATGTTTGAATGATGATTGTTATCTGTTATTGATTAAAATAGACATTATACGACGTTAGTAAGCTGATGTTATTTATTAAAAACATATACCGCGATAATTCCAACCTGTATGGAATTGGTATTATTTATGTATTTGGAGTTGATTTCCCGCAGTATATAGCGGATGAGACCCTATTACGCCGCATAATAGCGGATATTATTTTATACATCCCATATACCGTGATATTCCGTCTCGAAGCGGAATTGGTATTGTGCTAACATCTTTGAATGCAGGGAAACAGGTTGGAGGGATCCAACTAGATTCCTCAAACATTTGAATTGGTTTCAATGTTGTATGTTGATCTATTTATTGATCTGTTTATAATCTGCGTGATTATCTTTGTGATTGAGATCGTTAAAGGCTAAAATTTAGCCGAATATGTTTTTGGATATCGTTAGATGCCGAAAATAAATAAAATTGGATTTTTGAAAATTTAAGTTGAAAAGTCATAATAAAATCTAATTTTGGAATTGATTCATTTTAAATAAATAAACGTTGTAATTTTAATGTTATAAAAATTTTGATTTTTGTGAAATATAACTGAAATGTGTTTTTTGAAATAACTAGTTAATTTATTTATAAAATGGTTTAAAGTGGGATTTTTGAATTATGATAAACGATTTATATAAAAGATTTATAAAATTGATATTTATAAATTAAAATTATTGGAATTATAAAACGAGTTTTTATAAGGTTAAAATGAAGTATAAATGGATTCCAGAAGTTAATGAATTTATAGATTTATAAATTATGAAGTTATAAAGTGTGTAATTTTGTAAAATAAAAGATTTATAAGTAATTAACTTATAAATTGGATTTTGTCATTTAAATGAGATATAAATAGAATTTGTCCATTAAGGGATTTTATAAGTGGAAGTTTTTATAAAATAAATATAAGTGGAATTTATAAACATTGTTTTATAAATCCGAAAACGACTTATTTTGATAAGTTAATTATTATAGCTTATTAAAGGAAATATATCCACGATTTTGGACAGTGGATAATCCTTTAAATAAAATATGTAGAAATGTTGAATTTGGATGAGGAAATATATTCACAATTTTGGACTGTGAATAATATATTAAAGAAATGTTTTGGGAAAGTGATTTTAAAAAGAATTAAAACGATTTAAAGATGTTTTAAAATGTATAAAGTATCGAAACCATAGATTTCAACATTTATTGTTGAAATAGTTGTTTCGAGAAATAGAAGGAAATTGTTGACTATAACGCTGTTGTTATAGTAAATGATTTCCGAAAGGAAATGTTTTATATTGTATTGGGATTTATATATCTATTTTAAGTTCGAATCCCTATACTAGTGATTTTGGGTTGTCGTAACGATGTTTTGTGCAACATTCGTTTTGACCCAAATAAACGTGTTTAAGTGAACGTTTTCTTTAAAGAATAAAATATATACTTAATTTGAATTTAAGTATATTGAATATTTTCAAAATGTTGAAAATAAATAGATTGGTGAATTACTTATTATTAAATAAGTATGGAAATGTTTTTCCAATTGAAGTGAATGTTGAGATTTTATCTTTTAAAGATAAATTGAAAATGAATATTAGAAATCGATTTAAAAATAGTATAGTCATAGATATTTTGGAATTGTAAATTCACTATGGAATTTATAAAAGAAAGGGAAATTAGTTAAAAATAAAAGTTGATTTACTTTGAAGTGTGGAGATTAATTTACGGATTTGGAACGTAAATTTAATAAATCGGTAAGAATTTATTTAATTGGTTTAAATGAATCATTTTGAAATGAAAGTTGTAAGGGTGTAAATTTATTTGAAATTGGTTTTCAAATGGTTGAAGTGTGGGATATATATCTTTTAAAGATATTTTTGAAAATAAATAATTTGGGAAATTATTTGAAATCGGGTGATGTTGTGAATATTGATTGATAGTTAAATAACCGACTATCAAATATTGACCTTTGAATAGGTATTTGTTGTGAATTGGTTGAAAATTGAATGTTACACTTATTTTTAAATTATTGCGCTCGTTATTCGGATTACCCATTCCGAATAGTGATACGACGTAATGGATAGCATTGAAGACAGATGGTGAAGACCGGGTATTTGTGCAAACGATAGGATAACCTATCGATTGTCTCCGCACCGTTAGCTACGGTATGTAGATTTCCTTTGTGATGGGAAGTTTTATCGGGATTGTGAATACCCAGACTGCAAGGGCTTCTTTGGAAGTGCCTTCGGTTCTGCTCGAACCCGGAACAGACTGGTATGGTTACATGTCTGACATTACACTTTGAGATATAAAGAAGATTTCTTTCAAATATATTTCCGTTGGTGGCGAAGAGTTTATTCTCTTAGCTTAACACCCATAGAGGTTATGTAGTTGAAGGTTATCAGCGATATATTCCCAATTTGGTAATGTGGCATGCTGAGTGTTGCTGTGTGATGATTATTTATTGATCATTTATTGATCAAAGCGTGACTTTGTGAAAAAGCGTAGCTTTGTGGACAAGACTTCGTCAGACCTCACTCCCTGAAAATGGTCAAAACAGGAATATGTGGCAAGGTTATGAGGGTCGCGCCCTTTAGGGTATGTCATTTCCTTCTGGAAAGGGTGGTATCATGGTACGGAGCCCAGATACTTACTCATGTTGACACACTATATTTATTACTGTGTGATGTTGGTTATCGAGCGCTCGGATAAAGGTCCAAAGGGACCGGGGGATGGCATATTCGTGTAGTAGTTACCTAGTTACAGAGGTAACCCGGCCTTGTGTTGGCAGAGATCTAACCGTAACATTAGGTTCTCGGGACGTCCTGCCAGAGGCGATCCCATGTGGCAGTAGGAAGTTCCTTAGCCTGACCATTTGTTGGAAATCCAAATAAAACAATACGCATCTTGTATGGTTTTAGTTGTAGAACCTGCCATTTACTTATGGTGGTCACCACTGTTTAGATGGTAGCTATAGTAGGCATACGATAATGGTGATATGTTGGCTAAGATTTATATCTTTACTTTCGAAATGTTTTCCAACACTATGCACTAGCAATAATATCAAATGTTTCCTTTTAATGCGTATCAAGCATCTTTGACTATCATAAGGAGAAATCTCCTCCGATTCTGCATTTGCGTTGTGTGTGTGTGCATGAGGCCTTATGGTAGTCTCATTTTCTAAAAAGCATTGCGAATCTATCTTGAAATTATCCTGTATTTTGTTTTAAAAATAAACTGTTTTAGTTCTCACACCAGTCACATGACTGACTCGGGGTTTATTGTTTTCCTTCCTAAACTCTGGTTGCCCATAATTTTCCACACGGGCAGTCTAGATTCAGGTTTATCCGATTATTCTAGATTCAGGAGTTGCTGGAGGCAAGCTGGATGGCATGGCGTATTCACTAGTATATAGTACTTCTTTTCCGCTGTTTGTTGTTGTTTTGTTGTTATACACTGTGATGATGTAATGTAATGTGATGTAATGTAATAACTAATATTGCTCTTGGTTTAAAGATTATTCATTTATCTATTATATGTTGTTCCGCTGCGAATGTGAGATTCTGATATTGTTTCTATTCTGTTTTCTTACTTCTTCTATCTTTTTCTTCTACCTCTTCTTTTAACCCTCATGGTTCGGTTTTCCGGCATTCGATTGCTCGGCAGTTGATACAGTGGACGTATTGATGTCGATTTTCGAAAGTCGAAGAATCGTGTCTTGACAACGTGGTATCAGAGCATTTGGTTAAGCGACAACCATGGCTCTGTTGGGTATTACTCATTAGAGATAGAGTCAGTAATGCTCTAGAATTAGTTTGAGTGTAATAATAGATATGAGTGCGTATTTGTTAGTGAATATAAAAATGTTTTATATTGTGATGATTGGTTTGTTGAGTGGTATATGGATTCTGATCGGTATAGTCTGTACAACTCTATTGATAGGGATCTCTAAACACTTGTTCAGAACAATTCGGCACGATATCGTTTTAAATTGGGTAAATGAAATAATTTTACCTCGGTTATATTTTTATATAAAGGGAATAATTATTCAGAAATTATTAAAGTGTATATAAATTGATTGTTTGGTTGTTGAAAATGTAAAAATGTATAAGTCAATAAAAGTTGTTTGAATTAGTTCAATAAATACAACAGTTGTAAAAGAATGAATGGTATAAGCAAATGAATTATAAATATGAAATTATAATTAATATGATCTACAATTGTAAAATAATCTTATATAAGTAAAGAGGAAATAATGAAATTTTATAAGGAAAGATTTATAAATGTGATTTATAAGATAAAACGAAAATTTTGAAAGAATTTAAAAGCACTGAATTCACCATTGTCACTGGAAAATAATATGGGTGATGACAGCCGCATCATCAGTATCATTTTCGAGTTTCTGTGTGATGGATTTGCTACCATAGTAAATTGAAATTGAATTTTGTTGTGATAAACAAATTTGAGATTAAAATCCAAGTTGAAATTGATAAATATAAGTAAAACGAGTTTTGAACTTATATTATGAGATAAAAATTTTAGCTTTGGTAAAGTTAAAGAATTTGAGTTGGCACAACAAAACATATAATTGGGAATTTAACTAAAGGGAGTTAAATAAATTAAATCAGGTTTGGAAGTTTAAATATATAAGTTGTATAACTTAGAAAATGAGAAAATGTAAGTAAAACTGATTGTCAAAATGGTTAAACAATTTTGTTAAGCAAAACAAATCTGAATTTGAATGTTGATATGAATTTGACTTAAGTAAAAGTTAAATGAAATAGAATTTGAAATATATTAGAAGTGAACTTAAGTTGTATAATGGAAGTAAAATGTAAATGAAGTTGAAATGGAATATAACTTAAGTGATATTGAAAGAAGTTGATTTTGGTGTCAAAGTAAACTAATCAGTGAATTAATGAAATGAAGTCATTAAGGATATGAACTTGAGTTATATAAACGAAATTCAACTTGAAATGTAAAATGAATTAGCAATGAATTAATAAACGGATTGAATATTAATCAATCTAATATGAATGAATTGAATGTAAATCAATTGAATGTGAATAAATTGATATGAAATAATGGATGTAAATGTTAATTCATTAAAGCTAATTAAAAGCGTTGAACCAAATTGAATGTTGAAAGTAAATTGAATGAATTTGGTTATGTTGAAAATACATTGGTTGTTATTTAGTTGTTAGTTGATTGTATATAAATTTATTAAGAGTTAATGAAGTTGAATTGATAAATTGGAAGCTAAAGTAATTAAAATCAAATTGGAAGTTAAGTGAATTTGAATAGAATTGACTTTGATTTGGAAGTGAACTAAAATGAATGTAAATTAGTGAATGTATACTAATTGGAGATGAATAAATGAATGTTGATAAAATCCAATGTTAACAAATCAAATGTGATTAAAATGAAAAACCAATTCATTGAATATTAATGAGAAATGAAAGAATATTGATTTGGTTATTGATTTGTTGGATGATTATTGGATGATAGTTGTTGATGGTTGCATTTGTTGCTTTTGAGTGCGTTGCTATGTTGGCACATGTAGTCGTTATGTTGCTATATGCTGTATATTGATATTACTTTCATATATACATGTTCTCATTTGTTTGATTGAGTGTATAGTAGGTGCGGATGGCTTATGCTTCGCATTTTGGAGCTCGCTTCTGCGCTATATTAGCCGTATACGCTCGCTAATAATAAAGAAGGTACATATCTCGGATTACATACTGTACATTTACACTTTTTTCCCTACGGGATGCCTCATCACTTGATGATATGTATATTTGTGATATATATACTGTCATTTTTTTTCGGATCGAGCCATACAAAGGAGACGCTGGCGAAATTTTTCGAAAATTTAAGGCGTTAGAATATTTTTGAGAAAATTGAAAAAAAATTGTGAAAACCATAATTTTGATTTGGAATTGAAAGTTAAACAATAGTAGTTGGGTTTTGGAAAGATAACTAAGTATGATTTGAAAACATAGTAAAGTTATTGTAAGAAGTTTAACTATGGGTTTTGAAAATTTAATGGATTCTGTGACTTTTCTTACTTGGTAATTTCGAGGACGAAATTCTTTTAAGGGGGGAAGTTTGTAACGACCCAGAATTTATGTCAATTAAAATTTGTATATTTAATTTATTTTAAATATTAATAAGTGAAATTTATAAGTCAAATAATTTTTATATCGAATATCTGGATTTAATTGAATAATTAAATCGATAAATTCATAGTTGAAATTACAGAAATAATTGTAAATTGCGTTAAATATGATTGAAAATGATTTGTAAAATTTTATTTAATCATATTGGAGTTAGAACAATGTTTGTGAACTTTTAAAATTGAATTAAAAGTTAATTAGTGAAAATTGAATATTTTAATATTTAATTGACGAGCTAAAATAGCCATTTTTTAAACAGTCTCGGATTTTGAAAAAACCAGTTTCATCGGATCCGTAATGTGATATTATTGTATGGTTTCAAATTTCAAGTCAATCGGATTTATCGTTTTTCCGGGGCAAGCCAAAACGCATAGAAAATCGTTTAATCAGTTTAAATTAAATTTGATCATTTATTTCCGTAACTCTCGCATATGATCGAATTAGCCTCCGAAACCTATTCCGTTGTGCCCGGAATGCGGGACAAACTCTAGAAACGCCGGTCACTGCGCGAGATTCGGAGTTCGGAAAATCTAGTGAATAGTGATTTTCGGTAAATTTTCTATAAAAGGGACGTTATCTTTCACTTTGCAACAAAGTCTAGGGTTTTGTTCAGAGCCGCCACCCCCTAAAATCAATGGTCGGCATCTTCCATCGTTTCTCCTCGATTATCTCCTCATCCACTCCCCGATAGACTTTGAATTCAACTACAAAAATGAAGAGGGTGGCGAGATCTTGAAGATGAACGGTTGTGATCATAATGGAGCAACGTGAAGGGAGCAAGGAGGCCGCGACTTCCTGCCATTCATGCTCATTTTTGAGGAGCTAGGGTTGACCGAGTGGGGCTAGTCTGGGGGCAGTGGCACGTGGTGGCGGTGGCATTAACGGCGATGCCTGATCGTCTTCAAGGCGAGTAAGTTGGTCGTGATAATTAGGGGAAAACGACGGCTAGTGGGTTGTTTCTTGCGTTCGAAACCTGGGAGCAACGAAGGGGAGGGAGAAGAAAGAGGGCAGCCAGATTTCCATCTCCTGATATCAACGGCAGAGATGAACTGTTGGGTTTAAAATAAAATAATGTTGTAAATTTAATTATACTATAATTCGCACAAACTTTAAAATAGTGTAACTTGTCGATACGAGGTCGAAAAATTATGAAACAAGTTGCGTTGGAACCCTAAGGACGTGTACTAAGCAATGGAGCTGGATTGGAGTGGTTTGGAGTTAGTGAAAATTTCGGGTACAATTAACGCACGTTTAATTTTATTCGAAATAAAACGCTGCAACCGAATTATAATCAAGGTGAGAACTTCTCACTCAATCGAATCAGTTTCGATTTAAATTTTAAATAGTTAGATTTAAAATTGCTTGAATGTATGTTTGAATGATGATTGCTATCTGTTATTGATTAAAATAGACATTATACGCCGTTAGTAAGCGGATGTTATTTATTAAAAACATATACCACGATAATTCCAACCTGTATGGAATTGGTATTATTTATGTACTTGGAGTTGATTTCCCACAGTATATAGCGGATGAGACCCTATTACGCCACATAATAGCGGATAATATTTTATACATCCCATATACCGCGATATTCCGTCTCGAAGCGGAATTGGTATTGTGCTAACATCTTTGGATGCAGGGAAACAGGTTGGAGGGATCCAACTAGATTCCTCAAACATTTGAATTGGTTTCAATGTTGTATGTTGATCTATTTATTGATCTGTTTATAATCTGCGTGATTATCTTTGTGATTGCGATCGTTAAAGGCTAAAATTTAGCCGAATATGTTTTTGGGTATCGTTAGATGCCGAAATAAATAAAATTGGATTTTTGAAAATTCAAGTTGAAAAGTCATAATAAAATCTAATTTCGGAATTGATTCATTTTAAATAAATAAACGTTGTAATTTTAATGTTATAAAAATTTTGATTTTTGTGAAATATAACCGAAATGTGATTTTTGAAATAACTAGTTAATTTATTTATAAAATGGTTTAAAGTGGGATTTTTGAATTATTATAAACGATTTATATAAAAGATTTATAAAATTGATATTTATAAATTAAAATTATTGGAATTATAAAACGAATTTTTATAAGGTTAAAATGAAGTATAAATGGATTCCATAAGTTAATGAAATTTATAGATTTATAAATTGTGAAGTTATAAAGTGTGTAGATTTTTTAAAATAAAAGATTTATAAGTAATTAACTTATAAATTGGATTTTGTCATTTAAATGAGGTATAAATAGAATTTGTCCATTAAGGGATTTTATAAGTGGAAGTTTTTATAAAATAAATATAAGTGGAATTTATAAACATTGTTTTATAAATCCGAAAACGACTTATTTTGATAAGTTAATTATTATAGCTTATTAAAGGAAATATATCCACGATTTTGGACAGTGGATAATCCTTTAAATAAAATATGTAGAAATGTTGAATTTGGATGAGGAAATATATTCACGATTTTGGACAGTGAATAATATATTAAAGAAATGTTTTGGGAAAGTGATTTTAAAAAGAATTAAAACAATTTAAAGATGTTTTAAAATGTATAAAGTATCGAAACCATAGATTTCAACATTTATTGTTGAAATAGATGTTTCGAGAAATAGAAGGAAATTGTTAACTATAACGCTGTTGTTATAGTAAATGATTTCCGAAAGGAAATGTTTTATATTGTATTGGGATTTATATATCTATTTTAAGTTCGAATCTCTATACTAGTGATTTTGGGTTGTCGTAACGATGCTTTACGCAACATTCGTTTTGACCCAAATAAACGTGTTTAAGTGAACGTTTTCTTTAAAGAATAAAATATATACTTAATTTGAATTTAAGTATACTGAATATTTTCAAAATGTTGAAAATAAATAGATTGGTGAATTACTTATTATTAAATAAGTATGGAAATGTTTTTCCAATTGAAGTGAATGTTTGAGATTTTATCTTTTAAAGATAAATTGAAAATGAATATTAGAAATTGATTTAAAAATCGTTTATTCATAGATATTTTGGAATTGTCTTTTCACTATGGAATTTATAAAAGAAAGGGAAATTAGTTAAAAATAAACGTTGATTTATTTTGAAGTGTGGAGATTAATTTACGGATTTGGAACGTAAATTTAATAAATCGGTAAGGATTTATCTAATTGGTTTAAATGAACCATTTTGAAATGAAAGTTGTAAGGGTGTAAATTTATTTGAAATTGGTTTTCAAATGGTTGAAGTGTCGGATATATATCTTATAAAGATATTTTTGAAAATAAATAATTTGGGAAATTATTTGAAATTGGGTGATGTTGTGAATATTGATTGATAGTTAAATAACTGACTATCAAATATTGACCTTTGAATAGGTATTTGTTGTGAATTGGTTGAAAATTGAATGCTACACTTATTTTTAAATTATTGCGCTCGTTATTCGGATTACCCATTCCGAATAGTGATACGACGTAATAGATAGCATTGAAGACCGGTGGTGAAGGCCGGGTATTTGTGAAAACGATAGGATAACCTATCGATTATCTCCGCATTGTTAGCTACGGTATGTAGATTTCCTTCGTGATGGGAAGTTTTATCGGGATTGTTAATACCCGGACTGCAAGGGCTTCTTTGGAAGTGCCTTCGGTTCTGTTTGAACCCGGAACAGACTTGTATGGTTACATGTCTAACATTACATTTTTAGATATAAAGCAGATTTCTTTCAAATATATTTCCGTTGGTGGCGGAGAATTTATTCTCTTAGCTTAACACCCTTAGAGGTTATGTAGTTGAAGTTTATCAGCGATATATTCCCCATTTGGTAATGTGGCATGCTGAGTGTTGCTGTGTGATGATTATTTATTGATCATTTGTTGATCAAAGCGTGGCTTTGTGAAAAAGCGTAGCTTTGTGGACGAGACTTCGTCAGACCTCACTCCCCGGAAATGGTCAAAACAGGAATATGCGGCAAGGTTATGAGGGTCACACCCTTTAGGTATGTCATTTCCTTCTGGAAAGGATGGTATCATGGTATGGAGCCCAGATACTTACTCATGTTGACACACTATATTTATTACTGTGTGATGTTGGTTATCAAGCGCTCGGATAAAGGTCCAAAGGGACCGGGGGATGGCATATTCGTGTAGTAGTTACCTAGTTACAGAGGTAACCCGGCCTTGTGTTGGCAGAGATCTAACCGTAACGTTAGGTTCTCGGGACGTCCCGCCAGAGGCGATCCCATGTGGCAGTAGGAAGTTCCTTAGCCTGAACATTTGTTGGAAATCCAAATAAAACAATACGCATCTTGTACGGTTTTAGTTGTAGAACCTGCCATTTAATTATGGTGGTCACCACTGTTTAGATGGTAGCTATAGTAGGCACACGATAATGGTCGCATGTTGGCTAAGATTTATATCTTTACTTTCTATGCACTAGTAATAATATCAAATGTTTCCTTTTAATGCGTATCAAGCATCTTTGACTATCATAAGGAGAAATCTCCTCCGATTCTGCATTTGCATTGTGTGTGTTTGCGGGAGGCCTTATGGTAGTCTCATTTTCTAAAAAGCATTGCGAATCTATCTTAAAATTATCCTGTACTTTGTTTTAAAAATAAACTGTTTTAGTTCTCATACCAGTCACATGACTGACTCGGAGTTTATTGTTTTCCTTCCTAAACTCTGAGTGCCCATAATTTTCCACACGGGCAGTCTAGAGTCAGGTTTATCAGGTTATTCTGGATTCAGGAGTTGCTGGAGGCAAGCTGGATGGCATGGCGTATTCACTAGTATATAGTACTTCTTTTCCGCTATTTGTTGTTGTTTTGTTGTTGTACACTCTGATGATATAATGTAATGTAATGTAATGTGATGTGATGTAATATAATAACTGATATAGTTCTTGGTTTAAAGATTATTCATTTATCTATTATATGTTGTTCCGCTGTGAATGTGAGATTCTGATATTGTTTCTGTTCTGTTTTCTTACTTCTTCTATCTTTTTCTTCTACCTCTTCTTTTAACCCTCATGGTTCGGTTTTCTGGCATTCGATTGCTCGGCAGTTGATACAGTGGACGTATTGATGTCGATTTTCGAAAGTCGAAGAATCGTGTCTTGACAACTAGTATTGTCATAATAAATTGGTGATTTTGAGCTATTTAATCCAAAATCCTTTAAAGTTGTTGCATATATATTACTTGAGAACAAGCCAAATCAGCAGGAATATACTCTGTTTCAGTTGTTGATAAAGAAACTTTGTTTTGCTTTTTACTAAACCATGAAATCAGAGAATGCCCCAAAAAGTGACAAGTTCCACTTGTACTTTTTCGGTCTGATTTACAACCAGCATAATCAGCATCACAGTAAGATATTAAGTCAAAAGAATCATTTTTAGGATAAAATAGGCCATAATCAAAGGTTTGTTTTACATATATTATGATACATTTTACGGCTTTTAAGTGGGTCTCTTTAGCATGGGATTGATATCTTGCACAAAGACAAACACTATGCATGATATCATGTCTACTAGCAGTGATATGGAGTAGTGATCCAATCATTCCTCAATATAATTTTTGATCTACATCTTTCGAGAGATCTTCTTTACTAAGATACTCATTGGTTGCAATGGGAGTGGGTTTTCCACTCGCAGTAGTCAAACCAAATTTACTAATTAGGTCTTTAGCATATTTTTCTTGACTAATAACGATACCATTGTCTAATTGTTTTATTTGTAATCCTAGAAAGAAGTTTAATTTACCCATATGACTCATTTCAAACTCTTTCTTCATTATTTCAGAAAATTCTTTATTCATTTCAAAATTAGTTGATCCGAAAATGATATCATCTACATAGACTTGTACTAGTTGAATGTCATTTTTATTTCTTTTAATAAAAAGAGTATTATCTACTTTACCAATTTAAAATTTGATTGTAATAAGTAAGATCTTAGTCTATCATACCAGGCTCTAAGAGCTTGTTTTAGACCATATGGAGCTTTCTTAAGTTTGTAAACATGATTTGGTAATTTTTCATTTTCAAAACGTGTTGGTTGTTCAACATATACTTCCTCTTTTACAAATACATTTAAAAAGGCACTTTTAACATCCATTTGAAATAATTTGAAATTATTATGATTTGTGAAAACAAGTAGAATCCTAATGGCTTCTAATCTTGCTACGGGAGCAAAGTTTTCATGAAAATCTATTCCTTCTTCTTGACAATAACCATGAGCAACTAACTGGGCGTTATTTCTAACAACCTCTCCTTGTTCATTCATTTTATTTTTATAAACCCATTTAGTTCCAATTGTAGTTTTATTTTCAAGTCTAGGAACAAGTTCCCAAACTTCATTTCTAGTGAATTGATTTAGTTCTTCTTGCATAGCCAAAATCCATGAATCACCAGTTGATGCTTCTTTTGGATTTTTGGGTTCAATAGTTGATATAAAGGCTACATTGCTCATTTTACTTAATTGATTTCAAGTTTTAACAACAGATTGCATATCTCTACGTAAATTTTCTACAGGATGGTCTTTTAAAAGTTTAATCGTTTTATTAGGATAATTTATTTCATTATTATTTTCAGTTGACTTTTGAATTTGAGTGATTAAATCCTCTTCATCATTTGTATCTTCAAAATTTTTGTGATTTTCATCAAATGAAACATGCATTGTTTCTTCGATGGTGTTAGTTCTTAAATTAAACACTCTATACGCTTTACTACTATTAGAATATCCGATATAGATACCTTTGTTGGATTTAGGACCAAATTTATATAAGTTATCTTTTGTATTTAAAATAAAGCATTTACTTCGAAAAATCCTAAAATAAGACACCTTAGGTTTCTTTCTATGAAGAAGTTCATAAGATGTCTTATCAGTTAAAGGTCTAATTAAAATTCTATTTAAAATATAATAGGCGGTAGCAACTGCTTCTGCCCAAAAATACTTTGGTAATTTACTATCTGAAAGCATAGTTCTCGCACACTCTTGAATCGTCCTATTTTTACGTTCTACTATCCCGTTTCGTTGTAGAGTTCTTGGAAATGAAAAATTGTGAGTTATTCTTTTTATTGCAAAATTCCTCAAACTTTTCATTTTCAAATTCACCACCGTGATCACTATAGATGGTTATAATTTTTAGAGAAAGTTGATATTGAATCTTTTTTGTAAAGTTCTTAAAACATTCAAAAGTATCACTTTTATGTTTCAAAAATATTGTCCATGTAAATCTAGAATAATCATCTACAATTACAAAAACATATTTACCATGATTTATTGAATGAGTTTGAGATAGACCAAATAAATCAAGGTGAAGTAATTCAAGAGATTTTGAAGTTGAAATCATATCTTTTAATTTAAAGGATCTTTTTCTAGGTTTTCCTAATTGACATGCATCACATAGACTATCTACTTTAAAATTCGTTTTAGGGAGACCTCTTACTAGATCATGTTTTGACAGTCTAGATAAGAGTTTGAAATTCAAATGCCCAAATCTCTTATGCCAAATCCAAGGGTCATTTGTATTTTCCAAAAGACATAGGTTATCATTCGAAACTTTCATACTAAGAATACAAATATTCTTTTTCCCAATTCCCTCAAATATTATGGTTGAATTATTATCTTCAATGTGACATTTTTCTTTTTCAAATTTAATTTTATATCCTTTACCGCGAAGTTGACTAATACTTTGCAGATTATGTTTCAGATTTTTAACTAGCAAAACATTAGTAATAATAGGAGTTTCAGAGTTCCCGACTTTGCCGATGCCAATCACATATCCTTTTGAGTTATCTTCGAAATTAACCAATCCTCTGTCTTTGTATATTATATCATTCAGCATATCTGGATTACCATTCATGTGTCTAGAGTATCCACTATCGAGTATCCATTTATTCTTTTTGATCTGCACAATCTGTCCGTTGTGGATTGATTCCTCAACCCCCATAAAGCATGCTTCCTACACATCAAACAATTTTGATAGACAACATGATTTTGAATATCGATTATATGCAGACTCAAGAGACAATGATGATCTGAATATTTCTAAACTAGTATTAACAAGTTTCTTAAACATAGCCATTTAAAAACTTTTTCAAAAATCATATTATGAAACTTTGAAAACCTTGCACTGATACCAAATGATAGAAATGCGGATTATAGATCTTAAGGCAAGGATTAACACTAGAGAGGGGGTGAATAATGTTTAAAGGAATTACTAAATCTTTTTGAGTTTATGTTAATTTGAACACAAATGTATGCAATATTCAGACACAGATATGATCACAGAATCAAACACAGATGCATAAATAAAGTAAAAGCAATAAAGGAAAGAACACATCGGATTTTATACTAGTGTGGAGTTACCATACATCCAGTCCCTCACACAAGTACCGATTTCCTTTTAAAAGAAATTGTACAATTACACCCTTGATTTCAAGGCCACGAGGTACACCTCTCCAGATTCACCAATCCTTTGGGTAGAGATACTTGATTTCAGGGGCAACAAGTTCACCCAATTGATTTTTAAGGCTGCGATCACATCTTTTCCCACTTGATTGATTTCCAAGGCTACAATCACACCTTTTCGCACTTGGTTGATTTCCAAGGCTATAATCATACCTTTTCTCGCTTAATTGATTACAAGAAGTCTATAACTCTGAATAGCACTGAGATCTTGTTGAGATAGTGATAGAGAATCAAACTAGAAAAGATCTAGTTAAATTCAATGTTGATTTCAGCAGAGTAATGGTAAGAATGTGTATAAAGAAATGTGGAAGAAGAAGAAGAGTGAAAACCAGAAAAATATGAATACAAATTCGTTCAAAACCACCTCTATTTATACTAGAACAACATCCATGTCCATTCGTGAAAGGATATGACGAATAGAAACTTTCTTTGAAATTCAAATTTTTGAAATAAACTGCTACCATGTCGACATGGGGTACTTGAGGATGCCAACATGCCAAAAGAATTTTGATGATTTGTTTTTCTTTGAAAATAACTTCTATCTTATATTAAAACTATTTTAAACTTTAAAAATATACTTAACTATAGTTAAAATACAACAGTATTTATAGAGAAAATTTTGGTATATATATAAAATTTTACTATAATTTATATTTAAATCTAAGTATAATATTAAATATATTTATTTTTAAAAAATAGTTTAAAACCAAGGATAATTTTGATTTTGAAAATAAAGATTATTTTGAGGCTAAAAGCATTAAAACCAGGATAGATTTTTTTTGATTCTTTTAAAAGGAAGATTTTGAAAGAGGTTTTTAGGCTCAAGGAAAAAGTTCGAGAAAAATTTAGTTTCAGGGACAAGAAGTTTCCTTTTTAGGCTGAAGGACACTTTTTAGTGTAAATCACAGAATGATAGTTGTAATTATCATTTTCAGTTTACACTAAAAAGTGTCCTTCAGACTAAAAAATAAACTTGTTGTCCCTGAGACTAATTTTTTTTGTAACTTCTTCCTTGTGCCTATTTACCTGATTTTGAAAATATTTTGAAAACACGATATAATTTTGTAAAACATTTTGAATAAAAGTTAGTGGATACAAAACAATGTTCCACTAGATTTTTCATAGGTTCCATCATACTTAGGATTCCTTCCCTTTAACAGGCTCGAAGTGGATTCCATTCCATGAATAAATTGGATTTTTAGATGCCAGTGTTATTTTAGGATTTTTAACAAAATTCCTGATTAAATTACTTATTACTGAAATCTTGAACTCTTGATAATTTTGATACTCATGAGTCTTCAATCTTGATATCTTGAATCTCTATACTGTACAGTCTTCATTCTTGGTACCTGCATGGTTAAATCCTGCATATACACATATATATAAACTAGAATGTTAGTATTTATATTTTATAATCTTATTCTAAGGTTATTGTCTTCAAAACCATCATCTCAAGGACTAACAATAGGGAGCCACCCAGAGCATGTCAACAAGCAATACTCATGCTATAAAGATCATTGGTCTTCAATAAGCATCATCTTCAACATGTCTTCACTTTCGAATGTATATATTGGTTCGAAGTGGTTTTCGGATAGAAATCACCCAAATCCGACCCCAATTCCTTCGAAACCAATTATTGATAAAAAGATGTTAAGTTCATATGTGAATATCAATCATCAATCAATCACTTTATCTTTTATTTAAATTAAGTATCTTTCTTAGATATATTCTTTTTAATTTTTTCCATTTTCTTTTCAAGAGTATATGAAATCATTAAGCCACATTTATTAAATCGTTTCATTCATTTAAACCTTTTTTAAATCCTGGAATAATTCCAAATCATTTTGTCTTTTACGTAGAAAAACCTTTCAAAATCATTTATTAAATCTTAATCAAAGATTTCTTATATTCAAGTTATAACTTTTTTCTTAGGGAAAATATTACTAAATCATTCACTAAATCTTAATTAAAAATTTCTTTCTTAACTTCAAATCATATTCTTACAAATCAGAGATTTTCATAACAGAGCGCTACTTCTACCTTAGATATGGTAAATTTCACCTCCAGGGACTAATGGTAAGTAATCCTACCTCATGAAGATCTTTGTCATCAATGATCTTTGTCTTCGGTATGTTTTATTTTGAAAATTAGTTTGAAGGGGTTTTCGAATAGGAATCACCCAAATCCGATCCCGGTTCCTTTGATAAGAATCACCCAAATCTGATCCCGGTTCTTTCATGCTAATCATCAATAAAAAGACGTTAAGCGGTTAATTAATATTTTAAGAATTTGTTTCTTCTCTTTTGTTTTGGAAAAACTTAAATATGATTTTTTAGAGCATCTGGGCTTTCCTTTCGATTTGTTCCACCCTCGTCTAAGAAGAGAAAACATATGATAGGTAAGTTCGAAGCACTGGTTGTTCCATCCCTAACCTTAGTTAAACACCTTGTTTTATCTTTCCATATCTCACAAGCGGGACAAGTGTACTAGTCGTTTCCGCATACTCAGTTATTAGCTTTATTTTGGAATTTATTATAAGATTCCAAATTATCTTTTAAACTCATTATTTTTCTTTTAAAAACATTCATAATTGATTATAGGAAAAATAGTTAAGTTTAAACTCATATTCAAAAGGTTATAGAATTCGTAGCATAAAAGTAATATCTAAGCTTATTTGATTTAAACAACTATTTAATGTTTGAAAATTCATATTTTCCATTCCAAATCCGTTTCAAACTATTTTAAAAGATTTATCGAATTTATTTCATATTTTTAATCATTTAAAAATATCATTTATAAAGAAATTCCGTTTTGGAATTTAAACTACAAAACCACGATGATTTTAGAATATTGTTTTGGACATATTTCAAACTCTACTTTATGAAATCTTGACTTTTTCTTCATTGGAAAACTATTATCATTGTGGACTACATAATTTTTATTTCGAAGAAATCCAACATATGAATCATTCTCTATGTTAATTTGAATTATGGTCGAAATTTACGAACTACAGCTACGTGACGAGCTCTATTTTGACCATTTTTATGAATTGCTTCGAAACTTACCGAAACACTTCAAATTTGTTTTAAAATATATTTAAATTTTTTTAACTTATTTAAAACAATATTTTCATCATTTCAAACTCATTTTTCATTTCATTTCATACTATAATATTATATTATAATTATAATATAATTTTTCAATCTTTTTATATATTTTGAAATCATTAAGAAGCTAAATAATTTCCATACATACCTTTGTATGGATTTAATTATCATTTAATTAACCAAATTACTAATCATTTCTCTTATCATTTATCAAACCAAGTTATCATCCATATCACAGACATATAATTGACCATAATATCAACCAAGTTATCAAACATTTAATCATCCAATGTATACCAAAATTTTCATATAATTAACTAGAAATATTTTTAGAAATTAGTAACTTTAAAATATGAGTACTCACGATTAGTTCCACTCCTCCAATCTTTTAGGTAGATTCTCAAATTGATTCCAGCAGCACGTCCTTCTCCTTTTCTTGCTTCGGAGCTCCTTGAACTTGCTCCTCCTTCTTGATGTGCTCGGCCTCCATGGGTTACAACCTCTCCTCCATCATTTCTTCCATTTTTAGATGCTAAACCATGTTTTAATGGTATTCTAACGTCTTTGGCAAAGTCTGGTGGTGTTTAGAGTTGATTTGATATAATTTTTAAAAAAAGATAGTAAGGAAAGAGAAGAAGCTATTAGAGAGTGAACGAAAAGCTTGAAGAAGGAAGAAGAAGAAGCTAGAAAAGTAAGAAAGTGGATGCTTACTTATAGAAATATTTTTGGATTAAAATAATATTTTATAAAATGACCAAAATACCTTTTACTTACTTTTAGGCAACCTTATTTTTTCAACACTTAACATCCTATTTCAAATCATTACTTTATGTTATTTTTACTTAAGAAGTAAGTAAAGAATATAATGATTATGTTTGTTTTGATTTGAAGTTTGCTTTTTGCGTTGAAATGACATGTTTGTCTTTTTGTGCTTACTTTTTCTTAATTATATTCTAGAATTTTCTAAGTATGTTTAGTAAAATTAAACTTGATTAATGAATTAATTAATACTTATACTATTTGAATATATATTCATATATAAGAAAACAAAGGTACGACGTCGTTGCGATAACTTTTAGTCGACAAAGCATTGATTTTCGACAAAATATTTTATGGTCACATTTTGATGTTTTAGTTAAACTATTTATTTATGTAAACCAAATTCACAAAAAAAATTGTGTAATGTTATTTAAAAATATAAATAAATTATTAATAAATTGAAATAATTTATTTAACCATTGAAACTTACTTTTCTAAAATCATCATTTTGTCACTTTTGTCGATATAGGCAAATGTTACTATTTTTGTATATTCTTCTCTTTCCAAATCCTATCTAATATTGTTTAAATCATATTACCTTACTATTTTA
The DNA here is from genome assembly GCA_030765085.1 of Allium cepa. Classification (NCBI taxonomy): domain Eukaryota; kingdom Viridiplantae; phylum Streptophyta; class Magnoliopsida; order Asparagales; family Amaryllidaceae; genus Allium; species Allium cepa. The sequence continues at coordinate 747,702,871 of CM060931.1, read as the reverse complement.
TATTTAAAATTACTTTAAATGGTATATTTTAAAGTGGTCAAATTCTGGGTCGTTACATTCTCACTTACTTAAAAGAATTTCGTCCTCAAAATTACCCAAAACAAAATTTTTCCTAAAACATTTATCTTCAAACTTATTTCCATATAATATACACAGATCATACATATGAAATATTTTATTCCGTATTTTATTTGAGTATAAAACTTTACTTCCGAACTAGCATCGATCTTCTGATCCTCTAGTGCTGACTCTGATCAGGCTTTTAGATCAGAACCTTTGCTTTCCTTACATAGCTCTCAACTATGATAGAAAACTAAAGTACCTAACCACAAACCCTAATCAATGTTCGTCGTCAAGAATCGAGTGATAAATCCTTTTCGAATCAGCATAAACTCCTCAAAGTTCCAAACTCGAATATTAGATCAACATTTGTGTGACAAAATGATCTACATATAGTATATGTACTTATTAACTTTCAAAAACTTTTCATAAACTTTTATCTTAAGTTTAAACATTTTATAAAGGTGCTTCTTTATATAATCCCTTTAATTATTTATTTTCGGTTATTTTTATTAAAGGAAAATATTATAAAGAAATCATTTTTCACTCAAAATATAATTTATCTATATTACAATTTCCACAATCCTTTAACTCAATATATTTCCTCTAACAAAAATATTATTTATGAATCATTTCGTAAAATTATTACTTAAGTTAATTACATCTTATAACTTATGCAAATCAATTGTTTTTAAAGACTTAAGTCCAAATTTTTAATTTGTACTAGAATTCATTAATATAACATTTTCCAGGTTATAATTACTTTTTTTGTTTATAATCACATTTATAAATTATACTTATCCAATTTCATTTACTCAGAACATTTCACAATTGTTTATCTTTTACCAAAATCTTTCATAAAATACCTCTTTTTACTTGAAATAATACCATTTTCAAAATCCTTTAGAGATTACTTTATAAAACCTATTTTATAAATTCTTTTTATAAATTTATCTTATATGTTCATTCCTTAAATAAATCTTATTATCAAACACCTTATAGCCAAATCGTGAAACTTAATTCACATGGTATTTGTACTTAATCTTTTAAATCAAACAATTGATTAATTTATGATGGTAACTTAACATTATCATTTCTTAATTTATTATTTTGGAAAAAGTATTAAAGATCTTAATTACCTTATTAGATTTCTTACTTATCGATTACCTTTTTGAAACATCTTATAGTCAAACTGTGAAATTCTAATCGCATGGTGTTCATATTTAAATTTCACTAATCCTGATTTCTAACTATATAAAATTTCAAAATATATACTTAATATTCAAAATATAATCCTAGGTAAAATTATTTCATTTATCATTTTTTTTCAAAATCAGTGTGTCGGTTCGCCTTGTTTAAATGTTTAGGAACCCTCATCGATAACGGTGATCTAGCGCATCAATTAAAATCCATAAATCACTCAACAAATAAATCAGCACAAAACAATTTTTTAGCCACTAACAAATATGCACTTATATATAATACGCTCAAACTCATTCAAAAGTGTTACTAATCCTATCTCTAATGAGCCACTCATCCTAAGGTATTACTAACCCAATCTCTGATGAGTCTTTACTCCACCAAAGCCACGGTTCTAGCTTAACCTTCAGCTCTAATACCAAATGTAGTGGACCGTTTTTCTGTACCCTTTGAATCAAGAAAAAACCACACATGTCCAACTCAAATTGCACGAATAAGCAGATCATTAAGTGTATTAAGAAAGTAAAGACAGAATAGAATCTCACACAAATGAAATAACATATATTATTTCAATAATAATCTTTACAGTGAAATTTTTTAAAATACAATATCAGAGTCTAACTTAGATTCAGCCTGAACAGTTACAACACCTACCCTTACAAATGCTGACAAACAACAAAACAAGTGAAATAGATACAACGGATAATAAAATACGTCCATACGATGATGAAGATCTCCAAATCTCCTCTGGAACTCCAACTATCTTCAACTAAACCTAAAACTACTTAGATCTGACCCGAGTATGAAAAATACCGGACCAGGCTCGATAAACCAACGTGAGATACTCGAAAGTTTAAATGCACGGATCATGACGATGCTATCAAAACTTTTGAAAAGAAGGGTATCTCATATGACCACACCCACACAAAAATACGAATGGGTTTTTACCTTAACCAAAACACGTTATACTAAAATACACCTGATGTTATTTTTAAGACATTCTTTTGAAAACACTTTTTAAATGAAATTATTCAAATAAGGTATCAATATGTGGACAAAATCTAAGATAATATATCCGGACCGGGTCAATGGAATATACCGAATGGAATGTATGATACCAGAAGGGGTAGCTGAAATGTATGCAAGTCATTACAACTGTTTTGGGACTACAATCAAAGGCTTGTTTGGTGCCTTGTCCAGGTTATAGCATGGTGGGACCAAAGGCTTACTCCATCCTTCCTCAAGGAGGTTCCTTGACCTGACCATAGAGTGGCGCGATCAAAGGTTTATTTGGTTCCTTGGCCAGGCCATAGCATGGCAGGACCAAGGGCATACTCAGTCCTCCCTCAAGGAGGCGCCTTGACCTAGCTATAGCATGGTGCGGTCATGGGCTTGTCGATGCTTTAACCTGACCATAGCATGGCGCGGATAAAGGCTTACTCTAACCTCCATCCAAGAGAGGCTTTGACCATTTAAGGTAATGCCCAAGTGCAAGGAGAATTTCACCACTGAAATCAATTATTTTTCGTAATTTATTCAAACTTGGCGAAGAGTGATTCATTTTCTTCCAAAGATCTACATTTTCTACGAGTTGGCAAAAATTTATTATTTATTCTTATTTTTTACATCATTAAAAACGTATGAATACATTATGTTGATTATTCTTATGTAAGATAATTAGGATTTTTCTTACCGGTAAAGCTTGATTACTTCCACTTGTTAACTAAAAGTTAAATATAATACGGAAGTTCCAGAAATGTGGTCTAATAATTAATTTTTTTGGCCCAAGATGCCATATGTGTGTGTAGCGTTTAAACAATCAATTGGAATTTATGCATTAGTAACAAAGTAGTTGCATGGTGGTTTTTCACCCTATTCAATGAATTTATTTGTTGAGTTTCTTTTTCTCTCAAGGCAACGCATTTCAGCTACAGATTACATGATTTCCTTTTATTAATCCAAATAGGATTAACCTATTGGCTATAAATAATGAAGCATGTTCATCAAACCATATCATTTGTTCCATGTCTAAAATTGTAACTAAGTTATGATTAAGTTATTTAAATTATTGAATGAATCTTTGAATTGATTCCAATATATTTTCAATTATCAATATCTTATCATACGAGCTAAATGAGCCTATATTAATGGTGTATCTGCAGCAATGATACTTACTAAATAACATTTATGACATTTACATAGTGTATCAATAGTGTAAACTAGTGTTAGTGACATAGATACATCTGAATGTGTACTAGTGGTACCGTGAAGAATATGTAAATGTGTTTCAATTTTTGCTTATGAGCTGCTAGGATATTCATATTATATACATAATAAATTAATAGATTCTTTGCTTTCAAACATAATTTTCAGGTATCATATATAGCAACCCATAATACTAAAAAATATGAATCTATAATTTTAAGATTTTCTTCTTGAAATGCGTACTTCATTAATTTGACTTTTACTTTTGGTTAGAAATTCAGAAATATAAAATTTTTATCAATGGAAAAAACCAAAGAATACTAAACCACCTTAAGAACTTGAATTCATAAATTCTAAATATATATTTGTATGAAAAACTAAATCATAAAAAATAATGAAAATTGAGCTAGGCAGAAGAGTTTCACATATTTTACTTGGGACTATACTACACAAGTGGTTTATTATGGATGTTTCAACATTTCAGACACCAGTTTTCATTCATCTTTTTTATTATAAAGTTTCTAAATCGAATTCACATGCAGATATTATATAGTTATAAACGTGATTAAACTAAAATATGGATGTTGAGGTATTGAACTTGGGATGTACAATGAAATTTTATCTTAGATATATGAGAAATAATATGAATACTACACTCATGCAGACATAACTATTGGAATGTACTATTGAAGGTGTAGCAAAAAACCTCACAATTTTGGTTTAACATATTATTTATACAATCATGCACAATATACATTTGTATTCATAGAGATTTACATATGCTAGAATTGAATGATTTCTTTGCATTAGTCCTCTTGCCTTTTTTACTGACAAATTTTTTCATTATATCATTATATTTTCTTTTTGTTTATTTGTTCTGTTTTATGCTGTTGGTTAGTCTAAGTAACTAAGGGGATAATTTTCTTACCTAGGGATTCAGTTATAAGTATGTTAATTTCTTGGCCTATTATGGTGTTTAATCTACACAAGCAATTTTTAGAATTTTAAATATTTCAAACTAGAATATGAATTATTTTTTTAGGTTGAACTTTCTATTCAATTAGAGAACAAAGTAACAAAGAAGGCAGAGAAGTGTGCACATTATTGACTAAGTAAATATTCTTCTTTACCACTTATTAATTATGATATGTGAATGCAAGTTGTGTTCATAAATATATATACTTAGGCAATACTCAGCTTTGAAAAACTTGAGCATGGATGTTTAAGTATATCTATGCATGTATGCGCTATGCAATACTAACTGAATGATGTGTGCTTTAGATGTATTCCTGTAAGTATTTTACTCTGCCATCATCATTTTTTCCATTCATAGATGGTTTAATACCAGATTCTCTAAATCCTAGTGTATTGTTTTATAGCATGAAATCAACTACATAATGGGTTCAACATAATTTTTGACAATACATAGATATTTAATTATCATAATTTATTTATTGGAACTTTTTATGCATTACTTAGTATTTGTCATCTATTTATATACATACAAAGCAAAAGGTACACATTATGATGGAAAATTTATGGTTCGAGACGAGGAAGATGAAGATCATGCCATACTTTTGACATCAAGGATCTAGAGTATGGATTCTTTTAGACAATTGTTTAACCCAGCGAGTACAAACGGGTTATCAAACTATAGACTTCAAGATTCAATGAAGCCTTGGAATAGCGTAACTAGATTCAAGATTTATATGATCTTGATCTAGCCAAGAATATTTATTATAGATTCTGATAATGCAAATTTGTAGAAAGTAGAATGGAGAAGAAGAAGAGAGCAGAGCAAGCGTCGCAAAATCTAATTGTAATGAAAGTGTTCTGCAATACTTTCTGACGTTGCAAAATCTGAACGAAGAAGATGAGTTGTTATTGCTTATGTTAAGATAGTAATGGTTATGGACGTCGCTATTTATAGCGTTGGAGAGGTGTCTAATCATCTGTAGGTGCATCTTTCTAAAATGTAGCATCCCTTCCCAATAGTTCAAAACTGTTGTTAACGTCATGTCTGGTCATTCAAATATCCTACCATCATGAACTATCGCCCCTCCCACCGAATCTTTTCATTTAAATTTGAATTTAAATTAGGCTCATTCAACCGAAAAATTAATTCTGTCAATCTAGACCTGAACCGAAATCCGACGCGGCCTGGTTCGGTCAGACAGGCGGACGGCAGGGGCGACGTGCGCGCATGTGGTGGTTTCGCACGACAACCCTCGTCATGACAAAGCAAACATTTGGGTACCAAATGGACCCAACCGTCTCATGAGGATCTATATTTAAAAAAATATAGTTCCATATTTCCCAAGATGTGGGACTATTTTTCCTTCCCTCTTCTCTTCTCTTTAAAACCAAAAAAAGCTATGGGGGCAATGTTGGAAATATCCAACATTCTCCCCGTATTTTCAAGATTGAATATTTTAGAAAGTTTAAGTTTAAAAAATGGAATGGCTGCATCACTTGAGCGATTACTGACGTACCGAAGTGGAATCTGGCCTAACCTAGTTCAAGGTCAAGGAATTACATCATCATCAAAATCAACACATAAACGGAAGGTATCTTTTGGATTTGAACCTTTATTTAGTGCAAACCATTCAAAGCCTTATCAAGATTCTATGGTGAAATAATCTTGAACCAAGTATCCCTAATGATAAAACCAGAACAATTAGAGTTGTTGATTTTCTTAGGTAGTGTTCTATATTGCTAGGCATGTTAATGGCCATTGCTATTAATATTTGGTTCATGAGTCTACTTTAGAAAGCGGTCTTGCTTTCTTTGGAAACGACATGATTTTCATACTCATATAGGTAAGTCTCTTATGTGTTTCTACAATACAGCTTTGAGTTATCTAGACTAATTAAGGATATTTTATCCATCCTTTGTTCTTGCAGAATCCAATACTAAACATAATGGGAATTTTGATTTAGTGTTCATAATCATTCTCTTAACTTGTTGGTATCTATTGAACCCTATTTATCCTTTTCAAAATATAGGTTGGATTTCTATTTAGGACGATCTGCCTTCATTCACAGACTTTAGTCTCATTTCCTTTGATTTTATAGAATCCATTGCCTTTGGAAGACTTCTAGTGAGTGGGTCAGCAAAGTTTTTCTTTGTTTCTATGTAGTCAGCAGTTATAACTCTTTTGAGTAATCGTCTTATCATTTGATGTCTTGGACTCACATGCCCAGATTTCCCGTTACATGTCTTATTAGTGACATTGTATATCGTAGCCTAATTATCACAGTTAATCAAGACTGCTGAAGATGGCTTCTTCTATAGCAGAATTTCTATTAATAAATTCCTAAGCCATTCTGCTTCCTTACATGCATATGCTAATGCAATCAACTCTGACAACATTGTTGAGTCGAAAATACAGGCTTGCTTCGTTGAACTCCAAGACACAGCACCACCTCCTAATGTAAAGATCCATCTAGTTTTAGACTTGTATTTAGATTGTACATTATTTTGGGTCGCATCAATATATCCTTCTATTATAGCTGGATATCCTTTATAAGATAAACCATAGTTAACGGTTCCTTTCAAATAAGCTAGAACTCTAGAAATTGCTTTCCAATGTTAATAATCTGGATTACCCGTAAATCGACACAACACGCTTATAACATGTGCAATGTTGGGTCTAGTGAAATGCATAGCATACATAACCCCCAATAACACTGGAATACTGATGTTGAGAAAAGTATGCCCATCATTATTTACTAATTTAATACAAGGATCTAAAGGAGTTTGTAGGGGTGGGCACGATCGGTTAACCAAACCAATCGGTTAATTAACCGATTTAACCGACCAAAATCTATGGTTCGGTTAACCTAACCGATTATGAAATTGGGTAGTTTATACCGACGGAATCGTCGATTTTTAACCAGGGTTAACCACTTATATTGATCGGTTAACCTATAATCGGTTAACTGTAGTTAAATGACTAATTGACTATAACTAGTAGTTAAAATTAACCGAAACCAATACCAACATACAAGGCAGTAATATTTTTAGGTAGTAACCAGAGCAAAAATCAAAGTCTCGGCATATTACATAGTAATATAAAACTCAGCACCACTAACTAGATCAGAGGAAAATTTTCATTTAAGCATATTTCATGATACGTAGACTAGTTTACTCAACATACTAGCATAGTCTAATGACAAATCCAACACAGCAGTACATATTACATGATACATATTAACCAAGACAAATAACCAAAGACATAAACTACATGTATTGCCAAATTCTACAAAGTAACTACAAGAAGCAACTCGGCACAACTCAGCAAGAAAACTGATGATGGAACATTGAAACTCGGTAAGAAGCCAACAACTCGGCAATTCAAAAACTAAGAAACTCCAAGCTCCAAGCAGATCATGAAACAGATGATTAAACACCAATGAGAATAATAAAATGATGATAAAACACTTCAATTTCTTTTGATTCCAACATTTCTATGCATGTTGCAAGCATAAAGGCAATGGTGCTTTAATATAGTAGTATTACTAACTGGTTTTTTCTCAGAATTGTACACTAAATATACTCGAGCTCATTGTAATTAAATTGCAATTGTCTAAACTATACATCGTGGTATGTATATCTCATTTGACTTTTTACTTTATCATTACACATTAATGATTAATGCTAGTGTATTTCGATAAAATCTTCTTACTCTATAGGAGCAGTATTATTTTACTAATATCTCTAGTATAGTTGCACTTGTAAGTTATACTAATGCAGATTTCCACTCAAATTACTCTCCCTTTGACGCATTAATAATGTCTGACACCTGTTTACCTTTAAAAATATATGAAAAGAATAGGTATATGTACAATATACATCTATTCAATAACTGTAAATGTATGCAATCATACATTATATACTAACTGCAAATTTAACATTATGAATTGAACAAATATTTATATACTCATGTTAAGAATTAACCATATACTCATATTTAATTATTTATACTCAATGATATATGTAACCATAACTTTAGAGATATATATATCAATTAATTCTATAATTGTATTACGTAAAACCTGTTGTAGTTGCCTTAGTTAGACAGAAAATTAGTTAAACAACCTAAAACGTTCATTACCCGATGATACAGATCCAAATATTCATTTGCTTATACTGATGTTTTTACAGAATGGATAGATCACTATGAACATGTGTGCCACCATGTTAAGAGACATTTATTAACAAACTAAAATAAATTTGGAAAAGTTACCATTATTACTGTTTATACTAGAAAAGCCATTTATGTAGAAACCTTGATCTCTCTATTCGACTTTAATGGGTTTCAAAATCGAATGCCCTCGGTATGTACTTCTTAACAGATTTTTGTGCACATAAATTCCTAACATTCACCATAACTTCAATAATATATGTAATTTAAATTACTGGATATAAATGCATTTCATTTCAGGATTATAAATACACATTTCATATATGTAATATAATACCATTATTTCTTTTTATGCTTTCCACGACATATTTCCCGAAGCCAATTTTTCTTTTACCGTAACAATATGTGCACTGGTGTAACGAATCGGATGCACTTATACAATGAGAATCAATATTTGTAGCTTCTGTTACTCTTCCCCCATTAACATCTGCAACCACTATTAGAAAACTAAACCTTTAAGAGACGTATACTTTCAAACCATTTATTATAAAAGGACGACAGGAATAAAAACATCATAGAAATTTGTTGGCCGTGAGCTACATAGAAAATATAACTCGGTTTGAAAGGACGAGATATCTATGAAACACACTAATAGTACAACTACATACAAATGTTTATGCGTATGAGCGTAAAAGCTTCATGCGTGCACATACGTTTATAGGTGTATGTGTAAATGTGCAGTCACTATTATTACCTTGTGAACTTGTTACAAAGAAAACAAAACCAAAACAAACAAAGTTACCTAAATAATCATATTGTGTAAAAATCGGTATCTTAATAAGGAGGATCCATGTAGCAAATTTACTTAAAACATACAACACAAGTGCACCCATATTTTTATTTTTCTCTCTTGCATTAAGTCTCTACCATCCATCTCGAAAATCTCATTTAAGCTTTTTGCCTTTCCTAATATTCATACTCTGGCTATTTATATATAATAGAAATTATGAATCCAAGATTCTTGAATTTTAGGCTAGATCTATTAGCACCCCTTAATTACCTTTCCTACCACGTTGTTTTCTTTCTTTCCATCAGGCTTTAATTTCAAGCTAGATCTACCATAGTGGAAAGTTATGAGATCAAGAGATCATACTATGTACCAATAATGATATTGCAGAATGTCTGTATTTAACACGAGTCCTATATTTTATCCTACATGAGACACAGAATCAAACTTGTGGTAGTCATATCTAAGAATAAATTCAAACCAATAAGAGAAGTTGAAGTTTTTGCAAATAACAGATAATCAGAAACAATAAAAAAGACACTTGGATAACAACCAACTGTATGAGTTGTAAGCATATAAATTTCTACTTTTTTACACCAAAGCCGCAACAGTGCCTACTTTAGTAAAAAAGAAGATTTCACGAAATCAAATCCATTACCAAAATTCTCAACTCCCTCTCTACCTATATGTTATTTTATATATGGAAGTTCAACATATTCATTACTATATACATTACAACCACATTGTTAATGCAAATAGCACACAAAAATCATTTCAATTTTAGCTACATTAAAAACATCCAACTTGGTTGGACAAACTCAAAGTTGCCAGTCTTAGAAACAGACATGATCGAAGACCAACAACAATATTATACGTGTATCTTATTTAAGCGTATATGAATTAAACAAAATAAAATTTAATTAAATAGATAAAGCCTACTAATAAAAAACAATAAACCATAATCGTGCTCTTCCTCTTCCTACTAGCATTGGTCATTACTTAAATCATCATTCTAGATAGCAAGGAATGAAGAAAAAGGCGGAGGAGGATCGATTTGTATTTGGATTCGAATGTTTAGCCGAGGCAACAAATTTTGAAGATTCGTTTATTTATTTTGGGAACGAACGAGTTGATTATTTTGTGAAATGTAAATAGCAGCTTGCAAAGGAGGAAGGCACGATTAGGGTTAGGGAATAAGTGGGTCGGCTTGCGAATAGGATTGGGCGGATTTGATTTTGGGCATTTAAATAGTTTCGGTTAACTGCGGTGTAAACTGTGGTTAATTATTAACCGAATTGATCATGATCGGTTAACATCGGTCGGTTAACCGAATTTTTCAGTTAAAGCGGTTTGATTAAGATCGGTTAAGTCAGTTAGGTCAGTTAACTCGGTTAAATTCCCACCCCTAGGAGTTTGTGTTGGTTTTTCATTACAATAACCAAATTTTTTTAAGGAACTTCTCATTGTATTGAGATTGGTTTAGTAACAACTCCCCTCTTTCCTAAGTATTTTAATTCTGAAAATTATGTCAGCCTCTCCTAGATCTTCATGTCAAACCTAAAAGATAGAAACTTCCTAGTTTCATTCACATAGGATATATCGAAACCAAATATTAGCATGTCATCAACGTATAAACATATTATAACATAACCTATGTTATCCAATTTGCTATAAATACATTTATCAGCATTATTAATAATGAATCCATATGAAAATGCTACTTTAGCAAAATTATCATGCCATTGCATGGGAGCTTGCATCATGACATAAAGAGACTTTACTAATTTGTAAACTTTCTTTTCTTAGTCTAGGGTATTGAAACCTTCAGGTTGTTGCATATACATACATACATACATACATACATATATATATATATATATATTCTTCTAATTCTCCATTTAGAATAGCAGTATTTACATCTATTTGATATATGACAAATTTGTGAATGAATGCAGTGCTATTAAATAGTATATGGAAGATATGCAATCAACTGGAGCATATGTATCAAAATAGTCCACTCTATGTCTTTGCTTATAACCCTTAGCAAATAATCTAGCATTAAACTTACCAATGGATCCATTGTATTCAAATTTTTCTTGAATGTACATTTATATCCTATAGGTTTAGCACCAGGAGGTAAATAGTTAAAACCCAAGTTTGGTTTGACAGTACAGAACTCATTTCAACACTGATAGCATCTTTCCAGAAAATGGAATCTCTAGAATTCATAGCCTCAGCATAAGCTTTAGGACCATTATTCACATTCATTACATAGCTAGTCACATTAAGGACTTCGTCCTTGCTTCTACAAGATAAGTTATGAAGTTAGGATCATAGTCCTTCTCTATTCTTTCTCTTTTACTTCTTTGTTCTGTACTATTATATGGTGTCGATACATCCTTGCTATTTTGAGCAGGAGGATAGTCATCGTCATTGATATTATTAGTCGTATTAGTTTCTGAACTAGATGATCTCAATAGAATTTAGCTGTTTGATTTTAAAAAAAAAATTACATCTACATATTCTTTTATTTTTAAGGTGTCAAGAATTAGGAACCTATAAGTTATAATGTTAAGAGAATAACCTATGAAAACACATTTAAATGACATATTACCTAATTTTGGTCATTTAGGGTTTGGTTTTCTAACATATGCTAAACAACCCCAAACTTTAAGTCTTGTAAGATTAGGTTTCCTATTAAACCATAATTCATAAGGGGAAACATTATTCTTCTTAAGTGGTACTCTATTTAAAATAATATGCAAATAACATAGCATCACCCCATAAGTTATTAGACAAATTTGAAATTATAAGCATGACATTAACCATTTCCACTAAAGTTCTATTTTTTCTTTTAGCAACACCATTTTGTTGTGGTATATATAAACCATTTTTTATAAAACAAGGTGAATTCATTTGAGAAATATTCACCAGCACGATCTAAATGTAATACTTTTAGTTTAACTCCTAATTGTGTTTCCACTTCAGCTTTGTAAATTATAAGTTTATCAAAAGCCTCATCTTTAGTTTTCATAGATACACATAAGCATATCTAGTATAATCATCAATAAATGTGATATAGTGTTATTGGTTACCACATAGGTGATATGACTTTTTAAGTTACCCACATCAGTATATACCAAATCAAGCAAACCAGTTTTTCTTTCAACGGTTTTAAAGATTTTTGGTGTATTTTTGCTTGAATGTATATTTCAGATTTAGAGATAGAATTGAAATCATAATCAGAGATTAATCCTAATTTATGCATATTTTTAAGGGAATTACAATTAATATGCCATAATCTACCATGCCATAAACTAAAAGAATCAACAATATAAGTAGAAGGTTTCTTTTTAAAATTCAACCTAATTATGCTACTACAAGAGCATCTCTGCCTAATGAATTTGATGTTCTTGGACAACACTAAATTATCAGACTCATACACCATCTTGAATCCTTATTGTACCAAATTCTTACATATGTTAGGTACATAAAATACATTGATTAGTGCAAGAACTTTTCCAGAGGTGAGTGGAAGTTCTGTAGTGCCTTTTTCCATAACTTTTCTTGGAATCTTAAACAAACTATGGTCCTTGAAAATATGAATGGTTTCTCCTGTATCAAGCCGCCAATCATTATCAATGCCATTAACGGAGTTTGCCTCTTACTCTACAACCAAAAGCGAGTCTTCGACTACATTCACCTTTTGTTGTTTCTTCTGTAGACGATAGTCTCGGGCGCGGTGGCCGGGCTTGTTACAAAAATAACAAGCATCTTTCTATTTGTTGTTCTAGGGATGATTTTTCCTACTAAACCGTGTCTCATTCTTTGGCTTTAACTTGTCAGTTATTTCAATATTATTTGCCTTAGAATGAGACTCAGTTTGTGGATTATTATCTATTTCTTATTTACGAGAGTCCTCTTCGATACGAAGATGACGCTATAAACCGTTTAAATTATAATCCATTTCAGCCTGCTTCAATTTTTCCTTATAATCATTCCAAGAATTAAGGAGTCTAGAAATTATGACTCCATTAATAGAAGATTCAAGAAGATCTATTTTAGCATGTTTATGTTGATTTATGAACAGTAAGATTTCACTTACTTGTCTAATTATGGACTTATTGGCAACCATATTGAAATCCATAAAATTTGAAATAAGAAATTCTTGTTACTTGCCATTGATATGCGGTATTTGCTTTCCAATGCTGTAAAAAGAACCTTTACGGTTTCCAAGGTCCTATGTGCGTTGTAGACAGAAGTAGGCAAGGCATTCAGAATGTGCCCTCTACATAGAAAATGATCTTCTTTGTACTTTGAACGGTTCGCTTTTAGAGCAGCATGATTTGTAGTTTTCTCCGATATTACCTCTAAGACATCTTCCAAATGTAGAATAATTTGGTGGTGATAAGGAAGAACTTCATCATCTCTTACCAACGTGTAAAATTATCTCCATCAAAGCACTCCAATCAAGTTAAGTGTCGATTCATGATTTGTAGGGCGCTCGATCTTTCTATGGTTGAAAGATATTGTTTAAAATTTGTTAGAAATTTATGGTTCGAGACGAAGAAGAAGACGATAATGTGTACTTATGACTTTAAGGATCTAGACTATAGATTCTTTTAGACAATAGTTCGAACCACCGATTATGTTTTGACGGCTAATTTTCTATTGAATTAGGAAACGCCGAAAAATATTGTAATAAAATTTAACCGCAAGTGCACGATGTACAACGTTAGTACGTGGTGAAAATGGGCCGATCCATAGGGAATTGTAGTGATTTAAAATTCTACTCAACCAAATTAGCCCAAAGAGTTTGAAGATGGTTTAATTAAAGTGGCTAAAACTAACAAAAAGAAAATGATAAAAATATGAGTTTAAAGCACAATTTAGAGGCAAATCCCTTCTCACAATCACACAAATGAACATAATGAAATAATAATATCTGTTTTTGGCCGTTTGTGAATTTAGTTAATGTATTTATCCTAAGTATGGTGTGTTTGTGTTATTAATTAGCCTAACATAAACCATCAGACTTTAACACACCCCCAAACCACTTGTCGACTCTCGTGAAAAGGATAATGATATTAAAAATAAAATCTATTCTATGCATGACTTATTTACTATTGATTAGTAATATAGACTATAAAATTTTGATTCTAAAATCCATTTCACTACCAAAATCATAGGTAGGTCAAGAGGTAATTTGCGTTTATGTGTGTTTAAGCGTAGCCAATTGCTGTCAACAACATAGGCTATCAAATTCAAAGTTAAATAACAAAAATTTTACCACATCGAACATTTCCATTAAGAACAAAAAGATATCAAGATTTAGCAAATATGTTGAATCTACATGATTAGGAGAGCTTTATTACCCCTAAATTGAAGGGGTTTAGCGTCTCATATTTGTTATCATTTCAACAAATGTAGATTGCAACATAAAAATAAACAAAAGGAAAAAGAGAGCCAACTAAATTGCATGTAATTAAAAGCTAATCTACTTGCATGAAATAAGGAGATCTACACTACTAACATAAAAGTAAACAACAAAGAAAAGAACATGTACTATAATTGCATAAAAAATAAATAGCATAAGAAAAGGCTAAGAAGCCGTTAAAGAGAAAGAAAGTTTATGTTTACATTTGTAGCTACAACTAAACTAAAGAGAAGGTGGTAAGAATCTCGACATGAAACGTAAGGGATATTTATACACGCCTAAAACCCTAATCCATATTTCATGGTGCTGCCCAAAATGCCCCTTAAGAAAATGTAACCTTCAAGTAATCATTAACATATAATTAATCCTCCATTAATTGTGCATGTAACTTTAATCAGCACTAACATTTTCATTAGCTCCCAATTGTAGATCATGATAAGTGGGTGGGTAGGATCCTCCATGTTGCATGAATTGATTTATTTCTGTTGTATAAAAATTTAATTAATTTGCGCTAACTCCAAAACTCCAACGAAATGCTAAAGCGTAGAAATAGTCAAAAGAAGGATCTAGCTTTTCAATTAATTATCAACCACCAATTCAATGAAAAATAATCACCAAACAAGAAGAATAGAAGGGCAGAGAACATAAAGATTTAACGTGGTTCGGCTAGGTTGTCTACGTCCACGGACCCATCAACTATTCTTTATTTCACTGAAAAATGAAAGTACAAAAAAGAGAGAATACAAATTAAAGGTAGTAGTGAAGAGACTAACCTATAATTACAAATTAAATAATCAATTTATCCAAAGACTTGTTTACGCTCAAAACCCCTAATTGATTGACGGTAGAAATTAGGGTTTACTGAAAAAGAAGATAATGGTGGATGCTCTCTCATACTCACATACATATGAAGATGAAGTTCCTTCATTTAAATATACTTGGTTATGAAGGATTGCTTGGAGATTAAGAAAATCAATTTCCTGATTACCTAAATATCTTTCCAAAATTGCATGATTAATTTGAGTACAAATAGATGACATAATCTTGGTTTTCATATCTTTCCTCTTTTTGATTGATTCTCCATGCCTAATCGTTTATTTCTTCATATAACAAATGCATTGACTGATTAATTGATTAGTAATTAATTAGTTTCCTTTCTTTAAAACATATCACACATATCCTTCCTCTTTATCTTTACATATATAGACTAATTAATTGATTGAATAAATAAATTAATTATTTTCATTTACTTTTTCGAAAATATTTGAATCACATAAATTCAACACCCCACCTTGATTCAAATATAACAATCTCTCTACATCACCACATCTTGACAAATTGTTGGATCTACGTCAACAAGCTTAATGTGAACTAGTTTGGGCAATATTGCCCAAACCGAGCTTCCAAATCTTTCCCAAGCACAAGAAAGATAACATGCACATCAACAGACAAAATGCATACGAGAAAATACCAAAATTCTTCAACAAATCCGATGTAGGAGATGAAAGTAGATATAAATCTTTGAGAGACCAATGGAGACATGATAGCATGCTTCAACTTCTCCATCCCATCTTGAGTGAGGACGTACTCGACATTATCTATTTCAATCTCCTTCATAAGAATTTTGCTGGACTTTCCAAAGTCAACATCATAAGACTCACCAACAAGCTCCACAACATTCAAAACATAAGATGAAGAATCATCGCTACAAGTATGCTTACAAATATTGCCAATTGAACCAAAAGGCCCTTCCATAAAGTAAGGTCCACATAGAGTCTGAACCTTTGTAAACTTCTAATCAACCATGGTATCATCGGAAATACCAATATCTCTTCGAATATGGAAACAATCTAATGACTCTAAATGTGTTTAGTAATTTTCTGTCCTTCCAATGTCATCACTTGATAAAGGCTCCACCTCCAACAAAGACCTCTCATCAAATATTGTGACGATCTGCAAATCCATACCCTTTGAGTCGACAATAATCCACACATGTCCGACCCAAAAAGCACAAACTGACGGAAAGTCAAGAGAAAGAAAGGAAGAGAAAAGAAGAGAAGAGAAGAAAGAGAGAAGATAGAACCAAACAGAACAATACAAAATCTCACATCGCAGCGGAAAATATATAATATCATATCAATGATCTTTACAAAACAGAAACTGTATATATATACATAAATCAGAGTTCAACAATCAAACAATAGTTATCAGCTTGAACAATTATATTAATCTGTCATCACAATTACTGATAATATACAACAACAAACAAGCAAATAATAAATAATCAAAATAGATACGCATATACGAAATAAAGATCTCCAACTCTCCTACCGAAGCTCCAAAAGCATCAAATCTAGACTTGTAAATTGAAACGACCCGCAAATCCGTACCCCTTGAGTTAACACTATTCTACAACAATCAACTCAAGTTGTACAGAAATACGAACCATTTGGGTTAAAGAAGAAGAGGTAGAAGAAGAAAATAGAAAACAACAACATAATTTAACCATCACAGCGGAATAAAATATAATAGAAAATAAATGATCTTTACTCAAAAATCAAATATCTCTGTTTATATATTACATCATCAGAGTACATCAATCACAACTCAACATCAATATCATACAAATGGATACACAACAACTCAACATAGCAGAATATATATATATATATATATAAACAAGTACGGAAATACGTATCGTCATCCAGCTCGTGTCTTGAGCTCCACAGCATCACATCCTGTATTCTGTAATACTCGGTCTGACTCGAGCATTACAGTTAAATAACACCCGAGTCAGTCTGGAATACCAGCGTGAGAAAATCACACTCAATTGATTATTAAGTTTTCAAAAATCCTTTGAAAACAAAAGCATCTCGTAAGGCCACGCCACAAATAAACATGTCGGGTTTTTACCTTACGATAGCTAAAATAATTTTTATAGAAATCCTCTGATATTATAATAGGGTCTATATACAAATACTTATAAAATAGCCGAAATTGTTACATTATTAAATTCCAGCTACTAGCCACAAAGTGGGTAATACAAACAAAACTCGTACAAGGCTCGTAGGGAGAATGAATTTCCAACTAATGACTAGGCACTGGGGTACCACCTGTCACAGTACGGGGCCTAGATCACCGTACCGAGGAGTACGCCCGCTCCCCTTCAACACAAGACCGGGACTACCCCTTACTGGATAATCCCGAGTGAGATCACCCCGCGGTTGGGATCAGCAACAGCCCACTAAGCCGAAATAAAAAGGGACATCTAGACAGGAATGACCTCACCCTACTTGGGTGCTACCCACCTAGCCTTGCTGCATAACCCCTGATTTTCGGTCATTCCCATTTGATGAGGCTTGAGGCTAAGCGTTACCTTTTTAGAACATATCCCTTAGAATGCCCATCATCCACCTAACGATGTTTCGCAAGCATTCATCCATACAAGTCCGTCCCGGGTTCGAACGGAACCGAAGGCACTATTCCTACTACATCCATTTTGGATATATCCTCGGGATTAGTAGCGACTAGCCCTTGCACTTCACTGCTCCAACTTCGAATCATCGTTTCCCACGAAATATACAAACTTGATCGAAGTGGTTTTCGAGAAATAAATCTCGATCCCAGTCTCTTCGAAACGATCAACAATTTGGCCAATATTGATAGTCGATGATTTAACTATCAATTAATGTTCACAACATCCATCACACAATAAATAATTTTCCAAATTATTTATTTATCTCAAAAATATCCCCACAAGATATAATTTCACTTTCCAAACTCCTTGAAAACAGTTTTCAAAAATATCTGCCTTTCTCAGAATAAATTCCAAGTATTTCTACTCCCACTGGAATCACCAAGCACAAAACTTTAGATTTTTAAAATAATTTGAAAACACTTTTTTGAAATATACTTTAAAACCTTTAAGTTAAAAATATTCCAATAATTTGTTAAAAATACATACTATATGAATATTTGAAAATAATGTTTACTTTATAAATATAAAACTAGTTTTCACCTTTTAAAACAAAATACTAAGTCACCTTTAAATAATTATTATTACAATAATAGGTTTGAAAAAAAAAATTACTTAAGAATTTTAAACATTCAAAAATAATACATTTTCTAAAACATGCTTTTAAAACAACCTTAAACTTTTATCTTATATTTAAAAATTTACTTAAAACGTACTTTGCTATCCAGAGAAATATACTTCTCTTCACAATCTTTAAAAATAAATCACTATTTATTTTTAAACAATTTTTTTCATTCCTTTAATAAATTCCCACCTGAATTTATTCTTCCAAATATCCAATTTCGACACTTAAATCAATTCCAACTTGATTTCCAATTTACTTCATTTATTCAAAAATCCTTTAATTTCAAATTTTATTCCTTAATTATGATTTAAAATACTTTTAATTGAAATAACAATTTAGATTTCTCAATTTACTTCTTATTCCTTTAAATAAATTTAAAACTTTAAGTTTTAAAATAAATCTTTATTGCTTTAAATTAATATCACATAATTTTACAATTCATTAATTACTGTTTATTCAAATCCTTTTCTTTCCATATTCGAAGTTATTTATTAGTATTTAACATACTTCCATTTCTTTCTCAATTCATTCTTAATTTATTGAATTCTCTAAGATTATTTCGTTTACAAATTTACTTCCTTTATTTTCTTCCCAAATCCAATTTATATATTTTTGATAATTCAATATACCCAATATATATCCAATCAAATCATACCATTCAATATTCCAATATATTCAACATTGAATATCAAGTAATCACAACAGAGAATATTAAATAATAAATGTTGAGGGGTCCAGTTGGATCCCTCCAACCTGTTTTCCCTACATCCACAGATGTTAGCACAATATAATATGCCAATTCCAAAATTACCCTACTATAGCACATTAATCAATCCCATCCATTCAAACAATTATTTAAATTTAATCATTTAAAATTAGATTTAAATTAACTAAGTGAGATTAACTCACCTTTTCTTTATTTTTTTTGAAATTGCAATCCGATCCAACCTCGACCCATTACCTTTTTGGTTTTAACCTTAAATAAATATTAGATGATTTTATTAATATTCGAAACATTTGCATAATTTATTTTCATTTGATAATTTTAATTTAATTAGCTAATAATTTATTTAAAACAATTTTCCTTTAATATTTCTATTAACTAAAATTTGAATAGGTTAATTTAAGAAGCTAATCATCATAATACTCTATTCTAAAACAACTAATAACTTTAAAACATAGATATGTATTTATTTTCTTTTTAAAACTACGCATATATCTATACATATATAGCTTTCATAAAACCCCAACTTATATAAATTCTGTCAATATCTAAAATCCCTTTTACATTTCCAAAATCCTTTGTGTGTGTGTGTGTGTGTGTGTATATATATATATATATATATTAGATTAAACAGAATGGTTTATATATATCCTATGGTAGATATATCTCTCTCTGCATATAATTTAAATTTCAACAGTAATTTATTAAATTCCAAAATTAAATTGCAAAAACAAAAGAATACCTTTCTGCCCTCGATACCTCGTCGGAGCCACCAACTCCATCGAGCTCGAAAACTGACCGATACCCAAGCTCAAAATCACGAATGCCTTAGTACGCATGCCTCGTCGATGCCAGAATCTCGCGACTTCGTGCTTCCCAAACGAGCGTGAATCTCTTGCCGCTATTGATTCCAGAGGTCGATGAGCCTCCAAGATCGCCACTTCTTCACATGTGCGACGACAGACCCAGCCTCGAACTCGCGAAGTTCACCACGACCCCTCCGGCGAATTCGGCTTGCCTGCTCCCTCGCGATTAAGCTACGCTATGCCCATCCCTATTTTAAAAATCGAATTCGATGCCGCCATTTTACCTTGAGCTCGAGATTCGACTACGATGAAATTAATTTTTTTGGAATTTTTGTTCGGCCTTGTTTCGAATTGTAAATGAAAGAAGATTTTGTGGATAGCTTTTCTTCAGCTGGCTCGAGTATAAAAAGAAAACGAGGGGAGCAAAAGAACATGATTTTGAACGTGAAAAGATGGGTTGCGTGAAGAATGCTTGCTGCAGTGATTACAGAGGGAACAAGGGCTGCGGAGGAGAAAATGCGTGATGGTGAAAGAAAGGCAACTGATGGGAAGGGATTTCAGCTCAGTTGATTAGGGTATATATAAATATTAAATTCAAATTTTAACTTTAAATTGTCTTGAATTCAAAGCTTAAAATCTTGACTTCCTATCGAAGCGTGCCGCTAGGCGTTTATAATGTTATACACCTATTCCGAACGCAATGGAAAAGGTTTCGAGTCCGATTTCGACCGTATGGAGAAGATAGCCTTTTGGATCAGTTATTACTGAATTTCGATATAAATTTCAGCACGTTTATATATCGTTCACTCACACAACAACTCCAATCAATACGAAAATTGAAACCCGATAATAATTCAATATTACGGATCCAATGGAACTAGTTTCGTCGAATTCTGAGACTGTGCCTTGGAAGGCTATTTTTAAATATCAATTTAAACATTATATTTCAGAACTGAACAAATCACTTCTTGATTCAATTTTAACATTTCTATTCTCTTCAGTATTATCAATATAAATTTTACAAGCCTTCAAATTATTTTTAACAGGCTTAAAACCCCAGATTCAACATTTTCCCATCTTCAAATAATTTAATTTAATAATTAAATTACCGAATAAATGGTGATATTTGAATTCAAGTTAAAAATTAACTTTTAAATATTTAAAATAAATTAAATATTCTAATTTCAAATGCTTAAAAATTGCGGGTCGTCACATTCCTTCCTCCTTAAAAGAATTTCGTCGCCGAAATTACTAGTTAGGAAGAATAGTCCAATACCCGTTTACTTATCTCCAAAACCAACAATTAAACATCCTACCAACTACCTTTTTATAGAAGATCCATTACCATTCTTACTAACTTCACAAACTCTCCCATAGTTTTCAAACAATATTATTTTCTCAATCATACAAATTATAATTCAAAACAAAGTTTTAAGTTTTCAAATTTTCAAATTTTCTAACACCCTAAATTTCCGAAATTTTTTGCCAGCGTCTCCTTTGCGCGGCTAGCTCGATACAACTACAAAAGGCCTCTACGGGCCCCCAAATCCCAAAAGAAAACAAAAAGGCCAAGTGGCTCGATCAAAAACTCAATCAAATTTCGTACCAAAATTTACATACATACCTTTTGTCGGGCAATTCAAATTTGTCATCTGAAATCATAACCAATTTTCCTTTTATAATACATGCATATTCCACTTAGCAATAATATCTAATCACAACATTCAAAATATTTTATTGACTTCCTTTTGAAATGTCAATATCTATTCATCCCAAATATTAACTTAGAATATATTTGTAATATCAATTCCCATTTAGAATTCACCATTCTTTTCTTAAGTTTAGTATAAGCGTTTAATATGCTTCCTTATTTATTTTCAATTCACTACTTTAGTTTATATCTATTTCTATCCAAATTGATTCTTTCATTTCTATCTGAATTCAATTTATCTTCAACTCTGTATATTAAATTTTATCTTTCATTTGACTGATTCATATTATAATTTTATAGTAGTTTCATTCACTAATTTATTTCAATTTCCAGTTTGAAATCATTTTGTCGTTAATAAAAAATTTTCAAAAAAAATTTCAAAAATTTTCTAACTCTCAAAATTTCCGAAAATTTTTGGCAGAGTCCCCTTTGTACGGAGGAGCTTTTGCAATTTGACAAAAGATATAAATATATATACATCGACCCACACGGTCGGAAAAACCAAAAACAGTTCATATTTCCTATTTTTATTGCATAGGCGTACCTTATTTAGCATTTATAAGCAAGTCGCTCATTTATTTTAGCATTTTGCATGATCAAATCCATCCATACGGCTACCCTGAACCTGTACTTACTCAATTTAAACATATAAGTACTATATATAGGAAGTTTATAGCATTTCACTTAAATTTAAATAGCTAAAACATCAATCCTGTAACAATGCATATGATATACTGGCATAAACACATAAATTTCACATATAATGCATGTTATATAATTTCCATAAGCATATATAAGGTTCCAACACTTTTTACAATTGCTTATAATCAATTCTCAAACCATCCCTTTCAATTGAAGTGATTTTCATCTTACTTGCTTTTATTTAATTCATTCTAAGCAAAACGAACTCATATTCAATTTCTATTGATTTCAAAATCAATTTTATTTACATTTACCAGTTCATAGAACTTTTATTTTTTAAGTTTTATAGAAAATTTTAAATTGATCTCCAACTCGATTTATTTTTAATTCATTTCTATTTTATCTTACATGGAATTTTATTTCATAGTACATAGGTTCCATACGAACCCATTTTATTTAGTTCGGTACAATTTATTTTTTGTAGATCTCTAACCATTTCCAACCAAAACAAACACATATCAAATTTAATCGATTTTAGAATCAATCTATTTTATACTCGCCAAATTTTATTTAAGCTCAACAACCTTCCATGCTTGTATATCATTAATTCAATCCAGTTGAATTTTTATTCACATTCTCAATTTATCAAAATAATATCCAAGCACATAATTAAATTGTTATATTCATATTGGAATTTATTTGCAACTTAAATCATTTCTAAGTTCTATAAGTCACAAATTTATTTATATCCATACTTTCATCTAATTACAACCAATCCCATTCACTTTTTTTTTATTCACATATCAAATTTATTCATAATCCAAGTTTATAATGTATACACATATTCATACTCAACTAGGATTTATTTTTACCTCAATTCATTTTTATTTTAATCCAATTCCATATAACTTCAGTTCATATTTAATTCACTTACAATTTTAAGTTGAATTTCTATTTAGAACTCAAGCTTCACTTCCAAATTCAATTATCCATTCACAATCTTTGATTTGATTTTCTTTGATCAAATCCCAACCATTTCACTAATTTATTCGATTATTTTATTCTTTTATCCATTTTAAATTTTAATTTTCCATTAACAATTCATTGTTGAATTTATTAATAATAAGGCCATTCAATTTATGCTTGAATTGGATTTGTTTATATTCCACACCATATCCTTTTTAATCCGATTCAAATTTTCATTCAACAACACTTCCAATTATAATCCCATACTTGATTTTCTTTTTCATTTATCTTGAAAATCATTTTATTTAATTCCCTTGAGTTCAATCTTATTTTATATCTCAAGTTTGGATTTTTATCTCAGAATACAATATTTTTTATTCCGACTTATATATATATATATATTATAAGCTACTCACTTTTAATATTCACTCTTCCCCATCTATTTACATTTATTTGTTTGAGTATAATTTTATTCCATTCAAAATATCTATAACTCGACTGAATTTATTTCAACCCAAATTTATTTAGATTAATTCCAATTAAATCTAGCTACACCATTCTTTTTGAATTTCGCTAAGCAAGGATTTAATTCCATTTAATATTCTTCATGACACAACTGAATTTTGACTCAATTCAATCCAAATCTGACTAAATTTTATTTCTCAATATGTGCGAGTTTAAAACTTATTTATTTATTCGAAAGCTTATATTGCTCATTTCATCTTATAACCAAAATTTCAACTTATATATATCACTTACTAGCGTAAGGTATAAATTTTCATTTCACAATTATAATCATTTTACCTTTCAACTTTATATCAGATTTAATTCAATTTCAAATTTCAATTTATTTAACTTGTCTCAAGTTAAATTTAAATATATTTTCTTTACCTTCATTCACTTAAGTTCAATTTTAATTCCTGGATTCAAATTTTCTATTTCTTCTTATTAATATCAACTTACTTTATAAGTTCAATATTTGATCCATTTATTCATTCACAAATTCATTTTCAACCAATAAATTTTATTTCCAAACATTAATTATTTTTAGTCCATTTGAACTTATTCTACGCTTATTTTTACACCATTAAATCAAGCATCATCCAATATTGAAGTTCATTTCATTTGCATACCATATAAATCATTCGGTCACTTACAAATTTTAATCTTAAAACTTGTTTATTTAATTCAACTTAATTATTATTTTTCTCAAACTTAAGTTTAACATTCGATTATTAAAACATATATATATCTCACCAAACTATTCCTTTGCATTTCAAATCAACCAAATTTCTCCAACAAACATTAATCCAAAACATCCTAGTAGCAATCCCTCTTTTGGAAACTCGAAAATGAACACCGATGATGTCGCGATCATCATTGGAATTATTTTCCAGCGACCGTAAAGAGTTCAATGCTTTTCTCTCCTTTTTAAAAACTCTTCCGATATTTTTAAATTCCAAATCTCTCTAGATTTCACAGTCGATTTAAAAATATTTCTCAATATATATTATCTTCCCAACCCTTGAGAATCATTATCAAATTCAAAGGAACTTAAGTTCCCAGATTTCCAAATTTTCAAATTCCAAACTCTTTAAATTTATATTCAAACATTACTTTGGAATTTTATTTTAGTTATTAATCACACTATAATTTACATTATAGTTTACATTTACAAATTTCATTTGTATATGAATTAGTTTCTTGGTTTTAATTATAGTTTCAATATCTTATGCAGTTATAAATCACATTTACAAATCCCATTAGTTATTAATTTATCCCTTAATCTTGGTTATTATTTCAATTCTTATTCAATTATCATACAATAATAATAATTTAATTTTACCACTTTCCAACAACCAAACATCCTTATATAACTATAATAATTTATGAAAATTACTTTCTTTATATACAAAATAATTTTGGGTAAAATTATTTCATTTACCCTATTTAAAACAATACTGTGTCAGTTTATCTTGTTCAAGAGTTTAGAAGTTCCTACCGATAACATGGCGTCCCATATATCGACCAGAATTCATAAACACTCAACCGATAAATCAACGCAATATAAAAACTATTTTATATTCACTAACAAATACGCGCTCATATCTGTTAATACTCTCAAACTCATTCTAGAGTATTACGGACTCTATTTAATGAGTAATTCCCACCAGAGCCAAGGTTATCACCAACCTTTGCTCTGATGCCAAGTGAAATGACCCGCAAATCCATACCCCTTGAGTTAACACTATTCTACAACAATCAACTCAAGTTGTACAGAAATACGAACCATTTGGGTTAAAGAAGAAGAGGTAGAAGAAGAAAATAGAAAACAACAACATAATCTAACCATCGCAGCGGAATAAAATATAATAGAAAATAAATGATCTTTACTCAAAAATCAAATATTTCAGTTTATATATTACATCATCAGAGTACATCAATCACAGCTCAACATCAATATCGTACAAATGGATACACAACAACTCAACACTACGGAATATATATAAAAACAAGTACGGAAATACGTATCGTCATCCAGCTCGTGTCATGTGCTCCACGGTATCACATCCTGTATTCTATAATACTCGGTCTGACCCGAGCATTACAGTTAAATAACACCCGAGTCAGTCTGGAATACCAGCATGAGAAAATCACACTCAATTGATTATTAAGTTTTCAAAAATCCATTGAAAACAAAAGCATCTCGTAAGGCCACGCCACAAATAAACATGTCGGGTTTTTACCTTACGATAGCTAAAACAATTTTTATAGAAATCCTCTGATATTATAATAGGGTCTATATACAAATACTTATAAAATAGCCGAAATTGTTACATTATTAAATTCCAGCTACTAGCCACAAAGTGGGTAATACAAACAAAACTCGTACAAGGCTCGTAGGGAGAATGAATTTCCAACTAATGACTAGGCACAGGGGTACCACCTGTCACAGTACGGGGCCTAGATCACCGTACCGAGGAGTACGCCCGCTCCCCTTCAACACAAGACCGGGACTACCCCTTACTGGATAATCCCGAGTGAGATCACCCCGCGGTTGGGATCAGCAACAGCCCACTAAGCCGAAATAAAAAGGGACATCTAGACAGGAATGACCTCACCCTGCTTGGGTGCTACCCACCTAGCCTTGCTGCATAGCCCCTAAATTTCAGTCATTCCCATTTTATGAGGCTTAAGGCTAAGCGTTACCTTTTTAGAACATATCCCTTAGAATGCCCATCGTCCACCTGACGATGTTTCGCAAGCATTCATCCATACAAGTCCGTCTCGGGTTCGAACGGAACCGAAGGCACTATTCCTACTACATCCATTTTGGAAATATCCTCAGGATTAGTAGCGACTAGCCCTTGCACTTCACTGCTCCAACTTCGAATCCTCGTTTCCCACGAAACGTACAAACCGGATCGAATTGGTTTTCGAGAAATAAATCTCGATCCGGACACTTCGAAAGGATCAACGCATTTGGCCAATATTGATAGTCGATGATTTAACTATCAATTAATGTTCACAACATCCATCACACAATAAATAATTTTCCAAATTATTTATTTATCCCAAAAATATCTCCACAAGATATAATTTCACTTTCCAAACTCCTTGAAGACAGTTTTCAAAACTATCTGCCTTTCTCAGAATAAATTCCAAGTATTTCTATTCCCACTGGAATCACCAAGCACAAAACTTTAGATTTTTAAAATAATTTAAAAACACTTTATTTAAATATTCTTTTAAACCTTTAAGTTAAAAATATTCCAATAATTTGTTAAAATTACATACTAAATATGAATATTTGAAAATAATGTTTATTTTATAAATATAAAACTAATTTTCACCTTTTAAAACAAAATACTAAGTCACCTTTAAATAATTATTATTACAATAATAGGTTTGAAAAAAAATTACTTAAGAATTTTAAACATTCAGAAATAATAAATTTTCTAAAACATGCTTTTTAGAACAACCTTAAACTTTTATCTTATATTTAAAAATTTACTTAAAACGTACTTGGCTATCCAGAGAAATATACTTCTCTTCACAATCTTTAAAAATAAATCACTATTTATTTTTAAACAATTTTTCTCATTCCTTTAATAAATTCCCACCTGAATTTATTCTTCCAAATATCCAATTTCAACACCTAAATCAATTCCAACTTGATTTTCAATTTACTTCATTTATTCAAAAATCCTTTAATTTCAGATTTTATTCCTCGGTTATGATTTAAAATACTTTTAATTGAAATACCAATTTAGATTTCTCAATTTACTTCTTATTCCTTTAAATAAATTTAAAACTTTAAGTTTTAAAATAATTCTTTATTCCTTTAAATTAATGTCACATAATTTTACAATTCGTTAATTACTGTTTATTCAAATCCTTTTCTTTCCATATTCGAAGTTATTTATTAGTATTTAACATACTTCCATTTCTTTCTCAATTCATTCTTAATTTATTAAATTCTCTAAGATTATTTCGATTACAAATTTACTTCCTTTATTATCTTCCCAAATCCAATTTATATATTTTTGATAATTCATTATACCCAATATATATCCAATCAAATCATATCATTCAACATTCCAATATATTCAACATTGAATATCAAGTAATCACAACAGAGAATATTAAATAATAAATGTTGAGGGGTCTAGTTGGATCCCTCCAACCTGTTTTCCCTGCATCCACAGATGTTAGCACAATATAATATGCCAATTCCAAAATTACCCTACTATAGCACATCAATCAATCCCATCCATTCAAACAATTATTTAAATTTAATCATTTAAATTTAGATTTAAATTAACTGAGTCAGATTAACTCACCTTTGCTTTATTTTTTATGAAATTGCAATCCGATCCAACCTCGACCTGTTCCCTTTTTGGTTTTAACCTTGAATAAATATTAGATGATTTTATTAATATTCGAACCATTTGCATAATTGATTTTCATTTTATAAATTTAATTTAATTAGCTAATAATTTATTTAAAGCAATTTTCCTTCAATATTTCTATTGACTAAAATTTTAATAGGTTAATTTAACAAGCTAATCATCATAATACTTTGTTCTAAAACAACTAATAACTTTAAAACATAGATATGTATTTATTTTCTTTTTAAAACTACGCATATATCTATACATATGTAGATTTCATAAACCCTGACTTATATAAATTCTGTCAATATCTAAAATCCCTTTTACATTTCCAAAATCCTCTATATATATATTAGATTAAACAGAATGGTTTATATATATCCTATGGTAGATATATCTCTCTCTGTATATAATTTAAATTTCAACAGTAATTTATTAAATTCCAAAATTAAATTGCAAAAACAAAAGAATACCTTACTGCCCTCGATACCTCGTTGGATCCACCAACTCCATCGAGCTCTAAATATGACCGATACCCAAGCCCAAAATCACGAATGCCCTAGTACGCTTGCCTCGTCGATGCCAGAATCCCGCGACTTCGTGCTTCCCAAACGAGCGCGAATCTCTTACCGCTTTTGATTCCAGAGGTCGATGAGCCTCCAAGATCGCCACTTCTTCACACGTGTGACGACAGACCCAGCCTCGAACTCGCGAAGTTCACCATGACCCCTCCGGCGAATTTGGCTTGCCTTCTCCGTCGTGATTAAGCTACGCTATGCCCATCCCTATTTTAAAAATTGAATTCGATGCCGCCATTTTACCTTGAGCTCGAGATTCGACTGCGATGAAATTAAATTTTTTGGAAATTTTGTTCGGCCTCGTTTCGAATTGTAAATGAAAGAAGATTTTGTGGATAGCTTTTCTTCAGCTGGCTCGAGTATAAAAAGGAAACGAGGGGAGCAAAAGAACATGATTTTGAACGTGAAAAGATGGGTTGCGTGAAGAATGCTTGCTGCATTGATTACAGAGGGAACAAAGGCTGCTAAGGAGAAAATGCGTGATGGTGAAAGAAAGGCAACTGATGGGAAGGGATTTCGGCTGAGTTGATTAGGGTATATATAAATATTAAATTCAAATTTTAACTTTAAATTGTCTTGAATTCAAAGATTAAAATCTTGGCATCCTATCGAGGCGTGCCGCTATGCGTTTATAATGTTATACACCTATTCCGAACGCAATGGAAAAGGTTTCGAGTCCTAATTCGACCGTATGGAGAAGATAGCCTTTTGGATCAGTTATTACTGAATTTCGATATAAATTTCAGCACGTTTGTATATCGTACACTCACACAACAACTCCAATCAATACGAAAATTGAAATCCGATAATAATTCAATATTGCGGATCCAATGGAACTGGTTTCGTCGAATTCCGAGACTGTGCCTCGGAAGGCTATTTTTAATTATCAATTTAAACGTTATATTTCAGAACTGAACAAATCACTTCTTGATTCAATTTTAACATTTCTATGCTCTTCAGTATTATCAACATAAATTTTACAAGCCTTCAAATTATTTTTAACAGGCTTAAAACCCCAGATTCAACATTTTCCCATCTTCAAATAATTTAATTTAATAATTAAATTACCGAATAAATGGTGATATTTGAATTCAAGTTAAAAATTAACTTTTAAATATTTAAAATCAATTAAATATTCCAATTTCAAATGCTTAAAAATTCCGGGTCGTCACATGTAAATATACTCGGTCTGACTCGAGCATTGAAAGGGAATAACGCCCGGATCAGTCTGGTAAACCAGCGTGAGAAACACACTCAACTGAATTTATTAAATTACCAAATTTTTCCTTTATTTTCAAAACAAAAGTATCTCGTAAGACAAGTACACACATAAACACGAACATGATTTTACCTTACGATAACTAAAACATATCATATCAAATCCTCTTATATTATAGTAATGTCTACTATATACAAATAATATTAATCATAGCCGAAATTGTTACATTCACTACTACAAAAATTGCATATTGCTTCGCCTCATTTGAATCGATTGAAGTAAAAATTGATGCAAATAGAACTATTTGCATCAGTTCTGTCTTAATAACCAATGCAATTGGTACGTGGAAAGATATAGGTAATAAAAAATCAAATTTGCATCATTTGTCACCAACAACCGAAGAAAATATGTCGATGCAAATAGGTTTAGTTGCATCGGTTCTAAAATCAACCGATGCTACTACATTAATTTGCATCCCTTTCGTTGCGCACTTTCATTATTTCCCGCCATCCCAATTTTTCTGCCGCCGCTTATTTTCCTATCGTTTCCCCTAAAAAGTATTTCACTAACCATGTCAACCGAAGATGTAGCCGCCGCTCCAACTTCCATTGTCGAAGAGCAACCTGCCTCCGCCCCCACTCCTGCCCCCGCCATTGAAGAAGCTCCTCCCTCCTTCCTTTCAACCTGAACCTTTAATCGACTCCTCCTACCTTGCCTCACTTCTTAGCCGCTCTTGTTATTCTACCCGAGACACCTAGTTATTCGCAATGAGAGAAGCTTGACGTCGCCATGATCGATTAACTCACTAAATGCCTGGATTTAAAGCTCGATTGCATGAAAAGATCTGAAGTTCGACGCTTGGATCTAAAGCTCAATTTATTAAAATTCCAGAAGCTTATCGATGATAATGTTTCGCCTCCCGATAGAACTGAAAAATATACCAAAAGATTTGGCTAGTGGACTGCATCTTTCTTATTCTGGTAGATAAAGAGCAAAAGAGGTGAGGTTTTGATCTTAGATTAATTCTAATCTATTTATTAATTATCAAGTATTGTTATAAATTGCTTTTTATATCAGTTTACAGTAACAAACGATGTATATAGTTACATTTTGATCCATTTTGCTTATTTTATTTAGGATCCTATTTGTTTAGATAAGATTAGAGCATACCATAGTAGCTGTGAATGATTGTTGACTGTTCTTCATACGTTTTATTGCATTTAGAAACATGGAACCAGTAAATACGTGTAGGTACCGAAACATTATTTAATATTTGATGTTGTGTTAACTTAAATTTATTCGTTTTATATGGGGGAATTTATAGTTTTGAAATATTTCACACTCAATTACTGCTAGGTTACAAGCTATAATGCCACTGAATGAACCAATGAGAAGCACAAGGCATTTCTTAATTCCATAGAAGCATCATTTATCCAGCAGCTACATAACAATGAATACAACCCAAATGATAAAAAAACCCAGTCATTTGCTTAGGTATATGTGTTTGCTTAGATTAATGCTTATAAATCATGGACTAATTATTATGTAACCAACTCAATGTTGGTCATACTTTATGAACCATAATGTACACTGTATTGGTATTGGACACCTTAAGGTAGTATTTTTAACGAGGAAATACACAAAGGATTGTTGTCATGCAGCAAAAGATGTGGATGCAATTTAGTCAAAAGTTTCAGTTATACTCCTTGCTAGGTTGCTTTAACCATTGAGAGAACTTGTTTGCAATTTAAGGTTCATCGTAAGGGTATTGGGGAAAAACTACAGTTTAAGGAGGCTGAAAATGAAAATGAATCTATATATTATTTGGGAATCCTTGGATTCGGCATTTCAAATCGAATCCAAAGCATAGAACAACATCACATAATTTTGAAGATAGTAAAGTTAGTCATTCATTTAAATTCACAAATAAGAGGTTGGAAAGAGAAGCTTCAAATTCAAAGCCGATGTCACATTTTTGTTCTCAAGATATTCATAAAGTTTCTATCGGTAGTGTCACAAGTGGTTCTTTTGCTTTCTAAGTATCCTAAACTCATCGTGATGGTTTTCTCTTGCTACATGCATAATATAACATCTATTATGAGAATTAAGCGGACAATAATATGGAGTTTTAGTTTTCCTGTTTAGATAATGCTACCTCGAGTCGGGTCCATGTTGTTTGTCTAATTGAGAGCTACACAACGATGATATATTTTTCTTAAATGATTGAGGTTTGTGCGTTTAAAGTTGCTGAAATTTGTATATCTGCAGATTAACCCTTTTCACCATTTTAAGGGCCAATTTTTGATTGGATTTGTCTTCCAAGTGAGTTAATTTTTGCATCCTGATTATTCTTCTAATTGAGAACTACGAATAGTAGATTCTTTATGTTTGACCATTTAAAAGTGAATGAGATGTTTGCTTTTAAAATTCGTCGAAATTTACGTTGTAATGATCATTTCGGTAACTAAATTTGAAATTCAACTATTGGAAAAGCAATGTTCGACTCCTCCCAAAAGTTGAATTATCAACCAAGGGTAGAGCTAATATACTTGAGTCGTCGTTTAATAAGCTTGAACATGTGAGTAACGGTAACAAAAAAATATGTAGTATTTTTAGCTTTGAATATATTGGTCTGTTATAAAGTGGTATTTTCTGCTTTAAGAACTCATTTTCTCATGTTAATTGTGTGAAATGTGAAGGTTTTTCTTAAAGCACTACATAAAAAAGAACTCGGTAGAATTACTTTATATTTTATCTGAGATTGATCGCTGATTTGAAATTTATGTTTTGAGATTGTACATGGTTGATGCTTGTTTCTTCTCTTGCCTTGCTGAACTCATTTATTTGGCTTTTTTTACAGAGGTTTCAAGTCAAAATTTTGAAGACATTGAATGCCACGGAGGAGAAGTAAACAAATGGGGCTACAAAAGAAAAGCAATAAGTGGAGTTTCTCCAATTGCTGACCAAGTAAGTTCTTGAAGCTTGAACTGGAGCTACTTATAGCCAAGGTATTTTTTTTCAACTTTTCATGAGATTATTGAGTATTTTCCTTCTTCCGCTTCGTCTTTACTGTAGTTTATGTACATTGATTTGGAGATCCTAACTTTTGGATCATGTATATTGGCTCTCTAGTTAAGATAATATTATTACTCTGCAATGACGTTAATTTTAAAACTTCTGTGATGATCAGGTGTAAGATCGTAGAGATTCATTTACATTGCTATAGTTTGGTTTTAGAATCTTGGAATTTTATGAATTTTAGGAGATAACATTATTTCAAAATATAGAACATTGTCTCTTGAGTTTAAATTTTTTGCTATATTCGAGTACAAGTAGTAATTGGTATTTGGTTTTACATTGCATAAGATTGTGAAGCTATGGAAAACTTTTTTAAAAGAAATATTTATCGGCACATACGAAGCTTATTAGCTAAAAGACAAGTTATCTTATTTTTAGGATTCTTAAAGCAGTTTCCAAGGTTCCTCCCAAGTCTATAGCTTCAATCAAAAGGTCTTTTTTAAAATTAAATCAAACTTAATTTCAGAATGTTCCAAGATGTAGGTTTTTTTATAAGTAGTAAAGATTGTTAGTGGATATGGAGCTATAGTTTTTTAGCAAAAAAAAAAAAATCAAAGATGAAGATGCAAAATATCAACAAAATATGTTAAAGCAATAAATTGTTGATTATTTAAAAAAAAAATCAGCTTTTAGAGAAAAAACATGAAAGGAAAATAAATTATAGTTTAGAACGGAGGCAATTGCCTCAGTTGTCCGTTTTCTCAGCAACTCAACTCCGCAGCTGGTTAGTGTTATGCATTCTCTTGTTGTATGTTCATTTACATGTAAGTTTTTTAAATTTTGAGAAATTTTTTTAAAACTTACACCATATTTCTTCCATTCATCTTAAACAAAGATATTTACTACCGATGGTTAGCTACTATAGAGAATGCTACAATGACACCAAAGTTTAGACGGAGCTAATTTTTAGACTGAGTTGAATATGGTTTTTACTTATGAAGCCTGCTAGTTCATTTTCTCAATTTTGAAGTGCTACAGAAAGGAATGTCTGTTGTATGTTATGGTATAAGCTTCAGATATTTTATCCTTACCTCTCATTATTGTCACTAGACATTTTGATGCATTGCCTACATATTGCATCTTTCTTGGAAGTTTACCACATGAACGTAATGGTTGAGATGACCAACTTTTAAAGCAAAATAGTAACTAAAATGTGTTTTTCCTTATGTAATCTTGTTTGCTTTTCTTGTTTTACCGTTATCTTATGTTAGCAAGTGATATCCTGGTAATGTTTTCTTAACAAATTTTGAAGCAACTTGAATAATTGACCTTGTTTGTCTTATTTTAATGCTATCATGTTAGCAGTGAGCACGTTATTTTTACAAAAACATCAACTTAGGAAATTACTTTTGGATTCAAATATTTCAGTGAATTTTTGTACTAAGTTAAACCTGAAGTGGAGACACAAGGATAATTGGTGAACTCCTTGGCAATAAATTCAAGATGACTTCTTTTCGACGAGAGAACATCTTGTTTCTTTTGTGAATTGGGCGGATGAAGAACCATCTTTTCTGGTAATTTTTTGAAATGTAACTATTAGCAAGTGTATTTACTGAACCGTAAGATGTTCGTGTTGATATATTCGAAGGTGGATGAAAGAGTAGAAATGAAGGACTTTAATTGGCCGAAAGGGAAAGCAAATGCTTTAAGGGAGACAACATACAGTACACAATGGGGTCTTGGGTTAAGTTGGAGAAGAGAGTGACTTCTTTTTTTAATGATCCACAAGTTCTTTGTGAAGCTGCACTCAAGAACATGTGCTCTTTATTAAAAAAGTAAGTTCGAGAAACATCATGGTTTTTGGTTTTGCTATATACATGATTATATACTAATTTGGTAGTCTGATTCTTCTTTCTATATATTATATTACTAATTTGGTAGTATGATTCTTCTTTCTAATATTACTAATTTGCGTATAATAAAATAGCATGGAAATTTTATAGAATTTTGAAACCAAGTTGGATACTGACTCCGTATCTCTAAATCGTGCCAGACTTCAATTTTATGAATTTTGATGAAAGTTTGTAGACTCAAATATTGGATTTGTTGTTTTATTTGGAACAAACAGGATTTCAGGTGTGCCACTCTCTTGGAGGAGGCACTGGTTCTGGAATGGGTACCTTACTTATTTCAAAGATTATCTGTACCTGATCGCATGATGCTCACTTTCATTGGTGGATAGTATTGTTGGATGTGAGTTGTTATGGTCAGGTGGTGAAATTACAAAAATGTAGAGGCAAATGCCGATCTAGATTGAAGAAATTTTTATTGTTATGAAGTGTTGTCGGAGTGGTAGAGTGTTGATGGTATATTTGCAGTGGTATAATGAAGTGGTACTGTAGATGAATGGAGAAGGGGAGGGCAGTAAAGCAGAAAGCAGATATGTATGTTGTGAAATGTAAGTTAGTGGTCAGATAAAGGCTTATTGTGAAGTGCAGTGGGTGAGGATGGACAATGTAGAGGTGATGGGGGATGGTTTGAATTATGGTTGTGATGGTTTGGGAAGTTAGACAGTGCATTAATGTTTGTCACAACAGCAAGGCAGTTTAGTAGTGATGCGGTAGATTGGAAATTAGGCAGCGGATGGAGGTGTATATGCTATGGAAATGAGGAGAAGTGTTACTGCTTGGGTTGGGGTATGTGGTGAAGTATGGTCAGCAGTT
Organism: Allium cepa; assembly: GCA_030765085.1. Lineage (NCBI taxonomy): Eukaryota > Viridiplantae > Streptophyta > Magnoliopsida > Asparagales > Amaryllidaceae > Allium > Allium cepa. The sequence continues at coordinate 747,666,654 of CM060931.1, read as the reverse complement.
TGATGATGGATATTGGGGGATGTTTGATGTTAAGTGGTGGAGGAGTTTGGGTGTAAGTGATGTCAGTAGTTGTTGCAAAGTGTATGTGTTTTGTTTTATGGAGGAGGTGGAGGAGCGGCAAATATTGGAGGTCGATGCTGTTAATGATGAAGGAAAGAAGGCACTGATGAACTGGGTATGTTATGTTGAGAGATGGTAATGATAGATGCAAGTTTGTATGTAAGCGATGTATGTATGCAGGCAATAACAGTTGAAGTGGGAGGACGTTAATGACTGACAGGGGTTGTAGCTGAAGGAAGTTATATAGAAATGCAGGGTAGAAGTGGATGACTGATAGGGGAAATGTGGTGTTGCTGTAATTGAAGATGGTCTGAGAGGTTGGTGTGTGGTTGCTGTGGAAACTATGAAGAAATGAAGTGTGCACAGTGATGCACAATGGAGATGACAGAAATCAATATTGTAAATGAAGGTGAAAATTTGTAAACCAAAGAAGAATTTGTAAATGATAATGAAATAATCTTTTTTTTAATTTTTTGTGTATGTTTTTTTCTTTTATATATATATATATATATATATATATAAAGATTATCAATAATATATATAGTCTATTTGAGTACTGTAATAATGGTTTCCGAGGGATTAGTTTGCACAGGTTGTTATAAAAAACCGATGCAATAGAAGGATTAGCTTGCATCGGTTTTCAACAATAACCTATGTAACAAGTTCCTTTGTTGCATCGGTTTTCATTACAACCGATGCAACATGAGGGCTGTGTCAAAGCAACCAACCATGATATTTTGCATCAGTTGCTAGTAACAACCGATGCAAAAAGGACAGTTTTACATCGGTTTTAGAACTGATGCAAAACTATTAAGCCTGTTGCATCGGTTGCATATGCATCGGATGTTGAACTGATGCAAAATGGTGGTAAACGACTGATGCAAATGGCATGTTTTGTAGTAGTGATTGATTAAATTCCAGCATATAGCCTAATTAGCTAATAAATCAAAATGGCAAACACGTAGTGGAGTTTGGATTTTCATACAAATGACCAGGTGAATGGACTACCTTCTGGCAGTACATCTCTAGAAGAATGTACCGAGGACCATCAAAAGGATCCTCTACCAACACAAGATCGGCCCACCTCTATAACTAAATGGTACCGAATAGTTCATCCTCCGGTCGTTACTGATCTTTACCGATGGCCCTCTAGCATACAAACCACAATAATCATATACATGACGTCATAGCGTGCGAAGATATATTTAGAAGAGGATGATCATACCCTAATGGGAGCGATCCACTTAGCCTTGCCGCATCTAACCATGTTTTGGTCATTTCTGGTTGACGAGGCTAGAGGTAACGATTACCTTTCACAATCACAATCACATCACTTAGAATGCCACACGGCCAATTTTGTTAGCTACTAATTGCCTTTCACAAAAATACAACCCTTAAGCTCATACGTCTCAAGGAGGGTGTTAAGCTAAGAGAAGTAGCCTTCTCCGCCACCACTGATGTACGTTTGTAAAACCTAATGTACGTAATCTTTAGAAATGCAATGTCAGACAAACATCCATACAAGTTGACCAGGAACAGGACAAACCGAAGGTACTTTCCTACCACATCCTATCGGAAAATCCCTAGGATTAGTAGCGAAAAGTCCTCGCATTGGATATTAATTTCATAATAAAGAGACGACTGCTACTGGATGTATATTGGGATTTTAACCCCAAACGATCAACACGCAGTCCCCCACTATGAAACTCCGAAATATCAATACCATCACAAGCAACCTGCTCAATCGTCGCATATAGGTTAGTCCGAAGTGGTTTTTGGATAAATCGATCCAGGTCTCTTCGCACCAACAATGCAAAAGCGTTTTCAACCTCACACAGCAACTAAATCTCATAGACTTATCACGTCTCTAACTTTCAACTTGCTATCCTTTGGCTAAGAAGGAAGCTCGATAGATTGGAGTAATACTCCGCACTATATGAATCAACATCCTTAACACAAATGATAATCAAGCCTACACAGAAGGCTACTGATGCAGCTAAGGTCAAAGAAGAAGTTGTACAATTTTTAAGCAGGAGTCTCACGCAGTGTAGTATGATGAGTCGTCCACAACTCAATGCAGGTTTGAGTCATTTCCGACCTAAGGAGTTACAGGGGGGAGTGATAACCATAAGTCGCATAGAGAAGGTATCGGATTTGAGTCGGTCGCGAGTCAATGATAGCTTGAGTCGGTTACGAGCTAAGGAAGGATGGCAGCGACCTAAGGAAAGACTGAAGGAAGAGATAACTGGATACAAAGAGGAAGGGTGCCGAGTCAACGAGTTACGACTCATGATGAGTCGACCTAATTTGAGTCGTGAACGAGTCAGTGAAGATATGAGTCGTTCCCGAGCTAACTGGCTATCAAAAGGAGACTGTGCCGAGTCAACGAGTCACGATCTAGATGAGTCGGCCAGAGTTAACTCGCTTGAAGAGACATGCCGAAGGGAGGCTATGAGTCGGTGAAGCCTTGAGTCGTATGAGTCGTTGTGTGATGAAGTGTTGTGTTGAGTCGTGGGTGTATAAGTCGTTACCGACTTAGTATAGGTCGTAAGATATGTTGTTGTAAGTATGTATAGTACTAAGTCGTGTACGACCTAAATGTTGAGTCGGTCCTGTAAGTAGATAAGTTGAGTCGTACATCTTTGAGTCGTGTAAATTGTGTTGTGTCGTTAAGTCGGCAACGACTTATGATGAGTCGAGGGGGGGTTTTCATGAGTCGCATACGACTTAAGAAGTGGCGTGAGTTGTAAATGCTATAAATAGCCGTGTGTGTCATTTGTAAAGGGGGTTGATTTTTGAATAAAATTCTCTTTTGTTAGCTTTGTGCTTTCATACCAATTGGTAGTTGAGTGTAATCTCCTATCTCCTCTTTCGGTTAATCGAGTGCGCTCGATTCAACGATCGTAGAAGCCGATTCACGGAATCTAGTGCGCTAGATCAACGTGCGAAGAATCGTAGATCTTAGAACACGGTATAGTGCGCTGTCAACGTGTTTGAGATAGCTAGAGTTCGGTATCTTTGGATCAACGAACTTGGGCATTTTGGTATCTTCAACTCACCGATTGCTACATTCCATCGATTGAAGTTTTGTTTCGAATTATCCGCTGCGTCATTATTGGTATCAGAGCCATTCTTAGCCAATCATAGCTAAGTTGATTCTTGGAGCCAAGTTTTTGAAGTTTTTGAAGTTTGAAGGAGTTCATTGTGTTCTTGTTGAATTTGTAACAACATTAGAGTGTTTGATTCATTTCATTTTGGATCGAGGAGTTGGATATTGTTTGGATTTTGTCTTGGAGTTTTGCGCGCCAAGATTTGAAGTGTGGAGCCGTGTAGAAACCATTGCCGATCTAAGTAGAGGCCGAGACAAGATTAAGCCGTGCATTGTTGAGCCGTGACTTATTGCATTGTTGAAGCTTTGAATTTTTGTGTTCGAATTGTTGAAGTGTTTGTGAGAGTTTTTCAATCATGCCACCAAGGAGAGCTAATCGTCATCAAAACGTTGAAGCTTTGTATCGTAGAGAAGAAGCCGAGCTTATGGAACAACGTATTAATGAGAAATTTGATGAAGGCATTGGTAAATTGGAGAAATTGATGGATGATTTGAATCAAAGGAGGAGATCACCAAACTCGAACCATGGAGGAAACCGAGTTTCGCCATCGGTTACGGAAGCGAGGAGGGTATCGCCACATTCTTGTAGAGATAGAAGAGAAACGTCAATTTCATCACGAAGAGATCATCATGACTATGCACATGAAGAGAGAAGAAGTCAACGTGAATTTGACAATGAAGTATATAGAGATGAAGAGAGACATAGTCAAAGAAGCATGCATGAGCGAAGGGATGATAATGGTCGAGATCGATGTAGACATACTTTTGATTTTGTTGAAGAAGGTGATAGAGCTAGTATTCATTATCGAGATCGAGACCAAGTTCGAAATTCTTATCGGGATGTTGAAGATGATCGTCGATGGGAATCGGGTATGAAGATGGAAATTCCGGAGTTTAAAGGCGGAATGATTGCAGAAGAATTTCTAGATTGGGTTTCAAATGTTGAAGAGATCTTTGATTTCAAGGAGGTTCCTGAGCATAGAAGGGTGAAGTTGGTTGCTACTAGGTTGAGGGGGAGAGCTTTGGCGTGGTGGCAGCAAACTAAACTAACCAGGGAGAGAATGGGGAAGTCAAAGATAGAATCGTGGGATAAGATGAAGAAGTTGATGAGATCTACTTTCTTACCTTACAACTATCAATCACTTATGTACCAGAGGTTGCAGAATCTGAGGCAAGGAACAAAGTCTGTTAGTGATTATGCTGATGAATTTTACCAACTCATTGCCAGGAATGATATTATGGAGACGGAAGAACAGCTGACTGCTAGATTCATTGGGGGATTGAGAATGCAGATTCAGGATATGGTTAATATGTTCGATCCTAGATCAGTTGCAGAGGCACATCAGAAAGCGCTAGCTTGGGAGAAACAAGGAAGGCGTGGAGGTGGTGTGTTTACTAATTCCAATAATCAAGCAAGGGGTGTTGGTGGAAGTTCTAATGTTCCTAAACCTGTTTCAAAGCCAGTGGTGAAGGAGGCTGAGAAGGCGAAGGTTAGCAGTGGGTTCAAGTGTTATAATTGTCAGGAGTTGGGTCACAAAAGCAACGAATGTCCGAAGCCGAAGAAGAGAACCATGGTTGCAGAAGTTGAGGAGAAAGAAGAATTGTTTGGAGATGAAGGTTGTAATCTTATGATGAGGAGGTCATGTCTTACACCAAAGCAAGATGAGGATTGTAGTTGGTTGAGAAGCAATATTTTTCAGTCGACATGCACTATTTTGGGAAAGGTTTGCAAGTTCGTTATTGATGCTGGGAGTTGTGATAATATTATTTCTACAGAAGCAGTAAGGAAATTGAACTTGAAGACTGAGAAGCATCCTAAACCGTACAAGCTAGCATGGTTAAGGAAGGGTGGTGAAGTGAAAGTGTGTCGAAGGACTTGTGTTAAATTTTCTATTGGAAAGAAGTACAAAGATGAAATTTGGTGTGATGTAGTGGATATGGATGTTTGTCATCTGTTGTTGGGCAGACCGTGGCAGTTCGATAGAGCAGTACAGCATGATGGTCGTGCCAATAGTTACAGTTTCATGTTCGAGGGTACTAAAATCACTTTGGTTCCCAAGAAACAGCAACAGAAGGAGAGCAAGCTAGAGGAGATTGAGGAATTGAAAACTCTGTTGACTTTGAAGGAGTTTGTCAAGGAAGTTGAAGAGGAGACTGAAGTATTTTTGTTGATTGGGAGAGAGAGTAGTGAAGAAGTTGAAATTCCAGAAGCAGCAAAGCCAATTTTGAAAGAATTCGAAGATGTCTTTCCAGAGGAGTTACCTAAGGAGTTACCACCACTTAGAGACATTCAACATCAAATTGATCTTGTTCCGGGAGCAGTTTTACCACATCGACCACATTACCGAATGAGTCCGAAGGAACATGAGGAGTTACGGAGGCAGGTGGAAGAGTTGTTGGAACAGGGACGTGTTCAGGAAAGCTTGAGTCCTTGTGCTGTGCCAGCTTTGTTAGTACCGAAGAAGGACGGAACATGGAGGATGTGCACAGATAGTAGAGCTTTGAATAAGATCACTGTCCGATATAGATTTCCTATGCCGAGGTTAGATGATTTGCTGGATCAGTTGAGTGGGGCAACTATATTCTCGAAGATTGATTTGAAGAGTGGTTATCATCAAATTCGAATCAGACCTAGAGATGAATGGAAGACAGCTTTCAAGACGAGAGAAGGGTTGTACGAATGGTTGGTTATGCCATTTGGTTTGTCAAATGCACCTAGTACATTCATGCGAGTGATGAATCAAATTTTTAGACCATTCATTGGGAAGTTCGTCGTGGTTTATTTCGATGATATTCTGATTTACAGCAGAAGTATGGAGGAGCATGTTCTACATTTGAGGGAAGTATTGATTATTCTTCGTGAAGAACAATTTTATGCTGCTACGAAGAAATGTGTGTTTATGACGCATACTGTTTTATTTCTTGGGTATGTTGTTTCAGGAGAAGGTATTCAAGTTGACCAGAGTAAAGTTGAAGCAGTCAGGAATTGGCCACAGCCAAGGACAATTACGGAAGTGAGAAGTTTTCATGGGCTAGCATCATTCTACCGAAGATTCATTCCACACTTCAGTAGCGTGATGGCTCCAGTAACTGATTGCATGAAGGGGAAACAATTTGTATGGACAGAGGAAGCGGGAGTTGCTTTTGAGAAGATCAAGGAATTGTTGACGTCTGCACCAATTCTTGTTCTACCTAATTTTCAGTTATTGTTTGAATTGCATACTGATGCTTCGAAGGTTGGTATTGGAGGAGTTCTGAGTCAGAATGGGAAGCCAGTTGCTTATTTCAGCGAAAAGTTGTCAGGAGCAAAGATGAGATACAGTACATATGACGTTGAATTTTATGCTGTTGTACAAGCTGTTAAGCATTGGAGACACTATCTATTTCAGAAGGAATTTGTCCTTTATACAGATCATGAAGCATTGAAGCATTTACAGGGGCAGGATAAGATTTCAGCGAGACATGCATCTTGGATTGCATATTTACAGCAGTTTACTTTTGTCGTTAAGCACAAATCAGGGGTGACAAATCGAGTAGCTGATGCTTTAAGTAGGAGGAGTCATTTATTAACGACAATGAAAGTTGAAGTGACGGGTTTTGGGATGTTGCCGGAGATGATTAATGAAGATCCTTACTTTGTGAAATATGTTGAGAAAGTGAAGGGTGAGAGTACCGATGAATTTACGTTGGTTGATGGTTTTCTGTTTAAAGGGAATCGTTTGTGTATTCCAGACTGTAGCTTGAGGTTAAAAATTGTCAAAGAGTTACACGAGGAAGGACATGTGGGCCGTGATCGTACTTTGCAATTGATTTCACAATCTTACTTTTGGCCGTCGATGAGAAAAGAAGTGGAAAGATTTGTGGAGCGATGTCATATTTGCCAAGTGTCAAAGGGAACAGCAACGAATGCAGGGTTGTATATGCCATTACCAGTACCATCTAAGCCATGGGTTGATATTAGCATGGATTTCGTTTTGGGTTTGCCTCGAACTCAAAGGGGAAATGATTCGATATTTGTTGTAGTGGACAGGTTTTCAAAGATGGCACATTTTATTGCCTGCAAGAAAACAGCGGATGCAGTTCGAGTAGCACAGTTATTTTTCAAGGAGATCTATCGACTTCATGGATTGCCAGAGTCTATTGTGTCGGATAGAGATACTCGTTTTCTGAGTCATTTTTGGTTGAGTTTGTGGAAGATGGTGGGAACGAAGCTGAAATTTAGTAGTGCTTATCATCCACAAACTGATGGACAGACAGAAGTTGTTAACAGGTCATTGGGAAATTTGTTGCGATGTCTTGTACAGGATAATTTGAAAAGTTGGGACATGAAGTTATGCCAAGCTGAATTTGCACATAATCATGCAGTGAATCGTAGCACGGGATTCATTCCGTTTCAGATTGTTTATTCAAATTTACCCAGGGGACCGTTGGATTTGGCAGTAGTACCACAGTCGAAGGGGACAGTTAAACGAGCTGTTGATTTTGTTGATGAGCTGACTGAATGTCATAAAATCGTTCAGGAACGATTGGAAAAGTCGAATGAGAAGTATAAGAAGTCTGCAGATTTGAAGCGACGAAATGTTGAATTTAACGAAGGCGATTTGGTTTATGCAGTATTAACAAAGGATCGATTTCCGGTGGGTGCTTACAACAAGTTGAAAGCGCGAAAAATTGGTCCGATTGAAATTGTGAAGAAAATTAATGAAAATGCTTATAAGTTGAAACTACCTGAAGATGTTTACACGTCTGACGTGTTCAATGTTAAACATCTTGTTCCATATTACGAAGGTAAACAATCAGATAAAGAAGAATGTACAAATTCGAGGACGAATTTTTCTCAACCAGGGGAGGATGATGCAGCTAAGGTCAAAGAAGAAGTTGTACAATTTTTAAGCAGGAGTCTCACGCAGTGTAGTATGATGAGTCGTCCACAACTCAATGCAGGTTTGAGTCGTTTCCGACCTAAGGAGTTACAGGGGGGAGTGATAACCATAAGTCGCATAGAGAAGGTATCGGATTTGAGTCGGTCGCGAGTCAATGATAGCTTGAGTCGGTTACGAGCTAAGGAAGGATGGCAGCGACCTAAGGAAAGACTGAAGGAAGAGATAACTGGATACAAAGAGGAAGGGTGCCGAGTCAACGAGTTACGACTCATGATGAGTCGACCTAATTTGAGTCGTGAACGAGTCAGTGAAGATATGAGTCGTTCCCAAGCTAACTGGCTATCAAAAGGAGACTGTGCCGAGTCAACGAGTCACGATCTAGATGAGTCGGCCAGAGTTAACTCGCTTGAAGAGACATGCCGAAGGGAGGCTATGAGTCGGTGAAGCCTTGAGTCGTATGAGTCGTTGTGTGATGAAGTGTTGTGTTGAGTCATGGGTGTATAAGTCGTTACCGACTTAGTATAGGTCGTAAGATATGTTGTTGTAAGTATGTATAGTACTAAGTCGTGTACGACCTAAATGTTGAGTCGGCAATAGCCTGAGTCGGTCCTGTAAGTAGATAAGTTGAGTCGTACATCTTTGAGTCGTGTAAATTGTGTTGTGTCGTTAAGTCGGCAACGACTTATGATGAGTCGGGGGGGTTTTCATGAGTCGCATACGACTTAAGAAGTGGCGTGAGTTGTAAATGCTATAAATAGCCGTGTGTGTCATTTGTAAAGGGGGTTGATTTTTGAATAAAATTCTCTTTTGTTAGCTTTGTGCTTTCATACCAATTGGTAGTTGAGTGTAATCTCCTATCTCCTCTTTCGGTTAATCGAGTGCGCTCGATTCAACGATCGTAGAAGCCGATTCACGGAATCTAGTGCGCTAGATCAACGTGCGAAGAATCGTAGATCTTAGAACACGGTATAGTGCGCTATCAACGTGTTTGAGATAGCTAGAGTTCGGTATCTTTGGATCAACGAACTTGGGCATTTTGGTATCTTCAACTCACCGATTGCTACATTCCATCGATTGAAGTTTTGTTTCGAATTATCCGCTGCGTCAGCTACGTACTAAGTATACGACTAAGTAGTTCCCACATCAAGTCGAGGAACTAAAATTTTGGCCAAGTTTGATAGTCGGTTATTTAACTATCAAAACAAAACAAACAAATATTCAGCACCATAACAATCACTGGGCCCTTTTAATTAATCTTTTATTAATTAAATCACTTGCCAAATATCCACTTAAAATTATCTTTAAAAGGATATATTCTCGAAATCATTTCAATTTCTATATTGAAAACATTTCCATATACTTATTTAATAATAAGTAATATAGAATTCAATTTATTTTCAACACTTAGAAAATATTGCATATACTTAAACCATAATTAAGTATATATTTTATTCTTTAAGGAAAACATTTTCTTTAAAATAATACCTCGAAATCACTTCACTCTAGTATATAGATTTACATATCAATCTATAAAAATTCGAAGTGGTTTCGGGTATTTCCTTTGGTTTTAAATTCAAGTCAAATTTTCAAACAATCCATTGTTTGCAACAAGTCCCAGTTATCCAAATAATACTTATTTATTATTTTTCATTACTTTAAAACAAAATTTTCAAATTCTGGGACCAGGTTTAGAATTTCATTTTCAATCAATTAAATTTTAATTTGGTTGTATTATTTCTACTTAATTTAATTCCAATTCAAGACTTCAATTTGGTTGTATTATATTACTTAATTTTCATTTCAATAAATTTAATACCCAATCGTTTTAATATTTATTAGAAGGAAATATTGCTTTATATATCAAAATATATTTTATATAAAATCATTTAAAAATCTTTATATAAGAAAATAACAAGTACGCGCTCATATATATATATATATATATATATATTCTCAACTCATTCTAGAGTACTACAGACTTTATTAAGTGAGTAATCCCCACCAGAGCCAAGGTTCTCGCTTAACCTTTCTGCTCTGATACCAAATGTAACGACCCGAAATTTCCGAAGCCGAAAATTCCAAATAGTTATGAAAAAGAAGAAAGAGATAGAAGAAGAAGAGCAGAAACATGAACAACTCACATTCGCAGCGAATAAAATATAATAATAAATAATAACAGTTTACAAAGAATACTATTTCTGTCGATTACATTTAATATACATCAGAGTTTCACATATGTACAGTCACTGAATATATACAATTATCATGTCTCGGATTAGCAACAGTAATATACAGCAGAAATACTCTATACGCTCTTGCCATCTAGTTCGCCTTCTGAGCTCCAGAACGTACCTACCTGAAAATCTATAATACTCGATCTGACCGGAGCATTACACCAAAGTAACACCCGGGTCAGGCTGGAAATCAACGTGAGTAAACCCAACTAACAAGGAATACCAAGCAAACAACTTAAATAAACCCGGGTAACTTGTATCAATTCACAAGCTCAAATTATTATAGACAACACTTATCCCACATATAAGTTTCTAAATACCAAAGATTTAGTTTTTAAAACAGCCCAATACCTCCAAATCACTTCACTCCAGTATATAGATCTACATATCAGTCTATAAAAATTCGAAGTGGTTTCGGGTATTTCCTAATACCCGATCCCAGTCTCTTCGAGTCTTGTCATCCTAACCCAAGTTATCCAAAATGAAATACACAACATGTCATATCGAAGATATCAACTCATTCAAAGAATTCGATACCATTCAATCATCCATAAGCAAAGCTTAATCACATACAAATCAATTCAATTAATTCTAATTGAATTTCAAACCTCAATCACTTAGATTCCTTTATTAACATTAATTAATTCCAAATCAATTAATTAGTCAACCCATCATTATTCATCTTAATTAATCACCCCGGATTAATTATTTTTCAATTAAATTTAAGTAATTATCTTTAATTAATTTCTCGATATTAATTATTCTTAACCAAAAATGAATAAGAAGTCTTAATTACTTTATAAATTAATCAATTATTTCATAAATTAATTATCTATATTAATTACATTAGTTCTCAATTACTTATAGTAATTAATTTCTCATAAGTCATTATTTATTGAATTGATTTAGTCTTAATTAATCAATTTTTAATTACAACAATTATTATATAAATTAATAATTTCCAATTATATTTTAATTTGTTCTAATCCAAATCAATTACTTTAATTCAACCACAATATTAATAATTCTCGATCAATCTCAGTCTGTAATTATCTACCTTTTTATTTACTTCGTTGAATAAATAAATTACTCCTCAATTAACTATTTTAATTAATCTCTTGATAAATTTCACAAAGTAATTATATTTTATTAATTTCATTAAATAATTACATATCAACCATCAATTGATTGTTCTAAATTAATTTAACTTAATCCTTAATTAATTCAAACCCTTAATTACTAAATTAATTAGCACAATCATTAATTAATTGAATTAATTCATTATCCATTCAAATTATTCTACTTATTTAATGTCACCAATCATTAAACCCTTATTAACTCGAGAATCAAACAAAGACAGAGTCACAGATCATCGGCACACATTCAATCAACTCAATCAATTAACCAATTATTTAAATTTAACCATCTAAATTTAAATAATACCAGACGAGTGAGATTTACTCACCTTTTATTTTGCAGTTTGCAATCCATTTCAAATCCGATCTCGATCTGTTTCCTTCAGATTTAAACTTTGTATAAACAGTTATACAATTTATTAATGTTTAAACAAATCAAAAATCAATTACCATTTGATACTTTAATTAACTAACCATAAATTTGACTAATAAATTTAATTTATCTAATAATTCAATTTTTAAAACAACTTTCTTTTTTTTAATAAAATATTCTTTAGTAACTAAAATTAGTTAAATAGGTTAATACATCAAAAAAAATTCTTTTCGGCATAAAATTCTCTAGCTAATGAACCCTTTTGTTCTAAACTATAAATATCCCCTTTTGTACATATACATATATATATATATATTGCATAACTATATCTTACTTTAAATATATAAAAAAATTTGTAAATATCCTTAAAATAAAATTTACTGCTAAATTCTATCAACTTCTTATTAAACATATTTACTTGTATTGTTAAAAATAAAATTAATATTGAAAGAAATAACCTGTTATTGCCCTAAGACTTGCTGAAACCATCAGCGTAGCGCGCGTGCTCCCAAAAACGCCACAAAAATCGCCACCACGGCCACGCCGAACCCACAGTAACGACCGCCGCCCTAACTCCTGACGAAAACCCTAGCTCGGCCTCCAGCTCGTGCAAACGTGCTTCCTCGATATCACCCTAAGACGCCACTTTCCCCCCTTTCATCGCGATTCCAACTCAGAGAAGTCGAACGCGAAAAACCCCCAAATTCAGCGAACCCAAATCGAGCTTCCATCCTCTTTCACTCGCACGCAACCCACTTCCCATCCAAGCGAACACGAGCTGACCCACTTAATAATTTTTTTATGTTTCGAAGCGGCCATTGATTTCCATTCTTTTTTTTAAAAGTTGAAGACGAGAGGGATGGGAGAGAGAGAGCGGGACGGCCATTTTGTTTCTCCTTCTTTTTTTTTCGAGTTCGATTTCTGCTATTCGATTAGAGAAGGAGACGGGGATAAATATCAATCTGGGAAAGCTTCTTGAATAAGCGTTAATAAAAATATATTTGACCATTTGACTTTAAATTGTATTATATTATAAAATTTCCAAAACGCCACGTTAATTGCCTTTTAAATTTTGAACTCCTCTTAAGGAATGCCGTTAGGCGATTATAAGGTTTTACCCGCGTTCTGAACACAACAGAACGTGTTTCGGGGGCTAATTTGATAGTATGCGCGAGTTACAGAAGTAAACGATCAATTTTAAATTAAATCGATTAAAATAGTTTCTAAGCCTTTTGAGCTACCACGGTCAAACGACAACTCCGATTGCTACGAAAATTGAAATCCGATAATAACTAACTATTACGGATCCAATGGAACTGGTTTCGTCGAATTCCAAGACTGTTCCTCGGAAGGCTATTTTTAGATTTAATTTAAACGATATATTTTTAAAACGGAACAAAACACTTCCAAACTCAATTTCAACACTTTCACTACCTTCAGTGCTATCAATATAAATTTTATAAGCCTTCAAATTACTTTTAACATGCTTAAAACTCTAGATTCAGCGTTTTACCCAATTTCAAATTATATGATTCAATATTTAAACTATATAATTCAATGATTTAATTATCAAGTAAATATTAATATTTGGAATTCAACTTTAAAATTAACTTCTAAATATTTAAAATCAATTAATTATTCCATTTTAAATTGTTAAAAATTTCGGGTCGTCACACGAATGTTGCATAAAACATTGTTACGACAACCCAAAATCAATAGTATAGGGATTCGATAATAAGATAGATATATAAATCTCAATGCTATACAAAAACATTTCCTTTTGAAAATCATTTACTATAACAATAGCGTTATAGTCCATCATTTCCTTATTTCTCGAAAACGTCTATTTCAACAATGAATGTTGAAATCAATGGTTTCGATCCTTAACATATTTTAAAACATATTTTAATTATTTTATTCTATTTAAATATCACTGTCCAAAATCATGAATATAATGTTTTTACCAAATTCATTGCTTCTACATATTCATTAAAGGATTATCCACTGTCCAAAATCATGGATATATCTCCTTTAATAAACTTCTATATTTAACTTATCAAAATCAATTAATTTTAGAATTATAAAACAATGTTTATAAATTCACAATTATATTTTATAAAAACTTCAAGTTATAAATTCCTTTTATTTACCAATTCCATTTATATCAAATCCAAATTTTAAGTCAATTACTTATCAATCACTTATTTCACAAATTCATTCATTTTATAACTTCGCAATTCGTAAATCATATTCACTTATAAAATCCATTTATAACTTCATTTTAACATTTACAAAATTCCTTTATAATTTCCTCATTTTGATTTATAAAAATATCAATTTTATAAATCTCATATATAAACCTTTTATAATAAATTCAAAAATCACCATTTAAACTATTGAAAAATAATCAACTTCATATTTCCAAAAATCACATTTCAGTAATATTTCCCAAAACATCATAACGTTTATGACATAAAAATTATAACATTTAATTATTTAAAATAAATCCATTCCTTTAAAAATTCAAAATTCAATAAAAAGTTTATTTCTAAAATCACTTTAAAATCCTTTAAAATGTGGAAATCATCGCTTGAACATTTTAAAATTTCAAAAATAGGCCCAATACTGCAATAGCACCAAATACATCAATCACAACATCCAAACACCATATATCATATGATAACAGAATATATAATAATATATGTAATTAAATCAACACTGGTGAGGAATCTAGTTGGATCCCTCCAACCTGTCATCTACAACATATATGCATATTAGAATATGTGTACAATGTCCGCTTCAAGGCAGACGCGCGTACAAAGGATCATCCGCTCATACACGGGAACGTATAGGGTCGTCTGCTCCACTAGGCAGGTATATATCCAAATACCAATCTGTAACGACCCAGAATTTCTATTAATTGAAATTTGAATATTTAATTTATTTTAAATATTAATAAGTGAAATTTATAAGTTGAATAAATTTTATTTTGAATAATTGGATTTAATTGAATAATTAAATCGATAATTTAATATGTGAAAATACAGAAAAATTGAAAATTGAGTTAAATATGATTGAAAATGATTTTTAAAATTTTACTTTATCATATTGGAGTTAGAACGATATTTTAGAACTTTTAAAATCGAATTAAGAGTTTATTTGTGAAAATTGAATATTTTAATATTTAATCGACTAGTGAAAATAGCTAATTTTCGAACAGTCTCATAATTGGATGAAACTAGTTCCATTGGATCTGTAATAGTTAGTTATTATCGGATTTCAATTTTCGTAGCAATCGGAGTTATCGTTTGATCGTGGCAGCTCGAAATGCATCGAAATTGTTTTTTCTATATTAATTTGGCGAGTTAAAATAGCCATTTTTCAAAAAGTCTCGGATTTCGACGAAACTAGTTTCATCGGATCCATAATGTGATATTATTGTATGGTTTCAAATTTCATGTCAATTGGATTTACTGTTTGTCCGGTGCAAGCTAAAACGCCTAGAAAATCGTTTAATCGGTTTAATTTTAATTGAACGTTTATTGCCATAACTCGCACAGATGACCGAATTAGCTTCCAAAACCTGTTCCATTGTATTCGAAACGCGGGGTAAACCCTAGAAACGCTGGTCACCGCGCGTAAGTCGGAGTTTGGAAATTCCAAAATGAATAGTGTTTGAGAAAATTCTATAAATAGGGCTTTATTCACAAAAAAAATAAAAAATAGAATAAAAACTAGGGTTTCGTTCTCCTTCAGCCGCCATTAAGAAATCAATGGCCGAAAATCTTGCAATCTTTTCTCTTCAATAACTTTCGATCCATTCACAATCAAGCAAAGTATTCAACTGCAAAGTTGTAGCTAACGTCGAGGGCTACGAATCCATACGGCTATGATTGTTTATAGTCGACGAAATTAACCAGAAAGTGACCACGAAGTCACCGTGTTTCGCATGAAATTCGAGACGATAGGCGCGACCGGACTTCAAGGCGTTGCGGCCGTGGGTGGCTCTGGGGGAGGCGCACGTGGTGGAGCTCCTTGATCGTGTTCATGTTGCTCGTGAAAATCGAAAATTTTAACCCTAATAGGCGTGCGTATGGGTTTACTTGCGTGCGAACAACCTGGAGAGGGGAGAAGCAAAGACGCGTCCAAGGGCCCTGATGCAAGCTGAAGCAATGTACGGTGATGATTAAACTTAGGTTTTAAAAATAAATATATGTTGTAAATTATGAATATAAAAATCGTGTAAGCTTGTAAAATCCATATCTTTTTCATACGAGGTCGAAAACGCGCGAAACCAGTTGCGTTGGAATCGTATGGACGAGCACTACGTATGGAATTGGATTGGAGTCGTTTGGAGTTAGTGATAATTTTGGATAAAATTAAACGTCCGTTTAATTTTATTCGAAATAAATCGCTAAAACGAAATTGAAATCAAGGTGAGAACTTCTCACTCAATCGAATCGATTTCGATTTTTATTTTAAATAGTTATATTTAAAATACCTAAATGCATGTTTGAATGATGATTGTTATCTATTGATTGTTAAAATAGACATTATGCGCCGTTAGTAAGCGGATGTTATTTATTAAAAACATATACCGTGAATATTTCATAAACAGTGAAATTGGTATTATATATAATAGCAATATATATATATTGGCATATGTATATATTGCAGTTATTGATTTCCCGCATTGTATAGCGGATGAGACCCTATTGCGCCGACTATTAAGCGGATAATATTTTAAATCCCATATACCGCGATAATTTCGTACTGGAACGGAATTGGTATTGTGCTAATGTTTGTGGATGCAGGAAAACAGGTTGGAGGGATCCAACTGGATTCCTCAACAGTATTTATTTGATTATGGATATTTTGATATTCGTTGATTATCATATCAATATATGATGGTCGCTGTTGTCGTGATTGACTATTTGGTATGTAGCATCATTGGACCAATTTTGGGATTTTAAAATGATTTTTAAAGTGGTTTTTGAAGAGTATACGTTTGTAAAATATATTTTTTTCGATTGATCCATTATAGATAAGTAAATGTTATAATTTTTATTGTTGTAAAAATTATGATTTTTGAGAAATATAGTTGAAAATTGATTTTTGAAAATATGGGGTTAATGATTTTATAAAATGATTTAAATTGGGATTTTTGAATTTATTATAATAAGTTGAAAATATAGGATTTATAAAAACTGATTATTTTATAAATCAAAATGGTGAAATTATAAAGGACTTTGAAGATGTTTTGAAATAATAAAATAAATTGATTTATATAAGAAATTTATAAACTGATATTTATAAATTAAAGTATTGGAAATTTATAGAATTATAAACGGTGAAGTTATAAATGTAATTTTATAAGCAGTAGGTTTATAAAATTTGTAAAGTTATTTGAAGAAATAGATTGGGTAAATAAATACATGGTATCTATAGTACGCATAAGTGTGGAATGTCTATGCTGGCTAAGATTTATATCTTTATTTTCGAAATGAATTTTTTCTACACTATGCACTAGTAATAATATCAAATGTTCTTTTTTAAATGCGTATCAAGCATCTTTGACTATCATAAGGAGAAATCTCCTTCGATTCTGCGTTTGCATTGTGTGTGTGTGCGGGAGGCCTTATGGTAGTCTCATTTTTAAAAGCATTGCGAATTGACTTTAAAAAAATATTCCTCTATTTTGATTTTAAAGATAAATAAACTGTTTTGAGTTCTCACACCATTCACATGATTGACTCGGAGTTTATTGTTTTCCTTCCTAAACTCTGGGTGCCCACCAATTTCCACACGGGTAGTCAAGAGACAGGTTTATCAGGATATTCTGGAGTTGCTAGAGGCAAGCTGGATGGCATGGCGTATCACTAGTATATAGTATTCTTTTTCCGCTGTTTGTTGTTGTTGTTTGTTGTTGTACACTCTGATGTAACGAAATGTAATCTGATGTAATGTAATAACTGATATAGTTCTTTGTTTAAAGATTATTCATTTATTATTATATGTTGTTCCGCTGCGATTGTGAGATTCTGATATGGTTCTGTTATTTCTTTTTGTTCCGTTCTATTTTCTTTTCTCTCTATTTTCTATCTTTTTCTCTCTTCTTCTGTCTTTTTCTTTTTCTTAAAACCCTAACTATTCGGTTTTTCGGCAACGAAAAATCGCGTAAGTTACATTTGGTATCAGAGCATATGGTTAAGCGACAACCATGGTTCTGTTGGGTATTACTCATTAGAGATAGAGTCAGTAGTACTCTAGAATGAGTTTGAGTGTAATAATAGCTATGAGAGCGTATTTGTTAGTGAGTATGGAATTGTTTTATATTGTGATGATTGGTTTATTGAGTGGCATATGAACCTTCGTCACCACGGTCTGGACAACTATGCCGAAGGGGTTTATAAACACTTAAATAGAACAATTCGACACGGTATTGTTTTAAATTGGGTAAATGAAATAATTTTGCCTTGATTATATTTTGTATATGAAGAAATAATTTTTCAGAATTATTAAAGAGTATATAATTGATTGTTTAGTTGTTTGAATAATCTAAATAAAAATGAATTTAAGTTAAGTAAAAACAAATAATGTTTAAATGAAGTATAACTCAAGAGATGTTGAATGAAGTTGATATTAGTATCAAAGTAAATTAATAAAGTTAAATGATAAATGTGAACTTGAGTTATATAAATGAATTGTAATTGAATTGAATTAATGGATTGAATATTAATCAATTGAATGTGAATAATTGGTATGAAATGATGGATGTAAGTGTTAATTCATTAAAATCTAATGTTATTGGAAAGTTGAATAGTTGAATGAAAATCAATTTAATTGAACCAATTGGAAGTGATGGTGTTAAACCAAATTGAATGAATATAAGCAAAGGAATTTGGTTGTAATTAATATACATTGGTTGTTAGTTGATTGTATATAATTCATTAAGTATTAATGAAATTGAAAGTTAAAGTAATTGAAATCCAATTGGAAGTTAAATGAATCTTAAATAGACTTGAATTTGAATTGGAAGTGAAACAACTTGAATATGAATTAGTGAATATAAACTAATTGAAAATGAATGTTAGTAAAAACATCCACTGTTAATGAATCAAATGTGATTAAATTGAAAACCTATTTCATTGAATATTAATGAGAATATGAATGAATATTTATTGGTTATAAATTAGTTGAATGATAGTTGGTTGATGTTTGCATTTGTTGTTTTGTTGCATTTGCTATGTTGGCATATATAGTTATTATGTTGCTATATGTTGTATATTGATACTATTGTCTATATACATGTTCTCATGTTATTTGTTGAGTGTTTAGTAGGTGCGAATCGCGTTTGCTTCGCATTTGGAGCTCGCTTTCGCGCTATATTAGCCGTATATGCTTGCTAATAATATATAAGGTACATATCTCGGATTAAATATCGTACTTTTACACTTTTTTCCCTGCGGGATGCCTCATTACTTGATGAGATGTATATTTGTGATATATATACTGTCATTTTTTTTCGGATCGAGCCGCGCAAAGGAGACTCTGGCGAATTTTTCCGAAAATTTAAGGCGTTAGAATATTTTTGAGAAAATTGGAAATTTTTGAAAACTTTAATTTTGATTTGGAGTTGAAAGTTAAACAATAGTAGTTTGGTTTGAAAAGATAACTAAGTATGATTTGAAAATTTAGTAAAGTATTGTAAGAAGTTTACTTATGGATTTTGGGAAAATTAATAGATTCTATAACTTTTCTTACTTGGTAATTTCGAGGACGAAATTCTTTTAAGGGAGGAAGTATGTAACGACCCAGAATTTCTATTAATTAAAATTTGAATATTTAATTTATTTTAAATATTAATAAGTGAAATTTATAAGTCGAATAAATTTTATTTTGAATAATTGGATTTAATTGAATAATTAAATCGATAATTTAATATGTGAAAATACAGAAAAATGGAAAATTGGGTTAAATATGATTGAAAATGATTTGTAAATTATTTTTTATCATATTGAAGTTAGAACGATATTTTAGAACTTTTAAAATCGAATTAAGAGTTTATTTGTGAAAATTGAATATTTTAATATTTAATCGACTAGTGAAAATAGCCAATTTTCGAACAGTCTTAGAATTGGACGAAACTAGTTCCATTGGATCCGTAATAGTTAGTTATTATCGGATTTCAATTTTCGTAGCAATCGGAGTTATCGTTTGATCGTGGCAGCTCGAAACGCATCGAAATTCTTTTTTTATATTAATTTGGCGAGTTAAAATAGCCATTTTTCAAAAAGTCTCGGATTTCGACGAAACCAGTTTCATCGGATCCGTCATATGATATTATTGTATGGTTTCAAATTTCGTGTCAATTGGATTTACCGTTTGTCCGGTGCAAGCTAAAACGCCTAGAAAATCGTTTAATCGGTTTAATTTTAAATTGAACGTTTATTGTCATAACTCGCACAAATGACCGAATTAGCTTCTAAAACCTGTTCCATTGTGTCCGGAACGCGGGGTAAACCCTAGAAACGCTAGTCACCGCGCGTAAATTGGAGTTTGGAAATTCCAAAATGAATAGTGTTTGAGAAAATTCTATAAATAGGGCTTTATTCACAAAAAAATAAAAAAAAATAAAAACTAGGGTTTCGTTCTCCTTCAGCCGCCATTAAGAAATCAATGGCCGAAAATCTTGCAACCTTTTCTCTTCAATAACTTTCGATCCATTCACAATCAAGCAAAGTATTCAACTACAAAGTTGTAGCTAACGTCGAGGGCTACGAATCCATACGGCTATGATGGTTTATAGTCGACGAAATTAACCAGAAAGTGACCACAAAGTCACCGTGTTCGCACGAAATTCGATAGGATAGGCGCGACCGGACTTCAAGGCGTTGCGGCCGTGGGTGGCTCTGGGGAGGCGCACGTGGTGGAGCTCCTTGATCGTGTTCATGTTGCTCGTGAAAATCGAAAAATTTAACCCTAATAGGCGTGCGTATGGGTTTACTTGCGTGCGAACAACCTGGAGAGGGGAGAAGCAAAGACGCGTCCAAGGGCCCTGATGCAAGCTGAAGCAATGTACGATGATGATTAAACTTAGGTTTTAAAAATAAATATATGTTGTAAATTATGAATATAAAAATCGTGTAAACTTGTAAAATCCATATCTTTTTCATACGAGGTCGAAAACGCGCGAAACCAGTTGCGTTGGAATCGTATGGATGAGAACTACGCTATGGAATTAGATTGGAGTCGTTTGGAGTTAGTGAGAATTTTGGATAAAATTAAACGTCCGTTTAATTTTATTCGAAATAAATCGCTAAAACGAAATTGAAATCAAGGTGAGAACTTCTCACTCAATCGAATCGATTTCGATTTTTATTTTAAATAGTTATATTTAAAATACCTGAATGCATGTTTGAATGATGATTGTTATCTATTGATTGTTAAAATAGACATTATGCGCCGTTAGTAAGCGGATGTTATTTATTAAAAACATATACCGCGAATATTTCATAAACAGTGAAATTGGTATTATGTATAATAGCAATATATATATATATATTGGCATATGTATATATTGCAGTTATTGATTTCCCGCATTGTATAGCGGATGAGACCCTATTGCGCCGTCTATTAAGCGGATAATATTTTAAATCCCATATATCGCGATAATTTCGTACTGGAACGGAATTGGTATTGTGCTAATGTTTGTGTATGTAGGAAAACAGGTTGGAGGGATCCAACTGGATTCCTCAACAGTATTTATTTGATTATGGATATTTTGATATTCGTTGATTATCATATCAATATATGATGGTCGTTGTTGTCGTGATTGACTATTTGGTGTGTAGCATCATTGGACCAATTTTGGAATTTTAAAATGATTTTTAAAGTGATTTTTGAAGAGTATACGTTTATAAAATATATATTTTTGGATTGATCCATTATAGATAAATAAACGTTATAATTTTTATTGTTGTAAAAATTATGATTTTTGAGAAATATAGTTGAAAGTTGATTTTTGAAAATATGGGGTTAATGATTTTATAAAATGATTTAAATTGGGATTTTTGAATTTATTATAAAAAGTTGAAAATATAGGATTTATAAAAATTGATTATTTTATAAATCAAAATGGTGAAATTATAAAGGACTTTGAAGACGTTTTGAAATAATAAAATAAATTGATTTATATAAGAAAATTATAAATTGATATTTATAAATTAAAGTATTGGAATTATAAAACGAGTTTTTTATAAGTGTTAGAATGAATTGTGAATGAATTTCATAAATGAATGAAATTTATAGAATTATAAACGGTGAAGTTATAAATGGAATTTTATAAGCAGTAGGTTTATAAAATTTGTAAAGGTTATTTGAAGAATAAGTTTTGGATAAATAAATGAATCTTATAAGTTATAAGATTTATAATTTAGAAAGTCTTTAAAAGAACGATTTTGTAAAATAATCGTGTTATAAGCATTTAACTTATAATATGAACCTTTGGTTTATAATTGAGTTATAAAGTGAATAGGTTAATAAGGGAATTTATAAAAGGAAGTTGTTATAAAATAAATAGAAATGGAATTTATAAACGTTGTTTTATAAATCCACAAACGACTTATTTTGATAAGTCAATTGTTATAACCTATTTATGGAGTTATATTCACGTTTTAGACAGTGAATAATCCTTTAAAATAAAATGTATAGAAAGGATGAAATTTGTTAACGAAGTATATTCACGTTTTTGAATAGTGAATAATATGTTAAAGAAAATGTTTTGAATGTGATGTTTTAAATAGAATTAAAACGATCTAACGATGTTTTCAAAACGTGTTGAGATTCGAAACCATAGATTTCAACATTTATTGTTGAAATAGACGTTTTCGAGGAATAAAAGGAAATGGTGGACTATAACACTGTTGTTATAGTAAATGATTTCCGAAAGGAAATGTTTTGTATAGTATTGGGATTTATATATCTATTTTAATTTCGAATCCCTATACTAGTGATTTTGGGTTGTTGTAACGATGTTTTACGCAACATTCGTTTTGGCCCAAATAAATATGTTTAAGAGAATGATTTCCTTAAAGAATGAAATATGTACTTAATCTCGATTTAAGTATATTGAATATTTTCCAAAGGTTGAAAATAAATAAATGGATTTGAGAATTACTTATGAATAAATAAGTATGGAAATGTTTTTCCAATGTGAAATGAAACGTTTTGAGAATTTATCTTTTTGAAGATAAATTGAAATGAATAATTGAAATCGTATATTCATAAATATTTTGGAATATAAATTCATTATGGAATTTATAAATGAAAAGGGGAATTTGTTTAAAAATAAACGTTGATTTATTTTTGAAGTATTGAAAACATATATCTTGTAAAGATATTTTTGGGAAATAAATAATTTGGAAAATTATTTGGAATCTGGTGATGTCGTGCATATCCATTGATAGTTCAATAACCGACTATCAATATTTACCTTTGAATGGGTATTTGTTGTGATTTGCTGAAATTGAATGCCACACTTATTTTTAAAATTATTGTGCTCGTTATTCGGATTACCCATTCCGAATAGCGATACGACGTAATGGATAGCATTGAAGACCGGTGTTGAAGACCGGGTATTTGCGAGAGCGATAGGATGACCTATCGATTGACTCTGCACCGAGTTGCTCCGGTATAGAGTTCTCCATATGTGATGGGGAATCCGATCAGGATTGTGGATATCCGGATTGCAAGGACTTCTTTGTAAGTGCCTTCGGTTCTGTTCGAGCCCGGAACAGACTTGTATGGATAGTATGTCTGACATTACAAATTGAGATATAAAGCTGATTTCTTTCAAATATATTTCTGTTGGTGGCGGAGAATTTATTCTTTTAGCTTAACACCCTTCTCTGAGACGTACGAGCTCAGAGGTTATGTAGTTGAAGGTTATCAGCAATATATTCCCAATTTGGTAATGTGACATGCTGAGTGTTGTTGTGAAATGATCATTGTGTTAATCATTTGCGATAGGATCATTTGTTTGATCGTTTATCTTGGTGATCATTTGTTGACCCAAAGCACGGCTTTTGTATAAAGTGTGTCTTTGTGGACATGACTTCGTCGAGCCTCACACCCCGGAATGGTCAAAACAGGAAAGATGCAGCAAGGTTATGAGGGGTAGCTCCCTTTAGGGTATGTGCATTTCCTTCTGGAAAAGGGTGGTATCATGGTATGGAGCCCAGATACTTACTCATGTTGAAACACTTTATTTATGATTGTGTGATGATGGTGACGAGCGCTCGGTTAAAGGTCCCAAAGGACCGGGGGATGGCATACTCGTGTCAGTAGTTACCCAGTTAGGGGTAACCCGGCCTTGTGTTGGCAGAGATCCGGTTTGGTTCTCGGGGACGTCCTTCTAGAGAAATTCTCATGTGGCAATGGGAAGTTCCTTGGCCTGACCATTTGTTGGAAATCCAAAGAAACAATACGATCTTGTACGGTTTTAGTTGTATAACCTGCCATGGAATGTGGCGGTAACCTGCTATTGAACATGGTAGCTATAGTAGGCATAAGTGCGGAATGTTTGTGCTGGCTAAGATTTATATCTTTATTTTCGAAATGAATTTTTTCTACACTATGCACTAGTAATAATATCAAATGTTCTTTTTTAAATGCGTATCAAGCATCTTTGACTATCATAAGGAGAAATCTCCTCCGATTCTACGTTTGCATTGTGTGTGTGCGGGAGGCCTTATGGTAGTCTCATTTTTAAAAGCATTGCGAATTGACTTTAAAAAAATATTCCTCTATTTTGATTTTAAAGATAAATAAACTATTTTGAGTTCTCACACCAGTCACATGACTGACTCGAAGTTTATTGTTTTCCTTCCTAAACTCTGGATGCCCACCAATTTCCACACGGGCAGTCAAGAGACAGGTTTATCAGGATATTCTGGAGTTGCTAGAGGCAAGCTGGATGGCATGGCGTATCACTAATATATAGTATTCCTTTTCCGCTGTTTGTTGTTGTTGTTTGTTGTTGTACACTCTGATGTAATGAAATGTAATCTGATGTAATGTAATAACTGATATAGTTCTTTGTTTAAAGATTATTCATTTATTATTATATGTTGTTCCGCTGCGATTGTGAGATTCTGATATGGTTCTGTTATTTCTTTTTGTTCCGTTCTATTTTCTTTTCTCTCTATTTTCTATCTTTTTCTCTCTTCTTCTGTCTTTTTCTTTTTCTTAAACATTGAGAATTCGTATTTCGAATTAATCTACGGAGATTAGTGTATATTCAAGGAGTACGGATTTGCGGGTCATCACACAATCAATATATCATATATCATCCAAACAATCATCAATCATCATATAATTAATTGTTTCTTACTTATATAAAATATCAGTGAGTCATAAAGAGTGAGTTGTACTCACATTGCTTGTAGTCGTCGCGATAGCGATTTATTCCGATTCAAATTAAACGAGCGTTTATTTTCAATCAAAATTTTCACTATCTCAAATAAATCCCAATCCAGCTCCATAATGTTGTGCTCATCAACACGAACCCAACGCAATTCGTTTCGTGTGAAATGGACCTCGTATGAAAAAGTTACGCAGTTTTAAACATTATACGAATTTTAATATATATATATATATAAAAATCAATTTCAATTTTATTTTTTTATTTAAAAACCTTAGAATAATCTGGCCTGTGCATTTCAATACCCTAGAATCTAGGTCGCTGATTCCTTCTTCTCTCCCCTTCGTTCCTTCACACACAAAAACCCATCTTGTCGCCTCTTCCACGAATTTTCCCAACCTCTCCAATCGACTTCACGACGATCAGCAACCACCAAATTGAAGCCCACGGCCCACTCCATCATCGCCCAAATGCCTTGATGCTCGGCCCTCGCTTCAACTGGAAAACGGTGCTCGAACGTGATGCCTTTGTGTGAGATTTGCCGACGATCCGTGATGAAATTTGCGATCATACCCGTTGAAATCGAAGCTCTCGACGAGCTCTACAAAGTTGTAGTTGAAGACTTTTAATAGTTGTTAATCGATTTGGAGATAATTGAAAGGGAAGCATTCGAATTTCTGGCTATGGAAAAGAAAACGGTAGCTAGCCCTAACCCTAGTAGGGTTTTGTGAAGAATGGAGAAAGTTAGGGGCTTTTATTGAAAATTTATCGACACTATTCATCCGGAAATTTTCCGAACTCGAAACGAAGCATGCCATCTAGCATATATAATGTTTTACCCCTATTCCAAATGCAATGGAATATATATCAGAAGCCAATTCGATCATATTTGGAAGATAGGTTTTCAAATCGACTATTTAAATTTAAAATTCACTTAAACCGATTTCCTACGTGTTTTAGCTTGCCCCGGACAAACCGTAAATCCGAATGACACGAAATTTGAAATATTACAATAATCTATCATTACAGTTCCAATGAAACTAGTTTCGTTGAAATCCGAGACTTTTTGAAAAATGATCATTTCCACTCATCAATTAAGTATTAAAATATTCAATTTCTATGACTTGACTTTTTATTCAATTTTACAAGTCCTGTAACATCATTCTAATTCAAATAGAATTTATTTCAACTTTTTAAATCATTTTTATTCACATTAAATCCAATTTCTAATTATTTCTGTAATTTCAGATATTAACTTAACAGTTTAGTTATCCAATTAAATCTGGATATTCGAAATATTATTTATTCAGCTTCTAAACTTTAATTGTGCATATTTAAAATCAATTAAATATACGAATTTCAAATGACTGAAATTTTGGATCATTACATTCTCCCCTACTTAAAAAAATTTCATCCTCCAAATTACTAAGTAAGAAAAAGTCACAAAATCCATTAACTTTTCAAAACAATTCGTTAAAACTAGATTTACCAAATCTCTAAGTGTTTAACTTTCCCAAAATCCAATAGTTAAACTTCTTATAAAAACTTTACTAAGTTTTCAAGTACATCCATACTTATCTTTTCAAAACCAACTATTATCGTATAACTTTTAATTCAAAAATCAAACTTTAGTTAACAAAAGTTTTCCAATTTTCCCCAAAATTTTTCTAACGCCTTTAATTTCAAAAAAATTCGCCAGCGTCTCCTTTATGCGGTTCGATACGGAAAAAAAAATAACAATATATATATATATATATATCACAAATATACATCTCATCATCAAGGATGAGGCATCCTGAAGGGAAAAAAGTGTAAAAGTACGATATGTAATCCGAGATATGTACCTTATATTTTATTAGCGAGCATATACGGCTAATATAGCGTGAAAGTGAGCTCCAAATGCGAAGCAAACGCCATCCGCACCTACTAAACACTCAATACACAAATGAGAAACATGTATACAGAAAGTAATATTAATATACAACATATACCAACAACTATATATGTCAATATAGCAAATGCAATCACCACAACAAATTCAACCATCAACCAACTATCATCCAGCTAACATCCATAACCAAATCAATCAATAATCAAATCAATATAAACTTATTTTCTCATTAACATTCATTGAATTGGTTTTCAATTTAATCACATTTGATTCATTAACATTGGATTTTACTAACATTCACTCATTCATATTCATTTAGTTTACATTCACTAATTCATATTCAAGTTTGTTCCAAATCAAATCAAATCAATTTTATTCACATTTACTTACTTCCACTTTGGATTCAATTATTTAGCTTTCAATTTCATTAATTCAATTTCATTAACACTTAATAAATTTCTATTCAATCAACTAGCATCCATCTAACAAACAATGCATAACCAACATTTACCAAATTAATTTACTCTACATTCATCCAATTTGGTTCAACACGTTTAATTAACTTTAAATGAATTAACACTTACATCCATTATTCCATTTATACAAATAACATTTCAATTCATATTTATTCACTTATTCGATTGCTAATTCATTTTACAAATAAAGTCAAATTTCATTTATATAACTCAAGTCCATATTCTTTGTTCACTTTATTAATTTACTTTGATACCAAAATCAATTTCATTCAACATTGCTTAAGTTATATTTCATTTCATCTTCATTTACTTTTACTTTTACTATACAACATAAGTTCATTCTCTAATTTATTTCATTAACCTTTGACTAAAGTCAAATTTCATCTCACTATTCAAATTCATATCTTATTTTACTTAACAAAATATTTTAACCATTTTAACAATTGGTTTTACTTACTTTTTCTCATTTTATAAGTTATACAACTTAATTATCTAAACTTCCAAATTCATATTATATAATCACTTTACACTTAGGTTTAATTTCCATCTCAATAACTTAGCTAATCCGGTTCAAATCCAATTCAATTTATTTAACTTTTCTTTAGTTAAATGTCAAATCATATATTTATTATGCTAACTCAAATTTATTCCAACTTTACTAAAATTTCTTTTATTTCATATTATAAGTCCAAAACTTATTTCACTTATACTTATCAATTGCAACATGGATTTTAAATTCAAATTCGTTTATCACAACAAAACTTCAATTTTCAATTTACTATTGGTAGCAAATCCATCACATAGAAACTCAAAAATGATACTGATGATGCTGCAGTCATCACCCTTATTATTTCCCAGTAACAACAGTGAATTCAGTGCTTTATATTCTTTTTTGAAAATTCTTTTATTCTTTATAAATCATATTTATAAATCTTACTTATACAATTTCACTTATTTTCTATTTATAATAATATAACCTCTTTAACTTTGAAAAACAACTTCCAAAATCAATGGGATTCAAATTCTTAGTTTAAATCCATTTTTATTTACAACACTATTTGAAAATATATTCATATTGTTTCACTTTTTATATATAAGATTATTTCACAAATGCAAATCATATTAATTATAATTCCATACTAATAATTCATTTGCTTATAAAATTCATTCTTTTACAATTGTTGTTTCTACTTAGATTATTCAACCAACTTTTATTAACTCATGTATATTTACATTTTGAAAAATTATTTCTTCTATATATAAAATATAATCAAGGCAAAATTATTTTATTTACCCAATTTGAAATAATACTATGCCCACTTGCCTCGTTTAAGTATTTGGAAATTCCTATCGATAATATGGCGTCCCACATACCGACCAGAATTCACAAACAACTCAACGGATAAGCAAACACAATATAAAATATTTTATATTCACTAACAAATACGCGCTCATATATATAATACACTCAAACTCAATCTGGGGTGCTACTGTCCCTATCTATAATGACTACACATCAAACCTTAGGAATATACAAAATCTAAGCTATGATACCAGCTGTGACAACCCGCAAATCCGTACCCTTTGAATCGATAATAATCCACACATATCCGATCCAAAAAGCACAAACTGACGGAAATTCAAGATAAAGAAAAGAAGAGAGAAGAAGAGAAGATAAGAAAGAGAGAAGATAGAACCAAACAGAGCAATACAGAATCTCACATCGCAGTGGAAAAAATATAATGTCATATCAATGATCTTTACAAAACAGAAACTGTATATATATACATAAATCAGAGTTCAACAGTCAATCATGAATAGTTATAATAACCTGTCCTCACAATTGCTGATAATATACAACAACAAACAAAACAGATAATCAATAATCAAAACAGGTACGCGTATACGAAATAAAGATCTCCAGCTCTCCCACTGAAGCTCCAAAAGCATCAAATCTAGACCTGTAAATATACTCGGTCTGACCCGAGCATTGAAACGGAAGAACACCCGGATCAGTCTGGTAAACCAGCATGAGAAACTCACTCAACTAAATTTATTAAATTACCAAAATTTTCCTTTATTTTCAAAACAAAAGTATCTCGTAAGACAAGTCCACACATAAACACGGACATGTTTTTACCTTACGATAACTAAAACATATCATATCAAATCCTCTTATATTATAGTAGTGTCTACTACATACAAATAATATTAATCATAGCCGAAATTGTTACATTGATTAAATTCTAGCATATAGACCAATTGGGTAATATAATCAAAATGGCAAACACGTAGTGGAGTTTGGATTTCTATACAAATGATCAGGTGAAGGGACTATCTTCTGGCAATACATCTCTAGAAGAATGCACCGAGGACCATCACAAAGGATCCTCTACCAACACAAGACCAACCCACCTCTATAACTGGATGGTACCGAATATATCATTCTCCGGTCGTTATCAACCTTAACCGAGGGCCCTCTAGTACACAGACCACAATAATCAGATATACGACGTCATAACATGCAAAGATATATCCAGAAGAGGATGATCATGCCCTAATGGGAGCGATCCACTTAGCCTTGCCACATCTAACCCTGTTTTGGTCATTTCCGGTTGGTGAGGCTAGAGGTAACGACTACCTTTCACAATCACAATCACATCACTTAGAATGCAACACGGCCATTTCCATTAACTACTAATTGCCTTTCACAAAAATACAACCCTTAAGAGCATACGTCTCGAGGAGGGTGTTAAGCTAAGAGAAGTTGCCTTCTCCGCCACCACTGATGTACGTTTGTAAAACCCAATGTACGTAATCGTTAGAAATGCAATGTCAGACAAACATCCATACAAGTTGTCCAGGAACAGGACAAATCGAAGGCATTTTCCTACCACATCCTGTTAGGAAATCCCTAGGATTAGTAGCGAATAGTCCTCGCATTGGATATTTCATAATAAAGAGACCACTACTACTGGATGTATATTGGGATTTTAACCTCAAACGATCAACAAGCAGTCCCCCACTATGAAACTCCAGAATATCAATACCATCACAAGCAACCTACACAATCGTCGCATATACGTTGGTCCGAAGTGGTTTTCGGATAAACCGATCCCGGTCTCTTCGCACCAACAATACAAAAGCGTTTCTCAACCTCACACAGCAACTAAGTCTCATAGACTTATCACGTCTCCAACTTTCAACTTGCTATCCTTCGACCAAGAAGGAAGCTCGATAGATTGGAGTAATACTCCACACTATATGAATCAACATCCTCAACACAAATGATAATCAAGCCTACACAGAAGGCTACGTACTAAGTGTACGACTAAGTAGTTCCCACATCAAGTCGAGGAACTAAAATTTTGGCCAAGTTTGATAGTCGTTTATTTAACTATCAAAACAAACAAACAAATATTCAGCACCATAACAATCACTAGGCCCTTTTAAGTAATCTTTTATTAATTAAATCACTTGCTAAATATCAACTTCAAATTATCTTTAAAAAGATATATTCTCAAAATCATTTCAATTTCTATATTGGAAAACATTTCCGCATACTTATTTAATAACAAGTAATTCACAATTCAATTTATTTTCAACACTTAGAAAATATTGCATATACTTAAATCATAATTAAGTATATATTTTATTCTTTAAGGAAAACATTCTCTTTAAACACATTTATTGGGTCAAAACGAATGTTGCGTAAAACATCGTTACGACAACCCAAAATCAATAGTATAGGGATTCGAAAATAAGATAGATATATAAATCCCAATACTAAACAAAAACATTTCCTTTCGAAAATCATTTACTATAACAATAGTGTTATAGTCCATCATTTTCTTATTTCTCGAAAACGTCTATTTCAACAATGAATGTTGAAATCTATGGTTTCGATCCTTAATATATTTAAAACATCTTTTAATCATTTTATTCCATTTAAATATTACAGTCCAAAATCGTGAATATAATGTTTTTACCAAATTCATTGCTTCTATATATTCATTAAAGGATTATCCACTGTCCAAAATCGTGGATATATCTCCTTTAATAAACTTCTATATTTAACTTATCAAAATCAATTAATTTCAGAATTATAAAACAATGTTTATAAATTCACAATTATATTTTATAAAAGCTTCAAGTTATAAATTCCTTTTATTTACCAATTCCATTTACATTTCTTTTATATGCTAAATCCAAATTTTAAGTCAATTACTTATAAATCACTTATTTCACAAATTCATTCATTTTATAACTTCGCAATTCGTAAATCATATTCACTTATAAAATCCATTTATAACTTCATGCTAACATTTAGAAAATTCCTTTATAATTTCCTCATTTTGATTTATAAAAATATCACTTTTATAAATCTTATATATAAACCTTTTATAATAAATTCAAAAATCATCATTTAAACTATTGAAAAATAATCAACTTCATATTTCCAAAAATCACATTTCAATTATATTTCCCAAAACATCATAAT
This sequence comes from Allium cepa, assembly GCA_030765085.1. NCBI lineage: Eukaryota > Viridiplantae > Streptophyta > Magnoliopsida > Asparagales > Amaryllidaceae > Allium > Allium cepa. The sequence goes on along the minus strand of CM060931.1, from coordinate 747,634,568 downwards.
GTTTATAACATAAAAATTATAATATTTATTTATTTAAAATAAATCCATTCCTTTAAAAATTCAAAATTCAATAAAACTTTTATTTCCAAAATCACTTTAGATTTTTAAATATGGAAATCATCGCTTCAACATTTTAAAATTTTAAAAATAGGCCCAATGCTGCAATAGGACCAAATACATCAATCACAACATCCAAATATCATATATCATATGATAACAGAATATATAACAATATCTGTAAATAAATCAACATTGGTGTGGAATCCAGTTGGATCCCTTCAACCTATCATCTGCAGCAAATATACATATTAGAATATGTGTACAATGTCCACTTCAAGGCAGACGCGCGTACAAAGGGTCATCCGCTCATACACGGGAACGTATAGGGTCATCTGCTCCACTAGGCAGGTTTATATCCAAATACCAATCAATATATCATATATCATCTAAACAATCATCAATCATCATATAATAAATTATTTCTTACTTGTATAAAAATATCAGTGAGTTAGAAAGAGTGAGTTGTACTCACATTGCTTGTAGTCATCGCGATAGCGATTTATTCCGATTCAAAAAATAAACGAGCGTTTAATTTCAACCAAAATTTCACTAGCTCAAATAAATTCCAATCAAGCTCCATAATGTAGTGCTCATCAATACAAACCCGACGCAATTCGTTTCATGCGAAATAGACCTCGTATGAAAAAGTTACGCAGTTTTAAACATTATACGAATTTTAGTATATATATAAATCAATTTCAATTTTATTTTTTTTATTTCAAAACCTTAGAATAATCTGGGCCATGCATTTCAATACCCTAGAATCTAGGCTGTTGATTCCTTCTTCTCCCTTCCTTCGTTCCTTCACACGCAAAAACCCATCTTGCCGCCTTCTTCCACGAATTTTCCCAACCTCTCCAATCGACTTCATGACGATCAGCAACCACCAAATTGAAGCCCATGACCCACTCCAACACCATCCCAAATGCCTTAATGCTCGGCCCTCCCCTCAATTGAAAAACGATGCTCGAACGTGATGCCTTTGTGCGAGATTTGCCGACGATCCGAAATGAAATTTGCGATCATAGCCGTTGAAATCGAAGCTCTCGACGAGCTCTACAAAGTCATAGTTGAAGACTTTTGATAATTGTTAATGGTTTTGGAGAGAATTGAAGGGGAAGCATGCAAATTTCTAGCCATGGAAAAGATAATGGCGGCTAGCACTAACCCTCGTAGGGTTTTGTGAAGAATGAAGAAAGTTAGTGGCTTTTATAGAAAATTTATCGACACTATTCATCCCAAAATTTTCCGAACTCGAAACGAAGCGTGCCGCATGGCATTTATAATGTTTTACCCATATTCCAAATGCAAATGGAATATATATATATATATATCGGAAGCCAATTCGATCGTATTTGGAAGACAGGTTTTCAAATCGACTATTTTAATTTAAAATTCACTTAAACCAATTTCCTATGTGCTTTAGCTTGCCGCGGTCAAATCGTAAATCCGATTGACACGAAATTTGAAATCTGACAATAATTTATCATTACGGATCCAATGAAACTAGTTTCGTAAAAATCTGAGACTTTTTGAAAATTGACCATTTTCACTCGTCAATTAAATATTAAAATGTTCAATTTCTACAACTTGACTTTTAATTCAATTTTAAAAGTCCTGTAACATCATTCTAATTCAAATAGAATTTATTTCAACTGTGTAAAACATTTTTATTCACATTAAATCCAATTTCTAATTATTTCTGCAATTTCAAATATTAACTTAACAGTTTAATTATCCAATTAAATCTAGATATTCGAAATATTCAGCTTATAAACTTTAACTGTGCATATTTAAAATCAATTAAATATACAAATTTCAAATGACTGAAATTCTGGGTCGTTACAAATATCGCATGTCCGCTAATCACAGTCTCCTAGTTGTTTTACATCAAAGCCTATACCTCTTCACTCCTTCTCTATAGCCTACAAAATATGCTTACTTTCTCTAGGCTTCAACTTATCACGTCTCTCATCTTTTAAATAATTTGAAAAACCAAACACTTTAAGAAATGAAAAATCAATACGCTCTCTTTTCCATATCTCTTTCAGGATCTTCATATCTATGACAATTGAAGGTGTATGGTTGATGAGAACTACTGCCATAGATATCGTTTCTACTTAAAATCCCTCTTCTAGACCAACATTCGTTCGCAAGCTCATAACTCTCTACCATAATATCCGACACATGCTCTCTGCCACTTCATAACAACATGACTCAATAGAAATAGAAAAATCTCTAATTACATGCTCGGACGCATAATAACTAGTGAATTCCTGTGACATGAATTCACTATTATTTCCAACTTTGAGGACCTTCAAATGCTTCCTGGACTGCTTCTCCATCAAGGTCTTCCATTTACAAAACTAGACAAATATTTCGTCTTTGGCTTTTAAGAAATAGACCCAGAACTTGCGTGAGAAATCATCCACAAATATGACGAAGTAACTGGCTCCATCAAAAGATGCAATTGGGGTGGGTCCCCGCACATAAGAATGAGCATACTCTAGAAACTCTGTAGCTCTAGGTCTTCCAACATCAAATGTAGCATGCTTCTTCTTTCCAAAACAACCATCTTCACAAGAGCTACGCTTCAACTGACAAACACCTTCAATCAACCACGCTTCTTTAGTACTTCAAGACTCTACTCAACAACATGACCTAAACAAAGATGCCATAACTAAGTAGAATCTCGAATATTAGAATCAGTAGAAATCACCACCTCTTCTAAGATTGTCTCTCCATGAAGCACATAAATATCATTAGCTCGCACCTCTTTCATTACTACCAAGGAACCCTTCGCTACTCTCAAATTCTTTTCATCTATTATTATCTTTATGCCAAGTCCACTCAAAGCTCCAATTGATAATAAACTTCAACGCGGTATCGAAACATGTCAAACATCCGTGATTGTCCTAACAACGCCATCGTGCATCTAAACCTCACACTTCCAACGCCCACAACATGACAAGATGTGTCATTCCCTATATGAACTGCTTCATCATCACTTTTCTTGTAACTGACAAAACAGCTCCTATGTGGCGTCATATGACAAGACGCTCCAGAATCAGTCACCCAACTATTATGCTCTAAAGTGAAATATTAGCTGAAAATAATGATGTGTTACTATCTCTTCTATCCACGTCTTATCTAACTGTTGGCAAAACTGAAGCTTTCTCCTTCTTCTCCCTCTTCTTACTAAGAGGAGGACAATCCCATATGAAATGCCCCTTCTTCTTACAATAGCAGCAAGCACTCCTTCTAGGACCCGTGAAGTGGGACACATGCATATCTCTACCTCCAAGATGTTTCTAGCTTTTATCTCTTCCTCTAGATGAATGAAGTTTTTGCTGAAGAACACCGTCATTAGTCTTCACCGTCCATGTCCCTAAAACTCCTTTTCTAACATATTTGGCGATGCCATAATTTTCATTGCACTACTAAAAGAATTTGCCATTAATAACTAATCTAGAAAAAGTCAGTTGGCTCTAACACCAAACTGTTATGCAAAAATTTCAATAAATTTGCACTAACACCAAAACTGCAGCGGAATGCTAAAGCGCAGAAACAATCAAAAGAAGGATCTAGCTTATCGATTAATTATCAACCACCAATTCAGTGAAAAATAATCATTAAACAAATAAGAACAAAATAGCAGAGAACACAAAGATTAAACGTGGTTCGGCTAGGTTGCCTATCCAACAACTTTTTTATATTTCACTGAAGAAGGAGAGTGCAAAAGAGAGAGAATACAAAATTATAGGTAGTAGTGGGGAGACTGACATATTACAATTTGAATAATCAATTTATCCAAAGACTTGTTTACGCTCAAAACCCCTAATTTATTGACTGTAGAAATTAGGATTTACTGAAGATGAGGGTAATGGTGGATGCTCTCTCACGCTTACATACATAGGAAGATGAAATTCCTTCATTTAAATAGAGTTGATTACGAAGGATTGCTTGGAGATTAAGAAAATCAATTTTCTGATGACCCAAATATCTTTTCAAATTGCATGATTTGATTTTAGTACAAATAGATGACGTAATCTTGGTTTCCATATCTTTCCTTGACCGATTGATTCTCCATGTCTAATCATTTATTTCTTCATATAACAAATGCATTGACCAATTAATTGGTTTTCTTTCTCTAAAAAATATCACACGTATCCTTCCTCTTTATCTTTCCACACACAGCCTAATTAATAGATTGAATGAATCAATTAATTATTTTCTTGTCGTCTTTGGAAAATATTTAAATCACATAAATTCAACAATTTCTTCATTCTCTTGTCTTCCATTTTTGTGCATGCATACATACATGAAGCCTCTTCCATTTTTCATCCAATTTCCTATATATAAAAATAAAATGTGCAAATAAATATTCTCAAAATTAATACGTGCACAAAATTACTATTTTACCCCCAAATTAATGTATGAATGATGACTTGGAAACATTTTTGGAAACTTTGGTTTAGACATGTAAAATACCCTATATGCTCATTTATTTAGTTAAAATAAGATCAGACATTGAATACCCCTACATTTATATTGTTGTCCGTCCTCGAATAAAGAAAACTAAGGTAAATCCGTTTTCGTAAGTAACACAATTGCATTGATCATATGCAACAAGCCGTTTAACCTCTAGGTATCTCTAGTTGGACGAGTGTTGTCTCATGAGGGTTTTCAGCGGACACTACCCACAAAATCCAAATGCAACATGAAAAGTTCCTAAATGCAAGATTTACTTATAAAAAGATGAATGCAAGTTTTTGAAAATATATACAAATGAGGAATTTACCTTAAAATTGACACAAATAAGTTAAATATAAGTTTCGGTCATTATCCAGAAATTTAAGTCCTTTTACGCGTTAAAACTTCCAAAAAATTAAGTTATCATCACAATTGGACTCTAGTTTGGCTAGCTGTTTCAGTTGATTACATAATGCCACTATGAAATGGATCCTTACTTGATTACCAAAGTTTTTCAAAGTGGTATTTTCATTTCCTTTGAACAACAAGTGGAATTAACTAAGTGAAAATAACGCTTGAATTTCAATTTCTTGCTCTCTCTATTTTTGAAAAGTATTAACATTATTACTATTTACACACTACCTTTGACAAACTTAGGCCAGATATACTGATCATGCGCTGCCTTTCGGACTTATGTGAGAAGGATGTAGAGAATGACAAGTGCACACACTTGCGTATGAACACATGACTCTAGGCGGTCACTCTTATTAAAAATTTATTTACATATACATAACTCAAATAAACTGAAGTCAGATACACCGTCCATGCACTGCCTTGCTGGCTTACGTGAGAAGATTATAGAGCATGGCGAGTGCACACCTAAGTGTGTACATCTTTCGATTGTAGGTGTTAGTAAAATATATACATATATAAAAAGAAATTATGTTTTTTTTATGAAGAGAGAGTTTTACAACATCAACTTAACACCACTTCCATTGAGAAATTCTTCAAAATTATTGAATTTAGAATTCAACAACTCATCTTCGAAAAGTCCAAAAATTTATGTTCACTAAATTCATCTTCCTTTGTTGAATTATTCACAACTTCATCGTTTTCAAGGTGTGAAGTTGTTATTTGAAATTCGTTTTGGTCAGAAAAAGAAAGATCGAATTTGAAATCGAGTTTCTCACCTTTAAAAGAATTGAAATCCAACTCAATTACCGCATTTTCAACAACTTCATTAAGATTATCATTTTCAATTTCAAAAGTCGTTACTTGAAAATCGTCAATTTTGATAAAAGGTGGATTATTATTTGACTCGTCAAATGTTAGAAGTTGATTTTGTTTCTCATGTTGTTTCATGTATTTTTCAAACAAAAAATCCATGTGATTTTTGTGAATCTCATCCATTTTCTCAACAAAATCAAATTCATAATTATTAACTTGAAAATTTTCATTTTGAAATTGTTGAGAGTAAAAATTGTCCATTTCACCATAATTGAAATTATTCTCATTTCCAAAATCATTTAAAAAGTGGTTCACATTTCTATTTTGACTTTGAAATTCATTTTGGAGTTCGAAATTGTACTAGTATAAGTTATAACCGAAATCAGTTGAAGTTTAAAGTGAATTCAAATTTTGATTATTTTAAAATCCTTGACCTGAGTTATTGCAAAAATTACTCAAATTATATATCGTTTGATTTCGTTGTTTAAGTAAAGACCAAATCGTTTCAATACTATTTTTAAGTGGTGAGGATTGGACGTCATTTTGAAACTTTGTTCTGCAAAATCCAAATTGTTTACACAATAGTTGTTATTAGAATATCAATAAGAATTTTGTATGAAATTATATGGATTATATTGATTTTCACAATTATTGTCAAATTTCGACGAGTAAGAAAGTTCGCACATTTTCAAGAATGTTTTTAGTTTTTTTAAATTTTTTTAAAGGAAAAGTATTTACCAAGGATGATTTATTTTTCAAAAGGGAAATTTGAATTTTGTTCTGTTTTTTTTGGATTTTCAAATTTTTTTTGTTTTTGTTTTTGAAAAGATTATTATTATTATTATTTTGATTTCTGCTTTTCTAAAAACATCTAACTTAATTTTTATTTTGGATTTTTTAGTTTGATTGAAAATTTTCAAACGAAAAGATTTCAAAACTAAGTTAAGTAAAATGTATAATTTTTTAAGTTTTGGATTTTGTTGTTTTTTTTAAAATAAGCATGAACTAACGTAACTAAATGAATGCAAGGACTTAATTACAAATTTTCTATCCTTAGTAGCTCCTAATACAAAATTGTATAATCACACTTTGTCTTAATTCAACAAAATAGTTCTTAGCCAGGTAATGGACAGGAGTTATCGGTGCACCACGAATCGCCGTAGCAATGCAACCGAAGGTTTAAGTACCTTTAGAGAAACAACCAGTATAATATTTACGAATCAACATAATATTTATAATTGACTATTACTCTACCGTAGCTTAGACATTCAGAAAATAAGTTTTTCATAGAAGACAACTTGTCAATATACAATTAAGCCCTAGGTGAGCTCGTGACACCCTTAAGTCCGTTCTCTAACCGTTATTATTATTCAATTTCCAAGACGAAATACAATTTGTGGACCGGGGTGATGAAATCTCATACCTTATGTGAATTTGGGTATTGCCCTTAAAAAGAAAAATAAGATGGTATGAATGCAAAATAGAAATTAAACATGTATTAACAATGCAACTACGAATGAAATTTGTTTTTGTTTTTGTTTCTGATTTTTTTTTTAAAATGTAAGCAAACAATAATGCAAAGGAAATAAAAATAAGAGATGAGAGCACGATAGTAGAGCGTGTAGAATTATTAGTAAATTTATTTTTAGGAGGCAATTTTTTTTTTATAAAGCAAGCAAAATTTTTTAGCAAGCAATCAGTCTTCTTCTAAGTTCATGCAGATTACAACCAGCAAAATTTTAAACAAGAATATTTATAATACTAAAACAAAAGCAACCCTTTTTTTATGGATAAAAGGGGAATTTAAAAGAAAATGTTTACACGCCAAAGCAAAACAACATAAAACGAGTATCAAAAATTAAAAAAATTTACTTTTTCGCTTTTTTCAGTTTTTTTTGTTTTAAAAAAAATGAAACAACACAAAGGGGAGTGGACTTAACAAAATGGAAAAAAACAAAAAAACAAAACAAAAGAACAAAGCAAAATCCACAGTAGAACTCAAATTTTTTTTCCTTTATGGACGTTCAGTAAGCAAAACAAGTTGTAATCAAAATAGGCCTACAGCCCACAAAAATAAATCACTTCTTTCTATAAAAAACGGACGAAAAGAAAGAGGCATCCTCAAAAAAATATGGAAAATCGCGAAATCAAGGGTTTTCGTGAATTGGAGTTGCATGTGGGTTGCTGGAGTTTAGTGTAGGAAGTGGCGAGGGTTTGTATTCAGTTGCAGTGACGAAGATTGAGGCTGCTGGTTGCAATTTTAGGGGTAGAATTAATTCGTGTTCGGATGGTGATGAAATTCAGGTTTGATTGCGAATTTGGGAGATGGAGGCAAGGGCGTTGTTGATGATGATATATGTTGAAGGCAGAAGATAATGGCAATGGATTTGGTTGCTGTTTTTTAAAGGATTGTGATGTTTCAAGATGGTTGAGGGTGGTAGGTGATGATTGTCTGGAGTTTGGGTTGGAGTTGATGGGTAGTTGGGGTGATGATGGAGAAGGAAAATGGCGGTGAAGTGTGGTGCACGGCAGTGTGAAGTGAAGTTGTAGCAGAGGCGATGTGCACAGGAAAGAAGGTTTTGACAGTGGACAGGGATGGCAGCAGGGGTGGAGTAGGAGGAAATTGGCTCGGTTGTGCAGTGGTGTAGTTTAGTGTTGGCAGGGTGGTGAATGAATTGTGCAGGCCAGTGGGATGTTGTACAGGAAGAATGTGGTGGTTGATGGAAGTTCAATTGAATTTGTGCAGGGGATGTTATGCACAGGGCTGGCAGAGGTTGATGTTGTGTATTTGATGAAGTATGTTTGGTTGCAGTTTGCATTGTTGATGGTGATTGGCAGTATGGCAGTAAATGTTGCAGTTTGTAGTAATGTATGTATGGTTGCAAATGATGTGATACAGAGGAAATTTCATTGATGTGCAAGGACAATGGGTAATTTTTGTGTGAAAGTAGGGGAAGATAGTAGCAACTTGAGTCGAAGAGGCAGAGGGGTAATTTTGTATATTGCTGTTAGAGGTTTAAGTTGCAATTGAAATGGTGATGAAGTGATGAAGTTGCAACCAGATGGTTTAAGTTATGAGGCAAGAGGAGTTGCAGAGGTTGGGATGCAACAGTGAACCGTTTCACTGAGATAGGTTTGCACAGAGGTATGCACAATGCAGTGGAGTGAAGTGGATGTCTGTAAGCAGTAGGTGAATGTGGTGAATGTGGTGATTATGGACAGTGAAGTTGTAGTAATGTGTAGTAGTTGATGTGTGAATGGTTGGCAGTGAGTTGCTGGTGAACTGATGTAATGTTGAAGTTATGGTTGCTTGAGATTGTAGTATAGTGTGGTCAGTTTATGTGTGATGTTTTGTGGTTGGTAGTTTAGAGGTGAATGTGTTTGAGGTAGCGTAGTGGGATGGAAATGCCGTTGTTTTGGTGGAAGGAGGAGGCAGCAAGGGTTGTGGGCAGTGAAGTTTTTGCTGTATGACAGTTTTGAAGGTGGAAGTTTGTATGTATGTTGACAGAGATGTATGTTGAAGGTGGGAGGTTTGTATGTTGAAGTAAAATGTTCAGGGTAGTGTGATAGTTTAGGCAAAAGTTGAACTTATGTATGGGATGGTTTGTTTGAGGTGGTAGAATATGCAGTGGTGACAGAGTTGAAGAAGTTTGGGTATTGGAGAATTGTTGGTGGAGGAGCAGTAGATGGGTGGGCAGTTTAGATATGTGGCTGTGGGATGTGTTGAAATGTTTAATGTGGAGTGTGTTGAAATGTTTTATGTGGTGGATGTGCTGTTTTCAAGTGTGGGGTTGATGCACAGAAATGTGCAGGCAGAGGTTGAATGGAAACAGAAGTGAAGATGAAAACAGAGAGAGCGAGAGGCAGAGGGATAAGTGGATATCAAAACAAAATGTAAGTGAGATGAAGAACAAAACAAAAGAAAGTTGTAAATTTTGTAATGTAAAAACATGCAATGGAATACATACATGCATACATTGGAAATGAAGTTGTGTATTTTTTAGAAATACAAATGCAAGTAGAAAAACAACAAACAAAACGAAAACAAAAATTACACGCAACAATTTTTTCTTAAATGCAGCTCAACACACAAGATTAACTCGATAAAATCAAACAAAAATAAATCAAAAAATAGAAATAAAATCAAATTGCAATTTCTCAGTAGTGGCACCAAAAACTTATTGACTAACGGTGGATTTTTCTATCGAGTTAGAAAACCGCCTTTAAAAATTGTGTCATAAAATTTAACCATAAGCGCACGGTGTACAATGTTAGTACGTGGTGAGTATAGGTCGATCTGTAGGGAATTGAAGTGATTTAAAATTCTACTCAATTAAATTAGCCCAAAGAGTCTAAAGATGTTTTAAGTAAAATTGCTAAAAACTAACAAATAGAAAGTGAATAAAAATACGAGTTTAAAGGACATCTTAGAGGCAAATCCATTTTCAAAATTACACAAATCAACACAATGAAATTATGATCTCTCCGTTTGGTCATTTGTAAATTTAGCTGATGTGTTTATCCTAAGTATATTCTAATTGCGCTATTAATTAGCCCGACATAAACCATCAAACTTTAACACATCCCCTAACCACTTGTCAACTCTCATGAAAAGGTTAATGAAATTAAAAATAAAATCTATTCTAAGCATTATCAATTTACTATTGATTTGTAATATAGAAAATCAAATTTTTATTCTAAAATCCACTTCATACCAAATCATATGCAGATGAAGAGGTAATTCATCTTTGTGTTTGTTTAAATATAGCCTATTTGGTGTCAACAACACAGGCTATCAAATTCAAAGTGAAACAATAAAAATTTTACCACATAAAACATTTCGATTAAGCACAAAAAAAAAATCATGAATTAAGCAAATATGTTGAATCTACATAATTAAGAGAGCTTCATTACCCCCTTATGAAGTAGTTTAGCTTATCATATTTGTTATCATTTCAACAAATGTAGATTGCAACATAAAAAAAAAAAAAAGCTAACTAAATTGCATGTAAATAAAAGCTAATCTACTTGCATGAAATAAAGAGATCTACACTACTAACATAAAAAGAAATAACAAACAAACGAACATGTATTAAAATTGCATAAAAAATAAATAGCATAAGCAAAGGCTAAGAAGCCATTAAAGAGGAAGAAGGTTTATGCTTACATTTGCGTCTACAACTAAACTAAAGAGAAGATGGTAAGAGCTCTCTACATGAAACATATGAGGTATTTATACATGTCTAAAACCTAAATCCATATTCTAGGATGCTACCCGAAATGTCCCTTTAGGAAATGTAACGTCCATGTAATTAATCCTTCATTAAGTATGCATGTAACTTTAATCCCCACTAACACGTGCATTAGCTTCTAATTGTAGATCATGATAAGTGGGTAGGTGGGGTCCTCCAGGTTGCAGTAATTGACTTATTTCTTTGTTCTTTTGCCTTCCATCCTTTGCGCATGCATACATACATGAGGCCTCTTCAGTTTTCCATCCAATTTCCTACAAATAAAAATTAAATGTATAAATAAATATTCTCAAAATTAATACATGCCCAAAAATTATTATTATTACACAAATTTTTTTTATTTTACCACCAAATTGATGTATGGATGATGACTAGAAAGCATTTTTGAAATTTTGGTTTAAAAATATAATATACCCCATATTGTCATTTATTTATTTAAAAGAAGATTAAATATGGAAGTAAATATATGCACTTTTACATGCACATCAGAGTGCAAATAGGTTATCAAACTTTGACTTCAGCATTCAATGAAACCTTGAAATAGCATAACCAGTTTCAAGATTTGTACGATCTTGATCTGGCCAAGAACACTTTATTATAGTTTATGATGATGCAAATTTGCGGAGAATGGAATGGAGAAGAAGAGAGCGGATTTGCAATGTTTCTGCATTTGCAACACATCACAACGCAAATTCTGGTTGTGATGAAAGTGTTCTGCCACACATTTTGAAGTTAAAATATCTAAAGAAGAAGATAAGATTGTTGTTGTTTACGTTGAAATAGCAATGGTTCTGGACGTCGCTATTTATAGTGTTAGAAAGGTATCTATTCTTCTAGAGATGCTTCTATTCAAAACGTTGTATCCCTTACCAACGGTTCAAAACTATTGCTAACGGTCGTGTTCATTCATTCAAATATCTTTCCATCGTCAACTGTCGACAAAAAATTACTTCTGTCAATTTAGAACCGAACCCGACCTGGTGGCTTGGTCGGATGGATGGACGACAAAGGCGGCGCGCCCATGTGTGATGGTAATGCTTGACTTCTCTCCTCACAAAAATCAAATATTTGAGTGTCCAAAGGGCCCAACCTTCTCATGAGGAATCGATATTTAAAACAAATATAGTTTCATATTTCGCGAGATGTGGGATATTCTTCCTTTCGTCTTCTTTTCTCTTTACTACCAAAAAACTATAGAGGCAATGTTGAAAATATCCAACATTCTCCGTCTGTTTTCAAGATTGAATATTTTAAAACATTTTAAGTTTAAAAAATAGAATGGCTGCATCACATGAATGATTGCTTATATGCCCAAGTGGAATCAAACCTAAAATAGTTAAAGGTCAAGGAATTGCATCATCGTGAAAACAAACACATAAATGAAAGATATCTTTTGGATTTGAAATATTACTCAGTGCAAACCATTCAAAGCCTTATCGAGATTATATGGTGAACGAATCTTAAACCAAATATCATTAATGATAAAACTGGAACAATCATACATGTTGATTTTCCTAGGTAAAGTGTAATGTATTGCTCAACACGTTAATGGTCATGTGCTTTTAATCCTGAGCTCATGAGTCTACTTTAGAAAGCGGTCTTACTTTTGTAGGAAATGACATGATTTCCATACTCATAACGGTAAGTCTCTTAGGTGTTTCTACTATACACCTTTTATTTATCTAGACTAATTAAGGATAGTATATACTTCCTTTGTTCTTGTAGAATCCAACATTAAGCATAATGGGAATTTTGATTTAGTATTCCATAATCAGTCTCTTAACTTGTTGGTACTCATTGAACCTTGTTTATTCTTTTCAAAACGTAGGTTGGGTTTCTGTTAAAGATGATCAACCTTCATTCAAAGACTTTAGTCCCATTTTCTATGATTTTATACAGAAACCATTGCCTTTGGAAGACTCTTAGTGAGTGGGTTAATCAAGTTTTTCTTTGTTTTTATGTAATCAGCGGTTATTAATCCTCTTTTGAGAATTGTCCTATCATCTAATATCTTAGACTCACATGTCTAGACTTCCCATTATGTCTTGTTAGGGACATTGTATATCGTAGCCTAAGTATCGTAGTTAATCAAGACTATTGGAGATGGCATTTTCCATAATGAAATTTCTATTAATAAATTCCTAATCCATTCTGATTCCTTCCATATATCTGCTAATGCAATCAACTATGAAAACATTATTGAGTCAGATATACAAGTGTGCTTCATGGAACTCCAAGACACATCAGCACCTCCCAATGTTAAGATCCATCTAGGTATAGACTAGGATTTGGATTCTACATTGTTCATTGTCTCGTCACTATATCCTTCGATTATAGCTGGATATCCTTTATAAGATAAACCATCGTTAATAATTCCTTTCAATTAACTAGAACTCTGAAAATTGCTTTCCAATGTTCGTAACCTTGATTACTTGTAAATCAAAACAACACGCTTATAACATGTGCAATGTTAGGTCTAGTGCAATGCATAACAAACATAAGACTTCTAACAACACTGGAATACTCAATTTGAGAAATGGTATACCAAGTGTTCTTTACTAAATTAATGCTAGGATCTAAAGGAGTTGGTGCTGGTTTGTCAATACAATGACCATTCTTTTTAAGGAACTTCTCAATGTAATGAGATTGGGTTAGTAAAAACTCTCCCTCATTCCAAATGATTTTAATTCTTAAAATTATGTCAGCTTATCCTAGATTTTTCATTAACTTAGAAGATAAAACATCTTTGTTTCATTCACACAGGATATATTAGAACCAAATATTAGCATGTCATCAACGTATAAACATATTATAACATAAACGGTGGTATCTGATTTGCTATAAATACAGTTATCAGCATCATTAACAATGAATCCATATGACAACGCTACTTTATCAAATTTTTCATACCATTGCATGGGAGCTTCTTTATGCCATAAAGAGACTTTACCAATTTGCAAACTTTCTTTTTTTGGGTTTGGGATTTTGAAATCTTTACGTTGTTCCATATATATCTCTTCTTCTAAATCTCTATTTAGAAAAGCGATCTTTACATCCATTTGTTGTATGACCAATTTATGAATGGATGCAAGTGCTATTAAACAGCGTATAGAAGATATGTGAGCAACTGGAGCATATGTACCAAAATAATCTACTCCATGACTTTGCTTACAAACCTTAGCAACTAATCTGGCTTTAAACTTATCGATGGATCCATTTGTATTTAAATTTTTCTTGAATATCCATTTACATCTATAGGTTTAGCACTAGGAGGTAAATCGGTTAAAACCGATGTTTGGTTTGACAGTATGAAACTCATTTCATCATTGATAGCATCTTTTCAGAAAATAGAATATCCAAAATTCATAGCTTCGGAATAAGTTTTAGGATCATCATCCACATTCATTGCATATCTAGTCACATTAAGGACTTCATCCTTACTGCCTTTAACAAGATAAGTTATGAAGTCCGAACATATCTAGTCATATTAAAGACTTCTTTCCTTTCTTCTCTCTTTAAAACCAAAAAAACTATGGAGGTATTGTTGAAAATATCCAACATTCTCCCACCATTTCCAAGATTGAATATTTTAAAACATTTTAAGTTTAAAAAAGGAATAGTTGCATCTTTTGAGTGATTGCCTATGTACCCAAGTGGAATCAAGCCTATAGTAGTTCAAGGTTATGGAATTACATCATCATGAAAACCAACTCATAGATGAAAGTTGCCTTTTGGATTTGAACATTTACTTAGTGTAAAACATTCAAAGCCTTATCGAGATTCTATAGTGAACGATTCTTGAACTACGTATCTTTAATGATAAAACTGGAGCAATCACACATGTTTATTTTCTTAGGTAAAATGTTTTGTATTTCTCAGCATGTTAATGACCATGTGCTTTTAATCCTAGGTTCATGAGTCTACTTTAGAAAGTGGCCTTACTTTCTTAGGAAATTGCTTAATTTTCGTACTCATATAGGTAAGTCATTTAGATGTTTCTACGATACACCTTTTATATAGTTATTTAGACCAATTAAGGATAATTTATGCGTCCTTTGTCCTTACAAAATCCAACACTAAAAATAATTA
This sequence comes from Allium cepa, assembly GCA_030765085.1. Lineage (NCBI taxonomy): Eukaryota > Viridiplantae > Streptophyta > Magnoliopsida > Asparagales > Amaryllidaceae > Allium > Allium cepa. Next base: position 747,619,467 of record CM060931.1, on the reverse strand, counting down.
GAATTTTTACTTAGTGTTGCATAATCATTCTCTTAACTTGTTGGTACCCATTAAACCTTGTTTATCCTTTTCAAAGCATCGGTTGGATTTCTGTTAAGGATGAGCAACCTTCATTCACAGACCTTAGTCCAATTTCCATACATTTTATAGAAGCCATTTGTAACGCCCCACCTCTATACTCACACTAACCAAGAACATTATGGGGTAATGTAGTCGATTAGCACGAAGAATAAGGCTGTTGAGGAGCAACCATCTGTGTAATTGCTTTATGAGAGTACCGATATGTCAGATAGTATTACATGCATTTCGTTTCAAGAGGAAATCTGACATATCAAATACAAACTCAGAACTACTACACAGTGGCCATGTGGTCTTCGAAAACAAATATAAAATCAATAAAACACAAATCAGTCATAGATATTCATATCAATAATGCAGAAACATATATGAATAAATCACATAAAAATGTACATCAAAGTAATGGTCATATAATATCCACTACATCAATAAAGAATAGATACAAGTGCTAGACATAAGAATATGTATACATCAAGGAGTCTTTATCTCGAGTGTATAAAAGCAAAAAATATTAAGCTAAGTAGTTAGCCAAAAGTCAAAAGCTAGACCCAGCTAAGAAGTCAAGTGGAAGCACTTGTAACACCTCGGTTTGACCCGAATATTATTTAAGAAGAAAATAATAAATCACATAAAAATGTACATCAAAGTAATGGTCATATAATATCCACTACATCAATAAAGATTAGATACAAGTGCTAGACATAAGAATATGTGTACGTCAAAGGAGTCTTTATCTCGAGTGTATAAAAGCAAAAACTATTAAGCTAAGTAGTTAGCCAAAAGTCAAAAGCTAGACCCAGCTAAGAAGTCAAGTGGAAGCACTTGTAACACCTCGGTTTGACCCGAGTATTATTTAAGAAGAAAATAATAAATAGATCATCCTAGCTACAAATATCATATAAAATGAGATAGGATAAGAGATATGACAAAAACGTACGATAACAATGATGCCATACTGTGACAAGTATACATTAGATAACAACCAAAATCATACGATATCTCGAATATTCTCAAACACCAAAAAGAATATCATATTCTTTAACATATCCACCAAACAACAAATATTGATAAAACTTATCAATGTAAATCACAAAAATTGACAAAACACAAATTCTAGAAATCATCAATTAGAAATCCAAAAATCACAAAGGGGGGAGGCCAATCACAAACGGTAACATGAAAACTCACCAACACGCGCATCACAAATGGAACGCTATTCCATGGTAGCTAACCATTAATTTTGAGGTGAGGCTCCATAAACGGCCCGAAGACCATGGGTTGCCACCCCACCAATTTTGAGTCGAAAATCCACAAACGGGGTTTAGTCTCCCACACGAACAAAGAGACATCGCACATCGCTAGTATAAATCACAAAATGATCATCATTGATTGATAAGTGTAAATTACACTAAGCTAGTAAATGAATGTGTCTAGCTTCATGTCCCATAACCACTTGCTTAACTTAAGTATTTACGAATAAATTGTAGATTTTCACTCGAAAATTGTCACAAGTTTCAACCGAACAAGTCCAAGAATTAGCCGAAAAAGTAAATGCAAGCGTTTCATACCATTTGTTTTGCTAAGTTGTTTAATTAGATTTCTCACACGAACGTGGTAAGGTATGCATATACTAATAGATTTAGAAAAAAGATTTTAAAAATAAGCTCTGTATTAAAAATAGTGTTGAAATTTTTTTTGTGAAAGAGTTTGGATATTTACTAGTATAGAAACCTTTGTATTTTAAAGCGACAAATCACAAAAACGATAGTAAAAACAATCGATCGCTAAAAATTCACATTCAACGATGTGAATTAAAACCTTAAAAATCGATATCAAATCTAAATCAAATGGATATTCCCAAAAATCCAGAAAAGAAGTCATCAAAGTTGATAATAAACGACAACAACTAATTGGATCAACAAAAATCGATAAAAAATTGGAAATTCATTTTAAAAAATAGGCAAACATGCAAAAATGAACAGTTCCAGACATCTGGATTTGGGTTCTTGAAATATTCCAAAAAACCTCCCAGACGTCTGAACCACAAACCAGACATCTGACCACTAACTAGACGTCTGAAATTACCAACCAGACGTCTGATTCTTTTCTCTGCCTTTTATTTTCTACACTCGTTATATAATTTTTCTAGGGACCATAACCAGATGTTTGAAATTATCAACCAGACGTCCGGTTGGTTCAGTTGGGCAGAAATTTACCTAGGCCAATGATGGTCAAATCTATTCGGAAGCGATCGGACGAGCGACGGAGACTAGGGATTTATGTCAAGCGACAATCCAGCCTTATAGGCTCTTCGATACAACCAAATAACATGTCTAAACATCCAAGATAGGATTTTTAATGATTTTGACTTCAAAACATCAAAATTGAAAAATTCACCAAATCAATTCAAATGAAAGCAATTGAACAAGAAATAGATGTTAGAAGTTCATACCTAACAACAATGAAATTTATAAACATAGATGTGAGTTCAAGAACTCACCTTTAGGCCCAAAAACAACAAGTGAGAAGCTTTAAAACAAAGGAAAGATCAACCACTCTTCACTTCAACCCAAGAAGCTTGAATCTAATCTCATAAGCAAATATTTCTTAAGTTAGGGTTTAGAAATTTCTGAAAATTAAAGAGAGATTGAGATGGAGAAGATGAAGAGGATGCTTACCTAAGCTCCCCTTTGATTTTTGGAGCTTGAATTTGAATTTCCTAGCAAAACAGGGTTTAGGAATTTTGTTTTCTTTTCTCTTACCCCTTTTTTCTTTCGCTTGAAAGTGTTAGGAAATGAAAAGAATGAAGGGGAGAGGGGGTGGAGTTAGGGTATTAAGTTGGGTTAAAGGGGCTGAAACCCAAACCCAAAGCCCAATACAAAAATAATAAAATTCTAGTCAACTCCAAACATATCGATATTTATACTCAAAAATTTCGCAAACGTCATTTTGGACTTAATGGAAGTGGTCTCGAGTCCTAATTCAGCTGTTAATAAAAAGTAGCATTTCAGACTTTAATCCGACTAACGATGCTATATTTAAATAATGTATTTAAATATATAATCGTAAAATATGCGGGTTGTTACAGACTCCCCTCCTTAAAGGAATTGCATCCTAGCAATTCTTAAGAAGAAAATAAAGAGTAACAACCATGAAAGCATATCAACAAAAAAGAAAATTTGAAGTAAGAAGTTCACCTTAAAGAGAACAAGAGAGTAAGTCTAGATGTGTTCGCTCGATGAATTCCCTGGATTCCCAAGAGCAATCCTTAGGATTTACGGACCATTGAACTTTCACAGAGGAACATCTTTATTACGAAGACGGTTAATCTCCGTAGCAATAATACGAATAGGATGTTGCTCGTAAGTCAAATTAGGTGAAACTTCAATTTCTTCAATAACACCAGGCTCAAGAATAGAATCGAAATCCCTAAGGAATTTCCATAGTTGAGAGACATGGAATGCATCACGAATAGCAGAAAATTAAAGTGGTAATAAAAGGCGATAAGCCACGGAACCAATGTGTTCGGTGATGGAAAATGGACCATTATATCGAGGTGCTAATTTTCCCGATCGACTGAAACCGCGACACCCTTCATAGGTGAAACACAAATAAACAACAAATCTCCCGCGGAAAATTCCAAATTTCTTCTTTGGTTATCGACATAGGATTTTTGTCTATTTTGAGCTTCTTTCATCCTATGACGAATAAGGTCAATCTTGTCTGTGGAATCATGAATAAAATCTGGACTTAAAACCAACTTCTCACTCGCCTCAAGCCAACAAGAAGGAGATCGGCATGGCCTTCCGTAGAGTGCCTTGAAAAGTGCCATACTAATACTAAATTTGCAGTTATTATGATAAGAAAACTCAACAAGAGAAATATGAACTTCCCAACTTCCACCAAAATCAAGAACACATGAACGAAGAAGATTTTCAAGAGTTTGATTCACACGTTCTGTTTGTCCATCAGACTGAGGATGATAAGCGGTGCTAAAATTAAGCTTCGTTCCCAAATCTTTTTGAAGACACTTCCAAAATCCACTAGTAAATAATGGACCATGATCGCTAAGAATAGAAGTAGGAACTCCATGCAATTTAACGATTTCTTTAATATAAAGTTTGGCCAAAAGAGGTACGGTCCGATTAGACCGAACAGGAATAAAATTGATGGATTTTGTAAGTCTATCTACAATCATCCATAAACTATCATGACCCGACCAAGAACGGGGAAGACCGTCGATAAAGTCCATGGAAACCTGATCCCACTTCCGAAAGTTGCAATAACCCACCGAGCCTTTGGTGCTCAGCCTTAACGAGTTGGCAAGTCATACAATGCTTAATAAAGTTAGCGATATCAAATTTCATTCCATCCCAATAATAAAGTCGCTTCATATCCACATACATTTTACTACTACTGGGATGAATGGAAAATTTAGAACGACGATAATCTTCTAAAATGTCTTTATGAAGATTACTAATATTTCACACGATAAAGCTACCAAATTTTCGAACGCCGCCACGAGAATCGATTTCAAAGTCTTTCAAACCATCAATATTTCTATCCCTACAACTTTGGCTAAGATGAGCCAGTTTGGGATCATGGTTTTGAGCTTAAAGAATGCGGTCAAAAAGAGATGGATAAGCCTCAAGGCTACATAAAACAAGGGATGAACATGAATCGGATTCATGATCTCGAATCTTACAAGTGGATAAAGTCTCGAGATCATTTCATTCGGATATCATCATAGAAACAACTGCTTTTTGTTTTCCGCTAAGGGCTTCGGCAACACTATTTCCTTTTCCCGAAGTATAAGGAATATCAAGATCATTAGATGCAAGGAACTCAAGCCAACGTTGTTGATGCAAATTAAGTTCCTTTTGAGAAAATAAGTACTTCAAAGATTTATGATCGGTGTAGAGAACAAATTTCTCTTCCAAAAGATAATGACGCCAAATTCTAAGAGAGAAAACAATGGCCGCGAGCTCAAAATCATGAGTGGCATATCTAGTCTCGGCAGGCTTTAATTGCCTAGAAGCATAAGCGAAAACACATTCCCTTTGCATGAGAACGACTCCCAAACCAACACGACTAGCATCGGTATAAACAATAAAGTCTTGGTTCCTTTTGGGAATCACAAGAATAGGGGCATCAGAAAGGAATTCTTTTAAACGATCCTCTTTCTCGAAAAGCTAAGACATTCAAAATTATAATGAACTTTATGTAATCATCTTTTAGAAAAAATTACTTTTTACAAGTCAATTTATTATGTCTAACTGTCCCATCATAGCGTTTAGGAGATTCCTATCGTAACTTTGATCAGGCGCATCGACCAGAATTCTTAAAACACTCAATGGACAAAACAACACAAAATAATCTTCTTTATGATAAACATGTCTCTTAAAAATTTTACGAATATTCTTTTCTCGTTTTAAGAACAAAATCCAATTATACTTACAAATGTATCTTATTAAAAAGATTTGCAAATTTTAAATTGCTACTTTCATCCATAATTAATGAATACAAGGTGGACGCATTGAGATATTTGTAGAATACTCGGTTCATAAGATGGATGAAATAAGCTGGAGGGTTCGTCAAACCAAATGGCATAACAAGCCATTCATAAGAATCATAATGAGTGCAGAATGCGATTAGTGGAACGCCATCGTCCGCAACTAATAGCTAATGAAAACTGGTGGAAAAGTCGAACTGAAAAGACCTTAGCACCACTCAATAGATTACTTATGTGATAATCCTAAGACAAGCTCAAAGGTATCGGGAAATTCACAAACTAAATGAATGAGGGGAGTAAGATTTTCCTTATCATGTGGGTTCAAAGAATAAAATGTCGCCAACGAAATGGAATCGAAATCATTAAAAAAAAGCAAAAAACCTGCTTAACAGATTGAAAATGTGGAAGATATATAGTCCCCTTGGGACATAGGACGTGGGCTTCATAACGGTTAAGCCAATCCATTCCCAAAATCATTCCAAATCCTAAGTAGCGCATAACATGCAAATCGGCTCGGAAAGAATAATCACATTAAATAATCTCAACATCATTAAAAAGTAAACTGAGTATTGTGGATCCACCAACTGGATTCGCAATTCTCATTGAAGTCAATAAAGGCGTAGCATTTAAAGAAAAAGTATCAACAAGTTATTTAGATATAAAAGAGTGGGATGCACCCGTGTCAAAAGAACTCGAATAGGATAATCACGAAACATAATAATGCCATCAAGGATAGAATGAGAAATACCATGACCAAGAGAAGTGTTACTAGGACCTTGCACAACATTTAGCTTTCCCTCCTTCTTGCTTTGAAGTTTAGGACTTGAAGATATAGTATGACCTGAACTTTTGCAATAGCGACAAGTAAGGGGCTTCATACACTTATTTGCATAATGGTCCTTAGAACCACAATTTTAGCATTCCCTACGATTAGAAGCGGGAGTCTTTGCTACAGAAGTTGCTTGCTTCCCTTTCTTAGTGGAGTTAGGACCTTTGAACTTAATAGGCCTCTTCTTATTGTTGTTGAAGTTCTGTTTGGCACCCATAACTTCAACATCACTTTCTTTATCGGCCTCTTCAAGTCGAAGAGCGATATCAACAAACTGATCGAAAGAAACTTCTAATTTCAGAAGTAATGACTTTTTGAGGTTCTTATTCAACCCATAAATAAACCTATGATTTTTCTTCAATGGGGTATTAATACCCTGGACACCATATTTAGAGAGAGAATCAAAAGATGCGACGTAATCCGTCATAGAAGATTCATCTTGAATAAGATCAATAAAACGACGAGCTAAAGTTACATATTCAGCTTCAGGCACAAACTTCAATTCAAACCTTTCCCGGAATTGTTCCCAAGTAAGATCCGTTTCGATAATCTCAAAAACCAAAAGCTGGTACCATTCTCATGCTCTCTCTTGGAGCATACTAGAAGCCACTTGGACCCGTTGTAGATCTACAAGATTCATGCGAGAAAAGATGTGGTCGCACATTGTGAGCCAAGCTTGGACTTCTATAAGGCTTTCAGAACCCTTGAATGGCCTTTCACCCAAATTGGTATAATCACTGCACAAGCGTGCAAACTCGAATTTAGCTGAGTAGCCTCTGGAATGGGTCGACAGCTTGAGCATTCTTTATGAGGTCTAAAAGCTGTTTAGCAAACATAAATACTCCATCCTGAGAAGTAGCACTGGATTGACTGGAGCAGAGATGGCCAGGTCTAACCATTTCTCTTCTTTAAGAAAAAAGAAAGAAGAGGAAAAAGTTATTCTCAGAATGAATATCAAACAAACTTGATTGATAATACAAGGTATCATAAAAGAAATTAGGATAAAACGGGTCCAATGACTCGAATTAAATCCTAAGGCACGATTCCTAAGAAAGACTTAGGACGATGATCCTTACTATAATATTATATATTGCTCTGATGTTTGGCTCTGATGCTAAGCTGTAATGGCCCACCTCTATACTCACACTAGCCAAGGACACTATGGGGTAATGCCGTTGACTAGCAGTAAGAATAAGGCTATTGAGGAGCGACAATTTGTGTAATTGCTTTATGTGAGTACTGATATGTCAGATAGTATTACATGCATTTCGTTTCAAGAGGAAATCTGACATATCAAATACAAACTCGAAGCTACTACACAATGGCTATATGGTCTTCGAAAACAAATATAAAATCAATATAACACAAATCAGTCACAGATATTCATATCACTAAGATGGAAACAAATATTAATAAATCACATAATAGTGTACATCAAAGTAACAATAATATACGATCCACTACATCATAAAAGAATAGATACAAGTGCTAGACAAAAGAATAGGTATACATCAAGGAGTCTCTATCTTTAATGTATAAAAGCGAAAACTACTAAGCTAAGTAGTTAGCCAAAAGTCAAAAACTAGATTCAGCTAAGAAGTCAAGTAGAAGCACCTGTAACACCTCGGTCTGACCTGGGTATTATTTAAGAAGAAAATAATAAACAGATCATTCTAGCTATAAATATTATATAAAATGAGATAGGATAGGAGATATGACAAAAACGTATGATAGCAATGATGTTATATTGTGACAAGTATATATTGAATAACAACCAAAATCATACAATATCTCGAATATTCTCAAACACCAAAAATAATGTCATATTCTTTAACATATTCACCAAACCACGAATATTGATAAAACTTATCAATGTCAATCAAAAAATTGGTGAAACACAAATTTTAGAAATCAACAATTAGAAATCCAGAAATCACAAAGGGGGAGGCCTATCACAAACGGGAGCATGAAAACTCACCAACACATGCATCACAAATGGAACGCTATTCCATGGTCGCTAACCATCAATTTTGAGTTGAGGCTCCATAAATGGCCCGAAGACCATGGGTCACTACCCCACAAATTTTGAGCAGAAACTCCATAATGGGGTTTAGTCCTCCATAAGAATAAAGAGACATCGCATATCGCTAGTCTAAATCACAAAATGACATCATTGATCGATAAGTGTAAATTACAATAAGCTAGTAAATAAATGAGTTTAGCTTCATGTCCCATAACCACTGGCTTAACTTAAATATTCACGAACAAAATGTAGATTTCCACTCGAAAAGTGTCAAAAGATTTCAACCAAACAAGTCCAAGAATTAACCGACAAAGTAAACACAAGCGTTTCATACCACTTGTTGTGCTAAGTCGTTTAATTGGATTTCTCATACGAATAAGGTAAAGGTTGTATATACCAATAATTTTGAAAAACGGTTTTTAAAACAAACTTTGAATTAAAAATAGCATTGAAATCGTTTTTTGTGAAAGAGTTTGGATATTTACTACTAGTATAGAAACCTTTATATTATAAAATGACAAATCACAGAAAATGATTATAAAAACAATCGATCACTAAAAATTCACATTCAACAATGTGAATTAAAAATCCAAAAATCAATATCAAATCTAAGTCAAATGTATATTCCCAAAAATCCAGAAAAGAAGTTATCAAAGTAGATTATAAATGACAACAACTAATCGGATCAACAAAAATCGATTAACATTGGAAATTAACTCAAAAAATAGGTAAATAGGAAAAACTGAACAGTTCCAGACGTCTGGGGGTTCATCTAGACGTCTGGTTTCGGGTTTTGGAAATATTCTAGAAAACCTCCCAGACCTCTGAACCACAAACTAGACGTTTGACCACTAACCATACGTCTGAAATTACCAACCAGACATCCAATTCTTTTCTCTGCCTCTTTATTTTTTGTGCTCGTTATATAATTTTTCCAAATCCATAACCATACGTATGAAATTACCAACCCGATGTTTGGTTGGTCCATTTGGGAAGAAATTTGCCTAGGCCAATAATGGCCAAAACGATTCAAAAGCGATTGGACGAACGACGGAGACTAGGGATTTTTGCTAAGCGACAACCCAGCCTTATAGGCTCTTTGATACACCCCAAATAACATGTCTAAACATCCAAGATAGGTTTTTTTTAATGATTTTGACTTCAAAACATCAAAATTGGAAAATTCACCAAATCAATTCAAATTAAAGCGATTGAACATGAAATAGATGTTAGAAATTCATACCTAACAACAATGAAATGTATAGATATAGATATGAGTTCAAGAACTCACCTTTTAATCCAAAAACAATGAGCGAGAAGCTCTAAAACAAAGGAAAGATCAACCATTCTTCACTTCAACCCACGAAGCTCGAATCTAAGCTCATAAACAAATATTTCCTAAGTTAGGGTTTAGGAATTTCTGGAAATTAAAGCAAGATTGAGATGGAGAAGATAAAGAGGATGCTTACCTAAGCTTCTCTTTGTTTTTTGGAGCTTGAATTTGAATTTTCTAGCAAAACTAGAGTTAGTAATTTTTTTTTCTTTTCTCTTCCCCGTTTTTTCTTTAGCTTGAAAGTGTAGGAAATGAAAACGAATGAAGAGGAGAGGGGGTAGAGTTAGGATGTTATGTTAGGTTAAAGGGGCTGAAACCAAAACACAAAGCCCAATAGAAAAATAGCAAAATTCTAGTCAACTTCTAACATATCGATATTTATACTCAAAAAGGTCGCAAACGCCATTTTGGACTCAGTGGAAGTTGTCTCGAGTCCGAATTCGACTGTTTACGAAAAGTAGCATTTCAGACTTTAAACCAACTAACGATGCTATATTTAAATAAATATTTAAATATATAATCATAAAATATGCAGGTTGTTACGACATTACCTTTGGGAGACTCTTAGTAAGTGGGTTCAACCAAGTTTTTACTTTTTTTATGTGGTCAACAGTTATTACTCCTCTATTGAGTAATTGTCTTATCATTTGATGTCTTAGACTTACGTGTGTAGACTTCCCATTATATGTCTTATCAGAGACATTGCATATTGTAACCTGATCATCATAATTAATCAAGACCGCTGGAGATGGCTTCTTCCATAGTGGAATTTCTATAAATAAATTCCTAAGCCATTCTGCTTCCTTACATGCATCTACTGATGTAATCAACTCTGACAACATTGTTGAGTCAGATATATAGGTTTACTTCTTGGAACTGCAAGACACAACAACACCTTCTAATGTAAAGATCCATCCAGTTTTAGACTTGGATTTGGATTCTATATTATTCCAGGTCACATCACTATATCCTCCTATTATAGTTGGATATCCTTCATAAGATAAACCACAGTTGATTATTCTTTCAAATAAGCTAGAACTCCGAAACTTGCTTTCCAATGTTCGTACCCAGGATTACTCGTAAATCAAAACAACACACTTATAGCATGTGCAATGTCGGCTCTATGCAATGCATAATATACGTAAGACTCCTAATAACATTGGAATACACAAATTGAGAAATGGCATGCCCAGTGTTCTTTAGTAATTTAATATTAGGATCTAAAGGAGTTGGTGCTGGTTTTTCATTATAATGACCATACTTCTTGAGGGACTTCTCAATTTAATGAGATTGGGTTAGTGACAAGTCCCTCTCTTTCATAATGATTTTAATTCCTAAAATTACGTCAGCCCCTCCAATATCATTCATTAACTTAGAAGATAGAAATTTCTTGGTTTCATTCACATAGGATATATTAGATCCAAATATTAGCATGTCATAAACGTATAAACATATTATAACATAACTAGTGTTATCCGATTTCATATAAATACATTTATCAACATCATTAACAATGAATCCATATGGCAATGCTACTTTATCAACTTCTCATGCCATTGTATGGGAGCTTGCTTCAGGCTATAAAGAGGCTTTATCGATTTGAAAACTTTCTTTTCTTGGCCTAAGGTTTTGAAAACTTTAGATTATTCTATATATATCTCTTCTTCTAAATCCCCATTTAACAAAGCAGTCTTTACATCCATTTAATGTATGACCAATTTATGAACGGATGCAAGTACTATTAAACAACGTATAGAAGATATGCGAGCAACTGGAGCATATTTATCCAAATAATCTAATCCATAACTTTACTTAAAACCCTTAGCAACTAATCTGTTTTTAAACTTATCGATGGATCCATTTGTATTCAACTTTTTCTTGAATATTTTTTTACATCCTATAGGTTTAGCACAAGAAGATAAATCGGTTAAAACCCTAGTTTGGTTTGAAAGTATGGAAATCATTTCATTATTGATAGCATCTTTTCAGAAAATGGATTCTTTGGAACTCATAGCCTCAGTATAAGTTTTAGGTTCATCATCCACATTCATTACATATCTAGTCACATTAAAGACTTCGTCCTTACTGCCTTCTACAAGATATGTTTTAGCCCAGATTTCTTCTTTTTCAAGCACCATTGAATTAAAGTAGGTAAGGTTCCAAACTTTATTAGTCAATTATACCACAAAGCAGTAACATAATTGAAGGATTCTTTTTGCCACTCAACTTGACACAAAAAAGATAATGCTTTAACATTTAGCTTAAGAGTTTGGTTTCTTTTATATACAAAAATTCACTACCGTCCTTTAGGGTGTGGACTATTACTGCCCTGAAAGTAGATAACCAAAAATCACCTCCTATTTTTCACAGATTATACATAAAAGAAATTCATTAGATGGTGATTAAATGTTTACAATGTGCTTTGGTAGGTATGCACATAATTCTTCAGCTATTCGGGGATATCTTTAAAAAAGTTCTTCTCCAACTAATTAAGAAAAAATCACTGTTTTATATTGAGATTTCTCCTCAATTCAACATTGGCAACAATTCTTTATGTTAATTACTTGTTAATGCAGGATATATATTGCTCGGTGCAAATCTAGACTTCAAGTCAATGTCTTTTTTGTTAATGTAGGATATGATAAAGAAAGGTAAGCTTACTCGAAAAAAACAAGCCGAGGATCCCATTGAACAACGCAAAGCAAATATTGAAGCCAATGAGCAACCTAAAGCAAATTTTGAAACTAATGAGCAACCTAAAGAAAATTTAGAAACCAGTGAGCAAGGAATTTAAGCATGTAGAGACAACATAATGCAATATGAAGTAAATTTGAAAGCCGCAAGTTTGATATTGAAAATAATGCGATGCAAAATGAGATTGGTATTTGACATGTAGACAAAAATCCAGTTGAAAAGAAAAAAGCTAAAGGTCCAACTAACTAAAATAAAAAGACTTCCTTCAAATCACATGTCTCGGATTAACATTGAATTTAATGAGAAAGCCATACAAATGTGAGAAGGTTCTATAAAGTTGTCTTCTTTCTTAGGATCACTTGTATGTTCTAGTCATATTTGATGAATGAAGCTTGATTGGCAATGATTTGAAATTTTTGTTATGGAGTTCCATTTTGTTATTATTTTGATATTATCCGTTATCTTTTTTTATCTAATGCATGTTTGTGTCGATTAGTTGTCTACATGTTTGTTTCATTCTGGTTTGGGCTATTTTTAGTGTATTTAAGTCATCTCAACGTCCAAATTTCAATTGACAACGATGTTTATTTTCCATATCACAATGCACTTTGTCCGTTGCTAACATAAAGGTAGTATTGCCTTTGATTTACTTGAATAATATGCATGTGTTAGTTTGCGGAAGATGGATCTTAGGGCTAATTTAACACTAGAACGGGGAATAGTGTTTACGAACTTTTATTAATCTTTTTAAATTCTTTTAAGATTATAGTTAGACAATGCAGAATCAACAATCACAGATGCAAACATAAACAGATTTAAATGTGGTAAAAGTAAAAAGTAAAGAATTGGAGAGATTACATCAGCAATTTTCTACCAGTTCAAAGATACTTTACACTAAGCCCGTACAACTTCTTTTATAGATTTCTTTTCAAGTATCTAAGTCAACACAATCTCGATTTCAATGTTATGAGACACACCCTCCAGATTTTCCAAGCTCTAGGTACACTCACTGGATTTAGATAGGACACCGGCACATGCACTTAGATTTCCAGGACACCAAGCATACCCACTTGGATTTTAGGGACACCAAGCACAGCATAAAGTATAGGAGTATGATTTGATAGATTTTACAAATTCAATTTCTTGATCTTGAGTACAAATGATCCTACAACCTATTGAATAACACTTTGATCATGATTTGACTAAGTGAGTTGATAGAGATCGTAGAGTAATCAATAAAGAATCAAATTTATAGAGTTTGGTTTGATTCCGACCGAATTTGAGAAGAGTTAGAGTATAATTTCTTTTAGAAAACAATAGAGTAAAAGGTGGAGAGAAATATAATAAAATAGTTAACCAATTTTTGCTGGTTTAACCCCAGTTTATAGAGAAACAACAGTCATATCCATTCGTTAAGAGATATGATGAATAGGCACTTCTATTTAAAATTTGAATTTTTGAAACCAACAGTCCATATGTTGACATATGGGATTAGAGTATGTCGACCTACTCTTTGAAAATTTGAAAAACGCTTTTTAATTTTTTTTTGAATATATTAAGTTTTGTAACATACTTTGACACATTGTAAAATTATTTAAATATAGTTTAAACATATTTTAGTCATAAAAAAACTTAAGAAAACTTTATAAAATTATTTTGAAATATTTTAACTATTTAAAGGATTTAAATATGAATTTATTTTGAAAATAATATATATGAAGTATAAGGAATATACATTTAAAAACAAAGTCATAAAAAATGAAATAATATACTCACAAATATTTCTAAAGCATAAAACTAAAACCGTAACAAAGTATATCAGATTTAAAAGTATATTGGGATATAAAATACTTGAAAACTTAATTACTTAATATATAATTATAAGATCAAAAAGTAAGAGATCGTTTGAAAGCCATTTCGAAAATAGGAATTCCTTTAAAATTATTTTTGAAATTCAAAATATTTAAAAGTGAAAATAGATATCAAAACCTTTAAGAATAATGAAAAGAGAGATAAAAGAAGTGCTATTAGAGTTTTAACAAAATAATATATGACTCTATAACTTATCTGGATATCTTGAATCTTCATACTAATGAGTCTTCAATCTCTAGCTCTTGGTTATATTTTCCTCTTGAATCTTCTCTTGATACTGTACAGTCTTCTTAATCAACACCTGTCTAATATTTTGCACTGTATACTATATATAACTTGATAAAAACACTAGTACATAGGATTATTTTCATCAAGATCAATGCCTAAGGTACTAGCAATCTTACTCTTTTTGATGCTGACAACCATGCATATAAAATATGTTATAACTCCCACCAAGGTACAAAATTTTCCCTTAAATTATGCCTAGATTTTATACAGATTTCTCCCTTTTGTCATCAACAAAATCTAACTAAAAACTCACCAAACTATTGGTACTATATGATATATATAAAAGAGATAAGAATGATTTAGAAGAATCATAAGTGATAACAAAAATCATTTTTATTAATCACACCAGTCCTTTACATACATTCATACAAAAATCACACCAAACTATAAATCAGTCAATCCAAATCCTACTATAGATCTATACACACCAATTCAAAGCAAAAATCAATTAAAATCAAATCATACATGTCAAACAAAGATTCATACAAAATTAAAATCAAACCAAATTAAAATCATAACAAATCATACTAAAATGTGCTAATGCTAAGAGCTAAGGTTTCTTCTTGATAATTTAAGACTTGCGGATAGGGTAGAAGGGATAGTGAAGACAGAAATTTCCTTTTTTCTCGACCAAATTTCCAACCCGATCGAAGCATACTTCATTGTTATTGACTTCCTTCTTTTCTTCCTCTTTTTCTTCCACTTCTTCTTTATTGCCATTTAAAGGATTGTAAATGGCAGAATTTGCAACATCATCCTCAATGACTATTGGATTTGTGGGTTTGCCCAGTATATATCTTTATAAAAATATTTTAAATGATTTATTATCACTTTATAACTATTCAAATGAATTATCATCACTTAAAATAATTATTTGAATTATTAAAATCATTAAATCTTAATTTAAATCAAATAAATCAATTAAAATATTTAAGGGCATTATTAACAATGCCAAAAACACATTTTATTTTGAGAAACAAATCAATTGATTTTATTTTATATTCTTGTTTAATTATAAAAGTAAGTGTATGCATCCAGCTCTGTGTGCGACGTTTTACGATTATATAGCTGTTTATTTATAAATAGTTTTTGCCCATTTTATAGATTCGCATTTCAAGGAGAATATTTTGGTAAATACTTATTCAAAATAAAATTAATATTATTTATTATCACTCAAAATAATATTATTTGTATTATCAACATTTTATTTGAATAAACTGAAAAATTAAATATAATTTATCAAAGTGATAAATTGGCGAGTCGTTATAGACTTCCCTCCTTAAAAGAATTTTGTCCTCGAAATTACCTAAAAGAAAAACTCAAAGGATTTGCCCAAAATATTTATTTTAAAACTTATACCCGTACGATGTATATAGATCACCCATATACAATATGTATTATTTGAATTCACAACTTTATTTCCAAACAAGTATTGATCCCTCGGTCCTTTAGTGTGGACTCTGACTAGGCTTTCTAGTCAAAACTTTAGTTCTCCTTGTATAGCTCTCAACTATAATAGAAACCTGAAGCATCTAACCATAAACCCTCATCAATATTCATCGTCAAGAATCGAGTGGTAAATCCTCTTTCGGATAAGTGTCAAACACGTCAAAGTTCTGCACTTGAATCTTAGATTAAATCTTGCGACGAAACAATCCATATACTTCATATGTATTTAATAACCTTTCTAAAATTCTTATGAAAATATTTCATGAAATAGTTTCATCTTTTATTCAAACTTTTATAAAGATACTTCTTTATACATAACCATTTTACATTTTTGTTTCCAAAATATTTATATTTAAAAACACATTTCTTTTCAAAAGATAAATATCCTTTTGTTATAATACATCTCCAAACATATATGTTAATGGCTTCTAAAAAACTTATTTTGAAAACAATTCATTAAATTGATAAATTACCATACACTTCCTTTACCTAATATCAAATCTGAAAACATTCTTTGTTTGATTAAAACTTTCCTTATTAATTAATACTCCTTTATTAACTAAAATTCCTTTATATATATATATATATATATTCTCTTTACTTTTACAGTTTCAATATATAAAAGTATTCATATACTTATCAGTTGCTTTAAGCATATTCATAATTTACTTAACAAGTTTTACTTACTTTAAAATATAATTAAAGAGATTAAAACAATTAGTACCAAAATATTATTATAATGAACTTCCCTTTTTTTTATAACATGTTAATTATAATATTTTTCATCTTTTTATAAAAGACTCTAATTCTTATTATTATCTTTAAAATCTCATATTAAAGATCTAAATATACTCATAAGATTTCTTGCAAAGTGTCATTTAAGGGTTTAAAAACAAATGTTGCTAAAACATCGTTTACTACAAACCCAAAATCATTCGTTATTAACTTTAAATATTTATTTTAAAGATCAAAGCATACCATATTTATCAATTAAGACAGTACACTTTGATAAAAATAGGCAACCATTAATTTGACAATTAATGATTCACGTTATCCTTTTTTAACTTTAGAAAATTATACTAATCGAGTAAGTCAATAATGATACCAAGAAACTAGGTACTACTAATAGTATCTCATATTTTTTTTAACAAGAAGGGGAATACTTAAGAGAAGCATTTACCATCTGAACACATCTCCTACCCATTTTCAGTTACTTTCAAGCCACTCGGATCAATTAACCATAAGATTGTTTTCCATTTTCAAAATCCCTTTTTAGAAATAATGCTATTATTATTCCATTTTCAAAAATCATTTGAAATTCCTTTCAAAATAAATAAATTTAAATTCTCAAAAATTCCTTTATAAAGCACGTTTTATAATCCATTTTGTAAAATTACATATATAAAATGTATTCATAAGATTTATTTATCTTAAATAAATCCTTTAATCTTAAACCAACATTATTATTTTATCGAATACACCATATGGTTTCTACAAGGAAAACAATTATTCTTTTAGGCACAAGTAGTAGGGAATTTCTAGCGTATTCATAGGTGAGAGGTTGTCAAAGCTTACAAAGTGTTTCGAAGTTCATGTCTAAAGATTGCTTTTTAAATTCTTTGTACAATGTTTATTTATTTCAAAAATACTTTGAAAATTTTACCAAAATATACTTTTCTTTCCAAATACATACATATACATATATGTATTATTAGGTAAAATGATTTCATATAAAATCGAATTCTTTTGTATATTTTATTAACAAATACACGCTCATATATATACATGCTCTCAAACTCCTTCTAGGTTGTTTGTAACCCCATCTCTAATTAGTTACTCATCCTAGGATATTACTAACCCTATCTCTGATGAGTCTTTTACCCCAATCAGGCTCAGGTGTTCGCTCATCCTAAACTCTAATACTAAATGTGATGACCCATTACTTCGACTCAAAGAAATCAACACTAGTACATCCTCGGTATTCACGTGCCGTAAATCCAAGTGTCGGAGAAGCAGATTCTCAAGGGTAAGAAAGAAAAATAAGGGAGAACAAGATGTCACATATGTTAGCTCAAATAAAACTTTACAGTAGAAATTTAAAATACATTTAAAAATGCACAGTTATAAATATCTGTTCTTACAATATGCGGAATACTATAGTACAAGAGTGTGGTGGAAATAGACAAAAATCTTCAATAAATCTTCTGACTCTATGCTTTGAGCTCCATCCAGCTTTCGTCTAAACTTAACCTGACTACTAGGCTGCTCAGGGAAAATTAAGGCACAAAGAGTTTAAGGAAAGGAAAAAATAAACTTCGAGTTTGGCATGGGACTGGTGTGAGAATTCCAAATACATGTTTTGGAAACAAAAAGGTATTTAACAAGACCATGCCGCACATAAACATGGAAAAGGATTTTACCTTATGATAACCAAATCATTATTCCACAAAAATACCTGATATTATTTTTGATGACACAACTTTGAAAACATTTGCAGGTAAAAAAATTAATCTTAGTCGAAATTGTTTCCATTATTAAATTCCAGCATATTAGGCTCTATAAACAAAATGGCAGGCACTTATTGGAGAATGGGTTCCATGCAAATGACTAGGCTAAGGGACTACTTTCTGCGGTACGTCTCTAGAGGAATGTACCGAGGTCAACAGTACATCTGCACCTCTACCAACACAAGATTGACCTACATTTCTCACTAGATAGTACCGAATATGTCATCACCCCAGTCGTTACCGACTTATGTGAGCGCTCAATTACCATACCCCACATTAATTTACATCTCGAATGTGACGATTCGAATTTTTCGTGTTCGAAAATCGACATCCATACTTCACATTGTACTCGAATGCCGCAGATTCGATCGTTCAAATTCGAGTCGCCGGAGCTTATAACACATTAAGTAAATAACACAGCGGAAGAAAAGAATAACATATATCGTATACAACATTTGATACAATAACTGATACAACATGAATGATACAACAAGATGGTACAATAGATATCAACATTATTAGAGATACAAAGAATAGCAGCGGAAATAAAAGGATAACACTAGCAGCGGAACAAAATCTCCAAAATAGTCTTCAAGGAAGAACTCCAGCTGTAACTCCATCTCCAAAGCACCAATCCAGAAATAGCTCGAACTCCCAAGTCAAGATGAAGAGAAGCAACTCGATCCAAATGCGATTGCCAAATCCTAAGGCTGAAAGCTATCGAATCTACACCTACTACTGATTATCTGAAAAACCCCAACTCTAGACTGCCCGTGTGGGAAAATAGTGGGCACCCAGAGTTTAGGAAAGGAACAATAAACTCCAGGTCAGTCATGGGACTGGTATGAGCAAACAAAAGCAATTGGTCTTTTAAAACAAACAACAGAATTTAACTTTGAAATCCGCAATGCTTTTTGAAAAATGAAACTACCATAAGGCCTCCCGGCACACACACAATGCAAACGCACACATGGGGGAGATTTCTCCTTATGATAGTCAAACATGCTTACTACGAGAAAAATCCTTTGATATTATTACTAGTGCATAGTGGAAAATCTTTCGAAAGTATAATATAAATCCTAGCCAGCATAGGTACCATGATACTATGCCTACTATAGCTGCCATGTTAAATGGCAGGTTCTACAACTAAAACCGTACAAGGCACGTATTGGATGAATGGATTTCCAACAAATGGTCAGGCTAAGGAACTTCCTACTGCCACATGGGATCGCCTCTGGCGGGACGTCCCGAGAACTAACGTTACAGTTAGATCTCTGCCAACACAAGGCCGGGTTACCTCTGTAACTAGGTAACTACTACACGAATATGTCATCCCCCGGTCCTTTGGGACCTTTATCCGAGGCGCCTCAAAGCAACAACCACACAGTAAATGAGATTGGAGCAACCACATAGGTTAAATACCAGGGCTCCATACCTGATACCACCCTTTACCAGAAGGGAATGACACACCCTAAAGGGAGCGACCCTCATAACCTTGCCGCATCTTTCCTGTTTCGACCATTTCCGGGGAGTGAGGTCCTGATGCAGTCTCGTCCACAAAGCTACGCTTTGGCACAAAGCCATGCTTTGGGTCAACAGATGACCAAAGCAATGATCACAAAGATAAATGATCAAACAAATGATCATATCGCAAATGATCAACCAATGATCATCACACAGCAGCACTCAGCATGCCACATTACCAAATTAGGAATATATCACTGATAAATATCAACTACATAACCTCTGAGCTCGTACGTCTCAGAGAAGGGTGTTAAGCTGAGAGAATAAATTCTGCGCCACCAGCAGAAATGTATTTGATAGAAATCAGTTAACATCTCAAAGTGTAATGTCGGACATACAACCATACAAGTCTGTTCCGGGTTCGAACAGAACCGAAGGCACTTCCGAAGAAGCCCTTGCAAATCCGGATAATCCCTAATCACGTCCGGACTTCCCATCACATATGAAGATCTCTATACCGGGGATCAGCCAGTGCAGAGACAATCGACGAGTTACCCTTTTGTTTTCGGAAATATCCGGTCTTCACCACCGGTCTTCAATTGCTATCCATAATGTCGTATCACTATTCGAAATGGGCTATATGACACTAGGTCCTCTCCCGGCTAAACCGAATAATGAGCGCTATATTTTAAAACATATGGATATGGGATTTTAGTTAAGTCACAACTTAAAAATCCAAAACTTTTCTTTCAAATGGTTAAACAAATTACCATTTTAAATCTTTAAACAAAAAGATTTATTTCACAAAGTTTCACCTAATTTCACAAAGATCTATTCATAGATTCAAAACAACTTCCATTCCAATTGGATTAACTCAATAAATCTTTAAATTAAAGATTTAATTTATAGCTTTCAAAACACGTCCAAAGATTTATTCATAACTTGGAAAACCATTTTCATTTCAAAACTTGAATTCCTTTTAACACATATTGGAAATCCATTTCTTATATGAAAGCTTCTATTATTTGAAAACAACAGTTTTCGTTTCAGAAAAGTCCGATTTATACAAGTTGGAATCTTGGGTTAAATTTAAATTCCAAACATCACTTTTTAAAATGGTTTAAAACCCCATATAAATCCATTTATAAGTTGGATAACTTTTTAAACCCTAGTTCCCAAACTATAGAATTCAATTCAATTATTGAATTCAAATTTAAATCAAATTATTTAAATTTCAAAACTCAATCAAGTTATTCAAATAACTTTTATTTTTTTGAAATTCATTTTTTCCAAAAACTTCAATCCTAATTCCAAAACTATTTTGGATTCAAAAATTCAAATTTTAAAACAATTTCAAAATCTGTGACTTAACCCATTTCCACGTGCAATCCATATTTGTGTGTGTATAAGTGTGGTCCAGGGGTTTTACACAATAGTGCACACATCATCATCACAGATTCAATCATAAAGATAAGCGGTATAACCCATAGCGCTTATCTATATTCACAGATTCATAGATAAAGTAAATTATCAATCAAAAAAATTCACTAATATAATTCGATGTGGGTTTCGGATAACCAGCTGGAATCCGACTCCCTGTCGCATCGAAATTCAAATGTCGTTTTACGGGTCAAAGGGTTTCATATTCATACAACAGTATATTCATCACAAATATAGCAGATCAGCACAAAGTATCACATAGCTTCACATCACATATTAAATATATCAATCCATCACACAACATTCAATAACAATCAGCACCTACAATTAAGATGAATAAACTGGGTGGTTTTAAATTTATTACCTACATGATTACTTTCATTTATTATTCCTAATTAAATAACTATCCATATTTATTCAATTAATAAATCTTCAATTATTAATTTAAAACCTAATATCATTCAATTAATGATTTCTTAATTACAAATCATTAATACTTTCACTAATTATTAATTAACCAATCTAATTCCAGGTTAATATGTTATCTTAAACTTTATTTGTTAATAAATAAAAACAATTATAAGTTTACTTTATTTTTTCCAAAATAAGTTTGAAAACAACATTAGCTAAAAACATTTAAATAAATCATATAAATTTCATTTATAAAACAATTCAATTTTCATAAAAAGAATTTTACTTTGATTTAAACTATTTAAAGTTTTAAACTTATTCATAAATTTTGAAACTTTTGTTAACACTTCAGTTTGGGTTTACCCTTTTATTTACTGGGAACAAAGCACGTCAATACCCAGATCACACCATTATAAACCCGAGCCAAGACCAAAAATGCACGAGTTTTCCCCTGAGCCATCTTCCTTCTTTCCCGATACCTACTTCGAGAAAACAACGACCCAAACAAAAAAAACTCAAAACACTGACACCATCCACCTGTGCACCTGCACCATTGCCGGAGCCACCACTGGCCAACTTCGAACTCACCGCCGAGTCACCCAAGCACCATACATCCACCTACGACCCACAGATCAACCACTCATGCCTCGAATCAAAATCTAGCACTTCAAACTGAACTGTTCCAGTAGAAACTGGAATTAGCCACTGTCAGAAAACCCATCACCCACACGCCTCCGATTGATGATATACCCCACAACTTCGGCCATGGATTGCTGACCCATCGCTCTTTCTTCTCCCAAAACTCCTTCAAACCCGATGCAGAGATGAAGTGGTAGTAGACCAATTACAGTAAGAACCCATAACTAGGGTTAAAATCAATTTCCAGTAAATTCAAACATCACAGTGATTTATAAATTCATCCACCATTTTTACCATACTTTCTGATGCATCACCTAACTCCATCAACAATTTCAAGCAACCCAATTACATAGATCAACAGGATTTGGCAAAAACCCAAATTTCACTAAAACCCCAATTACACATATTATACTCTACTAAAAATTGAAATTTTGATTTTGAAATTCCTAACTTTCAGTGATGATTCAAGATATAAGCTTGAATCAATATAAATTAACATTTTTTTTCAAACATTGATAAAAATTTGCTACTGTGTTATTTGTTTCCAGACAAATTTCAAAATCCAGTGACTTTGATCTTCTTTCTTTTTTTCTCAGTTTATACTTGAACTTGTCATTTAAAACTAGATGTTGTTTACCCAAATTAACTTGTTTAGGATCATAATTCACTAAGTGATTTGATAATAAGGTTTGGACTTGATTCATTTAAAATCTCTGTATCTAAAAATATCAGAGAGGAACAGTCTAACTAGCATGCATACTAACTCATTCATATACACAGGTAAATCACCAACTTATAAACATGCAAGCATTCATCATTTCAGAAGTTTATCAAGCAACAGATTAATTATCACTTAAACCTTTTTAAGTGGTAGTTTACTCACAGGTAAAAGAAATAAAGAACCCAGTTTTTTTTTTATTAAAAAAAAAATAAGGTTTGCTCACAAGCATGGAAACAGAGAAGCAACTAACAACAGAGTTTAATATATGCATCAGATAAAAGAGGGTGAAGGATTGCTCACCTGGAGTTGCAGCAGAGATAAGAACAGAGACAGGCTTTTGATTTTTCTCATATTCTGAATTTTGATTTGCTTTTTGAATTCTTGGTTCTCTTTACTCCTTTGAAACTGTTTCCAGAAATACTTGGCAAAACTGAAGCCCCTCTCTCTTTATATTTTCTTTTTATAACCCTTTTATTTATTTCCAGGTCTTCAGTTTTTCTTCCAGACTTCTTTTCTTGCTTCCAAATCTGTTATGCTTGATCCTCTTTACATTGCTTCAAGTTTGTAACTTCCAGATTTGATTTTCGTATTGCAGTTTGAATTTGTTGAAGCTATTGAAAACTGCTCTTGTTCTTTTCTTATTTTTTTGTGCTGGTTTTCAGATTTTTATCAATTTTGTTTCTTTGGTGTTTGAATTTAAACTTGCTGGAAACCAATTTGAACTGAAGTTGAGTTGTTGAGATTTGAAATGCCAAATATTTGATTACTGATTTGTTCAGATTTGGTGAGATGTTTAATATGATTGCATATGGGAAAATGAAGAGTTTTTGAAATTTTTTTATCTTATTATTTTATTAAGGAAATGATGTTTTTATGCCACTTGTTAAAAACAATCTTAAGTTTTAAGATCTTGTTAATTCTTCTACTCCACCCTCATGTGCATGTATACTTCCTTATTTATATATTCACATTTAAAATTTTCAAAGACAAAAGATTTTTTTTATTTTTATATTTATATTTTCAAAACAAAATTTTATTTCAATTATTGCTTACACTTAATTTTTTTTTTTCATAATGTTCATATACTTATGTATTTTTACAATTTTCATTCATACATTTATTTATTTATTTATTTTGTACAACCTTTAAAAGGAAAGAAGAATGTAAAATTTTTGATTTCATATTAACAAAGGTCACATTTGTTTAGATAAGAGAATTAAATCCTAAAAATAAATCCTTTTCTGAAATTTATTATATCTTCCAAATAAAATTAATATTTTAGAAAACAACTATCTCTATCATTTTATTAATCTCAAGATTTTAAATTCTATTTTTATTCTTTAATACATTTTATTTTGAAACTCAATATTTATTTTATAAATCACTTATCCTTAAATTTCAAATGTAAATTTCTATTAATAATCAATTTTTTTTTACTTATTCTAGAAAATTTTCTAATTAAATCACAATTTATTTCCAAAAATTAATTTAATCGCCAATTTAAACTTGATAAATTTTCAGGAATGTTACAGATTTCCCCCCTTAAAATAATTTCGTCCTCGAAATTGCAAGGAAGACGAGAAAGAAAAGATAATAGATAAAGAAATGATTGATCAGATCAGAATCGAGATATCTATTCTGCATTTGGTCTACCCAAATCAGAATATCAATAATATGAGAACGAACTCATACAATTATTACACAAGATATTTGGGTCCACCTGTCTACGAATATGCAAGGGCATTGATTAGTTTGAAGGGATAACTAATCGTTCGTAGAATATATCGGATCCCAGAGAATAGATGGATGGATCAAATCTTCATATTAGTTAACCAATTTACTAATTTAAAATTTCCAATTTATTTAATATTTTCAATTTCAAATTCATTAGAGTTTAGATCGAAAAGCTGATAAGAAACCGATGAAGATACGAAGTAAGAATTTCCTACAACAATACGTATGGCCATCATCACACCGAAACTTCTTTCTGGAGCAGTCACGAAGCAATCAAAAGAATTCGAAATCGAATCAAAGGAGATTGATAGAGAAAAGATATTCCCACTGTTGCAGGGTATTGACCATTTATAGTGGTACTCCCCTGTCCCCTATCTCGTTCTCTTCTCGCACTCATACTCACTATCAGTGGATAGTAAGAGAATTTACTGAGGCATTCGAACGGATATCTCAGGGATATACTCATTCTAGGGTTTACTTCACCCTATCTCTAATGAGTTACTTAATGTGTTATACTCCTGAGCTAAAGTTTTAACCTTCAGCTCTGATACCAAGTGTGACGATTCGAATTTTTCGCGTTCGAAAATCGACATCCATACTTCACATTGTACTCGAATGCCGCAGATTCGATCGTTCAAATTCGAGTCGCCGGAGCTTATAACACATTAAGTAAATAACACAGCGGAAAAAAAGAATAACATATATCGTATACAGCATTTGATACAATAACTGATACAACATGAATGATACAACAGGATGGTACAATAGATATCAACATTATCAGAGATACAAAGAATAGCAGCGGAAATAAAAGGATAACACTAGCAGCGGAACAAAATCTCCAAAATAGTCTTCAAGGAAGAACTCCAGCTGTAACTCCATCTCCAAAGCACCAATCCAGAAATAGCTCGAACTCCCAAGTCAAGATGAAGAGAAGCAACTCGATCCAAATGCGATTGCCAAATCCTAAGGCTGAAAGCTATCGAATCTACACCTACTACTGATTATCTGAAAAACCCCAACTCTAGACTGCCCGTGTGGGAAAATAGTGGGCACCCAGAGTTTAGGAAAGGAACAATAAACTCCAGGTCAGTCATGGGACTGGTATGAGCAAACAAAAGCAATTGGTCTTTTAAAACAAACAACAGAATTTAAATTTGAAATCCGCAATGCTTTTTGAAAAATGAAACTACCATAAGGCCTCCCGGCACACACACAATGCAAACGCACACATGGGGGAGATTTCTCCTTATGATAGTCAAACATGCTTACTACGAGAAAAATCCTTTGATATTATTACTAGTGCATAGTGGAAAATCTTTCGAAAGTATAATATAAATCCTAGCCAGCATAGGTACCATGATACTATGCCTACTATAGCTGCCATGTTAAATGGCAGGTTCTACAACTAAAACCGTACAAGGCACGTATTGGATGAATGGATTTCCAACAAATGGTCAGGCTAAGGAACTTCTTACTGCCACATGGGATCGCCTCTGGCGGGACGTCCCGAGAACTAACGTTACGGTTAGATCTCTGCCAACACAAGGCCGGGTTACCTTTGTAACTAGGTAACTACTACACGAATATGTCATCCCCCGGTCCTTTGGGACCTTTATCCGAGGCGCCTCAAAGCAACAACCACACAGTAAATGAGATTGGAGCAACCACATAGGTTAAATACCAGGGCTCCATACCTGATACCACCCTTTACCAGAAGGGAATGACACACCCTAAAGGGAGCGACCCTCATAACCTTACCGCATCTTTCCTGTTTCGACCATTTCCGAGGAGTGAGGTCCTGATGCAGTCTCGTCCACAAAGCTACGCTTTGGCACAAAGCCATGCTTTGGATCAACAGATGGCCAAAGCAATGATCACAAAGATAAATGATCAAACAAATGATCATATCGCAAATGATCAACCAATGATCATCACACAGCAGCACTCAGCATGCCACATTACCAAATTGGGAATATATCACTGATAAATATCAACTACATAACCTCTGAGCTCGTACGTCTCAGAGAAGGGTGTTAAGCTGAGAGAATAAATTCTCCGCCACCAGCAGAAATGTATTTGATAGAAATCAGTTAACATCTCAAAGTGTAATGTCGGACATACAACCATACAAGTCTGTTCCGGGTTCGAACAGAACCGAAGGCACTTCCGAAGAAGCCCTTGCAAATCCGGATAATCCCTAATCACGTCCGGACTTCCCATCACATATGAAGATCTCTATACCGAGGATCAGCCAGTGCAGAGACAATCGACGAGTTACCCTTTTGTTTTCGGAAATATCCGGTCTTCACCACCGGTCTTCAATTGCTATCCATAATGTCGTATCACTATTCGGAATGGGCTATATGACACTAGGTCCTCTCCCGGCTAAACCGAATAATGAGCGCCATATTTTAAAACATATGGATATGGGATTTTAGTTAAGTCACAACTTAAAAATCCATAACTTTTCTTTCAAATGGTTAAACAAATTACCATTTTAAATCTTTAAACAAAAAGATTTATTTCACAAAGTTTCACCTAATTTCACAAAGATCTGTTCATAGATTCAAAACAACTTCCATTCCAATTGGATTAACTCAATAAATCTTTAAATTAAAGATTTAATTTATAGCTTTCAAAACACGTCCAAAGATTTATTCATAACTTGGAAAACCATTTTCATTTCAAAACTTGAATTCCTTTTAACACATATTGGAAATCCATTTCTTATATGAAAGCTTCTATTATTTGAAAACAACAGTTTTCGTTTCAGAAAAGTCCGATTTATACAAGTTGGAATCTTGGGTTAAATTTAAATTCCAAACATCACTTTTTAAAATGGTTTAAAACCCCATATAAATCCATTTATAAGTTGGATAACTTTTTAAACCCTAGTTCCCAAACTATAGAATTCAATTCAATTATTGAATTCAAATTTAAATCAAATTATTTAAATTTCAAAACTCAATCAAGTTATTCAAATAACTTTTATTTTTTTGAAATTCATTTTTTCCAAAAACTTCAATCCTAATTCCAAAACTATTTTGGATTCAAAAATTCAAATTTTAAAACAATTTCAAAATCTGTGACTTAACCCATTTCCACGTGCAATCCATATTTGTGTGTGTATAAGTGTGGTCCAGGGGTTTTACACAATAGTGCACACATCATCATCACAGATTCAATCATAAAGATAAGCGGTATAACCCATAGCGCTTATCTATATTCACAGATTCATAGATAAAGTAAATTATCAATCAAAAAAATTCACTAATATAATTCGATGTGGGTTTCGGATAACCAGCTGGAATCCGACTCCCTGTCGCATCGAAATTCAAATGTCGTTTTACGGGTCAAAGGGTTTCATATTCATACAACAGTATATTCATCACAAATATAGCAGATCAGCACAAAGTATCACATAGCTTCACATCACATATTAAATATATCAATCCATCACACAACATTCAATAACAATCAGCACCTACAATTAAGATGAATAAACTGGATGGTTTTAAATTTATTACCTACATGATTACTTTCATTTATTATTCCTAATTAAATAACTATCCATATTTATTCAATTAATAAATCTTCAATTATTAATTTAAAACCTAATATCATTCAATTAATGATTTCTTAATTACAAATCATTAATACTTTCACTAATTATTAATTAACCAATCTAATTCCAGGTTAATATGTTATCTTAAACTTTATTTGTTAATAAATAAAAACAATTATAAGTTTACTTTATTTTTTCCAAAATAAGTTTGAAAACAACATTAGCTAAAAACATTTAAATAAATCATATAAATTTCATTTATAAAACAATTCAATTTTCATAAAAAGAATTTTACTTTGATTTAAACTATTTAAAGTTTTAAACTTATTCATAAATTTTGAAACTTTTGTTAACACTTCAGTTTGGGTTTACCCTTTTATTTACTGGGAACAAAGCACGTCAATACCCAGATCACACCATTATAAACCCGAGCCAAGACCAAAAATGCACGAGTTTTCCCCTGAGCCATCTTCCTTCTTTCCCGATACCTACTTCGAGAAAACAACGACCCAAACAAAAAAAACTCAAAACACTGACACCATCCACCTGTGCACCTGCACCATTGCCGGAGCCACCACTGGCCAACTTCGAACTCACCGCCGAGTCACCCAAGCACCATACATCCACCTACGACCCACAGATCAACCACTCATGCCTCGAATCAAAATCTAGCACTTCAAACTGAACTGTTCCAGTAGAAACTGGAATTAGCCACTGTCAGAAAACCCATCACCCACACGCCTCCGATTGATGATATACCCCACAACTTCGGCCATGGATTGCTGACCCATCGCTCTTTCTTCTCCCAAAACTCCTTCAAACCCGATGCAGAGATGAAGTGGTAGTAGACCAATTACAGTAAGAACCCATAACTAGGGTTAAAATCAATTTCCAGTAAATTCAAACATCACAGTGATTTATAAATTCATCCACCATTTTTACCATACTTTCTGATGCATCACCTAACTCCATCAACAATTTCAAGCAACCCAATTACATAGATCAACAGGATTTGGCAAAAACCCAAATTTCACTAAAACCCCAATTACACATATTATACTCTACTAAAAATTGAAATTTTGATTTTGAAATTCCTAACTTTCAGTGATGATTCAAGATATAAGCTTGAATCAATATAAATTAACATTTGTTTTCAAACATTGATAAAAATTTGCTACTGTGTTATTTGTTTCCAGACAAATTTCAAAATCCAGTGACTTTGATCTTCTTTCTTTTTTTCTCAGTTTATACTTGAACTTGTCATTTAAAACTAGATGTTGTTTACCCAAATTAACTTGTTTAGGATCATAATTCACTAAGTGATTTGATAATAAGGTTTGGACTTGATTCATTTAAAATCTCTGTATCTAAAAATATCAGAGAGGAACAGTCTAACTAGCATGCATACTAACTCATTCATATACACAGGTAAATCACCAACTTATAAACATGCAAGCATTCATCATTTCAGAAGTTTATCAAGCAACAGATTAATTATCACTTAAACCTTTTTAAGTGGTAGTTTACTCACAGGTAAAAGAAATAAAGAACCCAGTTTTTTTTTATTAAAAAAAAAATAAGGTTTGCTCACAAGCATGGAAACAGAGAAGCAACTAACAACAGAGTTTAATATATGCATCAGATAAAAGAGGGTGAAGGATTGCTCACCTGGAGTTGCAGCAGAGATAAGAACAGAGACAGGCTTTTGATTTTTCTCATATTCTGAATTTTGATTTGCTTTTTGAATTCTTGGTTCTCTTTACTCCTTTGAAACTGTTTCCAGAAATACTTGGCAAAACTGAAGCCCCTCTCTCTTTATATTTTCTTTTTATAACCCTTTTATTTATTTCCAGGTCTTCAGTTTTTCTTCCAGACTTCTTTTCTTGCTTCCAAATCTGTTATGCTTGATCCTCTTTACATTGCTTCAAGTTTGTAACTTCCAGATTTGATTTTCGTATTGCAGTTTGAATTTGTTGAAGCTATTGAAAACTGCTCTTGTTCTTTTCTTATTTTTTTGTGCTGGTTTTCAGATTTTTATCAATTTTGTTTCTTTGGTGTTTGAATTTAAACTTGCTGGAAACCAATTTGAACTGAAGTTGAGTTGTTGAGATTTGAAATGCCAAATATTTGATTACTGATTTGTTCAGATTTGGTGAGATGTTTAATATGATTGCATATGGGAAAATGAAGAGTTTTTGAAATTTTTTTATCTTATTATTTTATTAAGGAAATGATGTTTTTATGCCACTTGTTAAAAACAATCTTAAGTTTTAAGATCTTGTTAATTCTTCCACTCCACCCTCATGTGCATGTATACTTCCTTATTTATATATTCACATTTAAAATTTTCAAAGACAAAAGATTTTTTTTATTTTTATATTTATATTTTCAAAACAAAATTTTATTTCAATTATTGCTTACACTTAATTTTTTTTTTTCATAATGTTCATATACTTATGTATTTTTACAATTTTCATTCATACATTTATTTATTTATTTATTTTGTACAACCTTTAAAAGGAAAGAAGAATGTAAAATTTTTGATTTCATATTAACAAAGGTCACATTTGTTTAGATAAGAGAATTAAATCCTAAAAATAAATCCTTTTCTGAAATTTATTATATCTTCCAAATAAAATTAATATTTTAGAAAACAACTATCTCTATCATTTTATTAATCTCAAGATTTTAAATTCTATTTTTATTCTTTAATACATTTTATTTTGAAACTCAATATTTATTTTATAAATCACTTATCCTTAAATTTCAAATGTAAATTTCTATTAATAATCAATTTTTTTTTACTTATTCTAGAAAATTTTCTAATTAAATCACAATTTATTTCCAAAAATTAATTTAATCGCCAATTTAAACTTGATAAATTTTCAGGAATGTTACATCGAATGTCATAGCGGGAAGAAATATATCTAAAAGTGGATGATCATACCCTAATGGTTGCAAACCACATAGTTGTAACGAGCCAAGAATTTTACGATTTTATAACGTAAATAACTAGAAAAAATTCTTGAAAGGTAAATAATAAAATTTTAAAGTAAAAATTTGATATTTGGAATGTGTTTATTTAATTGTAGTAATTGGTAAAATTTTATTGGAAAATATGAAAGTTGACTTATTTGTGAAATTTCAATTATAAATTTAATCAGTTTATTTGATGAAATTTAAATACTTTCGAAAACTGAATATTTTTATATAATAAAAATGTAAATCATTTTATGAGAATGATGTCGTAATTCATTTCGTAAAATTCGGACTTTTATAATTTCATTTATCTTATCTTGTGTGTTTTAGCAGCTTTTTCGTTAGCGAAAAATCGAGTTTATATAAATTGATCGAATCGCTGATATCTGTGTGCCATTCTATCCGCCTCGTCGTGTTGATCTCCGCAATATATTTATTTCTGTATTTTGAGGTCTGGTACGCGACGGAAACGGAAAATAACAGTGTCGTATCGGTACCGATATATGTGACTTTTTGTTTCCTTTGCCTTTTCAAACTTGAGATGTGCTGTCCAAACAATAATAAATTGCTTTAATAACTTTTCAGCTGAATTAAAGCTTGACCGCTATTACATCAATTTTTGCTTATATTCATTTTGCCTTTTACTGTCCATTCACGAAACTGGGTAAGTTCATTTTGTTCTTCTCCCTACATCTCTCTTCTTCCTTACATATATATTTTCTTTCATTCTCCTTTGGTTTTGTTACCATACTCCTCCCTATTTACCAAAACAAATCCTAACCACCCCATAGTAGCCACCACCTTTCACTGCCACGTTCAGTCAGCCCACACCAGCCTGTGAATCCGCCTCCTTCTTTGCTAAAAAAAACATATACATACATACACACACATATATAGTACATATGAAAGTATATATGCAGCCTTCTCCTTCACTTTGAAACCTGTACTACTTTCATCACCACATCTTCCTTGACCGACTACTTCTCATCTCCACCTCCGCCTTGTCGAATGACCACGTCTCCCCATGTGACTTGCCACCTCACCAATTTCCTCCCTCTGAACCCACCATCACATCACAAAGGCCACACCCATGGCAGCTTCCCACCTGCATCTTCATTGAAGCACTCCAACCTAGCACTAACCTGATCCGCAACCGACCCACCAAAAAAAGAGAAAAAAAACCATAGCCGAACCTTCCCTGACCCGAGTCGGACACCATGTAGCAGCCGAGCACACCAACTCCTCTCTGCGTGAATGAATATATTGATCTATTCCTTATATATATACTATGCATATTGGTTGCCATTTGAACCTTCCCTTTCTCTGTTCATACCTGGGATATATATATATATACATATATATATAATACATATACATATATATATATATAACTTATATACATGCACGGTGTGTATAGTTGATTTCACCTTATTTTGGTATGTAGTATATATATATATTTTAATCCATATATGTGATGAAGAATTGATTCCAATATTTTCAAAAGCCTACTGAGAAAAAAAATTATACACGTGACTATTGTACTTTTGATTGTGATATTGATAGGGCACGCGTACATGGAATACAGAGGAATGTTCATACGAGTGCCGTGTACAATATTACATATATATGGATCGGCAGCAGTTATCAATCTTTTGAATATAAGCTTATACATCTATAAAATATACTCTGTGTGTACATATACTTGCATCGGTAAGAAGTTATATATGTTGCAATTATAATTTGCCGATAAAGTAAAATATGATGCATATGTATACATATTTGTCCCATCGAATTTTCATGCTTATTCTGCTGCGTGTCGCAGCTACTTGAAGTGTCATGCCATGTTCGTGTCATGCCATGTTCGTGTCCATACCCGTATTAGTTGGCCTTCAAATTCCATTCTTCTCTAGACACAAAAGGTGAGCAATCACTCACGATTAACATTCTTATGCTCAATAAATCGATTTCAAAGGAAAGGACAATTTAAATGTACATAAAAATTATTGCCAGTTATTAACTGTCAAATACGATAAGTTGTTATTTAAAATTGATCATCGATATAAACTGAAACCATCATATGTTAACTGATTATTTTATAGAACTGTTATTATTATTACCGATCATATTTGCCAACAATTGTTATTTATTGTTCTAACTCTGCATGTTCCCTTAGTTTCAGAAATCATTATGGGTTGAAATGATACATACTCGAACGGACTTTAAAATAGGGAAAACACGTTATGGGTTGAAATGATAAACCCAAGCGGTTTCAGTTATTATTGTAATTTTGGGATTGCGGGTTTAATAATATAAATCCATAAAAATACAAACTATTACGAACTGAAATAACAAATATCCGCATCACTTGACCATAGGATAGAAAATTATATACGGACACCATTGGTCTATTTTTGAAAAATGATTTCCAAACATTTGAAAGGAATTGTATGAGTTTGATTTTGAAATGGGATAAGTATTCTAGTTTATTTTTGTAAATTTTATAACCTTAGAATATTGATTTTGGAAATATAAATATTATGAGTTTAATTTAAAAGTAAGTTGTAAAATTTTACTTATAGTTTTATTTTCTAAAATATTTAAATTAAGAATTTAAATAGATAAATAAAAAGTTTATCTTGTTTTAAATTTATATAAATTTTTTTGTTTAATATATATAATAACTTTTATTTTTGAAAGGGTTCATTTAGTTTATATTTAAAATTGATTTTCTGTTACTTTAATAAATAAAAGGTTGGAAAGATACAGTAGAATTTTTGTAACTTAAACCGGCTAATAATTGAATTTAAATAAAGGTTCATTTAGGAATAAATGATTTTTGGAAATGATTTATAACTTGTTTTAATAAATGGTGATCAAAGGAATACTTTAAGTTTTAAATAGAATTAAATTTGAATATTCGTTTGATAAAAATTTTGTGCTTGAAATTTTATTTAAATATTTATTAAGTAATTTTTATAAATGATCACGATGTGAAATAAGCGATTGGTTGTTAAAAAGACCGAGATCGGATATTGTCATACTCTTTGCCAATGCCGAAAACAACTTTAAAAACTGTGTACATGATGGAGACTCCAGAATGAAGAAGGATAGTTTGAAGAACGATTCTGTATGGTATTTACGGAGCCTGACTCCTATGATTCAGCTTAATGTGGCTAAAGCAGTAGCCACGCTGGGCCAAGTGAGGTCATTCCTCATATCGAGCAAAAAATTTCGAAACCATATCTATTACTTTTGTGATTTGATCTTGATGTGCATACCTTTGATTGGAATGTGTCTCGAGATGGGCGGTAGTAGCTGCTATGCATTACCACCAGTCCGGATCCGCAAAACGATAGAATCCTACCTTGGACATTGTCTCGCGTGCCTTGTCACATGCCTTATCGCGCCTTTTATGTGTTTGTTTTGTACCATACCTGTGGATTGCCCTCAGGGTAAACCTCCAGTTTACGGATTAGTGTACGGTACTGTATATACCATGGGAATATATAAAATGTGTTAAGGGGGACATGGATAAAGCCTTAACGCTTTTTTGATGCTTTACTTTACCGTATACATTATATATGTAGTGTATTGTACTATATATGTAGATAGTTTATCAGATCCTTAAAGGACGAAATCCCAACATTCCTTTAGGTTATATTGCATTTACTTGACATTTCACTTGGACTCGAATTTTCTGCATAAGAATGTTAATCCTGATTCAAGTGTTTTGTTTTCTTTACGCTTGGGTCAGCTTGAGTGTCATAGTTGAGATTCATCCTTTGGAGCTTGAGTTCGTTTGAAGATCTAGCTTATCTATTACGTCTTTCAGTTTATTTTTGTTATCTCTATAATATGTTCAGACTGGACATTTGCTTTGTACTTGAAACTTTTGTGTACTGGGATTTGTGATATATTTTGTTTCAGACTGTGTTGTTTCTGTAGTAGATTTATGAACTACCATTTATTTTATTCCGCTGTTATATTGTGAACTCTATGTATGTGATTCTATTATTGATTTAATTACTGTATATGCTAAGTTATGCCAAACAAATATATTAACAATCTGTTGTTTTGGACGACTCAAGTCTGACATGTGTAGATTATTATCGATTTGAATGGTTTAAAATAGCGGGTTGTTGCAGTTGGTATCAGAGATCTTGTTTTGGCAAACTTAGCATGTAGGGTGAAAACTCATTTGAGATAGGGCATTAATACCCTGGAATGAGTTGAAGTTCAGAATTATGTTTGTTCGTATTAATTTCAGAATTATATCCATTCATGCTTGAAATTCTAGGTTGGAACTCTCTTTAATTTGGATTTCTTATGAATTTTGAAACTGGATCCTTGTTCTAAAATCAGAATTCTTGTTTTCATGATGAGTAACCGTAGTTATGTCCATGGTAGGGGTTGAGGAAATGCTTCTGTACCACCAGTTGCCTCTACACCACCTGTTGTTGCACCTGTTCCGCCTATTCAGCATGTTAGGTTCACCCAGCTTTGTAAGGAGTATTCTCAGCTTGGTGGCACCAAGTTTATTAGAGCTGAGAGCACTATTGAGACTCAACAATGGCTGAAAAGTCTTGAGAGGGTCTTCACTGGACTTGAAATCACCAATGCCTAGATGCATCATCCAACTACTTGGTAGTTACAGGAGTTTACCCAGGATTGGTGGGAATCTGTTACCACTCAGACTACTAAGGCTAATATCACTTGGCAGTAGTTCAGGTGAGTTTCTTAGTTGTCCTTCCTTACTTATTTCTATCGAATCGATATCATTGGAATTTATCACCTTTATCTTTGCCTTATCTTAGATCTCTTATTTTTAGGGATGCTTTTGTGGCAAAATGGATGCCCGAAACAGAGAAATCTCAGTTGTATAGGGAATTTATGGATCTTGAGCAAGGGGACATGACTTTTGCTAAGTATGAAAGGTAGTTCAATGAGCTTTCCAAGTTTGGCCCCTGTGTGATTGACATTCGACTCATGGAGAATGAGAAGTTCATTCATGAAGCTCATCTAGAGTATTATGACCACTTGATTAGTCATGTCCATGTCACCTTCGCTTCTCTGATGGATAAGGCCACCAGATTTGATAATCCTACTTTAAAGGTAAGCAGGAAATTTTCGCATCTCAGGGCACTTCCAGTGGTTCTAAGAAAAGGAACCTTGGCTTCCAGCAGCAGAAGAAGAAGTGGCACGATACTCATAGTATTGGGTCTGTTCCTCAGAAGCGATCTCTTGACCTTTCTTCTACCACTTGTTTCAAGTATGACCAGCAGGGTCACTATGCCAACAGTTGTCTATCTCTTGCCGGTTTCGCTATCCCTCCACCTCAGGCCACCGGAAACAAACTTTGCCACCTTTGTCTCCAACCTGGTCATTTCAAGAATAACTGCCCCACGTAGCAGAGAGGCAAGACTTCTAGAGTCTTTGCCATGACTTCTTCCACCCCTCCTTCTCCCCCTCCTACAAGTGATAATCATGGTACTCTTCAAAGTTCTTTTTCTTTGCATGACTATCCTATTCTTGTTTTATTTGATAACGGTGTGTCCCAATGTTTTAAATCTGCTGACCTTTGTAATAAATTTGAGCATATCTTACAACCTCAATTGGCGACTTCATCATTATGCATGATTAATCCCATCAGCGGTCCCGCCAATCTTAGTATGATTTGTAAAGGAGTGAAACTCCTTTACAAGAAGCATCGATTCACCGAAGATTTCTATGCTTTGGGTTTCGATGCTTTTGACATTTTACATGGAGGTGATTGGTTAAAGCATTATGATGCGGTCATTTCTTGTAAGGCCCGAACTGTCTCCTTAGTCAGTGAACTAGGCAAACCTTTGGTTATCGAGTGTCAAATGCCTCAGGATTCCGCAAGCAGCTTTATCTTTTCTCTTGAAGCCCATCCTAGTGAACTAACTCCACCCCGATAGTCAAGGATTATCTTAATGTTTTTCGTGTAGTCACTTCTTATCTCCCTAAGAGGGAAATTGAATTCCACATTGATCTTATTCCTGGTGCTCGACCCATTGTTCTCCCTCCCAGACGAATGGCATCCAAAGAGAAAGTTGAGTTAAGGAAGAAGATTGAGGATTTATTCTCCAAAGGTTTGATTAGACAAAGTTTTTCTAAATGGGGAGATGCTGTGGCCTTTGTCACCAAGTCCGATGGTTCATGGAGGATATGTGTGGATTATGGAGAGCTGAACAGGCTTACTCTCAAAAACTGATATCCGATGCCTCGTATCACTGATATGTTTGATCTGCTCTATGGAGCTAAAGTATTATCTCAACTTGATCTTGCTACCATTTTCCACCAACTTCATGTAGCTGGGGAGGGCATTCCCAAGACTGCCTTCTGAACAGAGAATGGCTTCTATGAATGGTTAGTCATGCCTTTTGGATTAAACAATGCTCCTGCCTTCTTTGTCGATTTTATGAATCGCATTTTCCACGATGTCCTCAATAAGTTTGTTCTGGTTTTCATTGGTGACATCCTCGTCTTTATAAAGTCACAGAAGGAGCATAGGGAATGTTTGGATCATGTTCTCAAAACTCTTAGGAGTCATCAGTTGAAAGAAATTTTTTCTAAATAACATTTTTGGAGAGATGAAGTCCGATTCCATAGGCATATTGTTTTGGAGAATGGAGTCTCGGTTGAACCGGTTATGGTCGTCGCGATTAATGTAAGTCTACCCACCTTTCTCTTTTGAGTTCATTCATCACATCTATCATTTGGACTTATCCGCTTTATCCTAATTCTAGGATTTGGAGAAACCTAAGACTCCGATCGATATTCGTAGCTTTCTAGGCCTTGCTGGTTATTATCGAAGCGAACTTTTCTCGTATAGCCACACTTCTCACTACTTTGACTCGTAAGAAGGCCAAGTTTAATTTGGATGAGAAGGGTGAAGCCACATTCAATGAGTTGAAGCAAAAGCTTACCTTTTGCTCCTATTCTCACTATTCCAAATGGATATGAGGGATTTTCGGTTTATACCGACGCTAGTGAGAGGGATTGGGTGATGTGTTGATGCAAGATGGGAAGGCATAGATTATGC
The DNA here is from genome assembly GCA_030765085.1 of Allium cepa. NCBI lineage: Eukaryota > Viridiplantae > Streptophyta > Magnoliopsida > Asparagales > Amaryllidaceae > Allium > Allium cepa. The sequence goes on along the minus strand of CM060931.1, from coordinate 747,580,860 downwards.
TAGTCGTCAGTTGAAGCCCCACGAAGCTAACTATGCAACCCTAATTTAGAGCTATTTGTTGTTGTGTTTTCTTTGAAGTTGTGGAGGTTTCACCTTTTGGGAACCAAGTTTGAGCTTTTCACTGACCAACACACTCTTAAGTATATCTTCATCCAGAAGGATTTAAACCAGAGGCAAGTTCGGTGGCTTGAATTCTTAGCATCTTATGATCTTGACATCAATTATACCTTTGGGAAAACAAATGTTGTGGCCGAAGCTTTGATTCGGAAAAAGGCCCTGATGCGTTAGATTTTGGTTACTCCATCTCTTATGGATCGGATTGCTGTGAAGCATGATGCAGATGTGATGCTTAGGCTTATGAAGGTGAATATTCAGAATAAAGAAGGTGATAATCAGAATAATTTAGGAGCATAGATTGATCAGAATGGAGTTTTGAGGATGAATGGATGGATTTGCATTCCGAATGTTGATAGTTTGAGGCAAGAAGTTTTTAGGGAGAATCATCGGTCCAGATTCTCCATACATCCTGGTGTTGTGAAGATGTTTCAGGATACGAAGAAATTGTATTGGTCGAATGGTATGAAGCAAGATATTTCTAACTTTGTTAGCAGATGTGCCACTTGTCAACAGGTTAAGGCTGATCACCAGAAGATTGCTGGATTGCTACAACCCCTTTAAATTCCCATTTGGAAGTGGAATCAGGTCTATATAGATTTTATCGATGGTCTGCCGAGGACTAGAAGGGGTAACGAGAGTATTTGGATAGTTGTCAATCGATTGACCAAGTCCGCTTATTTCATAACGGTCATGTCACGACCCGTCTTCCACTATCCCAGAAAGACGCATCATGAATTAAGAAAGAAAGGGATAGAGAATAGAAAGATAGAGAAGAAAGAAGAACAACATCAGAATGTCAACAGCGGAACGAAAAAATTATATAAATCACATAAATATTACATAGTATCTTGTACATCAGAGTTACATAGCTTATACAACACATACTAGACAGTTATAAACACCTGTCTAGTTATTACAACTCAATACAATACAGAGAAACTACTCAGAGAAACCAACACAGCGGAATACTAGATAACTGCAACGCAGAAGCCTCCTGCTCCATTTGCTCCTCCATAATTCGTCAAAGCTAACCTGAATCCCTTGGCTACTCATAAAAATTTGAGTACCCAAGAGTTTAAGAAAAACAGAATAAACTCCGGGTCAGACATGGGTCTGGTGTGAGTAACAGGTTAAAGTTGCTTAACTTTTGAAAAACCTTTGAAAAGAAAGGTATCACGTAAGACTTCCCACACATAAACATGGAAAAGTTTTTACCTTACGCTAACCAAAACATTTGATAGGAAATCCGGTGATATTATAATAGGTCTAGGGTTTTCAAGTAAATAGAAAATAGCCGAAATTGTTACATCTATTAAATTCCAGCTACTAGCCACAAAAGTGGGTAATACAATCAAAACCGTTGGCACTTATTGGATTTTGGATTCCATAAAATGGCAGGGCTACCGGGGTACCGTCCGTCATAGTACGTGGCCTAGATCAACGTATCGAGGATTACTCCTAATCCCCAACAACACAAGGCTGGAACCATCCCTTACTGGACAGTCCCGAACAAGACAACCCCAGCAGTTGTCGCGACCAACTGCCCACACAGCCTAATAAAAAGGGACCTCTAGACAGGGGAAAATCTCGTCCTACTTGGGCATGACCCACTTAACCTTGCTGCACCTCCCCTGTTTTAGCCATTCCCCGTTGATGAGGCTTGAGGCTACGATTACCTTTATAGAACACATTTCTTAGAATGCTCATCGTCCACCTGACCATGTTTTGAAAGAATTCAATCCATACAAGTTCGTTCTGGGTTCGAACGAAACCGAAGGCATTATCTCGTTACAGTCATTTTGGAATCACCTCGGAGTAAACGACGATAACCCTTGCACTCTGAATCTTCATCTTCACTTGAGATTCACGACCTATCGTTAATTTGGATCGATGTGGTTTTCGGATATCCAAATCTGGAAACCCAATCCCGGTCTCATCGAATCCAAAACGTATCTTTTAAGGCCAAGTTGTTTAAAATTTAAAACAATTCAATTTAATTATCTATATGCACACAGATAGATAATTCACATCATCACAATAAATAATCAACGTTATCATCATAAACAGATAATCCACATTATCATTATAAACAGATAATCCATATTATCTTCACAATGCAACCAAGCATTCATATCACGCAGCATTACATCTCATATCTGAGATCACAAACAATTCAAGGCAATCAATATTATTCATCCATACATAAGCAATGATTTAATAATCACACCATCTATAATTAATTTAAAATAAATTTAAATTAATTACTTGAATCTCTAATTAATTTAAAGTAAAGTAAATTAATTACTTCATCTTTAATTGACTTAAAATAAATTAAATTAATTACTTCATCATTATAAATCTTGTTACATAACCATTAATTAATTACAAATCAATTAATTAATTATCCTCAAATTAATCACCTTAATTAATCACCCTTGATTAATTATCCTTTAATTACATTCAAGTAATTATCTTTAATTAATTTCACAAATTAATAATCCTTAACCACAGTAATTAACCTTTAATTACTTCATTAATTAATTAACTATCATTAATTATATTAATCCTTAATTAATTACATTAATTTATTACTTGAATCACTTGTCATTGGTTAATTAATCTTAATTAATCAACCTTAATTACATCATTAATTATATTAATTAATGATCCTTAATTACATTTTTAATTAATTACTTCATTTAAATTAATTACATTATGTAATTAATCTTAATTAAACCAAAATTATCAGTCACTCTTAATTAATCACATTCATTAATTAACTGCCCTTAATTACTTTGTTAAATAAATTAATTACTCCTTAATCAATTTCTTAATTAATCCCTTGATTAATTCACAAAGTAACTAAACTCAAATTACTTTTATTAATACATCATCATTCAATTAATTACATCCAGTAATTATCTATTAATTACTTCCTTATGTAATTATACTTTATTAATTACATTAAGTAATTATTTATCAAACCATCCATCGATTGTTCTAAATTAATTAAACTTAATTAATTAACTTAAACTAATCATATAAACTTAATTAATTACAATGAGTAATTAATTCCTTAATTACTTTCATTAAGTAATTACACTTAAACAATTCCATAAATGATTATCCTTAATTAATTTCTAATTAATTATCAAAATTAATCACATTAATTAATTATTAAATAATCTTAAGTTAATGACCTTCATTAACTATTAACAATTCTTTAATTACTTTTCTTAAGTAATTAGCTTAAATTAATTATTATTAATTACAAATTTAATTAATCTTAATTACTTAACTTAACCTTAATTAATTTATTCAAACCCTTAATTCAATAAATAAATAAATAAACAAATTATCCTATTTAAATTACCTTACTAATATAATGAATCGCAATTCACTAAATCTTTGATTTACTTTAAAATAAAAATATTTCTTATTAATGATTACATTATCATTAACAAAGCAATTTAAAACAATTTACTTTTAAATTTACTTTCAAATTTTATTTTAAATTTAAGATTTAAAATGAAATCAAACTTAACTTTAACAAAGTTTAAAAAAACATTTTAAAAACCTTTTAAAACTCATGCTAAAGAATTACTTATTTTATAAAAAAAGTTTAAAAGGATTTAAAACCAAATTCATTTTAAATACAATCCATATTTAAAATATATTTCGACATCCAAAGTTGTTCAAAACATTTTAAAATTTAAAACTTCCTTTATTCCAAAACTATGATTCAAATTTAGATTTTGAATCAGATTTAAACTTAGATTTAAAACCTATTTCATTTTAAACTTCATTTTTAAAACCAAACTATTTAAACATTTTAAGGTTGTTAAAATAATTCAAATTTTAAAACCCTTATTTTATTTTCAAACTAGATTCAACTAAACTTCAATCCAGACATAAGCTTTGATTTAAACTTAGTTTAAATCTCTACTTACATTTTAAATTTCAGTTTAAATTTTGAAAACATTTACAGGTTAAAACCTGTAACAAAAATACTAACCCGAGCCATCATTAATTAACTTAGCCCAAAACCATACTACTTCGAGTCAAATACTAGAATCACCTGAGAGTTACTCGAGACCAAACATCATCAGACCCAAACCAACCTTCACCAGAAAACAATCACACCGTGCACATGCACGGTGTTTCTGACCACCTCCGGTCACCACTAAGACCTCGAGCACGTCGACGATCAATCCTGAAACCCATCACGATCATCATGATCTACCATCCACTCGAAATCAAATTCGAGTGTGCCAAATCCAAAACCTGGAAACACACTAGAACACCACCACCAAGCCTGAAAACTGCTTGTTTCCTTAACTCCAACCACCGTGTCGACTGCAACTCTGGCTACGACTACGTCAATGCTCCAGCTAACAATAACTTGAATCCCGACGCACTCGATCCACTGGGAAGAACGAGATGATCAAAAACTCATACCATGCCAAAACTAGGTTTACAAAACAAAACCCAACACCACAACCTCCACATTGATTTGCCACCACTTCCACCATTTTTCCCATCATCACTGATCACCCTTCCATCACCAGAAGAAATCCCGACCTTCCAGACAATCAAGATTAACAGAGACACTCAAATTTCTATTTTCTGGTTAAACCAAAAATGCTATCAAATCTTTTTACTAATACTGATTTTATTTTTAAAAATCAAATTTTAGTTTAAGTATTTAATTCATATACCTGAATCAAAGAATCTTGACAATTTATTTTGACTTATTTTAAGTTTGCTGATGCTTATTTATTTCCAGAGGAAATACAAATTAGTTTAACTTAACCAGATTTTTAAACTTAAAACTATGATACAACAAACATAATTTGTCCAATACTTAAGTCTTAACAAAGGTTGAATTAATAGCAAGTGAATTTTGATTTGATCTTGAGCCTGGAACAAAGTACAACAGCATACACATACCACTATACATTCATACAGAAACATGCACTTGTATATATTCACATAGCAGACTTATTTCAGATAAAATCAAGCAACCAGATTGAACTTATAATTTTTAAAGATGTTGTTACTCACAGGTTTGAAGAATGCAGACAGAGCACCAATTTTTGAAAAGCTTTTGAAACTGAGAAAACTTGAGTGCCTTATCCTCTTTGATTTTGATTTAAAACTTGAGTTACAGATGGCTTTGATTTGCATGCAGGCTTGAACAGATTGAAGAAGAAAGAAATGCAGGCTGGTTTTGATTCTAGAAAATGCTGACAGGCTTTGCATGCTTTTGAAAATGGATTTTATAGGTTTGCATGTTTGAAACAGTTACAAGGTTTTAGATTTATAATTGAGGAGGACGTTGAAAATGAATTGCAGGCAATGGTTTCTTGTTTGAGGAGTTTGATATTGGAAATGAAATTACAGGCTTCAGATTTTTGGTTTGAGGAGGCATTTCAGATTTTGATCTGAATTTAATTTTGGTTTTTGGAGAGTTTAAAAAATGATTTGTTTCAGCTGAAATTTTATCTTAACTTTGAAAAATGAAGATTAGAAAAGAATGAGGATGAAGAAAACATGTTTATATAAGTTAAAATGATATATTTAAAAAAATAAAAGAAAAAAATATAAAAACAATATGACACTTGTCATTAAAATAGTTTATTATTTAACACTTGTCTCTTATTCCACTTAATATGTTAGCATATGTCTTATAAGTAATTTTATTTGTTAAGTAATTTTATTTGTTTTTTTTAATTTAAAAGTAAATAAAACCCTTTTCTTTATTTATTAAGTACTTATTTATATATAAATTGTTTTAAAGAAACAAAACTAATTATATTTATAAATAAAAATTTATACATATATTTTAAAATCCAAAACAATTTAAAATATCTATCTTTGAATTTCAAAACTTTAAATTCAAATTCAAACCAAAGTCAAAAGTCAAATTTTAAAATCAAGTTTTATATATATATATATATATATATATATATAACTACACAAAATTCAAATTGAAATAACAATTCTATTTTTATTGAAAATCTATTTATTATTTATATAAAACAATTTATTATATTTATTATTTGAAGATAACACATTTATCGATTTTAAATAATTTATAAAAGAGATTATAAATGACTTATTACTTATCTTCTTATATGAATTAATGTTTAATATGTAAATTGTATTTTAAACTTATATATATTTCAAATCATATTTATCAAGCTGTATTTAAAAAGAAAATAGAGCAAAATTTATACTTAAGCTAAAATATATTTTAAACAATTTAACATTTTCCTTAAGTATTTTAAATTATACAGTTTATTTATTAACTAACTTTGAAAAGTTATATATTAAATAGTTCATAATTTCTAAATTACCAAAAATATATTAGAATTTTAAAAACAAGATTTTATTTGTTAAATTTAAAACAAAGCTTATCTATTTACAATATATACATATATATATACATTATAGATAGAAAACATTTTATTAGCTTTTTGAAAGATGAAATCTTCTAATTAAATATTTATTTAATTAGATTATTAAATTAAATTCAAATTTATTACAAAGATTATCAAATCAATTTAATTTTTAATACAGATTATTAAATTGATATTGCTCAAAATTCCGGAATATCACATTCCTCCCCCTTAAAAGAATTTCGTCCCCGAAATTTAAAAGCAAAGGTAATTTAATAACCCATCAAAGATTTTAAATTTTAAATCACAAGCATATATCAATCATATGCTAACAACCATAGCAACCAATTCATCCAATCAAACCAATTTAACTATCCAAACAAAATTCTAGATAGAATTTTCTAGCGTTTCCCAGGTATACATACCGGAATACTTGCTCTACAGAATCCAAACAATCAAAACTACGAAGCTACAGAGCTCCTACCCATCTAGATCTACAAATCTAAACATGATATCAGACTACAGATGAGTCTGACTCAACAACCAAACCTTCCTGAACAGCTGGTTCCACAACCAGAGATACACGTACTCCCCCAGAGGTACGTGAAACACATCGTATCCCAGTTATCCAAACTGGCAATTCAACTCCTTAAAACCAAACACCAATTCAACCAAAACAAAGAAGAGATCCAAAACACCTCGGAGCTAGCTTACCAGACTTACCAAAACTTATAGTTCCCTGGATCGGAGAAAAACTTATCCAAAACCAAATCTCCGATTCCGGAATCCAAATTCCTTCGTCTCTTATCCTCAAAATCTTCCGAAGATCTTGGGCTGCCTACATCCTTCCTGATCAGCTCAACCCTTGCTGATACCTCAAGAAACAAACTGGATCAGAAAAAGCCCATCAAAATGATCCTCTCAAGATCAACCATCAACCAAGAACACAACTCTACTCCACAAACAACAAAAGACTGAACTTACTTCTTCTATCCGAAAATGACAAAACGGATGCACTCCCAAACTGCTTCCGCTGCACAACTCTGATCTCGAATAGAAGAAAATGCTTATGAAGAACACGAGCACTGAATGGACAACATATTCCAGAAATATGGTCAACAGATCCATAAAGAAAACTCGGAAATTCTACCAATCCTGAGCTGCTTCACCAAACCCTATCTCAAGGAACCATCCTACAACTAGCTGAACCACCGAAATTACTCCTGGAATCCAGTCGATAAGAAAACTCAATCTCCAGATACAGACAAACCTATGACTTCTCAGAAGTCATCCAGAAAAATCTTCAATAACTCAAAAGAACACTCAAACTATCGCAGGTCTCTTTTGCGATCAACCAAGCCTAATATCCAAAGAAACCGTTCTCTCTTTACTAATCAGAACAGCTTACGCTTATCTAGCCAATCCATCAAAGAAATGGATCCACTCTGCTGCTTCTGAACTCCACCTCTAAAAAAACTACTAAACTATAAGTTCTCCTGGACAGCACACAGAACACTCTGAGTTGCAGTGCTGATACAGATGCCAAAGACTTCCTAACCAAAGCTCCTCGAGAAACTCGGCCTCAAAGCCAAACAAAAACAACCAGCTGAACTTAGCCACAACACCGAAGCAGACACACTTCCTAAAACTCGCTTCAAAAGAAAACATCTTAGGATACATCCATAGTCATTATGTCTCATCACGCAGCTACTACTTCCTGAGGTATCGAGATACCATCACTCACTTCTGCCAACTAACAGATCCTAACTTTCACTTATCCCAACTGCACTTCAAAGATGGACTCCGAACCTTAACAGGTTTCCTTCAGAGATTGATGAAATCCTTTCACCACAGCAAAGCTCACCCGAGATGGTATTAGGACTATAGTCTCGACAGATACACTTCCAATCTCAAACATTCAAACTCCAACCAATGGTAGTAGTCGTGTTACACAAACCACTACTTTATCTACCTTTATAACCTATATTGGAAAACCCGAACAGGTAACCCAACAAATAGGTAGAATAAATATATATACCAAAATTACAAATACGCTCTCTCAAGGAAGAAACACTCCAAAGCCTAGGTATTCACTCAACCTAACGCTCTGATACCAACTGTCACGACCCGTCTTCCACTATCCCAGAAAGATGCATCATAATTAAGAAAGAAAGGGATAGAGAATAAAAAGATAGAGAAGAAAGAAGAAAAACATCAGAATCTCTACAGCGGAACGAATAAATTATATAAATCACATAAACATTACATAGTATCGTATACATCAGAGTTACACAGCTTATACAACACATATTAGACAGTTGTAAACACCTGTCTAGTTATTACAACTCAATACAATACAGAGAAACTGCTCAAAGAAACCAACACAGCGGAATACTAGATAACTACAACGCAGAAGTCTCCTGCTTCGTTTGCTCCTCCACAATTCGTCAAAGCTAACCTGAATCTCTTGGCTACTCGTAAAAATTTGAGTACCCAAGAGTCTAAGAAAAACAGAATAAACTCCGGGCCAGACATGGGTCTGGTGTGAGTAACCGGTTAAAGTTGCTTAACTTTTGAAAAACCTTTGAAAAGAAAGGTATCGCGTAAGACTTCCCACACATAAACATGGAAAAGTTTTTACATTACGCTAACCAAAACATTTGACAGGAAATCCAGTGATATTATAATAGGTCTAAGGTTTACAAGTAAATAGAAAATAGCTGAAATTGTTACATCTATTAAATTTCAGCTACTAGCCACAAAAGTGGGTAATACAATCAAAACCGTTGGCACTTATTGGATTTTGGATTCCATACAATGGCAGGGCTACTAGGGTATCTCCCGTCACAGTACATGGCCTAGATCAACGTACCAAGGATTACTCCCAATCCCCTGCAACACAAGGCCGGAACCATCCCTTACTGGACAGTCTCGAACAAGACAACCCTGCAGTTGTCGCGACCAACTGCCTACACGGCCGAATAAAAAGGGACCTCTAGACAGGGGAAAATCTCGTCCTACTTGGGCATGACCCACTTAACCTTGCTGCACCTCCCCTGTTTTAGTCATTCCCGGTTGATGAGGCTTGAGGCTACGATTACCGTTATAGAACACATTTCTTAGAATGCTCATCGTCCACCTGACGATGTTCTGAAAGCATTCAATCCATACAAGTTCGTTCCGGGTTCGAACGAATCCGAAGGCATTATCTCGTTACACTCATTTTGGAATCACCCTCAGAGTTAACGACGATAACCATTGCACTTTGAATCTTCATCTTCACTTGAGATTCGCGACCTATCGTTAATTTGGATCGATGTGGTTTCCCGATATCCAAATCTGGAAATCCGATCCCGGTCACATCGAATCCAAAACGTATCTTTTAAGGCCGAGTTGTTTAAAATTTAAAACAATTCAATTTAATTACCTATATGCATACAGATAGATTTTTCACATCATCACAATAGATAATCAACATTATCATCATAAATAGATAATCCACATTATCATTATAAACAGATAATCCATATTATCTTCACAATGCAACCAAAGCATTCATATCACACAACATTACTAATCTCATATCTGAGATCACAAACAATTCAAGGCAATCAATATTATTCATCCATACATAAGCAATGATTTAATAATCACACCATCTATAATTAATTTAAAATGAATTTAAATTAATTGCTTGAATCTCTAATTAATTTAAAGTAAAGTAAATTAATTACTTCATCTTTAATTAATTTAAAATAAATTAAATTAATTACTTCATCATTATAAATCTTGCTTACATAACCATTTATTAATTACAAATAAATTAATTAATTATCCTCAAATTAATCACCTTAATTAATGACCCTTGATTAATTATCCTTTAATTAAATTCAAGTAATTATCTTTAATTAATTTCACAAATTAATTATCCTTAACCAAAAACAGTAATTAACCTTTAATTACTTCATTAATTAATTCACTATAATTAATTACATTAATCCTTAATTAATTACATTAATTAATTACTTTAATCGCTTATCATTGGTTAATTAATCTTAATTAATCAACCTTAATTAAAGATCCTTAATTACATTAATTAATGATCCTTAATTACACTTTTAATTAATTACTTCATTTAAATTAATTACATTAAGTAATTAATCTTAATTAAACCAAAATTATCAATCACCTTGATTAATCACATTCAGTAATTAACTACCCTTAATTACTTTATTAAATAAATTAATTACTCCTTAATCAATTTCTTAATTAATCCCTTGATTAATTCACAAAGTAATTAAACTCAAATTACTTCCATTAATACATCATCATTCAATTAATTACATCCAGTAATTATCTATTAATAACTTCCTTAAGTAATTATACTTTATTAATTACATTAAGTAATTATTTATCAAACCATCCATTGATTATCCTAAATTAATTAAACTTAATTAATTAACTTAAACTAATCAAATTAACTTAATTAATTACAATTAGTAATTAATTCCTTAATTACTTTCAGTAAATTACACTTAAACAATTCATAAATGATTATCCTTAATTAATCTAATTAATTATCAAAATTAATCACATTAATTAATTATTAAATAATCTTAAGTTAATGACCTTCATTAACTATTAACAATTATTTAATTAATTTTCTTATGTAATTAACTTAAATTAATTATTATTAATTACAAATTTAATTAATCTTAATTACTTAACTTAACGTTAGTTAATTTATTCAAACCCTTATTAATTAAATAAATAAATTAATTATCTTATTTAAATTACCTTACTAATTTAGTGAATCGCAATTCATTAAATCTTTGATTTACTTTAAAATAAAAACATTTCTTATTAATGATTATATTATCATTAACAAAGTAATTTAAACCAATTTACTTTTAAATTTACTTTCAAATTTTATTTTAAATTTAAGATTTAAAATGAAATCAAACTTAACTTTAACAAAGTTTAAAAAACATTTTAAAAACCTTTTAAAACTTATGCTAAAGAATTACTTATTTTATAAAAGAAGTTTAAAAGGATTTAAAACCAAATTCATTTTAAATACAATCCATATTTAAAATATATTTCAACATCCAAAGTTGTTTAAAACATTTTAAATTTTAAAACTTCCTTTATTTCAAAACTATGATTCAAATTTAGATTTTGAATCAGATTTAAACTTAGATTTAAAACCCATTTACGTTTTAAACTTCATTTTTAAAACCAAACTATTTAAACATTTTAAGGTTGTTAAAATAAAACTTGAATCCAGGCATAAGCTTTGATTTAAACTTAGTTTAAATCTCTACTTACATTTTAAATTTCAGTTTAAAATTTTAAAAACACTTACAGGTTAAAACCTGTAACAAAAATACTAACCCGAGCCATCATTAATTAACTTCGAGCCCAAAACCAAACTACTTCGAGTCAAATACTCAAATCGCCCGAGAGTTACTTGAGACCAAACATCATCAGACCCAAACCAACCTTCGCCAGAAAACAATCACACCGTGCACATGTACGGTGTTTCTGACCACCTCCGGTCACCACCAAGACCTCGAGCACGTCGACGATCAATCCCGAAACCCATCACGATCATCATAATCTCACCATCCACGAAATCAAATTCGAGTGTGCCAAATCCAAAACCTAGAAACACACTGGAACACCACCACCAAACCTGAAAACTGCTCGTTTCCTTAACTCCAACCATCGTGTCGACTGCAACTCCGGCTACGACTACGTCAATGCTCCAGCTAACAATAACTTGAATCCCGACGCACTCGATCCACTAGGAAGAACGAGATGATCAAAAACTCATACCATGCCAAAACTAGGTTTACAGAACAAAACCCAACACCACAACCTCCACATTGATTTTCCACCACTTCCACCATTTTTCCCATCATCACTGATCACCCTTCCATCACCAGAAGAAATCCCGACCTTCCAGACAATCAAGATCAACAGAGACACTCAAATTTTTATTTTCTGGTTAAACAGGAAATGCTATCAAATCTTTTTACTAAAAAGAGTGATTTTATTTTTAAAAATCAAATTTTAGTTTAAGTATTTAATTCATATACCTGAATCAAAGAATCTTGACAATTTATTTTGACTTATTTGAAGTTTGATGATGTTTCTTTATTTCTGGAGGAAATACAAATTAGTTTAACTTACCCAGATTTTTAAACTTAAAACTATGATACAACAAACATAATTTGTCCAATACTTAAGTCTTAACAAAGGTTGAATTAATAGCAAGTGAATTTTGATTTGATCTTGAGCCTGGAACAAAGTACAACAACATACACATACCACTGTACATTCATACAGAAACATGCACTTGTATATATTCACATAACAGGCTTATTTCAGATAAAATCAAGCAACCAGATTCAACTTATAATTTTTAAAGATGTTGTTACTCACAGGTTTGAAGAATGCAGACAAAGCACCAATTTTTGAAAAGCTTTTGAAACTGAGAAAACTTGAGTGCCTTATCCTCTTTGATTTTGATTTAAAACTTGAGTTATAGATGGCTTTGATTTGCATGCAGGCTTGAACATATTAAAGAAGAAAGAAATGCAGGCTGGTTTTGATTCTAGAAAATGCTGACAGGCTTTGCATGCTTTTGAAAATGGATTTTACAGGTTTGCATGTTTGAAATAGTTATAGGGTTTTAGATTTATAATTGAGGAGGACGTTGAAAATGAATTGCAGGCAATGGTTTCTTGTTTGAGGAGTTTGATATTGGAAATGAAATTACAGGCTTTAGATTTTTGGTTTGAGGAGGCATTTCAGATTTTGATCTGAATTTAATTTTGGTTTTTGGAGAGTTTAGAAACTAATTTGTTTCGGCTAAAATTTTATCTTAACTTTGAAAAATGAAGATTATAAAAGAATGAGGATGAAGAAAACATGTTCATATAAGTTAAAATGATATATTTAAAAAAATAAAAGAAAAAATAATATAAAAACAATATGACACTTGTCATTAAAATAGTTTATTATTTAACACTTGTCTCTTATACCACTTAATATGTTAACATATGTCTTATAAGTAATTTTATTTGTTTTTTTTTAATTTAAAAGTAAATAAAACCCTTTTCTTTATTTATTAAGTACTTATTTATTTATAAATTGTTTTAAAGAAACAAAACTAATTATATTTAAAAATAAAAGTTTATACATATATTTTAAAATCCAAAACAATTTAAAATATCTATCTTTGAATTTCAAAATTTTAAATTCAAATTCAAACCAAAGTCAAAAGTCAAATTTTAAAATCAAGTTATATATATATAACTACACAAAATTCAAACTGAAATAACAATTCTATTTTTATTAAAAATCTATTTATTATTTATATAAAACAATATATTATATTTATTATTTGAAGATAACACATTTATCAATTTTAAATAATTTATAAAAGAGATTATAAATTACTTATTACTTATCTTCTTATATGAAAGAACGTTTAATATGTAAATTGTATTTTAAACTTATATATATATTTCAAATCATATTTATCAAGCTATATTTAAAAACAAAATAAAGAAAAATTTAAACTTAAGCTAAAATATATTTCAAACAATTTAACATTTTCCTTAAGTATTTTAAATTATACAGTTTATTTATTAACTAACTTTGAAAAGTTATATATTAAATAGATCATAATTTCCAAATTACCAAAAATATATTAGAATTTTAAAAACAAGATTTTATTTGTTAACTTTAAAACAAAGCTTATCTATTTACAATATATACATATATATATACACACATTATAGATAGAAAACATTTTATTAGCTTTTTGAAAGATGAAATCTACTAATTAAATATTTATTTAATTAGATTATTAAATTAAATTCAAATTTTATTACAAATATTATCAAATCAATTTTATTTTTAATACAGATTATTAAATTGATATTGCTTAAATTTTCGGAATATCACAGGTCAAGTCAAATCGAACTGCTTCGGGCTTAGCTGAGATCTATATGCGAGAGATTGTCCGTCTCCATGGTATTCCTTCCAGCATTGTTTGTGATCGTGACCCTATCTTTACCACCAAGTTCTGGAAAGCTTTTCAGGAAGCCTTAGGTACTTATTTGAACCTCGGTATGGCTTATCATCCTCAGACTGATGGTCAGACGGAAAGAGTGAATCAGATTCTGGAGGATCTCCTTCGTGCTTGTGTTTTTTATTATGGAGGATCTTGGGAAGATTATCTCTAGCTTGTTGAATTCACCTATAATAACAGTTATCAAGTATAATCCTAACTTTGAATTTGAATCATCTTAAGCTTAATCAATCTATTTATCTCAATCTTTTGGAATCAGGCAAGTATCGAGACGTCTCCATTTGCCATCACCTAGTTCTCAGACCTGATATGATTCTAGAAGCACCTGAGAAGTTTGAGGAGATTAGGAGTAAGACGAGGATATCTCAAGATATGCAGAAAAAGTATGCAGATAGGCATAGAAGAGATTTGGACTTTTCAGTGAGCGATCAGGTCTTTGTTAAGATCTCACCACTGAAGAATGTGATTTGATTTGACCGAAGAGGGAAGCTTACTCCCAAGTTCATTGCTTCTTTCCGCATTTTTAAAAGAGTTGGTCCTTTGGCTTATAAAGTCGATTTATTGCAGAAAATGGCAAGTGTGCACAACGTGTTTCACATATCTCACCTTTGCAAATATTTCCATGATCCATCCTTGATTGTTCAACCAGTTTTGTTGGAGAGTTTGGACGTTGAGCCAAACCTCACCATCGAAAGAAAGCCACTTCGTATTGTTGATAGAGGTATGAAGCATCTTCGAAGGAAATCCGTCAGTTTAGTTAAGGTGCAGTGGTGTATGGATGATCGGGATTGCACCTAAGAAACCGAGGAATCCATACGTGCTTCAAATCCTAAATTTTTTGACTCGGGTATTATTCGTTGCTTCTTCTACCTTTCGGTTGGTTCAATCCTTCTATCTCGTTCCTTTTCGGGGACGAAAAGTTTTATGTGAGGGAGAGTGTAATGACCTGCAAATTTTAAGATTTTATAACGTAAATAACTAACAAAATTTCTTGAAAGGTAAATAATAAATTTTAAAGTAAAAATTTGATATTTGTAATGCGTCTATTTAATTGTAGTAATTGGTAAAATTATTGGAAAACATGAAAGTTGATTTATTTGTGAAATTTCAATTATAAAATTTAATCAGTTTATTTGGTGAAATTTAAATATTTTCGAAAACTGAATATATTTATATAGTAAAAATGTAAATCATTTTCTGAAAAAGGCGTTGTAGTTCCTTTCTTAAAATTCAGACTTCTATGGCTCCATTTACCTTATTTTCTGCGTTTTTGCAGCTTTTTCAGTAGCAAAAAACCAATTTTTTATACATTGATTCTATCGCTGATATCTATGTACCATTCAATCCGCCTCATCGTGCTGATCTCCACAATATATTTATTTCAACATTTTGAGGTCCGGTACACGATGGAAACGAAAAATAACAGTGTCATATCGGTACCGAAATTTGTGACCTCTTGTTTCCTTTGCCTTTTCAAACTTGAGACGTGGTGTCCAAATAATAATAAATTGCTTTAATAACTTTTCAGCTGAATCAAAGATTGACCATTGCTTTACATTGATTTTTGTTTATATTTATTTTGTCTTTTACTTTTTCTATACTGTCCATTCACGATACCTGGTAAGTTCATTTGTTCTTCTTATCCCTGTAGCTCTCTCTTTCTCTTTTGGTTTTGTTGCCATGCTCCTCCCTATTTACCAAAACAAATCCTAACCATCTCATGGTAGCCACCACCTTTCACCACCACGTCCAGTCAGCCCACGCTAGCTTGTGAATCCGCCTCCTCCTTTGCTATACATACATATATATATATATATATGTGTATGTATATAATACATACGAAAGTATATATGCAACCTTCCCCTTCATTTCGAAACCTGTGCTACTTCCATCACCACATCTTCCTTGACCAACTACTTCTCATCTCCACCTCCGCCTTGTCCAATTACGACATCTCCCCATGTGACCCACCACCTCACCAAGTTCCTTCCTCCGGACCACCATCACATCACCAAAGCCACACCCATGGCAGCTTCCTGCCTGCATCTTTACGGAAGCACTCCATCCTGGCACCAACCAGATCTGCAGCTGACCCACAAAAAATACCCATAGCCGAACCTTCCCTAACCCGAGTCGGTCACCATGTTGCAGCCGAGCACACCTTCTCTTCTCTACTCGAATGAATATGTTGATCTATTCCTTATATATACTATGCATATTGGTTGCCATTTGAACCTTCCCCTTCTCTGTTCATACCTGGGATATATACCTTATATACATGCACGGTGTATATATAGTTGACTTCACCTTTTTTTAGTATGTAGTATATATATGTTTTAATCCATATATGTGATGCACACTTGATTCCAATATTTTCTAAAGCCTACTGAGAAAAAAATATATGTACGCGTGATTGTTGTACCTTTGATATTGATATTGATGTGGCATGCATACATGTTGTTCGGTTGAATGTGCATACTTGTGTTGTGTACATATATTATATATATGTAGATTGATAGCAGTTATCAATCTTTTGAATATTAGCTTATATATCTATAAAATATATTGTTTGTATTTATATACTTGCATTGACATGAAGTTATATCTATTGTAATTATAATTTGTCGACAAATTAAAATATGTTGCATATGTATACATATTTGTCCCATCGAAATTTCATGCTAATTCTGTTGCTTGTTGCAGCTAATTGAAGTGTCGCGCCGTGTCCGTGTCCGTACCCATGTCAGTGGCTCTTCAAATTCCGTCGTTCCCTAGCCACAAAAGGTGAGCAGTCACTCGTGATTAACATTCTTATGCTTAACAAATCAAGTTCATAGGAAATGACAATTTAAATGTATTGGAAATTTATTGCCAGTTATTAACTGTTAAATATGATAAGTTGTTGATCACAGATATAAACTAACACTGTCATACGTTAATTAATTATTTTATACAACTATTACTATTATCAATCATATTTGTCAGTAATTGTTATTTATTGTTCTCACTCTGTAAGTTTCCTTAGTTTTAGAAATCACAATGGGTTGGAATGATACATACCCGAACAGACTTTAGAATAGGAGAAACACGTTATGAATTGAAATGATAAACACAAGCGGTTTCAGTTACTATTGAAATTTTGGGATTGTGGGCTTAATAATATAAATCCATTAAAGTTTAAACTATTACGGATTGAAATAACAAATATCCATATCACTTGACTATAGGGTAGAAAATTATATACGGACATCATTAGTCAATTTTTGAAAAATAATTTTCGAATATTTGAAAGGAAATGTATGAGTTTGATTTTGAAATGGGATAAGTATTCTAGTTTATTTTTGTAAATTTTATAACCTTATAATCTTGATTTTGTAAATACAAAAGTTATGAGTTTAATTTTAATCTAATTTGTAAAATTTTACTTATAGTTTTACTTTCTAAAACATATATATTAAGAATTTAAATAGATAAATAAAAAGTTTGTTTTATTATAAATTTTTATAAATTTTTTTAATATATATAATGATTTTTATTTTTGAAAGGTTTAATTTAATTTATATTTAAAATAGATTTTTTTATAACTTTAATAAATAAAAGGTTGGAAAGATACATTGGAATTTTTGTAACTTAAACTGGTTAATAATCGAATTTAAATAAAGATTCATTTAGGACTATATGATTTCCGGAAATGATTTATAACTTGTTTAATAAAGGGTGATCAAAGGAATACTTTAAATTTTAAATAGAATTATATTTGAATATTCGTTTGATAAAAATTTTGTATTTGAAATTTTATTTAAATATATATAAAGTAATTCTTATAAATGACCACGATGTGAAATAAGCGTTTGGTTGTTAAAAAGATCGGGATCATATATTGTCATACTGTCTGCCCATGCCGAAAACCACTTTGACAACTATGTACATGGTTGAGATTCCAGAATAAAGTATGATGGTTTGGAGAACGATTCTGCATGGTATCTACATAGCCCTGACCCTCGTGAGTTAGCTTGATGTGGCTAAAACAGTTGCCACGCTGGGCGAAGTGAGGTCATTCCTCCTATCGGGCACATTTCTTCGAAACCATATCTATTGATTTTAAGATTGATCTTGGTATGCACACCTTTGATTGGAGTGTGTTTCGAGGTGGGCGGTAGTAGCTGTTATGCGTTACCACCAGTCCGGATCCGCAAAACAGTAGAATCCTACCCTGGGTATTGCATCGCGTGCCTTGTCACATGCCTTATCGTGCCTTCTAAGTGTTTGTTTTGTACCATACCAATGGAATGCCTCCGGGTAAACCTCCAGTTCACGGAGGAGAGTACGACACTGTATAGACTATGGGAATATATAAAATGTGTTAAGGGTAAACCTCCAGTTCACGGAGGAGAGTACGGCAAACCTCCAGTTCACGGAGGAGAGTACGGCACTGTATAGACTATGGGAATATATAAAATGTGTTAAGGGAGATATGGATAATGCCGTAATGCTATTATGATACTTTACTTTACCGTAGACATTATATATGTAGCTTATTGTACTATGTATGTAGATAGTTTATCGGATCCTTAAAAGATGGAATCCCAACATTCCTTTAAGTTATATTGTATTTATTTGACATTTCACTTGGACTCGATTTATCTGTATAAGAATGTTAATCCTGATTCGAGTGTTTTGTTTTGCTTTACGCTAGGGTCAGCTTGAGTGTCACGGTTGAGATTCATCCTTTGGTGTTGGAGTTCGTTGGAAGATCTAGCTTATCTATTTCGGCTTTTAGTTTATTTCTGTTATTTCTAGCGTATGTTCGGACTAGACATTTGCATTGTACTTGAGACTTCTATATACTGGGATTTCTAATGTATTCTGTTTCAAACGATGTTGTTTCTGCTGTGGATTTATGAACTACTATTTATATTGTTCCACTGTTTTGTTGTGAACTCCGTGTCTGTGATTCTATGAATTACTGTATATGCTAAGTTATGCCGAATAAATATATTAATAATCGGTTTTTTTTGGACGATTTAAGTCTGATATTTGTGGATTTTTGTCGATTTGGATGGTTCAAGATAGTGGGTCACTACAATAGCCTTGCTGCATCTACCATGTTTCGATCATTTTCGGGTGTAAGGCTTGAGGTAAAGATTACCTTTATCATAGCACATCATCTTTCTTTGAATGCCACACTTTCATTCCATCGATCCCTACTGACTTCCACAAACCTATAACCCCCAAGCTCATACATCTCAGAAAAGGTGTCAAGCTAAGAGAAGTTGCATTCTCCGCCACCAAACAGATGTACCTTTATAAAAGTCAACGATGAAATCTTAAGAATGCAATGTCAAACATCTATCCATACAAGTTAGTTCTACGACCGAACGAAACCAAGGACACTCTCCTACCATATCTTGTTGGGAATTATCCCTAGGATTAGTAGCAAAAAGTCCTTGTAATCCAAAAAGTTTCATAAATGATGGGACCGTTGTACTTTATTATTTGGAAGCTAACCAGAATTATCAAAAAGCAGTCCTTTCATCCTGAAAATCTCTGTTCTTCATTCTCAGTCCTCTTAATTAGGTCTTCATCTTTCGAATGCACACATTGGTCCGAAGTGGTTTTTGGTTAGAGATTACGCCAAAGCCAACCCTGGTTCCTCCGAACCAATCATCGATAAAAAGAGGTTTTGTGAATAGAGGATCATTCTTTAATTGATTAAGTTCTTCTTATCACAATCTCTTTTAGAGATACACATTTCTAAAACATTATTTCCGGTATATGCAGAAATATTAAACATATCATATCAAAACCTTTTATTACTTAAAATCTTTTTAAATTTGGAATAATTCAAAATCATTTCATTTTACACTTTCGAAAACATTTCCACAATCATTTCATTTAAATCTTAACAAATATTTCTTAATTCAAAACTCATAATTTTGATTGAGTTAAACCATGTTGTCTAGGATGTTAATCCAAAATTAGTAAATATTAAGTGAGTAGAATCTATAGAAAACTTCTAATTCTACTCAACATCAATTTCCATATTCAACAAATACTATGGGTGGAATAACTTTGAAATCACCTTTTAAATTTCACGAGTAGTACGAGTTTCCTTTTCGGGCTTTAACACCGAGTACAAGAAGATTATCTCTATAAAATCAAGTTGTATAAATCTTGAAAAACATTTTTCTTTGTCTTTTTGAAATTTCAATATGAGCAAATCAAATTTTATACCTCCTTTGTCGGGCTAGTCCGGATAGCCAGGGAGAGCAGGAAAATGGTTTTCTGAACCCATGCCAAGACACTATCTCTCTGAAACCAAAAAGGCAGTCATGTTATTTTATCAACTCTAAATCGTTAAAACATTTTAATCATTTCATAAATCCTTAAAATTTCCCTTAAAAAACTTTATAAATCATTTAAAAACATTTATAAAATAATTGGAAAAGAGTGGTTAAGTTTAAAACTAAATTTCAAAAGTTATAGAAAAGTGCTACGGAAAGTGCCTTTTAAGCTATATTGATAAAAAAAACTTTTTATTATTTAAAAATTCATTTTTATTACTCAAATCACTTTTAAAACAATTTAAAATATTTATTCCATAGATTTAAACAATTTAAAAACATAATTTTCAAAGAAATCTAGTTTTCGCTTCCGAATTGCAAAATCGAGATTTTTGTAAAAGCTTGTTTTACTCATATTTCAAAATCTATTTATCGAAATCTTGATTTTCCTTCTTCATTGGATAACTATGGGCATAATAGTTTGGAAAAGTCTTATCTCGAAGAATTATGAGCTATATTCCAACTTTTACACTTGTTTGACTTTTACAGCGCGAAATCACGAACTACCGTTACACGACGCGCTTATTTTTAACAAAAAATTTCATTTCTTTTCAAACTTCACCAAAACACTTTTACATGTTTATAAAAAATTTCAAATACATTATAAACCATTTTTGAGAGGTTTAAGAATTACATATACACCGTTTCATTAATTAAAGGAAAGTGACTCCCTTTGTGTTTATCGACGTGTATATCTGTGACTTGCATATATTTTCAACATTCATATTTAAACAACCAAACTTGATGGCCAAAGCATATGAAAATTCATCTGAAAATATCATATCATCATCCAACATATAGTATAATAGTTCTCACCTTAGATTCAGACGATCTAACTTTAAATCAGCTACAACTCCGCTACGATCGGACCAAAGAAAACGAAACCAAGCATTTTACCCAAGGAGGAGCTCATCCTAGCCTTGGTGGAGAGGGTTCTCACAGCCAAGGTGGTATGTGGTAGCGGTCTTTGATTTTGGAAGAGAAGTGGAGGAGTTTCGGACTAGTTTTGAAGTGGATTGATATTATAAACTAGTATACATCTTTTTCTTCTTTTATTTGTGGTATTTTTTCTAGCTTTTATTTATTTTTATTTTTATGAATAAGAAGCCATTAGAGAGCTCTTAGAAATCTTGAAAAGAAGAGGAAGAAGAAGTGAAATGGTATTACGAATTTGTGAGAAAGACGGGTGGTATTTGTAGGGAAAAGAAGAGTGTAAAGGAAGACATGCAGACATCACCTTTTGCATCACCATTTCAAAGCTTCTCCAACACACCTCCTCTCCCTTAATGCACGACAAAAGCCTGCCCCAACATGCCTATCCTTTCCATCCTCTCGTATGTGCATATGTTGACTTATATAAGCTTAAGGAGGAAGCTTACTTAAAATATCTTTGATTTTTGTATTATGTATGTATTTTTAAGTGTATAAGTATATATGTATCAATACATACGTTCATGTGCATGTTAGTGGATGCATTTGTATGTTATATATGTGTACATGAACAATAAACAAAGTTGCATTGATTTCGAACAACTTTCGTTTGGTAAACCATTGCGAATCGGAGAACCGATTCCCAGTCACATTTTCAATTATACTTTAATGTACATATATTTGTAAAAAAAATTTGAAAATCATTTTATTATCATTTTAAATGATTTTAAATGATCATATTTGAATTATAAAACAAAATAAATTAATATTAATAATTATTTAAAAAATTGTTGTTATACCAATAAAGCGATATCGATTTTTCCTTATATTTTCAAATATTATATATATCTTTATAAAATTATTATAAATGATTTATTATCACTTTATAACTATTCAAAATGAATTATCATCATTTAAAATGATTATTTGAATAATTAAAATGGTTAATAATTATTAAATCTCAATTTAAATTAAATAAATCAATTATCATATTCAAGGGAATTACTAACAATGTCAAAAAACATTTTATTTTCAAAAAAATCAATTGATTTTATTTTATATTATGGTTTAATTATAAAAGTAAGTGTATGTATCCAGCTCTGTGCACGACGTTTTACGATTATAGAGCCGTTTATCTATAAAATAGTTTTCGACCATTTTATTGGTTTACATTTTCAGGAAAATATTTTGGTAAATACTTATTCAAAATAAATTTACTATTATTTATTATCACTCAAAACAATATTATTTATATTATCAACCTTTTATTTGAATAAATTTAAAAAATAAATATAATTTATCAAGTGATAAATTTACGGGTCGTCACAAAACCTAAGCACTCCTCCTACCACATTCTTTTTTTAGGAATCACCCCTAGGTTCAGCAGCGAGTAGTCCTTGTAATACGAAGATAACAAAACAGAATAGGACCATTGCTATAATAAATATCTCTATATTGGGAGTGACCTAGAGAATGTCAACAAGCAGTCCTTTCGCTACGAAGATCTTCGTTCTTCAGTACAATGATCTTAGAATCTAGACACCACTGCCATATGAATATAATATAGGGTAAACCCCCAGGACTTATGATAGCAATCCCTACATTCTGAAGATGTTCGTTCTTCAAAAATCATCATCTTCAACACAACTTTACTTCTAAACATATACCTTGGTTTGAAGTGGTTTTTGGATAGGAATGACCCAAATCCGACCTCGGTATCTCCGAACCAATCATCGCTAAAATAATGTTAAGTTCATATGTGATTAACAACCATTATTCAATTGAATTCATCTTTTTATTCATTCATAAATATCTTAGAGAGACACATTATTTTAAATTATTCCATCTATTATCTTAACAATATATGGAATTATTAAGCCTTATCAAATAATTTGGTTAATTAAACCTTTTGAATGTTGGAATAATTCCAAATTGTTTCACCTTCTTTGGGAGAACATTTCCAAATTATTCATTAAATCTTAATTAAAGGTTTCATAACTTTCAAACTATTCAAAAACGATGTTATTTAAGACATCATTTACCATAAACCCAAACCAATTAATATTGAGTAGAAAAAGGAATCCATAGAAATTATACTAATTACAATCAATACTAATTTTCATATTTAACAAGTACTTCGGGCAGAGTAAGGGTGAAATCACCTTTTAAATTCTACGAATGGTATGAGTTCCCTCCTCGGAATTTAACACCAAGTATAAGAAGATTTAGTTTTCTACAATCCAAGTTGTAATTTTTGAAAAATCAAATCTTTTATACTTAATTTGTATAACCTTTGGAGAATTCTAAATCTCCTTTTATTTTGGGAAAACCTTAATATTATCTTTTTAAAGCATCCGGGCTTTTCTTTCGATTTATTCCACCCCTGGCCTAGAAAGATAAAACAGAGGCCAAGTAAGTTCACGACGCTAGTTGCTCCATTCCAGCCTTGGTTGCACACCTCGTTTTACCTTTTTAGTTCTCATGGGCGGGATAAATGTACTAGTCGTTTCCACATTTATAAAAGATATGAAAAAGAATGGTTAAGCTTAAAATCATATTTCATAAGTTATTTAAAACTGTTGCGAAATGTGCTGTAAAAAGTGTTTTAAATGCTTATTTGGTTAAAACAACTTTCTATCATTTCGAAATCCATATTTATAACTCAAATTTCCCTTAAAACATTTTAAATTATTTATGTAAAATTTTCCACATTTTCAAATATTTTCAAATATTTTTTTAAATCATTTTCAAATTCGGGTTTAAATTGCAAAACCGTGATTTTTCTGAAAACTTGTTTTTGGACTTATTTAAAAATTTATAAGATCAAATCTTAATTTTCTTTCTTCATTTAAAAATTATGGATACAATAGTTCAGAAATTTTTTTATCTCGGAGAATTCCAAGCTATATTCCATTCTCAATAGTTGTTTGAATTCTGCAGCGCATAATCGCGAACTACCATTACATAACGCGCCTAGTTTTGATTTGTTTTTTAGTTTCTTTTCAAACTTTGTGGAAACACTTTTATATGTTTATAAAACATTTCTAAACCATTTTAAAATTATTTTAAACAATATTTTCATATTTCAAACTCATATTTCATTTCCTTCCATATTATAATATTATATTATTGTAATACTCATTTTAATTCTTTTTAAATATTTAAAATCATTAAGAGGCTAACTAATTTCCATGCACATATTCATATAGATTTTGTTCTCATTTGATTAACTATATGTTAATTTCAAACCATTTCACTTATCATTTATCAAACCATGTAATCATCCATATAACATTCATATATCCAAACAAATAATCAACTAAGTAATCACATATTTAGTCATCTAATATCTATTATATTTTCATATCATTAAACTTGGAATTATTTACAAATTAATTAGTAAATTTAAATATGAGTACTCATGATCACAAATGCTCCCTCCTTCTCAAGCTCCAGAAAATCCGTGTGAGATTTCATAGCACTTTGAACTTTCTTATATCTTCTTGGAATGAAACCGACATCACTTTCTTCTTTTTTTCTTGCTCCGAAGCATCCCAGATCTCTTCCTAACTTCAATATGGGTTCGGTCTAGCCTTGTTAAAGTGGTGGAGATCGACTAAGGTTGGATTTAGGTGAGGCCGTTGATTGTAGGAGGTAAAAGAGGCTATTTGAACATGTTTTGAGTTGAAGTTGTCTTATGCACTAGTGTATATAAATTAGTTTCTATTTTGGCATTATTTTCCATAACTTTTTCTAAGAAGAGATGCCATTAAAGAAGCTTGGAAAAGAGAGAAGAAGAAGGAGAATGGTGTGTAGAAATGTGAAGGAATGCTTGGGTATTTATAAGAAAATTTTAGCTAGATATCATAACTTGAATGGACCAGAACACCCTTAGATATTTTTAATATATTCCTTACACAACATCATTTTCGTTTTGCATCAGCAAGAGAATACTTACCATCTTATTAATGCATTTTAAATCCATGTATTAATGTCTAAATCAAGTTGCCAAAATGTCAAATCAAATCCAAGAAATATCTCTTTTTAATTATGACAAATGCCACATTAAAATCAAAATAAAATCTTATCTTAATTATATTCTAGAATTTCCTAATCGTGATTAAGGTAGGTTAATTGTTATTAAAAATTAGGTGAATTTTATATGCAATAGTGCATTCAAAAAGTTACGATAACTTTTGTTCAACGAAAAGTCAAAAATCCGAAAAACGATTGTTGGTCACATTTTCAATTTTTAATCAAACTATTTATTTATCTAAAAAAACTTGAAAATAAGTTTATTATCATATTTAAATAATTAAAACAAGTTTATTTTAGTTATAAAACCATATATAATAATATTAAAATTCAATTGTAAAAATACGACGTCGATTTGTCAAAGTGCGACGAAGTTTGTCTATCTTTATAAAGCAAGTATATATATATAATTTATCAATCAATTATTATCATTTTATAACAATTTAAAAGTAATTAGTTATCATTTAAAGCAAATTTATCCAAATTTACTGAAAACCGGCTTTTGTCAATTTTACAATGAAAATCCAAACTACTCGATTTTGTAATTCTAAAAATAAGTTTAACATTCTTATTTATTATATAAAACATGATTATTTAAGACTGAAAATTTTATATTTGAATATTTTAAAGTTAATTAAATATTTCATTTAAAAGTGATTAAATTATGGGTTCCTACAATATTGGAGCCCAATAGCCTATGCGGTCTAAATTAGTCATGTTAGGGTCATCTATTAAGCTTAAAACCAAAGGATTACCCTAATAGAAGAGAATTTTTTTTAAAGTGGGCCTTGTGCTAATTTTCAAAATTGTTGAAAATGTATAAGATTTTAAATATAAAATACGAAATAAAGTATTATTAAAGTTATAATATAATATAGTTTTCCAAAATGTCTGAAAAATAATATAACATAAATTTCTAAAATTGTAATTTATTAATAAGATTAATTAATTAAATTAATTACTAAGTTAATTAATAAAATGTATATGCATGTATTATATGCATGATATATGATGATATTTTAAAATTTTAAGGTATCATAAATATATATGTATGCATAAATATTGGATTTCAAAATTAATATAATTTAATTAATATATTTTAATTAAAAAATTGGTTAAAGAGTTAATTAATTAAATAATATATAATGTATATGATATACGTGTTATGCTAAATGTTATATCAATATAAAATCAATTAAAATGTTAATTAGTTAAAATTAACTAAATAATATTTAATGAATATAACATTATACATAAGACTATTATATAAGTAATATGAAATATAAAAGTTATATAATAAATAAAACTTATGAAATATGAATGTATAGAAATTAAAGGTAGAACATTAAGAACCCTGAATAGACTTAAGAAATAAATACATGCGTAAATGTACACATACAGTGATTTCAGATGTGTTCGATACTTGAATCATGAGAATAATTCATAAGAATTATATTATTTCATAAGTCAATATCACTTAAAGTAATATATTGAAGATTATGAATTCTCAATATAATGTTGTTCTCTACCATATATATTAATAAGTTTCTTGCATACTCCTTAGTCGTTGACCAAACTCAAACTAAGGATATTATGTGTAGTCTTATTAATGTATCGAATAGACAAGGTAAGATAATTATATGTATTTTTTAAGCCAACTCGAGGTATACATACTATACTTCGGCCATCACGATATGGTAGGTATGAGTGAATAATTTCATTTTGATTTATTGAGCAAACTCAAGGTCGAAGTGAAAGTAGAACAGGGTACCAAAGGTAAGGAGTTGTATATGATAAAACCAATAAGGTATTATCCATTTTTTGCGAAACTATGATTTGTTGAACAAACCTAAGGTCAGAATTCCAAGGCAAATGGGTCCTAACACCTACTAGTGAAGTTGAAAGATTTCTATGTTTTGAATTAGGGTTTGGCAAAACATAAAAAGCTAATGGGAGCTTATTAGTAAAATAAAACATAATGTTTAACCTTACTAATATTATAAGGATATCTACTATGATATGTCTTAATAATTAACCACTTAAACTTGTAGAAAATGACAACTACAAAACTGTTCAATGAAAATAATCGATTAATCAGACGAAATAACTACACAGACTGGCTAAGAGAAATTAAAATAGTGATCGACTTATGAATACCTTGGAAATGCTATTACACGCGAACCTAAAAAATAACCCACCGATGATGCGGAACCTTAACTAAAAATTTCTTATAAAAATGGGTGTTAGAACTAGGGATCGCCCAATTTTTCGTGTCGTCTATGTTAGATAAGTTGTTGTAGAGGCAGCACGAAAACATATCTCTCAATGAGATATTTGATAGTCATGTTTCGCAGGGACAAGCATACGAAGAAGTTGCTAAATACTAAAATGACCAAAGAAAGAAAGTGAACAATTATGTGCTAATGATGAAAGACTATATTGATAGGCTTTCGTAATTGGACGTGCAAATAAGCAACGAATTGCAAGTATATTTGATCCTTGGATTAGTTACACCTCGGTATGAATTGTTCATACTGAATTATAACATGAACCAATTAAATGTATGTCTTATGGAGCTCCTCAATATGTTGAGGTAGGTCGAGTTTACATCTAAAGATCAAGGAACCATACTTGCTATAAAGGGTAATGCATCATCTTTGAAGAGTTCGAAGAAGCGGAAAAAAGAAAGTAAGAAAAATAAAAGTAAGAAGACGTACGATAAGGGTGAATGTTACCACTGCCACAAGAAAGGTCACTGGAAAAGGAATTTCCCGGCTACTTGAAGATTGTTGGAAAAAGGAGCAGAATGATTCTGCAGCTCCATTAGGTACATTTATGATTCAAAATTGTTTTACAGTCAATGAAATGTCTTGGGATTTAAATACTAGATATGGTACTCATATACGTAATTTATTACTAGGGCTTAGGAATTAGCATTGCGTGCATAAGAGGAAAGGGGCTCTAAGTTGCTGATGGATCTATAGTAGATACAACAGTAGTAGGAGATTATCATTTAGTTTTATCTAATGGATTAGCATTAGTAATAAGAAATTGCTATTTTGGATTTATTTATGGAATTTTTTTTTACTATATTGTCTGAGAATGGATATATATTTCATTTTGCAAATAATGTTATGAACATTAGTTTGAATGGAAATAAGGTCTATGATGATGTTCTTCAAAATGGCATTTATGTGATTAATACTAATTATATCCGTTCTATGAATAATAATTCTAAAAATATAATGATAATTACCCTTGGCATTGTAGGCTAGGTCATATTAGTTCGAAATGACTACACAAATTGAAAAGCGAAGGTTTTCTACCGTTAATTGATTCTGAATCATTTGACATGTATGCATCATGTCTCAAAGTTAAAATGACCAAGCACTCTTTTAATGGGAGCAATGGAAGAGCTAATGAACTCCTAGTGTTAATACATGTGATGTATCCGGCCTTATGCCTATAGTTCCTAAAGATAATAGTTCTTACTTTGTTACTTTCATTGATGATTTCTTAAGACTAGGAATGTGTTTCTTATGAAGAACAAATCCAACATCTAAGAGAAATTTTTTGAATATATAAATGTAGTAGAAAATCAAACGGGCCATAAGATTAAGATTTTTCAATCCGATTGAGGAGGTAAGTATGTTTGATAGGATTTCCTATAATACATAAAAGATAATAGGATTATCTCTCGGGTTACTCCACCCTATACTCTGCAACACAACAGTGTGTCAGAGAAAAGGTACTGAATCCTATTAGATATGGTTTGTTCCATGATGAGTAAGGCTGTGTTATCTCTGTCATATTGGGGATATGCGCTAGAGACCACGGCGCAAATGTTGAACTTCTTTCAACTAAATCTGTGCCTAAAACACCAGTTGAGAGGTGGTAAGGTAAGAAACCTCAAACCCAAATTTTTGAAGGTATGGGCTTGTCCAACATATGTTAAGAACGTTGGTATGAACAAATTAGTGGAACAAGATGGGTACTATATAAATTTATAGGATATCCTAAAGACTCGACAGAATATAT
The DNA here is from genome assembly GCA_030765085.1 of Allium cepa. Lineage (NCBI taxonomy): Eukaryota > Viridiplantae > Streptophyta > Magnoliopsida > Asparagales > Amaryllidaceae > Allium > Allium cepa. The sequence goes on along the minus strand of CM060931.1, from coordinate 747,550,891 downwards.
ATTTTACAATACCGAGAATAAAAGGTTATTGTTTCTTAGCATGCTTTCTTTTTAGAAAAAAGATTTTTGCTAAAGGAAATACACAATGAGATTATTGACTTGGATGAGATATAAGAAATTCACACCGATTCTGAACCAGTGAGAGAATCGAGTTCACCCATATACAAAATGAAGCAACCTATTTGAAGGTCCAGTAAAGAATCTCATGCGTTAAAGAGAGACTATGGTTTTCTCATGGATGGTTGTGACGACCCGGAAATTTTAACGAATTAAATTGGAATAATTAATTGATTTTAAAATATTTAAAAGTTGATTTTAATTTGAATTCTAGGTAACAATATTTACTGGGTAATTAAATCATTGAATTATATAGTTTAAATATTGAATAATTGAAATTTGGTAAATTGTTGAATCAGAAATTTATAAGCCTGTTTAAATAATTTGAAGGCTTCTAAAATTTATAATGATGATACAGAAGATAATAGAATGGTTGAAATTTAATTTAAGGGTGATTTGTTCAGTTTTAATAATATGTCGTTTAAATCGATATTTAAAAATAGCCTTCCGAGGGACAGTCTCGGAATTCGACAAAACCAGTTCCATTGGATCCGTAATAGCTAGTTATTGTCGGATTTCAATTTTCGTAGCAATCGTAGTTGTCGTTTGACCCTGGCAGCTCGAAACGCGTAGAACTATTTAATCGATTTAATTTAAAATCGATCGTTTATTTATGTAACTCGCGCATATGATCGAATTAGCCTTCGAAACCCGTTCCATTGTGTTCGGAACACGGGTAAAACCTTATAATCGCCTAGCGGCATTCGTTAAGAGAAGTTCAAAATTTTAATTTGGCGATTAATGAGACATTTTGAAGTTTTGTAATATAATAAATTTAAAAGTCAACTAGCAAGATATTTTCTTGTACCAAGCGTATTCAGGAAGCCAATCCCCCCAAACTCTATAATTTATCTCCGTCCTCTTAACCTTAACCTTCAAACAGAAAACGAATTCGAGAAAAAAAATAGTAATAATCGAAATCAAAGAATGGCCGAAGCCGGCCTCCACTAAAATCGAAAATCATTTTTCTGATCGAACCAATTGCAATCGAAGCGTTCATGGGGAAGTCGATCGCGATCTAGGGTTTGTGTTTCTGGGGGAAAATTGGCGACAGTCGAAGTCGCAATTTTTGGTTCAAGTCTTTCAAGCTTGGGGCGAGTGATTTTTGGTGACTGGGTGTGTTCGTTGGGGTCGAGAAGTTGGGAGCTCGCGATGGGGAGGTGGGCACGCGTGAGACAGAGGTGTGTCGCGATGATGGGGGACAATGACGATGGAGGAATCAAAGGTGAGACGACATCGCGATGCGAAGTTACAACACTTGAAGGTGTTCTCGGGGCCGTGGAGCAAGTCAAGATGAAGGAAGCTCGACTCACGAGCAGTGGAAGGGGGTTCGATCTGGGTTAGCAGGGTTGTATCGCGATGTTGCTGACGTCTTAGAGGGGGAAGGTGACATGTTGTTGCATCCTGTAGGGGGGCAGTTAGGCATTTGCGTTTGGGCTCATCTCGGTGATGGTCAACCTGAAGAAGAAGGGGCACTATTCTTGTTGGGGTGAGGGTTTTTATCCATAGTGATCATTTATTAAACAAAATATAAGCCTGAAAACAATTGTTATCATTCGAGTAAATTTTTGTTAATTAGTTGTTAAGAGTAAAATCTTAAAAAAAACCTAAATGACTTATAATTAAATAACGATTTGATATGAGGTAATTAGGTGACTGATTATTTGTATTAAGTGAATAGATTGGTTAATTGAATTCATTCCTGGATAATAAATTTGAACTAAGTGATTAGTTGATAAACTTTTGTTAGGGTAAAATTGTACTAGTTTATTTTAAATAATATTTGGGAGATTAACTTCTTCAATTTATTTTTGGAACTTAAAATTTATTAAAGGGATGGGAAAACCTACTAGGAAGGGAAATTAGTTTAAATTTAATTTAATTGTTTTAAAATGAAATTAGTGGTTAATTAATTATCAAATGGAAATTTAAATTTGCTCAATTGACTTGAATATTAATAAAACATCTAATGTTTTACATGGTCATTGATCGTGAAGAACAGGTCGTAAAGGAAATGGGCTGCAAAACGATAAAGGTGAGTAAATCTCACTCTATTGAATTATTATTTAAATTTAAATGTTTAAATTTAAATAATTGATTAATTGAGTTGATTGAATGTGTGCTGAAGATCTGGTGACTTTGGTTTTGGTTGGTTCTCGAGTTGATTGTTGTTTGACTCGAGGCGTTTAGGTTTTAAATGGTTTTTAAACGTAAATCGTAAATAAGAAAATGGTTCAGTTTAAAATCAATAAAGGTTTAATGGTTGGTGATTTATTAAATAGGAAGGATAATTTAAATGAATAATTAATTAATTAAATCAATTAATGAATTTGGGTCAACTAATTAAGTTTAAATTAATTAGAATGATCATTGGGTGGTTTAATAAATAATTACTTAATGCAATTAATAAAATATAATTACTTTGTGTAATTAATCGAGGGGTAAATTAAGATAATTAATTAAGGAGTAAGAAGTAAATGAAATATACTTAAATGCAGGTCGAGATTGTTTGAGAATGATTAATATCGTGGTTTAATTAACGAAATTAATTTTGATTAGGATAAATGGAAATATAATTGGAATTCATAATTTATATAATTAAGGATGTAATTTAAGATGAATTAAACAATAATAATTGACTTATGAGAAGTTAACTAATGTAAGTAATCAAGGATTAATAAAGGTAATTAAAGATTACTTATCGATTTTGGTTAAGAAGAATTAATATCGTGTTAATCTATTAAAGGTAATTACTTGAATGTAATTGGAAGATAATTAATCCAAGATGATTAATTAAGCTGAATAATGTGGGGTTGATTAATTAATTGATTTGGAATTAATTAATATTGAAGAAGGAATCTAAGTGAATGTGGTTTGAAATTCAATCAAAATCAATTGAATTAATTTGTATGTGATTAAGCTTTGCTTATGGATGTTTGAAAGGTATTGGGTGCTTTGAATGAGTTGTTATCTCTGATATGAGATGTTATGTATTTCATTTGAATATCTTAGGATTGGATGACATTGGGTTTGAAGAGACTGGGGTCCGGTATTGGGAAATACCCGAAACCACTACGAATTCCTATAAATTGATATATGAAATCTATAGGTTGGAATGAAATGGTTAAAGGAATTGGTCTATTTTAAATCTAAATCTTGGTATTTAGAAAACTTATTTGTGAGATGAGTGATGTCTAGAATAAATTGTGGCCTTGTGAATTTACCTGAGTTACCCGGGTTTTATATAAGTTGTATGCTTGTATTCCATGTGAGATGACTTTACTCACGCGGGTGTTACTTTGGTGTAATGCTCGGTTCAGATCGAGTATTACAGATTTTCAGGTAGGTACGTTCTGGAGCTCAGGAGGCGAGCTGGATGGCAATAGCGTATAGAGTATTTCCGCTGTATTTATATTATTATTAATCAGAGACTTGATAATTGTATATATTCAGTGATTGAGTGTATGTGAAACTCTGATGTATTAGATTGTAATCGACAGATATAGTATTCTTTTGTAAACTGTTATTATTTATTATTATATTTTATCCGCTGCGAATGTGAGATGTTTGGTGTTTCTGTTCTTCTTCTTCTATCTCTTTCTTCTTTTCATAACTATCTGGGATTTTCGGGTTCGAAAATTTCGGGTCATAACATTTGGTATCAGAGCAGGGTTAGGTTAAGCGAGAACCTTGGCTCTGGTGGGGATTACTCATTTAATAGAGTCCGTAGTACTCTAGAATGGATTGAGTAGATACATATATGAGAGCGTACTTGTTATTTTCTTCTAAAAAGACTTTAAATGACTTTATATAAAATATATATTTTGATATATAAAGCAATATTTCCTTCAAATAAATATTAAGGTGATTGGTTGTTAATTATTGAAACTAAAATTTAGGAGTAATATAATACAACCAAACTGAAGTCGTGAATTGGAATTAAATTTAGTAGAAATAGAAATACAACCCAATTAAAATTTAATGGATTGAAAATGAAATTCTAAATCTGGTCCCAAAATTTGAAAATTTTGTTTCAAAGTAATGAAAAATAATAAACAAGTATTATTTGGATAACTGGGACTTGTTGCAAACAATGGTTTGTTGAAATTTGATTTGAATTTAAAACCAAGGGTGGTTTAAAATTTTAAAACATGGCTGGGAGGGCCAAGAAATAAATATATATATATATATATATATGTATAGATATACAGGATATCAAAGATAATTTGAAATAAACTCTAAGAGGTTGAGTTTTGATTTTTCCCTGAAGTGTGATGCAAAAACCCAAAGTGATATAAGTTTTAAGTTGGAAGATTATTATTATGAAGTTTAAGGATTGAATAAGGTTGATTGGATTAAGTAAATTGGAATTTAACTTTGGGAAGTTAAATAAGTGTAGAAAAAGCAACCAGAATTGGAAATTTCAAGATGAAATTGAAATTTAACTTGGAAAGTTAAATGGTTGATTTGAATTGGAAATTTGTGTGATCTCAAAACGGGTTTGAGATTTAAAAATTGAAAATGGATGGACGTTTTAAAATAAATTGGATGATATCATCCTATTGTTAATAAAAATCTTTAAATTGAGAATGGTATTGTATAAATAAAATAAATTTGAATAATTGAATTGTAAAATAAATTTGTTTAAGAACTGGCTTCAAACTGGAAGATAAAACTTAATAATAAATTAAAATTTTAAAATAAAATTGTATTGAACTCTTATTTGAACCTTGAAATACATAAATAAAAAAATAATTTAAATTGGAATTTTGAGAATTGAACTCAGAAATTAAATTAATTAAAAACTTTTAATAAAGGTTATTTTGGTTTAAATGGTTAAACCAACCTTTGAGGATTTAACTCGAATTTATATAGTTCGAGATAGTTTAAATTCAAGATTGAAATTGAATTAGTTCGAAATTGAATTTGGTTTGAATTGATTGAAGATGTATAAGTTTAAGAAATTAAATGGGAAATTAAATTGGAATATATTGAAATGAATTGAATTTGAAATGGGTTCAATTGATAATAGTTCAAATTGATTGGAATAATATGAAATTATAATTAAAATTGAACAGGATTAAAATCAAATAGAATGTGATTTAAATTGGGAGAGGAATCAAGATTGATTCAACTTGTATTGGGAATAAATTTCAATAGAAATTGAAGTTATTCAAGTTAGAATTGAGTCAATTAAATGGAAGTGTAAATTTACATTGGATTGTTTGGGAAGTGAACAGTTTACTCTTGACTAGTTTCAATATAAATTGTTTTGATATAAACTTATTTTTCTAAGCTATTTAATATATACAGCTTTTTTTTTAAATCTAACTTATTTTATATTTGTTTTACCATTATTTTAGAGCTATTTAATCATTTTTCAACTGTTTTCTAAACTAATGGCTATTTTTCAACTATTTCACAAATTAATTTCTACTTTACAACTATTTTGCAATTATTTGAAATTTCTGAAACTATTTAACTATTTTCCAACTATTTTATAATTAGTTAACTATTTTACAGCCATTTTGTAAACTAATAATTATTTTTCAACTACTTACCTATTTTTAAAATTTTCAAGCTATTTTCTAAATATAAACTGGTCGGAGTTCAAACTGTTATGGATTTAATACCCAACTGAGATAGGAATTGAAGTGATAATCCAAATGAGGATTAATGTAAAGGTGGATAAGTGAATGGAAAAGAAATTGGTATTGAAAAGAGTAATCAAATTGGAATGTTTGATTTTGAATAAACAAAGTTATACATCTTTGTTATATGTAAGATGAAACTCCCCTTGTTAAATCTATTGCCGGAAGAAAGGATTTTTGAGGATGTTTGAAGTATAAAGAGTTTTATACAAGATTGAAAAGATCCAAAGATTTTAAAAAAATTATACTTATCTGTGTGTGTGTGTGTGTGTGTATATATATATATATATATATATATATATATATATATATATATATAAAGGATCTTATGAGGATTTTGGAAAAGGTTTTGAGAACCTTTGAATTTGGAAAGGCTTTTGAATTTTGGGTAAAATCAATATTGAATTTGAAAAGCCTAGTTTGGGAATTATCGATTTTTGGAATAATCTATTTTGTGTAAAGGATTTTTGTATGAGATCATACTAGGTGTATGATTTGAAGATACTATACGTGTATAGTATAAAATGTTTTGATGATGGCTCTGGGGAAAAAGGCGCTCCCTTGAAATGAACTTCTCAGGAGTGCCACTGGGTGGTGCTGCCTTGAACCCCAAAAGGGGGTTCTAAAGTTGATCCTGTGAGGAGTCCGAACAAAACTAGTTCCTGAGGATCATTGGGTAGCGAAAGTCGAGGGCGCTGATGCCTACAGAGGCATTTGGGTTATGCTGTGACGACAGTGTAACTCGATATCGCTGCGATCTACTGTAGGGACCATAGCAAAATCGTGTGGAGGAAGAGTGCCAACAGTCTACACTTGATTTTGCAGGGAAGGCAACGCAACATCGGTAGACTGCGATCTATGGTCAAGTGGAGTGGAGAAGTTTCATTTTTGGCAGCGAAATTCGAGGGCGCTGATGCCTACAGTTATATTGGTTTTTTGCTGTGATAGCTACGTAACCCCAGTTGTAGCTGCGATCTGTCGTGGGTTCCATGGTGTAATCGAGGGGCGCGGAGGCCTACAGTTATCTATGGATTTTGTCGGGATGGCAACGTAACCATCGGGTTAACTGCGACCATGGATGGGGGTGATGATTTCCAGAGCATTCTCACCGAAGATATTTTCTCTATTTTTCAAAAAAAAATGTTTTCTATATTTTCAATAAAATTATCTTCCAAGTATTTTTACTGGGTGTTGAGAACGGGTTTACCACGTACTTATAAATTTTCAGTTCTACGCCTGATCAACATATGACTGAATTTCTGTGAGAACAAGGATGGACTGGTTGAGACATCGAGTCATAAAAAGTACTTTTATAAAGAGTTATTTTATTAAGTATGATGTGAATTTAAAAGCATTTCTACATTTTTTTCTAAATAAAGTGTTAGAATTTTGGGAAAAATAAAGGAAATCCAAACTGGAATTTTAATGAAGTGATTTTGTAATTAAAATCGAATATTGATTTAGCAGTTGGAAATAAGCTAATTGGTTAAATAATTGTTTGATTGAGTACGTTAATAAAATTTAACTCGGTTAAATAAAATGGAATGTGAGTTAATAATGGAGTTTGGGAATGAATTCAAATTTTAAATAGAATTCGACTTGGATTTGATAATGAATTAAATAAGACGATATGTTGTAAAATAAAAACAAATAAAATAGAGTTGGATTGAAGAAAAATGTAATGGTTTGAATTACAAATAAAATTCAAGTGTGATTTGAATAATATTTAATGAAATTTGCAAGTAAATTGGATATAATAGAAGTGATTATAATAGATATGGTTTGTGTTGCAAACCAAAACCCCAAGTGAATAGAAATAAATTGAGAATAGCCTTGTATTAATAAATAAATGTTATCCCGCTTTTTTGGCAAAGCCGCGATACCAAATGATCGATCAGAAACGGAGAACAGTTCGTCTCAGAGGCCGGTCGTACTTCGTCTCGCTATGGATATCACTGAATTTTGTCCAAGTCCGGATTGAGCTACAATCGATAGGACACGGCAAGAAAGACCTTAGGAGTCAACATCTCGAGTTTCAAGTCAATCCGAGTTCATACGCTCGAGTTATGATCGATTCAATTTGAAGGGCAAGGCTTAGGTTTCGAATCCATTGTTGACCAACGTTTCGAAACCATCGCGTTCGAATCCATAAGCTTCGAATCCACCGAACCACCTCAGGTTCGTCTCCATCACCTTCGAACCCATCAGGTTCGAACCCATCAGGATGCCTCGGGTTCGAAACCATCAAGTTCGAAACTACCAAGCTCATAACAATGGACCTCGAACCCATCGGAGAGTAGCCTCTTCGAACCCATCACAAAGCATTGCTCGAACCCAAACGTGGAACCTTGTTCGAACCCATCCACGATGCCAAGTTCGAACCCATCCTGTGTAGCCTCATTCGAATCCACTGGGTCAACCAACCATGATGACGTGTCTTCCTTCGGTTCGAATTCGCCGAGATCTATGGAGTCGAAGCGGTCAGCTCGGAGTGAAGACCGGATAGGTTCGAAGTTTGCGCTCCACGCCACCACGAAGTCACGTGCCATGATGGATTCGAAACCATCGGTTCGAAAGCATGGTTTCGAACCAAACAGCCATGCAATGAACCCCATTTCGAATCCATCATATCTCCCAATCTACTGATCCAAATGCCATGAAATTTTCACAGAAGCTTGCATAAATGTTGAAGAATGTCCACGCCAAATTTCACCTCGATTGGATGAATTCTTGATCGATTCGAATGGAGTTCGAACCGATGCCAAAGTGGGCCCAAACTTCCTGAGACCGTGCGTGTGGGCCCCCTCACGTGCCAGAAGTGGTCTCTCGAGTTTTCAGCGAAATATCAGCAGCCCGCGCCTATAAATAGAGCCCCAGGGCCAACATAAAAGGGATCTTCTTCTGACTCGGAAGCGCCCAGACTCTGCCGGATCGAGATCTCCATCATCTTGCATCATAATTTTACTGTTGATTCCGAATTTACAGTTGTAATTTGTTGTTGAGTGCTGCAACAACTTGTAATCATTGAAAGAAAAGCAATAAAATATCGAAACACTTCACAGTGGACGTAGGCAACACGCCGAACCACTATAAATCGATTGTCTACGCATTTTCTTTACTGTTGATTGGAGTTTTTGTTAGATAATATCTGTTTTGAATTTACATTCTTGACTATTATCTCTTCAACGACTCCCGAAGAGTGTTGTGCCCAATTTTAACACAAACACTTTGGTGCTTTCACTGAGAAAACCCAGATTTACTCCTGCTCGTTGGATCTGTCATCGATACCGGATTGAATAAATCTAAGAGAGAGATCTAGACCGTTAAATCCAACTTCCTTCCCTTCTATTCAGACTTGCATAAAGTCTAGGAAAGGAACTCAACTCTAAAGATGGTTAGCACAAGAACCACCTCAAATGCCGTCAATCAAGAAGAACAGGATAGACAGAATCCTGCCCCTCTGCCTCCATCTAATCAAGATGCCGCTGGGCACTCAGAGCTGTCGGGTCCGGTTACCCGACAAGAGTTGCAGCTGTTACACCAAGAGCTGACCGAGAGTCGGCGACAACTAGAAGAACAGCTACGCGCTAACACTGAGCTAATCAACAAGCTGGATCGTCAGAAACGAAAGAGATCCGCGAGAGATCGTGCTTCTCACTCTTCCAGCGAAAGTTCTTCATCTTCTGATTATCATACCCGGCCTCCACGACCCCGGTTGGATGGGAGTCGTATGCCACCCGTTGGAAACCAACCGATATTGACCGTTGGACAAATAAAAGTTGGTCCGTCAGCCAGTTTCCAAACCGAACCCTCCTCCCGAGGAGGTGCCGTTCCTCATCACGCCGCAGAATACCGCACCATTAGCGTTGCGGCTGAACCAGGGGTCGACGCTCAAGATCAGTCGGACCTGGACCGTCGTCATAGCGGTCGTACTCCTGAACCGTACGTCCCAGAGGACTATGAGCCAAGAAGGCGAGACTTGGACCGTCGACGATATCCGGTTCAGGCCCGAAGTACGGAACGTGATCATACTCCGGCACAAATGCCGGATCATTCAACTATGATACGTCAGATGATCCGTGAGAGTCAGGGATTCACAAACAACGATTGGGGAGTTTCCCGAAGTCACACTCCCTTTACGGATGATATTCTTAATGCTGAACCCCCATGGCGATTCCGAATTCCCACTCTACCCATGTATGAGGGAAACTTCGACCCCAACCAACATATTCTAAAATATGAATGGTCGATGACTGCTGCCAGAGCCGACGACGCTGTGAAGTGTCATAGTTTCCCCATATCCTTGTGGGGCATCGCCACCATGTGGTTCACCCGATTTCCTCCTCGATCCATCTCCTCATTCGACCAGCTGGCCACAAAATTCGTTGAGCAATTCCGCATGCACGTCGCAAGGCCGAAAGATGTCAACACTCTATCTAGTGTCACACAAGCTCCCGGAGAGACACTCAGACACTACTTAGAAAGATTCCATACTGCATGTGCAGAGATTAGTAATCCAAACGATAACTCCATCCTTATGGCATTAACTAAGGGGATCGACCCCGATTCTGAATTTGGCAATTGGCTAGCTGGGAAACCACCTGCGTCATTGGACCGTTTCCATGCCAAAGCAGCTCAATTCTTGAGACGGGAAGACGCGAAATAGTCTAGGAAGCAAACTGACGCAGGGCCAAATGTGGAAGGAACCAAAGCAATGTTGCAAACTGACGCAGCTCAACTTAAAAAACAAGATCAAAATCGTGGCCCGCAACGCAAAAATCCGATGTTCGACAGTTATACTCCTTTGAATACTTCCCTGGAGGACTTGTATTTGCAGACAAGTAATACAATTCAGTATGAAAAACCTGCTCCAAGACCGTCGTCGGAGAGACAAATCCAGACGGGAAAATTTTGCAGGTTCCATGAAGGCTACGGGCACAATACGAACAAGTGTCGTCACTTACAAGATCTTGTTGAAAAACTAGTCAGAGAAAGAAAGCTGGAACAGTTTGTGCAGACACCGCAGCCCAGAGAAGCGGGCCCATCCAATCCAATCAATGAACCCAATCGACCGAGGCAGAAGGACTCGACTTGTCCCCGTGGGAGATTGGTGATAAACGCCATCAGTGGCGGGCCTATTTACTCAGGAGCCTGGAACGACGAAGAACCTCGTCACTGTCACACATGACAGGCTCCTTCAGTCTATGAATGCTTTGTAGCTTCCTTTACATTCTGAATTTTGAATTTGTAATAAGGCACTGACTTTGCCACATTTTCTCATTTCAGCAAATAAAATGCTATCTCTTCAGGCTAAAGCTGTGATTCACCGAATACGACGTCCAACAGTCACGACACACGAAGAGCTAAGTTCCATCAAACAATGGAATTTATTCAAATAGCGAGTGACTGCGTTACAACCGGCCACTCACTAAGTGAAACCCCAGCTCGGGGACAAGCCAACACATCGAAGGCTGAACTGGACCAACACACGACATTCCATAATTCGTTCCCACTGCGCGAACGGACTCCAAATTCCCGGAGCGTGAATTGGAGTATAAACATTCCATAATTCGTTCCCACTGCGCGAACGGACCCCAACTTCCCACAGCGTGAATTGGAGTATAAACATTCCGTAATTCGTTCCCACTGCGCGAACGGACTCCAACTTCCCACAGCGTGAATTGGAGTATAAACATTCCGTAATTCGTTCCCACTGCGCGAACGGACTCCAACTTCCCACAGCGTGAATTGGAGTATAAACATTCCATAATTCGTTCCCACTGCGCGAACGGACTCCAACTTCCCACAACGCGAATTGGAGTATAGACACTCCGCGCGAACGGACTCCAACTTCCCAGAGTGTGAATTGGAGTATAAACATCAAATCCATCGTTCCCAGAGTGCGAACGAACTCCTAAAAAGCCCAATTAGGTGTGACTGACCACCTATCGGCTGACTCCAACTTCCCAGAGCGCGAATTGGAGTATAAATATCAAATCCATCGTTCCCAAAGTGCGAATGAATTCCCAAAAAGCTCAAATAGGTGTGACTGACCACCTATCGGCTGACTCCAACTTCCCAGAGCGCGAATTGGAGTATAAACATCAAATCCATCGTTCCCAGAGTGCGAATGAATTCCCAAAAAGCTCAAATAGGTGTGACTGACCATCTATCGGCTAACTCCAACTTCCCAGAGTGTGAATTGGAGCATAAACATCAATTCAAAGTTCCCGGAGTGCGAACCGAAGTATCAACACCAACTCCAAGATCCCCAAAACATGAATTGGGGTATAAACATAAGTTACAGGTTCCCGGAACGGGAACCGAAGCATCCATGCAAACTCCAGATTCTCGAAGCGCGAGTTGGAGTATAAACATCAATTCCGGGTTCCTGAAGTGCGAACCCAAACATACATGTTTTATCCAAGTTCCCGGCGTGTGAATTGGAGCACAAACACCAAGTTAAAGTTCCCGTAGTGCGAACTGAAATGTTAATACTAACTCCGAGTTCGTAGAGTGCGAGTTGGAATGTGAACATCATTTCCAAGTTCCTGGAGCGCGAACCGTGTTACAAGCATCGATAACTCTCGAGTTCCCGGAGTGCGAACCAGATTATCGACCTCAAGTTATCTCAAGTCCCCAGAATGTGGACATGTGTTCAAAGCTTGCAATAAACGCACTCAACCACCAAAACGCAAATGTTATTCCCCGAGACTGGGGGGCAAAAAAAAGCTAAGTGTTAATCGCTAACCAAAGTGATACAATGTCCGAAGTTCGGTTATTCATCGATCACCACTTGCGACCAAGATTCTCAGACTTGACGAATAAAAACGAACTCCACTTAACGGTAAAAACACCACAAGTGCACCTGACCGAGAACAAGACACTGCAAGCACTTAAGCACAAATAGAACAAGAGTTGAAACAAAGAAACTAAATTTTATTTCAACTAACTTAAAACAAGGACTTACACGCAAATAAGTTCTTCCAAAAAAGAATGCCTACTAGCAGGGGCCGAACCTGCATCTATACACGACCTACTGACAAAAAACGAAGACAAGTACCTATCTACCAAAACATCTACTTGAGAAGCCTATTTATTTCTTCTTTTTCGTCCTTCTTACTAGTGGTACATCATCAAGATCACTAGGGACAGAAATTCTTCGTTTTGAATGTCACCTCTCCGGCGGTGGCTCTTCGGCTGGAGGCATGATGTCAATATCCACCTCGGAGCTTGAGTCTGCATGGAGGCTTCCCGTCGGAGGAGTAGGGGGGACTGGATCCGTGACGGAAGACGGGATAGTGCCACCCGATGACACTACCCTAGCAGGTGCTGGACTCTGCGCCGCCGTACTACCGCTAACATTACCACTATGCCCCGCAGCCTCTATTTCGGCGCTGATTTCGGCCAAAATTTCCTCATCACGAGTCACATGGGCTTGGCTGGGGGCATCCACGGTCTGCATCGAAGAACTTGAGGTCGGCGGGAGGCTACTAACGATGATAAATGGCAAGTCAGAGAAAGAACCACCCTGCTCACCGAGCAGCTCGCTCACCATTTGTTCGTCAACAGATAAGGATCTCCCCTGCGCCGCCTCAGTTGATACCGCAGTTACAATAGTAGTCTCGGTGGCTATGGCCTTATCTCCTTTGCTTGATTCTTGAGCCGCGACAGTCGGCGCAACTCCAGTCACTAGGCAAAAAATAAGAAGTTATTAGTAACTGCTACAAAACAAACACTCTATTTAGAAAACGCTTGAGATAACTTTGGAATACCTTCCCCAGTTTGGCTCGCAGACTGCTGAACGGCCTCAGAAGTATGCTCATGAATAGGAGATAAGCGCGGCTGTTCCGGGTCGTAAGCAGGAACAGGTTGCAAACCGACCGCAGATACAGGCACTGACGAAGATGGTGTGGTGACTTCAGTGACAGCAGAATGGTGCTCAACACCTGATCCCTCTCCGACTTCCAGGGAACGACCACCGATCATCTCCTTCTCATGAGCAATGATAGCGTCATGAAGGACCTTCTTCTCATCGTCTGTGAGCAGCCGTTTTTCAAGTTCGAAGCGATCGACCGCTTCACCTGGATGCGCTTCCTCTTCCTCCTCAACCAATCGGTCCCAAGCGCTACGAAGGTGAACCGGATAATCTTGAAGCCAGGCCAAGTTTCTGTGTTTTAACACATTGGCGTTGTAAGTTATGAGCAAATCTTCGATATCGGCCTCTAGCCTGGCCTCTGCCTGTTGAACCTTCTCCTCCACCTCTGCTTCGACCGCCTAAACTTTGGCCACAGCCACATCTCTTTCAGTGCGAAGCACTACGGCTTGCTCGCAGGCTTCTTGCGCCGCGTTAAGCGCGTCATCTCTATCTTTAATCATTTCGGCAAACTTAGCCTTGAGCTCATTAAGTTCTTTTAACGCCGCATCCCGCTCAGCAGTGACGACAGTGTTCCGGTGGCCCATGTCTTCCACCGTAACACAGTGCTCCTTTTTCATTCTATCCATGGCTGCTTGAGCTTCATCGGCCTTTGTAAGAGCCTCCATCTCTGATTTTCGAGACGATTCAGCCTCGGTATTCAGCACTTGTATGATGCGATCTTTTTGAGCCAGCTCGGTTTGAAGCTTTTCAATGGTAGCCGCTCGTTCGAAGGCCAACGCCGATGCCTTGTCGGCCGCCCTATACCATGCCTTGTATTGGGTGTAAAAGACATGCACATAGTCGAGCGCCAACCGCTCGGCCTCCGGCGGGATTCTTTTCAAGTTCGGGGGAAAGACGTAGTTATCGAAGTAAATATTCAGGAACTCCCTCTTTAATTGCGCAAGTCTAATTGCCCCTTCCCCCGAGATTTCAATAGGAGGCTGCTCTGCGACTATCGGGGTCATCGCCTCAGATCGGGAAGATTGAGAAACCGACGTATATCGAGAAGACTCGGAAGGATGAGGGACATGAGCAGGAGGTTGTACGGGATCTCTGGAAGGAGGAGGGGTACGCGATCGCAATCGACGCTTATAGCCTCTGTCCGTGTCATATCTCTCGTGACTAGAATACCCAGAGCGCCCCTGGTCATAATACCCAGAGCGCCCCTGGTCATAACCTCTATACCCTTCTCGTCTGCGTGAGTCGTAATGTGAAGGCTTGCGGGCATGTCGAAGACTCCCAAGCATTGAACCTCGCTTAGACATAATATCTGCGAAGCAAGATAAAATAGAATTAATCACCTTTCAAAACAGGTAATTTACAGTCAAAGGTTATGCAGTGTCGTGAAATGTGTATGAATATGCATTCCCCCCGACCAACCAGGAGTGTCGACCTCGCTAGTAATAAGAGGCTCGTTCAATTCTAGAGTGCGATGGAATTCCTCCAACCCGGCATCATGTTGAAAAGACACATCGTCCGGGATTGGAAGATCGGTAAGCCCTTCAAAAAGATTTTCAGTTCTCGGAGGAGACATCTCCGAGATTCTAACTCTGGGAGCGGAACGGGCCATGACAACCGATTTCCATCTCCCTTTCTTACTTGACTTGACCATGGCAGTCTTGCCTTCTCTGCTCCGCGACATCCGGAACTATGTCCGTAGGCCCGGTCAGCGGCTCATCATCGGTGTGGGTTCTTTCAGAGTCAGCTTTCTCAGCTGTAGTAACTTTGGGCTTCTTGTGCTTGCCTCGTTTTTTCGAGACGACCCTTAGTGCCACCTCAAAGCTTATGCTCTGTCCTTGTTCGATCAAACCGTAGGCCCGGAGATTCCTATCCGTCAATAACACGTCGATATCCCTATCTCCACTCGGGACCTCTCGAAGCACTCGCACCTTCTCCCTAAAGTGCTCGCCCTCAGGTCGCTGAATCGCCGCTGTAAAAAAGGATAAAATATAAGTTCCACTTCGGCTGCAATTGCCGTAGTAATTATTTACGAACTCATCTATACTCACGTCTGAATAGCCATCATCGGGCAAATCCAGGAGGACATCTGACATAAAACCATTCTGTCCTATAATAGCTCAACCTGGTCCAAGACCCAGTAACCACTTGGCAATTTCTCACCGCTTCTAGGAATGTGAAGGAGGGATAATCACCCCGAGTTTTGAAATTGAACAAGTATCTGATCTCGATCGGCAGTGGCAGTCGACAAAGATATTCCATAAATGCAATGAACAAGCTATTGATCGACGCATACCCGTTCGGGTGTAGCTGAGATGGAGAGATCCTCAAAAACGACAATACTTCCCTTATATACTCGTTGAACGGAGGAAGTGTCCCGGCCGCACACGCGTGGCGGTTAAATGCAGTATACCCTTCCGGTGGGTTGTGCGGTCTATCGTTCGGCCCCGGCAGTAACACATCGTCCAGTGACAGGCCGTGCCTCAAGCATATCCTTCCCAACATGTCTTCAGAGATATTGGATGGAACGGATTCCGATGGATTTGCGATGAATGACGCATCAGGCAATTCATCCGGGGCTGGACCGACGATCTCAGGATCGATGTCCGGAACCTCTAGTCTCGGAGAGGCTGTACCTTGAATCTCCTGCTACTGTGAACTTGACGGTTCCATAACTAGCTAATTCATGAGAAACCATCGTTAGACGACAAAGGACCCGTGCGTTCCCCAGTGTAAAGTGTATGAATGTGTGTGGTGCAGTGCCATGCATTACTTGAGTAAATGTCGCAGAGTTAAAGTAAATATGCAAACGACAAAGCTACGGAGTCCAGCTATAATGACCGTCATCGCTGACCGTCATCACTAATCCGTTTCTATGATGGAAATTGATTCGGATAGAAGCTGTTATAGTTCCATCGACAAGCTTCGAAAGGCGGTCAAGTATGCAGTTTAATATTCGAGTCCAAATATGCAAGAATGAAGCTCGTCGGAGTCATGCTTAGGAAAATTTCCAACTTTGGTATCCATCATAGAGGGTTCGAAACCATCACAAGGACTTCGTTCGAACCCAACCGAACGTCGCTTCGTTCAAACCCATCCTGACGTCGCTTCGAACCAATACCGTTAGACGCGCTTCGAACCGGTAACCATGTGTCAAATTCGAATCGATCGATAATGGATGACTTCGAACCGATCCTTGATTGACATGTTCGAACCGATATGAATCGATACCCTTCGTACCAATGCAAAGTTGAGAACTCCGAACCGATAGCCGATGGGTTCGAAACCATCGACTCGGATGAACTCATCGAACCCATCAATCAGTGCGAACTGTGCACCCCATAAGGGCATCCCCAAGGATCGATGTGAAATCCAAGAAAATGATGCCACCATCGTCGATTCGAACTC
This sequence comes from Allium cepa, assembly GCA_030765085.1. Taxonomy (NCBI): domain Eukaryota; kingdom Viridiplantae; phylum Streptophyta; class Magnoliopsida; order Asparagales; family Amaryllidaceae; genus Allium; species Allium cepa. Next base: position 747,533,839 of record CM060931.1, on the reverse strand, counting down.
GAGCCCACGCATCGGTTCAAAGTCCCCTCAAACCAGATCTGGTTTTGCCAATCTCGAGGCTACGCAATCGATGAAGAAGGAATGGTTTTAAAATTACTTTGCCGCTTGGGCTCGAGACCAATTACCTAGTTTGAATAATGGATTCGAGGAATTAGAGATTTGGGTCTTGAATGGTTCACGCAACACAGTGTTTTTTCTCCTTTGGAGCTCCGAAACGATTCACTGCACAGTAAAAGCAAGCAAGAGTAAAAGTAAAAAATGAAAAAAGTGAAACCCACTGCTATTTATATGGAGCCTAGGATGTGACCGGGCCGTTTCGTATCCCAGTCAACCCAACCGGTCACAACCGGTCAAGTACCAGATCGGTTCGAAGTTAGCTTTCGAACCCATCTGCCTAAAGCCCTATCGATTCGAAGTTCACCTCATGCTTCAACGGTACGAAACGCACTACAGAGTGACAGGCTGCATCGATGTGAAACGAACTGTGGGCACATCGATTCGAAGACCTTGTTCACATCAACCACTTCGAATCCATCTATGGCATATCGATACGACAGATGACTTCGTATCCATCCGCTTCCAATTCGAATCGACTCGAACAATTATTTCGTATCCATCCCCTCAAACCGGTTCGGATGTTAACTTCGAACCCATCATAGCACAAGCATACCGCGTCCATACAAACGTGGATTACGAACACATTGATGCTCGAATGCATTGGTTCGAAATATTACACTCACGCAATACCGAATTCAATTCCTTCAGCGTTCAATATCGGTTCAGGAGAGGATCGATACGAAGGGACTTTTCAAAACGACCATCGAGCGTTGTCTCAATTCAAATTTCAAAATCGGTTCGGGAGAGAATCGATACGAAGTTCAATGGCGAACAAAACTAACACAACTCATGGATGCACGACGTTCACAAGGGTCAAACTTACATGTATGCGTATATGTCGGACTAACGATCGATTTTAAACATTTACAGGGATCAAACACTCATCCCGTTACAAATGCAACAGCCAACGGCTAAGCACTATTATACAGCAATCAATCATATCAACCCAAGGTTACAACCATACAGCATATGAGTTTTTTTTAAAAAAAGAAGAGAGCAATGATAGTTCAGAGAAAGTGCAGCAGTTCAAAGCACGTCATGTTCCCACAAGATGTACTTTGGGGGGCAAAATGTTATCCCGCTTTTTTGGCAAAGCCGCGATACCAAAAGATCGATCAGAAACGGAGAACAGTTCGTCTCAGAGCGTCTCAGAGGCCGGTCATACTTCGTCTCGCTATGGATATCACTAATTTTGTCCAAGTCCGGATTGAGCTACAATCGATAGGACACGGCAAGAAAGACCTTAGGAGTCAACATCTCGAGTTTCAAGTCAATCCGAGTTCATACGCTCGAGTTATGATCGATTTAATTTGAAGGGCAAGACTTAGGTTTCGAATCCATTGTTGACCAACGTTTCGAAACCATCGCGTTCGAATCCATAAGCTTCGAATCCACCGAACCACCTCAGGTTCGTCTCCATCACCTTCGAACCCATCAGGTTCGAACCCATCAGGATGCCTCGGGTTCGAAACCATCAAGTTCGAAACAACCAAGCTCATAACAATGGACCTCGAACCCATCGAAGAGTAGCCTCTTCGAACCCATCAAAAAGCATTGCTCGAACCCAAACGTGGAACCTTGTTCGAACCCATCCACGATGCCAAGTTCGAACCCATCCTGTGTAGCCTCATACGAATCCACTGGGTCAACCAACCATGATGACGTGTCTTCCTTCGGTTCGAATTCGCCGAGATCTATGGAGTCGAAGCGGTCAGCTCGGAGTGAAGACCGGATAGGTTCGAAGTTTGCGCTCCACGCCACCACGAAGTCACGTGCCATGATGGATTCGAAACCATCGGTTCGAAAGCATGGTTTCGAACCAAACAGCCATGCAATGAACCCCATTTCGAATCCATCATATCTCCCAATCTACTGATCCAAATGCCATGAAATTTTCACAGAAGCTTGCATAAATGTTGAAGAATGTCCACGCCAAATTTCACCTTGATTGGATGAATTCTTGATCGGTTCGAATGGAGTTCGAACCGATGCCAAAGTGGGCCCAAACTTCCTAAGACCGTGCGTGTGGGCCCCCTCACGTGTCAGAAGTGGTCTCCTGAGTTTTCAGCGAAATATCAGCAGCCCGCGCCTATAAATAGAGCCCCAGGGCCAACATAAAAGGGATCTTCTTCTGACTCGGAAGCGCCCAGACTCTGCCGGATCGAGATCTCCATCATCTTACATCATAATTTTACTGTTGATTCCGAATTTACAGTTGTAATTTGCTGTTGAGTGCTGCAACAACTTGTAATCATTGAAAGAAAAGCAATAAAATATCACAACACTTCACAGTGGACGTAGGCAACACGCCGAACCACTATAAATCGATTGTCTACGCATTTTCTTTACCGTTGATTGGAGTTTTTGTTAGATAATATCTGTTTTGAATTTACATTCTTGACTATTATCTCTTCAACGACTCCCGAAGAGTGTTGTGCCCAATTTTAACACAAACAATAAATTCGCAAATGAATTAAGGAAGTGAATTAAAAATATAAAATGAGTTAAGTATGTGTTGGACATTATTTTGATAAATTGAGAAGGTGAATTAAAATTAAAATTTAAGTGGATGGGCTAACTAAATTTAATGGGATTTGACTAAATGAGAATCAAAACGAAGTAAACTTAAGTTTGATGTTGGAATAAATTTAAAGTAAATTGACTTAAGCTTAAAATTTATCGAAGCTTGGCTTCGAATAAGGATAAAAGCCCATTAAATGAAAGCTTGGATTAAATTAAGTTGGAAATGGTCGTTAATTTATAAGTTTGATTGAGCAAAGTCTAAAAAAATTGTTTGGATGAATCCAAGGCTGAAATAAAATGAAATGCAATGAATAGTTCGTAAATAAGTTAGAAAAGAAATGGAATTAAATGCAGAATGGGTTGAAATTAGTTTAAAATAGTTATAAACTAAATAAATACTCTATTAAGTGAATATTGTCGAATTTGTATAGAATGATTCGTCATATGACGTAAACAAAAGTAACTAAATTCCTGTGTGTTGATAGAGATTAAATAAATTGGTTTTCGAATTAATTGAAGTGAAAATGAGCTTGTTTGGATTAAAAATCACTGGAATCTAAGAAATTGAGTTGCAAACCATTGAAATTGAATGAAATGGTTTATAAATTGGTTGAAAGCAATTGAATTAGGTTTGAGAACATATAAATTGTTTATGGAATTGTTTTGGTGCTTGATGTTTAGTAATGCATGTGTTTAGCTATTGGAAGGGAGTTAAATGCTAATAAATTTTCTATATATGGCACTTACGTATTTAAATTGAGTAAGTACAGGTACCTGAAGGCCGTTTGGCTGGATTTGGATTGCAGTAATTGCTAAAATAAATAAGCTGCATGCTTAAAATGCTAAATAAGGTACGCCTACGCAATAAAAATAGGAAATATGAACTGTTTTTGCTTTTTCCGACCGTGTGGGTCGATGTATACATATTTATATCTCTTGTCAAATTGCAAAAGCTCCTCCGTACAAAGGAGACTCTGCCAAAAAATTTCCAAAATTTTGGGAGTTAGAAAACTTTTGAAACTTTTTGGGAAATATTTTGTTAACGACAAAAACAATTTCAAATTAGAAATTTAAAGTAAATTAGTAGATGAAACTAATATGAATCAGTTATACTTGAAAGATAAAAATTTAATATTCCAAAAATTGGAAATAAAATTTAATTCATATAAAAACGGGAAAAACTATTTTGAATATAAATCGATGTAAAAACTTCTATAAGGAAATGTATGAAAAGATTTTAAAAGGGCATGATGGGATATTGTTGCTAAGTAAGATATGCAGGTATTAAAAAGGGAAAAGAAAGTTAGATTTGATTCCAAAGATAAATGTGAATTGCCCGACAAAAAGGTATGTATTTTAATTTCTGTATGAATTGGGTTGGGTTTTTGATCAAGCCACTTGGCTTTCTGTTTTCTTTTTGGAATTTGGGAGCCCATAGAGGCCTTTTGTAGTTGTACCGAGCTAGCCGTGCAAAGGAGACGCTGGCAAAAAAATTTGGAAATTTAGAGAGTTAGAAAATTTTTGAGAAAATTTGATAATTCACAATTTGGTTTTGAATTGAAATTTGAATGATTGAACAAAAGGGTATTGTTTGAATCTATAAAAGGTTTTGGGAAGTTGGTTAAGGTGATAATAGGTTTTTAATAAAAGATAGTTGGTAGGATGTTGAATAGTGAGTTTTGGAAAGAGGTAAACGAGTATTGGTCCATTCTTCCTAACTAGTAATTTCGGGGACGAAATTCTTTTAAGGGGGGAGGAATGTGACGACCCGGAAATTTTAACGAATTAAATTGGAGTAATTAATTGATTTTAAAATATTTAAAAGTTGATTTTAACTTGAATTCCAGGTAACAATATTTACTGGGTAATTAAATCATTAAATTATATAGTTTAAATATTGAATAATTGAAATTTGGTAAATTGTTGAATCAGAAATTTCTAAGCCTAATTAAAATAATTTGAAGGCTTCTAAAATTTATAATGATGATAGTGAAGATAATAGAATGGTTGAAATTTAATTTAAGGGTGATTTGTTCAGTTTTAATAATATGTCGTTTAAATCGATATTTAAAAATAGCCTTCCGAGGGACAGTCTCGGAATTCGACGAAACCAGTTCCATTGGATCCGTAATAGTTAGTTATTATCGGATTTCAATTTTCGTAGCAATCGGAGTTGCCGTTTGACCCTGGCAGCTCGAAACGCGTAGAACTATTTTAATCGATTTAATTTAAAATCGATCGTTTACTTCCGTAACTCGCGCATATGATCGAATTAGCCTTCGAAACCCGTTCCATTGTGTTCGGAACGCGAGTAAAACCTTATAATCGCCTAGCGGCATTCATTAAGAGAAGTTTAAAATTTTAATTTGGCGATTAACGAGACATTTTGAAGTTTTGTAATATAATTAATTTAAAAGTCAACTAGTAAGATATTTTCTTGTACCAAGCGTATTCAGGAAGCCAATCCCCCCAAACTCTATAATTTATCTCCGTCCTCTTAACCTTAACCTTCAAACAGAAAACGAATTCAAGAAAAAAAATAGTAATAATAGAAATCAAAGAATGGCCGAAGCCGGCCTCCTCTAAAATCGAAAATCATTTTTCTGATCGAACCAATTGCAATCGAAGCGGTTCATGGGGAAGTGATCGCGATCTAGGGTTTGTGTTTCTGAGGGAAAATTTGCAACAGTCGAAGTCGCGATTTTTGGTTCGAGTCGTTCGAGCTCGGGGCGAGTGATTTTTGGTGACTGGGTGTGTTCGTTGGGGTCGAGAAGTTGGGAGCTCGTGATGGGGAGGTGGGCTCGCATGAGACAGAGGTGTGTCACGATGATGGGGGACAGCAACGATGGAGGAATCAAAGGTGAGACGACATCGCGATGCGAAGTTACAACACTTGAAGGTGTTCTCGGGGCCGTGGAGCAAGTCAAGATGAAGGAAGCTCGACTCACGAGCAGTGGAAGGGGTTCGATCTGGTTTAGCAGGGTTGTATGGCGATGTTGCTGACGTCTTAGAGGGGGAAGGTGACATGTTGTTGCATCCTGTAGGGGGGCAGTTAGTCATTTGTGTTTGGGCTCATCTCGGTGATGGTCAACCTGAAGAAGAAGGGGCACTGTTCTTGTTGGGGTGAGGGTTTTTATCCATAGTGATCATTTATTAAAAAAAATATAAGCCTAAGAAAATTGTTATCATTCGAATAAATTTTTGTTAATTAGTTGTTAAGAGTAAAATCTTAAAAAAAAACTAAATGACTTATAATTAAATAACGATTTGATATGAGGTAATTAGGTGGCTGATTATTTGTATTAAGTCAATAGATTGTTTAATTAAATTCATTCCTGGATAATAAATTTGAACTAAGTGATTAGTTGATAAACTTTTATTAAGGGTAAAATCGTACTAGTTTATTTTAAATAATATTTGGGAGATTAACTTCTTCAATTTATTTTTGGAACTTAAAATTTATTAAAGGGATGGGAAAATCTGTTAGGAAGGGAAATTATTTTAAATTTAATTTAATCGTTTTAAAATGAAATTAGTGGTTAATTAATTGTCAAATGGAAATTTAAATTTGCTCAATTAACTTGAATATTAATAAAACATCTAATGTTTTACAAGGTCATTGATCGTGAAGAACAAGTCGTAAAGGAAATGGGCTGCAAAACGATAAAGGTGAGTAAATCTCACTCTATTGAATTATTATTTAAATTTAAATGTTTAAATTTAAATAATTGATTGATTGAGTTGATTGAATGTGTGCTGAAGATCTGGTGACTTTGGTTTTGGTTGGTTCTCGAGTTGATTGTTGTTTGACTCGAGGCGTTTAGGTTTTAAATGGTTTTTAAACTTAAATCGTAAATAAGAAAATGGTTCAGTTTAAAATCAATAAAGGTTTAATGGTTGGTGATTTATTAAATAGGTAGGATAATTTAAATGAATAATTAATTAATTAAATCAATTAATGAATTTGGGTCAACTAATTAAGTTTAAATTAATTAGAATGATCATTGGGTGGTTTAATAAATAATTACTTAATGCAATTAATAAAATATAATTACTTTGTGTAATTAATCGAGGGGTAAATTAAGATAATTAATTAAGGAGTAAGAAGTAAATGAAAGATACTTAAATGCAGGTCGAGATTGTTTGAGAATGATTAATATCGTGGTTTAATTAACGAAATTAATTTGGATTAGGATAAATGGAAATATAATTGGAATTCATAATTTATATAATTAAGGATGTAATTTAAGATGAATTAAACAATAATAATTGACTTATGAGAAGTTAATTAATGTAAGTAATCAAGGATTAATAAAGGTAATTAAAGATTACTTATCGATTTTGGTTAAGAAGAATTAATATCGTGTTAATTTATTAAAGATAATTACTTGAATGTAATTGGAAGATAATTAATCCAGGATGATTAATTAAGCTGAATAATGTGGGGTTGATTAATTAATTGATTTGGAATTAATTAATATTGAATGAAGGAATCTAAGTGAATGTGGTTTGAAATTCAATCAAAATCAATTGAATTAATTTGTATGTGATTAAGCTTTGCTTATGGATGTTTGAAAGGTATTGGGTGCTTTGAATGAGTTGTTATCTCTGATATGAGATGTTATGTATTTCATTTGAATATCTTAGGATTAGATGACATTGGGTTTAAAGAGACTGGGGTCGGGTATCGGGAAATACCCGAAACCACTTCGGGTTCCTATAAATTGATATATGAAATCTATAGGTTGGAATGAAACGGTTAAAGGAATTGGTCTATTTTAAATCTAAATCTTGGTATTTAGAAAACCTATTTGTGAGATGAGTGATGTCTAGAATAAATTATGGCCTTGTGAATTTACCTGAGTTACCCGGTTTTATATAAGTTGTATGCTTGTATACCATGTCGGATGAGTTTACTCACGCTGGTTTTCAGCCTGACTCGGGTGTTACTTTGGTGTAATGCTCGGGTCAGACCGAGTATTACAGATTTTCAGGTAGGTACGTTCTGGAGCTCAAGAGGCGAGCTGGATGGCAATATCGTATAGAGTATTTCTGCTGTATTTATATTATTATTAATCGGAGACTGGATAATTGTATATATTCAGTGATTGAATGTATGTGAAACTCTGATGTATTAGATTATAATCGACAGATATAGTATTCTTTTGTAAATTTTATTATTTATTATTATATTTTATCCGCTGCGAATGTGAGATGTTTGGTGTTTCTGTTCTTCTTCTTCTATCTCTTTCTTCTTGTCATAACTATCTGGGATTTTCGGGTTCGAAAATTTCGCGTCGTTACAATGGTGAGAAGGAGGACAATGTCTTAAATGATGACACCCCTCTATCCTTCAAACTAGTAGTACAGAGTAAAGACTTTGCACTCTAGCTTGGAGCTATGAAATTCGAGATGGTTTCCATGTAAGAAAACAAAGTCTGGATTTTGTCGGACGTATCCGAAGGGATAAAACCTATCGGCTGCAAATGAATTTTAAAGAAAAAGGTAAATGCAGATGGGGAAATGGAGACTTACACTTAAGGCTAGTTGCGAAATGATTTCATCAAATTCATGATGTGACCTTTTCGCCCTTAACCATGCTTAAATCTAATCGGGTTATGCTATCAATCGCTACATTCTATTATTACCAAATATGGTAAATGAATGTAAAAATAGCTTTTCTAAACGGTGATTTAGAAGAAACCGTTTATACATCATAGCCAGAAGGTTTATGGTCAACGGGAGTGAAAACAAAGCTTGCAAGTTGTTAAAGTACATTTATGGACTTAAATAAGCTTCAAGTAGTTGGAATAAGTGTTTTGATAAACTAATTAAATGGTTTGGTTTTTACCTAACATAGAGGAGGCATGCATATGTAGAAAGGAACAGGGCATCACTATCATATTCTTAATACTTTATGTCGATGATCTATTATTGATTAGCCATGACCCTTCATTATTTCAATCAGTGAAAGCTTGACCTTCCAAAAACTTCTCTATGATGGATCTATGGGGAAGCAACCTATGTATTTGATATAAAGATCTATAGAAATAGATCTAAGAGGCTTTTGGGATTGTTCCAATCCCTGTACATAGAAACCATACTGAAAAGGTTCGGTATGGAGAATCCCAATCATGGAAATCTTCTAACGCAATCTGGAATCGACCATTCTAAAAGGGACACTCCTCATACCAATGAGGAGGAGTGCATGAAGAGGATTCCCTATGCTTCAGCTATATGATCTATAATGAATGAAATGTTATGTACTAGACAAGAGATGACATACGCATTGAACTACGTAAGCTGACACCAGTCTAACAGAAGAAAAACACTATATGGTCATAAAATGTGTACAGAAGTATTTAAGAAATATTATGGACTTATTCCTCATAGATTAGAATGGAGACCTCCTTATGAAGGGGTATATAGATTCGAGCTTTGAAAGTGATAAAGATGATAGTCAGTCTATATCCAGTTATATATTTATGCTTTACAGTGGAGCCATTAGTTAGAAAAGTTAAGCAAGAAACAATTGCTAATTCCACGATGGAGGCCGAGTACATCGCCCTCCATGAAGCAGCAAAAGAGGCAATTTGGATATGCAAGTTTTGAGTGAGTTCGGAGTGATTCTCGATATCGAGAATCCTTTGGCATTGTTCTATGACAATAATGCAACAATACAAATCACTAAGAAACCGAGAGTATACAAGAAGTAGTGGCACATTCTTCGAACATTTTCGAAAATTCCAACCGATTAGAGAATTCGTTAAGAAGAAGTCATGATTTAAAGGGTAGATACCAAGGACAACATAAAAAACTCGTTCATCAAAGGCATAGCTTGGTCAGAACTCGAGAAGCTAATTGAAGGGATAGGAATGAGATTCCATAAATGGCCCTAAGTGCAAGTAGGAGATTGATAGAGTTAAAGGTACGTCCTAGGAGCATTTTTGCAATTTATTGTAAATTAATTAACTTCATAATCAATTCTCCTTCGTAATAAAGGTGTTTCTTCTTTTTATTTTTATTTTTTATAATGTGTTATAAATAATTAAATATTTAATTAAAATAATTTGACTGAATGCACACAAATGGTGTGTTTGTGATTGTAATTATAAACAATTGCAATAATAAGTATTGTATCACAATGTTATAAACCACACCGTTTAAAATGTTTCTAGTCGAGATGCATCGAGACTGGATATCGATATACCCACTGAGACTAGAGTACGTAACACTCTCCAAATGTTGGGCAGTGGATTACTCATGATTGCTGGAGGTACCCAGGGGTTACGTACTAATTGATATTGGATATAAATGGAACAAATCATTGGATAATTTTCTGTTGGTTAATATAACTAGGATCAAATGGAAAATATTGGCGTGACTGATTTACACAATTCTCTCAATTTGGGAATACAGTAAATATTCAATACGAAAACTCTGCTTTGATTATATTCAAATCATGCTACGACGTTCATCGAGTGATTATAGTTGGGTCGAGTGGAAGTATCGTAAGTGAAGCATTATTCAGGAGAGGATTCGTATCCTCATGTAATGACCGGGTATTTTTCGACCCTTGAAAATCAACACAAATACATCCACTCACATGCCGAGCAATCGAATGTCGGAAAACCCAATTGTTAGGGAAAAAGAAAGAAGGAAGAAGACAAGAAGAAAACTAAACAACATAGAATCTCATAGAAGAACGAGTAATCTATAATATACCACAAATCTTTACACAAAAGAAAAACTATAATATGTGTATATACAAACATCAATCTGGGTATACTAACCTATTTTAGCCTGGACAGTTATAACTGCCTGTCCTCACAATTTCTGATAACAAAACAATGAATACAGCGGAAAATAACCATCTACGTGAATACGTCTTTTGGCCTTGAACTTGTCTTCTAAAGCTCCAAAGCACCAAACCAGCCTGTAATATGCTTGGTCTGACCCAAGCATTATAATAAAATAACACCAGAGTCAATCTTGAAACCAACGTGAGAAAACACACACAATTAGACTTTAAGGTTATATAAAATTCATTGAAATCAAAAGTATCTCCTAAGACCGTCAACACATAAACACGTGCATGTTTTTACCTTATGATAACCAAAGACGTTTTTCTATAGAAAATCCATTTATAATATAATAATGTCTACGGGTCAAAGTAAAATATGAATATAACTAAAATGCTTGCATCTCATGTTTCATCAAAGTTGGGCATAACTAAATCCGTATGACGCTTATTGGAGAATGAATCCCATACAATGACTGGGCTATTGGGTCACTATTCGTCACCGTGCATCCGGAGATAAAATAACACCGAGTACCTTGCCTAGATCCCTGCCAACACAGAACCGACCTACCACTTAACTAGCTGTACCAACTATGTTCACCGCTCCATTAATAGGCCCCGAAGCATACAAATAGGAGATAATAGCGATCTAGATAAGGCTGATCATACCCTACTTAGGAGCGACCCACTTAGCCTTGTTGTGTCTCCACTGTTTTAGTCATTCCCGTTGATGAGGCTACGTTATACCTTTTATATAGCACTTCCACTTAGAATGCTAATACCACCTTCTAGCAAACAATGCAATATCAGCATTCATCCATACAAGTTTGTATTAGATCTAAACAAAAAATTAAGAGCTCTGTCTTCAATTTCATCGTCTTCAAGATGTCTTCACTTCGAAACACTTAAATTGGGTCGATAAGGTTTTCGGATAACCTATGTGATCTTGGTCTCTTTGAAACAACTTTTCGATAATGCTCGGTAAACTCCAACCCGGTTCCTAAGGAAATGAATAGTAAAAGATAAGATTGGAGATCATCTCGATACAGTTAGAGGATGGATTTCCTTATCATTGTCTAGGAGAACGAAACGAGATTTGCACGCACAGTACAACATCATCAGAGATGACTATGCCATATATATCACGTGTTTCTCCTAGATTTTCCAAAGTTATGTTCGGGTCCATTTTCGATAATCGGTTATTTAAATATCGAATAACAACATTCAGTCAGGGATTTAATTCCATAGGGAAAAACCAACATTGGTTCAGCATATAAGCAATCACTAGCCTCTTTTGATAAATCTTTCATATATAAAATCATTTGAAAATTACTTGCATAAGATTACCTTTACAAAGATATATCCATCATTTCCTATATTTTCAATACTTAGAGAATATCCATATGTTTATCTCAACAGTATAAGTATATTTACACACTGAGAAAGATTCCATTTTTATTCGATTCAAAAATCATTTACAAACTCGTTATAATTCTCTAAATCGTTAATAAACCATTTTATAAAACTTCTCAACCCATTTATAGAACTTATTTTATACATTTCAATCAGTTATAAATCCTCTTTGCACATTTCTAAACTCATTTGTAAATCCTTTACAAATCTATAAACCTGTTTTTAAATTCGTTTATAAATATCTAACCATTTATAAACTCTTTAATCTTGTAAATAACTTTCCCTTAAGTCTTCAAACTATTTTATAAACTCCTTTACAAAATCCAAGTCTTTCAACTCTATTCATGGGTTTCTAAAACACTTATAACTAATTAAATATCTTTTACTTCAAAACACCATTATATAATAATAAACATTAACAATACATTATAAATAAATGAAAATTATTAATTTTAAAATATTTTAAAATAATAATCAATAATTTCAAAATATTGTTTAAGAAACAATAATAACTAACCTTAATCATTTCTATAAATAATAATAATTTATTTTTCAAAAACCTTATTAATAATCCTTATTGTAACCCAGCACTTTGGCCAGGCTACATGGCGATGGTGACAGAAATTTTGGTTAAGCATAGATGAGACTCAAGCTATGAAAGAAGTGGAAATATAAGTGAACAGTATAACTAATGTTTGGTTCGACCAATACATGGCTCGGTGTGTTTAGCACTAGCTCGGCAAAGGCAGCTCGACGCCGGAGTGAAGTCAGGGCAGTTCGGCCAAGATAGGGAAAGAGCAATTGGTTCGGTCGAAGTGATTTCAAACATAGTGGATCGGTGTAAATTTGGTTCGACCTCGGTTGCTCTATTGGTTGTGGTCCGGCTTCAGAAGCATTAGGGCAGTTGTCGCCCAGCCAAGCAGGGGAGGTCGAAATGGTTCGATCATGATGTCCTAAGGGGGGTCGCTCGGCAAGAGGGACTCGGCCTTGTCGGCATGAATACCTTGGCCATATCGGCTCGGGTATGTTGGTTCAGCCCTATTGGATCAGACAAGCTAGTTGATGTTGAAGTGGTGCGTTCGGCCTTCCTTCCCTATAACTCGTACCGCAACTTCTCTCAAGTTATATGAGGACACACTTCGAGTTAATGACGAGAAGACCCGAGGTCGGCCAGCATCGTTCGGTAACCATTATTCAGCAAGCATCGTTCGATAACCATTGTTCGACATTTGTGACTTGGAATGCATGGCTCAGTGAACGAAAAATTCTTGCTATGGGATGATGTACCTTGTTCTTGGGCTTGCGTAAGGAGTCCAGTCTATCCTCTTTTATAAATAGAGAGGCAGGGGTACAGTTGAGGGGACCTTTTTTCGATAACTCCGGGGAGACTCTATCATTTTCTATACTCATTTCTTTTTTGTCATAATTTTTAATCGAGTTGTTTGTGTGCGGATTGTGTCTATATTTATCTCATTGAAGAAGTAATAAAGATTCCACTCAAAGTGGACATAGGTAGTTATGCCGAACCACTATAATTCTAGTGTTCTCATTTTTACTGTTCTAATTGCATCTTACTATGGCGTTCCTCTATTTTAATTTACTTTCTTCATTAATCTCTCTACATGATTCTACTCAAGGGAGTTAGTGACCAATTCTGGTGCTAACATTTTGATGCTTTCACTAAGAATCGCATTCTCAGGCTATTAGGATCTACTTTTTCGCTACTGGGTTGAAGAAATCCCCTAAAGGAGATCCGAGTTCATTCTGAAGAGTTCATAGCTTCTACTTAAAGTTTCGACTGATAACTCTACAATGGTAAGACCACGTACCATATCAACATCACACAATGCAGATGTCAATGAGATCGCTAGCGTCCAACAAGTAGGACCTAACAATCAATAATCTAATCCAGGAGCAGGGACCGCCACCGTCCTGATCCAAACAGAAGTTGTTACCATGACAGAGTTTAACGAACCGGCGAGAGAACCTGTGAAAAGCATGAGACAGCTTAACGAGCAGATTCATGCTAACACCAATCTCATAACCCGGCTTACTCAACAACATCATCAAAATGCTGGAGGAAGTCCGGCTACCTACTCATCATTTGACAGCTCTGCTTCGTCTGATGAACTTCCTAGGCATTGACGCTATAGAATTGAAACAATGTAAACGGGTACAGCAGATCAATCCAACAGGAATGGTCCAGGTTCCCTACCTCAAGCTGTGGCGCCACACTTGCACCTGGGAAATCGCACTCAAGTTGGAAGGGGAAACTTAGGATCCGGAGCACAAGTGGAAGCAGGCCGACCGGCTCACCAGGGTCGTTGCGAAGTAGGTCCCAAGGGCTTGCATTTAGGAGACCACCAACCGAGGAGATACCAGCAGGAACGGTCACGTAGGATAGAGTCCAACTTACAACCTCCCATTCAGACCCCGAATTTATCAGGTATGGTTAGAAAGCTAATGAGAGAAAGTTAGGCCTTATCTACCGATGGTTGGGGTACAACTAGGAGACATACTCCATTCACAGATGTTATCCTACAGGTTGAATACCCCTGAAAGTTTAGTATGCCAGCTATTCTAGCCTATGAAGGGAAGACTGATCCCCGACAACATGTAATGAGATACAAGTGGTTAATGGACTCGGCTAGGGAAAATGATGTGACTAAATGTAGATGTTTGCTAATAACCCTATCTGGAATTGCTACCATGTAGTTCACCACACTTCCTCCACGATCGATCTCCAGATTTTATGAGTTAGCAACGAAATTTGCGGAGCAGTTCAGAATTAATACCACTCGCCCAAAGGACGTGATGTCTTTATCCAGTGTAATCCAAGCTCCAAGGGAGTCCCTAAAGGAATATTTGCAAAGATTTCATGTTGCCGCTACCAAAGTAGCAACCCGAATGACCATGCTATTCTTATGGCCTTGATGCGAGGAGTAGATCTAGACTCAGAGTTTGGTGATTGGCTGGAAGGAAAACCTCCGGCTACCCTGGAACATTTTTATTCAAACTCACACCAATTTATAAGAAGAGAGGAAGCCAGGTGGATGAGGCAAGGCAGTGCACCAGGGCCTGGCAAGGAGACAGTGAAAGCAATATTATGGTAAAACAATCTGAAGACAACTCTGTAAAGGTCCAGGTCAATGTTCAAAACAAGCCCGAGCAATTTAAAGGATCCGGAGGAGGATGTTCCAGAAGGAAGAGGGAAGCAGGAAAGTGGAAACCAAATATCCCGAACTACAACGAATACACTCCTCTGAACACATCTCTGAAGAATATTTATTTGTCAACTTGTAATACCTTCCAGTACCGAAAACCGGGCCTAAAAGAATCCACTGAGGAACAAAAACAGACTGGGAAGTACTGCCAGTTTCACGAGACCTATGGGCACAACACTGAGGAATGTAGATACCTCCATGATGCTATAGAAAAACTGATTCGGCAAAAGAAGTTACAGCATTTTGTTAAGAATCCACAAGAAGGCGGATAGGGAACGTCCAAACTCGGTCGCGGGCAGCCTCCACCTCACCCTGAGGAACCTACTCGGACCGTGGGTAGACTGATCATAAACACGATAGTCGATGGGCCCCATCCAACAGACAAAGAGTTGGGAAGAAATGGAACACTAGCTAATTCCGTGTAACATGCAGATTTCGAATGTTGCTCGAACTCAAAAGACGGAACTCTAGCGAAACAACAGCGAATGATGACAGATGATATAGTATTCAACAGCAGGTATGCCGACCGAATGGAGGCACCCACTATCTACTCGGTGGTCATTTCGTCCATGATTGGGCCAGTATTTGCGAGAAGGAAACTGATCGATTGTGGGAGTTCTGTAAATATTATTTTTAAAAAAGGCGTATGACCAAATGAAGATAGAGGCAAAAGGTCTAAAACCATCCAAAGCACGTATTCATGCTTTAATGGTGTGGATACTGATGCAGTGGGTTCTTACGAATTACCAGTTGAGTTAGGAGAAGGTGAACGTATTAGGGTACAAATCATATCGTTTATTGTTTTGGATATTGATTCCTCGTATAATGTTTTTCTGGGCCGACAGGCCCTGGCGGAGTTTAGGGCAACTTTGGCTCTATGGTTCTTGACTTTGAAGTTTTCGACAGATAGAGGAGTTGGTGTAGTGCATGTTGATCAAGCAACTGGTCGTGCATGTTATAAAGCCGAGTTGAGAGAGGCCCAGCAAAGAGAGAAGGAAAAGGTTGTGGACAACTTTATCCGCATCCATGTTGCTCAAAATTGACAAGTAATTGTCAAGCCTTAGCTCGGGCAGCAGAGTCGGATCTATAGAGACATAGATCCGAGAGACGTTGATGAAGAACCTAAGGAGTCTATAGCAGCACCGGCTAAATTGACGATTAAAATTCCAGTCAACCATGATGACCCTTCAAGGGTGTTGAAGATTGGATCATAACTCACCCCCTCGATGATCGAGTATCTTACTGATTTCCTCCGAGCGAATTTGGATGTTTTCGCTTGGACACATTCTGATATGTGCGGATTTTCCCCCGCCATAGCGAGTTATATGTTTAACATAGACCTAAAATATGTGAAGCAAAAAAGCAGAGGTATGGACCCGGAGAGGACCGCTGCTTTCTGAGAGGAAGTGGAAAAACTCAAAGCCAATGGGTTCATCCGCAATGCCCTCTAGCCAGAATGACTCTCTAACCCCGTACCAGTGAGAAAAGCAAATGGGAAATAAAGGACCTATGTTGATTACTCAGACCTGAACAAGGCATGCCCTAAGGATAGTTTCCCTTTACCTAGAATTGATCAGCTGGTCGACTCAACCGTAGGACATGAGTTATTGTCATTAATGGATGCGTATTAGGGATACAATCAAATTGTGATGCACATTCTAGATTAGGAACACATTAGTTTTATTATAGACGTTGGATTGTACTGTTATGTACTGATGCCCTTTGGGTTGAAGAATGCGGGAGTAACTTATCAACGGTTGGCAAATCGGATGTTTAAAGACCAAATTGGTAGAACGATGGAAGTCTAAGTAGATGACATGCTCATGAAGTCACGATAGTCAAAAGACCACATTCGAGACTTAGTGAGTTGTTTGATATACTTAGATAATACAGAATGAAAATCAATCCACTGAAGTGTTCCTTTGGTGTTGTGTCGGAAAAGTTTTTGGGTTTTATTATCAATGCGTGAGGAATTGAAGGTAACCCAGAAAAGAATCGGGCTATTCGAGACATACAAGCACCCTAAACTATAAAGCAAGTATAAAGCCTAAATGGGAAAGTCGCCGCGTTGAGTTGATTCATACCAAGAGCGACTGACAAGCGTATTTCCTTCTTCAATGTAATAAAGAAAGGGAAGAGAAATTTTGAATGGACGCCCGACTGTGAGGATGCATTCCAAGCTCTGGTAAGACATTTGGAAAGTCCCCCAGTTCTGTCAAAGCCTATTGACCGTGAAGTGTTATATGTATACTTGGCCGTGTCTCAACATGACACCAGTATGGCACGACCTTGGTTCGCAAGGTGGACCGAATACAAAAGCTAGTGTACTATGTCAGTAGACGTAAAACGGGGGCAGAGAGAAACTATCCTAAAATTGATAAGCTTGCCTACTTCTTGGTGATTGCATCATGCAAGCTTCGTCCATATTTTCGTGCACACCCAATCCGTGTTTATACCGATCAACCTCTACGACACGTGCTCCAACGACCAGAAACCTCTGGAAGTTTGTTAAAGTGGAACATTGAGTTGAGTCAATTCGATATCACCTACTTTCCACGGACGGTTATCCAAGGGCAGGTGCTAGCAGACTTTATTGCAGAATTCACCATATCAGACGAGCCAAGTAGCGATGATGTTATTCCCCCCATTCGATGGAAACAATAAACCGATGGGGCATCCAACGACCGTTGTTCTAGGGCTGGCATTATTCTTGTAACTTTCGAAAACCGATCAATTTGTTATGCTTTGAAGCTCAATTTCCCAGCTACGAATAACGAAGCCGAGTATGAAGCATTGATTGTTGGCTTAAAACTTACCAGGGAAATCAAAGTGAAATTGGTTGAAATCTTTTGTGATTCACAATTGGTAGTGTACCAAGTACGAGGTGACTGCCAAGTAAAAGGGCAAAGACATGCGCCATACCTTGCTCCGGTTCAAGAACTGTTGGCAGACTTTGAATATTATGGTATTTCACACATCCCATGTAAACAAATGGGGAAGCCGATTCATTGGCAAATTCGCAAGTACTGGTGATGCATAGCAGATGGGCTTGATTCCCATCGAAATCTTACATACATCGAGTATAAACGAGATGGAAGTAGATTTTGTGTTAGAAACGAAAACTGAGAGGGAGTCGTGGATAACCCCCTTCAAACAATACTTGTTACATGGGAATTTTCCCAAGAGAAGGAACGAAAGACAAAAAGTCAATTGCAAAGCTTCGCGGTACATAATGCAGGATGGAATAATGTATCGGAAAGGATCCTTGGTTCCCTTACTTTAGTGCATAGCCCACGACGAGATAAAGCGGGTCTTGAAAGAAGTTCATGAAGGAGAATGTAATGACCATACTTGGGGGCAGATACTAGTCAAAAAGATCTTCTGCTATGGATACTATTGGCCCACCGTGAATCGAGATGTCGCGGATTATGTAAGAAGATGCAAAAAAATCAAAAATATGTGAAAATTCTGAGAGATCCGCCAACAGATATAGGGGATTGATACAATCGGCTCCTTGCCAATCTCTAAAGGTGGTGCAAAAAACACAATTGATGCGGACGATTACTTTACCAAGCGGGCGGAAGCATAGCCCTTAGCTACGATCACCACCAAAACGGTCATTAATTCCGTTGTGCGAAACATTATATGCCTCTTTGGCCTCCAAGGACCATCACTATGGAAAATGGAACTCTATTTGAATGTAGGGAGTTAAAAAGAAATTTTCCAAAAGTATTGCATTAAGAAAATGTTTGCGGCAGTCACTCAACCTAAACCAATGGGTAAGTTGAAACCATAAATAAAATAATCAAATCAATATTGAAAAAAGGATTGGAGAAAGCTTAAGGCAAGTGGGTGGATGAGCTTCCAACAGCACTCTGGGCATACAGAACCACACACAAGTCCACGACTGGCCACACTCCATTCACTTTGGCATACAAAATAGAAGCTATTATAGCCGTGGAACTTGAAGTTCCTTCTAATTAGGTGACTCAATATGATCCTAAGACGAATCTAGATCCGTTACTAGAATCGCTGGACTTTTTCGATGAGAAACGTGAAGAAGCTGATTTAAGGGCGGCTACATATAGGCACAGAGTCACTCGATATTATAATGAAAAAGTTTGATTGAGAATCTTTGATGTAGGTGATCTCGTTTTGAAGCGAGTTTTTCGATCCCATCACATATAACTCCCACATGCGAACGTCCGTACGTCATCAAACGGAATCTTAGGGAAGGAACTTTTAAGCTAGTGACCGTCGTGCATGATGCTCCCCTAAGATGCAATAGTGAGCATTTGCGCTGTTATTACACTTAGCCTATTTCTTTTGCATTTTAGTAGCAATTGTTTCCCGTATATGTTTCTTTTGTTGTTCTTTGTTTTCGGCTTGTAATAAGACAACTCAATTTGTCCCGATTTGCTATGATCAATAAAGGCTTGAAGCCATCTCTCTGTGAACTATTGATGTTCCATGTTTTATAATTCCATGGCAAAAACTAAATTACATTATTCGGTCTGGCGTATAAACGCAGACACAAAATTAAAAGTCAATCAATAAAATAACGATCTCTAAGTCCCCAGAGCACGGACTAGAGTACTCTGAGTCCCTGGAGTGTGGACTAGAGTATAAACTACTTGAAAATCTCTAAGTCCCCGAAACGCGTACTAGAGTACTCTGAGTCCTCATAGTGTGGAATAGAGTATAAACGACTTAATAATTTCTAAGTCCCCGAAGCGTGGACTAGAATACTCTGAGTCCCCAGAGCGTGGACTAGAGTATAAAAGACTTAAAAATCTCTAAGTCCCCGAAGCGCGGACTAGAGCACTCTGAGTCCCCGTACTGCGGACTAGAGTATAAACAACTTAACAAACTCTAAGTCCTCGGAGCGTGGACTAGAGTGCTCTGAGTCCCCAGAGTGCAGACTAAAGTATAAACAACTTAAAATTCTCCAAGTCCCCGGAGCGCGGACTAGAATGCTCTGAGTCCCTGGAGTGCGGACTGGAGTTGTGACGACCCGAAATTTTAGGCAATATCAATTTAATAATCTGTATTAATAATTAAATTGATTTGATAATTTTTCTTTATAATTTTAATTTAAATGGGTAAATTTAAACTTTTAAAAAGGTTAATAAATTTTTAATCTGGCAATATTGATGAGATTTATTTTTCAAAGTTAGTAAAAAATTTATTCTATTTATAATATATATATATATATATATATATATATTTGATATATATATATATATATTTGATATATATATATATATATTTGATATATATATATATATATATATATTGTGAATGGGAAAATCTTTTGTATTAAATAAAAGATGAATTTTCAAATTATAATATATATGTATGTATATGTTATAATTTGATGTTGTTTTGAAATTTAATTTAATCCATTGATAATTTATATATGTATGAATTGTAATTTAAAGCTTTGTTTTAGAATTAATATTTTTCAAAAAGATGATTTAAGTTTAATTCAATTTGTTTTAAAAATATAAGATAATTGTTTATTTTAAATATGATAGTTTAAAAAAGGATTTGATCAAAGTTTTAATTTGTTTTCTTTCAAAAATGTTTAAATTTAAAATGGTTATAAATGTATAAATATAAATATTTTAGATTTTTAAAATATATGTATAAAGATTTATTTGTGTTATAATTAGTTTTAGAATATTTTCTTTAAAAAAAGTAAATTTATATTTACATATGCAAGTATTTATTAATATAGTAAATTAAGCAAGTTTATATTAACATTTAATTAAATAAAAATTTATAAAAAAAATACTTAAGTAACATGTGTAACATATTAACACCTCTTAATAACACTTGTAAACAATTAAACAAATTGAATGACAAATGTAAATTCTTGATCAACATGTGGCAACGTTTCTATTGGAATTTTTAAATAAATGTTTTTAGAAGAAAACTAGTTTCTTTTACATAACACTTTCATTCTTTGTTTTCTTTTCTTAACTCAAACAGAAATTATTCCAAAACCAGAAATTTACTTTTAAAACCTGAAATTAAAATCAAAAGCATCATTTGAGGCATGCATTAGGATTTCAACATCAAAGCATTATCCAGATTAAAGATTTCAAGGACCTGGAAAGGGATCAAATCCTGCTCTGAATATTAAAGTGAGTAAATATTTTTTTTTAAAACAGTTGATCTTGATCTGTTTTCTTTCTGCATGTGATGATCTGTGATTTGAGTTTGGTGATCGCATGAAATTCCTTTCAGTGTGTATATTATTGAATTTATAAGATCTGCATATATGTGTAATAGGTTTGTATGTATGTGGAAACTCTGATTTCTGTTTTTAAGACCAGATTTCACTTCAAAAATCAAAACTTCCAATAAAATCCTTATTTGAACTTGATGATTAAATAAAAGTTGTTCGTTATTGATTGATGAAATTTTTAAAAATAGTTTCTGTATGTTTAGATTTATAAATAGTATTAAAATGGAAAATACAGTGGAATTTTGATTCCTGTCAGAAATCAAAAATCTTGATTCTTGCTTTGGATTATATAGTTGGATTTGTAGTCGAAATGATGAATTTTAACATGAAATTCATAATTTTTAAATTGGTAATTAATTGGGAATTTGGTGATGAAGGCTTTCGGCAATATGGTGAATTGCCGTTGACCCACTTGTTGATTTGAGTCGAATTTATGGTCAAGGCTAGTTTTCGAAGTGTGGATGATGGGAAAAATGAAATTGAATTTTTCAAATGGCTGAATTGATCGAATTTGATCAAACTAGAGTTTTAGCTTGTATTTTGTTCGGCTTTGCTGTCGAGATGTTTGCGTCGTGGAAGATGGACCGGGGTTGTTCGCGTTTAGGGGAGATGTAGCTCGTGGATTTGGCGTTTCAATGGTGGGGTCGGCGAGGTCTTATGGCGTCGTGATGGTCGGTCGTGGGTGGTTATGTGGTCGTGACTACTGTAGTATTTTGATGCGAAGGGTCGAATTTCGATTCGTTAGTGAATTCTTCGATCTGGGTTTGCTTTCATTCTCGCGTGTGATTTTGTGACCGTCGACGATGGTCGAGACGACCTAGGTTGGCCGAAGGTGATGGGGCATGTGCACGTGTATTTTCTGTGTGCACTGGAATGTTTGTGATTGGGGAAGACGAGTTGTGACCGAAGTAGTTATCGCGTTTTCATCGAAGACGACTCGAAGTTGTGGATCTGGGGTTAATCTTCGGGGCTGACTCATGTTATTTAAGTGATTGTGTCGAGTTTGGGGTGGTGCTATCGGTTTGTTTTGTTAGATGATAAGTTTACAAGTTAACTTGTTATTTTTAATAAATTCAAGGTTTAAGTTTTTACTAAGAAGGAATAAACCTACAAGTTAAAACTTGTTCTTTGAAAATAAAAGTTAATCAAACATTTAAAAATGTAAATTAAATTTATATTTCAAATTTAAAATGTTTTAAGATGATTGTATTTGAAAGTAACTATCTTAATTAAATTTTGAATTTCAATTTAAAAGAATGTTTTGAATTCAAGTATTAAATCAAAGTTCTAAAGTAAATTTTAAAGTAATGTTTTAATAACAAAGTTTTCAAATTATTTTGAAAATAAATAAGTTTAAATTAGATAAACTGTTTTAAATTTCAAACTGATTTCTAAATGCTTTAATTTCAAATAAAGTTTAAGTTATAATTTTGGAAACCAAATAGAATAATTTGTTTTTAAATTATTAAAATTTGATTAATTTCAAATAATTTATTTATGAAGATAAATATGGTTAATTTATCTTTGTTATGAATTTATGGAAACTTAATTAATATGATTTGTTAATAAGTAAAGATTAATTAAGATAAATGCTTTTCTTATTTAATTAAGGATTTTCTTTAAATATAAGAAGTTAATTAATTAATTATTTAATTAATTTTAAATAATTAGTTAATTGTTTGTTTAAGTTTAAATAATCACTTAATTATGAATTAATTAAGTGTAATTACTTAATGAAGTAATTAATGGTTAATTATTGAATATAATTAAGGAAAGAGAAATTACTCATGGGAGTAATTAAATTGAAGTGATTAATGGATAATCACTTGATGTTATTAATCTAAGGATTGATTAATATGATTGTTTTGAAGTTAATTAATTATGGAGTAATTAATTAATTAAAGAATTAAGTATTATTTAATTATGAGATTAATTACTTGTTAAGTAATTAATTAAGAGAGTAATCATCTAATGATGTAATTAGAAGATAATTACTAATGTAAAAATTAAGAGTTAATTACTTAATTAATTTAGTTAATTAATGAATGTGATCAATTAATTACTAAATATGATTAATTTAAGATTAATTACTAAGGGTAATTAATTAAAAATGTAATTAATTAATAAAGTAATTAATTAAGGATTATTTATTAATTTAATTGATTAATAATTACTTAATGAAGTAATTAAAGATTAATTAATCAAAGGATTAATATAATTAATTAAGAAGTTAATTAATTAAGATAAGTAATTACAAATTGTTAATTACTGTTTATGATTAATGAGATAATTAATCATAAATTAATTATTTAATTTATTAAAGTGATTATTAATTAATAAGGATCATTAGTTAATATAATTAATGAAATAATCAAGGTTGATTAATAAAAGTGATTAATTTAAGTGTGATTAATTAATTGTAATTAATTGAGGTTTAATGCAATTAATCATGGTTAATTAATTAATGGAAGCAAATGAAGGATCATTAATTAATGTAATTAATGATAGTAATTAAAGGTTAATTACTCTATATAGATAAGGCTAATTTCTTGAATGTAATTAAAGTATAATTAATCAAGGAAGATTAATTAACGAAGATCATTAAGGGATGATTAATTTATTTATTTGGTATAAATAAATGAAGAAGGATATAGGTAATCCAATTGATTTACAGTTAATCAATTCTGCTTATGGATGATTGATTGCTATTGGATGATTGATTTATATTGGATGATTGATATTGGGTGATTGTTTGATACTGGATGATTTGGATATCTTTGATATGTGATATGTTGATTTGTGAGATGAATATTTGATATGAATTATCTATTGTGATAATGTGATTCATCTATCTGTTTATATCATCCTGAATGTAAGTTTAATTGTTCAAACCCTTAAACAACTTGGACATTAAAATGGCGTTTGGATTTCGGTGAGACCGGGATCGGGTTTCCATATTTGGATAATCCAAAAACCACATCGATCCAAATTAAACGTTAGGTCGTGAATCCAAGTGGAGCTTAGTGAAGACTCAAGGTGTAAGAACTATTCGTCAGTATAACTCTGGGGGTGATTCCGTGATGAGTTTGACGGAGATAGTACTTATAGGTTCGAGATGGTGTGTAACGCCCCACCTCTATACCTACGCTAGCCATGAACACTACGGTGTAATGCTGTCAACTAGCGCGGAGAATAAGGCTGTTGAGGAGCGGCCATCAATAGTTAGGCTTTACACTAGTATCGGTTATCTCGATAGGAGTGGTATATATATATATAAATATTCTTTCATTTTTCATATCTGATTTATATTCTCCCATCGACATACCCCAATTCCAGTATAAAACGAACTACGATGGTTCGTAATAGTTTAGAACAGTAAATATAAAATATTACACAGATAATATAATGCGGAACACAAATAAAACAGAAAGTCTCATATATACAATAACTGATGTCAGCTACAATACATTTGATACAATACATATGACGCGGTACATATGATACAACTACAACAGTCGACTCGGGAAGTTACATATACAAGTACATTAACGTATATAATATACATGAATACATATCTTCCTATACAATTATACAGACTACTACAAATGACGACGACTACTCCAAAAGATATGAAAGAACTTCATAGCTCTAGCAGCAACCCAAAGCAGAATATCTACAACCTGAAATACTCGGTCTGACCCGAGTATTAAATTCAAAAGAAAATAATACTCGGGTCAGTCTAATTCAAACTCAGTTATTAGTGCACAGAAGCAATTATAATTAAATAATGAATAGACGACAGTAATTAAACCAAATCAGAATGCAATTCAGAATATTGAATTGAAATAAACAAAACAGTTCAAACCATTGAAATATCAATTAAAATATTAAGTCGAGTAGGGCTGCAGTACACGCACGCGTGCACTGCCTCGCCACTACAGCATATGGAATATGCAAAAGATCAATAAATCAAAGCAAGATTGAATATCATAAAAGCCATACCGTGTGGCTGCAGTTCACGCTTGCGTGAACTGCCTTGCCACTACAGTGATAATGTACCCAAAAACTCAATGTCGTGTGGCTGTAGTTCACGCTTGCGTGCACTGCCTTGCCACAACAGTAATGATGTACACAAATGGGCACAAGGTCAAACCGAAATACCGGATTCTACACAGGTGTATTTTGAAAATCAAGCAAAATGCAAAGGTCAAATCACGACAACCATGACTCAGCACAAAGCAACAAGACACTACAAACTCAAGTGAATACAAAACTCATATATGCCAATGAATGCAGTGGTCAGTGCAATGCACGAACCAATTTAAACGACAACCATCACAAGAATACGAGTCAGGATACTGCAAGCTCCAGGTGGTCAGAAATGACCAAGGAAAAATGAAACAGAGTGCACCCTGAAGATATGAACCAGCATAAACAAATGAATGCACAGGGGTGCGACAGGGGGGATGCACAGAAATGCAACAGGGATCTACTCACGACAATGCACCAATGTCACAAGCATGAACACAAGTGTACATGACAGTGTACAACATCAAAGACACGGCAGTAACGAAGCAGGATGACCACAAACTCAACCAGCAATGAACAAAGAACAGAGACACATCTCAAATGAAACAGGAAGATTTGAAGAAATGAAACAATGCATGGTGAATTGGATCAACACAGTCAAGTCCAAATGCATCAGTGAAGAAACTGCAGTGGACATGTTCGGTTACAACTACACAAAACAAGATTGCCACCAACATAACAATCTTAGGCAAAAGTACACAGTTCTTCAACATGTACACTAGGGCAGTGGAACAAACATGTGTGCCCAAGATAAGGTAACCCAGTAACAAGCACAAAGCTCACTGCAACATGAATGACACAAAGGCAGTGAAGTGCTGACTGGTAACAGACTACAAAGACATCAACAAGTATGACATGAAGAAGAGCATCAGAGGCCACCAAGTTCAATGTAATAAATGGTCAAAGTCAAGCACATGAATGACTTCAACATATGATCAGTGGCAGGCATGCAAGTAAAGAGTAGGTGGTATAATACTAAACCCAACCACAGCCAGTATATACTAAGAATAACTGAGGCAAGACCACAAGCAATGCACATACTGTAGACAATTACACAAAGACTCCAAGCATGTATGTATTTCAACAGTGAAGCTCCAGACAATTACAAGTTCGAGAAAATGGAAAAAAATCGAAAACATCACCAATTCAGCGCCGAGTTTGACAGTGTCAAACGTCGAAGTGTAAAACCCAAAGACACGCACCACAACGAGTTCAGAGAGCACATGATCAAAACAATGGCCAAGACAATCAATCAAGACAAAGAAAAATACTTCTAGAATTCAAGGTTGATATAGAACAAGTCGATACCGAAATTGAATAAAAATTTAGCACTGTGGTGGCCACAGTTCAAATCGATGCCGTGAAGATCAAGCAAACAAAACATACTAAATTGACGAAGTCGAAAATCAATTCACCAGCCCCAAAACGAAATCAAATGGCCGAGATAAAACATCATCGAAGCAAAGTACAGAAATTGAATTGCAGAAGACTAAGAAAACAAAGTAAGCAAACGAGGACGAATGAATTTAAATTAGATGTGAGTAATGTAAATTACTCACCTTTGCCACGAATGAAGCGGCCGAAGTCGAATCGAGTACGAACACGTCGAAGCAGCCATCGAAGTCAGCGCCTTCGAATCCCATACGCCCTGACTTCTGACCAAAGAAGAACGAGAGAGAACAAACGAGAGAACGCCATTTATTTTGAAGCCCTAGTTTTCATAGAAGAACGAAGAATAGGGGTCGCCATTCATTTTTCTTCGTTCGATTTTTGTTTAGGGTTGAGAATGAAAATAATGAAGGGGGACTGGTCGAACGGCATTCAAAAGTAAATGGCCGATATTCACAATTTCAAAGCTCACAATACTTAACCAATTTTATTTTTAAGAATTTCAACCCGGTATAAAAACTCCATCATCAATTTGCTAGCGACAATAATTATTTAATGACGATAATAAATTTTCACAAAAGCTCGGGTTGTTACAGACTCCCCTCCTTAAAGAAATTGCGTCCTCGCAATCTTAAGGGATAAATGGACAAAAGGTAACAACCATAAAAGCATGAAAGATTAAGCTTGAACATGTTTGCTCGATGAATTCTCAGGATTCCTAAGTGAAATCCATAGGATTTGAGAACCACTGAGCTTTTACGAGAAAAACATCTTTATTTCGAGGGTGCCGAACCTATGAAGCAATGATGTGAATAGAAGGTTGCTCAAAAATAAAAATTGGAAATCCCTAAGGCATTTCCATAATTGGAAGACGTGGAAAACGTCATGAATAGCAGAAAATTGAGCCGATACACCGGCGTAGTACAATGTAAACATCAAAGAAATCTTTTAATTTCATAAAAGAAATTCACAAATTCTCAACAAAATTTAATTATCAAATAGATAATCAGAATACAGAAATCACAAAACAGCAATATCTAATCACCGATTCGATAATTAGAAAAACCAAATCAGCAAATCTAATTATCAACAAAGATAATTAGAAAACACAAATATCTAACTATCAAAAACGATAATCAGGAATTACCACAACGGTAATCAAATTTCCAATCAGCAAATATTCAATTATCAAAACGATAATCAAATCTTAAATCACAAATATTTAATTATCATAACGATAATTAAACCTCAAATATCTTATTATCACAAGCGATAATCAGAAACAATAAATATCTGATTATCAAAAATGATAAATCAGAAATCACTAACATCCGATTATCGAAACGATAATCAGAAATCACAAATTATTCAATTAACGAGTCCGAAATTAATCGAAATAGCAAACGCACATGACCCATAACCACGAGTTTTACTAAATCGTTTAATTCATTTCATCGTTTTCTTGAAAGTGCATAATTGTGTATTTTTTTTTAAAAAATAACATTTCACATTCTCAAACGGATAAGTCCGGAATTAAGTGAATCAGTAAAAGAAAGGGGTCATAGTCCTCGATTTTTCTGAAACATTTAAATTGCTTCCTCATTCTTTTGAAAGTGTAAACTGTAAAACTTCTGAAAACAATTTTCATTTATTTTATATAAAATAATAATAATTTACATTCTCAAACGAACAAGTCCGGAATTAAGCGAATCAGCAAAAGAAAGGGGTCATAGTCCTCGATTTTACTGAAACGTTTAATTCACTTCCTCATTCTTTTGAAAGCGCAAATCGTAAAAATTTTGAAAACAATTTTGATTTATATTTTGAAACAATTTTTAAAACACGTGATTAAAGCAGCAACATCCGTAGCAACTTCGACACACGTCAAAATTTCATCGAAATAATTGGCATCAAAATATAATACCAATGAATTTTCATTCATAAAAAATGTCACAAGAATCTTCTCAAAGATAGGAAAGGGTATCATACCATAAACTTGTATTCATAACAAGTCAATAACAAGCGAATTCACCAATGCACAAAAATTGATAAAACTTATCAATAGAAATCACGAAAATTGGTGAAGCACAAATTCTAGAAATCATCACGAGAAATCCAGAAAACACAAATTCTAGAAATCTACACAAGAAATCCAGATATCACAAAATGAGAGTATGAAAACTCAAATGGGAGTACGGAAACTCGAATGGGAGTATGGAAACTCGAATGGTAGTACTTAAACTCGAATGGGAGTATGGTAACTCAAATGGGAGTATGAAAACTCAAATGGGAGTATGAAAACTCACCTACACGTGAGCATGAAAAATCACCAACACGTGCAACGCGAAGCGAGAACGGGAGCATGGAAACTCACCTACACGTGAGCATGAAAAATTACCAACACGTGCAACGCAAATCGAGACGCTATCTCCTGGTGGCAACCAAAAAGCAAAAAGGTATGTGTGAATGGAATCACACAAGTGGTGTCTAGCCTAACCAGAAAGAAAAAAGATATGTGTGAATGGAATCACACAAGTGGTGTCTAGGCTAACCAAAAAGCATAAAAGTATGTGTGAATGGAATCACACAAGTGGTGTCTAGCCTAACCAGAAAGCAAAGAAAGAGACATCACACAATTGCTAGTCTAAATCACAAAGATAATCGTCATAATCATCCAGAGATCAATCAATATTACAGAAAAAGGGAAAGAGGCCTATCACATGACGGTCCGAAGACCATGGGGAGCTACCCCGCATGAGTGTGTCTAAATCACCCAGATGAGGTCGAGGCTAACCAAAAAGCATAAAGGTATGTGTGAATGGAATCACACAAGTGGTGTCTAGCCTAACCTCGCAAACAAAAAGATATGTGTGAATGGAATCACACAAATGGTGTCTAGGCTAACCAAAAAGCAAAAAGGTATGTGTGAATGGAATCACACAAGTGGTGTCTAGCCTAACCTTGCAACGAAAGAGACATCGCGCAATTGCTAGTCTAATTCATAAAATGATCATCAAGATCAACGAGAAGTGTCAATTACACTAAGCTAGTAAATATAAAAGTTTAGCTTCATGTCCCATAACCACTAGCTTAACTTAAATATTTACGAACAAACTGTAGATCTTCACTAGAAAAATGTCACAAGTGGTTCAATCGAACAAGTCCAAAAATTAACCGACGAAGTAAACGCAAGCGTTTCATACCACTTGTTTTGCTAAGCCGTTTAATTAGATTTCTCATACGAGTGAAATAAAGGTTTGCATATACTAATAGATTGGAAAACGGTCTAGGAAAAGAGTTTGATATTGAAAATTGAGTTGAAAACATTTTGATAAAAGAGTTTTGATATTCACTACTAGTATTGAAACATTTATATTTTTAAAGTGACAAATCACAAAAATGATTGTAGAAACAATCAATCACAAGAATTCACATACGAAGACGTGAATAGAGTCCAAAGAAATCGATACTGAATTCATTGAAAGGTATGTTCACAAAAATACCGAAGAAAATGTCACTAAAGTTGCTAATAAATGATAGCAACAAATCGGGGAAATTACACGAATCAGTTAAATTTGGAAACCAAATCAATTCATAAAAATTCACAGTCGAAGACGTGAATAAAATTCAAAGAATTCGATTCCAAATCCATCAAAGTAGAAATACCTAAAAATCCCAGAAATAGAAGTTATCAAAGTCGACAAAGGAGATAATAACTAATCGGAAAAGAAGAATCGATTAACAATTGGAAAAACAAAGCAGAACGAGCATAAATGCATAGATGACTTCAACAAAAATAAAAATCAAGTCAATGTCGAAGTCAACAATTAATGGCCATAATCGAGTACAAAACGATTCAACATCATCATCAAAGAATTCAACGGCAAACCAAGTCAGAGTCTTGGAAATCAAGAATTTAGAAATTTCTCAAAAACAAAGTGACCGAAGTCGAATGGAAATCAAGCCGAGGAAAACATAAAATATCAAGTTCGGAATCGCTGAGATTCGAACAAAAACAATCATCGGCTAAATCAAATCAAAGCCGAAAACACAAGAATCAAAATCAAATGCATATGAATAAGCGTTAGGAATTCATACCTATCAATCAAAGACAATCATATGCAAATATGAGAGATAGAATGTCAACAAATAGTTGTATCACATGTTCCATCTAAATTATGTTTTATATTTGTCCTAAACCCCAGGCTTTGATACCAAGCTGTAACGCCCCACCTCTATACCCACGCTAGCCAAGAACACTACGGTGTAATGCTGTCAACTAGCGCGGAGAATAAGGCTGTTGAGGAGCGGCCATCAATAGTTAGGCTTTACACTAGTATTGGTTATCTCGATAGGAGTGGTATATATATATAAATATTCTTTCATTTTTCATATCTGATTTATATTCTCCCATCGACATACCCCAATTCCAGTATAAAACGAACTTTGATGGTTCGTAATAGTTTAGAACAGTAAATATAAAATATTACATAGATAATATAATGCGGAACACAAATAAAACAGAAAGTCTCATATATACAATAACTGATGTCAGTTACAATACATTTGATACAATACATATGACGCGGTACATATGATACAACTACAACAGTCGACTCGGGAAGTTACATATACAAGTACATTAACGTATATAATATACATGAATACATATCTTCCTATACAATTATACAGACTACTACAAATGACGACTACTCCAAAAGATATGAAAGAACTTCATAGCTCTAGCAGCAACCCAAAGCAGAATATCTACAACCTGAAATACTCGGTCTGACCCGAGTATTAAATTCAAAAGAAAATAATACTCGGGTCAGTCTAATTCAAACTCAGTTATTAGTGCACGGAAGCAATAATAATTAAATAATGAATAGACGACAGTAATTAAACCAAATCAGAATGCAATTCAGAATATTGAATTGAAATAAACAAAACAGTTCAAACCATTGAAATATCAATTAAAATATTAAGTCGAGTAGGGCTGCAGTACACGCACGCGTGCACTGCCTCGCCACTACAGCATATGGAATATGCAAAAGATCAATAAATCAAAGCAAGATTGAATATCATAAAAGCCATACCGTGTGGCTGCAGTTCACGCTTGCGTGCACTGCCTTGCCACTATAGTGATAATGTACCCAAAAACTCAATGCCGTGTGGCTGCAGTTCACGCTTGCGTGCACTGTCTTGCCACAACAGTAATGATGTACACAAACGGGCACAAGGTCAAACCGAAATACCGGATTCTACACAGGTGTATTTCGAAAATCAAGCAAAATGCAAAGGTCAAGTCACGACAACCATGACTCAACACAAAGCAACAAGACACTACAAACTCAAGTGAAAACAAAACTCATATATGCCAGTGAATGCAGTGGTCAGTGCAATGCACGAACCAATTTAAACGACAACCATCACAAGAATACAAGTCAGGATACTGCAAGCTCCAGGTGGTCAGAAATGACCAAGGAAAAATGAAACAGAGTGCACCCTGAAGATATGAACCAGCATAAACAAATGAATGCACAGGGGTGCGACAAGGGGGATGCACAGAAATGCAACAGGGATATACTCACGACAATGCACCAATGTCACAAGCATGAACACAAGTGTACATGACAGTGTACAACATCAAAGACACAGCAGTAACGAAGCAGGATGACCACAAACTCAACCAGCAATGAACAAAGAACAGAGACACATCTCAAATGAAACAGGAAGATTTGAAGAAATGAAACAATGCATGGTGAATTGGATCAACACAGTCAAGTCCAAATGCATCAGTGAAGAAACTGCAGTGGACATGTTCGGTTACAACTACACAAAACAAGGTTGCCACCAACATAACAATCTCAGGCAAAAGTACACAGTTCTTCAACATGTACACTAGGGCAGTGGAACAAACATGTGTGCCCAAGATAAGGTAACCCAGTAACAAGCACAAAGCTCACTGCAACATGAATGACACAAAGGCAGTGAAGTGCTGACTGGTAACAGACTACAAAGACATCAACAAGTATGACATGAAGAAGAGCATCAGAGGCCACCAAGTTCAATGTAATAAATGGTCAAAGCCGAGCACATGAATGACTTCAACATATGATCAGTGGCAGGCATGCAAGTAAAGAGTAGGTGGTATAATACTAAACCCAACCACAGCCAGTATATACTAAGAATAACTGAGGCAAGACCACAAGCAATGCACATACTGCAGACAATTACACAAAGACTCCAAGCATGTATGTATTTCAACAGTGAAGCTCCAGACAATTACAAGTTCGAGCAAATGGAAAAAAATCGAAAACATCACCAAGTCAGAGCCGAGTTTGACAGTGTCAAACGTCGAAGTGTAAAACCCAAAGACACGCACCACAACGAGTTCAGAGAGCACATGATCAAAACAATGGCCAAGACAATCAATCAAGACAAAGAAAAATACTTCTAGAATTCAAGGTTGATACAGAACAAGTCGATACCGAAATTGAATAAAAATTTAACACTGTGGTGGCCACAGTTCAAATCGATGCCGTGAAGATCAAGCAAACAAAACATACTAAATTGAAGGAAGTCGAAAATCAATTCACCAGCCCCAAAACGAAATCAAATGGCCGAGATAAAACATCATCGAAGCAAAGTAAAGAAATTGAATTGCAGAAGACTAAGAAAACAAAGTAAGCAAACGAGGACGAATGAATTTAAATTAGATGTGAGTAATGTAAATTACTCACCTTTGCCACGAATGAAGCAGCCGAAGTCGAATCGAGTACGAACACGTCGAAGCAGCCATCGAAGTCAGGGCCTTCGAATCCCATACGCCCTGACTTCTGACCGAAGAAGAACGAGAGAGAACAAACGAGCGAACGCCATTTATTTTGAAGCCCTAGTTTTCATAGAAGAACGAAGAAGAGGGATCGCCATTCATTTTTCTTCGTTCGATTTTTGTTTAGGGTTGAGAATGAAAATAATGAAGGGGGGCGGGTCGAACGGCATTCAAAAGTAAATGGCCGATATTCACAATTTCAAAGCTCACAACACTTAACCAATTTTATTTTTAAGAATTTCAACCCGGTATAAAAACTCCATCATCAATTTGCTAGCGACAATAATTATTTAATGACGATAATAAATTTTCACAAAAGCTCGGGTTGTTACATGGTGATTTAGAGTGCAAGGGCTATGGTCGTTGACTCTGAGGGTGATTCCAAAATGTGTGCAACGAGATAGTGCCTTCGGTTTCGTTCGAACCCGAAATGAACTTGTATGGATTGAATGCTTTCAGAACATCGTCAGGTGGACGATAAGCATTCTAAGAAAGAAGTGCTCTATAAAGGTAATCGCAGCCTCAAGCCTCATCAACCGGGAAAGGCTAAAACAGGGGAGGTGCAGCAAGGCTAGGTGGGTAGCACCCATTTCAGGGTGAGGTCATTCCTGTCTAGAGGTCACTTTTATTTCGGCTTAGTGGGTGGTTGGTCGCGCCAACCACGGGGTGATCTTACTCGGGACTGTTCAGTAAGGAGTGGTCCCGGCTTTGTGATGCAGAGGATTGGGCGCAATCCTCGGTACTGTGATCTAGGCCACGTACTGTGACGGGCGGCACCCCGGTAGCCCTGCCATTGATGGAAACCCATTCTTCCTACAAGACCCTACGGTTTTGTTTGTATTACCCACTTTTGTGGCTAGAAGTTGGAATTTAATAAATGCAACAATTTCGGCTATTTCTTATTTACTTGAAAACCCTAGACGCTATTATAATATCACTGGATTTCCTATCAAATGTTTTGGTTAGCGTAAGGTAACAAAAATTTCATGTTTATGTGTGGAAAATCTTACGTGATACCTTTTCTTTTCAAAGGTTTTTTTAAAGTTAAGCAATTTTAACCCGTTTACTCACACCAGACCCTTGTCTGACCCGAGTGTTTATTTTCTGTTTTATTAAACTCTTGGGTACTCATATTATGTATGAGTAGTCAAGTGATTTAGGTTTGCTTGACGAATTCTGGAGGAGATATGGAGCAGGAGGCTTCCACGTGTAGATATATTATGGTTCCGCTATGTTTGTATGATATCTGTTTCTTATGTACTTGAGTTGTATAGTTAGACAGATGTTTATAACCGTCTAATATGTGTTGTATAAGTTGTGTACTATGATGTAATATGATACTATGTAATATTTTATGTGATATATTATATTTCATTCGTTCCGCTGTGAGTATCTGATGTTGTTGTGTTTCTTCTTTTCTCTTTCTTTTCTTCTTCTATCCCTTTCTTTCTTAAATAGTGATGCGACTTTCTAGTGTTAGAAAGTTGGGTCGCTACAGCTGGTATCGGAGCATTAGGTTGAGTGAATACCTAGGCTCTGGAGTGGTGTCTTTCTTGAGAGAGCGTACTTGTATTTTTATGTATATCTATATTTACCTTATCTGTTGGGTTATCTGTTCGGGTTTTCCAACATAAGTTTTAGAGGTAGATTGAGCAGTGGTGTGTGTGTAACACCACTACCACTAATGGAAGAGGTCCATATGTTTGAGGTTGGAAGTATATTTGTCGAGACTGTAGACCCAATACTGTCTCAAGTAAGATTTATAGTTTGGAGTAAGAATTTCTCTGATATCCGATGGAAATCTTTTAAAGATTCGGAGTCCATCTTTGAAGTGTAAGTTTGGATCTTTCGGAAGTGCAGAAGCAAGTGATAGTATCTTGATAACTACGTGATGAGATGTAGTACCCATGGATATCTCCGGGGATGCTTTCTCTTAAAGCAGTTTTAGAAGTGGTTGAGGAGCAGTCTTTACCTGCCGCAGGGAAGATTCGTCCGTGCAGAAGTTATCTGATCTTTAACAAGGAGGTTGGCTGTTTTGGAATATGAGACAAAGGTTTATGAGTTTCTTCGCTTTGGCATGGTCTCATTTGTCATTCCTTAAGGAAAGCGAGATGTTGATGCTTGGTTTGGAGCTCGAATTTCTTGAGAGGTTGTCTGCCATCTCGAAGGTGTGTTGTGTAGTTTGTTGATCATTTTGGTTTTGAGAAGCCTTTGGATTAGAAGTCTTTGGTTAGCTGTGCTAGCAGTGCAGTTCGAAGTGTTCGGTGTGCTGACGAGAAGGTCTTTTAGCTTTGCAGTATCATCGAGGTAGATTTTGGAAGCAGTAGTGTGGCTGTTTCTCCGATAGTTCAGGAATTTTTGTGGTTCTTCTTTAGCAGTCCGGGCAGATGGTGAATGTTTTCTTAAAAGGTTAACCTTGTTTGGGAAAGCTTAAAGCTGTTCTAATTGGGAAAGAGAGGACAGTTTCTTTGGAATCCGAACTAGGTTGGATCGCAAAAGTGACTTGCGATTAGTTTGGGAATTTATCTTGAGCAATCTTTTGTTTGAGACTGAGGTTCCCATGTAGAAGTAGGAGCTACTAATGTAGTCAGAAGTTTGTCTGCATCTGGAGTTGAGTTCCATATTGTTTTGGTTCCAGAAGCAATTTTGGTAGTTAGCCTGGTTGTAGGATAGTTCTTGGAGAGGAAGAGTTAGTGTAGCAGCTCAGAAATTTTTTGGAATTTGGATTGGTCCGATCTAGTTTTTGAGTTGGATTTCTGCTATAAGGTTGTGTGACCGAGTCAGACGTCACTAAGATTGTATGGATTTGATGAACAAAATTTCCCTGATATATTGGATAAGTTTGTATTCGTGTTCATCAATAGTATTCTCATCTATTTCAGAATCAGAGTTGTGCAGCGGAAGCGAGGTAGCAGCTGTATAAGGAAGGAAGCAAGTTCAGTTTGCTATTGCTTGGGAAGTAGAGATTGTGTTCTGGATTTCGACAGATCTTGGAAGACTTTTCTGTTGGATAGGATCCAGAAACTGGTTTGTTTGGGTCTAGTTGTTTCTGAAAGCATCAACATAGGTTGAACTGATCAGGAAGAGAATTGGCTGTATGCAGATATGAGATAAGGAGTTTGGAATTCGAAGTTGGAGACTTCATTGTTGTTAAGATTTCTCTGGTTAAGAGAGCAGTAATTGGATAAGATTGGGTGGTTGGTTCTGAGGTAATTGAGATTTCTTATATGTGTTTTGGTAGGATAAGATTGAATTGCCAGTTTGGATAGCTGGAATTCAGTGTATTTCACGTATCTCTGAGGGAGTACGTGTATGATTCATTGTTGGTTGTGGAATCTGCAGTTCAGTTGGATTTGGAAGTTGTGCTAGACTTGAGTATAGTCTGATGTTCTGTTCAGATTGATGGATCTAAAGAGAGGGGAGCTCTGGATTTTGGTGGTGTAGTTAGTTGAGCTTCTGTAGCGCGAGTCACCCGGTGATTTATACTTATGAAACTCTAGATAGTGTTAGTAAGATTTATTCTGATTTGTATCAGGATAATTAGTTAGGTATGTTTGTTTGATTGATTGCTATGGTTGTTAGTAACATTTTGATAGGTATGCTTTGCTGTTTGAAAATTGAAATCTTTGCTGGGTTATTAAATTACCTTTGCTTTTCAATTTCGGGGATGAAATTCTTTTAAGGGGGGAGAAATGTGACGATCCGGAATTTTAGGCAATATCAACTTAATAATCTGTATTAATAATTAAATTTATTTGATAATTTTTCTTTATAATTTTAATTTAAATTGGTAAATTTAAGCTTTTAAAAAGGTTAATAAATTTTTAATCCGGCAATATTGATAAGATTTATTTTTCAAAGTTAATAAAAAATTTATTCTATTTATAATATATATATTTGACATATATATTGTGAATGGGAAAATCTTTTGTTTTAAATAAAAGATGAATTTTCAAATTGTAATATATATGTATGTATATGTTATAATTTGATGTTGTTTTGAAATTTAATTTAATCCATTGATAATTTATATATGTATGAATTGTAATTTAAAGCTTTGTTTTAGAATTAATATTTTTCAAAAAGTTAATTTAAGTTTAATTCAATTTGTTTTTAAAGTATAAGATAATTGTTTATTTTAAATATGATAGTTTAAAAAAGGATTTAATCAAAGTTTTAATTTGTTTTCCTTCAAAGATGTTTAAATTTAAAATGGTTATAAATGAATAAATATAAATGTTTTAGATTTTTAAAATATATGCATAAAGATTTATTTGTGTTATAATTAGTTTTAGAATATTTTCTTTAAAAAAAAGTAAATTTATATTTACATATGCAAGCATTTATTAATATAGTAAATTAAGTAAGTTTATATTAACATTTAATTAAAAAAAAATTTATAAAAAAATACTTAAGTAACATGTGTAACATATTAACACCTCTTAATAACACTTGTAATTGAATGACAAATGTAAATTCTTAATCAACATGGGGCAACATTTCTATTTTAATTTTTAAATAAATGTTTTTAGAAGAAAACTAGTTTCTTTTACATAACACTTTCAATCTTTGTTTTCTTTTCTTAACTCAAACAGAAATTATTCCAAAACCAGAATTTTACTTTTAAAACCTGATATTACAATCAAAAGCATCAATTTGAGGCTTGCATTGAATTTCAACATCAAAGCATTATCCAGATTAAAGATTTCAAGAACTTGGAAAGGGATCAAATCCTGCTCTGAATATTAAAGTGAGTAATTTTTTTTAAAAAAAACAGTTGATCTTGATTTGTTTTTTTCTGCATGTGATGATCTGTGATTTGAGTTTGGTGATTGCATGAAATTCCTTTCAGTATGTATATTATTGAATTTATAAGATCTGTATATATGTGTAATAGGTTTGTATGTATATGTAAACTCTGTTTTCTGTTTTTAAGACCAGATTTCACTTCAAAAATCCAAACTTTCCAATAACATCCTTATTTGGCCTTGATGATTAAATAAAAGTTTTTTGTTATTGATTGGTGAAATTTTTAAAAATAGTTTCTGTAAGTTTAGATTTATAAATAGTATTTAAAATGGAAAATACAGTGGAATTTTGATTCCTGTCAGAAATCAAAAATCTTGGTTCTTGCTTTGGATTATATAGTTGGATTTGTAGTTGAAATGATGAATTTTAACATGAAATTCATAATTTTTAAATTGGTAATTAATTGGGAATTTGGTGATGAAGGTTTTCGGCAATATGGTGAATTGCCGTTGACCCACTTGTTGATTTGAGTCAGATTTATGGTCGAGGCCAGTTTTCGAAGTGTGGATGATCGGAAAAATGAAATTGAATTTTTCAAATGGCTGAATTGATCGAATTTGATCAAACTAGGGTTTTAGCTTGTATTTTGTTCGGCTTTGATGTCGAGATGTTTGAGTCATGGAAGATGGACCGGGGTTGTTCGTATTTTTGAGAGATGTACCTCGTGGACGTGGCGTTTCAATGGTGGGGTCCACGAGGTCTTATGGCGTCGTGGTGGTCGATCGTGGTTATGTGGTCGTGACTGCTGCAGTATTTTGATGCGAAGGGTCGAATTTCGATTCGTTGGTGAATTCTTCGATCTAGGTTTGGTTTCATGCTCGCGTGTGATTTTGTGACCGTCGACGATGGTCGCGACGACCTAGGTTGGCCGGAGGTGATGGGGGCACGTGCACGTGTATTTGCTGTGTGCATTGGAATGTTTGTGATTAGGGAAGACGAGATGTGACCGAAGTAGTTATCGCGTTTTCATCGAGGACGACTCGAAGTTGTGGATCTAGTGTTAGTCTTCGCGGCTGACTCGTGTTATTTAGGTGATTGTCTCGAGTTTGGGGTGGTCCTATCGGTTTATTCTGTTAGATGATAAGTATACAAGTTAACTTGTTATTTTTAATAAATTCAAGGTTTAAGTTTTTACTAAAAAGGAATAAACTTACAAGTTAAAAAATTTTCTTTGAAAATAAAAGTTAATCAAACATTTAAAAATGTAAATTAAATTTATATTTCGAATTTAAAATGTTTTAAGATGATTGTATTTGAAACTAATTATCTTAATTAAATTTTGAATTTCAATTGAAAAGAATGTTTTGAATTCAAGTATTAAATCAAAGTTCTAAAGTAAATTTTAAAGTAATTTTTTAATAACAAAGTTTTCATATTATTTTGAAAATAAATAAGTTTAAATTAGATAAAGTGTTTTAAATTTCAAATTGATTTCTAAATGCTTTAATTTCAAATAAAGTTTAAGTTATAATTTTGGAAACCAAATAGAATAATTTGTTTTTAAATTATTAAAATTTGATTAATTACAAATGATTTATTTATGAAGATAAATATGGTTAATCTATCTTTGTTATGAATTTATGGATACTTAATTAATATGATTTGTTAGTAAGTAAAGATTAATTAAGATAAATGCTTTACCTATTTAATTAAGGATTTTCTTTAAATATAAGAAGTTAATTAATTAATTATTTATTTATTTTAAATAATTAGTTAATTGTTTATTTAATTTTAAATAATCACTTAATTATGAATTAATTAAGTGTAATTACTTAATGAAGTAATTAGTGGTTAATTATTGAATATAATTAAGGAAAGAGAAATTACTCATGGGAGTAATTAAATTTGTAACGACCCGCCGCCCTGACCGCCTCTAGTCGGTAATTAAACCAACTCGAAACGTTCAAAATGACGGATTGTTAGTCATTTTATAGAGTTTAAACAGAAACAGCCACAGAATCACAGAACAATCATATATTTCTCATAAATAATTTTTCTTACATATATCAGAGTTTGTACAATGCATTAAATTTTTATACAGCGGAATATATCTTTTATTATTGAGTACAAGAAAAAATTTTCTAGAAAAACTTTAGTGAAGTGCTTTCCCCTCTCTCTAACTTCGCTGCCTGAAAATCTTCAAGCTGTAAAAATACTCGGTCAGACCCGAGCGTTTATTGCAAACACAAAAACACTCGAGTCAGGATTAATCTTTATTCAAGTAATTAAATTTGCAATGAACTGAAATAAATGGTAACAACCCAAAATACAGTGTTTCAAACATCAGCCTGAATATAACTAAGCATTAAGGCCAAGCACAGATGAACAAACAGGGTCCCAAAAGGAATGGACAACAATTCATGGATTTATAAGTGCAACTGAACAAATGAAACAGGGATAGTGAATCATAACAACATCGAAGTGCAACATGTTTGAAAACTCAATTAGAACTCTGTAACCAGGTATGAACAGAGAACAGAGAAGCAACAGGGAAACAAACTTAAATTAATATTTTTTTTAAATCTATCAATCCTGTGTGGCTGCAGTACACACGTATATTTACACACATGTCAACTGCCTCGCCAACACGTGTGCATCAAGCATGAAGCATACAACCTCAAATAACCACTGCAACAATACTTTAAAATGGAGGCAGAACAACAATGAAAAAGCAAATGCACATCTAAACCAATATTGCAAGAGGCAACAAGAATGGCCAGAACAGTGAATGGAAACATACACTTGCAATAGAAAGTTTTGAAAAGGAGAACCAGAAGTGCAAGTGTGTAAGCACAACTTCACAACAACAAGGCAATGCACTATGCAGTGGACAACATATCAAAAATATGAAATAAATCAAAGTAATCAGTGATGAACTGACATGCAGACAAGTACCAAAAGGCACCAGTTCAGTAGTCAATTGAACAACTATATGGACAGGGCAGCAACTATTGGAAGATGACTTTGAACAATGAAAACTAAATGAAACAAGACACGGTACTCAAATGCAAGTGCACAACTAGACCCAAGTCCAACAGACTCAAGAGAATGCAACAACATGTCAACAGAAATGACATAGCAACAAGGCAGACCACAAAATGCATGCTACTTAGTTCAACAACATCAAAGATGACCAAGTCAAGAGAATCAAGTCAACCAGGTAATAATGATTAAAGTTTAAACTTGCTTTCATTTATTTCTGAAAATATATGACAGGTCTTAAACCAAAGTTAAACTTGTTTACAATTTTTTTTTTAAGCAAAGAGGAGGGGAAGGATTTAAAACCTGGTGTGAGCCTGCAACTCAAACAAGTTAAACCAAATTCCAACTTACTTACTTTTTTTTCTTTTTTTTTCTTTTTCTCAGTAGATTACATGATCAATATCAAAGTGCTTCAAGAGGCAGTGGATAACATGGAAAAACATCCACAAAATTCCAGTGAAGTTATAAGTGAAAATCAAGACATCAAGTATGTCTGTAAATGCAACCCAGTACAGTTCAGTGAACTGAGGTGAAGCTACAAGAGTACAACTACACCAACTAAATGTCATCAAGTAAACAAGATTCAAGACAGTATAAATCCAGTCATATATATGCATACACACATACAAATATATGTATGCCTATATATGCAGATTTTAGAAAACAGGTGACACATTGAGTCCACCATTTAAAACAAATTGACACAGCTAAAAATGATTCAAGTTCAAATATATCAGTATAGCTAATAAAATGAAAATGGACAGCAGCTACTACACAAATGCAAGAAGGTCAAGTTAGCACACTCAACACAATGCAAGCACAAGTGCATACAAGAGGTCAAAGATAGTTATATATTAAAACTATATAAGTTCGTAGTTGAAAACAAGACTATACTTTCTGAAAAACTCTAACATTTTCAAAGTCATGTATATATGAAACTTCATTTTTTCTCAAACTAGTACTCATACTCTTAAAATTAACATCTGTTCTTATCAGTTTTTTTAAAAAAAAAACAAAAATTAATAGCATCTGTTCTTAACAGTTTAAAAACAAATATCAAATAGCTTTTATTCTTATTAATTTAAAAACAAATATTGGGTAGAATCTGTTCTTAACAGTTTAAAACAAAAAAAATCCGAGCAATTGATAACTAATAACCCCCCAAAACATAGCATGCAACCAAACATCCAATTCAAACAAATTTAAACACTTGAATCAAAATCAATCGTGAGCAAAGAACTCACCTTTCACCGAATCGAAATGGCCGAAGAGTGTACTGAGCACAATTAACGAAGATCGAAGCTGAAGCCCTAATTGTTGAAGCACAGAATCAAAGAGGAGGACGAGCGAAGATTTGTGGCCGCCATTATTATTTCTCTTTTTTTTCGGTCGTATGAAATGAAATGATGGGGGAGGGGTCGTGGTTTTACAGAGGAAATGCGTGATGGAAGGCATGGTTGCAAGCGTGGGTTAAGGCGTAAATTTGGCTGATAGGGTAAGGTAATGTATACTTATTATTTTATTTTATTTTTTTATTTTTTTTATTTACTTTTTATATTTTTCTCTTTCTTTTTTTTTCTATTTAAATTCAATTAGTTTTGTTTATTTTCTTTGCTTTGCAAAAACGATGTTGTTAAAATTTCCACTAGTTGTATTTATTTATTTTGTTTTTGAAAAAAAATTTATTCTATTTTATTTTAGTTAAAGAAAAATGTTATTTATAACTAAACATCGATTTATAAATTTACATAAATAATAATTC
Source organism: Allium cepa (assembly GCA_030765085.1). Lineage (NCBI taxonomy): Eukaryota > Viridiplantae > Streptophyta > Magnoliopsida > Asparagales > Amaryllidaceae > Allium > Allium cepa. The sequence goes on along the minus strand of CM060931.1, from coordinate 747,490,642 downwards.
TCAAATCCAAATTATTATTCCTAGTCATTTGTTCAAATTTTAAATACAATTCAATATTCAATTTCAAAGCTAAATTCAAATTCTATTCAACTTTTCACTAGATTAAATTCTAAAATTTAATCGCCAATTTATGCTGATAATTTGAAATTCACGTCAAATCATCATTTAAATATTTAAAATAAATTAAATATTCACAAATTAAATTGTTCAAAAATTCTGGGTTGTTACAATCTTCCCTCCTTAAAAGAATTTCGTCCCGAAATTATAAGTTAGGAAAAACGATTGCTAAAATCTCACCGATATTTATACCCTACACAATTTTTTCCAAGTTTCAAACTCATAAATAAATATAGGATTCATTCCATTTATTTTATTTCACTAGTTTTGTTCATCAATTTTAATAATCAAGACACAAAAGTCTTTTACCAAATTTTTGACTTACAAAACTCAGATTTTTAAACTTGAAATCTTTCATGCTAAATATTTGCATATTACATCATTTCCAAAGCTGTGTGCTTACAAGATATTGTAAAGATCTTCTTCCTTAATTCATTAAGTTAGAATTATGTAATTCTAATTCCAGATTATTGATTTTCTATTTAAAGTTTGAAAATACTTGCTAACTCGAAGTTTAACAAGTCCACCGTCGTTCTCACAGACTTTAGGCATACGCTGGCCAGGCGCAAGACTAAAAATCTCCAAGTACTAAATATACTTGCTTCAACTCCCGGTGAAAATACTTTTTAAAAAATTCTTTTAAAAATGGATATGGAAAGCACGTTCCCCCATGGATCACAGTTTACCCGGCGGTTACGCTACTATCCCAGTAGAATCGCTTGTAACCTTAGATTTCTCATCTCTCTTGAATTTCGCCATGGTTGTCGCCTTAGATCGCGGTCCACACGGCGGTTACGCTACTATCCCAGTAGAATCGCTCGTGGCCGTAGGCATCACGCCCCTCGAATTACGCTTCGGTTTCTAGATCGCAGTTTACACGGCGGTTGCGCCACTATCCCAGTGGAATCGCTTGTAACTGTAGGCATCACGCCCCACGAATTACGCCAGCATCAATTCACCTAATCCCAAACACAATGATCCATCGTGGGGGATTCCAGTCAGTCCCAATGGACATTCCACTAATGGAAATTCTACGTAGCTACGATTTCCAATGGACACTCCACCGAGATCCAATCACCTTCACCAATAATAAATGGAAGGTACATTTCCATATCCTCAGTTTTTAGAAAACATATGTCATATACATATAGTATTTCATTTCAGATTTCGTACATATCATACCTATGTAAACCTACACAGGACTTTTCATAATAATGACTTTCCAAACTGATGGTTTTCGAATTATTATATTCACATATATAAGTTACGAAAACTCAATTCACATTCATAACAAATAGAGGATTCCAAAATTTTCCATTTCACTTAAATTTTTCCTCTAAATCGATTTGAAAATTTAAGGTTATCTCAAACCTAATTCACATTCATAATCCAATTCATTATCGACTTCACATTCGATTTGGATTTCACGTTACATCGTCAATTCTCAACACATAATTGATGTCTATCGATATATAACCTCTAAGCTCGTATGTCTCAGAGAAGGGTGTTAAGCTAAAAGAATAAATTCTCCGCCACCACAGATATATATTTAATAGAGATCAATTGATATGTCATCAATTCACAATGTTAGACATACAATCCCAATCGACTATCCAAAATTCAAAGCTCAACTTATATTGTTTTTGATGTCGAAGTTAAACTCAATTTAACTCCAGATTCAATCTTTTTTTTTGAAAAATTTCCAAGTTGAACTAATTGTTCACATTTCTCAAAATAATATCTTTACAAGATATATAATTTTCACACTTAACCATTTGAAACAAATTTCAAATATTCATTTTTCAATTTATCTTTAAAAGATAAATTTCAAACCTTTCATTTCATATTGGAAAACATTTCCATACTTATTTAATAATAAGTAATTCACAAGTTCATTTATTTTCAACTCTTGGAAAATATTCGATATACTTGAATCAAAATTAAGTATATATTTCATCTTTTAAGGAAATCATTCTTTTAAACACATTTATTTGAGTTAAAACGAATGTTGCGTAAAACATCGTTACGACAACTCAAAAATCACTAGTATAGGGATTCGAATTTAAGATAGATATATAAATCCCAATACTATAAACAACATTTCCTTCCGGAAACCATTTACTATAACAACAGTGTTATAGTCCACTATTTCCTTATTTCTCGAAAACGTCTATTTCAACAATTGAATGTTGAAATCTATGTATTCGATACTTAATGTATTTTAAAAAATCTTTAAAACCATTAACTTTTTCAATTTCAACTTAATTCATAGTTTGAACTCTTCGTACTTTTCATAATATTAGTTTTAAACCGATTTCAAACTTTTCAATATTAAGTTTTTCACTTAATTTAATTTTCCGCACGTTTAAATTCAAATTCATCATTGAATTTATTAAACCTATAATGGATTATCATGTTGACAACTTCAAATTTGAAATCTAAATCTCATTTGAACTTTGCATTTGCTTTTTTTTTCTATTTCCAAAAATAATCAACTAGTTCTTTAGTAAGCCATTTATCGACTTAGTTCCATTAAATTCATATTTCCACATTAACCTCATTTCATAATATCAATTCCCTAAAACATACCTGTTTTATTCAATAATATATTCACTGTCCAAAATCGTGAATATACTTATTTAAATCAATTCAGTGTTTCTACACTTTTATTTAAAAGATTATCCACTGTCCAAAATCGTGGATAAAATTCCCAACCAACATTTACTATCACAACATTTAACTTAAAGGATAATTCGTTGTCCAAAATCACGAATATATCTCCTTTAATAACTTCTATTTTTCGTTTATCAAATTCAATTGGTTTCGAATTTATAAACAATCTTTACAAATTCCATTTCTATTTATAAACTTCGATTTACAATCTTTTTATTAATTCAATTCAATTTATATAACTCAATTATATAACAAAAGTCCATTTATAAGTTAAGTACTTATAATCCATTTATTTATTAACTCGTTCTTCAAAACATTTGAAATTAATTTTCAAAAGAATTCAGAGTCAAATTCTCAAGTTATAATTCAATAATTCTCTTGGTTATAACCAAATCAACATGTCATTTTATTTCACAGTTATTTCGGAGATATTCAAAATATTTGATTTAAACCAATTCATTAATTCACTTCACTTAACTTTTATTTTTCATAAGTCTCAATAATTCGATAATGGATTTCGAATGAGAAACTATCGCAATCCTAAATTTAGAGAGGGAAATTTTCGAAATAATTCTAACTTTCAAAATACCTTTCATTTTAAAGAAAACAATTTCATACTTCTTTTAAATTTGAAAAACGTTTTCTTTAAAGTGATCCTAGTAACTATTCATATTAAACATCATAAACTGAGCTTTGTGTAAACCAAAGCTCTGATACCACTTTTGTAACGACCCGCCGCCCTGACCGCCTCTAGTCGGTAATTAAACCAACTCGAAACGTTCAAAATGACGGATTGTTAGTCAGTTTATAGAGTTTAAACAGAAACAGCCACAGAATCACAGAACAATCATATATTTCTCATAAATAATTTTTCTTACATATATCAGAGTTTGTACAATGCATTAAATTTTTATACAGCGGAATATATCTTTTATTATTGAGTACAAGAAAAAATTTTCTAGAAAAACTTTAGTGAAGTGCTTTCCCCTCTCTCTAACTTCGCTGCCTGAAAATCTTCAAGCTGTAAAAATACTCGGTCTGACCCGAGCGTTTATTGCAAACACAAAAACACTCGAGTCAGGATTAATCTTTATTCAAGTAATTAAATTTGCAATGAACTGAAATAAATGGTAACAGCCCAAAATACAGTGTGTCAAACATCAGCCTGAATATAACTAAGCATTAAGGCCAAGCACAGATGAACAAACAGGGTCCCAAAAGGAATGGACAACAATTCATGGATTTATAAGTGCAACTGAACAAATGAAACAGGGACAGTGAATCATAACAACATCGAAGTGCAACATGTTTGAAAACTCAATTAGAACTCTGTAACCAGGTATGAACAGAGAACAGAGAAGCAACAGGGAAACAAACTTAAATTAAATTATTATTATTTTTAAAATCTATCAATCCTGTGTGGCTGCAGTACACACGTATATTTACACACATGTGCACTGCCTCGCCAACACGTGTGCATCAAGCATGAAGCATACAACCTCAAATAACCACTGCAACAATACTTTAAAATGGAGGCAGAACAACAATGAAAAAGCAAATGCACATCTAAACCAATATTGCAAGAGGCAACAAGAATGGCCAGAACAGTGAATGGAAACATACACTTGCAATAGAAAGTTTTGAAAAGGAGAACCAGAAGTGCAAGTGTGTAAGCACAACTTCACAACAACAAGGCAATGCATTATGCAGTGGACAACATATCAAAAATATGAAATAAATCAAAGTAATCAGTGATGAACTGACATGCAGACAAGTACCAAAAGGCACCAGTTCAGTAGTCAATTGAACAACTATATGGACAGGGCAGCAACTATTGGAACATGACTTTGAACAATGCAAACTAAATGAAACAAGACACGGTACTCAAATGCAAGTGCACAACTAGACCCAAGTCCAACAGACTCAAGAGAATGCAACAACATGTCAACAGAAATGACATAGCAACAAGGCAGACCACAAAATGCATGCTACTTAGTTCAACAACATCAAAGATGACCAAGTCAAGAGAATCAAGTCAACCAGGTAATAATGATTAAAGTTTAAACTTGCTTTCATTTATTTCTGAAAATATATAACAGGTCTTAAACCAAAGTTAAACTTGTTTACAATTTTTTTTTAAGCAAAGAGGAGGAGAAGGATTTAAAACCTGGTGTGAGCCTGCAACTCAAACAAGTTAAACCAAATTCCAACTTACTTACTTTTTTTTCTTTTTTTTTCTTTTTCTCAGTAGATTACATGATCAATATCAAAGTGCTTCAAGAGGCAGTGGAAAACATGGAAAAACATCCACAAAATTCCAGTGAAGTTATAAGTGAAAATCAAGACATCAAGTATGTCTGTAAATGCAACCCAGTACAGTTCAGTGAACTGAGGTGAAGCTACAAGAGTACAACTACACCAACTAAATGTCATCAAGTAAACAAGATTCAAGACAGTATAAATCCAGTCATATATATGCATACACACATACAAATATATGTATGCCTATATATGCAGATTTTAGAAAACAGGTGACACATTGAGTCCACCATTTAAAACAAATTGACACAGCTAAAAATGATTCAAGTTCAAATATATCAGTATAGCTAATAAAATGAAAATGGACAGCAGCTACTACACAAATGCAAGAAGGTCAAGTTAGCACACTCAACACAATGCAAGCACAAGTGCATACAAGAGGTCAAAGATAGTTATATATTAAAACTGTATAAGTTCGTAGTTGAAAACAAGACTATACTTTCTGAGAAACTCTAACATTTTCAAAGTCATGTATATATGAAACTTCATTTGTTCTCAAACTAGTACTCATACTCTTAAAATTAACATCTGTTCTTATCAGTTTTTTTAAAAAAAACAAAAATTAATAGCATATGTTCTTAACAGTTTAAAAACAAATATCAAATAGCATTTGTTCTTATTAATTTAAAAACAAATATTGGGTAGAAACTGTTCTTAACAGTTTAAAACAAAAAAAATCCGAGCAATTGATAACTAATAACCCCCCAAAACATAGCATGCAACCAAACATCCAATTCAAACAAATTTAAACACTTGAATCAAAATCAATCGTGAGCAAAGAACTCACCTTTCACCGAATCGAAATGGCCGAAGAGTGTACTGAGCACAATTAACGAAGATCGAAGCTGAAGCCCTAATTGTTGAAGCACAGAATCGAAGAGGAGGACGAGCGAAGATTCGTGGCCGCCATTATTATTTCTCTTTTTTTTTCGGTCGTATGAAATGAAATGATGGGGGAGGGGTCGTGGTTTTACAGAGGAAATGCGTGATGGAAGGCATGGTTGCAAGGGTTAAGGCGTAAATTTGGCCGATAGGGTAAGGTAATGTATACTTATTATTTTATTTTATTTTTTTATTTTTTTATTTACTTTTTATCTTTTTCTCTTTCTTTTTTTTCTATTTAAATTCAATTAGTTTTGTTTATTTTCTTTGCTTTGCAAAAACGATGTTGTTAAAATTTCCACTAGTTGTATTTATTTATTTCGTTATTGACAAAAATTTTATTCTATTTTATTTTAGTTAAAGAAAAATGTTATTTATAACTAAACATCGATTTATAAATTTACATAAATAATAATTCTCAAATCCAAATTATTATTCCTAGTCATTTGTTCAAATTTTAAATACCAATTCAATATTCAATTTCAAAGCTAAATTCAAATTCTATTCAACTTTTCACTAGATTAAATTCTAAAATTTAATCGCCAATTTATGCTGATAATTTGAAATTCACGTCAAATCATCATTTAAATATTTAAAATAAATTAAATATTCACAAATTAAATTGTTCAAAAATTCTGGGTTGTTACAATCTTCCCTCCTTAAAAGAATTTCGTCCCGAAATTATAAGTTAGGAAAAACGCTAAAATCTCACCGATATTTATACCCTATACAATTTTTTCCAAGTTTCAAACTCATAAATAAATATAGGATTCATTCCATTTTTTTTATTTCACTAGTTTTGTTCACCAATTTTAATAATCAAGACACAAAAGTCTTTTACCAAATTTTTGACTTACAAAACTCAGATTTTTAAACTTGAAATCTTTCATGCTAAATATTTGCATATTACATCATTTCCAAAGCTGTGTGCTTCCAAGATATTGTAAAGATCTTCTTCCTTAATTCATTAAGTTAGAATTATGTAATTCTAATTCCAGATTATTGATTTTCTATTTAAAGTTTGAAAATACTTGCTAACTCGAAGTTTAACAAGTCCACCGTCGTTCTCACAGACTTTAGGCATACGCTGGCCAGGCGCAAGACTAAAAATCTTCAAGTACTAAATATACTTGCTTCAACTCCCAGTGAAAATACTTTTTAAAAAATTCTTTTAAAAATGGATATGGAAAGCACGTTCCCCCATGGATCACAGTTTACCTGGCGGTTACGCTACTATCCCAGTAGAATCGCTTGTAACCTTAGATTTCTCATCTCTCTTGAATTTCGCCATGGTTGTCGCCTTAGATCGCGGTCCACACGGCGGTTACGCTACTAACCCAGTAGAATCGCTCGTGGCCGTAGGCATCACGCCCTTCGAATTACGCTTCGGTTTCTAGATCGCAGTTTACACGGCGATTGCGCCACTATCCCAGTGGAATCGTTTGTAACTGTAGGCATCACGCCCCACGAATTACTCCAGCATCAATTCACCTAATCCCAAACACGATGATCCATCGTGGGGGATTCCAGTCAGTCCCAATGGACATTCCACTAATGGAAATTCTACGTAGCTACGATTTCCAATGGACACTCCACCGAGTTCCAATCACCTTCACCAATAATAAATGGAAGGTACATTTCCATATCCTCAGTTTTAGAAAACATATGTCATATACATATAGTATTTCATTTCACATTTCGTACATATCATACCTATGTAAACCTACACAGGACTTTTCATAATAATGACTTTCCAAACTGATGGTTTTCGAATTATTATATTCACATATATAAGTTACGAAAACTCAATTCACATTCATAACAAATAGAGGATTCCAAAATTTTCCATTTCACTTAAAATTTTCCTCTAAATCGATTTGAAAATTTAAGGTTATCTCAAACCTAATTAACATTCATAATCCAATTCATTATCGACTTCACATTCGATTTGGATTTCACGTTACATCGTCAATTCTCAACACATAATTGATGTCTATCGATATATAACCTCTAAGCTCGTATGTCTCAGAGAAGGGTGTTAAGCTAAAAGAATAAATTCTCTGCCACCACAGTTATATATTTAATAGAGATCAATTGATATGTCATCAATTCACAATGTTAGACATACAATCCCAATCGACTATCCAAAATTCAAAGCTCAACTTATATTGTTTTTGATGTCGAAGTTAAACTCAATTTAACTCCAGATTCAATCTTTTTTTTTGAAAAATTTCCAAGTTGAACTAATTGTTCACATTTCTCAAAATAATATCTTTACAAGATATATAATTTTCACACTTAACCATTTGAAACAAATTTCAAATATTCATTTTTCAATTTATCTTTAAAAGATAAATTTCAAACCTTTCATTTCATATTAGAAAACATTTCCATACTTATTTAATAATAAGTAATTCACAAGTTCATTTATTTTCAACTCTTGGAAAATATTCAATATACTTGAATCAAAATTAAGTATATATTTCATCTTTTAAGGAAATCATTCTTTTAAACACATTTATTTGAGTTAAAATGAATGTTGCGTAAAACATCGTTGCGACAACTCAAAAATCACTAGTATAGGGATTCGAATTTAAGATAGATATATAAATCCCAATACTATAAACAACATTTCCTTCCGGAAACCATTTACTATAACAACAGCGTTATAGTCCACTATTTCCTTATTTCTCGAAAACGTCTATTTCAACAATTGAATGTTGAAATCTATGTATTCGATACTTAATGCATTTTAAAACATCTTTAAAACCATTAACTTTTTCAATTTCAACTTAATTCATAGTTTGAATTCTTCGTACTTATCATAATATTAGTTTTAAACCGATTTCAAACTTTTCAATATTAAGTTTTTCACTTAATTTAATTTTCCGCACGTTTAAATTCAAATTCATCACTGAATTTATTAAACCTATAATGGATTATCATGTTGACAACTTCAAATTTGAAATCTAAATCTCATTTGAACTTTGCATTTTCTTTTTTTTTTTCTATTTCCAAAAATAATCAACTAGTTCTTTAGTAAGCCATTTATCGACTTAGTTCCATTAAATTCATATTTCCACATTAACCTCATTTCATAATATCACTTCCCTAAAACATACCTGTTTTATTCAATAATATATTCACTGTCCAAAATCGTGAATATACTTATTTAAATCAATTCAGTGTTTCTACACTTTTATTTAAAAGATTATCCACTGTCCAAAATCGTGGATAAAATTCCCAACCAACATTTACTATCACAACATTTAACTTAAAGGATAATTCGCTGTCCAAAATCACGAATATATCTCCTTTAATAACTTCTATTTTTCGTTTATCAAATTCAATTGGTTTCGAATTTATAAACAATCTTTACAAATTCCATTTCTATTTATAAACTTCGATTTACAATCTTTTTATTAATTCAATTCAATTTATATAACTCAATTATATAACAAAAGTCCATTTATAAGTTAAGTACTTATAATCCATTTATTTATTAACTCGTTCTTCAAAACATTTGAAATTAATTTTCAAAAGAATTCAGAGTCAAATTCTCAAGTTATAATTCAATAATTCTCTTGGTTATAACCAAATCAACATGTCATTTTATTTCACAGTTATTTCGGAGATATTCAAAATATTTGATTTAAACCAATTCATTAATTCACTTCACTTAACTTTTATTTTTCATAAGTCTCAATAATTCGATAATGGATTTCGAATGAGAAACTATCGCAATCCTAAATTTAGAGAGGGGAATTTTCGAAATAATTCTAACTTTCAAAATACCTTTCATTTTAAAGAAAACAATTTCATACTTCTTTTAAATTTGAAAAACGTTTTCTTTAAAGTGATCCTAGTAACTATTCATATTAAACATCATAAACTGAGCTTTGTGTAAACCAAAGCTCTAATACCACTTTTGTAACGACCCGCCGCCCTGACCGCCTCTAGTCGGTAATTAAACCAACTCGAAACGTTCAAAATGACGGATTGTTAGTCATTTTATAGAGTTTAAACAGAAACAGCCACAGAATCACAGAACAATCATATATTTCTCATAAATAATTTTTCTTACATATATCAGAGTTTGTACAATGCATTAAATTTTTATACAGCGGAATATATCTTTTATTATTGAGTACAAGAAAAAATTTTCTAGAAAAACTTTAGTGAAGTGCTTTCCCCTCTCTCTAACTTCGCTGCCTGAAAATCTTCAAGCTGTAAAAATACTCGGTCAGACCCGAGCGTTTATTGCAAACACAAAAACACTCGAGTCAGGATTAATCTTTATTCAAGTAATTAAATTTGCAATGAACTGAAATAAATGGTAAAAGCCCAAAATACAGTGTGTCAAACATCAGCCTGAATATAACTAAGCATTAAGGCCAAGCACAGATGAACAAACAGGGTCCCAAAAGGAATGGACAACAATTCATGGATTTATAAGTGCAACTGAACAAATGAAACAGGGATAGTGAATCATAACAACATCGAAGTGCAACATGTTTGAAAACTCAATTAGAACTCTGTAACCAGGTATGAACAGAGAACAGAGAAGCAACAGGGAAACAAAATTAAATTAAATTATTATTATTTTAAAAATCTATCAATCCTGTGTGGCTGCAGTAGACACGTATATTTACACACATGTGCACTGCCTCGCCAACACGTGTGCATCAAGCATGAAGCACACAATCTCAAATAACCACTTCAACAATACTTTAAAATGGAGGCAGAACAACAATGAAAAAGCAAATGCACATCTATACCAATATTGCAAGAGGCAACAAGAATGGCCAGAACAGTGAATGGAAACATACACTTGCAATAGAAAGTTTTGAAAAGGAGAACCAGAAGTGCAAGTGTGTAAGCACAACTTCACAACAACAAGGCAATGCACTATGCAGTGGACAACATATCAAAAATATGAAATAAATCAAAGTAATCAGTAATGAACTGACATGCGGACAAGTACCAAAAGGCACCAGTTCAGTAGTCAATTGAACAACTATATGGACAGGGCAGCAACTATTGGAACATGACTTTGAACAATGCAAACTAAATGAAACAAGACACAGTACTCAAGTGCAAGTGCACAACTAGACCCAAGTCCAACAGACTCAAGAGAATGCAACAACATGTCAACAGAAATGACATAGCAACAAGGCAGACCACAAAATGCATGCTACTTAGTTCAACAACATCAAAGATGACCAAGTCAAGAGAATCAAGTCAACCAGGTAATAATGATTAAAGTTTAAACTTGCTTTCATTTATTTCTGAAAATATATAACAGGTCTTAAACCAAAGTTAAACTTGTTTACAAATTTTTTTTTAAGCAAAGAGGAGGAGAAGGATTTAAAACCTGGTGTGAGCCTGCAACTCAAACAAGTTAAACCAAATTCCAACTTACTTACTTTTTTTTCTTTTTTTTTTCTTTTTCTCAGTAGGTTACATGATCAATATCAAAGTGCTTCAAGAAGCAGTGGATAACATGGAAAAACATCCACAAAATTCCAGTGAAGTTATAAGTGAAAATCAAGACATCAAGTATGTCTGTAAATGCAACCCAGTACAGTTCAGTGAACTGAGGTGAAGCTACAAGAGTACAACTACACCAACTAAATGTCATCAAGTAAACAAGATTCAAGACAGTATAAATCCAGTCATATATATGCATACACACATACAAATATATGTATGCCTATATATGCAGATTTTAGAAAACAGGTGACACATTGAGTCCACCATTTAAAACAAATTGACACAGCTAAAAATGATTCAAGTTCAAATATATCAGTATAGCTAATAAAATGAAAATGGACAGCAGCTACTACACAAATGCAAGAAGGTCAAGTTAGCACACTCAACACAATGCAAGCACAAGTGCATACAAGAGGTCAAAGATAGTTATATATTAAAACTGTATAAGTTCGTAGTTGAAAACAAGACTATACTTTCTGAAAAACTCTAACATTTTCAAAGTCATGTATATATGAAACTTCATTTGTTCTCAAACTAGTACTCATACTCTTAAAATTAACATCTGTTCTTATCAGTTTTTTTTATAAAAAAACAAAAATTAATAGCATCTGTTCTTAACAGTTTAAAAACAAATATCAAATAGCATTTGTTCTTATTAATTTAAAAACAAATATTGGGTAGAATCTGTTCTTAACAGTTTAAAACAAAAAAAAGCCGAGCAATTGATAACTAATAACCCCCCAAAACATAGCATGCAACCTAACATCCAATTCAAACAAATATAAACACTTGAATTAAAATCAATCGTGAGCAAAGAACTCACCTTTCACCGAATCGAAATGGCCGCAGAGTGTGCTGAGCACAATTAACGAAGATCGAAGCTGAAGCCCTAATTGTTGAAGCACAGAATCGAAGAGGAGGACGAGCGAAGATTCGTGGCCGCCATTATTGTTTCTCTTTTTTTTTCGATCGTATGAAATGAAATGATGGGGGAGGGGTCGTGGTTTTACAGAGGAAATGCGTGATGGAAGGCATGGTTGCAAGCGTGGGTTAAGGCGTAAATTTGGCTGATAGGGTAAGGTAATGTATACTTATTAATTTATTTTATTTTTTTTTATTTTTTTATTTACTTTTTATCTTTTTCACTTTCTTTTTTTTTTCTATTTAAATTCAATTAGTTTTGTTTATTTTCTTTGCTTTGCAAAAACGATGTTGTTAAAATTTCCACTAGTTGTATTTATTTATTTCGTTATTGACAAAAATTTTATTCTATTTTATTTTAGTTAAAGAAAAATGTTATTTATAACTAAACATCGATTTATAAATTTACATAAATAATAATTCTCAAATCCAAATTATTATTCCTAGTCATTTGTTCAAATTTTAAATACCAATTCAATATTCAATTTCAAAGCTAAATTCAAATTCTATTCAACTTTTCACTAGATTAAATTCTAAAATTTAATCGCCAATTTATGCTGATAATTTGAAATTCACGTCAAATCATCATTTAAATATTTAAAATAAATTAAATATTCACAAATTAAATTGTTCAAAAATTCTGGGTCGTTACAAAATTGAAGTGATTAATAGATAATCACTTGATGTTATTAATCTAAGGATTGATTAATATGATTGTTTTGAAGTTAATTAATTATTGAGTAATTAATTAATTAAAGAATTAAGTATTATTTAATGGTGATATTAATTACTTGTTAAGTAATTAATTAAGAGAGTAATCATCTAATGATGTAATTAGAAGATAATTACTAATGTAAGTAATTAAGAGTTAATTACTTAATTAATTTAGTTAATTAATGAATGTGATTAATTAATTAATAAATATGGTTAATTTATGATTAATTACTAAGGGTAATTAATTAAAAATGTAATTAATTAATAAAGTAATTAATTAAGGATTATTTATTAATTTAATTGATTAATAATTACGTAATGAAGTAATTAAAGATTAATTAATTAGATTAATTAATCAAAGGATTAATATAAATAATTAAGAAGTTAATTAATTAAGATAAGTAATTACAAATTGTTAATTACTATTTATTATTAATGAGATGATTAATCATAAATTAATTATTTAATTTATTAAAGTAATTATTAATTAATAAGGATCATTTGTTAATATAATTAATGAATTAATCAAGGTTGATTAATAAAAGTGATTAATTTAAGTGTGATTGATTAATTGTAATTAATTGAGGTTTAATGCAATTAATCATGGTTAATTAATGGAAGCAAATGAAGGATCATTAATTAATGTAATTAATGATAGTAATTAAAGGTTAATTACTGTATATGGATAGGGCTAATTTCTTGAATGTAATTAAAGTATAATTAATCAAGGAAGATTAATTAAGGAAGATCATTAAGGGATGATTAATTTATTTATTTGGAATAAATAAATGAAGAAGGATTTAGGTAATCCAATTGATTTACAGTTAATCAATTCTGCTTATGGATGATTGATTGCTATTAGATGATTGATTTATATTGGATGACTGATATTGGGTGACTGGTTGATACTGGATGATTTGGATATCTCTGATATGTTGCTTTGTGAGATGAATGTTTGATATGAATTATCTATTGTGATAATGTGATTCATCTATCTGTTTATATCATCCTGAATATAAGTTTAATTGTTTAAACCCTTAAACAACTTGGACATTAAAATGGCGTTTGGATTTCAGTGAGACCGGGATCGGGTTTCCATTTTTGGATAATTCGAAAACCACATCGATCCAAATTAAACATTAGGTCGTGAATCCAAGTGGAGCTTGGTGAATACTCGAGGTGTAAGAACTATTCGTCAATATAACTATGGGGGTGATTCCGTGATGAGTTTGACGGAGATAGTACTTATAGGTTCGAGAAGGTGATTTAGAGTGCAAGGGCTATGGTCGTTGACTTTGAGGGTGATTCCAAAATGAGTGCAACGAGATAGTGCCTTCGGTTTCATTTGAACCCAGAACGAACTTGTATGGATTGAATGCTTTCAGAACATTGTCAGGTGGATGATGAGCATTCTAAGATAGATGTGTTCTACAAAGGTAATCGTAGTCTCAAGCCTCATCAACGGGGAATGGATAAAACAGGGGAGGTGCAGCAAGACTAGGTGGGTAGCACCCATTTCAGGCTGAGGTCATTCCTGTCTAGAGGTCCCTTTTATTTCGGCTTAGTGGGTGGTTGGTCGCGCCAACCACGGGGTGATCTTACTCGGGACTGTTCGGTAAGGAGTGGTACCAGCTTTGTGATGTAGGGGATTGGGCGTAATCCTCGGTACTGTGATCTAGGCCACGTACTGTGACGGGCGGTACCCTGGTAGCCCTGCCATTGATGGAAACCCATTCTTCCTACGAAACCCAACGGTTTTGTTTGTATTACCCACTTTTGTGGCTAGTAGCTGGAATTTAATAAATGTAACAATTTTGGCTATTTCTTATTTACTTGAAAACCCTAGACGTTATTATAATATCACTGGATTTCCTATCGAATGTTTTGGCTAGCGTAAGGTAAAAACTTTTCCATGTTTATGTGTGGGAAGTCTTACGTGATACCTTTTCTTTTCAAAGGTTTTTCTAAAGTTAAGCAATTTTAACCCGTTTACTCACACCAGACCCCTGTCTGACCCGAGTGTTTATTTTCTGTTTTATTAAACTCTTGGGTACTCATATTATGTATGAGTAGTCAAGTGATTCAGGTTTGCTTGATGAATTTTGGAGGAGATATGAAGCAGGAGGCTTCCACGTGTAGATATATTATGGTTCCGTTGTGTTTGTATGATATCTGTTTCTTGTGTAATTGAGTTGTATAGTTAGACAGATGTTTATAACTGTCTAATATGTGTTGTATAAGTTGTGTACTTTGATGTAATATGATACTATGTAATATTTTATGTGATATATTATATCTCATTCGTTCCGCTGTGAGTATCTGATGTTGTTGTGTTTCTTCTTTTCTCTTTCTTTTCTTCTTCTATCCTTTTCTTTCTTGAATAGTGATGCGACTTTCTGGTGTTAGAAAGTTGGGTCGCTACAGGAATACAAACGACTTAACGATCTCTAAGTCCCCGAAGTGGGGACTAGAGTACTCTGAGTCCCTGGAGTGCGGACTAGAGTATAAACGACTTAAAATCTCTAATTCCTCGGAGCGCGGATTTGAGAACTCTGAGTCCCCGTAGTGCGGACTAGAGTATAAACGACTTAAAAATCTCTAAGTCCCAGAATGCGGATTAGAGTACTCCGAGTTCCTAGAGTGCAGACTAGAGTATAAATGACTTAAAAATCTCAAAGTCCCCGGAGCGCAGACTAGAGTGCTCTGAGTCTCTACTGTGCGGACTAGAGTATAAACGACTTAAAAATCTCTATGTCCCCGAAGCACGGAGTAGAGTATTCTGGTTCTCCAAAGTGCTTACAAGAATATAAACGACTTAAAAATCTCCAAGTCCCCAATGTGCTAACTAAAATGTAAGCAATTCAAAAATCTCCCAGTAATGTTGAAGCGAATATGTGCTTACATGACCCTCAAAACATTAAATTTCGAGTACTGGTTGGATGATAAGCTAAACATCGAAAATCATCGAAAATAAAGAAACAAGATTTTATTTACTGATCGAAGATTCAGTTCCATTACAACCTCTCCTAACCTTGGAGAAAAAAGACTATTTACAAAGACTGTGAAAATGATAGAAATAACTACATGATTCAGGCTTACTTGGTTTAAAGGAGGCATGGCAGGGTAGCTACTTTTTTGATTTTTTTCTCCTTCTTTGATTTCTTCGAAGGCTTTTCACCCGAGCATTTTCTCTTAGACGCCTTGCTTCCTAATGAGATGGTATCCAAGGAAGGAAGAGGGACCTCCAGAGGTGTTGTTTTACCCGGGAGAACTACCTTCAAGGGCCTATTTAGAGGATCATCAAGTTCCACCACATGAGGTTCAACCTAAATTTCGGCCTTCTTTTTCTCCTCCTCCACAATTCATTCCCCCATGCCAAGTTTTGAGGCAGGTTCGAAAGAGCCCATGATTTCAACCTCATCATGTTCTAAAAGATAGTGTGGATCATGCAATATGGAAATATACTAAATATGTACGAGATCAAAACAAAGAAAGTAGATAGTAGAGTTAAAAAATGAGCAACCAAGATTTTTATACTGGTCTGAACTTCCCGCTCTACGTCTAGTCCTAGACTCCTTCTAGAATTTAACTAATCAATAACCCTCACTTAACCCAGAGGAATAGGTATCTAACAAACTCCTAAGAAGTAGACCATAATGCCACAGCAACTGAAGTGGACTTCACAATGCCTGAGCAACAGAATAGGACTTCTACTAGTATATAAAATTGTCTGACTAATGTGTTCTTAATAACACAAATGTGTCAATGTGTGTACACCCTTCCTATAATCAAATCCTCAAGTATATGAGTGTGTGGGAAGATATGAAAGGAAGATTATCACTATGAATCAAAGAGTATGAATCCAAAGATTTAAGAAATGAAGATGGTTTGACTGCTTTTGAATGCAGAGAATATAAAGAGTAAGTAAGATCAGTTAATTATTCATGAATCATTGATTTGTAAAATGATTTTGATGTGTTTATATAGTGTATAGATAGATACAACCTTTTGCTAAGATATTCAATCAATAGATGCATCCATTACTCTCGAATTAGATTGAAACTCTCCACGAGAGGAATCGTTTATTCAGAAAATATAGCCGTTATACGCAGGTCAGTCGATTGAGTTCAGAAGCTCAGTTGACTGAAATTAAATTATATATATATATATATTCTCTTTTCACTGTGCATTTTGCAACTGGTCGACTGTAATCAGTTGAATGACTTGTGCAATTTTGCACAGTGAATTTCAATGCATATACAAACGAAAATAATTTGTTTTATGTGCAAGTGTAACTACTTGAGGAATGATTTTAACAGTATCTAAACATATCTAAGTCTCAAAACATAATAAATAATCATATGAAAACTAGTTTTGAAGTCTCTTCTCTTTGTAGTTTATACCTTGTACATGTTACTCTCTTTTTGTTGCTATCGCCATATATTCTTTGTTAATGCTCCTTGTCATGAATCAAAACTCATGATTCAACATTCTCCACCTTTTTGATTGATGACAACTTGTAACTAACGGATTGATACACATAGAAATTATATAATAAAAGTTATATATATTTCTCTCCCCGAATGTAAGGCGGCAATGTAATCTTTATAAAACTTACTAGTAGTCATTTTTTCTCCCCCTTTGTCATCTACAAAAAGGATTAGACATAACCAGTAAAGTATAGAATAAGCATAACTAACATAACAAACCAAGATGTAGTTACATAATGTATCGTAGGAAAAAGCAAATAAAATTCCATAAACCAAAAAAACACAAGGCTATTTAAGTACAAGCCTTGATAGAAAAGAAAGTTGAGTGAAAGAGAAAAGAAAATACCATACCAAATACGATAGCACCCAACTATTCATCGGCATCCCAGTTATATTCTTGTTCTTGAATGGTGGGAGTCTTGCCTTGAGATGATGCTTCACCACCATGTCCACCGACGTTAGTTTCACTAGTGTCCGTGCCAGTGTGATCGTCGGATGTGCTCCAGGTAAATTGTGGCACAGGGCATTTTCCTGTAGATGGCTTGATCGAAGTAGAGGCAGAACAAGAAATAGCATCCCATAAGATGGAGAAAAAACCTTTGATTTTTTCAAGCTTTTTATCAACCCTTTTCAAACGTGTGTCAAGAACAAGATGGTTCCAGGATAAAATCTCAACATATTGTTGGTTTGAATGATTGGAGGTTGCAAGTTGAATCTCGTCATCTCTGGAATGTGATGGAGGAGTAGGTGAGCGACGCGGTTGAAAGGAAGGACCTTGATCTTGTTGTTGTTGACGTCGCGCACGTTGGCGTGCTTTCCATGAATCATAATCCATAATAGGAGGACGAGTAATAGGTAATTTCATGAGACTAAGAGTTCTCATGTTTATAGAACCAACATTTGACACTTCGGAATCGGGAATGACACTTCCAAGTTGATAAGAAGAGGCATAATGTATTCCCCAAGATAGATCACATTCATTTCTCATTGAGTAAAAAAGAGGAATTCATTTAAAATTAATTGTGTCTAGTTGATTTGCGTTTTATTCCAAATTGCATATAGAGCTTTAAAATTATTTTGATAGACAAGCTCATATGACCCGGTCCTTGGTAGAATAGTTTTCATTAGGGTCCTATGCGTAATCCTAGCTTTAGGACATAGAGCCATTGATTTTTTATCAATCGCATCATCATCCAAAAATTGATGACTTAATCTATCTCGAATTGCCATGCTGCATTTACTTCATCAAGGGTGACACCATGATTTGGTGATTGTAAAATATAGGCAATGCGATCGAGAGAGAACCAAACAGGTTTGCCACAAACAAGACTCGGCGCACAATTGTTGGTATGTCTAGGATGTTGATGTGCTAAGTTAAGATTAGCATAGAAAAGTTTAATCATAATGCGATTAATCTTATGGATATTCAATTTTGAGTCTATTAAAGATTGTAAGCCACTTTGATCAGCCAATTCTCGAAGCCTATAAGATTCAAAATCAAGGAACGCCATAAAAGAACCTTTAAATATCCTTGCCGATTTTATTGTGTTCCATCTTTCCTCCATCCGATCATGGAGCCATTAAGCGACGAGAGAGTCTATGGCTGCAGTTGAGGATGATCCAATGGTTTTTGAACGTTTAGGAGGCATGATTTGTGGTAAATTTTATGGTAGAAGGATGAAAAAATGGGATTTTTAGGGTTAGGGAAAAATAGAATTTGGGTAAAAAGAGGAAAGTAAAAGTGAAAATATGAAGAGATAGGTTAAAAAGGAGATGAAAAGGGGGTGAAAAGGCTCAAAAACGTCGTTCAGTCGGCTGAATACAGCAAGTCAGTCGACTAAACTGGAACCCGAGAGATTTCTGGGTCTGTATTCATTCGACTGACCTAATATAGTTAGTCGACTGACTGTTATTAAAATGCATAATGAGCCTGTTAATCAAAAACCAATATATATATATCAAAGCTTGTACAAAAAGAGGATTAATCACCATAAAATATATAAAATGACATAGATAAAGACACACAAAAATTATTTAGATGATGGTGATTTTCGCTGTGTCTTTTGGGGTGTTTTATGTGGTGTCATTTGTTCATCTAGCTCTACTTTTGTATCTTTAATGTACGGTCGTAATGAAGACCATATATTGGCTTGAAATCGTAATTGCTCACATCGCCTTTGCCGATGATATAACTTTTGGAATTGTCTCCAAATGTGACAGAGCCTCCATCTAAATATGTGATATTTGTTAGCATATTTGTGTCTCCTGTCATGTGTTTTGAGCAGTCACTGTCGAGTATCCATTTTCCTCTTTCGTTAAGTGGGTTTCGAAAAAAAATAAAAGAATAACATTGCTACGCACTTTTTAATTGGGTCCTAAGAGTTGGGTCTTAGAAAATCAAACCCAAGAGGGTTCAGTATTCCCTTTATATAAATAATTTTTATTTTTATGAACATTTTTAAAAAAGGACTCAATATATTTATTCTTAATCAAACTGTTGTTTGTTTTAGGAACCTATGTTTTTATGGTTTTTGAGGTTTGGTCCTTTTTGGTTGAACTATGGTAGACTTAGGTTTAGAAATATTTCTCTTATTCTTCTTAATTTTGGTGGAGCTACTAATTTCTTGGTATAACCTACCTTTCTTATTTGAGACAGACTGAGAACTTTCAATAATTTTAGATAAGTTTTCTCTGCCTTTATTAAAGTTAGAATTTCTGGTAACATTATCTAACTTAGTTTTGAGACTAGTGTTATCTAATTTAATCATTTTAGCTCATGATTTTCAGAAACAAGAGCATCATTCTTTTCTTTTTGAGTCTCAATTTCTTGACTCAATAAGGTAAGTTGAGAATTAACATCAAAAAATGAATCTTGAATTTTCTTAAGTTCTTCTTCCAATATTTTCTTCTCATCTTTAAGTATGTCTCTTTCGAATTCTGCTCTATTTTGATTTTCTAGAGCTTCTTTATATTTTCTTTTGATATTTTTCAAAGTATATAATAATTTAGAATTTATTTCAATCATGTCATCAAAAGTAAGATCATTTAACTCATTATCAGTAGCCATGAAGTAGACATTTGCTTGTTCATTTTCACTATCACTGCTACTTTCAGAAGACGAAGAATCTAAGTCATCCCATGTCACTGAAAATGCCTTCTTTTTGAATTTGTCCTTTCTATATTTATTTTGTTTTCCCTTCCTTTGTTCTGGACAATCTTTTTGTATGTGACCCTCCTTATGGAAATTGAAGCATTCAAGTACCGAGGATGTTAGCTTATTGTTGAAGTTTCTTTTTCCATTATTTCGATTTCCTTTTCTACACTTCAAAAACTTCTTAAAATTTTTAGCCATGAAAGCTAAATCTAATTCCTCTTATAGTACAAGAAATGCCATATTTTTCTTACCTTGTCCTTGAACTCTTTTTTGCCTGTAAATTTACTTTGTAGGACATTAAATTTCCTATTAACTCTTCTGGTTTAATGGTAGAAAGATCGTTTGCTTCTTCAATAACTAAGACTTTTCTTTCCCACTCATCCGTTAAAGAGTTTAGGATTTTGGACACGATATCAAAGTCAGAATACTTTTCTCCTAGTCCTAGTAGAGAATGATAAATATTTTGAAATCGGGAACACATATCATTTATGGACTCGTCTTGCTTCATTATGAAATTTTGAAATTCACTCTTGAGCATAGATATTTTGCTTTATTTAACTTTGCTAGTTCCTTCGTGTGTAACTTCAAGTGTTTGCCATATTTGATATGCATTGTTACGTATGCTAACTCGGTGAAATTCATTTTTATCTAATGCACAAAATAACATAATCATTGCTTTAGCATTAGCAGTAGCATCTTGTGTTTGTGTAGTTGTCCATGTAGAATACTCAGTAGTAGGTGTAGTATATTCTGCTTGTATTACATTCCATGCATCAAAACTGTTGGTTTGCGTGTAAATATGCATTCATGTTGCCCGGTAGTTGTAATTCATGCCATTTAATAGTGGAGGTCGTGCAGTAGACTGGCCTTCAATAAACTAGTGTTAGTGACAGTGCTTGTGCTGGTGTTGTTTTCCATATTAGCAAAAATATCAAATAACTATGTAACGGTTATAAGATGAATGCTCCGATACCAATTTGAAAGATAGTGTGGATCGTGCAATATGGAAATATACTAAATATGTATGAGATTAAAACAAAGATAGTAGATAGTAAAGTAAAGAAGAAAAAAAAGTGAGCACACCAAGATTTTTATACTGGATCGAACTTCTCATTCTACGTCCAGTCTCATTCTGGAATTTAACTAATCAAAAACCCTCACTTAACTAGGAGGAATAAGTATCTAACAAACTCCTGAGCAGCAGAGCAGGATGCCTCAGCAATTGAAGAGGACTTCACAATGCCTGAGCAACAAAAAAGGACATCTAATAGTATATAAAATTGTCTGACTAATGTGTTCTTGATAACACAGATGTGTCAATGTGTGTACACCCTTCCTATAATCAAATCCTCTAGTATATGAGTGTGTGTGAAGATATGAAAGGAAGATTATCACTATGAATCAAATAGTATGAATATGAATTCAAAGATTCAATCAATGAAGATGATTTGATTGCTTTTGAATGCAAAGAATATAGAGAGTTAGTAAGATCAGTAAATTATTTAACAATCGGTGATTTGGAAAATGATTATGATGTGTTTACATAGTGCATAGATAGATACAACCTTTTGTTAAGAGATTCAATCAATAGACGCAGCCATTACTCTTCGAATTGGAAATCTTCGCGAGAGAAAGCATTCATTAAGAAAATATACCTGCTATACACAGGCAGTCGACTGATTTCAGAAGCTCGGTTGACTGAAATTCAAATTTGTATGTATATTCTCTGTTCACTATGCATTTTGCACCAGTTCAATCGATTGGTCGAGTGTAATCACTCGACTGATCTGTGCAATTTTGCACAGTGGATTTCAATGCATATACAAATGAAAATAATTTGTTTTGTGTGAAAGTGTAACTACGTAAGGAATGATTTTAGCAGTATCTAAACATATCTAAGTCTCAAAAACATAATAAATAATCATATGAAAACTAGTTTTGAAGTCTCTTCTCTTTGTAGTCTATACCTTGTACATGTCACTCTCTTTTTGTTGCTATCGCCATATAGTCTTTTTTAATGCTCCTTGTAATGAATCAAAACTTATGATTCAACACGTTCGTCCATAGGTGAGGGATTCTTGGCTTTTTCTATATTGAGTGCTTCGATTACTTGGGCATCGAGACCAGGAGTATCCCCAGTGTGGAGCTCTTCTGCTATTTTTTCTTCCTTCTGTATGGAAACATCGCTCCTTGGAGTTGGTTCGGGATCAGAATGACCTACATGGAGTAGTTAAGGATAAGTGTTAAAACACATTTGCTATTCGTCAAAAGCGATTGTCCTTTCAACCCTAGAAAGAAAAATTACATACCGGCTTAAGGTTGACTGTGAGGTGTTTTAGGAGTCCCACCTTCTAGAATAGGGGTAAGAAGGTGAACATCAAGCCTGGTTTCTCTGGGTCATAGCCGGCATGCTGCTCGAAAGGATCAAGTGATGAGCAACCAGCCAGATTAGCGGAAGGAGGAAATGGAGACTCGGTTCTGGATGGGCGAACAATGTCATCTTTTCCTTTTGATGAGGAGGAGTCTTTTCCGTAAAAGGCCTTTGCCGCAGATAAATTGGAGCGCTCGTTATCATGAAGCACTTCCTTCACAAGAGCTTCTGCATCAACCTCTTCGGTGCCCAGCTCCACTCGATTAATTTTTATTAAAGTGTCCCATGCTTTGGCTAATGATTCGAGGTAACCCTCACCTAGAAAAGATAGATATTGATGCATGAGAACTCGAGCGTTATATTTGGCAATAAGCGGATCAAATAAGCACTTAATTTCTTCCCTGTCGTCTTCAGTAGCTGCCTCGAGGCAAAAATCGATTTCTGCCAGTGCCATCCTTTTGCCCTCCTCATGGGCTGCATTCTTTAACTCTTCAGCTTTAGAAAGTTCTTCTTCGAGCTTCGCCTTTAAGAGTTGTGTTGCAATGATTTCATCGCAATATCGTTGTGGCTCTTCCTGTGCAGTAATTTTTTTCTTCTTTCTCTTTAGGCAGTAGCTCCTCAAGTTCTTTAACTCGTCAAGCGAGGATGTCCTTTTCTTTCTAGATGGAGTCTTTTTCTAATGCTAAAGCACCACTGCGTTGAATTGCCTCGTCAATTTCCTTTTTGTGAGTAGCTTCTAGATGACCGACTGTTTCGACGGTATCTTTAGTCCTTTGTCGGGCAGCTTCAAGTTGAAATTTGTACAAGGAAAGCTCTTCATCCTGGGATTTGATAATATCATCGTCATGGATGGCTTCAAGTTTTAGGCGATCAATCTCGTGCTGACATTCCATAGAAACTTCTAAAACTTTTTCTGCCAAATAAACAAATGCATTTCGTTGGACATAGGCATCGTTATTGCAGCTGATGGCGCTTTGTTCGATATGCCCTGGAATTGGGTGAATCGCAGGAAGAAATTTTAGTCTGTTAAAGCATATCTTCAGAAATGTGGCTTTAAGCTCGACTAATCTTTTGGCTATCGACGGATCATGTGCAGAGTTTGGAGGTGATTGCTTAGCCAGCGTCACCAACTTCTTATGGGGATCACGAGATTGCTTAATGCTAGACGAGCTGGAATATTAGTCACAGGAAGCTTCAGATTGAGATCCCCTCTAAGAAGATTTCTTCGTATTATGCTTTAAATGAGAGGAATGATCGTTGGCATATGAAGAGTGATTATAAGTTTTTCTTCGGGAAGACGACCAAACTCTAGGACAGTAGTCTTTATCGCCACTGTCATCTCTGTCTCGACTTCAACCTGATCCTGAATCCCGAATGGAATGGTGGAAGATAGAGGACCCACAAAGGCAGTCAAAGCTATGTGCGCCCCATATCACCTACATAGAAACCAAGAGAAGACGAGTTAGTGAGAATCGCATGATGGCTAAAACTTAATTGTAGGGTGAAGTATGAGTGTTCATGTGTCGTAGTGTTTCCCCTTGACGGACCAGTTTCTTTTTCTTTACTTATTGGAGTTTTTTCTCCCTGATGATGAACTTGATCGCCTTCATTGCATCTCGAGGGCGAATTAAGCCCCAAGGCCTTTGGATCGTTGAAACCGTAATTAAGCATGTCCTTGGGGATGGTCAGATCTGATAGACCTTTTAGTGAACCCTCTAGATGTTGGTGAGGCGACTTTTTCTCAACCGGAGTAATTGTAAATTTTGATGTTTTGCCAACCGTTTTCTTTCTCAATTTATAGTCTAATTTCTTTTTCCCCTCTGAAGGAGTAGGCAGTTCATTGATGCGGGGAATAACAGTCACCGTTGCTGAATCGGGACTTATATTCTCATCAGACGCTCCTGGCACCCTGGCCTCTTTAATTTCGCTTTTCTCGGATGTGTCGTGGGCCCCACCAATAGGAGGCACCGAAGGCTCGGCCTGATCTTTGCCTTTCTCCGCCCTGGATCCGGTTGTGGTGGCGCCAGTTGGGAGACTAGTTCGATGACCTTCCACCAATAATCAAACTTTAAGAGCGATTCATTGGAAGTAACGGATTCGATCTCCCGATCTTCTGTGAGAATGCCCTCGACGGCCATGGAAAACCCAGTGCCTCCGGGACGTGGGTTGATACATGTAAAATCGAAAGAAGTTTAGAAATAAAGCTCTTTGTGCCTTAGACAAATATTGAGTCCTGAAATGAAACTTACTCCCTTCCAGCCATCTTCTCGCAAAGCCGAGAGGCAGCGTACGTAAAACTTTTCTTTCTTACACTGGAAGAATTTAATCCAGGCCCCCATCAGGATCTGACACTTGAAGTGTGGCTCAAGATATATGAAGGATGGACTATCAGACCGCCTTTTGAAGCGATAAATGTAACGGATATCCTCGGGAGCAGGGAGCCTGAATAAGATGCTCACAAAGAGATTACAATTGCTGTGAATAAATGCATGACTGTTGGGGTGAAGCTGTGCTGGAGCGATCTAGATATTCCGCAACAACTCACAGAGAAATGAATTGAAAGGTGGAAAACTTACAACCTAGCACATGAATTTGTTGCACGCTGCATAACCGGTTGGGGGCAGGTGAGGCTGATCTTGTCCTGATGGAACTAAAACGTCATCAAAGGTAATTCCATGAATCGAACATAACCGACAAAGAGTGGCTTCACCGATTTTTGAAGCTTGTGAATGAGTCTGATTATCCAGGATAACTACTCCATCCATAACATCAGGGGCTGGGCCAATGACTGTAGCAGATGGATTCGAGATACCCTGTGCGGAGGTTGTTTGTGGATCCAAAGTTCCTACTACCTCCTGTTGAGAACCTGGCTTAGGCTTATCAGAAATTGTAGCAGAGCTCGATTTTCTAGACATCTTAAAAAGAATGATGAATGTGAACAGAATCCTGTTTAAAATAAACTTAAAAGATATCAGATATAATGACAAAAATACTCCCCCCGTGTGGTGTGTGAACTAGTGCAATTATTCAAGCATGACTATAAAAGAATAAAAGATTTAAAGATCAATGGAGTGTGACTGAGCATTAAACTATCGTCTTCGGAGACCTCATCGTTGACTGTCTCAAGAGCTTGTCCTATTTTCGTTAGTAGGGATCTGGAAATCGGACATTGGCATCATATGTCGAAGGCTGTTGTTTGCTTTGGTTGAGTTGAATTCACTTTTATAATTGTTTAAACTATGAAGTTATTAGTCTGAATCAATTCCATATGTTCACATGCTTAAGTTCTTATCAATATTCATTGTTTTATGATCAGGCGTAGAAATATATGAACTTGACATAGGCTATGTTCAAGTTGAAGTGATCTTGATTGTCAATGCCGATCCAAGGCCCGAAGCTGAATGTCTCTCTAGGCCAAAAACCACCGACCCACTCATTTTCCTCCCTATCACTATCTCATCACCGAGTGGCCTCGCTTAGCATATGCCCACTAAACTTATAAACTCCTGCTGACCCACTTGTTTCCTAAAGTCTTACCGGCCCACATCACCTCATAGGATGCCGAGCCACACTCACTGCATTCGTTCTCCTCACTCACTCTCTAATCACTCAGCAGCCCACTCAGTTTAAACCGATCCACATTCCAAATTTCACAACAACTCATGCTCTCTTTTCAGTATTGAATCGCACCATTAGACTCCTACCGACCCATGACGTCCGTGAAGTTAACAAACCACACTCTTGAATCACAAGCCCCTTTTATCCTTATCTTTAACCAAGCGACATCCTCTATACTCCTCCTTAGTCCTGACATCCGAGTTAATAAACAACAGTTACTCCTTCTAGGCGACTTATTCCATCATCCATCATAGTCAGGCCGAGGTCCTAGCCTAAAGTCCACTCTTATTCCTAACTCATCTTTTTACCTCTTCTAAATCAACTTCTGCCTATTCTTATGACAAAAAAAGAAGGAGAACCGTCCACTCCAGCGCTAAAACTTTATCTGACTTCGGGACTGGAAAGAAATTCGTACATCTGAAAAGAGGTCGAGGTACGCTGTGGTTTTGTGGTATTGGGCTGGGGATTTGTTCGAGTTGTTAGCGATTAGAGTCACAAGGTGAGAGAACCAGAATGATCGAAGTTTTAAGGAAGGGGATATTCTTTGTTCGAGTAATGAGTAAAGCTTAGAGAGGAGTGAGTTGAAGATAGTGGAAAGGTGAGAGAACCAGAATGATCGAAGTTTTAAGGAAGGGGATATTCTTTGTTCGAGTAGAGCCGGAGAAGATAAGTTAAGGAGTAAAAGTAGGAAGAAAGAGAAGAAGTGTGGAGCTTTATATGTGGGAAGAGGGAGGTGAACAGGCCTTACCATGTGGAACCGGTCGGCACATGTTTACTAATTCGATGGAACAAGCACTGATCGCGTGGTTCGGTATCGGTATGACGATCCACATTATATCCTAAAAAAAATGAGTGGTGAATGGATTGGTTAAAATAATGATTAAAGCGTAGAAAGGGTATGTATGAATGTATAAGCACATTATAGCGATGGAAGATGAGACTGCACGAAGGGATAGATGCCATCGAGTCGGTTGGAAAATGTTGGTGATTGGGTTCTAGCATGGTCTAATCTTCAAAAGGTCGCATAGCTTAAGAATTTGGAGAAGTTAGAACAAGATTTCGTAAGCGCGAATTGCTCAATGGTTCAAAGCGCATTATGTTGATTCACATGACGCCCTTTGGTGGGAAAATGTTTCCCAACACTGGCCTGGCCGCATGGCGATGGTCACAAAACTTATAGTTAAACATAGGCGAGACTCAAGCTAAGAAAGAGGTGGAAATATAAGGGACCAACATAACTAAAGTTTGGTTTGGCCAATACATGGCTCGGTGTGTTTAGCTCTGGCTCGGCCAAGACAGCTCGGCGTCGGAGTGAAGTCAGAGCAGTTCGGCCAAGATAGGGAAAGAGCAAGTGGTTTGGTCGAAGTCATTTCAGACATTGTATATTTGATTCGGCCTTGGTTGCTCTACTGGTTGTGGTCAGGCTTCAGAAGCATTAGGGAAGTTGACGCCCAAATAAGGAGGGGAGGTCGAGATGGTTCGGTCAAGATGTTCTAGGAGGGGTCGCTCGGCAAGAGCGGCTCGGCCTTGGGACGTTCAACATGAATACCTTGGCCATGTCAGCTCGGCTATGTTGGTTCAGCCCTGTTGGATCAGACAACATAGTTGATGTTGAAGTAGTGCGTTTGGCCTTCCTTTGCTACAACTTATACCGTAACTTCTCTCAAGTTATGTGAGGACACACTTTGAGTTACTGATGAGAAGACCCGTGGTCAGCCAGCATCGTTTGGCAAGCATCGTTCGGCAAGCATCGTTTGGCATTGGTGGCTTGGAATGCACGGCTTGGTGAACGCGAGTTTCTTGCTGTGGGCTGATATACCTTGTTCTTGAGCTTGTGCAAGGAGTCCAACTTATCCTCGTCTATAAATTGAGAGGCAAGGGTATAGTTAAGGGGACCTTTTTTTGAAAACTCCAGGGAGACTCTACCGTTTTCTATACTCATTTCTTTGCTGTCAAAATTTTTACTCGAGTTTTTCTTGTACGAATTGTATATGTATTCAACTCATTGAAGAACGAATAAAGATTTCACTCAAAGTGGACGTAGGCAGTTACGCCGAATCACTATAATTCTGGTGTTCTCGTTTTTACTATTCTAATTGCATTTTATTGTAACGTTCCTCTGTTTTAATTTACTATCTTCATTAATCTCTCTACATAATTCTACTCAAGGGTATTAGTGACCAATTCTTGTGCTAACATTTATTATTAATTTCAAACCATAATTTTTCTTGAAATAACTTATCATTTCACGTTTTGATAACTCTTCACATCCATATTACCATAAACAATTAACTCTAAAACAATACCTATATATTTAATTAATCTTAAAATAGTATTACTAAAATTAATTAACTTTAAAACCATATTGATATAATTAAATACTTTTAAAACAGATTTAATTTAATTAAACAACTTTAAAATAATATTAATATAATTAATTAGCTTTAAAACAATATTAATTTAATTAAACACTTTAAAACAATATTAATATAATTAAATAGATAATCCATATAATAAAATATGTTCGAAACCCAATTTTGGATTTAAGAATCGTTTCTTGTCTAAAATCAATTCCTACTTAATCGAGGATTTATAGTATTTTTAAAATACTAGTTTGATGCCAATAGTCACCCAACACTTAACCAATGTCGATATTGATTCTCTATCGCTACTAGGTTTTATTTTCAAACATACTATGATGTTATAACCATAGTGTCCATAATCGTGTTCATTATTCAATAATCCATATAAAAGAAATATTATTGAAACAATTCAATAATAGCGAGGAATCTTGTTGGATCCATGTAATCTATTTCTCCTTGCATCAGAAATGTTATATCATCGCAAAATATAAATCAACGTCTTCAAGGCGGGATTCATATACTATGGGTCGTCCGCTCTTACACGGGAACGTAATAGGGTCTCATCCACTCCAATAGGCGAGAATATTCAATTCAACTGATATAAATATAGTAGTTCATTAAAACAATCATTCAATGATTTTTATTAACTATATATCATACTAGTTAATCAAAATGGTGTGTTTAACTCACTAAAATTTCTATTGTCGTCGAGGCGTTTCGGTTTGGAACTAAAGCCGAACAATGTCCGATTTTAGCCTAAATTTCAACAGTCTCCAAATTCGACCAAACTAGTTCCATTGCGAAGCTTTCTTCGTTACTAGCATAAAGCGAAAATCCATGCCTTGATTGGACTTCATATGAAGGAGATATCAATTTTATATGTTATCGATACATTTTTAAATTAAAATAAAATAAAATAATTACAAAATCATGTTAATTACACTAATGCCATCTTCCTCACACCCATTTTCACGTTCCAGACAAAATTGCGCATCCCTATCCACGTGCACCATCACCGTGCACGTCGCCCCTTACCTCATACCGCGACCACTGCCTTACGCGCCGCCCTGCCTCGACTGGCCGCCCCACCATCACGTGCATGTTCGTGGCTTACGGTCGTTGACCCATTTTTCACCGCGTTTAACTCACGATTGCCGCCACCACAGGCCACACCGCCCTCACCAAATTTTGCAAGCACGTAAGCCTCCACATAGTATACCACTTTCCTTGACGTGTCATCGCCCGACAACAAATATCGCTGGAATTAGTGGAAATAGATCTCACGTTAATCATCGAACTGCTGCACACATGCGGCGATTAACGATGATCCAACCGTCCAGTATGTCGAGCTCGATGTTGACAACATTTCTACAGTTGATGACCTCGCCTGAAATCTCAAGGATTGGTCCCGATTGATGAGGATCGTTAGATGAGGGTGGTTTATAAATTTGAATTTATTTTGAAATATAATAAATCTTATTTCTCTGATTTTGAACTGTGTTTAAAGGAGAGGGTGGTATGGTTGGGGCATGGTTGAACAGTATGTATATGGCATGCATAGTGAAGGGCATGGGCTAGGATATGGGAACACTTATATATATATATATATATATATATATATCATTTTATATTCAAAAATATTTGGCAGTACACGTCTAAGAATATCGAACTTCAAACGAGGCGTGCCGCAAGGCGTTCTATATGTTCTACCTTATTTCGAACGTAATGGAACTTATCTCGAGCCGTAATTCGATCGTATGTAGAAGATGGCTTTTTGAACCAATTATTATATTAAATTTCTGATATTAAATTCTACGCATTTTGATCTAATAGGACCAAATAATTCATCTGATCGACATGAAATTTGACGGCGTATTATAATACATTATTAAAATTAGTTTCGTTGAAATCCAAGACAGTGCGTAGAAGGCCATTTTTATATGTTAATTAAAACAAATTCTTTTCAAAATTGAGTAAATTAGTTTTAAACTCATTAAGTAGAATTTAAATAAGTTTTGAAATAATTTTATCCAGCTTAAAACCCAAGATTCAATTATTTAAATAATTCCAATTATTAAATTCAACAATTAAATTATCCAATAAATTGCTACCTAAAAAATTAACTTTTCAATATTTAAAATCAATTAAATATTTCAAATTCATATAGCTGAAATTCTTGGTAGTTACACCTCAATCATATCGGGCTATCTCATGGTCAACTAAAGTCAACCCAAAGTCAAAATCTCCGGCCAGAGTAGTTTAGTTAATAATAACTTTTTTAATGGAACCATAAACATTTGTTTGGACTATAGGGTTGAATATGGATGACGTTGGTATTTTGACCATTACCAAATTTAATAAGTCCAAAGTGATATTGTTTTGACAAAGAGAATTGGTGTATATAAATGTCACAACTGGGTATCGCTTAATAAAATAAAAATGGATTTTACCGAAAAGAAGTAAGCAATGAATTTGCCCAAAACATCACACCACCTGCTAAATGACGTGTGAACGTTAAGATTCAAATAGTTCGATGTTATTCGCTGACTAAATTTACACCCGACGACTCACATAGCCGAAATGATGAATTCTACTTAGACCAAACGATTTAATTAGTTTGTAATCGTTATAAATTAATAAAATTAGTTAATATTTATGAAATATTTATTATAAAATTTGAATATGATTTGAGGAATATAAATATTTTTGTATATGTTTATAATAGTTATAATTATATCGACTAATATGAGACATGGATAAAGAATTAAATTGGATTTAATTAACTTTATTTGCTTGGGATTAAAATAGTCTATTAGCCCATAATATTAGAGGAAAATTTTAACGGCGACTACATGGATAGGGGTGGCAACAATAGTGCAAATAGGGGGTTGAAATGGATGATGGAGATTGGGTGAGAAAAGGTAGGATGTATGATCCTCTTTTCTCTCTTATTCAACCGTTGTAAAAGCATCTCTAACCCTAACTTCAAAGGGACTTTTTTATGGATTCTTTCTCCATCTTGCCAATTGAATTATACCTTCTAATGCTCCAAGTCAACTCAAATCAAATCAATAGCTATTCGATAGCAAATGGTTTGCGATTCAAAGACTTGCAATCTGATGAATCGAGACGGTTAAAAGAGGAAGAGAACTCATCATTACAAGGTGCACTTAAAGGCTTTAGCTTAGGTAAGTATTTTTTTTATATGATGTATAATCTGTGCATAATTCGATATTGTTCATACACACACACACAAACACACAACCATATTATGTTATTGTTGAATTGTTAATTAAGTGAGATTTTTATGGGTATTGTTGTTGTCACATATATTAATTGGTTATGTGTATAAAATAAAAAAATAAAATAAAATTTATATAACCGTTACACATAGTCGAAATAAATTTTATTTCATCTACTATTAATTTATTTATAAATATATTAATATTAATTAATTTACTTATATGACTAATACTAAACTATATATCTATTTCGTGTTGAATTCAATAAATATTTTTAAAATGATAATTATATCAATCATAACATTTTGTAACATTAAATAAACTTTTATTAGTTGTTTAATACTTTTTAGTATTTTTTAGTCATTATACGAATTAAAATTTTATATACAATAGATTATGTTTTGAAAATTAGATCTTAAATTTTGTAAAATTAATTTATAATTATAGAAACATTTAGAAAAAAATTATACTTTTTAAACCGCTTTTAATATTTTTTTAAAATTAATTTTATTAAATCGAAAGTAATTAATTAATAAAAAAATAATATTTTGACTTAAAAAATATCAATTTTTTCGCTAGCTATAAAATATGATTCCTAATTTTCTAAAAATTCAAAATTCAAAATATATTTATATATATTATATATTTTCCATAATTTATTTATTATAGTTTAAATAATTAATTCATAATATTTATATATTAATATAATAAGATTATAATTAAAATAATATTTGCCTTATATTCAATCTAGAATATTAAAAAGTTGTTTTTATAATTTTTTAATTTATTTATATATATAAATCATAGTAAATCATATTTACATTTACTATATATATATATATATATCAATAAATAAATAAATAATTTTTTAACTTATATCTTGTGCGTGTGTTTGTTTATTTGTATATCATTTAACACTATAATATTTACATATAAAAATATCAATAATTTCTTTCCATAATATACTTATATACATATATACATACATATTTACATACACACACTCTCTTGGTTTTATATATAATAAGCATAAATGTACACATATTTAGACAACATAGAAAATATAAAGGATGAGCTAACTTGTCCGTTGTAACTTAAATCCCAACGTCTTTATACGGGCATGTTATATCTTTGACGGAATATCATGTTACACATGCACACACGTACACATATGTATATGATACTTATGTATATTTATATATAAACTGAAAATAAACTAAATAAATTTCTATCAACAGTTTATAAATTCAAATGAAATATATGATTCTATTTAAATTAAATTTAGAAATGTTCTAAATAAATTAGACTTTATAGGCCCAATAAAGATCCTACAAGGTAATTTTTTTGAAATTCTCCCATTACTTTCATTGCAGGCTGGCCCAGTTTCAATAGAATGATAAGTATGAAAAATTGTGTATGGATAGGGGAAATGTTGTTTGAAAAATATGTATGAAATACTTTGTTTTAATTTACGTATTTCTTGTCCATAAAAGTCTGATTATTTATATGCAAAGAAGGAATGGATATTATATAAGTGGAAAAGCTGAAAAAACAATAAAAAAATTATGCAAGTTGAAATTAAATTTAACAGCGTTTCATAAGTGCTATCATTTGACAAACACTATAAAAATTAATCGTTGGAAATATACATAACAAACACATGATTTAACGTTCTTTCCAATCTGTTTAGTAAACGTTGTATTGACCAACCTTTGGTAGGTCGCTGCCACTTTCTTAAGCTCGAATGACATGAGTTTGTAGTGGTACAACCCTTTGTTTGTTATGAAGCTAGTACGCTCCTGATTTGCCTCAACATAGCTATCTGATTGTACCATGAATATGCATCCATGAATGAGAGAAGTTCATTCCCATTGGTCGTGTCTACAAGTGGATAAATGCTAGGCATGGGAACACTATCCTTTGGGAATGTCGTATTGAGGTCGGTGAAATCTATGCAGGTACTCCATTCCATTGAGGTTTTTTACAAGAACTGGGTTGGCACTCTATTTTGGATAGTTTACTTCCCTAATGAATTCATTCTCGTTTAACTTCTTAACTTTCTCGTATAAAGCATTGTATCTTTCTTGGTCTAGAGTTCTGCACTTTTTCCTGATCGGATGTGCATCGGGGTCAATGTTGAGTGCATGACATATTATGGCTAGATCTATTCCTACCATGTCTCAATATGCCCAGGTAAACTCATCTGCTAATTTTTTTTCAGAAAGTCTATCAGTTCGATATAGGCGTTTGCATCGAGGCTTATTCCAATTTTGACAATCTCCATAGGGTCTTTTAGGCCTATTAGTACATCTTCGAGATCATCTACAGGCTTTAGCTCTTTCTTTTATATCCCTAATCTTGAGTCTAATTTCACTTTCTATTTCTTCCTCGAATGGTGAATTTACTAAGTATGCCTGTTTCTAGGCATCTTTAGAGAAGTATTACGCATAAATTAAATTATACTTACTAGTGCCAATCATATGCATAGATGTTCATTTTTCTTTCTTTGCTGATTTCGGTAGTGCATGGTTATCTGTTTCTATGTTAGTTTTGGTACTTAGTACCAGAGCAATTTTATGAACTGATTCACCTTTGTCTACCACAAAATCCACTCAAGAGTAAAGATATGGAAGAAAAGGCTTTTAGAATTGTAAAAAGAAAGCTTTCAAAAGTAACAAGGGGAAGCATCCAAAGGCCTCGGACAATGTTCTTCATAGGGGTTTCGCAAGTGTTGAAAAGAGAGCGTTTCGAAGGCATTTAAAAAAGCTTTCGAAGGAATCAAATGGGTGGCACAAGCATTGCGCATTTCCACAACAAATAAAATATAGAGCTTCCACCAACGATACCCCTTTCACATAGGCCAAACCTTTCGAAATGATTGGTTCCGCCACTGTTTACTTCTCGCAAAAGAAAAGCCAACCAGAACTATCCTTCCATAAGTATTAAAAGTTGGGCTTCCACGATAGTTAAATAAATTAATTTCAAAAAACAATCTTCTGCAAACATTATTTGTCCACCAACGAACTCTATCTATATTAAATAGTCCTTCTGCCACCATTATGACCTTTCGAACCAATCCAAACACCCTTCCGCACACATCCAAGTAACCCACCCTAACTCTGATTCTAGGTTTCAAGCGTGGCGAATAGGTTAGCAATGCTTTCACTCATACTCAAACTGCACAGTGAAGCACCATAATTCGTTTGCCACCAAAAGACCACACCTTTCATTGATGTGGAAAGGCTCTAGAAGTATTCGAAAGTAATATCAATGAATATCAGGTCAACATCCATCAATAGCATGCTTTCGATGGAGATGAAAGGGCTAGTTTAAGCATGACTGAAGACCCAATACCTACCTACAACTTTGAAACCAAGGAAGCAGAAGGTCAAGGATGGAAGGATGATGCGAAAGGTTGGTGGAGAGTCCTTTCGATAACTTCAAAAGGATGGACGTGGAAGGGTCCAACTCTCATCTATAAATACAACCCTAGGGTCCAAGTTCGATACCGATTTTCGATTCAGGCATTTCCTTGTCAAATCAAATTCCTGTAACCGTAAATCAAATTGGTGAAAAATTCTATTACTTGTAATCTATTTTTGAGAAATAAAAAGAGAGGATGCATGGACTTGATATTGATTTCAAACAAGAGAATGATCATCCCGCCCATTAGCTTGTCTAATGACCAATTGCATATGATTCACACTTATCTTCTTAACCATTTATTAGTATATGCCACACTATAGAACCTACTCGGATATCTTGACTTTAACGAATATTATCATTACGTCCAAAGCTATTGTGGCACAAAAGTAACGTAATGATGATAACTCAACAATATTGAGTCCATTGGACTTATGACATTTATCCAAGATAAGGCTCTATGACATGTTGAATCCACTCTTTACTCAAATTTATGTATATATTGAGTTTCAAATCCTTTTGATGGGCACTGAACCTTCGAATGGGTTCTCTTTGTAACCGTTGAATCAAACCCTATAGGAGGATTTGTTCGAACGGAATTTGAATGCTTTTGAAAATATCTTAGCCTTCAAAGGAGATCACCCCTATAGTTGTTGTATCGATACCTTCGAGGGGGTCCATTCGAATGGGTTCTTGACCTCATTTTGATCCCCTCGAAAGGGACGACCAATAGGATTGCAACATTGAATCTTGGTTCTAACAATACAAACCTTTTCAAAGATCTTTGAAAGGATCTTCTTCTGATTCACTTTCAATCCAATGCACCTTTGGATGGTGTAGATTATATCGTTAACATTTTTGGTGCTGCTTATATGAGGTTTCATCAATGGAACACGCACATCTATACCTTTTGAAGGGGTTCCTTTCGAAGGAATAAAATCCTTGTGACATAGTTACTACCTTTTGTTCCCACTAGATTGTGACCTTAGATTACTCCAACTAATTAGAAAGTGGTTTAAAGGGGTCATTCACTCGTCTAACCTTACGTTGGGGTGTTGGCAAGATTTTTTGTTAACATTTTTGGTGCTAGAAGGAGGGCTTGAAGCTCCGACCTTGTTTATTCTTTATAGACTAATTATAGAAAGTTTGATTTGTTGTAGGAAAATGAATCAAAATGACATAGCCGATTGGATGAAGAAGCGGTGCACACAACAGTTCTAAAGGAAAATATTGTGCCAACCTTTAACTTAGAAGTCCCTACAATAGGACAACTGTCAACTCCCATGCAACCGATGACATATAGCTAGGATAAAACATTTGGACCAACGGCTAATGGTAATGCAATAACACCAGGAAGCATCCCTTGCATAGAAATCATCTAAAACCACTAAGCCAACAAGAGAGGACGAAGTGGTCTCCCCAAGAAGGAATCTAAAGGCTTCCACGTTCGAAGGTAAGAGCAACATTGTCTTAACATCATCAAAGAAGAAGGAATGTCATGCAACTAAAGCTGGTCACCAAGGTAGAATGTAAGGAAAATAATTGGAGCAATCTAGAAGCTCAACCTCAAAGGAATATAATCCAAATCCAAAAAACTATCGTGATATTGAATCATATCTAAAAGACGTAGCAAAGAAAGTTATTGAAGACATACTGAATGCTAAAGGGAAACGAAATTTAGATGAGCAAGTGAATGATAATGATCCATTAGCTCCATTTATTGACGAAATCATGGGAAAAACAATTCCATCTCACGTTAAGGTTCCAACTACGAAATACCACGGCATTACTGATCACGATGACCACCTAATGGCATTTGACAGCCAAATGGACCTTTATAATGATTCGGGAGCTGCACGATGCAGATTATTCCTAGTAACGCTTCAAGAGGCTACTATAAAATGGTACCGCCAATATAGGGAGAAAACTATCTACTTATGGAAACAATCGCCCTATGAATTCTCTGCTCAGTTTTGTATATGCAACGATCCAACAATTAACTACACCATTTTAGCAAAGGTCAAGTTAAGGAAAGGAGAATCTTTGGTTGATTGTCTCAAATGGTTCATTATAGAGGCATTGAAGACTAAAGACATGAATGAATGGGATAAGCTAATTGCAGTGCATTCAGGATTGATAAAAAACACACTGTTTTGGAAAGTGCTCTTCATCCATGTAAAAATTTACACGACATTCACTTTCAAGTTGATAAATTCATTCGAATGGATGAATTATACTCTTATAAAAGGAAATCTAACTCCAAGAAGGAGATTGGAAGATTTGGATTCAATCTAGGACACAAAAGGTCAAGGTGGGAAGACTTAAACACCATTTCAGTTGCTTTGAACAGGCCATTGTCTTATATCTACGCCACCACTAAAGAAAAGTTTTACCAACATCATTCAAAGCCAAGAACTCCCACGATCAGTGAAAAAGGGTTAATTATTGTGCTTATCAGTAGGCTAATGGTCATAAGAAAGATGAGTGCCATGTGCTAGCCGGGGTTATTCAAAAGCTAATCCATAAAGGACATCTGAAAGAGTTTATCCAAGATAAACAAAAAGAACCACAAACTGACAATGAACCTGAAAATTTCCGTAGTAATGCTATGAATGTCCTAGAGGATGAAGATCCATTGAATTTAATTTCACCTTTGAACATGATCCATGTGATTCATGGAGGACCTCATCCAGCGAAAAGTAGTAAGGGAGTTAGGAACAAATATATCAAGGAAGCTAGGGAAGGAGTGTTCTCTTTATAGGAAGAGCCTCCGCTTAAAAAATCGCGACTTAATATACAAATGTTGAATCTTGTCATCACTCCACAAGAGCTAAAGGAAGGAATTCATCATCCCCATAATGACCCCCCTTATGATCACAGCTCAAATCAAGCTTTCCATAGTACTCAAGATTCGGTGGATACCAAAAGCGCGGTTAACTTTATCTTCAAGCACGCTTTCGATCAGATGTGCATTCTTGAGGATAAACTAGAGCCTAGTCTTGAACCTATCTTTGGGTTCAATAATAAGTGGTCGACACCCGTCAGGCAAGTTAAGCAACTCGTACAGATGGGCCTACCACAATGCTATAGAAATTTTGAAACTCTCTTTCCCATCATCTATCAGGATCCATATTACAATGCATTCTTTGGTCGTCCTACACTAGATGAAGTGGATTCTTTTGTCCTAGCAAAATATCTGATCGTATAGTTCTTGACTAAAAGGGGTTAGGGTACTATTCGAGGAGAATAATTTAGCTCCCGTGAAATTTATTTTGCAACTCTCAACCCATACAAAAGGTAGTACCATTCTTACTATGATTCTTCTATGATTTTTCAGCCTTTGGATGATGGAAATTTGCATCCAACATTCGAAGAAAAAATAAGATCTAATAAAACGAATAAACATGTGTTTGAAAGGTACATCTCACCTGAAGGGAAGAGGAAGAGGACCGAAGCTAACTTTATAAAGAAGGCAAAATCATAACACAATTGGATGCCAAGGATACATGGAGATGATGAAGCCTATAGAGGATTTTGAAGAAATATGTATAGATCTAACCGATTCGACAAAAATAGTAAAAATAGGAAAAGAGTTAGAGAACAACTTGAAGGTAGACTTGATTCAATTCTTTAAAGCTAGCAAGGACGTATTTTCGTGGACCCATTCAATTATGGTTGGGATTGACCCATCAGTTTTGTGCCACACACATAATATTAACCCGAATGTTACTCCTGTCTAGCAGAAGAAAAGGAAGTTTGACAAAGTTCAATCTAATGCCTTAAAAGTAGAGGTTAAAAGGTTACTTGAAAACAGATTCATTTGGGAAGTATTTTATACAAAATGGCTAGCAAACCCTGTGTTGTTAAAGAAGTCGAATGGCAAGTGGAGAACCTATGTCTATTACACTGAATTGAACAAAGCATGCTTGAAAAACTATTATCCGCTACCCAGAATAGACTAGTTAGTTGATGTGACTAGCGGACATGAGCTATTATCTCTTATGGATGCTTGTTCAGGATATAACCAAATTCCTACGTTCAAGTCGAAGAATATACAAGCTTCATTTCTAATTGGGGAACTCTCTTTATAAAGAAATGCCTTCCAGACTAAAGAATGAAGGAGCCGCTTATTAAAGATTATCAGTAGAATGTTCAAATAACAGATTGGTCGAAATGTGGCGGTTCACGAGGATGGTATGCTAGTAAAGACTTATAAAACCTAAAGTCACCTTAAAGATCCTAAATAAATGTTTGATGTATTATGAAGGTATTAAATGAAACTAAATCCTCAGAAAAAAAAATTTGGGGTTCATTCTGGAAAGTTCTTAGGTTATATTATTAGTGCACAAGAGATTGAAGCCGGTCCTGGCCAGATCTAAGCTACCAAAGATATGGTCGAGCCCGAAATAAGCAGAGGCGTAATGAGTTTGAACGGTAGAATTGCAGCTTTGAGCAGATTCAACCCCAAGGCAATCAATAAATATGAGTCTCATTCTTCAATGTAATCAAGAAAAGAAAGTGTTTTGAGTGGGGAGAAGACTGTAAGAAAGCCTTCCAAGAATTAAAAGATTATTTGGAAAAGCCACTAATATTATCCATCCCCATGAATGGAGAAAGCTTACACTTATGTATGGCAATCTCAGAACATGCGGTTAGTTCGATTATGATTAGAGAAGAAAACGAGACTCGGCTTCCCATTTATTATGTAAGCAGGTGATAGAAGGATGCCAAAGTTTGATACCCGGTCATAGAAAAGTTTGCTTATTGTTTGATACTTATAGCATGGAAACTCAGAGCGTACTTCCAGGCACATCCAATTAGAGTATTGACTAACTTTCCACTCAAGCAGGTTTTAAGTAAAATTGAGAATTCTGGTAGGCTAGTAAAATGGGGAACTGAACTTAGCCAATGTGACACAGAACTTCAACCACGAGCTGCAATTAAAGGGCAAGCATTAGCGGACTTTATCAATGAATGTACAGGCTTTGTTAAAGAGTAGTCAAAGAAAGAAAGAGATCAAAAGACCCTGTGGTAACTATTTGTGGATGAGGCATCAAATAAGCATGGACTCAGAGTAGGGTATGTCATGATCACACCAGATGGACACCGCCTACACTATGCGATGAAGCTAGGATTTCCTGCAATAAACAACGTAATTGAATATGAATCGATGGTGGCAGGACTAAATATAGATTACAACTCAAGATCTCATGAACTCAAATCTTTAGCGACTCTCATCTAATGGTAAATCAGATAAAGAAGATATGCCAGATTAAAGATGTTAGACCGTCCCTATATGTTAAGATG
This sequence comes from Allium cepa, assembly GCA_030765085.1. NCBI lineage: Eukaryota > Viridiplantae > Streptophyta > Magnoliopsida > Asparagales > Amaryllidaceae > Allium > Allium cepa. The sequence continues at coordinate 747,449,555 of CM060931.1, read as the reverse complement.
GTGCTAAAAATGCTTACCCTATTTAAAGATTTTTCTTTACACTAAGTCTAATAATTCACAAGCAGATCCATTAGCAAAATTGGCTAGTTCAAGAGGAGCTCCAAAAAAACCCTTATTGCACCAGTAGGGTATCAAGAAAGTCCCATTATTGAAGAGAAAATGCTCGAACCAGGAAAAGAACTATTGGTTTTAACTAAATCCCAAGCCATGACACAAGAAAGAGAAGAAAGAGAAATTGATAAAGAAATTTCATATGAAGATCCCCTTCATCCAAGAACAGAAAAATGCTACAAGAACACTTGGATGACACTTATTGTAGAATATCTTACCAATGGAATATTACCTTTTGCCAAAACGGAAGGTAGGACAATCAGACGTCAAGCTCCAACCTTCACTATGATGGATGTAATTCTTCAGAAAGGATATGCTATTCCTTACTTTAGATGTGTGAATTCTAAAGATAGGTTGAAATTACTAAATGATGCACATGTAGGGTTTTATGGAGACCATTCCAATGGGATAAAGCTGGCTAAGAAAATAATGAGATAAGGTTTCTGTTTGCCTCAAATGACTAGTCAAGTTATAAAGCACGTGAAGAAATGTGAAGGGTGCCAAAATATCTCAAAGATTCCTTATTTACCACCAAGCCAATTAACCCTAATCTCCGGTCCATGACCCTTTGATGTATGGGGATAATTTGATTGAACCATCACCAATTTCTAAAGGAGGGGCAAAGTATGTCGTAGTTTCCATTGATTACATTACTAAATGGATAGAAGAAGAACCACTTCCTAAAATCACTTCTTGGAAAGTACTTAGATTTGTTATTAAGAACATCATCCTTAGATTTAGGGTCCCATATAAGGCTATATCAAATAATATAACATAATTTGAAAGTGAAGAGTTTTGTCGATTTTTCCATAAGAATAGAATCCATCAAAAGTTTTTCTTCCATAGCACATCTAAAGGCTAATGGAGCCGTCGAAGTAGCCAATAAGATTATTAAGAATATCTTGAGAAAACGACTGAATAAGGCCAACGGAAATTGAGTGGAAGAATTGCCACTTGTACTCTGTGCATATCGTACATCTACCAAAACTACTACATGCCGTACCCTTTCATCTCTAACATAGGGGTGTGTAGCAAAGCTACCAGTAGAAATTGAAATACCTTTACATCGAAGAATTGCATATGCATTCGATCCAAACCAAGAGTTGAAGAAAGAGTCATTGGATTTCATACATGAACTAAGTAGTAAAGTAGTTATTTGAACTACCAAGAATCAAAGAAGAATATCAAAATACTACAACTCAAATGTAAAGACAAGATCATTTCAAGAAGAAGATTTAGTGCTCTAAAGAGTGATGGTAAACATTAGAAATCCTGTAAATGGATCGTTAGGACCAAACTGGGAGGGTCCTCTAATTGTGTGCAAAGTAATTCCTCCGGGAGCTTACAAATTATGTCGACCAAATGACAATATGTTTCCTTGGACATGGAACTCGGAACATTTGCGATTGTATTTTCCAACATTGGATAAATAACGACTCTTTTATAAGAAAATATATATGGTCAGGAGTAGAATTCTCCTTAAACTTGGAAATTAAGGTAAACGACATAAGCCTTTGTCTGTGCCGAGATGGCTAGGTCAAAGTGCCTCTTAGAGGGAGGTCAGAGTAAGCCTTTAGCTGCATCAGGAATGGCCAGGCTAAAGCATCTACAAGCCCTTGACCCTATGTGGCTAGGTCAAGGCACTTCCTAGAGGGAAAACGGAGTAAGCCCTTGAACGCACCATGCTATGACCAGTTCAAGGCACCGACCAATCTTCAGTTTCGCCTATAAGGCCTGGCTGGAGCACCTCCCAGAGGGAGGATGGATTAAGCCCTTGATCCCATCATGCCATGGCCTAGTCAAGGCATCGGACAAGCCTTCAGTCCTGCCTATAAGGCATGGTTGGAGTGCCTCCTAATTGGAGGTTAGATAAGTCAATGAGTCCGATTTGTGGATAAGCTAACCAAGTGCATCATACAACAACGAACTAAGACGTACAAGCCTAAGGAGTGGCACATAAAGCATTAACAATATATGAAGCCTAAAGGATGGCGCATATCGAAAAAAATCAGGTACCTGGAACCGGAGTGGTAACGTAAAGCAAAAGGTTCAAACAATAAAGGTTCAAAGAGTGAAAGGCTCAAACGAGAATTTCTGGACTTCCGTTATTCAAATAATGATTTCTAAACTTTCCTTCTTATTGTGGGAACAGATTTCTAATCTTCTGTTATTTTCGAACGGTAATTCCCAGATTACATTCCTATTAACTATGAATTTATGGCCTTCAGCTAATTTCCAGAAGATGGTTTCTGGACTTCACTTTTCAATACCTAAATTTGGGTTTCGGGTCTTCTATTATGAATTCATGGTCTTCCTTTATGTCCAAAAGATGATTTTTGGACGTCAGTAATCAATACCTGAACCTAGTTTTATATCTTCTTATTGTTGATTCCTAGACTTTACTCATTAATGCCCGAATATGACTTTTGGGTCTTTTATTATTGTGGATCTTTGGTCTTCAACTAACTTCCAGATGATAATTTCTGGGTCTCTCTTATCAATATTCGAACCTATGTTTTAGGTTTTCTATTATATCTAGATTAGGGTTGTTAGACTCCTATTGTTCGTCCCCAAATGGGGATTCATGGTCTTCTATGACTTATTTCCAAATGATGACTTCTGAACTTTATCATTACCGGACAATTGTTTTTGTCTTCTATTAGTTATTTCCAGAAGAGGATTTCTGAACTACAATATTAGTGCCAAATTTAGATTTCTGGCCCTCTTTATTAATTCCATAATTAGTTTTTTGGTCTTCTATTAATATAACCAAAGGCGACTTTCTGGTCTTCTCTCATCACCACCAAGGTTGGATTTTGGTCTAATATTATTTCCAGACAATATTTACCATTCTTTAATCGTTCCCAACTATGAATTCCTTTCACTTATTAACTTTAGATGAGGGTTTATTAATTTCCATTATTCCTAGATTTAGATTTCTAGAATTCTATCATCGGAAATTCTAACACTATCTCCAATAATATGGACAAACTACAATACATATTCTTATATAAATTTCAAACTAATAATAAGCAATGTTGTCTATTTTGTACTTTGTGGGAAAACAAGACTGATAAGGAAGACTATTGAGGATAAAATAATGCAAAAGAGAATTCTTAAATTTTTGTCCTAAAGAACAAAAGCTTCTTTCGTACAATGGGGGGCTAAATATTAACCACAAAATCGACTCAAGAATGATGATAAGGAAGAAAAGGTTTCAAAAATCATAAGAAGAAAGCTTCCAATAGTATCAAGGGAAGGCATCCAAAGACCTCAGAAAATGTTCATCATATGGGTTTCGCAAGTGTTAAAAAGGAGTGTTTCAAAGGCATTAAAAATAGCTTTCGAAGGAATTAGATGGGTATTGCAAGCATTGTGCACTTCCACAACAAATGAAATCCGAGGCTTCCCTCAACACTACCCCTTTTGCATAGGCAACAACTTTCGAAAACAATTGCTTCTTCCATGTTTACTTCTTGTAGAAGAAAAGTCAACCAGAACTACCCTTCCACAAGTATTAAAAGTTAGGCTTCCGCGATAGTTAAAGAAATTACTTTCAAAAAACAGTCTTCCATAACCATCATTTGTCCACCAATGAACTTCATCTACATTAAGTAGTCCTTTCACCAGCATTGCGACTTTTCGAACTAAACCAAACACCCTTCTGCACATGTCCAAGTAACTCACCCTACCTCTAATTCTAGGTTCCAAAGGTAACGAAGGGGTCAGAAATGCTTGCGCTTATACTCAAATAGCATAATGAAGCATCATGATTAGTTTGCCACCAAAAGAAGCGCACCTTTAGACGGTGTCAAAAGGCTCCAGAAGTATTCGAAAGCAGTATCGATGAATATCAGATAAATATCCATCAATAGCATGCTTCTAATGGAAATGAAGAGGCTAATTAAGCATGCCAAAAGACTTGAATACCTACCTACAACTTTGAAACCATGAAAGTGGAAGGTCGAAGGTGGAATGACGGATGCAAAAGTTTTGTGGAGAGACCTTTCGAGTGCTTCGAAAGGATAGATGAGGAAGGGTGCAACCCACATCTATGACCCTAAGGGTACAAATTTGGGATCGATTTTCAATTCTGGCGTTTCTTTATCAAATCAAATTCTTATTACCTAAATCAAATTGGGCACAAATTCTATTACTTGTAATCCATTTTTGAGAAATAAAAAGAGAGGAAGCATGGACTTGTTATTGATTTCGAACATGAGAATGATCATCTCGGCCATTAGCTTGTCCAATGACCAATTGCAGATGATTCACACTTATCTTCTTAACCCTTCATTAGTATAATGTACACTATAGAACCTATTTGGGTATATTGACTTTAAAGCATATTATCATTACACCCAAAGCCCTTACAATAATAAAGTAACCTAATGGCGATAACTCGGCATTATTGAGCCTATTTGACTTATGATATTTATCCAAAATAAGGCTCTATGGCACATTGAATCCACTCTTTACTCAAATATATATATATATATATATATATATATATATCGAGTTTTGAATCTTTTCGAATGATACCGAACCTTCGAAGGGATTCTCTTTGTAACCGTTGAATCAAACCCTTTGGGAGGACCTCTTCAGAAGGCATTTGAATGCTTTCAAATATATCCTGGCCTTCGAATGGGATTACCCCCATAGTTGTTGTATCGACGCCTTCGAATGGATTCTTACCTCATTTTTATCCCCTCTATAGGGACGACTAATAGGACTGCAATAATGAGTGTTGGTTCTGACAATACAAACCATTTCGAAGACCTTCGGAAAGGATCTTCTTCTGATTCACTTTCAATCCATTGCACTTTTGGGTGTTGACGATATATCGTTAAAATTTATGGCACTACTTATATATGGCTTCATCTATGGAATATGAACATCTATACCTTTTTGAAGGGGTTTCTTGTGAAGGAATAAGATCATTTTGACTCGTTTAATACCTTTTCTTCCCACTAGGTTGCAACTTAAGATTACTTCAACTAATTCGAAAGGAGTTTCTAAGGGGTCATTCTCTCCTCTAACCTTACTTTTGGGTGTTGCCAATATTTCTTTTAGCAGCCTTCTTTATTACTATTATAATTATAAGAGACACTAGAATGATTTTGAAGAACTTTATTGCTAGAAGTAAGGTTACATTATACAAGTCTCTAGCTATAACTTGTTCGCCTCTTACTGATCCTATCCCTACAAGAGTGTTGAACTTCATAATAAGATCTTTTTAGGATATGATGGCCCCCATGTTTATCAGAGCAGGTCTTCCCAAGAAGGCATTGTATGGTGAGGATTGGTTAATACTAAAAATTTGTCATAGAATGACTTATGCAGTGGGGCGATCCCGGCAGTAACGAGCAAGCATGCAGACCCCACTGTAACAGCGGTAATATTGTTAAAGCCCAAAATCTATTCCGGACACAATTTTAATATCTTTAATGGAAGTCCCATCTAATCATATGCAAACATGAAGATGACATCGACCAAGCTCCCAGAGTCAACGAATACTTTCTTAATGGTGTAGTTTGATATCTACATTATAATGATGAGTGAGTCCTGGTGAGGGAAGACTATCCTCACCGCATCATCTGCTGTAAATATTATTTCTTGGATAGGATTTTATTTGTTATGGAAGACTGACTTCTACTGGACCCTTGCCTCATGCTTATACCTCACATGTGCCTTCTTACTCATACCAACGGGGTGCATCCCTCCATGGATTGTCTATCAAATTAGAGGGGTTCCCTACATGATTCTCATTTTGGTCAGAAGTCGGATTTCCTGTCCTGCCATTTCTTATTTTCTTCTAAAAGTTTCCCAGTTATCCTTTCTCAATCAGTCTTTCTATTACATTCTCCAAATGTCAGCATTTGTCAGTATGATGCCCATTAGCTCGATGGATGCGACATTATGCCCACCTTGCTTCTGCTTTGGTATCTTCCCTTTGTTGGGCAAGTTATAAGAAATTTTCAACTTGGTCATCTCATATATCTGACTAGGAGTGTGAGTCAGTGGGGTTTCTGTTACAAAGTTAACTTCCTTTAGCCTTTTCCCTATGGGTGGTACCCTTCTGCCTGCTTTCCTATCTTAATTAGGGGTAGAAGACTTCTCATTCTGTGTAGTGGTACCAACTTCTTCCTTCTTGATAGCACTCTCATAGAAGGCTTTCATGTTGTGGCATGACTTTCGGCTATTCTTCTCCCAGATTTGGATCCCACTTCGTATCCCAACATGGAACGCCATTAGTAATGCTCCTTCATCGCTTATTCCACTCTTAAGGGCTTCAAACTTGAAGCACCTAATAGAGTAGCGTAGACTCTCGTTCTCGCCCTAATTAACGTAGGACGTCGTGTATACATCAGGTGTATTTTCTGTTTATGAATCTAATTGACTTCGTAAATCCCTAGACAACTATCTCCATGAACAGACCTCTGCAGGTCCAAATCTTCTGAACCACCTAGTTGTGGCCCAAGCTAAGTAAACCAGGAAAAGCTTGCATTTAGCCATCCTTTCCACTTTCAGGACACCCATGTGATATTCGAATGTACAGAGGTGATCATTGGGATATATAGTTCCTTCGAACTTATCAATTACCGGAGCTTTGAATTTGTCAAGAAAATCTACTTCGATAATTATCTCGTTGAATGGAGAAGATCCTTCCTTGCTCATATTCTCCCCAGTTCCCTGTTGGCATAGTTTGGCCAACTTCTATGCACGGGCTTTTAGGTGGTTGATTTCTTCTTCTCTGGGCTCTGATTGTGACGATTCCTCCTTAAATAGTAAAGTGGCATGATCCTCTTCCTAGGCAAATTGGGTTTGTTTCTTAAGCAACTGAGGGTTGATACTAGCTGGTTTTGTCTAAATTAGAGGATTTTCTTGGATCTTGTTTTCTGACTTGAAGTCTATTTTTATCCCAACATCACAGTTCTCATCATTGGGAGTGCCAGATTGTTCCCTTGCTGAGCGATCAGTGCATTAGGTTAACAAAGGCGATAAGCTACGAATTGAGGTAGAGAGGATGGTCTCTAGGAGTGTGTTAGGCCATAATTTTTTCTATCTTTCCACCTACTGGTTAATTTGGTTTGTGAAGGATTAGAATGCGGGAAAGAGGGGATCTATAAGGACTTCAGCTGAAGCTCCTGCTTCATTATGGGTTTTCAAGGTTATGGGTAGTTTGTTGGCGGTTTTCAAGGCAATGTGTAACTATTCTAGAACAGGACTGACCGATATGTCGATGCGATTCATGATTTATGGAACGGAGGTAGGTAGAATTTTACTTAAGGTAGGAATCAATCGGTGGTTTAGGTCCTCCTTCTCACATAAAAATGTTAGTAAAATTTTTTGTTATACAACACTCAACTGATAATGAAGTAATTGTCGCATTGATTACTTCAATCGGATATTTGAATTAGCAAAATTAATTGGTGTTAAGTTTTCCATTAAGTAGTAATTATGCGGCTGGATGCTTACATAATCTAGTAGTTGCACTTTAACTGTTTATCAAAATATCAAATCAACCAATAATTAATTCACGTACAAATAAAGTAAGATTTGACATTAAAAACTAAGTAGGTAAATAATAAAATGTAGAAATAGTAAAGGACATAATATGCGTGGTTTAGATATTAAAGAATCCTACGTCTGTGGGGGAAATTTCTTTTCTTCCTTTTTTATTCTATGGTATAGAATTTAATGGAAAAGAGTACAAATAAACTTTAAAAGTTTTCCAAAAGAGCGAAGAAGGTAAAAGGGTCCTTTCTTGCTATAGTGCCTTTTCTATTTATAGTATTGATATTCACGTGGATCTCTGCAATCTTTTTCCTTCTATCGTATTTCAACCCTTGGATCCTGCCATGTGTCATCTATATGTACTATTGCTTTTTGTGCTTGAATTTCTAGCATGTCTTTGGCATAAAGTTTGAGCTAATGGTGAGAACCCTTGAAATCAAAGTAGGAATATAGGAAATTATGGTGGGATACTTTAAAATTGAATCTGACTTGGCATATAAAACCTTATGAGGGAGTTTTTCACTCTTTCCTTTAAGTAGGTCGTGGGTTTTTTATCTAAAGGACTAGAACTTTTATATACCGCCCTAGGAGAGTATTAGGAATTGTTCCTTGGTTTTGTGGTGCTGCCGATTCATTTGGGGTAGAGTTGTACCAATTAATGTGTAATATTTACATGATATTGCGATGCTCATACATTGGTTGTTCGTTTGATTTGCACTTGCTTAACTTTCATTATGTTGGAATAGATAAGTTGCACTGACTCTCTTGAACTTGGGAGTTCATCTAACAGTTACATAAACATGATCTGAGCTGACCCTGATCTGATTCTGCCGTGTTATTGGTATGCATGAGTCACTATTTAAAGGATACATCTATCTTTTCTGTTTGCCTATGAGTTTGGATCTACGCTTGACTGTTGTTTGAGTGGCCCTGTATGCAGCCCTTCGAAATACTTTTAACCCTCTATGGTGCTACTTCGGTAGCTCTCAGCATGTGTAATGCATTCCTACTCTCGAAGGTGTCAGCTAAGTATAGGTTTTGCAATTTTTATTGTGCGTGGCCCTTGGGATGCTTTTGGTTCCTTGTGATGTCGCTCGATCGGTCTTTATTGACTGCAGGGAAGATTCATTATTGTTTCCTACCTTTTATTTTTTTTGTTGGATCTCGAACAGTGATCGCAGTTCGTGTTCTATGTGGTACGAGTTAGGTTACCTTAATCTCTTCTCATTTTGTCTTATCTTTTATTATGAGTGCGGCTCTTTCGGTGTAACAACCCGCAAAATTTATCGCTTTGATAATTATATTTATTTTTTAAATATTCAAATATAGGATTTTTAAAACATCGATTATGATGTTTTGAACAGAAATGATGGTAATCTTATTTTGAATAAGTATTTACGAAAATATAAACTTTGAGGGGATATCGAGAAAATGGTTCAAAATCATTTTATCAATAAACAGCTCTTTAGTTATTAAAAGTTGTGCACGGAGATGGATACACACACTTATTTATCTGGTTAAACAAATAAAATTATTTATTTTATTTTTGGGAAATAAAATGTATTTATTACATAATCGATAATGGCATCGTATTTATTAATTGATTTATGAATTTAGATTGAGATTTAATATTATTTTTAAATGATAATAATTCATTTTAATTAGTTATGAAGTGATAATAAATCATTTATAATAGTTTTACAAAGAGGTGTACTTGACTTAAAATTTTAAGGAAAATTTATATCGTTTTATCAATGTAATAGCACTTTTTGTAAAAAATTGTTTATATTTCTTTATGTGGTTTTATAAATCAACTGTGATCATTTTAATAGGTTAAAAATGATAAGAAATTAGTTTTCAATTTTTTTTTACATTTATCTATAATTTAATTAATAAGTGAAAATGTGACCAGGAATCCATTTTCAGATTTTCAATGGTTTAACGAAGGGAAGTTGTCCAAAATTATTACAATCTTATTTATATGTCTTGTGCACATATATAACACATGCATACATAACCTAACATATACGTATACCCATATATACATACATCATATATATGCATTTATATGTACGTATATGTTAAAAATATCTAAGATATTTTAGAAAACTTCATCCTTAAGCTATGCAAAGTTAATGCACATGCCATGAAGTGAAGTGAAATGATGGAGGCACATGGGAAGGGGGAATTAGCGTGTATGATGATAGGAAAGGAGGGGTGTGGGTTAAGGGTAGAAAAGGAAATGCACATTTAGATATTTCTCACACATTTTTGCATATAAATACAAGGCCATAACTCTCTCATTTCATTCATCCATTCACTTCTTCCTCCTTCTTCTTAAAGTTATAAGGGCTCTTCTTCAATGGCTTCCATGCGTTGAAAAAATAGTTGCAAGGTTATGGAAAAATAAAGTAAAATATATACACATATATATACTATGTCATTCCCCTTAAAACCAAGGCAAATCACTCCACATCTCCACTCAAAACTTACAGCCACATCCATATCAATGTGGCCGAGCCTACTTCCACTTGCGAGCTTAGGTCGTGGAAATCCAAAGGCCTCGGGCTCAATTCCATAGGCTTTGATTTGATCGTAGGGAAGCTGTAGCAAATTTTCGTAAAGTTATAAAGCAATGAAGGTGAGAAAACTCTATGAAGCTATATATATATATATATCAGTGTGTGTGAATATTATGATGTGATATTTTTTCCATGGATATATACCATGCTTTGATCATCAAGTATTGGTTGTTTTAATATAGTGTTTAATCGTGTAAACAAGTCATGTTAATTACACGTCCATATTGCATAAGGAAATCACTTTTCGAATCAAGTTATAAAAGCAATATGGAATCATTAAACCTCTTTAAAATAATTTAAAATGGTTTATAAATGTTTACTTAACAATAAAATCCAATTTGGTGAAGTTTGGACAAGTTACGAAAGTTGAGTTCGCGTCGAGTAAGGGTTGTTCATGATTTCGTGCCGTAGAAAGTTAAATCCATTTATACTTTGAATTAAGAGTTTGAAATCTTTATGATAAGAATTTTCCAAACTCTTATAATCATAGTTTTCAAACAAAAAAAAAGATCGAAATTTCATTTAATAAATTTTGAAATATGAGCAAAACATGTTTTCAAAATAGTCGCGGTTTGGCAGTTTAGAAACCAAAGCGACAAATTCTTTATAAATGATATTTTTAATTCTTTAAAAATATGGAATAAATTCTATTAATATGTTAAAATGCTTTAGAAGAGATTTGAGTTATATAAATGGATTTCTAAATGATCTAAAGTTGTTTTGATCAAAAGACTTCTTAGAAGCACTATCCGCAGCACTTTTTGAATGTGGTATTAAACTTAATTAACCTTTCCTGGATCTTTTATAAATGTTTTCATATAAATAATTAATTATTTCAAAGATAATGTGGAGGTTTTATAATTTATGTTAAATAATTTATGTAAATGATTTAAAGCAAAGCCGTTATAGTCAAGTGATTTGATCTTGGCTTAGCCGACGAGCAGACTAGATTTTTCCATTCTTGAGATCCCGATGGGAGGTACTTAAACTAAGGAGATGCTTATGGACAACTAATGCCCTAGCTCACCTTGCCTCTTTCCTGGGCGAGGAATAGATAATGTTGAAATGTTGAAAACTAGGCAAGTATAAAAGATTTAATTTTTCCAAATTTAATATAACTTAAGTTGTATAAAAATAATCTTCCTATACTTGGTATTAAATTCTGAGGAGGGACCCCATACTATTCGTGTGAATTTAAAAGGTGATTCCACCGTTATTCGATGGATAGTATAGGTTGAATATGGAAATTGATGTAGAGTAGAATTAGTATAATTTATATCAATCCTTTTTACTCAAAAAGGTTTTGCAATATGATTTATGGAAAATGATTTTGATTTGGTATTTCGAAAAGTTAAAAAGAGGTTTAATAATTCTGTATATACTGAAAAGAAATGTTTAAAAGATATATATCTTTAGAAGATATATTTTCTGATAAAGAGAAAGTAATTCATCAAATGATAAGCACCTACCTACTTAACATCTTTTTATCTTGGAGAAACCAGGGTTGGATTTGGGAGTTCCTACCCCAAAACTACTTCAAACCAATTTACAAGTTCGAAAGTGATAATATGTTGAAGACAATGAAGGTGAAGGCGGGGATCTTCATAACGAAAGGACTACTCATTAGTTATTTTAGAGTAGCTACCGAGATAAATAAATAGCAGTGGTCCCTTTATTTTAGGATCTTCGTATCCAAGGACTACTTGCTACTAATCCTAGAGGTAATTCCTGATAAGATATAGTATGAGATTTCCTTCGATTTGTCCTATTCCTAAAAAACTTGTATGGATGAATATTTTACATTGCATTTCTAAGATCACAATGCATTGATCTCAACAAACATACAAATGTTTGGTGGTATAAGAGGTAACCTCTCTTATGCTTAACACCCTTCTCTGAGATATACGAGCTAAGAGGTCATACTTTTATTGATATTAGTAGTGTGTTTTTGGAAATGGCAATGTGACATTTTAAGTAAAATTTTCTAAGAATGGCAAACGTTACCTCAAGCTCCACACACAGGGAATTGTGAAAAGGGGTTACTTTAACGCTAAGTAGTTCACAACTATTAGGGTATGATATCACATTTCTAGATTTATATATTTCTATCCGCTATAATGTCGCCGAGTTTAAATTTTATGGTGTATGCTATGAACATTTCGGAGTGGTCGAGAACAGCCTGGGCGATATCATATTCGGTGCTATATATATCTGTACCATCTGTTGGTCTTTGGTAGGCCGATCCTTATTCGTAGAGGACCATCTGTTAGTGGCTTCGGTGCATTTCTCTACAAATGTACTATATGGGAGGTAGTCCATTACCTCGCTATTTATTGGAAATACATTCTCCAATGAGTGCCTTCGAACTTAGTTGTAAATCTATTATACCATTAAATTTAACTAACGTAACAATTTTGGCTATTTGAATATGTTTATTTGAAAGGTTTTCAAAGAATGTCATTAAAAATTATATCGTTTGATTTTACATAGAAATGATTTGGTTATCATAAGGTAAAAAATCATTTCGTGTTTATGTACGGCGTGGTCATATGAGATACCCTTTGTTTTCAAATTCTCGTATTTTGAGTTTCTCACACCAGCCACATGACTGACCCGGAGTTTATTTTCTTTCATTAAACTTGGGGTGCCCTATTTATTCTGACCATCCAAGTAGTCAGATTTAGTTTGGAGCATTCTGAAAGATCTTAGAGCATGGACCTAGAAGATTCTTTTGAAGATTGTTATTCATTTCTACCACACATATGTACTATTGTATTCCGCATTTGCAAGGAAGGAGATTTATAACGTCTATGTTGATGTTAAGTTAAACATCGATAAATGTAATTAAAATTTTCCATTGTAAAGATTATATGTTGAAATAATATATGTTATTCCGTCCATGTAAGACTCTATTATGTCTTTATTTTCTTCTTTCCCTTAACGGTCGGGTTTTCCAACACTTGAATTTGCGACACATGAATACCGAGAATGTATTAGTTTCGATTTTAAGGGTCAATAATCTCATTTGTTACATTCGGCTTTGTGTTTTATTTTATTCCCATATAAATTAGCTTTTGAAACATAGGTGTAACATCTTGGCCTCTAATTTCGCAGCGAACGTAGATCGATGTTGATTTTTCTTTGCTCATTTCTGCTCTTCGTATCTTTTGATCTGCTTTCCTGGATGTCGTCTTTCAAGTAAGTTTTTTCATGCACTCGACATGGTTTTCCCCGCTGTTTTGGGGATAGACCGTTTGTAGTTAATAGACCATGTAGTTGGCATGATCATCGGAAGATGCGGGGTGATCTGCATGAAATTGTATTTTAATATATTTTTTAATATTGCCGTTCTCATTTCTATTATTGTCGTCGCCTTTAAAATGGGATTAAGATGCTAAATGTTATTCTTAGTTTAGCATTACCATTTTCACTTCTGAGATTGTCGTTGTTGTTCGTATACTGTGTTATTGAACGACGGTCGTAAGTTGTGAAATGTTGTTTGTTCATGCACTTAGCATGGTATGCCCCGCTAGTTGGGGGCGATGGATTTTCACTGTGAAGTTAGGTCGCGTATTTACAACTTCCTCATATGCATTAATTTTTGGACTGGTTTCGGCTGTCTAGTATCCGTGCAACTAGTGTATTATTTTAGCAACACTAACATAGAGGGTTTTATATTGGTTCGGGCCGTCTAATATCCCTACAACCTATTTGGCTAAGAAGCCAGGCTACATTATGAATAACTCCATTTTAATAACTGGTTCGAATAGTCTGATTCCCTACGTCTAGTTTGGCTGAGAAGCCGATCTGCATTGACTAGTATTTTTGATGGCTGGTTGGAGCCATCTAATATCCCTACGTCCAGCGTGAGTTTTTTAAAACTATGTCAAAGTAATTCACAGAGAGATCTTTATACTAGTTTAGGTCATCTAATATCTGTACGTCTATTTTATTGTATTATTACATTATAATAGTATTACGATAAACATTACATAAGCAGTGTAGTTTATACAAAGCAACGTCTAAGGTGCTCTGAGTTTCAGGTTCTTGGAACTAGGTTTCCATCAGGTCTTGATAGTCGATATGCCTCTTCCAACACCTCTGCTACAACTAGAGGGCCTTCCTAATTCAATCCAAACGCTCCATCTGATGGATCATTTGTGTTGGTCATTACTGTTTGCACCACTAAGTCCTCTTTCTAGAAGTTTCTCTCTTTGAGTCTGGCATTATAATTTTTTTCCATCCTTTGTCGATATGCAGCTGATACTATCGATGTTTCATCCTTTCTTTTCTGGATGGGATCTAAATCCCCTTCTTTCGACTTCAACATAAAGCATGTATAATGTTCTCCTATGTTATGGGATCTCTAATTCAACATAAAGCATGGCCTCATATCCATAGGTTAGTGAAAAGAGATATGGCCGGTTAGAGATTTGATTGAGGTTCTGTAATCCCATTGTACTACAAAAAGTTCTTTTTCCCACTTCCCTTTAGATTTCTGTAGCCTTTTCTTTGTAAATTTTTGATGGTTTTGCTTGCAGCTTCTACATTTCCATTTGCTTATGGGTGAGCGATTGAGGAAAATTTTTAATTATGGCGTTCTTCTTGCAAAGCACAATGAACTCTTTACTTTCGAACTGGGTGCCATCGTCGAAAATGATCTTGTGGGGGAACCCATATCTAGTGATTATGTTTCTTACTACAATAGTGACTATCTTTTCATAGTGATGGTAGCCAAGGGCTATGCCTCTACCCACTTAGCGAAGTAGTTTGTTGCCACTTTGGCATATTTAGCTCCTCCCTTTGACATGGAAAGATCTTTTCCCTATATGTTAAATGACCGTGGGCTTGTAAGTGGTATGAGCTCATGGGATGGTTGTCCGAGGATACTTGCAAGTCATTAACATCGGTCACATTTCCTTACATATTCCTTTGCATTCTGAAGCGCCATAGGCCAATAGTAACCGCGCCTTAAAACTTTCTTTACTAATTTGTTTCCCTAAGTCCCTGCATTGGCCCTTATGAACCTGTCTCGTGACATGTGCCTGCTCTTCTTTGGAAATGCACCTAAGATGAGGGGCTGAATACCCTCTCTTGTATAGTGTGCCATCAAAGAAGGAGTAGTATGGAGCCTGGTATCTTATTTTTAGGGCTTCATTCCGATTCATACGTAAGATTCCATTTAGCAGGAATTACTTAATGGGGGGAATCCACTATCCTCCTTGGTTTTCTGAAATGAGAGTTCATCCAAAGGATGCTCTTGATTCTCCACTATCTCCTGATCTTGCATTACTTGAATGGTGGCCTATTGGGCTTGACTCAGGACAAGTATCTGATTTGATTTTGTTATACTTGGCTCTACTTGATGCTCAATTGGTATCGCCTTCATTTCACTAACCACTTTGGCACTAGCCAATTTTGCTGAGGAGTCTTCAGGTGAGTTTTCTTCACCTAGAATTTGCTATATCCCTAATTAGAACCGCTGTAGCAATTTCTTAGACAAATTTGCATATTTGGCTAAGGTTGTCTCCTTTGCTTGGTAATTGTCCTGCCCTTGGTTCACAATTAGTTGGAAATCATTGTGAATTTTAATGTGAGTTATCTTCATTGCCTAGACCATCTTTAGGCCTGCAAAGAGAGCCTCATGTTCCACCACATTGTTGGTTGCTTTGAAACCGAGCTGCATTGCTCTGTACAACTTCCATTTATTTAGGGTGATTAATATATACCTAATTCTTGCCCCCTTGTTTATTTGTTGCTCCATTTACGAACAACTGCCAGAACTGCATGATGCTTGCATTTTCTTATATTTGGGATTCAACTAGTATATTACATTCTACGATGAAGTCTATAAACACATGGCCTTTGATTTCCTTTTTGGGACAATAGGTGATGTTATACTAACTAAGCTCCATCACCTATTTCAATAGCCATCCTGACGTCTATGGCTTCTATACTATCTGCTTGAGCGGTTTTTCTATAGGGAATTTGATGGGATGTGCTGGGAAATAGGGCCGCAACTTCCTTACTATAAGGAGTAGGTTGTAAGCCGGCTTTCAATGACTAAGTAGTTTAGTTCTGCTCCTGACAGTCGCTTGCTTGTAATGTAAATGAACCATCATTCCCTTCGTCATCTCACATCACTACAACACTAACAACTTTATCACTTACCACTAAATGAATGTACAATACCTAATTTGTCACCCGTTTTGATAATATAGGAGAATTGACCAAATTACCCTTTAGATTTTGAAGTGTGGATTTACATTCCTTGGTCCATTCAGAGTTTTTTCCTTTCTTTAGCTGGTCGAAGAACGGGTTGCACTAATATATTGCTTTGGACATAAATCTGCTTAATATCGTTATCCGATCATTTAGACCCTTCAGATCCCCTGGCTTCTTTGGGATTCCCATCCCTCTTATTGCTTTAATTTTCTCAGGATTCACTTCAATGCTACAATATATCTTAAGAACTTGACTGACTTGATGGTGAAGGTGCATTAATGGATTCAACTTTATGTATAGCCTTAGGCTCTAAATATCTGCTCTAAATCTCGGACATGGCTTGATGCTTCCTTAGACTTCGCCAGCATGTCATCTACATACTTCAACTTACTTTCCAATCTATTTAGTAAACTTCATATTGACCAACTTTGGTAGGTTGCGCCTATGTTCTTAAGCCCCAATGGTATGACTTTGTAGCAGTGCAACCCTTTGTCTGTTATGAAGCTAGTATGCTCCTGATCTGGCTCAAACATAACTATTTGATTATATGCTGAACACATGTCTATGAATGAGAGCAATTCATGCCTACTAGTCGCGTCCACTAACTGACCAATTCTATGCATGGAAAAACTATCCTTTGGGAAAACCATGTTGAGGTCGCTGAAGTGTATGCAAGTTCTCCATTTCCCATTAGGCTTTCTTACAAGCACTGGGTTGGCAATCCATTTGGGGTACTATCCTTCCCTAATGAATTCATTCTCCTTTAACTTCTTAACTTCCTCGTGTAAAGCATTGTATCTTTCTTGGTCTAGACTTGGGCACTTTTTCCTAACCGGATAGGCGTTGGGGTCAATGTTGAGTGCATGACATATTATGGCTGGATTTATTCCTACCATGTCTGAATGTGCCAAGATGAATGCATCTGCTGATTTTTTAGAAATTTTATCAGCTCGGTACCGGCATTTGCATCAAAGTTCTTTTCGATTTTTAGAATCTTCATGGGGTCTTCTGGGCCTGTTTGCACGTGTTCAAGATCATTTAAGGCTCTAGCTCTTTCTTTTATGCCCATAATCCAGTGTCTATTTCACTTTCTATTTCTTCCTTTGGTGGTGAATTTACCAACGATGCATGTTTTTGGGCATCTACGAAGAATTATTGCGCATAAACTAAATTATACTCAATAGTGTCGATCATGTACATAAACAATCCTTTTTCTTTCTTTGCTAATTTTGGTGGTGTAAGGTTATTCACTTCTACACTTGTTTGGGTATATAGTACCGGCACGATTTTATGAACTGGTTCATCTTCTTTATAGTCATTGTCGTTATAATTATTATAAGAGACAGCAAAATAATTTCAAACAAATTTTAATGCCAAAAGTGAGATTTGCATTATATAAATCTCTAGCTAGAATTTGTTTACCTCTTACTGACCCTATCCCTATAAGAGTGTTGAACATCAAAAGCAGATCCTTTTGGGATATGATGGCCCCTATATTATCAAAGCAGTCCTTCCCAGGAAAGCATTGTATGGTGAGATTGGTCAATAACTAGGAATCTAGCATAGAATGACTTGTACAGTGGGGAAGTCCTGGCATTTTCGGTATGATGCACTTAGCTCGGAAGAAGTGACAATTTTCCCATACCTTTTTCTACTTTGGTTTCTTCCCTTTGCTAGGCAATTTATAAGTAAGTTCTGCCTTAGTATCTCATATATCTGACAGGAGTGTGAGCAAGTGGGGTTTCTATTACAAATTTAACTTCCTTCTCTCTTTTTCCCAGTGGGTGGCTTGCACTTTTTTGCTATCATAGTTGGGGGTATAAGACTTCTGAATTTGTGCAGTGGAGCCAGCTTCTTCTATCCAGATATAACGACTAGCTCTCTCATAGAAGGCTTTCATGTTGTGGCATGACATTCGGCTATTCTTCTCCTACATTTGGGTCGCCCATATTATCCCGGCATAGGCCACCATTAGTAATACTCATTCATCACTTACTCCAATCCTAAGGGCCTCGGACTTGAAGCACTCAGTAGAGTTGTGTAGACTCTCGTTCTCGCCTTACTTAACATAGGATATCATGTTTACATCAGGTGAAGTTTCTCTTCCTAAATTGATTTGACCTAGAAAATCCCTAGATAGCTATTTCCATTAACGGATCTCTCCAAGTTCGGATCTTCTCAACCACATGGCTGCGACCTCGTTAAGTAGACCAAGAAAAGCTTGCATCTAGCTAGCCTTCCTACTTTTAGGACATTCATGTGATATTCGAATGTACAGAGGCGATCGTCAAGATTTTTTAGTTCTTTCGAACTTATCAATTGCCGAAGCTTTGAATTTTTCAAGGAAATCTACTTCGATGATGATCTCAATGAATGGAAAAGATCCATCCTCCCTCATCTTCTCCCTGGTTCCCTGTTTGTATAGTTTGGTTAACTGCTCCACACGAGCTTTTCACTGATGGATTTCATCTTCTTTGGGCTCTAATTGTGACGACTCCACCTTAAACAGTGAAGTTACATCATCCTCTTCCTAGACAGGTTGGGTTGTTTCTTAAGCAACTGAGGATTGATATTA
Source organism: Allium cepa (assembly GCA_030765085.1). Taxonomy (NCBI): domain Eukaryota; kingdom Viridiplantae; phylum Streptophyta; class Magnoliopsida; order Asparagales; family Amaryllidaceae; genus Allium; species Allium cepa. Next base: position 747,430,544 of record CM060931.1, on the reverse strand, counting down.
GTTGGTTTTCTCTTAATTTGTCTATTTGCTTGGATTTGCTTTTCAAATTGATGTCATTTTTTAAGCCAGCGTCACTATTCATATCGCTGGGAGTTTTGTTATCATTCCCTTACTAAGTGATCAGCGCAATAGGTGGACGAAGGTGATGAGCTATGGACCGAGGTTAAGAGGATGGTCTCTAGGTAGTATGTTGGGCCATCAATTTTTCTAGCCTTTCCATCCATCGATTAATTTGTTTTATGAAGGATGAGAATGTGGCCAAGAGGGGATCTATAGGGACTTTAGTTTAAGCTCCCGCTTCATTAGGGGTTTCGAGGTTATAAGCTGTTTGTTGGCAGTTTTATGGCTATGTGTGAATTTTCCAAAACAAGAGTGATAGGTGTGTTAATGGGTTCGTGATTCATGGAATGAAGGAAGGTAGAATTTTATGGAAGCGGGAATTAGTCAGAGGTTCAGGCCCTCCTTCTAGCACCAAAAATATTGGTAAAAAAATTCATCTTATAACACTCAATTGATAATAAATAATTATCGTATTGATTACTTCAATTCGGTATTTGAATGAGCAATATTAAGTGGTATTAAGTTTTCTGTTAGGTAGTAAATATGTTGTTGGATGCTTATGCAATCAGGTAATTGCATTTTAATTATTTGTTAAAATGTCAAATTCAACCTGTATTTAATTTTAGTACAAATAAAGTAAGATTTGATACTGAAAACTAGGTAAGTAAATAACGAAATGTAGAAATAGTAAAGGACAGAAAATTTACATGGTTTAAATGTTAAGGAATCCTACGTCTATGAAAGAAATTACTGTTTCTTCCTTTTGGTATTCTACGGTATAGACTTTAATGGAAAAGAGTACAAATAAACCTTAAAAGTTTTCAAAAAGAGTGAAGAAGGTAAAATGGTCTCTTTCTTGCTATAATGCCTTTTCTATTCATAGTATTAATATTTACGCGGATCGCTGTAATCATTTTCTTTTTGTCATCTTTCAACTCTTGGATTCTTCCTGTGTCATCTATCTATATTATTTGTTTTGTGATCCTGAATTTCTGACATGTCTCTGGCAGAAGGTTTGAGCTAATGCCAGGAACACTTGAAATTAAAGCGGGATATAGGAAATTATGGTAAGTACTTCAAATTGGAATTTGACATAGCACATGTGACCTTACAAGGGTAGTTGTTCACTCTTTCCTTCAAGTAGGTCTTGGGTTTCTGATATGAAGGAACGGAAAGTTTATATACTACCTCAGGAGAGTATTGGGAGTTTTTCCTCGGTTTTAGGGTGTAATCGATACGTTTGGTGCAGAGTTGTAGCAATTAATGTGCGACATTTACATGATATTTTGGTGCTCATGTATTGGTTGTTCATTTGATTTTTACTAGCTTGATTATCATCATGTCGAGATAGATAAGTTGCACCGACTCACCTTCACTTAGGAGTTTATCTAATCCTTATGTAAACATGATTTGAGCTGACCCTGATCCGGGTCTGCGTTGTTGTTGGTATGCGCAAGTCACTATATAAAGGAGATATGTATCTTTTCTATTTGCCTATGCGTTTGGATCTATGCTTGTATGTTGTTTGATTGGCCCTGTATGTAGCCCTTTGAAATGCTTTTGACCCCTTGCAGCACTGCTGAGGTTGCCCTCAATATGTGCAATGCATTTCCACTACCGGAGGTGTCGGCTATGTATAGGTTTTGCATTTATTTTCTCGCGCTGCTCCTGGGACAATTTTGGTTCCCTGTGATACTGCTCGATCATTCTTTCATGACTGCAAGGTATATTCTATTGTTGTTTCCTACCTTTTAGTTTATTTTTTTGGATCGAGCATTGTGACCGCAGTCCAGCTTCTATTTAGTACCAGTTGGATAGCCTCAATTTCTTATCATACTTTCATATCTTTTGTTATAAGCCCAGCTCTTTCGGCTTCGTTCTTTATTTCATTCCCATATAATTTAGTTTTCAAAACATGGATGTAACATTTTTTGATTATTGGTAGAGTTGGAAAGTTAGCTTATAGGGTAGAGCTTCCTGAGAAGTTAGCGGGAGTACACGACGTTTTCCATATATCACACTTGCAAAAGTGCTTACATAATACAGCTGTCGTGGTCGATCTGAGTCAGCTGGAGGAGGTGGAAGTTAAGAGGGAATAACTTGTTCATCGTATACCCACTTGTATTCTTGAGCACGGTACAAAGAGACTCTGCAACAAGGTGACCAAGCTTGTTAATGTTCAGTGAGTAGACGATCTAACGGAGAGTACATGGGAGCCTGAGGATAGGATTGTGCTTCCTCCCACTACTCTTTTCTAATATGTTTCCATTTTAGACAATTAAGTATAGATCACTTGTTTTTTTAGGTTAACCTTGGTATACCCCATAGGTGGAGACCATTAGATGTTAGGAATGGTTGCGGACGTGTCACTAGGACATGTTATGGATGATGGATACTAGTGGATTTATTTATTGGATTGGTTTTTGCACACTTATGTGAGTATATCTTCTAGTTAGCACACACAATAACGTCATCACTTATTTTATTTTACTAAGTTATATGCATATGGTTGCTACATATGGATTAAATGGTTTCACATGCATGTAGAATTGTAAGTATATTTACATAGGATGTTGCACATATTTTGGATACATGCCATTAGCACATTCATTAAAGGAGGTCGATTAGATCAAGAGACCGTCTACTCTTTGAATTAGTATAGGTTCATGTGCATTCCATGTCTGCGTGTACATACTACAATAGAAATTTAATTAGGGACAATGATTTCCAGTGGATAATGGATGAGTAGATGTTATAGTTATTGTTTTTCCACGTACGAGTTACAGTTTTCATCATTGGAGATTTCGGAGATGAAATTCCTTTAAGGGGAGAGAATGCAACACCCCGAAAATTTAACCAAAAATTTAATAAAAGAATTTAATTTAAATATAATAAGAGAAAAAATGGAATTTTTATAAACTTTCAAATTTAGCTATGAAACTTGCACCGTTACATTCATAGTGATTTTCTGGACAATGTTCATAAATAACATTTTGAAACCCGAGCAAGCGAAGTTACAAATGTTCTAAAATTTTGGAAATGAAATTGAATAAAATAAAAATAAGGAAACTAAGATATCCTTAATTAAATAGCTCCACAAGTTGACACACTTAAGGGGACCGGTCGATAACTAGTGACCAACTACCCTATATATAGCGGTCAACTAGTTGAAGTGTCAAGATAAGAATTTCAAATGGTCGAGGGCCTGGATTTAATGTGACATTTTTACTTTGGGAACATAGTAAATTTAATGCACGAGAAGTAAGCAAAGATTCTCCTAGGGTTGATCAACGGTTAATACTAATCTAAAAACTCTATAAACACATAGCCACCCTGAACCTTACTTCAGTAGAAATTTGTTTGTATACCAAAAATATGCTGATTCCTTTCTCCTTCACTTATAAAATTCTTTAAATAAATATAAGTAAAATAAAGCAGATCAAATTAAGCAAATAACTAACGAACGAGGGGATTTCAAACGAAATTTGAAGGAAAGCTTAGATTTGAGTTGAGTGACAAGATTTTTAATAAGATGATTATATGTAGTTAATTTTAATATATCCCATCTGATCTATGTTGTTAGAAACTAAATTGGAGAATCATATTGTTAAATGTGAAATTAAATTGATCGATGTTAAACCCCTTTTCTAATCAAGTAAAATTCTTAGAATCTTTTAATATAACCTAACAATACTGATATTGAACCATACATTAAACTGATTGCTGTAAGTTGAAACTAATTAGAAGCTTGAACAAATAGTAGTTTGATTTCACAAATGTTGTTAAACATGAATATGTAGGTTTACTACTGAAAATAGAGAATGTAAAAACATTGAGCAATAATTAATCAAAATCGAGCAAAATAACGACAAACTAAAATTTTCACTATGATCGGTCGACTGCACTTACTACAGCGGTTAACAGCAAGCTGTCGACCGCTCAAGGATCAGGCAGTCGACCGATTAGAGTTTCCAAAATGTAGTTCGAACATCGGCCTGAGGCTTAGGTTATAAATAAAAGTTTATTTTAATTAAAGCTATTTATTATATATAGTATATGTATATATGGATATTAGGAGTTGGAAAGCTATTTCCCAATAAGGTGACATTAGGACATTGCAAGACTGAGTAAATACTATTTATCTGGCTGGGGTTGATATTCAACTGGGAGTGATTCTATAACAAGTGGCATTTACAGGAGGTTCTACAGTGGATGCGCAACAATGACTGATGCCTGATGAAGTGCAGGGCTCGAAACAATGGTGGTTCATTGGTATTCATGGATGATGCGACGTGATACTATGTTGTTGTTGGATCTTGGGGCATGCAATAAGAGGCAATTATGTTACCATTAAGAGATGGACATGGATGTAGACGATGAGACGTTTTGACGAGTCTGCATTGTATGCTCCCACTTAATGTGTAACATGGATACGAGTATTTGCAGTTGTGGAAAACTTAGTCGCATGGTAGAAATTGTAAGGAAACTATGTTAGAATAATTACGCATTGTCATAATGTGAGAAATGGAACGGTAATCCTACATAGAATAGCTTTAGTAGCTATTAGCCGATCAGTAGATGTCTAGAGTTTTGATCAATTGTTTGATCCTAAGTATGAGCCTATAATTGTCATTACTGTAGGTGTGTATTAGCTGAATCTCTTAAGTAAAGAAGTCTAGTAATTCACAGACACTTATAGAACACCATAGGTCACATAGAGTATTATTAAAATCAACTGCATGTAATCACCCTATATTAATAATATACTCATTCATTGGACATATGTTTGACTCACCCCTTATCCTTTCTTTTTCCCCACCACGGGAGGATAGGGCAACATGTGATAGGCCCTGATTAGTACGTGGATAAGCGAGCTCATTATTGGAGTTGATTGTTATTTTATATTACTCGCCATGTAAATATCTACCTTGTTCAGTACTTAGTACTTATCACACCGTGAACCGTATTATTATGTACTCTGGATTTCACTACATACTGTTTTCTAAGACTAAGTTTTGAGATAGTTACTTAATATATATATATATATATATATATATATATATATATATATATACACATACACATATGTATATTATGTTGTCTTCCGCCGCGAGATCTAAAAGTGTAGAATGCCTTAAATCATATATATATCTTTAGTCTTTGTAATATTTTAAAAACTCCAACAGCTTGTGCTTTTCGAAACCTATGCAAGTTTGAAAGTCACCCTAGGCTTTGAATCGGTTTATCGAGATGTGCGAGTTGTTACAGGTGTTGTACGTATGGACGAGTAAGAGATGGTGCTTTCTCGTATTTATATGTGGTCTCATTATTGCTTTTTCCGTTATGCGACGCAATGGAGCCTAGACAAAGTTTATTTTATATAAAGGCAGTATCTTTGGAGTTTATTATCAATTATTTAAATGCTACTACCACTTTGTATAATTGTTTTGAACCTATGTACTCTCATATTGTGGTTCATTTGGTTATTATTGTCTCACCTATTTCATATCCGTGATGACAACTATAGTTTATTATGGATTGTGAGATATACGACATATGTTCTGTGAGATATGTGACAACCTTGGCAATTATCCTGCATGGGCCGGGCACCGTAGTAGCATACTATATAGGTATTGAATACCGGAGATGTAGAGCGGTCATCACAATAATGCAATAAGTAAGAGAATATTTTACCTTGTCTATTTATGTTTATGTAACCCTTATTTGTTGCTAATCCGAACCTTATCATGTTACAAGACAAGCGTTCCTTATGTTTCCAATTATTCATTCTCCGTATTTTTTTTTATATTTTACTCATTTTTACTTGTTCCGCTCTTTAGTTTCATGTTACAAAATTATCTTATTTAGACGTAAAACAGTACCTAGAATTTGTTAAACTAATTAGGTTATAGGTGTGAACCTTGTTGCTAAAAATTTATTATCTTTTTCCTTCCAATTCATCTAATAATTTATGTTTATTATGTATTCAATGTCAAATAATATTTTTAAAATATCAGAAATGATAATATGCTGCTTATAATCAAACTTAACACAAAAGACCTCTCTTCTCAAATACATATTTCAATTAACAACCCTAAAATTATTTTCGATAATTATCTTATTATTTTTCTTTTTAAAATCAAAGATGCACTTCTTTGAAGATTAGTATGATCAAAATTAAACCTTTTTTCGCAAAAATTAAATATTTGTAGTATATATCCGATATACAACGAAAAAAATTAAGATTTTATTAGTAATTTTTTTCAATTTTGGAGACCACAACTATTTGCCATTTGAGTAAAATTAAAAATAGTGGTGTTCTTCAAAAGCTATTTTTGTAAAGGGATAGCTGCGTATTTTTAAACTTAATGTGGGTGTCTCGCAAAATTTTCCTTAAAAGATTTGTATTTAATCTTTTTTTTTAGTTCTGCTTATTCTACCTTTATGTTGTTGTGCAAGTAATTATCTTATTAGCCATAACTAAATCAAATAATTTAATTTTCATTACTCAAATGTACTTTTTTGCAACACATATCTCTAGTAGATCGAAGTACTATACTCAAATGAGTTATGTAAGACGGAAAGATTTTATATATTCTTGGTAAAAACACATTTGAAAGTCGAATTCGTCCATGCGTAGTCACGATTAGCATTAAGAGAATGTATAGTTGTGAAATTTGAAAAGGAAAAATAAGAACAATGTGAACATAAATTTAGTTAGTTAGTTATTATAATTTACCTAGTTAATTGCTTAGTTGTTATTAGCTTACTTATTAATTTAGTTATTACTCGGCTTTGTTTGGATGTAATGTTCTGGTTGTTTTGTTAATTTACTTAGTTAGCCTAAGTTAGAAAGTTATTAAAATAATTAATATTGAATTTTGAATACTAATTAATAAAATCAATTAGTTTAACTAATAATGCATTAATGATAGAAATTACATGAAATTCAAACAGTAAATCAAATAAAATATTACATCAAGTTCATTAAGCAAAACAATACATAAAATAAATATTACATCGAATATTGTTTTCTTAATTTTGCATCATTTTTCAACTTTTGCTGCAATGTCGCACTCCTGACTGAACTTAACTTTAGCTAATAACTTTGCAACACGTGTGTAATATCTACGAATTAAGATAAATTCAACCTTGTTCTAAAATTGTTCGCATGTCGAATTTTAGCGCGATCATTTTGGTCTGGATTTCGTATTTCAATACATTTTATTTTAAGCTCCATATTTGTTTGTAACTAAGTTTTGATTAAGAAGTTTCATTCCCCACACTTCATTTTTTTCGAAAACGTGAAGGATTTAAGAACGACAAAAAATATTTTTTGATGTGAATGATGGATGAATAGTAAAAGTACACAAGGGGATTTACACTGGAATTAAAATTTACATCGGAGAAAACACGCCATTTCTATGAGATTAAATGCTTAATTTTAAAATGATAAAGTAAGCGTTACGTATGTTTGATGAACGCTTATTAGTTTCTTGCTACGGGTCTTTAATGGTCAAGAATGGATGGAAAGCTAAAAAGATCCAGTTACATGTCTTGGCGGATGTATTTAAAACAGGCAATTAGAACCGAGACACTGAAACTTGAACTGAACCAACAACCTGAGCTCGATTGGTCTCATGTTGAATTCGGATACCATTTGGATTCGACGAACCCCGCTCGATCGGACCCAAGCAGAAACACCCAACCAAAAACCATAAAATTATATGCATTTTGAAGTGTCATTTCACATTCACACCCGATCGATCCTTAACCGAAGACAGGATCCAATCGGGTCAGGCTTTCAAAATGTATAGCTTGAATCAAATAAAACTCGACTTAGACTCAAATCGAAACCAGTCTATCGGGTCTGACTTGATCATGATGATTGCGACCCATAGATGTATTGGAAAGTGCAACAAGGTGGGTCTAATTGACACATCTAGATGTAATGGCAAAATGATGGTGTGACGATTGGTAAATCATAGGTAAGAGTTTTCCAACTTAAGGTTGTATCTCTAATAAACTTATCTCATTTCTGTGAAAGAATATAATATGTGGGGTCCGTACTTAAAAGATTTACTAATTACTTTCCAAAGTAAAGACGATTTGGTTTGATACTTTTATATATCATCAATTCCTGTGCGGTTTATTTTTATAAAATCACATAACAAAATACAAATTGTTATAATATATGTATATTATGAAGTGAATATGCTTGTACATTGTTTTGTTTAGTCCCACATCGTGGGATAAGTTCAGTCCTTACCTCTGAAGCCCTTATATAAAGTAGGCCATGTAATGTAAATAGATATCTATTCTCTGAATGAATAAAATTGTTCTCTCTCTCCAATGGCTTCTATTTTCTTTATTCTATAACACGTTATCACCACGATCTACAATTATGAAATCAGATCTATTCTTCTCCAGATCTAATTATAGATCTCAAAACGGTAAGTTATTTTTCTATTATGATTGATCTAATCTTCCAAATTATTATTTTTTATATATCTCATTGCATTCTAGATCTACTTCTTCAGATCTAAATCTATTGTATTATTTTTTAGATTTTATTATACTAGTCTTATAATTTTATATCTTATATAGATCCAAACTTTGAGATCTAATTCTTATTTTGTTGGTTATTATATTTCAGATCTAATTTGTTTGTTGTTGCTATTTTTCTGATCATATTATATTGTTGATCTCAATATCATGCTTATTTGTATGTTTTATAGTTCATTTATTTTGGAATGCAAGTTTGAACTTGACAAAATTTGATATTGTTGCTTTAACAAATTTATTGAATTTGATTGCATTCAGTTTGGATATGGATTTGAGAAATCAATCATGGTTGGTAAATGAAGTTTTCATTTTGAAAACATTTTGATTTGATTTAGATTTGATTGAAGGCTTTGAAAATTATTTTGATATATGATTTATATTTCCAGAAGAAATATTTTATTGTTTTTTAGAGAAACAAATATATATAATACGTATCTAGAAGATCTAAGTTTAGATCTAACATTGATTTTGATTTAGCACATCTGAAGTGAATGGAAACATTAATAAAAGCTTACATGATAAGCTTAATATCTTTCGATATTTCCTTTTAAAAAAAAAAGGGAAAAGAAAAATAAAATTTGAGAACCTGTAGATAAAAGGTTGAGTTTCCATAAATCAATGAATTACAAGTTTCCTCAAAATAAAGAACCATAAGTTCTAACTAAAAAAAAAAGAGGATCAGAAAATTTAATCATAAAAAAATAATAATAATAAGTTTGAACAACCTGAAGTTGTGCAAAGATTTTTTTTTTTCCAACCAGAAGTTGTATAACTCAAAGTCCAAGACCTGAAGTCTTGAATTATGAAAAGATTTTCTGACAATGTTTTAGAGATTTATTTATATTTATATTGCAAAATCTAACATCTCGGAAGAGATGTTATAGGAATTTTATTTTAAAATTATGTGAAAGGATTGTCTAGTAATACTAACCTGAAGTTAGATCATTTCTTCGAAGATGAAGGAAACTTCATTAATGATGAAATTCTAAGTGCAGTAATAAATGATATGGTCAAATTGACCAATAATAGCAGTCTGAAGTCTGCTATGTGGATTTTATTTTATTTCAGTTCAATAAATCAGTTTGAAGTTGGTAAAACCCAAGTTTTGATAATCTTTGGGTGTGTTTGCCAAACTATATATTTGAAGAAGTACATTTTAATATTCTCCAGAAGAGATAATCCATATGACATACTCTTGAAGAGATGTATTATGATTTTTATATTTCAAAATCCAAACATCCTAGAAGAGATGTTGTAGAATTATGTCAATTATGTAGAAAAAGATATTGATTATTGATGACATCCAAAAAACAATGCATATAAAGTATCTTTAGAAGTGATATGTACCACTCTAGAAGCGGTGTTTGTGAAATATCCCCAGAAGTGATATTATATCATCGTATAGCACTGTAAAAGAATTGCCTATAAAATATTGTCAAATGTGATAATAAATTATCCAAAATTCAATCGTCTATTGTCATGGACCCGTAGCTCCATTAGACAAATAGTGATATGTAACCTTTTACTTTTCAGAACTTACGATGAATCAAATATTATATGCACAACTATTCTTGAAGAAATATCTTTATATATGCTCCTGAAGAGATAATCTATATGTCGTATCATAATTTTCACTAAAGCTATATAAATACGGTCTTGAACAAATCGTTATGTGCAACCATTATAATTTCTTATTTTTATAACATTTCAAGGGTCCAGAAGATACTCTTATTTATGTTGTAAATATATCTATTTTACTGAACTCTCTAGAGGATATGTTTATATATAATTATAATTATATATATATATATATATATATATATATATATCTAGAAGAGAAAGTCCACTCCAGAAGTGGTGATACTAATATATCTTTAGAAGAGATTTATAAATTTGAAAATGATAACATATCTCTAGAAGAGGTTTATTCATATATTTGGTAATTTTATTAAACCAAATAAGTGTACATAAATTTGATTATAAAGGATCCTAATTTAGCTTAGATTAGATCCTAAAAGTTTGAGAGCTAAGAGGAAATCTGTATCTGTAACATTCCAAGTATCTAGAAGATACTATTATTATTTTTGCTGTAAATTTTTTTTTACAGAACTCTCAATAGAGATGTGTAGAAATGTCTATATGCAATTAAAAATTACTCCTTGATAAGTAATCATAATTAGTGTTCAAAACTGATATTTGAGATATAATTGAGGAATAAAACTTAACAACTTGAAGTTGTGTGTATATTTTGTTCGAACCAGAAGTTCGATATGGTTTCAAACCAAATGTTTTGAACATTATCATGCGGTTTTGACAGGTGTGCATTGACATTGATTTATAAATAGAAATTAATAGTTTTGATCCTTGTAATAGTTTGTTCCAAAAATCACTAATTCAAATGAGAAAGAATATGAAAATTTTACAATATACATGTGATATGTGGACGCACGTATACATCCATATATGTAATTATTTAGCTAACAACCTGAAGTTTGTTATAAGCTATTATTTAGTGATTATGCATAGATATTATTTAGTGATTTAAAATTCAATCAACATAAATGCTGAATGACCTGAAGTCATGTATGTATTCAAATGATCAACACAATAAGTAAATTCCTCCAATAGCTTAGATCAATGAATGAGAACAAACTCTAATAATCAATATCTATTGAATGCATCTTATCAATAAATAAAAGAATTATCCTCCTATTATTAATATGTATGGTGTATTTGCTAGTAGCAATATCATAATGGATCAAAATGAGAATCCAAAGATGATTATTATTTAATGTGACAATATTTGTCAACATTGAGGGGGAGGATAAAGGGATACAAGCTCATTTTGATCATCAATGTTAAATATTTGTTAAAATATACAATGATGCAAAATATTAAGTAACTTGAATAAATTATCAGTAATATCCCTAGTAGACTTTCTCCAATATTGATTTGAATCCCTGAAGGATCAAAATTTGTAAACCACATTTGAAATATGGTTCAAAAGTCAGTTCAAAATATTTTTGGAGTAAGTGATAAAGATGCCAAATAAAGGAGGTGAGTGTTCTTGAAGAAACACATAAGGATGCTCTGAAAGAGATCCATGACATGATTCTCAAATAACCCTAGAAGTGGGTTAGGTACCTAAAACATGATAATTAAAGAGATCTCGATAAATCATGTCTAGAACTGACAAGAAATAATCATCGATGATAAATTTGTAAATAATAAAGCACTTATATTTATAAATAGATTAAGAATCTTGAATTAGGGAAAACATGACTGGCCATCATGAATCCTTTAATAGTAGAGAAATATGGACATGTAGTCCACAAAGTACCGAAAGTACTTGAAATGCTTAATATACCCTGAAGGTATAAATGTGGTTTGAAATCATATTAAACAATGAAAGTATATAAATTCCTGAAGAATACAAATAAGTTTCATTGTTATAAAGAATGCAAAGAACAAGGAGAGTAAATTTCAGCCCACTTTTAAGTATTGTTGTAATGAAAATCTTGATATAATTCATGATGAGTAGATTACTTCCTATTTTTAAGTATCGTTGTAATGAAACTCTTAATATCCATTGAAGTGATAGTTGCGATATGCAAATACTTATTAAAGTATACAAATTTCTGAAGAATATATATAACTTTTGTAGTTATAAAGAATGAAAAAGACATGAAGTGTAGATTACAAATTTCTTCTAAGTATTGTTGTAATGAAAATCTTGATACATCAAGATGAGTAGATTACTTCCTGCTTTCTAGTAATGTTGTAATGAAATTTTTAATATTCATGAAAGATGTATAGTTGCAATGCGTAAAACTAATTTGAAGCAAAAAAATATATTTAATGAAAGCACATGAAGTGTGTTTCATAAAAGTAGCATACAAATGCATAAAATGGAAACCATATTTGGAAGAAACAATCTTAGAAAATTTGATTGTATCGAAGGAAACTATTAATAAATTGTATTATTAATGAGATTCATATTTATAGATCCAGAAGTATCTATAACCAATTTGAGTTATCGAAAGACGAATATGAATTCAGAGGAAAATTTTAAATCAGGGAGAGCATCCATAAGTATTTTATAATGCACTCTTTTTCCTTAACTAAGATTTTTCCCACTGGGTTTTTATTAGTAAGGTTTTAACGAGGCATTATCTTGATCCAGAAGTATCAACTCCCTGTAACATTTGAAATAAGTTATAATGTACTCTTTTTCCTTATTTAAGATTTTTCCCACTGGGTTTTTCTTATTAAGGTTTTAATGAGGCATTATCTTGATATAGAAGAATCAAACGTCTTTTCAAGAAATAACATCTCAAATATGTTATTTAAGTTAAATTATATTTTTATCCTTGACTAAGGTTTTTCCCATCAGGTTTTCCTTTGTAAGGTTTTTACTGAAGTGTTAAATTGATCCAGAAGTATCAAACTCTATCTGATGCAGTAAATTATTGAAATATGGCATACTATATTGTACTCTTTTTCCTTCACTAAGATTTTTCCCATAGGGTTTTACTTAGTAAGGTTTTAATGAGGCATTAGTTTGATCCAGAAGTATCAAGCTTTATTTAAAGAAATAAGAAAATAAAATATGTCATTGTACTCTTTTTCCTTCACTAAGATTTTTCCCATTGGGTTTTTCTTAGTAAGGTTTTAATGAGGCATTATTTTGATCCTGAAGTATCAAACTCTTATAAGAAATATCATTTTTAGTATAATATTTATGATTTCATAAGTTGCACTCTTTTCCTCGTTCAAGGTTTTTTCCCACTGGGTTTTTCTAATTGAGGTTTTTAATGAGGCAAATCTATATCGATTGAATCGATAAATGCAAGCGAGATAATAATGAGGGAGAGCAATCATCATACATGTTTCGAAACGGAAATTTCCAAATTATCCGAGCATTCAAGATTTTGAAGACGCATATTCAATGGGGAGTGTTATAATATATGTATATTATGAAGTGAATATGCTTGTACATTGTTTTGTTTAGTCCCACATCGTGGGATAAATTCAGTCATTACCTCTGAAGCCCTTATATAAAGTAGGCCATGTAATGTAAATAGATATCTATTTTCTGAATGAATAAAATTGTTCTCTCTCTCCAATGGCTTCTATTTTCTTAATTCTATAACACAAATATATATTCATACGCACAAACACACTTTTTCTCATGTACATTTTCCCCATTCCTCCACATACTCAACTTTCAATTGCTTTCTTTTTTTCTTTCAAAACAATGAATTCTTCAAGTATAACGTTATTTATTATTAGTCTACTACCATTATCTTCTAAGGCGTTGTGTAATTCCTACGAGAAATGTAAATTTCCTGCGATATTTGCTTTTGGTGCATCAAGTTCGGATACAGGTTCTATGTCTGCAGCAATAACACAGTTACCCCTTCCTTATGGGGAGACTTTCTTTGGAATGCCATCTGGACGTTTCAGCGATGGTCGTCTTATTCTTGATTTCATCGGTTTGTTCTTAATGCTTTTGATTAATTTCTGGATTTTTAAGTTTGTGTTTTATATCTCAATCTCTGCTTTGAATAGTAGAACCTTTTATGGAGATAAGATTGGATATGAAAAGTTTAGGCAGGGATGTTTAAGGTGATTCCTGAATTAATAATCATTAACTGATGCCATTGATGCAATATTGAGTGTATAATTTAGATGTAGTTTATAACAGCGGTGCTAAATGCATTCGATAAGTAAATGCACTATCTTGTATACAATTTAGATGTAGTTTCGAACTGTGGTGCTAAATGCATTCAAGAAGTACTAAAAATCCAATAGAAACTTCATATTACTTGGCTTTGTTTGTAAAAATGAATGAACACTTAACGCTGAAGGTTGAACGTTGGAGGCTGAATGCTAAATAACAGGTGCCTAGTGCTGATTGTTAATGTTGAAACATTGTTTGATTTGTTGCTGACTATAAATATGTTTTATTCTAGTAATATGTTAGTTGACATATTTGTCTTTCATTTCTAGTATCATCTATTATATGAATAGTACAATGGAAAAAAAAAAAGAATATTCAATAAAATATATGGAATTTTTTTAAAAATCTAATGTGAAAAACATCGTTAAATACATGCACAGAATTATCATATATACGTGCATAGAATTTGGACATCTCCATTTTATATATCAAGTTAAACCAAAACCATATGGTACTAGAGTTGTGTAATAATGCATGTTATGACTCGTAAAGCTTTTCAAAGCTTTGCAATGTGTTCCGCTCATTTAAACATGTCAAACCGTTCAACTATAGAACAAAGAATATAACACATGTTGTTATTTTAAAAATTTATTACACTAATTTACTTGTAAAAAAAATGGGTATATAATACAATTTTAGACCTCACACGCAGTAAAAAAAAAATTATAAAATAATTTAGTGTTATGCTACAGTGGTTATATATCTTCTGAGTTCAGAATGTTAATAGACATCATAATAGCTGTAAGAATAATATTGTAAGCTTTTAGAGTATGTACTCTTTGTAATCAAATTTTCAATTATCTAAATTCCAATCAATAAAATGATGTAGCTATTTTTGTGAAACGCTATTTGTTTGCATAGCAGATAATTTATAGAATTAACATTTTATGCTACAAAGTACGCAAAGCAGTCAAATTGAAGAAACGGTCTATTAGGCGTATTCATGGAATTCACCTCAAATTAAAAACTCAGAACTGAAGTCAACTATCAAATTAAAAACTCAGAACTGAAGTCAACTAACATCTCAGAGAACTAGAATATATCAAATCAAAAGAAAAGGGTTGTGCTTGCACTGCTGTAACAGCTACTGTTTATCACATGAAATTAAACAATCAATACTTTATGTTATAAAATAATGTGTCACAATCCGCTAAGATAAAAATATCAAACCATATGTACCTTAATTACATTATCAAAAAAATACATATCATCATACTTACAATGCTGCTGCCTTGGAATATGATGTTCAACCTGATGCACAGAAGAATAAAATATATGCTGGATTTGTATTGTATGCAAAGATGAAAATCCATGTTACTCAAAATATAAGGGTATCCATTGCAAAACATCTGTATACCGATTCAGATTTCAAAAAGCATTAAAAATAAGCTGAATAAGTATTTGCTGGTTTGACTTGCTAAGACTGAATGTAAATACATTACCGGTTGGGAATATATAATTGATCAGTAATATGCTATCAATCAAATGATAATGATAACTTCAACAATATAAGAAACGACATATTTGATCGTCAATAAAATGTCGATCACAAGGTGGTATGGATAAAATAAGACTCAGAAAATTGGAGCAGAAGCTTAGTTAAGCTCTTTTTTTTTGGAAAAAAAAAAATGAAAGATAAATCATGTGGTACATGCATAAAGCTGATGATCGATTTTCTTGAAATTAATATACCAATAAAACCAAAAACAACTGATTTATACTATGAATGGCTCAAAGATCTTACAGTTGTGTGAATACAGCAAACGACAGTCTAAAGTTGCCATTTCTAAACCCATATCTGAACTCAATCGGCGCAAACTTCAGTCATGGTGCCAACTTCGCAGCAAGCGGAGCAACGATTCAGAAACAAACAAGTCCATGTCCTTTCACGTTAGAAGTTCAATCTCACCAGTTTTCACAATTCAAATCTCGATCCATTCTGCAATCTAAGAAGGGTACTTAAACTACTCATCACATATTTGAAAATATGTCATGCATAAACTTGCATTCTATCTTACTAATAAATTTAATTATATTGAACAGGAGGAATATTCAAAGAGCTGCTGCCTCGTGAAGATTATTTCTCTCGTGCGTTATACACATTCGATATAGGTCAAAATGATTTCACTTCGAGTTTCATTGATCATAACATGAGTATTGGTGAAGTTAAAGCTATTATTCCAGATATCATCAAGACGTATAAGGAAGTATTACAGGTATGGGTTGTGACCTTTGTTCAAAATTCCGGTGGAATTCCGGTGATTTCGTTCTGATTGCACTCGTAACCGGAATGGAATCCGGTCAAAATTCCGGTTGTAGTGTAAATTTAGGATTTGCTTTTCGAATATTGAAAAAATAACATATAAAAAAATTAAAAAGTATAATAAATATATAGTAATTTGAAAAAATAAAACAAATTAATCGGAACAATAAATAAATGGAGAAGAAATCATGCAGTTTCATAAAAAAAAAGCTATTATATTTTTGTTAATTTAAACCGAATCATAATAAAAAATGAAAACTTTCAAAATTGATCAAAGTTTTAAAATCTTAAATGAACAATACAGAATCTTACAAAATTGATTTTTAATTACAGCGTGTATTTTATATGTACTGTATGACAACACTGAATATTTATTAGCGTATATAGAAAATTAAAGTAAAAAAAAGTAAGAGAATTAAAAAACCGAAATTAAAACGGAACTTTCAGAATTTTCGAAATGGAACCGGAAATTTTGAAATTCGATCAAAAACGAAAAACGAAATTTTGAATCTTGTTTGAAACATATATATTATAAAATGTTTGAAAATATGTGTGTAACTAGTAAATAACATGTAAGTTTTAGCTACAAATGTTATGTTTTGTATGAATCATGGTTCGAAATTCCGACGGAATTCCGGTTATTCCGGTGATTTCGTTCCGGTTCTGGTCTTAACTGAAACGAAATCCGGTTAAAATTCCGGTTCCGGTCAATATTCCGAACTTTTCTTTCAAATATTGAAAAAAATAGTAAAAAATCGCAGAAAAAAAAACATAATAAACATATAAAAAGATTAAAAAAAACGAATTTAATAAGATTACAAATATATTGACAAGAAAAGAATTGATATACTTTTGTCAATTTAAACAAGAATCATAATAAAATTAAATTTTTCGAAATTGAGCGAAATTTCCAAAATCTTAAGTGGACAAATAGAATCTCAAACCATGATTTTGTCTTTATAACATATATTTGTATGTAATGTAAAGAATGCAATATAAATTTATGATAGCATTAAATATTTGTTAGCATATTTAGCAGTTCTAACAAAAAAATGTGTCGTAATTAGAAAATCGAAATTAAAATGAAACTCCTGAAATATCCGGAACGGAAACGGAAATTCTAGTATTACCAATGACCGGAACGGAAACGGAAGACAGAATTTCGAACATGTACATGAATACTAACCAAAACATGTTTTATATTTACTATTCTGTTAAAAGTGACAATCAGGTGTATTTCTCTGCAGGGTGTATACAATGATGGTGGGCGACATTTTTGGATACAGAATTGTCCACCTTTAGGTTGCTTACCGTATATGCTGCAATATGCACCAAGAATGGCAGCTCCTAAAGATAAGTATGGTTGTGGTATTCTTTTCAACGAAGTGGCTCTAACTTTTAATGAACAATTAAAAAATGCAGTAGATCAACTTAGAGAAGATCTACCACAAGCAACTTTTATGTACGTTGATGTTTATTCTGCCAAGTATGAGCTCATCAGCGAAGCACAAAAACACGGTAACTTGTTTCGTCAAACTTAGCTTGATTCTTTAATATGTATACGGATTCCGAGTTTGTTAAGTGTTTATATACAGGATTTGAGAGAACCCTAGCTGCTTGCTGTGGACACGGCGGTAAATACAATATAGACATTCCCTGTGGGACAGTAAAATTAGTAAACGGAACAAAGTATATAGCTGGAAACTCATGCCAAAATCCATCTACTAGAATCATTTGGGATGGAAATCATTACACTGAAGCTGCCAATAAATTTGTATTCGATCGGTTATCAGGCGGAGCTTTCTCTGATCCACCCCGGCCGATCAAAATGGCTTGTCATGCATAGCTAAATATGTAGTCCAAAATGTTGCAAATTTGATGCATGTTATCAAAAGTTACATGCTAATATTTTATATCTATAATAATAATGCTGTCAGTGGATCTTCTATTGTCTTGCCAGTAATTAAGCCACAACCACCACCCAAATGTCTATTCAAATGTATCAAGTGTCTATATAAATTTATCAAGTTATTTGGATGTCCATAATGTGTGTGTTTTTATCTTTCCTTATTTCTTTCTTTTTTCTCATATTTTAGAATGTTAGAAAATACCATTTTTTATAATCTCTGCTATTAATAAAGACAATTCAATAAATAAGATGTTAGGATCCCTCCTTAATTGTAGAGTTTCTAGAAAATTCTACATCTTTCTTGATAAGTATAGAATTTTCTGTAACGTTCCGAAGAACTCTCTAGAAGCTTGTGGAAGAGTATGAAATCCTCTGGAATATTCTTGATGTGTGAAACCTTTCGAAATCTTACGGAAGAATATGGAAGGATGTAGAAGAGAATGAAAGAGTATATAGATTCCTAGAGAGTATGGAACATTCTAGAGAATCAACCTCCACCCTTGGATACAAATAATCTCCACCATTCATTGTGGAAGTTGAGTAGGGGTAGAAGCCTTCATTTTTAATCATCAATCAATCAAAAGAAAATAGTCAAGAATTATAAAAGAGAGCCTCTTTGAGAGAGAAAAAGATGTAGCTTGGGAAGTCTCTATCCTCAAGCTTAAGTGAGCCACCGAGTGTGAGTTGCTTTTGTAATCATATTCTTGTAATCCTACTATTCTATGGTATAGTGGAAGAGTTTCATATTGGAGAATTATAAACTCTTGTGCTTCCATTACTACTTTCAATCTTAAAATGTCTATCTTAACTTCACGATGCAGGAAAGCCGGAGATTTTCCAACAGTGATATCAGAGCAAGGTTCATCCGTAGCCGTAATCAAGCTTGTGAAAGTTCAAGGTGGAGGATAATGTCGCTCATGATGGAGACATGTTCAAACTCACAGCCAACAACTACTCCTATTGAAAGTCGATGATGGAGGACCACTTTTATTGCAAGGATTTGCATGAGCCCATCATCTACAAAGACAAAGTAGAAGAAAAGAGTGATGCTTAGTGGGAACTATTAAACCGGAAGACTGTTGCTATGATCCGTAAGAACATTGACAAAATTCTCTTCGAACATGTTTCTACTTATACAAATGTTTATGAATTATGGACAAAACTTAAATCTATGATTCAGAAGAAAACGTCTCGTAACAAGGCTAATTTAGTTCGACGATTGGTGAAGTTGGAGTATAAGGATGGTCATAATATGATTGAGCACTTGAATAATTTCAAGGGGCTCGCAAATCAACTAACAAAAATTGATATGAACATTGATGATGAGTTACAAACCCTTATACTCCTTCGTTCCTTACCGGAAAGCTGGGACACACTCGTATTTACACTTAGTAACCTAGCTCCGGAAGGAAAGCTAACCATGAATACCGTCAGTGACAGTCTTCTTGGTGAAGAAGCAAGAAGGATGGAAAGAGATGGGTCTATCCATCCCGAAGCAAATGTTGTTGAGAATTAAGGTAGGAATGAAACTTGTGGACATAGTAAGAGCCGAGATCCGCATCAATATCAGGGTTAATCCAAGTCACGCTCGAAAATTTCATGCTATTATCGTGGAAGGATGAGTCACAAGAAAATGGAATGCCGATCTTTTAAGAAAGACCGAAAGGCCGGGGTTCGGCCAAACCAAATAAGCCCAACGAAGAAGCAAGAAGAGAAAAGTACTACTACCATAATATTAAAAGATGATCTTCTATATCGCGTTGGTGAAGGTAGCATTATAAACATTGCTTACGATGAGAATTATTGGATTGTTGATTCCGGTGCTTCCTTCCATGTTGCTTCACATAAAAGCTTCTTCTCATCCTACCAAAGCGATGAGTTTGGTGCGGTGCAAATGGAAAATCTAGATAGGAGTAAGATCGTTGGGATATGAGACATTATTCTGACAACAAGCACCGAGTGCAAGCTTATAACGACCCAGAATTTCAGTCATTTGAAATTTGTGTATTTAATTAATTTTAAGTATTCACAAATAAATTTATAAACTGAATAAAGTATATTTCGAATATAAGGAGTTAATTGAATAATCAAGTTATCAATTTAATATTTGAAATTGTAGAAATAATTGATATTTGAATTAAATGTGAATAAAAATGATTTATAAAGATGAATTAAATTCTATTTGAATTATAATGATGTTAGGGAACTTTTAAAATTGAATTAAAAGTTAATTTGTAGAAATTGAATATTTTAATATTTAATTAACGAGTGAAAATAGCCATTTTCATACAGTCTTGGATTTTGATGAAACCAGCTTCTTCGGATCTGTAATGTTCAATTATTTTAGGATTTTAAATTTTGTGCCAATCGGATTTACGGTTTGTCCGAGGCAAGCTAAAACGCATAGACCGGTTTAAGTGAATTTTAAATTTAAATATTCAATTCGAAAACCTATCTTTCAAATACGATCGAATTGGCTCCCGATATATATCCCATTGCGTTTGAAAGAGGGGTAAAATATTATAAACGCCAAAAGGCACGCTTCGTTTCGAGTTCGGAAATTTTTTGGATGAATAGCGCGCGTAAAATTTTCTATAGAAGCCCTTGATTTTCTTCATTTGCAACAAACTTAGGGCAAACTAACCCTAGCCACCAGCAACATTTCAATGGACGGTAATTAACAATTTCTTCCTTGATTTTCATCCAATCCATGTGCTGTCACGAAAAACTTCCTAAATGAAAAACGTAGAGAGCAGTGAGATCTTCCAATCTAACGGCTGTGATTGGGTTTCGAGCTATGGATCAATGACAATCCTCATGCAAACGTATGTCGTTCAATCGCATTTATCAAGGCACATAGATAATGGAGCTGCATGTGGTCACGGCCAGAGGTGAAGCTTGACGTGGCGGTTCGAACGTTGGTCCTTGATCGTCCTATCGAAGAGTGGTGGCGACGTAATAATTCGAGCAAAATGGCGGCGTATGCGTTTCAGACACGTGAAGAACGAAGGGGGTTTCATGCGATGGAGAAGATGATTCGATCGGCCTGGATCTCGCCTCTGAAAATCAACGGCTAGATGATAAAAAGGTTACAAAAATAAAAAGAAAACTGAAAATAAATTATATAATAATTCGTATAAACTTTAAAACGTGATAACTTTTTCATACGAGGTCCGTTTTACACGAAACAAATTGCATTGGGTCCATATTGACGAGCACTATATTATGGAGCTAGATTGAGATTTATTTGAGCTAGTGAGAATTTTGGTTGGAATTAAACGCTTGTTTAATTTTAACCGGAATAAATCGTTATGGCGATGACTACAAGCAATGTGAGTATAACTCACTCTTTCTGACTCACCGATATTTTGATATAAGTGAGAATAAATATTATTTATGATGATTGATGATTTTTTGGATGATATATGATATATTGATTGGTATTTGGATATATATACCTGCCTAGTGGAGCAGATGGCTCTATACGTTCCCGTGTATGAGAGGATGACCCTTTGCACGTGCGTCTACCTTGAAACAGACATTGTACACATATTCTAATATGTATATTTGTTCCAGGTGACAGGTTGGAAGGATCCAACTGGATTCCTCACCAGTATTGGTCTATTTACAAATATTGTTATATATTCCGTTATCATATGATATATGATGTTTTGGATGCCGTGATTATTATTTTAGTGCTATTGTAGCATTGGGCCATATTTTGAAAATTTAAAAATCTTAAAGTGTTGACTTCCAAATTTAAAAGGATTTTCAAGTGATTTTGAAAATATACGTTTTGTTGAATTTTGAAGTGTTAAAGTAATGGATTTATTTTAAATGAATAAATATTATAATTTTTATGTTATAAACATTATGATGTTTTGGGAAATATAATTGAAATATGATTTTTGAAATATGAAGTTAAATGTTTTTTAAAATAGTATAAATGGTGATTTTTGAATTATTATAAATGGTGTATATATAAGATTTACAAAATTGAATTTTCATAAATCGAAATAATGGAATTATAAAACGAGTTTTATAAGTGTTGAAATGAGGTTATAAATGGAGTTTATAAAGGAACTTGATTTATAATTGTGAAATTATAAAATAAATGAATTTGTAAAATAAATGATTTATAAGTAATTAACTTATAAATTGGACTTTGGAATATAAGTAAGATATACATAGAATTGGTAAATAAAGGGATTTTATAAATTGAAGTTTTCTTAAATAGAAATGGAATTCATAAACATTGTTTTATAAATCCGAAATCAATTGATTTTGATAAGTTAAATATAGAAGTTTATTTAAAGGAATTTTATTCATGATTTTTGACAGTGAATTATCCTTTAAATTAAATGTTGAAATAATATTAACGAACTATATTCACGATTTTGGACAGTGAATAATCTTTTAAAATTAAGTAAATGTTTTGAAAGTGATCTTTTAAAATGTGTTAAATGATTTGAAGTTGTTTTAAAATGTGTTGAATATCGAAACCGTAGATTTCAACATTCATTGTTGAAATAGACGTTTTCGAGAAATAAGGAAATGATGGACAATAACATTGTTGTTATAGTAAATGATTATCGAATAAAAATGTTTTTATATAGTATTGGGGTTTATATATCTATTTAATTTTCGAATCCTTATACTAGTGATTTTGGGTTGTCGTAACGATGTTATACGCAACATTCGTTTTAATCCAACTAAATGTGTTTAAAGTGAATGTTTTCCTTAAAGAATAAAATATATACTTGATTCTGATTTAAGTATATGTAATATTTTCTATGTGTTTAAAATAAATAGAATTGGGAATTACTTATTACTGAATAAGTTATTGGAAATGTATTCCAATATAGAAGTTGAAATGGTTTTGAGATTATATCTTTTTAAAGATAATTTGAAGTGAATATTTGGCAAGTGATTTAATTAATAAAAGATTAATTAAAAGGGCCTAGTGATTGTTATGGTGCTAAATATTTGTTTGTTTGCTTTGATAGTTAAATAACCGACCATCAAACTTGGTCCAAATTTTAGTTCCTTGACTTGATGTGGGAACTATTTAGTCGTACACTTAGTACGTAGCCTTATGTGTAGGCTTGATTATCATTTGTGTTGAGGATGTTGATTCGTATAGTACTGAGTATTACTCCAATCTGTCGAGCTTCCTTCTTGGCCCGAAGGATAGCAAGTTGAAAGTTGGAAACGTGATAAGTCAATAATACTTAGTTTCTGTGTGAAGTTGGGAAACGCTTTTGCGTTGTTGGTGCGAAGAGACCGGGATCAGATTTATCTGAAAACCACTTCGGACCAACATATATACGACGATTGTGCAGGTTGCTTATGATGATATTGATATTCCGGATTTTCATAGTGAGGGACTGCTAGTTGATCGTTTGGAGTTAAAATCCCAATACATATATAGTAGCAGTGGTCTCTTCATTATGATATCCAATGCGAGAATTATTCGCTACTAATCCGAGAGATTTCCCGACAGGATGTGGTAGAAAAGTACATTCGGTTTATTCTGTTTCTAAACAACTTATATGGATGTTTGTCTGACATTGCATTTCTACAGATTACGTACATTGGTTTTTACAAACATACATCAGTGGTGGCAGAGAAGGCAACTTCTCTTAGCTTAACACCCTCCTTGAGACGTATGAGCTTAATGGTTGTATTTTTGTGGAAGGCAATTAGTAGTCAACGGAAATGGCCGTGTGGCATTCAAAATGATGTGATATGTGATATGTGAAAGGTAATCGTAGCCTCGCGAGCCTCACACCCCGGTTATGATGGGATTCTATGTGGTCAAATGTATGCTCGCATTTCGGATAGTAGTGATTTGGGTTATCAGATATTCTGAGCCCCAGGTACCAGATACGTTTGGGCCTCATGGCAGGGATGCACGAAGTCCGAGCCCTTGGATGTTACTCGCAGAATGCATCTACTTTTAGCCATTTGTGTTGTTGTATAACAGCATTTGAGTCATGGACGTAAGCTGTGGATACAAATTGATCTTTCCACTAGTTTACTATCATGTTGGAAATCCAATCCTAATACGAGATTTACGATTTTGACTGTATTTCCAAAATAGTTGTAATGACTTGCAAACATTTCAACTACCCCTTTTTGGTATCATATATTCCGTTCGGTATATTCCGCTGACCTAGTCCGAATATATTCTGTTAGACTTAGTCCAGGTATTGATACCTTATTTGAATAAGTTTATTTGAAAGTAATTTCAAAAGAATGTTATTAGAGATAATATCAAACGTTTTGATATATAAAAATGTTTTAGTTATCGTAAGGTAAAAACATGACCGTGTTTATCTGTGGACTTGACTGATGAGATACTTTTGTTTTGATAAAGGAAAAGTTTTGGTAATTTAATAAATTCAATTGAGTGTTGTTTCTCACGCTGGTTTACCAGACTGATCCGAGCATTCTTCCCTTCCAATGCTCAGGTCAGACCGAGTACATTTACAGGTCTAGATTTGATGCTTTTGGAGCTTCAACAGGAAAGCTGGAGATCTTCATTTTCGTACATCCGTATTTGCTTGATTATCCGCTGCATTGCTTAGTTGTTTTAAATTATCGGCATTTGTAAGGACGGGTTATTATAACTGTTCATGATGATAACTTTTGATTGATTGTTGACCTCTAATTGATATGTTTATATATACAGTTTCTGTTTGTAAAGATCATTGATATGATATTATATATTTTTCCGCTGCGATGTGAGATTCTGTATTGTTCTGTTTGGTTCTATCTTCTCTCTTTCTTCTCTTCTCTTCTTCTCTCTTCTTTTCTTTCTCTTGACTTTTCGTCAGTCTGTGTTTTTTGGGTCGAACATGTGTGGATTATTGTCGATTCGAAGGGTACGGATTTTCAGGTCGTCACATTTAGTATCAGAGCTTAGATTTTGTGTATTCCTAAGCTTTAATGTGTACTCAGTACAGATAGGGACAGTAGCATCCTAGATTGAGTTTGAGTGTATTATATATATGAGCACGTATTTGTTAATGAATATAAAATATTTTATATTGTGTTTGCTTATCCATTGAGTTGTTTGTGAATTATGATCGGTATGTGGGACGCCATGTTATTGATAGAGATTTCCAAACACTTAAACGAGGCAAGTCGACATAGTATTATTTTAAATTGGGTAAATGAAATAATTTTACCTCGATACTATTTGATATATGAAGAAACAACTTTTCAAAAATTATTGAAGTCTATACAAATAATTGTTTGGTTGTTTGAAAATAAAAATATATATAAGTTAATGACAGCTGTTTGAATAATCTAAATAAAAACAACAATTATAAGAGAATAAATTGTATAAGAAAATGAATTATAAATATAGAATTATAATTAATATGATTTACAATTGTGAAATAATCTTATATATAAGAAGTAAAACTATATGAATATATTTATAAATATAAGTTGTAAATAAAAATAGATTTAACTAAGAATTTGTGAAATTTGAATCCTGTTAAATTTGAAAGTTGTTTTTCAAAGTCAAAGATGTTATATTGTTATAAATCTAAGTAAGATAAATAAATTTAGAATGATCTTATATAAGTAAAGTAATATAGTGAAATTATATAAGAAAGATTTACAAATTTGATTTATAAATAAAAGAATTTTTTTAAAAGAATATAAAGCACTGAATTCACTACTGTTGCTGGGAAATAATAATGGTGATGACTGCAACATCATTAGTATCATTTTCGAGTTTCTGTGTGATTAATTTGCTACCAAAATTAAATTAAAATTGAAGTTTTGTTGTGATAAAAAAATTTGAATTTAAAATCCAAGTTGAAATTGATAAATATAAGTAAAATGAGTTTTGGACTTTAAAATAAAGTAAAGATTTAATTTCGGTAAAATTGAAATAAATTTGAGTTAGCATATTAGATATATGATTTAAAATTTAACAAAAGGAAGGTATATTTAAACTAGATTAGATAAGTTATTGAAGTAAGAATATAAGCTTAAATAGTTAAGTGATTATATAATATGAATTTGGAAGTTTATATAAATAAGTTGTATAACTTATAAAGTGAGAAAATTTTAGTAAACCAATTGTTAAAATGATTAAACAATTTTGTTAAGAAAAAATAATCTGAATTTGAATAGCAGAAGGAAATTTGACTTAAGTAAAAGTTAAATAAAATAGAATTTAAGATGAATTAGAGATGAACTTAAGTTGTATAGTGAAAGTGAAGGTAAATGAAGTTGAAATGAAAGATAACTTAAGTGATGTTAAATGAAGTTGATTTTGGTATCAAAGTAAATTAATAATGTGAATTAATAAATTAAAGTGATGAATATGAACTTGAGTTATATTATGAAATTCAACTTTAGTTGTAAAAGTGAATTAGGGAATAAACATGGATTAGGAAATGTGGTTGTTAATAATTGAATAAAACTTAAGTTAAGAAGTTGTGAATTGAATAATTGAATGAAAGTCAATTGAATGTTAAACCAATTTGAAATTAAAAGTGTTGAACCAAATTGAATGTTGAATGTAAATTAAATTAATTTGGTTATGTTTGTTTTACATTGGTTGTTAGATGGTTGTTAGTTGATTGTATAGAAATTCATACGGAATTGAATTAATCAAATTGAAAGCTAAATAATTGGATTCAAATGGGAAGTTAAGTGAATTTAAATAGAATTAATTTGATTTGATTTGGAAGTGAACAAATTGGAATATGAATTAGTGAATGTAAACTAATTGAACATGAATGAATGAATGTTAGTAAAATCTTATGCTAATGAATCAAATGTGATTAAATTGAAAATCAATTCAGTAAATATTGATGAGAATTGAAAGTGTATTGATTTGGTTATGGATGTTAATTGGATGATGGTTGGTTGATGGTTGGAATTGTTGTGGTGATTGCATTTCTTATATTGGCGTATATAGTTGTTGTATTGATATAAGTTGTATATTGGTATTACTTTCATATATACATGTTTCTCATGGTTTGTTGAGTGTTTAGTAGGTGCGTATGGCGCTTGCTTCGCTTTTGGATCTCGCTTTCGCGCTATATTAGCCGTATATGCTCGCTAATAATATATAAGTTACATATCTTGGATTACATATCGTACTTTTATATTTTTTCCCTACGGGATGCCTCATCCTCGTAGACGAGATGTATATTTGTGATATACATGTGTTGTAATCCTACTACGATCAAACCACGCAAAGGAGACGCTGGAGAATTTTTTTGAAAATTTAAGGCGTTGGAAAATTTTTGATAACTAAAGTTTTGGTTTTTTAGTTATAAAGTTAAATGATATTAGTTGGTTTTGAAAAGATAATTATATATGGATTTGAAAACTTAGTAAAGTTTTTATAAGAAGTTTAACGAATGATTTTGGAAAAGTTAAAGGTTCAAATGAATTTGAATATAGTTGAATGAATTGTTTTTGAAAAGTTAATGAATTTTGTGACTTTTTCTTACTTGATAATTTCGAGGACGAAATTCTTTTAAGTAAGGGAGAATGTTACAACCCAGAATTTCAGTCATTTGAAATTCGTTTATTTAATTAGTTTTAAATATTCACAAGTAAATTTTATAAGATGAATAAAGTATATTTCGAATATAAGGATTTAATTGAATAATTAAATTATTAATTTAATATTTGAAATTGGAGAAATAATTGATATTTGAATTAAATGTGAATAAAAATGATTTATAAAGATGAATTAAATTCTATTTGAATTAGAATGATGTTATAGAACTTTTAAAATTGAATTAAAAGTTAATTTGTAGAAATTGAATATTTTAATATTAATTAACGAGTAAAAATAATCATTTTCATATAATCTCGGATTTCAAAGAAATAAGTTTCATCGGATCCATAATGTTAAATTATTGTAGGATTTCAAATTTCGTGTCAATCAGATTTACGGTTTGTCCGGAGCAAGCTAAAATTGGTAGCAATCGGTTTAAGTGAATTTTAAATTTAAATATTCAATTCGAAAACCTATCTTTCAAATACTTGGCTTCCGATATATATTCCATTGCGTTTTAAAAAGGGGTAAAACATTATAAACGCCAGGCGGCACGCTTCTTTTTGAGTTTGGAAATTTTTCGGATGAATAGTGTGCGTAAAATTTTCTATAAAAGCCCTTGATTTTCTTCATTTGCAACAAACCTAGGGAAACATACCCTAGCCGCCAGCAACATTTCAATGGCCGGTAATTCACGATTTCTTCCTCGATTTTCATCCAATCCTTGCGCTATCACAAAAAACTTCCTAAATGAAAAACGTAGAGAGGAGTGAGATCTTCCAATCTAACGGATGTGATTGGGTTTCGAGCTATGGCTCAATGACAATCCTCATGCAAACGTATGTCGTTCAATATTGGTCTTTGAGGCACGTAGATTACCGAGCTGCATGAGGTCACGGCCAGAGGTGAAGCTCGTCGTGGCGGTTCGAACATTGGTCCTTGATCGTCCTATCGATGAGTGGCGGTGACGCAATAATTCGAGCAAAATGGCGGCGTATAGGTCTCAAACGTGTGAAGAACGAAGGCGGTTTCATGTGATGGAGAAGATTATTCGGTCGGCCTGGATCTCGCCTCTGAAAATCAATGGCCAGATGATAAAAAGGTTATAAAAATAAAAAGAAAATTGAAAATAAATTATAAAATAATTCGTATGAACTTTAAAATGTGATAACTTTTTCATACGAGGTCCGTTTCGCACGAAACAAATTGCATTGGGTCCATATTGACGAGCACTATATTATGAAGCTGTATTGAGATTTATTTGAGCTAGTGAGAATTTTGGTTGGCATTAAACGCTTGTTTAATTTTAACTGGAATAAATCGCTATCGCGACGACTACAAGCAATGTGTGTACAACTCACTCTTTCTGACTCACTGATATTTTTATATAAGTGAGAATAAATATTATTTATGATGATTGATGATTGCTTGGATGATATATGATATATTGATTGGTATTTGGATATATATACATGCCTAGTAGAGCAGATGACCCTATACGTTCCCGTGTATGAGCGGATGACTCTTTGTACGCGCGTCTACCTTGAAGCGGACATTGTACATATATTGTAATATGTATATTTGTTGCAGGTGACAGGTTGGAGGGATCCAACTGTATTCCTCACCGGTATTGATTTATTTACGGATATTGTTATATATTTTGTTATCATATGATATATGATGTTTTGGATGCCGTGATTGTTGTATTTAGTGCAGTTGCAGCATTGGGCCATATTTTGAAAATTTAAAAATGTTAAAATGATGATTTCAAAATTTAAAAGGATTTTCAAGTGATTTTGAAAATATACGTTTTGTTGAATTTTGAAGTGTTAAAGGAATGGATTTATTTTAAATAAATAAATGTTATAATTTTTATGTTATAAACATTATGATGTTTTAGGAAATATAATTGAAATATGATTTTTGAAATATGAAGTTAATTCTTTTGTAAAATAGTATAAGTGGTGATTTTGAATTATTATAAATGGTTTGTATATAAGATTTATAAAATTTAATTTTCATAAATCGAAATATGGAATTATAAAACGAGTTTTATGTGTTAAAATGAGGTTATAAATGGTGTTTATAAGGGAATAAGATTTATAATTGTGAAGTTGTAAAATAAATGAATTTGTAAAATAAATGATTTATAAGTAATTAACCTATAAATTGGACTTTGGAATATAAGTAAGATATATATAGAATTGGTAAATAAGTGGATTTTATAAATTGAATACTTGGTAAATAAGGGGATTTTATAAATTGAATACTTGGTAAATAAATTGGACTTTCATTTTCTTCCCTTTTCAATACTTGGGTCAAACTGAGTATATTTACAGGTCTAGTTTAATACTTTTAGAGCTTCAGCAGGAGAGCTGAGATCTTCATTTTCGTACATCCATATTTGCTTGATTATCCGCTGCATTGCTTAGTTGTTTTAAATTATCGGCATTTGTAAGGACAGGTTATTATAACTGTTCAGGCTGATAACTATTGATCTATTGTTGAACTCTGATTGATGTGTGTATATATACAGTTTCTGTTTTGTAAAGATCATTGATATGATATTATATATTTTTCCACGGCTATGTGAGATTTTGTATTGTTCTATTTGGTTCTATCTTCTCTCTTCTTTTCTTTCTCTTCACTTTTCATCCTTCGGTGTTTTTTGGGTCAGACATGTGTGGATTATTGTCAATTCAAAGAGTACGTATTTTCGGGTTGTCACAAAGCTGGTTCTGAAAGATTTGAGGCATGTCCCGGCCATGCGCCTCAATCTTATCTCCGTCGGAAAGCCAGATGATGATGATCTGATGAATTACTTTGGTGAAGGAAAGTGGAAGCTCACTAAATGAAGTTTAATAATAGCTCGAGGAAAGAAGGTAGGTTCATTATATATATTGCAAGCTAAGCACTGTAAAGGAGAGGTAAACATCACCATTGACGATATGGACACATGGCATAAACGACTTGGGCCCATCAGTGAGAAGGATTGTAACAACCCGGATTTTGAAGATTACCGTTAATATTAATTATAATGCAAATAATAATTTAATATTGTGATTATAAAGGAATTGGAGGAATGAAATGTGAGTTAAAATTGTTTATTTTATATAAACAATGTTTTGATGAATAAAACTTGGGTTTTTAATGTATGTAGGTTAATTTATCTCATAAGATGTTATTTCAACATATTGATGGCTGGAATAAATATAAATGAGTGAAAATAAGCTTAAAATGTTTTATTTGTGAAATTGGGTTGAAAATAAATGATGTTAGTTATTTATTGAGTCAAAATGGGAAGTATTGGAATTTTATTCCAATAATAGCCTTTTATAGTGAATAAAAAGGGCAAATGAGAAGAAAATGAATTTTTCGAAGTGTATTAATGATTTAAAATAGAGTTGTAATATTTTTAAAAAGTGTTAAAACATTTAATGCACTTATTTGAGTTAAGCAATAATTTTTGTTTGACTCAGATAGTAAAAATAATGGTTTTTTGTCTAAAAATAACAATGTTGTCAATTATTGTACAAATTAATAGTGTATTGTGAAAATAATATTTTAAGTGTAAAAAAAATATCGTGTTAATGATGTTCACCTTGTTAAATTATGAAGATTGCATTTGGTCTCATGTAAAAAGAAGTTAATATGTGAAAATTATGTTAAAAATGATTTAAAACTTATGTATATTAGCCTAAATAATTGTCTAAGTATGAAGTGGGCAAATTGGGTATAGTAAACATCCAATAACCCAAATTCTAGAGTTTTCTGAGTAAAGTACGATCCTTTTCTTTCAAAATTCATTACCGTAAAACCAAAAATCAGAAGAAAAAGCTTCAAAATACAAAACAATGGCTACCCTCTTCAAAAACTTAATTTTCTAAGTTCAATCTTTGCAAATTTAAAGACTAATTCAAGTTAAAATCATAAAAGAAGGTAATCTCCAACCTAATCTATCTTAGAATCCATCTAGATCCTAGCATTGTTTAATGTAAATTTTGTTTTGATCAATTCCTTCTTTGCATGTACTGTACTTTTCTATTTTCAGGTGTTTAGGGCTTCAATCTTGTGCTAAAGACTCAATCTTACTTGCAAATCGTCACATATTCACTGCAAATCAATAGATAAGTATAAAAGCTTACAAATGCTAGCCAAAATCAAAGATTTGAGTTGAATTTTCGTATTATAAGGTTATGTTTCGTCTTTGTTATTTTCTGTTTTCTGTCGCCGCATTATTTTTGCCATAACCTTTTCATTTCTTAACCAAATTGCATAATCGTGGATGTACTGGAAAGCTTAGACAAAGAGCTACAAGTTTCATGTTTTGAACTTTTTAAAATTCTGATGATTGCTTGATCAAAATCGTACTTGTTTGTTGCCTTCCCGAGAGCAAATGACAGCAACAACAATCATAAGTCTGAGAAATTATTTTGGCCATAACTCATTCGTTTCTTAACCTATTTTAATAATTTTAGATCGAAAAATATAATTCATATGCTACAACTTTCATGTTTTGAGTTTTCTGAAACTTTGAGGTTAGTTATGTCAAAATCTAATTTTTCTACTGCTACTTTAGAGCAAAACCAATATTTGCTCTGTCCTTGAAGCTGAAACAAAATTGGTCATAACTTTTTTGTTTCTCAACCGATCTTGATAATTTTGGATGTTTCCGAAAGAAAAAATTATGTACTACAATTTTTATGTTTTAAGTTTTCTGTAATTTTGAGGTTAGCTATGTCAAAATCTAATTTTTCTACTGCTATCCTTAGAGCAAAACCAATATTTGCTCCGTGTTTGAAACTGAAACGAATTTGACCATAACTTCTTCATTTCTTAACCGATTTGGATAATTTTATATGCGTAAATAAAAAAACCATGTTCTACAACTTTCTTGTTTTGAGTTTTCTGTAATTTTGATGTTAGTTTGATTCAAAATGCGTTTGACTTTTGCTATCCCGCGACCAAAATGACAGAGGTATTGCAATAAAGACCCCTAAACTATTTTCATCGTAACCTTTTCATTTCTTATCCAAATTCAATAAACTTAGATGTTCCAGAAAGCTTAAACTTTGTACTAAAAGTTTCATGTTTTGTGTTTCTTGAAATTTTGAGGTTTGCTTGGTCAAAACTGTATTTGTTTGCCGCTGTTCCGAGAGCAAAATGACATCAATAGCAATTATTGGACCGAGGAATGTATTAGTTTATTTTTGCTCTTATTCTTATTCGATATTGATGATTGTTTTTGAGATTTTTGAGAGCTATGATGTCTATCAATAGGCTATCTATATTTGGAGAATTTAAAATTCAAATTTAAATGAAATTTGAATTAATTTTGGATTAAATTTGAAATGAATTTGTATTGAATTCAAGTTATCGGTTTTGAGATATCTCTCTTAGTTTTCATTGCTTTCGAGAACGGTTTTCACTAAACCATTTTTGAATTACAAAGATATTTCAAGTTTTTATTACATATTTTTTTTTTCAAAATTATTTTTCTAAATAAAGATAGATTTATTACCTATAATAAAATAATTTCAAACATTGGTTTGAATAATCATTTTTTGAAAATCATTTTAAATTTCTATTTTCTCAAATAAAATTATTTTATAAATAAAATTACTTATTTTTATGAATTTCGGACGTATAAGAAAGACAATGAACGGTAAAGTAAAACATGTGGTATCGGACACATGGATTTGCTTTATCGCTTAATATCAGACTTATACGATCAAAACCCTTTCGATGAACTGTTTGAGATGATTTAAGATGTTATTAAATTTTGGGTTGATTATATGCTCCGAGAACTCCAATTTAGAAGTATATTCGATGAAGGACCATTTTAAGATTTGTTTCTTATTCGCCGATGAATTGAGGTGAATTAATGGATAGAAATTCCTAATTGGCATTATAGTTATAAATAACCATCTAGATGTTAATTTTACATGCCGATGAAATGAGGTAAGCTTCTTTATGATGATTTTACGATGTTGAGATGTATTATGATAATTTTTACTTTTCGATGAGATGGGACAAGTCACGATGCCGCTAGTACTCGTCAATGAGATGAGACGAGTATGGTATTGTATTTACTCGCCAATGAGTTAAGGCTGAGTATATTTTCATGATGTTTATGATGTTTTACTATTGGGGTGCCAACTAATGGCTAGTAAACCGTTAGGTGTGAACATATAGTATGGGACATTCATTAACACCTATTGGGTTCCTCTCCGAGAAGTTGAGACACATTCACGATGTTTACTAGTACTACAAACCATGAGTATTCGATTGGAGTCATCACGATGTAGTTGCTACTCCGATCATCATGAAGTTTATGGTACCAAATAGTAGTACTAGTCACGATGTAGCGCGCATAGCATTGCTTCGGCATGCAATCGAGGATCTGGCCAATCCTGGATTTCTTTGAGTTTTTATGTTTTAGACTTCACCGTCTTTAGATGATTATTACATTGATAGCCTAGTGCTAGATGAGATGTATAAATATATGGTGAAATCATTTATGATATTACTCTTTGATTGAGTTATTTGCATTATGGATTTATGAATTGATGATTTTATAGACTACTTTATGTTAAGATGGAGTTGAGATGCATTTATATATTTATACCCATGAGATAAGCTATAAATGATTATGAAGAATCTTTTATGATGAGTTTTAGTGATGGATTTGATACGTATCTATATTCATACCGACGAGATGAGGTATGAATAAGTATGATGCTTCTTTTAAAATTGGGTTTTATATTTCCTTGAATGATCCTTGGTGTAACAACCCTGTATTTTGTAATTATTTTAATTGAATTTTTGATTTAACTTTATTATATTTAATTTATATAATTTTGTTATTTTAAAATATAAACTTTGATTTTGAAATGAATTATCATTCCAAACATGACTAGATAGAATAGTTTCCAAAATAATGAATTTTGGTCAACTTTGACATTTAACTTAAAAATTTAAAAGTTTGAAAATTTTAATTTTATCTTTTATTACTAAAGTAAATAAATTTTAAGATCACTACTTTTCATTTCGTTGAAATCTGATTTATTATGTGAAAGTTATGCTTTTTTAACTATTGTGTGAAATTGCTGTATTTAACAAAATTTTTATTTTAAATTATATAAATAATATTTTATTTGGTCATGTAATGTTCTAATTTATATTTATATGAGTAAAATAACATGTCATGTGTGTATTTTTGTTTTCAAACATTTTTAAAGTGTAATTGAATTTTTCCAATGTGAGTTGTATTCTGTTTATAATTTTTAATTTCTAGTTTTAGTTTATTAAAGAAATTCTTTATTAATTTCTATTTTCTCAAGATATTCTTTTATTCTCATTCCCATTTTACTTTGTTCTCATTTATTTATTTGTTTGACTTCTTATTTGTTTTAAGATGATAGAGAAATTTTATAAGGCCAATGATATTTTATTTGTAATTTTCATGCCCTATTTTCAATTTTTAAACAATTTCTTTAATTCTTTTTCTATTTTTCTCCAATTTAATTAATCATATTGTTTTAGAAATGATAAATAAATTATTTTATTTCAAAATTTTTCTTTATAATATTTTTAAAATGAAGTAGATATTTTTCTAAATCCATTAATGTTTTAATTGTAATTTTGAACTTTTAATTTTTAAGCAATTTCCTTAATTCTTTTTACATTTTCTTTAAATTTAATTATATATTTTCATTTTTTTCACTTTGTTTCGGTTTTTAGAAGTATTTACTGAATTTATATTGTTTTATTAGTTTTAAAAGATAATGGAAATATGAAGGGACTTAAGCATTAACTTGTGTGACCTTTCATTAGCCAAAACCTCATCAATTTCCTAAGTCTTTTCATTGCCTTGCTTATTTTGGCCGTACATCCTATGATAGCCTTGAGTTTCTTATTCACATTTCATGTGAAAATATTCATCTCCCTCTTTTTATTCACGGCTAGAGAAAAAAATGGGTAATGGCTCCTTATTTCTCTTCTTTTTCTTCTTATTTTTCACATATTTTTCCTTGTTTTCACATGATGTTTGCTCGGCCTCCTCACTATTGCCATGGCCACCACTCTCTACATCTACTCCCTGCCACCTACACTCCAGGTCATGACCATAGCCGAGCTAACTATGGTGACAAAACCCCTCAAAATCCAACCTATGCCTTGAAAACATGCTAGTTAGAGCCTTGTTTGCTTCACCACTTCATTTTCCACCACCACCACCACCTCTGACCAGACCACCACACACCACTCCAACATCTTTCCCGACCTGAACTTGAATGGCCAAGATAAACCACTCCAAGGCCGAGCCCTTTTGTTGACCAAAAGCATGCTATTTTGCCTTAAACCCTTAACATTCTCAAGTTGTAACCCCTCCACCTTCAATGCCTTGTAGCCATGCATTCTTGTGTCCATACCTAAGCCATGCTATATCCAAACCTAAGCCAAATACACCCCTAGGCCATGCAACCCTGTAATAGAAAGCAAGGAAAAAGATCGTGTGTTCATATTGCTTTTTATTCCAAAGTTATTTCAATTCAATCTGGTATTGAATCTATGTTTATATTTGGTTTTGTTTATGGGTTGTGACAAGATCATTGAGCTTGGTTCTCTTTCCATTTAGATCTATTGTTGTGTCATCTTGCCTTTGGGAATCCGTTTGTGTCATTTGATTCATATCTCTAGCAAAGAGGTGAGTAAAGCTCACACGACATTTATACTTATGCAGTTGTGAAACAACAACAACTAAATGTGTAGAAAAAAATATGATGTTATAACTGCCATGTGATTATTTATGTATGATGTTCAACCTGTTAAATTTCATGTCATATCATCTGTTATTTATATATGTTGTTAACTGTTCATTTATATCTGTTTATCATACTGCAAGTTCCCTATAGATTAGGTTCACTATGGGTTGAAATGATACATACCCGAACGGACTTTAGAATAGGGAAAAATCGTTATGGGCTGAAATGATAGGCCTGAACGGTTTTTGTTTGTTTGTTTTTAACTTGGGATTGCGGGTTTGAAATGATCGAACCCGGATTTTTCTTTATAAACTGCAGATTGAAATGATATATATCTGTATCACTTGACCTAGATTAGAAAACTATATACAGGCCCGTGGTTATTTTATAAAGTGTTTTTGGATATTTTTAAGTATTTTAAAAACATAAGTCTATGAAATTTGATTTAAATAGATTTTTAAATATTTTAAAATAAAGAAATTATGATTTTTCTATGAGTTAAAATTGTACTTAATGAATGGTTAAATTGGATTATTGAAATATAACTTAAGTTTGGAAATTTAGAATTTTGGTTAAAAATGATATTTAAGTTATATAAATAAAATGGAAATTTATTCTTATTTGGAAAATGGTAAATATGATAATTTGATTTAAATTTGAATTTAAATGATTTAATAAAGTATTATTGAATTTTTTATGAATTAAAATGGTTAAGTAAATGAATGCTTAAAAGTGAAATTTTAAAATACAAATTGATTTGGAAATGTGGAATTTGGTTTTGTTTAAAGGTTTAAGTTAATTAAATAAATCGGAAATTTAGTTTAATTTATGAAATGGAGATTTGAAAATGTAAGTGTTAATAATGTGTCAAATGTAAAAATAGGAAAATTGTACAATTGAATTTGTTAAGTGAAATTATTAAAAAAATTGGATCTACTGTAAAGGTTTGCTTTAAAAATCATAAATTAAAAGAGTATTTAATGAACATCTTTGAATGTTAAAATATGATTTTTTTTTTTAATGTTTAAATGGTTTAAATTGAAATGTTTTAAAGTATAACTTACAGCAGCTTTTTCTGAATGCTGAAAAAGATTGAAATTTTCAATGTTTATGGTTTTAACTTAGTAAATGAACTCAGAATGGTCTAAAATTTTGGAAATTGAATACTTGATTTGAAAGTATGTAAACTTCACTTTTAAATGGTTGAAATGAATTATTTTGATTGAAATATAAGCTATTTAAAAGGTGTTTTGGAATGATAATAAATGAATGATATCTCTAAATTTAAAAGGTATTTAAAGTTGAATATTTGGATTTCAATTTATTAAAATGAAGTTATGAAAGATATGATACTTTGATATTAAAATGATCTGAAAATGAAGTCTTGAAAGATATGATATTTTGTTATTAAAATGATCTGAAATTGAAGTTTTGAAAGATATGATATTTTGATATATATTAAATGTTTTGAAATGAAGTTTTGAAAGAGTTGATATTTTGATATATATTAAATGTTTTGAAATGAAATTTTGAAAGATACGATATTTGATATATAATAAATGGTTTGAAATGAAGTTTTTGAAAGATATGATATTTTATATATATTAAATGTTTTGAAATAAAGTTTTGGAAGATATGATATTTTGATATTAAAATAATTTAAAAGTGAAGTTTGAAAGATATGATATTTTGATTTTAAAATGATTTGGAATGACTTGATATTTATTTTGATAAATATTTGAATTTGAAATATATGGTATGCTGATATATAGACATGGTTTGGAAATGATTTAATATTTATTTTAATAAAGATTTGGATTGAAATGATATTTTGTTTTGAAGTATAAAATATTATTTTTAAGTTATAACCACGGGTTATAATAACGATTGGTTGGCAAAGAGACTGGGATCGGATATGGGCATACTCTTCGTCGATACCGAAAACCACTTTGACTAACCGTGTACGTCGTGGAGATTCCAGAATGAAGTAGGATAGTGGCGACGTTCTTATGGTATGCTACGTAGACCCAACTCCCGTGAGTTGGCATAAGGTGGCTAAAACAAGAGTGGTCTCGAGCCAGTTGAGGTCGCACCTCGTAGCGGACTCATTTCTTTGATACCATACTATTACTTGTGATTGTTTGGGCGCCCCTCCGATTTTGTGGGAATGTGTTCCGCGGTGGGAGTATGTGGCTGTTGCGTTACCATCAGCCCGTGTGTCGTAATTGGTATATCTACCCTGGCATTGCCTTGTGTGCCGTGTCACCTACCATATCGAGTCTTTACTACGAGTTTCTATTTGTGTCGTACCTATGCAGTATCTTCTCATAGTCTCCCGATCAGGAGATATGAAGGTACTGTATAGACTATTGGCATTATTTGTGTTAAGGTGGAAAATGCAAAGCCTTAACTCTATTTAAAAGTATGTTTATTTTACTGTTAGATATTATTATAATAGCGCAATATACTATATAGTAAATAGTTTAACGGATCCTTAGAGGATGGGTGGTCCCAAGCATCCTTTAAGTTATTTGTACTTTTACTACAGTTCACTTGAGTTGGTTTACGTTGTATAAGTATGTATGTCCTGACTTGAGTGTTTGTATTTTTATTTACGCTCGGGTCAGCCTGAGTATTCACAGATTTGGATTTCCACTTTCTGAAGATTGGAATCGCTGGAGATTATCTGCTTGTCTTGTTTATTTATTTCACTCCCAATTATCCTGTTGATTCCAATATTGTATTCAGCTTGTACTTGGTTATCATACTTAGACTTCTGCTATACTTTATTTCTTCTGTTGTATCTTATTTAACTCTGATATATTTATATAGTAGCTTCATGAACTACCATTTCTTTTACTTCCGATGCACTTTACTATGCGTTTGTGATTTGTGATTATTATTTACTGTATATTCTGAGATTTGTCAAATTTTTATTTACAACGCGGTATTTTGAGCAATTCAAGTCCGACATGTGCGGATGCGAATGGTTGAAAATACCTGGTTGTTACATTTGGTATCAGAGCTTTGGTAGCTCCAGGCAAAACTCAGCATATGGAGTGAATGTATTTACAGAATCATTTTCATTCGAGTTTGAATCTCTTCCTCTTTGATTCAAATTTCATTTGAATTTTGGAACGTTCCCTGCGGTTCCAAAATTTATTCGTGTCCCTCGCTATTCATCTTCTTTTGATTCCGAAGTATCCCATAACTCCACTTAGAATGAGCTTTATAATGAATTGGCGGTCCCGCCAATCTCAAAAATTCTTTTGTAAAGGGGAAAACTCCTTTACGGTTAGCATCAATTCACCAGAGATTTATATATATCCTTGGTTTAGATGCTAATATCTTTTGTTATTCCAAACTCTATCTCTCGAGATCGAATGTAGATTTACCCCAGAAAAATCCACATTGATCTTACTCTTTAAATCACGGTTGACCCGGTTAAGGTTGCCCACGATTTACTTAAGCTTACCCATCTCCCTACTCTGTTAATTAATCATCTTGTCTTTTATTTCCAATATATTCTCCCAAACATTTTGAATTGTGCTTATAAATCTATATTTTGTTTTATATATTGTGTTGTTTGAGTTGTTAATGTTGATTTGGGTTTCCGATCGATTCGTCTGATCAACGCTATCGATAGGATTTCCAAAACACTTTGACGGAACAAACTAACACAATATTATTTTAAAATTTGGTTAATGAAATAAATTTTGATATATAAGTAAATTTATGGAACTTAATAAATTGATTTAAATTGATCATTTGAAATGATAATACTTGATTTATCATTTATTGTTCTATAAATGAATTTATAAATAGTTGTTTATAAATTGATTTGGGAACTGAAATGGAGTTAAAAAAAGAAATTTGATAATTTAATTTTCGATGGTTTCAAATCTTGTGTTCAAGTTTTAAAGTATATTAATTAAAGTATTTTCGAATAGGAATATGTTTCCAAAGAATTTTAAAGTTTAAAAATCAGTACTCTTCTCTTTGTCGCTGGAAAATAACTTCAGTGACGACAGCAGCATCATCGATGTTCATTTTCGAGTTTCGAAGTGAAGAGACCGCTTTGTAGTCTTGCTACAGCTTTGTTTTGGGAAATCAAATTGATTTGAATTTCTAAAATATGACTTGATTTATAATATATATAGATATATGATATAAATTGATTTGATAAATTATATACATGCATTTATTTATCTCTAAATGGTTTGAAGAAATCGGAAATTTAATTCTTAAATTTTATTTTAAAGAATAATTTCAATTATAAAAAGAAGATCAAAATTTTGGATGAATATTCAAGCTTGAAATGATTTAATTAGAAAGTTTTATTTGTATAAT
Organism: Allium cepa; assembly: GCA_030765085.1. Lineage (NCBI taxonomy): Eukaryota > Viridiplantae > Streptophyta > Magnoliopsida > Asparagales > Amaryllidaceae > Allium > Allium cepa. The sequence goes on along the minus strand of CM060931.1, from coordinate 747,389,348 downwards.
ACAATTGCATTCAAATATAACTTACCTTAATTTCAGAAGTTAACAATGTACAATAAAAAGATTTTATAAATAAAATTTGAGTGGTTATAATAAATGTTATACACTTAACTTTTAGTTATAAAATGATTAACAGAGGTAAATGTAATAAAGGGTAATTGAATAACTTACAATAAAATAATGTTAAAAGAACTAAGAATAAAATAAAGCAGTTATAATAAGTGTAAGTATATTTAACATAAGTGATAAATCTATTGAGAGAAATAAATTTAATTTTAATTAGGAATAAAGAAGAATTAAATTTATTAAGTACATTATGAGTATAATAAATGATTATTTTTCAAAACCATAGTTTTAAAATTGTTAATTTAAGATGATTGGATAATAAGATAATGAAATTTAAGATAGTTAAGATTTATTCAACTTGTGTAAAAAAAAAATATTTTCTATTTAAGTTGAAATTTCCATGGTTTCAAACTTATTTCCTTATTTTGTTTTTCAAACTATCTTTTGGTTGTCCTTATTATCCTTATTTTGCTACAGACTGGTATAGACATCTTTCTATAATCTTTCAGTGTAGAAATCTTTCTATAATCTTTAGTGCTTATTCTGAATCCACCTTTTCGTGCTTGTATTCTTGATTCTAGAGGATCTTGGAAAGATCATCTCCATCTTGTTAAACTTACCTATAACGATAGTTATCAGGGATAATCTCAATCTTCTTATCACCTTGTCTTAATCTTATTTCATTTCTATCTTTTCCGTGCTTTCCCGTACCTCATTCCTTTTCGGGGACGAAAAGTTTTGAGTGGGGGGAGTGTAACAACCCTGTATTTTGTAATTAAATTTTTGATTTAACATGATTTAACTTTATTATATTTAATTTATATAATTTTTTCATTTTAAAATATAAACTTTAATTTTGATATGAATTATCATTCCAAACATGACTAGATAGAATAATTTCCAAAATAATGAATTTTGGTCAACTTTGACTTTTAAATTAAAAATTTAAAAGTTTGAAAATTTGAATTTTATCTTTTATTATGAAAGTAAATAAGATTTTAAGATCACTACTTTTTGTTTCGTTGAAATCTGATTTATTATGCGAAAGTTATGCCTTTTTAACTATTGTGTGAAATTTGTTGTATTTAACAAAATTGTATATTTTAAATTATATAAATAATATTTTATTTGGTCATGTAATGTTATAATTTATATTTATATGAGTAAAATAACATGTTATGTATATATTTTTGTTTTCAAACATTTTTAAAAGTGTAATTGAATTTTTCCAATGTCAGTTGTATTCTGTTTATAATTTTTAATTTCTAGTTTTAATTTATTAAAAAAATTCTTTATTTATTTCTATTTTCTCAAGGTATTCTTTTATTATCATTCCCATTTTATTTTGTTCCTCATTTATTTATTTGTTTGACTTCTTATTTGTTTTAAGATGATAGAGAAATTTTATAAGGCTAGTGATATTTTATTTGTAATTTTCATGCCCTATTTTCAATTTTTAAACAATTTCTTTAATTCTTTTTCTATCTTTCTCCAATCTAATTAATTATTTTATTTTAAAAATGATAAATAAATTATTTTATTTCAAAATTTTGCTTTATAATATTTTTAGAATGAAGTAGATATTTTTCCAAATCCATTAATGTTTTAATTGTAATTTTGAACCCTGTTTTCAATTTTTAAGCAATTTCCTTAATTCTTTTTATATTTTCTTTAAATTTAATTATATATTTTCATTTTTTTACTTTGTTTCGGTTTTTAAATTTATTTACTGAATTTTATTGTTTTATTTGTTTTAAAAGATAATGGAAATATGAAGGGACTTAAGAATTTACTTTTGTGACCTTTCATTAGCCAAAACCTCTTCAATTTCCTAAGTCTTTTCATTGCTTTGCTTTGTTTGGCCGTACATCCTATGATAGCCGTGAGTTTATTATTCACATTTCACGTGAAAATATTCATCTCCCTCTTGTTATTCACGGCTAGAGAAAAAAATGGGTAATGGCTCCTTATTTCTCTTCCTTTTCTTCTTATTTTTCACATATTTTGCCTTGTTTTCACATGATATTTGCTCGGCCTCCTCGCTATTGCCATGGCTACCACTCTCTACATCTATTCCCAGCCACCTACACTCCAGGTCATCATCATATCCTAGCCAACCATGGTGACAAAACCCCTCAAAATCCAACCTATGCCTTGAAAACATGCTAGTTAGAGCCTTGTTTGCTTCACTTCATTTTACACCACCACCACCAGCTCTGACCAGAGCACCACACACCACTCCAACATCTGTCCAGACCTGATTATTTATGTATGATGTTCAACCTGTTAAATTTCATGTCATATCATTTTTATTTATATATGTTGTTAACTGTTCATTTATATCTGTTTATCATGCAGCTAGTTCCTTGTAGATTAGGTTCACTATGGGTTGAAATGATACATACCCGAACGGACTTTAGAATAGGGAAAAATCGTTATGGGCTGAAACGATAGGCCTGAACGGTTTATATTTATTTGTTTTTAACTTGAGATTGTGGTTTGAAATGATAGAACCCGGATTTTTCTTTGTAAACTGCGGATTGAAATGATATATATCTGTATCACTTGACCTAGATTAGAAAACTATATGCAGACCCGTGGTTATTTTATAAAGTGTTTTTGGATATTTTTAAGTATTTTAAAAATATAAATTTATGAAATTTGATTTAAACAGATTTTTAAATGTTTTAAAATAAAGAAATTATGATTTTTCTATGAGTTAAAAATGTACTAATGAATGGTTAAATTGGATTATTGAAATATAACTTAAGTTTGGAAATTTAGAATTTTGGTTAAAAATGATATTTAAGTTATATAAATAAAATGGAAATTTGTTCTTATTTGGAAAATGGTAAATATGATAATTTGATTTAAATTTGAATTTAAATGATTTAATAAAGTATTATTGAATTTTCTATGAATTAAAATGGTTAAGTAAATGAATGCTTAAAAGTGAAATTTTAAAATACAACTTGATTTGGAAATGTGGAATTTGGTTTTGTTTAAAGGTTTAAGTTAATTAAATAAATTGGAAATTTAGTTTAATTTGTGAAATGGAGATTTGAAAATGTAAGTGTTAATAATGTGTCAAATGTAAAAATAGGAAAATTGTACAATTAAATTTGTTAAGTGAAATTATTAAAAAAATTGGATTTTCTGTAAAGGTTTGCTTTATAAAAATCATAAATTGAAAGAGTATCTAATGAACATCTTTGAATGTTAAAATATGATTTTTTTTTATATTTAAATGGTTTAAATTGAAATGTTTTCAAGTATAACTTACATCAGCTTTTTTCTGAATGCTGAAAAAGGTTGAAATTTTCAATGTTTATGGTTTTAACTTAGTAAATGAACTCAGAATGGTTTAAAACTTTGGAAATTGAATACTTGATTTGAAATTATGTAAACTTCACTTTTAAATGGTTTAAATGAATTATTTTGATGGAAATATAAGCTATTTAAAAGGTGATTTGGAATGATAAAAAATGAATGATATCTCGGAATTTAAAAGGTATTTAAAGTTGAATATTTGGATTTGAACTTATTAAAATGAAGTTATGAAAGATATGATATTTTGATAGTAAAATGATCTGAAAATGAAATTTTGAAAGATATGATATTTTGATATTAAGATGATCTGAAAATGAAGTTATGAAAGATATGATATTTTGATATATATTAAATGTTTTGAAAATAGGTTTCGAAAGATATGATATTTTGATATACAAAATGTTTTGAAATGAAGTTTGGAAAGATACGATATTTTGATATATATTAAATGTTTTGAAATGAAGTTTTGAAAGATATGATATTTGATATATATTAAATGTTTTGAAATGAAGTTTTTGAAAGATATGATATTTTATATATATTAAATGTTTTGAAATGAAGTTTTGGAAGATATGATATTTTGATCTTAAAATAATTTAAAAATTAAATTTGAAAGATATGATATTTTGATATTAAAATGATTTGAAATGACTTGATATTTATTTTGATAAAAATTTGAATTTGAAATATATGGTATGTTGATATATAAGATATGGTCTGGAAATGATTTAATCTTTATTTTGATAAAGATTTGGATTGGAATGATATTTTGTTTTGAAGTATAAAGTATTATTTTTAAGTTATAACCACGGGTTATAATTACGATTGGTTGGCAAAGAGACCGGGATTGGATATGGGCATACTCTCTGTCGATACCGAAAACCGCTTTGACTAACCGTGTACGCGGTGGAGATTCCAGAATGAAGTAGGATGGTGGCGACGTTCTTATGGTATGTTACGTGGACCCAACTCCCGTGAGTTGGCATAAGGTGGCTAAAACAGGAGCGGTCTCGGGCCAGTTGAGGTCGCACCTCGTAGCGGAAGCATTTCTTCGATACCATACTATTACTTGTGATTGTTTGGGCACCCCTCCGATTTTGTGGGAATGTGTTCCGCGGTGGGCGTATGTGGTTGTTGCGTTACCACCAGCTCGAGTGTCGTAATTGGTATATCTACCCTAGCATTACCTTGTGTGTCGTGTCACCTACCATATCGAGCCTTTACTACGAGTTTCTATTTGTGTCATACCTATGCAGTATCTTCTCGTAGTCTCCCGTTCAGGAGATATGCAGGTACTGTATAGACTATTGGCATTATTTGTGTTAAGGTGGAAAATGTAAAGCTTTAACGCTATTTAAAAGTATGTTTATTTTACTGTTAGACATTATTATAATAGCGCAATATACTATATAGTAAATAGTTTAACGGATCCTTAGAGGATGGGTGGTCCCAAGCATCCTTTAAGTTACTTGTACTTTTACTACAGTTCACTCGAGTTGGTTTACGTTGTATAAGTATGTATGTCCTAACTCGAGTGTTTGTATTTTTATTTATGTTCGGGTCAGCCTGAGTATTCACAGATTTGGATTTCCACTTTCTGAAGATTGGAATCGCTGGAGATTATCTGCTTGTCTTGTTTATCTATTTCACTCCCAGTTATCCTGTTGATTCCAGTATTGTATTCAGCTTGTACTTGGTTATCATACTTAGACTTCTGCTGTACTTTATTTCTTCTGTTGTATCTTATTTAACTCTGGTATATTTATATAGTAGCTTCATGAACTACAATTTCTTATACTTCCGCTGCACTATTATTACTCTGTGTCTATGATCTATGATTATCATTTACTGTATATTCTGATATTTTCCAAATTTTTATTTACAACGCAGTATTTTGAGCAATTAAAGTCCAACATGTACGGATGCGAATGGTTGAAAATACCTGGTTTTTACACTTGGGATGTGCCAATGAGATGTGGCACATCCATATGCGTTTTATTCTAAAGGATATGTACCTTTGATGTATTGTTATATTGACGAGCACTTCTAAGAAGATAGTTGATTCATTTGAAGTCATTATCCATATTCTTTTATACCGCCGATGATATGAGGCGAAAGCGATGTTTATCGAATCTTATCATTAAAAAATTTCTCGTCGATGTTCCATTTGCTTAAGTGTCTGTTATGCCACTTAAGTATGACTTTATCATCATTCTCTCTCCTACTTGCCAAGAAGAGATGTTGTCCTTTCTTATGATGTTGAAACCCTGTTTAGGGCATGGCATCCTTTATGAAAAAGGATACCATAGCTTTCACCTAATTATCCTTATTTATTATTCTGTTTAACTGATGATTTTAGCTAGTCTGACCCGTGTGTTTTCACTCGGGTTAGACCGAGTTGTTTCAGGTATCATCTATCGGACTTAGCTTGAAGTTGATGTTGGATATCAGCTCTTCTTTCTCTTGATTAGTTTCTATTCTTTCGCATAATCTGATGTAGTTATATTTGATTCGATGTATATGATGTGGTCGAGCACCACCTTTATTGTATTCATATTCTATTGTACTAAACATGTATCAGTGTATATGTATATATATGATGTTGATTACTGTTTTATGATGTGCTTTTCATTTAGTTATTGTATTTTGTACTGATAAATCCATTAGCCACCTATAGTTTTGGATTAAGCATTTATTGGGTATGTCAATCCACTTGAGATAGAAAATAAAAATCATATTACATTTATCGACGTATTCAGTAATTTTTTAAGACAAAATTATAGATGGTCGCCCTTAACCAGCCCTATTCTCCACTTTAGTGGACAGAATTACTTGTTAATTCTCTTTGCTAAGGTGGGTCTTGGGGTGGGTGTTACAGCTTGGTATCAGGGCTGTGGTCAGAACAAAGTAGAATAAACACAGAACAGTACATATATCATGATACATCGAAGTACCCAGTGAATCATTGTCCTTTATTCGAGCTTGTTTTCGAATCGAGCCTTTACTCTTTTTTGAGTTTTGGGATTATTCTATTCTTATTTTTGTCGATGCAAGTGAGTTCGTATCGATGGAGCTGAATGATTTCTATGAGCATTCTTGTTGCATTGAGAGCTGTGAATCCTATTGAAGGGATCCATAATGAGTGGCTTGTTATGAGCATTCTGAGTTTTCTTTTTGTTGTTGCATTAGTGAGTATTTTTTTTATTACTCACTATCTTGAGATGTATTTGATTTGGGATGGATTGACTTATTTGATGTTAAGTCCAAATCTTGTTGTTATAAGATCCGATATTTATTTAGGCATCCTAATTTGATTGGTTTATTATTTCTGTCACTTTGGAATGTTAATGGTGATTCCGAAGTTTCTGTATTCACACTTGAGTGTCGAGATATTGATGATATGTCTCAAATTCCAGTCAAGGTGACTTTGTTGATTTTGTGAGTCCGTTTGGATTTGATATCCAATTGGGCAATCGAGTGTTGAGATAACCTTATTCCTGGCTCTTAGCTCTTCTGTTATCCTTCCACGAGGATATCCACTGAGGAATGAGGTGAGTTTCTAGATTGTTCGTGTTTGATTGAGTTTATCATTCAGCTTCGTTCGTGTGTTCTTTTTAGATACTCAATCAATGTTATCCTTTGTAGCATTACTCCGTTTAAAGTAGTGATTCATGGACTGTGCGCTTCTTCTCCTTCGAGAAGAATATCATGCTTATCTTGTATCTTGATGATTTTTGGGAGTGATCGTGACATCGTAAGATTGATGAATACTCTATCTCCTTCTGTTGATTTTGAGAATCGAGTATTTTGGGAATATCTTGGTGCATTCTCTTAATGTTCTTTGGTTTGGGTTTTAAAGCTATATAAATATGAGTTTTATAGATAAATTTGAGCTTTGAGATATTTAAAAAAAATCAAAAAATATTTTGAGAATATATTTTGTAACATCCCGCCTTTCCGCACGCTTTAAATCGACGATAAACCACACACGTCAAACTTAAAACATACAAAAGGGCAGATTGTTATGGGGTAAATAGGAAAAGCAGAGAAGAAAAACAAAACAGAATCTTGCAGCGGAACGATAAAATATAAAAATCAATATACAGTTCATAAAACTGTTTTACAAAACATTTTATTTTTCTTTATACAATAAAGATCAGGGTTCACATACCAAAGGATAATAACAATGCAGCGGAATAAAATGGTGTAGTGGAATAATATAGTAGATAATAGTAATATAAATCTTCATCCTCGTCCTCCATAGCTAAAGTCCTGAAATGCTCAGGTTGACCCGAGCGAATTGAAAAGACAAAACACTCGAGTCAGAACTAAAATATCTTATATAAGTTAAATCAACGGAAATAAATATGAGTGGAACGTCATCAGAGATGTTTACGGGATTTGACATCTCTTATCTAGTGTCTAACATGAGTGCAGTAACTTAAGAGATGCACGGGATTCACATCTCCTAAGGATCCGCTAAACTATCTACTATGCAGTAATATACGCTATTATAATAATGTCCAAATTAAAGTATAATATACTAAAAATAGCGTTAAGGGGTCACCCATATAGCCCTTAACACACTTTTATATTCCCATAGTTTATACAGTACCATCATCTCCCCCGTACTGGACGTCGTCAGAGGGCACTCCATAGGTATGGTACAAAACAAAATCGTATAAGGTGCGCTAGGGTAGGTGACACGGCACAACTAGGTAATGCCAGGGTAGATATACCAATTACGCATCCTGCCTGGTGGTAACGCATAGTTGCAGCTACCGTCCACCTCGAACAAACGCCTCCAAAATCAAAAAAAATAAAAATAAAGGTAGACACCGAATCAATCCAAAGTCAGAGTATGGTATGGAAGGGATGTGTCCGATAAAGGGTGCTACCCCCTTGGCCCGAGAATCGCTCATGTTTTAGCCACCTTATGCCAACTCACGGGAGTCGGATCCACGTATTTACCTCAAAGGAAACACTGCCACCATCCTACTTCATTCTGGAATCTCCACCGCGTACACGGTTGTTAAAGTGGTTTTCGAAGTTGGCAGAGAGTATGACAACTTCCAATCTCGGTCTCTTCAACAGCCAATCGTTATTATAACACCGCGGTCTTTTTCAAAATAGTTTATACTTTAAAACCAGAATATAATATCCCTTTTCAAAACCATATAAATACGATATCATTTTCCTCTTTTAAAACCAAATCAATATGATATCATTTCAAATATATCCTTTTTCTAAAACCATACCACTTTAAAATTTATAATATCTCACAACCATACATTTGAATTATAACTCTTCAAAACATAATACTTCGAAATCCATAGCTTTAAAACCATAACTTCCAAAACTTAAATGGTTTGGACATTCAAACAGTATATAAAATAAAATGGTTTGAATTTAATATTTCTTTATAGAGTAAATAATTTCCACGACTTTATAATTTTATTCTCTTTAAATTAATTCTAAATCCATAAATTTTAAATTCACTTTCAGTTTTCAATAAACCACTTCAGTTTCAATATATTTCAAACTTTGAGTATTAAACAATTAGAAACTAAGGTTAGAAATTTCTATTCAACAATTCAATGTCCCATTATTTTGTTTGAAATATTTGCATAATAAATCCATAATCATTTAAATAAAACTCAAATTACCTATAACTAAATATTTCCTTAACTTTATTTATAATAGAAATATTCATTTAATTCATCTTGAATAAAAATTCAGTTATAAATATCATACCTTTTAAATTTTCAAGTTAATAAGTTCTACATCAACTTATGGAGTTTAATTCTTAAATAAGCTCAATTCCAAATAAATTTCCAATTTACCTTCCAATCTTAATTGATTTAAATCATTAAAACTCTATATATATTCAATATCTTAAACATGTACTTAACCATATAATATAAAATAACCAAACTCCATTATTCAACTTATTTATTTTATTTAACAAATTTGTACATAGCTTAAATTCACTAATTTAACCATATATGTATATATAAAATAATATTTATATAATGTCAAAAATTAATATTTATTTAACCGTATCCTATCCAAACCATAGAAATCATTTTCAAAATATTTATATATATAGACCGACGGTGTCTGTATGAAATTTTCTATCCTATGATCAAGTGATACGAATATTTATCATTTCAATCCGCAATTTAAAAATAAAACTTTACGGTTATATATCATTTCAAATCGCAATCCCGAATACAATAAAATGCATAATAACTTGCAGTTTATGATGATATAAATAAACATCCATTCATCCATCATAAAATCATACATCCACTCATCAAAAACATCATCCACTTCAAACAATACATCAATATATAACGAATAATAAACAACAGGTATCAACTAGCAGTTTATATTCAACAATAATTTAATTAACTGTTTAACTGGCAATTTATATGCAATAAATAAATAAATAACAAATTAATTAAATAAATTTAATTTAATTGGGATGATGATTGAAAATAGGCCAAACAGTTATAAATTAATTTCTAAACACATCATAAATGGCCAAACAGTTATAAATTAATTTCTAAACACATCATAAATCAGTTTAACAGACATAAGAAATTTTAGAAGTTGTGAGTGGGTTAAAATACTCACCTTTTGAATTAAATTGAATTCAATCCAATTTAAACCTAAAATTGACCAGTCTCAAAATTCATCCAAACTAGGGCCAAAATGTCCGAAATCCCAATACAAACCTAGCGGAGAAAACCGAGCGTGAATCGGATATCGTATGCGAGAGTTATTAAAGTTAGAACATTTGAATTGAAATTGAAATAAAAATAATAAATAAATAAATACGTACACTAGTCCCTTCACACGTCAGCCGAAACCCCCTTTTCTCATGCGTTTTCAACGAACTCCCCCAATCAACAGATGCACGCAGCCAACTTTGACCACAGCAACCATCACTATTGGCCACGATTCGCCACGCCGCCGATGCCATTGGCTTGCCCATGTCGAACCGCGTCGAATGACCCCCCTGCGGCCCCACAAAAAACACCGCCGCCGTTAGGGTTTTGCAACCCTAATCATCAATTTTCGACCATCCTCGGCCACCATAGGAGGTACGACCACCTCAGATTGACTTCCAACACCACTCTCCATAAAACCCATATTCCAATTTCAGAGATTGTCGCCAAAATCAAAAACGCCTAAATCGGCAATTGGGTTTCACGTCTTCTTCCCTTTAATCGCTATTTCCCGCTGATTCGATCAAAATTTCCAAAAACGAACGGTTGTCGCGGATTCGTATCGTCGAGATCTTCGAACCTATAATTTTTTCGAATATTTTTGAAGAGTTTGAAAATTTTGCTTTGGATTTGAATTTGATTTCTGTTCGGATCTAGAATTTTTTGTCTGCCATTGAGGAGGAGAGATAGTTGAAATATACGTATAGACAAATGAGAAATAGGAGTGGGCTAGGGTTTATAACCGGGTATTTATAGACAAGGTTGAAAAAAGAATAGATGGATCAGATTGGTATACGCGTTAAACGATAAAGTGGCCCGAAAAGCCCGTTCTGACTCCGGAACGAAATTGGATCAACCCATATATTAAAATAGATGTTTTTAAATATTTTAAACGCGATGGAACAAGTTTCAAGTACAAATTCCATTGTATGAAGAATTTATGCTCAAATTAATATTTTTTAAATTGATTTCAATTTAATCGATTTCAAGACGTTTCGCGTTCGTACGATTAAACGACGAGTCCGATCGCTACGCAACTTGAAATCCTAAAAAACTTCACCGTTACGAATCCGATGAAACTGGTTTCGCCGAAATCCGAGTCAGTGACCAAAATGGCTATTTTTACATTAATAAAACAAATTAACAATCAATTAAATCAAAATTTTAAATTTCAATTTTATAATTGACAATTTTATCACTTTTATATTTCTTAATCATTTCCAAAAGTTTAAACAAGTTTAGATGTAAATTAAAAGTTGATAAATCTATCAACTGCAGCGTTAATTTCTCCACTTCATTATATTTAGAAATTATAAATTTAATTCTCAAAAACCGATTTATTAAATTTTTAAACTTCTTATTCCCATCTTTTACCAAAATAAGGATGTCACTAACGTTGGTTCATGATTTATTACATTATTATCCTCAAATTTCATTTTAATTTCAATAACGTAATATTTAAACGTTTAATTCCATTTTATTTTGCAATAAATACAATTATTGAATTTTATACTTCAGTTAAATAAATAAATCTTGCTTTATATACTTTAAATCAACAAATAGTCATAATATAAATAGAGTTGACATTATTTCCAATTTCTTCAAAATTCCCGTTTACCGTAGTATCTAATTTCAATTTCTAACAGTAAACCCATTTATTATAAATGAATATCAATTAATTAGTCCTAAATAAATTTGATTGATTTCCTATTTTGATTTAGTAAACCAATTTGTTATAACAGACGTTACCATTAACTTTACAATACACTAAGGTTTATTATTTCCAACCAACTATCATAGTTGCCTACATACTATCAATTTATAACTCTTAATGTTTATTATAACATTTATAACTCTTAATGTTTGTCTTCATCTTCTTACATTAATAAGCTTTCATTGCTTACAATAAATGTTGTCATTTATTCTCATCCTATTAATTTCATTCACTTACGTTCAATTTATGACCAAACATAACATTTAGATTTATTGCAATAGATTCCAAATTCAATTTTTATTTCTTAATATATTCTAATTTAACAACTTCCAACATTGTATTACATTTTACATTAATGTAACATTTATTGAAATATATTTTCAAACTACTAATTTCATTTAATATTCCACTTATTCGCTTAAGTTCCATTTATAGTCAAGTATAACATAATTTTTATTCATTGTCATTTCATTAGATCCATTAATTATAAATTTTAGTTAGCATTGTTTATCTTGCATTCTCGTTATTATTTCATAAATATGGTTCCCAATTATTCCTTAAATTTATACTAATATTGATTATATCTACTTTGCACTTTATTACTTATCATTCTAACAATTTATATAACTGAATCTATTTCCCTACTTACAAATTACAATCAAATAAAATTTTACAAATCTGTTTCAATTAATTGGGATGGCATTGAATTAATATATTTATTACCTTACATCAACATTTTTCCCGTTATAAATTATTTAACAAGTTTCAAATTTCTTTTATTTATACAACACTTACCTTAATCTACTTATTTCAAAATTTATACCTAGGGGCAACAATTTTCCCTATTTCATTTAAAATGTGATTTCGCTTCAAAAATCAAAATTTAGTTTTTTAATAACTATTGCTACATTCCAATCTGAACATTTAATTCGATATAAATTAAAAAAATTATTTCTTCTAAATTTAATCAAATAGTTTTTATTAAATAACCAAATTAATTATTGAAAATTTATGGGTCATTACACTCTCCCGCACTCAAAACTTTTCGTCCCCGAAAAGGAAAAAGGAGGAAAAAGAAAAATTAAGAAGTCAACATAGCTTATTTAAAATATTAAATTTATAAACAAATAAATTTACAAAATTACTTATTTTAAATAAAATATACGAGTTCATAACCATTAAATCTTTCTATAGTTAAATTAATGAAGTTTGAAAAACATTTTCAAAATATTTTCTAAGTCCAAAATTTACGGAAAATTTCGGCAGATTCTCCTTCGTACGGAGAGGCTCGGGAAAAATATAATATCAAAAATAACAATATACAACCTATATTTTTCAAAATAATATATATCCCAACACGGAAAAAACAATAAAATAGCGCTATAAAACGTAATCCGAAAACGTACCTATTTGTCGGGCAATAATGCTTAAATTATGAAACCAAAAGCAGTAGTCATTGCTTCCGTAACCTGTATTCCACTTATATAATCTGATAAGAGTTAGCAATTATATAGAATGAAATATTTAAGTTATTCAACCACAAACAAACAATCAATTCAACAACCAATTGCAACAAACAGCATACAACCTTCATACAGAATCAACACAATTCAATCATTCATTTAAACAAAACAAACAGTTGTTTGGGTTCAAAACTTCAAATTGTACAGAATTAAAAATAAACTACTAAGTGCAACATTTACTCAACAGTCTTTGGTGAAACTAAATAGATTATTCATTCATCCAAATAATTTTAAAGTATCCTTGCCCAAACAATCGTAAACCCAACAAGCAACAATTTCAAACAATAGATCAAGTTTATTAATTTCATTCATATAATAGTTTATCTTTTTAATTTGCCTTTTATTTCTTACAGTTTCATTTACTTTTATTCATTTCTAACAAAGTCCCATTTTCACTTATTCATATCATGAAATTTTCCTTTTTATTATATTACATTCGTTTATTCACTGCTTAATTTCATTTATTACAGTATTCATCTTTCTGCTTATTTTCAAAATAAATAACGTCAATCATTTACTTTAGTCTATAATTACTTACTTAAGCATATAACAATTATAACCTCAATTCTTATTAATAAAAGCAATTTATTGAACACTTCATTACATACTTTTATTTGTACAATTTCCATTACATTTTCTTATTAAACATTTCAACTTTTAATATTTGGTAAGTTATATATATGCTTTTTAAGAATATAATTGAAAGTTATACAAGTTTTCCCATTTTCTTTAATAAATTTATTGTTCAATAATCATATCATTTGTTTTATAGATTATAATTTCCAACTTCCTTATAGTTTCATTTACAGGTAAATAGGCACAAGGAAGAAGTTACAAAAAAAATTAGTCTCAGGGACAATAATTTTATTTTTTAGTCTGAAGGACACTTTAAGTGTAAACTGAAAATGATATTTACAACTATCATTCTGTGATTTACACTAAAAAGTGTCCTTCAGCCTAAAAAGCAAACTTCTACTCCCTGAAACTAAATTTTTCCCAAACTTTTTCCTTGAGCCTAAAAACCTCTTTCATTTATACTTAGCATTTAGTCTCTTATTTCATTTAGAGGTTCCAATTATTAGTTAAATTTCATTTCACTAAAGCAATTGAAACCATTAATTGATGGAAACTTAAGAATTTAAATACTGGGTAAAATTTTAAATCATTTTAAAATAATAGATAGATGTATACACTTAAAATTTATATATCCAATTATATTTAAAAAAATTAAAAATTTATATTTGGTTTTCAAAAATAAACCTGCAGTAGAACTACTACAGTGGCTTTCTCACTTCGAAACTCGAAAATGAATGTCGATGATGCGTGCACTCATCACCGAAATTATTTTCCAGCGACAGAAGGCGGAGTACAACCTTTTCCTTTCCAGAGTTTCTTTAAAACAATTCTTTCAAATTATATTGAAATATTTATATCAGAAAATACTTCTAAATAATATTATTAATATATTCCAAAATCCTTTGAAAGTAATTTTCAAAACCCCGGAACTTAAGTTCTACAATTTCCAATTTTCATTTATTTCATTTCCAATCTTATTTCAACTGTTATTTATAAATTTCATTATCTAACAACCAATATACTGCAACCAAATATATATCATTTATATAAAGTTATTTTATATATAGAAAATATAATAGGAAAAATTATTTCATTCACCTATATTAAAAACAAATATTATGTCGGTCTGTCCTATTAAGTGTTTAGAAATTCCTATTGATGTCATAGCGTCCCATGCACCAACCAGAATTTATAAATACAAAATGGAACAGATTAACACAATATCAAAACATTTTTATAACACTAACAAATACGTTCTCTCATATATATACACTCGGCGACTCATCATAGAGTATTACTACCCTATTAATAAAGTGTCAAACCCCACAAAGCTAAGGTTTATCGCTAAACCTCGCTCTGATACCAGATGTAACATCCCGTCTTTCCGCACGCTTTAAATCGACGATAAACCACACACGTCTGACATAAAACATACAAAAGGGCGGATTGTTATGGGGTTAATAGAAAAACAGAGAAGAAAAAAAACAGAATCTTGCAGCGGAACGATAAAATATAAAAATCAATATACAGTTCATAAAACTGTTTTACAAAACATTTGATTTTTCATTATACAATAAAGATCTGAGTTCACATACCAAAGGATAATAATAATGCAGCGGAATAAAATGGTGTAGTGGAATAGTATAGTAGATAATAGTAATATAAATCTTCGTCCTCGTCCTCCAGAGCTAAAGTCTTCGAATCCTGAAATGCTCAGACTGACCCGAGCGAATTGAAAGACAAAACACTCGAGTCAGAATTAAAATATCTTATGTAAGTTAAATCAACGAAAATAAATATGAGTGGAACGGCGTAAGAGATGTTTACGGGATTCGACATCTCCTATCCAGTATCTAACGTGAGTGCAGTAACTTAAGAGATGCACGAGATTCACATCTCCTAAGGATCCGTTAAACTATCTACCATGTAGTAATATACGTTATTATAATACTGTCTAAAGTAAAGTATAATATACTAAAAATAGCATTAAGGGGTTACCCATATAGCCCTTAGCACACTTTTATATTTCCATAGTCTATACAGTACCGTAATCTCCCCCGTACTGGGTGTCGTCAGAGGGCACTCCATATGTATGGTACAAAACAAAATCGTATAAGGCGCGCTAGGGTAGGTGACACGGCACAACTAGGCAATGCCAGGGTAGATATACCAATTATGCATCCGGGCTGGTGGTAACGCATAGCCGCAGCTACCGCCCACCTCTAACAAACACCCCCAAAATGAAAAAAATAAAAATAAAGGTGGCCACCGAATCAATCCAAAGTCAGAGTATAGTATCGAAGGGATGTGTTCGATAAAGGGTGCTACCCCTTTGGCCCGAGAATCGCTCCTGTTTTAGCCACCTTATGCCAACTTACGGGAGTCGGGTCTACGTATTTACCTCAAAGGAAACATCGCCGCCATCCTACTTCATTCTGGAATCTCCACCGCTTACACGGTTGTTAAAGTGGTTTTTAGAGTTGGAAGAGAGTATGACAACTTCCGATCCTGGTCTCTTCAACAACCAATCGTTATTATAACACCGCGGTCTTTTTCAAAATAGTTTATACTTGAAAGCCAGAATATAATATCCCTTTTCAAAACCACATAAATACGATATCATTTTCCTCTTTTAAAACCAAATCAATATGATATCATTTCAAATATATCCTTTTTCTAAAACCATACCACTTTAAAATTTATAATATCTCGAAACCATACATTTGAATTATAATTCTTCAAAACATAATACTTCGAAATCCATAGCTTTAAAACCATAACTTTCAAAACTTAAATGGTTTGGATATTCAAACAGAATATAAAATAAAATGGTTTGAATTTAATATTTCTTTATAGAGTAAATAATTTCCACGATTTTCGAATTTTATTCTCTTTAAATTAAGTCTAAATCCATAAATTTTAAATTCACTTTCAGTTTTCAATAAACCACTTCAGTTTCAATATATTTCAAACTTTGAGTATTAAACAATTAGAAACTAAGTTTGGAAATTTCTATTCAACAATTCAATGTCCTATTATTTTGTTTGAAATATTTGCAGAATAAATCCATAATCATTTAAATAAAACTCAAATTACCTATAACTAATTACCTTAACTTTATTTATACTAGAAATATTCGTTTAATTCATCTTGAATAAAAATTCAGTTATAAATATCATACCTTTTAAAATTTCAAGTTAATAAGTTCTACATCAACTTATGGAGTTTAATTCTTAAATAAGCTCAATTCTAAATAAATTTCCAATTTACCTTCCAATCTTAATTGATTTAAATCATTAAAACTCTATATATATTCAATATCTTAAACATGTACTTAACCATATAATATAAAATAATCAAACTCCACTATTCAACTTATTTATTTTATTTACATAGCTTAAATTCAATAATTTAACTATATATGTATATACAAAATAATATTTATATAATATCAAAAATTAATATTTATTTAACCATATCCTATCCAAACCATAGAAATCATTTTCAAAATATTTATATATATAGACCGACGGTGTCTGTATAAAGTTTTATATCCTATGGTCAAGTGATACGGATATTTATCATTTCAATCCGCAATTTTAAAATAAAATTTTACGGTTATATATCATTTCAAACCGCAATCCCGAATGCAATAAAATGCATAATAACTTTCAGTTTATGACGATATAAATAAACATCCATTCATCCATCATAAAATCATACATCCATTCATCAAAAACATCATCCACTTCAAACAATACATCAATATGTAACGAATAATAAACAACAGGTATCAACTAGCAGTTTATATTCAACAATAATTTAATTAACTGTTTTGGCAGTTTATATGCAATGAATAAATAAATAACAAATTAATTAAATAAATTTAATTTAACTGGGATGATGATTGAAAATATGCCAAATAGTATAAATTAATTTCTAAATACATCATAAATCAATTTAACAAACATAAGAAATTTTAGAAGTTGTGAGTGGGTTAAAACACTCACCTTTTGAATTTAAATTGAATTCAAATCCCTAAAAATTGACTAGTCCCAGAATTCGTCCAAAATAGCGCCAAAATGTTCGGAATCCCAATACGAACCTTGCGGAGAAAATCGCGCTTGAATCGGATATCGTATGCGAGAGTTATTAAAGTTAGAACATTTGAATTGAAATTGAAATAAAAATAATAAATAAATAAATACATTCACTACTCCCTTCGCACGTCAGCCGAAACCCCCCTTTTCTCACGCGTTTTCAACGAACTCCACCCATCAACAGACGCATGCGACCAACTTTGACCACCGCAATCATCACCTGTCGGCCACGATTCGCCACGCCGCCGATGCCATTGACTTTCCCATGCCGAGCCGCGTCGAATGACCCCCCGCGACCCCACAAAAATACCGCCTCCGTTAGGGTTTTGGAACCCTAATTATCAATTTTCGACCATCCTCGGCCACCATAGGAGGTGCGACCACCTCAGATTGACTTCCAACACCACTCTCCACAAAACCCATATTCCAATTTCAGAGATCATCGCCAACATCAAAAAGGCCTAAATCGGCAATTGGGTTTCACGTTTTCTGCCCTTTGACCGCGATTTCCCGCTGACTCGATCAATATCTCCAAAAAAAAAGAGTTGACATAGATTCATACAGTCGAGATCTTCGACCCTATAATTTTTTCGAATTTTTTTGAAGAGTTTGAAAATTTTGCTTTGGATTTGAATTTGATTTGTGTTTGGATATAGAATTCGTTTGTCGTCCATTGAAAAGGAGAGATAGTTGAAATATACGTACAGAAAAATGAGAAATAGTAGTGGGCTAAGGTTTATAACCGGGTATTTATAGACAAGGTTGGAAAAAGAATAGATGGATCATTTTGGCATACGCGTTAAAGGATAAGTGGCCCGAAAAACCCGTTCTAACTCCGGAACGAAACTGGGTCAACCCATATATCAAAATAGATGTTTTTAAATATTTTAAACGCGATGGAATAAGTTTCAAGTCCAAATTCCATCGTATGAAGAAGTTATGCTCAAATTAATATTTTTCTAATTGATTTCAATTTAATCGATTTCAAGGCGTTTTGCGTTCGTACGATCAAACGACAAGTTCGATCGTTACGCAACTTGAAATCCTACAAAAATTCACCGTTACGGATCCGATGAAACTGGTTTCGTCGAAATCCAAGTCAATGGCCAAAATGGCTATTTTTATATTAATAAAACAAATTAATAATCAATTAATTAAATCTATTTTTTAAATTTCAATTTTATAGTTGACAATTTTATCACTTTTATATTTCTTAATCATTTAAAAAAATTTAAACAAGTTTGGATGTAAATTAAAAGTTGGTAAATCTATCAATTGCAGTGCTAATTTCTCCACTTCATTATATTTAGAAAATATAAATTTAATTCTCAAAAACCCATTTATTAAATTTTTAAACTTCTTACTCACATCTTTTACCAAAATAAGAATGTCACTAACATTGGTTCATGATTTATTACATTATTATCCTCAAATTTTATTTTAATTTCAATAACGTAATATTTAAACTTTTAATTCCATTTTATTTTGCAATAAATACAATTATTGAATTTTATACTTCAATTAAATTAATAAATCTTGCTTTATATACTTTAAATCAACAAATAGTCGTACTATAAATAGAGTTGACATTATTTTGCAATTTCATCTAAATTTTCGTTTACCGTAGTATCTAATTTCAATTTCTAACAGTAAACCCATTTATTATAAATGAATATCAATTAATTAGTCCCAAATAAATTTGATTGATTTCCTATTTTGATTTAGCAAACCAATTTGTTATGACAGATGTTACCATTAACTTTACAATACACTAAGGTTTATTATTTCCAACCAACTATCATAGTTGCCTACATAATATCAATTTATAACTATTAATGTTTATTATAACATTTATAACATAATATCAATTTACAATACACTAAGGTTTATTATAACATTTATAACTCTTAATGTTTGTCTTCGTTTTCTTACATTAACAAGCTTTCATTACTTAGAATAAATGTTGTCATTTATTCTCATCCTATTAATTTCATTCACTTACATTCAATTTATAACCAAACATAACATTTAGATTTATTGCAATAGATTCCAAAATCAATTTTTATTTCTTAATATATTCTAATTTAACAACTTCCAACATTGTATCACATTTTACATTAATGTAACATTTATTGAAATATATTTTCATACTACTAATTTCATTTAATATTCCACTTATTCGCTTAAGTTCCATTTATAGTCAAGTATAACATAATTTTTATTCATTGTCATTTCATTAGATCCATCAATTATAAATTTCAATTAGCATTGTTTATCTTGCATTCTCGTTATTATTTCATAAATATGGTTTCCAATTATTCTTAAATTTATACTAACATTGATTATATCTAATTTGCACTTTATTACTTATCATTCCAACAATTTATATAACTTTGAATCTATTTCCCTACTTACAAATTACAATCAAATAAAGCTTCACAAATCTGTTTCAATTAATTGGGATGGCGTTGAATTAATATATTTATTACCTTACATCAACATTATTATATTTTATTCCCGTTATAAATTCATTAACAAGTTTCAAATTTCTTTTATTTATACAACACTTACCTTAATCTGCTTATTTCAAATTTTATACCCAAGGGCAACAATTTTGTAACGACCCGTAAATTTTGATGAATAATTTGGTTAATTTAACTAATATTTTGTAATTTAATTTAGAAAGAAATGAAAATCTTATAATTTATATTGGGGCGATTGTTAGGAATTAAATGTTGCAATGGTAAATGAAAAAAATTAATTCTTGACAATTGGAATGAAATCCCAATAAAGAAATAGTGGAAGACATTTTAATTTGTTAATTTAATATGATTGTGTAATTAATACTGAAATAAATAAAATTGGAAATAATATTAATGAAATAATAATTAAAATAGAAAATAAGTAATTAAAATAACTGTTGAATTAACCAATGTAATGATATATTGCCTGATAGTAACTGAACGTAAATAAAGGAAATAAGGTCATGGCAAGTGATAAATGTTAACAAATGAAATGATATAATTAGTGATGATTTAATGGATTCAAAGTTATATTAACCGATGGAGTAATACGTAATAAATTGAAAATTTATGCAATCGTTGTAGATAAGTAATTAATGTGTGTTGTTGATAATGAATGTACTTAAATGGTAATAAATTGAATATAAGAAAACAAAGGCATTTAGTGAATTATTTAATGAATTTATGAAATAAAAATCAATATCTTGTAGGTAATTATGATATTGTTTGGAAGTGAAATTTTTAAGTATGAAACCAAGTAAGTAAATTAATTAAGAATATAAATAGCTATTAATGAAACATATTTGGCAAATATAATTTAATAGTATGAAATGAAGCATACATTAATGAAATGTAACATAAGTCAATGTTAATTACACCCATAAATGTCGATTTATTGAATAGCAAGATTTTAAATCAAATAAACGGATTTGTTAAGATTTCAATTGATAATTAAAAGAATTTAATGTGAAATCAATTGCAGTTATTTGACTAAAATTGTGCAGTTAGGATGGAATTGATTTATCATTGAAGATTGTTAATTCCACACGGTGTCACCAATGTTAATTTTATTTATAATATAACAAGTGGTGGATTTAAGGAGTGAAAATCAAGATTTATTAATTTTTTTTGAAATTTCAAATTCAATAAGTGGATTAATTGCAAATAAGTGAAATTTAATATTAAATTATTACGTTAATGGAAATGTGGATGAAATTTGTGGATAGTAATGCAATAACTATGAACTAATGGAAATTCATCTAATTGATAATAGGATGAGGACGGTATATGTAATCAATTTCAACACTTGTCCGTTAGTGATAACTTAAATGTAATTTAACGTTAATGGGGCCTAATAAATTAAAATGGGTAATCAATTGCAATTAACCTAATTAAAGATTATATTAGTATAAAGTAGGGTAGTAATGGGTAATAAGGTATCGCTTATGGTGTATGAATGAATTGATGATTTAAACTAAAGGAAATAATGTTAAAGTTATTTATATTGGACAATTTGTTGAATTATAAGGAATGGAAATAAATTTTTATTAATATATTGGAATTTAATTTCTGATAATAAGATAAATTGCAAATTAAATGAAATTGAAATAGCTAACTAATACATTGTTTGAAATTTAGATGGAATATGAGAATATTAATGTAATAGTCCGAATCCAATGTTAAAATTTTTCCATTTGATAGCAATGAAGTGAAAAACACAATGAAAAGTAAATTAATTGGAATTATTATAAATTAAATTTTATTTCTAAATGCAAGGAAAATGAAGTTTAACGCTGAAATTGATGAATGAATCAACGTTAAATTGACCTTTAAATTTGTTTAAATCATTGTAAATGATTGAGAAATAAAAGCGATAAAAATTGTAAATTATAGAATTGAAATTTAAAAATAGGTTTAATTAATTAATTATTAATTTATTTTAAAAGGGTAAAAATAGCCATTTTGGCCACTGACTCGGATTTCGACGAAACCAGTTTCATCGGATCCGTAACAGTGAATTATGATACGACTTCAAGTTTTGTAGCAATCGAACCTGTCGTTTGATCGTACGGACTAGGAACGCCTTGAAATAAATGCAATTGAAATCAATTTGGAAAATACTGTTTTTAGCATAACTTCTTCATATGATGGAATTTGGACTTGAAATTTTTTCCATTATGTTTAAAATGTTTTAAAACATCTATTTTGATATATGGGTTGATCCAATTGCGTTCCGGAGTCAGAACGGGCTTTTTGGGCCACTTTGTCGTTAGCGCGTATATCTATCTGATCCATCTATTCTATTTTTTTGCTTGCCTATTTATACCCTATTATAAACCCTAGCAGACTCTATATCTCATTATTCTGTACGTACAATTCCATCAACTCCTCCTATTTCCAATGGCTGCAAACCCTAATTCCAATTACAATTCAAAAATCAAATGAAAATTCAGACTCCTCTAAAAAATTCAGAAAAATTATATATCCAAGCTTTCGATGTACGCATCTCAAAACTTAAATTCATTTTCTGATTCGATGCATCATTGTCCAGAATTTCTAAATCAATTCTCGGTCATTCATCGCACGTCGGTGAACGTTGTCGGATCGACGAACCGTTTCTGGGTATTGTAGAGTGGACGATGAGGAGTGCATCAGTGGTGTTCGTTCGTCGAATTGACGGTCGGATCTACCGTAAAAATTCTATTAGGGTTATATATGGGCGGCGGCCACTGGATATTGGGGCAACCGAAGGCGGTGTCAGGCGCAGCGTTGGATGCGGCATGGGTAGAGGAGTACGATTGCGTAGGTGGGTGATGCTCTGGTGGTCGATGGCGCTTGTAAATTACGGTCAAACCGAGGTCAAATAGTGGAGTATTGGGTTCGGTTTTGTGACCTTCCTGTAGCGTGCACGTGAGAAAGAAAGTGGTGATGATGTGGCATGGAAAAGGGTGAATGTTGTTCTTTTCTTATTTATTTTTAATTTTGATTTCATTTCGCTCAAATAATCATAACTTCCTCATACGAACTCCAATTTACGCGCGGTTTCTTTTCTTAGGATCATATTTAAATTCTGGACTTGATGAAGCTAGTTTGGAAGAATTCTGAGACGGTCAAATTTTTGGGTTTAAATTGAATTTAAATTTGAAAGGCGAGTGTTTTAACCCACTCACAACTTCTAAAATTTCTTATGTTTGTTAAATTGATATATGATGTGATTTAAAATTTATTTATGGTTTTTTAGCATATTTTTTATCATCATCTCGGTTAATTTCATTTATTTAAATTAAATTGCTATTTAATTTATTCATTACATTTAAACTGCCAGTTAAATTGTTAATTAATTATTCATTGCATTTAAACTGCCAATTAAACAGTTATTTAATTTATTACTGAATATAAACTGCTATTTAATACTTTTTGTTTATTATCCGTTTTATATTAATGATATTGTTTAAATTTGATGATGATTGCGATAAATGGTTGACGGTTGATATTGGATGAATGGATGCTGTATTTTTATTGTTACAAACTGCAAGTTATTATGCATTTGCATCTCATTCGGGATTACGTTTTGAAATGATATATAACCGTAATTTTATTTTTTAAAATTACGGATTGAAATGATAAATATCCGTACCACTTGGCCATAGGATAGAAAATTTTATACAAACACCATGGTCTATATATAAAACTACTTTTAAATGATTTCTATGGTTTTGGAAAGAAATATACGGTTAATAAATTTAATTTTGATATTATATAAATATAATTTTATATATACAGTTAATTTCTTGAATTCAAGCTATGTATAAATTTGTGTAATAAAAAATAAGTTATTTATGGAGTTAGATTGTTTATATTATATGGTTAAGTACCTGTTCAAAATATTGTATATATAAAGTTTTAATGTCTTAAATAAAATTAATGTTGGAAGATAGATATGAATTTGATTTGAATTAAAGTATTTAAGAATTTACTCTCGAATAAAATTTAATTGAAATTTAAATAATTTGAGATTTTAAAAGGTATGATTTTTATAACTTGATTTTGGTTTAGAGGACTTAAATAATATCAAGTCGACTTAAATGAATATTATCAAGTTAATTTAAATTGAGAGAATATCCTGTTATTTGAAGTTTAAAAGTTTTACTTAAATGATATTTGATTTTTTAAGTAGACATTTCAAATCTAAATAATAGTAATTGAAATTGATATATATGCAATTATCAAGATTTAGTTTTGAAATGGTGGAATATTTAAGCTTTGAAATATATGAAAATTTTACTGGTTTATTTGGGGATTTAAACCCATATTTGGAATTGATTTAGGAAGGTGAAGAAGCTATTTATTATATTAAGCAATTTAATATTTAAACCATTTAAGTGGTGTAGTTATATTTAAAAGTTATAAAATTCAAAGGTTTATGTTTTGAAAGGCTATATCTCAAGCATTTGGTTTCGAAATATTACAACTTTGAAATGTTTTGGGTTTAGAAAAGGAAATATTTGAAAATGATATCAAATTTTATTTGGGTTTTAAAAAAATGGAAATGATATCGTATTTATATGGATTTGAAATGGGTAATATATTCTGGTTTTAAAGGTATAAACTATTTTGATAAGACCGCGGTGTTATAATAACGTTTGGTTGTTGAAGAGACCGGGATCAGAAGCTGTCATACTCTCTGCCAACTCCGAAAACCACTTGAACAACCGTGTACGATGTAGAGGTTCCAGAATGAAGTAGGATGGTGGCGGCGTTTCCTTTGAGGTAAATACATGGACGCAACTCCCGTGAGTTGGCATAAGGTGGCTAAAACAGGAGCGATTGACGGGTTAATGAGGTAGCACCTTTGATCGGACACATCCCTTCGATATTATACTTTGACTTTTCGATTGATTCAGTGGCCACTTTTGATTTTTTTTATTTGGGGGTGTGGCTCGAGGTGGGCGGTAGCTGCGGCTACGCGTTACCACCAACCCGGAAGCGTAATTGGTATATATACCCTAGCATTGCCTAGTTGTGCCGTGTCACCTACCCTATCGCGCCTTGTACGAGTTTGGTTTTCTCCCATAGCCCGTGTGGTATTGTATGGTGGCTTCCCGATCAGGAGGGACTATGATATTGGATGGACTACCAGGACTATTACGTGTTAAGGGCTATATGGGTAACCCCTTAATGCTAAGAAAAAAGTAAGTTTATTTTACAATTAGACACTATTATAATAGCGAAATATACTACATAGTAAATAGTTTAATGGATCCTTAGGAGATGTGAATCCCGAGCATCTCTTAATTTACTGCACTCATATTTATTTCTGTTAATTTAACTTACATAAGATTTTTTAGTTCTGACTCGAGTGTTTTGTCTTTTCAATTCGCTCGGGTCAGTCCGAGCGTTTTAGGATCTGAATACTTTATTTCTGGAGGACGAAGACGAAGATTTTATTATTATTATTATATTATATTCCACTACACTATATTCCGCTGCATCGATTTTATTCGTTGGTATGTGCAACTCTGATATATATTGTATAAGAAAATTAAATATTTTGTAAACAGCTTCATGAACTGTATATTTGATTATTATATTTTATCCATCCGCTGTGAGATTATATTTTGTTTTATTTCTTTCTCGTTTTTCTTATTTACCCTATAACCATCCGCCCTTCCCTATGGTTTGAATTGGCACGTGTGTCGATTTAAAGCGTGTGAAAAGGATGGATGTTACAAATTTTCCCTATTTCATTTAAAATGTGATTTCACTTCAAAAATCAAAATTTAGTTTTTAATAACTATTGCTACATTCCATTCTTAACATTTACTTTGATATAAATTAAAATTTTTATTTCTTCTAAATTTAATCACACAATTTTTTATTAAGTAACCAAATTAATTATTGATAATTTACGGGTCGTTACATATTTACACGAGTAGTATTTCTTTTATAGAAATAATTTGAGAGTGTTGGGTTGTCCATCGAGTAGTTAAGAGTTCTGGTCAATACGCCTGATCAACATTATCAATAGGAATCTCCTAAATGCTATGATGAGGCAATAAGACACGATGGTTTGTGTTTTAAAAATTGAGATTTTGAAATAATAATTTGATATTAAATATTAAATTTATTTTTGAATGGTAATTGCAGCCGTTGATTTTAGAGACGAGTAATAGAGTGGCGAGGCAGTTTTGATCGTTCAGTCAACTCTATCGCTAACAGATATATTTATTTATTAGAGACTCAATGGCGAGGCAATGCCATTTATTTATTTTTAAATCATAAAGATGAGAATATAAATGAGATTATTTTTTAGCTATGCTTTATTGGAGGTATATTTTGAGACTTTAGAATCTATATTATATATATTGGATGCTTTAAGAGAAGAGTTATAAGAGAATTTGAAGATTGTTTTTAAACTATTTAAGTGGTTTAATAAAAAGAGTAAAGAGAATTTAAACCCTTAATTTATTTTGAGGAATATTATTATGGATTTACAATTTTCTTTGGAAATTAATTTTAAAGTAAGAGAAGAAATTTGGACTTATAAGTTGAATTTTAGATAACTTACTAAGTAATTTAGTAAAAAGTTTGAAAATTATCAAATGTTGAAAATTGAGATTAAAATTTAGAAGTTGTTGAAAAAAAAATTCTAAATATCTTGGATTGAAAAGAAATTTGAGCTGATATTCTTATTCTTGAGTTCAATCTATTATTGTATTATTGATGACGATGTGTGTTTTTGCGGTCGTTCAAGTTTGGTGGCCTCGTGAGAAGCCATTTTGTGTGATTTATCTATCTTGTCTATTGAGTCTATCCTTATTGTGAGGATGTTCTTTCTGTATTATTATGTGGAAAATTGTGTTGATGATCATTTTTACTTTTTAGAGTTCGGATTTGGGTGAGTTTGATTCTGACTCTATTCGTACAGTTTTGAGCAATCAATCATTTTCGATTGATTATTTGATGAGCATCTTATTGAGTTTTGATTCGAGACTGGAGATCTTCGAAATTCTTTCGAGTTTTGGAAAATTCAATGGTTTGCTAATCACTATATTAGCGTATGATAGGCCACTGAATTAACCAAGTGAGTTTTTCCTTATTTATTTCTACCATTCTATATTGAGAGTATGAATGGTTTGGAATTCGAGCTTGTCCTTATCCTTCGATGATTGTATCTTTAGTGTTGTCTACAGCCTTTTCCTCTAGAACTTGCGAGGACGCAATTTCGTTAAGGAGGGGAGTCTGTAACAACCCGAATTTTGAAGATTACCGTTAATATTAAATTATAATGCAAACAATAATTTAATATTGTGATTATAAATGAACTGGAGGAATGAAATGTGAGTTAATATTGTTTATTTTATATAAGCAATGTTTTCATGAATAAAACTTGGGTTTTCAATTTATGTGAGTTAATTTATCTCATAAGATGTTATTTCAGCATATTGATGGTTGGAATAAATATAAATGAGTGAAAATAAGCTTAGAATATTTTATTTGTGAAATTGGTTTGAAAATAAATGATGTTAGTTATTTATTGAGTCAAAATGGGAAGTATTGGAATTTTATTCCAATAATAGACTTTTATAGTGAATAAAAAGGGCAAATGAGAAGAAAATGAATTTTTCGAAGTGTATTAATGATTGAAAATGGTGTTGTAATATTTTTAAAGAGTGTTAATACATTTAAATACACTTATTTGAGTTAAGAAATAATTTTTTATCTTACTCAGATTGTAAGAATAGTGGTTTTTTGTCCAAAAATAACAATATTATCAATTATTGTGTAAATTAATAGTTTATTGTGAAAATAATATTTTAAGTGTAAAAAAATATCGTGTTAATGATGTTCACCTTGTTAAAATATGAAGAGTGCATTTGGTCTGATGTAAAAAGAAGTTAATATGTGAAAGTTATGTTAAAAATGGTTTAAAACTTATGTATATTAGCCAAAATAATATCATACGTATGAGAATGGGATAATTGGGTATAGTAAACATCCAATAGCCCAAATTCTAGAGTTTTCTGAGCAAAGTACTATCATTTTCTCCGAAAACTCATTACAGTAAAACCAAAAATCAGAAGAAAAAGTTTCAAAATACAAAATAATGGCTACCCTCTTCAAAAACTTAATTTTCTAAGCTCAATCTTTGCAAATTCAAAGCCTAATTCAAGTTAGAATCATAAAAGAAGGTAATCTACAACCTAATCTATCTTAGAATCCATCTAAATCCTAGAATTGTTTACTGTAAACTTTGTTTTGATCAATTCCTTCTTTGCATGTACTGTACTTTTCTATTTTCAGGTGTTTAGGGGTCCAATCTTGTGCTAAAGACTCAATCTTGCTTGCAAATCATCACTTATTCACTACAAATCAATAGGTAAGTGTAAAAGCTTACAAATTCTAGCCAAAATTAAAGTTTTGAGTTGAATTTTCGTATTAATAAGGTTATGTTTCGTCTTTGTTATTTTCTGTTTTCTGTCGCCACATTGTTTTGGTAATAGTTTTTTCAATTCTTAATCAAATTGAATAATCTTGGATATTCTGGAAAGCTTAGACAAATAGCTACAAGTTTCATGTTTTGAGTTCTTTAAAATTCTGATGTTTGCTTGATCAAAATTGTGCTTGTTTTTTGCTATCCCGAGAGCAAATGACAGCAACAACAGTCATAAGTCTAAGAAATTATTTTGGCCATAACTCATTCATTTCTTAACCGATTTTGATAATTTTGGATGTTCTAGAAAATGTAATTCATGTGCTACAACTTTTGTGTTTTGATTTTTCTGTAGTTTTGAGGTTAGCTATGTCAAAATCTAATTTTTCTACTGCTAACCCTAGAGCAAAACCAATATTTGCTTTGTCCTTGAAGAAGAAACAAAATTGGTCATAACCTTTTCATTTCTTAATCGATTTTGATAATTTTGAATGTTTCGGAAAGCTTAAATTATTTACTAAAACTTTCTTGTTTTGAGTTTTTTGTAGTTTTGAGCTTAGCTATGTCAAAATCTAATATTTCTTCTGCTAACCCGAGAGCAAAACCAATATTTGCTCTGTGTTTGAAAATGAAACGAATTTGACCAAAACTTCTTCGGTTCTTAACCAATTTGGATAATTTTATATGTCATGGAAAGAAAAAATCATGTCCTACTATTTTCTTGTTTTGAGTTTTCTGTAATTTTGATGTTAGTTTGGTCAAAAATGTGTTTGATTGTGCTATCCCGAGACCAAAATGATAGAGGTATTGCAATTAAGACCCCTGAATTATTTTTATCATAACCTTTTCATTTCTTATCCAAATTCAATAATCTTAGATGTTTCGAAAAGCATAAACTTTGTGCTAAAAGTTTCATGTTTTATGTTTCTTTAAATTTTGAGGTTCTCTTGGTCAAAACTGTGTTTGTTTGCCGCTTTTCCAAGAGCAAAATGACATCAATAACAATTATTGACCTGAATAGTGTATTAGTTTATTTTTGCTCTCATTCTTATTCAATATTGATGATTGTTTTTGAGATTTTTGAGAGCTATGATACCTATCAATAGGCTAGCTATATTTGGAGAATTTGAAATTCAAATTCAAATGAAATTTGAATTAATTTTGGATTAAATTTGAATTGAATTTGTATTGAATTCAAGTTATCGGTTTTGAGATATCCCTCTTAGTTTTCATTGCTTCACTAAACCATTTTTAAATTACATAGATATTTCAAATTGTTATTATATAGTTTTTTTTCAAAAAAAAATTCTAAATAAAGATAGATTTATTACCTATAATAAAGGAACTTCAAACATTGGTTTTAATAATCGTTTTCGAAAAATCGTTTCTATTTTCTCTAATAAAATTTCTTATTTTTATGAATTTCGGGCATATAAGAAAGACATTCAAACGGTAAAGTAAAACATGTGGTATGTGACACATGGATTTGGTTTATCGCTTAATATTGGACTTATACGATCAAAACCCTTTCGATGAACTGTTTGAGATGATTTAAGATGTTATTAAATTTTAGGTAGGTTATATGCTCCGAGAACTCCAATTTAGAAGTATATTCGATGAAGGACCATTTTAAGATGTGTTTCTTAATCGCCGATGAAATGAGGTGAATTAATGGCTAGAAATTCCTAATTGGAATTATGGTTATAAATAACCATCTAGTTGTCAATTTTACATGCCGATGAGATGTGGTAAGCTTCTTTATGATGATTTTACGATGTTGAGATGTATTATGATAGTTTTTAATTGTCGATGAGATGGGACAAGTCACGATGCCACTAGTACTCGTCAATGAGATGAGACGAGTATGGTATTGTATTTACTCGCCAATGAGATAAGGCTGAGTATATTTTCATGATGTTTATGATGTTTTACTATTGGCATGCCAAATAACGGCTAGTAAACCGTTAGGTGCGAATGTATAGTATGAGACATACGTTAACACCTATTGGGTTCCTATCCGAGAAGTTGAGACACATTCACGATGTTTACTAGTACTACAGACCACGGGTACTCGATTGGAGTCATCACGATGTAGTTGCTACTCCGATCATCATGATGTTTATGGTACCAAATAGTAGTACTAGTCACGAGGTAGCACGCGTAGCATTGCTTCGGCATGCAATCGAGGATCTGGCCAATCCTGAATTTCTTTGAGTTTTGATGTTTTAGGCTTCACCATCTTTAGATGATTATTACATTGATAGCCTAGTGCCAGATGAGATGTATACATATATGCTGAAATCATTTATGATATTACTCTTTGATTTAGTTATTTGCATTATAGATTGATGATTTGATGATTTTATAGACTACTTGATGTTAATATGGAGTTGAGATGCATTTATATATTTATACCAATGAGACGCGGCATAAATAATTATGAAGAATCTTTTATTGATGAGTTTTACTGATGGATTAGATACGTATCTATATTCATACCGACGAGATGAGGTATGAATAAGGATGATGCTTCTTTTATAATTGGGTTTTAAATTTCCATGAATGATCCTTGGAATGTGCCAATGAGATAAGGCACGTCCATATGCGTTTTATTCTATGTATAAAGGATATGTACCTTTGATGTATTATTATATTGACTAGCACTTCTAAGAAGATAGTTGATTCATTTGAAGTCATTAAACATATTATTTTATACCGCCAATGATATGAGGCGAAAGCGATGTTTATCTTTAAAATTTTGCTCGCCGATGTTCCATTTGCTTAAGTGTCTGTTATGCCACTTAAGTATGACTTTATCATCATTATCTCTCCTACTTGCCAAGAATGCCAAGAAGAGATGTTGTCCTTTCTTATGATGTTGAAACCCTGTTTAGGGCATGACATCCTTTAGGAAAAAGGATACCATAGCTTTCACATAATTATCCTTATCGGTTATTCTGTTTAACTGATGATTTTAGCTAGCCTGACCCGTGTGTTTTCACTCGGGTCAGACCGATTTGTTTCAGGTATCATCTATTGGACTTAGCTTGAAGTTGATGTTGGATATCAGCTCTTCTTTCTCTTGAGTAGTTTCTATTCTTTCACATACTCTAATGTAGTTATATTTGATTTGATGTATATGGTGTGGTCGAGCACCACCTTTATTGTATTCATATTCTATTGTACTAAACATGTATCAGTGTATATGTATATATATGATGTTGGTTACTATTCAATGATGTGCTTTTCATTTAGTTATTGTATTTTGTTCTGATAGATCCATTAACCACCTATAGTTTTGGATTAAGCATTTACTGGGTATGTCAATCCATTTGAGATAGAAAAGAAAAATCATATTACATTTATCGACGTATTCAGTAAACGTTTAAGACAAAATTATAGATGGTCGCCCTTAACCAGCCTTATTCTCCACTTTAGTAGACAGAATTACTTGTTAATTCTCTTTGCTAAGGTGGGTCCAGGAGTGGGGTGTTACAAGGATCTTCACATACTCCCTCGAAAACAACTCCTCCCTGACGTAAAAGGTAAACCACTCGATCCTCATGCTCATTGTTTAGCTGGAAAACAACACAGAGTTGTTTTCTAAAGATCTTCTCAGCCCATAAGGAGAAAGAATATTCTAGACCTCATGCACACTGACGTGTGTTAGATGTCTGAGAGATCCATTGGTGGTGCTTTACATTTTGTCACCTTCATTGATGATCATTCAAGGAAAGTGTGGTTGCACCTGTTAAAACCAAAGGATCAAGTGTTTGATACCTTCAAAGAATTCCATGCTCTAGTGGAGCATGAGAATGGACGGAAGATCAAGTGTGTACGATCAGATAATGGAGGTGAGTATAGACGTACTTTTGAAGCCTATTGCAAGAAATATGGCATTAGGCTAGAGAAGACTCCACCCAAGACACCACAATTGAATGGGCTAGCTGAGAGAATGAACCGTACCATTGAATATAGAGTTCGTTGTGTGCTCTCTCATGCTAAGTTACCCAAATCATTTTTAGGAGAAGCTATAATGACCATGGTTGACATTGTCAACCTCACACCATCAGTTCCTTTGGATGGGGCCATCCCAAAGGAAGTTTGGACGGGCAAGAGGGCTTCATACAATTATTTCAAGGTGTTCGGATGCAGGGCATTTGTTCACATCCCTAAAGATGAGAGAGCTAAGCTTGATGCAAATACAAAGGAGCGTATTGACCTTTGTTCACCCAAGGATGAATTTGGGTACCGGCTCTGGGATCCAACTAACAAGAAGATTGTTTGTAGTAGAAACATTGTATTCTTCGAAGATCAAACAATTGAAGATATCAAGAATTTAGAGAGGCCAAGATTGAGAAGCAGTAAGAACACTGAACTTACTCTAGTTTGACATGAAGATAATAACACACAAGAAAGTAGTGAGGCTGAAGATCATGAAATTCATGATGAACCAGTTCAAAAAGAACCTCAATCTAGCACTCCAAATGCACTAGAGCCAAGACGATCCTCGAGGGACAGAAGATCGTCCACCCGATATAACACAGAGGAGTACGTCATGCTCACTGACGAAGGGGAGCCTCAAATCTATAAAGAAGCAATGAGTGATTGTCATAAAGAAGAATGGAGAATAGCCACGCAAGAAGAAATGCAATCCTTGCATGAGAGTAACACATATGAACTAGTGGAGCTGCCAAAAGGGAGAAAATCTTTAAAGAATAAGTTGGTGTATAGACCAAAGAGAACTGTTTAAAGCCTCGCTACAAAGCTAAATTAGTCATCAAAGGATTAGAATAAGAAAAAGGTATCGACTTTGAAGAGATATCCTCTTTCGTGGTTAAGATGTCATCCATCCGAGTTGTACTTGACCTAGCAGCTGTGCAAGGTTTAGAGATTGAGCAGCTCGATGTCAAGACGACATTTCTTCATGGTGGCCTAGAAGAAGAGATCTACATGGAGCAGCCTGAGGGATTCAAAGTTCCAGGTAAAGAAAATTTAGTACGCCACCTCACGAAGAGTCTATACGGGATTAAGTAAGCACCAAGACAATGGTACAAGAAGTTCGACGCGTTCACGTAAGAACATGATTTCAAAAAGATGGAAAGAGATCATTGTGTCTTCACAAAGAGGTATGTAAGTGGCGACTTTCTCATAATTCTGCTCTATGTTGATGATACGTTAATTATTGTTCAAGATCACATAAAGATAGCTGCTTTAAAGAAAGACCTAAGCAAGAACTTCGCCATAAAAAATTTGGGACTAGCTAAACAAATTCTTGGGATGAGAATAACTCGTGATATATCAAAAAGACTTTATAGCTATCCCAGGAAAGGTACATTGAGAAAGTGTTGGAAAGGTTCAACATGCACAAATGAAAGTCGGTTAACACTCCACTTGCCGGATACTTCAAGTTAAGTTCGAAGCAGAGTCCGACAAGTGAAAAAGACATGGAGGAAATGAAGAAGATACTCATTTGTAGTAGGCAGTCTCATGTATGCAATGATATGCACAAGACCAGATATCGCCTATGCAGTTGGCGTTGTTAGTCGCTTCTTGGATAACCCAGGGAATGAACAAGTGGTTGCAGTCAAATGGATCCTCCGATATCTACGTGGAACTTTCAAAAGAAGTTTATGCTTTGGAAAAGGAAAACTTGTATTAGAAGGATACACAGATGCAAACTTTGCCGATGACATTGATTCAAGGAAATCAACATCGGGATAGTTAACTACTTTTGTAAGGGGAGCTATTTCATAAGCAATCAAAGCTGCAAAAGTGTGTTGCATTATCCACTACAGAGGCAGAGTATATCGCAGCTATCGAAGCTTGCAAGGAGATGTTGTGGATAAAGAACTTATTGCATGAGTTGGGAATAAATCACGAAACGTATGTCTTGAAGTGGTTCGATCAAATTGCAATTTACTTGGCAAAGAATTCAACATTTCATTCCCGCACAAAGCACATAGATACAAGAGATCATTGGATCCGAGAAGTCCTCGAGGAAAAGAAAATACATCTTGACAAGGTTCACACAGATGAGAACTGGTCTGGCATGATGACCAAAGTAATAGTAACAAAGAAGTTTGAAGATTGCTGTCAAGGTGCCGATTTGCTACTACCAATTAAGTCGGGAGAGGGAGATTTGTTAGGATCCCTCCTTAATTGGAGAGTTTCTAGAAAATTCCAGATCTTTCTAGAGAAGTATAGAATTTTCTAAAAGGTTTCGGAGAACTCTCTACAAGCTTGTGGAAGAGTGTGGGACCCTCTGTAATATTCGAGAGATGTGTGGAGCCATCTGAAACCTTACAGAAAAGTATGGAAGGGTGTAAAAAGGAATGAAAGAGTGTAGAGATTCCTAAAGAGTGTGGAGCATTCTAGAGAATCAATCTCTACCCTTCAATAAAAGTAATCTCCACCACTCATTGTGGAGGTTGAGTGGTATAAATAGGGGTAGGAGCCTTCGTTCTTAATCATCAATCAATCAAAAAAATATCCAAGAATTATAAAAGAGAGCCTCTTTGAGAGAAAAAGAGAGACGGTTTGGGAAGTCTCTATCCTCAAGCTTGAGTGAGCCACCGAGTGTGGGTTGCTTTTGTAATCATATTCTTGTAATCCTATTATTCTTTGTTATGGTGAAAGAATCTCCATATTGAAGAATTATAAACTCTTGTGCTCCCATTACTACTTCCAATCTTAAAGTGTCTATCCTAACTTCACGAAGCGGGAAAGCCCGAGATTTCCCAACATAGAATTTCAACGGTGTTTTTTTAAAATTTCAAAAATACCTTCATCAATCAAAGAAATCTTACCGTCGGTTCATCTCCTTTCCAACCACCCATCAACAAAATTTTGCTACCAATTTTCTACCAATACCATAAACAAACTTGCTTCAAGTAAAAGTGGTGTTACTACTAATTTTTTTTCAGTTATAGCACATATTTGTCCATTAATTTTTTATTAAATAAAAATAAATATCTCCAATTATTAGATGCACATACGTGCGTTTTATACTAATGCATATAATTAAAGCCACTTTGGTTTAGACTTTTGTTTATATATTTGCAAAAATCTCCCAGAGCCTTTGTACTCGAGCCATTTGTTTCTATATTAGAACACGTTATTCATTGTTTTTTTAGGGACTCCCGGTTAAGTATCTAGCAATTTTTTGAGCATATTCTTGGATATATTTCAGAGCGTTTCCTCCTGATTTCCGAGCAGTATTTTAGTTTTCTTTCTGTCAGTTTTCCGAATAAAATTCAAAGTAGTCATGCCGCCGTCTTTTTCTGGAATATGAAAGGTTAACTTTTGAATATGAACATTCTGTGCACCATCAAAATATGGGTAAAATTATGGGTACAAGAGGTTGCATGCTACCGATCTCGTATATATAACACGTTATACTTCATATTTCTTGTGATGTTGGATTTATCCGTCCGACCTACGCATCCACAATACGAGCCGCACCTAACATAACATAAGATTTACCGACCAAGTTTGCTTTCACTATTAACAGAAGTAAACTTTAACTATAGGCTTTGGGCTCTCTTGTTTCTTAGTTTTTCAACTAGATTGAATGCTTTATTTGCTTGCTTGTTCATTCCTTTTTTTAAGCCTGAAATTGCACAAGGGTTACGCATCCCTAACTGTATACACTGTTTGCCTAGCCATTTTCTCCTATT
Source organism: Allium cepa (assembly GCA_030765085.1). Classification (NCBI taxonomy): domain Eukaryota; kingdom Viridiplantae; phylum Streptophyta; class Magnoliopsida; order Asparagales; family Amaryllidaceae; genus Allium; species Allium cepa. The sequence continues at coordinate 747,352,673 of CM060931.1, read as the reverse complement.
CAATAACAACTCTAGAGTGACTGCTTTGTGGCGAGTATTAGCTCAGTTTAATGCTTCTTTTTGTGCTTTTATTGGCTCTCTGGTATCTAGTGTTGTAGGTGACAAGACATGATGCTTCTGCCTTGCGTTTGTGATTTCATCTGGAAAGAATAAGCTATGTTTTGATTTTAGATGGTGGATTTTTGTCATATTTTATTGTTGCAATAATGTTCTAGTGTGTATTGTTTCAGGTTTCCAGTGAAAGAATGAACTTTTGTGACTGCCTTGTGCAGTTATAGTGTGCCATGATTCGGGTCCATTTTACCAATGGCGATCTCTTGTAGTTTTTAGTTTTATTGTAAGCTTCTTGTTTGAAGCTTTGTTAGCAAGTATTGTATGTGAGCTAGTCGTGTGAATTGTAATGTTCGTGTGCAGTTGTTAAGACATATAGGCTTGTCACCCGTTCCTCAATTTATAAAACGACGGACGGACGACTTTGAAAACCGATTTCCTTACAGAAAAAAGTAATGCTTAATTTAAGTAGAACCACAGATAACACTCAATTTGATATTTGGATAAATCAAACCCAAGACCTCTAGAATCGCAGGATAGAGATCTTATGTTAAAAAATTTGTTAGTGAGTTTTAATGATACCAATCATATGACAATGCTACTAATATTTCTATTAAATTATACTCATGTCTCTAGGTAAGAGAGAACACTATTACATCGCATTTGTAAAAGAGACAAACAAACTCAAGTAAAACTGCAGATATAACATATATGTAAACTGCAAAGAAGTGATGTCATGCTTATAAAACCAGTCGAAGCAATCAAATAGAGGACAACCTGTGTTGGCAAAAGAAAGGAAAGTGATAACAACTAACGAAACTGATTTTCAGATGCATTTATCGACACATTTAAATGCTACGTGCAACCGCTGCTCATTTATTAAAACTAAACGTAGAGTGGAAAAAAAAAAAAAAAAAAAAAGAAAAAGAAAAAAAACAACCCTTCTGCTCTATCCCGCCAATAATTAGTAAAATTTGGATGATTTTTTTGTGTGGTCGATTTGTTTCTTTTTGCTTCTTTTCCTCCAACGCGGTATGAAACACTTGAAAAAATCTACTCGTTGTCGTTTCTCTTTAGCTCTTGTCGTTCCACTTCAACTTTTCCTCAAACCCCGTACTTCTCAAGCAACAATTTCAGCCTCCATCCACGGCTTCTCACCTCCAGCTCAAGTGAAGGTAATCCGAAAATAAATTTTATTTTGAGTTTGTTATTTTGAGTATGTGTAATGGCTTTTGAGGTTGTTGCTTGAATTCATCACATGAATTGAATTCAGTTTACATAAAAATTAAAATTAAAAATTAGGTATTTTTCTTTCGTTGAGATTCGAAATTAGAAGTACCCTTTCAAAGATATTTGAGATTTCTTCATTTCATAAGCATTTGCAAGATATATTTGTGATTTCTTTACTTAAGTGATTCTTTGTTTCGGTTGAAGAAGCAGTGGTTTTTGGATTTTATTATTGACTGCATATAAGAGTAAGTACATATTCACAATTAGATTCTATTTCTTATATTGCTTGTATATTTAAAATAACGTGATATACCAATGACATGATTGGATTAGTGGGTATTTTATGATTTTCAGTTCTGGTCTCTGTTTAATGAATTGCTAGTTATAAAGCATATAGCTCTAGAACAAGACTAGTTTGTCTTTTTTATAGGGTACATATCATAAGTGCCTATTCAGTATGACTTTGTATTATGTGCATCTTCTTTTGCTCTTTAGTCATTACAATTTGAATGTAATATGTGGTTAAAATTTATTTTTGATATTTCAAGTATAGTTTTTACATGATGTACTGTAGTAATGTATGGGTGTGATGCATAAGCAATATTTGTTTAGTACAGTAATTATCAGATGTTTTCTCAAAGAAAATGATTAAACTAAGATTTATTCGCTACACACACATCTCTGCTTAATATGGTAAAATCTATTTTTGCACCAAGTTTTAAACCATGCTCAAGATCATGATTAGTTTGGTCCATTAATTCTTTCTTCTTTTATTATTGTATTTTGAAGTTGAAATGTGAAAGAAATGAAACACAGATGGAAGAAATATAGTACAAGGAATGCTATTTTTCACATAATGTAGCTGTAGTTTATTAAAAAATATGAAGAGGCAGACAAAATTGATATTAAATGCACATACTTATCTACGGCACGCCTGCAGTGCATTGCTCATATGTCATATTTGAAAATTGATAACATGCTTACTATATATAGCATCCTTAAGCAAAACACTTCATTTCAATTTAAATTTTTGTGTTTATAGTTTGAGTGCACGTATATGTGTTTGTGTTGTTGTTAGCTTCTGATAGTTTTGCACTTGCTAAAAAAGTTCTAATTTCATATGATTATACAATAACGTTGGGTTTCCAGCATTTGACTTTAGGGCCAACCGAAGTGTTCGTCGGGGAGGCTGATTGACTAACATTATCCAATAGGAGAGAGTGGTCTGACAAGACAGTGGGGGTGTAAATCAACTACCATACCGTAGGAGACGTCGGAGAATGGGGGCATAGAGAGGGACAAGCTGTAGTTAAAAGTGGGGCGGAATTTGGTGATACAGTAGCGGGTAGGTCAGGGCTAAAAATAACTGATGGACTGCAAGAACTAACAGGAGATACGATGTCGAATCTGTAGTATTGCAAAAGGGAACTATACACATTGTGTGAACTGCGATATCATTGTGAACTTGCAAGTTTTGAACTGCAAAAGAGGAGATAGTTACAAGACACTTACTTGTGCATTGATCATTGTTGGAAACATGCGCAGCCAGACATTCAAAAGCAACAACAGCCACCTTCAGATCACTACAAGATCTTGACTGCATAAGACCATTCCAAATGGCTTTTAGGCTGCAGATTGAAATGCCTAAGTTAGGAGTATCATCATCCAAGAGGTTGTCTTTAGCATCTCAGTAATCGACTAGCTTAATGGGTTGACCTCTAGGCTAACGTCTATCGGAGGAAGCGTCAGTTCAACTAAAACAGGCTGCATATCATTTTGTAAAACATCAAAGGTGTTAGAGACCGGAATGTTGATGGTGTCAGAGGAGGGGCGACGTCAATTGTAAGAGGTGGGGTGAGGCCAGCATGAGGTGTCAGAAATTCTTTACTGTTCGATCTATTAATGATGAACAATTCTAAGTAATAGCCCAAGCATCACCAATACCGAATATTTCACAAACAAAGCTTAATATGATTTTTTTTTAAAATGGCGTATCTTAATTAACAGCGGAAGATGTAATGACTGTTATCTTCTTCTTCTGACTTCTAATAATTATTCTTCTTCTTAGAATTCGGTTTCTCTCTCTAACCTTATTTCTTTATATGTTTCTAGATGAAGAAAAATACATCTATCAGCCAGGAGAGAAAGGACCCAATCCTTTATATAATATTTAACTCTAAATCTGGTACGTCCATCATATACCAATTCAACGCTTAAGATTAATCAGAGACCTAATGTTCTAATTATAGAACGGTCTATTTATGACTTAATTAATCGGGTCACATTAAGATTAGAAACTGCATAACGTTAAAGGTAAATGAAACGTTCTATTTATGACCTGATTAATAGGGTCATATTAATATTAGAAAACGCATAACGTTAAAGGTAAATGAAACGTTCTGTTTATGACCTAATTAATATGGTCATATTAAGATTGCAAACTGCATAACGTTAAAAGTAAATGAAACGATTGCAGTTTCTAATAGCAGTTTTCTAATATTCTCCCACTTGACCCGATTATTCATAATATCAAGTGTTGAACATCTACTATGATAAATTGCTGAGAGCTATGGCGGTTGTGCATTATTAATTCAATGCATTCCCTTCCATATACTACAATACCAGTAATCCATCATATTATGATGTTCAACACTTGATATTATGAATAATCAGGTTAAGTGGGAGAATGTTAGAAAACTGCTATTAGAAACTGCAATCGTTTCTTTAACTTTTAACGTTATGCAGTTTATAATCTTCATATGACCATATTAATTAGGTCATAAACAGAACGTTTCATTTACATTTGACGTTATGCAGTTTCTAATCTTAATATGACCCTATTAATTAGGTCATAAATAGAACGTTTCATTTACCTTTAACGTTATGCAGTTTCTAATCTTAATGTGATCCGATTAATTAAGTCATAAATAGACCGTTCTATAATTAGAGCATTAGGTCTCTGACTAATCTTAAGCGTTGAATTGGTATATGATGGACGTACCAGATTTAGAGTTAAATGTTATATAAAGGATTGGGTCCTCTCTCCTGGCAAATAGATGTATTCTTCTCCATCAAAAAACATATAAAGAAATATGGTTAAAGAGAGAAACTGATTTATGAGAAGAAGAGTAATTATCGGAAGAAGATGACAGTCATTACATCTTCCGCTGTTAATCAAGGTAGGTCATCTTAAACAAAAAAAACTGGCGTCACTAATGTTAGAACCTGAGAACTTACCCAAAAGGGAAGTCTTGTTTTATAACTAGTTGACATGATGATGTTTAATAGATATCTTGATTAAACAAATATTGATCATCCAAAGATGCCAATTTTATTTAATTGAATATATTTATTACTTATGTTTTGGTATTTAATTATGTTAAGTATAAGATAGTATCTACCCAAAGGAGTGCTATATTATACTATTATGTACATATCTGAATCACGTTAGCTATGAACTTATAGTTATTTCAATTTTTTTGTATTAATATAACCGACAATTTCTATCAATAATCATCATGTCACTTATGCACTAAATGATTATTCTGATTTTGACCACTTTGGTGACTAACAAAATCATAAATCTCATGTGCATAATTGACTTATAACACATACTTGATTAAACGTCATGAGTAAAGCATAGAACAGATCAATTGCAATGATAGGAAATATTCAGTTATTGACTGTTGCTCTGATACTAAATGTCAGAAATTCTTTATTATTCGATCTTTCATGGTTAATGATGAACAATTCAAGTAATAGCTCAAGAATCACCAATATCGAATATTTCACAAGCAAAGCTTAATATGTTTTTTTGTTTTTTATTTAAGATGACGTACCTTGATTAACAGCGGAAGATGTAATGGTTGTCATCTTCTTCTTCTGACTTCTAATAATTACTCTTCTTCTCAAAATTCGGTTTCTCTCTCTAATTCTATTTCTTTATATGTTTCTTGATGGAGAAGAATACATCTATCTGCTAGGAGAGAGAGGACCCAATCCTTTATATAACATTTAACTCTAAATCTGGTACCTCCATCATATACCAATTCAACGCTTCAGATTAGTCACAGACCTAACGTTCTAATTATAGAATAATCTATTTATGACTTAATTAATCGGATCACATTAAGATTAGAAACTACATAACGTTAAAGGTAAATGAAATGTTCTATTTATGACATAATCAATAAGGTCATATTAAGATTAGAAACTGCATAACGTTAAAGGTAAATGAAACGTTCTATTTATGACCTAATTAATATGGTCATATTAACATTAGAAACTGCATAACGTTAAAAGTAAATGAAACGATTGCAGTTTCTAATAGCAGTTTTCTAACATGAGGAAGCAGATCCATGGTGATGGAGGATCGACAATTGGTGCTCGAGACAACTTTCCACGATTGTTTTCATTAAATATAACACAGTGTTAAGGACAAGATAATGTACAAATTATAATAAAGCTCTAATGAGTAAAGAAGAGCTTATGGAAAAAAACAAATATATGAAAATGTTGAGAATTTTTTCTATTCCAGTCAAAGATAATTTTGTTTAGAAAGAAACAGACTTGTTTTTATAAAATCAATAAGGAAAGGTTACAAAATTTTTGTAGATCAGTCCATTATTTTAATTCTAGTTTTGCATATTATGATGAGAATAACTGCGATATATAGGATCAAATACATTTTTATTAATAAAATTTTCGTGGCCTCTTGTTACATTGTCTGTAAATAAGTTCGAATACTCTTATTATCATCAAAACTCATTTTTATATAATATTTAAGTTGAGATGCATATGCACATATATCACAACTTTGTATGGAAATTTATATGTTAAACTCCAAAATCAAAAATATAATAGAGAGAATTAGGAAAAAGGACAAACTTTGAGGAAAAAAATTAGGCCGAAGGGCACCAAGTTTCATTTTCAGACTGAAGAACAAATGCTAGTTATAATTAGCATTATATTCAACTTTTACGCTATACAAAATACTAGTTATATATATCTAGCATTATATTTAGTTTTATGCTATAGAAAATGCTAGTTATAGCTAGTATTGTCCTTCAGCCTAAAGAAAACAAATTTAGTGTCCTTTAGCCTAAATTTTTTTCTAAGTTTGTCTTTGTGCCTAGCAATTGTGAGGACAGGTTATTATAACTGTTCATGATTGATTGTTGAACTCTGATTTATGTATATATATACAGTTTCTGTTTTGTAAAGATCATTGATATGATATTATATTTTTTCCACTGCGATGTGAGATTCTGTATTGCTTTCCTGAGAATAATATATCTAACTAGAAATTAGTCCCCAGCGGCCCAGCATCATTTTTGATGGATATGTGCACCAACACACCATCCAAGTATCATGGTATTTATAACCTTAATTATAGCTTAATACACTCTTCTATAGATGATAGCTGGCTTCGTTTAGCAAGTAGTTATTTTATCCTTTACTGTTAATATCCTATGTCCAGCAGCCCAGCATCATTTTTGATGGATATGTGCACCAACACACCATCCAAGTATCATGGTATTTATAACCTTAATTATAGCTTAATACACTCTTCTATAGATGATAGCTGGCTTCGTTTAGCAAGTAGTTATTTTATCCTTTACTGTTAATATCCTATGTCGTTGTACAAATTTTGAGCATAATGGATCCATTTGACATGTTTGAGAATCAAATTGGGAATTTTCATTGTACATACAAAAAACAGCAAGAATGAACATGAATTAGATATGTATGCTTAAATATCTAAATTTGTCATTTAGTCTCCTGTACTTGGAGGTTTATTAACATTGGATTCTGCTTGAAGTATTTGTTACAGAACTCGGACATGAGAATTCAATCTCACACTAAAAGCTATATAAAAAGATATAGAACGCATTTTGCACAATCATGTGGATTTGATCTGTAATTTAGTGCCATATTGGTGTTCCATAACAGAAAAATAAGAGCATACTGGAAGGGTCGCTTCTTCGAGAAAAATTACTTAAGCAGTAAAGCAAGCTGAGGAAGTTCAAAAAATTTGAATTTTGAAAATCCTTCATGCATTAAAGACCATTTGGCCCTTAAACATAAATTAATTTTATGGAAGATGATTGTATTCTGGCTGATAATCAAATGCAAAGATTTTAGACTGAGTTCAAATCAATTGGTCCATTACAATAGATGATTGAGATATTTAGTGTTTGACATGTCAAATTGCACCAATTTATCTAGAGTTCATGTGAACCAGTGAAGTGCTATATTGTTCTGATGTACATTGACCGTTTATATCTAGTTTTGTTAGAATTCAAAATCAACCTATGATGACATCTGATTTGCATTTGACTTTTCATTCCGTTCATGGTTTAATTATGTATTCATGGCACAGATTCATATTATAAAAGCAATGCAGGAACCACAAATTGCATGTCACATACTAAATGTGGAGCTAAAAACAATGGAGATTTTCAGGCTTATAATGAAGAAGCCACCTGAAAAGGAAACCAAACTGCAAGGGGAGAAAGACTCAATGTGGAGCTAAAGACAATGTGTAGCTCAAGTGGTTTTGCGTTAAACTTCCACTGAAGATTTTCGGAGTTTGATTCTTAAGAAACACACTTTTCAAGAATTGTTAAGTCATACGCACACACCTACACCTAGAGACAAACTTTGTCAAAACCAATCAAATTAAAATATCAACATTCAAAATGGTGCCTCTTCTTTTTGAAAAAAAAAATGATCGTTACCTCTTCTCAAAAATTCTATTTTTCAAAATATAACCATTGCCTCTTTTCAAATATAATATCTCTCTTTTTCAAAGTATGATTGTTACCTCTTTCTAAATTGAATTTTTTTTTAAAATTTGAAATATGGCCGTTGTAGGTTTCCTCAATTGATATATCTCTCCGTCGATACAAAAAGCTTCTCATCTCAGAGATCAGAGCAATAGACACCGAAACATCAAATACATTCTTCTCTAAACTATACTCTCTCATACACTCTGAATCTCCGACCTCTTGCAAAAATCTCAAGCTCCTTATTATACCACAATATCTAAGTCCCATAACCTCGTACTCATCTTCCATATTTATTAGAGTGGTTATAGGAATTTGTAAAAGGCATAAACTGATAAATCTGTAAAGTTGAAGAAAAAGCTAAGTCGGAGTTATAACTGTTATTTACATAGGAAGTCCCGTGTTACGTCACAGGAGTCGTCGAAGTCCTATTCCGAAAGTTCATACGGCGTCTGTACGATACACATTCCTCCTGGTTAACTGAGAGCTAGGGAGAAAATTCGAATGGAAAGCTTCAGGCTTGGATGTAGGATTAGTGTCTGAACCAGCATAAATTCTGGTATGATCTCTACTTCACTGCACCTTCTGTTATTAATTATTATGCTCTTCGCTTCTTGTAATCTTATGCAAAAGTAAAATAAGAGAAAATTCTGTAAATCACATCTTCTTACTATAAAACCAAACCAAACCCAGGAGAACCCGGCGGCCGGTAAACTCCGAAAGTGGGTATAGTAAAGCTGCCCGCTGATCCAAGCCTCCATACCCCCGGGCAAATTTATATAGGGTAGGGAAGCGCATGGTAGGAATCGAACCTGGGTCAAGAGTTAGGCTTTCAGATTTAACTCATTTTCGAGCTAGGCTTTCAATTATAACATGCGTAGGTGCCGAGAGTTAAATTTAACATACTTATGAGTCGTTCGCTCAAATTTAACCCTCTTAAGTGCTGGACTTTCAAATATAACCCGTTTAGGAGCTAACCATCAGAGATAACCTACTAAGAGCTTGGTCCTCTAAGATTTTATTTGTGAGTGAAAGGCAGTCAGCTCACAGTAGGAGTTTTCATCACTTCTTTCTGAACCAATAATTGGTTTTATGTTCGATGCATCAACTTCTATGACTAGTTAATTTAAACTACTTATCGCTTCATGGGAATATGGCCTTCAGTTTTAATTTTCTCCAATCCTACCACCTTAAACATAAGGACTAACCAGTGTTATGTTTATGACCGATGATGGCCTAGAAGGCACCATATGGTTAAGACCTTTAATGATTTATCTCCCCATTAGGAGTATTCTAGACCTAATGAGATGACTCCTTATATGTAGACTACTGGGTGTGACGCCCCACCTCGATACCCACGCTAGCCAAGAACACTCCGGAGTAGTGCTGTCAACTAGCACGGAGAATAAGGCTGTTGAGGAGCGACCATCCATGTAATTGCTTATCACACGGTGGCTATAAATAATCTTCGGAAACAAACATAGAAATAATCATATCACAAATCAGTCACGGATATCCATATCACAAAGGCGGAAGAAGATATGAATATATAACTAACACATGAAAGTGTACATCAGAGTAGTGGTCAATAAGATCCACGATAATACAAAAGAATAGCAACACGTGCTATACAAAAGAATACAACTATGAGTCTATATCTCAAGTGTATACAACAAAAACTGCTAATCTAAACAGTTAGCCAAAAGTCAGAGTGATGAATCCCTGGGAAGAAGTCAAGCAGAAGCACCTGTAACATCTCGGTCTGACCCGAGTATTATTTAAGAAAATAATAAACGGATCAGTCTAGCTATAAATATCAGATGACATGATATAACATAAAAGATATGGCATAAACATAAACATCCATAACGACATACCACTATAAGTATGTAAATAATGATCAACAGAAGATCAATCAATAAGAGATAATCAATATCACAAGAATCTTCTCAAAGATTCGAAGAGGGCATCATACCCTAAACTTGTACTCATAACAAGTCAATGACATAAATTCCAGAAATCAACACGAGAAATCCAGAAATCATAAAAAGGGAAAGAGGCCTATCACATGACGGTCCGAAGACCAAGGGGAGCTACCCCACATGTGTGAATGGAATCACACAGATTGAGGTCAAGACTAACCAAAAAGCAGAAAGGTATGTGTGAATGGAATCACACAAGTGGTGTCTAGTCTAACCTTGCAATGAAAGAGACATCGCGCAATTGCTAGTCTAATTCATAAAGCGATCATCAAGATCAACGAGAAGTGTCAATTACACTAAGCTAGTAAATATAGAAGTTTAGCTTCATGTCCCATAACCACTTGCTTAACTTAAATATTTACGAACAAACTGTAAATCTTCACTAATAAAATTGTCACAAGAGGTTCAATCGAACAAGTCCAAGAATTAACCGACGAAGTGAACGCAAACGTTTCATACCATTTGTTTTACTAAGTCGTTTAATTAGATTTCTCATCCGAGTGAGGTAAAGGCTTGTATATACTAATAGATTGGAAAACGGTTTAAGAAAAAAGCTTTGTTATTAAAAATAGAGTTGAAATTGTTTGTTAAAAGAGTTTTGATATTTACTACTAGTATTGAAACCTTTATATTATAAAGTGACAAAACACATAAGCAAGTGTAGAAACAATCAGTTACAAAGATCGCATACGGGGATGCGAATAAAATCCAAGGAAATCAGCTCAATGTTTTTTAGATAAGATCCCCTACGGAGGGGGGGTCCAGGGGGGGTGGCAACCCCCCAAGGTGGGGGTGCGGGGGCAACGCCACCGCTTACGGGGTTCGACCTGCCCGGTCAGGTCGCGGGGGTCCAGGGGGCAGCGCCCACGGCGGGGTGCGGGGCAGTGCCCCGACAAAACGGTACGACCTAAGTGAAGGCAAGAGGCCTACAACCTAAAGAAAAATGAGGTCAAACGACCTAAGGGTGCACGCGACCTAACACAATGGCTGAGCGACCTAACACAATGGCTGAGCGACCTAACTAAGTGCGCGACCTAGTGGGTAAGGAGGTCGAGCGACCTAAAGTTCTTTGCGACCTAACGGGGTAGAGGGGACACCGACCTAAAGGTACGCGACCTAAGAAAGCACGCGACCTATCGGCAACAAGAATCGAGCGACCTAACTTTGCCGCGACCTATAAATATCACGACCTAAGGCCACAACGACCTAAGAAATAAAGGGGAGCGACCCAAAAGAGGAAGGGTTTAACGACCTAAGCAGTGAAGAGGCCAAGCGACCTAGGTGGTCAGGCGACCTAAGGTCTTACGACCTAACGACCTACGGTCTAAAGGCCACGCGACCTAGAGGATCTGCGAGCTAACGAGGCCGACCTAAGGTGCAAGCGACCTAAGGGACAACGGCCTAAAGTATGGTACGCGACCAAAAGGATGGCGCGACCTAAGGTGAGAGCAGGTCGAGTGACTTACGGTGATGCGCGACCTAAGACACACGCGACTTACGACCTAAGGAAAGCAGGCGACCTAACTCCACTCACAAGGCCTAATGCCCTAAGAGTTAAACGACCTACGACCTACGCCACCAACTCACGAGCGACCTAAGTACTAGGTCGTGAACGACCTAACTCCGAACACACGAAAAGTGGTCAGAACGATCTACGAGCTATCTCGTATGCGACCTACGACCTAAGTCCCACACGACCTAACTCCGAACGACCTAAAAATGGCCAGAACGACCTACATGCAGAAATTTCGCCAAAACGCCAAAAATCGGAGTTTTTCGCCAATCCAATCCAAACCAAAAGCAAATATTCATGCTAAAGTGATAGGGAATCATTCCCAACAACCCAAGATAGTTATAGACAAGAATGTGAGTTAAAAATCTCACCTTTGCACTAAAGTTTATGAAGATGAAGCTTGAAAGCAAGGAGAAGCAATCCAAAGCTTGAATCCAATATCTTCTACTTGAATTTGGAGTTGAATGTTGGATTTGCAATAGAATTTGTGCTTGGAGTTTTAATTTTCCATTCCCTCCACCATTAATGCCAAAGCTTGATTAGTTAGGAAATTTATGAAGAGTGAGGAGAAGATGGTTGGAACTTGGGCTTAATAGGCTAAACTAACCCAAAGTCCAAAGCGGGAAAAGTTAGTGAAATTTCACTAACTCCAAACCTATCGATGTTTATACTTAAAAAGTTGTAAACGACATTTCGAACTCAATGGAAGTGGTCTCGAGTCCTAATTTGACCGTTTGCAAAAAGTAGCTTTTCGGACCAAAATCCGATTAACGAGTTAATATTTAAATAAAATATTTAAATACAAACTCGATATATATGCGGGTTGTTACACTGGGGGAGTTTTCTCTCCTAACAAGTGTGCTTAGAAGGATGTTTGTTCCTTAGACAATAATCCTGCAGGTTTAAAGCTTATTCCCTACCTTCGAGTAGAGCCTTAGGGAGCGTCTCCCTTGTAGCAGGCTATTTCGACTAGTTTTAGTCCATGAAACTCTAACCAGTTACCATATGCATCTTGTTAATTGGTTATACTAAAGTGATTAGATTTATTTCTGTTGCAATATTTTAATATGTAAAATAAAATGCGTTGTGCTATTTTATTGCAAAGCATGATTAAATTGAACAAAATTCGAATTAAAGTTAGAAAGCTTAAGGATATAATTGTCATGATTTTAATGTGTAGATGCCCGGACAATTCTAATTTGTTGATGGGCCAAATTAGCAAATGCTATAAAAAAAAAGGTTATGGTCTTCAAAATAAATAAACTCTAGTTATTATCCTAATTTCTTCGTAGAAAATAATTTAGATATAGGGTTTATTCAATTTGGAAGATAAGATCCAACTCTTATCTTTTAGTCTGTCACTTTCTCTTAATTAGTTCATGAAAGCAACAACTATGGATTCAGATCTAATATAAAATCTAGAATTGGTGTCAATATGGAAAATCACACCATAATTACTTTTCTAATCAACAGCTATGGATTCATGTATGACTTTCACTAATTCATTTACTTTCCTCTAATTTCTTCTCAATTAAATCAATATGAGTCACCTATTCAAATCTAAGGTTTCATGATTAATCTATTTCAAAGTATATTAAGATCATAACAAGTGGTATCAAAGCCATCCATCATTGATTTCATTGGAAAAAGATATATGCATTTTTTATGAGTAAGTTTTGAATTGAACTACATTTAGAAGTCAATGAATTTGTGCAATTTCTTACTCAAGTTTCAGATCTATTTGATCTAAGTATCAAGAATTTTTTGGTAATGATTTTGGATTTGGTTTGGTAACAATTTTTGTATATTTTAAATTGATTTATGAAACTATTTTGGCGTCGAAAGACAAAAAGACCTAAATGACATGTATGTTGTTTATGAAATAGATAGAATTTTGAAATTGTTAAATTTTTTGGTAGATAATCTAAATTCCTCTAAATTTTGAAACAAATTATGTTGGTTAATGCATCCACATGTTTATTATTATATATTTTGTAAATAAGTTATGAATTTTAACGTGAGGAATACTTTGGATTGGATATGTACATTCATTTTTTCATTGTTCATTAATGTTTGGATATATATATATATATATATATATATAATTTAGAACCATTTATGCAAGAAATATAAATCCGATTCTATGATTATTTTACCTTACTTAACTTTTAATTAAGTAATATATATATATATATATATATATATATATATGTATATAAAAGGTATTTAAGTTATTTCAAAAAATTTGGTTAATTAGAAATAAAGTATGCTCCTTTTAGGTGTTTGTGTTCATCTTATTATTAAGCAATATAGTACCTAGAAATAAATTTTAATATGACACTAGTTTACGTTTTAGACCACAAAAAGGTCAATTGCATTTCTTTTTATCATAAATGCATTAAATGTCGTTGTTATGATAATAAAATAATTAATTTATTACCATAAAATCACTTAATACATCAGTTACAATAAATTTAATGATGCAGCATGTTTGTATTTGAAATAAAAGAAGACATATGGTTTATTATTTGATGCATTTATGTTTGATAGTTACAGACATTTTATATGTATAACCCATGCTCATTGAAAATATGTTTCACTTTCATACTTCCATTTTCGTATTTGGAATAATAAACTAAATATGTTTGTATTTGGAATATAAAAAAAGAGCAATAATTTTCATATTTTGCCAAAATACATGGTAACTGACCATAATTAAGCATTTAAACAATAAACTAAAGATAAAGTGACAATCGCATTCTGTATAGCTATGTTATGGTTCAGATATACATCAAAGCTACTACACTCATCTATGTTATTTAGTACGACATTTACTATGTCATTTATATAACTTAATGTGCAATTTAATTATGGCATTTATACATGATATTTGTTATGTGATTTATTAGGATGTGTTGTATCATATTTACTTAGAGAATGTTATGGATATAATCACTTACTTAAAGAAAAAGATTATAATAGCTATGAGTAAAACATTTTATTTCATGGTTATAATTTTAAGATTTTCAAGTGTCATATAGACTTAATGTTTTTTTGGAGTGTTTTATATCACTCGAAATATATTGTACATACACTAAGAGATAAATTCAAATATATTTTTTGTTACCTCTTTGCAAACTAATTGTAAATATCCTACATTTTAAATGAACTAATTGAAATAACGTGTCATCAAAGTGAACTCTTTTATTTTAGCTGTTTATGAAAATATTTGATATTTGTGTGTATTTATTCATGTAGATATTAGTCGGCACAATGGAAGACTAATATTTGGTCGAATCAATTGCACATGTGTGATGATAAATATGTGGGAATTATAAGGTTTCACAAGGTAATAAATTAATCGACTCAGAGGAAGATTATTACTTGACTTGAATTTATTGTCAATGTTTGACATTACAATAAGAGTACCAATTATAGTTAATATAACTGTCTAAAGACTTGATATTAATGTTGTATTAGGTATCTGGAGAAGAGACTTGCCAATTTTTGAATTTACTTTGGCTTATATTTGAATATGAGCATGTACGGTCAATCTTTATTTTTTTTTCAATTTTCAACCAATTTGACTAAAGTGTCTGCCAATTTTGATAATACTCTCATCTTTTTGGGGACTAAATCTAAAATTTAGTAAGAGAACATGTTGTTTGATTTTGACTTCGTGGATCTAGATCTTGCAATTATGGGGGTCCCAACCACCACTATTACAGTTGAATGTTCTAGTAATATTATGAAAAACATTAAGAGGTGAGGTAATTCAAATATCAAGAGTCAAAGGATCATAAGGTAAAATATTTATAAAGCTTTCAAGGATGTGGTATCCATAGGAATAACCAATTTTAAAAAGTTCTTTACTAAGAATGAAAAACATTTTGTCAAAACGATAAAGGGAAACAAGCACGCTTTATAGTGTTTGATTCTATAAAGTCAAAATAAAGGAAACATAAATGAGTACTATATGAAAAATATCGTTTAAAAGGTTAAAACACTCAGGTTATTGTTAATTTTTTTAGTACTCTCTTTTTCACAGTATAATAATTTTAAGATTATTATCATTTAAGAGGAAAATGACTTCTTATTAAGCTCATTTAGCATTGTGGTAAGAAGAAGGGAGGTTGAAGCATGTAAGATAAAAGTAACATACATTGTAAATAAATGTATAAATGAGGATAAAAAGATCACTAAGGATCTAGAAGAAAAGAAATAACATATAAATATATTTATATTAATTCTTTCTTTAATGAGATAGACATATAAAGTGAAGTATACTAGATATTTTAAGTTATTATTGAGATTTCATTTATATTATTTGGATTTATTTGATATTTTTGTTATGCTGTCATTTAGAAAGATTTTAGTTTTCTATTTCTAATATGAACAAATTAAGTTATTATTATTTATTTAGAAATAATAAGATTGATTTATGAATAAATTCGAACATAGTTGGGATTAAAGCTCCTAATGTATAAATAAACACACACATACACTTATATGCAGTGCCTTTTATAATGAAGTCTCAAATTTTGATATGGTGATTAATATGATTATTTGTTCAGCTTACTCAATAATTCAAGATTGATGCACTAAAGATAGAAAATACGTTATTGATATTCTAAGCAACTTAAAAGCTACTAGTTTTTTTTCGAAATGGTACTTAGATACAACATGTCACTGAGACAACATAACACAAATCACATGTCAATATAAGTTCGAATCATACTACGCAAGTTTCGAACTTGTGACCCCATGCACCAAAGCCGAATCACTTAACCATTGGGACAATGATGCTTGTCAAAAGCTACTACTTTTATAAATCCATAGCAAGGAAAAAAAAGTTTAAGACTACGATTTTTGAGGATGTTGAGTTTGAAGGAAGAAATAAAGTATGAATCATTGTTTTTAAAGAAGACTGTTATCTTTGATTCAATTACCGTTATTTCTTTGGATAATGTATAGGATTTTTTTCATTTCACTAACAAGAAGTAAAGTAGGAACCATAGTAAGACAATGTTAAGCAAATTTTCTTCAAGTTAAGTTAATGTTTCAAGAAAACAAACTTAATAACCTCAAAGTGCAAGGTTGCCAAGGAATTCTACTTGAAAAGGAAGAAACAGTATTCCGAATGA
This sequence comes from Allium cepa, assembly GCA_030765085.1. NCBI lineage: Eukaryota > Viridiplantae > Streptophyta > Magnoliopsida > Asparagales > Amaryllidaceae > Allium > Allium cepa. The sequence goes on along the minus strand of CM060931.1, from coordinate 747,335,965 downwards.
CTGTGTGGTATATCTCCATAAAGATAAATAATAGATTTGTGAAGATGATTTTAAGGACATACATCAATCCATACAAAGTAATAGTTTGAAATATGGATTTAAGTTATGAATATATAATGTAAACTTAAAAAAAAATAAAGTTTAAGATTTTTCCCCTAACTTAAGTAATAAGATCATTGTTTATGAATAACTATTCAAAACAAAAAGGGAATAAGTGGGTAATGGAAAGGTATAAGGTTCTTTTATAGAAAAGACTATTCTTAAAAGAAAAATAATTCTTTTAAAGAAACTCTCTTCGTTTTTAGTAAAAGGCTATTTAGATTCACTTCAGGGAATGTTGCATATTGTAATTTTGAGCAACATATGATAAATATTAAAGTCGAGTTTCTCAATAGAGACATTAGTGAAACAACTTAAGGAACCCATTTATGCATTACTATTTTGTGTTAGGTTTTCAAATACACCATTATTATTTATAGGGTAATATTTGGATTATCACAAAAGGGCTAGGTAGGTAAGTGTTTAAAAATGTTTCGTATACAAACTGCGAATCGGTTGATTCTCTTTTGCCAAAAGAGACAAGTGTTGCCTTATATAGTAATATAAGAACATCCTTGAAACTAAAGAACCGCAAAAGATTCCTTATGCATTTGTGGTTTGGATTCTAGTGCATACTAAGGCATATACACATATGTATATTGCCTGTATTATTTGGCATATATCTTACGAACATTGAAAGTGGATCACTGGTTAGTAACCAAAATGGTTATGAGGTATCTTTAAGGAACAAAATGATTATATGTTCATAGATATAGGACTGGTTGGAGATCATAAAGTATTATATTTCAAATATTTTGGATGCCCACAGAACAAAAGATCCACTTTTGATAATAATAATTTTTTGGTGGAGTTATATAAGTAAAGTTGTCATACAGACATTTGTAGCCTCCATTGCTATGGAATTGGTGTTTATTTTCTTGTATGAGGCATCCAACGATGAAAAATAATTGCAAAACTTTGTCACATTGTTGTGAAATATTAAAAAAGAAATAGAAAGACAACTAAAGTAATATTGTGATAATAAACAACAGATTATTTTTCAATAAAGGAAGAGTGCAAAATAGATTGTAATTCGTAGAGCATATTATGACAAACTCCATTATAACGGATCCACTTACGAAAGGATTACCATGCAAGATCTCTCATGAACATATTGCTCAATTGGTATAACTTTTATGCAAGAATATTTTGATTTAGAGAGAGTCTGTAGTTGGCATAGTAATATAACACATTGCTCTATACTTTAGTTACAAATAGATTAAGTATTTTTTGATCAGAAATAAAGTAATAAAGCTATCGTCGCACTCCATGAAGTTCAAATATTGAACTTTTTTTTTCAATCTCACTAAAGTTGGACCAGCTGAAAATAGACATGTATTGATCACTGCTCATGTAATTTCTCTGTTACATATCTATGATTAATCTATCTTTAGTATATGTGATCATTGATGTGTGTAGTTACATTAAAGATAATGAAAGCTACATTTATTATCTACCTGCATAGTTAATAAACAAGATGGTTTTGAAACACTTTACGTTATAAAATAACAAATTTTGGAGCTCATAAGTTATATACATTTATAAGGATATTACATATGTGACCCGGGGGAGATTGTTGGAATATTTCAATAATTTGGGCCACATATGTAAAATAAAATGTGTTGTGCTATTTTGATGTAAAGCATGATTAAAGTGATCAAATTTTGAATTAAAGTTAAAAGACTTAATGATATAATTGTCGTGGTTTTAATATGTAGATACCAGGGAAATTCTAATTTGTTGAAGAGCTAAATTAGAATGTCAACATTATGAAAAAGAGGTTATGGTTCTCAAATTACATAACCTCTAATTATTCTCCTAATCTCTTCTAAGAAAATAATTCAAATATAGGGCTTATGTCAATTTGGAAGATCAAATCTAACTCTTATCTTTTAGATCTGTCTCTTTCTTTTAATTAGTTCGTGAAAACAGCAACTATGGATTTAGATCTAATATAGGATTTAGGGCTGGTGTCGATATGTAAAATCACATCAAACTTACTTTTTCAATCAGTAACTATGGGTTCAGGTATGATTTTCACTGATTCATTTACCTTCCTTCGATTTCTTCTCAATCGAATCAATAACACCTATTGAAATTTTGTGTTTCATGATTAATCTATCCTTAATATATTGAAATCCTAACAATTTTCGGTAGTCGTATGGTAAGCAATACATGATCAGTTTTGTTGGCTCGAATTTTTTGTTAAATTCTTAACTAGAGGTTAAGACCTTCAAGAGGAAGAGAGATTTTATTTGTTAGTTTTTTTTGGGTTCTCTTCTTTGCTATTTTGGCTTGGGATCTAGTTTGTGTGATAACATACTTTAGATCCTACTTGTTGATTTCTTTTGAGTGATCTAAGGTTGCGTAACTATAAGCATATATGTCCCATACATGTACTTGTGCTTTTCACTCCATACTAGGGTGCGCTGCTAGAGTGTTCTTTTTGTCTTTTCTTTTTGTTTAGTTGCTTATGCACTGTTGACTCTACATCCGTATTTCTTAACTTATATATATTTATATATGTATGTATATATACATACACTGTGTTGTTGCTAAGATCATTATACTAGGGCTATCATTCAAGGAATTTTTTTACATGGCGGTCGGCGGGCAAACACCGACAAAACAGTGTTTGGTTAACGAGTAACCACTGATCGTGGTCGTGGTAGCCCCTAGCATAAACTTGTATGCCCTTACCAACATGTTATATTAATAGTTACACGTTAATAACTATTATAAATTCATATTATTGCATTTGAATCTAACATATATAAGTGTGATTGGATATGGACTCGATTATGCTTTTAATTTGGCAAGCCTAATCACCTAACAATAATTTTGTATTGAATTTATTTTCTAAAGCCTGAAACAAAATACAGATAGCCCAGCCCATTATCTCGTTTATTGTAACCTTAAATATTATATCGTTCCCATCAGCAGTAAAAAATTTTTTTGTCTCCGCTTCACTTTTCGTTTTCTCTCCCTCACATTTTAAATTTCTCTTCCTTGATTCTACTTCATGGTTGATCCTTCTGCTTTGTCCTCAAGTATTTCTCCTCGATGTCTCTTACGCTAAACATAAACCCTCAAATATGCCCTAAAGCTCTTGGTCCATGCTTCATGCCTTCATGTCTTATGCTTGATGATTTTTCCTTTGCTTTGCTGGTTGTCACCATGTATGTAGTAGGTAATTAATTCTACAATTTTTTTTAAATGTTTAATCACATGAAATAGATTTTTGAGCAAATTCAAGCCAAACCCACACTGGAAGCGGACCAGAGTGGTCGGAATACAGATATACCGGCTGGCTGGAATCCGCTACTGAGTTGTTTATAAACTTTTTCCATTAAGCATTTTCTTTCTTCTTTATTTTTGACCATTTGAAGGAATAACCTTAGGGTTTCTACTCATCAAATCTGCCACTGAGTTGCATATATTTCTACAGTTTGATTGCTTCCAAATAATAAGGGTCCGTATATTAACCCTTCGGTATTTTCATTTCACCCTCAGTTAAAATTATAAAATTTTAATTCCAATTATACCCTTTAGTAGTTAAATTGGATATCTTATTCAATTTACCGTGTTTATTCAGCTTCTCTTCATCTCTCTTCCATCGGCTGAAATGACATGGAGGATACGAGCACTACAAATGACTAACAAAATTAGGTATGCTTCCTTCATAGCTACTAATATACTAGGAACTAACATAGTCATAGTGCCTTATACACTAGGAATTGCTCAAATCTAGTTTACCATATACTAGGAGTGATGAAAACATTGTTCGTTAAATACTGTGTCGTTTTTTGTTTTGTAGATTGGGTGGGTGGCGGAAGAAGATGAAGAAATTGTTATGGATTATAGTAATGATTCACAACACATGATGTATGTAATTTATTTTACTATTATGTAAATTAACTCATTTTCTAAGTTGAAAATTTCTCACTTTTTATTATTGTATGAAGGTATTTCCAAATAGATATAAAATGAAAGAATGGATTGATTCCAAGGCTAGAAGGAATGCGATGGTAGTGGTAGTTTTAATATTTGATATTAACAGTAGCGATAGAAATCCAAGAGTTATATTTGGATGTGAGGGAAGTGGAGCGTATAAATAGTATAAAATCTAACGGTATTAGACTAACAAGTACGAAAAGGTGCAATTGTCCATTCCGTTTGAAAGGTGCTAAACTTCATAGCTCAAATAATTGGAGACTAGAAGTAATATACGGTGTTCATAATCATTCTGCACTTTACAGTTCAAAAGGCCACTCTTTTCTTGGTTGATTAACAGAGGATGAAAAAAAATTAGCCATGGAAATGTACAAAAGCACGGTGAAGCCAAAAGCCATTTTGCATACTATAAAACAAAACGATCCATCCAATAGTACAACAATTAAAACAGTATATAGTGTGTTTTCTAGGCACGAGAAAATGGATAGAGCGAGTTATTTTCAAATACAATATCTTTTAAGCAAGCTTAAGGAAAAAAATTACTTCGAATGGCATCGTAATACCTTAGATTGAAGTGATATAATTACTGACATATTTTGGGCTTATCCTACGAGTATAGATTTGCTAAGTACATTTTTAAATCTTCTTGTTATGAATTGTACTTACAAAACAAACAAATATAGAATGTCGTTGTTGGAGATTGTTGGTGTCACGTTGGAAAAGGTGGAAAATTGTGATAATATGGCTACGTGGGAAAATTGTGACAATGTTATTTTAAGTTAAGTTGTAGGCTGAAATTGAAATTGTTGAATATCATTGTAAAATATCTTTTTTTGAAATCGTACTAATAGCTTTGAAATTGAAATTGTGGTTTGCATATATTATCACTAAATCACTGGCAAGAGATATATAGTAATTGTTAAAATATGGGAGCATTATTTGTTTGCTTCAGGCATTCATAGGTGAATGCAATATAGTGGAAGTAGTGTACTAATAAGTTGAGTGTCGTGTAAACGTTGAGTATAAAATAGATCACGCTTATGCAGGACGAGGTCTGTAGAAAATCAAAGCTAGGAACAAACGTTAATTACATGTTACCCTCATTGTGTGCAGGGTCTTCATATTCAACTTAACCCGAGAGTTTTCCACAGCAAAAAACAACATGTGAATGAGGTCAACATAAAACGTTAAGAGGAAACTTTCGTTCCATACATATCACGTTAGTCTTTAACGCGGCATTTAATAGAAGCAACGTCCAACATGAACGAGGATGATAGGGAAATCTAGTACGTGCCAAGCGTTATTTGTACGTTAATGTCGTTCTATACAGGGTCTTGACAATCAACTTAACCCGAGAGTTGTGTACAGTAGGAAACATTTTGTGGACCAGGATTACATGAAAATAAAGATAGAGGGGGACAATGTTTTCATAAATCCAACGTTCAACCATCATGTGGTCGATTAAGGTGACCATGGAGCACTCATACGAGTTTTGCAAGTCAATGTAGCTTAGGCCTAACATTGTTTGCTTGTTATCCTCGTTGTATATAAGGTCATGAATTGTCAACTTAACACGAGAGTTTCAAACAGTAGGAAGCAAGACGAGGATGAAGTCCACACGAAAATCACATTAGAAGTGGACGTGGTACGGAAATTACCCTCATCCGTTGTGACGCCCCACCTCTATACCCATGCTAGCCAAGAACACTACGGTGTAGTGCTGTCAACTAACACGGAGAATAAGGCTGTTGATGAGCGGCCATCAATAGTTAGGCCTTATACTAGTATTGGTTATCTCGATAGGAGTGGTATATAAATATATATTCTTTCATTTTTCATCTCTATTTATTTTCTCCCATCGAAATTCCGCAATTCCAGTATAAAACGAACTACGACGGTTCATAATAGTTTAGAACAGTAAATATAAATGCGGAACACAGATGAAACAGAAAGTCTCATATATATATATATATAATAACTGATGTCAGTTACAATACATTCACACGGTACATATGATACAACCACAACAGTCGACTAAGGAAGTTACATATACAAGTACATTAACGTATTTAATATACATGAACACATATCTTCCTATACAATTTTACAGACTACTACAAATGACGACGACTACTCCAAAAGATATGAAAGAACTTCACAGCTCTAGCAGCAACCCAAAGCAGAATATCTACAACCTGAAATACTCGGTCTGACCCGAGTATTAAATTCAAAAGAAAACAATACTCGGGTCAGTCTAATTCAAACTCAGTTATTAGTGCACAGAAGCAATAATAATTAAATAATGAATAGACGACAGTAATTAAACCAAATCAGAATTCAATTTAGAATACTGAATTGAACCAACGAAACAATTCAACAAATCGAATCATCAATTAAAACTGCCAAATTTGATAGGGCTGCAGTACACGCACGCGTGTACTGCCTCGCCACTATCGCACAAAATACACAAAAGCTCAGTGAAAGTCACAAATGATCACAAGGTCAAACTCAAAAACCGAGTTCAACACAAGTGTAATGCTAACACAAAGTGAACAGTGCTTAAACAAGAACCAGAACACAAATACAGACCAGGCAATAAAAGAAGTACAACTGAAATGCACATAACACATGTGCCAGATACAAGTGCTCGTACACATAAATACTCAAAGTCAAGACTACAGGATCCAGAACCAGAGAACAAAGCTGCATTAGTATGCAAGTGAAACACAACTCAAAGGTGAAACAGGTATGCTACTGTAAATAACAGTGCGAGCTCCAAAAACATGAAGATTACACTGCACTAGGTCGAGAAACAAACACATGCAACAACAACAAGTGATGTACATATGAATGCACTATGAAAGTTTACATTCGAGTACAGGGTCAAACCCAAGTCTTTGAGACTGGATTCAACTCACTGTAAAATCTCTAAAATCAACTTGAAATAATCAAGAACCAACAAGCATATGGAAACAGTGAACAAGTTCACTATCAAAGAAACAGCCGAAGTCAAGTGCTACAGGTTACTGCATATCCAGTATGCAATCCACAGTTGCAGTAAAGCAACAAAAGAAAAATGGTCAAATGTCTGCATATTAAATATGCAAAAACCAAAGTTGCAGCAAACAACAAAAAATACTCAAGTGTCTGCATATTAAAAATGCAAACAAAAAGTTGCAGTGAACAACAAAAAATGCTCAAGTGTCTGCATATTAAAAATGCAAACAAAAAGTAAAGACAGAGGTAAAGCTAATGTTACATGCACTCGAGCTCAAGCCAATATATCCCAAATGCAACTGCACAACTGAAACGCAAATATATCAAACAGTGGCAATGTGCATTATCCCAAAACTGTCGAGCTATAACAATGAACCAAATAGTGAATGTTCAAACAGTAATGCAGCAGATATGAATGATCATATTCATGTGCAACATGAAAACAACCTGATATGTAGACAAAGATTGCAGTGAAGACTGCAGACATAAATGCTCAACCCAAAGGACAAGCTATGCAACATAAAGAAGATGCAAAGCCATATGCAGTGAAAACATGGACAATACTCAAGTCATACTAGATTCATAAGATCCAAACACGCGACAGTTTCAAATATTGTCGACAAAAAGATGGTGCTGCTGCATGTAACATAATACAAGGGCAGTGACCTCGTACAATGACGACCAGGCAGCTAACTTATATGCAACAGAAAATTCAAAGAAGCAATTTCCAATTAGAATCAAAGTGGCCGAGGCTATCACGTGTGTATATATATAAACAGTAAAACAATGTCAATACGACAGTGATTCAATATGCATCAATTCCAAATCAATGTAGCAGTGTGAACCTCACCATAAAAAGGCAATATTGTAAAATACTTCACATGCACGCAGCAAGGAAAGAAAACATTTCAATGTTGTAAATCACTTACTTATTGAAATTACAAAATACTTCAACTAACTAGCAGCAGATTCATACTTCAAGTATAAAGAAAAGACTCAAGTTTTCTTCACAAAGTACACGTCACAGGAAACAATCTTTAAACCCAGGCCTCACATAAAATGCATACAAATTATAGTATAGGTCAAAATGCTCTGTCCTTACCATTTATACGTGTGTTTGAATTAAATGTATGGTCAATGACCTGACAGTGAGCGGTGCCACAAGATCACCGAACGAACAAGTCAAAGCACACATTCATGAATAAACCGGTATGAACTGAAGTATCAACCCTTAATAATCAGAGTTCAAATGCCAGAGTGAAAAATCGCATATTTGAAGTAACCAAAATTCCAGGCTTCACAAGGATCAAATTTATTTTTATTTTATTTTTTTCCAAGCCCAAGCTCAAGGCAAAACGTCACAAATTCATAGACGAATACAGGCATCAAGACCGAAATCAAAATTGAAAGTCAAGCCGTAATGGCTAGGGAGGTCGAAACAGTAAAAATAAAAATTCACCACCGTCGTATACTTGAAAAAGAGTATCTATGTATACAAATTTAAGTTAAAACAAAAACATCAACATCGAAAGCAAATCGAATAATCGAGACGAAATCAAGCTAATTTCAATCGAAACACAACATTAGCATAAGAATCGAATAAAGGCAGTAGCTTGAATTAGATTGTGAGTGAAGAACACTCACCTCAGATTCGAAGAGCCCAACTCAAATCAAGCGGCCGAAGGTAGACGAATGAGGTTCGAAATCGAGCGGCCATTATCATTTTCTCTTCGTTTGTTTAGTTAGGTTTTTTTTTCGAATGGAAAAAGAGTAAGGTGGAACGTGAATGAAAAAGGGGGGAGAGGGGGACCGGTTGAAATAAAAAAAAAAGAATCGTGGGCCGAGAATTTATTTTAAGGCCCATCAAACTTTTCAACAATTTATAAAAGAATTTCAAATTCAAAATTTAAAAAAAAAACTTCAAATGGAAATTTGCAAGAATATTAATCGTCAAAATGTCAATTGACGAAAAATATAAATCATTTTAACGTCAATTATGAATTGACGCGAATATCGGGTTGTTACAGACTCCCCTCGTTAAAGAAATTGCGTCCTCGCAATCATAAGGAATAAATGGACGAAAGTTAACAACCATAAGAGCATCTCATCACAAGATGAAGAAATTCGAAATAGGAAGTTCACCATAAAGAGCATGAAAGAGTAAGCATGAACGTGTTTGCTCGATGAATTCTCTGGATTCCAAAGTGAAATCCATAGGATTTGAGAACCGCTGAGCTTTCACGAGAAAAACATCTTTATTTCGAGGGTGCTGAACCTCCGAAGTAATGATGTGAATAGAATGTTGCTCAAAAATCGAATAGGCAAAACTTCTAGTTCTTCAACAGTACCGGGCTCAAGAATAAAAATCGGAATCCATAAGGCATCTCCGTAATTGGAGGACGTAGAAAACGTCATGAATAGCAGAAAATTGAGCCGGTACACCGGCGTAGTACAGTAAGAACACCAAAGAAATCTTTTAATTTCATAAAAGAAATTCACAAATTCTCAACAAAATTTAATTATCAAATAGATAATCAGAATACAGAAATCACAAAACAGCAATATCTAATCACCGATTCGATAATCAGAAAACAGCAAAATCAGCAAATCTAATTATCAACAAAGATAATTAGAAAACACAAATATCTAGCTATCAAAAACGATAATCAGGCATTACCATAACGGTAATCAAATTTCAAATCAGCAATTTTTCAATTATCAAAACGATAATCAAATCTTAAATCACAAATATTTAATTATCACAAACGTTAATTAAATTTCAAATATCTAATTATCAATAGATAATTCAGAAATCTCAAATCACAAATATTCGATTATCAAAAACGATAATCAAATCAACAAGTATTCGATTATCAAAATCGAAAATCAATCTTAAATCACAAATATTTAATTATCACAAACGATAATTAAATCTCAAATATCTAATTATCACAAGCGATAATTAAATCTCAAATATCTAATTATCACAAACGATAATTAGAAACAATAAATATCTGATTGTCAAAAACGATAAATCAGAAATCATAAACATCCAATTATCAAAACGATAATCAGAAATTACCACAACGGTAATCAACTTTCAAATAACAAATGTTTAATTATCACAAACGATAATTAAATCTCAAATATCTGATTATCACAAGCGATAATCAGAAACAGCAAATATCTGATTATCACAAACGATAATCAGAAATCACAAATTATTCAATTAACGAGTCCAGAATTAACTGAAATAGCAAACGCACATGACCCATTACCACAAGTTTTACTAAATCGTTTAATTCACTTCATCGTTTTCTTGAAAGTGCATAGTTGTGTATTTTAAAAATAACATTTCACATTCTCAAACGGACAAGTCCGGAATTAAGCGAATTAGTAAAAGAAAGGGGCCATAGTCCTCAATTTTCCTGAAACGTTTAAATCGCTTTCTCATTCTTTTGAAAGCGTAAACTGTAAAACTTCTGAAAACAATTTTCATTTATTTTATAAATAATAATAATAATAATAATAATAATAATAATAATTTACATTCTCAAACGAACAAGTCCGGAATTAAGCGAATCAGCAAAAGAAAGGGGTCATAGTCCTCGATTTTACTGAAACGTTTAATTCGCTTCCTCATTCTTTTGAAAGCGCAAATCATAAAAATTTTGAAAACAATTTTGATTTATATTTAAAACAATTTTTAAAACACGTGATTAAAGCAGCAACATCCGTAGCAACTTCGACATACATCAAAATTTCATCGAAATAATTGGCATCGAAATATAATACCAATGAATTTTCATTTATCGAAAATGTCGCAGGAATCTTTTCAAAGATAGAAAGGGATATCATACCCTAAACTTGTATTCATAACAAGTCGATAACACACGAATTCACCAATGCGCAAAAATTGATAAAACTTATCAATGGAAATCACGAAAATTGGTGGAGCACAAATTCTAGAAATCTACACAAGAAATCCAGATATCACAAAATGAGAGTACGAAAACTCAAATGGGAGTATGGAAACTCGAATGGGAGTATGGAAACTCGAATGGGAGTATGGAAACTCGAATGGGAGTATGATATAGAATAAAAGATATGGCATAACATAAAATATCCATAATGACATACTACAATAAGTATGTAAATAATGATCAACAGGAGATCAACCGATAAGAGGTATGGCATAAATATGAAATACCCATACTGACATACAACTATAAGTATGCAAATAATGATCAACAGGAGATCAACCGATAAGAGATAATCGATATCACAAGAATCTTCTCAAAGATCTAAAGAGGTATCATACCCCAAATTTGTACTCATGACAAATCAATAACATATGAATTCACCAATGCACAAAAATAGGTGAAGCATAAAATTTCCAGAAATCAACATAAGGAATCTAGAAATCACAGAAAAAGGGAAAGAGGCCTATCACATGACGGTCCGAAGACCAAGGGGAGCTACCCCGCATGTGTGAATGGAATCACACAGATTGAGGTCAAGACTAACCAAAAAGTAGAAAGGTATGTGTGAATGGAATCACACAAGTGGTGTCTAGTCTAACCTTGCAATGAAAGAGACATCGCGCAATTGCTAGTCTAATTCATAAAGCGATCATCAAGATCAACGAGAAGTGTCAATTACACTAAGCTAGTGAATATAAAAGTTTAGCTTCATGTCCCATAACCACTAGCTTAACTTAAATATTTACGAACAAATTGTAGATCTTCACTAGAAAAATGTCACAAGTGGTTCAATCGAACAAGTCCAAAAATTAACCGACGAAGTAAACGCAAGCGTTTCATACCACTTGTTTTGCTAAGCCGTTTAATTAGATTTCTCATACGAGTGAAATAAAGGTTTGTATATACTAATAGATTGGAAAACGGTTTAGGAAAAGATTTTGATATTGAAAATAGAGTTGAAAACATTTTGATAAAAGAGTTTTGATATTTACTACTAGCATTGAAACATTTATATTTTTAAAGTGACAAATCACAAAAATGATTATAGAAACAATCAATCACAAGAATTCACATACGAAGACGTGAATAGAATCCAAAGAAATCGATACTGTATCCATCCAAAAGTATGTTCACGAAAATCCCAAAGAAAATGTTATCAAAGTTGCTAATAAATGATAGCAATAATCGGGGAATTAACAAGAATCGATTAAATTTGGAAACCAAATCAATTCACTAAAATTCACCTTCGAAGACGTGAATAAAATCCAAAGAATTCGATTCTAAATCCATCAAAGTAGGAATATCCAAAAATTCCAGAAATAGAAGTTATCAAAGTCAACAAAGGAGATAACAACTAATCGGAAAAGAAGAATCGATTAACAAATGGGATAACGAAGCAAAACGAGCATAAATGCATAAATGACTTCAACAAAAATAAAAATCAAGTCAATGTCGAAGTCAACAATTAATGGCCATAATAGAGTACAAAACGATTCAACATCATCATCAAAGGACTCAACGGCAAACCAAGTCAGAGTCTTGGAAATCAAGAATTTAGAAATTTCTCAAAAACAAAGTGACCGAAGTTGAATGGAATTCAAGCCGAAGAAAACATAAAATATCAAGTTCAGAATCGCTGAGATTCAAACAAAATCAATCATCGGCTAAATCTAATCAAAGCCGAAAACACAAGAATCAAAATCAAATGCTTATGAATAAGCGTTAGGAATTCATACCTAACAATCAAAGACAATCATATGAAAATATGAGAGATAAAACATCGACAAATAGTTGTAACACATGTACTATCTAAGTTATGTTTTATATTTGTTCTAAACCCCAGGCTCTGATACCAAGCTGCGACGCCCCACCTCTATACCCACGCTGGCCAAGAACACTACGGTGTAGTGCTGTCAACTAACACGGAGAATAAGGCTGTTGAGGAGCGGCCATCAATAGTTAGGCCTTATACTAGTATTGGTTATCTCGATAGGAGTGGTATATAAATATATATTCTTCCATTTTTCATCTCTATTTATTTTCTCCCATCGAAATTCCGCAATTCCAGTATAAAACGAACTACGACGGTTCATAATAGTTTAGAACAGTAAATATAAATGCGGAACACAGATAAAACAGAAAGTCTCATATATATATATATAATAACTGATGTCAGTTACAATACATTCACACGGTACATATGATACAACCACAACAGTCGACTAAGGAAGTTACATATACAAGTACATTAACGTATTTAATATACATGAACACATATCTTCCTATACAATTTTACAGACTACTACAAATGACGACGACTACTCCAAAAGATATGAAAGAACTTCATAGCTCTAGCAGCAACCCAAAGCAGAATATCTACAACCTGAAATACTCGGTCTGACCCGAGTATTAAATTCAAAAGAAAACAATACTCGGGTCAGTCTAATTCAAACTCAGTTATTAGTGCACAGAAGCAATAATAATTAAATAATGAATAGACGACAGTAATTAAACCAAATCAGAATGCAATTTAGAATACTGAATTGAACCAACGAAACAATTCAACAAATCGAATCATCAATTAAAACTGCCAAATTTGATAGGGCTGCAGTACACGCACGCGTGTACTGCCTCGCCACTATCGCACAAAATACACAAAAGCTCAGTGAAAGTCACAAATGATCACAAGGTCAAACTCAAAAACCGAGTTCAACACAAGTGTAATGCTAACACAAAGTGAACAGTGCTTAAACAAGAACCAGAACACAAATACAGACCAGGCAATAAAAGAAGTACAACTGAAATGCACATAACACATGTGCCAGATACAAGTGCTCGTACACATAAATACTCAAAGTCAAGACTACAGGATCCAGAACCAGAGAACAAAGCTGCATTAGTATGCAAGTGAAACACAACTCAAAGGTGAAACAGGTATGCTACTGTAAATAACAGTGCGAGCTCCAAAAACATGAAGATTACACTGCACTAGGTCGAGAAACAAACACATGCAACAACAACAAGTGATGTACATATGAATGCACTATGAAAGTTTACATTCGAGTACAGGGTCAAACCCAAGTCTTTGAGACTGGATTCAACTCACTGTAAAATCTCTAAAATCAACTTGAAATAATCAAGAACCAACAAGCATATGGAAACAGCGAACAAGTTCACTATCAAAGAAACAGCCGAAGTCAAGTGCTACAGGTTACTGCATATCCAGTATGCAATCCACAGTTGCAGTAAAGCAACAAAAGAAAAATGGTCAAATGTCTGCATATTAAATATGCAAAAACCAAAGTTGCAGCAAACAACAAAAAATGCTCAAGTGTCTGCATATTAAAAATGCAAACAAAAAGTTGCAGTGAACAACAAAAAATGCTCAAGTGTCTGCATATTAAAAATGCAAACAAAAAGTAAAGACAGAGGTAAAGCTAATGTTACATGCACTCGAGCTCAAGCCAATATATCCCAAATGCAACTGCACAACTGAAACGCAAATATATCAAACAGTGGCAATGTGCATTATCCCAAAACTGTCGAGCTATAACAATGAACCAAATAGTGAATGTTCAAACAGTAATGCAGCAGATATGAATGATCATATTCATGTGCAACATGAAAACAACCTGATATGTAGACAAAGATTGCAGTGAAGACTGCAGACATAAATGCTCAACCCAAAGGACAAGCTATGCAACATAAAGAAGATGCAAAGCCATATGCAGTGAAAACATGGACAATACTCAAGTCATACTAGATTCATAAGATCCAAACACGCGACAGTTTCAAATATTGTCGACAAAAAGATGGTGCTGCTGCATGTAACATAATACAAGGGCAGTGACCTCGTACAATGACGACCAGGCAGCTAACTTATATGCAACAGAAAATTCAAAGAAGCAATTTCCAATTAGAATCAAAGTGGCCGAGGCTATCACGTGTGTATATATATAAACAGTAAAACAATGTCAATACGACAGTGATTCAATATGCATCAATTCCAAATCAATGTAGCAGTGTGAACCTCACCATAAAAAGGCAATATTGTAAAATACTTCACATGCACGCAGCAAGGAAAGAAAACATTTCAATGTTGTAAATCACTTACTTATTGAAATTACAAAATACTTCAACTAACTAGCAGCAGATTCATACTTCAAGTATAAAGAAAAGACTCAAGTTTTCTTCACAAAGTACACGTCACAGGAAACAATCTTTAAACCCAGGCCTCACATAAAATGCATACAAATTATAGTATAGGTCAAAATGCTCTGTCCTTACCATTTATACGTGTGTTTGAATTAAATGGATGGTCAATGACCTGACAGTGAGCGGTGCCACAAGATCACCGAACGAACAAGTCAAAGCACACATTCATGAATAAACCGGTATGAACTGAAGTATCAACCCTTAATAATCAGAGTTCAAATGCCAGAGTGAAAAATCGCATATTTGAAGTAACCAAAATTCCAGGCTTCACAAGGATCAAATTTATTTTTATTTTATTTTTTTCCAAGCCCAAGCTCAAGGCAAAACGTCACAAATTCATAGATGAATACAGGCATCAAGACCGAAATCAAAATTGAAAGTCAAGCCGTAATGGCTAGGGAGGTCGAAACAGTAAAAATAAAAATTCACCACCGTCGTATACTTGAAAAAGAGTATCTATGTATACAAATTTAAGTTAAAACAAAAACATCAACATCGAAAGCAAATCGAATAATCGAGACGAAATCAAGCTAATTTCAATCGAAACACAACATTAGCATAAGAATCGAATAAAGGCAGTAGCTTGAATTAGATTGTGAGTGAAGAACACTCACCTCAGATTCGAAGAGCCCAACTCAAATCAAGCGGCCGAAGGTAGACGAATGAGGTTCGAAATCGAGCGGCCATTATCATTTTCTCTTCGTTTGTTTAGTTAGGTTTTTTTTTTTCGAATGGAAAAAGAGTAAGGTGGAACGTGAATGAAAAAGGGGGGAGAGGGGGACCGGTTGAAATAAAAAAAAAAAGAATCGTGGGCCGAGAATTTATTTTAAGGCCGATCAAACTTTTCAACAATTTATAAAAGAATTTCAAATTCAAAATTTATAAAAAAAAAACTTCAAATGGAAATTTGCAAGAATATTAATCGTCAAAATGTCAATTGACGAAAAATATAAATCATTTTAACGTCAATTATGAATTGACGCGAATATCGGGTTGTTACATCCGTAGTTAACGTGGTCATTTGTAGTTACCTCGTCTAACTTGAACGATTTGGGGGTATGTCATTGTATATGTGATATCCTGGAAATTTTGACAATAACAATTTAATAATTTATGTCAAAATTTAATTGATTTGATCATATTGTTAAAAATAAATTTGAATTAAATTTAATAATCTTTTTAAAATAAATATTTAAACTGATAATCTATTTTTAAAGGCTAATAAATTATTTTATATTTGTAATGTATACATATCTGTATATATTATAACTAGATAAATCTTTGTTTTAAATTTAATATATATAGGCCTGTTTTCTTATTCTAACATTTTTGATAAATTAAAAATTGGATTTAATTTGATATTAAGCTACTAAATAAATAACCATATGATTTTAATACTCAAGCTAAAAACTTGACTATTTAAAATTGATTTCAGCTTAAGTTTAAATTTAAATAAAAAGGTTTGTTTTGTTTTTTTTATAAGTAATGTATTAAATAAGAAGACAAATTCTTTTGTGAATTATTTTAATTTAATAATGAGTTATATTTAACTATATTGATGATATAATATTTTTACAAATGGATTTTAATACAAATAAAAATTGTTATCTTAAATCTATGTATGTGTATTTGATAGAAAAGATGTGATTGTAAATTTGAAATAGCATCTTTCAAATATGTTTAAAATAAAACAAGTCTTTAATATATTGAACTTAAGCATAAAATCCAATGTATGATATTAGCATAAGTATGAAAATAACTTAATAATCATCAAATTAAGTGTTGATAGTTAAGTTTAAAAATAAAAGAGAAATAAAAATAAGCATAGAAATAAATACTTAGGCTAAAATTCATAGCAAAGACTAAAATAACTTTATATATTGGACATAAGTAAAATACAAACCAGGCTTGAAATGTTGTAATCTGTAGGCAAGAGAAAGCAAAAGAAAAATTTATCAACATCAAAATTAATAAGTTAGACAAAGGAAAACATTTTGTACTTAAGTATAAAAGCATATACAGGTAAGAATAAAAGAAAGAGGAAGTATGTATAGGCCTGTGGAGTTTTGTATGTTAGAATAAGCTAAGGAATAAGATAAGAGAAAATTTTATATAAGTAATATATACAAGACAAAGAAAATAAGACAAAAGAGAAATATCTTAATACATACAAAACCAGATATATTTGAAACATAAAGTGCTTTGTGGCATTTAATATTAGCACACCATTTGGTCTACTAGAGATGTATACATATCATTTCAGCCGGAATGCATAATATCATTTCACCCTACATTGAAGAAAATATCTCTGACTTAAAAAAAAAATATAACCTGAACAAACTACATCTTCCTGTACAAGCTTGTCTGGTGTTAACTCCGCCTCGGTTTAGACTCTGCGACTCAAGGAGATGCCGACCTAAGGCTCAACAAGGGTGCCGACCTAAGATTCAAAGGGTTGTCGACCTAACACTTCAATGAGGCTACTGACTCTACTGACTCAACATAGATACCGACCTAACAGTCTCGGGAGATTGCCGACTTAACTGGTTGCCGACCTAACTGCCTTAACAGGAATGCCGACCTAAGGCCGAAAAGGGATACCGACTTAAGAGAGGTGCCGACCCAATGCTCTAGCATGTATACCAACCTAAGACTTAAGGAACGCCGACCCAAGATAGCTACCGACCTAAGTCGCGGCCGACCTATGACCAATGTTAAGTCGGTCACGACCTAAGCAAAGGAAGGTAAGTTCAATGCAGCTACTTGGCACAGTGGCCTCTTAACTCGTACACGATCCAGGACTTACCAGTTGGACCGTGACTTGCGACTTACCAAGTTAACTCGTCCACGACCTAAAGCCACTAAGTATAAGCCCGATGCCATATTACTAAGAAGGAGTAGTGTTGACTCGGAGGCGACCTAGGACTTGTGCAAGTGAACTCCTGTGAAGCTAGAAGGGGGCCAGATGGACCGGCCACGACTCATATTAAGTCGGCTACGACTTAACTTAGATCGGCCACGACTTAGGACTTGGCAAAAATTCCAGACCAGAACTCTCTATAAATAGGCAACCACCTCCAACATTCAAAGGACTTTTGGCACATTCTCTTCACACACCGTTACCTTGCTGCATTGAGAACTTCATCAACACTTAGAGCTTCCAAGATTAGAGGAATACCTCAAAGAAATTCACGAAGAAACCACACATCTTCAACATGAATCTAAGAACTTTAATCGACATTGAAGCTTAAGATTTGTTCCAAACCACTTGTAACTTGAAGTGTATTGTACTTGAGAAGAATTGTATCAGTTTGTAACGGGATTATTAATAAAAGTACTTAGAGTGGACGTAGGCTATACCCTTAAGCCGAACCACTATAAAATCGTTGTTGTTTACTGCTTTTCTGCTATTACTTGCTTGTAATTCTTTCCCGATCTATCGGGTGGTGCTTTCACAACTACACTTTACACACCGGGGTGTTAGCGTTCACATTTTAGCGTTAACATTTTTGGTGCTTTCACTGAGAATTGAACTCAGGAAAACTGTCATCATTGCTTCACAGAGATTTGAAGAAAGAATTTCCTTAAAAACCAGAAGAGTATCTGAGATTATGGCTCCTGGAAGGAAAAGTAGATCTATCAGATCTGGAAACATTCAAGAGGGAACCTCCGCTTCCCCTGTACCTAATCAACCCACTCCGTCTGTTGGAGTTACGAAAGCGGAGTTGGATGCTGTGATTCTAGGGCTAAACCAGCAGATAAACGCCCAAAATGCACAATTAGAGGCTCAAAGTGCCCAGAATGCTCTGATTCTGAATAAGTTGAACGATTTACTTGGGGCAAACAATCAACCAGCTGGTAATGAAAGGAACTATGCTGGCAACATTCATGATGTTAGTGAGAGGAATGCTCCGGAAAGGGCTACTAGTCCCTTTGAGCAGGCAGTTCCTGAGGCTGGTGGATCTAGAACTCGGCATGATGAGGAATATCTTTCTGGAATGGTCCGGCAGATCATGAAAGAAAGTATGCAAAGGGTTGAAGATGAGAAGGAATGGGGTTTCGCCCCAAGTAAAACTCCGTTTACTGAAAAAATCTTGAAGGCGGAATTTCCAAGGAAGTTTGTCCCTCCGACTATTCCAGCTTACAAAGGGACAAGTGATCCGAATGAGTTCTTGTATAAATATGATTGGCACATGACAGGTGCCAGGGCCTCTGACGAAATAAAGTGTCGATATTTCCCTGTATACCTGGAAGGTGTGGCTCTACTATGGTTCACCAAGTTGCCAGTCCGATCTATCGATCAGTTTTCAGACTTGACCAGAAAATTCAAGGAGCAGTTTAGACTATATGCTTCGAAGGCCAAGGACATTATGTCACTATCGAGTTTAGAGCAGAATCCTGGTGAGTCTATCAGATCCTTCTTGAACCGCTTCAATATAGCGCTGGCTGAGGTGGACAATGCTGAACCACGAATGATATTGACTTATCTGATGAGGGCTATTGATAAGTCAAGCGAATTTGGGAAATGGTTAAATATGAAGGAGCCAACCTCTCTCGAAAAGTTCTACAAAAAAGCAGATGAATTCATTCGCTTGGAAAGCCGTCCTTTACCAGTAAAGACAGTGTTGGAGAAAGCAGAAGACAACACTGTCGCTCCACGCAAGAATGAATCGGTGGGGCAAAAAAGGGAGAATAATAATGGGAAGAAACAGGGTAATCTGAAGAAGCCCCGATCCTTCAAGCCATCAGAATATACTCCATTATCACATACACCGGAGCACATCTACCTGGCCACTAAAGATTCCGTCGATTTCCCTAAACCTATCCCTTTGAGAACCGGGAAAAAAGCCATACAGAGTGGGAAATTCTGCCGCTTCCACAATCAACCCGGTCATGAAACTGATGAATGCCGCCAGTTGAAAAATATGATTGAAGAGTTGCTAAGAGAAAACAAACTGCAGCAATTCGTGAAGAAAAATAGCAACAATCCTGCATCGTCAAGTCAGGGGCAACAGGTTCCTGTTCATCAGCCTAGGACAGGTGAGAAAGCTACGGGACATGAATCTGGAAGGCCCGTTATCAATGTCATTACAGGAGGACCTCACCCAGCTGGCAAGAGCTGGGGTGAGATGGAGAGATATTCCAGGGCTTTGAAATATGCTCCAGCCGAAGAAGACGTCTTTGTTTTAGAAGACACTACGCCCCTGAAACAACAGAAAACTTTCAGCAATGATATTGTTTTCAGAGCTAGAGATTCCACAGGTATAGAAGCTCCTACCCTAGATCCCTTGGTCATCTCGGCTGGTATTGGACCGGCCATTGTCAGAAGAGTCCTCATTGACTGCGGAGCATCATGTAATATCCTCTTCAAGAAGACATTTGACCAGATGAAAATCCTTATGATTGATGTACAAGCCTCATCACAGAAGATCGCTGGCTTCACTGGGGAGCCAAAACAACCAATTGGGACCATCGATCTGCTTGTAGAACTTGGGGAAGCAGAAAGGAAAGTGGTCCGCAAGCAAACATTTGTGATTGTCGATGAGTTTTCTGCTTATAATGCTTTTCTTGGCCGTCCAACACTCGCAGCATTCAAAGCTATCCTAGCCCCGTGGTGCCTCACTATTAAATTCCCTACTGACAATGGAGTAGGAGTTATAAAAGGGGATCAAAATGCTGCGCGAGAATGCTATTTGACAGAGCTGCGAGAGTCAAGAAAAAGAGAAATGGGGAAGGATGCGGCAACCCCAGTCCGCATCAAAGAACCAGCCTTGTAGCAATTACGGGGCGGACCCTGCACTGGCGAGCACAGCGGGACACGGAAAGAAATGGATCCCAGAAAAGCCAGTGCAGGGGAGAATAGAGTGGTACCGGTGGAAACGACAGTTCCGGTACCTGTTGACCCGAAGGACCCAAATAAGGTGTTAAATGTGGGTTCACAGCTTAATGTGTCAATTCAGAATATCTTGATATCTTTCCTGAAAGCAAATCTGGATGTCTTTGCTTGGACTCATGCCGATATGTGTGGAATATCCCCAGAAGTTGTAGTACACGCTCTGAATATTGACCCAAAGTTTACGCCAGTTAAACAGGAAAGAAGAACCCAAGGTCCAGAAAGGTCAGCAGCATTAAAAGAAGAAGTTGATCAACTCATAGAAAATAACTTCATCAAAGAATCTACATATCCGAATTGGGTTTCAAATCCTGTGTTGGTCAAAAAAGCTAATGGAAAATGGAGAGTGTGCATTGATTTTTCTGATCTAAACAAGGCTTGCCCCAAAGATTGCTTCCCATTACCCAGGATCGATCAACTGGTAGACGGAACTGCGGGACATGAACTGTTATCTTTCATGGATGCCTACTCCGGTTATAACCAAATCATGATGCACGAGCCGGATCAGGAGGATACAAGCTTTATCACAGATGTTGGACTTTATTGCTACAGAGTTATGCCCTTCGGATTGAAAAATGCAGGGGCAACCTACCAAAGACTTGTTAATGCTATGTTCAAACCGCAATTGGGCAAAACTATGGAAGTCTACGTCGACGACATGTTAGTGAAGTCCAGGAAAGCAGCGGATCACATTGAACACTTAGCAGAAATGTTCGCAGTCCTCCGGAAATACAGAATGAAACTTAACCCTCTGAAATGTACATTTGGGGTCGAGTCCGGAAAGTTCTTAGGTTTCATCGTCAGTGCTAGGGGCATTGAGGCTAGTCCAGCTCAAATTGCTGCCTTGAAAGAAGTTAAAGCTCCTAGAACGAAGAAGGAATTGCAGAGTCTCAACGGAAAGGTCGCCGCCCTGAGTCGGTTCATTTCCAAAGCCACTGATAAATGCATCCCATTCTTTGACGCCCTGAAGAAAGGAAAGAAGAATTTTGAATGGACTTCCGAATGCCAAAAAGCCTTCGATGAGTTGATCCGTCATATGGAAACGCCTCCAATACTTTCTAGGCCAGGCAATGGTGAGGATCTTCTTATATACTTGGCAGTATCATCTCATGCTCTAAGTGCAGCGCTGATACGGGAAGACAAAAGAATTCAACATCCGGTTTACTATATCAGCAAAAGACTCACTGGGGCAGAGCTGAATTACTCCAAGTTGGAAAAACTCGCCTATTGCCTACTAGTTGCATCAAGGAAACTGAGGCAATATTTCCAAGCTCATCCTATCAAAGTACTCACTGATCAACCTCTAAAGCAAGTCCTATTTCGCCCTGAAACTTCGGGTCGCCTTCTAAAATGGAACATTGAACTCAGTCAATATGACATCACCTATCACCCCCGAAAAGCAATCAACGGACAAGCTTTAGCTGATTTCATTGCAGAATTCACAGAGAAAGATAATGGTGAGGAAGAAACGATCAATGATTCCCCAATCCAGTGGAAGATGTATGTTGATGGCGCAAGAAATGACTACTGTTCTGGAGCCGGAGTGGTACTTGAAACACCTGAAGGTCGATCATTATGTTATGCATTAAGATTGGAATTTCCTTCAACAAACAATGAAGCAGAATATGAAGCTCTTATTGCAGGTCTGAAAATCGCTAAAGAGCTAAACATTCGAGCATTACAGATCTTCAGTGATTCTCAGCTTATTGTATGCCAAGTCAAGAGGGAATTTCAAGCAAAAGGTGGAAACCTGCCTTCCTACTTGTCAAAGGCTTGGGAACTCCTATGTGAACTTGATCACTATTCAATAAGCCACATTCCTCGGGAAGAGAATATGAAGGCAGATTCCCTCGCAAAGTATTCAAGTTCTGGTGAAGCTCAACTATTGGGATTGGTCCCTGTAGAAGTCCTTTCAGCACCGAGTATAGACGAGATGGATATAGACTGGATTATGAATGTATCTCAAGAACAAGAGTCATGGATGACTCCAATACTGGACTACCTACTCAGAGGTTCTCTGCCAGAAAATTCGATAGAAAGACGAAAGCTACTAAGGAAAGCCTCTCGCTATGTAATTCAGGATGGCCGATTGTACAGACGGGGATTCTCAATGCCATTGCTTCGATGTGTATCCCGGGAAGAGTCCAAAACAATCCTAGCTGAGGTGCATGGAGGAGAATGTGGTGATCATTCAGGTGGTCAAACATTAGCAAAGAAAATTCTCCGATACGGATATTTTTGGCCAGAAATTAATCGAGATGCTGCAGATTACTCCCGAAAATGTGACAAATGCCAAAGATTTGCCAAAATTCCTAGAGCACCTTCTACCGAACTCACACAGATGGTCAGTCCATGGCCATTTGCAATTTGGGGAATGGATCTCATTAGGCCGCTACCAACTGCTAAATCAGGGATTAAATATGCTATTGTTGCAGTTGATTACTTTACTAAATGGGCTGAAGCTGAACCATTGGCTACTATCACTTCTAAGAAAATGATAAGCTTCGTGACCAAGAATATCATTTGCAGATACGGTGTGCCTCAGAAAATAATCACAGACAATGGTACTCAGTTTGAAAGCGAGGAATTCCAGGATTTTTGCAAACGATTCAAAATCCAGAAAAGCTTTTCGGCAGTAGCTCATCCGCAGGCAAACGGGCAAGTGGAAGCAGTGAACAAGATCATCAAATCAACCATCAAAAAGCAACTCGAAAGAGCAAAAGGTGGTTGGGTCGATAAACTACCACTTGCACTATGGGCATACAGAACTACTCACAAAACTGCAACTGGGCATACTCCTTTTTCGTTAGCATACGGATCGGAAGCAATGATCCCGGTTGAAACAGAGGTCCCTTCACACAGAAGAATCCATTTCAATCAAGCAGAAAATGAGAAGCTACAACTTGAAGCGCTGGATCTCCTTGATGAAAAAAGAGATGAAGCTAACCTCAGAGTTGCAGCTCATCAGCAAAGGAAAGCCAGACATTTCAATTCCAAAGTTCGTCAACGCAGCTTTGAAATTGGAGATCTAGTCCTGAAAAGAATTATGACCGCGACAGGTGTGTTTGGGCCAAATTGGGAAGGACCGTATGTAATAGGTCAGAAGCTTCTTGACGGCACATTCAAGCTCACCACTGTTGATGGAGATCAAATTCCAAGGGCATGGAACAGCAACCATTTGCGTCCATACTTTACTTGAAAATTTTGTTGAAACATTGTAAAAAGAATTATGAATGTATGATTCTTGTAATTGAAAGCAATTGTGAAACTGATGCAAGTAAATAATGAAAGAATATAAAGTGGATGTAGGCCCAATTTCATGGCCGAACCACTATAAATCTTGTGTTCCTTATTATTATTATATGTTTGCTTTGTTTTCGATATAAAAATACATAAAATGTATTGCTGAAATGTCGATTTAATTTTTTGCAGACAATGGAAATAAAACTTGCGCATAATAAGACCGAGTGATTCTCACCATCATTCAACAAACAAATTTCAAGTCATAAAGGCCCCGAATTCAAATCCTAGATAGGAAATACTTCAACTGAACGGCTTATGATTTCGATAGAAACGAGCCCTTGCTAATAAATTGAGATTGTTTGAACGAACAAACATCCAATTAGGAAGCTAGTGCCCGTTCTCACGAACTTGCCTGACAATGAAGTACGCTTCCTTGGATTAAACAAGCCACTTGCGAGAAAAGGGGAATGAAAACTTGAAAAAAAAAAAGAGGATCGCTGAAAAGGCATAAGCAAGTGAACAGAGGAACAACCAAAGCTACCATCAGCAGCACAAGTCCTCTTCGGAGGCGCAACTCTTCGGAGGATAAAAGACCTCTAATGGGTCATACGCCACAAAAAAGAAAGTTCTCTACTCAACAAAAAAAGATTGGAGGAGTCATGACCCTCCAACCATGAGAGAGTAACTTCCAGGCGATGAAAACCCTCTCTGAGGCACATTTCACCAGGAGTTGAAGTGTTATGACCGCTCTTCGGGATTTCACTTCACCAGAGTTGAAATGCAAAAAAAAAATAAAAGCCCTCTTCGGAGGCCCATTTCACCAGGAGTTGAAGTGTTATGACCGCTCTTCGGGATTTCACTTCACCAGAGTTGAAATGCAAAAAAAAAATAAAAGCCCTCTTCGGAGGCCCATTTCACCAGGAGTTGAAGTGTTATGACCGCTCTTCAAGATTTCACTTCACCAGAGTTGAAATGCAAAAAAAATAAAAGCCCTCTTCGGAGGCCCATTTCACCAGGAGTTGAAGTGTTATGACCGCTCTTCGGGATTTCACTTCACCAGAGTTGAAATGTAAACAAAATAAAAGCCCTCTTCGGAGGCACATTTCGCCAGGAGTTGAAGTGTAACAACCGCTCTTCGGAATTTCACTTCACCAAAGTTGAAAAGCAAAAACAAAATAAAGACCTTCCTGAAAGCCCACGTTTCACCGAGATTGAAATAAAACTTCCAAGTGTTGAAACGTGAAAAGGCTTTCTTCGAAGGCACAACTCTTTGGAGGTACACGTTTCACCAAGATTGAAATAAAACTTCCAAGTGTTGAAACGTGAAAAATCCCTCCTTAGAGGTACAACCCCCTCCCGGGGACACAATCAAGAAGAAAGACCTCTTCGGAAGCCCACGTTTCACCAAGATTGAAATAAAACTTCCAAGTGTTGAAACGTGAAAAGGCTTTCTTCAAAGGCACAACTCTTTGGAGGTACACGTTTCACCGAGATTGAAATAAAACTTCCAAGTGTTGAAACGTGAAAAATCCCTCCTCAGAGGTACAACTTTGTATAAAAAAAAATCCTCATCAAAAGCGTACTTTAACTTTCAAAGGAAGAGTAATTTACCTACTATGGAAAATGATCGTCAAAAAAAAAAAAAAAGAAAAAGAAAAGAAGTTAAAGTACCCTTCAGAGGTCCGCTTTACCACATAGAGGAATTCACTTGGTAAAATATGCACATAAGCAAAAGAAAAAAGTGATTTCTTCGAACGACAAAGCGTAGAAACTTATACGAAGGGAGTTGTACTCTACAAAATTTTTTTTTAAAGAATAAAATAATTATTCTTTAGCAAATAAGAGTGCAAGTCCCCTCGAAGTATAAAATATTGCAGCAAGCTTAAGGTATGGGGGCAACATGGTATAATAGTATAGCTGCATCAGTAAAGTAATACTCAAACAACATACCATAAGCCCGCTGCAATATCATATAAATAAACTTGTGCAAAAATGAATAATAAATGCATACTCAAATTCAAACAGAAGTATGTACAAATAAAGAATCATTTTATTCAATTGCAGATATTGCAGATACAGGTTTCAAAATAAGAAGCAGGGGCCGGTGCCTGCACAACATCCGACCATTACACAAAAAAGGAATCAAAAAGCTCAACTCTTCATTTCTTCTTGCCGCCTTTAGACCCTTTACCCGGCCGAGTGGTTAGCTTTTCGGGTCTTCCAGGTTGGTCTGAAGGCATGAGGGAAGAAGGGGAGGGAGGTACAACTGGCGCAATTTCCGGTTCCTCTTCAGTGGTGATAATTTTCTTCCCCCTCCTCTTCGATGTCCCAAGCTTCTTTCTTCTCTGCGAAGAAGACTCACTCCCCGGAGTAACGAGAGCGGACAAAACTACGTCGTCAGAAGGAGTCCGCTCTGGAGAGATCTCGCCTCCTTCGAGTCCCTCATCTTTTTGCTCCTGCGAGGCAACAGGGTCATCCAAACCATGAAGAGCCTCAATTTTCTCCTCTTGTGACCCAGGTTGTGAAGCAGAAGGAGGAGTCACCTGAAGAGATGGAGGAGGAATAACCAGAGAAGGCGAAGTCTGCACGGCACTTGTTGTTTCAACTGCAGAAGAAGAAAAATTGAAAATGTTAGTATCTTCTCGAAAGAAGGGAGATATGGGTTCATCGAGATTCAGGAGGTAATCGAGAAGCTCATCAAATTTTTGAGGAATAAGCAGGCAATCCACCTGAATCGGACCAATGTCGAAATTACCTGAAGATATTGCCTTTGTCAGTTCAATCTCATAATTCTGAGCCCCAATGTCCTCCAAAGCCTCTTCATCAGTAGGGGTGATTACCCCAGTTCTTGTAGGAGGCGGCAAATGAGCACTAGGGCCTGTAATGTCCACCTCGGGAGAAACTAGAGGACGTTCGGAGATGGTAGGCGGTACTTCTTTTTCAGAACGCTCTTCTTCCGCCATCCCGGCCGCGCTCTGGCAAGCTGCTCCTTACCCTTGGCAAGAGCGGCACGGGCTTCGTCATCAAGATAATGCTCTTCAAGGGCTGACTCAGCATATCCAGCACCTTTACCACCGAGCATGTCAAGTGCTGTCTCCCAAACTTCAACCAGTGTGATTTCATACTTAGGGCCTAGAAAGGCAAGGCTTCCACGCCCCAAGACGCTGTGCAAGTAGAAGTCGAATAATGTTGAGCTGATGCTGTTTTTAGTCGCCTCATGAGATTCTTCAGCTGCGATTCTGCCGGCGACAGCCTCATCACGCTCCCTTTCAGTTTTGGCCAGCTGAAGCTTAAGCATTTGTATCTCCGCCTCCTGGGAGTTGTTTTTCTTTCGGAGCTCAGCAATATCAGTAGCATAGCCTTCACTGATTCTTTTTTGTACTTCTAGCCTGTCTTCGGCATCCCTTTGGCTAGCGTGAGCGTCTCTCACTTGTTTCAGGAGCACTTCTTCTTTTTGAGAATAGGAAGTAGAGGAAGCAGCAAGCTCATGTTTCAATTCCTCGACTTTTGCTTCAAGCTCCTCATTGTAAGAAGCAATGTTCCTCATCTCGGTGTCGTGTTGCTCAACGACCTTTTGCCATTCGGCCTTATCGTTTTCCATAGTAAGCATGGCCTCTATGTTGGCACGGTTAACTCTTTGAAGCTCATCGACAAGCTTCTGCCAGTTTGACATCCTCTCGATATCGAGCTTGACTGCATCAAGATTGCGCAACATAGCAGACTTGTCGATGGGGACCAAGTCTAGGTCGAACCTCACCCCCTTAAGGCACCATTGAGGAAATCGGCTCTGCAGAGTGGCAGGACCCGGTCCAACTTGAAATTTGGGCCTGCTAATTATCGTTTGAATATCTGATTTCCCAAGAGCGGGAGAGTCAGAAGGAATGTCGAGTGAGGCAGGAATAGTAACTTTCTCAGGAGTAGTAGAGGCCTGCTTTTCACTGTGACGGGCTCGTTTGCTTAAGTCTTCACTCATGTGACCTTTTCCTCGATCGTCATGTGAGAGTCATCGCCTTTTTTCCAAGAATCACGGCGCTCTTCTCTCTCCCTTCTTTCACGATGTTCTTCTTCAGTCCTCCTTTCATGAGCCTTTCGGGCAGCCCTCTCTTCATCCGACTCTCTGTAGGAAGGAAGGTAACGCCTGTAATCATACTGGCTACGCCTCCCGTAGCGCTGGAAATCGTCATAGTACGAGCCGCTGCGCCCCATAGGAGAATCTGGAATTAAAATAATAAGCTTTAGAAATCTTTAAAGTGCAAGAAGATGAGTGCATAGAAGTGATGAGAAATTCTAAGTGTGTGTGTTGTGCAAACTACGCGCATTAATCTACGAACCACTCTTTATTTGGGGAGTGGTTGTGGGTGTAATAGTTAACGTCAACTCTTGAGTCGACGACGGCTGTTGCAAAATAGAAGTAGCTTCAACTACTGAAGAAGAAATCCCGGCAGTGGTAGGGTCATCTTTGAAGATCTCTTGTGAAGTAGCGAAGAGGTCGCTCAATCCTTCGAAGGTATCGTCCCTGCTTTGCTTGACAGGACTGGATTTCTTAGCCTTTTCACCAGATTCTTGTGAATGGTGAGAGGATCCCTGAGGCTCTTCTTCCTCGATAACCGGGGAAAGTTTACCAGATGGCCCCGCAACATCGACAGAAGTGGAGCACTTCACCAGCGAAGATTCAGGAGTCTTTATCGGAGAATCGGGGACTTCCGTTGGAACTTCATGAGCATGCATAGAGCGAGAAGTGTGTAGAAGCCCATGTTGATGTAAAAATTCATCCCTCAACAGAAATTTTATGCTCCTCTCTTCTGTGGCCACGGCACTCAACCTCTCAAAAACTTGCTTGTGAATTGGGTCTCTAGAGGGGAGAGGAAGTGCTGAAAGGAACAAAGAATGAAATTAGCAACTGAAAGTTCGGATCTCGAAAAAGTTTCAAAACGGAGAAAATAGAAACACTAATCTTACTTCCTACTCTCCAGATGGCATAAAAGCCTGAGGGACAGCGGGCAAAGAAAAACTGGTTCAAAAATCCATGAACGCTTTCAGTAAGATCAGAAATGAGCTTGCGGTTTCTGGCACTTCTCACAATAATAAGGGAAGGATGATCTTTACTCTTTGCAAACGAGCACAGATAACGAATTTCTTCAAAACTCGGTAGGCGATCAAGGGTTCTTCTAAACAAAACACATAACCCCGTCAAGATGGCATAGCCATTGGGATGAAGTTGAAACGGAGAGATTGTCAACCGAAGGAGAAGAGTTCGAAGGAAGTCGTTAAAAGGAGGAATCGCCCCACTTAAACACATTTGGCGATTGACTGCAACAAAGCCATAGGGAGGATTGTCAGCAGTATCACTTGGCCCAGGGAGAAGAACATCACTTTCAGCAAAGCCAAATTGAGTGCGCAGCTGGACAAACGCTCTCGAAGTTAGAATAGTCGGGGTTCTCTCCGGAGGATTCTCTATGGGAACAGCTATCGGAAAAGTTTCTTCCTCTTGAGTTACCACTTCTTCTTCTCGGTGGGAAGTCATTCTACATAAACAACTGGGTATTCAAACATGAAGGTGCATGTTTCCTAAAGTGTGTGAAGTGTTGTGTAAAATCAATCAAGCAGTGAACAAATATAACTGGAATGAAAACTAGCAAACATTCGTTAGTTATGAAATTCAGGGACTATTGTTTTAAGCCTAAATATGCAAGTAAGATGTTGATGCAGATAAATCAGTTCAGATTATTGATACTTTGCATTAATGTTTAACTTTAACTGATTGATTCACAAACATTTCATGCAATATAATTAAGTTGCTTGTCTTGTCTTGACTAATCTGTCATCTGACATGGGCAGTCGATGGCAGTATTTTCGCCTTGGTTTTCTTTGTTTGTTATTTTCAGCAGGTTAGCAGCTTATAAGTTAATGCGATCTGTGAAATAATACAATGAGATTCAAGCAAATTTAAAGTTGGGGCAGTTCAAAATTCAGGCAACTTAGTTTGGCAGTTCGAGTCAGAAATTCAAAGTGGATCTATGCTCTCAAAATGTCAGCACGCCCAAAGCCTAAGTGTTAACTCGGCTGCGATTCAAAAAGGGGTGTGAAATTCCCCTAAGGGTCAACTCGGCTGCGGTTTAAAGGTTGGATCAGCAGAAGTTGGCAATTTTCTCCCAAGGGTTAACTCGGCCACGACTTAGGGTTTAGACCGCTTCACTTAAGGGCCAGGTCGGCCAAAGGCTAGTTCACCCAACTCCACTAACTCGTTCCCAAATCAACATCCTACGGCCATCAACCCGTTAATCCAATAACTGTTCCATCAACCACAGCAATAACCCGTTAAGTCCCATCAATTAGTCCGAAACTGCCGCGAGTTCAACACCTTGCAACCCTAGCACAAATCAAATTCAACTAGCCTGAATCATCTTCATCATCGGTCAGTTAAAATCGAACCAAGCGGCATAAACTCCATCAGCCATGGGTGTAATGGAATTCTCGATGAAGCATTATGCGAGGTGGTGGTTTAAGTGTGAGTGATGGGGTTCGTGGACCAACAATAACCTATGATTGAAGAAAATTCACTTACGCAACAATTATCGGTGGTTGATGGAGAAAAATCGCCTTTTTGAAGCTTGGAGAAATTTTTAATGGCGGGATTGAGAGAGCAGGTAATGAGAAAGAAGAAGGGGTTGTGATTTATACCTTGCAGTGAAGGGATCTGGAGCGGCACATGCGACTTAACTATTAGCTCGCGTACGACCTACCGACCTAAGAGGGGACGGGTTAAGGGCTATCGAAGCACACGACCTAACCAGTAGGCGTATACTTCGAGGGGCAATTGTTAACTCCGCCTCGGTTTAGACTCTGCGACTCAAGGAGATGCCGACCTAAGGCTCAACAAGGGTGCCGACCTAAGATTCAAAGGGTTGTCGACCTAACACTTCAATGAGGCTACTGACTCTACTGACTCAACATAGATACTGACCTAACAGTCTAGGGAGATTGCCGACTTAACTGGTTGCCGACCTAACTGCCTTAACAGGAATGCCGACCTAAGGCCGAAAAGGGATACCGACTTAAGAGAGGTGCCGACCCAATGCTCTAGCATGTATACCAACCTAAGACTTAAGGAACGCCGACCCAAGATAGCTACCGACCTAAGTCGCGGCCGACCTATGACCAATGTTAAGTCGGTCACGACCTAAGCAAAAGGTAAGTTCAATGCAGCTACTTGGCACAGTGGCCTCTTAACTCGTACACGATCCAGGACTTACCAGTTGGACCGTGACTTGCGACTTACCAAGTTAACTCGTCCACGACCTAAAGCCACTAAGTATAAGCCCGATGCCATATTACTAAGAAGGAGTAGTGTTGACTCGGAGGCGACCTAGGACTTGTGCAAGTGAACTCCTGTGAAGCCAGAAGGGGGCCAGATGGACCGGCCACGACTCATATTAAGTCGGCTACGACTTAACTTAGATCGGCCACGACTTAGGACTTGGCAAAAATTCCAGACCAGAACTCTCTATAAATAGGCAACCACCTCCAACATTCAAAGGACTTTTGGCACATTCTCTTCACACACCGTTACCTTGCTGCATTGAGAACTTCATCAACACTTAGAGCTTCCAAGATTAGAGGAATACCTCAAAGAAATTCACGAAGAAACCACACATCTTCAACATGAATCTAAGAACTTTAGTCGACATTGAAGCTTAAGACTTGTTCCAAACCACTTGTAACTTGAAGTGTATTGTACTTGAGAAGAATTGTATCAGTTTGTAACGGGATTATTAATAAAAGTACTTAGAGTGGACGTAGGCTATACCCTTAAGCCGAACCACTATAAAATAGTTGTTGTTTACTGCTTTTCTGCTATTACTTGCTTGTAATTCTTTCCCGATCTATCGGGTGGTGCTTTCACAACTACACTTTACACACCGGGGTGTTAGCGTTCACATTTTAGCGTTAACATCTGGCTTATATTTATATGCAATGCCCTTTGTTCATTTTCTTTCAAAACTTAGCAAACCAGAAAACATAAGTAAATTTTCATTTTTACAAACTCAAACAATATCATAAAACTTCAACAATCAAAAAGCAAGATGATTAGTAGGGAGATCAAAGCAAAGTATTTTTCCAGTTTTAAAGAACAGTGCTCTGTTCATCCTCTCTAAAGCAGGTGAGTAACATCACATTTTTAAAGCTTTGGATTTATCTTAATTGTATGATTTGTTCTGGAATATATGTGTATTAGTATGAAATATAAATGTTTGATGAATTTTCTGCATATATATATAGATATGTGAAAGGTGTATGTGTTTATCTTCTGTAACCTCTATGATATCACTCTTTTATTTTATTTTTTAGCTCGAGATTCATTCACAAATCAATATCTCATCACCTAATCTAAGTTAGGATATAAGATTTAAACAAAATCTGTTTGATTCGTTAGTAGTCAAGGTTTAGAATTTTTTTTAAGTTAAAACAAATGGTATTGCCTCTGAAAATGAAGAAAATACAAAGCAATGTCAACATAAGTAAAAAATTTATTATCATAATTCGCGAATTCGGGTATGAAATCTGAATTAGTGAGGTATGACATGATTTTTAAAGCAAAAATTTTAATTTTTTGATTTAAGGTTTGAGAGCAGTTTGGGTTTGTGGGAATTTCTTTGTTTGAGTGATCTCTGGTGATCCTTGGGTTGGTACAGTTTGGGATCGTGTATGGTGATGGAGGGGTGAGTGTAGATGCTCGGAAAAATATGGCGGTGGTGGGAAGTTCATCAGGGAAAGCGCAGCAGGTGATTTTCGTTTGGAACCCTAAGTTTTGCTGTGTTTAAAGAATCGAACACCACGGTTGATTGGATGGATCGAGTGCAACGAGGTTTCGATGGATGAAAGTTTGGTCGTGGATAAGGTCGTAGCCGGAGTTGCAGAGTTTACAGTGGGTGGATCGAAGGTGAGGCGATGAAAGGTTCCAGTGGGTGATGTTTTTGAGTTTTCAGGTTTGGTCGAGGTCTCGTTTTTTTGATTTTTGAGAATGGAAGTTCGATTGAGGGTTGAGGTGGTTGTTGAGTTGTTCTCTATCAGGGTGCGATCACCGTAGGCGATCAATGGTGGTGGGAACCACCGTGCATATGCACGGTGTTCATGAATGGGTGCTGTGTTTTCAGGAGGAGGGGTTACTCGAGTCTTTAAGAAATTGACTCGGGAAAAGTTACACGCGAACTCGAAGCACGTTCGAGCTTGACTCGAAGTAGTGTGGGGGGGGGGGGAACCTGGGTAGGTTGGTAACAGGTTTTTAAAAACCTGTTAAGAAAAAAAAAACTGTAAAGCTTAAATTTTCTTTAACCTGGGTTTTAAAATGAGAAATAGATGTTTAAGATAGGTATTTAAAAAAAAAGTTTAAATCAAGATAAGTTTGGATTCAAAACGTAGTTTGAATCTCAGTTTTTAAGTAAATAAAGCTTTTAAATTTAAATTCTGTTTTAAACAAATTTGAATGATGAAGTGAATTTTCAAATTTGATTTGAATTCAAAATGGAATTGTGTTTAAATTCTTTTAAGAAAATTACTCTTTAAGTTGTAAAATAAAAAGGAGTTTGGAATTGTTAAGATTAATTTGATTTCATTTTAAATCTTAAATTTAAAATGAAATTCAAAAGTAAATTTAAATTTAATTGTTATAAATACCTTATTAATGATAAATTGAGCATTAAATAGAAAAAGGATTCAAAGATTTAAAGAATTGAAATTATTAAGTTAACTAAATGGATAAAAACTGACTAGAATTAATTAACTTAGAAATTAAGAGTTTAAATTTAGTTAAAGGAGATATAAGTTAATTAGTTTAAGGTAAATCAATTTGTAATTAAGAATCATTGATTAAATATGGATTGATTTACAATTAATGATTAGTAATCAATTAATGAATTAATAAAGGATTAATTAATGAGTTATTAAGACTAACTTAAAATGTAATTGATAATAAATCTTAATTACTTTAGGAAAGTAATTAAAGGATTATAATTAGTTAATGAAGGACATTAACTAAAAATTATGAAATAATCAATTAATGGGATTATTTTTAATAATTAATTAAATTATTTATTTAAGATAAGCAATTGTGAATTGTTAAGTATAATTACTTAACGGAAGTAATTAAGGAATTAATTACTCATTGTAATTAATTCTATGAATTGTTTAAGTTAATTAATTAAGTTTAATTAATTTAATATATCATATGATGATGAGATAAGTATTATTATTTAGGGAAGTAATTGATGATAATTACTGGGTGTAATTAACTGAGGGTGGTTTAATAACGAAAGTAATTGGAATATAATTACTTTATATAATTAATCAGGAGATTAATTAGAGAAAATTAATTAAGAAGTAATTAATTTATTTGATGGAGTAATTAAAGATAGTTAATTACTGAATGGTATTAATCAGAGGTGATTAATAAATGTGGTTTAATTGAAGATTGATTACTTAAGGTAATTAATTTAAACAGGGAATTAATTAAAATGTAATTAGAAATCATTAATTGATATAATTAATGATGGGATGATAAATTTAGATTAATTAATCAATAATTAAAGAGTAATTAATTAGTGTAATTAAGAAGTAATGTGATGTTTGTAATTTAAGGTTAATTTCTATATTTGGATAAGATAATTAATTTGTGAAAATAATTAAAGGATGATTACTTAAGTATAATTAAATGTTAATTAATCAAGTGTGATTAATTGAAATGAATAATTAGTGAATGATTTATTAACCGATTGATAACTGATTAATAATTATATAAGCAAGATTTAAAATGGTGAAGTAATTAATTTAATTTACTTTAAATTAATTAGAGATAATATAACTAATTTAATTCATTTTAAATTAATTATAGCTGATATGATTGTTTATGTGTGGATGGATGATATTATTTACATTGAAATGATTTGAGATCTCGGATATGTGATATTTATGCTGTGTAATATAGATGCTTGATTTAAGTATGATGATATTTATTATCTGTTTGTGATGATAATATGATTTATCTGTCCATGATGATGAAGTGATTATCTATTATGATATTGTGAATTATCTATCTGTGTGTATATGGATAATTGAATTGAATTGTTTTAAACTTTAAAACAACTTGGCCTTAAAAGACACGTTTTGGATTTCGATGAGACCGGGATCGGGTTTTCCGCATTTGGAAGTCCGAAAACCACATCGATTCCAAATTAACGTTAGGTCGTGAATCTGAAGTGAAGATGAAGATTCAGAATGCCAGGGTTATCGTCGTTAACTCTGAGGGTGATTCCAAAATGAGTGTAACGGGATAATGCCTTCGGTTTCGTTCGAACCCGGAACGAACTTGTATGGATTGAATGCTTTCAAAATATCGTCAGGTGGATGATGAGCATTCTAAGAAATGTGTTCTCTAAAGGTAATCGTAGCCTCAAGCCTCATCAACCGGGAATGGCTAAAACAGGGGAGGTGCAGCAAGGTTAGGTGGGTCATGCCCAAGCAGGACAAGATTTTCCCCTGTCTAGATGTCCCTTTTTATTCGGCTGTGTGGACAGTTGTGAGCTCCAACTGTCGGGGTTGTCTTGTTCGGGACTGTTCAGTAAGGAATGGTTCCGGCCTTGTGTTGCAGGAGGTCGGAAGTGATCCTCGGTACGTTGATCTAGGCCACGTACTGTGACGGGCGGTACCCCAGTAGCCCTGCCATTGTATGGAATCCAAAATCCAATAAGTGCCAACGGTTTTGATTGTATTACCCACTTTTGTGGCTAGTAGCTGGAATTTAATGAATGTAACAATTTCAACTATTTTCTATTTACTTGAAAACCCTAGACCTATTATAATATCACAAAATTTCCTATCAACTGTTTTGGTTAGCGTAAGGTAAAAACTTACCATATTTATTCGTGGGAAGTCTTACGTGATACCTTTTGTTTTCAAATGTTTTTCAAAGTTAAGAAACTTTAACCTGTTACTCATACCAGACCCATGTCTGACCCGTAGTTTTTTTTATTTTTTTTCATAAACTCTCGGGTACCCATATTTTTACGGGTAGCCAAGGGATTCAGGTTAGATTTGACGAATTCTGGAGGAGCAATGGAGCAGGAGGCTTCTACGTTGTAGATATATATATATATATAGTGTTCCGCTGTGTTGATATCTCTGAGTTGTTTATCTATATTGTATATTGACTTGTATAACTAGACAAGTATTTATAACTGTCTACTATGTGTTGTATGATCTGTATAACTCTGATATATGAATAATTATGTAATAGTTATGTGATCTATTATATTATGTTCCATTACGCTGTGAAATTCTGATGTTGGTGTTCTTTCTTCTCCATCTTTTCTATTTTCTCATCTCTTTCTTTCTTCAAGATGAACCGGATCTCTAGGGTCAGAAACTCGGGTCGTCACAGTATACATGGTCGATAACAAACAAAAGCAACATAAAAGCACCACAAGTATCCGATAGTTAACACAAATATAATTTCCAGCATATATTTTTCAACACTTGTATACAAAAGCTACATATATTTTCCAGCGTATATTTTCCAACACTCACAGAAGCTACATATATTTTCTAACTGAATCACAAATAATTTGTACATAAGAATAGAATCACAAACAACACATGAATCAAGTATTTTTCAACTGAAGCAACACTTGTTAACAAACATCCATTTGAACGAAAAACATAACTATCCATCAAACTACAAAATAACCATCCATAAACAACAAAACAACCATCTTATTTAACAAAAAAAACAGTCGAAGTAGTTCCACAACAAGAAATACACTAATTGAAAACCACCAGCTAAAACTAATCATCCTTTCTAACAAAACGAGTACAAATCATTTTAGCTTTAGTGAGGGCTTTGCAGATTTTACCAAGACGAGCCAAATGGGAAGTCTCCGTTTGCGATGAAGCCAAGGTTATGCCTTCACTAATAACATCATTAAGCTCTCCATAGCTCTACAATGAAAATTGATAAAATGTTATTATTGCAAAAGCAAATGTAAAAAACAATATATTTACTTTTATCGTATATAAATGATCGTAAAAAATTTGATTGCTACGGTGAATAATCTATTCGTTAACCGGATGGACTTTTAACACGATGCGAGGGTAATACCAGTCAAAATAATCACTTGTCACCGTTTCAGTTGATTCACGCAAAGGAATCGAATGATATTGTGCACTAACAACATGATTTGGCCAATCACCAAATACTTTCCACAAACTCGTAAGTCACTTTATACGTTGTAGCCGTAACACCGCAATGAGTGGTTTTACTTGTTGATTGAATAATAGGCCATGGAATATTTTAAACCCTACACTAATTGCCGCAAAACGCAGGTGGGGTGATATGGTTCTACCATATTTAAGCATAATAAACAACTCAAATACTAAGCAATTTGCGAAAAAGGATGGAATTGTCTTGCATGCATGTTAAAGTGATAGTGTGACGACCCGGAAATTTTGACAAATTAAATTTGAATAGTTAATTGATTTTTAAAATATTTAAAAAGTTGATTTTAGCTTGAATTCAAGATATCAATATTTTCTGGATAATTAAATCATCGAATTATATAGTTTAAATGTTGAATTTAATAATTGAAATTGGGGAAATTGTTGAATCTGAAATTTCTAAGCCTGTTTAAAATAATTTGAAGGCTTATAAAATTTATAATGATGATACTGAAGATAATAGGATGGTTGAAATTCAATTTAAAGGTAATTTGTTCAATTTTAATAATATATCGTTTAAATTGAATTTAAAAATAGCCTTCCGAGGCACAGTCTTAGAATTCGACGAAACCAGTTCCATTGGATCCGTAATAATTAGTTGTTATCGAATTTCAATTTTCGTAGCAATCGGAGTTGTCGTTTGACCGTGGCAGCTCAAAACGCTTAGAACTATTTTAATCGATTTAATTTAAAATCGACCGTTTTCTTCTGTAACTCACGCATGTGATTGAATTAGCTTCCGAAACACGTTTCATTGCGTTCGGAATGCGGGTAAAACCTTATAAACGTCGGTCAGCATGTTTGACTCGGGATTCGAGATTTCGCGTTATGTAACACGAGATATTTCTAATATTTTATTATCTAGTAAGAATGCGCAGGAAGTTTTCCCAATCGGTATTTTATCATCTTTCTCCCCTCTAATCTTCGAACAAAAATCAAACTTTTATAAAAGAAAAAAAAGAAGAATAGAATCAAATGGCCGCAGCCTTCGGTCTAAAGCCAATCAGAAATCGAAGAGGGGGGGGCTCAGAAATCAACCGCAGCTTCCTCCTTCAAATTGAGGAGTCGAACGAACGAATCGTGTTCACTTCAATCCAAAGCAATGCGGTATCTTCGCCTCTATAACCTTAAGTCGCTCACTCCTGATTCAAGCAGGTCGCGACTCATTCGAGATGAGGGAGGAGCGCAGGAGGAGTTGATGCTCGAGTAACGCCGCGTTGGGGTTTACCGATGGTCTCGAGAGTGTGATGGGAATCGAGGCAGTTTGGGGATTTAGGGTATGCTCGGTCGCGACTTGTACGGCGACAGCTCGAGACAATCGAAGTCGAGCTTTAGGGAGGGTGTGTGCTAGAGTTTAATCTCTGTAGGTAATTATATATATTCTTTTATTATTATTTTAGTTAAATAAGTTTAAAACCCTTTGGATTTGATTTGTTCATTCTTAAATATCAGGATATACATATCTATATAACTCAGTATATTGTTTTTTTCCGTTAAAGTATGTTTACTATTTAATTTTAAAATGCCAGAGTTTAAATTTGTATACATATATAAAGGTACAAGAAATTCATATAAGATTTTTGGAAGAAAATTATATAATGAATTTGGTGATAAAATTGTATGACTGCCCTATTTAATCTATTTTAGTTACTAATGATTTTTAAAAGGGGAATCATTGGTTAAAATTAAATTAAATTATTAGTAAATTAAATTTTGTTAATGATAATAAATGTGTGGTTTCAAAAGGAAAAAAAATAAATATACATATATATACAGTTGAAGTTACTAATTTGCTTCAGAATAAAGTTTAGTGATGACTAGCTTGTTTAATTAACCTATTTAATTATTATAAAATATCTTATGGGCAAATTTATTAGTTGAAGTTAAGGTGGTAGTTAATTAAATTTATTAAAATAAATAAATAAATAAAAGGGTAATAGATTGTTTGATTATTTCAAATATTGATAAACCGTATAAATGTTTATTCAAGGTTAAAATCTAAAGGGAAACAAGTCGAGATTGGATTTGGATGCAAAATCAAAGGTGAGTAAATCTCACTCTGTTGTATTTTATTTATTTAAATTTAAATGGTTAAATTTAAATAATTGGTTGAATGATTAAATTGATTGGATGTGCACTGATGATGATGTGACTTTCGTTTGGTTGGTTCTCGAGTTACTTATTGCTTGACTCGAAGTATTCGAGTTTTAAATTGTTTTAAGCTTAAATTATGAATAAGAGAATGTTTTCATTTAAAGGTCAATAAGGTTTTAATGAATTGTGATTCATTTAAATAGTAGGTAATTCAAACGGATAATTTATTAATTCAATTAATTAATGATTTGGGTTGATTAATTTAGTAATTAAGGGTTTGAAGTTATTTATTAGGGATGAAATTAATTAACGAGGATTAATTAATTTAGAATAATCAACGAATGGTTTAATAGGTAATGACTTAATGAAATTAATAAAATATAATCACTTTGAGAAATTAGTTAAGAGAATAATTAAGGTAGTTAATTAATGAGTAATTTATTTATTTAATGAAGTAAATAAAAAGGTGAATAATTACAGGATGAGATAAATCAAGAGTGATAATATTTGCAGTTTAATTAATGATTAAGTGTTTAAGGTAATTAATTTAGCTTAGGATAAATTGAAATATAATTGGAAATCAATGATTTATAAAAATCAACGATGTAATTAAAGACTGATTAATTAAGATGAATTAATCAGTAATAAGTAACTTATGAGAAGTTAATTAATATAAGTAATTAAGGATTAATGTAATTTAAATAGTTAATTAATTCATGAAGTAATTAAGATTACTTATTGATTTTGGTTAAGAAGAATTAATATCGTGAAATTAATTAAAGTTATTACTTGAATGAAAATTGAAAAATAACTAATCCATGGTGATTAATTAAGAGGAATTATGAAGGAATGGTTGATTAGTTGATTTGAAACTAATTAATGTTAAATGAAGGAATCTAAGTGATTGAGGTTTGAAATTAAATTAGAATCAATTGAATTGATTTGTATGTGACCAAGCTTTGCTTATGGATGATTGAATGGTATTGGACGTTTTGAATGAGTTGTTATCTCTGATATGAAATGTGATGTATTTCATTTGAATAATTTGGGTTAGGACAACTTGAGTTTCGAAGAGACCGGGGTCGGGTATAGGGAAATACCCGAAACCACTTTGATTTTTTTTATAAATTGATTTGTGAAATCAATAGGATGAAATGAAATGGTTTAAGTGAATTGGATTATTTTATTTAAGTTTGGTACTTAGAAATTTATATGTGAAATAAGTGTTGTCTGTAGCAAATTGTGAATTGGTTAAATTGATATATGTTACCCGGTTTTATTTAAGTTGTTTGCTTGGTATTCCTTGTTAGTTGGGTTTACTCACGTTGGTTTCCAGCCTGACCCGGGTGTTACTTTGGTGTAATGCTCGGGTCAGATCGAGTATTACAGATTTTCAGGTAGGACGTTCTGGAGCTCAGGAGGCGAGCTAGATGGCAAGAACGCGTAGAATATTTCCGCTGTAATTATGTTATTGTAATTCTACGATAAATTGATTGTATATGACCAGCAGTTGGATATATGTGAAACTCTGATGTATTAAAATGTAATCGACAGATATAGTATTCTTTTGTAAGTTATTATTATTTATTATTATATTCTATCCGCTGCGTATGTGAGATGTTTGGTGTTTCTGTTCTTCTTCTTCTATCTCTTTCTTCTTTTTCATAATTATCTGGAATTTTCGGCTTCGAAAATTTCGGGTCGTTACATTTGGTATCAGAGCAGAAAGGTTAAGCGAGAACCTTGGCTCTGGTGGGGATTACTCAATTAATAGAGTCTATATGAGAGCATACTTGTTGTTTGCTTATATAAAGATTTTAAAATGGTTTATATACAACTATATTTTGATATATAAAGCAATATTTTCTTCTAATAAATATTACGGCGATTGGTTGTTAAATTATTGAAATTAAAATTCAGAAGTAATATAATACAACCAAACTGAAGTCCTTAATTGGAATTAAATTAAGTAGAAATAAAAATACAAATAAATTAAAATTTAATGGATTGAAAATGAAATTCTAAATCTGGTCCCAGAATTCGGAAATTTTGTTTCGAAGTAATGAAAAATAATAAATAAGTATTATTTGGATAACTGGGACTTGTTGGAAACAATGGGTTGTTTGGAATTTGATTTGAATTTAAAACCAAGGGTGGTTCAAAATTGTAAAACATGGCTGGGAGAGCCACGAAGTAAATATGTATATATGTATGGATGTACATGCTATCAAAGATAATTTGAAATAAACTCTAAGAGGTAGAGTTTTGATTTTTCCCTGAAGTGTGATGTAAAAACCCAAAGTGATATAAGTTTTTAAGTGGGAAGGTTATTATTATGAAGTTTAAGGATTGAATGAGATTGATTGGATTAAGTAAATTGGAATTTAACTTTGGGAAAGTTAAATAAATGTAGAAAAAGCAACTTGAATTGGAAATTTCAAGACGAAATTGAAATTTAACTTGGAAAGTTAAATGGTTGATTTGAATTGGAAATTTGTGTGATCTCAAAACGGGTTTGAGATTTAAAAATTGAGAATGGATGGACGTTTTAAAAATAAATTGGATGATATCATTCTATTGTTAATGGAAATCTTTAAATTGAGAATAGTATTGTATAAATAAAATAAATTTGAATAATTAAATTGTAAAATAAACTTGTTTAAGGACCGGCTTCAAACTGGAAGATAAAATTTAATAATAGATTAAATTTTTTAAAATAAAATTGTATTGAACTCTTATTTGAACCTCGAAATATATAAGTTAAGATAATTTAAAATGGAATTTTGAAAATTGAACTCAGACATTAAATTGATTAAAAACTTTAAATAAAAGTTAATTTGGTTTAAAGAGTTAAACCAACCTTTGAGAATTCAACTCGAATTTATATAATTCGAGATAGTTTAAATTCAAGATTAAAATTGAATTAGTTCAAAATTTAATTTGGTTTTAATTAACTGAATTGGATTAAATTGAAATGATTTGAATTTGAAATGGGTTCAATTGATAATAATTCAAATTTATTGGAATAATATGAAATTATAATTAAAATTGAATAGGATTAAAATCAAATAGAATTTGATTTAAATTGGGAAGGGAATCAAGGTTGATTCAACTTGAATTGGGTTTAAATAAATTTCAATAGAAATTGAAGTTATTCAAGTTCGAATTGAGTCAATTAAATGAAAGTGTAAATTTACATTGGATTGTTGGGGAAGTGAACAGTTGACTCTTGACTAGTTTCAATATAAATTGTTTTGATATAAACTTAATTTTCTAAGCTATTAAATATATACAACCTTTCTTTCTTAAAGCCAAATTATTTTATACTTGTTTTACAATTAGGTTTGGAGCTATTTAACCATTTTTCAACTATTTTCTAAACTAATTACTGTTTTTCAACTATTTCACAAACTAATTTCTATTTTACAATTATTTTGCAATTATACAAAATTTCTGAAACTATTTAACTATTTTATAATTAGTTAACTATTTTACAGCTATTTTGTAAACTAATAATTATTTTTTAACTACTTATCTATTTTTAAAATTTTCAAGCTATTTTCTACATATAAACTGGTCGGAGTTCAAACTGTTGTTGATTTAAATACCCAACTGAGATAAGGATTGAAGTGATAATTCAATGAGAATTAAAGCAATTGTAAATAAATAAAAAGGGAATTAAAGGAAATGTGAATAGAAAGAGAAAACAGATTTGGCTGATAATCAAAGGAAATAAATACGTAGGATGTACGTATATTATTCTATTCGCATAGTGATTTGATCCAGATTCGAGCACAAAATTTCGAGATAGTTTATCGAGTTGCGATTTTTCACTCGATTTTCGATGGCGAACCTGGATATGGATTGTTGATTGGTTCTGGATATTCTCTGTCATAGTTATAGCTATGCAAGGAGAATGACGATTTCTGATCAAGAAAACAGATCTGAGTCCGCACTAGGAAGTCGGGTGGACGATATTAGTTTGGAAGTGAAATTGTGTGATCGAGTGAGCGATCAGATTGATATGAGTATGGATGATATGTGTATATCGTACGGATTTGAATAAAATTGATATTGGGAAGAGTAATCAAATTTGAATATTTGATTTTAAATAAACAAATTTATATATCTTTGTTATATATAAGATTAAGCTCCACTTGTTAAATTTATGGCTGGAAGACAAAGGATTTTTGAAAGTGTTTGAAGTATAAAGGGATTTTATACAAGTTTGAAATGATCCAAAGTTCTAAAAATTATATATATATTCTTGAATATATATAAAGGATCTTATGAGGATTTTGAAAAGGTTTTGGGAACCTTTGGATTTGGAAAGGCTTTTGATTTTTGGGTAAAATCTATATTGAATTTGGAAAGCCTAGTTTGAGAATTATCGATTTTGGGATAATCGATTATGAGTAAAGGAGCTTTGTATGATATCATACTAGGTGTATGATTTGAAAGATACTATATACGAATAGTATAAATTGTTTTGATGATGACTCTAGGGAAAAAGGCGCTCCCTTGAAATGAACTTCTCAGGAGCGCCACCAGGTGGTGCTGCCTTGAGCCCCAAGGGGGGATTCTAAAGTTGATCCTGTGAGGAGTCCGGACAAACTAGTTCCTGAGGATTATTTGGTAGCAGAAGTCGAGGGCGCTGATGCCTACAGAGACATTTGGGTTATGCTGCGACGACAGTGTAACTCGATGTCGCTGCGATCTACTGTAGGGACCATAGCGAAATTCGTGTGGAGGATGAGTGCCAACAGTCTACACTTGATTCTACCGGGAAGGCAACGCAACATCGGTAGACTGCGATCTATGGTCAAGTGGAGTGGAGAAGTTTCATTTTTGGCAGCGAAATTCGATGGCGTTAATGCCTACAGTTATATGGGTTGCTGTGATAGCTACGTAACCCCGGTTGTAGCTGCGATCTGTCGTGGGTTTCATGGTGTAATCGAGGGGCGCAGAGGCCTATAGTTATCTATGGATTTTGTCG
This sequence comes from Allium cepa, assembly GCA_030765085.1. Lineage (NCBI taxonomy): Eukaryota > Viridiplantae > Streptophyta > Magnoliopsida > Asparagales > Amaryllidaceae > Allium > Allium cepa. Next base: position 747,291,225 of record CM060931.1, on the reverse strand, counting down.
GGATGACAATGTAACCATCGGGTTAACTGCTACTATGGATGGGGGTGATGATTTCCAGAGCATTCTCACCAAAGATATTTCCTCTATTTTCAAAAACTGTTTTCTATATTTTCATTAAAATTATTTCCCAAGTATTATCACTGGATGTTGAAAACGAGTTTACCAAGTACTTATAGATTTTCAGTCCTACGCCTGATCAACGTATGACTAAATTTCTGTGAGAACAAGGATGGACTGGTTGAGACATCGAGTTATAAAAAGTATTTTTTTTAAAGAGTTATTTTAATAGTATGATGTGAATTTAAAAGCATTTCTAAATTTTTTAAATAAAGATGTTGGAATTTTGGAAAATCAAGGAAATCCAAACTGGAATTTTAATGAAGTGAATTTATAATTAAAATCGAATATTGATTTAGAAGTTGAAAGTAAGATAATTGGCTAAATAATTATTTGATTGAGTATATTAATAAAATTTAACTTGGGAAAATAAATGGATCGTAAGTTGATAATGGGTTTGGGGATGAATTCGAATTGTAAATAGAATTCGACTTGGATTTGATAATGAAATAAATTAGAAGAGATGTTGTAAAAATAAAAATAAATTAGAGTTGGATTGAAAAATGTGATGGATTGAATTACAAATAAAATTCAAGGGTGATTTGAATAATATTTAATGAAATTTACAAGTAAATTAGATATAAGAGAAGTGATTATAAAAGAAATTGTTTGAATTGCAAACAAAACCCATATGAGCAGAAATAAATTGAGAATGGCTTTGTATTAATAAAATAGATTCGCAAACGAATTAAGTAAGTGAATTAAAAATTTAAAATGGGTTAATTGAATTAAATAATAATTGGATAAAGTCTGATTGAATAAAAACTAAATCAAGTTGTGATTGGAATTGGATTATCAAACTGAACTTAAATTTGGTGGTATATTAATTTGAAGTATAAATGAGTTAAGTATGTGCTTGGATATTATTTTGATAAATTGAGAAGGTGAATTTGAAATTAAAATTTAAAATGGATGGGCTAACTGAATTTAATGGAATTTGATTAAATGAGAATCAAATAGAAGTAAACTTAAGTTTGATGTTGGAATAAACTAAAGTATATTCACTTAAGTTTAAAATTTACGGAAGCTTGGCTTCGAATAAGAGTGAAAGCCCATTAAATAAAAGCTTGGATTGAATTAATTTGGGAATGGCTAGAAGTATACAAGAATGGAATGTGTCGAGCTATATAAATGGTTAGAGAATAAATTAGAAATGAAATGGATTTAAATATAAAATGTGTTGAAAATTAATTTAAAATAGTTATAAACTGAAATAGATACTCTATTAAACGAATATCGTCGAAATTGCTTAAAAATGGTTATCGTTCGGCGTAAATAAATGTAATTAAAATGCTATGAGTCAATAGAGATTAAATAAAATTGATTCTGAATCATTTGAAGTGAATATGAGCTTGTTTGGATTGAAAATCAATGGAATGTAAGAAATTTAGTTGCAAACCATTGAAATTGAATGAAATGGCTTATGAGTTGGTTGAAGGCGATTGAATTAGGTTTGGAAACATATAAATTGCTCGAGGAAGTTATTTTGAATGCATTTCTTTTAGAGTTGAAGTGTTATAGTTATTTATATAAGAGAAATGTTATAAACCTCATATATATAGTGCTTTATATGTTTAAATTGAGTAAGTACAAGTACCAGAAGGCCGTTTGGCTGGATTTGGATGCACTAATTGCTAAAATAAGTAAGCCGCATGCTTAAAATGCTAAATAAGGTACGCCTACGCAATACAAATAGGAAATATGAACTGTTTTTGCTTTTTCCGACCGAGTGAGTCGATGTATATATATTTATATCTCTTGTCAAATTGCAAAAGCTCCTCCGTACAAAGCAGACTCTGCCAAAAATTTTCGAAAATTCTGAGAGTTAGAAAATTTTTGAGATTTTTTTGGAAAATTTTTGTTAACAACAAAACAATTTCAATTGGAATTTAAAGTAAATTAGTAAATGAAACTAATATGAATCAGTTATACTTGAAAGATAAAATTCAATATGCAAAATTTAAAGTAAATTGAAGTCCTATGAAAGTGGGGAAAACTAATTTGAATAAAAGTGGGTATGAAACTCATGTAGGAAAATATATACAATGATTTGGAAGGGTTACGATTGGATATTATTGCTTAGTAGGATATGCACGTATTATAAGGGATAGAAAATTGGATTTGGATCCAAAAGATAAATTTGAATTGCCCGACAAAAAGGTATGTATTTAAGTTTCTGTATGAAGTTGGATTAGGTTTTTGATGTAGCCACTTGGATTTTGTTTTCTTTTGGAATTTGGGAGCCCGTAGAGGCCTTTTGTAGTTGTACCGAGCTAGCCGCGCAAAGAAGACGCTAGCAAATTTTTTTGGGAATTTAGGGAGTTAGAAAACTTTTGAGAAAACTTTGATAATTCCAAATTTGTTTTAAATTGAAATTTAAACGATTGGGTAAAAATGGATTATTGGAAACCATGAAAGGTTTTGGAAGTTAGTTGAGGTAATAGTGAATCTTTAATAAAAGATATTGTGGCAAGTTGATAAACCTGTTGATTTTGGAGGAAAGGTAAACGGGTAAGGTTCCATTCCTCCTAACTATTAATTTCGGGGACGAAATTCTTTTAAGGGGGGAGGAATGTGACGACCCGGAAATTTTGACAAATTAAATTTGAATAGTTAATTGATTTTTAAAATATTTAAAATGTTAATTTTAGCATGAATTTTAGATATCAATGTTTTCTGGATAATTAAATCATCGAATTATATAGTTTAAATGTTGAATTTAATAATTGAAATTGGGGAAATTGTTGAATCTGAAATTTCTAAGCTTGTTTAAAATAATTTGAAGGCTTATAAAATTTATAATAATGATACTGAAGATAATAGGATGGTTGAAATTCAATTTAAAGGTAATTTGTTCAATTTTAATAATATATCATTTAAATTGAATTTAAAAATAGTCTTCCGAAGCACAGTCTTAGAATTCGACGAAACCAGTTCCATTGGATCCGTAATAGTTAGTTATTATCGGATTTCAATTTTCGTAGCAATCGGAGTTGTCGTTTGACCGTGGCAGCTCAAAACGCTTAGAACTATTTTAATCGATTTAATTTAAAATCGATCGTTTTCTTCTGTAACTCACGCATGTGATTGAATTAGCTTCCGAAACACGTTTCATTGTGTTCGGAATGCGGGTAAAACCCTATAAACGTCGGTCAGCATGTTTGATTCGGGATTCAGGTTTTCGCGTTATGTAACACGAGATATTTCTAATATTTTATTATCTAGTAACAATGCGCAGGAAGTTTTCCCAATCGGTATTTTATCATCTTTCTCCCCTCTAATCTTCGAACGGAAATCAAACTTTTATAAAAGAAAAAAAAAAGAATAAAATCAAATGGCCGCAGCCTTCGGTCCAAAGCCAATCAGAAATCGAAGAGGGGGGCTCAGAAATCAACCGCAACTTCCTCCTTCAAATTGAGGAGTCGAACGAACGAATCGTGTTCACTTCAATCCAAAGCAATGCGGTATCTTCGCCTCTATAACCCTAAGTCGCTCGCTCCTGATTCAAGCAGGTCGCGACTCATTCAAGATGAGGGAAGAGTGCAGGAGGAGTTGATACTCGAGCGACGCCGCGTTGGGGTTTACCGATGGTCTCGAGAGCGTGATGGGAATCGAGGCAGTTTGGGGCTTTAGGGTATGCTAGGTCGCGACTTGTACGGCGACAGCTCGAGACAATCGAAGTCGAGCTTCAGGGAGGGTGCGTGCTAGAGTTTAATCTCTGTAGGTAATTATATATATTTTTTTATTATTATTTTAGTTAAATAAGTTTAAAACCCTTTGATTTGATTTGTTCATTATTAACTATCAGGATATACATATCTATATAACTCAGTATATTGTTTTTTTCTGTTAAAGTATGTTTACTTTTAATTCTAAAATGTCAGAGTTTAAATTTGTATACATATATAAAGGTACAAGAAATTTATATAAGATTTTTGGAAGAAAAATATTATAAGGAATTTGGTGATAAAATTGTATGACTGCCCTATTTAATTTATTTTAGTTACTAATGATTTTTAAAAGGGTAATCATTGGTTTAAATTAAATTAAATTATTAGTAAATTAAATTTTGTTAATGATAATAAATGTATGGTTTCAAAAGGAAAATAAATAAATATACATATATACAGTTGAAGTTACTAATTTGCTTTAGAATAAAGTTTTGTGATGACCGGCTTGTTTAATTAACCTATTTAATTATTATAAAATATTTTTATGTGAAAATTTATTAGTTGAAGTTAAGGTGGTAGTTAATTAAATTTATGAAAATAAATAAATAAATAAATAAAAGGGTAATAGATTGTTTGATTATTTCAAATATTGATAAACCGTATAAATGTTTATTCAAGGTTAAAATCTAAAGGAAAACAAGTCGAGATTGGATTTGGATGCAAAATCAAAGGTGAGTAAATCTCACTCTGTTGGATTTTATTTATTTAAATTTAAATGGTTAAATTTAAATAATTGGTTGAATGATTAAATTGATTGGATGTGCACTGATGATGATGTGACTTTTCGTTTGGTTGGTTCTCGAGTTACTTGTTGGTTGACTCGAAGTATTCGAGTTTTAAATTGTTTTAAACTTAAATTATGAATAAGAGAATGTTTTCATTTAAAGGTCAATAAGGGTTTAATGAATTGTGATTCATTTAAATAGTAGGTAATTCAAACGGATAATTAATTAATTCAATTAATTAATGATTTCGGTTGATTAATTTAGTAATTAAGGGTTTGAAGTTATTTATTAGGGATGAAGTTAACTAACGAGGATTAATTAATTTAGAATAATCAATGAATGGTTTGATAGGTAATGACTTAGTGAAATTAATAAAATATAATTACTTTGAGAAATTAGTCAAGTGAATAATTAAGGTAGTTAATTAATGAGTAATTAATTTATTTAATGAAGTAAATAAAAGGGTGAATAATTACAGGATGAGATAAATCGAGAGTGATAATATTTGCGGTCTAATTAACGGTTAAGTGTTTAAGGTAATTAATTTAGCTTAGGATAAATTGAAATATAATTGGAAATCAATGATTTATAAAAATCAACGATGTAATTAAAGACTGATTAATTAAGATGAATTAATCAGTAATAAGTAACTTATGAGAAGTTAATTAATATAAGTAATTAAGGATTAATGTAATTTAAATAGTTAATTAATTCATGAAGTAATTAAGATTACTTATTGATTTTGGTTAAGAAGAATTAATATCGTGAAATTAATTAAAGTTATTACTTGAATGAAAATTGAAAGATAATTAATACATGGTGATTAATTAAGAGGAATTATGAAGGAATAGTTGATTAGTTGATTTGAAACTAATTAATGTTGAATGAAGGAATCTAAGTGATTAAGGTTTGAAATTCAATTAGAATCAATCGAATTGATTTGTATGTGACTAAGCTTTGCTTATGGATGATTAAATGGTATTGGATGTTTTGAATGAGTTGTTATCACTGATATGAAATGTGATGTATTTCATTTGAATAACTTGGGTTAGGATAACTTGAGTTTCGAAGAGACCGGGGTCGGGTATAGGGAATACCCGAGACCACTTCGATTTTTTTTATATAAATTGATTTGTGAAATCAATAGGATGAAATGAAATGATTTAAGTGGGTTGGATTATTTTATCTAAGTTTGGTACTTAGAAATTTATATGTGAAATAAGTGTTGTCTATAGCAAATTGTGAATTGTTTAAATTGATATAAGTTACCCGGGTTTATTTAAGTTGTTTGCTTGGTATTCCTTGTTAGTTGGGTTTACTCACGCTGGTTTCCAGCCTGACCCGGGTGTTACTTTGGTGTAATGCTCGGGTCAGACCGAGTATTACAGATTTTCAGGTAGGACGTTCTGGAGCTCAGGAGGCGAGCTGGATTGCAAGAACGCATAGAATATTTCCGCTGTAATTATGTTATTGTAATTCTGTGATAAATTGATTGTATATGACCAGCAGTTGGATATATGTGAAACTCTGATGTATTAAAATGTAATCGACAGATATAGTATTCTTTTGTAAGTTATTATTATTTATTATTGTATTTTATCCACTGCGAATGTGAGATGTTTGGTGTTTCTTTTCTTCTTCTTCTGTCTCTTTCATCTTTTTCATTACTATCTGGAATTTTCGGCTTCGAAAATTTCGGGTCGTTACACATAGACTACCTAAAAGAATATTTAAAAGAAAATAATGAAGTTATTATAGCTTAATAAAAAAGACACTATTCATATGGTTCAAGCCTAATAACATACCTCATATTTTTGAATGTTATCAAGATACACACTTAGGTCGTGGCGGACAAGGTTGGTTCAACAACTTCGTTCGCATAGAACGTCGATACACCTAGGGTTTTCGTCTGCAACCAATTTATCGAATTCGCGTAGAAACGATTCGTCTACAACCTCGTTAGCAAACGTCTTCAAATTAGAAAGCACAATCACGTACCATGTCAATGTTTGCTCCTTCTTTCCTTCTTTATGGTGGCAGCGGCTGGAAAAATGAGCACGAACGTGGGAGGCGGAAGAGATTTGAGAGGCTGGAATGAGTATGAAATAGAGTTTAGGTTTTGAGAGGCTGGAATGAGCGTGAGTGTGCTTCTTCGTCTTCTTGTTCTTTTAGAAAGGCAAGGATTGTTTTGAAAGTGGACGGGGTGCGAAAAGCAAAAGAGGGGTGGATATTTTTTTTTAAACAGCGGGGTGGGAAAGGCAACATACGTGGCGAGGATAGCCGGAACCAAATAATAAAATGAAGTCATATGCACGCTTTTAGACCGAACAAATCAGTATATCATTTGTTTGGTCTGAAAGCGTGCATAAGTATAACAAAAAATTATGTTTTCTCGTACAAGGGAAAAAGAAAAAAAATGGCAAACTGCTTTAATCAGAATTCTAAGGCCGTTTAATCTATCACACCCGAGCCTCCTCCTCTCATTTCCCCTTTTTCTTCTTCAACCCCCAAGGAGGTGCAACCTGAAATCAACAGTGATGGGTTCTAGCTAGTCAGGAACCACCAGAACAGGAAGAAAATCCTTCACCAATCAATTCCAACCCAATACCACACCATGATTCTACCGTAATCGAAGAACAATGGTTACAGAAATGCAAGAACCAATAATTACAAGTTCAATTCATATCAAAATTCTTATAACATCTTGAAATCTGCAACCACATTACAGAATAATGAAGAAATCAATGGTGCAGGTGCAAATCTGGGTTTAAGTAAAGGGTCTTTCTCGCATAAAGCATCTTCCTGGGCAGATCTGATCAGAGAGGGTGGCCTTAATCACGAATTTGATTTAAAATACCAAGCTCCTTTAACCATTAATAACAAGAAAATGGTTGTTATGAAAGAAGGGGTAGGTAGAAGAACAGAAACCAAGTGGGGCTGCTCGTTAATAGCTTATGTTTACAGTAGTAGGCCTTTTTATCATCACTATAAAGCATTTGTGCAAAGAACATGGAATCCCGCAGGTAACTTTGAAATCTTCACAAGAAACAATGGTTTTTAATTATTAAATTTGCATCTAAAAGTGATTGTGAAAAAGCAGTCAATGGAGGACTTTATTTTATCAATGAAAAATTAATCATTTGAAAAAAATGGAGCAACGAAATTGCATTTGACAGAGATCTGTTCCACCATACCATTTTGGATTCGATTGCCAGTAGTAAGTTTAAAATTGTGGGATAAAGAAGCATACGGGGCTATAGAAACTGCAGTAGGTGTTCCTTTAGAACTTGATGAACCAACAACAAAAGAAACAAGATTAAGTTACGCAAGAATACTTGTTGAAATCAAAGCAAATGCAGAGCTTCTTGAAGAAGCGTATATAACAATGCATGATGGAGAAATTATTGTTCGAAAGATTGAATACGAATGGATCGTGCCAATGTGTATAAAGTGCAAATGCTTTGGACATTCAACTGAAAACTGTACAACCAGAAAGATCTAGAAGGAAAGACAGTTAAGTAATAAAGAAAAGGTCCGTGTTACAGAACAAAATCAAGAAACCATCAAAGAATCAGTTTTTAATAGCAACCAGCATGGTGGGATTCAAGAAGATTGTGTTCTTGAAAATTCTGTAACAGGGAAATTCAAGTTCTTTGAAAACATAAACAGTAAAGGTAGCACAAAGGAACTGGTTATAAATGTGAATAATCCTGATGCTTCCAAACAACTGCCAATCCCCAAATTCAGGAATCACCAGACCAAATAATGTCAGATAATACAGACGAAAATTCAAATCAAATGCAGCAAGTTGGAAATATTAATTCTCCTACAGTTAAGATATCAAATATGGATTATGGTACACAGCGTTCCCCTGTTGATGATACTAATGAAAAAGACGATGCAATTATGGAAGGAAGCTTAGGTACAAATGGCAGAAAGGAATGCTCTAAACATATCTCAGATTCAAATAGCTTGCACAAAGCATATCAGAAGATTTAGTTCAAAAAGCCATGAAACTGATTCCAAATTTCTTTTCTCCAGCAAAGAAGAAAAAAAAGAAAAGAAGAAAAACAAAATCAAAAATTTGCAGGAAATATTATCTCAGGACAACGAAGAAAAATGGAAAAAGGATGAATTCCAGGAAAAATATATCATGAGAAATCCAAGGTGGTCTGAACGTCTAAAAATCCAAGACAGAAAATCACTAAAAAGAAAAGGGAATAAAAGTTCAAATTATCTAGAAAAGAAAAAGGGAAAAGAAAAGCTGGAGGAATCAACCCCCGTCTTTCTATATGAAAGCAATGAAATCCTTAGCATATTCTTTATAATCAGTTATCTCTATAATGTCAATTATTACTTGGAATGTTAGAGGTTTAAACTCTTCTGAAATATAATCAGATTTAACTAATCTAATTGTCACAAATAGACCAAATATAGTAGGTATTCTTGAACATAAACTGGAGGATTCAAAAATCTATAATTTACATGATAGTTATTTTAAGGATTGGGATGTTGTTAATAACAATATTATTGGGTTAATGGTAGAATAATGGTTATTTGGTACCCAAATATTTGGAGTCTCAGTTATCATTTTCTAAACTTTCAACTTATCCACTGTAAATTCATAAATAAGGGTGGATTTCAAATAGAAATAATCTTTGTCTATGCTTCAAATAGTGAAAAAGAAAGAAATTTTCTCCGGAAAGATCTTGAGTCACTAAACTATAACATATTAAAACCTTGGATCATCGTAGGGGATTTTAATACTGTTTTCCACTCTTTTGAAAAAAGAGGTGGTGTTCCCATTTCATTTAGTAAACTATAATCTTTTAATAATTTTCTACTTAAAACTGCTTTAATTGAACCCACAATTAGTGGGAATCAATATACTTGGAAATCTGAGGAATACAGAAATATACACTGTAAACTTGACAGAATTCTTATTAATCATATGTTTAATAATGCATTTTCAAATTTTCAATGCTCTACTATTCCTCAAGCCACTAATGATCACACACCCTTACAATTATTTTCTCTGGTACTCTTAATACTAGGAAAAATATCCCTTTTAGGTTTGTAAATGGATGGACATTTGATAAGAGTTACATAGATACTGTTAAAAACAGTCTACACGTTTATAATCATGATTCTGCACAAAATATTTTTAAAATAATATTAAATAATATCAAAGAAAATTTGAAAACATGGAACAAAAACAAGAATAGGGATGATATTAAGCTCATAAGAAAAGAATGTGAGTCTCTCCAAAACATTATTGATTTTGATAGCTCTGGCAAAAATATGGTAAATCATTTTTTTCAAAACCAGGATAAATTAAGTAAGAGTTTTCATGTGCAAGCTATCAACATGAGACAAAAAGCCAAGGTAGATTGGCTAACTAAAGGAGACGAGTCTAGTAAATTTTTCTATGCCAAGATGCCTAATAGGAAAAAAATCAATGACATAGGAAAATTATTAGATAATAATGGGATTACCTTAAATGATGTCTCTCATGTAGAGCAAATGGCTATAAATTACTTTTCTTATCTCTGTAATTCTAGTTCTTATAAGAAGGATTTTCCAAGTATTGAAACAAAAAATTTACTTAATGAAAACAGCAACGATATTCTTCTTGCTCCTATAGCCATTGATGAAATTAAGAAAATTGTTTTTGGTTCTAATATAGATAAAAGTCCAGGCCCTGATGGGTTTGGGGTAAAATTTTATAAGACTCACTGGAAGGACATTAAAAATAACATTTATGATGCTGTCAAGGAATTTTTTACATCTAGTAAGCTACTAAAAAGCTTAAACCATACTTTTATTACATTAGTACCTAAGGTAAAAATTCCTTTTGGTCTAGATGATTACAGGCCTATTGCCTGCTATAAATTTATTTACAAAATTATTGCTAATATTTTAAGTAATAGAATAAAAATATTTATAAAATATTTGATTTCAGAAAATCAACGTGCCTTTATTCTGGGTAGATTTATAATTGAAAATACTCTTCTGGCTCATGAGATAGTCAGAAACTTTAACGGGAGTAGTAAGAATAAAGTACACATTAAATTAAACATTCACAAAGCTTTTGATAAAATTAACAGATATTTTATTATCCACATGATGAGATAAATGGATTTTCAAGAATTTTTTTGTAATTTGGTCAAATAACATATAGATACTGCTTCCTTTTCCATATTAATCAATGGATCGCCTTGTGGGTTTATTAAAAGTAATAGGGGGATTAGATAAGGTGATCCTCTCTCCCCTATGGAATATTTATCTCTTCAAATGGAAATGGAAATGGAACAAATAAAAGGCAAGCTCAGACCAGTTAATAGAATTTTCTCCAGTATTACTCATTTATTATATGCTGATGGTTTGCTTTTATTCATGAATGCAGATTCTAACAGTGCTCAAAATATAGTTAAAACTTTTGAGTTCTTAAAAGATTTTGTAGGCCTTCAAAGCAATGAGAGTAAAAGCAAAGCTTACTTCAGTAAAAATTGTGTAAACAAAGGAGAAATTCTTCAAATTCTAAAAATTCAAGAAGGCCAACTGCATGTTAAATACTTGGGTCTTCCACTCAGTACAAATCAAATTGCAGCCAAGGATTGCTCTAGACTTATTGACATCATTCAAGGCAAATTAGAAAACTGGTCAAGTAGATTATTATCAATTGCTGGAAAACTAGAACTCACGCACACTGTCATCGCGGCTATCATAATGTATTGGATTCAGACTCATAATATTCCGGAATCAGCACTTCGCAAAATACACAAAATGTGTGCCAATTTCATTTGGAAAGGAAAAATTCATAAAGTCTCATAGAATAAAGTATGCAAATCAAAAATGGAAAGAATATTGGGTTTAAGAAGTATCAAAGATTTAAAAGAAGCCTGCAATATGAAACTTTTTTGGAGATTTGTTGAAGGCATATCTTTATGGTCAAAGTGGATGAAAAGTAAATATGTTAAAAACAAATTTTTTTGGACCATGCTAGCTGAAAACCATAATTCTTACTCATGGAAAAGCATTTTGAAGAGAAGAAATAATGTCATAAATTTATTGAAAAGAAACTTTAAAGATGGGAAAAGCACCAACCTCTGGTTTGATCCTTGGATCGATGGCTTGATAAGTTTACTAGGTTGGTCTAATCTTTTTTGCTTTGGGGGAGCTAATTTAAAAGTGGATAGCATCATTCAAAACCACATTTGGAATGCAAACCTACATCCAGCTACCTCAATTTTCAAAAGAGCCATAGAAAACACTGAAATAGATTCAAGTTTAGCTAAGGGCTGTAGAGATGGAAGCTTTCAAAAAAAGATAAATTCTCCTTTAAATCTACTTGGAAATATATAAAAGGCTTTGAATCAGAAATGGATTGGTGCACTACTATTCGAAATAAGGCTAATTGCCCAAAAATGGCACATTATACCTACTTTGCACTGCTAAACAGATTGCCAACCAGAGAAAGATGTAAAAAATGGAGCAAAAATAATGAAATCAAATGACTTTTTTGCAAAAAAGAAAATGAAACTGCTGAACACTTATTCTTCGTTTGCAATTACTCAAGGCACATCTGGTTCATTGGTAAAAACAAACTCAATATTATTCAACGCATCCATTGCAAAACATCAAAGACATATTCAACACATTCAGGAAAGCTTCAAAATCAATTCAAATGAATTCAACAAGGCTAGCATCATGCTAACCACCGTTATATATCATATATGGAAAGAAATGAATGCTAGCCTGCATTCAAAAAAGAAAACAGATGCCATCCAAATATGAAAATTCATAGAAACGGAATTTCACATTTTAAATCGCAAAGCAAGCAAAAAAATTCACCATCTTGTCAGCATTATTCAGATGCTAAAGACCAAGACCAAGACCAATTCGAAATCAGAGTAGAAAATTCAATAGCGAAATTTTCCAGGGTAATCATATTCAGATAACAAACTTGGGTCTCACGGTTCTTCAAGGAGGGAAGCTAACAACTTCATTAGCTCATCTGTATGAGGCGGTAATTCCAGATCTAATACCAGGAGCGACTCCTGCAAGGGAAGAATACAGGGCTCAAATTTAAATTATTGCTCATCTAATTACAATCAAGCTAATTTAACTAATATTATGTTACCCGATATTAGCATGAGCTACCGCGCTTCAAGCAAGGAGTCGATGAAGCAGAAGCCTCCCTGTATCAAAAGGTAACAAAGTACTCAGAACATAACTTGCAAAGAATTGACGAACATAACTACATTAGCAAGCTTAACGGCAATATATATCACTTACCTATGTGGGAAATGGGCGAAAGCAGCAAGGGTTGCAATAAAACTGACCACTGAATAGGTAATGAAAATGAAAGCAACAAGCTGCCCTGTAACTTTGATCCCTTGGATGAATCAAAGAGCCAAAACAATAACAAAAACAACAACTGGAACCACAAAGAGAACGTCTTTTTCAACAGCAGTGATGATCAAAAGGAAAGCAACAACTTTTATGGCAAATCGAAGAATTACTCCGACACAGAGGACAGATATGCTACTTTCACTATCATATTTTCCTCGAGAAACTCTGAGAATAGATTTAATGAGACAACGAAAGTCTGGAAGCCATCATGATTGAGCATAGTATTTTGAGCTCAGGATATTCCGACAGCAATTACTTCATCAGAGAGCTGCCCGATTTTTGGCAAGAAAGGGGCATGGAGACGAGATCGTCGCCATTATCTTTTTTCTATGAGAATAAATATTGTGTAGACTAGGTTTAATTTGATTTGGTAAAGGTGTTGGGGTTTATAACTCTAGCGGGTCGGTTTCAATTGTAATAGCTGATGGGCTTACCCATCTCAACCGAATTTCAAAAATAAAAAATAAAAATAAATCAGTATATCATACAATCTTTGATTCAACAGTTGCTTACAAACTATTGCATCACAACAAAATACTTGTTAACTAAAACATGCATTTCTCAGATCTCACAGAATTTACCACAGCTTATTAATTAGAAAGACAAACCCAAGTAGGAATATTACTTTTTCCCCTTCTTCTTCTTCTCCAAAAAGAAGAAGAAAAACAATGAAACAATGGAAAACACAGAGAAGATGCCTGCAGCAATGTCAAGAGAAGAATGCCTTCCAGTAATACTAGTTATCGAAAAAAAGTTGGTCGTTTTCTGCATATTAGTTGTCTGTCCATAACCAACCTCGTTCTCACCAGAATCAAGAATGTATGCCCTTACAAAATATGTAGCACTTGGTACATCTTTCTTCACCATGTATTCATATGTTGTTTTGGATTTTGCAAAGAAGGCCTTTGTTGTGATTTCAAATTGACAAGTCTTGTCCTTTTTAAGATCATCTACAGTCTTTCTCCATCCTCGGTCTTTCTGGCTTATTGGTGCATAGCACAGATATAATTTAACATTTTTGAAATTGGCATCACCACTGTTTCCAATGGTTTGGTTCCACTCCCATGAAATTGTGAACTTATCTTCTCCTGCCTTCAAATCTACAAGTCAAAATTGATAAAACAACTTTGATTTTGATTTTTGAACATGTCCCGGCAGGCAGAAGCTGGGGCGAGATGGAAAGATATGCTCGTGCTTTGAAATACACCCCAGCAGAAGAGAATGTTTTTGTGTTGGAAGACGCTGCACATTTGATGCAGCAAAGAACTTTTAATGATGATATTGTGTTCATGGCCAGGGACTCTATGGGTGTTGAAGCTCCTACCATGGATCCATTGGTCATCTCTGCAGGCATCGGGCCTGCTATTGTAAGAAGGGTGCTTGTTGATAGTGGCGCCTCTTGCAATATCCTCTTCAAAAAGACATTCGATCAAATGAAGATTCCTACGGCAGATGTTCAGACTTCATCGCAGAAGATTGCTCGGTTCACTAGGGAACCAAAGCAACCAATTGGAACTATTGACTTATTTGTTGAACTTGGAGAGGGGCAGAAGAAGGTGGTTCGAAAGCAAACTTTTGTGATTATTGACGGATTTTCTGCTTACAATGCCTTCCTAGGCCGGCCAACTCTTGCAGCATTCAAGGCAATTCTCGACCCGTGGTGCCTCACTATGAAATTCCCTACGGATAGTGGCGTTGGTGTTATTAAAGGAGATCAGAATGCTAGGCGAGAATGTTATCTAATAGAGTTGCGGGAAGCAAGAAAGAGAGAGATGGGAAAGGATGCGGCAGCTCCACTCTGCATCAAAGAACCAACCTTGTAGCAATTATAGGGTGGACCCTGCACTGGAGATCATAGTGGAGCACGAAAAGAAATGAATCCCGGAAAAGCCAATACAGGGGAGAATAGAGTGGTGCCAGTACCTATTGATTCGAAAGACCCAAACAAGGTGCTAAATGTGGGTTCGCAACTTAGTGTGAAGTTTTAGAATATATTGATATCATTTTTGAAAGCAAATCTGGATGTATTCGCTTGGAGTCATGCCGATATGTGTGGAATATCTCTAGAAATCGTGATACACACTCTGAATATTGATCTGAAATTTACATCTGTAAAGCAGAAAAGAAGAAACCAGGGTCCAGAAAGGTCAGCAGCATTGAAATAAGAAGTAGATCGGCTCATGGAGAATGGTTTCATCAGAGAGTCAACTTATCCAAATTGGGTTTCTAATCCGGTGCTGGTTAAAAAAGAAAATGGAAAGTGGAGAGTGTGCATCGATTTTCAGATTTAAACAAAGCCTGCCCCAAAGACCGCTTCCCGTTGCCCAGGATTGATCAGTTGGTGGATGGAATTGCTGGGCATGAATTGTTGTCTTTCATGGATGCTTACTCCGGATATAACCAAATCATGATGCATGAGCCAGATCAGGAGGACACGAGCTTCATCACCGATGTCGGTCTTTACTGCTACAAAGTCATGCCCTTTGGACTGAAGAATGCAGGGGCAACTTACCAAAGACCTATTAATGCTATGTTCAAGCAAAGATTGGCAAAACTATGGAAGTTTATGTTGATGATATGTTGGTAAAGTCAAAAAAAGCAGTGGACCATATGGATCACTTGGCAGAAATGTTCGCAGTCCTCCAAAAGTATGGAATGAAGCTTAATCCTTTGAAATGTTCATTCAAGGTAGAGTCCAGAAAATTCTTGGGTTTCATTGTGAGTGCTAGGGGCATTGAAGCTGATCCTGCTCAAATCACTGCTCTGAGGGAAGTCAAAGCCCCTAGGAAAAAGAAGGAATTGCAGAGCCTCAATGGAAAAGTTGCTGCTCTGAGTCGGTTTATTTCCAAGGCCACGGATAAATGCATTCCATTCTTTGACGCTCTAAAGAAAGGAAGGAAATTTTTTGAACGGACTCCGAAACATCAGAAAGCTTTCGATGAACTAATTCGTCATATGGAAGCGCCTCCAATACTTTCAAAGCCTACCAGCGGTGAAGATCTTTTCATATATTTAGCGATTTCATCTCATGCTCTCAGTGCAGCATTAGTACGGGAAGATGCAAGAATTTAGCGTTCGGTCTACTACATCAGCAAGAGATTTACTGGGGCATAGATGAATTATTCAAAGCTAGAAAAGCTCGCCTATTGCCTACTGATAGCTTCCAGAAAGTTGAGGCCATATTTTCAAGCTCATCCTATCAAAGTCCTCACTGACCAGCCTCTAAAGCAAGTCCTATTTCGTCCTGAGACTTCAGGTCGTCTTCTGAAGTGGAATATTGAACTCGGCCAATATGATATCACTTACCATCCCCGAAGAGCAATCAACAGGCAAGCTTTAGCAGATTTCATTGCAGAATACACAGATAAAGGTGACAGCGAGGAAGAAGTTACTAATGACATCCCGACCCGATGGAAACTATATGTTGATGGCGCAAGAAACGACTATTGTTCTGGAGCTGGGGTTGTGCTTGAAACCCCCGAAGGGCGATCATTGTGCTACGCATTGAGATTGGAATTTCCTTCGACAAATAATGAGGCAGAATATGAAGCTCTTATTGCCGGCTTGAAGATTGCTAAAGAACTGAATGTCAAAGTGTTGCAGATCTTCAGTGATTCACATCTTATTGTATGCCAAGTCAAGAAAGAGTTTCAAACTAAAGGAGGAAATTTGCCTGCTTACTTGTCAAGGGCCTGGGAACTTCTCAATGATCTCGATCATTATACAATAAGTCATAAACCCCAGGAAGAGAACATGAAGGCAGATTCTCTCGCAAAGTATGCAAGCACCAGCGAAGCTCAATTACTGAGATTGGTTCCTGTAGAAGTCTTGTCAGCCCCAAGTACTGATGAGATGGATATTGACTGGATCATGACTGTTTCTCAAGAGCAGGAGTCGTGGATGACTCCAATCAAGGAATATCTACTTAACGGCTCCCTTTCAGGAAATTCAAAGGAGCGTCAGAAGCTGTTAAGGAAAGCCTCAAGATATGTAATTCAAGACGGTCAATTGTACAGACGGGGATTCTCAATGCCATTACTCCGATGTGTAACCAAGGAAGAGGCTAAAACAATTTTAGCTAAGGTGCACGGTGGAGAGTGTGGTGATCATTCGGGTGGTCAAAATCTAGCAAAGAAAATTCTCCGTTATGGTTATTTTTGGCCAGACATTAATCGTGATGCTGCTAGCTACGCCCGAAAATGTGACTGATGCCAGAGATTTGCAAAAATCCCAAGAGCACCTTCCACCGAGATAACGCAGATGGTCAGTCCATGGCCATTTTCTATTTGGGGAATAGATCTCATCGGGCCTTTGCCAACCGCCAAGTCCGAAATCAGACATGACATTGTTGCTGTTGATTATTTTACTAAATGGGTTGAATATGAACTATTAGCTACTATTACCTCTAAAAAGATGATAAACTTTGTGACTAAGAATATCATTTGCAGGTATGGTGTGCCTCAAAAGATAATCACAGACAATGGAACCCAATTCGAAAGTGAAGAGTTCCAAGATTTTTGCAAGCAATTCAAGATCCAAAAAAGCTTTTCAGCAGTAGCTCATCCGTAAGAAAACGGGCAAGTGGAAGTAGTAAACAAAATTATCAAATCAACCATCAAAAAACAGCTTGAAAAAGCAAAAGGTGGTTGGGTCGATAAGCTACCACTAGCACTATGGGCATACAGAGCTACCTACAAAACCGCGACTGGGCACACTCCGTTCTCATTAGCATATGGATTAGAAGCAATGATTCCGATGGAAATGGAGGTCCCCTCACACAGGAGAATTCATTTCAACCAAGCTGAAAATGAAAAGCTGCAACTTGAAGCACTTGACTTGCTTGATGAATGAAGGAAAGAGGCTGAGCTCAGAGTTGCAGCCCATCAGCAAAGGATAGCCAGACACTTCAATTCTAAAGTTCGCCAATGCAGCTTTGAAATTGGGGATCTAGTCTTGAAAAGAGTCATGACAGCAACAGGAGTGTTTGGGCCAAACTGAGAAGGACCATCCATCATAGGCAAAAAACTTCTCGATGGCACTTTCAAGCTCACAACTGTCGAAGGAGATCCAATTACGAGAGCCTGGAACAGCAATCACTTGCGTCCATATTTTACTTAGAAGCTATGCTTAAATTTGTAAAATGATTATGGATGTATCATTCTTGCATTGATTCACACTGATTTTACAATAAATCTTGTGTTCACTACTACTATAAAATGCCTGTTTCATTTCGATGTGCAAATATCTTAAAACATATTGCTAAAATGTCAATTTAATATTGCAGGCTATCAAAGCAAAGCTTGCTTATTCAACACATCACAAGGCCAAGCGATTCCTACAAATCACTCAACAAATAAATGTCATGCCATAAAAATTCCAGATTCAATTCCTATATAAGAAGTGCTTCTCACAAACAGTTGGTAATTCCACCGCAGGGGCACCTTCCTAACATGGAGGTTCCTTGATGAAAGAAGAATTCATTTCAACCAAGATGAAAATAAAGAGTTGCAACTTGAAGCACTTGACTTCCTTGATGATAGAAGGGAAGGGGCTCAACTCAGAGTTGCAGCTCATCAGCAAAGGATTGCCAAGCACTTCAATTCCAAAGTTCGCCAACGCAGCTTTGAGATTGGGGATCTAGTCTTAGAAAGGATCATGACAGCAACATGAGTGTTTGCGCCAAACTGGGAAGGGCCATATGTCATAGGCAAAAAACTTCTTGACGGCACTTTCAAACTGACAACTGTCGAAGGAGATCCAATTCCAAGAGCTTGGAACAGAAATCACTTGCGTCCATACTTTACTTAAAAGCTTTGCTTAAATTTGTAAAATGATTATGGATGAATGATTCTTGTATTGCAAGCTATTGTAAAACAAAGTGCAAATGAATAAAAAGAACTATAAAGTGGATGTAGGCCCAGTTTTTGGCCGAACCACTATAAATCTTGTGTTCTCTACTATTATAAAATGCCTGTTTTGTCTTGATGTGTAAATACTTTAAATGTATCTCTAAAATGTTGATTTAACATTGCAGGCTCTTAAAAAAAAGCTTACCCATCATAAGGCCAAGCAATCCCTGAAATCATTCAATAAACAAATGTCAAGCCACAAGAATTCCAGATTCCAAATCCTATATAAGGAGTGCTTCATGCAAACAGTTAGTGATTCCATCGGACTCGCTTAACAATGAAGTATACTTCTTTGGATAAGAACAAACTAACATGTGCTTGGAAATGATAACAGCGAATCGCTGATGAGCAAATGACAAACATACATGGGCGAGCAGACAAAAAACAGCCAAAAAGGAGTCCTGCCTCTCAACAAAAAGGTTGGTGGAACCACCGGAGAAGCACCTTCCCAAAACGCAGGCACCAGGCCCTTGCTAGCTAATTGCGATCGTTTGTGCAAACGAACATCCGGTTGGATAGCTTGCGTCTGCCCCGTGGATCCACTTAACCGTGAGACGGAACCTTCGTGGCAAGCCAACCACCCCAAAAGACCTCTTCGGAGGCACAAGCCTTCTTCGAAGACACAACTCTTCGGAGGATAAAGACCTCTTCGGAGGCAAAAGACCTCTTCGGAGGCACAAGCCCTCTTCGGAGGCACAACTCTTCGGAGGTTAAAGCCCTCTAACGAGGCACGCCGAAAAAAGAAAGTTCTCTACTCAACCAAAAAAGATTAGTGGAATCACCGAGGGCCCTTGTTAACTAGTTGCGATCGTTTGTACAAACGGACATCCAATTAAGTAACTTGCGTATGCCCCATGAATCCATTCAACCATGAGAGAGTAACTTCCAGGCAAAAGACCTCTTCGGAGGCACAAGCCCTCTTCGAAGGCACTCGCCTTCACCAAAGGCACACACCTGCCCTCTTCGGAGGCAGAAGCCCTCTCCCGAGGCACCATAAGCCCTCTTCGGAGAGACTAGCCTTCACCAAAGGCACACACCTACCTCTTCGGAGGCAAAAGCCCTCTCCCGAGGCACCATAAGCCCTCTTCGGAGGCACCCGCCTTCACCAAAGGCACATACCTGCCCTCTTCGAAGGCAGAAGCCCTCTCCCGAAGCACCACAAAACCTCTTCGGAGGCACAAGCCCTCTTCGGAGGCAAAAGACCACTTCGGAGGCACAAACCCTCTTCGGAGGCACAACTCTTTGGAGGATAAAGACCTCTTCGGAGGAACAAGCCCTCTTCGGAGGTGCAAGACCTCTTCGGAGGCACGTCCCAAGAAAAGCACTTTCAAGCGAACGAAGCAAAAAAGCCCTCCAACGAGGCATAACAAGAATAAAGAAAAAAGAAAAAGAAGAAAGCCCTCTTTGGAGGCACACTGCAGCTCTCAAGGGAAGATCAATTTCCACATCCTGGAAATATTCTTCCCCAAAAGTTGTAGTGCCAATTCAAAGCCTTCTTTGGAAACTCATTTCACCGCGTAGGAGAATCCACTTGTCAAAAAAAAGTGACTATCTCCGAAAGTGAAGCGTAAAAACTTTTTCAAACAAAAGAGAGAGAAGTCTTCCCCAATACAAGGCACACTCTATTAAAGTAGGGTAACATTTCCTCAAAATGGAAAAATTATTCTCTAAAGAAATAGTGCAAGCCTTCTCAAAATGGAAGAAGTGTTCTCCAACTTAAGAGAGCAAATCTTCTCGAAACAAAAGAATTGTTCTCCAACTTAAAGAATACAAGTCTTTTCAGAAGAACTGTTCTCTAAAGTCTTATCAAATGAAAGAAATTGCAATAAGCCGTGGTATGGGGGCAATACAATACAATACAACATAACTATATTAATAAAAACAACGCTCGAACAACATACCACAAACTTATTGCAATATCACAGTGAAGAAACTTATGCGAAAATAAGGAATAAATGCATTCATAAATACAGTCAAAGATTGTATAAGTAAAAAGAATCATTTCATTCCATACTATAAAATTTTTATACATGTGCAGGTTTCAAAAAAGCAGGGACTGGTGCCCGCACAAATTCCAGTCAATACAAGCCTTTATGTACAAGCAAAAATCAAAACAAGAAGAGTAGAGAGAGACTCATTATTTCTTCTTCCTGCCACCTTTAGAGCCCTCGCCTGGCCTAATGGTTAACTTTGGGAGCCGGCCTGGACGAGTCGGGGAAGAAGGAGATAGAGGTGCAGCCGGGTCTACTTCCTCCTTCTCTTCGCCAGCAGAAGTGCTCTTCCTTCTCCTCTTTGAAATTGCATGCTTCCCCTTCTTCCTTGAAGAAGACTCACTGCCTGGAGTAATAAGTGCAGACAGTTTTGCATCGTCATGAAATTGCTTCAGAATCTTTTCACCTTCTTCAAGTTCCTCAGCCTTCTGCTCTTGCGAAGTGGCCGGGTCATCCAAGCCTTGAAGGGTTTCTATTAACTCTTCTTGCGACCCCGGTTGAGAAGTAGAAGGAGACGTAACTTGAAGAGATGGGGGTGGAACAGCTGGAAGAGGAGAATTCTGTGCGGCACTTGGCGTTTTCACTACAGAAGAAGAGAAGTTAAAGTCAGTATTCCTCTCAAAGAGAGGAGATAGTGGCGCGCCAAGACTTAAGTAATAATCAAAAAGTTCGTCAAGTTCATGTGAAGTGAACAAGCAATCCACTTGAGCTAAATCAACATTGAAGTTACCCGGAGTAGTTGGCTTTATAATGTCAACTTCAAAACCTTATGCTTCAATGCTTTCTTGATCCTCATCTCCAGTGTGAATGGTCACAATTTCAATGTCAGCTTTGCCAGGTGGCGAGGAATGGGAACTGGAGCCGATGATATCAATGTCGGCCGAAACCGAAGGAAGAGTCGGGTCGGTCAAATGTGCCTTCCCTAAAGATTCTCCTTCCGCCATCCCGGCTCGCTGTTTAGCAAGTTGCTCCTTCCCCTTGGCAAGGGCGGCACGTGCATCATCATCTAGATAGTGTGCCTCAAGATCTGCTTCAACATAGCCCGCACCTCCAAGCATATCAATTGCAGCCTCCCACACTTCGGCCAAAGTGATTTCATAATTCGGACCCAAAAACGAAAGGCTACCGCGCCCCAAAACACTATGTATGTAAAACTCGAATAAGGTAGAGCTGATGCTGGCCTTGGTTGCTTCATCAGATTCTTCGGCTGCTGCTTTGCCGGCAATAGCTTCATCACGCTCTTTTTCAACTTCAGAAAGTCGAGCTTTTAGCATTTCAATTTCCAAGTTCTGGGAGCTGGTTTTTTTCTCACAACCGAGCAACGTCAGTTCGGTAGCTTTCTACAACTTGCTGCTGTGCTTCGAATTTAGCTTCAGCGTCTCTTTGTCCGGCATGAGCATCTCTCACCTGTTTTTGAAGCACTTCTTCTTTTTGAGAATAATAAGTGGAAGAAGTGGCAAGCTCTTCTTTGAGTTTCTCAATTTCCGCTTCAAGCTTCTCATTGTAAGCGGCAATGCTCTTCATCTCTGCATCATGTTGGTCGACAGTTTTCTGCCACTCGGGTTGATCGTTTTCCATAGTCAGCATGGCTTCGAGATTTGCGCGGTTTACTCTTTGAAGCTCGTTAACAAGTTTTTGCCAACCAGACATTCTCTCAATATCGAGTTTGACGGCATTAAGATTTCGCAACATATCTTGCTTGTCGATTGAGACCAAATCAAGATCAAAACGCACTCCTTTTAAGCACCAGTGCGGAAATCGGCTATGAAGAGTAGCCAGACCCTGTCCAACTTGATACGGGGGCCTACTGATGATTGTTTGAATATCAGCTCTTTGAAGGGCAAGAGAGCAGGAAGGGATTTCCAAAGAGACGGGACCAACGGGCTTTTCAGAAATTGCAGACTCTGGCCTTTCGCTGAGCTTGGGCCGTTTACTTGGATCTTCAACGATGTGACTTTTCCCCTTGTCATCATGAGATTTTCTTTTGTGGGAATCATCACCTCTCTGGGAAGAATCATGTCGCTCATCCCTTCTCCCATAGCGCTTTTCATAAGCCCGCCTCTTGCGAGCTTTTCTTGTGGCTCTTTCTTCGTCGGTCTTCCTAGGGGCAGGAAGATACCACTTTGGATCATAAGAGTCGCGTCTTCTATAACGCTGAAAATCATCATAGTAAGAGCCTCTACGTCCCATTGAAGAACCTGAAAATGAAGAAGAGACAAGTTCAGAAATCTTCAAAGTAAAGAAGTTAAGTGCACAAAGCTGTTAAAATCCTAAGTGTGTGTAGCGTGTGTACTACGCGCGTCAAATTACAAACCACTCTTCGACTTAAGGGTTATTCTTGGGTTGATGGAGTTGTTTGCAAAGTTGATGTTACTTCAACTACTGGAGAAGAAAGTTTAGAAGCGGTGGAATCATCCTTGAAGAGTTCATGTGAAGTAACCATCAAGTCGCTCAGTCCCTCAAAAGTATCGTCACCGTCATGCCTAGCGGGACTCTTTCTCTCAGCTCCTGCATCAGCAGCCTTCCCGGAATGTTGACAAGCTTCCTCTTCTTCGATAACCGGGGGAAGTGCAAATTTTCCGGATGACCCCGCAACGTCAATGGAAGCAGAACATTTCACTAATGAAGCCTCGGCAGTAAGTTCCTTCGATGCATGTTCTTCGACAGAAACTGGGGCATCTGATATTTCTGCTTGAGAACCAGGGGCATCTTGAAGCTGAGTAGATCAAGAGGGGTGAAAAAGTCTGAATTGATGCAAAAATTCGTCCTTCAGCAAAAATTTAATGCTTCTCTCCTCAACCGCCACAGCGCTTAGTCTTTCAAAAGTCGGCTTATGGCTTGAATCTTTAGAAGGAGGAGGAAGTGCTGTAAAAGTAAAGAATGAAGTTAGCATTTAACAATTCGGATTTTGGAAAGTTCAGAAATGGAAAGAACGGAGAAAGGCAAGCTTACTTCCTATTCTCCAAATGCTGTAAAATCCTGGGGGGCAATGGACGAAGAAAAATTGATTCAGAAACCCATGGGCGTTTTCGGAAAGATCGGCGATCAATTTCCGGATCCTTGCGCTTCTCACAAGTATTATAGAAGGGTGATCTTTGTTCTTCGCGAATGTGCATAAGTAACAAATTTCTTCAAAGCTTGGAAGACGGTCGAGTGTCCTCCTAAACAGTACACATAGTCGCATCAAGATGGCATAGCCATTGGGGTGCAACTAGAAGGGAGAGATAGTCAACCGGAGAAGGAGCTGTCGAAGAAACTCATTAAAGGGAGGAATCGCTCCTCTCGAGCACATTTGACGATTAACTGCGATAAAGCCAAGAGGTGGCCTGTCAACAGTATCGTTTACCCCCGGAAGCAAAGCATCAGCCTCAGGAATACCAAATTGGATACATAGTTGATTGAACACCCGTTGATTCAGAGTAGTCGGAGTTCTTTTCGGGGGATCATCCAAGGGGTTAGCTATTGGGAAGACCTCTTCAGCTTGCTCTACTATCTCTTCTTGAGAAGTCATTCTACACAAGGAACTGGATATTCAAATATGAAGGTGCACGTTTCCTAAAAGTGTGAAGTGTTGTGCAAAACTAATAAAATGACAAGCAGATGAGACTGAAATTAAACTAATAAGCATTTGTCGATTATAAAGTTTCAGGGCTTGTTATTTTAGGTCCAAGTACAAATGTAGTGTTGATGCAAACAGATCAGCTTTAGTGTATTAATTTTGTTTTGCATTAATACTTCATTTGAATTTATTGATTCATAGCACTTCATTCGTATAATCTCTTTAAGTTGATTATTCTTTATCGACTAATCTGTCATTCGATGTGGGAAATCAGTGGCAATATATTCGCCCTAGTTTTATGCAAATGTTGTATTTAACAGGTTGTAAGCATTAAAGATAATATAATCTGTAAAGGAGTACAATGAGTTCAAGCAGTTCATTCTAGCTGTTCAAGTTGGAAATTTAATCAAGTTCTATCAAATTTTTGCAATTGTTCAAGTTCTGTTCAAGTCCTTAAGTCGCAGGAACAAATCAAGCAAGCTCGGGGACTATTTAAGTCGTCCAGATCAAATCCAATGACTTAACATAAGTCGAAATTTTTAAGTCACATTGTTCTAGGCCAGGCAGTGCAAAACTGGCTAAGTCCTAGGTCGCTTGAATGCACACACGACCTAAAAATTAAGTCGCAAAAGGTGATGCTACAAGAAGCTAGGTCGCGAATTTGAAGGTCGTTCAGCTTCCCTTAGGTCGCAAAGATTCTTAAGTCGGTCGGTTTGTTAGGTCAGCCAAATCTGTTAAGTTGTAAAGGGTGTTATGTCGCTCAGATTCACAAGGTCGCTTCTGATGTAATTCAGCAATCTCGAGCTATCTCCTATCAAAACCGCTATGCCCTACTTTCCTTAACCCGATAACTCCTCTCCACTCAATAGCTCGCTATCTCGTTAACTCGTGATCTGATAACCCATTATCACCTATACAATGAAATCCATCATCCTCTTAGTGAAATCTATTATCTCTCTATACCACCAAGTCACCAAAACTGATTCAAATCATCACAGATCCATCATAAATCCAACGCACTGCTGTGCTCTCGTGAATCACAACGACAACGTAACCAACGACGATCGAAAATCGATCGCAACCTGACTCGAAGTGAAACGCGACGCATAGATTTGGACTAGGGTCAAAAGATGAGGATTCGCAATTCGGCGGTGATCATGGTTGGATAATGATTGTACTCACTTACGAATATGATAGTAGAGATGAATCGACGACTGGTTATCTTGAATTCGCCTTTGAGAGCTCAAAGGTTTGTTAATGGCAGATCAG
Organism: Allium cepa; assembly: GCA_030765085.1. Taxonomy (NCBI): domain Eukaryota; kingdom Viridiplantae; phylum Streptophyta; class Magnoliopsida; order Asparagales; family Amaryllidaceae; genus Allium; species Allium cepa. The sequence continues at coordinate 747,265,509 of CM060931.1, read as the reverse complement.
GTTATCACAGCAGTTAAGAAGAAAGAAACGAGCTAACAACTTATATAGGGCAAGGAAAAGAAGACGAATGGGCATGCGAGTTAGCAAATCTCTTGGGTCGCTCACGACCTAGCAGAATTAGGTCGAAGCACACGACCTACGATATAGGCGTGTACTTCGAGGGGCAAATGTTAACTCCTCTATTTCATGACTCAACGACCTAAGGAAATAAGCGACCGAAGGAATTAAAGTATGAACAAGCTAACAGGGACGAAGCTCTACAACGACCTAGCGACCTAAAGTTATCACGACCTAGCGACCTAAAGTTATCACAACCTAGCGACCTAACTATCAGCACAGGGCAACAACATATCACAATAGAGAGGAAAAACGACCTAACAACCTAGCGACCTAGCGTAAGCCAAGACAATCCCTTATGCCGCAACTTCCTATGCCGCTTCTTCCTAAGCCACTACTACTCCCACAACTAGCCTAGGTCGCTCCATTAGGTACCTCCGCGTGATTGAGTAGCTTACCACTCTCCCCTAGGTCGCCCACAACCTACTAACCCGCTCAGATAAGACCAAGTGCTACCAAGATGAGCCGTAGCTCGTATCCCTTAGGTCGCTCGCGACCTACGACCTACCCTTAGGTCGTTCGCGACCTACGACTTAGCCCAAATTTTCTCTATAAATACTGCACCCGCTCCAACTGTGGGGGGACTTTTGGGTCTTTCTGAAACTCCTATACTCTGCTGATTTCTCGACTCACTCGACACTTCAAACACGAAAGACACTTCAACGAACTTCAAGAAGAGTTCTAATACATTCAACATGAATTTGAAGAATTCTCCTATATCGGAGTTCTAGTTATTTGTCTAAGTGGTGTTATAATCGAAGATTGTTGTATAAGTTGTAATCAAATCAGCAATAAAGGAGATTAAAGTGGACGTAGGCTTAACTTGAAGCCAAACCACTATAAAACTGTTGTCTCTTTACTGTTTTTTCTGTGACTTTTCTACTTACTTCTAATTCCCGTATTGATGGGTGGTGCTTTCACTTTATCTCTACTTACACCGGGGTGTTAGTGTTCAATTTTAGCGTTAACAATTAGTTAATATTTTTATCGTCGAATGAAATGAAGAACAACTATACATTGTATCACAGAGTAGAATCGGGTAATTTCAGTGTTTTTAATTTCATGAATATTGATGATGATGTTTCGGGGGTTTAAAATTCTAGTTTTCCACTAAGTCATAGTCGCTAGAAACTTTTAAATTTTTGCTTCTGTTTCGAAAATTTCAGATATTCTGTTTTGATTTCAGTTCCAGATTTCTTAACTTTTCTAAACTTTTTTATTTATATATACATTAATAACTATTATAAATCATATTATTATATTCGAATTTAATGTATATAATTGTGATTGGATATGGAGTTGATTATACTTTTAAGTTAGCAAGCCCAATCTCTCATCGAAACAACAACAGGGATGCATTAGTGGACAATAAATGATCGGTTCATGTTTGCATGACTTTGGAAGCATTAAACGCATGAAGTGGAGTCCACCGTTTTTTCCAATTAAGCGAACGGACCACAATGAACGGTTATTCTACTTTCACCCTATAAACTATCCTTTTCCTTTCCCCACTTCACCTCCATTCCCCTTTGAAAATGCTCATTTCGTAACACAAGAACACATTTTCCTTTCACAAACCATCCCTCTTTGTTCCCCATTCCCATGCCACTTTCGTGTGTGCCTCATTCGTGTCGCAAAATAATGCATCCGTGTCGCAAAAGAACACAGCCTAAACTATATTGAAATCATTTGTTGAAACCTGAAACAAAATAAAGAAAGTCCAATTAGCCCGTTATCTCATTTACAATAAGGATTTGTTCTTTAAGAGGCGAGCGAAGTTTTTGAGCAAGACATTTAAGCGGAGTATTTGAGTAGAGAAGTTGGTTGAAAGAGGAATGTGTTTGATGATGCGAAAGAGGTATTTAAGCGGAATATCGAAATGGGATATTGGGGTTAAAGGGTTGGACGCGTGCGACGCGATAAACAACTTCGCCGACGCACCGTTTTCCATAGTTTCCCCAACGGTGTTGAAATAGTTGGTTAGCCCATTGGGGCATCTGAATGCGTACCCAACAGTAACGTGCAACATTTTTGCTATGAATAGTACCTAACCTTAGATATTATCATTCCTATCAGTGGTACACAAATTTCTCTCACCTCACCGGTCAATTCCTCTCCCTCCCATTCTAAATTTCTCCTCGTGGATTCTACTTTATGCTCGATTCCATTTGCTTGATCCTCGATTCTTTCTTCTCGCCGTCTCTTGCTCTAACCTAACCCTCGGATATGCCCTAAAGCTCTTGGTCCATGCTCAATGCCCCCATTTATTATGGTTGATGCTTTTTTCTTTGCTTTGCTAGATGTAACCATGCATTTAGCAGGTAATTGACTATGAAAACCTTTTCTATTTACGTTTGGAGTTTCGCTAAGAGTAGTCGTGGTCCAACGAATGTGAACTACAATCGCTTATACCATTGACTGGTCCATAAATTGTGGGACCCACAAAAATTTAATTAAGCAATAAATTAATTGCAGTTTTCAATCAATGCTCAAGTGTATACCATAGTCTTGGTACTAAAATCCCTCATTACGTTTGATCACCGAAAACCAATGTTTTCATGACACGACAATGTCTCGATCCGACCACAAATAACCCTGAAACTTGAATAATCACGATCTTGAACCCAATTACAGCTTAATCATGCATAAATTCTAGTCGGTCCTTCAAAACAGAGGCTCAATCGTCAAATTTACCTGCTTGAACTACGGTTCTTTTGTTTTTTCAAGTGTAATTCTTTTTCGTTTTTCATCTTCGTGTCGCTTTGAAGAAAATAAGTAAATCTATATTTCAAAAATCATAATTGTTGCAAAATCTAAAGCACAAACTCCACCACTTTGTTTCTCACTGCTGGAAAGTCTTTTAGTACTACCGCAAAACATCAAGTTTGCCGTCATTAAAACTATATCGTTGTGCACTGCTCTACTGTAGCTGTGCTAGAGCTGTTTGCACTACAATAGCATAAAACTTCATTTCTAGACCTTAAAGACAATCTACAGCTCGTGTACATAACATTATTATCTTTATATTTTTGCATATAATTTGTAATTAAATGAGCAAATTTTTCAAAAAAACAAAAAAACAAAAAAACAAAAAAATCATGATTCTGACAATTCGACCGGTTGAACCGTCGAAACTATAAACCTTTGATTCATCACAGTTTGACCAGTCTGGTAATGAAAACTATATCGCAAACAAAATTTTGAGCAAATTCAACCAGTGGCCGTCGCCAAAATCGGACCAGAGCGCTCAGAATCCCGTTCTTCCGGCCCAAATCATGAACCATGGATATTTCTTTCTTTCAATATAACTTTTTTCCATTTAGCATTTTCGTTCTTCTTCATCAGCTGAGTTTATTTGACCGTTTGAAAGAATAACGTCCGGGGTTTAGACTCATCAAATCCGCGGCTGAGTTACACATATTTCTACAGTTTGGTTTCTTCCAAATAATAAAATTAAGGCATACGCACGCTTTCAGACTGAACAAATCAATATACTATACAATCTTTGATTCAACAGTTGCTTACAAACTATTACATCAAAGCAAAATACTTTAACTAAAACATGCATTTTTCACATCTCACAGAAATTACCGCAGCTTATTAATTGGAAAGACATACCCAAACAAGAATATTATTACTTCCCCTTCTTCTTCTCCAAAAAGAAAAAGAAAAGCAATGAAACAATGGAAAACGCAGAGAAAACCCCTGCAGCAATGTCAAGAGAAGCATGCCTTCCAGTAATACTAGTTATCAAAAAAAAGTTGGTCGTTTTCTGCATATTAGTTGTCTGTCCATAGCCAACCTCGTTCTCACCAGAATCAAGAATGTACGCCCTTACGAAATATGTAGCACTTGGTACATCTTTCTTCACCATGTATTCATATGTTGTTTTGGATTTTGCAGAGAAGGCCTTTGTTGTGATTTCAAATTGACAAGTCTTGTCCTTTTTAAGATCATCTACAGTCTTTCTCCATCCTCGGTCTTTCTGGCTTATTGGTGCATAGCACAGAGACAATTTAACATTCTTGAAATTGGCATCACCACCGTTTCCAATTGTTTGATTCCATTCCCATGAAACTGTGAACTTATCTTCTCCTGCCTTCAAATCTACAAGTCAAAATTGATAATAACATCTTTAGTTTTGATTTTTGAACATACCCAGGTTAAATATGCTTAAAGTATATACAGAAAACTTTTAAATAGCATTTACAGTAAACATTATCAGTGATTTTGATAGCTTATGCATAAATAATGTACAAGAAACATGAGGAGAACAAAAAAGAGATTTTACTTTTTCCTTCAAAAGATGAGGTTGTAACTATGAGATTTCTCTTGAGTTTAGTTAATTCAACTCCTTCTGCAACAACAGCGACAAATGCTAGTAGAAGGATTAAAGAGGATAAGAAACTAGCCGCCATTTCTTCCTTGTTTTCTTCTTTAGGTATCAAGATTTATGTATCTATTTCTTCTTGTGCTTGTTGTGTCGTAAGAGATAGCTGCTAACTCTTATTTATACACAGTTTTTAAGGCCAGCCTATAACTATGATGAACAGCCAACCAGTCTGTAAAATTGTAGGCGAAATATCAAGTAATGTAATAGAAAAAACGAAACCCTTGGCTCATCTTAGTATAATATATAAGACGTTTCGCAAGCCAAATATGCGGAATCGAAGTTGAAGAAATGTCTCCACGAAATGAACAAAGGGCAATTAAGAAAGAATTGGGTTGACATACTGCAGGGATTTGATTAGTTATTATATTAAACTCGGGTACTTGTGGTATTGAATAACACTGTAAAGTAGTGATTGACTATTGATAAATAACGGGCGAACTGTCCAATTCTTTCTATATTTGTTAGTTGAAGAATAAGATGAGGCTGTTTGGACAAAATTAGAAGAAGTAGCCTACAAGAATAAATATCAACTCATGAATCAATTGTCTAACAAGTTTCAGGCAATTAAAGTTTTGTGAATTAGTGCTTTAACTCAATCGAAATCTATATCGTCTTTTATTTTTCTTAGCTGCGGACAAGGTCGCTTTTTTAAGACGATTCGCGGCTCAGCCTCCACTACTAGAATGGCTTCATTAGACGACGGTTTGCGTCGGCTAAAAATCGCAGCCATCGCTAAACCGAATATAACCCGCGAACTCGCCTGCAGCCGATTCATTTCATGCTCCTATCTTTTCCTCCATTTTCTTTTGCTTCCAACCTCCAGCCAACTCCAGCCGCCTCCAACTAGCGTCGATGACCCCTCCCCGCTGTGCACTCCTTCCTTCTTTTCTTTATCCCCAATTTTTGAGGTATATTACTTTAAACCCTAGTTATAATTTTTTTGTAGTATTTATGATTTGAATAGGTTAGATTAATTGATATTAGACGATGGTATAGTTTATTAGTTGATTTGAAGATAAAATTAAAATCTTAATTTAGAAAATTAGTTGATTATTGATTTGAAATTGATGCTTATTATGTATTAGTTGCTGGTAATATGGTGTTATTTGATTTGGAGATGTTAGTAAGTGGTTTGATTGTTTAGTTTGTAATTAAAAAGTAGGGTTGATTTAAAATTCAATAATTAGTATTATTAATTAATATGTTTATTGATAAGTTTACGCGAATATTTGTTCTAGTGGAAAACCATGTTGTTGAGCTTACGCGATAATTAGTGTATAATTATTGATTAATATGCTCCTAAGTAGGCACGGTTAAACATAAGTAATATTCTTTAATTAATCAGTTTGTTAATTATAACTGTTGGTGCTTAGAAAATTAATTTATTTTAATTTATTATTATTAGTGCTAACTTCTAGTTTTAGCTTACAAAATCTGTAAATTAAATTTTTATTAGTTAAAAGAGTTTGAAAATACGTTATAAAGCATATAATTTAGATAACAAAGTTAAGAAATATTATACTTAAATCGATTTTGTACAAAGTTAAGAAATGACGATAACAAAAACAAATGTTGGAATAAAATTGATTTTGTAAAAAGTTAAGTAACTAACAACACAACAACAAATATTCTACTAAAATCGATTTTGTAAAAAAACATTAAAAAATAAATATGACAACAACAAATATTGTACTCAAATCGATTTTTTAAAAAGTTAAGAAATGAATATGACAAGAACAAATATTGTACTCAAATCGATTTTCTTTAAACTTAAGAAACTAACTTAACAACATAAAATATGCTACTGAAATCGATTTTCCAATAAGTTAACAAATGAATATAACAATAAAAAATAATGTGCTCAAATCGATTTTCTAAAATCTATGAAATTTACATACAAGAAGAAATATTGTGCTAAAATCGATTATCTAATAAAAATTGAAATGAATATAATATTAATTTGAAAATAAGCGTTAAGTATTATTATAACAAATACAACAACGACAAATTAAATCCTTTAGTCCCGACATGTTTTAATTTATTTTAGAAAATACAACAACAAAAATACTTTTTTTGGAAGCGAAGTTATACGTCGAAGAGAAGTGAAGTGAAGTGTTGTCAAAATTAGGTAGAAGTTTGGTGTGTGAAGTCTTTAGTCCTAAAAGGCTTTACTTTATTTTATAAAATATAACTATTACCCGGTGGCTTGACCAGGACAGCAGAGACTTTAAGCGGAAGCCTCGTTCAGCATAAAGGGTCGTTCCACACAATCTAGCACCGTTCGACATCCGAGCCCCGTTTGGCATAAGGGGGGTCGTTCGGCATGAACTTCGTTTGGCGTAGCAAGACCGTTCGACATAAGAGGGTCGTTCGACATAAACCTCGCTCGGCATTCAGCGTCGTTCGGCATAAGGGGGTCGTTTCGCACGAACCTCGTTTGGCGTAGCAGGACCGTTCGGCATAAGAGGGTCGTTCGGTATAAACCTCGCTCGACATTCAGCATCGTTCGGCATAAGGGGGTCGTTCGGCATGAACCTCGTTTGGCGTAGCAAGACCGTTCGGCATAAGAGGGTCGTTCGACATAAATCTCGCTCGGCATTCGGCATCGCTCGACATACGTGACCTCGATCGACATACAAGCCTCTCTCGGCATTCAGCCTCGGTCGGCATACAAGCCTCGCTCGGCATTCAGGTCTCGTTCGGCATTATGCCTCGTTCGGCATTTCAGCCTCGTTCGGCATTCTCCCCACGATCGGCATCAGATCTCGTTCGGCCTACACGATTCACTCAACATACTGCCTCGTTCAGTTTAGAGACATGGCTCGGCATTTGCTGCTCGACGTTTGTGGCTCGACACACAGAATTCATTCATATTGGGCCGAGGTATCTTGCTACTAGGCCCATCAGGAAAGTCCAACCCATCTTCGTCTATAAATAAAGAGGCAAGGGCACAGTAAAAGGGACCTTTTTTCGAGAACACCGGGGAGACTCTACCGCATTCAAGACCCATTCAAGACTTATCTTATTTGCTTAATAATTGTAATCAAGTAGTTGGTGTACAGATGGTATCTATAATCGACTATTGAGAAAAACAACAAAGATTAACCTCAAAGTGGACGTGGGCAGTTACGCCGAATCACTATAAATCTGGTGTTCTTGTTTTCTGCGTTTAATTTAGCATATTACTCTCTGTTTAAATTTATTTTCTTCATTAACCTTTCTACACAATCCCTCTTAAGGGTGTTAGTGACCAATTCTGCTGCTAACATTTTGATGCTTTCATTGAGAGTCGAATTCTCGGGCCGATAGGATCTACTTTGTAGCAACTGGATTGAAAAATCCCCCGAAGGAGATCCGACTTATTCATAGGACGCCCGTTGAATCTATTCAAAGTTCTGACCGACGACTCTACTATGAGAAGACCACGTACCCGATCAGCCTCTCACAATGCGGATGTTATTGAGACTGCTAGTGTGCAACAAGTTGGGCCTAGCAACCAACAAGCAATTCAAGGCGTATGACCCTCCACCCAAAATCAAACGGAAGTCATTACCCGGATAGAGTTCAACGACTTGATGAGAGAACTCAAGGAAAGTAGGAGACAACTTGCTAAGCAGATTCAAGCCAACGCTAATCTCATGACTCAGCTTACTCAGCAGCAGCATCAGAATGATGGAGGTAGCCCTGATCCTTATTCTTCATCTGATAGCTCAACCTCAGCTGATGAACCTCCTAGGCGTAGATGCCGTAAGACTGATGCTGCACAGGCAGGTGCCACTGATCGATCCACCAGGGATCAGGCACGTGAGGAGGCTGGACGCCCGGCTAACCAAGACCCCAATGAAGCTGGCCTTTAGGATGCACGTTTGGCCGATCGCCAGCAGGTGGGATATCAACCTACGAGGTCTCGTGGAACGGAACCCAATCTCCCACCCTCCATACAAACTCCAGACTTATCAGCCATGGTCAGGCAGTTAATGAGAGAGAACCAAGGCTTGACCAATGAAGATTGGGGAGTGTCCAGGAGTCATACTCCCTTCACAGATACTGTCCTATAGGTTGAGTATCCCATGAAGTTTAATATGCTGACTATCCCAGCCTACGAAGGGAAGACTGACCCTGGGCAGCACGTGATGAGGTACGAATGGATGATGGATTCTACAAGAGCGAATGATGCGACCAAGTGTAGGTGCTTCCCAATCACTTTGTCCGGAATCGCCGCTATATGGTTTACTCGACTTCTTCCAGGGTCTATATCCAGCTTCGACGAGTTGGCAATGAAATCTGTTGAACAATTCAGGATACATGTTACCCGTCCAAAGGATGTGATGTCCTTATCAAGCGTAATGCAAGCTCTGGGAGAGTCTTTGAAAGCATACTTGTAGAGGTTTCATGTTGCCACCACTGAAGTTAGCAACCCTAACGACCATGCAATTTTGATGGCGGGAAAGCCCCCAACTATGTTGGAGCGTTCTATTCTAAAGCTCATCAGTTCATAAGGACAGAGGAAGCTCGATGGACAAGACAAGATAAGGTACCCGGGCCTGTTCAGGAGACTATGAAAAGTAACATCGCCGTGAAGCAATCTGGGGGCAACTCGGGAAAAGTTCAAGTCAACGTCCAGAACAAGCCTGGGCAACCTAAAGGATCCGGAGGTGGAAACCTCGGAAAGAAAAAAGAGATAGGGAGATGGAAGTCAAGGATTCCGACCTACGACGAATACACCTCCCGAATACATCTGTTGAAAACATTTACCTATCTACCTGTAACACCTTCCAATATAGAAATCTACGCCCAAAAGAGTCCACAGAGTAACAGAAGCGGACGGGGAAGTACTGTCGCTTCCATGAGACCCACGGGCATAATACTTAGGAGTGTAGGCACCTCCATGACCCTATAGAAAGGTTAATCAGGCAGAAAAAGCTGCAGGAGTTTGTTAAGAACCCACCATAGGGTAGGCAAGGAACGTCAGACCTCGGACACGGGCCGGCTCCATGCCACCTAGAGGAACCTGCCCGGACCGTAGGTAGGTTGATCATAAACACTATAGTCGAAGGACCTCATCTTGCAGACAAGAATTGGCAGGAGATGGAACGATATGCTACCTCCTTGAGGCATGTGAATTATGAATGTTGCTCAAATGTGGAAGATGAAACCCCCGCAAAATAGCAACGCATGATGACAGACGATATAGTGTTTAGGAATCGAGAAGCAGACAAGGTGGAGGCTCCTACTATCGACCCGATGGTCATATCAGCAACGATCGGGCCAGCTTACGTCAAAAGGATTTTGATTGATTGTGGAAGCTCTGTCAACAACATTTTCAAGAAGGCTTATGACCAAATGAAGATGGAGACAAAAGATTTAAAACCATGCAAAGCCTGTATCCATGGCTTTAATGGTGCCGCAACTGATGCAATGGGGTATATTGAGTTACCAGTTGAACTGGGAGAAGGTGAGCGTAGGAGAGTGCGAATCCTACTATTCATAGTAATGGATGTTGACTCTCCATACAATGTATTTCTGGGTTGTTCGACCCTGGCAGAGTTTAGGGCAGCTTTGGCCCCATGGTGTTTGACATTAAAATTTCCAACGGGCAAAGGAGTAGGCGTAGTACATGGCGATTAGGCGACTGATCGTGCATGTTATGTGGCAGAGCTGAGAGAAGCCCAGCAGAGAGAAAAGGAGAAGGTTGAGGATAGCTCCATCCGCATCCGAAACACTGACGATTGACAAGTAGTGTCCGAGCACTGGCTCGGGAAACATTCTCGGATCTACAGAGACATAGATCTGAGAGATGATGGTGGGTGACCCAGGGAAGTGAGTGCAGCACCGGCTGAGCTGACTATTGACATTCCAGTCAGTTGAAATGACCCGTCACGAGTTCTTAAGGTTGGATCGCAACTCGACTCGCCATTGGCCGAGGATCTTACTGATTTCCTCCAAGCGAATCTGGACGTTTTCGCTTGGACACACTCTGATATGTGGGGGATTTCTCCTACCATTGCAAGTCATATGTTGAACATAGACCCAAAGTACATCCCAGTAAAACAGAAACGGAGGGGAATGGACCCGGAGAGGTCCGCTGCTCTCAGAGAGGAGGTGGACAAACTCAAAGCCAATGGGTTCGTCCAGGACGCCCTCTATCCTGATTGGGTATCTAACCTTGTGCTCGTAAGAAAAGCGAATGGGAAGTGGAGAACTTGCGTTGATTATTCTGATTTAAACAAAGCATGCCCGAAGGATAGTTTCCCCTTACCTAGGACCGACTAGCCAGTCGATTAAATGGTAGGACATGAGCTGCTGTCATTTATGGATGCGTATTTGGGATACAATCAAATATCGATGCACATTCCAAACCAAGAACACACCAGTTTCGTCACAGACGTTTGGTTGTATTGCTATGTAGTGATGTCCTTTGAATTGGAAAACGCTGGAGTGACTTATCAGCGTTAGGTAAACCATATGTTCAAAGATCAGATCGGTATAACAATGGAAGTCTATATGGATGACATGCTCGTGAAGTCACGACAGTCAAACGACCATATTCGAGACTTAGCAGAGATGTTTGATATACTCGGGCATTATGGGATGAAGATCAACCCTTTGAAGTGTTCTTTCGGCATCGCATCAGGGAAGTTCCTAGGTTTCATTATGAATGCACGTGAAATTGAAGCTAACACAGAAAAGATTCAGGCAATTCGGGACATACAAGTGCCCAGAACTATAAAGAAAGTACAAAGCCTGAACGGAAAGGTGGCCGTGCTGAGTCGATTCATATCCAGAGCTGCGGATAAGTGCATTCCCTTCTTCGATGTGATAAAGAAAGGAAAGAGGAATTTTTAGTGAACGTCTGACTGCGAGGAAGCATTTCGAGCTTTGGTTAGACATCTAGAAAGTCCCCCGATGCTATCAAAACCAATTGGCCATGAAATGCTGTATGTATACCTAGCTATATTCTAGCATGCTATCAATACAGCTCTGGTTCGCGAGGAGGACCGAGTTCAAAAGCCAGTGTATTATGTCAGTAAACGTTTGACGGGGGCAGAAAGAAATTATCCCAGGATTGAGAAACTAGCTTACTGCTTGGTGATTGCATCACACAAGCTTCGCCCATACTTACAAGAACACTCGATCAGTATTTACATTGATTAACCCTTGCGACAGGTACTCGAATGACCAGAGACTTCTGGAAGGATGTTAAAATGGAATATCGAGTTGAGTCAGTTTGATATTACCTACCTGCCACGAAGGGCCATAAAGAGGCAAGTGCTAGCAGATTTCATTGCTGAATTCACCATGACAGACGAGTCAAATGGCTACAACGTCGTACCTCCCGTTCGATGGAAGATGTACACCGATAGGATCTAATGACCGTTGTTCGGGGACTGGCATAGTTCTTGTGACTCCTGAAAATCGATCAGTTTGCTACGCTTTGAAGCTCGAATTCACAGCAACGAATAACGAAGCCTTGTATGAAGCATTGGTTGCTGATTTGAGACTTATCAAAGAATTGGGAGTAAGATCGGTTGAAATCTTTTGTGACTCACAACTGGTGTTGTACCAAGTCCGGGGGGACTATCAGGCAAAGGGGCGGAGACTTGCCCAATATTTGGCCTGGGTTCAAGAGCTGCTAGCGAGTCTCGAGTATTATGATATTTCACATGTCCCGTGTGAGAAAAACAGAGCAGCCGATTCATTGTCAAAATTTGCGAGCACTAGCGATGCGCAGCAGATGGGATTGTTTCCCGTTGAAACCTTACATGTTTCGAGCATAAATATGATGGAAGTAGATTTCACGTTAGAAGTAGAAATCGAGAAGGAATCATGGATGACCTCATTCAAGCAGTACTTGTTACATGGGGTCATGCCCGAAATAGGGAGCGAAAGACGACAAGTCATTCGTAAAGCTTCGCGTTATGTAATGCAAGATGAGGTAATGTATCAAAGGGGGTCCTCGACCCCCTTCCTCTGGTGCATTTCCCATGATGAGATAAAACGAGTCCTGAAGGAAGTCCATGAAGGGGAATGTGGTGACCATACCAGAGGATAGACGTTAGCGAAGAAAATCCTCAGCTATGGATACTATTGGCCGACTTTAAATCGAGATGCCGTAGACTATGTGAGAAGATGTGACAAATGTAAGAAATATGAGAAAATCCCGAGAGCTCCGCCAACGGAACTCACGCAAATGGTTAGTCCCTGTCCGTTTGCAATGTGGGGGATCGACATAGTTGGTTCCTTACCTATATCCAAAGGTGGTGCGAAATATGCGATAGTTGCGGTCGATTACTTTATCAAGTGGGCAGAAGCAGAGCCTTTGGCCACCATTACCACCAAAAAGGTCATTAATTTCGTTGTATGAAATATTATATGCCATTTTGGCCTTCCACGAACCATCGTTACAGACAACTGAACTCAATTTGAAAGCAAAGAGTTCAAGTAATTTTGCCAAAATATGGTATTGAGAAAAAGTTTGCAATAGTTGCTCATCCGAAAGCCAATGGACAAGTGGAAGCCGTGAACAAAATAATCTATTGTTTGGAAAAGGCTAGAGGAAGGTGGGTGGATGAGCTTCCAATAGCGCTTTGGGCTTATAGAACCACCAACAAGTCCCCGACTGGCCACACTCCATACGTATTGGCATATGCATGGAAGTTGTTATACCCATAGAACTTGAAGTTCCATCACATCCGATAACTTATTATGACCCTGAGTCGAATCAAGATCTTTTGCTGGAATCATTGGACTTCATTGATGAAAAACGCGAAGAACCTAATTTAAGATTGGTCGGATACAGACACCGAGTCGCTCGATATTGTAATGAAAAAGTCCGACCGAGAATCTTTGGTGTGGGTGATCTCATTTTGAAACGAATTTTCCCAGTTCCATCACATATGAGCCCTGCATGGGAAGGTCCATACATCATTGAACGGAAGCTTGGAGAAGGAACTTTCAAGCTAGCGACCGTTGATGGTGCGCACACCCCCGAGCCTGGAATAGCGAGCATTTGCGGCATTATTATACTTAGTTCATTTCTTTCATATTTCAGTTGCAATTATTTCCAGCAAGTTTTTATTCCTAGTTTACGGCATGTAATAAGCCAGTTTAGCTTATTTGCATTAATAAAGGCTTGAAGCCATTTTTTCCATAAATTGTCGATATTTCTGTGTATGATAACCCTACGAAAAATGACTAACATATACATTATTCTGTCTGACGTACGAACGCCCACGAGCACTAAAAATCTCCAAGTCCTCGGAGTGCGGACTGGAGTACTAATTGCCTCCATAGTGCGGACTAGATATAAACGACTTAAAATCTCTAAGTCCCTGTAGTGCGGATTGAAGTACTCTGAGTCCCCAGAGTGTGGACTAGAGTATAAACGACTCAAAATCTCCAAGTCTCCGGAGTATGGACTGGAGTACTCTGAGTCCCAGAGTGCGGACTAGAGTATAAACGACTCGAAATCTCCAAGTCCCCGGAGTGCGGATTGGAGTACTCTGAGTCCCCCGAGTGCGGACTAGAGTATAAACGACTCAAAATCTCCAAGTCCTCGGAGTGCGGACTGGAGTACTCTGAGTCCCCAGAGTGCGGACTAGATTATAAACGATTCAAAATCTCCAAGTTCCCAGAGTGCGGATTGGAGTACTCTGAGTCCCCAGAGTGCGGACTAGAGTATAAAGGACTCAAAGTCTCCTAATTCCCAGAGTGCGGACTGGAGTACTCTGAGTCCCCACAGTGCAGACCAGAGTATAAACAACTCAAAATCTCCAAGTCCTCGGAGTGCGGACTGGAGTACTCTGAGACCCCAGAGTGCAGATCAGAGTATAAACGACTCAAAATCTCCAAGACCCCAGAGTGCGGACTGGAGTACTCTGAGTCCCCAGAGTGCGGACCAGAGCATAAACGACTTAAAATTCTCCAAGTCCCCGGAATGCAGGCCGTGACATGAATGACTTGAAGTCATCAAGTCCCTGGCGTACGAAATGAAAAAATACTCTAAGTGTTTGAAGCATGGAACACAGGATAAGCAACTCCAAAGGATTTCAGAGTTATATAAAAATGAATTGATAAGTTCATGTAACTCACCGTAGCTTGGGTTTCGACCATAATCGTATAGAAGGATGAATGATAAAAGTCTTACGAAAGACTAGAACTAAGCTTTTGTTTATTCAAAAATGAGTTTCTACTACAACTCCTCCAAAATTCGAAATCAAAATTTTATTTATATAGACTACGAGAATAAATAAAAATAATTACATAATCTAAACTAACTCTCGTTGAAAGAGAGCAACGATTACTTCTTCGACTTATTCCCAGACGACTCCTCTCCCGTGCATTTGCCCTTGGCGATTTTCTTTGATGGGGAGATAATGACTGAAGAAGTATGGGGAACTTTCATTTGCCTAGACCCGCCAGGGAGGATGACTTCAACGGCTTATTCAGAGGATCCTCCAGGTCCACAACTTGAGGCTCGACTTTGATCTCGACCATCGTTTTCTTCTCCTTCTCAAGCTGCTCCTTCATGCTCAGTTTAGATGTATGTTTGGAGGCACCGTAATTTCGATTTCATAACTCCCATCGATGGGAGAGGAAGTCTTGGACTTATCCTCGTCAAGTGCTCTGATCACCTGCGCATCTGGACTGGGAGCCTCCCCTGCATGAGTAGCCTCACTTATCTTTTCCATCATCTCCTTGACGACGTCGCTCCTCGAAGTGGGCTCGGGATCAGAATGACCTGCAAAAAATCATGAAAAACAAGCATTAGAATACGATAGCTCCTGGTGAAAAACGACGACTTTTGGAATGTTAAAGTGAAGAGTTGTCTACCAGGTTCCGACTGGCTCTCAACCGTCCGAGGGGTCTCACCCTCTGGAATAGGAGATAGAATGTGAACGCTGAGGCCGGGGTCCTCCGTGTCATAACCGATATGCTGCTCAAGTGGATCAAGTATCGGCCGATCGGTCGGCTGAGTAGGCACATGAGCTTGAGACTCAATCCTGGATGGACCGGTAATAACATCTTTCCCTCGTTGAAGGAGAGCCTTTGTAGTAAAGAGCTTTTTCTGTAGACAGGTCTGAAGGCTCGTTTCCCTTAAGAAATTCTTTTATCAAAGCATCTTCATCAACCTCCTCGGGACCAAGTTCGACCTTCTTGACTTTTATTAAGATCTCCCACGCCTCAACTAAAGATTCGAGGTAGCCCTTACCCATAAAAGTTAAGTCTCAGTGCATGAGGACGCGGGCATTGAATTTAGTGATCAGTGGGTCGAACATGCTTTTGACCTCCTCCCTACCAGCTTCTTTGGCCGCCTCAAGGCGAGAGTCAACCTCTGCAGATGATATTTTGTTGCCCTCTTCACGGGCTTCATCTTCTAGCACCCTGACCTTAGAAAGTTCATCAACAAGCTTCATCTTTAGGAGTCATGTAGCAACGATTTCATCGCAATATCGTTGTGATTCTTCTGGGCAGCGATTTTTTCTTCTCTTTCTTTGCGGAGTTGCTCCTCCAGTTCTTTGACTAGGAGGCCAAATGCATCCCTCTCTTTCTGCACCGAGTCCTTCTCTAAAGCTATAGCCCCATAACGTTGGACCGCCTCGTCAATTTCTTTTCTAATGGGTTGACTCCAGACGAGTGACGACCTCGGTAGTGTCTTTAGCGCTCTGCTGGGTGGCTTCAAGCTGAGACTTATAAGAAGCAAGCTCTTCGTCCTAAGCTTTAATAATGTCTTTATCATGGATAGCCTCAAGCTTCAGGCGATCTATCTCATGCTGGCGCTCTATCGAACCTTCTGAAACTTTCTCGGCTAAGTGCACGAACGCATCGTGCTGAACGTAGACATCATTAGTGCAGGCTATGACACTTTGCTTAACATGCCCTGGAATCTGATGAATCGCCGGAAGAAACCTTTAGCCGTCAAAGCATATCTTCGGGAACGAAGCTTTAAGCTCAGCGACCGATGGATCAGTTACAGGAGCGAGAGGAGTCTGCTTGAAGACTTTGGGTGTTCTGTGGGGCTCTCGAGATTGCTGGGTGCTTGATGAGCCGGAGTGTTGATCCCGATGGGCCTTAGGCCGAGACCCCTTATGTCCATATTTCTCTTTGCCGTGCTCCGGTTGAGACGGAGGATCGCGAGGATATGAGGGCTGGTTATAAGTTTTCCTTCGATGTGATGACTCTCGATGGTGGTAGTCTCGATTCTCAGATTCATCTCTATCTCGATGCTTGCTGGAGCCCGAATCCCGGCCAGATTGGTAGAAAATCGATGACCCGCGAAGGCGGTCAAGTCCGTGTGTGCGCCCTATGTCACCTACACAAAATCCAAATAACAATGAGTTAGCAAGGAGTAGGGTGACAACAGAAATTTAAGTGCAAGGTGAAGTGCATGTGTTTGTGTGTGTCCTAGTGTTTTCCCCCGACGAACCAGTTTCTTTGCTAGTAGGAGTTTTTTCTCCCTGATTTTAGGCTTGAACGCTTGTATCACCTCTCATGGGCGAATTAACTTATGGGCCTCTGGATCGTCGTAGTCATAGATGAGAAGATCTTTCGGTATGGTGAGGTTTGACAGGCCCTTCAGAGAACTCTCTAAGTGTTGACAGGAAACTTCTTTCTCCGCTGGGATAAGGGTAACTTTAGAAGTTCTGCCCATCATTTTCTTCCTCAGCTTATAGGTTACTTTCTTCTCCCTCTTTGAAGTGGAAGGCGACATTTCAATGTCATGTACTTCAACTATTGGGTCCCGGGATGGACTAACATTTTCGCCCTGTGCTTCGGGCATTTCGGTTTCTTTAATCTCCTCCTCCTCTGGCGTCTCAGGGGCGTTGTGTGCCGAGGACTCGGCTTTCTTCTTTCCTTTGCCCAAAGCAGGTTCGGTTAGGGAAACACCTTGGGGGAGGCTTATTCGACGACTTTCTACAAGCAACCTGAACTTTGAAAGTGACTCATTTGAAATGAGTGATCTGATGTCCCGGTCTTCCCCGGGAAGGGCTCGAATTGCTTCGATCGCCTCAGAGTACCCGAAGCCTTCAGGACGTGGGTTGATACCTAAAAAAATGAATAAAGAGTCAGAAACGATGTTAATCTCGGCAAATTCAAGTATCGATTCGGAAAAAGAACTTACTTCCTTCTACCCATCTTCTGGCAAGCCGGGGGCAACGAACATAGAACCACTCTTGCCTATACTGGGCAAATTCACTCCATGCCCCAATCAGAATTTGGCATTTGTTATGCGGCTCGAGAAACATGAAAGATGGGCTATCCGTCCGTATCTTGATGCGATAGATATATCGTATATTGCCCAGAGTCGGAAGCTTGAAGAGGACACTCATAAAGAAGATGCAAGTGTCGTATATGAATGCATGGCTATTCGGATGCAGTTATGATGGGGCAATCTCGATATACTGAAACACGTCTCGAAGAAATGAGTTGAATGGTGGCACACTACTAACCCAGCACATGAATCTATTGCAAGCTGTGTATCAGACCGAGGGCATGTGCGGACGATCATGCCCTGATGGAACTAGCACATCATCGAAGGGGATTCCATGGACAGAGCATATCCGACGAAGTGTACTTTCATTAATCTTAGAGGCCTACAAGTCGATTGGGTCATCTAAGAAAATAGCTGCCTCCAAAGCATCGGGAGCCAAGTCGACGGATGCAGTTGCAAGGCTCGGTAAGTCTTGAGCAGGGGTAGTTGATGGATATGAAGTTCCTGCAACTTCCTAGCAAGAGGATGGCCTAGGTCTATCGAAGATCGTAGCAGAGCTTGATTTCCTAGACATCTCTAGTGAATATTGAATCTTACAAAGCACCTGTTTGGACTATAATTGAAAAACAATCGACATTAGACTTAACGACATAAATATTCCCCCCATGTGGTGTGTGAACTAGTGCGATCATTCAAATATAAGTGCTGGGCAGTGAAAAGACACTGGATTGATTAAATAAGTCTAAGCTTCGAATTTTTGTCTTCGAAGATCGTCATCGCTGACCGTCTACGAAAGCTTGTCGTAAGATGGTTTATGTTTTGAACTTGGCATCGTCACTGCATTTGAAATGCTATTAATTGTTAATCAAGTTAAAGTCCAAATTCTTAGTTGTTTAAACACGGGATTAGTCAGTCCGGATTGTCCGATATGCTTTGTTGTTTAAGTTTGTCCTTGTTCACTATCATGTGTTCAGGCATAAGACATGTATTGAGCCAATTATGCATTAGGTTCGACCTATGTTGCTGTTGTGCATAACCCTCCTACCTGACCTCTTCCTCATTCGACATTTAGTCATGTCGAATCACAATCATGCCGAACCACCTCGCTCGGCATTCTATCCTCAACAACACTCACCTACCACTCATCATCATCATTCGGCATGAGGCAAAACATGCCGAGTCGCAAACATGCCGAATCATGCCGTTCGATACGTCACTCTCCCAACTATCATCTTCATCGTTCGGCACAACGGAGTCATGCCGAACCACATTCACACCGAGCCGCAATGCTCGACATTCTATTCAGCTCTAGCTTCTCCTCTTCTTTCCCCTACTTCGTTCAGCATAAGGTAATCATGTCGAGCCGTGACCATGCCGAGCCGCATCGTTCGGCACAATAAAAACTTAAACTTCACTATGGTACAACCTCTCCTCGCTCGGCATAAGCAAGCCTTACCGAGCCACACCAATACTCCTTCCACCAACACTCTCCTTTGAAAACCTCTAACGCCTCTTTTCTCCCATCACTCCCCCTATCCCTGAAACGTATTTGACCTTCAATTCATTGTCCTTTATCCACATGGCTCCTATCATCCTTAATCTCACAGAGATCCACGAATTCGAACCTCGTGCTATGCTTTTCATTCGAGAATAAGGTGTTTAAAGGAGAAGCCATTACCTAAGAAATGAGTCGTAGATTGGGGATGTTCTAGGGTACAAGGAGCAACTCTATTCGGGTTCGACTGATTGGAGAAGAAAGTGAGGCGACATGTAGTATTTGAAAGGGGAAGAGTAGTAAATTCTGTGAAGACAGTTGAGAAGCAGAGTTTGTAAGTGCGGGAAGCAGAGGTAAAAGTAAAAAGGAGGAGAAGAGAGAGCATGGGCTTATATAGAGAGAAGAGAAGACGAAGGGACAACGACCGGTAGAACCGGTCAAAACACCTCCCTCGTTCGCTATTAAGGTCGTCCGACATTTATATGACGTTCGACATTTGTAGGTTGTTTGGCATTTGTATGTTGTTCTCCATCTGTAGGTCGTTCGACATTTGAATGTCGTTCGGCATTTCTGTGTGTCGCTCGAGATTTGTATGACGTTCGGCATGCATTGCCTCGCTCGACATCCAAAATAAGGGCTCAAAGAAAGGCACGGAGAAATCATGATTCAAAGCATATCATATTCATCCACATGATACACTTTGGGAGGCAAGTTTTACCCGGTGGCTTGACCAAGACAACAGAGACTTTAAGCGGAAGCCTCGTTCTGCATAAAGGGCCGTTCGACACAATCTAGCACCTTTCAGCATCCGAGCCCCGTTCGGCATAAGGGGGGTCGTTCGGCATGAACCACGTTCGGTGTAGCAAGACCGTTCGGCATAAGAGGGTCGTTCGATATAAACCTCACTCGACATTCAGCATCGTTCGGCATAAGGGGGTCGTTTGGCACGAACCTCGTTCAGTGTAGCAAGACCGTTTGCCATTAGAGGGTCATTAGACATAAACATCGCTCGACATTCAGCATCATTCGGAATAAGGGGGTCGTTCGGCATGAACCTCGTTCGGCATAGCAAGACCGTTCGGCATAAGAGGGTCGTTCGACATAAACCTCGCTCGACATTCGACATCGTTCGGCATACGTGGCCTCGATCGGCATACAAACTTGCTCGGCATTCAGCCTCGATCGGCATACAAGCTTCGCTCGGCGTTCATGTCTCGTCCGGCATTATGCCTCGTTCGGCATTTCAGCCTCGTTCGACATTCATGCCTCGTTCAGATTCTCTCCTTGATCGGCATCAGATCTCGTTCGGCCTACACGATTCACTCAACATACCGCCTCCTTCGGTTTAGAGACATGGCTTGGCATTCGCTACTCGGCATTTGTGGCTCGGCACACAGAAGTCATTCATATTAGGCCGAGGTATCTTGCTACTAGGCCCATTAGGGAAGTCCAACCCATCTTCGTCTATAAATAGAGAGGCAGGGGTACAGTGAAAGGGACCTTTTTTCGAGAACACCGGGAAGACTCTGTCGTATTTAAGACTCATTCAAGAGTTACCTTCTTTGCTTAACAATTGCAATCAATTGGTGTACAGATGGTATCTGTAATCGATTATTGAGAAAAGCAATAAAGATTAACCTCAAAGTGGACGTAGGCAGTTACCCCGAACCACTATAAATCCCGTGTTCTTATTTTTTGCGTTTAATTTAGCATATTACTCCCTGTTTAAATTTATTTTCTTCATTAGTCTCTCCACACAATCTCTACTAAGGGTGTTAGTGACCAATTCTGGTGCTAACAATAACAAATAAAATGCTCCCCTTGGATGCAAGGTTATGCATAGAAGAAAAGTGAAGTGAAGTGTTGCCGAAATTAGACAAAAGTGTGATGTGTGAAGCCTTTAGTCCTAAAAGAATTTACTTTATTTTAGAAAATAAAACAACAACAATATATCACTTGGGTGAGAAGTTGTGAATATAATAGAAGTAAATTGAAGTACTGTCGAAATTACTAACCTATTTTTAAAATTTAGAAACAATGTTCAATTATTTTATCGACCGTACGTGGATGTATGAAGTCAGAACTAGAATGAAAGACTCGATGAAAGAACAATTCTACTATGGTGTATACGAATTTATTAGATTCGCAATATTTAATAATCGAGATAACGATGAACTTCGTTGCCCTTGTAGTAAGTGTCAATATTTGAAGCATTGGAAACTAGATACAGTTAAAGAACATCTATATAAATCTAGATTTGTGCCAAATTATTGTTTATGGGACCATCATGGAGGACTTGTTGCACCTACAGCAAATCCTGTTGCACAAGAGGTCGACGTTGTTATGACAGATCCAATAGAAGGTATGGAAAAAGATGCAGCATGATCACTGTTCCCTACAGTTCAAGTTGACGATGAAGACGCCAATATCGAATATCAGAGCAAAAAATTTTATGATTTATTGGAGGCCGCTAAGAGATCGTTGTGGGATGGTTGTAAAAGTGGAACCGAGTTATCAGTAACCACTAAATACATCACTGTGAAATCAAAATTCAAATTTATAGAAGTTGGATTTACAGTAGTTGTACAAGCTGCAAAACGACATATGCCACCCAATAATGTGATGTGCGACAGTCATTATAAAGTGAAAACACTTTGGCTTTCGGACCGCCTTACCAAAATATGGATATATATATATATATATATATATATATATATATAAGGTTCCATGTTGTATTGGAAAGATGAAATAAATCTTAGGAATCGCAAAAATATAACGAGGAAAGATAAAAATCAAGAAAAAAGAAAGAAAATGAAATTTCGTACAAAAGAATGCATTATTTACCAATTACCCCAAGACTTCAAAGGTTATATGCATCTTCACCCACGCATGTCATATGTGATGGCACAGGGTGAGAAGACAGGCAGATGGAACTTTGACACATATATCCAATGGAGAAACGTGGAAACATTTCGATAAGATATATCCCACATTTTCTGTACAGAGCCGTAATGTCAGACTTGGTTTATGTACGGATGGATTTTCGCCATTCTCTCAGTTTGGTAGCAAATATTCATCTTCGCCTTTTATCGTTACTCCTTGTAATTTACCTCTATGGATGTATATGAAAACTCCATAAATGTTTCTCACTATTGTCGTCCTAGGCCCTGATGATCCGACACAATGAATCGATGTTTATGTACAACCATTAATGGATGAGTTGAAAACATTGTGGCTTGAAGGTGTTGAAACATATGAAATTTCACAAAAATGGAATTTTTGTATGTTCGCTTCTTTGTTATGGATTATTAGTAATTTTCCTGCATATGAGATGCTTTTAGGTTGGAGTATGACCGGTCGTCTAGCCCGTCCTTATTGCATGTAAGAAACACGATCATTTTGTTTACAGTCTGTAAGGAAAATATCTTGGTTTGATTGTCATCATTGTTTTCTCCATCCCAATCATACTTTTAAAAGAGATAAAAAATCTTTAAAGCTAACAAAAAAGAGAGTATGCAATCACCGAAGATTAGATCAAACGAAGACATATATGAAATTGTAAAGAACTACCCGAAGGTACATGAAACTGGAATACATACTGAAATTCTTGGTATTCATAATTGGTGCAGACAAAGTATGTTTTGGAAGTCACCTTATTGGAAAGATCTTCTACTTCAATATAATATTGATGTGATGCACAGTGAAAAAAATGTATTTGATAACATGTTCAATACAATTATGAAGGTTAAAAGGAAAATTAAGGACGACCTAAATCCAAGACTTGATATAGCACACTTTTATAAACGTCACGAACTTCATATGAAGCCCAATGATAATAAAATACCTAAGTATGCTATGAGCTAGACAACAAGAAAATAAAATTGGTGCTAAAGTGGGTGGAAGGACTAAAATGCCATGATGGGACGTCTTTTAATCTCCGTAGATGTGTTGACTTTAAAAACAATAAATTGAGTGGGATGAAAAGTCATGGTTGTCATATCATGATGGAATATTTATTACCAATGATTTTCAAAGAACTGTTGTCCATAAAAGTGTGGAGTATTATAACAAAACTAAGTTTATTTTACAAACAGCTTGATGTTAAAATCGACCGCGCACGTAAACTTGAAGTAGAAATCCCTGTATTATTATGAAAATTGGAGAAAATATTTCCGCCAGGTTTTCTTAATGTTATGGAGCATTTACCTAATCATCTTTCATTAAAGCTCTTCTTCGAGGTCCTTTGCAATATGGATGAATGTATCCATTTGAGAGGTAATAGTAAATATCCATAAAACTGTTGTTTAAAGTTCAAATTTACGTATATGCATTTGAATTGACTTAATTTTGTAATAGGTATTTTAATCATTTGAAGAAAAAAACTAGACAGAAAGCATGAGTTGAAGGTTCAATTTGCAAATTATATCTTGAATAAGAAGCTTCAAAATTTCTCTCTCATTACTTCAATGACCATGTGAACTTATCATTTATAAGTGATCCTCGTAATGATGAAGCCATTAAAGAAGATTATTCTCAAACAATATTGTTTATTTTTAAACAACATGGTCAACTTGTTGGAAAATATGTGGAAATATGGTTAGACAATAGAGGTCAACATGTAGCATACACATATGTTATTCTTAATTGTGCTGAAGTTGCACCATTTGTTAGTTAATAATATGTTCATATTTATTTCAGTGATACTTACATATTAATCATAATGTAACATATATTACATATATATTCACAGTATTTACGAATCATAGCATCCATCTAGCGATCTCAGTAAGGAATTTTCTAAATGATTTTCAAACTACATTTATGATGTAACAAATTGCATCCTTGATGAACGATTACAACATCTTGCGCTCAGACCAAAAAAAGAGTCAAGACTTATCCAATATTCTTCATCAACGGATTTAAATTCAACATCAATGATTATGGTGCTGAAAATTTAACATATAACAGTGGTATATTTTTCAAAGGCAGCAACGATCCATATGAGCGTATAAGAGATTTTTACGACCTCTTAACATAGTTTTTAGAATTGACATATTATATACAACATGCAGAAAAGGTTTTTTTATTCAAGAGCAATTGGTTCAGTAATATTCCTGGTTCAGGGATCAACGTGCACGAAGATTATAAACTTATAGAAATAAAGCACACCTCATATTACTATGCGTATGATTTCGTATTGGCTAAGCAAGCAAGCTTTACAAGTTTATTTTGCTATGTATCCATCTTTAAAAAGAGATAAAGCAGATTGGTCTGCTGTTTTTAAAGCAAAGACAAGATTTACGTTTGTTGGAATTAATATTCCATAAAAAGCAGTGTATCAAACGGATCTTGAGCAAAATGATGAAATAATAATAGCTAATGATATTGATTTAGGTTTGTCAAATAATGAATCAAATGCTTTAATATAAGCATTCTAGAGTACAAAAGAGAATGATATAGAGTATGAGACCGAGACTGAATCAGAAGATGACAAAGACTGAAAATTTTGAAATTTTGTATCAATTTTTGTATAATGTATATTCTGAGTTTCAGCTGTTATCAATAATGATGACTATGTTTGAGTTATGTCTTATTGTTTTTTTCAAATTATGTTTATATACTCAGAGATCTTGTCTCATTTCTAACGTTTTAATGAAAGTCTTATGTGATTGTGATTAATCAAACATGTTTTGTAATAATAAACTAATATTTTTATCATTATATGAAATGGTATATATGTAACAGATATGCATAGGAGACACTCGAGCAGATCTCAATTTTTTCCTTCCGTTATTAGGGGTGCCAGTGGCACAATATTAGATTTACGTCTGACGACAGAGGTAGTTTTAAAGAGTGCGATGTAAGTATCAAATTTATAACTTGTTTACTAGTTAAAAATTTAGTAAATTCGTACATCTTATTTTACACAAGGGGTTTGAAGTGCAGTTGTCAGACATTATTTTACTAGTGTCCTGGAAGGCGTTCATGAGCCGAATGTCGGGATGCTGGGCTCACTGGGATGACATTCTTGATCATATTAAGAATGCCATATTTGCCGACTTTATAGTAAGTTTAAATTTATAATTTATTTGTAAATTAATACAATGTACATAATTCAAACCAATTTCAATTTCAATATGCAGGCCGCTGTTCGTGTCGACCTATAAGATATGGATGTTGTTGTAAATTACTGAAACCAAAGAATGCGTAAAAATTATAGAGACACCATATCAAAAGCTAAAAAAGCAGGAAAGAAGCCATCTTGGATGGGGGTTGATGTTTAGCCTCAATTTCTGCAGCTATAGGATACTCCGAAGTTGAGGGTAAGTTATATCATTTCATTTTGTTATTACGTTTTGTTTGAAATTCATATATTAGGTAATTTATTTAATTGTGCATTTAAATTTAAAAGGATTATCGATGCGGAATCGTCCAAATAGGCCCAAAAATCCTATTTTGCACCACGGGTCAAACTCCTTCCAAAAGCATCGTAGGGAATTGGTAAAGTTATAAAATGTGTTTATAAATAGTTGTATGATAATTTAGTCATATCCGTAACATTATTCATCTGTATATATAACTTTAGTTTCAGAAATATAATCGTGAGCCTACACTAGCTGAGGTCTTCACTCACACGCATGCCATTGAGCGCATGAATGAGGAAGGAAATATTTCATACGAATTTACGGATGATAAATATAAATATGTGGTGGTGAATTTGTTTAATTTTTTACCTTCACATTTGATAAGTTCTTTATTATTTATTATTACAAACTATTGTTCGTCTCCGCAGGAGAGATACAGAGCGGAGAAAGCTCGAGTGGCGTAGTCCACTGGCCGTGTGTTGACCTTAGAGGAGGAGAACCGTATTTGGGATGCTCTCATTGACCCGCCTACTCGAAAAAGAGGTTATGGTTATGGAAATCAGGAGGCAAACTGCTTCATTTGCTAATATATAAATTATATTTAAGCATAAATTATAGCTTCTAATCGAATAATTTACAGGCGATGATGGCCTAGAGGGCTTATAGGAGATCTTAGGCCGATGAGGGGATAGCTCAGCTGAAGCGGCAGATGGCAAAATTCAATGACTGAAAGAAGAGCAGAGAACTGGCGCAGCTGCTAGATGAGTGGTTTGCGACATTTTTAGCAGAGCATGGGAGGATGCCTAGTGAGGACGTGTTGGGAGATGACGACGATGAGTAGATACAGATTTTTTTGACTGTTTGTGATTGTTTTGTTGTGTATTTATTGACATTGTTAATGGAGTTGATACTTTATTGATGGTTATGTACTGTGATGATTGTGGATTTGATGAACATGAGTACTTATGTACATATGGTTGTGTTGATTGATGGAATATTGGTTTTAGTTGATGCAAGTTTATGTAAATATTGATATTTGTGTTTTTTTTAATTATTTGTGATACGTATGAGATTATAAATTGCATGTGATGTTACTGGTAGTGATATTGAGTTTATATGTCTTGGGAATGAAGTGAGATTGAGATATGATGTTTATTATGTGGTTCGAAAGCTTAAAAGTAGTCATGTTGAAAATTGCAGGTTTTGGATTTGCGTCAGCCAGCGATGACTAGCGACGGCCAAATTGTTTAAGAATAGTGAGGACAAGCGACGGCCAGTGATGGCTTTCCGGTTCGAGACTTGTGTCGGTCAGCGACGACTAGCAACGACCCATTTTCCCAGTTTTGCGATTATAACCGACACAAATATGGCGATGACGCCGTCGTTAAAGTCATCGCTATTTTTCTTGCGTCGTGTGTTTTTGTCACGGCTTTTAGCAATGGCTAGAGACGGCCTGTAACGACCCGGAAATTTCGAACCCGAAAATTCCAGATAGTTAAGAAAAGAAGAAGAGAAAGAAGAAGAAAACAGAAACAAGTCACAAAATCTCACATTCGCAGTGGAGAAAATATAATATCGAATAAAATAACAGTTTACAAAGAAAAACTGTATCAGTACATTTACGTTATTACACATCAGAGTTACAACATTCACAGCACTGGACAGTTTAAAACAACATGTCCTAGTTACCCATCAACATATCACAGCAGGAAACACTCCATACGTTCCTGCTCTCCAGCTCGCTTCCTGAGCTCCAGAACGTCCTTACCTGAAAATATGCAATACTCAGTCTGACTCGAGCATTACATAAAAGTAACACCCGGGTCAGGCTGGAAACCAGCGTGAGTAAACCCAACTAACAAGAATTCAAAAGCATGTAACTTATATAAACCCGGGGTACTTATATAAATTTACAACTTCACAAGCTATTATAGACAATACTTATTTCACACGTCGGTTTCTAAATGCCAAACTTAGATTAAATGGTCCAACTTACTTAAATCATTCCATATCAGCATATTGATTCCACATATCAATCTATAAGGAATCGAAGTGGTTTCGGCTATTCACTATACCCGACTCCGGTCTCTTCGGATCTAATGTCATCTAAAACCAAGTTATCCAATTAAAGACAACTCAACTTTAATTGTCATATAACACTTTTACACAACAATTCCTAATTGATTGATAATCACATTATCATCGTTCATCTAACATATCGCATCACAAAGCAATTCAGAACAGAGATATCAACCAATTCAAAGTATTCATTACCATTCAATCATTAATAAGCAAGATTTGATCATTTCCATTAATTTCATGAACAAACGATCCTCTAATTACTTCCTTTAGTTAATTATTCTCAAATTTCATTTAATAATTAACCTTTAATTTAATTACATGCATTAATCAACCTTGATTAATCACTAACAGAAATTAACTTTCCTAAATTACTTCATCAATTAAACCAACTCCTCGATTAATCATATTAATTAATTCTTATATTTCACTGAGTAATTATCACCTAATTCCTTCCACTGAGTAATTATGCTTTAATTACTTCTCACCAAGTAATTTACCCATTCATTAATTACATCCTTTAATACTTCACTAAGTAATTTCACTTCTTTTATTACATTTATTCATAATTAATTATTCAAAATCATTTTCCAAAATCATTTACATTGATTAACTATCCTTTTAATCACACTCATTAATTAACTAACCCTTAAATAACTTCCTTAATTAATTCATCTTTTAATCAATTCACTTAAGAAATGAATTCTTATTTACTTCCATAAAGTACTTTTTCCTTAAATTATCTTCATCAAGTAAGCATTCTATTGGTTAATCTTCCTTAATCAAATTATCATTTAATCAGGAATTAATTAGACTCTTAAATTACGTCTATTCATTTGTCACCAATTACAATTTAATAAATCTCAATGGATTTATTATAATACTTAATTATTAATTCATTAGCCCTTAATTAATGATTAATTAATTAATCTTTAATCACCAGGGTCCTTGATTAACTTAAGATAACCTATTTATCTCTATTAATCCCTTTTCCTTTATTAACATATAAATTCAAAGCATTTTATTCTTCAAATTAACTTCCTAATTACATACTTTAATAAATTTTATATAAATTATTTAAGTAAAATCCATTATACAATTTCCTAAACCAAAATTAATAACACTACTATAAGGGAATAAATCCTTGAAATTGGTTAAACTTGATTACTTAAAGTAATTTAGTTTTATTTTGAAATTAAGGTTAAATGAACCAACCTTATACGAAAAAAGCATTAAATTAAAATGGGCCGAATCCCACAACGTCCAACGCAATCAAACCCGCTTTACCTTCCTTTCTCCAAATCTCGCTGAAACCCACTCCAAACCATCTCCCAGAAAAAAAGAAAAAAAAAACAAGGCGAAACAAACAACATACTAACAAAATGACCAACTCGAGTTTTTTCGAGACCAATCTCAACTTCCCTCGAACGCGTGAGCCACAACCAAAAAGAAAAAAAACATAGTGATACACCATACAACGTGCACGTGCACCACTCCATAGTGATGCTCCGACTACCGAGACTGCCTTCGATAGGTCGATGATGACCTATACCCTCCATTCCGATCATCGGTACATCCACTCCACACCCAAATCGAATTCGAGCACTCAGGGTCAATCTGGACCCAAAACATCATCGGAAAACTACTAACCACCGACGATCCTATCCACATGAAACCACACCGACTTGACTAGAGCCTCGCCTTGACCTCCAACGTCGATTCCCCTTGTCGCAATCAACTCCGATCCTCTCTAGCCTACGCCATTTGCTCCGACAGTAACCACGATAAAACACACAGAAAACCCTAGTTCCACCTTCCCTGGCCACTACGATCACCATAGAAATCCACCTCCATTATTCCAGAGAAACTCACCACATTGGCCACCTCCAGACCAAACGCCATCCAACTCGATCACGCCGATCACCGGAATTCTTCAAATACCCAAATCCCGTCCATCTCGAGATAACTCACTGAAAACTTCGTTAAAACTTATGTTTTAAATTCCTAAATTCAACACTTACTACCACAAATCTAATTATTAAGCCAATTCATGAATTTAAGACATTTAATTTTTGACACATTTATGTTCATTACTGTAAATGCCCAATGTTTAAAATATTTACTAATAAATATGCTTGAAATCATTTTTTTAAAATCGGTATCACATCATTAAAATCACTTCCCGTTTAAAATCGAATTCAAAATTCAAATAGATGTGATGATCTGATTTTTCCTTTCTTATTTTTTTCTTCAGAACAGGTTTCAAATCTTATTATAATATCAACAGAGATATATATACCTCTATGTACACAGCAGTCACATATGAATATACATATATATATTTTTATTTTATTTTTCATTGAAACACATTTCACAACTTTACTCAACATTGGCCATATGCAAACCATTTATCACAATTTTACTTCACAATTTACTGCATGCAATAGAGTTTAAAAACAGATTAAAGCTTTGATTTTTCACAGTTGTAAAGACAAACGTAGGATATATGCTGCCATTCACACATGTATTTATATACACAATTACATTTATTCATCTTAAATTTAGCATGCAAACATTTAGGCTAACATTCATCAGTTTCTCCCTCAAACATTACTACCTAAACCAAGTTTATATTGTTAGATTTTAAATTTATTCACTGTTCTAGTTTGAACAGAGATTTGCTTTCCATGATCTGTCGTGTACATAATTATTAACACACATATAAAATTATAATCATTTTTAAAACATCATGCATAACAGGGTTCACATTATATTACAAAAATCATCACATGCAACTTTAAATATACCAGAACTTTCAGAGTCACTCACCTTGCATTAATTGAACATAGAAGCTTGGAAGTTGCCCGATCTCTCTTTTTTCTTTTCTTCTGTAGCTTGATGTAATTGGTGTTTGAGACAACTTGTTTGATTGCTTGCTTTACTCTGAGATGATGTTGCTTTTAAAATTTCAGAGGGATTTCTTTGATCTGCTTAGATGTTCCAGCTAGATGATTACTTGATTAAGTCTTTTTTTAGGTTTAAATTTCCAATTTGTTTGAATTTTCCTCAGATCTGATGGAGTAATTAGTTTATAAAATAAAAGAAAATAAAAATAAGGATTTGACACTTGTCTCTTACCTTACCTATTTGATTAACACATATTATTAGGAAAGTTAAATAAGTCAACATTTGTAACTTACATGCATAAATAAAAATTAAAAGGTTTTATAAAGCTTTTATAATTATGTTTCTAATTTATAAATATGTATTAAAAAAAGTAATATAAAACAATTTATGTTCTAGATAAAATCAAATAAGAATACATTTTAAAACCAAAGTAAAATTTTAAGATATATATATATATATATATATATATCTATCTTTTATAGTTTCAAATTTAAATATCCTAAATCAAATTCAATTTGAAAAAATCAATTTGAGATATACATATATTTAAAACAAACACAAATTCAATTTGTATATAATAATTCTATTTAACACACACACACACACACACACACAACACAATTAAAAACATAAATATTTATTTGATCAGATTCATTTGTACAATCTAAAATTCAGTATTTCTATTAACTAACCCAATTATATTATCAATTACAGATGTTTCAAAACCCGGGCTATCACATTTCTTCCCCCTTCGAATCTTTTCGTCCTCGAAAAGGAACGAAACCAGAATTTATCAAATATTTTAAAACCAGTTAAAATATTCTTTGATCATTTTAAAACACTTTTAAAATCTGTAATACTGCCAAAAAATAGTTTTATAAAAATACTTTTTATAACTCGATGTTTCAATAAGTGCGGACTATTTCTCATGGAAATTCGGTCATACGTTGATCAGGCGTAGGACTGAAGATCTATAAGTACTTAGCAGACTCATTTTCAACATCGAGTGAAAATACTTGGAAAATAATTTTATTGAAAATATAGAAAACAGTTTTTTGAAAATAGAGGATATATCTTTGGTGAGAATGCTCTGAAAATCATCACCCCCATCCATGGTCGCAGTTACATTCCAGGGTTACGTTGCCATCACAGCAAAAGTCCATGTAACTGCAGGCTCTCCGCGGCCTCTCGATTACGCCATGGGTCCCACAACAGATCGCAGTTACATTCCAGGGTTACGTTGCCATCATAGCAAAAGTCCATGTAACTGCAGGCTCTCTGCGGCCTCTGATTTTCGCTGTCGAAATGAAACTTCTCCACTCCTACATAGGTCGCAGTCTACCGATATAAAATCAAACACAGACTGTTGGCTCTCAACGGCACACACGACTTTCGCTATGTTACCATAGGTCGCAGTCTACCGATATAAAATCAAACGCAGACTGTTGGCTCTCAGCGGCACACGCGACTTTCGCTATGGTATACTCTACTCATAATCCCTAGGAACTAGTTTTGTCCGAACTCCTCACAGGATCAACTTTTGAACCCCCCTGGGGCTCAAGGCAGCACCACCCGATGGCACTCCAGAGAAGTTCATTTCAAGGGAGCGCCTTTTCCCCCAGAGCCATCATCAATTTTTTTTATACTATACACATATAGTATCTTCAAATCATACACCTAGTATGATCTCATACAAAGCTCCTTTACACAAAATCGATTATTCCAAAATCGATAATTCTCAAACTGGGCTTTCCAAATTCTCATATTGATTTTACCTAAAAATCAAAAGCTTTCCAAATCCAACGGCTCCCAAAACTTTTTCTAAAATCCTCATAAGATCCTTTATATATATACAGATATATATAATTTTTAAAACTTTGGATCATGTCAAACTTGTATAAAGTTCCTTTTATACTTCAAACATTTTCAAAAACCCTTTTCTTCTGGTAAAAGATTTAACAAGGGGGGTTTCATTTTATAAAACAAAGATATTTACTTTGTTTACCCAAAATCAAATATTCAAATTTGATTACTCTTTCCAATATTATTTTCATTCAAATCCGTACGATGTACACATATCATCCGTACGCTATACCAATCTGATCGCTCACTCGACCACACAATTTCACTTCCGAACTAGTATCGTCCACCCGACTTCCTAGTGCGGACACAGATCTGGTTTCTTGATCAGAAACCGTCATTCTCCTTGCATAATAATAACTATGATAGAGAATATCCAGAACCAATCAATAATCCATATTTAGGTTCACCTTCAAAAATCGAATGGAAAATTCCAATTCGGATCGATATAACTATCCCGAAATTCCGTGCTCGAATCTGGATCAAATTATTATGCGAATAGAATAACATACGTACACCCTACGTATTTATCTTTATTGTTATTAGCCAAATGAATTCCATTTCTATTCACCTTCACTTTAATTTTCATTCACTTACTCACAATTGCTTCAATCCATTTGGATTATCACCTCTATTCTTATCTCGATTGGGTATTTTACCAATAACAGTTTGAACTCCGACTAGTTTATTTAGGAAATAGCTTGAAAATTAAAAATAGATAAGTAGTTTGAAAATAATTACTAGTTTGTAAAATAGGTGTAAAATAGTTAGAAAATAGTTAAAATAATTATAGAAAATTTAGATAATTGCAAAATAATAGTAAGATAGTAATTAGTTTTGTAAAATAGTTGAAATATAGTAATTAGTTTATAAAACAGTTGGAAAATTGTTACAGTTTCAAAAATAATTGTAAAACAAGTATAAGATAGTTTGACTTTTAAAAGAAAGGTTGTACATATAATGAATAGCTTGGAAAATAGGTTTATATTAAAACAATTTATATTAAAAATAGTCCAGAGTCAAAACTGCTCACTTCCCAATTTCCATTGAAACTGATTCAGCCCTAATTCAAGTTGAATTAACTTCAGTTTCTTTCCAAATTTAACTTTATTCGACCTTGATCTCAAATTCTACTAATTCAAATAAATTTCAATTGAACTAGTTCCAATTTCAATTTATTTCAACTCTAGTTTGAATTAACCCCAATTTCAAACTCCATATCCAAATCAAGTTGAATTATTCTTGATTTCCTCCCAAATCCAATTCAAATTCCATTTGAATTTTATACTTATACATCTTCAATCACAATTTCAATTAATTCAAATCAATTTCAATTTGAACTAATTTCAATTCAAATTTCAAATTTAAACCATCTCGAATTATATAAATTCAAGTTAAATTCAATAAGGTTGGTTTAACCCTTTAAACCAAGTTAACCTTTATTAAAAGCTTTTAAACAATTTAATTTCTGAGCTCAAATTCTAGAATTTTCATTTTAAATTATCTCTACTTACTTATTTCAAAGTTAACATAAGAGTTCAAAACAATTTTTATCTTCTAGTTTGAAATCAATTCTTAAACAAGTTTAATTTACAACTTCAATCATTCAGATTTTCAATTCAAAGTAATTCCATATTCTTAATTTCAAATTTAAGTTAAAATTTTCTTCTATCTCAATAAAGGATATATTACTACAGTCCATTTCTACATTCATTTAAACAAATTCAACTTATAGTTTAAAGATTATTAATAACAACAGGATGGTATCTTTCAAATTATTTTAAAAATATCCATCCATTTTCAATTTCCAGACCTCAAACCCATTTTGAGATCACTCATAACTCCCATTATAAATCAACCATTTAACTTTCCAAGTTAAATCCCTATTTCATCTTGAAATTTCCAATTCAGTTGCTCATTCCAAACTTATTTAACTTCCTTCAAGTTAAATCCTATTTAATCCCTTTACCCAATACTCAAATTTGAATTCTCCATTTCAAATTTCAAAATTCTTTCGCACTTATAAGTTCAAAACTTATATCACTTTAACCTTTATATCATACTTTAGGGAGAGTCAAAACTCAACATCTTAGAGTTTATTTTCAAATCATTTTTAATATTATGTATACCCATACATAGACATATTTAATTCTTGGCCCACCAAGCCAAATTTTTAAAATTTAAACCACCATTGGTTTTAATTCAAAACAAATTTCCAATTCACAACTTCATATTTCGAAACCCACTTTAATTCACATTCTTTTAATTTTACAAGTTATTCTCTTTTTTTAAATGGTTACCTCCTTAAAACATTTTATTGTTTATTGGAAAACAAACATCCCACGATAACCATTCTATTTTCTGGTTTGAAACCAGTTCTAGTTTTCTTATTCTAAAACTCTTCCTCAACTTCAATATTTTTAATTACAGTTTGAATCCATTTCAAACTTATCTTTATTTAATTTCAGTTTGGTTGTATTCCTATTTCCACTTAATTTAATTCCAATAGTTTCACAACCAATTCCCTTACTATTTATTTGAAAGAAATATTGCTTTATATATATCAAAATATAATCTTTAAAATCTTTATATAAGAAAATAGCAAGTACGCTCTCATATACACACACACACACACACACATACACACACACACACACATACACATACACATACACACACACTCAACTCATTCTAGGGTACCACTTACCCTATCCTTAATGAGTAATCCCACCAGAGCCAAGGTTCTCGCTTAACCTTAAGCTCTGATACCAAATGTAACGACCCAGAAATTTTGAACCCGAAAATTCCAGATAGTTAAGAAAAGAAGAAGAGAAAGAAGAAGAAAACAGAGCTCACATTCGCAGCGGAGAAAATATAATATCGAATAAAATAACAGTTTACAAAGAAAAACTGTATCAGTACATTTACGTTATTACACACCAGAATTACAACATTCACAACACTGGACAGTTTAAAACAACATGTCCTAGTTATACATCAACTTATCACAGCGGGAAACACTCCATACGTTCCTGCTCTCCAGCTCGCCTCCTGAGCTCCAGAACGTCCTTACCTGAAAATATGCAATACTCGGTCTGACCCGAGCGTTACATCAAAGTAACACCCGGGTCAGGATGGAAACCATCGTGAGTAAACCCAACCAACAAGAATACAAAACATGCGACTTATATAAACCCGGGGTACTTATATCAATTTACAACTTCACAAGTTGTTATAGACAATACTTATTTCACACGTCAAATTCTAAATGCCAAACTTAGATTAAATGGTCCAACTTACTTAAATCATTCCATATCAGCATATTGATTCCACATATCAATCTATAAGGAATTGAAGTGGTTTCAGGTATTCACTATACCCGACTCCGGTCTCTTCGGATCCAATGTCATCTAAAATCAAGTTATCCAATTAAATACAACTCAACTTTAATTGTCGTATAACACTTTTACACAGCAATTCCTAATTGATTGATAATCACATTATCATCGTTCATCTAACATATCACATCACAAAGCAATTCAAAACAGAGATATCAACCAACTCAAAGTACTCATTATCATTCAATCATTAATAAGCAAGATTTGATCATTTCCACTAATTTCATGAACAAACGATCCTCTAATTACTTCCTTTAGTTAATTATTCTTAAATTTCATTTAATAATTAAACTTTAATTTAATTACATGCATTAAGCAACCTTGATTAATCACTAACAAAAATTAATTTTCCTAAAATACTTCATCAATTAAACCAACTCCTCGATTAATCATATTAATTAATTCTTAAATTTCACTGAGTAGTTATCACCTAATTCCTTCCACTGAGTAATTATGCTTTAATTACTTCTCACCAAGTAATTTACCCATTCATTAATTACATCCTATAATATTCATTAATTACTTCACTAAATAATTTCACTTCTTTTATTACATTTATTCATAATTAATTATTCAAAATCATTTACATTGATTAGTTATCCTTTTAATCACACTCATTAATTAACTAACCCTTAAATAACTTCCTTAATTAATTCATCTTTTAATCAATTACACTTAAGAAATAAATTCCTAATTACTTCCATAAAGTACTTTTTCCTTAAATTATCTTCATCAAGTAAGCATTCTATTAGTTAATCTTCCTTACTCAAATTATCATCTAATCAGGAATTAATTAGACTCTTAAATTACGTCTATTCATTTTTCACCAATTACAATTTAATAAATCTCAATGGATTTATTATAATACTTAATTATTAATTCACTAGCCCTTAATCAATGATTAATTAATTAATCTTTAATCACCAGGGTCCTTGATTAACTTAAGATAACCTATTTATCTCTATTAATCCCTTATCCCTTGTTAGCATATAAATTCAAAGCATTTTATTCTTCAAATTAACTTCCTAATTACATACTTTAATAAATTTGATATAAATTATTTAAGTAAAATCCATTATACAATTTCCTAAACCAAAATTAATAACACTACTATAAGGGAATAAAACCTTAAAATTGGTTAAACTTGATTACTTAAAGTAATTTAGTTTTATTTTGAAATTAAGGTTAAATGAACCAACCTTATATGTAAACAACATTAAATTAAAATGGGCCAAAGCCCACAATGTCCAACGCAATCAAACCCGCTTCACCTTCCTTTCCCCAAATCTCGCTGAAACCCACTCCAAACCATCTCCCAGAAAAAAAGAAAAAAAAAACAACGACGAAACAAACAACATACTAACAAAATGACCAACTCGAGTTTAATTCGAGACCAATCTCAACTTCCCTCGAATGCGTGAGCCACGACCAAAAAGAAAAAAAACACAGTGATACACTATGCAACGTGCACCACTCCATAGTGATGCTCCGACCACCGAGACTGCCTTCGATAGGTCGACGATGACCTATACCCTCCATTCCGATCACCGGTACATCCACCCCACATCCAAATAAAATTCGAGCACTCAGGGTCAATCTGGACCCAAAACATCATCGGAAAACTACTAACCACCGACGATCCTATCCACTTGAAACCACGCCGCCTCAACTAGAGCCTCGCCTTGACCTCCAACGTCGATTCCCCTTGTCGCGATCAACTCCGGTCCTCTCTAGCCTACGCCATTTTCTCCGACAGTAACCACGATAAAACACACAGAAAACCCTAGTTCCACCTTCCCTGGCCACTACGATCACCCGAGAAATCCACCTCCATTATTCCAGAGAATCTCACCACATTGGCCACCTCCAGACCAAACGCCATCCAACTCGATCACGCCGATCACCGGAATTCTTCAAATACCCAAATCCCGTCCATCTCGAGATAACTCACTGAAAACTTGCCTAAAAATTATGTTTTAAATTCCTAAATTCAACATTTACTACCACAAATCTAATCATTGAGCCAATTCATGAATTTAAGACATTTTATTTTTGACACATTTATGTTCATTACTGTAAATGCCCAATGTTTAAAATATTTACTAAGAAATATACTTGAAATCATTTTTTTTAAATTGGTATCACATCATTAAAATCACTTCCCGTTTAAAATTAAATTCAAAATTCAAATAGATGTGATGATCTGATTTTTCCTTTCTTATTTTTTTCAGAGCAGGTTTCAAATCTTGTTATTATATCAACAAAGATATATATACCTCTATGTACACAGCAGTCACATATGAATATGCATATATATATTTTTATTTTATTTTTCATTGAAACACATTTCACAACTTTACTCAACATTGGCCACATGCAAACCATTTATCACAATTTTACTTCACAATTTACTGCATGCAACAGAGTTTAAAAACAGATTAAAGCTTTGATTTTTCACAGTTGTAAAGACGAACAAAGGATATATACTGTTATGTAGTCATTCACACATGTATTTATATACACAATTACATTTATTCATCTTAAATTTAGCATGCAAACATTTAGGCAAACATTCATCAGTTTCTCCCTTAAACATTACTACCTAAACCAAGTTTATATTGTTAGATTTTAAATTTATTCACTGTTCTAGGTTGAACAGAGATTTGCTTTCCATGATATGTCGTGTACATAATTATTAACACACATATATAATTATAATCATTTTTAAAACATCATGCATAACAGGGTTCACATTATATTACAAAAATCATCACATGCAACTTTAAATATACCAGAACTTTCAGAGTCACTCACCTTGCATTAGTTGAACATAGCAGCATGGAAGTTGCCCGATCTCTTTTTTTTCTTTTTCTGTAGCTTGATTTAATTGGTGTTTGAGACAACTTGTTTGATTGCTTGCTTTACTCTGAGATGATGTTGCTTTTAAAATTTCAAAGGGATTTCTTTGATCAGCTTAGATGTTCAGCTAGATGATTACTTGATTAAGTCTTTTTTTTAGGTTTAAATGTCCAATTTGTTTGAATTTTCCTCAGATCTGATGTAGTAATTAGTTTATAAAATAAAAGAAAATAAAAATAAGGATTTGACACTTGTCTCCTACCTTACCTATTTGATTAACATATATTATTAGGAAAGTTAAATAAGTCAACATTTGTAACTTACATGCATAAATAAAAATTAAAAGGTTTTATAAAGCTTTTATAATTATCTTTCTAATTTATAAATATGTAGTAAAAAAAATATAAAACAATTTATGTTCTAAATAAAATCAAATAAAATACATTTTAAAACCAAAGTAAAATTTTAAGATATATATAGCTATCTTTTATAGTTTCAAATTTAAATATCCTAAATCAAATTCAATTTCAAATCCAATTTGAAAAAATCAATTTGAGATATACATATATTTAAAACAAACACAAATTCAATTTGCATATAATAATTCTATTTAAAATCTATATATATACACAACACAATTAAAAACATAAATATTTGTTTGATCAGATTCATTTGTGCAATCTAAATTCAGTATTTCTATTAATTAACCCAATTATATTATCAATTACAGATGTTTCAAAACCCGGGTTATCACACGGCCGCCTACGTCTATACACCATCGCTAAATGAAGGCATTCTTGTAGTTCTTAGGGTGCAAAGCTATTTATCAACCGCTCTGTCCCAGGATTAAACAGGCTTTGAAATTTGGTCAATTTGTTGTTTGCATTACGAAAAATTGTTTTGAATATAGCACTTTGTAATTTAATTTCCAATAATGTTTCTTAAAGAGAGAAAAATGCAGAGGACATAGAAGAAGAGAGAAAAATTGTTTGTTATTCACATTTTCTCTTCTGCATATTTATTATGTAAATATGCTAAATGAAAATTGTATGTATTACTAAAATGAGGGAATGTTAATGGATATGAAGTTATTATCATTTAAAGTGAATTTCTGATTCCATTAACTTTTACAACAGCTCAATAATAATGGTCACGAATAAATATTACCATATTACATTTTCAATGGCTCAATTATAACAATGACTCATGAACTTATGACTGTTATACATTTGCAATGGCTCAATTATAATAATGGTTCATAAATATATATTATCATTATATATTTGCAACGGCTCAATTATAATAAAGGCTCATAAGTATATAACCGTCATATAACCTGTTTTTATTTATTTTTTAATTAATTCACTTAAAGTTCCAACAATCCCCTACTTGAATTAAAAAAAAATTCCAAGAAATTTTTGAAAATACAAGATTGTGCATAAACAAAAGATATCTTTCGATTTCGACCTTTGAACGGTGAGTAAGATTCAGTTTACTAGAGTGACTTGTAGTCTTGAACTTTATTCTTGGCACCAAATCACACACAACCTTTCTATAGTGCTATCAACTACGCCCATGCTTTTATGGCCATGCACGTCTATCCTAGTTTAGTGAATGCCATTGGAATCTTGCCCAAAATTCCGTAGGAATCGACCACATTTCCACATTTACACAGGTAAGTCTATTAAGAGCACTCCTAGTGGTAGGTATGCCACTCCATAAAGAGTATAGATCTAATTAAGAGTCTCTATTAACTCATCCTCTAATCACTTTAAGAATACATGCTTCTAAGTATATAAAAATAGCATGTTCAACTCATATCACTTTACAACTTGTTATTACCCATCAAACCTAGTTCTTGGGATATCCAGTCATTAGGTAGGGTTACCATTGTGTGTGACTCAACAGTCTATTATCAATAGTCCCATTCTTTTAGATGTAGAAAAAACTTTCTCTCTCTAGTTCTTTTGTCGCCAAATTCTCATTAGTGTCTACATGATCCACTCTTACAGATCCTGAAGAGATACACTCTCTTATAGTACCGTGCTTACAATGAATTTGTAGTCACTTACCATTTTAATAATTGTTTGAATAGCTGCGGTATTATCACAATGGATCAACACAGCTCATATCATTTTTTCCATAAAGGGATGTCAGCTAGCAGATTTCTTAGATAATTTGCTTCTTCACTGGAAATAGCTAGTGCTACCATTTCCGACTCCATAGTGGATTGAGATAAGATATTCTATTTATTAGATTTTGAAGAAGCAGCCCCTCTTATAATATTGAAATAATATACACTAGTAGCTTGAGAATCGTCTGATAAAATATTCCAATCTGCATCATTATATCCTTTAAGGACAATGGAATTTTTTTGATAGAGGAATCCAAGGTTCATAGTACTTTTAAGGTACCTTAAGACCCTTTAAATAGCATACCAATGCTCTATACTAGGTCTAATAGTAAACCTTCATAATAATCCCACGACATATGCAATGTCGAGTCTACTATAATCAGTGGCATACACCAGTATTCTTAAATAGTTTTGCACTTGGATCATATTATGTGCTAGTAAGTTTACATTTAAAGTAATTATATTTCTTTAACATCTTATCAATATAATGAGATTGATCTAAAGAAATTCTCTTTTCAAACTTAGTCATCTTAATATCAAGAATCACACTTGATTAACCAAGATCTTTCATATAAAAATTGGCACATAGTATGAACTTAACATGATTTACAACATGAATATTTAAACCAAATATATGTAAATCATCAACATATCAGCATATGATGGTGCAAATATTATTCTCAGATTTATAATAAATACACTTTTCACTTTTATTTACTTTAAAACCATGTGAAATAATTAGATTGTCAAAATTTCCATGCCATTATTTTGATGCTTGTTTAAGACCATATAGAGATTTATCTAATTCACCATTCGGAAACGCAGTTTTTACATCCATTTGATGACTTAGTAGATCATATAGTGAAGCGAGAGAAATGAATACTCAAGCTGATGTTAACTTTGTAAATTCTATATGCTTTATTATTAAGGGAATAACCAATGGAAACACATTTATATGCTCGATTTGCAAATTTAACTCTTTTAGGTTAGGAATACGAACATACACTAAGCAAACACAAGTTTTGAAATACGAAAAGTTGGGTTTATTATTTTTTAAAATATCAAAAGATGACAGTTTTCTACTAGATTTAGGGATTCTTTTTAAGACATAACAAATAGTTAATAAAATTTCACTTACAAGGGAGATGATGCACCCAAATTTAATAAAAATCTCCTACTAATTTGGTAAGAGTCCTTTTTTTTGCTTTACCATTCATTTTGAATAAATAAGGTACAATTCTCTCATGAATTATGCCATGTTGTTTATAAAATTCAATGAATAAGTTAATTCATACTTTGTTCCTCTATCACTTTGAAATCTTTTAATTTTCTTATTAGGTTGATTTTCAATTTCAGTGTCAAATAATTGAAACTATCTAACGCATCACTTTTAATCTTTATGAAATAAACATAATTAAAATCAGAGCAATTATCAATAAAAGTAATAGAGTAGCGTTTGTCATCCCTAGTTAGAGTACCTCAAGTTCACAAAGATTAGAGTGTATTAAATCTAAAGGTTCCGACTCTCTAAACATAGTAATAGAGAAACGAGATATAGAACTAGGAAATGGAAGAGGACATCTTGATGGAGGAAGCACCACAAATAATGGAAATGCTCGACCTACCACTAAGAGGAACCCGTGTTGACCGGCTAATGCTAATAACCAAAATGCTGATGCCAATGTTGGTGCTGGAAATCCATCTATAAATATAGGGGCGATGTATAAGTTCTTCTTTAATATGTTGCAAGTAGGAGTTGCTACAGAGCTATTGGAAATGCAAAAGGAGTTAATCCTGTAGTTTCGATTGGGAATAATTATGCTAACCTGAGTAGAGACTAAAGCAGTTTTGTGGGAAGCCATTCATAAGGATGGAGAATGCTATTGAGGTAGAGATTTGGATGATTCATTATGAACGTACATTTGCTGAATTCAGTTTAGATGGTGGACAAAAGAGAAGGTTGTCCTTTATGCAATTATAAGGGTCAGCGTTTCATTGGTGGAATAGTATTGCTGCCGGAGATCCGGAGGAGTAGTTGACTTGGGCAGATTTTAAAGGAAATTTGAGCAGAAGTTTGAGTCTGAGTTTGCTAAGTCAAAACTGATGAGGAAGTTTATAGATCTGGAGCAGGGAGAGATGACCATTGTTAAGTATGACATTAAGTTTAAGGAGTTGTCCCATTATGGACATAATACTATAGACATGGTCGTTAGAAGAAACGAGAAGTTCATTTGGGCATTGGTGCTTGAGATTTCTAGGGTGACCTTGCCAGCTTGTGGGTTAGGAAATGTGCAAACTGTCAACAAGTGAAAG
The DNA here is from genome assembly GCA_030765085.1 of Allium cepa. NCBI lineage: Eukaryota > Viridiplantae > Streptophyta > Magnoliopsida > Asparagales > Amaryllidaceae > Allium > Allium cepa. The sequence goes on along the minus strand of CM060931.1, from coordinate 747,222,376 downwards.
CTAAACATCAGAAGCCAAGTTAGTTATCTCAACCGTTAAAGATTCTATTTTGGAAATGAGATTCGATATCCATGAATTTTATAGACGGGTTGCCAAGGTCAAATAGAGGAAATGATATCATATGGGTTATAGTGGACAGGTTGACAAGAGTGCTCATTTCATTCTTGTTAAGTCAACTAGGACGACATCTGTTTTAGCTAAGTTGTTCATGAAAAACATAGTTAGACTACATGGAGTTCCTAGTATTATAGTCATTGACAGAGATGCCTTATTCACTAGTGAATTCTGGAAGAGCCTATAGGAAGTATTGGGTACCAAGCTTAATATGAATACTGCATATCACCCTCAAATGGATGAGTAGATAAAGAGAGTCAACAAGGTACTAGAGGAATTATTGAGAGCTTGTGTATTGGACTATCGTGGATCTTGGGAAGACCACTTATGTTTGGTTAAGTTTTTATATAATAACAGTTATCAGAGTAGTATAGGAATGATACCTTTGAAGCTTTGTATGGAAGGCTGTGCAAATTGCTAGATGTTGGTTGGAGACTAGAGACGGATTAGTCTTAGGGACGAATTTGGTTAGAGTGGCGTCGAAGAAGATTGAGTTTATTCGAGAACGGATGAAGGAAGCTCAGTCCAAAAAAAAGAGTTATGCTTATAAGAGGCGTAAAGACCTAGAGTTATCAGTTGGAGAAAAGGTTTTCATTAAGGTGTCACCGATGAAGAGTGTGGTACAATTTGGAAAATCACAGAAGTTAGCCCTGAGATATTGGTCCATTCTAGATTATAGAGAGGATTGAAAAGCTCACGCACAGAGTAGAGTTATCGGGCCGTATGGAAGGTGTCCATAATATATTTCATGTGTCTCATCTTTGCAAGTATGTGCACAATTCAAAGAATACTATTCCTTCGATTGGAAGACTTGATAGTAAAGCCTTATTTGACTTTTGTTAGACAACCCGTATGGGTTGCAGTGAGGGATGAGAAAAGACTGAGGAACAAGACAATCATGTTGGCGAAAGTTTAGTGGAGCGATAATGAGATGGACTGTACTAGGGAGACGGAGGATTTGATTCGAGATTCTTATCCTGGGCTGCTTTAAGGGTATGTATATATTAGATTTATATAGATAGTTTCTAGATAGATAGGCTAGTATGGTTGTTAGGAGTTGTTTATAGATGATTTCTATGTTTAGTATTTAGTCCTTACTGAACTTCAGGGATGAAATTCTTTGAGGGAAAGAGCCTGTAAAATTCCTAATTTTTAATAACATTATTCAGGAGATTTAATTAGACAAATAAAATAAAATAATATAAGAATTAAAATGATAAGGGGATTAATATTTTAAAATAAGATTTAAGGCCATATGTAATAATAAAATAAATGGGCTTAATTGAGTTTATAAGCTAATTAATTTACATAAAGCCTTATTAGTGAAGAGAGCACCTATTATTCACATATTCTATTCATTTCTCATGTCCATTTTCATTTTCTCAAAACGTAAAAAAAACTGAAGGAGCTGGCCAATTTTAGGAAGAGAAAGAAGGAAAATTCAATCTAAAGCAAAGGATTAAAGCTAGAAGAGATTAAGCAACAACGAATCTCAAATTCCTTGTCATATTTAAGGTGAATAAAAATTCATTCCGTCTCTATTTTATTTTTGTAATCATATGGTTTCAGAATTAAGATTAAATTTGTTTTTATGATATTTTGGATGATGATACACATGAACGATTATATGTTTTATTTAAACCAATTCATTTACAAATGAATTCGCAAGGTTTTAAGGCAAAACCAATAGTTATTGATTTTAGAATGCCATGGAAAAATTATATGTTAGGTAAAACATGATTTTGGAGATTGGTTTCAATTTTTGTAGTTTTCCAGGTTATAGAGAATTTATTACGAATTTCTAAAGGAAAATATGATATAGTTGGTTTTAAAGTTAGTTTCGATTATTTCAAGAATAAATTGGATCCGAAATTTAATATTGTCGATAACATGATGAAGAATTTCTATAATTTTGCAGGTTTTTCCTAATTTATTTTCTACGGAAAATAAATTATTTAAAAAGAAGGACTAATTTGCATTATTGGTTTTGCTCAATAGAAGGGCTTAAACGTAACATTTTCCCTTTATTTAGATTTGATAAATGCGGTTGTTATTTTGTAAAGTATTTGAAAAGTTTTACGGCAACTAATCAAAGGATTACAAATAGGTAGGTAGTTTTAAAGTAAATATTAAAAATAGCATAATTTTAGCCTTTATTTAGTAATGCTGGTTCTGCCTCCTATGGTAGTACCTTTCGACTCCAATGATTCCGCTCCAACTCAGTCCAAACCAACCTAGCCAAAACCCACCTAATCGAAACCAATACATAAGGTATCACTTAGATGGTATGTAGTGGATTGGAAAAAAGGTGGAAGGCAATGGTGACAAAAGCAATGCTTCCATGGGGTCAAAACCTTAGTTTTGTTTTCAAAAATCAAGTACCTGCTTCATTTTGCTTAAAGATTTGACATAGTCAAAGCCTATGTTCTTGGAAGGGGTTTTCTAAATATGCTTTCAAAGGAGGTTGACATTCTTTGTTTTAAAGTTGGAGCTTTCAAGTAAGTTCCTTTATACTTAAATAAGGCATTTGAAGATGACGGTTTCGACCTAGTCGAAACCTTGATACCGTTTAAATTCCTTTTGACTGTATTGAAGTCATCAATGCTTTTGAATGGTGCTTTTTAAAAAAAAATTATGTTAAGAAACTTTCTAAATGCTTCCGAAAGGGGTCACGGGTTTTGAAGGCAATGGTGTCGAAAGGGGGTTTCGACACTACCCTCGAAATTTTTACTCAATGGTTTTGACCTTTCGAATAGTTGGTTTCAACACCATCAAACTTTCCCCAAAATAAATTTATTAAAGGTTTCAAAAGAGATACTTTCGTGTTTAACCACTTTGACCCTAAAGATGTTTTAAGGGTAAAACTAAATGCTTTTGAAAAAAGATACTTTCATTTGTTTCGACACCATGCTTCTGCAGATTATTAAGCAACGATTTAATGCATTCGAAAGACATGATTTGGTCCTAAAAGGACTGAATTATAGAGCTTCGAAAGGTATATACTTAGAGTTTTAAAAAGTGGTTTTCTATGCTTTCGATGGAGGTCATCTAGTAGTTACAAAAGGGATGTTTTAAGGTTTCAAATCAAACAACCCATTCTCAATTTAAAGGAAAAACCGTGGCATAAATAAAGATTTTTGAAATGAAATTTTTGAAGAAGTTCTCCTTGATGAACAGTTTAAAGGAATTAATCAAGTTTATGTAAAATGATTTCAGGGATATTTAACCACAAGTGTTAGTATTATTTTTGTTATGATTTCTTCTTTATATATTTATTCACATTGTTATGAACTCATAACAGTACTTTGGAAAAGGGCATAATAACTAGCTAGGTTGACCCAGTAGTGAATATAACATAAAAAATATTAAAATCTTAATTAGAGATATTGGCAGGGGCCAATAGGCTCACAATAAGCCCATGAAAACTGCATATAGCAAAAGATACTTGTAGGGACCAATAGGTTCATAGTCAGCACATGAAAACTATGATTTGGTATTGGTAGGTGCCAATAGGTTTATAGTTAGCCCATGAAACTATATCCCGATTAAGATATTGATAGTTAGTAAATAGGTTCCTTGTCAGCCCATCGATACTAGGATAGGAGAAATGATATTGGAGTTACCAATAGGTTCATTGTAAGCCCATGAAAACTGTGAAATAGGATAGGGAGTCCATAAATATTTAACCAGTTATTAGTCAGCCCTTGAAAACTATCAGGTTAATAATAACCCTAAGAACTATAATTGAGACAGATAGTCCGAATGAATGGGGATGTGTAATCCAGAATTAAATTATTTGTTTACATATTACCATACTATTTTTAATTGTTTTAACCATTGGGGATGCAAGAGCACGGTATATGGTTTTATAAAGGTTTTAATATACAAGTGAGGGGAAAACTCATTCCGCTAAGTGGCTTGGTCTCACTAGATATCTAAATGGTTTGAGATGGTAGATTATTATTCATACCAAGCTTTATGTCTGACTCAAAGTTTTTGTTTTCCCATTAAACTCTTGGGTACTCAATTGATTTTGAGTAGTTTGAGGTTTAGGTTTTTCAGGCATTCAGATGTATAAAGCTTCCGGTGATGTGAAGGAGGCATGCTAGCTACTTAGAGTTCTATTATTTCCACTGTATTGGTTGTAAGGGCAAACTTGTTTTATTGCCTTAATATATACTCTGATCATCCAAGGGGTTATCTTCGTATGTCACTCTTGGCGTATTTTGCAATAAGTATATTTCATATGAACTGGTCTACATACTGTGATTATGTAATGAATTTGCAATATTTTCAAATGGAATGTGGAATTCTTTTGTTGTTTAAATTTTACCATATTCATGTGTTTCTGTATATATCAATGTATCTAACATTTCCATATTTTCTCGTCGAGGATTAATAACTATGAACGATTGCAACATCTGTAGTCGTTAGTTTTAGGCCACTTAATAAGTGGATGTTATAGGCTACCAACAGTATGACTTTGGAGTTGACGTGATACATCGTCTATAATAAGTAACTATGGATGACACAAAGTTAGTCCTAATTTTGTAGGACGAACCTGACCAGCTAATATGGCTGCCAGTTTCTATGAATAGTTGGACTAATATGAGATGTCTCTGTAGCGTATGGGTCATAATACGAAGAACGTGCTTCTGAGAATTGAAGGTATTAAGTGGTTTTTTGAGGGTCCATATATTTACCTAATATGAAGTATGGAATAGTTGGGATTGGATTTGCGCACGGTTGAGGATATCTTGGAAAGGTCCGCTTCAATTGAAATATTAAGTGTCTAAAGAGATTTCCGTGTAATGTTAATTAGATAGAGACCTGTGTGGTGTCTGCCTTGGGAATAAGTATTAAATGATGGTGGCCTACCTCGATTGAGGTCTTAAATGGTCAGAGTCGACATATTTTCCATTAAAAGGTATTAGGTGGCCTGGTTCTATCTCTCGAACTAGTAGACTTTAATAACAGTGGTTATAGGTTATTGATTATATGAACCGATATTAGGGATTTAAGATAGTAAGTTGATATTTGAGGGTCCGCCTGTTTCCCTTATATGAAGTATTAAATGTTTCTGAATATAGTTTAAAATGTGAAAGATGTATTTTTATATAAATTATACTACTCAATTACTGATACAGAAAGCCACAAGGTTTTCTATTCACTAGACAATGTTGATATGACTTGCTCCTTATTACAGCATATGCTAGGGAAGGAGAGGATAATCAAGTTGGGGATGACATTGAAAGGATCTTGAAGCAGTAATCTATTTATCTATTTATGCTATTTTCTACCATGCCCAATTGAAGTTAAAAATGACTTTTGAACAAAATGATGTAACCATTATTGTTAACATTATGTGTGACGCCCCACCTCTATACCCACGCTAGCCAAGGACACTACAGGGTAATGCCATCAACTAACACGGAGAATAAGGCTGGTTAGGAGCGACCATCTATAGCCTTTCTCTAACTGTCTATTGAATACATCGACAATAAACATACCAAGCAGGTCGACATAGCCAATGAATACTTAAAACAAAACCATAGGTGGTTGAAGGATCTATCAGAACAGAATATAACAACTCAAATGTAATATACATCATAGAACAGTAAATCATCATATACACATATACTGATACATAGCAGAGTACACAAAATAATACATGTCAAGTGGTATAACAAACCACAATATACAAACGAGTCAAAGAATACATATATCAGAGTTACAACAAAAAGGGACTACACAAAAAGCTATGACAAAAAGAAGCTAGCGGAGTAGTCCATGCGGAAGAAAAATAGGCTAAGTCCAAAAGCACCTAACCTGAAATATCTCGGTCTGACCCGAGTATAAAATACACGGGTCAGTCTAGCTAAACAAATCAGTTAGATAAACTGAACAACAATAAACCTGCAAGGTTACAAGGCATAACAAATATCTCTAAAGGAGATAACACAATCATCTAACTAAAGATGAATCATATGATAACAAGCCTCATATCATTGGCAGCATATAGAAACAAAGGATACAAATATCCCAAATTAAGCCAAAAAGGCAAATAACAAATACCAATAAGGTATACAAGTTCCGCAAGGTAAACGCTATGCATCATGCAGCTCATAATGACCAACATCGAAGGGCGATACCTAGGGAATATACATATGAATGAAACATCAGAAAATTGCTCGAGCTCAGTACTGTACAAACAAGGATCCATGAGCCCGAAGACTCCAAACCCAATATCACCCATGCGGCTCATAACGACCAACATCGGAAGCGATACTAAAGGGCAACCCAATATCACCCATGCGGCTCATAACGACCAACATCGGAAGCGATACTGAAGGGCAACATACCCGAAGGCACAAACCCGAAGGCACATACCCGAAGGCAACAAACCGTAGTGGTGAAGGTCAGAGACCCAGTACTGGACACCATTAACTGGCGGAATGTGTCACAACTCTCGAAAAGGAATCCGAAAAGTGTTAACATATGTCCCATAACCACTCGTTCGCACTAAACGATTTACTATCCGTCAGTCATTTTCACACTTAAAGCAGTACAAAGTTTACCTCATATCATCGGTAAACCAAACCTGAAGGTCAAAACGATCAATTGAATAGGTCGGGGACTAATCGGAAAGATAAACGCACAGATTCATGGTCCGTGTTTTGCCCAACCATTTAATCACCCTTCCACATTGCTCGAAGTGCGAAAGTGTGTGTTTTAAATAGAATTTTATAAATTGGAGAAACAAGCTTTTAAATGTGATTCGAGAGATTATTTTATAAAAACCCGTGGATGAAGTCAAGAATAAGTTATCAAAGTCAAAGATGCAATAACATCTACTAAAAAGCAACTTGAATCAATAAAATTTGGAAAACCAATCAAAATATGCTAAAATAGGCAAAACAGGCACAACAGCAGGTCGGTCGACCGGTTGCAGGGCTCGATCGGCTGGCCAGATGCAGAAAACATAACATGGCTCGGGGTAGCAGGTCGGTGGACCGGCTACAGGGCTCGGTCGGCCGAACCTGATGATTTTGCACTTCCTGCCCTATTTCAATGAAATGCAAATTCTTCCAAGCCGCGACCGTTCGAGCAATGGACCTAAGGAGCTTTAACCAATAGATACCCCAGCTCCATTTGCTCTCCGATTCGCAACCAAAAACATGTTCAAATATCAAAGTTAGGATCTTTAAAGAATTGAACCCAAACGCTAAAAATTTGGATATTCTCCAATTCAATCCAAACCAAAAGCAAGTGCATATGAACAAGGTGTTAGGAATTCATACCCAACATCAATGAAATCAAGAGAAGTAGATGTGAGTTCAAAACTCACCTTTTCCCAAGGACAAAGAAGAAGAAGAAGCTCAATAATAAGGAGAAGACCAACTAATCTCTACTTCAACTCAACTAGCTTCAATCAAAGGATAAAACACATATTTCCCAAATTAGGTTTAGGGAACTTTCCGAAATTGAAGAGAGAAAGAGATAGTGAAGATGAAGAAGAGGCTTACCAATGGCTTCCCTTTAATTTTGGAGCAAGAATTCAAGTTTAATAGAAGAAACTAGGGCATGCAAATTTCTATTTCTCTTTCCCTTCCACCATTTCCAGTTTTAGCTTAAGAAATGAAAATGAAATGAAGATGAATGAAGAGAAGGGTTGAGTTAGGGTATTAGTTAAGCTAGTGGGCTGAACCCAAACCCAAAACCCAATAGAAAAAGGTCACAATTTCACAAACTCCAAACGTATCAAAGATTATACTCAAAAAGATCGCAAACGCCATTTTGGAACCAATGGAGGTGGTTTCGAGTTCCAATTCGGCCATTTGCTGAAAGTAGCTTTTCGGACCAAAATCCGACTAACGACGCTATATTTAAATAAAACATTTAAATATAAAATCGTTAAATATGCGGGTTGTTACAGATCTCCCCTCCTTACAAAATTGCGTCCCCGCAATTCCTAGAGACGATATTTGTAACAACTACATACATACAACATTCAAAAGAAAAAGGAAATAAGCTTGAGATGAAAAGACTTACTCACCGTTCACAAGCTAAGATAGAAAACCCGGATAAGATCGCTCAATAAACTCTCTGGTTTCCTAAGTACAGTCATTGGGGTTAGCGGACCATTGAACTTTAACGAGCGGCACGTCCTTGTTCCGAAGGTATCGCACCTCCGTGTCAAGCACGCGAATAGGTCGCTGTACAATAGATAAGTCCGGCGGATCTCAAGCTCTAACAAATCAGGAGAAGTAATAACAGAATCCGACTCCCGAAGACACTCCAAAGTGGCGAGACGTGAAACATGTCATGAATGCCAGATAAATGAGCTGGAAGTGAAACTCTATAAGCCACAGGGCCAATACGTTTAGTAACAGAAAATGGTCCTATAAAGCGAGGAGCCAATTTCCCAGTCGTACTGAAACGCATAACCCCTTTCAAAGGAGAAACACGAATAAAAACAAGATCACCAATCAAGAACTCGAGAGGCTTCCTACGGCTATCCGTGTAGGATTTCTGGCGGCTCTGTGCCTCTTTCATTCTCAATCGAATAAGATCAATCTTCTCGGTAGAATCACGAACAAAATCTGGACCAAGAATAAGCTTCTCTCCAGATTCCAACCAACATGAAGGAGATCGACATGGCCTTCCGTATAAGGCTTCGAAAGGAGCCATACCGATACTAGACTGAAAACTATTATTGTAGGAGAATTCTACAAGAGGTAAATGATCCTCCCAACTACCACCGAAATCAAAAATACAAATACGGAGAAGATCTTCCAAGATACGATTCACCCGTTCAATCCGTCCGTCAGACTGCGGATGATAAGCTGTAGAAAAATTAAGCTTTGTTCTCAAAGCTTGCTGAAGACTCTTCCAAAAATGACTCGTGAATAAAGGATCACGATCACTCACAATAGAACTAGGAACGCCATGAAGTCTCACGATTTCCTTGACATACAACTTAGCCAAATGCGAAGCAGTCCTATTAGACTTAATAGGGACAAAATGAGCAGACTTAGTGAGGCGATCAACAATAACCCAAATACTAGAATGGCCTAATCTCGAACGAGGTAGGCCGTCAATAAAATCCATAGAAATCTGATCCCATTTTCACAATGGAATCTCAAGAGGCTGAAGAAGACCCGAAGGATGCTGATGTTCAGCCTTAAAACGCTGACAAGTTATGCAATTACTCACATAACTCGCCACATCGCGCTTCATGCCTTCCCAATAATAAAGACGATGCATATCGGCATACATCTTACTACTACCAGGATGAATGATATACTTAGAACGGTGACAGTCATCCAGAATGTCATGCCTAAGCGCAAAATCAGAAGGCACAAAAAGACGGTTCTTCTTACGAAGACACCCATGAGAATCAATGCTAAAATTCCGCAACGCCTCATCACAGGATTCAAACTCACATAGCTAAATAAGATGCAAAAAATCAGAATCACGCCGCTGAGCATCGGCAATACGATCCAATAAAATAGGTCGAGCTCCCAAATTGAACAATAGAATAGGAGGATCAGAAGATGAATCTCGATCACGAATTTCACAAAAAGATAGAGTCTCAAGAACATCCCATTCGGCAAGCATCATAGAAACAATAGCCGAATGTTTACGACTAAGCGCATCTGCAACACGATTACCCTTACCAGGGGTATACTGGATATCAATGTCATAGGAGGCAAGAAACTCGAGCCAACGTTGTTGTCTCATATTGAGTTCCTTCTGAGTGAACAAATACTTCAAAGATTTATGATCAGTATAGAGAATGAAGCGCTCGCCCAATAAATAGTGTCGCCAAATCTTCAAGGCGAAGACAATGGCGGCAAGCTCAAGATCATGAGTGGCATAGCGAACTTCATTCGGACGCAGTTGCCTAGAAGCATAAGCAACTACCCGATCCTTCTGCATAAGAACAGCACCGAGACCACTACCACAAGCATCGGTGTAGACAACAAGATCATGATTCCCCTCGGGAACCACTAAAATAGGAGCATTAGTGAGAAGTTCCTTCAATGACAGAAAGGAAGCTTCACACTTGTCGGACCAATCAAAACGAATGCCTTTCCGAGTAAGGCAAGTGAGAGGACGCACAACACAAGAAAAATTCTTAATGAACCGACGGTTCTTAGGCCTCTTCCAATTCTGGATGGCTTCGATCTTTGAGGGATCGACAGAAATGCCATTGGAAGATACAACATGGCCTAAGAACTTAACCTTATTCTCCCAAAAGTGGCACTTGGAGAATTTGGCTCTAAGCTGATGACGACGAAGAGTACTCAAGACAATTCTCAAGTGATTAGCATGCTCGGCTTCAGACTTAGAATAAATAAGGATATCATCAATGAACACAAGAACGAACTTATCGAGATATTCCCGGAATACCCGATTCATGAGATCAACAAAGAAAGCAGGAGCGTTCGTCAAACCAAACGGCATAACGAGCCACTCAAAAGAACCATACCGAGTGCAGAAAGCGGTAAGAGGAATGCTATCTTCCGCGACTCTTAACTGATGAAAACCTGTGGCAAGGTCAAGTTGAGAAAAGACCTTAGCCCCACTCAATAGATCGAACATATCATCGATCCTAGGCAATGGATACCTATTCCTGATGGTTAACTCGTTAAGCTTGCGATAGTCAATGCAAAGCCTAAGAGTTCCATAGGACTTCTTCACAAAGAGGACCGCGGATCTCCACGGAGAAAAACTAGACTGAATCAACTGCTTGGACTCTAGCTCTAAAAGCTTCTTCTTGAGTTCCTCATTTTCCCTTGTAGACATCCTCGTAGGAGGACGACTAACTGGCTGCGCGCCTGGAATGAGATCAATGCGGAACTCAATTGCCCGCTTAGGTGGCAAACCCGATACATGCTCAAAAACATCAGAAAAGTCACAAGCAATAGGAATAGGAGATATATAATCATCATCTCGCAAATCTAGAGAATATAAAGCCATTTCGGAATTATCCACATCCCGAAGAATAAGAGATAGCTGAGTAGGCAAATCCGGATTTCGAAGATATATAATTCTCTCCGAACAAATAATCCTGGCATCATATCTCACTAGCCAGTCCATACCCAAAATCATATCAAATCCTAGACAAGAAATAACGTGCAGATTCGCACGAAAAGAAAAGCCACACAAAACAATCTCAACATCATCACAAAGCAAACTAAGGGTCGCGAATCCCCCAATAGGATTCACAATCCTTAAAGAAGTAACCAAACAAGAAGCATCCAAAGATAAATCATCAACGAGCTTCTTCGATACGAAAGAATGTGAAGCACCCGTATCGAAAAGAACTCGAATACTATGGTCATGAAATAAAATAGAACCTTCCAAAATAGATGGAGATATACCTTTGGGTTGAGAAGGACCTTCAGAAGCCTTAGCAGCATAAAGCCTGCTAGACTTGGCACCCGCCGAAATAGTAGGGCAAGCTGAAACATGATGACCTTCCTTCTTGCAATAACGGCAGAAGAGAGGCTTAGGACAAGCTCGAATAATATGATCCGGAGAACCGCAATTGAAACACTTTCGAACGAAAGGTGTTCCGGAAGACTGAGGCTGGGAACTAGAACCACCAGTCTTCTTCTTCTTAGAAGGAAAAGTCTTCTTCTGAAATGGAAACGGCCTCTTGTTGGGGTTCTTGGAAGCCTCAACATCAACATCACTATCACACTTCTTCTCGACGGTCTCGAGATGAAGCGCCGAATCAACCAACTCCTCAAAAGAAAGCTTAAGCTGGAGCAACAAAGATTTCTTAAGGTATTTCTTAAGACCAGAAACAAACTTCAAATTCTTCTTATAAAAAGTGTTGATGAATTCAAGACCATACTTAGATAAAGCCTCGAATGATGCAACATACTCAGAAACAGAAGACTTCCCTTGCTTCAACTCAAGGAAGCGACGGGTCAATAAAACTTTTTCAGCTTCAGGAACGAACTTGAATTCAAATCGCTCCCGAAAATGAGTCCAAGAAAGAGTAGACTCATCAATCTCAGCTATAAGAAGCTCATACCAATCAAGGGCACGCTCTTGTAATAAGCTAGAAGTTACAAGAACTCTATCATGGTCAGAAAGATCCATACGAGAAAAGATACGCTCGCACGTGCGAAACCAAGCTTGGACTTCAAGAACGGATTCAGAGCCTTTAAACGACTTTCCTCCAAGATGAGCAAAATCACTGCACTGGCGTGCAAAGGCAGACTTGCGAGGTGGAGATACTCGAGGAGGAACTGGAGGCTGAGTGCTCCTAAACAATTCCAAAAACTGATCGACAGACATATAAACGCCATCCGGATGTGAGCCACTGGATTGCCCAGCATCTGAACGTCGTCCCCTGCCTCTTCCAGCCATACGCTGAAAGTAAGATAAGGATTGTTCACAAGGTAGATATTGCAATATGGAATACTACAGAATAAAATGCATTCCTAGACGTATTCCCAATATCTATCTAACCTTGATGGAATAAAGAGACACGATGATTCAAAGATTTGTATCACTTATACACTTTGATGTACCGTAATATGTGCTCTATTATGTGTTTATCATATTTTGTCCTGTACTCAGCTCTGATACCACGCTGTGACGCCCCAGCTCTATACCCACGCTAGCCAAGGACACTACAGGGTAATGCCGCCAACTAACACGAAGAATAAGGCTGGTTAGGAGCGACCATCTATAGCCTTGCTCTAACTATCTATTGAATACATCGACAATAAACATACCAAGCAGGTCGACATAACCAATGAATACTTAAAACAAAACCATAGGTGGTTGAAGGATCTATCAGAAAAGAATATAACAACTCAAATGTAAAATACATCACAGAACAGTAAATCATCATATACACATATACTGATACATAGCAGAGTACACAAAATAATACATGTCAAGTGGTATAACAAACCACAATATAAAAACGAGTCAAAGAATACATATATCAGAGTTACAACAAAACGGGACTACACAAAAAGCTATGACAAAAAGAAGCTAGCGGAGCAGTCCATGCGGAAGCAAAATAGGCTAAGTCCAAAAGCACCTAACCTGAAACATCTCGGTCTGACCCGAGTATAAAATACACGGCTCAGTCTAGCTAAACAAATCAGTTAGATAAACTGAACAATAATAAACCTGCAAGGTTACAAGGCATAATAAATATCTCTAAAGGAGATAACACAATCATCTAATTAAAGATGAATCATATGGTAACAAGCCTCATATCATCGACAACATATAGAAACAAAGGATACAAATATCCCAAATTAAGCCAAAAAGGCAAATAACAAATACCAATAAGGTATACAAGTTCCGCAAGGTAAACGCTACGCATCATGCGGCTCATAATGACCAACATCGAAGGGCGATACCTAGGGAATATACATATGAATGAAACATCAGAAAATTGCTCGAGCTCAGTACTGTACAAACAAGGATCCATGAGCCCGAAGACTCCAAACCCAATATCACCCATGCGGCTCATAACGACCAACATCAGAAGAGATACTAAAGGGCAACCCAATATCACCCATGCGGCTCATAACGACCAACATCAGAAGCGATACTGAAGGGAAACAAACCCGAAGGCACAAACCCGAAGGCACATACCCGAAGGCAACAAACCGTAGTGGTGAAGGTCAGAGACCCAGTACTGGACACCACTAACTGGCGGAATGTGTCACAACTCTCGAAAAGGAATCCGAAAAGTGTTAACGTATGTCCCATAACCACTCGTTCGCACTAAACGATTTACTATCCGTCAGTCACTTTCACACTTAAAGCAGTACAAAGTTTACCTCGTATCATCGGTAAACCAAACCCGAAGGTCAAAACGATCAATTGAATAGGTCGGGGACTAATCGGAAAGATAAATGCACAGATTCATGGTCTGTGTTTTGCCCAACCATTTAATCACCCTTCCACTTCGCTCGAAGTGCGGAAGTGTGTGTTTTAAATAGAATTTTATAAATTTAAGAAACGAGCTTTTAAATTTGATTCGAGAGATTATTTTATAAAAACCCGTGGATGAAGTCAAGAATAAGTTATCAAAGTCAAAGATGCAATAACATCTACTAAAAAGCAACTTGAATCAATAAAATTTGGAAAACCAATCAAAATATGCTAAAATAGGCAAAACAGGCAAAACATGAGCAGGTCGGTGGACCGGTTGCATGGCTCGGTTGGCTGGCCAGATGCAGAAATCATAACATGGCTCGGGGTAGCAGGTCGGTCGACCAGCTACAGGGCTCGGTCGGCCGAACCTGATGATTTTGCACTTCCTGCCCTATTCCAATGAAATGTAAATTCTTCCAAACCGCGCCCGTTCGAGCAATGGACCTAAGGAGCTTTAACCAATAGATACCCCAGCTCCATTAGCTCTCCGATTCGCAACCAAAAACATGTTCAAATATCAAAGTTAAGATCTTTAAAGAATTAAACCCAAACGCTAAAAATTTGGATATTCTCCAATTCAATCCAAACCAAAAGCAAGTGCATATGAACATGGTGTTAGGAATTCATACCCAACATCAATGAAATCAAGAGAAGTAGATGTGAGTTCAAAACTCACCTTTTCCCAAGGACAAAGAAGAAGAAGAAGAAGCTCAATAATAAGGAGAAGACCAACTAATCTCTACTTCAACTCAACTAGCTTCAATCAAAGGATAAAACACATATTTCCCAAATTAGGTTTAGGGAACTTTCTGAAATTGAAGTGAGAAAGAGATAGAGAAGATGAAGAAGAGGCTTACCAATGGCTTCCCTTTGATTTTGGAGCAAGAATTCCAGTTTACAAGAAGAAACTAGGACTTGCAAATTTCTATTTCTCTTTCCCTTCCACCATTTTCAGTTTTAGCTTAAGAAATGAAAATGAAATGAAGATGAATGAAGAGAAGGGGTTGAGTTAGGGTATTAGTTAAGCTAAGGGGCTGAACCCAAACCCAAAACCCAATAGAAAAAGGTCACAATTTCACAAACTCCAAACATATCAAAGATTATACTCAAAAAGATCGCAAACACCATTTTGGAACCAATGGAGGTGGTTTCGAGCTCCAATTCGGCCATTTGCAGAAAGTAGCTTTTCGGACCAAAATCCGACCAACGACGCTATATTTAAATAAAACATTTAAATATAAAATCGTTAAATATGCGGGTTGTTACATTATGTTATGGTTTTATTTTTGATATTTGGAATTTGAAGTAAAATAGGTATTGCTTATGCTATTATCTTTTATCCATCTGTTGTGAGTTCTGAATGAATAGAAAAATAGCTCTGCATTGTTCTTTTTGCTGACCAGAAACCAGCTTTGGAATGGGTCTTAGTTTTGATCGGCTTTTCTAGGTCAGGATTTAGGTATATTTCTAACAAGTTGTTACATTTGGTATCAGACCCTGGGTTACCCGATCAATGAGAAAAAGTTACACACGAGAGGTGTATTTTTTATTTTTAAAATATTTTCCAAAATTCTCTAATGCATGTGTGTGTTATACTTGAACATATGCACGCACACTAAGCAAATCCTTCTTTTAGCACATAATACTATCTTAGGAAGTTATAACTAAAAGCTCAACCTACAGATAGTTTATATAGATGATTATCATTATTCTTCAAAGCTTGGGAACCCTGGTCAAGGAAGACCCACCGTTCGAGGGATGCCCAAATGGTTTAAATAATAGCTTAGGCTAGTAGGTGTATTCTATGTTCCTTAAGCTGTACCGACGGCACCCAATGCCTCGCTTACCAACGTAGCAAACCATCCCGTTGACTATCCAATGATGTGTAAGGACTTTCTACGTATGGGAGGAAGAGCACATTCTAGAGCAAAGGGTTCTATAGAGTCAAAGACTTGGATAAATGATTGTGAGAAGACATTTCGGGTGCTCGGTTGGGGAATCGATTGAAAAGGAGAATGGTAGCTTGGCACCTAGAGTTGTGTCCGAGGAGAATTTTGGTAGGATTTTCACTTGGGATGAATTCAAAGATAGATTCGAGTTAAGTTTATGTCAAGGCCAAAGGTAAATTTACAACATGAGAAGTTTATGTAGCTTAAGCACAGAGACTCCACTTTAAAAGAGCACATTAGTAAGTTTACAAAGTTGGCTAAGTTCGGGATGAGCTTGGTCGATACACCAATGGAAAAGGCATTGAAGTTTGTAAAGGGCTTGATCTTCCTGCTTAGAGAATTGTTGTTAATCCATGTGCCTATGGAGCCAAATATGATATGTTGGTTAAGATGGCCTTGCTGTAAATGGCCAGTGAGGAAGAAAATGAGGTGGAGAAAGACAATGTAGGACTTACTTAAAATCATACCAAGAAGAGGAAATTTTGGGCAAATAAGTAGTCGAAAGGAAAGTTCAAGGAAGGGGTAAGTTGTGTAACAGATGCCAAATGATGGGTCATGTAACCAACGATTATAGGGTGAGTCTTATGAAGGAAGCTTTTAAAAGAATGTTCCATCGCTGTTATGAGGAAGGGCACCTCAAGAACCACCGTTCGAAGATGGTGAAGGAAGAGCCAAGTGGATATGCCTATGACATTGGGGCTACCCCCATTTCGAGTCGACCGCCATCGAGAGGCCAAGGAAAGTTTGCACTGGAAGGTATAACTCCTATTTTGAGGCAATAGTTCATACCCTTTTTGATTCTAGAAAATTGAACTCCTTGATAGCTAGGAATGTAGTTAACTCCTTAAATCTTCAAACCAAATACGTCACTAGCCTAATAGTAGTCTTTAATAATTTTTGGGGTCGATGCATCTTCCTTTAATTTTCGAACACCTAGTTCCGAGTATGCATGATGTTGATTTCATATGTAATGCATATGCTCTAAATTTAAGGGGGTTGGACTTATCTTGGCAATGGATTGGCTATCATACTACGGGGCAATTCTAGATTGCGGTAAGAGGGTCGTACAATTAAAGAGTTGTAGAGGGCTAGACTTTGAGGTCCAATGTACACCCCAAGGCTCAGTCGAGTCAAGTTATTTGTACTCATTGAGCCTATCTCATATTGAGCTTTCATTCGTACTCGGAATCCAAGAATTTTTCGATGCCTTTGAGGAGGGCTCAGTTCTCCCACCCTAAAGGGAAATTGAGTTTAGAACCGATTTATAGATGGATGTTAGACCCGTCGCTATGTTATTAAGACATATGGCCCCTAAAGAAAGGTGTGAATTGGACAAGCAAATCTTAGAGTTGTTGCAGAAAGGATTCATCCGACATAGTAATTTTAAATAGGAAGTGCTTGATGTTCTCGCCACTAAGGCAGATGGCCCGTTGAGAATATGCATGGACTATAAGGAATTTAATAAGTTAAAAAGGAAGAATAGGTACCCCTTAACTAGGTAGACGAATTGTTCAATCAGCTTGTTGGAACCAAAGTCTTCTCCCAATTGGACTTGGCAACCAGATTTCATCAGTTAAGGATCGCATAGTACAACAAGCCAGAAACCACATTCTACATACCAGATGGACTATATGAGTGGGAGCTAGTCCCAGTTGGATTGATGAATGCCTCTATTAGATTTGTAGATTTTATGAGTAGAATATTTAGGGGACAACTTATTAAGTTCGCTGTATTGTTTGTTGATGATATCTTAGTATTATCCAAGAGTGAATGAGAGCATGATAATCACGTAAAGAAGATATTAGGGACCTTGAGGAGGCACCAATTAGAGCGAAATTTGTGACATGCCACTTTTGAAAGACGGAGCTGGTTTCTTGGACACATCATTTTTAAGCATGAATTGGCCGTGGACCACGCTAAAGTGGAAGCTATTTAAGAGTGGAGAGTTCCAAAGAATGCGACGAAAATTATGAGTGTTCTTGGGTCAAGAGGCTATTATAAGAAGTTCATAAAGGCTTTGAAAAGAGAGCATTCTCTTTAACGCACTTGATTAAGAAGAATCTAGTCATTACTTGGGATGATAAATGCATTGAAGCATTTGAGAAACTTAAGAAACTGCTGACAAGTGTGCCCATGTTTACCATTCTCGATGAGACAAAAACTTCTATGATTTTCACGAATGGATGCGGAACAGGCCTGGGAGTAATTATCATGCAAGAAGGAAAGTAGTAGCTTATGCTAGTATGCAACTAAAGGATCGTGAGAATAGTTACCTGGTTCACAACTTGGAGTTGGAAACTATTGTCCTTACTTTAAAGATTTGGAGGCACTATCTTTTAGGGGAAAGGTTTGAGTTATTCGCTGACCATAATCACTCAAATAATTTTCCAACAAGATTTAACCTTAGATAGAAAAGGATGATGGAGTGTATAGCATCATTCGACTCTGATATATGATATACCCTCAGAAAAGGGAACGTGGTCACCAACACCTCTCGTCGAAAGCATGCTACCTTAGGTGCTATATATGAATGGAGGCATTTGGAGTTCCTCTCAAATTTCAGTTTTCAACCGCAACCAAAACCCATCCATGGTTTTTAGAAGTGATGGAGAGACCGATTTTAATGCACCGCATTGGGCTTGAGCAAAAGCAGCATGAGACAATAGTGGAGATTCTGGATAAGCTGAGAAGAAGAGAAAGTTTTTTCTCCTTATTAGTAGATATGCAGTTTATGAGAAAGAGTGTTTAAGAAGGGATGGACACCTTTGTGTTCCTATGGTTGATCGTACATTGGAGGAAGCACTTGTTGATTGTCACCACTCAAAGATGACCATTTACCACGAAGGAAACAGCATGTATAGGGATATGAAGAGAATTTTTGTTGGCCAGGAATTAAGAACAGAGTGCTGAGTTTATAACACATTATTTAACATGTCAAAGAAAAAGGCTAAGGGAGGTAAACCTAGAGGATTGTTGTTACCATTAGAGATTCCAACTTGAAATAGGGGCAAATTTCGATGAACTTCGTAGAAGGTTATCTTAGAAGTCATAGGGGTAATGAAGCTATTTGCGTCGTAGTACATAGTCTCACTAAGAATGCCCATTTTATTCTTGTTAGGAACAATATGAACGCAACTTCTCTAGCACAGATTTATATTATGAACGTTTTTTGACTACATAGAATTCTGATGACCATTGTTAGTGATAGGGACCTTTTATTCATTATCGAGTTTTGGAGGAGTCTACAGGCAGCTTTGGGAACTCATTAAGTCTTAACATAGCTTAACACCTATAGACTGATGGTCAAAAAAAGGTGAATAGAATATTGGAAGACTTATTGAGGGCTTGCATCATGGACTTTTGAGGACACTAAGAGCAGCATCTACCGTTGGTTGAGTTTGTGTATAATAATAATTACCAAATGATGATTGGTATGGCTCCCTTTGAATTGCTTTATGGAAGGCCATGCAAATTTCCAAATTATTAGTATGAAACCACTGACGAAATTCAGCTTGGACCAGATTTCTTTTGCGATACTTTAAAAAAATTAGAGGTTATCAGGCAACATACGAAGGCAGTACAAGACCACCAAAAATCCTACGCTAATAAGAGAAGTAAAGATTAAAGTTTAAAGACTTATTGTTGATCAAAGTCTCCAATCTTAGAAAAGACATAAGGTTTGGTAAGTCTAGGAAATTGATTCCAAGATTTGTTTAGCCTTTTCGTGTTTTAAAAGGGATAGGAAGACTTGCTTATCGCATGGAGCTACAAATAGATTGGCAAGAGTCTATTGTGTTTTTCACATCTTACATCAGAGGAAATGCCTTCTTGACACAACCATTATGGTAGAGCCTAATTAGTTGGGGATATTGAGATGGAGCCAACATCATCATATGCCACCATACTCATTGTGGAATACGGAAATAGAAGGCTCTACAACAAAGAAATTATGCTGGTCCAAGTACAATAAGGAGATAACCCAATGGAAAGCACATGAGAAAATGAAGAAAAATAAAGGTCTATCATCTTGAGCTTTTCACTGGAAAACTTTTCTCCCCAAAATTAGGTTTTTGTTGCATCGTGGTTACTAGACTGGATGATTGGAAATGGTTGCTACACTTTTTACTATCACTATCACTCATGTACAAACCTTTATGCATTTTTAGGGTATTTGCATACATACTTACGTATCATGATCACATATTCATGCTAGGATTGAGCTCACTTATAATATATCTGTAGTACATAATCACATTGCATGTTACGTTGTTCGTCCCTTGGGAAGGTTTTTAGGATGAAATCCTTCTAAAGAAGAGAATTTGACACCTCGTAAAATCAACAATAAATAAGTAAATTGGACAAACTAATTTAAATAAGATAAGGTTAAATTTGGAATATTTGCGAAAGTTGAAATTTCACCACAAAAGTTATGATGTTACATTCCTGGTGAAATCCTGATCTATTTCCACATATAATATGTGAAAACGGAGCATATATGAAGAATTTATGGGCATTTGAAGTTTTCAATTTCAAAATAATTTAAATAGAATTCAATTACAACTAAAAAATTAATTCTTAGATCAAAAGTTAATGGTAATTAAACTTAGGGTAAAGCAAACATAAAATTGACTTTAATATTAAATAACAATTAAGAAAGAAAATTAATTAACAATCATAGCAATATTAATGTTCCCAAAATAGGGGAGCGGTCGAGCCCTTGGCCAAGACCAGTCGACAACGGCCTGTAAGTGGTGGCTAGGGCTTAGTTTATTTTAACATACCAGATTTTATTATTTTTACAACCTTCATCCAACGGTTCTGGTGCATACCAACAACTATAAATAAGAGCCTAGTCCCCTCAATTTTGTTCATAAAATATTTTGAAAACATTAACAAAGCTTTGTGAGTTCGTTTCTTTATCGATTCAGAAAACTCAATCAAGGTTTCAGGTAAGAATCTTATATATCTGTCTTTGTTTATTATTTACTTTCTCAACTCTTCTCCTCCAAACCACTAATTTTCTAAATCTAACATATATAAAAATACCTTGTTGTATATATTAAAAAGAAAAGATTTAAAAGGATTTATTGAATGCGTGTCTAATCCAAGAGAAGGCAAAGCTAAGTACCTGTATAAGCGAAAATTTTAGTTTTTCTTTTATAGTAATTGAACAAAGTAATTTGGAATTGATATATTCAATGGGGAGCTTTGTATTATTAAAACATCATGTTAAAAATCCTTAAAATTTCTCCAAAGCGAAATATTGATTTTTAGGTTGGAATTTTAATTGTTTTTATTAAAATAATGAAGTTTTTGTTGTTTTTTACAATATATGTGTTTTACCTTCTACTCCATCGCTTGTTCTTTTTCATTGGATTTAATTATAGGATTTGAGTAAGAAGTGGTGCATAAGTATGAATTATTATTCATAATTTGCACTATCTATTTCTACAAATTGAGCTTGCTTGTTTAGTTTTATGCAAAAAAGAGCTGAATAGAGCGTAAAATTTATTAAATTGCAAGTTTCTAATGTTATTGTTTTATTCCACTATTCTAACATAAAATAAACTGGAATTGGATTCCATGTATAAGTCTATTGATTTGATTTTGAAATAAAGGATTTACAATAAAAATGCTAATGTGGTTATGAGGCTTGTATAACATTGACAGATTTGACATTTGAATGTTAGTTTATGTCATAATCTTTGCACGTCCGAAAATTAATAAATGCATACTTATATGTATATATAAACTAGCGTAAATAATGTACAATTGTAACGTATTAATTACATATTTAATTAAGCTAATAATTGTCATTTGAATCCCCTTTAGGAAAGCAACCAACTAAAGGAAACAAGAAGGATTTCGTATAAGTCCTAAATAATGAATACAGTGAGATGTGTGATAATACATTTAGAGAGTGTTATAAAATATGACTAAGTTATAAGGATGTAAGGTTAGTCAAAAGCACATATAAGTCCGCCCAGCTATTCTGGCTGCTAGTAGTGTGACTTTGAGGCTGATGTGAGATATCATTTTTAATAACTAACTATGGATGACGTAAGATTAGTTCCAATTCTGTAAGGTAAATCTGTCCAAGTATTCTAGCTAATAGTTCTAACGAATAGTTGGACTAATGGAGATGTCCTCGTGGGGTACGAGCCATAATACGAAGAATCTGCTTCGTGGAATCTAAAGTATTATGTGGTTGTTTGAGGACCCGCCTCTTTCCCTTATATGAAGTACCAAATGATTGGGATTCAGTTTAGGCAATGCTGAGGATATCTTGAAAATGTTTGCTATAATTAAAGTATTAATGTTCGAAGAGATTTCCATGCAATGTCAGCTAGATAAAGACATATAGGGAGTCCGCCTTGAGAATATGTATTAAACGATAGGGACATACCTCGATTGAGGTTTTAAATGGTTAGGATCTGCCTATTTTCTTTTAAAAATTATTAAGTGGCTTAGGTTCTATCGCTTGCATCGGTAGACATTAATAATGATGGTTATAGGTTATTGATTATGGAAAAACCTACTTCGGGGATTGAAGGTATTAAGTTGGTGTTTGAGGGCCCGCCTAGTTCACTTATATGAAGTATTAAATGGTTTGAATATAGTTTAAAACGCAAAAGACATGTCGTTATATAAATTATACTACCACAGTACTAATACAAAAGGCGTGAGGTTTTCAATTCACCAGACATTGTTGTTCTCACTTCCTCCTCATTACAACAAAGGTTAGGGAAGGAAACGATGATCATGATGGAGATGATTATAAGAGGAGCTTGTAGCGGTAATCTATTTATCTATTTTTGTTATCATCTAACGTACCCATTTGAAGTTAAAAATGAACTTTTGAACAAGATGATGCAACGTTTATTGTTGACATACGTTATGATTTTGTTTATGATATTCAGAATTTTAAACAAAATGAGTACTATTTATGCTATTATATTTTAACCTTCCGCTATATTTTTGAATGAATAGATCAATAGTTATGTGCACTGTTATTTTTACTAACCAACAACCAGCTTTAGAATGGGTCTAAATTTCGATGGGCCTTTTGAGGATCGAGATTTAGGCGTTTTTCGAGACGAGTTGTTACATGGTAGAAGGGCTGCAATTTTTAGCCAACAACATATCATTTGGAAGCTAAAAGCGAAAGAGCCAAAAAATGGGTTAATGTGTTTAAATAAAAGAGAGATGAGCCAAAGGTGGATCTGGGTCCACTATTTCTTCTTATTATTTCAAAACCATTTGAATCAAATTCAACTCTCCTTTTCTAACATGTATGGCCAACCATTCCAAATCCCACTTGGGCCATCATACTACTCCAAAGATCGAATAGATTAATATAAACATTGATATTATATATCAATACGTGTATACAGTTTTTATACACACACACACACTATATTTAACATTGATCAACACAAATAAAAAAATGATAGTCAATATTTCATAAATATTGATTAATTGAATGCATTTAACTAACACGTCTAACCAACATAAGGAAAAGTTTTCTTAGAAACCCTAGCCATGTCCATGCCTCTTTCCCCTAGCTGCCACTCCTATGTTACTCTTGATCCACCATCGATAGATTTTCATTCCACCAAGTCTCCCATGATCCATTACCTCCTCCACCGAAAATAGATGAATATGGTTTCATTGCTGTTAAACCTAAAAAGTAACATAGACAACCGAAATTTAAGCCTACTTCATCAAGTCCTATGTCTAATTTTAACCAACATATTTCTAAAAGCGAATTTCCTACGATTCGCCCAGTTGTTGATTGTAATAATTCAGCATCACATGTGGAATCTTTAAACCAGCCAGCTAATGTACCCAATCACAATTGTAATTCTCAGGTACAGTTTGACTATGCCAATCTTAACAGCATGGATTATGTTTTGGCAACCTATATGTGGACTGGTGTTATTAAAAATTCCTATCCGTTCCATTTAAAGTTCTTCGAGCCTAATGAGTTTAATGTGTTGCATTGTGCCAAAATGCCATCGGAGGTTGTTTCTACTACTAGGAAAAAAAGGGATAAAATGATTTTTATCTATGATGCGAGTTCCTAACCCTAATATCTATTTTTTAAAGCCTATGTTCATAGGGTTAGGAAACCTATAGAAAATTTACATATTAATTCCAAATAGAATGGATTCAACCATTAAATTTGATATGAAAGAATACCGGGACAACATTTTATTGAATGTCCCATGTTTTTATGACCAAAAATTAATGATGATGAAAAGGTAAACTCCAGAAATGCATTTAAATAAGGAATTACCGCACTCATTTCCAATTTGGGTTCCTTCTCTATATACTTTAAGGCTACTGGAATGAGGGAGATATCAATCAGATTGCTTCCTTTTTGGTAACCCAAGTGATAGGATCTCTGAATTCTTCCATAGCAAAATGGTAATTCCTAAAAATATTAATAGAAACATATTAATTCTTGGTGCTAGTGGACAATTAATATCAGCATCAGACAGCATTTCTATAATAGCCTTAAATTTTTTTCTCAAAATTTCCATTCAGAAAACATCAATGTTAATTTTCAAACATAGTTGAAAATTATTGCTGATAATGTCGAGGATTATTTGGACAACCCATTTCAACTGGAAGAGGAAAAAAATGTTGTAGTTCGGATTGATGATAATGGTGGCCTAGGTCCAGATGGAATTAGTGCCAACTTCTTTAAATTCCATTGGGAGAAATTAAATATGAATTGTGGAATTCTATGATTGGGATTCAGGAATCAGGTAAAATAATTAAAGAAGTTAATTATACTTCTATTTTACTTATCCTTAAGAAACCTGACCCATCATTCATTGCTGACAATTGACTCGTCTCACTTTATAATGTCTCATAAAAGATTTTGGGAAATTTATTATGCAATAGGATGAAGGGCTTCCTATACAAACTAATCTCTATAAATCAAAATGTCTTCTATATTATCACTTCTATATTCTCTGATAATATATGGGTATGCCTTTTCTATATAGTGTGTATATAAAAGCTGTATACACACATATTGATATATAATATCGATGTGTATATTAATTTGTTCGATCTTTGGAGTGATATGATGGCCCAAGTGGGATTTGGAATGGTTGGCCATACATGTTTGAAAAGGAGAGTTGAATTTGATTCAAATGGTTTCGAAATGATAAGAGGAAATAGTGGATCCAGATCCACCTTTGGCTCATCTCTCTTTTATTTAAACACAATAACCCATTTTTTGGCTCTTCCTCTTTTAGCTTCCAAATGATATGTTGTTGGCTAAAAATTGCAGCCCTTCTACCATGTAACAACTCATCTCGAAAAACGCCTAAATCTCGATCCAAAAAAGGGCCATCGAAACTTAAACCCATTCTAAAGCTGCTGTTGGTTGGTAAAAAGAACAGTGCACATAACTATTGATCTATTCATTCAAAAATAATAGCGGAAGGTTAAAATATAATAGCATAAATAGTTCTCATTTTGTTTAAAATTCCAATTATCACAAACAAAATCATAACGTATGTCAACAATAACCGTTGCATCATCTTGTTCAAAAGTTCATTTTTAACTTCAAATGGGTACGTTAGATGATAACAAAAATAGATAAATAGATTACCGCCATAAGCTCCTCTTATAATCATCTCCACCATGATCATCGTTTCCTTCCCTAACCTTTGTTGTAATGAGGAGAAAGTCAGAACAACAATGTCTGGTGAATTGGAAACCTCACGCTTTTTGTTTCAGTACTGTGGTAGTATAATTTATATAAGGATATGTTTTTTGCATTTTAAACTGTATTCAAACCATTTAATACTTCATATAAGTGAAATAGGCGGGCCCTCAAACACCAACTTAATACCTTCAATCCCCGAAGCAGATTTTCCCATAATCAATAACCTATAACCATCATTATTAATGTCTACCGATGCGAGCGATAGAACCTAAGACACTTAATAATTTTTAAAAGAAATTAGGTAGATCCTAACCATTTAAAACCTCAATTGAGGTAGGTCCCCATTGTTTAATACAAATTCTCAAGGAAGACTCTATATATGTCTTCATCTAGCTGACATTGCATAGAAATCTCTTTGGACATTAATATTTTAATTATAGCGAACATTTTCAAATTATCCTCAACAATGGCTAAACTGAATCCCGGTCATTTAATACTTCATATAGGGGAAAGTGGCGGGTCCTCAAACCACTACATAATATTTTTGATTCCACGAAGCAGATTCTTCGTATTATGGCTCGTGCCCCACGAGGACATCTCACATTTGTCCAACTATTCGTAAGAACTAGTAGCTAGAATAGTTGGACGGATTTACCTTACAGAATTGGAACTAATCTTACTTCGTCCATAGTTACTTATTAAAAATGATATCTCACATCAGCCTCAAAGTCACACTACTGTTAGCCAAAATAGCTTGGTGGACTTATATGGCTTTTGACTGACCTTACATCCTTATAACTTAGTCATATTTTATAACACTCTCTAAATGTATTATCACATATCTCACTGTATTCATTATTTAGGACTTATATGAAATCCTTCTTGTTTCCTCTAGTAGGTTGCTTTCCTAAAGGGGATTCAAATGACAATTATTAAGTTAATTAAATATGCAATTAATACGTTACAATTGTACATTATTGATGCTAGTTTATATATACATATAAGTACGCATTTATTAATTTCTAGACGTGCAGAGATTATGACATAAACTAACATTCAAATGTCAAATCTTTCAACGTTATACAAGCCTTATATCCATATTAGCATTTTAATCGTAAATCCTATATTTCAAAATCAAATCAATAAACTTATACATAGAATTCAATTCCAATTTATTTTATATTAAAATAGTGGAATAAAACAATAACATTGGAAACTTGCAATTTAATAAATTTTACGCTTTATTCAGCTTGTTTTTGCATAAAACTAAACCAGCAAGCTCAATTTGTAGAAATAGATAGTGCAAATTATGAATAAGAATTCGTACTTATGCACCACTTCTTACTCAAATCCTATAATTAAATCCAGTGAAAAAGAACAAGTGGTGGAATAGAAGGTAAAACACATATATTGCAAAAAACAACAAAAAATCCATTATTTTAATAAAAACAATTAAAATTTCAACCTAAGAATCAATATTTCGCTTTGGAGAAATTTTAAGGATTTTTAACATGATGTTTTCATAATACAAAGCTCCCCATTAAATATATCAATTCCAAATTACTCTGTTCAATTACTATAATAGAAAAACTAAAATTTTCGCTTATACAGGTACTTAGCTTTGCCTTCTCTTGGATTAGACACGCCTTTAATAAATCGTTTTAAATCTTTCTTTTTAATATATACAATAAGGTATTTGTATATATGTTAGATCTAGAAAATTAGTGGTTTGGAGGAGAAGAGATTGAGAAAGTAAATAATAAACAAAGACAGATATATAAGATTTCTTACCTGAAACCTTGATTGAGTTTTCCGAATCGATAAAGAAACAAACTCACAAAGCTTTGCTAATGTTTTCAAAATATTTTATGAACAAAGTTGAGGGGACTAGGCTCTTATTTATAGTGGTTAGAATGCACCAGAACCGTTGGATGAAGGTTGTAAAAATAATAAAATCTGGTATGTTAAAATAAACTAAATCATAGCCTCCACTTACAGGCCGTTGTCGATTGGTCTTGGCCAAAGGCTCGATCGCTCCCTTATTTTGGAAACATTAATATTGCTATGACTGTTAATTTATTTTCTTTCTTAATTGTTATTTAATATTAAAGCCAATTTTATGTTTGCTTAACCCCAAGTTTAATAACCATTAACTTTTGAATTTCAAATCTGAGAATTAATTTTTTAGTTGTATTTGAATTCTATGTAAATTATTTTGAAATCGAAAACTTCAAATTCCCATAAATTCTTCGTATATGCTCCGTTTTCACATATTATATGTGGAAATTGATCAGAATTTCACTGGGAATGTAACATCATAACTTTTGTGGTGAAATTCCAACTTATCTAATATTCAAATTTTAACCTTATCTTATTTAAATTAATTTGTCCAATTTACTTATTTATTTTTGATTTTACAAGGTGTCAAATTCTGTCCTTTAGAAGGATTTCATCCTCAAACCTTCCCAAGGGACGAACAGCGTAACATGCAATGTGATTATGTATTACAAATATACTATAAGTGAGCTCAATCCTAGTGATCGTGATACGTAAGTATGTATGAAAATACCCTAAAAATGCATAAAGGTTTGTACATGAGTGAAAGTGATAGTAAAAACTGTAGCAACCATTTCCAGTCATCCAGTCTAGTAACCACGATGTAACCAAAAACCTAATTTTGGGGATAAGAGTTTACCAATGAAAAGTTCAAGATGAGAGACCCTTATTTTTCTTCATTTTCCCATGTTCTTTCCTTTGGGTTGTCTCCTTATTGTACTTGGACCAACATAATTTCTTTGTTGCAGAGCTTCCTATTTCCGTGTTCCATAATGCGTATGGTGGCATATGATGATGTTGGCTCCTTCTCAATATCCCCAACTTATTAGGCTCTACCACAATGGTTGTGTCAGGAAGGCATTTCCTCTGATGTGAGATGTGAAAAACACAATAGGCTCCTGCCAATCTATTTGTAGCTCCATGTGATAAGCAAGTCTTCCTATCCTTTTTAAAACTGGAAAAGGCTAAGCAAATCTTGGTATCAATTTCCTAGACTTACCAAACCTTATGTCTTTTCTAAGATTGGAGACTTTGATAGACAATAAGTTTCTAAACTTTAACTCTTTACTTCTCTTATTAGCTTAGGAGTTTTGATGGTCTTGTGCTGCCTTTATATGTTGCCTGATAACCTCTACTTTTTTTAAAGTATCGCAAAAGAAATCTGGTCCAAGCTGAATTTTGTCAGTGGTTTCATACGAACAATTTGGCGATTGCATGGCCTCCCATAAAGCAGTTCAAAGGGAGCCATACCAATCGTCATTTGGTAATTATTATTATACACGAACTCAACCAATGGTAGATGCTGATCCTAACGTCCTCAAAAGTCCATGATGCAAGCCCTTAATAAATCTTCCAATATTCTATTCAACATTTTTTTGACCATCGGTCTACAGGTGTTAAGCTATGTTAAGACTTAACGAAGTTCCCAAAGCTGCCTGTAGACTCCTCCAAAACTCGATAGTGAATAAAAGGTCCCTATCACTAACAATGGTCATCAGAATTCTATGTAGTAAAAAACATTCGTAATATAAATCTATGCTAGAGAAGTTGCGGTCATATTGTTCCTAACAAGAATAAAATGGGGATTCTTAGTGAGACTATGTACTACGACACAAATAGCTTCATTACCCATATGACTTCTAGGCAAACCTTCTACGAAGTTCATCGAAATGCGCCCCTATTTCAAGTTGGAATCTCCAATGGTAACAACGATCCTCTAGGTTTCCCTCCCTTAGCCTTTATTCTTTGACATGTTAAACAACTTGCTATAAACTCAGCACTCTGCTCTTAATTCCTGGCCAACAATAATTCTCTTCATATCCCTATACATATTGTTTCCTTCGGGGGGAATGGTCATCTATGAGTGGTGACAATCAAAAATTGCTTCCTCCAATGTACGATCAACCATAGGGACACAAAGGTGTCCATCCCTTCTTAAACACTCTTTCTCATAAACTGCATATCTACTAATAAGGAGAAAATTTTCTCTTCTTCTCAGCTTATCCAGAATCTTCACTCTTGTCTCATCCTGCTTTTGCTCAAGCCCAATGCGGTGCATTGAAATCGGCCTAACCTCCATCACTTCTAAAAACCATGGATGGGTTCTGTTGGCGGTTGGAAACTGAAATTTGAGCGGAACTCCAAATGCCTCCATTCGTGTATAGCACCTAAGGTATCATGCTTTCGACTGGAGGTGTTGGCGACCATGTTCCCTTTTCTGAGGGTATATCATATATCAAAGTCGAATGATGCTATACACTCCATCTTCCTTTTCTGTCTAAGGTTTAAATCATGTTGGAAAATTATTTGAGTGATTTATGGTCAGCGAATAACTCAAACCTTTCCCCTAGAAGATAGTGCCTTCAAATCTTTAAAGTAAGGACAATAGTTTCCAACTCCAAGTTGGGAATCGGGTAACTACTCTCAAGGTCCTTTAGTTGCATACTAGCATAAGCTACTACATTCCTTCTTGCACGACAATTACTCCCAGACCTGCTCCGCATCCATTCATGAAAAATATAAAAGTTTTTGTCTTATCGAGAATGGTAAACATGGGCGCACTTGTCAATAGTTTCTTAAGTTTCTCAAATGCTTCAATGCATTTATCATCCCAAATAATGACTAGATTCTTCTTAATTAAGTGCGTTAAAGAGACTGCTCTCTTTCAAAGCCCTTTATGAACTTCTTATAATAGCCTCTTGACCCAAGAACACTCATAACTTTCGTCGCATTCTTTGGAACTCTCCACTCTTGAATAGCTTCCATTTTAGCGAGGTCCACGACAATCCATGCTTAAAAACGATGTGTCCAAGAAACCATCTCCTTCTTTTAGAAGTGTCATGTCGCAAATTTGGCTATAATTGGGGCCTCCTCAAGGTCCCTAATATCTTCTTTACGTGATTATCATGCTCTCATTCACTCTTAGAGAATACTCAGATATCATCAACAAGCAATACGACGAACTTAATAAGTTGTCCCTTAAATATTCTACTCGTAAAATCTACAAAGCTAATAGAGGCATTCATCGATCCAAATGGGACTAGCTCCTACTCATATAGTCCATCTGGTATGTAGAATGTGGTTTCTGACCTGTTGTTTTATGCGATCCTTAATTGATGAAATCTGGTTTCCAAGTCCAAATGGGGGAAGACTTTGGTTCCAACAAGTTGATTGAACAATTCGTCTATCCTAGTTAAGGGGTACCTATTCTTCCTTTTTAACCTATTAAATTCGTTATAGTCGATACATATTCTTAATGGGCTATCTGCCTTAGTCGCGAGAACAGTAGGCACTCCCTATTTAAAATTACTATGTCGGATGAATCCTTTCTGCAACAACTCTAAGATTTTCTTGTCCAATTCATACCTTTCTTTAGGGGCCATATGTCTTAATAATAGAGCGACGGGTCTAACATCCATGTATAGTTCTAAAATCAATTTCCCTTTAGGGTGGGAGAAGTGAGACCTCCTCAAAGGCATCGAAAAATTCTTGGATTCCGAGTACGGATGAAAGCTCAATATGAGATAGGCTCAGTGAATACAAATAACTTGACTCGACTGAGCCTTGGGGTGTACATTAGACCTCAAAGTCTAGCCTCTACAACTCTTTAATTGTACGACCCTCTTACCGCAATATAGAATTACCCCATAGTATAATAGCCAATCCATTCTCAAGATAAGTCCAACCCCCTTAAATTTAGAGCATATGCATTACATATGAAATCAACATCATACATACTCGGAACTAGGTGTTCGAAAATTAAAGGAAGATGCATCGACCCCAAAATGATTAAAGACTACTATTGGGATAGTGACGTATTTGGTTTGAAGATTTAAGGAGCTAACTACATTCCAAGCTATCAAGGAATGCAATGCTCCAGAATTAAATAGGGTACGAACTATTGCCGTCAAAATAGGAGTTATACCTTCCAGTGCTAACTTTCCTTGGTCTCTAAATGGCGGTCTACTCGAAATGAGGGCAACCCCAATGTCATAGGCTTATCCACTTGGTTCTTCCTTCACCATCTTCGAACAGTGGTTCTTGAGGTGCCTTTCCTCATAACAGTGATAAAACTTTCCTTTAAAAGCTTCCTTCATCAGACTTACCCTACAATCGTTGGTTACATGACCCATCATTTGGCATCTGTTACACAACTTACCCCTTTCTTGAACTTTCCTTTCGACTACTTATTTGCCCAAAATTTCCTCTTCTTAGTTTGATTTTAAGTAAGTCCTAAATTATCTTTCTCCACCTCATTTTCTTCCTCACTGGCCATTTACAGCAAAGCCATCTCAACTAAAATATCATATGTGGCTCCAGCAGGCACATGGATTAGCAGCAATTCTCTAAGCAGGAAGATCAAGCCCTTTACAAACTTCAATGGCTTTTCCATTGGTGTATTAACCAAGCTCATCCCGAACTTAGCCAACTTTGTAAACTTACTAATGTGCCCCTTTAAAGTGGAGTCTCCGTGCTTAAGCTACATAAATTTCTCATGTTGTAAATTTACCTCTGGCCTTGACATAAACCTTAACTCGAATCTATCTTTGAATTCATCCCAAGTGAAAATCCTTCCAAAATTCTCCTCGGACACAACTCTAGGTGCCAAGCTACCATTCTCCTTTTCAATTGATTCCCCAACCGAGCACCCGAAATGTCTTCTCACGATCATTTATCCAAGTCATTGACTCTATAGAACCCTTTTCTCTAGAATATGCTTTTCCTCCCATACGTAGAAAGTCCTTACACATCATTGGATAGTCAACAGGATGGTGTGCTACGTTGGTAAGCGAGGCATTGGGTGCCGTCGGTGTAGCTTAAGGAACGTAGAATACACCTACTTGCCTAAGCTATTATTTAAACAATTTGGGCATCCCTCGAACGGTGGGTCTTCCTTGACCAGGGTTCCCAAGCTTTGAAGATTAATGATAATCATCTATATCAACTATCTATAGGTTAAGCTTTTAGTTATAACTTCCTAAGATAGTATTGTGTGCTAAAAGAAGGATTTTCCTAGTGTGCGTGCATATGTTCAAGTATAACACACACACATGCATTAGGGAATTTCGGAAAATATTTTAGAAATAAAAAATACACCACTCGTGTGTAACTTTTCCTCATTGATCAGGTAACCTAGGCTCTGATACCAAATGTAACAACTTGCTAGAAACATACCTAAATCCCGACCTAGAAAAGCCGATCAAAACTAAGACCCATTCCAAAGATGGTTTTTGGTCAGCAAAAAGAACAATGAAGAGCTATTTTTCTATTCATTCAGAACTCACAACAGATGGATAAAAGATAATAGCATAAGCAATACCTATTTTACTTCAAATTCCAAATATCACAAATAAAACCATAACATAATGTTAACAATAATGGTTACATCATTTTGTTCAAAAGTCGTTTTGAACTTCAATTGGGCACGGTAGAAAATAGCATAAATAGATAAATAGATTACTGCTATAAGCTCCTTTCAATGTCATCTCCAACTTGATTATCCTCTCCTTCCCTAGCATATGCTGTAATAAAGAGCAAGTCATAACAACATTGTCTAGTAAATAGAAAACCTTATGGCTTTCTGTATCATTACTTGAGCAGTATAATTTATATAAGAATACGAATTTCACATTTTAAACTATATTCAGAATCATTTAATACTTCATATAAGGAAAAGAGGCGGACCCTCAAAATATCAACTTAATATCTTAAATCCCCAAAGCTGGTTCATATAATCAATAACCTATAACCACTGTTATTAAAGTCTACTAGTACGAGAGATAGAACCAGGACACTTAATACCTTTTGATGGAAAATATGTCGACTCTAACCATTTAAGACCTTAACCGAGGTAGGCCACCATCATTTAATACTTTGTGACGACCTGGAATTTTTAAGCATTTAAAATTGGAATATTTAAATTAATTTTAAATATTTAAGGGTTAAATATTAACTTGAATTCAAATAAAACTATTTATTTGATAATTAAATTATTGAATTAAATAATTTGAAGTTGGGTAAAATGTTGAATCTGGAGTTTTAAGCCTGATAAGAATAATTCAGAGGCTTATAAAATTTATATTGATAATACTGAGGATAATAGAAGTGTTAAAATTGAATTTAACAGTGATTTGTTTAGTCTTGAAATTTTATCGTTTTAAATTGAATTTAAAAATAGCCTTCCTAGGCACAGTCTCAAAATTCGATGTAACCAATTCCATTGGATCCGTTAATATTGTATTATTATCAGATTTCAATTTTCGTAGTGATCAGAGTTTTTGTGTGAGCGTACGATATATAAACGCGCTGAAATTTTAATTGATAATAATCGATTCGGAAAGCTATCTTCTCCATATGATCGAATTAGACCTCGAAACTTTTTGAATTGCGTTCGGAATAGGGATATAATATTAGGAACGCCTAGCGACATGCCTCGATGGGAATTCGAAGTTGTAAGTTGTATTTTCAAGATGATTTGCATTTGAATTTAAAAAAATAATATAAATAAGCACTGTAGCAGTCAAGACAGCACGCTGAATTCCTTTCATATTCATGTTCCCTCTTTTGGTAACATCACGCATCCCTTCTTTTCTATCATTTCCTTGCTCCTCTTTCAGATCCACGCAACAGATAAATCATCCGAGCTGCTTCATTTTATAATCGTTCAAAGCAAAGAAGAACGAAGTAGAAAAAATGGCAGACATGATCGCAACCCCCTTTCTATTCGAAACCCTTTCGAATCAAACTAATATCAAAGTTCAGAAACAATAAGAGCCGATCCTAAAAAAAATAAAAATAAAATAAAGAGAGAAGAGGGGTTCACGTACGCAAGGGATTCGAGCGGCTACTTGCGACGATTCGAGTAGAGGTGAGCTCGAGCTCAATTTCAGTGATGGCCTCGATTAGGGTTTTGAGTTGCGACTGTCATGGGAGCACGACGCGATTTGGGCACCGGTGGGAGGTGATGGAGCACGCGATTTTGGGGAAAACGCGAGCAGGGCAGAGGGCTTGACGTGGGGTTTTAGCGGCAATCAAAGCAGCGACATCGCGTTCGTGTGCGATGGAGGGGAGCAGTCGCATGAATCTGGGTCTGGGTCGAATATCGATTGTGGTTGGAGCGATCGAGTGGCGCGTGGTGGTGATGCTCTCGAGCTAGTCATCGAGGTTTTGGGAAGACGACTGTTAGGTATGTTCTAGCTTAATTTAAAATTGATGTTGGATTTGAATTTTAATTCAAAAGTTTTAAAAGTGTAAATACAAGCACATGAAGAAAAGAAAAGAAAGAAAGTAATATGATGGAATGTTGTTTTCAGATTTACATATACATGTGTATAGGAAGGAAATAAAATAAATATACATTTACATATTTTAATTTTGTTAAATTATCTTTAAATTAAGGGTTTGGTGATTAATTTATTCTATTAGAAACTACTAAAATTTATTTTTGTTACTAGGAAAATTGTCCGGAAGGAAATTTATTCAAAATTTAATCATCAAGTTAAAACTAAATTTTTAACTGAATTTAAAATTTTAAAATGGTGGGTTGAATTGTTCGAATTTAATATTAATAAAATTATGTAAACTGTTTATTTAAGGTCAAACACCTGGAAATCCAAGGCAATATTGAAGTGGATTGCAAAACTAAGCCAAAGGTGAGTTAATCTCACTTAGCTAAATTTAAATTTAAATTTAAATGATTAAATTTAAATAATTGTTTTAATGGTTGAATTGATTGATGTGCTATAGTATGGTATATTTTGGAATTGGTATTTTATGTTGTGCTAACGTCTATGGATGCAGGGAAAACAGGTTGGAGGGATCCAACTGGATCCCTCAACATTTGTTTAAATTATTTAATACCATCTGTTGTGATTATTTGATATTCTATGATGAATTATATTGTAATATTGAATGCTATGGTTTGATTGGATATAATTGGGTATAATGAATTACCAAAAATATATAAATTGGATTTTGGAAAGAAAATAAAAGAAGTGAATTTGTAGGTAAAATAATTATAGAAAACTTGAATAAATTTAAGAATGAATTGGAAAAGAAATAAAGTGACTTTAAAATTCTAATAGATAAATCCTGAGTATGGAAAGGAAATTTTGAATAAACAGGAAGTTAATGAATTTTAAACTTCAATGTTATTGTTTAAAAGAACAAAGCACTTATATTAAATTTAAGATTTAAATTTTGAAAAGAATAAAGAAGAAATTGGGAAAATCTGAAATTTGTATATTTATGTTAAATGTTTTAAAATCAAACGGAAAATAATAGTAACAACAATAAAGTCCATAATTAACAAATTTTGAAATGAATAGAGTAAGTAAAGAAATTTATTTCAAATGGAATAAATTGGAAATCAATATGGAAAATTGATTTAAGTGATTGATATTGGAAATTCTCCTTGGATAACCAAGTACGTTTTCAAAGTAAATTTTTAAATATAAGCTAAAGGTTTTTAAGTTGTTTTAAAAAGAAAGTTTTGGATAATTTATTATTTCTAAATATTTAAATTCTAAAAGTAAGTATTTCCTTTAATCTATTATAGCGGTAATTACTTAAAGTATGACTTAGTATTTTGTTTTTAAAAGTGAAAATCTAGTTTTATATTTTATTAAGTGACCTTGTTTTTAAATATTCATATAGTATGTATTTTTAACAAATTATTGAAGTAGTTTTACCTTAAATATTTTGAAGTATATTTCAAAGTAAGGTGCTTTAAATTATTTTAAAAATCTAGTTTTGTGCTTGGTGATTTCAGTGGAGATAGAAAATATTTAGGAAAGTTTATTCTGAAAAAGAAAGAATGGTTTGAAACTGTTTTCAAAGGGTTGAAAATAGAAATATATATTGTGAAGATATTTTGAGGTTAATAAATAATTTGGGAGATTATTTATTGTTTGATGGATGTCTGTGAATATTAATTGATAGTTAAATCACCGACTATCAATATTGGACAAATGCGTTGATCGTTTCGAAGAGACCGGGATCGAGATTTATTTCTCGAAAACCACTTCGATCTGGTTTGTACGTTTTTGTGGAAAAACGAGTTTGGATTCGAAGATGGAGCAGTGAAGTGCAAGGGCTAGTCGCTACTAATCCCGAGGATATTTCCAAAATGGATGTAGTAGGAATAGTGCCTTCGGTTCCGTTCGAACCCGGGACGAACTCGTATGGATGAATGCTTTCGGAACATCGTCAGGTGGACGATGGGAATTCTAAGGGATATGTTCTAAAAAGGTAATGCTTAGCCTCAAGCCTCATCAACCAAGAAGGGCTGAAAATCAAGGGTTATGCAGCAAGGCTAAGTGGGTAGCACCCAAGCAGGGTGAGGTCATCCCTGCCTAGATGTCCCTTTTTATTTCGGCTTAGTGGGCGTTTGCTGATCCCAACTGCGGGGTGATCTCACTCGGGATTATCCAGTAAGGGGTAGTCCCGGTCTTGTGTTGCAGGGGAGCGGGCGTACTCCTAGGTACTGTGATCTAGGCCACATATTGTGACAGGTGGTACCCAGTGCCTAGTCATTAGTTGAAAATCCATTCTCTCTACGAGCCTTGTACGAGTTTTGTTTGTATTACGCACTCTGTGGCTAGTAGCTGGAATTTAATAATGTAACAATTTCGGCTATTTTATAAGTATTTGTATATAGACCCTATTATAATATCAGAGGATTTGTATAAAAAGTGTTTTAGCTATCGTAAGGTAAAAACCCCACATGTTTATTTGTGGCGTGGTCTTACGAGATGCTTTTGTTTTAAAAGGATTTTTGAAACTTAATAATCAATTGAGTGTGATTTTCTCACGCTGGTATTCTAGAATAACTCGGGTGTTATTTAACTATAATGCTCGTCAGATCGAGTATTATAGGATATAGGATAAGATGCTGTGGAACTCGGGAGACGATCTGGATGACAATACGTACTTCCGTACTTGTTTTATATATATTCCGCTGTGTAGAGTAGCTGTGTATACGGTTGTATGTTATTGATGTTGAGCCGTGATTGATGTACTCTGATGATGTAATATATAAACAGAGATATTTGATTTTTGAGTAAAGATTATTCATTGTCTATTATATTATATTCTGCTGCGATGGTTAGATTCTGATGTTGTTTTCTATTTTCTTCTTCTACCACTTCTTTAAACCAAATGGTTCGTATTTCTGTACAACTTGAGTTTGTTTAGGTAGAATATTGTTGACTCAAGGGGTACGGATTTGCAGGTCGTTACACTCGGTATCAAAGCATAGGTTGGTGATAACCTTGGCTCTGGTGGGAGTTACTCATTTAAATTAGAGTCCGTAATACTCTAGAATGAGTTTGAGTGTATTAATAGATATAAGCACGTATTTGTTAGTGGATATAAATTATTTTAATGTTGAGTTGATTGGTTTATTGAG
This sequence comes from Allium cepa, assembly GCA_030765085.1. Classification (NCBI taxonomy): domain Eukaryota; kingdom Viridiplantae; phylum Streptophyta; class Magnoliopsida; order Asparagales; family Amaryllidaceae; genus Allium; species Allium cepa. The sequence continues at coordinate 747,184,236 of CM060931.1, read as the reverse complement.
TGGCATATGAACCTTCGTCGGCGCAGTCTGGACAACTGTATCGAAGGGGTTTCTAAACACTTGAATAGAACAGTTTGACACGGTATTGTTTTTAAACGTGGGTGAATGAAATAATTTTACCCAAAAATATATTTTGATATTAATAAAAGTTTTTGTAAACTATTTTAGCCAAAATATAGTTGCTTGGATGTTAGGAAGAATAATATTAAATTATTATCATTGTTGAGTAAAAATTTAACTAGAAATTGAAAATATAACTAAAGATTAAGGAAAATAAATTCATTTATAAAAAGAGATTTATAAATATAAATTGACAACATGATTTATAAATTGAAATATGATCAAATGGGAATTTATACAAATGAATTATAGTTAAAATTGATTTAAGCAGGATTTGGAAATTTAAATCCCGGAGGTTTTGGAAGTATTTGTCGAAATGTTTTGATGATAAATGATAGCATTATTTTTTTAGAGGTATTACTGAAAGGAAATGTGTTTTGAATGGATTTTGAAAGTGATATAGCATTGAAATCACTTGGATTATTGGGAAATAGTTCTGATGATGACGGCCGCATCATCAGTATTCATTTCGAATTTCTAAGTGACGGATTGCTACCAAATTGATTTGTTCAGAAAAGCTAGTTTTGAAAATCTCAAAGGAAATTTGTTGAGGGTAAAACTAAGATTGGTTTAAATTTTTGAGAAATGTGATTTGAGATGTTGGAGATTTCAAAATGATTTGAAACCAAAGCCAGATGTTTAAAAAATCCTGATGAGATAGATTATAAGCTTATAAATTAAGATGATTTTTAAATCAGGAAGGAAATATAAGCCTTGAATGTTGGAAATTTAAATATAAAGTGGTAGTTAAAAATGAAATTAACTTGGATTGGGGAATAAAATTTAACTGGATTGAAATTAATTGAATAGGCTGAAAATAATATCCAGTTGTATTCGAATTAAGTTGAAATCGAATTGAGTTAAATAAATCTGAGTTAAAATAAGATTGAATTGGAATAAAAATTCAATTGAGTTATAGAATGGAATTAGATTCTTACCTGAATAATGAAAAATAAGTTGGATAAGGATTGGATTGAAATAAATAGATAAGATAACTAATAAAAGAATTAGAAATCCATGAAAATAAAAATATGCTTGAGCTATAAATAAGCGTGAATCTTGAGTTAAAAATAAAAGATGAATATATTCAAACCTAGAATGAATGGAAATGTGTAAAATAATAAGTTGTGACTTATAAAATTTGAAAAGTGGGGGTAGCAAACCCAAAATTAATATTTTGATGAATTGGAAAATAAAATGAAAAATCCAAACTTGAATTATAAAATAAACTAAACTTGAGAAAATTAAATGAAGTGATATTTGGAATTAAAATCAAGTTCTAGATTATAAATTGGGGAAAAACTATTTAGATAATAAATTAGATAATGAAATATGTAATGAGAACCCAATGTAGTTAGATAAAAGCTGAATTGTGAGTTAATAATGAAGTTTGAAAATAAAACTGAAGATATAAATTAAATTCGACTTGAATTGTTAGTGAAGTAAATGAAATTGAATTGTGAGTTAATAGATTGGATGGTAAATTAAAAAAAGAATGGTGGAATCAGAACTTGAGTTATTAATTAAAATTTGACTTGAGGTGTAACAAATTAAATATAATCGGAAAAGCGTCAAATAAAAAATGAAATTGGATTAAAAGGGTGATGGTTTGAATTGCAAATAAAATCCAAATAAGTAGAAATACATTGGAAATGGCTTGGATGTTAATAAAATAATTTCGGATGAATTGAGTAAGGAAATGAAAATTCATAATGGATTGAGTGGATAAACTAATTATATTGAATAAATAAATGGATGGAATAAATAAAATCAAATGAAATTGTAGATTTAAAATGAGATTTAATTTAAATAGAATTAAGTTGAATAGAGAAGAGAAAAAAAAATTACTTGTAAAATGAAAATAAGCTTATGTATAAAATTTGAATAAATTGAAGTAAATTGACTTAAGCTAAATAGATGGGGGAGTTGAATTGAATTTAACTTAAAACTAAGTTTAATAATATTGGATTGGTTTTAAATCAAGTGAAAATAAATTCTAATCGAAATAAAATTTGGTAAGTTATAGATAATATTTAATGAGATGAAATTCTTAAATAAATAATTGAAAACCATTTAAATTGTTAAGGAATTGAAATAACTTGACAATAAGAAAAATAGAATGGTTTTAAATGAAACGCAAATAAATGAATCGTGAACAAAATTTAAATAGAATGTGTCGCGCTAAATAAAATGGTTGTGAATGAATTAAAATATAAGGAATTCGGTAATAAATTGAGTTGGAATTAATTTAAAATGGTCATCGGCTTAAGTGGTTATTTACTTGAATGAATATTACCAATTTGCATGAGAAAAATTGGTTGTGGGATGAAAATAGAAGAAAATAAAATTCCATGAATCATTGCAAGTAAATAAAATTGATTTTTAAATCAATGGGAATGGTATGGGTTTGTTTAAAATTAAAAATGATTTGAATGTAAGCCATTGAGTTTTAACCATTTAAATTGAATGAAGTTGTTTACGAATGGATTGAAAACCATTCAAATTTATTGAAAATGGTTATAAATTAATTGAAACAGTTGAATTAGTATGGAAACTATACAAATTGCTTACAGAAAGTGTTTAATGTGCATTACTGTTAGAATTCATGTGTTTAACCATTGCAGATAAGTGAGTTGTTGTTAAACTTCATATATATGGCACTTACATGTTTAAATTGAGTAAGTACAGGTACCGGGAAGCCGTTTGGCTAGATTTTAGGCAAGCTAACTGCTAAATAAATAAGCCGCTTGCTTAAAATTGCTAAATAAGGTACGCCTACGCCATAAAAATAGGAAATATGAACTGTTTTTTTCCGACCATGTGGGTTGATGTATATATATTTATATCTTTTGTCAAATTGCAAAAGCTCCTCCGTACAAAGTAGACTCTGCCAAAAATTTTCAAAAATTTTGGGAGCTAGAATTTTTTTTGAAAATTTTGGAAAATTTTGTTAACGACAAAATAATTTCAAACTGGAAATTTTAAAATTTTCGAAGGGGGAAGAAAAGGAAGATGATTGGTTGAGACATGGGAATATGCACGTTATAATAACTATTGGTTGAGAAATGTGAATGTGTCATCATAACATATATGAATTGGTAAGTTGTACACGTCAAATGGGTAGAATGTTTTTTCGTGTGTTTTATAATGATTTTTTTATGATTATATGAAATGGAGCTATGTTGTGGGAATTGTTTGGTATTTTATGATCGTCTGGTTTATTGCATTAAAAAGTGTAACGATCCAATTTTTTCAATCATTCGCATCTGCACGTGTCGGACATGAATTGCTCAAAATACCGCGTTGTAAATAAAATTTGGCAAATCTCGGAATATACATTAAATAAATAATCATAGATCACAGACACAGAGTAAATGTAAGGACCCGATTCTTCGACTTTCGAAAATCGACATCGATACGTCCATTGTATCAACTGCCGAGCAATCGAATGCCGGAAAACCGAATTCTTAGGGTTTAAGAAGAAGAAAAAGATAGAAGAAGAAAAAGAGAAGAAGAAAGAAAAAGATAGAACAGAACAATATCAGAACCTCACAATCGCAGCGGAACAACATATAATAGATAAATGAATATCTTTAAAATAAAGAACTATCTCAGTTATTACATTACATCATATCATCATCAGAGTGTACAACAACAATATACAACACAACAAAACAATGGGCAGTTATACAACATGTCCTTACAAGTGAATTTACAGCGGAAAGATAATATATACAAGTAATACGTTTCGCCATCCAGCTCGCCACTTGAGCTCCATAGCACTTCTGAATCCAGAATGACCTGATAACCTGATAACCTGACTCTAGACTGCCCGTGTGGAAATTTATGGACACCCAGAGTTTAGGAAGAGGACAATAAACTCCAGGTCAGTCATGTGACTGGTATGAGAATTCAAAACAGTTATTTATCTTTTAAAACAACAACAACAAGGAAAGTGAAAAATATCCGCAAAGCTTTTGGAAAATAAAACTACCATAAGGCCTCCCCACACACACACAATGCAAACGCAGAATTGGAGGTGATTTCTCGTTATGATAGACAAATATGCTTACTACGCAAAACAAATCATTTTTGATATTATTATTAGTGCATAGTGATGAAAGCATTTCGAAAATAGAATATAAATCTTAGCCAGCATAGATATTCCGAACTATGCCTATTATAGCTACCATCCAAACAGTGGGGCGCCACCATAAGTGAATGGAAGGTAATACAACTAAAACCGTATAAGGCTCGTATTGTTTCTTTGGATTTTCCAACAAATGGTCGGGCTAAGGAACTTCCTACTGCCACACGAGATCGCCTCTGGCGGGACGTCCCGAGAACTTAACCAGCTCTCTGCCAACACAAGGCCGGGTTACCTCTGTAACTAGGTAATTACTACACGAGTATGCCACTCCCCGGTCCTTTGGGACCTTTATCCGAGGGCCCTCTATCACCAAGCCACAACCACACAGAAAATGAGATTGGAGCAACCACATAGGTTAAGCATTAGGTCTCCATACCTGACACCACCCTTTTCAGAAGGAAATGACATACCCTAAAGGGAGCGACCCTCATAACCTTGCCGCATATTCCTTTTTTGACCATTTCCGGGGTGTGAGGTCCGACGAAGTCTCGTCCACAAAGCTACGCTTTTTCACAAAGCCACACTTTGATCAACAAATGATCAATAAATAATCATCACACAGCAACACTCAGCATGCCACATTACCAAATTGGGAGTATATCGCTAATAACCTTCAACCACAAAACCTATGAGCTCGTACGTCTCAGAGAAGGGTGTTAAGCTAAGAGAATTAATTCTCCGCCACCAACAGAGATGCATTTGAAATAAATCCGCTTTATATCTCAAAATGTAATGTCAGACACGTAACCATACAAGTCTGTTCCGGGTTCGAACAGAACCGAAGGCACTTCTAAAGAAGCCCTTGCAATCCGGGTATTCACAATCCCGATCGAATTTCTCATCACAAAGGAAATCTCCATACCGTAGCCAACGGTGCAGAGACAATCGATAGGTCATCCTATCGTTTTCAAAAACACCCGGCCTTCAACACCGGTCTTCAATGCAATCCATTACGTCGTATCACTATTTGGAATGGGTAATCCGAATAACGAGCGCAATAATTTAAAAATAAGGGTAGCATTCAGTTTCAACCAATTCACAACAAATAACCATTTAAGGGTCAATATTGATAGTCGGTTATTTAACTATCAATCAATATTCACAACATAACCCGATTTCAAATCATTTTCTCAAATTATTTATTTCCAAAATATCTTTACAAGATATAATTTCTACACTTCAACCATTTGAAAACAAATTTCAAATCAATTTTCACCTTTACAACTTTTGAAATTAAATTTCAAATCATTTTCCTTAAGCGAAAAACACATACAAATAGTTATTCGTTCTCACTGGGAATCTGCCGAGTTCAAATACTTTAAAAATAACTTATATTACTTATCCAAAATATATTTGGAAAACTCTTTGGAATAAAACTATTTTTCTTAAAACACTTTGCTTAAAATATTAGTTATAAAAATATTATACCTATTTTATATAAACTTAAACCCAAACTAATTTTTCAAAATAAAATTAGTAAATAGAGTATAACTATTTTCTAAAACAATTACTGATTAAATCTTAGAAATAATCATTTCTATAAATAATTTAATAAATCTTTACTTAAAGGATTCAAAATAATTTAAAAGGTAAATTTTTTCAAAGTATCCTTTTTAAAACCAATACTAGAATTTTATATATATGAATAATATATTTTTTCAAAGCTATTTAGAAATTTTATTCGGCTTTCCAGGGAGGATACACTTTCATTTCAAAATGGTTCATTCAAACCAATTAAATAAATCCTTACCGGTTTATTTAATTTACGTTCCAAATCCGTAAATTTATTTCCACACTTCTAAAAATAAATCAATGTTTATTTTTAAAACAAAATTTCCCTTATAAATTTCCATTGTGAATTTACATTTCCAAATATTCACTTTTTATACGATTTTGCAAATCGATTTCAATTATTCACTTTCAACACCAAAATCAGTTTTCATTTGATTTCCAAAAACACCAAATCAAATTCCATATTGATTTTCTAAGAAATTAAACACTATGTGAATTTCATTCAAATTGAAATCAATTTCTACTAAACCCCAAATTAGTTTCCAAATTGATTCCAAATTCATCTCAAAACACCAAATAAATTTCCAAATGGATTTCCAAAAGATCTATTTTCAATTACCAAAATCAATTCCCAAATGGATTTCAAAAATTATTTGTTTTCAAAATAATTTCCTTTTTGAAGAATACAAATTCTTTTATTTTCCAACTCTTTAAAATCCATATTTTGAATAAATTTTCAACCTTCGAATAATATTATCGAAAATCCATTTATTAAGCCTTTTTACCATATTTTGGAATTTTATACAATAAGATAAAAATAAACTTTATCATTCTAAAAATTCCTTCATCTGAATTAATCCAATTCCCAAAAATAAATTTTATTATAGATTCTCAACTTAAATTTTCAAAAATCCAATTTTATTTATTTTCGGCATCTAACGATACCAAAAATATATTCGGCTAAAATTTAGCCTTTAACGATTTCAATCACAAAGATAATCACGCAGATTATAAATCAACAAACACACAATATATGAAATAAATTCAAATGTTTGAGGAATCTAGTTGGATCCCTCCAACCTGTTTCCCTGCATCCAAAGATGTTAGCACAATACCAATTCCACTTCGAGGTGGAATATCGCGGTATATGGGATTTATAAAATATTATCAGCTATTATGCGGCGCAATAGGGTCTCATCCGCTATATAATGCGGGAAATCAACTTCAAGTACATATATAATACCAACTCCACTTCGAGGTGGAATATCACGGTATATGGGTTTAATATAATAACCTTCGCTTAATATGCGGCGTATAGGGTCTATTTCAATACAATAGATAATAAATTTACATCCAAGCAAACAATCAACACAATCAACAATTATAAATTTAATTATTTAAAACTTAAATCGAAACAAATTCGATCGAGTGAGAAGTTCACACCTTTGCTTTGCATACAATCCATTTTCCATTCTGACTTGTTTTCTCGATTTATAGACCTTGTATAAACATTATATAAATTCATTAATATTCGAACCAATCGAAAAACTTAAATTTCTATTTGATACTTTAAATTATACAATGATTTTATTTTCAACTAATTTCTTTTAATTTATTTAACTAGAAACTTAAATTTGAACTAAATTTCCTTTTTATATAATAATTTAGCAACCAACAATTAGATAAGCTAATTAAGTGAATAAATTTCAAACACACGCTATTTTTGTCAAAACAAATTTCCTTTTTTAGCAAAATACTTTCTTTGGAAACCGTGTATACACACTTATAAAAATAACTATATTGGTTTTGATTTTATATAACTACTTAAACAATTAAAATTCCTTTTTTAGTTTCCAAGATCTTATACATACACATAGATTTCCTGTTTCAAGCTTTTATATATTCGAATGGAAACATTTTTATTTTTTAAAATTATCTGTTAAATAATTTTCTGTTTTACAAACCTTAAAACTAAATAGAACTTCCTTTACTGTTTTGTGTATATATACTTACTGCTTACATGTATATTTATATATATATATATATCCTTTATATACATATTTATGAATTTTAAATCAAAAACAGAAACATTACCTTACTATAAAAATCTGCACATATGTATTTGTGTTTACTAACATATTTATTGCCTTTAAATTCAAAAACGAAATTTTATATCTTCACAGTAAAATATATAAACATATAAATTAGGCAAAAGAAAATATACCTATCACTGCTCAAAAAACAACAACCCCAAATCGCGATTGAAACCCTAGCCGATGCCCACCGTTCTAGAATCGAAGCTTCCCCATCGCGACAGTGCATATGAACCCAAACGACACCCTACTGACTTCGACTCCCTTCCGATAAGCACAATTTAGATCCTCCTCTTCCCCTTATCAATGAACTCCAGTCAAACTGCCCTCTACCAAAGCATGCGAGCTCTCCTCTAGGTCGCGGTGCACTCGCCTCCACGCTCAATCGCGAGCCAAACGAACTTTGCCTGCGTCGCTACACCCTCGACGACGTGCGATTCCCATGAATCGATCGGCCTTCGATTATTTCTCGAATTTGATCCCCCTATTTTTCTTTCGATTTGAACGTGACGGTTTGGATTTGATTTCCGAGAGGAGGGCTTCGGCCATGATTTGGAATGTTTTTTTTTCGATTTTGAAACTGAAGAGGGAGAGAGATGAATATTAAAGTATCGGCCATTCTATATTTGTTTCTTCTATTTTTCTTGTAAAGGTGAGAGGAGCATACAAATATAAAACTGAAGAAATGAGCTACACGTACGTTGCTAGGTCTGCTTGAGAAAGGTAGGTCGGTTGATGGAGATTGAAATTTTACTAGTAAAATAATATATGATATTTAATTAAAACGATTAATTATTTTCTAGGCGTTTTTATCTCGTACGATCACACGATGACTTCGAATGCTACGAAATTTGAAATCCGGTAATAATTCAATATTACGGATCCAATGGAACTAGTTTCGTCGAATTCTGAGACTGTGCCTCGGAAGGCTATTTTTAAATATCGATTCAAACGATAAAATCTGAAATTGAACAAATCACTTTCAAAATTCAATTCTGAAGCTTCTATTATCTTCAGTATTATCAATATGAATTTTACAAGCCTTTGAAATATTTTTAATCAGCTTAAAACTGAAGATTCAAATTTTTATCCAACTTTTCAATAGATTAAATTTTATAATTTACGCGCCAAATTCATATTAACATTTGAAATTCAAGTTAAACTATCCTTCAAATATTTAAAATCAATTAAATATTTTCAATTTAAATTGTCCAAAATTTAGGGTCGTCATAGTAAATAATAATGTAGCGAAAGTAAAAGAGATAGTAGTTCATGAAGCTACTATATATATAAGATTCATCAGAGTTAAACAAGATACAACAGGAGAGTAACAAGATACATCAGGTACAAATCAGAATACATTACTGGATTCAATGGATACAGAAAGCAAAATAGATGGCTGGATCTTCAAGCAAAGCTCCAACTTTGAAGATGAGTCTTGAATGCTGAATCACTCAGTCAGATTCGAGCGTAAAGAAAAACACAAAAAGACTTGAGTCAGGACATAAATACTTATGAATTGTAAAATAACTCAAGTGAACAGTAACCAAAATGCATCAGTAACTTAAAGGATGTTTGGGATTGCTCATCCTTTAAGGATCCGTTAAACTATTTACTATGTAGTAATAATATTTCGCTATTATGATAACGTCTAATAGTAAAATAAACTTACTTTATAATAGCTTTAAAGGGTTAGCCATATAACCCTTAACACGTAATAGTGCCAATAGTCTATACAGTATCTGCATATCTCCTGATCGGGAGACTATGAGAAGATACTCCATAGGTACGACACAAATCAAACTCGTAGTAAGGCTCGCTATGGTAGGTGATACGGCACACAAGGCAATGCTAGGGTAGATATGCCAATTACGCACATGGGCTGACGGTAATGTAGCAGCCACTACGCCTACCTCGAAAAACACTCCCAATCAAAATCGAAGGATGACCATCAAATCAACCATAAGTAAGAGTATAGTATCGAAGAAGTGTGTCCGACCAGAGGAGCTACCTCTTTTGGTCCGAGATCACTCCTGTTTTAGCCATCTTAAGCCCACTCATGGGAGTCAGGTCTACGTTCATACCACAATAGGATCGTCGCCACCATCCTACTTCATTCTGGAACCTCCACCACGCAAATGGTTGTTAAAGTGGTTTTCGGAGTTGGCAGAGAGTATGACAACTTTCGATTACGGTATCTTTGACAACCTATCATTATTATAACGCCGTGATCATTTCAAAATAGTTTATACTTCAAAAATCAAATCATTTCATTTCAAAATTATATTCCTTTCAAAATAGTTTTATACTTCGAAACAAAAACCATTCTTATTTCAAAACTATATTCAAATCAATACGATATCATTTCCATTTCAAACATATGTTCACCTTTCAAAAATCATAATACTTTCAAAGTTATAACTCTTTCAAAACCAAAATACTTGAAATCATTATACTTTGAAAATCATAAGATTTTAAAATCATACATTTGAAATCATGGTATCTTCCTTTAATTCTTTATATTTTACAAATTTATTCAATTAAACTCAAATTTTCAATTTAATTCAATTCAAACCATCAGTTTCAATTCAATTCAGTTTTCCTATAAAACATTGCAATTGTAAACACCTTGTTTAATTGAAACTAGAAATTAAAATTGTAAACAAAATACAACTGGCATTGGAAAATTAGAACTACACTTTTAAAATGTTCTAAAAATAAAATATATACATAACATGTCATGTTACACATATACACAAATTAGAACATGATATGACAAACAAAAAAATTATTTATGTAAGTTAAAATAAACAATTTTGTTAAATAAATCAATTTACACACAATGGTTTAAAAAGCATAACTTTCACAATATTAATCAGATTTCAACGAAATGAAAAGCAGTATACTTATATTTACTTTCATAATAAATAATAAAATTCAAAAATTTAAATTTTTAAATTTAAAAGTCAAAGTTTGGCCATATTGACAAAAATTCACATTTTTGGAAAATATTATATTTAGTCATGTTTGGAATTATAATTCACATAAAAATCAAAATTTATGTTTAAAATAACAAAATTTATCTATTTTAATTAATAAAATAAAGTTTTTAAATCAGGAAATTCAATTAAAATAATTAAAATATACAATTGAAATAATCACAAAATACAGGGTTGCACTCCCCCCACTCAAAACTTTTCATCCTCGAAAAGGAATGAGGTTTGGGAAAACACAGAAAATGATAGAATGAAATATGACTAAGACAAGATGACAAGAAGATTAAAATTATACCTGATAACTGTTGTTATGGGTAAATTTAACAAGGTGGAGATGATCTTCCCAAGATCCTCCATAATCAAGAACAAAGCACGAAAAAGATCTTCTAGAATCCGATTCACCCTTTCCGCTTGACCGACGGTCTGTGGTGGCAAACAGTGCTCAGATTCAAAAATGAGTACCAAAGATTATTAAAGATAATAGAAAATTTTCTAAAAAGACTGGTATAAGCAATAGCCTCCCCATTCTACTGCAAGATAAGGGAAATGAGTACAACCAAAAGATAGTTTGAAAAAAACAAAATAAGATAATGAATTTGAAACATGAAAATTTCAACTTAAATTGAAAATTAATTTTACATAAGTTAAATAAATCTTAACCATCTCTAATTTCATTATCTTATCATCCAATTATCTTAAATTAACAATCTCTAAAATCATGGATTTGAAAAAAAAATCATTTATTATACTCAAATGTACTCAATAAAATTAATTCTTGTTTATTTCTAATTATAATTAAATTTATTCCTCTCAATATATTTTCTTACCTATGTTAATGTAACGATCCTGAATTTTTATTTAATTTAAATTAATAATTAAATGAGATTTTTGAATTAAAAATTGTAAAATTGATTATAAAGGGCAGCGAGTTTCCCCGATTCAAATAGAAAATATATAAAGTCATATGGATTTGAAAATTTGTATATATGTGGATATATATGTATATATTGGATTTTAAATAAATTCTTAAATAAATGATTTTGAAAAATAAATAATATACTTTAGACACAAGTATAGAAATAAATAAATAAATTGATTTAAAAATTTATAAATGATGATAATTTGAGTTATATAAAAAAAAATATATAATAAATACAAGACAATAAATAAGAAGTAAATAAAATATAAGATATAACAATATAAAGTAAATATATATATATCTTAATCTCATATTAATAAATCAATACAAGATAATACAAATGGAGTAGGCTACAAAAGTAATAAGAGTAAAATAAAATAAAAATAAAAATAGAAGTTCACTTATTTTGTAAAGTAAAATAATTATTTATTAAACTATGAATAAAAATAAGAACATTGATATATAAAACAAAAACAATAAGTATAAAACAAAACTAAAAAGAATAAGTATGTAGGCAATATAATATGTAGATAAAGTAAAATAAATATTTATTAAACATATAATTAACTCAAACAAAGTACATATAAGAAAATAGGCTGTAAACTGTACATATAACAAAGTACATATAATTAACTCAAATAAAACGGGAAGTAAGACAAAGCAATTAATGCAAGTGTAAGTAAGACAACAATAATATATATATATTCAAGTTTGCAAAACAAAAGAAGTACAAGCTTATAAAATCAAACGAAAGATAAAATAAAGCAAGTAGCCTATAATAGGTGTTAACGCTAAAATTTAAACGCTAACACCCCAGTGGGTAGATAACAGTTATGAAAGCACCACCCGTTGGTACGGGAACAAGATACAAGTAGAGAAATTGCAGAAAAGCAGTAAAAGACGACAGTTTTATAGTGGTTCGGCCTAAAATCGAGCCTACGTCCACTTTGATCTCTTTATTGCTGAACAAGTACAACTTATACAACTTTCTTCAATTACAATCCACTCTAGACTGTTAGTACAAACTTTGACGGAGAATTATCTTTCAAACTCATGATAAATGATGTGGATTCTCTCACTTGAATTTGATGTAATGTCTTCGATGTTTGGAGTGCTTGAAGTGTTGCTTGAGTCGAGAAAATGGCAGAGTTTTGGCGCTTCGAGAATGAACCAAAAGTCCTTTTGAATGTTGGAGGTGGCTGCCTATTTATAGTAGTTCTCAGAGTTTAGTCGCCCCCCCATGAGTCGTACGCGACTCATATTGCTCAATAGGTCGTTCGCGAGTCACGAGTCATCGAGTCATGAGATAAGTATCACCCCTTTACTCCTTTTTGCTTACGAGTACCGGCTCACACCGTATGAGAAGCGGCATCACTTTTTCTCCAAGTGTTAGGTCGCACGCGACTCATCGTGGTGAGGCATGAGTCGGCAATGACTCATAATAAGTCGTAGATCATGTCTTTGGGTTGTAGTTGAAGCATTTATCAGTACTTCATTGATGTCTCGCCAAGCGCTTCATACGATGAGTCGCTAAGCCGGTGTGCCATGAGTCGGTGGGCCACTGAGTCGTTGAACCACTTCACTCATGAGTCGCTAGAAGTATTGAGTCGCTAAGTTGCTTTACTGGTAAGTCGCTAGCTTATGATAACTCAATGAGTCCCATATCCCACGAGTCGTTCGCATCTTAACTCACTAGGTCGCAAAGCACTTTAAGTCGCTAAAGCCACTGAGTCGCTCCTTTTCGTAAGTCGGTAACTATCATGAGTCGTAAGCTCCATGAGTCGCTCGGCGTTAACAATTGCCCCTCGAAGTATACGCTTAGATCATGAGTCGTGTGCTTCGACTTTCTTCTTGAGTCGTGACCGACTCAGGGCGGCTTATGACTCGTGAGTCTTTTCTTATTCTCCCCTGTCTTGTATATAAGCTAATGCGTTGCTCTTCTTCCTCATTTAATCATTGCCTTAACACCTGGTGCCGCCATTAACGAATCTTCGAATCTCATTTCCGAAGGCGAATTCAACCCTGTTACTCTCCGATTCATCCCAACCATCATACTTCGTAAGCAAATCCGATCTTAATCCATAATAATCAATGTTGAATCACAAATTCTCATCTTTCGGCTTTAGTTTGTTTTCATGCGTTGCGCTTTACTTCGAATTGTTATAATTGATTCTGGATCACTATCCGATACGCGAGCTCAGCAATGCATTGAATATAAGATCGATGCGAAACATTTCAGATTGTTTTTCAGGTGATTTGTTGGTATGGAAAGATGATGGGTTCCATTGGGAATGTGACAGATCTTTGTTGCCTTAGTACTAACGGGTTAGCGGGTTGAGGCAGAGAAAGGGGGGCTGTGAGATGAGGCGTGACGAGGAATTCCACGAGTTAGCAAATCAGGTTTTGAGTCGCTGGTCGAGTCAGCTAGGAGCCATGAGTCGTGGCCGAGACATCCTGAGTCGCTGCCGAGTTAGGACTTAGAGAATTCCGCATGCCCTTGAACCGAGACCCCTTGACTCATACAATGCGACTTACTGATGCAGTGGTCTTCCTGTTAGGTTATGAGCGACTTTAGGTTTGGATGCATGGTGTCGTGCCTTGTGTCTCTTTACTTGATTCAGATTGCCCTGAGTTTTAAGCGACTTTGGGAACTTGAAATTTTGACAGAACTAGCTTATGTTTCTACCCTGAAATTTGAATTGCTGTGACAACTCCAATAACTATGTTATGCTTTGCCGCTGGATTATGCTACCTTTAATATTGATAACCTGTTAAATATAACACTTGCCGAAAAACGGGAAGAATATACTGCCATTGACTTCCCATATCGAATGACAGATTAGTTGATAATAGACAATTAACTTAGACAAATTGTGTGAACGAAGTGCTATCGATTTCAAGTGGAATATTAAAGCAGCACTGGATTAGTCAATTGAAACTGACCAGCCCGCATTAATATTATGCTTGAGCTTTAAATAACAAGTTCCGAAATTACCGTAGTCAATCAATCGTCAACCAGTTTAATTCCAGTTATCTTTACTTGTTATTATTTTTTTTATTAGCTTTGCACGACACTTCACACTTTTTAGGAAACGTGCACCTTCGCATTTGAACATCCAGTTGCTTGTGTAGAATGACCTCTCATCAAGAAGAGCCGATGGGCCAGGCTGAAGATGTCTTCCCAGTAGCCATCCCTATAGACAACCCTCCGGAGAGAACATCCACAACTTTGAATCAGCGGGTGTTTAACCAACTGCGCGTCCAGTTTGGCATTGATGATGCTGACATCTTATTTCCGGGGCCAAATGACACCGCGGATAGGCCCCCTCTTGGCTTTGTTGCTGTTAATCGCCAAATGTGCTTGAACGGCGCTATTCCTCCCTTTAATGACTTTCTCCAACAGTTCCTGCTTCGGTTGTCTATCTCTCCATTCCAATTACACCCCAATGGCTACGCCATTCTGATGGGGTTATGTGTTCTATTTAGGAGAGTTTTGGATCGATTACCAAGCTTCGGGGAGATCTGCTATTTTTGCTCATTCACGAAAACTAAAGACCATCCCTCCATCGTGGTTATAAGAAGCGCTCGAAACCGCAAACTTATTACTGATCTCTCCGAAAGCGCTCACGGATTTTTGAATCAGTTTTTCTTTGTTCGCTGCCCTCCAGGATTTTATGCCATCTGGAGAGTGGGAAGTAAGATTTCCTGTCTTTACCTTTTCCGTTTTGAAACTTTCTCGAGATCTGAACTCTCGATTGCTAATTTCATTCTTTTCCTGTTTTAGCACTTCCACCCCCACTAGGGACCCAAGTCTTAAGCAAATTTTTGAAAGATTAAATGCCGTGCCGGTAGAAGAGAGGAGCATAAAGTTTCTGCTAAACGATGAATTTTTACATCAATACGGACTCCTCCATCCCTCTCGCTTTACTCGGCCTCGTGAAGCTCCAACGGAGGTTCCTGATTCTCCGGTGAAAACTCCTGATCTTCCGATCTCCACTAAAGAGCACATGCGAGGAGAAATTTCTGCAGAAACCTTACTAGTAAAGTGCTCTACTCCAAGAGACGATACGGGACCCTCCGAAAAGCCCGCACTTGCTCCCATAATTGAAGAAGAAGAGGAGCCCCTTTCCCAAACCAGGAAGAGTGCTGACAAAGGAGCTGATGGAGGGAATCAGGTTGGGCATGACGGTGATGACGTTTTTGGGGATTTAAGTGACATAATCGTCACTTCCCAAGAGCTCTTTAAAGATGACCCTGCCTGTGGTAAAACTGTACCCCCGATGATTGAAGCGACATCTGCCCTCCAACAGACTCCAACTCCTTTATCCCAAGAATTGTCACCGACAGTGGGACCTATTACTTCCCCCCAACTGAGGAGTGGTTCGTTAGTCCAACGCGAGTAGTTTGCACTTCACACACAACTAAGGATTTTCCAGCACATTTATGCACTTATCTTCTCATACTTTAAAGATTTCTAAAGCTTATCTTTTCTTATTTCAGATCCTTCAATGACACGCGGCGGATCATATTATCAGGATTTCCAACGCTACGGGGGGCGTGGTCAATATGATTATCGGCGTTACTTTCCCTCCTACAGAGAATCTGATGAAGAAAGGGCTGCCCGAAAGGCTCATGAAAGGAGGACTGAAGAAGAACGTCGCGAAAGAAGGGAGAGAGAAGAGCGCCATGATTCTTGGCAAAGAGGTGATGACTCCCACAAGAGAAAAACTCATGACGATCGAGGAAAAGGTCACATGGGTGAAGACTTAAGCAAACGAGCCCGTCACAGTGAAAAGCAGGCCCCTACTACTCCTGAGAAAGTTACTATTCCTGCCTCACTCGACATTCCTTCTGACTCTCCCACTCTTGGGAAATCGGATATTCAAACGATAATTAACAGGCCCAAATTTCAAGTTGGACCGGGTCCTGCCACTCTGCAGAGCCGATTTCCTCAATGGTGCCTTAAGGGGGTGAGGTTCGACCTAGACTTGGTTCCCATCGACAAGTCTGCTATGTTGCGCAATCTTGATGCAGTCAAGCTCGATATCGAGAGGATGTCAAACTGGCAGAAGCTTGTCGATGAGCTTCAAAGAGTTAACCGTGCCAACATAGAGGCCATGCTTACTATGGAAAATGATAAGGCCGAATGGCAAAAGGTCGTTGAGCAACACGACACCGAAATGAGGAACATTGCTTCTTACAATGAGGAGCTCGAAGCAAAGGTTGAGAATTTGAAACATGAACTTGCTGCTTCCTCTACTTCATATTCTCAGAAAAAAGAAGTGCTCCTGAAACAAGTGAGAGACGCTCACGCTAGCCAGAGGGATGCCGAAGACAGGCTCGAAGTACAAAAAAGAATTAGTGAAGGCTATGTCTCTGATATTGCTGAGCTTCGAAAGAAAAACAACTCCCAGGAGGCGGAGATACAAATGCTTAAGCTTCAGCTTGCCAAAACTGAAAGGGAGCGTGATGAGGCTGTCGCCGGCAAAATCGCAGCCGAAGAATCTCATGAGGCGACCAAAAACAGCTTCGGCTCAACATTATTCGACTTCTACTTGCATAGCGTCTTGGGGCGTGGAAGCCTCGCTTTTCTTGGTCCTAAGTATGAAATCACTTTAGCTGAAGTATGGGAAGCCGCTCTTGAGATGCTTGGTGCTGAAGGTGCTGGTTATGACGAATCAGCCCTGGAAAGGCATTATTTTGATGATGACGCTCGCGCTGCCCTTGCCAAGGGAAAGGAACAACTTGCCAAATTAAGAACTGAAGTGACAGAAGGGGACCGGCTGGCGAAAACCACTTCAACTACTCTAGTCCAGCCACCTTCTTCGTCTGAAGTCGACATTATTGGTTCCAGTTCCCATCTTGCATCTCCCACCAAAGTTACCACTGATATTACAAGCATACAAGGTGGAGACGAGGGTGAAGAGAGCGCTGATGCGCAAGCTTATGAAGTCGATATCAGGAAACCAGCTTCTCCAGGTAATTTCACTGTTAATCTCGCTACTGTCAATTCTGCTCAAGCGGGTTACTCATTTATTTCGCATGAGTTTCATGAGCTCCTTGGCTATTTTCTCAACCTTGACGAGCCTTCATCTCCTCTCTTTACTGACTTCATTGGTGAACCTTCATCTCCTCTCTTTACTGACTTTAACCTCTTTTCTTCTGTAGAAAAAGTATCAAGCACTGCTCAAATCTCTACTTCTCCGGTAATCCCTCCTCCATCTCTTCAGGTGGCTCCTCCTTCTTCTTCGCAGCCTGGATCACAGGAGGAACAAATAGAGGCTCTCCATGGCCTGGATGATCCCATTGCTTCGCAAGAGCAGAAAGATGAGGGACTTGAGGGAGGCGACATATCTCCGGAGCGGACTCCTTCTGACGACATAACTCTATCTAAACTTGTCACTCCAGGAAGTGAGTCTTCCTCGAAGAGGAGAAGGAAGCAAGGAGCATCAAAGAGGAGAGGGAAGATAATCACTGCCACTGAAGAGGAGCCAGAAGTTGGGCCAGCTGCGCCTACCTCTCCTTCCTACCTTATACCCACTGGTCGACCTGAAAAGCTGGTCATTCGGCCGGGTAAAGGGTCCAAAGGCAGTAAAAAGAAGTGAAGACTTTAGCTTCTTGTCTTTTGTATGAACTGGCCGAGAGTTGTGCGGGTACCGGCCCCCGCTTTTATTTTGAAACCTGTATCTGCATTATAGTTGAATAAAATGATTCTTCGTTTGTACAAACTTCTGTTTGAATTTGAGTATGCATTTATTATTCATTTTTGCACAAGTTTATTTATATGATATTGCAGCGGGCTTATGGTATGTTGTTTGAGTATTACTTTACTGATGCAGCTACACTACCATGTTGCCCCCACACCTTAAGCTTGCTGCAATATTTTATACTTCGAGGGGACTTGCACTCTTATTTGCTAAAGAATAATTATTTTATTCTTTAAAGAAAATTTTTGTAGAGTACAACTCCCTTCGTATAAGTTTCTACGCTTTGTCGTTCGAAGAAATCACTTTTTTCTTTTGCTTATGTGCATATTTTACCAAGTGAATTCCTCTATGTGGTAAAGCGGACCTCTGAAGGGTACTTTAACTTTTTTTTTTCTTTTTTTCTTTTTTTACGATCATTTTCCATAGTAGGTAAATTACTCTTCCTTTGAAAGTTAAAGTACGCTTTTGATGAGGATTTTTTTTTATACAAAATTGTACCTCTGAGGAGGGATTTTTCACGTTTCAACACTTGGAAGTTTTATTTCAATCTCGGTGAAATGTGTACCTCCAAAGAGTTATGCCTTAGAAATCCTTTTCACGTTTCAACACTTGGAAGTTTTATTTCAATCTCGGTGAAACGTAGGTTTCCGAAGAGGTCTTTCTTCTTAATTGTGTCCCCGGGAGGGGGTTGTACCTCTGAGGAGGGATTTCTCACGTTTCAACACTTGGAAGTTTTATTTCAATCTTGGTGAAACGTGTACCTCCAAAGAGTTGTGCCTTCGAGGAAAGCCTTTTCACGTTTCAACACTTGGAAGTTTTATTTCAATCTTGGTGAAACGTGGGCTTTCAGGAAGGTCTTTATTTTGTTTTTGCATTTCAACTTTGGTGAAGTGAAATTCCGAAGAGCGGTTGTCACACTTCAACTCCTGGTGAAATGTGCCTCCGAAGAGGGCTTTTATTTTGTTCACATTTCAACTCTGGTGAAGTGAAATCCCGAAGAGCGGTTGTTACACTTCAACTCCTGGTGAAATGGGCCTCCGAAGAGGGATTTTATTTTGTTTACATTTCAACTCTGGTGAAGTAAAATCCCGAAGAGCGGTCATAACACTTCAACTCCTGGTGAAATGTGCCTCAGAGAGGGTTTTCATCGCCTGGAAGTTACTCTCTCATGGTTGGAGGGTCATGACTCCTCCAATCTTTTTTGTTAAGTAGAGAACTTTCTTTTTTGTGGCGTATGACCCATTAGAGGTCTTTTATCCTCCGAAGAGGACTTGTGCTGCTGATGGTAGCTTTGGTTGTTCCTCTGTCCACTTGCTTATGCCTTTTCAGCGATCCTCTCTTTTTTTTTTCTTTTCAAGTTTTCATTCCCCTTTTCTCGCAAGTGGCTCGTTTAATCCAAGGAAGCGTACTTCATTGTCAGGCAAGTTCGTGAGAACGGGCACTAGCTTCCTAATTGGATGTTTGTTCGTTCAAACAATCTCAACTTATTAGCAAGGGCTCGTTTCTATCGAAATCATAAGCCGTTCAATTGAAGTATTTCCTATCTAGGATTTGAATTCGGGGCCTTTATGACTTGAAATTTGTTTGTTGAACGATGGTGAGAATCACTCGGTCTTATTATGCGCGAGTTTTATTTCCATTGTCTGCAAAAATTTAAATCGACATTTCAGCAATACATTTTATGTATTTTTATATCGAAAACAAAGCAAACATATAATAATAATAAGGAACACAAGATTTATAGTGGTTCGGCCATGAAATTGGGCCTACATCCACTTTATATTCTTTCATTATTTACTTGCATCAGTTTCACAATTGCTTCCAATTACAAGAATCATACACTCATAGTTCTTTTTACAATGTTTCAACAAAATTTTCAAGTAAAGTATGGACGCAAATGGTTGCTGTTCCATGCCCTTGGAATTTGATCTCCATCAACAGTGGTGAGCTTGAATGTGCCGTCAAGAAGCTTCTGACCTATTACATACGGTCCTTCCCAATTTGGCCCAAACACACCCGTCGCGGTCATAATTCTTTTCAGGACTAGATCTCCAATTTCAAAGCTACGTTGACGAACTTTGGAATTGAAATGCCTGGCTATCCTTTGCTGATGAGCTGCAATTCTGAGGTTAGCTTCATTTCTTTTTTCATCAAGGAGATCCAGCGCTTCAAGTTGTAGCTTTTCATTTTCTGCTTGATTGAAATGGATTCTTCTGGGTGAAGGGACCTCTGTTTCAACCGGGATCATTGCTTCCGATCCGTATGCTAACGAAAAAGGAGTATGCCCAGTTGCAGTTTTGTGAGTAGTTCTGTATGCCCATAGTGCAAGTGGTAGTTTATCGACCCAACCACCTTTTGCTCTTTCGAGTTGCTTTTTGATGGTTGATTTGATGATCTTGTTCACTGCTTCCACTTGCCCGTTTGCCTGCGGATGAGCTACTGCCGAAAAGCTTTTCTGGATTTTGAACCGTTTGCAAAAATCCTGGAATTCCTCGCTTTCAAACTGAGTACCATTGTCTGTGATTATTTTCTGAGGCACACCGTATCTGCAAATGATATTCTTGGTTACAAAGCTTATCATCTTCTTAGAAGTGATAGTAGCCAATGGTTCAGCTTCAGCCCATTTAGTAAAGTAGTCAACCGCAACAATAGCATATTTAATCCCTGACTTGGCAGTTGGTAGCGGCCCAATGAGATACATTCCCCAAATTGCAAACGGCCATGGACTGACCATCTGTGTGAGTTCGGTAGAAGGTGCTCTAGGAATTTTGGCAAATCTTTGGCATCTGTCACATTTTCGGGAGTAATCTGCGGCATCTCGATTAATTTCTGGCCAAAAATATCCGTATCGGAGAATTTTCTTTGCTAATGTTTGGCCACCTGAATGATCACCACATTCTCCTCCATGAACCTCAGCTAGGATTGTTTTGGACTCTTCCCTGGATACACATCGAAGTAAAGGCATTGAGAATCCCCGTCTGTACAATCGGCCATCCTGGATTACATAACGAGAGGCTTTCCTTAGTAGCTTTCGTCTTTCTATCGAATTTTCTGGCAGAGAACCTCTGAGTAGGTAGTCCAGTATTGGAGTCATCCATGATTCTTGTTCTTGAGATACATTCATAATCCAGTCTATATCCATCTCGTCTATACTCGGTGCTGAAAGGACTTCTACAGGGACCAATCCCAATAGTTGAGCTTCACCAGAACTTGAATACTTTGCGAGGGAATCTGCCTTCATATTCTCTTCCCGAGGAATGTGGCTTATTGAATAGTGATCGAGTTCACATAGGAGTTCCCAAGCCTTTGACAAGTAGGAAGGCAGGTTTCCACCTTTTGCTTGAAATTCCTTCTTGACTTGGCATACAATAAGCTGAGAATCACTGAAGATTTGTAATGCTCGAATGTTTAGCTCTTTAGCGATTTTCAGACCTGCAATAAGAGCTTCATATTCTGCTTCATTGTTTGTTGAAGGAAATTCCAATCTTAGTGCATAACATAATGATCGACCCTCAGGAGTTTCAAGTACCACTCCGGCTCCAGAACAGTAGTCATTTCTTGCGCCATCAACATACATCTTCCACTGGACTGGGGAATCGTTGATCGTTTCTTCCTCACCATTATCTTTCTCTGTGAATTCTGCAATGAAATCAGCTAAATCTTGTCCGTTGATTGCTTTTCGGGGGTGATAGGTGATGTCATATTGACTGAGTTCAATGTTCCATTTTAGAAGGCGACCCGAAGTTTCAGGGCGAAATAGGACTTGCTTTAAAGGTTGATCAGTGAGTACTTTGATAGGATGAGCTTGGAAATATTGCCTCAGTTTCCTTGATGCAACTAGTAGGCAATAGGCGAGTTTTTCCAACTTGGAGTAATTCAGCTCTGCCCCAGTGAGTCTTTTGCTGATATAGTAAACCCGGTGTTGAATCCTTTTGTCTTCCCGTATCAGCGCTGCACTTAGAGCATGAGATGATACTGCCAAATATATAAGAAGATCCTCACCATTGCCTGGCCTAGAAAGTATTGGAGGCGTTTCCATATGACGGATCAACTCATCGAAGGCCTTTTGGCATTCGGAAGTCCATTCAAAATTCTTCTTTCCTTTTTTCAAGGCGTCAAAGAATGGGATGCATTTATCAGTGGCTTTGGAAATGAACCGACTCAGGGCGGCGACCTTTCCGTTGAGACTCTGCAATTCCTTCTTTGTTCTAGGAGCTTTAACTTCTTTCAAGGCAGTAATTTGAGCTGGACTAGCCTCAATGCCCCTAGCACTGACGATGAAACCTAAAAACTTTCCGGACTCGACCCCAAATGTACATTTCAGAGGGTTAAGTTTCATTCTGTACTTCCGGAGGACTGCGAACATTTCTGCTAAGTGTTCAATGTGATCCGCTGCTTTCCTGGACTTCACTAACATGTCGTCGACGTAGACTTCCATAGTTTTGCCCAATTGCGGTTTGAACATAGCATTAACAAGTCTTTGGTAGGTTGCCCCTGCATTTTTCAATCCGAAGGGCATAACTCTGTAGCAATAAAGTCCAACATCTGTGATAAAGCTTGTATCCTCCTGATCCGGCTCGTGCATCATGATTTGGTTATAACCGGAGTAGGCATCCATGAAAGATAACAATTCATGTCCCGCAGTTCCGTCTACCAGTTGATCGATCCTGGGTAATGGGAAGCAATCTTTGGGGCAAGCTTTGTTTAGATCAGAAAAATCAATGCACACTCTCCATTTTCCATTAGCTTTCTTGACCAACACAGGATTTGAAACCCAATTCGGATATGTAGATTCTTTGATGAAGTTATTTTCCATGAGTCGATCAACTTCTTCTTTCAATGCTGCTGACCTTTCTGGACCTTGGGTTCTTCTTTTCTGTTTAACTGGCGTAAACTTTGGGTCAATATTCAGAGCGTGTACTGCAACTTCTGGGGATATTCCACACATATCGGCATGAGTCCAAGCAAAGACATCCAGATTTGCTTTCAGGAAAGATATCAAGATATTCTGAATTGACACATTAAGCTGTGAACCCACATTCAACACCTTATTTGGGTCCTTCGGGTCAACAGGTACCGGAACTGTCGTTTCCACCGGTACTACTATATTCTCCCCTGTACTGGCTTTTCTGGGATCCATTTCTTTCCGTGCCCCGCTGTGCTCGCCAGTGCAGGGTCCGCTCTGTAATTGCTACAAGGCTGGTTCCTTGATGCGGACTGGGGTTGCCGCATCCTTTCCCATTTCTCTTTTTCTTGACTCTCGCAGCTCTGTCAAGTAGCATTCTCGCGCAGCATTTTGATCCCCTTTTATAACTCCTACTCCATTGTCAGTAGGAAATTTAATAGTGAGGCACCACGGGGCTAGGATAGCTTTGAATGCTGCGAGTGTCGGACGGCCAAGAAAAGCATTATAAGCAGAATATTCATCGACGATCACAAAGGTTTGCTTTCGGACCACTTTCCTTTCTCCTTCCCCAAGCTCTACAAACAGATCGATGGTTCCTACTGGTTGCTTTGGCTCCCCAGTGAAGCCAACGATTTTCTGTGATGAGGCTTGCACATCGATCATAGGGATTTTCATCTGGTCAAATGTCTTTTTGAAGAGGATATTACATGATGCTCCGCAGTCAATGAGGACTCTTCTGACAATGGCTGGTCCAATACCAGCCGAGATGTCCAAGGGATCTAAAGTAGGAGCTTCAATACCTGTAGAATCTCTGGCTCTGAAAATAATATCATCGCTGAAAGTTTTCTGTTGTTTAAGGGGCGTAGTGTCTTCTAGAACAAAGACGTCTTCTTCGGCTGGAGCATATTTCAAAGCCCTGGAATATCTCTCCATCTCACCCCAACTCTTGCCAGCTGGGTGAGGTCCTCCGGAAATGACATTGATAACGGGCCTTCCAGATTCATGCCCCGTAGCTTTCTCACCTGCCCCAGGCTGATGAACAGGAGCCCGCTGCCCCTGACTCGACGATGCAGGATTGTTGCTATTCTTTTTCACGAATTGCTGCAACTTGTTTTCTCTTAGCAATTCTTCAATTAGATTTTTCAGCTGGCGGCATTCATCAGTTTCATGACCTGGCTGATTGTGGAAGCGGCAGAATTTCCCACTCTGTATGGCCTTTTTCCCGGTTCTCAAAGGGATAGGTTTAGGGAAATCGACGGACTCTTTAGTGGCAAGGTAGATGTGTTCCGGCGTATGTGATAATGGAGTATATTCTGATGGCTTGAAGAACCGGGGCTTCTTCAGATTACCCTGTTTCTTTCCATTATTATTCTCCCTTTTATGCCCCACCGACTCATTCTTGCGTGGAGCGACAGTGTTGTCTTCAGCTTTTTCCAACACTACCTTTACTGGCAAAGGACGACTTTCCAAGCGAATGAATTCGTCTGCTTTTTTGTAGAACTTCTCGAGAGAGGTTGGCTCTTTCATATTTAACCATTTCCCAAATTCGCTTGACTTATCAATAGCCCTCATTAGATAAGTCAAGATCATTCGTGGTTCAACATTGTCCACTTCCGCCAGCGCTATATTAAAGCGGTTCAAGAAAGATCTGATAGACTCACCAGGATTCTGCTCTAAACTGGACAATGACATGATATCCTTGGCCTTTGAAGCATAAAGTCTAAACTGCTCCTTGAATTTTCTGGTCAAGTCTGAAAACTGATCAATAGATCGGACTGGCAACTTGGTGAACCATAGTAGAGCCACACCTTCAAGGTATACGGGAAAATATCGGCACTTTATTTCATCAGAAGCTCTGGCACCTGTCATGTGCCAATCATATTTATATAAAAATTCATTCGGGTCACTTGTCCCTTTGTAAGCTGGGATAGTCGGAGGGACAAACTTCCTTGGAAATTCCGCCTTTAAGATTCTTTCAGTAAACGGAGTTTTGCTTGGGGCGAAACCCCATTCCTTCTCATCTTCAACCCTTTGCATACTTTCTTTCATGATCTGCCGGACCATTCCAAAAAGATATTCCTCATCATACCGAGTTCTAGATCCACCGGCCTCAGGTATTGCCTGCTCGAAGGGACTAGTAGGCCTTTCAGGAGCATTCCTTTCATTAACATCATGAATGTTGCCAGCATAGTTCCTTTCATTACCAGCCGGTTGATTGTTTGCCCCAAGTAAGTCGTTCAACTTATTCAGAATCAGAGCATTCTGGGCACTTTGAGCCTCTAGTTGTGCATTTTGGGCGTTTATCTGCTGGTTTAACCCTAGAATCACAGCATCCAACTCCGCTTTCGTAACTCCAACAGACGGAGTAGGTTGATTAGGCACAGGGGAAGCGGAGGTTCCCTCTTGAATGTTTCCAGATCTGATAGATCTACTTTTCCTCCCAGGAGCCATAATCTCAGATATACTTCTGGTTTTTAAGGAAATTCTTTCTTCAAATCTCTGTGAAGCAATGATGACAGTTGTCCTGAGTTCAATTCTCAGTGAAAGCACCAAAAATGTTAACGCTAAAATTTAAACGCTAACACCCCAGTGAGTAGATAACAGTTATGAAAGCACCACCCGTTGGTACGGGAACAAGATACAAGTAGAGAAATTGCAGAAAAGCAGTAAAAGACGACAGTTTTATAGTGGTTCGGCCTAAAATCGAGCCTACGTCCACTTTGATCTCTTTATTGCTGAACAAGTACAACTTATACAACTTTCTTCAATTACAATCCACTCTAGACTGTTAGTACAAACTTTGACGGAGAATTATCTTTCAAACTCATGATAAATGATGTGGATTCTCTCACTTGAATTTGATGTAATGTCTTCGATGTTTGGAGTGCTTGAAGTGTTGCTTGAGTCGAGAAAATGGCAGAGTTTTGGCGCTTCGAGAATGAACCAAAAGTCCTTTTGAATGTTGGAGGTGGCTGCCTATTTATAGTAGTTCTCAGAGTTTAGTCGCCCCCCCATGAGTCGTACGCGACTCATATTGCTCAATAGGTCGTTCGCGAGTCACGAGTCATCGAGTCATGAGATAAGTATCACCCCTTTACTCCTTTTTGCTTACGAGTACCGGTTCACACCGTATGAGAAGCGGCATCACTTTTTCTCCAAGTGTTAGGTCGCACGCGACTCATCGTGGTGAGGCATGAGTCGGCAACGACTCATAATAAGTCGTAGATCATGTCTTTGGGTTGTAGTTGAAGCATTTATCAGTACTTCATTGATGTCTCGCCAAGCGCTTCATACGATGAGTCGCTAAGCCGGTGTGCCATGAGTCGGTGGGCCACTGAGTCGTTGAACCACTTCACTCATGAGTCGCTAGAAGTATTGAGTCGCTAAGTTGCTTTACTGGTAAGTCGCTAGCTTATGATAACTCAATGAGTCCCATATCCCACGAGTCGTTCGCATCTTAACTCACTAGGTCGCAAAGCACTTTAAGTCGCTAAAGCCACTGAGTCGCTCCTTTTCATAAGTCGGTAACTATCATGAGTCGTAAGCTCCATGAGTCGCTCGGCGTTAACAGTAGGTTATGCAGGCCAAAGAAAATAAGAACTTGCAAAAGGAATATCATCTCAGCCAAGTAAAGGAGTGCAAAGCAAGTAAAAGAATAAAGTTTGTAAAGGAAGACAAATCAAATAAAATAAGAAAATTTGTACAAAGGCAATTGATGCCATATACTCTCAGCCGAGCTAAAGAAAAGTAGGCAAATAAAATATGTAGCCTGTAAGAAGTGATACATGTAAACAAAGAAAAGTAATACCAAAATCTCTAGCCACCCTAACATATCATATCAGCCATGCCTATGTTGTACAAACAACATCACCCTGTACAAGTAATACTTACAGTAAACCCATATACATCAACTTCTTTTATATATATATCAATCATCCTCATCAGTTCATCTCCTTCAAGCTAAAAGGTCTGAGGTAAACACCATTTCAAACATAAACAAATCTCAACTTAAATAATAGAATCAACTCGAGCCAGGGAATCAAGTAAAAGATTTCAACAAAAATAAAGCTGCTTTCAAAACATGCCTGTTCTGTGCTCTGTCTTCATTCTGCAAACAAGTGAGCAAAACATTCTTTTATTTGAATCTGAATCTGCTATGATATCTTTATGATATCTGCCTGAAGTTGCTCGTATAAATGTTAATATGCATGAATGTTTGTGTGTATATATCTTTGAATACATGCCTGAATGGTGTACTACTGCTTCTTCTCTGTTTTATGATACAGGGTGGAAACTAATAAGGAAATTTCAATTTCACTGCATATGATCATTTTTAGGTTTCGAGTTTAAAACCAAACTAGTTTGTTTTCACCTGAATGAATATTTAAAAATGGTTTCAAGCTTTATGGTGATATACAGTATTTAAAATTTTGATTTTTACAGGAGAACTCAAACTTATGATAATTTCGAATATGATGAATCATTGATTCAGGTATAAATCGTGGATTGTTGTTCGAAAACATGATTTTTAAAACAAAAATTTTGATTTTTCATTGAGTTTATCAACAGCAGTTTGTAGATAACAAAAAAATGAACTTTATCAAATTTCCAGCGATCAAAAGATAAATTGATGTTGGGATTTTGTATGAAGCAAGCCTAGAAATCAATGAAGTCAGGAAAATTGTTAAACGATTTTTCTATTGAAGGAGATGTTGGGTCGAACCAACTTTAGGGTTTTCGAACTGTTTTAGTCGAGTCTGGAAATGAGATCACGGCAGTGTCTCTGGTGGATCGAGTTCCACCAGACTATGGGAAACGAAGCAGGCGATTACGGCGGAGGTTCCAGTGGAGTTGCGAAGTTTCTGGCGTCGTGACGTGGCGGCGCGAGGCAATTTGGTTGATCGAGATGGGTTTCTGGTGCTCGAAATTGTTCGATTTCGTTTCCCAGGTCGATTCAAGGATTTAGGTAGTTAGGTTGTTTGAGTAGGTCATCAATGACCTATAGACGGCGGCGATGGTGATCAAGACGCCGGCGAACTCATGTGCACGTGCACGATAGGTCACGAGTGTCAGTGTTTGGGTTAGTTCTGGTTTTGGGGAAGAAGCAACGCGACTCGAAGTCGTACACGAGAAAATGAAGCTCGAGCTCGAAGTTGAACTCGAGTTATTTTGGCATGATACCGGGTCAATTTTTAACACTTAAACAAAAATTTGAAAATTTAGAAGGCTCGGGTAAGTTTGGGGAAAAACTCGAAGCACTCAGGCATTTTTCTCGGGTAGCTCTCGAAGTAAAGAGGTAGGCGACTCGAAGTAGTGTGCTGTCTTGAGTTTGTTAGTTCCAGGCATTTTAAAAACAGAGGCCTGTTCTTCTGTTTGAATTCAAGCCTGGGTTTGTTAAATTAAGTAAGACTTAAACTTAATTTTAAATCGAGATTTTAAAACCTGGACTAAAAGTGAAATTTAAATACAAGTTGAAATAAATTCAGTTTTAAATCTGAAGGTGTTTTAAACAAGTTTAAATTCAATTTAAATTTGGTTAAAGTTCTAAATGGTAAATTATTTTGAATCTTATATTCAAAATGTGATTTAAATTTAAATTTAAAAAGGGTAATGTTCTACACATTAATATTTATTTAATCATTAATAAAGAAATAAATAAATTACCTTAGAGATAATTAAGGTACTAAATGATTCAATTAAATAAGATAATTAAGGAATGATTTATTTATCGAATTTATAAATTAATGATTTAGATTAATTTATAATTAGAGATTAATTTAAATGTAATTAAGAAATTTTATTAGTTAATGAAGATAATTAACTAGGAATTATTAAGTAATTAAATTAATGTGATTAATTTTGATGATTTATTAGATTAAATTAATTAAGATAATCAATTGTAAATTGTTAATTACTTAATGAAAGAAATTAAGGGGTTAATTACTAATTGTAATTAAACTTGAATATTTTGATTAAATTAATGATTAAGATAAATTGGTAATTCATGATTTGTTATTATGAGATGATTGCTTAATGATAAGTAATTAAAGAGTAAATTTCTTGAAATAATGAATTAAGAAGTAAATTAATTATATAATTGGTTCAAGAGTCGATTTAATTAATATGATTGATTAAGAATAATTTAATTAATTAAAGTGTTTGATAAATTAATTTATATCAAATGATTTGAATTAAGAAACCAGAATGGGATGATAAATTCATAAGTAATTTTATTTTATTTACTTGGAAATAAATTGAATTGATTAGGATTAAAACAATTAATTAATCCTGCTTATAAATGATTATTAAACGCTTGACCTTACTTATGAATGATTGTATTGTATGAGATATCTTGAATTGATTGTCCTATCTGATCTGTGATATTTTGTTCTATGGATTGAGCTGTGTATGATTCATTCATTTATTTATATTTGTATATTATCTGTGAATGGACGATGAGCGTTATAGTTATATCGCTTATCAACTATATTCCTGTATTCTGATCTGTGATGATTGTATGTTGTTGCACTACTGTGTATAACCCCTGGACCACACCATACACACACAATTATGGATTTCACGAGGAAATCAGTTAAGTCACAGATTTTTAAAATAGTTTAAAATTTGAATTTTTAAATTCAAATGTTTTGGAATTGAAATTGGAATGGAAGTGAAAAGCTTTTGAAATGAAATTTCACAGATGGGAATTTATTTTGAATAACTGGATTAAGTGTTGAAATTTAAATACTTTAATTTAAATTTGAATGCAATATTCAAATTGAATTCTGTAATTTGAAATTAGGGATTAATGATATTATACTAGTCATTATGAGTTAAATCATTTTTAAAGTATTATTTTTGGAAATTGGAATTTAACCCAGAGATTTCAACTCGTATAAATGAATCAGATTTCCAAAATGAAAACTGTTGTTTTCAAATGATAAACACTTTTAGATAAGAACTGAGATTCCAGTTAATTAGGGGAATTTCAAGATTGAATAGAGAAATGATTTTTCCAAGTTATGAATGAATTCTTTTTGAAAGCTATGAATTAAATCTGTTTATTTTTAACAGATTTAAATTGATGATTTGTTTAAATCAAATTGAAATGAAATTGTTTTGAAGGTTATAAGTTAAATCTTTGATTTAAAGATTTAACGAGTTAATCAAATTGAAATGAAAATTGATTTGGAAAATCTATGAATGAATCTTTTATTTAAAAGATTAAAATGTGAAAATTGTTTAAACCGTTAAAGATTGTGAAAATGAATCTTTTTGTTTAAAGATTGAAAATGGTAATTTGTTAAGCCATTTGAAGAAAAGTTTTGGGTAATAAGTTGTGACTTAATTGAAATCCCATTATCCATTTGTTTTTGAAATATCGTGCTCACTATTCGGTTTAACCGGGAAAGGACCTTTGTGTCGTATAACCCATTCCGAATATGTGATTCGACGTTATGGATAGCATTTGAAGACCGGTGATGAAGACCGGGTATTTGCGAAAGCGATAGGATGACCTATCGATTGTTTCTGCACCGAGTCGCCCCGGTATAGAAACTCCCTAAGTGATGGGAAATCCGAACGGGATTGTGAATATCTGGATTGCAAGGACTTCTTTGTACGTGCCTTCGGTTCTGTTCGATCCCGGAACAGACTTGTATGGATGGTATGTCTGACATTACAAGTTGAGATATAAAGCCGATTTCTTTCAAATATATTTCTGTTGGTGGCGGAGAATTTATTCTCTTAGCTTAACACCCTTCCCTGAGACGTACGAGCTCAGAGGTTATGTAGTTGAAGGTTATCAGCGATGTATTCCCAATTTGGTAATGTGACATGCTAAGTGTTGCTGTGAAATGATCATTGTGTTGATTATTTGTGATAGGATCATTTGTTTGATCGTCTATCCTGGTGATCATTTCTATGATCATTTGTTGACCCAAAGCATGGCTTTTGTATAAAGTATGTTTTTGTGGGCGTGACTTCGTCGAGCCTCACACCCCGTGAATGGTCAAAACAGGAAAGAAGCAGCAAGGTTATGAGGGGTAGCGCCCTTTAGGATGTGTGCATTTCCTTCTGGAAAAGGGTGGTATCATGGTATGGAGCCCAGATACTTACTCATGTTGAAAACACTTTATGATTGTGTGAATTGATTACGAGATCTCGGATAAAGGTCCCAAAGGACCGGGGGATGGCATATTCGGTCAGTTGTTACTCAGTTAGGGGTAACCCGGCCTTGTGTTGGTAGAGATCCGGTTTGGTTCTCGGGGATGTCCCTCCAGAGGCATTCTCATATGGTAGCTATAGTAGGCATAATATAATGGTACCTATGCTGGCTAAGATTTATATTCTACTTTCGAAATATTTTTCTTACACTATGCACTAGTAATAATATCAAATGTTCTTTTTAATGCGTATCAAGCATCCTTGACTATCATAAGAAGAAATCTCCTCCAAGTCTGCGTTTGCATTGTGTGTGTGGCGGGAGGTCTTATGGTAGTCTCATTTTTAAAAAGCATTTCGAATTGACTTTAAAAATATTTCTTTGAATGTTTTAAAAGATAAACTGTTTTTGTTGCTCACACCAGTCCCACGACTGATCCGGAGTTTATTGTTTCTTTCCTAAACTCTGGGTGCTCATTATTTTCTACACGAGCAGTCTAGAGTTGGGTTTTTCAGATAGTTAGATATAGTGGATTATCTGGAGTTAGTTCAGTCTTTGAACCACACCAGTCTTGCTTAGCTTGGTGCATCGTTATTGGGAGTTCGAGCTATTGATGGATTGATTCTTGGAAATGGAGTTGCAGTTCTAGGAGTTCTCTTTTGAAGACTATCTCAGAGTTATTGTTCTGCTGCTAGATGTTATCTATTTTCTTTCCGCTGCTATTTTATTGTATCATGTCTCTGATGTATATTGATATCTATTGGATCATCGGTTGTATCAGATATTGTATCAAAGCTGTATATCAATGTATTATTCTTTTATTCCGCTGTGTTGTTTACTTAATGATTGTTATAAGCTCCGGCGAATCGGATTTGAACGTTCGAATCTATGGCATTCGAATACGATTTGAAGTATGGATGTCGATTTTTGAGCGAGCAAAATTCGAGTCGTTACATGTGGTATCAGAGCTAAGGGTTGAAACTTTAGCTCAGGAGTGTAACACATTAAGTAGCTCATTAGAGATAGGGTGAAGTATACCCTAGAATGAGTAATCCTTAAGATATCCGTTTTAACGCCTCAGTAAATTCTCTTACTATCTACTGATAGTAAGTATGAGTGCAAGAAGAAAACGAGATAGAGGACAGGGAAACACGACTATATTGGTCAACACCCTACAACAGTGGAAATAACTTTCTTATCAATCTCTTTTGATTCATCTTTTCAAATTCTTTTGATTACTTCGTGACAACTGCAAGAAGAAGTTTCGGTGCGTTGATGCCCTACGAATCGTTGTAGGAAATTTTTAATTCGTATCTTCATCGATTTCTTTTCAGTTTTTGATTTAAACTTTAATGAATTAGAAAATTTTGAATAAACTGGAAGTTTTAAAAATTGAGTTAAAATTGATTAATGGAATATGAAGGATAAATTGAATAGTATCGATAAAACGATTCGTTTATAACCAAATTTTGAAATTCTGTTGTAATTTCTTGGGTTAGTCGAAGTCCGAAGAGGGACAAATTGGTATATATTTTGAGATATTTCTCTATCTAGCTATCTCTGTGTTGTTTTCGTGCCTGCGAATTTCGAGGACGAAATCCTTTTAAGGGGGGAAGTCTGTAACGATCCTGAATTTTTATTTCATTTAAATTAATAATTAAATGAGATTTTTGAATTAAAAATTGTAAAATTGATTATAAAGGGCAGCGAGTTTCCCCGATTCAAATAGAAAATATATAAAGTCATATGGATTTGAAAATTTGTATATATGTGGATATATATGTATATATTGGATTTTAAATAAATTCTTAAATAAATGATTTTGAAAAATAAATAATATACTTTAGACACAAGTATAGAAATAAATAAATAAATTGATTTAAAAATTTATAAATGATGATAATTTGAGTTATATAAAAAAAAAATATATAATAAATACAAGACAATAAATAAGAAGTAAATAAAATATAAGATATAACAATATAAAGTAAATATATATATATATCTTAATCTCATATTAATAAATCAATACAAGATAATACAAATGGAGTAGGCTACAAAAGTAATAAGAGTAAAATAAAAAAAATAAAAATAGAAGTTCACTTATTTTGTAAAGTAAAATAATTATTTATTAAACTATGAATAAAAATAAGAACATTGATATATAAAACAAAAACAATAAGTATAAAACAAAACTAAAAAGAATAAGTATGTAGGCAATATAATATGTAGATAAAGTAAAATAAATATTTATTAAACATATAATTAACTCAAACAAAGTACATATAAGAAAATAGGCTGTAAACTGTACATATAACAAAGTACATATAATTAACTCAAATAAAATGGGAAGTAAGACAAAGCAATTAATGCAAGTGTAAGTAAGACAACAATATATATATATATATATATATTCAAGTTTGCAAAACAAAAGAAGTACAAGCTTATAAAATCAAACGAAAGATAAAATAAAGCAAGTAGCCTGTAATAGGTTATCCAGGCCAAAGAAAATAAGAACTTGCAAAAGGAATATCATCTCAGCCAAGTAAAGGAGTGCAAAGCAAGTAAAAGAATAAAGTTTGTAAAGGAAGACAAATCAAATAAAATAAGCAAATTTGTACAAAGGCAATTGATGCCATATACTCTCAGCCGAGCTAAAGAAAAGTAGGCAAATAAAATATGTAGCCTGTAAGAAGTGATACATGTAAACAAAGAAAAGTAATACCAAAATCTCTAGCCACCCTAACATATCATATTAGCCATGCCTATGTTGTACAAACAACATCACCCTGTACAAGTAATACTTACAGTAAACCCATATACATCAACTTCTTTTATATATATATCAATCATTCTCATCAGTTCATCTCCTTCAAGCTAAAAGGTCTGAAGTAAACACCATTTCAAACATAAACAAATCTCAACTTAAATAATAGAATCAACTCGAGCCAGGGAATCAAGTAAAAGATTTCAACAAAAATAAAGCTGCTTTCAAAACATGCCTGTTCTGTGCTCTGTCTTCATTCTGCAAACAAGTGAGCAAAACATTCTTTTATTTGAATCTGAATCTGCTATGATATCTTTATGATATCTGCCTGAAGTTGCTCGTATAAATGTTAATATGCATGAATGTTTGTGTGTATATATCTTTGAATACATGCCTGAATGGTGTACTACTGCTTCTTCTCTGTTTTATGATACAGGGTGGAAACTAATAAGGAAATTTCAATTTCACTGCATATGATCATTTTTAGGTTTCGAGTTTAAAACCAAACTAGTTTGTTTTCACCTGAATGAATATTTAAAAATGGTTTCAAGCTTTATGGTGATATACAATATTTAAAATTTTGATTTTTACAGGAGAACTCAAACTTATGATAATTTCGAATATGATGAATCATTGATTCAGGTATAAATCGTGAATTGTTGTTCGAAAACATGATTTTTAAATTTTTTTTTTGATTTTTCATTGAGTTTATCAACAGCAGTTTGTAGATAACAAAAAAATGAACTTTATCAAATTTCCAGCGATCAAAAGATAAATTGATGTTGGGATTTTGTATGAAGCAAGCCTAGAAATCAATGAAGTCAGGAAAATTGTTAAACGATTTTTCTATTGAAGGAGATGTTGGGTCGAACCAACTTTAGGGTTTTCGAACTGTTTTAGTCGAGTCTGGAAATGAGATCACGACAGTGTCTCTGGTGGATCGAGTTCCACCAGACTATGGGAAACGAAGCAGGCGATTACGGCGGAGGTTCCAGTGGAGTTGCGAAGTTTCTGGCGTCGTGACGTGGCGGCGCGAGGCAATTTGGTTGATCGAGATGGGTTTCTGGTGCTCGAAATTGTTCGATTTCGTTTCCCAGGTCGATTCAAGGATTTAGGTGGTTAGGTTGTTTGAGTAGGTCATCAATGACCTGTAGACGGCGGCGATGGTGATCAAGACGCCGGCGAACTCATGTGCACGTGCACGATAGGTCACGAGTGTCAGTGTTTGGGTTAGTTCTGGTTTTGGGGAAGAAGCAACGCGACTCGAAGTCGTACACGAGAAAATGAAGCTCGAGCTCGAAGTTGAACTTGAGTTATTTTGGCATGATACCGGGTCAATTTTTAACACTTAAACAAAAATTTGAAAATTTAGAAGGCTCGGGTAAGTTTGGGGAAAAACTCGAAGCACTCAGGCATTTTTCTCGGGTAGCTCTCGAAGTAAAGAGGTAGGCGACTCGAAGTAGTGTGCTGTCTTGAGTTTGTTAGTTCCAGGCATTTTAAAAATAGAGGCCTGTTCTTCTGTTTGAATTCAAGCCTGGGTTTGTTAAATTAAGTAAGACTTAAACTTAATTTTAAATCGAGATTTTAAAACCTGGACTAAAAGTGAAATTTAAATACAAGTTGAAATAAATTCAGTTTTAAATCTGAAGGTGTTTTAAACAAGTTTAAATTCAATTTAAATTTGGTTAAAGTTCTAAATGGTAAATTATTTTGAATCTTGTATTCAAAATGTGATTTAAATTTAAATTTAAAAAGGGTAATGTTCTACACATTAATATTTATTTAATCATTAATAAAGAAATAAATAAATTACCTTAGAGATAATTAAGGTATTAAATGATTCAATTAAATAAGATAATTAAGGAATGATTTATTTATCGAATTTATAAATTAATGATTTAGATTAATTTATAATTAGAGATTAATTTAAATGTAATTAAGAAATTTTATTAGTTAATGAAGATAATTAACTAGGAATTATTAAGTAATTAAATTAATGTGATTAATTTTGATGATTTATTAGATTAAATTAATTAAGATAATCAATTGTAAATTGTTAATTACTTAATGAAAGAAATTAATGGGTTAATTACTAATTGTAATTAAACTTGAATATTTTGATTAAATTAATGATAAAGATAAATTGGTAATTCATGATTTGTTATTATGAGATGATTGCTTAATGATAAGTAATTAAAGAGTAAATTTCTTGAAATAATGAATTAAGAAGTAAATTAATTATATAATTGGTTCAAGAGTCGATTTAATTAATATGATTGATTAAGAATAATTTAATTAATTAAAGTGTTTGATAAATTAATTTATATCAAATGATTTGAATTAAGAAACCAGAATGGGATGATAAATTCATAAGTAATTTAATTTTATTTACTTGGAAATAAATTGAATTGATTAGGATTAAAACAATTAATTAATCCTGCTTATAAATGATTATTAAATGCTTGACCTTACTTATGAATGATTGTATTGTATGAGATATCTTGAATTTATTGTCCTATCTGATCTGTGATATTTTGTTCTATGGATTGAGCTGTGTATGATTCATTCATTTATTTATATTTGTATATTATCTGTGAATGGACGATGAGCGTTATAGTTATATCGCTTATCAACTATATTCCTATATTCTGATCTGTGATGATTGTATGTTGTTGCACTACTGTGTATAACCCCTGGACCACACCATACACACACAATTATGGATTTCACGAGGAAATCGGTTAAGTCACAGATTTTTAAAATAGTTTAAAATTTGAATTTTTAAATTCAAATGTTTTGGAATTGAAATTGGAATGGAAGTGAAAAGCTTTTGAAATGGAATTTCAAAGATGGGAATTTATTTTGAATAACTGGATTAAGTGTTGAAATTTAAATACTTTAATTTAAATTTGAATGCAATATTCAAATTGAA
The DNA here is from genome assembly GCA_030765085.1 of Allium cepa. Lineage (NCBI taxonomy): Eukaryota > Viridiplantae > Streptophyta > Magnoliopsida > Asparagales > Amaryllidaceae > Allium > Allium cepa. Next base: position 747,146,970 of record CM060931.1, on the reverse strand, counting down.
TTCTGTAATTTGAAATTAGGGATTAATGATATTATACTAGTCATTATGAGTTAAATCATTTTTAAAGTATTATTTTTGGAAATTGGAATTTAACCCAAAGATTTCAACTCGTATAAATGAATCAGATTTCCAAAATGAAAACTGTTGTTTTCAAATGATAAACACTTTTAGATAAGAACTGAGATTCCAGTTAATTAGGGGAATTTCAAGATTGAATAGAGAAATGATTTTTCCAAGTTATGAATGAATTCTTTTTGAAAGCTATGAATTAAATCTGTTTATTTTTAACAGATTTAAATTGATGATTTGTTTAAATCAAATTGAAATGAAATTGTTTTGAAGGTTATAAGTTAAATCTTTGATTTAAAGATTTAACGAGTTAATCAAATTGAAATGAAAATTTATTTGGAAAATCTGTGAATGAATCTTTTATTTAAAAGATTAAAATGTGAAAATTGTTTAAACCGTTAAAGATTGTGAAAATGAATCTTTTTGTTTAAAGATTGAAAATGGTAATTTGTTAAGCCATTTGAAGAAAAGTTTTGGGTAATAAGTTGTGACTTAATTGAAATCCCATTATCCATTTGCTTTTGAAATATCGTGCTCACTATTCGGTTTAACCGGGAAAGGACCTTTGTGTCGTATAACCCATTCCGAATATGTGATTCGACGTTATGGATAGCATTTGAAGACCGGTGATGAAGACCGGGTATTTGCGAAAGCGATAGGATGACCTATCGATTGTTTCTGCACCGAGTCGCGCCGGTATAGAAACTCCCTAAGTGATGGGAAATCCGAACGGGATTGTGAATATCTGGATTGCAAGGACTTCTTTGTAAGTGCCTTCGGTTCTGTTTGATCCCGGAACAGACTTGTATGGATGGTATGTCTGACATTACAAGTTGAGATATAAAGCCGATTTCTTTCAAATATATTTCTGTTGGTGGCGGAGAATTTATTCTCTTAGCTTAACACCCTTCCCTGAGACGTACGAGCTCAGAGGTTATGTAGTTGAAGGTTATCAGCGATGTATTCCCAATTTGGTAATGTGACATGCTGAGTGTTGCTGTGAAATGATCATTGTGTTGATTATTTGTGATAGGATCATTTGTTTGATCGTCTATCCTGGTGATCATTTCTATGATCATTTGTTGACCCAAAGCATGGTTTTTGTATAAAGTATGTTTTTGTGGGCGTGACTTCGTCGAGCCTCACACCCCGTGAATGGTCAAAACAGGAAAGAAGCAGCAAGGTTATGAGGGGTAGCTCCCTTTAGGATGTGTGCATTTCCTTCTGGAAAAGTGTGGTATCATGGTATGGAGCCCAGATACTTATTCATGTTGAAAACACTTTATGATTGTGTGAATTGATTACGAGATCTCGGATAAAGGTCCCAAAGGACCGGGGGATGGCATATTCGGTCAGTTGTTACTCAGTTATTGGTAACCCGGCCTTGTGTTGGTAGAGATCCGGTTTGGTTCTCGGGGATGTCCATCCAGAGGCATTCTCATGTGGCAATGGGAAGTTCCTTGGCCTGATCATTCGTTGGAAATCCAAAGAAACAATACGAGACTTGTACGGTATTAGTTGTAGAACCTGCCATCTAATATGGTAGCTATAGTAGGCATAATATAATGGTACCTATGCTGGCTAAGATTTATATTCTACTTTCGAAATATTTTTCTTACACTATGCACTAGTAATAATATCAAATGTTCTTTTTAATGCGTATCAAGCATCCTTGACTATCATAAGAAGAAATCTCCTCCAAGTCTGCGTTTGCATTGTGTGTGTGGCGGGAGGTCTTATGGTAGTCTCATTTTTAAAAAAGCATTTCGAATTGACTTTAAAAATATTTCTTTGAATGTTTTAAAAGATAAACTGTTTTTGTTGCTCACACCAGTCCCACGACTGATCCAGAGTTTATTGTTTCTTTCCTAAACTCTGGGTGCTCATTATTTTCTACACGAGCAGTCTAGAGTTGGGTTTTTCAGATAGTTAGATATAGTGGATTATCTGGAGTTAGTTCAGTCTTTGAACCACACTAGTCTTGCTTAGCTTGGTGCATCGTTATTGGGAGTTCGAGCTATTGATGGATTGATTATTGGAAATGGAGTTGCAGTTCTAGGAGTTCTCTTTTGAAGACTATCTCAGAGTTATTGTTCTGCTGCTAGATGTTATCTATTTTCTTTCCGCTGCTATTTTATTTTATCATGTCTCTGATGTATATTGATATCTATTGGATCATCTGTTGTATCAGATATTGTATCAAAGCTGTATATCAATGTATTATTCTTTTATTCCGCTGTGTTGTTTGCTTAATGATTGTTATAAGCTCCGGCGAATCGGATTTGAACGTTCGAATCTATGGCATTCGAATACGATTTGAAGTATGGATGTCGATTTTTGAGCGGGCAAAATTTGAGTCGTTATAGTTAATATATTTACACATATTATAACTGCTTTAAATTTATGATTAGTTCCTTTAACATCATTTTATATTCTTAATTGTTCCATTACCTTTTTTCTCTATTTACCTCTGTTGATCTTTTTATAACTAAAATTTAAGTGTATAACATTTATTATAACCACTCAAATTTTATTTATAATTTTTTTCATATTGTATATTAATCCAATTACATATTCAACTTCTGTATAATTTAGGTAAGTTATATTGGAATGAAAATGTGTATTATACAAATAAAACTTTCCAATTTAATCATTTCAAGCATGAAAATTTATCCAAATCTTGAAATTATACTTAAAAACTGTCTTTCAAGATAAAATTTAGGAATTAAATTTCCGATAAATTCCAAGCTATTTAGAGATAAATAAATGCACATATACTATATGTATGTCCATTCAAATTTAAATCATATATTAGCATATGTTATAAATTCAGTCCTATTTTAGAAATTCAAATCAATTAAATTCCCCAAAACAAAACTGCAGCAAGACTACAGAACGGTCTCTTCACTTAGAAACTCGAAAACGAATGTCGATGATGCTGCAGTCATCACCGAAGTTATTTTCCAAAGACAAAGAGAGGAGCACTAATTTTAAACTTTAAAATTCTTTGGAAATAAATTTCTATTAGAAAATACTTTAAATAGTATATCCTTTAAAACTTTAAATACAAGGTTTGAAACCATCGGAAATTAAATTCTCAAATTCTTGTTTTAAATTCATTTTAAATTTCCAAATAAATTTATAACCATGTTTATAGTTCAAATATTTGTTTATGAAACAAGAGATAATGATATATAAAATCAAATATTATTTCTTAACAATCAATTCAACAAAATCTAGAAAAAGGTTTATAATATAGTTACAAAATTTATTTCATTACTAGATTTGAAAAAACATATTGTGTCAGTTTTCTCTGTTCAAGTGTTTTGGAAATCCTATCGATAGCGTTGATCAGACGAATCGATCGGAAACTCAAACCAACATCAACAATTCAAACAACACAATATATAAAACATTTTAAATATTAGTGTTACAAATACACTTCAAGAATGATTTGAAGATAAGTTAGAAACAAAGATGAAATGATTAAATAACAGAATAGGAAGATGGATAAGCTTATATAATTTGCGGGTAACCTTAACCGGGTCAAACGTGACTTAAAGAATAAGATCGATGTGGATTTCTGGGGTAAATCTGCATTCGGTCTCAAGAGATAGAGTTGGGAATTATAAGAGATACTAGCATCTAAACCGAGGATATAAAAATCTCTGGTGAATCGATGCTGTTGTAAAGGAGTTTCACCCCATTTACAAATCAATTTGAGATTGGCGAGACCGTCGACTCATTATAAAGATCATTCGAAGGGAAGTTATGGGATACTTCAGAATCAAAAGAAGACAAATAGTGAGGGACACGAATGGATTTTGGAGCCACAGGGAACATTTCAAAATTCAAAGGAATCGAGTCAAAAAGAAAGAGATTCAAAATTGAATGAAAGTGATTCTGTAAATACATATACCACACATGTATACATTAAATAAATAATCACAGATCACAGGCAGAGAGTAAATAATAATACAGCGGAAGTGAAAGAGATAGTAGTTCATGAAGCTACTATATATATAAGATCCATCAGAGTTAAACATGATACAATACAAGAGTAACAAGATACATCAGGTACAAATCAGAATACATTACTGGAATCACTGAATACAGAAAGCAAAATAGATGGATGGATCTTCAAGCAAAGCTCCAACTCCGAAGGTGAGTCTTGAATGCTGAATCACTCAGTCTGACTCGAGCATAAAGCAAAACACAAAAACACTCGAGTCAGGACATAAACACTTATTAATTGTAAATCAACTCAAGTGAACAGTAACCAAAATGCATCAGTAACTTAAAGGATGCTTGGGATCGCCCATCCTTTAAGGATCCGTTGAACTATTTACTATGTAGTAATATTTCGCTATTATAATAATGTCTAATAGTAAAAGAGACTTACTTTAAAATAGCGTTAAGGGGTTACTCATATAGCCCTTAACACGTAATAATGTCCTGATCAGGAGACTACAAGAAGATACTTCATAGTTACGACACAAATCAAACTCGTAGCAAGACTCGCTATGGTAGGTGACACAGCATACAAGACAATGTCAGGGTAGATATACCAATTACACATACGGGCTGGCGGTAACGTAGCAGCCACTACACCTACCTCGGAACACACTCTCAATCAAAATCAAAGGATGACCATCAAATTAACCACAAGTAAGAGTATAGTATCGAAGAAGTGTGTCCGACCAGAGGAGCTACCCCTTTCCGTCCGAGATCACTCCTGTTTTAGCCACCTTAAGCCAACTCATGAGAGTCGGGTCCACGTTCATACCTCAATAGGATAATCGCCACCATGCTACTTCATTCTGGAACCTCCACCGCGTACATGGCTGTTAAAGTGGTTTTTGGAGTTGGCAGAGAGTATGACAACTTCCGATCCCGGTCTCTTTAACAACCAATCGTTATTATAACGCCGTGGTCATTTCAAAATAGTTCACACTTCAAAAATCAAATCATTTCATTTCCAAACTATATTCCTTTCAAAATAGTTTTATACTTCGAAACCAAAACCATTCTTATTTCAAAACTATATTCAAATCAATACGATATCATTTCCATTCCAAACATATATTCACCTTCCAAAAATCATAATACTTACAAAGTTATAACTTTTTCGAAACCAAAATACTTGAAATCATTACACTTTGAAAATCATAAGATTTCGAAATCATACATTTGAAATCATGGTATCTTCCTTTTATTCTTTATATTTTACAAATTTATTCAATTAAACCCAAATTTTCATATTTCCAATTTAGTTCAATTCAAACCATTAGTTTCAATTCAATTCAGTTTCCCTACAAAACATTTCAAATCTTGTCAGTTTCAAATACAAATTTGGTCCACAAAATAAACTATTCAATTTTTAATATATTTCAAGCTTTAATATCCCACATTTCAAAACTAATTTTATAATTTCATGTCTTAAATTTAACTTCATTATTACTTAGTTTTGAAATATTCATTTCATAAATCCAATATCATTTAAATAAATTCAAATTACAAGTAAACCAAATATCCTTTCATACAATTATAAACTTCAAATATTCATTTATCAAAATCAAATATCGTTCCAAATTCACATTCTTTATCAAAATAAAGATTATGTCATTCAAAACCATTTCAAAATCATTTCCTTTTTAAATCCATTATAAATTCATTATCATTCTTTAATTCAAATATTCAATTTTAAATATCATTTTAAAATCAAATATGTCATTCATTTATTATTTAAAATATCATTAAAAAATACATTTCAAAATTTCATTCAAAAATTCATTTATCTCATTTCATTCCATTTAACACATAACCAAGTAAACCTTATTTATTTACAAATTTACTTAAATTCCTTTGAAATTCAAGTTTAAATACTAAATCATATTCAAAACTCCATAAATTTCATAAGTAATCAATTCCAAAAGTTAAATCATTTAACACTTTAAAATATAACTTAAACAATATTCAAATCTATAATATTTCAAAACATTATTAAATTATAGCAACGACAGCATTTATAAAGTGCTATCGTAGTTTATAGTTTTCAATTTATAAAAATCTAAATTTATCCATTTTAATAAATAAAATAAAGTTTTTAAATCAGGAAATTCAATTAAAATAATTAAAATATACAATTGAAATAATCACAAAATACATGGTTGTTACAAAAAGTAACGTAATTCACAAAAGCCTTGGATTTGAACTTTTGAAATCTAAATATAAAAGAATGCGATGCACGTTTATCAAATAGAACGCTAACAAACATACCATGAATCTAAAGAGTACCTTCCAAAACTGTCTTTCTTCTTCTGAGCTGTCGGCTTAGAAGCATCAGGTTTTAATGCATAAACCTTGCCATTTCCATCCTTAGCAGGCTCTTTGCACTTGTTCTTATAATGTTCTATTTGATCGTAGTTGATGCACCTGATATTCTTCTTCTTCATTGCTTCATTAGCCTTCCAAGTACGACACTCATTGGCAAAATGCCCTTTCTTGTCGCTTTTAAAACATACAATCTATCACTTTCCCTTCTTGGTTGCTCCACCCTTCTGAGCACTACAACAAAAAGTGTCTTTTAGAACGCCATTTAATAATGCTTTTTTCTAAAGCGTTATTGTTTACATTTTGTAACGACCCGTATTTTACGAGTCGATAAATCGTAGAATTTACAGGTTGTTAGTGTTGTTTGTGTTGCTTCTAGCTTGAGTCGTTTAGAAGTCAACCCGGGTACAAGTGATGAGTCGTGACCGACTCATAGGGGACCGACTCAAGGAGGGGTAGCGGTTTAAAGTGTTGGCCGAGATAAGGATGGACCGACTCAAGAAGTTAGGCGACTCATAGGATGACCGACTCATAGAGGGCCGAGATAAGAAGTGTGGCCGAGTCAACGAGTTACGACTCATAGGGTTTGCCGAGTTAAGGAGTTAACGGGTTAAGGGTGTAGCGACTTAAGGGGTTTAGGCTTAGGTCGTGGGTAATGAGTCGGCAGGGTTTTGAGTCGTAGGGCCTGATGAGTCGTGAGTCGGCATCATAGTTGAGTCGTGAGTGTGTATTGTTGAGTCGTCGTACGACTTAGGACTTGGGGAAAACGCGGCAGTGTCTTAGGTCGGAGGCTTTTAGGTCGTGACCGACTTATGTTGAGTCGGCACTGGTCTTGAGTCGTGAGTCGGTAGGTGTTGAGTCGGTTTGGGTTTGAGTCGTATGACCTTGTGCCTTGGTGTATTGAGTCGTTGGCTTGAGTCGGAAGGCTGTGCAGTTGAGTCGGCTGGGGTAGGTCGTCATGGCAATGAGTCGTGAACGACTCATGGTAAGTAGGCAGTGTTATGTTGAGTCGGTAAGGGCTGATAAGTCGGCAACGACTCATGATGAGTCGTGGACGACTCATAGGGACGACGACTCATGGTTGATCCAGCCTATAAATAGAGGGGTTTGGCTCACTTTTTGGCACCGGTTTTTGAAGCGACGAAGTGCTGCCATTTTGAAGACTCGACTACAACATTTCTTCATCTTCTTTTCTCCATTCCAATCTAATTCTAACATCCATCCAAGATCGAAGATCGAGATCGAAGATCCAAGTGCCAAAGTTGAAGATCTTCATCCGTTCGAGCTAGAATTCATCGATTGGAGCGAGATATTGCCGGATCAAACCTTGATCTTCGCTGTCCAGATCTGAAGTGTGTAGTTTTTGTAGTGTTTGGGTGATTTGGTGAGTGGTAGTTATCTCTCACGCGGATCCAAAGGAGTATATTGGATTGGTGGCATGTTTGGGTGTTAAAGTTAGAGATTTCATGCATTTTTCTTAGATCTAAGTCTAGATCCATGGTTTTTGAAGATGTTTACTTATGCAAGTTTTGTTTAATAAGCATTAGAGACAAAATCCCATGTTTTATAATTGATAGATCTATGCTAAAAACCATGATTTCACATATGTTGGACTTTTGCTCGTTTATTTACGAAATTCCCATTATAGTTGATATTGCTTAAATTGCTTAATAGATCTTGTTTGAATGATTGATTATTTGAATGTATGATTGATTTGATTGTTTCCAAGTTAGCTAGTAGTTGATTTGGAACAAGATGATGAAAGAGGATTCAAAAGCTATGGAAGAAGGCTCTTGAATGGTGAAAGCTGCTTAAGGCATATGTAGCGGATGTTGAAGCTCATATGTATAGATTGGATGATGTTGAGATGGGACTTTGCCATGATTTGATGAGGCAAACCATGTTGTTGAGTTGAGACTTTGCTTTGATGCGATGAAGCGAAGTATGATGTGAGTCTTGGCTTAATCCAAGCAGGGATCATTCCAAGCATGTTGATAACTTGAAGAGTAGTTCAAGTTGGTTGATAATGGATTGTTCAAGAGGTAGCTTGAGCTTGTATGAGGATAGTCGTCAAGAAGGATGGCTAGGAGGCTTGGATCTCGTCGTTGTTGAAGGTTCTAGCATGCTCAAAAGCAAGAGTACATGGGGCGCCCATAACGACTACAGGTAGGTAGTCGGGACACCCAAAAGACTACAGGTAGGTAGTTGAGTACTCTGGGCAAAGTAGATAAGTCCTAGGCACAAGGCAGTGTGCGGAGTTATGGTTAGAACCGGGGTTACCATTAGCCCTTGACAGATGGTCATTCAACTAACGGTGAAATCGAGGCAAGGATAACAGTGATAGCCAGAGTCATGGATGTTTGGTTGTATTATCATTCGGCTTCGAGAGCGGTGTTTTCTGGGTGCTTATCTGATCTTGGTTTAGGCCTTGGGGGTTTGTATTTGGAAAACATCGTCCTTGACTCGAGTGGTATTTGCTTTACCTTAATTGTCTATGTTGTTATGCTTGCTTCTCCTTAGTGTATGTCTGGGGCTATCACTGTAGAAAGAGGTGGAGTGGGATGGTTTGGTTCCTATTCCTTTTATCCTTTATGCTCTTTTGGTATGCTTGATAGTTGATTTACTGCTCACTAAGACTTTGTCTGACTCAAGGTTTTATGTCTCCTCTTATTACCTTGGGCTGTTCATCCATGTTGGGATGGGCAGACTAGGTAGCAGGTGACAGGTGCTGTGCTAGGAGTTCTACGATGAAGATGACGAAGACGAGCAGGAGGCTTTGCATATTAGTTTTCTTACTATATGTACTGGGTATCCGCTGCTGTATTTGGTTGAGTGATTTGTAGTGAGGCTTTCATGTATGGATTTGAGTAGATGATTGTATAAAACTACTGTGATGCTTATATGATGATGTTCTGTTCTATGGAGCTTCACTATATTATATTTCTCTATTGTATTTTATCCATGCGCTGTGAGTTGTACGATAGAGATTCTTTTGTTTTGTTTTACCCTGACTATCGTCCATGGCTGCCTGGCACGCCTTTCAGCGCATTATTTCCTTGTTTTGGTGCGGGAGTCATGGGCGGTCGTCACATTTGGTATCAGAGCTTTGGTTAATCGATTTTAGCCAACGCTCGCTGATGTAACTACGTAAGAGAGACGTAATTGTAATTTGATGGATGATTACTATATATAATATAGTAGTTTAGAAGGGTTTGAACTCCTTATGCAGTTGTTTCTTAAGGTGTTCTAATCATTCTTATTTACAGATATTAAGGATGAGTCGAAGTGAGAGACAAGCTGCGAGGGGTAGCCGTGATGCTAGGGAAGCTGTTGATTATGCTCCTATGTTTGAGGCCATGATGACTTCAATCATGAGGAGAATACCAGCTTCAGGATCATCTGTGGATGTGGGAGTTCAAGTCCAAGCTCCGAGACCGGTGGATTTTGCCAAGCTTTGCAAGGATTATACTGCTCTTGGAGGGAAAGTTTTCTTGGGGACGGAGTCGACTATTGAGGTGCAGAGATGGATTGATGCTTGCAAAAGAATCTTTGGTGACTTAGGGATTGAGGATGCAACTAAGAGGAAGCTTGCATCGAGACAGCTTCAGGGAAGAGCTGCTGATTGGTGGAATTCTATCACCATCGATACTCCAGAAGAAGAGATTACTTGGGAGCAATTCCAAGTTAGATTTGAAGCTAAGTTCATCTCTACTTCCCAGAAATCTGTCTTGTTTAAGAGGTTTGTGGAGCTCAAGCAAGGGGGAAGGCCTGTTCTTGAGTACATTTCTGAGTTTGAAGCTTTGTCTAAGTATGCCAGATCGTATATTGATTCTCCCTACCAGAAGAATGAAAAGTTTGTGACTGGTCTGGATGCTTATCTTGGGAGGCAGTTAGTGGATCATCTGGACGATCCATTTGAGAAGCTTGTGGAAAAAGCTCTTAGGCATGAGAGTTTGTTTCCTAGGGAAAGTTCTGTCGTTTCTGTAACCAGGGAAGGATCTAAACCACAGCAGAGTGGCAATAAGAAGAGGAAACAACAGCAACAGAGGGGTAGGGATGGCCAGAAGAAGCCGAAGAGTGAAGTGACTTGCTATAACTGCCAGCAGAAGGGCCATCTTTACAAAGATTGTAAGAATCCCAAAGTGCCGGGAAAGTGTTACAACTGTGATAAGCTGGGACATATCAAGAAGGATTGTCCAGAACCGAGGAAAGATAGGCAGGTTGTGCAAGCCTATGCTTTGGGGGCTGTTCCATCGTCTTCGAAAGCTCCTACTGCTGAAGAGAAGGGGAAGAGTGTGGTTGTTCAAGGTACTCTTTCTATTTGTGGTGTTCCAGTTAGAGTGTTGTTTGATACTGGAGCGTCGCATTCTTTTGTTTGTGATGATTTGGTAAGCCGGTTAGGTATGAAACCGGATATTGTTGATAGGCCATTGGTTGTGACTAATCCAGTGGGGGGTTCGTCATGTTTGTGTATGATATGCCGTGGTCTAGTTGTGTCGAGTCATGATTGCTCGTTTGTTTGTGATTGCTTTGTTCTGAACTTTGCGGGGTTCGGAATTATTTTGGGTATGGACTGGCTTAGGAAGTATGCGGCTAGGATTGATTGTGAGAGGCTTGAGGTGACAGTCGGGAATGTGGAAGGGCGAAAGGTTGTGATACGATGTAAGCATGAAGAAGGCGTCTTCATGAGCTTCATGTATTCGCTAGTTGTTCCACGGGATGGACTGTCATCGGTGCCTATTGTGAATGAGTTTGAGAATGTCTTTGAGGAAGTCAAAGGGTTGCCGCCGCATAGGGAGATCGAGTTTCGTATCGATCTAGTTGAGGGAGCCAGACCTGTTGTGATGCCTCTTAGGCGGATGGCACCGAGGGAGCAGCAAGAGCTGAAGGTGCAAGTTGATGACCTTTTGCAGAAAGGATTCATTCGGAGAAGTGTGTCCGAATGGGGTGCGCCAGTTGTGTTCGCAACCAAAGCGGATGGATCGTTGAGGTTGTGTGTGGATTATCGTGAGCTGAATAAGGTGACTAAGAAGAACAAGTATCCATTGCCGAGAATAGATGACTTGTTTGATCAGCTTCACGAGGCTAAGGTGTTTTCTCAGATGGATTTGGCAACGGGATTTCACCAGTTGAGAGTGGCGAAGGATAGTGTGCCGAAGACTGCTTTCAGGACACCATCCGGGTTTTATGAGTGGCTGGTAATGCCGTTTGGGTTGACTAACGCGCCAGCATATTTTGTGGATCTTATGAATAGAGTGTTCAGAGATCAGTTGAATAAGTTCGTGCTTGTGTTCGTGGATGATATTTTGGTTTATTCCAGAACTGAGGAAGAGCACAAGACGCACTTGAGGATTGTTTTAGGAATCTTACGGAAACATCAGCTGAAGGCTAAGTTTTCGAAGTGTCACTTCTGGAAGAATGAAGTGAGGTTCTTAGGTCATGTTATTTCTGGAAATGGAATAGCGGTTGATCCCGCTAAGGTGGCAGCGATCCAGGATTGGGTTAGGCCTAAGAATGCATCTGATGTGAGAAGTTTTCTTGGATTAGCAGGATATTATCGTCGGTTTATCAAAGACTTTTCCAAGATAGCTGCACCGTTGACAGGATTGACGAAGAAGAACCAAGTGTTCAGATGGGATGATAAGTGTGAGCAAGCTTTCGTAATCCTGAAAGAGCGACTGACGAGCGCTCCTGTTTTGACTATTCCAAGTGGGAATGATGAGATGGTGGTTTACACCGATGCATGTGGCACTGGACTAGGAGCGGTGCTAATGCAGAAGCATAAAGTTGTTGCGTATGCTAGTCGACAACTAAAGCCGCATGAAAGGAATTATCCGACTCATGATTTGGAGTTAGCGGCGATTGTGTTTGCTTTGAAGATGTGGAGACACTATCTATTGGGAGTTAGATTCGAGCTGTTTACAGATCATAAGTCGTTGAAGTATCTGTTTTCCCAAAAGGATTTGAATCTTCGACAGCAAAGGTGGCTAGAGTTCTTAGCATCGTATGATTTTGGTATAGCCTATACTCCAGGGAAAGGTAACGCAGTGGCTGATGCGTTAAGTCGAAGACATGCAGGATTGGGAGCCATGTTTTCGGAATGGAAGAGTCTTGAGTATTTGGCTGGATTTGACTTCAGGCCTAGATGTGAATTGGAACCTAAGATGTTGGCAAACTTATCGATAAGGCCTACTCTTGTGGAAAGGGTTGGCGAGAGCCAAAAGGGAGATGATAAGCTTGTCAAGATTATCTGTGATTTGGAATCTGGATTGGACCCGGAGAAGGATAAGGGATTCGAGGTCGATCGAGAGGGTTGGCTTCGAAAGCAAGGGCGACTAGTTGTTCCCGATGTAGATGGATTGAGAGATGAAGTTCTGAGGGAGAGTCATCACTCGAAGTTGACAATTCATCCAGGTGGAAATAAGATGTATCGGGATATGAAGAGAACCTACTACTGGGAAGGTATGAAGAAGGATGTTGGAAATTTTATTTCCAAGTGTATGAATTGCCAGTTGGTGAAAGCTGAGCAGAAGAAGCCCAGTGGATTGCTTCAGCCATTAGAGGTTCCTACATGGAAGTGGGAGCAAGTGTCGATGGACTTTATCGATGGTCTACCTAGGACAAGAGCAGGGAATGAAGGGATTTGGGTCATAGTAGATCGTTTGACCAAGAGTGCAAGGTTCATTCCTGTTCGATCGACTAGGACTGCATCGAAGTTGGCTGAATTATATGTGAAGTGGATAGTTCGTTTCCATGGTGTTCCGAAGAGTATAGTGAGCGATCGAGATCCATTGTTCACTAGTAGATTTTGGAAGAGCTTCCAGGAAGTTTTGGGAACTGAGTTGTGTTTGAGTACAGCTTATCACCCTCAAACAGATGGTCAGACTGAGAGAGTCAACCGAGTTTTGGAAGATCTTCTTAGAGCATGTGTTTTGGACTTCGGAGGATCATGGGAAGATCACCTTCATTTGGTGGAGTTTGCTTATAATAACAGTTATCAGTCGAGTATTGGTATGGCACCATATGAGGCATTATATGGAAGACCGTGTAACTCTCCGACATGTTGGTTGGAAACTGGAGAAAAGCTGATACTTGGGCCAGAGATGATTCGACAGACTTCAGATTGTATAGAGATCATTCGGCAACGAATGAAGGCAGCCCAAGATCGTCAGAAAAGTTATGCCGATAATCGTCGTAAGGATTTGGAATTCGACGTAGGTGATATGGTTTTTGTGAAGATTTCTCCTCTGAAGAGTGTCATTAGATTCGGGAAGAAAGGAAAGTTAACTCCGAGATTTGTTGGACCATTCCCGATTATCGAGCGTATTGGAAAGCTCGCTTATAGATTGGAGTTACCGGAAAAGATGGCGGGTGTGCACAGTGTTTTTCATGTATCTTATCTACGGAAGTATATGCACGACCCAACTACGGTGGTTTCTGCTGATAGCTGTGAAGACTTGGAGGTTGATCCAGTTGTTTCGAGACCTCGTAAGCCGCTTCGTATTGTTGAAACCGATACGAAACAGCTTAGGAGGAAGACGATTACGTTGCTCAAGGTACAATGGAGTGATGATGTTAACGACTGTACGTGGGAGGAGGAAGAGAGGATGAAGGCAGCTCATCCCGGACTCTTCGAGGTATGGCCCTAAAGTGTCGTGACATCTCATGAATTTGTAGCTTGTTCTAAGTCATAGAATTCTGCATGCTAGGTTAGAATTGGATGCATGGTTTGTTGATTGCTATGGATGGTAGGCATGCGGAATAATTGTGATTGCTGTTGTTTGCTTGGAATTTCGAGGGCGAAATTCCTAAGGGGGAGAGAATGTAACGACCCGTATTTTACGAGTCGATAAATCGTAGAATTTACAGGTTGTTAGTGTTGTTTGTGTTGCTTCTAGCTTGAGTCGTTTAGAAGTCAACCCGGGTACAAGTGATGAGTCGTGACCGACTCATAGGGGACCGACTCAAGGAGGGGTAGCGGTTTAAAGTGTTGGCCGAGATAAGGATGGACCGACTCAAGAAGTTAGGCGACTCATAGGATGACCGACTCATAGAGGGCCGAGATAAGAAGTGTGGCCGAGTCAACGAGTTACGACTCATAGGGTTTGCCGAGTTAAGGAGTTAACGGGTTAAGGGTGTAGCGACTTAAGGGGTTTAGGCTTAGGTCGTGGGTAATGAGTCGGCAGGGTTTTGAGTCGTAGGGCCTGATGAGTCGTGAGTCGGCATCATAGTTGAGTCGTGAGTGTGTATTGTTGAGTCGTCGTACGACTTAGGACTTGGGGAAAACGCGGCAGTGTCTTAGGTCGGAGGCTTTTAGGTCGTGACCGACTTATGTTGAGTCGGCACTGGTCTTGAGTCGTGAGTCGGTAGGTGTTGAGTCGGTTTGGGTTTGAGTCGTATGACCTTGTGCCTTGGTGTATTGAGTCGTTGGCTTGAGTCGGAAGGCTGTGCAGTTGAGTCGGCTGGGGTAGGTCGTCATGGCAATGAGTCGTGAACGACTCATGGTAAGTAGGCAGTGTTATGTTGAGTCGGTAAGGGCTGATAAGTCGGCAACGACTCATGATGAGTCGTGGACGACTCATAGGGACGACGACTCATGGTTGATCCAGCCTATAAATAGAGGGGTTTGGCTCACTTTTTGGCACCGGTTTTTGAAGCGACGAAGTGCTGCCATTTTGAAGACTCGACTACAACATTTCTTCATCTTCTTTTCTCCATTCCAATCTAATTCTAACATCCATCCAAGATCGAAGATCGAGATCGAAGATCCAAGTGCCAAAGTTGAAGATCTTCATCCGTTCGAGCTAGAATTCATCGATTGGAGCGAGATATTGCCGGATCAAACCTTGATCTTCGCTGTCCAGATCTGAAGTGTGTAGTTTTTGTAGTGTTTGGGTGATTTGGTGAGTGGTAGTTATCTCTCACGCGGATCCAAAGGAGTATATTGGATTGGTGGCATGTTTGGGTGTTAAAGTTAGAGATTTCATGCATTTTTCTTAGATCTAAGTCTAGATCCATGGTTTTTGAAGATGTTTACTTATGCAAGTTTTGTTTAATAAGCATTAGAGACAAAATCCCATGTTTTATAATTGATAGATCTATGCTAAAAACCATGATTTCACATATGTTGGACTTTTGCTCGTTTATTTACGAAATTCCCATTATAGTTGATATTGCTTAAATTGCTTAATAGATCTTGTTTGAATGATTGATTATTTGAATGTATGATTGATTTGATTGTTTCCAAGTTAGCTAGTAGTTGATTTGGAACAAGATGATGAAAGAGGATTCAAAAGCTATGGAAGAAGGCTCTTGAATGGTGAAAGCTGCTTAAGGCATATGTAGCGGATGTTGAAGCTCATATGTATAGATTGGATGATGTTGAGATGGGACTTTGCCATGATTTGATGAGGCAAACCATGTTGTTGAGTTGAGACTTTGCTTTGATGCGATGAAGCGAAGTATGATGTGAGTCTTGGCTTAATCCAAGCAGGGATCATTCCAAGCATGTTGATAACTTGAAGAGTAGTTCAAGTTGGTTGATAATGGATTGTTCAAGAGGTAGCTTGAGCTTGTATGAGGATAGTCGTCAAGAAGGATGGCTAGGAGGCTTGGATCTCGTCGTTGTTGAAGGTTCTAGCATGCTCAAAAGCAAGAGTACATGGGGCGCCCATAACGACTACAGGTAGGTAGTCGGGACACCCAAAAGACTACAGGTAGGTAGTTGAGTACTCTGGGCAAAGTAGATAAGTCCTAGGCACAAGGCAGTGTGCGGAGTTATGGTTAGAACCGGGGTTACCATTAGCCCTTGACAGATGGTCATTCAACTAACGGTGAAATCGAGGCAAGGATAACAGTGATAGCCAGAGTCATGGATGTTTGGTTGTATTATCATTCGGCTTCGAGAGCGGTGTTTTCTGGGTGCTTATCTGATCTTGGTTTAGGCCTTGGGGGTTTGTATTTGGAAAACATCGTCCTTGACTCGAGTGGTATTTGCTTTACCTTAATTGTCTATGTTGTTATGCTTGCTTCTCCTTAGTGTATGTCTGGGGCTATCACTGTAGAAAGAGGTGGAGTGGGATGGTTTGGTTCCTATTCCTTTTATCCTTTATGCTCTTTTGGTATGCTTGATAGTTGATTTACTGCTCACTAAGACTTTGTCTGACTCAAGGTTTTATGTCTCCTCTTATTACCTTGGGCTGTTCATCCATGTTGGGATGGGCAGACTAGGTAGCAGGTGACAGGTGCTGTGCTAGGAGTTCTACGATGAAGATGACGAAGACGAGCAGGAGGCTTTGCATATTAGTTTTCTTACTATATGTACTGGGTATCCGCTGCTGTATTTGGTTGAGTGATTTGTAGTGAGGCTTTCATGTATGGATTTGAGTAGATGATTGTATAAAACTACTGTGATGCTTATATGATGATGTTCTGTTCTATGGAGCTTCACTATATTATATTTCTCTATTGTATTTTATCCATGCGCTGTGAGTTGTACGATAGAGATTCTTTTGTTTTGTTTTACCCTGACTATCGTCCATGGCTGCCTGGCACGCCTTTCAGCGCATTATTTCCTTGTTTTGGTGCGGGAGTCATGGGCGGTCGTCACACATTTAATCATCTGTTTTTTAACCCATTTTGTTTTGTATCCACTGTGTAACGCTTTTGGCTCTGAAATTTTCGTCTGCCCTCCAGAAAAACAAATAACAGTTTCATCTCCCTTCCTAAAAAACTTAACCATTTTCATATCCCTCCCAAAATAGCGCTGTCAATTTTCGTCTGTAACGAAATAACCCTAATCAAAATTGTTCGCTCCATCTCAGATCTTCATAGCCGTTCTCCTCCACTTCAATAGTTCACTCCTCAGTAGTCAAGTCGATCGCGTCTGGAACCCTAATCGCCGATCTTCGATTTCGTCGTCACTGAAGAAGAAGAGTTGGAGAAAGCGGAGAAGGAAAAGGACGAATCCAAGGAAGATAACGTTGCTATTATTGAGGTTGTTTTGGTAGCAGAGGAGAAAGAAGAAGCTTAGCTTTTATGATAATTTACTTCTTATTGTTATATTCTTAATTGGATAGTATAGCAATTCTTTGAGAGATTGGGTATTATTACTTGTGATGTTTATGTGCTTGGGATGGTAGAGCATAATTTAGGGATTTTGCAATGTACACTTGGTCATATTACTGATTTTTGTAAGAACAAGAATAACCACTTTTTACAATATAAGGTGAAATATTGTTTGAAATTCTATGTGATGTTTACCAACATCACCTTATTGATAATTAGTTGTGTTATGGTTGAATTGGTTACGATCATGATAAGTGGATTCTGGATTGTAAAAGATCATTCCCGATGCAAGATTATTTTATTTCATTTTGGAAATTATTTCATATTTTTATTATGGTGATCTGAACATTTCTCAATTTTTTTGCTATAGAGTTTTACCTCGAGCACATCGTAATCTTATTAGCAATTGATGTGTGACATATGTCAATATTTATGTTATTTAAAAAAATGGTAAAACCAATAAAGTAGGCACCTCATAACTTGCTGATTTTGTTTTATTTTGTGAACCAAACTAGTTCTGCAATTTAGGCCACAAAATTTATTTTCATAAATTTAAAATCATTGAGGGTTTGTTATTTGGATTTCAACTATCCTTGTTTCACTAAATGGGGTAATCTGAATCCTCATATATTTCAAGAAGGCCTTAGTTCAGATTTGGACTGAAGAAGTTTTGATTTCATAATAATTTGGATTTGCAACAAGCTCTGTCCCAATAGCCATGTTGGTTCCATTTTGGAAATTAGTGTATCTCAAGTGCTTGTGATAAAAAGTGCTTTCGTAATATATAAGTCCGATTTCATAATACCTGTGTTCTACAACATACGGTTGATTAAGTGTGATACTCGACTGAATGATAGTTGAAGCTGAATCAAAGTTTGTCCACAGGCCGTCTGTAACCACTTGTTCTGTCATTGAATGTCCAATGACTATGTCGTGTGTATTAGGAAAAATATTTGAACATACGCAATTAGAATCACAACTTCTTAGCTCGTGTCTACTTATAAATAGGTAAACATGATATTTTTATCAAAGATGAATGGTAATATATGCTGATTGATTTTTCATCTAAGTGTGTTTGCATGTAAGATGTCCACTGACAACTATCCATGCTGTAAAATATCTTTTTACGAAGAAGTGTACATGTCATAGTGAATTCTAAACTGATTCACAAGCCACAAACAAAATCAAATGTAAAGATTATCTTACTGATGTCGTTTTGTTTTGTTTTGTTTTGTTTTGTTTTGTTTTGTTTTTATTTTTGAAAAAAAAAGAACAAAGCATCAAATAAGATTATGAGTGAAATCCCCTCATGTTGTAGCTTTATGCCCCTCTAATACACATTGCTGATATCCTTCAATATTACACTATGTATTGATATATCTGAAAGGCACATTCTTTATTTTTATTTTATTTTATATAAAATGTATCCAAACTAATGCATTATATCAGTTTGCTTGTTTTAACTATGCAGGTAAATGAAAATTTATTTTCATGCTTTATGTTGATCGAGTAAAGGATTAGGAAGGAGAGGGTGAAAGTTGACTTCAGAAATTAAGGTATAATTCTACCTCAGTGCTTTCACTATATTAGCTACTTTTGATAGCCTATTAAAAACTTAAAATTGTTATTTACTGTGATGTTTTTACCATTTACTATGATATTTATAAAATCCGGGTTTAATTAACATTCCATTAGTTTTACGATCCATGTTGATCTGATAGTTTACTGTGAACTGTAAAGTAGTTTTAAATTTTGGAAAGATTAAAATATTTGTAGTTTTAAATTTTTATACTTCTAAAAAAAATTGAACTTGGAAATTTTGTAGTTCAGCAATTTTAAAATTCACTAAGTAATTTTTTTTTCCACATATCATATGAACTGTCCTTAAGCTTACTGTTTAATGCTTGCTACCTTCTACAACATTGATTTGAATTTGCTTGCTTCAGCATAAATTAAACGTAAATTTAATTCGTCTAAAATCTGAAATACTGAGAAAATAGTGGGAAAATCTGAAAGCCATATTGTTGCTCTTTTAAACCTGCATTTTGAGTTTAGTTCATTAAAATGAGTTCTTAATTTTTCTAAAATTAGTAGTTTTTGTTTAACTTAATTGTTGGGTGGTCCATTATCTTAATCCTACGATGGGACTTGCTAAGAAGTTAGTAAAGTTTACCCTGGCCATGATCCTGTTGAGTTGCTAAGATTAGTTTTTTCTTCTTTTTCCAAATCACTATTTTATATTTATAGCATTATGAGGAAGTGGTTGTTTGTTTGATGTTCAACAGATACTGATAAAATAAAGGATATACATCATGTTGTGGCCATTTGTTAGCTATCAAGGAATATATTTTGACAAGAAAAAAGATTACACTACTCATTAATTCAAAACTGGGCATTTGCTTGTTGAATTCGTGAACTAGGATTACTTTAGAAAATGATATTATGAGGTACAAACAATTAGCCAGTCTTTGTTTCAATATAAAATTCTAGTAAAAGTCAATCAATTCGAATTCGATTAAGGGATTCTCGCATTCGTGCTGGTCGCTAGTTTTGGGTTGTTGAGATGATTCGGCTGTTATTGGGGGTCGAGGCGATTTCAAGGAAGAAAGAAAGTTGATTTACCGATGAATGGGCAGTGGAACAAAGAAGGAAGAAGCAAGGCAGTGGTGGTTGAAAGCAGGGAGGATGGTGACTAGTAGGGTTGTTGTAGGTGTTGGTGAATGGCAGAGTTTTCTAGAGTTAAGTGGTGATGGATGTTTTACGTTGAGGCAGTGCTGCTTGTAAGGTATGTATGCATCGTTGTATTTGAATATGACAAAGGCGTATGTTGGTGCAATGGATTGCTTGCAGACGTATATGTTGCAGTGGTCGGTAGAGGTGAGCAGCACTGTATATCTGATTCCTGGTTGTTGAACTTGCAGTGATGAATTTGCAATTCGAGGAGATGGTTCAGATGGAAATGGTGAGGAGCTGTTGGCTTGGTGGTTGGAAGTGCATAGGGAAGTGATGAAGCAGTCCGGTGATGGTGAAGGTAGTGATTGGTGATTGACTGGTGATGGTGTATGTTGTTGTAATGGTGAAGTTTGCAGTAGTGCGTGAAGCATGGAAGTAAGTATGCAGTTTTGAGGTAGTGATGGGTTTTGTAGCAAGTATAAGTGGATGTAGCAGTAGTACGTGCATAGTTGTTTGAAGTTTGGTTGTTGAAGTTGGTGAACTTATGGATGGGATGGTGACTGGTAGGAGGATGCACTGGTTGTATGTTGTGTGGATGAAGTGCAAATGTTGGCAGAAGTTGTTCAGGTCTGCATGGAAGTTGAAGTATGTAGTGCACTTTTGTGACGGTGTTGAGGAGGATGTGCAGTTTGTTAGAGGAGGAAATGCAAATGTTAGAGAATGAACATCGTTAACAATAATTCTTTTTCCTGTGAGAATGATCATACCTGCTTGCAGTTGTATAAAGGTTACCGCTATTTGCAATTTTCACAAAGAGTATTATATTTCACTTGTACCCTCTAACATTCTCCAAAGATAAATTCCAATAATTACACATAACTAGTATATATAAATGATCATGTGCATGCATATGTTTAGCTATAAACATGAACATTAGGTTTATGGAAACCTCTAACATTCTAGTTATCTATGGAAATTCCTTATTCTTATTGAATTTTGTGTTTCTGAAATCAGAGGCAATCTTTTTTCTCTTTAGCTTTGGAGATTGAGCACTCTTTCTTCCCGTGTGTATCCTTAATTATATTCTAATGGAAAAGGATTGGGTTCATTTACACAGGTAAGTAGATGCATCCATGTTTAATTTCAACCATGTTTAATTTCATAAAATAAAAATATTTGATGTTAAACTCAACTATTTTGTTGAATTTTTTTTCATTATAGAACTTCCAAGGAGTACTCGCAAGGGGCAAGATGTGTCGTAGAAGCTGCAAAGAGAAATATAAGAAATGTAGAGAAGCTTTTATGTCCTTGTTTAGATTGCCGAAATCTTAGTCGACAACATGATGATATTATCGTTGAACATTTAATTATAAGGGGGATGGATCCTAAGTATAAGAGTAGTACTAAGTGGTATCATCATGGCGAACAATTAAATATGGGCGTAGACATGAAGTTGGACAATACATTTGATCTACTTAAAGCTATTCATTTTGAAGATGAAGATTTTCTGAATCATACTTTTTTTACTGATGTTAAAGAAGATGAGGATGTTCGAAAACGTGAGGATGATTAACTTAAGAATTTAGAGGATGCACAAACCCCCTTATATCCTGACTGTGTAGATCAAACTAAACTATCCGCCATCACTACTTTGTATAATTTTAAATGTGAGATTGGATTATCTGATACTGGTTTTGATAAGCTTTTGAACGTACTACAGTTGTTGCTGCCGGTGAATAATGTACTTCCTAAGAATTTGTATGATGTAAAAAAATTTCTCAAAGTATTTGACATGGGGTTTGAAAAGATTCATTCTTGTAAGAATGATTGTTGTCTTTTTAGAAAAGAGTTTTAAGATTTAGAAAGTTGTCCGAAATGTAACTCTTTGAGATGGAAGATAAATTAGGGCACTAAGGAGATTATATGTGGTGTTCCAGCTAAAGTGTTGAGGTATTTTCCAATCATTAGTAGATTTAGGAGAATGTATAGATCTCAAAAGATGGCAGAAGATCTAAGGTGGCATTTCAACAATAAAAGCAGTGATGGCAAATTGCGGCATCCTGTAGATTCAGTAACATGGAATGTAGTGGACGAGAGGTGGAAAGCATTTTCATCTGATCCACGCAATCTCAGACTTGGTCTTGCTACAAATGGTGTCAATCCATTTCCCTCGATGAGCTCCAGATATAGTTGTTGGCCAGTAATGCTTGTGACATATAATCTCTCGCCTATGTTATGTATGAAAAAAGAAAATATTATGCTAACATTAATTATTCCTGGTCCAAAGCAACCTGGAAATGATATTGATGTATACTTGGCGCCTTTGGTAGAAGACTTAAATTATTTATGGAATAAAGGAATTGATATATATGATGCATTCAGTAAATCGGTTTTTAATTTAAGAGCAATTTTACTATGGACAATAAATGACTTTCCAGCCTATGGAAATCTTGCAGGATGTTGTGTAAAAGGTGAAAAAGCTTGTCCATTATGCGGTGTTAACACTCATCATCGGTGGTTGAATCATTGTCGGAAAAGTGTTTACATGGGACATAGAAGGTTTCTAGATCCTTCACATCCATGGAGGAAACAAAAAACTTGGTTTGATAACACTGTAGAGGACGATAATAGACCTAGAATTCTAACGAGAAGAAATATTTCTGCTATTTTGAATGGTTTTTCAAATGTTTTTGGAAAAGATAAGAATGAAGAAAAAATAAGGAAGATGAGTAAAAAGAAGCTAAAGATGGAGTTGAGTAAGAAGATAAAAAGTAAAAAGAGGAAGAGTACTCACACTAAAGAAATGATAGAAAAAAAGAGCTAATAAGGTGGAAAAAAAGATCAATTTCTTTGATTTGCCATATTGGGAGGTTAGTATTAAAATTATATTTTCTTTCATTTACCTAACAATATAAAAGTTAATAAATTGTTGTTTTATTGATATTTGTAGGAACTTTCCTTGCGACATAATTTAGATGTGATGCATGTTGAGAAAAGCGTCGCTGAAAGCCTACTAAGCACGATGTTGCATGACAATAAATCGAAAGATGGAATTAATTCTAGGAAGGATTTGGAGGATTGGGGGATTCGACAAAGTCTTTATGCATAAACTCGTGGGAATAGAACATATCTACCACCGGCTCCATATACGTTGTCATTGTCTGAAAAAAATATATTTTGTAAGAGGTTACATGATTTTAAAGGTCCTGATGGTTATTGCTCAAATTTCAAAAGATTTGTATCATTAGAAGATTGCAAAGTCAGTGGGTTGAAGTCGCATGATTATCATGTCCTAATGCAACAATTGTTATATGTTGCGGTTAGAGGTTTATTACCAAAGAAAGTTAGAACACTAATAATTCGTTTATGTTCGTTTTTCAATAAAATATGTCAACGTGTTCTTGAAAGAGAGATGTTGCAACAACTTAATGATGAGATTATTGAAATTTTGTGTGGATTCGAAAGATATTTTCCACCTTCCTTTTTTGATATAATGATACATTTGACAATGCATCTTGGAAGAGAAGCGCAATTGTGTGGTCCGGTTCATTTTCGCTGGATGTACCATTTTGAAAGGCATATGAAAACACTTAAAGATTATATAAGGAATTATGCACGACCTGAAGGGTGTATTGCAGAATCTTATCTTGCAGAAGAATCAATGAGATTTTTTACTAAATTTCTACAAAGGAAAGTGCAAATGGAGGAGAAAGAAGTCCGAAATGAAGATTATGAAAACAATGTGATGCTCGAAGGACGTCCAATTTTAAAACCGAAGACAATTACATTGTCATCGAATGAAAAAGATATTGCTCATTTGGCCGTGCTAATGAATATGGCTGTGGTGGAACCATATTTAGAGTAAGTACATATTATATTTTGTTTATACCATTATACTAAAATTTTGATGTTCAATATAACTTGGGTAAAATTATTTAAACACCAGTATGCATTTGGAGGAGTAACAAAATTTTGATAAGCGTATGGAAAAAAATGCGACATTGCTATGGAAAAAACATACAGATAATTTCTCAGATTGAATTAAAAAGAAGGTTAGTTTAATTTTAATTTATCCTTCCATTGACAAAAAAGATTTCTTTTTACTTCAAAATTTATGTAAAATGATTTGTTTGCAGATACCTATTCAATCCACAAGTGATGAAATACTAAAATGGGTTGCTTTTGGCCCAAGTAGTAATGCATTGTCCTACAAAGGATATATAATTAACGGACATTGTTTTCATACAAAAGACGTTGAAATAGAAACCCAAAACTACGGAGTTACTTATGATGCAACTACCATGTGTAGGGCAAGTGCAAAAGATATTTCTCAAAGAGTTGATGTGGTCACTTATTATGGGATAGTGACGGACATAATCTTGCTAGACTATCATGTTTTGTATATTACCGTATTTAAGTGTCACTGGCCAAATATAGGAAATGGAGTGAAGGTCGAAGACGGATACACTCTTTTCAATTTACAACAAAATCAATCTTCATTTGTCAAAGATCCATACATCCTTGGATCTCAAGAAAAATAAGTTTTTTATTCAAGAGAGAATGATCACTCTAATTGGTATGTTGTAATGAAAGCACCACCAAGAGGTTATCATGAATTAGAGAAAGATGATCCTATTATGGAAGTTAGCTTTGTTAAGGAAGATTGTGAAGAAACTGACATGGATATTGATTCTGTGGAGAATGTTAACTATGCTAGAGAAGATTGTGAAGGCATATTTGAGTAGATTTACACTTTTATTTGCTTTTGAGGTTTGTAATTCCTACTTATTTGCTAGTGATAGAGAATGTTAGCTATGTTAGAGAAGAAACCGACTTGTCTCTGCCTATTCTTATTTCAGCCTAATTTTATTGGTGATGGTTCTTGCTCTCTGCATATCCACACACACACGCACATTTTAATCTGACAAAGCCTTAAACAAGATATGTACACACTTGTAACAGTGATCATGTATGCAAGTACGTGTCTTCTTTTTGATAATTAAATCAATTATTTTGATAGATCTGATTCCTTTACGATATTTTTTGCTTCATATAAATTTTTTGCTTCATATTTTATTGTACCGTGCATAAATGAAAATACTTTGATCATTTTATCTGTTTGCTATTGATAAGATATTCATCATAAATAAGTTGTTCATTGTGATTACATAAGGTTGATATATTTTATTTTCGTTAATGACAACATCATTTGCATTAAAATATGTCATTTGCATTTAAATTTTCTTTTATAACAAAATAACCCATGCACTGTTCATTTTTGCTCAAGATCTGCTCACTGGAATTCAAAATGAGAAACATTAGGAATGTGATAACGAGAGCTCACATGCAAAAAAAAAATCGACGAACAAAAAAAGAAAGGTGCAAGAAATAAGCAGCTTGAAGACAATCAAGTAGACGATGAGATTCATAATGAAGACAATCCACAAGCATTAGAAAAAAAATCAAGTACAAACTTTTCTCATAATAAATCTTGCTTCATTACTAAATAATGGATTTATTTCAATTTACTTGGCGATTTTCCTGTTCGGCTACTAAATAATAAATCAAGCACAATCTGAACCTAGTTGCTGAAATCATTTTGAGAAATTTCAGTCTAGGGTTTATCTGTAGTTTCAAAAAAAATTGTTTGCTTGTTTGTTGTTTATTTTTGTTTTGGTGCAATTTTTTTTTTCAACTAGCATTTGCATTTCTAGGTTCTATTTAAAAAAACTCCACAATTTCATTTCAAAAACAAAATGTTTTATTTCATTTTCTGTTGTACAAATTTGCATTTTATTCTTACATTGCATTACATTTACTTTCACATTGTACATTGCATTGCTCATCTCACTGTTGCATTGCTTATCACACTGTTACAATTCCTCTATTGCCGAAACCATAACTCCATTACAATTAAAACCCACTGCCACTTTTGCTTACTGCCCTAATCCACACCACTGACCACCATCTCTACTTCACATTGCCGTGCGCAGACAAACTGTCAACAAACAGTCAACACTTTCCATTCCTACTCCATTTGCCTATCTACCACCATACTTCATCCACCTTCCAATACCATGTCAAACCCACCACAACATTTCCCACTACTACATCATCTAACTTCCACTGTGCCTGTAGATAACAACCCACGGCATTTCATTTCTCCCCATAGCAATTCTGTCAAAGCCACATCCCCCTTGCTACCTGATATTCCCCTGTCACATCCATCATCTGACCTCTCCTCATACCCATTCACTACCAGTCATCTCACATACCACTCCAGATTCCATACGACTCAAATTTCAAACACTGACTCACCTCAAAATGCTGCAGTTACAACCAACACTGCATATACAATTCAAATTTCCACTGCATATACAACCTCAAATTGCAAAGACAAGCATCACTTCCTTATTCACCCCACTACAACAGTCTCAACTGACAAATTTAAAACCAAGTTTAATGGGAGCATACATGAAACTCGAGCAAAATTTAAACTGTATATTTTTGAAAGTGAGAATTTTATGGGTTTTATGTTCTAATTTGTAAATTATTTTTTTTATATACAGAAAATAGGGAAGAAGAGTAAGGCTGTGAAAAAGAGAGGTCGCATGCAAAAAGAAGTTGACGAACATAGGAAGAAACGTACAAGAGAGGAGCTGTTTGAAGACAATCAACTAGAAGACGAGGTTTCTATTGAAGACAACCCACATGCATTAGAAAAGAATCAAGTACAAATCGATCCAGAAACAATGCTGAAATACAAGACAACCCACAAACACTTGAAGACAACACAGTTCGGTCGGAAGGAAATCCGAGAAGAAAACCTAGAGGGCCAACCAAAGTTAGAAGACTTCCATTCAATTCTTTGGAGCAAATAGAAGTTCAATTTAATACCGCAGGCGAACCAATAGGACCGGGGTCGGTCAAATTATCTTCTTACTTAGGACCACTTGTACGAGAAATTGTTCCGGTTACACTAAGTAATTGGAAGCAACTTAGTACCGAATTGAAAGATGTTTTATGGGAAAGCATTCAGGTGACACTCTCTTTTGCTTTAAGATTAAATCTTATATTGATTGCTTACCTCAAACACTTTACGCCGAATTTTGATTGTCGCAGGCAAGGTTTAAGTTGGATTTAAATTGGCACAAAACAGTAGTTTTTCAACAAATGAGTGGTATTTGGCAGGCATCAAAATGTAGATTAGTTCGGCGTTGGTACAAGCAAAGTCTATGGAAGAAAGACTTCAGTTGAAACCATCTAACATTAAATGTATGATTGAGTGGAATAAGTTTATCAAGTTGAAAACTAGTTCGGAATTCAAGGTATGAGAAATTTCAGTCTTCAAATACATATTAAAGAATGACGCAGATCAAAAATATTAAAACTAGTGTACATATCAAATGAAAATACAATATTCTGTATGCATTTGAAGTCATGGCATATTTAGAGTTTTCAAAATCAAAAGTAGATGACTGGCATTTGTACATATCAACTTACATATACTAGACATTGTTAAAACTAGTGTACAGTAAATCTGAAATCAGGCGATATGACGTTTAGACATATAGTAAATCTTTCATACCCATATATTCGAAACCTTCAAAACCAAAATTAAGGAATTCTGACACAAAATTAATATGCATACTAAATTTTGTATTTAAAATTTTATATATTTATAACCACTGTGTACAAATTAACATTGGGATATATTAATCTTTTCATCTTTTCATCGTCGATTAGGGTAAATCAAATTGAAACCAAATGAGCGCTGTGACCGAACCAAATTAGACAGAACAACAAATACCAATCGCTTTATTTTCTAAAATATGATTGGCTTTATTTTCCTAGTAGGATTTACAAACTATACTGCTAGTCATTTTAATTGTCATTCTACTTACTGATTTCTCCCAGAGTAGAAAATAGTATATGGTCGGACCATTTAATACCTAGTTGCAACATATCAAGTTTTATTTGCACATATTTATTGAAATGATTCTTATTTTAGGCTTTAAGCGAGAAGAACAAAGCTATTAGACATAGGCAGTTGCCACACACATGCAGTCGTAGAGGAATGGCTCGACTGGCTGAAGATTTGGTAAGAAAATAGTAGTTTTATTTACTGCAATATTTATGAAAACTTTTAAGTTAATGAAATTTGCTGTTTGGTGTTCTTTTGAATGTAGAAAAGCGAAAGTGGTGATCGCTCTTCTGTCCCTAGAAGTGAAGTTTGGATCAAATCTCGCACTAAGAAAAATGGTGAACCGGTGAATTTGATTGCTTCAGATGCTATAGTAAGTTCATACTTTTTAAATACTTATGGTACATATATAAATACTTGTGTGATACATGTTTACTTGTTTAGCATTCACCAACTTAATATATATGCGTCGCCTGACTTAGGCATCACCTAATTGCTTGAATTAATTTGATCTTAGCTTGTTCCAAATAAAAAATAAATCAATCACCAAATTTAGTCCAAGCTAAAATAAATTTGCAAGCTTCTTAGTGTGTTTCCTATTTTAATTTAAATACTACGTTTTAATTTAAACTGCAATAATATGAAATTAATCATGTTTTGTAGGAAAAGATTAAACAAATTGAAAGTGTTTCACAATCGAGCTCGCCAATTAATTATAGAGCAGATGCACTTGCACAAGTGCTAGGGCAAGAAAGACCGGGTCGACTTAGAGCGATGGAAGAGGAATGAGTCTTAGTAGAGCAGCTTTATCGGAAGTTAAGGATAAGCATACACTGCAACTTGAAAATAAATTGTTGAACTTAGAGAGTAGATTTCTACAACTAGAGAATAATCAGGTAAGAATTATCATTACATTTTGATCACTAATTGCTTTCACACTTGAACACTTGCATACACACTTGAACACTTCCATACAGTCACTTGAACAGTTGCACACTTCAACCATTATACACTTGAATACTTGCATACTTGAACACGTCGACAGTTTGCATTACTAAACTTACAAAATGACATATTTTTTTATTTTGACAGAAGTGGGATAAAAGTAGACACAGTGGGGCAGAAGTGAACAAACCTCAAGTAATTTTTTTATTGGTTTCACATCTTTGTATTTTAACTTTTTATTCAATTAGTAACATAATTTTCCTATGTTTAAATGTAGTGCAACTTTGATAAAAATATGAAGAAGTGTGATTTATTGGATTGGCGAGGGAATGAAGAGATCGTTGCTGAAGGAAGATTCGTGTCAGACGATCCAAACGAGATTGTCAATGGTGTTCCTTTAGGGCCGGATGCGATGATAGTTTTAGTTGACTGTCCAATCAAGCTTGATGCTTTTCTATGGAGGCCTACACCTTCTTTCACACTTATTGGGGGAAGCAAAGGATAATATTGTGGCATGGCCGAAAAATAGAGTTGTTTTAAATTCAACCGATCACATCGAAGAAGAAGAGGTTAAGGTAAAAAAATTCTTCACAATGAACATGCAATTTTATTATATACATTATTTACTAAATAAATATTTTTACCTTTAATAGAGTGAAAATAGCAGCTTAGAATGCAAATGCAAGATTTTTGATTGGGGAGGGAGCAAGCAATTAGTGGCTTTAGGACGACTACATTCGAGCATCTAAGAGGAAATTGTTAATGATGTTCCTCTTGGGCCATCTGCTATGATTGTTTGGATAGATCATCCACTAAATTCAGAAGATTTTTTATGGAGGCCTGCCCCTGGTTTGATCCGAATTGCGGATGCTGTTGGTAAAAAGGTTGCATGGCCTGAATCACAAGTAGTTGTTGAGATGGTTGACACTACAGCTCCTATTACGCCTATGGATGTGGTGAAAACATTTATGGTACTTGATTTTTATTGTGTGTTTCTATTTTTTAATGATTAGCAACTTAATTATATTTTTCTTTTTTCAACTTACAGACTGCAAATTCAAGAACAAACAATACATGCAAGTTAATGGATTTATCGGGAAATGGGAAAGTGGTTGCTTTAGGAAAGGTGGAGCCAACCGATCCAAATGCAAGGGTGCATTTCAAACCATTAGGACATAATGCAGTTAAAGTTTGGATAATGACCATAAAAGAGCCAGCGGTATAGCTATGGAGGCAAACATCTGAATTACAGTACATGGAAGATGCCCTCTCTTCTATTATAGCTTGGCCTGCTACGCACGTCATAATGGAATGAATTTTGAGTAAGTCTTTACCGTTCATTTTTTTTTCTATTGTTACATTTAGTTATTAGCTTTAAATTTTGGTTGGTGGAGTACCGGTTGTAGTGGTTTGTACTTGTAGTTGAGTGTGCACTGTTGTACTTGTAGTTGAAGTGGCTTTGTCAGGCAGTTGATGATTGTTGCACAGAGCAGTGTCTCCGCTGAAGTAGCAGATGCAGGGGGTTTTGGGAGTTTATATGAAGTTGCAGTGGTGAGTGTGTAGATGAATGATGTTGGAATGGTGAATTCTTTGGTCAATGGTCGAAGGTTGAGGAGGTTAGGGGTGATGTCAGATGTTAAATGATTGCAACAGATAGGACGGGAAGTGGTATGGAGGAGGTGATTATTCACAATGGATAGTGGTAAGTGATATTGTAGAACGTAGTGACCGTGATGATTGAAATGTAGGCAGTATTGAAATGAACAATGGAGTTGTTGAATTTGGGTAGTATTAGGCTTCACTTTATAGTATAATATATGGTGAATTATGTGAATGTGGTTAGGAGCAGAGATGGTGCACTTTGGTGATGCAAATAAGGGTGGCTTGGAATGTACAACGGGATGAGCAAGGTAGTAGTGGCAGTAGTTAGATAGCGTATCTATGTGAAGTGTGCACTGCAGTTGTTCAGATAGGGGTTAAAGGCAGTGATCAGTGGTTGGTGACACATTGTGATGCAGTGGTGATTTGATGTTGGCTGGGGTAATGGTGAAGTTGTCAGCACAGATAGCAAGTGTGGTTATTGTTGGCAGAATTTCTAGTGATGGAGTGTAGTAGTGTAAAGGCTGGTTGGAGGAAATGCACAGTAGGATGAAGTAGTGGTGTATGTATGGTAGGTTGATGTTGGTAATGAAGTGAATAGGCAGTAAAGAAGGCCAGGCAGTTTGTGATGGGGAAGTTTGATGGTAGGGTGAACTTTGACAGTGCACAGTTGAAGTATTCTGGTGGGATGTTTGGTATATGGTTTATGCAGGGTTTAAAGATGAATGGCAGACTGCAGATGAAATGAATGTTTGGGAATGTGATGGTTTGTTTTTGAGTGAGTTTGTGGTGAATTGGTGATTTGGCAGGGGAAGTTTTATGGTGATGTGAGTAGCACAGTGTAGTGTTTGGGAAATGAGTTTGTTGTTGAAATAGTTTGGTTTGGAGAAGGGGATGGTCAGGTGCACTACAAGAAAACTGATTTTTTGTAGCACCCAAAAACCGCCACTACGTATTTTTAGTGGCGTTTCGATAATCGTTACGAAAAAACATGCCACTAAAAATCCTCGAGTATTAGTTGCACTTTTTTAAACGCCACCAAATTTGTTTTTTTGATAGCGTTTTTATAACGCCATAGAATTCCTTTTTTGTAGCGTCTATTTACCGCCACCGAAAAGGTTTTCTCCTCCATGATACTTTTTTATGGCGTTATCTAAATTGTTTGTAGCGCCTGTTTAACGCCACCGAAAGGGTTTTCTCCTCCACGTTACCTTTTCATGGCGTTATATACATCTTTTGTAGCGCTTAATAAACGCCAACATAAGTGTACTTGAATTTTTAATCACTCTTTTGTAGCGGCATTTTAACGCTACCAAAATAAATAATATCCAGTAGCGTTTGTTTCCCTCCACCTGCTACTCCAGATTTACCCCTGATCTAGCATCCAATTATATAATAACAGAATACGCAAGCACACACACTTTTGAACACAATATATTAAACAAATACAAAATACGTATACGCATTGAAGATCCACAAGATACATAGACATTCATACATCCACATACATAGGTGTCGACAAAAAGCTACCCGTACACATACACAACCAAACTACCATAAGTGTTATAACCAAACTACCATAAGTGTCATAACCGTACATATACATCTGAAATAACCAAAGTACCGAGCAAAACCTGAACCACCATAAAAACCTGAACTACCTGTCATTGCTGATGTCTTCAAAACCTGAACTACCTGTCAACAAAGAACAGAACAAAAGAGTGAGAAAACAAAACCTGAACTTAAAACTGCATCACTAACATTCCACCACAATCCATACATAACTCCTCACCATCAATTATTTTCCCTCCCCTGAACCTGAACCACCAATCACAATCATTCAATCACAATTGGAATATAACACCCCTACTTATGTACTTTTATCATTTTACCAAAAATCTATCTGCACTTTAGCTGCTAGCATTCCTAATGTATATATAAAAAAATTTATATACCTTTCATTTTGACTTAATAATTATTTTTTCCATTGGCCAAGCTATGGGAACGCCAAAGCAATCATCCATGCACGTCAGACCCGATGTTGGTCTCCATATCTCTGCATCTGGAACTATCACCAGTTCAATCCAAACTTTTACAGCATTACGTCCCAATGGACGACAATGGACCATCGTTATCGGATCAGTTGACGCAATACTTCCTTCAGCCACGACGACTGCTCCACCCAAATCGATCAACTGGCATTTGGCATCCTTTTGCATGGTTGCAATCGGCTGAAAGAAAAGAGATTATTATGCACAATGTATACATGCACATTAAATAAACTTTCATACACAGTTAACTTCTTCAAATTTGAAAATTAATACTTACATTTTGCGATTTATTCATGACCATATGTGCGGATTTCATGGGAGAATTCACAACATTTTCAGTATCATCACGACTCACATCTAGTTTTTCTTGATCAGCTTCTACTTTTGATCTTGGCCATGCTACTTTCCTACCAACTGCATCTCCAATGCACGACATATCAGATGTGGGTCGCCACAAATAAGCATCTTTATTTACTACTTTGTCCATCCAAATCGCAACAGCAAACGGACCGAGTGGAATACCATTAACAGTATTTTTTGGATCAGTGGCGTGGATTCTTCCTTCGGCGACTACAACTTCACCCTCAGTCCAACCGTAAATCTTGCAAGTGTCTTCGATGATGCTGGTACTCTAAAATTGATAAGTGAAATTCAAGACTTTAGTATGCTATACAAAAACAACGAATATGTGTTAAATTTTTATTCAGATGGGGGGTGTGCTCGCTGCATTTTAGACATCAATAAGCTCGCAGCATATTACACTAATATACTTAACGTGAAAAAAATTACCATACTAGCTGCACTACAGTTCAACCGTGTTCGCAGCGGGACCTTGATGCAAACTGATGGCCAAGCAACTACCTTATTCTTAGCGTCTGCTAAGACGGCCATTTCAGGTGTAGGCCTCCATAAATAAGTATCTGCTTCATCCACTGAATCTATAACAACGCTCCCAGCATTTGGTCCAAAACGAATGCCATTGACAACGTCATCTGGGTCCATGGACAACAGCCTCCCATGGGCAACAACTCCAGAGGTTCCATCCTAATTCAACAGCAAACATACTTCGTCGTCGCTCTACAATTAATCAACCGAAAATTAAGTCAATTACTGGATTAAAAAATTAAAATGTAAATTTCATTTATTAAGTAATATAAATATTATTTTTACCGAATCAGGTGAATTCCTTCTCGAACTTTCTTTACCCTGCAGCGAAGCACTAATATAAATTAATATTTTATGAATATAAATTAATTTCCAAAAATTTACCTTCTGGTCCATTAGAGTCTGTATCATTCCCTTCAATTCTGCTATTTCCTCTCGACACCGAGACACTTGTTTATCTTTGGACTGGGCCAAAGCTAGCTTGGTTAAAGTGCAACCCCTACCCAATGCCTTTAACCGTCCCAGTTTATCTTGTCCCAGTACATGTACAAGATCATCTTTTCCAATATCAGTCTGTGTCGAGCCGGATTGGGATAGGCTACCATATTTTTTGATCTCCTCCTATATAAATAAATACACATAGATAATGTACAATGGTAAAAATATCATAGTTTCAAAAAAAAAATATACCAATAAAATTAAAAACAATTTTACAATAGTATTCGTAGCTTCCATGTTCACCATTTTTTTTAGTGTGAGATCTAATCCACACATCAGCTCTACTTATGGACGATGGATCTACACTTTCTTTTTTCTAAAAATGGAATAACATTAAATTAATAAACTGATAGGTATAAAATATTGTTAAATAATGCTATAGTTAATTAACTTACGATGTCTTCGGTCTTTCTAGCCATTCCCCTACGACCGGTTGTATGCGGAATTTGTGTGTACCTAAGGGCTGAATATTTCTCACTTTTTTGCTGAAAATATTGAAAGATGCTAGAATTTAACAACCAAAATCATAAAAAGATTAACTATCTAATATTTATAATGCAGGGTAAATATGTATGGTGAGGATTGCAATTTATTTGAAAATCAATTCATCATGGTCATATACTTATTTGGTATTATTAGTGCTGGATAACTCAGTGACATATACAACATTCCATATCTACTAATAATATTTATAGATTGAACTAACTTGCAAAGTGTTTTTTTACTTCATTTAAAATGTTCCTGTGCTTGTCATGACGCATTTGTATTTTGTACTGTCATAGGTTCCTGCAGCTAATACCTAAACAGGAACCCTCGGCATCCACCAACACTTGGACTTCACTTCTAAAGAAATTTATCGGTTGCTAACTATGTAGATGGATTTGCAGAAACATGCCAGACGAGTTCAGTAGGAATGATTTACCTTAAAATCCGGACTTGTCTTCGCCTTCACAAACTTCCTCCAATCAGTTATGCTTTTTATGTTCGTAGGATTCAGTTTAAGTCTTTCCTCATCGTTCTCCGCTTTTTGCAAATTTCGAACCGATTTTCTTTTTGACGATCTCCAAAGTACTCCCATTTGTTGAAGTATAGCTTTTCTTTGCCATTCCTCTTCCAATTTAAATCTAATCTGCAACAATACATCAAAACATGATATTAGTAAAATTTATTTAATTTAAATACGACATATTTAATTAAATCTGAAAGGTTTTCTGAAGTTATTAGAGGGCAATTTCAATTTATAATTGGCAAGAACTATTTTTCAATTTATCCAGAAGTTATTAGATAGCAATTTCAATTTGTAATTGGCAAGACCATGCAATATTAGAAGTCATTTTCAAAACATATTAGAGTCAGAATGTTAAATAATAGATGCCTGCTTCATACCAGAGCCGACTGCCACAAAACTTCTTTTAAGTCATCACTAATATTCCTCCAATCATCAATGGTGTATGGAACCTGCTCCCGCACAAGCGGTCCAAGAAAAGAGGATAAATGTACCGATCCTTGCCCTACTGGTATACCTAGATCATTGAACTCAACTTCAATTCGATCCTGACTGCATGATGGGAGTCTTTTTGCTTTTGCTGGACCTCTACCGCCTCTTTTCTGAGATGTACTTCCGATTTCAGCTTCACTTTGTTTCCCAATTTCCAGCTCGGCATCAGCAGTTTGTTCAGGACGGGTTTCATTTTCTGAGCGGAGTCCTTCATTTGGGTCAGAGGGGTTATCATCTAGTGGTTGTTCGTCTTCTTCATTGTGAACAGTGGCTTGCTTCTTAGCATTGTCTGGTTGTTCTTCTATTTCATTTATACTAGCTGGAACTTTACGTTTTCGCTTTGACTGTTTGTTCTTCAGCCTTTCTCTGCAAGCTGGTACGTACAGATGTTGTAGACATATTTTTCTACAAGTGACAGAAAACACAGTATAAACC
Source organism: Allium cepa (assembly GCA_030765085.1). Taxonomy (NCBI): domain Eukaryota; kingdom Viridiplantae; phylum Streptophyta; class Magnoliopsida; order Asparagales; family Amaryllidaceae; genus Allium; species Allium cepa. The sequence goes on along the minus strand of CM060931.1, from coordinate 747,110,993 downwards.
AATAAGCATATGTAAACAATAAGCAGCGATAAATATTAACAAACAACACTTAAATATCATCAACATGTAGCTGAAAAGAGATATGGCAGTTTGCAAACCAAACAAGCAGGCCTAAAAGCCTTGAGATGATGTACAGATTTGTAATTTTATGAGAAAATGTACATGTAATGCAAACAGAATTGATAAGAACACTACTCATTATCAAGCAATATATGCAAACAGAATTGATAAGAACATATAATGCTTTGTCTATGGAAGTATACAAAGATCAAAACACAAAGAACAAAAATTGAATGGTACATGCATTTGCAATGGATTAGAAAATTAAATGGTGCAAACTAACAGCCATTCGCAACATTAAAAAAACAAAGCATTAGTGCAGCAAATGAACAACAATCACTAAAGAAAATCAATACAAGTTCAATGAAATTTCCAAATAGCCCGGATTTAATATATAAGTTCAACCATCACTAAAGCAAATGAACAGCTATGCTCAAGTAGAACATATAATCTACTCAATTATGCCCTCGCAATCCTCTCTAAGATAGCAAACATCTTCATCATCCGCTTCAGTTATTTCATCTTCCACCACTTGAATATCTTCCTCGATGCAGTCGTGCTCCTCTATATCATTAAAACTTCTTGATGGTGCTTTCATTACAACGTACCAATTAGAAACATCGTTCTCTCTTGAATAAAATACTTGTTTTGCTTGAGATGCAAGTATGTATGGGTCTCGTGAAAATGATGCTTGATGTAAATTAACAAGAGTGAACCCATCATCATCAACTTTTACTCCATTTCCTTTATACGTCCAACGACACTTGAAAACTGGAATATAAAACAAATGATAATCTAATAAAATTATATCTGTCAATATTCCATAATAAGTGACCACATCAACCACTTAGGACATATCTTTAGCACTTGCTCTACACATAGTAGTTGCATCAAAAGTCACCCCACAATTCTGAGTTTCTCTCCCGAAATCTTTTACATGAAAACGTTGCTCGTTGATGATATATCCTTTGAAAGACATGGCATCATCCTTCGGACCATAAGAAATCCATTTTAACATGTCATTATGATCCTTGGAGGTAATAGGTATCTACAACAAATTTCATTTAGCATGTAAATTTATATAGTAATATTGATAGTTGAATGAGAATATATTTGAAATCAAACTAACCTTCCTTTTAATCCAATCGACAAAACTTTTTGTATGTGTTTCCCAAAGTAAGGTCGCATTTTTTGTCATGTGTTGGTCTGAATTTTCTAATTCCTCCAAATGCAAACTAGTATTGAACAATTGATTATAAGTTATATATATCATTGCGAACACATCAAAATATTTAAAACAATATAACATAAACTTACTCTATAAACGGTTCCACCACGGCCATATTCGTTAACATAGCTAAATGAGCACTTTCTTTCTCATTAACTGGCAATTTAATTGTCTTCGATACTGGAATTGGACGTCCCTCTAATATTCTACTACTTTCATAATCTTCATTTCGAGCTCCTTTCTCCTCTATATGTCCTGATTTCTTCAAAAATTCATTGAAAAACAACATGCATTCTGTTGCAAGATACGATTCTGCAATACATCCCTCTGGTCGTGCATAGTTTCTGACATAATCTTTGAGTGTCTTCATATATCTTTCGAATAGGTACATCCATCGAAAATGAATAGGTCCACACATTTGTGCTTCTTTTCCAAGATGAATGGATAATGTATCATTATATCAACGAAAGATGGTGGAAAAAAAAATTCAAGCTCACATAAAACGTCAATAATTTCAACATTGATTTGTTCTACCTTCTCTCTATCAAGAACACATTGACATAATTTGTTGAAAAAAGAACATAAGCGAATTATCGCTTTACTTGCCTTCTTTGCCATGAACCCTCTCGATGCTACTGGAAATAAATGTTGCATTAATACATGGTAATCATGTGACTTCAATCCACTAATTTTGCAATCCGACAACGAAATCCGATTTTTTAAATTTGAACAGTAGCCATCCGGTCCTTTGAAATCATACAGTCTTTTGCAAAATATTTTTCTCTCGGATTTTGACAACATATATGGAGCCGGTGGAAGATATGTTTTATTCCCACGAGGTTGTGTATGAAGCTCACTTCGAATTCCCCAATCCTCTAAATCCTTTCTACAGTTGGTTCCATCTTTGGATTTATTTCCATGCAACATTGTGCCCAATAGGCTTTCACCAATGTTCTTCTCCACGTGCATCACATCTAAATTGTGACGTAATGGAAGTTCCTATGAAAACCAAAACAATAATGCATTATTGGGTTTTTCTTGTATTAAAACAATGAAAAATAAACAAATTAACCACTAACCTCCCAATAAGGCAAATCAAAGAAAATTGATCGTTTTTTCCACCTTGATAGCTCTACTTCTGTAGAACTGTTAGTATCATCATATTCATCTTCTTTATCATAAAAATGCTTTGTCTTCTTACTTTTCTCCTCTATTCCTTTTCCAAAATCATTTGGATAATCCTTCAATAATGCATAGATGTTTCTCCCAGAAAGCATTCTAGGAGCACCATCTGTCTCTATGGTATTATCAAACAATGCCATTTGTTTCCTCCGTGAATCTAAAGGAGGTAGAAATCTTCTATGACCCATGTAGGCGAACTTTCGACTATGTTTCAACCAACGAGAATGGGTATTGACACCACATAATGGGCAAGCTTTTTGCCCTTTCACACGACATCCAGCAAGATTTCCATAAGCCGAAAAATCATTAATCGTCTATAACAAAATTCCATTCAGTTTAAATAAAGTTTTACTAAATGCATCATAAGCAGTAACTCCATTAGACCACAAGTGATGCAAGTCTTCCACCAAAGGCGCCAAATATACATCAATATCATTCCCGGGTTGCTTCGGGCCCGGAATAAGTAAAGTTAACATAATATTTTCTTTCTTCATACACAACATAGCCGAGAGATTGAATGTCACAAGCATTACCGGCCAACAACTATATTTCGAACTCTACATGGAAAATGGATTGAATCCATCTATAGCAAGACCAAGCCTAAGATTGCATGGATCAGATGAAAAAGATTTATACTTTTCATCCACCATTTTCCATGTCATAGAATCCACGGGATGACGCATTTTTCCATCGTTACTTTTATTATTAAAATGCCATCTTAATTCCTCAGCCATCTTTTGAGATCTATACATTCGTCTAAACCTCGGAATGATTGGGAAATATCTCAATACTTTAACTGGAACACCTTGTATAACCTCTTCAATATCTTGATTTTTCTTCCATCTCGAGGAACCACATTTTGGACAACTTTCTAAATTTTTGTATTCTTTTCTGAAAAGGCAACAATCATTCTCACAAGCATGTATTTTTTCAAAACCCATGTCGAATGCTTTAAGAAATTTCTTGACTTCATATAAGGTTTTGGGAAGCACGTTATCCTTCGGCAGAAATAGATGTTGCACAGCTAAAAGCTTATCAAAACCACTATCGGACAAGCCAGTCTCGCGTTTAAGATTATACAAGACGGTGATGGCAGATAATTTTGTGCGATCTGTGCAACCAGGATATAATGGAGTTTCTGCATCTTCCAAATTCTTGACTAACTCATCCTCTTTTCTTCGAGAATCAACATCGTCTTTATCATCATCAAAAAAATCTTGATTCAAAAAATCTTCATCTTCATAGTGAATCATCTTGAATAGTTCATATACGTCAAATGTATTTGTTTTATTCTCTACATTTATCTCTTCACCATGGTTAAACCATACACCGTCAATGTATTTAGGATCCATTCCTTTTATAATTAAATGTTCAACGATGATTTGGTCATCATGACGACTAAGATTCCGACAATCCTTGCAAGGGCATAAAATTGTTTCTACACTTCTTACATTCCTCTTTGCAGCATGCACGAAATTCATTGCTCCTTGTCGGTATTCTATACTAGTTCTATGAAAAAAGTAAAAAAAAAGTGAGCTTTAGTATTAGATTATACGTTCTAATTCTCAAAATACATATTAAGTTAATCATGGTTTTATCACCTGTTTAAAAAAACCCAACCTTTTTCCATTATCGACATTTGAAGGCAAATAAGTTTCCAATCTTTGACGTATAAATTGGTTATCTGTTGTAATCAAAAAAATAACTAGACGTTGAAGTACAAATATGTGTAGCACTACTGCATATAACCATGGTGGTTTAGTAGACAAAGGCAAAGAATACTTTTCCAAAAATATAAATTTTACACTTATATTTTGCATTTAACCTCAGATTTACATGTATTTATAATTAATCCATGCATGAATTCAAAGCCTAAGTCTAGCAACTTATAGAATTACTGCATATAAATTCAAAGCCTCAGAATGTACAAACCAACAGTTTCCTCTTACCAAACCAACAGTCAACTTCACCGCCTCCTCTTCACTACCTCACATCCACACAACCGACATATTTCCAGTGCCTGCCACTCCACAAAAGACTATTTATGCTCCAACATTTACCACTCTCAACCATTAAGCCAGCGAATACCCAATCGCAAACAAACCAGCGACCTCCATCAATGCTACTTGAACCCACCAAATTCCCAAAACACGCAACCTCAACCTCCTCTCAGCAAGCAACCATTGATTCACTGAACCACTTCAACAGAACATTCATATACTCAAAGAAATCAAAGCATATATCCCAACAGATCATTGCAATTAGGGTTAAATCAACCATTTCAGTAATAGTTTAGGAAAAAATACGAAAATAAGATGCATTCAAATTCATATAAAATCCAAATAGAATCACAAAGTCGATTTAAAAGATTCATACCTAAATATACCTAATCGATTTAAAAGATTCATACCTAAATATACCTAGATCTGCTGGCTGCCGCGACTCGATGTTGAGTAAGGGGGAAACGACGGAGTTGACGATGATACTTGAGTGCGATGAAAATTTAACACGATTAAAAGGGGAATTTTTTTTCTGAAGAAGAAAGCAAATTAGGGACGAAAATTTTGTTAAGTACGGGAGTAAAATGATAGATTACGTTTATTTAGTTCGCGCGGACTCTTTTTTTTAGAAGCGGAAAACGTGAATTATTTTTTGCCACGTTTATATTATTTGGTAATCTATTTTTTGTTGCATTTACAATAAAATGCCACCGATTTTTGCAACTATAAATGGTTTTTCTTGTAGTGGTGTTTGGTTTGGTTATGGTTTGCACTGTGCACTATGGAGTGGTTGAATGGTGAAGAGGGCATAGTAGTGTATGGGGTATGCACGGTTGTTTTTGTGGTTTTATGGTATGCAAGGAATGGTACAGGGCAGGGAGGATTGATGATAATTATGAAGTATGGACAGTGGTCAGTAAGTTGTAGAGGAGGGATTGCAGCAGTTTGATAGGGTATATGCACTGTTGAGGCAGTTGAGATGTGAAGGGGTTGTGTATGTTATGGTTGGAAGGGGGGTAAGTAGTTGAATTGAAGTGTTTTGTGATATGCACAGTGAGATGTGCACTATTTGCAGTGAGAAGTGTGACCTTAGTAAACATGTATCACACAAGTAATGAAAAATATATATCACATTTCTATCTGAGCATGCAATTGTTTTAACATTTTCTGTTTCTTTGTGTTAACTTCGCAGGCTTATTTGGAAGGAAGCAAGGTCCTTAGTACGCATCTAGATCGGATCTTGCATGTTGGAACTCTGTAATGTATGTACTTTGTAATATTTGGAAGGATTGCTTTAATGTTTGTACTCTGTAATGTTTGTACACTTATTAAATTGTACTCTGTAATGTTTGCTTTATTGTTTGTACACTTTCTCTAATGTTTGTACATTGTAATGAAAAATATATCTTATTTCTTTCTGAGCATGCTTTTGTGTTATATTTGTTGATTATAATCTTTATTCGTTTATGAAGATTTAGTTTGATTTCTATTATTAAAATGTAATATATAGGCATAGCTCTTGAAAAGTGTATCTGCGATTTTTATGGCCGCATATATGAGCTGTAAAAGAATTTATCAATACTATAACATGTTGATTTCATAGCATTAAATGACTGCTATTGAATAAATATTTTATAGCGGCAAATGGAAGTTATAAAGATTTCCAATTCTGTTGAGATTTAGCTGTATTATAGCGGCTATTATGAGCTATTGAATTAACTTACCATACGGCGAATTTGCGATATAAAACTAAGCTCAACCATAGCGGCATTTTTTGTGTTATAAATATTCAACAGTTTTTAATAACATGTCGATATACAGCGCTTATCAAACCGCTATGGTTGTCATTAATAGCGGCAATATGCCGCTATAAAAGACACTTTTTGTTGTAGTAGAGCGCCCTTCTTGTGAAAGAACTTCCTCATCTGATTTTTCCCAATCTGGAGTTCTTTCACCTTACTCTTCTCTAGACACACTAGCATCTCTTAGTGCCTCGAAGCCATCTCCACAACCACATCACAGGGATCTTTGATATGCGGTAAAGTAGCCCTGGCTAACTCAGGCTTCAATCCCCTGATAAATTCTCGTTCCTCTTCATCATTGTATTAATAGCAGCATAACCATATCTGGCTAGCTCTTCAAACCTACTGGCATACTCCAGAACAGTCATCTCTCCCTGTTCTAGCCCAGTGAACTTCCTAATCAAAACAGACTGTGCCATAGGAACCTCCTCTTGGACTCTGCATAGGTTATGGTCTCCTCATCCACTGCCACATTCAACCATTCCACCAGAACAAAGTAGCTCCCTGAACCTGTCTAGATACCAACCTCCTCTTCTACTCATCATTTGCATCCTCGTTTCCAATAAATGGCTTCCCTCCGAGCTTAGTATAATCTCCACTCAATTTAGCATAATCGTTGACTGCTAGAGTTTTCGGAACTCCTCCTTTCATCACTCCAGTAGCAACATCTACCCGCATCATATTCATGAAAAATTGATACATAGCTTTCATTCCAAGAGATAGTCCGACTTCACTGAGTCCCTTCGAGTATAATGAGTGATAGAGTTCCCATTTTCACTAGTGAGTTTTGAAGGAGCTTACTGGAGGCACTAGGAACGCAACTTAGATTGAGTACGGCCTATCACCCTCAGACGGATGTCCTAATGGAGAGAGTGAATAGAATGCTTGAGGATTTGCTATGGATGTGCATTTTGGACTTTGGAGGGACTTGGAAGGAGCATCTTCCATTGGTTGAGTTTTCATATAATAACAGTTACCAAGTGAGCATAGGAATGGCACCATTTGAGGTTTTATATCAAAGACCTTACAAATCAACATTAGGTTGGGTGAAGTTAATGAAGAAGTTGCTACTTGGGCCTAACATGGTGAGTGAGACATCGAAGAGAGTGGATTTAAGTCGGTGGAGAATGAAGACAGCCCAAGATAGGAAAAAGCCTTATATGGATAAACGAAGGAGAGACATTGAGTTTGAGGTGGGGGACTTAGTTTTTATTAAAGTATCCCCATTTAGGTAGGTGGTAAGATTAGGATCGAATGGAAAGTTAGCCCCCAGATTTGTTGGACCATTCCCTATCATGGAGGGAGTTGGGAAGACGGCTTGCCGAGTGAAGCTACCAAAGAAGCTCGTAGGTGTGCAACATCTTTAATGTTTCACACTTGCGAAAGTGGTCACGACTCAGCGGAGGTTGTAGAGCCCAGTCAGTTAGAGGAGGTGGAAGTAAAAAGGGAAGCATCTATTCGGCGTATCCCTACAAAGATTGTTGGAAGACACGTCAAGCGACTAAGGAATAAGGAGGTTCCGCTAGTGAAGATGCAATGGGGAGATGATGTTGCAGTCGCCATTTGGGAAGCTGAAGAGAAGATTCTTACTCGATATTAAGTTTTTAGAATTTCCTATTTCCATTTTTAGTTTTGAATAGGTTCTTTCCTTTATTATCCTTTAGGAGGCTAGAACATATGGATAGTAGGATTGGATGTAAACATGTTATTAAAACATGTTACGAATGATGCATGCTAGTGAGTGCAAGTGTTTGCTAGTTAATGCTAATGAACGCATATAGGTACACTATGCACTATTATTCTTTGGGGATCGACCTAAGTAGGACACAAGAGCACATGCATATGGATCTGTGCACATTTTTATCCTATTTTTCATGGTTGCTATAAATGGATGTTTAACCCATGATTGTTGTATTTGGATGATGTATGCAACACACATATAGAACTATCAATTATCAGTAGGGAAATTTTGTATTCATTTGGACACTTGGCACATACATGATTGCAAAAATGGAGGTCAACTGAATTAATGGACTGCCTAATCTTTTGCATTAGTTAGGTACATTTACATTACACTAATTGCATAAGTATCATAAATCACATTAGAACAATTTATGGACAATGAATGCAATAGGTGATGATTGAGTAGTTGGTTGTAGAGCTTGGATGAAAACTTTTATTTCATTCTTCTATCTTTAGAGATTTCGGGGATGAAATCCTTTAAGGATGAGAGAATGTAACAACCCAAAATTTTAATCCATGATAATTAATTCATTAATTAGTTAAATAATATAATAAATTTGTGAAACTATCAAAAGAGCTACGGAAGTTGCACCATTGTGTCTCTGGTAATTTTTTGGTCAATTTCCATATATAAAACGTCAAAATCCAATCTAAAATGAACGAGAGATTAAATAAAAAAATAAGCAAAAAAAAGATATATATGTATATATATATATATATATATATATATAGGCCAGGTTGACCAGCTGGTCGACCTAGGCACAAGGGCGGTCGACCCGCCTATTTTCAGGAAGGAAGAAAATTTTCTTCGTTCCAAAGGCTTCCTATAACATGTTTCACATTCTTTCTTTCAATCCGATCCTTCTATTCTTGCAACCGATGGCTCTTATTTAGCCTATGACATGGTTACATCCTATTCAATCCCCAAACCCATTGGCCTGAGATCCACTTCTACCCCTATAAATAGAACCTTAGGCCTAACACTTTTCTCATTCTAAGATTTCTCCAATTGGATTCACCTATTTAGGAAAGACCCTAAGAGGTATAATTTTCCAAGGAGAAAATCATTTTAAATAAAAGTATTTAACTACCTCAATTGAATCCGTGAAGGTCTAAAGGGAAGAACTAAGGACCAAAGGTGATTGATTGTAACTATTTTAAATTTCTTTAAGGAATTTAAAATAATAGGGTTTTCAATAGTTGTAGTTTTACTATGATTTTTGGAGTAGCCTTTTTAGTAATTTTTTACAGTTTTTAGAATTATTTTCAGTTAATTTTAGTATATTTCTAGATTTTCCATTTATTTAAAGTTTATTTACAGTATTTTAGTTTATTTACTGTTATTTATGTGTTATTTACATCTTCTTCTTACGTTTTGGATTTCCTTCTATTTCCAGCTTTCTTTTATTCCTCCTCCTTCTTCTTCATGTTTGAATTAGAATAGAATTAACGTGAAATTGGATTAAATTATAAGAAATCTGAAATAATGGAATATAAGATGTAAATTATAATGACTGTAATATAAATGGAATTGAACTAAAATTATGTCTAATTATGATTATGATGTTAATTGGACTGAGTTAAAGAGATTAGTCTAGTTATCTCTACTACTAATAAAGAAAATTCGTTGAACTAATTTACTCGGTGTCTTTTTAAAATTCCAAAAATGCCCTTACTTTCCGTTTACATATTTGCGCTCAAACAAAATATTAATGTATACAATTACACAAACAGCCCGTGTACAAAGCACGAGTCCACACTAGTAACTTAGAATTATAATTAAAAAGAAGAAAAGAAGCTTATTTTCACACTTAGACCTTGGGTTAAGTAATAAGCATAATTATAACGTATGTTATAATAAGAAATAAAACATAATAAGGCTTATTTTAGAACTTAGGATAAATTAATAAGAACAGATAGTAAGAACAAGAGTAAAGGCTTATTTAAATAATTTATACAGTTAATAAGTAAAGAATTAAAGTAGGACCTGTACCAAATAGCATTCCCCTATAATTTTCTATGGGTACTGTGTTTTCACATTACCCTGAAGTGAGACGAGGGGCACGCTTATGCTAGTAGTGATAGTAATTGGTCAATATAGGGATGTTCAAATCACGTTGGATTTGAATAAGGGCGCTACTAGATATTGTTTGGATGACGGGCCAGTACCGGCAGCATTCCCCTATATTTTCTATGGACATGGTGTTTCACATAATTCTGAAGTGAGACGAGAGGCACACTTATGTCGAGTCAAGATAACAATACGACCCAATAGGTGGAGCAACAGCTAGCATGAGCATAGTGGCAATTACGCTTACGACTTCCATTTCGGTGCTCAATAATCGCTATGAGTTCCAAGCGCTTAGTATGAGTGCCTTTCGTATACACCATTGCCTTTTGTATAGGGAGCTATGTATCGTCTAGTCCATAATGGATGCTTTGTGTATCTTTCGCAGTTACCATTGGCTTCTGTGTAGTGAGTTATATAGTGTCTAGTCCATAGTAAGGTTTATGGAGTAGCAGGCCGATCAAAGGGTAGAATTAGGATTTCATCCTAATTATAGAATTAGGAATTCAGCATAATCAAGCAGCTATCAAAGACAAGTGCAAACAATCAATGTTGACCTATCTTATCAATCGTAATAGTTTAATCGTATTTTCCAGTTTATCTCTTTCCTTTTTTCTTTGTTTCCTTTTGTATACGCTAGAACTATTGAAGAGTTTATTACCTTTACTTTGCTTAAAGATTCTAGTAGTTACTATCATTTACATGACTTTTAATCTGATCCACTCCTCTATTTTCCATATTTCCCCCATAAACAATCAAGGGAGAGGGATGTAGATTACCGTTGCTTGAAGGATTTTGGAAGAAGATCTCTACCATGTATTTCCTTTATTCTAGTTTTAGCTCTTTCTATGCGCTTATTATGAGAAATATTATGTACTCTGATTTTGAGACTATGAGTTTTCATTTCGTGAGACATTTTGGTTTTTGAGACGTATGTTATATTAGTATTTGATTTATTTGGTTTATGAGCAACTATTAAGCTTTTATTTTAATTAAGTATTAGTTTAATTTTCACTATTTTTACATGTTTTTGTCTTGTGAATCTTAGTCTCTGTTAGTTTCAGTTATACTTACAACGCACCACTCTTTTTAATGCGTCCTGTTGAGTATATTAAGGGGTGTGAGGTGTTTCAAATTTTATATTTGATAATTAAAATAATGCCAATAAATAATGAATTCATTAGTGCAACCATTTTATAAGTACCTCCATAATAATTTGTAATATTGACACATTATTAGTTTAAATAATTTGGATGAATATGGACATGGATAGTTATGATTGTGAGACGCCTAGGTTGGAAATTAATCCTTAGTAATATCTGAATAGTTCAAATATCAAAAATTGTGTGGACACTACTAAAGTGTACACGTCGAGGTCAGTTACTTACATATCATCTTGGTGGTGCCCTACTACTGATAATTTTAAGTTATACATTTAAGCAATGATATATTATGCATATTGTGACTTTTCACTGATATTATATCGCTTAGGCATCTTGAGCTTGGTCCATAGCCAACACATCAATAATGTACATTGTTAATTGTGAAATTGTACTTCGAAGTTACTTTGTTTGTTCTGATAACACTAAAAGGAAAACAGTGATTTCCGATGGCTCCAAGTCGTTGGAAGCCGTCGGAAATGCTGTTGGTATAAAGAACACGGCTTTCATCTATTTTCGTCGGAAATGCTGTAAGGTATAATGAAGATGGTTTTCGACCTGGAGCCTGTATACACATTTTTTTCGACGGCTCGATGGCCGCCGATTGACGGCAAGTTTACGCCGGGTTTCGACGGCTTGCGACAACGGCTATATTTTATTACGAAAATGCAATGGAGATCGTCAGCTTTCGGTAGCTGTCAGAAATTGCCGTCGACGGCTTCCGCCACTATGTAGTGTTGTTCTAGCAATGTAACATTATCGTTTAGCTGAAGCTTATGACTTTCTTTGAACTTCCAACTGGTGAAACTAAGGTTGTTTTTCAAACATGACAAACCATTTCTAAAGCAGTGTTTTATGCGCTTGTTTCAACATATATCCAACTATGATTGTATCGTGAACCATTATCATTTGCTTGACCATACCCAAACTAAGTTTTGCACACACAGGATCCACTATACTCTCAAATCGGAAAACAATCGCACTTTGTCACATGCAACATATCTTCCATTTGGCTCAGATACAATAACTTATAAATTATTTTAATTGTTACATTATGTAATCATCGCAATCGATTATACATACGTAACTTTGTTGCTGCCTCATGAGCGGATCACTGTTCATTGTATGGATAACATTATGTACATTAATTTTGTCGATATATCGATATCTCGTTCTAAAAATTTCAAATGAACAGAAATATTTAACAAAATAATAATAATAATAATAATAATAATAATAATAATAATAATTAATACCATTCAATATTCGTGCTTGCCTACTCTTTTGTGACCACGATCGATTACATGCCTTATCCTAAGAATTTCTATTTGTAAGTATAATGATATCAAAACATGTTATATACACACACAATAGAAACAAAACCAAAAATAGTATTATTAATGGTTGGTTATTGGTTTGACTAGGTTGTTTGTGTCACTCTCAATTGGACAGCGCTGATTATTAACCGTATACTAAATTCTTGGTAGTCCACAGAAGTACAAAAACAAAATTACGGTTTCTTATGTAATAAGAGATGATTTTGTGATCCCAATTACGTCCTTTGTTTATGCTTGGTAATCTAATTTGTTGCAGAGTTAGTACTTCAGCCTAACATACAAACAGCGTATATCAACTTTTTTTTACAATGATGGCTCTAATATTTGCCTAGTGGACCGAACATACGATTTTTGAACCAACTCAAGTTAAAGTCTTAACACTTAAGAACAATGATCAGTTACATGTTGATAAATTATTTTAGAGTGCTTAGTTTTTGCCGTCTTGAATATTTAGGTCTTTAGTTTTGGCAGTTTTAATTTGAATATTCTACGACATTTTATTTTCGCTTAAAATTATAATATAAAGCTCGTTTATGAAACTTTAATTCCCAGAAACTTGTCAGATAATTGATGCATGAACTTATATTTATTCAGGCACGCTACTTCTTCTAGTGATGAGACAGTTCGCTCTTTGATATACATACATACATACATACATACATACATACATACATACATACATATATATATATATATATATATATATATATATATATATATAAAGTGACTCTTTGATAAGTTATTAAGCAACATTCAATCACTAGTTAACAATGTTATTAAATACCACAAGTAGCAGAATTTAATATAATAACTAAGCAAATCTCTCAGGTATGTCAACCCAATTCTTTCTTAAATTGCCCTTTATTCGTTTCGTGGAGACATTTCGCCAACTTCAATTCCGCATATTTGGTTTACAAAACCTCCCATTATACAATACTAGATGAGCCAAAGGGTTTCATTTTTTCTATTATACATTACTTGATATTTCGCCTACAGTTTTACAGACTGGTTGGCTGTTCATCATAGTTATAGGTTGGTCTAAAAAACTAGGTATAAATAAGAGTTAGCAGCTATCTCTTACAACCCAACAAGCACAACAAGAAACAGAAATAAAACTTGGTACTTAAAGAAGAAAACAAGGAAGAAATGGCTGCTAGTTTCTTAAAATCTCTAATCCTTCTACTTGCTTTCGTCGTCGTCGTTGTAGAAGGGGTTGAATTCACTAAACTCAGGAGAAATCTCATAGTTACAACCTCACCTCTACAAGGAAAAAGTACAATATCTTATTTTGTTCACCTCATGTTTCTTGCACATTATTTATGCACATAAGCTATCAAAATCATTGATATTGTTTACTGTAAATGCTATTTAAAATTTTTTTGTATATACTTTAGGCATATATGCAACCGGGACATGTTTAAAAATCAAAACTAAAGATATTACTATCAATTTTGACTTGTAGATTTGAAGGCAGGAGAAGATAAGTTCACAGTTTCATGGGAGTGGAACCAAACCATTGGAAACAGTGGTGATGCCAATTTCAAAAATGTTAAATTATATCTGTGCTATGCACCAGTCAGCCAGAAAGACCGAGGATGGAGAAAGACAGTTGATGATCTTAAAAAGGACAAGACTTGTCAATTTGAAATCACAACAAAGGCCTTCTCTGCAAAGTCCAAAACAACATATGAATACATGGTGAAGAAAGATGTACCAAGTGCTACATATTTTGTGAGGGCATACATTCTTGATTCTGGTGAGAATGAGGTTGGTTATGGACAGACTACTAATATGCAGAAAACGACCAACTTGTTTTTGATAACTAGTATTACGGGAAGGCATGCTTCTCTTGACATTGCTGCAGGCATCTTCTCTGCGTTTTCCATTGTTTCATTGTTTTTCTTCTTCTTTTTGGAGAAGAAGAAGGGGAAGAAGTAATTTCTTTTGCTTGGGGTTTGTCTTTCTTCTAATAAGCTGCAGTGACTTGTGTAAGTGAAATTCATGTTCTGGTTAACATCTATTTTCTTGTGATGAAAAGGATATATATGTAGTTTGTAGGCAACTGTTCAACTGAAGATTGTACAATATGTCCATAGGATTTCTTTCTTCCTTCCATTCTTTGTTTCGTTTATTTAATTTTATTTTCTTATTAACAGATAAGACATACTGAAAACTAAATGTAATATTAAAGCCAATCATCACCACCATCATTTGTAACTTGTTTCGCATCACAACTCAGTAATCATTTTGCCGGTGAATTCGTTGATTTAACATAGAGCAAAAATGGCGGGGAGCAAAAATGCTGAACGACTTTTGTACTCTCTTAAGCTTCAAAATAATTTTTAATCGAGCTTCCTAATCATTTATTTTATTTTATTCTATTTTATTTTTAAGACAGGGTTGGGAAAAAGTTCCTTCTTGGCTATAACATGTTGATCCCCACATCATATTTGAATTTTTAGTCAAACTAAATTTCAAAATATTATAAAAATGGTTTGTCAGTATAAAACAGTTTAAGCTTTTAGAAGGAAATAAAAAAGAAATGATATAAAAGGCAGCCAGAAAAATTGGCCTAGAAGAAAAGAAAATAAAACAAAGAAAAAAAACGGAAAAGAAAATGTTATATTATATGTGTTAAATGCTAGATAAAATAGGTGGATGAGTTTTCACCCCTCATGTGAGACCACCAAACGAGAAGATGCAATTTAACGGATCAACCAAGCCACATAAAAGCTGCTTCAATTCCACTATTTCCATTTTTCTTGTCCTCTATGCCAAATTCATCAAAGCCATCAATTTTGATATGCTCTGCTTACTTTAATAACATGGTGGGACCCACTCATAAATTAAAGTATATGATATGCGACTGAGTTCTAATTAGGCATATAGGGACAATGGAATTGGAGACGGAGTAATTGAGCTGCATAAAATCCAGAAGACCTTGAAGTGATACCAAATAAATTTAGCCCAATCACCATGTCCAAAAAGATGGTGTCTATACTCTTGCTTTCTCCTGATTCGCAGTTACCTTCTTCTGCCTGTTTACTGATCGATTGAGTTTTGATTTTGCCAAGCCCTAATTTTCCGATGTCGATTTTGGGCGACGGCGAGTTCCTTCTCACTGGCTCGTTCTTGCGAGTTGCCCATCGTTCGCCGCTATTGCATCTGCCATTCAGGCGGCGACGGTTAGTCCCATGTCGGTTGTCTTTACTGATTTTTGCTCGGTCGAGATTAGGGTTTATTCGTTGGCAAGTTTTGTTGATCTATGTCACTCGCGGTTTTTGTTGGTCGATGGCTGTTTTATGGAGATCCTCCCCCTTTCCGATATTGGGCTAATGACTCGTCCCCCCTCCCTCGTGGGCGATACTCCCAGATCTCCGTTTCGCAGGTGGCTTCGGCCTCCTCTTCTGTTGTTGACTCGCGGCGGGATTTCACCACCCGCTTCGAGCCTGTTTTGTCCTTTGCTGCATCGTGCGAGATCTTGTAATATGGGGAGTTGCCTTTTTTGTTTGGGTCGGTGGTTTGTGGGGGTTTGCTGATTTCGGCTCTGATATGCTCGAGTTCTTGACATCGGTTGGGGATTTCATCACCCCAACCAGATCTGGTCATGGTAATGACTTTTCTTTGCGGCTCCTGTCCCCTTCTCAGCAAAGAAGGCGGCGTCGTCGCTTTCGGCGCCGCGCGCGTGATGGGTTGAGAGGGACTGCTTTGGCCGATAGGAGTCATCGTACTGCTCTTGCTTCTTGGGATAATCATTTGCTTGGAGTCGAGCAGGCTCCCTCTGACTTGGCCGTGAGCAGTTGTCTTTTATCTTCTAGCGGATTGTTGCCTATTAGTGATGTTGTGTTTGCTGCCCCTTCGTTGCTGGCCGTATTGGTTTGTGAGCAGCAATTGAGTGCTCCTCTTGATTTGGTCAACGCTCCGGACCAGCAGGTAAGTGCTGCCCCTTGCAGGCAGGTGAGCTTCTCGACTTTTATCTCCTTTTTGTTTGTTGATGATGGGTATTCCGTTATTTTCTGGTTGTTGGATGATGGTGCTGGTTTTCTGGGCTTGAGCCATGACACACCTGTGTGTGCGCTCCCTGACATTGCTGTCCGGTCATTGACTGGTGGCGTCAGGTTCTCTTAGCGTAGAGCTCTTCGTTTCGTCTTATTATGCCCACCTTCTTTGCTCGTTGCATCAGAGACCTTGTCCTCTGATTGATTCGCATGCATTCTTCTGTTGCGTCAGTTGTGTCCCTACCAGGCTTCTCGCATGGAGCGGTCTGATCGGGCCATATTGCTAGTTTTTGGTTTTGAGTCATTGCGAGGCCTCTTCTGTGTCGTTAGTGACTCTTCTTCGTCTTCCTTATTTGTCAGGATACCATTGGTCCCTTCGGAGGTTTCAACGGGCCTGGATCGATTGGCTCGGGCGATCTTCCATCTTTGGTCGCATAGTGGTCTCTGATTTGGACCACTATTCAGACAGCCTGGATTTTTGTCAGCCTTCTTTGGTCCACCATGTTGTTTCCTCCGAAAGGGCCGACCCGCGAACCACACCTGTCTCGCTGCGTTGTCTTATTAGTGACAGTTCGGCCTTGGTGAGGTTCCTACAGCGACGTGGACTGCGTATTGTCAGCCCCCCTACATTCTTTCGTTTTTGTCCGGCTATTCCAGATCCTCCGGTCTCCTCCTCCCTTTATTGATCTTCTCTTTGCTCTCTTCCCTATTCCTCCTGCTCTCTATCGATCTCCATCCCGATGCTTAGTAAGGCGGAGATAGCGATCATTAATGATCGTCTAGCTCGCCTCACCAAGAACTCGGCATCTTCCAGGCCTTGTATTCCGCTGTCGGGATCGTCTGAGCCGCTCAGAGTCTCTCCGGAGTCCTCCCCTCGGTATTCGGCTCCCCGTGCTCATTCGTCTCGTCGCAAAATGAGAGGTGCTACCGCCACTCCTCGCACTATCCGCACTCTCTTTATAGCGGCGACTGAGAAGACCGACAGGTCCGCTCGTTATTCGTTGTATCTTATCTGAGTTGTGTTTGCTCTTCCTTTCCTCTCTGCTAGCTTTCTGTCTCTCTGCTTTTCCTCTCATCATGTCGAACTTCCTTTTCTGGAATATCCATGGTATTGGGAATGATGCGTCTTCAGCTAGGATGAAGCGCATTGTCCGAAAACTTTCTGTCTGTTTGGTAGCTCTTTTGGAACCTTTTTTGGGTCTTGGAGAGGTAACCAAAACTGTGTTGTCGCTCGGGTTTGGCGGTGCCTCGTCCAATGTTTTGAGTAAGATTTGGATTCTTTGGTCCAAAGGCTTTGTTGTTCGCCCTGTTTTTGACTCGATCCAGCTTATTTCTGTGGTTTGCTCAACTACTCTCTTCATTCACCCTTTTCTTTTCTCGGCAGTCTACGCCAAGTGTGATCGGATTGAGAGGTTATCCCTCTGGTCCGATATTCTTTCGCTCTCTGATCTGGGCTTCTCGTACTCTGTTGTGGGTGGTGATTTCAACGTTGTCGCAAGCCAGGCTGAAAAACAAGGTGGGGTGGCCGTCAACCGTTCTTCGGTGATGGATTTCAACTCTTTCATTGTTAGCTCCGGTCTTTCTGAATTCTCTTTCGTCGGCTCTGCTTTTACCTGGTCTAGCAATCGAGAGGGCCCGAACCGTATCCTCTCTAGGTTGGACAGAGTTTTTGGGTCGGATGATTGGCTCAATCTCCCCTTCTCATTCTCTATCTCGCTTCTCCATCGGACCTTTTCTGACCATGCCCCATTGATTTTGCACTGTTCCCCCCTTTCTCTTTCGGGTCCGTCATCTTTCCGTTTCCTGAGCATGTGGAGATCACACCATACTTTTCATCAGGTAGTGGAGGATTCGTGGAGCTCTCCTATTACTGCCTCCTCCATGGTGGTTTTCTCCCAAAAGCTAAAACGTCTCAAGGTTTGCCTTAAGGCCTGGAATGTTCAAGTTTTCAAAAACATTTTCGATCGTGTTCAGGCGGCAGAGGAGTCTCTCATCTTTGCCGAATCTTTCTTCGACGAGAACCCTTCCTCCGCTAACAAGGAGAAGTGGGCTTTAGCCCAGATGGCATTCTCTTTGGAACTTCGTGTCGAGAACACCTATCTTCGCCAAAAGGCGAGGGTCAAATGGGTGGTTGAAGGAGACTCGAACTCCAATAATTTTCATTCTTCTATTCGCAAGAAAAACAACCTTCTCTCAATTCGTGAGATTCGTCGGTCGGATCTCACTGTGGCTTCAACCCCTATCGAAGTCAAAGAGACCATTTTGTCTCACTTTCAATCCTTTCTGGGTACTCCTTCTGCTTTGGAGTCCGACCCGGTCCTTTATTCCTTTATCCCCCGTCTGGTTTCTCCTACGGGTAGTGCCACTTTAGCGGACCCTCCTTCATCGGAAGAGATTCGTGCCCGCATCTTTGTTCTTAGCAAGGATAGTGCCAGTGGGCCGAATGGCTTCAACGCTGTCTTCTACCGGAGTGTCTGGCCTATCATTCAGCTAGACTTCTGTCTGGCAATCCAGTACTTCTTTTATGGTGGTATTCTTCCTATTGGTTGGTCTTTCACCAACTTGGTCCTTATTCCAAAGTGTGATTATCCTCGCCTTGCGTGGATTTTCGTCCCATCAGCTTGTGTAATTTCTCTAACAAAGTTGTCTCCAAGGTGTTGGCCAATCGTTTGGCTCCGTACCTTGATCGTATCATTTCCACCTCTCAAGCTGGTTTTGTTAAAGGCCGTTTAATCACTGATAACGTCCTTCTAGCCCAGGAATTGATTTCCCAACTTGACCGGAAGATCAGAGGCTCTAATGTTGTTTTTAAACTAGATATGGCAAAGGCTTACGATCGTTTGTCGTGGTTTTTCATCATCAAGTTTTTGCGTGCCTTTGGGTTTCCTGAAACCCTTATTGATTTGGTGTGGAGGCTCATTACCAACTGTTGGTTCTCCGTTCTCATTAACAGATCGGCCAATGGATTTTTCAAGGCGGGTAGAGGTTTACGTCAAGGAAACCCACTATCGCCTTCTCTTTTCGTGATCGCGGCAGAGGCTTTCATCCGCGGGCTTCACACCCTATAGATTTACGGTCAGATCCATAGATTTGGGCTGCCAACAGGTCACCCGCTCGTTTCCTCCTTATCTTTTGCGGATGACATTGTCATTTTCTCCAATGGCAACCGTTCCTCTGTTCTTCGGCTTCTTCGCTTCATTCACCTTTATGAGAGGTGCTCGGGCTAGCTTGTTAACTCCTCCAACAGTTGCTTCGTCCACGCGAAGGACATGTCTCCTTCTAGGGTTTTTTGGGTTCAGGACTTTACCGGGTTCAAGGAAGCATCCCTCCCGTTACCTTATCTTGGTATAGTCCTCTACAGAGGTAGGAAACTTAACGCTATTTTCGATCCTTTGATAGAAAAATTAAGGGGAAAGATTATCCGTTGGAATGCGTCTCTTCTTTCCCAAGCAGGTAGACTGGTTCTCATCAAGTCGGTCTTAGGCTCGATGGGCACTCATGTCTTCGCTGCGATGACCCCTACCTCTTCTTTCTTCCGGTCTTTCCAATCTTTGGCCTTGTATTTCTTTTGGGGGTCGAAGGTTGATGTCCACCGCCATCACTGGGTCTCATGGGACGTCGTGTGCCGCCCTAAAAGCGAGAGCGGGTTAGGATTGCACAATCCAATGGACATCTGTAAGCTTTTGCTTGCAAGTTGTGGTACAGGTTTGGGGCTAACGACTCCTTATGGGCGTCGTTCCTTCACGCCAAGTACCATAGGCTGGCAAGCTCAGGTTTTATCGGTTCTCCATCTTACGCAAGCGAGACTTGTGAACACATGCAATTGTGATTCCCATGGCGGTCAATCCGGTTGGGATAGCGGTTCGTTTTCTGTCTTTAAGGCCTGGAGTTCGGCTCGTAACCCAGCTCCGGTTATTCCTTTGTTCTCTTTCATTTGGGATTCTCGAATCCCTCCGAAAGTGTCTCTGTTTATGTGGCGAACCCTTCATGATGGGTTGCCATTAGACGAGAACCTCCAAATGATTGGCATTCCTACCGTCTCCCAATGTAAGTGCTGCGGCATTGGGGATACAGAATCCTTGGGTCATTTGCTTTTCTTGGGTTTCACTGCCAGATCCTGCTGGAATTGCTTCGGAAATTTGATAGGTATCTGAGGTAACAACAGCTCTCCGAATGATTTATAGAGAACCTAGTGGTTCGAGATCTCTGGTAAATCTCTTCGCTCAATCATTTTACGCTTGATTCCTTGCCTCACATCTGGTGCGCGCGGAATAAGGCAATTTTTAAGAACTCTCCGATGGACCCCTCTTCCATTATTCGGCAGGTTAGAAATGATGTTTTCATGGCTTTTCGAGGCAGACCTTTTAAGGGTTCGGCTAGCTCCCACTCTAGTCGGCTAGTGGGTCTTTTATCAATTTCCTGTGATCAGGCTTCCCCTAGAGTTGGAATTGGCTGATGCCCTTTCAAGGGCCGGGTTGCTCCGGCTGATTCCCCCTCGCTCCCCTCCCCACCTATTGTTCTTCTAATGTGGTTGCTGGTTTTGCAGGCTCTGGCTTTTCAGGGTTAGTTCGGGGTCTGCTGTCGTCTTCTCCTTTTATGGAATTCGGAGTGTTTTTTTTCGCTAGCTCCGGTGGGCTCGTCTACTTTGTTTGCAGTTGTCTTCCACGGTTGTCTTTCGACATCGTCATTGGGCAGTGGCCTTGCCGGAGCTCGATGGCGATGTTGGATGGATGATAGTTTTTCAGGAGCTCATACAGATTGATCTGTGCCTATTTCCAGCGGTCATCTTCTTCTCTTGTGCACCGCCTCTCTTGTTTTTTGGGCTTATGTTCTTGTTTTGTATTCTTTATTTGCTTCGTCGGTTTTTATTTCTTTTTTGTTTTCCTGGTTACCTGTTAGGCTTGTTGACAGCTTTTGTTATTGGTTAATATATTAAGTCTTGTTCAGAAAAAAAAGATGGTGTCTATATATATTCAATATTATTCCTTTAGTATCTGCATTTTTATGCAAGGGCAATATTTAATTTTTGGATGTTGTTTTCGAGTGAGAGGCTGTCTAGAATAATATTCACATAAAAACACAATTTTAGTGGAACGCGTTTGTTCCAAATAGTTGAGAAATGAAATTGTGGATTTTTTTTGAGAAATGTTAGTAATAAAAGCATTTGAACATGTCTTTAAGTCT
The DNA here is from genome assembly GCA_030765085.1 of Allium cepa. Classification (NCBI taxonomy): domain Eukaryota; kingdom Viridiplantae; phylum Streptophyta; class Magnoliopsida; order Asparagales; family Amaryllidaceae; genus Allium; species Allium cepa. The sequence continues at coordinate 747,089,231 of CM060931.1, read as the reverse complement.
AAAATTTCAATCTAGCCATCGATTATCATATTGAGAACAAATGATTCCATCAAAGGTTGGTTTGACTTTTTACGACCATTTTTCATGTTTCACTTGAATAAGTAGGAGAGCCTGTGAAGCTTTGGGCAATAATTAGTCTTCATCTAGTAGAGAGGAAGTTCGCATTGAGTGAATAATTTGCAAAAAATCTAACAAATAATTTCGCGGAGTATGCTTTGCATATATTACAAAATGATCCAATACATGAACCTCCTTCGTTCTTTGGTCGACTAATTTTATCCTAAGAGATCCAACTATGTTTCCCTTTATCGTCAATCAAACCATAAAAAAGGAAGTACATAACATTTAGAAGTGATGAAAGAATGAGTTGGTGGGTGTGAGCCAGTGAATTCGTGAGATCCTACTAAGTACAGTAATAATGAAGAATTTATAATAATGATCAATAAAATATATCGTTTTAAGTATTCATAGTCTAGATTTATCGAGATTGGATATCGATTTATCAGTTGAGACAAGAGTACATAACGTTATCTGAATGTTGAGCAGTGTATTACTCATGGTTGTTGGTAGCACCAAAGGATTGCATATAGATATTTATTGGATAACTACGGAATTACTCACTCGATACTTTTCTATTGTTTTATATAACTAAGGTCAAACAGAGAATATAGAAGTGATAATATTACACAGTTCTCTCAATCTGAGAATACCGTTGAACATAATGTTGATTTTGAACATATTCGTCTTTAACCCTTTTTGATTGTACTTATGAATGTAAATAGTTCCTTAAAAGAATTTTTAAAGGTAAAAATAAGTGAAATGATCTTGGATTTTTGGTAGCAATGTTCAAGTAACGTTAGTCTTAAATCTTCTTGAATGGATTTTTGAAAGTACATAGGTCCTTAAAAAGGATATTTGGAAGGATATTATTCAAGGAATCTTTTCGAAAAAGATAGAAAAGTAAATATTTTAAGCTATAAATCTCGTTAATAATTTGTGAATATGCTTATACCATTTGAAATAAGTTTATGAATCCTTTTTGAAGTATTGACAATGTATAAATGAAGAGAGCAAATTGATAAACGATGTTTTATTAGATAAAAGAAGTTTTACTAATAAAAGAGATTCTAATTAATAAAAATTAACTAAACAAAAAGGGAATTAGAAGTCGTTTATGTGACTTGATTGTGCTTTGTATGACTTGATCATGATTTATATGGTTTACTCGTTTAAGGAAAATATTTCATTGTATACATAGCATTAAAAGTCGATGAACTAGGCCTGTCTATCTACGGGAGTTAAGACTGAGGTTCGGGTAGGGATATGAGCAATACATCACTAACCTACTAGCTTTACTCTTGACCAAGGGAGAGTGTGAGATGAAACTATCAGAAACGTGATAATTATACAAGGCTCAATTTCAATATGCAATCGTTCTCATTATTACTGAATGACAAAATTAATCAATTCAGTCTTAAAGAGACCAGGATCGGTAAGTGTTTTATTTATCGAAAACCACTTCAAGCCTGAGATATGTGTTTATCTCTTAGAAGTGAATCTATTTTAGATTTCGGAGTTGATGTGCGATTTCGAGATCCGTTCAAGATGTGGGAATCTAATGAGGATTCATGTTCAATTCGAGTGATGAAGATGGTGCGAAAGATGCCGAATGTGCCTCGAAATCAGAAAAGATAAAGACAAAGTAGGCTGCACAATCTAGGGTTTATCTGAATCACATTGAGGTGTTATCAACTCTATATCCAGAGATGCTTATCGATTGTTGGCCAGTGGGACTTGATGATATGTGGTTCATGTTATTCATGTCCATGGTTGAACGATGTCCCGTTTGTGTTTTTCTTATAGTATATTTTACCAAGATATATTTGACGCTCGGAAGGCGCTTTCTGATCCTTGTGCATATAGATTGGATTTCGTCTTGACTGAAGGGATCTCCATGGAAAATCAATTATGCGAACGTTCCATATCGGTTTCGACTATACCTTATAATATGCTATTGAATATAATCAATGTAACCATTCCGACTATGTTATATATTTATGTTCTTCACTATGGACATTATCTATTATATCACCATATGTACTTATTAGATGGTGGTTCTGTAAAGGGGATAACAGTCATTCCATTCCATGTGATCTCAAAAATACTGTTATATGCTAGCTACATATTTATTGAGTGTCTTATATCAAACTTATGTCTGGCGCTTGGTTTTTGTTTTCCTAAATTTCTCGTGTGCTCTTTCGAGTAGTCTGAGAAAGGCAAGTTTTCATTGACGTTCTTAAGGGCTTAAGAAGATAAGGGGGATGTTTCACTTACCATAATATCCTTATTTCTGCTACATTACTATATGGTACATGCCAGAATTTGTGATGACAGGTTGTTATAACCGTCGGGGCTAATGATAGTACTTAGGTTTTGTAACTTTGAAATTTCTTTATCGGAGTAGCCCATTGTACCATTCTTTTGATCTTATATGTTATTATTCCACTATGATATTCTGATATTGTGTTCTCTTCCTTCTACTTCATTCGGTAGTCGAAAAGTTGGGTAATCATACTTGATATCAGAGTAGATGGTTAAGCAAGAACCTTGGCTTTAGTAGGGTATAACTCATTAAGAGATAGGATAATGGAATGCCCTAGCAAGATCCGAGTGTATTGTGTATATATAAGAGCGTATTTATATTTGTTATAAACGTATACCTTAAAGGTAATTACAAGTATGAAAATTAACAAAAAATCTTGTATAAGGTAACTTTTATAAGCATCAATTGTTAAAGTATAGTTAAATTAATGTTGGGATTAATAATGTTCATTTGTTACCCTTATTAATTAGTTTAGTTGCGCTAAGCCAATTTATTAGCATTGACTATTGTTTGTTGATTGTTGATTTGTGCTCAACCAGCCTATGAACAGTTTTACCTTCTACTGCATGCGTAGGGTAGATAGTAATTTTAGATACATGGACATGAAGACGTTATGAATTTAGTTTCATAGTTTGACTATAAGTCGTTCAGTGGCATTGTTGCGTTAAAAGTTTAATTTGGTGAAAGCTGTTTTTTAATTTAGAATAGATAAGGTATTTTGTAAAATAAACATTTATGAAAAGAATTTGTATAAGAAAGTAATTTTATAGAAGAAACATTTATTAAAAATTATTTATAAATAAGAAGGATTTCATAGATATTTTGATAACTTAAATCCTGTTGTCTTTGAAAAATGGTTTTTAATATTTTGGAGAAAATATAGTAGTATTATTTGAAAGTAAAAATTTAGAAAATTGGTTTATAAAATTGATATCATGGTGTTTATTAATACTTACGAAGTATTTGATACCATTTTGAAATGATTTTGGTTAAGTCCGAGAGGCATGAATTAGATGTGCTGAACTCAAATACGTTGCTTCAAAATAAGCTTGGTGATGACTTCAACATCCGTGGCATTCATTTTGAATTTTTAATGGGGATGCTATAGGATTGTCTGGGTAAAACAGATTCTGATTTGATTTCGAAAGTATGATTTGTTATACAAAAGATATATGTATCTATTATCATTTCAAAGAAATTCGAAATAAAACCCAGTGTTTGGTGCTAAAGTTTTTCTTCGAAAAGAAATTTGATGTGAACTTTTTGTGTAGAAAAGTTTTGTATGTACACTATGTAAGGTGCGCGAGTTGTAATGGCGTAGCCCAGAATAAATGTTTGAACTTTTCATGTTTTCCCTTTTTGGGTAGAGTGTGTTTAATAAATTATCGAATTTTGTTAAGTTAACTTATGGATACATGTAGCCTATGCATTTAGATTGTATGGTATGTGCATAATGTTATGATACATTGTTTGGGTGTTGGTGAATACTTTGGTTTCGAAAGGTTTGGTGCATATATGAAGGCTTGTTGTTACTTGTCTTCGAAAGTTAGCTTTGACACATTTAAAATGTCTTCATGCATATCGAATCATCTGCTTCGAAAAGTCATCGCTGAAGTGGAAGGGTGCTTTCGACCCCTTTGAAACGTTGAGAATCTTCTAGGCCGTAACTGTACTATCCTTTCAACCTTTTCGAAAGGCTTTAAAGCTTTTGGGCTTTTGCTGTAGCATCCCTTCGACTCCTTTCAATGTTCTAGCTAGAGTCTTTTCTGCTTGTTCTTTATATTTTTCTCAAACTGGTTTCGACTCGGTTGAAAGGAAATTTTAATAGTAACAATAAGCGCAGTCTTCTATAAAAATTTAAAGCCTTAAATCATTTGTTAAAGTGGTGAAAAATAGTAACAAAGATCTTTTTTTCAATGTTTTTCTATATCAGAGACTTTTAGCATTATTTATAAATGCTACAGTAAGTCTTATGGTTTTAATTGTTAAAATGATATTTAAATTTTGTATTTTTCTCTAATAGTTTAGAGATGTTTTTTAACCTATTTTGGAGTAATATAAATTAGTTCAAAGTTTAAATATATTTTTAATAATTATAAATGTATTTTCAATGTAAGATGTTTTATTATTAATACATATTTTTCACCAAATTATAAATTAGTTATTTTAGCTAATATTTTGCATAAATACTTCAAACTTATTTACAAGTATTTTTATAGTATTTATTTGTATATAAGTTTAAAAAAATGGTAATTGACTAGGCTTAACACTAAAAGCCAAGGAGGTAAACTTCTCTATTTATGACAGTTAAGATTGATGTCGAGTAGGGATTTTAACAATAATGGTTTAACCTACCGTCTTCCCTCTGGACCGAGGAATAGTTAAGTTGGAATGTCAGAAACATGTTAATCTCATTTTTTACTTATCTTTTTGAAAAGTAATTAACTTTACTTAATGCAAAAAGTAGATGAATTTGGCTTATCTACTTATGAGGGTTAAAACTGATGTCGATTAGGGATATGAGCAATAAGGCTCTACCCTACCGGCTTCCCTCTTGGCCAAGGAATAATTAAGTTGGGAATGTCAAAAAATTGTTAATGATATTGTTTACTTACTCGCTTATGAAATTCATTGATATTATACCTTACTCTAAAATCCAACGAGGTAGATTTATCTATTTGTGAGATTGAAGAATGAAGCATCCAGGCCAGGCTATGGTATGAAACCAATGCACTAACTTACCTGACATCCATGATGTCTATAAGCGATCGTTTTTAACTGGATAGTCGATTAGTCGACTATCAAACTTAAAAACTTATTAACTGAGATCTTTAAAAGAATGTTTCTAAAGATAATACAATTATGAAATGGTTTTAGGTATGTTTTGATAATGTGTTAATAATATTCGTCTTTAACCCTTTTTTATTGTACTTTTGAATGTAATAGTTCCTTAAAGAATTTTTCTAAAGATAAACATAAGTGAAATGATCTTTGGTTTCTGGTGGCAATGTTTAAATAATATTAGTTTTAAATCATTTTGAATGGATTTTTGAAAGTACTTAGGTCCTTAAAAAGTATATTTAGGAGGATATTAATTAAGGAATATGTTGGAAAAAGATAGAAAAAGCAAATGTTTTAAGTAAGAAGTCTTGTTAATAATTTGTGAATATGTTTATACCATTTGAGATAAGTATATGAATGCTTTTTGAAGTATTGAAAGTGTATAGATGGATAGTAGAAATCGATAAATGATTAGATAAAAGAAGTTTTACTAATAAAAGATATAAAAGAAATTTTACTAATAAAAGAGATTTTAATTAATAAAAATTAATTAAACAAAAAGGAGATTAGAAATTGCTTATGTGACTTAATTGTGCTTTGTATGACTTGATCATGATTTGTATTTTTTACTTGTTTATGGAAAATATTTAGTCGTATATTTAGCGTTAAAAGCTGGTGAAGTAGGCTTGTCTTTTTGCAAGAGCAAAGACTGATGTTTGAATAGGATATGAGTAAAAAAGCTCTAATCTACTGGCTTTACTCTTTAACAATGGATAGTGTGGGATGAAAATATCAAAAACATGATAGGTATATGAGACTTGGTTCCCATATTCAATTGTTCTCATTATTTTTTAATGACCAAGTTCATCATTTCAGTCTTGAAGAGACCGAGATCAGTAAGTGTTTTAGTTATCAAAATCCACCTCAAGCCTGAGGTATGTGTTTTTCTCTTGGAAACGGATCTGTTTGAGATGCTGGAATCCATATCTGGTTTCGAGATCGATTCGAGATGTGGGAATCCAGGGATTCATGTTCTGTTTTAGTGATGAAGATAGTGTTAAAGATGTTGAACGTAACCTCAAAATCAAAAAAGGCTAATGATGGAGTAGGCTGCAAAACCTAGGTTTTAGCTAACATGCGTCAAGGTGTTATCAACTCCATATCTAGAGATACTTATCGATTGTTATCCAGAGAGAGTTAATGATCTTTTGTTCATGTTTTTCACGTTTAAGGTTGAACGATGGGCCATTTGTGTTTTCCTTATGAAATATTTTATCTAGAGATATACAACGCTCCAAAATTGTTTTCCGATCCATGTGCATAGAGATTGGATTTCAGCTTGACCGAAGGGATCTCCATGGAAAATCCATTATGTGAATGTTCCTTATCGATTTCGAGGGTACCCTTAAATATGCTATAGAATGTAATCACTGCAACTGCACTTGCTATTTTATACATTTTTATTCTTCACCCAAGACATTATCTATTATATCACCTTATGTATTCCATTCCATGTTGTCTCAAAAGTATTGTTATATGTAAGCTACATATTTTTTGAGTTTCTCATACTTGAGTTATGTATGATGCTTGGTTTTTGTTTTCCCTAAATTTTTCATGTGATCTTTCGAGTAGTATGAGAAAGAAAGGTTTTTGTTGATGTTCTTTAGGGCTCGAGAAGAAGAGCTGGGTGTTCACTAACCATAGTATTCTTATTTTCGCCACATTAATATATTTTAATTATCAGCATTGGTGAGAACAGGTAGTTATAACTTTCCAGGCTAATGATGATACTTGGGGTTTGTAACTCCAAACTTTCTATATCGGGGCAACATTTTGTACTGTTCTTTTAATATCTTATGTTCTCTTCCTTCTTATTATATTACATTTTCTATTACTTTTTGTACTTTACCCTAACAACTTGCCTTTCTGGCACTTGGGTACATGGTAAGTGAATACCATAAATATATTAGTTTCGACATTCGGAGGTCAAAAAGGTGGGTCGTTGCACTTGATATCAAAGCTGATGATTAAGCGAAAACCTTGGCTATAATGGGGATTGACTCATTAAGAGGTAGGATAATGGAATGTCCTAGCATGAGTTGATTGTATTTTACATAAAAGAGCATATTTATATTTGTTATAAATGTATGCCTTAAAGGTAATTATAACTATGAAAATTAAAAAGATATATTATATAACGTAACTTATATAATAGTAAATTGTTAAAGTGTAATTCAATCGGTGTAAGGATTAATGTTGTTCATCGTTGCCCTCATTAATTGGTTTAGCTATGCTCGGCCAATTTATGAGCATTAACTATTGTTTGTTGATTGTTGGTTTGTGCTCAACATGTTTATGGGCAGTTTTACCATCTATTGCAAGGGTTGGGTAGATAGTGATTGTAGATACATTGACATGAGCACCTTATGAATTTAGATTCACAGTTTGAATATTATGCGTTCGGTGGCATTGTTAGGTAAAAAGTTTGGTAAAGAGTGTTTATTTTAATCTGGGAAAAATAAAATATTCAGTAAAATAAACATTTGTGAAAAGAATTTTTATATGAAAGTAATTTAAATAGGTAACGTTTAGAAAAATATTTATTAACAAGAAGGATTTAACAGATATTTTGAGAACTTAAATCCCTATGTCCTTGAAAAATGAATTTTACGGTTATGGAGAAAATTATAGTAGTATTATTTGAAAGTAAAAAATTAGAAAATTGGTTATTGAAATGGAGATCATGGTACTTGGTAATATGTATGAAGTATTTGATGCCATTTTGAAATGATTTTGGTTAAGTCCAGAAGGCATGAATTGGATGTACTGAACTCAAATATGTTGCTTCAAAATAATCCAAGTGATGAATTCAACATCATTAGCATTAATTTTCGTGTTTCAAAGTAGGGGCACTGCATGATTTTTTGGATAAAACAAATTCTGATTTGATTTCGAAAGTGTGATTTGTCATACAAAAGATATATGTATCTATTATCATTTCAAAGCAAATTTAAATAAAACGCGGCGTTTAGTGCTAATGTTTTTCTTTGAAAAGAAATTTGATATGAACTTATTGTGCAAAAAAGTTTTATATGTATACTATGCAGGTTGCCCGAGCGGTAGTGGCATAGCCTAGAACAAATGTTTGAATTTTTCATGTTTTTTCTTTTTGGGTAAAGTGTGTTTAAATTTGAATTTTTTAGTTATTTTATGGATACATGTAGCATATGCATTAGGATTGTATGGTATGGGTATAATGTTATGATATGTTGCTTGGTAGTTTTCATTTGTTAAAATGAAATAAGATTTTTGACCGTTTTGAACAAGGAAAAAGCTTTCGAATGGTTATATAACTTGAAACTAAGTCTTTTCATGAAAATCTAAAAGTTGAACTTTTGTAACTCTTGAATTGAGAAGATAGAAAGTTAAAACAAGTTTTAAAAATTGTTAAACATATTTGTTAATTAAGACAAATTTGGTATTTGATACATACTCTTAGGTTTTAGTGGAGTATTATACGAGTGAGAAATAAAGTTAGAAATTATTTAATAACTTGAAGTTAAATTTTTATGCAATGGTTTATAAATAATTTAGTGCAGAATGACATACAGTTTGAATAAATGGATGTCATAAAAGATATTGGTTTAGTTAAGAAACCAATAGTATAATATACGTGAGTTGTACTTAGATCGTTTTATTCACATGACAATTCTTGATATAGTCTTCGAGTATGTAATTTTAAGGTGATTTACCCCGATCTGAACATGAATTTTTCACCAAGTACTTGACGAAAAACTCCCCATACGGACTCTTGATAAGATCCTAAAGTTTTCCATAATAATATATGGCTATGTAAAATAACAAAGGTTTCTACTTAAGAAACCGATCGAAGTCCGCACTACAAAGGTCAAATGTTCTATACTAGTTGGGAGTGAAATTTATGTAATCAAGCAAGTGATCAGATTTATTATTACGCATGAGTGATCCATGAACATGGGCATGTTTTATACATGCATACTATGTTTTAATTGGCTTCTTGGGAGTTTAGGTGATGACTCTTTGATTTTCTATGAGGTAACATGAGTTGTCAACTAAGTAATTGCCTAAGGCTGTTAAGCGTGAGGTATACTTAGTAGATTGTTTATCATCCTAATATGATAAGAAGATTTTTTGAACTTAGGAAAACCATGAGTTACATTTTCTAGTAAGTTTTGAATATTGTTAAGTATTCCTATATGATTGTTTTCTCTTGTTGCTCATCTTGGAATTCGAGGATGAAATATTCTAAGTGGGGGAAAATTGTTTTTGAAAATTGTTTACAAAAATATATTCTTTAAAGAAAAATCGATAATGTGACAAAAATTGATTTATTAATGAACAGATTTTTGTTCAATATAAGTTGTTTTAAACTTTGTGTACTTTTCTAATAATCAAATAAACACATAAATCAAAATTTTACAAAGTTAAAAGCAAGCTTTTAATGTCTTCTTCTTCTCAAAATTTCTAATGAAATTTTTTAGCAAATAAACTCCAGGTCCACTTAAAATTTTCCACATGTCTTAGTACAATATTACAACACCTTCTAACTAGTTAATTTTGAAAGAAGCAAAGCCATGCTCCCCCTTTAAGAGATTTCCATGAAAATTATGGTGTTTGGAAGGGAAAAAAGTAAGTTTAAAGCAAGAGGGAGGAAGGGAAGGTGCTTTTAATGTGATGATAGGAAATGTTCTTGAGTTTGGTTATGCTCAAGCATGTTCCTGGATTAGATCTAAGTGAGTTATTTCACTATCTTATTTGTATATATTGTGTGTGTGTGTTGTGTGTGTTAATATAAAGTTAAAGTGACATTAACTAAATAAAACTATAACATTGGACCCCTCTTGCTATTGAAAGCAAATGACAACTTTATATTATATAGCATCACTTCTATTACCCTCTTAAACAAGTAGCGTGACATTAATTTGATATTTAAATGGTTGTTTGGATCGTGTGTTGAATTGAAGTATATTTGAAAGTGTTTGAGCAAGAATAGTCACTATAAGTACACTTCGATATCGCTTAAATTTAAGTTATGTAAATGGAAGTTTTATGAACTTAACTTGGGATAATTTGATTTGGATGGTCATTACACATATTTTGGTGTATTTAACAGCAAAGAAATGGTTTAGAAAGATATAGAAATTGCGAACCGAAGTTGTAAAGTTAGAACAAAAAAGTGGTTATAAATAAACTTCGTAAATATATCCTGTTTTTGGTTTTTCTAAACAAACTGGAAGATATACTTTCGTGTTTCTTTCCCTTTTTTAGTATCATAAGCGTAGTCCTTCTATAAAAGTTTTTAGGCTTAAATCATTTGTTAAAGGGTGAAAACTAGTCTCAAAGATCATGCTTTCTGAAGTTGTTCTTTAACAAAGACTTTTAACAGTATTTATAAATGTTGCAGTAAGTTGCTTATGGTTTTCATTGTTTAAAAATGATATCTAAATTTTATATTTTTCTCTAATATTGTTAGATATGTTTTCTAACCTATTAGGAGTATTTTAAAATTGGTTCGAAGTTTAAATTTATTTTTAATAACTTTATATGTATTTTCAAAGCAAGATGTTTTTTTAATAAAGTATGTTTTTCATCATATTATAAATTAGTTATTTTCAAGTAATATTTTGCACAGTTATTTCAAACTTATTAACAAGTATTTTTATAGTATTTATTTATATAAAAGTTTAGAAAAAGGTAATTGACTAGGCTTAAAAATGAAAACCAATGAGGTAAACTTCTCCATTTTTGACTATTAAGATTGATGTCGAGTAGGGATTTTGCAATAATGTTTTAACCTACTGGCTTCCCTTTGGATCGAGAAATAGTTAAGTTGGAATGTCGAAAACATGTTAATCTCATTATTTACTTGTTTGTTTAAAAACCTAATTAACTTTACTTAACGCTAAAAGTCGATGAAGTTGGCTTACCTATTTGTGAGTGTTAAGATTGATATCGAATAGGGATATGAGAAATAGAGCTCTAATTTATTAGCTTCCCATTTGGACGAGGAATACATAAGTCGAAAATGTGGAAAACATGTTAATCATATTATTTACTTACTCAATTATGAAAGTCATTAATATTATACTTAACACTGAAAGCCAACGGGTAGATTATCTATTTGTGAGATTCAAAGTGTCTAGGCAAGGCTTTGATATGCAACCATTGCTCTAACTTGGCTAGCTTAACTCTTGAATGAGAAAAAATTAAGTCGGAATATCGAAAACGAGTTAAGTATACGAATTTGATTTATATAAGCGATTGTTTTTAATTGCATAGCCGATTATTCAACTTTATAACTTAACCAATTTTTAAATCTCTGAAAAGAATGTTTCTAAAGGTAATACAAGTATGAAATGGTTTTAGGTTTATTGTGACAATGTGTTAATAACATTTGTCTTTTACACTTTTTGATTTTACTTATGAATGTAATAGATCTTTAAAAGAATGTTTTAAAGGTAAGCATAAGTACAATGGTGGGTTTGTGGTAACAATGTTTAAGTAATATTAGTCTTAAATCTTTTTGAATGGATTTTTGAAAGTACTTAGGTGCTTAAAAAAGATATTTAGAATGAAATTAAGAAAGCAATCTTTTGGAAAACTGGAAAAAGTAAAGGTTTTATGTAAGAAATCTTGTTAATAATTTATGAATATACTAATACCATCTGAGATAAGTATATGAATACTTTTTGAAGTATAAATGAGCAGTAGAAATGTATAAATGACGTTTCATTAGATAAAATAAGTTTAATTAACAAAAGAGTTTTTAACTAATAAAAGATTAATTAAACAAATAGGGGATTATAAGTCGCTTATGAGACTTAATTGTGCTTTGAATGACTTGATTATGCTTTGTATGTTTACTTGTTTGTGAACAATATTTAGTCATATACTTAGCAATAAATGCCGATGAAGTGGACTTATCTATCTGGGGGAGTTAAAACTGATATTCGAGTAGGGATATGAGAATTAGAGCCCTAGCCTAACGAATTTACTCTTGACCAGAGGGCAATGTGAGATGAAAATATAAGAAATGTGATAAGTATACGAAACTTATTTTCCATATGCAATCATTTTCGCTATTATTGATTGACCAAATTCATCGAGTCAATCCTGAAGAGACTAGGATTGGTAACTGTTTTACTTATTGGAAACCAATTTAAGCCTGAGATACATGTTAAATCTCTTTGAAATGGATCCGATCGAGATGTTGGAATCCATATGTGGTTTCGAGATTCTTTCGAGATGGGGGGATCCAATTAGGGATTCATGTTTTGTTCAAGTGATGAAGACTGGTGTGAAAAATGCCGATGGTGACCTCGACATCGAAAATGGCTAAAGATAGAGTAGGTTGGATAACCTAGGATTCAGCTAACCCGCATCAAGGTGTTATCAACTCATATCTAGAGATGCTTATCGATTGTTGGCCAGCGGGAGTTCATGATATTTGGTCCACGTTGTTCATGTTTATGTTCGAACGATTAGCCATTTGTGTTTTTATTATGGTATATTTTATCTCGAGATATATGGCGCTCGGAAGGTGTTTTTGATCCGTGTTCATGGAGATTGGATTTTGGCTTGACTAAAGGGATCTCTACGGGAAATCCATTATGCAAACATTCTTCTTTCAATTTTAATTTTACCATATAATATGTTGTTGACTGTAATCAAAGTAATCATTGTGGCTATGTTATATATTTATATTTTCCACCAGAGACATTTTCTATTATATCACCTTAAGTATTTATTAGATGGTGCTTCTTTATAAGGGATAATCGTTATGGGATTCCATGTGGTCACAAAAGTACCGTTATATGCTAGCTACATATTTCTTGAGTTTCTCATACCAGACTATTATCTAACTCTTGGTTCCTAAATTCCTCGCATACTCTGCTGAGTAGTATGAGAAAATAGGTTTACATTGATGTTCTTTGTAGTTTGAGAAGATGAGCTGGATGTTTCACTTACCATAGTATTCTTATTTTTGCCGCATTAGTTTATTGTACATTCCAACATTTGTGAGGATGTGTTGTTATAACTGTTCATGCTGATGATAGTACTTAGATTTTGTAACTCTAAAATTTCTATATTGGAGTAATCTTTTGTGTTGTTGTTTTGATATAATATGTTATCATTCCACCGTGCGATTTTAACATTATGTTCTCTTCTTTCTTATTTTATTTCTTTTTTCCTTTTCTTTTTTTGATTTTACCCTAAAAATTCAGCTTTCCAGCCCTTGGGTACTGAGCACGTGAATATCGTGGATGAATTAGTGTCGACACTCGGGGGTCCAAAAGTCGGATTGTTACACCTTGGCTGAAGGGGGAATCTTTAATTGACATTGTAGGTGGCAATATTTTACCCTAGTCAGTGGCCCCAACAAGCAAGTCCACATCTCCTTCTAGACAATACTCGAAGAAGAAACTTGCACTATTTGCCTAACTTTGTAGTTCACAAAATTCAGAATATTAAAATACACATTAATGCTTCTAAAAACTTTTGTTGTTGGCTACCTACCGCTAATTGGTTGTTTGATACTAGATTAGCGCGGGACCATGTCAAAACCTGATCAATAGAATTGGTGCAAGGCTATATAGGATTCAAAATGTGCTCTTAAAATATCCATAACTTCTCTATTGGCTAGGCTTAATAAGCTAAATACTTAATATTAGGTTAGTAATTGGAACATCAACATAGATCAAACGTGTAATTTGTGTCCACCCAAAATGAAAATAGAGACCATTTATTTTTTAACTGCTGTTACACCAATTAGATTTGGAATACTATCGGGGAAAATGGGGCAAACAACATATATATAAAAATGATGTGATAACGGTCTTCGATTCGTGCCCTACCATACAGGGCTCCAATTTATAAAAACATTTGATTAATATAGCTATAGCTACTCTGATATGGCACATTTGGTGTGAGCAGAACACAAGATTATTCAAAGGATTACATATTCCTAGTAATATTATATCCATGCTTACAATACAGTATTGTAGAGATTTAATTATGCAAATCAATTTAAAACCAGAAGAAACCACTGGCACGTAGTTTATCTTTATAGAATTTGTTCTTCGAGTGGCACCAAACCTGTAAGGGTGGATGATCCTAGCTTGCATTCTTCTCGCGTTCCTTCATCACAACAAATGGTGTAGTTTATGGCTTCAAGTAGTTTGATTTCTTGGTGGTGTTCTTGCGGTCCCCATCGAGAGTTTTTTCAATTTAATGAAGTAGTTTAGTGAATGCAAGCTATTGTGAAATCTGTTAGGCATGTGGTCCTTTTTTTAATTATATTCTGGTTGTGGTTATTGTTTTGTTACTATTATACTAGATATAATTCTCGTATGGGTGGCCTTGAGAGACTTATATATTTTAGTTTGCCTCCACCTATTTGATATATTGTATCTCTTTTTCTTCTTTTGGTTTTTGCTTTATTGTAAGTCAATGTATAGAAATAATATGTACTCTTTTTCATTGCAAGGTACCCACTTAGATTAGGTGGTTGCATGCTTCGATGTTGCATATTATGAAAGTATATAAATTTGTTTATAATAAAGTACCCTTTTAAAAAAATACTAATTAATTTATAACAATTATAATTTAATTAAATTAGATAGCAGTCAAAGTATTCATCATTTCGATTGTGTAACACTTAGGTATAAATTCATTCAGTGATTAATATCAAACAACTCAAATATTAACGTTCATATTTCACCATAGCTAGTGGTGTAACATTATGATCAAATTTATCGCTTACACGGCTTTGGAAAATCCAATTTACTTATTTTAAGAGGTAGTCGATAGTGACAATTATTTACACCAATTCTCTTAATTAAATTATATCACGATATAACTTATGAAATTTGGTACTGTTCCAAACACAAAGTCTTTGGTTCAATAATAAAAATTATTATTAGAAAACTGCTCTAGATAAAGACTTTGATTTTGAGTTGACTATAGTTAACCATGATACTAACCCCATATAACTAAGTAGATGTGTTCCGCATTGAATAGTGTTTCACTTCCAATGATTCAATCCCGACCTAACGACAGTTGTTCAACTGATGTCATACCATGGTTTAACTATAACTAAAGTTGAAAATCCACATTATATTCAATAGTGTTCTCAGATTGAGAGAAGTGTGTAATATTATCACTTCTATACTCTTTGTTTGATCTTAGTTATATAAAACAATAGAAAAGTATCGAGTGAGTAATTCCATAGTTATCCAATAAATATCTATATGAAATCATTTGGTGCTACCAACAACCATGAGTAATACACTGCTCAACATTCGGATAACGTTACGTACTCTTGTCTCAACTGATAAATCGATATCCAATCTCGATAAATCTTGGCTATGAATACTTAAAACGATATATTTTATTGATCATTATTATAAATTGTTCATTATTACTATACGTAGTGGGATCTCACGAATTCACTGGCTCACGCCCACCAACTCATTCTTTCATCACTTCTAAATGTTATGTACTTCCTTTTTATGGTTTGATTGATGATAAAGGGAAACATAGTTGGATCTCTTACGATAAAATTAGTCGACCAAAGAATGAAGTAGGTTCATGTATTAGATCATTTTGTAATATATTGAAAGCATACTCCCCGAAATTATTTGCTAGATTTTTTGCAAATTATTCACTCAATGCGAACTTCCTCTCTACTAGATGAAGAATAATTATTACCCAAAGCTTCATAGGCACTCCTACTTATTCAAGTAAAACATTAAAAATGGTTGCAAAAAGTCAAACCAACCTTTGTTGGAATCATTTGTTCTCAACTTGATAATCGATGGCTAGACTGAATTTTTAGACTTAAAGACACGTTCAAATGCTTTTATTACTAACATTTCTCAAGAAAAAAATCCACAATTTCATTTCTTAACTATTTGGAACAAACGCATTCCACTAAAATTGTGTTTTTATGTAAATATTATTCCATGACGGCCTCTCACTTGACAACAATGTCCAAAAATTAAATATTGCCTTTGCATCAAAATGCAGATACAAAAGGAATGATATTGAATATAGACACCATCTTTTTGGACATGGCGATTGGGCTAAATTTATTTGGGATCACTTCAAGGTCTTTTGGAATGTATGCAGCTCGATTACTCTGTCTCCAATTCCACTGCCCCTATATGCCTAATTAAAACTCAGTCGTAAATCATATACTTTAATTTATGAGTGGGTCCCACCATGTTATTAAAGTAAGCAGAGCATATCAAAATTGATGGCTTTGATGAATTTGGCATAGAGGGACAACAAAAATGGAGATAGAGGAATTGAAGCAGCTTTTATGCGGCCTGGTTGATCCGTTAAATCACATCTTCTCGTTTGGTGGTCTCACATGAAGGTTGAAAACTCATCCACCTATTTTATCTAGCATTTAACACATATAATACATGTAACATCCCGCCTTTTCGCACGCTTTAAATCGACACACCTGCCAATTCAAACCATACGGAAGGGCGGATTGTTATGCGGTAAATAAAATAACAGAGAAAAAAAACAAAACAGAATCTCACAGCGGAAGGATAAAATATAATAATCAATATACAGTTCATAAAACTATTTACAAAACATTTGATCCTTCTTTATATAAGAAATATCAGAGTTCACATACCAATAAATATCAATGCAGTGGAATATTGTATGCAGTGGAACCATATAATATATAATAATAAAAAAATCTTCGTCTTCGTCCTCCAGATCTAAAGTCTTCGAATCCTGAAATGCTCAGGCTGACCCAAGCGAATTGAAAAGACAGAACACTCGAGTCAGAACTAAAATATCTTATGTGAGTTAAATTAACAGGAATAAATATGAGTGTAGTAACTTAAGAGATGCTCGGGATTCACATCTCCTAAGGATCCGTTAAACTATTTACTTTGTAGTAATATTTCGCTATTATAACAATGTCTATAGTAAAATAAACTTACTTTTAAATAGCGTTAAGGAGTTACCCAATCTCCCCTTAACACAATAATAGTCCCAATAGTCCATCCAGTATCAGCGCATCTCCAGATCGGGAGACTACCCTAAATACTCCAC
The DNA here is from genome assembly GCA_030765085.1 of Allium cepa. Classification (NCBI taxonomy): domain Eukaryota; kingdom Viridiplantae; phylum Streptophyta; class Magnoliopsida; order Asparagales; family Amaryllidaceae; genus Allium; species Allium cepa. Next base: position 747,071,950 of record CM060931.1, on the reverse strand, counting down.
GGACTACGGGAGAAAATCAAACTCGTACAAGGGGCGATAAGGTAGGTGACATGGCACAACTAGGCAATGCCATGGTAGATATACAAATTACGCATCTGGGCAGGTGGTAACACGTAGCCGCAGCTACCGTGCGCCTCGAGCCACACCCCCAAAAGAAAATCAAAAGTGGCCACCAAGTTAATCCAAAAGTCAAAGTATAAATCGAAGGGATGTGTCCGATCAAAGGTGCTACCTCAATTGGCCTGAGAATCACTCATGTTTTAGCCACCTTATGCCAACTCACAGGAGTTGGGTCCACGTATTTACCTAAAAGGAAACGCCGCCACCATCCTACTTCATTCTAGAATCTCCACCGCGTACACGGTTGTTAAAGTGGTTTTCGGAGTTGGCAGAGAGTATGACAACTTCCGATCCCGGTCTCTTAACAACCAAACGTTATTATAACACCGCGGTCTTTTCAAAATAGTTTATACTTTAAAAGCCAGAATAAAATATCCATTATAAAACCATATAAATACGATATCATTCCTATTTTAAAACCCAAATCAATATGATATCATGTTTATTTCAAATATACCTTTCCCAAAAATCATAGTACTTTCAAAAATATATGTACCTTAAACCCATAGCTTTGAAACATAATTTTCAATACTTAAATGCTTTAAATATAAATTACTTTATAAAGTAAATTAGCTTTCTAATTTCTCAAATCAATTCCAAATACAGATTTGAATTCCCAAATAAACCATTTAAATTTCCATATGTTTCAAACTTTCAATGACCTATTATTTAGTTTTGAAATATTTGCACAATAAATTCATAATCATTTAAATAAACTCAAATTTCCAATGACTAAAATTTCCTTAAATTTATTCATACCAGAAATATTCATTTAATTCAATCTTGGAAAATCCAGTTATAAATATCTTATCTTTTAAAATTTCAAGTTTAATACAATTACATCAACTTATGGAGTTAAATTCTTAAATACCTCTCAATTTCAAATAAATCTCCAATTTACCTTCAAATCCAAATCTATTTTAAATCTTCATAACTTTTATATTAAAGTATGATTTATTCACTTAACCATATTTTTTTAAATAAATATCAACTCCATTATTAAACTATTTGTTATTTACCAAATTCATATATAGTTAAAGACATGAATTTAACTATAAACATAAAAGTAATATTTGTATGATCTCAAAATCAACATTCATTTAACCATATTTTATAAAATAATCAAACCTTAATATTGGGCCTATGTTATATTTCAAAACATATTTATATATAGCTAAAATCAAAGTGTAAATTTGACGTTTATATAACATCAGATCAATATTTATATAACCCGTATATTCCTTTACAAAACCATAAAAATCATCTTCAAAATATTTTATATAGATACTGCGGTGTCTGTATTAAATTTTCTATCCTATGGTCAAGTGAAACGGATATTTATCATTTCAATCCGCAATTTGAAAATAAAAAATAGGGTTATATATCATTTCAAACCGCAATCCTGAATGAGATGAAAATGCATAATAACTTGCAGTTTATAACAATATAAAATACAGCATCCATTCATCCAATACCAACCATCAACCATTTATTAAAATCATCATCCAATTTAAATTAAACATCGATATAGAGTATATAAAACATAACAGGTATCAACGAACAATTTATATTCAAAAATAAATTAATAACTGTTTAACTGGCAATTTATATGCAATAATAAATAAATTTAACTAGAAATTTTTATGCAATACTAAATAAATTTAACTGTCAATTTATATGCAAAAATAAAAATTAAATAACAATTTAACTGAGATGATGATTAAATATATGTCAAATAACTATAAATAAATTTCAAATCACATCATAAATAAATTTAACAAACATAAGAAATTTTAGAAGTTGTGAGTGGGTTAAAACACTCACCTTTTGAATTTAAATCGAATTTAAATTTCAATTTAAACCCAAAGTTTTGACAGTCTCCAAATCCGTCCAAACTAGCGTCAAAGTGTTTGGAATTCAGATACGATACTAACAAAAAAATCGCACGTGAATTGGATATCGTACGTAAAATTTATGAGTTAAAACGATTGAAATCAAAATTAAAAAAAACAAAGCAAACCTAAGTAAAATCGCCACGTCATCTCAATTCAGCGTGAAACCCTATTACCTGTATTCGATCGCCACTACAGTATGCCGCCTTCGTTCGAACCGTTGACCAACGAAACACAACGCCGCCGACCACCAGAAGCCCTCCGACCACCTGCACCTGATCGCCCCCGGTAAGGCGCATCTGGACGCGGCCTCGCATTCTCCTCCGGTCGACGAACATCACCGCGTCACCTTACCAATCCGACGCCCAAATTGAAAAATCGCCGACGATCTAACCATCGAAACACAGAACGAACACCACCGATGCGAAACGTACGAGCCCCTCTATAGAACCCATAAATGATTCGCCGATCTGACGACGTTCATCGACGCGCGATGAACGGCCGAAAATAAACGATAAATTTCTGAACAACCGACGATTCGAACAAAAAAACGAATTTCGGATCTGTTATTCGTACATCGAGAGCTTCAACATATATTTTTTCTGAATTCTTCTGAGAAGGTTGAATTTTATGGTTTGGATTTGATTTGCAATTGGATCTGGAAATATAGAATTTTGTGTGACATTGAGTAAGAGGAGGAATAGAATGAATTTACGTATTGACAAATGAGAATTAGGGAGGCTAGGGTTTATAGCAGGATATTTATAGAGAAAGTTGGAAAAGAATAAATGGATCGGGTTGAATACGCGCTAACGACAAAGTGGCCCAAAAAGCCCTTTCTGACCCCGGAATGAAATTGGATAAACTCATATATCAAAATAGGTGTAAACGCAATGTAAAAGGTTTCACGTCCAAATTCCATCGTATGAAGAAGTTACGCTAAAATCAATATTTTCAAATTGATTTCAATTAAATCAATTTCAAGGCGTTTCGCGTTCGTACGATCAAACGACAAGTCCGATCGCTACGAAACATGAAAGCCTACAATAATTCACCGATACGGATCCGATGAAACTAGTTTCGTCGAAATCCGAGTCAGTGGCCAAAATGGCTATTTTTATATTAATTAAATAAATAAAATTTAGTCAATTTAATCAATTTTTTCAATTTAAATTCGATAATTACCAATTCTTATCATTTTATATGTTCCAAATATTTACAATGATTTAAACCAAATTTAAATGTCAATTTAGAGAAGATTAATTTATAAATTTCAATATAAATCCTCAACTTCATTAAATTCAAAATTATAAATAAAATTTCCAATAATTCTATTAAATTCCCTTTTCATTTTATTATTTAGTTCATTGTTATCAAAAGGGTGCAATTTACATTGGTTCACGATTGTTTACATTTATTTTCTTAGATTTCGTCTACATTCCCTTTTAGGCAATATTTTAAATATTAAATTTTCATTTAATTGCAATAAATCATACTATCGTAATCAAATTCAATCAAATAAATAAATGTTGATTCCCATTCTTATTATTCAAACAATCATTATCTTATATTTAATATTTGTTTACGTTTTATTACATTTATACTTCTATATACATCTTAGATTTGTATAAATGGTTAAAATGTGAAATCTTGCCTATTTCACATATTAATTAAGGTTTTAAAACCAATTAATAAAGTTTCCTTAGTCCAATCCTTTTAACCCAATCAATTATTATCCAATAAACAAGGATAACATTTGTTTACCCTAATTTATACTACTATAACCTTTATTAGATTAATTTCTATTGATTACCCATTTTAATTTATTAAACTCCATTATCGTTAAATTACATTTAAGTTATCACTAACGGATAAGTGTTGAAATTGATTACATACACCATCCTTATCCTATTATCGATTGGATGAATTTTCATTGATTCGTAGCTATTTCATTAATATCCACAAATTCCATCCACATTTCTATTAATGTAAAATTTAATATTAAATTCCACTTATTTGCAATTAATTCACTTATTGAATTTTAACTTACAAATAAATTAATAAATCTTGATTTTCACTCCTAAAATCCACCACTTGTCATATTATAAATGAAATTAACATTGGTTACATCTTATGGAAATATACAAATCTTAAATGACTAATCAAGTTATCCTAACTGTACAATTAGATCAATTAACTGCAATTGATTTCACATTAAATTTTATAAATTATCAATTGAGATTTTAACAAATCCGTTACTTGATCTAATACATTGGTATTCAATAAATTGACATTTATGGGTGAAATTAACATCGACTTATATTACATTTCATTATTGCATGCTTCATTCCATACTATTTAATTACATATGCCAAATATGTACACTAATTACTATTTATATTCTTAATTAATTTACTTTCTTGGTTTCATACTTAATATGTTTTCACTTCCAACAATATTATAATTACCTACAGGACATTGATCTTTATTTCATGAATTCATTAATTAATCCACTAAATGCCTTTCTCTTCTTATATTCAATTTATTACCATTTTGAGTACGTTTACTATCAACAACATTCATTATAATTACTTATTTACAATTATTGCATTGGTTTATTCGACAGTTACTTTTATTTACTCCTTTTCTATTTTAAACCAAATGTAACACATTTCACTATTCATTATTGGGATTTCACTTCAATTGTCAAAACTAAATTTTTATTTCTTCCTAAATTAAGTCACAAAATCTCATTAATTTACCCAATTTTATTTACCAGAATTTACGGGTCGTTACACTCTCCCCCACTCAAAACTTTTCGTCCCCGAAATGTAAAAAAATAGAAAAGAACAATTAAGAAATCAATATACCTTATTTAAAATATTAAATTTATAAACAAATAAATTTACAAAATTAATTAATTTAAATAAAATATACCAATTTATAACCATTAAATCTTTTTATACTCAATTTAATAAAGTTTGGAAAACATTTTCAAAAATTTCTAAGTCCAAAATTTACGGAAAATTTTGGCAGAGTCTCCTTTGTACGGAGAGGCTTGGGAGAAAATATAATATCAAAAATACAATATACGACTTATATTTTTCAAAATAATATATATCCCAACTCGGAAAACAAGATAATAGCGTTATAAACCATAATCCGAAAGCATACCTATTGGTCGGGCAATTTACGCTTATTTTATGAAACCAAAAGCAGTAGCAAATGCTTCCATTACATGCATTTCAGTTATATATTCTGAAAAGAGTCAATAATTATATAAAATGAAATATTTAGGTTGTTTTCAACCACCAACAAACAATCAATACATACAACAATCACTTGCAACCAGGTATACAACCATCACATACAAATCAATACAATCAAACATTCATTCATATGAAACAAACAAATAGTTGTTCGGGTTCAAAACTTTATATTGTACAGAAGGAAAATAAACTACTAAGCATAACTTTCACTGAACAGTCTTAGGTGAAGCTAAATAGATTATTCATTCCTTTAAACAAATTTAAAGTATCCTTACCCAACCTATAAACCAAAACAAACAACAATTTCCACAACAAATCAAATTTACTTATTATAATTTCATTTCATACATTTGTTGTTTGATCCCTTTTCATTTATATAATGGTTTATCCTTTTTTATTTTCATTTATTTCTTACAGTTCCATTTATTTATTTATTTGCATTTCATGCATTCATTTCTGAATTTTGTTTACTTAGCATCTCAATGCATTGCTTTAATCTATAATCATATATTTAATGCATCCATCTTTTCTACTTATTTTACTTATAATAGCTTCAACCGTTTACTTAAGTTTATTATCATTTTCATTATTCATATTTTATTCTTATTTTATTTACAAGTAACTTCGACTTATCTACTTAAGTTTATAATTACTTACTTTCTACCATATTTTTATTATAGTACATTTCAAGTTCATAACCCCTATAACACAAATTTCTTATTTACTAAAGAAATTCATTGAACACTTTCATTATTTCTAATTTAATTGTATAATATTCTATTATAATTTCTTATTAAACATTTCAACTTTTCATATCTTTTAGTAACTTATATATGCCTTTAAGAATGTAATTGAAAATCATACAAGTTTATCTTATTTGTTTTAAAATTTATTCAATGTTCAATAATTATTCTTTGTTTCATAGGTTACAGTTTCAAATTACCTTTAATTTCATTCATAACTTAGCATTAAATTCCTTATTTTAATTAAATACTCCAATTATTAATCGGTTACATTCTATTTCACTATAATAACGGAAACTATTAATAAATCGGAAACTTAAGAATTAAATACCGGGTTAATTTCAAATCATTTTAAAATAATAGATAAATGTATATACTTACGCTTTATATATCCAATTATATTTAAAACAATTTAAAATTTATATTTGTTTATCAAAATAAATCTACAGTAAAACTACTACAGTGGCCTTCCCACTTTGAAACTCGAAAATGAATGCCGATGATGCATGCACTCATCACCGAAATTATTTTCCAGCGACAGAGAGGGGAGTACAAAACTTATTTCCTTTCAAAATTTCTTTTAAAACAATTCTTTCAAACCATATTGAAATATTCATATCAGAAAATACTTATAAACAATACTATTATATTACAAAATTATTTGAAAGAAATTTTCAAAAAATCCCGGAACTAAAGCTTTAAGTTTCCAATTTCATTTATCTTATTTTCAATATTACTTCAACTATTAATTATAATTTTATTACCTAACAACCAATATATTGCAACCAAATATATATATCATTTAAAAATTTATTTTATATATAGAAAATATAATAGGCAAAATTATTTTATTTACCTATACTAAAAACAATATTATATCGGTTTGTCCTATTAAGTGTTTAGAAACCCCTATTGATGTCATAGCGTCCCATGCATCAACCAGAATTTATAAATACAAAACGGAACAAATTGACACAATATTAAAACTTTAATATAACACTAACAAATACGCTCTCTCATATATACACTCAGTGACTCTCATAGGGTATTACTACCCTATTACTAAAGAGTCCAGCCCCACAAAGCTAAGGTTTACCGCTAAACCAAAGCTCTGATACCAGATTCTAACATCCCGCCTTTTCACACGCTTTAAATCGACACACATGCTAATTCAAAGCATACGGAAGGGCGGATTGTTATGGGGTAAATAAGAAAACAGAGAAGAAAAAAACAAAACAGAATCTCACAGCGGAAGGATAAAATATATAATCAATATAGAGTTCATAAAACTGTTTACAAAAGATTTGATTCTTCTTTATACAATAAATATCAGAGTTCACATACCAATAAATATCAATGCAGCGGAATACAGTGTGCAGTGGAACCATATAATATATAATAATAATAAAAATCTTCGTCTTCATCCTCTGGATCTAAAGTCTTCGAATCCTGAAATGCTCAGGCTAACCCGAGCGAATTGAAAAGACAAAACACTCGAGTCATAACTAAAATATCTTATGTGAGTTAAATTAACAGGAATAAATATGAGTGCAGTAACTTTAGAGATGCTCGGGATTCACATCTCCTAAGGATCCGTTAAACTATTTGCTATGTAGTAATATTTCGCTATTATAACAATGTCTATAGTAAAATAAACTTACTTTGAAATAGCGTTAAGGAGTTACCCAATCTCCCCCTTAAAACAATAATAGTCCCAGTAGTCCATCCAGTATCAGCGCATCTCCAGATCGGGAGACTACCCCAAATACTCCATGGACTACGAGAGAAAACCAAACTCGTACAAGGCGCGATAAGGTAGGTGACACGGCACAACTAGGCAATGCCATGGTAGATATACAAATTACGCATCTGGGCTGGTGGTAACGTGTAGCCGTAGCTACCGCCAATCTCGAGCCACACCCCCGAAAGAAAATCAAAAGTGGCAACCGAATCAATCCAAAAGTCAAAGTATAAATCGAAGGGATGTGTCCGATCAAAGGTGCTACCGCAACTGGCCCGAGAATTGCTCCTGTTTTAGCCACCTTATGCCAACTTACGGGAGTTGGGTCCATGTATTTACCTCAAAGGAAACGCCGCCACCATCCTACTTCATTCTGGAATCTCCACCGCGTACACAGTTGTTAAAGTGGTTTTCGGAGTTGGCAGAGAGTATGACAACTTCCGATCCCGGTCTCTTTAATAACCAAACGTTATTATAACACCGCGGTCTTTTCAAAATAGTTTATACTTTAAAATCCAGAATAAAATATCCATTATAAAACCATATAAATACGATATTGTTTCTATTTTAAAACCCAAATCAATATGATATCATGTTTATTTCAAATATATCTTTCTCAAAAATCATAGTACTTTCATAAATATATATACCTTAAACCCATAGCTTCGAAACATAATTTTCAATACTTAAATGGTTTAAATATAAAATACTTTATAAAGTAAATTAGCTTTTTAATTTCTCAAATCAATTCCAAATATAGATTTTAATTCCTAAATAAACCATTTAAATTTCCATATGTTTCAAACTTTGAATGTCCTATTATTTAGTTTTGAAATATTTGTACAATAAATTCATAATCATTTAAATAAACTCAAATTTCCAATAACTAAAATTTCCTTCAATTTATTCATACCAGAAATATTCAATTAATTCAATCTTGGAAAATCCAGATATAAATATCATATCTTTTAAAATTTCAAGTTTAATACAATTACATCAACTTATGGAGTTAAATTCTTAAATACCTCTCAATTTCAAATAAATCTCCAATTTACCTTCAAATCCAAATTTATTTTAAATCTTTATAAATTTTATATTAAAGTATGATTTAATCACTTAACCATATTTATTTAAATAAAAATCAACTCCATTATTAAACTATTTGTTATTTACCAAATTCATACATAGTTAAAGACATGAATTTAACTATATATATAAAAGTAATATTTATATGATCTCAAAATCAATATTCATTTAACCATATTATATAAAATAATCAAACTTTAATATTGGGCTTATGTTACATTTCAAAGCATATTTATATATAGCTAAAATCAAAGTGTAAATTTGACGTTTATATAACATCAGAATCAATATTTATATAACCCGTATATTCCTTTACAAAACCATATAAATCATTTTCAAAATATTTTATATAGATACCGCGGTGTCTGTATAAAATTTTCTATCATATGGTCAAGTGATACAGATATTTATCATTTCAATCCGCAATTTAGAAATAAAAATTACGGTTATATATCATTTCAAACCGCAATCCCGAATGAGATGAAAATGCATAATAACTTGTAGTTTATAACAATATAAAGTACAACATCCATTCATCCAATATCAACCATCAACCATTTATTAAAGTCATCATCCAATTTAAATAAAACATCGATATAGAGCAAATAAAATATAACAAGTATCATCGAATAATTTATATTCAAAAATAAATTAATAACTGTTTAACTGGCAATTTATATGTAATAATAAATAAATTTAACTAGCAATTTATATGCAATACTAAATAAATTTAATTGTCAATTTATATGCAAAAATAAAAATTAAATAACAATTTTATTTGAATAAAAGCAATTTAACTGAGATGATGATTAAATATATGTCGAACAGCTATAAATAAATTTCAAATCACATCATAAATAAATTTAACAAACATAAGAAATTTTAGAAGTTGTGAGTGGGTTAAAACACTCATCTTTTGAATTTAAATTTCAATTTAAACCCAAAATTTTGACAGTCTCCAAATCTGTCCAAACCAGCGTCAAAGTGTTTGGAATTCCGATACGATCATAACAAAAAAAATCGCGCGTGAATTGTATATCGTACGTAAAATTTATGAGTTAAAACGATTGAAATCCAAAATTAAAAAAAAAACAAAGCAAACCTAAGTAAAATCGCCACGTCGTCTCAATTCAGCGTGAAACCCTACTACTTGTATTCGATCGCAACTACAGTATGCCGCCTTCGTTCGAACCATTGACCAACAAAACACAACGCCGCCGACCACCTGCACCTGATCGCCCCCGGTGAGGCGCATCTTGACGCGGCCTCGCCGTCTCCTCCGATCGACGAACATCATCGCGCCACCTTGCCAATTCGACGCCCAAAGTGAAAATCGCCGACGATCTAACCATCAAAACACAGAATGAACAACACCGGTGCGAAAAGTACGAGCCCCTCTATAGAATCCATAAATGATTCGCCGATCTGACGACGTTCATCGACGCGCGATGAACGGCCGAGAATAAACGATCAATTTTTGAACAACCGGTGATTTGAACAGAAAAACGAATTTCGGATCTGTGATTCGTAAATCGAGAGCTTCAACATATATTTTTTCTGAATTTTTCGTAGAAGGTTGAATTTTATACTTTGGATTTGATTTGCAATTGGATCTAGAAATATAGAATTTTGGGTGACATTGAGGATGAGAAGGAATAGAATGAATTTACGTATAGACAAATGAGAATTAGAGAGACTGGGGTTTATAGCAGGATATTTATAGAGAAAGTTAGAATAGAATAAATGGATCGGGTTGAATACGCGCTAACGACAAAGTGGCCCAAATAGCCCGTTCTGACCCCCGAACGAAATTTGGTAAACCCATATATCAAAATAGGGGTAAACGCAATGGAAAAGGTTTCACGTCCAAATTCCATCGTATGGAAAAGTTATGCTAAAATCAATATTTTCAAATTGATTTCAATTAAATCGATTTTAAGGCGTTTCGCGTTCGTACGATCAAACAACAAGTCCGATCGCTATGAAACTTGAAACCCTACAATAATTCATCGATACGGATCCGATGAAACTAGCTTCGTCGAAATCCGAGTCAGTGGCCAAAATGACTATTTTTATATTAATTAAATAAATAAAATTTAGTCAATTTAATCAATTTTTTCAATTTAAATTCAATAATTACCAATTCTTATCATTTTATATTTTCCAAACAATTACAGTGATTTAAACCAAATTTAAATATCAATTTAGAGAAGATTAATTTATAAATTTCAATATAAATCCTCAACTTCATTAAATTCAAAATTATAAATAAAATTTCCAATAATTCTATTAAACTCCCTTTTCATTTTATTATTTAGTTCATTGTTATCAAAAGGGTGCAATTTACATTGGTTCACGATTGTTTACATTTATTTTCTTAGATTTCATCTACATTCCCTTTTAGGCAATATTTTAAATATTAAATTTTCATTTAATTGCAATAAATCATACTATCGTAATTAAATTCAATTAAATAAATAAATATTGATTCCCATTCTTATTATTCATACAATCATTATTTTATATTTAACATTTGTTTACGTTTCATTACATTGATACTTCTATATACACCTTAGATTTGTATAAATGGTTAAAATGTGAAATCTTGCCTATTTCACATATTAATTAAGGTTTTAAAACCAATTAATAAAGTTTCCTTTGTCCAATCCTTTTTACCCAATCAATTATTATCCAATAAACAAGGATAACATTTGTTTACCCTAATTTATACTACTATAACCTTTAATTAGATTAATTTCTATTGATTACCCATTTTAATTTATTATACTCCATTATCATTAAATTACATTTAAGTTATCACTAACGGACAAGTGTTGAAATTGATTACATACACCGTCCTTATCCTATTATCAATTGGATGAATTTTCATTGATTCGTAGCTATTTCATTAACATCCACAAATTCCATCCACATTTCTATTAATGTAAAATTTAATATTAAATTCCACTTATTTGCAATTAATTCACTTATTGAATTTTAACTTTCAAATAAATTAATAAATCTTGATTTTCACTCCTAAAATCCACCACTTGTCATATTATAAATGAAATTAACATTGGTTACATCTTTTGCAAATATACAAATCTTAAATGACAAATCAATTTATCCCAACTGTACAATTAGATCAATTAACGGCAATTGATTTCACATTAAATTTTATAAATTATCAATTGAGATTTTAACAATTCCGTTACTTTTACCCGCCGTTCGTAGCTCGGTTGGTTAGGGAGCTGGGAGATGGGGACTAAAGGACTGTGTCCGGGCAGGTTCGAATCCCAGCGCCTAACCATCAGTGGGAGTTTCAACGTTACGCATCCGTGCGCGACGAATAAATAAAAGCGGGGTAGACACACGGCGTGGGGGTTTACTTAAGTGAGTATCAATGAATACCATGATTTTAAGGTTACCCATGTTATCCAAAAAAAAAACAATTCCGTTACTTTATCTAAAACATTGCTATTCAATAAATTGACATTTATGGATGAAATTAACATCGGCTTATATTACATTTCATTAATGCATGCTCATTCCGTACTATTTAATTATATATGCCAAATATGTACACTAATTACTAGTTATATTCTTAATTAATTTACTTTCTTGGTTTCATACTTAATAAGTTTTCACTTCCAACAATATTATAATTACCTACAGGACATTGATCTTTATTTCATGAATTCATTAATTAATCCACTAAATGCCTTTGTTTTCTTATATTCAATTATTACCATTTTAAGTACGTTTATTATCAACAACATTCATTATAATTACTTATTTACAATTATTGTATTGGTTTATTCGACGGTTACTTTTATTTACTCCTTTTCTTTTTTAAACCAAATGTAACACATTTCACTATTCATTATTGGGATTTTACTTCAATTTTCAAAACTAAATTTTTATTTCCTCCTAAATTAAATCACAAAATCTCATTAATTTACCCAATATTATTTACCAGAATTTACAGGTCGTTACAATATAACATTTTCTTTTCCTTTTTTTTCTTCGTTTTATTTTCTTTGCTTCTAAGCCAATTTTTCTGGCTGCTTTTTATATCATTTCGTTTTTATTTCCTTCTAAAAGCTTAAACTGTTTTATACTGACAAACCATTTTTATAATATTTTGAAATTTAGTTTGACTAAAAATTCAAATATGATGTGGATCAACATGTTATAGCCAAGAAGGAACATTTTCCCAATCCCGTCTTAAAAATAAAATGAAATAAAATAAATGATTAGGAAGCTCAATTACAAATTATTTTGAAGCTTAAGAGAGTACAAAAGTCATTGAGTATTTTTGCTCTCCATCATTTCTGCACTATGTTAAATCAACGAATTCACCAGCAAAATGATTACTGAGTTGTGATGCGAAACAAGTTACAAATGATGATGGTATGATTGGCTTTAATATTACATTTAGTTTTCAGTATGTCTTATCCGTTAAAAAGAAAATAAAATTAAATAAACAAAACAAAGAATGGAAGGAAGAAAGAAATCCTATTGATATATTGTACAATCTTCAGTTGAACAGTTGCCTACAAACTACATATATATCTTTTTCATCACAAGAAAATAGCTGTTAACCAGAATATGAATTTCACTTACACAAGTCACTGCAGCTTATTAGAAGAAAGACAAACCCCAAGCAAAAGAAATTACTTCTTCCCCTTCTTCTTCTCCAAAAAGAAGAAGAAAAACAATGAAACAATGGAAAACGCAGAAAAGATGCCTGCAGCAATGTCAAGAGAAGCATGCCTTCCCGTAATACTAGTTATCAAAAACAAGTTGGTCGTTTTCTGCATATTAGTAGTCTGTCCATAACCAACCTCATTCTCACCAGAATCAAGAATGTATGCCCTCACAAAATATGTAGCACTTGGTACATCTTTCTTCACCATGTATTCATATGTTGTTTTGGACTTTGCAGAGAAGGCCTTTGTTGTGATTTCAAATTGACAAGTCTTGTCCTTTTTAAGATCATCAACTGTCTTTCTCCATCCTCGGTCTTTCTGGCTGACTGGTGCATAGCACAGATATAATTTAACATTTTTGAAATTGGCATCACCACTGTTTCCAATGGTTTGGTTCCACTCCCATGAAACTGTGAACTTATCTTCTCCTGCCTTCAAATCTACAAGTCAAAATTGATAATAACATCTTTAGTTTTGATTTTTAAACCTGTCCCGGTTGCATATATGCCTAAAGTATATACAGAAATTTTTAAATGGCATTTACAGTAAACGATATCAATGATTTTGATAGCTTATGTGCATAAATAATGTGCAAGAAACATGAGGTGGACAAAATAAGATATTGTACTTGTTAACGCTTAAATTTGAACGCTAACACCCCGGTGTGTGAAGTGTGGTTGTGAAAGCACCACCCGATAGATCGGGAAAGAATTATAAGCAAGTAATAGCGGAAAAGTAGTAAACAACAGCAATTTTATAGTGGTTCGGCTTATGGGTATAGCCTACGTCCACTTTAAGTACTTTTATTGATGATCACGTTACAAGTTGATACAAATCTTCTCAAGTACAATACACTTTGAATTACAAAAGACTTAGAACAAGTAGCTCAAACTTCGATGTTGACAAAAATCTTCAAATCCATGGTGGATGTAGATGATTTCTTTATGAAGTTCTTTTAGACGTTCTTTGAATCTCAAAAGCTTTAAGTGTTGAAGTAGTCTGGAATTCGGCAGAGTAATGGCGCTTGAAATTGATCGACCAAAAAGTCCCCTTAATGTTGGAGGTAGGTTGGTATTTATAGGCAAAGATCTTGGACCTAAGCTAAGTCGTAACCGGTTCTGAATCGCCCCCGACCCAGCTAAGTCGTGGCCGACTTATGGGAGCACCACTATGATCTAGCTGAGTTGATCTTTCTTCGCTGAATTTGCACAAGTCCAAAGTCATCGCCGGGTCAAGCCAGGTCGTAGGTCGTTCCCTCTCTCTGATGCATGGCCTCCGACTTAAATGGGAAGTGCATGCTCAAATAGGTCGTTGCCGATTTAATGAATTGACGAGCTAAACGTGAACTAACTCCCTTGCCCAGGTCGCGCACATCCTAGCACAGACCATGAGTCGGTCATGACACAAGTGTAAGTCGTGAACTTGTTCCACTCAGATAGGTCGGTAAACATGTTAAGTCCTTAAGTCGGATCGAATTAGGTCGGCAACTTCATTAGGCAGTTAGGTCGGCACCATGTTAAGTCGGATCCTTTGTTAAGCAGTTAGGTCGGCAACTCCATTAGGCAGTTAGGTCGGCACCATGCTAAGTCGGATCCTTTGTTATTTCTTGAGTCGTTAGGCCAGTTCCTTCTGAAGCACTAGGTCGGCATCTATGTGAAGGCATTGGGTCGGCATGCTCCTTAACCGGTTAAGTCGGTATCGATTTAAGTCGGCCACCTTGTTAATCAGTTAGGTCGGCTATCCCTTTAAGTCCTGAGTCGGCGCCATCTCCACATACTGGACCACTGAGTCGTAACCGAGGCAGGGTTAACATTTGCCCCTCGAAGTATACGCCTTGGGATTAAGTCGTGTGCTTCGATACCTTTTAACTCGGTCACTCTTAGGTCGGTAAGTCGTGAACGACTTATCAGCTAACTCGTGTATGATGACCCGTATCATTTCACTTCAGAATATAAGCCGGCCTCCTTCAACCTTCTTCGTCACTTATTCATTCACTCAATTTCGATTCTGCCATTAAAATTCTCCTGAGTTCTTTAAGGCGATTCCATCCTACCTGATCACCAGTAATTCCTACTATTCATTGCGTAAGTGATTCTACTCCTCCCTTGATTGTAGATTACCTTCGGTTCTCAAACTTTATCGCTTGAATTCGAACGGCCTCCTTGCATGATGCTTCATCTCGAATTCTATCATATTTGCCGTTGATGAAACTCAGGTTGCTCGATTAAAAGTTCGATGAAATAATGAAAGTGGCTCGTCGTCTTAGGCTAATCGTTTGAGATTACCATGCGACAAATTTATGATAACTTCGAACTGATTTAGTGGACGGTCCGGCAGCAGATAATGGTATGAATGGAATAGGGGTTTTTGCTGGTGGAGGAGCGGTTAGCGGGCTAATGGGTTGAGTGGAGTGAGGTATTGGTTTAGACGCGACCCAGTGATTTTAGGTGACTCATCTTTTGGCCGATTCAAATCATAAATCATGACCGTGTTAGTGCTTGAGTGAGACCCACCGACCTACCATTCTGCCGATCTAAGCTTTAAACCGTGGCCGAGATAATGCCAGAAAGAAGCTTACCGATCTAAACTTTAAAGCTTGAATCGTGACCGAGCTAACACTTGAGAAATTCCTGCCTTTTGAACCAGAGCTTGCGACCTAGGGGAACGAGTTGCCAAGTTAAACTATTTAGACCTTGACCTGCTACCGACTTAGCTTTATCTTGCAAAAGAATTTTAAACCGTAGCCGAGTTAGTACTTGAGCTTCAGACATGTTATCATTTAGGAGCATGGGCCTACTTTGAGCATTTGCCTTGAGCTAAAGAACTAAATTGTCTGAATTTTTGAACTTTAAACTTGCCTGAATCTCCTTGTATTATGCCGCATTAACTTACAAGCTGCTAACCTGCTAAAAATAACAAACAAAGAGAACCAAGGCGAAAATACTACCATTGACTGCCCACATCAGATGTCGGATTAGTCAAGACAAAACAAACAACTTAATTATATTGCATGAAATGTTTGCGAATCAATCAATTAGGGTTAAGCATTAGTGCAAAGTATCAACAATCTGAACTGATTTGTCTGCACCAACATCTTACTTGCATATTTAGGCTTAAAACAATAATCCCTGAATTTCATAACTAACAAATGTTTGCTAGTTTTTATTCCAGTTATATTTGTTTACCGCTTGATTGATTCTACACAACAATTCACACACTTTAGGAAACGTGCACCTTCATGTTTGAATACCCAGTTGTTTATGTAGAATGACTTCCCATCGAGAAGAAGAAGTGGTAACTCAAGAAGAAGAAACTTTCCCGACAACAGTTCCGATAGAGAATCCTCCGGAAAGAACTTCGACTATTCTATCTTTGAGAACATTTATTCAGCTGCGCACTCAATTTGGCTTTGCTGAAAACGATGTCCTATTCCCTGGGTCAAATGATACTGCTGATAATCCTCCCCATGGTTTCGTTGCAGTCAACCGCCACATGTGCTTAAGTGGGGCGATTCCTCCTTTTAATGACTTCCTTCGAACTCTTCTTCTCTGGTTGACGATCTCTCCATTTCAACTTCATCCTAATGGTTATGCCATCTTGATGGGGTTGTGTGTTTTGTTTAGAAGAACTCTTGATCGCCTACCGAGTTTTGAAGAAATTCGTTATCTGTGCTCGTTTACAAAGAGTAAAGATCATCCTTCACTCATTATTGTGAGAAGTGCTAGAAACCGCAAGCTCCTTTCCGATCTCACTGAAAGTGTTCATGGATTTTTGAACCAGTTTTTCTTTGCTCGCTGCCCTCCAGGGTTTTATGCCATCTGGAGAATAGGAAGTAAGACTAGTGTTTCCATTTTTTCGTTTTTGAAACTTTTTTCGAGATCCGAACTTTCAGTTGCTAACTTCATTCTTTGCTCTTTTCAGCACTTCCTCTCCCTTCTAGAGATCCGATTCATAAACAAGTTTTTGAGAGGTTGAGTGCCGTGGCTGCGGAAGAAAGGAGCATAAAATTTCTGCTGAAGGATGAATTTTTACACCAATACGGGCTTCTACACGCTTCTCGTTCTACGCATGCTCATGAAGTTCCAACAGAAGTTCCCGATTCTCCGATGAAAACTCCTGACGCCCCGGTTACTGTCGAACAACTCACATCAAAAGAGTCTAATATTGAAGCTTCATTGGTGAAGTGTTCCACTCCTACCGACATTATGGGGTCATCTAGTAAGACGGTGCTTGCCCCGATCGAGGAAGAAGAAGAACCTTCACGGCCTCTCGGGGGATTAGCTGATGTAGGAATTGAGAAAACAAGTCCCACCAAGCATGATGGTGACGATGTTTATGAGGGGTTGAGCGACATAATAGTGACTTCGCAGGAGCTTTTTAGAGATGACGTATCTAAAACTATCTCTCCTGTAATTGAGGCGACGTCTCTTCTTCGACAAACACCAACACAAACATCAACTCCTCATACCCAAGCTATCATCACCTCTGCACCAAAGAGTGGTTTGTAGCTTAATACGTGTAGCTTGCACATCACACAACACTTAGGATTTTCCAGCACATTTATGCACTTATCTTCTTATACTTTAAAGATTTCTAAAGCTTATCTTTTCTTATTTCAGATTCTTCAATGACACGCGGCGGATCATATTATCAGGATTTCCAACGCTACGGGGGGCGTGGTCAATATGATTATCGGCGTTACTTTCCTTCCTATAGAGAGTCTGACGAAGAGAGGGCTGCTCGAAAGGCTCGTGAAAGGAGGGATGCAGAAGAGCGTTATGACAGAAGGGATAGGGATGAGCACCATGATTCTCTGCAGAGGAGTGATGACTCGCACAAAAGGAAATCTCACGACGACCGAGGAAAAGGTCATGTAGCTGAAGATTCAGGCAAACGAGCCCGACATGGTGAGAGACATGTTTCCACTATTCCCGAAAAGCCTACCGCCCCTGCCCCTCTTGACATTACTTCTGACTCTCCTGCTCTTGGGAAGGAGGACATCCAGACAATAATAAGCAGGCCTAAATTTCAAGTGGGACCTGGCCCAGCCACTTTACAAAGTCGTTTTCCACAATGGTGCTTAAAGGGTGTGAGATTCGACCTAGACTTGGTCCCCATCGACAAGTCTGCTATGTTGCGCAATCTTGATGCAGTCAAGCTCGATATCGAGAGGATGTCAAACTGGCAGAAGCTTGTTGATGAGCTTCAAAGAGTTAACCGTGCCAACTTAGAGGCCATGCTCACCATGGAAAATGATAAGGCTGAGTGGCAAAAGGTCCTTGAGCAGCACGACACCGAAATGAGGAGCATTACTTCCTACAACGAGGAGCTCGAAGCAAAGGTTGAGAAGTTGAAAGATGAGCTTGCTGCTTCCTCTACTTCATACTCTCAAAAAGAAGAAATGCTTCTCAGACAAGTTAGAGATGCTCATGCCAGTCAGAGGGACGCTGAGGACAGGCTTGAAGCACAAAAAAGAATCAGTGACGGCTATGTCTCTGATATTGCTGAGCTTCAAAAGAAAAACAACTCCCAGGAGGCGGAGATACAAATGCTTAAGCTTCAGCTTGCCAAAACTGAAAGGGAGCGCGATGAGGCTGTCGCCGGCAAAATCGCAGCCGAAGAATCTCATGAGGCGACCAAAAACAGCTTCGGCTCAACATTATTCGACTTCTACTTGCATAGCATCTTGGGGCGTGGAAGCCTCGCTTTTCTCGGTCCTAAGTATGAAATCACTTTAGCTGAAGTGTGGGAGGCCGCTCTTGAGATGCTTGGTGCTGAAGGTGCCGGTTACGACGAATCAGCCCTGGAAAGGCATTATTTTGATGATGACGCTCGCGCTGCCCTTGCCAAGGGAAAGGAACAACTTGCCAAACTAAGAACTGAAGTGACGGAAGGGGACCGGCTGGGGAAAACCACTTCAACTACTCTAGTCCAGCCACCTTCTTCGTCTGAAGTCGACATTATTGGTTCCAGTTCCCATCTCGCATCTCCCACCAAAGTTACCACTGAGATTACAAGCATACAAGGTGGAGACGAGGGTGATGAGAGCGCTGATGCGCAAGCTTATGAAGTCGATATCAGGAAACCAGCTTCTCCAGGTAATTTCACTGTTAATCTCGCTACTGTCAATTCTGCTCAAGCGGGTTACTCATTTATTTCGCATGAGTTTCATGAGCTCCTTGGCTATTTTCTCAACCTTGATGAGCCTTCATCTCCTCTCTTTACTGACTTCATTGGTGAACCTTCATCTCCTCTCTTTACTGACTTTAACCTCTTTTCTTCTGTAGAGAAAGTACCAAGCACTGCTCAAACTTCTACTCATCCGGTTATCCATCCTTCATCTCTTCAGGCGGCGCCTCCTTCTGCCTCGCAACCTGGATCACAGGAGGAACAAATAGAGGCTCTTCACGGCTTGGATGATCCCATCGCTTCGCAAGAGCAGAAAGATGAGAGACCTGAGGGAGGTGACATATCCCCGGAACGGACTCCTTCTGACGACATTGTTCTATCAAAACTTGCCACTCCGGGGAGTGAGTCTTCCTCACAAAGGAGAGAGAAGCGTGGGACATCAAAGAGGAGGGGGAAGAAAATCACCGCCACTGAAGAGGAGCCGGAAGTTGAACCGGTTACACCTGCCTCTCCTACTTCCCTTATACCCACTGGCCGACCTGAAAAGCTGGTTATTCGACCGAGTAAAGGGTCCAAAGGAGGGAAGAAGAAGTGAAGATTTTAGCTTTTTGCCTTTTGTATGAACTGGCCGAGAGTTGTGCGGGTACCGGCCCCCGCTTTTATTTTGAAACCTGTATCTGCATTATAGTTGAATAAAATGATTCTTCGTTTGTACAAACTTCTGTTTGAATTTGAGAATGCATTTACTATTTATTTTTGCACAAGTTTGTTTATATAATATTGCAGCGGGCTTATGGTATGTTGTTTGAGTATTACTTTACTGATGCAGCTATACTACTATACCATGTTGCCCCCATACCTTAAGCTTGTTGCAATATTTTATACTTCGAGGGGACTTGCACTCTTATTTGTTAAAGAATAATTATTTTATTCTTTAAAGAAAATTTTTATAGAGTACAACTCCCTTCGTATAAGTTTTTACGCTTTGTCGTTCGAAGAAATCACTTTTCTCTTTTGCTTATGTGCATATTTTACCAAGTGAATTCCTCTATGTGGTAAAGCGGACCTCTGAAGGGTACTTTAACTTCTTTTCTTTTTACGATCATTTTCCATTTGAAAGTTAAAGTACGCTTTTGATGAGGATTTTTTTTTTATACAAAATTGTACCTCTGACGAGGGATTTTTCACGTTTCAACACTTGGAAGTTTTATTTCAATCTCGGTGAAACGTGTACCCCCAAAGAGTTGTGCCTTCGAAGAAAGCCTTTTCACGTTTCAACACTTGGAAGTTTTATTTCAATCTCGGTGAAACGTGTGCTTCTAAAGAGGTCTTTTTTCTTGATTGTGTCCCCGGGAGGGGGTCGTACCTCTAAGGAGGGATTTTTTACGTTTCAACACTTGGAAGTTTTATTTCAATCTCGGTGAAACGTGTACCCCCAAAGAGTTGTGCCTTCGAAGAAAGCCTTTTCACGTTTCAACACTTGGAAGTTTTATTTCAATCTTGGTGAAACGTGGGCTTTCAAGAAGGTCTTTGTTTTTGCATTTCAACTTTGGTGAAGTGAAATTCCGAAGAGCGGTTGCTACACTTCAACTCCTGGCGAAATGTGCCTCCGAAGAGGGCTTTTATTTTGTTTACATTTCAACTCTGGTGAAGTGAAATCCCGAAGAGTGGTTATAACACTTCAACTCCTGGTGAAATGGGCCTCCGAAGAGGGCTTTTATTTTGTTTACATTTCAACTCTGGTGAAGTGAAATCCCGAAGAGCGGTTATAACACTTCAACTCCTGGTGAAATGTGCCTCAGAGAGGGTTTTCATCGCCTGGAAGTTACTCTCTCATGGTTGGAGGGTCATGACTCCTCCAATCTTTTTTGTTGAGTAGAGAACTTTCTTTTTTGTGGCGTATGACCCATTAGAGGTCTTTTATCCTCCGAAGAGTTGCGCCTCCGAAGAGGACTTGTGCCGCTGATGGTAGCTTTGGTTGTTCCTCTGTTCACTTGCTTATGCCTTTTCAGCGATCCTCTTTTTTTCTTTTCAAGTTTTCATTCCCCTTTCTCTCATAAGTGGCTTGTTTAATCCAAGGAAGTGTACTTCATTGCCAGGCAAGTTCGTGAGAACGGGCACTAGCTTCCTAATTGGATGTTTGTTTGTTCAAACAATCTCAATTTATCAGCAAGGGCTCGTTTCTATCGAAATCATTAGCCGTTCAATTGAAGTATTTCCTATCTAGGATTTGAATTCGGGGTCTTTGTGACTTGAAATTTGCTTGTTGAATGATGGTGAGAATCGCTCGGTCTTATTATGCGCAAGTTTTATCTCCATTGTCTGCAAAAATTTAAATCGATATTTCAGCAATACATTTTATGTATTTTTATATCGAAAACAAAGCAAACATATAATGATAATAAGGAACACAAGATTTATAGTGGTTCGGCCATGAAATTGGGCCTACATCCACTTTATATTCTTTCATTATTTACTTGCATCAGTTTCACAATTGCTTTCAATTACAAGAATCATACATTCATAATTCTTTTTACAATGTTTCAACAAAATTTTCAAGTAAAGTATGGACGCAAGTGATTGCTGTTCCATGCCCTTGGAATTTGATCTCCATCAACAGTGGTGAGCTTGAATGTGCCGTCAAGAAGTTTCTGACCTATTACATACGGTCCTTCCCAATTTGGCCCAAACACACCTGTCGCAGTCATAATTCTTTTCAGGACTAGATCTCCAATTTCAAAGCTGCGTTGACGAACTTTGGAATTGAAATGTCTGGCTATCCTTTGCTGATGAGCTGCAACTCTGAGGTTCGCTTCATCTCTTTTTTCATCAAGGAGATCCAGCGCTTCAAGTTGCAGCTTTTCATTTTCTGCTTGATTGAAATGGATTCTCCTGTGTGAGGGGACCTCTGTTTCAACCGGGATCATTGCTTCCGATCCGTATGCTAACGAAAAAGGAGTATGCCCAGTTGCAGTTTTATGAGTAGTTCTGTATGCCCATAGTGCAAGTGGTAGTTTATCGACCCAACCACCTTTTGCTCTTTCGAGTTGCTTTTTGATGGTTGATTTGATGATCTTGTTCACTGTTTCCACTTGCCCGTTTGCCTGCGGATGAGCTACTGCCGAAAAGCTTTTCTGGATTTTGAATCGTTTGCAAAAATCCTGGAATTCCTCGCTTTCAAACTGAGTACCATTGTCTGTGATTATTTTCTGAGGCACCCCGTATCTGCAAATGATATTCTTGGTCACAAAGCTTATCATTTTCTTTGAAGTGATCGTAGCCAATGGTTCAGCTTCAGCCCACTTAGTAAAATAATCAAGTGCAACAATAGCATATTTAATCCCTGATTTCGCAGTTGGTAGCGGCCCAATGAGATCCATTCCCCAAATTGCAAATGGCCATGGACTGACCATCTGTGTGAGTTCGGTAGAAGGTGCTCTAGGAATTTTGGCATATCTTTGGCATTTGTCACATTTTCGGGAGTAATCTGCAGCATCCCGAGTAATTTCTGGCCAAAAATATCCGTATCGGAGAATTTTCTTTGCTAATGTTTGACCACCTGAATGATCACCGCATTCTCCTCCATGCACTTCTGCTAGGATTGTTTTGGACTCTTCCTGGGATACACATCGAAGCAATGGCATTGAGAATCCCCGTCTGTACAATTGGCCATCCTGAATCACATAGCGGGAGGCCTTCCTTAGTAGCTTTCGTCTTTCTATCGAGTTTTCTGGCAGAGAACCTCTGAGTAGGTAATCCAGTATTGGAGTCATCCATGACTCTTGTTCTTGAGATACACTCATAATCCAGTTTATATCCATCTCGTCTATACTTGGCGCTGAAAGGACTTCTACAGGGACCAATCCCAATAGTTGAGCTTCACCAGAACTTGAATATTTTGCGAGGGAATCTGCCTTCATATTCTCTTCCCGAGGAATGTGGCTTATTGAATAGTGATCGAGTTCACATAGGAGTTCCCAAGCCTTTGACAAGTAGGAAGGCAGGTTTCCACCTTTTGCTTGAAATTCCTTCTTGACTTGGCATACAATAAGCTGGGAATCACTGAAAATTTGTAGCGCTCGAATGTTTAGCTCTTTAGCGATTTTCAGACCTGCAATAAGAGCTTCATATTCCGCTTCATTGTTTGTTGAAGGAAATTCCAGTCTTACTGCATAACATAATGATCGACCTTCAGGAGTTTCAAGTACCACTCCGGCTCCAGAACAGTAGTCATTTCTTGCGCCATCAACATACATCTTCCACTGGATTGGAGAATCACTGATTGCTTTTTCCTCACCATTATCTTTCTCTGTGAATTCTGCAATGAAATCAGCTAAAGCTTGTCCGTTGATTGCTTTTCGGGGATGATAAGTGATGTCATATTGACTAAGTTCAATGTTCCATTTTAGAAGGCGACCCGAAGTTTCTGGGCGAAATAGGACTTGCTTTAGAGGTTGATCAGTGAGCACTTTGATTGGATGAGCTTGGAAATATTGCCTCAGTTTCCTCGATGCAACTAGTAGGCAATAGGCGAGTTTTTCCAACTTGGAGTAATTCAGCTCTGCCCCAGTGAGTCTTTTGCTGATATAGTAAACTGGATGTTGAATCCTTTTGTCTTCTCGTATCAGCGCTGCACTTAGAGCATGAGATGATACTGCCAAGTATATAAGAAGATCCTCACCATTACCTGGTCTAGAAAGTATCGGAGGCGTTTCCATATGACGGATCAACTCTTCAAAAGCTTTTTGGCATTCGGGCGTCCATTCAAAGTTCTTCTTTCCTTTTTTCAGGACATCGAAGAATGGGATGCATTTATCAGTAGCTTTGGAAATGAACCGACTCAGGGCGGCGATCTTTCCGTTGAGACTCTGCAATTCCTTCTTTGTTCTAGGAGCTTTAACTTCTTTCAAGGCAGTAATTTGAGCTGGACTAGCCTCAATGCCCCTAGCACTGACGATAAAACCTAAGAACTTTCAGGATTCGACCCCAAATGTACATTTTAGGGGGTTAAGCTTCATTCTGTATTTCCGGAGGACTGCAAACATTTCTGCTAAGTGTTCAATGTGATCTGCTGCTATCCTGGACTTCACTAACATGTCGTCGACATAGACTTCCATAGTTTTGCCCAATTGCGGTTTGAACATAGCATTAACAAGTCTTTGGTAGGTTGCCCCTGCGTTTTTCAATCCGAAGGGCATAACTCTGTAGCAATAAAGTCCAACATCTGTAATAAAGCTTGTATCCTCCTGATCCGGCTCATGCATCATGATTTGGTTATAACCGGAGTAGGCATCCATGAAGGATAACAATTCATGTCCCGCAGTTCCGTCTACCAGTTGATCGATCCTGGGTAATGGGAAGCAATCTTTGGGGCAAGCCTTGTTTAGATCAGAAAAATCGATGCACACTCTCCATTTCCCATTAGCTTTCTTGACCAACACAGGATTTGAAACCCAATTCGGATATGTAGATTCTTTGATGAAGTTATTTTCCATGAGTCGATCAACTTCTTCTTTAAATGCTGCTGACCTTTTTGGACCTTGGGTTCTTCTTTTCTGTTTAACTGGCGTAAACTTTGGGTCAATATTCAGAGCGTGTACCGCAACTTCCGGGGATATTCCACACATATCGGCATGAGTCCAAGCAAAGACATCCAAATTCGCCTTCAGGAAAGATATCAAGATATTCTGAATTGAAACATTAAGCTGCGAACCCACATTCAACACCTTATTTGGGTCCTTTGGGTCAACAGGTACCGGAACTGTTGTTTCCACCGGTACTACTCTATTCTCCCCTGTACTGGCTTTTCTGGGATCCATTTCTTTCCGTGCCCCGCTGTGCTCGCCAGTGCAGGGTCCGCCCTGTAATTGCTACAAGGCTGGTTCCTTGATGCGGACTGGGGTTGCCGCACCCTTTCCCATTTCTCTTTTTCTTGACTCTCGCAGCTCTGTCAAATAGCACTCTCGCGCAGCATTCTGATCCCCTTTTATAACTCCTACTCCATTGTCAGTAGGGAATTTAATAGTGAGGCACCACGGGGCTAGGATAGCTTTGAATGCTGCGAGTGTTGGACGGCCAAGAAAAGCATTATAGGCAGAAAACTCATCGACAATCACAAATGTTTGCTTTCGGACCACTTTCCTTTCTCCTTCCCCAAGTTCTACAAACAAATCGATGGTTCCTACTGGCTGCTTTGGCTCCCCAGTGAAGCCCACGATTTTCTGTGATGAGGCTTGCACATCGATCATAGGGATTTTCATCTGGTCAAATGTCTTTTTGAAGAGGATATTACATGATGCTCCGCAGTCAATGAGGACTCTTCTGACAATGGCTGGTCCTATACCAGCCGAGATGACCAAGGGATCTAATGTAGGAGCTTCAACACCTGTAGAATCTCTGGCTCTGAAAATAATATCATCACTGCAAGTTTTCTGTTGTTTAAGGGGCGTAGTGTCTTCTAGAACAAAGACGTCTTCTTCGGCTGGAGCATATTTCAAAGCCCTGGAATATCTCTCCATCTCACCCCAACTCTTGCCAGCTGGGTGAGGTCCTCCGGAAATGACATTGATAACGGGCCTTCCAGATTCATGCCCCGTAGCTTTCTCACCTGCCCCAGGCTGATGAACAGGAGCCCGCTGCCCCTGACTCGACGATGCAGGATTGTTGCTATTCTTTTTCACGAATTGCTGCAACTTGTTTTCTCTTAGCAACTCTTCAATCAGATTTTTCAGCTGGCGGCATTCATTAGTTTCATGACCTGGTTGATTGTGGAAACGGCAGAATTTCCCACTTTGTATGGCTTTTCTCCCGGTTCTCAAAGGGATAGGTTTAGGGAAATCGATTGAATCTTTAGTGGCCAGGTAGATGTGCTCCGGTGTATGTGATAATGGAGTATATTCTGATGGCTTGAAGGACCGGGGCTTTTTCAGATTACCCTGTTTCTTTCCATTATTATTCTCCCTTTTCTGCCCCACCGACTCATTCTTGCGTGGAGCGACAGTGTTGTCTTCAGCTTTTTCCAACACTGCCTTTACTGGCAAAGGACGACTTTCCAAGCGAATGAATTCGTCTGCTTTTTTGTAGAACTTCTCGAGAGAGGTTGGCTCTTTCATATTTAACCATTTCCCAAATTCGCTTGACTTATCAATAGCCCTCATTAGATAAGTCAAGATCATTCGTGGTTCAGCATTATCCACTTCCGCCAGCGCTATATTAAAGCGGTTCAAGAAAGATCTGATGGACTCACCAGGATTTTGCTCTAAACTGGACAATGACATGATATCCTTGGCCTTTGAAGCATAAAGTCTAAACTGCTCCTTGAATTTTCTGGTCAAGTCTGAAAACTGATCTATAGATCGAACTGGCAGCTTGGTAAACCATAGTAGAGCCACCCCTTCAAGGTATACGGGGAAATATCGGCACTTTATTTCGTCAGAAGCTCTGGCACCTGTCATGTGCCAATCATATTT
This sequence comes from Allium cepa, assembly GCA_030765085.1. Classification (NCBI taxonomy): domain Eukaryota; kingdom Viridiplantae; phylum Streptophyta; class Magnoliopsida; order Asparagales; family Amaryllidaceae; genus Allium; species Allium cepa. The sequence continues at coordinate 747,044,789 of CM060931.1, read as the reverse complement.
ATACAAAAATTCGTTTGGATCACTTGTCCCTTTGTAAGCTGGGATAGTCGGAGGGACAAACTTCCTTGGAAATTCCGCCTTCAAGATTTTTTCAGTAAACGGAGTTTTACTTGGAGCGAAACCCCATTCCTTCTCATCTTCAACCCTTTGCATACTTTCTTTCATGATCTGCCGGACCATTCCAGAAAGATATTCTTCATCATGTCGAGTTCTAGATCCACCGGCCTCAGGTACTGCCTGCTCAAAGGGACTAGTAGGCCTTTCAGGAGCATTTCTTTCATTAACATCATGAACGTTGCCAGCATGGTTCCTCTCATTACCAGCCGGTTGATTGTTTGCCCCAAGTAAGTCGTTCAACTTATTCAGAATCAGGGCATTCTGGGCACTTTGAGCCTCTAGTTGTGCATTTTGGGCGTTTATCTGCTGGTTTAACCCTAGAATCACAGCATCCAACTCCGCTTTCGTAACTCCAACAGACGGAGTAGGTAGATTAGGTACAGGGGAAGCGGAGGTTCCCTCTTGAATGTTCCCAGATCTGATGGATCTACTTTTCCTTCCAGGAGCCATAATCTCAGATATACTCCTGGTTTTTAAGGAAATTCTTTCTTCAAATCTCTGCGAAGCAATGATGACAGCTGTCCTGAGTTCAATTCTCAGTGAAAGCACCAAAAATGTTAACGCTTAAATTTGAACGCTAACACCCCGGTGTGTGAAGTGTGGTTGTGAAAGCACCACCCGATAGATCGGGAAAGAATTATAAGCAAGTAATAGCGGAAAAGCAGTAAACAACAGCAATTTTATAGTGGTTCGGCTTATGGGTATAGCCTACGTCCACTTTAAGTACTTTTATTGATGATCACGTTACAAGTTGATACAAATCTTCTCAAGTACAATACACTTTGAATTACAAAAGACTTAGAACAAGTAGCTCAAACTTCGATGTTGACAAAAATCTTCAAATCCATGGTGGATGTAGATGATTTCTTTATGAAGTTCTTTTAGACGTTCTTTGAATCTCAAAAGCTTTAAGTGTTGAAGTAGTCTGGAATTCGGCAGAGTAATGGCACTTGAAATTGATCGACCAAAAAGTCCCCTTAATGTTGGAGGTAGGTTGGTATTTATAGGAAAAGATCTTGGACCTAAGCTAAGTCGTAACCGGTTCTGAATCGCCCCCGACCCAGCTAAGTCGTGGCCGACTTATGGGAGCACCACTATGATCTAGCTGAGTTGATCTTTCTTCGCTGAATTTGCACAAGTCCAAAGTCGTCACCGGGTCAAGCCAGGTCGTAGGTCGTTCCCTCTCTCTGATGCATGGCCTCCGACTTAAATGGGAAGTGCATGCTCAAATAGGTCGTTGCCGATTTAATGAATTGACGAGCTAAACGTGAACTAACTCCCTTGCCCAGGTCGCGCACATCCTAGCACAGACCATGAGTCGGTCATGACACAAGTGTAAGTCGTGAACTTGTTCCACTCAGTTAGGTCGGTAAACATGTTAAGTCCTTAAGTCGGATCGAATTAGGTCGGCAACTTCATTAGGCAGTTAGGTCGGCACCATGTTAAGTCGGATCCTTTGTTAAGCAGTTAGGTCGGCAACTCCATTAGGCAGTTAGGTCGGCACCATGCTAAGTCGGATCCTTTGTTATTTCTTGAGTCGTTAGGCCAGTTCCTTCTGAAGCACTAGGTCGGCATCTATGTGAAGGCATTGGGTCGGCATGCTCCTTAACCGGTTAAGTCGGTATCGATTTAAGTCGGCCACCTTGTTAATCAGTTAGGTCGGCTATCCCTTTAAGTCCTGAGTCGGCGCCATCTCCACATACTGGACCACTGAGTCGTAACCGAGGCAGGGTTAACAGTACTTTTTCCTTGTAGAGGTGAGGTTGTAACTATGAGATTTCTCCTGAGTTTGGTGAATTCAACCCCTTCTACAACGACGACGACGAATGCAAGTAGAAGGATTAGAGATTTTAAGAAACTAGCAGCCATTTCTTCCCTGTTTTCTTCTTTAAAGTACCAAGTTTTATTTCTGTTTCTTGTTGTGCTTGTTGGGTTGTAAGAGATAGCTGCTAACTCTTATTTATACCAAGTTATTAAGACCAACCTATAACTATGATGAACAACCAACCAGTCTGTAAAACTGTAGGCGAAATATCAAGTAATGTATAATGGAAAAAATGAAACCCTTGGCTCATCTATTATTGTATAATGGGAGGTTTTGTAAACCAAATATGCGGAATTGAAGTTGGCGAAATGTCTCCACGAAACGAACAAAGGGCAATTTAAGAAAGAATTGGGTTGACATACCAGAGAGATTTGCTTAGTTATTATATTAAATTCCGCTACTTGTGGTATTTAATAACATTGTTAACTAGTGATTGAATGTTGCTTAATAACTTATCAAAGAGTCACTTTCAAATATATATTTATATATATATATATATATATATATCAAAGAGTGAACTGTCTAATTATTCTGAATTTGTGAGTTGAAGAATAAGATAAGGCCATTTGTACAAAACTAGAAGAAGTAGCGTGCCTGAATAAATATAAGTTCATGCATCAATTATCTGACAAGTTTCTCGGAATTAAAGTTTCGTAAACGAGCTTTATATTATAATTTTAAGCGAAAATAAAATGTCATAGAATATTCAAATTAAAACTGCCAAAACTAAAGACCTAAATATTCAAGACGGCCAAAACTAAGCACTCTAAAATAATTTATCAACAAGTAACTGATCATTGATCTTAAATGTTAAGACTTTAACTTGAGTTGGTTCAAAAATCGTATGTTCGGTCCACTAGGCAAATATTAGAGCCATCATTGTAAAAAAAAGTTGATAATGTTTGTATGTTAAGCTGAAGTACTAACTCTGCAACAAATTAGATTACCAAGCATAAACAAAGGATGTAATTGGGATCACAAAATCATCTCTTATTACATAAGAAACCGTAATTTTGTTTTTGTACTTCTGTGGACTACCAAGAATTTAGTATACGGTTAATAATCAGTGCTGTCCAATTGAGAGTAACACAAACAACCTAGTCAAACCATTAACCAACTATTAATAATACTATTTTTAGTTTTGTTTCTATTGTGTGCGTACATAACATGATTTGATAACATTATACTTACAAATAGAAATTCTTAGGATAAGGCATGTAATCCATCGTGGTCACAAAAGAGTAGGCAAGCACGAATGTTGCATGGTATTAATTATTATTATTATTATTATTATTATTTTGTTAAATATTTCTGTTCATTTGATATCTTTAGAACGAGATATCGATATATCGACAAAATTAATGTACATAATGTTATCCATACAATGAATAGTGATCCGCTCATGATTGTTAAGGCAGCAGCAAAATTATGTATGTATAGTCGATTGTGATGATTACATAATGTAACAATTAAAATAATTTATAAGTTATTGTATCTGAGCCAAATGGAAGATATGTCGCATGTGACAAAGTGCGATTGTTTTCTGATTTGAGAGTATAGTGGATCCTATGTGTGTAAAACTTAGTTTCGGTATAGTCAAGCAAATGGCAATGGTTCACGATACAATCATTGTTGGATATATGTTGAAACAAGCGCATAAAACACTGCTCTTGAAATGGTTTGTCATGTTTGAAAAACAACCTTAGTTTCACCAGTTGGAAGTTCAAAGAAAGTCATAAGCTTCAGCTAAATGATAATGTTACATTGCTAGAACAACACTACATAGTGGCGGAAGCCGTCGACGGCAATTTCTGACAGCTACCGAAAGCTGACGATCTCCATTGCATTTTCGTAATAAAATATAGCGGCTGTCGCAAGCCATCGAAACCCGGCGTAAATTTGCCGTCGATCGGCGGCCATCGAGCCGTCGGAAAAAAAAGTGTATACAGGCTCTAGGTCGAGAGCCATCTTCATTATCCTCTTTCCCCCAAAATCAACCAAATCCCTAACTCCACAATCTCCTCCCCATTGTCAACTAGCCCCGACGCCTCCCCGATCATCTCCAACAGTCGTACTCTCCACTCTTGACATGCCTAGGCCCTTCATCAATCTCCAATTGGGTTTTATTCCTAAACGCAAACTAAATTTGATTTGTTAAATTAGGTTTAATTTGTAGTTGTGTAATACCATATTGATTGTTTGTTATACCCTAGTGAATGGTAATTAGATTGTATTATAATTGTTTATCATTTAAATATTGGAAAAAAAATTTGTTTAGTGTATATGTACGTTAATTGGTGTATACGTATTGATTAATTAGTGCATACGCGGATTAGGCTAGTTTTCATTAATTAAAGTTGATGCTCAGGATTCAGTGTATGCGTTTTTCAGATGACGAATGTGACGATTTAGTATATGTGTTTCTTAGAATGTAAATAAATTATTATAAAAATTGTTATATCGTATGCTTTACTTTTTATAAATCGCTTAGGGAGTTTTGACCCCATTTGACAAGTATTGTACATGATCGTTGTATTGTCCATTTTTATCACAAAATGTACATTCATATTCATCTGATACAATATTTGTCGGATTTGTTCATGTATTAGACAAGTTACAAACATAATAAGTAATTATATTTTGCAAATTATTTTATTTTAAACGGTTCACAAAATTTTGACAATACTTTCTTTTTATTTCCCGTGTACACGCATATGTGTACGATACAGGAAACAAAGGAAAAGTACTGCCGAAATTTTGTTTAATCGGTTAAAATGAAATGATTTACAAAATATAATTACTACTACTGTCGTTGCCGTCGAAAATAGATGATAGCCGTGTTCTTTATACCAACGGCATTTCCGACGGCTTCCAACGACTTGGATGTAACGATCCAGAATTTCTGTCATTTGAAATTCGTATACTTAAATTGATTTTTAATATTAACAAGTAAAATTTGTAAGTCCAATAATTTTTTTTCGAATATCTAGATTTAATTGGATAATTAAATCGATAATTTAATATTTGAAATTACAGAAATAATTGGAATTTGGTTTAATGTGATTAAAATTGATTTGTAAAGTTGTATTAAATCATATTGGAGTTAGAATAATGTTATAGAACTTTTAAAATTGAATTAAAAGTTAATTTGTGGAAATTGAATATTTTAATATTTAATTGACGAGTAAAAATAGTCATTTTTCATACAGTCTCGGATTCTGACGAAACTAGTTTCATCGGATCTGTAATATTATATTTTTGTAAGATTTCAAATTTCGTGTCAATCGGATTTACGGTTTGTCCGGGGCAAGCCAAAACGTATAGAAATTAGTTTAACCGATTTGATTTAAATTTAATCGTTTATTTCCGTAACTCACACATATGATCGAGTTGACTCTCGATACCTATTCCATTGTGTCCGAAACGCGGGTTTAAATCCTAGAAACGTTAGCCGGCACGCTTCGTTTGGAGTTCGAAAAATCTTGGATGAATAGTGTTTCGTCAAATTTTCTATAAAAGGATCTTATTTCTTTTATTCTGCAAAACCTAACAAGAACTAGGGTTTCAAGCAGCAGCCACCGGCCTCAGAATTAATGGCCGAAAACATTCGAATTTCATCCCTTTTCTCTTATAATCCACGCATCAATTCAAGAAGTTTTCAACTACAAAATCAAAGAGGGCAACGAGATCTATAATGTCAACGGCTATGATTGGATTTCGCACCACGAATCAGCGGCAATTGGTGATCAAAGGCGTGCGTTCAAGCTCGAATTACGAGGCAAGGAGACAGCCGAGTGGGGCCGGCCTCTGGCCGTTGGGGTGTCGCGCGAAGCTCTTCGAAATGGCAGGCTCTGATCATCGTCTAGATCGTTGATGTTGGAGCTAGAATTGGTCAAAGTTTCGAGCTTTTGGCTTTGTTCGGCCTGACATTGTCGCATTGGGGAAGATAGGCATGGGCGGCCAGATTTCATCGAGCTGGAACGAACGGCTATGATAGTAGGGTTTCGAAAATGTAAATAAAATTGAAATTAATTTATATATTAAATCGTGTGATGTTTAAAACACTATAACTTTTTGGTACGAGGTAGAAAATTGACGAAACGACTTGGGTTGGGTTCGTATTGACGAGCACTACGAAATGGAGCTGGATTGGAGTTGATTGGAGCTAGTGGAATTTTGGGTAAAATTAAACGCGCGTTTAATTTTATTCGGAATAGAACACTAAAACGGTTATTGGAAGCAAGGTGAGAACTTCTCATTCAGTCGAATTTGTTTCGATTTAAATTTTAAATAGTTAGATTTAAAATTGCTTGATTGTGTTGATTGTATGCTTTGTGATAAATTGCTATCTGTTATATTGGAAATAGACCCTATACGCCGCATATTAAGCGGAGGTTAATATATTAAACACATATACCGCGATATTCCACCTTGAAGTGAAATTGGTATTATATATGTACTTGGAGTTGATTTCCCGCATTATATAGCGGATGAGACCCTATTGCGCCGCATAATAGCGGATTATATTTTATATAAACCCATGTACTGCGATATCCCGTCTTGAAATGGGATTGGTATTGTGCTAACATATCTGGATGCAGGGAAACAGCTTGCGGGGATCCAATTGGTCAAATAATTGAATTTGTTTTAATGTTGTGTATTTATAATCTCTGTGTGATTATCTTTTTGATTGAAATCGTTGAAGGCTAAAATTTAGCCGAATATAATTTTGATATCGTTAGATATCATAAATAAATAAAAATTTGATTTTTGAAAATTCAGGGTGAAAGTTTATATCAAAATTTATTTTTGAGAATTTGATAAATTTACAAGAAGGAATTATAAAATAATAAAGTTTTATTTTTAATTTTGTTGAATTAAATTTCAAAATAGGGGAAAAGCTTAAATAAATAGATTTCGGGTAATATTATTTAAAAGTTGAAGAATTTATTCAAAATAAGGATTTACTAAGTTATAGTTAACACTTAATTTATTAAATAATTAAGGATTAATTAATAAGGTAATTGAAGAATGATTTATTTAATTTATAAATAAATAATTTAGATTAATTTATAATTAGAAATAATTAATAATGAATTTATCTAAGATAATTTCTTAAGAAAGTAATTAAGGAAATGTTATTAGTTAATGAAAATAATTAACTAAGGATTATTAAGTAATTAAATAAATGTGATTAATTTTGATAATTAATTTGATTTATTAATTAAGATAATCAATTGTAAATTGTTAATTACTTAATGAAAGTAATTAAAGGGTTAATTACTAATTGTAATTAAAACTGGATATTTTGATTAATTTATTGATAAAGATTAATTGATAATTAATGATTTGTTGGTATGAGATGATTGCTTAATGGTAAGTAATTAAAGGTTTAAATTCTTAAAAAAAGTAAGTAAGGGGTTAATTAATTATGTAATTGTTTTAAAGGTTAACTTAATTAATATGATTAATTGAGAAAAATTTAATTAATTAAGGTGATCGATTAATTAATTTATATCAAATGATTTTTAATTAATTAATTGAGATTGGATAATTAATTCATAAGTAATTAATTTAATTGGAAATCAATTGAATTAATTAGGATTAAGCAATTAAATTAATCCAACTTATAAATGACTATTGAATGCTTGACCTTACTTATGAATGATTGTGTTATATGAGATGCCTTGATTTGATTGTCCTATCTAATCTATGATATTTTGTTTTGTGGATTGAGCTTTGTATAATTTATTCATTTATTTACATTTGTATATTATTTGTGAATCTATGGATGGACGATAAGCGTTATAATTTATATCGCTTATCAACTATATTTCTGTGTTTTAATCTGTGATGATTGAATGATGTTGCACTATTGTGTTAAACCCCTGGACCACAATTATACACACACAAATATGGATTTCACGAGGAAATAGATTGAGTCACAAATTTTGAAATAGTTTAAAAATTGAATATTTAAATCCAAATGGTTTTGGAAATGGATTGGGTTTAAACCGAAAAGCTTTTGGAATGGAATTTCAAGATAAAATTTATTTTTTAATAACTTGATAAAGTTGTGAAATGAAATAATTTGACTTAAATTTGAATTCAAGATTTGAAATTGAATTCTATGTTTGGAAACTTGGGATTAAAGATGTTATACTAATTATATACGGGTTAAACCATTTTCAATGTATTGATTTGAGAATTTGAATTTAATTCAAGGGCTTCAACTCGTGCAAATATAATTGGATTTTTATGAAATGAAAACTATTTGTTTTCAAATAATAAAAGCTTTCACATAAGTAATGAACTTCCAATTTGTGTTTAAAGGCTCCAAGTTTGAAATTGAAATGTTTTGAAAGGCTATGAATGAATCTTTGGAAATGAATTTTGAAAGCTATAAGTTAAACCTTGATTTAAAGATTAAACGAGTTAATCCAATTGAAATGGAAATTGTTTTGAAATCCATGAATGGATCTTTGTGAATGGGGTGAACTTTGTGAATTGAATCTTTTTGTTTAAAAGATTAAAGTGTGGAAATTTGTTTAAACCATTGAAGGTTTGTTGAAATAAATCTTTTGTTTAAAAGATTGGAAATGGTAATTTATTTTAACCATTCGAATGAAAGGTTTTGGGTTTTAAGCTGTGACTTAACTGAGACCCCAATATCCATATGTTTCTTGTAAATATTACGCCCACTATTCGGTTTAGCCGGAAGAGGACCTTTGGGTCATAAATCCCATTCCGAATAGTGATACGTCGTAATGGATAGCATTTGAATACCGGCGTTGAAGACTGGATATTTTTGAAAATGGAAGGATTACCGTTGAATGTCTCTGCGTCGGCTGATCTCCGATATAGAGATTTTATCACCCTTTGTGATGGGAATTCCGGACGTGATTAGTGAATATCCGGATTGCAAGGGCTTCTTTTGGAAGTGCCTTCAGTTTCGTTCGATCCTGGAATGGACATGTATGGATGTGTGCCTGACGTTACAATTTGAGATGTAAAGCTGGTTTCTATCAAATACATTTATGTTGGTGGTGGAGAATTTATTCTCTTAGCTTAACACCCTTCTCTGAGACGTACGAGCTCAGAGGTTATGTAGTTGATGGTTACTAGTGATACATTCCCAATTTGGTAATGTGGCATACGAAGTGCTGCTGATCATTTGTTGATCAAAGCATAGATTTTGTGAAAAGCATAGCTTTGTGGACGAGACTTCGTCGGACCTCATACCCCGAAAATGGTCAAAACAGGAAAGATGCAGCAAGTTTATAAGGAGTAGCGCCCCTTAGGGTATGTGCGTTTCCTTCTGGATAGAAGTGGTATCATGGAATGGAGCCCAGATACTTAACTTATGTGCATGTCGCAAATATGTATGACTTTGTAATTGTTGTTGGTTGAGGATCCTTGGATAAAGGTTGTTTACAACCGGGGGATGACATACTCGTGTCAGTAGTTACCTACTTTTGCAGAGGTAACCCGGCCTTGTGTTGGCAGAGATCCGATTAGGTTCTCGGGGCATCCTTCTAGAGGCGTACCCATGTGGCAATGGGAAGTTTCTTGGCCTGACCATTTGTTGGAAATCCAATCACCAATATGCGCCTTGTATGGTTTTAGTTGTAGAACCTGTCATTTACTTATGGTGGTCACCACTGTTTAGATGGTAGCTATAGTAGGCATAGTGTGAAATGCCTATGCTGGCTAAGATTTATATTATACTTTCGAAATGTTTTCCTACACTTTGCACTTATAGTCAAAGAAATTTGCGTATCAAGCATGTTTGACTATCATAAGGAGAAATCTCCTCCAATTCTGTGTTTGCATTGTGTGTGTGGCGGGAGGTCTTATGGTAGTTACATTTTCTAAAAGCATTGCAGACCTATTTTAAAATATTTCTTTGTTGTTTTAAAGATATAACTGTTTTAAGTTCTCACACCAGTCCCATGACTGACCTGGAGTTTATTGTTTCTTTCCTAAACTCTGGGTGCCCATCATTTTCCACACGGGCAGCCTAGAGTCAGGTTATCAGGATATTCTGGAATTCAGGAGATGCTGTAGAAATCTGAAAGCAAGCTGGATGGCATGGCGTGTCAACTATTATATAGTATTTCTTTTCCGCAGTTTGTTGTTGTAACACTCTGATAAAGTAATGTGATGTAATGTAATAACTGATATAGCTTTTTGTTTTAAAGATTATTCATTTATCTATTATATGTTGCTCCGCTGCGATTGTGAGATTCTGAAATTTTTTCTATTGCTTCTTCTTTCTTTCTTCTTCTACCTCTTCTTCTTTAACCCTAACAATTCGGTTTTTCGGCCTTCGATTGCTCGACAGTTGATACAGTGGACGTATTAATGTCGATTTTCGAAAGTCGAAAATCCCGTTTTTACATTGAAGCTGTCGGAAATCACTATTTTCCTTTCAGTGTTATCAGAACAAACAAAGTAACTTCGAAGTTCAATTTCACAATTAACAATGTACATTATTAATGTGTTGGCTGTGACCAAGCTCTAGACGCCTAAGCGATATAATATCAATGAAAAGTCACAATATGCATAATATATCATTGCTTAAACATATAACTTAAAATTATCAGTAGTAAGACACCACCAAGATGATATGTAAGTAACTGACCTCGACGTGTACACTTCAGTAGTGTACACACAATTTTTAATATTTGAACTATTCAGATATTACTAAGGATTAATTTCGCACCTAGGCGTCTCACAATCATAACTATCCATGTCCATATTCATCCAAATTATTTAAACTAATAATGTATAAACATTACAAATTATTATGGGGGTACTTAAAATGGTTACAATAATGAATTCATTATTTATTGTCATTATTTTAATTATCAAATATAAAATTTGAAACACCTCACACCCCTTAATATACTCAATAGGAAGCATTAAAAGGAGTGGTGCATTGTAAGTATAACTAAAACTAACAGAGACTAAGATTCACAAGACAAAAACAGGTAAAAATAGTGGAAATTAAAATAATACTTATTTAAAATAAAAGCATCATAATTGCTCATAAACCAAATAAATCAAATACTAATATAACAAACATGTCTCAAAAACCAAAATGTCTCATGAAATGAAAACTCATAGTCTCAAAATCAGAGTACATAATATTTCTCATAATAAGCGCACAGAAAGAGTTAAAACTAGAATAAAAGAAATACATGGTAGAGATCTTCTTCCAAAATCCTTCAAGCAATGGTAATCTACATCCCTCTTCCTTGATTGTTTATGGGGGAAATATGGAAAATGGAGGAGTGGATCAGATTAAAAGTCTTGTGAATGATAGTAACTACTAGAATCTTTAAGCAAAGTAAAGGTAATAAACTCTTCAATAGTTCTAGCATATACAAAGGGAAACAAAGAAAAAAGGAAAGAGATAAACTGGAAAATACGATTAAACTATTATAATTGATAAGATAGGTCAACATTGATTGTTTGCACTTGTCTTTTATAGCTGCTTGATTATGTTGAATTCCTAATTCTATAATTAGGATGAAATCCTAATTCTACCCTTTGATCGGCTTGCTACTCCATAAACCTTACTATGGACTAGATGCTATATAACTCACTACACAGCAGCCAATGGTAACTGCGAAAGATACACAAAGCACCCATAATGACTAGACGATACATAGCTCCCTACACAGAAGGCAATGGTGCCTACGAAAGACACTCATACTAAGCGCTTGGAACTCATAGCGATTATTGAGCACCGAAATGGAAGTCGTAAGCATAATTGCCACCATGCTCATGCTAGCTGTTTCTCCACCTATTGGGTCATATTGTTACCTTGACTCAGCATAAGTGTGCCTCTCATCTCACTTCAGGATTATGTCAAACACCGTGTCCATAGAAAATATAGGGGAATGCTGCCGGTATTGGCCCGTCATCCAAACAATATCTAGTAGCGCCCTTATTCAAACCCAACGTGATTTGAACATCCCTATATTGACCAATTACTGTCATTACTAGCATAAGCGTGCCCCTCGTCTCACTTCAGGTTTATGTGAAAACATAGTACCCATAGAAAATAATAAGGGAATGCTATTTAGTACAGGTCCTACTTGAATTCTTTACTTATTAACTGTATAAATTATTTAAATAAGCCTTTACTCTTGTTCTTATTATCCGTGCTTATTAATTTATCCTAAGTTTTAAAATAAGCCTTACTATGTTTTATTTCTTATTATAACCTACGTTATAATTATGCTTATTACTTAACCCAAGGTCTAAGTGTGAAAATAAGCTTCTTTTCTTCTTTTTCATTATAATTCTAAGTTATAACTAGACCAATCGCTTTAACTCAGTCCAATTAATATCATAATCATAATTAGACATAATTTTAGTTCAATTCCATTTATATTACAGTCTTTGTACTTTACATCTTATAATCCATTATTTCAGATTTCTTATAATTTAATCCAAGTTCACGTTAATTCTATTCTAATTCAAACATGAAGAAGAAGGAGGAGGAATAAAAGAAAGCTGGAAATAGAAGGAAATCCGAAACGTAAGAAGAAGATGTAAATAATGCATAAATAACAGTAAATAAACTAAAATACTGTAAATAAACTGTAAATAAATGGAAGATCTAGAAATATACTAAAATTAACTGAAAATAATTCTAAAAACTGTAAATAAATTGCTAAAAAGGTTACTCCAAAAATCATAGTAAAAGTACAACTATTGGAAACCCTATTATTTTAAATTCCTTAAAAAATTTAAAATAATTACAATCACTCACCTTTAGTCCTTAGCTCTTCCCTTTAGACCTTCACGGATTCACTTGAGGGAGTTAAATATTTTTATTTACAATGATTTTCTCCTTGGAAAATTATACCGCTTTGGGTCTTTCCTAAATAGATGAACCCTATTGGAGAAATCTTAGAATGAGAAATGTGTTAGGCCTAGGGTTCTATTTATATGGGTAGAAGTGGATCTCAGACTAATGGGTTTGGGGATTGAATAGGATGTAACCATGTCATAGACTAAATAGGAGTCATCGATTGCAAGAATAGAAGGATCAGATTGAAATAAAGAATGCAAAACACATCATAGGAAGCCTTTGGAACGAAGAAAATTTTCTTCCTTCCTGAACACAGGCGGGTCGACCGCCCTTGTGCCTAGGTCGACCAGCTGGTCAACCTGGCCTATATATATATTTCTTTTTTCTACTTATTTTTTTTAATTCATCTCTCGTTCATTTTAGCTTGGATTCTGACGTTTTATATATGGAAATTGACCAAAAAGTTACCACAGACACAATGGTGCAACTTCCGTGGCTCTTTTGATATTTTCACAAATTTATTATATTATTTAACTAAATAATAAATTAATTATCACGGGTTAAAATTTTGGGTTGTTACATTCTCCCATCCTTAAAGGATTTCATCCCCGAAATCTCTAAAGATAGAAGAATGAAATAAAAGTTTTCATCCAAGTTCTACAACCAACTACTCAATCATCACCCATTGCATTCATTGTCCATAAGTTTTTCTAATGTGATTTATGATACTTCTGCAATTAGTGTAATGTAAATGTACCTAACTAATGCAAAAGATTAGGCAGTCCACTAATTCAGTTGACCTCCATTTTTGCAATCATGTATGTGCCAAGTGTCCAAATGAATACAAAATTTCCCTAATGATAATTGATAATTCTATATGTGTGCTGCATACATCATCCAAATACAACAATCATGGGTTAAACATAGATTTATAGAAACCATGAAAAATAGGATAAAAATGTGCACAGTTCTATATGCATGTGCTCTAGTGTCCTAGTTAGGTCGATCCCCAAAGAATAATAGTGCCTAGTGTACCTATATGCGTTCATTAGCATCAACTAGCAAACACTTGCACTCACTAGCATGCATCATTTATAACTTGTTTTAATAACATGTTTACATCCAATCCTACCATCCATATGTTCTAGCCTCCTAAAGGATAATAAAGGAAAGAACCTATTCAAAACTAAAAATGGAAATAGGAAATTCTAAAAACTTAATATCGAGTAAGAATCTTCTCTTCAGCTTCCCAAGTGGCATCTGCAACATCATCTCCCCATTGCACCTTCACTAGCGGAACCTCCTTATTCCTTAGTCGCTTGAAGTGTCTTCCAACAATCTTTGTAGGGATACGCCGAATAAATGCTTCCCTTTCTACTTCCACCACCTCTAACTGACTGGGCTCTACAACCTCCGTTGAGTCATGTGAGAACTTTCACAAGTGTGAAACATTGAAGATGTCATGCACACCTGCGAGCTTCTCTGGTAGATTCACTCGGCAAGCCATCTTCCCAACTCCCTCCATGATAGGGAATGGTCCAACAAATCTGGGGGCTAACTTTCCATTCGATCCTAATCTTACCACCTACCTAAGTGGGGATACTTTAATAAAAACTAAGTCCCCCACCTCAAACTCAATGTCTCTCCTTTGTTTATCCATATAAGACTTTTTCCTATCTTGGGCTGCCTTCATTCTCCACCGACTTAAATCCACTCGCTTCGATGTCTCACTCACCATGTCAGGCCTAAGTAGCAACTTCTTCATTAACTCCACTCAACCTAATGTTGACTTGTAAGGTCTTTGATAAAGCCTCAAATGGTGCCATTCCTATGCTCGCATGGTAACTGTTATTATACGAAAACTCAACCAATGGAAGATGCTCCTCCAAAGTTCCTCCGAAGTCCAAAATGCACATCCATAGCAAATCCTCAAGCATTCTATTCACTCTCTCCATTAGGCCATCCGTCTGAGGGTGATAGGCCGTACTCAATCTAAGTTGCATTCCTAGTGCCTCCCGTAAGCTCCTCCAAATCTCACTAGTGAAAATGAGAACTCTATCACTCATTATACTAGAAGGGACTCCGTGAAGTCGGACTATATCTTGAAGATAAAGGGATGCCAAATATGATGTTGTACGCTTGCTCTTAACTCGGATGAATTGGATGCTCTTGGTCAACCAATCAACAATCACCCAAATGCTAGTATTCCCCTTCCTAGAATGGGGAAAACCATCTATAAAATCCATAGAAATGCTATCTCACTTCCACTCTAGCACATCAAAGGGCTGAAGTAGTCCACCAGGCTTCTGCTGCTCTACCTCTACCCTCTGGCATATGAGACACTTAGCTACGAACTCTGCCACGTCCTTCTTCATGCCATTCCAATAGAACATCCTCTTCATATCCCGATATATTTTGTCACCAATCGAATGAGTAGTCATACAGGAATGGTGTGCTTCCCCTAAAACCGCTCTCAACAAATCTCTAGCGCGTGGAACACAAAGCCTCTCATCTCTCCTAAGCCACCCTTTGCTATCAATGGAATAACGTTGGAGATGTCTAGAGACCTCTCCAAGGGTAATCCTATCCATAATGTCCATGAGTTCAAAATCTCCTTGCTGCCTCAAGACAATCTGATCCAGAAGGGTAGGCCTTGCCTCTAATGTCACCAACAATCCGGGAGTATTGTCCTTAAAATCAAAAGTAGAAATAAACTCCAAGCTCCTCCACTCTATGAACAAAGGAATATGAGTTTTTTTCTTTCTACTCAATCCATCTGCAACTACATTACCCTTGCCAGGGGTATAAGCAATCTCAAAATCGTACGAAGCTAAAAACTCCATTAGTCTCTATTGCCTTAAGTTCAAGCCCGTATGAGAGAATAGGTACTTCAATGACTTGCGATCGGTGAAAAGCTCAAACCTCTCTCCTAGAAAATAGTTCCTCCAAGACTTCAGTGCAAAAGCTATAGTGGCCAACTCCAAATCATGGGTAGGAAATTCTTTTCATGCATCCTCAACTGCCTACTACCATAACATACCACCCTTCCTTCTTGCATCAACACCGCTCCTAGGCCCATCCCACATGCATCAGTGTATATAGTAAAAGGCTTAGCTCCATCGGGTAGCACTAACACTGATGAACACGTAAGGGCTCTCTTAAGATTTTTGAAGGAATCCTCACAGTCCACATCCCACATGAAAGCTTTATTCGTCTTACTGAGGTGCGTGAGTGGTGCCGAAATCTTGGCAAACTCTCTAATGAACTTCCTATAGTAGCCAACAAATCCAAGGAAGCTCCTAACTTCAATGACGTTCTTGGGGTCCTTCCAATCTTGTACAGCTATCACCTTAGCTGGTTTAACGGCCAACCTTCCTTCAAGACCACATGCCCTAAGAAACTTACCTCCTCTCTTCCAAAGTGACACTTTCAAAACATAGCTCCCAAATGATGAGTACGAAATGTGCAAAGAACCACCTCCAAATGAATAACATGCTCCTTCGTATTCTTGAAAAATACCAAGATGTCACCCACGAATACCACCACAAACTTATTTAAGACTTCTCTAAAGACGCAGCTCATCAAATCCACAAAGTAGGCTGGGGCATTAGTGAGCCCAAAAGCATAACCAACCACTCATAAAGTTCGTCTAGAGTCCTAAACGCAGTCTTATCTATGCTGTCATCAGCGACCCTAAGCTGATGGAATCCCATGGTTAAATCAAGCTGAGAGAAAACCGAAGAGCCGACTAACTAGTCAAAAGGATCATTAATTCTAGGGAGCGGATATCGATTCTTCTGGTGAGCTTATTTAATTCTCTATAATCAACGCTAAGTCGAAGAGAATCATCCGCCTCAGTAGTGAAAATGACTGGTGCTCCCCATTTCGATATGCTCCTTATTGTAAAACTCTTCTCCAAAAGCTCACTGACTTATTTGCTCAACTCTTTCCTCTCCCTAGGTGCCATGTGCCTCACAATTAAGGCCACTGGCTTAACATTCTCGGTCAAATAAATTCCGACGTCAATTTCTCTCTTAGGGAGCAGTCCCCTAACCTCCTCAAAGACGTCGGGAAATTTTTTGATGACAGGAACTGAATCAAACTCTACCAAAGATGAATCGAAGAAATAGAGAAAGCTCAACATGACTGACCCTTGCGGGTTGCAAGATACCTTGAGAGTCCTACCACTGCAAGTCTCTAATCTAACGACTCTCCTCTAGCAGTCTAAAATGGCTCTATATGTGGATAGCCAACCCATACCCAAGATCATCCCATACCCCAAGAATCCTAAAACATAGGCGTCGTAGTCAAATTCTACGCCTAGGATATAAATTTTAAAACCCCTAAAAACCATAGACAAGTGTGCCGATCCACCTATGGGGTTTGAAACAATGATGGGGTCCATTACTAAAGAAATGTCTAAGTGCAAACAATATACAAGAGAACTAGAAATAAAAGAGTGTGATGCTCTAGAAACGAATAAAGTCCATATGGGAAAATCAGATATAGAAATCAAACCTTCAAACGTGACTTCCTACCTCTATCTGGAATGCTACTGGAAGGTGCCACGTTTAACGCCTGAATCTGTACGACTGGTGCACTAGCTCCTTGACCAACTTTCTAGAGACAACTCCTACTCATATGACCGGCTTTCCCGCAATTGAAGCACTTTCCTTTCATCTTTGCCCTTTTGCAAACCTTTGTGATATATCCAACAATCCCACAGCTATTGCACTTCGATCCCTTCTTAATCTGCTTATGAGGGCCATCACCTTTCTTCTTCTCGCTGTTGTTTTCCACCACTTCTTCTTTGGACCTTCTGACTTAACCTCTTCTTAAGACTCTCCTTCCTTGACCGCATCCGACGTAATCGCCATCTCAACCAAAGACTCATATGTTGCTCCCATTGGTACGTGAATCAACAATAATCCCAAAAGGGGTTGATTCAATCCCTTTGCAAACTATAAAGCTTTCTTATGCGGCATGTTTATTAATTTTATACCAAACCGTGACAGCTCATCGAATTGATTGACGTATTCCTTGTCGGATAAACACCCTTGCTTCAAATTGATAAACCCCTCCAACTGAACACTCTGTTCCGCTTGAGACATAAACTTCCCCTCAAACCTCTGCCTAAACTCATTCCAACAAACTTCTCTTCCTTCCAACTCAACAACCTCCCACTAGTAAGAAGCCTCCTCTTTCAGCTGCCAAGAGGCTAGTTGAATCGACTACTGGTCCTCAAATCCTAATAAGCCAAATATCCACCCATTGTCCCTAAGCCAAGCTTTCGCCTCCATAAAAGTCTCCTTGCTAGAAAAGTCTTTCCGTCCAAACTTGCAAAATCCTTACGAAGCTTAAAGAAATTGATGGTGACAGGTGGATTGATGTGGTTCCCAACCGCTGGGTGTAGGATTGGGTGCTACCCTGTGCACCTCTAGAGTCATGGCTTGTAAGTACCTATGAAACCAGGCGGGTACTAGAATGCCCTCTAGAAGGTTCGGTGCATCAACCATTTACGGAAAGAAAGAGATAATTTAGGAAAGAGTCAAAGGGAGATTGAACTAGACTTATGATGGGTTTTCTATAAAAAAAAATTATTCTCAAAAACATTTCTTAGACTTCTTTTCTGAAAAATTCTTTTTAAAACTAGTTATTATGAAAAATACTTTATTTTTAAAATAAATTTTTAGCAATCATGTAACCTGAGGCACTAATACCAAGTGAAACACCCCACACCCCTTCATATACCCAATAGGACACATTAAAGGCATGGTGCGTTGTAGGTATAACTGAAACTAACATAGATTAAGATTCACAAGACAAAATAGGTAAAAACAACAAAAATTAAAATAATATTTATTTAAAACAAAAGCTTAATAATTTCTCATAAACTAAATAAGTCAAATAAAAAATATAACTTACATGTCTCAAAAACCAAAATGTTTCATGAAATAAAAAATCATAGTCTCAAAATCAGAGTACATAATATTCCTCATAATAAGCTAGTACATGGAAAGTGTTAAAGCTAGAATAAAAGAAGTACATGGTAGTGATCTTCTCCTGAAATCCTCCAAGCAACCGCAATCTACAGCCCTCTCCCTTGATTGCCTATGGGGAAAAAAGGGAAAATAGAGGAGTGGATCTAAAAGTCTGGTGAATGATGGTAACTACTTGAATCTTTAAGCAAAGTAAAGGTAATAGACTCTTCAATGGTTCTAGCATATACAAAAGGAAACAAAGAAAATAGGAAAGAGATAAAATGAAAAATACAGTTAAACCATTACAATTGATAAGATATGTCAACTTTGATTGTTTGCACTTGTCTTTGGTAGCTGCTTGATTAGGATTAGGCGGAATTCCTAATCCTATAATTAGGTTGAAATCCTAATTCTACACTTTGATCGGCCTACTACTATATAGACCTTACCGTGGACCAAACGCTATATAACTCCACACACAACAGCCAATGATAACTAAGAAAGATACACAAAGCACCAGCAATGGACTCTATGATACATAGCTCCCTACACAGAAGGCAATGGTGTCTTCGAAAGACACACATACTAAGCGCTTGGAACTCATAGCGATTACTGAGCATCGAAATGGAAGTCGCACGCGTAACTGCCACCATGCTCATGCTACCCGTTGCTCCACCTATTGGGTTGTATTATTACCTCAATTCAGCATAAGCGTGCCCTTCGTCTCAATTCAGGATTTTGTGAAACATCGTGTCCATAGAAAATATATGGGAATGCTATCGGTACGGCCGGTCATCCAAACAATATCTAATAACGCCCTTGTCTATATCCCCCGTGATTTGAACATCTCTATATTGACCAATTACTACCATTACTAGTATAAGCGTGCCCTCGTATCACTTTAGGCTTATGTGAACCACTGTACCCATAGAAAAATAATAGGGGAAGGCTATTTGGTACAGGTACTACTTTAATTCTTTTCTTATTAACTTAGATAAATCATTTAAATAAGCCTCCACTCTTGTTCTTACTATCTGAGCTTATTAATTTCTCGTAAGTCTTAAAATGAGCCTTATTATTCTATTTCTTATTATAACCTATGTTATAATCATGCTTTTTACTAAACCCAAGGTCTAAGTGTGAAAATAAGCTTTCTTTCTTCTTTTATTCTTTTTAGTTATTACTAGACCAATCTCTTTAATTTCATTCAATTAATATCATAATTAGGCATAATTTCAGTGAATTCCATTTATGTTACAGTCTTTATAATTTATATCTTACATTCCATTATTTCATATTTCTTATAATTTAATCCAATTTCATATTAATTCTATTCTAATCCACAAGTAAAGAAGAAGAAGGAGGAATAAAAGAAAATTGAAAATAGAAGAAAATCCAAGGCGAAAGAAGAAGATGTAAATAATGCATAAATAATAGTAAATAAACTAAAATACTATAAATAAACTGTAAATAAATGGAAAACCTAGAAATAAACTAAAATAAACTGAAAATAATTCTAAAAGCTGTAAATAAATTATTAAAAAGGTTACTCCAAAAATTGTAGTAAAACTACAATTATTGGAAACCCTATTATTTTAAATTACTTAAAGAAATTTA
Source organism: Allium cepa (assembly GCA_030765085.1). Lineage (NCBI taxonomy): Eukaryota > Viridiplantae > Streptophyta > Magnoliopsida > Asparagales > Amaryllidaceae > Allium > Allium cepa. The sequence continues at coordinate 747,024,421 of CM060931.1, read as the reverse complement.
AAATAATTACAATCACTCACCTCTGGTCCTTAGCTCTTTCCGTCAGGCCTTCATGGATCCACTTGGGGTTGTTAAATATTTTTATTTAAAACGATTTCCTCCTTGGAATATTATTCCGCTTAGTGTCCTTCCTAAATAGGTGAATCCAATTGGAGAAAATGTTAAAATGAGAAAAGTATTAGGTCTAGGGTTCTATTTACAGGGGTAGAAGTGGATCTCAAACCGTTGGATTTGGGGATTGAATAGGATGCAACCACGTCATAAGCTAAATAGGACCCATCAGATGCTAGAATAGAAGGACCAGATTAAAATAAAGAATGCAAAACACGTCATATGAAGCTTCTAGAATGAATGGAATGAAGAAAAATTTTCTTCATTCCTGAACGCAGGCTGGTCGACCGCCCTTATGACCAGCTCGATGAGCCGGTCGACCTACCCTAGATACATTTTTCTTTTTTCTGCTTATTTTGTTTAATTCATATCTCGTTCATTTTACTCGAATTCTGATGTTCTAAGTATGGAAATTGAACATAAAATTACCATGGACACAACGGCGCAACTTCAGTGGCTCAATACTGATAATTTCACAAAGTTATTTTATTATTTAATTAATATACGAATTAATTATCATGGGTTAAAATTTTGGATTGTTACAAAATTATTGTCTACCTAATTAATTAAATAAACTGGCCTAAAATAATTACTAAATAATGTATATGCTTATTTTTGGATGATGATATATTTTTAGTATTTTAGTCTAACTAAAATAGTAATGATAAGGACGATCGATCATTCATTCACGAGAAGAACGCAAACATGATTTTATTAGAGTGAAAGAGTACTTGATGACTACGCTATTATTGGTTACGAATATGGAAATGAAGATAACTGCATAACAGATGCATGTGGTGCCCAAATTCGAGTTGTAATGATGTTGAAAAGAAGATTTGTTAGTTATGCAAGAAAACAACTGAAGCCGCATGAATAAAGATATTTGACAAATGGTATGGACTTAACAACTATAGAATTTGCATTAAAAATCTGAAGGCGTTATTTTATGAGATAAAGGTTCGAGGTATCCACCTATTATAAATCATTAAAATATCTTTTCTTTTCGATGGATCTTAACATATTATTATATAGATGGTTAAAGCTCCTAGCTTCCAATGATTTCAATATATCCTATATCACTAAAAGAGGATAAATGGTATTAGATACACCAAATTGGAGAAATGATACTTTAAGATTATGTTTTTCGAGTGAAAGCAATGGTCATATATAGTTAGAACCGATTTCCAAGATAAAGGAGGATTTAAGCTAGAAATAATAACAAATTTAACAATAAGACTTAATATTTTGTAGATCAATGTCAAAATGAAAAGTTATTGGTTATTATGAACCATTTGTACATGGGAGTGAGTGTGGAGATATAAAGCAATATGAAGTTGGTTGAGATGGTTAGTTTTGAAAAAAAATGGTACATTTTACATTCCATATGGTGATGGACTTAAATATAAAGTACTGGGAAAATATCATCATCCGTGATTGACCATCCATTTTGACGGAGATAAAATGTATCAAAATATGTGTTATGAAAAGAATTATAAAAATACATATAAGATGACGATATACAAGACAACAAATTTAATGTGGAAAATTACAAGGACTATATAATAAGGGGAATATAGTTAAAATCTCTCTAGCTAATCAATGGTGGAAATGCTTTCCTACAAACAAGATATGCTCGCTCTCTCTATCTCTCTTCAGCAATAAAGATGAATCCTTTATTTAATATTTTAATGGTGGAGTTCTTTTTTATTTATTTCTTCATTCTTTAAATTTCCTAATTCCATGTTATCCTCCAACACTTATTTAGGACCCGTGGAATTTGGTACTGGATGAAATTCCAACATCATCCACATTCAACGTGTATAGTCCAAATACAAAGTCATTGGTTCAATAATAATATCTACCATCGAACTACTATGGATAGAGATCTTGACTTTTAGTTGATTATACTTGACTACGATTTAATCCTATATAATAGTAGAGACAAATTCTTAATTAACTAGTATTTCACTTTCAATGTTTTAACTCAGATCCATCTATAGTCGTTAGATGGACATCGTGCCTCGATTTGACTATAATCAAAGTGAAGTATCTATACTGAAGTTCAACAGTATTCTCAAGTCAAGAGACTATGTAATATTATCACTTTGATATTCTTCATTTAGACCTACTTATATTAACCAAGAAAAAACTATCAACTGAGTCATTTCATAGTTATCCATAATTATCAGTATGTATCCCCTTGGTGCCCTTAATAGCCATTAGTAACACATGTCTAACATTTTATAGCGTAGCTGAAACACGTCCAACACGCAGCGCGTTAAATGGGTAAATTTCAAAAAAAATTGCCATTTTGGATCTTGTTGGGTATAAAGTCTAAATTTATTTAGATTTGATCAAAATTAGTTTTAAATAAAATTAGTATTTTATTCAATTTATTAATAAAGTTTTAGTTTGGATATTATATTTATGTTATATAATACAAACGTGCACATACAATATATATAATGTACAAAGTTTAAAATGCATGTATATAAGTGCTAAAATTTATACAGCAACAGACACATTAGCTCCTTTATATACATATGTATTGTCCAATACTTTTTTAAAAGCGGGTGTGGTCCAATATATATACATATAAAATTTATATGACATAAAAAATATTTATAATTGTATAAATAAATATATATGTATGTATGCGTGTATGTATAAATATATATGATATTAAAAAGTAACATTTATAAATATAAATGATTTTAAATTTGAATTTAAATTTGAATTTCAAATTTTAGATTTCAAATTTAGATCCAGGTATAAAAATTTTCAGTTTCCAAATGTAAATCAATAAGTTATATTTTTATTATATATACACACACATACGAAAAATAATGTACCTTTTAACATACATATATACATGTACAGTAGTATGCGTGTATGTGTGTATATATGACTAAATTTTAAATTCAATTATAAAATAACAATTTATGTTTAAATGTAAATGAATAAAAAATAAAAAATATATATCCATATATTTTTGGCCTAAAATTATTTTGAAAAAAGTAGAATGTTTTTTAATATTTACAATTTAAAAAATATTACTTTATTTAGATCTTTTTCATGCGAAAATGCTTAAAAATTATTATTTTTTGAAAATTAATTTCACATTCATATGTTTAATTAGCTTATATTAAATGTGTAGATTTGTTTTTATACATACATACATACATACATATACATACATATACATACATACATATATATATATCCCCAAATACATAATTACCTTTTACTGGAATATTGTTATTTTAATATCCAAATACACACACACACACACACACATATATATATATTATGTATTTGGATTTAATATATATAATTTATTTTCAAAATGTTAGCGTGTATATAATTTAACAGAAAATACATACATACATACATATACATATACATATATATATGGGGTTTTTCATACTGAGGACAAATTTTTTTGATTTTTTTAGCCTCAAGGACACAACCTCAATATTTTAGCCATAAGAATAAACATACTCTCAAAATTAGTTATAAGGACAAGCATTCCCCCAAAATTAGTCATAAAGATAAACCGTCATAATTATCAACTATCACTCGTCGCACTGCCATCACCTACACCACCTGCCTCCACACTGCCCCCAACACCACCTATTTCCATCACATGGTACCGGTTACTCATAACTTAAAAACTACTACCGGTAACTAAAAACTGATATCTAAAAACTGCAACCTAAAACTACTACCGACAACTAAAACTGATATCTAATAGCTAATACTTAAATAAACAACCTGTAATCTTCTAGGTTCTCAAATTTATCAAATTCGATCACCGTTATCTAAGTTTATAGTTCATTCTTAAACATGCATTTCAATCATAATAACCATCCTTATAAAAATCAGTTCATCGTCATATTTAAAGCAAAAATAGACCACCCATAATCAACATCTATCAAGCTCATGAAATTGCATCGTTATCTCATATAATGATGCTTTGAATCAAGCATCTCCATTCTTTGATGAAGCCAGATTGAGTGGCTCCACTCCAGCATAAGCATCGATTCCATTCAACTAAGGTAGTGTGCACAATGGCGAGCGCTACAGCGGTTCATCTCTAGGTAAAAAATAAAACATTTTTAATAAATTGATACATACTGTCACTGAAACTAAGACCTAAAAAAATTAATAGTAAAATTGATACTCAAGCAAAATTAATTAAATATTTGAAACTAACGAAACAATAATTCAACTTAATGATTAGCATATTTTCCGTGTAACAACTTTAATTTTTTGTATAATAAAAAAAATAAAACAGTAAAAAAGTTCCTATAATAACCCAAAATTTAACCCATAATAATTAATTCATTAATTAATTAGATAATAAAATAACTTTGTGAAATTATCATAATTAAGCCACTGAAGGTTCACCATTGTGTCCTTGGTACTTTTCTAGTCAATTTCCATATATATAACATCAAAAACTGAGCTAATACGAGCAAATTATAAATAAACAAAATGAGCGAATATATATATATATATATATATATATATATATAGTTCTACAAGACCGTCGACCTGGACATAGGCGGTTGACCGGACACTAAGCGGTCGACCGCCCATTGACCCGCCTTTTGTTTTGGTGGCGAACAAACGATTGTTCGTTCATTCGAATAATGGTGTGATTTTCTTGACAGACTGGCGTGTTTGGCATTCTTCAAACCAATCCGGTCCCTCCATTCTTACATCTGATGGCTGTTATTCAGCCTATGACGTGGTTGCATCCAATTCAATCCCCAAATCCAACGATCTGAGATCCACTTCTACACCTATAAATAGAAACCTAGGCCTAACACTTTTTCGCATTTTGGATTTTCACCACTTAGGTTCACTTTTATAGGAAGGACCCTAAAAGGAATTATTTTTCCAAGGGGAGAATCTTTTAATAAAAATATTTTGATACCCTCAAGTGGATCCATGAAGGACCAATAGAGAAGAGTTATGGACCAAACATGAGTGATTGTAATTATTTTAAGATTTCTTTAAGTAATTTAAAATAATAGGGTTTTCAATAGTTTTAGTTTTGCTATGATTTTTGGAATAGCCTTTTCAGTGGTCTATTTACAACTTTTAGAATTATTTCAGTCTATTTCCTTTCAGCTATTCTCTTAAGTAATGTTTATTTATTTATAGTCTTTTAATGTGTCATTTTGGGCATATTAAAAGATGTGGGTGATTTCACTTCCACACTACATTATTTTCAAAAACGATACTAATAAAACAAAAGTGATACCTAAAAACTGATCCTCACTAAACTCAACACAACAATACATTATCAATCAAACTAACATGAATGCAAAAAAAACAAAATAATAACCAAAAATTGTTCGCTTCAAAATGTGAATTTATTACAGTATAATAATTTTATTATAAAAAATCACAAACTTAAAAATAACAAATGTTTTTGAAACTGATACCTACAAAATGGAAAACTGATACCTAATAGCTGATACCACTTCTTCTCCCCTACTACTTCCATGGCTTGCTCTTCTTCTCCTTAACTTGCTCTTCTTCTTCCTCGAATTGTTGTTTCTTCTAAAACACCACTTCACTATGGCATCCCTACCACTAGAGCCATTAATTCCCCATCACCAAATGTTTTCAAATTGAGCTACTTCAAAAACCCTAGTCTTGCCATCTACCATCGAACCAACCACTCTCGCCACTAACACCTTCGCAGCAACCACCATCACAACAACTCCACCAAAGCTTTACATATCTCTAGCCTCATTTATGTGTTTGTCTTGATCGTTAATTTCTTGTCCTACCTCCAAATTGAAATTCAAAGTTATCATTTATGCTAAAATACATAAAACCAGTCCTTGAGACTAAAATGCTAAGAAATTTTGTCCTTAACACTATTTTCCTGTAAGTATGTATGTATGTATGTATATATTGTGTGTGTTAAAATCAATTTTGTTTCAAAAAGCCTTTCTAAATCATTATTGAATTTTTGAATTTTTTAAATTTCATGGTCAAAATTATATGTATATATATTTACATAATTGTTCTTTAAATTAATATATATATATATATATATATATATATATATATATATATATATATATATAAGTTTACACCCAATGTTGGCAACACACATATATAGGGATTTGTGATATCATGATCTAATCTAAGCATATGTAATTCATGATAATTATCAAATACCTATATAAAATTGGAAATAGATTAGTTACCTTGACTATAGCCTAATTAGTACAATTTAAATGCCTAGTTGATCGACTCCGCTTGAGCCTGGATTCAAATTCTTCCAAAGAGAGCTAATAGAATGAAGAAATTATGCACTATTATTTAATTTTGTTTAATTTCGTGATTTCAATGCTTGGTTTAATGGATGTAGGAAGGAAGCAGTTTTCAGCCAGTAATAGGTGGGGTGGAAGCTCAAAGAGATAGAGAAAGAGAGCCAAAAGAATGGCTAAGGGTGTATAAATAATAGAGAGAGAGGAGTTAAAAGTTGATCTAGATCCACTATTTCCCCTCACCATTTCAAACCTTTTAAAATCAAATTCAATCTCCTTTTCTAACATATGTAATCGGCCATTCCAGAGCCTCTTCGGCCTTCATATCGTTCAATGCCCGATTTGATTATTATACATCATCGATATGGATATCGATACTTGTGTATCAACTTTTATATACGCGTTATTTTAATACTAGCAAATATAAACAAAAAAGTTATAATTAATATTTCATAAATACTAATTAATTGAGTGCATTTTGTGGTCGAAACTATATGTATAGGAAAAGGTATTAAGTGGCTTGGATTCTATCTCTCGTAATGGTAGACACTAATAACGATGGTTATGGGTTATTGATTATGGAAAATCTTGCTTTGAGGATTGAAATTGTAAAGTGGTTGTTTGAGGTCCCACCTCTGTCCCTTATGTGAGGTATAAAATGGTTTTGAATATAGTTTAAAATGCAAAAGATATATCAGTATTTAAATTATATGGCCCAAGTACTGATATAGAAAGGCTCGATATTTTTTATTCACCAAACATTGTTGTTCCGACTCCTTCCTCATTATGATACAAGTTAAGAAAGGAGATGATGATCAAGATGGAGATGACGACGAGAGGAGCTTGTAGTAGCAGTCTTTCTATTTATTTATGCTATTTTCTGATGTACCAATTTGAAGTTAAAAATGTATTTTTAACAAGATAATGTAACGGCTATTATTTAAATTATGTTATGGTTTTGTTTGTGATATTTGGAATTTGAAATATAATGGCTAATGTTTACGCTATTATATTTTATCCTTCCACTGTGAGTTCTGAATGAATAGATAAATAACTCTACATTGTTCTTTTTACAAACCAACAACTAGCATTGGAGTGGGTCTACGTTTTGATGGGCTTTTTCTAGGTCAGGATTATGGCCTGTTTTGAGGTGGGTTGTTCCATTTGGGATTGGTGGCTTGGTTACTCAATCAATGGGGAAAATTATATGTATGAGTATCATATTTTTTTTATTAAAATATATTCCAAAAATCCTACTATATATATGTATGTGTGTGTATAGATGCATACACACACACACTTTATTTTTGAATATACGTGCACATTCAAGGAAAATCATTCTTTCAACATATACTACTATCTTAGAAAGTTATAACTAAAAACTCAACCTACATATATATGATATGTATGGTAATCATTCTTCTTCTATGGATGGGAAACCTGCCCAAGGAAGATCCGCCATTCGAGGGATGCTCGAATGGTTTGAACAATACCTCAGGTAAGTAAGTGAAGTCCATGTTCCTCAAGCTATAATCACGACACTCACTACCACATCTGCCAGTGCAGCACCCCATCCCATCGACTTTCCAAACATGTGTAAGGACTTTATTAATATGGGAGAAAGAGTGTGTTTGGAAATTGAGGATTCTACAAAGTCAAAGACTTGGATAAATGACCGTGAAAAGATATTTTGGGAGCTCGGTTGTGAGGATCAGCTGAGGTGGAGTATGGTAGCTTGGTACCTCAAGGGAGAAACCTGAGATTAGCAGATTACTATGGCGAAGGATAATATTGGTTGGATTTTCACTTTGGATTAATGCAACGACAAATTCGAACCAACGTTTATGTCAAGGATAGAAGTATGTTTACGATTGGAGAAATTTATACAGTTTAAGCAGAGAGAATCCACTTTAAAGGAGTAAAATAGTAAATTTATAGGTTTGGCTAAGTTCGAGATGAACTTGGTCGACACACCTATGAAAAAGGCCATGATGTTTGTGAAGGGCATGATCTCCTTGCTTAAAGAAGTTATATTAACCCAAGTGCCCACTAGTGCCACATATGAAACATTAGTTGTATTGCTTTGCAGTAGACGGCTTGTGAGGAAGAAAAAGAGATGGAGAAGGATAAGGCCGGAATTACTCAAAAACAAATCAAGAAGGGGGATTATTGGGTGAATTAGAAGTCATAAGGAAAGTTCAAGAAAGAGGGTAAGGTGTGTAAGAGATGCCAGAAGAGGATTCATATAGCAAAAGATTTTAAGGTGAGTCTGATGAAGGAAGCTTTTAAGGGACAGGATTATCACTACCACAAGGAAGGGCACCTCAAGAACCAATGTCCGAAACTGGAGAAGGAATAACTGAGTGGACAATCCTATGCCATTAAGGCTAGCCAGCTTTGGAATGGGTCTAAGTTTTGATAGACCTTTTCTGGATCGAAATTTAGGCCAGTTTCAAGGCGGGTTGTTACAAGGTTGGATGGCTGCAATTTTCGGCCAGTAACAAATTAATGAAAGCTCAAAGAGAAAGTGCCAAATGAGGGGTTAATTGTGTTTCAGTAGTATAGAGAGAAGCTAAAAGTGGATCGAGATCAACTTTTTCTCTGACCATTTCAAACCCTTTTGAATCAAATTAAACTCTAATTTTCTGACATTTATAGCCAACTATTCCAATGCCCTCTTCGACCTTTATATATTTCCAAGCTCAAATGGATTAATAGATATCATTGATATGGATAACAACACGTATGTATTAACTTTTTCATATGCATTATTTTTAAAATTGATCAACATAAATAAAAAAATTAAAGCTAATATTTCATAAATACTAATTAATTGAGCGCATTTGACTAACTTAACTAACCAGCATAAGAAAAAGTTTTCTTGAAAACCCTGGACATGTCCATTCCTCTTTACCTAAGCCGCCACTCCCATGTTCGTCCAGATCTGCCCCGACAGATCTCCGCACCACCGGGTCTCCCAGGATCCACAACATCCTTCATTGAAAATAGATAACGATGGTTTCATTACTATTAAGCCGAGAGAAAGTGGCTTAGACAACCCAAATTTAACCCTACTTCATCACGTCCTACGTCCAATTTAAACAAGCATATTTCTAAAAGCCAATTTCTTCTGATTCGCCCAGATGTCGACTGTAATAATTCAACAACATATGTGGAATCTTTAAACTAATGTGCCAAATCACAATTCTAATCCTCAGTTATGGTTTAACTATGCCAATGTTAAAAGCGGGGATTCTATCCCTACAAGTCATATGTGAGCTATTGTTATTAAGGGTAATCAAATTAATTTTTGTTCCCTTTTTAAAAATTACTCGAGCTTTTTAATGACCCGTAATTTTTGACAATTAAAATGTTAATTTAATTAGAAATTGTGAATAATATTGGAAGATATAAAAAATTTGTAATGAAATAATAACTAAAGTGAAACGCAACAATGTTATTTATTGTTAGGCATTTACAAATTGAATGGAATTCCAGTTAGTTGAAATAAGGTAAATGTATACTTGGTAATAAATTTAATACAAGAAAACAAATGTAGATATTGAATTAATTAATGAATTAATAATAACCAATAGAAATTGAGTAAAATCAATGTTCTGTAAGTAATTATAATATTGTTTGGAAATGATAACTTATAAAAGTATGATTAAGAGTTGGTGGCAATAATTATTATGAGTCACCGATATTTTAATCCATTAAATTGAATTGGAATCAATTGCAATAAATCTAGATAAAATGTTACGTTAATGTTAATTAACGTAATATATGGAAATCATGTTAATGTTATTCATAATAGGACAACTTGTTGAATTAAAACAATGGAAATAAAGATTTATCAATTTATTGGGATTTGAACTATAATATTTGGATTAAATGAAATTAAATGTCTAAATGTCACGTTAATTGAAATTAAGATGGAATTTGAGAATATTAATGTAATAGATCATGAATCCAATGTTAATTGCATCCATTTGACAACAATGAATTGAATAATAGAATGAAAAGTAAACTAAATGGAATTATTGGAAATTAAATTTATAATTTCTGAATTTAATGAAATTGAGGTTAACACTAAAATTGATAAATTAATCAACTCTAAATTGACATCTAAATTTGTATAAATTAGTGTAAATGATTAAGAAATTTAAAAATGATAAACATTGTCAATTATAGAATTGAAATTGAAAATTTGATTTAATTAATCAATTATTAATTTATTTAATTAATGTGAAAATTGCCATTTTGACCACTGACTCGAATTTCGACGAAACTAGTTTCATCGAATCCGTAACGGTGAACTATTGTAGGATTTCAAGTTTCGTAACGATCAGACTTGTCGTTTGATCATACGGGCTCGCCCAGAAATCAATTTAATTGAAATCAATTTATTGATTTTAGCATAACTTCTTCATACGATGGAATTTGGACTTGAAACCTATTCCGTTGTGTTTAAAATATTTAAAAATATCTATTTTGATATATGGTTTGACTCATTTTCGTTCCGGAGTTAGAACGGGCTTTTCTGGCCATTTGTCATTCAACTTTCAATCAAAATCAATCGGGTCCATTCTTTCTGTTTCAGCTTTGCCTATAAATAGTTCGTTATAAACCCTAGTACTCCTTATATACATTTGTCTGCACATATAATTCAATTTTCTCCTCCTCATTCCAATGGCAGACAAAACAAAACTCTAATTCCCAAATTACAATTTCAAATCTAATTTAATTTCGAAAAAAAAAATCCAAAATTCAAACTCCTCAAACTATAGCATATTATATATCAATTTGAAGCTCTCGACGAGCATAATCAACTGGTTCAATTCGTTTTCCAATTCGAAGCACCATTCGTACAGAATTCGCATATCTATTCCGGCTGTCCATTTTAGGGTTTGGGTTTTCGACGGTGGATCGTCGACCTTAGGACGATCGGGGAGCGACAGTTTGTGGAGGACGTCATACTGGATGCTTCGGCATGAGTGGTTCGATTTGCAAGTGACCAAAATTGCCTCAAACGACATTTATCAGAGGCGGCGCCGCTGTGCTTTCCTTGAGAAAGTAGCCGGCCGCAATTTGGTGGTAAGGGCGGCTCGTCAAGGCAGGGACGATGGCAAAGTCAGATCGTGGAGGATAGGCGTGTGGCGTCGGCGCATTGCAACCCTAGGTGGCGGCGCTGTTCGAAGTTGAGAGATTAGGATTCGAGTGTTTTTCTCAGGGCTGACGTGGTAACGTGGCAAATTATTTATTAAATTTTTTTTGTTTTATTTTGTAAATAGTTAAACTTCTAACATGTATAACTCTTGCATATAAGGTCCAATTCGTGCGCGGTTTCCTCCGCTAGAATCGTATTGAAATTTCAGACAGTATGACGTTGGTTTGGATGGATTCTGAGACTATTCAAATTTTGGGTTTAAATTGGATTTAAATTCAATTTAAATTCAAAAGGTGAGTGTTTTAACACACTCACAACTTTTAAATTTTCATATGTTTGTTAAATTAATTTATGATGTGATTTGAAATTTATTTATGACTGTTTGGCATATTTTGAATCATCATCTCGGTTTATTTGAATTTATTTGGATAAAATAGTTATTAATTTTATTATTGAATATAACTTCCAGTAAATACCTGTCATTTATTATTTGTTCTATATTGATGTTATTGATTGAATTGGATGATGATTGTGATAAATGTTTGATGATTGATATTGGATGAATGGATGTTGTATTTTATATTGTTATAAACTGCAAGTTGTTATGGATTTTTATTTCATTTGGGATTGCGGTTTGGAAAGATATATAACCGTATTTATATTTTAAATTACGGATTGAAATGATAAATATCCGTATCACTTGACCATAGGATAGAAAATTATATACAGACACGGTGGTCTATATATAGAAATATTTTGAAATGATTTCTATGGTTTTGTAAAGAAATACATGGTTTTATATAAATATTGATTTTATATATTATATAAATGTTATTTTATCCTCGAATTTAAGCTATGAATAATTTGTTTTGATATAAAATAAGCTTAATAATAAGTTTGGTTTTGTTAGAGATAATATGGTTAAGTATTCAAATTATATTTTAATATAGAGTTTATAACGATTTAAATAAATTTAGGTTGGAAGATAAATTTAATATTTATTTGGAGTTGAAATTATTTAAGAATTAAACTCAAATAAGCTTGATGTGAAATTTATTAAATTTGAAATTTTAGAAGATATGATTTTTATAACTTGATTTTTGTTCAAGGTGAATTAAATGAATATTTCAAGTATAAATAAATTGAAGGAAATATTTAGTTATTTGTAATTTGAGTTTTATTTAAATGATAATGGATTTATTATGTAAAAATATTTCAAAACTAAATAATGGAAAATTTAATTGTTGAATCATAATTACCAAATTTAATTTTGAAATTGTTGAATTCCTAAAGTTTGAAATATATTGAATTTGAAATGGTTTTGATTACGAAGTGTTATAACTTTGAAAGTGCTATGATTTTGGAAAAATGATATATTTGAAATAAAAATGATATTATATTGATTTGGATTTTTATAAAAATGATATCATATTGGTTTGGTTTTTAAAATGGAATGAAATCGTATTTATATGGTTTTGAAATGGATATTATATTTTGGTTTTGAAGTATAAATTAATTTGAAATGACCGTGGTGTTATAATAACATTGGGTTGTTAAAGAGATAGGGATTGGAATTTGTCATACTCTCTGCCAACTTCGAAAACACTTTAACAACCATGTACGGGGTGGAGATTCCAGAATGAAGTAGGATGGTGGCGGCGTTCCTTTGAAGTATATACGTGGACCCAACTTCCGTGAGTTGGCATAAGGTGGCTAGAACAGGAGCTATCGACGGGCTAAGAAGGCAGCACCTTTTATCGAACACACTCCTTCGATACCATTCTATTACTTTGTGATTGATTGGGCCCTTTTGATTTTGGGGATGTGGCTCGAGGTGGGCGGTAGTAGCTGCTACGCGTTGCCACCGGTCCGGAAGCGTAATTGGTATATCAACCCTGGCATTGCCTAGTTGTGCCGTGTCACCTACCCTAGTGCGCCTTGTATGAGTTTGGTTTTCTCCCGTAGCCCGTGGATTATTTAGGGTAGTCTCCCGATCTGGAGATGTGCTGATACTAGATGGACTACTGGGACTATTACGTGGAAAGGGCTACATGGCTAACCCTTTAACGCTATTTAAAAGTAAGTTTATTTTACTATTAGATACTATTATAATAGAGAAATATTACTACATAGTAAATAGTTTAACGGATCCTTAGGAGATGTGATCCCGAGCATCTCTTAAGCTACCGCACTCACGTTAGACACTGGATAGGATATGTCAAATCCCGTAAACATCTCTGACACCGTTCCACTCATATTATTTACCGTTGATTTAACTTACATAAGATCTTTTAGTTCTGACTCGAGTGTTTTGTCTTTTCAATTCGCTCGGGTCAATATGAGCATTTCAGGATTCGAAGACTTTATTTCTAGACGATGAAGACGAAGATTGTATTATTGTTATTTATTATATTATTCCACTACCTTTATATTGTTCTGCTGCATTATTTATTATTCTCTGGTATGTGTAACTCTGATTCTATATTGTATTAGTATAATCAAATGTTTTGTAAAACAGCTTCATGAACTGTTTATTTGATTATTATATTTTGTTGTTCCGTTGTAAGATTCTGTTTTTTTTCTTTCTCTGCTTTTTCTTATTTACCCCAATAACAATCCGTCCTTCTGTATGGTTTGAGCCTGACATGTATGGTTTATCGTCGATTTATAGTGTACAAAAAGACGGAATGTTACAATTTGATATCATAGCTTTGGTTTAGCGATAAACCTTTGCTTTGTTGGGTCTGACTCTTTATTTATAGGGTAGTAATACCCTTGATGAGTCGCATAGCATATATATAAGAGAGAACGTATTTTTTAGTGTTATAAAAGGTTTTGATATTGTGTTAATTTGTTCCGTTTTGTATTTATAAATCCTGGTTGGTGCATAGGACGTTATGACATCAATAGGGATTTTTAAACAATTAATAGGACAGACAGACACAATATTTGTTTTTGAATATAGGCGAATGAAATAATTTTCCCTATTCTATTTTCTATTATAAAATAAAAGTTTATAAATGATATATATTTTGTTGTAATATATTGGTTGTTAGGTAGTGAAATTTATGAATATAGGTTGGAAATAAGATTTGAACTAAAATAAATGAAAGATTAGAAACTTAAAACTTGAGTTCCGAGATTTTTGGAAAATTTCTTTTGAATGATTTTGGAATATAATAATAATAATAGTTAGAAGTATTTTCTGATATAAATATTTCAATATAAATTGAAGAATTGTTTTAAAGAAATTTTGGAAAGAAATAAGTTCTATACTCCCTCTATGTCGCTGGAAAATAATTTCGGTGATGAGTGCACGCATCATCGACATTCATTTTCGAGTTTCAAAGTGATAAGGCCACTGTAGTAGTTTTAGTGCAGATTTATTTTGATAAACAAATATAAATTTCAAATGGTTTTAAATATAATTGGATATATAATTTGCAAATATATACATTTATCTATTAATTTAAAATGATTTTGAATGAAACCCGGTATTTAATTCTTAAGTTTCCATGAATTAATAGTTTCAATTAGTGCAGTGAAATGGAATTTAACTAATAATTGAAACATCTAAATGAAATAAGAGATTTAATGCTAAGTAATAAATGGGATTAAAAGAAATTTGAAATTGTAACCTATAAAACAAAGGATATTAGTATTGGACATCTAAGTTAAATAGAAAAATAAAAAAGTAAACTTGTGTAACTTTCAATTACATCCTTAAAAGAATATATATATATATATATATATATATATATATAACTTACCAAATATTAAAAGTTCTAATGCTTATAAGAAAATATAATGGATATTGCACGAGTAAACTTGAGGTAATGAAAGAATTCAATGAAATTCTTTAATAAATAAGAATATGATGTTCTAGTGTTATGAACTTAATTATAATTGAAAATGCTTCTAATTTAATATAACAGATAGGTAAGTATTATAAATAAATGGTTATAAACTTAAATTGATGAATTGATACGCTAAGAAATTGAATTAAACATGAATATTATAAATAAATGAATGTAAATAAATGAAATTTAGAAATGAAAGAATGTAATGCAATAAAATGAAAATGTGCAAGAAATAAAGGTAAATTAAAAAGATGAATTATTATATGAATGGAAAGGAGTTTAAACAATAAATGCTATGAAATGGAAATAATAAGAATGAACTTGATCTATTGTTTGAAATCATTGTTTGTTTGGTTTATGGTTGTTTGGGTAAGGATACTTTAAAATTGTTTGGATGAATGAATAATCTATTTAGTTTCATCTAAGACTGTTGAGTAAATGATGCAGTAGGTAGTTTATTTTTCATTCTGTGTGATTTAAAATTTTGAACCCGAACAACTATTCGTTTTGGTTGATATAAATGGATAACTGAGTTATGTCGATTTTATGTGATGGTTGTATGCTTTGTTGCAAGTGATTGTTGTTTATATTGATTTGTTTGTTAGTGGTTGAAACAACTTTAAATATTTCATTTTATATAATTATTAATCTTTTTAGATTATATAAGTGAAATTACAGGTTATGGAAGCAATTGCTACTGCTTTTGGTTTCATAATTAAGCGTTTGTTTGCCCGACAATAAGATACGTTCTCGATTACGGTTTTATTGCATTATTATATTATTTTTTACGTTATTGGGATATATTATTTTGAGATATTGTGATATACATTGTTATATTTGATATTATAATTTTTCCCGAATCTCTCCTTACAAAGGAGACTCTGCCAAAATTTTCTGTAAATTTTTGAAAATGTTTTCTAAACTCTATTAACTTGGGTATAAGAAGATTTGATAGTTATAAATTGATATTTTATTTAAATTATTAAATTTTGTAAATCATTTGTTTATAAAATTAATATTTTCGAATAAGATGTATTGACTACTTAATTCTTCCTTTCCCTTCTCTTCATTTTGGGGACGAAAAGGTTTGAGTGGTGGAGAGTGTAACGACCCATAATTTTCGATAATTAAAATGTTAATTTAAATAAATTGTGAATAAATATTGGAAGATATAAAAAATTTGTAACGAAATAATAACTAAAGTGAAACACAACAATGTTATTTATAGTTAAGTATTTACAACTTGAATGGAATTCCAATTAGTTGAAATATGGTAAATGTATACTTGGTAATAAATTTAATACAAGAAAACAAATGTAGATATTGAATTAATTAATGAATTAATAATAACCAAAAGAAATTGAATAAAATCAATGTTCTGTAAGTAATTATAATATTGTTTGGAAATGATAACTTATAAAAGTATGATTAAGAGTTAGTGGCAACAATTATTATAAGTTACCAATATTTTAATCCATTAAATTGAACTGGAACCAATTGCAATAAATCTAAATAAAATATTACGTTAATGTTAATTAAGGTAATATTTGGAAATAACGTTGATTGTTCATTTGTGCTCAACATGTTTATGGGCAGTTTTACCATCTATTGCAAGGGTTGGGTAGATAGTGATTGTAGATACATTGACATGAGCACCTTATGAATTTAGATTCACAGTTTGAATATTATGCGTTCGGTGGCATTGTTAGGTAAAAAATTTAATTTGGTAAAGAGTGTTTATTTTAATCTGGGAAAAATAAAATATTCAGTAAAATAAACATTTGTGAAAAGAATTTTTATATGAAAGTAATTTAAATAGGTAACGTTTAGAAAAAATATTTATTAACAAGAAGGATTTAACAGATATTTTGAGAACTTAAATCCCTATGTCCTTGAAAAATGAATTTTACGGTTTTGGAGAAAATTATAGTAGTATTATTTGAAAGTAAAAAATTTAGAAAATTGGTAATTGAAATGGAGATCATGGTACTTGGTAATATGTATGAAGTATTCGATGCTATTTTGAAATGATTTTGGTTAAGTCCAGAAGGCATGAATTGGATGTACTGAACTCAAATATGTTGCTTCAAAATAATCCAAGTGATGACTTCAACATCATTAGCATTAATTTTCATGTTTCAAAGTAGGGACACTGCATGATTTTTTGGATAAATCAAATTCTGATTTGATTTCGAAAGTGTGATTTGTCATACAAAAGATATATGTATCTATAATCATTTCAAAGCAAATTTAAATAAAACGCGGCGTTTAGTGCTAATGTTTTTCTTTGAAAAGAAATTTGATATGAACTTATTGTGCAAAAAAGTTTTATATGTATACTATGCAGGTTGCCCGAGCGGTAGTGGCATAGCCTAGAACAAATGTTTGAACTTTTCATGTTTTTTCTTTTTGGGTAAAGTGTGTTTAAATTTGAATTTTTTAGTTATTTTATGGATACATGTAGCATATGCATTAGGATTGTATGGTATGGGTATAATGTTATGATATGTTGCTTGGTAGTTTTCATTTGTTAAAATGAAATAAGATTTTTGACCGTTTTGAACAAGGAAAAAGCTTTTGAATAGTTATATAACTTGAAACTAAGTCTTTTCGTGAAAATCTAAAAGTTGAACTTTTGTAACTCTTGAATTGAGAAGATAGAAAGTTAAAACAAGTTTTAAAAATTGTTAAACATATTTGTTAATTAAGACAAATTTGGTATTTGATATATACTCTTAGGTTTTAGTGGAGTATTATACGAGTGAGAAATAAAGTTAGAAATTATTTAATAACTTGAAGTTAAATTTTTATGCAATGGTTTATAAATAATTTAGTGCAGAATGACATACAGTTTGAATAAATGGATGTGATAAAAGATATTGGTTTAGTTAAGAAACCAATAGTATAATATACGTGAGGTGTACTTAGATCGTTTTATTCACATGACTATTCTTGATATAGTCTTCGAGTATGTAATTTTAAGGTGATTTACCCCGATCTGAACATGAATTTTTCACCAAGTACTTGACGACGAACTCCTCATACAGACTCTTGATAAGATCCTAAAGTTTTCCATAATAATATATGGCTATGTAAAAGAACAAAGGTTTCTACTTAAGAAACCGATCGAAGTCCGCACTACAAAGGTCAAATGTTCTATACTAGTTGGGAGTGAAATTTATGTAATCAAGCAAGTGATCAGATTTATTATTACGCATGAGTGATCCATGAACATGGGCATGTTTTATACATGCATACTATGTTTTAATTGGCTTCTTAGGAGTTTAGGTGATGACTCTTTGATTTTCTATGAGGTAACATGAATTGTCAACTAAGTAATTGCCTAAGGCTGTTAAGCGTAAGGTATACTTAGTAGATTGTTTATCATCCTAATATGATAAGAAGATTTTTTGAACTTAGGAAAACCATGAGTTACATTTTCTAGTAAGTTTTGAATATTGCTAAGTATTCCTATATGATTGTTTCCTCTTGTTGCTCGTCTTGGAATTCGAGGATGAAATATTCTAAGTGGGAGAAAATTGTTTCTGAAAATTGTTTACAAAAATATATTCTTTAAAGTAAAATAGATAATGTGACAAAAATTGATTTATTAATGAACAGATTTTTGTTCAATATAAGTTGTTTTAAACTTTGTGTACTTTTCTAATAATCAAACAAACACATAAATCAAAATTTTACAAAGTTAAAAGCAAGCTTTTAAAGTCTTCTTCTTCTCAAAATTTCTAATGAAATTTTTTAGCAAATAAAATCCAGGTCCACTTAAACTTTTCCACATGTCTTAGTACAATATTACAACACCTTCTAACTAGTTAATTTTGAAAGAAGCAAAGCCATGCTCCCCCTTTAAGAGATTTCCATGAAAATTATGGTGTTTGGAAGGGAAAAAAGTAAGTTTAAAGCAAGAAGGAGGAAGGGAAGGTGCTTTTAATGTGATGATAGGAAATGTTCTTGAGTTTGGTTATGCTCAAGCATGTTCCTGGATTAGATCTAAGTGAGTTATTTCACTATCTTATTTGTATATATTGTGTGTGTGTTGTGTGTGTTAATATAAAGTTAAAGTGACATTAACTAAATAAAACTATAACATTGGACCCCTCTTGCTATTGAAAGCAAATGACAACTTTATATTATAAAGCATCACTTCTATTACCCTCTTAAACAAGTAGCGTGACATTAATTTGATATTTAAATGGTTGTTTGGATCGTGTGTTGAATTGAAGTATATTTGAAAGTGTTTGAAGCGAGAATAGTCACTATAAGTACACTTCGATATCGCTTAAATTTAAGTTATGTAAATGGAAGTTTTATGAACTTAACTTGGGATAATTTGATTTGGCTGGTCATTACACATATTTTGGTGTATTTAACAGCAAATAAATGGTTTAGAAAGATATAGAAATTGCGAACCGAAGTTGTAAAGTTAGAACAAAAAAGTGGTTATAAATAAACTTCGTAGATATATCCTGTTTTTGGTTTTTCTAAACAAATTGGAAGATATACTTTCGTGTTTCTTTCCCTTTTTTAGTATCATAAGCGTAGTCCTTCTATAAAAGTTTTTAGGCTTAAATCATTGGTTAAAGGGTGAAAACTAGTCTCAAAGATCATGCTTTCTGAAGTTGTTCTTTAACAAAGACTTTTAACAGTATTTATAAATGTTGCAGTAAGTTGCTTATGGTTTTCATTGTTTAAAAATGATATCTAAATTTTATATTTTTCTCTAATATTGTTAGATATGTTTTCTAACCTATTAGGAGTATTTTAAAATTGGTTCGAAGTTTAAATTTATTTTAATAACTTTATATGTATTTTCAAAGTAAGATGTTTTTTAATATAAAGTATGTTTTTCATCATATTATAAATTAGTTATTTTCAAGTAATATTTTGCATAGTTATTTCAAACTTATTAACAAGTATTTTTATAGTATTTATTTATATAAAAGTTTAGAAAAAGGTAATTGACTAGGCTTAAAAATGAAAACCAATGAGGTAAACTTCTCCATTTTCGACTATTAAGATTGATGTCGAGTAGGGATTTTGCAATAATGTTTTAACCTACTGGCTTACCTTTGGATCGAGAAATAGTTAAGTTGGAATGTCGAAAACATGTTAATCTCATTATTTACTTGTTGGTTTAAAAACCTAATTAACTTTACTTAACGCTAAAAGTCGATGAAGTTGGCTTACCTATTTGTGAGTGTTAAGATTGATATCGAATAGGGATATGAGAAATAGAGCTCTAATTTATTAGCTTCCCATTTGTACGAGGAATACATAAGTCAAAAATGTGGAAAACATGTTAATCATATTATTTACTTACTCAATTATGAAAGTCATTAATATTATACTTAACACTGAAAGCCAACGGGTAGAATATCTATTTGTGAGATTCAAAGTGTCTAGGCAAGGCTTTGATATGCAACCATTGCTCTAACTTGCCTAGCTTAACTCTTGAATGAGAAAAAATTAAGTTGGAATATCGAAAACGAGTTAAGTATACAAATTTGATTTATATAAGCGATTGTTTTTAATTGCATAGCCGATTATTCAACTTTATAACTTAACCAATTTTTAAATCTCTGAAAAGAATGTTTCTAAAGGTAATACAAGTATGAAATGGTTTTAGGTTTATTGTGACAATGTGTTAATAACATTTGTCTTTTACACTTTTTGTTTTTACTTATGAATGTAATAGATCTTTAAAAGAATGTTTTAAAGGTAAGCATAAGTACAATGGTGGGTTTGTGGTAACAATGTTTAAGTAATATTAGTCTTAAATCTTTTTGAATGGATTTGTGAAAGTACTTAGGTGCTTAAAAAAGATATTTAGAATGAAATTAAGAAAGCAATCTTTTGGAAAACTGGAAAAAGCAAAGGTTTTATGTAAGAAATCTTGTTAATAATTTATGAATATACTAATACCATCTGAGATAAGTATATGAATACATTTTGAAGTATAAATGAATAGTAGAAATGTATAAACGACGTTTCATTAGATAAAATAAGTTTAATTAACAAAAGAGTTTTTAACTAATAAAAGATTAATTAAACAAATAGGGGATTATAAGTCGCTTATGTGACTTAATTGTGCTTTGAATGACTTGATTATGCTTTGTATGTTTACTTGTTTGTGAACAATATTTAGTCATATACTTAGCAATAAATGCCGATGAAGTGGACTTATCTATCTGGGGGAGTTAAAACTTATATTCGAGTAGGGATATGAGAATTAGAGCCCTAGCCTAACGACTTTACTCTTGACCAGAGGGCAGCGTGAGATGAAAATATAAGAAATGTGATAAGTATACGAAACTTGTTTTCCATATGCAATCATTTTCGCTATTATTGATTGACCAAATTCATCGAGTCAATCCTGAAGAGACTAGGATTGGTAACTGTTTTACTTATTGGAAACCAATTTAAGCCTGAGATATATGTTAAATCTCTTTGAAATGGATCCGATCGAGATGTTGGAATCCATATGTGGTTTCGAGATTCTTTCGAGATGGGGGGATCCAATTAGGGATTCATGTTTTGTTCAAGTGATGAAGACTGGTGTGAAAAATGCCGATGGTGACCTCGACATCGAAAAAGGCTAAAGATAGAGTAGGTTGGATAACCTAGGATTCAGCTAACCCGCATCAAGGTGTTATCAACTCATATCTAGAGATGCTTATCGATTGTTGGCCAGCGGGAGTTCATGATATTTGGTTCACGTTGTTCATGTTTATGTTCGAACGATTGGCCATTTGTGTATTTCTTATGGTATATTTTATCTCGAGATATATGGCGCTCGGAAGGTGTTTTTGATCCGTGTTCATGGAGATTGGATTTTGGCTTGACTAAAGGGATCTCTACGGGAAATCCATTATGCAAACATTCTTTTTTCAATTTCAATTTTACCATATAATATGTTGTTGACTGTTATCAAAGTAATCATTGTGGCTATGTTATATATTTATATTTTCCACCAGAGACATTTTCTATTATATCACCTTCAGTATTTATTAGATGGTGCTTCTTTATAAGGGATAATCGTTATGGGATTCCATGTGGTCACAAAAGTACCGTTATATGCTAGCTACATATTTCTTGAGTTTCTCATACCAGACTATTATCTAACTCTTGGTTCCTAAATTCCTCGCATACTCTGCTGAGTAGTATGAGAAAATAGGTTTACATTGATGTTCTTTGTAGTTTGAGAAGATGAGCTGGATGTTTCACTTACCATAGTATTCTTATTTTTGCCGCATTAGTTTATTGTACATTCCAACATTTGTGAGGATGTGTTGTTATAACTGTTCATGCTTATGATAGTACTTAGATTTTGTAACTCTAAAATTTCTATATTGGAGTAATCTTTTGTGCTGTTGTTTTGATATAATATGTTATCATTCCACCGTGCGATTTTAACATTATGTTCTCTTCTTTCTTATTTTATTTCTTTTTTCCTTTTCTTTTTTTGATTTTACCCTAAAAATTCTGCTTTCCAGCCCTTGGGTACTGAGCATGTGAATATCGTGGATGAATTAGTGTCGACACTCGGGGGTCGAAAAGTCGGATTGTTACACCTTGGCTGAATGGGGAATCTTTAATTGACATTGTGGGTGGCAATATTTTACCCTAGTCAGTGGCCCCAACAAGCAAGTCCACATCTCCTTCTAGACAATACTCGAAGAAGAAACTTGCACTATTTGCCTAACTTTTTAGTTCACAAAATTCAGAATATTAAAATACACATTAATGCTTCTAAGAACTTTTGTTGTTGGCTACCTACCGCTAATTGGTTGTTTGATACTAGATTAGCGCGGGACCATGTCAAAACTTGATCAACAGAATTGGTGCAAGGCTATATAGGATTCAAAATGTGCTCTTAAAATATCCATAACTTCTCTATTGGCTAGGCTTAATAAGCTAAATACTTAATATTAGGTTAGTAATTGGAACATCAACATAAATCAAACGTGTAATTTGTGTCCACCCAAAATGAAAATAGAGACCATTCATTTTTTAACTGCTGTTACACCAATTAGATTTGGAATACTATCAGGGAAAATTGGGTAAACAAGATATATATAAAAATGATGTGATAACGGTCTTCGATTCGTGCACTACCATACAGGGCTCCAATTTATAAAAACATTTGATTAATATAGCTATAGCTACTCTAATATGGCACATTTGGTGTGAGCAGAACACAAGATTATTCAAAGGATTACATATGCCTAGTAATATTATATCTATGCTTACAATACAGTATTGTAGAGAATTAATTATGCAAATCAATTTAAAACCAGAAGAAACCACTGGCACGTAGCTTATCTTTATAGAATTTGTTCTTCGAGTGGCACCAAACCTGTAAGGGTGGATGATCCTAGCTTGCATTCTTCTCGCGTTCCTTTATCACAACAAATGGTGTGGTTTATGGCTTTAAGTAGTTTGATTTCTTGGTGGTGTTCTTGCGGTCCCCATCGATAGTTTTTTCAATTTAATGAAGTAGTTTAGTGAATGCAAGCTATTGTGAAATCTGTTAGGCATGTGGTCCTTTTTTTAATTATATTCTGGTTGTGGTTTTTGTTTTGTTACTATTATACTAGATATAATTCTCGTATGGGTGGCCTTGAGAGACTTATATACTTTTAGTTTGCCTCCACCTATTTGATATATTGTATCTCTTTTTCTTCTTTTGGTTTTTGCTTTATTGTAAGTCAATGTATAGAAATAATATGTACTCTTTTTCATTGCAAGGTACCCACTTAGATTAGGTGGTTGCATGCTTCGATGTTGCATATTATGAAAGTATATAAATTTGTTTATAATAAAGTACCCTTTTAAAAAAATACTAATTAATTTATAACAATTATAATTTAATTAAATTAGATAGCAGTCAAAGTATTCATCATTTCGATTGTGTAACACTTAGGTATAAATTCATTCAGTGATTAATATCAAACAACTCAAATATTAACGTTCATATGTCACCATAGCTAGTGGTGTAACATTATGACCAAATTTATCGCTTACACGGCTTTGGAAAATCCAATTTACTTATTTTAAGAGGTAGTCGATAGTGACAATTATTTACACCAATTCTCTTAATTAAATTATATCACGATATAACTTATGAAATTTGGTACTGTTCCAAACACAAAGTCTTTGGTTCAATAATAAAAATTATTATTAGAAAACTGCTCTAGATAAAGACTTTGATTTTGAGTTGACTATAGTTAACCATGATACTAACCCCATATAACTAAGGAGATGTGCTCCGCATTGAATAGTGTTTCACTTCCAATGATTCAATCCCGACCTAACTACAGTTGTTCAACTGATGTCATACCATGGTTTAACTATAACTAAAGTTGAAAATCAATACTATATTCAATGGTATTCTCAGATTAAGAGAAGTGTGTAATATTATCACTTCTATACTCTTTGTTTGATCTTAGTTATATAAAACAATAGAAAAGTATCGAGTGAGTAATTCCATAGTTATCCAATAAATATCTATATGAAATCATTTGGTGCTACCAACAACCATGAGTAATACACTGCTCAACATTCGGATAACGTTACGTACTCTTGTCTCAACTGATAAATCGATATCCAATCTCGATAAATCTTGGCTATGAATACTTAAAACGATATATTTTATTGATCATTATTATAAATTGTTCATTATTACTATACGTAGTGGGATCTCACGAATTCACTGGCTCACGCCCACCAACTCATTCTTTCATCACTTCTAAATGTTATGTTCTTCCCTTTTATGGTTTGATTGATGATAAAGGGAAACATAGTTGGATCTCTTACGATAAAATTAGTCGACCAAAGAATGAAGTAGGTTCATGTATTGGATCATTTTGTAATATATGCAAAGCATACTCCTCGAAATTATTTGCTAGATTTTTTGCAAATTATTCACTCAATGCGAACTTCCTCTCTACTAGATGAAGACTAATTATTACCCAAAGATTCATAGGCACTCCTACTTATTCAAGTAAAACATGAAAAATGGTTGCAAAAAGTCAAACCAACCTTTGTTGGAATCATTTGTTCTCAACTTGATAATCGATGGTTAGACTGAATTTTTAGACTTAAAGACACGTTCAAATGCTTTTATTACTAACATTTCTCAAGAAAAAAATCCACAATTTCATTTCTCAACTATTTGGAACAAATGCATTCCACTAAAATTGTGTTTTTATGTGAATATTATCCCATGACGGCCTCTCACTTGACAACAACGTCCAAAAATTAAATATTGCCCTTGCATCAAAATGCAGATACAAAAGGAATGATATTGAATATAGACACCATCTTTTTGGACATGGCGATTGGGCTAAATTTATTTGGGATCACTTCAAGGTCTTTTGGAATTTATGCAGCTCGATTACTCTGTCTCCAATTCCACTGCCCCTATATGCCTAATTAAAACTCAGTCGTATATCATATACTTTAATTTATGAGTGGGTCCCACCATGTTATTAAAGTAAGCAGAGCATATAAAAATTGATGGCTTTGATGAATTTGGCATAGAGGGACAACAAAAATGGAGATAGAGGAATTGAAGCAGCTTTTATGCGGCCTGGTTGATCCGTTAAATCACATCTTCTCGTTTGGTGGTCTCACATGAAGGTTGAAAACTCATCCACCTATTTTATCTAGCATTTAACACATATAATACATGTAACATCCCGCCTTTTCGCACGCTTTAAATCGACACACCTGCCAATTCAAACCATACGGAAGGGCGGATTGTTATGGGGTAAATAAAATAACAGGGAAAAAACAAAACAGAATCTCACAGCGGAAGGATAAAATATAATAATCAATATACAGTTCATAAAACTATTTACAAAACATTTGATCCTTCTTTATATAAGAAATATCAGAGTTCACATACCAATAAATATCAATGCAGCGGAATACAGTATGCAGTGGAACCATATAATATATAATAATAAAAAAATCTTCGTCTTCGTCCTCCAGATCTAAAGTCTTCGAATCCTGAAATGCTCAGGCTGACCCAAGCGAATTGAAAAGACAGAACACTCGAGTCAGAACTAAAATATCTTATGTGAGTTAAATTAACAGGAATAAATACGAGTGTAGTAACTTAAGAGATGCTCGGGATTCACATCTCCTAAGGTTCCGTTAAACTATTTACTATGTAGTAATATTTCGCTATTATAACAATGTCTATAGTAAAATAAACTTACTTTTAAATAGCGTTAAGGAGTTACCCAATCTCCCCTTAACACAATAATAGTCCCAATAGTCCATCCAGTATCAACGCATCTCCAGATCGGTAGACTACCCTAAATACTCCACGGACTACGGAAGAAAATCAAACTCGTACAAGGGGAGATAGGGTAGGTGACATGACACAACTAGGCAATGCCATGGTAGATATACAAATTACGCATATGGGCAGGTGGTAACACGTAGCCGCAGCTACCGTGCGCCTCGAGCCACACCCCCAAAAGAAAATCAAAAGTGGCCACCAAGTTAATCCAAAAGTCAAAGTATAAATCGAAGGGATGTGTCCGATCAAAGGTGCTACCTCAATTGGCCTGAGAATCACTCATGTTTTAGCCACCTTATGCCAACTCACAGGAGTTGGGTCCACGTATTTACCTAAAAGGAAACGCCACCACCATCCTACTTCATTCTAGAATCTCCACCGCATACACGGTTGTTAAAGTGGTTTTCACAGTTGGCAGAGAGTATGACAACTTCCGATCCCGGCCTTTTTAACAACCAAACGTTATTATAACACCGCGGTCTTTTCAAAATAGTTTATAGTTTAAAAGCCAGAATAAAATATCCATTATAAAACCATATAAATACGATATCATTCCTATTTTAAAACCCAAATCAATATGATATCATGTTTATTTCAAATATATCGTTCCCAAAAATCATAGTACTTTCAAAAATATATGTACCTTAAACCCATAGCTTTGAAACATAATTTTCAATACTTAAATGCTTTAAATATAAATTACTTTATAAAGTAAATTAGCTTTCTAATTTCTCAAATCAATTCCAAATATAGATTTGAATTCCCAAATAAACCATTTAAATTTCCATATGTTTCAAACTTTCAATGCCCTATTATTTAGTTTTGAAATATTTGCACAATAAATTCATAATCATTTAAATAAACTCAAATTTCCAATGACTAAAATTTCCTTCAATTTATTCATACCAGAAATATTCATTTAATTCAATCTTGGAAAATCCAGTTATAAATATCATATCTTTTAAAATTTCAAGTTTAATACAATTACATCAACTTATGGAGTTAAATTCTTAAATACCTCTCAATTTCAAATAAATCTCCAATTTACCTTCAAATCCAAATCTATTTTAAATCTTCATAACTTTTATATTAAAGTATGATTTATTCATTTAACCATATTTGTTTAAATAAATATCAACTCCATTATTAAACTATTTGTTATTTACCAAATTCATATATAGTTAAAGACATGAATTTAACTATATACATAAAAGTAATATTTGTATGATCTCAAAATCAATATTCATTTAACCATATTATATAAAATAATCAAACCTTAATATTGGGCCTATGTTATATTTCAAAACATATTTATATATAGCTAAAATCAAAGTGTAAATTTGACGTTTATATAACATCAGATCAATATTTATATAACCCGTATATTCCTTTACAAAACCATAAAAATCATCTTCAAAATATTTTATATAGATAGTGCGGTGTCTGTATTAAATTTTCTATCCTATGGTCAAGTGAAACGGATATTTATCATTTCAATCCGCAATTTGAAAATAAAAAATAGGGTTATATATCATTTCAAACCGCAATCCCGAATGAGATGAAAATGCATAATAACTTGCAGTTTATAACAATATAAAATACAGCATCCATTCATCCAATACCAACCATCAACCATTTATTAAAATCATCATCCAATTTAAATAAAACATCGATATAGAGCATATAAAACATAACAGGTATCAACGAACAATTTATATTCAAAAATAAATTAATAACTGTTTAACTTGCAATTTATATGCAATAATAAATAAATTTAACTATAAATTTTTATGCAATACTAAATAAATTTAACTGTCAATTTATATGAAAAAATAAAAATTAAATAACAATTTAACTGAGATGATGATTAAATATATGTCAAACAGCTATAAATAAATTTCAAATCACATCATAAATAAATTTAACAAACATAAGAAATTTTAGAAGTTGTAAGTGGGTTAAAAGACTCACCTTTTGAATTTAAATCGAATTTAAATTTCAATTTAAACCCAAAGTTTTGACAGTCTCCAAATCCGTCCAAACTAGCGTCAAAGTGTTTGGAATTCAGATACGATCCTGACAAAAAAATCGCGCGTGAATTGGATATCGTACGTAAAATTTATGAGTTAAAACGATTGAAATCCAAATTAAAAAAACAAAGCAAACCTAAGTAAAATCCCCATGTCATCTCAATTCAGCGTGAAACCCTACTACCTGTATTCGATTGCCACTACAGTATGCCGCCTTCGTTCGAACCGTTGACCAACGAAACACAATGCCGCCGACCACCGGAAGCCCTCCAACCACCTGCACCTGATCGCCCCCGGTAAGGCGCATCTGGACGTGGCCTCGCATTCTCCTCCGGTCGACGAACATCACCGCGTCACCTTGCCAATTCGACGCCCAAATTGAAAAATCGCCGACGATCTAACCATCGAAACACAGAACGAACACCACCGATGAGAAACGTACGAGCCCCTCTATTGAACCCATAAATGATTCGCCGATCTGATGACGTTCATCGACGCGCGATGAACGGCCGAAAATAAACGATAAATTTCTGAACAACCGATGATTCGAACAAAAAAACGAATTTCGGATCTGTTATTCGTACATCGAGAGCTTCAACATATATTTTTTCTGAATTCTTCTGAGAAGGTTGAATTTTATGGTTTGGATTTGATTTGCAATTGGATATGGAAACATAGAATTTTGTATGACATTGAGGAAGAGAAGGAATGGAATGAATTTATGTATTGACAAATGAGAATTAGGGAGGCTAGGGTTTATAGCAGGATATTTATAGAGAAAGTTGGAAAAGAATAAATGGATCGGGTTGAATACGCGCTAACGACAAAGTGGTCCAAAAAGCCCGTTCTGACCCCGGAATGAAATTGGATAAACTCATATATCAAAATAGGTGTAAACGTAATGGAAAAGGTTTCACGTCCAAATTTCATCGCATGAAGAAGTTACGCTAAAATCAATATTTTCAAATTGATTTCAATTAAATCGATTTCAAGGCGTTTCGCGTTCGTACGATCAAACGACAAGTCCGATTGCTACGAAACATGAAACCCTACAATAATTCACCGATACAGATCCGATGAAACTAGTTTCGTCGAAATCCGAGTTAGTGGCCAAAATGGCTATTTTTATATTAATTAAATAAATAAAATTTAGTCAATTTAATCAATTTTTTCAATTTAAATTCGATAATTACCAATTCTTATCATTTTATATTTTCCAAATATTTACAATGATTTAAACCAAATTTAAATGTCAATTTAGAGAAGATTAATTGATAAACTTCAATATAAATCCTCAACTTCATTAAATTCAAAATTATAAATAAAATTTCCAATAATTCTATTAAATTCCCTTTTCATTTTATTATTTAGTTCATTGTTATCAAAAGGGTGCAATTTACATTGGTTCACGATTGTTTACATTTATTTTCTTAGATTTCGTCTACATTCCCTTTTAGGCAATACTTTAAATATTAAATTTTCATTTAATTGCAATAAATCATACTATCGTAATTAAATTCAATCAAATAAATAAATGTTGATTCCCATTCTTATTATTCAAACAATCATTATCTTATATTTAATATTTGTTTACGTTTTATTACATTTATACTTCTATATACATCTTAGATTTGTATAAATGGTTAAAATGTGAAATCTTGCCTATTTCACATATTAATTAAGGTTTTAAAACCAATTAATAAAGTTTTCTTAGTCCAATCCTTTTAACCCAATCAATTATTATCCAATAAACAAGGATAACATTTGTTTACCCTAATTTATACTACTTCAACCTTTAATTAGATTAATTTCTATTGATTACCCATTTTAATTTATTAAACTCCATTATCGTTAAATTACATTTAAGTTATCACTAACGGACAAGTGTTGAAATTGATTACATACACAATCCTTATCCTATTATCGATTGGATGAATTTTCATTGATTCGTAGCTATTTCATTAATATCCACAAATTCCATCCACATTTCTGTTAATGTAAAATTTAATATTAAATTCCACTTATTTGCAATTAATTCACTTATTGAATTTTAACTTTCAAATAAATTAATAAATCTTGATTTTCACTCCTAAAATCCACCACTTGTCATATTATAAATGAAATTAACATTGGTTACATCTTATGGAAATATACAAATCTTAAATGACTAATCAAGTTATCCTAACTGTAGAATTAGATCAATTAACTGCAATTGATTTCACATTAAATTTTATAAATTATCAATTGAGATTTTAACAAATCCATTACTTGATCTAATACCTTGGTATTCAATAAATTGACATTTATGGATGAAATTAACATCGACTTATATTACATTTCATTAATGCATGCTTCATTCCATACTATTTAATTATATATGTCAAATATGTACACTAATTACTATTTATATTCTTAATTAATTTACTTTCTTGGTTTCATACTTAATAAGTTTTCACTTCCAACAATATTATAATTACCTACAGGACATTGATCTTTATTTCATGAATTCATTAATTAATCCACTAAATGCCTTTGTCTTCTTATATTCAATTTATTACCCTTTTAAGTACGTTTACTATCAACAACATTCATTATAATTACTTATTTACAATTATTGCATTGGTTTATTCGACAGTTACTTTTATTTACTCCTTTTCTATTTTAAACCAAATGTAACACATTTCACTATTCATTATTGGGATTTCACTTCAATTGTCAAAACTAAATTTTTATTTCTTCCTAAATTAAGTCACAAAATCTCATTAATTTACCCAATTTTATTTACCAGAATTTACGGGTCGTTACACTCTCCCCCACTCAAAACTTTTCGTCCCCGAAATGTAAAAAAATAGAAAAGAAGAATTAAGAAATCAATATACCTTATTTAAAATATTAAATTTATAAACAAATAAATTTACAAAATTAACTAATTTAAATAAAATATACCGATTTATAACCATTAAATCTTTTTATACTCAATTTAATAAAGTTTGGAAAACATTTTCAAAAATTTCTAAGTCCAAAATTTACGAAATTTTTTGGCAGAGTCTCCTTTGTACGGAGAGGCTTGGGAGAAAATATAATATCAAAAATACAATATACAACTTATATTTTTCAAAATAATATATATCCCAACTCAGAAAACAAGATAATAGCGTTATAAACCATAATCCGAAAGCATACCTATTTGTCGGGCAATTTACGCTTATTTTATGAAACCAAAAGTAGTAGCAAATGCTTCCATTACATGCATTTCACTTATATATTCTGAAAAGAATCAATAATTATATAAAATGAAATATTTAGGTTGTTTTCAACCACCAACAAACAATCAATACATACAACAATCACTTGCAACCAGGTATACAACCATCACATACAAATCAATACAATCAAACATTCATATGAAAGAAACAAATAGTTGTTCGGGTTCAAAACTTTATATTCTACAGAAGGAAAATAAACTACTAAGCATAACTTTCACTGAACAGTCTTAGGTGAAGCTAAATAGATTATTCATTCCTTTAAACAAATTTAAAGTATCCTTACCCAACCTATAAACCAAAACAAACAACAATTTCCACAACAAATCAAATTTACTTATTATAATTTCATTTCATACATTTGTTGTTTGATCCCTTTTCATTTATATAATGGTTTATCCTTTTTTATTTTCATTTATTTCTTACAGTTCCATTTATTTATTTATTTGCATTTCATGCATTCATTTCTGAATTTTGTTTACTTAGCATCTCAATGCATTTCTTTAATCTATAATCATATATTTAATGCATCCATCTTTTCTACTTATTTTATTTATAATAGCTTCAACCGTTTACTTAAGTTTATTATCATTTTCAGTATTCATATTTTATTCTTATTTTATTCACAAGTAACTTCGACTTATCTACTTAAGTTTATAATTACTTACTTTCTACCATATTTTTATTATAGTACATTTCAAGTTCATAACCCCTATAACACAAATTTCTTATTTACTAAAGAAATTCATTGAACACTTTCATTATTTCTAATTTACTTGTATAATATTCTATTACAATTTCTTATTAAACATTTCAACTTTTCATATCTTTTAGTAACTTATATATGCCTTTAAGATGTAATTGAAAATCATACAAGTTTATCTTATTTCTTTTAAAATTTATTCAATGTTCAATAATTATTCTTTGTTTCATAGGTTACAGTTTCAAATTACCTTTAATTTCATTCATGACTTAGCATTAAATTCCTTATTTTAATTAAAGACTCCAATTATTAATCAGTTACATTCTATTTCACTATAATAACGGAAACTATTAATAAATCGGAAACTTAAGAATTAAATACCGGGTTAATTTCAAATCATTTTAAAATAATAGATAAATGTATATACTTACGCTTTATATATCCAATTATATTTAAAATAATTTAAAATTTATTTTTGTTTATCAAAATAAATCTACAGTAAAACTACTACAGTGGCCTTCCCACTTCGAAACTCGAAAATGAATGCCGATGATGCATGCACTCATCACCGAAATTATTTTCCAACGACAGAGAGGGGAGTACAAAACTTATTTCCTTTCAAAATTTCTTTTAAAACAATTCTTTCAAACCATATTGAAATATTCATATCAGAAAATACTTATAAACAATACTATTATATTACAAAATTATTCGAAAGAAATTTTCAAAAAATCCCGGAACTAAAGCTTTAAGTTTCCAATTTCATTTATCTTATTTTCAATATTACTTCAACTATTAATTATAATTTTATTACCTAACAACCAATATATTGCAACCAAATATATATATCATTTAAAAATTTATTTTATATATAGAAAATATAATAGGCAAAATTATTTCATTTACCTATACTAAAAACAATATTATATCGGTCTGTCCTATTAAGTGTTTAGAAACCTGTAACAACCCGGTATTCGTGTCGATTTATAATCGACATTAAACGATTAATATTGACCCAAATTTCCGTTTGAATTTTTAAATTTGAATTAAAATTCTTTTGTATATGGTTAAAAGGGGTTTCCGGGCTTTAGTTTTCTCGGCCCAATTTTATGCCGTGAAAAATTTACAAAGGGCAAATTGCCGTTCCTCTTTTATTTCATTCAACCCGTTCCCCTCTTCCCCTTTTCATTTTTCATTCGCGTGCCCTAAATCGAACGAGAAAACAAAAATGGCGGCGGCATCGTGCTCCAATTTCATCCATCTTCTTTTCGAAGCTAGGGATTTTGAAGCGCCGGCATTAGTTGCTTGGATTGGGTGGCGATCGCTACAGCCTCCTCCTTGCTCGCGGCGACTTCATGGCTTCGTCCTCAATTTCGTGGCAAAGGTGAGATTCCTCACATCTAATTCATGTCTCGAGTTATTTGTGTATTTAGTTTGCTTGAATTTCTCTCGGCTGTACGATTTTGCTTGGATGTTATGATGATTTCTAACTTTGTCAATTTTGTATATTTGTTACTTGATCCCCACTGCTTGTTTTGATTTTGCTTGGTCATCTCGGTGTCGACATCTTTGGCACTCGATTTTAATTCCATCCTCGACTTCGGTCTCACGGCCCTGACTCTTCATTGACCTGTAGACTTGTTGTTGCTTGATGAATTTTGGTAGCACTCGAGTCTTGTTGCATAAGAACATGAATACTTTCATATCCTCTGCACTATGCATCTGCATTTGCATACTTATGATCATGCTACTGCTGTTTCATGTATATTGTCACTGCATATATTTATACATGCTGTTTCATTTATTAGCACTATATATATATATATGTGCTAGTTGATGTGTACATTGTTTATGCATTCATCCCTTTGTATTTGCATACTTCACCAATTTATGTTGTCACTGCATTGTGTTGCCACTGCATACTTCACCATTTCATGTTGTCACTGCACAGTTGTTGCCACTGCATACTTCACCAATTTATGTTGTCACTGCATTGTGTTGCCACTGCATACTTCACCATTGTATGTTGTCACTACATTGTGTTGCCACTGTACTTCCATCACTCACTTACCATCAGTTGCATTTTGCCAAACTATGGCTTGATTGCTTGGTTCATGTACTTGATCATGTTGCTGTATATTGTCTTACTTGAACCTGTTTCACCACTTATATGCTGCAACTATATTTTGTCACCATTGCATATGTGTTTATGCACTTGAACTACTTCTAGACTTCAGTTTGCTGCCTTCTTGAATTTGCAGTGCCGTTGTACCTGTTTGCATACCTGTTTGCATACTTGTTGTGTTGCCATCTTCTTGGTATTTGCAGTTCTCTACTGCCCCTTTAACTTGCTTATGCTCCCTGGAGACGTGGCATTCATTCCTTACTCCTTTGATTTGTCGCAGTCGTTGTACTGCATATATTGGGGACTGTCCAATTGAGTTAGTTCACTGATGCATTCATTTGCATATCACTTGATTGCCCCTTTTATTACATGTTCTTCAAGACAGATTGCATACCGTTGCATTGTTGGTCTTGTATTTATGTCTCGGTGGTGCATTGTATTTGTTGTCGGTTCTTTTCTTTTTGAACCTGTCTTTGAGATGTACTGTGACTATCTATTTTATATGTTGCAGTCTTGAGTTTCTTGTAATGGCCATGCGTGTCTGCTGCACTACATAGTAGCCATGTTGGTGCATTTTGTCGTGTTGGATCACCATGTCAGTGCTTTATTAACCTGGTTAGCATGCAGATCCATGTTGCCATTTCTATGTCTATTTTGTTGTGTGCTGGTTGCCATGCACATTCTCCTTGTCTGCCTTCTTGACCTCTGAGGCCATGGTATTTGATATCATAACCTTCATTGATTTCGGTTCGTTGATCATTGGGTACATCGTCACTGTTGTGGCAAGGCAGTGCACCCAAGCGTGAACTGCAGCCACACGACATTCTTTGGGTACATTATCACTGTCGTGGCAAGGCAGTGCACGCAAGCGTGAACTGCAGCCACACGGTACTGCTTTTATTATTATTTCTTTTGCTTTTGATTTATGGATCTATTTCGTATTCCATATGTTGTAGTGGCGTGGCAGTACACGCTTGTGTATACTGCAGCCCTACCCGTGTTTACCTTTTCATTGACGTTCCAACTATTTGAATTGGTTCGCGTTATATTTACCGTTATCCGATTTCTTTATTTAAGAATCGGATTGGTAAATTTATTGTGACTGTCGTCTATTCATTATTTAATTATTATTGCTTCTATGCACTAATAACTGAGTTTGAATTAGACTGACCTGGGTATTATTTTCTTTTGAATTTAATACTCGGGTCAGACCGAGTATTTTCAGGTTGTAGATATTCTGCTTTGGGATGCTGCTTGAGCTATGAAGACTTTTCATATCTTTTGGAGTTGTTGAGTCATAGTTTAGATTGATATGTATTCATGTATATTAGTCGATAATGTACTTGTATATATATAACTTCCTGAGTCGATTGTTGTAGTTGTATCACATGTATCGTGTCAAATGTATTGTAACTGACATCAGTTATTATATGTATATATATGAGACTTTCTGTTTCATTTGTGTTCCGCATCTATATTATCTGTGTTATTAGTTTATATTTTGTCCTAGACTATTATAGCCACTGTGTAGTAGCTTTGAGTTTGCATTGGCATGTCGGATTTCCCTTTTGAAATTGAATGCAATGTTTTTACTATCTGACATATCGGTGCTCGCACAAGGCAATTACACGGATGGTCGCTCCTCAACAGCCTTATTCTCCGTGCTAGTCGACAGCACTACACCGTAGTGTCCTTGGCTAGCGTGGGTATAAAGGTGGGGCGTCACAGCTTGGTATCGGAGCCTGGGGTTTAGAACAAATATAAAACATAACTTAGATAGTACATGTGTTACAACTATTTGTTGATGTTTTATTTCACATCTTTGTCTTAAGATCATCTTTGACTGTTAGGAATGAATTCCTAACGCTTATTCGTGAGCATTGCTGCTATTCTCTATCGCACTTGCTCACTTGAGTTTACACTTCTAAGTATCAGTGTATATATGCTCTACCAAGTGCATATTGCTGCAACTAGTACCCACTTCGATTTGAACTCGCATTGTTTATTCGAACTGCTATATATATGCATTCTTATCTCTGATTCGTGTACTTAATGCAGTCTCCATGCAATTAAGTTTTGGGTATCAATCTTTGAGACAAATTGAGTTTCAATTGTCGACTTGATCGATTCTTCCTTTCCGGTTAGTTGTTATCACCTTTGTCGACTTTGATAACTTCTATTTCAGGAATTTTGGGTATTCCTACTTTGATGGATTTGGAATCGAATTCTTTGTATTTTATTCACGTCTTCGAATGTGAATCTTAGTGAATTGATTTGGTTTTCGAATTTAATCGATTCTTGATTATTTCCCGATTTGTTGCTATCATTTATTAGCAACTTTGATGACCTTTTCTTCGGGATTTTTGTGAACATACCTTTCGATGAATCCGGTATCGATTTCTTTGGATTCTATTCACGTCTTCGTATGTGAATTCTTGTGATTGATTGTTTCTACAATCATTTTTGTGATTTGTCACTTTGAAAATATAAAGGATTCAATACTGGTAGTAAATATCAAAAACTCTTTTATCAAAATGTTTTCAACTCTATTTTCAATACCAAACTCGTTTTTGAAAACTGTTTTCCAATCTATTAGTATATACAAATCTTTATTTCACTCGTATGAGAAATCTAATTAAACGGCTTAGTAAAACAAGTGGTATGAAACGCTTGCGTTTACTTCGTCGGTTAATTGTTGGACTTGTTCGATTGAACCTCTAGTGACAAATTTTATTAGTGAAGATTTACAGTTTGTTCGTAAATATTTAAGTTAAGCAAGTGGTTATGGGACATGAAGCTAAACTTTTATATTTACTAGCTTAGTGTAATTGACACTTCTCGTTGATCATGACGATCATTTTTACGGTTAGACTAGGCCTCATCGGTGTGATTTCGTCTCACACATATCTCTTGGGCTTTGAGGATTGTCTAGACACCACTTGTGTGATTTCATTCACACATACTTTTCTTTTGATTGTGAGGTTAGACTAGACACCACTTGTGTGATTCCACTCACACATACCTCTTTTGATTTTTTTGGCTAGTCTGGACCTCAATCTGTGTGATTTCGACTCACACATGTGGGGTAGCGCCCCACGGTCTTCGGGCCATTCGTGTGTCAAAATTAATGGCTTGCAACCATGAGATAGCGTCGTTTATGCGTTGCACGTGTTGATGATTTTTCATGCTCGCGGGTAGGTGAGATTCCGTGCTCCCGTTCTCGCTTTGCGTTGCACGTGTTGATGATTTTTCATGCTCGCGTGTAGGTGAGATTCCGTGCTCCCGTTCTCGCTTTGCGTTGCCCGTGTTGGTGATTTTCATGCTCACGTGTAGGTGAGATTCCGTGCTCCCGTTCTCGCTTTGCATTGCACGTGTTGGTGATTTTCATGCTCATGTGTAGGTGAGATTCCGTGCTCCCGTTCTCGCTTTGCGTTGCACGTGTTGATGATTTTTCATGCTCGCGGGTAGGTGAGATTCCGTGCTCCCGTTCTCGCTTTGCGTTGCACGTGTTGATGATTTTTCATGCTCGCGTGTAGGTGAGATTCCGTGCTCCCGTTCTCGCTTTGCGTTGCCCGTGTTGGTGATTTTCATGCTCACGTGTAGGTGAGATTCTGTGCTCCCGTTCTCGCTTTGCGTTACATGTGTTGATGAATTTTCATGCTCGCGTGTTGGTGAGTTTCCATACTCTCCTTTGAGTTTTCATACTCCGTTTGAGTTTTCATACTCTGTTCGAGTTTTCATACTCCGTTTGAGTTTTCATACTCTGTTCGAGTTTTCATACTCGCGTTCGAGTTTTCATACTCCGTTCGAGTTTTCATACTCCGTTCGAGTTTTCATACTCCGTTCGAGTTTTCATACTCCGTTCGAGTTTTCATACTCCGTTCGAGTTTTCATACTCCGTTCGAGTTTTCATACTTTTCATACTCGCGTTCGAGTTTTCATACTCCGTTTGAGTTTTCATACTCTGTTCGAGTTTTCATACTCCGTTTGAGTTTTCATACTCTGTTCGAGTTTTCATACTCCGTTCGAGTTTTCATACTCCGTTTGAGTTTTCATACTCCGTTCGAGTTTTCATACTCCGGTTCGAGTTTTCATACTCCGGTTCGAGTTTTCATACTCGCGTTCGAGTTCTCATACTCTTAGCTTGTGTTTTCTGGATTTCTTGTGAGGATTTCTAGAATTTGTGCTTCACCAATTTTCGTGATTTCTATTGATAAGTTTTATCAATTCTTGTGCATTGGTGAATTCGTGTGTTATTGACTTGTTATGAATACAAGTTTAGGGTATGATACCCCTTTCAATCTTTGAGAAGATTCTTGTGACCTTTTTGATGAACGAAAATTCATTGGTATTATATTTCGATGCTAATTATTTCGATGAAATTTTGACGTATGTCGAAGTTGCTACTGACATTGCTATTTTAATCACGTGTTTTAAAAATTTGTTATTCTTCAAAATATTTCAAAATATAAATCAAAATTGTTTTCAAAATCTTTACGATTTGCGCTTTCAAAAGAATGAGGAAGCGAATTAAACGTTTCAGAAAAATCGAGGACTATGACCCCTTTCTTTTACTGATTCGCTTAATTCCGGACTTGTCCGTTTGAGAACGTAAAATGTTATTTATTTAAAATACACAATTTAACACTTTCAAGGAAACGATGAAGTGAATTAAACGATTTAGTAAAACTCGTGGTTACGAGTCATGTGCGTTTGCTATTTCGGTTAATTTCGGACTCGTTAATTGAAAAATTTGTAATTTGAAATTTGATTACCGTTGTGGTAATTTCTAATTATCGTTTTGATAATTGGATGTTTATGATTTCTGATTTATCGTTTTTGATAATCAGATATTTATTGTTTCTGATTATCGCTTGTGATAATCAGATAGTTGAGATCTAATTATCGTTTGTGATAATTAGATATTTGTGATTTGATTATCAATTGTGATAATTAAATAATCGTTGATTCGTGATTTCTGATTTATCGTTTTTGATAATCAGATATTTATTGTTTCTAATTATCTATTGATAATTAGATATTTGAGATTTAATTGTCGTTTGTGATAATTAAATATTTGTGATTTAAGATTGATTTTCGATTTTGATAATCGAATACTTGTTGATTTGATTATCGTTTTTGATAATCGAATATTTGTGATTTGAGATCTCTGAATTATCTATTGATAATTAGATTTTGTTGATAATTTGTGAATTTCCTTTATGAAATTAAAAGATTTCTTTGGCGTTTATATTGTACTACGCCAGTGTACCGGCTCAATTTTCTACTATTCATGACGTTTTCTACGTCTTCCAATTACGGAAATGCCTTAGGAATTTCCGATTTCTATTTTTGAGCCCGGTATTATTGAAGAAATTGAAGTTTCACCAGATTTGACGTTGAGCAACATTCTATTCACATCAATGTTTCGGGGGTTCGGCACCTTCGAAATAAAGATGTTTTCTCGTGAAAGTTTATTGGTTCTCAAATCCTATGAATTTCACTTTGGAATCCAGAGAATTCATCGAGCAATCACGATCAGGCTTTCTCTATCATGCTCTTTATGGTGAACTTCCTACTTCGAATTTCTTCATCTTGTGATGATATGCTCTTATGGTTGTTACTTTTTATCCGTTTGTTCCTTAGGATTGCGAGGACGCAATTTCTTTAAGGAGGGGAGTCTGTAACAACCCGGTATTCGTGTCGATTTATAATCGACATTAAACGATTAATATTGACCCAAATTTCCGTTTGAATTTTTAAATTTGAATTAAAATTCTTTTGTATATGGTTAAAAGGGGTTTCCGGGCTTTAGTTTTCTCGGCCCAACTTTATGCCGTGAAAAATTTACAAAGGGCAAATTGTCGTTCCTCTTTTATTTCATTCAACCCGTTCCCCTCTTCCCCTTTTCATTTTTCATTCGCGTGCCCTAAATCGAACGAGAAAACAAAAATGGCGGCGGCATCGTGCTCCAATTTCATCCATCTTCTTTTCGAAGCTAGGGATTTTGAAGCGCCGGCATTAGTTGCTTGGATTGGGTGGCGATCGCTACAGCCTCCTCCTTGCTCGCGGCGACTTCATGGCTTCGTCCTCAATTTCGTGGCAAAGGTGAGATTCCTCACATCTAATTCATGTCTCGAGTTATTTGTGTATTTAGTTTGCTTGAATTTCTCTCGGCTGTACGATTTTGCTTGGATGTTATGATGATTTCTAACTTTGTCAATTTTGTATATTTGTTACTTGATCCCCACTGCTTGTTTTGATTTTGCTTGGTCATCTCGGTGTCGACATCTTTGGCACTCGATTTTAATTCCATCCTCGACTTCGGTCTCACGGCCCTGACTCTTCATTGACCTGTAGACTTGTTGTTGCTTGATGAATTTTGGTAGCACTCGAGTCTTGTTGCATAAGAACATGAATACTTTCATATCCTCTGCACTATGCATCTGCATTTGCATACTTATGATCATGCTACTGCTGTTTCATGTATATTGTCACTGCATATATTTATACATGTTGTTTCATTTATTAGCACTATATATATATATGTGCTAGTTGATGTGTACATTGTTTATGCATTCATCCCTTTGTATTTGCATACTTCACCAATTTATGTTGTCACTGCATTGTGTTGCCACTGCATACTTCACCATTTCATGTTGTCACTGCACAGTTGTTGCCACTGCATACTTCACCAATTTATGTTGTCACTGCATTGTGTTGCCACTGCATACTTCACCATTGTATGTTGTCACTACATTGTGTTGCCACTGTACTTCCATCACTCACTTACCATCAGTTGCATTTTGCCAAACTATGGCTTGACTGCTTGGTTCATGTACTTGATCATGTTGCTGTATATTGTCTTACTTGAACCTGTTTCACCACTTATATGCTGCAACTATATTTTGTCACCATTGCATATGTGTTTATGCACTTGAACTACTTCTAGACTTCAGTTTGCTGCCTTCTTGAATTTGCAGTGCCGTTGTACCTGTTTGCATACCTGTTTGCATACTTGTTGTGTTGCCATCTTCTTGGTATTTGCAGTTCTCTACTGCCCCTTTAACTTGCTTATGCTCCCTGGAGACGTGGCATTCATTCCTTACTCCTTTGATTTGTCGCAGTCGTTGTACTGCATATATTGGGGACTGTCCAATTGAGTTAGTTCACTGATGCATTCATTTGCATATCACTTGATTGCCCCTTTTATTACATGTTCTTCAAGACAGATTGCATACCGTTGCATTGTTGGTCTTGTATTTATGTCTCGGTGGTGCATTGTATTTGTTGTCGGTTCTTTTCTTTTTGAACCTGTCTTTGAGATGTACTGTGACTATCTATTTTATATGTTGCAGTCTTGAGTTTCTTGTAATGGCCATGCGTGTCTGCTGCACTACATAGTAGCCATGTTGGTGCATTTTGTCGTGTTGGATCACCATGTCAGTGCTTTATTAACCTGGTTAGCATGCAGTTCCATGTTGCCATTTCTATGTCTATTTTGTTGTGTGCTGGTTGCCATGCACATTCTCCTTGTCTGCCTTCTTGACCTCTGAGGCCATGGTATTTGATATCTTAACCTTCATTGATTTCGGTTCGTTGATCATTGGGTACATCGTCACTGTTGTGGCAAGGCAGTGCACGCAAGCGTGAACTGCAGCCACACGACATTCTTTGGGTACATTATCACTGTCGTGGCAAGGCAGTGCACGCAAGCGTGAACTGCAGCCACACGGTACTGCTTTTATTATTATTTCTTTTGCTTTTGATTTATGGATCTATTTCGTATTCCATATGTTGTAGTGGCGTGGCAGTACACGCTTGTGTATACTGCAGCCCTACCCGTGTTTACCTTTTCATTGACGTTCCAACTATTTGAATTGGTTCGCGTTATATTTACCGTTATCCGATTTCTTTATTTAAGAATCGGATTGGTAAATTTATTGTGACTGTCGTCTATTCATTATTTAATTATTATTGCTTCTATGCACTAATAACTGAGTTTGAATTAGACTGACCCGGGTATTATTTTCTTTTGAATTTAATACTCGGGTCAGACCGAGTATTTTCAGGTTGTAGATATTCTGCTTTGGGATGCTGCTTGAGCTATGAAGACTTTTCATATCTTTTGGAGTTGTTCAGTCATAGTTTAGATTGATATGTATTCATGTATATTAGTCGATAATGTACTTGTATATATATAACTTCCTGAGTCGATTGTTGTAGTTGTATCACATGTATCGTGTCAAATGTATTGTAACTGACATCAGTTATTATATGTATATATATGAGACTTTCTGTTTCATTTGTGTTCCGCATCTATATTATCTGTGTTATTAGTTTATATTTTGTCCTAGACTATTATAGCCACTGTGTAGTAGCTTTGAGTTTGCATTGGCATGTCGGATTTCCCTTTTGAAATTGAATGCAATGTTTTTACTATCTGACATATCGGTGCTCGCACAAGGCAATTACACGGATGGTCGCTCCTCAACAGCCTTATTCTCCGTGCTAGTCGACAGCACTACACCGTAGTGTCCTTGGCTAGCGTGGGTATAAAGGTGGGGCGTCACAAAACCCCTATTGATGTCATAGCGTCCCATGCATCAACCAGAATTTATAAATACAAAACAGAACAAATTAACACAATATTAAAACTTTAATATAACACTAACAAATACGCTCTCTCATATATACACCCAGTGACTCCCATAGCGTATTACTACCCTACTACTAAAGAGTCAAGCCCCATAAAGCTAAGGTTTATCGCTAAACCAAAGCTCTGATACCAGATTCTAACATCCCGCCTTTTCACACGCTTTAAATCGACACACATGCTAATTCAAACCATACGGAAGGGCGGATTGTTATGGGGTAAATAAGAAAACAGAGAAGAAAAAAACAAAACAGAATCTCACAGCGGAAGGATAAAATATAATAATCAATATACAGTTCATAAAACTGTTTACAAAAGATTTGATTCTTCTTTATACAATAAATATCAGAGTTCACATACCAATAAATATCAATGCAGCGGAATACAGTGTGCAGTGGAACCATATAATATATAATAATAATAAAAATCTTCGTCTTCGTCCTTTGGATCTAAAGTCTTCGAATCCTGAAATGCTCAGGCTAACCTGAGCGAATTAAAAAGACAAAACACTCGAGTCATAACTAAAATATCTTATGTGAGTTAAATTAACAGGAATAAATATGAGTGCAGTAACTTAAGAGATGCTCGGGATTCACATCTCCTAAGGATCCGTTAAACTATTTGCTATGTAGTAATATTTCGCTATTATAACAATGTCTATAGTAAAATAAACTTACTTTGAAATAGCGTTAAGGAGTTACCCAATCTCCCCCTTAAAACAATAATAGTCCCAGTAGTCCATCCAGTATCAGCGCATCTCCAGATCGGGAGACTACCCCAAATACTCCATGGACTACGAGAGAAAACCAAACTCGTACAAGGCGCGATAAGATAGGTGACACGGCACAACTAGGCAATGCCATGGTAGATATACAAATTACGCATCTGGGCTGGTGGTAACGTGTTTCCGTAGCTACCGCCAATCTCGAGCCACACCCCCAAAAGAAAATAAAAAGTGGCCACCGAATCAATCCAAAAGTCAAAGTATAAATCAAAGGGATGTGTCCGATCAAAGGTGCTACTGCAACTAGCCCGAGAATCGCTCCTGTTTTAGCCACCTTATGCCAACTTACGGGAGTTGGGTCCATGTATTTACCTCAAAGGAAACACCACCACCATCCTACTTCATTCTGGAATCTCCACCGCGTACACGGTTGTTAAAGTGGTTTTCGGAGTTGGCAGAGAGTATGACAACTTCCGATCCCGGTCTCTTTAATAACCAAACGTTATTATAACACCGCGGTCTTTTCAAAATAGTTTATACTTTAAAATCCAGAATAAAATATCCATTATAAAACCATATAAATACGATATTGTTTCTATTTTAAAACCCAAATC
The DNA here is from genome assembly GCA_030765085.1 of Allium cepa. NCBI lineage: Eukaryota > Viridiplantae > Streptophyta > Magnoliopsida > Asparagales > Amaryllidaceae > Allium > Allium cepa. The sequence continues at coordinate 746,979,540 of CM060931.1, read as the reverse complement.
AATATGATATCATGTTTATTTCAAATATATCTTTCTCAAAAATCATAGTACTTTCATAAATATATATACCTTAAACCCATAGCTTCGAAACATAATTTTCAATACTTAAATGGTTTAAATATAAAATACTTTATAAAGTAAATTAGCTTTTTAATTTTTCAAATCAATTCCAAATATAGATTTTAATTCCCAAATAAACCATTTAAATTTCCATATGTTTCAAACTTTCAATGTCCTATTATTTAGTTTTGAAATATTTTCACAATAAATTCACAATCATTTAAATGAACTCAAATTTCCAATAACTAAAATTTCCTTCAATTTATTCATACCAGAAATATTAAATTTAATTCAATCTTGGAAAATCCAGATATATATATCATATCTTTTAAAATTTCAAGTTTAATACAATTACATCAACTTATGGAGTTAAATTCTTAAATACCTCTCAATTTCAAATAAATCTCCAATTTACCTTCAAATCCAAATTTATTTGAAATCTTTATAACTTTTATATTAAAGTATGATTTAATCACTTAACCATATTTATTTAAATAAAAATCAACTCCGTTATTAAACTATTTGTTATTTACCAAATTCATACACAGTTAAAGACATGAATTTAACTATATATATAAAAGTAATATTTATATGATCTCAAAATCAATATTCATTTAACCATATTATATAAAATAATCAAACTTTAATATTGGGCTTATGCTACATTTCAAAGCATATTTATATATAGCTAAAATCAAAGTGTAAATTTGACGTTTATATAACATCAGAATCAATATTTATATAACCCGTATATTCCTTTACAAAACCATATAAATCATTTTCAAAATATTTTATATAGATACCGCGGTGTCTGTATAAAATTTTCTATCATATGGTCAAGTGATACAGATATTTATCATTTCAATCCGCAATTTAGAAATAAAAATTACGGTTATATATCATTTCAAACCGCAATCCCGAATGAGATGAAAATGCATAATAACTTGTAGTTTATAACAATATAAAATACAACATCCATTCATCCAATATCAACCATCAACCATTTATTAAAGTCATCATCCAATTTAAATAAAACATCGATATAGAGCATATAAAATATAACAAGTATCATCAAATAATTTATATTCAAAAATAAATTAATAACTGTTTAACTGGCAATTTATATGCAATAATAAATAAATTTAACTAGCAATTTATATGCAATACTAAATAAATTTAATTGTCAATTTATATGCAAAAATAAAAATTAAATAACAATTTTATTTGAATAAAAGCAATTTAACTGAGATGATGATTAAATATATGTCAAACAGCTATAAATAAATTTCAAATCACATCATAAATAAATTTAACAAACATAAGAAATTTTAGAAGTTGTGAGTGTGTTAAAACACTCACCTTTTGAATTTAAATTTCAATTTAAACCCAAAATTTTGACAGTCTCCAAATCCGTCCAAACCAGCGTCAAAGTATTTGGAATTCCGATACGATCCTAACAAAAAAAATCGCGCGTGAATTGTATATCGTACGTAAAATTTATGAGTTAAAACGATTGAAATCCAAAATTAAAAAAAGAACAAAACAAACCTAAGTAAAATCGCCATGTCGTCTCAATTCAGCGTGAAACCCTACTGCTTGTATTCGATCGCAACTACAGTATGCCGCCTTCGTTCGAACCGTTGACCAACAAAACACAACGCCGCCGACCACCTGCACCTGATCGCCCCCGGTGAGGCGCATCTTGACGTGGCCTCGCCGTCTCCTCCGATCGACGAACATCATCGCGCCACCTTGCCAATTCGACGCCCAAAGTGAAAATCGCCGACGATCTAACCATCAAAACACAGAACGAACAACACCGGTGCGAAACGTACGAGCCCCTCTATAGAATCCATAAATGATTCGCCGATCTGACGACGTTCATCGACGCGCGATGAACGGCCGAGAATAAACGATCCATTTCTGAACAACCGGTGATTTGAACAGAAAAACGAATTTCGGATCTGTGATTCGTACATCGAGAGCTTCAACATATATTTTTTCTGAATTTTTCGTAGAAGGTTGAATTTTATGCTTTGGATTTGATTTGCAATTGGATCTGGAAATATAGAATTTTGGGTGACATTGAGGATGAGGAGGAATAAAATGAATTTACGTATAGACAAATGAGAATTAGAGAGGCTAGGGTTTATAGCAGGATATTTATAGAGAAAGTTTGAATAGAATAAATGGATCGGGTTGAATACGCGCTAATGACAAAGTGGCCCAAAAAGCCCGTTCTGACCCCCGAACGAAATTTGGTAAACCCATATATCAAAATAGGTGTAAACGCAATGGAAAAGGTTTCACGTCCAAATTCCATCGTATGAAAAAGTTATGCTAAAATCAATATTTTCAAATTGATTTCAATTAAATCGATTTCAAGGCGTTTCGCGTTCGTACGATCAAATGACAAGTCCGATCGCTTTGAAACTTGAAACCCTACAATAATTCACCGATACGGATCCGATGAAACTAGTTTCGTCGAAATCCGAGTCAGTGGCCAAAATGACTATTTTTATATTAATTAAATAAATAAAATTTAGTCAATTTAATTAATTTTTTCAATTTAAATTCGATAATTACCAATTCTTATCATTTTATATTTTCCAAACATTTACAACGATTTAAACCAAATTTAAATGTCAATTTAGAGAAGATTAATTTATAAATTTCAATATAAATCCTCAACTTCATTAAATTCAAAATTATAAATAAAATTTCCAATAATTCTATTAAACTCCCTTTTCATTTTATTATTTAGTTCATTGTTATCAAAAGGGTGCAATTTACATTGGTTCACGATTGTTTACATTTATTTTCTTAGATTTCATCTACATTCCCTTTTAGGCAATATTTTAAATATTAAATTTTCATTTAATTGCAATAAATCATACTATCGTAATTAAATTCAATTAAATAAATAAATATTGATTCCCATTCTTATTATTCAAACAATCATTATCTTATATTTAACATTTGTTTACGTTTCATTACATTGATACTTCTATATACATCTTAGATTTGTATAAATGGTTAAAATGTGAAATCTTGCCTATTTCACATATTAATTAAAGTTTTAAAACCAATTAATAAAGTTTCCTTTGTCCAATCCTTTTTACCCAATCAATTATTATCCAATAAACAAGGATAACATTTGTTTACCCTAATTTATACTACTATAACCTTTAATTAGATTAATTTCTATTGATTACCCATTTTAATTTATTATACTCCATTATCGTTAAATTACATTTAAGTTATCACTAACGGACAAGTGTTGAAATTGATTTCATACACCGTCCTTATCCTATTATCAATTGGATGAATTTTCATTGATTCGTAGCTATTTCATTAACGTCCACAAATTCCATCCACATTTCTATTAATGTAAAATTTAATATTAAATTCCACTTATTTGCAATTAATTCACTTATTGAATTTTAACTTTCAAATAAATTAATAAATCTTGATTTCACTCCTAAAATCCACCACTTGTCATATTATAAATGAAATTAACATTGGTTACATCTTATGCAAATATACAAATCTTAAATGACAAATCAATTTATCCCAACTGTACAATTAGATCAATTAACGGCAATTGATTTCACATTAAATTTTATAAATTATCAATTGAGATTTTAACAATTCCGTTACTTTATCTAAAACCTTGCTATTCAATAAATTGACATTTATGGATGAAATTAACATCGGCTTATATTACATTTCATTAGTGCATGCTTCATTCCGTACTATTTAATTATATATGCCAAATATGTACACTAATTACTAGTTATATTCTTAATTAATTTACTTTCTTGGTTTCATATTTAATAAGTTTTCACTTCCAACAATATTATAATTACCTACAGGACATTGATCTTTATTTCATGAATTCATTAATTAATCCACTAAATGCTTTTGTTTTCTTATATTCAATTATTACCATTTTAAGTACGTTTATTATCAACAACATTCATTATAATTACTTATTTACAATTATTGCATTGGTTTATTCGACGGTTACTTTTATTTACTCCTTTTTTTTTAAACCAAATGTAACACATTTCACTATTCATTATTGGGATTTTACTTCAATTTTCAAAACTAAATTTTTATTTCTTCCTAAATTAAATCACAAAATCTCGTTAATTTACCCAATATTATTTACCAGAATTTACAGGTCGTTACAATATAACATTTTCTTTTCCTTTTTTTTCTTCGTTTTATTTTCTTTGCTTCTAAGCCAATTTTTCTGGCTGCTTTTTATATCATTTCGTTTTTATTTCCTTCTAAAAGCTTTAGCTGTTTTATACTGACAAACCATTTTTATAATATTTTGAAATTTAGTTTGACTAAAAATTCAAATATGATGTGGATCAACATGTTATAGCCAAGAAGGAACATTTTCCCAATCCCGTCTTAAAAATAAAATGAAATAAAATAAATGATTAGGAAGCTCAATTACAAATTATTTTGAAGCTTAAGAGAGTACAAAAGTCGTTGAGTATTTTTGCTCTGCATTATTTCTGCACTATGTTAAATCAACGAATTCACCAGCAAAATGATTACTGAGTTGTGATGCGAAACAAGTTACAAATGATGATGGTATGATTGGCTTTAATATTACATTTAGTTTTCAGTATGTCTTATCCGTTAATAAGAAAATAAAATTAAATAAACAAAACAAAGAATGGAAGGAAGAAAGAAATCCTATTGATATATTGTACAATCTTCAGTTGAACAGTTGCCTACAAACTACATATATATCTTTTTCATCACAAGAAAATAGCTGTTAACCAGAACATGAATTTCACTTACACAAGTCACTGCAGCTTATTAGAAGAAAGACAAACCCCAAGCAAAAGAAATTACTTCTTCCCCTTCTTCTTCTCCAAAAAGAAGAAGAAAAACAATGAAACAATGGAAAACGCAGAGAAGATGCCTGCAGCAATGTCAAGAGAAGCATGCCTTCCCGTAATACTAGTTATCAAAAACAAGTTGGTCGTTTTCTGCATATTAGTAGTCTGTCCATAACCAACCTCATTCTCACCAGAATCAAGAATGTATGCCCTCACAAAATATGTAGCACTTGGTACATCTTTCTTCACCATGTATTCATATGTTGTTTTGGACTTTGCAGAGAAGGCCTTTGTTGTGATTTCAAATTGACAAGTCTTGTCCTTTTTAAGATCATCAACTGTCTTTCTCCATCCTCGGTCTTTCTGGCTGACTGGTGCATAGCACAGATATAATTTAACATTTTTGAAATTGGCATCACCACTGTTTCCAATGGTTTGGTTCCACTCCCATGAAACTGTGAACTTATCTTCTCCTGCCTTCAAATCTACAAGTCAAAATTGATAATAACATCTTTAGTTTTGATTTTTAAACCTGTCCCGGTTGCATATATGCCTAAAGTATATACAGAAATTTTTTAAATAGCATTTACAGTAAACGATATCAATGATTTTGATAGCTTATGTGCATAAATAATGTGCAAGAAACATGAGGTGGACAAAATAAGATATTGTACTTTTTCCTTGTAGAGGTGAGGTTGTAACTATGAGATTTCTCCTGAGTTTGGTGCCTTCTACAACGACGACGACGAATGCAAGTAGAAGGATTAGAGATTTTAAGAAACTAGCAGCCATTTCTTCCCTGTTTTCTTCTTTAAAGTACCAAGTTTTATTTCTGTTTCTTGTTGTGCTTGTTGGGTTGTAAGAGATAGCTGCTAACTCTTATTTATACCAAGTTATTAAGACCAACCTATAACTATGATGAACAACCAACCAGTCTGTAAAACTGTAGGCGAAATATCAAGTAATGTATAATGGAAAAAATGAAACCCTTGGCTCATCTATTATTGTATAATGGGAGGTTTTGTAAACCAAATATGCGGAATTGAAGTTGGCGAAATGTCTCCACGAAACGAACAAAGGGCAATTTAAGAAAGAATTGGGTTGACATACCAGAGAGATTTGCTTAGTTATTATATTAAATTCCGCTACTTGTGGTATTTAATAACATTGTTAACTAGTGATTGAATGTTGCTTAATAACTTATCAAAGAGTCACTTTCAAATATATATATATATATATATATATATTATATATATATATATATATATATATATATATATATATATCAAAGAGTGAACTGTCTAATTATTCTGAATTTGTGAGTTGAAGAATAAGATAAGGCCATTTGTACAAAACTAGAAGAAGTAGCGTGCCTGAATAAATATAAGTTCATGCATCAATTATCTGACAAGTTTCTCGGAATTAAAGTTTCGTAAACGAGCTTTATATTATAATTTTAAGCGAAAATAAAATGTCATAGAATATTCAAATTAAAACTGCCAAAACTAAAGACCTAAATATTCAAGACGGCCAAAACTAAGCACTCTAAAATAATTTATCAACAAGTAACTGATCATTGATCTTAAATGTTAAGACTTTAACTTGAGTTGGTTCAAAAATCGTATGTTCGGTCCACTAGGCAAATATTAGAGCCATCATTGTAAAAAAAAGTTGATAATGTTTGTATGTTAAGCTGAAGTACTAACTCTGCAACAAATTAGATTACCAAGCATAAACAACGGACGTAATTGGGATCACAAAATCATCTCTTATTACGTAAGAAGACGTAATTTTGTTTTTGTACTTCTGTGAACGACCAAGAATTTAGTATACGGTTAATAATCAGTGCTGTCCAATTGAGAGTAACACAAACAACCTAGTCAAACCATTAACCAACTATTAATAATACTATTTTTGGTTTTGTTTCTATTGTGTGCGTACATAACATGATTTGATAACATTATACTTACAAATAGAAATTCTTAGGATAAGGCATGTAATCCATCGTGGTCACAAAAGAGTAGGCAAGCACGAATGTTGCATGGTATTAATTATTATTATTATTATTATTTTGTTAAATATTTCTGTTCATTTGATATCTTTAGAACGAGATATCGATATATCGACAAAATTAATGTACATAATGTTATCCATACAATGAATAGTGATCCGCTCATGATTGTTAAGACAGCAGCAAAGTTATGTATGTATAGTCGATTGTGATGATTACATAATGTAACAATTAAAATAATTTATAAGTTATTGTATCTGAGCCAAATGGAAGATATGTCGCATGTGACAAAGTGCGATTGTTTTCTGATTTGAGAGTATAGTGGATCCTATGTGTGTAAAACTTAGTTTCGGTATAGTCAAGCAAATGGCAATGGTTCACGATACAATCATTGTTGGATATATGTTGAAACAAGCGCATAAAACACTGCTCTTGAAATGGTTTGTCATGTTTGAAAAACAACCTTAGTTTCACCAGTTGGAAGTTCAAAGAAAGTCATAAGCTTCAGCTAAATGATAATGTTACATTGCTAGAACAACACTACATAGTGGCGGAAGCCGTCGACGGCAATTTCTGACAGCTACCGAAAGCTGACGATCTCCATTGCATTTTCGTAATAAAATATAGCGGTTGTCGCAAGCCATCGAAACCCGGCGTAAATTTGCCGTCGATCGGCGGCCATCGAGCCGTCGGAAAAAAAAGTGTATACAGGCTCTAGGTCGAGAGCCATCTTCATTATCCTCTTTCCCCCAAAATCAACCAAATCCCTAACTCCACAATCTCCTCCCCATTGTCAACTAGCCCCGACGCCTCCCCGATCATCTCCAATAGTCATACTCTCCACTCTTGACATGCCTAGGCCCTTCATCAATCTCCAATTGGGTTTTATTCCTAAACGCAAACTAAATTTGATTTGTAAAATTAGGTTTAATTTGTAGTTGTGTAATACCATATTGATTGTTTGTTATACCCTAGTGAATGGTAATTAGATTGTATTATAATTGTTTATCATTTAAATATTGGAAAAAAAATTTGTTTAGTGTATATGTACGTTAATTGGTGTATACGTATTGATTAATTAGTGCATACGCGGATTAGGCTAGTTTTCATTAATTAAAGTTGATGCTCAGCATTCAGTGTATGCGTTTTTCAGATGACGAATAAGACGATTTAGTATATGTGTTTCTTAGAATTTAAATAAATTATTATAAAAATTGTTATATCGTATGCTTTACTTTTTATAAATCGCTTAGGGAGTTTTGACCCCATTTGACAAGTATTGTACATGATCGTTGTATGGATATTCATTTTTATCACAAAATGGACATTCATATTCATCTGATACAATATTTGTCGGATTTGTCCATGTATTAGACAAGTTACAAACATAATAAGTAATTATATTTTGCAAATTATTTTATTTTAAACGGTTTAAAAAATTTTGACAATACTTTCTTTTTATTTCCCGTGTACACGCATATGTGTACGATACAGGAAACAAAGGAAAAGTACTGCCAAAATTTTGTTTAATCGGTTAAAATGAAATGATTTACAAAATATAATTACTACTACTGTCGTTGCCGTCGAAAATAGATGATAGCCGTGTTCTTTATACCAACGGCATTTCCGACGGCTTCCAACGACTTGGATGTAACGATCCAGAATTTCTGTCATTTGAAATTCGTATACTTAAATTGATTTATAATATTGACAAGTAAAATTTGTAAGTCCAATAATTTTTTTTTTCGAATATCTAGATTTAATTGGATAATTAAATCGATAATTTAATATTTGAAATTACAGAAATAATTGGAATTTGGTTTAATGTGATTAGAATTGATTTGTAAAGTTGTATTAAATCATATTGGAGTTAGAATGATGTTATAGAACTTTTAAAATTGAATTAAAAGTTAATTTGTGGAAATTGAATATTTTAATATTTAATTGACGAGTAAAAATAGTCATTTTTCATACATTCTCGGATTCTGACGAAACTAGTTTCATCGGATCTGTAATATTATATTTTTGTAAGATTTCAAATTTCGTGTCAATCGGATTTACGGTTTGTCCGGGGCAAGCCAAAACGTATAGAAATTAGTTTAACCGATTTGATTTAAATTTAATCGTTTATTTCCGTAACTCACACATATGATCGAGTTGACTCTCGATACCTATTCCATTGTGTCCGAAACGCGGGTTTAAATCCTAGAAACGTTAGCCGGCACGCTTCGTTTTTGGAGTTCGAAAAATCTCGGATGAATAGTGTTTCGTCAAATTTTCTATAAAAGGATCTTATTTCTTTTATTCTGCAAAACCTAACAAGAACTAGGGTTTCAAGCAGCAGCCACCGGCCTCAGAATTAATGGCCGAAAACATTCGAATTTCATCACTTTTCTCTTATAATCCACACATCAATTCAAGAAGTTTTCAACTACAAAATCAAAGAGGGCAACGAGATCTATAATGTCAACGGCTATGATTGGATTTCGCGCCATGAATCAGCGGCAATTGGTGATCAAAGGCGTGCGTTCAAGCTCGAATTACGAGGCAAGGAGACAGCCGAGTGGGGCCGGCCTCTGGCCGTTGGGGTGTCGCGCGAAGCTCTTCGAAATGGCAGGCTCTGATCATCGTCTAGATCGTTGATGTTGGAGCTAGAATTGGTCAAAGTTTCGAGCTTTTGGGTTTGTTCAGCCTGACATTGTCGCATTGGGGAAGATAGGCATGGGCGGCCAGATTTCATCGAGCTGGAACGAACGGCTATGATAGTAGGGTTTCGAAAATGTAAATAAAATTGAAATTAATTTATATATTAAATCGTGTGATGTTTAAAACACTATAACTTTTTGGTACGAGGTAGAAAATTGACGAAACGACTTGCGTTGGGTTCGTATTGACGAGCACTACGAAATGGAGTTGGATTGGAGTTGATTGGAGCTAGTGGAATTTTGGGTAAAATTAAACGCGCGTTTAATTTATTCGGAATAGAACACTAAAACGGTTATTGGAAGCAAGGTGAGAACTTCTCACTCAGTCGAATTTTTTTCGATTTAAATTTTAAATAGTTAGATTTAAAATTGCTTGATTGTGTTGATTGTATGCTTTGTGATAAATTGCTATCTGTTATACTGGAAATAGACCCTATACGCCGCATATTAAGCGGAGGTTATTATATTAAACACATATACCGCGATATTCCACCTTGAAGTGAAATTGGTATTATATATGTACTTGGAGTTGATTTCCCGCATTATATAGTGGATGAGACCCTATTGCGCCGCATAATAGCGGATTATATTTTATATAAACCCATGTACTGCGATATCCCGTCTTGAAATGGGATTGGTATTGTGCTAACATATCTGGATGCAGGGAAACAGGTTGCGGGGATCCAATTGGTCAAATAATTGAATTTGTTTTAATGTTGTGTATTTATAATCTCTGTGTGATTATCTTTTTGATTGAAATCGTTGAAGGCTAAAATTTAGCCGAATATAATTTTGATATCGTTAGATATCAGAAATAAATAAAAATTTGATTTTTGAAAATTCAGGGTGAAAGTTTATATCAAAATTTATTTTTGAGAATTTGATAAATTTACAAGAAGGAATTATAAAATAATAAAGTTTTATTTTTAATTTTGTTGAATTAAATTTCAAAATAGGGGAAAAGCTTAAATAAATATATTTCGGGTAATATTATTTAAAAGTTGAAGAATTTATTCAAAATAAGGATTTACTAAGTTATAGTTAACACTTAATTTATTAAATAATTAAGGATTAATTAATAAGGTAATTGAAGAATGATTTATTTAATTTATAAATAAATAATTTAGATTAATTTATAATTAGAAATAATTAATAATGAATTTATCTAAGATAATTTCTTAAGAAAGTAATTAAGGAAATGTTATTAGTTAATGAAAATAATTAACTAAGGATTATTAAGTAATTAAATAAATGTGATTAATTTTGATAATTAATTTGATTTATTAATTAAGATAATCAATTGTAAATTGTTAATTACTTAATGAAAGTAATTAAAGGGTTAATTACTAATTGTAATTAAAACTGGATATTTTGATTAATTTATTGATAAAGATTAATTGATAATTAATGATTTGTTGGTATGAGATGATTGCTTAATGGTAAGTAATTAAAGGTTTAAATTCTTAAAAAAAGTAAGTAAGGGGTTAATTAATTATGTAATAGGTTTAAAGGTTAACTTAATTAATATGATTAATTGAGAAAAATTTAATAAATTAAGGTGATTGATTAATTAATTTATATCAAATGATTTTTAATTAATTAATTGAGATTGGATAATTAATTCATAAGTAATTAATTTAATTGGAAATCAATTGAATTAATTAGGATTAAGCAATTAAATTAATCCAACTTATAAATGACTATTGAATGCGTGACCTTACTTATGAATGATTGTATTATATGAGATGCCTTGATTTGATTGTCCTATCTAATCTATGATATTTTGTTTTGTGGATTGAGCTTTGTATAATTTATTCATTTATTTGCATTTGTATATTATTTGTGAATCTGTGGATGGACGATAAGCGTTATAATTTATATCGCTTATCAACTATATTTCTGTGTTTTAATCTGTGATGATTGAATGATGTTGCACTATTGTGTTAAACCCCTGGACCACAATTATACACACACAAATATGGATTTCACGAGGAAATCGATTGAGTCACAAATTTTGAAATAGTTTAGAAATTGAATATTTAAATCCAAATGGTTTTGGAAATGGATTGGGTTTAAACCGAAAAGCTTTTGGAATGGAATTTCAAGATAAAATTTATTTTTTAATAACTTGATAAAGTTGTGAAATGAAATAATTTGACTTAAATTTGAATTCAAGATTTGAAATTGAATTCTATGTTTGGAAACTTGGGATTAAAGATGTTATACTAATTATATACGGGTTAAACCATTTTCAATGTATTGATTTGAGAATTTGAATTTAATTCAAGGGCTTCAACTCGTGCAAATATAATTGGATTTTTATGAAATGAAAACTATTTGTTTTCAAATAATAAAAGCTTTCACATAAGTAATGAACTTCCAATTTGTGTTGAAAGGCTCCAAGTTTGAAATTGAAATGTTTTGAAAGGCTATGAATGAATCTTTGGAAATGAATTTTGAAAGCTATAAGTTAAACCTTGATTTAAAGATTAAACGAGTTAATCCAATTGAAATGGAAATTGTTTTGAAATCCATGAATGGATCTTTGTGAATGGGGTGAACTTTGGAATTGAATCTTTTTGTTTAAAAGATTAAAGTGTGGAAATTTGTTTAAACCATTGAAGGTTTGTTGAAATAAATCTTTTGTTTAAAAGATTGGAAATGGTAATTTATTTTAACCATTCGAATGAAAGGTTTTGGGTTTTAAGCTGTGACTTAACTGAGACCCCAATATCCATATGTTTCTTGTAAATATTACGCCCACTATTCGGTTTAGCCGGAAGAGGACCTTTGGGTCATAAATCCCATTCCGAATAGTGATACGTCGTAATGGATAGCATTTGAATACCGGCGTTGAAGACTGGATATTTTTGAAAACGGAAGGATTACCGTTGAATGTCTCTGCATCGGCTGATCTCCGATATAGAGATTTTATCACCCTTTGTGATGGGAATTCCGGACGTGATTAGTGAATATCCGGATTGCAAGGGCTTCTTTTGGAAGTGCCTTCAGTTTCGTTCGATCCTGGAATGGACTTGTATGGATGTGTGCCTGACGTTACAATTTGAGATGTAAAGCTGGTTTCTATCAAATACATTTATGTTGGTGGTGGAGAATTTATTCTCTTAGCTTAACACCCTTCTCTGAGACGTACGAGCTCAGAGGTTATGTAGTTGATGGTTACTAGTGATACATTCCCAATTTGGTAATGTGGCATACGAAGTGCTGCTGATCATTTGTTGATCAAAGCATAGATTTTGTGAAAAGCATAGTTTTATGGACGAGACTTCGTCGGACCTCATACCCCGAAAATGGTCAAAACAGGAAAGATGCAGCAAGTTTATAGGGAGTAGCGCCCCTTAGGGTATGTGCGTTTCCTTCTGGATAGAAGTGGTATCATGGAATGGAGCCCAGACACTTAACATATGTGCATGTCGCAAATATGTATGACTTTGTGATTATTGTTGGTTGAGGATCCCAGGATAAAGGTTGTTTACAACCGGGGGATGACATACTCGTGTCAGTAGTTACCTACTTTTGCAGAGGTAACCCGGCCTTGTGTTGGCAGAGATCCGATTAGGTTCTCGGGGCGTCCTTCTAGAGGCGTATCCATGTGGCAATGGGAAGTTTCTTGGCCTGACCATTTGTTGGAAATCCAATCACCAATATGCGCCTTGTATGGTTTTAGTTGTAGAACCTGTCATTTACTTATGGTGGTCACCACTGTTTAGATGGTAGCTATAGTAGGCATAGTGTGAAATGCCTATGCTGGCTAAGATTTATATTATACTTTCGAAATGTTTTCCTACACTTTGCACTTATAGTCAAAGAAATTTGCGTATCAAGCATGTTTGACTATCATAAGGAGAAATCTCCTCCAATTCTGTGTTTGCATTGTGTGTGTGGCGGGAGGTCTTATGGTAGTTACATTTTCTAAAAGCATTGCAGACCTATTTTAAAATATTTCTTTGTTGTTTTAAAGATATAACTGTTTTAAGTTCTCACACCAGTCCCATGACTGACCTGGAGTTTATTGTTTCTTTCCTAAACTCTGGGTGCCCATCATTTTCCACACGGGCAGCCTAGAGTCAGGTTATCAGGATATTCTGGAATTCAGGACATGCTGTAGAAATCTGAAAGCAAGCTGGATGGCATGGCGTGTCAACTATTATATAGTATTTCTTTTCCGCAGTTTGTTGTTGTAACACTCTGATAAAGTAATGTGATGTAATGTAATAACTGATATAGCTCTTTGTTTTAAAGATTATTCATTTATCTATTATATGTTGTTCCGCTGCGATTGTGAGATTCTGAAATTTTTTCTATTGCTTCTTCTTTCTTTCTTCTTCTACCTCTTCTTCTTTAACCCTAACAATTCGGTTTTTGGGCCTTCGATTGCTTGGCAGTTGATACAGTGGACGTATTAATGTCGATTTTCGAAAGTCGAAAATCCCGTCTTTTACATTGAAGCTGTCGGAAATCACTGTTTTCCTTTCAGTGTTATCAGAACAAACAAAGTAACTTCGAAGTTCAATTTCACAATTAACAATGTACATTATTGATGTGTTGGCTGTGACCAAGCTCTAGACGCCTAAGCGATATAATATCAATGAAAAGTCACAATATGCATAATATATCATTGCTTAAACATATAACTTAAAATTATCAGTAGTAAGACACCACCAAGATGATATGTAAGTAACTGACCTCGACGTGTACACTTCAGTAGTGTACACACAATTTTTAATATTTGAACTATTCAGATATTACTAAGGATTAATTTCGCACCTAGGCGCCTCACAATCATAACTATCCATGTCCATATTCATCCAAATTATTTAAACTAATAATGTATAAACATTACAAACTATTATGGAGGTACTTAAAATGGTTACAATAATGAATTCATTATTTATTCTCATTATTTTAATTATCAAATATAAAATTTGAAATACCTCACACTCCTTAATATACTCAATAGGAAGCTTTAAAAGGAGTGGTGCATTGTAAGTATAACTAAAACTAACAGAGACTAAGATTCACAAGACAAAAACAGGTAAAAATAGTGGAAATTAAAATAATACTTATTTAAAATAAAAGCATCATAATTGCTCATAAACCAAATAAATCAAATACTAATATAACAAACATGTCTCAAAAACCAAAATGTCTCATGAAATGAAAACTCATAGTCTCAAAATCAGAGTACATAATATTTCTCATAATAAGCGCACAGAAAGAGTTAAAACTAGAATAAAAGAAATACATGGTAGAGATCTTCTTCCAAAATCCTTCAAGCAATGGTAATCTACATCCCTCTCCCTTGATTGTTTATGGGGGAAATATGGAAAATGGGGGAGTGGATCAGATTAAAAGTCTTGTGAATGATAGTAACTACTAGAATCTTTAAGCAAAGTAAAGGTAATAAACTCTTCAATAGTTCTAGCATATACAAAGGGAAACAAAGAAAAAAGGAAAGAGATAAACTGGAAAATACGATTAAACTATTACAATTGATAAGATAGGTCAACATTGATTGTTTGCACTTGTCTTTTATAGCTGCTTGATTATGTTGAATTCCTAATTCTATAATTAGGATGAAATCCTAATTCTACCCTTTGATCGGCTTGCTACTCCATAAACCTTACTATGGACTAGATGCTATATTACTCACTACACAGCAGCCAATGGTAACTGCGAAAGATACACAAAGCACCCATAATGACTAGACGATACATAGCTCCCTACACAGAAGGCAATGGTGCCTACGAAAGACACTCATACTAAGCGCTTTGAACTCATAGCGATTATTGAGCACCGAAATGGAAGTCGTAAGCGTAATTGCCACCATGCTCATGCTAGCTGTTTCTCCACCTATTGGGTCGTATTGTTACCTTGACTCAGCATAAGTGTGCCTCTCATCTCACTTCAGGATTATGTCAAACACCGTGTCCATAGAAAATATAGGGGAATGCTGCCGGTACTGGCCCGTCATCCAAACAATATCTAGTAGTGCCCTTATTCAAACCCAACGTGATTTGAACATCCCTATATTGACCAATTACTGTCATTACTAGCATAAGCGTGCCCCTCGTCTCACTTCAGGTTTATGTGAAAACATAGTACCCATAGAAAATAATAAGGGAATGCTATTTAGTACAGGTCCTACTTGAATTCTTTACTTATTAACTGTATAAATTATTTAAATAAGCCTTTACTCTTGTTCTTACTATCCATGCTTATTAATTTATCCTAAGTTTTAAAATATGCCTTACTATGTTTTATTTCTTATTATAACCTACGTTATAATTATGCTTATTACTTAACCCAAGGTCTAAGTGTGAAAATAAGCTTCATTTCTTCTTTTTAATTATAATTCTAAGTTATAACTAGACCAATCTCTTTAACTCAGTCCAATTAATATCATAATCATAATTAGACATAATTTTAGTTCAATTCCATTTATATTACAGTCTTTGTACTTTACATCTTATAATCCATTATTTCAGATTTCTTATAATTTAATCCAATTTCACGTTACTTCTATTCTAATTCAAACATGTAGAAGAAGGAGGAGGAATAAAAGAAAGCTGGAAATAGAAGGAAATCCAAAACGTAAGAAGAAGATGTAAATAATGCATAAATAACAGTAAATAAACTAAAATACTGTAAATAAACTGTAAATAAATGGAAGATCTAGAAATATACTAGAATTAACTGAAAATAATTCTAAAAACTGTAAATAAATTACTAAAAAGGTTACTCCAAAAAGCATAGTAAAAGTACAACTATTGGAAACCCTATTATTTTAAATTCCTTAAAAAATTTAAAATAATTACAATCACTCACCTTTAGTCCTTAGCTCTTCCCTTTAGACCTTCACGCATTCACTTGAGGGAGTTAAATATTTTTATTTAAAATGATTTTCTCCTTGGAAAATTATACCGCTTTGGGTCTTTCCTAAATAGATGAACCCTATTGGAGAAATCTTAGAATGAGAAATGTGTTAGGCCTAGGGTTCTATTTATATAGGTAGAAGTGGATCTCAGACTAATGGGTTTGGGGATTGAATAGGATGTAACCATGTCACAAGCTAAATAGGAGTCATCGATTGCAAGAATAGAAGGATCAGATTGAAATAAAGAATGCAAAACACATCATAGGAAGCCTTTGGAACGAAGAAAATTTTCTTCCTTCCTGAACACTGGCGGGTCGACCGCCCTTGTGCCTAGGTCGACCAGCTGGTCAACCTGGCCTATATATATATATATATTTCTTTTTTCTACTTATTTTTTTTAATTCATCTCTCGTTCATTTTAGCTTGGATTCTGACGTTTTATATATGGAAATTGACCAAAAAGTTACCACAGACACAATGGTGCAACTTCCGTGGCTCTTTTGATATTTTCACAAATTTATTATATTATTTAACTAAATAATAAATTAATTATCACGGGTTAAAATTTTGGGTTGTTACATTCTCCCATCCTTAAAGGATTTCATCCCCGAAATCTCTAAAGATAGAAGAATGAAATAAAAGTTTTCATCCAAGTTCTACAACCAACTACTCAATCATCACCCATTGCATTCATTGTCCATAAGTTTTTCTAATGTGATTTATGATACTTCTACAATTAGTGTAATGTAAATGTACCTAACTAATGCAAAAGATTAGGCAGTCCACTAATTCAGTTGACCTCCATTTTTGCAATCATGTATGTGCCAAGTGTCCAAATGAATACAAAATTTCCCTAATGATAATTGATAATTCTATATGTGTGCTGCATACATCATCCAAATACAACAATCATGGGTTAAACATAGATTTATAGAAACCATGAAAAATAGGATAAAAATGTGCACAGTTCTATATGCATGTGCTCTAGTGTCCTAGTTAGGTCGATCCCCAAAGAATAATAGTGCCTAGTGTACCTATATGCGTTCATTAGCATCAACTAGCAAACACTTGCACTCACTAGCATGCATCATTTATAACTTGTTTTAATAACATGTTTACATCCAATCCTACCATCCATATGTTCTAGCCTCCTAAAGGATAATAAAGGAAAGAACCTATTCAAAACTAAAAATGGAAATAGGAAATTCTAAAAACTTAATATCGAGTAAGAATCTTCTCTTCAGCTTCCCAAGTGGCATCTGCAACATCATCTCCCCATTGCACCTTCACTAGCGGAACCTCCTTATTCCTTAGTCGCTTGAAGTGTCTTCCAACAATCTTTGTAGGGATACGCCGAATAAATGCTTCCCTTTCTACTTCCACCACCTCTAACTGACTGGGCTCTACAACCTCCGCTGAGTCATGTGAGCACTTTCACAAGTGTGAAACATTAAAGATGTCATGCACACCTGCGAGCTTCTCTGGTAGATTCACTCGGCAAGCCGTCTTCCCAACTCCCTCCATGATAGGGAATAGTCCAACAAATCTGGGGGATAACTTTCCATTCGATCCTAATCTTACCACCTACCTAAGTGGGGATACTTTAATAAAAACTAAGTCCCCCACCTCAAACTCAATGTCTCTCCTTTGTTTATCCATATAAGACTTTTGCCTATCTTGGGCTGCCTTCATTCTCCACCGACTTAAATCCACTCTCTTCGATGTCTCACTCACCATGTCAGGCCTAAGTAGCAACTTCTTCATTAACTCCACTCAACCTAATGTTGACTTGTAAGGTCTTTGATAAAGCCTCAAATGGTGCCATTCCTATGCTCGCATGGTAACTGTTATTATACGAAAACTCAACCAATGGAAGATGCTCCTCCAAAGTTCCTCCGAAGTCCAAAATGCACATCCATAGCAAATCCTCAAGCATTCTATTCACTCTCTCCATTAGGCCATCCGTCTGAGGGTGATAGGCCGTACTACTTCTAAGTTGCATTCCTAGTGCCTCCCGTAAGCTCCTCCAAATCTCACTAGTGAAAATGAGAACTCTATCACTCATTATACTAGAAGGGACTCCGTGAAGTCGGACTATCTCTTGAAGATAAAGGGATGCCAAATATGATGTTGTACGCTTGCTCTTAACTCGGATGAATTGGATGCTCTTGGTCAACCAATCAACAATCACCCAAATGCTAGTATTCCCCTTCCTAGAATGGGGAAAACCATCTATAAAATCCATAGAAATGCTATCTCACTTCCACTCTGGCACATCAAAGGGCTGAAGTAGTCCACCGGGCTTCTGCTGCTCTACCTCTACCCTCTGGCATATGAGACACTTAGCTACGAACTCTGCCACGTCCTTCTTCATGCCATTCCAATAGAACATCCTCTTCATATCCCGATATATTTTGTCACCAATCGAATGAGTAGTCATACGGGAATGGTGTGCTTCCCCTAAAACCGCTCTCAACAAATCTCTAGCGCGTGGAACACAAAGCCTCTCATCTCTCCTAAGCCACCCTTTGCTATCAATGGAATAACGTTGGAGATGTCTAGAGACCTCTCCAAGGGTAATCCTATCCATAATGTCCATGAGTTCAAAATCTCCTTGCTGCCTCAAGACAATCTGATCCAGAAGGGTAGGCCTTGCCTCTAATGTCACCAACAATCCGGGAGTAATGTCCGTGGAGTTCTTAAAATCAAAAGTAGAAATAAACTCCAAGCTCCTCCACTCTATGAACAAAGGAATATGAGTTTCTTTCTTTCTACTCAATCCATCTGCAACTACATTACCCTTGCCAGGGGTATAAGCAATCTCAAAATCGTACGAAGCTAAAAACTCCATTAGTCTCTATTGCCTTAAGTTCAAGCCCGTATGAGAGAATAGGTACTTCAATGACTTGCGATCGGTGAAAAGCTCAAACCTCTCTCCTAGAAAATAGTTCCTCCAAGACTTCAGTGCAAAAGCTATAGTGGCCAACTCCAAATCATGGGTAGGAAATTCTTTTCATGCATCCTCAACTGCCTACTACCATAACATACCACCCTTCCTTCTTGCATCAACACCGCTCCTAGGCCCATCCCACATGCATCAGTGTATATAGTAAAAGGCTTAGCTCCATCGGGTAGCACTAACACTGATGAACACGTAAGGGCTCTCTTAAGATTTTTGAAGGAATCCTCACAGTCCACATCCCACATGAGAGCTTTATTCGTCTTACTGAGGTGCGTGAGTGGTGCCGAAATCTTGGCAAACTCTCTAATGAACTTCCTATAGTAGCCAACAAATCCAAGGAAGCTCCTAACTTCAATGACGTTCTTGGGGTCCTTCCAATCTTGTACAGCTATCACCTTAGCTGGTTTAACGGCCAACCTTCCTTCAAGACCACATGCCCTAAGAAACTTACCTCCTCTCTTCCAAAGTGACACTTTCAAAACATAGCTCTCAAATGATGAGTACGAAATGTGCAAAGAACCACCTCCAAATGAATAACATGCTCCTCCGTGTTCTTGAAAAATACCAAGATGTCACCCACGAATACCACCACAAACTTATTTAAGACTTCTCTAAAGACGCAGCTCATCAAATCCACAAAGTAGGCTGGGGCATTAGTGAGCCCAAAAGCATAACCAACCACTCATAAAGTCCGTCTAGAGTCCTAAACGCAGTCTTATCTATGCTGTCATCAGCGACCCTAAGCTGATGGAATCCCATGGTTAAATCAAGCTGAGAGAAAACCGAAGAGCCGACTAACTAGTCAAAAGGATCATTAATTCTAGGGAGCGGATATCGATTCTTCTGGTGAGCTTATTTAATTCTCTATAATCAACGCTAAGTCGAAGAGAATCATCCGCCTCAGTAGTGAAAGTGACTGGTGCTCCCCATTTCGATATGCTCCTTATTGTAAAACTCTTCTCCAAAAGCTCACTGACTTATTTGCTCAACTCTTTCCTCTCCCTAGGTGCCATGTGCCTCACAATTAAGGCCACTGGCTTAACATTCTCGGTCAAATAAATTCCGACGTCAATTTCTCTCTTAGGGAGCAGTCCCCTAACCTCCTCAAAGACGTCAGGAAATTTTTTGATGACAGGAACCGAATCAAACTCTACTAAAGATGAATCGAAGAAATAGAGAAAGCTCAACATGACTGACCCTTGCGGGTTGCAAGATACCTTGAGAGTCCTACCACTGCAAGTCTCTAATCTAACGACTCTCCTCTAGCAGTCTAAAATGGCTCTATATGTGGATAGCCAACCCATACCCAAGATCATCCCATACCCCAAGAATCCTAAAACATAGGCGTCGTAGTCAAATTCTACGCCTAGGATATAAATTTTAAAACCCCTAAAAACCATAGACAAGTGTGCCGATCCACCTATGGGGTTTGAAACAATGATGGGGTCCATTACTAAAGAAATGTCTAAGTGCAAACAATATACAAGAGAACTAGAAATAAAAGAGTGTGATGCTCTAGAAACGAATAAAGTCCATATGGGAAAATCAGATATAGAAATCAAACCTTCAAACGTGACTTCCTACCTCTATCTGGAATGCTACTGGAAGGTGCCACGTTTAACGCCTGAATCTGTACGACTGGTGCACTAGCTCCTTGACCAACTTTCTAGAGACAACTCCTACTCATATGACCGGGTTTCCCGCAATTGAAGCACTTTCCCTTCATCTTTGCCCTTTTGCAAACCTTTGCGATATATCCAACAATCCCACAGCTATTGCACTTCGATCCCTTCTTAATCTGCTTATGAGGGCCATCACCTTTCTTCTTCTCGCTGTTGTTTTCCACCACTTCTTCTTTGGACCTTCTGACTTAACCTCTTCTTAAGACTCTCCTTCCTTGACCGCATCCGACGTAATCGCCATCTCAACCAAAGACTCATATGTTGCTCCCATTGGTACGTGAATCAACAATAATCCCAAAAGGGGTTGATTCAATCCCTTTGCAAACTATAAAGCTTTCTTATGCGGCATGTTTATTAATTTTATACCAAACCGTGACAGCTCATCGAATTGATTGATGTATTCCTTGTCGGATAAACACCCTTGCTTCAAATTGATAAACCCCTCCAACTGAACACTCTGTTCCGCTTGAGACATAAACTTCCCCTCAAACCTCTGCCTAAACTCATTCCAACAAACTTCTCTTCCTTCCAACTCAACAACCTCCCACTAGTAAGAAGCCTCCTCTTTCAGCTGCCAAGAGGCTAGTTGAATCAACTACTGGTCCTCCAATCCTAATAAGCCAAATATCCACCCATTGTCCCTAAGCCAAGCTTTCGCCTCCATAAAAGTCTCCTTGCTAGAAAAGTCTTTCCGTCCAAACTTGCAAAATCCTTACGAAGCTTAAAGAAATTGATGGTGACAGGTGGATTACTAAGCATCGAAATGGAAGTCGCACGCGTAACTGCCACCATGCTCATGCTACCCGTTGCTCCACCTATTGGGTTGTATTATTACCTCAATTCAGCATAAGCGTGCCCTTCGTCTCAATTCAGGATTTTGTGAAACATCGTGTCCATAGAAAATATATGGGAATGCTATCGGTACGGCCGGTCATCCAAACAATATCTAATAACGCCCTTGTCTATATCCCCCGTGATTTGAACATCTCTATATTGACCAATTACTACCATTACTAGTATAAGCGTGCCCTCGTATCACTTTAGGCTTATGTGAACCACTGTACCCATAGAAAAATAATAGGGGAAGGCTATTTGGTACAGGTACTACTTTAATTCTTTTCTTATTAACTTAGATAAATCATTTAAATAAGCCTCCACTCTTATTCTTACTATCTGAGCTTATTAATTTCTCGTAAGTCTTAAAATAAGCCTTATTATTCTATTTCTTATTATAACCTATGTTATAATCATGCTTTTTACTAAACCCAAGGTCTAAGTGTGAAAATAAGCTTTCTTTCTTCTTTTATTCTTTTTAGTTATTACTAGACCAATCTCTTTAATTTCATTCAATTAATATCATAATTAGGCATAATTTCAGTGAATTCCATTTATGTTACAGTCTTTATAATTTATATCTTACATTCCATTATTTCATATTTCTTATAATTTAATCCAATTTCATATTAATTCTATTCTAATCCACAAGTAAAGAAGAAGAAGGAGGAATAAAAGAAAATTGAAAATAGAAGAAAATCCAAGGCGAAAGAAGAAGATGTAAATAATGCATAAATAATAGTAAATAAACTAAAATACTATAAATAAACTGTAAATAAATGGAAAACCTAGAAATAAACTAAAATAAACTGAAAATAATTCTAAAAGCTGTAAATAAATTATTAAAAAGGTTACTCCAAAAATTGTAGTAAAACTACAATTATTGGAAACCCTATTATTTTAAATTACTTAAAGAAATTTAAAATAATTACAATCACTCACCTCTGGTCCTTAGCTCTTTCCGTCAGGCCTTCATGGATCCACTTGGGGTTGTTAAATATTTTTATTTAAAACGATTTCCTCCTTGGAATATTATTCCGCTTAGTGTCCTTCCTAAATAGGTGAATCCAATTGGAGAAAATGTTAAAATGAGAAAAGTATTAGGTCTAGGGTTCTATTTACAGGGGTAGAAGTGGATCTCAAACCGTTGGATTTGGGGATTGAATAGGATGCAACCACGTCATAAGCTAAATAGGACCCATCAGATGCTAGAATAGAAGGACCAGATTAAAATAAAGAATGCAAAACACGTCATATGAAGCTTCTAGAATGAATGGAATGAAGAAAAATTTTCTTCATTCCTGAACGCAGGCTGGTCGACCGCCCTTATGACCAGCTCGATGAGCCGGTCGACCTACCCTAGATACATTTTTCTTTTTTCTGCTTATTTTGTTTAATTCATATCTCGTTCATTTTACTCGAATTCTGATGTTCTAAGTATGGAAATTGAACATAAAATTACCATGGACACAACGGCGCAACTTCAGTGGCTCAATACTGATAATTTCACAAAGTTATTTTATTATTTAATTAATATACGAATTAATTATCATGGGTTAAAATTTTGGATTGTTACAAAATTATTGTCTACCTAATTAATTAAATAAACTGGCCTAAAATAATTACTAAATAATGTATATGCTTATTTTTGGATGATGATATATTTTTAGTATTTTAGTCTAACTAAAATAGTAATGATAAGGACGATCGATCATTCATTCACGAGAAGAACGCAAACATGATTTTATTAGAGTGAAAGAGTACTTGATGACTACGCTATTATTGGTTACGAATATGGAAATGAAGATAACTGCATAACAGATGCATGTGGTGCCCAAATTCGAGTTGTAATGATGTTGAAAAGAAGATTTGTTAGTTATGCAAGAAAACAACTGAAGCCGCATGAATAAAGATATTTGACAAATGGTATGGACTTAACAACTATAGAATTTGCATTAAAAATCTGAAGGCCTTATTTTATGAGATAAAGGTTCGAGGTATCCACCTATTATAAATCATTAAAATATCTTTTCTTTTCGATGGATCTTAACATATTATTATATAGATGGTTAAAGCTCCTAGCTTCCAATGATTTCAATATATCCTATATCACTAAAAGAGGATAAATGGTATTAGATACACCAAATTGGAGAAATGATACTTTAAGATTATGTTTCTCGAGTGAAAGCAATGGTCATATATAGTTAGAACCGATTTCCAAGATAAAGGAGGATTTAAGCTAGAAATAATAACAAATTTAACAATAAGACTTAATATTTTGTAGATCAATGTCAAAATGAAAAGTTATTGGTTATTATGAACCATTTGTACATGGGAGTGAGTGTGGAGATATAAAGCAATATGAAGTTGGTTGAGATGGTTAGTTTTGAAAAAAAAAGGGTACATTTTACATTCCATATGGTGATGGACTTAAATATAAAGTACTGGGAAAATATCATCATCCGTGATTGACCATCCATTTTGACGGAGATAAAATGTATCAAAATATGTGTTATGAAAAGAATTATAAAAATACATATAAGATGACGATATACAAGACAACAAATTTAATGTGGAAAATTCCAAGGACTATATAATAAGGGGAATATAGTTAAAATCTCTCTAGCTAATCAATGGTGGAAATGCTTTCCTACAAACAAGATATGCTCGCTCTCTCTATCTCTCTTCAGCAATAAAGATGAATCCTTTATTTAATATTTTAATGGTGGAGTTCTTTTTTATTTATTTCTTCATTCTTTAAATTTTCTAATTCCATGTTATCCTCCAACACTTATTTAGGACCCGTGGAATTTGGTACTGGATGAAATTCCAACATCATCCACATTCAACGTGTATAGTCCAAATACAAAGTCATTGGTTCAATAATAATATCTACCATCGAACTACTATGGATAGAGATCTTGACTTTTAGTTGATTATACTTGACTACGATTTAATCCTATATAATAGTGGAGACAAATTCTTAATTAACTAGTATTTCACTTTCAATGTTTTAACTCAGATCCATCTATAGTCGTTAGATGGACATCGTGCCTCGATTTGACTATAATCAATGTGAAGTATCTATACTGAAGTTCAACAGTATTCTCAAGTCAAGAGACTATGTAATATTATCACGTTGATATTCTTCATTTAGACCTACTTATATTAACCAAGAAAAAACTATCAAGTGAGTCATTTCATAGTTATCCATAATTATCAGTATGTATCCCCTTGGTGCCCTTAATAGCCATTAGTAACACATGTCTAACATTTTATAGCGTAGCTGAAACACGTCCAACACGCAGCGCGTTAAATGGGTAAATTTCAAAAAAATTGCCATTTTGGATCTTGTTGGGTATAAAGTCTAAATTTATTTAGATTTGATCAAAATTAGTTTTAAATAAAATTAGTATTTTATTCAATTTATTAATAAAGTTTTAGTTTGGATATTATATTTATGTTATATAATACAAACGTGCACATACAATATATATAATGTACAAAGTTTAAAATGCATGTATATAAGTGCTAAAATTTATACAGCAACAGACACATTAGCTCCTTTATATACATATGTATTGTCCAATACTTTTTTAAAAGCGGGTGTGGTCCAATATATATACATATAAAATTTATATGACATAAAAAATATTTATAATTGTATAGATAAATATATATGTATGTATGCGTGTATATATAAATATATATGATATTAAAAAGTAACATTTATAAATATAAATGATTTTAAATTTGAATTTAAATTTGAATTTCAAATTTTAGATTTCAAATTTAGATCTAGGTATAAAAGTTTTCAGTTTCCAAATGTAAATCAATAAGTTATATTTTTATTATATATACACACACATACGAAAAATAATGTACCTTTTAACATACATATATACATGTACAGTAGTATGCGTGTATGTGTGTATATATGACTAACTTTTAAATTCAATTATAAAATAACAATTTATGTTTAAATGTAAATGAATAAAAAATAAAAAATATATATCCATATATTTTTGGCCTAAAATTATTTTGAAAAAAGTAGAATGTTTTTTAATATTTACAATTTAAAAAATATTACTTTATTTAGATCTTTTTCATGCGAAAATGCTTAAAAATTATTATTTTTTGAAAATTAATTTCACATTCATATGTTTAATTAGCTTATATTAAATGTGTAGATTTGTTTTTATACATACATACATACATACATATACATACATACATACATACATACATATATATATATATATATCCCCAAATATATAATTACTTGTTACTGGAATATTGTTATTTTAATATCCAAATACACACACACACACACACACATATTATGTATTTGGATTTAATATATATAATTTATTTTCAAAATGTTAGCGTGTATATAATTTAACAGAAAATACATACATATACATATACATATATATATATATATGGGGTTTTTCATACCGAGGACAATTTTTTTTGATTTTTTTAGCCTCAAGGACACAACCTCAATATTTTAGCCATAAGAATAAACATACTCTCAAAATTAGTTATAAGGACAAGCATTCCCCCAAAATTAGTCATAAAGATAAACCGTCATAATTATCAACTATCACTCGTCGCACCGCCATCACCTACACCACCTGCCTCCACACTGCCCCCAACACCACCTATTTCCATCACATGGTACCGGTTACTCATAACTTAAAAACTACTACCTGTAACTAAAAACTGATATCTAAAAACTGCAACCTAAAACTACTACCGACAACTAAAACTGATATCTAATAGCTAATACTTAAATAAACAACCTGTAATCTTCTAGGTTCTCAAATTTATCAAATTCGATCACCGTTATCTAAGTTTATAGTTCATTCTTAAACATGCATTTCAATCATAATAACCATCCTTATAGAAAATCAGTTCATCGTCATATTTAAAGCAAAAATAGACCACCCATAATCAACATCTATCAAGCTCATGAAATTGCATCGTTATCTCATATAATGATGCTTTGAATCAAGCATCTCCATTCTTTGATGAAGCCAGATTGAGTGGCTCCACTCCAGCATAAGCATTGATTCCATTCAACTAAGGTAGTGTGTACAATGGTGAGCGCTACAGCGGTTCATCTCTAGGTAAAAAATAAAACATTTTTAATAAATTGATACATACTGTCACTGAAACTAAGACCTAAAAAAATTAATAGTAAAATTGATACTCAAGCAAAATTAATTAAATATTTGAAACTAACGAAACAATAATTCAACTTAATGATTAGCATATTTTCCATGTAACAACTTTAATTTTTTGTATAATAAAAAAAATAAAACAGTAAAAAAGTTCCTATAATAACCCAAAATTTAACCCATAATAATTAATTCATTAATTAATTAGATAATAAAATAACTTTGTGAAATTATCATAATTAAGCCACTGAAGGTTCACCATTGTGTCCTTGGTACTTTTCTAGTCAATTTCCATATATATAACATCAAAAACTGAGCTAATACGAGCAAATTATAAATAAACAAAATAAGCGAATATATATATATATAGGTCTACCAGACCGTCGACCTGGACATAGGCGGTTGACCGGACACTAAGTGGTCGACCGCCCATTGACCCGCCTTTTGTTTTGGTGGCGAACAAACGATTGTTCGTTCATTCGAATAATGGTGTGATTTTCTTGACAGACTGGCGTGTTTGGCATTCTTCAAACCAATCTGGTCCCTCCATTCTTACATCTGATGGCTGTTATTCAGCCTATGACGTGGTTGCATCCAATTCAATCCCCAAATCCAACGATCTGAGATCCACTTCTACACCTATAAATAGAAACCTAGGCCTAACACTTTTTCTCATTTTGGATTTTCACCACTTAGGTTCACTTTTATAGGAAGGACCCTAAAAGGAATTATTTTTCCAAGGGGAGAATCTTTTAATAAAAATATTTTGATACCCTCAAGTGGATCCATGAAGGACCAATAGAGAAGAGTTATGGACCAAAGATGAGTGATTGTAATTATTTTAAGATTTCTTTAAGTAATTTAAAATAATAGGGTTTTCAATAGTTTTAGTTTTGCTATGATTTTTGGAATAGCCTTTTCAGTGGTCTATTTACAGCTTTTAGAATTATTTCAGTCTATTTCCTTTCAGCTATTCTCTTAAGTAATGTTTATTTATTTATAGTCTTTTAATGTGTCATTTTGGGCATATTAAAGGATGTGGGGGATTTCACTTCCGCACTACATTATTTTCAAAAACGATACTAATAAAACAAAAGTGATACCTAAAAACTGATCCTCACTAAACTCAACAAAACAATACATTATCAATCAAACTAACATGAATGCAAAAAAAAACAAAATAATAACCAAAAATTGTTCGCTTCAAAATGTGAATTTATTACAGTATAATAATTTTATTATAAAAAATCACAAACTTAAAAATAACAAATATTTTTGAAACTGATACCTACAAAATGGAAAACTGATACCTAATAGCTGATACCACTTCTTCTCCCCTACTACTTCCATGGCTTGCTCTTCTTCTCCTTAACTTGCTCTTCTTCTTCCTCGAATTGTTGTTTCTTCTAAAACACCACTTCACTATGGCATCCCTACCACTAGAGCCATTAATTCCCCATCACCAAATGTTTTCAAATTGAGCTACTTCAAAAACCCTAGTCTTGCCATCTACCATCGAACCAACCACTCTCGCCACTAACACCTTCGCAGCAACCACCATCACAACAACTCCACCAAAGCTTTACATATCTCCAGCCTCATTTATGTGTTTGTCTTGATCGTTAATTTCTTGTCCTACCTCCAAACTGAAATTCAAAGTTATCATTTATGCTAAAATACATAAAACCAGTCCTTGAGACTAAAATGCTAAGAAATTTTGTCCTTAACACTATTTTCCTGTAAGTATGTATGTATGTATGTATGTATATATTGTGTGTGTTAAAATCAATTTTGTCTCAAAAAGCCTTTCTAAATCATTATTGAATTTTTGAATTTTTTAAATTTCATGGTCAAAATTATATGTATATATATTTACATAATTGTTCTTTAAATTGATATATATATATATATATATATATATATATATATATATATATAAGTTTACACCCAATGTTGGCAACACACATATATAGGGATTTGTGATATCATGATCTAATCTAAGCATATGTAATTCATGATAATTATCAAATACCTATTTAAAATTGGAAATAGATTACTTACCTTGACTATAGCCTAATTAGTACAATTTAAATGCCTAGTTGATCGACTCCGCTTGAGCCTGGATTCAAATTCTTCCAAAGAGAGCTAATATAATGAAGAAATTATGCACTATTATTTAATTTTGTTTAATTTCGTGATTTCAATGCTTGGTTTAATGGATGTAGGAAGGAAGCAATTTTCAGCCAGTAATAGGTGGGGTGGAAGCTCAAAGAGATAGAGAAAGAGAGCCAAAAGAATGGCTAAGGGTGTATAAATAATAGAGAGAGAGGAGTTAAAAGTTGATCTAGATCCACTATTTCCCCTCACCATTTCAAACCTTTTAAAATCAAATTCAACTCTCCTTTTCTAACATATGTAATCGGCCATTCCAGAGCCTCTTCGGCCTTCATATCGTTCAATGCCCGATTTGATTATTATACATCATCGATATGGATATCGATACTTGTGTATCAACTTTTATATACGCGTTATTTTAATACTAGCAAATATAAACAAAAAAGTTATAATTAATATTTCATAAATACTAATTAATTGAGTGCATTTTGTGGTCGAAACTATATGTATAGGAAAAGGTATTAAGTGGCTTGGATTCTATCTCTCGTAATGGTAGACACTAATAACGATGGTTATGGGTTATTGATTATGGAAAATCTTGCTTTGAGGATTGAAATTGTAAAGTGGTTGTTTGAGGTCCCACCTCTGTCCCTTATGTGAGGTATAAAATGGTTTTGAATATAGTTTAAAATGCAAAAGATATATCAGTATTTAAATTATATGGCCCAAGTACTGGTATAGAAAGGCTCGATATTTTTTATTCACCAAACATTGTTGTTCCGACTCCTTCCTCATTATGATACAAGTTAAGAAAGGAGATGATGATCAAGATGGAGATGACGACGAGAGGAGCTTGTAGTAGCAGTCTTTCTATTTATTTATGCTATTTTCTGATGTACCAATTTGAAGTTAAAAATGTATTTTTAACAAGATAATGTAACGGCTATTATTTAAATTATGTTATGGTTTTGTTTGTGATATTTGGAATTTGAAATATAATGTCTAATGTTTACGCTATTATATTTTATCCTTCCACTGTGAGTTCTGAATGAATAGATAAATAACTCTACATTGTTCTTTTTACAAACCAACAACTAGCTTTGGAGTGGGTCTACGTTTCGATGGGCTTTTTCTAGGTCAGGATTTAGGCCTGTTTTGAGGTGGGTTGTTCCATTTGGGATTGGTGGCTTGGTTACTCAATCAATGGGGAAAATTATATGTATGAGTATCATATTTTTTATATTAAAATATATTCCAAAAATCCTACTATATATATGTATGTGTGTGTATAGATGCATACACACACACTTTATTTTTGAATATACGTGCACATTCAAGGAAAATCATTCATTCAACATATACTACTATCTTAGAAAGTTATAACTAAAAACTCAACCTGCATATATACGATATGTATGGTAATCATTCTTTTTCTATGGATGGGAAACCTGCCCAAGGAAGATCCGCCATTCGAGGGATGCTCGAATGGTTTGAACAATACCTCAGGTAAGTAAGTGAAGTCCATGTTCCTCAAGCTATAATCACGACACTCACTACCACATCTGCCAATGCAGCACCCCATCCCATCGACTTTCCAAACATGTTTAAGGACTTTATTAATATGGGAGAAAGAGTGTGTTTGGAAATTGAGGATTCTACAAAGTCAAAGACTTGGATAAATGACCGTGAGAAGATATTTTGGGAGCTCGGTTGTGAGGATCAGCTGAGGTGGAGTATGGTAGCTTGATACCTCAAGGGAGAAACCTGAGATTAGCAGATTACTATGGCGAAGGATAATATTGGTTGGATTTTCACTTTGGATTAATGCAAGGACAAATTCGAGCCAACGTTTATGTCAAGGACAGAAGTATGTTTACGATTGGAGAAATTTATACAGTTTAAGCAGAGAGAATCCACTTTAAAGGAGTAAAATAGTAAATTTATAGGTTTGGCTAAGTTCGAGATGAACTTGGTCGACACACCTATGAAAAATGCCATGATGTTTGTGAAGGGCATGATCTCCTTGCTTAAAGAAGTTATATTAACCCAAGTTCCCGCTAGTGCCACATATGAAACATTAGTTGTATTGCTTTGCAGTAGACGGCTTGTGAGGAAGAAAAAGAGATGGAGAAGGATAAGGCCGGAATTACTCAAAAACAAATCAAGAAGGGGGATTATTGGGTGAATTAGAAGTCATAAGGAAAGTTCAAGAAAGAGGGTAAGGTGTGTAAGAGATGCCAAAAGAGGATTCATATAGCAAAAGATTTTAAGGTGAGTCTGATGAAGGAAGCTTTTAAGGGACAGGATTATCACTACCACAAGGAAGGGCACCTCAAGAACCAATGTCCGAAACTGGAGAAGGAATAACTGAGTGGACAACCCTATGCCATTAAGGCTAGCCAGCTTTGGAATGGGTCTAAGTTTTGATAGACCTTTTCTGGATCGAAATTTAGGCCAGTTTCAAGGCGGGTTGTTACAAGGTTGGATGGCTGCAATTTTCGGCCAGTAACAAATTAATGAAAGCTCAAAGAGAAAGTGCCAAATGAGGGGTTAACTGTGTTTCAGTAGTATAGAGAGAAGCTAAAAGTGGATCCAGATCAACTTTTTCTCTAACCATTTCAAACCCTTTTGAATCAAATTGAACTCTACTTTTCTGACATTTATAGCCAACTATTCCAATGCCCTCTTCGACCTTTATATATTTCCAAGCTCAAATGGATTAATAGATATCATTGATATGGATAACAACACGTATGTATTAACTTTTTCATATGCATTATTTTTAAAATTGATCAACATAAATAAAAAAATTAAAGCTAATATTTCATAAATACTAATTAATTGAGCGCATTTGACTAACTTAACTAACCAGCATAAGAAAAAGTTTTCTTGAAAACCCTGGCCATGTCCATTCCTCTTTACCTAAGTCGCCACTCCCATGTTCGTCCAGATCTACCCCGACAGATCTCCGCACCACCGGGTCTCCCAGGATCCACAACATCCTTCATTGAAAATAGATAACGATGGTTTCATTACTATTAAGCTGAGAGAAAGTGGCTTAGACAACCCAAATTTAACCCTACTTCATCACGTCCTACGTCTAATTTAAACAAGCATATTTCTAAAAGCCAATTTCTTCTGATTCGCCCAGATGTCGATTGTAATAATTCAACAACATATGTGGAATCTTTAAACTAATGTGCCAAATCACAATTCTAATCCTCAGTTATGGTTTAACTATGCCAATGTTAAAAGCGGGGATTCTATCCCTACAAGTCGTATGTGAGCTATTGTTATTAAGGGTAATCAAATTAATTTTTGTTCCCTTTTTAAAAATTACTCGAGCCTTTTAATGACCCGTAATTTTTGACAATTAAAATGTTAATTTAATTAGAAATTGTGAATAATATTGGAAGATATAAAAAATTTGTAATGAAATAATAACTAAAGTGAAACGCAACAATGTTATTTATTGTTAGGCATTTACAAATTGAATGGAATTCCAGTTAGTTGAAATAAGGTAAATGTATACTTGGTAATAAATTTAATACAAGAAAACAAATGTAGATATTGAATTAATTAATGAATTAATAATAACCAATAGAAATTGAGTAAAATCAATGTTCTATAAGTAATTATAATATTGTTTGGAAATGATAACTTATAAAAGTATGATTAAGAGTTGGTGGCAATAATTATTATGAGTCACCGATATTTTAATCCTTTAAATTGAATTGGAATCAATTGCAATAAATCTAGATAAAATGTTACGTTAATGTTAATTAACGTAATATATGGAAATCATGTTAATGTTATTCATAATAGGACAACTTGTTGAATTAAAACAATGGAAATAAAGATTTATCAATTTATTGGGATTTGAACTATAATATTTGGATTAAATGAAATTAAATGTCTAAATGTCACGTTAATTGAAATTAAGATGGAATTTGAGAATATTAATGTAATAGATCATGAATCCAATGTTAATTGCATCCATTTGACAACAACGAACTGAATAATAGAATGAAAAGTAAATTAAATGGAATTATTGGAAATTAAATTTATAATTTCTGAATTTAATGAAATTGAGGTTAACACTAAAATTGATAAATTAATCAACTCTAAATTGACATCTAAATTTGTATAAATTAGTGTAAATGATTAAGAAATTTAAAAATGATAAACATTGTCAATTATAGAATTGAAATTGAAAATTTGATTTAATTAATTAATTATTAATTTATTTAATTAATGTGAAAATAGCCATTTTGACAACTGACTCGAATTTCGACAAAACTAGTTTCATCGAATCCGTAACGGTGAACTATTGTAGGATTTCAAGTTTCGTAACGATCGGACTTGTCGTTTGATCATACGGGCTCGCCCAGAAATCAATTTAATTGAAATCAATTTATTGATTTTAGCATAACTTCTTCATACGATGGAATTTGGACTTGAAACCTATTCCGTTGCGTTTAAAATATTTAAAAATATCTATTTTGATATATGGTTTGACTCATTTTCGTTCCGGAGTTAGAACGGGCTTTTCTGGCCATTTGTCATTCAACTTTCAATCAAAATCAATCGGGTCCATTCTTTCTGTTTCAGCTTTGCCTATAAATAGTTCGTTATAAACCCTAGTACTCCTTA
This sequence comes from Allium cepa, assembly GCA_030765085.1. Classification (NCBI taxonomy): domain Eukaryota; kingdom Viridiplantae; phylum Streptophyta; class Magnoliopsida; order Asparagales; family Amaryllidaceae; genus Allium; species Allium cepa. The sequence continues at coordinate 746,945,572 of CM060931.1, read as the reverse complement.
TATACATTTGTCTGCACATATAATTCAATTTTCTCCTCCTCATTCCAATGGCAGACAAAACAAAACTCTAATTCCCAAATTACAATTTCAAATCTAATTTAATTTCGAAAAAACAAAATCCAAAATTCAAACTCCTCAAACTATAGCATATTATATATCAATTTGAAGCTCTCGACGAGCATAATCAACTGGTTCAATTCGTTTTCCAATTCGAAGCACCATTCGTACAGAATTCGCATATCTATTCCGGCTGTCCATTTTAGGGTTTGGGTTTTCGACGGTGGATCGTCGACCTTAGGACGATCGGGGAGCGACAGTTTGTGGAGGACGTCATACTGGATGCTTCGGCATGAGTGGTTCGATTTGCAGGTGACCAAAATTGCCTCAAACGACATTTATCAGAGGCGGCGCCGCTGTGCTTTCCTTGAGAAAGTAGCCGGCCGCAATTTGGTGGTAAGGGCGGCTCGTCAAGGCAGGGACGATGGCAAAGTCAGATCGTGGAGGATAGGCGTGTGGCGTCGGCGCATTGCAACCCTAGGTGGCGGCGCTGTTCGAAGTTGAGAGATTAGGATTCGAGTGTTTTTCTCAGGGCTGACGTGGTAACGTGGCAAATTATTTATTAAATTTTTTTTGTTTTATTTTGTAAATAGTTAAACTTCTAACATGTATAACTCTTGCATATAAGGTCCAATTCGTGTGCGGTTTCCTCCGCTAGAATCGTATTGAAATTTCAGACAGTATGACGTTGGTTTGGATGGATTCTGAGACTATTCAAATTTTCGGTTTAAATTGGATTTAAATTCAATTTAAATTCAAAAGGTGAGTGTTTTAACACACTCACAACTTTTAAATTTTCATATGTTTGTTAAATTAATTTATGATGTGATTTGAAATTTATTTATGACTGTTTGGCATATTTTGAATCATCATCTCGGTTTATTTGAATTTATTTGGATAAAATAGTTATTAATTTTATTATTGAATATAACTTCCAGTAAATACCTGTCATTTATTATCTGTTCTATATTGATGTTATTGATTGAATTGGATGATGATTGTGATAAATGTTTGATGATTGATATTGGATGAATGGATGTTGTATTCTATATTGTTATAAACTGCAAGTTGTTATGGATTTTTATTTCATTTGGGATTACGGTTTGGAAAGATATATAACCGTATTTATATTTTAAATTACGGATTGAAATGATAAATATCCGTATCACTTGACCATAGGATAGAAAATTATATACAGACAGGTGGTCTATATATAGAAATATTTTGAAATGATTTCTATGGTTTTGTAAAGAAATACATGGTTTTATATAAATATTGATTTTATATATTATATAAATGTTATTTTATCCTCGAATTTAAGCTATGAATAATTTGTTTTGATATAAAATAAGCTTAATAATAAGTATGGTTTTGTTAGAGATAATATGGTTAAGTATTCAAATTATATTTTAATATAGAGTTTATAACGATTTAAATAAATTTAGGTTGGAAGATAAATTTAATATTTATTTGGAGTTGAATTTATTTAAGAATTAAACTCAAATAAGCTTGATGTGAAATTTATTAAATTTGAAATTTTAGAAGATATGATTTTTATAACTTGATTTTTGTTCAAGGTGAATTAAATGAATATTTCAAGTATAAATAAATTGAAGGAAATATTTAGTTATTTGTAATTTGAGTTTTATTTAAATGATAATGGATTTATTATGTAAAAATATTTCAAAACTAAATAATGGAAAATTTAATTGTTGAATCATAATTACCAAATTTAATTTTGAAATTGTTGAATTCCTAAAGTTTGAAATATATTGAATTTGAAATGGTTTTGATTACGAAGTGTTATAACTTTGAAAGTGCTATGATTTTGGAAAAATGATATATTTGAAATAAAAATGATATTATATTGATTTGGATTTTTATAAAAATGATATCATATTGGTTTGGTTTTTAAAATGGAATGATATCGTATTTATATGGTTTTGAAATGGATATTATATTTTGGTTTTGAAGTATAAATTAATTTGAAATGACCGTGGTGTTATAATAACATTGGGTTGTTAAAGAGATAGGGATTGGAAGTTGTCATACTCTCTGCCAACTTTGAAAACACTTTAACAACCGTGTACGGGGTGGAGATTCCAGAATGAAGTAGGATGGTGGCGGCGTTCCTTTGAAGTATATACGTGGACCCAACTTCCGTGAGTTGGCATAAGGTGGCTAGAACAGGAGCTATGGACGGGCTAAGAAGGCAGCACCTTTTATCGAACACACTCCTTCGATACCATTCTATTACTTTGTGATTGATTGGGCCCTTTTGATTTTGGGGATGTGGCTCGAGGTGGGCGGTAGTAGCTGCTACGCGTTGCCACCGGTCCGGAAGCGTAATTGGTATATCAACCCTGGCATTGCCTAGTTGTGCCGTGTCACCTACCCTAGTGCGCCTTGTATGAGTTTGGTTTTCTCCCGTAGCCCGTGGAGTATTTAGGGTAGTCTCCCGATCTGGAGATGTGCTGATACTAGATGGACTACTGGGACTATTACGTGGAAAGGGCTACATGGCTAACCCTTTAACGCTATTTAAAAGTAAGTTTATTTTACTATTAGATACTATTATAATAGAGAAATATTACTACATAGTAAATAGTTTAACGGATCCTTAGGAGATGTGATCCCGAGCATCTCTTAAGCTACCGCACTCACGTTAGACACTGGATAGGATATGTCAAATCCCGTAAACATCTCTGACGCCGTTCCACTCATATTATTTACCGTTGATTTAACTTACATAAGATCTTTTTGTGACGACCCAAAATTTTCAACTATTTAAATGTGATAATTAAATTTATTTTAAGTATTTAAAAATTAATTTTAACTTGGATTTTAGGATATCAATATTTACTTGATAATTAAATCATTGAATTGTATAGTTTAAATATTGAATTTAATAATTGAAATTGGGTAAATTGTTGAATCTGAGACTCTAAGCCTGTTTAAAATAATTTGAAGGCTTATAAAATTTATAATGATGATACTGAAGGTGATAGAATGCTTGGAATTTAATTTAAAAGTGATTTGTTCAATTTTGAAAATATATCGTTTAAATTGAATTTAAAAATAGCCTTCCGAGGCACAGTCTCGGAATTCGACGAAAGCAGTTCCATTGGATCCGTAATAGTTAGTTATTATCGGATTTCAATTTTTGTTGCAATCGGAGTTGTCGTTTGACCCTGGCAGCTCGAAACGGTTAGAACTATTTTAATCGATTTAATTTAAAATTGATCGTTTACTTTTGTAACTCACGCATATGATCGAATTAGCTTTCGAAATACGTTCCATTGTGTCCGGAATACGGGTAAAGCCTTATTAACGCCTGGCTGCAAGTCTGATTAGGAGTTCGGAATTTCACGGTATGCAACATGAAAGATTTTCAATATTAAATTATATAAAATCAAATTCAAAGTCTAAGTGAGATCATCCTAGTCACGTGATAATGATCTGGCTTATACCCAAAGCCTCTTAGGAAAATATCTCTTCGTTGTTTCCAGAGAATCCAAACCGATGTTTTATTTCGTCTTCGTCTTCTTCCTTATCCAAGAAAAAATCAATTCGACAACTAAAAAAAAAAAAAAAAAAAAAATGGCCGAAGCCTTCGTTATTTTAGTAGAAACCTACCTTTTTTTTTTCCTCCAAGCATTCTGATATTTCACCTTGGAAAAATGGGGGAGAACACGAAATCAAATCAAAGGCGGAAAAGAAAAAAAAAACGCGGAAGCCTGGATCGAGTTCGAGCTCGTTCTTTCCTAATTCGATCGCGCCTCTTTCTTTCCTGGATTCGAGACTCCGATTCAAAGATTATCGCGTTCTCTTTCTCGTTGAACTACAGCAAGATCTGTTCGATCATTTGGGGAGTCGGCATCAAGTCGAGTGAAGATTTGGACTATGGAGTAGTCACGGCCGCGTGATTGGAATCGAGGCCGAGTCAACACTGGGGTTTGAAATCGCGAGTGCTCTCGCTGGAGGCGGCTAGGTTTGTGAGTTTGGATGGTTTCGCGGCACGTTAAGAGAGGTGATGTTAACAGTCGCGGTGATGAGCTCGACGAAGGACGGTTTGGATTTCAAGCTGAAGCTCATCATTTTGGTTGATGTTCGTTGTGAGGTACTCGAATTTTACAGTTGAATATTGTTTTTATTTTACAAGTAAGAGAATAAAAATACAGTAGAATATAAAAGTAACCATGTTTTTAATTTAGTGAATATAGATATATATTTTAACTCACATACATATTTCCATTTAAACAGAAAATAGGAGATAAAAGATATAGATCTACTTAGATAAACAGTAAATATGTATATATAAATGATTCTGAGAAATATAAGATTTTAAAATCTTGGAGAGGTTTTAAAGATTAGATTTCCAGAATATATATAGTTTAATTACGTAAAAAGAAATTTGTTAAGATTAAAATTATAATTTAAATCAAATTAATGAATGGAAATTTATTTTCGACAAGTTCGAGTGTTGATGAATCGTGAATTGTTACTAGGTCAAATATGGGAAGAAAACAAGGCGTAATGGAAATGGGTCGTAGACAAAATCGAAGGTGAGTAAATCTCACACTGTTTTTATTTAAATGGTTAAATTTAAATAATTGGTGGATTGATTGGATTGATTGTATGTGTGTTGATGAACTGTGACTTTGGTTTTGTTTGACTCTCGAGTTAATTGTTGTTTGACTCGAATCATTTGATTTTAAACTTAAATCATGAAGTAAGAAAATAGTTCATTTTAAAGTTAGTAAGAGTTTGATGTTTGGCGATTCATTAAATAGGAAGTGTAATCTAATGGATAATTAATTAATTAAGTGTAAGTAATTCAGAATAATCATTGGATGGTTCGGTAAATAATTACTTAATGGAATTAATTAATTAATTTGTGTAGTAAATCAAGAGATTTATTAAGATTTGTTAATTAAGAAGAATTTGATTTATTTAATAAATAAATGGATAGTTAATTACAGGTTGAGATTAATTGAGAGTGATTAATACTGTGGTTTAATTCACGTAATTAATTTAGATTCGAAATTTAAATTAAAATATAATTGGAAATAATTAATTAATATAATTAATGATGTAATTAGAGATTGATTAATTAAAATGAATTGATTAGTAATAAGTGACATAACGGGAGTAAATTAGTATAGTAATTAAGGATCAATTAATTAAATAAAAGAAATAAAGATTACTTAATGATCTAGTTGGTACTAAGAAATATTGTGAAGTTAATTAAAGATAATTACTTGAATGTAATTGAAAAATAATTAATCCAGAGTGATTAATTATGATGAATAATAAAGGGCTGACTAATTAATTGATTTGAAGTTAATTAATGTTAAATGAAGGGATCTAAGTATTGAGGCTAGAAATTCAATTAGAATCGATTGAATTATTTTGGGAGTGGCCTAAATTGTTATGGATGATTGGATGGTATTGGATGATTTGATGGAGTTGATAACTTCGATATGAAATGTTGTGTATTTCATTTAGATAACTTGAGATATGATGATATATGATGATATGAGATTCAAAGAGACCGAGGACGGGTATTGGGAAATACCCGTAACCTCTTCGAATTTTTATAAATTGATTTGTGAAAACAATAGGCTGAAATGAAATGGTTTATGTGAATAGGATTATTTAATCTAAGTTTGGTACTTAGAAATTTATGTGAGGAATAAGTGTTGCCAATAGCAAATTGTAAATTGGTTAAATTAATATAAGTTACCCGGGTTTAGATAAGTTGATTTCTTTGGTATTCAATGTTAGATGGGTTTACTCACGCTGGTTCCAGCCTGACCCGGGTGTTACTTTGGTGTAATGCTCGGGTCAGACCGAGTATTACAGATTTTCAGGTTAGGACGTTCAAGAGCTCAGGAGACGAGCTGGTGGCAATATCGCATGGAGTTTATCCACTGTATTTATATTATTGTTCACCTGAGTCATGATAATTGTATATATATTCAGTAAGTGTATATATGTAAAACTCTGATGTACTATAATGTAACCGATAGATATAGATTCTTTTGTAAACTGTTATTATTTATTATTATATTTTATCCGCTGCGAATGTGAGGTGTTTGGTGTTTCTGTTCTTCTTCTTCTATCTCTTTCTTCTTTTCATAACTATCTGAGATTTTCGGGTTCGAAAATTTCGGGTCGTTACACTTTTAGTTCTGACTCGAGTGTTTTGTCTTTTCAATTCGCTCGGGTCAATATGAGCATTTCAGGATTCGAAGACTTTATTTCTAGACGACGAAGACGAAGATTGTATTACTGTTATTTATTATATTATTCCACTACCTTCATATTGTTCTGCTGCATTATTTATTATTCTCTGGTATGTGTAATTCTGATTCTATATTGTATTAGTATAATCAAATGTTTTGTAAAACAGCTTCATGAACTGTTTATTTGATTATTATATTTTGTTGTTCCGTTGTAAGATTCTGTTTTTTTTTCTTTCTCTGCTTTTTCTTATTTACCCCAATAACAATCCGTCCTTCTGTATGGTTTGAGTCTGACATGTATGGTTTATCGTCGATTTATAGTGTACAAAAAGACGGAATGTTACAATTTGATATCATAGCTTTGGTTTAGCGATAAACCTTTGCTTTGTTGGGTCTGACTCTTTATTTATAGGGTAGTAATACCCTATGATGAGTCGCATAGCATATATATAAGAGAGAACGTATTTTTTAGTGTTATAAAAGGTTTTGATATTGTGTTAATTTGTTCCGTTTTGTATTTATAAATCCTGGTTGGTGCATAGGACGTTATGACATCAATAGGGATTTTTAAACAATTAATAGGACAGACAAACACAATATTTGTTTTTGAATATAGGCGAATGAAATAATTTTCCCTATTATATTTTCTATTATAAAATAAAAGTTTATAAATGATATATATTTTGTTGTAATATATTGGTTGTTAGGTAGTGAAATTTATGAATATAGGTTGGAAATAAGATTTGAACTAAAATAAATGAAAGATTGGAAACTTAAAACTTGAGTTCCGAGATTTTTGGAAAATTTCTTTTGAATGATTTTGGAATATAATAATAATAATAATTAGAAGTATTTTCTGATATAAATATTTCAATATAAATTGAAGAATTGTTTTAAAGAAATTTTGGAAAGAAATAAGTTCTATACTCCCTCTATGTCGCTGGAAAATAATTTCGGTGATGAGTGCACGCATCATCGACATTCAGTTTCGAGTTTCAAAGTGATAAGGCCACTGTAGTAGTTTTAGTGCAGATTTATTTTGATAAACAAATATAAATTTCAAATGGTTTTAAATATAATTGGATATATAATTTGCAAATATATACATTTATCTATTAATTTAAAATGATTTTGAATAAAACCCGGTATTTAATTCTTAAGTTTCCATGAATTAATAGTTTCAATTTGTGTAGTGAAATGGAATTTAACTAATAATTGAAACATCTAAATGAAATAAGAGATTTAATGCTAAGTAATAAATGGGATTAAAAGAAATTTGAAATTGTAACCTATAAAACAAAGGATATTAGTATTGGACATCTAAGTTAAATAGAAAAATAAAAAAGTAAACTTGTGTAACTTTCAATTACATCCTTAAAAGCATATATATATATATATATATAACTTACCAAATATTAAAAGTTCTAATGCTTATAAGAAAATATAATGGATATTGCACGAGTAAACTTGAGGTAATGAAAGAATTCAATGAAATTCTTTAATAAATAAGAATTTGATGTTCTAGTGTTATGAACTTAATTATAATTGAAAATGCTTCTAATTTAATATAACAGATAGGTAAGTATTATAAATAAATGGTTATAAACTTAAATTGATGAATTGATACGCTAAGAAATTGAATTAAACATGAATATTATAAATAAATGAATGTAAATAAATGAAATTTAGAAATGAAAGAATGTAATGCAATAAAATGAAAATGTGCAAGAAATAAAGGTAAATTAAAAAGATGAATTATTATATGAATGGAAAGGAGTTTAAACAATAAATGCTATGAAATGGAAATAATAAGAATGAACTTGATCTATTGTTTGAAATCATTGTTTGTTTGGTTTATGGTTGTTTGGGTAAGGATACTTTAAAATTGTTTGGATGAATGAATAATCTATTTAGTTTCATCTAAGACTGTTGAGTAAATGATGCAGTAGGTAGTTTATTTTTCATTCTGTGTGATTTAAAATTTTGAACCCGAACAACTATTCGTTTTGGTTGATATAAATGGATAACTGAGTTATGTCGATTTTATATGATGGTTGTATGCTTTGTTGCAAGTGATTGTTGTTTATATTGGTTTGTTTGTTAGTGGTTGAAACAACTTTAAATATTTCATTTTATATAATTATTAATCGTTTTAGATTATATAAGTGAAATTACAGGTTATGGAAGCAATTGCTACTGCTTTTGGTTTCATAATTAAGCGTTTGTTTGCCCGACAATAAGATACGTTCTCGATTACGGTTTTATTGCATTATTATATTATTTTTTACGTTATTGGGATATATTATTTTGAGATATTGTGATATACAATGTTATATATGATATTATAATTTTTGCCGAATCTCTCCTTACAAAGGAGACTCTGCCAAAATTTTCTGTAAATTTTTGAAAATGTTTTCTAAACTCTATTAACTTGGGTATAAGAAGATTTAATAGTTATAAATTGATATTTTATTTAAATTATTAAATTTTGTAAATCATTTGTTTATAAAATTAATATTTTCGAATAAGATGTATTGACTACTTAATTCTTCCTTTCCCTTCTCTTCATTTTGGGGACGAAAAGGTTTGAGTGGTGGAGAGTGTAACGACCCATAATTTTCGATAATTAAAATGTTAATTTGCATAAATTGTGAATAAATATTGGAAGATATAAAAAAATTGTAACGAAATAATAACTAAAGTGAAACACAACAATGTTATTTATAGTTAAGTATTTACAACTTGAATGGAATTCCAATTAGTTGAAATAAGGTAAATGTATACTTGGTAATAAATTTAATACAACAAAACAAATGTAGATATTGAATTAATTAATGAATTAATAATAACCAAAAGAAATTGAATAAAATCAATGTTCTGTAAGTAATTATAATATTGTTTGGAAATGATAACTTATAAAAGTATGATTAAGAGTTAGTGGCAACAATTATTATAAGTTACCGATATTTTAATCCATTAAATTGAACTGGAACCAATTGCAATAAATCTAAATAAAATATTACGTTAATGTTAATTAAGGTAATATTTGGAAATAACGTTGATTGTTGGTTTGTGCTCAACATGTTTATGGGCAGTTTTACCATCTATTGCAAGGGTTGGGTAGATAGTGATTGTAGATACATTGACATGAGCACCTTATGAATTTAGATTCACAGTTTGAATATTATGCGTTCGGTGGCATTGTTAGGTAAAAAGTTTAATTTGGTAAAGAGTGTTTATTTTAATCTGGGAAAAATAAAATATTCAGTAAAATAAACATTTGTGAAAAGAATTTTTATATGAAAGTAATTTAAATAGGTAACGTTTAGAAAAAATATTTATTAACAAGAAGGATTTAACAGATATTTTGGGAACTTAAATCCCTATGTCCTTGAAAAATGAATTTTACGGTTTTAAAGAAAATTATAGTAGTATTATTTGAAAGTAAAAAATTTAGAAAATTGGTTATTGAAATGGAGATCATGGTACTTGGTAATATGTATGAAGTATTTGATGCCATTTTGAAATGATTTTGGTTAAGTCCAGAAGGCATGAATTGGATGTACTGAACTCAAATATGTTGCTTCAAAATAATCCAAGTGATGACTTCAACATCATTAGCATTAATTTTCGTGTTTCAAAGTAGGGACACTGCATGATTTTTTGGATAAAACAAATTCTGATTTGATTTCGAAAGTGTGATTTGTCATACAAAAGATATATGTATCTATTATCATTTCAAAGCAAATTTAAATAAAACGCGGCGTTTAGTGCTAATGTTTTTCTTTGAAAAGAAATTTGATATGAACTTATTGTGCAAAAAAGTTTTATATGTATACTATGCAGGTTGCCCGAGCGGTAGTGGCATAGCCTAGAACAAATGTTTGAACTTTTCATGTTTTTTCTTTTTGGGTAAAGTGTGTTTAAATTTGAATTTTTTAGTTATTTTATGGATACATGTAGCATATGCATTAGGATTGTATGGTATGGGTATAATGTTATGATATGTTGCTTGGTAGTTTTCATTTGTTAAAATGAAATAAGATTTTTGACCGTTTTGAACAAGGAAAAAGCTTTCGAATAGTTATATAACTTGAAACTAAGTCTTTTCGTGAAAATCTAAAAGTTGAACTTTTGTAACTCTTGAATTGAGAAGATAGAAAGTTAAAACAAGTTTTAAAAATTGTTAAACATATTTGTTAATTAAGACAAATTTGGTATTTGATATATACTCTTAGGTATTAGTAGAGTATTATACGAGTGAGAAATAAAGTTAGAAATTATTTAATAACTTGAAGTTAAATTTTTATGCAATGGTTTATAAATAATTTAGTGCAGAATGACATATAGTTTGAATAAATGGATGTGATAAAAGATATTGGTTTAGTTAAGAAACCAATAGTATAATATACGTGAGGTGTACTTAGATCGTTTTATTCACATGACTATTCTTGATATAGTCTTTGAGTATGTAATTTTAAGGTGATTTACCCCGATCTGAACATGAATTTTTCACCAAGTACTTGACGACGAACTCCTCATACAGACTCTTGATAAGATCCTAAAGTTTTCCATAATAATATATGGCTATGTAAAAGAACAAAGGTTTCTACTTAAGAAACCGATCGAAGTCCGCACTACAAAGGTCAAATGTTCTATACTAGTTGGGAGTGAAATTTATGTAATCAAGCAAGTGATCAGATTTATTATTACGCATGAGTGATCCATGAACATGGGCATGTTTTATACATGCATACTATGTTTTAATTGGCTTCTTGGGAGTTTAGGTGATGACTCTTTGATTTTCTATGAGGTAACATGAATTGTCAACTAAGTAATTGCCTAAGGCTGTTAAGCGTAAGGTATACTTAGTAGATTGTTTATCATCCTAATATGATAAGAAGATATTTTGAACTTACGAAAACCATGAGTTACATTTTCTAGTAAGTTTTGAATATTGTTAAGTATTCCTATATGATTGTTTCCTCTTGTTGCTCGTCTTGGAATTCGAGGATGAAATATTCTAAGTGGGGGAAATTGTTTCTGAAAATTGTTTACAAAAATATATTCTTTAAAGTAAAATCGATAATGTGACAAAAATTGATTTATTAATGAACAGATTTTTGTTCAATATAAGTTGTTTTAAACTTTGTGTACTTTTCTAATAATCAAACAAACACATAAATCAAAATTTTACAAAGTTAAAAGCAAGCTTTTAAAGTCTTCTTCTTCTCAAAATTTCTAATGAAATTTTTTAGCAAATAAAATCCAGGTCCACTTAAACTTTTCCACATGTCTTAGTACAATATTACAACAGCTTCTAACTAGTTAATTTTGAAAGAAGCAAAGCCATGCTCCCCCTTTAAGAGATTTCCATGAAAATTATGGTGTTTGGAAGGGAAAAAAGTAAGTTTAAAGCAAGAAGGAGGAAGGGAAGGTGCTTTTAATGTGATGATAGGAAATGTTCTTGAGTTTGGTTATGCTCAAGCATGTTCCTGGATTAGATCTAAGTGAGTTATTTCACTATCTTATTTGTATATATTGTGTGTGTGTGTGTGTTGTGTGTGTTAATATAAAGTTAAAGTGACATTAACTAAATAAAACTATAACATTGGACCCCTCTTGCTATTGAAAGCAAATGACAACTTTATATTATATAGCATCACTTCTATTACCCTCTTAAACAAGTAGCGTGACATTAATTTGATATTTAAATGGTTGTTTGGATCGTGTGTTGAATTGAAGTATATTTGAAAGTGTTTGAAGCGAGAATAGTCACTATAAGTACACTTCGATATCGCTTAAATTTAAGTTATGTAAATGGAAGTTTTATGAACTTAACTTGGGATAATTTGATTTGGCTGGTCATTACACATATTTTGGTGTATTTAACAGCAAAGAAATGGTTTAGAAAGATATAGAAATTGCGAACCGAAGTTGTAAAGTTAGAACAAAAAAGTGGTTATAAATAAACTTCGTAGATATATCCTGTTTTTGGTTTTTCTAAACAAATTGGAAGATATACTTTCGTGTTTCTTTCCCTTTTTTAGTATCATAAGCGTAGTCCTTCTATAAAAGTTTTTAGGCTTAAATCATTGGTTAAAGGGTGAAAACTAGTCTCAAAGATCATGCTTTCTGAAGTTGTTCTTTAACAAAGACTTTTAACAGTATTTATAAATGTTGCAGTAAGTTGCTTATGGTTTTCATTGTTTAAAAATGATATCTAAATTTTATATTTTTCTCTAATATTGTTAGATATGTTTTCTAACCTATTAGGAGTATTTTAAAATTGGTTCGAAGTTTAAATTTATTTTAATAACTTTATATGTATTTTCAAAGTAAGATGTTTTTTAATATAAAGTATGTTTTTCATCATATTATAAATTAGTTATTTTCAAGTAATATTTTGCATAGTTATTTCAAACTTATTAACAAGTATTTTTATAGTATTTATTTATATAAAAGTTTAGAAAAAGGTAATTGACTAGGCTTAAAAATGAAAACCAATGAGGTAAACTTCTCCATTTTTGACTATTAAGATTGATGTCGAGTAGGGATTTTGCAATAATGTTTTAACCTACTGGCTTACCTTTGGATCGAGAAATAGTTAAGTTGGAATGTCGAAAACATGTTAATCTCATTATTTACTTGTTGGTTTAAAAACCTAATTAACTTTACTTAACGCTAAAAGTCGATGAAGTTGGCTTACCTATTTGTGAGTGTTAAGATTGATATTGAATAGGGATATGAGAAATAGAGCTCTAATTTATTAGCTTCCCATTTGGACGAGGAATACATAAGTCGAAAATGTGGAAAACATGTTAATCATATTATTTACTTACTCAATTATGAAAGTCATTAATATTATACTTAACACTGAAAGCCAACGGGTAGATTATCTATTTGTGAGATTCAAAGTGTCTAGGCAAGGCTTTGATATGCAACCATTGCTCTAACTTGCCTAGCTTAACTCTTGAATGAGAGAAAATTAAGTTGGAATATCGAAAACGAGTTAAGTATACGAATTTGATTTATATAAGCGATTGTTTTTAATTGCATAGCCGATTATTCAACTTTATAACTTAACCAATTTTTAAATCTCTGAAAAGAATGTTTCTAAAGGTAATACAAGTATGAAATGGTTTTAGGTTTATTTTGACAATGTGTTAATAACATTTGTCTTTTACACTTTTTGATTTTACTTATGAATGTAATAGATCTTTAAAAGAATGTTTTAAAGGTAAGCATAAGTACAATGGTGGGTTTGTGGTAACAACGTTTAAGTAATATTAGTCTTAAATCTTTTTGAATGGATTTGTGAAAGTACTTAGGTGCTTAAAAAAGATATTTAGAATGAAATTAAGAAAGCAATCTTTTGGAAAACTGGAAAAAGTAAAGGTTTTATGTAAGAAATCTTGTTAATAATTTATGAATATACTAATACCATCTGAGATAAGTATATGAATACATTTTGAAGTATAAATGAATAGTAGAAATGCATAAACAACGTTTCATTAGATAAAATAAGTTTAATTAACAAAAGAGTTTTTAGCTTATAAAAGATTAATTAAACAAATAGGGGATTATAAGTCGCTTATGTGACTTAATTGTGCTTTGAATGACTTGATTATGCTTTGTATGTTTACTTGTTTGTGAACAATATTTAGTCATATACTTAGCAATAAATGCCGATGAAGTGGACTTATCTATCTGGGGGAGTTAAAACTGATATTCGAGTAGGGATATGAGAATTAGAGCCCTAGCCTAACGACTTTACTCTTGACCAGAGGGCAGCGTGAGATGAAAATATAAGAAATGTGATAAGTATACGAAACTTATTTTCCATATGCAATCATTTTCGCTATTATTGATTGACCAAATTCATCGAGTCAATCCTGAAGAGACTAGGATTGGTAACTGTTTTACTTATTGGAAACCAATTTAAGCCTGAGATATATGTTAAATCCCTTTGAAATGGATTCGATCGAGATGTTGGAATCCATATGTGGTTTCGAGATTCTTTCGAGATGGGGGGATCCAATTAGGGATTCATGTTTTGTTCAAGTGATGAAGACTGGTGTGAAAAATGCCTATGGTGACCTCGACATCGAAAAAGGCTAAAGATAGAGTAGGTTGGATAACCTAGGATTCAGCTAACCCGCATCAAGGTGTTATCAACTCATATCTAGAGATGCTTATCGATTGTTGGCCAGCGGGAGTTCATGATATTTGGTTCACGTTGTTCATGTTTATGTTCGAACGATTGGCCATTTGTGTATTTCTTATGGTATATTTTATCTCGAGATATATGGCGCTCGGAAGGTGTTTTTGATCCGTGTTCATGGAGATTGGATTTTGGCTTGACTAAAGGGATCTCTACGGGAAATCCATTATGCAAACATTCTTTTTTCAATTTCAATTTTACCATATAATATGTTGTTGACTGTAATCAATGTAATCATTGTGGCTATGTTATATATTTATATTTTCCACCAGAGACATTTTCTATTATATCACCTTCAGTATTTATTAGATGGTGCTTCTTTATAAGGGATAATCGTTATGGGATTCCATTTGGTCACAAAAGTACCGTTATATGCTAGCTACATATTTCTTGAGTTTCTCATACCAGACTATTATCTAACTCTTGGTTCCTAAATTCCTCGCATACTCTGCTGAGTAGTATGAGAAAATAGGTTTACATTGATGTTCTTTGTAGTTTGAGAAGATGAGCTGGATGTTTCACTTACCATAGTATTCTTATTTTTGCCGCATTAGTTTATTGTACATTCCAACATTTGTGAGGATGTGTTGTTATAACTGTTCATGCTTATGATAGTACTTAGATTTTGTAACTCTAAAATTTCTATATTTGAGTAATCTTTTGTGCTGTTGTTTTGATATAATATGTTATCATTCCACCGTGCGATTTTAACATTATGTTCTCTTCTTTCTTATTTTATTTCTTTTTTCCTTTTCTTTTTTTGATTTTACTCTAAAAATTCAGCTTTCCAGCCCTTGGGTACTGAGCATGTGAATATCGTGGATGAATTAGTGTCGACACTCGGGGGTCGAAAAGTCGGATTGTTACACCTTGGCTGAAGGGGGAATCTTTAATTGACATTGTGGGTGGCAATATTTTACCCTAGTCAGTGGCCCCAACAAGCAAGTCCACATCTCCTTCTAGACAATACTCGAAGAAGAAACTTGCACTATTTGCCTAACTTTGTAGTTCACAAAATTCAGAATATTAAAATACACATTAATGCTTCTAAGAACTTTTGTTGTTGGCTACCTACCGCTAATTGGTTGTTTGATACTAGATTAGCGCGGGACCATGTCAAAACTTGATCAACAGAATTGGTGCAAGGCTATATAGGATTCAAAATGTGCTCTTAAAATATCCATAACTTCTCTATTGGCTACGCTTAATAAGCTAAATACTTAATATTAGGTTAGTAATTGGAACATCAACATAGATCAAACGTGTAATTTGTGTCCACCCAAAATGAAAATAGAGACCATTCATTTTTTAACTGCTGTTACACCAATTAGATTTGGAATACTATCGGGGAAAATTGGGTAAACAACATATATATAAAAATGATGTGATAATGGTCTTCGATTCGTGCCCTACCATACAGGGCTCCAATTTATAAAACATTTGATTAATATAGCTATAGCTACTCTGATATGGCACATTTGGTGTGAGCGGAACACAAGATTATTCAAAGGATTACATATGCCTAATAATATTATATCTATGCTTACAATACAGTATTGTAGAGAATTAATTATCCAAATCAATTTAAAACCAGAAGAAACCACTGGCACGTAGCTTATCTTTATAGAATTTGTTCTTCGAGTGGCACCAAACCTGTAAGGGTGGATGATCCTAGCTTGCATTCTTCTCGCGTTCCTTTATCATAACAAATGGTGTGGTTTATGGCTTTAAGTAGTTTGATTTCTTGGTGGTGTTCTTGCGGTCCCCATCGAGAGTTTTTTCAATTTAATGAAGTAGTTTAGTGAATGCAAGCTATTGTGAAATCTGTTAGGCATGTGGTCCTTTTTTTAATTATATTCTTGTTGTGGTTATTGTTTTGTTACTATTATACTAGATATAATTCTCGTATGGGTGGCCTTGAGAGACTTATATACTTTTAGTTTGCCTCCACCTATTTGATATATTGTATCTCTTTTTCTTCTTTTGGTTTTTGCTTTATTGTAAGTCAATGTATAGAAATAATATGTACTCTTTTTCATTGCAAGGTACCCACTTAGATTAGGTGGTTGCATGCTTCGATGTTGCATATTATGAAAGTATATAAATTTGTTTATAATAAAGTACCCTTTTAAAAAAATACTAATTAATTTATAACATTTATAATTTAATTAAATTAGATAGCAGTCAAGTATTCATCATTTCGATTGTGTAACACTTAGGTATAAATTCATTCAGTGATTAATATCAAACAACTCAAATATTAACGTTCATATGTCACCATAGCTAGTGGTGTAACATTATGATCAAATTTATTGCTTACACGGCTTTGGAAAATCCAATTTACTTATTTTAAGAGGTAGTCGATAGTGACAATTATTTACACCAATTCTCTTAATTAAATTATATCACGATATAACTTATGAAATTTGGTACTGTTCCAAACACAAAGTCTTTGGTTCAATAATAAAAATTATTATTAGAAAACTGCTCTAGATAAAGACTTTGATTTTGAGTTGACTATAGTTAACCATGATACTAACCCCATATAACTAAGGAGATGTGCTCCGCATTGAATAGTGTTTCACTTCCAATGATTCAATCC
The DNA here is from genome assembly GCA_030765085.1 of Allium cepa. Taxonomy (NCBI): domain Eukaryota; kingdom Viridiplantae; phylum Streptophyta; class Magnoliopsida; order Asparagales; family Amaryllidaceae; genus Allium; species Allium cepa. Next base: position 746,928,441 of record CM060931.1, on the reverse strand, counting down.
CGACCTAACTACAGTTGTTCAACTGATGTCATACCATTGTTTAACTATAACTAAAGTTGAAATTCAACATTATATTCAATGGTATTCTCAGATTGAGAGAAGTGTGTAATATTATCACTTCTATACTCTTTGTTTGATCTTAGTTATATAAAACAATAAAAAAGTATCGAGTGAGTAATTCCATAGTTATCCAATAAATATCTATATGAAATCATTTGGTGCTACCAACAACCATGAGTAATACACTGCTCAACATTCGGATAACGTTACGTACTCTTGTCTCAACTGATAAATCGATATCCAATCTCGATAAATCTTGGCTATGAATACTTAAAACGATATATTTTATTGATCATTATTATAAATTGTTCATTATTACTATACGTAGTGGGATCTCACGAATTCACTGGCTCACGCCCACCAACTCATTCTTTCATCACTTCTAAATGTTATGTACTTCCTTTTTATGGTTTGATTGATGATAAAGGGAAACATAGTTGGATCTCTTACGATAAAATTAGTCGACCAAAGAATGAAGTAGGTTCATGTATTGGATCATTTTGTAATATATGCAAAGCATACTCCCCGAAATTATTTGCTAGATTTTTTGCAAATTATTCACTCAATGCGAACTTCCTCTCTACTAGATGAAGACTAATTATTACCCAAAGATTCATAGGCACTCCTACTTATTCAAGTAAAACATGAAAAATGGTTGCAAAAAGTCAAACCAACCTTTGTTGGAATCATTTGTTCTCAACTTGATAATCGATGGCTAGACTGAATTTTTAGACTTAAAGACACGTTCAAATGCTTTTATTACTAACATTTCTCAAGAAAAAAATCCACAATTTCATTTCTCAACTATTTGGAACAAACGCATTCCACTAAAATTGTGTTTTTATGTGAATATTATCCCATGACGGCCTCTCACTTGACAACAACGTCCAAAAATTAAATATTGCCCTTGCATCAAAATGCAGATACAAAAGGAATGATATTGAATATAGACACCATCTTTTTGGACATGGCGATTGGGCTAAATTTATTTGGGATCACTTCAAGGTCTTTTGGAATTTATGCAGCTCGATTACTCTGTCTCCAATTCCACTGCCCCTATATGCCTAATTAAAACTCAGTCGTATATCATATACTTTAATTTATGAGTGGGTCCCACCATGTTATTAAAGTAAGCAGAGCATATAAACATTGATGGCTTTGATGAATTTGGCATAGAGGGACAACAAAAATGGAGATAGAGGAATTGAAGCAGCTTTTATGCGGCCTGGTTGATCCGTTAAATCACATCTTCTCGTTTGGTGGTCTCACATGAAGGTTGAAAACTCATCCACCTATTTTATCTAGCATTTAACACATATAATACATGTAACATCCCGCCTTTTCGCACGCTTTAAATCGACACACCTGCCAATTCAAACCATACGGAAGGGTGGATTGTTATGGGGTAAATAAAATAACAGGGAAAAAAAACAAAACAGAATCTCACAGCGGAAGGATAAAATATAATAATCAATATACAGTTCATAAAACTATTTACAAAACATTTGATCCTTCTTTATATAAGAAATATCAGAGTTCACATACCAATAAATATCAATACAGCGGAATACAGTATGCAGTGGAACCATATAATATATAATAATAAAAAAATCTTCGTCTTCGTCCTCCAGATCTAAAGTCTTCGAATCCTGAAATGCTCAGGCTGACCCAAGCGAATTGAAAAGACAGAACACTCGAGTCAGAACTAAAATATCTTGTGTGAGTTAAATTAACAGGAATAAATATGAGTGTAGTAACTTAAGAGATGCTCGGGATTCACATCTCCTAAGGATCCGTTAAACTATTTACTATGTAGTAATATTTCGCTATTATAACAATGTCTATAGTAAAATAAACTTACTTTTAAATAGCGTTAAGGAGTTACCCAATCTCCCCTTAACACAATAATAGTCCCAATAGTCCATCCAGTATCAGCGCATCTCCAGATCGGTAGACTACCCTAAATACTCCACGGACTACGGAAGAAAATCAAACTCGTACAAGGGGCGATAGGGTAGGTGACATGGCACAACTAGGCAATGCCATGGTAGATATACAAATTACGCATCTGGGCAGGTGGTAACACGTAGCCGCAGATACCGTGCGCCTGGAGCCACACCCCCAAAAGAAAATCAAAAGTGGCCACCAAGTTAATCCAAAAGTCAAAGTATAAATCGAAGGGATGTGTCCGATCAAAGGTGCTACCTCAATTGGCCTGAGAATCACTCATGTTTTAGCCACCTTATGCCAACTCACAGGAGTTGGGTCCACGTATTTACCTAAAAGGAAACGCCACCACCATCCTACTTCATTCTAGAATCTCCACCGCGTACACAGTTGTTAAAGTGGTTTTCGCAGTTGGCAGAGAGTATGACAACTTCCGATCCCGGTCTCTTTAACAACCAAACGTTATTATAACACCGCGGTCTTTTCAAAATAGTTTATACTTTAAAAGCCAGAATAAAATATCCATTATAAAACCATATAAATACGATATCATTCCTATTTTAAAACCCAAATCAATATGATATCATGTTTATTTCAAATATATCGTTCCCAAAAATCATAGTACTTTCAAAAATATATGTACCTTAAACCCATAGCTTTGAAACATAATTTTCAATACTTAAATGCTTTAAATATAAATTACTTTGTAAAGTAAGTTAGCTTTCTAATTTCTCAAATCAATTCCAAATACAGATTTGAATTCCCAAATAAACCATTTAAATTTCCATATGTTTCAAACTTTCAATGCCCTATTATTTAGTTTTGAAATATTTGCACAATAAATTCATAATCATTTAAATAAACTCAAATTTCCATTGACTAAAATTTCCTTCAATTTATTCATACCAGAAATATTCATTTAATTCAATCTTGGAAAATCCAGTTATAAATATCATATCTTTTAAAATTTCAAGTTTAATACAATTACATAAACTTATGGAGTTAAATTCTTAAATAACTCTCAATTTCAAATAAATCTCCAATTTACCTTCAAATCCAAATCTATTTTAAATCTTCATAACTTTTATATTAAAGTATGATTTATTCATTTAACCATATTCGTTTAAATAAATATCAACTCCATTATTAAACTATTTGTTATTTACCAAATTCATATATAGTTAAAGACATGAATTTAACTATATACATAAAAGTAATATTTGTATGATCTCAAAATCAATATTCATTTAACCATATTATGTAAAATAATCAAACCTTAATATTGGGCCTATGTTATATTTCAAAACATATTTATATATAGCTAAAATCAAAGTGTAAATTTGACGTTTATATAACATCAGATCAATATTTATATAACCCGTATATTCCTTTACAAAACCATAAAAATCATCTTCAAAATATTTTATATAGATACTGAGGTGTCTGTATTAAATTTTCTATCCTATGGTCAAGTGAAACGGATATTTATCATTTCAATCCGCAATTTGAAAATAAAAAATACGGTTATATATCATTTCAAACCGCAATCCCGAATGAGATGAAAATGCATAATAACTTGCAGTTTATAACAATATAAAATACAGCATCCATTCATCCAATACCAACCATCAACCATTTATTAAAATCATCATCCAATTTAAATAAAACATCGATATAGAGCATATAAGACATAACAGGTATCAACGAACAATTTATATTCAAAAATAAATTAATAACTGTTTAACTGGCAATTTATATGCAATAATAAATAAATTTAACTAGAAATTTTTATGCAATACTAAATAAATTTAACTGTCAATTTATATGCAAAAATAAAAATTAAATAACAATTTAACTGAGATGATGATTAAATATATGTCAAACAGCTATAAATAAATTTCAAATCACATCATAAATAAATTTAACAAACATAAGAAATTTTAGAAGTTGTGAGTGGGTTAAAAAACTCACCTTTTGAATTTAAATCGAATTTAAATTTCAATTTAAACCCAAAGTTTTGACAGTCTCCAAATCCGTCCAAACTAGCGTCAAAGTGTTTGGAATTCAGATACGATCCTAACAAAAAAATCGCGCGTGAATTGGATATCGTACGTAAAATTTATGAGTTAAAACGATTGAAATCCAAATTAAAAAAAACAAAGCAAACCTAAGTAAAATCCCCATGTCATCTCCATTCAGCGTGAAACCCTACTACTTGTATTCGATCGCCACTACAGTATGCCGCCTTCGTTCGAACCGTTGACCAACGAAACACAATGCCGCCGACCACCAGAAGCCCTCCGACCACCTGCACCTGATCGCCCCCGCTAAGGCGCATCTGGACGCGGCCTCGCATTCTCCTCCGGTCGACGAACATCACCGCGTCACCTTGCCAATTCGACGCCCAAATTGAAAAATCGCCGACGATCTAACCATCGAAACACAGAACGAACACCACTGATGCGAAACGTACGAGCCCCTCTACAGAACCCATAAATGATTCGCCGATCTGACGACGTTCATCGACGCGCGATGAACGGCCTAAAATAAACGATAAATTTCTGAACAACCGATGATTCGAACAGAAAAACGAATTTCGGATCTGTTATTCGTACATCGAGAGCTTCAACATATATTTTTTCTGAATTCTTCTGAGAAGGTTGAATTTTATGGTTTGGATTTGATTTGCAATTGGATCTGGAAATATAGAATTTTGTATGACATTGAGGAAGAGAAGGAATAGAATGAATTTATGTATTGACAAATGAGAATTAGGGAGGCTAGAGTTTATAGCAGGATATTTATAGAGAAAGTTGGAAAAGAATAAATGGATCGGGTTGAATACGCGCTAACGACAAAGTGGTCCAAAAAGCCCGTTCTGACCCCGGAATGAAATTGGATAAACTCATATATCAAATTAGGTGTAAACGTAATGGAAAAGGTTTCACGTCCAAATTCCACCGTATGAAGAAGTTACGCTAAAATCAATATTTTCAAATTAATTTCAATTAAATCGATTTCAAGGCGTTTCGCGTTCGTACGATCAAACGACAAGTCCGATCGCTACGAAACATGAAACCCTACAATAATTCACCGATACGGATCCGATGAAACTAGTTTCGTCGAAATCCGAGTTAGTGGCCAAAATGGCTATTTTTATATTAATTAAATAAATAAAATTTAGTCAATTTAATCAATTTTTTCAATTTAAATTCGATAATTACCAATTCTTATCATTATATATTTTTCAAATATTTACAATGATTTAAACCAAATTTAAATGTCAATTTAGAGAAGATTAATTTATAAACTTCAATATAAATCCTCAACTTCATTAAATTCAAAATTATAAATAAAATTTCCAATAATTCTATTAAATTCCCTTTTCATTTTATTATTTAGTTCATTGTTATCAAAAGGGTGCAATTTACATTGGTTCACGATTGTTTACATTTATTTTCTTAGATTTCGTCTACATTCCCTTTTAGGCAATATTTTAAATATTAAATTTTCATTTAATTGCAATAAATCATACTATCGTAATTAAATTCAATCAAATAAATAAATGTTGATTCCCATTCTTATTATTCAAACAATCATTATCTTATATTTAATATTTGTTTGCGTTTTATTACATTTATACTTCTATATACATCTTAGATTTGTATAAATGGTTAAAATGTGAAATCTTGCCTATTTCACATATTAATTAAGGTTTTAAAACCAATTAATAAAGTTTCCTTAGTCCAATCCTTTTAACCCAATCAATTATTATCCAATAAACAAGGATAACATTTGTTTACCTTAATTTATACTACTATACCTTTAATTAGATTAATTTCTATTGATTACCCATTTTAATTTATTAAACTCCATTATCGTTAAATTACATTTAAGTTATCACTAACGGACAAGTGTTGAAATTGATTACATACACCATCCTTATCCTATTATCGATTGGATGAATTTTCATTGATTCGTAGCTATTTCATTAATATCCACAAATTCCATGCACATTTCTGTTAATGTAAAATTTAATATTAAATTCCACTTATTTGCAATTAATTCACTTATTGAATTTTAACTTTCAAATAAATTAATAAATCTTGATTTTCACTCCTAAAATCCACCACTTGTAATATTATAAATGAAATTAACATTGGTTACATCTTATGGAAATATACAAATCTTAAATGACTAATCAAGTTATCCTAACTGTACAATTAGATCAATTAACTGCAATTGATTTCACATTAAATTTTATAAATTATCAATTGAGATTTTAACAAATCCGTTACTTGGTCTAATACCTTGGTATTCAATAAATTGACATTTATGGATGAAATTAACATCGACTTATATTACATTTCATTAATGCATGCTTCATTCCATACTATTTAATTATATATGCCAAATATGTACACTAATTACTATTTATATTCTTAATTAATTTACTTTCTTGGTTTCATACTTAATAAGTTTTCACTTCCAACAATATTATAATTACCTACAGGACATTGATCTTTATTTCAAGAATTCATTAATTAATCCACTAAATGCATTTGTCTTCTTATATTCAATTTATTACCATTTTAAGTACGTTTACTATCAACAACATTCATTATAATTACTTATTTACAATTATTGCATTGGTTTATTCGACAGTTACTTTTATTTACTCCTTTTCTATTTTAAACCAAATGTAACACATTTCACTATTCATTATTGGGATTTCACTTCAATTGTCAAAAATAAATTTTTATTTCTTCCTAAATTAAGTCACAAAATCTCATTAATTTACCCAATTTTATTTACCAGAATTTACGGGTCGTTACACTCTCCCCCACTCAAAACTTTTCGTCCCCGAAATGTAAAAAAATAGAAAAGAAGAATTAAGAAATCAATATACCTTATTTAAAATATTAAATTTATAAACAAATAAATTTACAAAATTAATTAATTTAAATAAAATATATCGATTTATAACCATTAAATCTTTTTATACTCAATTTAATAAAGTTTGGAAAACATTTTCAAAAATTTCTAAGTCCAAAATTTACGGAAAATTTTGGCAGAGTCTCCTTTGTACGGAGAGGCTTGGGAGAAAATATAATATCAAAAATACAATATACAACTTATATTTTTCAAAATAATATATATCCCAACTCGGAAAACAAGATAATAGCGTTATAAACCATAATCCGAAAGCATACCTATTTGTCGGGCAATTTACGCTTATTTTATGAAACCAAAACCAGTAGCAAATGCTTCCATTACATGCATTTCACTTATATATTCTGAAAAGAATCAATAATTATATAAAATGAAATATTTAGGTTGTTTTCAACCACCAACAAACAATCAATACATACAACAATCACTTGCAACCAGGTATACAACCATCACATACAAATCAATACAATCAAACATTCATTCATATGAAACAAACAAATAGTTGTTCGGGTTCAAAACTTTATATTCTACAGAAGGAAAATAAACTACTAAGCATAACTTTCACTGAACAGTCTTAGGTGAAGCTAAATAGATTATTCATTCCTTTAAACAAATTTAAAGTATCCTTACCCAACCTATAAACCAAAACAAACAACAATTTCCACAACAAATCAAATTTACTTATTATAATTTCATTTCATACATTTGTTGTTTGATCCCTTTTCATTTATATAATGGTTTATCCTTTTTTATTTTCATTTATTTCTTACAGTTCCATTTATTTATTTATTTGCATTTCATGCATTCATTCTGAATTTTGTTTACTTAGCATCTCAATGCATTGCTTTAATCTATAATCATATATTTAATGCATCCATCTTTTCTACTTATTTTATTTATAATAGCTTCAACCGTTTACTTAAGTTTATTATCATTTTCAGTATTCATATTTTATTCTTATTTTATTCACAAGTAACTTCGACTTATCTACTTAAGTTTATAATTACTTACTTTCTACCATATTTTTATTATAGTACATTTCAAGTTCATAACCCCTATAACACAAATTTCTTATTTACTAAAGAAATTCATTGAACGCTTTCATTATTTCTAATTTACTTGTATAATATTCTATTACAATTTCTTATTAAACATTTCAACTTTTCATATCTTTTAGTAACTTATATATGCCTTTAAGAATGTAATTGAAAATCATACAAGTTTATCTTATTTCTTTTAAAATTTATTCAATGTTCAATAATTATTCTTTGTTTCATAGGTTACAGTTTCAAATTACCTTTAATTTCATTCATAACTTAGCATTAAATTCCTTATTTTAATCGGTTACATTCTATTTCACTATAATAACGGAAACTATTAATAAATCGGAAACTTAAGAATTAAATACCGGGTTAATTTCAAATCATTTTAAAATAATAGATAAATGTATATACTTATGCTTTATATATCCAATTATATTTAAAATAATTTAAAATTTATATTTGTTTATCAAAATAAATCTACAGTAAAACTACTACAGTGGCCTCCCCACTTCGAAACTCGAAAATGAATGCCGATGATGCATGCACTCATCACCGAAATTATTTTCCAGCGACAGAGAGGGGAGTACAAAACTTATTTCCTTTCAAAATTTCTTTTAAAACAATTCTTTCAAACCATATTGAAATATTCATATCAGAAAATACTTATAAACAATACTATTATATTACAAAATTATTCGAAAGAAATTTTCAAAAAATCCCGGAACTAAAGCTTTAAGTTTCCAATTTCATTTATCTTATTTTCAATATTACTTCAACTATTAATTATAATTTTATTACCTAACAACCAATATATTGCAACCAAATATATATATCATTTAAAAATTTATTTTATATATAGAAAATATAATAGGCAAAATTATTTCATTTACCTATACTAAAAACAATATTATATCGGTCTGTCCTATTAAGTGTTTAGAAACTCCTATTGATGTCATAGCGTCCCATGCATCAACCAGAATTTATAAATACAAAACAGAACAAATTGACACAATATTAAAACTTTAATATAACACTAACAAATACGCTCTCTCATATATACACTCAGTGACTCCCATAGGGTATTACTACCCTATTACTAAAGAGTCAAGCCCCACAAAGCTAAGGTTTATCGCTAAACCAAAGCTCTGATACCAGATTCTAACATCCCGCCTTTTCACATGCTTTAAATCGACACACATGCTAATTCAAACCATACGGAAGGGCAGATTGTTATGGGGTAAATAAAAAAACAGAGAAGAAAAAAACAAAACAGAATCTCACAGCGGAAGGATAAAATATAATAATCAATATACAGTTCATAAAACTGTTTACAAAAGATTTGATTCTTCTTTATACAATAAATATCAAAGTTCACATACCAATAAATATCAATGCAGCGGAATACAGTGTGCAGTGGAACCATATAATATATAATAATAATAAAAATCTTCGTCTTCGTCCTCTGGATCTAAAGTCTTCGAATCCTGAAATGCTCAGGCTAACCTGAGCGAATTGAAAAGACAAAACACTCGAGTCATAACTAAAATATCTTATGTGAGTTAAATTAACAGGAATAAATATGAGTGCAGTAACTTAAGAGATGCTCGGGATTCACATCTCCTAAGGATCCGTTAAACTATTTGCTATGTAGTAATATTTCGCTATTATAACAATGTCTATAGTAAAATAAACTTACTTTGAAATAGCGTTAAGGAGTTACCCAATCTCCCCCTTAAAACAATAATAGTCCCAGTAGTCCATCCAGTATCAGCGCATCTCCAGATCGGGAGACTACCCCAAATACTCCATGGACTACGAGAGAAAACCAAACTCGTACAAGGCGCGATAAGGTAGGTGACACGGCACAACTAGGCAATGCCATGGTAGATATACAAATTACGCATCTGGGCTGGTGGTAACGTGTAGCCGTAGCTACCGCCAATCTCGAGCCACACCCCCAAAAGAAAATCAAAAGTGGCCACCGAATCAATCCAAAAGTCAAAGTATAAATCGAAGGGATGTGTCCGATCAAAGGTGCTACCGCAACTGGCCCGAGAATCGCTCCTGTTTTAGCCACCTTATGCCAACTTACGGGAGTTGGGTCCATGTATTTACCTCAAAGGAAACACCACCACCATCCTACTTCATTCTGGAATCTCCACCGCGTACACGGTTGTTAAAGTGGTTTTCGGAGTTGGCAGAGAGTATGACAACTTCCGATCCCGGTCTCTTTAATAACCAAACGTTATTATAACACCGCGGTCTTTTCAAAATAGTTTATACTTTAAAATCCAGAATAAAATATCCATTATAAAACCATATAAATACGATATTGTTTCTATTTTAAAACCCAAATCAATATGATATCATGTATATTTCAAATATATCTTTCTCAAAAATCATAGTACTTTCATAAATATATATACCTTAAACCCATAGCTTCGAAACATAATTTTCAATACTTAAATGGTTTAAATATAAAATACTTTATAAAGTAAATTAGCTTTTTAATTTCTCAAATCAATTCCAAATATAGATTTTAATTCCCAAATAAACCATTTAAATTTCCATATGTTTCAAACTTTCAATGTCCTATTATTTAGTTTTGAAATATTTTCACAATAAATTCATAATCATTTAAATGAACTCAAATTTCCAATAACTAAAATTTCCTTCAATTTATTCATACCAGAAATATTAAATTTAATTCAATCTTGGAAAATCCAGATATAAATATCATATCTTTTAAAATTTTAAGTTTAATACAATTACATCAACTTATGGAGTTAAATTCTTAAATACCTCTCAATTTCAAATAAATCTCCAATTTACCTTCAAATCCAAATTTATTTTAAATCTTTATAACTTTTATATTAAAGTATGATTTAATCACTTAACCATATTTATTTAAATAAAAATCAACTCCATTATTAAACTATTTGTTATTTACCAAATTCATACATAGTTAAAGACATGAATTTAACTATATATATAAAAGTAATATTTATATGATCTCAAAATCAATATTCATTTAACCATATTATATAAAATAATCAAACTTTAATATTGGGCTTATGTTACATTTCAAAGCATATTTATATATAGCTAAAATCAAAGTGTAAATTTGACGTTTATATAACATCAGAATCAATATTTATATAACCCGTATATTCCTTTACAAAACCATATAAATCATTTTCAAAATATTTTATATAGATACCGCGGTGTCTGTATAAAATTTTCTATCATATGGTCAAGTGATACAGATATTTATCATTTCAATCCGTAATTTGGAAATAAAAATTACGGTTATATATCATTTCAAACCGCAATCCCGAATGAGATGAAAATGCATAATAACTTGTAGTTTATAACAATATAAAATACAACATCCATTCATCCAATATCAACCATCAACCATTTATTAAAGTCATCATCCAATTTAAATAAAACATCGATATAGAGCATATAAAATATAACAAGTATCATCGAATAATTTATATTCAAAAATAAATTAATAACTGTTTAACTGGCAATTTATATGCAATAATAAATAAATTTAACTAGCAATTTATATGCAATACTAAATAAATTTAATTGTCAATTTATATGCAAAAATAAAAATTAAATAACAATTTTATTTGAATAAAAGCAATTTAACTGAGATGATGATTAAATATATGTCAAACAGCTATAAATAAATTTCAAATCACATCATAAATAAATTTAACAAACATAAGAAATTTTAGAAGTTGTGAGTGTGTTAAAACACTCACCTTTTGAATTTAAATTTCAATTTAAACCCAAAATTTTGACAGTCTCCAAATCCATCCAAACCAGCGTCAAAGTATTTGGAATTCCGATACGATCCTAATAAAAAAAATCGCGCGTGAATTGTATATCGTATGTAAAATTTATGAGTTAAAACGATTGAAATCCAAAATTAAAAAAAAAAAAACAAAGCAAACCTAAGTAAAATCGCCACGTCGTCTCAATTCAGCGTGAAACCCTACTGCTTGTATTCAATCGCAACTACAGTATGCCGCCTTCGTTCGAACCGTTGACCAACAAAACACAACGCCGCCGACCACCTGCACCTGATCGCCCCCGGCGAGGCGCATCTTGACGCGGCCTCGCCGTCTCCTCCGATCGACGAACATCATCGCGCCACCTTGCCAATTCGACGCCCAAAGTGAAAATCGCCGACGATCTAACCATTGAAACACAGAACGAACAACACCGGTGCGAAACGTACGAGCCCCTCTATAGAATCCATAAATGATTCGCCGATCTGACGACGTTCATCGACACGCGATGAACGGCCGAGAATAAACGATCCATTTCTGAACAACCGGTGATTTGAATAGAAAAACGAATTTCGGATCTGTGATTCGTACATCGAGAGCTTCAACATATATTTTTTCTGAATTTTTCGTAGAAGGTTGAATTTTATGCTTTGGATTTGATTTGCAATTGGATCTGGAAATATAGAATTTTGGGTGACATTGAGGATGAGGAGGACTAAAATGAATTTAGGTATAGACAAATGAGAATTAGAGAGGATAGGGTTTATAGCAGGATATTTATAGAGAAAGTTAGAATAGAATAAATGGATCGGGTTGAATACGCGCTAACGACAAAGTGGCCCAAAAAGCCCGTTCTGACCCCCGAACGAAATTTGGTAAACCCATATATCAAAATAGGTGTAAACGCAATGGAAAAGGTTTCACGTCCAAATTCCATCGTATGAAAAAGTTATGCTAAAATCAATATTTTCAAATTGATTTCAATTAAATCGATTTCAAGGCGTTTCGCGTTCGTACGATCAAACGACAAGTCCGATCGCTTTGAAACTTGAAACCCTACAATAATTCACCGATACGGATCCGATGAAACTAGTTTCGTCGAAATCCGAGTCAGTGGCCAAAATGACTATTTTTATATTAATTAAATAAATAAAATTTAGTCAATTTAATCAATTTTTTCAATTTAAATTCGATAATTACCAATTCTTATCATTTTATATTTTCCAAACATTTACAATGATTTAAACCAAATTTAAATGTAAATTTAGAGAAGATTAATTTATAAATTTCAATATAAATCCTCAACTTCATTAAATTCAAAATTATAAATAAAATTTCCAATAATTCTATTAAACTCCCTTTTCATTTTATTATTTAGTTCATTGTTATCAAAAGGGTGCAATTTACATTGGTTCACGATTGTTTACATTTATTTTCTTAGATTTCATCTACATTCCCTTTTAGGCAATATTTTAAATATTAAATTTTCATTTAATTGCAATAAATCATACTATCGTAATTAAATTCAATTAAATAAATAAATATTGATTCCCATTCTTATTATTCAAACAATCATTATCTTATATTTAACATTTGTTTACGTTTCATTACATTGATACTTCTATATACATCTTAGATTTGTATAAATGGTTAAAATGTGAAATCTTGCCTATTTCACATATTAATTAAGGTTTTAAAACCAATTAATAAAGTTTCCTTTGTCCAATCCTTTTTACCCAATCAATTATTATCCAATAAACAAGGATAACATTTGTTTACCCTAATTTATACTACTATAACCTTTAATTAGATTAATTTCTATTGATTACCCATTTTAATTTATTATACTCCATTATCGTTAAATTACATTTAAGTTATCACTAACGGACAAGTGTTGAAATTGATTTCATACACCGTCCTTATCCTATTATCAATTGGATGAATTTTCATTGATTCGTAGCTATTTCATTAACGTCCACAAATTCCATCCACATTTCTATTAATGTAACATTTAATATTAAATTCCACTTATTTGCAATTAATTCACTTATTGAATTTTAACTTTCAAATAAATTAATAAATCTTGATTTTCACTCCTAAAATCCACCACTTGTCATATTATAAATGAAATTAACATTGGTTACATCTTATGCAAATATACAAATCTTAAATGACAAATCAATTTATCCCAACTGTACAATTAGATCAATTAACGGCAATTGATTTCACATTAAATTTTATAAATTATCAATTGAGAGTTTAACAATTTCGTTACTTTATCTAAAACCTTGCTATTCAATAAATTGACATTTATGGATGAAATTAACATCGGCTTATATTACATTTCATTAATGCATGCTTCATTCCGTACTATTTAATTATATATGCCAAATATGTACACTAATTACTAGTTATATTCTTAATTAATTTACTTTCTTGGTTTCATATTTAATAAGTTTTCACTTCCAACAATATTATAATTACCTACAGGACATTGATCTTTATTTCATGAATTCATTAATTAATCCACTAAATGCCTTTGTTTTCTTATATTCAATTATTACCATTTTAAGTACGTTTATTATCAACAACATTCATTATAATTACTTATTTACAATTATTGCATTGGTTTATTCGACGGTTACTTTTATTTACTCCTTTTCTTTTTTAAACCAAATGTAACACATTTCACTATTCATTATTGGGATTTTACTTCAATTTTCAAAACTAAATTTTTATTTCTTCCTAAATTAAATCACAAAATCTCATTAATTTACCCAATATTATTTACCAGAATTTACAGGTCGTTACAATATAACATTTTCTTTTCCTTTTTTTTCTTCGTTTTATTTTCTTTGCTTCTAAGCAAATTTTTCTGGCTGCTTTTTATATCATTTCATTTTTATTTCCTTCTAAAAGCTTTAGCTGTTTTATACAGACAAACCATTTTTATAATATTTTGAAATTTAGTTTGACTAAAAATTCAAATATGATGTGGATCAACATGTTATAGCCAAGAAGGAACATTTTCCCAATCCCGTCTTAAAAATAAAATGAAATAAAATAAATGATTAGGAAGCTCAATTACAAATTATTTTGAAGCTTAAGAGAGTACAAAAGTCGTTGAGTATTTTTGCTCTGCATTATTTCTGCACTATGTTAAATCAACGAATTCACCAGCAAAATGATTACTGAGTTGTGATGCGAAACAAGTTACAAATGATGATGGTATGATTGGCTTTAATATTACATTTAGTTTTCAGTATGTCTTATCCGTTAATAAGAAAATAAAATTAAATAAACAAAACAAAGAATGGAAGGAAGAAAGAAATCCTATTGATATATTGTACAATCTTCAGTTGAACAGTTGCCTACAAACTACATATATATCTTTTTCATCACAAGAAAATAGCTGTTAACCGGAACATGAATTTCACTTACACAAGTCACTGCAGCTTATTAGAAGAAAGACAAACCCCAAGCAAAAGAAATTACTTCTTCCCCTTCTTCTTCTCCAAAAAGAAGAAGAAAAACAATGAAACAATGGAAAACGCAGAGAAGATGCCTGCAGCAATGTCAAGAGAAGCATGCCTTCCCGTAATACTAGTTATCAAAAACAAGTTGGTCGTTTTCTGCATATTAGTAGTCTGTCCATAACCAACCTCATTCTCACCAGAATCAAGAATGTATGCCCTCACAAAATATGTAGCACTTGGTACATCTTTCTTCACCATGTATTCATATGTTGTTTTGGACTTTGCAGAGAAGGCCTTTGTTGTGATTTCAAATTGACAAGTCTTGTCCTTTTTAAGATCATCAACTGTCTTTCTCCATCCTCGGTCTTTCTGGCTGACTGGTGCATAGCACAGATATAATTTAACATTTTTGAAATTGGCATCACCACTGTTTCCAATGGTTTGGTTCCACTCCCATGAAACTGTGAACTTATCTTCTCCTGCCTTCAAATCTACAAGTCAAAATTGATAATAACATCTTTAGTTTTGATTTTTAAACCTGTCCCGGTTGCATATATGCCTAAAGTATATACAGAATTTTTTTAAATAGCATTTACAGTAAACGATATCATTGATTTTGATAGCTTATGTGCATAAATAATGTGCAAGAAACATGAGGTGAACAAAATAAGATATTGTACTTTTTCCTTGTAGAGGTGAGGTTGTAACTATGAGATTTCTCCTGAGTTTGGTGAATTCAACCCCTTCTACAACGACGACGACGAATGCAAGTAGAAGGATTAGAGATTTTAAGAAACTAGCAGCCATTTCTTCCTTGTTTTCTTCTTTAAAGTACCAAGTTTTATTTCTGTTTCTTGTTGTGCTTGTTGGGTTGTAAGAGATAGCTGCTAACTCTTATTTATACCAAGTTATTAAGACCAACCTATAACTATGATGAACAACCAACCAGTCTGTAAAACTGTAGGCGAAATATCAAATAATGTATAATGGAAAAAATGAAACCCTTGGCTCATCTATTATTGTATAATGGGAGGTTTTGTAAACCAAATATGCGGAATTGAAGTTGGCGAAATGTCTCCACGAAACGAACAAAGGGCAATTTAAGAAAGAATTGGGTTGACATACCAGAGAGATTTGCTTAGTTATTATATTAAATTCCGCTACTTGTGGTATTTAATAACATTGTTAACTAGTGATTGAATGTTGCTTAATAACTTATCAAAGAGTCACTTTCAATATATATATATATATATATATATATATATATATATATATATATATATATATATATATATATATATATATATATATATCAAAGAGCGAACTGTCTAATTATTCTGAATTTGTGAGTTGAAGAATAAGATAAGGCCATTTGTACAAAACTAGAAGAAGTAGCGTGCCTGAATAAATATAAGTTCATGCATCAATTATCTGACAAGTTTCTGGGAATTAAAGTTTCGTAAACGAGCTTTATATTATAATTTTAAGCGAAAATAAAATGTCATAGAATATTCAAATTAAAACTGCCAAAACTAAAGACCTAAATATTCAAGACGGCCAAAACTAAGCACTCTAAAATAATTTATCAACAAGTAACTGATCATTGATCTTAAATGTTAAGACTTTAACTTGAGTTGGTTCAAAAACCGTATGTTCGGTCCACTAGGCAAATATTAGAGCCATCATTGTAAAAAAAGTTGATAATGTTTGTATGTTAAGCTGAAGTACTAACTCTGCAACAAATTAGATTACCAAGCATAAACAACGGACGTAATTGGGATCACAAAATCATCTCTTATTACATAAGAAGACGTAATTTTGTTTTTGTACTTCTGTGGACTACCAAGAATTTAGTATACGGTTAATAATCAGTGCTGTCCAATTGAGAGTAACACAAACAACCTAGTCAAACCATTAACCAACTATTAATAATACTATTTTTGGTTTTGGTTCTATTGTGTGTGTATATAACATGTTTTGATAACATTATACTTACAAATAGAAATTCTTAGGATAAGGCATGTAATCCATCGTGGTCACAAAAGAGTAGGCAAGCACGAATGTTGCATGACATTAATTATTATTATTATTATTATTTTGTTAAATATTTCTGTTCATTTGATATCTTTAGAACGAGATATCGATATATCGACAAAATTAATGTACATAATGTTATCCATACAATGAATAGTGATCCGCTCATGATTGTTAAGGCAGCAGCAAAGTTATGTATGTATAGTCGATTGTGATGATTACATAATGTAACAATTAGAATAATTTATAAGTTATTGTATCTGAGCCAAATGGAAGATATGTCGCATGTGACAAAGTGCGATTGTTTTCTGATTTGAGAGTATAGTGGATCCTATGTGTGTAAAACTTAGTTTCGGTATAGTCAAGCAAATGGCAATGGTTCACGATACAACCATTGTTGGATATATGTTGAAACAAGCGCATAAAACACTGCTCTTGAAATGGTTTGTCATGTTTGAAAAACAACCTTAATTTCACCAGTTGGAAGTTCAAAGAAAGTCATAAGCTTCAGCTAAATGATAATGTAACATTGCTAGAACAACACTACATAGTGGCGGAAGCCGTCGACGACAATTTCTGACAGTTACCGAAAGCTGACGATCTCCATTGCATTTTCGTAATAAAATATAGCGGCTGTCGCAAGCCATCGAAACCCGGCGTAAATTTGCCGTCGATCGGCGGCCATCGAGCCGTCGAAAAAAAAAGTGTATACAGGCTCTAGGTCGAGAGCCATCTTCATTATCCTCTTTCCCCCAAAATCAACCAAATCCCTAACTCCACAATCTCCTCCCCATTGTCAACTAGCCCCGACGCCTCCCCGATCATCTCCAACAGTCGTACTCTCCACCCTTGACATGCCTAGGCCCTTCATCAATCTCCAATTGGGTTTTATTCCTAAACGCAAACTAAATTTGATTTGTTAAATTAGGTTTAATTTGTAGTTGTGTAATACCATATTGATTGTTTGTTATACCCTAGTGAATGGTAATTAGATTGTATTATAATTGTTTATCATTTAAATATTGGAAAAAAAATTTGTTTAGTGTATATGTACGTTAATTGGTGTATACGTATTGATTAATTAGTGCATACGCGGATTAGGCTAGTTTTCATTAATTAAAGTTGATGCTCAGGATTCAGTGTATGCGTTTTTCAGATGACGAATAAGACGATTTAGTATATGTGTTTCTTAGAATGTAAATAAATTATTATAAAAATTGTTATATCGTATGCTTTACTTTTTATAAATCGCTTAGAGAGTTTTGACGCCATTTGACAAATATTGTAAATGATCGTTGTATGGATATTCATTTTTATCACAAAATGGACATTCATATTCATCTGATACAATATTTGTCGATTTTGTCCATGTATTAGACAAGTTACAAACATAATAAGTAATTATATTTTGCAAATTATTTTATTTTAAACGGTTCACAAAATTTTGACAATACTTTCTTTTTATTTCCCGTGTACACGCATATGTGTACCATACAGGAAACAAAGGAAAAGTACTGCCGAAATTTTGTTTAATCGGTTAAAATGAAATGATTTACAAAATATAATTACTACTACCGTCGTTGCCGTCGAAAATAGATGACAGCCGTGTTCTTTATACCAACGACATTTCCGACGGCTTCCAACGACTTGGATGTAACGACCCAGAATTTCTGTCATTTGAAATTCGTATATTTAAATTGATTTTTAATATTAACAAGTAAAATTTGTAAGTCCAATAAATTTTTTTCGAATATCTAGATTTAATTGGATAATTAAATCAATAATTTAATATTTGAAATTACAGAAATAATTGGAATTTAGTTTAATGTGATTAAAATTAATTTGTAAAGTTGTATTATATCATATTGGAGTTAGAATGATGTTATAGAACTTTTAAAATTGAATTAAAAGTTAATTTGTGGAAATTGAATATTTTAATATTTAATTGACGAGTAAAAATAGTCATTTTTCATACAGTCTCGGATTCTGACGAAACTAGTTTCATCGGATCTGTAATGTTATATTTTTGCAAGATTTCAAATTTCGTGTCAATCGGATTTACGGTTTGTCCGGGGCAAGCCAAAACGTATAGAAATTAGTTTAACCGATTTGATTTAAATTTAATCGTTTATTTCCGTAACTCACACATATGATCGAGTTGACTCTCGATACCTATTCCATTGTGTCCGAAACGCGGGTTTAAATCCTAGAAACGTTAGCCGGCACGCTTCGTTTGGAGTTCGAAAAATCTCAGATGAATAGTGTTTCGTCAAATTTTCTATAAAAGGATCTTATTTCTTTTATTTTGCAAAACCTAACAAGAACTAGGGTTTCAAGCAGCAGCCACCGGCCTCAGAATTAATGGCCAAAAACATTCGAATTTCATCCCTTTTCTCTTATAATCCACGCATCAATTCAAGAAGTTTTCAACTACAAAATCAAAGAGGGCATCGAGATCTATAATGTCAACGGCTATGATTGGATTTCGCGCCACGAATCAGCGGCAATTGGTGATCAAAGGCGTGCGTTCAAGCTCGAATTACGAGGCAAGGAGACAGCTGAGTGGGGCCGGCCTCTGGCCGTTGGGGTGTCGCGCGAAGCTCTTTGAAATGGCAGGCTCTGATCATCGTCTAGATCGTTGATGTTGGAGCTAGAATTGGTCAAAGTTTCGAGCTTTTGGGTTTGTTCGGCCTGACATTGTCGCATTGGGGAAGATAGGCACGGGCGGCCAGATTTCATCGAGCTGGAACGAACGGCTATGATAGTAGGGTTTCAAAAATGTAAATAAAATTGAAATTAATTTATATATTAAATCATGTGATGTTTAAAACACTATAACTTTTTGGTACGAGGTAGAAAATTGACGAAACGACTTGCGTTGGGTTCGTATTGACGAGCACTACGAAATGGAGCTGGATTGGAGTTGATTGGAGCTAGTGAAATTTTGGGTAAAATTAAACGCGCGTTTAATTTTATTCGGAATAGAACACTAAAACGGTTATTGGAAGCAAGGTGAGAACTTCTCACTCAGTCGAATTTGTTTTGATTTAAACTTTAAATAGTTAGATTTAAAATTGCTTGATTGTGTTGATTGTATGCTTTGTGATAAATTGCTATCTGTTATATTGGAAATAGACCCTATACGCCGCATATTAAGCGAAGGTTATTATATTAAACACATATACCGCGATATTCCACCTTGAAGTGAAATTGGTATTATATATGTACTTGGAGTTGATTTCCCGCATTATATAGCGGATGAGACCCTATTGCACCGCATAATAGCGGATTATATTTTATATAAACCCACGTACTGCGATATCCCGTCTTGAAATGGGATTGGTATTGTGCTAACATCTGTGGATGCAGGGAAACAGGTTGGAGGGATCCAATTGGTCAAATAATTGAATTTGTTTTAATGTTGTGTATTTATAATCTCTGTGTGATTATCTTTTTGATTGAAATCGTTGAAGGCTAAAATTTAGCCGAATATAATTTTGATATCGTTAAATATCAGAAATAAATAAAAATTTGATTTTTGAAAATTTAGGGTGAAAGTTTATATCAAAATTTATTTTTGAGAATTTGATAAATTTATAAGAAGGAATTATAAAATAATAAAGTTTTATTTTTAATTTTGTTGAATTAAATTTCAAAATAGGGGAAAAGCTTAAATAAATAGATTTCGGGTAATATTATTTAAAAGTTGAAGAATTTATTCAAAATAAGGATTTACTAAGTTATAGTTAACACTTAATTTATTAAATAATTAAGGATTAATTAATAAGGTAATTGAAGAATGATTTATTTAATTTATAAATAAATAATTTAGATTAATTTATAATTAGAAATAATTAATAATGAATTTATCTAAGATAATTTCTTAAGAAAGTAATTAAGGAAATGTTATTAGTTAATGAAAATAATTAACTAAGGATTATTAAGTAATTAAATAAATGTAATTAATTTTGATAATTAATTTGATTTATTAATTAAGATAATCAATTGTAAATTGTTAATTACTTAATGAAAGTAATTAAAGGGTTAATTACTAATTGTAATTAAAACTGGATATTTTGATTAATTTATTGATAAAGATTAATTGATAATTAATGATTTGTTGGTATGAGATGATTGCTTAATGGTAAGTAATTAAAGGTTTAAATTCTTAAAAAAAAAAGTAAGTAAGGGGTTAATTAATTATGTAATTGGTTTAAAGGTTAACTTAATTAATATGATTAATTGAGAAAAATTTAATTAATTAAGGTGATTGATTAATTAATTTATATCAAATGATTTTTAATTAATTAATTGAGATTGGATAATTAATTCATAAGTAATTAATTTAATTGGAAATCAATTGAATTAATTAGGATTAAGCAATTAAATTAATCCAACTTATAAATGACTATTGAATGCTTGACCTTACTTATGAATGATTGTATTATATGAAATGCCTTGAATTGATTGTCCTATCTAATCTATGATATTTTGTTTTGTGGATTGAGCTTTGTATAATTTATTCATTTATTTACATTTGTATATTATTTGTGAATCTGTGGATGGACGATAAGCCTTATAATTTATATCGCTTATCAACTATATTTCTGTGTTTTAATCTGTGATGATTGAATGATATTGCACTATTGTGTTAAACCCCTGGACCACAATTATACACACACAAATATGGATTTCACGAGGAAATCGATTGAGTCATAAATTTTGAAATAGTTTAAAAATTGAATATTTAAATCCAAATGGTTTTGGAAATGGATTGGGTTTAAACCGAAAAGCTTTTGGAATGGCATTTCAAGATAAAATTTATTTTTTAATAACTTGATAAAGTTGTGAAATGAAATAATTTGACCTAAATTTGAATTCAAGATTTGAAATTGAATTCTATGTTTGGAAACTTGGGATTAAAGATGTTGTACTAATTATATACGGGTTAAACCATTTTCAATGTATTGATTTGAGAATTTGAATTTAATTCAAGGGCTTCAACTCGTGCAAATATAATTGGATTTTTATGAATCGAAAACTATTTTTTTTCAAATAATAAAAGCTTTCACATAAGTAATGAACTTCCAATTTGTGTTGAAAGGCTCCAAGTTTGAAATTGAAATGTTTTGAAAGGCTATGAATGAATCTTTGGAAATGAATTTTGAAAGCTATAAGTTAAACCTTGATTTAAGATTAAACGAGTTAATCCAATTGAAATGGAAATTGTTTTGAAATCCATGAATCGATCTTTGTGAATGGGGTGAACTTTGTGAACTGAATCTTTTTGTTTAAAAGATTAAAGTGTGGAAATTTGTTTAAACCATTGAAGGTTTGTTGAAATAAATCTTTTGTTTAAAAGATTGGAAATGGTAATTTATTTTAACCATTCGAATGAAAGGTTTTGGGTTTTAAGCTGTGACTTAACTGAGACCCCAATATCCATATGTTTCTTGTAAATATTACGCCCACTATTCGGTTTAGCCGGAAGAGGACCTTTGGGTCATAAATCCCATTCCGAATAGTGATACGTCGTAATGGATAACATTTGAATACCAGCATTGAAGATTGGATATTTTTGAAAACGGAAGGATTACCGTTGAATGTCTCTGCATCGGCTGATCTCCGATATAGAGATTTTATCACCCTTTGTGATGGGAATTCCGGACGTGATTAGTGAATATCCGGATTGCAAGGGATTCTTTTGTAAGTGACTTCATTTTCGTTCGATCCTGGAATGGACTTGTATGGATGTGTGTCTGACATTACAATTTGAGATGTAAAGCTGGTTTCTATCAAATACATTTCTGTTGGTGGTGGAGAATTTATTCTCTTAGATTAACACCCTTCTCTGAGACGTACGAGCTCAGAGGTTATGTAGTTGATGGTTACTAGTGATACATTCCCAATTTGGTAATGTGACATACGAAGTGCTGCTGATCATTTGTTGATCAAAGCATAGATTTTGTGAAAAGCATAGCTTTGTGGACGAGACTTCGTCGGACCTCACACCCCGAAAATGGTCAAAACAGGAAAGATGCAGCAAGTTTATAGGGAGTAGCGCCCCTTAGGGTATGTGCGTTTCCTTCTGGATAGAAGTGGTATCATGGAATGGAGCCCAGATACTTAACTTATGTGCATGTCGCAAATATGTATGACTTTGTGATTGTTGTTGGTTGAGGATCCGTGGATAAAGGTTGTTTACAACCGGAGGATGACATACTCGTGTCAGTAGTTACCTACTTTTGCAGAGGTAACCCGGCCTTGTGTTGGCAGAGATCCGATTAGGTTCTCGGGGCGTCCTTCTAGAGGCGTACCCATGTGGCAATGGGAAGTTTCTTGGCCTGACCATTTGTTGGAAATCCAATCACCAATACGCGCCTTGTATGGTTTTAGTTGTAGAACCTGTCATTTACTTATGGTGGTCACCACTGTTTAGATGGTAGCTATAGTAGGCATAGTGTGAAATGCCTATGCTGGCTAAGATTTATATTATACTTTCGAAATGTTTTCCTACACTTTGCACTTATAGTCAAAGAAATTTGCGTATCAAGCATGTTTGACTATCATAAGGAGAAATCTCCTCCAATTCTGTGTTTGCATTGTGTGTGTGGCGGGAGGTCTTATGGTAGTTACATTTTCTAAAAGCATTGCAGATCTATTTTAAAATATTTCTTTGTTGTTTTAAAGATATAACTGTTTTAATTTCTCACACTAGTCCCATGACTGACTTGGAGTTTATTGTTTCCTTCCTAAACTCTGGGTTCCCATCATTTTCCACACGGGCAGCCTAGAGTCAGGTTATCAGGATATTCTGGAATTCAGGAGATGCTGTAGAAATCTGAAAGCAAGCTGGATGGCATGGCGTGTCAACTAGTATATAGTATTTCTTTTACGCTGTTTGTTGTTGTAACACTCTGATAAAGTAATGTGATGTAATGTAATAACTGATATAGCTCTTTGTTTTAAAGATTATTCATTTATCTATTATATGTTGTTCCGCTGCGATTGTGAGATTATGAAATTTTTTCTGTTGCTTTTTCTTTCTTTCTTCTTCTACCTCTTCTTCTTTAACCCTAACGATTCGGTTTTTCGGCCTTCGATTGCTCGGCAGTTGATACAGTGGACGTATTAATGTCGATTTTCGAAAGTCGAAAATCCCGTCTTTTACATTGAAGCTGTCGGAAATCACTGTTTTCCTTTTAGTGTTATCAGAACAAACAAAGTAACTTCGAAGTTCAATTTCACAATTAACAATGTACATTATTGATGTGTTGGCTGTGGACCAAGCTCTAGACGCCTAAGCGATATAATATCAATGAAAAGTCACAATATGCATAATATATCATTGCTTAAACGTATAACTTAAAATTATCAGTAGTAAGACACCACCAAGATGATATGTAAGTAACTGACCTCGACGTGTACACTTCAGTAGTGTACACACAATTTTTAATATTTGAACTATTCAGATATTACTAAGGATTAATTTCGCACCTAGGCGTCTCACAATCATAACTATCCATGTCCATATTCATCCAAATTATTTAAACTAATAATGTATAAACATTACAAATTATTATGGAGGTACTTAAAATGGTTACAATAATGAATTCATTATTTATTGTCATTATTTTAATTATCAAATATAAAATGTGAAACACCTCACACCCCTTAATATACTCAATAGGAAGCATTAAAAGGAGTGGTCCATTGTAAGTATAACTAAAACTAACAGAGACTAAGATTCACAAGACAAAAACAGGTAAAAATAGTAGAAATTAAAATAATACTTATTTAAAATAAAAGCATCATAATTGCTCATAAACCAAATAAATCAAATACTAATATAACAAACATGTCTCAAAAACCAAAATGTCTCATGAAATGAAAACTCATAGTCTCAAAATCAGAGTACATAATATTTCTCATAATAAGCGCACAGAAAGAGTTAAAACTAGAATAAAAGAAATACATGGTAGAGATCTTTTTCCAAAATCCTTCAAGCAATGGTAATCTACATCCCTCTCCCTTGATTGTTTATGGGGGAAATATGGAAAATGGAGGAGTGGATCAGATTAAAAGTCTTGTGAATGATAGTAACTACTAGAATCTTTAAGCAAAGTAAAGGTAATAAACTCTTCAATAGTTCTAGCATATACAAAAGGAAACAAAGAAAAAAGGAAAGAGATAAACTGGAAAATACGATTAAACTATTATAATTGATAAGATAGGTCAACAGTGATTGTTTGCACTTGTCTTTTATAGCTGCTTGATTATGTTGAATTCCTAATTCTATAATTAGGATGAAATCCTAATTCTACCATTTGATCGGCTTGCTACTCCATAAACCTTACTATGGACTAGATGCTATATAACTCACTACACAGCAGCCAATGGTAACTGCGAAAGATACACAAAGCACCCATAATGACTAGACGATACATAGCTCCCTACACAGAAGGCAATGGTGCCTACGAAAGACACTCATACTAAGCGATTGGAACTCATAGCGATTATTGAGCACTGAAATGGAAGTCGTAAGCGTAATTGCCACCATGCTCATGCTAGCTGTTTCTCCACCTATTAGGTCGTATTGTTACCTTGACTCAGCATAATTGTGCCTCTTATCTCACTTCAGGATTATGTCAAACACCGTGTCCATAGAAAATATAGGGGAATCCTGCCGGTACTGGCCCGTCATCCAAACAATATCTAGTAGCGCCCTTATTCAAACCCAACGTGATTTGAACATCCCTATATTGACCAATTACTGTCATTACTAGCATAAGCGTGCCCCTCGTCTCACTTCAGGTTTATGTGAAACATAGTACCCATAGAAAATAATAAGGGAATGCTATTTAGTACAGGTCCTACTTTAATTCTTTACTTATTAACTGTATAAATTATTTAAATAAGCCTTTACTCTTGTTCTTACTATCCGTGCTTATTAATTTATCCTAAGTTTTAAAATAAGCCTTACTATGTTTTATTTCTTATTATAACCTACGTTACAATTATGCTTATTACTTAACCCAAGGTCTAAGTGTGAAAATAAGCTTCTTTTCTTCTTTTTAATTATAATTCTAAGTTATAACTAGACCAATCTCTTTAACTCAGTCCAATTAATATCATAATCATAATTAGACATAATTTTAGTTCAGTTCCATTTATATTGCAGTCTTTGTACTTTACATCTTATAATCCATTATTTCAGATTTATTATAATTTAATCCAATTTCACGTTAATTCTATTCTAATTCAAACATGAAGAAGGAGGAGGAGGAATAAAAGAAAGCTGGAAATAGAAGGAAATCCAAAACGTAAGAAGAAGATGTAAATAATGCATAAATAACAGTAAATAAACTAAAATACTGTAAATAAACTGTAAATAAATGGAAGATCTAGAAATATACTAAAATTAACTGAAAATAATTCTAAAAACTGTAAATAAATTACTAAAAAGGTTACTCCAAAAATCATAGTAAAAGTACAACTATTGGAAATCCTATTATTTTAAATTCCTTAAAAAATTTAAAATAATTACAATCACTCACCTTTAGTCCTTAGCTCTTCCCTTTAGACCTTCATGGATTCACTTGAGGGAGTTAAATATTTTTATTTAAAATGATTTTCTCCTTGGAAAATTATACCGCTTTGGGTCTTTCCTAAATAGATGAACCCTATTGGAGAAATCTTATAATGAGAAATGTGTTTGGCCTAGGGTTCTATTTATAGGGGTAGAAGTGGATCTCAGACTAATGGGTTTGGGGATTGAATATGATGTAACCATGTCATAGGCTAAATAGGAGTCATCAATTGCAAGAATAGAAGGATCAGATTGAAATAAAGAATGCAAAACACAACATAGGAAGTCTTTGGAACGAAGAAAATTTTCTTCCTTCCTGAACACAGGCGGGTCGACCGCCCTTGTGCCTAGGTCGACCAGCTGGTCAACCTGGCCTATATATATATATATTTCTTTTTTCTACTTATTTTTTTAATTCATCTCTCGTTCATTTTAGCTTGGATTCGGACGTTTTATATATGGAAATTGACCAAAAAGTTACCACAGACACAATGGTGCAACTTCCGTGGCTCTTTTGATATTTTCACAAATTTATTATATTATTTAACTAAATAATAAATTAATTATCACGGGTTAAAATTTTGGGTTGTTACATTCTCCCATCCTTAAAGGATTTCATCCCCGAAATCTCTAAAGATAGAAGAATGAAATAAAAGTTTTCATCCAAGTTCTACAACCAACTACTCAATCATCACCCATTGCATTCATTGTCCATAAGTTTTTCTAATGTGATTTATGATACTTCTGCAATTAGTGTAATGTAAATGTACCTAACTAATGCAAAAGATTAGGCAGTCCACTAATTCAGTTGACCTCCATTTTTGCAATCATGTATGTGCCAAGTGTCCAAATGAATACAAAATTTCCCTAATGATAATTGATAATTCTATATGTGTGCTGCATACATCATCCAAATACAACAATCATGGGTTAAACATAGATTTATAGAAACCATGAAAAATAGGATAAAAACGTGCACAGTTCTATATGCATGTGCTCTAGTGTCCTAGTTAGGTCGATCCCCAAAGAATAATAGTGCCTAGTGTACCTATATGCGTTCATTAGCATCAACTAGCAAACACTTGCACTCACTAGCATGCATCATTTATAACTTGTTTTAATAACATGTTTACATCCAATCCTACCATCCATATGTTCTAGCCTCCTAAAGGATAATAAAGGAAAGAACCTATTCAAAACTAAAAATGGAAATAGGAAATTTTAAAAACTTAATATCGAGTAAGAATCTTCTCTTCAGCTTCCCAAGTGGCATCTGCAACATCATCTCCCCATTGCACCTTCACTAGCGGAACCTCCTTATTCCTTAATCGCTTGAAGTGTCTTCCAACAATCTTTGTAGGGATACGCCGAATAAATGCTTCCCTTTCTACTTCCACCACCTCTAACTGACTGGGCTCTACAACCTCCCCTGAGTCATGTGAGAACTTTCACAAGTGTGAAACATTGAAGATGTCATGCACACCTGCAAGCTTCTCTGGTAGATTCACTCGGCAAGCCGTCTTCCCAACTCCCTCCATGATGGGGAATGGTCCAACAAATCTGGGGGCTAACTTTCCATTCGATCCTAATCTTACCACCTACCTAAGTGGGGATACTTTAATAAAAACTAAGTCCCCCACCTCAAACTCAATGTCTCTCCTTTGTTTATCCATATAAGACTTTTGCCTATCTTGGGCTGCCTTCATTCTCCACCGACTTAAATCCACTCTCTTCGATGTCTCACTCACCATGTCAGGCCTAAGTAGCAACTTCTTCATTAACTCCACTCAACCTAATGTTGACTTGTAAGGTCTTTGATAAAGCCTCAAATGGTGCCATTCCTATGCTCTCATGGTAACTGTTATTATACGAAAACTCAACCAATGGAAGATGCTCCTCCAAAGTTCCTCCGAAGTCCAAAATGCACATCCATAGCAAATCCTCAAGCATTCTATTCACTCTCTCCATTAGGCCATCCGTCTAAGGGAGATAGGCCGTACTCAATCTAAGTTGCATTCCTAGTGCCTCCCGTAAGCTCCTCCAAATCTCACTAGTGAAAATGAGAACTCTATCACTCATTATACTAGAAGGGACTCCGTGAAGTCGGACTATCTCTTGAAGATAAAGGGATTCCAAATATGATGTTGTACGCTTGCTCTTAACTCGGTTGAATTGGATGCTCTTGGTCAACCAATCAACAATCACCCAAATGCTAGCATTCCCCTTCCTAGAATGGGGAAAACCATCTATAAAATCCATAGAAATGCTATCTCACTTCCACTATGGCACATCAAAGGGCTGAAGTAGTCCACCGGGCTTCTACTGCTCTACCTCTACCTTCTGGCATATGAGACACTTAGCTACGAACTCTGCCACGTTCTTCTTCATGCCATTCAATAGAACATCCTCTTCATATCCCGATATATTTTGTCACCAATCGAATGAGTAGTCATACGGGAATGGTGTGCTTCCCCTAAAACCGCTCTCAACAAATCTCTAGCGCGTGGAACACAAAGCCTCTCATCTCTCCTAAGCCACCCTTTGCTATCAATGGAATAACGTTGGAGATGTCTAGAGACCTCTCCAAGGGTAATCCTATCCATAATGTCCATGAGTTCAAAATCTCCTTGCTGCCTCAAGACAATCTGATCCAGAAGGGTAGGCCTTGCCTCTAATGTCACCAACAATCCGGGAGTAATGTCCGTGGAGTTCTTAAAATCAAAAGTAGAAATAAACTCCAAGCTCCTCCACTCTATGAACAAAGGAATATGAGTTTCTTTCTTTCTACTCAATCCATCTGCAACTACATTACCCTTGCCAGGGGTATAAGCAATCTCAAAATCGTACGAAGCTAAAAACTCCATTAGTCTCTATTGCCTTAAGTTCAAGCCCGTATGAGAGAATAGGTACTTCAATGACTTGTGATCGGTGAAAAGCTCAAACCTCTCTCCTAGAAAATAGTTCCTCCAAGACTTCAGTGCAAAAGCTATAGTGGCAACCTCCAAATCATGGGTAGGAAATTCTTTTCATGCATCCTCAACTGCCTACTACCATAACATACCACCCTTCCTTCTTGCATCAACACCGCTCCTAGGCCCATCCCACATGCATCAGTGTATATAGTAAAAGGCTTAGCTCCATCGGGTAGCACTAACACTGATGAACATGTGAGGGCTCTCTTAAGATTTTTGAAGGAATCCTCACAGTCCACATCCCACATGAAAGCTTTATTCGTCTTACTGAGGTGCGTGAGTGGTGCCGAAATCTTGGCAAACTCTCTAATGAACTTCCTATAGTAGCCAACAAATCCAAGGAAGCTCCTAACTTCAATGACGTTCTTGGGGTCCTTCCAATCTTGTACAGCTATCACCTTAGCTGGTTTAACGGCCAACCTTCCTTCGAGACCACATGCCCTAAGAAACTTACCTCCTCTCTTCCAAAGTGACACTTTCAAAACATAGCTCTCAAATGATGAGTATGAAGTGTGCAAAGAACCACCTCCAAATGAATAGCATGCTCCTCCGTATTCTTGAAAAATACCAAGATGTCACCCACGAATACCACCACAAACTTATTTAAGACTTCTCTAAAGACGCAGCTCATCAATTCAGCAAAGTAGGCCGGGGCATTAGTGAGCCCAAAAGAATAACCAACCACTCATAAAGTCCGTCTAGAGTCCTAAACGCAGTCTTATCTGTGCTGTCATCAGCGACCCAAAGCTGATGGAATCCCATGGTTAAATCAAGCTGAGAGAAAACCGAAGAGCCAACTAACTAGTCAAAAGGATCATTAATTCTAGGGAGCAGATATCGATTCTTCTGGTGAGCTTATTTAATTCTCTATAATCAACGCTAAGTCGAAGAGAACCATCCGCCTCAGTAGTGAAAATGACTGGTGCTCCCCATTTTGATATGCTCCTTATTGTAAAACTCTTCTCCAAAAGCTCACTGACTTATTTGCTCAACTCTTTCCTCTCCCTAGGTGCCATGTGCCTCACAATTAAGGCCACTGGCTTAACATTCTCGGTCAAATAAATTCCGACGTCAATTTCTCTCTTAGGGAGCAGTCCCCTAACCTCCTCAAAGACGTCGGGAATTTTTTTGATGACAGGAACCGAATCAAACTCTACTAAAGATGAATCGAAGAAATAGAGAAAGCTCAACATGACTGACCCTTGCGGGTTGCAAGATACCTTGAGAGTCCTACCACTACAAGTCTCTAATCTAACGACTCTCCTCTAGCAGTCTAAAATGGCTCTATATGTGGATAGCCAACCCATACCCAAGATCATCCCATACCCCAAGAATCCTAAAACATAGGCGTCGTAGTCAAATTCTACGCCTAGGATATAAATTTTAAGACCCCTAAAAACCATAGACAAGTGTGCCGATCCACCTATGGGGTTTGAAACAATGATCGAATCCATTACTAAAGAAATGTCTAAGTGCAAACAATATACAAGAGAACTAGAAATAAAAGAGTGTGATGCTCTAGAAACGAATAAAGTCCATATGGGAAAATCAGATATAGAAATCAAACCTTCAACCGTGACTTCCTACCTCTATCTGGAATGCTACTGGAAGGTGCCATGTTTAACGCCTGAATCTGTACGACTGGTGCACTAGCTCCTTGATCAACTTTCTACAGACAACTCCTACTCATATGACCGGGTTTCCCGCAATTGAAGCACTTTCCATTCATCTTTGCCCTTTTGCAAACCTTTGCGATATATCCAACAATCCCACAGCTATTGCACTTCGATCCCTTCTTAATATGCTTATGAGGGCCATCACCTTTCTTCTTCTCGCTGTTGTTTTCCACCACTTCTTCTTTGGACCTTCTGACTTAACCTCTTCTGAAGACTCTCCTTCGTTGGACGCATCCGACGTAATCGCCATCTCAACCAAAGACTCATATGTTGCTCCCATTGGTACGTGAATCAACAATAATCCCAAAAGGGGTTGATTCAATCCCTTTGCAAACTATAAAGCTTTCTTATGCGGCATGTTTATTAATTTTATACCCAACCGTGACAGCTTGTCGAATTGATTGATGTATTCCTTGTCGGATAAACACCCTTGCTTCAAATTGATAAACCCCTCCAACTCAACACTCTGTTCCGCTTGAGACATAAACTTCCCCTCAAACCTCTGCCTAAACTCATTCCAACAAACTTCTCTTCCTTCCAACTCAACAACCTCCCACTAGTAAGAAGCCTCCTCTTTCAGCTGCCAAGAGGCTAGTTGAACCAACTACTGGTCCTCCAATCCTAATAAGCCAAATATCCACCCATTGTCCCTAAGCCAAGCTTTCGCCTCCATAAAAGTCTCCTTGCTAGAAAAGTCTTTCCGTCCAAACTTGCAAAATCCTTACGAAGCTTAAAGAAATTGATGGTGACAGGTGGATTGATGTGGTTCCCAACCGCTGGGTGTAGGATTGGGTGCTACCCTGTGCACCTCTAGAGTCATGGCTTGTAAGTACCTATGAAACCAGGCGGGTACTAGAATGCCCTCTAGAAGGTTCGGTGCATCAACCATTTTACGGAAAGAAAGAGATAATTTAGGAAAGAGTCAAAGGGAGATTGAACTAGACTTATGACGGGTTTTCTATAAAAAAAAATTATTCTCAAAATAATTTCTTAGACTTCTTTTCTGAAAAGTTCTTTTCAAAACTAGTTATTATGAAAAATACTTTATTTTTAAAATAAATTTTTAGGAATCATGTAACCTGAGGCACTAATACCAAGTGAAACACCCCACACCCCTTCATATACCCAATAGGACACATTAAAGGCATGGTGCGTTGTAGGTATAACTGAAACTAACATAGATTAAGATTCACAAGACAAAATAGGTAAAAACAACAAAAATTAAAATAATATTTATTTAAAACAAAAGCTTAATAATTTCTCATAAACTAAATAAGTCAAATAAAAAATATAACTTACATGTCTCAAAAACCAAAATGTTTCATGAAATAAAAAATCATAGTCTCAAAATCAGAGTACATAATATTCCTCATAATAAGCTAGTACATGGAAAGAGTTAAAGCTAGAATAAAAGAAGTACATGGTAGTGATCTTCTCCTAAAATCCTCCAAGCAACCGCAATCTACAGCCCTCTCCCTTGATTGCCTATGGGGAAAAAAGGGAAAATAGAGGAGTGGATCTAAAAGTCTGGTGAATGATGGTAACTACTTGAATCTTTAAGCAAAGTAAAGGTAATAGACTCTTCAATGGTTCTATCATATACAAAAGGAAACAAAGCAAATAGGAAAGAGATAAAATGGAAAATACGATTAAACTATTACAATTGATAAGATATGTCAACTTTGATTGTTTGCACTTGTCTTTGGTAGCTGCTTGATTAGGATTAGGCGGAATTCCTAATCCTATAATTATGTTGAAATCCTAATTCTACACTTTGATCGGCCTACTACTCCATAGACCTTACCGTGGACCAAACGCTATATAACTCCACACACAACAGCCAATGATAACTAAGAAAGATACACAAAGCACCCGCAATGGACTCTATGATACATACTTCCCTACACAGAAGGCAATGGTGTCTTCGAAAGACACACATACTAAGCGCTTGGAACTCATGGCGATTACTGAGCATCGAAATGGAAGTCACACGCGTAACTGCCACCATGCTCATGCTACCCGTTGCTCCACCTATTGGGTTGTATTATTACCTCAATTCAGCATAAGCGTGCCCTTCGTCTCAATTCAGGATTATGTGAAACATCGTGTCCATGGAAAATATAGGGGAATGCTATCGGTACGGCCCGTCATCCAAACAATATCTAATAGCCCCCTTGTCTAAATCCCCCGTGATTTGAACATCTCTATATTGACCAATTACTACCATTACTAGTATAAGCGTGCCCTCGTATCACTTTAGGTTTATGTGAACCACTGTACCCATAGAAAAATAATAGGGGAAGGCTATTTGGTACAGGTACTACTTTAATTCTTTTCTTATTAACTTAGATAAATTATTTAAATAAGCCTTCACTCTTGTTCTTACTATCTGAGCTTATTAATTTCTCGTAAGTATTAAAATAGGCCTTATTATTCTATTTCTTATTATAACCTATGTTATAATCATGCTTTTTACTAAACCCAAGGTCTAAGTGTGAAAATAAGCTTTCTTTCTTCTTTTATTCTTTTTAGTTATTACTAGACCAATCTCTTTAATTTCATTCAATTAATATCATAATTAGGCATAATTTCAGTGAATTCCATTTATGTTACAGTCTTTATAATTTATATCTTACATTCCATTATTTCATATTTCTTATAATTTAATCCCATTTCATATTAATTCTATTCTAATCCACAAGTAAAGAAGAAGAAGGAGGAATAAAAGAAAATTGAAAATAGAAGAAAATCCAAGGCGAAAGAAGAAGATGTAAATAATGCATAAATAATAGTAAATAAACTAAAATACTATAAATAAACTGTAAATAAATGGAAAAGCTAGAAATAAACTAAAATAAACTGAAAATAATTCTAAAAGCTGTAAATAAATTATTAAAAAGGTTACTCCAAAAATTGTAGTAAAACTACAATTATTGGAAACCCTATTATTTTAAATTACTTAAAGAAATTTAAAATAATTACAATCACTCACCTCTGGTCCTTAGCTCTTCCCGTCGGGCCTTCATGGATCCACTTGGGTTGTTAAATATTTTTATTTAAAACGATTTCCTCCTTGGAATATTATTCCGCTTAGCGTCCTTCCTAAATAGGTGAATCCAATTGGAGAAAATGTTAAAATGAGAAAAGTATTAGGTCTAGGGTTCTATTTATAGGGGTAGAAGTGGATCTCCAACCGTTGGATTTGGGGATTGAATAGGATGCAATCACGTCATAAGCTGAATAGGACCCATCAGATGCTAGAATAGAAGGACCAGATTAAAATAAAGAATGCAAAACACGTCATATGAAGCTTCTAGAATGAATGGAATGAAGAAAATTTTTCTTCATTCCTGAACACAGGCTGGTCGACCGCCCTTATGACCAGGTCGATGAGCCGGTCGACCTACCCTAGATACATTTTTCTTTTTTCTGCTTATTTTGTTTAATTCATATCTCGTTCATTTTACTCGAATTCTGATGTTCTAAGTATGGAAATTGAACATAAAATTACCATGGACACAACGACGCAACTTCAGTGGCTCAATACTGATAATTTCACAAAGTTATTTTATTATTTAATTAATATACGAATTAATTATCATGAGTTAAAATTTTGGATTGTTACAAAATTATTGTCTACCTAATTAATTAAATAAACTGGCCTAAAATAATTACTAAATAATGTATATGCTTATTTTTGGATGATGATATATTTTTAGTATTTTAGTCTAACTAAAATAGTAATGATAAGGACGATCGATCATTCATTCACGAGAAGAACGCAAACATGATTTTATTAGAGTGAAAGAGTACTTGATGACTACGCTATTATTGGTTACGAATATGGAAATGAAGATAACTTCATAACAGATGCATGTGGTGCCCAAATTCGAGTTGTAATGATGTTGAAAAGAAGATTTGTTAGTTATGCAAGAAAACAACTGAAGCCGCATGAATAAAGATATTTGACAAATGGTATGGACTTAACAACTATAGAATTTGCATTAAAAATCTGAAGGCGTTATTTTATGAGATAAAGGTTCGAGGTATCCACCTATTATAAATCATTAAAATATCTTTTCTTTTCGATGGATCTTAACATATTATTATATAGATGGTTAAAGCTCCTAGCTTCCAATGATTTCAATATATCCTATATCACTAAAAGAGGATAAATGGTATTAGATACACCAAATTGGAGAAATGATACTTTAAGATTATGTTTCTCGAGTGAAAGCAATGGTCATATATAGTTAGAACTGATTTCCAAGATAAAGGAGGATTTAAGCTAGAAATAATAACAAATTTAACAATAAGACCTAATATTTTGTAGATCAATGTCAAAATGAAAAGTTATTGGTTATTATGAACCATTTGTACATGGGAGTGAGTGTGGAGATATAAAGCAATATGAATTTGGTTGAGATGGTTAGTTTTGAAAAAAAATGGTACATTTTACATTCCATATGGTAATGGACTTAAATATAAAGTACTGGGAAAATATCATCATCCGTGATTGACCATCCATTTTGACGGAGATAAAATGTATCAAAATATGTGTTATGAAAAGAAATATAAAAATACATATAAGATGACGATATACAAGATAACAAATTTAATGTGGAAAATTCCAAGCACTATATAATAAGGGGAATATAGTTAAAATCTCTCTAGCTAATCAATGGTGGAAATGCTTTCCTACAAACAAGATATGCTCGCTCTCTCTATCTCTCTTCAGCAATAAAGATGAATCCTTTATTTAATATTTTAATGGTGGAGTTCTTTTTTATTTATTTCTTCATTCTTTAAATTTCCTAATTCCATGTTATCCTCCAACACTTATTTAGGACCCGTGGAATTTGGTACTGGATGAAATTCCAACATCATCCACATTCAACGTGTATAGTCCAAATACAAAGTCATTGGTTCAATAATAATATCTACCATCGAACTACTATGGATAGAGATCTTGACTTTTAGTTGATTATACTTGACTATGATTTAATCCTATATAATAGAGGAGACGAATTCTTAATTAACTAGTATTTCACTTTCAATGTTTTAACTCAGATCCATCTATAGTCGTCAGATGGACATCGTGCCTCGATTTGACTATAATCAAAGTGAAGTATCCATACTGAAGTTCAACAGTATTATGAAGTCAAGAGACTATGTAATATTATCACTTTGATATTCTTCATTTAGACCTACTTATATTAACCAAGAAAAAACTATCAAGTGAGTCATTTCATAGTTATCCATAATTGTCAGTATGTATCCCCTTGGTGCCCTTAATAGCCATTAGTAACACATGTCTAACATTTTATAGCGTAGCTGAAACACGTCCAACACGCAGCGCGTTAAATGGGTATATTTCAAAAAAATTGCCATTTTGGATCTTGTTGGGTATAAAGTCTAAATTTATTTAGATTTGATAAAATTAGTTTTAAATAAAATTAGTATTTTATTCAATTTATTAATAAAGTTTTAGTTTGGATATTATATTTATGTTATATAATACAAACGTGCACATACAATATATATAATGTACAAAGTTTAAAATGCATGTATATTAGTGCTAAAATTTATACAGCAACAGACACATTAGCTCCTTTATATACATATGTATTGTCCAATACTTTTTTTAAAGCGGGTGTGGTCCAATATATATACATATAAAATTTATATGACATAAAAAATATTTATAATAGTATAAATAAATATATATGTATGTATGCGTGTATGTATAAATATATATGATATTAAAAAGTAACATTTATAAATATAAATGATTTTAAATTTGAATTTAAATTTGAATTTCAAATTTTAGATTTCAAATTTAGATCTAGGTATAAAAATTTTTAGTTTCCAAATGTAAATCAATAAGTTATATTTTTATTATATATACACACACATACGAAAAATAATGTACCTTTTAACATACATATATACATGTACAGTAGTATGCGTGTATGTGTGTATATATGACTAACTTTTAAATTCAATTATAAAATAACAATTTATGTTTAAATGTAAATGAATAAAAAATAAAAAATATATATCCATATATTTTTGGCCTAAAATTATTTTGAAAAAAGTAGAATGTTTTTTAATATTTACAATTTAAAAAATATTACTTTATTTAGATCTTTTTCATGCGAAAATTCTTAAAAATTATTATTTTTTGAAAATTAATTTCACATTCATATGTTTAATTAGCTTATATTAAATGTGTAGATTTGTTTTTATACATACATACATACATACATACATATACATACATACATACATACATACATATATATATCCCCAAATACATAATTACCTATTACTGGAATATTGTTATTTTAATATCCAAATACACACACACACACATACATACATACATACATACATACATATATATATATATATATATATTATGTATTTGGATTTAATATATATAATTTATTTTCAAAATGTTAGCGTGTATATAATTTAACAAAAAATACATACATACATACATATACATATACATATACATATACATATACATATATATGCGGTTTTTCATACCAAGGACAATTTTTTTTGATTTTTTTAGCCTCAAGGACACAACCTCAATATTTTAGCCATAAGAATAAACATACTCTCTGTTAACCCCACTGAAACTTAGGCCGACTCAACAGATAAGGCAGTCAGCGACTCATAAAGATCAGCAACTCACTGGATTCACGACTCATAAGGATCAGCGACTCAACTGATGAGCGACTTAGAGATTGCCGACTCAATGGGTCAACGACTCATTAATGGCAACGACTCAGCGAGTTAGCGCCTTAAAGGTGCAGTATGGATCAACGACTCAGCGGGTCTGCGACTCAAGGCCTAGACCGATCCAACGACTCATTCGAGCTACGGCTCAGGAAAGGTACCGACTCAACAAGTTAACGACTCATGGAGTTAGCGACCCAGGATGACTAACGACCTATCATAAGTCGCTGGCGACTCAAGCAAACAGGGAACAAGCCTAATACCAATGCACCTATGCCGCTGCCTGCTGACTCGTTAACGACATATGACTTATGATGAGTCGTGTACGACTTATGCTAACATAAAGGAGAACGTTCTGGTTAACTCGTGGAGAACTCAGGACTTGTGATATTCATTCAAATGGGAACATAGTCTTGGAGCAGGGGGGAAGCTAACCCAGTAGGTCGGCCACGACCTACTATGAACCGTGTACGGGTTACGACTCATCATGAGTCATGAACGACTCATCATGAGTCATGTACGACTCATGACTTGGCAATTTCAGCCTAAAAAGTTTGCCTATAAATACATAGCCATATTCAACATGAGGGGGGACTTTTGGTTCATTCTTGAAGCGCCAAAACTCTGCCATTTTCTCGACTCAAGCAACACTTCAAGCACTCCAAACATCGAAGACATTACATCAAATTCAAGAGAGAGAATCCACATCATTTATCATGAGTTTGAAAGATAATTCTCCGTAAAAGTTTGTTCTAACAGTCTAGAGTGGATTGTAATTGAAGAAAGTTGTATAAGTTGTACTTGTTCAGCAATAAAGAGATCAAAGTGGACGTAGGCTCGATTTTAGGCCGAACCACTATAAAACTGTTGTCTTTTACTGCTTTTCTGCAATTTCTTCACTTGTATCTTGTTCCCGTACCAACGGGTGGTGCTTTCATAACTGTTATCTACTCACTGGGGTGTTAGCGTTCAAATTTTAGCGTTAACAATTTTGGTGCTTTCACTGAGAATTGAACTCAGGACAGCTGTCATCATTGCTTCGCAGAGATTTGAAGAAAGAATTTCCTTAAAAACCAGAAGTATATATGAGATTATGGCTCCTGGAAGGAAAAGTAGATCTATCAGATCTGGGAACATTCAAGAGGGAACCTCCGCTTCCCCTGTACCTAATCTACCCACTCCGTCTGTTGGAGTTACGAAAGCGGAATTGGATGCTGTGATTCTAGGGCTAAACCAGCAGATAAACGCCCAAAATGCACAACTAGAGGCTCAAAGTGCCCAGAATGCTCTGATTCTGAATAAGTTGAACGACTTACTTGGGGCAAACAATCAACCGGCTGGTAATGAAAGGAACTATGCTGGCAACATTCATGATGTTAATGAAAGGAATGCTCCTGAAAGGCCTACTAGTCCCTTTGAGCAGGCAGTACCTGAGGCCGGTGGATCTAGAACTCGGCATGATGAGGAATATCTTTCTGGAATGGTCCGGCAGATCATGAAAGAAAGTATGCAAAGAGTTGAAGATGAGAAGGAATGGGGTTTCGCCCCAAGTAAAACTCCGTTTACTGAAAAAATCTTGAAGGCGGAATTTCCAAGGAAGTTTGTCCCTCCGACTATTCCAGCTTACAAAGGGACAAGTGATCTGAATGAGTTCTTGTATAAATATGATTGGCACATGACAGGTGCCAGGGCCTCCGACGAAATAAAGTGCCGATATTTCCCCGTATACCTGGAAGGCGTGGCTTTACTGTGGTTCACCAAGTTGCCAGTCCGATCTATCGATCAGTTTTCAGACTTGACCAGAAAATTCAAGGAGCAGTTTAGACTATATACTTCGAAGGCCAAGGACATTATGTCACTATCGAGTTTAGAGCAGAATCCTGGTGAGTCTATCAGATCCTTCTTGAACCGCTTCAATATAGCACTGGCTGAGGTGGACAATGCTGAACCACGAATGATATTGACTTATCTGATGAGGGCTATTGATAAGTCAAGCGAATTTGGGAAATGGTTAAATATGAAGGAGCCAACCTCTTTCGAAAAGTTCTACAAAAAAGCAGATGAATTCATTCGCTTGGAAAGCCGTCCTTTACCAGTAAAGACAGTGTTGGAAAAAGCAGAAGACAACACTGTCGCTCCACGCAAGAATGAATCGGTGGGGCAAAAAAGGGAGAATAGTAATGGGAAGAAACAGGGTAATTTGAAGAAGCCCCGATCCTTCAAGCCATCAGAATATACTCCATTATCACATACACCGGAGCACATCTACCTGGCCACTAAAGATTCCGTCGATTTCCCTAAACCTATCCCTTTGAGAACCGGGAAAAAAGCCATACAGAGTGGGAAATTCTGCCGCTTCCACAATCAACCAGGTCATGAAACTGATGAATGCCGCCAGCTGAAAAATCTGATTGAAGAGTTGCTAAGAGAAAACAAGTTGCAGCAATTCGTGAAAAAGAATAGCAACAATCCTGCATCGTCGGGTCAGGGGGAGCGGACTCCTGTTCATCAGCCTGGGGCAGGTGAGAAAGCTACGGGGCATGAATCTGGAAGGCCCGTTATCAATGTCATTTCAGGAGGACCTCACCCAGCTGGCAAGAGTTGGGGTGAGATGGAGAGATATTCCAGGGCTTTGAAATATGCTCCAGCCGAAGAAGACGTCTTTGTTCTAGAAGACACTACGCCCCTTAAACAACAGAAAACTTTCAGCGATGATATTATTTTCAGAGCCAGAGATTCTACAGGTATTGAAGCTCCTACTTTAGATCCTTTGGTCATCTCGGCTGGTATTGGACCAGCCATTGTCAGAAGAGTCCTCATTGACTGCGGAGCATCATGTAATATCCTCTTCAAAAAGACATTTGACCAGATGAAAATCCCTATGATCGATGTGCAAGCCTCATCACAGAAAATCGTTGGCTTCACTGGGGAGCCAAAGCAACCAGTAGGAACCATCGATCTGTTTGTAGAACTTGGGGAAGGAGAAAGGAAAGTGGTCCGAAAGCAAACCTTTGTGATCATCGATGAATATTCTGCTTATAATGCTTTTCTTGGCCGTCCAACACTCGCAGCATTCAAAGCTATCCTAGCCCCGTGGTGCCTCACTATTAAATTTCCTACTGACAATGGAGTAGGAGTTATAAAAGGGGATCAAAATGCTGCGCGAGAATGCTATTGGACAGAGCTGCGAGAGTCAAGAAAAAGAGAAATGGGAAAGGATGCGGCAACCCCAGTCCGCATCAGGGACCCAGCCTTGTAGCAATTACAGAGCGGACCCTGCACTGGCGAGCACAGCGGGGCACGAAAAGAAATGGATCCCAGAAAAGCCAGTACAGGGGAGAACAGAGTAGTACCGGTGGAAACGACAGTTCCGGTACCTGTTGACCCGAAGGACCCAAATAAGGTGTTGAATGTGGGTTCACAGCTTAATGTGTCAATTCAGAATATCTTGATATCTTTCCTGAAGGCAAATCTGGATGTCTTTTCTTGGACTCATGCCGATATGTGTGGAATATCCCCAGAAGTTGCAGTACACGCTCTGAATATTGACCCAAAGTTTACGCCAGTTAAACAGAAAAGAAGAACCCAAGGTCCAGAAAGGTCAGCAGCATTAAAAGAAGAAGTTGATCGACTCATGGAAAATAACTTCATCAAAGAATCTACATATCCAAATTGTGTTTCAAATCCTGTGTTGGTCAAGAAAGCTAATGGAAAATGGAGAGTGTGCATTGATTTTTCTGATCTAAACAAGGCTTGCCCCAAAGATTGCTTCCCATTACCCAGGATCGATCAACTGGTAGACGGAACTGTAGATGGAACTGCGGGACATGAATTGCTATCCTTCATGGATGCCTACTCCGGTTATAACCAAATCATGATGCATGAGCCGGATCAGGAGGATACAAGCTTTATTACAGATGTTGGACTTTATTGCTACAGAGTTATGCCCTTCGGATTAAAAAACGCAGGGGCAACCTACCAAAGACTTGTTAATGCTATGTTCAAACCGCAATTGGGCAAAACTATGGAAGTCTATGTCGACGACATGTTAGTAAAGTCCAGGAAAGCAGCAGATCACATTGAACACTTAGCAGAAATGTTCGCAGTCCTCCGGAAATACAGATTAAAGCTTAACCCCCTGAAATGTACATTTGGGGTCGAATCCGGAAAGTTCTTAGGTTTTATCGTCAGTGCTAGGGGCATTGAGGCTAGTCCAGCTCAAATTACTGCCTTGAAAGAAGTTAAAGCTCCTAGAACAAAGAAGGAATTGCAGAGTCTCAACGGAAAGATCGCCGCCCTGAGTCGGTTCATTTCCAAAGCTACTGATAAATGCATCCCATTCTTCGATGCCCTGAAAAAAGGAAAGAAGAACTTTGAATGGACTCCCGAATGCCAAAAAGCTTTTGAAGAGTTGATCCGTCATATGGAAACGCCTCCGATACTTTCTAGACCAGGCAATGGTGAGGATCTTCTTATATACTTGGCAGTATCATCTCATGCTCTAAGTGCAGCGCTGATACGGGAAGACAAAAGGACTCAACATCCAGTTTACTATATCAGCAAAAGACTCACTGGGGCAGAGCTGAATTACTCCAAGTTGGAAAAACTCGCCTATTGCCTACTAGTTGCATCGAGGAAACTGAGGCAATATTTCCAAGCTCATCCTATCAAAGTACTCACTGATCAACCTCTAAAGCAAGTCCTATTTCGCCCTGAAACTTCGGGTCGTCTTCTAAAATGGAACATTGAACTCAGTCAATATGACATCACCTACCACCCCCGAAAAGCAATCAACGGACAAGCTTTAGCTGATTTCATTGCAGAATTCACAGAGAAAGATAATGGTGAGGAAAAAGCGATCAATGATTCTCCAATTCAGTTGAAGATGTATGTTGATGGCGCAAGAAATGACTACTGTTCTGGAGCCGGAGTGGTACTTGAAACTCCTGAAGGTCGATCATTATGTTATGCACTAAGACTGGAATTTCCTTCAACAAACAATGAAGCAGAATATGAAGCTCTTATTGCAGGTCTGAAAATCGCTAAAGAGCTAAACATTCGAGTATTACAAATTTTCAGTGATTCTCAGCTTATTGTATGCCAAGTCAAGAAGGAATTTCAAGCAAAAGGTGGAAACCTGCCTTCCT
Organism: Allium cepa; assembly: GCA_030765085.1. NCBI lineage: Eukaryota > Viridiplantae > Streptophyta > Magnoliopsida > Asparagales > Amaryllidaceae > Allium > Allium cepa. The sequence goes on along the minus strand of CM060931.1, from coordinate 746,884,988 downwards.
ACTTGACAAAGGCTTGGGAACTCCTATGTGAACTCGATCACTATTCAATAAGCCACATTCCTCGGGAAGAGAATATGAAGGCAGATTCCCTCGCAAAATATTCAAGTTCTGGTGAAGCTCAACTATTGGGATTGGTCCCTGTAGAAGTCCTTTCAGCGCCAAGTATAGACGAGATGGATATAGACTGGATTATGAATGTATCTCAAGAACAAGAGTCATGGATGACTCCAATACTGGATTACCTACTCAGAGGTTCTCTGCCAGAAAACTCGATAGAAAGACGAAAGCTACTAAGGAAGGCCTCTCGCTATGTAATTCAGGATGGCCGATTGTACAGACGGGGATTCTCAATGCCATTGCTTCGATGTGTATCCCGGAAAGAGTCCAAAACAATCCTAGCTGAAGTGCATGGAGGAGAATGCGGTGATCATTCAGGTGGTCAAACATTAGCAAAGAAAATTCTCCGATACGGATATTTTTGGCCAAAAATTAATCGGGATGCTGCAGATTACTCCCGAAAATGTGACAAATGCCAAAGATATGCCAAAATTCCTAGAGCACCTTCTACCGAACTCACACAGATGGTCAGTCCATGGCCATTTGCAATTTGGGGAATGGATCTCATTGGGCCGCTACCAACTGCTAAATCAGGGATTAAATATGCTATTGTTGCAGTTGATTATTTTACTAAGTGGGCTGAAGCTGAACCATTGGCTACTATCACTTCAAAGAAAATGATAAGCTTTGTGACCAAGAATATCATTTGCAGATACGGTGTGCCTCAGAAAATAATCACAGACAATGGTACTCAGTTTGAAAGCGAGGAATTCCAGGATTTTTGCAAACGATTCAAAATCCAGAAAAGCTTTTCGGCAGTAGCTCATCCGCAGGCAAACGGGCAAGTGGAAGCAGTGAACAAGATCATCAAATCAACCATCAAAAAGCAACTCGAAAGAGCGCCAGGTGGTTGGGTCGATAAACTACCACTTGCACTATGGGCATACAGAACTACTCACAAAACTGCAACTGGGCATACTCCTTTTTCGTTAGCATACGGATCGGAAGCAATGATCCCGGTTGGAACAGAGGTCCCTTCACACAGAAGAATCCATTTCAATCAAGTAGAAAATGAAAAGCTACAACTTGAAGCGCTGGATCTCCTTGATGAAAAAAGAGATGAAGCTAATCTCAGAGTTGCAGCTCATCAGCAAAGGATAGCCAGACATTTCAATTCCAAAGTTCGACAACGCGGCTTTGAAATTGGAGATCTAGTCCTGAAAAGAATTATGACCGCGACAGGTGTGTTTGGGCCAAATTGGGAAGGACCGTATGTAATAGGTCAGAAACTTCTTGACGGCACATTCAAGCTCACCACTGTTGATGGAGATCAAATCCCAAGGGCATGGAACAGCAATCACTTGCGTCCATATTTTACTTGAAAATTCTGTTGAAACATTGTAAAAAGAATTATGAATGTATGATTCTTGTAATTGAAAGCAATTGTGAAACTGATGCAAGTAAATAATGAAAGAATATAAAGTGGATGTAGGCCCAAATTCTTGGCCGAACCACTATAAATCTTGTGTTCCTTATTTTTATTACATGTTTGCTTTATTTTCGATATAAAAGTACACAAAATGTATTGCTGAAATGTCGATTTAAATTTTTGCAGACAATGGAAAAAGAACTTGCGCATAATAAGACCGAGCGATTCTCACCATCATTCAACAAACAAATTTCAAGTCGTAAAGACCCCGAATTCAAATCCTAGATAGGAAATACTTCAATTGAACGGCTAGTGATTTCGATAGAAACGGGCCCTTGCTGATAAATTGAGATTGTTTGGACAAACAAATATCCAATTAGGAATCTAGTGCCCGTTCTCACGAACTTGCCTAACAATGAAGTACACTTCCTTGGATTAAACAAGCCATTTGCAAGAAAAGGGGAAAGAAAACTTGAAAAGAAAAAAAAAAGAGAGAGGATCGCTGAAAAGGCATAAGCAAGTGAACAGAGGAACAACCAATACCATCAGCGGCACAAGTCCTCTTCGGAGGATAAAAGACCTCTAATGGGTTATACGCCACAAAAAAGAAAGTTCTCTACTCAACAAAAAAGATTGGAGGAGTCATGACCCTCCAACCATGAGAGAGTAACTTCCAGGCGATGAAAACCCTCTCTGAGGCACATTTTACCAGGAGTTGAAGTGTTATGACCACTCTTCGGGATTTCACTTCACCAGAGTTGAAATGCCAAAAAATAAAAGCCCTCTTCGGAGGCCCATTTCACCAGGAGTTGAAGTGTTATGACCGCTCTTCGGGATATCACTTCACCAGAGTTGAAATGTAAACAAAATAAAAGCCCTCTTCGGAGGCACATTTCGCCAGGAGTTGAAGTGTAATAACCGCTCTTCGGAATTTCACTTCACCAAAGTTGAAATGCAAAAACAAAATAAAGACCTTCCTGAAAGCCCACGTTTCACCAAGATTGAAACAAAACTTCCAAGTGTTGGAACGTGAGAAATCCCTCCTCAGAGGTACAACCCCCTCCCGGGGACATAATTAAGAAGAAAGACCTCTTCGGAAACCCACGTTTCACCGAGATTGAAATAAAACTTCCAAGTGTTGAAACGTGAAAAGGATTTCTAAGGCATAACTCTTTGGAGGTACACGTTTCACCGAGATTGAAATAAAACTTCCAAGTGTTGAAACGTGAAAAATCCCTCCTCAGAGGTACAACTTTCTATATATAAAAAAAAATATCCTTATCAGGGGCATACTTTAACTTCCGAATAAAGAATAATTTACCTATTCTGGGGAATAATCTTCCTCGAAAAAAAAAGAAAAGAGAGGGAGTTAAAGTACCCTTCAGAGGTCCGCTTTACCACATAGAGGAATTCACTTGGTAAAATATGCACATAAGCAAAAGAAAAAAGTGATTTCTTCGAACGACAAAGCATAGAAACTTACACGAAGGGAGTTGTACTCTACAAAAATTTTCTTTAAAGAATAAAATAATTATTCTTTAGCAAATAAGAGTGCAAGTCCCCTCAAACTATAAAATATTGCAGCAAGCTTAAGGTATGGGGGCAACATGGTATAATAGTATAGCTGCATCAGTAAAGTAATACTCAAACAACATACCATAAGCCCGCTGCAATATCGTGTAAATAAACTTGTGCAAAAAATAAAATAAATAGTAAATGCATTCTCAAATTCAAACAGAAGTTTGTACAAACGAAGAATCATTTTATTCAACTGTAATGCAGATACAGGTTCTCAAAATAAAAGCGGGGGCCGATACCCGCACAACTCTCGGCCAGTTCATACAAAAGACAAAAAGCTAAAATCTTCACTTCTTCTTCCCTCCTTTGGACCCTTTACCCGGTCGAATGACCAGCTTTTCAGGTCGGCCAGTGGGTATAAGGGAAGTAGGAGAGGCAGGTGTAACCGGTTCAACTTCCGGCTCCTCTTCAGTGGCGGAGATTTTCTTCCCCCTCCTCTTTGATGTCCCACGCTTCTCTCTCCTTTGTGAGGAAGAATCACTCCCCGGAGTGACAAGTTTTGATAGAACAATGTCGTCAGAAGGAGTCCGTTCCGGGGATATGTCACCTCCCTCAGGTCTCTCATCTTTCTGCTCTTGCGAAGCGATGGGATCATCCAAGCCGTGAAGAGCCTCTATTTGTTCCTCCTGTGATCCAGGTTGCGAGGCAGAAGGAGGCGCCGCCTGAAGAGATGAAGGATGGATAACCGGAGGAGTAGAAGTTTGAGCAGTGCTTGGTAATTTTTCTACAGAAGAAAAGAGGTTAAAGTCAGTAAAGAGAGGAGATGAAGGTTCACCAATGAAGTCAGTAAAGAGAGGAGATGAAGGCTCATCAAGGTTGAGAAAATAGCCAAGGAGCTCATGAAACTCATGCGAAATAAATGAGTAACCCGCTTGAGCAGAATTGACAGTAGCGAGATTAACAGTGAAATTACCTGGAGAAGCTGGTTTCCTGATATCGACTTCATAAGCTTGCGCATCAGCGCTCTCATCACCCTCGTCTCCACCTTGTATGCTTGTAATCTCAGTGGTAACTTTGGTGGGAGATGCAAGATGGGAACTGGAACCAATAATGTCGACTTCAGACGAAGAAGGTGGCTGGACTAGAGTAGTTGAAGTGGTTTTCCCCAGCCGGTCCCCTTCTGTCACTTCAGTTCTTAATTTGGCAAGTTGTTCCTTTCCCTTGGCAAGGGCAGCGCGGGCGTCATCATCAAAATAATGCCTTTCCAGGGCTGATTCGTCGTAACCGGCACCTTCAGCACCAAGCATCTCAAGAGCGGCCTCCCACACTTCAGCTAAAGTGATTTCATACTTAGGACCAAGAAAAGCGAGGCTTCCACGCCCCAAGACGCTATGCAAGTAGAAGTCGAATAATGTTGAGCCGAAGCTGTTTTTGGTCGCCTCATGAGATTCTTCGGCTGCGATTTTGCCGGCGACAGCCTCATCGCGCTCCCTTTCAGTTTTGGCAAGCTGAAGCTTAAGCATTTGTATCTCCGCCTCCTGGGAGTTGTTTTTCTTTCGAAGCTCAGCAATATCAGAGACATAGCCTTCACTGATTCTTTTTTGTGCCTCGAGCCTGTCTTCGGCATCCCTCTGACTGGCATGAGCATCTCTAACTTGTCTGAGAAGCACTTCTTCTTTTTGAGAGTATGAAGTAGAGGAAGCAGCAAGCTCATCTTTCAACTTCTCAACCTTTGCTTCGAGCTCCTCGTTGTAGGAAGTAATGCTCCTCATTTCGGTGTCATGCTGCTCAAGGACCTTTTGCCACTCAGCCTTATCATTTTCCATGGTGAGCATGGCCTCTAAGTTGGCACGGTTAACTCTTTGAAGCTCATCAACAAGCTTCTGCCAGTTTGACATCCTCTCGATATCGAGCTTGACTGCATCAAGATTGCGCAACATAGCAGACTTGTCGATGGGGACCAAGTCTAGGTCGAATCTCACACCCTTTAAGCACCATTGTGGAAAACGACTTTGTAAAGTGGCTGGGCCAGGTCCCACTTGAAATTTAGGCCTGCTTATTATTGTCTGGATGTCCTCCTTCCCGAGAGCAGGAGAGTCGGAAGTAATGTCAAGAGGGGCAGGGGCAGTAGGCTTTTCGGGAATAGTGGAAGCATGTCTCTCACCATATCGGGCTCGTTTGCCTGAATCTTCAGCTACATGACCCTTTCCTCGGTCGTCGTGAGATTTCCTTTTGTAAGAGTCGTCACTTCTCTGCAGAGAATCATGGTGCTCATCCCTATCCCTTCTGTCATAACGCTCTTCTGCATCCCTCCTTTCACGAGCCTTTCGAGCAGCCCTCTCTTCGTCAGACTCTCTATAGGAGGGAAAGTAACGCCGATAATCATATTGACCACGCCCCCCGTAGCGTTGGAAATCCTGATAATATGATCCGCCGCGTGTCATTGAAGAATCTGAAATAAGAAAAGATAAGCTTTAGAAATCTTTAAAGTATAAGAAGATAAGTGCATAAATGTGCTGGAAAATCCTTAGTTGTGTGTGAAGTGCAAGCTACTCGCGTTGGACTAACGAACCACTCCTCTGTTGGGGGGAAGTGATAGATTTCACTGTTGATGACAATTCTTGAGATAAAGGAGTTAGAGTCTGTTGGAGGGCAGATGTTGCTTCAATCGTCGGAGGTATAGCTTTACCATGAGCAGGGTCTTCTTTAAAGAGCTCTTGGGAAGTGATAATTATGTCACTTAAATCCCCAAAGACGTCATCACCGTCATGCCCAACCTGATTCCCTCCATCAGCTCCTTTGTCAGCACTCTTCCTGGTTTGGGAAAGGGGCTCCTCTTCTTCTTCAATAATGGGAGCAAGTACGGGCTTTTCGGAGGGTCCCGTATCGTCTCTTGGAGTAGAGCACTTTACTAATAAGGTTTCTGCAGAAATTTCTCCTCGCATGTGCTCTTTAGTGGAGATCGGAAGATCAGGAGTTTTCACCGGAGAATCAGGAACCTCCGTTGGAGCTTCACGAGGCCGAGTAAAGCGAGAGGGATGGAGGAGTCCGTATTGATGTAAAAATTCATCGTTTAGCAGAAACTTTATGCTCCTCTCTTCTACCGGCACGGCATTTAATCTTTCGAAAATTTGCTTAAGACTTGGGTCCCTAGCAGGGGGTGGAAGTGCTAAAACAGGAAAAGAATGAAATTAGCAATTGAGAGTTCAGATCTCGAGAAAGTTTCAAAACGGAAAAAGTAAAGACAGGAAATCTTACTTCCCACTCTCCAGATGGCATAAAACCCTGGAGGGCAGCGAACAAAGAAAAACTGATTCAAAAATCCGTGAGCGCTTTCGGAGAGATCAGTAATAAGTTTGCGGTTTCGAGCGCTTCTTATAACCACGATGGAGGGATGGTCTTTAGTTTTCGTGAATGAGCAAAAATAGCAGATCTCCCCGAAGCTTGGTAATCGATCCAAAACTCTCCTAAATAGAACACATAACCCCATCAGAATGGCGTAGCCATTGGGGTGTAATTGGAATGGAGAGATAGACAACCGAAGCAGGAACTGTTGGAGAAAGTCGTTAAAGGGAGGAATAGCGCCGTTCAAGCACATTTGGCGATTAACAGCAACAAAGCCGTAGGGAGGATTGTCAGCAGTATCACTTGGCCCAGGGAAAAGAACATCACTTTCATCAATGCCAAACTGGACGCGCAGTTGGTTAAACACCCGCTGATTCAAAGTTGTGGATGTTCTCTCCGGAGGGTTGTCTATAGGGATGGCTACTGGGAAGACATCTTCAGCCTGGCCCATCGGCTCTTCTTGATGAGAGGTCATTCTACACAAGGAATTGGATGTTCAAATGCGAAGGTGCACGTTTCCTAAAAAGTGTGAAGTGTCGTGCAAAGCTAATAAAAAATAATAATAATAACAAGTAAAAATAACTGGAATTAAACTGGTTGACGATTGATTGACTACGGTAATTTCGGAACTTGTTATTTAAAGCTCAAGCATAATATTAATGAGGGCTGGTCAGTTTCAATTGACTAATCCAGTGCTGCTTTAATATTCCACTTGAAATCGATAGCACTTCGTTCACACGATTTATCTAAGTTAATCATCTATCATTAACTAATCTGTCGTTCGATGTGGGCAATCAATGACAGTATATTCGTCCCAGTTTTCTGTGAATGTTATATTAACAGGTTATTAGCTTACAAGTTGAAGTAATCTGTAAAAGAATGCAGCAAAGTTCAACAGTTCAAAGTTCAAACAAAATTTACAAGTGTTAAGTTGTCAACGACTCAAGAGTTCTTTGTACGGGTTAAGCTAAGTCATTGGTTATTTGGATGACTCGGCTACGACCTAAGGAAAGTGAGGCGAGTTAAGTTAGGTTGCTTCAATTTTAAACCGCTGATGTTAGAAGTCGGCAGTGCTAAGAGTCGTAAATCAAGGAACAGAAGGGAGGCTCCAGTTCAAAGCAACAAGAAATCTTCTAAGTTCTAACTCGGTTACGACTCATGGCTTGAGTCGTAAAACTTGCCAGGTCGGATTAAAGTCAAGGGTAAAGGCTACTGAGTCGCATGGAAGTCGTTGAGTCGTTCACGGCTTATGGTTTGAGTCGTGCACGGTTTAAAAGATAAGTCATGAAGAAATAGCAAGTGCTGAGTCGTTCACGGCTTGTGGTTTGAATCGTTCGCGGTTTAAAAGGATAAGTCGTCAAAAGGACCTAAAGGGTTGAGTCGTTCATACGACCTAAGACCTGAGTCGTCTGAATTAACACGGTTAAGGCATCAAGTCGCGCATGATTAACTCTACAAAGGCCCCTAAGGTCGGTTCTCCACTCACACACTGCCACATCATCTCTTAAGTTAACCCGCGAAGCCAAGGACCCATTAACCCGGTTAACCCGTCAAAGCCTTCCTTATCTCTCCCAAATTCACTAACCAGTTAACATGAATCACTGTAATTAACCATCTCTGTCTCACATCATCACGAATCAATCAAAATCCAACACAAATCGCCTCAAATCCGCCATACATCCGGTGCATTACCATATTCACAAGAATCGCCACAATAATTCAATCAAAGGATTAATCGAATCGTGATTTATGGAAAATGCAGCACGCGAAAGTGTATTAAGGACGGCGAGTGGAAAACTGGTGAGTTGATGATGGATGCGGCTGATTATTGATAAGATTTACTTACGCAATATGAAGTTAAAGGATGGGATGACGGTTGGTAAGCTTGGAATCGCCTTTGGGAGCTTGAAGGGGCGTTAATGGCAGACACAGTTTAAAAGAAGTGATGAGAAGAAGGAAAGAGGAAGGACGACTCAGGCTTTTATATCTGGAAATGTTGGAATTTGAATCGGCATACCCGGGTTATGATAAGTCGAAGCACGCGACCTACGACTTAGGCGCGTGCTTCGAGGGGCAAATGTTAACCCCACTGAAACTTAGGCCGACTCAACAGATAAGGCAGTCAGCGACTCATAAAGATCAGCAACTCACTGGATTCACGACTCATAAGGATCAGCGACTCAACTGATGAGCGACTCAGAGATTGCCGACTCAATGGGTCAACGACTCATTAATGGCAACGACTCAGCGAGTTAGCGCCTTAAAGGTGCAGTATGGATCAACGACTCAGCGGGTCTGCGACTCAAGGCCTAGACCGATCCAACGACTCATTCGAGCTACGGCTCAGGAAAGGTACCGACTCAACAAGTTAACGACTCATGGAGTTAGCGACCCAGGATGACTAACGACCTATCATAAGTCGCTGGCGACTCAAGCAAACAGGGAACAAGCCTAATACCAATGCACCTATGCCGCTGCCTGCTGACTCGTTAACGACATATGACTTATGATGAGTCGTGTACGACTTATGCTAACATAAAGGAGAACGTTCTGGTTAACTCGTGGAGAACTCAGGACTTGTGATATTCATTCAAATGGGAACATAGTCTTGGAGCAGGGGGGAAGCTAACCCAGTAGGTCGGCCACGACCTACTATGAACCGTGTACGGGTTACGACTCATCATGAGTCATGAACGACTCATCATGAGTCATGTACGACTCATGACTTGGCAATTTCAGCCTAAAAAGTTTGCCTATAAATACATAGCCATATTCAACATGAGGGGGGACTTTCGGTTCATTCTCGAAGCGCCAAAACTCTGCCATTTTCTCGACTCAAGCAACACTTCAAGCACTCCAAACATCGAAGACATTACATCAAATTCAAGAGAGAGAATCCACATCATTTATCATGAGTTTGAAAGATAATTCTCCGTAAAAGTTTGTTCTAACAGTCTAGAGTGGATTGTAATTGAAGAAAGTTGTATAAGTTGTACTTGTTCAGCAATAAAGAGATCAAAGTGGACGTAGGCTCGATTTTAGGCCGAACCACTATAAAACTGTTGTCTTTTACTGCTTTTCTGCAATTTCTTCACTTGTATCTTGTTCCCGTACCAACGGGTGGTGCTTTCATAACTGTTATCTACTCACTGGGGTGTTAGCGTTCAAATTTTAGCGTTAACACTCTCAAAATTAGTTATAAGGACAAACATTCCCCCAAAATTAGTCATAAAGATAAACCGTCATAATTATCAACCATCACTCGTCGCATTGCCATGCACCGCCATCACCTACTCCACCTGCCTCCACACTGCCCCCAACACCACATATTTCCATCACTTGGTACCGGTTACTCATAACTTAAAAACTACTACCGGTAACTAAAAACTGATATCTAAAAACTGCAACCTAAAACTACTACCGACAACTAAAACTGATATCTAATAGCTAATACTTAAATAAACAACCTGTAATCTTCTATGTTCTCAAATTTATCAAATTCGATCACCGTTATCTAAGTTTATAGTTCATTCTTAAACATGCATTTCAATCATAATAACCATCCTTATAGAAAATCAGTTCATCGTAATATTTAAAGCAAAAATAGACCACCCATAATCAACATCTATCAAGCTCATGAAATTGCATCATTATCTCATATAATGATGCTTTGAATCAAGCATCTCCATTCTTTGATGAAGCCAGATTGAGTGGCTCCACTCCAGCATAAGCATTGATTCCATTCAACTAAGGTAGTGTGCACAATGGCGAGCACTACAGCGGTTCATCTCTAGGTAAAAAATAAAACATTTTTAATAAATTGATACATACTGTCACTGAAAATAAGACCTAAAAAAATTAATAGTAAAATTGATACTCAAGCAAAATTAATTAAATATTTGAAACTAACGAATCAATAATTCAACTTAATGATTAGCATATTTTCCATGTAACAACTTTAATTTTTTGTATAATAAAAAAAATAAAACAATAAAAAAGTTCCTATAATAACCCAAAATTTAACCCATAATAATTAATTCATTAATTAATTAGATAATAAAATAACTTTGTGAAATTATCATAATTAAGCCACTGAAGGTTAACCATTGTGTCCTTGGTACTTTTCTAGTCAATTTCCATATATATAACATCAAAAACTGAGCTAACACGAGAAAATTATAAATAAACAAAATAAGCGAATATATATATATATATATATATATATATATATATATATAGGTCTACCAGTCCGTCGACCTGGACATAGGCGGTTGACCGGACACTAAGCGGTCGACCGCCCATTGACCCGCCTTTTGTTTTGGTGGCGAACAAACGATTGTTCGTTCATTCGAATAATGGTGTGATTTTCTTGACAGACTGGCGTGTTTGGCATTCTTCAAACCAATCCGGTCCCTCCATTCTTACATCTGATGGCTGTTATTCAGCCCATGATGTGGTTGCATCTAATTCAATCCCCAAATCCAACGATCTGAGATCCACTTCTACACCTATAAATAGAAACCTAGGCCTAACACTTTTTCTCATTTTGGATTTTCATCACTTAGGTTCACTTTTATAGGAAGGACCCTAAAAGGAATTATTTTTCCAAGGGGAGAATCTTTTAATAAAAATATTTTGATACCCTCAAGTGGATCCATGAAGGACCAATAGAGAAGAGTTATGGACCAAAGATGAGTGATTGTAATTATTTTAAGATTTCTTCAAGTAATTTAAAATAATAGGGTTTTCAATAGTTTTAGTTTTACGATGATTTTTGGAATAGCCTTTTCAGTGGTCTATTTACAGCTTTTAGAATTATTTCAGTCTATTTCCTTTCAGCTATTCTCTTAAGTAATTTTTGTTTATTTATGTTAATTATAGTTTTTCCGTTTATTTACATTATTTGTGTTTATTTACATCTTCTTTCTGCGCTTTGGATTTTCTTCTATTTTCAGTTTTCTTTTATTCCACCTTCTTCTTCGTGTGCAGATTAAAATAGGATTAACTCAAATACGGTAAGTTGTAAGAAAACTGAAATAATGGGATATAAGATGTAAATTTCAAAGGCTGTAATATAAATGGAATTGGACTGAAATTACGCCTAATTAAGACGTTATTGGACCTAATTAAAAGGATTAGCCTAGTTATAACTTTAAATTATAATTATAAAGAGTAAAAGATAAAAGAAGCTTATTTTCACATTTAGACCTTGGGTTAAGTAATAAGCATGATTATAACGTAGAATATAATAAGAAAAAGAACATAATAAGGCTTATTAAATAATTTTCCTAAGTTAATAAGCAAAGATGAAAGTAGGATCTGTACCAAATAGCATTCCCTATTAGACAAAACGGTGGTCCCATATTAGTCTAAAGTGAGATGAGGGCACACTTATACTAAGAATGGTAGAAATTGGTCAAATAAAAATCCAAATCATGGGAGATTTGGATAAGAGGCACGACTAGATATTATTTGGATATAGGGCCAGTACCAACAACATTTCCCTTATAAATTCTATGGACATACTGTGATCTCACGTCAGCATGAAGTGGGATGAGGGGGCACGCTTATGCTAGAGTTTGAGGTGATAAGGAGACCCAATAGATGGAGAAAAAGGTATCATAGGTATGCTGGCAGTTACGCGTGTGACTTCCATTCAGGTGCTCAGTAAATAGCTATGAGTTCCAAACGCTCAGTATGGGTGTCTTTCGTAGAGACCATTGCCTTTTGTGCAGGGAGCTATATACGTCGTCCGGATCCACAGTGGTTGCCATATGAATGTTTCGTAGATACCATTTGTAACATCCCGTATTTTTAAGCCATGGAATTTGAACATTTAATTCGTTTTAAATGTTTAATGTGGGTTCTTAATTGATTTTGCAATGAATGGATTTGGGTTCAATCAGTGAAATAAGCTATAATTGTTATCTATAGTAATTCCGGTTGAATTTGAATAATGAGAAAAATATAATTTAGATATTCGGAATTGAAATAAAAGTAAATCTGAATGTAAATAGTGATGAAAATGGTTTTAAAAATTTCATTTTGAGTTATTTTGAGTATAAATAGCGTGGTGGGAATTTTAGATGAATTTTAAAGTTGATAAGTTAATATTTGGAATTTTATATTAATTTAAAAATGAATTTAAATATATTTAAAATGCAATTAATCATATTTTGGTCTGGAATGAGCCAGAATGATTTTTATGGTGTTTATAAATTTTATATGAATTGTTATTAAGTTAGTAAAAATTTTAAAAGTAAATTTTTAAGCGTTTTCGACAATTTTGAAAATCGCTTGATTTAATAGAGGAGTGAAAATAGCCTTCCGGGGCACAGTCTCAGAATTCGACGAAACTAGTTCCATTAGATCCGTAATAGTTAGTTATTATCGGATTTCAATTTTCGTAGCAATCGGAGTTGTCGTTTGACCGTGACAGCTCGAAACGCATCGAAATCGTTTTAATCGGTTTAAATTAAAATTGAACGTTTAATTCCGTAACTCGCGCATACGATTAAATTAGCTTACGAAACCTGTTCCATTGTGTCCGGAACGCGGAAAAACCTTAGAATCGCCTGTCGAAACGCGTAGATCGGAGGTCGTTTGCGTAAACAGTTAAATTGAGAAATTTTATTAATTAAATAATATTAGAACCCTTTTATATATTAACTTTTTCCACTAAACCCTCGTTTCCTCTGGAAGCCGCCGCAGTTGCGTTCAATGGCCGAAATATCATGGCCTTCCTCCTCAATTTTCTCCACATCCAAGATTTATCGTCTAGAATTTCCAACTAGAGGAATGTTGTGCTCGTCGAGTTCTGCTAGATCAACGGTGGATCTTGAGCGTTATCGACGTTTGGAAGAGATAGTGGCCCGCGTTCGTAGGGTTTTCACGCACGGTTCATGAAGTGAGGGGGAGGCCGAGTTCGTTCGTTTTTGGACCGGAGGTGGGTGGCGTTGTGGGCGTTCGAATGGAGATGGTGGATCGAGTTTATGGCGACCGAGGAGGAGGAGTTATTTAACCCTAATCGCGATGGCTTTGGGTTTCTCGAGCTGAGCATGTCGCGTGAGGGAGAAGAAATCCTGCGGCCTTGATTTCGAGCATTTCTGAACGGCTGAGATGGTATTAAAATTTATAAATTAAAGGAATTTGTTTTCATTTCATATGCAAACTACAAAATCGAATATCTAATGCATACGTTATCAGATTTCAACGAATTTGGTAACGCCGGGATCGCAGAGACGAGTACGATGCGATGGCGCAGATCCGGATCCATTCCGGGCAAGTAGAAATTTGGGTTAAATCGGACGTCGTTCGGTTTAATTTAAATTTCGAACGCTCGCCGAAATACAAGGTGAGTTTAACTCACTCACATCTGGATATTGGCTGATTTAAATAATAAATATTTAAATATCTATGTGATTGGTTGCATATTATTGTTATTATCAGTTTGGACTGATATTTATACATGTGATGTGCTAATATTTGTGGATGCAGGGAAAACAGGTTGGAGGGATCCAACTGGATTCCTCACAATGTAGTAATATTTTTATAGTTGATGATGATGCCTGTTATATATTGTGATTGATAAATTTGGAATTTAATTGCATTGTGATATTGTGGGATAAACTATAAGCCCAGGATGTTAAATTATAAAGAAATTTGGAGTTTTAATTATAAAGAAATTAAATTGGGTTTTAAAAAGGAATCAAGAAATTAATAATTAAGAAATTTAAAAATTTGGAATCTGCTTGGATGGAAAACCGAAATAAAATTGTATTGGAATATTGCTGGGTAAATTATAAATCCATAATTAATTATAAATGGATAAATTGAATTTTAGAGAAGTAAAAGATATTGTTAAATAATGAATTTCAAAGAATTAAAATTTGAAATCCATTTGGAATGAAAATTGTAAATTGGTAAATCTGGAATGATAAACAAAGAGAAAAGTTATTAGTTGATAAATGGGAAAATAAGATTTATGTTATTAAAATATAAACCTAAATTGAAATAAATTGACAGAAATTGTGAGAAGGATTTCTGTGATGTTTAAGTGGAAATGAGTTCCCTAGGAAAACCAAGTTCGAGTTTAAACTGATTTTATAAAAAGAAAGTTTTAAAAATTCAAACTTGTTTAAAAGTGTTTGGAAATTATTATTTTAAAATAATTATTAATAATTAGCAATAGTAAATTTTATAAATACCTTAATAATTATTTTTACAGATGGATTTGTTTAAAAGACTAGTTTTGGACTTAAGTCATTTGAAATTAGTATTTAACTTATTAAAAACACTACTTTTAAATTTAGTTTATTAAAAACCTTATTTAAAATCAAAGTTTATATCTTAATAAATGGTTTTCTGTACATATGTTGAAATTATATTTTGAGTAAATAACTAGTAGTAAACTTCCATATCTTAAAAGTATATTTTTGAATTAAGTGTTTTTAAATTGTTTTTAAAATCTAAATATTTTGAACTTGGTTATTTCCAATGGGAATATATGGTAAAGGATTTACCTTGTAATGGAAGAATTTTGGGAAATTGTTTTCAAATGAGTTTTGAAACTTTGGAAATATATCTTTTAAGGATATTTGGGTAAATAAATAATATGGGGATTATTTATTGTGTGATGGATGTTTATGGATGTTTTTGAATATAAATTGATAGTTAAATCACCGACTATCAATATTGGACAATGCGTTGATCGTTTCGAAGAGACCGGGATCGAGATTTATTTCTCGAAAACCACTTCGATCCGATTTGTACGTTTCGTGCGAAAAACGTGCTCGGAGTCGAAGATGGAGCAGTGAAGTGCAAGGGCTAGTCGCTACTAATCCTGAGGATATTTCCAAAATGGATGTAGTAGGAATAGTGCCTTCGGTTCCGTTCGAACCCGGGACGGACTTGTATGGACGAATGCTTGCGAAACGTCGTCAGGTGGACGATGGGCATTCTAAGTGAAAACGTTCTAAAGGTAATGCTTAGCCTCAAGCCTCATCAACCGGGAATGACTGAAAATCAGGGGATATGCAGCAAGGTTAGGTGGGTCATGCCCAAGCAGGACAAGATATTTCCCCTGTCTAGATGTCCCTTATATATTTCGGCTTAGTGGGTGGTTGGTCGCGCCAACCACGGGGTTTATCTTGTTCCGGACTGTTCAGTAAGGAATGGTTCCGGCCTTGTGTTGCAGGGGATGAAGGGAGTAGTCCTCGGTACGGTGATCTAGGCCCCGTACTGTGACAGGTGGTACCCCAGTGCCTAGTCATTGTTGGAAATCCATTTTCCCTACGAGCCTTGTACGAGTTTTGTTTGTATTACCCACTTTTGTGGCTAGTAGCTGGAATTTAATCATGCAACAATTTCGGCTATTTTATAAGTATTTGTAAATAGACCCTATTGTAATATCAGAGGATTTTCTATAAAAAGTGTTTTAGCTATCGTAAGGTAAAAACCCGACATGTTTATTTGTGGCGTGGTGTTACGAGATGCTTTTGTTTTCAAAGGATTTTTGAAACTTTAATAATCAATTTGGATGCATTGTTATCAGCTGGTATTCCAGACTGACTCGGGTGTTATTTCATTATAATGCTCGGGTCAGACCGAGTATTATTTGTTCAGGTCAGGATGCTATAGAGCAGGAGAGGAGCTGGAGTCCGAGACGTATTATATGTACCTATATATATATATATCCGCTGCTATGATTATATGGTATGTCTGATTGGTGATTGTTGATGTATGAGATACTCTGATGATATGATGTATAAAACAGTGATAGATTTTATTTTGTGTAAAGTTCTATATTTACTATTATATATTATTCCGCTGCGACTGTGAAATTCTGATATTGTTTAGTTTCTTCTCCTTCTATCTCTTCTTCTTTAACCCTAATGGTTCGTATTTCTGTGCCACTTGAGTTAATAGAGGTAGAATAGTGTTAATTCAAGTGGTACGTATTTGCGGGCTATCACACTTGGTATCAGAGCTAGGTTAGCGACAACCTAGGCTTTGGTGGGGTAATTACTCATTTAATGGAGTCAATAGTACTCTATAATGAGTTGAGCGTATTAATAGATATGAGAGCGTAGTGAATATAAAATTGTTTTTATACTGTGTTAACTTATCGGTTGAGTGTTTATAAATTCTGGTCGGTGCGGGAAGTACAACCATATCGATAGGGGTTTCTAAACTCTTAAACAAGATAAACCGACATAGTATTGTTTTTAAAGTGGGTAAATGAAATAATTTTACCCAAAATTATATTTTGGTATAAAGGAAATCATTTTCTAAGATTATTATATATCTACTTGATTGTTTGGATGTGAATAACTTAATCAAATGAGAATCTAAAATTTGAACTGGTTATAACTAAATAAATTCTATGAGTATAAATTATATAAAAGAAGAATAATTAAATTTGAATTAAACCAGAATGTAAATCCCGGAAGTTTTGGAAAGGATTTTAAATGCGATAAAGATAAAAGTGTGGAAATTTAAAATCTTGGGAATGTTTGGGAATATTTTCCAAAATGTTTGAAGGCAGTTGTGGAATATTATTTTGGGTAATATTTTTGAATGGAAACTGTTTTGAAATGAATTTGGGAAAGTAAAAAGCATTGAACTCACTTCAGTCGCTGGAAAATAATCCTGATGATGCTGGCCACATCATTAGAATTCATTTTCGAGTTTCTAAAGTGATGGATTGCTTCCCTAATACTTGGTTATGGTGTTGTTTGGATTTGTTGGGTATACTAGTTGTTTTGGAAATTTCAAAGGAGGAAATTTGATTTGATTGATATACCAAATAAATATATATTTAATATGTTTCAAAATGGTTTTGAAATGAAACCGGGCAATTGAATTCTGGGAAATTATATTTAAATGGTGTGTAAAATTAAAATGAACTAACTATTGAACTTATTAAGTGAAATTAATATTAATAAGAAGTAAGAAATGAAAATTTTAGTCTTGGAGTTAAAATTTAATTTGAGTAATTGAAAGTGAATAAAATATGTTGAAGTGAGTAGAAAATTTGAATTTAACTTGGATAAGTAAAATAAATTGGACTTAAAATAAAGTTGATTTGAATTAAATTAAGATGTAGTGGACTTTGAGATTTTGGGTCACTGTGAAATGGAGTATACCCTCAAGCTAGTAAGTGTTATGCTTTAGCTGGGGATTATGAATTTAAAATTTTGCAAAGGATTAAGGTGAAGGAAGATTTGTATAATTAAGAGTCCAGTGATACATATATAAAATTTGAAGTTGTGATTATAAGATGCAGATGGATCAAGATGAGCTATATAAGCTTTTATATAAACAAGTTGGAGAACTTATAAAAGAGAAATGGAGTTATAATCACAAATGGGAAATAGTGGGATGGTATGGTGGATTCAAACTTAATCTTAAATGAACTTGAGTTAGTAAATAAGTTTTGGATTTGTATATGGAAAATTACAATTGCGAATTTGAAATTGAATTAAATCTAAGGGAATTAGAATTAAATTAAATTGGATATAAAGGTGAAATATAAATTGTTTATAATTGCATAAAGAAATTCATATTCTTAAGTTATTAAGTGTTATAATTGAAACTTGTGATTATAAGATGAAAATGGACTTAAATAAGCAATCTAAGCTTTTGAATGGAAGTGAAATTGTAATTTATTAATGGAAAGAGTTGAATGGTGTGGCAAATTCAAAACTTAACCATAAAAGAAATGTAAAGTGTAATAAAGCGGTGAGGATAAAAAGGTGGATGTTTTTAAGTTGGCAAATAAGTCTTGAACTTATGTATGGGGAAAATGAAATCTGTTTTGAAAATGAAATTGAAATTAAATTCCAGTTGTGTAATAAATAATATTGAATGGAGTTCAATCCTTATATGAGTGGTAAAAGAAGTGGGATGAATTTAATTTGGCTAAGCAAATTTTTAAGTAAACTTGGAAGAAATTTGGATAAGAACCAAATTGGAAGGAAACTTAATTTAGTTGAAATAATGCTGAATGAAGTAAGTGTCTACTCAATTAAATCCAAATGATTGTTTGGAAATGAACTCTGTGTAAGCTAAATTAAATGGAATTTGTACTAGCAGGTATAAAATTTTGATAGTCGGGTCAAAAAAAAAATTATTTTGTAAATATACTGGAATTGATTTGGATGAGAATCAAATGAAAATAAAATTTGCTTTATAAGAAAATAATGGAAATATTGTGAAAGAACTTAAGCAAGCTGAATGGTAATTGTGATTAAGCTTTATAATTTTGACTTGGATAAATTTTAGTTGGGAAATAAAGTTGAATGGCAAGTGAAATGGTTTGGAATTAAATATTGTGATATCATATGAATATAAGAATTGTAAATAATTTAGAATAGAATAATGATAATAATAATAAAATACTAAAAAAAAACTTAAGATGAATAATAAATTTGAAAAATGAGAATGAGGATTTGATTTAAAAATTGCAAGAGAATAAGAATATTTGGATTTTGAATAATTCCGAATGAAACAGAGATTTATGAAATTTGAAGTTGGAATTAACTTATAAGTTGGTATAAGCTTAAGAATTGATATTGTGTTTGGATAACCATAACCTGCATAGAAATTAGACATTAAACTTAAGTGGATAAATTAAAGAAAAGTAAATGAATTAAAAGCACATATTCATAAAATTGAAGTAAATATAAATTTGTTGCAATAAATATGAATGGTACACAGTGGACTTGAGTATAAATCATTCAAGTGAAATAAAAATGAAGTTTGGATTTGAATTAATAAATTGAACTGAATTGGAATCTAATTCAAAGAATTTGTAAAGGAATGCAAGTGAATTGTTTTAAAATAGCAAATGGAATGGGTTTTTAAATCAACTGGGATGAATTGACATTTTAATAAGTAATGTTTGCATATGAATAGTAATGGGCTATAACAGAAATGCGAATGTTTCCAATTTTAAATCGAATTTGATTGTAAATCAAGTTGGGAATGTAGGTTAAAATAAAATTTAAGAAAGGCATAATTAACCATATTGAAATGAAAATGAATTGAATAAAATCTTTGGATTGTTAAAAATAATATGGTTAATATTGTTAAACCATGAAGTTGGGTTTGTAAAGTGAATTTAAAATGATGTAGGAATTGAGAAATTTGTTATAAAGGTGGTTAGCATGCATAATTATGAAATTGCTTGGTTTGGTTATGGAATGGATATGTTTGGCTTGCATTTATATAGGAAATGTTATTAAAATGCTTATATCTTTGAAAACTGATAAGTTGTTTGAGTTTAGTACAGGTACAGAAGACGTTCGAGAGAGTTGGAGCGCGTATATGAGTTATATTAGCCGCTCGCTATTAAAATGTGCTAAAAAGGTACGCCTACGCAAATATAATTGGGAAATGATATATATATATATATATATATATATATATATATATATATTGTGATATATTGTGGTTTCCGACCGTGTGGGTCGATGTATATATATTTATTTGTATCGCGATATCGTGAAAGCTCCTCCGTACAGGGGAGACTCTGCCAAAATTTTCCGGAAATTTTGGGAGTTAGAAAATTTTTGGGAATTTTGAAAATTTGTAATTAACTTGGAAAGTTATAAGTTAAAAATTAAAAGACTTAGAGTAAATAAGCAAGTGAGTTTGGTTTGAGCTAAAGGATTTTGGAAAGTATATATAAGCTTTTAACTAAGCAAATTGGATGAGTAAGTGAGTTTGAGCATAGTTTCTATCTTAGCAAATTTCGAGGACGAAATTTTTATAAGGGGGGAGGAATGTAACATCCCGTATTTTTAAGCCATGGAATTTAAACATTTAATTCGTTTTAAATGTTTAATGTGGGTTCTTAATTGATTTTGCAATGAATGGATTCGGGTTCAATCAGTGAAATAAGCTATAATTTTTATCTGTAGTAATTCCGGTTGAATTTGAATAATGGGAAAAATATAATTTAGATATTCGGAATTGAAATAAAAGTAAATCTGAATGTAAATAGTGATGAAAATGGTTTTAAAATTTTTATTTTGAGTTATTTTGAGTATAAATAGCGTGGTGGGAATTTTAGATGAATTTTAAAGTTGATAAGTTAATATTTGGAATTTTATATTAATTTAAAAATGAATTTAAATATATTTAAAATGCAATTAATCATATTTTGGTCTGGAATGAGTCAGAATGATTTTTATGGTGTTTATAAATTTTATATGAATTATTATTAAGTTAGTAAAAATTTTAAAAGTAAATTTTTAAGCGTTTTCGACAATTTTGAAAATCGCTTGATTTAATAGAGGAGTGAAAATAGCCTTCCGGGGCACAGTCTCGAAATTCGACGAAACTAGTTCCATTGGATCCGTAATAGTTAGTTATTATCGGATTTCAATTTTCGTAGCAATCGGAGTTGTCGTTTGACCGTGACAGCTCGAAACGCATCGAAATCGTTTTAATCGGTTTAAATTAAAATTGTACGTTTAATTCCGTAACTCGCGCATACGATTAAATTAGCTTACGAAACCTGTTCCATTGTGTCCGGAATGCGGAAAAACCTTAGAATCGCCTGTCGAAACGCGTAGATCGGAGGTCGTTTGCGTAAACAGTTAAATTGAGAAATTTTATTAATTAAATAATATTAGAACCCTTTTATATATTAACTTTTTCCACTAAACCCTCGTTTCCTCTGGAAGCCGCCGCAGTTGCGTTCAATGGCCGAAATATCATGGCCTTCCTCCTCAATTTTCTCCACATCCAAGATTTATCGTCTAGAATTTCCAACTAGAGGAATGTTGTGCTCGTCGAGTTCTGCTAGATCAACGGTGGATCTTGAGCGTTATCGACGTTTGGAAGAGATAGGGGCCCGCGTTCGTAGGGTTTTCACGCACGGTTCATGAAGTGAGGGGGAGGCCGAGTTCGTTCGTTTTTGGACCGGAGGTGGGTGGCGTTGTGGGCGTTCGAATGGAGATGGTGGATCGAGTTTATGGCGACCGAGGAGGAGGAGTTATTTAACCCTAATCGCGATGGCTTTGGGTTTCTCGAGCTGAGCATGTCGCGTGAGGGAGAAGAAATCCTGCGGCCTTGATTTCGAGCATTTCTGAACGGCTGAGATGGTATTAAAATTTATAAATTAAAGGAATTTGTTTTCATTTCATATGCAAACTACAAAATCGAATATCTAATGCATACGTTATCAGATTTCAACGAATTTGGTAACGCCGGGATCGCAGAGACGAGTACGATGCGATGGCGTAGATCCGGATCCATTCCGGGCAAGTAGAAATTTGGGTTAAATCGGACGTCGTTCGGTTTAATTTAAATTTCGAACGCTCGCCGAAATACAAGGTGAGTTTAACTCACTCACATCTGGATATTGGCTGATTTAAATAATAAATATTTAAATATCTATGTGATTGGTTGCATATTATTGTTATTATCAGTTTTGATTGATATTTATATATGTGATGTGCTAATATTTGTGGATGCAGGGAAAACAGGTTGGAGGGATCCAACTGGATTCCTCACAATGTAGTAATATTTTTATAGTTGATGATGATGCCTGTTATATATTGTGATTGATAAATTTGGAATTTAATTGCATTGTGATATTGTGGGATAAACTATAAGCCCAGGATGTTAAATTATAAAGAAATTTGGAGTTTTAATTATAAAGAAATTAAATTGGGTTTTAAAAAGGAATCAAGAAATTAATAATTAAGAAATATAAAAATTTGGAATCTGCTTGGATGGAAAACCGAAATAAAATTGTATTGGAATATTGCTGGGTAAATTATAAATCCATAATTAATTATAAATGGATAAATTGAATTTTAGAGAAGTAAAAGATATAGTTAAATAATGAATTTCAAAGAATTAAAATTTGAAATCCATTTGGAATGACAATTGTAAATTGGTAAATCTGGAATGATAAACAAAGAGAAAAGTTACTAGTTCATAAATGGGAAAATAAGATTTATGTTATTAAAATATAAACCTGAATTGAAATAAATTGACAGAAATTGTGAGAAGGATTTCTGTGATGTTTAAGTGGAAATGAGTTCCCTAGGAAAACCAAGTTCGAGTTTAAACTGATTTTATAAAAAGAAAGTTTTAAAATTCAAACTTGTTTAAAAGTGTTTGGAAATTATTATTTTAAAATAATTATTAATAATTAGCAATAGTAAATTTTATAAATACCTTAATAATTATTTTTACAGATGGATTTGTTTAAAAGACTAGTTTTGGACTTAAGTCATTTGAAATTAGTATTTAACTTATTAAAAACACTACTTTTAAATTTAGTTTATTAAAAACCTTATTTAAAATCAAAGTTTATATCTTAATAAATGGTTTTCTGTACATATGTTGAAATTATATTTTGAGTAAATAACTAGTAGTAAACTTCCATATTTTAAAAGTATATTTTGGAATTATGTGTTTTTAAATTGTTTTTAAAATCTAAATGTTTTGGACTTGGTTATTTCCAATGGGAATATATGGTAAAGGATTTACCTTGTAATGGAAGAATTTTGGGAAATTGTTTTCAAATGAGTTTTGAAACTTTGGAAATATATCTTGTAAGGATATTTGGGTAAATAAATAATATAGGGATTATTTATTGTGTGATGGATGTTGATGGATGTTTATGAATATAAATTGATAGTTAAATCACCGACTATCAATATTGGACAATGCGTTGATCGTTTCGAAGAGACCGGGATCGAGATTTATTTCTCGAAAACCACTTCGATCCGATTTGTACATTTCGTGCGAAAAACGTGTTCGGAGTCGAAGATGGAGCAGTGAAGTGCAAGGGCTAGTCGCTACTAATCCTGAGGATATTTCCAAAATGGATGTAGTAGGAATAGGCCTTCGGTTCCGTTCGAACCCGGGACGGACTTGTATGGACGAATGCTTGCGAAACATCGTCAGGTGGACGATGGGTATTCTAAGTGAAAACGTTCTAAAGGTAACGCTTAGCCTCAAGCCTCATCAACCGGGAATGACTGAAAATCAGGGGATATGCAGCAAGGTTAGGTGGGTCATGCCCAAGCAGGACAAGATATTTCCTCTGTCTAGATGTCCCTTATATATTTCGGCTTAGTGGGTGGTTGGTCGCGCCAACCACGGGGTTTATCTTGTTCGGGACTGTTCAGTAAGGAATGGTTCCGGCCTTGTGTTGCAGGGGATGAAGGGAGTAGTCCTCGGTACGGTGATCTAGGCCCCGTACTGTGACAGGTGGTACCCGAGTGCCTAGTCATTGTTGGAAATCCATTTTCCCTACGAGCCTTGTACGAGTTTTGTTTGTATTACCCACTTTTGTGGCTAGTAGCTGGAATTTAATCATGTAACAATTTCGGCTATTTTATAAGTATTTGTAAATAGACCCTATTATAATA
Source organism: Allium cepa (assembly GCA_030765085.1). Lineage (NCBI taxonomy): Eukaryota > Viridiplantae > Streptophyta > Magnoliopsida > Asparagales > Amaryllidaceae > Allium > Allium cepa. The sequence continues at coordinate 746,861,240 of CM060931.1, read as the reverse complement.
TCAGAGGATTTTCTATAAAAAGTGTTTTAGCTATCGTAAGGTAAAAACCCGACATGTTTATTTGTGGCGTGGTCTTACGAGATGCTTTTGTTTTCAAAGGATTTTTGAAACTTTAATAATCAATTTGGATGCATTGTTATCAACTGGTATTCCAGACTGACTCGGGTGTTATTTCATTATAATGCTCGGGTCAGACCGAGTATTATTTGTTCAGGTCAGGATGCTATGGAGCAGGAGAGGAGCTGGAGTCCGAGACGTATTATATGTACCTATATATATATATCCGCTGCTATGATTATATGGTATGTCTGATTGGTGATTGTTGATGTATGAGATACTCTGATGATATGATGTATAAAACAGTGATAGATTTTATTTTGTGTAAAGTTCTATAGTTACTATTATATATTATTCTGCTGCGACTGTGAGATTCTGATATTGTTTAGTTTCTTCTCCTTCTATCTCTTCTTCTTTAACCCTAATGGTTCGTATTTCTGTGCCACTTGAGTTAATAGAGGTAGAATAATGTTAATTCAAGGGGTACGGATTTGCGGGCTATCACACCATTGGTTGCTGTGTCGGGAGTTATATAACATCTGGTCCACAGTAAGGTCTATGGTATAGCAGGTCGATCAAAAAGAGCAGAATTAGGGTTTCATCCGAATTACAAGATTAGGAATTCAGCCTAATCAAAGCAGAACTTAAGGACATGTGCAAGCAATCAAGGTTAACATATCTTATAAAATGAACAATATTTAATCTTGCTTATTTCCAGTTTATTTCATTCCTACTTCTTTTGTTATCGTTATATATGCTAGAACTATTGTAGAGTCTATTACTTTTATCTTGCTTAAAGACTCTAGTAATTACTATCATTAACTAGATTTTAGTATGACCCACTCCTCTATTTTTCCCCTTTCCTCCCATATAGGCAATTAAGGGAGAACTCGGTAGATTACCGTTGTTTGAAGTTTTCTTAGAGGAGATTTCTACTATGTACTTCTTTTGTTTTCTGCATTTGTTCTTTCTATGTACTGGCTTATTATGAGCGACATTATGTCTCTGATTTTTGAGACTATGAGTTTTTATTCGTGAGACATATTGGATTTTCAGACATGTTTGTGGTATTTGGTATTTAACTTATTTATGAAGCAATTATGAAGTTTTTTTAATTAAGTTATTATTTTAAGTTTCGTTGTTTTTCTCTATATTTGTCCTGGGAATCTTAGTCTACGTTAATTTTAGTTATACCTACAACGCACCACGTCTTTTAATGTGTCATTTTGGGCATATTAAAGGATGTGGGGGATTTCACTTCCGCACTACATTATTTTCAAAAACGATACTAATAAAACAAAAGTGATACCTAAAAACTGATCCTCACTAAACTCAACACAGCAATACATTATCAATCAAACTAATATGAATGCAAAAAAAAACAAAATAATAACCAAAAATTGTTCGCTTCAAAATGTGAATTTATTACAGTATAATAATTTTATTATAAAAAATCACAAACTTAAAAATAACAAATATTTTTGAAACTGATACCTACAAAATGGAAAACTGATACCTAATAGCTGATACCACTTCTTCTCCCCTACTACTTCCATGGCTTTCTCTTCTTCTCCTTAACTTGCTCTTCTTTTTCCTCGAATTGTTGTTTCTTCTAAAACACCACTTCACTATGGCATCCCTACCACTAGAGCCATTAATTCCCCATCACCAAATGTTTTCAAATTGAGCTACTTCAAAAACCCTAGTCTTGCCATCTACCATCGAACCAACCACTCTCGCCACTAACACCTTCGCAGCAACCACCATCACAACAACTCCACCTAAGCTTTACATATCTCCAGCCTCATTTATGTGTTTGTCTTGATCGTTAATTTCTTGTCCTACCTCCAAATTGAAATTCAAAGTTATCATTTATGCTAAAATACATAAAACCAGTCCTTGAGACTAAAATGCTAAGAAATTTTGTCCTTAACACTATTTTCCTGTATGTATGTATGTATGTATGTATGTATTGTGTGTGTTAAAATCAATTTTGTTTCAAAAAGCCTTTCTAAATCATTATTGAATTTTTGAATTTTTTAAATTTCATGGTCAAAATTATATGTATATATATTTACATAATTGTTCTTTAAATTGATATATATATATATATATATATATATATATATATATATATATATATAAGTTCACACCCAATGTTGGCAACACACATATATATGGATTTGTGATATCATGATCTAATCTAAGCATATGTAATTCATGATAATTATCAAATACCTTTATAAAATTGGAAATAGATTAGTTACCTTGACTATAGCCTAATTAGTACAATTTAAATGCCTAGTTGATCGACTCCGCTTGAGCCTGGATTCAAATTCTTCCAAAGAGAGCTAATAGAATGAAGAAATTATGCACTATTATTTAATTTTGTTTAATTTCGTGATTTCAATGCTTGGTTTAATGGATGTAGGAAGGAAGCAGTTTTCAGCCAGTAATAGATGGGGTGGAAGCTCAAAGAGATAGAGAAAGAGAGCCAAAAGAATGGCTAAGGGTGTATAAATAATAGAGAGAGAGGAGTTAAAAGTTGATCTAGATCCACTATTTCCCCTCACCATTTCAAACCTTTTAAAATCAAATTCAACTCTCCTTTTCTAACATATGTAATCGACCATTCCAGAGCCTCTTCGGCCTTCATATCGTTCAATGCCCGATTTGATTATTATACATCATCGATATGGATATCGATACTTGTGTATCAACTTTTATATACGCGTTATTTTAATACTAGCAAATATAAACAAAAAAGTTATAATTAATATTTCATAAATACTAATTAATTGAGTGCATTTTGTGGTCGAAACTATATGTATAGGAAAAGGTATTAAGTGGCTTGGATTCTATCTCTCGTAATGGTAGACACTAATAACGATGGTTATGGGTTATTGATTATGGAAAATCTTGCTTTGAGGATTGAAATTGTAAATTGGTTGTTTGAGGTCCCACCTCTGTCCCTTATATGAGGTATAAAATGGTTTTGAATATAGTTTAAAATGCAAAAGATATATCAGTATTTAAATTATATGGCCCAAGTACTGATATAGAAAGGCTCGATATTTTTTATTCACCAAACATTGTTGTTCCGACTCCTTCCTCATTATGATACAAGTTAAGAAAGGAGATGATGATCAAGATGGAGATGACGACGAGAGGAGCTTGTAGTAGCAGTCTTTCTATTTATTTATGCTATTTTCTGATGTACCAATTTGAAGTTAAAAATGTATTTTTAACAAGATAATGTAACGGCTATTATTTAAATTATGTTATGGTTTTGTTTGTGATATTTAGAATTTGAAATATAATGGCTAATGTTTACGCTATTATATTTTATCCTTCCACTGTGAGTTCTGAATGAATAGATAAATAACTCTACATTGTTCTTTTTACAAACCAACAACTAGCTTTGGAGTGGGTCTACGTTTTGATGGGCTTTTTCTAGGTCAGGATTTAGGCCTGTTTTGAGGTGGGTTGTTCCATTTGGGATTGGTGGCTTGGTTACTCAATCAATGGGGTAAATTATATGTATGAGTATCATATTTTTTTTATTAAAATATGTTCCAAAAATCCTACTATATATATGTATGTGTGTGTATAGATGCATACACACACACTTTATTTTTGAATATACGTGCACATTCAAGGAAAATCATTCTTTCAACATATACTACTATCTTAGAAAGTTATAACTAAAAACTCAACCTACATATATATGATATGTATGGTAATCATTCTTCTTTTATGGATGGGAAACCTGCCCAAGGAAGATCCGCCATTCGAGGGATGCTCGAATGGTTTGAGCAATACCTCAGGTAAGTAAGTGAAGTCCATGTTCCTCAAGCTATAATCACGACACTCACTACCACATCTGCCAATGCAGCACTCCATCCCATCGACTTTCCAAACATGTGTAAGGACTTTATTAATATGGTAGAAAGAGTGTGTTTGGAAATTGAGGATTCTACAAAGTCAAACACTTGGATAAATGACCGTGAGAAGATATTTTGGGAGCTCGGTTGTGAGGATCGGCTAAGGTGGAGTATGGTAGCTTGGTACCTCAAGGGAGAAACCTGAGATTAGCAGAGTACTATGGCGAAGGATAATATTGGTTGGATTTTCACTTTGGATTAATGCAAGGACATATTCGAGCCAACGTTTATGTCAAGGACAGAAGTATGTTTACGATTGGAGAAATTTATACAGTTTAAGTAGAGAGAATCCACTTTAAAGGAGTAAAATAGTAAATTTACAGGTTTGGCTAAGTTCGAGATGAGCTTGGTCGACACACCTATGAAAAAGGCCATGAAGTTTGTGAAGGACATGATCTCCTTGCTTAAAGAAGTTATATTAACCCAAGTGCCCGCTAGTGCCACATATGAAACATTAGTTGTATTGCTTTGCAGTAGACGGCTTGTGAGGAAGAAAAAGAGATGGAGAAGGATAAGGCCGGAATTACTCAAAAACAAATCAAGAAGGGGGATTATTAGGTGAATCAGAAGTCATAAGGAAAGTTCAAGAAAGAGGGTAAGGTGTGTAAGAGATGCCAGAAGAGGATTCATATAGCAAAATATTTTAAGGTGAGTCCGATGAAGGTAACTTTTAAGGGACAGGATTATCACTACCACAAGGAAGGGCACCTCAAGAACCAATGTCCGAAACTGGAGAAGGAATAACTGAGTGGACAACCCTATGCCATTAAGGCTAGCTAGCGTTGGAATGGGTCTAATTTTGATAGACCTTTTCTGGATCGAAATTTAGGCCAGTTTCAAGGCGGGTTGTTACAAGGTTGGATGGCTGCAATTTTCGGCCGGTAACAAATTAATGAAAGCTCAAAGAGAAAGTGCCAAATGAGGGGTTAACTGTGTTTCAGTAGTAGAGAGAGAAGCTAAAAGTGGATCCAGATCAACTTTTTCTCTGACCATTTCAAACCCTTTTGAATCAAATTGAATTCTACTTTTCTGACATTTATAGCCAACTATTCCAATGCCCTCTTCGACCTTTATATATTCCCAAGCTCAAATGATTTAATAGATATCATTGATATGGATAACAACACGTATGTATTAACTTTTTTATATGCATTATTTTTAAAATTGATCAACATAAATAAAAAAAATTAAAACTAATATTTCATAAATACTAATTAATTGAGCGCATTTGACTAACTTAACTAACCAGCATAAGAAAAAGTTTTCTTGAAAACCCTAGCTATGTCCATTCCTCCTTACCTAAGCCGCCACTCCCATGTTCGTCCAGATCTGCCCCGACAGATCTCCGCACCACTGGGTCTCCCAGGATCCACAACATCCTTCATTGAAAATAGATAACGATGGTTTCATTACTATTAAGCCGAGAGAAAGTGGCTTAGACAACCCAAATTTAACCCTACTTCATCACGTCCTATGTCTAATTTAAACAAGCATATTTCTAAAAGCCAATTTCTTCTGATTCGCCCAGATGTCGACTGTAATAATTCAACAACATATGTGGAATCTTTAAACTAATGTGCCAAATCACAATTCTAATCCTCAGTTATGGTTTAACTATGCCAATGTTAAAAGCGGGGATTCTATCACTACTAGTCGTATGTGTGCTATTGTTATTAAGGGTAATCAAATTATTTTTTGTTCCCTTTTTAAAAATTACTCGAGCCTTTTAATGACCCGTAATTTTTGACAATTAAAATGTTAATTTAATTAGAAATTGTGAATAATATTGGAAGATATAAAAAATTTGTAATGAAATAAAAACTAAAGTGAAACGCAACAATGTTCTTTATTGTTAGGCATTTACAAATTGAATGGAATTCCAGTTAGTTGAAATAAGGTAAATGTATACTTGGTAATAAATTTAATACAAGAAAACAAATGTAGATATTGAATTAATTAATGAATTAATAATAACCAATAAAAATTGAGTAAAATCAATGTTCTGTAAGTAATTATAATATTGTTTGGAAATGATAACTTATAAAAGTATGATTAAGAGTTGGTGGCAACAATTATTATGAGTCACCGATATTTTAATCCATTAAATTGAATTGGAATAAATTGCAATAAATCTAAATAAAATGTTACGTTAATGTTAATTAACGTAATATATGGAAATCATGTTAATGTTATTCATAATAGGACAACTTGTTGAATTAAAACAATGGAAATAAAGATTTATCAATTTATTGGGATTTGAACTATAATAATTAGATTAAATGAAATTAAATGTCTAAATGTTACGTTAATTGAAATTAAGATGGAATTTGAGAATATTAATGTAATAGATCATGAATCCAATGTTAATTGCATCCATTTGACAACAATGAATTGAATAATAGAATGAAAAGTAAATTAAATGGAATTATTGGAAATTAAATTTATAATTTCTAAATTTAATGAAATTGAGGTTAACACTAAAATTGATAAATTAATCAACTCTAAATTGACATCTAAATTTGTATAAATTAGTGTAAATGATTAAAAAATTTAAAAATGATAAACATTGTCAATTATAGAATTGAAATTGATAATTTGATTTAATTAATTAATTATTAATTTATTTAATTAATGTGAAAATAGCCATTTTGACCACTGACATTTCGACGAAACTAGTTTCATCGATCCGTAACGGTGAACTATTGTAGGATTTCAAGTTTCGTAATGATCGGACTTGTCGTTTGATCATACGGGCTCGCCCAGAAATCAATTTAATTGAAATCAACTGAAATCAATTTATTGATTTTAGCATAACTTCTTCATACGATGGAATTTGGACTTGAAACCTATTCCGCTGCGTTTAAAATATTTAAAAATATCTATTTTGATATATGGTTTGACTCATTCTCGTTCCGGAGTTAGAACGGGCTTTTCTGGCCATTTGTCGTTCAACTTTCAATCAAAATCAATCGGGTCCATTCTTTCTGTTTCAGCTTTGCCTATAAATAGTTCATTATAAACCCTAGTACTCCTTATATACATTTGTCTGCACATATAATTCAATTTTCTCCTCCTCATTCCAATGGCAGACAAAACAAAACTCTAATTCCCAAATTACAATTTCAATTCAAACTCCTCAAACTATAGCATATTATATATCAATTTGAAGCTCTCGACGAGCATAATCAACTGGTTTAATTCGTTTTTCAATTCGAAGCACCATTCGTACAGAATTTGCATATCTATTCCGACTGTCCATTTTAGGGTTTGGGTTTTCGACGGTGAATCGTCGACCTTAGGACGATCGGGGAGCGGCAGTTTGTGGAGGACGTCATACTGGACGCTTCGGCATGAGTGGTTCGATTTGCAGGTGACCAAAATTGCCTCAAACGACATTTATCAAAGGCGGCGCCGCTGTGCTTTCCTTGAGAAAGTGGCCGGCCGCAATTTGGTGGTAAGGGCGGCTCGTCAAGGCAAGGACGATGGCAAAGTCAGATCGTGGAGGATAGGCGTGTGGCGTCGGCGCATTGCAACCCTAGGTGGCGGCGCTGTTCGAAGTTGAGAGATTAGGATTCGAGTGTTTTTCTCTGGGCTGACGTGGTAACGTGGAAAATTATTTATTAAATTTTTTTTGTTTTATTTTGTAAATAGTTAAACTTCTAACATGTATAACTCTTGCATACAAGGTCCAATTCGTGCGCGGTTTCCTCCGCTAGAATCGTATTGAAATTTCAGACAGTATGATGTTGGTTTGGATGGATTCTGAGACTGTTCAAATTTTGGGTTTAAATTGGATTTAAATTCAATTTAAATTCAAAAGGTGAGTGTTTTAACACACTCACAACTTTTAAATTTTCATATGTTTGTTAAATTGATTTATGATGTGATTTGAAATTTATTTATGACTGTTTAGCATATTTTGAATCATCATCTCAGTTTATTTGAATTTATTTGGATAAAATAGTTATTTATTTTATTATTGAATATAACTTCCAGTAAATACCTGTCATTTATTATCTGTTCTATATTGATGTTATTGATTGAATTGGATGATGATTTTGATAAATGTTTGATGATTGATATTGGATGAATGGATGTTGTATTTTATATTGTTATAAACTGCAAGTTGTTATGGATTTTTATTTCATTTGGGATTGTGGTTTGGAAAGATATATAACCGTATTTATATTTTAAATTACGGATTAAAATGATAAATATCCGTATCACTTGACCATAGGATAGAAAATTATATACAGACACGGTGGTCTATGTATAGAAATATTTTGAAATGATTTCTATGGTTTTGTAAAGAAATACATGGTTTTATATAAATATTGATTTTATATATTATATAAATGTTATTTTATCCTCGAATTTAAGCTATGAATAATTTTTTTTGATATAAAATAAGCTTAATAATAAGTTTGGTTTTGTTAGAGATACTATGGTTAAGTATTCAAATTATATTTTAATATAGAGTTTATAACGATTTAAATAAATTTAGGTTGGAAGATAAATTTAATATTTATTTGGAGTTGAATTTATTTAAGAATTAAACTCAAATAAGCCTGATGTGAAATTTATTAAATTTAAAATTTTAGAAGATATGATTTTTGTAACTTGATTTTTGTTCAAGGTGAATTAAATGAATATTTCAAGTATAAATAAATTGAAGGAAATATTTAGTTATTTGTAATTTGAGTTTTATTTAAATGATAATGGATTTATTATGTAAAAATATTTCAAAACTAAATAATAGAAAATTTAATTGTTGAATCATAATTACCAAATTTAGTTTTGAAATTGTTGAATTCCTAAAGTTTGAAATATATTGAATTTGAAATGGTTTTGATTACGAAGTGTTATAACTTTGAAAGTGCTATGATTTTGGAAAAATGATATATTTGAAATAAAAATGATATTATATTGATTTGGATTTTTATAAAAATGATATCATATTGGATTGGTTTGTAAAATGGAATGATATCGTATTTATATGGTTTTGAAATGGATATTATATTTTGGTTTTGAAGTATAAATTATGTTGAAACGACCGCGGTGTTATAATAACATTGGGTTGTTAAAGAGACAGGGATTGGAAGTTGTCATACTCTCTGCCAACTTCGAAAACACTTTAACAACCGTGTACGGGGTGGAGATTCCAGAATGAAGTAGGATGGTGGCGGCGTTCCTTTGAAGTATATACGTGGACCCAACTTTCGTGAGTTGGCATAAGGTGGCTAGAACAGGAGCTATCGACGGGCTAAGAAGGTAGCACCTTTTATCGAACACACTCCTTCGATACCATTCTATTACTTTGTGATTGATTGGGCCCTTTTGATTTTGGGAGTGTGGTTCGAGGTGGGCAGTAGTAGCTGCTACGCGTTGCCACCGGTCCGGAAGAGTAATTGGTATATCAACCCTGGCATTGCCTAGTTGTGTCGTGTCACCTACCCTAGTGCGCCTTGTATGAGTTTGGTTTTCTCCCGTAGCCCGTGGAGTATTTAGGGTAGTCTCCCGATCTGGAGATGTGCTGATACTAGATGGACTACTGGGACTATTACGTGGAAAGGGCTACGTGGCTAACCCTTTAACGCTATTTAAAAGTAAGTTTATTTTACTATTAGATACTATCATAATAGCGAAATATTACTACATAGTAAATAGTTTAACGGATCCTTAGGAGATGTGATCCCGAGCATCTCTTAAGCTACCGCACTCCGTTAGACACTGGATAGGATATGTCAAATCCCGTAAACATCTCTGACGCCGTTCCACTCATATTATTTACCGTTGATTTAACTTACATAAGATCTTTTAGTTCTGACTCGAGTGTTTTGTCTTTTCAATTCGCTCGGGTCAATATGAGCATTTCAGGATTCGAAGACTTTATTTCTAGACAACGAAGACGAAGATTGTATTACTGTTATTTATTATATTATTCCACTACCTTCATATTGTTCTGCTGCATTATTTATTATTCTCTGGTATGTGTAACTCTGATTCTATATTGTATTAGTATAATCAAATGTTTTGTAAAACAGCTTCATGAACTGTTTATTTGATTATTATATTTTGTTGTTCCGCTGTAAGATTCTGTTTTGTTTTTTTCTTTCTCTGCTTTTTCTTATATACCCCAATAACAATCCGTCCTTCTATATGGTTTGAGTCTGACATGTATGGTTTATCGTCGATTTATAGTGTACAAAAAGACGGAATGTTACAATTTGATATCATAGCTTTGGTTTAGCGATAAACCTTTGCTTTGTTGGGTCTGACTCTTTATTTATAGGGTAGTAATACCCTATGATGAGTCGCATAGCATATATATAAGAGAGAACGTATTTTTTAGTGTTATAAAAGGTTTTGATATTGTGTTAATTTGTTCCGTTTTGTATTTATAAATCCTGGTTGGTGCATAGGACGTTATGACATCGATAGGGATTTTTAAACAATTAATAGGACAGACAGACACAATATTTGTTTTTGAATATAGGCGAATGAAATAATTTTCCCTTTTATATTTTCTATTATAAAATAAAAGTTTATAAATGATATATATTTGGTTGTAATATATTGGTTGTTAGGTAGTGAAATTTATGAATATAGGTTGGAAATAAGATTTGAACTAAAATAAATGAAAGATTGGAAACTTAAAACTTGAGTTCCGAGATTTTTGGAAAATTTCTTTTGAATGATGTTGGAATATAATAATAATAATAGTTAGAAGTATTTTCTGATATAAATATTTCAATATAAATTGAAGAATTGTTTTAAAGAAATTTTGGAAAGAAATAAGTTCTATACTCCCTCTATGTCGCTGGAAAATAATTTCGGTGATGAGTGCACGCATCATCGACATTCATTTTCGAGTTTCAAAGTGATAAGGCCACTATAGTAGTTTTAGTGCAGATTTATTTTGATAAACAAATATAAATTTCAAATGGTTTTAAATATAATTGGATATATAATTTGCAAATATATACATTTATCTATTAATTTAAAATGATTTTGAATAAAACCCGGTATTTAATTCTTAAGTTTCCGTGAATTAATAGTTTCAATTAGTGCAGTGAAATGGAATTTAACTAATAGTTGAAACATCTAAATGAAATAAGAGATTTAATGCTAAGTAATAAATGGGATTAAAAGAAATTTGAAATTGTAACCTATAAAACAAAGGATATTAGTATTGGACATCTAAGTTAAATAGAAAAATAAAAAAGTAAACTTGTGTAACTTTCAATTACATCCTTAAAAGCATATATATATATATATATATATATATATATATATATATAACTTACCAAATATTAAAAGTTCTAATGCTTATAAGAAAATATAATGGATATTGCACGAGTAAACTTGAGGTAATGAAAGAATTCAATGAAATTCTTTAATAAATAAGAATTTGATGTTCTAGTGTTATGAACTTAATTATAATTGAAAATGCTTCTAGTTTAATATAACAGATAGGTAAGTATTATAAATAAATGGTTATAAACTTAAATTGATGAATTGATACGCTAAGAAATTGAATTAAACATGAATATTATAAATAAATGAATGTAAATAAATGAAATTCAGAAATGAAAGAATGTAATGCAATAAAATGAAAATGTGCAAGAAATAAAGGTAAATTAAAAAGATGAATTATTATATGAATGGAAAGGAGTTTAAACAATATATGCTATGAAATGGAAATAATAAGAATGAACTTGATCTATTGTTTGAAATCATTGTTTGTTTGGTTTATGGTTGTTTGGGTAAGGATACTTTAAAATTGTTTCGATGAATGAATAATCTATTTAGTTTCATCTAAGACTGTTGAGTAAATGATGCAGTAGGTAGTTTATTATTCATTCTGTATGATTTAAAATTTTGAACCCGAACAACTATTCGTTTTGGTTGATATAAATGGATAACTGAGTTATGTCGATTTTATGTGATGGTTGTATGCTTTGTTGCAAGTGATTGTTGTTTATATTGATTTGTTTGTTAGTGGTTGAAACAACTTTAAATATTTCATTTTATATAATTATTAATCTTTTTAGATTATATAAGTGAAATTACAGGTTATGGAAGCAATTGCTACTGCTTTTGGTTTCATAATTAAGCGTTTGTTTGCCCGACAATAAGATACGTTCTCGATTACGGTTTTATAGCATTATTATATTATTTTTTCCGTTATTGGGATACATTATTTTGAGGTATTATGATATACATTGTTATATTTGATATTATAATTTTTCCCGAACCTCTCCTTACAAAGGAGATTCTGCCAAAATTTTCTGTAAATTTTTGAAAATGTTTTCTAAACTCTATTAACTTGGGTATAAGAAGATTTAATAGTTATAAATTGATATTTTATTTAAATTATTAAATTTTGTAAATCATTTGTTTATAAAATTAATATTTCGAATAAGATGTATTGACTACTTAATTCTTCCTTTCCCTTCTCTTCCTTTTTGGGGACGAAAAGGTTTGAGTGGTGGAGAGTGTAACGACCCATAATTTTCGATAATTAAAATGTTAATTTAAATAAATTGTGAATAAATATTGGAAGATATAAAAAATTTGTAACGAAATAATAACTAAAGTGAAACACAACAATGTTATTTATAGTTAAGTATTTATAACTTGAATGGAATTCCAATTTGTTGAAATAAGGTAAATGTATACTTGGTAATGAATTTAATACAAGAAAACAAATGTAGATATTGAATTAATTAATGAATTAATAATAACCAAAAGAAATTGAATAAAATCAATGTTCTGTAAGTAATTATAATATTGTTTGGAAATGATAACTTATAAAAGTATGATTAAGAGTTAGTGGCAACAATTATTATAAGTTACCGATATTTTAATCCATTAAATTGAACTGGAACCAATTGCAATAAATCTAAATAAATATTATGTTAATGTTAATTAAGGTAATATTTGGAAATAACGTTGATGTTATTCATAATAAGACAATTTTTTGAATTAAAAGAAAGGAAATAAATATTTATCGATTTATTGGGATTTGAACTATAATAATTGGATTAATTGGATTAAATGAAATTAAATATCTAAATGTTACAATAATTGAAATTAAGATGAAATTTGAGAATATTAATGCAATAGATCATGAATCCAATGTTAATAGCATCCATTTGACAACACTGAATTGAATAATAGAATAAAAAGTAAATTAAATGGAATTATTGGAAATTAAATTTATAATTTCTGAATTTAATGAAATTTAGGTTAACACTGAAATTGATTAAATAATCAACTCTAAATTAACATCTAAATTTGTTTAAATCAGTATAAATAACTAAGAAATTTATAAATGACAAACATTGTCAATTATAGAATTGAAATTGAAAATTTGACTTAATTAATTAATTATTAGTTTATTTAATAATGTGAAAATAGACATTTTGACCATTGACTCGGATTTCAACGAAACTAGTTTCATCCAATCCGTAACGGTGAACTATTGTAGGATTTCAAGTTTCGTAACGATCGGACTTGCCGTTTGATCGTACAGGCTCGAAACGCCTAGAAATCAATTTAATTGAAATCAATTTATTGATTTTTGTATAACTTCTTCATACGATGGAATTTGGACTTGAAACCCGTTCCATTGCATTTAAAATATTTAAAAACATCTATTTTGACATATGGGTTGACTCATTTTCGTTCCGGAGTCAGAACGGGCTTTTCAGGCCATTTGTCGTTCAACTTTCAATCTAATTCAATCTGGTCCATTCTTTATGTTTCAGCTTTGCCTATAAATATTTCGTTATAAACCCTAGTACTCCTCATATACATTTGTTTTTACATACAATTCAATTTGCTCCTCCTCATTCCAATAGCAGGCAAAACAAAACCCTAATTCCCAAATTGCAATTTCAAATCTAATTCAATTTCAAAAAAACAAAATCCAAAATTCAAACTCCTCAAACTATACCATATTATATATCGATTTGAAGCTCTCGACGAGCGTAATCAACTGGTTTAGTTCGTTTTTCACTTCGAAGCACCGTTCGTACAGAATTTGAAAATCTATTTCGGCCGTCCATTTTAGGGTTTGGGTTTTCGACGGTGGATCATCGACCTTAGGACAATCGGGGAGTGGCAGTTTGTGGAGGACGTCGTACTGGACGCATCGGCATGTGTGGTTCGATTTGCAGGTGATTGAAATTGCCTCGAACGGCGTTTATCAGAAGCGGCGGCGCTGTGCTTTCCTCGAGAACGTGGTCGGCCGCAATTTGGTGGTAAGGGCGGTCCGTCAAGGCAGGGATGATGGCGAAGTCAGATCGCGGAGGAGAGACGCGTGGCGTCGGAGAATTGCAACCTTAGGTGGCGGCGCTGTTCGAATTTGAGAGATTAGGATTTGAGCGTTTTTCTCAGGGCTGACACGATAATGTGGCAAATTATTTATTAAATTTTTTTTGTTTTATTTTGTAAATAGTTTATCTTCTAACACGTATAGCTCTTGCATACAAGGTCCAATTCGTGCAAGGTTTCCCTCGCTAGGATCATATTGAAATTCCGAACAGTTTGACAATGGTTTGGACGGATTCTGAGACTGTTCAAATTTTGGGGTTAAATTGGATTTAAATTCAAAAGGTGAGTGTTTTAACCCACTCACAACTCTAAATTTTCTTATGTTTGTTAAATTGATTTATGATGTGATTTGAAATTTATTTATGATTGTTTGGCATATTTTGAATCATCATCTCAGTTTATTTGAATTTATTTGGATAAAATAATTATTTGATTTATTATTGAATATAACTGCCAGTAAATACCAATTATTTATTATTTGTTCTATATTGATGTTATTGATTGAATTGGATGATGATTGTGATAAATGTTTGATGATTGATATTGGATGAATGGATGTTGTATTTATATTGTTATAAACTGCAAGTTGTTATGGATTTTTATTTCATTCGGGATTGAGGTTCTAAATGATATATAACTGTATTTATATTTTAAATTACGGATTGAAATGATAAATATTCGTATCACTTGACCATATGATAGAAAATTATATACAGACACCGTGGTCTATATATAAAAATATTTTGAAATGATTTCTATGGTTTTTTAAAGAAATACATGGTTTTATATAAATATTGATTTTAGATATTATATAAATGTTATTTTATCATTGAATTTAAGCTATGAATAATTTGTTTTAATATAGAATAAGCTTAATAATAAGTTTGGTTTTGTTGAAGATAATATGGTTAAGTATTTAAATTATATTTTGATATACACTTTATAATGATTAATAAACTAAGGTTAGAGGATAAATTTGAGATTTATTTGGAATTGAATTTATTTAGGAATTAAACTCAAATAGGCTTGATGTGAAATTTATTAAATTTGAAATTTTAGAAGGTATGATTTTTATGACTTGATTTTTGTTTAAGGTGAATTAATTGAATATGTCAAGTATAAATAAATTGAAGGAAATATTAGTCATTTGTAATTTGAGTTTTATTTAAATGATAATGGATTTATTATGTAAAAATATTTCAAAACTAAATAATAGAAAATTTAATTGTTGAATTGTAATTACCAAATTTAGTTTTGAAATTGTTGAATACTTAAAGTTTGAAATATATTGTATTTGAAATGGTTTTCATTTCGAAGTGTTATAACTTTGAAAGTGCTATGATTTCGGAAAAAGGATATATTTGAAATAAAAATGATATTATATTGATTTGGGTTTTTATAAAAATGATATCATATTGGTTTGGTTTTTAAAATGGAATGACATCATATTTATATGGTTTTGAAATGGATATTATATTCTAGTTTTGAAGTATAAATTATTTTGAAATGACCGCGGTGTTATAATAACGTTGGGTTGTTAAAGAGATCGGGATAGGAAGTTGTCATACTCTCTGCCAACTCCAAAAATCACTTTAACAACCGTGTACGTGGTGGAGATTCCAGAATGAAGTAGGATGGCGGCGGCGTTCCATTGAGGTATATACGTCGGCCCGTCTCTCGTGAGTTGGCATAAGGTTGCTAAAAGAGGAACGATCGACGGGCTAAGAATGTAGCACCTTTTATCGGACACGCTCCTTCGATACCATTCTATTACTTTGTGATTGATTGGGGCCCTTTTGATTTTGGAGGTATGGCTCGAGGTGGGCGGTTGTAGCTGTAACGTGTTAACACCGGCCCGAAAGCGTAATTGGTATATCTACCCTAGCATTGCCTAGTTGTGCCGTGTCACCTACCCTAGCGGGCCTTGTAGGAGTTTGGTTTTCTCTCATAGCCCATGGAGTATTTAGGGTATTCTCTCGATCTGGAGATGCGCTGATACTGGATGGACAACTAGGACTATTACATGGTAAGGGCTATATGGTAACCCCTTAAAGCTATTCAAAAGTAAGTTTTTTTACTACTAGACATTATTATAATAGCGAAATATTACCACATAGTAAATAGTTTAACGGATCCTTAGGAGATGTGAATCCCGAGCATCTCTTAAGTTACTGCACTCATGTTGACACTGGATAAGAAATGTCAAATCCCATAAAAATCTCTGACGCCGTTCCACTCATATTATTCACCGTTGGTTTAACTTACTTAAGATCTTTTAGTTTTTACTCGAGTGTTTTGTCTTTTCAATTCGCTCGGGTCAGTCTGAGCATTTCAGGATTCGAAGACTTTATTTCTGGAGGACGAAGACAAAGATTGTATTTGTAACGATCAGATTCTTTGACTCACGAAAGTCGCCATTAATACGTCCACTGTATCAACTGCCGAACAATCGAAGGTCGAAAAACCGAATTGTTAGGGTTAAAGAAGAAGAGATAGAAGAATGAAGAAAGAAGAAGCAACAGAAACATATCAGAATCTCACAATCCCAGCGGAAGAACATATAATAGATAAATGAATAATCTTTAAATCAAAAGAACTGTACATTTTATACCTTACATTATCATTTCATCACATTACCAGAGTTTACAACAACAAACAACGGAAAAGAAATATTATATACTAGTTGATACACCATGCCATTTAGCTTGCCTCCAGATCTCTACAGCATCTCCTGAATTCCAGAATGACCTGATAACCTGACTCTAGACTGCCCGTGTGGAAAATGATGGGCACCCAGAGTTTAGGAAGGGAACAATAAATTCCAGGTCAGTCATGGGACTGGTGAGAACTTAAAACGGTTATTCTTTAAAAAAAAGAAATATTTTAAAATAGATCCGCCATGCTTTTGGAAAATGAAGCTACCATAAGGCCTTCCGCACACACACACAATGCAAACGCAGAATCGGAGGAGATTTCTCCTATGATAGTCAAACATGCTTGATACGCAAATTTCTTTGATATTATTACTATAAGTGCAAAGTGTAGGAAAAACATTTCGAAAGTATAATATAAATCTTAGCCAGCATAGGCATTTCACACTATGCCTACTATAGCTACCATCTAAACAGCGGTGACCACCATAAGTAAATGGAAGGTTCTGCAACTAAAACCGTACAAGGTGCGTATTGGAGTTTGGATTTTCCAACAAATGGTCAGGCCAAGTAACTTTCCATTGCCACATGGGTACGCCTCTAGAAAGAAGCCCCGAGAACCTTACCGGATCTTTGCCAACACAAGGCCGGGTTACCTCTAGCTAGGTAACTACTGACACGAGTATGCCACCCCCCGGTTGTTACCGATCTAAATCCTGCGATTCACCAACAACCACAAAGAAATAAATTTGCAGCAACCACATAGGTTAAGTATTGGGGCTCCATACCATAATACCACCTCTATCCAGAAGGAAATGAACATACCCTATGGGGGCACTATCCCCAAATAACCTTGTTGCATTCTTTCTGTTTTGACCATTTCCGGGAAGTGAGGTCCGACGAGTCTCGTCCACAAAGCTAGGCTTTTCACAAAAGCCACACTTTGATCAGCAAATGATCAACAGTACTCAGCATGCCATGTTACCAAATTGGGAATATATCACTAGTAACCATCAACTACATAACCTCTGAGCTCGTACGTCTCAGAGAAGGGTGTTAAGCTAAGAGAATAAATTCTCCGCCACCAACAGAAATGTATTTGATAGAAACCAGCTTTACATCTCAAAATGTAATGTCAGACATACAATTTATACAAGTCTGTTCTGGGTTCGAACAGAACCTGTAACGACCCAGAATTTCTGTCATTTGAAATTCGTACATTTAATTGATTTTAAAATATTAACAAGTAAAATTTGTAAGTCGAAAAAATTGTATTTCGAATACCTAGATGTAATTAGATAATTAAATCGATAATTTAATATTTGAAATTACAGAAATAATTGGAAATTGGGTTTAATGTGATTAAAATTGATTTGTAAAGTTGTATTAAATCATATTGGAGTTAGAATGATGTTATAGAACTTTCAAAATTGAATTAAAAGTTAATTTGTAGAAATTGAATATTTTTGTAATAAACGAAAATTTTCGACTTTCAAAAATTCAACATCGACACTCACTTTATCGACTGCCGAGAAATCGAAGGCCGGAAACACGAAATGTTATGGATTTTTAAGAAAGAAGAAAGAAAAAAAGAAAAAGGTAGAAAAGAAAGAAGAGAGAAAATAGAGGGAAAAGAAAACAGAAAATAGAACGGAACAGAAATAACAGAACAACATCAGAATCTCACAATTCGCAGCGGAACAACATATAATAAATAAATAAATAATCTTTAAACAAAGAATTATATCAGTTATTACATCACATTATATTACATTACATCAAATCATCAGAGTGTACAACAATATACAACATCAAACAGCGGAAAGAAAAGTACTAGATACTAGTAATACGCCATGCCATCCAGCTTGCCTCCAGCAACTC
This sequence comes from Allium cepa, assembly GCA_030765085.1. NCBI lineage: Eukaryota > Viridiplantae > Streptophyta > Magnoliopsida > Asparagales > Amaryllidaceae > Allium > Allium cepa. The sequence continues at coordinate 746,842,366 of CM060931.1, read as the reverse complement.
CAGAATATCCAGAATATCCTGATAAACCTAACTCTTGACTGCCCGTGTGGAAATTGGTGGGCACCCAGAGTTTAGGAAGGAAAAACAATAAACTCCGAGTCAGTCATGTGACTGGTGCGAGAACTCAAAACAGTTTATTTTTCTTTAAAATTAAAATAGAGGAATATTTTTAAAGTCAATTCGTAATGCTTTTAAAAATGAGACTACCATAAGGCGTCCCGCACACACACACATGCAAACGCAGAATCGGGGAGATTTCTCCTTATGATAGCCGAAGATGCTTGATACGCATTTAAAGGAACATTTGATATTATTACTAGTGCATAGTGTAGAAAAATTATTTCGAAAGTAGAATATAAATCTTAGCCAGCATAGACATTTCGCACTTATGCCTAATATAGCTACCATCCAAACAGTGGGTTACCACCATAAGTAGATGGCAGGTAATACAACTAATACCGTACAAGTCTCGTATTTGAAGAATGGATTTTCCAACAAATGGTCAGGCCAAGGAACTTCCCATTGCCACATGGAAACGCCTCTGGAAGGACGCCCCGAGAACCACCGTCCTCCGCTAAACAAAGCCGGGAATCCCTTTTCCAAGGAATATTACAAACCCTCAGATATGCCACTCCTGGTCCTTTGGAACCTTTCACCGAGCGCTCGTCACCATCATCACACAATCATAAAATGTTTTCAACATGAGTAAGTATCTGGGCTCCATACCATGATACTACCCTTTTCCAGAAGGAATGGTCATACCCTAGGGAAGCGATCCCTGAAAACCTTGCTGCACAATTCCTGTTTTGACCATTACCGGTTTGTGAGGCTCGACGAAGTCACGTCCACGAAAACATACTTTATACAAAAGCCATGCTTTGGGTCAACATATGATCATAGAAATGATCACCAAGATAGACGATCAAACAAATGATCCTATCACTAATAATCAACACAATGATCATTTACAGCTACACTCAGCATGTCACATTACCAAATTGGGAATATATCGCTGATAACTTCAACTATATACCCTTTGAGCTCGTACGTCTCAGAGAAGGGTGTTAAGCTAAGAGAATAAATTCTCCGCCACCAACAGAAATATATTTGAAAGAAATCGGCTTTACATCTCAATTTGTAATGTCAGACACACAATCCATACAAGTCTGTTCCGGGCTCGAACAAAACCGAAGGCACTTACAAAGAAGTCCTTGCAATCCGAATAATCTCTAATCACGTTCGGATTTCCCATCACATATGGAGATCTCAATACCGGAGATCAGCCAGTGCAGAGACAATCAACAAGAAACCCTTTCGTTTTCAAAAATATCCGGTCTTCAACACCGGTCTTCGAATGCAATTCATAACGACGTATCACATATTCGGAATGGGTTATATGACCCCAAGGTCCTTTCCCGGTTAACCCGAATAGTGAGCGCTTATTTTAAAAAAAATAAGTGTGACATCCAATTTCAAACAAATCACAACAAATACCTATTCAAAGGTAAATATTGATAGTCGATTATTGAACTATCAATAGATATGCCAACATCACCAGATTCCAAATAATTTTCCAAATTATTTATTTTCCAAAAATATCTTTACAAGATATACATTCTCCATTCTTTTCAAAATAAATCAATATTTATTTTTAAACTCATTTTCCAAATTTCATTTATAAATTCCCATATTGAATTTACATTCCAAAATATTTATGAATATAAGATTTCCATTTAATTTCTAATATTCATTTTCAATTTATCTTCAAAAAGATAAATTCAAAATATTCACTTAATATTGGAAAAACATTTCCATACTTATTTATTTATAAGTAATTCACAAGCCTTTTTATTTTCTATACTTAGAAAATATTCAATATACTCTAATCGAAATTAAGTATACATTTCATTCTTTAAGGAAATCATTCACTTAATCATATTTATTTGGGCCAAAACGAATGTTGCGTAAAACATCGTTATGACAACCCAAAATCACTAGTATAGGGATTCAAAATTAAAACAGATATATAAATCCCAATACTATACAAAACATTTCCTTTCGGAAATCATTTACTATAACAACAGTGTTATAGTCTATCATTTCCTTTTATTTCTCGAAAACGTCTATTTCGACAATGAATGTTGAAATCTATGGTTTCGAATCTCAATACATTTTAAAACATCTTTAGATCGTTTTAATTCTATCTAAAACATCCCATCCAAAATAATTTCTTTAACCTAATATTCACTATTCAAAAACGTGAATATACTTGTTAATAAATTTCATCACTTCTATTCATTTTATTTTAAAGAATTATTCACTGTCTAAAACATGAATATAATTCCATAATAAATTACAACAATTCCTTATCAAAATAAGTCGTTGCGGATTTATAAAACAATGTTTATAAATTCTATTTTTATTTATTTTACAACAACTTCCTTTTATAAATTTCCTTTATAAATCTATCTAAATTTATATCTCGCTGATATACTAAAATTCATATTATAAGTTAAACACTTATAATTTATTTGTTTACAAAATTGTTTCTTTAAACTTCATAAATTTTTATAAATCTTATAACTTATAAATAAGATTCATTTATTTATCCAAATCCATTCCTTTAATAACTTTATGAATTTTATTTTGTTTTCCTTTACAAATTTTATAAACCTACTATTTATAAAATTCTATTTATAACCTCATCGTTATAATCCCATAAATTTCATTCATTTGTGAAATTCATTCACAATTCATTCTAACTCTTATAAAAGCTCGTTTTATAATTCCAATATTCTTAATTTATAAATATCAATTTATAAACCCTTTTAATATAAATCAATTTATATTACTATTTTAAACCGTCTTTCAACTCCTTATAATTTCATCATTTTGATTTAAAAAAAAAATCAAATTTCATAAATTCTATAGATTTCATTCCTTTATGAAATCCATTTACAAATCATTCTATCACTTATAAAAGCTCGTTTTATAATTCAAGATATTCTAAATTTATAAATATCAATTTATAAATCTTTTAATATAAATCAATTTATATTATTACTTTAAACATCTTTAAACTCTTTTATAATTTCATCATTCTGATTTATAAAATAAAATTTTTATAAATCCTATTTTTAAACTTCTTATAATAAATTCAGAAATCCCAGTTCAAACTATTTTATAAAATCACTAATCCCCTATTTTCAAAAATTAACTTTTAACTGTATTTCTCAAAAATCATAATTTTTATAACATTAAAATTATAACGTTTATTTATTTAAGATGAATCAATTCCAAAAATATTTTATAAACGTATATTTCCAAAAATCACTTTAGAAATCTAAATCGTTATTTTTAAATTTCATAAAAAAAAATTGGATCCGATGATGCATCACATCAATAGTCAATCACAACTTTCAAACATCATATATCATCCATGATAAACAATCAAATATCACAATATATGAAATCAAATAAATATTTGTGAGGAATCCAGTTGGATCCCTCCAACCTGTTTCCCTGCATCCACAGACATTAGCACAATACCAATTCCGTTTCAAGACGGAATATCGCGGTATATGGGATTTTATAAATATTATCCGCTTACTAACGGCGCAATAGGGTCTCATCCGCTAAAAAAAATGCGGGAAATCAATCAACTGCAATATATACATATGCCAATATATATATTGCTATATATAATATAATACTAATTCCTCTTCGAGGTGGAATATCGCGGTATATGTGTGTAATAAATAACCTCCGCTTACTAACGGCGTGTAGGGTCTATTCACATCCATTACATATATAACAATCATCATTCAATCATTCAATCAACACAGTCAAGCAAATTTTAAATCTAACTATTTAAAATTTAAATAAACAACAAAATTCCTTTTGAGTGAGAAGTTCTCACGTTAGCTTTTATTTTGCAATCCCTTTCCATCTTGACTTGGTTTTCTTGATTTATACCTTGTATAAATATTTACACAATTTATTAATATTCGAATCAATCGAATAATAAATTTTCATTTGATTTAACTAGTTTATAATTTAATTTGGGCTTAATCACTCATTCCAAACAAATTCCCCTTTTATTTTAAACAGATTACTCTTAACAAATTTATCTAATAAAATTTAAATTTCAACTAAATTTTCTTTAATAAATTTATTTAAACTAATTTTCCTTTTAAAATAATTCTAACTAGAAATTTCTAATTGAACTAAATTTCCTTTTTTATAAATTTTAAATCAACTAATTTTTCTTAAAAAATTTATTTTAACTAAAAATTAAATTTAATTAACCAAACTCTCCTTTAATAACTTAATCAATTATAAATTCAATTTTTAACTAAAAATTTTCTTTTTAGTAACTATAATAGATAAAACAAATTTATTATCGTAAACTATTTATTTTATAACAACTTAACAAATCATTTTACTTTAAATTAATATCTTTAAATCAATTTCTTTTAATAAATTTATTTAACTAAGAATTTAAATTTTAAACTAAATTCCTTTATTAGCAACTATTAAATCTTAGAAATAATTTTTTTTTACTTATATATATATCTGCAGATTTCTAAATAAATTCAAAAATTTAAATTGTTTTAAACTAACTAATGATTTCTTTTTTTTTTCTAAACTATATTTTTCTTTACTGCATAAAAAAAACTGAAAACTTTTTTTTTCCTTTTTTTCTTCAACTGCTTATAGGTAAAAATCAAATTTTCATATTAACTCAAACATTTAACTTTGCATTTTTTTTATTTATTTTTTTATACCTTACTGACTTTTTAAACATTTTCAACAGATTTTTACTTTTTTTTTTTCATTAACTAAACAAAAACAAAAGGATTCATTTGTTATATAAATGAAGGTAAACAAGATACCTTAACTGCTCGACGCGCGAATGCCTCCATCTGCATCGCGAATCCCCCCTTTCTGCCTTGATCGAACTCACGCGTGCCGCCCACGCGAGCTTCGATTGCGAGTCCCCCTTGCAGCTGCTATGACACCGCCCCCCTCCAACACCATCGCCAAACCCAAATCGAACGTGCGCTCCACGTATGCTGCCTAGATCCACCTCACCACCATCAACGATGCACGGTCGCTCCACACTCCTCTATCTCGAATCGCGAGCACCAATTGAAGTCGCGACGCCGCTGCACCCCTCTAGCTTGAGCTTGGACCACGGTCGCGCACGAGAAATGCGCCTCGTCGCTGCTTGAACGTGAGTGCCTCCCTATCGATAGCCGTGCCTCTCGATTTAATGTCGCGATGTGATTTATTTATTTATTTATTTTATTTTTTTACGAGGAAGAGGGCTCCGCCCTTTTAATTTTCGTTTCGATTTAAGAATGGAGCAGAAGAAGAGGAGGGGGTTTGTGAATCTAATTTTAAGGGACGGTGATAATTTATCGAATCAAATTCGACTCTGCCATTTTTTTCTTTGTATTTTCTTTTTCTTTTGCTGTGAATTGATTTTGAACGAAAGTGAAGGGGGAGAGGGTAATTTAAACGCAAAGGAGTATGCCCTGCACGATCTCCTCAGTGATACTAGGTGCAACAAATGGGATGCTGTCGTTGACAAATTTTTAAATTTAAATTTAAATTGAACTCGATTAAATTCCAATGCGTTTACGCGTCGTGTGATCACATATTAACTCCGAAAAATACGAAATTTGAAATCCGGCATTAATTCAATATTACGGACCCAATGGAAATGGTTTCGTCGAATTCCGAGACTGCGCCTCGGACGGCTATTTTTGAATATCGATTCAAACGATTAAATTTCAAAACTGAACAAAGCAGTTTCAAATCAAATTCTGAAGCTTCTATAATCTTCAATATTATCAATATAAATTTTACAAGCCCTTGAAATATTTTTAATCGGCTTAAAATTGAAGATTTAAATTTTTATTCAACTTCCATCAGATTAAATTCTATAATTTAATCGACATATTTATTCTGATAATTTAAAATTCAATTCAAACCATCATTCAAATATTTAAAATTAATTAAATATTTTCAAATTATTTTGTTAAAAATTCTGGGTCGTTACAATCTTCCCCCCTTAAAAGAATTTCGTCCCGAAATTACAAGTTAAGAAGAATGCCCTTATCCCGTCTATTATTTTTCTCAATCCAAATAGTTTTATCAACTTACTAGCCTAAATCTTTTTACTTAGAGATTCATTATCATTTCAACTAGCTTTCCAACTTCAATTATAAGTTTCAATCAACATTGTTTTCCTAACAATTCAAATTTAAATTCAAATTCAAATTTTAAACTTTCAAAATTTCTCAAAATTTTTCTAACACCCTAAATTTTCGAAAAATTTCGCCAGCGTTTCCTTTGCGCGGCTAGCTCGGTACGACTACAAAATGGCACCACGGCCCCTCAGAATCAAAAAGAAAAGAGAAAAGCCAAGTGGCTAGAGAAGAAAGTCATCAAATTTCATACTGAAATTGAAATACGTACCTTTTTGTCGAGCAATTCAATTTTTTTCATCTTTGAAATCAAAATCTCAATTCCTTTATATACCTGTATAACCTGCTAGTAGTAGCATCCAAAATATCCAATTTCAACATTCAAACCATTTTGCCAATTCTATTACAAAATTTCCAATATATGTTTCTAATACATTTTTACTTCATTATTGAAGTTACATATCTATTTCATTCAATTTAACATTTCAATTCAATTCCATTTGAATTCAATTCACAATTAAATTCTATTTGAATTCAATTCATAATTTCAATTCTTGAATTCTAACGATTAACTTTCATTTACTAATTCATATGGTTACTTTAAATTAGTTTCATTCACTAATTCATTTCATTTTTCAATTCCCATTCATCTCAAATTTACTTAATTACTATCAAAAGGAATTTCAATTTATTTCTTTTACTTACTTGAATTTATATACAAATTCAAATTTATTTTCAAATTTAGCTTACGACTAAACTTTAAATTAACCAATTCAAATTCCAATTCATTAGCCCATGAATTAATAATTTATCAAGTTAGTTTACTTGAATTCAATCCATTTTATTTCTTATTTAATTTTATATACTAATGATAATAATTCTATATTATCACTTCCTAACAATCCATGCAACCATATACTATAATAATCCATAGAAAATCATTTCTTTTCTATACAAAAATAGTTTTGGGCAAAATTATCTTATTCACCCGATTCAAAAACAATTTTATATTCACTAACAAATACGCACTCATATCTATTATTACACTCAAACTCATTCTAGAGTACTGCCGACTCTATCTCTAACGAGTAATACCCAACAGAACCATGGTTGTCGCTTAACCATATGCTTTGATACCAAATGTAACAAACGAAAATTTTCGACTTTCGAAAATTCAACATCGACACTCACTTTATCGACTGCCGAGAAATCGAAGGCCGGAAACACGAAATGTTATGGATTTTTAAGAAAGAAGAAAGAAAAAAAGAAAAAGGTAGAAAAGAAAGAAGAGAGAAAATAGAGGGAAAAGAAAACAGAAAATAGAACGGAACAGAAATACAGAACAACATCAGAATCTCACAATTCGCAGCGGAACAACATATAATAAATAAATAAATAATCTTTAAACAAAGAACTATATCAGTTATTACATCACATTATATTACATTACATCAAATCATCAGAGTGTACAACAATATACAACATCAAACAGCGGAAAGAAAAGTACTAGATACTAGTAATACGCCATGCCATCCAGCTTGCCTCCAGCAACTCCAGAATATCCAGAATATCCTGATAAACCTAACTCTTGACTGCCCGTGTGGAAATTGGTGGGCACCCAGAGTTTAGGAAGGAAAAACAATAAACTCCGAGTCAGTCATGTGACTGGTGCGAGAACTCAAAACAGTTTATTTTTCTTTAAAATTAAAATAGAGGAATATTTTTAAAGTCAATTCGTAATGCTTTTAAAAATGAGACTACCATAAGGCCTCCCGCACACACACACATGCAAACGCAGAATCGGGGAGATTTCTCCTTATGATAGCCAAAGATGCTTGATACGCATTTAAAGGAACATTTGATATTATTACTAGTGCATAGTGTAGGAAAAATTATTTCGAAAGTAGAATATAAATCTTAGCCAGCATAGACATTTCGCACTTATGCCTACTATAGCTACCATCCAAACAGTGGGTTACCACCATAAGTAGATGGCAGGTAATACAACTAATACTGTACAAGTCTCGTATTTGAAGAATGGATTTTCCAACAAATGGTCAGGCCAAGGAACTTCCCATTGCCACATGGAAACGCCTCTGGAAGGACGCCCCGAGAACCACCGTCCTCCGCTAAACAAAGTCGGGAATCCCTTTTCCCAAGGAATATTACAAACCCTCAGATATGCCACTCCCGGTCCTTTGGAACCTTTCACCGAGCGCTCGTCACCATCATCACACAATCATAAAGTGTTTTCAACATGAGTAAGTATCTGGGCTCCATACCATGATACTACCCTTTTCCAGAAGGAATGGTCATACCCTAGGGAAGCGATCCCTGAAAACCTTGCCGCACAATTCCTGTATTGACCATTACCGGTTTGTGAGGCTCGACGAAGTCACGTCCACAAAAACATACTTTATACAAAAGCCATGCTTTGGGTCAACATATGATCATAGAAATGATCACCAAGATAGACGATCAAACAAATGATCCTATCACTAATAATCAACACAATGATCATTTACAGCTACACTCAGCATGTCACATTACCAAATTGGGAATATATCGCTGATAACTTCAACTATATACCCTCTGAGCTCGTACGTCTCAGAGAAGGGTGTTAATCTAAGAGAATAAATTCTCCGCCACCAACAGAAATATATTTGAAAGAAATCGGCTTTACATCTCAATTTGTAATGTCAGACACACAATCCATACAAGTCTGTTCCGGGCTCGAACAGAACCGAAGGCACTTACAAAGAAGTCCTTGCAATCCGAATAATCTCTAATCACGTTCGGATTTCCCATCACATATGGAGATCTCAATACCGGGGATCAGCCAGTGCAGAGACAATCAACAAGAAACCCTTTCGTTTTCGAAAATATCCGGTCTTCAACACCGGTCTTCGAATGCAATTCATAACGACGTATCACATATTCGGAATGGGTTATACGACCCCAAGGTCCTTTCCCGGTTAACCTGAATAGTGAGCGCTTATTTTAAAAAAAATAAGTGTGGCATCCAATTTCAAACAAATCACAACAAATACCTATTCAAAGGTAAATATTGATAGTCGGTTATTGAACTATCAATAGATATGCCAACATCACCAGATTCCAAATAATTTTCCAAATTATTTATTTTCCAAAAATATCTTTACAAGATATACATTCTCCATTCTTTTAAAAATAAATCAATATTTATTTTTAAACTCATTTTCCAAATTTCATTTATAAATTCCTATATTGAATTTACATTCCAAAATATTTATGAATATAAGATTTCCATTTAATTTCTAATATTCATTTTCAATTTATCTTCAAAAAGATAAATTCAAAATATTCACTTAATATTGGAAAAACATTTCCATACTTATTTATTTATAAGTAATTCACAAGCCTTTTTATTTTCTATACTTAGAAAATATTCAATATACTCTAATCGAAATTAAGTATACATTTCATTCTTTAAGGAAATCATTCACTTAATCATATTTATTTGGGCCAAAACGAATGTTGCGTAAAACATCGTTACGACAACCCAAAATCACTAGTATAGGAATTCAAAATTAAAATAGATTTATAAATCCCAATACTATACAAAACATTTCCTTTCGGAAATCATTTACTATAACAACAGTGTTATAGTCTATCATTTCCTTTTATTTCTCGAAAACGTCTATTTCAACAATGAATGTTGAAATCTATGGTTTCGAATCTCAATACATTTTAAAACATCTTTAGATCGTTTTAATTCTATTTAAAACATCCCATCCAAAATAATTTATTTAACCTAATATCCACTATTCAAAAACGTGAATATACTTGTTAATAAATTTCATCACTTCTATTCATTTGATTTTAAAGAATTATTCACTGTCTAAAACATGAATATAATTCCATAATAAATTACAACAATTCCTTATCAAAATAAGTCGTTGCGGATTTATAAAACAATGTTTATAAATTCTATTTTTATTTATTTTACAACAACTTCCTTTTATAAATTTCCTTTATAAATCTATCTAAATTTATATCTCGCTGATATACTAAAATTCATATTATAAGTTAAACACTTATAATTTATTTGTTTACAAAATTGTTTCTTTAAACTTCATAAATTTTTATAAATCTTATAACTTATAAATAAGATTCATTTATTTATCCAAATCCATTCCTTTAATAACTTTATGAATTTTATTTTGTTTTCCTTTACAAATTTTATAAACCTACTATTTATAAAATTCTATTTATAACCTCATCGTTATAATCCCATAAATTTCATTCATTTGTGAAATTCATTCACAATTCATTCTAACTCTTATAAAAGCTCGTTTTATTATTCCAATATTCTTAATTTATAAATATCAATTTATAAACCCTTTTAATATAAATCAATTTATATTACTACTTTAAACCGTCTTTCAACTCCTTATAATTTCATCATTTTGATTTAAAAAAAAAAATCAAATTTCATAAATTCTATAGATTTCATTCCTTTATGAAATCCATTTACAAATCATTCTATCACTTATAAAAGCTCGTTTTATAATTCAAGATATTCTAAATTTATAAATATCAATTTATAAATCTTTTAATATAAATCAATTTATATTATTACTTTAAACATCTTTAAACTCTTTTATAATTTCATCATTCTGATTTATAAAATAAAATTTTTATAAATCCTATTTTTAAACTTCTTATAATAAATTCAGAAATCCCAGTTCAAACTATTTTATAAAATCACTAATCCCCTATTTTCAAAAATTAACTTTTAACTGTATTTCTCAAAAATCATAATTTTTATAACATTAAAATTATAACGTTTATTTATTTAAGATGAATCAATTCCAAAAATATTTTATAAACGTATATTTCCAAAAATCACTTTAGAAATCTAAATCGTTATTTTTAAATTTCATAAAAAAAATTTGGATCCGATGATGCAACACATCAATAGTCAATCACAACTTTCAAACATCATATATCATCCATGATAAACAATCAAATATCACAATATATGAAATCAAATAAATATTTGTGAGGAATCCAGTTGGATCCCTCCAACCTGTTTCCCTGCATCCAAAGACATTAGCACAATACCAATTCCGTTTCAAGACGGAATATCGCGGTATATGGGATTTTATAAATATTATCCGCTTACTAACGGCGCAATAGGGTCTCATCCGCTAAAAAAAATGCGGGAAATCAATCAACTGCAATATATACATATGCCAATATATATATATTGCTATATATAATATAATACCAATTCCACTTCGAGGTGGAATATCGCGGTATACGTGTAATAAATAACCTCCGCTTACTAACGGCGTGTAGGGTCTATTCACATCCAATACATATATAACAATCATCATTCAATCATTCAATCATTCAATCAACACATTCAAGCAAATTTTAATTCTAACTATTTAAAATTTAAATAAACAACAAAATTCCTTTTGAGTGAGAAGTTCTCACCTTAGCTTTTATTTTGCAATCCCTTTCCATCTTGACTTGGTTTTCTTGATTTATACCTTGTATAAATATTTACACAATTTATTAATATTCGAATCAATCGAATAATAAATTTTCATTTGATTTAACTAGTTTATAATTTAATTTGGGCTTAATCACTCATTCCAAACAAATTCCCCTTTTATTTTAAACAGATTACTCTTAACAATTTTATCTAATAAAATTTAAATTTCAACTAAATTTTCTTTAATAAATTTATTTAAACTAATTTTCCTTTTAAAATAATTCTAACTAGAAATTTCTAATTGAACTAAATTTCCTTTTTTATAAATTTTAAATCAACTAATTTTTCTTAAAAAAAATTATTTTAACTAAAAATTAAATTTAATTAACCAAACTCTCCTTTAATAACTTAATCAATTATAAATTCAATTTTTAACTAAAAATTTTCTTTTTAGTAACTATAATAGATAAAACAAATTTATTATCGTAAACTATTTATTTTATAACAACTTAACTAATCATTTTACTTTAAATTAATATCTTTAAATCAATTTCTTTTAATAAATTTATTTAACTAAGAATTTAAATTTTAAACTAAATTCCTTTATTAGCAACTATTAAATCTTAGAAATAAATTTTTTTTACTTATATATATATCCACAGATTTCTAAATAAATTCAAAAATTTAAATTGTTTTAAACTAACTAATGATTTCTTTTTTTTTTCTAAACTATATTTTTCTTTACTGCATAAAAAAAACTGAAAACTTTTTTTTTCCTTTTTTCTTTCAACTGCTTATAGGTAAAAATCAAATTTTCATATTAACTCAAACATTTAACTTTGCATTTTTTTTATTTATTTTTTTATACCTTACTGACTTTTTAAACATTTTCAACAGATTTTTACTTTTTTTTTTCATTAACTAAACAAAAACAAAAGGATTCATTTGTTATATAAATGAAGGTAAACAAGATACCTTAACTGCTCGACGCGCGAATGCCTCCATCTGCATCGCGAATCCCCCCTTTCTTCCTTGATCGAACTCACGCGTGCCGCCCACGCGAGCTTCGATCGCGAGTCCCCCTTGCAGCTGCTATGACACCGCCCCCCTCCAACACCATCGCCAAACCCAAATCGAACGTGCGCTCCACGTATGCTGCCTAGATCCACCTCACCACCATCAACGATGCACGGTCGCTCCACACTCCTCTATCTCGAATCGCGAGCACCAATTGAAGTCGCGACGCCGCTGCACCCCTCTAGCTCGAGCTTGGACCACGGTCGTGCACGAGAAATGCGCCTCGTCGCTGCTTGAACGTGAGTGCCTCCCTATCGATCCCCTTGCCTCTCGATTTAATGTCGCGATGTGATTTATTTTTATTTTTTATTTTATTTTATTTTTTTTAACGAGGAAGAGGGCTCCGCCCTTTTAATTTTCGTTTCGATTTAAGAATGGAGCAGAAGAAGAGGAGGGGGTTTGTGAATCTAATTTTAAGGGACGGTGATAATTTATCGAATCAAATTCGACTCTGCCATTTTTTTCTTTGTATTATTTTTTTTTCTTTTGCTGTGAATTGATTTTGAACGAGAGTGAAGGGGGAGAGGGTAATTTAAACGCAAAGGAGTATGCCCTGCACGATCTCCTCAGTGATACTAGGCGCAACAAATGGGATGCTGTCTTTGACAAATTTTTAAATTTAAATTTAAATTGAACTCGATTAAATTCCAATGCGTTTACACGTCGTGTGATCACATATTAACTCCAAAAAATACGAAATTTGAAATCCGACAATAATTCAATATTACGGACCCAATGGAACTGGTTTCGTCGAATTCCGAGACTCCGCCTCGGACGGCTATTTTTGAATATCGATTCAAATGATTAAATTTCAAAACTGAACAAAGCAGTTTCAAATTAAATTCTGAAGCTTCTATAATCTTCAATATTATCAATATAAATTTTACAAGCCCTTGAAATATTTTTAATCGGCTTAAAATTGAAGATTTAAATTTTTATTCAACTTCCATCAGATTAAATTCTATAATTTAATCGACATATTTATTCTGATAATTTAAAATTCATTTCAAACCATCATTCAAATATTTAAAATTAATTAAATATTTTCAAATTATTTTGTTAAAAATTCTGGGTCGTTACAATTTTAATATTTAATTGACGAGTAAAAATAGTCATTTTTCAAACAGTCTCGGATTTCAATGAAACCACATTGGATCCTTAATGTTATATTATTGTAAGGTTTCAAATTTCGTGTCAATCGGATTTACGGTTTGTCCGGGGCAAGCTAAAACGCACTGAAATCAGTTTAAGTGAATTTTTAAATTTAAATAGTCGATTTGAAAACTTATCTTTCAAAGTTGATCGAATTGGCTCCCGATATATATTCCATTGCGTTCGGAATGGGGGTAAAATATTATAAACGCCAGGCGGCATGCTTCGATTGGAGTTCGGAAAATTTCGGGATGAATAGTGTTTCGATATTTTTTATTGAAGCACCTCTATTATTCACTTTTGCAACCAAAACCCTAATTTGTCTTCAGCCGCCACCCTAGAAATTAATGGCGAAAATTCATCCTCTTCCTCCCTCATTTTCTTCAAATCCACACACTAATTCGAGAAACTTTCAACTACAATAACGTAGAGCACGACGAGAGCTAGATATCCAACGATGATGATCGAAAATGAAGCTATGAATCGATGGCTAATTTCATTTGAACGTGCCGCGTTTGTGCACGGAATTCGAACAAGAAGCACGACAGAGTTTGATGGTGTCACGGTCGAAGGTGGAGTCGATGATGCTCTTCATCGTGGAGTTCGCTGATCGTCTTCAACGTCGACGTGGTGGGCGCGAGCATTAGGGTTTGACGATGGCTAGATGGTTTTCTTCGAACGCGTTCGTTACTGAAGAAGGAAGATGGAAGGTGCGGCCCTGATGTGGCTACAGGAAACGAACGGTCCAGACGTACAAAGGTTAAAAGAATAATAAAAGAATTTGTAAATTTATATATATTAAAATTCGTATAAACTTTAAACTATCATAACTTTATGATACGAGGTCCGTTTCGCACGAAACAAATTGCGTCGGGTTCGTATTGACGAACACTACGCGATAGAGCTAGATTGGAGTTGATTTGAGGTAGTGTAAATTTTAGGTAAAATTTAAACGCGCATTTAATTTTATTCGAAATAAAACACTACAACCGCTATTGAAAGCAAGGTGAGAACCTCTCACTCAATCGAAATTTGTTTCGATTTAAATTTTAAATAGTTAAATTTAAAATTGCTTGATTGTGTGATTGAAGGATAAATTATTATCTATTGTATTGAAATAGAGCCTATATGCCATATGTTAAGCGGACGTTATTTATTAAACACATATATCGCGATATTCCATCTTGAAGTGGAATTTGTATTATATATGTACTTGGAGTTGATTTTACCGCATTATATAGCAGATGAGACCCTATTGCGCCGCATAATAGCGGATAATATTTTCTATAAACCCATGTACCGTGATATTCCGTCTTGAAACGAGATTGGTATTGTGCTAACATCTGTGGATGCAGGGAAACAGGTTGGAGGGATCCAACTGGGTTCCTCAACAGTATATATTTATTTACAGATATTTGCGATATATTCTGTTATCATATTGATATATGATGTTTGGATGCCATGCTTGATGTATTAGTGCTGTTGCAGCATTTGGCCTATTTTTGGAGTTTTCAAAATGTTAAGGTAACGATTTTGAATTTAAAAGGATTTTCAAGTGATTTTTGAAGCTATACATTTTATTGAATTTCAGAATTGATTCATTTTTAAATAAATAAACGTTATAATTTTTATGTTATAAAAATTATGATTTTTGTGAAATATAACCGAAATATGATTTTTGAAATAAGTAGTTGATAAATTTGTAAAATAATTTAAATCAGGATTTTTGAATTATTATAAACGGTTTATATAAAAGATTTATAAAATTGATATTTATAAATAAAAATTTATTGGAATTATAAAACGAGTTTTTACAAGTGTTAAAAGGAAGTATAAATGGATTTCATAAGTGAATGAGATTTATAGATTTATAAATTCTGAAGTTATAAAATGAATAGAATTTTTAAAATAAAAGATTTATAAATAATTAACATATAAATTGGATTTTGGCATTTAAATGAGATATAAATAGAATTTGTTAATAAAGTGATTTTTATAAGTTGAAGTTGTTATAAAATATAAATGGAATTTATAAACATTGTTTTATAAATCTGAAATCGACTTATTTTGATAAGTTAATTATTATAGCTTATTAAAGGAGTATATTCACGATTTTGGGACAGTATATAATCCTCTAAAATAAAATATGTAGAAGTGTTGAATTTGGTAAACGATTTATATTCACGATTTTGGACAGTGAATAATATATTAAAGAAATGTTTTAGGAAGTGATCTTTTAAATGGAATTAAAACGATTTGAAGTTGTTTTAAATGTGTTAAGGATCGAAACCATAGATTTCAACATTTATTGTTGAAATAGACGTTTTCGAGAAATAAGGAAATGGTGGACTATAACACTGTTGTTATAGTAAATGATTTTCGAAAGGAAATGTTTTATATAGTATTGGGATTTATATATCTATCTTAATTTCGAATCCCTATACTAGTGATTTTGGGTTGTCGTAACGATGTTTTACGCAACATTCATTTTGACTCGAGTAAATGTGTTTAAGAGAATGTTTTCCTTTAAAAGAATAAAATATATACTTAATTGTGGTTTGAGTATATTGAATATTTTCTAAGTATTGAAAATAAATAGATTTGTGAATTACTTATTATTAAATAAGTATGGAAATGTTTTCCAATATGAAGTGAAATGTTTTGAGATCATATCTTTTAAAGATAAATTGAAAGTAAATAATTGAAATTGATTTGAAAACCATTTATCAATGGATATTTGGAAATTTAAGTTCACCATGGAATTTATAAAGGAAAGGGAAACTTGTTTAAAAATAAACATTGATTTATTTTTGAAGTGTGGGAAAATATATCTTGTAAAGATATTTTTAGAAAATAAATAATTTAGGAAATTATTTGGAATCTGGTGATGTTGTGCATATATATTGATAGTTAAATAACCGACTATCAATATTTACTTTTAAATGGGTATTTGTTGTGATTTGCTTGAATTTGAATGGTACACTTATTTTAAAATAAGCGCTCGTTATTCGGTTTAGCGGGTAGAGGACCTTTGGGTCATGGATCCCATTCCGAATAGTGATACGTCATAATGGATAACATTTAAAGACCGGTGTTGAGGACCGGATATTTTCGAAAACGGAAGGATTGCCGTCGAATGTCTCTGCATCGGCTGATCTCCGATATAGAGATTTTATCACCCTTTGTGATGGGAAGTCTGGTCGTGATTAGTGACTATCCGGACTGCAAGGGCTTCTTTGGAAGTGCCTTGGTTCCGTTCGATCCTGGAACGGAGTTGTATAGATATGTGTCTGACGTTACAATTTGAGATGTAAAGCTGGTTTCTTTCAAATATATTTCTGTTGGTGGCGGAGAATTATTCTCTTAGCTTAACACCCTTCTCTGAGACGTACGAGCTAAGAGGTTATGTAGTTGATGGTTACTAGTGACACATTCCCAAATTGGTAATGTGACATACGAAGTGCTGTTGAGCATTTGTTGATTAAAGCATAGCTTTTGTGAAAATCGTAGTTTTTTGGATGAGACTTCGTCGGACCTCACACCCCGAAATGGTCAAAACAGGAAAGATGCAGCATGGTTTGAGGGAGTAGCGCCCCTTAGGGTATGTGCATTTCCTTCCGGATAGAAGTGGTATCATAGTATGGAGCCCAGATACTTACTTATGTGGATGTCGCAAATATATATGACTTTGTGATTGATGTTGGTTGAGGATCCTCGGATAAAGGTTGTTTACAACCGGGGGATGGCATACTCGTGTCAGTAGTTACCTACTTTTGCAGAGGTAACCCGACCTTGTGTTGGCAGAGATCCCGTTAGGTTCTCGGGGAGTCTATCCAGAGGCGTTTTCATGTAGCAATGGGAAGTTCCTTGGCCTGACCATTTGTTGGAAAATTCAAAGAAAAAATACGAGCCCTGTACAGTTTTAGTTGTATAACCTGCCATTTACTTATGGTGGTGTCCCACTGTTTAGATGGTAGCTATAGTAGGCATACAATAATGGTCGTATGTTGGCTAAGATTTATATTATATTTTCGAAATGTTTTCCTACACTTTGCACTTATAATAATAATATCAAAGAAATTTCTCGTATCAAGCATGTTTGACTATCATAAGGAGAAATCTCATCCGATACCGCGTTTGCATTGTGTGTGTGCGGGAGGCCTTATGGTAGTTACATTTTCTAAAAGAATTGCAAATCTATTTTAAAAATATTTCTTTGTTTGTTTTTAAAGATAAACGGTTTAAGTTCTCACACCAGTCCCATGACTGACCTAGAGTTTATTGTTTCCTTCCTAAACTCTGGGTGCCCACCAATTTCCACACGGGCAGTCTAGAGTTAGGTTTATCAGGTCATTCTGGAATTCAGGAGTTCCTGTGGAGATCAGGAGCAAGCTGGATGGCATGGCGTATCAACTAGTATATAGTATTTCTTTTCCGTTGTTTGTTGTTGTAAACTTTGATAATGTAATGTAATGTGATGTAATGTAATAACAGATATGATTCTTTGTTTTAAAGATTATCCATTAATATATTATATGTTGTTCCGCTGCGAAATGTGAGATTCTGTTATTGTTTCTGCTGCTTCTTCTTTCTTTCTTCTTCTATCTTTTTCTTCTTCTTTAACCCTAACGATTCGGTTTTCCGGACTTCAACTGTGCGGCATTCGATACAGTGGACGCATTGATGTCGACTTTCGTGAGTCGAAAGTCCCATTCGTTACAGAACCGAAGGCACTTCCAAAGAAGCCCTTGCAAATCTGGATATTCACTAATCACGTCCGGAATTCCCATCACAAAGGGTGATAAAATCTCTATATCGGAGATCAGCCGATGCAGAGACAATCGACGATAATCCTTCCGTTTTTGAAAATATCCGGTTTTCAACACCGGTCTTCAAATGCTATCCATTACGACGTATCACTATTCGGAATGGGATCTATGACCCAAAGGTCCTCTCCTGGCTAAACCGAATAATGAGCGCTTATTTTTTAGAATAAGTGTAGCATTCAAATTCAAGCAAATCACAACAAATACCCATTTAAAGGTAAATATTGATAGTCGGTTATTTAACTATCAATAGATATGCACAACATCACTAGATTCCAAATAATTTCCCAAATTATTTATTTTCCAAAAATATCTTTACAAGATATATTTTCCACACTTCAACCTTTTGAAAACAAATTTCAAATCACTTTTCACCTTTACAACTTTTGAAAACAAATTTCAAATCATTTTCCTTACGTGGAAACACTTCCAAATATTTATTCATCTTCACCGGAGAGTTCAAATACTTTAAAATAATTTATAACACTTATCCAAAATATATTCGGAAAACACTTTGAAATAAAACTATTTTTCTTTAAACACTTTACTTAAAATATTAGTTATAAAAATATTATACCAATATTACATATAACTTAAGTCCCAAACTAATTTTCAAAACAAAATTAGTAGATAGAGTATAAATATTTAAATAACTATTTTCTAAAACAATTATTGATTAAATCTTAGAAAAAAATCATTCCTATATCAACTTAATAAATCTTTACTTAAAGGATTTAAAACAATTTAAGAGGTTAATTTCTCCAAAGTATCCTTTTTATTAAAACCAATTCTAGAATTATATATATATATATATATATATATATATATATATATATATATCTTTCGAAGCTATTCAGAAATTTTATTCGGCTTTCCAGGGAGAATACACTTTCATTTCAGAATGGTTCATTTAAACCAATTAAATAAATCCTTACCGATTTACTTTAAATTTACGTTACAAATCCGTAAGTTTATTTCCACGCTTCGAAAATAAACCAATGTTTATTTTTAAATAAATTTCCCTTTCCTTTATAAATTCATTGGTGAATTTAAATTCCGAAATATCTACTAATATATGATTTTCAAATCGAATTCAAATATTCACTTTCAACTTATCTTTAAAAGATAAAATCTCAAAACATTTCACTTCATATTGGAAATCATTACAATGCTTATTATAATAAGTAATTCACAAATCTATTTATTTTCAACATTAGGAAAATATTCAATATACTTAAATCACAATTAAGTATATATTTTATTCTTTAAGGAAAACATTCTTTTAAACACATTCATTTGAGTCAAAACGAATGTTGCGCAAAACATCGTTACGACAACCAAAAATCACTAGTATAGGGATTCGAAATTAAGATAGATATATAAATCCCAATACTATATAAAACATTTCCTTTCGAAAATCATTTACTATAACAGCAGTGTTATAGTCCACCATTTCCTTTTATTTCTTGAAAACGTCTATTTCAACAATGAATGTTGAAATCTATGGTTTTGATCCTTAACACATTTTAAAACAACTTCAAATCGTTTTAATTCTATTTAAAATATCACTTCCCCAAAACATTTCTTTAATATATTATTCACTGTCCAAAAATCGTGAATATACTTCGTTAACCAAACTCATCATTTCTACACATTTTATTTTAAAGGATTATCCACTGTCCAAAATCGTGGATATACTTCGTTAACCAAATTCAACATTTCTACACATTTTATTTTAAAGGATTATCCATTGTCCAAAATCCTGGATATATCTCCTTTAATAAGCTATAATAATTAACTTATCAAAATAAGTCAATTTCGGATCTATAAAACAATGTTTATAAATTCATTTATATTTTATAACAACTTCAACTTATAAAATCACTTTATTAACAAATTCTATCCATATCCCATTTTCACGCCAAATCCAAATTATAAGCAAATTACTTATAATTCTCTATTTACAAATTCATTATTTTTACAACTTCACAAATCGTAGATTCTATTCTTTTATAAAAATCCATTTATAACATCATTTTAAAACGTCTTTAAAACTCTTTTATAATTCCATCATTTTGATTTATAAAAATCCAATTTTTTTAAAAATCTTATATATAAAGCTTTGATAATAAATTCAAAAATCACCATTTAAATTATTTTATAAAATAATCAACTTCATATCAAAAATCACCTTTCAACTATATTTCTCAAAACATCATAATTTTTAATATAACTTTCAACCTGAATTTTCAAAAATCAAACCTTTATTTATTTCCGGTATCTAACGATACCAAAATTTTATTCGACTAAATTTTAGCCTTCAACGATTTCAATCACAAAGATAATCACAAATCAAAGATTAAAATTAATCAACACACAACATTGAAACAAATTCAATTATTTGAGGAATCCAGTTGGATCCCCCCAACCTGTTTCCCTACATCCACAGATGTTAGCATAATACCAATCCCGTTTCAAGACGAAATATCGTGGTACATGGGTTTATATAAAATATTATCCGATATTATGCGGCGCAATAGGGTCTCATCCGCTATATAATGCGGGAAATCAACTCCAAGTACATATATAATACCAATTCCACTTCAAGGTGGAATATCGCGGTATATGTGTTTAATATAATAACCTCCACTTAATATACGGCGTATGGGGTCTATTTTAATACAACATATAGCAATTTATCATTCAATCACACAATCAAGCAATTTTTAATCTAACAACATATAGCCTCACTTGTCTTTTCCTTCATCTCCTTGACAACATCGCTGCTCGGAGTGGGCTCGGGATCAGAACGGCCTGAACAAAATCATGAAAAACAAGCATTAGAATACGATAGCTCCTGGTGAAAAACGAGGACTTTTGGAATGTTAAAGTGAAGAGTTGTCTACCAGGTTTCGGTTTGCTCTCAGTCGTGCGAGGGGTCTCACCCTCTGGATTAGGAGACAGAATGTGAACGCCGAGGTCGGGTTCCTTCGTGTCATAACCGATATGCTGCTCAATGGATCAAGTATCGGCCGATCGACCGGTTGAGTAGGCACATGAGCTTGAGACTCGATCCCGGATGGACCGGCAATAACATCTTTCTCTTTCGTTGAAGGAGAGCATTTACAGTAAAGAGCTTTTGCCGTAGACAGGTCTGAAGGCTCATTTCTCTTAAGAAATTCTTTTACCAAAGCATATTCATCAACCTCCTCGGTACCAAGTTCGACCCTCCTGATTTTTATTAAGGTCTCCCACGCCTCAGCTAAAGATTCAAGGTAGTCCTCACCCAGAAAAGTTAAGCCTCAGTGCATGAGGACGGGGGCATTGAATTCAGTGATCAGTGGGTCAAACATGCTTTTGACCTCCTCCCTACCAGCTTCTTTGGCCGCCTCAAGGCAAGAGTCAACCTCCGTAGATGCTATTTTCTAGCCCTCTTCACAGGCTTCATCTTCTAGCACCCTGACCTTAAAAAGTTAATCATCAAGCTTCGCCTTTAGGAGTCGTGTAGCAACGATTTCGTCGTAATATCATTGCGACTCTTCTTGGGCAGCCGATTTTTTCTTCTCTTTCTTTGCCGAGTTGCTCCTCTAGTTCTTTGACTCAGAGCCAAATGCATCCCTCTCCTTCTGCACTGAGTCCTTCTCTAAAGCTAGGGCCCCACAACGTTGGACCGCCTCGTCGATTTATTTTTTAATGGGTTGACTCCAGACGAGTGACGGCCTCGGCTGTGTCTTTAGCGCTCTGCTGGGCGGCTTCAAGCTGAGACTTATAAGAAGCAAGCTCTTCGTCCTGAGCTTTAATAATGTCTTTATGATAGATAGCCTCAAACTTCAGGCGATCTATCTCATGCTGGCGCTCTATCAAAACTTCTGAAAGTTTCTCGGCTAAGTGCACGAACGCGTTTGCTGAACGTAGACATCATTAGTACAGGCTATGGCTCTTTTCTTAACATGCCCTAGAATCTGATGAGTCGCCAGAAGAAACTTTTAGCCGTCAAAGCATATTTTCGGGACCGAAGATTTAAGCTCAGCGAGTCACTCAGCGATTGATGGATCAGTTACAGGAGCGAGAGGAGTCTGCTTCAAGACTGGGGTGTTCTATGGGGGTCTCGAGATTGCCTGGTGCTTGATGAGCTGGAGTGTTGATCCCGATGGGCCTCAGGCTGAGACCCCTTATGTCTAGATTTCTCTTTGCCGTGCTCCGACTGAGAAGGAGGATCACGAGGATATGAGGGCTGGTTATAATTTTTCCCTCGATGTGACGACTCTCAACGGTGGTAGTCTCGATCGCCAGATTCATCTCTATTTCGACGCTTGCCGGAGCCCGAATCCCGGCCAGATTGGTAGAAAATCGATGACCCACGAAGGCGGTCAATTCCGTGTGTGCGCCCCATGTCACCTACACAAAATCCAAATAACGATGAGTTAGCAAGGAGTAGGGTGACAGAAGAAATTTAAGTGCAAGGTGAAGCGCATGTGTTTGTTTATGTCCTAGTGTTTCCCCCCGACGGACCAGTTTCTTTGCTAGTAGGAGTTTTTTCTCTCTGATTTGGGCTTGAATGCTTGTATCGCCTCTCATTGGCGAATTAACTTATGGGCCTCTAGATCTCGAAGTCATAGTTGAGAAGATCTTTTGGTATGGTGAGGTTCGACAGGCCCTTCAGAGAACTCTCTAAGTGTTGAGAGGAAGCTTCTTTCTCCACTGGGGTAAGGGTAACTTTAGAAGTTCCCCCCACCATTTTCTTCCTCGGCTTATAGGTCAGTTTCTTCTTCCTCTTCGAAGAGGAAGGCAACGTTTCAATGTCATGAACTTCAACTATTGGGTCCCAGGATGAACTAACATTTTCGCCCTGTGCTTTGGAAGTTTCGGTTTCTCTAATCTCCCCCTCCTCTGGCGTCTCAGGGGCGTTGTGTGCTGAGGACTCGGCCTTCTTCTTTCTTTGCCCAAAGCAAGTTTGGGTAGGGAAACACCTTGAGGGAGGCTTATTCGGCGACTTTCCGCCAGCAACCTAAACATTGAAAGTGACTCATTTGAAATGAGTGATCTGATGTCCCGATCTTCTGCGAGAAGGGCTTGAATAGCTTTGACTGCCTCAGAGTACCTGGAGCCTTCGGGACGTGGGTTGATACCTAAAAAAATGAATGACGGGTCAGAAATGATGTGAATCTCGAAAAATTCAGGTATTGATTCGGAAAAAAACTTACTTCCTTCTACCCATCGTCCGACGAAGCCAGGGGGCAACGAATATAGAACCACTCTTGCCTATACTGGGAAATTTTACTCCATGCCCCATTCAGAATTTGGCATTTGTTATGCGGCTCGAGAAACATGAAAGATGGGCTATCCGTCGGTCTCTTGATGCGATAGATATATCGTATATCGCCCGGAGTTGGAAGCCTGAAGAGGACACTCATAAAGAGGATGCAAGTGCCGTATATGGATGCATGGTTATTCATATGCAGTTGCGATGGGGAAATCACGATATACTGCAACACGTCTCGAAGAAATGAGTTGAATAGTGGCACGTTGCCAACCCAGCACATGAATCTATTCAAGCTGTGTATCCGACTGGGGGCAATTGCGAACAATCATGCCCTGATGGAACTAGCACATCATCGAAGGGGATTCCATGGACAGAGCATATCCGATGAAGTGTACTTTCATTAGTCTTAGAGGCCTACGAGTCGATTGGGTCATCTAAGAAAATAGTTGCCTCCAAAGCATCGGGAGCCAAGTCGACGGATGCAGTTGCAAGGCTCAATAAGTCTTGAGCAGGGGTAGTTGATGGATATGAAGTTCCTGCAACTTCTTGTTAAGAGGATGGCCCAGGTCTATCGGAGATCGTAGTAGAGCTTGATTTCCTAGACATCTCTAGCGAAGATTGAATCTGACAAAGCACTTGTTTGGACTATAATTGAAAAACAATCGACATTAGACTTAACGACATAAATATTCCCCCCGTGTGGTGTGTAACTAGTGCAATCATTCAAATGTAAGTGCCGGGCAGTGAAAAGACACTTGATTGATTAAATAAGTCTATGCTTTGAATTTTTGTCTTCGAAGACCGTCATCGCTGACCGTCTACGAAAGCTTGTCGTAAGACGGTTTATGTTTTGAACTCGGCATCGTCACTGCATTTGAAAAGCTATTAATTATTAATCAAGTTAAAGTCCAAATTCTTAGTTGTTTAAACACGGAATTAGTCAGTCCGGATTGTCCGATATGCTTTATTGTTTAAGTTTGTCCTTGTTCACTATCACATATTCAGGTGTAAGATGTGTGTTCAGTCAATTATGCATTAGGTTCGACCGGTGTTGCTGTTGTACACAACCCCCCTACCTAACCTCTTCCTCATTCGGCATTCAACTATTCATGCCGAATCACAATCATGCCGAACCACCTTGCTCGGCATTCTATCCCCAACAACACTCACCTACCACTCATCATCACCGTTCGGCATGAGACAAAACATGCCGAGCCGCAAACATGACGAATCATGTCGTTCGGCATGGCACTCTCCTAACTATCCTCTTCATCGTTTGGCATAAAGGAGTCATGCTGAACCACATTCACGCCGAGCCGCATCGCTCGGCATTCTACTCAGCTCCAGCTTCTCCTCTTCTTTCCCTCCTACTTCGTTCGACATAAGGTAATCATGCCGACCCGTGACAATGCTGAGCCGCATCGCTCGGCACATTAAAAACTTAAACGTCACCATGGTACAACCGCTTCTCGCTCAGCATAAGAAAGCCTTACCGAGCCACACCAATACTCCTTCCACCAACACTCTCCTTTGAACACCTCTAACGCCTCTTTCCTCCCATCACTCCTCCTATCCCTGAAACGTATTTGACCTTCAATCTATTATCCTTTATCCACGTGGCTCCTATCATCCTTAATCTTACAAAGATCCACGAATTCGAACCTCGTGCTATGCTTTTCATTCGGGAATAAGGTTTTTAAAGGAGAAGCCATTACCTAAGAAATGATTCATAGCTTGGGGATGTTCTGGGGTAGGAGGAGCAACTCTATTCGGGTTCGACTGATTGGAGAAGAAAGTGAGGCGACGTGTAGTATTCGAAAGGTGAAGAGTACTTAATTCTCTAAAGACAGTTGAGAATTATAGTTCGTAAGTACGGGAAGAAGACGTAAAAGTAAAAGGGAGGAGAAGAGAGAGCATGAGCTTATATAGAGAGAAGAGAAGACGAAGGGACAGCGACCGGTAGAACCAGTCAAAACATCTCCCTCGTTCGGTATTAAGGTCTTTCGACATTTGTATGACGTTCGGCATCTGTAGGTCATTCGACATTTGTATGTCGTTCGACATTTGTAGGTCGTTCGAAATTTGAATGTCGTTCGGCATGTATTGCCTCGATCGGCATCCAGAATTAGGGCTCAATGCAAGGCACAGAGAAATCATGATTCAAAGCATGTCATGTTCATGCACATGATATACTTTGGAGGGCAAATGTTACCCTGTGGCTTGACCAGGACAACAGAGAATTTAAGCGGAAGCCTCGTTCAGCATAAAGGGCCGTTCGGCACAATCTAGCACCTTTCGGGATCCGAGCCCCGTTCGGCATAAGGGGGGTCATTCGGCAGGAACCACATTC
The DNA here is from genome assembly GCA_030765085.1 of Allium cepa. Lineage (NCBI taxonomy): Eukaryota > Viridiplantae > Streptophyta > Magnoliopsida > Asparagales > Amaryllidaceae > Allium > Allium cepa. The sequence continues at coordinate 746,815,998 of CM060931.1, read as the reverse complement.
GGCGTAGCAAGACCACTCGGCATAAGAGGGTCTTTCGATATAAACCTCGCTCGTCATTCAGCATCGTTAGGCATAAGGGGGGTCATTAGGTGCGAACCTCGTTCGACGTAGCAAGGCCGTTCGGCACAAGAGGGTCGTTCGACATAAACCTCGCTCAGCATTCAGCATCGTTCGGCATAAGGTGGGTCGTTCGGTATGAACCTCGTTCGGCATAGCAAGACCGTTCGGCATAATAGGGTCGTTCGACATAAACCTCGCTCAGCATTCTGCATCATTGGACATACGTGACCTCGATCAGCATACAAGCCTCGCTCGGCATTCAGCCTCGATCGGCATACATGCCTCGCTCGGCATTCAAGTCTCGTGCAGCATTATGCCTCGTTCGGCATTTCAGCCTCATTGGGCATTCATGCCTCGTTCGGCATTCTCCCCTCGATCGGGCATCAGATCTCGTTCGGCCTATATGATTCACTCAACATACTGCCTCGTTCGATTTAGAGACATGGCTTGGCATTTGCTGCTCGGCATTTGTGGCTCGGCACACAAAAGTCATTCATATTGGCCAAGGTATCTTGCTACTAGGCCCATCAGGTAATTTCAACCCATCTTCGTGAGGCAGAGGCACAGTGAAAGGGACCTTTTTTCAAGAACACCGGGGAGACTCTACCGTATTCAAGACTCATTCAAGACTTATCTTCTTTGCTTAACAATTGTAATCAAGTTGTTAGTGTACAAATGGTATATGTAATCGATTATTGAGAAAAGCAATAAAGATTAACCTCAAAGTGGACGTAGGCAGTTACGCCGAACCACTATAAATCTGGTGTTCTTGTTTTCTGCGTTTAATTTAGCATATTACTCTCTGTTTAAATTTATTTTCTTCATTAATCTCTCTACACAATCTCTCCTAAGGGTGTTAGTGACTAATTCTGGTGCTAACAATAACAAATAAAATAATTCCCTTAGATGCAAAGTTATGCATAGAAGAGAAGTGAAGTGAAGTGCTGCTGAAATTAGACAAAAGAGTGGTGTGTGAAGCCTTTTGTCCTAAAAGAATTTACTTTATTTTAGAAAATAAAACAACAACAATATATCATTTGGGTGATAAGTTGTGAATAGAAGTAAATTGAAGTACTGTCGAAATTACTAACCTATTTTTAAAATTTAGAAACAATGTTCAATTATTTTATCGACCGTACGTGGATGTATGAAGTCAGAACTAGAATGAAAGACTCAGTGAAAGAACATTTCTATTATAGTGTATACGAATTTATTAGATTTGCAATATCTAATAATTGAAATAATGAGGAACTTCGTTGTCCTTGTAGTAAGTGTCAACATGCGAAGCATTGGAAACCAGATACAGTTAAAGAACATCTATATAATTCTAGATTTGCGCCAAATTATTGTTTATGGGATCATCATGGAGAACTTGTTGCACCTACAGCAAATCCTGTTGCATCAGAGTTCGATGTTGTTATGACAAATCCAATAGAAGGTATGGCAAAAGATGCAGCACGATCACTGTTCCCTACAGTTCAAGTTGATGATGAAGACGTCAACGTCGAGGAAGAATTGAATATTGGAGCAAATTTTTTTATGATTTATTGGAGGTCGCTAAGATATCGTTGTGGGATGGTTGTAAAAGTGGAACCGAATCATCAGTAGCCAATGAATACATCACTTTGAAATCAAAATTCAACTTTATAGATGTTGGATTTACAGTAGTTGTACAAGCTGCAAAACGGCATATGCCACCCAATAATGTGGTGTGCGACAGTCATTATAAAGTGAAAACACTTATGTTAGCTTTCGATTTGCCTTACCAAAAGACGGATACATATATATAAGGTTGCATGTTGTATTAGAAAGATGAAATTAATCTTAGGAACCACAAAAATATAATGAGGAAAGATGAAAATCAAGAAAAAAGAAAGAAAATGAAATTTCAGACAAAAGAATGCATTATTTACCAATTACCCCAAGACTTCAACGGTTATATGCATCTTCAGCCACGCATGTCATATGTGATGGCACAGCATGAGAAGACATGCAGATGGAACTTTGACACATCCATCCAATGGAGAAACATGGAAACATTTCGATAAGATATATCCCACATTTGCTGTAGAGAGCCGTAATGTCAGACTTGGTTTATGTACTGATGGATTTTCGCCATTCTCTCAGTTTGGTAGCAAATATTCATCTTGGCCTGTTATCGTTACTCCTTATAATTTACCTATATGGATGTGTATGAAAACTCCATAAATATTTCTCACTATTGTCGTCCCAGGCCCTGATGATCCGACACAATGAATCAATGTTTATCTACAACCATTAATCGATGAGTTGAAAACATTGTGGCTTGAAGGCGTTGAAACATATGACATTTCACAAAAACTGAATTTTGTTATATTCGCTTCTTTGTTATGTATTATTAGTAATTTTCCTGCATATGAGATGCTTTTAGATTGGAGTATGGCCGGTCGTCTAGCCCGTCCTTATTGCATGGAAGAAACACGATCATTTTCTTTACAGTATGGAAGGCAAATTTCTTGGTTTGATTGTCATTATTGTTTTCTCCATCCCAATCATACTTTTAGAAGAGATAAAAAAGCTTTAAAGCTAATAGAGAAGAGAGTATGCAATCACCATAGATTAGATCAAACGAAGAAATATATGAATTGTAAAGAACTACCCAAAGGTACATGAAATTGGAATACATACTGAAATTCTAGGTATTCATAATTGGTGCAGACAAAGTATATTTTGGGAGTTACCTTATTGAAAAGATCTCCTACTTCAATATAATATTGACGTGATGCACAATGAAAAAAAGTATATGATAACATGTTCAATACAATTATGAAGGTTAAAAGGAACATTAAGGACGATCTAAATCCTAGACTTGATATAGCACACTTTCGTAAATGTCTAGAACTTCATATGAAGCCCAATGATAATAAAATACCCAAGCATGCTACGAGCCAGACAACAAGCAAATAAAATTGGTGCTAAAGTGGGTGGAAGGACTAAAATGCCCTGAAGGGACGTCTTCTAATTTCCGTAGATGTGTTGATTTTAAAAACAATAAATTGAGTGAGAGATTGTCATATCATGATGGAATATTTATTACCAGTGATTTTCAAAGAACTGTTGTCCATAGTGGAGTATTATAAGAAAATTAAGTTTGTTATACAAACAACTTGACGTTAAAAATCGACCGTACACGTAAACTTGAAGTTGAAATCCCTGTACTATTATGCAAATTAGAGAAAATGTTTCTGTAAGGTTTTCTTAATGTTTTGGAGCATTTACCTAGTCATCTTTCATTAAAGCTCTTCTTCGAGGTCCTTTGCAATATGGATGGATGTATCCATTTGAGAGGTAATAGTAAATATCCATAAAATTGTTGTTAGTTTAAAATTCAAATTTACGTATGTGCATTTAAATTGAATTAATTTTGTAATAGGTATTTTAATCATCTGAAGAAAAAACTAGACAGAAAGCATGAGTTGAAGGTTCAATTTGCAAATTATATCTTAAAGAAGAAGCTTCAAATTTTTTCTCTCATTACTTTAATGACATTGTGAACTTATCATTTGTAAATGATCCTCGTAATGACGAAGCCATTAAAGAAGATTATTCTCAAACAATGTTGTTTATGTTTAAACAACATGGTCGACCTGTTGGAAAATGTGTGGAAATATGGTTAGACAATAGAGGTCAACATGTAGCATACACGTATGTTCTTCTTAATTGTGTTGAAGTTGCACCATTTGTTAGTTAATAATATATTCATATTTATTTTAGTGATACTTACATATTAGTCATAATGTAACATATATTACATATATATTCGCAATATTTACGAATCATAGCATCCATCTGGCGATCTAAGTAAGGAATTTTCTAAATGATTTTCAAACTACATTTATGATGTAAGAAACTGCATCCTTGATGAACGATTACAACGTCTTGCGCTCAGACCAAAAAAAATGTCAAGACTTATCCAATATTCTTCATTAACGGATTTAAATTCAACATCAATGATTATGGTGCTGAAAATTTAACATATAACAGTGGTATATTTGTCAAAGGCAGCAACGATCTAGATGAGCATATAAGAGATTTTTACGACCTCTTAACAGAGGTTTTAGAATTGACATATTATATACAACATGTAGAAAAAGTTTTTTTATTCAAGAGCAATTGGTTCAGCAATATTCCTGGTGCAGGGATCAACGTGCACGAAGATTATAAACTTATAAAAATAAAGCACACCTCATATTACTATACGTATGATTTCGTATTGGCCAAGCAAGCAAGCTTTACAAGTTTACTTTGCTATGTATCCATCTTTAAAAAGAGATAAAGCAGATTGGTCTGCTGTTTTTAAAACAAAGACAAGATATACGTTTGATGGAATTAATATTCCAGAAAAAGCAGTGTATCAAACCGATCTTGAGCAAAATGATGAAATAATAATAGCCTATGATATTGATTTAGGTTTGTCAAATGATGATATTTAAGCATAAATTATAACTTCCAATCAAATAATTTACAGGCAATGATGACCTAGAGGGCTTATAGGAGATCTCAGGCCGAGGAGGGGATAGCTCAACTGAATTGGCAGATGGCAAAATTCAATGAATGGAAGAAGAGCGGAGAACTGGTGCAATTGCTAGATGAGCGGTTTGCGACATTTTTAGTAGTGCACGGGAGGATGCCTAGTGAGGACGGGTTGGGAGATGATGATGATGAGTAGATACAGATTTTTTTGACTGTTTGTGATTGTTTTGTTATGTATTTAATGACATTGTTAATGGAGTTGATACTTTATTGATGGTTATGTGCTGTGATGATTGTGGATTTGATGAACATGAGTATTTATGTACATATGGTTGTGTTGATTGATGGAATATTGATTTTAGTTTGATGCAAGTTTATTAAATATTGATATTTGTGTTGTTTTTTTAATTATTTGTGATATGCATGAGATTATACATTGCATGTGATGTTACTGGTTGTGATATTGAGTTTATATGTCTTGGGAATGAAGTGAGATTGAGATATGATGTTTATTATGTGGTTGGAAAGCTTAAAAGTATTTCTGTTGAAAATTGCAAGTTTTGGATTTGCGTCAGCCAGCGACGACTAGCGATTGCCAAATTGTTTCAGAATAGCGACGACCAGCGATGGCTTTCTGGTTCCAGACTTGTGTCGGTCAGTGACGACTAGCGCATTTTCCTAGTTTGCAATTATAACTGACACAAATATGGCGACGACGTTGTCGCTAAAGTCATCGCTATTTTTCTTGCGTCATGTGTTTTTGTTACGGCTTTTAGAGATGGCTAAAGACGGCCGCCTATGTCTATACACCATCTCTAAATGAAGGCATTCTTGTAGTGCTTAGGGTGCAAAGCTATTTATCAACCGCTCTGTCCCAGGATAAAACAGGCTTTGAAATTTGGTCAATTTGTTGTTTGCATTACGACAAATTGTTTTGAATATAGCACTTTGTAATTTAATTTCCAGTAATGTTTCTTAAAGAGAGAAAAATTGTTTGTTATTCACATATTCTCTTCTGCATATTTATTGTGTAAATATGCTAAATGAAAATTGTACGTATTACTAAAATGAGGGAATGTTAATGGATATGAAGTTATATCATTTAAAATGAATTTCTGATTCCATTAACTTTTACAACAGCTTAATAATAATGGTCATGAATATATATGACCATAATACATTTGCAATGACTCAATTATAACAATGACTGATGAACATATGGTCGTTATACATTTGCAATGGATCAATTGTAATAATGGTTCATAAATATATATTAGCATTATATATGCAACGGCTCAATTATAATAAAGGCTCATAAGTATATAACCATCATATAACCTGTTTTTAATTATTTTTTAATTAATTCACTTAAAGTTCCAACAATCCCCTACTTGAATTAAAAAATAAATTTCCAAGCAATTTTTGAAAATACAAGATTGTGCATAAACAAATGATATCTTTCGATTTCGACCTTTGCATGGTGAGTAAGATTCAGTTTACTAGAGTGACTTGTGGTCTTGAACTTTATTCTTGGCACCAAATCACAAACAACCTTTCTATAGTTCTATCAACTATGCCAATGCTTTTATGGCCATGCACGTATATCATAGTTTAGTGAATGCTGCTGGAATCTTGCCCATAATTCCGTAGGAATCGACCATGTTTCCACATCTACACAGATAAGTCTATTAAGAGCAATCCTGGTGGTAGGTATGCCACTCCATAAAGAGTATAGATCTCATTAAGAGTTTCTATTAACTCAACCTCTAATCACGTTAAGAATACATGCTTCGAAGTATATAAAAATAGCATGTTCAACTCATATCACTTTACAACTTGTTATTACCCATCAAACCTAATTCTTGGGATATCCAGTCATTAGGTGCTGTTACCATTGTGCATGAGTCAACAATCAATTGTCAATAGTCCCATTCTTTTAGATGTAGAAAAAACTTTCTCTCTCTATTTCTTTTGCCGCCAAATTCTCATTAGTGTATACATGATCCACTCCTACAGATCCTGAAGAGATATACTCTCTTATAGTACCGTGCTTACAATGAATTTGTAGTCACTTACCATTTTAATAATTGTTGCAATAGCTGCGGTACCATCACAATGGATCAACACAGCTCGTATCAGTTTTTTCCATAAAAGGATGTCAGCTAGCAGATTTCTTAGATAATTTGCTTCTTTACTAGAAATAGCTATTGCTACCATTTCTGACTCCATAGTGGATTGAGCTAAGATATTCTATTTCTTAGGTTTTGAAGAAGCAGCCCCTCTTGTAATACTGAAAATATATACACTAGTAGCTTGATAATCGACTGATAAAATATTCCAATCTGCATCACTATATCCTTTAAGGACAATGGAATTTTTTTGATAGAGGAATCCAACGTTCATAGTACTTTTAAGGTACCTTCAGACCCTTTAAGTAGCATGCCAATGCTCTATACTAGGTCTAATAGTAAACCTTCATAATAATCCCACGACATATGCAATGTCGGGTCTACTATAATCAGTGGCATACCGAAGAATGTGCTTTGCGTATATAGACTATCTTACACATTCACCAGTATTCCTAAATAGTTTTGCATTTGGATCATATTATGTGCTAGTAAGTTTACATTCAAAGTAATTATATTTCTTTAACGTCTTATCAATATAATGAGATTGATTTAAAGAAATTATCTTTTCAAACTTAGTCATCTTAATATCAAGAATCACACTTGATTCACCAAGATCTTTCATATCAAAATTGGCACATAGTATGAACTTAACATGATTTATAGCATGAATATTTAAACCAAATATATGTAAATCATCAACATATCAGCATATGAGGTGTAATTGTTATTCTCAGATTTATAATAAATACACTTGTCACTTTTATTTACTTTAAAACCATGTGAAATAATTAGACTGCCAAAATTTCCATGCCATTATTTTGATGCTTTGTTAAGACCATATAGAGATTTATCTAATTCACCATTCAAAAACGCAGTTTTACATCCATTTGATGACTTAGTAGATCATATACTGAAGCGAGAGAAATGAATACTCAAACTGATGTTAATTTTGTAAATTCTATATGCTTTATTGTTAAGGGAATAACCAATGAAAACACATTTATATGATCGATTTGCAAATTTAACTCTTTAGGTTAAGAATACGAACATACGCTAAGCAAACACAAGTTTTGAAATACGAAAAGTTAGGTTTATGATTTTTTAAAATGTCAAAAGATGACAATTTTCTACTAGATTTAGGAATTCTTTTCAAGACATAATAAATAGTTAATAAAATTTCCCTTACCAGTAAGATGATGCACCCAAATTTAATAAAAAGCTACTACTAATTTGGTAAGAGTCCTTTTTTTGCTTTACTGTTCATTTTGAACGAATAAGGTACAATTCTCTCATGAATTATGCCATGTTTATAAAATTCAATGAATAAGTTAATTCATACTTTGTTCCTCTATCACTTTGAAATCTTTTAATTTTTTTATTAGATTGATTTTCAATTTCAGTGTCAAATAATTGAAACTATCTAACGCATCACTTTTAATCTTTATGAAATAACCATAATTAAAATTAGAGCAATCGTCAATAAAAGTAATAGAGTAGCATTTGTCATCCCTAGTAAGAGTACCTCAAGTTCACATAGATTAGAGTGTATTAAATCTAAAGGTTCCGACTCTCTAAATATAGTAATAGAGAAACGAGATATAGAAGTAGGAAATGGAAGAGGACATCTCGGTAGAGGAAGCACCACAAATAATTGAAATGCTCGACCCACCACTAAGAGGAACCTGTGTCGACCGGCTAATGCTAATAACCAAAATGCTGATGCCAATGTTGGTGCTGGAAATCCATCTATAGATATAGGGGCGATGTATCAGTTCTACTTTAATATGTTGCAAGTGGGAGTTGCTATAGAGCTGTTGGAAATGCAGAAGGAGATAATCCTGTAGTTTCGATTGGGAATAATTATGCTAACTAGAGTAGAGACTACATCAGTTTTGTGGGAAGCCATTCAAAGGTATGGAGAATGCTATTGAGGTAGAGATTTAGATGATTCATTATGAACGTACATTTGCTGATTTCGGTTTAGATGATGGAAAAAAGAGAAGGTTGGCCTTTAGGCAGTTATAAGGGTCAGTGTTTCATTGGTGGAATAGTATTGCGGCCGGAGTTCTAGAGGAGTAGTTGACTTAGGCAGATTTTAAAAGGAAATTTGAGCAGAAGTTTGTGTCTGAGTTTGCTAAGTCAAAACTGATGAGGAAGTTTATAGATCTGGAGCAGGGAGAGATGACCATTGTTAAGTATGGCATTAATTTTGAGGAGTTGTCCCATTATGGACATAATACTATAGACATGGTCATTAGAAGAAACGAGAAGTTCATTTGGGCATTGAGGCTTGAAATTTCTAGGGCGACCTTGCCAGCTTGTGGTTAGGAAATGTGCAAACTATCAACAAGTGAAAGCTAAACATCAGAAGCCAAGATGGTTATCTCAACCATTAAAGATTATATTTTGGAAATGAGATTCAATGTCCATGAATTTTATAGACGGGTTGCCAAGGTCAAATAGAGGAAATGATATCATATGGGTTATAGTGGACAGGTTGAGAAGAGTGCTCATTTCATTCTTGTTAAGTCAACTAGGACGACACCTGTTTTAGCTAAGTTATTCATGAAAAACATAGTTAGACTACATGGAGTTTCTAGTATTATAGTCATTGACAGAGATGCCTTATTAACTAGTGAATTCTGGAAGAGCCTATAGGAAATATTGCGTACCAAGCTTAATATAAATACTGCATATCACTCTCAAATGGATGAGCAGATAGATAGTGTCAACAAGGTACTCGAGGAATGATTGGGAGCTTGTGTATTGGACTATCGTGGATCTTGGGAAGACCACTTACATTTGGTAGAGTTTTTATATAATAACAGTTATCAGAGTAGTATAGGAATGATACCTTTGAAGCTTTGTATGGTAGGCTGTGCAAATCCTAGATGTTGGTTGGAGACTAGAGAAGGATTAGTCTTAGGACCAGATTTGGTTAGAGAGGCGTCGAAAAAGATTGAGTTTATTCGAGAACGGATGAAGGAAGCTCAGTCCGGAAAAAATAGTTATGCTGATAAGAGGCGTAAAGACCTAGAGTTATCAGTTGGAGAAAAGGTTTTCATTAAGGTGTCACCGATGAAGAGTGTGGTACAATTTAGAAAGTCATGGAAGTTAGCCTCGAGATATTGGTCCATTCTAGATTATAGAGAGAATCGAAATGCTCACGCACAGAGTAGAGTTATCAGGCCGTATGGCAGGTGTCCATAATATATTTCTTGTGTCCCATCTTCGCAAGTATGTGCATAATTCAAAGAATGCTATTCCTTCGATTGGAAGACTTGATAGTAAAGCCTAATTTGACTTTTGTTAGACAACCAGTATGGGTTGCAGTGAGGGATGAGAAAAGACTGAGGAACAAGACAATCAAGTTGGTGAAAGTTTAGTAGAGCGATAATGAGAAGGACTGTACTAGGGAGACGGAGGACATGATTCGAGATGCTTATCCTGAGCTGCTTTAAGGGTATGTATATATTAGATTTATATAGATAGTTGCTAGATAGATAGGCTAGTATAGTTGTTAGGAGTTGTTTATAGATGATTGCTATGTTCAGTATTTAGTCCTTACTGAATTTCAGGGTCGAAATTCTTTGAGGGAGAGAGCATTATTCAGGAGATTTAATTAGATAAAAAAAATAAAATAATATAAGAATTAAAATGATAAGGGGATTGAGATTTTAAAATAAGATTTAAGGTTGTAAAATAAATGGGCTTAGTTGAGTTTATAAGCTAATTAATTTACATAAAGCCTTATTAGTGAAGAGAGCACCTATTATTCACATATTCTGTTCATTTCTCATGTCCATTTCCATTTTCTCAAAACGTAAAACAAAACCGAAGGAGCTGGCCATTGTTAGGAAGAGAAAGAAGGAAAATTCAATCTAAAGCAAAGGATCAAAGCTAGAAGAGATTAAGCAACAGCGAATCTCAAATTCTTTATCATATTTAAGGTGAATAATAATTCATTTCATCTCTATTTTATTTTTATAATCATATGGTTTCAGAATTAAGATTAAATTTGTTTTTATGATATTTTGGATGATGATACGCATGAACGATTATATGTTTGATTTAAACCATTTCATTTACAAATGAATTTGCACGGTTTGGGGCAAAACCAATAGTTATTGATTTTAGAATGCCATGGAAAAATTATACGTTAGGTAAAACATGATTTTGGAGATTGGTTTCAATTTTTGTAGTTTTCCAGGCTATAGAGAATTTATTATGAATTTCTAAAGGAAAATATGATATAATTGGTTCTAAAGTTAGTTTCGATTATTTCAAGAAGCATTTGGATCTGAAATTTTAATATTTTCGATAACATGATGAAGAATTTCTATAATTTTGGGGATTTTTCCTAATTTGTTTTCTATGGAAAATAAATTATTTAAAAAGAAGGACTAATTTGCATTATTGATTTCGCTCAATAGAAGGGCTTAAACGTAACATTTTCCCTTTATTTAGATTTTATAAATGTGGTTGTTATTTTGTAAAGTATTTGAAAAGTTTTACGGCAATTAATCAAAGGATTACAAATAGGCAAGTAGTTTTAAAGAAATTATTAAAAATAACATAATTTCATCCTTTATTTAGAAAAGCTGGTTCTTCCTCCTATGGTAGTACCTTACGACTCCAGTGATTCCGCTCCAACTCATTCCAAACCAATCTAGCCGAAACCCACCTAATCGAAACCAATGCATAAGGTATCACTTAGATGGTATGTAGTGGATTGGAAAAAAGATGGAAGGCAATGGTGACGAAAGCAATGCTTTCGATAGGGTCAAAACCTTAGTTTAGTTTTCAAAAATCAAGCACCTGCTTCATTTTGCTTAAAGATTTGACATAGTCAAAGCTTATATTCTTGAAAGGGGTTTTCTAAATAAGCTTTCAAAGGAGGTTGACATTCTTCGTTTTAAAGTTGGAACTTTCAAATGAGTTCATTTATACTTAAATAAGGCATTCGAAGATGACGGTTTCGACCTAGTCGAAACCTTGATACCATCAAAATTCCTTTCGAGTGTATTGAAGTCATCAATTCTTTTGAATGGTGCTTTTAAAAAAAATTATGCTAAGAAACTTTCTAAATGCTTCCGAAAGGGGTCACGGATTTTGAAGGCAATGGTGTCGAAAGGGGGTTTCGATGCTACCCTCCAAAGTTTTATTCGATAGTTTTGATCTTTCGAATAGTTGGTTTCAACACCATCAAACTTTCCCCAAAACAAATTTATTAAAGGTTTCAAAAGAGATACTTTCATGTGTAACCACTTTGACCCAAAAGATGTTTTAAGGGTAAAATGCAATGCTTTTGAAAAAAGGTGCTTTCATTTGTTTCGACACCATGCTTTTGCAGATTATTAAGCAATGATTTGATGCATTCCGAAGGCATGATTTGGTCCTAAAAGGACTGAATTATAGAGCTTTGAAAGGTATATGCTTAGGGTTTTAAAAAGAGGTTTTCTATGCTTTCGATGGAGGTCATCTAGTGGTTTCGAAAGTGATGTTTTAAGGTTTCAAATCAAATAACCCATTCTCAATTTAAAGGAAAAATGTGGCATAAATAAAGATTTTTGAAATGAAATTTTTGAAGAAGTTCTCCTTGATTAACAGTTTAAAGGAATTAACCAAGTTTATATAAAATGATTTCAAGGATATTTGACCACAAATGTTAGTATTATTTTTGTTATGATTGCTTCTTTATATATTTATTCACATTGTTATGAACCCATAACGGTACTTTGGAAAAGGGCAAAATAACTAGCTAAGATGACCCAGTAGTGAATATAACATAAAAAAATCTTAAAATCTTAGTAAAAGATATTGGCAGGGAGCAATAGGTTCACAATAAGCCTACGAAAACTGCGTACAGCAAAAGATACGTGCAGGGACCAATAGGTTCATAGTCAGCACATGAAAACTATGATTTGATTTTGGTAGGTGCCAATAGGTTTATAGTTAGCCCATGAAACTATATCCGATTAAGATATTGATAGTCAGTCAATAGGTTCCTTGTCAGCCCATCGATACTATGATAAAAGAAATGATATTGGTGTTACCAATAGGTTCATAGTAAACCCGTGGAAACCATGAAATAGGACAGGGAGTCCATAAATATTTAACTAGTTATTAGTCAGCCATTGAAAACTATTAGGTTAATAGTAACCCTAAGAACTATAATTGAGACAGATAGTCCGAATGAATGGGGATGTGTAATCCAGAATTAAATTATTTGTTTACATATTACCATACTATTTTTAATAGTTTTAACCATTGGGGATGCAAGAGCACGGTATATGGTTTTATAAAGGTTTTTAATATACTAGTGAGGGGAAAGCTCATTCCACTAAGCGGCGTGGTCTCACTAGATATCTAAATGGTTTGAGATGGTAGATTATTATTCATACCACGCTTTATGTCTGACTCAAAATTTTTTTTCCCCCTTAAACTCTTAGGTACTCAATTGATTTTGAGTAGTTTGAGGTTTAGGTTTTTCAGATGTATAAAGCTTTCGGTGATGTGAAGGAGGCATGCTAGCTACTTAGAGTTCTATTATTTCCACTGTATTTGGTTGTAAGGGCAAACTTGTTTTATTGCCTTAATATATACTATGATCATCCAAGGGTTATCTTCGTATGTTACTCTTGGCGCATTTTGCAATAAGTATATTTCGTATGAACTGGTGTACATACTGTGATTATGTAATGAATTCGCAATATTTTCAAATGGAATGTGGATTCTTTTGTTGTTTAAATTTTTTCCATATTCACGTGTTTCTTTATATATCAATGTAACTAACATTTCCATATTTGCTCGTCGAGGATCAATAACTATAAATGACTGTAACATCTGTAGTCGTTAGTTTTCGGCCTCTTAATAAGTGGATGTTATAGGCTACCAACTGTATGACTTTGGAGTTGACGTGATGCATCGTCTATAATAAGTAACTATGGATGACACAAAGTTAGTCCTAATTTTGTAGAATGAACCTGACCAGCTAATATGGCTGCCAGTTTCTATGAATAGTTGGACTAATGCGAGATGTCTCTATAGTGTATGGGTCATAATACGAAGAACGTGGTTCAGAGAATTGAAGGTATTAAGTGGTTTTTTGAGGGTCCATATATTTACCTTATATGAAGTATGGAATAGTTGGGATTGGATTTGTACACAGTTGAGGATATCTTGGAAAGGTCCACTTCAATTGAAATACTAAGTGTCCGAAGAGATTTCCATGTAACATTAATTAGATAGAGAGCTGTGTGGAGTTTGCCTTGGGAATAAGTATTAAATGATGGTGGCCTACCTCGATTGAGGTTTTAAATGGTCAGAGTCGACATATTTTCCATTAAAAGGTATTAAGTGGCCTGGTTCTATCTCTCGTACTAATAGACTTTAATAACAGTGGTTATAGGTTATTGATTATATGAACAAGCTTTTGGGATTAAAGATATTAAGTTGATATTTGAGGGTCCGCCTCTTTCCCTTATATGAAGTAATAAATGTTTCTGAATATAGTTCAAAATGCGAAAGACGTATTCTTATATAAATTATACTGCTCAAATACTAATATAGAAAGCCACAAGGTTTTCTATTCACTACACAATGTTGTCATGACTTGCTCCTTATTACAGCATATGCTAGGGAAGGAGAGGATAATCAAGTTAGAGATGACATTGAAAGGAGCTTATAGCAGTAATATGTTTATCTATTTATGCTATTTTCTATCATGCCCAATTGAAGTTAAAAATGACCTTTGAACAAAATGATGTAACCATCATTGTTAACATTATGTTATGGTTTTATTTGTGATATTTGAAATTTGAAGTAAAACTGGTATTGCTTATGCTTTTATCTTTTACCCATCTGTTGTGAGTTCTGAATGAATATAAAAATAGCTCTACATTGTTCTTTTTGCTGACCAAAACCCAGCTTTGGAATGGGTCTTAGTTTTGATCGGCTTTTCTAGGTCAGGATTTAGGTATATTTCTAGCAAGTTGTTACATTTGGTATCAGAGCCTGCGTTACCCGATCAATGAGGAAAAGTTACACACGAGTGGTGTATTTTTTATTTTTAAAATATTTTCCAAAATTCCCTACTGGATGTGTGTGTGTTATACTTGAACATATGCACGCACACTAGGCAAATCCTTCTTTTAGCACATAATACTATCTTAGGAAGATATAACTAAAAGCTCAACCTATAGATAGTTGATATAGATGATTATCATTACTCTTCAAAGCTTAGGAACCCTGGTCAAGGAAAACCCACCATTCGAGGGATGCCCAAATTGTTTAAATAATAGCTTAGGCAAGTAGGTGTATTCTACATTCCTTAAGCTGCACCGATGGCACCCAATGCCTCGCTTACCAACGTAGTACACCATCCCGTTGACTATCCAATGATGTGTAAGGACTTTCTACGTATAGGAGGAAGAGCATATTCTAGAGCAAAGGGTTCTATAGAGTCAAAGACTTGGACAAATGATTGTGAGAAGACATTTCGGGTGCTCGGTTGGGGAATCAATTGAAAAGGAGAATGGTAGCTTGGCACCTAGAGTTATGTCCGAGGAGAATTTTGGATGAATTTTCACTTGGGATAAATTCAAAGATAGATTCGAGTTAAGGTTTATGTCAAGGCTAGAGGTAAATTTACAACATGAGAAATTTATGTAGCTTAAGCACGGAGACTCCACTTTAAAGGAGCACATTAGTAAGTTTACAAAGTTGGCTAAGTTAGGGATGAGCTTGGTCGATACACCAATGGAAAAGGCATTGAAGTTTGTAAAGGGCTTGATCTTCCCGCTTAGAGAATTGCTATTAATCTATGTGCCTGCCGGATCCACATATGATATGTTAGTTGGGATGGCTTTGCTGTAAATGGCCAGTGAGGAAGAAAATGAGGTGGAGAAGGATAATGTAGGATTTACTTAAAATCAAACCAAGAAGAGGAAATTTTAGGCAAATAAGTAGTCGAAAGGAAAGTTCAAGAAAGGGGTAAGTCGTGTAACAGATGCCAAATGATGGGTCATGTAACCAACGATTGTAGGGTAAGTCTGATGAAGGAAGCTTTTAAAGGAAAGTTTTATCGCTGTTATGAGGAAAGGCGCCTCAAGAACCACTGTTCAAAGATGGTGAAGGAAGAGCCAAGTGGATAAGCCTATGACATTGGGCTACCCTCATTTCGAGTAGATCGTCGTCTAGAGACTAAGGAAAGTTAGCACTGGAAGGTATAACTCCTATTTTGAGGGCAATAGTTCGTACCCTATTTGATTCTGGAGCATTGCATTCCTTGATAGCTGGGAATGTAGTTAACTCCTTAAATCTTCAAACCAAATATGTCACTAGCCCAACAGTAGTCTTTAATCATTTTAGGGTTCGATGCATCTTCCTTTAATTTTCGAACACCTAGTTCCAAGTATGTATGATGTTGATTTCATATGTAATGCGTATGCTCTAAATTTAAGGGGGGTTGGACTTATCTTGGGAATGGATTGGCTATCATACTATGGGGCAATTCTAGATTGCGGTAAGAGGGTCGTACAATTAACGAGTTGTAGAGGGCTGGACTTTGAGTTCCAACGTACACCCCAAGGCTCAGTCGAGTCAAGTTATTTGTATTCATTGAACCTATCTCATATTGAGCTTTCATCCGTACTCGGAATCCAAGAATTTTTCGATGCCTTTGAGGAGGTCACGGTTCTCCAACCCTAAAGAGAAATTGAGTTTAGAAACGATTTATAGATGGATGTTAGACCCGTCGCTCTGTTATTAAGACATATGGCCACTAAAGAAAGGTGTGAATTGGACAATCAAATCTTAGAGTTGTTGCAGAAAGGATTCATCCGACATAGTAATTTTAAATGGGGAGTGCCTACTGTTCTTGCAACTAAGGCAGATGGCCCATTGAGAATATGTATCGACTATAAGGACTTTAATAAGTTAAAAAGGAAGAATAGGTACCCCTTAACTAGGATAGACGAATTGTTTAATCAACTTGTTGGAACCAAATTCTTCTCCCATTTGGACTTGGTAACCAGATTTCATCAGTCAAGGATCGCATAGAACAACAGGTCAGAAACCACATTCTACATACCAGATGGACTATATGAGTGGGAGCTAGTCCCATTTGGATCGATGAATGCCTCTGTTAGCTTTGTAGATTTTATGAGTAGAATGTTTATGGGACAACTTATTAAGTTCGTTGTATTGTTTGTTGATGATATTTGAGTATTCTCCAAGAGTGAATGAGAGCATGATAGTCACATAAAGAAGATATTAAGGACCTCGAGGAGGCACCAATTAGAGCCAAATTTGCGGCATGCCACTTCTGGAAGAAGGAGGTGGTTCCTTGGACACATCGTTTTTGAGCATGGATTGGCCGTGGACCTCGCTAAAATGGAAGCTATTCAAGAGTGGAGAGTTCCAAAGAATGCGACGAAAGTTATGAGTATTCTTGGACCAAGAGGCTATTAAGAAGTTCATAAAGGTCTTTGAAAAGAGGGCAATCTCTTTAACGCGCTTGATTAAGAAGAATATAGTCATTGCTTGGGATGATAAATGCATTGAAGCATTTGAGAAACTTAAGAAACTATTGACAAGTGCGCCCATGTTTACCATTCTCGATGATACAATTTTTTTTTTATGATTTTCATGAATGGATGTGGAACAGGTCTAGGAGTAATTGTCATGCAAGAAGGAAAGTAGTAGCTTATGCTAGTATGCAACTAAAGGACCTTGAGAATAGTTACCCGGTTCACAACTTGGAGTTGGAAACTATTGTCCTTACTTTAAAGATTTGGAGGCACTATCTTTTAGGGGAAAGGTTTGAGTTATTCGCTGACCATAAATCACTAAAATAATTTTCCAACAAGATTTAAACCTTAGATAGAAAACGATGATGGAGTTTATAGCATTATTCGACTTTGATATATGATATACCCTAAGAAAAGGGAACGTGGTCGCCAACGCCTCCAGTCGGAAGCATGATAGCTTAGGTTCTATATATGAATGGAGGCATTTGGAGTTCCTCTCAAATTTCAGTTTCCAACTGCCAACAGAACCCATCCATGGTTTTTAGAAGTGATAGAGGTTTGGCCGATTTCAGTGCACCGCATTGGGCTAGAGCAAAAGTAGGATGAGAGAATAGTGGAGATTCTGGATAAGCTGAGAAGAAGAGAACATTTTCTCCTTATTAGTAGATATGCAGTTTATGAGAAAGAGTGTTTAAGAAGGGATGGACACCTTTGTGTCCCTATGGTTGATCGTACATTGGAGGAAGCACTTTTTGATTGTCACCACTCAAAGATGACCATTCCCCCGAAGGAAACAACATGTATAGGGATATGAAGAAATTTTTTGTTGGCTTGGAATTAAGAGCACAGTGCTGAGTTTATAGCAAGTTGTTTAACATGTCAAAGAGTAAAGGCTATGGGAGAGAAACCTAGAGGACTGTTGGTAACATTGGAGATTCCAACTTGAAATAGGGGCGCATTTCGATGAACTTCGTAGAAGGTTTGCCAAGAAGTCATAGGGGTAATGAAGCTATTTGTGTCGTAGTACATAGTCTCACTAAGAATGCCCATTTTATTCTTGTTAGGAACAATATGTCCGCAACTTCTCTAGCACAGATTTATATTACGAATGTTTTTTGACTTCATAGAATTCTAATGACCATTGTTAGTGATAGAGACCTTTTATTCATTATCGAGTTTCGGAGGAGTCTACATACAGCTTTGGGAACTTCGTTAAGTCTTAACATAGCTTAATACCTGTAGACCGATGGTCAAAAAAAGGTGAATAGAATATTGGAAGACTTATTGACGACTTGCATCATGGACTTTTGAGGACATTAGGAGCAACATCTACCATTGGTTGAGTTCGTGTATAATAGTAATTAACAAATGATGATTGGTATGGCTCCCTTTGAACTGCTTTATGGGAGGCCATGGAAATCGCCAAATTTTTGGTATGAAACCACTGAAAAAATTCAGCTTGGACCAGATTTCTTTTGCGATACTTTAAAAAAGGTAGTGGTTATCAGGCAACATATAAAGGCAGCACAAGACCATCAAAAATCCTACGTTAATAAGAGAAGTAAAGAGTTAAAGTTTAGAGACTTATCGTCTATTAAAGTCTCCAATCCTAGAAAAGACATAAGGTTTGGTAAGCCTGGGAAATTGATACCAAGATTTGTTTAGCCTTTTCCAGTTTTAAAAAGGACAGGAAGATTTGCTTATCACATGGAGCTACAAATAGATTGGCAGGAGTCTATTGTGTTTTTCACATCTCACATCAGAGGAAATGCCTTCTTGACATAAGCATTATGGTAGATCCTAATTAGTTGGGGATAATGAGATGGAGCCAACATCATCATATGCCACCATACGCATTATGGAACACAGAAATAGAAAGCTCTACAACAAAGAAATTATGTTGGTCCAAGTACAATAAGGAGACAACCAAATGGAAAGCACATGGGAAAATGAAGAAAAATAAGGGTCTCTAATCTTGAGCTTTTCACTGGTAAACTTTTCTCCCTAAAATTAGGTTTTTGGTTACATCGAGGTTACTAGACTGGATGATTGGAAATGGTTGCTGCACTTTTCACTATCACTTTCACTCATGTACAAACTTTTATGCATTTTTAGGATATTTGCAAACATACTTACGTATCGCGATCACATATTCATGCTAGGATTGAGCTCACTTATAGTATATATATAGTATATAACCACATTGCTTGTTACGCTATTTTCCTGGTGAAAGTTATGATGTAGTACGATATACATAATCAAAATAATGGCATGTGAAAGTTATGATGTAGTACATAATCATACCACAAAAGTTATGATGTTACATTCCTGGTGAAATTCTGATCGATTTCCACATATAATATGTGAAAACGGAGCATATACGAAGAATTTATGGGAATTTGATGTTTCCGATTTCAAAATAATTTAAATAGAATTCAAATACAACAAAAAAATTAATTCTCGGATTTGAAATTCAAAAGTTAATGGTAATTAAACTTCGGGTTAAGCAAACATAAAATTGACTTTAATATTAAATAATAATTAAGAAAGAAAATTAATTAACAATCATAGCAATATTAATGTTCCCAAAATAGGGGAGCGGTCGAGCCTTTGGCCAAGACGAATCGACAACGGGCTGTAAGTGGTGGCTAGGGACTAGTTTATTTTAACATACCAGATTTTATTATTTTTACAACCTTCATCCAACGGTTCTCGTGCATTCCAATCACTATAAATAAGAGCCTAATCCCCTCAACTTTGTTCATAAAATATTTTGAAAACATTAGCGAAGCTTTGTGAGTTCGTTTCTTTATCGATTCGGAAAACTCCATCAAGGTTTCAGGTAAGAAATCTTATATATCTGTCTTTGTTTGTTATTTACTTTCTCAATCTCTTCTCCTCTAAACCTCTAATTTTCTAAATCTAACATATACATAAATACCTTGTTGTATATATTAAAAAGAAAAGATTTAAAAGGATTTATTGAAGGCGTGTCTAATCCAAGAGAAGGCAAAGCTAAGTACCTATATAAGCGAAAATTTTAGTTTTTCTATTATAGTAATTGAAGAGAGTAACTTGGAATTGATATATTCAATGGGGAGCTTTGTATTATGAAAACATCATGTTAAAAATCCCTAAAATTCTCCAAAGCGAAATATTGATTCTTAGGTTGGAATTTTAATTGTTTTTATTAAAATAAAGGAATTTTTGTTGTTTTTTGCAATATTTGTGTTTTACCTTCTATTCCACCGCTTGTTCTTTTTCATTGGATTTAATTATAGGATTTGAGTAAGAAGTGGTGCATAAGTATGAATTCTTATTCATAATTTGCACTATCTATTTCCACAAATTGAGCTTGCTTGTTTAGTTTTATGCAAAAACGAGCTGAATAAAGCGTAAAATTTAGTAAATTGCAAGTTTCCAATGTTATTGTTTTATTCCACTATTTTAATATAAAACTTGTATAAGTCTATTGATTTGATTTTGAAATATAGGATTTATGATAAAAATGCTAATATGGATATGAGGCTTGTATAACATTGAAAGATTTGACATTTGAATGTTAGTTTATGTCATAATCTCTGCACGTCTGGAAACTAATAAATACGTACTTATATGTATATATAAACTAGCATAAACAATGTACAATTGTAACGTATTAATTGCATATTTAATTAACTTAATAATTGTCATTTGAATCCCCTTTAGGAAAGCAAACAACTAGAGGAAACAAGAAGGATTTCATATAAGTCCTAAATAATGAATACAGTGAGATGTGTGATAATACATTTAGAGAGTGTTATAAAATATGACTAAGCTATAAGGATGTAAGGTTAGCCAAAAGCACATATAAGTCCGCCCAGCTATTCTGGCTACCAGTAGTGTGACTTTGAGGCTAATGTGAGATATCACTTTTAATAAGTAACTATTGATGAAGTAAGATTAGTTCCAATTCTGTAAGGTAAATCCGTCCAACTATTCTAGCTACTAGTTCTTACGAATAGTTGGACTAATGTGAGATGTCCTCGTGGGGTACGAGCCATAATACGAAGAATCTGCTTCGTGGAATCAAAAGTATTATGTGGTAGTTTGAGGACCCGCCTCTTTCCCTTATATGAAGTATTAAACGATAGGGATTCATTTTAGGCATTGTTGAGGATATCTTGAAAATGTTCGCTATAATTAAAGTATTATTGTCCGAAGAGATTTCCATGCAGTGTCAGCTAGATGAAGACATATATGGAGTCCTCCATGAGAATATGTATTAAACAAATGGAGACCTACCTCAATTGAGGTTTTAAATGGTTAGGATCTGCCTAATTTCTTTTAAAAATTATTAAGTGGCTTAGGTTCTATCGCTCGCATCGGTGGACATTAATAATGATGGTTATAGGTTATTGATTATGGGAAAACCTACTTCGAGGATTGAAGGTGTGAAGTTGGTGTTTGAGGGCCCGTCTATTGCAATCATATGAAGTATTAAATGGTTTGAATATAGTTTAAAATGCAAAAAGACATATCCTTATATAAATTATACTGCCACAATACTGAAACAAAAAGCGTGAGGTTTTCAATTCACCAGACATTGTTGTTCTGACTTCTTCCTCATTACAACAAAGGTTAGGGAAGGAAACGATGATCATGATGGAGATGATTATAAGAGGAACTTGTGGCGGTAATCTATTTATCTACTTTTGTTATCATCTAACGTACCCATTTGAAGTTAAAAATGAACTTTTGAACAAGATGATGCAACGGTTATTGTTGACATACGTTATGATTTTGTTTGCGATAATTGGAATTTTAAACAAAATGAGTACTATTTATGCTATTATATTTTAACCTTCCGCTATTATTTTTGAATGAATAGATCAATAGTTATGTGCACTATTCTTTTTAGCAACCAACAGCCAGCTTTAGAATGGGTCTAAGTTTCGATGGGCCTTTTCTGGATCGAGATTTAGGAGTTTTTCGAGATGAGTTGTTGCATGGTAGAAGGGCTGCAATTTTTAGCCAACAACATATCATTTGGAAGCTAAAAGAGAAAGACCCAAAAAATGGGTTAATGTGTTTAAATAAAAGAGAGATGAGCCAAAGGTCGATCTGGATCCACTATTTCCTTTTATCATCTCAAAACCATTTGAATCAAATTCAACTCTCCTTTTCTAACATGTATGGCCAACCATTCCAAATCCCACTTGGGCCATCATATCACTCCAAAGATCGAACAAATTAATATACACATCGATATTATATATTAATATGTGTGTATACAGCTTTTATACACACACTATATTTAACATTGATCAACACAAATAAAAAAAATAATAGTTAATATTTCATAAATATTGATTAATTGAGTGCATTTAACTAACGCGTCTAACCAACATAAGAAATAGTTTTCTTAGAAACCCTAGCCATGCCCATGCCTCTTTCCCCTAGCTACCACTCCTATGTTACTCTTGATCCACCATCGATAGAACTCCATTCCACAAGGTCTCCCATGATCCATACGTCCATCGAAAATAGATGAATATGGTTTTATTGCTGTTAAACCTAAAAAGTAACATAGACAACCGAAATTTAAGCCTACTTCATCAAGTCCTATGTCTAATTTTAACCAACATATTTCTAAAAGTGAATTTCCTTCGATTCGCCCAGTTGTCGATTGTAATAATTCAACAACACATGTGGAATCTTTAAACCAGCAAGCTAATGTACCCAATCACAATTGTAATCCTCAGGTACATTTTGACTATTCCAATCTTAACAGCATGGATTATGTTTCGACAACCTATGTGTGGACTGATGTTATTAAAATTTCCTATCCGTTCCATTTAAAGTTCTTCGAGCCTAATGAGTTTAATGTGTTGCATTGTGCCAAAATGCCATCGGAGGTTGTTTCTACTACTAGGAAACAAAGGGATAACATGATTGTTATATGTGATGTGAGTTCCTAACCCCAATATCTATTTTTTAAAGCCTATGTTCATAAGGTTAGGAAACCTATAGAAAATTTCCATATAATTCCAAATAGAATGGATTCGATCATTAAATTTGATACGAAAGAACATTAGGACAACATTTTATTGAATGTCCCATGTTTTTATGACCAAAAATTAATGGTGATGAAAAGGTAGACTCCAAGAATGCATTTAAATAAGGAATTACTGTAACAACCCTGGTTTTTTGATTACCTGTGAAGATAAATTATAACGATGGTTTTAATTTGAAATGGAGGAATAAAATAAATTTTTAGATGTTAAATTTGTTAAAATTGTTCTTTTTAAAATAAACATTGGTTTTGGTGTAATAAAATGGAGATTAAGATGTTTGGCTGTAAATAAAGTGAGAATAATAAAATTATGTTTAATTGGTGGTAATTTCGTTTAAATGGGGATAAATAAAATTAATTCAACATTTATTTGTTGTAAATAAATATAAAATGAAGAAAATAAAGTTTTGAAAACTTTAGTATGTTATTTTGGGATAATAATGAGCATTGAATGGTTTTACTTTGATAAAATGCAATTATTGCGGAAATAATGGTCAAAGGGTAATTTTTGTTAATTTTAATGATGTGTTAAAAATAAAATATGGTTAATAATGTGAATAAAAATGTGTAATATTGATTAAAAAAAATATTTGGATGTAAAAATATTTTTTATATGGTTTGTGATGTTTAATTAAACAAGAAAATATGATTTTTGCGTTTTAATTGATTTAATTATCATGTCGTTACATTTTTTTTATAAATTAAAAAGTGTCATTTTCAATAATAAAAATGAATGGTCAAATGATTGTGAAATCTATGTTTTATTTTTTTGTTGAAAAGATTAGTTAACGAACATATTTTAGTGTACTCACATTAATTTTTAGGTGTCTTAACCTATGAGATAACGGTGTTTTAAAATGGCATAAAATGTGATTAGAGAATGGTTAATTTACAAGTTGGTTTATTTAAATTGAGGGTTTTGGGCTTTAAGTTTATAGCAGTCCATTTAGACACTTAGTGAATTTGCTAAATAGGAGAAACAACTCCTTCTCTTGTACGTTCAGAAATTATCAAACAGAGACAAATTTCCCAATGCAAACCTAGTTGAGAGCAAAGATTATGGTTTTAAAATCAAATAAATTGAAATAAAATCCAGTAAAATCCAGGTAAACTTCTCAATCATATCCTCCTCTTATTCTGAATTTGTAGGTTTGATTGTTGAGGGAAATTTCATTTTTGTGTTTTTGGGTAAATTAAGTTTTAGGGTAAAAATTGAGGAAGGAGAAGAGCAATAGCAAGGCTATAAGGTTTCTAGCACCAAATCAAGACCAAAGCTCCTTACTTTGCTTGCTAAATCTACTAGTTTGCTGTCAATAAATCCTAAGGTGAGTTGAAAACTCACATTTCTAGCTTAGATTGAGATTTCAAGGTAAGAAATTTCAATTGTATTTGTTGCATGTTCATTTGTGATTTACTATAGTAAATTGCACATATCTTTTACGTTTTGAATCGAAATGAGGATTTATTTGATGTTCTAGAAAGCTTATAAAGAGTGTGACAAATTTCATGTTGAAAACTTTTGAAAATACTGAGCATAGAGGGTCGAAAAACATGATGTACACTTGTTGTCCTGTCACTGTAAAACCGTAATTTTCTATGCTAAATGTCATTGTTAATTTGAGCATATCTTTCTCATTTGATGTCCAAATTTGACGATTCTTGGTATGTTCTGGAAAGTATAGATTATCTTGTACAACTTTTATGTTTTGAGTTTTGTTAAATTTTGAAGTTTACATGGTCTAAAGTTCATTCTAGTCTCGCTGTCCCGAGACCAAAACAACAGCCGTAGTGAACTTCAGATCTGAAAATTATTTTGGTCATAACCTATTCGTTTCTTGTCCGAATTCGATAATTTTTTACGTTATGGAAAGATTAGAATATCCTCTATAACTTTCATGTTTTGTCCTTTCTCAAGTTTTGGGTTGAATAGGGGTGAACTGGCTAAACAAGCCGTTGGCCATTGTTTTTCCCTTGTGTTCACTTCCTCGCATGAGTCCGACTATGAGATGTCACAGTTTCTTCGTCTCTTATCGGAACTCAGTGATTCTTTTTGCAGTTTAAAGTAAAAATATTGAACTTTATTTCTAAATATTTTTAGGTCATTTCGACCATGTTAACTTTTATATATCTGTTGTTGAATTTGCACTCACAGCTTGTTTTTATCGAAATTTTATAAGTTTAAACTTCCGATATTTTTCTGTATTTCTTGATGATTCTTTCTGGATTTTGTACACCGGTTTTATAAATGAGTTTTGAAATGTTTTTCAAGTAAATTGGTTTTTGGAATAATTATTATATATTATTTTCAAGTATAAAATTTTAGTATCTTTATAATAAGATAGATTGCAAAAGCGGTTTATAAAGTGGTTTTAAATTATTTTAAAAGCTTTTTTTCTCCAACTTATAATTTCTATAAAAAATTACACGTTTTTGCACTGTTGAGCGAATGAGAAGGAGAGTTAAATGATTGGGTAAAACGCGTAGTATGGGATACGTGTGTTTATCCTTTCGGTTAATTCCTAACTTGTCCGTTTGATCGTTTTGGCCTACGGGTCTAGTTTACCGATGATGTGAGGTGAACCTTTTACTGCTTTGAGTGTGAAATTTACTACTGGTTAGTAAACCGTTTAGTGTGAACGGGTGGTATGGGACACACGTTAACACTTTTCGGGTTCCTTTCCAAGAGTTTGTGACACATTTGCCTGTTGGCGTGCCAGTACTGGACCTTCGGGTCATTTGCCATTACGGCTTATTTGTCTTCGGACGTTTGCCATTGCGGCGTACTTGTCTTCGGACGTTTTCCATTGCGGCTTATTTGTCTTCGGACGTTTTCCATTGCAGCATATTTGTCTTCGGACGTTTGCCATTGCGGTGTATTTTCCATTGCGGCGTATTTGTCTTTTGACGTTTGCCTTTGGGCGAGGTACCTATTATGCGAGACAATACTCAGCAAAAATAGCACGTACGAAACCTTTTTGAGATGATTTTTATCCTTGTGTGTCGTCATTTTGGAATCGGTCATTTGAACCATTCGGTGACGATTACTTTGGGATTTTTGGACTCTTGGGAGTTCTTTTGAGATTTTCATTGCCTACACTGACGTGTTGAGATTTGCCTTTTGGCATATATATATTGAGATTGCCTATTGGTGCTATTTATGGAATTTTCCTTTTGGTGTCGTATGAGATTTTTATCTCTTTATAGACATTTGCCTTATTGCTTATGTCGAGATGGCTTTTGCTTATGTTTTCCTTGGAGTTGCCGATATGGCGGGTTTGGGAATTACTCTTTTAGGAGTTTACATTATACTATTTTCTAAATCATTCTTATTTGATTTATTATTGCCGATGATATGAGGAATGCTATATTTTTGGCGATTCATGATATTTTTCGTCTCCTTTGTGGTTTATGCTTATTGAAGCAATAGTGCTCTATCACCTAGTGTAACCATATATGCCATACATGATGTGTATCCTCCATATGTCTATGGTTAGCTTTCTTTTTGTTTCTTCTTGTTTAAGAAGAATATCACTATGCTCTTATGATCTATAAATTCGCTATCGCCATGTACTGATTTGTTTAGCTAGACTGGCCCGTGTATTTTATAGTCGGGCCAGACCGAGGTGTTTCAGGTTAGGTACATTTGGACAGCCTATTCAGCTTCTGCTTAGACTATTCGGCTAGACCTTTTTGTTATAGTTTTTATGTGCAGTCCTTTTTGGTTTGCTACTTTAATATGTATATTCTTTTGACCCATGTATAGGTTGTGGTCGTCATACCACTTTGATGTATCATTTTGGATTGTACTAGTGATAGTATCTGTACTTATGGATATGTATGCGTTTCTGCTGTTCTGTGATGTTATTTACATTTGAGTTGTTATGCCTTGTTCTGATAGATCTGTTAGCCATTATAGTTTTGTATTAAATATTTACTGGATATGTCGATCCACTTGAGAAGAAAAAAAAACAGACAGCACTTATCGACGTATTCAGTAGATAGTTAAGACAATGCTATAGATGGTCGCTCCTATCCAGCTCTATTCTCCGCATCAACAGACGGTATTACATCGTAATACTCTTTGTTAATATGGGTCTTAGAGTGGGGCGTCACAGTTTGGTATCAGGGTTAAGCTCAGAACAAAATATGATAAACATAGAACAGAAACACATATTACAGTACATCCAAGTATAATACAAGTGATAACATAGTTTTCCACTATCGTATTCCTCAATCGTGCCTTTAATTTTTTCATTTTCTTAGAACGGATAATAAGTTTGAAAACATTATGTGGGTTTTAAATATCACTATTTTTTTAAAATAGTAGAAATTAGACCTAAGATGGCTTAGATTTAAATTGTGTTTTGAACCTTAGTGATTAGAGTTGCGCAGTAGAAATTGTGTGATCGTTTTCGCTAGGCACATTTAATGCTTTGTTTTTAGTAAATGCTTATCTGGTCGATAATTGCACGAATGTTTGTTAGCATAGTAATTGTTGAAATAATATTTAGTAGGTGATATAATTGAGAGTTAGAAACCTAATCAATGCAAATTACAAGAACTTGCGGTGTCTTCAAGCTGTAGCTACCGCAATAATTGTTAGAAAGATTAAACTTTGAAAATGAAATTTAACCCATAAGTGGTATTTATCCAACGTTAAAATGAAATAAAAATTTAATATTTAGGAATTTCATGGATGCATTTTAAATAAGTAAAATTACTAAAAGAATTTTTGGGGAAGAAAGCATCCGTGTGAATGGAAAATCTTTCCAACAAGAGATATACTTATGTATATAACTTGATTGTTTTATGAATTGATTGTATGGTTGTATAATTAGAAAATGTTTTATGTTTCGAAAATAAACATTGTTACAACCAAGTTTAAGATTCCTTAAGAAATCAAAACAGTTTTTATAATTTCTTCTGTCAATTGGATAATAAGTATTTTAAGAATTCTGGTCGATGCGTCTGATCAACGTTATCGATAGGGATTCCTAAACGCTTACGAGGCAATGTGACACATGCTTTTGAAATGGCATTAAATAATATTTACTAGTATGGATGTTGAATGCAAAAATATATAGATATTGCAATGGTTTTGAAAATTTTAAATTGCCATTTGAGATAAATATTTTATATATACTTGAGGACTTATGAAAATAGTGTGACATAGAGGGCAATGGAGAGGCAATGTTGATCTTGGTCAACTTTGCAGTCCTTGATATTGTCATTCACTATAAATGTATTAGTAGATGTTATCATTTTATAAATTGATAATTGGAAATTTTGAATATGGTTTCATTTAAATAAATTGTATTCATTATTGGTTATATTACATGTTTGTGAAAGTTTACATACATGGAAAATTTAAAATTCTTAAGTAAGCTTTTGGGTAAACTATTTTGGAAAATATTACCTTATGGAAATTCATTTAAATGGCAAATAATTTTAATTAAGGAAATATCTTAATTGGATGAAACTATCGTGTGATAGTGATTAATAAAAAAAAGTATGCAAATTAAGAAAATGAATTGTTTAGAAAACTAAAATATTGATTAGAATGTGGTTTAGTAGAAAGTAAAAGGATAGTTATGAAGATTAGTTTAAACATTTAATCATTTGATTAATAGCAAGTGAGAAAAAAAAAAGTGCGCCTTTGGGATAATTTAAGAAAATACTATTTTGGTGCTTTTGAATTAGCATGGATTTTAATAAGAAGCAAAACCATTAGAGTAAGTTTGGTTATGAATTTAAATAGTGTTAAAACTTGTTAATTATGTATTTGTGAAGTTCAATTGAAAACAAGTTTGAATTAAGTATCAGCCTTGGCTAGTTTTAAGTGATAATAAATTAATTGTTTAGCTTTGTGGATTAAGTGAAAATTGAATATAAAAGATTCCTTAATTATAAAATGCAAATTTTTATGAAAAGCTAGAAATAATAATAAATAGAGGAACAAGATAAGATTTTTAATTGTGAAAGCAATTTTAAAAAAAAAATCAAAATAAATATGTAGTTCCAACGCCTAGTATGGATAGATAATTGTTTCATACTAATATAAGAAAGTAATCATCTTAATTAAAATACGAGTCTTCTTTTAAAAGTTTTTTAATTGGGAAAAAAATTTCTTTGCAAACCATTTTGAAAGTTTGTTGTATGTATTGTAGTGTAATTCTAGATGTCTTGGCTTTTCAGAGAAAAGGATCACGTGATAAATGTTTTAGAGAAAATATTTTTGATCTAAAATTATGTAGTTTGAATTTAATAATGGTTTAAAAATTTTGACAATAAAAGGTCTTATGTTGGAAAATTTTGATTGAAAAGTGCTGTTTTAAAATAGCGATAACTTATGATTTACAAATCCAAATGAGTCCATTCTTTTTGCAAAAGAGAGTGCATTCAGTAAGATAGAAATCATCCTTGTATCATTTTTGAAAAATTTGCAGTTTACTTATCCAAAATGAGTTTGAAAACTACGGGACATCTCTGTCCTTCTTTATAATTTCTAAATTTAAAGCTAAAAGTAAATTGGGTATAACTTTCAAAACATAAAACCGATTTTGATGATCTTTATATCGCTGGAAAGCTTGGACTGAGTAGAATAACTTTTATTTTATAAGTATTTTCAGATTATGAGTTTTACTATGTCAAAAGCCTGAGTCTTTGTAGCAGGCCTGAATTTGAAAATTTTGAAGTTTTGAATTGTTATCTTATTTAAACAATGATTTTAATACTTTGTATGTTTATAAGTGCATGCTAATATGTTTCAATAAGCTAAGTGCAAGTGCAACAGGATATTTGAATGATTAATTAGCAAAATAGTAAGCATAAAAGCAAGCATGCTTGCATTTTAAACGCTAAAAATGAAAGGTATGAACTGCTAAGTGTTTGTGTTAAGAATTATATGTGTGTGTACGTGTGTGTATATTATGTTCATACCTTTTGGTTGATGTATATCTATAATTCATATTTATGAAATTTTAAAGGGCTCTCCATGCAAAGGAGACTCCACCGAATTTTAAAGGGCTCTCCATGCAAAGGAGACCTTTTGGTTAATTTTTAGGTGTCTTAACCTATGAGATTATGGTGTTTTAAAATGGCATAAAATGTGATTAGAGAATGTTTAATTTACAAGTTGGTTTGTTTAAATTGAGGGTTTTGGGCTTTAAGTTTATAGCAGTCCATTTAGACACTTAGTGAATTTGCTAAATAGAAGAAACAACTCCTTCTCTTGTACGTTCAGAAACTATCAAACAGAGACAAACTTCCCATTGCAACCCTAGTTGAGAGCAAAGATTATGGTTTTAAAATCAAATAAATTGAAATAAAATCCAGTAAAATCCAGGTAAACTTCTCAATCATATCCTCATCTTATTCTTAATTTGTAGTTTTGATTGTTGAGGGAAATTCCATTTTTGTGTTTTTGGATAAATTAAGTTTTAGGGTAAAAATTGAGGAAGGAGAATAGCAATAGCAAGGCTATAAGGTTTCTAGCACCAAATCAAGACCAAAGCTCCTTACTTTGCTTGCTAAATATACTAGTTTGCTGTCAATAAATCCTAAGGTGAGTTGAAAACTCACCTTTCTAGCTTAGATTGAGATTTCAAGTTAAGAAATTTCAATTGTATTTGTTGCATGTTCGTTTGCGATTTGCTGTTGTAAATTGCACATATCTTTCTCATTTTAAATCGAAATAAGGATTTATTTGATGTTCTGGAAAGCTTAAAAAGAGTGTGACAACTTTCATGTTGAACACTTAGGAAAACACTTAGCATAGAGGGTCGAAAAACATGATGTGAACTTGCTGCCCTGTCACTGTAAAACCGTAATTTTCTGTACTAAATGTCATTGTTAATTTGAGCATATCTTTCTCTTTTGATTTCCAAATTTGAAGATTCTTGATGTTCTGGAAAGTATAGATTGTCTTATACAACTTTTATGTTTTGAGTTTTGTTAAATTTTGAAGTTTACATGGTCTAAAGTTCATTCTAGTCTCGCTGTCCCGAGACTAAAACGACAGCCGTAGTGAACTTCAAATCTGAAAATTGTTTTGGTCATAACCTTTTGATTTCTTATCCGAATTTGATAATTTTTTATGTTCTGGAAAGCTTAGAACATCCTCTATGACTTTCATGTTTTTGCTTTCTCAAATTTTGGGTTGAATATGGACGAACTGGCTAAACAAGTCGTTGGCCATTGTTTTTTCCGTGTATTCATTTCCTGGCATGAGTCCGACTTTGAGACGTCGCAGTTTCTTCGTATCTTATCGGAACTCAGTAATTCTGTTTGAAGTTTAAATAAAAAATATTGGACTTTATTTCTACAAATTTTTAGGTCATTTCAACCATGTTAAATTGTATATATCTGTTGTTGAATTTGCACTCACAGCTTGTTTTTATCGGAATTTTATAAGTTTAAACTTCCGATATTTTTCTGTATTTCTTGATGATTCTTTCTGGATTTTGTACACCGGTTTTATAAATGAGTTTTGAAATGTTTTTCAAGTAAATTGGTTTTTGGAATAATTATTATATATTATTTTCAAGTATAAAATTTTAGTATCTCTATAATAAGATAGATTGCAAAAGCGGTTTGTAAAGTGGTTTTAAATTATTTTAAAAGCTTTTTCTTCTCCAACTTATAATTTCTACAAAAAATTACACGTTTTTGCACTGTTGAGCGAATGAGAAGGAGAGTTAAACGATTGTGTAAAACGCGTAGTATGGGATACGTGTGTTTATCCTTTCGGTTAATTCCTAACTTGTCCGTTTGATCGTTTTGGCCTACGGGTCTAGTTTATCGATGATGTGAGGTGAACCTTTTACTGCTTTGAGTATGAAATTTACTACTAGTTAGTAAACCGTTTAGTGTGAACGGGGTGTATGGGACACACGTTGACACTTTTCGGGTTCCTTTCCGAGAGTTGGTGACACATTTGCCTGTTGGCGTGCTAGTACTGGACCTTCGGGTCATTTTCCATTGCGGCATGTTTGTCTTCGGACATTTGCCATTGTGGCGTATTTGTCTTCGGATGTTTTCCATTGTAGCTTATTTGTCTTCGGACATTAAGACAAGGCTATAGATGGTCGCTCCTATCCAGCTCTATTCTCCGCATTAGTAGACAATATTACATCGTAATTCTCTTTGTTAATATGGGTCTCAGAGTGGGGCGTCACAATTACCTTACTCATTTCCAATTTGGGTTCCTTCTCTATTTACTTTAAGGCTACTGGAATGAGGGAGATATCTATAACATCTCGCCTTTTCGCACACTTTAAACCGACACACGTGCCAATTCAAAGCATACGCAAGGGCGGATTGTTATGGGGTAAATAAGAAAAAACAGAGAAGAAATAAAACAAAATAGAATCTCACAGCGGAAGGATAAAATATAATAATCAATATATAGTTCATGATAACTGCTACAAAATATTTATTTTACTTATACAATGAATATCAGAGTTACACATACCAATACAATCAATGCAGCGGAAATTTAGAGTGTGGTGCAATACTATAAATAATATAATACGGATTCTTCGTCTTCGTCCTCCAAAGCTAAAATCTTCGATCCTGAAACGCTCGGACTGACCCGAGCGAATTTGAAAAGACAAAAACACTCGAGTCAGACTAAAAGATCTTATGTGAGTTAAATTAACAGAAATAAATATGAGTACAGTAACTCAAGAGATGTTCGGGATTTACATCTCTTAAGGATCCGTTAAACTATTTACTATGTAGTATATTGCGCTACTACAATAGTGTCTATTTATAAAATAAACTTACTTTTTAATAGCGTTAAGGGGTTACCCATATAGCCCTTAACACAAATAATGCCAGTAGTCTATACAGTACCGTAATACCTCCTGATCGGGAAGCTACCAGAGGATACTCCATAGGTACGACACAAATAGAAACTCGTAGTAAAGGCTCGGTATGGTAGGTGACACGGCACAACTAGGCAATGCCAGGGTAGATATACCAATTGCTATCCAGGCTGGTGGAAACGCGTAGCCGCAGTTACCGCCCACCTCGGACTAACTCCCCAAAATCAAAATATAGAAGTGGCCACTGAACCAATCCAAAATCAAAGTATAATATCGAAGAGGAGGGTCCGATCAGAGGAATGACCTCATTGGCCTGAGAATCGCTCCTGTTTTAGCCACCTTATGCCAACTCACGGGAGTCGGGTCCACGTATTCACCTTACAGGAAACGTCGCCACCACCTACTTCATTCTGGAATCTCCACCGCGTACACGGTTAGTCAAAGTGGTTTTCGGTATCGACAGAGAGTATGTCCATATCCGATCCCGGTCTCTTTGCCAACCCATCGTTATTATAACACCGCGGTCATTTAAAAATATGTTATACTTTAAAAATCAGAATAAACATTCCATTTCATAACCATGAATACGATATCATTTCAAAACCCAAAACCATATTTTATCACTTATCCCAAATATAATTCTTTTCCAAAATCATAATGCTTTAACTTCATAACGTCTGAAAATCAAATATTTCAAAGCATAATATTTTGAAAATCATAATTTAAAACCATAACTTCTAAAAACTTGAATGGTTTGGACATTCAACGGTGTATGAATTAAATGGTTTAACTTAAATGTTACTTTGTAAAGAAAATAGTTCTCATGGCTTTACAAATACATTTCTTTATTAAAGTCTAAACCAAAATTTATATTATCTCTCTCAAGTTCCAAAACCACTTCAATTTATTTATATATACGTATATCCATTTTGAGTATCGATATTTCAAACTAAAGTCGGATTTTATGCTTTCAACAAATCAATTGTTCTATTAATTAGTCTTGAATATTCATATAAAATCCATAAATAATAAGACTTCAATTTCTAGTAATAAAATATATATATTTTTCCCAATTCAAATTATACTAGAATATTCATTTCAATTTATTTTGGGAAAAATCCAATTATAAATATCATATCTTAAAATTTCCAAACTTAGCATTTAAACATATGATATAAATTATTAAACTCCATTTTCTTAGTTTTCTTCCATTTTTAATAAAGATTTTTATACACCTTTTAATTTCAAAATTTTCAACTTCATATGTATATATATATGGAAGAAAAATATTTATACAATATAAAATTTAAGATTATTATAAACCGTATTCCATCCAAACCATAGAAATCACATAAAAATAGTTATATATAGACCGCGGTGCCTGTATAAAATTTTCTATCCTATGGTCAAGTGATACGGATATTTATCATTTCAATCCGCAATTTAAAAGATATAAAAATTTGCGGTTATATATCATTTCAAACCACAATCCCGAATGAAATGAAATATGCATGATAATTTGCAATTTAATGATATCCAATAAACATCCATTCATCAACATCATCAATAATCCAAATCGCAATCATCAATCAATATCAATCAATAACAATATTATTTTTGGTACTACATAACAGGTAATACAGGCAATTTTATTCAAATTAAATTTAACAGCTATTAATCTACAGTCTATATTCAGAAATAAATTATATAACTGTTAACTAGCAGTTCATATACAAACAAATAAATTTTAACTGTAAATTTATACGCAATAAATGAATTAAATTAACAGTTAAATTTAATAAATGCATTTCAACAAATATGAGTGAAATAAACATGCCAAATACTCATAAATAAATTTCTATTCATTTCTAAAATTAATTTAACAAACATAAAAGCTTCTAGTAGTTGTGAGTGGGTTAAAACACTCACCTTTTGAATTTAAATCGAATTCAAATCCTATTTAAACCCAAAAATTCGACTATCTCCAAATCTGTCCAAACCAGTGTCAAAAGATCTGGAATTTAATTTCGATCCTAACAAAAAAAATTGCGTGAAACGGAGTCCGTATGTACGAGTTATGATTATTAGAACTAATTGAAATCAAAATTAACAAAAATAAATTAAACAAAAATAAAATACGGTGCCACATGCACTCTTCCCTCGTGAAAAACGCGTATGCTTCTTCTTGATTGCTAACTTTGTTCCGTAATTTTTCTTTTATTTCGATTTACTTTAATTTTCCTCCTTATTATATGAATGTATGCATTTTTAAAAGGTTTGGAAAAAAAAATTTGAAAAAGAAGAATTGAAAAAGAAAATGATTAAAATAAAAACTGAAAATGGAAGAGAAAATCTAGATTTGAAAAGAAAGAAGAAGGTTTGAAATAGAAGAAAATTTGAAAAAAAAAGTATATTTGAAGAGGAAGGAAAAATTAAAATCAGAGATAATAAGGAGATTTGAAGGAAAAAAAGGAAAAAAAGAAGAAGATTATAATGGAGGCTGTGGTTTCATTTGCGTCATATCTTATTTATAAGGTTAGAGTTAGGTTTAGGATCAAAGAGATTTGGAAAGAGAGACCGCTATTAATTAGAAATAAATGAAATGACGTTTCAGAAAATGAAGTTGGAAAATGAATGGAAAGAAATAAAGTAAATATGAACAAACTTGGTTTTGAAATATAGTAAATATGAACAACCTTTTTAAAAGTAGAAGGTATTAAAAAGAGGTAATTATTTATTAGAAAGGGAATGAATGGACTAACTCTATACTGTAAACATACTTTTAGGATTCAAATTTCAAAACAATTGTTTACTTAATGAATTTTGTTAACCCTAAACACACCAAAATTAACTTCATTAACTCAAGTGATATTCGAATTTCTACGCATTCGGGTTTTTGTCTATGCATAATAATTTTTTTATAATTACCTTAAAAATGAAAACATTTGATTTGTTTTTCCCAAAATGATCTCTAATTACCATTAAAACACCCTTTTTGTTTACCATAAAACGCGCGTTTTTTTTTATTAAATCTATTAATTGCAATCACCGTTTTCTTTTCTTTTAATTGAAATATTTGAACTACATTAATTGCAATCACACAAAATTAAATTTTAAAACAGACAACTAAATTGCATAAAAAAAATAGAAAAATTATTTATACATAAGAGTAATAAATAGATTATTTTCCTATTCTTGTAATTAGTTTGTAAGCTAAACACAGTTCAAATAAACATATATTTCTTTCTTTAAAAATCAATCTTTCTATATTTTTATTTAAATTAAATTAAACCTACATTCATAGATGAAACATTCATTTTATTGATGTAAATGTTTTTTTTTTTTTGAATCAAAACTTTTCTTATATTTCACAAAACATAAGCTGCTTTTATTTGCACCTATTACAATTAATATTCTCTCTCCTATTAATTTCAGTTGATTAAGTTTCAAAATGGGCTAAATGAATGTAATGATAAGTAGAACAATTACTTCCTATAAACGTAATATTTAGATGTTAAATTCTCATTTATTTTGCAATACTTCAATTAAATTAATAAATATTGCTCTCTATACTTAAATCTATATTAACAAAACGTTAGCTTTGGATTGGTAGAATTTGATTTACCGAAGTTTACTTACATAATACAAACTATATTAATTTGCCACCTATTAGTTCTTAATTATATTTTTAAGTTCGTTACCTATCCACCTTGATTAAAATTCCATCTATAAAGCAAATTTAGTTAGCCTCAACATTACTATACTAAATCTACAATCAGCTTCAATTAATATAGAATTATATCTTAAATACTTACCATTTATTTATAAATTAGGTTACCTTCCAATAAATTTTATTCCTAAGTATTTGATTGGATTGCCATCTTTACTATGTCTATTATTAATTAGCTTCAAATTCTGCAATTTCACTTCTTAAATCCACCCTTTGCTATATTATAAATAAAATTTACATTGGTTACATTTCACATAAATGTATCATTTATTTACATTTATTACAAACTTATTTCCAATTCCAACTAAAAATGTAAATAAATGAATAGGCAACCTACCATAAACATTACCGTTACCTTTTTGTCACATAAAAAATCTTTTATTACAAAATCAATTTTTGCATATATTTTCATACTACAAATTCAATTTACTTATGTTCAAATTGTAGCCAAACCTGACTTTTAAATTATTTTATACAAAATTGGGATTTCATTAAGTTTATTAATTATTACCCTTAATTGGCATTTATCACCTTGTATTCTCGTTATCATTTCATAGATATGATTCCCAATTCCTTATTATTGACTTAAATTGGCATTACTAACATTGCATTAAACGTTGTTACTTAAATCTCTACCCAATAGTAACTAATACTCTAAATAAATACGCTTACTCCTTTCGTTATTTATTAATTATCACAAGAAACGTTTAATCATTTCAACAACATTGTAATTTCAAATTACCTACATTGATTGTATACGTTTTCCATTATTATCATTTATTAGAATTCTATTCAACTTTCCATCTTATGCATATAGTTAACCTTTCTATTGATTTTTCCTTCAAAATTTTCAGTTACTTCTTAACTTACAAAAAGGCAATGATTAATTACATTTAATCGCTATAAATTAAATGCATTGGTAACGAACAATATCTGTCACCATTATACAATTTATAACATTTGTAATTTATTCTCTACAACAATTATTACCTATCAATATTATTTCGCCCATAAATACAAACTTGCAATTGTTCTTATTATCATATTCCATTTACTGTTAACAATGTTTATTACATTATATTAGTTTAATATTTTCCTCAAATTCCTCATATTGAACTCATATATAGGTAAAATTCTTTTCACTTAAAATCATTTGAATTAACTTCGAATTACTATAAGTAGGTTTTTAATTTATTTTTCTTCTAAATTTAATTACAACTTATTAATTTAACCAAATTAAATCCATAAAATCTACGGGTCATTACACTCTCCCCCACTCAAAACTTTTCGTCCTCGAAAAGGAAAAGAAGGGAAAACGAAGAACTAAGAAATCAATATACCTCATTCACACATTAACTTTATAAACAATTGAATTTATAAAATTAATTAATTTAGATAAAATATATCAATTTATAACCATAAAAAAATTTATATCTAAATTACTAAAGTTTGGAAAACCATTTCAAAATACTTCTAAGTTCAAAATTTACGGAAAACTTTTGGCAGAGTCTCCTTTGAACGGAGAGACTCGGGAGAAAATATAATATCAAAATATAACAATTATATTACATATTTTATCCAAAATATTATATCTCAACCCGGGAAATAATATAAAATAGCGCTATAAATCGTAATCCGAAGCGTACCTATTTGTCGGGAAATTTATGCTTAATTTATGGAACCAAAAGCAGTAGCAATTGCTTCCATAACCTGCATTTCACTTATAAACATCCAAAGGTTTAACAATTTCTATAAAGCGAAATATTTTCATGGTTTCAACTACTAACAACACCAAATATACAATCATAAATTTCAACAAACAGCATACACAACAAAACAACCATTCGATCAAACAAGCAAATAGTTGTTCGGGTTCAAAACTTGAAATGGTACGGAATGAAAAATAACTATCCAGTGCATCATTTACTCAACAGTGTTAGATGGGACAGAATAGCTTATTTATTCATCCTACAACTTCAAATTTCCTTACCCAGCCAACCATAAAGCAAACAATATCGATTTAAACCAACAAATCAACTTAACCTATAAAAATTCATTACATACTTTAGTTGTTTGATTTCCTTTCTTTTATACAAACCGCACAAATTTTCCTTTTTATAGTTTACATTTATTTCTAACAACTTCAAATTTTATTTTCTCGTCAGTGGTTGTATCCTTGATTTTTACTTATTACTTACAATTTATTCACTTTTATTATTTATTTATTCCGGTCATGTAAGTTTCTTTTATATGTATTGTATTTAATACACTTCTAAATTTCAATCTTTTATTCCATGCTTACAATTCTATTACTTATTTATAGTAACCCTTTTTAATTCCCTTAAATTCTTAACCCTAAAATATCCATTCTTATAAGTAAAGGAATTTACAAATTCTTTAACTAGGGTTTGCAGTCATTTATTTATATTACCTACTTTCCATTATATTTAGCTAGTAGTATTTAATTCATACTTAAGTTAATAACCCTACACATCAATCCTTATTTATTAAAGAATTTCATTTTATTCACTTAAGTTTAAAATCACCTATTTATAATACTTACCTTTAATTTTGGTAAAATTTCAATTATAACTTAAGTTTATACCATTAAATTCTTATTTATAATAGCAATTCATTGAATACTTCATTATTTCCAAAATTTCTACTTGTATAATATTCTATTCCAATCACTTATTTAACATTTCAACTTTTAATATTTGGTAAGTTATATATGTTAAAGAAAATGCAAAAGAGATTATACAAGTTTTATCTCATCCTTTAATTATGTTCATCGTTCAATAAATCTTTACCTTTTCTTATAAGTTAAAATTTTAACTTCCTTTATAACTTAGCATTAAAGTCTCTTATTCTATTTAGGTTTCAATTCTTAATTAAATTCTGTTTCACTACCATAAATGAAACAATTAATTAATGGAAATTTTAGAAGTAAATACTGGGTTAAATTTCAATAGATAAATATACCTTTATAACTTATATACCTCTAATTATAATTAAAACAATTAAACCTTTAGTTATTTTCAAAACAAATCTGCAGTAGAATTCACTACAGTAGCCTCTCCCCTTCGAAACTCGAAAATGAAAGTCGATGATGCGGCCGCCATCACCGAAATTATTTTCCAGCGACAGAGAGGAAAGTACAAAAATTATTTTCTCCAAAATCTTCTTTAAAACCATTCTTCCGAATTATACTAAATATTTATATAAGAAAATACTTATAAAAAAAATTATTATATTTCATAAATCCTTTGAAAGCAAATTTTCAAAAATCCCGGACTGAAGTTCCAAAATTTCCAAATTTCATTGATTCTAATTTCAATCTTATTTTTCCTATTATTTATAAATTTTATTCCTAACAACCAATCTATTGCAACCAAATATAGATATCATTTGAAAATTTTATTTTATATATAGAAAATATAATAGGCAAAGTTATTTCACCTATATTAAAACAATATTATGTCGGTCTGTCCTATTAAGTGTTTAGAAATCCCTATTGATGTCATAGCGTCTCATGCACCAACCAGAATTTATAAATACAAAACGGAACAGATTAACACAATATCAAAATCTTTTTATAACACTAACAAATACGCTCTCTCATATATATACACTCAGCGACTACCATAGGGTATTACTACCCTATTAACAAAGAGTCAAACCCCACAAAGCTAAGGTTTATCGCTAAAACCAAAGCTCTGATACCAACTGTAACATCTCGCCTTTTCGCACACTTTAAACCGCGACACGTGCCAATTCAAAGCATACGCAAGGGCGGATTGTTATGGGGTAAATAAAAAAAACAGAGAAGAAATAAAACAAAATAGAATCTCACAGCGGAAGGATAAAATATAATAATCAATATATAGTTCATGATAACTGTTTACAAAATATTTATTTTACTTATACAATGAATATCAGAGTTACACATACCAATACAATCAATGCAGCGGAAATTTAGAGTGTGGTGCAATACTATAAATAATATAATACAGATTCTTCGTCTTCGTCCTCCAAAGCTAAAATCTTCGATCCTGAAACGCTCGGACTGACCCGAGCGAATTTGAAAAGACAAAAACACTCGAGTCAGACTAAAAGATCTTATGTGAGTTAAATTAACAGAAATAAATATGAGTACAGTAACTCAAGAGATGTTCGGGATTTACATCTCTTAAGGATCCGTTAAACTATTTACTATGTAGTATATTGCGCTATTATAATAGTGTCTATTTATAAAATAAACTTACTTTTTAATAGCGTTAAGGGGTTACCCATATAGCCCTTAACACAAATAATGCCAATAGTCTATACAGTACCGTAATACCTCCTGATCGGGAAGCTACCAGAGGATACTCCATAGGTACGACACAAATAGAAACTCGTAGTAAAGGCTCGGTATGGTAGGTGACACGGCACAACTAGGCAATGCCAGGGTAGATATACCAATTGCTATCCAGGCTGGTGGAAACGCATAGCCGCAGTTACCGCCCACCTCGGACTAACTCCCCAAAATCAAAATATAGAAGTGGCCACTGAACCAATCCAAAATCAAAGTATAATATCGAAGAGGAGGGTCCGATCAGAGGAATGACCTCATTGGCCTGAGAATCGCTCCTGTTTTAGCCACCTTATGCCAACTCACGGGAGTCGGGTCCACGTATTTACCTTACAGGAAACGTCGCCACCACCTACTTCATTCTGGAATCTCCACCGCGTACACGGTTAGTCAAAGTGGTTTTCGGTATCGACAGAGAGTATGTCCATATCCGATCCCGGTCTCTTTGCCAACCCATCGTTATTATAACACCACGGTCATTTAAAAATAGGTTATACTTTAAAAATCAGAATAAACATTCCATTTCATAACCATGAATACGATATCATTTCAAAACCCAAAACCATATTTTATCACTTATCCCAAATATAATTCTTTTCCAAAATCATAATGCTTTAACTTCATAACGTCTGAAAATCAAATATTTCAAAGCATAATATTTTGAAAATCATAATTTAAAACCATAACTTCTAAAAACTTGAATAGTTTGGACATTCAACGGTGTATGAATTAAATGGTTTAACTTAAATGTTACTTTGTAAAGAAAATAGTTCTCATGGCTTTACAAATACATTTCTTTATTAAAGTCTAAACCAAAATTTATATTATCTCTCTCAAGTTCCAAAACCACTTCAATTTATTTATATATACGTATATCCATTTTGAGTATCAATATTTCAAACTAAAGTCGGATTTTATGCTTTCAACAAATCAATTGTTCTATTAATTAGTCTTGAATATTCATATAAAATCCATAAATAATAAGACTTCAATTTCTAGTAATAATATATATATATTTTTCCCAATTCAAATTATACTAGAATATTCATTTCAATTTATTTTGGGAAAAATCCAATTATAAATATCATATCTTAAAATTTCCAAACTTAGCATTTAAACATATGATATAAATTATTAAACTCCATTTTCTTAGTTTTCTTCCATTTTTAATAAAGATTTTTATACATGTGACGCCCCACCTCTATACCCACGCTAGCCAAGAACACTCCGGAGTAGTGCTGTCAACTAGCACGGAGAATAAGGCTGTTGAGGAGCGACCATCCATGTAATTGCTTATCACACGGTGGCTATAAATAATCTTCGGAAACAAACATAGAAATAATCATGTCACAAATCAGTCACAGATATCCATATCACAAAGGCGGAAGAAGATATGAATATATAACTAACACATGAAAGTGTACATCAGAGTAGTGGTCAGTAAGATCCACGATAATACAAAAGAATAGCAACACGTGCTATACAAAAGAATACAACTATGAGTCTATATCTCAAGTGTATACAACAAAAACTGCTAATCTAAACAGTTAGCCAAAAGTTAGAGTGATGAATCCCTGGGAAGAAGTCAAGCAGAAGCACCTGTAACATCTCGGTCTGACCCGAGTATTATTTAAGAAAATAATAAACGGATCAGTCTAGCTATAAATATCAGATGACATGATATAACATAAAAGATATAGCATAAACATAAATATCCATAACGACATACCACTTGTGACGACCGCCCATGACTCCCGCACCAAAACAAGGGAATAGTGCGCTGAAAGGCGTGCTAGGCAGCCATGGACGATAGTCAAGGTAAAATAAACATCGCAGAATCTATCGTATAACTCACAGCGCATGGATAAAATACAATAGAGAAATATAATATAGTGAAGCTCCATAGAATATAACATCATCATATAAGCAACATAGCAGTTTTATACAATCATCTACACAAATCCATACATGAAAGCCTCACTACAAATCTCTCAAACAAATATAGCAGCGGATACCCAGTACATATAGTAAGAAAACTAATATGCAAAGCCTCCTGCTCGTCTTCGTCATCTCCAGCGTAGAACTCCTAGCACAGCACCTGTCACCTGCTACCTAGTCTGCCCATCCCAACATGGATGAACAGCCCAAGGTAATAAGAGGAGACATAAAACCTTGAGTCAGACAAAGTCTTAGTGAGCAGTAAATTAACTATCAAACATACCAAAAGAGCATAAGGGATAAAAGGAATAGTAACCAAACCATCCCACTCCACCTCTTTCTACAGTGATAGCCCCCAGACACACACTAAGGAGAAGCAGGCATAATATAGCAGACAATTAACGTAAAGCAATAATCACTCGAGTCAAGGATGATGTTTTCCAAATACAAACCCCCAAGGCCTAAACCAAGATCAGATAAGCACCCAGAAAACACCGCTCTTGAGACCGAATGATGATACAACCAAACATCCATGACTCTGGCTATCACTGTTAACCTTGCCTTGATTTCACCGTTAGTTGAATGACCACCTGTCAAGGGCTAATGGTAAACCCGGTCTAGACATAACTCTGCACGTCATCGTGACCCGTGCCTAAGCCGAACGCATCAGCCCAGAGTACTAGCACGTCATCGTGACCCGTGCTTGGAACGTCATCGTGACCCGTTCCAACGTACCCTTGCTTTG
Source organism: Allium cepa (assembly GCA_030765085.1). Classification (NCBI taxonomy): domain Eukaryota; kingdom Viridiplantae; phylum Streptophyta; class Magnoliopsida; order Asparagales; family Amaryllidaceae; genus Allium; species Allium cepa. The sequence continues at coordinate 746,772,116 of CM060931.1, read as the reverse complement.
AGTATGCTAGAACCTTCAACAACGATGAGATTTTAGCCTCCTAGTCATCCTCCTCGACAACTATTTCCACACTAGCTTAAGCGCCTCTCAAGCTAACCACTATCCACCCCAACCCGGACCGCATCACCGAGTTATAACTTTGCACGCCGTCATGACCCGTGCTTGGAACGTCTTCGTGACCCGTCCCATCACAACATATGTCTTGCCTCATCACATCATAGCAAAGTCTCTCATCTCGGAACGTCATCATGACCCGTTCCCATCCCAACATAAGCCTTGCCTCATCATATCATAGCAAAGTCCCAACTCAATCATGCTTTGCCTTCTCGCATTATGGCAAGATCCCATATCCTCAAATCCATTCATATGAGCTTCCACATCCGCTTCATATGCTACAGGCAGCTTCCACCATTCAAGAGCCTTTCCACTTAGCTTTTGAATCATCTCGAACCATCTTGTTCCAAATCAACTACAAGCTAACTTGGAGCAATCAAATCTATCATTCATTCACACAATCAATCATCAATACAACCAATCAAGCATTCAAACAAGATCTAACAAGCAATATTAACTATAATGGCAATTTCGTAAATAAATGAGTAAAAGTCCAATATATGTGAAATCATGGTTTTTAGCATAGATCTATCAAATCTAAAACATGGGTTTTGTCTCTAATACTTGTTAAACTAACTTGCATAAGTAAACATCTTCAAAAACAATGGATCTAGACTTGGATCTAAGAAAGATGCATGAAATCTCTGACTTAAACACATAAACAAGCCACTAATCCAATATACTCCTTTGGATCCGCGTGAGAGATAACTACCACTCACCAAATCACCAAAACAACCTAAAATCAATCAACTTCAGATCTGGACAGCAAGGACTTGGACTCGATCCGGAGAAATTTCACTTGAAATGGTAGAATCTAGCCTCTTCGGATGAAAATCTTCAACTTTGGCTCTTGATCTTTGATCTTGATCTTCAATCTTCAATGGATGTTAACACTTGATAGAAGTAGAGAAAGAAGTGAAGAAAATACTGTAGTCGAGTTTCCAAAATGGCAGCACTTCGTCGCTTCGAAATTCGGTGCCAAAAAGTGAGCCGAACCCCTCTATTTATAGGCTGGAATCCCCCTTAACTCGGCCAACTTCTTAACTCGGAGCTCGCTATTAGGTCGTCCCCGACCTACCACTTGCCGACCTAACATTCTCACCGACCCAGTACTCTACCGACCTAACACATAAACCACTCCAAGACTCAACAGGTGTGACGAACTAACGATCTAACCGGGATACCACATGGCCGACCTAGCTATCTAATACACCCCGCCGACTTATCAACTAACCAGATGCCGACCCAACCCAAGGCCGCATTGCCGACCTAACACTCTGCTCTTAACACCTAACCAACTTACGACTTAATACCATTGCCGACCCAAACACAGCGACCTACCGTCTAAGACCCCAGCGACTCAACACTAAGTCGGCCCACCGACCTAACTCCACACAGGCTGACACAGGGTCGTTCTAACCCTATGAGTCGTTAACTCTTAGGTCGGCTGTCCACCTTAACTCGATCAATTCCTTAAACCGGTAATCACTAGGTCGGACCACCCAACAAGCCCTAACCCCTAAGTCGGCTACTACTTAAGTCGGCAACATCTATGAGTCGGTAATCTCTTAAGCCAGCCACTACCTTAGGTCGGTCATACGAGCTAACCCTTCAACACACGAGTTCTCTCCATACGACTCAGGCTAGAAATAACACAAACAACACTATCGACCTGCAAATTCTACGATCTATCGACACGTAAAATACGGGTCGTTACATTCTCTCCCCCTTAGGAATTTCGCCCCCGAAATTCCAAGCAAACAACAACAATCAAAGATACTCCGCATGCCTACCATCCAAAGCAATCAACAAACCATGCATCCAATTCTAGCCTAGCATGCAGAATTCTAAGACTTAGAACAAGTTACAAATTCATGAGATGTCACGACACTTTAGGGCCATACCTCGAAGAGTCCGGGATGAGCTGCCTTCATCCTCTCTTCCTCCTCCCACGTACAGTCGTTAACATCATCACTCCATTGTACCTTGAGCAACGTAATCGTCTTCCTCCTAAGCTGTTTCGTACCGGTTTCAACATTACGAAGCGGCTTACGAGGTCTCGAAACCACTGGATCAACCTCTAAGTCTTCACAGCTATCAGCAGAAACCACCGTAGTTGGGTCGTGCACATACTTCCGTAGATAAGATACATGAAAAACATTGTGCACACCCGCCATCTTTTCCGGTAACTCCAATCTATAAGCGAGCTTTCCAATTCGCTCGGTAATCGGGAATGGTCCAACAAATCTCGGAGTCAACTTTCCTTTCTTCCCGAATCTAATGACATTCTTCAGTGGAGAAATCTTCACAAAAACCATATCGCCCACGTCGAATTCCAAATCCTTACGACGATTATCGGCATAACTTTTCTGACGGTCTTGGGCTGCCTTCATTCTTTGCCAAATGATCTCTATATAATCCGAAGTCTGTCGAATCACCTCTGGCCCAAGTATCAGCTTTTCTCCAGTTTCTAACCAACATGTCGGAGAGTTACACGGTCTTCCATATAATGCCTCATATGGTGCCATACCAATACTCGACTGATAACTGTTATTATAAGCAAACTCCACCAAATGAAGGTGATCTTCCCATGATCCTCCGAAGTCCAAAACACATGCCCTAAGAAGATCTTCCAAAACTCGGTTGACTCTCTCAGTCTGACCATCTGTTTGAGGGTGATAAGCTGTACTTAAACACAACTCAGTTCCCAAAACTTCCTGGAAGCTCTTCCAAAATCTACTAGTGAACAATGGGTCTCGATCGCTCACTATACTCTTCGGAACACCATGGAAACGGACTATCCACTTCACATACAGTTCAGCCAACTTCGATGCAGTCCTAGTCGATCGGACAGGAATGAATCTTGCACTTTTAGTCAACCGATCTATGATGACCCAAATCCCTTCATTCCCTGCTCTTGTCCTAGGTAGACCATCGATAAAATCCATCGACACTTGCTCCCACTTCCACGTAGGAACTTCTAATGGCTGAAGTAATCCACTGGGCTTCTTCTGCTCAGCTTTCACCAACTGGCAATTCATACATTTAGAAATAAAATTTCCAACATCCTTCTTCATACCTTCCCAGTAGTAGGTTCTCTTCATATCTCGATACATCTTATTTCCACCTGGATGAATTGTCAACTTCGAGTGATGACTTTCCCTCAGAACTTCATCTCTCAATCCATCAATATCGGGAACAACCAATCGTCCTTGCTTCCGAAGCCAACCCTCTCGATCGACCTCGAATCCCTTATCCTTCTCTGTGTCCAATCCAGATTCCAAATCACGGAAAATCTTGACAAGCTTATCATCTCTCTTTTGGCTCTCGCCAATCCTTTCCACAAGAGTAGGCCTTATTGATAAGTTTGCCAACATCTCAGGTTCCAACTCGCATCTAGGCCTGAAATCAAACTCAGCCAAATACTCAAGACTCTTCCATTCCGAAAACATCGCTCCCAATCTTGCATGTCTTCGACTTAACGCATCTGCAACTGCGTTACCTTTCCCTGGAGTATAGGCTATACCAAAATCATAAGATGCTAGAAACTCTAGCCACCGTTGCTGTCGAAGATTCAAATCCTTTTGGGAGAACAGATACTTCAACGACTTATGATCTGTAAACAACTCGAATCTAACTCCCAATAAATAATGTCTCCACATCTTCAAGGCAAACACAATTGCCGCTAACTCCAAATCATGAGTCGGATAATTCCTTTCATGCGGCTTCAGTTGTCGACTAGCATACGCAACAACTTTATCCTTCTGCATTAGCACTGCTCCCAGTCCAGTGCCACATGCATCGGTGTAAACCACCATCTCCTCATTCCCACTAGGAATAGTCAAAACAGGAGCACTCGTCAGTCGCTCTTTCAGGATTACGAAAGCTTGCTCACACTTGTCATCCCATCTGAACACTTGGTTCTTTTTCGTCAATCCTGTTAACGGTGCAGCTATCTTGGAAAAGTCTTTGATAAACCGACGATAATATCCTGCTAATCCAAGAAAACTTCTCACATCAGATGCATTCTTAGGTCTAATCCAATCCTGGATTGCTGCTACCTTAGCGGGATCAACTGCTATTCCATTTCCAGAAATAACATGGCCTAAGAACCTCACTTCACTCTTCCAGAAGTGACACTTCGAAAACTTAGCCTTCAGCTGATGTTTCCGTAGAATTTCCAAAACAATCCTTAAGTGCGTCTTGTGTTCTTCCTCAGTTCTGGAATAAACCAAAATATCATCCACGAACACAAGCACGAACTTATTCAACTGATCTCTGAATACCCTATTCATAAGATCCACAAAATATGCTGGTGCGTTAGTCAATCCAAACGGCATTACCAGCCACTCATAAAACCCGGATGGTGTCCTGAAAGCAGTCTTCGGCACACTATCCTTCGCCACTCTCAATTGGTGAAATCCCGTTGCCAAATCCATCTGAGAAAACACCTTAGCCTCGTGAAGCTGATCAAACAAGTCATCTATTCTCGGCAATGGATACTTGTTCTTCTTAGTCACCTTATTCAGCTCACGATAATCAACACACAACCTCAACGATCCATCCGCTTTGGTTGCGAACACAACTGGCGCACCCCATTCGGACACACTTCTCCGAATGAATCCTTTCTGCAAAAGGTCATCAACTTGCACTTTTAGCTCTTGCTGCTCCCTCGGTGCCATTCGCCTAAGAGGCATCACAACAGGTCTGGCTCCCTCAACTAGATCGATACGAAACTCGATCTCCCTATGCGGCGGCAACCCTTTGACTTCGTCAAAGACGTCCTCAAATCCATTCACAATAGGCACCGATGACAGTCCATCCCGTGGAACAACCAGCGAATACATGAAGCTCATGAAGACACCTTCCTCATGCTTACATCGTATCACCACCTTTCGCCCTTCCACATTCCCGACTGTCACCTCAACCCTCCCACAATCAATCCTAGCCGCATACTTCCTAAGCCAGTCCATACCCAAAATAATTCCGAACCCCGCAAAGTTCAGAACAAAGCAATCACAAACAAACGAGCAATCATGACTCGACACAACTAGACCACGGTATATCATACACAAACATGACGAACCCCCGACTGGATTAGTCACAACCAATGGCCAATCAACAATATCCGGTTTCAAACCTAACCGGCCTACCAAATCATCACAAACAAAAGAATGCGACGCTCCAGTATCAAACAACACTCTAACTGGAACACCACAAATAGAAAGAGTACCTTGAACCACCACACTCTTCCCCTTCTCCTCAGCAGTAGGAGCTCTTGAAGACGACGGCACAGCTTCCAAAGCATAAGCTTGCACAACCTGCCTATCTTTTCTCGGCTCTGGACAGTCCTTCTTGATATGTCCCAGCTTATCACAGTTGTAGCACTTCAACTGCACCTTTGGATTCTTACAATCCCGGGAGAGATGACCCTTCTGACGGCAGTTGTAGCAGGTCACTTCGCCCTTTGGCTTCTTCTGGCCATCTTTACCTTTCTGCTGTTGCTGCTTCCTCTTCTTATTACCATTCTGTTGTGGTTTAGATCCCTCCCTGGTTACAGCAACAACAGAACTTTCCTTAGGGAACAAACTCTCATGCCTTAAAGCTTTCTCCACAAGCTTTTCAAATGGATCGTCCAGATGATCCACCAACTGCCTTCCAAGATAAGCGTCCAGACCAGTCACAAACTTCTCGTTCTTCTGGTAGGGAGAATCAATATATGATCTGGCATACTTAGACAAAGCTTCGAACTCAGAAATATACTCAAGAACAGGCCTCCCACCTTGCTTGAGCTCTACAAACCTCTTGAACAAAGCAGACTTCTGAACAGTGGAGATGAACTTAGCCTCAAATCTAACTTGGAATTGCTCCCAAGTAATCTCTTCTTCTGGTGTATCTATGGTGATAGAATTCCACCAATCCGCAGCTCTCCCCTGAAGCTGTCTCGATGCAAGCTTTCTCTTGATTGCATCCTCAATCCCTAAGTCACCAAAAATCCTTCGACATGCATCAATCCATCTCTGCACCTCAATAGTCGACTCCGTCCCTAAGAAAACCTTTCCTCCAAGAGAAGTATAATCCTTACAGAGCTTGGCAAAATCCACTGGTCTTGGAGCTTGGACCTGAACTCCCACATCCACAGATGATCCTGAAGCTGGTATTCTCCTCATGATTGAAGTCATCATGGCCTCAAACATAGGAGCATAATCAACAGCTTCTCTAGCAGCACGGCTATCCCTCGCAGCTTGTCTCTCACTTCTACTCATCCTTAATATCTGTAAAAAGGAATGATTAGAACACCTTAAGAAACAACTGCATAAGGAGTTCAAATCCTTCTAAGCTACTATTATTATATATAGTAATCATCCATCAAAATACAATTACGTCTCTCTTACGTAGTTACGTCGGTGAGCGTTGGCTAAAATCGATTAACCTGGCTCTGATACCAAATGTGATGACCGCCCATGACTCCCGCACCAAAACAAGGGAATAGTGCGCTGAAAGGCGTGCTAGGCAGCCATGGACGATAGTCAAGGTAAAATAAACATCGCAGAATCTATCGTATAACTCACAGCGCATGGATAAAATACAATAGAGAAATATAATATAGTGAAGCTCCATAGAATATAACATCATCATATAAGCAACATAGCAGTTTTATACAATCATCTACACAAATCCATACATGAAAGCCTCACTACAAATCTCTCAAACAAATATAGCAGCGGATACCCAGTACATATAGTAAGAAAACTAATATGCAAAGCCTCCTGCTCGTCTTCGTCATCTCCAGCGTAGAACTCCTAGCACAGCACCTGTCACCTGCTACCTAGTCTGCCCATCCCAACATGGATGAACAGCCCAAGGTAATAAGAGGAGACATAAAACCTTGAGTCAGACAAAGTCTTAGTGAGCAGTAAATTAACTATCAAACATACCAAAAGAGCATAAGGGATAAAAGGAATAGTAACCAAACCATCCCACTCCACCTCTTTCTACAGTGATAGCCCCCAGACACACACTAAGGAGAAGCAGGCATAATATAGCAGACAATTAACGTAAAGCAATAATCACTCGAGTCAAGGATGATGTTTTCCAAATACAAACCCCCAAGGCCTAAATCAAGATCAGATAAGCACCCAGAAAACACCGCTCTTGAGACCGAATGATGATACAACCAAACATCCATGACTCTGGCTATCACTGTTAACCTTGCCTTGATTTCACCGTTAGTTGAATGACCACCTGTCAAGGGCTAATGGTAACCCCGGTCTAGACATAACTCTGCACGTCATCGTGACCCGTGCCTAAGCCGAACGCATCAGCCCAGAGTACTAGCACGTCATCGTGACCCGTGCTTGGAACGTCATCGTGACCCGTTCCAACGTACCCTTGCTTTGAGTATGCTAGAACCTTCAACAACGATGAGATTTTAGCCTCCTAGTCATCCTCCTCGACAACTATTTCCACACTAGCTTAAGCGCCTCTCAAGCTAACCACTATCCACCCCAACCCGGACCGCATCACTGAGTTATAACTTTGCACGTCGTCATGACCCGTGCTTGGAACGTCTTCGTGACCCGTCCCATCACAACATATGTCTTGCCTCATCACATCATAGCAAAGTCTCTCATCTCGGAACGTCATCATGACCCGTTCCCATCCCAACATAAGCCTTGCCTCATCATATCATAGCAAAGTCCCAACTCAATCATGCTTTGCCTTCTCGCATTATGGCAAGATCCCATATCCTCAAATCCATTCATATGAGCTTCCACATCCGCTTCATATGCTACAGGCAGCTTCCACCATTCAAGAGCCTTTCCACTTAGCTTTTGAATCATCTCGAACCATCTTGTTCCAAATCAACTACAAGCTAACTTGGAGCAATCAAATCTATCATTCATTCACACAATCAATCATCAATACAACCAATCAAGCATTCAAACAAGATCTAACAAGCAATATTAACTATAATGGCAATTTCGTAAATAAATGAGTAAAAGTCCAATATATGTGAAATCATGGTTTTTAGCATAGATCTATCAAATCTAAAACATGGGTTTTGTCTCTAATACTTGTTAAACTAACTTGCATAAGTAAACATCTTCAAAAACAATGGATCTAGACTTGGATCTAAGAAAGATGCATGAAATCTCTGACTTAAACACATAAACAAGCCACTAATCCAATATACTCCTTTGGATCCGCGTGAGAGATAACTACCACTCACCAAATCACCAAAACAACCTAAAATCAATCAACTTCAGATCTGGACAGCAAGGACTTGGACTCGATCCGGAGAAATTTCACTTGAAATGGTAGAATCTAGCCTCTTCGGATGAAAATCTTCAACTTTGGCTCTTGATCTTTGATCTTGATCTTCAATCTTCAATGGATGTTAACACTTGATAGAAGTAGAGAAAGAAGTGAAGAAAATACTGTAGTCGAGTTTCCAAAATGGCAGCACTTCGTCGCTTCGAAATTCGGTGCCAAAAAGTGAGCCGAACCCCTCTATTTATAGGCTGGAATCCCCCTTAACTCGGCCAACTTCTTAACTCGGAGCTCGCTATTAGGTCGTCCCCGACCTACCACTTGCCGACCTAACATTCTCACCGACCCAGTACTCTACCGACCTAACACATAAACCACTCCAAGACTCAACAGGTGTGACGAACTAACGATCTAACCGGGATACCACATGGCCGACCTAGCTATCTAATACACCCCGCCGACTTATCAACTAACCAGATGCCGACCCAACCCAAGGCCGCATTGCCGACCTAACACTCTGCTCTTAACACCTAACCAACTTACGACTTAATACCATTGCCGACCCAAACACAGCGACCTACCGTCTAAGACCCCAGCGACTCAACACTAAGTCGGCCCACCGACCTAACTCCACACAGGCTGACACAGGGTCGTTCTAACCCTATGAGTCGTTAACTCTTAGGTCGGCTGTCCACCTTAACTCGATCAATTCCTTAAACCGGTAATCACTAGGTCGGACCACCCAACAAGCCCTAACCCCTAAGTCGGCTACTACTTAAGTCGGCAACATCTATGAGTCGGTAATCTCTTAAGCCAGCCACTACCTTAGGTCGGTCATACGAGCTAACCCTTCAACACACGAGTTCTCTCCATACGACTCAGGCTAGAAACAACACAAACAACACTATCGACCTGCAAATTCTACGATCTATCGACACGTAAAATACGGGTCGTTACACCACTATAAGTATGTAAATAATGATCAACAGAAGATCAATCAATAAGAGATAATCAATATCACAAGAATCTTCTCAAAGATTCGAAGAGGGCATCATACCCTAAACTTGTACTCATAACAAGTCAATGACATAAATTCCAGAAATCAACACGAGAAATCCAGAAATCATAAAAAGGGAAAGAGGCCTATCACATGACGGTCCGAAGACCATGGGGAGCTACCCCACATGTGTGAGTGGAATCACACAGATTGAGGTCAAGACTAACCAAAAAGCAGAAAGGTATGTGTGAATGGAATCACACAAGTGGTGTCTAGTCTAACCTTGCAATGAAAGAGACATCGCGCAATTGTTAGTCTAATTCATAAAGCGATCATCAAGATCAACGAGAAGTGTCAATTACACTAAGCTAGTAAATATAGAAGTTTAGCTTCATGTCCCATAACCACTTGCTTAACTTAAATATTTACGAACAAACTGTAAATCTTCACTAATAAAATTGTCACAAGAGGTTCAATCGAACAAGTCCAAGAATTAACCGACGAAGTGAACGCAAGCGTTTCATACCACTTGTTTTACTAAGTCGTTTAATTAGATTTCTCATCCGAGTGAGGTAAAGGCTTGTATATACTAATAGATTGGAAAACGGTTTAAGAAAAGAGCTTTGTTATTAAAAATAGAGTTGAAATTGTTTGTTAAAAGAGTTTTGATATTTACTACTAGTATTGAAACCTTTGTATTATAAAGTGTCAAAACACATAAGCAAGTGTAGAAACAATCAGTCACAAAGATCGCATACGGAGATGCGAATAAAATCCAAGGAAATCAGCTCAGTGTTTTTCAGATAAGATCCCCTACGGAGGGGGGGTCCAGGGGGGTGGCAACCCCCCAAGGTGGGCGTGCGGGGGCAACGCCACCGCTTACGGGGTTCGACCTGCCCGGTCAGGTCGCGGGGGTCCAGGGGGCAGCGCCCCGACCAAAACGGTACGACCTAGTGAAGACAAAATGAGGTCTAACGACCTAACGACTCAAGGGTCATACGATCTAACGGCTGCGACCTAGGGGTCTAAGGGGTCAAGCGACTTAGTGGTTGCGACCTAGAGGTGTTCGCGACCTAACGATGACTCACGACCCAACATGGCCGACTTAACAGAGTCGAGCGACCTAAGGTAAATGGTCCAACGACCTAACTCGAACGACTTATCTGGAGCTTAGGTCGGAGACGACCTACGAGATAAACCAGGCCGACTTAGTGGACGAGCGACCTAAGGTAAATGGTCCAACGACCTAACTCGAACGACTTATCTGGAGCTTAGGTCGGAGACGACCTACGAGATAAACCAGGCCGACTTAGTGGACGAGCGACCTAAGGTAAATGGTCCAACGACCTAACTCGAACGACTTATCTGGAGCTTAGGTCGGAGACGACCTACGAGATAAACCAGGGCGAGCGACTTAACGTTTGCCTAGAGATTATAGGTCGGAAACGACCTAAGACTTAAAGCTTAACTCGCGAGCGACCTACGGCTTAAGGCCAAACTCGTGAGCGACCTACGACTTAAGGCTTAACTCGCGAGCGACCTAACTCCGAAGTGCCAATACTTCCAGAATGACCTAAAGTTAACTCGTGAACGACTCACGACCCATGGACGAACGACTTAACTCCGAACGACCTAAAAATGGCCAGAACGACCTGAGTGCAGAAAATTCACCAAAATGCTAAAAATTGGAGTTTTTCGCCAATCCAATCCAAACCAAATGCAAATGTGCATGCAAAAGTGATAGGGAATCATTCCTAACAGTCCAATATAGTTATAGACTAGATTTGTGAGACAAAAATCTCACCTTTGCACTAAAGTTTATGAAGATGAAGCTTGAAAGCAAGGAGAAGCAATCCAAAGCTTGAATCCAATATCTTCTACTTGAATTTGGAGTTGAATGTTGGATTTGCAATTGAATTTGTGCTTGGAGTTTTAATTTCCCATTCCCTCCACCATTAATGCCAAAGCTTGATTAGTTAGGAAATTTATGAAGAGTGAGGAGAAGAGGGTTGGAACTTGGGCTTAATAGGCTAAACTAACCCAAAGTCCAAAGCGGGAAAAGTTAGTGAAATTTCACTAACTCCAAACCTATCGATGTTTATACTTAAAAAGTTGTAAACGACATTTCGAACTCAATGGAAGTGGTCTCGAGTCCTAATTTGACCGTTTGCAAAAAGTAGCTTTTCGGACCAAAATCCGATTAACGAGTTAATATTTAAATAAAATATTTAAATACAAACTCGATAAATATGCGGGTTGTTACAATACACCTTTTAATTTCAAAATTTTCAACTTCATATGTATATATATATGGAAGAAAAATATTTATACAATATAAAATTTAAGATTATTATAAATCGTATTCCATCCAAACCATAGAAATCACATAAAAATAGTTATATATAGACCGCGATGCCTGTATAAAATTTTCTATCCTATGGTCAAGTGATACGGATATATATCATTTCAATCCGCAATTTAAAAGATATAAAAATTTGCGGTTATATATCATTTCAAACCACAATCCCGAATGAAATGAAATATGCATGATAATTTGCAATTTAATGATATCCAATAAACATCCATTCATCAACATCATCAATAATCCAAATCGCAATCATCAATCAATATCAATCAATAACAATATTATTTTTGGTACTACATAACAGGTAATACAGGCAATTTTATTCAAATTAAATTTAACAGCTATTAATCTACAGTCTATATTCAGAAATAAATTATATAACTATTAACTAGCAGTTCATATACAAACAAATAAATTTTAACTGTAAATTTATACGCAATAAATGAATTAAATTAACAGTTAAATTTAATAAATGCATTTCAACAAATATGAGTGAAATAAACATGCCAAATACTTATAAATAAATTTCTATTCATTTCTAAAATTAATTTAACAAACATAAAAGCTTCTAGTAGTTGTGAGTGGGTTAAAACACTCACCTTTTGAATTTAAATCGAATTCAAATCCGATTTAAACCCAAAAATTCGACTATCTCCAAATCTGTCCAAACCAGTGTCAAAAGATTTGGAATTTAATTTCGATCCTAACAAAAAAAATTGCGTGAAACGGAGTCCGTATGTACGAGTTATGATTATTAGAACTAACTGAAATCAAAATTAACAAAAATAAATTAAACAAAAATAAAATACCGTGCCACATGCACTCTTCCCTCGTGAAAAACGCGTATGCTTCTTCTTGATTGCTAACTTTGTTCCGTAATTTTTCTTTTATTTCGATTTACTTTAATTTTCCTCCTTATTATATGAATGTATGCATTTTTAAAAGGTTTGGAAAAAAAAAGATTTGAAAAAGAAGAATTGAAAAAGAAAATGATTAAAATAAAAACTGAAAATGGAAGAGAAAATCTAGATTTGAAAAGAAAGAAGAAGGTTTGAAATAGAAGAAAATTTGGAAAAAAAAGTATATTTGAAGAGGAAGGAAAAATTAAAATGAGAGATAATAAGGAGATTTGAAGGAAAAAAAGGAAAAAAAGAAGAAGATTATAATGGAGGCTGTGGTTTCATTTGCGTCATATCTTATTTATAAGGTTAGAGTTAGGTTTAGGATCAAAGAGATTTGGAAAGAGAGACCGCTATTAATTAGAAATAAATGAAATGACGTTTCAGAAAATGAAGTTGGAAAATGAATGGAAAGAAATAAAGTAAATATGAACAAACTTGGTTTTGAAATATAGTAAATATGAACAACCTTTTTAAAAATAGAAGGTATTAAAAAGAGGTAATTATTTATTAGAAAGGGAATGAATGGACTAACTCTATACTGTAAACATACTTTTAGGATTCAAATTTCAAAACAATTGTTTACTTAATGAATTTTGTTAACCCTAAACACACCAAAATTAACTTCATTAACTCAAGTAATATTCGAATTTCTACGCATTCGGGTTTTTGTCTATGCATAATAATTTTTTTATAATTACCTTAAAAATGAAAACATTTGATTTGTTTTTCCCAAAATGATCTCTAATTACCATTAAAACACCCTTTTTGTTTACCATAAAACGCGCGTTTTTTTTTATTAAATCTATTAATTGCAATCACCGTTTTCTTTTCTTTTAATTGAAATATTTGAACTACATTAATTGCAATCACACAAAATTAAATTTTAAAACAGACAACTAAATTGCATAAAAAAAATAGAAAAATTATTTATACATAAGAGTAATAAATAGATTATTTTCCTATTCTTGTAATTAGTTTGTAAGGTAAACACAGTTCAAATAAACATATATTTATTTCTTTAAAAATCAATCTTTCTATATTTTTATTTAAATTAAATTAAACCTACATTCATAGATGAAACATTCATTTTATTGATGTAAAAGTTTTTTTTTTTTGAATCAAAACTTTTCTTATATTTCACAAAACATAAGCTGCTTTTATTTGCACCTATTACAATTAGTATTCTCTCTCCTATTAATTTCAGTTGATTAAGTTTCAAAATGGGCTAAATGAATGTAATGATAAGTAGAACAATTACTTCCTATAAACGTAATATTTAGATGTTAAATTCACATTTATTTTGCAATACTTCAATTAAATTAATAAATATTGCTCTCTATACTTAAATCTATATTAACAAAACGTTAGCTTTGGATTGGTAGAATTTGATTTACCGAAGTTTACTTACATAATACAAACTATATTAATTTGCCACCTATTAGTTCTTAATTATATTTTTAAGTTCGTTACCTATCCACCTTGATTAAAATTCCATCTATAAAGCAAATTTAGTTAGCCTTAACATTACTATACTAAATCTACAATCAGTTTCAATTAATATAGAATTATATCTTAAATACTTACCATTTATTTATAAATTAGGTTACCTTCCAATAAATTTTATTCCTAAGTATTTGATTGGATTGCCATCTTTACTATGTCTATTATTAATTAGCTTCAAATTCTGCAATTTCACTTCTTAAATCCACCCTTTGCTATATTATAAATAAAATTTACATTGGTTACATTTCACATAAATGTATCATTTATTTACATTTATTACAAACTTATTTCCAATTCCAACTAAAAATGTAAATAAATGAATAGGCAACCTACCATAAACATTACCGTTACCTTTTTGTCACATACAAAATCTTTTATTACAAAATCAATTTTTGCATATATTTTCATACTACAAATTCAATTTACTTATGTTCAAATTGTAGCCAAACCTGACTTTTAAATTATTTTATACAAAATTGGGATTTCATTAAGTTTATTAATTATTACCCTTAATTGGCATTTATCACCTTGTATTCTCGTTATCATTTCATAGATATGATTCCCAATTCCTTATTATTGACTTAAATTGGCATTACTAACATTGCATTAAACGTTGTTACTTAAATCTCTACCCAATAGTAACTAATACTCTAAATAAATACGCTTACTCCTTTCGTTATTTATTAATTATCACAAGAAACGTTTAATCATTTCAACAACATTGTAATTTCAAATTACCTACATTGATTGTATACGTTTTCCATTATTATCATTTATTAGAATTCTATTCAACTTTCCATCTTATGCATATAGTTAACCTTTCTATTGATTTTTCCTTCAAAATTTTCAGTTACTTCTTAACTTACAAAAAGGCAATGATTAATTACATTTAATCGCTATAAATTAAATGCATTGGTAACGAACAATATCTGTCACCATTATACAATTTATAACATTTGTAATTTATTCTCTACAACAATTATTACCTATCAATATTATTTCGCCCATAAATACAAACTTGCAATTATTCTTATTATCATATTCCATTTACTGTTAACAATGTTTATTACATTATATTAGTTTAATATTTTCCTCAAATTCCTCATATTGAACTCATATATAGGTAAAAAAAATTTCACTTAAAATCATTTGAATTAACTTCGAATTACTATAAGTAGGTTTTTAATTTATTTTTCTTCTAAATTTAATTACAACTTATTAACTTAACCAAATTAAATCCATAAAATCTACGGGTCATTACACTCTCCCCCACTCAAAACTTTTCGTCCCCGAAAAGGAAAAGAAGGGAAAACGAAGAACTAAGAAATCAATATACCTCATTCACACATTAACTTTATAAACAATTGAATTTATAAAATTAATTAATTTAGATAAAATATATCAATTTATAACCATAAAAAAAATTATATCTAAATTACTAAAGTTTGGAAAACCATTTCAAAATACTTCTAAGTTCAAAATTTACGAAAAACTTTTGGCAGAGTCTCCTTTGAACGGAGAGACTCGGGAGAAAATATAATATCAAAATATAACAATTATATTACATATTTTATCCAAAATATTATATCTCAACCCGGGAAAATATATAAAATAGCGCTATAAATCGTAATCTGAAGCGTACCTATTTGTCGGGAAATTTATGCTTAAGTTATGGAACCAAAAGCAGTAGCAATTGCTTCCATAACCTGCATTTCACTTATAAACATCCAAAGGTTTAACAATTTCTATAAAGCGAAATATTTTCATGGTTTCAACTACTAACAACACCAAATATACAATCATAAATTTCAACAAACAGCATACACAACAAAACAACCATTCGATCAAACAAGCAAATAGTTGTTCGGGTTCAAAACTTGAAATGGTACGGAATGAAAAATAACTATCCAGTGCATCATTTACTCAACAGTGTTAGATGGGACAGAATAGCTTATTTATTCATCCTACAACTTCAAATTTCCTTACCCAGCCAAGCATAAAGCAAACAATATCAATTTAAACCAACAAATCAATTTAACCTATAAAAATTCATTACATACTTTTGTTGTTTGATTTCCTTTCTTTTATACAAACCGCATAAATTTTCCTTTTTATAGTTTACATTTATTTCTAACAACTTCAAATTTTATTTTCTCGTCAGTGGTTGTATCCTTGATTTTTACTTATTACTTACAATTTATTCACTTTTATTATTTATTTATTCCGGTCATGTAAGTTTCTTTTATATGTATTGTATTTAATACACTTCTAAATTTCAATCTTTTATTCCATGCTTACAATTCTATTACTTATTTATAGTAACCCTTTTTAATTCCCTTAAATTCTTAACCCTAAAATATCCATTCTTATAAGTAAAGGAATTTACAAATTCTTTAACTAGGGTTTGCAGTCATTTATTTATATTACCTACTTTCCATTATATTTAGCTAGTAGTATTTAATTCATACTTAAGTTAATAACCCTACACATCAATCCTTATTTATTAAAGAATTTCATTTTATTCACTTAAGTTTAAAATCACCTATTTATAATACTTACCTTTAATTTTGGTAAAATTTCAATTATAACTTAAGTTTATACCATTAAATTCTTATTTATAATAGCAATTCATTGAATACTTCATTATTTCCAAAATTTCTACTTGTATAATATTCTATTCCAATCACTTATTTAACATTTCAACTTTTAATATTTGGTAAGTTATATATGTTAAAGAAAATGCAAAAGAGATTATACAAGTTTTATCTCATCCTTTAATTATGTTCATCGTTCAATAAATCTTTACCTTTTCTTATAAGTTAAAATTTTAACTTCCTTTATAACTTAGCATTAAAGTCTCTTATTCTATTTAGGTTTCAATTCTTAATTAAATTCTGTTTCACTACCATAAATGAAACAATTAATTAATGGAAATTTTAGAAGTAAATACTGGGTTAAATTTCAATAGATAAATATACCTTTATAACTTATATACCTCTAATTATAATTAAAACAATTAAACCTTTAGTTATTTTCAAAACAAATCTGCAGTAGAATTCACTACAGTAGCCTCTCCCCTTCGAAACTCGAAAATGAAAGTCGATGATGCGGCCGCCATCACCGAAATTATTTTCCAGCGACAGAGAGGAAAGTACAAAAATTATTTTCTCCAAAATCTTCTTTAAAACCATTCTTCCGAATTATACTAAATATTTATATAAGAAAATACTTATAAAAAAAATTATTATATTTCATAAATCCTTTGAAAGCAAATTTTCAAAAATCCCGGACTGAAGTTCCAAAATTTCCAAATTTCATTGATTCTAATTTCAATCTTATTTTTCCTATTATTTATAAATTTTATTCCTAACAACCAATCTATTGCAACCAAATATAGATATCATTTGAAAATTTTATTTTATATATAGAAAATATAATAGGCAAAGTTATTTCACCTATATTAAAACAATATTATGTCGGTCTGTCCTATTAAGTGTTTAGAAATCCCTATTGATGTCATAGCGTCTCATGCACCAACCAGAATTTATAAATACAAAACGGAACAGATTAACACAATATCAAAATCTTTTTATAACACTAACAAATACGCTCTCTCATATATATACACTCAGCGACTACCATAGGGTATTACTACCCTATTAACAAAGAGTCAAACCCCACAAAGCTAAGGTTTATCGCTAAAACCAAAGCTCTGATACCAACTGTAACATCTCGCCTTTTCGCACACTTTAAACCGCGACACGTGCCAATTCAAAGCATACGCAAGGGCGGATTGTTATGGGGTAAATAAAAAAAACAGAGAAGAAATAAAACAAAATAGAATCTCACAGCGGAAGGATAAAATATAATAATCAATATATAGTTCATGATAACTGTTTACAAAATATTTATTTTACTTATACAATGAATATCAGAGTTACACATACCAATACAATCAATGCAGCGGAAATTTAGAGTGTGGTGCAATACTATAAATAATATAATACAGATTCTTCGTCTTCGTCCTCCAAAGCTAAAATCTTCGATCCTGAAACGCTCGGACTGACCCGAGCGAATTTGAAAAGACAAAAACACTCGAGTCAGACTAAAAGATCTTATGTGAGTTAAATTAACAGAAATAAATATGAGTACAGTAACTCAAGAGATGTTCGGGATTTACATCTCTTAAGGATCCGTTAAACTATTTACTATGTAGTATATTGCGCTATTATAATAGTGTCTATTTATAAAATAAACTTACTTTTTAATAGCGTTAAGGGGTTACCCATATAGCCCTTAACACAAATAATGCCAATAGTCTATACAGTACCGTAATACCTCCTGATCGGGAAGCTACCAGAGGATACTCCATAGGTACGACACAAATAGAAACTCGTAGTAAAGGCTCGGTATGGTAGGTGACACGGCACAACTAGGCAATGCCAGGGTAGATATACCAATTGCTATCCAGGCTGGTGGAAACGCATAGCCGCAGTTACCGCCCACCTCGGACTAACTCCCCAAAATCAAAATATAGAAGTGGCCACTGAACCAATCCAAAATCAAAGTATAATATCGAAGAGGAGGGTCCGATCAGAGGAATGACCTCATTGGCCTGAGAATCGCTCCTGTTTTAGCCACCTTATGCCAACTCACGGGAGTCGGGTCCACGTATTTACCTTACAGGAAACGTCGCCACCACCTACTTCATTCTGGAATCTCCACCGCGTACACGGTTAGTCAAAGTGGTTTTCGGTATCGACAGAGAGTATGTCCATATCCGATCCCGGTCTCTTTGCCAACCCATCGTTATTATAACACCGTGGTCATTTAAAAATAGGTTATACTTTAAAAATCAGAATAAACATTCCATTTCATAACCATGAATACGATATCATTTCAAAACCCAAAACCATATTTTATCACTTATCCCAAATATAATTCTTTTCCAAAATCATAATGCTTTAACTTCATAACGTCTGAAAATCAAATATTTCAAAGCATAATATTTTGAAAATCATAATTTAAAACCATAACTTCTAAAAACTTGAATGGTTTGGACATTCAACGGTGTATGAATTAAATGGTTTAACTTAAATGTTACTTTGTAAAGAAAATAGTTCTCATGGCTTTACAAATACATTTCTTTATTAAAGTCTAAACCAAAATTTATATTATCTCTCTCAAGTTGCAAAACCACTTCAATTTATTTATATATACCTATATCCATTTTGAGTATCAATATTTCAAACTAAAGTCGGATTTTATGCTTTCAACAAATCAATTGTTCTATTAATTAGTCTTGAATATTCATATAAAATCCATAAATAATAAGACTTCAATTTCTAGTAATAAAATATATATATTTTTCCCAATTCAAATTATACTAGAATATTCATTTCAATTTATTTTGGGAAAAATCCAATTATAAATATCATATCTTAAAATTTCCAAACTTAGCATTTAAACATATGATATAAATTATTAAACTCCATTTTCTTAGTTTTCTTCCATTTTTAATAAAGATTTTTATACACCTTTTAATTTCAAAATTTTCAACTTCATATGTATATATATATGGAAGAAAAATATTTATACAATATAAAATTTAAGATTATTATAAACCGTATTCCATCCAAACCATAGAAATCACATAAAAATAGTTATATATAGACCGCGGTGCCTGTATAAAATTTTCTATCCTATGGTCAAGTGATACGGATATTTATCATTTCAATCCGCAATTTAAAAGATATAAAAATTTGCGGTTATATATCATTTCAAACCACAATCCCGAATGAAATGAAATATGCATGATAATTTGCAATTTAATGATATCCAATAAAATTCCATTCATCAACATCATCAATAATCCAAATCGCAATCATCAATCAATATCAATCAATAACAATATTATTTTTGGTACTACATAACAGGTAATACAGGCAATTTTATTCAAATTAAATTTAACAGCTATTAATCTACAGTCTATATTCAGAAATAAATTATATAACTGTTAACTAGCAGTTCATATACAAACAAATAAATTTTAACTGTAAATTTATACGCAATAAATGAATTAAATTAACAGTTAAATTTAATAAATGCATTTCAACAAATATGAGTGAAATAAACATGCCAAATACTCATAAATAAATTTCTATTCATTTCTAAAATTAATTTAACAAACATAAAAGCTTCTAGTAGTTGTGAGTGGGTTAAAACACTCACCTTTTGAATTTAAATCGAGTTCAAATCCGATTTAAACCCAAAAATTCGACTATCTCCAAATCTGTCCAAACCAGTGTCAAAAGATCTGGAATTTAATTTCGATCCTAACAAAATAAATTGCGTGAAACGGAGTCTGTATGTACGAGTTATGATTATTAGAACTAATTGAAATCAAAATTAACAAAAATAAATTAAACAAAAATAAAATACCGTGCCACATGCACTCTTCCCTCGTGAAAAACGCGTATGCTTCTTCTTGATTGCTAACTTTGTTCCGTAATTTTTCTTTTATTTCGATTTACTTTAATTTTCCTCCTTATTATATGAATGTATGCATTTTTAAAAGGTTTGGAAAAAAAAAGATTTGAAAAAGAAGAATTGAAAAAAAAAATGATTAAAATAAAAACTGAAAATGGAAGAGAAAATCTAGATTTGAAAAGAAAGAAGAAGGTTTGAAATAGAAGAAAATTTGAAAAAAAAAGTATATTTGAAGAGGAAGGAAAAATTAAAATCAGAGATAATAAGGAGATTTGAAGGAAAAAAAGGAAAAAAAGAAGAAGATTATAATGGAGGCTGTGGTTTCATTTGCGTCATATCTTATTTATAAGGTTAGAGTTAGGTTTAGGATCAAAGAGATTTGGAAAGAGAGACCGCTATTAATTAGAAATAAATGAAATGCCGTTTCAGAAAATGAAGTTGGAAAATGAATGGAAAGAAATAAAGTAAATATGAACAAACTTGGTTTTGAAATATAGTAAATATGAACAACCTTTTTAAAAGTAGAAGGTATTAAAAAGAGGTAATTATTTATTAGAAAGGGAATGAATGGACTAACTCTATACTGTAAACATACTTTTAGGATTCAAATTTCAAAACAATTGTTTACTTAATGAATTTTGTTAACCCTAAACACACCAAAATTAACTTCATTAACTCAAGTAATATTCGAATTTCTACGCATTCGGGTTTTTGTCTATGCATAATAATTTTTTTATAATTACCTTAAAAATGAAAACATTTGATTTGTTTTTCCCAAAATGATCTCTAATTACCATTAAAACACCCTTTTTGTTTACCATAAAACGCGCGTTTTTTTTATATTAAATCTATTAATTGCAATCACCGTTTTCTTTTCTTTTAATTGAAATATTTGAACTACATTAATTGCAATCACACAAAATTAAATTTTAAAACAGACAACTAAATTGCATAAAAAAAAATAGAAAAATTATTTATACATAAGAGTAATAAATAGATTATTTTCCTATTCTTGTAATTAGTTTGTAAGCTAAACACAGTTCAAATAAACATATATTTCTTTCTTTAAAAATCAATCTTTCTATATTTTTATTTAAATTAAATTAAACCTACATTCATAGATGAAACATTCATTTTATTGATGTAAATGTTTTTTCTTTTTTGAATCAAAACTTTTCTTATATTTCACAAAACATAAGCTGCTTTTATTTGCACCTATTACAATTAGTATTCTCTCTCCTATTAATTTCAGTTGATTAAGTTTCAAAATGGGCTAAATGAATGTAATGATAAGTAGAACAATTACTTCCTATAAACATAATATTTAGATGTTAAATTCTCATTTATTTTGCAATGCTTCAATTAGATTAATAAATATTGCTCTCTATACTTAAATCTATATTAACAAAACGTTAGCTTTGGATTGGTAGAATTTGATTTACCGAAGTTTACTTACATAATACAAACTATATTAATTTGCCACCTATTAGTTCTTAATTATATTTTTAAGTTCGTTACCTATCCACCTTGATTAAAATTCCATCTATAAAGCAAATTTAGTTAGCCTTAACATTACTATACTAAATCTACAATCAGTTTCAATTAATATAGAATTATATCTTAAATACTTACCATTTATTTATAAATTAGGTTACCTTCCAATAAATTTTATTCCTAAGTATTTGATTGGATTGCCATCTTTACTATGTCTATTATTAATTAGCTTCAAATTCTGCAATTTCACTTCTTAAATCCACCCTTTGCTATATTATAAATAAAATTTACATTGGTTACATTTCACATAAATGTATCATTTATTTACATTTATTACAAACTTATTTCCAATTCCAACTAAAAATGTAAATAAATGAATAGGCAACCTACCATAAACATTACTGTTACCTTTTTGTCACATACAAAATCTTTTATTACAAAATCAATTTTTGCATATATTTTCATACTACAAATTCAATTTACTTATGTTCAAATTGTAGCCAAACCTGACTTTTAAATTATTTTATACAAAATTGGGATTTCATTAAGTTTATTAATTATTACCCTTAATTGGCATTTATCACCTTGTATTCTCGTTATCATTTCATAGATATGATTCCCAATTCCTTATTATTGACTTAAATTGGCATTACTAACATTGCATTAAACGTTGTTACTTAAATCTCTACCCAATAGTAACTAATACTCTAAATAAATACGCTTACTCCTTTCATTATTTATTAATTATCACAAGAAACGTTTAATCATTTCAACAACATTGTAATTTCAAATTACCTACATTGATTGTATACGTTTTCCATTATTATCATTTATTAGAATTCTATTCAACTTTCCATCTTATGCATATAGTTAACCTTTCTATTGATTTTTCCTTCAAAATTTTCAGTTACTTCTTAACTTACAAAAAGGCAATGATTAATTACATTTAATCGCTATAAATTAAATGCATTGGTAACGAACAATATCTGTCACCATTATACAATTTATAACATTTGTAATTTATTCTCTACAACAATTATTACCTATCAATATTATTTCGCCCATAAATACAAACTTGCAATTGTTCTTATTATCATATTCCATTTACTGTTAACAATGTTTATTACATTATATTAGTTTAATATTTTCCTCAAATTCCTCATATTGAACTCATATATAGGTAAAATTATTTTCACTTAAAATCATTTGAATTAACTTCGAATTACTATAAGTAGGTTTTTAATTTATTTTTCTTCTAAATTTAATTACAACTTATTAATTTAACCAAATTAAATCCATAAAATCTACGGGTCATTACACTATCAATCAGATTGCTTTTGTTTTTGGTAACCCAAGTGATACGGTCTCTCAATTCTTCCATAGAAAAATGGTAATTCCTAAAAATATAAGTAGAAACAAATTCATTCTTGATGCTAGTGGACAATTATATCAGCATCAGATAGCATTGCTCCTAAAGCCTTAAATTTTTTTCTCAAAATTTCAACTCAGAAAGCATCAATGTCAATTTTCAAACATAGTTGAAAATTATTTCTGATAATGTCGAGGATTATTTGGACAACCCATTTCAACTAGAAGAGGTAAAAAATATTGTAGTTTGGATTGATGATAATGGTGGCCTAGGTCCAGATGGAATTAGTGCCAACTTCTTTAAATTCCATTGGGAGAAATTAAATATGAAGTGTGGAATTATATGATTGGGATTCAGGAATCAAGTAAAATAATTAAAGAAGTTAATTATACTTCTATTTTCCTTGTCCTTAAGAAACCTGACCTATCATCCATTGTTGACAATGGACACATCTCACTTTATAATGTCTCATAAAAGATTTTGGGAAATTTATTATGTAATAGGATGAAAGGCTTCTTATACAAATTAATCTCTATAAATCAAAATGTCTTCATCCTGAGAAGACTAAATATTGAAAATTCTATTTTGGCTTATAAAATGTTTAGATTCTTTTATTACTAGAATTCAAACATTTTTTTGTCTGAAAACTGACTTATATAAAGTATACGACAAAATAAACCGAGGCTTTATTCATAATATGCTAAATAAAATGGGATTTTCACAAAAATTCTAGATTTTATTTTTTTAGTTCATCTCAACCCTTATACTTTCTATTTTAATTAGTTGATTCCCTTATGGACATTTTGGAAGTAATAAAGGGCTAAGACATATGGATCCCTTATCCCCTTGCTTGTTTTCAATTGCCAGGGAATATCTCTTTATTCTACTATATCTTGAACATGTAAAAGGGAATTTATTGCCAATTCACCAAACTGAGCCTGTTACTAATAATCTCTCACATGTTAATGATATATTGATTATCTCTAAGGCAACCATTGAAAATGATCACACAAAAAAAATCCATGCAATTTTGGGAGAACAATATTGGGCTTTCAATGAATGAACAGAAATCTAGCCTATTTTTTTGCGAAGGGGCAAGATGCAAAATGCTATTACTGAAAATTTTAAAGTGCATATAGATGCCTTGCTTATTATATACCTGGGTATTCCTTTATCACATAGGAAGTCGAAATAAGAGATTTTAGACCTCTTATGGATAAAATAAATAAGAAATTCAACTACTGGACAAACATAGAATTAAAAGTGGTAGAGTTGAACTAAAAAAGGCAATTATCTACCCAATGATTAACTTTTAAATTTGATTTTATCAGTTCCCAACAAATATCATTAACAAGCTAAACTCTATTTTCTCTATTTTTTTGGAAATCAGAATCCTATAGAATGTCATAAGAGTCAGTCTGCAAACAAAAATTTAAAGATGGTCTTCATATTAGGAAATTGATGGGTATGGCCAAAGCAAGAGCAATAAAACTAGTTTGGATATTCCTATAAGGAGACACCCTCTTGGCTACTAAAAATATTGTGTCAATAAGAATTTTTAGGTCATATTGTTGGATATAATGCTTCTAACACGTGGAAATACTTCTAAAGTAAAGGCAATGGTGTAAAGGATTGATTAACAAAAGAATTTTCAATGCTAAAGATGCCAACTTGTGGTTCGATCCTTGTGTAACAACCTGGAATTTTGAACACTTCATATTTAAATATCTAAACTACTTAAATATTTGATTGTTGGATTAAATATAAATAAATTAATTTAATAACCTAACCAACACCTTTTTACATCATAATATATGATAGGAAACTTATTTTGAATTTTTAAAATATTCTTTAAAAACGTGATGAAAAATCGATTTAAAAATAAACAGATTTTTATTCAATATAAGTTGTTCTCACTCTTATGCACTCGTCTAATGATCAAATGAACACGTTAAAAAATTATTAACACACTTTGATTTATAAAGAAAATAATATGTTCTAGAAGTTTATAATGGATAAAAGATATTAACATGTCATGGATATTAAAGGAATTAACTGAAAGGGAGAGGTATAAAGGAGAAGTGATGGACATGTGTGGAGGTATGGCTTCCATGACATGGGAAATGGATGAGAAAAAGCTTATGTGACACCATCTTGAGCCTATATAAGAAAAGGCATACCCATAATAATAAATCACAAATTCACAATGTTAACCGCATGCTCCTTTAATGTCTTCTTCTTCTCCAAATTTCCCAATAATTTTTTTTTGCAAATTAACTCCAAATCTTCTCAAACATCACCGCAAGCATTAGGATATTATTACAACACTTTCTACCTAGTTATATTTGGAGGAAGCAAAGCCATGCCCCCTCAAGAGATGGCCATGAGCATTTATGGTGTTTGGAGGGGCAAAAAGCAAGTTTAAAGGAGGAAGGGAAGGTATTTGCAAGGTGATGGTAGAAAGTGTTTTTGAGTTTGGTTGTGCTTGAGCATGTGTTTGGCTTAGATCTAAGTATGTTATCTCGCTATCTTGTTTGTATATATTATGTATATATACGTTATGTGTAAATATAAAGTTAAAGTGACATCAACTAATTAAATGTAAATTTTTTGGACCCATCCTACTTTTGAAAGCAAATGAGAACTTTATACTATATAACATCACTCTTATTAACTTCCTAAACATGTGGTTTGGTCTTTGAATTGATATTTTAATGGTTGAAATATGTTTGAAAGTGTTTGAAGCGAGAATAACCGCTATAATTGCACTTCGATATCCCTTAACTTTAACCTGTGTAATTGAAGTTTAATGAACTTAACTTGGAATAACTTCATTAGTTGTTCTCTATAAGTAATTTTGTGTATTGGACAATAAATTAATAGTTTGAGAATTTATAGAAATTGTGAACCGATTTTGTGAAATTTAGAACAAAAAGGTTGGTTATAAATATACTATACAAACATACTTGCTTTTAGGAAATTTTTCGATTAAATTGGAAGATATACTGAGAGGTCTCTTTCCATGGTTTTTATGTGCCCTAAGGGTAGTACTTAATGTAAAAATTTGAAGCCTTAAGTCATTAGCTAAAGTAGTTAAAACTAGTCACAAATATCATGCTTTTCAATGTTGTTCTTTAACAAAGACTTTTAATGTCATTTATAAATGCTGAAAGTGAACCTAAGCGGTGAAAATCCAAAACGAGAAAAAGTGTTAGGCCTAGGGTTCTATTTATAGGTGTGGAAGTGGATCTCAGATCGTTGGATTTGGGGATTGAATTGGATGCAACCACGTCATAGGCTGAATAACAGCCATCAGATGTAAGAATGGAGGGACCGGATTGGTTTGAAGAATGCAAAACATGCCAGTCTGTTAAGAAAATCACACCATTCACTACAACAAAACAGCTATATTACAACTTTTTATTTACAACTGGCATAAGCGGACAGTTGTAATATGCATTTGTAACAACTTTGTATTTTTGGCAGTTGTAATATACATTTGGAACAACTGCCCTTTCGGTACCAGTTGTTATATTTGTTTGTAACCACTGTGATTCGAAGTTGTTGAATAGTTGTAACAAGTCCGTGCAAAAAAAACGAGTGTCACGTGAAAATTAACGTTCCTCCAACATTTCTTTCCTTTCCGCCAAACTTTCTAATTAACTTATATTCCCGTGCAAAAGAATTCACTCCCAACATTCGGAAAGCCTAATCCAATCCCGCTCAACACTAGCAGCTCGCCAACGAAAGGTAAACCCCGCAGCGCCCTCGCCGTCGTCGCCATCGTCACATCAGAACCCCGTTGTGCCCGCTGCTGTCACCATCGACGAAGCTAGATCGTGCTCACCTCTGTTGCTGATTGCAAACCCTAACCGTAATCGCCGTCGCCTCCGTTGCCGCTTATATAGGTATTTTCGTTTATTTCTAATTTTTAAACTGCAAATAATTAATTATATTATTTTGATTTGGTTTTGATTTTGATCGGTTTGGTTGTTGTTCGATTCTGATTCCGTTAACCATTCATTACTGCTAGTGTTTTCCATATACTTCATAATAATTTGATAACAATTTGGTGAGCCTTATTAATATTTATTACCTCAGATACTAATTCTCGTTGCAGTTGTGGAAAAACTGTTGCTTTAATTACTGCGTTCAGCAAGTAATTTGGTCAGATTTGTGATTTTATTGTTGCAATTGGGAAAAAGTTGTTGCTTTAATTACTGCATTCATCGAGTAATTTGGTTAGTTGAGTGATTTTATTGTGCGATGTTTCTTTAATTACAGGTAGAGATAACTTGCATTCACACTTGATTTAGTTTGCTTACTGCCATTCATACTTAAATGCATGTTAAATGCATTACGAATAAGCAATAACAATTTATTTATTTGCTTATTCTACTGTTAAGAATTGAATGGCCACATTTGTATTTTTCTATTTACTGTTAAATATATTGTACTTGTCGAGAATCATAAAGATATGTTCAGTTGATGGTTTTAAAATTTTATAAAAGAAAATTGGTAGGGACGTAGAGCTTATTTTTTTACTTACAAGGATGGTGAATGAAATATTTGTTTGTTGGAGGATGTAGCAAAGCAGTGAGGTATGTGGAAGCGAGGCAATGCAGTTGCAATTGTTGTCTTTGCTGAAATGGTTAGTTTGGTGATGAAGTGGTGGATGGTAATGAAGCAAATGATGGGGTATTCCGGTTGTTGTTTGAAGGTTGCAGTAAGATGGTGAAGGTCGGAGGTTTGATGTTGATGTGTGCAGTTGCAGTGGGTGGAAGGGCAGCGTGAAGTGGAGCAGTTGCTGTGGTGATAGGTAGAAGATGGTGATGTTGTTAGTGGAGTTGCAGTGCAGAGGAGGATGTAGGGAAGGGTATAGGTTGCTGAGGCAGTGGGTGTGTGCACTAAAATGCATGGTGAAGTGCAACAGAAATGCATTATTTTTTATGTGCATAGTGACGCAGAGGGGACGATTGATGAAGTAGTGGTGCAGAAGTGTGCAGGCGGAGTGAGGCTGTAATTGGAGTGATATGGTGGCTGTGATGAAGTTTCTGTTGTTGTGTTATGCAGTGGGATAGAAATTCAAAGGTGGTGAAGGCACTGGAAGTTTGTATGTATGACAGATTGTTTTAGAGGAGGAGTGATGTTTTTGTGGCAGTGGAAGTTTGACGTAAGCAGAGAGGAAGGTGGAGGATGGTTCGAATGTGTGAAGTTTCAGGCAATGGTAGGGTAGGTTTATTTTTAGAAAACTGCCGTGGGATGGTTCATGTTGTGTTGATGGTATGGCATAGGTTGGTTGAAGTGCACAGAGTTATGCAGCCGTTTTATCTTGAAGAAATGCAGAGTAATTATAAGTCCACGCTCAATTCAACCGAGCAACAAACTTAAAATACTGCAATTAAGCCAAAGGTCATTCAGATTGTAGATCAAAATGCTCAGTATTGGATCACCAAAACTGAGTGTGAAAGTAAAAGAAAAAACACTTTTCTTTTTGAGACATGAATAAATGTTACCAAGACCTACTTGCAAAAGAGTAATTGAAAATTTAGAATTTTCAAAACAAAGCTTATCAGGTGTTGTATCACATCTTCTTGAATTTTGGAGGTTTCTCATGTTATTTTCATATTATTTCAAAAGATAACTGTCCACATATAACAATAGCATTTTCTTCACTGCGTGTATGTGAGTTTCAACCTACAAATGCTTTGTTTTTGCTAGTATTATCAAAATTACATATGTTTGGTTGCTTTATTTACCGCTCCACTTACAGCTGCATGAATTATACTTTTAACAGTCATAGCATTTACATTTACAATAATAACGTCAGAGTTAGAAATAATAATGGCATTTACTATATAAACATCAGAGTTAGAAAAAAGTACAACAATAACATTTTGTGGTCGGTGTTTTAACGTTTACTTCATGTCAGATTATGTATTTAGTAAACAATAACATTGTAATTACTGTAATCTTTTATGGTAATAATGTGGTGTTTGTTTGTGTCGTTCCATTAGGTTCACGCAATAGAGGCATTTTATCAAAATGGACAAAACATTGGTCAACCTGCCAAGGTTTCATTATTTTGATTATTACTTTCATAGTTATGAGCATTTTGGAATGAGTATTAATTCGTTTATTGTTTCGTAGAATGACAGAAGAATATAAGCAAGCGGTTCGAAATTTTGTATATAGGCATGCTGAAAGCAAAGGAAATCCAAAAAAAATTATACGCCCTTGCTGTAAATGTAGGAATCTAATATGGCAAACATCAAGGAATGTTGTGTCACACTTGATTTGTTTTGGAATTGATCCAACTTATGATGTATGGATTTTTCATGAAGAAAAATGCCCTTCGCAAAATAAAAGAGATGAACCGACAGATACATATAGAATGTATTTGGATGCACAAATCTATGATGAAGAGGTAGAAGCTAATGCTAATGAAAGACATGGGGAAGGTATTAAGGAAATGATGGAGAATGCTGAAATTCCTTTGTACCATGGTTGTGCAACCCACACAAAGTTATCTGCTACAATACTCCTTTACAAGCACAAAGCGCGAAATGGTATATCTGATACAGCATTTACAGAACTCCTTAAACTTCTCAAGGATATGTTGCCTAAAGAAAACACGCTTCCTGATTCGACATATGCAACAAAGAAATTGCTTCAATCATTTGGTTTAGGCTATAAGCAGATACATGCATGTGTAAATGATTGTTGTTTATTTAGAAAAGAGCTTGCACATAGTGATTTTTGTCCTAAATGTGGTAAGTCTAGTTGGAAATAAAACAAGACTAGTGAGGATGGGAAGCAAGCCAAAATACCTGTGAAGGTTTTGAGATACTTCCCATTGGTACCAAGATTGAAAAGGATGTTTACATCACCAGAAACATCAGAACAACTAAGATGGCATAGCAGCCGAAAGAGTGAAGATGGTAAATTGCGTCGCCCAGTAGATTCTTCTCAATGGGCTATGATTGATAGAATGTATCCTTCTTTTGCTTCCGATCCACGAAATTTAAGGCTTGGTCTTGCATCTGACGCCTTTAATCCTTTTGGTGATTGGAATTCTGCATATAGCTGTTGGCCAGTGTTTCTTGTTGCTTACAACTTTCCTCCATGGCTTTGTATGCACAAAGATAATATGATGCTATCTTTGTTAATTCCTGGACCACGACAGCTGGGGAATGATATTGATGTATATCTACAGCCACTTATTGAAGATTTGAAAAAATTATGGGATAAAGGGGTGAAGGTGTATGATGCTTATACTCGTAGTGAATTTAGATTAAATGCTATTTTGATGTGGACAATTAATGATTTTCGAGCTTATGGAAATTTAGCTGGTTGCACTGTAAAGGGTAAGAGAGCATGTCCTGTTTGTGGCATTAATACATGTTCCGTATGGCTACCATTTAGTAAGAAGTGTGCATACATGGGTCATAGACGATTTCTTGAACCTAACCACGAATATCGTCAATGGAAAAACTTATTTGATGGAACCGTAGAAAATAGACAAAAGCCTCAAATACAAACCGCTGTTCAAATCTTTGACGATGTTCAAGATATTATTAATGATTGGGGAAAAAAATCAAAAGATGAAGAAAAAGGTGAAAGGAAAAGGAATAGGTGTGAGATGAAAAAAAGATATAAGATGTGGAAAAAGAGGTCCATTTTTTTTGATTTGCCTTATTGGAAGGTAAAATTAAACTAGAAACAAGTTGTTTTTCATTTTCTATTTATGTTTGCTATGTAGTACGTTATTATTACTTAATGATATGTGTTTTTTCAATTTCTTAGGCACTCCCTTTACGGCATAATTTGGATGTGATGCATGTTGAAAAAAATATTGGTGAAAGTATTCTTGGTACATTGCTTGATATTAAAGGAAAATCGAAAGATGGCCTCAAATCACGACAAGATCTAGAAGCGATGGGCATTAGAAAAAAGTTGCACCCCATAGACATTGGAAATAAAGTATTTCTTCCAACCGCACCATGCACCTTAACAGATCAAAAAAAGGAGATCTTTTACAGTAGAATGAAGAATTTAAAAGTGCCAGATGGATATAGCTCAAATATTGGAAAATGTTTTGCAAAACAAGACAAGATCTCAAGTCTTAAGTCTCATGATTATCATGTTTTGATGCAACAACTGTTGTCTGTAGCATTAAGAGGACTTCTACCTATAGGGATAAGAAATGCACTACTACGACTATGTTCATTTTATAATGACATATGCCAAAGAGTGCTTGATAGAGATAAATTAGAATTATTGGAGTATCAAATTGCATTAACACTATGCGATCTAGAGAGGTTCTTCCCCCCTTCCTTTTTTGATATCATGATTCACTTGACAATACATTTAGGGAGGGAAGCAAGAATATGTGGACCTGTCCATTATCGATGGATGTATCCATTTGAGAGGTAAAATTTATGAAGAGCACTTAAAGTGGTTAGTAGTATATGCAGTTATGAAAGTAATTTGTTTATGCATTTTGGTTATAAGTATATGAAAATATTAACGGGGTATGTTAAAAATCAAGCACGGCCTGAAGGGTGCATTGCTGAGCGCTATTCTGCCGAAGAATGCATGAAATACTGCTCTAGATATATTAAAGATGCATTACAGATTGGAGAGAGGAAAAATCGAAATGAAGTGGAACAAAATGATTTTATACTCGAGGGGCGTCCTATTTCCAAAAGAAAACCTATGACAGTCGACGCGAAGGTGATTAATGCTGCTCATTGATATGTCTTGTTTAATACGGAAGAAGTAGAGCCGTATATAGAGTACGTATAAGTTCAACTCAACTATGATCTATAAAATAAATTAGATCTTTAATTACATTTATGTATGCAGAATGCACAAAGAGGAGCTAAGATGTTTGCATCCTCATCTTTTACGAGATGATTTGGAACTTTCAAAGTTGCATTCAGAGACTTTTAGTTATTGGTTCGAAAAAAAGGTTGAAAGTTATATTTAAAAAAAACTATTAACGATGAAAGGATTACATCATCATAAATCTTTATTTAATATATTATACTTGTCCAGGTTAAAGATGATAGACGTGTACCCAATGTTAGCAACATAATAAAATGGCTTTCATACGGACCTCGTTCGCAAATAATTTCTTATTCTGGCTATATTATTAATGGTCGACATTTTCGTACGAAAGACTTCGAGAAGGGTACACAAAATAGTGGTGTTTCC
This sequence comes from Allium cepa, assembly GCA_030765085.1. Classification (NCBI taxonomy): domain Eukaryota; kingdom Viridiplantae; phylum Streptophyta; class Magnoliopsida; order Asparagales; family Amaryllidaceae; genus Allium; species Allium cepa. Next base: position 746,739,390 of record CM060931.1, on the reverse strand, counting down.
ATTGAGTCAAGTACTGTTTGTATAAATGGGTCCATTGAGAAGGTAATACACTATGGGGTCTTGCGTGAGATTTTCTTATTGGATTATCGTCAATTTCAAGTTGCCTTGTTTAAGTGTGATTGGGAAAATATCTATCGTGGAGTTAAGGTTGAAGATGGATTTACATTAGTCAATTTACATCAGTTCCAAAATCAATTTGCAAGCGACCCTTTCATCTTAGCAACACAAGCCGTACAAGTCTTCTACTCTAGAGAAAGTAGTTCTTCAAATTGGTATGTTGTGTTGAGAGCACCCTCTAGAGGGTTTCATGAGTTGGAAAAATATGATGAGGATGAAGAGTCAACTAGTAAACCACTAGATGAGTCACTACTTGATCATATAGACGTAGATATTGGGGATGAAAGTTACATAAGGAAGGATTGTGATGGCATTTTGGTATGATATAAGCATACTTTATTGATTTCTTAATTTATGCATAATCGTTTAAGCATAAAACTCGATCGATAACTAATTTAGAGTGAACTTTGTTACTTTGTTACTTTCAACTTGCAAATTTAGAGCACCCTCTTAATTTAGTGTGATGTTCTAATTCTTTGTAAATTATTATGTTTTTTTATAGGTCGATCACTTAGTAGAAGAAGAGTGAACTTGTAGTATCAATAGGGAAGAGGGAGCAACATGACGGAGAGGTATTCAAAATATCTTATTTTATAGTACAAAATAATGATTGTAGGATACATTTCATGCTACTTCCATAATGTTTCTATGAAAAATTGATCTGTTAAAAGTTTCCATTTGAATTGGCTAACATTTGAAACTTTAAAAGTTATTCAACCCTCTTCTTTGACGGAAATTCCCTTAACCATGTCACATATTGAAAAAATGTTGGACGGAGTAATATACGAGCCTATTACTCATACATGACGAACAAAGAACCATTTTTGGAACGATAATCAGATTGTTTACACCTTATTCCCCCCGCATGAGGAGAGTTAATAATTCTGTTTAATATTTTTTATACATTCTTATATAGCTGTAGAATTTGGTTTTCAAGTTTACTTTGATACCATGGTCAACGATCAATAGATATTATGATTGCATTACAAGTTTATGGACATTAAGACTATCATTGAAACTATCATAATTTTTGTTGAAGAGGAAGCAACTATGGTTATTTAATTACGTTGTTACATTTTCATTTTTCTTACAAAAATTAATTTTCAATATGGTGATGTTTATGTAATAGATAGTAATTTAAACCGTGCACATAGCATTACATTTATTTATTTCTATACAGTGGAAATACGGTGGCAGTTCAGGATTAACCATTTGATTTTAGTTTGTCTGTGCGTGTATCTATAATTTTGTTTGTTGTTAGCTATAGTAAGATGTACTATAGTCCTGTTTCAATTTTTTTATTTAACAGGTTGCTGAATTTAAGGTTGTTGAAAACAGCATCTTAGTTGAATCTCCTGCTTTATAAAACTTTACAAATATGTACCTAACATTGGATGTGACATGAATTTTAACAGATCAATTTTGAATATGTATCCTACAATCATATGAAACTTTACAAATATGTACCTAACATTTGAAACTTTAAATTCAAGGACCGAATTGGCTGCTTTGCTGCAATTTAAATTCATGGATCGATGCATTGTTATAAATCCTTTTTACTTTCGAAGTTTTTATTCATTATTAACTGCACATTCTGTACTATCATATGACGCTTAAGTTAGCATGTATTTCACTGACTTCAATTTTGATGTTTCAGAGCTCAAAGACAGCGATCAAACGAGCAATGAGGCAAAATCTTGCTGCACTTGCAGCTTTTCGTGCTGCTGAAGAGAGGGCTGGTGGTGTTAGAATCAACGAAATCCCAGGTGACCATCTTGATGTTGCTAATTCGCTTCGGGATTTAAATTGTGCTGTAAGAAGATCTCCCCGAAAGCATACTGAACACCCAATACGGCCCCCACGTCCACCTGGAAGCAACCCTGGCCATACTACAAATCCGATACAGTCCCCTCCTCCACCCACTAGCAGCCCTGTCCATACTACAAACCCGATACAGCCTCCTTCTCCACCCACTAGCAGCCCTGTCCATACTACAAACTCGATACAACCCCCTCCTCCACCCGCAAGCAACCCTGGCCATACTACAAATCCGATACAGTCCCCTCCTCCACCCACTAGCCGCCCTGGCCATACTACAAACCCGATACAGCCTCCTCCTCTACCCGCAAGCAACCCTATACATACTTCAACCCCCTCAGATGTCACTCCAAGCCAGCTTCCATCGGATTCTAGTGAAGGTTGTAAATTGAAGAAACCTAGAAAAAAAAGAGGGAGGACAATATTGAAATCATTTGCTATGTTACCGAGTGAGAAGCCAGAATTAGAGTTTAATGAACGAGGACAAGCCATAGGTCCCAATTCCAAGCATTTGTCATCATATATTGGTGTTCTAGCAAGGGAGATGGTGCCAATGACCATTAGCGAATGGAAGAAAGTCGAGGATGAATTGAGGGATGATCTATGGACTTGTATTCAGGTAATTGGTTTCATCGTTAGTATTTATTGTAATTGGCGTTCTGTTTCTTGGTAATTCATGCAAGTTGTTGTCATGAACTGTTTCTTGGTATTTAATGTCGGTAATTGGCTGTCATCCAAAATTTGTGCCATAAGCTGTAATTGGCTGTCATCCAAAATTTGTAGCTCGCAATAATGTCGGTAACAAATTAACTTACTAAGCTATGGTTAACCTCCACGAATTTATTTTTTAAACTTGCTACTTTTGCCTGCCTTTGTTATCTTTACCTCAGTTCTTTGGATTTTGATTGATGTACAATGCCCAACACAACAACAAAGTGGAGGTGGCTGCTTCATTTTTGTATGGTTGTATGTCTAGGTTCCTCATGTGAACTGTTTGTAATAGAGACATTGTGCTGCCATTTTATTTTGTTTTTACTATTTATCGCTTATACACTGTTATTCCCAACTAATCACTTAACTGATCACTTGGATTATTTTAAACATTGAACAATGAACAGAATTATCATTTTCAATCACTTGGACATTTGCAACATTTAAGGATTTGTGTGCTTAATAACAATGGCATTGAAGTATTATTTTAATATTCTATGTATTCTTGTTGTGCAGTCGAGATTCAAGGTGGATAAAGTGTACAAGGATTACTTTTTAATGATACTGGGACAACGATGGAAGGAGTCGAAATCAAGATTAGTTGCAGCTATCAAAAAAGCGTCCACTTGTCCCGACTCTACTTATAGACTAGCAGCCTTAAAACCAGATAATATAAAGAGCGTTGAAGAGTGGAATGCTTTTGTAAAGGAAAAATTGTCGGAAAAGTTTAAGGTGGTTATTTTTATTTTATTGATTACAACTATTAAATTTATTACATTTTCTTATATCATATTTATTGAATTTATTTTACGTAGGAAACTAGCCAAAAATTCAAAGCTATGAGAGATAAGAATAAATTTCCACAAACCATGAGCCGAATGGGCTATGCAAGATTGGAAGAAGAAATGGTAAATAAATATTAAAAACTTAATCAGTACAAGTTCCAAAATTTTAACATTGCAATCCCATTTGATGTATATTGATTATTGCTAAAGCATTTTTTTATTTGTTATTACTTGTATGTTCTTAAGCTCTTATGCTATTTTTGTAAAAAAAGGAAATTGCAACGTCTGATATCAGTAGAGACGAATTGTGGTGCAAAGCCCATACCAGAAAAAATGGAGAACTCCCGAATTCAGTTGTTGCCGACTGCATAGTAAGGAAAATTTCAAATATACGAAATAAGCAAAAAAAAAAAGTGATCGCGGCTTTATGTTATTATTAATGTAGTATTTTTTTTAGTTGTTTAATATTGGTGTTTTTTGAGTTTGTAGTCTAAGATAAAAGAGCATAATGCCATGAGTCAGAGTTCTCAGGGAACAACATCAATTACTCAAGATGGAGTGTCAATGCTTTTTGGTCAGGAACATGGCGGACGTGTAAGAGTATTAGGCTTTGGGGTTGTACCATCTCATCTGCGTATTCATCAGGCTAATTTAGGTGAAGTACATGCATTGCGAAACCAAGTTAGTGGCATGGAGGCTAAATTACAAGAGCTTACTGCGATTATACTGGTAAGTGTTAATTAGCTATGCAAATGAATATGTGACATGTTCTTACAAATTACTAGTTATATATGTAATAATAAATTCTTTACAGGATATGAAAGGAAAGAGAAGAGTCAATGAGGAAAACCAAGAGACTCCTCCTGCTAATACGTCTCAGGTATCGTTTCCATATGTATGTTTCTAGTGATATAGTATAGAACTTGACTAGGACATCCGCATATGTTTCCATATGTTGCTGAGTTATAGTATAGAATTTGGCAACAGACTTGCTTTTATTTATTTTTCAGATGTATTTTGGCATTTAAAAAGCGGGAAAATTATTTTTACAAAATATTTATTTACAAATTAAGAAAATTGCATTTAAAAAGTATGATGGATGATGGTCAATGGTAAGGCAAGTAGATGCACTTTGACAACTTGTTTAAAAAGTAGTTGATGGCGGGGGATGACTGACTATTACTGTTGTATATGGCTGTAGCAGCAGTGGTGAATGCAGGAGGGAGTTTGTTATGATGGTATATGGGTATGAATGGTATGTTGTTCGAAGCAGGTGGCAGTGATGGTTTGGGGTGGTAACAAGGGGTTGTAGGATGTGGGAGGATGTTTGGTGGTCAAATGGTTGATGAGAAAGTGCACAGTGGTTGAGATATAGTGGACAGAAGGATAGTGCACTGCACAATGAAGCACTAGGTGGTGACAGTGGTTTGTATGGCTAGAGAAGGTTTTGAACCTGTGTAGTTGGAGTTTTGGTGATGCACGGTAATGCAAGGAATTATGAATGGCTTGCGAATGGATTGTGAATGGAGCAGTTGAATGGGTGTAATGGTTTTGGAGTTTGTGAGTTCTGATGTGGTGTTGCGGTATAGAGGAAATGGAGATTCGTGAATATGTCACAGTGGGAATGTTGCAGTTTGAAGTTTGGGTGGTGTGTGTTGTTTTGTTGTGTCTGTGAGGTTTTGGGGGATTGCAAGCAATGGTGGCAGAGATGTAGACAAAGTGTAGTGGTTAGTAAATGTTTGATATGGCATGATGATGAATGTAACAGTAAGAAGAAATGGTTGATGAATCATAGTGTAGTTGGTGGATGTTTTGCTCTGTTGTGTTGAAGGGGGATGGTTGGATTGTGATTCAAGTGGGTTGTGTTTGGTTTGAGGAAGAACAGAGGGGGTAGGAGTTTTCCTGGTGAGATGGAGGAAGTAGGCAAGTCAGTGGGTGGATGAGTAAACTTGATGGATGATGTAAACTTGTTCGGACAAATGTGACAGTGTAGTTGGGGGTGTGGGGGGGGGGGGGGGGGGTATTTGCTTGTTTGGTCAGTGTGCACGGATGATCAGAGGATGCTGATGTGGTGGAGGTGGAGGCGGTAAAAAATTGTCTGTTTTGAAGGCAGTGAATTATGGTTTGTAATTGAGTTGTGGTTTCGATTTTTTTTTCTACTTGGAAATTGGAGGTTGATGTGAAGCAAAGCTGTTGCTATGGTGGTTTTGAAGTGAATGTGGTAGTTGATTTGTTGAATGGTGGGTCCTGTTGGATGATTGTATTGTCGAAGTAGATGAAGGGAGGAGCTTGGAGTGGCAGCAGTCTCAACTGAGAGAGGGGTAACGAGGCAAGTAGGAGTGTGAAGGTATGGTGGCAGTGTTGATGTTTTGAAATTTGATGTATATGGCAGTGAGGCAAGTAGAGGAGTGTGCAGGTAGGTGGTGAATTTACTTGCAGGCTGTATGTGTGTGATATGTAGGCTGTATGCTTGCAGCCGTTTTGGTGTTGAACTGCAGAGAGCAAGGTGTTGTTGCAAAAGTAGTGGTATAGGTGAAGGTAAGTGAAAGTGGTAGGTGAATGGCCAGAGGAAAGCAGTAGTTTGTGGATGGGTTGAAGATGGAAAGCGTTGGAGATTTGGGATGTGACTATTTTGTAGTAGGTTGGAGCAGTTTATGGATCAAGGAGGCAGTTGCACTGAAGTGTTGAACTTGATGGAGTAATGATGTGAAGTAGTGGTTCAAGGAGGGGTTTTAAGTATGGGAGTATCTATAGTGATGACTTGCGGTTTAGAAATAGTTGATGGGTTTTGGTGAATGTGCAGTTTTGCACGACAGTAAGGAATAGTTGGCAGTGACAGTCAGGGAATGTTGAAGAATTGTTGGGTATGTCAATGTAACAGTGCGAGTGAAGGTGAAATGTATGGAAAATGTAAAGAAAATGAGTAGTTAGTTATGCACTGTGTTATATGTTCATTGATATGGGTGGTGAACTGATGCGTTTGTATTGATATATGAAGGTGGACAGTTGGGTTTGATTGTTATGATTATGAAGGAGGTGGCAATTTAAGTTGAAAGTTGTATGCAAGGTGAGTGGAATTAGTGTGAGTGAAATGCTTCTACATAAGCTACATTTTTCTTTATCTTCTCATCAGTGATCGTGCAAAATTCATACATTAGTGAACTGAGTGCTTCCAGTATTGTTTTATGATGAGCTTGGACCCTTGTGTATATGTTATGAAAACCATCGTTCCTTTAAATGTTAGTTTTGTACTGGGATTGACACTCTTTCAGGAATACAAAGTATCATATATTTTATTCCAACTGTTTAGTCGTACTTTACTTTATATTAGTTGTTATTATTTGGAAATCAGATAGGTATAAAACCCAGTGGTTTATTGAACGTTATTATAAATGAAAAATGCTAATGCAATGCAGTAAAATATTTTCGTTTTTTAAATGCAAATTAACACACAAAACAAACATACACACAGATTATTTTTAGTTGATGTTAAATAGCCTAATGTACTCGTAAATTATTTTTATGCAGTCACACCGTGAGAGCAATACTCTGACTGTTGAAGAACAGCCTAAACGGGATGCAAGGCATGCTGGAATTGAGGTGGGAAAATGTAAAATATTGAGTTAGCAAAGGCAAGTTGTTGCAGAAGGAACGGTAGTATCCACTGATCCTGATTGTTTGGTGCATTTTCAGAAACTAGGACCAGATGGTTGTAAAGTTTGGGTTGATGTGGCGGTAGATCCGGAAGCTTTCTTGTGGAGGCCGAGTTCCGAGATGTGTACTATTGGAGAAGCAGTTGGATCGACCGTGGCTTGGCATAAAGACTTCATTGCCTTCGACTAGTGTATTTCCTTAGGGTATGTGTTTTGCGATACAAAACTTTATCTTTCTTAAGTATTTTGTGTTGTATCCTATTTTGGAATGGTTATGTGAGAATGTTGTTTTGGTACTGTTTTATTTGGTGATGTGAACGAATATCGTAGATTGTTCTATTTGGTATGTATTGTGTTTTGTTAGAATTATATAAATATTTTTGGGTTTAAATTGCAATTGATGTGGTTGTAATTAAAGTATATTACAACTGTGGAGGAGGTCGCAGAACATACTAAACTGCAACTGCGTGTAACGGTTGTAGTAGGGATAACTACAATGGTGGCCACGTAGTTGTCATACCTGCTATATAACGAATGTTATAATCTATAACTGCTATGAACTGTTGTAAAAAGATTAATTGCAACTGTGAATAACAGTTGTAGTAGATAACTACAACAGTTATCCAGCAGTTGTCATACCTGCTACAGCACGAATGTTACATATCTACAAGAGTTACCAACAGTTGTAAAATTGTTATTTGCAAGGGTGAGAAACAGTTGTAATATATAATATCACAACGTTTATATGCAACTAAAGATCGCAGTTGTAAAAAATTGATAGTCTTTTACAACCTCTTAAAATACGACTGTTGATCCACCGTTGTAATATGTCTTTTACAACTGTTTTCCACCGTTGTAATATGCCTCTTTTGGTATAGTTATTGTTCGAATGAACGAACAATCGTTTGTTCGCCACCACAACAAAAGGCGGGTCGATGGGCGGTCGACCGGTTAGTGTCCGGTCAACCGCTTGTGTCCAGGTCGACGGACTGGTCGACCTACATATATATATATATTCGCTTATTTTGTTTATTTATAATTTGGTTGTATTAGCTCAGTTTTTGATGTTATATATATGGAAATTGACTAGAAAAGTACCAAGGACACAATGGTTAACCTTCCGTGGCTTAATTATGATAATTTCACAAAGTTATTTTATTATCTAATGAATTAATGATTTAATTATTATGGGTTAAATTTTGGGTTGTTATAGGAACTTTTTTACTGTTTTGTTTTTTTTGATTATACAAAAAATTAAAGGTGTTACATGGAAAATATGATAATCATTAAGTTGAGTTATTGTTTCGTTATTTTCAAATATTTAATTAATTTTGCTTGAGTATCAATTTTACTATTAATTTTTTTAGGCATTAGTTTTAGTGACAGTATGTATCAATTTTATTAAAAAAGTTCTATTTTTTACCTAGAGATGAACCGCTGTAGTGGTCGCCATTGTGCACACTACCTTAGTTGAATGGAATCAATGCTTATGCTGGAGTGGAGCCACTCAATCTGGCTTCATCAAAGAATGGAGATGCTTGAGTAAAAGCATCATTATATGAGATAACGATGCAATTTCATGAGCTTGATAGATGTAGATTATGGGTGGTCTATTTTTGCTTTAAATATGACGATGAACTGATTTTCTACAAGGATGGTTATTATGATTGAAATGCATGTTTAAGAATGAACTATAAACTTAGATAACGGTGATTGAATTTGATAAATTTGAGAACCTAGAAGATTACAAGTTGTTTATTTAAGTATTAGCTATTAGATATCAGTTTAGTTGTCGGTAGTAGTTTTAGGTTGCAGTTTTTAGATATCAGTTTTTAGTTACCCGTAGTAGTTTTTAAGTTATGAGTAATCGGTACCATGTGATGGCAATAGGTGGTGTTGGGGGCGGTGTGGAGGCAGGTGGTGTAGGTGATGGCATGCATGGTGGTGCGACGAGTGGTGGTTGATAATTATGACGGCTTATCTTTATGACTAATTTTGAGGGAATGTTTGTCCTTATAACTAATTTTGAGAGAATGTTTATTCTTATGGCTAAAATATTGAGGTTGTGTCCTTGAGGCTAAAAAAAATCAAAAAAATTTGCCCTTGGTATGAAAAGCCCCATATATATATTTATATGTATGAATGTATATATTTTTTGTTAAATCAAATACACACTAACATTTTGAAAATAAATTATAACTTTGGTATCTTTTTGAACAAAAATATTAATATTGTTCCTCCATTGATCAAGAATTTCGGTCTTTGGGAAGTATCACGATCATCCAATAAGAAGGGTTTCAATTTATTCAAATGTTAAATCCAAATACATAATATATATATATATTTGGATATTAAAATAACAATATTCCAATAACAGGTAATTATGTATTTGGGGATATATATATATATATATCTATGTATGTATGTATGTACGTATGTATATGTATGTATATATGTATGCATATGTATGTACGTATGTATAAAAACAAATCTACACATTTAATATAAGCTAATTAAACATATGAATGTGAAATTAATTTTCAAAAAATAATAATTTTTAAGCATTTTCGCATGAAAAAGATTTAAATAAAGTAATATTTTTTAAATTGTAAAGATTAAAAAACATTAGACTTTTTTCAAAATAATTTTAGGCCAAAAGTATATGGATATTTATTTTTTATTTTTTATTCATTTACATTTAAACATATATTGTTATTTTATAATTGAATTTAAAAGTTAGTCATATATACCCACATACACACATACTACTGTACGTGTATATATGTATGTTAAAAGGTATATTATTTTTCGTATGTGTGTGTATATATAATAAAAATCTTATTGATTTACATTTGGAAACTGAAATTTTTTATACCTAGATCTAAATTTGAAATCTAAAATTTGAAATTCAAATTCAAATTCAAATTTAAAATCATTTATATTTATAAATGTTACTTTTTAATATCATATATATTTATACATACACGCATACATACATAAATATTTATTTATACTATTATAAATATTTTTTATGTCATATAAATTTTTTATGTATATATATTGGACCATACCGCTTTTAAAAAAATATTGGATATTAATATATATATAAAGGAGCTAACGTGTCTATTGTTGTATAAATTTTAGCACTTATATACATGCATTTTAAACTTTGTACATTATATGTATTGTATGTGCACGTATACACACATGTGTATACAATATGCACGTTTGTATTATATAACATAAATATAATATCCAAACTAAAACTTTATTAATAAATTGAATAAAATACTAATTTTATTTAAAACTAATTTTGATCAAATCTAAATAAATTTAGACTTTATAGCCAACAAGATCCAAAATGGCAATTTTTTTGCAATTTACCCATTTAACGCGCTGCGTGTTGGACGTATTTCAGCTACGCTATAAAATGTTAGACATGTGTTACTAATGGCTATTGAGGGCACCAAGGGGATACATGCTGATAATTATGGATAACTATGGAATGACTCACTTGATAGTTTTTTCTTGGTTAATATAAGTAAGTCTAAATGAAGAATATCAAAGTGAGAATATTACATAGTTCTCTTGACTTGAGAATACTGTTGAACTTCAGTATAGACACATCACTTTGATTATAGTCAAATCGAGGCACGATGTCCATCTGACGACTATAGATGGATCTGAGTTGAAACATTGAAAGTGAAATACTAGTTAATTAAGAATTCGTCTCCTCTATTATATAGGATTAGAATCGCAGTCAAGTATAATCAACTAAAAGTCAAAATCTATAGCCATAGTAGTTCGATGGTAGATATTATTATTGAACCAAGGACTTTGTATTTGGACTATACACGTTGAATGTTGACGATGTTGGAATTTCATCCAATACCTAATTCCACGGGTCCTAAATAAATGTTGGAGGATAACATGGAATTAGGAAATTTAAAGAATGAAGAAAAAAACAAAAAAAACTCCACCATTAAAATATTAAATAAAGGATTCATCTTTATTGCTGAAGAGAGATAGAGAGAGAGCGAGCATATCTTGTTTGTAGGAAAGCATTTCCACCATTGATTAACAAGAGAGATTTTAACTATATTCCCCTTATTATATAGTGCTTAGAATTTTCCACGTTAAATTTGTTGTCTTGTATATCGTCATCTTATATGTATTTTTATATTTCTTTTCATAACACATATTTTGATACATTTTATCTCCGTCAAAATGGATGGTCAATCACGGATGATGATATTTTCCCAGTACTTTATATTTAAGTCCATCACCATATGGAATGTAAAATGTACCATTTTTTTCAAAACTAACCATCTCTACCAACTTCATATTGCTTTATATCTCCACACTCACTCCCATGTACAAATGGTTCATAATAACCAATAACTTTTCATTTTGACATTGATCTACAAAATATTAAGTCTTATTGTTAAATTTGTTATTATTTCTAGCTTAAATCCTCCTTTATGTTGGAAATCAGTTCTAACTATATATGACCATTGCTTTCACTCGAGAAACATAATCTCAAAGTATCATTTCTCCAATTTGGTGTATCTAATACCATTTATCCTTTTTTTAGTGATATAGGATATATTGAAATCGTTGGAAGCCAGGAGCTCTTACCATCTATATAATAATATGTTAAGATCCATCGAAAAGAAAAGATATTTTAATGCTTTATAATAGGTGGATACCTCGAACCTTTATCTCATAAAATAACGCCTTCAGATTTTTAATGCAAATTCTATAGCTGTTAAGTCCATACCATTTGTCAAATTTCTTTATTCATGCGGCTTCAGTTGTTTTCTTGCATAACTAAAAGATCTTCTTTTCAACATCATTACAACTTGAATTTAGGCACCACATGCATCTGTTATGCAGTTATCTTCATTTCCATATTCGTAACCAACAATAGCGTAGTCATCAAGTACTCTTTCACTCTAATAAAATCATGTTTGCGTTTTTCTCGTGAATGAATGATCGATCATCCTTATCATTACTATTTTAGTTAGACTAAAATACTAAAAATATATCATCATCCAAAAATGAACATATGCATTATTTAGTAATTATTTTAGGCCAATTTATTTAATTAATTAGGTAGACAATAATTTTGTAACAATCCAAAATTTTAACCCATGATAATTAATTCGTAAATTAATTAAATAATAAAATAACTTTGTGAAATTATCAGTATTGAGCCATTGAAGTTGCGCTGTTGTGTCCGTGGTAATTTTATGTTCGATTTCCATACTTAGAACATTAGAATTCAAGTAAAATGAACGAGATATGAATTAAACAAAATAAGCAGAAAAAAGAAAAATGTATCTAGGGTAGGTCGACTGGCTCATCGACCTGGGCATAAGGGCGGTCGACCAGCCTGTGTTTAGGGATGAAGAAATTTTTTCTTCATCCCATTCATTCTAGAAGCTTCCTATGACGTGTTTTGCATTCTTTATTTAATCTGGTCCTTCTATTCTGGCATCTGATGGGTCCTATTCAGCTTATGGCGTGGTTGCATCCTATTCAATCCCCAAATCCAACGGTTTGAAATCCACTTCAACCCCTATAAATAGAACCCTAGACCTAATACTTTTTCTCATTTTAACATTTTCTCCAATTGGATTCACCTATTTAGGAAGGACACTAAGCGGAATAATATTCCAAGGAGGAAATCGTTTTAAATAAAAATATTTAACAAGCCCAAGTGGATCCATGAAGGCCTAACGGGAAGAGCTAAGGACCAGAGGTGAGTGATTGTAATTATTTTAAATTTCTTTAAGTAATTTAAAATAATAGGGTTTCCAATAATTGTAGTTTTACTACAATTTTTGGAGTAACCTTTTTAATAAATTATTTACAGTTTTTAGAATTATTTTCAATTTATTTTAGTTTATTTCCAGCTTTTCCATTTATTTACATTTTATTTATAGTATTTTAGTTTATTTACTATCATTTATGCGTTATTTACATCTTCTTCTTTCTCCTTGGATTTTCTTTTATTTTCAATTTTCTTTTATTCCTCCTTCTTCTTCTTTACTTATTGATTAGAATAGAATTAACATGAAATTGGATTAAATTATAAGAAATATGAAATAATGTAATGTAAGATACAAATTATAAAGACTGTAACATAAATGGAATTCACTGAAATTATGCCTAATTATGATATTAATTGAATGAAATTAAAGAGATTGGCCTAGTTATAACTTAGAATTATAACTAAAAAGAATAAAAGAAGAAGAAAAAGCTTATTTTCACACTTAGACCTTGGGTTTAGTAATAAGCATGATTATAACATAGGTTATAATAAGAAATAGAATAATAAGGCTTATTTTAAGACTTACGAGAAATTAATAAGCACAGATAGTAAGAAAAAGAGTGAAGGCTTATTTAAATAATCTATCTAAGTTAACAAGTAAAGAATTAAAGTAGTACCTGTACCAAATAGCATTCCCCTGTTATTTTTCTATGGGTACGGTGGTTCACATAAACCTAAAGTGATAGGAGGGCACGCTTATGCTAGTAATGGTAGTAATTGGTCAATATAGAGATGTTCAAATCACGGGGGATTTACACAAGGGCGCTATTAGATATTTTTTGGATGACGGGCCATACCGATAGCATTCCCCTATATTTTCTATGGACACAATGTTTCACATAATCCTGAATTGAGACGAAGGGCACGCTTATGCTGAGTTGAGGTAATAATACAACCCAATAGGTGGAGCAACGGGTAGCATGAGCATGGTGGCAGTTATGCATGCGACTTCCATTTCGATGCTCAGTAATCACTATGAGTTCCAAGCGCTTAGTATGTGTGTCTTTCGAAGACACCATTGCCTTTCTGTGTAGGGAGCTATGTATCATAGAGTCCATAGCGGGTGCTTTGTGTATCTTTCATAGTTATCATTCGCTGTTGTGTATGGAGTTATGTAGCGTCTGGTCCACAGTAAGGTCTATGGAGTAGTAGGCCGATCAAAGTGTAGAATTAGGATTTCAGCCTAATTAAAGGATTAGGAATTCCGCCTAATCCTAATCAAGCAGCTACCAAAGACAAGTGCAAACAATCAAAGTTGACATATCTTATCAATTGTAATAGTTTAATCGTATTTTCCATTTTATCTCTTTCCTATTTTCTTTGTTTCCTTTTGTATATGCTAGAACTATTGAAGAGTCTATTACCTTTACTTTGCTTAAAGATTCAAGTAGTTACCATCATTCACCACACTTTTAGATCCACTACTCTATTTTCCCTTTTTTTCTCCATAGGAAATCAAGGGAGAGGGCTGTAGATTGCGGTTGCTTGGAGGATTTTGGGAGAAGATCACTACCATGTATTTCTTTTATTCTAGCTTTAACTCTTTCCGTGTACTAGCTTATTATGAGGAATATTATGTACTCTGATTTGTTGTTTTTGCCTATTTTGTCTTGTGAATCTTAGTCTATGTTAGTTACAGTTATACCTACAACACACCATGCCTTTAATGTGTCCTATTGGGTATATGAAGGGGTGTGGGATGTTTCACTTAGTATTAGTGCCTCAGGTTACATGATTCCTAAAAATTTATTTTTAAAATAAAGTATTTTTCGCAATAACTAGTTTTAAAAAGAATTTTTCAGAAAAGAAGTCTTAGAAATGTTTTTGAGAATAATTTTTTTTATAAAAATCCCGTCATAAGTCTAGATCAATCTCCCTTTGACTCTTTCCTAAATTATCTCTTTCTTTTCGTAAAATGGCTGATGCACTGAACCTTCTAGAGGGCATTCTAGTACCTTCCTGGTTTCATAGGTACTTACAAGCCATGACTCTAGAGGTGCACAGGGTAGCACCCAATCCTACACCAGCGGTTGGGAACCACATCAATCCACCTGTCACCATCAATTTCTTTAAGCTTCGTAAGGATTTTGCAAGTTCAGGCGGAAAGACTTTTCTAGCAAGAAGACTTTTATGGAGGAGAAAGCTTGGCTTAGGGACAATGGGTGGATATTTGGCTCATTAGGATTGGAGGACCAGTAGCTGGTTTAACTAGCCTCTTGGTAGCTGAAAGAGGAGGCTTCTTACTGGTGGGAGGTTGTTGAGTTGGAAGGAAGAGAACTTTGTTGGAATAATTTTTACTGTATACGCTGATGCATGTGGGATGGGCCTAGGAGCGGTGTTGATGCAAGAAGGAAGGGCGGTATGTTATGGTAGTAGCCAGTTGAGGATGCATGAGAAGAATTTCCTACCCATGATTTGGAGTTGGCCACCATAGCTTTTGCACTCATGTCTTGGAGGAGCTATTTTCTTGGTGATAGGTTTGAGCTTTTCACCGATCGCAAGTCATTGAAGTACCTATTCTCTCAGACGGACTTGAACTTATGGCAATAGAGATTGATGGAGTTTTTAGCTTCGTACGATTTTGAGATTGCTTATACCCCTGGCAAGGGTAATGTAGTTGCAGATGGATTGAGTAGAAAGAAAGAAACTCATATTCCTTTGTTCATAGAGTGGAGGAGCTTGGAGTTTATTTCTACTTTTGATTTTAAGAACTCCACGGACATTACTCCCGGATTGTTGGTGACATTAGAGGCAAGGCCTACCCTTCTGGATCAGATTGGCTTGAGGCAGCAAGGAGATTTTGAACTCATGGACATTATGGATAGGATTACCCTTGGAGAGGTCTCTAGACATCTCCAACGTTATTCCATTAATAGCAAAGGGTGGCTTAGGAGAGATGAGAGGCTTTGTGTTCCACGCGCTAGAGATTTGTTGAAAGCGGTTTTAGGGGAAGCACACCATTCCCGTATGACTACTCATTCGAGTGGTGACAAAATATATAGGGATATAAAGAGGATGTACTATTGGAATGGCATGAAGAAGGACGTGGCAGAGATCGTAGCTAAGTGTCTCATATGCCAGAGGGTAGAGGTAGAGCAGCAGAAGCCCGGTGGACTACTTCAGCCCTTAGATGTGCCAGAGTGGAAGTGAGATAGCATTTCTACGGATTTTATAGATGGTTTTCCCCGTTCTAGGAAGGGGAATACTTGCATTTGGGTAATTGTTGATTGGTTGACCAAGAGCATCCAATTCATCCGAGTTAAGAGCAAGCGTACAACATTATATTTGGCATCCCTTTATCTTCAAGAGATAGTCCAACTTCACGGAGTCCCTTCTAGTATAATGAGTGATAGAGTTCCCATTTTCACTAGTGAGTTTTGGAGGAGCTTACGGGAGGCACTAGGAACGCAACTTAGATTGAGTACGGCTATCACCCTTAGACGGATGGCCTAATGGAGAGAGTGAATAGAATGCTTGAGGATTTCCTATGGATGTGCATTTTGGACTTTGGAGGAGCATCTTTCATTGGTTGAGTTTTCGTATAATAAAAGTTACCATGCGAGCATAGGAATGGCACCATTTGAGGCTTTATATCAAAGATCTTACAAGTCAACATTAGGTTGGGTGGAGTTAATGAAGAAGTTTCTACTTAGGCCTGACATGGTGAGTGAGACATCGAAGAGAGTGGATTTAAGTCGGTGGAGAATGAAGGCGTCCCAAGTTAGGCAAAAGTCTTATATGGATAAACGAAGGAGAGACATTGAGTTTGAGGTGGGGGGCTTAGTTTTTATTAAAGTATCCCCACTTAGGTAGGTGGTAAGATTAGGATCGAATGAAAGTTAGCCCCCAGATTTGTTGGACCATTCCCTATCATGGAGGGAGTTGGGAAGACGGCTTGCCGAGTGAAGCTACCAAAGAAGCTCGCAGGTGTGCATGACATCTTCAATGTTTCACACTTGCGAAAGTGCTCACATGACTCAGCGGAGGTTGTAGAGCCCAGTCAGTTAGAGGTGGTGGAAGTAGAAAGGGAAGCATCTATTCGGCGTATCCGTACAAAGATTGTTGGAAGATACATCAAGCGACTAAGGAATAATGAGGTTCCGCTAGTGAAGGTGCAAGGGGAGATGATGTTGTAGACGCCACTTGAGAAGCTGAAGAGAAGATTCTTACTCGATATTAAGTTTTTAGAATTTCCTGTTTCCATTTTTAGTTTTGGATAGGTTCTTTCCTTTATTATCCTTTAGGAGGCTAGAACATATGAATGGTAGGATTGGATGTAAACATGTTATTAAAACATGTTATGAATGATGCATGCTAGTGAGTGCAAGTGTTTGCTAGTTGATGCTAATGAACGCATATAGGTACACTAGGCACTATTATTCTTTGGGGATCGACCTAACTAGGACATTAGAGCACATACATATGGATCTGTGCACATTTTTATCCTATTTTTCATGGTTTCTATAAATGGATGTTTAACCCATGATTGTTGTATTTGGATGATGTATGCAGCACACATATAGAACTATCAATTATCATTAGGGAAATTTTGTATTCATTTGGAAACTTGGCACATACATGATTGCAAAAATGTAGGTCAATTGAATTAGTGGACTGCCTAATCTTTTGCATTAGTTAGGTACATTTACATTACACTAATTGTAGAAGTATCATAAATCACATTAGAAAATCTTATGGACAATGAATGGAATGGGTGATGATTGAGTAGTTGGTTGTAGAACTTGGATGAATTTTTTTATTTCATTCTTCTATCTTTAGAGATTTCGGGGACGAAATCCTTTAAGGATGGGAGAATGTAACAACCCAAAATTTTAACCCGTGATAATTAATTCATTAATTAGTTAAATAATATAATAAATTTGTGAAATTATCAAAAGAGCCACGGAAGTTGCACCATTGTGTCCGTGGTAATTTTTTGGTCAGTTTCCATATATAAAACGTCAGAATCCAAGCTAAAATGAACGAGAGATGAATTAAAAAAAATAAGTAGAAAAAAGAAATATATATATATATATATATATATATATATATATATGCCAAGTTGACCAGCTCGTCGACCTAGGCACAAGGGCGGTTGACCCGCCTGTGTTCAGGAAGGAAGAAAATTTTCTTCGTTCCCAAGGCTTCCTATGACGTGTTTTGCATTCTTTATTTCAATCTGATCCTTCTATTCTTGCAACCGATGGCTCCTATTTAGCCTATGAGATGGTTACATCCTATTTAATCCCCAAACCCATTGGTCTGAGGTCCACTTCTATCCCTATAAATAGAACCCTAGGCCTAACACATTTCTCATTCTAAGATTTCTCTAATTGGGTTCACCTATTTAGGAAAGACCCAAAGCGGTATAATTTTCCAAGGAGAAAATCATTTTAAATAAAAATATTTAACTCCCTCAAGTGAATCTGTGAAGGTCTAAAGGGAAGAGCTAATGACCAAAGGTGAGTGATTGTAATTATTTTAATTTTTTTAAGGAATTTAAAATAATAGGGTTTCCAATAGTTGTAGTTCTACTATGATTTTTGGAGTAACCTTTTTAGTAATTTATTTACAGTTTTTAGAATTATTTTCAGTTAATTTTAGAATATTTCTAGATTTTCCATTTATTTACAGTTTATTTACAGTATTTTAGTTTATTTACTGTTATTTATGCATTATTTACATCTTCTTCTTACGTTTTGGATTTCCTTCTATTTCCAGCTTTCTTTTATTCCTCCTCCTTCTTCTTCATGTTTGAATTAGAATATAATTAACGTGAAATTGGATTAAATTATAAGAAATCTGAAATAATGGAATATAAGATGTATATTACAAAGACTGTAATATAAATGGAATTGAACTAAAATCATGTCTAGTTATGATTATGATATTAATTGAACTGAGTTAAAGAGATTGGTCTAGTTATAACTTAGAATTATAATTAAAAAGAAGAAAAGAAGCTTATTTTAATCCTTAGACCTTGGGTTAAGTAATAAGCATAATTATAATGTAGGTTATAATAAGAAATAAAACATAATAAGGCTTATTTTAAAACTTAGGATAGATTAATAAGCACAGATAGTAAGAATAAGAGTTAAGGCTTATTTAAATAATTTATACAGTTAATAAGTAAAGAATTAAAGTAGGACCTGTACCAAATAGCATTCATCTATTATCTTCTATGGGTACTGTGTTTTCACATAAATCTGAAGTGAGACGAGGGGCACGATTATGCTAGTAATGACAGTAATTGGTCAATATAGGGATGTTCAAATCACGTTAGGTTTGAATAAGGGTGCTACTAGATATTGTTTGGATGACGCGCCAGTACCCGCAGCATTCCCCTATATTTTCTATGGACATGGTGTTTCACATAATCCTGAAGTGAGACGATAGGCACACTTATGTTGAGTCAAGGTAACAATACGACCCAATAGGTGGAGAAACAGCTAACATGGGCATGGTGGCAATTACGCTTACGACTTCCATTTCGGTGCTCAATAATCGCTATGAGTTCCAAGCGCTTAGTATGAGTGTCTTTCGTAGACACCATTGCATTCTGTGTAGGGATCTATGTATCGTCTAGTCCATAATGGGTGCTTTGTGTATCTTTCACAGTTACCATTGGCTGCTGTGTAGTGAGTTATATAGCGTCTAGTCCATAGTAAGGTTTATGGAGTAGCAGGCCGATCAAAGGGTAGAATTAGGATTTCATCCTAATTATAGAATTAGGAATTCAGCATAATCAAGCAGCTATCAAAGACAAGTGCAAACAATCAATGTTGACCTATCTTATCAACTGTAATAGTTTAATCGTATTTTCCAGTTTATCTCTTTCCTTTTTTCTTTGTTTCCTTTTGTATATGCTAGAACTATTGAAGAGTTTTTTACCTTTACTTTGCTTAAAGATTCTAGTAGTTACTATCATTCACAAGACTTTTAATCTGATCCACTCCTCTATTTTCCATATTTCCCTCATAAATAATCAAGGGAGAGGGATGTAGATTATCGTTGCTTGAAGGATTTTGGAAGAAGATCTCTACCATGTATTTCTTTTATTCTAGTTTTAACTCTTTCTGTGCGCTTATTATGAGAAATATTATGTACTCTGATTTTGAGACTATGAGTTTTCATTTCATGAGACATTTTGGTTTTTGAGACATGTTTGTTATATTAGTATTTGATTTATTTGGTTTATGAGCAATTATGAAGCTTTTATTTTAAATAAGTATTATTTTAATTTCCATTATTTTTACCTGTTTTTGTCTTGTGAATCTTAATCTCTGTTAGTTTTAGTTATACTTACAACGCACCACTCCTTTTAATGCGTCCTATTGAGTATATTAAGGGGTGTGAGGTGTTTCAAAATTTATATTTGATAATTAAAATAATGCCAATGAATAATGAATTCATTATTGCAACCATTTTATAAGTACCTCTATAATAATTTGTAATGTTTATACATTATTAGTTTAAATAATTTGGATGAATATGGACATGGATAGTTATGATTGTAAGACGCCTAGGTGCGAAATTAATCCTTAGTAATATCTGAGTAGTTCAAATATTAAAAATTGTGTGGACACTACTGAAGTGTACACGTCGAGCTCAGTTACTTACATATCATCTTGGTGTTGTCTTACTACTGAATATTTTAAGTTATACATTTAAGCAATGATATATTAGGCATATTGTGACTTTTCATTGATATTATATCGCTTAGGCATCTAGAGCTTGGTCCACAGCCAACACATCAATAATGTACATTGTTAATTGTGAAATTGAACTTCGAAGTTACTTTGTTTGTTCTGATAACACTAAAAGGAAAACAGTGATTTCCGACGGCTTCAATTTAAAAGACGGGATTTTCGACTTTCGAAAATCGACATTAATACGTCCACTGTATCAACTGCCGAGCAATCGAATGCCAGAAAACCGAATTGTTAGGGTTAAAGAAGAAGAGGTAGAAGAAGAAAGAAAGAAGAAGCAACAGAAACAATATCAGAATCTCACAATCGCAGCGGAACAACATATAATAGATAAATGAATAATCTTTAAAACAAAGAATTATATCAGTTATTACATTACATCACATTACATTATCAGAGTGTTACAACAACAAACAACAGAAAAGAAATACTATATACTAGTTGACACGCCATGCCATCCAGCTTGCCTTCAGATTTCTACAGCATCTCCTGAATTCCAGAATATCCCGATAACCCGACTCTAGGCTGCCCGTGTGGAAAATGATAGGCACCCAGAGTTTAGGAAAGAAACAATAAACTCCCGGTCAGTCATAGGACTGGTGTGAGAACTTAAAACAGTTATATCTTTAAAACAACAAAGAAATATTTTAAAATAGGTTCGCAATGCTTTAGAAAATGTAACTACCATAAGGCCTCCCGCCACACACAAAATGCAAACGCAGAACTGGGGGAGATTTCTCTTACAATAGTCAAACATGCTTGATACGCAAATTTCATTGATATTATAACTATAAGTGCAAATGTAGGAAAACATTTCGAATGTATAACATAAATCTTAGCCAGCATAGGCGTTTCACACTATGCCTACTATAGCTACCATCTAAATAGTGGTGACCACCATAAGTAAATGGCAGGTTCTACAACTAAAACCTTACAAGGCGCGTATTGGTGATTAGATTTCCAACAAATGGTCAGGCTAAGAAACTTCCCATTGCTGCATGGGTACGCCTCTAGAAGGACGCCCCGAGAACCTAACCGGATCTCTGCTAACATAAGGCCGGGTTACCTTTGCAAAAGTAGGTAACTACTGACACGAGTATGTCATCCCCCTGTTGTAAACAACCTTTATCCAAGGATCCTCAACCAACAACAATCACAAAATCATATATATTTGCGACATCCACATAAGTTAAGTATCCGGGGTCCATACCGTGATACCACTTCTATCCAGAAGGAAATGCACATACCCTAAGGGGCGCTACTCCCTATAACCTTGCTGCATCATTTCTGTTTTGACCATTTTCGGGGTGTGAGGTCCGACGAAGTCTCGTCCACAAAGCTACGCTTTTCACAAAAGCTATGCTTTGATCATCAAATGATCAGCAGCACTTCGTATGCCACATTACCAAATTGGGAATGTATCACTAGTAACCATCAACTACATAAGCTCTGAGCTCGTACGTCTCAGAGAAGGGTGTTAAGCTAAGAGAATAAATTCTCCACTACCAACAGAAATGTATTTGATAGAAACCAGCTTTACATCTCAAATTGTAACGTCAGACAAACATCCATACAAGTCCGTTCCGGGATCGAACGAAACCGAAGGCACTTCCAAAAGAAGCCCTTGCAATCCGGATATTCACTAATCACGTCCAAAATTCCCATCACAAAGGGTGATAAAATCTCTATATCGGAGATCAGCCGATGCAGAGACATTCGACGGTAATCCTTCCGTTTTCAAAAATATCCAGTCTTCAACACCGGTATTCAAATGCTATCCATTATGACGTATCACTATTCGGAATGGGATTTATGACCCAAAGGTCCTCTCCCAGCTAAACCGAATAGTGAGCGCAATATTTACAAGAAACATATGGATATTGGGGTCTCAGTTAAGTCACAGCTTAAAACCCAAAACCTTTCATTCGAATGGTTAAAATAAATTACCATTTCCAATCATTTAAACAAAAGATTTATTTCAACAAACCTTCAATGGTTTAAACAAATTTCCACACTTTAATCTTTTAGACAAAAAGATTCAATTCACAAAGTTCACCCCATTCACAAAGATCCATTCATGGATTTCAAAACAATTTCCATTTCAATTAGATTAACTCGTTAAATCTTTAAATCAAGGTTTAACTTATAGCTTTCAAAATTTGTTTCCAAAGATTCATTCATAGCCTCTCAAAACATTTCAATTTCAAACTTGCAACCTTTCAACACAAATTATAAGTTCATTACTTATGTGACAGCTTTTATTATTTGAAAACAAATAGTTTTCGTTTCAGAAAAATCCAATTATATTTGCACGAGTTGAAGCCCATGAATTAAATTCAAACTCCCAAATCAATACATTGAAAATGGTTTGACCCATATATAATTAGTATAACATCTTTAATCCCAAGTTTACAAACATAGAATTCAATTTCAAATCATGAATTCAAATTTAAGTCAAATTATTTCATTTCAAAACTTTATCAAGTTATTCAAAAATAAATTTTATCTTGAAATTCCATTCCAAAAGCTTTTCGGTTTAAACCCAATCAATTTCCAAAACCATTTGGATTTAAATATTCAATTTTTTAAACTATTTCAAAATCTGTGACTTAATCAATTTCCTCGTGAAATCCATATTTGTGTGTGTATAAGTGTGGTCCAGGGGTTTAACACAATAGTGCAACATCATTCAATCACCACAGATTAAAACACAGAAATATAGTTGATAAGCAATATAAACTATAACGCTTATTGTCCATCCACAGATTCACAAATAATATACAAATGTAAATAAATGAATAAATTATACACATCTCCATCCACAAAACAAAATATCATATATTAGATAGGATTATCAATTCAAGGCATCTCATATAATACAATCATTCATAAGTATGGTCAAGCATTCAATAGTCATTTATAAATAGAATTAATTTAATTGCTTAATCCTAATTAATTCAATTAATTTCCAATTAATTAATTACTTATGAATTAATTATCCAATCTCAATTAATTAATTACAAATCATTTGATATAAATTAATTAATCAATCACCTTAATTAATTAATTTTTTCTTAATTAATCATATTAATTATGTTAACCTTTAAACCAATTACATAATTAATTAACCCCTTAATTACTTTTTTTTTAAGAATTTAAACCTTTAATTTCTTTCCATTAAGCAATCATATCATACCAATAAATCATTAATTACCAATCAATCTTTATCAATAAATTAATCAAAATATCCAATTTTAATTACAATTAGTAATTAACCCCTTAATTACTTTCATTATGTAACGACCCAGAATTTATATTAATTAAAATTCTTATATTTTAATTAATTTTAAATATTAATAAGTGAAATTTGTAAGTCGAGTAAATTTTATTTTGAATATCTGGATTTAAATTGGTAATTAAATCGATAATTTAATATTTGAAATTACGTAAATAATTGAAAATTGGGTTAAATATGATTAAAATGATTTGTTAAATTTTATTATATCATATTGGAGTCATAATGATGTTATAGAACTTTTAAAATCGAATTTGGAGTAAAGTGTGAAAATTTAATATTTTAATATTTAATTGACGAGTTAAAATAGCCATTTTTCAAACAGTCTCGGATTTCGACGAAACCAGTTTCATCGGATCCGTAATGTGATATTATTGTAAGATTTCTAATTTCAAGTCAATCGATTTACCGTTTGTCCGGGGCAAGCCTAAACGCCTAGAAATTTGTTTAATCGATTTAATTTAAAATCGATCGTTTATTGCCGTAACTCGCACAGATGATCGAATTGGCCTCCGAAACCTATTCCATTTGTTCGGACTGTGGGGTAAACCTTAGAAACGCCAGCTGGCACGCTACGTTTGGAGTTCGGAAAATTCGGGATGAATAGAGTTTTCGAATATTTTCTATAAAATCCCCTTTACTCTTCACTTTTGCAAAATTAAAAAGAAAGCTAGGGTTTCAGTTGGAGCCCCCGCTTCTAACATTTACATGGCCAGAAAACATTCTTGTTTCTCCTTGATTATCTCCTCATCCACTCCCCGATAGACTTCGACTTCAACTAGGAAATTGTAGAGGATGGAGAGACGAACAACTTCAATGGCTATGATTGCGATTGGGTCAACCGATCGATGGAAAATGAGCTTGAAGGCGCATCGTTCGCACGTAATTTGAGGAAGCTAGGGTTGACCGAGCTCTATGGGATTCGAGCCGTGGGTAGCTCTTGGCGAGGCGAGTTGAATGGTGGTTGCTGATCATCTTGGAATGGAGTGTGGTGGGTGCGAAAATTCCAAAAATAGAGGCGGCCGAGGGTTTTTCTTTTGCGACCTAGGAAGATGATTGAACGCGTTTGGGAAGAAGTATAGCAGCGGCCGGATCTGATGGTTTCAAAAAAAAATGAACGGTCGATGATAGGGGTTTGTAAAATAAATAAAAATTTGAGATTTAAATTATATTATAAATTGTATAATATTTATAATACTATAACTTTTTCATACGAGGTCGAAAACGCACGAAACGAATTGTGTTGGCTTCGTTTTGACGAGCACTACGCAATGGAGATGGTTTGGAGTCGTTTGGAGATAGTGATAATTTCGGGTAAAATTAAACGCACGTTTAATTTTATTCGAAATAAAACGCTGGAACTGATATCGAAAATTCAAGGTGAGAACTTCCCACTCAATCGAATTAGTTTCGATTTAAATTTTAAATAGTTAGATTTAAAATTGATGATTGTATGCCTGGATGATAAATTATTATCTGTTGTATAGTAATAGACCCTATACGCCGTATATTAAGCGGAGGTTATTTATTAAAAACATATACCGCGAATATTTCACTGCAAAGTGAAATTGGTATTATATATGTACTTGGAGTTGATTTCCCGCATTATATAGTGGATCAGACCCTATTGCACTGTATAATAGCCGATAATATTTTATGAATCCCATATACCGCGATATTCCGTATTGGAACGGAATTGGTAGTGTGCTAACAACTGTGGATGCATGGAAACAGGTTGGAGGGATCCAACTGGATTCCTCAACTCTATTGATTTATTTACAGATATTGTAATATGTGTTGATTATCATATTTATATATGATGTTTTGATTGTCGTGATTGATATATTGTTGCTGTTGCAGCATTGGCCTATTTTTGGAGTTTTAAAAATATTAAAGTAACGATTTTGAATTTAAAAGGATTTTAAATGATTTTTGAAAGTATACGTTTTATTAAAATTTTGGGAATTGATTCATTTTAAATAAATAAACGCTATAAAATTTAATATTATAAAAATTAGGATTTTTGTGAAACATAACCGAAATGTGATTTTTTGAGATAAGTAGTTGATAAATTTATAAGATGGTTTAAATTGGGATTTTTGAATTATTATAAACGATTTATATAAAAGATTTATAAAATTGATATTTATAAATTAAAATATTGGAATTATAAAACGAGTTTTTATAAGTGTTAAAATGAAGAATAATTGGATTTCTTAAGTGAATGAAATTTATAGATTTATAAATTAGGAAGTTATAAAATGAATAGATTTTGTAAAATAAAAGATTTATAGTTAAAATTACTTATAATATGGATTTTGGCGTGTAAATGGGATATGGATAAAATTTGTGAATAAAGAGATTTTTATAACTTGAAGTTTTTATAATATATAAATGTGAATTTATAAAATTGATTTATAAATTCAAGATTGATTGGATTTGATAAGTAAATTTTTATAGCTTATTAAAGAAGTATATTCACGATTTTGGGACAGTGGATAATTTTTGAATTAAATATGTAAAACTGTTGAATTTGGCTAATGATTTATATTCACGATTTTGAACAGTGAATAATATATCAAAGGAATGTTTAGGGAGTGATCTTTTAAATAGAAGTAAAACGATTTGAAGTTGTTTTAAAATACATTAAGTGTCGAAACCATAGATTTCAACATTCATTATTGAAATAGACATTTTCGAGAAATAGAAGGAAATGATGGACTATAACACTGTTGTTGTAGTAAATGATTTCTGAAAGGAAATGTTTTGTGTAGTATTGGGATTTATATATCCATTTTAATTTCGAATCCCTATACTAGTGATTTTTGGTTGTCGTAATGATGTTTTACGCAACATTCGTTTTGACTCAAATAAATGTGTTTAAGCGCACGTTTTCTTTAAAGAATGAAATATATACTTGATTTCGATTTAAGTATATTGCATATTTTCCAAGTGTTGAAAATAAATGGATTTGTGAATTGCTTATTATTATTAAATAAGTATGGAAATGCTTTTTCCAATATGAAGTGAAATGTTTTGAGATTGTATCTTTTTAAAGATAAATTGAAAATGAGTATTAGAAATCGATGTGGAAATCGTATATTCATATATATTTTGGAATTGTAAATTCACTATGGAATTTATAAAAGAAAGGGGAAATTTGTTTAAAAATAAACGTTGATTTATTTTTGAAGTGTGGAAATAAATTTACGGATTTGGAACGTAAATATAAAGTAAATCGGTAAGGATTTATTTAATAATTTTTTGGAAAATAAATAATTTGGAAAATTATTTAGAATCTAGTGATGTTGTGCATACCTATTGATAGTTAAATAACTGACTATCAATATTTACCTTTAATAGGTATTTGCTGTGATTTGCTTGAACTTGAATACCACACTTATTTTTAAAATAAGCGCTCACTATTCGGGTTAGTCAGGAAAGGACCTTTGGGGTCGTATAACCCATTCTGAATATGTGATATGTCGTTATGGATTGTATTTGATGACCGGTGTTGAAGACCGGATATTTATGAAAACGGAAGGATTACCGTCGAATGTTTCTGCATCGGCTGATCTACGATATAGAAATTTATCACCCTTAGTGACGAGAAGTCCGGTCGTGATTAGTGAATATATGGATTGCAAGGACGTCTTTGGAAGTGCCTTCGGTTCCTTTCGATCCCGGAACGGACTTGTATGGATGTGTGTCTGACGTTACAATTTGAGATGTAAAGTTGGTTTCTATCTAATATATTTTTGTTGGTGGCGGAGAATTTATTCTCTTAGCTTAGCACCCTTCTCTGAGACGTACGAGCTCGGAGGTTATGTAGTTGATGGTTACTAGTGATACATTCCCAAATTGGTAATGTGGCATACGAAGTGCTGTTGAGCATTTGATAATCAAAGAACAGCTTTTGTATAAAGCGTGGCCTTGTGGATGAGACTTCATCGGACCTCACACCTCGGAAATGGTCAAAACAGGAAGGATGCAGCAAGGTTATTAGGGGGTAGCGCCCCTTTAGTGTATGTCATTCCTTCTGGATGGAGGTGGTATCATGGTATGGAGTCCAGACACTTAACCTATGTTGTTGCTGCAAATTTATTACTTTGTGGTTGTTGGAATCGACGATCCTCGGATATAGATCGGTTACGATCGGAGAATGACATATTCGTGTCAGTAGTTACCCAGTTTGAAGGGTAACCCCGCCTTGTGTTAGAGGAGATCTAACCGTAACGTTAGGTTCTCGGGTCGTCTTTCCAGAGGCGTACCCATGTGGCAATGGGAAGTTTCTTGGCCTGACCATTTGTTGGAAATCCAAAGAAACAATACGATCCCTGTACGGTTTTAGTTGTATACCCTGCCATGGAATGTGGCGGTAACCTGCTATTGAACATGGGAGCTATAGTAGGCATACGATAATGGTCGTATGTTGGCTAAGATTTATGTCTTTACTTTCGAAATGATTTTTCCTACACTATGCACTAGTAATAATATCAAATGTTTCTTTTTAATGCGTATCAAGCATCTTTGACTATCATTAGGAGAAATCCCCTCCGATTCTGCGTTTGCATTGTGTGTGTGTGTGAGAGGTCTTATGGTAGTTTCATTTTCTAAAAAGCATTGCGAATCTATTTTAAAAAAATATTCCTTTATTTGTTTTAAAAAGATAAACTGTTTTAGTTCTCACACCAGTCTTGCTCATCTTAGTGAAACGTGATGGGGGGTTTTCGCTTCGTGGTTAGGTGGCAAACGGGAGACTCTTACCCCTACATGCCCTCTCTTGGTGAATAGGGGTTGGTCAGGCGTAACCGTGACAGTCAAAAGGCTGGCCGTAAAAGCAAGTTTGGGATACCATTGTAAGCCACGGCGGTTATTAGCCGCTGTAGATGGTTGAAAAGCCTCGATCGTTACATTTGGTATCAGAGCTTATGGTTAAGCGACAACCATGGCTCTATTGGGTATTACTCATTAGAGATAGAGTCCGTAGTACTCTAGAATGAGTTTGAGTGTAATAATAGCTATAGCGCGTATTTGTTAGTGAATATAAATTGTTTTGTATTGTGTTGACTTATCGGTTGATTGTTTATGAATTCTGGTCGGTGCGGGAAGTACAACCGTGATCGAAGGGGTTTCTAAACTCTTAAACAAGATAAACTGACACAGTATTGTTTTGAAATTGGGAAAATGAAATAATTTTACCCGAATTATTTTCGTATATTAAAAGAAATAAATTTTCTGTAAATTATTACAGTATATGGTTGCTTGGTTGTTAGGAAACGATGATATTGAAATATTATCATTATTAAAATGGAAATTGAAATAAGAAATTGAAATAATAACCAAAGGATAAAGGAATGAATTTATATACAAATGGGAATTGAAAATATTTATAAGTTGGAATAAAATTCGTTAATGGAATGAAATTGGTAATGTGAATGTATAAATGAGTTTTATAAATTGAAATTAGATTTGATTCGGAATTGAAGTTTGATTGTGATAAACAAATTTGAAATAAAAAAATCCTAGCTGAAATTGTTGAATTTAAGTGAAAAGAGTTTTGAACTTATAATATGAGATAATAAATTTGACTTTGGTAAAAGTAAATGGAATTTACTTTAGAATTGGAATCTAAATTGGATTATAAGTGAAAATTTAAGTTAAGTTAAATAAATTGATTTGGATTATATAAGATGTTGGAAATGGAATATAACTTAACTGATGTCGGATAAAGTTGATTTTGGTATCGAAGTAAATTAATCAAGAGAAGTGATGAATATGAACTTGAGTTATATAAATGAAATTCAACCCTATATTATTAAAGGAATTAGCAGTTGAATTGATAAATGGATGAAATATTAATCAATTGAATGTAAAATAAATTGATATGGAATAATGAATGTAAGTGTTAATTCATTAAAATCTAATGTTGTTGGAAGTTGAATAATTGAATGAAAGTCAATTTAATATAAACCAATTGGAATTAAAAGTGTTGGACCAAATTGAATGCAAAGTAAATAATTTGGTTATGTTGAATATACATTGGTTGTTATTTGATTGTTAATTGATTGTGTATATTTCATTAAGTATTAATGAAATTGAATTGATAATTCGAAAAGCTATGTAATTGAATTCAAATTGAAAGTGAAGTAAATGAATTTGAATAGAATTGAATTTAATTTGGAAATGAACCAACTTGAATATGAATAAATGAATGTTAGTAAAAACATCCAATGTTAATGAATCAAATGTGATTAAATTGGAAAACCAATTCATTGAATATTAATGAGAATATGAATGAATATTGATTTGGTTATGGATTTGTTGGATGATAGTTGTTTGGTGGTTGCGTTTGTTGTATTGTTGCATTTGCTATGTTGGCACATGTAGTCGTTATGTTGCTATATGTTGTATATTGATATTATTTCATATATACATGTTCTCATTTGTTTGTTGAGTGTTTAGTATGTGCGGATTGCGCTTGCTTCGCATTTGGAGCTCGTTTTCGCGCTATATTAGCCGTATATGCTCACTAATAATATATAAGCTACATATCTCGGATTACATATCGTACTTTTACACTTTTTTCCCCGCGGGATGCCTCATCACTTGATGAGATGTATATTTGTGATATATATACTGTCATTTTTTTCGGATAGAGCCACGCAAAGGAGACTATGGCGAATTTTTCCGAAAATTTAGGGCGTTAGAATATTTTTGAGAGAATTGAAATTTTTTGTGAAAACTAAAATTTGATTTGGAATTGGAAGTTAAACAATTGATTTTGGTTTGAAAAGATAACTAAGTATGATTTGAAAACTTAGTAAAGTTATTATAAGAAGTTTAACTGTGGTATTGGAAAGTTAATAGATTTTGTAACTTTTTCTTACTAGGTTATTTCGAGGACGAAATTCTTTTAAGTGGGGAAGTTTGTAACGACCTAGAATTTCTATTAATTAAAATTTTTATATTTTAATTAATTTTAAATATTAGTAAGTGAAGTTTGTAAGTCGAATAAATTTTATTTTGAATATCTGGATTTAAATTGGTAATTAAATCGATAATATAATATTTGAAATTACGTAAATAATTGAAAATTGGGTTAAATATGATTTGTAAAATTTTATTATATCATATTGGAGTCATAATGATGTTATAGAACTTTTAAAATTGAATTTGGAGTTAATTTTTGAAAATTTAATATTTTAATATTTAATTGACGACTTAAAATAGCCATTTTTCAAACAGTCTCGGATTTCGACGAAACTAGTTTTATCAGATCCGTAATGTGATATTATTGTAAGATTTCAAATTTCAAGTCAATCGAATTTATCGTTTGTCCGGGGCAAGCCTAAACGCCTAGAAATTTGCTTAATCGATTTAATTTAAAATCGATCGTTTATTGCCTCAACTCGCATAGATGATCAAATTGGCCTCTGAAACCTATTCCATTGTGTTCGGAACGTGGGGTAAACCCTAGAAACACCAACCGACACGCTTCGTTTGGAGTTCGAAAAATTCGGGATGGATAGTGTTTTGGAATATTTTCTATAAAATCCCCTTTACTCTTCACTTTTGCTAAATTAAAAGGAAAGCTAGGGTTTCAATTGGAGCCGCCGCTTCTAACATTTACACGGCCAGAAAACATTCTCGTTTCTCCTCGATTATCTCCTCATCCACTCCTCGATAAAATTCGACTTCAACTAGGAAATTTTAAAGGATGGAGTGACGAATAACTTCAACGGCTATGATCGCGATTGGGTCAACGGATCGACGGAAAGATGAGCTTGAAGATGCGCCGTTCGCATGCAATTTGAGGAAGCTAGGGTTGACCGAGCTCTATGGGATTCGAGCCGTGGGTAGCTCTTGGCGAGGCGAGTTGAATGGTGGTTGCTGATCATCTTGGAACGGAGTGTGGTGGGTGCGAAAATTCCAAAAATAGAGGCGGCCGTGGGTTTTTCTTTTGCGACCTGGGAAGATGATTGAACGCGTTTGGGAAGAAGTATAGCAGCTGCCCGATCCGATGGTTTCAAAAAAATGAACGGCTGATG
Organism: Allium cepa; assembly: GCA_030765085.1. Classification (NCBI taxonomy): domain Eukaryota; kingdom Viridiplantae; phylum Streptophyta; class Magnoliopsida; order Asparagales; family Amaryllidaceae; genus Allium; species Allium cepa. Next base: position 746,707,415 of record CM060931.1, on the reverse strand, counting down.
ATAGGGGTTTGTAAAATAAATAAAAAATTTGAGATTTAAATTATATTATAAATTGTATAATATTTAAAATACTATAACTTTTTCATACGAGTCGAAAACGCACGAAACGAATTGCATTGGTTTCGTTTTGACGAGCACTACGCAATGGAGCTGGTTTGGAGTCGTGTGGAGATAGTGATAATTTCGGGTAAAATTAAACGCACGTTTAATTTTGTTCGAAATAAAACGCTAGAACTGATATCGGAAATTCAAGGTGAGAACTTCTCACTCAATCGAATTAGTTTCGATTTAAATTTTAAATAGTTAGATTTAAAATTGATGATTGTATGCCTGGAAGATAAATTATTATCTGTTGTATAGTAATAGACCCTATACGCCGTATATTAAGCGGATGTTATTTATTAAAAACATATACCACGAATATTTCACTGCAAAGTGAAATTGGTATTATATATGTACTTGGAGTTGATTTCCCGCATTACGTAGCGGATGAGACCCTATTGCGCCCCATAATAGCGGATAATATTTTATGAATCCCATATACCGCGATATTTCGTATTGGAACAGAATTGGTATTGTGCTAACATCTGTGGATGTAGGGAAACGGGTTGGAGGGATCCAACTGCATTCCTCAACTATATTGATTTATTTACAGATATTGTGATATTTGTTGATTATCATATTTATATATGATGTTTTGATTGTCGTGGTTGATATATTGTTGTGTTGCAGCATTGGCCTATTTTTGGAGTTTTAAAAATATTAAAGTAACGATTTTGAATTTAAAAGGATTTTAAAGTGATTTTTGAAAGTATACGTTTTATTAAAATTTTGGGAATTGATTCATTTTAAATAAATAAACGTTATAAAATTTAATATTATAAAATTTATGAATTTTGTGAAATATAACCGAATTGTGATTCTTGAGATAAGTAGTTGATAAATTTATAAGATGGTTTAAATTGGGATTTTTGAATTATTATAAACGATTTATGTAAAAGATTTATAAAATTGATATTTATAAATTAAAATATTGGAATTATAAAACGAGTTTTTATAAGTGTTAAAATGAAGAATAATTGGATTTCTTAAGTGAATGAAATTTATAGATTTTATAAATTGGAAGTTATAAAATGAAAAGATTTTGTAAAATAAAAGATTTATAGTTAAAATTACTAATAATATGGATTTTGGCGTGTAAATGGGATAGGGATAAAATTTGTGAATAAAGAGATTTTTATAACTTGAAGTTTTTATAATATATAAATGTGAATTTATAAAATTGATTTATAAATTCAAGATTGATTGGATTTGATAAGTAAATTTTTATAGCTTATTAAAGAAGTATATTCATGATTTTGGGACAGTGGATAATTTTTGAATTAAATATGTAAAAGTGTTGAATTTGGTTAATGATTTATATTCACGATTTTGAACAGTGAATAATATATCAAAGGAATGTTTAGGGAGTGATCTTTTAAATAGAACTAAAACGATTTGAAGTTGTTTTAAAATACATTAAGTGTCGAAACCATAGATTTCAACATTCATTATTGAAATAGACATTTTCGAGAAATCGAAGGAAATGATGGACTATAACACTGTTGTTATAGTAAATGATTTGTGAAAGAAAATGTTTTGTATAGTATTGTGATTTATATATCCATTTTAATTTCGAATTCCTATACTAGTGATTTTGGGTTGTCGTAACGATGTTTTACGCAACATTCGTTTTGACTCAAATAAATGTGTTTAAGCGCACGTTTTCTTTAAAGAATGAAATATATACTTGATTTCGATTTAAGTATATTGAATATTTTCCAAGTGTTGAAAATAAATGGATTTGTAAATTGCTTATTATTATTAAATAAGTATGGAAATGCTTTTTCCAATATGAAGTGAAATGTTTTGAGATTGTATCTTTTTAAAGATACATTGAAAATGAATATTAGAAATCGATTTGGTAACCGTATATTCATAGATATTTTGGAATTGTAAATTCACTATGGAATTTGTAAAAGAAAGGGGAAATTTGTTTAAAAATAAACGTTGATTTATTTTTGAAGTGTGGAAGTAAATTTATGAATTTGGAACGTAAATATAAAGTAAATCGATAAGGATTTATTTAATTTGTTTAAATGAACCATTTTGAAATGAAAATGAATAAAGATTTGCGAATATATTCTGTGTAGGGAAACGATTTGAAATTTGTTTTCAAAAGTTGGAAAGGTGAAAAGTGATTTGAAATTTGTTTTCAAATGGTTGAAATGTGGAAATTATATATCTTGTAAAGATATTTTTTTGGAAAATAAATAATTTGGAAAATTAATTAGAATCTAGTGATGTTGTGCATACCTATTGATAGTTAAATAACCGACTATCAATATTTACCTTTAATAGGTATTTGCTGTGATTTGCTTGAACTTGAATGCCACACTTATTTTTAAAATAAGCGCTCACTATTCGAGTTAGCCGGGAAAGGACCTTTGGGGTCGTATAACCCATTTCGAATATGTGATATGTCGTTATGGATTGTATTTGATGACCGGTGTTGAAGACCGGATATTTGTGAAAACGGAAGGATTACGGTCGAATGTTTCTGCATCAGCTGATCTCCGATATAGAAATTTATCACCCTTAGTGACGGGAAGTCCGATCGTGATTAGTGAATATCCGGATTGCAAGGGCTTCTTTGGAAGTGCCTTCGGTTCCGTTCGATCCCAGAACGGACTTGTATGGATGTGTGTCTGACGTTACAATTTGAGATGTAAAGCTGGTTTTTATCAAATATATTTTTGTTGGTGGCGGAGAATTTATTCTCTTAGCTTAACTCCCATCTCTGAGACGTACAAGCTCGGCGGTTATATAGTTGATGGTTACTAGTGCTGTTGAGCATTTGATGATCAAAGCACAGCTTTTCTATAAAGTGTGACTTTGTGGACGAGACTTCGTCGGACCTCATACCCCGGAAATGGTAAAAACAGGAAGGATGCAGCAAGGTTATTAGGGGGTAGCTCCCCTTTAGTGTATGTCATTCCTTCTGGAAAGAGGTGGTATCATGGTATGGGGCTCAGATACTTAACCTATGTTGTTGCTGCAAATTTATTACTTTGTGGTTGTTGGAATCGAGGATCCTCGGATATAAATTGGCTACGATTGGGGAATGACATATTCGTGTTAGTAGTTACCCAGTTTGAAGGGTAACCCGGCCTTGTGTTGGCAGAGATCTAACCGTAACGTTAGGTTCTCGGGTCGTCTTTCCAGAGGCGTACCCATGTTGCAATGGGAAGTTCCTTGGCCTGACCATTTGTTGGAAATCCAAAGAAACAATACGAACTTTGTACGGTTTTAGTTGTATAACCTGACATGGAATGTGGTGGTAACCTGCTATCGAACATGATAGCTATAGTAGGCATACGATAATGGTCGTATGTTGGCTAAGATTTATATCTTTACTTTCTAAATGATTTTTCCTACACTATGCACTAGTAATAATATCAAATGTTTCTTTTTAATGCGTATCAAGCATCTTTGACTATCATAAGGAGAAATCTCCTCCGATTCTACGTTTGCATTGTGTGTGTGTGCGGGAGGCCTTATGGTAGTTTTATTTTCTAAAAAGCATTGCGAATCTATTTTTAAAAAATATTCCTTTGTTTGTTTTAAAAAGATAAACTGTTTTAAGTTCTCACACCAGTCCCATGACTGACCTGGAGTTTATTGTTTTCTTTCTAAACCCTGGGTGCCCACCAATTTGCACACGGGCAGTCTAGAGTTAGGTTATCAGGATATTCTAGAATTCAGGAGTTGCTGGGGACAAGCTGGATGGCATGGCGTATTCACTAGTACATAGTATTTCTTTTCCGCTGTTTGTTGTTGTAAACTCTGATAATGTAATGTAATGTGATGTAATGTAATGTGATGTAATGTAATAACTGATATAGTTCTTTGTTTAAAGATTATTCATTTATCTATTATATGTTGTTCCGATGCGATTGTGAGATTCTGATATTGTTCTGTTGTTTCTTTCTGTTTTTTTCTATCTTTTTCTTTCTTCTTCTATCTTCTACCTCTTCTTTAACCCTAACGGTACAGTTTTCCGGCCTTCGATTATGCGGCAGTTGATACAGTGGACGTATTGATGTCGGTTTTCGAGCGTCGAAAAGTCTGGATCGTTACACATTAAGTAATTAACAATTTACAATTGATTATCTTAATTAATAAATCAAATTAATTATCAAAATTAGTCACATTTATTTAATTACTTAATAATCCTTAACTAATTATTTTCATTAACTAATAACATTTCCTCAATTACTTTCTTAAGAAATTATCTTAGATAAATTCATTATTAATTATTTCTAATTATAAATTAATCAAAATTATTTATTTATAAATTAAATAAATCATTCTTCAGTTACCTTATTAATTAGTCCTTAATTATTTAATAAATTAAGTGTTAACTATAACTTAGTAAATTCTTATTTTGAATAAATTCTTCAACTTTTAAATAATATTACCCGAAATCTATTTATTTAAGCTTTTCCCCTATTTTGAAATTTAGTTCAATAAAATTAAAAATAAAACTTTATTATTTTAGAATTCCTTCTTTTAAATTTATCAAATTCTCAAAAATAAATTTTAATATAAACTTTCACCCTGAATTTTCAAAAATCAAATTTTTATTTATTTCCATTATCTAACGATACCAAAATTATATTCGGCTAAATTTTAGCCTTCAACGATTTCAATCAAAAAGATAATCACACAGAGATTATAAATACACAACATTGAAACAAATTCAATTATTTGAGGAATCCAGTTGGATCCCTCCAACCTGTTTCCCTACATCCATAGATGTTAGCACAATACCAATCCCGCTTCAAGACAGGATATCGCGGTACATGGGTTTATATAAAATATTATCCGCTAATATGCGGCTAGGGTCTCATCCGCTATATAATGCCGAAAATCAACTCCAAGTACATATATAATACCAATTCCACTTCAAGGTGGAATATCGCGGTATATGTGTTTAATATAATAGCCTCCACTTAATATGCGGCGTACAGGGTCTATTTCCAATATAACAGATAGCAATTTATCATCCAAGCATACAATCAACACAATCAAGCAATTTTAAATCTAACTATTTAAAATTTAAATCGAAACAAATTCGATTGAGTGAGAAGTTCACACCTTGCTTCTAATAACCGTTTCAGTGTTTTATTCCGATTAAAATTAAATGCGCGTTTAATTTTACCCAAAATTCCACTAGCTCCAATCAACTCCAATCCAGCTCCATTTTGTAGTGCTCGTCAATATGAACCCAACGTAAGTTGTTTCGTTAATTTTCGACCTCGTACCTAAAAGTTATAGTGTTTTAAACATCACACGATTTAATATATAAATTAATTTCAATTTTATTTACATTTTCGAAACCCTACTATCATAGCCGTTCGTTCCAGCTTGATGAAATCTGGCCGCCCATGCCTATATTCCCCAATGCGTCAATGTCAGGCCGAACAAACCCAAAAGCTCGAAACTTTGACCAATTCTAGCTCCAACATCTACGATCTAGACGATGATCGGAGCCTGCCATTTCGAAGAGCTTCGCGCGACACCCCAATGGCCAGAGGCCGGCCCCACTCGGCTACCTCCTTGCCTCGTAATTCGAGCTTGAACGCACGCCTTTGATCACCAATTGCCGCTGATTCGTGGCGCGAAATCCAATCATAGCCGTTGACATTATAGATCTCGATGCCCTCTTTGATTTTGTAGTTGAAAACTTCTTGAATTGATGCGTGGATTAGAAGAGAAAGAGGGATGAAATTCGAATGTTCTAGGCCATTAATTCTGAGGCCGGCGGCTGCTGCTTGAAACCCTAGTTCTTGTTAGGTTTTGCAAAATAAAAGAAATAAGATCCTTTTATAGAAAATTTGACGAAGCACTATTCATCCGAGATTTTCCGAACTCGAAACGAAGTGTGCCGGCTGATGTTTCTAGGGTTAAACCCACATTTCAGACACAATGGAATAGGCATAGAGAGCCAATTCGATAAGATGTGTGAGTTACGAAAATAAACGATCAAATTTAAATTAAATCGGTTAAACTAATTTCTATGCGTTTCGGCTTGCCCCGGACAAACCGTACATCCGATTGACACGAAATTTGAAATCTTACAAAAATATAACATTACAGATCCGATAAAACTAGTTTCGTCGAAATCCGAGACTGTTTGAAAAATGACTATTTTTACTCGTCAATTAAATATTAAAATATTCAATTTCCACAAATTAACTTTTAATTTAATTTTAAAAGTTCTATAACATCATTCTAACTCCAATATGATTTAATACAACTTTACAAATCAATTTTAATCACATTAAACAAAATTTCCAGTTATTTCTATAATTTCAAATAACAAATTATCAATTTAATTATCAAATTAAATCTAGATATTCGAAATAAAATTTATTCGACTTACAAATTTTACTTGTTAATATTGAAAATCAATTTAAATATACAAATTTCAAATGACAGGAATTATGGGTCGTTACATCCAAGTCGTTGGAAGCCGTCGGAAATGCCGTTGGTATAAAGATCATGGCTTTCATCTATTTTCGACGGCAACGACAGCAGTAGTAATTATATTCTGTAAATCATTTCATTTTAACCGATTAAACAAAATTTCGGCTGTACTCTTCCTTTGTTCCCTGTATCGTGCACATATGCCTGTACACAAGAAATGAAAAGAAAGTATTGTCGAAATTTTGTGAACCGTTTAAATTAAAATAATTTGCAAAATATAATTACTTTATTATGTTTGTAACTTGTCCAATACGTGGACAAATCCGACAAATATTGTATCAGATGAATATGAATGTTCATTTTGTGATAAAAACGAATATCCATACAACGATCATGTACAATACTTGTCAAACTAAATCGTCTTATTCGTCATCTTAAAAACGCATACACTGAATCCTGAGCATCAACTTTAATTAATGAAAACTAGCCTAATCCGCGTATGCACTAATTAATCAATACGTATACACCAATTAACGCACATATACACTAAACAAATTTTTCTCTCAATATTTAAATGATAAACAATTATAATACAATCTTGTTAATGTGAAAATCAGACGCTAACACCCCGGTGTAGATTGAAGTTGAGCGAAGCACCACCCGTGGACACGGGAACTAAAAACAAGCAGAAAAGTCACAGAGAAAGCGGAAAAGACAACAACTTTTATAGTGGTTCGGCTTAGGGTAAGCCTACGTCCACTTTAATTCTCTTTATACTGAATTGATTACAACTTTACAACAATCTTCAATTACAATTCTGATGAGACAAACAACTAGAACTTTGATGCAGAAGAATTCTTTGAATCCATGTAGATTGCGTTAGATTTCCTCTCGAAGTTAGTTGAGATGCCTTTCGTACTTGAACTGTCGAGTGAGTCGAGAATTCAGCAGAGTATCGGCGCTTAAAGAGATCGGCCAAAAGTCCCCTTCATGTTTGAGGTAGGTTGGTATTTATAGGAAAATTTCCCCCTTGGGTTGTAAGTCGCGACCAACCTATGGCAGGTCGTGGCCGACTTATCTGGCCATCCCCATGGTTTCACATAGGTCCGTTTGTATAAGTCCCAGGTCGCCCCCGAGTCAACACAACCTTGTATCAGTAGTACGACATCGAGCTTACATTTAGTAACTTTAGGTCATGGACGACTCAAGCTAGGTCGTGAGTCATGAACGAGTTAACTGGCAAGTCGCAAGTCACGGCTTAACTGGTAAGTCCTGGATCGCGTACGAGTTAAGAGGCCACTGTGCCAATTAGCTGCATTGAACTTGTCTTCCTTTGCTTGGGTCGTGAACGACTTAACATAGGTCATAGGTCGGTTGCGACTTTGGTATAGTTCATGATCTTGTCCCTGTCTTGGGCAGTTAGAGCGGCAAACTCTCTGGATAGTTAGGTCGGCTTCCATCTTAGGTCGGTAGCTATCTTAGGTCGGTAGCAATCTTAGGTCGGTAGCTATCTTAGGTCGGTAGCTATCTTAGGTCGGCATCCTGTTTTAGGCAGTTGGGTCGGCGTTCTTGTTAAGCATTAGGTCGGTATCCCTCTTAGGCCTTAGGTCAGTATCCCTTTTAAGCCTGTTAGGTCGGTATCTTTTTGGGTCGGTAATCTCTCAAGTCGTTGAGTCATGGCCAAGGCGGAGTTAACATTTGCCCCTCGAAGTATACGCCTAATGGTTAGGTCGTATGCTTCGACATTCTCTAACCCGTCCACTTTCTAGGTCGGTAGGTCGTGTACGACCTAACAGTTAGTTCACACGCGCCGCTTTAGGTCCCTCTGCTATAAGTCGTATACCCTCTCCTTTCTTCTCATTACTTGCCTCTTCATTTGTTTTTGCTGTTAACTCTTTCCCGAGCTTCCAAAGGCGATTTCGATTCAATCAATCACCGATTAATCTTGAGATTACATTGTGTAAGTGATCCTGTTTTCTTCTCCTAACCCTTTACCATCTCTGATTTGTGAATTCCATTTCTCCATCCTAGCCCACCTCTCCACGCAATGCGTCATCGTGAATTTTCCATAGCTGGCGAACTCTAGTTGGTTTGATTTAGGTTTAAACGTTTGATTGGTGGGCTTCAATGCTTCAAGCTAATCGATTTTCGAATTGCGTTAGGATTGCAAGGTGTTGAACTTGCAGTGGTTTCGAACTGGTTTACTGGATGATCCGGTATCATGAATGAAACAGCATGAATGGAATGAGGGTTTTTTGTGGATGGAGCGGCTAACGGGTTAACGGATTGAGTGGAGCGAGATATTGATTTGGACGCGACCCAGTGATTTTGGGTGACTTAACTTTTGGCCGACCTAATCCTTAAATCGTGGCCGAGTTAACCCTTGGGGGAAATCTGCCGACCTAATCTTCTGCCGACCTAACCCTTAAACCGTGGCCGAGCTAGCACTTGGGGAATTTTACACCACTTTTTGAACCAGAGCCTTCCTCCTTACTACTCTTCACGACTTAGAGAACTACCGATTTAAGGAACCGGAAACTTTAATCTTAACTCGCGAGAGATTCCTTGGGTCGCAGCCGAGTTAACACTTGGATGCCCAACTCGAATTCTCTCTTAAAAGCATAGTTCCAATTTTAATTCTTAACTTGATCTACTGTACTGAACTGCTTAAATTCTGGATTGTTTTAACTTTGTTGCTTTATTTCATAGACCACATTAACTTATAGGCTAACAACCTACTGAAAACAACAATCACAGAAAACCAAGGCGAATATACTGCCATTGACTGCCCACATCAAATGTCAGATTAGTCGACATAGAGTAAACAACTTAAATACACTGTATGAAATGTTGTGAACCAATCAACTAAAGTGAAGTATTAATGCAAAGCATCGCTAACTTGAACTGATTTGTTTGCATCAACATTACACTTGCATATTAAAACAACGAACCCTGGACTTTATAACTGACAAATACTTGCTAGTTTATATTCCAGTTACATTTGCTTATTGCTTGATTGATTTTACACAACACTCCACACATTTTAGGAAACATGCACCTTCATGTTTGAATACCTAGTTGTTTGTGTAGAATGGCTTCCCGCCAAGAAGAAGAAGTGGTAGATCAAGCGGGAGAAATCCTTCAGACAGCTGTTCCCATAGAGAATCCTCCAGAGAGAACTTCGACCATCCTAACTTCGAGAGCATTTATTCAGGTACGTACTCAATTTGGTTTTATTGAAAATGATGCCCTACTTCCCGGGCCAAATGATACTGCCGGTAGTCCTCCCCCGGTTTTGTTGCAGTCAATCATCAAATGTGCCTAAGATGGGCGATTCCTCCCTTTAATGACTTCCTTCGAACCCTTCTCCTTCGGTTGACAATCTCTCCATTCCAACTTCATCCTAATGGCTACGCCATCTTGATGGGGTTGTGTGTTTTGTTTAGGAGAACTCATGATCGCTTGCCAAGTTTTGAAGAAATTCGCTACTTATGCTCGTTTGCAAAGAGTAAAGACCATCCTTCCCTCATTATTGTGAGAAGTGCTAGAAACCGCAAGCTTATTTCTGATCTTACCGAAAGTGTTCACGGATTTTTGAACCAGTTTTTCTTTGCTCGCTGCCCCCCAGGGTTTTATGCCATCTGGAGAGTAGGAAGTAAGATTACCTGTTTCTATTTTCCCCATTTTCAAACTTTTTCGAGATCCGAACTACCAACTGCTAATTTCATTCTTTGCTCTTTTCAGCTCTTCCTCTCCCTTCTAGAGATCCAAGCCATAAGCAAGTTTTTGAAAGATTAAGTGCTATGGCCGTAGAAGAGAGAAGTATAAATTTTTTATTGAAGGATGAACTTTTGCATCAGTATGGGCTTTTACACATTTCTCGTTCTACACATCTCCATGAGGTCCCAGACTCCCCGGCTAAAGCATTAGATGCCCCAGTCTCTTCTGACGCACCCATACCAAAAGAACCTGCCCCTGAGGCTTCTCTAGTGAAGTGCTCTACTACTGTCGATGTTGTGGGGTCGTCTGGCAAATCCGCACTTGCCCCAGTCATTGAGGAAGAAGAGCCTCAGGGATCTCCCCAACGTTCACCGAAGTCTGGCGAAGAAGCCGGGAAAACAAGCCCCGTCAGGCAGAGCGGGGACGACACTTTCGAAGGGTTGAGCGACCTCTTTGCCACCTCACAGGAGATCTTTAAAGACGACCCTGTCACTACTAGGGTTTCTTCTTCAGTAGTGGAAGCGACTTCTTCTTTGCAACAAGCTCCGTCGACCCAAGAGTTGACGTTAACTACTACCCCCACGATTACTCCGCAATCAAATAGTGGTTCGTAGTTTGATGCGCGTAGTTTGCACTTCACACACACTTAGAATCTTTCGGCACTTTTATACTCCTAACTCTTTGTACTTTGAAGATTCTAAAGTTATGCTTCTTTTCTCTGAAGACTTTTAAGGCTTGTCTTTTTTTTATTTCAGATTCTCCGATGGGATGTAACGGCTCTTACTATGACGACTTTCAGCGCTACGGGAGGCGTAGTCAATATGATTATAGGCGCTACCTTCCCGTTCACAGAGAAACTGATGAAGAGAGAGCCGCCCGAAAGGCTCAGGAGAGGAGGGCTCAAGAAGAGCATTATGAGAGAAAAGAAAGGGAGGAGCACCATGATTCTTCCCATAGAGGTGACGACTCTCACAATAGAAAGTCGCATGATGATCGGGGAAAAAGCCATATCGTTGTGGACCTAAGCAAGCGTGCCCGGCACGGTTAGAAGCATGCATCTACAACTCCTGAAAAGGCCATTGCCCCCGTTTCACTCGACATCCCTTCTGGCTCTCCTGCTCTCGGGAAGACAGACATTCAGGCAATAGTTAACAGGCCTGAATTTCAAATTGGACCAGGCCCAGCCACTCTGCAAAGCCGGTTTCCACAATTGTGCCTAAAGGGAGTGCGGTTCGATCTTGACTTGGTCCCTATTGACAAGCCTGCCATGCTGCGAAATCTCGATGCCGTCAGGCTTGATATTGAAAGAATGTCGAACTGGCAAAAGCTTGTTAACGAGCTTCAAAGGGTAAACCGTGCGAATCTCGAGGCCATGCTTACTATGGAAAATGACAAAGCTGAATGGCAGAAGGTTCTTGAGCGGCATGATACCGAGATGAGGAGCATCACTACTTATAATGAAGAGCTTGAGGTGAAGGTCGAGAAACTTAAAGAAGAACTCGCCACTTCTTCTACTTCTTACACTCAAAAAGAAGAGGTGCCTCAGAAACAAGTGAGAGATGCTCATGCCGGCCTAAAAGACGCCGAAGACAGGCTCGAAGTGCAAAAAAGAATCAATGTGGGCTATATTACTGATATTGCAGAGCTTCGGAAGAAAACCGACTTTCAAGAGGCGGAGATCGAAATGCTTAAGCTTCAACTCTCCAAAGCTGAAAGAGAGCGTGATGAGGCCGTTGCCGGTAAAATTGCAGCCGAAGAATCTCATGAGGCAACGAAGACCAGCATCAGCTCGACACTATTTGACTTCTACCTGCATAGCATCTTGGGGCACGGTAGTCTTGCCTTTTTAGGTCCCAAATATGAAGTTACTCTGGCTGAAGTGTGGGAGGCCGCACTTGACATGCTTGGCGGTAAAGGTGCTGGCTATGCCAAATCAGCTCTTGATGAGCATTACTTGGATGACAACGCTCGCGCCGCTCTCGCCAAGGGAAAAGAACAACTTGCAAAATTAAGAGCCGAGATGGCCGAAGGGGAACGTTTAGGAAAAACTACTTCAACTATTCCAGTCCAGCCTTCACCTTCGGCCGAAATCGACATTGCCGGCTCCAGTTCTCATTCTCCATCCCTGGTTAAAGTTACAACTGAGATTATAAGTACACAGGGTGGAGATGAAGGCGAAGAGAGCGCCGAAGCACAAGCTTATGAGGTTGATATCAGGAAGCCGACTTCTCCAGGTAACTCTACTGTTAATCTTGCCCAAGTAGACTTTTCATTTGCTTCTTATGAGTTCGATAAGCTTCTCGACTATTTCCTGAACCTCAATGAGCCTTTATCTCCTCTCTTTAATGACTTTAACTTCTTTTCTTCTGTAGAGAAAGTGTCGAGCATCGTTCAGACTTCTCCTCCTTCAATTATTCCTACTCCGCCTCTCCAGGTCACTCCTCCATCCACCTCTCAACCCGGGTCGCAAGAGGAGCAAATAGAGGCTCTTCATGGCTTAGATGATCTTATTGCTTCTCAAGAACACGGGGGAGAAGGGCTTGGAGAAGGCAATGAGTCTCCGGAGCGAACCACTTCTGATAACATAAAATTATCTACTCTTGTTACTCTGGGAAGTGAGTCTTCTTCAAGGAGAAGTAGGAAGCATGTCACTTCCAAGAAGAGAAGGAAAGACATTCTTGTTTCTGAAGAGGAAATGAAAGTTGATCCGGCAGTAACCCTCTCTCCTTCATCCTCGACTCTCCCAAGCCGTCCTGAAAAGCTGCCTATTAGGTCAAGTGAAGGCTCTAAGGGTGGTAGCAGGAAGAAGTAAGGGGTCCTGCTTTGATTTATCTTTACTTTTTTCTTTTTGCATATACTGGCCGGAGATTGTGCGGGTACCGGCCTCCGCTTTTCTTTTTCTTTTTATTTTGAAACCTGTACCTGTACAAAATTTTGACAGTATTGAATAAAATGATTCTTTTTGTTTGTACAAACTTCTGTCTGTATTTGAGAATACATTTACTATTCATTTTTGTACAAGTTTCTTTACATAATATTGTAGTGAGCTTGTGGTATGTTGTTCGAGCATAATTTTACCAATGTAGTTATACCATGTTGCCCCTATACCATAAGCTCGTTGCAATATTTTATACTTTGAGGGGACTTGCACTCTTATTTTCTGGAATAATTATTCCATACTTGGAGGAATATTATTTTGTTCAAAATAGAGTACAGCTCCCTTCATATGAATTTCTACGCTTCAACCTTCGAAGATATCACTTTTTCTTTTGTGCATACACACATTTTTACCAAGTGAATTCTCCTATGCGGTAAAGCGGGCCTCTGAAGGACACTTTAATTTCTTTTTGAGGAAGAGTATTTTCTAGAATAGAAGAACCAGTCCCTTTGAAAGCTAAAGTGTGCCTTTGAAGAGGTTTTTTTTTGCGCCTCGGTGGAGGGCTTTCTGATCTTTGCTTTGCATTCCTGACGAAATGCTTCTTTGAAAAGTTGTACCTCTGAGGAGGGCTTTTTGACGTTTCAACACTTGGAAGTTTTATTTCAATCTCGGTGAAACGTGTGCCTCCGAAGAGGTCTTTCTGTTTGATTGCACCTCTGGGAAGAGGTTTTTTGTTTGATTGTGCCTCTGGGAAGGGGTCTTTTGTTTGATTGTGCCTCTGGGAAGAGGTCTTTTGTTTCTGCCCCTTGGGAGAGGCTTTTATTTTTCCCTGTTCGCTGGAAAGCGGGCCTCCGAAGAGGGCTTTTCACATTTCGTCTCACGGGAGTGTATCACCGATCACGGTGAAATGTGTGCCTCTGAGTAGGGTTTTTTCCTGGAAGTTTGGAGTTTCTTTCTCTCGGTTGGAAGGATTCACGGGAGTGTATCAACCAATCAGTCCGCAACTTTGTATCGAGAAAGATATCTCTTTCTCTGGTTTAGCCCGCTCGAGGTCATTTAGCATTTCAACTGTGGTGAAATGGGCCTCCGAAGAGGGCTTTTCACGTTTCAACACTTGGAAGTTTTATTTCAATCTCGGTGAAACGTGTGCCTCTGAGGAGGGCTTGTGCCTCCGAAGAGGTCTTTTGTTGTTTGATGCTTGCTCGCCCATGTCTCTTTGCCATTTATTCATGTCGGCGATCCCCGTTATCTTTTGCAAGTGTCATCCCTTTTTAGTTGCCAATAATTTTCCTTATCCAAAGAAATATACTTCATAGTTAAGCGAGCTGGTGGTGGTAGACACAGGCTATTTAACTGGTTGTTTGTTTGTTCAAACATTTGAAGTTAGTTAGAAATGGTCCACTTCCATCCACATCGCTAACTTTTGTTCGAAGCACTTCTTTTGTAGGATTTGAGTATGGAAATTTTGAATGGTTTAGCATTTGCTTGCTGGGTGATGTCGGAGATCGCTTGGTCTTGCGATGGGTAGGCTTTGTTTTTATGGCCTGCATTATTAAATCGACGTTTTCGTAACACAGTTAACATATTTTATATGTCGAAATAAAACAAAGCAGTTTATAATAGTAGAGAACACAAGATTTATAGTGGTTCGGCCAAAAACTGGGCCTGCATCCACTTTATAGCTTTTCATTATTCACTTGCTTTACAATTGCTTTCAGTACAAGAATCATATATTCATAATTCTTTTACAACATTTCGACAAAGCTTCCAAGTAAAATAGGGACGCAAATGATTGTTGTTCCAAGCCCTTGGGATTGGTTCTCCTTCGACAGTTGTGAGTTTGAATGTGCCATCAAGGAGTTTCGCGCCTATAACATATGGCCCTTCCTAGTTTGGCCCAAACACACCTATGACTGTCATAATTCTTTTCAGGACTATGCCCCAACTTCAAAGTTGCGCCGACGAACTTTGGAATTGAAGTGCCTGGCTATTCTTTGCTGGTGAGCTGTAATTCTAAGTCTAGCCTCTTCTCTTCTTTCATCGAGGAGGTCAAGTGCTTCCAATTGCAATTTTTCATTCCCATTTTGATCAAAATGGATCCTTCTGTGTGAGGGAACTTCAGTTTCCACTGGAATCATCGCTTCTGATCCGTATGCCAATGAAAATGGAGTATGCCCAGTCGCAGTTTTGTGGGTGGTTCTGTATGCCCATAGTGCAAGCGGTAACTTATCGACCCAACCACCTTTTGCTTTTTCCAGCTGTTTTTTGATGGTTGATTTGATTATTTTGTTTACTGCTTCCACTTGCCCGTTTGCCTGCGGATGAGCCACTACTGAGAAGCTTTTTCGGATCTTGAATCGTTTGTAGAAATCTTGGAACTCCTCACTTTCAAACTGAGTACCATTGTCTGTGATTATCTTCTGAGGCACCATACCTGCAAATGATATTTTTAGTCACAAAACTTATCATTTTCTTAGAGGTAATAGTAGCCAATGGTTCGGCTTCAGCCCATTTAGTGAAGTAATCAACAGCAACGATAGCATATTTAATTCCCGATTTGGCAGTCGGCAAAGGCCCAATGAGATCTATTCCCCAGATGGAAAACGACCATGGACTGACCATTTGTATTATCTCAGTGGAAGGTGCCCTAGGAATTTTAGCGAATCTTTGGCATTTATCACACTTCCGGGAATAGTCGGTAGCATCCTGATTAATTTCTGGCCAAAAGTATCCATAACGGAGGATTTTCTTTGCTAAAGTTTGACCACCTGTATGATCCCCACATTCCCCTCCGTGCACTTCAGTCAGAATTGTCTTAGCTTCTTCCTTTGTCACACATCGGAGTAATGGCATTGAAAATCCTCGTTTGTACAAACGACCATTTTGAACTGCATATCTGGAGGCTTTCCTCATCAGCTTCTGTCGTTCTTTTGAACTTTCTGGCAAAGAAGCATTGAGTAAATATTCAACTATCGGAGTCATCCATGATTCTTGTTCTTGGGATACATTCATAATCCAATCAACATCCATTTCATCTGTGCTTGGAGCTGACAAGACTTCGACGGGAACTAATCCCAATAGTTGAGCTTCACCAGTACTCGAATACTTCGCGAGAGAATCCGCCTTCATGTTCTCTTCTCGGGGTATATGGTTTATTGAATAACGGTCAAAATCTTGAAGGAGCTCCCAGGCTTTTGATAAATAGACAGGAAGATTCCCTCCTTTAGCTTGAAATTCCTTCCTGACTTGGCAAACAATAAGTTGAGAATCACTGAAGATCTGTAATGCCTTGATGTTTAGTTCTTTAGCGATCCTTAAACCAGCGATGAGAGCTTTATATTCAGCTTCATTGTTTGTCGAAGGGAATTCTAGTCTCAGCGCATAACATAGCGATCGCCCTTCTGGGGTTTCAAGGACAACCCCTGCTCCGGAACAGTAATCATTCCTTGCGCCATCGACATACAATTTCCATTGGATTGGGACGCTATCAGTGACTTCTTCCTCACTATCACCCTTATCCGTACATTCTGCGATGAAATCTGCCAAATCTTGTCCATTGATTGCTTTTCGAGGATGGTAAGTGATGTCATATTGGCTGAGTTCAATATTCCATTTCAAAAGACGGCCCGAAGTCTCAGGACAGAATAGGACTTGCTTTAGAGGTTGATCGGTGAGGACTTTGATGGGACGAGCTTTGAAATACGGCCTCAATTTTCTTGATGCGATCAACAAACAATAGGCAAGCTTTTCTAATCTTGAGTAGTTCATCTCTGCCCCAGTGAATCTTTTGCTGATATAATAGACTGGGCGTTGAATCCTTGCATCTTCCCGTACCAACACTGCACTGAGAGCATGAGACGAAATTGCCAAATATATGAAGAGATCTTCACCACTGTCAGGCTTTGAAAGTATCGGAGGCACTTCCATATGACGAACCAACTCATCAAATGCTTTCTGACATTCAGGGGTCCACTCAAAGTTTTTTCTTCCTTTCTTTAGAGCATCAAAGAATGGAATGCATTTGTCAGTAGCTTTGGAAAGGAACTGACTCAAGGCAGCAACCTTTCCATTGAGACTTTGCAATTCCTTCTTCGTTCTAGGAGCCTTGACCTCTCTCAGGGCAGTGATCTGAGCTGGATTAGCTTCAATCCCCCTAGCTCTCACAATGAAACCCAAAAACTTTCCGGACTCCACACCAAATGAACATTTTAAGGGATTAAGCTTCATTTTGTACTTTCGGAGTACTACGAACATCTCTGCTAAGTGATCCATGTGGTCCACTGCTTTCTTAGACTTTACTAGCATGTCATCAACATAAACTTCCATTGTCTTGCCAATCTGTGGTTTAAACATGGCATTAACAAGCCTTTGGTAAGTTGCCCCTGCATTCTTGAGTCCGAAAGGCATGGCCTTGTAGCAGTAGAGTCCAACATCGGTTATGAAGCTTGTATCCTCTTGATCTGGCTCATGCATCATAATCTGGTTATATCCGGAGTATGCACTCCATAAAAGATAACAATTCATGCCCTGCCGTCCCATCCACCAACTGATCGATCCTGGGCAGCGGGAAACAGTCTTTGGGGCAAGCTTTGTTTAGATATGAAAAGTCAATGCACACTCTCCACTTTCCGTTAGCTTTTTTAACCAGCAATGGATTTGATACCCAATTTGGATAAGTAGATTCTCTGATAAAACCGTTCTCCATGAGCCGATCCACTTCTTCTTTTAATGCTGCCGTTCTCTCAGGACCTTGGGTTCTTCTCTTCTGTTTCATAGGTGTAAACTTTGGATCAATGTTCAGAGTGTGTACTGCAATCTCTGGGGATATTCCACACATGTCAGCATGAGTCCAAGCAAATACATTCAAATTAGCCTTCAAAAATGAAATCAGAACATTCTGAACTGTTGTGTTGAGTTGTGAACCCACATTAAGCACTTTGTTTGGGTCCTTTGGGTCAACGGATACCGGCACTGTTACCTCTACTGGTACTACCCTATTCTCCCCTGCACTGGCTTTCCTCGGATCCATCTCTCTTCGTGCCCCACTACATTCGCCAGTGCAGGGTCCACCCTGTAATTGCTACAAGGTTGGTTCCTTGATGCGGACCGGAGCCGCCGCACCTTTTCCCATTTCCCTTTTCCTTGATTCTCGCAACTCTGCAAAGTAACATTCTCGCCCCGCATCTTGGTCTCCCTTAATCACGCCAATTCCATTATCCGTGGGGAATTTTATGGTCAGACACCATGGGGCAAGAATAGCTTTAAACGCAGCAAGAGTCGGTCCGCCTAGAAAGGCATTGTAGGCAGAGACTTCTTCAACAATTATAAAGGTTTTCTTTCGAACCACCTTCCTTAGTCCTTTTCCATGTTCTACAAACAAATCTATGGTCCCAACCGGCTGTTTGGGTTCTCCAGCAAACCCAACAATCTTAAGTGATGAAGCTTGAACATCAGCCATTGGAATTTTCATTTGATCAAAGGTCTTCTTGAAGAGGATGTTGCATGAAGCTCCACAACCAACTAGAACTCTTCTCACAGTTGCCGGCCCAATAACAGCGGATATGACCAAAGGATCTATGGTCGGAGCCTCGATACCCAAAGAATCCCTGGCACTAAATACAATATCATCTGTGGAAGTCTTTTGTTGCTTTAAAGGCGCATCATTCTCTAAAACGAAAACATTCTCTCCAGCTGGTACATGCCTCAAGGCTCGGACATACCTTTCCATCTCTCCCCAGCTTTTGCCTGCTGGGTGAGGTCCTCCAGTTATTATATTGATGACAGGCCTTTCCGATTCATGTTCCACGGCCTTCTCACTTGAGCCAGGATGGTGAGCGGGAACTTGTTTTCCTTGAGTTGACGAAGCTGGGGCATTTCTGTTCCTTTTCACATACTGCTGGAGTTTGTTTTTCTTCAAGAGTTGTTCAATTACCTCTCTCAACTGACGGCATTCGTTGGTGTCATGGCCGGGCTGGTTGTGGAACCGGCAGAACCTTCCACTTTTTTCCATCTTAATCCCAACTCTCATTTTAGGTGGTGTCGGATAATTGACATCATCTTTGGTCGCAAAGAAGATGTTTTCAGGGGTATCAGTCAAGGGTGTGAAATTGAAAGAACGGCCTTTCTTAGCGTCTCCCTGTTTCTTTCCACCATCATTTCCCCTTTTCTGAGTGTTAGGTTCTTTCTTGTTCAAAGCAGCACCATTGTTCCCGGCTTCCGCTGATACCACCTTAGCCGGTGTTTGGAGACTCTCCAAGCGCATGAATTCATCCGCTTTCTTGTAGAATTTGTCAAGTGAGTTTGGTTCTTTCATTTTCAACCATTTTCCAAATTCACTCGATTTGTCAATTGCCCTCATCAAGTATGTTAGGACCATGCGTGGCTCAGCATTATCTACCTCGGCCAATGCTATGTTAAAACGATTTAAAAATGATCTGATAGATTCTCCCAGATTTTTCTCTAGACTTGACAGTGACATTATATCCTTTGCTTTAGAAGCATACAATCGAAATTGCTCCTTGAATTTCCTGGTCAAATCGGAGAATTGATCAATGGACCTGACTGGCAGCTTTGTAAACCACAATAGAGCCACACCTTCGAGATATACTGGGAAATATCGACATTTAATTTCATCAGACGCCCTGGCACCAGTCATATGCCAGTCGTACTTATACAGAAACTTGTTAGGATCACTCGTCCCCTTGTAATCCGAAATAGTGGGGGGAACGAATTTCCTTGGGAACTCTGCCTTCAAGATCTTTTCAGTAAATGGAGTTTTGCTTGGAGTAAAACCCCACTCTTTCTCATCTTCATCTCTTCGCATATTTTCCTTCATGATTTGACGAACCATACCCGAAAAATACTCTTCATCATTTAGAGGCTCTGGAGGGCAGACATCAGCCACTCTCTCTGAATTCTGCCTTGACAATCGTTCACGGAGGGTCGGCTGTGGCCCTGATCCTCCAGCTTGAGGAGGAGTCCTTTCTACAGGGTCTGCGGCTCTTTGAGAAATGTTCCCTTCAACATCCTGAACTCCCACAGTAGGGTTCCCATCATTATTAACTGATTGACGGTTTGCCCTAAGTAGATCATTCAACTTATTTAAGATCAGGGCGTTCTGGGCATTCTGAGCTTCCAACTATGCATTCTGAGCATTCAATTGTAGATTCAGCCCCAAAACTACGACGTCCAATTCTGCTCGCGTAACTCCAACAGTTGGAGCTACTTGACTTGAAGGAGGAGAGGTAGCAGTATTCTCTTGAACATTGTCGGATCTTACAGAACTTCGTTTTCTCCCAGGAGCCATTATTTCCAATAAACTTCTGGTTTTATAAGAAATCCTTTCAACAATCTTTCGCGGAGCAATGTGGAAGTTTCCCTGAGTTCAATTCTCAGTGAAAGAACCAAAAATGTTAACGTAAAAATCAGATGCTAACACCCTGGTGTAGATTGAGGTTGAGCGAAAGCACCACCCGTGGACGCGGGAACTAAAAACAAGTAGAAAAGTCAAAGAGAAAGCGGAAAAGACAACAGCTTTTATAGTGGTTCGGCTTAGGGTAAGCCTACGTCCACTTTAATTCTCTTTATTACTGAATTGATTACAACTTTACAACAATCTTCAATTACAATTCTGATGAGACAAACAACTAGAACTTTGATGCAGAAGAATTCTTTGAATCCATGTAGATTGCGTTAGATTTCCTCTTGAAGTTAGTTGAGTTGCCTTTCGTACTTGAAGTGTCGAGTGAGTCGAGAATTCAGCAGAGTATCGACGCTTAAAGAGATCGACCGAAAGTCCCCTTCATGTTTGAGGTAGGTTGGTATTTATAAGAAAATTTCCCCCTTGGGTCGTAAGTCGCGACCGACCTATGGCAGGTCGTGGCCGACTTATCTGGCCATCCCCATGGTTTCACATAGGTCCGTTTGTATAAGTCCCAGGTCGCCCCTGAGTCAACACAACCTTGTATCAGTAGTACGACATCGGTCTTACATTTAGTAGCTTTAGGTCGTGGACGACTCAAGCTAGGTCATGAGTCGTGAACAAGTTAACCGGCAAGTCGCAAGTCACGGCTTAACTGGTAAATCCTGGATCGCGTACGAGTTAAGAGGCCACTGTGCCAAGTAGCTGCATTGAACTTGTCTTCCTTTGCTTGGGTCGTGAACGACTTAACATAGGTCATAGGTCGGTTGCGACTTTGGTATAGTTCATGATTTAGTCCCTGTCCTGGGCAGTTAGAGCGGCAAATTCTCTAGATAGTTAGGTCGGCATCCATCTTAGGTCGGTAGCTATCTTAGGTTGGTAGCTATCTTAGGTCGGTAGCTATCTTAGGTCGGCATCCTGTTTTAGGCTGTTGGGTCGGCGTTCTTGTTAAGCATTAGGTCGGTATCCCTCTTAGGTCTTAGGTCGGTATCCCTTTTAAGCCTGTTAGGTCAGTATTTTTTTGGGTCGGTAATCTCTCAAGTCGTTGAGTCATGGCCAAGGCAGAGTTAACAAATCTAATTACCATTCAGTAGGGTATAACAAACAATCAATATGGCATTACACAACTACAAATTAAACTTAATTTAACAAATCAAATTTAGTTTGCGTTTAGGAATAAAACTCGATTGGAGATTGATGAAAGGCCTAGGCATGTGAAGAGTGGAGAGTACGGCTGTTGGAGATGATCGGGGAGGCGTCGAGGCTAGTTGAGAATGGGGAGGAGATTGTGGAGTTAGGGATTTGGTTGATTTTGGGGGAAAGAGGATAATGAAGATGGCTCTCGACCTGGAGCCTGTATACACTTTTTTTTTTTGACGGCTCGATGGCCGCCGATCGACAGCAAGTTTACGCCGGGTTTCGACGGCTTGCGACAGCCGCTATATTTTATTACGAAAATGCAATGGAGATCGTCAGCTTTCGGTAGCTGTCAGAAATTGCCGTCGGCGGCTTCCGCCACTATGTAGTGTTGTTCTAGCAATGTAACATTATCGTTTAGCTGAAGCTTATGACTTTCTTTGAACTTCCAACTGGTGAAACTAAGGTTGTTTTTCAAACATGACAAACCATTTCTAGAGCACTGTTTTATGTGCTTGTTTCAACATATATCCAACTTGATTGTATCGTGAACCATTGCCATTCGCTTGACCATACCGAAACTAAGTTTTGCACACATAGGATCCATTACACTCTCAAATCGGAAAACAATCGCACTTTGTCACATGCGACATATCTTCCATTTGGCTCAGATACAATAACTTATAAATTATTTTAATTGTTACACTATGTAATCATCGCAATCGACTATACATACGTAACTTTGTTGTTGCCTTAACAATCATGAGCGGATCACTATTTATTATATGGATAACATTATGTACATTAATTTTGTCGATATATCGATATCTCGTTCTAAAAATATCAAATGAACAGAAATATTTAACAAAATAATAATAATAATAATAATAATAATAATAATAATAATAATAATACCATGCAACATTATTGCCTGCCTACTCTTTTGTGACCACAATCGATTACATGTGATGCAGCTCAGGCCAGAGATGAAAATACGCAACCCATAATTCTCCAAGGGATAAGTCATTCACGACCTAAGGAAGAGGCGCTAAGTCATTCACAACTTAACAGGAAACAAGAAAGGGAAGTTGCATTGAGCTCGCGACCTAACGAGTTTGCGGGTCACGACCTAAAAGAGCACGACTTATCAATCTACGAGATAAGTACTTCACGAGTTAACAAAACTTTAGGTCGCTCATGACCTAGTTAAGTCGTTTGAAGTGCTATGCCGCATGGAGCTTGAGTCGCGTGAAGTAATAAAGAAGCTATGCTCTTAAGTCGCTGAAGAGTTAAGTCGTTTTATTTTAAGTCGTTGTGCCTTGAGTCGTTGTGTTGTAAATTGTTAAGTCATGTCGTTCTTAAGACGTTATGTCGTGGGACTTGATTAGTTCGTATGGTTGTAATTGCTTTAAGTCGTGGTAACTTGTGTTGTGATAAGTCGTAGGTCGGCATGTAGATAAGTCGGCCGACGGTGTGCTGTGTTGTAAGGGGGTTGAGTTGCTGGATGATAGGTCGCGTACGACCTAACTTAAGTCGTGAGTCGTGTGGTCTTTATGTGATGAGTCGTGGACGACTTATGATAGTTCGGGTGTGATTTCGTTGTAATGTTGATGAGTCGCTGCTGATGAGTCGTAAGTCATGTAAGACTTAAGGGTCTGGGTTGTAAAAAGGCTATAAATTGGGTGTGCGTTGTAACTTGAAGGCGGTTGATTGTTGAATAAAATTTCGTTTTTGATTGATGTGTGCTTTCATCTAAATTGGTAGTTGAGTGTAATCTCCTATCTCCACTTTCGGTTAATCGAGTGCGCTCGATTCAACGATTGTTGAAGCCAATTCACGGTAACAAGTGCGCTTGATCAACGTTTGAAGAATTGTAGATCTTCTTTCACGGTATAGTGCGCGATCAACGTGCCGAAGATAGCTAGAATTCGGTATCTTTGTGATCAACGAATTTGGGCATTTCAGTATCTTCAATCCACCGTTTGCTACTTTCATCGATCTATATCGTTTTATTATTATCCGCTGCGTCAGTTTTTGGTATCAGAGCTAGACTTAGCCAATCATAGCTAAGCCGAGTCTTGGAGCCAAGGAGTTTGAAGTTGAAGTTCGTCTTGTTGTAGTGAGTTGAGCCGAGCTAAGTGAAGTAGCTGTGCCTTATTGTTCAAGTTTTAGTCGAAGTTTTGAAGTTTGCATTGGTATTTGTTGAAGATTTATGAAATTTTTGAAGTGTTGTGTTGATTCAATCATGCCGCCAAGGAGAGCTAATCGTCATCAAAATGTTGAAGCATTGTACAGAAGGGAAGAAGCCGAGCAGATGGAACAATGCATTAATGAGAAATTTGATGAAGGTATTGGGAAGTTAGAGAAATTGATGAATGATTTAAATCAAAGTCAAAGGAGGAGATCGCCAATCTCGAACCATGGAGGAAACAGAGTTTCGCCATCGGTTACGGAAGCGATAAGGGTATCACCGCAATCTTTTAGAGAGAGAAGAGAAACATCAATTTCATCGAGAAGAGATCACCATGAATATAGACATGAAGAGAGAAGAACTCCACGTGAGTTTGAAGAGGAGCCATATCGAGATGAAGAGAGATATAGTAGAACAGACATGCGTGACCGAAAGGATGTTGATGGTCGAGATCGATATAGACATACATTTGATTTTAATGAGGAGGGTGATAGAGCTAGCCTTCATTATCGAGATCGAGACCACATTCGAAACTCGTATCGGGATGTTGAGGATGACCGACGATGGGAGTCGGGTATGAAGATGGAAATTCCAGAATTCAAGGGTGGAATGGTTGCAGAAGAATTTTTGGATTGGTTGTCTAATGTTGAAGAGATCTTTGATTTCAAGGAGGTTCCCGAGAATCGAAGAGTGAAGTGGTTGCTACTCGTTTGAGGGGTAGAGCTATGGCATGGTGGCAACAAACTAAACTTACACGGGAGAGAATGGGGAAGTCGAAGATTGAATCATGGGAGAAGATGAAGAAACCGATGAAAGCTACATTTCTGCCTTACAATTATCAATCACTTATGTATCAGAGGTTATAGAATCTGAAGCAAGGGACGAAGACTGTTAATGATTATGCTGATGAATTTTATCAACTGATTGCTCGAAACGACATTATGGAGACAGAGGAACAGTTGACTGCTAGATTTGTTGGAGGGTTGAGGATACAGATCCAGGATATGTGAATATGTTTGATCCAAGATCTGTAGCAGAAGCACATCAGAAAGCGTTGGCTTGGGAGAAGCAGGGAAGACGTGGAGGTGGTGTGTTTACAAGTTCCAATATTCAGAACAAAGGTGCTAGTGGGAGTTCCAATGTTTCGAAAGCTGTCAGTAAACCAGTTGTGAATGAAGTTGCGAAGGCAAAGGTCAACCACAGTTTCAAGTGTTACAATTGCCAGGAAGTGGGTCACAAGAGTAATGAATGTCCGAAGCCGAAGAAACGAACTATGATTGCTGAAGTTGAAGGTGAGGATGTTGGTGAAGATTATTCTAGTCCAGTTGAGGAGGATGAACAGGATATTGCGTCAGGAGATGAATGATGTAATCTAATGATGAGGAGGTCTTGTTTAATACCGAAGCAAGAAGAAGAGGCTAGTTGGTTGAGGAGTAACATCTTTCAGTCAACATGCACTATTCTGGGAAAGGTTTGTAAATTTGTGATTGACGTTGGAAGTTGTGACAATATTATTTCTACCGAAGCAGTGAGAAAGTTGAAGCTGAAAACAGAGAAGCATCCAAATCCTTACAAGTTAGTGTGGTTGAGAAAAGGAGGAGAGGTGAAGGTGGACAGACGAGTTCGAATTCCATTTTCTATTGGAAAGAAGTATAAAGACGAAATTTGGTGTGATGTTGTGGAGATGGATGTTTGTCACTTGCTTTTGGGAAGACCATGGCAGTATGATCGAGCAGTACAGCATGACGGTTGGACCAATAGCTACAGTTTTATGTTCGAGGGTGTTAAGATCATTTTGGTTCCAAAGAAGAGACAACAAGAAGAAAGCAAGTCAGAAGAGATTGAGGAGCTGAAGACTTTATTGACTTTGAAGGAATTTATTGAAGAAGTAGAGGAGAGTCCGGAGGTGTTTTGTTTGATTGGACATGAAGCTACTAAATATGTTGAAGTCCCAGAAGAAGTAAAGCCGTTATTGGAAGAATTCAGTGATGTGTTTCCTGAAGAGTTACCAACGGAGTTGCCACCGTTGAGGGATATTCAACATCAGATAGATCTTGTGCTAGGGTAGTATTACCACACATGCCACATTACAGAATGAGTCCTAAGGAGCATGAGGAATTGAGGAGGCAGGTGGAGGAGTTGTTAGAACAGGGGCGTGTTCAGGAGAGTTTGAGTCCATGTGCCGTGCCAGCTTTATTAGTACCAAAGAAGGATGGTTCGTGGAGAATGTGTACAGACGGTAGAGCTTTGAACAAGATCACTGTGAGATACAGATTTCCTATGCCGAGGTTTGATGATTTGATTGACCAGTTGAGTGGAGCTGTTGTGTTCTCAAATATTGACTTGAAGAGTGGATACCATCAGATTCGTATTAGACCAGGTGATGAGTGGAAGACTGCTTTTAAAACCAGGGAAGGATTATACGAATGGTTGGTTATGCCGCTTGGTTTATCGAATGCACCGAGTACTTTTATGAGAGTGATGAACCAGATTTTCAGACCATACATTGGGAAGTTTGTAGTAGTTTACTTTGATGATATTCTGATTTATAGTGGGAGTATGGAAAAACATGTTCAGCATTTGCGTGAAGTACTGTTGATTCTACGGCAGGAGCAATTTGATGCTGCAACGAAGAAGTGTGTGTTCATGAC
This sequence comes from Allium cepa, assembly GCA_030765085.1. Taxonomy (NCBI): domain Eukaryota; kingdom Viridiplantae; phylum Streptophyta; class Magnoliopsida; order Asparagales; family Amaryllidaceae; genus Allium; species Allium cepa. The sequence continues at coordinate 746,680,887 of CM060931.1, read as the reverse complement.
GCACAGTGTTTTGTTTTTGGGATATGTTCTATCGAAGGAAGGAATTCAAGTGGATGAAAGTAAAGTAGAGGCTGTTAGGAGTTGGCCACAGCCAAAGACGATTACTGAAGTAAGGAGTTTTCATGGATTGGTATCTTTCTATCGAAGGTTCATTCCACATTTTAGCAGTGTAATGGCACCAGTAACCGATTGCATGAAGGGACAGAAGTTTGAGTGGTCAGAGGAAGCAGGGGTTGCTTTTGAGAAGATCAAAACACTATTGACGACAGCACCAATTCTAGTATTACCGGAATTTCAGTTGCTGTTCGAGTTACATACCGATGCATCTAAAGTTGGGATTGGTGGAGTTTTGAGTCAGAAAGGAAGACCAGTTGCTTATTTCAGTGATAAGTTGTCTGGAGCTAAGTTGAGATATAACACTTATGATGTTGAGTTTTACGCAATTGTTCAAGCTGTGAAGCACTGGAGACATTATCTGTTTCAGAAAGAGTTTGTTCTCTATATGGATCATGAAGCTTTGAAGCATTTGCAAGGGCAGGATAAAATTTCAGCTAGGCACGCTTCATGGGTCGCGTATTTACAACAGTTTACTTTTGTTGTTAAGCACAAATCAGGGGTGAAGAATCGTGTAGCTGATGCATTGAGCAGGAGGAATCATTTGTTGACAACGATGAAGGTTGAAGTGACAGGATTTGAACTATTGCCAGACTTGGTTGAAGAGGATCCTTACTTTGCGAAGTTCGTTGAGAAAGTCAAGGATGGGAGTACGGATGAATTTGTGTTGATAGATGGATTCTTATTCAAAGGAAATCAATTATGTGTACCAGATTGCATCTTGAGAATGAAAATTGTGAAAGTGTTGCACGAAGAAGGACATGTGGGTAGAGATCGAACATTGCAGTTGATTTCTCAGTCTTATTATTGGCCGTCGATGAGAAGGGAAGTTGAAAGGTTTGTGCATAGATGTCATGTTTGTTAGGTTTCGAAAGGGACGGCTACGAATGCGGGATTGTATATGCCATTACCTGTTCCTACAAAATCATGGGTAGACATTAGCATGGATTTTGTGTTGGGTTTGCCAAGAACTTAAAGGGGAAATGACTCTATATATGTTGTGGTAGATCATTTTTCGAAGATGGTACATTTTGTTGCTTGTAAAAAGACGGAGGATGCAGTCCATGTGGCACGGTTGTTCTTTAAAGAGATCTATCGTTTACATGGGTTACCAGAGTCTATTGTTTCGGATAGAGATACCCGTTTTCTGAGTCACTTTTGGCCAAGTTTGTGGAAGATGGTTGGAACGAAGCTGAAATTTAGTAGCACTTACCATCCGCAAACCGATGGGCAGACGGAGGTGGTTAATAGATCATTGGAAAATTTGTTACGATGTTTGGTGAAAGATAATCTGAGAAGTTGGGACATGAAGTTATTCCAAGCAGAGTTTGCACATAATCATGCGGTTAATAGAAGCACATGTTACAGTACGTTTCAGATTGTATATTCAAGTTTGCCAAGGGGACCGTTGGATTTGGCGGTAGTACCACAACCGAAGGGTACGGTTAAACGGGCTGTTGATTTTGTTGATGAATTAACTGAATGTCATAAGATCGTTCAAGAACGATTGGAGAAGGCAAATGAGAAGTATAAAAGATCCGCAGATCTGAAGCGAAGAAATGTTGAGTTTAATGAAGGGGATATGGTGTATGCTGTGTTAACGAAGGACCGTTTTCCAGTGGGTGCTTATAACAAGTTGAAAGCCAGAAAAATTGGTCCTGTAGAAGTTGTAAAACGGATTAATGAAAATTCTTATAAATTGAAGCTGCCGGAGGATGTGTACACTACTGACGTGTTCAATGTTAAACATCTCGTACCATATTATGGGAGTGAACAATCCGATGTGGAAGAATTTACAAATTCGAGGACGAATTTTTCTCAACCTGGGGAGGATGATGCAGCTCAGGCCAGAGACGGATATACGCAACCCATAATTCTCCAAGGGATAAGTCATTCACGACCTAAGGAAGAGGCGTTAACACTACTAGAAAAAAGCGAAATAGCGACGGGTGGGGGCGACGGCTTCCGACGGTTAATTTCCGACGGCTTCCGACAGGCCGTCGGCGGCCGTCGGAAGCCGTCGGAAATTCGCGAATACCTGCAGTCGGCCGAGCCTTTCTTCCTCATTTTCTAGCTTTCCCCAACCTCACCAAAAACCCCCAAATCCACATTTTCCACCTCCATTTGCTAATTTCGTGATTTTTTCTCCTTCCACGCTGCTGATTCAACACCTCTTGCTCTCAATCTCAGGTATAATCTCTTATTTTTCTGAAAATTTCAGTTTTTACCCTAATTTTAGATTTGCATAAATTGATAAATTAGGGAGAATTAGTGATTGCAATTGTTTGCATTAGCATATTAATGGTTTATAGCATCACATGGCATACATATTTCATCTTTTATCGTGAAATTGTGAAAAACACGTATACTTTTTGGTTGTTCATGTATATGTAAATTGTTGTGTATGCCCTGATTCGACGATTGTATACGTTATTTGGCATACGATAAAATGATTGAATGAACTAGGAGTATTATATTGTGCACGTATTTACTTATGAAACAAAAAATGCATTACTCTAAATTATAATTGTGTGTATTAAAAAAAGACAAAAATGTTAAACCAGCCTTTTTGGTGCGTAATACGTCGAGTAACTGTGTTAAATTTATATATATATTTGTAAATGTGAACAGTGAGTAAAACTGTATTTTGAGTAAAATGCGCGCATGTTAACCGACAAATGTCCCTTAGAGAGTTTTTGGCCCCGTCTGACGAGTGTTGTACATGATCGTTGTATAAATAGTCGTTTTTCTCAAAAAACGACCTTTTATATTCATCTGGTACAATATTTGTCGGATTTGTCCCTGTATTGGATAAGTTATGAACACAGTAAGAATTTTCATTTTCGTCTCAAACGGTTCATAAAATTTCGCCCTAACTTTTCTTTTTTGTTTCCTTCGTACACGCATTTGTGTACAATGCAGGGAACAAAAGGGAAATGCTGCCGAAATTTTATTGAATCGTTTGAGACGAAGTAATATACGAAATGTAAATGCTTACTGTGTTTGTAATGGGAAGTAGGATGTCTGACCAATGAAAAAAATTATATATATTTTTAATCGTTACGTACGTTAAAAAATGAAATGTGCCCAAAGTTGTATAAATAGTCGTTTTTTTTCAATTACTATTTTTTTGGTCACCCAAGTTTTGAAATAAAAATCAATTAACGGTTTCGTGCGATTCTCTGTTTGACGATTTTTTTTTTCCTTCGCCTGTTCCCTTCGAAACGCCTGTAGTTCCTTCTGTCGCCCTCATTTCTACCGCCGTCCCTCCTTCGTCCATGCCTTCCTCTCCCCCCTCTCTCTATTCCAGTTGTTCCACTGTCTTCGCCTTCCTCAACGCGTTCAGGTAGAGTTTTCAAAGTCTGTCCTTCTGTAGCCTCGAGTTCGTCCCTTCCCATGCTATCTGCACTTGATTTCCCTCCGCTGCCTTCTGTCAGGCCGGTATCTGGTGACGTTGAGTGTGTGCGTATGCGTAAGGAGAAGCAATTATCATCGGTTTGTGATGAATCTGGGAATGTAGTTGGCCCTGTGCCCTTGGTTGTGAATGATGCAGGTGTTATTGGTACTAACGGCGGTGAATATGATGAGTTTGGTATGGTGTTAGGTGAGGTTGCAGCTGTTGGTTTGAGTTTTGCCCAATGCCCATCAACTGTTCGCTCTATTGCCCCTGTGAATGTTGACCGCACATGTTCTGTCTTGAGTTCAGGTGTTAAAGTTAACTCGGCCCTACCTGTTGTGGCTGCTGTTGTGATCCCTTCTGACGTGGAGTTTCCTGCAGCTCCATCCCCTGTTGGTACCAAAGCTTGGTCCTCGCTCTTTACTTCCTTGCCTCGTAACGTGGAAGAATACAAACCAGTAGAATTTGATATTGTTGAGGATAATGGAGTGATGATCCCTCCAGACAATGTAATGCAAGCTGGACTGGACTTTTGGTTCGATTATTTGGTTGGATTCTTTTTGGACCCTAAGCAACGTCTTCATGATGCGTCATCTGTTTGCCGTAGGGCTTGGCGGGTTTGTGGAGACCTTCGTGTTCGGTTGGTAGACTCCTTGTACTTCTTGTTGTTCTCCTCCCCTGAGGATCGCAGTCGTGTACTTGAGGCTGAGCCTTCCTTTTTTGACGGGAAGTCATTCATTATTACTCCTTGGTCTCCTACGGTTGCTAGGGCTCATGAGCAAGTTCTTTCTATCCCTATTTGGGTTTATTTCTCTCAAATTCCCTCTGCTCTTCAGCCGGTCCTTGGTTTGAATTGGCTGACTTGCAATATTGGTAAATTGAAGTGGTTTAACGCTAATACTGTTGCGCGTGATAAGTTGATGTATGCTAAGGCTCTTATAGAGATTACCCCCAATAAGCCTCTCCCATCCTCTATTCCTGTTCAGCTTGCTGTAGGTCACGTTGTGGATGTCCGTGTTCGTTACGGTTGGGTCCCAGAGATTTGTTCCTCCTGTCACTCCTTTGGCCACTTAGTTTCTTCTTGCTTGTATTCTGTTGGTTTAGCTGCTGCGCCTAAGATTCCCCTGCCTCGGCCTCCCCTCAGGAAGTGGGTTCCCAAAGTTTCTTCGGTGGCCCCTACTCCTGTAGCTCCTTCCGTTCCGGATGCGGTGTCTCCTGATTTGCGACCAGTTTCCCCATCTACATCCAGTGTTCCTATTGATGTTTCCGTTGATTCCTCTGCTGTTCAGGATCTTGTTTCGCCCCAGTTGCCTGTAGTTTGGGTTGAGTCTGAGAGATGTTGGGTTGAGCGTCGTTCGGATATTCGTTTCAACCCTATTGATGGTTCTTTTTTCCGTTATGTGTCTGCTGATCTTAGGGACCAACGATGCCTTTTTATAGACCTGCTGGTGACTCCCTGGTTCTTGATTTGGATGGTTTGAAAGCTGAGGTTAATGCAACTATGCTAGCAGATATGTCTTGGGATCAACCTTTTATACACTCGGCAGACGCTGACATATATGATCCTGCTATTGCTCTCCTTTTTCGCCCGTATATTGGTTTGCTAGGGAACGGCTCCTCTTCCGTTGTAGTTGACGTTCTTGATGTCACTACCTCCTTGGAGGAGTCCTAGTCTTGTTAGTTTTATTGTAGATGTGACATGTCTGTCACACTCCTGTGCTGTATTTTACTCTCTTATTTAGTAGTTAAGGTGCCTCTACCTTACTCCTGTATTTCAACCTTTATTACGTTCGTAATAAAAAGTGGACGGTCCACTATAAAACCGGCTGGCCTTGCCAAAAAAAAATGAAATGTGCCCTATTTGAAAATATTTTTAAATTTGTGAAGTTGTTCTTTAAATTCAAAATATTATACGACCATGAAAATAATCTTTTTTGAATTTGTATTCTCCAAAATAAATATTAATTTTTGAACTTCTCATTTTGTCAAATAGGAAAAATGATTGATTATTTTGTTGATCGGAGGAGATGGATGTACCAAAGAAAAGGACTGAGGGGCTCAATAAAAGAAGATTTTTATAATGGTATAAACGTGTTTGTTGAATTCACTTTAAGTAATAACGGAAACGATCCAGAAATTCGTTGTCCGTGTAGTAGGTGTAGACATTTGAAGTATTTGTTACCAGATATTGTGAAAGTTCATTTGTGCCAACACGGTTTCGTACCCGAATATTATGTTTGAGATCGGCATGGAGAAGTTGTAGCAAATACTTCTGTAGAGTCTGAAAGTGTCGTTAACGAAATAGTTTCAACGACCGGTATAGAAAATATGGTCGAAGATGCAGCACGATCAATGTTTCCTATGGTTCAAGTTGACGACGATGATGGAAATGTTGAAGAACCAAATATTGAAGCTAAAAAAATTTACGATTTACTAGATGCAGCTAAGAAACCTATTTGGGATGGTTGTAAAAGCGGCACTCAACTGTCAGTAATCACAGAATACATTGCAATGAAGTCAAAATACAACATCACTGAAGCTGGGTTTACGGCTGTTGTACAAGCTGCAAAAAGACATATGCTGCCCGATAATTTAATGTGTGAAAATCACTACGAAGTTAAAAAACTTATGTCGGCTTTTGATTTACCGTATCAGAAAATAGATACATGTTTAAAAGGATGCATGTTGTTTTGGAAAGAAGACGCAAAGCTTAGAAATTGTAAAGTTTGTAACCAGGAGAGATACAAACCAAGAAAAAAGAAGGGGAAGGAAGTTCCGTACAAGCGTATGCACTACTTACCCATAACTCCAAGACTTCAAAGATTATATGCATCTTCTGTAACTGCGTCTAATATGAGATGGCATAGCGTGAGAACAGAGGAAGAGGGTACGTTGACACATCCGGCCGATGGAGAAGCATGGAAGCATATCGATAAAACGTATCCAAATTTTGCAGCGGAGAGTCGAAATGTTAGATTAGGATTATGTACGGACGGTTTTTCTCCATTTTCTCAATTTGGTTCTAAATATTCATCATGGCCCATTATCGTCACACCGTATAATTTACCTCCATGGATGTGCATGAAAACGCAATATATGTTTCTTACTGTTGTCGTTCCTGGCCCCGACGATCCGACACAAGGAATCGATGTATATTTACAACCGTTGATTGAGGAGTTAAAAATACTGTGGAACGAAGGAGTAGAAACATACGATGTGTCCAAGAAGAAAAAATTTCGTATGTTTGCTTCTTTGTTGTGGACTATAATTGATTTTTCTGCCTATGCAATGCTTTCGGGATGGAGTATTGCCGGTCGTCTAGCATGTCCATATTGCATGGATGAAACACGAGCATTTTCTTTACCTCATGGTAAGAAAATTTCATGGTTTGACTGTCATCGATATTTTCTCCATGTAAATCATCCCTTCAGAGGAGACAAGAAAAACTTTTTAGCTAATAGGGTAGAAACCAGACAACCACCGACGATATGGTCAAGCGAAGACATATATGAACTTGTTAAGGACTATCCAAAGATATATGAAATTGGCGAGCAAATAGAAATTGAAGGCAAATCAGTTGTTCATAACTGGTGCAAACAAACTATTTTTTGGGAGTTGCCGTATTGGAAACATCTTCTGCTTCGCCATAACGTAGATGTGATGCACAACGAGAAAAATGCATTTGATAATGTTTTTAACACAATTTTGAATGTGAAAGGGAAGACGAAGGATGACTTGAAATAAAGACGTGATATAGAAGAATTATGCAAACGTCCTGAGCTTCATATGAAACCAAATGACAATAAAAAACCCAAAGCTTGTAACGAATTAGATAATAATCAAGTTAAAGCTGTGCTAAAATGGGTGGAAGGGTTAAGATTTCCTGATGGGATATCATCAAATCTTCGTGGATGTGTTGACTTTAAAAATGGTAGATTAAGTGGAATGAAAAGCCACGACTGTCACATAATGATGGAAAATTTATTCCCCATAATGTTCAAAGAACTACTGCCGTTAAAAGTTTGGAAAGTAGTAACGGAGCTTAGTATGTTTTACAAAGAGCTTTGTTCGACTACTTTAAAAGTGCAACTTATACGTAAACTTGAAGTGGACATTCCTATATTTCTTTGCAAATTAGAGAAAATATTTCCGCCTGGTTTTTCTAATGTGATGGAACATTTACCTGTTCATCTCCCATCTGAAGCACGACTTCGAGGTCCTGTCCAATACGGATGGATGTATCCATTTGAGAGGTATGTAATATATATGTTATAACGTAATTTAATTGCATTTGAAAGATGAAGTTAATATAAATTAATGTTGCGTAGATATTTGAATCACCTGAAGAAAAAAGTGAGGCAAAAAGCACGGGTTGAAGGTTCGATATGTAAATCTTACATCGAAGAAGAAGCTTCGTTCTTTTTCTCTCACTATTTCAGTGACCATGTGAATATTTCATTTTAAAGTGTACCTCGTAATGACGAAGGCGACGAATAAGAGTCCACTCAAGCAATGTTATCTATTTTTAGAGAACATGGTCGGCCTTCTGGAAAATGTGTAGAAATATGGCTAGACAATAGAGATCTTCATGTAGCACACACTTATATTCTTTTAAATTGTGCCGAGGTTGCACCGTTTGTTGGGTAATCTGAAATAATAATTTGTGTTTTATTCTTTTCTTACATGCATGCGCATGTATAACCTAATGTAACAATTTGTTTATATAAACAGTGTTTATGAACGTGAACATCCGAACGGAGATCTCAGTAAAGAATTTTCCGGTTGGTTTTCAAATTACGTTTATGAGCCGAGAAATTGCATTGTTGACGAAGGGTTGAAACATCTTGCGATGGGACCAAAAAGAGTGGTCCAATATATTTCGTCAAGGGATATAAATTTAACACCAAAGAATACGGTGCAGAAAAATTAACAAATAATACTGGTGTATTTGTTAAAGGTAGTGACGATCCAGAAAATCAATTAAATGATTTTTATGGCGTTCTGACACAAATTTTGCAACTGACATATTTCTCACGACCCACGGAGGAGGTGTTTCTATTTAGATGCAATTGGTTTAGCAATGTTCCACATTCTGGAATTAATGTGCACAAGGATTATAATCATATCGAAATAAAGCATTCATCGCACTATTGTAACGACCCAGAATTTTGAACAATTTAAATTGAAAATAGTTAATCAAATTTAAATGTTTGAATGATAGTTTGACTTGAATTTCAAATTATCAGAATGAATTTGGCGATTAAGTTATAGAATTTAATCTATTGAAAGTTGAATAAAAATTTGAATCTTTAAATTTTAAGCTGATTAAAAATATTTCCAAGACTTGTAAAATTCATATTGTTGATACTGAAGATAATAGAAGCTTCAGAATCGAATTTGAAAGTGAATTGTTCAGTTTTGAAATTTTATCGTTTGAATCGATATTTAAAAATAGCCGTCCGAGGCACAGTCTCGGATTTCGACGAAACCAGTTCCATTGGGTCCATAATATTGAATTATTACTGGATTTCAAATTTCGTATTTTTCAGAGTTCATATGTGAGCATACGATATATAAACGCGTTGAACATTTACATCGAAAATTCAAATTTAAAATTATATTTATATATTCACGTGCTTATCACATCAGCACGTTATGTTCCTTAAATTATGCCTGAGATCACGAAATAAATCGTGCAAGGCATGGCCGATAGAATAAAAAATCTTCTTCTCGTTCAAAATAAATAGAATGGTCGACATTCTCTATTTAAATCAAAACGCAGAATAAAATCTCAAAACATTAATGGCCGAGTTCGATTCAATTAAAACTCGTGCCCTCTCTCTCCCTCAATTCCTCAGTACGGCATGGAGAGGGTCATGTGTCGACTCAAACTCGATGGAGAAGCGCGACAGGGAGGTCGCGATAGCAGGAGGGCGCGCGCGTAGGGGTACGCGGGTGGCGGTGGCTCGAGCTGATGGTGGAATGCGTCGTACGAATTGGGGAAAACTCGATTTATTGGTGGCGATGGAGGCGACCGCGTGGTGGCGCACGCTCGAGGCTGGCACGGCGGCGACGCAATCGAGATGGGAACGCGGCAGCCGAGGCAAAGGGCGACTCGATGGACAGTGGCGCGCGATGTCTGGTTGAAGAGGCGAGTTGGGGTTCGACGATAGATGAAGTCGAGCTCGATTTCAGTAAGGGCAGAAATTCAAGTGGGAGCAATTGGGAATTTAAATTTAAATTGAAGGTATTATTTTTATTAATTTTAATTTATAAAATTATGTGAGTATAGACGTATAGAAAAATATATACAGTAAGTTAAAATAATTTAAATTCTTGAATTATCCAGAAATTTGTAGATATATATAAATAAATAGTTTTATACAGCAAAAGAAAATTTGTTTACAATTCAAATTATTAGTTCAAAAAAATGAAACCCTTGGTTAATTTAAATTAATTTTAAAAGGAAAATTTGTTAGGTAAAATGATTTATTAAAAGAAATTGATTTAAAGATATTAATATAAAATAAGATAATTAGTAAAAATAAATAAAAAAATAAATGAATGAATACATTATAAATTTACTAGTTTATTTTGAAAATAATTTCCTAAAGTAAATTTTGTTTGAAATTTAAATTTTTAGTTAAAATAATTATTTAACAAAGGAATTTTAAAATATTGAAGAAATTTATATAAGCAAAATGTTTGAAATATTTATGAAAATGAGATTTTGGTTTAAAGTAAAAGGGAAGTTAATTTGAAATTAAAAGGTTTAGTTAAATAAATTTATTTAAGTAATTTAGTTGAAATTTAAATTTTATCAGATAAATTTGTTAAGAGTAATCTATTTAAAATTAAAAGGGAATTTGTTTGGAATGAGTGATTAAGCCCAAATTAAATTATAAACTAGTTAAATCAAATGAAAATTTATTATTCGACCTGTTCGAATATTAATAAATTGTGTAAATATTTATACAAGGTATAAATCAAGAAAATCGAGTCAAGATGGAAATGGATTGCAAATAATAGCTAAGGTGAGAACATCTCACTCAAAAATTTAATGTTGGATTCGCAGTTATTGTTTGATTGCTGTTTGGTTGTGATATTAGATATAGTAGGATATATCTATATATATCGCAATATATAAATATATTGGCATATGTATATATTGCAGATGATTGATTTCCCGCATCGTATAGCGGATGAGACCCTATTGCGCCGCCTATTAAGTGGATAATATTTTATAAATCCCATATACCGCGATATTCCATTTTGAAGCGGAATTGGTATTGTGCTAATGTCTGTGGATGCAGGGAAACTGGTTGGAGGGATCCAACTGGATTCCTCACAAATATTTATTTGATTTAGATATTGTGATATTTGATTGTTTATCATATCGATATATGATGTTTGAAAGTCGTGATTGACTATTTGGTGTGTTGCATCATCGGATCCATTTTTGAAGTTTAAAAATGATGATTTTGATTTTTAAGAAATTTTTAAAGCGATTTTTGAAATTATACGTTTTATAAAATTTTCGAATTGATTTATTTTAAAACATTATAATTTTAATGTTATAAAAATTATGATTTTTGAGAAATACAGTTAAAAGTTGATTCTTGAAAATATGGGATTAATGATTTTATAAAATAGTTAAAATTGGGATTTCTGAATTTATTATAAAAAGTTTAAATATAGGATTTATGAAATTTGATTATTTTGTAAATCTAAGAGAATGATGAAATTTTAAAGGAGTTCAAAGACGTTTTAATAGAATAATATAAATTGATCCATATAAAAGATTTATAAATTGATATTTATAAATTAAAAATATTGGAATTGTAAAACGAGCTTTTATAAGTGTTAGAACAAATTGTGAATGAATTTCATAAATGAATGAAATCTATAGGATTATAACGGTGAAGTTATAAATGGAATTTTATAAACAGTAGGTTTATAAAATTTAAAAAGTTATTTAAAAGAATAGATTTTGGATAAATAAATAAATCTTATAAGTTATAAGATTTATAATTTGGGAAGTTAAAAGAACAATTTTGTAAACAAATAAATTATAAGCATTTAACTTACAATATGGACTTTCGGTATATAATTGAGTTATAAATCGAATAGGTTAATAAAGGAAATTTATAAGAGGAAGTGTTATAAAATAAATAGAAATGGAATTTATAAACATTGTTTTATAAATCCGCAAACGACTTATTTTGATAAGTAAATTGTATAATTTATTTATGGAGTTATATTCACGTTTTAGACAGTGAATAATCCTTTAAAACAAAATGTATAGAAATGATGAAATTGGTTAACAAGTATATTCACGTTTTTGAATAGTGAATAATATATTAAAGAAAATATTTTGGATGTGATGTTTTAAATAGAATTAAAACGATCTAAAGATGTTTTAAAATGTATTAACTATCGAAACCATAGATTTCAACATTCATTGTTGAAATAGACATGTTCGAGAAATAGAAGGAAATGGTAGACTATAACACTGTTGTTATAGTAAATGATTTCCGAAAGGAAATGTTTTGTATAGTATTGGGATTTATATATCTATTTTAATTTCGAATCCCTATACTAGTGATTTTGGGTCGTCGTAACGATGTTTTACGCAACATTCGTTTTGGCCCAAATAAATATGTTTAAGAGAATGATTTCCTTAAAGAATGAAATATATACTTAATTTCGATTTAAGTATATTGAATATTTTCCAAGTGTAGAAAATAAAAAGATTTGTGAATTACTTATTTTTAATAAGTATAGAAATGTTTTTCCAATATTAAGTGAATTTTTTGAATTTATCTTTTTGAAGGTAAATTGAAAATGAATATTAGAAATCGAATGGAAATCGTATATTCATAAATATTTTGGAATGTAAATTCAATATGGAATTTATAAATGAAATTGGGAAAATGGGTTTAAAAATAAATATCGATTTATTTTTAAAGTATGGAAATTATATATATATATCTTGTAAAGATATTTTTGGAAAATAAATAATTTGGAAATTATTTGGAATCTGGTGATGTTGTGCATATCTATTGATAGTTCAATAACCGACTATCAATATTTACCTTTGAATGGGTATTTGTTATGATTTGCTTGAATTTGAATGCCACACTTATTTTTTTAAATAAGCGCTCACTATTCGGGTTAACCGGGAAAGGACTTTAGGGTCGTATAACCCATTCCGAATATGTGATACGTCGTTATGAATTGCATTTGAAGACCGGTGTTGAAGACCGGATATTTTCGAAAATGAAAGGGTTTCTTGTTGATTGTCTCTGCACTGGCTGATCCCCGGTATAGAGAGCTCCATATGTGATGGGAAATCCGGACGTGATTAGAGATTATCCGTATTTCAAGGACTTCTTTGTAAGTGCCTTCGGTTCTGTTCGATCCCGGACAGACTTGTATGGATTGTATGTCTAACATTACAAATTGAGATATAAAGCTGATTTCTTTCAAATATATTTCTGTTGGTGGCAGAGAATTTATTCCCTTAGCATAACACCCTTCTCTGAAACGTACGAGCTCAGAGGTTATGTAGTTGATGGCTATCAGCGATATATTCCCAATTTGGTAATGTGACATGCTGAGTGTTGCTGTGAAATGATCATTGTTTGATCATTTGTGATATGATCATTTGTTTGATCACTTATCTTTTTTATCATTTCTATGATCATTTGTTGACCCAAAGCACAGCTTTTGTATAAAGCGTGGCTTTGTGGACGAGACTTCGTCGAGCCTCACACCCTGAAATGGTCAAAACATGAAAGATGCGGCAAGGTTATGAGGAGTAGCTCCCTTTAGGGTATGTGAATTTCCTTGTAGAAAAGGGTGGTATCAAGGTATGGAGCCCAGATGCTTACTCATGTTGAAACACTTATTATTATGGTGTGATGTTGATTACGAGCGCTCGGTTAAAGGTCCCAAAGGACCGGGGGATGGCATACTCGTGTCAGTAGTTACCCAGTTAGGGGTAACCCGACCTTGTGTTGGCAGAGATCCGGTTAGGTTCTCGGGGTCATCCTTCCAGAGGCGTTCTCATGTGGCAATGGGAAGTTCCTTGGCCTGACCATTTGTTGGAAATCCAAAGAAACAATACGAGACTTGTACGGTTTTAGTTGTAGAACCTGCCGTCTAATATGGTAGCTATAGTAGGCATAATATAATGGTACCTATGCTGGCTAAGATTTATATTCTACTTTCGAAATGAATTTTCCTACACTATGCACTAGTAATAATATCAAATGTTTCTTTTTAATGCGTATCAAGCATCTTTGACTATCATAAGGAGAAATCTCCTCTGATTCTGCATTTGCATGTGTGTGTGTGCCGGAGGCCTTACGGTAGTCTCATTTTTAAAAGCGTTGCGAATTGACTTTAAAAATATTCCTCTATTTTGATTTTAAAGATAAATAAACTGTTTTGAGTTCTCGAACCAGTCACATGACTGACTCGGAGTTTATTGTTTTCCTTCCTAAACTCTGGGTGCCCACCAATTTCCACACGGGCAGTCAAGAGACAGGTTTATCAGGATATTCTGGAATTCAGGAGACGCTGGAGGCAAGCTGGATGGCATGGCGTATTATTAGTATACAGTATTTCTTTTCCGCTGTTTGTTGTTGTTTGTTGTTGTTCACTCTGATGATGAAATGTAATGTGATGTAATGTAATAACTGATATAGTTCTTTGTTTAAAAATTATTCATTTATTTATTATATGTTGTTCCGCTGCGAATTGTGAGATTATGATATTGTTCTGTTGTTTTCTTTCTGTTCTGTTCTATCTTTTCTCTCTTCTTCTACCTCTTTCTTCTTTTTAAAACCCTCATGGTTCGGTTTTCCGGCGTCCGACTGATCGGCATTCGATACAGTGGACGTATTGATGTCGATATTCGGGAGTCGAAGAATCGGGTCTTGACAATGTGGTATCGGAGCATATGGCTAAGCGACAACCATGGCTCTGTTGGGTGTTACTCATTAGAGATAGAGTCAGCAGTACTCTATAATGAGTTTGAGTGTAATAATAGATATGTGCGCGTATTTGTTAGTGAATATAAAATTTGTTTTGTATTGTGTTGACCTATCGGTTGATTGTTTATAGATTCTGTTTGGTGCAGTCCAGCTAACTGTGTTGATAGGAATTTCTAAACTCTTAAACAAGATAAACCAACACGATATTGTTTTTGAATCGGGTAAATAAGATAATTTTGCCCAAAACAATTTTTGTATAGAAAAGAAAGATTTTCTATGAATTATTATAGTATATGTTTGCATGGTTATTAGAAAGTGATAATATTAAATTATTATCATTATTATATGAAATTAAATACGAAATAAAATGTATAACCAAAGATTTGAGATAAATTCATTTGACAAATGAAATTTAAATATGAATTAAAAAAATAAAAGGAAATGAATTCATATACAATTGGGATTTGTAAAATAAATTGTAAATAAATGAATTGGAATTGAATGATGAAATGAGATTTGATTTGATCAAATTGAATAAAAATCAAAACTTGTAGAAAATAAAATAAAATGGATTGAATTCAAGTAAACTAACTTGATAAATTATTAATTCATGGACTAATGAATTGGAATTTGAATTGGTTAAATTAAAGTTTAGTCGTGAGCTAAATTTGAAGATAAATTTGAATTTGTATATAAATTCCAGTAAGTAAAAGAAATAAATTAAAATTCCCTTTGTTAGTAATTAAGTAAATTCGAGATGAATTGAATATGGAAATTGAAATTTAAAAAGAATTAGTAAATAAAACTAATTTAAAGTAGTAATATGAATTAGCAAATGAAAGTTAATCGTTAGAATTCAATATTTAGAATTGTGAATTGAATTCAAATAGAATTGAAATTGTGAATTGAATTCAAATGAAATTGAAATGTAAAATTGAATGAAAATGGATATGTAACTTCAATAGTGAAAAAAAAATGTACAAGAAGTATAAATTGAATATTTTGTAATGGAATTGGCAAAATGGTTTGAATGTTGGAATTGGATATTATGGATAGCAGGATATACAGGTGTATTAAAAGAAATGGAATTGGGATTTTGATTTCAAAAATAAAAATTGAATTGCTCGACAAAAAGGTACGTATTTCAATTTCAGTATGAGATTTGATGATTTTCTTCTCCAGCCACTTGGCTTTCTCTTTTCTTTTTGATTCTGAGGGGCCGTGGTGCCATTTTGTAGTCGTACCGAGCTAGCCATTCAAAGGAGACGCTGGCGAAATTTTTCAAAAATTGAGGGTGTTAGAAAATTTTTGAGAAAATTTTCTAAGTTTAAAAATTTGAATTTAAATTTATATTTGAATTTTGAAGTAAACAATATTGTTTGGAACCTATAATTGAAGTTGGAAAGCTAGTTGAAATGATAATGAATCTCTTGTAAAAAGATTTGTTTTAGAAAGTTGATAAAACTATTTGGATTGTGAAAAATAGTGGACAAGTAAGGACCATTTTTTCCTAACTTGTAATTTCGGGACGAAATTCTTTTAAGGGGGGAAGATTGTAACGACCCAGAATTTTGAACAATTTAAATTGAAAATATTTAATCAAATTTAAATGTTTGAATGATAGTTTGACTTGAATTTCAAATTATCAGAATGAATTTGGCGATTAAATTATAGAATTTAATCTATTGAAAGTTGAATAAAAATTTGAATCTTTAAATTTTAAGCTGATTAAAAATATTTCAAAGACTTATAAAATTCATATTGTTGATACTGAAGATAATAGAAGCTTCAGAATCGAATTTGAAAGTGAATTGTTCAGTTTTGAAATTTTATCGTTTGAATCGATATTTAAAAATAGCCGTCCGAAGCACAGTCTCGGATTTCGACGAAACCAGTTCCATTGGGTCCGTAATATTGAATTATTACTGGATTTCAAATTTCGTATTTTTCAGAGTTCATATGTGAGCATACGATATATAAACGCTTTGAACATTTACATCGAAAATTCAAATTTAAAATTATATTTATATATTCACGTGCTTATCACATCAGCACGTTATGTTCCTCAAATTACGCCTGAGATCACGAAATAAATCGTGCAAGGCATGGCCGATAGAAGAAAAAATCTTCTTCTCGTTCAAAATAAATAGAATGGCCGACACTCTCTATTCAAATCAAAACGCAGAATAAAATCTCAAAACATTAATGGCCGAGTTCGATTCAATTAAAACTCTTGCCCTCTCTCTCCCTCAATTCCTCAGTACGGCATGGAGAGGGTCGTGTGTCGACTCGAACTCGATGGAGAAGCGCGACAGGGAGGTCTCGATAGCAGGAGGGCGCGCGCGTAGAGGGTACGCGTGTGGCGGTGGCTCGAGCTGATGGTGGAATGCGTCGTACAAATTGGGGAAAACTCGCGATGTTGGTGGCGATGGAGGCGACCGCGTGGTGGCGCGCGCTCGAGGCTGGCACGGCGGCGACGCAATCGAGATGGAAACACGGCAGCTGAGGCAAGGGGCGACTCGATGGACAGTGGCTCGCGATGTCTGGTTGAAGATGCGAGTTGGGTTCGGCGGCAGATGAAGTCGAGCTCGATTTCAGTAAGGGCAGAAATTCAAGTGAGAGCAATTGGGAATTTCGATTTCCAGTGAAGGTATTATTTTTATTAATTTTAATTTATAAAATTATGTGAGTATAGACGTATAGAAAAATATATACAGTAAGTTAGAATAATTTAAATTCTTGAATTATCCAGAAATCTGTAGATATATATAAATAAATAGTTTTATACAGTAAAAGAAAATTTGTTTACAATTCAAATTATTAGTTCAAAAAAATGAAACCCTTGGTTAATTTAAATTAATTTTAAAAGAAAAATTTGTTAGGTAAAATGATTTATTAAAAGAAATTGATTTAAATATATTAATATAAAATAAGATAATTAGTAAAAATAAATAAAAAAATAAATGAATGAATACATTATAAATTTACTAGTTTATTTTGAATATAATTTCCCAAAGTAAATTTTGTTTCAAATTTAAATTTTTAGTTAAACTAATTATTAAACAAAGGAATTTTAAAATATTGAAGAAATTTATATAAGCAAAATGTTTGAAATATTTATGAAAATAAGATTTTGGTTTAAAGTAAAAGGGAAGTTAATTTGAAATTAAAAGGTTTAGTTAAATAAATTTATTTAAGTAAATTTAGTTGAAATTTAAATTTTATCAGACAATAAGAGTAATCTATTTAAAATTAAAAGGGAATTTGTTTGGAATGAGTGATTAAGCCCAAATTAAATTATAAACTAGTTAAATCAAATGAAAATTTATTATTCGATCTGTTCGAATATTAATAAATTGTGTAAATATTTATACAAGGTATAAATCAAGAAAATCGATTCAAGATGGAAATGGATTGCAAATAATAGCTAAGGTGAGAACTTCTCACTCAAAAATTTAATGTTGGATTTGCAGTTATTGTTTGATTGCTATTTGGTTGTGATATTAGATATAGTAGGACATATCTATATATATAGCAATATATATATTGGCATATGTATATATTGCAGTTGATTGATTTCCCGCATTGTATAGCGGATGAGACCCTATTGCGCCGCCTATTAAGCGGATAATATTTTATAAATCCCATATACCGCAATATTCCGTCTTGAAGCGGAATTGGTATCGTGCTAATGTCTGTGGATGCAGGGAAACAGGTTGGAGGGATCCAACTGGATTCCTCACAAATATTTATTTGATTTAGATATTGTGATATTTGATTGTTTATCATATCGATATATGATGTTTGGAAGTCGTGATTGACTATTTGGTGTGTTGAATCATCAGATCCATTTTTGAAGTTTAAAAATGATGATTTTGATTTTTAAGAAATTTTTAAATCAATTTTTGAAATTATATGTTGTATAAAATTTTCGAATTGATTTATTTTAAAACGTTATAATTTTAATGTTATAATAACTATGATTTTTGAGAAATACAGTTAAAAGTTGATTCTTGAAAATAAGGGATTAATGATTTTATAAAATAGTTAAAATTAGGATTTCTGAATTTATTATAAAAATTTTAAATATAGGATTTATGAAATTTGATTATTTTGTAAATCTAAGAGAATGATGAAATTTTAAAGGAGTTTAAAGACGTTTTAAAAGAATAATATAAATTAATCCATTTAAAAGATTTATAAATTGAAATTTATAATTAAAAAATATTGGAATTGTAAAACGAGCTTTTATAAGTGTTAGAATGAATTGTGAATGAATTTCATAAATGAATGAAATCTATAGGATTATAACGGTGAAGTTATAAATGGAATTTTATAAACAGTAGGTTTATAAAATTTATAAAGTTATTTAAAAGAATAGATTTTGGATAAATAAATGAATCTTATAAGTTTTAAGATTTATAATTTGGGAAGTTAAAAGAACAATTTTGTAAAAAAAATAAATTATAAGCATTTAACTTACAATATGGACTTTCGGTATATAATTGAGTTATAAATCGAATAGGTTATTTGTTTAAAAATGTAATGTAATAACTGATATAGTTCTTTGTTTAAAAATTATTCATTTATTTATTATATGTTGTTCCGCTGCGAATTGTGAGATTCTGATATATCTATATATATAGCAATATATATATATATATATTGGCATATGTATATATTGCAGTTGATTGATTTCCCGCATTGTATAGCGGATGAGACCCTATTGCGCCGCCTATTAAGTGGATAATATTTTATAAATCCCTTATACCGCGATATTCCGTCTTGAAGCGGAATTGGTATTGTGCTAATGTCTGTGGATGCAGGGAAACAGGTTGGAGGGATCCAACTGGATTCCTCACAAATATTTATTTGATTCAGATATTGTGATATTTGATTGTTTATCATATCGATATATGATGTTTGGAAGTCGTGATTGACTATTTGGTGTGTTGCATCATCAGATCCATTTTTGAAGTTTAAAAATGATGATTTTGATTTTTAAGAAATTTTTAAAGCGATTTTAGAAATTATACGTTTTATAAAATTTTCGAATTGATTTATTTTAAAATGTTATAATTTTAATGTTATAAAAATTATGATTTTTGAGAAATACAGTTAAAAGTTGATTCTTGAAAATATGGGATTAATGATTTTATAAAATAGTTAAAATTGGGATTTCTGAATTTATTATAAAAAGTTTAAATATAGGATTTATGAAATTTGATTATTTTGTAAATCTAAGAGAATGATGAAATTTTAAAGGAGTTTAAAGACGTTTTAAAAGAATAATATAAATTGATCCATATAAAAGATTAATAGATTGATATTTATAAATTAAAAATATTGGAATTGTAAAACGAGCTTTTATAAGTGTTAGAACGAATTGTGAATGAATTTCATAAATGAATGAAATCTATAGGATTATAACGGTGAAGTTATAAATGGAATTTTATAAATAGTAGTTTTATAAAATTTATAAAGTTATTTAAAAGAATAGATTTTGGATAAATAAATGAATCTTATAAGTTTTAAGATTTATAATTTGGGAAGTTAAAAGAACAATTTTGTAAAAAAATAAATTATAAGCATTTAACTTACAATATGGACTTTCGGTATATAATTGAGTTATAAATCGAATAGGTTAATAAAGGAAATTTATAAGAGGAAGTGTTATAAAATAAATAGAAATGGAATTTATAAACATTGTTTTATAAATCCCCAAACGACTTATTTTGATAAGTAAATTGTATAACTTATTTATGGAGTTATATTCACGTTTTAGACAGTGAATAATCCTTTAAAACAAAATGTATAGAAATGATGAAATTGGTTAACAAGTATATTCACGTTTTTGAATAGTGAATAATATATTAAAGAAAATGTTTTGGATGTGATGTTTTAAATAGAATTAAAACGATCTAAAGATGTTTTAAAATGTATTAACTATCGAAACCATAGATTTCAACATTCATTGTTGAAATAGACATTTCGAGAAATAGAAGGAAATGGTAGACTATAACACTGTTGTTGTAGTAAATGATTTCCGAAAGGAAATGTTTTGTATAGTATTGGGATTTATATATCTATTTTAATTTCGAATCCCTATACCAGTGATTTTGGGTTGTCGTAACGATGTTTTACGCAACATTCGTTTTGGCCCAAATAAATATGTTTAAGAGAATGATTTCCTTAAAGAATGAAATATATACTTAATTTCGATTTAAGTATATTGAATATTTTCCAAGTGTAGAAAATAAAAAGATTTGTGAATTACTTATTTTTAATAAGTATGGAAATGTTTTTCCAATATTAAGTGAATATTTTGAATTTATCTTTTTGAAGGTAAATTGAAAATGAATATTAGAAATCGAATGGAAATCGTATATTCATAAATATTTTGAAATGTAAATTCAATATGGAATTTATAAATGAAATTGGGAAAAAGGGTTTAAAAATAGATATCGATTTATTTTTAAAGTATGGAAATTATATATATATATCTTGTAAAGATATTTTTGGAAAATAAATAATTTGGAAATTATTTGGAATCTGGTAATGTTGTGCATAACTATTTATAGTTCAATAACCGACTATCAATATTTACCTTTGAATGAGTATTTGTTGTGATTTGCTTGAATTTGAATGCCACACTTATTTTTTTAAATAATCGCTCACTATTCGGGTTAACCGGGAAAGGACTTTGGGGTCGTATAACCCATTCCGAATATGTGATACGTCGTTATGAATTGCATTTGAAGACCGGTGTTGAAGACCGGATATTTTCGAAAACGAAAGGATTTCTTATTGATTGTCTCTGCACTGGCTGATCCCCGGTATAGAGACCTCCATATGTGATGGGAAATCCGGACGTGATTAGAGATTATCCGGATTTCAAGGACTTCTTTGTAAGTGCCTTCGGTTCTGTTCGATCCCGGAACAGACTTGTATGGATTGTATGTCCGACATTACAAATTGAGATATAAAGCTGATTTCTTTCAAATATATTTCTTTTGGTGGCAGAGAATTTATTCTCTTAGCTTAACACCCTTCTCCGAGACGTACGAGCTCAGAGGTTATGTAGTTGATGATTATCAGCGATATATTCCCAATTTGGTAATGTGACATGTTGAGTGTTGCTGTGAAATGATCATTGTTTGATCATTTGTGATATGATCATTTGTTTGATCACTTATCTTTGTGATCATTTCTATGATCATTTGTTGACCCAAAGCACAGCTTTTGTATAAAGCGTGGCTTTGTGGATGAGACTTCGTCGAGCCTCACACCCTGAAATGGTCAAAACAGGAAAGATGCGGCAAGGTTATGAGGGGTAGCTCCCTTTAGGGTATGTGCATTTCCTTCTGGAAAAGGGTGGTATCATGGTATGGAGCCCAGATGCTTACTCATGTTGAAACACTTATTATTTTGGTGTGATGTTGATTACGAGCGCTCGGTTAAAGGTCCCAAAGGACCGGGGGATGGCATACTCGTGTCAGTAGTTACCCAGTTAGGGGTAATCCGGCCTTGTGTTGGCAGAGATCCGGTTAGGTTCTCGGGGTCGTCCTTCCAGAGGCGTTCTCATATGGCAATGGGAAGTTCCTTGGCCTGATCATTTGTTGGAAATCCAAAGAAACAATACGAGACTTGTACGGTTTTAGTTGTAGAACCTGCCATCTAATATGGTTGCTATAGTAGGCATAATATAATGGTACCTATGCTGGCTAAGATTTATATTCTACTTTCGAAATGAATTTTTTCTACACTATGCACTAGTAATAATATCAAATGTTTCTTTTTAATGCGTATCAAGCATCTTTGACTATCATAAGGAGAAATCTCCTCCGATTCTGCGTTTGCATGTGTGTGTGTGCGGGAGGCCTTATGGTAGTCTCATTTTTAAAAGCATTGCAAATTGACTTTAAAATTATTCCTCTATTTTGATTTTAAAGATAAATAAACTGTTTTGAGTTCTCACACCAGTCACATGACTGACTCGGAGTTTATTGTTTTTCTTCCTAAACTCTGGGTGCCCACCAATTTCCACATGGGCAGTCAAGAGACAGGTTTATCAGGATATTCTGGAATTCAGGAGATGCTGGAGGCAAGCTGTAACGACCCAGAATTTTATTTAATTAAAATTTGAATATTTAATTAATTTTTAAATATTAATAAGTGAATTTATAAGTCAAATAAATTTTATTTGAATTTTTGGATTTAATTAGATAATTTAATCGATAATTTAATATGTTAAATTATGAAAATAATTGAAAATTGAGTTAAATATGATTGAAAATGATTTGTAAAATTTTATTTTATCATATTGAAGTTAGAATGATATTTTAGAACTTTTAAAATCGAATTAAAAGTTAATTTGTGAAAATTGAATATTTTAATATTAAATAATCGACTGTAAAATAGCCAATTTTTGAACAGTCTCAGAATTGAACGAAACCAGTTTCATTGGATCCGTAATAGTTAGTTATTACCGGATTTCAAATTTCGTGTCAATCGGAGTTATCGTTTGAGCGTGGCAGCTCGAAACGCATCGAATCGTTTTTAATTTAAATTTGGCGAGTCAAAATAGCCATTTTTCAAAAAGTCTCGGATTTCGACGAAACCAGTTTCATCGGATCCGTAATGTGATATTATTGTAAGGTTTCAAATTTCAAGTCAATTGGATTTACCGTTTGTCCGGTACAAATTAAAACGCCTAGAAATCGACTTAAATCGGTTTAATTTAAATTGAACGTTTTCAGCCATAACTCGCACATACTTCCGAATTAGCTTCCGAAACCTGTTCCATTGTGTCCGGAACGCGGGATAAACCCTAGGTACGCTGGTTACGGCGTCTAAATCGGAGTTCGGAATTCCCAGGATGAATAGTGTTTACGCTTGCTTTTCTTATAAATAGCTACCATTCTAAAATAAAAAAAAATTTTATAAAACCCTAATCTAAATGTTGCCAGCCGCCACCTAGAAAAGAACGGCCAAGAATTTGCAATCTTCTTCCCATCTTTTCTCACAATCTACTCAACGATTCAACAAACTCTCAACTAGAGTATTGTAGAGGGCATCAAGATCTATGATATGAACGGTTGTGATTGGATTTGGAGCTATGGATCGGCTGCAATCAGGGTTTGAAGTGGCCGGCTTTGGGCACGAATTTCGAGAGAATGGGGGGCACTGGGACGTGCGGCCTCTGGCCGTGAGTAGCTAGGGTGAAGGCGCTTCGAATGGTGGCATGATGATCGGGGTTCGTCGTCGTTTGGGGGTTCGATGGTTTTGAGTTTGAACGCGTGGATGGGTTCCTGATACGTGAGAGCTAACGTGAAGGGGGGGGGGGAGAAGGGAAGTGCGGCTGAGATTTGTGGGAGATGGGATCTTGTGGATGAGATTAGTTAGGGTTAGATTTATAAAATTAATTTGTAAATTAATTATGTTTAGATTCATGCAACTTTAAAAATTCGTATCTTTTTCATACGAGGTCGAAAAAATGCAAACTCAGTTGCGTTGGAATCGTATGGACGAGCACTACGCGATGGAGTTGGTTTGGAGTCATTTGGAGTTAGTGAGAATTTCGGGTAAAATTAAACGCGCGTTTAATTTTATTCGAAATAAAAGCTAAAACGGGATTTAAAATCAAGGTGAGAATTTCTCACTCAATCGAATAGATTTCGATTTTATTTTAAATAGTTAGATTTAAAATATTTGAATGCATGTTTGAATGATGACTGTAAATTATTGATTGTTAAAATAGACATTATGCGCCGTTAGTAAGCGGATGTTATTTAGTAAAAACATATACCGCGAATATTTCATAAACAGTGAAATTGGTATTATATATAGTATCAATATATATATATTGGCATATGTATATATTGCAGTTGTTGATTTCCCGCTTTTTTTGTTTAGCGGATGAGACCTTATTACGCCGTTATTAAGCGGATAATATTTATTAAGAACATGTACCGCGATAATTTCGTACTGGAGCGAAATTGGTATTGTGCTAATGTTTTTGGATGCAGGAAACAGGTTGGAGGGATCCAACTGGATTCCTCAACAGTATTTATTTTATTTCAGATATTTTGATATTTGATTGATTATCATATCGATATATGATATCGTTGTTAGTCGTGATTGACTATTTGGTGTGTAGCATCATTGGACCCAGATTTTGGGATTTTAAAATGGTTTTAAAGTGATTTTTGAAGATATGCTATATTTTTGGAATTGATCCATTATAAATAAATAAACGTTATAATTTTTAAAGTTATAAAAATTATGGTTTTTGTGAAATATAGTTAAAAAAGCTGATTTTTAGAAATACGATTAAAAGTCGATTTTTGAGAAATATGAACTAATGATTTTATAAAATAATTTAGATTGGATTTTTGAATATATGATAAAAGTTTAAATATAGGATTTATAAAATTTGATTATTTTATAAATCGAAATGATGAAATTATAAAGGAAATTAAAGACGTTTTAGAATAATAATATAAACTGATTTATATTAAGAGATTTATAAATGGATATTTATAAATTGGAATATAGACATTATAAAACGAGTTTTTATAAGTGTTTGAATGTAGTGAAAATGAATTTCATAATAGAATGAAATTTATAGAATTATAAACTGTGAAGTTATAAACGAAATTTATAAATAGTAAGATTTATAAATTTGGTGAAATTATTTGAAGAATAGATTTATTAAATAAATAAATTTTATAAGTTATAAGGTTTATAAATTGAAAAGTCTTTAAAAAGAACGATTTTGTAAAATAATCGTTTTATAAGCAATTGACTTATAATATGAACTTTTAGTTTATAATTGAGATATGAAATCAAAAATGTTAATAAAGGAATTTATAAAAAAGGAAGTCTTTATAAATAAATAGAAAAGGAATTTATAAACGTTGTTTTTATAAATTCGCAAAGGACTTATTTTGACAAGTTAATTGTTATAACTTAGAAATGGAGTTATATTCACGTTTTAGACAGTGAATAATCCTTTAAGTTAAAGTGAATAGAAATGATGAAGTTTGTTAACGTAGTTTATTCACGTTCTTGAACAGTGAATAACACGTTAAAGAAATTGTTTAGAATGTGAATGTTTTAAATAGAATTAAAACGATTCAACGATGTTTTAAAAGGTATTGAGATTGAAACCATAGATTTCAACATTTATTGTTGAAATAGATGTTTCGAGAAATAAAAGGAAATAGTGGACTATAACACTGTTGTTATAGTAAATGATTTCCGAATGGAAATGTTTTGGTTTAGTATTGGGATTTATATATCTATTTTAATTTCGAATCCCTATACTAGTGATTTTGGATTGTCGTAACGATGTTTTACGTAACATTCGTTTTGGCCCAAATAAATATGTTAAGTGAATGATTTCCTTAAAGAATAAAATATACACTTAATTCGGTTTAAGTATATTGAATATTTTCTAAGTGTTGAAAATAAAAGATTGTGAATTACTTATTTAGTAAGTATGGAATTGTTTTCCAGTATAAAGTGAATATTTAGAATTTATCTTTTTGAAGATAAATTGAAATGAATGATTGAAATCATATATGCATGGATATTTTGAAATATAAATTCATTATGGAATTTATGAATGAAAAGTGGAATTTGTATGAAAATAAATATTGATTTATTTTTGAAGTGTTGAAACAATATATCTAGTATAGATATTTTGGAAAATAAATAATTTGGAAAATTATTTGGAATCTGGTGATGTATGCATATCCATTGATAGTTCAATAGCCGACTATCAATATTTCCCTTTGATTGGGTATTTGATGTGAATTGATTGAATTTGAATGCACACTTATTTTTGAATAAGCGCTCACTATTCGGGTTAACCGGGAAAGGACCATGGGGTCGTATAACCCATTCCGAATATGTGATACGTCGTTATGAATTGCATTTGAAGATCGGTGTTGAAGACCGAGTATTTGCGAGAGCGATAGGATGACCTATCGATTGTCTCTGCACTGGGTCGCACCTGGTATAGAGATTCCTTAAGTGATGGGAAATTCGATCGGGATTGTGAATACCCGGATTTGCAAGGGCTTCGTAAGAAGTGCCTTCGGTTTTGTTCGATCCCGGAACAGACTTGTATGGATTGTATGCCTGACATTACAATTTGAGATATAAAGCCGATTTCTTTCAAATATATTTCTGTTGGTGGCGGAGAATTTATTCTTTGCTTAACACCCTTCTTTGAGACGTACGAGCTCAAAGGTTATATAGTTGAAGTTATCAGCGATATATCCCATTTTGGTAATGTGACATGCTGAGTGATGCTGAAATGATCATTGTGTTGATTATTTGTGATAGGATCATTTATTTGATCGTCTATCTTAGTGATCATTGTGTTGATCATTTGTTGACCCAAAGCACGGCTTTTTGTACAAAGTGTGTTTTTGTGGACGTGACTTCGTCGAGCCTCACATCCCGGAAATGGTCAAAACAGGAAAGATGCGGCAAGGTTATTAGGGGTTGCTGTAGCTCCCCTTAGGGTATGTGCATTTCCTTCTGGAAAGGGGTGGTATCATGGTATGGAGCCCAGATACTTACTCATGTTGAAAACACTCTATTTATTATGGTGTGATGTTGGATATCGAGCGCTCGGTTGAAAAGGTCCTAAAGGACCGGGGAATGGCGTGCTCGTGTCAGTAGTTACCCAGTTAGGGGTAACCCGGCCTTGTGTTGGCAGAGTTCCGGTTTGGTTCTCGGGGATGTCTTTCCAGAGGCATTCTCAGTGGCAATGGGAAGTTCCTTGGCCTGACCATTTGTTGGAAATCCAAAGAAACAATACGAAACTTGTACGGTATTAGTTGTAGAACCTATCATTCACTTATGGTGTCGCAACACTGTTTGGATGATAGCTATAGTAGGCATAGTTCGAAATGTCTATGTTGGCTAAGATTTATATTCTACTTCCGAAATATTTTTCCTACACTATACACTAATAATAATATCAAATGTTATTTTAAATGCGTATCAAGCATCTTTGACTATCATAAGGAGAAATCTCCTCCGATTCTGCGTTTGCATTGTGTGTGTGTGCGGGAGGCCTTATGGTAGTCTCATTTTTA
Organism: Allium cepa; assembly: GCA_030765085.1. Lineage (NCBI taxonomy): Eukaryota > Viridiplantae > Streptophyta > Magnoliopsida > Asparagales > Amaryllidaceae > Allium > Allium cepa. The sequence continues at coordinate 746,653,261 of CM060931.1, read as the reverse complement.
AAAGCATTGCGAATTGAATTTAAAAATATTCCTCTATTTGATTTTTAAAGATAAATAAACTGTTTTGAGTTCTCACACCAGTCACATGACTGACTCGGAGTTTATTGTTTTCCTTCCTAAACTCTGGGTGCCCACTAATTTCCACACGGGCAGTCAAGAGTTAGGTTTATCAGGATATTCTGGATATTCAGAAGTTGCTGGAGGCAAGCTGGATGGCATGGCGTATTACTAGTTATATAGTATTCCTTTTTCCGCTGCATTGTTGTATGTTGTTGTACACTCTGATGATTTGATGTAATGTAATATAATGTGATGTAATAACTGATATAGTTCTTTGTTTAAAGATTATTCATTTATTATTATATGTTGTTCCGCTGCGAATTGTGAGATTCTGTTGTTGTTCTGTTGTTCCCTTTCTGTCCCGTTCTATTTTTAAAATTTTCTATCTTCTATTTTTCAAATTCTCTGTTTTCTAAAAATTCTCTATCTTCTTCTCTCTCTATTTCCTATCTCTTCTCTCTTCTTTCTTTTTCTTTTCTTTTTTAAAACCCATAACATCTCGGTTTTTGGCCTTCGATATTCGGCAGTCGATAAAGTGAGTGTCGATGTCTGATTTTTCGAAGAACGAAAATCCCCGGCTGTTACATTTGGTATCGGAGCTCTGATGGTTAAGCGAGAACCATGGTTCTGTTGGGTATTAATTCATTAGAGATAGAGTCAGCAGTACTCTAGAATGAGTTTGAGTGTAATAATAGCTATGAGAGCGTATTAGTTAGTGAATGTAAAATTGTTTTATATTGTGATGATTGGTTTATTGAGTGGCATATGAACTTTCGTCAGCGTGGTCCGCAAGACTATGCCAAAGGGGTTTCTAAACACTTGAATAGAACAATTCGACACAATATTGATTTTAAATTGGGTGAATGAAATAATTTTGCCTTAATTATATTTTATATATAAAGGAATAATCTTTCAAAATTAAAAGTGTATGTAAGTTGATTGTTAGGTTGTTTGAATAATCTAAATAAAAGAAAATTGTATAAGCAAAAGAATTATAAGAATTGAATTATAATTAAAGTGATTTACAATTGTGAAATAAACTTATATATATAAGAATATTTAAAGTTAAATGGAATATAACTTAAGTGTTGTTGAATGGAATTGATTTTGGTATCGAAGTAAATAAATCAAGTGGATTAAATGGAATATGACTTAGGAGTTATATAAATAGAATTCAACTTTGTAATTGAATTGAATAAATTGAATGTAAATAAGTTAATAAGGAATAATGAATGAAAGTGATAATTCATTAAAATCTAATGTTATTAGAAGTTGAATAAATTGAATGAAATCAATTTAATTAAACAAATTGAAAGTGATGGTGTTAAACCAAAGAGAATGAATATAAACAAAGGAATTTGGTTGAAATCAATATACATTGGTTGTTATATGATTGTTGATTGATTGTATATAATTCATTAAGTATTAATGAAATTGAAAGCTATGTAATTGAATTCAAATTAAAAGTAAATAAATTTGAATAGAATTGAAAGTGAATTGGATTTATTTAGTGAATGCAAACTAATTAAAATTGAGAATGAATGTTGATAAAATCCAATGTTGATGAATCAAATATGATTTAAAGTGAAAACCTATTTCATTTAATATTAATGAGAATATAAATGAACATTGATCGGTTATGGATGTTAGTTGGTTGATGGTTGAATATATATTGCATTTGCTATATTATGTAGTTGTTATGTTGCTATATGTTGTATATTGAGATTATTTTCATATATGCATGATTCTCATGTTGTTTGTTGAGTTTAGTAGGTGCGGATCGCGTTTGCTTCGCATTTGGAGTTCGCTTTAGCGCTATATTAGCCGTATATGCTTGCTAATAAAATATAAGGTACATATCTCGGATTAAATATCGTACTTTTACACTTTTTTCCCTTCGGGATGCCTCATTACTTGATGAGATGTATATTTTTGATATATATACTGTCATTTTTTTTTTCGGATCGAGCCGCGCAAAGGAGACTATGGCGAATTTTTCCGGAAATTTAAGGCGTTAGAAAAATTTTGAGAAAATTTAGAAAATTTTGAAAACTTTAACTTTATTTTAAAGTTGAAAGTTAAATGATATAATTGTTTTTGAAAAGATAACTAAGTATGATTTGAAAACTTAGTAAAGTTATTGTAAGAAGTTTAATTATGAATTTTGGAAAGTTAATAAATTCTGTAACCTTTCTTACTTGTAATTTCGGGGACGAAATTCTTTTAAGGGGGAAAGATTGTAACGACCCAGAATTTTATTTAATTAAAATTTGAATATTTAATTAATTTTTAAATATTAATAAGTGAATTTATAAGTCAAATAAATTTTATTTGAATTTTTGGATTTAATTAGATAATTTAATCGATAATTTAATATGTTAAATTATGAAAATAATTGAAAATTGAGTTAAATATGATTGAAAATGATTTGTAAAATTTTATTTTATCATATTGAAGTTAGAATGATATTTTAGAACTTTTAAAATCGAATTAAAAGTTAATTTGTGAAAATTGAATATTTTAATATTAAATAATCGACTGTAAAATAGCCAATTTTTGAACAGTCTCAGAATTGAACGAAACCAGTTTCATTGGATCCGTAATAGTTAGTTATTACCGGATTTCAAATTTCGTGTCAATCGGAGTTATCGTTTGAGCGTGGCAGCTCGAAACGCATCGAATCGTTTTTAATTTAAATTTGGCGAGTCAAAATAGCCATTTTTCAAAAAGTCTCGGATTTCGACGAAACCAGTTTCATCGGATCCGTAATGTGATATTATTGTAAGGTTTCAAATTTCAAGTCAATTGGATTTACCGTTTGTCCGGTACAAATTAAAACGCCTAGAAATCGACTTAAATCGGTTTAATTTAAATTGAACGTTTTCAGCCATAACTCGCACATACTTCCGAATTAGCTTCCGAAACCTGTTCCATTGTGTCCGGAACGCGGGATAAACCCTAGGTACGCTGGTTACGGCGTCTAAATCGGAGTTCGGAATTCCCGGGATGAATAGTGTTTACGCTTGCTTTTCTTATAAATAGCTACCATTCTAAAATAAAATTTTTTTTTATAAAACCCTAATCTAAATGTTGCCAGCCGCCACCTAGAAAAGAACGGCCAAGAATTTGCAATCTTCTTCCCATCTTTTCTCACAATCTACTCAACGATTCAACAAACTCTCAACTAGAGTATTGTAGAGGGCATCAAGATCTATGATATGAACGGTTGTGATTGGATTTGGAGCTATGGATCGGCTGCAATCAGGGTTTGAAGTGGCCGGCTTTGGGCACGAATTTCGAGAGAATGGGGGGCACTGGGACGTGCGGCCTCTGGCCGTGAGTAGCTAGGGAGAAGGCGCTTCGAATGGTGGCATGATGATCGGGGTTCGTCGTCGTTTGGGGGTTCGATGGTTTTGAGTTTGAACGCGTGGATGGGTTCCTGATACGTGAGAGCTAACGTGAAGGGGGGGGGGGAGAAGGGAAGTGCGGCTGAGATTTGTGGGAGATGGGATCTTGTGGATGAGATTAGTTAGGGTTAGATTTATAAAATTAATTTGTAAATTAATTATGTTTAGATTCATGCAACTTTAAAAATTCGTATCTTTTTCATACGAGGTCGAAAAAATGCAAACTCAGTTGCGTTGGAATCGTATGGACGAGCACTACGCGATGGAGTTGGTTTGGAGTCGTTTGGAGTTAGTGAGAATTTCGGGTAAAATTAAACGCGCGTTTAATTTTATTCGAAATAAAAGCTAAAACGGGATTTAAAATCAAGGTGAGAATTTCTCACTCAATCGAATAGATTTCGATTTTATTTTAAATAGTTAGATTTAAAATATTTGAATGCATGTTTGAATGATGACTGTAAATTATTGATTGTTAAAATAGACATTATGCGCCGTTAGTAAGCGGATGTTATTTAGTAAAAACATATACCGCGAATATTTCATAAACAGTGAAATTGGTATTATATATAGTATCAATATATATATATTGGCATATGTATATATTGCAGTTGTTGATTTCCCGCATTTTTTTGTTTAGCGGATGAGACCTTATTACGCCGTTATTAAGCGGATAATATTTATTAAGAACATGTACCGCGATAATTTCGTACTGGAGCGAAATTGGTATTGTGCTAATGTTTTTGGATGCAGGAAACAGGTTGGAGGGATCCAACTGGATTCCTCAACAGTATTTATTTTATTTCAGATATTTTGATATTTGATTGATTATCATATCGATATATGATATCGTTGTTAGTCGTGATTGACTATTTGGTGTGTAGCATCATTGGACCCAGATTTTGGGATTTTAAAATGGTTTTAAAGTGATTTTTGAAGATATGCTATATTTTTGGAATTGATCCATTATAAATAAATAAACGTTATAATTTTTAAAGTTATAAAAATTATGGTTTTTGTGAAATATAGTTAAAAAAGCTGATTTTTAGAAATACGATTAAAAGTCGATTTTTGAGAAATATGAACTAATGATTTTATAAAATAATTTAGATTGGATTTTTGAATATATGATAAAAGTTTAAATATAGGATTTATAAAATTTGATTATTTTATAAATCGAAATGATGAAATTATAAAGGAAATTAAAGACGTTTTAGAATAATAATATAAACTGATTTATATTAAGAGATTTATAAATGGATATTTATAAATTGGAATATAGACATTATAAAACGAGTTTTTATAAGTGTTTGAATGTAGTGAAAATGAATTTCATAATAGAATGAAATTTATAGAATTATAAACTGTGAAGTTATAAACGAAATTTATAAATAGTAAGATTTATAAATTTGGTGAAATTATTTGAAGAATAGATTTATTAAATAAATAAATTTTATAAGTTATAAGGTTTATAAATTGAAAAGTCTTTAAAAAGAACGATTTTGTAAAATAATCGTTTTATAAGCAATTGACTTATAATATGAACTTTTAGTTTATAATTGAGATATGAAATCAAAAATGTTAATAAAGGAATTTATAAAAAAGGAAGTCTTTATAAATAAATAGAAAAGGAATTTATAAACGTTGTTTTTATAAATTCGCAAAGGACTTATTTTGACAAGTTAATTGTTATAACTTAGAAATGGAGTTATATTCACGTTTTAGACAGTGAATAATCCTTTAAGTTAAAGTGAATAGAAATGATGAAGTTTGTTAACGTAGTTTATTCACGTTCTTGAACAGTGAATAACACGTTAAAGAAATTGTTTAGAATGTGAATGTTTTAAATAGAATTAAAACGATTCAACGATGTTTTAAAAGGTATTGAGATTGAAACCATAGATTTCAACATTTATTGTTGAAATAGATGTTTCGAGAAATAAAAGGAAATAGTGGACTATAACACTGTTGTTATAGTAAATGATTTCCGAATGGAAATGTTTTGGTTTAGTATTGGGATTTATATATCTATTTTAATTTCGAATCCCTATACTAGTGATTTTGGATTGTCGTAACGATGTTTTACGTAACATTCGTTTTGGCCCAAATAAATATGTTAAGTGAATGATTTCCTTAAAGAATAAAATATACACTTAATTCGGTTTAAGTATATTGAATATTTTCTAAGTGTTGAAAATAAAAGATTGTGAATTACTTATTTAGTAAGTATGGAATTGTTTTCCAGTATAAAGTGAATATTTAGAATTTATCTTTTTGAAGATAAATTGAAATGAATGATTGAAATCATATATGCATGGATATTTTGAAATATAAATTCATTATGGAATTTATGAATGAAAAGTGGAATTTGTATGAAAATAAATATTGATTTATTTTTGAAGTGTTGAAACTATATATCTAGTAAAGATATTTTGGAAAATAAATAATTTGGAAAATTATTTGGAATCTGGTGATGTATGCATATCCATTGATAGTTCAATAGCCGACTATCAATATTTCCCTTTGATTGGGTATTTGATGTGAATTGATTGAATTTGAATGCACACTTATTTTTGAATAAGCGCTCACTATTCGGGTTAACCGGGAAAGGACCATGGGGTCGTATAACCCATTCCGAATATGTGATACGTCGTTATGAATTGCATTTGAAGATCGGTGTTGAAGACCGAGTATTTGCGAGAGCGATAGGATGACCTATCGATTGTCTCTGCACTGGGTCGCACCTGGTATAGAGATTCCTTAAGTGATGGGAAATTCGATCGGGATTGTGAATACCCGGATTTGCAAGGGCTTCGTAAGAAGTGCCTTCGGTTTTGTTCGATCCCGGAACAGACTTGTATGGATTGTATGCCTGACATTACAATTTGAGATATAAAGCCGATTTCTTTCAAATATATTTCTGTTGGTGGCGGAGAATTTATTCTTTGCTTAACACCCTTCTTTGAGACGTACGAGCTCAAAGGTTATATAGTTGAAGTTATCAGCGATATATCCCATTTTGGTAATGTGACATGCTGAGTGATGCTGAAATGATCATTGTGTTGATTATTTGTGATAGGATCATTTATTTGATCGTCTATCTTAGTGATCATTGTGTTGATCATTTGTTGACCCAAAGCACGGCTTTTTGTACAAAGTGTGTTTTTGTGGACGTGACTTCGTCGAGCCTCACATCCCGGAAATGGTCAAAACAGGAAAGATGCGGCAAGGTTATTAGGGGTTGCTGTAGCTCCCCTTAGGGTATGTGCATTTCCTTCTGGAAAGGGGTGGTATCATGGTATGGAGCCCAGATACTTACTCATGTTGAAAACACTCTATTTATTATGGTGTGATGTTGGATATCGAGCGCTCGGTTGAAAAGGTCCTAAAGGACCGGGGAATGGCGTGCTCGTGTCAGTAGTTACCCAGTTAGGGGTAACCCGGCCTTGTGTTGGCAGAGTTCCGGTTTGGTTCTCGGGGATGTCTTTCCAGAGGCATTCTCAGTGGCAATGGGAAGTTCCTTGGCCTGACCATTTGTTGGAAATCCAAAGAAACAATACGAAACTTGTACGGTATTAGTTGTAGAACCTATCATTCACTTATGGTGTCGCAACACTGTTTGGATGATAGCTATAGTAGGCATAGTTCGAAATGTCTATGTTGGCTAAGATTTATATTCTACTTCCGAAATATTTTTCCTACACTATACACTAATAATAATATCAAATGTTATTTTAAATGCGTATCAAGCATCTTTGACTATCATAAGGAGAAATCTCCTCCGATTCTGCGTTTGCATTGTGTGTGTGTGCGGGAGGCCTTATGGTAGTCTCATTTTTAAAAGCATTGCGAATTGAATTTAAAAATATTCCTCTATTTGATTTTTAAAGATAAATAAACTGTTTTGAGTTCTCACACCAGTCACATGACTGACTCGGAGTTTATTGTTTTCCTTCCTAAACTCTGGGTGCCCATTAATTTCCACACGGGCAGTCAAGAGTTAGGTTTATCAGGATATTCTGGATATTCAGAAGTTGCTGGAGGCAAGCTGGATGGCATGGCGTATTACTAGTTATATAGTATTCCTTTTTCCGCTGCATTGTTGTATGTTGTTGTACACTCTGATGATTTGATGTAATGTAATATAATGTGATGTAATAACTGATATAGTTCTTTGTTTAAAGATTATTCATTTATTATTATATGTTGTTCCGCTGCGAATTGTGAGATTCTGTTGTTGTTCTGTTGTTCCCTTTCTGTCCCGTTCTATTTTTAAAATTTTCTATCTTCTATTTTTCAAATTCTCTGTTTTCTAAAAATTCTCTATCTTCTTCTCTCTCTATTTCCTATCTCTTCTCTCTTCTTTCTTTTTCTTTTCTTTTTTAAAACCCATAACATCTCGGTTTTTGGCCTTCGATATTCGGCAGTCGATAAAGTGAGTGTCGATGTCTGATTTTTCGAAGAACGAAAATCCCCGGCTGTTACACAAGCTGGATGGCATGGCGTATTATTAGTATATAGTATTTCTTTTCCGCTGTTTGTTGTTGTTTGTTGTTGTTGACTCTGATGATGAAATGTAATGTGATGTAATGTAATAACTGATATAGTTCTTTGTTTAAAAATTATTCATTTATTTATTATATGTTGTTCCGCTGCGAATTGTGAGACTCTGATATTGTTCTGTTGTTTTCTTTCTGTTCTGTTCTATCTTTTCTCTCTTCTTCTACCTCTTTCTTCTTCTTAAAACCCTCATGGTTCGGTTTTCCGGCATCTGACTGATCGGCATTCAATACAGTGGACGTATTGATGTCGATATTCGTGAGTCGAAGAATCGGGTCTTGATAACTATCACAAGTATGATCCTTTTGTACTAGCCAAACAAGCATTGCAAGTTTATTACGCTTCTTATCCGTCTCTAAAAAGAGATAAAGCAGATTGGTCTACAGTTTTTAAAATAAAGGCCAGATTCACATTCGATGGGAAGAATATTCCCGACGAACAAGCTTATCAGGAAGATCTTGAGCAAAATAACGAAATAATAATTACAGACGATCATACAGATTTTGTTCCCTTGATCGATGAATCAAATGTTTTGGTAGAAGCGTTTGACAGTGCAGAGGAAAATATCGTCGGAAACGAGACCGAATCTGAATCAGAAGGCGATGATGACTGATACAAATCTGAATCTGTTTTTTTGCAATTGATGTAACCGTGTTAAATTCTTGTTGTATTATGAAATTGATGTAACTATGAAACCAAATACATTTACTATTGTTTGCATGTTGAATTCTTGATGTATTATTAAATTGATGTAACTATGAAACCAAATCCGTTTACTATTGCATGTTGAATTCTTGATGTATTATGAATCAGGTATAACACACTTCCATTTCTATTTCCATTTCAGTCATTAATTAAGCTGCAATTTGTACCGTTGATGTCATTTTCATATGAAATATATTTAACTATCATGTTTTTATACTCTTATATAATGATGTGTATATGTCACAGGTTTATCAGTATGTCGTATAGAGGTAGGAGCTCTTCCCGATCTTCAGGAGGCGATGACAGTGACCCATTGCAAGAGCCACAGCGTGTTGTTGTATTTTTGGTCCCTAGAGCAGAAGGGTAATTAGAATTAAATTTTATTCAGCATCTTATTTTTTCTATGATATACGTATGTACTTATTTATATCGTACTTAAAAACAGGGGGTTCGATCTACTTCCCTCTAAGGTTGTGCTGGACGTCTCTAGAGCAGCATATCGCAGTAGAATGAGTGCGTGCTGGCCGAAGTGGGATTCCATCCCTCCTCACATCATAGAGTGCATATGGCAGGATGTTCTAGTATGTATAATTTTTCTGTTTTCCATTTTTAATTCGTTTTTGTCGTTTTTCTATTGTTTATCGTTTAATGTGTAATCTTTTTTTCACACAGGCTGAGATAGACATCCAGACAGACGATATGATGCTGGCACGAGCATACTGGATGAGAAAGATGCGCAAGAAGTACAGGGATACGATATCTGAGATTAAGAAATCTGGTAAGAAACCAAAGTGGATGGGAGAGAGCGTGTATCAAGCTTGGTTGAGCTACTGGGAGACGGACGAGGCGAAGGCAAGTATACTATTTTTTTTTGAATTATTAATTTGACGTGATTGAAAAATAATGTATCAAATTTTGAATGTACAGGCAGAGTCGGATAGAAACTCTGCAAATAGAAATAAGAATCCCGTCACTCATCGCGGAGGATCGAAGTCGTTTCAGCAGTATCGGTAGGAGTTGGTAAATTTACCGAATAATAAATGTAAATAGTTTATGCTATATGATTCTAAATGTATAATAATTGTATGTAACAATCAAATTCAGGAAGCCGAGGCACAGGGTCCTGTCAGCTATATGGACGTGTTCACCCGTACGCATGCTGTCGAGCATGTTAATCCAGACGGGACTGTTTCGTACACATTGCAGGACGATAAATCCAGCAAAAGCCATGTAAGCATATTTCATTTTATTCACTATTAGTAATTGTTTTAATTGTTAAATTATGATGAAATAAGATATGATATTTATAATTGTTAATGCAGGAGATGTTTATGGAGCAGCGGCAGAAACTCCTTGCTGATACAGGTCGAGAACCGCTGACGACCGATGAGGAGGACGTTATTTTTGAGTCCGTTATGACTCCAGCTGAGCATGGTCGACGATACGGATTTGGCAATTTAGCGGTAAATAATTTACTTTTTATTAAAATACTTAAAATATGATATTTTTACCTTTTCAAAACAATAAGCTTGGATTTTATTTATTTTTCAATTATTGTAGTCCAGTAGTCATAGTAGGGGACGGCGGAGCAGACCACAGAGCGATTTAGCAAGTATAGAAGAATTGCGGACTAGAGTGTTCCAATTGAAGGAGCAGAACCGCCAAAATGCCTTGCAGACCGCACAGTTGTTAGAGTACATTCAGCAGTTTGGTGGCCGCTTCCCTTCCTCGGCTGGCTCTGGATCTGGAGGAGATTGACTCATTGCTTGCTTGTTCGTCGTTCAGGTATGCTTTGTTTGTGTAGAATGATTTGATAGACGGTGCGGGTAATTATTGATTTGTATAATTATGTATGATACACTTGGTTTTCTAGTTTTATTAGGACATATGCATGAGAATATTGATAAATTTATGTATTAACAATATGGTGGAACAATTATTGTTAATGTTGGAATGGATATGTATGTTTTTTACCTTATTTTGATTGTATTTTTTATTTATTTGTGCGTTTGTTAAATACGTTGTAGTTTAGGTTTGGATGTTTGATTGGATTATTGTATATTGGGTTGTGAAATATTGATATCAGAGTATTTGGAAGAGAAATGTGGTTGGAAGGTTATGTTTGCAGCGAATATAAATTTTTTTTTGCAGATTTCCAACGGCTCCCGACGGCTTATCGGTCAAAATTTCCGACGGCTTCCGGCGCATTGAGTCGGTCTATAACTCAGTATTTCCGACGGATTCCGGCGCACGTCGGAATCCGTCGAAAACCGTCGAAATTAGTCGGAATAATATACGGCGCCGTCCGTCGGAAGCCGTCGGAAGTACTGCTCTCCGACGCTGTCTTTTCCGACAGCTTTTTCCGACGGTGGCCGACGGCTTCCGACGGCCGCCGACGGTGTCTGGCCGTCGGAAATTCTGTTTTTCCTTGTAGTGTAAGTCATTCACGACTTAACAGGAAACAAGAAAGGGAAGTTGTATTGAGCTCGCGACCTAACGAGTTTGCGGGTCACGACCTAAAAGAGCACGACTTATCAACCTACGAGATAAGTACTTCACGAGTTAACAAAACTTTAGGTCGCTCACGACCTAGTTAAGTCGTTTGAAGAGTTATGCCGCATTGAGCTTGAGTCGCGTGAAGTAATAAAGAAGCTATGCTCTTAAGTCGTTGAAGAGTTAAGTCGTGTTATTTTAAGTCGTTGTGCCTTGAGTCGTTGTGTTGTAAATTGTTAAGTCGTGTCGTTCTTAAGCCGTTATGTCGCTGGGACTTGATTAGTTCGTATGGTTGTAATTGCTTTAAGTCGTGGTAACTTGTGTTGTGATAAGTCGTAGGTCGGCATGTAGATAAGTCGGCCGACGGTGTGCTGTTTGTAAGGGGGTTGAGTCGCTGGATGATAGGTCGCGTACGACCTAACTTAAGTCGTGAGTCGTGTGGTCTTTATGTGATGAGTCGTGGAAGACTTATGATAGGTCGGGTGTGATTTCGTTGTAATGTTGATGAGTCGCTGCTGATGAGTCGTAAGTCGTGTACGACTTAAGGGTCTGGGTTGTAAAAAGGCTATAAATTGGGCGTGCGTTGTAATTTGAAGGCGGTTGATTGTTGAATAAAATTTCGTTTTTGATTGCTGTGTGCTTTCATCTAAATTGGTAGTTGAGTGTAATCTCCTATCTCCACTTTCGCTTAATCGAGTGCGCTCGATTCATCGATTGTTGAAGCCAATTCATGGTATCAAGTGCGCTTGATCAACGTTTGAAGAATTGTAGATCTTCTTTCACGGTATCGTGCGCGATCAACGTGTCGAAGATAGCTAGAATTTGGTATCTTTGTGATCAACGAATTTGAGCATTTCAGTATCTTCAATCCACCGTTTGCTACTTTCATCGATCTATATCGTTTTGTTATTATCCGCTGCGTCAACATGCCTTATCCTAAGAATTTCTATTTGTAAGTATAATGTTATCAAAACATGTTATATACACACACAATAGAAACAATACCAAAAATAGTATTATTAATAGTTGGTTATTGGTTTGACTAGGTTGTTTGTGTTACTCTCAATTGGACAGCACTGATTATTTACCGTATACTAAATTCTTGGTAGTCCACGGAAGTACAAAAACAAAATTACGGTTTCTTATGTAATAAGAGATGATTTTGTGATCCAATTACGTCCGTTGTTTGTGCTTGGTAATCTAATTTGTTGCAGAGTTAGTACTTCAGCTTAACATACAAACATTATCAACTTTTTTTTACAATGATGGCTCTAATATTTGCCTAGTGGATCGAACATACGATTTTTGAACCAACTCAGGTTAAAGTCTTAACACTTAAGATCAATGATCAGTTACATGTTGACAAATTATTTTAGAGTGCTTAGTTTTGGCCGTCTTGAATATTTAGGTCTTTAGTTTTGGCAGTTTTAATTTGAATATTCTACGACATTTTATTTTCGCTTAAAATTATAATATAAAGCTCGTTTACGAAACTTTAATTCCCAGAAACTTGTCAGATAATTGATGCGTGAACTTACATTTATTCAGGCACGCTACTTCTAGTTTTGTACAGATGGCCTCATCTTATTCTTCAACTCACAAATTCAGAATAATTAGACAGTTCGCTCTTTGATATATATATATATATATATATATATATATATATATATATATATATATATATATATATATATATATATTGAAAGTGACTCTTTGATAAGTTATTAAGCAACATTCAATCACTAGTTAACAATGTTATTAAATACCACAAGTAGCAGAGTTTAATATAATAACTAAGCAAATCTCTCTGGTATGTCAACCCAATTCTTTCTTAAATTGCCCTTTGTTCGTTTCGTGGAGACATTTCGCCAACTTCGATTCCGCATAATTGGTTTACAAAACCTCCCATTATACAATACTAGATGAGCCAAGGTTTCATTTTTTCTATTATACATTACTTGATATTTCGCCTACAGTTTTACAGACTGGTTGGCTGTTCATCATAGTTATAGGTTGGTCTTAAAAACTAGGTATAAATAAGAGTTAGCAGCTATCTCTTACAACCCAACAAGCACAACAAGAAACAGAAATAAAACTTGGTACTTAAAGAAGAAAACAAGGAAGAAATGGCTGCTAGTTTCTTAAAATCTCTAATCCTTCTACTTGCATTCGTCGTCGTCGTTGTAGAAGGGGTTGAATTCACTAAACTCAGGAGAAATCTCATAGTTACAACCTCGCCTCTACAAGGAAAAAGTACAGTATCTTATTTTGTTCACCTCATGTTTCTTGCACATTATTTATGCACATAAGCTATCAAAATCATTGATATCGTTTACTGTAAATGCTATTTAAAAATTTTCTGTATATACTTTAGGCATATATGCACCCGGGGCATGTTTAAAAATCAAAACTAAAGATATTACTATCAATTTTGACTTGTAGATTTGAAGGCAGGAGAAGATAAGTTCACAGTTTCATGGGAGTGGAACCAAACCATTGGAAACAGTGGTGATGCCAATTTCAAAAATGTTAAATTATATCTGTGCTATGCACCAGTCAGCCAGAAAGACCGAGGATGGAGAAAGACAGTTGATGATCTTAAAAAGGACAAGACTTGTCAATTTGAAATCACAACAAAGGCCTTCTCTGCAAAGTCCAAAACAACATATGAATACATGGTGAAGAAAGATGTACCAAGTGCTACATATTTTGTGAGGGCATACATTCTTGATTCTGGTAAGAATGAGGTTGGTTATGGACAGACTACTAATATGCAGAAAACGACCAACTTGTTTTTGATAACTAGTATTACGGGAAGGCATGCTTCTCTTGACATTGCTGCAGGCATCTTCTCTGCGTTTTCCATTGTTTCATTGTTTTTCTTCTTCTTTTTGGAGAAGAAGAAGGGGAAGAAGTAATTTCTTTTGCTTGGGGTTTGTCTTTCTTCTAATAAGCTGCAGTGACTTGTGTAAGTGAAATTCATGTTCTGGTTAACATCTATTTTCTTGTGATGAAAAATATATATATGTAGTTTGTAGGCAACTGTTCACCTGAAGATGGTACAATATATCAATAGGATTTCTTTCTTCTTTCCATTCTTTGTTTTGTTTATTTAATTTTATTTTCTTATTAACAGATAAGACATACTGAAAACTAAATGTAATATTAAAGCCAATCATCACCATCATCATTTGTAACTTGTTTCGCATCACAACTCAGTAATCATTTTGCCGGTGAATTCGTTGATTTAACATAGAGCAAAAATGCTCAACGACTTTTGTACTCTCTTAAGCTTCAAAATAATTTGTAATTGAGCTTCCTAATCATTTATTTTATTTCGTGTTATTTTTAAGACAGGGTTGGGAATAAGTTCCTTCTTGGCTATAACATGTTGATCCACACATCATATTTGAATTTTTAGTCAAACTAAATTTCAAAATATTATAAAAATGGTTTGTCAGTATAAAACAGTTTAAGCTTTTAGAAGGAAATAAAAAAGAAATGATAAAAAAAGCAAGCAGAAAAATTGGCCTAGAAGCAAAGAAAATAAAACGAAGAAAAAAAAGGAAAAAAAAAAAGTTATATTATATGTGTTAAATGCTAGATAAAATAGGTGGATGAGTTTTCACCCCTCATGTGAGACCACCAAACGAGAAGATGTGATTTAACGGATGAACCAGGTCACATAAAAGCTGCTTCAATTCCTCTATCTCCATTTTTCTTGTCCCTCCGTGTCAAATTCATCAAAGCCATCAATTTTGATATGCTCTGCTTACTTTAATAACATGGTGGGACCCACTCGTAAATTAAAGTATATGATATGCGACTAAGTTTTAATTAGGCATATAGGAACAGTGGAATTGGGGACAGAGTAATTGATCAGCTGCATAAAATCCAGAAGACCTTGAAGTGATCCCAAATAAATTTAGCCCCCAATCGCCATGTCCAAAAAGATGGTGTCTATATTCAATATTATTCCTCTAGTATCTTCATTTTGATGCAAAGGCAATATTTAATTTTTGGACATTGTTGTCAAGTGAGAGGCCGTCATGGAATAATATTCACATAAAAACACAATTTTAGTGGAACGCGTTTGTTCCAAATAGTTGAGAAATGAAATTGTGAATATTTTTTTCTTGAGAAATGTTAGTAATAAAAGCATTTGGACGTGTCTTTAAGTCTAAAATTTCAATCTAGCCATCGATTATCATGCTGAGAACAAATGATTCCATCAAAGGTTGGTTTGACTTTTTGCAACCATTTTTCATGTTTCACTTGAATAAGTAGGAGGGCCTGTGAAGCTTTGGGTAATAATTAGTCTAACAAATAATTTCGGGGAGTATGCTTTGCATATATTACAAAATGATCCAATACATGAACCTCCTTCGTTCTTTGGTCGACTAATTTTATCCTAAGAGATCCAACTATGTTTCCTTTATCGTCAGTCTAACCATAAAAAAGGAAGTACATAACATTTAGAAGTGATGAAAGAATGAGTTGGTGGGTATGAGCCAGTGAATTCGTGAGATCCCACTAATATAGTAATAATGAACACTTTATAATAATGATCAATAAAAATATATCATTTTAAGTATTCATGGTCAAGATTTATCGAGATTGGATATTGATTTATCAGTTGAGACAAGATCACGTAACGCTATCCGAATGTTGAGCAGTGTATTACTCATGGTTGTTGGTAGCATCAAAGGATTGCATATAGATATTTATCGGATAACTATGGAATTACTCACTCGATACTTTTCTATTGTTTTATATAACGAAGGTCAAACAGAGAATATAGAAGTGACAATATTACACAGTTCTCTCAATCTGAGAATACCATTAAACATAATGTTGATTTTCAACTTTGGTTATAGTTAAATCATTGTATGACATCAGTCGAACAACTGTAGTTAGGTCTGAATTGAACCATTGAAAGTGAAACACTATTCAATGCGAAACACATCTCCTTAGTTATATGGGGTTACTATCATGGTCAACTATAGTCAGCTCAAAATCAAAGTCTTTATCCAGAGTAGTTTTTTGAATAATAATTTTTATTATTGAACCAAAGACTTTGTGTTTGGAACCAGTACCAAATTTCATAAGTTATATCGTGATATAATTTAATTAAGGGAATTGGTGTAAATAATTATCACTATCGACTACCGCTTAAAATAAGTAAATTGAATTTTCCAAAGCCATGTAAGCAATAATTTTGATCATAATGTTACACTACTAGCTATGGTGACAAATGAACGTTAATATTTGAATTGTTTGATATTAATAACTGAATGAATTTATACCTAAGTGTTACACAATCGAAATGATGAATACTTTGACCGTTATCTAATTTAATTAAATTATAATTGTTATAAATTAATTAGTATTTTTTTAAAAGGGTACTTTATTATAAACAAATTTATATACTTTCATAATATGCAACATCAAAGCATGCAACCACCTAATCTAAATGGGTACCTTGCAATGAAAAAGAGTACATATTATTTATATACATTGACTTACAATAAAGCAAAAACCAAAAGAAGAAAAAGAGATACAATATATCAAATAGGTGGAGGCGAGCTAAAAGCATATAAGTCTCTCAAGGCCACCCACACGAGAATTATATCTAGTATAATAGTAACAAAACAATAACCACAACCGGAATAAAATAAAAAAAAGGACCACATGCCTAACAGATTTCACAATAGCTTGCATTCACTAAACTACTTCATTAAATTGAAAAAACTATCGATGGGGACCGCAAGAACACCACCAACAAATCGAACTACTTGAAGCCATAATCTACACCATTTGTTGTGATGAAGGATCGCGAGAAGAATGCGAGGTAGGATCATCCACCCTTACAGGTTTGGTGCCTATCGAAGAACAAATTCTACAAAGATAAGCTACGTGCCACTGATTTCTTCTGGTTTTAAATTGATTTGCATAATTAATTCTCTACAATCTTGTATTATAAGCATAGATATAATATTACTAGGCATATGGAATCCTTTGAATAATCTTGTGTTCCGCTCACGCCAAATGTGCCATATCAGAGGAGCTATAGCTATATTAATCCAATGTTTGTATAAATTGGAGCCCTGTATGGTAGGGCACGAATCGAAGACCATTGTCACATCATTTTTATACATATGTTGTTTGCCCCAATTTTTCCCCGATAGTATTCCAAATCTAATTGGTGTAAGAACAGTTAAAAATAAATGGTCTCTATTTTCATTTTGGGTGCACACAAATTACACGTTTGGTCTATGTTGATGTTCCAATTACTAACCTAATATTAAGTATTTAGCTTATTAAGCCTAGCCAATAGAGAAGTCATGGACATTTTAAGAGCATATTTTGAATCCTATATTGCCTTGCACCAATTCTCTTGATCAAGTTTTGACATGGTCCCATGCTAATCTAGTATCAAACAACCAAGTGGCGGTAGGTAGCCAACAACAAAAGTTCTTAGAAGCATTAATGCATATTATAATATTCTGGATTTTGTGAACTACAAAATTAGGCAAATAGTGCAAGTTTCTTCTCTAAGTATTATCTAGAAGGAGATGTGGACTTGCTTGTTGGGGCCACTGACTAGGGTAAAATATTGCCACCCATAATGTCAATTAAAGATTCCCCCTTCAACCAAGGTGTAACAATCCGACTTTTCGACCCCCGAGTGTCGACACTAATTCATCCACGATATTCACGTGCTCAGTACCCAAGGGCTGGAAAGCTGAATTTTTAAGGTAAAAAAAAAAAGAAAAGGAAAAAAGAAATAAAATAAGAAAGAAGAGAATACAATGTTAAAATCGCACGGTGGAATGTTAACATATTATATCAAAACAACACAAAAGATTACTCCAATATAGAAATTTTAGAGTTAGAAAATCTAAGTACTATCATCAGCATGAACAATTATAACCACACGTCCTCAAAAATGTTGGAATGTATAATAAACTAATGCAGCAAAAATAAGAATACTATGTCAAGTAAAACATCCAGCTCATCTTCTCAAACTACAAAGAACATCAATGAAAACCTGTTTTCTCATACTACTCAGCAGAGTATGCGAGGAATTTAGGAACCAAGAGTTAGACAATAGTCTAAGGGTACTTTTGTGACCACATGGAATCCCATAATGGTTATCCCTTATAAAGAAGCACCATCTAATAAATACTTAAGGTGATATAATAGAAAATGTCTCTGGTGGAAAATATAAATGTATAACATAGCCACGATGGTTACATTGATTACAATCAACAACATATTATATGGTAAAATCGAAATTGAAAAAAGAATGTTTGCATAATGGATTTCCTGTAGAGATCCCTTTAGTTAAGCCAAAATCCAATCTACATGAACACGGATCAAAAAACCTTCTGAGTGCCATATATCTCGAGATAAAAATATACCATAAGAAAAACACAAATGGCCAATCGTTCAAACATAAACATGAACAACGCGAACCAAATATCATGAACTCCCACTGGCCAACAATCGATAGGCATCTCTAGATATGAGTTAATAACACCTTGACGTGGGTTAGCTAAATCCTAGGTTATCCAACCTACTCTATCTTTAGCCTTGTTCGATGTCGAGGTCACCATTGGCATTTTTCACACCAGTCTTCGTCACTTAAACAAAACATGAATCCCTAATTGGATTCCCACATCTCGAAAGAATCTCGAAAGCACATATGGATTCCAACATCTCGATCGGATCTATTTCAAAGAGATTTAACATATATCTCAGGCTTCAATTGGTTTCCAATAAGTAAAACAGTTACCAATCCATAGTCTCTTCAAGATTGACTCGACGAATTTGGTCAATCAATAATAACGAAAATGATTGCATATGGAAAATAAGTTTCGTATACTTATCACATTTCTTATATTTTCATCTCACACTGCCCTCTGGTCAAGAGTAAAGCCATTAGGTTAGGGCTCTATTGCTCATATCCCTACTCGAATATCAGTCTTAACTCCCACAAATAGATAAGTCCACTTCATCGGCTTTTATTGCTAAGTTTATGACTAAATATTGTTCACAAAAAAGTAAACATACAAAGCATAATCAAGTCATACAAAGCACAATTAAGTCACATAAGCGACTTCTAATCCCCTATTTGTTTAATTAATCTTTTATTAGTTAAAAACTCTTTTGTTAATTAAACTTATTTTATCTAATAAAACGTCGTTTATACATTTCTACTATTTATTTATACTTCAAAAAGTATTCATGTACTTATCTCAGATGGTATTGGTATATTCATAAATTATTAACAAGATATCTTACATAAAATCTTTACTTTTTCCAGTTTTCCAAAAGAATGCTTTCTTAATTTCATTCTAAATATCTTTTTTAAGCACCTAATTACTTTTACAAATCCATTCAAAAAGATTTAAGACTAATATTACTTAAACATTGTTAACACAAACCCACCATTGTACTTATGCTTACCTTTAAAACATTCTTTTAAAGATCTATTACATTCATAAGTAAAATCAAAAGTGTAAAAGAAAAATGTTATTAAAACATTGTCACAATACACCTAAAACCATTTCATACTTGTATTACCTTTAGAAACATTCTTTTCAGAGATTTAAAAATTGGTTATGTTATAAAGTTGACTAATCGGCTATGAAATTAAAAACAATCGCTTATAGAAATCAGATTCGTATACATAACTCGTTTTCGATATTCCAACTTAATTTTTTCTCATTCAAGAGTTAAGCTAGGTAAGTTAGAGCACTGGTTGTATATCAAAGCCTTGCCTAGACACTTTGAATCTCAAAAATAGATAATCTACCCGTTCGCTTTCAGTGTTAAGTATAATACTAATGACTTTCATAATTGAGTAAGTAAATAATATGATTAACATGTTTTCCACATTTTCGACTTATGTATTCCTCGTCCAAATGGGAAGCTAATAAATTAGAGCTCTATTTCTCATATCCCTATTCGATATCAGTCTTAACACTCACAAATAGGTAAGCCAACTTCATCGACTTTTAGCATTAAGTAATGTTAATTAGGTTTTTAAACAAACAAGTAAATAATGAGATTAACATGTTTTCGACATTCCAACATAACTATTTCTCAATCCAAAGGGAACCAGTAGGTTAAAACATTATTGCAAAATCCCTACTCGACATCAATCTTAATTGTCAAAAATGGAGAAGTTTACCTCATTGGTTTTCATTTTTAAGCCTAGTCAATTACCTTTTTCCAAACTTATGTATAAATAAATACTATAAAAATACTTGTAAATAGGTTTGAAATAACTATGCAAAATATTACTTGAAAATTACTAATTTATAATATGATGAAAAACATGTTTTATATTAAAAAACATCTTACTTTGAAAATACATATAAAATTATTAAAAATATATTTCCTTCAAACCAATTTTAAAATACTCCAAATAGGTTAGAAAACATATCTAACCATATTAGAGAAAAATACAAAATTTAGATATCATTTTTAAACAATTAAAACCATACGCAACTTACTGTAGCATTTATAAATACTGTTAAAAGTCTTTGTTAAAGAACAATTTCAGAAAGCATGATCTTTGAAACTAGTTTTCACCCTTTAACAAATGATTTAAGCCTCAAAACTTTTATAGAAGGACTACGTTTATGATACTAAAAAAGGGAAAGAAACCCGAAAGAATATCTTCCAATTTATTTAGAAAAATTCCCAAAACAGGATATATTTACGAAGTTTATTTATAACCACTTTTTTGTTCTAACTTTACAACTTCGGTTCACAAT
This sequence comes from Allium cepa, assembly GCA_030765085.1. Classification (NCBI taxonomy): domain Eukaryota; kingdom Viridiplantae; phylum Streptophyta; class Magnoliopsida; order Asparagales; family Amaryllidaceae; genus Allium; species Allium cepa. Next base: position 746,632,251 of record CM060931.1, on the reverse strand, counting down.
TTCTATAACTTTCTAGACCATTTATTTGCTGTCAAATTCACCAAAATATGTGTAATGACCAGCCAAATCAAATTATCCCATGTTAAGTTCGTAAAACTTCCATTTACACAACTTAAATTTAAGCGATATCGAAGTGCACTTATAGCGACTATTCTCGCTTCAAACACATTCAAATATACTTCAATTCGACACACAATCCAAACAACCATTTAAATATCAAATCAATGTCACACTACTTATTTAAGAGGGTAATAGAAGTGATGCTATATAATATAAAGTTGTCATTTTCTTTCAATAGGAAGAGGGATCCAATGTTATAGTTTAAATTAGTTAATGTCACTTTAACTTTATATTTACACACAACATATACACACAATATATACAAATAAGATAGTGAAATAACTCACTTAGATCTAATCCAGAAACATGCTCGAGCATAACCAAACTCAAGAACATTTCCTATCATCACATTGAAATCACCTTCCCTTCCTCCTTCTTGCATTAAACTTGCTATTTTCCCTTCCAAACACCATAATTTTCATGGAAATCTCTTAAAGGGGGAGCATGGCTTTGCTTCTTTCAAAATTAACTAGTTAGAAGGTGTTGTAATATTGTACTAAGACTTGTGGAAAAGTTTGAGTGGATCTGGAGTTTATTTGCTAAAAAATTCATTAGAAATTTTAAGAAGAAGACATTAAAAGCTTGTTTTTAATTTGTAAAATTTTGATTTATGTGTTTGTTTGATTATTAGAAAAGTGCACAAAGTTTAAAACAACTTATATTGAACAAAAATGTGTTCATTAATAAATCGATTTTTGTCACATTATCGATTTTTCTTTGAAGAATATATTTTTTTAAACAATTTTCAAAAACAATTTTCCCCCACTTAGAATATTTCATCCTCGAATTCCAAGATGAACAACAAGAGGAAACAAACATATAGGAATACTTAACAGTATTCAAAACTTACTAGCAAATTTAACTCATGGTTTTCCTAAGTTCAAAAAATCTTCTTATCGTATTAGGATGATAAACAATCTACTAAGCATACCTTACGCTTAATAGCCTTAGGCAATTACTTAGTTGGCAATTCGTTATACCTCATAGAAAATCAAAGAGTCATCACCTAAACTCCCAAGAAGCCAATTAAAACATAGTATGCATGTATAAAGCACGCCCATGTTCATGGATCACTCATGCGTAATAATAAATCTGATCACTTGCTAGATTACATAAATTTCACTCCCAACTAGTATAGATCATTTGACCTATGTAGTGCGGACTTCGAACGGTTTCTTAAGTAGAAACCTTTGTTCTCTTTACATAGCCATATACTATTATGGAAAACTTTAGGATCTTATCAAGAGTCTGTATGAGGAGTTCGTCGTCGAGTACTTAGTGAAAAATTCATGTTCAGATCGTGGTAAATCACCTTAAAATTACATACTCGAAGACTAGATCAAGAATAGTCATGTGAATAAAATGATCTACGTACAACTCACGTATATTATACTATTGGTTTCTTAACTAAACCAATATCTTTTATCATGTCCATTTATTCAAATTGTATGTCATTCTGCACTAAATTATATATAAACCATTGCACAAAAATATGACTTTAAGTTATTTAATAATTTATAACTTTATCTCTCACTCGTATAATACTCCACTACAACCTAAGAGTATATATCAAACACCAAATTTGTCTTAATTAACAAATATGTTTAACAATTTTTAAAACTTGTTTTAACTTTCTATCTTTTCAATTCAAGAGTTACAAAAATTCAACTTTTAGATTTTCAAAAAAGGACTTAGTTTCAAGTTATTTAACTATTCGAAAGCTCTTTCCTTGTTCAAAACCGTCAAAAATCTTATTTCATTTTAACAAATGAAAACTACCAAGCAATATATCATAACATTATGCACATACTATACAATCCTAATGCATATGCTACATGTATCCATAAAATAACTAAAAAATTCTAATTTAAACACACTTTACCCAAAAAGAAAAAACATGAAAAGTTCAAACATTTGTTCTAGGCTATGCCACTACCGGTCGGGCAACCTACATAGTATACATATAAAACTTTTTTGCACAACACGTTCATATCAAATTTCTTTTCAAAGAAAAACATCAGCACTAAACGCCGTATTTTATTTAAATTTGCTTTGAAATGATAATAGACACATGTATCTTTTGTATAACAAATCACACTTTCGAAATCAAACTAGAATTTGTTTTTTCCAAAAAATCATGTAGCGTCCCTACTTTGAAACACGAAAATTAATACTAACGATGTTGAAGTCATCACTTGGATTATTTTGAAGCGACATATTTAAGATTAGTACATCCAATTTAGCCTTCTGGACTTAACCAAAATCATTTCAACATGGCATCAAATACTTCATACATATTACCAAGTACCATGATCTCCATTTCAACAACCAATTTTATAAATTTTTACTTTCAAATAATACTGCTACAATTTTCTCCAAAACCGTAAAATTCATTTTTCAAGGACGTAGGGATTTAAGTTCTCAAAATATCTGTTAAATCCTTCTTGTTAATAAATATTTTTTCTAAACGTTACCTATTTAAATTACTTTCATATAAAATTCTTTTCACAAATGTTTATTTTACTGAATATTTTATTTTTCCCAGATTAAAATAAACACTCCTTACCAAATTAAACTTTTAGCCTAACAATGCCACCGAATGCATTATATTCAAACTGTGAATCTAAATTCATAAGGTGTTCATGTTAATGTATCTACAATTACTATCTACCCAACCTTTGCAGTAGATGGTAAAACTGCCCACAAACATGTTGAGCACAAACCAACAATCAACAAACAATAGTCAATACTCATAAATTGGTCAAGCATAGCTAAACCAATTAATGAGGGAAACGAATGAACAACATTAATCCTTACACCGATTGAATTACACTTTATCAATTTACTATTATATAAGTTACATTATATAATATATCTTTTTAATTTTCATAGGTATAATTACCTTTAAGGCATACATTTATAACAAATATAAATATGCTCTTTTATGTAAAATACAATCAACTCATGCTATAACATTCCATTATCCTACCTCTTAATGAGTCAATCCCTATTAAAGCCATGGTTTTCGCTTAATCATCAGCTTTGATATTAAGTGCAATGATCCACCTTTTTGACCTCTGAATGTCGAAACTAATATATTTATGGTATTCACCTACCATGTACAAAAGTGCTAGAAAGGCAAGTTGTTAGGGTAAAGTACAAAAAGTAATAGAAAATGTAATATAATAAGAAGGAAGAGAACATAATATCAGAATCTCGTAGTGGAATGATAACATATAATATTAAAAGAACAGTACAAAAAGTTACCCCGATACAGAAAGTTTTGAGTTATAAAACCCAAGTATCATCATTAGCCTGGAAAGTAATAACTACCTGTTCTCACCAATGCTAATATTTAAAATATATTAATGTAGCGAAAATAAGAATACTATGGTTAGTGAACACCTAGCTCTTCTTCTCGAGCCCTAAAGAACATCAACAAAAACCTTTCTTTCTCATACTACTCGAAAGATCACGTGAAAAATTTAGGGAAAACGAAAACCAAGCATCAGACATAACTCAGGTATGAGAAACTCAAAAAATATGTAGCTTACATATAACAATACTTTTGAGACCACATGGAATGGAATACATAAGCTGATATAATAGATAATGTCTTGGGTGAATAATATAAATATATAAAATAGCAAGTATAATTACATTGATTACATTCTATAGCAAATTAAAGGGTACCATCGAAATCGATAAGGAACATTCGCATAATGGATTTTCCATGGAGATCCCTTCGGTCAAGCTGAAATCCTATCTCTATGCACATGGATCGGAAAACAGCTTCCGAGCGTTGTATATCTCTAGAAAAAATATATCATAAGGAAAACAAAAATGCCCCATCGTTCGACCTTAAACATGAAAAACATAAACAAAAGATCATAAACTCTCACTGGCTAACAATCGATAAGCATCTCTAGATATGAAGTTGATAACACCTTGACGCATGTTAGCTAAAACCTAGGTTTTGCAGCCTACTCCATCATTAGCCTTTTTTGATTTTACGTTCAACATCTTTAACACTATCTTCATCGCTAAAACAGAACATGAATCCCTAGATTCCCACATCTCGAATAGATCTCGAAACCAGATATGGATTCCATCATCTCAAACAGATCCATTTCCAAGAGAAAAACACATATCTCAGGCTTGAGGTGGATTTTGATAACTAAAACACTTACTGATCTTGGTTTCTTCAAGACAGAAATGATGAACTTGGTCATTAAAAAATAATGAGAACAATTGAATATGGGAACCAAGTCTCATATACCTATCATGTTTTTGATATTTTCATCCCACACTATCCATTGTTAAAGAGTAAAGCCAGTAGATTAGAGCTTTATTGCTCATATCCTATTCAAACATCAGTCTTAACTCTTGCAAACAGACAAGCCTACTTCATCAGCTTTTAATGCTAAATATACGACTAAATATTTTCCATAAACAAGTAAAAAATACAAATCATGATCAAGTCATACAAAGCACGATTAAGTCACATAAGCAATTTCTAATCCCCTTTCTGTTTAATTAATTTTTATTAATTAAAATCTCTTTTATTAGTAAAACTTCTTTTATATCTTTTATTAGTAAAATTTCTTTTATCTAATAAAACATCATTTATCGATTGCTACTATCCATCTATACACTTTCAGTACTTCAAAAAGCATTCATATACTTATCTCAAATGGTATAAACATATTCACAAATTATTAACAAGACTTCTTACTTAAAACATTCACTTTTTCTATCTATTTTCCAACAAATTCCTTAATTAATATCCTCCCAAATATCCTTTTTAAGGACGTAAGTACTTTCAAAAATCCATTCAAAAAGATTTAAAACTAATATTATTTAAACATTGCCACCAGAAACCAAAGATCATTTCACTTATATTTATCTTTACAAAAATTCTTTTAAGGAACTATTACATTCGAAAGTATAATAAAAAAGGGTTAAAGATGAATATTATTAACACATTATCAAAACATACCTAAAACCATTTCATAATTGTATTATCTTTAGAAACATTCTTTTAAAGATCTCAGTTAATAATTTTTTAATTTTGATAGTTGACTAATCGACTATCCAGTTAAAAACGATCGCTTATAGACATCATGGATGTCAGGTAAGTTAGTGCATTGGGTTCATACCAAAGCCTGGCCTGGATGCTTCATTCTTCATTCTCACAAATAGATAAATCTACCTCGTTGGCTTTAGAGTTATGTATAATATCAATGAATATCATAAGCGAGTAAGTAAACAATATCATTAAAAAAAATTTGACATTCCCAACTTAATTATTCCTTGGCCAAGAGGGAAGCCGATAGGGTAGAGCCTTATTGCTCATATCCCTAATCGACATAAGTTTTAACACTCATAAGTAGATAAGCCAACTTCATCTACTTTTTGTAATAAGTAAAGTTTATTACTTTTCAAAAAGATAAGCAAAAAAATGAGATTAACATGTTTTCGACATTCCAACTTAACTATTCCTCAGTCCAGATGAAAGACAGTAGGTTAAACCATTATTGTTAAAACCCCTACTCGATATCAATCTTAAATGTCATAAATAGAGAAGTTTACCTCCTCGGCTTTTAGTGTTAAGCCTAGTCAATTACCATTTTTTTAAACTTATATACCAATAAATACTATAAAAATACTTGTAAATAAGTTTGAAATATTTATGCAAAATATTAGCTAAAATAACTAATTTATAATTTGGTGAAAAATATATATTAATTATAAAACCTCTTACATTGAAAATACATTTATAATTATTAAAAATATATTTAAACTTTAAACTAATTTTAAAATACTCCAAAATAGGTTAAAAAACATCTCTAAAGTATTAGAGAAAAATACAAAATTTAAATATCATTTTAAACAATTAAAACCATAAGCAACTTACTGTAGCATTTATAAATGCTGCTAAAAGTCTGTTATAGAAAAACATTGAAAAAAAAGATCTTTGTTACTATTTTTCACCACTTTAACAAATGATTTAAGGCTTTAAATTTTTATAAAAGACTATGCTTATTTTTACTACTAAAATTTCCTTTCGATCGAGTCGAAACAAGTTTGAGAAAAATATTAAGAAGAACAGGCGGAAAAGACTCTAGCTAGAACATTGGAAGGAGTCGAAGGAATGCTACAGCAAAAGTCCAAAAGCTTTAAAGCCTTTCGAAAAGGTTGAAAGGATAGTACAATTAAGGCCTAGAAGATTCTCAACCTTTCAAAGGGGTCGAAAGCACCCTTCCACTTTAGCGACCGCTTTTTAAAGTAGATGATTTGATATGCATGAAGACGTTTTAAATGAGTCAAAGCTAACTTTTGAAGACAAGTAACAGAAAGCCTTCATATATGCACCAAACCTTTTGAAACCAAAGTTTTCACCAACACCCAAACAATGTATCATAACATTATGCACATACCATACAATCTAAATGCATAGGCTACATGTATCCATGAGTTGAGTTAACAAATTTTGATAATTTATTAAACACACTCTACCCAAAAAGGGAAAACATGAAAAGTTCAATCATTTATTCTGGGCTACGCTATTACAACTCGCGCACCTTACATAGTATACATACAAAACTTTTCTACACAAAAAGTTCATATCAAATTTCTTTTCGAAGAAAATTTTTAGCACCAAACACCGGGTTTTATTTCAAATTGCTTTGAATGATAATAGATACATACTTTTGTATACAAAATCATACTTTCAAAATCAAATCAGAATCTGTTTTACCCAAACAATCCTATAGCATCCCCACAAAAAATTCAAAATGAATGCCACGAATGTTGAAGTCATCACCAAGCTTATTTTGAAGCAACGTATTTGAGTTCAGTACATCTAATTCATGCCTCTCGGACTTAACCAAAATCATTTCAAAATGGTATCAAATACTTCGTAAATATTAATAAACACCATGATATCAATTTTATAAACTAATTTTCTAAATTTTTACTTTCAAATAATACTACTATATTTTCTCCAAAATATTAAAAACCATTTTTCAAAGACAACATGATTTAAGTTCTCAAAATATCTATGAAATCCTTCTTATTTATAAATAATTTTTAATAAATGTTTCTTCTATAAAATTACTTTCTTACACAAATTGTTTTCATAAATGTTTATTTTACAAAATACCTTATCTATTCCAAATTAAAAACAGCTTTCACCAAATTAAATTTTTAACGCAACAATGCCACCGAATGACTTATAGTCAAACTATGAAACTAAATTCAAAAGGTCTTCATGTCCATGTATCTAAAATTACTATCTACCCTACGCATGCAGTAGAAGGTAAAACTGTTCATAAACTGGTTGAGCACAAATCAACAATCAACAAACAATAGTCAATGCCAATAAATTGGCTGAGCACAACTAAACTAATTAATAAGGGTAGCAAATGAACATCATTAATCCCGACATTAATTTAACTATACTTTAACAATTCACGCTTATAAAAGTTACCTTATACAAGTTTTTTTTTGTTAATTTTCATATTTTTAATTACCTTTAAGGTATGTGTTTATAACAAATATAAATATGCTCTTATATATACAATACACTCGGATCTTGCTAGGGCATTCCATTACCCTATCTCTTAATGAGTTATACCCTACTAAAGACAAGGTTCTTGCTTAACCATCTACTCCGATATCAAGTGTAATTAGCCAACTTTTCGACTACCGAATGTCGACATTAATACGTTCATGTTCCCACCAAGTACCCAAGCACCGTAAAGACGACTTGTTAGGGTAAAATACAAAAAGAAATAGAAAAATAAATGAACAAGAAGGAAGAGAACACAATATCATAATATCATAGTGGAATAATAACATATAATATCAAAAGAATGGTACAATGGGTTACTCCGATAAAGAAATTTCAAAGTTACAAAACCCAAGTACTATCATTAGCCCCGACAGTTATAACAACCTGTCATCACAAATGCCGGTATGTACCATATAGTAATGTAGCAGAAATAAGAATATTATGGTAAGTGAAACATCCCCCTCATCTTCTTAAGCCCTTAAGAACATCAATGAAAACTTGCCTTTCTCAGACAACTCGAAAGAGCACACGAGAAATTTAGGGAAAACAGAAACCAAGCGCCAGATATAAGTTTGATATAAGACACTCAAGAAATATGTAGCTAGCATATAACAGTATTTTTGAGATCACATGGAATGGAATGGCTGTTATCCCCTTTACAGAACCACCATCTAACAAGTACATAAGGTGATATAATAGATAATGTCTATAGTGAAGAATATAAATATATAACATAGTCGGAATGGTTACATTGATTATATTCAATAGCATATTAGAAGGTATAGTCGAAACCGATATGGAATGTTCGCATAATTGATTTTCCACAGAGATCCCTTCAGTAAAGACGAAATCCAATCTATATGCACAAGGACTAGAAAACACCTTCCGAGCGTCAAATATCTCTTGGTAAAATATACTATAAGAAAAACACAAACGGGCCATCGTTCAACCATGGACATGAATAACATGAACCATATATCATCAACTCCCACTGGCCAATAATCGATAAGAATCTCTAAATATAGAGTTGATAACACCTCAGTGTGATTCAGATAAACCCTAGATTGTGCAGCGTACTTTGTCTTTAGCTTTTCTGATTTCGAGGCACATTCGGCATCTTTCGCACCATCTTCATCACTCGAATTGAACATGAATCCTCAACTGGATTCCCACATCTTGAACGGATCTCGAAATCGCACATGAATTCCAAAATCTCAATTAGATTCACATATAAGAGATAAACACATATCTCAGGCTTGAAGTGGTTTTCGATAAATAAAACACTTTCCGATCCAGGTCTCTTTAAGACTGAATTGATGAATTTTGTCATTCAGTAATAATGAGAACGATTGCATATTGAAATTGAGCCTCGTATAATTATCACGTTTCTGATATTTTCATCTCACACTCCCCCTTGGTCAAGAGTAAAGCTAGTAGGTTAGTGCTGTATTGCTCATATCCCTACCCGAACCTCAGTCTTAACTCCCGTAGATAGACAGGCCTAGTTCATCGACTTTTAATGCTATGTATACAATGAAATATTTTCCTTAAATGAGTAAACCATATAAATCATGATCAAGTCATACAAAGCACAATCAAGTCACATAAACGACTTCTAGTTCCCTTTTTGTTTAGTTAATTTTTATTAATTAAAATCTCTTTTATTAGTAAAACTTCTTTTATCTAATAAACAATCGTTTATCAATTTCCGCTCTCCATTTATACACTGTCAATACTTCAAAAAGCATTCATATACTTATTTCAAATGGTATAAGTATATTCACAAATTATTAACAAGATTTCTAACTTAAAATATTTACTTTTCTATCTTTTTCCAAAAGATTCCTTGATTAATATCCTCCCAAATATCCTTTTTAAGGACCTATGTACTTTTAAAAATCCATTCAAGAAGATTTAAGACTAATGTTACTTAAACATTGCTACCAAAAATCCAAGATCATTTCACTTATTTTTACCTTTAAAAATTCTTTTAAGGAACTATTTACATTCATAAGTACAATCAAAAAGGGTTAAAGACGAATATTATTAACACATTGCCAAAACAAACCCAAAATCATTTCATAATTGTATTATCTTTAAAAACAATCTTTTTAAAGGTCTCGGTTAAAAGGTTAAATTCGATAGTCGACTAATGGACTATTTAGTAAAAAAAGGATTGCTTATAGAAATCACGGATTCCGAATAGAGCACTGGTTGTACATCAAAGCCTGGCCTAGATACATCCTTCTTTAATCTCACAAATAGATAATTCTACCCCGTCGGCTTTCAGTGTAAGTATAATATTAATGACTTTCATAAACAACTAAGTAAGCAATATGATTAACATGTTTTCAATATTCCTGACTTAATTATTCCTCGGCTAAGAGGGAAGCTGATAGGTTAGAGCTCTATTGCTCATATCCCCACTCGACATCAATCTTAACTCTCCAAATAGATAAACCAACTTCGTCAGCTTTTAGTGTTAAGCCTTATCAATTACCTTTTTAAAAACTTATATATATATATATATATATAAATACTTTAAAAATACTTGTAAATATGTTTTAATTATCGATGAAAAATATTATTTGAAAATAACCGGTTGATAATTTGATGAAAAATATGTTTTCTACTATAAAACCTCTTACTTTGAAAATACATATATAATTAATAATATTATATTTAGACTTAAAAAAAACTTTAAAATCTCCAAAATAGGTAAGAATACCTCTCTAAAATGATTAGAGAAAGACACAAAATTTAAATATTATTTTTAAACACTTAAAACCATAAGCAATAGGAAGGACCCTAAAGGGAATTATTTTTCCAAAGGGAGAATCTTTTAATACAAATATTTTGATACCCTCAAGTGGATCCATGAAGGACCAATAGAGAAGAGCTATGGACCAAAGGTGAGTGATTGTAATTATTTTAAGATTTCTTTAAGTAATTTAAAATAATAGGGTTTTCAATAGTTTTAGTTTTACTATAATTTTTGGAATAGCCTTTACAGTGGTCTATTTACAGCTTTTAGAATTATTTCAGTCTATTTCCTTTCAGCTATTCTCCTAAGTAATTTTTGTTTATTTATGTTAATTATAGTTTTTCCGTTTATTTACATTATTTTAGTTTATTTACATCTTCTTTCTGTGCTTTGGATTTTCTTCTATTTTCAGTTTTCTTTTATTCCTCCTTCTTCTTCGTGTACGGATTAAAATAGGATTAACTCAAATACGGACTAAATTGTAAGAAAACTGAAATAATGGAATATAAGATGTAAATTTCAAAGACTGTAATATAAATGGAATTGGCCTGAAATTACGCCCAACTAAGACGTTAATTGGACCGAATTAAAAAGATTAGCCTAGTTATAACTTTAAATTATAATTATAAAGAGTAAAAGATAAAAGAAGCTTATTTTCATACTTAGAACTTGGGTTAAGTAATAAGCATGATTATAACGTAGATTATAATAAGAAAAAGAACATAATAAGGCTTATTTCAAGACTTAGGAGAAATTAATAAGCACAGATAGTACAGAAAAATGTAAAGGCTTATTTAAATAATTTTCCTAAGTTATTAAGCAAAGATGAAAGTAGGATCTGTACCAAATAGCATTCCCTATTAGACAAAATGGTGGTCCCATATTAGTCTAAAGTGAGATGAGGGCACGCTTATGCTATGAATGGTAGAAACTGGTCAAATAAAAGTCCAAATCATGGGAGATTTGGATAAGAGGCACGACTAGATATTTTTTGGATATAGGGCCGGTACCAACAACATTTCCCTTATAAATTCCATGAACACACGGTGATCTCACGTCAGCATGAAGTGGGATGAGGGGCACGCTTATGCTAGAGTTTGAGGTGATAAGGAGACCTAATAGGTGGAGAAAAAGGTATCATAGGTATGGTGGCAGTCACGCGTGTGACTTCCATTCAGGTGCTCAGTAAATAGCTATGAGTTCCAAGCGCTTAGTATGGATGTCTTTCATAGAGACCATTGCCTTTTGTGTAGGGAGCTATATACGTCGTCCGGATCCACAGTGGTTGCCATATGCATGTTTCGTAGATACCATTGGTTGCTGTATCGGGAGTTATATAGCATCTGGTCCACAGTAAGGTCTATGGTATAGCAGGTCGATCAAAAAGAGTAGAATTAGGGTTTCATCCGAATTACAAGATTAGGAATTCAGCCTAATCAGAGCAGAACATAAAGACAAGTGCAAGCAATCAAGGTTAACATATCTTATAAATTGAACGATATTTAATCGTGCTTCTTTCCATTTTATTTCATTCCTACTTCTTTTTTTATCTTTATATATGCTAGAACTATTGTAGAGTCTATTACTTTTATCTTGCTTAAAGACTCTAGTAATTACTATCATTAACTAGATTTTAGTCTGACCCACTCCTATATTTTTCCCCTTTCCTCTCATATAGGCAATTAAGAGAAAACTCGGTAGATTACTATTGTTTGGAGTTTTCTTAGAGGAGATTTCTACTATGTACTTCTTTTGTTTTCTGCATTTGTTCTTTCTATGTACTGGCTTATTATGAGCGGCATTATGTACTCTGATTTTTGAGACTATGAGTTTTTATTTCATAAGACATATTGGATTTTTAGACATGTTTGTGGTATTTGGTATTTAACTTATTTATGAAGCAACTATGAAGTTTTTTTCAATTAAGTTATTATTTTAAGTTTCGTTGTTTTTCTCTATATTTGTCCTGGGAATCTTAGTCTCCGTTACTTTTAGTTATACCTACAACGCACCACGTCTTTTAATGTGTCATTTTGGACATATTAAAGGATGTAGGGGATTTCACTTCCACACTACATTATTTTCAAAAACGATGCTAAAAAACAAAAATGATACCTAAAAACTGATCCTCACTAAACACAACACAACAATACATTATCAATCAAACTAACATGAATGCAAGAAAAGCAAAATAATAACCAAATGTGAATTTATTACAGTATAATAATTTTATTATAAAAAAACACAAACTTAAAAATAACAAATATTTTCGAAACTGATACCTACAAAATGGAAAACTGATACCTAATAGTTGATACCACTTCTTCTCCCCTACTACTTCCATGGTTTGCTCTTCTTCTCCTTAACTTGCTCTTCTTTTTCCTCGAATTGTTGTTTCTTCTAAAACACCAATTCACCACGGCATCCCTACCACTAGAGCCATTAATTCCCCATCACCAAATGGCTTTAAATTGAGCTACTTCAAAAACCCTAGTCTTGCCATCTACCATCGAACCAACCACTCTCGCCGCTAACGCCTTCGCAGCAACCACCATCACAACAACGCCACCTAAGCTTTACATATATCCAGTCTCATTTATGTGTTTGTCCTGATCGTTAGTTTCTTTTTCTACCTCCAAATTGAAATTTTAAGTTATCATTTATGCTAAAATACATAAAACCAGCCCTCGAGACTAAAATGCTAAGAAATTTTGTCCTCAACACTATTTTCCTGTATGTATGAATATATATATATATATATATATATATATATATATATATATATATTGTGTGTTAAAATCAATTTTGTTTCAAAAAGCCTTTCTAAATCATTATTTAATTTTTGAATTTTTTAAATTTCATGGTCAAAACTATATGTATATATATTTACATAATTGTTTTTTAAATTGATATATATATATATATATATATATATATATATATATATATATAAGTTTACACTCAATGTTGGCAGCACACATATATAGGGATTTGTGATATCATGATCTAATCTAAGCATATGTAATTCATGATAATTATCCAATACTTATATAAAATTGAAAATAGATTAGTTACCTTGACTATAGCCTAATTAGTACAATTTAAATGCCTAGTTGATTGACTCCGCGTGAGCCTGGATTCAAATTCTTCCAAAGAGAGCTAATAGAATGAAGAAATTTGCACTATTATTTAATTTTGTTTAATTTTGTGATTTCAGTGCTTGGTTTAATGGATGTAGGAAGGAAGCAGTTTTCAGCTAGTAATAGATGGGGTGGAAGCTCAAAGTGATAGAGAGAGCAAAAAGAAGGGCTAAGGGTGTATAAATAATAGAGAGAGAGGAGTTAAAAGTTGACCTGGATCCACTATTTCCCCTCACCATTTCAAGCCTTTTAAAATCAAATTCAACTCTCCTTTTCTAACATATGTAATCGGCCATTCCATAGCCTCTTGGGCCTTCATATCGTTCAATGCCCGATGGCCGATTATTATACATCATTGATATGGATATCGATACTTGTGTATCAACTTTTATATACGTGTTATTTTAATACTAGCAAATATAAACAAAAAAGTTATAATTAATATTTAATAAATACTAATTAATTGAGTGCATTTTGTGGTCGAAACTATATGTATAGGAAGAGGTATTAAGTGGCTTGGATTCTATTTCTCATAATGGTAGACACTAATAACGATGGTTATGGGTTATTGATTATGGAAAATCCTGCTTTGAGGATTGAAATTGTAAAGTGGTTGTTTGAGGTTACACCTCTTTCCCTTATATGAAGTATAAAATGGTTTTGAATATAGTTTAAAATGCAAAAAATATATCAGTATTTAAATTATATGGCCCAAGTACTGATATATAAAGGCTCGATATTTTTTATTCACCAAACATTGTTGTTCCAACTCCTTCCTCATTACGATACAAGTTAAGAAAGGAGATGATGATTAAGATGGAGATAACGATGAGAGGAGCTTGTAGTAGCAGTCTTTCTATTTATTTATGCTATTTTCTGATGTACCAATTTGAAGTTAAAAATGTATTTTTTAACAAGATAATGTAACGGCTATTATTTAAATTATGTTATGGTTTTGTTTGTGATATTTGGAATCTTAAATATAATGGCTAATGTTTACGTTATTATATTTTATCCTTCCACTGTGAGTTCTGAATGAATAGATAAATAACTCTACATTGTTCTTTTTACAAACCAACAACTAGCTTTGGAGTGGGTCTAAGTTTTGATGGGCATTTTCTAGGTCAGGATTTAGGCCTGTTTTGAGGTGGGTTGTTACATTTGGGATTGGTGGCTAGGTTACTCAATCAATGGGGAAAAGTATATGTATGAGTAGCATATTTTTTATTTACTAAAATATATTCCGAAAATCCTACTATATATATATGTATGTATGTGTGTATAGATGCATACGCACACAATTTATTTTTGAATACGTGCACATTCAAGGAAAATCATTCTTTCAACATATACTACTATCTTAGAAAGTTATAACTAAAAGCTCAACCTACATATATATGATATGTATGGTAATCATTCTTCTTCTGTGGATGGGAAACCTGCCCAAGGAAGATCCGTCGTTCGAGAGATGCCCGAATGGTTTGAACAATACCTCAGGCAAGTAAGTGAAGTCCATGTTCCTCAAGCTATAATCACGACACTCACTACCACATCTGCCAATGCAGCACCCCATCCCATCGACTTTCCAAACATGTGTAAGGACTTTATCAATATGGGAGAAAGAGTGTGTTTGGAAATTAAGGATTCTACGAAGTCAAAGACTTGGATAAATGACCGTTAGAAGATATTTTGGGAGCTCGGTTAGGAGGATCAGCTGAAGTGGAGTATGGTAGCTTGGTACCTCAAGGGAGAAACCTGAGAATAGCAGAGTACTATGGCGAAGGATAATATTGGTTGGATTTTCACTTTGGATTAATGCAAGGACAGATTCAAGCCAACGTTTATGTCAAGGACAGAAGTATGTTTACGATTGGAGAAATATATACATTTTAAGCAGAGAGAATCCATTTTAAAGGAGTAAAATATTAAATTTACAGGTTTGGCTAAGTTCGAGATGAGCTTGGTCGACACACCTATGAAAAAGTCCATGAAGTTTGTGAAGGTCATGATCTCCTTGCTTAAAGAAGTTATATTAACCCAAGTGCTCGCTAGTGCCACATACGAAACATTAGTTGTGTTGCTTTGCTGTAGACGACTTGTGAGGAAGAAATAGAGATGGAGAAGGATAAGGCCGGAATTACTCAAAAAAAAATCAAGAAGGGTAATTATTGGGTGAATCAGAAGTCATAAGGAAAGTTCAAGAAAGAGGGTAAGGTGTGTAAGAGATGCCAGAAGCGGGTTCATATAGGAAAAGATTTTAAGGTGAGTCTGATGAAGGAAGCTTTTAAGGGACAGTGTTATCACTACCACAAGGTAGGGCACCTTATGAACCAATGTCCGAAGCTGGAGAAGGAATTGCTGAGTGGACAACCCTATGCCATTAAGGCTAGCCAGCTTTGGAATGGGTCTAAGTTTTGATAGACCTTTTCTGGATCGAAATTTAGGCCAGTTTCAAGGCGGGTTGTTACGAGGTTGGATGGCTGCAATTTTCGACCAGTAATAAATTAATGAAATGAAATGAAATGTTAATGTTAGTTAAGGTAATACATGGAAATAATGTTAATGTTATACATAATAGGACAATTTGTTGAATTAAAACAATGGAAAAAAAGATTTATCAATTTATTAGATTTTGAACTATAATAATTGGATTAAATGAAATTAAATGTCTAAATGTTACGTTAATTGAAATTAAGATGGAATTTGAGAATATTAATGTAATAGATCATGAATACAATGTTAGTTGCATCCATTTGACAACAATGAATTGAATAATAGAATGAAAAGTAAATTAAATGGAATTATTGGAAATTAAATTTATAATTTCTGAATTTAATGAAATTGAGTTTAACACTGAAATTGATAAATTAATCAACTCTAAATTGACATCTAAATTTGTATAAATTAGTGTAAATGATTAAGAAATTTAAAAATGATAAACATTGTCAATTATAGAATTGAAATTGAAAATTTGATTTAATTAATTAATTATTAATTTATTTAATTAATGTGAAAATAGCCATTTTGACCACTTACTTGAATTTCGACGAAACCAGTTTCATCGAATCCGTAACGGTGCACTATTGTAGGATTTCAAGTTTCGTAACGGTCGGACTTGTCGTTTGATCATACGGGCTCGCCTAGAAATCAATTTAATTGAAATCAATTGAAATCAATTTATTGATTTTAGCATAACTTCTTCATACGATGGAATTTGGACTTGAAACCTATTCCGTTGCGTTTAAAATATTTAAAAACATCTATTTTGATATATGGTTTGACTCATTTTCGTTCCGGAGTTAGAACGGGCTTTTCTGGCCATTTGTCGTTCAACTTTCAATCCAAATCAATCGGGTCCATTCTTTCTGTTTCAGCTTTGCCTATAAATAGTTCATTATAAACCTTAGTTCTCCTCATATACATTTGCTGCACATATAATTCAATTTTCTCCTCCTAATCCAATGGCCGACAAAACAAAACCCTAATTCCCAAATTACAATTTCAAATCCAATTCAATTTCAAAAAAACAAAATCCAAAATTCAAACTCCTCAAACTATAGCATATTATGTATCGATTTGAAGCTCTCGATGAGAGTAATCAACTGGTTCAATTGATTTTTCAACTCGAAGCACCATTCGTACAGAATTCGCAAATCTATTCCGGCCGTCCATTTAGGATTTGGGTTTTCGACGGTGGATCGTCGAACATAGAATGATCGGGGAGCGGCAGTTTGTGGAGGACGTCATACTGGACGCATCGGCATGTGTGGTTTGATTTGTAGGTGACCAAAATTGCCTCAAACGACATTTATCAGAGGCGGCGCCGCTGTGCTTTCCTCGAGAACGTGGTCGGCTGCAAATTGGTGGTAAGGGTGGCTCATCAAGGCAGGGACGATGGCAAAGTCAGGTCGTGGAGGATAGGCGCGTAGCGTCGGCGAATTGCAACCCTAGGTGGCGACATTGTTCGAAGTCGAGAGATTAGGATTCCAGTGTTTTTCTCAGGGCTGACGTGGTAACGTGGAAAATTATTTATTAATTTTTTTTGTTTTATTTTGTAAATAGTTAAACTTCTAACATGCTTGCATACAAGGTCCAATTCGTGCGCGATTTCCTCCGCTAGAATCATATTGAAATTTCAGACAGTTTGACGTTGGTTTGGATGGATTCTGAGACTGTTCAAATTTTGGGTTTAAATTGGATTTAAATTCAATTTAAATTCAAAAGGTGAGTGTTTTAACGCACTCACAACTTCTAAATTTTCTTATGTTTGTTAAATTGATTTATGATGTGATTTGAAATTTATTTATGACTGTTTGGCATATTTTGAATCATCATCTTAGTTTATTTGAATTTATTTGGATAAAATAGTTATTTAATTTATTATTGAATATAACTTCCAGTAAATACCTGTTATTTATTATCTGTTCTATATTGATGTTATTGATTGAATTGGATGATGAGATTGTGATAAATGTTTGATGATTGATATTGAATGAATGGATGTTGTATTTTATATTGTTATAAAATGCAAGTTGTTATGGATTTTTATTTCATTCGGGATTGCGGTTTGAAAAGATATATAATCGTATTTATATTTTGAATTACGGATTGAAATGATAAATATCCGTGTCACTTGACCATAGGATAGAAAATTATATACAGACACCGTTGTCTATATATAGAAATATTTTGAAATGATTTCTATGATTTTGTAAAGAAATACGTGGTTTTATATAAATATTGATTTTAGATATTATGTAAATGTTATTTTATCCTTGAATTTAAGCTATGAATAATTTGTTTTGATATAAAATAAGTTTGATTTTGTTAAAGGTAATATGGTTAATTATTTAAATTATATTTTAATATAGATTTTATAATGATTTAAATAAATTAAGGTTGGAAGATAAATTTGAGATTTATTTGGAGTTGAATTTATTTAAGAATTAAACTCAAATAAGCCTGATGTGAAATTTATTAAATTTGAAATTTTAGAAGATATGATTTTTATAACTTGATTTTTGTTCAAGGTGAATTAGATGAATATTTCAAGTATAAATAAATTGAAGGAAATATTTAGTTATTTGTAATTTGAGTTTTATTTAAATGATAATGGATTTATTATGTAAAAATATTTCAAAACTAAATAATATAAAATTTAATTGTTGAATCATAATTACCAAATTTAGTTTTGAAATTGTTGAATACCTAAAGTTTGAAATATATTGAATTTGAAATGGTTTTGATTACAAAGTGTTATAACTTTGAAAGTGCTATGATTTTGGAAAAAGGATATATTTGAAATAAAAATGATATTATATTGATCTGGATTTTTATAAAAATGATATCATATTGGTTTGGTTTTCAAAATGGAATGATATCGTATTTATATGGTTTTGAAATGGGTATTATATTCTGGTTTTGAAGTATAAATTATTTTGAAATGACCGCGGTGTTATAATAACATTGGGTTTTTAAAGAGACCGAGATTGGAAGTTGTCATACTCTCTGCCAACTCCGAAAACCACTTTAACAACCGTGTATGCGGTGGAGATTCCAGAATGAAGTAGGATGGCGGCGGCGTTCCTTTGAGGTATATACGTGGACCCAACTCCCGTAAGTTGGCATAAGGTAGCTAGAACAGGAGCGATCGACGGGCTAAGAAGGTAGCACCTTTTATCGGACACACTCCTTCGATACCATTCTATTACTTTGTGATTGATTTGGCCCTTTTGATTTTTGGGGTGTGGCTCGAGGTGGGCGGTAGTAGCTGCTACACGTTACCACTGGGCCGAAAGCGTAATTGGTATATCTACCATGGCATTGCCTAGTTGTGCCGTGTCACCTACCCTAGTGCGCCTTGTATGAGTTTGATTTTCTCTCGTAGCCCGTGGGGTATTTAGGATAGTCACCCGATCTGGAGATGTGCTGATACTGGATGGACTACTAGGACTATTACGTGGTAAGGGCTACATGGGTAACCCCTTAACGCTATTTAAAAGTAAGTTTACTTTACTATTAGATACCATTGTAATAGCGAAATATTACTACATAGTAAATAGTTTAACAGATCCTTAGGAGATGTGATCCCGAGCATCTCTAAGCTACCGCACTCACGTTAGACATTGGATAGGATATGTCAAATCCCGTAAACATCTCTGCCGCCGTTCCACTTATATTATTTACCGTTGATTTAACTTACATAAGACTTTTAGTTCTGACTCGAGTGTTTTGTCTTTTCAATTCGCTCGGGTCAATATGAGCATTTCAGGATTCGAAGACTTTATTTCTGGATGACGAAGACGAAGATTGTATTACTGTTATTTATTATATTATTCCACTACCTTCATATTGTTCCGCTGCATTATTTATTATTATCTGGTATGTGTAACTCTGATTCTATATTGTATTAGTATAATCAAATGTTTTGTAAAATAGCTTCATGAACTGTTTATTTGATTATTACATTTTGTTGTTCCGCTGTAAGATTCTGTTTTGTTTTTTTCTTTCTTTGCTTTTTCTTATTCACCCCAATAACAATCTGTCCTTTTGTATGGTTTGAGTTTGACGTGTATGTTTTATCGTCGATTTAAAGTGTACAAAAAGACGGAATGTTACAATTTGGTATCAGAGCTTTGGTTTAGTGATAAACCTTAGCTTTGTTGGGTCTGACTCTTTATTTATAGGGTAGTAATACCTTATGATGAATACATAGCATATATATATGAGAGAGCGTATTTGTTAGTGTTATAAAAGGTTTTGATATTGTGTTAATTTGTTCCGTTCTGTATTTATAAATCCTGCTTGGTGCATATGACGTTATGACATCAATAGGGATTTCTAAACAATTAATAGGACAGACCGACGCAATATTTGTTTATGAATACAGGCGAATGAAATAATTTTGCCCATTATATTTTCTGTTATAAAATACAAGTTCATAAATGATATATATTTGGTTGTAATAAATTGGTTGTTAGGCAGTGAAATTTATGAATATAGGTTAGAAATAAGATTTGAACCAAAATAAATAAAAGATTGGAAACTTAGAACTTGAGTTCCGAAATTTTTGGAAAACTCTTTTGAATGATTTTGGAATATAATAATAATAATAGTTAGAATTATTTTCTGATATAAATATTTCAATATAAATTGAAGAATTGGTTTAAAGAAATTTTGGAAAGAAATAAGTTCTATACTCCCTCTATGGCGCTGGAAATAATTTCGGTGATGAGTGCACGCATCATCGACATTCATTTTCGAGTTTCAAAGTGGGAAGGCCACTGTAGTAGTTTTAGTGCAGATTTATTTTGATAAACAAATATTAATTTCAAATTGTTTTAAATATAATTGGATATATAAGTTGCAAGTATATACATTTATCTATTATTTTAAAATGATTTTGAATAAAACCCGGTATTTAATTCTTAAGTTTCCATGAATTAATAGTTTCAATTAGTGTAGTGAAATGGAATTTAACTAATAATTGAAGCATCTAAATGAAATAAGAGATTTAATGCTAAGTAATAAACGGGATTAAAAGAAATTTGAAATTGTAACCTATGAAACAAAGGATATTAGTATTGGACATCTAAATTAAATATAAAAAAAATAAACTTGTGTAACTTTCAGTTACGTCCTTAAAAGCATATATATATGTATAACTTACCAAATATTAAAAGTTCTAATGCTTATAAGAAAATATAATGGATATTGCACGAGTAAACTTGAGGTAATGAAAGAATTCAATGAAATTCTTTAATAAATAAGAATTTGATGTTCTAGTGTTATGTACTTAATTATAATTGAAAATGCTTCTAATTTAATATAATAGATAGGTAAGTATTATAAATAAATTGTTATAAACTTAAGTTGAAGAATTGGTACGCTAAAAAATTGAATTAAACATGAATATTATAAATAAATGAATGTAAATAAATGAAATTTAGAAATGACAGAATGTAATGCAATAAAATTAAAATATGCAAGAAATAAAGGTAAATTAAAAAGATGAATCATTATATGAATGGAAAGGAGTTTAAACAATAAATGCTATGAAATGGAAATAATAAGAATGAACTTGATCTATTGTTTGAAATCGTTGTTTGTTTGGTTTATGGTTGTTTGGGCAAGGATACTTTAAAATTGTTTGGATGAATGAATAATCTATTTAGTTTCATCTAAGACTGTTGAATAAATGGTGCAGTTGGTAGTTTATTTTTCATTCTGTGTGATTTAAAATTTTGAACCCGAACAACTATTCGTTTTGGTTGATATGAATGGATAATTGAGTTATGTTGATTTTATGTGATGGTTGTATCCTTTGTTGCAAGTGATTATTGTTTATATTGATTTGTTTGTTAGTGGTTGAAACAACTTTAAATATTTCATTTTATATAATTATTAATCTTTTTAGATTATATAAGTGAAATACAGGTTATGGAAGCAATCGCTACTAGTTTTGGTTTCATAATTAAGCGTTTGTTTGCCCGACAATAAGGTACGTTCTCGATTACAGTATTATAGCATTATTATATTATTTTTTCCGTTATTGGGATATATTATTTTGAGATATTGTGATATATATTGCTATATTTGATATTATAATTTTTCCCAAATCTCTCCGTAGAAAGGAGACTCTGCCAAAATTTTCCATAAATTTTGGACTTTGAAATTTTTTGAAAATGTTTTCTAAACTTTGTTAATTTGGGTATAAGAAGATTTAATAGCTATAAATTGATATTTTATTTAAATTATTAAATTTTGTAAATCATTTGTTTATAAAATTAATATTTTTGAATAAGATGTATAGACTACTTAATTCTTACTTTCCCTTCTCTTCCTTTTTGGGGACGAAAAGTTTTGAGTGGTGGAGAGTGTAACGACCCATAATTTTCGATAATTAAAATGTTAATTTAATTAGAAATTGTGAATAAATATTGGAAGATATAAAAAATTTGTAACGAAATAATAACTAAAGTGAAACACAACAATGTTATTTATAGTTAAGTATTTACAACTTGAATGGAATTCCAATTATTTGAAATAAGGTAAATGTATACTTGGTAATAAATTTAATACAAGAAAACGAACGTAGATATTGAATTAATTAATGAATTAATAATAACCATAAGAAATTAAATAAAATCAATGTTTTGTAAGTAATTATAATATTGTTTGGAAATGATAACTTATAAAAGTATGATCAAGAGTTAGTGGCAACACTTATTATAAATTACCGATATTTTAATCCATTAAGTTGAACTGGAATCAATTGCAATAAATCTAAATAAAATATTACGTTAGTGTTAATAGAGGTAATATTTGGAAATAACGTTGATGTTATTCATAATAAGACAATTTGTTGAATTAAAAGAAAGGAAATAAATATTTATCAATTTATTGGGATTTGAACTATAATAATTGGATTAATTGGATTAAATGAAATTAAATATCTAAATGTTACGTTAATTGAAATTAAGATGGAATTTGAGAATATTAATGTAATAGATCATGAATCCAATGTTAATTGCATCCATTTGACAACAATGAATTGAATAATAGAATAAAAAGTAAATTAAATGGAATTATTGGAAATTAAATTTATAATTTCTGAATTTAATGAAATTTAGGTTAACACTGAAATTGATAAATTAATCTACTCTAAATTGACATATAAATTTGTTTAAATCAATATAAATAACTAGGAAATTTAAAAATGACAAGCATTGTCAATTATAGAATTGAAATTGAAAATTTGATTTAATTAATTAATTATTAGTTTATTTAATAATGTGAAAATAGCCATTTTGACCGGATTTCAACGAAACCAGTTTCATCGAATCCGTAACGGTGAACTATTATAGGATTTCAAGTTTCGTAACGATCGGACTTGTCGTTTGATCGTATAGGCTCGAAACGCCTAGAAATCAATTTAATTGAAATCAATTTAATGATTTTAGCATAACTTCTCCATACGATGGAATTTGGACTTGAAACCTATTCCATTGCATTTAAAATATTTAAAAACATCTATTTTGATATATGGGTTGACTCATTTTCGTTCCGGAGACGGAACGGGCTTTTCAGGAATCCAATTCAATCTGGTCCATTCTTTCTATTTCAGCTTTGCCTATAAATATTTCGTTATAAACCCTAGTACTCCTCATATACATTTGTTTGTACATACAATTCAATTTTCTCCTCCTCATTCTAATGGAAGGCAAAACAAAACCCCAATTCCCAAATTGCAATTTCAAATCTAATTCAATTTCAAAAAAACAAAATCCAAATTCAAACTACTCAAACTATACTATATTATATATCGATTTGAAGCTCTCAACGAGCGTAATCAACTGGTTTAGTTCGTTTTTCAATTCGAAGCACCATTCGCACATAATTTGCAAATATATTTCGGCCGTCCATTTTAGGGTTTGGGTTTTCGACGGTGGATCATCGACCTTAGGACAATCGGGGAGTGGCAGTTTGTGGAGGATGTCGTACTGGACGCATCGGAATGTGTGGTTCGATTTGCAGGTGACTGAAATTGCCTCGAACGGCGTTTATCAGAAGCGGCGGCGCTGTGCTTTCCTCGAGAACGTGGTCGGCCGCAAATTTGGTGGTAAGGGCGGCTCGTCAAGGCAGGGATGATGGCGAAGTCAGATCGTGGAAGAGAGGCGCGTGGCATCGGAGAATTGCAACCTTAGGTGGCGGCGCTGTTCGAATTCGAGAGATTAGGATTCGAGCGTTTTTCCTAGGGCTGACACGGTAACATGGCAAATTATTTATTAAATTTTTTTTGTTTTATTTTGTAAATAGTTTAACTTCTAACACGTATAGATCTTGCATACAAGGTCCAATTCGTGCAAGGTTTCCCTCGCTAGGATCATATTGAAATTCCGAACAGTTTGACGATGGTTTGGACGGATTTTGAGACTGTTCAAATTTTGGGGTTAAATTGGATTTAAATTCAAAAGGTGAGTGTTTTAACCCACTCACAACTTCTAAATTTTCTTATGTTTGTTAAATTGATTTATGATGTGATTTGAAATTTATTTATGACTCTTTGGCATATTTTGAATCATCATCTCATTTTGTCTGAATTTATTTGGATAAAATAATTATTTGATTTATTATTGAATATAACTGCCAGTAGATGCCTATTATTTATTATCTGTTCTATATTGATGTTATTGATTGAATTGGATGATGATTGTGATAAATGTTTGATGATTGATATTGGATGAATGGATGTTGTATTTTATATTGTTATAAACTGCAAGTTGTTATGGATTTTTATTTAATTCGGGATTGCGGTTTGAAATGATATATAACCGTATTTATATTTTATATTACGGATTGAAATGATAAATATTCGTATCACTTGACCATAGGATAGAAAATTATATACAGACACCGTGGTCTATATATGAAAATATTTTGAAATGATTTCTATGGTTTTTTAAAGAAATACATGGTTTTATATAAATATTGATTTTAGATATTATATAAATGTTATTTTATCCTTGTATTTAAGCTATGAATAATTTATTTTAATATAGAATAAGCTTAATAATAAGTTTGGTTTTGTTGAAGATAATATGGTTAAGTATTTAAATTACATTTTGATATACACTTTATAATGATTTAAATAAACTAAGGTTGGAGGATAAATTTGAGATTTATTTGGAATTGAATTTATTTAAGAATTAAACTCAAATACGCTTGATGTGAAATTTATTAAATTTGAAATTTTAAAAGGTATGATTTTAATGACTTGATTTTTGTTTAAGGTGAATTAATTGAATATGTCAAGTATAAATAAATTGAAGGAAATATTTAGTCATTTGTAATTTGAGTTTTATTTAAATGATAATGGATTTATTATGTAGAAAAATTTCAAAACTAAATAATAGAAATTTTAATTGTTGAATTGTAATTACCAAATTTAGTTTTGAAATTGTTGATACTTAAAGTTTGAAATATATTGTATTTGAAATGATTTTCATTTCGAAGTGTTATAACTTTGAAAGTGCTATGATTTCAAAAAAAGGATATATTTGAAATAAAAATGATATTATATTGATTTGGATTTTTATAAAAATGATATCATATTAGTTTAGTTTTTAAACTGGAGTGATATCATATTTATATGGTTTTGAAATGGATATTATATTCTAGTTTTGAAGTATAAATTATTTTGAAATGACCGCTGTGTTATAATAACGTTGGGTTGTTAAAGAGACCGGGATAGGAAGTCGTCATACTCTTTGCCAACTCCAAAAACCACTTTAACAACCGTGTATGCGGTGGAGATTCCAGAATGAAGTAGGATGATGGCGGCGTTCCTTTGAGGTATATACGTGGACCCAACTCCCGTGAGTTAGCATAAGGTGGCTAGAACAGGAGCGAGCGGCGTTGGTTTAACTTACTTAAGATATTTTAGTTCTGACTCGAGTGTTTTGTCTTTTCAATTCGCTCGGGTCAGTCTGAGCATTCCAGAATTCGAAGACTTTATTTCTGGAGGAGGAAGATGAAGATTGTATTGGTAACGATCAGATTTTTCGACTCACGAAAGTCGACATTAATACGTCCACTGTATCAACTGCCGAGAAATCGAAGGCCGGAAAACCGAATTTTTAGGGTTAAAGAAGAAGAGGTAGAAGAAGAAAGAAAGAAGCAGCAACAGAAACAATATTAGAATCTCACAATCGCAGTGGAACAATGACGCAGCGGATATTTCAAAACAAACTTCAATCGATGAAATGTAGCAATCGGTGATTTGAAAATACTGCAATGCTCAAATCCGTTGATCCAAAGATGCCGGATTCTAGCTATCTTCGTCTCGTTGATCGCGCACGATACCGAGAAACAAAGATCTACGATTCTTCGACGTTGATCAAGCGCACTTGATTCCGTGAATCGGCTTCACAAACGAAGATTCGAGCGCACTCGAATGACGTAGGTGGAGATAGGAGATTTCACTCGACTACCAATTAGAGAAGAAAGCACAAAGCAATCAACAAGAAATTTTATTCAATATTCAACCCCCCTTACAAATGACATGTCTTGCCTATTTATAGGCTTACAACTCAATACACGACTTAAAAAAAATACATCACTATGTATACACGACTTAAGAACAACAATTATGCAGCGACTTAATGAAGTTTCTCGGCAACGACCTAGAGAAAAGCTTCACGGCTTAAGGAATAAACTGCGACTCACATTCTTCTTCGTAACATAAGGATTAACTCAGTAATCGACTCATGCTAACTCGTCTCCGATTCATGCTATGTCGTTCGCGACTTAAAGAGAAGTTTCAATCGCGACTTTCATTGTTCGAGCTAACACACAAAAATTTGGTCACTGAAAGTAGCGACTTAGGGAGGAGGTACGCGACATACTGTGGAGGCATAAGTCGTTCGTGCGCGGCATATGGATTTAGGGTTTTGGCTAGGAGTAATAGATGAGTCGGTCGCGACTTAGGATGGAGGAGATGAGTCGTAGGTCGCGATTGGAGATGGAATTGAGTCGTGAGTCGCTGTGGTCGTTGAGTCATGGGTCGTGAGAAGAATTTAGGTCGTGGGTTGCTATGGAGGTGGACTGAGTCGTGAGTCGCGGTGGAAGTTGAGTCGTGGGTCGGTGAAGTGGTGATGGGAATGAGTCGGTGATGGGTGGCCAATGCTGCTTCGAACGAGGTAAATTCTTCATCATCCTTCCCTTGTTGGATAGAATTCGTCCTCGAATTCACACTCTCGTCACCTTCGATGAAATCCTCCCCACAATACGGAATTAAATGTTTGACATTGAAAACATCAGAAGTATGAACATTTTCCGGCAACTTTAACCGATACGCATTCTCATTTATCTTCTTTAAGATTTCTAATTGACCAATTTTTCGTGCTTTCAACTTATTGTAAGCTCCAACTGGAAAACGATCTTTCGTCAAAACCGCGTAAACAAAATCACCCTCTTTGAAGACTACACTTCTTCGTTTCTTATCCGCCATTTGTTTAGACTTCTCATTTGCCTTTTCCAATCGTTCCTGAACGATTCTATGGCATTCCGTCAACCCATCAACAAAATCAGCAGCCCGTTTAACTGTCCCCTTCGGTTGTGGTACTATTGTTAAATCCAACGGCCCGTTTGGTAAGCTTGAATATACAATCTGAAATGGACTGAATCCTGTACTTCGGTTATTTGCATGATTGTGATCAAATTCAGCTTGACACAACTTTAAATCCCAACTCTTCAAATTATCTTTCACAAGACATCGTAACAAGTTTCCCAACGATCTATTCACCACTTCTGTTTGCCCATCTATTTGCGGATGATAAGCACTACTAAAATTCAGCTTCGTTCCGACCATCTTCCACAAACTAAGCCAAAAATGACTTAAAAATCTGGTATCCCTGTCGGAAACAATAGACTCTGGTAACCCATGTAAACGATAGATTTCTTTAAAGAACAACTGAGCCACTCGAACTGCATCCGCCGTTTTCTTACAGGCTATAAAATGTGCCATCTTCGAAAACCTGTCCACCACAACAAATATAGAATCATTTCCCCTTTGAGTTCTCGGCAAACCCAAAACGAAATCCATGCTGACATCAACCCATGGTTTGGTAGGCACCGGTAATGGCATGTATAACCCCGCATTGGTCGCTGTTCCCTTAGAAACCTGGCATATATGACATCTCTCCACAAATCGTTCAACCTCCTTCCTCATTGACGGCCAAAAATATGATTGAGCAATCAAATGTAAAGTACGGTCACGGCCCACATGTCCTTCCTCGTGTAACTCCTTGATAATCTTTAATCTCAAACTGCTCTCTGGAATACATAACCGATTTCCTTTAAACAGAAAACCATCAACTAACACAAATTCATCAGTACTTCCTTCCTTGACTTTCTCAACAAATTTCACAAAGTATGGATCTGCTTCAATCAGCTCTGGCAATAATTCAAACCCTGTCACTTCAACTTTCATTGTTGTCAATAAATGATTCCTCCTGCTCAAAGCATCAGCTACACAGTTCGTCACCCCTGATTTGTGTTTAACGACAAAAGTAAACTGTTGTAAATATGCAATCCATGATGCATGTCTCGCTGAAATTTTATCCTGCCCCTGTAAATGTTTCAAAGCTTCATGATCAGTGTAAAGAACAAATTCCTTCTGAAACAGGTGGTGTCTCCAATGCTTAACAGCTTGCACAACAGCGTAAAATTCAACGTCATATGTACTGTATCTCATCTTTGCTCCTGATAACTTTTCACTGAAATATGCAATAGGTCTCCCCTGCTGACTCAACACTCCCCCAATCCCAACCTTTGATGCATCAGTGTGTAGCTCAAACAACAACTCAAAATTAGGTAAAACAAGAATTGGCGCTGTCGTCAACAGTTCTTTGATTCGTTCAAAAGCAATCCCGGCTTCTTCTGTCCACGAAAACTGTTTACCCTTCATGCAATCAGTAACTGAAGCCATTACGCTACTGAAGTGTGGAATGAATCTTCGGTAGAATGACGCTAGCCCATGAAAACTTCTCACTTCTGTAATTGTCTTTGGCTGTGGCCAATTCCTGACTGCCTTAACTTTACTCTGATCAACTTGAATACCTTCTCCTGAAGCAACATAACCCAGAAATAAAACACTGTGCGTCATAAACACACACTTCTTCGTAGCAGCATAAAATTGTTCCTCACGAAGAATAATCAACACTTCCCTCAAATGTTGAACATGCTCCTCTGTACTCCTGCTATATATCAGAATATCATCGAAATAAACCACCACGAACTTCCCAATGAATGGTCTAAAGATTTGATTCATCACCCGCATGAATGTACTAGGTGCATTTGATAAACCAAATGGCATTACCAACCATTCGTATAACCCCTCTCTTGTCTTGAAGGCTGTCTTCCATTCGTCTCCAGGTCTAATCCGAATTTGGTGATAACCACTCTTCAAATCAATCTTCGAAAAGATAGTAGCTCCACTCAACTGATCTAGCAAATCATCCAACCTCGGCATAGGAAATCTGTAACGCACAGTAATCTTGTTCAATGCTCGACTATCTGTACACATTCTCCATGTTCCATCCTTCTTCGGCACCAACAATACTGGTACTGCACAAGGACTCAAGCTTTCCTGAACACGTCCCTGTTCTAGCAACTCTTCCACTTGCCTTCGTAACTCTTCATGTTCCTTCGGACTCATTCGGTAATGTGGTCGATATGGTAACACTGCTCCCGAAACAAGATCAATTTGATGTTGAATGTCTCTCAATGGTGGTAACTCCTTAGGCAACTCCTCTGGAAATACATCTTCAAACTCTGTCAAAACTGGCTTTGCTTCCTCAGGAATTTCAACCTCTTCACTGCACTCTCGCCCAATCAACAAATAGACTTCAGGCTCCTCTTCAACTTCTTTAACAAACTCCTTCAAAGATAATAAAGTTTTCAGCTCTTCAATCTCTTCCAGCTTGCTTTCCTTCTGTTGTTGCTTCTTAGGAACTAAAATGATTTTAGTACCTTCGAACATGAAACTGTAACTATTAGCACGTCCGTCATGTTGTACTGCTCTATCATACTGCCATGGTCGGCCCAACAACAGATGACACACGTCCATGTCTACAACATCGCACCAAATTTCATCCTTGTATTTCTTCCCAATTGAAAATTTAACACAAGCTCTCCTTCCAACTTTCACTTCACCACCCTTCCTTAACCAAGCTAACTTGTACGGTTTAGGATGCTTCTCGGTTTTCAATTCCAACTTCTTCACAGCCTCTGTAGAGATAATATTATCGCAACTCCCAGCATCAATAACAAATTTACAAACTCTTCCAAGAATAGTGCAAGTAGACTGAAATATGATATTCCTCAACCAACTGTCTTCCTCCTCTTTCTTTGGTGTCAAACAACTCCTCCTCATCATCAGTGAATATCCTTCGTCTCCCGATAACAAGTCTTCCTCCTCAACCGGTAAGGAATTAGAACACTCAGCCTCTTCATCCTCATCCTCAGCTTCAACTATCATAGTTCTCTTCTTCGGCTTCGGACACTCATTGCTTTTATGACCCATTTCTTGGCAATTATAACATTTGAACCCACTATTAACCTTCGCCTTCTCACCCTCCTTCACAATCGGCTTACTGACAGGTTTAGGAACATTAGAACTTACACTGGCCCCCTTCACTTGATTGTTAGAATTAGTAAACACACCACCTCCACGCCTTCCCTGCTTCTCCCAAGCTAACGCTTTCTGATGTGCCTCTGCTACAGATCTTGGATCAAACATATTAACCATATCCTGGATCTGCATTCTCAATCCCCCAATGAATCTAGCAGTTAACTGTTCTTCAGTCTCCATAATATCGTTCCTGGCAATGAGTTGGTAAAATTCATCAGCATAATCACTAACAGACTTTGTCCCTTGCCTCAGATTCTGCAACCTCTGGTACATAAGTGATTGATAGTTGTAAGGTAAGAAAGTAGATCTCATCAACTTCTTCATCTTATCCCACTCAACAACCTTCGACTTCCCCATCCGTTCTCGTGTAAGTTTAGTTTGCTGCCACCATGCCAATGCTCTTCCCCTCAATCTAGTAGCAACCAACTTCACTCGACGATTCTCCGGCACTTCCTTGAAATCAAAGATTTCTTCAACATTAGATAACCAGTCTAAGAACTCCTCAGCTACCATCCCACCTTTAAACTCCGGAATCTCCATCTTCATTCCCGATTCCCATCGACGATCATCATCTACATCTCGATACTGACGTCGTGTTTGTTCTCTATCTCGATGCATACTCCCTCTGTCACCAACCAATTCCTCATCAAAATCTGAAGTATATCGTTGTCGATCACGACCTCCAATATCTCTACCACCACTCCTTCGATCAACATTCCTATCACGATTATCAACACTTCTATGATCTTCTGTTCTCTCCTGATCTGAATGTATCGAAGTTCTACTTCTCCCATGGCTCGATTCAGGTGAAATTCTTCTTCTACTTTGATTCATTTCAAGCATCATTCTCTCTAATCGACCAATTCCTTCATTTAACTTTTCAGTAAAGCTCTCGTGGATTCGTTGCTCCATTTCATCGGCCTCTTCTCTTCCATACAAGGCATTAATATTGCGATGAAGTTGAGCTCGTCTCGGTGGCATGATTGAACTTCGCAAAATCTTTAAACAATAAACTTCAACAAATCAAAACTTCAACACAAACCAAACAAGTCACGGTTCCTTAGCTTGCTTCAAACTTCAAAACAACTTCACAAGGCTTGGCTACTTCTTAAGTATACACGGCCTTCCTTCAAAAATAGTAGCAAAGTAATGCTTCAACTCTTGGCTCAAACCCTTTTTCAACTTTGATCCGAAATGAAATGGATCGAAAGTTCTTCTCTTGTTGCAACTTCAATATGAACACTACGAACACCAACTTCAAACTCCAAACTTCTCGACAATTTGCAAATTCGGTCTCTAAACTTCAACTTCTCGAAACCCAAATCTCCAAATGATGCAAACTCCTTGCAATCTCGCTCTGATACCAAACTGGCGCAGCGGATATTTCAAAACAAACTTCAATTGATGAAATGTAGCAATCGGTGATTTGAAAATACTGCAATGCTCAAATCAGTTGATCCAAAGATGCCGGATTCCAGCTATCTTCGTCTCGTTGATCGCGCACGATACCGAGAAACAAAGATCTACGATTCTTCGAAGTTGATCAAGCGCACTTGATTCCGTGAATCGGCTTCACAAACGAAGATTCGAGCGCACTCGAATGACGTAGGTGGAGATAGGAGATTTCACTCGACTACCAATTAGAGAAGAAAGCACAAAGCAATCAACAAGAAATTTTATTCAATATTCAACCCCCCTTACAAATGACATGTCTTGCCTATTTATAGGCTTACAACTCAATACACGACTTAAAAAAAATACATCACTATGTATACACGACTTAAGAACAACAATTATGCAGCGACTTAATGAAGTTTCGCGGCAACGACTTATGGTGACTCGGCAACGACCTAGAGAAAAGCTTCACGGCTTAAGGAATAAACTGCGACTCACATTCTTCTTCGTAACATAAGGATTAACTCAGTAATCGACTCATGCTAACTCGTCTCCGATTCAT
Organism: Allium cepa; assembly: GCA_030765085.1. Lineage (NCBI taxonomy): Eukaryota > Viridiplantae > Streptophyta > Magnoliopsida > Asparagales > Amaryllidaceae > Allium > Allium cepa. The sequence continues at coordinate 746,599,500 of CM060931.1, read as the reverse complement.
GCTATGTCGTTCGCGACTTAAAGAGAAGTTTCAATCGCGACTTTCATTGTTCGAGCTAACACACAAAAATTTGGTCACTGAAAGTAGCGACTTAGGGAGGAGGTACGCGACTTACTGTGGAGGCATAAGTCGTTCGCGCGCGGCATATGGATTTAGGGTTTTGGCTAGGAGTAATAGATGAGTCGGTCGCGACTTAGGATGGAGGAGATGAGTCGTAGGTCGCGATTGGAGATGGAATTGAGTCGTGAGTCGCTGTGGTCGTTGAGTCGTGGGTCGTGAGAAGAATTTAGGTCGTGGGTTGCTATGGAGGTGGATTGAGTCGTGAGTCGCGGTGGAAGTTGAGTCGTGGGTCGGTGAAGTGGTGATGGGAATGAGTCGGTGATGGGTGGCCAATGCTGCTTCGAACGAGGTAAATTCTTCATCACCCTCCAAACTGAAGTTCAAGGGAACCCTCTTTTTATCAACAAATTAAAAGCTGTGAAACACAGCCTCTTAAATAGCACAGGAAAATAGCAAACTATGTGAAAGAATCGTTAATGAAGCTAATTTTATATATAACCAGTTGATACATTACCCTCATGACTCTGAACTAGCTAATTTATATTGATAGAAGACAAAATACTTCTCCTGTATTATAAAGAAGGCGGCTGTTGAAAATTTTGAAAGAATAAAAATAAATTGGCTAACCAAAGGTGATAGGATCTCTCCAGTCTCCCACAGCAAAATGGCAATTCCCATAATTATTAATAGATGCTACTGGACAATTAGTATCATCATCAGACAGTAGTGCCATTGAAGCCATAGATTTTTCTCTCAATGTTATTCAATTAAGAAAGCATCAATGTCAATTTTCAAATATAGTTTGCAAGGAAATTACTATTGATAAAATCAAGGATTATTTGGAAAATCCATTAGTAGAAGAGGTTAAAAATGCTATATTTCATATTGATGATGATAGTGCGTCGGGTCCAAATGGAAGTAATGCCAAATTCTGCAAATGCCATTTGGAGAAATTAAATATGATGTGTGGAATGCTATAGGTGGGATATAAGACTTAGGTAAAATAATTAAAGAACTTAATTATACTTTTATTTACCTTATCCCCTAGAAACCAGACCCATCATCAATTGTTAAATATCAACTCATCTAACTTTGTAATGTCACATATAAGATTTTTCTAAATTTATTATGCAATAGCATGAAAGGCTTCTTAGACAAACTAATCTCTATAAATCAAAATGCTATCATCCTGGGAAGAGTAATTACTGAAAATTCCTTTTGGCTTATGAAATGGTTAGATTCTTTAATATAAAGAATTCAAGAAATTTATGTCTAAAAATTGACTTACATGAAGCGTATGACAAAAATAAACAGAGGCTTCATTCATCATATGCCAACTAAAATAGGCATTTCCATAAATTTGCAGATTTGATTTTTTAATGAATCTTAACCCCTACATTCTCTGTTTTAATCAACGGACCCCCTTATGGACATTTTGGAGGTAATAGAGGGCAGAGACAAGAGGATCCCTTACATTTTTAATTGTTTTCAATTGCAATCGAATATCTCTCTGTTCTACCAGATCATAAACATATAAATGGTAGTTTAGTACCCAAAATTTGATCACTTTAAGTGTGGATATTAAAATTTAATTCTAATAACTAATTAAATGATTTTATAAAAATAAAAACTCCTTTTAAGTAATCATAAATGATGGTGAAATCATTTTCAAATTTTGTTTACAAAAATAATTAGTTCGAGAAAGGATTGAACATGTGACCGAATCCTTTTTCGAATTTTCGAATTTTCGTCGGCTAAAAATTATCAAAAATATCATAACACTTTTTAACTCACATGCACACATTTGTAAATCAAATATGATATGTTTGAATGTATCTGTACATGTATATACACTTAAGTATGCATGTATTTATAAATAAGTTAAGATTTTTATTTTAAAAAGTATTATAATATAATGATGCTACTTTTGACTTAAGTACAAAACAAGTACTAAGGCATGTTAGCTTGTAAAAATGGAATGGGGACAAGGGGAAAACATGAATAAAGGAGGGGAGACAAGGAGGCTGAGCTGGCAACTGGTGGAGGGGCGTAAAGTATAAGGCCGTGTTGGTAATTTCACATATGCACTTTTTATAAAACTAATTTTTTCCAAAAAAAAATTCACTTTATCATTTTATTTTTTCGTTTCAAAATTCCTAAAACTGTTAAGCAAAATTACCATGGATTTCTACCTAATTTCAATATTTATAAAACCATATATTTCCACTTAAATTTCTTAAGCAACTTGTTTAAAAACACTTTTGCATCCTCTTCTTCACTTCCGCTTTCAAGATCAAGTCATCTCTACCCAAACTTGCCTAGGCCATACCCTTTAGTGCTTATGGCAGAACCATGTTGTGCTTAGCTAAGCACATTTCCAAAGTTTCAAGCAAGATCGAGCCTTCTCAAAAAAATTCAAAATCCTAAGTCATTTTGCAAAAATTTGAAAACATTTCAATGAATTTGGTGGTAAAACTCCTAACTTTTGGAAAGATCTTACCTTTGGTTATATGATGGTTATGTGGTTATTTATGCATGATATTAAAGTTTGGATATGACATGGTTTGGGTGTATGTGAATGTGATAGCTTGTGTTTGAGTTTTGAATTTGAAATGTTTGTTTAAGTGATGTATGTGGTACAAAGTTGTGATGTTTGTTATATATGTATGGTTTTGTTTATGTACTGAATGGTATGCTTACGTTTGTATAAGCATGCATATGTCATGACTGGTTTGGAAGTTAGATTGCGACATGTTAAAAAAGACTTGTGATCCTCTTTGAAAATTAAACCTTTTAGTTGTTTAGCTTAGTAAATGTTTTGTTTATTTTTAATTCAAAATTAGTTTAAGTTTTAACCTTCTTCTTTTACATTTATTTAAAAAAGCAAGAGCAGAAGTTCAAGTTTTCGATGATAACTTAGAAAAGTAATTATAATTTATAGCATCCATAGCGATAGTCGCTATGGATGTTTTCGAAAATATATGATTTTCAAGTTTTAAAGTTTTCATTTAAAATTGTTTTAAAACCATTTTAAACTTAATTAGGTATTATAAACTTAATTAACATTAATTTATAAGTTAAATAATTAATATATTTATTAAAAATAATTATTAATTAATTAAGTAACTAAGTAAGTAACTAGAGTTGAAGAATCAATTAATAAGTTAATCGCTTGTAGTTAATTAAGAAGTTTTAATTAAGTTAAGGGGTAATTAATTTAATTAATTGTGTTTAAGCAATTTATTTAATTTTAAATTAATTATTTGAACAGTATATAATTATTTAATTAAGAGTGATTTATTTACTTCATTACTAATTATTTAATTTTAAATTAATTATCTGAATAGTATATAATCATTTAATTAATTATTATTTAATTAAGAGTGATTTATTTACTTCATTACTAATTAATTAGGGTTTAATTTATAATAAAATTTTATTAAATAAATTTTAACGAGGGACATTTCGCTAGAAGGACAAACTTTGCAGTCCAATTAGTTTCTAAGACATACATTCACAAAAATTAATTTCAAGGCCAAAGTCAGCAGAATAATTACTTTTAAGGACAAAGTCAGCAATCAAATTACTTTCAAGGACATAATTTCATAGGTTTTTGGGCCTTAGAAACTAATTAATTTTCATTTTGTCCTTAAAAATAATTATTTCAGTTGTGTGTAACGACCCGGAATTTTGGGCAATAACAATTTAATAATCTGTGTTAATGATTTAACTAGTTTGATAATTTTCTTTATAATTTTAATTTAAAACCGATAAATTTATTCTTTTTATGGTTAATAAATATTTAATCTGATAATTGTAATTAATATCTTTTTAGCAATTTAAAATGGATAAGTTTTATTTTCCAAAGCTAATCAAATTTTATTCTTTTTATAATATATACATTTGATATATATTATGAATAGGAGATTTTGTTTTAAATTAAGTTAAATTTTCAAATTGTAATATAAATGTATGTATATGTTATAATTTGAGTTGTTTTGAAATTTAATTCGATCTATTGATATTTGTGAATAGTAATTTAAAGCCTTGTTTTAAAATTGATATTTTTCAAAAGTTAATTTAGATTAATTCATTTGTTTTCAAAATATAAGATAATGGTTTATTTTAATATGATGGTTTATAAAAAGGATTTAGATAAAGTGTTGTTTTGTTTTCTTTTAAAATGCTTATTATGAAATGGTTATAAATATATAAAGTTATAAATAAAATCTTTTTAAAATAATCTCTAAAATAATTTGTAAACATAAGTAGTATGTAAATAAATTACAAAATTCACATTCACATAAACATAAAATATAATTATCTTTGTAATAAGGTTTTTAATACAATTATGCAAGAGTTTAACACATGTAAAGCTATTAAACAAATTAAATGACATTTGTGCAAATTTACAACAAGTGGCAACATATTAATTTTAATTTTTAATAATTTTTTTAGAAGAAACTAGTTTCCTCACAAACACCTTTCCCTTCCTCTTCAAATTCTTATTTTCTATCTTCAGCTGAACATTTATGGAAAAACAAAAATCTTTTTCCAAAACCTGACATTAAAACCAAAAATAAAGAGCAGATCTGAAATCAAATTCAACCTGCAAATTTAAAATGGAGTTTAACCTGCATTTCTATAGAGAGTTCAACAACTTGCATAAGAATCAAGTTCAACTTCAATTCAACAGCAAGTTAAAGGTCTGTTCAACTTATTAAACAATCAAACTAAAGCATGCAAAGGGATTTTCAAAAGCCTGGAAAGTTCAAATCTGCACTGCTCTGCTTAATTAGGTGAGTAAATCCTATTTTAAAAACAAGTTTTGATTTAATCTTTGATTGAATGTTGCATGCTAATGTATTTGATTTAGATGATGCATATTTGTTTTCCTGCAAGTAAAATTATGAAATAAAAAAAATATACAGTGAATGCCTGCATATGAATCCTGTGTTATACAGGTTTGTGTTTTTTTTTCTTTTTAAAATCAATAACTTGATTTTGAATACGATTTGGACTGTGATTTGTAAATGAAAGTTGTTTGCAATCAAGTGATTGATCATCTAAAAATAGTTATAGAATTTTAAAATGAATGATTTTCTCCAAAATTTCAAAATACAGTGAAAAACAAAATTTGGGCAAAATTTTATGATTTTAATTTTTTGTTTTGAATTTATAATCGAATTACATTTGGAAAAATATAATTTTTAGAGTTTGTATGATAATTTTTAATTAAGAAATTATGTTGAAATTGGTGTTTATATGAAATTTGGGGATTTTGTGAATTGTTGATTATCTGTGCATTAATTCGATTTGATTTTTGAATGGTAGCTAGCTTGTAAGTTGTAGATTTTAGGAAAAATGCATAAGAATTTTTCAGTTGAGTAATTTGTTTGGGATTGTAGTAACTAGGGTTTAGGATATTCTTTCTGTTCGGCCTGAATATTGGAGTTTTGCATCATGAACTTTCGTCTAGAAATTACCGCGATGGTGCAGAGACGAAGTTCGAGTCGTGATGCTTTGATGGTGAGGACGGTAGAAGTTGGTCAGCGTCAGGGTGATGGCCGTGGAGGGGTTTTGGGTCGAGATGTCATGCAGATTTTCGAGTTGTAGGTCAATTTGTGATTAGTGTAGTTTGTGGTCGATCTGGGTATACAACTGAGTTCGTGGGTGGATGGGTGATCATCGTCGATAGTCGCGACGACGTATCTTGGCCGGAGTTGATGGGACATGTGCACGGGGTGGGTGTGTGCACTGGGGAAGTTGTGTTTTGGAGAAGACGTACCGATCTCGGGTTGCTCTCGCGTTTTTCCCAGGGTCGACTCGAAGTTGTGACTTTGGTTTTTACTCGGGGCTAGCTCGTGAGTTTTGGGCTTCGTACTCGAGTTTTCTTTTGGTCGCATGCTTTCTGATAGTACTATTTGATGTTAAGTACTGTAATGAATTATTTTGTTGTTGGGATCAAGATGTGTAAATTTTGGTTGCATTGAAAACCTGATTTTGGTGAGATCAAGCATTTATCTATAAACAAGTTTTATGAACGAACCAAAATACAAAGTTAAAACTTGTTATTCAAAAGAAATCGTTAATCAAACTTTAAAAGTATAAATTGAATTTATTTTAAAATTTAAATTTGTGTAAAACGATTTCTTTTTGAAGTAATTTAATTTAATTTAATTTAATTTAATTTAATTTAATTTTTAATGTTAAATTTAAAGAAGAATGTTTTGGATTCAAATATTGAATCAAATTTAAAGAAAATTTTAAAGTAATGTTTTGAAAACTTAAGTTTTAAAAATTATTGGAAGTGAATAAGTTTGAATTTGATAATTTAGGTGTTTTAAATTTTAGAATTGGATTTCTAAATTCCCTACTTCCAAATAAGGTTATTGTTATAATTTTGAAATCCAAATAGAATAATTTGATTTTAAGTTATTAAAATTTGATGAATTCAAATAATTCAATTATGAAGATATACATGGTCAATTTATCTTTGTTATTAACTTGAGAATACTTGATTTAATATGTTATGTAATTAAGTAAAGAATTAATTAAGATTTCTTAATAAATTGAGGATTTTTAAATATAAGATGTTAATTAATTAATTGTTTAATTAATTTTAAATAATTAGTTAATTATTTATTTAATTTTAATAAAAATCACTTAATTATGAATCGATTAAGTATAATTACTTAATAAAGTAATTAATGATTAATTATGAATGTAATTAAGGAAGTTAATTACTTATGGAAGTAATTAATGATAATTACTCATGGGAGTAATTAAGTTGAAGTGATTATGGGGTAATCACTTGTTGTTATCAATTAAAGAATTGATTAATTTAATTGTTCTAAAGTTAATTAATTATGAAGTGATAAATTAATTAAAGAATTATTTAATGATGGAATTAATTATTTGTTAAGTAATTAATTAGGAGATTAATTAAGATTTCTTAATGAAAGTAATCAGAGATAATTACTTATTAAGAGTTAATTACTTAATTATTGTAGTTAATTAATTAATGTGATTAATTAATTAATAAATGAGATTAATTTAAGATTAATCACTAAGGGTAATTAATTAAATTGTAATTAATTAATAAATGAAGTAATTAAAGATTAATTAATTAGAATAATTAATCAAAGATTTATATAATTAATTAAGAAGTTAATTAATTATGATAAGTAATTACAAATTGTTAATTACTAATTATGATTAATGAGTTGATTAATTATAAGTTAATTAGTTAATAAATTAAGGTAATTATTAAATTAATAAGGGTCATTAATTAGTGTGATTAATGTTATTAATCAAGGTTGATTAATATAAGTGATTAATTTAAATGTGATTAATTAATTGTAATTAATTAAAGTTTAATGTAATTAATTATAGTTAATTAATTAATGAATGATCATTAATTATTGTAATTAATGGTAGTAATTAAGGTTAATTTCTGAATATGGTTAAGGACAATTACTTGAATGTAATTAAGATAATTAATTAATTAGTGAAGATCATTAGAGATGATGATTAATTTATTTGGAATAATAATTAATGAAGAAGGATTTTAGTAATCCAATTGATTAAGAGATAATCAATTCTGTTTTGGATGTTTGATTATTATGGGTTGATTGATTAATATTGGTTAATTAATTGATATTGGATGATCAATATTTGGAGATAGATGATTGGTTGATATTGGATGTTTGATATTGGTTTGATGCTGGATGATTTGGATATATCTGTTATGTGATATGCTGCTTTGTGAAGATGAATATTGATATGAATTATCTCTTGTAATAATATGATTCATCTATCTGTTTATTTCATCCTGAATATAAGTTTAAATTGTTTACACCTTTAAGTATAACTTGTACATTAAAATGGCGTTTGGTTTCGATGAGACCGGGATCAGGTTTCCATATTTGGATATCCGAAAACCACACCGATTCCAATTAAACGTTAGGTTGTGAATCCAAGTGGAGCAAGTGAAGACTCGAGGTGTAAGGGCTATACGTCAGTATAACTCTGTGGGTGATTCCGTAATGAGTTTGACGGAATAGTACTTATAGATTCGAGATGGTGAATCAGAGTGCAAGGGCTATGGTCGTTGACTCTGAGGGTGATTCCAATAATGAGTGTAACGAAATAGTGCATTCGGTTTCGTTCGAACCCGGAACGAACTTGTATTGATTGAATGCTTTCAGAACATCGTCAGGTGGACGATGAGCATTCTAAGATAGATGTGTTTTATAAAGGTAATCGCTGCCTCAAGCCTCATCAACCGGGAATGGCTAAAACAGGGGAGGTGCAGCATGGCTTCGTGGGTAGCTCCCACCGGAGAGTAAGATTTTCCCCTGTCTAGAAGTCCCTTTTATTTCGGCTGTGTGGGCAGTTGGGTCGCGGCCAACTGCGGGGTTGTCTTGTTCGGGACAGTAACGACCCGGAATTTTGGGCAATATCGATTTAACAATTTGCAATAATAATTAAATTGGTTTGATAAATTTTCTTTATAATTTTAAATTTAAAATTGGTGAAATTAATCTTATTAAGGATGATAAATATTTAATTTGGTAAGTATAATCAAATCTTTTAACAATTTAAAAATTGGTTAGAATTGTTTTTCAAAAGCTAATAATTTTTTTTATTCTATTTATAATATATATGTTTGATATATATTGTGAATGGGAATATCTTTTGTTTTAAACTAAAAATTGAATTTTCAAATTGTAATATATATGTATGTATATGTTATAATTTGAGTTGTTTTGAAATTGAATTTAAATCTATTAATAATTTGAATATGTATGAAATTATAATTTAAAGCTTTGTTTTGTTTCTTTTAAAAGTTTGAATTTAAAATTGTTATAAGTATATACATAAATGTTTTAAATTTTAAAAATACATATATCATACATTTATTTGTTTTAAAAACATAAGCTATGTATAAAACCAATGTTTATAAAATATCTTTAACACATGTATATTTATCTAAATTCAAAAGTTTATTAACATTAAAAATACAAATATTCATATTACATAGATGTGAGATATAAATATTATTTTTATAAGGTTTTAAAAGCAATTTTTGCAAAGGTCTTTAACACATGTAAAGTAATTAAGTAAGTTAAAAGACAAATGTAAGTAAATTAGGATATAAATGACAAGTGTAATCTTTAAGAACAAGTGTCTTTATTTTTTTTTATAATAAACATAACTTTCTTTCATTTTTTTTCCTTTTTTTATTTTCTTTCAAACGTTTATGGCAAAACAATAAACCACTTCCTAAAATCTGAAATCAAAACTAAAAGTAAAGAGAAAATCTGCTTTTCAATGTGATGATTCAACTGCAAATTAAAAATCTACAACATAAAATCAACCTGCATTTCTAATAAGGAGCAACAGCACTTCAACCTGCAATTCTTAAAGGAGTTCAACTGCAACTTCAACCTGTTATGCATGGATTCAATTTTCAACAGCAAAGCAAGAATTTAATCTGCAAATTGTTTAAAGCCTGGAAGTAATAATCTACCCTGCAAATAAGAGATGAGTAAACTTCTTTTAAAATCAGTTTTATTGGTTTAGCTACTATGCTTTGTTCCCTGTTCTCTGCTCCCTGCAATTTAATCAAGTGAGTAAATTAATTTTTTAAACAGATTTACTAATTTTGAAGTTAGTTGTTTATGCATGCAATAAAATTAGACTTGGATTATGAATACTAGTTACAGGAAAATGTGTTTGTTTGAATGCCTGAACATTTAAACATAGGTTCTGCTATTTTGATCTTACCTCTCTTTAATTTCAATAACTCATTTTTATGTATTGGTAATATGTAATTTGCAAGCTGGAGATGATTGAAATCATGAAATTTCATTACTAAATCTTTCTTTGAGTTTTAAATAAATATTCAAGCTGAATTTTCTGTAAAATGGCAGTGAAAACTAAATTTGGATAAAATCAACTATTCTAATTTCCATCTTGGATTACATGTCTGTAATCACGAAGGAAAATTGTGAATTTTGATAGGCATATTGTAAATTTTAGTTGAGAATTTGGTGGGAATTTTGGGATTGAACATTTTTGGGTTTATGGCGAATTGCCGATTGCTCGTACAAGTAAATGATTCGAAATTATGGTCGAGGCTAGCTTATAGATGGATGATTATGGGAAAAATGCAAGGTAATTTTTCTATTGAGTGGATTGAAGGGATTTGGATGAGATAGGGTTTAAGCTCCTGAAGTTGAAGCCGACGTTACTTTGGGATTCTCGTCACCAATGTGTGACCAGAACCGTGCGCATATGGGGGAGATGGAAGATAGTGGCGTAGCATCGCATTGGTGAGGTTGGAGAGGCATAACGTCGACGTTGGGTGCAGCGGCCATGGAAGTTTTGGGTGATCCGTGTTCATTTGCAGTGTCGAGCAAGGGTGATATTTTGAATCGCGAGATTATTTGAGATTTTTGATGTGAATTCGAGCTCGCGTGGGTACATGGGATCGATGGGGATGGTCGCGTTGGTCGTCGGTGGCCGGAAAAGGGTGGACACGTGCACCGTGCTCAGAAGGATGTCAGTTTGAGGATTCGGGAATTTTTGGTTGGGGAAGATGTAGGCAGCTCAAAGTAATACTCGTGTTTTTCCAGGGGACGACTCGAAGTGGGATAGGTGTTGGAGATTTCTCGGGGCAGGCTCGAGTATCGGCCGTGTTTGTCTCGTGTTGTTGGCCGTGTGTGTTTTCTGGGCAGTTCTGGGTAATCAAGGATATAATTGCAGTTTAAATTATAAGTAAGTTTTATAAAAAGAAAATAGATTCACAAAGTTAAAAAGGTTTGTCCTTGGAAGAAAGTAAATTAAACATTCAAAAGTGAAATTTGAATTTATTTTCAAATAAAAAAAATGTTTTAGGTTGTATGTTTAAAAATTTATTATTTTAATTAAATTTTAAAATTCAAATTTGAAGAGTGTTTTGAATTTAATTATTAGATCAAAGACGTAAGTTAAAGTTAAAGTAATGTTTTAATAACAATTTTCAATTTATATTGAAAATAAATTAGTTTCAAACTTGATAAGTTAAAGTGTTTAAATTTGAAAATGATTATCTCCAAGTAAGACTATTATTATGATTTTGTAAACCAAGTTTAATAAATTATCTTTGATTTAATAAGATTTAAATAATTCAATAATTTATTTATAGAAATATATAAGGTTAAATTATTTGAATAATCAACTTAAGAATACTTATTTGTTAATAAGTTAAGTTGATTAAGATTTATGGTTTTCTTAATTTATTAAAGACTTTCTTCAAATAATAGAAGTTAATTAATTAATTGTTTAATTAATTTTAAATAATTAGTTAATTATTTATTTATTTTAAATAATCACTTAATTATGGATTAATTAAGTAGTTAATGATTAATTTTTGAATATAATTAGAATAGTAATTACTTATGAAAGTAACTAAAGTGGAAGTGATTAAAGGGTAATCACCTAATGTTATCAATTAAGAATTGATTAATATAATTGTTTTTTTGAAGTTAATTAATTATGAAATAATTAATTAATTAAGAATTCTTTAATAATGTAATTAATTATTTGTTAAGTAATTAATTAAGAAAGTAATTAAGATTCATTAAAGGAAGTAACTAGAGATAATTACTTATGTAAGTAATTAAGAGTTAATTACTTAATTTATCTTAGATAATTAATATGATTAATTAATAAATGGGATTAAATTCAAGATTAATTACTAAGTGTAATTAATTAAAATTGTAATTAATTAATAAAGTAATTAATTAAGGATCAATTGTTAATTTAAATTGATTATTTATTACTTAATGAAGTAATTAAAGACTAATTAATTTGATTAATTAATCAAGGATTAATATAATTAATTTGGAAATAATTAATTAAGAAGTTAATTAATTAAGATAAGTAATTACAAATTGTTAGTTAATGTTTATGGTTAATAAGATGATTAATTACAAGTTAATTATTTAATTAATTAAAGGATTATTAATTAATAAAGATTATTAATTAATATAATTAATGTAAGTAATTAATTAAAGTAATTAATTAAAGTGTGATTAATTAATTGTAATTAATTCAGGATTAGTGTAGTTAATTATAGTTAATTAATTAATGAAGGATCATTAATTATTGCAATTAATGATAGTAATTAAAAGTTAATTACTGAATATGGTTATGGATAATTACTTGAATGTAATTAAAGATAATTAATCTAGGAAGATTAACTAAAAAGAAATCATTAAGAGATGATAATGAATTTGATTTGTAATAAATCAATGAAGCAGGAGTTAGGATAATCCAAGTGATTGAAGGATAGTAATTAATTTAATTAGAGATTAATTAAATTTATTAAGAGTTAATCAATTATGCTATGGCTGATTGAATAATATTGAATGGTTGGTATTGAGTGATTGATGTTGAATGATATTGGATGATTGATATTGGGTGATTGGTTGATACTGGATGATTTGAATATCTATGTTATGTTATGCTGCATTGTGAGATGAATATTTGTTATGAATTATCTGATATGATAATGTGATCCACCTATCTGTTTGTATATCATCCTGAATTAAGTTAAACTGTTTAAATCCCTTAAGTACAACTCGGACATTAAAATGGCGTTTGGTTTCGGTAAGACCGGGATCGGGTTTCCATATTTGGATATCCGAAAACCACATCGATTCCAATTAAACGTTAGGTCGTTAATCCAAGTGGAGCAAGTGAAGACTCGAGGTGTAAGGGCTATACGTCAGTACAACTCTGTGGGTGATTCCGTAATGAGTTTGACGGAATAGTACTTATAGGTTCGAGATGGTGAATTAGAGTGAAAGGGCTATGGTCGTTGACTCTGAGGGTGATTCCAAAATGAGTGCAACGAGATAGTGCCTTCGGTTTCGTTCGAACCCGGAACGAACTTGTATGGATTGAATGCTTTCAGCACATTGTCAGGTGGACGATGAGCATTCTAAGATAGATATGTTCTATAAAGGTAATCGCAGCCTCAAGCCTCATCAACCGGGAATGGCTAAAACAGGGGAGGTGCAGCAAGGCTTCGTGGGTAGCTCCCACTTGAGAGCAAGATTTACACCTGTCTGGAGGTCGCTTTTTATTCGGCTGTGTGGGGCGGTTGAATTCCGGAAAACCGTCGGGGTTGTCTTGTACGAGACTGTTCAATAAGGAATGGTCCCGGCCTTGTGTTGTAGGGGAGTGGGAGTACTCCTCGGTATGGTGATCTAGGCCACGTACTGTGACGGGCGGCACCCCAGCTGCCCTGCCATTGATGGAAACCCATTTTCCCTACGAGACCCTACGGTTTTGATTTTATTACCCACTTTTGTGGCTAGTAGCTGTAATTTAATCATGTAACAATTTCGGCTTACTTGAAAACCCTAGACACTATTATAATATCACTGGATTTCCTATCAAATGATTTTGGTTAGCGTAAGGTAAAAACTTTTCCATGTTTATGTGTGGGAAGTCTTACGTGATACCTTTTCTTTTCAAAGGATTTTCTAAAGTTAAGCAATTTTAAACCGTTTACTCACACCAGACCCCTGTCTGACCCGAATGTTTATTTTCTGTTTTATTAAACTCTTGGGTACTCATAATATGTATGAGTAGTCAAGTGATTCAGGTTTGCTTGACGAATTTTGGAGGAGATATGGAGCAGGAGGCTTCGACGTGTAGATATATATTGATTCCGCTGTGTGTTTGGTATCTGTTTCTTCTGTTGTACTTGAGTTGTATGAATTAGACAGATGTTTATAACTGTCTAATGTGTGTTGTAAGATGTGTACTCTGATGTATTATGAAACTATGTATTAATTTATTTGACATATTATATTTTATTCGTTCCGCTGTGAGTTCTCTGATGTTGTTGTCTTTCTTATTCCTCTTTCTTTTCTTCTTCTATCCCTTTCTTTCTTCACTAGTGATGCGATTTCCTGGAGATAGGAAGTCGGGTCACTACATTTGGTATCAAAGCATTAGGCTGAGTGAGTACCTAAGCTCTGAAGTGTGTTTTTCTTTAGGGAGCGTTAGGTTGAGTGAATACCTAGGCTCTGTAGTGGTGTTTTTCTTGAGAGAGCGTATTTGTAATTTTTATATATAACTATATATTTATATCTACCTGATCTGTTGGGTTATCTGTTCGATATTTCCAACATAAGTTTTAGAGGTAGATGGAGTAGTGGTGTTTGTGTGTAACACGACTACCACTAATGGAAGAAGTCCATATGTTTGAGGTTGGAAGTATTTGTCGAGACTGTAGACCTAATACCGTCTCAAGTGAGATTTGTTGTTTGGAGTAAGGATTTCTCTTATATCCGAAGGAAATCTTTTTAAGAGATTCGGAGTTTATCTTTGAAATGTAAGTTTTGGTTTCGCTCAGGTGAGCGAATTATTCTTGAGTTTGGATTTAATGAAAGTGCAGAGGTAAGTAATGGTATCTTGGTAACTGCGTGATGAGATGTAGTATCCTTGGATATTTTCAGAAGGTGTTTTCTTTTGAAGCAGTTTTAGTAGTAGTTGAGGAGTAGTCTTTACCTGCCTTAGGGAAGACTCGTCTGTATAGAAGTTATCTGAATCTTCAGTATGGAGGTTAGTTGTGGTGGAAATATGAGACTAAGGTCTATAAGTTGTTTCACTTCGGCATAGTCTCATTTGTTATTCCTTAAGGAGTGTGAGATGTTGATGCTTGGTTTGGAGCCGAGTTTCTTTTGGGTTGTCTGCCAACTCGGAGTCCATTGTATGGATTGATGATGGTTTTGGGGTTCGAGGAGCATTTGGATAGAAGTCTTGGATAACTGTGGTAGAAGGTGCAACTCGAAGTGATCGGTGTGCTGACGAGATGGTCTTTTGGCTTGGAAGTATCATCGAAGTTGAGTTTGGAAGCTGCAGTGTAGCTTGTTTCTCCGATGGTTCAGAAATCTTGGTGGTTCTTCTATCAGCAGCCCGGGCAGATGGTGAATGTTTTCTTAAAGAGTTAACCTTGTTTGGAAAAGTTTTGAGCTGTTCTGATTGGTAAAGAGAGGACAGTTTCTTTGGAATTCGAATTAAGTTGGATCGTAAAAGTGACTTACGATTAATTTGGGAATTTTGCTTGAGCAATCTTTTGTGAGGCTGAGGATTCTCATGTGAATAGGAGCTGCTGAGGTAATCAGAAGGTGGTCTGCATCCGGAGTTGAGTTCCATATTTGTTTTGGTTCCAGAAGCAGATTTTGGTAGTCAGCTTAGTAAGGGGAGTTGATGTAGCAACTCAGATATTTTTGAATTGGAATTGGACTGATCTAACTCTTGAATTGGATTCTGTTACAAGGTTGTGTGACTGAGTCACATGAGTCACTCAGATTTTTATGGATTTGATGAACAAATTTTCCTGATATAGTGGATAAGTTTGTATTCGTGTTCATCTACATTATTCTTATCTATTCCAGAATCAGAGTTGTGCAGCGGAAGCAAGGTAGCAGCTGTACGAGGAAGGAAGTAAGTTCTGTTTGCTATTGTTTGGGTAATAGAGCTTGAGTTCTGGTTTCGTCGGATCTTGGAAGACTTTTCGGTTGAATAGAATCCAGGAACTGTTTTGGTCTAGTTGTTTCTGGAAGTATCAGCATAGATTAATCTGATCAGGAAGAGAATTGGTAGCCCAGGATTGTCTGTTGAGATATACAGATATGAGATAAGGAGTTTTGGAATTCGAAGTTGGAGACTTCATTGTTGTTAAGATTTCTCTGGTTAAGAGAGAAGAAATTGAGTAAGATTGGTTGGTTGGTGCTTTGGCATTTGAGATTTCTTATCTGTGTTCTGATAAGATAAGATTTGTTGTCTATGAGATTGAATTGCCAGTTTGGATAGCTGGAGTTCATTGTATTTCACGTATCTCTGAGGGAGTATGTGTATGATTTATTATTGATTGTTGATTTTGTAGTTCAATTGGAGTTGGATGTTGAGCTGGATTTGAGAATAGTCTGATGTTCTGTTTAGATTCATGGATCTAGAGATGAGTTGAGCTCTGGATTTTGGTTGTGAAGTTAGTTTGTTGACTTTTGTAGAGCGAATCTTCCGGTGATTTTTACTTGGGAAACTCGAGATAATATTAGAGTTTTATTCTGACATATGTCAGGATAATTAGTTAAGTTTGTTTGTGTGATTGATTGCTTTGGTTGTTAGTTACTGGTTGTTAGGAATGCTTTGCTGTTTGAAATTAAAATCTTTGTTGGATTATTAAATTACCTTTGCTTTTAAATTTCGAGGACGAAATTCTTTTAAGGGGGGAGGATTGTAATGACCCGGAATTTTGGGCAATATCGATTTAATAATCTGCAATAATAATTAAATTGGTTTGATAAATTTTCTTTATAGTTTTAAATTTAAAATTGGTGAAATTAATCTTATTAAGGATGATAAATATTTAATTTGGTAAGTATAATCAATATCTTTTAACAATTTAAAAATTGGTTAGAATTGTTTTTCAAAAGCTAATAAATTTTTTTATTCTATTTATAATATATATGTTTGATATATATTGTGAATGGGAATATCTATTGTTTTAAATTAAAAATTGAATTTTCAAATTGTAATATATATGTATGTATATGTTATA
Organism: Allium cepa; assembly: GCA_030765085.1. Lineage (NCBI taxonomy): Eukaryota > Viridiplantae > Streptophyta > Magnoliopsida > Asparagales > Amaryllidaceae > Allium > Allium cepa. The sequence continues at coordinate 746,582,810 of CM060931.1, read as the reverse complement.
ATTTGAGTTGTTTTGAAATTGAATTTAAATCTATTAATAATTTGAATATGTATGAAATTATAGTTTAAAGCTTTGTTTTGTTTCTTTTAAAAGTTTGAATTTAAAATGGTTATAAGTATATACATAAATGTTTTAAATTTTAAAAATACATAAATCATACATTTATTTGTTTTAAAAACATAAGCTATGTATAAAACCAATGTTTATAAAATATCTTTAACACCTGTATATTTATCTAAATTCAAAAGTTTATTAACATTAAGAATACAAATATTCATATTACATAGATATGAGATATAAATATTATTTTTATAAGGTTTTAAAAGCAATTTTTGCAAATGTCTTTAACACATGTAAAGTAATTAAGTAAGTTAAATGACAAAAGTAAGTAAATTAGGATATAAATGACAAGTGTAATCTTTAAGAACAAGTGTCTTTATTTTTTTTTTATAATAAACATAACTTTCTTTCATTTTTTTTTCCTTTGTTTTATATTCTTTCAAATGTTTATGGCAAAACAATAAACCACTTCCTAAAATCTGAAATCAAAACTAAAAGTAAAGATAAAATCTGCTTTTCAATGTGATGATTCAACTGCAAATTAAAAATCTACAACATAAAATCAACCTACATTTCTAATAAGGAGCAACAACACTTCAACCTGCAATTCTTAAATGAGTTCAAATGCAACTTCAACCTGTTATGCATGGATTCAATTTTCAACAGCAAAGCAAGAATTTAATCTGCAAATTGTTTAAAGCCTGGAAGTAATAATCTACCCTGCAAATAAGAGGTGAGTAAACTTCTTTTAAAAACAGTTTTATTGGTTTAACTACTATGCTTTGTTCCCTGTTCTCTGCTCCCTGCAATTTAATCAAGTGAGTAAATTATTTTTTTTAAACAGATTTACTAATTTTGAAGTTAGTTGTGTATGCATGCAATAAAATTAGACTTGGATTATGAATATTAGTTACAGGAAAATGTGTTTGTTTGAATGCCTGAACATTTAAATATAGGTTCTGCTATTTTGATCTTACCTCTCTTTAATTTCAATAACTCATTTTTATGTATTGGTAATATGTAATTTGCAAGCTGGAGACGATTGAAATCATGAAATTTCATTACTAAATCTTTCTTTGAGTTTAAAATAAACATTCAAGCTGAATTTTCTGTAAAATGGCAGTGAAAACTAAATTTGGATAAAATCAACTATTTTAATTTCTATCTTTGATTACATGTCTGTAATCACGAAGGAAAATCGTGAATTTTGATAGGCATATTGTAAATTTTAGTTGAGAATTTGGTGGGAATTTTGGGATTGAACATTTTTGGGTTTATGGCGAATTGCCGATTGCTCGTACAAGTAAATGATTCGAAATTGTGGTCGAGGCTAGCTTATAGATGGATGATTATGGGAAAAACGCAAGGTAATTTTTCTATTGAGTGGATTGAAGGGATTTGGATGAGATAATGTTTAAGCTCTTGAAGTTGAAGCCGACGTTACTTTAGGATTCTCGTCACCAATGTGTGACCGGAACCGTGCACATATGGGGGAGATTGAAGATAGTGGCATAGCATCGCATTGGTGAGGTTGGAGAGGCATAACGTCGACGTTGGGTGAGGCGGCCATGGAAGTTTTGGGTGATCCGTGTTCATTTACAGTGTCGAGCAAGGGTGATATTTTGAATCTCGAGATTATTTGAGATTTTTGATGTGAATTCGAGCTCTCGTGGGTACATGGGATCGATGGGGATGGTCGCGTTGGTCGTCAGTGGCCGGAAAAGGGTAGACACGTGCACCGTGCACAGAAGGATGTCAGTTTGAGGATTCGGGAATTTTTGGTTGGGGAAGATGTAGGCAGCTCGAAGTAATACTCGTGTTTTTCCAAGGGGGCGACTCGAAGTGGGATAGGTGTTGGAGTTTTCTCGGGGCAGGCTCGAGTATCAGCCGTGTTTGTCTCGTGTTGTTGGCCGTGTGTGTTTTCTAGGCAGTTCTGGGTAATCAAGGATATAATTGCAGTTTAAATTATAAGTAAGTTTTATAAAAAGAAAATAGATTCACAAAGTTAAAAAGGTTTGTCCTTGGAAGAAAGTAAATTAAACATTCAAAAGTGAAACTTGAATTTATTTTCAAATAAAAAAAAATGTCTTAGGTTGTATGTTTAAAAATTTATTATTTTAATTAAATTTTAAAATTCAAATTTGAAGAGTGCTTTGAATTTAATTATTAGATCAAAGACGTAAGTTAAAGTTAAAGTAATGTTTTAATAACAATTTTCAATTTATATTGAAAATAAATTAGTTTCAAACTTGATAAGTTAAAGTGTTTAAATTTGAAAATGATTATCTCCAAGTAAGACTATTATTATGATTTTGTAAACCAAGTTTAATAAATTGTCTTTGATTTAATAAGATTTAAATAATTCAATAATTTATTTACGGAAATAAATAAGGTTAAATTATTTGAATAATCAACTTAAGAATACTTATTTGTTAATAAGTTAAGTTGATTAAGATTTATGGTGTTAACGCTAAAATTTGAACGCCAACACCCCGGTATGTAAAGTGTAGTTGTGAAAGCACCACCCGATGATTTGGGAACAGAGTATAAGCAGAAAACTACAGAAAAAATAGTAAACAACAGCGATTTTATAGTGGTTCGGCTTAATAGATTACCTACGTCCACTTTGAATATCTTTATTAATGAATTCGTTACAGATCGATACAATTCTTCCCAAGTACAATACACTTTGAATTACTAAACACTTTGAACGAATGGCTTAAACTTCAATGTGAGTGAAAGTCTTCAAATCCATGTCGGATGTATGAGATTCCTTCTTGAAGTTGTTAGTAGCATTCTACGTGTCTTGAAAGCCTCGAATGTCGAGTCGGTTTGGAATGTAGCAGAGTATCGGTGCTTGGAAAGAATGAGCAAAAAGTCCCCCTCATGTTGGAGATTGTCACGTATTTATAGGCAAATCTGGATAATAATTTTTCACCCAAGTCCTGAGTCGTGACCGACTCAAGGAGAGTCGTAGGTCGTGCTTGACTCAAGGGGCAAGGGTCAGCAGGCCATGGAGTAGGTGAAGTGGTACTTAGCTTTTCACCCAAGTCCTAACTCGTTCGCGAGTTAAGAAGACGCAGCACTAAAATTTTGGTTCTGTGGTTTTAGGTCGTGTTTGACTTATACTAGGTCGTAAGTCGGTCACGACTCAAATGCAGTCGCTCTCGCCCTCCTTTGTCTTGAGTCAATAGGTCGTTCTGCCTCTAGGTCTTTTAGGTCGTACCCCCTTGAGTCGTGACATATCTTAAGTCGCGGAGGCCGTAAGTCGCAGATTTCTCTGAGACGCGAGTCGTTCATTCTGTCAACTCATTAGGTCGTTTAATCCTTAAGCCGTAAACCGTTCACCTCCTTAAGTCGTAAGTCGCACAATTCTTCAACCCGTGCAACTCCTCAATTGTTGAGTCGGTATCTTGTTGAGTCGTGAAGTACCTTGAGTCGGCCAACGCCTTTAAGGCATTAAGGTTATAACCCGGTGAGTCGCTGTCCCTCCTAAGTCGTTAAGTCGACAACCAGTTGAGTCGTCGTTCATTTTAGGTTGGCAACGAGTTAAGGCTGTTGAGTCGGTAATCATTGTGAGTCGCGAGCCTGGTTTGAGTTGCTTGAGCAGAGGGGTTAACAATTGCCCCTCGAAGTACACGCTTAAACCGTAAGTCGTGTGGTTCGACCTAGTGCATGAGTCGTAAACGACTCAAAGAGGCTCATGACTCATGACTCGTTAGTCCTTTCATCTCCCCCCTGTTTCGCATATAAGCCGTTGAGTCGGTTCTTCCTCCTCACTTTACTGCTTATCTGTTTTATTTTATCTTACCATTAACGATCCTTCATGCTTCCAGAGACGAATCCAAGCTAATCAGATATCAACTCATCTTCAACATTATATCGCGTAAGTGAATTCACCTTCTGTTCAATCCATGATCACCATTGACTCACGAATCTGGACTCCCCATTTTTTGACTCCAATTCATTTCTGTGCCATGTTCCACCACGAACAACGTTTCTGATTGATATGCGACTGCCATTGATCGTATTGTTGTTATCATTCGCGATAACATAGTAGTGCACCAGATTTGCTGCAAACTTAAAGCGATTCGAGTTGGTTTTTGGGTGATTTCTAACCATGTGAGGAGAAGATGATGAGTTACAGTGCCTCGAATTAACTGGTTTGTGATTTTGGAGGAGGTGAGAAGGTCCTTAGCAGGTTAATGGGTTAGAGAGGAGTTAATTGGTTGAGGAGGTGACTTAGAATTCTCACGACTTAGTTGGTTTTTTGGATCTACCGACCTAGGAATGCCTTGCAATCTCATCCGTCCACAACCTAATTTTTGGGTCGTGTTGATTTCCTGGCAATTTAGGACTTAGGTCGTACGAGTGATTCAGCCCTTTAGATCCTTACCACAACTTATTCTTTAGACCGTGAATGTCTCAAGCCATAAGTCGTGAACGACTCAGCACTTAGGCTATTTTCCATTCCGAGTTGTTTCTTGTGGCTTAACCCTTGACCGACTCAAGTAGGAGGAACCTAGGCTTTGAGTCGCGGCCGAGACAGGACTTTGAGAAATTTGCTTTGTTCTGATTTGAGGCTTTTCCCTTCATGCGCATTGCGACTTACAGAACTTAACTTAACTCGCCGCACACCCCTTAGGTCGTGAATGAGTTGTCACTTAAAAGTTTAATCCTAACTTGATTATTTAACTTGTATTACCGGATTGAATTGCCTAAACTTTGAATTGCCCAAACTTTAAATTGTTTGAACTTTGTTGCATTATTCCACAGATCCTGTTAACTCATAAGCTGATTACCTGTTGAAAATAACAACTACAGAAAACCAAGGTGAATATACTGTCATTGACTGCCCACATCAAATGACAGATTAGTTGACAGAAGGCAATTAACTTAAACAGATTGTGTGAATGAAGTGCTTCAATTCAATGAATTCAAGTAAAGTATTAGAGCAATATTGAGACAGTCGATTGAAACCGACCGGTTTGCACCAATACTACACTTGAATCTTTTTTGAAATTAACAAGTCCTGAAGTTTAGTAATCGATCAATTGTCGATTAGTTTAACTTCAGTTATATTTACTTGTCATTATTAGTTTTGCACAACACTTCACACTTTTTAGGAAACGTGCACCTTCACATTTGAATATCCAGTTGCTTGTGTAGAATGACTTCTCAGGAAGAAGATACAACAGTTCAGGCTGGAGAGGCAACTGTTATTCCGGCTTCACTAGTCAATCCTCCCGAAAGAGCCCCTACCACGCTATCATACAAAGTTTTTCGCCAGTTGTGCAATCAGTTTGGCATTGCTGAATCAGATGCCATTCTCCCCGAGAGAAGTAACACTGCTGACATAGCACCCCCTGGCTTTGTGACAGTTAACCGACAAATGTGTCTGAGCGGGGCCATCCCTCCTTTCAACAACTTTCTCCAGCATCTTCTTCGTCAACTGGCCATCACTCCATCCCAGCTACATCCCAACGGTTATGCCATTCTAATGGGGTTGGGTGTGCTATTTAGGAGAACGCTTGATCGACTTCCGAGCTTTGATGAAATCTGTTACTTATGTTCCTTTACCCGGACCAAAGATCATCCTTCTATTACTGTCGTGAGAAGTGCTCAAAATCGTAGATTGATCATCGGCCTTCCTGACGGCGCTCATGGGTTCTTGACTCAATTTTTCTATGTTCGTTGCCCCCCGGGGTTTTATGCTGTATGGAGGGAAGGAAGTAAGATTAACCATTCTTACTACGCTCGTTATCCAACTTTGCGAGACTGAATTGTTAAGTGTTAACTCCGCTTCTTTTTTATTTTCAGCGCTTCCTCCCCTATCCAGAGATCCAGGCCATAAGCAAGTTTTTGAGAAACTGAGTGCCGTGGCCGCGGAAGAAAGAAGTGCAAAATTCTTGTTGAGGGATGAATTTCTGCACCAACACGGGCTTTTGCATACCTCTCGCTCTACACACTCCCACGAAGTTCCAGACTCTCCGGCTCGAGCGTCGGATGCCCCCGTTACTATTGATACATCCATAACGAAAGAATCTTCTTCTGAGGCTTCTCTAGTGAAGTGCTCCACTTATGTTGATGTTGCGGGGGCATCTGGCAAACTTGCCCCGGTCACCGAAGAAGAAGAGCCTCGGGATTCTCCTCCGCATTCAAAGAAGTCTGGTGACGAAGAAGTCGAGAAAACCAGCCCTGTTAAGCAGAGCAGGGACGACACTTTCGAAGGACTGAGTGACCTCTTTGCCACCTCGCAAGAGATCTTTCAAGATGATCCTATTACTACCGGGGTTTCTTCTTCAGTAGTCGAGGCGACTTCTGTTCTGCAACAGACTCCGTCAACTCAAGAGTTGACGTTAACTTCTACTCCCACAACTACTCCACAATTAAAGAGTGGTTCGTAGTTCGATGCGCGTAGTTTGCACATTACACTCACTTAGAATCTTTCGGCACTTTTATGCTCCTGACTTTTTGTACTTTGAAGAATTCTAAAATTTAGCTCTTTTTATTTCAGATCTTCCGATGGGACGCAGCGGATCCTACTATGATGACTTCCAGCGCTACGGGAGGCGAAGCCAATATGATTATAGGCGTTACCTCCCCTCTTACAGAGAATCCGATGAAGAAAGAGCCGCCCGAAAGGCTAAAGAGAAGAGGGCTCAAGAGGAGCATTATGAAAGAAGAGAGAGGGAGGAGCGCCACGATTCTTCGCAGAGAGGCGACGATTCTCATAAAAGAAAATCTCATGATGACCGAGGAAAAAGTCATATGGTTGAAGATTCGAGCAAGCGAGCCCGACATGGTGAGAAGCACACCTCTACAACTCCTGAAAAGGTTACAACCCCCGCCTCGCTTGACATTCCTTCCGGCTCTCCCGCTCTCGGGAAGACAGACATCCAAACAATAATTAGCAGGCCCAAATTCCAAGTCGGACCGGGCCCGGCCACTTTGCAAAGTCGGTTTCCACAATGGTGTCTGAAGGGAGTAAGGTTTGACCTTGACTTGGTCCCCATTGACAAGTCTGCCATGTTACGAAACCTTGATGCCGTCAGGCTTGATATTGAGAGGATGTCGAACTGGCAAAAACTTGTTGACGAGCTCCAAAGGGTTAATCGTGCAAACATAGAGGCCATGCTCACTATGGAAAATGATAAAGCTGAATGGCAAAAGGCTCTTGAGCAACATGACACTGAAACGAGGAGCATTGCTTCTTACAATGAAGAGCTTGAAGCAAAAGTTGAGGAACTGAAACAAGAGCTTGTCGCTTCCTCTACTTCCTATTCTCAAAAAGAAGAAGTGCTTCTAAAACAAGTGAGAGACGCTCATGCCAGCCAAAGAGATGCCGAAGACAGGCTTGAAGTGCAGAAAAGAATTAGTGAGGGCTATGTTGCTGATATTGAAGAGCTTCGGAAGAAAAACAGCTCCCAAGAGGCGGAGATTCAAATGCTTAAGCTTCAACTTTCCAAAGCTGAAAGGGAACGTGATGAGGCCGTTGCCGGCAAAATTGCAGCTGAAGAATCTCACGAGGCAACGAGGACCAACATTAGCTCAACATTATTTGATTTCTACCTGCATAGCATCTTGGGGCGCGGTAGCCTCGCCTTTCTAGGCCCCAAGTATGAAATTACTCTGGCTGAAGTTTGGGTGGCCGCACTCGATATGCTTGGTGGTAATGGCGCTGGCTATGCTGAGTCAGCTCTTGAGGAGCATTATCTTGATGATGATGCTCGTATCGCTCTCGCCAGGGGAAGAGAACAGCTTGCAAAATTAAGGGCCGAAACAGCGGCAGGAGAATATTCAGGAAAAATTATCTCAACTGCTCCGATTCAACCTTCTCCTTCAGCCGAAATTGATATCATCGGTTCCAGTTTCCACTCCCCATCTCCTACCAAAGTTACCACCGAAGCCAAAACTACACGAGCCGTAGTCGAACCACAAGAGAGTGTTGAAGCTGTAGACTACGAAATTGATGTGATCCCACCAACTTCTCCAGGTAACCCTAATAGTGCTCAGGGGGACAACTTGCTAGTTTCTTACGGATTTTGCGAGCTTCTTGATTATCTCTTGAATCTCGACGAGCCATTGTCTCCTCTTTTTGCGGGAAATACTGACACTTTTATCTTTTCCTTTGTAAAGAAAGCGCCGAGCGCCACTCAAACTTCTCCACCTCTAGTTACTGTTTCTCTGCCTCCCCCAATCACTCCTACCCCTCATCTGGGATCACAGGAAGAAACAATAGGTGCCCTTCGGGGCTTAGATGACCCAGCTGCTTCGCAAGAGCAAAAAAACGAAGGACTTGAGGGAGGTGAGATATCTCCGGAGCGGACTCCTTCTGATGACATAACTTTGTCTAAACTTGTTACTCCCGGAAGTGAATCTTCTTCAAAGAGGAGAAAGAAGCGCATAACATCAAAAAGGAGAAGGAAGAGCATCATTGCTATTGAAGAGGAACCGGAAGTTGAACCAGTTGCACCTCCCTCTCCTTCTTCCCTCATGCCTGTAGATCGGCCCCAAAAGCTAACCATCCGGCCGGGTGAAGGGTCCAAAGGTGGCAAGAAGAAATGAAGCTTCCAGTTTTTAGCTTCTTTTTCTTCTTCTTTTTTATCTCGAAACTTGTATCTGTAAGAAATTGTAATAGAATTGAATAAAATGATCCTTCTTTTGTACAAACTCTTGTTTGAATTTGCGAATGCATTTTTATTTTTTATTTTTGTACAAGTTTCTTTACACGATATTGCATTGAGCTTGTGGTATACTGTTCGAGCGTAATTTTACCGATGTAGTTATACCATGTTGCCCCTATACCATAAGCTCGTTGCAATATTTTGAGGGGACTTGTATTTTTATTTTCCAAAGAATAATTATTCCATGCTTGGAGGAATATTATTTCGTTAAAAATCAGAGTACAACTCCCTCCAAGTAAATTTTACACTTCATCCTTCGAAGATATCACCTTTTCTTTTGTGCATATACACATTACCAAATGAATTCTTCTATGTGGTAAAGCGGGCCTCTGAAGGATACTATAACTTCTTTTTGAGGAAGAGTACTTTCCAGAATGGGTGAATCATTCTTCCTTTGGAAGTTAAAGTGTGCCTCTGATGAGGGCTTCTTTTTTGTTACGCCACAGTAAAGGGCTTTTAGATTTTTGTTTCTTTGAAAAGTTGCACCTCTGAAGAAGGCTTTTTCACGTTTCAACACTTGGAAGTTTTATTTCAATCTCGATGAAACGTGTGCCTCCGAAGAGGTCTTTCTGCTTGATTGTGCCTCCGGGAGGAGGTCTTTTCATTTCTGCCTCCGGGAAGAGGTCTTTTATTTTTGTATTTCAGCTTTGGTGAAGTGAAGCTCCGAAGAGCGGCTGTTGCACTTTAACTCTTGGTGAAATGTTCCTCCGAAGAGGGCTTTTTGGTTTCCGCCCCATGAGAGAGGCTTTTATTTTTCCCTGTTCGTTGGGAAGCGGGCCTCCGAAGTGGGTTTTTCACATTTCATTTTACGGGAGTGTATCGACCGATGATGAAATGTGTGCCTCTGAGCTGGGTTACTGCCTAGAAGTTTGGAGTTTCTTTCTCTCGGTTGGACGGATTGACGGGAGCGTATCGACCGATCATTCCGCAACTTTGTATCGAGAAAGATCTCTCTTTTTCTGGTTGGACCCGCTCGAGGTCTTTGATTTGGACTCTGAAGAGTAGCTTGGACTCTGAAGAGTAGCGTTGGGTCTCCGAAAAGAAGCACTGGACTCTAAAGAGTAGCGTTGGACTCTGAAGAGTAGCGTTGGACTCTGAAGAGTAGCGTTGGACTCCGAAGAGTAGTGTTGGACTCCAAAGTAGCGTTGGACTCCGAAGGGTAGCGTTGGACTCCGAAGGGTAGCGTTGGACTCCGAAGGGTAGCGTTGGACTCCGAAGGGTAGCGTTGGACTCCGAAGGGTAGCGTTGGACTCCGAAGGGTAGCGTTGGACTCCGAAGCGTAGCGTTGGACTCCAAAGCGTAGCGTTGGACTCCAAAGAGTAGCGTTGGACTCCAAAGAGTAGCGTTGGACTCTGAAGAGTAGCGTTGGACTCCGAAGAGTAGCGTTGGACTCCGAAGAGTAGTGTTGGACTCCGAAGAGTAGCGTTGGACTCTGAAGAGTAGCGTTGGACTCCTAAGAGTAGCGTTGGACTCCAAAGAGTAGCGTTGGACTCCTAAGAGTAGCGTTGGACTCCAAAGAGTAGCGTTGGCACTTGTGTTTTTTATTTCCTGCGCTTTTTAGCAATCCCTCACCATAACATCAAGCACATGTCCCATTCTTTTCATTTGTTCTTTGCTAGAGAAAGGTGCCTTGTTACTGAGTGGGTCCATGGGGCAGAAGCATGTTGCTCCACCAGATGTTCGTTTACACAAACGATCGTGGTCGGTTAGCAAAGGCTCAAAATCTCCCTATTAGGAAGGTGCCCTCTTTGTTGGAATCCTCAAAGTTTACAAATTGCACTCCTTTCGAAATACTTGAATTCGGAACATTTGTCACTTGTCATTTGTTTACTCTGTAATTTGTAGGGATCACTTCGCTCTGTGATATGTTGGATGAGCAAGCTTTATCCTGATAGCCTGCAATACTAAATCGATATTTTTTAGTAACATTTTCATATCAAAATGATACGGGCATTTCAATGGTATTAAAGAATACAAGGTTTATAATTGCTCATTATTGATTCACATCAAATTCACAGTGGTTAACAGCACAGGAGTTATACTTCCATGATCATTTTACAAAGTTAAGCAATGCTATTAAGTAAAATATGGATGTAAATGAATGCTATTCCACGATTTTGTGATTCATATGTTAGTCAATGACCAGCTTCTCGGATTCCTGCTCTGTAGTTCTGTTGCCTGAGCTGGATCGATAAGCAAGACATGGCTGCCCCTGAGTGGACGAGGTTGGGTCAATTCCGTCTTTCTTCGCATACTGTTGAAGTTTATTCTGTTTCAGCAATTCTTCAATCACATTCCTTAACTGGCGACATTGATTAGTATCGTGACCGGGTTGGTTGTGAAATTGACAGAATTTCCCATTTTGCACTTCACCTCTCCCCATTTCAGGTGGTTTAGGGTATTTGACAACGTCTTTTGTTGCCAAGAAGATCTTTTCCGGTGTATCGGTTAAGGGGGTGAAATTTGAAGGGTTAAAACGTCGAGGTTTTTTCTTATCTCCCTGCCATTCCCTTTCATCACTCTCCCTTTTCTGGTTTCTAGATCCTTTCTTGTTAGTGATGTCACCGTTATTCTTGATTTTGGCTACCACTGCTTTTACTGGCATCGAGAGGCTTTCTAGGCGTATGAATTCGTCGGCCTTTTTATAAAACTTTTCGAGTGAGTTTGGTTCCTTCATTTTGAGCCACATCCCAAATTCACTCGACTTGTCAATGGCCCGGACTAAGTATGTTAAGATCATTCGGGGTTCCGCGTTGTCCACCTCGGCTAAAGCTATATTAAAACGGTTCAAAAAAGACTTGATGGGTTCTCCGGGTGCTTGTTCTAGGCTAGACAATGACATTATATCTTTTGCCTTTGACGCATACAATCTGAATTGTTCTTTAAATTTCCAGGTTAAATCGGAGAATTGATCTATGGATCGAACCGGTAGCTTGGTGAACCAAAGCAAAGCCACCCCTTCTAAATATACTGGAAAATACCGACATTTAATCTCATCCTATGCTCGTGCCCCGGTCATATGCCAATCGTATCTGTATAGAAATTGGTTAGGGTCACTTGTCCCTCGATAAGCCGGGATAGTAGGAGGTACAAATTTCCTAGGAAATTCCGCCTTTAAAACCCTTTCAGTGAACGGAGTTTTGCTCGGAGCGAATCCCCAATCGCTTTCATCCTCATGCCTCCGCATGCTTTCTCTCACGATTGAACGAACCATTCCTGATAGATACTCCTCATCGTTTCGAGACTTTGCCTGTAAGAAGTTAGCTGCCTTTTCGAAAGTTTGAAAGGTTGGTTGTGGCCTTGACCCTTCAGCTTGGGAAGGTGCCCCTGCAGCGATGTTGTCTGGTCTTTGAGGAATATCTTTCCCTTGGGGGTCATTGGCATCTTCAGCATGGATTGTTTCATTATCCTGTCGTTGGTGATTTGCCTCAAGCAGGGCGTTTAACCTATCCATAATCAAGGCATTCTAGGCATTCTGGGCCTCTAATTGTGCATTTTGAGCATTTAAGTTGATTCAATCCCAAAACCACAGCGTCTAATTCTGCCCGTGTAACTCCCACAGTTGGAGTTGTCTGACTCAGAGGAGGAGAAGTGGCGATGTTCTCTTGAAAATCTTCAGATCTGACAGATCTACGTTTCCTTCCGGGAGCCATAATTTCTGTTAAACTTCTGGTCCTAACGGAGATTCTTTCCTCACAGTTCGGTGAAGCAATGATGTCAATATTCCCTGAGTTCAATTCTCAGTGAAAGCACCAAAAATGTTAACGCTAAAATTTGAACGCCAACACCCCGGTGTGTAAAGTGTAGTTGTGAAAGCACCACCCGATGATTCGGGAACAGAGTATAAGCAGAAAACTGCAGAAAAAATAGTAAACAACAGCGATTTTATAGTGGTTCGGCTTAATAGTTTGCCTACGTCCACTTTGAATATCTTTATTAATGAATTCGTTACAGATCGATACAATTCTTCCCAAGTACAATACACTTTGAATTACTAAACACTTTGAACGAATGGCTTAAACTTCAATGTGAGTGAAAGTCTTCAAATCCATGTCGGATGTATGAGATTCCTTCTTGAAGTTGTTAGTAGCGTTCTACGTGTCTTGAAAGCCTCGAATGTCGAGTCAGTTTGGAATGTAGCAGAGTATCGGTGCTTGGAAATAATGAGCAAAAAGTCCCCCTCATGTTGGAGATTGTCACGTATTTATAGGCAAATCTGGATAATAATTTTTCACCTAAGTCCTGAGTCGTGACCGACTCAAGGAGAGTCGTAGCTCGTGCTCGACTCAAGGGTCAGCAGGCCATGGAGTAGGTGAAGTGGTACTTAGCTTTTCACCCAAGTCTTAACTCGTTCGCGAGTTAAGAAGACGCAACACTAAAATTTTGGTTCTGTGGTTTTAGGTCGTGTTCGACTGATACTAGGTCGTAAGTCGGTCACGACTCAAATGCAGCCGCTCTCGCCCTCCTTTGTCTTGAGTCAATAGGTCGTTCTGCCTCTAGGTCTTTTAGGTCGTACCCCCTTGAGTCGTGACATATCTTAAGTCGCGGAGGCCGTAAGTCGCAGATTTCTCTGAGTCGCGAGTCGTTCATTCTGTCAACTCATTAAGTCGTTTAATCCTTAAGCCGTAAACCGTTCACCTCCTTAAGTCGTAAGTCGCACAATTCTTCAACCCGTGCAACTCCTCAATTGTTGAGTCGGTATCTTGTTAAGTCGTGAAGTACCTTGAGTCGGCCAACGCCTTTAAGGCATTAAGGTTATAACCCGGTGAGTCGCTGTCACTCCTAAGTCATTAAGTCGGCAACCAGTTGAGTCGTCGTTCATTTTAGGTTGGCAACGAGTTAAGGCTGTTGAGTCGGTAATCATTGTGAGTCGCGAGCCTGGTTTGAGTCGCTTGAGCAGAGGGGTTAACATATGGTTTTCTTAATTTATTAAAGACTTTCTTCAAATAATAGAAGTTAATTAATTAATTGTTTAATTAATTTTAAATAATTAGTTAATTATTTATTTATTTTAAATAATCACTTAATTATGGTTAATTAAGTAGTTAATGGTTAATTTTTGAATATAATTAGAATAGTAATTACTTATGAAAGTAATTAAAGTGGAAGTGATTAAAGGGTAATCACTTAATGTTATCAATTAAGAACTGATTAATATAATTGTTTTTTTTGAAGTTAATTAATTATGAAATATTTAATTAATTAAGAATTGTTTAATAATGTAATTAATTATTTGTTAAGTAATTAATTAAGAAAGTAATTAAGATTCATTAAAGGAAGTAACTAGAGATAATTACTTATGTAAGTAATTAAGAGTTAATTACTTAATTTATCTTAGATAATTAATATGATTAATTAATAAATGGGATTAAATTCAAGATTAATTACCAAGTGTAATTAATTAAAATTGTAATTAATTAATAAAGTAATTAATTAAGGATCAATTGTTAATTTAAATTGATTATTTATTACTTAATGAAGTAATTAAAGACTAATTAATTTGATTAATTGATCAAGGATTAATATAATTAATATGGAAATAATTAATTAAGAAGTTAATTAATTAAGATAAGTAATTACAAATTGTTAATTACTGTTTATGGTTAATAAGATGATTAATTACAAGTTAATTATTTAATTAATTAAAGGATTATTAATTAATAAAGATTATTAATTAATATAATTAATGTAAGTAATTAATTAAAGTAATTAATTAAAATGTGATTAATTAATTGTAATTAATTCAGGATTAGTGTAGTTAATTGTAGTTAATTAATTAATGAAGGATCGTTAATTATTGCAATTAATGATAGTAATTAAAAGTTAATTACTGAATATGGTTAAGGATAATTACTTGAATGTAATTAAATATAATTAATCTAGGAAGATTAATTAAAAAGAAATCATTAAGAGATGATAATGAATTTGATTTGTAATAAATCAATGAAGCAGGAGTTAGGATAATCCAAGTGATTGAAGGATTGTAATTAATTTAATTAGAGATTAATTAAATTTATTAAGAGTTAATCAATTATGCTATGGGTGATTGATTAATATTGAATGGTTGGTATTGAGTGATTGATGTTGAATGATATTGGATGATTGATATTGGGTGATTGGCTGATACTGGATGATTTGAATATCTATGTTATGTTATGCTGCATTGTGAGATGAATATTTGTTATGAATTATCTGATATGATAATGTGATCCACCTATCTGTTTATATATCATCCTGAATTAAGTTAAACTGTTTAAATCCCTTAAGTACAACTTGGACATTAAAATGGCGTTTGGTTTCGGTAAGACCGGGATCGGGTTTCCATATTTGGATATCCGAAAACCACATCGATTCCAATTAAACGTTAGGTCGTTAATCCAAGTGGAGCAAGTGAAGACTCGAGGTGTAAGGGCTATACGTCAGTACAACTCTGTGGGTGATTCCGTAATAAGTTTGACGGAATAGTACTTATAGGTTCGAGATGGTGAATTAGAGTGCATGGGCTATGGTCGTTGACTCTGAGGGTGATTCCAAAATGAGTGCAACGAGATAGTGCCTTCGGTTTCGTTCGAACCCGGAACGAACTTGTATTAATTGAATGCTTTCAGCACATTGTCAGGTGGACGATGAGCATTCTAAGATAGATATGTTCTATAAAGGTAATCGCAGCCTCAAGCCTCATCAATCGGGAATGGCTAAAACAAGGGAGGTGCAGCAAGGCTTCGTGGTTAGCTTCCACTTGAGAGCAAGATTTACCCCTGTCTGGAGGTCGCTTTTTATTCGGCTGTGTGGGGAGGTTGAATTCCGGACAACCGCCGGGGTTGTCTTGTTCGGGACTGTTCAGTAAGGAATGGTCCCGGCCTTGTGTTGCAGGGGAGTGGGAGTACTCCTCGGTACGGTGATCTAGGCCACGTACTGTGACGGACGGTACCCCAGTAGCCCTGCCATTGATGGAAACCCATTTTCCCTACGAGACCCTACGGTTTTGATTGTATTACACACTTTTGTGGCTAGTAGCTGTAATTTAGTCATGTAACAATTTCGGCTATTTCTTATTTACTTGAAAACCCTAGACACTATTATAATATCACTGGATTTCCTATAATATCAAATGATTTTGGTTAGTGTAAGGTAAAAACTTTTCCATGTTTATATGTGGGAAGTCTTACGTGATACCTTTTCTTTTCAAAGGATTTTCTAAAGTTAAGCAATTTTAAACCGTTTACTCACACCAGACCCCTGTCTGACCCGAGTGTTTATTTTCTGTTTTATTAAACTATTGGGTACTCATAATATGTATGAGTAGTCAAGTGATTCAGGTTTGCTTGACGAATTTTGGAGGAGATATGGAGTGGGAGGCTTCGACGTGTAGATATATATTGATTCCGCTGTGTGTTTGGTATCTGTTTCTTCTGTTGTACTTGAGTTGTATGAATTAGACAGATGTTTATAACTGTCTAATGTGTGTTGTAAGATGTGTACTCTGATGTATTATGATACTATGTATTAATTTATTTGACATATTATATTTTATTCGTTCCGCTGTGAGTTCTCTGATGTTGTTGTCTTTCTTCTTTCTCTTTCTTTTTTACTTCTATCCCTTTCTTTCTTCATTAGTGATGCGATTTCCTGGAGATAGGAAGTCGGGTCGCTACAGGGACTGTCCAGTAAGGGATTGTTCCGGCCTTGTGTTGCAAGGGAGTGGGAGTACTCCTAGGTACGTTGATCTAGGCCACGTACTGTGACAGGCGGTACCCCAGTAGCCCTGCCATTGATGGAAACCCATTTTTCCTACGAGACCCTACGGTTTTGATTGTATTACCCACTTTTGTGGCTAGTAGCTGGAATTTAATAGATGTAACAATTTCGGCTATTTCTTATTTACTTGAAAATCATAGACACTATTATAATATCACTGGATTTCCTATCAAATGTTTTGGTTAGCGTAAGGTAAAAACTTTTCCATGTTTATGTGTGGGAAGTCTTACGTGATACCTTTTCTTTTCAAAGGTTTTCTAAAGTTAAGCAATTTTAACCCGTTTACTCACACCAGACCCCTGTCTGACCCGAGTGTTTATTTTCTGTTTTATTAAACTCTTGGGTACTCATATTATGTATGAGTAGTCAAGTGGATTAGGTTAGCTTGACGAATTCTGAAGGAGATATGAAGCAGGAGGCTTCGTCGAGTAGTTATATATTGGTTCCGCTGTGTTTGTTTGTACCTGTATCTGTTGTTCTTGAGTTGTATAGTTAGACAGAAGTTTATAACTGTCTATTATCTGTTGTTTTAAGTTGAATACTCTGATGTATTGAGATACTATGTAATATTTTATGAGATATATTATATTTTATCCGTTCCGCTGTGAGTTCTCTGATGTTGTTTGTGTTCTTCTTTCTCTTTCTTTTCTTCTTCTATCCCTTTCTTTCTTCAAGATGATGCGTTTTCCTGGTGATAGGAAGTCGGGTCGTCGCACTTGGTATCAGAGCATTAGGTTGAGTGAATACCTAGGCTCTGTAGTGGTGTCTTTCTTGAGAGAGCGTACTTGTAATTTATATATATATATATATATATATATATATATATATATATATATATATGTCTACCTGATCTGTTGGGTCATCTGTTTGGATTTTCCAACATAAGTTTTAGAGGTAGATGGAGTAGTGGTGTGTGTGTAACACGACTACCACTGATGGAAGAGGGTCCATATGTTTGAGGTTGGAAGTATTTGTCGAGACTATAGACCTATTACCGTCTTGAGTAAGATTTGTAGTTTGAAGTGAGGATTTCTCTGATATCCGAAGGAAATCTTTTGAAGATTCGGAGTTTATCTTTGAAGTGTAAGTTTGAATTTAGCTCGGGTAAGCGAATTTTTCTTGAGTTTGAATTTGATGGAAGTGCAGAAATAAGTGATGATATCCTGATAACTGCGTGATGAGATGCAGTATCCTTAGATATTTTCTGAAGATGTTTTCTTTTGAAGCAGTTTTAGATGTGGTTGAGGAGCAGTCTTTATCTGCCGTAGGGATGATTCATCTGTGTAGAAGTTGTTTGGATCTTCAACAAGGAGGTTGGCTATTTTGGGATATGAGACTAAGGTCTATAAGTTATTTGCTTTGGCATGGTCTCATCTATCATTTCCTAAGAAAAGCGAGATATGGATACCTGGCTTGGATTTGGAGCTCGAGTTTCTTTTGGAATGTCTTCCATCTCGGAGGTCCGTTGTGTGGTTTGTTGATGAGAGGCCTTTGAATTTGAAGTCTTTGGTTAGCTGTAGTAGCAGTTCCATCTCGAAGTGTTCGGTGTGTCGACGAGGAGGTCTTTTGGCTTCGCAGTATCATCGAGGTAGAGTTTGGAAGCAGCAATGTTTGTTGTTTCTCTGGTGGTTTAGAAATCTTTGTAGTTCTCTTTCAGCAGTCCGGGCTGAAGGTGGAAATGTTTTCTTGAAAGGTTAACCTTTGTTTGGAAAAGCTTTAAGCCGTTCTAAATGGGTAAAGAGGGACAGTTTTATTTGGAATCCGAACTAGGTAGGATCGCAAAAGTGACTTGCGATTAATTTGGGAATTTTTCGTAGGCTATCTTTTGTTTGAGGCTGAGGATTCTCATGGGGAATAGGAGTTACTGATGTAATCAGGAGTTTGTCTGCATCTGGAGTTGAGTTCCATTTTGTTTTGGTTCTAAAAGTAATTTTGGTAGTTAGCCTGATAGTTGGGTGGTTCTTGGAGAAAGGAGAGTTGGAGTAGCAGCTCAGAATTATTTTTGGGATTTGGATTGGTCTGTTCTAGCTTTTGGAATAGGATTCTGTTTTGAGGTTGTGTGACCAAGTCAGATGAGTCACTCAAATTTTGATGGATTTGATGAACAAAGTTTCCCAGATATATTGGATAAGTTTGTATTCGTGTTCATCAACAGTACTCTCATCTATTTCTGAATCAGAGTTGTGCAGCGGAAGCAAGGTAGCTGCTGTGCAAGGAAGGAAGTAAGTTATGTTTGCTATTGTTTGAGTAGTAGAGCTTGAGTTTTGGATTTCGATGAATTTTGGAAGACTTTTCTGTTGAATAGGATCCATTGACTGCTTTGCTTTGGTCAAGTTGTTTCTGGAAGTATCAGCATATGTTGAGCTGATCAGAAGAGATTGGCAGCCTTGGATTGTCTGTTGAGTTATGCAGATATGAGATAAGGAGTTTGGTATTTGAAGTTGGAGACTTCAGT
Organism: Allium cepa; assembly: GCA_030765085.1. Lineage (NCBI taxonomy): Eukaryota > Viridiplantae > Streptophyta > Magnoliopsida > Asparagales > Amaryllidaceae > Allium > Allium cepa. The sequence continues at coordinate 746,563,850 of CM060931.1, read as the reverse complement.
GTTGTTAGAATTCTCTGGTTAAGAGAACAAATATTGGATAAGAGTGGTTGGTTAGTGCCGAGGCATTTGAGGATTTCTTATCTGTGTTCTGATAGGATAAGATCTGCTGTCTTTAAGATTGAATTGCCAGTTTGGATAGCTATAATTCATTGTGTATCACGTATCTCTGAGGGAATGCATGTATGATTCATCGATTGGTTGTTGAATCTGTAGTTCAGTTGGATTTAGAAGTTGAGCTGGACTTAGGTATAGTTTGATGTTCAATTCAGATTGAAGGATCAAGAGATGAGTGGAGCTCTGGATTTTGGTTGTGTAGTTAGTTTGCTGGCTTTTGTTGAGTGAGTCTCCCGGTGATTTATACTTGGGGAAACTCAAGATAGTATTAGAGTTTTATTCTGATTTGTGTCAGAATAATTAGTTAAGTTTGTTTGTTTATGAGATTACTATAGATGTTAGTAACTGGTTGTTAGGAATGCTTTGCTAATTTAAATTAAAATCTGTACTTGATTATTAAATTACCTTTGCTTTTAAATTTCGAGGACGAAATTCTTTTTAGGGGGGAGAATGGTAACGACCCAGAATTTTGGGCAATAACAATTTGATAATCTGTGTTCATGATTTATCTGGTTTGATAATTTTCTTTATAATTTTAATTTAAAACTGATAAATTTATTCTTTTTATGGTTAATAAATATTTAATCTGATAATTGTAATTGATATCTTTTTAGCAATTTAAAATGGATAAGTTTTACTTTCCAAAGCTAATCAAATTTTATTCTGTTTATAATATATACATTTGATATATATTATGAATAGGAGATTTTGTTTTAAATAAAGTTAAATTTTCAAATTGTAATATATATATATATATGTATATGTTATAATTTGAGTTGTTTTGAAATTTAATTCGATCTATTGATATTTGTGAATAGTAATTTAAAGCTTTGTTTTAAAATTGTTATTTTTCAAAAGTTAATTTAGATTAATTCATTTGTTTTTAAAATATAAGATAATGGTTTATTTTAATATGATGGTTTATAAAAAGGATTTAAATAAAGTGTTGTTTTGTTTTCTTTTAAAATGCTTATTATGAAATGGTTATAAATATATAAAGTTATAAATAAAATCTTTTTAAAATAATCTCTAAAATAATTTGTAAACATAAGTAGTATGTAAATAAATTACAAAATTCACATTCACATAAATATAAAATATAATTATCTTTGTAATAAGGTTTTTAATACAATTATGCAAGAGTTTAACACATGTAAAGCTATTAAAAAAACTAAATGACATTTGTGCAAATTTATAACAAGTGGCAAGATATTAATTTTAATTTTTAATAAATTTTTTAGAAGAAACTAGTTTCCTCACAAACACCTTTCCCTTCCTCTTCAAATTCTTATTTTCTATCTTCAGCTGAACATTTATGGCAAAACAAAAATCTTTTTCCAAAACCTGACATTAAAACCAAAAATAAAGAGTAGATCTGAAATCAAATTCAACCTGCAAATTTAAAATGGAGTTTAACCTGCATTTCTGTAGAGAGTTCAACAACTTGCATAAGAATCAAGTTCAACTTCAATTCAACAGCAAGTTAAAGGTCTGTTCAACTTATTAAACAATCAAACTAAAGCATGCAAAGGGATTTTCAAAAGCCTAGAAAGTTCAAATCTGCACTGCTCTGCTTAATTAGGTGAGTAAATCCTATTTTAAAAACAAGTTTTGATTTAATCTTTGATTGAATGTTGCATGCCAATGTATTTGATTTAGATGATGCATATTTGTTTTCCTGCAAGTAAGATTATGAAATAAAAAAATATATATACAGTGAATGTCAGCATATGAATCCTGTGTTATACAGGTTTGTGTTTTTTTTTAAATCAATAACTTGATTTTGAATACGATTTGGACTGTGATTTGTAAATGAAAGTTGTTTGTAATCAAGTGATTGATCATCTAAAAATAGTTATAGAATTTTAAAATGAATGATTTGCTCCAAAATTTCAAAATACAGTGAAAAACCAAATTTGGGCAAAATTTTATGATTTCAATTTTTAGTTTTGAATTTATAATCGAATTACATTTGGAAAAATATGATTTTTAGAGTTTGTATGATAATTTTTAATTAAGAAATTATGTTGAAATTGGTGTTTATATGAAATTGGGGATTTTGTGAATTGTTGATTATCTGTGCATTAATTCGATTTGATTTTTGAATGGTAGCTTGCTTGTAAGTTGTAGATTTTAGGAAAAATGCATAAGAATTTTTCAGTTGAGTAATTTGTTTGGGATTGTAGTAACTAGGGTTTAGGATATTCTTTCCGTTCCGCCTGAATATTGGAGTTTTGCATCATGAACTTTCGTCTAGAAATTATCGCGATGGTGCAGAAACGAAGATCGAGTCGTGATGCTTTGACGGTGAGGACGGTAGAAGTTGGTCGACGTCAGGGTGATGGTCGTGGAGGGGTTTTGGGTCGAGATGTCCTGCAGATTTTCGAGTTGTAGGTCAATTTGTGATTAGTGTAGTTTGTGGTCGATCTGGGTATACGACTGAGTTCGTGGGTGGATGGGTGATCATCGTCGATAGTCGCGACGACGTATCTTGGCCGGAGTTGATCGGACATGTGCACGGGGTGGGTGTGTGCACTGGGGAAGTTGTGTTTTCGAGAAGACGTACTGATCTCGGGTTGCTCTCGCGTTTTTCCCATGGTCGACTCGAAGTTGTGACTTTGGTTTTTACTTCAGGGCTCGCTCGTGAGTTTTGGGCTTCGTACTCGAGTTTTCTTTTGGTCGCATGCTTTTTGATAGTACTGTTTGATGTTAAGTACTGTAATGAATTAGTTTGTTGTTGGGATCAAGCTGTGTAAATTTTGGTTGCATTGAAAACTTGATTTTGGTGAGATCAAGCATTTATCTATAAACATGTTTTATAAAGGAACCAAAATACAAAGTTAAAACTTGTTATTTAAAAGAAATTGTTAATCAAACTTTAAAAGTATAAATTGAATTTATTTTAAAATTTAAATTTGTGTAAAACGATTTCTTTTTGAAGTAATTTAATTTAATTTAATATAATATAATTTAATTTTTAATGTTATGTTTAAAGAAGAATGTTTTGGATTCAAATATCGAATCAAATTTAAAGAAAATTTTAAAGTAATGTTTTGAAAACTTAAGTTTTAAAAATTATTGGAAGTGAATAAGTTTGAATTTGATAATTTAGGTGTTTTAAATTTTAGAATTGGATTTCTAAATTCCCTACTTCCAAATAAGGTTATTGTTATAATTTTGAAATCCAAATAGAATAATTTGATTTTAAGTTATTAAAATTTGATGAATTCAAATAATTCAATTATGAAGATATATAGGGTCAATTTATCTTTGTTATTAACTTGGGAATACTTGATTTAATATGTTTTGTAATTAAGTAAAGAATTAATTAAGATTTCTTAATAAATTGAGGATTTTTAAATATAAGATGTTAATTAATTAATTGTTTAATTAATTTTAAATAATTAGTTAATTATTTAATTAATTTTAAAAAAATTACATAATTATGAATTAATTAAGTATAATTACTTAACAAAGTAATTAATGATTAATTGTGAATGTAATTAAGGAAGTTAATTACTTATGGAAGTAATTAATGATAATTACTCATGGGAGTAATTAAGTTGAAGTGATTATGGGGTAATCACTTGTTGTTATCAATTAAAGAATTGATTAATTTAATTGTTTTAAAGTTAATTAATTATGAAGTGATAAATTAATTAAAGAATTATTTAATGATGGAATTAATTATTTGTTAAGTAATTAATTAGGAGATTAATTAAGATTTCTTAATGAAAGTAATTAGAGATAATTACTTATTAAGAGTTAATTACTTAATTATTGTAGTTAATTAATTAATGTGATTAATTAATTAATAAATGAGATTAATTTAAGATTAATCACTAAGGGTAATTAATTAAATTGTAATTAATTAATAAAGTAATTAATTAAGGATTTATTTATTAATGTAATTATTTAATAATTACTTAATGAAGTAATTAAAGATTAATTAATTAGAATAATTAATCAAAGATTTATATTGTAACGTTTCAAATTTTGCCCGCTCGAAAATCGACATCCATACTTCAAATCGTATTCGAATGCCATAGATTCGACTGTTCAAATCCGATTCGCCGGAGCTTATAACAATCATTAAGTAAACAACACAGCGGAATAAAAGAATAATACATTGATATACAGCTTTGATACAATATCTGCTACAACAGATGATCCAATAGATATCAATATACATCAGAGATACGATACAATAAAATAGCAGCAGAAAAGAAAACAGATGACATCTAGCAGCGGAACAATATAACTCTAAAATAGTCTTCAAAAGAGAACTCCGAGAACTACAACTCCATTTCCAAGAATCAATCCAGCAATAGCTCGAACTCCCCATAACAATGCACCAAGCTAGGCAAGACTGGTGCGATCCAAAGACTGAACTAACTCTAGATAATCTACTAAACCTGACTGTCTGAAAAAAACCCAACTCTAGACTGCTCGTGTAGAAATATAATGAGCACCCAGAGTTTAGGAAAGAAACAATAAACTCCGGATCAATCGTAGGACTGGTGTGAGCAACAAAAACAGTTTATCTTTTAAACATTCAACAAAAGATTTCAAAGTCAATTCGCAATGCTTTTTAAAAATGAGACTACCATAAGACCTCCCGCCACACACACAATGCAAACGCAGACTTGGAGGAGATTTCTTCTTATTTTAGTCAAAGATGCTTGATACGCATTAAAAAGAAACATTTGATATTATTACTAGTGCATAGTGTAGAACAAATCATTTCGAAAGTAGAATATAAATCATAGCCAGTATAGGTACCATTATATTATGCCTGCTATAGCTACCTCTCGAGGAAGCAGGTTCTACAACTAAAACCGTACAAGATCGTATTGTTTCTTTGGATTTCCAACGAATGATCAGGCCAAGGAACTTCCCATTGCCACATGAGAATGCCTCTGGATGGACATCCCCGAGAACCAAACCGGATCTCTACCAACACAAGGCCGGGTTACCCCTAACTGAGTAACAACTGACCGAATATGCCATCCCCCGGTCCTTTGGGACCTTTATCCGAGATCTCGTAATAAATTCACACAATCATAAAGTGTTTTCAACATGAGTAAGTATCTGGGCTCCATACCATCATACCACCCTTTTCCAGAAGGAAATGCACATATCCTAAAGGGCGCTACCCCTCATAACCTTGCTGCTTCTTTCCTGTTTTGACCATTCACGGGGTGTGAGGCTCGACGAAGTCACGCCCACAAAAACATACTTTATACAAAAGCCATGCTTTGGGTCAACAAATGATCATAGAAATGATCACCAGGATAGACGATCAAACAAATGATCCTATCACAAATAATCAACACAATGATCATTTCACAGCAACACTCAGCACGTCACATTACCAAATTGGGAATATATCGCTGATAACCATCAACTATATAACCTCTGAGCTCGTACGTCTCAGAGAAGGGTGTTAAGCTAAGAGAATAAATTCTCCGCCACCAACAGAAATATATTTGAAAGAAATCAGCTTTATATCTCAATTTGTAATGTCAGACATACAATCCATACAAGTCTGTTCCGGGCTCGAATAGAACCGAAGGCACTTAAAAAGAAGTCCTTGCAATCCGGATATTCACAATCCCGATCGGATTTCCCATCACTTAGGGAGTTTCTATACCGGCGCGACTCGGTGCAGAAACAATCGATAGGTCATCCTATCGCTTTCGCAAATACCCGGTCTTCATCACCGGTCTTCAAATGCTATCCATAACGACATATCACATATTCGGAATGGGTTATACGACACAAAGGTCTTTTCCCGGCTAAACCGAATAGTGAGCGAAACATTTTAAAAATATATGGATATTGGGATTTCAATTAAGTCACAACTTAATAATTCAACTTCCTTTCAAATGGTTTAACTAATTACCATTTCAATCTTTAAACAAAAAGATTCATTTTCACAACCTTTAACGGTTTAAACAATTTTCACATTTTAATCTTTTAAATAAAAGATTCATTCACAGATTTTCCAAATCAATTTTTCATTTCAATTTGATTAACTCGTTAAATCTTTAAATCAAAGATTTAACTTATAGCCTTCAAAATAATTTCATTTCAATTTGATTTAAACAAATCATCAATTTAAATCTGTTAAAAATAAACAGATTTAATCCATAGCTTTCAAAAAGAATTCATTCATAACTTAGGAAAATCATTTCTCTATTCAATCTTGAAATTCCCCTAATTAACTGGAATCTCAGTTCTTATCTAAAAGTGTTTATCATTTGAAAACAACAGTTTTCATTTTGGAAATCTGATTCATTTATACGAGTTGAAATCCTTGGGTTAAGTTCAAATTCCCAAAAATAATACTTTAAAAATGATTTAACTCATAATGACTAGTATAATATCATTAATCCCTAGTTTCAAATTACAGAATTAAATTTCAAGTATTGAATTTAAATTTAAATCAAATTATTTAAATTCCAAAACTTAATCAAGTAATTTAAAAATAATAAATTTTATTTTGAAATTCCATTCCAATTTCTTTTCACTTTAAACCCAATCCATTTTCAAAACATTTGAATTTAAAAAATTCAAATACAAAACTATTTTCAAAAATCTGTGACTTAATCGATTTCCTCGTGAAATCCATATTGGTGTGTGTATAAGTGTGGTCAAGGGTTTAACACAATAGTGCAACATAATTCAATCATCACAGATCAAATACAACAATATATTCGATAAGCGATATAAATTTATAACGCTTATCTTTCATACACAGATTCGTAGACATATATATATATATATCACAGATAATAAATTTCATCATAGATCACAACACAAATCAGGATAATCATAAAGCATCATATAACAGGGATATCAAACAGTTTACCATCCAATATAATCCAAGCATCCATAGATAAGATAAATTTAATTATTTGATTAATTTAAATCAGATTAAATCTCTATGAATAATTCTTTTCACATTTATTATCAAAATAAATTTCAAGTAAATGATCCTCATTAACTATTCATAATTATTTAATTACTATTCTTAAGTAATTAAACTCAATTTAACTATTGTTAATTATCATTTAATTAACCTTTAAAATCATATGTTTAATCACTAATTATTTAATTAATTAAGTTCTAAACTGTAACTTAATAAATCTTAATTACTTGATTAAATAACCTTAATCATTTGTTTAAAAGACAACTCTTTATTCATTTAATGAATCTTATTTACAAATTAATTTACCTTAATTAATTTAACTCAAATCTTAATTTCTTGATTAAATAAATTAATCAATTATTCACTTGAACTAATCTAATGAGTGCATATCATTTTATCTTCACTAATTCAAATTTAAAACATTTTCTAACTAATTTTTTAATTATCATCACAAAGCAAATTTAAACAATTCAAATATTAAAACTTCTTTGATTTCAGAACTAGAATTCAAATTATCTTCAATTCAGATTTAAATTTAGATTTAAACTTTTAATTTCAACTTGCTTAAAATTATCATTTAAAATTTCAACTCCATTTCAAATTTCTTTAATTATTGACCACTTTTAAATTATTAAAATAATTTAAATCTTGAAACTTTATTTCTAATCGATTATTTTTACATCACTTACCTTATTAATCTTTTACAATAAATATTAACTTAACTACTAATTTCTAACTTAGTTAAGTTATTAACATACCAATCTAAATCATATTGTACGTTAAGTCAGATAGCGACCCGAGACAAAACTCCAATTCTACTCGAGGCTGTCTCAAGGCTTCCCCGCGTCTCTCTCTCTCCCACCCATCCTGTTCTTCTCCCCAGTCTTCTTCTTTCTATTTCTTTTGAAAAGTTTCAAGTATAAACTGTAAATTTTTATCACCACTTCTCAAACTCGAGTTCCTATACCAAAAATCACGAGCCCGCCCCGAGCCCTTTTCTCTTCCTCCCCCGTACCCTGCTTCTTCTTCTCCTGTTTTTTTTCTTAAGTTCATAAACGTGCTGATACTCCTCGCGCCACCGTGCACTTGCACGGAGCGCCGCCACGTCTCCGGTGCCCTTCGACACCTCCCACAAACCAAAATTTGACCTCCAACTCGAAATTGAATCTCAGTTTTTCGAATGAAAGTCGAAATCGAAATATGCCTATTTGCTTGACCCTTCAGCTCGAACCCACCGAACAAAATTGTTTCGCCGCCACGTCTCCGGTCACCAGAAAGTTCATGACTTCGGCCTTACCACGTCATAACTCCATACTACCCTTTCCCATTGTCGCGTGCAGCTCGGTCACTCCTAGGTGGTGAAATCACCTTGCTTTCGACCCACTGCAAAACTCCTTCTTAAACCCTACTTTGGGTTCAAATGGCAAATTCCTTCATTCGAAAAAAAATTCAACAATTTTCTCGTGATAGCTGAAGCTCGAACAAGCTTCAAACCCAATTTCAAGGTTTAAAATTGGATCGTTCACCAGGAATTTAGAAAAGTGCACATTGAACAAAATTTCAAACTACTCTTGAAACACTCCATTAAAAATCTTCATTTTTGTTTTAAAAATCATAGATTTTAGTATAGATTCAGATTATAATCTTGAATTAATATTTTGCAACATTTCATTTTTTGTCAATATTAGTGGAATACCTGTACCAGAGTTATAGTGATGACAATCCACTGCACATTTTGGTAAGCTTTGAAAAATCTTGTTTTAAGGATTAAAACATCTTGATTAAACTAAAAAAAAAACCAAATCTTGACAATGTTTAACAGCAAACCACATTTGGGTTTTGAAACAAATATATACCCTGTAAAAAATTTGGCAGAGAAACACTAAACATCCAATCTCATATGCACTGAAGCATATTCAAAACAATTAATAGATGAAGTTTGAACTGTCTTCAAATAAGTATAAAACTTTCAAAGATTAGGTTTACTCACAGATAAAAGAATCAAGGAAGTCTAGTTTAAAAAGAAGATTTGCTCACCTGATTTCCAGGAAATGAACAGAGACTTAAATTTTGAACAGGCTCTTGAATTTGAAATCTGAAATACTTTGCTTTTAAGTTGATCTGTAGCTTCAAGATTTGGACTTGAACTTCCAGGCTTGATGTTGAGAAACAGATCTTACTTTCTGAGATGATTCTTGGTATGGATATATAGACAGAGGTGTACAGGTGATGTATATTGTTGTTTGTACAACCAGAGTAAGGCTGAAAATGCTTGCATTAAATGTTGAGATGTATGGCATTTATTGCCTTGTACATATATACTTTCCTCTCCATACTCCATTTCAGCTGTACAAGTGATAATATTTTGTTGTACTTGTTGATTCCTTTACTTGCCTGCATACTTGTTTCCAGGTTTTAGGTATATTGACTTGTTTCATATTTTACATTGTATCTAGTTACTTTATTATTTTGTTTACTAAGATAAATTTTAACTTGCTTGATTTAATTTACAAGCTCTTGTATTTGATTTGTTACTTTTTTTTTCTTTTTTTTTTGTCTTTTGTTTTGTTTTGTTTACTGTCATTTTTTTCTTAGATTTATATTTTATACTTTGCTTGTAGTTCATTTTACTTATGTATTGAATTCTAATTTAACTTTAACCTTTATTTCTAACCATAAATTTATTTGAAACATTTATTGCTAATGCTTATTTTACTTTGTTTATATATCTTACTTTGTTTTGTTTCTTATTTATGCATTTGTTTATTTATGTAAAAATATATACTTTTATTTTGCTTACTTAAATGTATTTGCTTTATTCTTGCATTTTAAATTTACTTCTATTTTTTTAGTTTAAATAATTATCATAAATTTTACTTTAAAAATTATTGTTTTATATTTCTCTTTGTACACATATATTTTATATAACTCAAATTATCATCATTTATAAATTTTTAAATCAATTTATTTATTTATTTCTATACTTGTGTCTAAAGTATATTATTTATTTTTCAAAAATCATTTATTTAAGAATTTATTTAAAATCCAATATATACATATATATTCACATATATACAAAATTTCAAATCCATATGACTTTACATATTTTCTAGTCGAATCAGGGAAACTCGCTTCTATTTAAATCAATTTATCTTACAATTTTATTCAAAAATTTCATTTAATTATTAATTTAAATTAAATAAAAATTCAGGATCGTTACAGACTTCCCCCCTTAAAAGGATTTCGTCCTCGAAATTCGCAGGCACGAAAACAACACAGAGATAGCTAGATAGAGAAATATCTTTTCAAATCAAGCTGGATATCAATTCTGCATTTGGCTCACCAAATCAGAATATCAACAATAGATACAAGAAATTATAATAAAATTTCAAATTTTGGTTTTAAACAAAATCATTTTATCGATACAATTCTAATCATTCTTCATATTCCATTAATCAATTTAACTTAATTTAAAATTTCAAATTTATTCAAAATTTCCAATTCATTCAAGTTTAAATCAAAAACTGAAAAGAAATCGATGAAGATACGAAGTAAGAATTTTCTACAACGATTCGTAGAGCATCACCACACCAAAACTTCTTCTTGTAGCTGGTACGAAGAAATCAAAAGAATTTGGAAACGAATCAAAGAAAATTGATAAGAAAGTTGTTTCCACTGTCACAGGGTATTGACCATTTATAGTCGTATTTCCCTGTCCTCTATCTCGTTCTCTTCTTGCACTCATACTCACTATCAGTGGATAGTAAGAGAATTTACTGAGGCGTTAAAACGGATATCTTAAGGATTACTCATTCTAGGATTTACTTCACCCTATCTCTAATGAGCTACTTAATGTGTTACACTCCTGAGCTAAAGTTCAACCCTTAGCTCTGATACCAAATTGTAACGTTTCAAATTTTGCCCGCTCGAAAATCGACATCCATACTTCAAATCGTATTCGAATGCCATAGATTCGACCATTCAAATCCGATTCGCCGGAGCTTATAACAATCATTAGGTAAACAACACAGCGGAATAAAAGAATAATACATTGATATACAGCTTTGATACAATATCTGCTACAACAGATGATCCAATAGATATCAATATACATCAGAGATACGATACAATAAAATAGCAGCAGAAAAGAAAACAGATGACATCTAGCAGCGGAACAATATAACTCTAAAATAGTCTTCAAAAGAGAACTCCGAGAACTGCAACTCCATTTCCAAGAATCAATCCAGCAATAGCTCGAACTCCCCATAACAATGCACCAAGCTAGGCAAGACTGGTGCGATCCAAAGACTGAACTAACTCTAGATAATCTACTAAACCTGACTGTCTGAAAAAAACCCAACTCTAGACTGCTCGTGTAGAAATATAATGAGCACCCAGAGTTTAGGAAAGAAACAATAAACTCCGGATCAGTCGTGGGACTGGTGTGAGCAACAAAAACAGTTTATCTTTTAAACATTCAACAAAAGATTTCAAAGTCAATTCGCAATGCTTTTTTAAAAATGAGACTACCATAAGACCTCCCGCCACACACACAATGCGAACGCAGACTTGGAGGAGATTTCTTCTTATGTTAGTCAAAGATGCTTGATACGCATTAAAAAGAAACATTTGATATTATTACTAGTGCATAGTGTAGAACAAATCATTTCGAAAGTAGAATATAAATCTTAGCCAGCATAGGTACCATTATATTATGCCTGCTATAACTACCTCCTGAGGAAGCAGGTTGTACAACTAAAACTGTACAAGATCGTATTGTTTCTTTGGATTTCCAACGAATGATCAGGCCAAGGAACTTCCCATTGCCACATGAGAATGCCTCTGGATGGACATCCCCGAGAACCAAACCGGATCTCTACCAACACAAGGCCGGGTTACCCCTAACTGAGTAACAACTGACCGAATATGCCATCCCCCGGTCCTTTGGGACCTTTATCCGAGATCTCGTAATAAATTCACACAATCATAAAGTGTTTTCAACATGAGTAAGTATCTGGGCTCCATACCATCATACCACCCTTTTCCAGAAGGAAATGCACATATCCTAAAGGGCGCTACCCCTCATAACCTTGCTGCTTCTTTCCTGTTTTGACCATTCACGGGGTGTGAGGCTCGACGAAGTCACGCCCACAAAAACATACTTTATACAAAAGCCATGCTTTGGGTCAACAAATGATCGTAGAAATGATCACCAGGATAGACGATCAAACAAATGATCCTATCACAAATAATCAACACAATGATCATTTCACAGCAACACTCAGCACGTCACATTACCAAATTGGGAATATATCGCTGATAACCATCAACTATATAACCTCTGAGCTCGTACGTCTCAGAGAAGGGTGTTAAGCTAAGAGAATAAATTCTCCGCCACCAACAGAAATATATTTGAAAGAAATCAGCTTTATATCTCAATTTGTAATGTCAGACATACAATCCATACAAGTCTGTTCCGGGCTCGAATAGAACCGAAGGCACTTAAAAAGAAGTCCTTGCAATCCGGATATTCACAATCCCGATCGGATTTCCCATCACTTAGGGAGTTTCTATACCGGCGCGACTCGGTGCAGAAACAATCGATAGGTCATCCTATCGCTTTCGCAAATACCCGGTCTTCATCACCGGTCTTCAAATGCTATCCATAACGACATATCACATATTCGGAATGGGTTATACGACACAAAGGTCTTTTCCCGGCTAAACCGAATAGTGAGCGAAACATTTTAAAAATATATGGATATTGGGATTTCAATTAAGTCACAACTTAATAATTCAACTTCCTTTCAAATGGTTTAACTAATTACCATTTCAATCTTTAAACAAAAAGATTCATTTTCACAACCTTTAACGGTTTAAACAATTTTCACATTTTAATCTTTTAAATAAAAGATTCATTCACAGATTTTCCAAATCAATTTTTCATTTCAATTTGATTAACTCGTTAAATCTTTAAATCAAAGATTTAACTTATAGCCTTCAAAATAATTTCATTTCAATTTGATTTAAACAAATCATCAATTTAAATCTGTTAAAAATAAACAGATTTAATCCATAGCTTTCAAAATGAATTCATTCATAACTTAGGAAAACCATTTCTCTATTCAATCTTGAAATTCCCCTAATTAACTGGAATCTCAGTTCTTATCTAAAAGTGTTTATCATTTGAAAACAACAGTTTTCATTTTGGAAATCTGATTCGTTTATACGAGTTGAAATCCTTGGGCTAAGTTCAAATTCCCAAAAATAATACTTTAAAAATGATTTAACTCATAATGACTAGTATAATATCATTAATCCCTAGTTTCAAATTACAGAATTAAATTTCAAGTATTGAATTTAAATTTAAATCAAATTATTTAAATTCCAAAACTTAATCAAGTAATTTAAAAATAATAAATTTTATTTTGAAATTCAATTCCAATTTCTTTTCACTTTAAACCCAATCCATTTTCAAAACATTTGAATTTAAAAAATTCAAATACAAAACTATTTTCAAAAATCTGTGACTTAATCGATTTCCTCGTGAAATCCATATTGGTGTGTGTATAAGTGTGGTCAAGGGTTTAACACAATAGTGCAACATAATTCAATCATCACAGATCAAATACAACAATATATTCGATAAGCGATATAAATTTATAACGCTTATCTTTCATACACAGATTCGCAGACATATATATATATATATATCACAGATAATAAATTTCATCATAGATCACAACACAAATCAGGATAATCATAAAGCATCATATAACATGGATATCAAACAGTTTACCATCCAATATAATCCAAGCATCCATAGATAAGATAAATTTAATTATTTGATTAATTTAAATTAGATTAAATCTCTATGAATAATTCTTTTCACATTTATTATCAAAATAAATTTCAAGTAAATGATCCTCATTAACTATTCATAATTATTTAATTACTATTCTTAAGTAATTAAACTCAATTTAACTATTGTTAATTATCATTTAATTAACCTTTAAAATCATATGTTTAATCACTAATTATTTAATTAATTAAGTTCTAAACTGTAACTTAATAAATCTTAATTACTTGATTAAATAACCTTAATCATTTGTTTAAAAGACAACTCTTTATTCATTTAATGAATCTTATTTACAAATTAATTTACCTTAATTAATTTAACTCAAATCTTAATTTCTTGATTAAATAAATTAATCAATTATTCACTTGAACTAATCTAATGAGTGCATATCATTTTATCTTCACTAATTCAAATTTAAAACATTTTCTAACTAATTTTTTAATTATCATCACAAAGCAAATTTAAACAATTCAAATATTAAAAATTCTTTGATTTCAGAACTAGAATTCAAATTATCTTCAATTCAGATTTAAATTTAGATTTAAACTTTTAATTTCAACTTGCTTAAAATTATCATTTAAAATTTCAACTCCATTTCAAATTTCTTTAATTATTGACCACTTTTAAATTATTAAAATAATTTAAATCTTGAAACTTTATTTCTAATCGATTATTTTTACATCACTTACCTTATTAATCTTTTACAATAAATATTAACTTAACTACTAATTTCTAACTTAGTTAAGTTATTAACATACCAAACTAAATCATATTGTACGTTAAGTCAGATAGCGACCCGAGACAAACTCCAATTCTACTCGAGGCTGTCTCAAGGCTTCCCCGCGTCTCTCTCTCTCCCACCCATCCTGTTCTTCTCCCCAGTCTTCTTCTTTCTATTTCTTTTGAAAAGTTTCAAGTATAAACTGTAAATTTTTATCACCACTTCTCAAACTCGAGTTCCTATACCAAAAATCACGAGCCTGCCCCGAGCCCTTTTCTCTTCCTCCCCGTACCCTGCTTCTTCTTCTCCTATTTTTTTTTTCTTCAGTTCATAAACGTGCTGATACTCCTCGCGCCACCGTGCACATGCACGGAGCGCCGCCACGTCTCCGGTGCCCTTCGACACCTTCCACAAACCAAAATTTGACCCCCAACTCGAAATTGAATCTCAGTTTTTCGAATGAAAGTCGAAATCGAAATATGCCTATTTGCTTGACCCTTCAGCTCGAACCCACCGAACAAAATTGCTTCGCCGCCACGTCTCCTGTCTCCAGAAAATTCGTGACTTCGGCCTTACCACGTCATAACTCCATACTACCCTTTCCCATTGTCGCGTGCAGCTCGGTCACTCCTAGGTGGTGAAATCACCTTGCTTTCGACCCACTGCAAAACTCCTTCTTAAACCCTACTTTGGGTTCAAATGGCAAATTCCTTCATTCGAAAAAAAATTCAACAATTTTCTCATGATAGCTGAAGCTCGAACAAGCTTCAAACCCAATTTCAAGGTTTAAAATTGGATCGTTCACCAGGAATTTAGAAATGTGCACATTGAACAAAATTTCAAACTACTCTTGAAACACTCCATTAAAAATCTTCATTTTTGTTTTAAAAATCATAGATTTTAGTATAGATTCAGATTATAATCTTGAATTAATATTTTGCAACATTTCATTTTTTGTCAATATTAGTGGAATACCTGTACCAGAGTTACAGTGATGACAATCCACTGCACATTTTGGTAAGCTTTGAAAAATCTTGTTTTAAGGATTAAAACATCTTGATTAAACTAAAAAAAAACCAAATCTTGACAATGTTTAACAGCAAACCACATTTGGGTTTTGAAACAAATATATACCCTGTAAAAAATTTGGCAGAGAAACACTAAACATCCAATCTCATATGCACTGAAGCATATTCAAAACAATTAATAGATGAAGTTTGAACTGTCTTCAAATAAGTATAAAACTTTCAAAGATTAGGTTTACTCACAGATAAAAGAATCAAGGAAGTCTAGTTTAAAAAGAAGATTTGCTCACCTGATTTCCAGGAAATGAACAGAGACTTAAATTTTGAACAGGCTCTTGAATTTGAAATCTGAAATACTTTGCTTTTAAGTTGATCCGTAGCTTCAAGATTTGGACTTGAACTTCCAGGCTTGATGTTGAGAAACAGATCTTACTTTCTGAGATGATTCTTCGTATGGATATATAGACAGAGGTGTACAGGTGATGTATATTGTTGTTTGTACAACCAGAGTAAGGCTGAAAATGCTTGCATTAAATGTTGAGATGTATGGCATTTATTGCCTTGTACATATATACTTTCCTCTCCATACTCCATTTCAGCTGTACAAGTGATAATATTTTGTTGTACTTGTTGATTCCTTTACTTGCCTGCATACTTGTTTCCAGGTTTTAGGTATATTGACTTGTTTCATATTTTACATTATATCTAGTTACTTTATTATTTTGTTTACTAAGATAAATTTTAACTTGCTTGATTTAATTTACAAGCTCTTGTATTTGATTTGTTACTTTTTTTTTCTTTTTTTTTGTCTTTTGTTTTGTTTTGTTTACTGTCATTTTTTTCTTAGATTTATATTTTATACTTTGCTTGTAGTTCATTTTACTTATGTATTGAATTCTAATTTAACTTTAACCTTTATTTCTAACCATAAATTTATTTGAAACATTTATCGCTAATGCTTATTTTACTTTGTTTATATATCTTACTTTGTTTTGTTTCTTATTTATGCATTTGTTTATTTATGTAAAAATATATACTTTTATTTTGCTTACTTAAATGTATTTGCTTTATTCTTGCATTTTAAATTTACTTCTATTTTTTTAGTTTAAATAATTATCATAAATTTTACTTTAAAAATTATTGTTTTATATTTCTCTTTGTACACATATATTTTATATAACTCAAATTATCATCATTTATAAATTTTTAAATCAATTTATTTATTTATTTCTATACTTGTGTCTAAAGTATATTATTTATTTTTCAAAAATCATTTATTTAAGAATTTATTTAAAATCCAATATATACATATATATTCACATATATACAAAATTTCAAATCCATACGACTTTACATATTTTCTAGTCGAATCAGGGAAACTCGCTTCTATTTAAATCAATTTATCTTACAATTTTATTCGAAAATTTCATTTAATTATTAATTTAAATTAAATAAAAATTCAGGATCATTACATATATAATTAATTAAGAAGTTAATTAATTAGGATAAGTAATTACAAATTGTTAATTACTAATTATGATTAATGAGTTGATTAATTATAAGTTAATTGATTAATAAATTAAGGTAATTATTAAATTAATAAGGGTCATTAATTAGTGTGATTAATGATATTAATCAAGGTTGATTAATATAAGTGATTAATTTAAATGTGATTAATTAATTGTAATTAATTAAAGTTTAATGTAATTAATTATAGTTAATTAATTAATGAATGATCATTAATTATTGTAATTAATGGTAGTAATTAAGGTTAATTACTGAATATGGTTAAGGACAATTACTTGAATGTAATTAAGATAATTAGTTAATTAGTGAAGATCATTAGAGATGACTATTAATTTATTTGGAATAATAATTAATGAAGAAGGATTTTAGTAATCCAATTGATTAAGAGATAATCAATTCTATTTTGGATGTTTGATTATTATGGGTTGATTGATTAATATTGGTTAATTAATGGATATTGGATGATCAATATTTGGAGATTGATGATTGGTTGATATTGGATGTTTGATATTGGTTTGACGCTGGATGATTTGGATATATCTGTTATGTGATATGCTGCTTTGTGAAGATGAATATTGATATGAATTATCTCTTGTAATAATATGATTCATCTATCTGTTTATTTCATCCTGAATATAAGTTTAAATTGTTTACACCCTTAAGTATAACTCGGACATTAAAATGGCATTTGGTTTCGATGAGACCGGGATCGGGTTTCCATATTTGGATATCCGAAAACAACACCTATTCCAATTAAACGTTAGGTCGTGAATCCAAGTGGAGCAAGTGAAGACTCGAGGTGTAAGGGCTATACGTAAGTATAACTCTGTGGGTGATTCCATAATGAGTTTGACGGAGTAGTACTTATAGATTCGAGATGGTGAATCAGAGTGCAAGGGCTATGGTTGTTGACTCTGAGGGTGATTCCAATAATGAGTGCAACGAAATAGTGCCTACGGATTCGTTCGAACCCAGAACGAACTTGTATGGATTGAATGCTTTCAGAACATCGTCAGGTGGACGATGAGCATTCTATGATAGATGTGTTCTATAAAGGTAATCGCAGCCTCAAGCCTCATCAACCGGGAATGGCTAAAACAGGGGAGGTGCAGCAAGGCTTCGTGGGTAGCTCCCACTGGAGAGCAAGATTTTCCCCTGTCTAGAAGTCCCTTTTATTTCGGCTGTGTGGGCAGTTGGGTCGCGGCCAACTGTGGGGTTGTCTTGTTCGGGACTATCCAGTAAGGGATGGTTCCGGCCTTGTGTTGCAGGGGAGTGGGAGTACTCCTCGGTACGTTGATCTAGGCCACGTACTGTGACGGGTGGTACCCCAGTAGCCCTGCCATTGATGGAAACCCATTTTTCCTACGAGACCCTACGGTTTTGATTGTATTACCCACTTTTGTGGCTAGTAGCTGGAATTTAATAGATGTAACAATTTCGGCTATTTCTTATTTACTTGAAAACCCTAGACACTATTATAATATCACTGGATTTCCTATCAAATGTTTTGGTTAGCGTAAGGTAAAAACTTTTCCATGTTTATGTGTGGGAAGTCTTACGTGTACCTTTTCTTTTCAAAGGTTTTCTAAAGTTAAGCAATTTTAACCTGTTTACTCACACCAGACCCCTGTCTGACCCGAGTGTTTATTTTCTGTTTTATTAAACTCTTAGGTACTCGTATTACGTATGAGTAGTCAAGTGGATCAGGTTAGCTTGACGAATTCTGTACGAGATATGAAGCAGGAGACTTCGACGTGTAGTTATATATTGGTTCCGCTGTGTTTGTTTGTACCTGTACCTGTATCTGTTGTTCTTGAGTTGTATAGTTAGACAGAAGTTTATAATTGTCTATTATCTGTTGTTTTAAGTTGTATACTCTGATTTAATGAGATATATGTAATATTTTATGAGATATATTATATTTTATCCGTTCCGCTGTGAGTTCTCTGATGTTGTTTGTGTTCTTCTTTCTCTTTCTTTTCTTCTTCTATCCCTTTCTTTCTTCAAGATGATGCGTTTTCCTGGTGATAGGAAGTCGGGTCGTCGCATTGTGCGTCCTAGAAACTAATTGCACTTGCTAAAGAGGCCCTTGTGGCTAATTCCCACTTTTAACTATTTAATTATTTTTAACTAATTAGGATTTAATTATTATTCAACAAGATCTTAATTTTTTAATTAATTTTTGATTAATAGTGGGTAATTATTAGTAATTAATTAATATTTAACTAAGATAATATTGGTTTTAAATTTTTATTTAAGTATAATTAATTAAGGATAAATTAAGCTATAATTTGTGATCTAATGTTGATTTATTTAATATTTTAAAATTATTTTAAACTCCAATGGTTATTTATTTTAAATTGACCTTCTTCTCTCAGTGAATTGTTTCAAAACCAAGGATCTCTTGTTCATGCTATTAAGTAGCTAAATGAATTAAAGTAGTAGTAATAAAACGGTGATTAATTTTATTGAAAGTAAGCCTGTAACGACCCGTAGAATTCGATGGTTCAAAATGAGTTAATTTAATAAGATTTTTAATTTTATTTGGAAAGGAAAAAAGCCTTAAAATTTATATTGGAGCGAATGTAGAAATTTGATGAAGCAATTGTAATTTAACGTTAACAATATAATATTTATATGGCAATAAATTGAAATAATATAAATTGTCATACTTGGTTATAGGTTTAAAATAAGAAACCAATAGAAAGGTTGAATGTGTGAAGTATTAATAAAAATATTAACTAGGATGGAATTCATTAATATAATAATGAATAGTGAAAATGGTTACATTTTGTTTTAAAATAGAAAAGGAGTAAATAAAAGTAGCTGTTGAATAAACCAATGAAATAGTTGTAGATAGGTAATTATAATAAGCGTTGTTGATAATAAACGTACTTAAATAGTAATAAATTGAATATAAGGAAACAAAGGTATTTATTGGATTAATTAATGAATTCATGAAAAAACATCAATGTCCTGTAGGTGATTTATAATATTGTTGGAAGTGAAGACTTATTAAGTATGAAACCAAGGAAGTAAATTTGTTAAGAATATAATTAGTAATTAATATACATAATTGGCAATTATAACTAAGTAGTATGAAATAAAGCATGCATTTATGATATGAAATATAAGTCAATGTTAATTTCACCTATAAATGTCAATTTATTGAATAGCAGGGTTTTAAATCAAGTAATGGATTTGTTGAAGTTTCAATCGATAATTTATAAAATTTAATGTGGAATTAATTGCAGTTAAGTGACCTAATTGTGCAGTTAGGATAAATGGATTTGTCATAAAAGATCGTTAATTCCAGAGGATGTACCAATGTTAATTTAATTCATAATATAACAAGTTGGACCTATTGTACTAAATGAAATTTAATATTCAATCATATGAAATTAAGATAAATAGGGATATTCATGCAATATGATATAAACCATGATAATTGTACCGTAAATTGAAATTAATTGAAACAGATGGTAAAGTTTAAATTGATTGAAATCAGCAAATTGGAAATTAAAGTCAAGTTATGATAATTGATGAAATAATACGCAGTAAAATTGTAATTTGACATAATCGATGATAGGTAAGAAATTTTATTTTAGTCAATTATTAATAGGTTATGAATGGGAGTAGATTTGGCTTATTGTGGTAACTATTAATTGTACACAAGTAAATAAATAGATTGAGAAACTAAAGGAAAGTAGTAAATTGGTTTATGTAATAAAACATTGTAACAATAATTGGAATAATTTAAGGAATTGTGTTAATGCAAGTATTGGACTTATTAATGAGATAATACCATGTTAATAAAAATTTAATTAAATTTGTGTATATATGGAATATTAACCGGTGTTGTCAAGTAATAAACATATAAATGCAAGAAAAGGACAATTGGTAACAATCTATATATGTTATTTATTTTATTTAGTATGTTTAATAAAGGTTGGAATTCAAATTGCAATTGAAGGAGATTAGGTAGTACGTTATTAGAAAATAAATTTAAAGTTAGGATAACAACTATTATAAATTACCTAATAAAATGGGTCAATGAACTTATTGGAAATAACGTTCATTTAAATGTTGAGTAATTAAAATGTCGTTATCGATAATAAGCGTTACTTTAATAATTATGATTAATTGAGAAATTAATATGGGAAGTATGTAAAGTAATAACTAAGAAAGTAATACGTTATAGAGTGAATATAACATAAACTAAAGTGTAAATTAAAGGGTTGGAATTGAATCTAATCCAGTTAATTGGGAGTTTATTGAAATAAATTGGATTCAATTTGTAATAAAGGGGTTATTTTAAGAAATTGAAATAAATAATATAATTGGTGAATAAAGTTACTTTAAATTGAGATGGGAACTGGTTTAAAGAATTTTAAATTTATAAGTAGACCAAGATGATAAAATATATGAATTATAGAATTTGAATTTTTAATAGTGAGTTAATTTATTTAATTTATAACAATTTAATTTGTTGAAAATGAATGAAATCAAATACTCAATTATTACGTTAATTTAAAAAAATTAAGTTGAAATTTGGAAATATTTATGTAATAATTTTAAATCCAATGGTAAACCATTCTATTTGAAATTTATGAATGGAATAATTATGGGTTAATAATTCAATTTAATGGAAATTTTCGGAATTTATCTATAATCTTTAATTTTATGAAATTGAAGATTTATATTGATTAATCTTTAATAATTTGACATTTAAAAATTGTTAAATCATTGAAAATGTTAGAGAGCACATGTATATAATATTTTTTTATTATATTACCTATTTACACATCAGTAATTAGAAATATACACAATTAATTGTGTATATTTCTAATTACTGATGTGTAAATAGGTAATATAATAAAAAAATATTATATACATGTGCTCTCATTGTGTATATAATTTTTTTTTATTATATTACCTGTTTACACATCAGTAATTAGAAATATACACAATGAGAGCACATGTATATAATATTTTTTTATTATACTACCTATATTACACATCAGTAATTAGAAATATACACAATTAATTGTGTATATTTCTAATTACTAATGTGTAAATAGGTAATATAATAAAAAAATATTATATACATGTGCTCTCTGCACATGTATATAATATTTTTTTATTATACTACCTATTTACACATCAGTAATCAGAAATATATAAAGGTGATAGAATTGTAAATTTTAGAATTTAAAATTTTTAAATTGGATTCAATTAATTAATTTACTTATTTATTTAATTAATGGAAAAATAGCCATTTTGGCAACCGACTCGGATTTCGACGAAACAAGTTTCATCGGATCTGTAACGATGAATTATTGTAGGTTCTCAAGTTTCGTAGCGATCAGACTTGTCGTTTGATCATACGGACTCGAAACGCCTTGAAATTTATGCAATTTAAATCAATTGAAATTAATTTGGAAAATTTGAATTTAGCATAAATTCTTCATATGATGGAATTTGGACGTGAAACTTTTTCTATCGCGTTTAAAATATTTTTAAACATATATTTTGATATATGGGTTGACCCTTTTCCGTTCCGGAATCGAAACGGGCTTTTCGGGTCAATTATTGTTTAAAACTCAAATCCAACACATCCCATTCTTTCTATTCTGTTTGCCTATATATATGTGGTTATAAATCCTAGATCATTGCTTATTCCTCATTCTGAAAGTATGCTCTTTCTCATTCCACTGCAAATCCTAATCTTCCCAATCCAATTTCAATTTCAAAAAAAAAAAATTGCGGATCTGCAGCAACTTCTGGTCACGCTTCGAGTTTCTGAGGCAAAAACGCTGCATCTACTTCGGGTTAGGAAGAAAATTACTTGGGTCGCTCCGGGTCGTTTTGGCAAAAACTCCAAGCAAGCACCGGGGAATTGAGGCGGTGGACCGAAGTTGAACCCGAAGTCGACTCAGGATCAGAATTTTCCAATCTTCTAATTTTCCTAACTTTTTCATACGAGCTCCGTTTCACGCGCGACTTTTTTTGTTAGGATCGTAATAAAATTCCGGACACCTTGATGCTAGTTCGAACAAATTTGAAGAACGTTCAATTTTTGGGTTTAAATTGATTTTAAATCCAAAAGGTGAGTGTTTTAACCCACTCACAACTTCTAAGGTTTCTTAAGTTTGTTAAATTGATTTATGATGTGTTTAGAAATTTATTTATATCTGTTTGGCATATGTTTCATCATTATCTCAGTTAATTTGCATCATATAATTTACTTGTTATTTAATTCATTTTCTCCATGCCAGTTAAAATTTTAGTTAAATTTATTATTGCTTATAAACTGCTAGTTAAATTTATTTATTATTGCATATACACTACAGTTAAATAGTTATTTAATTTATTATTGAAAAAGTAACTGTTAGTAATTAATTATTATTTATTGATGTGATTGTTTGAATTGGATGATAAATTGATAAATGTTGATAATTTATATGATGGATGAATGGATGTTGTATTTATATTGTATAAACTGCAAGTTATTATGCATTTTCATTTCATTCGGGATTGCGGTTTGAAATGATGTACAACCACATTTTTATTTTTAAATTGCGGATTGAAATGATAAATATCCGTATCACTTGACCATAGGATAGAAAATTATATACAGGCACCGCGGTATATATATATATAATTATTTTTGAAATGATTTTCTATGGTTTTGGAAAGAATACGGCTTAATAAATATTAAATTTTGATATATATAGTAAAAATTCTTGAATTTAGCTATGTGTAAATTTGTTTCGAATTTTAAAATAAGCTAATATGGTTAAGAATATATTTGAAATTCTATTGTATATAGAGTTTATAATAACTCAAATAAAAGTAAGGTTGAAGATAAATGTGAATATGATTAGAATTAATGTATCTAAGAATTTTCCTCGAAAAATTTGTTTTGAAATGTAAATAAATTAAGATTTAAAGGGTATGATCTTATAACTTGATTTTTGAGTAGAGGATTTAAACGAATATCAAATTTATTTAAAGAATATTATCAAGTTAATTTAATTAAAAGAATATCCTGTTATTAAAGTTTAAGGGTTTTACCTGAATAATATTTGTTTAGTAAGTAAATATTTCAAATTTAAATAGTAGGAATTGGATTTGATATATATTAAATTTTCGAAGAATCCATTTTGAAATAGTGGAATATTTAAAGATTGAAATATATGAACTATAAAGTTGTGAAATATAGAATATTTAAGCTTTGAAATATATGGGAATTAAAATGGTTTATTTGGAGGTTCAAATTGATATTGGGAACTTATTTTGAAATTTGAAGAAGCTGTTTATTTTATATAGTAATATAGTATTTGAACCATTAAGTATTGAAAGTTATGTTTCAAAGCTATGGTTTCAAGGTATATATATTTGAAAAATATTATGATCTTGGGAAAGAGATATTTATAAAATAAAAATGATATCATATTGATTTGGGTTTTAAAAATATTAATGTTATCGTATTTATATGGTTTGAAAGAGATATTATATTCTGGTTTTAAAGTATAAATTATTTTGAAAAACCGAGGTGTTATAATAACGATTGGTTATTGAAGTGACCAAGATCGGAAGTTGTCATACTCTCTGCCAACCCCGAAAACCACTTTAACAACCGTGTACGCGGTGGAGAATCCAAAATGAAGTAGGATGGTGGCGGTGTTTCCTTTGAGGCAAATACGTGGATTCGACTCCCATGAGTTGGCATAAGGTGGCTAAAACAGGAGCGATTCTCGGGCCAATGGGGTTATCGCCCTTTATCGGATGCTCCTCTTCGATGTTATACTCTGACTTTGGATTGATTCGATGGCCACTTTTGATTTCTTTGATTTTAGGGGGGAGTTTGTCCGAGGTGGGCAATAGTAGCTACTAGCGTTACCACCAGCCCGGAGGCGTAATTGGTATATCTACCCGGGCATTGCCTAGTTGTGCCGTGTCACCTACCCTATAGCGCCTTGTACGAGTTTCTATTTGTGTCGTACCTATGAAGTATCCTCCGGTAGCCTCCCGATCAGGAGGTATTACGGTACTGTATACACTATTGGCATTATTTATGTTAAGGGCTATATGGGTAACCCCTTAACTCTATTTAGAAATAAGTTTATTTTACAATTAGGCACTATTATAATAGCGAAATATACTACATAGTAAATAGTTTAACAGATCCTTAAGAGATGTGAATCCCGAGCATCTTTTGAGTTACTGCACTCATATTTACTTCTGTTAATTTAACTTACATAAGATCTTTTAGTTCTGACTCGAGTGTTTTATCTTTTCAGTTCGCTCGGGTCAGTCTGAGCGTTTCAGGATTTCGAAGACCTTAGCTCTGGAGGACGAAGACGGAGATTTATATTGTTATTATTATTATTAGTCCACTATACTTAACTGTTCCGCTGCATTTTT
Source organism: Allium cepa (assembly GCA_030765085.1). Lineage (NCBI taxonomy): Eukaryota > Viridiplantae > Streptophyta > Magnoliopsida > Asparagales > Amaryllidaceae > Allium > Allium cepa. Next base: position 746,538,240 of record CM060931.1, on the reverse strand, counting down.
GTTGGTATGTGTAACTCTGATAAATGTTGTAAGTATAATCGAATATTTTGTAAAACAGCTTTATAAACTGTATATTTGATTATTATATTTTATCCTTCCACTATGAGATTCTATTTCGTTTTATTTCTTTCTTGTTTTCTGATTTACCCCATAACAATCCGCCCTTTCGTATGGTTTGAATTAGCACGTGTGTCGATTTAAAGCGTGTCAAAAGGCGGGACGTTACAATGTGGTATCAGAGCGAGGTTTAGCGATAAACCTTAGCTTTGTGGGGTCTGACTCTTTATTAATATGGTAGTAGTATCCTATGGGAGTCGCTGAGCGTGTGTGTGTGTGTGTGTGTGTGTGTGTGTGTGTGTGTGTGTATATGAGAGAGCGTATTTCTTAGTGTTATTAAAAGGTTTTAATATTGTGTTAATATGTTCCGTTTTGTATTTATAAATTCTGGTTGATGCATGGACGCTGTGACATCAATGGGGATTTCTAAATACTTAATAGGACAGACCGACATAATATTTGTTTTAATGTAGGTGAATGAAATAATTTTGCCTATTATATTTTTTATATATAAAGTAATAAATTTTATAAAGTTTATAGTTGGTTGTAATATATTGGTTGTTAGGCAATGGAATTTATAGATAATAGTTGAAATAAGATTTGAAATGAAATAAATATTGGAAATTTTAGAACTTAATTTCCGTGGTTTTGAAAATTTCTTTTGAATGATTTTGAAATATAACAATAATTTTATTAGAAGTATTTTCTTATAAAATATTTCAATATAATTTGAAAGTATGGTTTTAAAGAAATTCTGGAAAGATAAAGTTGTACTCCCCTCTCTGTCGCTGGAAAATAATTTCGGTGATGAGTGCATGCATCATCGACATTCATTTTCGAGTTTCGAAGTGGGAAGGCCACTGTAGTAGTTTACTGCAGATCCATTTTTGATAAATAAATATAAATTTTAAATTGTTTTAAATATAATTGGATATATTAATTGAAAGCATATGTTTATCTATTATTTTAAAATGATTTTGAATAAAACCCGGTATTTAATTCTTAAGTTTCCATTAATTAATAGTTTCAATTACTGCAGTGAAATGGTAACGTAGGTAATTAATAAATTGAAACCTCTAAAGGAAATAAGAGATTGAGTGCTAGGATAACTGGTATTAAATGAAATTTAAGGTAATTTGAAATTATAACTTATAAAACAAAGATGTAATTATTGAACCATTAACTAATTAAAAGAATTGAGAAAAACTTGTATAACTTTCAACTGCATTCTTAAAGGCATACATATAACTTACCAAAAGATATAAAAGTTGAAAATGTTAATAAGAAAATGTAATAGATATCATACAAGCAATTAACTTGAGGAAATGAAAGTAATTAATAGAATTCTTTAATAAATAAGAATTGATGTTGTAGTGTTATAAACTTAAGTATAATTGAAATGATACTATATTAATATAATAGGAAGGTAAGTAATATAAATAAATGATTGTAAACCTTAGTAAATGAATTAATGAAATTCTTTATTTATAACAATTAACGTTATAAAGTTATATATTTAATTATAATAAAAATGTTATTATAATTAAATATAATAGAAATGTAAGCACTAAATAAATGAATGAAATTGAGAAATGCATAAATGTAATGCAATAAAAGAAACTTACATGAACTGAGTAAATGAAAATGAATAATTGTAGGCAATAAATGAAAATGAATAATTGTAGGCAATAAATTAAAATGAATAGAATTAATAAGAATAAACTAATTGTTGTTGTGGTTTTGGTTTTTGGTTGTTTGGGTAAGGAAATTTAAAATTGTTTGGATGAAAAAATAATCTATTTAGTTTCATCTAAGACTGTTGAGTAAATGATAAGTTAAGTAGTTTATTTTCATTCCGTACAATTTATAGTTTTGAACCCGAACAACTATTTGGTTTGTTGATATGAATGAATGATTAATGCGTGTTGATTTTATGTGATGGTTGGATGCTTGTTGCAAGTGATTGTTGATTGTATTGAATTGTTTGTTTGTAGTTGACATAACCTTAAACATTTCCTTTTGTTAACCCTATCTCGGTTACGACTCAGCAGGTCTAGTGCGTGGAGATGGCGCCGACCCAAGAGATGCCGACCTAACTGCTTAAGGCTTAAAAAGCAGGCCGACCTAACCATTCGCATGACTTGCCGACCCAATGCCCTCACATAGATGCCGACCCAATGCCCTCACATAGATGCCGACCTAGTGCTTCAGAAGGAACTGGCCTAACGACTCAAGAAATGACAAGGGATCCGACTTAACATGACGCCGACCTAACTGCCTAATGAAGCTGCCGACCTAATTCGATCCGACTTAAGGACTTAACATGCTTACCGACCTAACTGAGTGGAACAAGTTCGCGACTTACACTTGTGTCGTGACCGACCCATGGTCAGTGCTAGGACGTGCGCGACCTGGGCAAGTGAAGGGGAGTTAGTTCACGTTTAGCTCGTCAATTCTTTAAATCGGTAACGACCTATTTAAACATGCACTTCCCATTTAAGTCGGAGGCCATGCATCAGAGAGAGGGGGCGACCTACGACCTAGCTTGACCCGGTAACGACTTTGGACTTGTGCAAATCCAACGCAGCTTGATCATGTGAGGGCTCCTATAAGCCGGCTGCGACTTAACTGGGTCGGTGAGGAGTTAAGACCGAGCCTAATCTTTGCCTATAAATACCACCCTACCTTCAACATGAAGGGGACTTTTTGCTCATTCTCTTCAAGCGCCATTACTCTGCCGAATTCCAGACTACTTCAAAGCTTGAGCCACTTGTTTTACATATCCTATAACTTGAAGTGTGTTGTAATTGAAAGATCTTGTAAAGGATTGTAATCAAACTAGAGATAAAAAGATTAAAGTGGACGTAAGCTGGATTATAAGCCGAACCACTATAAATACTGTGTCTCTTACTGTTTTTCTGCATACTTTCTGCTTATTTCTGTTTCCCGTACGAACGGGTGGTGCTTTCACAATCACATCCTATACACCAGGGTGTTAGCGTTCAAATTTTAGCGTTAACATTTTGGTGCTTTCACCGAGAATCGAACTCAGGACATCTATCATCATTGCTTCAGAAAGATTTGTAGATAAAGTTTCTTTAAGAACCAGAAGTCTATCCGAAATCATGGCTCCTGGAAGGAAAAGTAAATCTGTGAGATCTGCAAACATTCAAGAGGGAACCTCCGCTTCCCCAACACCAAATCAAGCCACTCCAACTGTCGGGGTTACGAAAGCAGAGTTGGATGCCGCAATTTTGGGGTTGAACAGACAGATACATGCTCAAAATGTGCAAATGGAAGCCCAGAATGCCCAAAATGCCTTAATCCTGAATAAGTTGAACGATTTGCTCGGGGCAAACCGTCAATCAACAGCTAATGAAAGGAATTTCGCTGGTAATATTCATGAAACTGAAGAAAGGAATGTTTCCGAAAGGGATACTAACCCCGCTGAGCAAATACTTCCTGAGGTAGGCGGATCTAGGGCTCGTAATGATGAAGAATATCTCTCTGGAATGGTTCGCCAAATTATGAAGGAGAGCATGCAAAGAGTCGAAGATGAGAAAGAATGGGGCTTTGCTCCGAGCAAGACTCCATTTACTGAAAAAATTCTAAAGGCTGAATTCCCACGAAAATTTGCTCCTCCAACTATCCCAGCTTATAGGGGGACAAGTGATCCAAACGAATTTCTGTATAAATATGATTGGCATATGACGGGTGCCCGAGCCTCAGATGAAGTAAAATGCAGATACTTCCCCGTATATTTGGAAGGCGTAGCTCTGCTTTGGTTCACAAAGCTACCTGTCCGGTCCATCGATCAGTTTTCGGACCTAACCAGGAAATTTAAAGAGCAATTTAGGCTATATGCTTCAAAGGCAAAAGACATCATGTCGTTATCCGGTTTGGAGCAGAGTCCGGGGGAAACTATCAAGTCTTTCTTAAATCGCTTCAATATAGCGTTAGCTGAGGTTGATAATGCGGAACCTCGCATGGTCTTGACCTATTTGATGAGGGCCATAGATAAATCTAGTGAGTTTGGAAGATGGTTGAATATGAAGGAACCAAGCTCTCTCGAAAAGTTCTACAAGAAAGCAGACGAGTTCATGCGTCTGGAAAGTCGCCCTGTATCGACAAAAGCAGCATTGGAAAAGGTTGAAGCTAACGCCAATGCTCCACGCAAAAATGAGTCTGTGGGACAGAAGAGGGAGAACAATAATGGAAAACAACAGAATAATCAGAAGAAGCTTAGATCCTTCAAGCCATCAGAATACACACCTTTGTCAGATACTCCAGAACGAATCTACCTGGCTACCAAAGATTCTGTCAATTATCCTAAACCCCCAGTCTTGAGAACCGGGAAAAAAGCTGTGCAAAGTGGGAGGTTCTGTCGCTTCCATAATCAGCCCGGTCATGATACTGATGACTGCCGTCAATTGAAGAATCTAATTGAAGAATTGTTAAGGGAAAATAAACTACAACAATTTGTGAAGAAGAATGATAATAATAATCCTGCTTCGTCAAACCAAGGACAGCAAACTCCTGCTCGTCAATCTGGGACTAATGGCAAAGATGCAGGTTTTGAGTCTGGAAGGCCTGTTATCAATATCATTACAGGCGGACCTCACCCAGCGGGCAGAAGCTGGGGTGAGATGGAAAGGTATTCCCGGGCCCTGAAATATGCACCGGAGGAAGAAAATGTTTTTGTTCTAGAAGACACTACGCCTTTGAAGCAACGAAAGACATTCAATGATGACATTGTATTCAAAACCAGGGATTCCATTGGCATTGAAGCCCCAACCTTGGATCCTTTGGTCATCTCGGCTGGCATTGGGCCAGCCATCGTCAGAAGGATTCTTATCGACAGCGGCGCATCCTGTAATATCCTCTTTAAGAAAACCTTCGACCAGATGAAGATTCCTATGGTTGAAGTGCAGGCATCATTGCAAAAAATTGCTGGCTTTGCAGGGGAGCCAAAGCAACCAGTAGGAACCATTGACTTGCTTGTGGAACTCGGAGAAGGAGAAAGAAAAGTAGTTCGCAAGCAGACTTTTGTGATAGTAGATGAATTTTCTGCTTATAATGCTTTCTTTGGTCGACCTATTCTTGCTGCATTCAAAGCTGTCCTTGCCCCATGGTGTCTTACTATTAAATTCCCTACAGACAATGGGGTAGGAGTTATTAAAGGAGACCAGAACGCTGGGCGAGAATGTTATATGACAGAGCTGCGAGAAACAAGGAAGAGAGAGATGGGAAAAGATGCGGCAACCCCAATCCGCATCAAAACACCAACCCTATAGCAACTACAGGGCGGACCCTGCACTGGCGAGCATAGCGGGGCACGAAAAGTGATGGATCCTAGAAAGGCCAGTGCGGGGGAGAGTAGGGTGGTACCAGCAGAAACAACGATACCGGTGCCCGTTGATCTGAAGGACCCAAACAAGGTGCTGAATGTGGGTTCACAACTTAATGTGTCAGTTCAGAATGCCTTGATATCTTTTTTGAAAGCAAACCTGGATGTTTTCGCTTGGACCCATGCCGATATGTGCGGAATATCCCCAGAAGTTGCGGTACATGCTCTGAATATTGACCCAAAGTTCACGCCAGTAAAGCAGAAAAGAAGAATCCAAGGTCTAGAAAGGTCGACAGCATTGAAAGAGGAAGTTGACCGGCTCATGGAGAATAATTTCATCAGAGAATCTACCTATCCAAATTGGGTTTCAAATCCAGTGCTGGTTAAGAAAGCCAATGGTAAATGGAGAGTGTGCATCGACTTTTCAGATCTAAACAAGGCCTGTCCCAAAGACTGCTTCCCATTACCCAGGATCGATCAACTGGTAGATGGAACAGCGGGTCATGAATTGTTGTCTTTTATGGATGCCTACTCCGGATATAATCAGATCATGATGCATGAGCCAGATCAGGAGGACACAAGCTTTATCACCGATGTCGGTCTTTACTGTTACAGAGTTATGCCCTTTGGGTTGAAGAATGCGGGGGCAACATACCAAAGACTGGTCAATGCTATGTTCAAACCGCAGTTGGGAAAGACTATGGAAGTTTACGTTGATGACATGCTAGTAAAATCTAAGAAAGCAGTGGATCACATCGAACACTTAGCAGAAATGTTCGCAATTCTCCGAAGATACGGAATGAAGCTTAACCCTTTAAAATGTTCTTTCGGGGTAGAATCTGGGAAGTTCTTGGGTTTCATCGTGAGCGCTAGGGGCATTGAAGCTAGTCCAGCTCAAATCACTGCTTTAAAAGAAGTCAAAGCTCCTAAAACAAAGAGGGAATTGCAAAGTCTCAATGGAAAAATTGCCGCCTTAAGTCGGTTCATATCCAAAGCTACTGATAAATGCATTCCATTCTTCGACGCTCTAAAGAAAGGAAAGAAAAACTTTGACTGGACTCCCGAATGCCAGAAAGCTTTTGAAGAATTGATTCAACATATGGAAACGCCTCCAATACTTTCTAGGCCCGGCGATGGCGAGGATCTTCTTATATACTTGGCAGTTTCATCTCATGCTTTAAGTGCAGCGCTGGTACGGGAAGACAAAAGGATTCAACATCCAGTTTACTATATCAGCAAAAGACTCACTGGGGCAGAAATGAATTACTCCAAGTTGGAAAAACTCGCCTATTGTCTATTGATTGCCTCAAGAAAGTTGAGGCAATATTTCCAAGCTCATCCTATCAAAGTCCTCACTGATCAACCTTTAAAGCAAGTCTTGTTTCGCCCCGAGACTTCGGGCCGCCTTTTAAAGTGGAATATTGAATTGAGCCAATATGACATCACTTATCATCCTAGAAAAGCGATCAACGGACAAGCTTTGGCAGATTTTATTGCAGAATTTACAGACAAGGGTAACAGCGAGGAAGAAACAATCGAGAACCCCCCAATCCAATGGAAGTTATTTGTAGATGGCGCAAGAAATGATTACTGTTCAGGTGCTGGAATTGTTCTTGAAACTCCTGAGGGCCGGTCATTATGCTATGCGCTAAGATTAGAATTTCCTTCAACAAACAATGAAGCAGAATATGAAGCTCTGATTGCTGGTTTGAAAATTGCTAAAGAACTAAACATTCGAGCGTTACAGATCTTCAGTGATTCTCAGCTTATAGTATGCCAAGTCAAGAAGGAGTTTCAAACGAAAGGAGGAAATCTGCCCGCTTATGTGTCAAAGGCTTGGGAACTTTTATGTGAATTCGACCATTACACGATAAGTCATATTCCTCGAGAAGAAAACATGAAGGCAGATTCTCTCGCAAAATACTCAAGTTCTGGCGAAACCCAATCCTTAGGGTTAGTTCCAGTAGAAGTTTTGTCAAATCCAAGCATTGATGAAATGGATATCGATTGGGTTATGAGTATGTCGCAAGAGCAAGAATCATGGATGACTCCAATAACAAAGTATCTACTCAATGGCTCTTTACCAGAAAACTCTAAAGAACGACAAAAGCTACTGAGAAAAGCTTCTCGATATATAATCCAGGATGGTCAATTATACAGACAAGGATTCTCAATGCCACTACTTCGATGTGTATCCAAAGAAGAAGCCAAAATAATCCTATCAGAGGTACATGGAGGAGAATGTGGGGATCATTCAGGTGGTCAAACTTTAGCAAAGAAAATTCTCCGATATGGATATTTTTGGCCAGAAATTAATCGAGATGCTGCAGATTACTCTCGAAAATGTGACAGATGTCAAAGATTTGCCAAAATTCCTAGAGCACCTTCTACTGAACTCACACAAATGACCAGTCCGTGGCCGTTTGCAATTTGGGGAATAGATTTGATCGGACCTTTACCAACCGCCAAATCTGGAATCAAATATGCCATTGTTGCTGTAGATTATTTCACTAAATGGGCTGAAGCTGAACCATTGGCAACCATCACCTCCAAAAAGATGATAAATTTTGTGACTAAGAATATCATTTGCAGATACGGTGTGCCTCAAAAGATAATCACAGATAATGGTACTCAATTTGAAAGTGAAGAATTCCAAGATTTTTGTAAACGATTCAAAATCTTGAAAAGCTTCTCAGCAGTAGCTCATCCGCAGGCAAACGGGCAAGTGGAAGCAGTAAATAAAATTATCAAGTCAACCATCAAAAAGCAACTTGAAAGAGCTAAGGGTGGTTGGGTCGATAAGCTACCACTAGCTTTATGGGCATATAGAACTACCCACAAAACTGCAACTGGGCATACTCCGTTTTCATTAGCATACGGGTCGGAAGCAATGATCCCGGTTGAAACAGAGGTCCCTTCACACAGAAGAATCCATTTCAATCAAGCAGAAAATGAGAAGCTACAACTTGAACGCTGGATCTCCTTGATGAAAAAAGAGATGAAGCTAACCTCAGAGTTGCAGCTCATCAGCAAAGGATAGCCAGACATTTCAATTCCAAAGTTCGTCAACGCAGCTTTGAAATTGGAGATCTAGTCCTGAAAAGAATTATGACCGCGACAGGTGTGTTTGGGCCAAATTGGGAAGGACCATATGTAATAGGTCAGAAGCTTCTTGATGGCACATTCAAGCTCACCACTGTTGATGGAGATCAAATTCCAAGGGCATGGAACAGCAACCATTTGCGTCCATACTTTACTTGAAAATTTTTTTGAAACGTTGTAAAAAGAATTATGAATGTATGATTCTTGTAATTGAAAGCAATTGTGAAACTGATGCAAGTAAATAATGAAAGAATATAAAGTGGATGTAGGCCCAATTTCATGGCCGAACCACTATAAATCTTGTGTTCCTTATTATCATTATATGTTTGCTTTGTTTTCGATATAAAAATACATAAAATGTATTGCTGAAATGTCGATTTAAATTTTTGCAGACAATGGAAATAAAACTTGCGCATAATAAGACCGAGCGATTCTCACCATCATTCAACAAACAAATTTCAAATCACAAAGACCCCGAATTCAAATCCTAGATAGGAAATACTTCAATTGAACGGCTAATGATTTCGATAGAAACGAGCCCTTGCTGATAAATTGAGATTGTTTGAACAAACAAACATCCAATTAGGAAGCTAGTGCCCGTTCTCACGAACTTGCCTGGCAATGAAGTACACTTCCTTGGATTAAACAAGCTACTTGCAAGAAAAGGGGAATGAAAACTTAAAAAAAAAAAAAAAGGAGAGAGGATCGCTGGAAAGGCATAAGCAAGTGAACGGAGGAACAACCAAAGCTACCATCAGCAGCACAAGTCCTCTTCAGAGGATAAAAGACCTCCAATGGGTCATACGCCACAAAAAAGAAAGTTCTCTACTCAACAAAAAAGATTGGAGGAGTCATGACCCTCCAACCATGAGAGAGTAACTTCCAGGCGATGAAAACCCTCTCTGAGGCACATTTCACCAGGAGTTGAAGTGTTATGACCACTCTTCGGGATTTCACTTCACCAGAGTTGAAATGTAAACAAAATAAAGCCCTCTTCGGAGGCCCATTTCACCAGGAGTTGAAGTGTTATGACCGCTCTTCGGGATTTCACTTCACCAGAGTTGAAATGTAAACAAAATAAAGCCCTCTTCGGAGGCCCATTTCACCAGGAGTTGAAGTGTTATAGCCGCTCTTCGGAATTTCACTTCACCAGAGTTGAAATGTAAACAAAATAAAAGCCCTCTTCGGAGGCACATTTCGCCAGGAGTTGAAGTGTAGCAACCGCTCTTCGGAATTTCACTTCACCAAAGTTGAAATGCAAAAACAAAGACCTTCTTGAAAGCCCACGTTTCACCGAGATTGAAATAAAACTTCCAAGTGTTGAAACGTGAAAAGGCTTTCTTCGAAGGCACAACTCTTTGGGGGTACACGTTTCACCGAGATTGAAATAAAACTTCCAAGTGTTGAAACGTGAAAAATCCCTCCTCAGAGGTACAATTTTGTATAAAAAAATAATCCTCATCAAAAGCGTACTTTAACTTTCAAATGGAAAATGATCGTAAAAAGAAAAGAAGTTAAAGTACCCTTCAGAGGTCCGCTTTGCTACATAAAAGAAATCACTCGGTAAAAAAGAAAATGTACTTAAGCAAAAAAGAAAGAAGTGATTTCTTCAAAGGACAAAGCGCGTAGAAACTCATATGAAGGGGGTTGCACTCTACAAGAATTCTTTTTAAAATAAAAATAAAATAATTATTCTTTAGCAAGTAAGAGTGCAAGTCCCCTCGAGGTATAGAATATTGCAGCATACTTATGGAATGGGGGCAATATAGTATAATTACACACAATATGGTATAACTAAACCAGCAAAAGGTAACGCTCAAGTAACATACCATAAGCTCGCTGCAATATCAAATAAACTCATGCCAAAACGAATAACAAATGTATTTTTAATTCAAACAAAAGTTTGTACAAACGAGGAATCATTTTATTCAATTACAATGCAGGTACAGGTTTCAAAATAAAGAAAAGCGGGGGCCGGTACCCGCACAATTCTCGGCCAGTACATGCAAAACACAAAAAACTAGAAACTGAAGATCTTCACTTCTTTTTGCTGCCTTTAGACCCTTTACCCGGCCGAATGATCAGCTTACCAGGGCGGTCGGTGGGCACAAGGGAAGTGGGAGAGGAAGGCGCAACCGGTCCAGCTTTCAGCTCCTCTTCAGTGGTGGTGATTATCTTCCCTCTCCTCCTTGATGCTCCTTGCTTCCTTCTCCTCTTTGAGGAAGACTCACTTCCTGGAGTGACAAGTTTAGATAAAGTTATATCGTCAGAAGGAGTCCGCTCCGGAGATATGTCACCTCCCTCAAGTCCCTCATCTTTTTGCTCTTGCGAAGCAATGGGATCATCCAGGCCATGGAGAGCCTCTATTTGTTCTTCTTGTGACCCAGGTTGCGAGGCAGAAGGAGGCGCCACTTGAAGAGATGGAGGAAGGATCACCGGGGGAGAAGAAGCTTGAGTTTGACTCGGTGCTTTCTCTACAAAGGAGAAAAAACTTAAAATATCAGTATCTTTCGAAAAGAGAGGGGATGACGGCTCGTCAAAAGTCGGGAATTCATTGACATTTGAGGAATAATCAAAAGTCGGGAATTCATTGACATTTGAAAAACAATCAAGAAGATCGTCAAGTTCACAAGGAGCGAACGAGCAGTTCACCACTTGGGCTGGTCCGGTGTCAAGTTTACCTGGGGCAGTTGGATCTCTGAGGCTGATTTCATATCGCTGTGCTTCGTTGCTTTCACCACCTTCATCCCCGCCTTGTGCACTTGTAGTTTCAGTTACTGTCTTAGTTGCAGGCGGAGTAGAGGAGCTAGAACCCGTGATGTCAACCACAGGAGAAACTGGAGGTTGGACAGAGGAAGTAAGCGTTAATTCCTTTCCAGAACGTTCCTCTTCCGCCATTCCAGTTCTCATCCTGGCAAGTTGTTCTCGCCCCTTCGCAAGAGCAGCGCGAGCTCCCTCATCCAGGTAACGCGCCTCAAAATCTTCATCGCCGTACCCGGCGTCTTTAAACATGTTAAGAGCAGCTTCCCACACCTCGGCCAGGGTGATTTCATACTTAGGACCAAGAAAAGAGAGGCTGCCGCGTCCCAAGACACAGTGTAAATAAAAATCGAATAAAGTCGAATTGATATCGGTTTCCATGGTCTGAGCAGTTTCTTCGGCTGCAATTTTGCCAGCCATGGCCTCATCTCGATCTTTTTCGGTCTGAGCAAGTTGGGCTTTTAGCGCTTCAATCTCCATGTCCCGGGCGCTCAGTTTATTCTGCAACTGGGTGACATCAGTGCGGTGGTTCTCTACAGCTTGTTCTAACCTCTCAGCTTTAGCTTCAGCGTCCCTCTGGCTGGCGTGCGCATCTCGCACTTGTTTTTGCAATACCTCTTCTCTTTGGGTGTAAGTATTAGTAGAAGAGACAAGATCATCTTTGAGCTGCTTTACTTCAGCTTCGAGTTTTTCATTGTATTCGGCTATCTCCTTCATCTCAGCGTTGTGTTGATCAAGAATCTTCTGCCATTCTGATTTGTCATTTTCCATGGTCAGCATTGCTTCGATGTTAGCCCGATTAACTCTTTGAAGTTCATCAACCAACTTTTGCCATCCAGACATTCTATCGATATCAAGCTTGACAGCATCGAGATTTCTGTACATAGCTTCTCTGTCGATGGGGACCAAATCGAGGTCGAAGCGTACCCCCCTCAAACACCAATTCGGGAATCGGCTCTGCAAGGTCGGGGGGCCCCTTTCAACATGGTATGAAGGCCTGTTGAGAAGTGTTTGGATGGCACTTCCTTCAAGAGCAGGAGATTTGGAAGGGATGTCAATAGAAACTGAGGCACCAGGTCTCTCAGATGTCACAGGCACGTGCTCCTCGCCAAGTTTGGTCCGCTTTCTCGAATCCTCAATATGGCTCTTCCCCCTATCATCGTGCGTTTTACGTTTATGGGAATCATCATCCCTTGGGAAGGATTCATGTCGCGTGCCCGCTCCCTCATGACGTTCTTCATACCTTCTCCTCTCTTCAGCTTTTCGCGCAGCTCTCTGCTCATTGGTCTCTCTGGGATCGGTATAGTATTGCTTGTAATCATAGCTGCCACGCCCTCCATAGCGTCGAAAGTCTTTGTAATAAGAACCGCTGCCGCTGCGCCCCATAGAGGAATCTGAAAAGGCAAAAATAGCAAGTCTTAGAAACTTCCGGAGAAAAGAAGTTAAATGTGAACAAATGCCAAAAAATCCTAAGTGTTGTGTGATGTGCAAGCTACGCGCATTAAGCTACAAACCACTCATTGGTGTAGAGGTGATGATAGCTTGGGTATGAGGAGTTGGTGTTTGTGTTGGTGTTAGTCGAAGAAGGGACGTCGCCTCAACTATAGGAGAGATAGTTTTAGACACGTCATCTCTAAAAAGCTCCTGTGAGGTCACTATTATGTCGCTCAACCCATCATAAACATCGTCACCATCATGCTCGGTGAGACTTGTTTTCTCAGTTCCTACATCAGCTAATCCCCCGAGAGGCTGTGAAGGTTCTTCTTCTTCCTCAATCGGGGCAAGTGCCGCCTTACTAGATGACCCCATAATGTCAGTAGGGGTGGAACATTTCACCAATGAAGCTTCGATGTTAGACTCTTTTGATGAGGGTTGTTCGATAGTAACGGGGGCATCCGATGCTTCAGTCGGGGAATCGGGAACTTCAGTCGGAGCTTCACAAAGCTGAGTATAGCGAGAAGGGTGGAGAAGTCCGTATTGATGTAGAAATTCGTCGCTTAGTAGAAACTTGATACTTCTCTCTTCTGCGGCTACAGCGCTCAGTCTATCAAAAGTCTGCCTATGTATCGGATCTCTAGAGGGAAGGGGAAGTGCTGAAAAAAGCAAAGAATGAGATTAGCAATTTGGACCCCGAAAAGAGTTAAAAAAGAAAGTGGAAAGACGGAAATAAATGATCTTACTTCCCACTCTCCAAGAAGCATAAAACTCTGGGGGACTGCGGGCAAAGAAAAATTGGTTTAAAAATCCATGGACACTTTCAGTAAGATCAAGAATGAGCTTGCGATTTCTTTCACTTCTCACAATGATAAGAGAAGGATGGTCTTTGCTCTTTGCAAACGAGCATAAGTAGCGAATTTCTTCGAAGCTCGGCAGTCGGTCAAGATTTCTTCTGAACAGAACACCCAACCCCATCAAGATAGCGTAACCATTAGGATGAAGTTGGAACGGAGAAATTGACATCCGAAGAAGAAGAATTCGAAGAAAGTCATTGAAAGGTGGGATCGCCCCACTTAAGCACATATGACGATTAACCGCGACAAAACCATAGGGAGGTCTGTCAGCAGTATCATTCGGTCCAGGAAATATGACATCATCTTCAGCAAAGCCGAATTGAGTACGCAACTGAATAAATGTTCTCGAAGATAGAATAGTCGAAGTTCTTTCCGGAGGATTCTCTATAGGAACAGCTATCGGGAAAGTTTCTTCTTCATTTGCTGCTTCTTCTCCTTGATGGGAAGTCATTCTACACAAGCAATTGGATATTCAAACATGAAGGTGCACGTTTCCTAAAGTGTGTGAAGTGTTGTACAAGTATCAATCAAACAATAAGCAATGGTAACTGGAATAAAACCTAGCAAACATTTGTTAGTTATAAAAACCAGGAATCTTTGTTTTGAGTTTGAATATGCAAATACAATGTTGATGCAAACAAATCAGTTCAAATTGTTGATACTTTGCATTAATATTTTACTATAATCAATTAATTCACAGCATTTCATGCAATATATTCATGTCTCTCATCTTGTCTTGACTAATCTGTCATTCGATACGGGCAGTCAATGGCAGTATATGCGCCTTGGTTTTCTTTGTTTGTTTGTTATTCTCGACAGGTTTACAGCTTAAAAATGAGAATGATCTGTAAAGTAACACAATGGAATTCAAGCAAACTTGAAGCTAGGACAGTTCAAAATGTTCAAAATGTAAACAACTTAGTCGGAAGTCCGGGTCAAAATACTTGAAGAAGGCCTATGTTTCTAAGTGTCAATACGTCCAGAGCCCAAGTGTTAGCTCGGCTACGGTTCAAAAAATTCTCATGCGAGATAAGACTAAGTCGGTAACGGGTCAGAATCTAGGTGGTTCAGCTTGGCGACTCATTTCCTCTAGTTCGCATGGGGGAGATAAGAGGGCAAGCTCCAAGTCGAAAGGCAGGAATTTCTCCAAGTCTTAACTCGGTCACGATCTAAGCTTTAATGTTTAGGTCGGCGAAATTCTCTCAAGCATTATCTCAACCACGATTTAAGGTCGTGTAAGAGCTAGATCGGTCGAAGGCTAAGCCACCTAAACCCACTAACTCGCCTTCGAGCCAACATCCCACAGCATTAAACCCGATAACCCTATAGCCATTCCTTCAACACCCACTCCTACTCATGCTGCCGAATCACCCAATTGAACAATTCGGAATCGAGCTTAAGATGATAAACCATCTTCATCGCCTCAACGACCAATCTGAAGCCAAAACTTCATAACCTAAGTTTCATCAACTATGAATACGATGGGGTTCATAATGAAGCGTCGTGCAAGGAGGCGATTCGGTGCAAGGAGGCGATTCGAGTTCGAACAAACAAGAAATGTGAATCGGCAATAAATTACAATCAGGAAAACCACTTACACGATGCGTAGCAGAGATTATTTGTGATCGATTGAATAAAGTTGCCTTTAAGATCTGAGGGTGCTTTAATGGCGGAATTGAGCAAGGGTTTGAATAAAGAAAAAGGAGGAAGGGGGCTAATTTATATCTCATGGTGAAGGAATGTTAAACAACACTAACTGGTAAGTCGTACGCGATCTACCGACCTAAGAGAAGCCGAGCTAAGATATTTCGAAGCACACGACTTAAGTCTAAGGCGTATACTTCGAGGGGCAAATGTTAACCCTATCTCGGTTACGACTCAGCAGGTCTAGTGCGTGGAGATGGCGCCGACCCAAGAGATGCCGACCTAACTGCTTAAGGCTTAAAAAGCAGGCCGACCTAACCATTCGCATGACTTGCCGACCCAATGCCCTCACATAGATGCCGACCCAATGCCCTCACATAGATGCCGACCTAGTGCTTCAGAAGGAACTGGCCTAACGACTCAAGAAATGACAAGGGATCCGACTTAACATGACGCCGACCTAACTGCCTAATGAAGCTGCCGACCTAATTCGATCCGACTTAAGGACTTAACATGCTTACCGACCTAACTGAGTGGAACAAGTTCGCGACTTACACTTGTGTCGTGACCGACCCATGGTCAGTGCTAGGACGTGCGCGACCTGGGCAAGTGAAGGGGAGTTAGTTCACGTTTAGCTCGTCAATTCTTTAAATCGGTAACGACCTATTTAAACATGCACTTCCCATTTAAGTCGGAGGCCATGCATCAGAGAGAGGGGGCGACCTACGACCTAGCTTGACCCGGTAACGACTTTGGACTTGTGCAAATCCAACGCAGCTTGATCATGTGAGGGCTCCTATAAGCCGGCTGCGACTTAACTGGGTCGGTGAGGAGTTAAGACCGAGCCTAATCTTTGCCTATAAATACCACCCTACCTTCAACATGAAGGGGACTTTTTGCTCATTCTCTTCAAGCGCCATTACTCTGCCGAATTCCAGACTACTTCAAAGCTTGAGCCACTTGTTTTACATATCCTATAACTTGAAGTGTGTTGTAATTGAAAGATCTTGTAAAGGATTGTAATCAAACTAGAGATAAAAAGATTAAAGTGGACGTAAGCTGGATTATAAGCCGAACCACTATAAATACTGTGTCTCTTACTGTTTTTCTGCATACTTTCTGCTTATTTCTGTTTCCCGTACGAACGGGTGGTGCTTTCACAATCACATCCTATACACCAGGGTGTTAGCGTTCAAATTTTAGCGTTAACACCTTTTATATAATTGTTAACCTTTTTGGATCACATAAGTGAAATACAGGTTATGGAAGCAATTGCTACTGCTATTGGTTTCATAATTAAGCGTAAATTGCCCGACAAATAGGTACGTTTTCGGATTACATTTTATAGCGTTATTTTAATGTTTTTCCCATGTTGAGATATATATTATTTTGGAATATATGTTGTATATTGTTATATTTGATATTAAATTTTCTCCCAAGCCTCTCCGTACAAAGGAGACCCAGCCAAAAAATTTCGTAAATTTTGGACTTAGAAATATTGTGGAAATGTTTTCCAAACTTTATAAATTTAAATATAAAAAGATTTAATGGTTATAAATTGGTATATTTCATCTAAATTAATTAACTTTGAAAATTTTAATTGTTTATAAGGTTAATGTTTTGAATAAGACATATTGATTTCTTAATTCTTCTTTTCCCTTCTTTTCCTTTACAAGGACGAAAAGTTTTGAGTGGGGGAGAGTGTAACGGCCCTTAAAATTCGATGGTTCAAAATGAGTTAATTTGATAAGATTTTTAATTTAATTTGGAAAGAAAAAAGCCTTAAAATTTATATTGGAGAGAATGTAGAAATTTGATGAAGCAATTGTAATTAAACATTAACAATATAATATTTATATGGAAATAAATTGAAATAATATAAATTGTCATATTTGGTTATAGGTTTAAAATAAGAAACAAATAGAAAGGTTGAATGTGTGAAATATTAATAAAAATATTAACTAGGATGTAATTCATTAATATAATAATGAATAGTGAAAATGGTTACATTTTGTTTTAAAATAGAAAAGGAGTAAATAGAAGTAGCCGTTGAATAAACCAATGAAATAGTTGTAGATAGGAAATTATAATAAGCGTTGTTGATAATAAACGTACTTAAATAGTAATAAATTGAATATAAGAAACAAAGGCATTTATTAGATTAATTAATGAATTCATGGAAAAACATCAATGTCATGTAGGTGATTTATAATATTGTTGGAAGTGAAGACTTATTAAGTATGGAACCAAGGAAGTAAGTTTATTAACAATATAATTAGTAATTAACAACATACTTGGCAACTATAACTAAGTAGTATGAAATAAACATGCATTTATGATATGAAATATAAGTCAATGTTAATTTCACCTATAAATGTCAATTTATTTAATAGCATGGTTTTAAATCAAGTAACGGATTTGTTAAAGTTTCAATTGATAATTTATAAAATTTAATGTGAAATTAATTGCAGTTAAGTGACCTAATTGTGCAGTTAGGATAAATGGATTTGTCATAAAAGATTGTTAATTCCATAGGATGTAACCAATGTTAATTTAATTCATAATATAACAAGTTGGACCTATTGTAGTAAATGGAATTTAATATTCAATCATCTGAAATTAAGATAAATAGGGATATTAATGCAATATGATATAGGCCATGATAATTGTACCGTAAATTGAAATTGATTGAATAGCAAAATCTGTGCATATCCAATTAATTAAAACAGATGGTAAAGTTTAAATTGATTGAAATCAGCAAATTGGAAATTAAAGTGAAGTTATAATAATTGATGAAATAATACGTAGTAAAATTGTAGTCTGACATAATCGATGATAGGTAAGAAATTTTATTTTAGTCAATTGTTAATAGGTTATGAATGGGAGTAGATTTGGCTTATTGTGATAACTATTAATTGTACATAAGTAAATAAATGGATTGAAAGACTAAAGGAAAGTAGTAAATTGATTTATGTAATAAACATTGTAAAAGTAATTGGAATAACTTAAGGAATTGTGTTAATGCAAGTATTTGACTTATTAACGAGATAATACCGTGTTAATGACAATTTAATCAAATTTGTGTATATATGGAATATTAACCGGTGTTGTCAAGTAATAAACATATAAATGCAAGAAAAGGAAAATTTATAACAATCTATATATGTTATTTATTTTATTTTGTATGTTAAATAAAGGTTGGAATTCAAATTGCAATTGAAGGAGATTAGGTAGTACGTTATTAGGAAATAAATTTAAAGGTAGGGTAACAACTATTATAAATTACGTAATAAAATGGGTCAATGAACTTATTAGAAATAACGTTCATTTAAATGTTGAGTAATTAAAATGTCGTTATCGATAATAAATGTTACTTTAATAATTATGATTAATTGAGAAATTAATACGGAAAGTATGTAAAGTAATAACTAACAAAGTAATATGTTATAGAGTGAATATAAAATAAACTAAAGTGTAAATTAAAAGGTTGGAATTGAATCTAATCCGGTTAATTGGGAGCTTATTGAAATAAATTGGATTCAATTTATAATAAAGGGGTTATTTTAAGAAATTGAAATAAATACTATAATTGGTGAATTAAATTACTTTAAATTGAGATGGGAATTGGTTTAAAGAATTTAAATTTCTAAGTAGATCAAGATTTTAAAATTTATGAATTATAGAATTTGAATTTTTAATTGTGAGTTAATTTAATTAATTTATAACAATTGGATTTATTGAAAATGGATGAAATCAAGTATTCAATTATTACTTTAATTTAAAAAAATTAAGTTGAAATTTGGAAATGTTTATGTAACAATTTTAAATCCAATGGTAAACCCTTCTATTTGAAATTTATGAATGGAATAATTATGGGTTAATTCAATTTAACGGATTTTGGGAATTTATCTATAATCTTTAATTTTATGAAATTGAAGATTTATATTGATTAATCTTTAATAAATTGGCATTTAAAAATTGTTAAATCATTGAAAATGTTTGTGAAATATAAAGGTGATAAAATTGTGAATTTTAGAATTTAAAAATTTTAAATTGGATTTAATTAATTAATTTACTTATTTATTTAATTAATGGAAAAATACCATTTTGGCAACTGACTCGGATTTGGACAAAAAAAGTTTCATCGGATCTGTAACAGTGAATTATTGTAGGGTTTCAAGTTTCGTAGCGATCGGACTCGTCGTTTGATCGTACGGACTAGAAACGCATTGAAATTTATGCAATTTAAATCAATTGAAATCAATTTGGAAAATTTGAATTTAGCATATCTTCTTCATACGATGGAATTTAGACGTGAAAATTTTTCCATCGTGTTTAAAATATTTTTAAACATATATTTTGATATATGGGTTGCCCCTTTTCCATTCCGGAGTCGAAACGGGCTTTTTGGGTCAATTATCGTCTAAAACTCAAACCCAACCTAGCCCATTCTTTCTATTCTGTTTGCCGATTTGTATGTGGTTATAAACCCTAGGTCACTGCTTATTCCTCATTTTGAACGTATGCTCTTCCTCATTCCACTGCAAACCCTAATCTTCCCAATCCAATTTCAATTTCAAAAAAAAAAATGCGGATCTGCAGCAACTTCTGGTCGCGCTTCGAGTTTCAGAGGCAAAAATGTTGCATCTACTTTGGGTTAGGAAGAAAGTTACTTGGGTCGCTCTGGGTCATTTTGGCAAAAAATCCAAGCAAGCATCGGGGAATTGAGGCGGTGGACCGAAGTTGAATCCGAAGTCGACTCAGGACCAGAATTTTTCCAATCTTCTAATTTTCCTAACTTTTTCATACGCGCTCCGTTTCACGTGCGACTTTTTTTGTTAGGATCGTAATAAAATTCCGGAGACTTTGATGCTGGTTTGGACAAATTTGGAGACCATTCAATTTTTGGGTTTAAACTGAATTTAAATTCAATTTAAATTCGAAAGGTGAGTGTTTTAGCCCACTCACAACTTCTAAGGTTTCTTATATTTGTTAAATTGATTTATGATGCGTTTAGAAATTTATTTGTAGCTGTTTGGCATATATTTCATCATTACCTCAGTTAATTTGCATTCATATAGTTTACTTGTTATTTAATTCATTTTTGCCATATAAACTGCCAGTTAAAATTTTAGTTAAATTTATTATTACTTATAAACTGCTAGTTAAATTTATTTATTATTGCATATAAACTACAGTTAAACAGATATTTAATTTATTATTGAAAAATTAACAGTCAATAATTAATTATTATTTATTGATGTGATTGTTTGAATTGGATGATAAATTGATAAATGTTGATGATTGATATGATGGATGAATGGATGCTGTATTTATATTGTATAAACTGCAAGTTATTATGCATTTTCATTTCATTCAGGATTGCGGTTTGAAATGATGTACAACCGCATTTTTATTTTTAAATTGCGGATTGAAATGATAAATATCCGTATCACTTGACCATACGATAGAAAATTATATACAGGCACCGCGGTATATATATAATTATTTTTGAAATAATTTTCTATGGTTTTGGAAAGAATACGGTTTAATAAATATTAAATTTTGATATATATATAGTAAAAATTCTTGAATTTAGTTATGTATAAATTTGTTTCGAATTTTAAAATAAGCTAAATAATGAAGTTGATTTCGTTTATATAATATGGTTAATAATATATTGAAATTCTATTGTATATAGAGTTTATAATAACTCAAATAAAAGTAAGGTTGAAGATAAATGTGAATATGATTTGAATTAATGTATCTAAGAATTTTCCTCGAAAAATTTGTTTTGAAATGTAAATAAATTAGATTTAAAGGGTATGATATTATAACTTGATTTTTGAGTAGAGGATTTGAACGAATATCAATTTTATTTAAAGAATATTATCAAGTTCATTTAATTAAAAGAATATCCTGTTATTGAAGTTTGAGGGTTTTACCTGAATAATATCTGTTTAGTAAGTAAATAATTAAAATTTAAACAATAGGAATTGGATTTGATATATATTAAATTTTCAAAGAATCGAATTTTAAAATAAGCTAAATAATGAAGTTGCTTTCATTTATATAATATGGTTAAGAATATATTTGAAATTCTATTGTATATAGAGTTTATAATAACTCAAATAAAATTAAGGTTGAAGATAAATGTGAATATGATTAGAATTAATGTATCTAAGAATTTTCCTCGAAAAATTTGTTTTGAAATGTAAATAAATTAAGATTTAAAGGGTATGATCTTATAACTTGATTTTTGAGTAGAGGATTTAAACGAATATCAAATTTATTTAAAGAATATTATCAAGTTAATTTAATTAAAAGAATATCCTGTTATTAAAGTTTAAGGGTTTTACCTGAATAATATTTGTTTAGTAAGTAAATATTTCAAATTTAAATAGTAGGAATTGGATTTGATATATATTAAATTTTCGAAGAATCCATTTTGAAATAGTGGAATATTTAAAGATTGAAATATATGAACTATAAAGTTGTGAAATATAGAATATTTAAGCTTTGAAATATATGGGAATTAAAATGGTTTATTTGGAGGTTCAAATTGATATTGGGAACTTATTTTGAAATTTGAAGAAGCTGTTTATTTTATATAGTAATATAGTATTTGAACCATTAAGTATCGAAAGTTATGTTTCAAAGCTATGGTTTCAAGGTATATATATTTGAAAAATATTATGATTTTGGGAAAGAGATATTTATAAAATAAAAATGATATCATATTGATTTGGGTTTTAGAAATGTTAATGACATCTTATTTATATGGTTTGAAAGAGATATTATATTCTGGTTTTAAAGTATAAATTATTTTCACAAACCGCGGTGTTATAATAACGATTGGTTGTTGAAGAGACCGGGATCGGAAGTTGTCATACTCTCTGCCAACCCCGAAAACCACTTTAACAACCGTGTACGCGGTGGAGATTCCAGAATGAAGTAGGATGGTGGCGGTGATTCTTTTGAGGTAAATACGTGGACTCGACTCCCGTGAGTTGGCATAAGGTGGCTAAAAAAGGAGCGATTCTCGGGACAAGGGGGTTAGCGCCCTTTATCGGATACTCCTCTTCAATATTATACACTGACTTTGGATTGATTCGGTGGCCACTTTTGATTTCTTTGATTTTCACTACTACAAAACAGGCCATTTGCATCGCCTCATTTGAATCGGTTGAAGTAAAAACTGATGCAAATAGAACTATTTGCATCAGTTCTATCTTAATAACCGATGCGATTGGTACGTAGAAAGAAATAGGTAATAAAAAATCAAATTTGCATCAGTTGTCACCAACAACCGATGCAAATACTTCGATGCAAATAGTTGTAGTTGCATCGGTTTTAAAGTTAACCGATGCAACTAAATTAATTTGCATCCTTTAGTTACGCACTTTTGTTAATTCCCGCCCTCCCAATTTTTTTTGCCGCCTGTTATTCTCCCATTCGTTTCCAATATTTCACCGGCCTCCAAAACAAAAAAAAACCCTAGGCCTTAACCAAATCCATTCTTTTCTAATATCTTCTCTGCTATTATTTAATATATCGCATTTCTCAGGTAACAATTTATCTCGATTTCACATCTTTTCTGTGAAGTTCAAATTCAAATATATTCTATGTAGATCGATTTTTGATTTTAGAATTTAAATCATGTATTTTTCGCCTACTTCTAATCTTTGAATGGGCGTAGGGTTGTGTTGATCTACATTCTGAATCTCGGGATCTACATTCTGGATCTCGTAATTGCATTTTTATAGCCGCATGTCGATCCGGAGAGTGTAAATGATGGTTCTGAGTTGATTTTGCCGAGGAGGTCGACTGTTGAGTATCGCCCTTTTGTCAAGAGGTTGCTAGAGTTTAAGTTTTGGTGAGCGTTTGTTTTTTGACATTTCTGTTTGTTTGTGGTTTATGTTGCGCTTGGAGTGATTCAAACGCAGATTACCTTAAACATAATTTAGTAGCTGTGTTTATGGATCTAGACCCAGAAGTAGAATTTGGTTGCCTGAAATATATTTGGTTGCTATGTTTATGTATGCTGGAACATTATTATATGCTGGAACATTTTTATTTCTGAATTATGGTTTGTTTTCATTTGACGCGTGAATTATCGGTCTTTGAGGCGAACATATTTTTGCTTAAGTTCAATAAATTGCATATTTTTATTTTTAATTGTTAGTTCTAATGAACAGGATTATACTTTTCGAGGGATATATATGTTCTAATTTTTTTAGATTTGATGTATCCTGTATCTTACCAATGTATATTTACTGTATGGTGCATTTGTCCATCATTTGTAAAAAGTTAAAATTTCCCCCCTTCCATTAAGGTTGTATATACATATGAGATAATGACCGACCGAATGAGTGTTGTAATCCGAGTTTTTCTATGGAAAATGCAGAATGATGGGATTTGATAATGATTTTATGATGAGTTTTTCAGGGAGACCAAAGAGGTGAAAATTCTAGTGATGTGGTAATAGATATGAGTAGGTTGCAGCCGAAATTGTCGACGTAGGATATCACTTGGAATTCTCATCTTTTTGGTAGGGGGAAAGAGGAGCCACTAGAGGTTTTTTTGGGGGGGGTGTTTGGGGGTTTTTTTTGAGGGGGGGGGGGGTTGGGGGGGTGGGGTGGTGGTTAATATGTGGCAAGTTCTGGTAGTGCATAATAAAACATCAAGCATTTCGCAAGCTCTATCTCTGTCAGTAACCTTCTCACTGTATTTATGAAGATTTTATTAGTTGTAGAACACCATTGTAGAATAATCATCTTTTATGGTGAAGTGCCATATAGTAGATCCTAGAATTTTCAATTTGCAGACTTGGTCGTATCGCCGGTAATCTTGATTCCCTAGGGTTCTTGTTTTGTAGATTATTTTGTTTTGAAAACAAAGAATGAAGCATGTACTATAATTTAAACCAAGGCAACTTTAGAAATGGCCCGTTTGGATGAACGTAAATAAGCTACTTTTGTCTTTTTGAAAGCCAAAATGAATTGGTTTTGGCTTTCTAAAAGCAAGAAAATGGTTTAAGTCCATTCCTCCAAACAGGCCCTAAATCTTTATACATGCCACATTTGTTGTCTTCAAAGCAAAACAATCTACAAACCAAAGCATACGATACGGTGTATACAGTAGGCCACCGATTTGATTTTCGGTGACATCAAATGCTTACCTAGTCAAATACTAATTTTATAAAAATTGTAGCTCAGGATATATATGAGCATATAATAACAAAAAAAAAGTGCGTTGATGGATATATAAGAGACATGAATTTAGTTGCTGAGTTGGCTTTATAATTCAGTAGCCTGTAGAATGATTATTTACACAATTCTTTGCTATGTTGTTACTAAATTCGTTTGCTTGATTAGTAACTTCTTTGGAATGTTGTACAAGGAAATAACAAGTAGAAGAAGTAACAAACTATACATGTTTGTAAATTGTGTTCAAGTTCCTGTATAAAGAAATAAAAAGGGGCTGCAACTGTTTAGTGACATAAATGTACAATTTCTTTCTCTCTGTGTGTGTACATTTGCTCACTTTATATATAGGATTGGAATTGAAAGTTTAATTTACAACAACATAGGATCTTGCTCTAGATTGTACGACAACATATTTTCTTGTTATGCAGCATCATGTTTTCTGCTTTAAATTATATAGCAGATTGGATTCAATGTTTTAAATGGATGGTATGGTATGGATTAGGGATAATACATAGTATATTTATAAATATATTATTGATATGAGTTGTATGGGCAATTTGTATCAATAGTATAGTTATATCTTATTTATTATATATTCTTCTAACGTGATTTTATAGGCGATCTGCATTAGTGGTCTATCTTCGTTATACTTGTGTATTATATCATATTTATTGATGTTTAAATTGAAAATCCATTGTTTGATAAATGTTAATAATATATTGAGTATATACATTATATTGATTACTTTGAAGCTATTAAAATGTGTATATATAGTTGTAGTGTATTCAGACGCATAAATGGCCTAATATTGTATTTTACCCTTGGATCTATAACGTGAGATCTTTATTAATATAGGGTAATTTTATGTTTTTGCTCTTATTATATGTCGAACTTCAAGTTAACTCAATTTTTCCCTCCATTTTTAAATATCCGGTCATCACCATCGACGATTAACTTTGAATATAATTTTTGATTGTGCAGTTGATGCTATTTCTCCTTCTTCGTCAAATACTTTGGTTTTATGAGATGCTGAGATGTTGGTAGAATGCATCTGACTTCTTTAATGTAAGTTTATTTCATATCAAATTAAGACTGAAAATCATTTTGCTTGAGCTACTTTTTGGCAGTGTGTGTATAATTATCTCAAAAATACAGTAAATATTCCTTGATTATCAATGATTTATTCCATGACATATATATGTTTAAC
Organism: Allium cepa; assembly: GCA_030765085.1. Classification (NCBI taxonomy): domain Eukaryota; kingdom Viridiplantae; phylum Streptophyta; class Magnoliopsida; order Asparagales; family Amaryllidaceae; genus Allium; species Allium cepa. The sequence continues at coordinate 746,512,623 of CM060931.1, read as the reverse complement.
AGGCGAGCTGATGAGCATGTGAAGCAGTTATGATTGGTTGTTTGAAGCAGTGTATAGGGTGATGGCTGTAGTTGTGAAGTAGAAAATGATGTATGTATTGCCGATATGGCGACGATGAATCTGATGGTGAAGAGGTAACACTCCAACAAATATTGTATTTTTTTCCTTTTCAAATTTCTAATTTGGTAAAAGGTGCCGCAGAATAATGATATGGATCAACGAATCAGTAATAAAAGAAAGCGCAAAATGTCGGAGAAGGTTTAGAACAGAGGAAAGCAAAATGGTGATCAGTCTGGTACATAACGTAAATCTTTTCAACAAAAGGGTCTTGATAGTAAAGAGAAGCCTGAGGTAATTTATGCCATAACTTCGTTTTGCAATTTGTGTGGAAAATTATTACTTGGATGTGTTTATACATAGGCATGCACACATTCAAAGAATAGTAGCTTCAAGTCAAATACTTTTTTGACAGGGAAGTAAAAGTAGAGCATTAGATGCAAGTTTTAAATCATTGTTGATGTGCTTTGGTCTTGTGGAAGTAAACAGTTAATATCTTTCACAGGTTAAAATTGTTGCTTTATAATAAATTCAAAGTTTGTAGGAGGTTTAACAAACTCTCTGTCCCTCTGTAATTTAAATATCTATCTTGGTATGGTATTTAATTTAACATTTGAATAAACCAAAATTATTTGTACCAAGTAAAACAAATACCACACCAGGTTATTACCTATCTTGGTATGGACGTGGCTTGGATTCTCGTGGGGACCTTAACTAAACTCTTTATAATAATGAAAGGGTTAAAGGAACTTACTCCGTATCCTCTAATTACTCCGTTCCTTTTATATTGCAATTCTTGGCATAAGCAAGATAGCTATATGGAGGCTGTTTGCAAAGGGCTATCTCTTAACTTAATGTATATGGAAACCACTTTACATATTCCTGCAAATTTTGAAGGCAATTAAAGTTTCATTAAAAGAGTGGCATAAAACCAGTAATAACATTCAAGAAGTTTGTGAAGTCTTTAGGAAACAGAATAATAATGCTTGTGATTAGCTGGCTAACAGGCCAAGTAGCGCTAAATTAATCAATGAGTATAGAGAAGGGTTTGATACTCCTTACTAACTGATGCATATGCAAGCCAGTAATAGTTTGCAAAGATCAAAATTAATCAATGAAGATAGCAACCCATTGTTACGGTTTCAGTTTAATTTTTTTTATAAAGTGCATTAGGAAGAAATTAACTTGGAGCTGTTGCAAGCCCCCTTTCCCAGTTTTATACCAGAACTAATCAAATAAGATCAAAAATTTAAAAAATTTCATTGCAGTTGTTAGGTTGGGTAGTGCATTATGATATTAAGTATAGTAACCTGATTCGCATGGAGGGTATATTAAAAATCAAAACAATTGATTTCAAGTTTTTATCTCTTTCAGATCTTTTCTATCTAGAATTTTGGTATTATATGCATCTTTAACTAATTTCTCTCAGAAAGACAGATTGATAAAATTTTGGTATTATATGCACCAGTTTGATGGTGCATTGGTTGTTTTTGTGTTTTGATGTGCAGTTGAGTTTGCAGTTTGGCAGTAGCACAACAATTGTTTTAGAATGTCGCAGTGGTGTTGAGAGGTGAGGCGGGAAGAAGGATGGCAATTGGCAAGTGCGTTGATGGTGATATTGTGCAGGGACAGGTGGGTAGATGGATGTGGCAGCAAGTATTTTAATGGATATGGCATGGTGGCGGAAGCTTGTAGTTGCTAGTGACAAGTGGTGGTCAAATGTGAGTAGATGAAGCCGAGACAGTGGTCAAGTTGTTAATAAACTGTAAATAGGGGAATGGCAGCAGTTTGATGGGCACAATTTTGATTGTATGCAGGGTAACTGATGGTTGTGGAGTGGATGTGGCAGTGACCAGAAGAGCTACATAAGGATTGCACAGCTCAACTTTAGGTAGCTCAAGTACAACATAAGATGAAGGTTTGTGCATTTGAAGACCATCTTCTGCTTAATTTATCCACTGTCAACGATACATTATCTTCTTTGTATATATGTATTTTTGTGTGTCTACATGTAACACGCTGCATTTATTTTTTAATACTGACTGTCTGATTATGTACCGTGGAATTTATTTATGTTTTTCATTTTTTTGTAGAACTATTAAATCTAATTATGTATTTGCCATCAAATTTAATTTTGAATGATAGTAATATTGCATGCAATAATTGTTTGTTATAATCAATAATATATATATAGTATATTTGAGTACTGTAATAATGGTATCTGAGAATGGTTTTTTTGCATCAGGTATAAATAGCTGATGCAATAGAGGGATTGGTTTGCATCGGTTGTTATAAAAACCGATGCAATAGAGGGATTAGTTGCATCGGTTTTCATTACAACCGATGCAACATGGGGCTGTGTCCAAACAACCAACCATGGTATTTTGCATCAGTTGTTAGTAACAACCGATGCAAAAAAGATCCTTTTGCATCGGTTTCAGAACTGATGCAAAAGTGTTAAGCCTGTTGCATCGGTTGCATATGCATCGGTTGTTGAACTGATGCAAAAGGGGGGTAAACAACCGATGCAAATGGCCTGTTTTGTAGTAGTGTTTAGGGGGGAGTTTGTCCAAGGTGGGCGGTAGTAGCTACTACGCGTTACCACCAGCCCGGATGCGTAATTGGTATATCTACCCTGGCATTGCCTAGTTGTGGCGTGTCACCTACCCTATCGCGCCTTGTACGAGTTTCTATTTGTGTCGTACTTATGGAGTATCCTCTGGTAGCCTCCCGATCAGGAGGTATTACGGTACTGTATAGACTAGTGAAATTATTTGTGTTAAGGGCTATATGGGTAACCCCTTAACGCTATTTAAAAGTAAGTTTATTTTACAATTAGACACTATTATAATAGAGAAATATACTACATAGTAAATAGTTTAACGGATCCTTAAGAGATGTGAATCCCGAGCATCTTTTGAGTTACTACACTCATATTTACTTCTGTTAATTTAACTTATAGAGTATCTTTTAGTTCTGACTCGAGTGTTTTGTCTTTTTAATTCGCTCGGGTCAGCCCGAGAATTTCATGATTTCGAAGACCTTAGCTTTGGAGGACGAAGACGGAAATTTATATTGTTATTATTATTAGTCCACTATACTCATACTGTTCTGCTGCATTTTTTTGGGTATGTGTAACTCTGAGAAATGTTGTAAGTATAAGCGAATATTTTGTAAAAAAGTTTTATAAACTGTATATTTGATTATTATATTTTATCCTTCCGCTGTGAGATTCTATTTCGTTTTATTTCTTTCTTATTTTCCAATTTACCCCATAACAATCCGCCCTTTCGTATGGTTTGAATTGGCACGTGTGTCGATTTAAAGCGTGCGAAAAGGCGGGACGTTACAAAGCCGGTTTGTATTTATCACAAATATCACACTTTGGGAAGGTGATGAATACACGGGGGGTTTAATTTCGATAATCGAGTCATGATAATATAAGCATACGGAACGTATATATATATATAAATCTTTACCCAATGATAGTTGGATAGTCTGCTATAAACAACTTTGAACCTTTGAAATTATCGAATGTAGGTTTGGAGAGATCGAGATCAGATATTAATACGAAAACCACTTCAAACCAATGTAAACATTCGAATTGTAAATAGTAATAGCAAGGTGCAAGACGAAGACTATGAAGTGCCTTTGTTTCGTACATCTCCTGAACGACTTGTGTGGATGAGTGCTGACATTGTGTCAACATATGAAAGGCAATAATAGCATTCCATGTGGCAGTGCTACAACAAAGGTAAATATAGCCTGAAGCCTCGTCAATCGGGAATGGCTAAAATAGAGAAGATGAAGCAAGGTTAAGTGGGCCACTTCTATTAGGGTATGGTTATAACAATCTAGAGTCCTGACTATCAATTTATATATGTTTGGTATGGTTGTTGATCCCAACCGAGAGATGACCTTATTCGGTACTATTCAGCAAGGGGCCGGCCGGCTTTGTGTTGGTAAAGGATCCAGGCGAGGTCCTCGGTGTTATTTTATCTAGAGATGGGCTGTAATGGGCAGTAGCCTAGTCATTGTACTGAAATCCAGTCTCCAATAAGTGTCGTACGTTTTTTACACAAATATGTTAAAATGTGAGATGCAAACATTTCAGCTATGTTTTATTTTACTTAAATCCTAGACATTATGGTAATATCACTGGATTTCTATATGATGCATTTGGTTATCATAAGGTAAAGACCCATCCGTGTTTATATGCCGTGTGGTCTTACAAGATACCCTTGATTTCAAAAGTGTTTTAAAGGTAATTAGCCATCGTTTGAATTTACTCATAGTAGACCCATGCCTGACCTGGTGTTTTATTTCTTTACCCAAAACTCTTGGGTACTCAAATTCTACGAGTAACCAAGTGATCCAGGTCCACATGATTGTATTTTAGAGGGGCTGGAGCAGGTGGCATCAACGTTAACTAACTACCATCTTATTCCACTGTGTATATTTGTATGTATTTTGTATTAGTGATGTAAGGACAGATAGTTACAACTGTCTCGGTTTAGAAATTGTATTATAATGACTCTGATGTACTATTGTTGCAGTATCTCTGAAAAACCTTATGTTGATTAATATATGTTGTTTCGTTACGCTGTGAGATTCTATTATTGTGAAGTTTCTTCATATCTTTCTTTTTCTTCTACCCTTAATGGCTTGTCTTTTGGAGTAGGAAAGGCGGTTCGTCACATAATTTATCTCTAATTCACCAGACTGAGCCTGTTATTAATCATCCCTTATATGTTAATGATGTATTAATTATGTCCATGGTAACCATTGAAAATGCTCACATAATATAACAAGTCATGGAATTGCGGGAGAATAATACCGGCATTTCAATGAATGAAATGAAATCTAGCCTATTTTTCAGCAAAGGGGCAAGACAAAAATGTGATTGCTAAAAAATTTCAAGTGCTTATAGGCACCTTGCCTATTATCTACCTAGGTATTCCTTTATCACATAATAAATTAAAAGCAAGGGATTTTTGATCTTATATAGACAGAATAATGAGAAAGTCAACCACTAGACAAGCAGACAATTAAATATCAGTGGTAATATTGAACTGATAAAGGCGGTTATCTACCTAATGATTAACTTTTGGGTGCATTTTTGTCAGTTTCCAGCAAATATAATCAACAAGCTAAACTTTATTTGCTCCAATTTTTGTTTGGAAATCAAAATCCTATACAATGTCATAGGACCTAGTTTGCAAACAAAAATACAAAAATGGTCTTGATATTAGAAGACTGAACGATATGGCCAAGCAACAATAATAAAACTATTTTTGAAATTCCTTCCAGGAGACGGCTTCTTCGCTAAATGGATGTACAACAAGTATTGTTCCAATTAAGAAATTTTGGGTTATACAATTGGATAATAATGCTTCTAACACGTGGAAAACACTTTTAAAGTTAAGGAAATGGTGTAAAGGATTGATAGACAAGAAAATTGTCAATGGTGAAGACATTAACTTGTGGTCGACCCTTGGATGAAGGGGGAATCTTTAATTGAAATTGTGTGTTAGAATTGTTTTACCATTGTTGGTGGCCTCAACAAGTAAGTCTCTCCTCTCCTTCTGAACAATAATTGGAGAAGAAACTTGCACTATTTTCCTACCTTCATAGTTCACAGAATTAAGAATACTAAAACACAACTTAATGCTTTTAAGGACTTTGGGTGTTGGCTAACTACTACTGGGTTATTTGATATTAGACAAGCATGGGACCATGTTAGAAAAAGATCACCAGAACTTTAATAGTGCATGGCTAGAATGAAAATAGAGATCGTTTATTTTTTAACTTCTCGTGCACCAACTAGATTAGGAATACTATCAGGAAAAAATTTGGCATACAACATATAAATTGTAATGATGTCACAACAACCTTTGATCTGTTCCCTACCATATAGAGCTCTAATTTATACAAATATTTGATTATTATAGCTATAGCCTCTTTGATATGGCACATTTGGTGTGAGAAAACTCAAGACTATTCAAGGGAATCCATACGCCTGGTAATCTGACATCTAAACTTATAATACAAGGCAGTAAAGACTTAATTATGCAAATTAATTTAAAACCAGAAGAAATCAGTGGCATGAAGCTTATCTTTGGAGAATTTGGAGTTTGATTGACACCATAGCTGTAATAGGGTGTGCTAACGAATAAATTCATCAACACCCCAATGTTTATAATAAGGAATTGCAGGAGGGTCTTCTCGAGGTCAATAACAAATAAATTTGTCAAAACCAATATGTTTATAAGAAAGGAATTGTTTTAGTGAATAGCCTTGTCGAGGAAAAAGGGAGTCATTGAGAATGGGCATGAAGTCATTGAGGTCATCAAGGTTATATGCGAAGCCATCATAGTCATCGAGTTTGTATGCTGACTTGTGTTGAGATTTAGCTTTGCTATCGAAGCCTTTGATGTTATCTAAGAAGAATTTATTCAGTGTGAGACTAAATAGAGGTCTGTTAGGTTTTAAACAATTACGAAGCTTGACAAAGTTTATATTAACGTGATCAATGATAGGAAGTTTATAAACTCAGATAAAACTATACATAACTATAAATGTGTAAACCATAGCTCAATTCAAGTTAGTCAGACCATCTCCTTGTTAATTAAACAAACCATTATAGATACAACATCTTCAATATTACAATAAGAAAAATCCCAATTCGATTTAGGGTTTAAAATATGTAGGAAGAGAGAATCCAAGAATTCTGCCCTCAAATGAAGATCCCAGATCCCTATTTATATTGTTCGCAAAGAGGCAAGCCTCGGCATCCATAAATTTCGACGTCTTTATTTGTCAAGTGTCAATGGCGAGTGCTTTATAGGCCTCGACACGTTTAGTATTATTGCACATTAAAGTCTGTACAATTCCATTTCCTCAGCATGGTCTTCACAGTTCCAATACTCGATGCCAACGATCTATTGTTGATAGAATATGATACTCTGATGTTCCATGAAAGAAATTCTTCATGTTGCATCAATTCAAACTTTGAGATAAAGAACCACTTTATTCTAGACGTTTGTGCTATTTCCCTCTAGAGATGGCTAAAAATCTGTCATGCTTTAATGGAGACTCCCAAATCTTTTGAATGTAGTGAATTGATTTTATTTTTACCTATAAAGACACTCGAATTTTGTGTTCGTAAATGATCAATTTTAAGAAAAAGTCGAAGTACAATTAAAATTTAAAATGTTCTATAAGTAAGGTTAACCCAAAATGGGTGATTGCTAAAGGGCTTTATAGCCTGACAGGAGTTTATAGTTGAAGTTGATAAGCTGCTTTCTTCTTGTAGAAGAAGTTCGATTTAAAGTGTTTGGATTATTCATTCCAGAGTAAGAGATCCTTTAAGCTTCTCTAACGAGTTCTTTTAAAGCCAGTGACTTGATCATATTCTGGATTATTCATGCCAAAATGAGACAATCATCGGTCTTTTATCCATTTACTCGATAATAGTTGCAATAATCTTCTCCATGGTTAGGCTCCAAATGGCTCTGCATTTTATGACTAACTGAGAAACTTTCACCGTCCTTTGCTATAGCGAAAATGCGAGAAAGAGGATCACCTAAGTTCGATTTTGAAATCCTATTCCAAGTCCTTTTTATATTTTCACTACCCTTTGACCTTTTACTTGGATGTTCGTAGTTGAACGTTTCTTCACTTTGATTTTGTTGAGATTACCTTGTGGCAAGTTACCTCTCCTCCATCTGAATAAAATTTTCAAATTGATAATAGAAGTACCGTAGATCTTTACATCCATGATAGAATTCTTCCCAAAAATAAGTGTGCTCGACCAGTCCAGAACGTTTCTCTTTCGGTTGCATTTTCTGCTTTTAATGCTTTTGTTTTAAATCTCTTCAAGTACTCAACGAGCAATTCTTCTGGCATTTGCCTGATAGTAGTTAATAGGATAAAAGCCATAGTCGAGTCTTTGAATATATAAATTGTTCCATAAATTCATATGAGAATTGTTCCCAAGAATGGATAGTTTTTACATGGTAGTTCTTATACCATTTGATAGCGCTCCTTGAAAAGTTACTGGAAAGAGTTTGTAACGAATTTTACCTGAAGCATTATACAAACCCTTTCGAGTTTTGAAAGCTAAAAGATGATCTTCTGGGTCAGTGGTCCATCATACCTTAATGGCAGAATTTCAACATGAGAGGGAATTCTAATAGCCATTATTTCTTATGAAAAAGGAATCTTTTGAAGGTTACCATTTTTCTCTAGGCCAAGGAGTATATCCTTTACTATATGATTGAGAATGCCATTTTAGTCAGTTTCATCTTCGTATTAATCTCTATTATCTCTTTGGGTTGAAGTATTTGATTGCTTAAGGGTCCATTTAGTTTGAATTTCATAGATTTCATTTTGTTTTTCATGTTGGTCCTTACTTGGAGATTATGCTTTATCTCTTTCTTCTGCAATCTTTAAAAATCCTTGAGATGGATCCCCTTTAAGAAGTTCTCGCATAGCTATCACTTGTTGTAGTAGATTTTGGACCTTAGTCTCATTGCTTGCAAATCTTGTCAGGGTTAAAGGTTGACCAACTTCCACATTTACTAAATTGAAGTTCATGACGACATTGTTTTCCAAATTCACTTGTGATGTAGCTTCTTCATTTGGGATGTCTGTAACGACCCACAAATCCGTACCCCTTGAGTCAACACTATTCTACATCAATCAACTCAAGATGTCCAGAGATGCGAACCATTTGGGTTAAAGAAGAAGAGGTAAAAGAAGAGAAAACAAGAAACAACAGAATCTAACCAACGTAGCGGAATAAAATATAATATATAATAACAGATCTTTACACAAAAGAAAACTATAACTGTTTAAACAAACATCATCAGAGTACATCAATAACATATAACTAGATAAACAGCGGAATAATAACCAAATACGATAGTACGTATCGCCATCCAGCTTGTCCCCTGAGCTTCCCAACATCATATCCTGTATCCTATAATACTCGGTCTGACCTGAGCATTACAGTTAAATAACACCCGAGTCATTCTGGAAAACCAGCGTGAGAAAACCACACTCAACTGGACTATTAAAGTTTCAAAATTCTTTTGAAAACAAAAGCATCTCGTAAGACCACGCCACAAATAAACATGTCAGGTTTTTACCTTACGATAGCTAAAACACTTTTTATAGAAATCCTCTGATATTATAATAGGGTCTATATACAAATACTTATAAAATAGCCGAAATTGTTACATGATTAAATTCCATCTACTAGCCACAGAGTGGGTAATACAAACAAAACGCATACAAGGCTCGTAGGGAGAATGGATTTCCAACTAATGACTAGGCATTGGGGTACCACCTGTCACAATACATGGCCTAGATCATAGTACCGAGGAGTACGCCCGCTCCCCTGCAACACAAGACCGGGACTACCCCTTACTGGATAATCCCGAGTGAGATCACCCCACGGTTGGGATCAGCAACCGCACCACTAAGCCGAAATAAAAAGGGACATATAGACAGGGATGACCTCACCCTGCTTGTGTGCTACCAACCTAGCCTTGCTGCATGACACCTGATTTTCAGTCATTCCCGATTGATGAGGCTTGAGGCTAAGCGTTACCTTTTTAGAACATATCCCTTAGAATGCCCATCGTCCACCTGACGATGTCCCGAAAGCATTCATCCATACAAGTCCGTCCCGGGTTTGAATGGAATCGAAGGCACTATTCCTACTACATCCATTTCGGAAATATCCTCAGGATTAGTAGCGACGAGCCCTTGCACTTCACTGCTCCATCTTAGAATCCAAACTCGTTTCCCACGAAACGTACAAACCGGATGAAGTGGTTTTCGAGAAATTAATCTCGATCCCGGTCTCTTCGAAACGATCAGCGCATTTGGCTAATATTGATAGTCGGTGATTTAACTATCAATTAATATTCAAAAACAACCATCAACCAATAAATAATTTCCCAAATTATTTATTAATCTCAAAAATATCTTCACAAGATATATTTCCACTTTTCAAACCCTTTTGAAAACGGTTACAACTATCTTCCTTTCTTAGAATAAATTCCAAGTATTTTCTATTTACACTGAAATCACCAAGCATAAAACTTAAGATTTTTAAAATAATTTAAAACGCTTTACTTTGAAATATACTTTAAAACATTTAAGTTAAAAACTACGTTGATACTTGACTAAAAACACATACTATACTAATATTTTAAAATAAAGTTACTTTATAAATATAAACTAGGTTTCCACTTTTTAAAACAAAACACTAAGTCATCTTTAAATAATTATTACAATAATAGATTTGAAAAATATTTACTTTAGAATTTTAAACATTCAGAAATAATAAATTTTCTAAAACCTTCTTTTTAAAACAACATTAAATTTTTATCTTATATTTTAAAATTTACTTTGAAAACGTACTTGGCTATCCAGGGAAATATACTTCTCTTCATATCCATTAAAAATAAATCACTATTTATTTTTAAACAAATTTTCTCATTCCTTTAATAAATTTCCACCTTGAACTTATTCTTCTAAAATATCCTCTAATATATTTTACTTTGCTTTTATAAACTCAGTTTATAAATTCTATGGTCACGTTCTGCTTTAAATTTCCAAATACTTGAATCAATTTCCAAATTGATTTCTAATTTACTCCCTTTTATTCCAAAATCCATAAATTTCAATTTTATTCCTTAATTATGATTTCCGAAATACTTTTAACTGAAAATACCAATTTTAGATTTCTCCAATTACTTCTTTATTCTTTTAAATAAATTTAAACTTTGAATTTTAAAATAATTCTTTATTCCTTTAATTGATATCACTTAAGTTTGCAAATCATTAATTTCTGTTTATTCAAAATCCCCTTTTTCCTACTCGGAGTTATTAATTAAAAATTTTAAAAATCACTTTTACTCTTATCCAATTCATTCTTTAATTTATTCAAATCTTCTATGATTATTTTACTTAAAAATTCACTCTTTTATTTTCTTTTCAAAAAAATCCAATTCTATATATATTTCGATTACTCAACGTACCGAAATATATACAAGCAAACCATAGAAATCAATATTTCTAATTAACAATAATATTCATCATAGAATATCCAATATCCATAATACATAATATCAAACTATTTTAAATAATTTTGAGGAATCCTGTTCGATCCCTCCAACCTGTTTCCCAGCATCCACAGACGTTAGCACAATATATAATACCAATTCCACTTCGAGGTGGAATATCGCGGTATATGGGATTTATATAAAATCACCGCTATTATGCGGCGCATAGGGTCTCATCCGCTATAAAATGCGGGAATCAATCATTTCAAGATATACTATATACTACTATATATAATATAACACACCAAATCCAATCAATTATTTAAATTTAACCATTTAAATTAAAATTAAAATTCACTTGAATGAGATTAACTCACCTTGAATTTATTTGCAATCCATTCCAGATCAGCTTGTTTCTTTTCAGATTTCAACCTTAAATAAATATGATATGATTTATTAATATTCGAAATATAAATCGACCTTTAATTACCATTTTATAATTCAATTAAATTTTGAACTAATATTCTTGTAATAAAATATTTTTTATGTCTAGAATAATTAGATAAGTAAATTAAACAAATTAATCACCTACCCCATTATTTTCTTAAAATAAATCTCGTAAATTAAAACATGTATATTTGTTCTATTTTTTTTTTATATAAGTTTATCTCCCTTTAAAATCAAACTACAGATTCACTTCCATCTTTCTTTCTGTATGTGTAAACATTACTTATTTAATTAAGTTAAAACAAAACAATACCTCACTGCCCACCTTTGAAACAATCCCTCGAGATCGACCGCGATCATCAAAGAACGCGTCTGCCACTCGCGACACCATCGCGAACCATGAACCCGCCGCGACCTCCGCCTCGCTCATTGCACCAGATTCACAACCTGACAGCCTCGACAGCAACCTCGGCCACATCCAGAACGACCCTCCTTCCCTTAACCAGATGCGAGACTAAACCCTAGTCGAGCTCTTCTACCTGGAACCGCTTCCACCACAAACTCGCATGTGCTCGAGAGCACATGCCCCGTTCACAAAATGATCGAGCCAACAAGCAATCACGCCTTCGACGCCCTAAATCTCACGACACGAGAACGCTCCACTCCCTTCAATCTGTCGATCTGATGCATCCCTACCTCGGTCGTGATTTGTTTGATTTAAAACGTTCGGCATGATTCGATTAGGGAAAAGGAAGAGCGTCCATGGTCGTTGATTTTTAGAGAGGGAGGAGCTCTTTGATTTCGTATATTTACTGAGAGGATGACGGAGGGTAATCGGGTTTGAGTGGGAAATGAAAAGAGGAATAGAATTTGGTTTTAGGGCACTGCCATTTAAACGAGAAGGTAGTTCGGCCATGAAATTCAATTTTTTGTCTCGATTTGAACTGATGAGGATGGAAGGAAGATGCATTATTTAACGAAGAGGGGGAGACAACTAGGGCGACGGAAATAGATGCTAGGGTGGCTCATAGCTGATGAAAAGAAGCGACAGATGTGAAATAATTGCGGCTGTAGTATGTTTGTTAAGAAATATTTTTATTTTGATTCCAAATGTCCCGATAAAAGCAACCTAAAACTTGAACTCCTATTGAGGCATGCCGCTAGGCGTTCCTAATGTTATATCCTTATCCCGAATGCAATGGAAAAGGTTTCGAGTCCTAATTCGATCGTATGGAGAAGATAGCGTTTTGGACCAGTTATTATATTAAATTTTCGATATAGATTTAAGCGCGTTTGTATATCGTATGCTCACACAACTCCAAACACTACGAAAATTGAAATTCGATAATAATACAATATTATGGATCCAATGGAACTGGTTTCGTCGAATTCCGAGACTGTGCCTCGGAAGGCTATTTTTAAATTCAATTTAAACAATATAAAATTTCAAAACTTAACAAAAAGCTTTGAAATTCCAATTTTAAAAATTCTATCATCTTCAGTATTATTAATATAAATTTTACAAGCCTTCAAAATATTTTTTCCAGGCTTAAAACTCCAGATTCAATAATTTACCCAATTTTGATAATTAAATTCAATATTTAATTATCCAATAAATACTGATATTTGAAATTCAAGTTAAATATTAACCTCTGAATATTTAAAATTAATTAAATATTCCAATTTCAAATATACAAAAACTTCGGGTCGTCGTAATGTCACTACTGCTTCTTGCCCTTAGCATGTTCTTCGTGAAACAAAAGATCTCTATGCGACGAGTCTATAGAGAGGATTGTAAGAGATCGAAGGTTCGAGCCCTCCTTCTTGCGCCAAAAATGTTAATGAATAAATTCATTAACACCCCAAAGTGTAAAATAAGGAATTGCTTTGGAATAGAGTCATGTTGAGGTAAATAGAATTTGTTAATGAATAAATTTGTCAACACCAAAATGTGTACAAAGAAATTGTTTTAGAGAATATCCTTGTCGAGGCAGATGGTGCCATCAAGGATGGGCATGAAGTCATTGAGGTCATTGAGGTTATATGCAAAGCTGTAATAGTCATCGAGTTTGTATGCTTACTCATGTCAAGCTTTAGCTTTGATATTGAAGTCTTTGATATTATCAAGGAAGAAGTTACTCAAAGTGAGACTAATATAGAGGTTAGCAAGGTTCTAAACAATTACGACACTGGGAGAAGTTTATACTAATGTGGTCGATAAAGCAAGGTTGTATGCCTGGATAAAACTTGACATAACATATAAATGTCTAAATCATAGCTCAGTTCAAGTTAGTCAAACTATCTCCTTGTTAATTGAACAAAATCATTATAGATACAACACCTTCAATGTTACAATAAGCAAAATCCCCAGTTTGATTTAGGTTTCAAATGAGTAAGGAGAGAGAATCCAAGAATTCGGCCCCAAAATGAGACCCCTAGGTCCCTATTTATAGAGTTCGGCGGGAGGCAAGCCTCGGCATCCATAAATTTTGGTGCCATTAGCTTCATCAAGTGTCAATGGCAAGCGCTTTATCAGCATCAACGTGATCAACATTGTTGTGCATTAAGTTTGTATAGTTCAATTTTCATCGACATGGTCTTCATAGTTCCAATACTCAATGTCATTGCTCTATTGCTGATAGAATATGATGCAAACACTATCTATAGACATCGATAATTATAAATATCGACATCGCATGTATGAATATGCGGTGCTATCCATTATGCTCCATGACTCGGTAGTGTTGATCCTCGGTGGGCTTCAACTGTAACAGTTTGTCCAAGGCATTATGGATTGGCGACAATGGTCAAAAAGCAGCTTGGTGTTTGTCAATGAGTCTAACTAATCTTGCATCGGTTGATGACATCTTTGATAACCTTATCGACATCATCGTGTTGATGATGTCGAGGTTGCCTGATGGATAAGGATTTATCGATGATGAAATGGTAATAATGACCTTGATGCATCAATTTTAGCATCGACATCACTGTATTGATGACATCGAGGTTGAATGTCATGCAAGACCTTCTCAATGATGATAGTAGCAGTAACATTATCCCCTTGTAATGTAAGAAAATCTTTTATTCTTTAGGACATAAATCCAACAATTCCTTTGTATTGCTTCATGCTCAGCAAGCTTTTCTTAGTAATCTTCTTTTCCTGCAAAACATGAAACAATTTATAGCTTTTGTTGAGATGATGGTTTTGGTTTAAAGGTCTAATAAATAATAGTAAATTTTAAAATGGAAGTCAAAATTGTAAATTTTTAAAATAGAAATGCAAAGGATTATTTTGGTAACATTATCGGATAGAGCATCCAAAACTTTCTTCAAAAAGTAAGATGATAAGGCCTTTTTAGCACCGCAAGTGGAAAACATGGAACAATGTCACTTGGTTGAGGAATATAGGGTTATTCAATGAACCTCTTAAAAGGTTAATGTAAGATTCACAACATCGTTTTGAATCAAGTATTCTTTGCCTGCCTGAAATTAGTTTTCAACAATGAATTGCTCATGGAACTTTTACATTACACTTCCTCCAAGTTTGGTACGTGGTAATATATAACCCTTAGCACGACTTCTTATTTCAATTTGTATTCTTAATCCTACACTTTAATTTGATGATATGTTAATAATTTTAAGAAATTAGACGTTCATTTAACAATATACTATTAAATGGTCTGGTATTAATTTAGAAAAAGAGTTGGAAAGTTATGTAAAACCATGTTTGATAGTAAGAAAACCAGGGGGCTGTAATCATCTTCTAATAAAGAGAAGACTGAAATCCATATGGTGACAAGAGAACCGTGTTTAGGATTCATATCTGGTGACAAAAGCTCAAAAATTCATTTAATAGAAAATCTAGTGGTGATAATTTGTGTAAAAAGATTCCCAATTCTATCAAGTGCTAATTCTAAAATCTTACCTAAAATGCCTTATTGGAAAATTATTAGGGACTAATGCTCTGAATAGCAAAGGGGATTCCCGTTTTTTAAAGTAAAGTTTCCCACAAATAGATAAATAGTCCTTAGGTACTAATAACCTACTATTAGTATAGTTAAAATGGAGCTAAGTAGTTTCGTAAGGCCATTCATTCATTAGGAATAGTTGTTCCATAAGACTAGTCAGTCATTTGGAACAATAGTTTCATAAGACCAGTCAACCATTCAGCGGATAGTTTCATTCAGCTGTTCATCTTTTTCATCGTTCAACCGTTCGGTAGATAGTTTCGTACGATTGTTGGTTGTTCTGGAGTGGAACCTCCGTTCGAATATTCGGTCATTCAGTATGCAAGTTACATCCTATTGCTTAGCCGTTCGGCAGTTCATAGGCCCAAATAACTATATTAATATCTATAGTATATAGACTCTCCTATCCTATGGAGGGTTACCTTACTTCTAAAGCCAAACTTGATCTAGGAGTGGTTCAGCTTAATCTATCCTTAGAACGAAGTTACTTTTATCCTTCCAATAAAGAATCATTCCATTGTTTTATTCCTTTCGCAATTCCATTGGTCTTCGAATACCTTTTTGTCTTCTTTTCTTTGCATCGCTTTGGATTTTGTGTAGAATGATATTTTCCCTTTTTGTCCGTTTCTAGAGTTCTGTTTTTGTTCTGAATAGCATATATCTTCATCCATTTACTTGTTTTGTGTATTTTGTCACCTTTGACACTGCTGACATTCTCTTTAGTTATGGTTTTGGACATCTTCATTCATTTTTCTTGTTTGTCTTCCATTTTTGGGCTTTTGACTTTGTTTTGAGCTAGGGGCATCTTTGTTCATTCCTTTGTCTATGCCCCTTTTAGGCTCTGATTTTTCCTTGAAGTGTTACAGTTTACGTTTGATTAACCTCAGGTTGCTAGTGGGTGCCAGACCAAACCCTCCCTCTAAGAGGTACTCTGGACTGAACGTTATAGGTTTTAACCCTCCGTCAAGGAGCTTTTGGAGAAGGCTTTTAGAGGTTTTGACCCTCCCTCTAAGTGGTACTTTTAGTAAGGGCTTTAAAGGTTTTAACCCTCCCCTGGGAGTTGCCTTTGGTAAGGAATTAAATATTTTTTAGCCAATTATAATGTTTGAGAAAATCCTTTTTGAACATCAATTCTTTTTTCATGAAACTTCTTTAGAGAAAAAAGTTTTTGCAAAAGGTCCCCTGAGAAATTGAGGGATTATTTCCAAAAGGATTTGACATTTGAATATTTTATGAAGGAATCTTTTCTTGATGTTGTCTCTAATAAGGGTTTTTAAATTTTTCTCATAGTAGAAACATGATTCTCAAGTAGAAGATAGGTGTTCATGATTCAGGAACTACCAATCTTTTAGTCAAGAATAGGATTCCCCAATTAAAGTTTTTGTCAGTTACTTTTGATAGTTATAAAAACTTTTCTTAACAAAATATGAATAGATTTTCCGTGTCAATGGTTTTAGGAAGCTTTGAAATTTTTTCTATCAAAATATGACTAGTTAAAATCTATCTAATGCATTTACTAAAGCTATGTAACATTTTTTGAAGATTGTATAAATCATCTCTTGAAATAGATAAGCCTTTGTCTTCTTGATATGTAGGGTAATTAAGAATATTCTTTCTTGATTTACGAGAGTAATTTCTATTGAAAATATGTTTAGAAGATCCATTTTTGGTAATAAAATAACTTGTTGAAAATAAGGTTGGCATATTTACTTTTAGCCTCTATATATGTATATGTATGTATGTATGTATAGTTTTACCTCTAAATGTCTTTCTTAGCGAAAATGGAATGCTTTGTTTGTGAGTCTTTCCCTAGAAACTGGTTTGTGATAGAGGATTAGTGATACTCTGAAGTTCCATGAAAGCAATTTTTTTGTTGCACTGATTCTAAATTTGAGATTAAGAACCACTTTATTCTAGACATTTGAGATATCTCCCTTTAGAGATGGCTAGAAATCTATCATGTTTTAATAGAGACTCCTAAAATCTTTTGAATGTAGTGGATTTGTGTTGTTTTTACCTGTAAATACACTCAAATTTTATGTTAATACATGATCAATTTTAGGCAATATCAAAGTATAATTCAAATTTAAAATGTTATATGAGTAAAGATAATCCACAATGGTTGATTGCCATAAGGCTTCATAAATTGACAGGATTTTATATTTGAAATTGAAAAACTTGCTTTCTTATTATAGAAAAAGTTAGATTTCAATTGTTTTGACTATTCTTTTCAAAGTAAGAGATCCTTTAAGCTTCTTTAATGAATTCCTTTAGCGACCCCGACTTGATCATATTCTGAATTATTCATGCCAAAATGCAACATCCATCGGTCATATGTCCATTTACTTTGTGATGGTTGCAATAATCTTCTCCCTGGTCGGGATCAAAATGGATCCACATTTTATAAGCAGCAGAGAAACTTTCATCCTCTTTTGCTATGGAGAAAATACAACAAAGTGGCTTGCCTAAGTTCACATAGTCGGATTTTGAAATTCTTTTCCAAGCCCTTTTTATATCTTCACCATCCTTTGACCTTTTACTAGGATGTTCGGAGTTTAACCTTTCTTCTCTTTGACTTTGTTGAGATTCCCTTATGCCGGGATACCTTCCCTCCACCTGAATAAACTTTTGCTTGAGAACTGAAGTACTGTAGATCTTTAGAGCTATGAATATAGAGTTCTTCCCAAAAAGGAGTTTCCTCAATCAATCCAGAATGAACCACCATAAGCTTTTCTCTATCAGTTGCATTTTTTGCTTTATTTGCTTCTGCATTAAATCTCTTTAACTACTCGCTAAGCGATTCTCCTGGCCTTTGCTTGATAGTATCTAATAAGCTAAAATCCGTAATTAAGTCTCTGAATATATAAAATTGTCTCATTAATTCATAAGTGAATTTTCCCCAAGAATGGATAGTTTTCCCTTAGATATTCTTATAGCATTTGATAGTCGATCCATGAAAAGTTGTTGGAAAGAGTTTGCAACGAATTGCCCCTGAAGCATTATACAAATCCATTCGAGTTTCAAAAGCTAAAAGATGACCTTTTGGGCCAGTGGTTCCATCATACTTTAGTGGGGGAATTTCAATGTGAGAGCAAATTCTAATAGCCTTTATTTCTTCTTAAAATGGAGTCTTTCAAAGGTTACCATTTTTCTCCAAGCGAAGGAGTATATCCTATACTATTTGATTGAGAATGTCCTTCTGCTAAATTATTGTAGTAATCTCTATTATCTCTTTGGATCAAATTATTAGATCGCTCAATGGTTTTTTTAGCTTGACTTTCTTGATTTTCATTTTGTTTTTCATGTTGGTCCTTACTTGGAGATTATGCTTCATCTCTTCCTTCCATAATCTTTAAAGATACTTAAGATGGTTCCACTTTATGAAGTTCACAAATATCCATCACTTGTTGTAGTAGATTTTGTTCTTTAGTTTCATTGCTTGCAATTATTGTTAGTGTTGAAGGTTGTCCAAGTTTCGCATTTTCTAAACTGAAGTTCGAGACGACATTATTTCCAAAATCGCTTGAGATGCAGGTTCTTCATATGGCATTTTGGTACCGGCCCTTGCCATGTTCTTTATGAAACAAAGGATCCATATCAACGAGTTTATGGAGAGGATCGTACGAGACTAGAGGTTCGAGCCCTCCTTCTAACACCAAAAGTGTTAACGAATAAATTTGTCAACACCCCAAAGTGTAAATTAGGGAATTGCTTTGGAGGAGATTCTTATCGAGGTTAATAAAAGTTGTTAATGAATAAATTCGTCAATCCCAAAATGTGTATAAGAAATGAATTATTCTAGAGAATAGCCTTGTCGAGGAAAATGGGAGCCATCGAGGATGGGCATGAAGTCATTGAGGTCGTCGAGGTTATATGTGAAGTTATCATAGTCATCGAGTTTGAATCTTACTCATGTCGAGCTTTAGCATTAATATCGAACTCTTTGTAACCATCGAGGAAGAAGTTATTCAAAGTGAGACTAATATAGAGTCAATGAGGTTCTAAACAATTACGAGGCTTGGTGAAGTTAATATCAACATAATGATGATGGCGTGGTTATAAGCTCAATTCAAGTTAATTGGACCAACTCCTTGTTAATTGAACAAATCATTGTAGATACAACACCTTCAATATTACAATAAGCAAAATCCACAATTCGATTTAGGGTTTTAATGAGTAAGAAGATAGAATCTAAGAATTCGACCCTCAAATGAAGGCCCATGGTCCCTACATGTAGAGTTCGGTTGAAGGCAAGCCTCAGCATCTATAAATCTTGAAGTCTTTAGCTTCGTGGGTGTCAAAGGAGAGCGCTTTAGTAGCCTTCCCACGATCATTGTTGTTGCGCGTTAATGTCCATACAATTCCATTATCCTCGGCATGACCTTCATAGTTCCAATACTTGATGCCAACACTCTATTGTTGATAGAATGTGATGCAAATACTATTTATGGACATTGATATTGATAAATATCAACATTGCATATATAAATATGTGGTGCTCCCCGTTAAGCTCAATAACTTGGTAATACTGAACCTCGGTAAGCTTCAACTGCAACCGTTTGTCCATGGTGATGTGGATTGGCGAAGATGTTGAGAAAGAGGCTTGGTATTTGTCGACGAGTCTAACAACTCAGGCATCGATTGAAGACATCTTTGAAGACCTTGTTAACATCATCGTGTTGATGATGTAGAGGTTGACTGATGCATACAACTTTCCCAATGATGACAATGGTAGTAATAACCCTTGACACAACCATGTTAACATCGACATCACAGTATTGATGACAGCGATTGAAGACATCGAGGTTGAATGTCATGCAAGACCTTCTTGATGACGATAGTTGTAACAACAGGGTGGATGATCCCAGCTCGCATTCTACTCCTAATCCTCCGTCATAGCCAAATGGTGTAGTTCATAGCTCTAACTTGTTTGATTTGCTAGTGTTGTTCTTGCGGCTGCAGTTAAGTGGTTTTTTGGATCTAATAAACTAGTTCGGTTAATGCAAGTTATTGTGATAATTATAAGGCATGCGGGCCCTTTTTTATTCTATTCATTTTTTTCTATTTTCTTAGTGATGTACTAGATATTATTTCTCATATGGGTGGTTTTGAAAGACCTATATATTTTTATTTCATCTCAACCTATTTGAGATGCCTTACCTTTTTTTGGTTTTTGCTCTATTGTAGGTCAATATATGGAAATAACATGTACCTTTTTCTTACAAGGTAACCATTTAAGTTAGGGGGTTGCAAGGTTTTGATGATGCATATTATGCAAATATTTCAATTTGTGTATAATAAAGCAACTTTTTCCAACAAAAGAATACTAAATTTAATCAATTTATAACAATTATAATTTAATCAAACAAGGTGGTACTGGGAAGTATTCAACATTTTGGTTGTTTGACTCTTAAGTATAAATTCAACCAACAATTAATATCGAGCAATTTAAATATTAACGTTTATAACCCTAGCTAGTGATGTAACATTATGGCCAAATTTATTTATTATATAGCTTCAATAAAATTCAATTTACTTATTTTAAGTGGCACCCATAGTAACAACTATTTACATTAATTCTCTCTGTTGAACTATATCACACCGTGACGTAGGAAATTTGACGATGGTCCCAAACATAAAGTACTTGGTTCAATAATAACAATTATTATTAATAAAACTACTCCGGGCATTGACTTTGAGTTGACTGTAGTTGATCATGATACTAATTCCGTGGTGACAATTATTTATACTAATTCTCTTCATTGAACTATATCACACAGTGACGTACGAAATTTTGGCAATGGTCCTAAACACAAAGTCTTTGGTTCAATATTAACAATTATTATTAACCAAACTACTCCAGATAGGGGCTTTGACTTTGATTTGACTATAGTTGATTATGATACTAACTCCATAGTGACAATTATTTAAACTAATTCTCTTCGTTGAACTATATCACACTATAACGTATGAAATTTGGCAATGGTCCTAAACACAAAGTCCTTGATTCAATAATAACAATTACTATTAACTAAACTACTCTAGACAGTGACTTTGACTTTGAGTTGGTTGATCAAGATACTAGCTCCATATAACTTAGAAGATGAACTCTGCATTGAATAGTGTTTCCCTTCGAATACTTCAACATAGACCTAACTGTCGTTGTTCGACTAATGTCGTACCATGATTTAACTATAACCAAAGTGGAATGTCCACATGAAGTACAATAGTATTCTTAAGTCATGAGAACCGTGTAATATTATCACTTTTGTATTCTCTTTTTGACGTTAATTATATTAACCAAAAGAAAAGTATCCAGTGAGTAATTCCACGGTTATCCAATAAATATCAGTATGTAACCTGTTTGTGCCACCAACAACAATGAACAATACACTGTCCAACATTTGGAGATCATTATGTGTTCTAGTTTCAATGTATGTATGGATATCCAATCTCGATAAATCTTGACTATGAATACATAAACGATATATTTTATTACATTATGACAAATTTCTCATTATTACTCTACTTAGTAGGATCTCACGAATTCACTGACATCGCGTCCACCAACTCATTCTTTCATGACTTCTAAACATTATGCACTTCCAATTTTAAGGTTTGATTGACAATAAAAAGAAACATCGTTGGATCTCTTAGGATAAAACTAGACGACCCAAGAACGAAGGAGGTTCATGCATCGAATCATTCTGTGATATATGCAAAGCATATGCCCTAAAGTTGTAGGTTAGATTTATTGCAAATAATACACTTTATGCGAACATCCTCCCTACCAAACGTAGACTAATCATTACCCAAAACTTCGTAGGCTCCCCCCACGTAAGTGAAACATGGAAAATGCATGCAAAAAGTCGAATCAACCTTTGATGAAACCATTCGTTATCCGCATGATAATCGTTGGCTGGATGGAAATTTTAGACTTAAAATGCATTCAATTTTTTTCATTCTTAACATTTTTCAGGATAAACGTAATCCACAATTTCATTTCTCAACAATTTGGAATAAACGCATTCCACCAAATATTTATGGCTTTATATGGAGATTATTCCATTATGGCCTCCAAATTGACGACAATATCTAAAAGTTAAACATGGTCCTTGCAAAAAAAATGTAGATACTAAAGGAATAATATTAAATTTGGAAAACGTATAATGTTAAATTTGAAAAACTTTTTCATATATTTATCCAACATTTAACGCATATAATATAGCCTTTTCTTTTCCTATTTTTTCCTTACTTCTGTGCCATGTTTTCTCTTGTTTATTTAAATCATTTGTTTCTTATTTCCTCCAAAAAGCTTAAACTATTTTATACTGTCAAACTGTTATTATAATATTTTGAAATTTAGTTTGACTAAAAATTCAAATATTATTTATGGATCAACATGTTATAGCCGAGAAGGAACTTATTTCCTAACCTTGTCTGAATAATAAGATAAGTAATTAAATGATTAAGGAGTTTGGTTACAAAGTAATTCGATGATTTTGATGCTTGAGAAATAAAATGTTGTTGAGGTTTTTGCTCCCCGATGTTTCTGCTCCTTGTTAAATCAACGATTTTGTCAACAAATTCATCACTAAGTTGTGATGTGAAATAAGTTACAAATGATGATAATGATGATTCACTTGAATATTACATTTAGTTTAGTAACATAAAAATAGATAAGTTCAGATAATTTAATAATTTATGTATTTAATAATACTTAATTAGTAATTAAGTAAGTGACTAAGGATTGAGTAACACTTAAGGAAGGTTAATGATTAATTAGTGATCAATAATGTTTTTAATTAGTGATTTATAAAGTTAAGATGTAATTAAATGTTAATTATTATTCAATTAAGTTAATTAGTTGATTAAATATTATTTAATTAAGTGATTATTTAATTAATTTTTAATTAATTAGGGTTTAACTAATAATGAATTGTTTAAACCTTAACCAAGATACAGGAAGTTAATTTGGACTTAACTAAGTTCATTAAGTTAGTTAAAGTTCAATTATGAATCAATCTTGATTTAATTAAGGCATAATTAGGATTTAGGCTAATTGAATATACTTTAATCTTTTCAAAGCTATTTTTAAACTTAGTCGATTATGTTTTAAATCAATTTTATTATTATGGTTAATCGATTTCCAATCAAAGGATCTCTTGTATGGACCTTTGTAACACCCCATATTTTTACAACATTATTTAGCATATTTAATTAGATAATTAAATTAAATAATGTGTTGATTAAGGGATTGAGATTTGATTTAATTAAAGGGGTAGCCGTGTCATTTAACAATGAACTAAAGAAGGGTTTAAAATGGTATATAGGAGTGGTAAAATAG
Organism: Allium cepa; assembly: GCA_030765085.1. Taxonomy (NCBI): domain Eukaryota; kingdom Viridiplantae; phylum Streptophyta; class Magnoliopsida; order Asparagales; family Amaryllidaceae; genus Allium; species Allium cepa. The sequence goes on along the minus strand of CM060931.1, from coordinate 746,488,726 downwards.
CAAAGGGGCCATTCCTATAACCTCAATACTCGGCTGTGTGTACTCCAACACACGTTCATTTCATTTTCAAATTATATAAATCAAGGCCAACCACCATTAACAAGGAAAAGGGGAAAAAGATAGAATAAAGCTAGGAAGTAGCTTAAGCAAATCAAATCTATTCATATCTCAATCTCTTTAATCACAAAAACCAAGGTGAATAATGTTTACATCTCTACATTTTGATTTGTTTTTGGTTTTAAGATGATTCCTAATTGGTTTGTAAATGTTTTTCCATATTTTTGAGTGATGGAATGTTTATATTTGCTTGTTGATGATTTATACATGTTCGTATAAATTTTATGACATGTTTTAAGGTTAAAACCCTATTAAATGATATCTAAATGCCTTGCGAATTATTATGAAGATCAGAAATAATATTTTGGAAATGGATTCCAATTTTTGGAATTAAGGTGGATTTAATATGAATTTTCTAGTTAAGAAATGCTATTTTGGGTTATTAATTATTTACAGGTAAATATTAATTGGTTTGGGTCTAAAAATTTTATATGTAAGACAACATATTAAAAGAGATTTTCTGAAATTTTTCTACATTTTTCCTAAGTGTTTTGATGGGTATATAAAATTATTTAAGGTATGAGACTTAAATGTTTTATATATTTTAAAGAGATAAAGGGGCTTTTTGTAAATAATTTGAACTTGATATTCCTGGAAAATGGTAGCACTTTTGAAAATGTAATATTGCAACCTATCAAATTCGAAAAAACATGGCAGGTTAGGTACAAAAGAATAGTTTAAAAGTACAAATAAATAGGTTTTCCACTATTTCGAAGCTTTTAGCACCAGGTTTCGCCTCCATTCCTTCCCTCACTGCACATTTAAAACCAATGCATATGGTATCGGGTAACTGGTACATAAGGAATTTGATGTAGGCAAAAGGTATAGGGGCGAAACCATAGGGTTGCGAAAGGATTAAAGCATTGCTTTGATATTAAAAAAAATGCGCCTGCTTGTTTTCGACCGAGTTGCTTTCGATTTGGTTGGATTTCGAACTTCTCAAATGGTTGTAAAGGAATGGTTTAGATCGGGTTGCACCTTGTTTTTAAAGTGAATGCTTTTGACTTTGTTGAAACACTTAGCTGCCACCTTTTTACCTTTCGACCCAGAGGATTTCGAAGGGGTTGTTTTGCTTTAAAATAGTCACTTCTCCAATGCTTTCGAAGGAATGGTTTCGACATTATCACTTCTTTACTCATGAATGTTTCGAAAGAAATGGCTTTCGAATTAAATGATTTAAAGACCATTTTTGTCATATTGAAGTAAAACCCAAATGCTTTCCAAAGAGATAGATTTAAATGGTTTCCAAACAGATGCTTTCAACACTTTCGACCGAGATAATTTTTAAAGGTTTCGAATGAGTAAGTCTTCAAAAGGTTTCCACATGTTTTAAATTGAACCCAATTGCTTTTTAAAGGTTTTAAAAGAGATTTCGAAGGGATGGTTCCTCAAAGCTTTCGAAGAAGTCGAAAGGTATAGTTTTTCTAATAGTTCTGGATGGTTTTGAAAGGGAAGGTTTTCCCAGGGTTTCGAAAGGAAATGTTTAAAGGTTATAAAAGGAAGATGTCTAAAATTTTTAAAGCTTTCGAAAGGAAGGCTTTGGCCTTTCGGCCCAGATAAAAGAAAGATTTTTACATGGTTTCGAAATAAGCACTGGCAATTGTTTTGAAAGAGGTACTTTCAATAGATTCGAAAGGGAGACTTTCAAAGGTTAAATGTTTTCATCAACTAGACTGGGTAAAGTATATCTAACATAGCAAAGTTATTTTAAGTAAAGCATAAAAAAAATATTTTCCTTGCTGAATTTTATTTAAAGGTTTTAAATCATTTTGAAAAGGTTTTGAAGAAAAAATTTGGGAAGAGATCCCCTAAGTAAAGTGACTCGGATATTAGAATACCAGATGGGACTGTTATAGGGTCGTGCCATATACATTAACTATTAGCCCTAACTAATTTTGTCCAAAATTCCAATGTGTGGGGCTTTGTTACAAGTAAGACTAAAATTATGAATACACATAGAAAGGAATATATTTTTGTATACATATAGGTTATTCGTGAGCCCCCAAAACTGTTAGGATCAAGTGACCATAGGAGACGATAAGTTAAGGACAGACCATCCAGAAAAGAAGTATTTAATAAATATTTAAGGACAAAACGTTTAGAAGAAGAGGAGTGTTTAACATATGTTATATAAATTTTGATATGTTGTCTGGTTGATATTCCATTTGTTACCTGAGAATTTATGTAAGTTTAAATAATAATGCTTTACAGATTTCAACCAGTTTTGGTTGCAGGAAAGGATTTTCAGAAGATATGTTTTGAAAGAATGTTGGTAAGGGGAAACTCGTTCCGCTAAACGGTATGGTCTCACTTAACATAAAATAACAAAGGTGAACTATATTGTTCACACCGGGATTTAAGTCTGACCTGAAGTTTTTATTTCCCCTTAAACTGCCGGGTGCTCAAAATTGATTTGAGTAGGCTGAAGGTTGAGGTTAGGTTTTAATAATTTTGGCGAATAAAGCTCAGGTGGCTGACAAATAACTATATAGGAGTTTAAGATTCATTTTATTTTGATTCCGCTGTGTAAGTCAGATATGACAATACTTCTCTGATTAATCAAGGGGCATCGTCATATGTTGGTCTTGGAGTATTTTGTAAATGATATAATTCATCATTGCTTAGAAAGCATTAAGGGATCATGTAACTTGGATATGAATATTTGTTTTGAAATGTAATCAGTAAAAGATTTTTTTTGAAATCTGTGATTTGTTAATATTCAAGTGCTTTTGATATTATAGATACCATTAGCATTGCCGTATTTTATCACCAAAAGTTAATGTTATAGATGACTGCAGCATCTGTAGCGCTTTGTTTTTTTGCCTATAGATACAGGATGTTAAAACTTGGTATTACTGCATAGGTTTATGAAAAAATTTAAACTAAAATGGTTTTTAAAATATAACCGAAGGAATTAAAGAAAAGATGGGGTTTGGGATAATGCTTTGGTAATGTACTTGTATTTGCTATATATAAATATGCGCATTTTCTCTAGTATCCTATCTTTGTTAGGTTATCTTTCTATATCTCATTATATTTGAATACGGACATGGACGGTAGAAAAGGAAGAGTTAACCTAGGAAGAGGATGTGGGTGCTGGAGAAACCAAGGTCAGGCGCAAGCAGAGAATGTGGGTGCTGGAGTTTCATAGGTTGGAATGAGAGCTATGTATCGTTGTTCATGAATATGATGTGGGTAGATGTTGCGACTGGAGTAATGAAAGGAGGAGTTCCGAAAACTCTAGTAGTCAACGATTATGCTAAATTGAGTGGAGATTATACTAAGCTCGGAGGGAAGCCATTTATTGGAAACGAGGATGCCAATGATGAGTAAAAGAGAAGGTTGGTATCTAGACAGCTTCAGGGAGCTACTTTGTTCAGGTGGAACAGTTGACTGTGGCAGTGGATGAGGAGACCATAACCTATGCAGAGTTCAAGAGGAGGTTCCTATGGCATAGTCTGTTTTGATTAGGAAGTTCACTGGGCTAGAACAGGGAGAGATGACTGTTTTGGAGTATGCCAGTAGGTTTGAAGAGCTAGCCAGATATGGTTATGCTGCTATTAATATAATGATGAAGAGGAACGAGAAGAACATAAGGGGATTGAAGCCTGAGTTAGCCAGGTATGCTTTACCGCATATCAGAGATCCCTGTGATGTGGTTGTGGAGATGGCTTCGAGGCACGAAGAGATGCTAGTGTGTATGGAGAAGAGTAAGGTGAAAGAACTCCGGATTGGGAAAAATCAGAAGAGGAAGTTCTTTCACAAGAAGGGTGGAGCAGCCAAGAAGGGAAAGTCATAGATTGTATGTTTTAAATGCGACAAGAAAGGGCATTTTGCCAATGAGTGTCGTACTTGGAAGGCTAATAAAGCAATCAAGAAGAAGAATATCAGGTGCTTCAACTGCGATCAGATAGGACATTATAAGAACAAGTGCAAGAAGCCTGCTAAGGATGGAATTCGCAAGGTTTATGCGTTAAAACCTGCTGCTTCTAAGCCGACAGCTCAGAAGAAGAAAGTCAGTTTTGGGAGGGACGCTTCAGATTCATGGTATGTCTGTTAGCGTTCTGTTTGATAAACGTGCATCGCGTTCTTTTATATTTAGATTTCAAAAGTTCAAATCCAAGGCTTTTGTGAATTACGTTACTTTTTGTAACAACCATGTATTTTGTGATTATTTCAATTGTATATTTTAATTATTTTAATTGAATTTCCTGATTTAAAAACTTTATTTTATTTATTAAAATGGATAAATTTTGATTTTTATAAATTGAAAACTATAAACTACGATAGCACTTTATAAATGCTGTCGTTGCTATAATTTAACAATGTTTTGAAATATTATAGATTTTAACATTATTTAAGTTATATTTTAAAGTGTTAAATGATTTAACTTTTGGAATTGATTATTTGTGAAATTTAAGGAGTTTTGAATATGATTTAATATTTAAATTTGAATTTCAAAGGAATTTAAGTAAATTTGTATATAAATAAGGTTTACTTGGTTATGTGTTAAATGGAATGAAATGAGATAAATGAATTTTTGAATGAAATTTTGAAATGTATTTTGTAATGATATTTGAAATAATAAATGAATGACATATTTGATTTTAAAATGATATTTAAAATTGAATATTTGAATTAAAGAATGATAATGAATTTATAATGGATTTAAAAAGGAAATGATTTTGAAATGGTTTTGAATGACATAATCTTTATTTTGATAAAGAATGTGAATTTGGAATGATATTTGATTTTGATAAATGAATATTTGAAGTTTATAATTGTATGAAAGGATATTTGGTTTACCTGTAATTTGAGTTTATTTAAATGATATTGGATTTATGAAATGAATATTTCAAAACTAAGTAATAATGAAGTTAAATTTGAGACATGAAATTATAAACTTAGTTTCGAAATGTGGGATACTAAAGCTTGAAATATATTAAAAATTGAATAGTTTATTTTGTGGACCAAATTTGTATTTGAAATTGACAAGGTTTGAAATATTTTGTAGGGAAACTGAATTGAATTGAAAGTAATGGTTTGAATTGAATTAAATTGGAAATATGAAAATTTGGGTTTAATTGAATAAATTTGTAAAATATAAAAAATTAAAGGAAGATACCATGATTTCAAATGTATGATTTCGAAATCTTATGATTTTCAAAGTGTAAAGATTTCAAGTATTTTGGTTTCGAAAGAGTTACACTTTGAAAGTATTATGATTTTTGAAAGATGAATATATGTTTGAAATAGAAATGATATCGTATTGATTTGAATATAGTTTTTAAATAAGAATGGTTTTGGTTTTGAAGTATAAAACTATTTTGAAAGGAATATAGTTTGGAAATGAAATGATTTGATTTTTGAAGTGTGAACTATTTTGAAATGACCACGACGTTATAATAACGATTGGTTGTTAAAGCGATCGGGATCGGAAGTTGTCATACTCTCTGCTAACTCCGAAAACCACTTTAACAGCCACGTACGCGGTGGAGGTTCTTGAATGAAGTAGCATGGTGGCGATGATCCTATTGAGATATGAACGTGGACCCGACTCCCACGAGTTGGATTAAGGTGGCTAAAATCGGAGCAATCTCAGGCCAAAAGGGGTAGCTCCTCTGGTCAGACACACTTCTTCGATACTATACTCTTACTTGTGGTTAATCTGATGGTCTCCTTCGATTTTGATTGAAAGTTTGTTCCGAGGTGGCCGTAGTGGCTGCTACGTTACCGCCATCCCGTATGTGTAATTGATATATCTACCCTGGCATTGCCTTGTGTGCTGTGTCACCTACCATAGCGAGTCTTGCTACGAGCTTGATTTGTGTCGTACCTATGGAGTATCTTCTCATAGTCTTCCGATCAGGACATTATTACGTGTTAAGGGCTATATGGATAACCCCTTAACGCCATTTTAAAGTAAGTTTATTTTACTATTAGACATTATTATAATAGCGAAATACTACTACATAGTAAATAGTTCAACGGATCCTTAAAGGATGGGCGATCCCAAGCATCCTTTAAGTTATTGATGCATTTTAGATATTGTTCACTTGAGTTGATTTACAGTTCATAAGTATTTATGTCCCGACTCGAGTATTTTTGTGTTTTGCTTTATGCTCGAGTCAGACTGAGTGATTCAGCATTCAAGACTCACCTTCGGAGTTGGAGCTTTGCTTGAAGATCCAGCCATCTAATTTGCTTTCTGTATTTAGTGATTCCAATAATGTATTCTGATTTGTACCTGATGTATCTTGTTACTCTCCTATTGTATCTTGTTTAACTCTGATTAATCTTATATACATAGTAGCTTCATGAACTACTATCTCTTTTCCATCCGCTGCATTATTATTTACTCTGTGTCTGTGATCTGTGATTATTTATTTGCTGTATATTTTGAGATTTGTCAAATTTTATTTACAACATGGTATTTTGAGCAATACAAGTCCGACATGTGTGGATGCGAATGGTTGAAGACATTGAGTCGTTACATGTGGTATTATAGCTTTGGTTTTAGGCAAAACTCCGCATGTATGGTAAATGTATTTACAGAATCACTTTCATTCAAGTTTGAATCTCTTTCTTTCTGTCTTGATTCCTTTGAATTTTGAAATGTTCCCTGTGGTTCCAAAATCCATTCGTGTCCCTCACTATTCGTCTTCTGTTGATTTTGGTGTATCACATAACTCCACTTCGAATGATCTTTATAATGAGTCGGCGGTCTCGCCAATCTCAAATTGATTTGTAAATGGTGAGAAACCCCTTTACAACAGCATCGATTCACCAGAGATTTTTATAACCTCGGTTTTGATGCTAGTATCTCTTATAATTCCGCACTCTATCTCTTGAGACCGAATGTAGATTTACTACAGAAATCCACATCGATCTTATTCTTTGAGTCACGTTTGACCTGGCTAAGGTTGCCCACGATTTATATAAGCTTATCCATCTTCCTATTCTGTTATTTAATCATCTCGTCTTTGTTTCCAACTTATGTTCAAATCATTCTTGAAGTGTATTTGTAACACTAATATTTAAAATGTTTTATATATTGTGTTGTTTGAGTTGTTGATGTTGGTTTGAGTTTTCGATCGATTCGTCTGATCAACGCTTGAGTTGTTGATGTTGGTTTGAGTTTTCGATCGATTCGTCTGATCAACGCTATCGATAGGATTTCCAAAACACTTAACAGAGCAAACTGACACAATATGTTTTTTAAAATCTAGAAATGAAATAAATTTTGCTACTATATTATAAATCTTTTTCTAGATTTTATTGAATTGGTTGTTAAGAAATAATATTTGATTTTATATATCATTATCTCTTGTTTCATAAACAAAAAATTGAACTATAAACATGGTTATAAATTTATATGGAAATTAAAAATGAATTTAAAACAAGAATTTGAGAATTTAATTTCCGATGGTTTCAAACCTTGTATTTAAAGTTTTAAAGGCTATATTATTTAAAGTATTTTCTAATAGAAATTTGTTTCCAAAGAATTTTAAAGTTTAAAATTAGCGCTTCTCTCTTTGTCGCTGGAAAATAACTTCGGTGATGACTGCAGCATCATCGACATTCTTTTTCGGCTTTCAAAGTGAAGAGACCATTCTGTAGTCTTGCTACAGTTTTGTTTTGGGGAATTTAATTGATTTGAAATTCTAAAATAAGACTATATTTATAACATATGATGATATATGATTTAAATTTGAATGGATATACATATAGTATACGTGCATTTATTTATCTCTAAATAGTTTGGAATTTATCGAAAATTTAATTCCTAAATTTTATCTTTAAAGACAGTTTTTAAGTATAATTTCAAGATTTGGATAAATTTTCAAGCTTGAAATGATTAAATTGGAAAGTTTTTTTTTGTATAATACACAATTTCATTTTAATATAGCTTACCTTAATTATACAGAAGTTGAATATGTAATTGGATAATATACAATATAAAAAATTATAAATAAAATTTGAGTGGTTATACTAAATGTTATACACTTAAATTTTGGTTATAAAAATATCAACAGAGGTAAATAGAGAAAAAAGGTAATGGAATAATTTATAATATAAAATGATGTTAAAGGAACTAATAATAAATTTAAAGCACTTATAATATGTGTAAATATATTTAACATAGATCAGAAAATATATTGAGTGGAATAAATTTAATTATAATTAGGAATAAACAAGAATTAATTTTACTGAGTACATTTGAGTATAATAAATGATTTTTTTCTTTCAAATCCATGATTTTAGAGATTGTTTATTTAAGATAATTAGATGATAAGATAATGAAATTAGAGATGGTTAAGATTTATTTAACTTATGTAAAATTAATTTTCAGTTTAAGTTGAAATTTTCATGGTTTCAAATTTATTTTATTATTTTTTTTTCAATCAATCTTTTGGTTGTACTCATTTCCCTTATCTTGCAGCGGAATGGGGAGGCTATTGCTTATACCAGTCTGTTTAGAAAACTTTCTATTACTTTGAGAATCTTTGGTACTCATTTTTGAATCTGAGCATTGTTTGCCACCATAGACCGCCGGTCAAGCGGAAAGGGTGAATCGGATTCTAGAAGATCTTTTTCGTGCTTGTGTTCTTGATTCTGAAGGATCTTGGGAAGATCATCTCCACCTTGTTAAACTTACTTATAACAACAGTTATCAGGTATAATTTTAATCTTCTTGTCATCTTGTCTTAATCCTATTTCATTCTATCTTTTTCTGTGTTTTCCCGAACCTCATTCCTTTTTGAGGACGAAAAGTTTTGAGGGGGGGGAGTGTAACAACCCTTTATTTTGTGATTATTTCAATTGTATATTTTAATTATTTTAATTGAATTTCCTAATTTAAAAACTTTATTTTATTAATTAAAATAGATAAATTTTGTTATTTTAAATATAAATTTTGATTTTTATGTGAATTATAATTCCAAACATGACTAAATAGAATATTTTCCAAAAATGTGAATTTTTGTCAATATGGTCTAACTTTGACTTTTAAATTTAAAAATTTAAAAACTTGAATTTTATCTTCTATTATGAAAGTAAATAAAATTTAAAATATACTGCTTTTCGTTTCGTTGAAATCTGATTAATATTGTGAAAGTTATGCTTTTTAAACCATTGTGTGTAAATTGATTTATTTAACGGAATTGTTTATTTTATTTTATATAAATAATATTTTTGTTTGTCATATCATGTTATAATTTGTGTATATATGTGTAACATGACATGTTATGAATATATTTTATTTTTAAAACAGTTTAAAAGTGTAGTTGTAATTTTCCAATGTCAGTTGTATTTTGTTTACAATTTTAATTTCTAGTTTCAATTAAATAAGGTATTTTCTTTATTTATTTTTCTATTTTCCCAGATATTATTTTATTTTCATTTCTACTTTATGTTGTTCAGCTTTTTATTTTATTTACTTAAATTATATTTGATGATGCAGCTAAGGCCAGAGAAGAAGTTGTGCAAACTATAATTCCTGAAAACATGAGTTTGTGGTGTAGTGTGATGAGTCATTCACGACTCAGTGAAGGCATGAGTCGTTGCCGAGCTAAGGAAGGAGGGCCACGAGTCAACAAGCCAAGGGGGAAGGTAGTCCGACCTAAGAAAGCATGGTCACGACCTAACAACGGAGTTTTGAGTCGTCTCCGACCTAAGAAAACACAGGAAGAAGCATTCCGACCTAACAAGCTCCGACCTAATGATATTGAACGAGATAACTGTGCCGAGTTACGAGCTAGTGATGTTGAACAAGATAACTTCGCCGAGTTCCGATCGAAGCAAGCTGAACTGTCTTCTATTTTAGGTCGTAGGGGATTGGGTCGTGTTGTATTTTAGGTCGTTACCGACCTATGAGTTGTGTTGGGTGTTAAGTCGTGTACATATGTTGTGTGTTGTATTGCTTAACTCGGTCATGAATGGGAAGTGTTAGGTCGCGTACGACCTATGATCAGTCGGTCGTGTTGAGTCAGGTGAGTTGGTCGTACTTGTTAAGTCGGCCAGGGGTTGAGTCGTGTACATTGGGCTGTATTGTAAAGGGGTTGAGTCGCGTTTGTTAAGTCGGTCACGACTTAAGTTGGGTCGTAGGTCGGCAACGACTTAGGGACTGGGTCGAAAACTCTATAAATAGGGGCGTGTGTTGTACATATGGGAGGTTGATTTTTGAATAAAAATTCCTTTTTGTTAGCTTTGTGCTTTCATATCAATTGGTAGTTGAGTGTAATCTCCTATCTCCACTTACGTCATTCGAGTGCGCTCGAATCCGCGTTTGTTGAAGCCGATTCACGGAATCTAGTGCGCTAGATCAACGTGCGAAGAATCGTAGATCTTTGAACACGGTATAGTGCGCTATCAACGTGTTTGAGATAGCTAGAGTTCGGTATCTTTGGATCAACGAGCTTGGGCATTTTGGTATCTTCAACTCACCGATTGTTACATTTCACCGATTGAAGTTTGTTTGATTAATCCGCTGCGTCATTATTGGTATCAGAGCCATACTTAGACAATCATAGCTAAGTTGATTCTTGGAGCCAAGTTTTTGAAGTTTTTGAAGTTTTTGAAGTTTGAAGGAGTTCATTGTGTTCTTGTTGAATTTGTAACAACATTAGAGTGTTTGATTCATTTCATTTTGGATCGAGGAGTTGGAAATTGTTGGGATCTATCTTGGTTTTTTGCGCGCCAAGGTTTGAAGTGCTTGAATTTGTAACCGAGACAAGTTGGACCGAGGCAAGTCATAGCCGAGTCAAGGTTGAGCCGTGTTAAACCATTGCCGAGCTAAAGCCTTGCCGAGTTAAGTGTTGAACCGTAACTTGTTGAAACTTTGGAGTTTTGTGTTTGAATTGTAGAAGTTTGTGAAGTTTTCAATCATGCCACCAAGGAGAGCTAATCGTCATCAAAACGTTGAAGCTTTGTATCGTAGAGAAGAAGCCGAGCTTATGGAACAACGTATTAATGAGAAGTTTGATGAAGGCATTGGTAAATTGGAGAAATTGATGAATGATTTGAATCAAAGGAGGAGATCACCAAACTCGAACCATGGAGGAAACCGAGTTTCGCCATCGGTTACGGAAGCGAGGAGGGTATCACCACATTCATGTAGAGATAGAAGAGAAACATCAATTTCATCACGAAGAGATCATCATGACTATGCACATGAAGAGGGAAGAAGTCGACGTGAATTTGAACATGAAGCATATAGAGATGAAGAGAGACATAGTCAAAGAAGCATGCATGAGCGAAGGGATGATAATGGTCGAGATCGATGTAGACGTACTTTTGATTTTGTTGAAGAAGGTGATAGAGCTAGTATCCATTATCGAGATCGAGACCAAGTTCGAAATTCTTATTGGGATGTTGAAGATGATCGTCGATGGGAATCGGGTATGAAGATGGAGATTCCGGAATTTAAAGGCGGGATGGTTGCTGAAGAGTTCTTAGATTGGTTGTCTAATGTGGAGGAAATCTTTGATTTCAAGGAGGTCCCGGAGAATCGAAGGGTGAAGTTGGTTGCTACTAGGTTGAGGGGGAGAGCTTTGGCGTGGTGGCAACAAACTAAACTTACTAGGGAGAGAATGGGAAAGTCAAAGATAGAATCATGGGATAAGATGAAGAAATTGATGAGATCTACTTTCTTACCTTATAATTACCAATCACTTATGTATCAGAGGTTGCAGAATCTGAGGCAAGGGACAAAGTCTGTTAGTGATTATGCTGATGAATTTTACCAACTCATTGCCAGGAATGATATTATGGAAACGGAAGAACAGCTAACTGCTAGATTCATTGGGGGATTGAGAATGCAGATCCAGGATATGGTTAATATGTTTGATCCTAGATCTGTAGCAGAGGCGCATCAGAAGGCGTTAGCTTGGGAGAAGCAAGGAAGGCGTGGAGGCGGTGTGTTTACTAATTCCAATAATCAAGCGAGGGGTGTTGGTGGAAGTTCTAATGTTTCTAAACCTGTTTCAAAGCCAGTGGTGAAGGAGGCTGAGAAGGCAAAGGCTAGCAGTGTTTTCAAATGTTATAATTGTCAGGAGTTGGGTCACAAGAGCAATGAATGTCCGAAGCCGAAGAAGAGAACCATGGTTGCAGAAGTTGAGGAGGATAATGGTGAGGAGGCAGAATGTTCTAATACACCTTATGTTGAGGAGGAAGAAGAATTGTTTGGAGATGAAGGTTGTAATCTTATGATGAGGAGGTCATGTCTTACACCAAAGCAAGAGGAGGATTGTAGTTGGTTGAGAAGCAATATTTTTCAGTCGACATGCACTATTCTGGGGAAAGTTTGCAAGTTCGTTATTGATGCTGGGAGCTGTGATAATATTATTTCTATAGAAGCAGTGAGGAAATTGAACTTGAAGACTGAAAAGCATCCTAAACCGTATAAGCTAGCATGGTTAAGGAAGGGTGGTGAAGTGAAGGTGTGTCGAAGAGCTTGTGTTAATTTTTCTATTGGGAAGAAGTACAAAGATGAAATTTGGTGTGACGTTGTAGACATGGATGTGTGTCATCTGTTGTTGGGCAGACCATGGCAGTTTGATAGAGCAGTTCAACATGACGGTCGTGCCAATAGTTACAGTTTCATGTTCGAGGGTACTAAAATCACTTTGGTTCCTAAGAAGCAACAACAAAAGGAGAGCAAGCTAGAAGAGATTGAGGAATTGAAAACTCTGTTGACTTTGAAAGAGTTTGTTAAGGAAGTTGAAGAGGAGCCTGAAGTATTTTTGTTGATTGGGAGAGAGAGTAGTGAAGAAGTTGAGATTCCAGATGAAGCAAAGCCAATTTTGAAAGAATTCGAAGATGTCTTTCCAGAGGAGTTGCCTAAGGAGTTACCGCCACTTAGAGACATTCAACATCAGATTGATCTTGTGCCGGGAGCAGTGTTACCACATCGACCACACTACCGAATGAGTCCGAAGGAACATGAGGAGTTACGAAGGCAGGTGGAAGAGTTGTTGGAACAGGGACGTGTTCAGGAAAGCTTGAGTCCTTGTGCCGTGCCAGCATTATTAGTACCAAAGAAGGACGGAACATGGAGGATGTGCACAGATAGTAGAGCTTTGAATAAGATCACTGTCCGATATAGATTTCCTATGCCAAGGTTGGATGATTTGTTGGATCAGTTGAGTGGGGCAACTATATTCTCGAAGATTGATTTGAAGAGTGGTTATCATCAAATTCGAATCAGACCTGGAGACGAATGGAAGACAGCTTTCAAGACGAGAGAGGGGTTGTACGAATGGTTGGTTATGCCATTTGGTTTGTCAAATGCACCTAGTACATTCATGCGGGTGATGAATCAAATCTTTAGACCATTCATTGGGAAGTTCGTTGTGGTTTATTTCGATGATATTCTGATTTACAGCAGAAGTATGGAGGAGCATGTTCTACATTTGAGGGAAGTATTGATTATTCTTCGTGAAGAACAATTTTATGCTGCTACGAAGAAATGTGTGTTTATGACGCACAGTGTTTTATTCCTGGGTTATGTTGTTTCAGGAAAGGGTATTCAAGTGGACCAGAGTAAAGTTGAAGCTATTAGAAATTGGCCACAGCCGAGAACTATCACTGAAGTTAGAAGTTTTCATGGATTGGCATCATTCTACCGAAGGTTCATTCCACATTTCAGTAGTGTGATGGCACCAGTTACCGATTGCATGAAAGGGAAACAATTTGTATGGTCAGAAGAAGCGGGGGTTGCTTTTGAGAAGATCAAGGAATTGTTGACGTCTGCACCAATTCTTGTTTTACCGAACTTTCAGTTATTGTTTGAATTGCATACTGATGCTTCGAAGGTTGGTATTGGAGGAGTTCTGAGTCAGAATGGGAAGCCAGTTGCTTATTTCAGTGAAAAGTTATCAGGGGCAAAGATGAGATACAGTACATATGACGTTGAATTCTATGCTGTGGTGCAAACGATTAAACATTGGAGACATTATCTATTTCAAAAAGAATTTGTTCTGTACACTGATCATGAGGCATTGAAGCACTTACAGGGGCAGGATAAAATTTCAGCAAGACATGCATCTTGGATTGCATATTTACAGCAGTTTACTTTTGTCGTTAAGCACAAATCAGGGGTGACAAATCGAGTAGCTGATGCTTTGAGTAGGAGGAGTCATTTATTAACGACAATGAAAGTTGAAGTGACGGGTTTTGAGATGTTGCCGGAGATGATTAATGAAGATCCTTACTTTGTGAAATATGTTGAGAAAGTGAAGAGTGAGAGTACCGATGAATTTACGTTGGTTGATGGTTTTCTATTTAAAGGGAATCGTTTGTGTATTCCAGACTATAGCTTGAGGTTGAAAATTGTCAAAGAGTTACACGAGGAAGGGCATGTGGGCCGTGATCGTACTTTGAAATTGATTTCACAGTCTTACTTTTGGCCGTCGATGAGAAAAGAGGTTGAAAGATTCGTGGAGAGATGCCATATTTGCCAGGTGTCAAAGGGAACAGCAACGAATGCAGGGTTGTATATGCCATTGCCAGTACCGTCTAAGCCATGGGTTGATATTAGCATGGATTTCGTTTTGGGTTTGCCTAGAACTCAAAGGGGAAATGATTCTATATTTGTAGTGGTGGACAGGTTTTCGAAGATGGCACATTTTATTGCCTGCAAGAAGACAGCGGATGCAGTTCGAGTAGCACAGTTATTTTTCAAGGAGATCTATCGACTTCATGGATTGCCAGAGTCTATTGTGTCGGATAGAGATACTCGTTTTCTGAGTCACTTTTGGTTGAGTTTGTGGAAGATGGTGGGAACGAAACTGAAATTTAGTAGTGCTTATCATCCACAAACTGATGGACAGACAGAAGTTGTTAACAGGTCATTGGGAAATTTGTTGCGATGTCTTGTACAGGATAATTTGAGAAGTTGGGACATGAAGTTATGCCAAGCTGAATTTGCACATAATCATGCAGTGAATCGTAGCACGGGATTCAGTCCGTTTCAGATTGTGTATTCAAATTTACCCAGGGGACCGTTGGATTTAGCCGTCGTACCACAGACGAAGGGAGCAGTTAAACGAGCTGTCGATTTTGTTGATGAGCTGACTGAATGTCATAAGATCGTTCAGGAACGATTGGAGAAATCGAATGAGAAATATAAGAAGTTTGCAGATTCGAAACGACGAAATGTTGAATTTAAAGAAGGTGATTTAGTTTATGCTGTATTAACGAAGGATCGTTTTCCGGTAGGTGCTTATAATAAGTTGAAAGCCAGGAAAATTGGTCCTTTCGAAATTGTGAAACGAATTAATAACAATGCTTATAAGTTGAAGCTGCCGGAGGATATTTACACTTCTGATGTATTCAATATTAAGCATCTTGTGCCATATTATGGAGATGAACATTTTGATGAGAAAGAATTTGCAAATTTGAGGACGAATTTTTCTCAACCAGGGGAGGATGATGCAGCTAAGGCCAGAGAAGAAGTTGTGCAAACTATAATTCCTGAAAACATGAGTTTGTGGTGTAGTGTGATGAGTCATTCACGACTCAGTGAAGGCATGAGTCGTTGCCGAGCTAAGGAAGGAGGGCCACAAGTCAACAAGCCAAGGGGGAAGGTAGTCCGACCTAAGAAAGCATGGTCACGACCTAACAACGGAGTTTTGAGTCGTCTCCGACCTAAGAAAACACAGGAAGAAGCATTCCGACCTAACAAGCTCCGACCTAATGATATTGAACGAGATAACTGTGCCGAGTTACGAGCTAGTGATGTTGAACAAGATAACTTCGCCGAGTTCCGATCGAAGCAAGCTGAACTGTCTTCTATTTTAGGTCGTAGGGGATTGGGTCGTGTTGTATTTTAGGTCGTTACCGACCTATGAGTTGTGTTGGGTGTTAAGTCGTGTACATATGTTGTGTGTTGTATTGCTTAACTCGGTCATGAATGGGAAGTGTTAGGTCGCGTACGACCTATGATGAGTCGGTCGTGTTGAGTCAGGTGAGTTGGTCGTACTTGTTAAGTCGGCCAGGGGTTGAGTCGTGTACATTGGGCTGTATTGTAAAGGGGTTGAGTCGCGTTTGTTAAGTCGGTCACGACTTAAGTTGGGTCGTAGGTCGGCAACGACTTAGGGACTGGGTCGAAAACTCTATAAATAGGGGCGTGTGTTGTACATATGGGAGGTTGATTTTTGAATAAAAATTCCTTTTTGTTAGCTTTGTGCTTTCATATCAATTGGTAGTTGAGTGTAATCTCCTATCTCCACTTACGTCATTCGAGTGCGCTCGAATCCACGTTTGTTGAAGCCGATTCACGGAATCTAGTGCGCTAGATCAACGTGCGAAGAATCGTAGATCTTTGAACACGGTATAGTGCGCTATCAACGTGTTTGAGATAGCTAGAGTTCGGTATCTTTGGATCAACGAACTTGGGCATTTTGGTATCTTCAACTCACCGATTGTTACATTTCACCGATTGAAGTTTGTTTGATTAATCCGCTGCGTCATTATTGGTATCAGAGCCATACTTAGCCAATCATAGCTAAGTTGATTCTTGGAGCCAAGTTTTTGAAGTTTTTGAAGTTTTTGAAGTTTGAAGGAGTTCATTGTGTTCTTGTTGAATTTGTAACAACATTAGAGTGTTTGATTCATTTCATTTTGGATCGAGGAGTTGGAAATTGTTGGGATCTATCTTGGTTTTTTGCGCGCCAAGGTTTGAAGTGCTTGAATTTGTAACCGAGACAAGTTGGACCGAGGCAAGTCATAGCCGAGTCAAGGTTGAGCCGTGTTAAACCATTGCCGAGCTAAAGCCTTGCCGAGTTAAGTGTTGAACCGTAACTTGTTGAAACTTTGGAGTTTTGTGTTTGAATTGTAGAAGTTTGTGAAGTTTTCAATCATGCCACCAAGGAGAGCTAATCGTCATCAAAACGTTGAAGCTTTGTATCGTAGAGAAGAAGCCGAGCTTATGGAACAACGTATTAATGAGAAGTTTGATGAAGGCATTGGTAAATTGGAGAAATTGATGAATGATTTGAATCAAAGGAGGAGATCACCAAACTCGAACCATGGAGGAAACCGAGTTTCGCCATCGGTTACGGAAGCGAGGAGGGTATCACCACATTCATGTAGAGATAGAAGAGAAACATCAATTTCATCACGAAGAGATCATCATGACTATGCACATGAAGAGGGAAGAAGTCGACGTGAATTTGAACATGAAGCATATAGAGATGAAGAGAGACATAGTCAAAGAAGCATGCATGAGCGAAGGGATGATAATGGTCGAGATCGATGTAGACGTACTTTTGATTTTGTTGAAGAAGGTGATAGAGCTAGTATCCATTATCGAGATCGAGACCAAGTTCGAAATTCTTATCGGGATGTTGAAGATGATCGTCGATGGGAATCGGGTATGAAGATGGAGATTCCGGAATTTAAAGGCGGGATGGTTGCTGAAGAGTTCTTAGATTGGTTGTCTAATGTGGAGGAAATCTTTGATTTCAAGGAGGTCCCGGAGAATCGAAGGGTGAAGTTGGTTGCTACTAGGTTGAGGGGGAGAGCTTTGGCGTGGTGGCAACAAACTAAACTTACTAGGGAGAGAATGGGAAAGTCAAAGATAGAATCATGGGATAAGATGAAGAAATTGATGAGATCTACTTTCTTACCTTATAATTACCAATCACTTATGTATCAGAGGTTGCAGAATCTGAGGCAAGGGACAAAGTCTGTTAGTGATTATGCTGATGAATTTTACCAACTCATTGCCAGGAATGATATTATGGAAACGGAAGAACAGCTAACTGCTAGATTCATTGGGGGATTGAGAATGCAGATCCAGGATATGGTTAATATGTTTGATCCTAGATCTGTAGCAGAGGCGCATCAGAAGGCGTTAGCTTGGGAGAAGCAAGGAAGGCGTGGAGGCGGTGTGTTTACTAATTCCAATAATCAAGCGAGGGGTGTTGGTGGAAGTTCTAATGTTTCTAAACCTGTTTCAAAGCCAGTGGTGAAGGAGGCTGAGAAGGCAAAGGCTAGCAGTGTTTTCAAATGTTATAATTGTCAGGAGTTGGGTCACAAGAGCAATGAATGTCCGAAGCCGAAGAAGAGAACCATGGTTGCAGAAGTTGAGGAGGATAATGGTGAGGAGGCAGAATGTTCTAATACACCTTATGTTGAGGAGGAAGAAGAATTGTTTGGAGATGAAGGTTGTAATCTTATGATGAGGAGGTCATGTCTTACACCAAAGCAAGAGGAGGATTGTAGTTGGTTGAGAAGCAATATTTTTCAGTCGACATGCACTATTCTGGGGAAAGTTTGCAAGTTCGTTATTGATGCTGGGAGCTGTGATAATATTATTTCTATAGAAGCAGTGAGGAAATTGAACTTGAAGACTGAAAAGCATCCTAAACCGTATAAGCTAGCATGGTTAAGGAAGGGTGGTGAAGTGAAGGTGTGTCGAAGAGCTTGTGTTAATTTTTCTATTGGGAAGAAGTACAAAGATGAAATTTGGTGTGACGTTGTAGACATGGATGTGTGTCATCTGTTGTTGGGCAGACCATGGCAGTTTGATAGAGCAGTTCAACATGACGGTCGTGCCAATAGTTACAGTTTCATGTTCGAGGGTACTAAAATCACTTTGGTTCCTAAGAAGCAACAACAAAAGGAGAGCAAGCTAGAAGAGATTGAGGAATTGAAAACTCTGTTGACTTTGAAAGAGTTTGTTAAGGAAGTTGAAGAGGAGCCTGAAGTATTTTTGTTGATTGGGAGAGAGAGTAGTGAAGAAGTTGAGATTCCAGATGAAGCAAAGCCAATTTTGAAAGAATTCGAAGATGTCTTTCCAGAGGAGTTGCCTAAGGAGTTACCGCCACTTAGAGACATTCAACATCAGATTGATCTTGTGCCGGGAGCAGTGTTACCACATCGACCACACTACCGAATGAGTCCGAAGGAACATGAGGAGTTACGAAGGCAGGTGGAAGAGTTGTTGGAACAGGGACGTGTTCAGGAAAGCTTGAGTCCTTGTGCCGTGCCAGCATTATTAGTACCAAAGAAGGACGGAACATGGAGGATGTGCACAGATAGTAGAGCTTTGAATAAGATCACTGTCCGATATAGATTTCCTATGCCAAGGTTGGATGATTTGTTGGATCAGTTGAGTGGGGAAACTATATTCTCGAAGATTGATTTGAAGAGTGGTTATCATCAAATTCGAATCAGACCTGGAGACGAATGGAAGACAGCTTTCAAGACGAGAGAGGGGTTGTACGAATGGTTGGTTATGCCATTTGGTTTGTCAAATGCACCTAGTACATTCATGCGGGTGATGAATCAAATCTTTAGACCATTCATTGGGAAGTTCGTTGTGGTTTATTTCGATGATATTCTGATTTACAGCAGAAGTATGGAGGAGCATGTTCTACATTTGAGGGAAGTATTGATTATTCTTCGTGAAGAACAATTTTATGCTGCTACGAAGAAATGTGTGTTTATGACGCACAGTGTTTTATTCCTGGGTTATGTTGTTTCAGGAAAGGGTATTCAAGTGGACCAGAGTAAAGTTGAAGCTATTAGAAATTGGCCACAGCCGAGAACTATCACTGAAGTTAGAAGTTTTCATGGATTGGCATCATTCTACCGAAGGTTCATTCCACATTTCAGTAGTGTGATGGCACCAGTTACCGATTGCATGAAAGGGAAACAATTTGTATGGTCAGAAGAAGCGGGGGTTGCTTTTGAGAAGATCAAGGAATTGTTGACGTCTGCACCAATTCTTGTTTTACCGAACTTTCAGTTATTGTTTGAATTGCATACTGATGCTTCGAAGGTTGGTATTGGAGGAGTTCTGAGTCAGAATGGGAAGCCAGTTGCTTATTTCAGTGAAAAGTTATCAGGGGCAAAGATGAGATACAGTACATATGACGTTGAATTCTATGCTGTGGTGCAAACGATTAAACATTGGAGACATTATCTATTTCAAAAAGAATTTGTTCTGTACACTGATCATGAGGCATTGAAGCACTTACAGGGGCAGGATAAAATTTCAGCAAGACATGCATCTTGGATTGCATATTTACAGCAGTTTACTTTTGTCGTTAAGCACAAATCAGGGGTGACAAATCGAGTAGCTGATGCTTTGAGTAGGAGGAGTCATTTATTAACGACAATGAAAGTTGAAGTGACGGGTTTTGAGATGTTGCCGGAGATGATTAATGAAGATCCTTACTTTGTGAAATATGTTGAGAAAGTGAAGAGTGAGAGTACCGATGAATTTACGTTGGTTGATGGTTTTCTATTTAAAGGGAATCGTTTGTGTATTCCAGACTATAGCTTGAGGTTGAAAATTGTCAAAGAGTTACACGAGGAAGGGCATGTGGGCCGTGATCGTACTTTGAAATTGATTTCACAGTCTTACTTTTGGCCGTCGATGAGAAAAGAGGTTGAAAGATTCGTGGAGAGATGCCATATTTGCCAGGTGTCAAAGGGAACAGCAACGAATGCAGGGTTGTATATGCCATTGCCAGTACCGTCTAAGCCATGGGTTGATATTAGCATGGATTTCGTTTTGGGTTTGCCTAGAACTCAAAGGGGAAATGATTCTATATTTGTAGTGGTGGACAGGTTTTCGAAGATGGCACATTTTATTGCCTGCAAGAAGACAGCGGATGCAGTTCGAGTAGCACAGTTATTTTTCAAGGAGATCTATCGACTTCATGGATTGCCAGAGTCTATTGTGTCGGATAGAGATACTCGTTTTCTGAGTCACTTTTGGTTGAGTTTGTGGAAGATGGTGGGAACGAAACTGAAATTTAGTAGTGCTTATCATCCACAAACTGATGGACAGACAGAAGTTGTTAACAGGTCATTGGGAAATTTGTTGCGATGTCTTGTACAGGATAATTTGAGAAGTTGGGACATGAAGTTATGCCAAGCTGAATTTGCACATAATCATGCAGTGAATCGTAGCACGGGATTCAGTCCGTTTCAGATTGTGTATTCAAATTTACCCAGGGGACCGTTGGATTTAGCCGTCGTACCACAGACGAAGGGAGCAGTTAAACGAGCTGTCGATTTTGTTGATGAGCTGACTGAATGTCATAAGATCGTTCAGGAACGATTGGAGAAATCGAATGAGAAATATAAGAAGTTTGCAGATTCGAAACGACGAAATGTTGAATTTAAAGAAGGTGATTTAGTTTATGCTGTATTAACGAAGGATCGTTTTCCGGTAGGTGCTTATAATAAGTTGAAAGCCAGGAAAATTGGTCCTTTCGAAATTGTGAAACGAATTAATAACAATGCTTATAAGTTGAAGCTGCCGGAGGATATTTACACTTCTGATGTATTCAATATTAAGCATCTTGTGCCATATTATGGAGATGAACATTTTGATGAGAAAGAATTTGCAAATTCGAGGACGAATTTTTCTCAACCAGGGGAGGATGATGCAGCTAAGGCCAGAGAAGAAGTTGTGCAAACTATAATTCCTGAAAACATGAGTTTGTGGTGTAGTGTGATGAGTCATTCACGACTCAGTGAAGGCATGAGTCGTTGCCGAGCTAAGGAAGGAGGGCCACGAGTCAACAAGCCAAGGGGGAAGGTAGTCCGACCTAAGAAAGCATGGTCACGACCTAACAACGGAGTTTTGAGTCGTCTCCGACCTAAGAAAACACAGGAAGAAGCATTCCGACCTAACAAGCTCCGACCTAATGATATTGAACGAGATAACTGTGCCGAGTTACGAGCTAGTGATGTTGAACAAGATAACTTCGCCGAGTTCCGATCGAAGCAAGCTGAACTGTCTTCTATTTTAGGTCGTAGGGGATTGGGTCGTGTTGTATTTTAGGTCGTTACCGACCTATGAGTTGTGTTGGGTGTTAAGTCGTGTACATATGTTGTGTGTTGTATTGCTTAACTCGGTCATGAATGGGAAGTGTTAGGTCGCGTACGACCTATGATGACTCGGTCGTGTTGAGTCAGGTGAGTTGGTCGTACTTGTTAAGTCGGCCAGGGGTTGAGTCGTGTACATTGGGCTGTATTGTAAAGGGGTTGAGTCGCGTTTGTTAAGTCGGTCACGACTTAAGTTGGGTCGTAGGTCGGCAACGACTTAGGGACTGGGTCGAAAACTCTATAAATAGGGGCGTGTGTTGTACATATGGGAGGTTGATTTTTGAATAAAAATTCCTTTTTGTTAGCTTTGTGCTTTCATATCAATTGGTAGTTGAGTGTAATCTCCTATCTCCACTTACGTCATTCGAGTGCGCTCGAATCCACGTTTGTTGAAGCCGATTCACGGAATCTAGTGCGCTAGATCAACGTGCAAAGAATCGTAGATCTTTGAACACGGTATAGTGCGCTATCAACGTGTTTGAGATAGCTAGAGTTCGGTATCTTTGGATCAACGAACTTGGGCATTTTGGTATCTTCAACTCACCGATTGTTACATTTCACCGATTGAAGTTTGTTTGATTAATCCGCTGCGTCATTTGTTTATATCGAATTAATAGAATTAGAAACTCAAAGAGTCAAAACCTTTTCATTTACTTGTGACCTTTCATTTTCATTGCCTTTTCATTTTTTTCTTTTGGCCGTACATTTTCTTGCATAGCCGTGTGTTTTCTCTTCATCATTCACGTGAGAAACTTCTCACAACTTCATTTCTCATGGCTATGCTCATCTTTGAATTTTTTTGTAAATAATGGTTTTTCTTTTCTTACTTTTCTGCTTATTTCATTGATTTTTGCCTTGCTTCTTCTTATGCTTTGCCAGGCCTCTACCACCCTCATCTCCACCATCCTCTCCACCATCACCAGCCACGACAACCTCCTCCTTCCCATTTGTCCAGATGTGGCCATGCCACTTTGTGAAGCCATCACCTCAAAATTTGCAAAGAACTGCACCAAAACCATGCTAGCCGAGCCTATACTCCACTATCACCCTCATATATCACTCGGCCACCACATAGCCACCACCACCAACAAGTACACCACCTCTGGCCACAGCTCTAGCTCTGGCCTGTACCTAACCTTTGTCGAGCCCACTTACCCTTTGGCCGAGCCAAAATGTTGACCAAACTTCACTTATTTTGCATTGTCCTTTTGTATTCCTCATGTTATAACTCCTGCCTCTTCAAACACTTGCCTAGCCGTGTGTTTTGGTGCATACCGAGCCTACAGAACCATCATGGCCGAGCATAAGAATCCCCTAGGCCTAGCACTTGAATGGTTGAGACAAGGTCAAGTCATCTATTCCCTTGTTGCTTTTTATTTCAAATTGTTTCAATATTGTTTTTGTGCTGAATATCTATGTTACTATTATCTTGTTTTGGTTATTGTTTACAAGGTCAATATCTAGGCTCTACATTCATTTAAATCAAAAGTCGTGCTGTATCGTGCTTGTCATGCCTTTGGAATCGTTCTTGTATGTCGAAGCGGTCTCTAGCTTTGACAAAGGCGAGTCCTTCTCACTCTGACATTTTTACTTATGAAATGGTAAATGGATTACAAGTGATTAGTAATTAAAATGTTATGCAAGTTAATGATGATTATATGATATGTTATTTCATGTTATTACCATGTTAACTTTGTTAATTATCACCTGACATATGATATACGACAGTATACTGTGACATTGATATGGTAGTGTATTTATTTATATTGTTTATGTATATGATCACTACAAGTTTCCCCCTGTTAGAATAAAATCATTATGGATTGAAATGATACTTACCCGAACGGACATTAGAAGAGGGAAAAATCATTATGAGCTGAAATGATAGGCTCAAGTAATTTTTATTGTATTTTATTTGACTTGGGATCACGGTTTGAAATGATAGAACCCATGTTTTTTAAATTGCGAATTGAAATGGTACATATCTATATCACTTGACCTAGGTTAGAAGATTATACACAGACTCTGTCGTATATTTTTAAATGATTTTTCTTAAAATATGTATTTTTAAAAGTATAAAATTATGATTTATATATATATATATTTTATGGTTTTGAGAAAGCAAAATATTAAATTTTGAATTTGTGAATTTAAGTATGTAATTTGAAGTAAATGTGATTTTTGGCTTTAAATTTTATTTTTAAAAATGTAGATAAATAATGAAAATCAAATTTAAAGTTTTGAAGTGATATTTGAAGTAAAATGTTAAGTTTTTGGTTAAATTAATAAGTTAAGAAAACAGTGAATTTAATCATTTGAACGGCTAAGATGTAGGGTTTAGACTGCAGCATCATCGACATTTGTTTTCGAGTTTCGAAGTGAAGAGACCGTTCTGTAGTCTTGCTACAGTTTTGTTTTGGGGAATTTAATTGATTTGAATTTCTAAAATAAGACTTGATTTTTAACATATGCTGATATATGATTTAAATTTGAATGGGTATACATATAGTATATGTGCATTTATTTATCTCTAAATAGTTTGGAATTTATCGGAAATGTAATTTCTAAATTTTATCTTGAAAGATAGTTTCTAGTATAATTTCAGGATTTGGATAAATCTTCAAGATTGAAATGGTTAAATTGGAAAGTTTTATTTGTATAATACACAATTTCATTCCAATATAACTTACCTAAATTATACAAAAGTTGAATATGTAATTGGATAATATACAATATAAAAAAATTATAAATAAAATTTGAGTGGTTATAATAAATGTTATACACTTAAATTTTAGTTATAATAAGATCAACAGAGGTAAATAGAGAAAAAAGGTAATGGAATAATTTACAATATAAAATGATGTTAAAGGAACTAATAATAAATTTAAAGCAGTTATAATACGTGTAAATATATTTAACATAGGTGAGAAAATATATTGAGAGGAATAAATTTAATTATAATTAGGAATAAACAAGGATCAATTTTATTGAGTACATTTGAGTATAATAAATGATTTTTTTTCAAATCCATGATTTTAGAGATTGTTTATTTAAGATAATTGGATGATAAGATAATGAAATTAGAGATGGTTAAGGTTTATTTAACTTATGTAAAATTAATTTTCAATTTAAGTTGAAATTTTCATGGTTTCAAATTTATTATCTTATTTTGTTTTTTTCAAACTATCTTTTGGTTGTACTCATTTCCCTTAACTTGCAATAGAATGGGGAGGTTATTGCTTATACCGGTCTGTTTAGAAAATTTTCTATTATCTTTGATAATCTTTGGTACTCATTTTTGAATCTGAGCATTGTTTGCCACCACATACCGCCGGTCAAGCGGAAAAGGCAAATAAGATTCTAGAAGATCTTTTACGTGCTTGTGTTCTTGATTCTGGAGGATCTTAGGAAGATCATCTCCACCTTGTTAAACATACTTATCACAACAGTTATCAGGTATAATTTTAATCTTCTTGTCATCTTGTCTTAATCCTATTTCATTCTATCTTTTTCTATGTTTTCCCGAACCTCATTCCTTTTCGAGGACGAAAAGTTTTGAGTGGGGAGGAGTGTAACAACCCTGTATTTTGTGAATATTTCAATTGTATATTTTAATTATTTTAATTGAATTTCATGATTTAAAAACTTTATTTTATTAATTAAAATAAATAAATTTTGTTATTTTAAATATGAATTTTGATTTTTATGTGAATTATAATTCCAAACATGACTAAATAGAATATTTTCCAAAAATGTGAATTTTTGTCAATATGGTCTAACTTTGACTTTTAAATTTAAAAATTTAAAATTTGAATTTTATCTTCTATTGTGAAAGTAAATAAAATTTAAAGTATACTGCTTTTCGTTTCGTTGAAATCTGATTAATATTGTGAAAAAAGGTAATGGAATAATTTTTCTGATGGTTTCAAATGGTTTCAAAGGGGAAGGTTTTCCAATGGCTTCGAAAGGCAATGTTTAAAGGTTTTACAAGGATGATTTCTGAAGGTTTTAAATCTTTCAAAAGGAAGGTCTTGGCCTTTCGGTCTAAATAAAAGAAAGGGTTTTACATGATTTCAAGGAAATAGTTTCAATGGTTTTGAAAGGGTACTTCTAATAGATTCGAATGGGGGACTTTCAAAGGTTAAATGTTTTCATCAATTAGATTTAGGTGAAGTAAGTAAAACATAGAATATATATTTTCCATGTTGAATCTGATTTAAAGGTTTTAAATTACTTTGAAAAGGTTTTCAAGGATAATTTTAGGAAGGGGTCCGTAAGTAAAACGACTCAGATATTAGAATACTAGATGGGATTGGTATAAGGTCGTGCCCTATACAGTAGCTATTAGCCATGACTATTTTTATCCAAAATTCTAGTGTGTATTATGAATACACATAGAAAAGAATATATGTTTGTATACAGATAAGTTATTGGTGAGGCTGCAAAACCATTAGGATCAAGTGACCCTGGGAGATGATAAGTTAAGGATAAACCGTTTAGAAGAAAAATATTTAATAGACACTTAAGGACTGAAAGTCCATAAGAAGAGGAGTTTCTAATAGATGATAGATAAATTTTGATATGTTGTATGGTAGGCCTAAGTCAGTCAAAGGTTAGTAGTTAGCCAAACAAAACTATATTATTCTGACAGATAGTCCAATTGTTACTTGAGGATTTATATAAGTTTACTTAACAATGCTTTATAGATTTTAACCAATTTTGGTTGCAGGAAAGGATTTTCAAAAGATGTTTTTTGAAAGAATGTTAGTGAGGGGAAACCCATTTCGCTAAGCTACGTTGTCTCACTTAATTTAAAATAACAGAGATGAACAATATTATTCACACTAGGCTTTAAGTCTGACTCGAAGTTTTTTTCCCCTTAAACTCTCGGATGCACAAAATTGATTTGAGTAGGCTGAGGGTTGAGGTTTTCAAGTCTAAATTTTTTGACGAATATATCTCCCGAAGACAAGCCGGTGGCTGATGGATAGATATATAGGAGTTTTAGATTCATTTTGTTTTGATTCTATTATGTATACTAAGTCAGATATGACTATATTTCTCTGATTAACCAAGGGGGCATTGTCATATGTCGATCTTGGAGTATTTTATAAATGATATAATTGATCATTGCCAGGGAAGCGTTAAGGGATTCTGTAACTTAGATATGAATATTTGTTTTAAAATGTAATCTGTAAAAGATTGTTTTTGAAATATGTGATTTGTTCATATTCAAGTGCTTCAGATATTACCATTAGCATTGCCTTATTTTGTCACCAGAAGTTAATGCTATAGATGACTGCAGCATCTGTAGCACTTAGTTTTTGGCCTCTAGATACGGGATGTTACAACCACTAAGGAGCCAAATAAATTATAGTGATTATAAAACATTGGAACATTTTATAGGAAGTAAGTTGACTGGTGTTAGCACAAATGTTGAATATTGATACCATGGTAAATATAAGGATGTTAATGTCAATAAGTGGGTCATGGTAACTTAAGCATATAGAATATACTTCTATATGTACATTTTTCGCCGATAATAGATGTATCTATATTTGTAACCTAGATATTTACCTGTGATTGATTGTATGCTATGTGCGAATCTCTTACATATCTGTTGTTCGGCAATACCAATGATATAACTTGGATAAGTAAACTCAAATTTATTGATCCGTTGTAGTCATTAAGTCTCCGTTTGGTTTTGGAAAGTTAGTATTTCATTTTCTTTAAAATGGTCTTCAAGGTTATTTTATTTTGAAAAAGATATTTTAAGAATGATTTGGCAATTGTTTGAATATCATATAAAGAAGTTTATGAATAATTTTGGGGTATTCATAAAAGGAGTTTTATAAATAGTTTTGAATGTGTATAAAATGATTCTATTTGGATGTATATAAAGTGAAGTTTTATACAAGGTTTGAAAGATCATAAAGAAATTTATATAATTTAGTTTGAATATTTATAAAGAGTCTCACAAATGAGTATGGAGGTTAAAAAATGTTTTGCCAATAGGTTTGGGTTAAAGCAAAAAGGATTACATGGGTAAGGAAAACTTATAAAAGGATTTATGGAAGATGATTACAACAGGAATTCAAGGTTTTGGTTTCTCGAGGTTGACCTTTTCAAAAATGGTAGTATGGAACATCTGTTCCACAATTAACACCGAAGGAATTGTTCTTAGAGTTATCTTTTTTCTCTAATTTAAACAATGTTGTTAAATCCATTTAACAGATTTGGAAATGGGAAGTCTTATAAATTTTTGTGAATACACTCATGTGAAGGAGATAAGTATATGAATGTTGATAAATGTTTAGGAAAGGAGATTTATAAATGAAAATTGTTTGAGGCATAGTGATTATTTTGGGTTATTAGATCTCTAGATTGTGTTGTTGTTATTTGATAGTTAAATAACCGACTATCAAATTTGGCCTAGTTTGGCTTAGAAAGTATGAATGTAAAATAATGATTTCCGACAAGGACTCGAATACGTACTTCCAAAAGAATTAGGAATAAGTCAACCTAAAGTTACCGGTTGTTGGTATGGAGAGACTGATATCGGATTTACATATCAAAAACCACACCGAGTCGACATGTACATTCGAGTGGAAGACATCATGATAATGATTGAAGATGATGCTATTTGAAGTGCAAGGGCTACCGCTACTAATGCTGAGGGTGGTCCAAAATGGTTGTAGTAGAGTTGGTGCCTTCGATTTCATTCAGACTCAGAACGAACTTGTATGGATGAATGCTTGCATTGCACTGACGTCTAGAGGGCAGTGTTAGCATTCCAAGATGGATTGGTATTCAAAAAGGTAAAACGTAGCCTCAAGCCTTATCAACCAGGAATGGCTAAGGCAGGGGATATGCAGTAGGGCTATGTGGTCGCATCCATTAGGGTATATCATCACCCTTCTAGATATATACACAATCATCAATGAATTCATGTACTTAGGAACTCTTGGTTAAAGGTTGCAAGGCAATCAGGATGATGATGTATTCGGTACTATCTGCCAATGGATACTTCGATTTTGTGTTAGTAGGGATCATTAGGTATGCACTCGGTACATTTTTCTAGAGATGTACTATGGCGGAAGGTACTCTAGTTGCTCAGTCATTAGTTGGAATCCAATCTTCAATACTCGCCTTACGTTTTCGATTGTAAGCCTAGTATGTTGGAACGTGAGATTCAAGCATTTTAGTTATTTTGCCTAATTACTTTAAACCTAGACACTATAATATTGATTTTGATATAAAATGTTATGGTTATCATAAGGTAAAAACGCGTCCGTTTTTTATGTGGTGTGGTCTTACGAGATACCTTTTGTTTTAAAAGATTTCAAATGTAGAAATTATTTTAAATATTACTTTTTATCGAGTTTTACTCACGCTAATTTACCAGACTGACCTGTAACGATCTGCCTTTCTTACACCTAAAGACGACACTTAATACATCCTCGGTAGGCGTGTGCCAATCATTTAATTGTCCAAAAGACATGTCATTAGGGGTGAAAGAAAGAAAAAGAAAGAACAGAATCTCACAAAATGTGATGAATAATATAATATGAATAAGTCTTTACAAAAAGAAATCATCTTTATTATAAACAACACTAAAGTACACTAACTATTACCAAATTGGACAGTTATAACAGCCTATCCTTACAACCGCTTATAGATACAGACAAAAACAAAACAAAAGAAAACACCGAAAGAATATAAGGTATGTGAATACATATTGGAGAATCCAGCTCATCACCTAAAACCTCCAAAGATTCCAGCTAAATCTGGAAAATATGCTCGGGCTAACCCGAGCATTATAAGAAAATAACGTCTGGATCAGTCTGATAAAACCAAAGTGTGAAACTCAAATCACGGGGAGTTTTATTTATTGTAACCTGTAACTTTTAAAGCAAAAGGTATCACATAAGACCATGCCACAAATAAACACGGACAGGTTTTTACCTTACGATAACCAAAACATTTTTATAGAAAATCAAGTGATATTGTGATAATGTCTAAAATACAAAAACATATTAATCATAGCTGAAATTGTTACATTCCTAAATTCTAGCATAAATGGTATACAATCAAGTCCAAAGGCACTTATTAGAGAAGGGGTTCCAAGTTCCAACTATGAAAGGGTAAGGGTCTACCCATCGAATCCGTACACCTCTAGATAAAATGTACGGGTGGCTACAACACGTTGCACCTCTGCTACTCAAGATCGGCCCTACCCCCTACTGGATAGCACCGAATATGATCACCCATTGGTCGCGATCGAACAACCATAATGGGACTCGAAGCATACATAGATTGACACTAGATCTTGGGATGATCTTACGCTAATAGGAACGACCCATATAGCCATGCTACACGTCCCTGCATTTGTCATTTTCTCAATTGACGAGGATTGAGGCTACGATTACTTTTTATATAGCAACCATCTTAGAATAATAATACTGCCTTCCAAGTAGCAATACAGTGCCAACATTCATCCATACAAGTTCATTCTGGGTCTGAACGAAAGCGAAGGAACAATCTCTACTACATCCATTTTGGAATCACCCTTGGGATTAGTAGCAACTAGCCCTTGCACTACAAAAGTTCCATCTTCAATCATCTTTATGATGTCTTCTTTTCAAAATGCTGGAGTTGGATTGAAGTGGTTTTCGGATAATTTATGCTTATTTGACCCCAGGTTCTTCGAAACAACATTCGATAGTTTTGGTAAACTCAACCCCGGTTCTTTTGGAAATAATCTGACAATACATAGGAGCTGGGATCACCCTTAAACATTTAAGTAGATGAATCTCCCGATCATTTTTCATAGGAGAACAAAACGAGATTTATACACACAATACAACATTATCGAAGATGACTGTGCCATATAACTCATGTGTTTCTCCAAGATATTTCCAGAGTTATATTTTGGTCCATATTTGATAGTCGGTTATTTAACTATCAAATAGTAAACAACAACAAATTAAGAGATTTAATTACCTATAACAACCACTAAGCCTCAAAATAAATCTTTCATCATTCATATACTTATCTCATAAGTATGCTCACAAAACATTTATGAAAGATTTCTCGTTTCCAAATCATACCAAAGGATTAAAAAAAAATGTTTTTTAAATTAGAGATAAAGATAACTGTGACGACCCGCCCTCCTACGCCCAGGAAGACGTATCATCATTAAGAAAGAAAGGGATGAGAAAATAGAAAAGATAGAGAAGAAAGAACAACAACATCAGAATCTCACAGCGGAACGAATAAATTATATTAATCACATAAATATTTACATAATATACAACATCAATCAGAGTTATACAGACAATACATCACATACTAAACAGTTATAAACACCTGTCTAGTTAATACATCTCAATACAACTCAAACAATACAGAAATACAGCGGAACTAAATATATCTACAACGCTGAAGCCTCCTGCTCCATTGCTCCTCCAGAATTCGTCAAAGCTAACCTGAATCCCTTGGCTACCCGTAAAAATTTGGGTACCCGAGAGTTTATGAAAAACAAAAATAAACTTCGGGTCAGACATGGGTCTGGTATGAGTAACAAGTTAAAGTTGCTTAACTTAAAAAATCTTTTGAAAACAAAGGTATCACGTAAGACTTCCCACACATAAACATGGAAAAGTTTTTACCTTACGCTAACCAAAACATTTGATAGGAAATTCTGTGATATTATAATAGGTCTAGGGTTTTCAAGTAAATAGAAAATAGCCGAAATTGTTACATGATTAAATTTCAGCTACTAGCCACCGAAGTGGGTAATACAATCAAAACCGTTGGCACTTATTGGATTGTGGATTCCATACAATGGCAGGGCTACTGGGGTACCGCCCGTCACAGTACGGGGCCTAGATCACCGTACCGAGGATTACTCCCTTCATCCCCTGCAACACAAGGCCGGAACCATTCCTTACTGAACAGTCCCGAACAAGATACACCCCGCAGTTGTTTGCAACCAACTGCCCACAAAGCCGAATAAAAAGGGACATCTAGACAGGGGAATATCCTTGTCCTGCTTGGGCATGACCCACCTAGCCTTGCTGCACCTCCCCTGTTTTAGCCATTCCCGGTTGATGAGGCTTGAGGCTGCGATTACCTTTAAAGAACATATTTTCTTAGAATGCTCATCGCCCGCCTGACGATGTGTTGAAAGCATTCAATCCATACAAGTTCGTTCCAGGTTCGAACGAAACCGAAGGCATTATCTCGTTACACTTATTTTGGAATCACCCTCAGAGTTAACGACGATAACCCTTGCATTCTGAATCTTCATCTTCACTTCAGATTCACGACCTATCGTTAATTTGGAATCGATGTGGTTTTCGGATGTTCCTAATGCGGAAAACCCGATCCCGGTCTCATCGAAATCCAAAACGTGTCTTTTAAGGCCAAGTTGTCTATTTAGTCTTAACAGTTTAATTCAATATAATCAATATACACACAGATGGATAAATCATAATATCACAGTAAATAATCACAGATGATCTCATGAACAGATAATCAATATTATTATCCAAACAGATAACCAAATATTATCATATTTAAACAAGCATCCATGACACATAGATATAATTCATGCTAGATCACAATCAACAAATGAATTATCAATATCATTCATCCATAAGCAATGATTTTTAACCATACCATTGGTAATTAATTTAAAATGAATTAAATTAACTACTTCAATCTCTAATTAATTTAAAGTAAATTAAATTAATTACTCATCTATAAATCCTGCTTATACAATCGTTAATTAATTATAAATCTAATTAATTAACCATCCACTAAGAATTTATCTTGATTAATCACCATTGATTAATCATTTTCTAATTACATTATGTAATTAGTCTTTAATTAATTTTACAGATTAATTATACTTAATCATTTATAGTAATTAACATTTAATTCCTTCATTTATTCATTAAATATAATTACTTACATTTATCCTTAATTAATTACAATAATTAATCACTTCACTATTATTATTACTTAATTTACCCATTTCTAAATTCCATCATTAATTACATTAATTAATGATTTCTAATTATATTTAAAATTAATAACTTTATTCAGATTAATTACATTAAGTAATTAATCTTTAATTAAACACAATTATTAATCACCTTTGATTAATAACAATCCAGTAATTAACTACCCTTAATTACTTATTTAATAAATTAATTGTCCCATAATTAATTATCTCCAAAATTTATCCCCTGATTAATTACAAAAGTAATTACCCCAAATTACTTTACTTACAAATCATATTGTATTAATTACATTCAGTAATTATCATCTAATTACTTCCCCAAGTAATCCTGCTCCATTAATTACATTAAGTAATTTCATATCTCAAACCATCAAATGATTTGCTTAAATCAATTAAAATAAATTAATTAACTTAATTCAATCATATCATCAAAATTAATTACAATAAGTAATTAATTTCTTAATTACTTTTATCAAGTAATTACACCTATCAAATTTACAATAGATTATCTAAATTAATTAATCTAATTAATTAATCACATTAATTAATTAATTGATAATCCTTAGTTAATTATCTTATAATATTTCTTAATTTACTTCTTAATTAGTCTCTAATTATAAATCAATTATTAATTTAAAATTTAAATACATAAGTCATTCCTTAATTATCTTATTAATTAATCATTTAAATACCTTAATTATTTCTAAGATAATTTATTTCTTAATTAATGACTTCATTTATATTAGAGTGTATTATATCATTACATTTTAATATTCAAATTCCATTTTGAATTTAAGATTCAAAATGACTAGTGTTTAAACATTTACCCAATTTAAATTCAATTTAAAGTCTTTTAAATAAATGTAAATAACATTTATTACTCACATATGAAACTTATATAAGAGAAGCCTTTAAATTAAACTATTTAATTTTTTTGTTAAAAATAAGCTTTTACATTACATTGTATCCTTAACTTGCAAATTCAAGTTAAACAATTTATTTAACTTATAAAAAAAAAAAAAAAAAAAAATCTCTTACTTAAAAACTGATTTAAATATTCAGATTTGAATTCAGGGTGAGCTTGAGTCCATCACTTATCTTTAATTTAAAACTTTGATTAAACTTCCTTTTAATAACTTGAATTTAACACTTGATTTTCAAATCCATATCCATTTTGAAAACCTTAAGATTCAAATGTTCATTTGAACTATACTTTAAATTTTTGGAATTTAAATCACAGTTTAAATTCTGTTTCAAAATTTTAAATCAATTTAAAATCTGAACCTGTCAGATTTTTAAGACCTGAAACCCACCTTAAACACTTTAAACTTTTATTTCATTTCAAATTCGAATTAAAAAAAATAAACTTAAAGTCAAATTGCAACCTGAATTTAAACTTGAATTTATGCTTAACTTTTATTTTAACTTAGTTAACTTTGTTATAATTTACAGTTAAGTTTTCAGGAAATTGATCAGGTTTTTGAAACCTGTAACAAGTATTTATTTGCGTCACCCACCTTACTTCGAGTCTCAACCCCAAAAAAACTTCGAGTTCCTCCCTCCTCTGCTTCGAGTCAACACTCGAATAAACTCGAGTCTCCCCTCACCAAAAACCTGCACACAGAAAACCACAAACCCCCAACTTCATTGGCACGGTGCACGTGCACCGTGGCCCCAACTAACGCCGACCATCCCCTCAGGCACCCACTCACCAACGACCTTCACCTGACATGATCGTGACCCCTCTGAAGCCACCCACACGCTCGAATGAAGATCGAGTTCATAATACAAAGCCTGGAAACATAAACAGGCATCCCCCTCGAACCTGTCAACACCTCCCCCTCGCCGCTCCGACCGCCAGGCCACCAGGAACTCCGGCATAAGCTTCGTCTACATCCCCTCCAGCGATCCCCAAGCCCCCGTTTAACTCGATACCCCACGGAGTTCAAACGAGACCAAAATACAAACATCACAAAAACTAGGTTTAGGAAAAGAAACCCACCACCGCAACTTCTCTGATGATCTTCAGCATCATTCACTATTTTTCTCGGCCTCTCCGGTCACGTCTCCACCTCCATGAAGAGCTACAACCACTCAAATCCACTGTGTTGCCAGCGGCAACCCAAAATCTCCAATTCAAAGAAATCAGAAATGCCAAAAAAAAACTCAACTAAAAATTGTGAATCTACTTTGAAAAATCGTTATTTCAGATAAGTATTCAAGTTATGAACCTGATTTGATATTTCAAGATGTTTGAAATTATCACTCAATGTAACCCTTAACTGTTTTAAATGTTTTCAGTAACTAACTCTACTTTGTTTACTTAAATTTTAATTTTAAAATTTACTTTATAAACAAACTAATACATTTTGTTCAGATACTAAGTTCTATCAATCAATAGATTAAGCTCTAATGATTTTTGAAAGTAAAACAGGAGCTAAAATTCTAAATACAGAGATGTTTTCAAGTCATCATCACACATACATGCAGAACACATATACACAGAATTGCAATAAGATATATACATATCCTAGACAATAATTAAGCAACAAATATGTTTAAGTATTTTAAAAAAAAAAAAACTAAGTTACTCACCACATGTTGAAGAACAGAGGCCAGTGAACAACTTCAAGCAACAAACATCTGGAATTGTTTAAACTGGAACCGCATTTCCACATTAAATTTGATAGCTTGCTTTACCATGCTTTGATTTACAAACTTGCAGTTGCATGTAAGTTTGTTATTCTCTGACTTGTTTTAGTTTTCCAGACTTTTTAAAAAAAATGATCTGCAGTCTTGATGTTTCAGAGTTTGATTTGAATTTGTTTTAAGGCTTGCTTGTTTTTGTTGAGTTGCAACATTATTAAGTTTGTATAGATGGAAATGCTTGCTATTTGTATACTTTCAGGTTTGCTATGACTTGAATAAGAAGGCATGTATATAAGAAAGTTACAGGGGTAGGTACTAACTGGGTTAAGCATATGCTGGAATAATGATACTTTGTTTGTATCAGGCAAGATATCTATGTTAGGAGGCTGAAATACACTCGAGTTGACTGGTTTGCTTTGCATTAAATGTAAGAGTACTATGTGTCCCCTACTTGGCTAACTTATGCATAGATAAATAGTACTTTAGTTTGCATTTTCTACTTTATTTTCTTAGCTTTGTATTCTACCCTACAGGCTATCTTCATTCTTTAACTTTCCTGGCAACAAACATATTTATTTTGCTTTGCTTATTCTTCCTTAGATACATAGACATTTATCTTACTTTGCATCTGTTTTAGACTTACCTTAGCATTCTTACTAGCCTGCACATTTTACTTTACAGGTTACAAATTTGCATTGTTTTCTTTTTATTCTTGCCTGCATATTTTATTTTGCAGTGCCTATATGCTAATATTTATACTTTATGCTTTTATTTATTTTGTTTTACTTATTTGTTTTATTACTTTATTTACTTATTGTTTATTTCATACTTATGTTAATATTTATAAGATTTATTTTATTTTATTTTTAATTTACAAATCATAGCTTCTTCCAAAACATATATAACAATTTCTATTTAAAAACCATTTGTAAAACATTACATTGTTAATATTGTTAAATATAACATATTATTAAATTAAAATAATTTATAAAAGAAATTATCACTATATAAATAAATTACTTACTTTATCAATCTATATTTAAAACAAAAAAAAAACAACCTTTGTTAAATTCAAAATTAAGTTAAAATTGTTTAAACAAATCCTAACTTTATCTTGAGTATATTTTAAAGCCAAATTGTTATTTAGTATCAAATTTCCAAATTATAATTTCCCAAAAAGATTAAAATAAGAAAATATGTTTTACTTGTTAAATTAAAACAAAGCTTACTATTTACAATATATATACAAATATATATATATATATATATATATATATATATACATTATAAATAGAGAACAAATTAAATTAGCTTTTAAAAGATAAATTGTCAGTTAAATATTTGTTTAAAAGAAGATTATCAATATTATTAACAAATATTATCAAATCAATTTAATTTTTAATGTAGATTATTAAATTGATATTGCCCCAAATTTCCGGGATGTCACATTCCTCCCCCCTTAAAAGAATTTCGTCCCCGAAATTTAAAACAAAGGTAATTTAATAATCAAAAAAAAAAAATTAATTTTAAAACACAAGCATATATCAATCCTATGCTAACAAACAAAGCAACCAATTCATCCAAACAACCAAATCTAATTATCCAGACAAAATCAGGATAGATCTATCTAGAGTTCTCCAGGTATAAATACCGGAATACTCGCTCTATAGAATCCAAACTAACAATACTACAAAGCTACAAAGCTCCCACTCATCTAGATCTTCAAAACAAGACGAGATATCAGACTACAGACAAGTCTGAAACAACAACCAAAACTCCCTGAACTGCTGGTTCTACAACCAGAGATAGATCTTACACGTACTCCCTCATAGATACGTGAAACACAACTAATCTCAGTTATCCAAACTGACAATTCACTCCTGAAAACCAAACACTTATCCGAAATCAAATCTCCGACTCTGGAATCCAAATTCCTCTGTCTAAACCACAAAACTCTTCTGGCGATCCTGGACTGCCTACATCCTTACTGATCAGCTCAACCCTTGCTGATGCCTCTCGAATCAAACTGGGCCCAAAAACAATCCAACAAAATGATCTTTCCAAGATCGACCAAAACTCAGAACACAACTCTAATCCAAAATCAGAAGACAGATCTCACTCGTCTCGTCCAGAAGAGATAAAGCAGATGCACTCCAATCTGGCCTCAGATTCTGGAAAAAAAAATTTCTGTAGAACTCTCCAATCCAAATATTGCAACATCCAATTGCTTCCACTTTAAAATAGCTGCCACCATGCTTCCACTACGCAACTCTGACTGAGCAGATGAAAATGCTGATGATGAACTCAAGCACAGACTGGACAACACATTCCAACATTAGGGTTCTCCAGATCCAAAAAGAAAGCTTAGAAGTTCCTCAAAAATCCGAGCTACTTCACCAAACTGCAAAAATCATCCTATTACTAAGCTGAACAATTGGTATCACCTCTGGAATCCAATCGATACCAAACTCAATCTCCAGATGCTGACCAGACTCTGACTTCTCGAAGACATCCAGAAAATGTCTCTGAAACACAAGAGAACACTCATATTATCGCAAGTCACTTTTGCGATCAATCCAGCCTAATTCCAGAGATACTGCTCTCTCTTTACCAAACAGAACAGCTTACGCTCATGTGGCCAACCCATCGAAAAAGATGGAGCTACTCTGCTGCTTCTAAAGTTACCTCAAGAAAAGCTACCAAGCCAGAAGACTTCTTAACCCAAAGCTCTTCGAGATACTCGGACTCCAAAGCAAACAGGAACACCCAACTGAACACAGCGACAACATCGAACAGATACACTTCATTAACTCGTTCCAAAGAAAAATCTTCAGAGACATCCATAGTCACTGTGTCTCATCACACAGCTACTACACCTTGATGTATCAAGATATCATGACTTACTTCTGTCTACCCGATAGATCCAACCTCTAGCTCATCCAAACTACACTTCAAAAAGAACTCCGAACCTTAACAGGTTTCCTTCGAAGATCGATGAAATCCTTACACCATCCAAAGTTTACTCGAGACGGTATTAGGTCTACAGTCTCGACAGTTACACTTCTAACCTCAAATATACAAATTCCAACCATTGGTAGTTGTGTTACACACACCACCACCCTAACTACCTTTATAGCTCGTTGGAAAACCCGAACAGGTAACCCAACAAATAGGTAGAAATAAATATATAAATATATATATCAAAATTACAAATATGCTCTCTCAAGAAAGAAAACACTTTAGAGCCTAGGTATTCATTCAACCTAGCGCTCTGATACCAACTGTGACGACCCGCCCTCCTACGCCCAGGAAGACGTATCATCATTAAGAAAGAAAGGGATGAGAAAATAGAAAAGATAGAGAAGAAAGAACAACAACATCAGAATCTCACAGCGGAACGAATAAATTATATTAATCACATAAATATTTACATAATATACAACATCAATCAGAGTTGTACAGACAATACATCACATACTAAACAGTTATAAACACCTGTCTAGTTAGTACATCTCAATACAACTCAAACAATACAGAAATACAGCGGAACTAAATATATCTACAACGCTGAAGCCTCCTGCTCCATTGCTCCTCCAGAATTCGTCAAAGCTAACCTGAATCCCTTGGCTACCCGTAAAAATTTGGGTACCCGAGAGTTTATGAAAAACAAAAATAAACTTCGGGTCAGACATGGGTCTGGTGTGAGTAACAGGTTAAAGTTGCTTAACTTAAAAAATCTTTTGAAAACAAAGGTATCACGTAAGACTTCCCACACATAAACATGGAAAAGTTTTTACCTTACGCTAACCAAAACATTTGATAGGAAATTCTGTGATATTATAATAGGTCTAGGGTTTTCAAGTAAATAGAAAATAGCCGAAATTGTTACATGATTAAATTTCAGCTACTAGCCACCGAAGTGGGTAATACAATCAAAATCGTTGGCACTTATTAGATTGTGGATTCCATACAATGGCAGGGCTACTAGGGTACCGCCCGTCACAGTACGGGGCCTAGATCACCGTACCGAGGATTACTCCCTTCATCCCCTGCAACACAAGGCCGGAACCATTCCTTACTGAACAGTCCCGAACAAGATACACCCCGCAGTTGTTTGCAACCAACTGCCCACAAAGCCGAATAAAAAGGGACATCTAGACAGGGGAATATCCTTGTCCTGCTTGGGCATGACCCACCTAGCCTTGCTGCACCTCCCCTGTTTTAGCCATTCCCGGTTGATGAGGCTTGAGGCTGCGATTACCTTTAAAGAACATATTTTCTTAGAATGCTCATCGCCCGCCTGACGATGTGTTGAAAGCATTCAATCCATACAAGTTCGTTCCGGGTTCGAACGAAACCGAAGGCATTATCTCGTTACACTCATTTTGGAATCACCCTCAGAGTTAACGACGATAACCCTTGCATTCTGAATCTTCATCTTCACTTCAGATTCACGACCTATCGTTAATTTGGAATCGATGTGGTTTTCGGATGTTCCTAATGCGGAAAACCCGATCCCGGTCTCATCGAAATCCAAAACGTGTCTTTTAAGGCCAAGTTGTCTATTTAGTCTTAACAGTTTAATTCAATATAATCAATATACACACAGATGGATAAATCATAATATCACAGTAAATAATCACAGATGATCTCATAAACAGATAATCAATATTATTATCCAAACAGATAACCAAATATTATCATATTTAAACAAGCATCCATGACACATAGATATAATTCATGCTAGATCACAATCAACAAATGAACTATCAATATCATTCATCCATAAGCAATGATTTTTAACCATACCATTGGTAATTAATTTAAAATGAATTAAATTAACTACTTCAATCTCTAATTAATTTAAAGTAAATTAAATTAATTACTCATCTATAAATCCTGCTTATACAATCGTTAATTAATTATAAATCTAATTAATTAACCATCCACTAAGAATTTATCTTGATTAATCACCATTGATTAATCATTTTCTAATTACATTGTGTAATTAGTCTTTAATTAATTTTACAGATTAATTATACTTAATCATTTATAGTAATTAACATTTAATTCCTTCATTTATTCATTAAATATAATTACTTACATTTATCCTTAATTAATTACAATAATTAATCACTTCACTATTATTATTACTTAATTTACCCATTTCTAAATTCCATCATTAATTACATTAATTAATGATTTCTAATTATATTTAAAATTAATAACTTTATTCAGATTAATTACATTAAGTAATTAATCTTTAATTAAACACAATTATTAATCACCTTTGATTAATAACAATCCAGTAATTAACTACCCTTAATTACTTATTTAATAAATTAATTGTCCCATAATTAATTATCTCCAAAATTTATCCCCTGATTAATTACAAAAGTAATTACCCCAAATTACTTTACTTACAAATCATATTGTATTAATTACATTCAGTAATTATCATCTAATTACTTCCCCAAGTAATCCTGCTCCATTAATTACATTAAGTAATTTCATATCTCAAACCATCAAATGATTTGCTTAAATCAATTAAAATAAATTAATTAACTTAATTCAATCATATCATCAAAATTAATTACAATAAGTAATTAATTTCTTAATTACTTTTATCAAGTAATTACACCTATCAAATTTACAATAGATTATCTAAATTAATTAATCTAATTAATTAATCACATTAATTAATTAATTGATAATCCTTAGTTAATTATCTTATAATATTTCTTAATTTACTTCTTAATTAGTCTCTAATTATAAATCAATTATTAATTTAAAATTTAAATACATAAGTCATTCCTTAATTATCTTATTAATTAATCATTTAAATACCTTAATTATTTCTAAGATAATTTATTTCTTAATTAATGACTTCATTTATATTAGAGTGTATTATATCATTACATTTTAATATTCAAATTCCATTTTGAATTTAAGATTCAAAATGACTAGTGTTTAAACATTTACCCAATTTAAATTCAATTTAAAGTCTTTTAA
Source organism: Allium cepa (assembly GCA_030765085.1). Lineage (NCBI taxonomy): Eukaryota > Viridiplantae > Streptophyta > Magnoliopsida > Asparagales > Amaryllidaceae > Allium > Allium cepa. Next base: position 746,447,067 of record CM060931.1, on the reverse strand, counting down.
ATAAATGTAAATAACATTTATTACTCACATATGAAACTTATATAAGAGAAGCCTTTAAATTAAACTATTTAATTTTTTTGTTAAAAATAAGCTTTTACATTACATTGTATCCTTAACTTGCAAATTCAAGTTAAACAATTTATTTAACTTATAAAAAAAAAAAAAAAATCTCTTACTTAAAAACTGATTTAAATATTCAGATTTGAATTCAGGGTGAGCTTGAGTCCATCACTTATCTTTAATTTAAAACTTTGATTAAACTTCCTTTTAATAACTTGAATTTAACACTTGATTTTCAAATCCATATCCATTTTGAAAACCTTAAGATTCAAATGTTCATTTGAACTATACTTTAAATTTTTGGAATTTAAATCACAGTTTAAATTCTGTTTCAAAATTTTAAATCAATTTAAAATCTGAACCTGTCAGATTTTTAAGACCTGAAACCCACCTTAAACACTTTAAACTTTTATTTCATTTCAAATTCAAATTAAAAAAAATAAACTTAAAGTCAAATTGCAACCTGAATTTAAACTTGAATTTATGCTTAACTTTTATTTTAACTTAGTTAACTTTGTTATAATTTACAGTTAAGTTTTCAGGAAATTGATCAGGTTTTTGAAACCTGTAACAAGTATTTATTTGCGTCACCCACCTTACTTCGAGTCTCAACCCCAAAAAAACTTCGAGTTCCTCCCTCCTCTGCTTCGAGTCAACACTCGAATAAACTCGAGTCTCCCCTCACCAAAAACCTGCACACAGAAAACCACAAACCCCCAACTTCATTGGCACGGTGCACGTGCACCGTGGCCCCAACTGACGCCGACCATCCCCTCAGGCACCCACTCACCAACGACCTTCACCTGACATGATCGTGACCCCTCTGAAGCCACCCACACGCTCGAATGAAGATCGAGTTCATAATACAAAGCCTGGAAACATAAACAGGCATCCCCCTCGAACCTGTCAACACCTCCCCCTCGCCGCTCCGACCGCCAGGCCACCAGGAACTCCGGCATAAGCTTCGTCTACATCCCCTCCAGCGATCCCCAAGCCCCCGTTTAACTCGATACCCCACGGAGTTCAAACGAGACCAAAATACAAACATCACAAAAACTAGGTTTAGGAAAAGAAACCCACCACCGCAACTTCTCTGATGATCTTCAGCATCATTCACTATTTTTCTCGGCCTCTCCGGTCACGTCTCCACCTCCATGAAGAGCTACAACCACTCAAATCCACTGTGTTGCCAGCGGCAACCCAAAATCTCCAATTCAAAGAAATCAGAAATGCCAAAACAAAACTCAACTAAAAATTGTGAATCTACTTTGAAAAATCGTTATTTCAGATAAGTATTCAAGTTATGAACCTGATTTGATATTTCAAGATGTTTGAAATTATCACTCAATGTAACCCTTAACTGTTTTAAATGTTTTCAGTAACTAACTCTACTTTGTTTACTTAAATTTTAATTTTAAAATTTACTTTATAAACAAACTAATACATTTTGTTCAGATACTAAGTTCTATCAATCAATAGATTAAGCTCTAATGATTTTTGAAAGTAAAACAGGAGCTAAAATTCTAAATACAGAGATGTTTTCAAGTCATCATCACACATACATGCAGAACACATATACACAGAATTGCAATAAGATATATACATATCCTAGACAATAATTAAGCAACAAATATGTTTAAGTATTTTAAAAAAAAAAAACTAAGTTACTCACCACATGTTGAAGAACAGAGGCCAGTGAACAACTTCAAGCAACAAACATCTGGAATTGTTTAAACTGGAACTGCATTTCCACATTAAATTTGATAGCTTGCTTTACCATGCTTTGATTTACAAACTTGCAGTTGCATGTAAGTTTGTTATTCTCTGACTTGTTTTAGTTTTCCAGACTTTTTAAAAAAAATGATCTGCAGTCTTGATGTTTCAGAGTTTGATTTGAATTTGTTTTAAGGCTTGCTTGTTTTTGTTAAGTTGCAACATTATTAAGTTTGTATAGATGGAAATGCTTGCTATTTGTATACTTTCAGGTTTGCTATGACTTGAATAAGAAGGCATGTATATAAGAAAGTTACAGGGGTAGGTACTAACTGGGTTAAGCATATGCTGGAATAATGATACTTTGTTTGTATCAGGCAAGATATCTATGTTAGGAGGCTGAAATACACTCGAGTTGACTGGTTTGCTTTGCATTAAATGTAAGAGTACTATGTGTCCCCTACTTGGCTAACTTATGCATAGATAAATAGTACTTTAGTTTGCATTTTCTACTTTATTTTCTTAGCTTTGTATTCTACCCTACAGGCTATCTTCATTCTTTAACTTTCCTGGCAACAAACATATTTATTTTGCTTTGCTTATTCTTCCTTAGATACATAGACATTTATCTTACTTTGCATCTGTTTTAGACTTACCTTAGCATTCTTACTAGCCTGCACATTTTACTTTACAGGTTACAAATTTGCATTGTTTTCTTTTTATTCTTGCCTGCATATTTTATTTTGCAGTGCCTATATGCTAATATTTATACTTTATGCTTTTATTTATTTTGTTTTACTTATTTGTTTTATTACTTTATTTACTTATTGTTTATTTCATACTTATGTTAATATTTATAAGATTTATTTTATTTTATTTTTAATTTACAAATCATAGCTTCTTCCAAAACATATATAACAATTTCTATTTAAAAACCATTTGTAAAACATTACATTGTTAATATTGTTAAATATAACATATTATTAAATTAAAATAATTTATAAAAGAAATTATCACTATATAAATAAATTACTTACTTTACCAATCTATATTTAAAACAAAAACAAAACAACCTTTGTTAAATTCAAAATTAAGTTAAAATTGTTTAAACAAATCCTAACTTTATCTTGAGTATATTTTAAAGCCAAATTGTTATTTAGTATCAAATTTCCAAATTATAATTTCCCAAAAAGATTAAAATAAGAAAATATGTTTTACTTGTTAAATTAAAACAAAGCTTACTATTTACAATATATATACAAATATATATATATATATATATATACACATTATAAATAGAGAACAAATTAAATTAGCTTTTAAAAGATAAATTGTCAGTTAAATATTTGTTTAAAAGAAGATTATCAATATTATTAACAAATATTATCAAATCAATTTAATTTTTAATGTAGATTATTAAATTGATATTGCCCCAAATTTCCGGGATGTCACAATAACCTCAAACAATATTTCTACGACGTTATGTGTGAAATAAATGTCCATACCGCCATAACTAAGAAGGTCAGTTAAAGGAAATCCAATCTCAATCTTTTATAAATTTCCTTCTATAGTTCGTCTTAATAAATCTCTTTTATTTACTAATGTCTGTTAATTAAATTTCAAACCCATTTGCAAAACTCTTAATAATCAGCAGGTTAAATTTAAAAAACTCTTTTATAAATATCTAAAACATTTATATATCCCTTTATAAATCTCCAAAATCATTTATAAAACTTTCTTATAAATATTCCTTATTTTAAAAAAACTCCTTTAATAAAGTCATTTAACAAAATCCTTTTGATAGACAAACGATTATTTAAAACACCTTCACTATAATGATTTCTTAACTTGAAAACATTATTAAAAGAAAGATTGACCTTAAAAATCAGAAAGAAGCTTGGTGACCAAAGTGATTCTCATTCAAATGAGTTTACTTTTCAGGTTATAACATGGGTATTTACATAACAAGTAGATATGTATAAGGGAATCAGCTGACAAAAATCAAATTAACATATAGGTAAGATGTCCAAGTTACTATAATAGTCGATGGTGATTTGGTCGGCTAAACACATGTCTAAGTTAATATAATAACAGAACGGGTCCACATAATCTACTTGAGAAATTATTGCAGAACTGTGATTTATTCTATCAAAAATATGTAAATATAACTTATTAGTATAATGATGTTTTATTCTACTAAATAGATGTCAAATACAAGTTAATTAACAGAATGGTGATTTATTCTACTAAACAGATGTCAAATACAAGTTAATTAACAGAACTGTGATTTATTCTGCTAAACGGATGCAATTTGGTTTACTTAAGGATATTCGACAAAGAAATCCCTCAGATTAAAACCTTCCTTTAAAAGAAAGCCGCTTCTTGAAAACGAAACAAACCTTTACAATTAAAGCGGTTTAAAACTTTTTTAAAAAAATTGAATAACATTTAAGCTCTTTACTTAATAATAATTAAACTTTTAATTAATAATTAAATATTAAATAAATAATCAAATATTGATTATCTTTTACATAATTATTTAAATAATTGTTAAACTTTAAATAAATAATTAAACCATAATTAATCTTTAATTAATTAATAATTTAGACCTTCATAAATAAATATATAAATCTTAATCAAGTTTTAGTTAATCTTACTTAATTAGCAAATAATAAATATTTGAACCCTTTTACAAATAAAAAATTAACTAATATTAAATAAATAATAATTAATCCTTAATTATTCATTAAATACTAATTAACATAAATTAATTAACTAATTATAATTAAATTAATTGATTAAAACTTAGGTATTAATTACCTTTATTAACCAATGACTAAGTACTAATTATCTTAATTAATCATTAAAATAATAAATAATTAAGTAATTACTTTTAATTACATAATTAAAGTTTTGAAAACACTTTACAAAAAGAAGATAAGTAAAAACACCTTTTAGATTCTCCAAAACTAGTTCATTTTACGAATTGCACTTATAGCGACTATCACTATATGACCCGAAATTTCAAAACTTGATATTTATATTGAATAACTTTCAAAACTTTATCTTTTTTAGTTCGAATTTACTTTTATAAACTTTAATAAAGTTTTGAATTAAAAATAAAAATAAATAAAGCTTTAAAACATTATTAAAATCCTTTTTAAAAACACTTAAGTAAAACAAATTTAAAGTAAGGGATTTCGATGTCGCAACATACAACAAGCTAAATTGCTAACTTTCTTTAGAATACAACATTTCATCCATGATTACAAGCATATACATTGGTCATAACATCATAACATAAGAAATGTCCTAACTTGCAAACTTTTTCTAACTTGTTACTTCGCTTTTCCATGTTTAAATATGCAACATACCGCCTTTTTGGACAGTTGTAAGCAGACACACGTGCAAACTCAAACCACACTAAAAGGAGGATTGTTATTGGGGGAATAAGAAAAGGAGAAAGAAATAAAACAAATACACAATCTTACAGCGGAATGACAAAATATAATAAACAAATAACAGTTCGTGAAGCTGTTTACAAAACATTTTATTATACTTATACGATATAGTATCAGAGTTACACATATCGTCGTATCAGAGTTACACATATCAGAGGTAAATAAATGATAATGCAGCGGAATAGTCTGATGCAATGGAATAATATAGTAAACAGTAGTAGTACACATCTTCGTCTTCGTCCTTCAGAATAAGTCTTCAAATCCTGAAATGCTTAGGCCAATCCGAGCGAATTGAAAAGACAAAACACTCAAATCAGAACTAAAAGATCTTATGTAAGTTAAATCGACGGTAAATAGATATGAGTGGAACGACATCAGAGATGTTTACAGGGTTTAACATCTCCTATCTAGTGTCTAACATGAGTGCAGTAACTTAAGAGATGCTCGAGATTCACATCTCCTTAGGATCCGTTAAACTATCTACGATGTAGTAATATACGCGATTATAATAATGTCTAAGGTAAAGTAAACTATTAAAATAGCGTTAAGGCATTACCCATATTCCCCTTAACATATTTTATAATGTCAATAGTCTATACAGTACTGTATCTCCCCGTAAACTGGAGCCGCCAAAGGATGCCCCATAGGTACGACATAAAACAAACTCGTAGAAGTCGTGCTAGGGTAGGTGACACGGCACAACTAGGCAATGCTAGGGTAGACATACCAATTACACTTCCAGACTGTTGGTAATGCATAGCCGAAACTACCGTCCAACTCGAAATACACTCCTGAATAAAAATCAAAGGGTGGCCACCAAATAATTCAAAAGTCGGAATATAGTATCGATGGAGTGTACCCAATCGGAGGAATGACCTCACCTGGCCTGTTGATTGCTCTTGTTTTAGCCGCCTTAAGCCAACTCTTGAGAGTCGGGTCCATATATACCTCATATAGGATCGTCGCCACCATCCTTCTGGAATCTCCACCGCATACACAGTTGTCAAAGTGGTTTTCAGTATTGGCAGAGAGTATGACAATATCCAATCCCGGACTCTTTAACAACCAATCGCTTATTACACACCGGACGGTTCTTTTTCATTCCAAAATCATTTCATAATAGATATCAAAATATCATATCCGATTCAACCCATATCACTTTCGAAATCATTACTTACTTTCGAAATCATATTCACCTTTGAAATCGTAGTTCAATAATTATATTTCCTTTCAAAGTTAAGTTCATAATTTATATAAAAATATCGTTTCCTCAAAACTATATCACTTTCAAATCATTATCGTTTCCAAAATCATGATTTCTTTCCAAAATCATACTTCCAAATAGGTAAAATCCATACTCCAAAATCATCATATTCAATTAGTTATAACCTTTAAATCCCAACTTAGGTTATGTCATCATTAATCATATTCACTTTAAAAATCAAGGAATTTGAATATAAACCCATCCATTTTGGTTGGTTTGAAATTTGGAAGAAAATAGTTTAAATTTAAATAGCTTTAAAATAGATTAATTAGATATAAAATAAATTAAAATAGTTTAAATAGTTTAAAATAAATTAAATTGGTTAAAATAGATTAAAATAATTCATATAGTTAATATAAGTTAAATAGTTTAATAAATTTGAAAATCTTAATAATTATAAAAATTAAAATAATATATTTTTAAAACAGTTTATATTAAAATATGAGTTTGAAATTAATATTAAATTAAACTATTCATTTCGTTTCAATATATTTAGACCATTCTAAATTTCCAAATCGACAAACCAAATTTCAATAAACTATCAAATTTCACATCGTTTCAATCCATGTTCAAAATATCAATACGGGTTACTCCAATTTCAAAATTATTTCAAAGTTATTTTCAAACAAATTTAATAACTCAATTTCGATAGAATTTCATTTAAAAAAAAATTTAATTTCAAACTTCCAATTTAATTTCTCAAATCAATTACTTTCTAAACCAATTCACATTTCAACACAAAACTTGATTTCCAATAGTACTTCAATTTATATAAATCAAATTTCCATTTCAAATATCATTTAATTACATTCAAAAATCGAGGATTTTAAAATCATTTAATTTAACCAATCCAGTGTCCGTATATAATTCTCTACCCTAGGGTCAAGTGATATGGATATTTACCATTTCAATCCGCAATTTAAATTTTAAGTTTATATATTATTTCACACCGCAATCCCGAAATAAATAAAAATCCACAACGAACTTGGAGTTTATAATAGTATAAAATACAACATCCATTCAACCTATATCAGCAATCAACATCCGTCATAATCATCATCCAAAACAATCAATAAATATCAATATAGAACCGATAACCGATAACAGATATTTACTGGCAGTTCATATTCAATAATAAATTAAATAATGGTTTAATTCAAATAAATTCAAATTAACTGAGATGATGATTTAAAAAATACCAAACAGTCATAAATAAACTTCCAATCACATCATAAATTTAATTTAACAAACATAAGAAATTTTAGAAGTTGCTGGTGGGTTAAAACACTCACCTTTGAATTTAAATCACATCATAAATAAACTTCCAATCACATCATAAGTTTAATTTGACTACGACCCTCCAGGCACGAAAAAGGATGAGCAGCTGCCGCCTATATATTACCCTAGGTTGAATTATTCGCCTCGATCTGACCATCAACTCATCATGAAACCTACATGGATGCGATCCCCTCCGCCCTCTCCACGAACGGCCAAGTGTAGTTCATAGAATTTTGGACAGATAGAGATTCAAATTGGAAAACGAATTACAGATCTGATGCGCTCATTGAGAATTTCTCGACATATAATTCGATATATATTGATGTAATGGCCCTGACCCGACCTTCAAAAATCGACACCGAATACATCACCCGTATTCGAATACCGCAGATCCAAATGTCGAGTCTGGTTCGCCGGAGCTTATAACACATTAAGTATAACAACACAGTGGAAGAAAATAGTATATCATTGATATACAACAATATTTGATACAACACATTTACACAAATGATAATTTATCAATATGGTCAGATATACAAGATACAGCAGAAAGAACCAACTCCAAAAGATAATATCTTAAGAAGTCCTCAAGATAGATACTCCAATTAACTGCAACACCATTGCCGATGCTCCAAGACTAGAAAGACTCCAAACCAAAAAGCGAGAATCACCATCAAGTTGGATTTAAGCAAGATCGGTCATCCAAAGACTAAAGAAGATTTCCAGAGACTGAAGGCTACCAAATCTACACCTACTATTTGATTATCTGAAAATCCCAACTCTTGGCTGCCCGTGTGGAAAAATATGGACACACAGAGTTTAGGAAGGGAACAATAAACTCCAGGTCAGTCATGAAACTGGTGTGCGCAAACAAAAACAGATTTTACCTTTAAAAAAAGCAAAACAAAAGAATTTAAAAGAAATCTGCAATGCTTTTTGGAAAATGAAACAACCATAAGGCCTCCCGGCACACATAGTGCAATCGCACACTTGGGGGAGATTCCTCCTTACGATAGTCAAACACGCTTGATACGTGAAAATCCTTTTGATAATATTATTATTAGTGCATAGTGCATAAAACCTTTCGAAAGTATAATATAAATCTTAACCAGCATAGGTACCATTATATTATGCCAGCTGTAGCTGCCACTTGAAGTGGCAGGTTATACAATTGTAATCGTAAATGGCTCGTATTGTTTCTTTGGATTTCCAATAAATGGTCAGGCTAAGAAACTTCCTATTGCCACATGGGTACGCCTCTGGAGGGACGCCCCGGACACCTACTTGGATCTCTGCCAACACAAGGCCTGTTTACCTCTGTAACAAGGTAACTACGACACGAGTACGCCATCCCCTGGTCGTTTGCTACCTTTATCCAAGGATCCTCACTGATTTTTTTTTTGAATGTTTTAAACTTTGATTTTTGTTTAGGTTGCCTGAAACTTTAAACTCAGGTTGAACAGATGAAGGTTTTGAGTTGAATCAAAATCAGGACTTTACTTTGGTTTTCTAGGCTTTATAATTTGTTTTCAGGTTAGAATTGATTATTTAAATCAATTGCTTCAAATTTTGAACATTTTTTTGTTTTTTGTTTTGATTTTAGTTTTGAAATGGGAGATGATTTTGTTATCTGTTTTTTTTATTTTTGATCAGTAATTTGGTTTCTGGTTTTTGAGAATAGCCATATTTCTTTCTCAGTTATATTTTTGTAAAATTCAAATTAAAAGGAAAAAAAACTTGCTTCCACTTGTTATCATAAATTAACACTTGTATTGTGCATGTTTATTTTCTTCACATTTGTAAATACATGTTTTAATTTTCTTACAAATGTCCAATGTGATTTAAGTTGTGTTTAACCCACTCTTTAATAAAAATTTAAATTATGTTCTGGACTCATGTGTTAATAAATTTACACTTTTGTATTTATACTTTTACTTTTATATATATATATATATATATATATATATATATATATATAACTATATTTCTTATATTAATAATGTATTATATTTTTAAATGTGTGAATGTTTATATTTACACCTTTTTCTGTTATTTATATAACTTTTTTAAAAAAATAATTTTTAAAATCTAATTATATACTATGACTAACATATATACACATATATACATATGTTTAGATTCTTATTTATACATTTTTCTTATTATTTATAGTTATACAAATTAAAGAAAAATAATTTGAAATCAAATTATATATTAATAAATAAACACATATATTTATATACATATACATACATACATACATTTATATGTATGTTCTCAATTATAGAATTTTATATCAAATTAAAAGTATCATTTTCAAATCAAAATGCATATTTAATATAATTAGAAAACAAATTTTCTATTAATTCAAAAATGTAAATTTTAAATTCAATTTATTCTCTAAGATTTTTATTATTGAATTTCCAATTAAAATTCTCTTAAAAAAATATGTAAAATAAGTATTTTGAAATCATATTTATATACATTTATATTAATAAGCAAATAAATATCTATTTAAATTTGGAAAATACCAAATTAATTCACAATTTAATCCAAAAATTAAATTAATTATTAAATTAAACTTGGCTAAAATCCGAGAATTTTACAGATTCTCTCCTTAGGAAAATTTCGTCCTCGAAATTTGCTAGACAAGGAGACAACAAAAGAAAAGATGGAGAATGTTTTACCAGATCAAGCAAAATATTTATTCTATATTTGGCTTACCAAATCGGAATATCATCAATAAATATGAGAACGAACTCAATCAATATCTCATGAAGTACTCAGGTCATCCGATCTACGAAATACACATGGGCATTGGTTAGTTCGAAGGATAACTAACCATTCGTAGAATATATCTGGACTCAACAGAACTACAATGGATACTCAATCCAGGTTGAAATATCCCAAAGTAAACACCAACTTGTTCCTCATCGGGCTTTGATCCTCATAAGAAATCACAATAAAACTTTCCAAAGTTTGGTTTTAACCGAAATCGTTTTATCGATACAAATTAATCTATCTTCATATTTTGTTAACCAATTTATTTCAATTTAAAATTCCAACTTCATTTAAGTTAAAACGAAAAACTAATAACGAGATTACGAGATAGGAATTAGAAACTTTTCTACAACAATTTGCAGTGCCACCACACCAAAGCTTCTCCCTCGAGCTGCCATGAAGCCATCAAAGAATTTGAAATCGAATGATGATCAAAAGAGATTGATAGAGAAAAGATTGTTTCCTTGTTGTTGTAGGGTGTCGACCATTTGTAGTGGTACTTCCCTGTCCCCTATCTCGTCCTCTTCTTAAACTCATACTTACTACCAGTGGATAGTAAGAGAATTTTCTGAGGCATACAGACGGATATCTTAGCGGTATACTCATTCTAGGGAATTTACAACCCTATGAGTTACCTAATGTGTTATACACCCTAGCTAAAGTTCAACCTTTAGCTCTGATACCACTGTAACGACCCTGACTTGACCTTCGAAAATCGGCACGGAATACATCATCCGCATTCGAATGCCGCAGATCCAAACGTCAAATCTGCTTCGCCGGAGTTTATAACACATTAAATATAACAACACAGCGGGAGAAAATAGTATGTTATTGATATAAAACAATATTTGATACAACACATTTACACAATGATAATTTATCAGTATGATCAGAGATACAAGATACAACTGAAAGAAACAACTCCAAAAGATAATATCTTCAGAAGTCCTCAAGATAGATACTCCAATTAACTACAACACCATTGCCAATGCTCCAAGACTAGAAAGACTCCGAAACTAAATGCGAGAACCACAATCAAGTTGGATTTAAGCAAGTTCAGTCATCCAAAGGCTGAAGAAGATTTCCAGAGACTGAAGGCTGCCGAATCTACTCCTACTATTTTATTATCTGGAAATCCCAACTTTAGACTGCCCGTGTGGAAAATTGTGGGACACAGAGTTTAGAAAGGGAACAATAAACTTCAGGCCAGTCATGGGACTGGTGTCAGCAAACAAAAACAGGTTTTATCTTTAACAAAAGCAAAACAAAAGAATTTAAAAGAAATTCGCAATGTTTTTTGGAAAATGAAACTACCATAAGGCCTTCCGGCACACACATAATGCAATCGCACACTTAGGGGAGATTTCTTCTTATGATAGTCAAACATGCTTGATACATGAAAACCCTTTTGATAATATTATTATTAGTGCATAGTGTAGAAAACCTTTCGAAAGTATAATATAAAACTTAACCAGCATAGGTACCATTATATTATGCCAGCTATAGCTACCACCTGAGGTGGCAGGTTATACAATTGCAATCGTAAAGGGCTCGTATTGTTTCTTTGGATTTCCAACAAATGATCAGGCTAAGGAACTTCCTATTGCCACATGGGTACGCCTCTAGAGGGAAGCCCCAAGAACCTACCCGGATCTCTGCCAACACAAGGCCGGGTTACCTCTGTAACTAGGTAACTACTACACGAGTATGCCGTCCCCGGGTCGTTTGCGAGCTTAATCCAAGGATCCTCAACCACAAAGCAACAACCGTAAAGTAATAAATTTGCAGTAAACCACATAGGTTAAATATCTGATATCCATACCATGATACCACCCTTTTCCAGAAGGAAATGACATACCCTAAAGGGCGCTATCCTCATAACCTTGCCGCATCTTTCCTGTTTCGACCATTTCCGGGTTGTGAGGTTCGACGAGGTCACATCCACAAAGCTACACTTTTCACAAAGCCATGCTTTGGTCAATAAATGATCAACAACACTCAGCAGCGCTCAACATGCCACACTATCAAATTGGGAATGTTTCACTAGTAACCATCAACTACATAACCACTGAGCTCGTACGTCTCAAAGAAGGGTGTTAAGCTAAGAGAATAAATTCTCTGCCACCAAACAGAAATGTATTTGATAGAAACCAGCTTTACATCTCAAATGTAATGTCAGACATACATCCATACAAGTCTATTCCGGGTTCGAATAGAATCGAAGGCACTTGGAAGCCCTTGCAATCCGGGTATTCACAATCCCGATCGGATCCCCATCACATATGGAGATCTATTCCGGCACGACTCAGTGTAGAGACATTCAACGGGTTATCCTTTCGTTCTCGAAAATACCCGATCTTCACACCGGTCTTCAAATGCAATCCATAACGTCGTATCATTATTCGGAATGGGTTATACGACACAAGGTCCTCTCCCGACTAAACCAAATAATGGGCGCAATATTTAAAAACCATGTGGATAATGGGATCCCAGCTAAGTCACAACTTATTACCCAAAACTTTTCTTTTTAATGGTTTAAACAAATTACCATTTACAAATCTTTTAAACAAAAAGATTCACTTTACAAAGTTCTCCCATCTTTCACAAAGATTAATCCATAGCCTTTCTAAACAATTTCCCTTTCAGATTGGATTAACTCATCCAATCTTTAAATCAAAGATTCAATTCATAGCTTTCAAAACCATTTCCAAAGACTCATAGCTTTCAGAAACAATTTTCATTTCAAATCATTTATACAAAACATACACCTTTTAGATCATCTTCAATTTTAAAACAAAGTTCAACAATCTTTCATAAAGATTTATTCATAGCTTCCAAATAATTCCATTTCAAATTTGAAACCCTTTTTGAACAAAAACTGGAAATCCTTTCTTTATTTGAATGGTATTATCATTTGAAAACAAAGAGTTTTCGTTTTAGAACAAACAAATTCAATTTACTCAAGTTGAAGCCCTTTTAAAGCCAAATTTGGAAAAATTAGCGAGCATTCTGTAACCTATGCAGATTCTATTTAAGTTAGGTTTGAATTCTCAAAACAATTTCTTCAAAATACTTTGAATTTTTTTTACTTGAATATCCTTTTCAAACCATAGTTCTCCAAAGTTAAAGATCAATTATTTAAAACAATACTTTAAATGATTATTTCTTAAAATTCAACTTTAAAGTCCCAAAGCCTTTCGAAAACCAATTAAACTATATTGGAAAGAATTTCCAATTAAAACTTACATAGATTTTAACTTGAATTCATTGAATTCAATTTCAATTTTTTTAATTTCAAATTTAATAAACCATATTATATTCAAAATGTTTCAATTTCAAAAGACTTTCTTTTTCAAAATCTCTTTATATCAAAACCAATTCCACTTTCAAACAAATTTGGATTCAAAAAATAAATTTCAAAATCTTTACCATTTCAAATTTCCATGACTTAACCAACATCCTGTGATATCCACATTTGTGAGTGTTTGTGTAGTCCAGGGGTTTTACACAATAGTACAATATCATCAATCATCACAGATTCAAGTATAGCAATATCGATATGCAATATAATCTTATAACACTTATCTTTATTCACAGATTTATAGATAAATAATATAAATTCATCACAGATAAATGGATTACATTCATCATCACTCAATCAAAATAATTCATATCACAAAGCATCACACATCAGGGATATCAAACAACTCAAACATTTAATAGAATCCAAACATTCATAAGCAAGGTCAATTAATTATCTGATTAATTTAAATCAGATAAATTACTTATGAATAAACACTAATCCTGGTCAAGTAGTATTAATTGATTAAAAACCATTTTTATTAGTTATTCTTTAATTATTTATTAATTAACCATTAATAATAAATTAATTAACCTTTAATTATTAATTAATTAACCTTTAATCATTAAATGATTATGTTTTAATTAATTTATTATCCTTTAATTTATTATCCTTAATTAATTACATCAACTTGTTCGCCCTTAATTAATTATCATTCCTTAATCACCTTCATTAATTAATTAACCTTAAGTTAATTACATAATTAATTGTCCCTTAATTAAGTAATTATCTTTTAATCCCTAATTAATTAACTTTCAATCATCAATTAATTCACCTTTAATCAAAAATTAATTAATCTTTAATCATTAAGTAATTATTCTTAATTAATTATCCCTTAATTGCTTATATTAACAAATCATTAATTACTTAATTAAATTAAAAGATAACCCATTTTATCTTTTAATCAATTACCCAAATTAATTACCCTTTGATTAATTAATCACTTTAATTACATTCAATAATTATCTATTAATAAATCACTTTAATTAATTAATTAACCTTTAATTAGTAAATGATTAAATAAATCACCTTGTTTAATTAATCACCTTGATAAATTATCCATTTAATTAACCATCCTTTAATACATTATGTAATTAATCTTTCACTTAATTATATTTGATAATTGACTTAATACAAAAATATATAAACCAAACAAGTTAAAAACAATTTAACTTAAAAATTCAATCCTTGGAAGCTTGCTTAATACTTTATTTTGGGAACTTAGATTATATTTCTTAAAAACTTTTTTTTAAAACTTATTGAAAATTTTGATTTAAAACTTGGTTTATTTTTCTTTGGAAACTTATTTATTTTAAATAAACTTTGAAACTTTGCTTAAATAAAAATTTATTCTGTAACTCTAAAAACTGTTGTATTTTAAAACCTGAAATGATGAACCTGAGACCAAAGATGAAATTCTCGAGCCAAAGCCAAATTTTCTCGAGACGAAACTCGAGTAATTCACTAACTACATTTTCCTAAGCCAATTCACGAATTTTCTCGAGCCTGACCTGTATAGCCTCATCTTCCCTAAACCGATATCACCTCCAAATGCCCAACTTCATGCGTGCATGTGCATGGCTAATCGCCGTCTCTCCGACCAACTTCCCCACCTCCCACACATCATCGACAATCGTATCGATTAACCCGAGCATCCATAATCATCAGACTTGCCTGAAAACAAAATCGGGTTTACCCAGCTCCACCTGAAACCAGCCCCGTCACCGAAAAACACCATGTGCGATCTCCTCTAACCATCGTAGACCCTGTGACCATGTCCAAAGATTCGTCAGAACCACCTCTTCCTGTTCCTCCAGGTCCGATGACCTTGAATTCACCATCCACGATGCAGTAATCATAGAAACTCAACCAACCCAAAATGTAAATCAAACCCTAGTTTAACATCAGCCCGTCGCCACGTTCATGTAAAAATGCTTCCACTATTTTTCCATGAATCCCCTACTCACCATCTAGCTTTGACAGAAAGGTTGACCTACGGAACGTCGTCAATCGATGGAATTTACACAAAATAAGTTTTCTGTTCAACTCTGTATTTCTTGATCGATACAACACGAAATTTTTTAAATTTACTTTTAAAATTTATGATTTTCCAAAATGAACAAGACGGTGTAAAAGAATCCGGAATATATGATGTTTGAAATTTCGATACTCTTAAAATTATACTGTATTTTCTCAATTCCAGAAAATATTCTAACTAATTTTACTAAAAATATTTTTATAACTTGAATCTTGATTATACAAGTATGTTTTGTTTAGATCCTAAGACCTAACAAGGATTAGAGAAAGATAATTTGATTTTTTTTTAATTTTAAAACCTGTACAAAGAACACGGGTTTACTTTCCTGTTTTCAGACATGCACAACATAAACTATATACACGCACGCATATTCACAACCATCAACTGTATCATCACAGGCATAAGATTCAAAAGAAACTGGTATAAGATTTAAAGTTTGCTCACCTGGTTTTTCCTGGAAACAGAGAACATGAACTTTTCTTTTGAATATGAAAAAGTGCAGCTTTAGTCTGGTTTTCAATTTGAATCCTTGATGTCTGAAATTGATCTTTAGTTTAATAAATACGAGTTGTTGCTTGATATACTTTGATCTACTACCTGATCTTATTTGACCCGAGACTGACCTTTGGTTTGAGTGTTTTAAACTTTGATTTTTTTTCAGGTTGCCTGAAACTTTAAAATCAGGTTGAATAGATGAAGGTTTTAAGTTGAATCAAAATTAGGACTTTACTTTGGTTTTCCATGCTCTATAATTTGTTTTCAGGTCAGAATTTCACTGATTTTTTAAATCAGTCGCTTCAGATTTTGAACATTTTTTTTGTTTTGATTTTAGTTTTAAAATGGGAGATGATTTTGTTATCTGTTTTTTTCTTTTTGATCAGTAATTTGGTTTCAGGTTTTTGAGAATAGCCTGATCTCTTTCTCAATTATATTTTTATAAAATTGAAATTGAAAGAAAAAAAAACTTGCTTGCCACTTGCTATCATAAATTAACACTTGCATTATGCATGTTTATTTTCTTTACATCTGTAAATACATGTTTTAATTTTCTTACAAATGTCCAATGTGATTTAAGTTGTGTTTAGACCCTCTCTTTAGTAAAATTTTAAATTATGTTTTGAACCCTTATGTTAATAAAGTTACACTTTTGTATTTATGCTTTTACTTTTATATATATATATATACAACTATATTTCTTATATTAACAATGTATTATATTTTTAAATGTACGAATGTTTATATTTATACCTTTTTCTATTATTCATATAACTTTTTAAAGAAAATAATTTTCAAAATCTAATTATACACTATAAATAATCATATATGCACATATATACATATGTTTAGATTCTTATTTATACATTTTCCTTATCATTTATATTTATACAAATTAAAGAAAAATAATTTGAAATCAAATTATATATTAATAAATAAACACGTATACATACATACATATACATATACATATATATATATATATATATATATATTTATATAAGTTCTTAACTGTAGAATTTTACATCGAATTAAAAATATCATTTTCAAATCAAAATGCACATTTAATATAATTAGAAAACAAATTTTCTATTAATTTCAAAATGTAAATTTTAAATTCAATTTATGCTCTAAAATTTTATTTATTGAATTTCCAATTAAAATTCTCTTAAAAATGTAAAATAAATATTTTAAAATCATATTTATATACATTTATATTAATAAAATAATAAATATCTATTTAAATTTTGGAAAATACCAAATTAATTCACAATTTAATCCAAAAATTAAATTAATTATCAAATTAAACTTGGCTAAAATTCAAGAATGTTACAATTGAGGAGATTGAATCTTGAAGTTGGATTTTGTATTGAAAGCGAATTGTGAAATTTAGGGTTTTTGGCCATTGAGAAATAGGAGCAACCGAAATTTTTGTATGTATAGAAATTAGAAATAGAAAGGCTGCTAGGGCTTATAACCGGATATATATATATATACATACATATATATATATATATATATATATATATATACATACATACAGATTCGGAATAGAAAGAATGAGCTAGATTGGTTTGGAAAGTTAAACGACGAACAAGCTACAAAGCCCGTTTCGCTTCCGGAACGAAAATGGGTAATACTATATCAAAATAGATATTTTCAAATATTTTAAACTCAGTGGAATAGGTTTCAAATTCAAATCCCATCGTATGAAGAAGTTATATTAAAATCAGCTTATTTCAAATTGATTTCAACTGATTTTAATTAAATTGATTTCTAGGCGTTTCGAGTCTGTACGATCGAACGACAAGTCCAATCGCTACGAAACTTTAAATCCTACATTAATTCACTGTTACGGATCTGATGAAACTGGTTTCGTCGAAATCCAAGTCGGTGGCCAAAATGGCTATTTTCTCATTAATTAAATAAATTATATTTAAATTAAATCAAATTTCAATTTAAATTTTATAATTAACAAATTTTATCATTTTTGATTTCTTAAACAATTACAATACTTTAAAAAATTTAGACATCGATTCAAAGTTAATTAATTTACCGATTTCAATGTTAAATTTCAATTTCAGTAAATTCATTAATATCAATTGGAATTCCAATAAATCCATTTATTTGATTTTTATTCCTGATATTAAATCAATTATCATCTTATGGATATAATTATATCTTAGTGCACTTATAATTTCCAAATCTTCTTAATTTCAGTTAACGTAGTATTTAATTTCGTCTACTTACAATAAATCCATTTATTATAAATTGAATTCCAATTATTAATAATTAATTCCAATATTTTAATTTGTTTTATTCCAATCCTTTTAATTAAGTCCATTATTATTCTATAAACCTAGTTAACCTTTGTTTTACCTTTCATTACCTTAATATACTCAATTTAACAACTTCTAAACATTGATTACATTTCACATTAATGTAACATTTAATTACATTTAACAAAAATTGATTTCCAATTTCAATTCAATTAATTAAATAAACAAGTAACTTATAACAATTGTTACCATAACTTTTAATTACACTTATGAATTCATTATTCACAAACAAATGTTACAAGTCTTATATAATACGGATTTTATTCAATTGCCATTAACTATCTATTTCAAACAATAATTAAATATTTA
Organism: Allium cepa; assembly: GCA_030765085.1. Lineage (NCBI taxonomy): Eukaryota > Viridiplantae > Streptophyta > Magnoliopsida > Asparagales > Amaryllidaceae > Allium > Allium cepa. Next base: position 746,427,968 of record CM060931.1, on the reverse strand, counting down.
CATTTGTTTCTTATATCCACTAGTATAACTAAATATAACACTTACATTATTCAATTAACTGAACTTCCATAAAAAAGGTTATCCTTTTCTTAAATTAACCATATTCCATTTTTGTTTATTAATTTCCCTTAATAAATCACAAATTTCTGTTTTTCCTAATATTAAATAACAAAATTTAATTAAATTGACAAATTTAAATTATCGAAAATTTACGAGTTGTTACACTCTCCCCCACTCAAATCTTTTTGTCCCCGAAAAGGAAAAAGTAGGGAAAAGAAGAAATTAAGCAATCAGAAATATTAAATTTATAAACAATTAATTTATAGAATAAATAACATATATCGATTTATAATCATTAAGTCCCTTTTTATACTCAAACTATTAAAATTTGAAAAACACTTCTCAAAATTTTCGATGTCTAAAATTTTCGAAAATTTTTGGCAGAGTCTTCGTTGTACGGTGAGGCTTGGGAAAATTTTTAATATGAAATATAATAATATATAACATATATTTTCCAAAATAATATATCCCAACATGAGAAAACAATATATATCGCTATAAAACCGTAATCCAAGAACGTACCTATTTGTTGGGAAAACAACACTTAATTATGAAACCAAAAGCAGTAACAATTGCTCCATAACCTATTATTTCACTTACATAATCCAAAAAGAGTTAATAATTATATAAAATGAAATATTTATAGTTGTTTCAACCACTAATAAACAACCAATGTATAATAACAATCACTTGCAATCATATCATACAATCATCATATGAAATCAATACAAATCAATTATCCATCCATATCGACCAAAACAAAGAGTTTGTTTGGGTTAAGACACTTTTAATCTCATAGAATGACAAATAAACTACTAAGTATACCATCTACTCACTAGTATAGATAAAACTTAATAGATTATTCATACATTCCAAGCAATCAAAAGTATCTTCCTCCAAACAATTCCATAAGCCAAAAAAACAATCAAAGCCAAGCACTATTTAAGTTTATTCTTATTAATTTCATTTCATATCATTTACTTTAATTTAGTTTCATTCATGCAATGACTATTTCATTCACTTTCATTTATTTCATTACGTATGTTACTCATGTGTAATTACTTAATCATAAATAAATAAATTCTTAAAGTGCTATATAGGTTTCTCTATAAATAAACTGACATTCATTCATTTAGTACTTATTTCTATTTATTTCTAGTCATTACTTACAAATTCATTTTCAACTATCAATATAATACCAATTTTTTTATTGCATTACATTCATTTATAATATTCATGTTCAATTCAATTGCTTATCATATCAATTCATTTTCTTAAGTTTATAATTATTTACTTACAAACTTACTTTCTATCACATTTTATTTTAGTAACAGTTCAATTATAACGTAAGTTTATAACAATTATAACATCAAATGCTTATTTATAAAAGAATTCATTAACAATTTCATTACATAAGTTTTACTTGTAAAAATTTCCATCACATATTCCTTTAACACTCAACTTTTATAATTGGTAAGTTATATATGTCTTTAAGAATGGAATTGAATGTTATACCAGCTTTTCTTATTTCCTTTTAGTAAATAAGTATTCAATAGTTACCATTTCTTATATTTCGTATCCCTTTTATTTACAGGTTAAAAACTTCAAATTTCTTATATATTTCAGTTATAACTTCAGCATTTAATTTCTCATTTTCATTTTAGAGTTCCAATTATTAATATTTTATTCCATTACAATGATTGAAATCTCTAATTTATAGAAATTTAAAAACTAAATGTTGGGTTCCATTTTTAAATCATTTAAAGAAAATAACAGATAAATGTATATACTTACAACTTATATATCCAATTATATTTAAAATAAATTAAAACTTAGTTTTGTTTATCATAGTAAATCTGTAGTAAAACTACAACAGTGGCCTTCCTACTTAGAAACTCAAAATGAACGTCAATGATGTGTGCACTCATCTTCGAAATTATTTTTAGGCGACATAGAGGGAAGTGCAGAACTTATTTCTTTCCAAAGTTTCTTTAAAACAGTTCTTTCAAATTATTTTGAAATATTTATATTAGAAAATACTTCCAAGTAACATTAATATTGTATTCCAAAGTTATTCGAAAGAAATTTTCAAAAACCCCGGAACTTAAGTTCTAAATTTCCAATTTATATTTATTTTATTTACAAAATTTTATTTTCAACCAATATTTGTAGATTTCATTACCTAACAAACAAATATATTACCACCAAATATATCATTTCGAAAATTTATTATTTTATGTACAAAAATATAACGGGCAAAATTATTTCATTCACCTATATTCAAAACAATATTGTGTCGGTCTGTCCTATTAAGTGTTTAGAAATCCCTATCGATGTCATAGCGTCTTATGCACTAACCAAAATTTATAAATACAAAACGGAACAAATTAACACAACCTTTTATCACACTAACAAATACGCTCACTCATATATATACTCTCAGCGACTCATCATAGGGTATTACTATCGTATTTGCAAAGAGTCAGACCCCACAAAGATAACGTTTATCGCTAAACCTGGATCTGATACCAACTGCAACATCCAACCTTTTTGGTCAGTTTTAAGCAGACACACATGCCAACTCAAACCATACAAAAGGGCGGATTGTTATTGGGGTGGATAAGAAAAGAGAAAGAAATAAAACAAATACAGAATCACACAGCGGAATGAAAAAATATAATAATCAAATAATAGTTCATGAAGCTGTTTACAAAACATTTTATTATACTTATATGACATAGTATTAGAGCTACACATATAAGAGGTAAATAAATGATAATTCAGCGGAATAGTATAATGCAGTGGGATAATATAGTAAATAGTAGTAGTACACATCTTCGTCTTCATCCTTCGGAATAATTTGAATCTTGAAATGTTCAGGATGACTCGAGCGAATTGAAAAGATAAAAAATTGAGTCAAAACTAAAATATCTTACATAAATTAAATCAACGGTAAATAAATATGAGTGAAATGGCATCAGAAATGTTTATGGGGTTTGACATCTTCTATCCGGTGCCTACCATGAGTGCAGTAACTTAAGAGATGCTTGAGATTCACATCTGCTAAGGATCTGTTAAACAATCTACTATGTAGTAATATGCGCTATAATAATAATGTCTAAAGTAAAGTAAACAACTAAAATAGCATTAGGGCGTTACCCATATCCCCCTTAACACATTTTATGATGTCAATAGTCTATATAGTACCGTAACTCCTCGTAAACTAGAGCCGTTAAAGGATTCCCCATAAGTACGACATAAAAAAACCCGTAGAAGGCAAGCTAGGGTAGGTGACCCGGCACAACTAGGCAATGCCAGGGTAGATATACTAATTACACTTCCAGACTGTTGGTAACGCGTAGCAGCAACTACCGTCCAACTTGAAACACGTTTCCGAGTAAAAATCAAAGGGTGGCCACCAAATAAATCAAAAATCAGAATATAGTATTGATGGAGTGTAACAACCCAAAATTTTCGAACTCGAAAATTCCATATAGTTATGGAAAATAAGAAAGAGATAGAAGAAGAAGAACAGAAACACCAAACATCTCACATTCGCAGCGGATAAAATAGAATAATAAATAATAACAGTTTACAAAAGAATACTATATCTATCGATTACATTTAATATACATCAGAGTTTCACATATACACTTACACTGAATATATACAATAATTATATATCAGATTAACAATAATACAATTACAGCGGAAACACTCTATACGTACTTGCCTTCTAGTTAGCCTCCTGAGCTCCAGAACGCCTTACCTGAAATTCTGTAATACTCGGTCTGACCCGAGCATTACACCAAAGTAAGACCCGGGTCAGGCTGGAAACCAGCGTGAGTAAACCCAACTAACATGGAATACCAAAGAAATCAACTTTTACAAACCCGGGTAACATATATCAATTCACAAGCCACAAATTATTATAGACAACACTTAGTCCACATTTAAATTTCTAAATACCAAAGATTTAGATTTTAAAACAGTCCAATACCTCCAAATCACTTCAATCCAGCATATAGATTTTATATATCAATCTACAAGCATTAGAAGTGGTTTCGGGTATTTCTCCTATACCCGACCCGGGTCTCTTCGAATCTCATGTCATTCTATTCCAAGTTATCCAAAAGAAATACTTAACATTTCATATCAAAGTTATCAACTCCTTCAAATCATCCAATTCCATTCAATTATTCAGAAGCAAGGCTTAATCACATACAAATCATTTCAACTGATTCAAATTGAATTTCAAGCCTTAATCACTTAGATTCTTCCATTAATTAATTCCGAATTAATTAATCAACCATTCCTGATTCATCTTAATTAATCACCCTGGATTAATTATCTTCCAATTCCATTCAAGTAACTATCTTTAATTAATTTCACGACATTAATTATTTTGACCAAATCAATGAGTAATCTTTAATTACTTCAAAAATTAATTTCTCATAAGTCTTATGATTAATTCATCTTAATTAATCAATCTTTAATTACACAGTTGATTATATAAATTAATGATTTCCAATTATGTTTTGATTTGTTCTAATCTAAATTAATTACTTTAATTCAACCCCAACATATATCATTCTCGATTAATCTCAATTTGTAATTAACTATTACTTGTATTTACTTCATTAATAAATCAGTTACTCCTTAATTAATTATCTTAATTAATCTCTTGATAAATTCCACAAAGTAACTATATTTTATTAATTACATTAAGTAATTATTTATCACACCATCAAATGATTATTCTGAATTATTTATACTTAGTTAATTAACTTACGACTTAATTTATTATTTATTCAAACCTTTAATTACTGAATTAAATAACCCAAATCATTAATTAATTAAATTAATTAATTATCCATTTCAATTATCCTACTAATTTAATGTATCACAAATCATTAAGTCGTTAGTAACTTTTAAACGAAAATATTTTCTTATTTATTGTTTTAAATCTAAAACAACTTAAAATTCCCAATACTTCGAGTTAAGCAAACCAATAACTCGAGAACCATCCAATACCAAAATCACCCGATCATCAATTCATAGTGCATATCAAATCAATTAAATCATTCAATCAAATATTTTAAATTTAATCATTTAAATTCAAATAGAAATCCAACAGAGTGAGATTTACTCACCTTTGCTTTTGCAATCCAAATCCAATCTCGACCATCTATACCCAATTTGGACCTTGTATAAATATTTACATGATTTTATTAATATTCGAACAAACCGAATAATTCATCACATTTTACAAATATCTTAACTGAATTATTTATTTTAAACTATTTTTCTTAAAATAACTAATTTAGCAGCTAAGATAATTTAAACAAGCTTTAAAAAATTTAACTCCATCCCACATCATTTTTTTTCCAATCAGTCGATGAAAATAAGTATTTATATATATATATATAACTTATTTGTAATTATTATTTTTTAAAATTATTTACTGTAATATAATTTTTTTACATATTTGTATTTATTAATTTTATTTAAATAAAATTAATTTAAATGCAAATACCTACTGCCTTACCTCAACAGTGACCCTACGAGCTTCCCCCGCTCCTCAACCAAAGCTTGTCCTCACCACTGCGACGAACTGCGACGAACCCACACCACAACTCCTCGTTCGACAGTCTAGGGCATAAACCCTAATCGCCTAACCGCTAACATCACTTGAAGTCGTCGCCGCACACCATCTCAAACGCGACTACCTTGAACGCGACCACTCACAAATCCTGATGCTACAGCCTCCAACCCTAAATTCGCATCATCACACGCGAGCTTCCCTCTCGCGATCGCCGAACAACCCCAAATTTAGGTCCTCGAGTAACTTGCTTCGTCTTCGGACACGCGACGCTCCCTTTGTCGAATTGAATGAGCTCGAATCGATTGCGATGCAGGACTGGATCACGGCCATGAATTCGAGATCCAAGCTTCGATCTTTAATTTGAGTTCGAATCGGTTTGAAAAGAAAACGAACGATTGATTTATTTTAGATTTTTTTTCCGCCATTTTTTTAAGGAATCGGCTTCTGTTAGAAGATTAAAGAGTAGGATGGGGATAAGTATCAATTTGGGAAAGCTTCACGAGTACGCATTGGAAAAAAAATATCTCTAACATGTACTTTAAATTTTATTATATTATAAAACTTTCAAAACGTCTCGTTAAGCATACGCGAAGCCCCGAACCCGAATCAGACGTGCCAACAGACGTTTGAAAGGTTTCACCCGCATTCCGAACACAACAGAACGTGTTTCGGAGGCCAATCTGATCGTACGCGCGAGTTACAAAAGAAAATGATCAAATTCCAATTAAATCGATAAAATAAATCTAAGCGTTTTGAGTTGCCAGGGTCAAACAACCTGTAACTACCCGCATATTTATCGATTTTATATTTAAATATTTTATTTAAATATTTTATCGTTAGTCGGATTTTAGTCCGAAAAGCTACTTTTTGCATACGGTCGAATTAGGACTCGGGACCACTCTCATTTAGTTTAAAGTGCAGTTTGCGACCTTTTTGAGTATAAGCTTCGATATGTTTGGAGAAAGTTGATTTTTACTACTTTTCACTTTGGGTTTGGGTTTGGGCTCAGCCCTATGTTTAACTTATGCTCAAATCTGAGCCACTCTTCCCCATTCACCCTCATTCTCTTCTCTTTTCAGTTTTTAAAGTATTAATGGTGGGAGAGATTGGAATTTAAAACTCCAAAACCATAGTTCCTTTTGCAACTTCAAATTCCTAGCTCCAAATTCAAGAGAACCCATTGGTAAGCAATCTCTTCTTCTTCTCCAACTTATTCTCTTACCAATTTCAGAAATTCCTAAACCTAATTTTGGGAATGATCTTGTTTTGAGCATAGATTCAAGCTCATTTGGGTTGTGTTGAAGAGAGGTTGATTCTCCATTTGCTTTCAAGCTTCTTCTTGTTTGATTTTGTAAAAAGGTGAGATCTTTAATCTCACATTTAAGTCTATGAATTATCTTCGATTGTTAGGTATAAATTCCTAACACTTATTCTTGTGCAATTGCTTTTGATTTGGATTGTTTTTGAGAATATTCCAATTTTAGTGTTTGAAAGCCAAATCCTTAAAAATCATAGCTTTGAGGTTCAAATGTGTTTTTGGTGATGCATCGAGGAGCCAATAGGGCCGGGTAGCCATTAGGCATAATTCCCTAGCGTCCGTGCTCGTTCGGTTGCGAATTGGTGGAGGTTTCACATCAATTTATGGGCATCAATTTGCAGAGCATCAGGTTCGGCCGACCGACCCCCCTGGTCCGGTTGACCGACCTGCTAGTAAAAGTGCAGTTGCACTTCTCTGTTTCTGGTTCGGTCGACCGACCCCCCTGGTTCGGTCGACCGACTTGATGCCCGAGAAGTTTTAAAAACAGGGTTCGATCGACCGAGCTCTGCATCCGGCCGACCGACCTGATGCCCGAGAAGTTTTCAAAACAGGGTTCGGTCGACCGAGCTCTGTAGCCGGCCGACCGACCTGATGCATTTTGCCTATTTTCGCCTAGTCGCGTGAATTTCCAACTTTGATCGATTCGAGTTGTTTCCTAGTTGTTGTTATCATCTATTATACCTTTGATGACTCTTTTTAGGGATTTTTGAATATCCATTTCGATGGATCCTTTATCGATTTCTCTGGATTTTATTCACGTCTTCGTATGTGAATTTTAGTGATTGATTGTTCTTACAATCTTCTTCGTGATTTGTCACTTTAAAAATATAATGGTTTTCTATACTAGTAGTAAATATCAAAACTCTTTCCTCAAACGATTTCAATACTATTTTAATACCAAATTCGTTTATAAAACCGTTTTCCAATCTATTTGTATATACAAACCTTTACCTCACTCGTATGAGAAATCTAATTAAACGACTTAGTAAAACAAGTGGTATGAAACGCTTGCGTTCACTTTGTTGGGTAATTCTTGGACTTGTTCGATTGAAACTCTTGTGACAATTTTCTAGTGGAGATCTACAATTTGTTCGTAAATATTTAAGTTAAGCTAGTGGTTATGGGACATGATGCTAAGCTCATATATTTACTAGCTTACTGTAATCGACACTCCTCGTTGATCATGACGATCATCTTTGTGATTTAGACTAGCAATATGCGATGTCTCTTTGTCTGCGAGGGAGACTAAACCCCGTTTTGTGGAGTTTCGACTCAATTTGGTGGGGTAGCAACCCATGGTCTTCGGGCCGTTTGTGGAGCTTCGGCTCAATTTGTGATGGTTAGCAACCATGGAATTAGCGTTCCGTTTGTGATACACGTGTTGGTGGGCTTTATGCTCCCGCTTGTGATAGGCCTCCCTCCCTTTGTGATTTCTGGATTTCTTGAGATGATTTTTAGAATTTGTCTTTCACCAATTTTCGTGATGTCCATTGATAAGTTTTTTTCAATATTTGTGCATTGGTGAATTTGTGCGTCATTGACTTTTGTGATTTCTGGATTTCGCATATTGAATTCTAGAATTTGTGTGTCATTGACTTTTGTGATTGACATTGATATTATTGTCAATATTTGTGCATTGGTTAATTTGTGTGTCATTGACTTGTGTGATTGACATTGATATTATTGTCAATATTTGTGCATTGGTGAATTTGTATGTTATTGACTTTTGTGATTGACATTAATATAATCGTCAATATTTGTGGTTTGATGAGCGAAATAAGGAGTATGGAATTTCTTTGATTCTTGTGTAGATTTGGTGATATTGATTAATCTCTCGTTGATTTTCAATTACTTATATATATCACAGCTTGGCATTGTGATTATTATGTGTTCAGTCATATCTCTTATTCTATATCGTCTCATCTGATATTTATAGTTAGATTGATCCGTTTATTATTTTCTTATTAAATAATTCTCGAGTCAGACCGAGATGTTACAGGTGCTTCTGCTTGACTTCTCCCCTGGGATTGATTTCTCTGACTTTTGGTAAACTACTTAAATTAGTAGTTTATTTTGTTATATACACTTGAGATATAGACTCATTGTTGTATTCTTTTGTATAGCACGTGTTGCTATTCTTTTGTATTATTGTGGATCTTTTTGACCACTACTCTGATAAACACTTTCATGTGTTAATTATATATTCATATCTTCTTCCGCCTTTGTGATATGAATTATCTGTGACTGATTTATGTTATGTTTATTTCTGTATTTGTTTCCGAAGATATTATAGCCACCGTGTGATAGCTTTGAGTTTGTGTCGGCATGTCGGATTTCCTCTTGATAAAATATTGCATGTTATACTATCTGACATATCGATGCTCGCACAAAGCAGTTACACGGATGGTCGCTCCTCAACAGCCTTATTCTCCGTGCTAGTCGACAGCATTCACCGTAATGTTCTTGGCTAGCGTGGGTATAGAGGTGGGGCGCCACAGCTTGGTATCAGAGCCAAACTTCGGAACAATATGGAATTTTATAACAAGGATCATCGTCCTAAATCTTTCTTAGGAGTCGTGCTTTAGGATTTTATTCGGATCTACGTACCGTTCTATTCTATTTTCTTTTATGATTCCTTGTTTTGTCTATCAAGATTGCTTGATATTCATTAGTGAATAATCTTCTTCTTGCTCTTCTTTCTTTCTTAGGAAGAGGAATGTCTAGACCAGGCCGTCCCAGAGCTGGACCATCTAGTGTTCCACCCCAAGATGGAGTTCTTATGACTGCTCAACAGCTTCTTGATTTAGTGACAAATGCTCAAGCAGCTGGAGCTAACCCGGAACCTACTCACCCAAAGTCGGGATTTGCACGCTTGTGTAGCGATTACACTAATTTGGGTAGGGAGCCATTCAAAGGATCCGAAACTATTATTGAAGTACAGGCTTGGCTAAGGTCATGCGATCGAATCTTTTCTCGCATGAATCTTATTGACCTTCACCGAGTTCAGGTGGCCTCTAGTATGCTCCGAGAAAGAGCATTAGACTGGTACGAGCTTCTTATTTCTGAGATTAATGAAGAGGATCTCACCTGTGAGAAATTCCGGGAACGCTTCGAGTTGAAATTTGTACCGGAAGCAGAGAAAGTGACATTGGCTCGACGATTTATAGACCTTGTTCAAGGTGAGTCCTCCGTGACTGATTACGTCGCCTCCTTCGAGTCGCTTTCCAAATATGGGGTTGAATACATCAACACCCCTTTAAAGAAGAACCATAGATTCGTCTATGGCTTAAATAAAAATCTCAAGAAGCCATTACTTCTAAAATTAGAAGTTTCTTTCGACCAACTCGTTGATATTGCTCTTCGTCTTGAAGAGGCGGATAGGGAGAACGATGTTGAAGTGGTGGGTTACAAACCAAACTTCAACAATAAGAAGAGGCCAAACAAATTCAAAGGCCCCTATCCTAATAAGAAAGGGAAGCAAGCAACCTCCGTGGCAAAGATTTCTTCCTTTGGCCGTGGGGAATGCTATAATTGTTGTTCGAAGGACCATTATGCGAACAAGTGCCCAAGGTCTCTCTCTTGTCGCTACTGCAAAGTTCCCGGTCATGTTGTATCTTCATGCCCCAAGCTACAGGGCAAGAAGGAGGGAAAACTTAATGTTGCTAAAGCCCCTGGCAACACATCTCGTGGCCAAGGTATTTCTCATTCTATTCTGGATGGAATTATTTTATTTCGTGATCATCCTATTCGAGTTATTTTTGATACGGGTGCGTCCCATTCTTTTATATCAAAAGAACTTCTTGATACATTTTCTTTGGATGTTTTGTGTTTAATGACTTCTTTGAGAATTGCGAATCCGGTTGGTGGATCCACAACAATCAGTTTATTGTGTAAAGATGTCGAGATTATTTTGTGTGATTTTTCTTTCCGAGTCGATTTGCATGTCATGCGTTATTTAGGCTTTGGAATGATTTTGGGAATGGATTGGCTTAACCGTTATGAAGCCCATATCCTATGTCCTGAGCGGACTATTCATCTTCGACATCCTCAATCTGTTAAGAAGATTTCTATTAATCTTAAAGATTCAGATTCCAACTTGGTTGCATCTTTGTATTCTTTAAATCCTCGTGATGACGATGATGATGATGAGGGTGATATTATTTCTCTTATTCACGTCATTTGTGAATTTTCCGACATATTCGTGCCCGTTTTAGGATTACCACCTAAGCGAGCAATTGAGTTCAGAATTAATCTTATTCCTGGAGCCCAACCTATCACTCGTCCTCCGTATCGTATGTCCAATAAAGAAAACGAGGAGATGGGTAAACAATTATCTGAATTGGAGACGAAGCAATTTATTCGCTCTAGTTCCTCGCCTTGGGGAGCTTCGGCTATTTTCGTGAAGAAATTCGATGGAACACTTAGGCTTTGCGTTGACTACCGCAAGCTTAATGATCTTACTATCAAAAATAAATATCCTTTACCTCGGATTGATGATCTATTCGATCAACTTAGTGGTGCTAGAGTCTTTTCACAATTAGACTTAGCTACTGGATTTCATCAGCTTCGTATTGCAGAGGATAGTATTCCTTTGACATCGTTCCGTACTCATTATGGATCTTATGAATGGCTTGTTATGCCATTTGGTCTAACGAATGCTCCGGCGTATTTCGTTGACCTTATGAATAGAGTTTTCAAAGACTACCTCGATCGGTTTGTTCTCGTCTTTATCGACGATATTCTTGTGTATTCTAAAACCGAGGAGGAGCATGAAAAACATCTTCGGATTGTGTTGGAAACTCTTAGGAGTAATCAATTCAAGGCAAAATTTTATAAATGCCACTTTTGGCAATCTCGTGTGAAGTTTCTCGGTCATATTATTTTCGAATCCGGAATTTCCTTGGATCCTTCAAAGATTGAAGCGATTCAAGATTGGAAGAGACCGGAAAGTATGACAAAGATTCGTAGTTTTCTCGGATTGGCGGGCTATTACCGTCGTTTTATCAAAGACTTTTCTAAGATTGCCGTGCCTCTCACTAGCTTAACGAAGAAAGGTATTAAATACATTTGGTCGGACAAATGTTAAACTTCTTTTCAGAAACTAAAAGAACTCCTTTCTGATGCTCCTATTCTTGTTATTCCCGAGGGGAATCAAGATTTCGTTGTTTTTACCGATGCTAGTCGTGTTGGTTTGGGTGCCGTTCTTATGCAAAGAGAACGTGTAATTGCTTATGCTTCAAGCCAATTAAAGCCTACCGAGACTAGTTATGCCACTCATGATTTAGAACTCGCGGCTATTGTTTTTGCTCTTCGGATTTGGCGTCATTATCTTTTAGGAGAGAAATTTGTTCTTTATACTGATCATAAATCTTTGAAGTATTTATTCTCTCAAATGGAACTTAATTTGCGTCAACAGCGTTGGCTCGAATTTCTTGCACCATATGATCTTGATATTCTTTATACTCCCGGTAAGGGTAATCGTGTCGCCGATGCTCTTAGCCGTAAACAACAAGCTGTTGTTTCTATGATGATATCCGAATGGAACAATCTCGAGACCTTATCTACTTGTGAGATTCGAGACTGCGTATCCGATTTATGCTCATCATTTGTTTTATGTAGCCTTGAGGCTCATCCTTCTCTTTTAGACCGCATTCTTGAAGCTCAAAGGCTAGATCCCGAATTGGCTCTTCTTGGCCAAAATATTAAGGATAAGATTGATATTGAAGGTTTGAAGGACTTTGATATCGATTCTCGTGGCGGCATTCGGAGATTTGGTAGACTTATCGTACCAAATATTAGTGATCTTCGTAAAGATATTTTAGAAGATTCTCATCGTTCTAAATTTACCATTCATCCCGGAAGTAGTAAAATGTACGCGGATATGAAGCGACTTTATTATTAGGAGGGAATGAAACTTGACATCGCTAACTTCATTAAGCGTTGCATGACTTGCCAACTCATTAAGGCCGAACATCAAAGGCCCGGTGGGTTATTGCAACCTTTAGAAATTCCAATTTGGAAGTGGGACCAAATTTCCATGGATTTTATAGATGGCCTTCCCCGTTCTCGTTCGGGTCATGATATCTTGTGGGTGATCGTTGATAGACTTACTAAATCCGCCCATTTTATTCCCATTCAGTCTAACCGAACCGTTCCTCTTTTGGCCAAACACTTTGTTAAAGAGATTGTTAAATTACATAGTGTTCCTACTTCTATTGTTAGTGATCGCAATCCATTGTTTACTAGTGGATTTTGGAAGAGTCTTCAAAAAGCTTTGGGAACGAAGCTTAATTTTAGCACCGCTTATCATCCTCACTCCGATGGACAAACCGAGCGTGTGAATCAAACTCTTGAAGATCTTCTTCGTGCTTGTGTTCTTGATTTTGGTGGAAGTTGGGAAGATCACATTTCACTTGTTGAATTTTCCTATAATAATAGCTTCCAATCTAGTATTGGTATGGCACCTTTCGAGGCACTCTACGGAAGGCCATGCCGATCTCCTTCTTGTTGGCTTGAGACCGGTGAGAAGCTGGTTTTAGGTCCAGATTTTATTCGTGACTCCACAGAAAAGATTGACCTTATTCGTCATAGGATGAAAGAAGCCCAGAGTAGACAAAAATCCTATGCCGATAACCGGAGAAGGAAATTAGAATTTTCTGAGGGAGATCTCGTGTTTGTTCGTGTTTCGCCTATGAAGGGTGTTGTGCGATTCAGTCGATCGGGAAAACTAGCACCTCGATATATTAGGCCATTTCCTATCACCGAACGTATTGATTCCATGGCTTATCGCCTTTTATTACCGGCTCCATTTTCTGCTATCCATGACGTGTTTCACGTTTCTCAACTTCGGAAATGTCTTCGAGATTCCGATTCTATTCTTGAGCCCGGTGTTGTGGAAGAGATTGAAGTTTCGCCTAATTTAACTTATGAGCAACATCCTATTCGTATCATTGCTTCGGAAGTCAAACGACTTCGAAATAAAGATGTTCCGCTTGTTAAAGTTCAATGGTCTTCAAATCCTAAGGATTGTTCTTGGGAGTCTAGGGAATTCATTGAGCGATCACATCCGGACTTGCTTTCCCGTGCTCTTTAAGGTGAACCTTTTATTTCAAATTTCTTTTGTGTTGAATATGCTTTTATAGTTGTTACTTTATGTTCTCTTCTTAAATATTGCGAGGATGCAATTTCTTTAAGGAGGGGAGTCTCTAACAACCCGCATATTTATCGATTTTATATTTAAATATTTTATTTAAATATTTTATCGTTAGTCGGATTTTAGTCCGAAAAGCTACTTTTTGCGTACGGTCTAATTAGGACTCGGGACCACTCCCATTAAGTTTAAAATGCCGTTTGCGACCTTTTTGAGTATAAGCTTCGATATGTTTGGAGAAAGTTGATTTTTGCTACTTTTCACTTTGGATTTGGGTTTGGGCTTAGCCCTATGTTTAACTTATGCTTAAATCTGAGCCACTCTTCCCTATTCACCCTCATTCTCTTCTCTTTTCAGTTTTTAAAGTATTAATGGTGGGAGAGATTGGAAATTAAAACTCCAAAACCCTAGTACCTTTTGCAACTTCAAATTCCTAGCTCCAAATTCAAGAGAACCCATTGGTAAGCATTCTCTTCTTCTTCTCCAACTTATTCTCTTAACAATTTCAGAAATTCCTAAACCTAATTTTGGGAATGATCTTGTTTTGAGCATAGATTCAAGCTCATTTGGGTTGTGTTGAAGAGAGGTTGATTCTCCATTTGCTTTCAAGCTTCTTCTTGTTTGATTTTGTAAAAAGGTGAGATTTTTAATCTCACATCTAAGTCTATGAATTATCTTCGATTGTTAGGTATAAATTCCTAACACTTATTCTTTTGCAATTGCTTTTGATTTGGATTGTTTTTTAGAATATTCCAATTTTAGTGTTTGAAAGCCAAATCCTTAAAAATCATAGCTTTGAGGTTCAAATGTGTTTTTGGTGATGCATCGAGGAGCCAATAGGGCCGGGTAGCCGTTAGGCATAATTCCCTAGCGTCCGTGCTCGTTCGGTTGCGAATTGGTGGAGGTTGCACATCAATTTATGGGCATCAATTTGCAGAGCATCAGGTTCGGCCGACCGACCCCCATGGTCCGGTCGACCGACCTGCTAGTAAAAGTGCAGTTGCACTTCTCTGTTTCTGGTTCGGCCGACCGATCCCCCTGGTTCGGTCGACCGACCTGATGCCCGAGAAGTTTTCAAAAAAGGGTTCGGTCGACCGAGCTCTGTAGCCGGCCGACCGACCTGATGCCCGAGAAGTTTTCAAAACAGGGTTCGGTCGACCGAGCTCTGTAGCCGGCCGACCGACCTGATGCATTTTGCCCATTTCGCCTAGTCGCGTGAATTTCCAACTTTGATCGATTCGAGTTGTTTCCTAGTTGTTGTTATCATCTATTATGACTTTGATGACTCTTTTTAGGGATTTTTGAATATCCATTTCGATGGATCCTTTATCGATTTCTTTGGATTTTATTCACGTCTTCGTATGTGAATTTTAGTGATTGATTGTTCTTACAATCTTCTTCGTGATTTGTCGCTTTAAAAATATAAAGGTTTTCTACACTAGTAGTAAATATCAAAACTCTTTCCTCAACGATTTCAATACTATTTTAATACCAAATTCGTTTATAAAACCGTTTTCCAATCTATTAGTATATACAAACCTTTACCTCACTCGTATGAGAAATCTAATTAAACGACTTAGTAAAACAAGTGGTATGAAACGCTTGCATTCACTTTGTTGGTTAATTCTTGGACTTGTTCGATTGAAACTCTTGTGAAAATTTTCTAGTGGAGATCTACAATTTGTTCGTAAATATTTAAGTTAAGCTAGTGGTTATGGGACATGATGCTAAGCTCATATATTTACTAGCTTACTGTAATCGACACTCCTCGTTGATCATGACGATCATCTTTGTGATTTAGACTAGCAATGTGCGATGTCTCCTTGTCTACGAGGGAAACTAAACCCCGTTTTGTGGAGTTTCGACTCAATTTGGTGGGGTAGCAACCCATGGTCTTCGGGCCGTTTGTGGAGCTTCGGCTCAATTTGTGATGGTTAGCAACCATGGAATTAGCGTTCCGTTTGTGATACACGTGTTGGTGGGCTTTATGCTCCCGTTTGTGATAGGCCTCCCCCCTTTGTGATTTATGGATTTCTTGAGATGATTTCTAGAATTTGTGTTTCACCAATTTCGTGATTTCCATTGATAAGTTTTATCAATATTTGTGCATTGGTGAATTTGTGCGTCATTGACTTTTGTGATTTCTGGATTTCGCATATTGAATTCTAGAATTTGTGTGTTATTGACTTTTGTGATTGACATTGATATTATTGTCAATATTTGTGCATTGGTGAATTTGTGTGTCATTGGCTTGTGTGATTGACATTGATATTATTGTCAATATTTGTGCATTGGTGAATTTGTGTGTTATTGACTTTTGTGATTGACATTAATATAATCGTCAATATTTGTGGTTTGATGAACGAAATAAGGAGTATGGCATTTGTTTGATTCTTGTGTAGATTTGATGATATTGATTAATCTCTCGTTGATTTTCAATTACTTATATATATCACAGCTTGGCATTGTGATTATTATGTGTTCAGTCATATCTCTTATTCTATATCGTTTCATCTGATATTTATAGTTAGACTGATCCGTTTATTATTTTCTTATTAAATAATACTCGGGTCAGACCGAGATGTTACAGGTGCTTCTGCTTGATTTCTCCCCTGGGATTGATTTCTTTGACTTTTGGCAAACTACTTAAATTAGTAGTTTATTTTGTTATATACACTTGAGATATAAACTCATTGTTGTATTCTTTTGTATAGCACGTGTTGCTATTCTTTTGTATTATTGTGGATCTTTTTGACCACTACTCTGATAAACACTTTCATGTGTTAATTATATATTCATATCTTCTTCCGCCTTTGTGATATGAATTATCTGTGACTGATTTATGTTATGTTTATTTCTGTATTTGTTTCCGAAGATATTATAGCCACCGTGTGATAGCGTTGAGTTTGTGTCGGCATGTCGGATTTCCTCTTGATAAAATATTGCATGTTATACTATCTGACATATCGATGCTCGCACAAAGCAATTACACGGATGGTCGCTCCTCAACAGCCTTATTCTCCGTGCTAGTCGACAGCATTCATCGTAATGTTCTTGGCTAGCGTGGGTATAGAGGTGGGGCGTCACACAACCACTCCGATTGCTATGAAAAATTGAAATCCGAACATAACTAACTATTACGGATCCAATGGAACTAGTTCCGTCGAATTCCAAGACTGTGCCTCGGAAGGCTATTTTTAAATATCGATTTAAGTGATGTATTTTCAAAATTGAACAAATCACCTTTAAATTAAATTCCAATCATTCTATTATCTCTAGTATTATCATTATAAATTTTATAAGCCTTCGAATTATTTAAACAGGTTTAGAAATTTTAGATTCAACAATTTACCCAATTTTCAATTATTAAATTTAATATTTAAACTATATAATTCAATGATCTAATTATCAAGTAAATATTGATATCTAAAATTCAAGTTAAAATTAAATTTTAAATATTTAAAATCGATTAATTATTCCAATTTAATTCGTTAAAATTTCCGGGTTGTCAAATGGAGTGTGCCCGATCGGAGGAATGACCTAACTTGGCCCGTCGGTTGCCCCTGTTTTAGCCACCTTAAGCCAACTCATGGGAGTCGGGTCCACGTATATACCTCATATAGGATCGTTGCTACCATCCTACTTCATTTTGGAATCTCCATCGCGTACACATTTGTCAAAGTGGTTTTGGGTATTGGCAGAGAGTATGACAATATCCAATCCTGGTCTCTTTAATAACCAATCACTTATTACACACTGAATGGTTCTTTTACATTTCTAAAATCATTTCATAATTGATGTCAAAATATCATATTCGATTCAAACCATATCACTTTCGAAATCGTTACTTACCCTCGAAATCATATTCGCCTTTGAAATCATAGTTTGATAATTATATTTCCTTTGAAAGTCAAATTCATAATTTATATCAAAATATCATGTTCTCAAAACTATATAACTTTCAAATCATTATCGTTTCCAAAATCATGATTTCTTTCAAAAATCATACTTCCAAATAGGTAAAATCCTTACTCCAAAATCATCATATTCAATTAGTTATAACCTTTAAATTCCAACTCAGGTTATGACATTATTAACCATAGTCACTTTAAAAATCGAGGAATTTGAATATAAACCAATATATTTTACTTAGTTTGGAATTTGGAAGAAAATAGTTTAAATAGTTATAAATAATTAACATAATTTAAAATAGATTAAATTTAATTAAAATATATTAAATAGCTTTAAAATAGATCAATTAGATTTTGAAAATAAATTAAAATAGTTTAATTAGTTTAAAATAAATTATATTAGTTTAAAATAAATTATATTAGTTTAAAATAGATTAAAATAATTCATATAGTTAGTATTAATTAAATAGTTTAATAGATTTGAAAATCTTAATAAATAAATTTTTTAAAATAATAAAATTTTAAAATAGTTTATATTAAAATATTAGTTTGAAATTAATATCAAATTGAACTATTCATTTCGTTTCAACATATTTGGTCATTTCAAATTTCCAAATCGACAAACCAAATTTCAATAAACTATCGAATTTCATATCGTTTAATCCATGTTCAAAATATCAATATGGATTATTCCAATTTCAAAATTATTTCAAAGTTATTTTTAAACAAATTTAATAACTCAATTTCGATAGAGTTACATTTACAAAAAAAGTAATTTCAAACTTCCAATTTAATTTCTTAAATCAGTTCCCTTTTTAAACCAATTCACATTCCAAAATAAAACTTGATTTCCAATAATACTTCGATTTATGTAAATCAAATTTCCATTTCAAAATATCATTTAATTACATTCAAAAATCGAGGATTTTAAAATCATTTAATTTAAACAATCCTGCGTCCGTATATAATTCTCTGCCCTAGGGTCAAGTGATATAGATATTTATCATTTTAATCCGCAATTTAAATTTTGCGGTTATGTATTATTTGAAACCGTAATCCCGAAATAAATAAAAATCCATAATGAACTTGCAGTTTATAATGATATAAAATACATCATCCATTCAACCAATATCAACGATCAACATCCATCACAATCATCATCCAACACAATTAATAAATATCAATATAGAATTGATAGTCAATAACAGGTATTTACCGGCAGTTCATATTCAATAATAAATTAAATAACAGTTTAATTCTAATAAATTCAAATTAACTGAGATGATGATTTAAAATATACCCAACAGTCGTAAATAAACTTTCAATCACATCATAAATTTAATTTACCAAACATAAGAAATTCTAGAAGTTGTGAGTGGGTTAGAGCACTCACCTTTGACTTTAAATCGAATTTAAATTCAAAATAAGCCCAAAATGTGAACGGTATCAGAATTTGTCCAAACAAGTGTCAAAATGCCCGAAATTTCGATACGATCCCAGTGGGGTAAAACGCGTGTAAATCGGACCTCGTATGTAAAAATTATTAACATTAGAAGATAAACGATTTTGAAACACGAAATAAAATAAAATAAAAAGGACAAACAAACAAAAGCTTGCCATGTCAACATTTCCTTCTCCCCATAGGACGTACGCGCGTTGTTCCTCCATAAACCCTAGCCGTGTTCGTTCACCATCATCCGTCTCCGTATCGAGACGCCACTGCCCCTTCTCCGGAGTCATGCCGACGCCCCAATCACGTGCGACCCCAAATCGGTCTACCACGACCCTCCAAGTGCGAAAAAGGACGAGCAGCTGCCACTTATTTAAAATCCTAGATTGAATTATTCGCCTCGATCTGACTGTCAACTCGTCACCAAACCCACATGGATGCGATCCCCTCATCCTCTTCACAATACGGTACCAATGAGTCGTCGATACGTCGAAGTTCATCGACGATCAACGAATGGCCGAAAGTAGTTCATCAAATTTTGGACAGATAGGGGTTCAAATTGGAAGACGAATTACATATCTGAAATACGCTAGTCGAGAGCTTCAAATCGTCAAATAATTTGATATATATTGAGGAGTTTGAATTTTGAAGTTGGTTTTTGTATTGAAATTGAATTGTGAAATTTAGGGTTTTCAACCGTTGAGAAAGAGGAGAAACTGAAATTTCTGTACGTACAGAAATTAGAAATAGAAAGGATGCTAGGGTTTATAATCTGATATATATAAGCAGATCAGGAATAGAAAGAATGGGCTAGATTGGTTTGGAAAGTTGAACGATGAATGACCCACAATGCCCGTTTCGCCTTCGCAATGAAAACGGGCAATTCTATATATCAAAATAGATGTTTTCAAATATTTTAAACTCAATGGAACAAGTTTCAAGTTCAAATCCCATCATATGAGTAAGTTATATTAAAATCAACTTATTTCAAGTATATTTCAATTGATTTTAAATAAATTGATTTCTAGGCGTTTTGTGTCTGTACGATCGAACGACAAGTTCGATCGCTACGAAACTTGAAATCCTACAATAATTCACCATTGCGGATCCGATGCAACTGGTTTCATCAAAATCCAAATCGGTGGCCAAAATGGATATTTTGTCATTAATTAAATAAATTATATTTAAATTAAATCAAATTTTCAATTTAATTCTATAATTAACAAATTTTATCATTTTTGATTTCTTAAACAATTTCAATATTTTAAAGAATTTAGATATCAATTCGAATTTAACTAATTTACCGATTTCAGTGTTAAATATCAATTTCTGTAAATTCATTAATACAACTGGAATTCCAATAAATCCTTTCATTAGAAATTGAATTCCGATTATTAATAATCAATTTTAATCTTTTGATTTGATTCAATTCCAATCCTTTTTATTAAATCCATTATTATTCTATAAACCTAGTTAACCTTTGTTTTACCTTTCATTATCTTAATATACTCAATTTAACAACTTTTAAACATTGTATTACATTTCTCATTAATGTAACATTTATTTACATTTAATAAAAATTGATTTCCAATTTCAATTCAATTAACTAAATAATAACTTATAACAATCATTAACACAAGTTTTAATTACATTTATGAATTCATTATTCACAAACAAATGTTACAATTCTTATATAATACTAATTTTATTCAATTGCTATTAGCTATCTATTTCAAACAATAATTAAATATTTACATTTGTTTCTTATATCCACTTTTATAACCAAATATAACACTTACATTAATTCAATTAACTGAACTTCCATTAAAAGGTTATCCTTTTCTTAAATTAACCTTATTCCATTTCATTCGGTTTATTAATTTTCCTTAATAAATCACAAATTTCTTGTGACGCCCCACCTCTATACCCACTCTAGCCAAAGACACTATGGTGTAATGCCGTCAACTAGCGCGGAGAATAAGGCTGTTGAGGAGCGACCATCCGTGTAATTGCTTTGTGCGAGCACCGATATGTCAGATAGTACAACATGCATTTGGTTTCAGGAGGAAATCCGACATACCGATACAAACTTAAAGCTACTACACAGTGGCTATATATATTCTTCGGAAATAAATATAGAAATAAACATAACACAAATCAGTCACAGACATCCATATCACAAAGGCGGAAATAGATATGAATATAACACTTAAAAGTGTGTATCGGTGTATTGGTCAAACAAGATCCAAAATATCACAAAAGAATAGCTACAAGTGCTAGACAAAAGAATATGGATACATCAATGAGTCTATATCTCAAATGTATTAAGTAGTTAGCCAAAAGTCAGGGTGATAATCCCAGATGTGAAGTCAAACAGAAGCACCTGTGACATCTCGGTCTGACCCGAGTATTATTTAATAAGAAAATAATAAACAGATCAGTCTAGCTATAAATATCAGATGAAATGACATAGAATAAGAGATATGACAAAATAGTATAATATAACCAAAATGCCATATAGTGATAAGTATGCAATTGAAAATCAACTAGGGATTAATCAATGTCACAAGAATCTTCTCAAAGATCAAAAGGAATGTCTTACTCTTTATTTATATTCACCAAACCATAAATATTGACAATAATATCAATGCCAATCACAAAAGTTA
Organism: Allium cepa; assembly: GCA_030765085.1. Lineage (NCBI taxonomy): Eukaryota > Viridiplantae > Streptophyta > Magnoliopsida > Asparagales > Amaryllidaceae > Allium > Allium cepa. The sequence goes on along the minus strand of CM060931.1, from coordinate 746,405,808 downwards.
ATGACACACAAATTCACCAATGCACAATTATTGATAAAACTTATCAATCTAAATTATGAAAATTGGCGAAAACACAAATTCCAGAAATCATCAATGGAAATCCATAAATCACAAAAAGGGGGAGGCCTATCACAAAACGGGAGCATGAAAACTCACCAGCACGTGTATCACAAAATGGAACGCTATTCCATTGTTGCTAACCATTAATTTTGAGCCTAAGCTCCACAAAACGGCCCGAAGACCATGGGTCGCTACACCACCAAATTGAGCCGAAGCTCCACCGAAACGGGGTTTAGTCTCCCTCGTAGACAAAGAGACATCGCACATTTGCTAGTCTAAATCATAAAAATGATCATTAACGATCATCAAGAAGTGTCAATTACAGTAAGCTAGTAAATATATAAGCTTAGATTCATGTCCCATAACCGCTAGCTTAACTTAAATATTTACGAACAAATTGTAGATCTCCACTCGAAAATTGTCACAAGAGATTCAATCGAACAAGTCCAAGAATTAACTGGCGAAGTAAACGCAAGCGTTTCATACCACTTGTTTTATTAAGTCGTTTAATTAGATTTCTCGTACGAGTGAGATAAAGGTTTGTATATACTAGTAGATTGGAAAACGGTTTAAGAAATGAGCTTTGTAATAAAATAGTGTTGAAATCGTTTTAATGGAAGAGTTTTGATATTTACTACTAGTATAGAAAAACTTTATATTTTTAAAGTGAGAAATCACAAAAATGATTATAGAAACAATAAGTCACCAAAAATTCACATTTGAAGACGTGAATAAAATCCAAAGAATTCGATTCCAAATCCATCAAAGTGGAAATACCCTTGCGACTTAATAGCCATGACTTACGACTTAACATAAGTCAACATAAGAAATCAGCGGCTCAACGCATGCAACTTAGCATGCGGCCTAACAGAGCAACTTAGCATGGCGCGACCTATGGCATGGCACGACCTATAGCATGGCGCGACCTAAGTTGTTGCGACTTAAATGCAGGTGCAACCCAAGGTATGGCGCGACCCATCAGCTGTGCGACTTAACAGGCCGAGCGACCTAAGTTACTGGGGCAAGCCGAGCGACCTAAGTGGTGCGACCAAGTCGAGCGACCGAAATGATGCAGGCCGAGCGACCTAAGTGATACGACCTAAGGGGTGAGAGTAGGCCGAGCGACTTAAGTAATGGAACAACCTAACACATGGCCGAGCGACCTAAGTTAAGGAAGACCTAACGGCTGAGCGACTTAAGTGGTTGCGAGATAAAGCATGGCGCGACCTAGGGCGTGCGACCTAACTGCAGGCCGAGTGACTTAAATGAGCAGGCCGACTCATTAGCAAGGCGAGCGACCTAAGGAACGCGTCCTAACATGGCGCGACCTAAGTGGTGGAACGAGCTATCCCATGGCGCGACCTAAGCATGACGCGACCTAAGCATGGCGTGACCTAAGCATGGCGTGACCTAAGGCAGGACGACTCATTGCAAGGCGAGAGACCTATGGGGTTGCGACCTAAGTGGTTGCGACCTAACTGCAGACCGAGAGTCATGTATTCAGGCCGAACGACCTAAGGAACAGAAGTGCAAAAACTCTCTCGATTTGCAACCGATCGAGCACGGACGCTAGGGGATTACGCCCATCGGCTACCCCGTCCTATTGGCTCCTCGATGCATCATCAAAAACGTGTTCAAACATCAAACTAGGATTTTTAAATATTTGAACCCAAGACACTAAAAATTGGGATTTTCACTAATTCAATCCAAACCAAAAGCAAATGCACATGAATAAGTGTTAGCAATTCATACCCAACAATCAAAGATAGTTAGACAAAGATGTGAGATAAAAATCTCATCTTTACACAAAATCAATGAAGAAGAAGCTTAAAAGCAAAGGAAGAATCAACCACACTTCAGTCTCAACACAAGAAGCATGAATCAATGGCTTCTCTATGAATTTGGAGTTAGATGTTGGATTTGCAAAAGAACTAGGGCTTGGAGTTTTAATTTCCCATTCCTCTCTCCATTTTTGATGAAGCTTGAGTGTTAGGAAATGAAAGTAAAGTAATGAAGAGAAGAGGGGGTTGAGCTAGAGTTAATAGTTTAGGCTAATGGGCTAAACCAAACCCAAAGTCCAAAGTGAAAAAGTGGCAAATTGCACTAAATCCAAACATATCAAAGTTTATACTCAAAAAGATCGCAAACGGTGTTTTGGACCCAATGGAAGTGGTCCTAAGTCCTAATACAACCATATGCAAAAAGTAACTTTTCAGACGAAAATCCGACTGACGATAAAGTATTCAAAAAAAATATTTAAATATTTAATCGTAAAATATGCGGGTTGTTACAGACTCCCCTCCTTAAAGAAATTGCGTCCACGCAATATTTAAGAAGAAAATATAGGTAACAACGATGAAAGCATATCAACACAAAAGAAATTTGAAATAAGAAATTCACCTCAAAGGGCATGTGAAAGTATGTTTGGATGTGTTCGCTCGATGAACTCTCTAGATTCCCAAGAGCAATCCTTAGGATTTGAGGACCATTGAACTTTAACAAGCGGAACATCTTTATTTCGAAGGCTCTTGACCTCCGAAGCAATAATACGAATAGGATGTTGCTCATAAGTTAAATTAGGAGAAATTTTAGTTTCTTTCGCAACACCGAGCTCAAGAATAGAATCGGAATCTCGAAGGCATTTCCGTAATTGAGAAACGTGAAACACGTCATGAATAGCAGAAAACTGAGCCGGTAATAAAAGGCGATAAGCCACGGTACAAATACGTTCGGTGATGGAAAATGGACCAATATATCGAGGTGCTAACTTTCCCGATCGACTGAAACGTACATCACCCTTCATAGGTGAAACACGAATAAACACAAGATCTCCCACAGAAAATTCTAATTTCCTTCTCCGGTTATCGGCATAGAATCTTTGCCTACTCTGGGCCTCTTTCATCCTATAACGAATAAGGTCGATCTTTTCTGTGGAATCACGAATAAAATCTGTACCTAAAACCAGCTTCTCACCGGCCTCAAGGCAACAAGAAGGAGATTGGCATGGTCTTCCATAGAGTGCCTCGAAAGGTGCCATACCAATACTAGATTGGAAGTTATTATTATAGGAAAACTCAACAAGAGAAATATGATCTTCCCAACTTCCACCAAAATCAAGAACACATGCACGAAGAAGATCTTCAAGAGTTTGATTCACACGCTCGGTTTGTCCATCGGACTGGGGATGATAAGCGGTGCTAAAATTAAGCTTTGTTCCCAAAGCTTTTTGAAGACTCTTCTAAGATCCACTAGTAAACAATGGATCACGATCACTAACAATAGAAGAAGGAACTCTATGCAATTTTACAATTTCTTTAATAAAGAGTTTGGCCAAGAGAGGAACGGTTCGATTGGACCGAACGGGAATAAAATGGGTGGATTTAGTAAGTCTATCGACTATCACCCATAAGCTATCATGACCCGAACGAGAACGGGGAAGACCGTCTATAAAATCTATGGAAATTCGGTCCCACTTCCAAATTGGAATTTCTAAAGGTTAAAATAACCCACCGGCCTTTGATGTTCGGCCTTAATGAGTTGGCAAGTCATGCAACACTTAACAAGTTAGCAATATCAGATTTCATTCCCTCCCAGTAATAAAGTCGCTTCATATCCGCATACATTTTACTACTACCGGGATGAATGGTAAATTTAGAACGATGAGAATCTTCTAAAATGTCTTTACGAAGATCACTAATATTTGGCATGATAAGTCTACCAAATTTTCGAATACCGCCACGAGAATCAATATAAAAGTCTTTCAAACCTTCAATATCAATTTTATCCCTAAAATTTTGGCCAAGAAGAGCCAATTCGTGATCTAGCTTTTGAGCTTGAATAATGCAGTCTAAAAGAGAAGGATGAGCCTCAAGACTACATAAAAGAAGAGATGAACACAAATTGAATACATAATCTTGAATCTTACAAGTGGATAAAATCTCAAGATCATTCCATTCGGATATCATCATAGAAACAACCGCTTGTTGCTTGCGACTAAGTGCATCGGCAACACAATTTCCCTTTCCGGGAGTATAAAGAAAATAAAGATCATAAGTTGCAAGGAATTCGAGCCAACGTTGTTGATGCAAATTAATTTCCTTTTGAGAAAATAGACACTTCAAAGATTTATGATCGGTGTAAGAATAAACTTTTCTCCCAAAAGATAATGACGCCAAATTCGAAGGGCGAAAACAATAGCCGCGAGTTCTAAATCATGAGTGGCATATCTAGTCTCGGCTGGCTTCAATTGCCTAGAAGCATAAGCAATAATACGTTCTCTTTGCACAAGAACGGCACCCAAACCAATGCGATTAGCATCGGTATAAACAATAAATAAAATCTTGGTTTCCCTCGGGAATCACTAGAATAGGAGCATCGGAAAGGAGTTCTTTTAATTTCTGAAAAGAAGCTTCACATTTGTCCGACTAAATGTATTTAACACCTTTCTTCGTCAAACTAGTAAGAGGCATGGAAAATTTTGAAAAGTCTTTTATAAAACGACGGCAATAGCCCACCAATCCAAGGAAGCTACGGATCTCCGTCACATTCTCTGGTCTCTTCCAAATTTGAATCGCTTCAATCTTTGAAGGATCCATGGAAATTCCGGATTCGGAAATAATGTGACCGAGAAATTTCACATGAGATTGCCAAAAGTGGCATTTAGAAAATTTTGTTTTTAATTGATTGCTCCTAAGAGTTTCCAACACAATCCGAAGATGTTTTTCATGCTCCTCCTCGGTTTTTGAATACACAATAATATCATCAATAAAGATGAGGACAAACCGATCGATGAAGTCTTTGAAAACTCTATTCATAAGGTCAACGAAATAAGCTAGAGCATTCGTTAAACCAAATGGCATAACAAGCCATTCATATGATCCATAACGGGTACAGAACGATGTCAAAGAAATGCTATCCTCCGCAATACGAAGCTGATGAAAACCGGTAGCTAAGTCTAATTGTGAAAAGATTCTAGCACCACTAAGCTGATCGAATAAATCATCAATCCGAGGTAAAGGATATTTATTCTTGATACTAAGATCATTAAGCTTGCGGTAGCCAACGCAAAGCCTAAGTGTACCGTCGGATTTCTTCACAAAAATAGTCGAAGCTCCCCATGGAGAGGAACTAGAGCGAATAAATTGCTTCTTCTCCAATTCGGATAATTGTTTGCGCATCTCCTCATTTTCTTTATTAGACATACGATAAGGAGGACGAGTGATAGGTTGAGCTCCAGGGATGAGATTAATTCTGAACTCAATTGCTCGCTTAGATAGTAATCCTAAAACGGGCTCAAATATGTCGGAAAACTCACGAACAACGTGAATAAGAGAGATAATATCTTCCTCATCATCATTATCGTCATCATGAGGATTTAAAGAATATAAAGATGCAACCAAGCAGGAATCCGAATCTTTAAGATCAATAGAAATCTGCTTAGCAGATTGAGGATGTCGAAGATGAATAGTCCGCTTGGGACATAGGATTTGGGCTTCATAGCGGTTAAGCCAATCCATTCCCAAAATCATTCGAAAGCCTAAGTAGCGCATAACATGCAAATCGGCTCGGAAAGAAAACCACACAAAATAATCTTGACATCTTTACAAAGCAAACTAATTGTTGAGGATCCACCAACCGGATTCACAATTCTCAAAGAAGTCATTAAACTCAAAACATCCAAAGAAAAAGTATCAACAAGTTCTTTTGATATAAAAGAATGGGATGCACCCGTTTCAAAAAGAACTCGAATAGGGTGATCATGAAATAAAATAATGCCATCAAGGATAGAATGAGAAATACCTTGACCATGAGATGTGTTGCCAGGGGCTTGAGCAACATTAAGCTTTCCCTCCTTCTTGCCTTGAAGTTTGGTACAAGAAGATAAATAATGATCTGGGCTTTTGCAATAGCGACAAGCTCGGGGATTTGAACACTTATTCGCATAATGGTCCTTAGAACCACAATTATAGCATTGCCCACTACTAGAGGTATAAGTCTTTGCCACAGAAGTTGCTTGCTTACCTTTCTCATTGAGATAAGGACCTTTGAACGTATTAGGCCTTTTATTGTTTTTGAAGTTTGGTTTGGCACCCATAACTTCAACATCACTCTCCCTATCTGCCTCTTTAAGATGAAGAGCGATATCAATGAGTTGATCAAAGAAACTTCTAACTTTAGAAGTAATGGCTTCTTGAGATTTTTGTTCAAGCCATAGACAAATCTTTGGTTCTTCTTCAATGGGGTGTTTATATATTCGACCCCGTATTTAGAAAGTGATTCGAAGGATGCGACATAATCTTCCATAGAGGATTTACCTTGAACAAGGTCTATAAAACGACGAGCCAATGTCACCTTCTCAGTTTATGGCACAAATTTTAATTCGAAGCGTTCCCGGAATTTCTCCCACGTAAGATCCGCTTCAACTATTTCAAAAATAAGAAGCTCATACCAATCTAATGCTCTTTCTTGGAGCATACTAGAGGCCACCTGAACACGGCGAAGATCAATATGATTCATGCGAGAAAAGGTTCGATCGCACGTTCTCAGCCAAGCCTGGACTTCAATAATAGTTTCAGATCCTTTGAATGGCTTCCCACCCAAATTGGTATAATCGTTGCACAAACGTGCAAATCCAGACTTAGGGTGAGTAAACTCCGGATTTGAACCGGCTGCTTGAGCATTCTTTACGAGATCAAGAAGCTGCTGGGCAAACATAAATACTCCATCTTGGGGAGTAGCACTAGATTGACGGGCGCTGGGACGGCCTGGTCTAACCATTTCTCTTCCTTTAGAAAGAAAGAAAGAAGAAGAAAAAGGTTATTCACCAAATGAATATCAAGCAATCTTGATAGATAAACAAGGAATCATAAAGAAAATATGATGAATCGGTATGAAGACTCGAATTAAATACTAAAGCACGACTCCTAAGACGGACTTTGGACGATGATACTTGCTACATTATTCTACATTGTTCCTAAATTTGGCATTGATACCAAGCTGTGACCCTCCACCTCTATACCCACTCTAGCCAAGGACACTACGGTGTAATGCCGTCAACTAGCGTGGAGAATAAGGCTGTTGAGGAGCGACCATCCGCGTAATTGCTTTGTGCGAGCAATGATATGTCAGATAGTACAACATGCATTTGGTTTCAGGAGTAAATCCGACATACCATTACAAACTCAAAGCTACTACACAGTAGCTATATATATTCTTCGGAAACAAATATAGAAATAAATATAACACAAATCAGTCACAGACATCCATATCACAAAGGCGGAAATAGATATGAATATAACACTTAAAAGTGTATATCGGAGTAGTGGTCAAACAAGATCCACAATATCACAAAAGAATAGCTACAAGTGCTAGACAAAAGAATATGGATACATCAATGAGTCTATATCTCAAATGTATATAACAAAAACTACTAATCTAAGTAGTTAGCCAAAAGTCAGGGTGATAATCCCAGATGTGAAGTCAAGCAAAAGCACCTGTAACATCTCGGTCTGACCCGAGTATTATTTAATAAGAAAATAATAAACGGATCAGTCTAGCTATAAATATCAGATGAAATGATATAGAATAAGAGATATGACAAAATAGTATAATATAACCAAAATGCCATACAGTGTTAAGTATGCAATTGAAAATCAAATAGGGATTAATCAATATCACAAGAATCTTCTCAAAGATCAAAAGGAATGTTATACTCTTTATTTATATTCACCAAACCATAAATATTGACAATAATATCAATGCCAATCACAAAAGTTAATGACATACAAATTCACCAATGCAAAAATATTGATAAAACTTATCAATCTAAATTATGAAAATTGGCGAAAACACAAATTCCAGAAATCATCAATGGAAATCCATAAATCACAAAAAGGGGGAGGCCTATCACAAAACGGGAGCATGGCAACTCACCAACACATGTATCACAAAATGGAACGCTATTCCATGGCTGCTAACCATTAATTTTGAGCCGAAGCTCAACAAAACGGCCCGAAGACCATGGCTCGCTATCCTACCAAATTGAGCCGAAGCTCCACAAAAAGGGGGTTTAGTCTCCCTCGTAGACAAAGAGACATCGCACATTTGCTAGTCTAAATCACAAAAATGATCATCAACGATCATCAAGAAGTGTCAATTACAGTAAGCTAGTAAATATATAAGCTTAGCTTCATGTCCCATAACCACTAGCTTAACTTAAATATTTACGAACAGATTGTAGATCTCCACTCGAAAATTATCACAAGAGATTCAATCGAACAATTCTAAGAAATAATCGGTGAAGTAAACGCAATCGTTTCATACCACTTGTTTTACTAAGCCGTTTAATTAGATTTCTCGTACGAGTGAGATAAAGGTTTGTATATACTAGTAGATTGGAAAACAGTTTAAGAAACGAGCTTTGTAATAAAATAGTGTTGAAATCGTTTTAATGGAAGAGTTTTGATATTTACTACTAGTATAGAAAACCTTTATATTTTTGATGTGACAAATCACAAAAATGATTGTCGAAACAATAAGTCACCAAAAATTCACGTTCGAAGATGTGAATAAAATCCAAAGAAATCGATTCTAAATCCATCAAAGTGGAAATACCCTTGCGACTTAACAGCCACGACTTACGACTTAACATAAGTCAACACAAGAAATCAGCGGTCCATTTTTGATGAAGCTTGACTGTTAGGAAATGAAAGTGAAGTAAGGAAGAGAAGAGGGGGTTGAGCTAGAGTTAATAGTTTAGGCTAATGGGCTAAGCCAAACCCAAAGCCCAAAGTGAAAAAGTGGCAAATTCCACTAACTCCAAACATACCAAAGTTTATACTCAACAAGATCGCAAATGGCGCTTGGATCCAATGGAAGTGGTCCTGAGTCCTAATTCGACCGTATGCAAAAAGTAACTTTTCCGACTAAAATCTGACTAACGATAAAATATTTAAATAAAATATTTAAATATTCAATCGTAAAATATGCGGGTTGTTACATTTCTATTTTCCCCAATATTAAATAACAAAATTAATTAAATTAATAAATTTATATTATCGAAAATTTAGGATTTGCTACAAAATAACCATCACAAACAACCACATATATATTCATACAACCTACATCAAATTCATCCAAACAAGTACCATATTTATCAACCAAGACAAAAAATATTTAAAGTTGAAAACTTTAGATAAAAGAGTTAGCGTTGCTCACCAAAAGCTAACCGATTTAAAATGAACTTCCCCTATGATTTGCAAATGACCCAGATCCATGATTTTTTCTTAGCAAAATGGGATTTTGAAGGCTTTAAGTGCCAAGGGAGGTTCGGCCATGAATTGATTAGGATCGGCCATAGGTGGTGGGGTGAATGTGGTTTTCTTTTGGAGGAGAAGGAGTCGTAGGACGAGGGATAAGGGTTTAAAAAAGTTTTTTTAAGTATTTAAAGGAAATGTTTTGATTTTTTTAGACTTTGGAAAATAAAAGGGAGGTCTTTAAAGAGCTTAATAAAGATGATGAAGTTTTTGTGAAGTAAGAAATTAAAATGAAAAATGAGGAGGAAAAATGAGAGAATTGGTTTTATATAAAATACGTTAGTAAATTACCAAAATAGCCTTATGTACTTAACCTCCATTCCATAAGTACCATCTCATCATGTTTCCCTTCCACTTGTGTTTCATGCACATGTGCTTGTCTCCCCTTTTCTCTTGTTACCCCAACATGAATTTAATTCTCTAAGTATTTTATGTTTCCTAATGATTTGATATATCATGACTTATTTTTAAATTCTTAGGAAAATGTCACACCGTCTTATTATTTTCTCTTAAGTATATATATGTGCGTGTGTATTTCAAAACATATCCTAATTATTTTGTAAATGTATGTGAATATATTTAGTCTAGAGTTTACAATGTTTCCTATAACTTTTAGCCGATAAAAATTCAAAGCTTCGGATAACGAATTTCAGTCACATTTTTAATTTTTCTTTGAACTATATATTTTTGTAAACAAATTTAGAAAACTATTTCACCATCATTACTTATTATTATATAGAAGAGTTTTACTATAATTATAAAATCTATTATTTGAATATTTAAAATCAATTAATATTCTAAAATTATAGCGGTAAAATTCCGAGTCTCTATACTCTCCCCCTTAAAAGAATTTCGACCTCGAAATTTTTCCACAGCCCTAACCTAGAAATACTTAACACTACCCATCAGTCTATAAGATGACATAGATCATGCCCATGCAAAATCTAATTCAAACCCACTCACTCGATTACATAGCTTTACTTCTGAACTAGCATCTCTCACTTTATTCTCTAGCATGGACTCCGATCAGGCTTCTCAATTAGAAACCTCTGTTCTCCTTACATAACCATATACTATAATAGAAAGCTTTGGTTCTAGATTAAGAACCCTCACCAAGTGTTCACCATCAAAAATCAAGTGATTAATCCTTTTTGGAATGGTGTGAAACACCTCAAGTCATGTACTTGAATCTTGGATCGAGAATTATATGTAAAATGATCTACGTACAACTTATGTACTGATCTAAAGGTACTTACTACCCAAATACTTTCTACGCTTCCATAATATTTATGAAAACATTTCGTAACAATTCCAACTCTGATTCGGACATTTTTAAATGATACAACTTATTTGTCAAACCTTTTTTAAAAATCATTTTAACTTATTAACTTTATATAATTTTCTCCTACATCCTAGGAGCATATACCAAAACTTCTGATTTTAAACGTTATTTATCTATTTCATTTAGATGTAGGCCCATAATAACTTGGTTTTAAAACTTAGTCGACCAATCCAATTTCTCTACCCAATTGGTCTGGTAAGCAGCTAAGAAGAGTAGGATGTTGGCATACAAACCCCGTCCTAGAGTCTACTTTTTTTTTTGGAGACCTCTAAGGTAATGACATTTATTAGCCGGCCCAAAACATCAAATAATTTTCACTTCTAGATGTTAAAATCAAAAGACACATTTTAATAAAACCAAGTCTATTAAACCTTTTTATTAAACTAATTCAATTTCAAAACTTGGTTTATTCACCGATTCAAATTAATTATATTAATTTGAAAACTTAGGAGCAAAATACCTAGCTTTTAGTTCAATTTTTTTTGAAATGATACTTTATATTTAATCTTTAGAAAATTACATATAGTCCAAGTATGCAACGACCCATCTTTTTGGACATAGTTAACATTTGTTTATATCTTATTACATTAATATTCTGCAATTATCATCTTAATTCGTATTAACATAATATTTAATTACATTTGTTGCAATTTATTTCCACTTGATTTTCAATGGATTAAATACTAGATTTATAATTAAATCATTGTTATAACTTACCAATTCAACACATTTCAATGTTTATTGTTAATAACAAACAAAACAAATGAATGCGCATATTGATTTATTATAAAATATTAACCAATTCCAGATAACTACGTGCAAAATTTAACGTTTAAATACAACATTTGGTCTATTTACTCATTTACCATTTATAACTAAATTTCATATTTATAATCATTTCAATTAATTGCAATCGCATTAAGATAATTATCAATTGCTTTAAATTACCTTTACTAATATCACATTCTAGTTATTTTTCTTATTAATAAACCATAAATTTTAATTTCTTCCAATATTAGAAACCATCATCTTATTAAAATAAATACTTTTAATTACCGAAAATTACGGGTCGTTACACTCTTCCCCACTCAAAACGTTTCGTCCTCAAAAAGGGAGAGAAGGAAATAGGGAATTAATATATTTTATTCAAAGTATTCAATTGATAACAATTAATTTACATAGTTAAATAAATATATTAATAAATAAACAATTATATCTTCATATTTAATTTCAATAAAAGTTTGAAATACATTTCCACTTTCACAAAAAGTTCTAAGTCAAAAATTCACAAAAATTTCTAGCGGAGTCTCCTTTGTACGGAGAGGTCTGGGAAAAATAATATCAATAATAATAATATATATCACGTATTTCAAAATAATATATCCCAAACCATGGGAAAACAATTTAATATCGCTAGAAAACTGCAATAAGAAAATGTAGCTATTTGTCGGGCAAAAACGCTTATTTATGAATCAAAAACCAGCAGCTATCACTTCTATAAACCTATATTTCACTTATAAAATCCAACATAGCGAGAATTATGTATAAGAGAAATATCTAAGTTGTTTCAGTTTATAACAAAGAAATCAACACAACATAACAACAATCACTTTCAAACAAAACCATACAATCATCACATGCAATCATAGTAATTAACAATCCATCCATAGCTACCAAAACAAATGTTTTGTTCGGGTTCAGAAACCTTTAACCGTATAAAATGATAAATAGACTACTAAGTATACCATACACTCAACAGCTTTAGATAAAAATTAACCGATTTTTTATACATCCTAAACAATTCAAAGTATCACTTCCCAAACGTCCCATAAGCAAAAACAAACAATATTTCGAACATTATTTGCGTTTATTCTTATTACTTTCTTTTCACATCATTTACAATTCATTTCTTCTTCTTTCATACAATGATTATTCTCATTAGTTTACATTCATTATGTGACGCCCCACCTCTATACCCACGCTAGCCAAGAACATTACGGTGAATGCTGTCATCTAGCACGGAGAATAAGGCTGTTGAGAAGCGACCATCCGTGTAATTGCTTTGCACGAGCATTGATATGTCAGATAGTACAACAATCCGACATACCGACACAAAATCAAAGCTACTACACAGTGGCTATAATATCTTCGGAAACAAATACAGAAATAAACATAACATAAATCAGTCACAGATAATTCATATCACAAAGGCGGAACAAGATATGAATATTACACATAAAAGTGTACATCAGAGTAGTGGTCAGAAAGATCCACAATAACAAAAAATAATAGCAACATGTGATATACAAAAGAATACATCAATGAGTCAATATCTCAAGAGTATACAACAAAAACTACTAATCTAAGTAGTAAGCAAAAGGTCAGAGTAATGGATCCTTGGAGAGAAGTCAAGCAGAAGCACCTGCAACATCTCGGTCTGACCCGAGTATTATTTAATAAGAAAATAATAAACGGATCAGTCTAACTATAAATATCAGATGAAATGATATAGAGTAAGAGATATGACTAAATACATAATAATCACAATGCCAAGCTGTGATATATATAAGTAATTGAGAATCAACAAGAGATTAATCAATATCACCAAATCTACACAAGAATCAAAGGAAATGTCATACTCCTTATTTCGTTCACCAAACCATAAATATTGACGATTATATCAATGCCAATCACAAAAGTCAGTGACACGCAACTTCACCAATGCACAAATATTGATAAAACTTATCAATGGAAATCACGAAAATTGGTGAAGCACAAATTCTAGAAATCACCTCAAGAAATCTATAAATCACAAAAAGGGGGAAGGCCTATCGCAAATGGGAGCATAAAGCCCACCAACACGTGTATCACAAACGGAACGCTAATTCCATGGTTGCTAACCATCACAAATTGAGCCGAAGCTCCACAAACGGCCCGAAGACATTGGGTTGCTACCCCACCAAATTGAGTCGAAAATGCACAAAACGTTGTTTAGTCTCCCTCGTAGACAAAGAGACATCGCACATTGCTAGTCTAAATCACAAAGATGATCGTCATGATCAACAAGAAGTGTCGATTACAGTAAGCTAGTAAATATATGAGCTTAGCATCATGTCCTATAACCACTAGCTTAACTTAAATATTTACGAACAAATTGTAGATCTCCACTAGAAAATTGTCACAAGAGTTTCAATCGAACAAGTCCAAGAATTAACCAACAAAATGAACGCAAGCGTTTCATACCACTTGTTTTACTAAGTCGTTTAATTAGATTTCTCATACGAGTGAGGTAAAGGTTTGTATATACTAATAGATTGGAAAACGGTTTTATAAACGAATTTGGTATTAAAATAGTATTGAGATCGTTTGAGGAAAGAGTTTTGATATTTACTACTAGTATAGAAAACCATTATATTTTTAAAGTGACAAATCACAAAGAAGATTGTAAAAACAATCAATCACTAAAATTCACATGCGAGGACGTGAATCAAATCCAAAGAAATCGATATTAAATCCATCGAAATGGATATTCAAAAATCCCTAAAAAGGAGTCATCAAAGTCATAATAAATGATAGCAACAAATAGGATCATCACGAATTGATTTAAATTGGAATTCTCAAGCAAATAGGCAAATAGGCAAAATAGTGCTGATTCAGACGTCTGAAATCAAGGATTCAGACGTCTGAATCTGGAAAATAAATATTTTCTAAAGACAGAATTTAGACTTCTGAATCTGTGGATCCAGACGTCTGAAATAGGCACTTTTTAGCCTATTTCCTTTCTGGTTCCTAAAGAACCAATTCAGACGTCTGAAACCATATATTCAGACGTCTGAATCTGGGAATAGAAATCTTCCCAGAACAATATTCAGACGTCTGAATATTACGTTTCAGACGTCTGAATGAAGGGTTCAGGGCATTCCCTGAACCTAGGCCAAAAATGGCCAAACGAATATCAGAAACGATCGAACGAGCAAATGGCGATGACTAAGGAATTACGTCAAACGACAACCCAGCCTAAACGGCTCTTCGATACGCCTCAAATATCAATGTTCAAATATCCATAATAGGATTTTCATAAATTGGACCAAAACACCAAAATTTGGAATATACACGAAATCAATCGAAACCAAAATCAATTGCACATGAATAAACGTTAGGAATTCATACCTAATAATCGAAGATAATTATAGCCAAAGATGTGAGATAAAAATCTCACCTTTTTACAAAATCAAACAAGAAGAAGCTTGAAAGCAAATGGAGAACCTCTCTTCAACACAACCCAAATGAGCTTGAATCTATGCCCAAAACAAGAACATTCCCAAAATTAGGTTTAAGAATTTCTGAAATTGGTAAGAGAATAAGTTGGAGAAGAAGAAGAGAATGCTTACCAATGGGTTCTCTTGAATTTGGAGCTAGGAATTTGAGGTTGCAAGAGGAACTAGGGTTTTGGAGTTTTAATTTCCAATCTCTCCCACCATTATTGCCTTAGAACTGAAAAGAGGAAGAAAATGTGGGTGAATGGGGAAGAGTGGCTCAGATTTGAGTATAAGTTAAACATAGGGCTGAGCCCAAACCCAAACCCAAAGTGAAAAGGTAGCAAAAATCAACTCTCTCCAAACATATCGAAGCTTATACTCAAAAAGGTCGCAAACGGCATTTTAAACTCAATGGGAGTGGTCCCGAGTCCTAATTCGACCGTACGCAAAAAGTAGCTTTTCGGACTAAATTCCGAGTATCGATAAAATATTTAAATAAAATATTTAAATATAAAATTTTCAAATATGCGGGTTGTTACAGACTCCCCTCCTTAAAGAAATTGCATCCTCGCAATATTTAAAAAGAAGATATATAGTAACAACCATAAAAGCATATTCAACACAAAAGAAATTTGAAATAAAAGGTTCACCTCAAAGAGCACGAGATAGCAAGTCCGGATGTGTTCGCTCGATGAACTCTTTAGATTCCCAAGAACAATCCTTAGGATTTGAAGACCATTGGACTTTAACAAGCGGGACATCTTTATTCCGAAGTTGTTTGACCTCCGAAGCAACAATTCGAATAGGATGCTGCTCATAAGTTAAATTAGGTGAAACTTCAATCTCTTCCACAACACCGGGCTCAAGAATAGAATCGGAATCTTGAAGACATTTCCGAAGTTGAGAAACGTGAAACACGTCATGGATAGCAGAAAATTGAGCCGGTAATAAAAGGCGGTAATCCATGGAACCAATACGTTCAGTGATAGAAAATGGCCCAATATATCGAGGCGCCAATTTTCCCGATCGACTGAAACGTACAACACCCTTCATTGGTGAAACACGAATAAAAACAGAATCTCCAACAGAAAATTCTAATTTCCTTCTTCGATTATCGGCATAGGATTTTTGTCTACTTTGGGCTTCTTTCATCCTATGACGAATAAGATCAATCTTTTCTGTGGAATCACGAATAAAATCTGGACCTAAAACCAGCTTCTCACCGGTCTCAAGCCAACAAGAAGGAGATCGGCATAGCCTTCCATAGAGTGCCTCGAAAGGTGCCATACCAATACTAGATTGGAAGCTATTATTATAGGAGAATTCAACAAGGGAAATATGATCTTCCCAACTTCCCCCAAAATCAAGCACACAAGCACGAAGAAGATCTTCAAGTGTTTGATTCACACGCTTGGTTTGTCCATCGGACCGAGGATGATAAGCGGTGCTAAAATTGAGCTTCGTTCCCAAAGCTTTTTGAAGACTCTTCCAAAACTCACTAGTAAACAATGGATCACGATCACTAACAATAGAAGTAGGAACTCCATGCAATTTAACAATCTCTTTGATAAAGAGCTTGGCCAGAAGAGGAACTGTTCGATTAGATCGAACGGGAATAAAATGGGCGGATTTAGTAAGTCTATCAACGATCACCCATAAGCTATCATGACCCGAACGAGAACGGGGAAGGCCATCTATAAAATCCATGGAAATTTGGTCCCACTTCCAAATTGGAATTTCTAAAGGTTGCAATAACCCACCGGGCCTTTGATGTTCGGCATTAACGAGTTGGCAAGTCATGCAACGCTTAACGGAGTTAGCGATGTCAAGTTTCATTCCCTCCCAATAATAAAGCTGCTTCATAGCCGCGTACATTTTACTACTACCGGGATGAATGGTAAATTTTGAATGATGAGAATCTTCTAAAATATCTTTACGAAGATCACTATTATTTGGCACAATAAGTCTACCAAATCTCCGAATGCCGCCATGAGAATCGATATCAAAGTCTTTCAAACCTTCAACATCAATTTTATCCTTAATATTTTGGCTAAGAAGAGCTAATTCGGGATCTAGCCTTTGAGCTTCAAGAATGCGGTCTAAAAGAGAAGGACGAGCCTCAAGGCTACATAAAACAAGAGATGAACATAAATCGGGAACACGGTCTCGAATTTCGCAAGAGGATAAAATCTCGAGATCGTTCCATTCGGATATCATCATCAAAATAACCGCTTGTTGCTTGCGACTAAGTGCATCGGCAACACGATTTTCCTTTCCGGGAGTATAAAGGATGTCGAGATCATACGGTGCAAGAAATTCGAGCCAACGCTGTTGACGCAAATTAAGTTCCTTCTGAGAGAACAAATACTTCAAAGACTTATGATCGGCATAAAGAACAAATTTCTCTCCTAGGAGATAATGACGCCAAATCCGAAGAATGAAAACAATAGCCGCGAGCTCTAAATCATGAATGGCATATCTAGTCTCGGCTGGCTTCAATTGCCTAGAAGCATAAGCAATAACACGTTCTTTTTGCATAAGAACGGCACCCAAACCAACGCGACTAGCATCGGTATAAACAATAAAATCTTGGTTTCCCTCGGGAATCAGAAGAATAGGAGCATCAGAAAGGAGTTCTTTTAATTTCTGAAAAGAAGCTTCACATTTGTCCGACCAAATGTATTTAACACCTTTCTTCGTCCAGCTAGTGAGAGGCACGACAATCTTAGAAAATTCTTTGATAAAACGACGGTAATAGCTCGCCAATCCGAGAAAACTTTGAATCTTTGTCACACTCTCCGGTATCTTCCAATTTTGAATCGCTTCAATCTTTGAAGGATCCACGGAAATTCCGGATTCGGAAATAATATGACCAAGAAACTTCACACGAGATTGCCAAAAGTGGCATTTAGAAAATTTTGCCTTTAAACGATTACTCCGAAGAGTTTCCAACACAATCCGAAGATGCTTCTCATGCTCCTCCTCGGTTTTAGAATACACAAGAATATCATCGATAAAGATGAGAACAAACCGGTCGAGGAAGTCTTTGAAAACTCTATTCATAAGGTCAACGAAATAAGCCGGAGCATTCGTTAGACCAAATGTGTAACGACCCGACTTCCTATCTCCAGAAAGTCGCATCATTAAGAAGAAAGAAAAGGATAGAAAAGAGAAAAAAAGAAAAGAAAGAAACAGACAACATCAGAATCTCACAGCGGAACGAATAAATTATATTAATCAAATAAAATATTACATAGTATCATATACATCAGAGTTATACAGCTCAAACTACACAAACTAGACAGTTGTAACATCTGTCTAATACAATACAAGAACAATAACACACAGCGGAAACTCTAACTGTATATCTACACGCTGAAGCCTCCTGCTCCAAAGCTCCTCCAGAATTCGTCAAGAGACAACCTGAATCACTTGACTACTCATACATAATATGAGTACCCAATGGTTTAATAAAACAGAAAATAAACACTCGGGTAAGACAGGGGTCTGGTGTGAGTAAACGGTTTAAGATTGCTTAACTTTAGAAAATCCCTTTTGAAAAGAAAAGGTATCACGTAAGACTTCCCACACATAAACATGGAAAAGTTTTTACCTTACGCTAACCAAAACATTTGATAGGAAATCCAGTGATATTATAATAGTGTCTAGGGTTTTCAAATAAATAAGAAATAGCCGAAATTGTTACATGATTAAATTCCAGCTACTAGCCACAAAAGTGGGTAATACAATCAAAACCGTAGGGTCTCGTAGGGAAAATGGGTTTCCATCAATGGCAAGGCTACTGGGGTACCGCCCGTCACAGTACGTGGCCTAGATCACTGTTCCGAGGATTACTCCCTTCATCCCCTGCAACACAAAGCCGGACCCGTTCCTTACTGAACAGTTCCAAATAAGACAACCCCGACGATTGTCATGATCAACCGTCCACACAGCAGAAATATAATGGGACCTCTAGACAGGGGTAAATCTTACTCTCCAGTGGGTGCGACCCACGAAGCTTTGCTGCACCTCCCCTGTTTTAGCTATTCCTGGTTGATGAGGCTTGAGGCTGCGATTACATTATAGGGCATATCACTTAGAATGCTCATCGTCCACCTGACGATGTGCTGAAAGCATTCAATCCATACAAGTTCGTTCCGGGTTCGAACGAAACCGAAGGCACTGTCTCGTTGCACTCATTTTGGAATCACCCTCAGAGTCAACGACCATAGCCCTTGCACTCTAAATTACCATCTCGAACCTATAAGCACTATTCCGTCAAACTCATTACGGAATCACCCACAGAGTTATACTGACGTATAGCTCTTACACCTCGAGTCTTCACTTGCTCCACTTGGATTAACGACTTATCATTTAATTAGAATCAATGTGGTTTTTGGAATTCCAAATATGGATACTCGATCCCGGTCTCACCGAAACCAAACGCCATTTTAATGTCCAAGTTGTACTTAAGGGTTTAAACAATTAACTTATATTCAGGATGATATAATCAGATAGATGAATCACATTATCACAACAGATAATTCATATCAAATATTTATCTCACAAAGCAGCATATCACATATCTCATAGGCATCCAAATCATCCAATATCAACCAATCACCCAATATCAATCATCCAATAGATATTAACCAATTCAGATATTCCAAAACAATCATACACAATAGGCATTTATTAATTCCTTTATAATTAATCTAATCATCTTAAATCAAATTAATTACTTGAGCATTAAACAACTAATCATGCTTAACCAATCATTAATTAATTACAATTAATTAATTAATCATTCTTTAATTACATTCGTAATCCAATTAATTAATCTTCAATTGCAGATTAATTATCTTTTAATTATATTTTTAGTTAATCACCTAGATTAATTATTCTTTAATTACACTATGTAATTAACCCTTAAATTAATTACACAGATTAATTTATCTTTAATCATTAATCTTAATTAATTCTAACTAACTAATTAACAATAATTAATTACATAAATCTTTAATTAATTATATTAATTAATAATTACTTCTTTCTCACTTCATTGATTAACTATCTTAGAATTAATCACATTTATTAATTAATTAAACAATTAATCATCCATCATTATATTAATGAACTCTAATTACTTTATTAATCAATTATTACATTTATTAATTAATTATGAAATTAATTACAATTATTAATCAAACCCGATTAAATCAAAGTTAGTAATTAACTTCTTTAATTACTTCACTAATTAAATCATCTCCTTGATTAATTACTTTAATCAATTCTTTAATTACACTGAGTAATTATCCTTAATTACTTTCTTCAATTAATTATCCTTTAATTACTATTCATTTAGTAATTTCCTTAATTAATTACACTTAGTAATTATTTATTAATTACTTCACTAAGTAATTACACATCTTTAATTACATTAAGTAATTATACTTAATCCCATAATTAAGTAATTCTTTTAATTAATTAAACTTAATTAATTAACTAAATTTAACTATACTTAACTTAATTAATCACACTTAGTAATTAACTTTAATTACTTCATTAAGAAAGTATGCTTAAATAATTCTTCTTAATTATTAAGTAATTTACTTCTTATTTACTTATTAACTAATTATTTCTTAATTAATTAAAATTGATTAATTAATTTTTAATTAAGTAATTAATTTCACCTAATTAATTACACAAACAAATTTACCTTAATTTAATCACTTATATTAACTAATTTAAGTTAATTAAGTAATTTACTTTAATTACCTTTTTAATTAAAAACTTGATAAATATAAACCATACTTTCATTAACCTTTATCAATCATTTTAAAATTAAATATTTAAATTCAAAAGCTTTTAAATTATTTTACACTAAAATGTCATCATTTAATTTAACATTATTAACTACCCTACCTTAATCACCTTTAAATTACTTCAAATACAATTTTAAAATCCAAACTTTTTAAAACTAAAATTCCTTTTTAAAGTCAAACATTTATTCCTAATAAAACTAATTTAAACACTTTGTTTAAATATCAATTTGCTTCCAAGTTGAAACTTCATTTCATAAAGTATAAACCTGATTAACATTAAACTATAAAACAACAAACTATTTTAAAAACAAATTTAACTTAACTGGTTAAAACACAAGGTTTTAAATTAAACATTTCAAACATATTTAACTGCTTAACTTTGTTCAAAATCTTAATTTGCTTTGAATTTCTAAAATACAGTTTGCAGTTAAAAAAAAAAATATACAGGAACAAAATCTTGGAATCTTAAACTCTCAAGACCCAACCCACGCGACCTCCCTCCTATAACTTCGAGTCACACACTATTAGAGCACGAGACCATACTCGAGCCAAAACAACAAACCCATGGTTAAATCTCTTCTTCCACAGATCAAACCCAGATGCACGCTTTCGGTCTCGTGCACGTGCACGCTGGTCACAGTCGGCGACGATCAACTCAGGCGAACTCCGCAAGTCACTCTTAACCCCCTCTGACCATCTCATCCCCGGAATTGATGAAAACACCACGGATTCGAAAAAAGGCAACATCAACGCTACCTGGAAGAAAACTCGAACCTAAATTTGTTGCCAACGACGATCTCCAACGCCGGAGTGCCTGCAAATCCATCCACACACGTGCCTCACTCCATGTAAACCTTTCCCCCTCACGCGATTCGCCCTAAGTCAACGACAACGACGAATTCCCCACGATTCCGACCCCTAACAGAAACAACAACTAAACCCTACAACTACCTTCACGGCCACCACGGTCATCATTGACCTCCATCACTATTTTTCCCAAATGACCCGTCACCGTGACCACCTCCATGCCAAAGCTCACCACCCCCTTCGACGCAGATCAACAGTAAATGACCAAAAACCCAAATCAAGTAATTTCCCAATTTCTCTTCCAATACTAATTTAAAAATTACAAACTTTATCTTAAAATTCATGATTTTTAACTTCAATTCAGGTTATATAATTCGAAATTTAAATGGTTGAGATTGATTTTTATTAAGTTTTTACTTTCCACTGTAAATCAAACTTTGCAATATATTTGTTCAATATAAATTTTTATATTTATTTTTAATAACAAGATTATAGTGTTAAAATCAAATTCTCTTCAATGATCAATGTTTATTAGTGATCCACTTAGAAGATAGGAATTTTTTTTTTATAAAAACTAGAATATGAACCAAACAGAGTTTAAATTTCTGCATTTCTACAGGCATTCACAGTCTCTTCCATATGTATACATTTGTATTCATCTTCAAATCCAACATGCAAGCATTGATTTCATATATAGTATATCAATCATTTCACAGAACAACAAATAAAGGTTTTAAAACTATTTTTAAAAAGTAATTTACTCACCAGAATTTTGAAGCAGAGAAGCTTTTTGTATTACTGCATTTGTATTTTCCTGGAATTTGAATTACTGCATTTAACTTGCTGTTGATTTAATCTCCAAATTGAATTTTTCTTTTGCATGATTTCCAGTGGAGCTTGAAGCCATTTTCCAGGTTGAATACTTGGATCTGGGTTAGTAAGCTTCAGATTTTCTTTTCCTTTCATTAGTTACAGATTTGAATTCTGTTTTCTGCTTTCTGGTTTCAGCTTGAATGATTTTGCATTGGATTTTTTTTTTTTTTTGGTTGAAGAAAATTTACAGAATGATCTTACTGAGGAAACAAGAACTGATCTTTTACTTTCTAAACTTTAATTAAAACAAAACTTTCTTTTAAAAGATAGATTGCCACTTGTTTAATGAATACACCCACATATTTACAAATGTCAAACCCCTTGTTAATTTGTATACAAGTGTATTTCATAATTTCTTGTAATGCCATGTGTTTAAAGATTGCATTATTTACTTGTTTATAAATTAAACCTTAATTACTATATTAATCTAATACTTATGTTTAATATATAAACTATGGAATTGTATTTATATCTTCATGTTTAATTTAAAATTATTTACAAATACATTCTCTAAGGGCAAGTTTAAAAGAAAGAAAGTGAACATTTAGTTAAATTTTATTTTAAAGGTTTAATCATAAATTTCTATAGCTAACATTATATCAAGAATCTAAATTTGTTTTCAAATATCAATTTAAAGGAAAACAAATTAAATCTTTATAATAATGTACTACATTTCAAGCCATTATTCATTGAATAAAAATAGTTTTTTCCTCTAAGTGTTTTATAAATAAAATTTAATTTATTTTACTTTTGAAAGCATTTTTTATTAAACCAAATCAAAACTTCCAAATCACTATAAAAACTTATGTATATTATAAGTTTAAAAACATATTTTCTGTTTAAGTTTAATCCATTATTTCCTATTTACAGTAAATATATACAAACATAAATATTCATTATAAATAGAACATCTTAAGTATTTACTTCATAAATTATTGGAATTTTAAAACAGAACTTCAAATCACAATATATAAACATATATATTATAATTTGAAAATATTTTTGTTAAATTTAAATTGAACCAATTCCCTATTTACAAGGTATACATATATATATTACAAATGGAATATTTTTATTATCTTTAAAAGATCAATTATTATTAATTACACACATATATTATTATTATAATTTGAAAAGAATAAACATTCAAATTAAATTATCATTGAATTTTTGAAAAGATAACATTTGTTATATTAGATTAATTATTATTTTTGAATATACAATATTTGGTTAATTTAGATTTTAGATCAATATTACATATTTTAAAATGAATTATAAATGGAAATTATTAAATAAGTATTGCCCAAAATTCCGGGACATCACATTCCTCCCCCTTTAAAAGAATTTCGTCCCCGAAATTAAAAGCAAAGATAATTTAATAATTCCATACATATTTTAATTTTAAAATAGCAACATATGCTATCAACCATACACTAGAAACCATAACTCCAATTCAAACAATCAATTCTAATTATCTAAACAAATTCTGGACAGAATTTCCTAGAGTTTCCCAGGTACAAACACCGGGTTACTCACCCTACAGAATTCAAACTAGCAGCTCTACTTAGATCTAGAACTCCTATATCTAGATCTATAATCTAAACAGGATACCGGATCACAGACAATCCGATTAACTTCCAAATCTCCATGATCTACTGGTTCTAAACCAGTGATAGCTCAAACACTTATCCTTAAGAGAATTCAGAAAGATTTCCCAACATTCTCGAGCTAGCTTCCCATCTTACCCAATCTCAAAGCTCTTATGATCGGAGAAAACTTATCCAAAATTAAATCTCCGTCTGCGAATTCCGAATCTCTTCGTCTCTTGACCACAACCTCTGTTGATCCTGGACTGCCCTCAACCATCCTGATCAACCAAACTTCATAGATGCTTCCCAAATCAAAGCTGGATCAAGAATGAGATGACCTCCTGATTCCATTCAACAAGATGATTTTCTCAAAATCCATCGAAATTCAAACACCAATCTATTATACAAGCAACAAGAACTTCAAACTTGTTTCTCTTATCCGAAAAATAGAACTGATGCTCCTGACATCTAAGCCTTCAGATCCCGAAAGAACTTCTTAAAGAAAACCTTAAATCCAAGAAAACACAAATCCTTCGATGAATTCGAGTTGCTTCTATTCTAGAATAGCTGCCACCATGCTTCTGCTGCACAACTCTGATCCGAAGATGATGAGAACGCTTTTGATGAACACAAGCATAAACTTGACAACTCACTAAGAAACATTGTCCATCAAATCTTATAAAAGCTTAACGACCTATCTTCTTTGGTCACAAATACTGCAATAGAAATCCATTCAGAAAATTAGATCCAATCAATCTTGATTGCTCACAAAATCCTTTCGCCCGGAGTCTTCTCTCTAATAGGCCAAACCCCTAGAAAATCCAAGAACCAGATTCAAAACAGAACTCCATCTCCCGATGCGGACACATTCCTTTGACTTCCTCGAAAATATTCAGAAAGTCTCATACTACTTCGATAGCTCCAACATCTTCAAAGATGTCTCCAACTAAAGCAAAGATTACTAAAAGAACTTCCGAACCATCGCAAGTCACTTTTGCGATAACATTGCCCAGCTCGGATTCCAAAGAAACTATGCTCTCTTACATAACAGAACAGCTTAAGCCCTTCAAAAGAAGAAACTAACGGTCCACCTCAACCACGAACACCTCACCCAGCCGAGCTTCCAGAGAAAAAAGGAACAAGCCTTCACCATTTGCCCGATCTACTGACAGAAGAATCTCAAAGACTTCTGAACCATCGTAGAAACGGACCACACAACTGTTTCAAACTCCACCTCTAGGATACTGTTGAGCTAATAGATCTTCCTGACAGCACATTCAACCCTTCCAAACTGCTACTGCTGCCAAAGACATTCCTATCCAAAGACTCCTTCCTATGGTTGCCAAATACCATTACTTGCTTCAGCTCTTCCTACTGATCCAAACTCTAGAGAATCCGCTTGCACGAGCGCAATCCAAATTTATACTCCAAAAATAAACTCTGAACATTTAAAAGATTTCCTTCAGAGATCGGTGAAATCCATACACCAAGCTGCAAAGCTCACTTGAGACGGTATTAGGTGTACAGTCTCGATAAATACACTTCCAACCAATGGTAGTAGTCGTGCTACACACACCATCAACTTATCTACCTTTATAACTTATATTGGAATACCTGTACGGGCAACCCAATAGATAGGTAGAATACACACACACACACACACACACACACACACACATATATATATATACACATATTAAAATACAAATACGCTCTCTCAAAAAAGACACCACTCTAGAGCCTAGGTACTCGCTCAACCTAGCGCTCTGATACCAACTGTAACGACCCGACTTCCTATCTTCCGAAAGTCGCATCATTAAGAAGAAAGAAAGGGATAGAAAAGAGAAAAAGAAAGAAAAGAAAGAAACAGACAACATCAGAATCTCACAGCGGAACGAATAAATTATATTAATCAAATAAAATATTACATAGTATCATATACATCAGAGTTATACAGCTCAAACTACACAAACTAGACAGTTGTAACACCTGTCTAATACAATACAAGAACAATAACACACAGCGGAAACTCTAACTGTATATCTACACGCTGAAGCCTCCTGCTCCAAAGCTCCTCCAGAATTCGTCAAGAGACAACCTGAATCACTTGACTACTCATACATAATATGAGTACCCAAGGGTTTAATAAAACAGAAAATAAACACTCGGGTAAAATAGGGGTCTGGTGTGAGTAAACGGTTTAAGATTGCTTAACTTTAGAAAATCCTTTTGAAAAGAAAAGGTATCACGTAAGACTTCCCACACATAAACATGGAAAAGTTTTTACCTTACGCTAACAAAAACATTTGATAGGAAATCCAGTGATATTATAATAGTGTCTAGGGTTTTCAAATAAATAAGAAATAGCCGAAATTGTTACATGATTAAATTCCAGCTACTAGCCACAAAAGTGGGTAATACAATCAAAACCGTAGGGTCTCGTAGGGAAAATGGGTTTCCATCAATGGCAGGGCTACTGGGGTACCGCCCGTCACAGTACGTGGCCTAGATCACCGTACCGAGGATTACTCCCTTCATCCCCTGCAACACAAAGCCGGACCCGTTCCTTACTGAACAATTCCAAATAAGA
Source organism: Allium cepa (assembly GCA_030765085.1). Classification (NCBI taxonomy): domain Eukaryota; kingdom Viridiplantae; phylum Streptophyta; class Magnoliopsida; order Asparagales; family Amaryllidaceae; genus Allium; species Allium cepa. The sequence continues at coordinate 746,379,149 of CM060931.1, read as the reverse complement.
CAACCCCGACGATTGTCATGATCAACCGTCCACACAGACGAAATATAATGGGACCTCTAGACAGGGGTAAATCTTACTCTCCAGTTGGTGCGACCCACGAAGCTTTGCTGCACCTCCCCTGTTTTAGACATTCCTTGTTGATGAGGCTTGAGGCTGCGATTACCATATAGAACATATCACTTAGAATGCTCATCGTCCACCTGACGATGTGCTGAAAGCATTCAATCCATACAAGTTCGTTCTGGGTTCGAACGAAACTGAAGGCACTATCTCGTTGCACTCATTTTGGAATCACCCTCAGAGTCAACGACCATAGCCCTTGCACTCTAAATTACCATCTTGAACCTATAAGCACTATTCCGTCAAACTCATTACGGAATCACCCACAGAGTTATACTGACGTATAGCTCTTACACCTCGAGTCTTCACTTGCTCCACTTGGATTAACGACCTATCGTTTAATTGGAATCGATGTGGTTTTCAGAATTCCAAATATGGAAACCCGATCCCGGTCTCACCGAAACCAAACGCCATTTTAATGTCCAAGTTGTACTTAAGGGTTTAAACAATTAACTTATATTCAGGATGATATAATCAGATAGATGAATCACATTATCACAACAGATAATTCATATCAAATATTTATCTCACAAAGCAGCATATCACATATCTCATAGGCATCCAAATCATCCAATATCAACCAATCACCCAATATCAATCATCCAATAGATATTAACTAATTCATATATTCCAAAACAATCATACACAATAGGCATTTATTAATTCCTTTATAATTAATCTAATCATCTTAAATCAAATTAATTACTTGAGAATTAAACAACTAATCATGCTTAACCAATCATTAATTAATTACAATTAATTAATTAATCGTTCTTTAATTACATTCGTAATCCAATTAATTAATCTTCAATTGCAGATTAATTATCTTTTAATTATATTTTTAGTTAATCACCTAGATTAATTATTCTTTAATTACACTATGTAATTAACCCTTAAATTCATTACACAGATTAATTTATCTTTAATCATTAATCTTAATTAATTCTAATTAATTAATTAATAATAATTAATTACATAAATCTTTAATTAATTATATTAATTAATAATTACTTCTTTCTCACTTCATTGATTAACTATCTTAGAATTAATCACATTTATTAATTAATTAAACAATTAATCATCCACTATTATATTAATGAACTCTAATTACTTTATTAATCAATTATTACATTTATTAATTAATTATGAAATTAATTACAATTATTAATCAATCCCGATTAAATCAAAGTCAGTAATTAACTTCTTTAATTACTTCACTAATTAAATCATCTCCTTGATTAATTACGTTAATCAATTCTTTAATTACACTGAGTAATTATCCTTAATTACTTTCCTCAAGTAATTATCCTTTAATTACTATTCATTTAGTAATTTCCTTAATTAATTACACTTAGTAATGATTTATTAATTACTTCACTAAGTAATTACACATCTTTAATTACATTAAGTAATTATACTTAATCCCATAATTAAGTAATTCTTTTAATTAATTAAACTTAATTAATTAACTAAATTTAACTATACTTAACTTAATTAATCACACTTAGTAATTAACTTTAATTATTTCATTAAGAAAGTATGCTTAAATAATTCTTCTTAATTATTAAGTAATTTACTTCTTATTTACTTATTAACTAATTATTTCTTAATTAATTAAACTTGATTAATTAATTTTTAATTAAGTAATTAATTTCACCTAATTAATTACACAAACAAATTTACCTTAATTTAATCACTTATATTAACTAATTTAAGTTAATTAAGTAATTTACTTTAATTACCTTTTTAATCAAAAACTTGATAAATATAAACCATACTTTCATTAACCTTTATCAATCATTTTAAAATTAAATATTTAAATTCAAAAGCTTTTAAGTTGTTTTACACTAAAACGTCATCATTTAATTTAACATTATTAACTACCCTACCTTAATCACCTTTAAATTACTTCAAATACAATTTTAAAATCCAAACTTTTTAAAACTAAAATTCCTTTTTAAAGTCAAACATTTATTCCTAATAAAACTAATTTAAACACTTTGTTTAAATATCAATTTGCTTCCAAGTTGAAACTTCATTTCATAAAGTATAAACATGATTAATATTAAACTATAAAACAACAAACTATTTTAAAAACAAATTTAACTTAACTGGTTAAAACATAAGGTTTTAAATTAAACATTTCAAACATATTTAACTGCTTAACTTTGTTCAAAATCTTAATTTGCTTTGAATTTCTAAAATACAGTTTGCAGTTAAAAAAAAAAAATATACAGGAACAAAATCCTGGAATCTCAAACTCTCAAGACCCAACCCACGCGACCTCCCTCCTATAACTTCGAGTCACACAATATTAGAGCACGAGACCATACTCGAGCCAAAACAACAAACCCATGGTTAAATCTCTTCTTCCACAAATCAAACCCAGATGCACTCTTTCGGTCTCGTGCACGTGTACGCTGGTCACAGTCGGCGACGATCAACTCAGGCGAACTCCACATGTCACTCTTAACCCCCTCTGACCATCTCGTCCCCGGAATTGATGAAAACACCACGGATTCGAAAAAAGGCAACATCAACGCTACCTGGAAGAAAACTCGAACCTAAAATTTGTTGCCAATGACGATCTCCAACGCTGGAGTGCCTGCAAATCCATCCACACATGCGCCTCACTCCATGTTAACCTTTCCCCCTCACGCGATTCGCCCTAAGTCAACGACAACGACGAATTCCCCACGATTCCGACCCCTAACAGAAACAACAACTAAACCCTACAAACTACCTTCACGGCCACCACGGTCATCATTGACCTCCATCACTATTTTTCACAAATCACCCATCACCGTGACCTCCTCCATGCCAAAGCACACCACCCCCTTCGACGCAGATCAACAGTAAATGACCAAAAACCCAAATCAAGTAATTTCCCAATTTCTCTTCCAATACTAATTTAAAAATTACAAACTTTATCTTAAAATTCATGATTTTTAACTTCAATTCAGGTTATATAATTCAAAATTTAAATTGTTGAGATTGATTTTTATTAAGTTTTTACTTTCCACTGTAAATCAAACTTTGCAATATATTTGTTCAATATAAATTTTTATATTTATTTTTAATAACAAGATTATAGTGTTAAAATCAAATTCTCTTCAATGATCAATGTTTATTAGTGATCCACTTAGAAGATAGGATTTTTTTTTATGAAAACTAGAATATGAACCAAACAGAGTTTAAATTTCTGCATTTCTACAGGCATTCACGGTCTCTTCCATATGTATACATTTGTATTCATCTTCAAATCCAACATGCAAGCATTGATTTCATATATAGTATATCAATCATTTCACATAACAACAAATAAAGGTTTTAAAACTGTTTTTAAAAAGTAATTTACTCACCAGAATTTTGAAGCAGAGAAGCTTTTTGTATTACTGCATTTGTATTTTCCTGGAATTTGAATTACTGCATTTTAACTTGCTGTTGATTTAATCTCCAAATTGAAATTTTCTTTTGCATGATTTCCAGTGGAGCTTGAAGCCATTTTCCAGGTTGAATACTTGGATCTGGGTTAGTAAGCTTCAGATTTTCTTTTCCTTTCATTAGTTACAGATTTGAATTCTGTTTTCTGCTTTCTGGTTTCAGCTTGAATGATTTTGCATTGGATTCTTTTTTTTTCTTTTTTTTGGTTGAAGAAAATTTACAGAATGATCTTACTGAGGAAACAAGAACTGATCTTTTACTTTCTAAACTTTAATTAAAACAAAACTTTCTTTTAAAAGATAGATTGCCACTTGTTTAATGAATACACCCACATATTTACAAATGTCAAACCCCTTGTTAATTTGTATACAAGTGTATTTCATAATTTCTTGTAATGCCATGTGTTTAAAGATTGCATTATTTACTTGTTTATAAATTAAACCTTAATTACTATATTAATCTAATACTTATGTTTAATATATAAACTATGGAATTGTATTTATATCTTCATGTTAAATTTAAAATTATTTACAAATACATTCTCTAAGGGCAAGTTTAAAAGAAAGAAAGTGAACATTTAGTTAAATTTTATTTTAAAGGTTTAATCATAAATTTCTATAGCTAACATTATATCAAGAATCTAAATTTGTTTTCAAAAATCAATTTAAAGGAAAACAAATTAAATCTTTATAATAATGTACTACATTTCAAGCCATTATTCATTGAATAAAAATAGATTTTTCCTCTAAGTGTTTTATAAATAAAATTAAATTTTATTTTACTTTTGAAAACATTTTTTATTAAACCAAATCAAAACTTCCAAATCACTATAAAAACTTATGTATATTATAAATTTAAAAACATATTTTCTGTTTAAGTTTAATCCATTATTTCCTATTTACAGTAAATATATACAAACATAAATATTCATTATAAATAGAACGTCTTAAGTATTTACTTCATAAATTATTGGAATTTTAAAACAGTACTTCAAATCACAATATATAAACATATATATTATAATTTGAAAATATTTTTGTTAAATTTGAATTGAACCAATTCCCTATTTACAAGGTATACATATAAATATTACAAATGGAATATTTTTATTATCTTTAAAAGATCAATTATTATTAATTACACACATATATTATTATTATAATTTGAAAAGAATAAACATTCAAATTAAATTATCATTGAATTTTTGAAAAGATAACATTTGTTATATTAGATTAATTATTAGTTTTGAATATATAATATTTGGTTAATTTAGATTTTAGATCAATATTACATATTTTAAAATGAATTATAAATGGAAATTATTAAATAAGCATTGCCCGAAATTTTGGGACATCACAAAATGGCATAACAAGCCATTCATAAGATCCATAACGAGTACGGAATGATGTCAAAGGAATACTATCCTCTACAATACGAAGCTGATGAAATCCAGTAGCTAAGTCTAATTGTGAAAAGACTCTAGCACCACTAAGTTGATCGAATAGATCATCAATCCGAGGTAAAGGATATTTATTTTTGATAGTAAGATCATTAAGCTTGCGGTAGTCAACGCAAAGCCTAAGTGTTCCATCGGATTTCTTCACAAAAATAGCTGAAGCTCCCCAAGGCGAGGAACTAGAGCGAATAAATTGCTTCGTCTCCAATTCGGATAATTGTTTACGCATCTCCTCGTTTTCTTTATTGGACATACGATAAGGAGGGCGAGTGATAGGTCGAGCTCCAGGAATGAGATTAATTCTGAACTCAATTGCTCGCTTAGGTGGCAATCCTAAAACGGGCTCGAATATGTCGGAAAATTCACGAACGACATGAATAAGAGAAATAATATCATCCACATCATCATCATCGTCATCACGAGGATTTAAAGAATATAAAGATGCAACCAAGCTGGAATCTGAATCTTTAAGATTAATAGAAATCTGCTTAACAGATTGAGGATGTCGAAGATGAATAGTCCGCTCAGGACATAGGATATGAGCTTCATAACGGTTAAGCCAATCCATTCCCAAAATCATTCCAAAGCCTAAATAACGCATGACATGCAAATCGGCTCGGAAAGAAAAATCACACAAAATAATCTCGACATCATTTGTAACGACCCTAGATTTTAATTTAATTTAAATTGATAATTAAATGAAATTTTGAATAAAAATTTATAAAATTAATTATAAAGGGCAGCGAGTTTCCCCGATTCAAATAGAAATTTTATTAAGTCGTATGAATTTGTAAATTTGTATATATGTGAATATATATGTATATATTGGATTTTAAATAAATTCTTAATAAATGATTTTTGAAAAATAAATAATATACTTTAGACATAAGTATAGAAAATAAATAAATAAATTGATTTAAATTTTTATTCAATACTTGAAATTGAAATTTGAGTTATATAAAATATATGTGTACAAAGAGAAATGTAAAACAATAATTTTTAAAAGTAAAATTTGTGATAAATATTTAAACTACAAATAGGAAGTAGAACATTTGCTAAATTCTAACAACATAATAAAATAGAAATTTATTTGTATTACAAAACAAGAAGATTTAAAGAAAATAAAATACATAAATATACTCAGCTGAAAATAAGAAGTAAGTAAATACATTAACTAATAACTTAACAACAAATTAAATATAGAACTACATCCAAATAAATAAGTAAAGTAATAAACAAAAGCATGTATACTTACAAACTGATAAAACAAGACAAAGTAATATAAGTGTGTAAACTATAAAATGGATACAAAGTAACATATCAGCTAAAGATATAACAACATATAAGAAAAGAGAGAGCAGAATCAATAAGTATAAACAGATAAAGCTGCAGCCACCATAGTAAAGCAAACAAAAGAAAAAAAAAATATTGCTAAACAAAACAAAGTATATGTTTTTACATAAGTAATAAAGCAAAGCACAAAGCAAAGTTGTATAAATATGTAGGCTGTAAAGAAAATCAAATATGAACAAAACAAAGAAAATGATTTGCAGCCACCAACACTGCATAACCAACAAGTTAAAAAGCAATATATGTTAAATTATAAAGCAAGTAAAAATATAAACATGTAAGTGTATGCAGGCAAGACTAGAGCAAACAAAATGTAGGCTTTATACAAAGTTGGACAGCAAGTATATGTTTAAGTATAGAAACATAAAGTAAAAGCAACCAGGCATGGAACAAAGTCAATTCAAGCTTGCTTAGGATCATTTCAGCCTGCATAAAGTGTAAGTAATTAATGCAACATACCTCATGCATTTAATGCAAGATTATCTTCAGCCATGCCTATTTTGTACAAACATGTCACCTATAGCCATGTATTAATATCAACCTGCAATCTTTTCTTCTATATGTTTGTATCCTCCAGTTCATTTTCAATAATCAAAAATATAAACAAGCATTTTTATTTTTACAAACTCAAACATCATTTAATCAATAAACAAAAAGTAAGAAGATCTTCAGTAAGCATTTTCTCAAAGCCTGGTTCAAAAACAAGTTCTGTTCTTGTTAGTTCTTCCTGGAAAATCAGGTGAGTAAAACATCTAAACTTATGTTACCAGTTATTAAATAAAACTGTGATTTGGAATAAATCTTGGTTCTATGTTAATATATAAGTATCTGTTATGCGTATATATAAATGTACATGTGTGCAAGGCATAGATAATTCCATCTACAACCCAAAGAAATACTGTTCTTCTTCCAGATAGCTCTCTATTCTTGTTTACTTTGGTTAAAATAGTTAAAGCTTTTGCTTTGAAAATCAATAACTCAACAACTAATCAGTTTTAAAACTTGATATAAAAATCAAAGTTATTTGTTTTTAAATATAGAACATTTTAAAATTTATTTCATTCGAATTCGTTCAGCATGGAAGGAGAAAAACCTCCATAACAGTAAGGGGGTAGGTTTTGGTCGAAATTCGACTTGCCTAATTTGATGAATGAAGCATATAGTCGTGTTCTTCGTTGAAAAATATGATTTTTAAAAGAAATATAATAATTTTTAGTTAAGTAATTCAAGTGAAGTTCAGTTTTGAGCAAATTATGTATTTCGATCGTTTCCTGATGATCGAATCAACCTTAAATGCTGAAATTTGTTATAGAGCAAGTTCAATCGTCCACGAATCCAGGAAAAATGTCAAAGAATTTTTCTAATGTGTAAATTTTGGGGTCGATTCAAAAATAGGTTTGGGTTCCAGTTTTTTTTGTGTTCTGTAAAAATTTGATTGCGCCACCGTGACGTGATCGAGTGCAGCGCGCTTCTGGGTGGCGGTGAGTGGTCGATAGGGGAAGCTCGTGGCGAAGGCGCGTGCGTTCCAGCACTGTGTAGCGGCGGTGCGAGGTGGTTACAGGCTTGGACTTCGGTTCCAGGATGAACTGATTTGCTCGATTTCGTTTTCGAGGTGACTAGGTGGTTTGGATGATCGTGGTGGGATGCGAGGGTGGTTTGTGACTTGCGGTGATCATCGGTGATGATCGACGTCGTCGATCGCGACCGTACATGTGCACGGTGCCGTGGGTTGTCTTCCTGATGAAGACTGGTTTGGGCAGAGGGGTATACTCGAGTTTTTTCGAGTGACTCCAGTGTTTTACTCGAGATTTTGAAGGGGTGGACTCGAAGGAGATATGGGGTAGCTCGATATAACCTGATTTCCATGTTTTAACAGCACCCTGTTCTATTTCTTTTTAAACTTAAACTTATTGTTTTATTTAAAGTTTAAGTATAAATTTAGGTTAGGATTAGATCTTAGATTGGAAACAAAAGTTTTTAATTTCAAATTGTTTCAATAACAAGCAATTAAAAGTATATTTTAACAAATTGAATCTGAAAAAAATGGGATTTAAGATCATAAAGGAATTGAATGGTTGATAAATTTATAATTAATGTTGATTGATCTAAGTTAATTACTATAGAAAGTAATTTAAAGAATAGTTAATAAAAGTTATTAACTAAGCATTATTAAATAATTAATAAATTAAGACAATCAATTGTAAATTGTTAATTACTTAATTAAAGTAATTAAGGAATTAATTACTTATTGTAATAAATTTTGGGATACCTAAATTTATTAAGTTAATTAATTTAGTTTAAAAAAAAAAAGTCATCAGATTAAATTGGTAATTAATGATTTCTTGTTATGAGATAATTACTTTATGATAAGTAATTCAAAGTGTAATTTCTTAAGATAATTAATCAAGGGGTTAATTTATTATGTAATGGGTTCGGAGGTTAATTTAATTAATACAATTAATTAAGAAAATTTAATTTATTTAAGCGATTGATAAATTAATTTATTATATCAAATGATTTGTAATTAATATATCAGGTTTGGGTAATAGATTCATAAGTAATGAATTCAATAGGAGATAAATAGAAGTGATTAGGATTTAAACGATTGATTAATCCTGTTTATAAATGATTATTAGATACTTGACCTTACTTATGAATAATTGTATTGTATGAGTTGCCTTAAATTGATTGTCCTGTCTGATCTGTGATATTTTATTTTGTGGTTTGTGCCGTGTATGATTTATTCATTTATTTACATCTGCATATTATCTGCGAATCTGTGTATGAAAGATAAGCGTTATAGTTATATCGCTTATCGAATATATTGTTATATTTAAATCTGTGATGATTGAAATGATGTTGCACTATTGTGTTAAACCCCTGGACCACACCATACACACACAAATATGGATTTCACGAGGAAATCGATTAAGTCGCAGATTTTTGAAAGAGTTAAAAATTGAATTTTTAAAATTCAAATGTTTTGGAAATGGAATCGGAATAAAGGTGAAAAGCTTTTGGAATGGAATTTCAAAATAGAATTTATTATTTTTAATTACTTGATTATGTTTTGGAATTTAAATAAGTTGATTTAAATTTAAATTCAATACTTGAAATTGAATTCTGTAATTTGAAATTAGGGATTAACGATATTATACTAGTCATTATGAGTTAAACCATTTTTAAAGTATTATTTTTGGGAATTTGAATTTAACTCAAGGATTTCAACTCGTATAAATGAATCAGATTTCCAAAATGAAAACTGTTGTTTTCAAATGATAAACACTTTTAGATAAGAACTGAGATTCCAGTTAATTAGGGGAATTTCAAAATTGAATAGAGAAATGATTTTCCTAAGTTATAAATGAATTCTTTTTTTGAAAGCTATGAATTAAATCTGTTTATTCTTAACAGATTTAAATTGATGATTTGTTTAAATCAAATAGAAATGAGATTGTTTTGAAAGCTATAAGTTAAATCTTTGATTTAAAAGATTTAACGAGTTAATCAAATTGAAATGAAAATTGATTTGGAAAATCTGTGAATGAATCTTTTGTTTAAAAGATTAAAATGTGAGAATTGTTTAAACCGTTAAAGGTTGTGAAAATGAATCTTTTTGTTAAAGATTGAAAATGGTAATTTGTTAAGCCATTTGAAGAAAAGTTTTGGGTAATAAGTTGTGACTTAATTGAAATCCCATTATCCATTTATTTTTGAAATATCGTGCTTGCTATTCGGTTTAGCCGGGAAAGGACCTTTGTGTCGTATAACCCATTCTGAATATGTGATACGTCGTTATGGATAGCATTTGAAGACCGGTGATGAAGACCGGGTATTTGCGAAAGCGATAGGATGACCTATCGATTGTTTCTGCACCGAGTCGCGCCGGTATAGAAACTCCCTAAGTGATGGGAAATCCGATCGGGATTGTGAATATCCGGTTTGCAAGGACTTCTTTGTAAGTGCCTTCGGTTCTGTTCGAACCCAGAACAGACTTGTATGGATAATATGTCTGACATTACAAGTTGAGATATAAAGCCGATTTCATTCAAATATATTTCTGTTGGTGGCGGAGAATTTATTCTTTTAGCTTAACACCCTTCTCTGAGACGTACGAGCTCAGAGGTTATGTAGTTGAATGTTATCAGCGATATATTCCCAATTTGGTAATGTGACATGCTGAGTGATGCTGAAATGATCATTGTGTTGATTATTGTGATAGGATCGTTTATTTGATCGTCTATCTTGGTGATAATCTCTATGATCATTTATGACCCAAAGCATGGCTTTTGTATAAAGTATGTTTTTGTGGACGTGACTTCGTCAAGCCTCACACCCCGTGAATGGTCAAAACAGGAAAGAAGCGGCAAGGTTATGAGGGGTAGCACCCTTTAGGATGTGTACATTTCCTTCTAGAAAAGGGTGGTATCACGGTATGGAGCCCAGATATTTACTCATGTTGAAAACACTTTGTTATGATTGTGTGAATTGATTACGAGCGCTCGGTGAAAGGTCCCAAAGGACTGGGGGATGGCATATTCGGTCAGTTGTTACTCAGTTAGGGGTAACCCGGCCTTGTGTTGGTAGAGATCCGGTTTGGTTCTCGGGGATGTCCATCCAGAGGCATTCTCATGTGGCAATGGGAAGTTCCTTGGCCTGATCATTCGTTGGAAATCCAAAGAAACAATACGAGACTTGTACGGTTTTAGTTGTAGGACCTATCATTCACTTATGGTGTCGCAACACTGTTTGGATGTTAGCTATAGTAGGCATACGATAATGGTCGTATGTTGGCTAAGATTTATATTCTACTTTCGAAATGAATTTTTCCTACACTATGCACTAGTAATAATATCAAACGTTTCTTTTAATGCGTATCAAGAATCTTTGACTATCATAAGGAGAAATCTCCTCCGATTCTGCGTTTGCATTGTGTGTGTGTGCGGGAGGCCTTATGGTAGTCGCATTTTTAAAAAAAGCATTGCGAATTTACTTTGAAAATCTTATGTTGAATGTTTTAAAAGAGAAATTGTTTTTGTTGCTCACACCAGTCCCACGACTGATCCGGAGTTTATTGTTTCTTTCCTAAACTCTGGGTGCTCATTTTTTTCTACACGAGCAGTCTAGAGTTGGGTTTTACAGATAGTTAGATATAGTGGATTATCTGGAGTTAGTTCAGTTTTTGGATCGCACCAGTCTTGCCTATCTTTGTGCATCGTGATTGGGAGTTCGAGCTATTGCTGGATTGATTCTTGGAAATGGAGTTGCAGTTCTCGGAGTTCTTCCTTGAAGACTATTTTAGAGTTATATTGTTCCGTATGTTAGATGTCATCTATTTTCTTTTCCGCTGCTATTTTATTGTATCATATCTCTGATGTATATTGATATCTATTGGATCATCTGTTGTATCAGATATGTTATCAAAGCTGTATATCAATGTATTATTCTTTTATTCCGCTGTGTTGTTTACTTAATGATTGTTATAAGCTCCGGCGAATCGGATTTGAACGGTCGAATCTACGGTATTCGAATACGATTTGAAGTATGGATGTCGATTTTTGAGCGGGCAAAATCCGTGCCGTTACATTTGGTATCAGAGCTAAGGGTTGAACTTTAGCTCAGGAGTATAACACATCAAGTAACTCATTAGAGATAGGGTGAAGTAAATCCTAGAATGAGTAATCCTTAAGATATCCGTTTGAATGCCTCAGTAAATTCTCTTACTATCTACTAATAGTGAGTATGAGTGCAAGAAGAGAACGAGATAGGGGACAGGTAAATACGACTATAATTAGTCAAAACTCTGTAACAACGGTGGAAATAATTTTCTCTATCAATTTTCTTTGATTCGTTTCCAAATTCTTTTGATTGATTCATGACGGTTACAGAAAGAAGTTTCGGTGTAATGAAGGCCTACGAATCGTTGTAGGAAATTTTTATTTCGTATCTTCATCAGTTTCATATCAGCTTTTTGATTTAAAACCTTAATGAATATGAATTTGCAAATTGAAATTGAGAATTTTAAATAAATTAGAAATTTTAAATTGATTTTAAATTGATTAATAGAATATGAAGGATAATCGAATTGTATCGATAAAACAATTTTGTTTAAAACCAAATTTTGAAATTCTATTGTAATTTCTTGTGAATACCAAGGTCCTAAGAGGGACAAATTGGTATGTATTCTGAGATATTCCGACTTGAACTTGGAATCCATATCTTGTGCTTGAGGAATTATAGGAGATCGAATCTATCTATCTGTGTTGTTATCGTGCCTGCGAATTTCGAGGACGAAATTCTTTTAAGGGGGAAGTCTGTAACGACCCTAAATTTTAATTTAATTTAAATTGATAATTAAATGAAATTTTGAATAAAAATTTATAAAATTAATTATAAAGGGCAGCGAGTTTCCCCGATTCAAATAGAAATTTTATTAAGTCGTATGAATTTGTAAATTTGTATATATGTGAATATATATGTATATATTGGATTTTAAATAAATTCTTAATAAATGATTTTTGAAAAATAAATAATATACTTTAGACATAAGTATAGAAAATAAATAAATAAATTGATTTAAATTTTTATTCAATACTTGAAATTGAAATTTGAGTTATATAAAATATATGTGTACAAAGAGAAATGTAAAACAATAATTTTTAAAAGTAAAATTTGTGATAAATATTTAAACTAAAAATAGGAAGTAGAACATTTGCTAAATTCTAACAACATAATAAAATAGAAATTTATTTGTATTACAAAACAAGAAGATTTAAAGAAAATAAAATACATAAATATACTCAGCTGAAAATAAGAAGTAAGTAAATACATTAACTAATAACTTAACAACAAATTAAATATAGAACTACATCCAAATAAATAAGTAAAGTAATAAACAAAAGCATGTATACTTACAAACTGATAAAACAAGACAAAGTAATATAAGTGTGTAAACTATAAAATGGATACAAAGTAACATATCAGCTAAAGATATAACAACATATAAGAAAAGAGAGAGCAGAATCAATAAGTATAAACAGATAAAGCTGCAGCCACCATAGTAAAGCAAACAAAAGAAGAAAAAAAATATTGCTAAACAAAACAAAGTATATGTTTTTACATAAGTAATAAAGCAAAGCACAAAGCAAAGTTGTATAAATATGTAGGCTGTAAAGAAAATCAAATATGAACAAAACAAAGAAAATGATTTGCAGCCACCAACACTGCATAATCAACAAGTTAAAAAGCAATATATGTTAAATTATAAAGCAAGTAAGAATATAAACATCTAAGTGTATGCAGGAAAGACTAGAGCAAACAAAATGTAGGCTTTAGACAAAGTTGGACAGCAAGTATATGTTTAAGTATAGAAACATAAAGTAAAAGCAACCAGGCATGGAACAAAGTCAATTCAAGCTTGCTTAGGATCATTTCAGCCTGCATAAAGTGTAAGTAATTAATGCAACATACCTCATGCATTTAATGCAAGATTATCTTCAACCATGCCTATTTTGTACAAACATGTCACCTATAGCCATGTATTAATATCAACCTGCAATCTTTTCTTCTATATGTTTGTATCCTCCAGTTCATTTTCAATAATCAAAAATATAAACAAGCATTTTTATTTTTACAAACTCAAACATCATTTAATCAATAAACAAAAAGTAAGAAGATCTTCAGTAAGCATTTTCTCAAAGCCTGGTTCAAAAACAAGTTCTGTTCTTGTTAGTTCTTCTTGGAAAATCAGGTGAGTAAAACATCTAAACTTATGTTACCAGTTATTAAATAAAACTGTGATTTGGAATAAATCTTGGTTCTATGTTAATATATAAGTATTTGTTATGCGTATATATAAATGTACATGTGTGCAAGGCATAGATAATTCCATCTACAACCCAAAGAAATACTGTTCTTCTTCCAGATAGCTCTCTGTTCTTGTTTACTTGGGTTAAAATAGTTAAAGCTTTTGCTTTGAAAATCAATAACTCAACAACTAATCAGTTTTAAAACTTGATATAAAAATCAAATTTATTTGTTTTTAAATATAGAACATTTTAAAATTTATTTCATTCGAATTCGTTCAGCATGGAAGGAGAAAAACCTCCATAACAGTAAGGGGGTAGGTTTTGGTCGAAATTCGACTTGCCTAATTTGATGAATGAAGCATATAGTCGTGTTCTTCGTTGAAAAATATGATTTGTAAAAGAAATATAATAATTTTTAGTTAAGTAATTCAAGTGCAGTTCAGTTTTGAGCAAATTATGTATTTCGATCGTTTCCTGATGATCGAATCAACCTTAAATGCTGAAATTTGTTATAGAGCAAGTTCAATCGTCCATGAATCCAGGAAAAATGTCAAAGAATTTTTCTAATGTGTAAATTTTGGGGTCGATTCAAAAATAGGTTTGGGTTCCAGTTTTTTTTGTGTTCTGTAAAAATTTGATTGCGCCACCGTGACGTGATCGAGTGCAGCGCGCTTCTGGGTGGCGGTGAGTGGTCGATAGGGGAAGCTCGTGGCGAAGGCGCGTGCGTTCCAGCACTGTGTAGTGGCGGTGCGAGGTGGTTACAGGCTTGGACTTCGGTTCCAGGATGAACTGATTTGCTCGATTTCGTTTTCGAGGTGACTAGGTGGTTTGGATGATCGTGGTGGGATGCGAGGGTGGTTTGTGACTTGCGGTGATCATCGGTGATGATCGACGTCGTCGATCGTGACCGTACATGTGCACGGTGCCGTGGGTTGTCTTCCTGATGAAGACTGGTTTGGGCAGAGGGGTATACTCGAGTTTTTTCAAGTGGCTCCAGTGTTTTACTCGAGATTTTGAAGGGGAGGACTCGAAGGAGATATGGGGTAGCTCGATATAACATGATTTCCATGTTTTAACAGCACCCTGTTCTATTTCTTTTTAAACTTAAACTTATTGTTTTATTTAAAGTTTAAGTATAAATTTAGGTTAGGATTAGATCTTAGATTGGAAACAAAAGTTTTTAATTTCAAATTGTTTCAATAACAAGCAATTAAAAGTATATTTTAACAAATTGAATCTGAAAAAAATGGGATTTAAGATCATGAAGGAATTGAATGGTTGATAAATTTATAATTAATGTTGATTGATCTAAGTTAATTAAAAGTAATTTAAAGAATAGTTAATAAAAGTTATTAAATAAGCATTATTAAATAATTAATAAATTAAGACAATCAATTGTAAATTGTTAATTACTTAATTAAAGTAATTAAGGAATTAATTACTTATTGTAATAAATTTTGGGATACCTAAATTTATTAAGTTAATTAATTTAGTTTAAAAAAAAAAGTCATCAGATTAAATTGGTAATTAATGATTTCTTGTTATGAGATAATTACTTTATGATAAGTAATTCAAAGTGTAATTTCTTAAGATAATTAATCAAGGGGTTAATTTATTATGTAATGGGTTCGGAGGTTAATTTAATTAATACAATTAATTAAGAAAATTTAATTTATTTAAGCGATTGATAAATTAATTTATTATATCAAATGATTTGTAATTAATATATCAAGTTTGGGTAATAGATTCATAAGTAATGAATTCAATAGGAGATAAATAGAAGTGATTAGGATTTAAACGATTGATTAATCCTGTTTATAAATGATTATTAGATACTTGACCTTACTTATGAATAATTGTATTGTATGAGTTGCCTTAAATTGATTGTCCTGTCTGATCTGTGATATTTTATTTTTTGGTTTGTGCCGTGTATGATTTATTCATTTATTTACATCTGCATATTATCTGCGAATCTGTGTATGAAAGATAAGCATTATAGTTATATCGCTTATCGAATATATTGTTATGTTTAAATCTGTGATGATTGAAATGATGTTGCACTATTGTGTTAAACCCCTGGACCACACCATACACACAAATATGGATTTCACGAGGAAATCGATTAAGTCGCAGATTTTTGAAAGAGTTAAAAATTGAATTTTTAAAATTCAAATGTTTTGGAAATGGAATCGGAATAAAGGTGAAAAGCTTTTGGAATGGAATTTCAAAATAGAATTTATTATTTTTAATTACTTGATTAAGTTTTGGAATTTAAATAAGTTGATTTAAATTTAAATTCAATACTTGAAATTGAATTCTGTAATTTGAAATTAGGGATTAACGATATTATACTAGTCATTATGAGTTAAACCATTTTTAAAGTATTATTTTTGGGAATTTGAATTTAACTCAAGGATTTCAACTCGTATAAATGAATCAGATTTCCAAAATGAAAACTGTTGTTTTCAAAAGATAAACACTTTTAGATAAGAACTGAGATTCCAGTTAATTAGGGGAATTTCAAGATTGAATAGAGAAATGATTTTCCTAAGTTATAAATGAATTCTTTTTTTGAAAGCTATGAATTAAATCTGTTTATTCTTAACAGATTTAAATTGATGATTTGTTTAAATCAAATAGAAATGAGATTGTTTTGAAAGCTATAAGTTAAATCTTTGATTTAAAAGATTTAACGAGTTAATCAAATTGAAATGAAAATTGATTTGGAAAATCTGTGAATGAATCTTTTGTTTAAAAGATTAAAATGTGAGAATTGTTTAAACCGTTAAAGGTTGTGAAAATGAATCTTTTTGTTAAAGATTGAAAATGGTAATTTGTTAAGCCATTTGAAGAAAAGTTTTGGGTAATAAGTTGTGACTTAATTGAAATCCCATTATCCATTTGTTTTTGAAATATCGTGCTTGCTATTCGGTTTAGCCGGGAAAGGACCTTTGTGTCATATAACCCATTCCGAATATGTGATACGTCGTTATGGATAGCATTTGAAGACCGGTGATGAAGACCGGGTATTTGCGAAAGCGATAGGATGACCTATCGATTGTTTCTGCACCGAGTCACGCCGGTATAGAAACTCCCTAAGTGATGGGAAATCTGATCGGGATTGTGAATATCCGGTTTGCAAGGACTTCTTTGTAAGTGCCTTCGGTTCTGTTCGAACCCAGAACAGACTTGTATGGATAGTATGTCTGACATTACAAGTTGAGATATAAAGCCGATTTCATTCAAATATATTTCTGTTGGTGGCGGAGAATTTATTCTTTTAGCTTAACACCCTTCTCTGAGACGTACGAGCTCAGAGGTTATGTAGTTGAATGTTATCAGCGATATATTCCCAATTTGGTAATGTGACATGCTGAGTGATGCTGAAATGATCATTGTGTTGATTATTGTGATAGGATCGTTTATTTGATCGTCTATCTTGGTGATCATCTCTATGATCATTTGTGACCCAAAGCATGGCTTTTGTATAAAGTATGTTTTTGTGGACATGACTTCGTCGAGCCTCACACCCCGTGAATGGTCAAAACAGGAAAGAAACAGCAAGGTTACGAGGGGTAGCACCCTTTAGGATGTGTACATTTCCTTCTGGAAAAGGGTGGTATCATGGTATGGAGCCCAGATATTTACTCATGTTGAAAACACTTTGTTATGATTGTGTGAATTGATTACGAGCACTCGGTGAAAGGTCCCAAAGGACCGGGGGATGGCATATTCGGTCAGTTGTTACTCAGTTAGGGGTAACCCGGCCTTGTGTTGGTAGAGATCCGGTTTGGTTCTCGGGGATGTCCATCCAGAGGCATTCTCATGTGGCAATGGGAAGTTCCTTGGCCTGATCATTCGTTGGAAATCCAAAGAAATAATACGAGACTTGTACGGTTTTAGTTGTAGGACCTATCATTCACTTATGGTGTCGCAACACTGTTTGGATGTTAGCTATAGTAGGCATACGATAATGGTCGTATGTTGGCTAAGATTTATATTCTACTTTCGAAATGAATTTTTCCTACACTATGCACTAGTAATAATATCAAACGTTTCTTTTAATGCGTATCAAGCATCTTTGACTATCATAAGGAGAAATCTCCTCCGATTCTGCGTTTGCACTGTGTGTGTGTGCGGGAGGCCTTATGGTAGTCGCATTTTTAAAAAAAGCATTGCGAATTTACTTTGAAAATCTTATGTTGAATGTTTTAAAAGAGAAATTGTTTTTGTTGCTCACACCAGTCCCACGACTGATCCGGAGTTTATTGTTTCTTTCCTAAACTCTGGGTGCTCATTTTTTTCTACACGAGCAGTCTAGAGTTGGGTTTTACAGATAGTTAGATATAGTGGATTATCTGGAGTTAGTTCAGTCTTTGGATCGCACCAGTCTTGCCTATCTTTGTGCATCGTGATTGGGAGTTCGAGCTATTGCTGGATTGATTCTTGGAAATGGAGTTGCAGTTCTCGGAGTTCTTCCTTGAAGACTATTTTAGAGTTATATTGTTCCGTATGTTAGATGTCATCTATTTTCTTTTCCGCTGCTATTTTATTGTATCATATCTCTGATGTATATTGATATCTATTGGATCATCTGTTGTATCAGATATGTTATCAAAGCTGTATATCAATGTATTATTCTTTTATTCCGCTGTGTTGTTTACTTAATGATTGTTATAAGCTCCGGCGAATCGGATTTGAACGGTCGAATCTACGGCATTCGAATACGATTTGAAGTATGGATGTCGATTTTTGAGCGGGCAAAATCCGTCTCGTTACATCATTACACAATAAACTGATTGTCGCGGATCCACCAACCGGATTCGCAATTCTCAAAGAAGTCATTAAACACAAAACATCCAAAGAAAAAGTATCAACAAGTTCTTTTGATATAAAAGAATGGGACACACCGTATCAAAAAGAACTCGAATAGGATGATCACGAAGTAAAATAATTCCTTCCAGAATAGAATGAGAAATACCTTGGCCACGAGATGTGTTGCCAGGGGCTTGAGCAACATTAAGCTTTCCCTCTTTCCTGCCCTGAAGCTTGGGGCTTGAGGATATAAAATGACCGGGACCTTTGCAGTTGCGACAAGAGAGAGACTTTGGACACTTGTTCGCGTAATGGTCCTTCGAACCAATATTATAGCATTCCCCACGACCAAAGGAAGAAGCCTTCGCCACGGAGGTTGCTTGCTTCCCTTTCTTATTAGGATAGGGGCCTTTGAATTTGTTTGGCCTCTTCTTGTTGTTGTTGAAGCTTGGTTTGGAACCCACCACTTCAACATCATTCTCCCTATCTGCCTCTTAAAGGCGAAGAACGATATCAACGAGTTGGTCGAAAGAAACTTCTAATTTTAGAAGTAATGGCTTCTTGAGATTTTTGTTTAAGCCATAGACGAACCTCTGGTTCTTCTTTAAAGGGGTGTTGATGTATTCAACCCCATATTTGGAAAGCGACTCGAAGGAGGCGACTTAATCAGTCACGGAGGACTCACCTTGAACAAGGCCTATAAATCGTCGAGCCAATGTCACTTTCTCTGCTTCTGGTACAAATTTCAACTCGAAGCGTTCCCGGAATTGCTCCCAGGTGAGATCCGCTTCATTAATCTCAGAAATAAGAAGCTCGTACCAGTCCAATGCTCTTTCTCGGAGCATACTAGAGGCCACCTGAACTCGGTGAAGGTCAATAAGATTCATGCGAGAAAAGATTCCATCGCATAACCTTAGTCAAGCCTCTACTTCAATAATAGTTTCGGAACCTTTGAATGGCTCCCCACCCAAATTAGTGTGATCGCTGCACAAGCGTGCAAATCCCGACTTTGGGTGAGTAGGTTCCGGGTTAGCTCCAGCTGCTTGAGCATTCGTCACTAAATCAAGAAGCTGTTGAGCAGTCATAAAAACTCCATCTTGGGGTGGAACACTAGATGGTCCAGCTCTGGGACGGCCTGGTCTAGACATTTCTCTTCCTTTAGAAAGAAAGAAGAACAAGAAGAAGATTATTCACTGATGAATATCAAGCAATCTTGATAGATAAAACAAGGAATCATAAAAGAAAATAGGATGAATCGGTACGAAGACTCGAATAAAATCCTAAAGCATGACTCTTAAGAAAGACTTGGGACGATGATCCTTGTTATAATATTCCATATTGTTCCGAAGTTTGGCTCTGATACCAAGCTGTGGCACCCCACCTCTATACCCACGCTAGCCAAGAACATTACGGTGAAAGCTGTCAACTAGCACGGATAATAAGGCTGTCGAGGAGCGACCATCCGTGTAATTGCTTTGCATGAGCATTGATATGTCAGATAGTACAACAATCCGACATACCGACACAAACTCAAAGCTACTACACAGTGGCTATAATATCTTCGGAAACAAATACAGAAATAAACATAACATAAATCAGTCACAGATAATTCATATCACAAAGGCGGAACAAGATATGAATATTACACATAAAAGTGCACATCAGAGTAGTGGTCAGAAAGATCCACAATAACACAAAATAATAGCAACAAGTGTTATACAAAAGAATACATCAATGAGTCAATATCTCAAGAGTATACAACAAAAACTACTAATCTAAGTAGTAAGCAAAAGGTCAGAGTAATGGATCCTTTGGAGAGAAGTCAAGCAGAAGCACCTGCAACATCTCGGTCTGACCCGGGTATTATTTAATAAGAAAATAATAAACGGATCAGTCTAACTATAAATATCAGATGAAACGATATAGAGTAAGAGATATGACTAAACACATAATAGTCACAATGCCAAGCTGTGATATATATAAGTAATTGAGAATCAACAAGAGATTAATCAATATCAACAAATCTACACAAGAATCAAAGGAAATGTCATACTCCTTATTTCGTTCACCAAACCATAAATATTGACGATTATATCAATGCCAATCACAAAAGTCAGTGACACACAAATTCACCAATGCACAAATATTGATAAAAACTTATCAATGGAAATCACGAAAATTGGTGAAGCACAAATTCTAGAAATCATCTCAAGAAATCCATAAATCACAAAAAGGGGGAAGGCCTATCACAAACGGGAGCATAAAGCCCGCCAACACGTATATCACAAACGGAACGCTAAT
Organism: Allium cepa; assembly: GCA_030765085.1. Lineage (NCBI taxonomy): Eukaryota > Viridiplantae > Streptophyta > Magnoliopsida > Asparagales > Amaryllidaceae > Allium > Allium cepa. Next base: position 746,357,855 of record CM060931.1, on the reverse strand, counting down.
TCCATGGTTGCTAACCATCACAAATTGAGCCGAAGCTCCACAAACGGCCCGAAGACCATGGGTTGCTACCCCACCAGATTGAGTCGAAACTCCACAAAACGGGGTTTAGTCTCCCTCGTAGACAAAGAGACGTTGCACATAGCTAGTCTAAATCACAAAGATGATCGTCATGATCAACAAGAAGTGTCGATTACAGTAAGCTAGTAGATATATGAGCTTAGCATCATGTCCCATAACCACTAGCTTAACTTAAATATTTACGAACAAATTGTAGATCTCCACTAGAAAATTGTCACAAGAGTTTCAATCGAACAAGTCCAAGAATTAACCAACAAAATGAAAGCAAGCGTTTCATACCACTTGTTTTACTAAGTCGTTTAATTAGATTTCTCATACGAGTGAGGTAAAGGTTTGTATATACTAATAGATTGGAAAACGGTTTTATAAACGAATTTGGTATTAAAATAGTATTGAGATCGTTTGAGGAAAGAGTTTTGATATTTACTACTAGTATAGAAAACCTTTATATTTTTAAAGTGACAAATCACAAAGAAGATTGTAAAAACAATCAATCACTAAAATTCACATGCGAAGACGTGAATCAAATCCAAAGAAATCAATATTAAATCCATCGAAATGGATATTCAAAAGTCCCGAAAAAGGAGTCATCAAAGTCATAATAAATGATAACAACAAATAGGATCATCACGAATCGATTTAAATTGGAATTCTCAAGCAAATAGGCAAATAGGCAAAATAGTGTTGATTCAGACGTCTGAAATCAAGGATTCAGACGTCTGAATCTGGAAAATAAATATTTTCCAAAGACAGAATTCAGACGTCTGAATCCTTGGATCCAGACGTCTGAAATAGGCACTTTTTAGCCTATTTCCTTTCTGGTTCCTAAAGAACCAATTCAGACGTCTGAAACCATATAGTCAGACGTCTGAATCTGGGAATAGAAATCTTCCCAGAACAATATTCAGACGTCTGAATATTACGTTTCAGACGTCTGAATGAAGGGTTCAGGGCATTCCCTGAACCTAGGCCAAAAATGGCCAAACGAATATCAGAAACGATCGAACGAGCAAATGGCGATGACTAAGGAATTACGTCAAACGACAACCCAGCCTAAACGGCTCTTCGATACGCCACAAATATCAATGTCCAAATATCCATAATAGGATTTTCATAAATTGGACCAAAACACCAAAAATTGGAATATACACGAAATCAATCCAAACCAAAATCAATTGCACATGAATAAACGTTAGGAATTCATACCTAACAGTCGAAGATAATTATAGCCAAAGATGTGAGATAAAAATCTCACCTTTTTACAAAATCAAACAAGAAGAAGCTTGAAAGCAAATGGAGAATCAACTTCTCTTCAACACAACCCAAATGAGCTTGAATCTATGCTCAAAACAAGAACATTCCCAAAATTAGGTTTAGGAATTTCTGAAATTGGTAAGAGAATAAGTTGGAGGAGAAGAAGAGAATGCTTACCAATGGGTTCTCTTGAATTTGGAGCTAGGAATTTGAGGTTGCAAGAGGAACTAGGGTTTTGGAGTTTTAATTTCCAATCTCTCCCACCATTATTGCCTTGGAACTGAAAAGAGGAAGAAAATGAGGGTGAATGGGGAAGAGTGGCTCAGATTTGAGTATAAGTTAAACATAGGGCTGAGCCCAAACCCAAACCCAAAGTGAAAAGGTAGCAAAAATCAACTCTCTCCAAACATATCGAAGCATATACTCAAAAAGGTCACAAACGGCATTTTAAACTCAATGGGAGTGGTCCCGAGTCCTAATTCGACCGTATGCAAAAAGTAGTTTTTCGGACTAAATTCTGAGTATCGATAAAATGTTTAAATAAAATATTTAAATATAAAATTTCCAAATATGCGGGTTGTTACACATTACTTACAAAATTCATTCCCATTCGTTTATAAAATGTCAATTTTCTTTTCATTACTTTACATCCATCGCTTACATAAGTTATTTTCATTCCAATTATTAGATTATCCATCATTATGTAAGCCTCTTTACAATTTAATTCACCATTAATTGATTTTTTTTCACATTCATTTCTTCCATATATAGCATTATTGAATATTAAATCCATTTCTAAATCATTTTAATATTTTTTGAAGCTATAGTCATTTAATTAATGTAGTATTCACTTTTACTATTCATTTTAATTACAAATAGCTGCAATATTAGCTTAAGTTCATAATCATTTACTTACAATATTCACTCTTTCTATAAATTTAATTAGTAACATTTCAAATTATTAACTTAAGTTTATAACAATTTATAACATTGGAATTCTTATTTATAGAAGTAATTCCAATGAACACCTTCATTAATTAAGTTTTACTTGTATAATATTCTATTACATATTCTTATTTAACATTTCAGCTTTTAATATTTTGGTAAGTTATATATGTCTTTTAGAATGTAATTGAATGTTACACAAGTTCATCTTATTAATTTTAGTTAATAAAATGTTCAGTATTTACATTTTCATATTTTTGTTTCATATCTACAAGTTACAAATTTTCAATTTATTATATATTCCATTAATCACTTAGCTTCGAATTTCTTATTTTTTTTTTCTTTTTAGAAGTTTCCAATAGTTATGATTTCATACATTACAATAATTGAAAACTACAAATTATCAAAAAGTTTAGGAACTAAATTTCGAATTCATTTTAGTCATTTTGAAAGTAGTATATATATATATATATCCTTTATAGTCATATTTAGGAATTCAAAATTTAGATTTACTTATCAAACAAATGTGTAGTAAAAATACTACAGCAGCCTTCCCATTCTGAAACTCAAAAATGAAAGTCGATGATGCATGCACTCATCACCAAAATTATTTTTCAACGAAAGAAAGGGGAGCATAGAACTTATTTTCTTCCAAAATTCCTTTAAAACATTTCTTTCAAATCATATTGAAATATTTATATCAGAAAATACTTCCAAATAACACTAATATTATATTCCAAAATCCTTCAAAAGAAATTTCCAAAATCCCAAAACTTAAGTTCTCTAATTTTAAATTTACGTTTACCTTACTTGTAAATCCTATTTTACAATCAATATTTGTAAAATTCGACTACCTAGCAAACAAACATATCATAATTTTTTTTTATATATATATATATAAATTTATTATTTTATATACAAAATATGATATTAGGCAAAATTATATCATTTACCTATATTCAAAACAATATTGTGTCGGTTTGCCCTATTAAGTGTTCAGAAATCCCTATTGCTACTATAACATCCTACGTACCGGCCGGAATTTATAAATACTAAATAGAACAAATTAACACAATACAAAAACCTTTTATACACTAATAAATACACTCACTCATGTACATATATATATACATACATGCATTCAACGACTCATTCTAAGGTATTTCTACCCTATTCTCTAAGGAGTCAGACCCCACAAAGATAAGATTATCGCTAAACCTCGCTCTGATACCAACAACAGCGACCCACCCTTTTGGACATAGTTAACATTTCTTATATCTTATTACATTAATATTCTAAAATTATCATCTTAATTCATATTAAAGTAATATTTAATTACACTTATTGCAATTTATTTCCAGTTGACTTTCAATGAATGAAATAGCGGATTTATAATTAAACCATTGTTATAACCTACCGATTCAAACACATTTCTATGTTTATTGTTAACAAACAAAACAAATGAATTCACACACTGATTTATTATACTAATTAACCAATTCCAATTCGCTACATGCAAAATTTAACATTTAAATACAACATTTGGTTTATCTACTCATTTACAATTGTAACCAAATTTCATATTTACAATCATTTCAATTAATTACATTCGCATTAAGATAATTATTAATTGTCTTAAATTAACATTACTAACATTACATTCTAGTTATTTTATTATTAATAAACCACAAATTTTAGTTTCTTCCAATATTAAATACCATAATCTTATTAAATTAAATACTTTTAATTATCGAAAATTACGTGTCGTTACAAAGTAACACCAAAATGATATCAAGGAACTGGGCACTACCGAATAGTAAAGTAAGTCCCTTCACCAAGAAGGGTGATATTCAAGAGAAGTGTTTACCATCCGAACACATCTCCTGACCAATTTTAGACATTTTCAAGTCACTCAAATTATTTAGTTGTAAAAATATTTCTTCTTTCAAATCCCTTTTTGAAACAATACCTCATATATATATTTTCCCAATAAATATTTTGTTAAAACTAGTTATCATCCATTTGCTTTGGATTCATTCGGATTTGAACCTGTATTGATCGTACAACGACAAGACAATAATTTACTAAGTGCATTACCGCATTCGCTTAAGCAAACATCTGATTATTACTTAGAAGATTATTTTGATCATCGCAAAACAGATCGAGAATCATTTCTCAAACCGTCCAAAGAAAAATATCTTACTCTTAAACTCTTTTTGAAAATATTATACATTAAAGTATTTTTAAGTAAAATTATTACTACTTTTCCAAGAATCATTTGAAAACTTTATCATAGTCACCAGAATTTGAATTTCCTAAAAATTCGTCTTATTTCCACAACATATTTGATAATTCTAATTCATAAAAATCAACTTTTATAAAATCATCTTAAATATTTCTTTTAATAGACACATTTTATTGAAATTCAGTTTTAACCAACATTGTCATCGAATGTCTTATAATCAAACCGTGAAACTTAATTCACAAGGTGTTCGATTCCAAGTTCCTACAACTCTATCGACCTAACCTACACTTAAAAGGAAAACTACTAATATATTAGAAAATAGTTAATGCTAAAAAAATGGATGGGCATGTGTGCATGATAATCAAATCTTATCTGATAATAATTAAATATTATCAATTCCTTGTCCAATCACATCATATACAACTATACTTATTTTTTCTTGAAAGTTATTTCTTTATATGTAAAATATATTCCTTGGTAAAATTATTTCATTTACCAATTTAAAGTGATACTATGTTGATTTGCCTAGTTTAAGTGTTTAGAAACCCTTATCGACACTGTGGTGCCCAATGCCTCGAACATAATTAATAAATTACTCAACCAATAAATAAACACAATATAAAACATTTTCATTGCACTAACAAATATGCCTTCAATATATATACTCAGACTCATCCTAGGGTCTCACTTACCCTATCCTAAATGAGTTTACCTTACCAAAGCCTAGGTGTTTGCTCAACCTAAGCTTTGATATCACGTTGTAACGACCTGTCTTTCTTACACCTAAATACGACACTTAATATATCCTCGGTATACATGTGCCGATCATCTAAGTGTCCAAAAAATAAGTCATTAGGGGTGAAAGAAAGAACAAAATCTCATAAAACGTGACGAGTAATACATATTATGAATAATTCTTTAAAAGAAGAAATAGTCTTTACTGTAAATAGCGTTAGAGTACACTAACTATTATTAGCTTGAACAATTGTAACAGCATGTCCTTACAATTGTTGATAGATATAGACAAAAGCAAAACAAAAGAAAACAGTGGAAGAATATAAGGTACATGAATACGTCTTGAAGAATCCGGCTCGTCAACTGAAAGCTCCAAAGAATCCAGCTAAACCAGGAAAATATGCTTAGGCTGACCTAAGCATTATAAGAAAATAACGCCCGGATCAGACTGGTCAAACCAGCATGATAAACTCGAATCATAAGGAGTTTTATTCATTATAACTTGTAAAATCTTTTAAAATCAAAGGTATCTCGTAAGACCACACCGCAAATAAAAACAGATGGTTTTTTACTTAAGATAACCAATATAATTTTACAGAAAATCCAGTGATATTATGGTAATGTCTAGAAACAAAAACATATTAATCATAGCTGAAATTGTTGCATTATTAAATTTTGGCATAATAGGTATACAATCAAGTCCGAAGGCATTTATTAGAGAATAAATTCCAATTTTGAAAGGGTAAGGTTTACCCTTCTAATTTGGATACCTCTAGATAAAATATACGGGAGGCTACAACACGTTGCCCTATGTTACTCAGGACAAGCCCTAACACTTAATAGATAGCGCCGCATATGATCACCCCTAGGTTGCGATCGAATAAACATAATGGGTCGTGAAGCATACATAGAGATATCGATGCTAGATCTTGGGATGATCATACCCTAATAGGAGTGACCCACATAGCCTTTCTGGACGTTCCTACTTTAATCATTTTCCCGATTGATGAGGCTTGAGGCTACAATTGCCTTTTTATATAGCAATCATCTTGGAATGCTAACACTATCCTTGAAGCAGTAATGCGGTGCCAACATACATCCATACAAGTTCGTTCCGGGTCTGAACGAAACCGAAAGCACTACCTCTACGACATCCATTTTGAAATCACCCTTAAGATTAGTCGCAAGTAGCCCTTGCACTACAAAAGCTACATCTTTAATCATCTTCACAATGTCTTCATTTCAAAACTGTTGAGTTGGATCAAAGTGGTTTTCAGATAATCAATACTTATCTGATCCTGGTCTCTTCGAAACAACATTCGATAGTTTCAGCAAACTTGACCCCAGTTCTTTTGGAAATAATCAAAAAATACATAGGGGAAGGTTTCATCCCCATACCATTTAAGTGGATAGATCTCCCTATCATTTCTCCTAGGGGAACAAAATTAGATTTATACAAAAAGTACAACATTATTGAAGATGACTATGCCATATAACTCACGTGTTTCTCTTAGATATTTCTGGAGTTATAATTTTTGTCTATATTTGATAGTCGGTTCTTAACTATCAAATAATAAAAACAATAAATTTAGATATTTAATTACCCATAGCAAGCACTAAGCCTCAAACTAAATCTTTCATTTGTTAAAACTCTTTTCAAAAGTGTTTATCAAAACATTCATATACTTATCTCATACGTATATTCACAAAACATTTGTAAAAGATTTCTCACTTCCAAATCACATTAAAGGATCAAACAGAATGTTTTTTAAATTAGAGATAAAGATAATCTTAAACAATATTTCTTCGATGTTAACTGTGAAATGAATGTCCATACTATCAGAATTAAGAAGGTCGGGTTAAGGGAAATTCAATCTCAGTTCTTTTATAAATTTCCTTCTATAATTCCTCTCAATAAATATCTTCTATTTACTAATGTCCTTATGCAAAACTCTTTATAACTCACCAAGTTAAATTTAAAATACTCTTTTATAAATATCAAAACCATTTATATATCTCTTTATGAATATTCTTCATTTTAAACAAAAATCCTTTAATAAAGTAATTTAATAAAGCCCTTTTGATAGATGAACGATTATTTAAAATACCTTTACTATAATCATTTCTTTATTTGATAACATTATTAAAAGAATGATTGACCTTAAAAATCAGAATGAAGCTTAGTGACCATAGTGGTTCTCATTTAACTGAGTTTACCTTTTAAGTCATAACATGGGTATTTGCACAACAAGCAGATATATATAAGGAAATCAGCCGACAACAATCAAATTAATATATAGGTAAGATGTCCAAGATACTATAATAGCCGATGGTGATTTATTCTTGTGATAACCCGAGATTTTTGGCAACATTAATTCGATGATCTTCTAATATAATTATTTAAATTTTCCAAACTTATCTTTAAAATAAATAAAATATGCTTTCGAATTACTGTTAGTGAATAGAAAAACTATGATTTGAAATTCAAAATAAATATATTAAAAATAAATTAGATTTAAAACTCTACATTTTAAACCCTAGTATATTTATGGTTGTTAATTCAAGTATAAAAGCTTAAGCTTAAAATAAGAACAAATAAAGGGTTTTATCATATTAAAGTAAACATGATAAATAAAAAGAAAATATGAAAATTAAAATATAAAACATAAATAAATAAAAAATATTTGCAATAGACATTTGTAAGCTAGGAAATTTCATACTAATACAAGTGTTAAAATTCTTGTTTAAATGGATTTCTTCATTTTCAAAATATAAAAAAATGATTTAAAAGATGAAACAAGGTGCTGTATACACTTATATATATCTCAATCTCTTTCTTTCTTTTAATTTCTTTCAAACAAAAACTAAAACCAGAAAAATAAAATAACAACAAACAACTTCTTCAAGTTTTCAAGTAAAAGTAAGCTAGTTTCAATTCAAGTTCCTCCCAACTCAAATAGATCAAGCTTCCAGTTTCAAAAATCAAGTTTGTTGTTTCCAGATTTCAAAACTTTCCTTTGTTCAAATTTTTAAGTGAGCAAACTTCACTTTTTAAAGCTAAATCTTCTTTATATCACTGTGCATGTAAGCTTTGATTGTAGAAATGGTTTGAATGTGACTAGCATGGATGTAGAAATGTATTTTTGCTGGAATATAAGTTGAATTATGGTATGCACGTCTGTATTTAGATGTGCATATCCCTGTTTTGTTTCAACAGACCAAAAACTCACTTAAAATTTAATTTCTCTTCATATAAACTATTATAGGTTATGACGTTTAAAGGAAATGTGTTTGTATTAACTAAACCTTATTTTTAAAAATGTTTTTATATGTAATCAGCAAGTAGTTTCACTAGGAAGAAGAAATTACAGTAAAAATCAAAGTTTCTCAGAACTTCACCTCCATAATTCCAAGATTTTCATACGTAATCTGATTCGTCTTTAAAAACTATGATTTTTAATGGCAATGTTAAGACTTTTAAGTTAGTATTTGTGGAGATTTACCGAGTTGAACACGATCTGTAATTTCGTCGATTCTCGATGATCAGAGGTTGGTGGAAGACCGAGGTCGTTGCTAGAGGTAGCTCGCAGGTCGAGGAATATGGAAAAAATGGTCGGAGGATTTCTAGTTCACCGTGGTGGCACGGCGAGGAAGATGTAGGGTTTAAGACCATGTTTTGTTCGACGATGTTTTCGAGGTAAATACGGCGGCGTGACGACATCGAGTTGGATCGGAGTAGGGGGAAAAGGAAGGTGAGGGTTTGGCGCAACTCCCGGCGTGGCGATGTGGTTTTCAATGATTGGAGGTGGTGGTGCATGGTAGTTTCGGAGATCGGGTTTTGGTGCCTGCTGTTGCTCGTTTGCTTGATTTCGTTTTGGAGGGTTGTCGTGGTTTTTAGGGGATCGGGACGAACAAGCGTGTCGAGGCGACTTGGTGGGGCCGTCGATGATGGTCGGATGGCTCCGTTGCCTTATGCATGTGCACAAGAGGCATGCGTAACAGTTGCTTGCTGTAGGTATCGGGGAGGATAAGTGAACGATAGTGTGGGAAGAGAGAGAGACGGGGAAGATCGGGTTTGGCAGCTCCGGTTTGCATAGGGGTTTGGATCGGGTTGGGCTCGAGACTGTGCATAAGTGTAATAATAGGTTTTTAAAGTAAAAACAAAAATAAGTTTTTAAAATAATTTCCTAACCAAATTTCTTTAAATGATAAATGTTTAATATTGTTTAGTTAAAGGTTATATAAATATTTATTTTTAACTTAAATTAAATTTAGCTTAGTATAATTATATTATGTGCCCATTATTTTAATTAATTCCTAAGTTTATTAAATTAAAATTAAATAGTGTATTTAAGTAGTAGGTTAAGGAAGAATAAATGTTTTGAACTTTTAATTTATCAAAGGTATTAAGTTATTATATATGTTAAAAATTCCAAATAGTTTATTTAAATAAAATATAATGGCTTATAAATACGTTAATGACAATTAAACAGGATTTATAAGTAACTGGTTTATTTTGTGTTAAATTAAATTAATTAGAAATGATGTGACCAGTTTATCTAGTTTATAAATAATTATTTTGAATTGAATGCTTTGGATTGTTAATATCTCTAGATTATTAATTCATGATGTTCTGCAATAGGAAATGCCTGGATTGAACTGTTAATAAATATGAATCATTTATTTGATTGATATCTGTGATGAATTTCTGTGTGAATTTGATATTCTGAAAGTTTAATTAAATTGTTTTACTTAAACAACTTGGCCTTAAAAGACGGCATTTGGATTTCGATGAGACCGGGATCGGATATCAAATTATTATCTGAAAACCACATTGATCCAAATTAAGCGATAGGTCATGAAATTCAAGTGAATATCGGCAATAGAGATTCTAAATGCAAGAACTATTTTCCGTTAATTCTGAGGGTGATTCCAAAATGAGTGTAACGGAGACAATGCCTTTCGTTCCGTTCACACCCGGAACGGACCTGTATGGACGAATGCTATCAGGCCATCGTCACTGGCGGACGATGAGCATTCCAAAACATGTGTGCTATAAAGAGAATCGTAGCCTTAAGCCTCATCAACCGGGAATGGCTAAAACAAGGGAGGTGTAGCAAGGCTAAGTGGGTAGCTCAATTAGGATAAGATTTTCCCTTGTCTAGATGTCCCTTTTATTCAGCCGTGTTGGCGATTATTGGCCACAACCACAGGGTTGTCTTTTTCAGACCATCCAGTATGGGTTAGCTTCGGTCTTATGTTGTAGGGAATCAGGGGGGATCCTCGGTACACTGATCTACACCGGGTACTATGACGGGAGATACCCCAGTAGCCCTGCCATTGTATGGAATCCAATCTCCAATAAGTGACCTCGGACTTGATTGTATACCTATTATGCTAGAATTTAATGAATGTAGCAATTTCGGTTATGTGAATAATTTATTTGAAAACCCTAGACACTATTATAATATAACTAGGTTTCCTATCAAATTTTTGGTTACCGTAAGGGAAAAACTCGTCCGTGTTTATATGCGGTGAGTCTTACGAGATACCTTTAATTTCAAATGATTTTCAAGTTAAACAAACTTAAACTGTTTACTCACACCAGATCCTTGTCTGACCCGGATTTTCTTAAACTCTTAGGCACTCAAATTTCTATGAGTAGACAAGTGATCCAGGTTCGCTTGGATGTATTTTGGAAAAGACTTGGAGCAGGAGGCTTTGGCATATATATACATATATTCCGATGTATTAGTATTTCTGTTTGCATTTTAGTTGTAATGAATAGGCAGGTCATTACGACTATCTAATATGATGTTTGTAAAACTGAATGACTATGATGTATTGTAGTAGTGACTAATGTGTAATATCTATATGATGTAATATATTTATTTCGTTCCGCTGTGAGATTCTAAGATTGTTTCTTTCTATCATTCTATATATTTTATCTTCTACCTATTTCTTTCTAATCTACGATACGTCTTTCTATGGAATGATAGGCGGGTCGTCACAGTTGGTATCAAAGTTCTAGGTTGAGATAATACCTAGGCTTTTAGGTTAATACCCATCATGAGAGAGCGTACTTGTAATTTTTATATATCTATATACATCTACCTGATTGTTGGGTTACCTTGTTCAGGTTGCCAACATGAGTTCCCATGGAAGAAGAGGCATAGGTGCGAATAGCACGACGACTACAAATGGAAGAGACCCGAATGCTGAAGATGGAAGGGCAACCGTCGAGGTTGTAACGCCAATACCGCCTCGAGTGAACTTTGCAGCACTGTGCAAAGACTTTACCAATCTCGGAGGAAAGCCTTTTAAGGGTATGGAGTTTATCATTGAAGTGCAAGCCTGGTTGCGCTTTTGTGAGCGAATTTTCAAGAGTTTGGATCTGTCAGACGAGCAGAAGCGAGTTATGGCATCATGACAACTTCAAGAGGGAGCAGCTGCATGGTGGGACGGGTTACCATGAATATTCCCGAGGATGATTTCTCTTGGAGCAAGTTCAAGGAAGTGTTTGAAGAGCAGTTTGTGCCTACCATAGGAAAGACTCGACTATATAGGAATTTTCTGGACCTTAAGCAAGGAAGTTTTTCAGTATCAGAGTATGAAACCAAGTTCAACGAGTTGTCCCGCTATGGACCTGGTCTTATTGACAAACTGCTTAAGAAGAACGAAATGTTTGTGCTTGGAATAAGGCCCGAATTTCATGAGAAGATGACCGCACATCTCGAAAGATCATTTGTGGAACTGGTAGATATGGCATTGAGATACGAAGAGCTTATAGAAAAGAAACCCTTGGCAGCAGTGGCAGCACCAAGTGTAAATGCTACTAATCAGAACAAAAGGAAATTCAGCCCGAACTGGAAGAAGCAGGATAAAGGAAAACTTAAAGGCAACAATGCAGCTAGGAAATGTTATGTGTGCTAGTTGGAAGGTCATTTGGCTAAACAGTGTCCTAGAGGTGGAGCTCCGAAGCAACGGCAGAGTGGACCCATTTCCACGACGGTTCAGAAGTCCTTATGTGTCAATTGTCAACAGCCAGGGCATATGGTGAAAGCTTGCCCACTTCTCCAGAAAGCTCAACCGAACAAAGTGTTTGCTATTCATGGTGGACTGTCAACTTCTATTGATGGGAAAGGAAAAGGCATTCTCGATGGTATTTTGCTTTTAGATGACGTTTATGTTAGAGTTTTATTTGATTCTCGTGCTTCCCTTAGTTTTATTTCTTTGGAAACGGTAAAGAAATTTCATCTTGCTTCGTGGACCGCCCTATTTTTTATCTAATCCCATAGGGGGAGAGACTAAGCTGGACATGATCTGTAAAGGTCTAAGAATTTCTTATCTATCCTATAATTTCTAGTGCGACCATATGTGTTGGACTTTAAAGGATTTGACCTTATTCTGGGAGTGGATTGGTTAGACAAGCATAAAGCTGTTCTGGTTTGTGAAGAGAGAACCGTGTAGTTTGAAACCGAACTGGAAAGGATTGCAAGAGTGCCTTGCGATAGTTCAGGAATCCACTTGGGTAGTCTTTTGCATGGGCTCGAGGCATCTCAAGAAGAAGTAGGAACCATCGAAGTTGTTAGATACTTTACAGACGTCTTTGAAGAAGTCAAAGGTTTGCGCCCGCATCGGGAGATAGAGTTCTGTATCGACTTCGTCCCAGGAGCGATACTGGTAGTTCAACCAAGTAGAAGGATTGCTCCTAGAGAGAGAGAGGAATTGGTGAAGCAGACTTAGGATTTCTTCGAGAGAGGATTGATCATACTCAGTCGTTTTAGTTGGGGTTCTGTTGTAGTATTTGTAACCAAATCAGACGGATCTTTAAGATTTTGTGTAGATAATCGGGAATTGAATAAGGTGACCATTAGGAATAAGTACCCTTTTCCTTGTATTATCGATCTTTTTGATCAACTTTGGACGACTGTGTTCTCCCAATTGGATCTAGCTTCGGGCTTTCACCAGCTAAGGGTTGTTAAAGACAGTATACCCTTGAATGCGTTCAAAGGACCCAATTGTTTATATCAGTGGCTGGTTATGCCTTTTGGGCTAACCAATGCTCCAGCTTATTTTGTGGATCTAATGAGCCGTGTTTTCCGGGATGTGCTGAACAAGTTTGTGCTTGTGTTCATCGACGACATTCTCATCTACTCCAAATAAGAGGAGAAGAGTAAGCGTTATTTGGGAGTAGTATTGGAAACATTGAGGAGATATGTCCTGAAAGCAAAATTTTCGAAGTGCCATTTTTGGAAGTCATAAGTAAGATTTTTGGGACACATCGTATCTTGAGAAGGCATCTATGTGGACCCGGTCAAGGTGGCAGCTGTTCAAGAGTGGAAGCAACCACAGACTCCCATAGAAGTTCGCAGTTTTCTTGGCTTGGTGGGTTACTATAGGAAATTCATCCAGGATTACTCTAAGATTTACTCTCACTTGACCAAACTGACTAGAAAGGGAGAGAAATTTAAATGGACTCTTAAGTGTGAAGAAGCGTTTTTGGATTTGAAGGCGAGATTGACTAATGCACCTGTTTTGGCTATTCCAGATGGAAGGAGTAAGTTCGATGTTTGAGCTCTTTACCGGTCATAAACCCTTAAAGTATCTTTTCTCCTAGAAAGACCAGAATTCGAGGCAGTACAGATAGGTGGAATTTTTGGCATCCTATGATCAGGACATTCTCTATACTCCGAGGAAAGCAAATGTGGTAGTGGACGCTTGAGTAGAAATGCAATTTCGACTGTTCTGGAAGTCACTCCGTCTCTACTAGAAAGAATTGCAAGCAAGCAAGGAATGGATAGGAGTTTGAAAGTAATCATGAGGAAAGTTAAGAATGGACAGCACACCAGTTTCAAGATCGATGACCAGGGAGTCTTGAGGATCAATGGGAGAATTCTGTGTTTTGAATATCAAGGATCTTAGGCAGGAAGTTTTGTTAGAGTGCCATCGCTCCAGGTTAAGTATCCATCCGAGGATCTCAAAGATGTTCAAGGATATTAAAAGAGTTTTCTGGTGGAAAGGAATGAAGAAGGATATTGCTACCTTTGTCAATGGATGTGCGAACTATCAACAAGTGAAGGGTGATCAGCAGAAGACTGTAGGATTGTTGCAACCTTTGGAGATTCAAAAATGGAAATGGGAAATGATATCGATGGACTTCATCGATGGGTTGCCATGAACTTGAAAAGGAAATGAAGGAGTATGCCCACTTTATCCCAGTTAAGGCAACCAGAACTGCAGCTTCTTTAGCAGAGATTTTCATGAAAGAGATTGTCAGGCTACACAGAGTTTCCATCAGCATAGTTAGTGACTGTGACCCAATTTTTACCACCAAATTTTAGGAAGCTCTGCAAACATCTCTTAGAATGAATTTGAGTTTAAGCGCCGCTTATCATCCAAAAACCGACGGTCAGACAGAAAGGCTGAATCACATTCTTGAAAATATGTTGAGAGCTTATATCTTGGATTTCGGCGGATCTTGGGAGGACCATCTACACTAGGTGGAATTCTCGTATAACAACAGCTATCAGGCAAGAATTAATATGGCACCATACGAAGATTTGTACGAAAGTCCCTATTGATCACCATCTTGTTGGGTAGAATCGGAAGATTGTCTTATTCTTGGTCCAAACTTGATTCGGGAGGCATCTACGAAGGTTGAACTGATCAAGAAAAGGATGAAAGCATCCCAAGATCATCAGAAAAGTTACGCAGATAAGAGATGAAGGAATTTGGAATTCGAAGTCGGAGATATGGAATTTGTCAAGGTTCCCTGATCAAAGGAGCAATCAAATTTGGCAAGACGGGAAAGCTAGCTCCGAGATATATTGGACCTTTCCATGTTCTCGAAAGAATCGGTGCTTTGGCATACAGGATTGAATTACCAAACCAGATGGCTGGGATACAAAACGAATTTCATGTATCTCATCTTATGAAGTACGTATATGACCCATCGCTGGTTGTAGAACTAGTAGTCCAAGAAGATTTAGATGTTGAACTAGACTTAACTGTGGTTAGGCATCCAGTTCAGATTATAGATCGAGATGAGAATGAGCTCCGAAACAAAGTGGTGAAGCTGGTTAAGATCCTATGGAGCGAGGATCCCAGAGATTGTATGTAGGAAACTCTAGATAGTATTAGGAAGGTCTATCCGCAAATGTGTCAGGATAGTTAGGATTGTTTGTTTGAATAAATAGTTTGCTTTGGTTGTTAGTTATGGATGATGTGTATGCTTGATTGTTTTCATATAAAAACTTTTGATGGATAATTAAATTATCTTTTGATTTTAAAATTTCAGAGTCTTTTAGTAGTCCTAGTTGATGCAATAGGAGAAAAGAACCTAGGAAGGAGCAAGTAAGATTTTTATCCCCAACGACACCAGTATAAACATTGGAAGCGGAGCGGGGCATTTTCGGGGAATAGCCCGCTAGAAACTTCCATACATTAAGATTTTAGATTAAGGGAGCCATCGAAAGGTGACTAAAACACCAGAAACGGGGACTTCTTTTAAGTGGGGAGGATATGACAACCCAGGGTTTTTGGCAATACTAATTTGATGATCTTCTAATACAATTATTTAAATTTACCAAACTTATCTTTCAAATGAATAAAATATGCTTTCAAATTACTATTAGTGAATAGAAAAACTATGATTTGAAATTCAATATAAATATCTTAAAAATAAATTAGATTGAAAACTCTACATTTTAAACACTAGTATATATATGGTTATTAATTCAAATATAATAGCTTAAGCTTAAAATAAGAATAAATAAAGGGTTTTATCATATTAAGTAAACATGATAAATAAAAAGAAAATATGAAAATAAAAATATAAAGCATACATAAATATAAAATATTTGCATTAGACATTTGTAAGCTAGGAAATGTCATACAAGTGTCAAAATTCTTAATTAAATCGATTTCTTCATTTTCAAAACAAAAAAATGATACAAAAGATGAAATCAGGTGCTATATACACTTATATATATCTCAATCCCTATCTTTCTTTTACTTTCTTTCAAACAAAAACTAAAACCAGAAAAATAAAAGAACAACAAACAACTTCTTCAAGTTTTCAACTAAAGCAAGCTAGTTTAAATTCAAGTTCATCTCAACTCAAATAAATCAAGCTTCCAGTTTAAAAAATCAAGTTAGCTGTTTCTAGTTTCAAAAATCAAGTTAGTTGTTTCCAGATTTCAAAACTTTCCTCTGCTCAAATTTTTAAGTGGGTAAACTTCACTTTTTAAAGCTAAATCTTCTTTATATCATTGTGCATGTAAGTTTTGATTGTAGAAATTGTTTGAATGTGACTAGCATGGATATAGAAATGTGTTTTTGCTAGAATATAAGTTGAATTACAGTGTGCACATCTGTGTTTAGATGTGCATATATCTATTTTGTTTCAATAGACTAAAAACTCACTCAAAATTTAATTTCTCTTCATATAAACCATTATAGGTTACTATGTTTAAAGGAAATGTGTTTGTATTAACTAAATCTTATTTTTAAAAATATTTTATGTCTAATTCGCAAGTTGTTTCACTAGGAAGAAGAAATTACGGTAAAAATCAAAGTATCTTAGAAATTCGACCTCTATAATTTCAAGATTTTCATATATAATTTGATTCCTCTTTAAAAACTATGATTTTTAATGGTAATATCTAGGTTTTTAAGTTAGTATTTGTGGGGATTTTTGTGATATCCTGGAATTTTGGACAATATAAATCTAATAATCTGTGTTTAAAATTTAAATTAATTTGATACTTTTTGTTAATAAATTTGAATTGGTTCAATAATCTTCTTAATTAATTTGTGAATTTATTTTTAATAAGTTACTAAATTGTTTTCTATTTATAATATGTATATATATTTATATATATATTAAATAAATAAGTTTGGTTTTAAATTTAATTAATATAGGATATTTTCTAATAAAAGTATTTTGAAATTGGGAAATTATGATTTATTTTTGATTTGAGCTTTTCAAAGCTATTTTAATAAAATAACTAATGATTTTAAATATATAAGATAAATGTTTTATTTGTTTAAAATATATCTTTACTTAAGTTGGGATATTAAAATAAAGTTATAAAAATGTTTGTTTTATTTCTTTTTAAAATATTGATTAATAATTATGATTTGTAAATTAAAAATGAGAATTTAAAATACAACTTATAAATGAAACATTTATTCATTTAAATAACAAATAGGTTACAATCTCTTTTATATATCCATTTTAAATGATTAAAAATATTATTTTCAAATGATTGATTTATATATTGTTTTTATTTATACTAATACTTGGTTTTGTTTTCTTTAATTATTTATCTATATACATAACTAAGTATTAAAACTAATTAACTAAGTTTAAACTTTTATTAACACTTAATTAAAAATGCTAATTATTTAAATGGACATGTGTAAGTATATAAAAGCCTAATCTAATATGTGTTGAGTGAATAAATAAGTAAATTTACAAGTGTTCATTTTTTTTACAAGTGTCATTGTTTTAATCTTATTTTTCTTTGATTTTAAATAAACCATAAATATAGTTATAAAAACATTTGCCATCTTCCATTTCTTTTTCTTTCTTCATTTTCAATTTTAAAACAAAGGACTTTCAACTGAGAAAAACATTCCATTTTAAACCATCTCCAAATCACAAATATGAAGAATCAAAATTCTGTAATCTGAATTTATCTTCAAAGTACAAAATCAAATCCCTGGTCTATTTTCAAAAATCTGCAAACCATCTTCTAAAACATGCAAAAATCAAACCCCTGTTCAAATGTGTATCAAATTCCTGTAAACCAATTTGAATTCATTCTCCGCAAAAAGGAAATCTGCATTCCGTTTCAAGCAAGCAACCTGCATTTCTTTTAAATCTGGAAAGAATTTGCCCTGCATACAACAATTGAAGCAAATTAAAACGTCAGCAAGTTTTCAAATGGTTTAAAGGCTGTTCAAAAATCAGGAAGCTTAAGTTTTAAAAGCATTTCAAACAAGTTTGCAAAAGAAGTTTCAAACAGGATTTTAAAAAAATTCAGAAGCTTTCAACTGTGCTCTGCTAATCAGGATTTTAAAGGTGAGTAACTTTTTAATTTAAAAGCTTAAGTAAATAATCATGTTGCATGTTCATATCTGTAAATCTGTATGGTTATGTGTAATGTTTTAAGTTCATTTCTGTATATTTGTGATTGCATGAATATGTGTCTGATAGTATAACCTGTAAATGGATTGTTTATATTTCCAAAACTAAAAATCTAACCAAAATTGATTCCATTTTGATCTAGGCTTTGCTAGAATTTAAGTTCTAAACCAAAGTTGGTCATTTCATCATAAAGTAAATTTTAAATTTTGTTTTAAGTAAAATAAATTTAGAAGCTCAATGGAAACCATGAATAACAGAGTAAAAATTCGTAAAAGTGAAAAATTTAAAACATTACAAACCAATGTTTCAGCATTATGAATCAAAATTTCACACAAAATTATGAATTTTAAACCAAGAATTATAATTTTTAATATTATATTCAGAGAGCAGTTTCTTTTTGACTGTGGTATGTGTTTTGGGGCATCTCTGTTGCCACCAGAGGTTTGAGGTGCTGAGATTGTTCCTGGAGGAGGAGGAGTTACCAAGGATGTTGGGAAAATTATTCATTTGGTTGCACTGCAATTTGGTGATGCTGAATTTGTGATTGAAGAATAGAACCCTAGTTCATTGTGGATAGAAAATTTGATCATTCCGGCAAGTATACTTGATCGAGTGGCTTGGGGTCTTGGGTTCTGGAAAAGGATGGGTTGTCGAAGTCATCACCAGAATTGCAGAGTCAACGGTGGCCGGAGGCGTGTGTAAGTGGCGTTGACAAGTTGGAGTTGTTTGGGTACTGTTGTTCCAGGTTTGAAAACTGTGTCTCGATCTTGATTTCGAGCATTAATTGATGTAGTGGGTGTACGGATGTTCTGTGTTGATGGTTGTCGACTACGAGGAGGTTGGGAGTTGGCCAGCGGTGGCCGAAGAGGGTGTACATGTGCACAGAGCAAAAGGGGATGTGCTGGTGATGTTGTTGGTAATAGGGTTTTGGTGCCTGGTGATGGTCTCGGGGAATTTAATTTGTTGCTCGAAGAAATTAACTTTGGACTCGAAGTAAAATATGGGTTTGTTCGAGTATATGCATTATTTTAGGTTTTGGGAACAAACAGAAAACCTGTTCTGTTATTTTAAATTTTAAAATAAAATTTAAATGTAAATTAAAATTTGAACCAAGTTAAAACCCTGAATTTAAATATGAATTCAAGTAGTTTAAATTTTGGTTTTTGAAATAATTTGAATTTTTAAATTCTGGTTTGGTTTTAAATAAAAACAGGAAACCTATTACTGTTTTTTTAATTAAAAGTAAAGTTTAAATGCAAACAGGAAATTTAAACTGAGTTTTGAAAGTCTGAAATTGAATATGAATTCAAATTAGATTGCCTGAGATTTGAAATAATTTAAGTTTTAAAATTTGAATTTGGTTTTAAAACATATAAGTGTAAAAAGAATATATGGTTTTGAATTTGAATTGGAAGTTTAAATTTTAAATTAGAAATTTAAGATGAATTTAAATCTGGGTTTTTGAATCTGGATATAAATTTAAACTTCAGTTTTTAAAATAAAAAAAGTTTAAATTTAAATTGTTTAATTACATTGAAAACGTTAAATGATTTGAATTTTTAAAAGGAAGATATAAAATGCAAATAAAGGCTTAAAGATTTAAGTTAGATCTGGAATAAGGTTCATACTATATTTCAATTTTAAAATTTAAAAGTAATTTTTCAATTGAATTTTTTTTTAAAATAACCTGGAATGTTAAGTGTGTTTTTAAAATTGATTTGAATGTAAATTGAACTGGGGTTTAAATTCCTTAAAACTTATTTTATAAAGTGGATGATTCTTTTAACATATGATATAAAAAGGTTTTGAATTATTTTTTTAAAACCTTGTTTAAGCTAAATTTGTATCTTAATTTTAAAATGAAATTTAAAGTGAAATTTAAAATAAATTTGAAAAATATTTTGTTTATAAATACTTTGATTAAGTAAGAAATATTTTCTTAAATTAAATTTTAATTTAAGAATTTGGATTCATTTAAATTATTAAGTAAATTTAAATGGGTAATTAATTATTTAATTAATTAATAATATGGATGATTAATTAAGTAATTAAGAAAATTTCAAATTGATTAATTAAGACTTAAGATTAACTAATTAAGGTTAATTAATATGTAATGATGGATTGTTAATTAAATTTTAATGAATGATTAAAGAATTTATTAATCAAGAAATTAAGGATTAATTAAGATTGTAATTAACACTTAATTAATTAATAATTAGAGACTAATTAAATTGTAATTAAATATTAATTAATTCATAATTAATAATGGTTAATCTGAGTTAATTCTTAATAACGTAATTAAAGATTGTTAATGGAGGTCATTAACTTAAGATTATTTAACAAATTAATTAATGTGATTAATTTTAATGATTAATTATAATTAATAATAATCATTTTTGAAATTGTTTAGGTTTAATTACTTAATGAAAGTAATTAATGAATTAATTACTAAATGTAATTAATTATGTTAATGTGATTTGTTTAGATTAATTAATTAAGTTTAATTAATTTAAACATTTGATGTTTTGATAAATAATTACTTTATGTAATTAATGGAATTATAATTACTTAAGGGAGTAATTAATTGATAATTACTGGATGTAATTAAAGATGTTTAATGATGGAAGTAATTTAGATTAAATTACTTCGAAATTAATCAAGGGATTAATTGAGATAATAAATTAAGGAGTAATTTATTAATGAAGTAATTAAGGGTAGTTAATTACTGGATTTGTTATTAATCGAGGGTGATCTATATATGTGGTTTAATTGCAGATTAATTGCTCAATGTAATTAATTTATATAGAGAGATTGATTAAATGTAATTAGATATCATTAATAAAATTAATGATGTAAATTTAGAATTGATTAATTAAGGAATAATTAAATAAAGAAGTAATTAATTAATAAAGGAATAATGTAATTAACTTTAGTTAATTGATTAAGTAATTAAAAGTTAATTATTGCAAAGAGTTAAATATAATTAACTTGTGTAATTAATTTAAAGGCTAATTACTTATTGTAATTAGAAATATTGTTAATCAAGAATGATTATTTAAAATAAATAATAAGATGGTGATTATTAATTGATTTGTAATCAATTAATGGTTAAGTTAAGCAGGATTATAATAATGAAGTAATTAATTTTATTCATTTTAAATTAATTAGAAATGGAAGTAATTAATATAATTCATTTTAAATTAATTATAGATGGTGTGATCATTACATAATTGCTTATGTATGAATGATTGATATTGGTTGCCATGTATGGTTTGTAATCTCAGCCATGAGATGAGTAATGTTATATGATATGGACGCATTGGTTGTATTGTGATGATGATATGGATTATCTGTTGTAATGATCGGTCAGCCACTTTCACACTCAAAGCAGTACAAATTTACCTCATATCATCGGTAAACTAAACCCGAAGGTCAAAACGATCAATTGAATAGGTCGGGGATTAATCGAAAGGATAAACGCACAGATTCATGGTCCGTGTTTTGCCAACCATTTAATCACCCTTCCACTTCGCTCGATGTGCGAAAGTGTGTGTTTTAAATAGAATTTATAAACTGGAGAAACGAGCTTTTAAATGCGATTCGAGAGATATTTTATAAAAACCCGTGGATGAAGTCAAGAGTAAGTTATCAAAGCCAAAGATGCAATAACAACCATTAAAAACCAACTTGAATCGATAAGATACAGAAAAATCAATCAAATATGCAAAATAGGCAAAACAGGCAAAACAAAGCAGGTCGGTCGACCGGACTACAGGGCTCGGTCGGCCGGCCAGATGCAGGAAACAAAATATGGCTCGGGGCAACCGGTCGGTCGACCGGAGCCTGCGCTCGGTTGGCCGAAGGCTGTTTCCAGCACTTCTTGCCCTTATCAAATGAATTCCAAATCTTATTTTTCAAATCAAAGCAATAGAACATGAATATTTGTTAGGAAATCATACCCAACATCAATGATAGCAAGAGAGGTAGATGTGAGTTAAAAACTCACCTTTTTACACAAAACAAAGAAGATGAAGAAGCACAAATGCAAGGAATCAACCAACTACACTCCACTTGAACACTACAAGCTTCAATCTAGAATCAAAGCAAGTATTTTCCTAAGTTAGGGTTAGGAAATTACTGAAGTTGAAGAGAAGAAGAGATGGAGAAGATGGAGATGAACTTACCAATAGCTTCTCTATGATTTTGGAGCAAGAATTTGGATTGCAAGTAAACTAGGTCTAGGAGTCTCTAATTCCCATTCTCTTCCACCATTATCAGTTTTTAGCTTAAGTTTAATGAAATGAATAAGTGAATGGAAGGAGAGAAGGGCTGAGTTGGTTTATAGAACAGTTTGGGTGAAACCCAAACCCAAAAGCCCACTTAACAAATAGCAAAATTCGACTTACTCCAAATATATCAAAGCTTATACTCAAAAAGATCGCAAACGCCATTTTGGAACCAATGGAGGTAGTTTCGAGTTCCAATTTGGCCATTTGCAGAAAGTAACATTTCGGACTAAAATCCAACTAACGACGCTATATTTAAATTAAACATTTAAATATAAAATCGTTAAATATGCGGGTAGTTACAGATCTCCCCTCCTTACAAAATTGCGTCCCCGCAATTTCTAGAGACGATATTTGTAACAACTACATACATACAATCAATCAAAAGAAAAGAAAATAAGCTTGAGATGAAAAGACATACTCACCGTTTCAAAGCAAGGAAAGAAAACCCGGATAAGATCGCTCAATAAATTCTCCGGTTTCCCAAGTACAGTCATTGGTATTAGCGGACCATTGAACTTTTATGAGCGGCACGTCCTTGTTCCGAAGGTGTCGCACCTCCGTGTCAAGCACGCGAATAGGTTGCTGTACAATAGATAAGTCCGGTGAGACCTCAAGCTCTTGCAAATCAGGAGAAGTAATAACAGAATTCGAATCCCGAAGACACTTCCGAAGTTGCGAGACGTGAAACACGTCATGAATGCCAGATAGATGAGCTGGAAGTGAAACTCTATAAGCCACAGGGCCAATACGTTCAGTAATAGAAAATGGTCCTATAAAGCGAGGAGCCAATTTCCCAGTCGCACTGAAACGCATAACCCCCTTCAAAGGAGAAACACGAATAAAAACAAGATCGCCGATCAAGAACTCGAGAGGCTTCCTACGGTTGTCCTCGTAGGATTTCTGGCAACTCTGTGCCTCTCTCATTCTCAACCGAATAAGATCAATCTTCTCGGAAGAATCATGAACAAAATCTGGACCAAAAATACGCTTCTCCCCAGATTCTAACCAACAAGAAGGTGATCGACACGGTCTTCCGGATAAGGCTTCGAAATGAGCCATACCGATACTAGATTGAAAACTATTGTTGTAGGAGAATTCTACAAGAGGTAGGTGATCCTCCCAACTACCACCGAAATCAAAGATACAAATACGGAGAAGATCTTCCAAGATACGATTCACCCGTTCAGTCTGTCCGTCAGACTGCGGATGATAAGCTGTAGAAAATTTAATCTTTGTTCCCAAAGCTTGCTGAAGACTCTTCCAAAAATGACTCGTGAATAAAGGATCACGATCACTCACAATAGAACTAGGAACACCGTGAAGTCTCACGATTTCCTTGACATACAACTTAGCCAAATGCGAAGCAGTCCTATTAGACTTAATAGGGACAAAATGAGCAGACTTAGTGAGGCCATCAACAATAACCCAAATACTAGAATGGCCAAATCTCGAACGAGGTAGGCCGTCAATGAAATCCATAGAAATTTGATCCCACTTCACAATGGAATCTCAAGAGGTTGAAGAAGACCCGAAGGACGCTGATGCTCGGTTTTAAAACGCTGACAAGTTATGCAATTGCTCACATAACTCGCCACATCGCGCTTCATGCCTTCCCACTAATAAAGACGACGCATATCGGCATACATATTGCTACTACAGGGATGAATGGTATACTTAGAACGGTGACAATCATCAAGAATGTCATGCCTAAGTGCAAGATCAGAAGGCACAAAAAGACGGTTCTTCTTGCGAAGACACCCATGAGAATCAATGCTAAAATCTTGCAACGCCTCATCACAAGGTCCAGACTCACAAAGCTGAATAAAATGCAACAAATTAGGATCACACCGTTGAGCATCGGTAATACGATCCAATAAAATAGGTCGAGCTCCCAAACTAAATAATAGAATAGGAGAATCAGAAGATGAATCTCGATCACGAATTTCACAAAAAGATAGAGTTTCAAGAATATGCCATTCGGCAAACATCATAGAAATAACAGCCGAATGTTTGCGACTAAGCGCATCTGCAACACGATTACCCTTACCAGGGGTATACTGGATATCAAAGTCATAAGAAGCAAGAAACTCGAGCCAACGTTGTTGTCTCATATTGAGTTCCTTCTGAGTGAACAAATACTTCAAAGATTTATGATCGGTATAGAGAATGAAGCGCTCGCCCAATAAATAATGTCGCCAAATCTTCAAGGAAAAGACAATGGCGGCAAGCTCAAGATCATGAGTGGCGTAGCGAACTTCATTCGGACGTTGTTGCCTAGAAGCAGAAACAACTACCCGATCCTTCTGCATAAGAACAGCACCGAGACCACTACCACAAGCATCGGTGTAGACAACAAGGTCATGATTCCCTTCGGGAACCACAAGAATAGGAGCATTAGTGAGAAGTTCCTTCAATGCCTGAAAGGAAGCTTCACACTTGTCGGACCAAATAACACGAATGCCTTTCTGGGTATGGCTTGTGAGAGGAAGCACAACACGGGAAAAATCCTTGATGAACCGACGGTAATAACCCGCCAATCCAAGAAAACTGCGGATCTCATGAACATTCTCAGGCCTTTCCCAATTTTGAATAGCTTCTATCTTCGATGGATTTACAGAAACGCCATCGGAAGATACCACATGGCCTAAGAACTTAACCTTATTCTCCCAAAAATGGCACTTGGAGAATTTGGCTTTAAGCTGATGACGACGGAGAGTGCTCAAGACAATCCTTAAGTGATTAGCATGCTCAGCTTCAGACTTAGAATAAATAAGGATATCATCAATGAAGACAAGCACGAACTTATCGAGATATTCCCGGAATACCCGATTCATGAGATCGACAAAGAAAGCAGGAGCGTTCGTCAAACCGAACAGCATAACGAGCCACTCAAAAGAACCATAACGAGTGCGGAAAGCGGTAAGAGGTACGCTATCCTCCGCATCTCGTAACTGATGAAAACCTGTGGCAAGGTCAAGCTGAGAAAAGACCATAGCACCACTCAATAGATCGAACATATCATCAATCCTAGGCAATGGATACCTATTTCTAATGGTCAACTCGTTAAGCTTGCGATAGTCAATGCAAAACCTAAGAGTCCCATCAGACTTCTTCACGAAGACGACCGCGGATCCCCACGGAGAAAAACTAGATTGAATCAATTGCTTGGATTCAAGCTCTAAAAGCTGCTTCTTGAGTTCCTCATTTTCCTTTGTAGACATCCTCGTGGGAGGACGACTAACTGGCTGCGTGCCTGGAATGAGATCAATGGGGAACTCAATTGCCCATTTGGGTGGCAAACCCGATACAGGCTCAAAAACATCAGAAAAGTCACAAGCAATAGGAATACGAGATATATCACACCATCTCGCGAATCAAAAGAATACAAAGCCATTTCGGAATTATCCACATCCCGAAGAACAAGAGATAACTGAGTAGGCGAATCCGGATGTCGAAGATACAAAATTCTCTCCGAACAAATAATCCTGGCATCATATCTCACTAGCCAGTCCATACCCAAAATCATATCAAATCCCAGACAAGAAATAACGTGCAAATTCGCACGAAAAGAAAAACCACATAAAACAATCTCAACATCATCACAAAGCAAACTAAGGGTCGCGGATCCCCCAATTGGATTCGCAATCCTTAAAGAAGTAATCATACAAGAAACATCCAAAGATAAATCATCAACGAGCTTTTTCGATACGAAAGAATGTGAAGCACCCGTATCGAAAAGAACTCGAATACTATGATCATGAAATAAAATAAAACCTTCCAAAATAGATGGAGAGATACCTTTGGATTGAGATGAACCTCCAGAAGCATTAGCCACATTGATCTTGCCAGATTTTGCATTAGCAGGAGCAGTAGGACAAGCTGAAACATGATGACCTTCCTTCTTGCAATAACGGCAGAAGAGAGGCTTAGGACAAGCTCGAATAATATGATCCGGAGAACCACAATTGAAACATTTTCGAACGAAGGGTGTTCAGGAAGACTGTGGCTGAGAGCTAGGACCACCAGTCTTCTTCTTCTTAGAAGGAAAAGGCTTCTTCTTAATTGGAAACGGCCTCTTGTTGGGGTTCTTGGAAACCTCAACATCAACATCACTATCACACTCCTTCTCGACAGCTTCGAGATGAAGTGCCGAATCAACCAATTCCTCGAAAGAAAGCTTAAGCTGGAGCAACAAGGACTTCTTAAGATATTTCTTAAGACCAGAGACAAACTTCAAATTCTTCTTGCAAGAAGTGCTGATGAATTCAAGACCATACTGAGATAAAGCCTCGAACGATGCGACATACTCAGAAACAGAAGATTTCCCTTACTTCAACTCAAGGAAGCGACGGGTCAATAAAACTTTTTCAGATTCAGGAACGAACTTGAGTTCAAATCGTCCCCGAAACTGAGTCCAAGAAAGAGTAGACTCATCAATCTCGGCTACAAGAAGCTCATACCAATCAAGAGCACGCTGTTGTAACAAACTAGAAGTCACAAGAACTCTATCATGGTCGGAAAGATCCATACGAGAAAAGATACGTTCGCATGTGCGAAACCAAGCTTGGACTTCAAGAACGGATTCGGAACCCTTAAACGGTTTTCCTCCAAGATGAGAAAAATCACTGCACTGATGTGCAAAAGCAGACTTGCGAGGTGGAGACACTCGAGGAGGAACGGGAGGCTGAGTGCTCCTAAACAACTCCATAAACTGATCGGCAGACATATAAACGCCATCCGGATGTGAGCCACTAGATTGCCCAGCATCCGAACGTCGACCTCTGCCTCTTCCAAACATAAGCTGAAAGTCAAGATAAGGAAAAGATTATTCACAAGGTAGATATTTCAATATGGGATACTACGGAATAATCCTAGACGTATTCCCAAATACTATCTAGCCATGATGGGATAAAGAGACACGATGATTCAAAGATTTGTATCACTTGTACACTTTGATGTACCATAATATGTGCATCTATTCTGTGTTTATCATATTTTGTTCTGAACTCAGCTCTGATACCACGCTGTGACGCCCCACTCGGAGTGCCTCGTTAACAAAGAGTATTACGTAGATAATATTGTCGGCTAACGCGGACAATAGAGTATAATGGAAGCGACCATGTGTAATCTTACCTTAACTATTCACTAAATACGTCGAAAAGTAGAATCACATTAAAATTCGACCTATTCAATAAATATTTAAAGCAAAACTACAATGGCTATAGGATCTATCAGAAGAAAATATAACAACTCAAATGTAATTCACATCACAGGACAGTCAATCATAATATACACATAAACAGATACACAACAGAGTATACAAAATAATACATGTCAGGTGGTACAGGAGACCACAATATACAGACGAGACGAAAAAAGTATAAATATCAGAGTTACAACAGATAAGGACCACAAAAGACACTATAACAAAATGAAGCTAGCGAATAGTCCATGCGGAAGGAAAATAGGCTAAGTCCCAAAAGCACCTAACCTGAAACATCTCGGTCTGACCCGAGTATAAAATACACGGGTCAGTCTAGATAACAAATCAGTTAGATAAACTGAACAATAATAAACCTGCAAGGTCATACAGTATAACAAAGATCTCTAGAGGAGATAACACAATCATCAACATGAGATGAATCATATAGAACAAGCCTCATATCATTGGCAACGGCAACATATAGAAACAAAGGATACAAATATCCCAAAACAAGCCAAAAGGCAAATAGCAATTAACAATAAGGTATACAAGTTCCACAAGGTAATCGTTATACATCATGCGGCTCAAACAGACCAACACGATGGGCGACACCAAGGGAATATAATATCAATGAAACATATGATTGCTCGAGCTCAGTACTGTACAACAAGGATCCATAAGCCCGAAGGCTCCAAACCCAAGTATCACCCATGCGGCACATAAGGCCAACATCAGAGCGAAACTATGTAGGAAAACAAACCCGAAGGCACACACCCGAAGGCAACATACCCGAAGGCAACAAACCTAGGGAGAAAGTCCGAAGACACCATCCCAGAGGCAACAAACCGTAGTGGTGAAGGTCGTAGACCCAGTACTGGACACCACTAACTGGCGGAATGTGTCACAACTCTCGAAAAGGAATCCGAACAGTGTTAACGTATGTCCCATAACCACTCGTTCGCACTAAACGGTTTACTATCCGTCAGCCACTTTCACACTCAAAGCAGTACAAATTTACCTCATATCATCGGTAAACTAAACCCGAAGGTCAAAACGATCAATTGAATAGGTCGGGGATTAATCGAAAGGATAAACGCACAGATTCATGGTCCGTGTTTTGCCCAACCAATTAATCACCCTTCCACTTCGCTCGACGTGCGAAAGTGTGTGTTTTAAATAGAATTTATAAATTGGAGAAACGAGCTTTTAAATGCGATTCGAGAGATTATTTTATAAAAACCCGTGGATGAAGTCAAGAGTAAGTTATCAAAGCCAAAGATGCAATAACAACCATTAAAAACCAACTTGAATCGATAAGATACGGAAAAATCAATCAAATATGCAAAATAGGCAAAACAGGCAGAACAAAGCAGGTCGGTTGACCGGACTACAGGGCTCGTCGGCCGGCCAGATGCAAGAAACAAAATATGGCTCGGGGCAGCAGGTCGGTCGACCGGAGCCTGCGCTCGGTCGGCCGAAGGCTGTTTTCCAGCACTTCTTGCCCTTATCAAATGAATTCCAAATCTTTTTTTTCAAATCAAAGCAATAGCACATGAATATTTGTTAGGAAATCATACCCAACATCAATGATAGCACAAGAGGTAGATGTGAGTTAAAAACTCACCTTTTTACACAAAACAAAGAAGATGAAGAAGCACAAATGCAAGGAATCAACCAACTACACTCCACTTCAACACTACAAGCTTCAATTTAGAATCAAAGCAAGTATTTTCCTAAGTTAGGGTTAGGAAATTACTGAAATTGAAGAGAAGAAGAGATGGAGAAGATGGAGATGAACTTACCAATAGCTTCTCTATGATTTTGGAGCAAGAATTTGGATTTGCAAGTAAACTAGGGCTAGGAGTGTCTAATTCCTATTCTCTTCCACCATTATCAGTTTTTAGCTTAAGTTTAATGAAATGAATAAGTGAATGGAAGGAGAGAAGGGCTGAGTTGGTTTATAGAACAGTTTGGGTGAAACCCAAACCCAAAAGCCCACTTAACAAATAGCAAAATTCGACTTACTCCAAATATATCAAAGCTTATACTCAAAAAGATCGCAAACGCCATTTTGGAACCAATGGAGGTAGTTTCGAGTTCCAATTCGGCCATTTGCAGAAAGTAACATTTCGGACCAAAATCCGACTAACGACGCTATATTTAAATTAAACATTTAAATATAAAATCGTTAAATATGCGGGTTGTTACAGTAAGGTAAAAACTTTTCCATGTTTATGTGTGGGAAGTCTTACGTGATACCTTTTCTTTTCAAAGGTTTTTCAAAAGTTAAGCAACTTTAACCTGTTACTCGCACCAGACCCATGTCTGACCCGGAGTTTATTTCTGTTTTTCTTAAACTCTTGGGTACTCAAATTTTTACGAGTAGCCAAGGGATTCAGGTCAGCTTTGACGAATTATGGAGGAGAAAATGAAGAAGGAGGCTTCCGCGTGTAGTTATATAGTTTTCCGCTGTGTTGATATTTCTGAGTGTTTTCTGTATTGTGTATTGAGTTGTAATAACTAGACAGGTGTTTATAACTGTCTAGTATGTGATGTATTGTCTGTGTAACTTTGATATTTGTTGTACACTGAGGGCTTGTAAAATTTATATTGAAAGTGCTAAGGATAATAAAAGTTTTAAAAATTGAATTTGACATTGATTTGTTTAGTTTTGAAATTTTATCATTTAAATTGAATTTAAAAATAGCTTTCCGAGACAATTTGAATTTAAATTTAAATTCGAGTAAATGCTTTACTTGACTAGTCAAATTAATTTCACATCAGCCCCTTTTCCACTCTTTTCCAAAGCATTGTAGCCGACTTTCTCCTACATGCCACCTCCTTTTCACATCACGTCCCTTCTTTTACTTCACAGCCAAAATCCAACTATTCAAACAACGAAAAAAATGGGGGGCTTCAAAGGAAAGAAAATGGCCGAAGCCTGGGGAATCAAAATCAACATTCGAAAAAAATTAGAGAACTTAGTGGCGAATGGAATAAATCTTTAAATCGTGTTTTCCTTCTCAGGTCGATTAGAACTGATTCAGAAAAATATATTAATTTTCACGAGATTCAGAAATCCGTCGAGTCGCGAATGGCGGCGACGATAATAAGGCTTAGTCGCGAGGCTGGGGCGATTCGCGTGGAGGAGGGGCATTTCAGGGCAATCGTGATTTCTGGAAGGGTGGTCATGCGTGGTTTTGGTTATCATCGCGCTAGAGCATGGGTGGGGAGGAGGCTCTACTTTGCGGTGGCATCATCGGTGGACTGAGCTCGTCGATGCGATGGGAATCGAGGGGATTTGGGTTTCTGGCTAGGGTTTCGATTTTTGGAAACGTGGGCGAGGCCACTGTCGCGAGTGATGGTAAGGCTGGTGGTTCCTGTTGTTGTCGTTGTCACGTTTGTCGATGGTCGGCGCGACGATCTAGAGCGGTCGTGCAGGTTATGTTGATGTTGGTTTCCTGTTTACTTAAGGTAATTTAATTTTAAACTTTAGTTAGGTTTAAAACTTATAAATGATTTATTGATTTTTATTGCTCTTATCAGTACTGTTTAGTTTAATTTAGATAAATAATTATATGTAGGTTGAAGAATATATTTGGATTTTTGAGTTTAAATAAGCTATGTTATAAGTATATATGTGATGTCGGGAGAAAAGAAGAATATATATATATTCACTAGCTGTTTAGTTTAAGAAAGTAAAGTGGTTAACGTTTTAATTAGCTTATTTAATTATTTCAGACATTAAAAATAATTTATTAAGGGGAAATTGGTTTAAAATCAACTTATTAGTTTAAAACCAAGTTATTGGTTAAAATTAAATTAATAAAGAGAAATTAAGGTGTTCGATAAATTCAAATATTAATAAAGCGTGAATTGTTGATGTCGTTCTCACGTTTGTCGATGGTCGGCTCGAGCGGTCGAGCAGGTGATGTTGATGTTGGTTTCCTGTTTACTTAATGTAATTTAATTTTAAACTTTAATTTGGTTTAAAACTTATAAATAATTTGTTGATTTTTATTCCTCTTACCAGTACTGTTTAGTTTAATTTAAATAAATACTTATACATAGGTTGAAGAATACATTTGGATTTTTGAGTTTAAATAAGCTATTTTATAAGTATATATGTGATTTCGGGAGAAAAGAAGAATATATATATATATATATATATATATGTATGTATGTATGTATGTATGTATGTATGTATGTATTTTCACTTGCTGTTTAGTTTAAAAAAATAAAGTGGTTAACGTATTTAATTAGCTTATTTAATTATTTCAGACATTAAAAATAATTTATTAAGGGGAAATTGGTATAAAATCAACTTATTAATTTAAAACCAAGCTATTAGTTTAAATTAAATTAATAAAGAGAAATTAAGGTGTTCGATAACTTCAAATATTAATAAAACGTGAATTGTTTATATACAAGGTCAAAATCGCAAAGAAACGAACTAGAATGGAAGTGGATGGCAAAAAAAACCTAAGGTGAGTTAATCTCACTCTTCTGGATTTTTATTTAAATTTAAATGTTAAATTTAAATAATCGGCTAAATGATTGAATTGATTTAATGTGCTTTATTATATATAGTAGTATACAGTATTTATTGGATGATTGATTTCCCGCATTTTATAGCGGATGAGACCCTATGCGCCGCATAATAGCGGAGGATATTATATTAATCCCATATACCATGATATTCCACCTCGAAGTGGAATTGGTATTGTGTTAATATCTGTGGATGTAGGGAAACAGGTTGGAGGGATCCAACTGGATTCCTTAAAATTATTTAGATTGTTTAATATTCTGTGTAATATTTGGCATTCTGTGATGAAGTATATTGATAATTGGAATATTGGATGCAATGGTTTACTTGAATATATTTCGGTACATTGAGTTATCAGAATACATAGAATTGGATTTTTGAAAAGAAAATAAAAGAAATTGTAAGTGAAATAATTGTAAATGATTTGTAAGAGAATATATTTTCACTTGCTGTTTAGTTTTAAAAATATAAAGTGGTTAACGTTTTAATTAGCTTATTTTATTATTTTAGACATTAAAAATTATTTATTAAGGGGAAATTGGTTTAAAATCAACTTATTAGTTTAAAACCAAGTTATAGTTTAAATTAAATTAATAAAGGGAAATTAAGGTGTTCGATAAATTCAAATATTAATAAAGCGTGAATTGTTTATATACAAGGTCAAAATCGCAAAGAAACGAACTGGAATGGAAGTGGATTGCAAAAAAAAAACATAAGGTGATTTAATCTCACTCTTCTGGATTTTTATTTAAATTTAAATGGTTAAATTTAAATAATTGGCTGAATGATTGAATTGATTTAATGTGCTGTATCATATATAGCAGTATATAGTATTTATTGGGTGATTGATTTCTCGCATTTTATGGCGGATGAGACCCTATGCGCCTCATAATAGCGGACGATATTATATTAATCCCATATACCGTGATATTCCACCTCGAAGTGGAATTAGTATTGTGCTAATATCTATGGATGCAGAGAAAAAGGTTGGAGGGATCCAACTGGATTCCTAAAAATTATTTTGATTGTTTAATATTCTGTGTAATATTTGACATTCTGTGACGAATTATATTGATAATTTGAATATTGGATGTTATGGTTTACTTGAATAAATTTCGGTACACTGAGTTATCAAAATATATAGAATTGGATTTTTGAAAAGAAAATAAAAGAAGAGAATTTGTAAGTGAAATAATTATAGGGAATTTAAATGAACTCAAGGATGAATTGGGAAAGAATAAAAGTGATTTCAAAATTCTAATTAATAACTCCGAGTATGGAAAAAGAGGATTTTGAATAAACAGAAAATAATGAATTGTAAAACTTAAGTGATATTATATAAAGGAATAAAGAATTTACTTTAAAATTCAAAGTTTAAATTTATTTAAAAAGGATAAAGAAGGAATTTTGGAAATCTGAAATTGGTACTTTCAGTTAAAAGATTTTAAATCATAATTAGAGAATAAAATCTATAGTTAATGGATTTTGAAATAAATGAGTAAGTAAAGGAATTTATTTCAAAATGGAGTAAATTGGAAATCAATTTGGAAATTGATTTAAGTGTTTGAAATTGGGATTTTAAAGGAGGATGGGACTAAGAAATTTATAAACTGGGTTTATAAAAATAAAGTAATATATCAGTAGATATTTGAAAGAATAAATTCACGATGGGAATTTATTAAAGAAATGGGAAAATTTGTTTAAAAGTAAATAGTCATTTATTTTTAAAGGATGTGAGGGGAAGTATTTTTCCCTGGATAGCCAAGTACGTTTTCAAAGCAAAATTTTAAAATATAAGTTAAAAGCTTTAATGTTGTTTTAAAAAGCATGTTTTAGAAAATTTATTATTTCTAAATGTTTAAAATTCTAAAGCAAGTATTTTTCAGATCTATTATAATAGTAATTATTTAAAGGTGACTTAATATGTTGTTTAATAAAAGATAAAATCTATTTTTATATTTTATAAAGTAGCTTTATTTTAAATATTATTAAAGTATATACTTTTAAATAAAGTATTAAAGTAGTTTTTATTTTAATGTTTTAAAAGTATAATTTATAATAAAGAGTTTTAAATTATTTTAAAAATATAAAGTATTTGTACTTGGTGTTTCCAGTGGAAGTAGAAAAATATTAGGGAAATGTATTCCGTAAGAGGGAGATGGTTTGAAAACTATTTTCAAAAAGGTTTGAAAGCGGAAATATATCTTGCGAAGATATTTTGAGGTTAATAAATAAACGGTGAATTTATTTATGTTTGATGGTTGTTTGTGAAGGTTAATTGATAGTTAAATAACCGACTATCAATATTGGCCAATGCACTGATCGTTTCGAAGAGACCGAGATCGGGATTAATTTGTCGAAAACCACTTCGATCCGGTTTGTACGTTTTCGTAGGGAAGACGAGTTTGGATTCGAAGGTGGAGCAATGAAGTGCAAGGGCTAGTTACTACTAATCCTGAGGATGATTCCAAAATGGATGTAGTAGGAGTAGTGCCTTCGGTTCCGTTCGAACCTGGAACAGACTTGTACGGATGAATGCTTTCAGAACATCGTCGAGTTGGCGATGAGCATTCTAAGTGAAATGATCTAAAAAGGTAACGCTTAGCCTCAAGCCTCATCAACCGAGAATGACTGAAAATTTGGGGCTATGCAGCAATGCTAGGTGGGTAGCGCCTAGTAAGGTGAGGTCATCCCTGTCCAGATGTCCCTTTTATTCGACCTAGTGGTGCGGTTGCTGATCCCAATCGGGGGGTGATCTTACTCCAGATTATCCAGTACGGGATAGTCCCGGTCTTGTGTTGCAGGGGATTAGGAGTAATCCTCGGTACGATGATCTAGGCCACGTACCGTGACTGGTGGTACCCCATTGCCTAGTCATTAGTTGGAAATCCATTCTCCCTACGCGCCTTTACGGTTTTGTTTGTATTACCCACGATTGTGATTAGTAGCAGGAATTTAATCATGTAACAATTTCGTCAATTTTAATAAGTATTTGTAAATAGACCCTATTATAATATCAGAGGATTCTAATAAAAAGTGTTTTAGCTATCGTAAGGTAAAAACCCGACATGTTTATTTGTGGTGTGGTCTTACGAGATGCTTTTGTTTTCAAAAGAATTTTGAAACTTTAATAATCAATTTGAGTGTGGTTTTCTCGCGCTGGTATTCCAGACTGAGTCGGGTGTTATTTCACTATAATGCTTAGGTCAGACCTAGTATTATATAATACGTGATATGATGTTGGGGAGATCAGGAGACGGGCTGGATGGCGATACGTACTTCCGTACTTGATATTTATTCTGCGGTGTTTTCAGTTTGAGGATAGGTTTATATGATTGTCCAGTTGTATATTATTGATATTGTTGAACTCTGATGATGTATTCTGGTGATGTATGTATAAAATAGATATAGTTTTTCTTCTGTGTAAAGATCTGTTATTGTTTATTATATTTTATTCCGCTGCGATGGTTAGATTCTGATGTTTTTTCTATCTTCTTCTTCTACCACTTCTTCTTTAATCCAAATGGTTCGTATTTCTGTTCATCTTGAGTTGATTGATATAGAATAGTGTCGACTCAAAAGGTACGAAATTGCGGGCTATTACATTTGGTATCAGAGCATAGGTTGGTGATAACCTTAGCTCTGGTGGGGATTACTCATTGAAAATAGAGTCTGTGGTACTCTAGAATGAGTTGGATGTATTGATAGATATGAGCGCGTATTTGTTAGTGGATATAAATTATTTTAATATTGTGTTAACTTATTGGTTGAGTGGAACATGAATTCCAATCGAGTAAGTTAGCAGCTATTCGAGAAGAGTTTATAAACACCTGACACGATAAATTGACACAGTATTGTTTTAAAGATGGGTGAATGAAATATTCGTAACCAAAATAATTTTGATACAAAAGAAAAGTTTTTGTAAACTATTTTAGCTAATATATGGTTGCTTGGATGTTAGGAATGATAATATTAAATTATTATCATTGTTGTGTGAAAATTTAACTAGAAATTGAAAATATAACCATAGGTTAAGGAAATAAATTCATTTATAAATTGAAATTTATAAATGTGAATTACAAACGTGATTTATAAATTGAAATATGATCAAATGGGAATTTGCATAAGCATAAACTATACGAATGAATTATTGTTAAATTTTGATTTAAATTATATTTATAAACTTAATACCCTACAGATTTCGGAAGTGTTTTTCAAAGTGTTTTGAAGACAAATAATAGCATTATTGTTTAAGAAGTATTTCTGAAAGGAAATTGTTTCAACTAAATTTTGGGAAGGGATATAGCATTGAATTCACTTCAGTCGTTGGGAAATAACTTCGGTGATGACTGCAGCATCATCGACGTTCATTTTCGAGTTTCTAAGTGACAGATTGCTGCCAAGTTGATTTGTTTAGAAGAACAAGTTTGTTTTGAAGTTTCAAAGGAAATTTGTTGGGGATAAAAACCAGGATATGTTTAAAAATTTGAGAAGTGTTATTTTGAGATGTTGGAGATTTCAAAATGATTTGAAACCAAAAGCCGGGCGTTTGAAATTCTGAATCCTTATTTGAATCGAAATTCCCGATGAGGGAAGCTATGAATTTGTAAAGTTGAGATGCTTTTTAAACAAGGGAGGAAAGTATGAGCTTTGAATGTTGGAACTAAAATTTAAGGTGAGAAGTTAAAAATGAAATTAACTTGGATTGATGAAGAAAATTGAATCGAATTGAATTAAATAAATCTGAGTTAAAATAGAATTGAATTGGAATAAAATTCAGTTGAGTTATAGGTGATATTGAATGAAATTAGATCCTTATTTAAATAAATGGAAGTAAGTTGGATAAGAAATAAGTTGGATAAGAACTGGATTGGGATAAATGAATTAGAATAACTTATAAAAGAATTAAAAATCCATAGAATAAAAATATGTTTGGGTTATAATAAGCGTAAATCTTGAGTTAAAAATAAAAGATGAATATATTTAAGTTTAGAATGAATGGAAATGTGTAAAATAATAAGTTGTGACTTATAAAATTGAAAAGTGGAATAGAAAACCCAAAATAAATATTGTTTGATGTTTTGGAAAATGAAACAAAAATCCAAACTTGATTTATAAAATAAATTGAACCTAAGAAAATTAAATGAAGTGATTTTTGAGATTAAAAATCAAGTATTGAATTATAAACAGATGGAGGAGAGTTGAATTGAAGTCAACTTAAACTAGTTTAATGATATTGGGTTGGGTTTAATCAAGTGAGAATAAAATTCAACTTGGTATAAAGTGAAGAAATTGAAACTTTGAAACTTAAATGCAATGTGATTGAATGGGAATAATAATAATAATTGGAAGTAGTTAAAATTTAAAATGGATTAATTAGATTAATGGCTAAAATCTGATTGGATATAATCAAGTCAAGGATTTAAATTGGAAATGGTTACAAGAAGATAGACTTAAGTTTGTGGTAAAATAACTTTAAGAAAATAAATAACTTAAGTGAATATTTGGATGAAAGCTCGACTTAAGTAAATTGTGAATTGGTTTTTTGTTGAGATTTATGAAATGGTTTGAATGAAACTTGTTTGGGTAATAGAATGAGATGCAAGTGAATGGGATTAAAATTAAAATGGATAAAGAGTGGGGTAATTGAATTTGTTGAGAATCAAATTAAATAGAAATGAGCTTAAGTTATGAAGTTGAGATAATTTGAAGAAAGTAAATTAACTTAAGTTTAAAGTTAATAGAAGTTTGGCTTTGAGTAAAAGTGAAAGTCCGTTAAATAAAAGTTTGGGTTGAATTAAAGTGGATGGAATTTGATTAAATAAGAATCAAATGAAAGACGGAAATAGAAATTGTTGCGAAAGAAATGGAAGTTGGTTGAATGAAATGAACACATGCTATAATGTTGAAAAATGGAATAGTTTTAGATGCAGCAAGTTAAGAAGAAATGAAATTCTTAAGGAGTTGAAATAACTCAAAGAAAATAAGAGACATGGAATGTGTCGAGCTAAATAAAATGGTTGTGAATGAATTAAAATAGAAAGAATTAAATATAAATTGAGTTGGAATCAATTTAAAATGGTTATAAGCTTAAGTAATTATTTATTCACTTGAATATTGTCGAATTGCATAAGAAAATGGGCCGTTCGATGAAACGAGATTAGATAAAATCCTATGAGTTATTAGAAGTGAAATAGGATAATTTTGAAATGAATTGGAATGAATATGAGTTTGTTTTGCTTAGAATGAATTGAATATAAGCAAGTAAGTTGTAAATCACTTAAACTGAATGGAATTGTTTGAGAATTAGTTATAAGCAATTGAAATTAGTGTCGGAATCTTATAAATTGCATTCGGTATTGTTTGGTGCATATTGCTTAGAAATGCATGTGTCTACCTATTGAAAGTAAGTAATTATTAGTGAGTTGCATATATTTTATACTTAGTATTTAAATTGAGTATGTACAGGTTCAAGGAGGGTGTTTGGCTGGATTCGAACTGATTCAAAAAACAAAATTTTTCGAGGTTCAAAAATCCATCGTGTCGCGAATGGTGACGACGACAATAGGGCTTGGTCATGAGGCTGGGGCGATTCGCCTGGGTTCAGGGCAGTTCATGGCAATCGTGATTTCTGTAAGGGTGGTCATGCGCGGTTTTGGTTATCGTCGCGCTAGAGCATGGGTGGGGAGGAGGCTCTACTTTGCGGTGGCATCATCGGTGGACTGAGCTCGTCGATGCGACGGGAATCGAGGGGATTTGAGTTTCTGGCTAAGGTTTCGATTTTTGGAAACGTGGGCGAGGCCACTGTCGCGAGTGATGGTAAGGCTGGTGGTTCCTGTTGTTGTCGTTGTCACGTTTGTCGATGGTCGGCGCGATGATCTAGAGCGGTCGTGCAGGTTATGCTGATGTTGGTTTCCTGTTTACTTAAGGTAATTTAATTTTAAACTTTAGTTAGGTTTAAAACTTATAAATGATTTATTGATTTTTATTGCTCTTATCAGTACTGTTTAGTTTAATTTAGATAAATAATTATATGTAGGTTGAAGAATATATTTGGATTTTTGAGTTTAAATAAGCTATGTTATAAGTATATATGTGATGTCGGGAGAAAAGAAGAATATATATATATATATATTCACTAGCTGTTTAGTTTAAGAAAATAAAGTGGTTAACGTTTTAATTAGCTTATTTAATTATTTCAAGCATTAAAAATAATTTATTAAGGGGAAATTGGTTTAAAATCAACTTATTAGTTTAAAACCAAGTTATTGGTTAAAATTAAATTAATAAAGAGAAATTTAGGTGTTCGATAAATTCAAATATTAATAAAGCGTGAATTGTTTATATACGAGGTCAAAATCGCAAAGAAACCAATGGAATGGAAGTGGGTTGCAAAAAAAACCTAAGGTGAGTTAATCTCACTCTTCTGGATTTTTATTTAAATTTAAATGGTTAAATTTAAATAATTGGCTGAATGATTGAATTGATTTAATGTGCTATGTCATATATAGTAGTATATAGTATTTATTGGGTGATTGATGTCCCGCATTTTATAGCGGATGAGACCCTATGCGCCGCATAATAGCGGACGATATTATATTAATCCCATATACCGCGATATTCCACCTCGAAGTGGGATTGGTATTGTGCTAATATCTATGGATGCAGGGAAACAGGTTGGAGGGATCCAACTGGATTCCTCAAAATTATTTAGATTGTTTAATATTTTGTGTAATATTTGACATTCTGTGATGAATTATATTGATAATTGGAATATTGGATGCTATGGTTTACTTGAATGTATTTCGGTATATTGAGTTATCAAAATATATATAATTGGATTTTTGAAAAGAAAATAAAAGAAGAGAATATGTAAGTGAAATAATTATAGAGAATCTAAATGGATTCAAGAATGAATTGGGAAAGAATAAAAGTGATTTTATAATTCTAATAAATAACTCCGAGTATGGAAAAAGGGGATTTTGAATAAACAGAAAATAATGAATTGTAAAACTTAAGTGATATTATTTAAAGGAATAAAGAATTTACTTTAAAATTCAAAGTTTAAATTTATTTAGAAAGGATAAAGAAGGAATTTTGGAAATCTGAAATTGGTATTTTCAGTTAAAAGATTTTAAATCATAATTAGAGAATAAAATCCAAAGTTAATGGATTTTGAAATAAATGAGTAAGTAAATGAATTTATTTCAAAATGGAGTAAATTGGAAATAAATTTGGAAATTGATTTAAGTGTTTGAAATTGGGATTTTAAAAGAGGATAGGACTAAGAAATTTATAAACTGGGTTTATAAAAATAATGTAATATATCAGCAGATATTTGAAAGAATAAATTCATGATGGGAATTTACTAAAGAAATGGGAAAATTGGTTTTAAAATAAATAGTGATTTATTTTTAGAGGATGTGAAGGGAAGTATATTTTCCTGGATAGCCAACTACGTTTTCAAAGCAAATTTTTAAATATAGGTTAAAAGATTTAATGTTGTTTTAAAAAAGCATGTTTTAGAAAATTTATTATTTCTAAATGTTTAAAATTATAAAGCAAGTATTTTTCAAATCTATTATAATAGTAATTATTTAAAGGTGACTTGGTGTGTTGTTTAATAAAAGAGAAAATCTAGTTTTATATTTTATAAAGCAGCTTTATTTTAAATATTCATAAAGTATATACTTTTAAATAAAGTATTAAAGTAGTTATTATTTTAATGTTTTAAAGTATAAGTTATAATAAAGAGTTTTAAATTATTTTAAAAATCTAAAGTAATTGTACTTGGTGTTTTCAGCGGAAGTAGAAAATATTTGGGAAATGTATTCCCTGAGAGGGGGATGATTCGAAAACTATTTTCAAAAAGGTTTGAAAGCAGAATTATATCTTGCGAAGATGTTTTTAGGTTAATAAATAATTCGATGAAATTATTTATGTTTGACGGTTGTTTGGGATGTTAATTGATAGTTAAATAACAGACTGTCAATATTGGCTAATGTGCTGATCGTTTCGAAGAGACCGGGATCGGGATTAATTTCTCGAAAACCACTTCGATCCGGTTTGTACATTTTCGTGGGGAAGACAAGTTTGGGTTCGAAGGTGGAGCAGTGAAGTGCAAGGGCTAGACGCTACTAATCCCGAGGATGATTCCAAAATGGATGTAGTAGGAGTAGTGCCTTCGGTTCCGTTCGAACTTGGGACAGACTTGTATGGATGAATGCTTTCAAAATATCGCCAGGTGGGCGATAAGCATTCTAAGTGAAGCGATCTAAAAGGTAACGCTTAGCCTCAAGCCTCATCAACCGGGAATGACTGAAAATCAGGGGTTATGTAGCAAGGCTAGGTGGGTAGCACCCATTAGGGTGAGGTCATCCCTGTCTAGATGTCCCTTTTATTCGGCTTAGCGGTGCGGCTGCAGATCCCTACCGTGGGGTGATCTTATTATCCAGTAAGGGGTAGTCCCTGTCTTGTGTTGCAGGGGATTGGGAGCAATCCTCTGTACGGTGATCTAGGCCACGTACTGTGACA
Organism: Allium cepa; assembly: GCA_030765085.1. Classification (NCBI taxonomy): domain Eukaryota; kingdom Viridiplantae; phylum Streptophyta; class Magnoliopsida; order Asparagales; family Amaryllidaceae; genus Allium; species Allium cepa. The sequence continues at coordinate 746,315,870 of CM060931.1, read as the reverse complement.
GGTGGTACCCCAGTGCATAGTCATTAGTTGGAAATCCATTCTCCCTACGCGCCTTTACAGTTTTGTTTTTATTACCCACGATTGTGGCTAGTAGCTGGAATTTAATCATGCAACAATTTCAGCTATTTTAATAAGTATTTGTAAATAGACCCTATTATAATATCAGAGGATTCTAATAAAAAGTGTTTCAGCTATCGTAAGGTAAAAACCCGACATGTTTATTTGTGGCGTGGTCTTACGAGATGCTTTTGTTTTCAAAAGAATTTTGAAACTTTAACATCAATTTGAGTGTGGTTTTCTCGCGCTGGTATTCCAGACTGAGTCGGGTGTTATTTCACTATAATGCTTGGGTCAGACCGAGTATTATATAATACGTGATATGATGTTGTGGAGCTCAGGAGACGGGCTGGATGGCGATACGTACTTCCGTACTTGATATTTATTCCGCTGTGTTTTCAGTTTGAGGATAGGTTTATATGATTGTCCAGTTGTATATTATTGATATTGTTGAACTCTAATGATGTATTCTGGTGATGTATGTATAAAATAGATATAGTTTTTCTTCTGTGTAAAGATCTGTTATTGTTTATTATATTTTATTCCGCTGCGTTAGATTCTGATGTTGTTTTCTATCTTCTTCTTCTACCACTTCTTTAACCCAAATGGTTCGTATTTCTGTTCATCTTGAGTTGATTGATATAGAATAGTGTCGACTCAAGGGGTACGAAATTGCGGACTATTACATTTGGTATCAGAGCATAGGTTGGCGATAACCTTGGCTCTGGTGAGGATTACTCATTGAAAATAGAGTCCGTGGTACTCTAGAATGAGTTCGATGTATTGATAGATATGAGCGCGTATTTGTTAGTGGAAATAAATTATTTTAATATTGTGTTAACTTATTGGTTGAGTGGAATATGAATTCCGATCGAGTAAGTTGGCAGCTATCGAGAAGAGTTTATAAACACCTGACACGATAAATTGACACGGTATCGTTTTAAAGATGGGTGAATGAAATATTCTTAACCAAAATAATTTTGATATAAAAGAAAAGTTTTTGTAAACTATTTTAGCTAATATATGGTTGCTTGGATGTTAGGAATGATAATATTAAATTATTATCATTGTTGTGTGAAAATTTAACTAGAAATTGAAAATATAACCAAAGGTTAAGGAAATAAATTCATTTATAAATTGAAATTTATAAATGTGAATTACAAACGTGATTTATAAATTGAAATATGATCAAATGGGAATTTGCATAAGCATAAACTATACAAATGAATTATTGTTAAATTTTGATTTAAATCAAATCTGTAAACTTAATACCCAACAGATTTTGGAAGTGTTTTTCGAAGTGTTTTGAAGACAAAATAATAGCATTATTGTTTTAGAAGTATTTATGAAAGGAAATTGTTTCAAATAAATTTTGGGAAGGGATATAACATTGAATTCACTTCAGTCGTTGGAAAATAACTTCGGTGATGACTGCAGCATCATCGACGTTCATTTTCGAGTTTCTATGTGACAAATTGCTGCCAAGTTGATTTGTTTAGAAGAACAAGTTTGTTTTGAAGTTTCAAATGAAATTTGTTGGGGATAAAAACTAGGATATGTTTAAAAATTTGAGAAGTGTGATTTTGAGATGTTGGAGATTTCAAAATGATTTAAAACCAAAAGCCAGGTGTTTGAAATCCTGGATCCTTATTCGAATCGAAATTCCCGATGAGGTAAGCTATAAATTTGTAAAGTTGAGATGATTTTTAAACAAGGAAGGAAAGTATAAGCTTTGAATGTTGGAACTAAAATTTAAGTTGAGAAGTTAAAAATGAAATTAACTTGGATTGATGAAGAAAATTGAATCGAATTGAATTAAATAAATCTGAGTTAAAATAGAATTGAATTGGAATAAAATTCAGTTGAGTTATAGGTGATATTGAATGAAATTAGATCCTTATTTAAATAAATGGAAGTAAGTTGGATAAGAAATAATTTGGATAAGAACTGGATTGGGATAAATGAATTAGAATAACTTATAAAAGAATTAAAAATCCATAGAATAAAAATACGTTTGGGTTATAATAAGCGTAAATCTTGAGTTAAAAATAAAAGATGAATATATTTAAGTTTAGAATGAATGGAAATGTGTAAAATAATAAGTTGTGACTTATAAAATTGAAAAGTGGAATAGAAAACCCAAAATAAATATTGTTTGATGTTTTGGAAAATGAAACAAAAATCCAAACTTGATTTATAAAATAAATTAAACTTAAGAAAATTAAATGAAGTGATTTTTGAGATTAAAAATCAAGTATTGAATTATAAATAGATGGAGGAGAGTTGAATTGAAGTCAACTTAAACTAGTTTAATGATATTGGGTTGGGTTTAATCAAGTGAGAATAAAATTCAACTTGGTATAAAGTGAAGAAATTGAAATTTTGAAACTTAAATGCAATGTGATTGAATGGGAAAAATAATAATAATTGGAAGTAGTTAAAATTTAAAATGGATTAATTAGATTAATGGCTAAAATCTGATTGGATATAATCAAATCAAGGATTTAAATTGGAAATGGTTATAAGAAGATAGACTTAAGTTTGTGGTAAAATAACTTTAAGAAAATAAATAACTTAAGTGAATATTTGGATGAAAGCTCGACTTAAGTAAATTGTGAATTGGTTTTTTGTCGAGATTTATGAAATGGTTTGAATGAAACTTGTTTGGGTAATAGAATGAGGTGCAAGTGAATGGGATTAAAATTAAAATGGATAAAGAGTGGGGTAATTGAATTTGTTGAGAATCAAATTAAATAGAAATGAGCTTAAGTTATGAAGTTGAGATAATTTGAAGAAAGTAAATTAACTTAAGTTTAAAGTTAATAGTAGTTTGGCTTTGAGTAAAAGTGAAAGTCCGTTAAATAAAAGTTTGGGTTGAATTAAAGTGGATGGAATTTGATTAAATAAGAATCAAATGAAAGACGAAATGGAAGTTGGTTGAATGAAATGAACACATGCTATAATGTTGAAAAATGGAATAGTTTTAGATACAGCAAGTTAAGAAGAAATAAAATTCTTAAGGAGTTGAAATAACCCAAAGAAAATAAGAGATATGGAATGTGTCGAGCTAAATAAAATGGTTGTGAATGAATTAAAATAGAAAGAATTAAATATAAATTGAGTTGGAATCAATTTAAAATGGTTATAAGCTTAAGTAATTATTTATTCACTTCAATATTGTCGAATTGCATAAGAAAATGGGCCGTTCGATGAAACGAGATTAGATAAAATCCTATGAGTTATTAGAAGTGAAATAGGATAATTTTGAAATGAATTGGAATGAATATGAGTTTGTTTTGCTTAGAATGAATTGAATATAAGCGAGTAAGTTGTAAATCACTTAAACTGAATGGAATTGTTTGAGAATTAGTTAAAAGCAATTGAAATTAGTGTCGGAATCTTATAAATTGCATTCGTTATTGTTTGGTGCATATTGCTTAGAAATGCATGTGTCTAACTATTGAAAGTAAGTAATTATTAGTGAGTTGCATATATTTAATACTTACGTATTTAAATTGAGTATGTACAGGTTCAAGGAGGGTGTTTGGCTGGATTCGAACTGATTCAAAAAACAAAATTTTTCGAGATTCGAAAATCCATCGTGTCGCGAATGGTGACGTCGACAATAGGGCTTGTTCGTGAGGCTGGGACGATTCGCCTGGGTTCAGGGCAGTTCAGGGCAATCATGATTTCTGGAAGTGTGGTCATGCGCGGTTTTGGTTATCGTCGCGCAAATGCATGGGTGGGGAGGAGGCTCTATTTTGCGGTGGCATCATCGGTGGACTGAGCTTGTCGAAATGATGGGAATCGAGGGGATTTGGGTTTCTGGCTTGGATTTCGATTTTTGGAAACGTGGGCGAGGCCACTGTCGCGAGTGATGGTAAGGCCGGTGGTTCCTGTTGTTGTCGTTGTCACGTTAGTCGATGGTCGGCGCGATGATCTATAGCGGTCGTGCAGGTTATGTTGATGTTGGTTTCCTGTTTACTTAAGGTAATTTAATTTTAAACTTTAGTTAGGTTTAAAACATATAAATGATTTATTGATTTTTATTGCTTTTATCAGTACTGTTTAGTTTAATTTAGATAAATAATTATATGTAGGTTGAAGAATATATTTGGATTTTTGAGTTTAAATAAGCTATGTTATAAGTATATGTGTGATGTCGGGAGAAAAGAAGAATATATATATATATTCACTAGCTGTTTAGTTTAAGAAAATAAAGTGGTTAACGTTTTAATTAGCTTATTTAATTATTTCAGACATAAAAATAATTTATTAAGGTGAAATTGGTTTAAATCAACTTATTAGTTTAAAACAAAGTTATTAGTTAAAATTAAATTAATAAAGAGAAATTAAGGTGTTCGATAAATTCAAATATTAATAAAGCGTGAATTGTTTATATACGAGGTCAAAATCGCAAAGAAACCAATGGAATGGAAGTGGGTTGCAAAAAAAACCTAAGGTGAGTTAATCTCACTCTTCTGGATTTTTATTTAAATTTAAATGGTTAAATTTAAATAATTGGCTGAATGATTGAATTGATTTAATGTGCTATATCATATATAGTAGTATATAGTATTTATTGGGTGATTGATTTCCAGCATTTTATAGCGGATGAGACCTTATGCGCCGCATAATAGCGGACGATATTATATTAATCACATATACCACGATATTCCACCTCGAAGTGGAATTGGTATTGTGCTAATATCGGTGGATGCAGGGAAACAGGTTGGAGGGATCCAACTGGATTCCTCAAAATTATTTAGATTGTTTAATATTTTGTGTAATATTTGACATTCTGTGATGAATTATATTGATAATTGGAATATTGGATGCTATGGTTTACTTGAATGTATTTCGGTTCATTGAGTTATCAAAATATATAGAATTAGATTTTTGAAAAGAAAATAAAAGAAGAGAATTTGTAAGTGAAATAATTATAGAGAATCTAAATGAATTCAAGAATGAATTGGGAAAGAATAAAAGTGATTTTAAAATTCTAATAAATTACTCCGAGTATGGAAAAAGGGATTTTGAATAAACAGAAAATAATGAATTGTAAAACTTAAGTGATATTATTTAAAGGAATAATGAATTTACTTTAAAATTCGAAGTTTAAATTTATTTAAAAAGGATAAAGAAGGAATTTTGGTAATCTGAAATTGGTATTTTCAGTTAAAAGATTTTAAATCATAATTAGAGAATAAAATCTAAAGTTAATGGATTTTGAAATAAATGAGTAAGTAAATGAATTTATTTCAAAATGGAGTAAATTGGAACTAAATTTGGAAATTGATTTAAGTGTTTGAAATTGGGATTTTAAAGGAGGATAGGACTAAGAAATTTATAAACTGGGTTTATAAAAATAATGTAATATATCAGCAGATATTTGAAAGAATAAATTCATGATGGGAATTTACTAAAGAAATGGGAAAATTGGTTTTAAAATAAATAGTGATTTATTTTTAGAGGATGTGAAGGGAAGTATATTTTCCTGGATAGCCAACTACGTTTTCAAAGCAAATTTTTAAATATAAGTTAAAAGATTCAATGTTGTTTTAAAAAAGCATGTTTTAGAAAATTTATTATTTCTAAATGTTTAAAATTCTAAAGCAAGTATTTTTCAAATCTATTATAATAGTAATTATTTAAAGGTGACTTGGTATGTTGTTTAATAAAAGAGAAAATCGAGTTTTATATTTTATAAAGCAGCTTTATTTTAAATATTCATAAAGTATATACTTTTAAATAAAGTATTAAAGTAGTTATTATTTTAATGTTTTAAAGTATAATTTATAATAAAGAGTTTTAAATTATTTTAAAAATCTAAAGTATTTGTACTTGGTGTTTTCAGTGGAAGTATAAAATATTTGGGAAATGTATTCCCTGAGAGGGGGATGATTCGAAAACTATTTTCAAAAAGGTTTGAAAGCAGAATTATATCTTGCGAAGATATTTTTAGGTTAATAAATAATTCGGTGAAATTATTTATGTTTGACGGTTGTTTGGGATGTTAATTGATAGTTAAATAACAGACTGTCAATATTGGCTAATGTGCTGATCGTTTCGAAGAGACCGGGATCGGGATTAATTTCTCGAAAACCACTTCGATCCAGTTTGTACATTTTCGTGGGGAAGACAAGTTTGGGTTCGAAGGTGGAGCAGTGAAGTGCAAGGGCTAGTCGCTACTAATCCCGAGGATGATTCCAAAATGGATGTAGTAGGAGTAGTGCCTTCGGTTCCGTTCGAACTTGGGACGGACTTGTATGGATGAATGCTTTCAAAACATCGCCAGGTGGGCGATAAGCATTCTAAGTGAAGCGATCTAAAAGGTAACGCTTAGCCTCAAGCCTCATCAACCGGGAATGACTGAAAATCAGGGGTTATGTAGCAAGGCTAGGTGGGTAGCACCCATTAGGGTGAGGTCATCCCTGTCTAGATGTCCCTTTTATTCGGCTTAGCGGTGCGGCTGCAGATCCCTACCGTGGGGTGATCTTACTCGGGATTATCTAGTAAGGGGTAGTCCCTGTCTTGTGTTGCAGGGGATTGGGAGCAATCCTCAGTACGGTGATCTAGGCCACGTACTGTGACAGGTGGTACCCCAGTGCATAGTCATTAGTTGGAAATCCATTCTCCCTACGCGCCTTTACAGTTTTGTTTGTATTACCCACGATTGTGGCTAGTAGCTGGAATTTAATCATGCAACAATTTCGTCTATTTTAATAAGTGTTTGTAAATAGACCCTATTATAATATCACAGGATTCTAATAAAAAGTGTTTCAGCTATCGTAAGGTAAAAACCCGACATGTTTATTTGTGGCGTGGTCTTACGAGATGCTTTTGTTTTCAAAAGAATTTTGAAACTTTGATAATCAATTTGAGTGTGGTTTTCTCGCGCTGGTATTCCAGACTGAGTCGGGTGTTATTTCACTATAATGCTTGGGTCAGACCGAGTATTATATAATACGTGATATGATGTTGTGGAGCTCAGGAGACGGGCTGGTTGGCGATAAGTACTTCCGTACTTGATATTTATTGCGCTGTGTATTCGTTTGAGGAAAGGCTTATATGATTGTCCAGTTGTATGTTATTGATGTTGTTGAACTCTGATGATGTGTTCTGGCGATGTAGGAATAAAATAGATATAGTTTTTCTTCTATGTAAAGATTGTTATTGTTTATTATATTTTATTCCGCTGCGATGGTTAGATTCCGATGTTGTTTTCTATCTTCTTCTTCTACCTCTTCTTCTTTAACCCAAATGGTTCGTATTCTGTTCATTTTGAGTTGATTGATGTAGAATAGTGTCGAGTCAAGAGGTATGGAATTGCGGGCTGTTATAAAGACCCTGTTTTGGTTGACGATGTTTTCGAGGTAAATACAGCGGCGTGATGGCGTCGGGTTGGATTGGAGTAGGGGGAAAAGGAAGGTGAGTGTCAGGCGCAACTCCAAGTGTGGCGATGTGGTTTTCAATGATTGGAGCTGGCAGTGCATGGTGGTTTTGGAGATCGGGTTTTGGTGCCAGCTGTTGCTTGTTTTCTCAATTTCGTTTTGGAGGGTTGTCGTGGCTTCTGAGGGATCAGGACGAACAAGCGTGTCGACGGTGACTTGGTGGGGTCGTCGATGATGGTTGGAGTGGCTCTGTTGCCTTGTGCATATGGATGGGAGGCATGCATATTAGTTGTTTGTTGTAGGTATTATGGAGGATAGGTGAACGATAGTGTAGGAAGAGAGAGAGACGGGGAAGATCAGGTTGGGCTTGGGTTTGCATAGAGGTTTGGATCTAGTTGGTCTTGGGATTGTGCATAAGTGTAATAACAGGTTTTTAAAGTAAAAACAAAAACAAGTTTTTAAAACAATTTCCTAACCAAATTTCTTTAAATGATAAATGTTTAATATTTTTTTAGTTAAAGGTTATATAAATATTTATTTTTAACTTAAATTAAATTAAGCTTAGAATAAATATATTATATGTCCATTATTTAATTAATTCCTAAGTTTATTAAAATAAAATTAAATAGTGTATTTAAGTAGTAGGTTAAGGAAGAATAAATGTTTTAAACTTCTAATTTATCAAAGGTCTTAAGTTATTATATATGTTAATAAATTCCAAATAGTTTATTTAAATAAAATATAATGGCTTATAAATAAGTTAATGGCAATTAAGCAGGATTTATAAGTAATTAATTTATTTTCTGTTAAATTAAATTAATTAGAAATGTTGTGATCAGTTTATCTAGTTTATAAATAATTAATTTGAATCGAATGCTTTGGATTGTTAATATCTCTAGACTGTTAATTCATGATGTTCTGTGATATGAAATGCCTAGATTGAACTGTTGATAAATATGAATCATTTATTTAATTGATATTTGTGATGAATTTCTATGTGAATTTGATATTCTGAAAGTTTAATTAAATTATTTTACTTAAATAACTTGGCCTTAAAAGGCGGCGTTTGGATTTCGATTAGAGCGGGATCGGATATCAAATTGTTATACGAAAACTACATCGTTCCAAATTAAGTGATAAATCGTGAAATCTCAAGTGAAGATCGAGAATGGAGATTTTGAATGCAAGGGCTATTTGCCGTTAACTCTGAGGGTGATTCCAAAACGAGTGTAGCGGAGATACTGCCTTCGGTTCCGTTCGGACACAGAACGGACTTGTATAGACGAATGCTATCAGACCATCGTCATTGGAGATGATGAGCATTCCAAGATATGTGTGCTATAAAGGTAACCGTAGCCTCAAGCCTCATCAACCGGGAATGGCTAAAAAAGGGGAGGTACAGCAAGGTAAGTGGGTAGTAACCAATTCAGATACGATTTTCTCTATTCTAGATGTCCCTTTTATTCGGCCGCGTGAGCGGCTGTTGGCCACAACCACGGGGTTGTCTTATTTCGACTATTTAGTAAGGGGTAGCTCCGGTCTTGTGTTATATGGGATCAAGGGGGATCCTCGGTACTCTGATCTACACCAGGTACTGTGACGGGCGGTACCCCAGTATCCCTTCCATTTTATGGAATCCAATCTCCAATAAGTAACCTCGGACTTGATTGTATACCTATTATGATGGAGTTTAACGAATGTAATAATTTCGGCAATGTGAATAATTTATTTGAAAACCCTAGACACTATTATAATATAACTAGATTTCCTATCAAATGTTTTGGTTAAGGGAAAAACTTGTCCGTGTTTTTGTGCGGTGAGTCTTATGAGATACCTTTAATTTCAAGTGATTTTCCAGTTAAACAAACTTAATCCATTTACTCACACCAGACCCGCGTCTGATCTGTAGTTTATTTTATGTTTTCTTAAACTCTTGGTTACTCAAATTGCTATGAGTAGCCAAGAGTTCCAGGTTGGCTTCGACTTATTTTGGAAAAGGCTTGGAGCAGGAGGCTTTGGCATATATATATATATATATATATATATATATATATATATATATATATATATATATATATATTCCACTGTATTAATATCTCTATTTGCATTTTGGGTTGTAATGAATAGGCAGGTCATTACAACTGTCTAATATGATGTTTGTAAAACTGAATGACTCTAATGTATGGTATTAGTTACTACTATGTAATATCTATGTGATGTAATATATTTATTTTGTTCCGCTGTGAAATTCTGAGATTGTTTCTTTCTTTCTATCTATTTTCTCTTCTGCCTATTTCTTTCTAATTTACGATATATCTTTCTATGGAACGAAAGGCGGGTCGTCACAGTTCTGCTAAGCATATGTCCAAGTTAATATATAGCAGAACGGTTTTTTATTCTGCTTAAATAAATGTCCAGATAATCTACTTAGGAAATTATGGTAGAACTGTGATTTACTCTATTAAACATACGCCAATGTAACTTAACTATTAGAACGCTGTTTCAATTTGCTAAACAGATGTCAAATACAGGTTAATTAATAGAATGGTGATTTATTATGCTACACAGATGCCAAATACAAGTTAATTAACAGAATTCTGATTTATTCTGCTAAACAGATTCCATTTGGTTTACTAAAGGATAGTCGACAAAGAAATCCCTTAGATTAAAACCTTCCTTTAAAAGGAAGCCTCTTCTTGAAAACAAAACCGATCTATAGAATTAAAGTGGTTTAAAACTTTTAATTAAAAATTAAATAACATTTAAGCTCTTTACTAATAATAATTAAACTTTTAATTAATAATTAAGTATTAAAACATAATTAAATAATAATTATCTTTTACATAAATATTTAATTAATAGCTAAACTTTAAATAAATAACTAAACCACAAATCTTTAGTTAATTATTAAATAATGTAAACCTTCACAAATAAATAAATAAATAAATCTTAATTGAGTCTTAATTAATCTTACTTAATTAGCAATTAATTAAGTATTTAAACCCTTTAATAAAGTTAATTAATAATTAATCTTAAATAAATAATAAATCTCAAATTATTCATTAAATAATAATTAACTTAAGTAATTAACTAATTATAATAACTTAATTGATTAAAACTTAGCTATTAATTACCTTTATTAAATAATGATTAAGTACTAATTTAATTAATTAATTAATCATTAAAATAATAAATAATTACTTTTAATTACATAATTAAAGTTTTGAAAACGCTTTACAAAAAGAATACCTAAGTGAAAACACTTTTTAGATTCTCTAAAACTAGTTCTTTTTACGAACTCCACTTATAGCGACTATCACTATATACCTTGAAATTTCAAAACTTGATATTTATATCAAATAACTTTTAAAACATTTTCTTTTTAGTTCTAATTTACTTTTATAAAATTTAAATAAAGTTTTGAATCAAAAACAAAAAATAAATAAAGTTTTAAACTTTATTAAAATCATTTCCGGAAACAGTGGAGTAAAACGAATTTTATGTAAGGGATTTCAATGCCGCAACATACAACAATCTAAATTGCTAAACTTCTTTAGCCTACAACATTTCATGCATGATTTCAAGCATATACATAGGCCATAACATCATAACATAAGAAATGTCCTAACTTGCAAACTTTTTCTAACTTCTTACTTCAGTTATCAAAGTTTAAATAACCATCACAAACAACCACATATATATTCACATAACCCACATAAATTTATCCAAATAAGTATCATATTTATCAACTAAGACAAATAATATTTAGAGGTGAAAACTTTAGATAAAAGAGTTAGCTTAGCTCACCAAAATCTAACCGATCTAAACCGAACATCCCCTATGATTTGCAAATGACCTAGATCCAAGATTATTCTTTAGCAAAATGGAATTTTGAAGGCCTTAAGGGCCGAGGAAGATTCGACCATGAAGGAATTAGGCTCGACCATGGTGTGGTGGGCGAATGTGGTTTTATTTTGGAGGATAAGGAGTTGTAGGAGGAGGGACAACAATTTAAAAAAGTTTTTTTAAGGATTTAAAGGAATTTGTTTAAACTTTGGAAAATAAAAAAGAGGCCATTAAAGTGCTTAATAAAGATGATGAAGATTTTGTAAAGTAAGAATTGAAAATGAAAAAATGAGGAGAAAAAAATTAGATAATTGGTTTTATATAAAGTATATTTTGTAAATTACCAAAATAGCCTTATACACCTTGCCCTCCATTTCTTAAGTGCCCGACCCCATCATATTTCCCTTCCATTCATGTTTCATGCACACGGACTTGTCTCCCCTTTACTCTTGTTTCCCCAACATGCTTTTAATACTCGAAGTACTTTATGTTTCCTAATGATGTGATATATTATGACTTATTTTTAAATTCTTAGGAAAATGTTACACCATCTTATTATATTCTCTTAAGTGTATATGTGTGTGTATTTCAAAACATATCCTAATTATTTTGTAAATGTATGTGAATATATTTAATCTAGAGTTTATAGCGTTTCTTATAACATTTAGTCGACGAATATTTTAAAATTCGAAAACGAATTTCGGTTACATTTTTAATTTTCTTCGAACTATATATTTTTGTAAACAAATTTGGAAATCTATTTCACCATAATTATTTACTATTTAAAAGAGTTCACTTTAATTATAGAATCTATTATTTGAATATTTAAAATTAATTAAATATTCCAAAATTAAAGCGGTAAAATTCTGGGTCATACTTGACCGGGGCGTTATTCCATGTAATGCTTGGGTCAGACCGAGCATGTGTTTTCGATGTTTGCCTAGATACTTTAGAGCCGAAGAGGAGTTGGATGGGTAAGATGTATTCATGTATTTTTACTTCTGTTGTATTATAGAGTCCGTATGTTTGTGAATGTGAGGACAGGTTTCTATAAATGCCCAAAAATTTAGGATAAGTCTAATGTACTCTAATGTTGTATATATGAATAAAGAGGTTTCCTTTGTATAAAGATCATGGTTATATTATAAATTATTCGCTGCATTTTGAGATTATCGGTTGTTTTAGTTTTTCTACATTCTTCCAGTTCTTTCACCATGATAGTTCGATATTTGCGGCACTTGAATGTTCGACATGTAACATAGTGGACATATTAGTGTTGATTTTTGAGGGTAGAAAATCCGGTTTGTTACATTTGGTATCAAAGCTGAAGGTTAAGCACGAACAATGGCCCTGGTGGGGTAAACTCATTTGGAATTGGGTAAGTGAGACTGTTGAATGGGCTTGAGTGTTTTATAAGTAGGAGTGCGTATTTGTTAACGAGTAAAAATGTTTTATATTATGTTGTTTAATCTGTTGAGTGGCTTAAGAATTCTAATCGATGCGTTTCGCCAACGTTATCGATAGTGATTTCCCAAACACTTGAACATGTCCACTTGACATAATATTATTTTAAAGTTGGTAAATGAAATAATTTTACTTAGGATATATTTTATATGTAAAGCAATTATTTTCAAAAGTCTATGTACTTATCAATTAGGTATAAGGGTTGGATTTAGAATAGAATATGTTTGGATAAAAGAAATTCTTTAGTTGACTTTATAAAAATGAAAAGGATTGTATTAAATACCAATGGCTTTGATAAAGATTTAAATGATTTTGGAAAAGTTGTAGTGATTATAGATAAGGAGATTAAGATATAAATAGTTTAAATGAATTTTAAAGTAAAGGTTTCTTTGGATAGTCCAGGAAGGAGTTTCAGTCTGTTTTGTAATAATTGGAATAGCCTTCTAAGTGACAATTAAATGTTTGCTTAGGCAGATGTGATAGTGCACTTAGTAAATTATCCTATTTGTCATTATACAATCGTAACGAGTCTGAAACCAAATTTATCCAAAACTAGTTGATGATTTTATTGAAGAACTATTTATCTATAATAGTATTGTTTCAAAAGGGAATTTGTGAGGAAAGAAATATTTTTATGATTAACTAGTTCGAGTCTCTTGGAAATGATTAAAAATACTAAGAAATGTGTTTGGATGGCAAACAATTCTCCTGAGTATTTCCCTCTTAGTAAAGGGATATATAATGGTAATACCTAGTTCCTTGGCTTCATTTTTGAGTTACTCGGGCTATATGTATGTTTTCAAAAGGTTTTTTAAAATAAAGCCCGAGTATCCTGTTCTTGAATCCCTTATAAGAATAGAGTTTTCAAAATAATACAATGTCTTGATTAAGAGTTGGTTAATAAATAAAGTTTTAAATTTGGTGAACATCCTAGGTTAAGGAAAACCAATTTATGATTAGAAATTGTATACACTCTTTTGGATATAGAAGAGTACCATACTAAAATGAGTTTGAGCTATAGAATGTTAATAAAATTAAGTGATGTTCTTAAGTAAATTGGTGATACTTTAAAAGGGGTAGTTATAATCTTGGGAAGTAGGAATCAATGATTTGTAAGTAGGTCGTACGCAGACATTTCTCCTTCACACATAGTTCTCGATCCAAGATTCGAGTAAAGTAGTCGAGGTGTTTCACACCATTTCGAATAGGGATTTATCACTCGATTTTTGACGGGGAGCATTGATGAAGGTTCTTATGTGGAACCAAAGATTGTCTATCATAGTTTATGGTTATGCAAGGAGAACAGAAGTTTCTAATTAAGAAGCACAATCAAAGTTCGCACTAGGAAGTCGAGTGAGCGATACTAGTTTGGAAAGAAAGTTATGAATTCGAATGAGTGATTGAATCAGATTTTACATAAGGATGATCTATGTACATCATGTAAATTGATGAACAGGTTTAAGTATTTCTGGGATAGATTTGCAGTATAAATTCGAGGGTGAAATTCTTATAAGGCGAAAAGAATGTAACAACCCACAAATTTATCACTTAGATAAATTATATTTATTTTTAAAATATTTAGATATGGAAGTAAAATTATGAAAAAAAATCATGTTTTAATTGGTAAATAATAATAGTTACTTTATTTGGAAAAAATATTTGCGAACAAATAACCGCGGTAAAATATTGATAATTTGTGAATATCGTCATAGATAAAATATCGATAAAACTATACTTAAACAATAAGAATCATGCACGGATCTGGATACATACAATAATATATGTATTCAAAAAAGATTATGAAATAAAATATTTTATTTTATTTTTATTGAAAGTATAATGTACTTATGACATCGACGGTTGAATAATTGGTTTTATTTATTTCTTCACAAATTCAAGTTAAGTTAAATATTATATAAATGGGTTTTTATTTACAAAAAAGGTTTTAAATATCGGATTTCGGTCACGTTTCGTCTTGGAATTTTTACACAAGTTATCTCGTATCCGGGGAAATCTCAGATGAGATGAGTACATATCGGGTGTACATCTCGGATTGACATTCGGGTGTTACAATGCATCTCTAGAATATCTCGGATGTACTTATATGCTTAAATTGATGTGTCAAAAATTTATTTAACGGCTACAACTTTCTTAGTAAAAATAAAAATGGCAACATACTTGATTTACATGGAAAAGGGAATATTTTTAGAAGTGTAGTAGCTTGATTATCTTAATTGGTTTGGTAATGATTGAATAATATCCTTTTATTTGAACATAATAAAGAAGTGGAACCTTTCGCTATGACTCATTAAGATAAAAAGTAAAGAATATGTTCAACAAGTTGGTAAATTCTAATTGGATTGAGTAGTTTCTTTTGAATCAGTATGAAAATAAAAAATATTATGAAAAATAAGAAAAATGTATAATTTCAAATAAGATCTCGGATTGAGATTTTGATCCATATTTCCGATGAGACTTGAATACCTCGGACGAGATGAGTGTCTAGGGAGATATGGAGGAGATTTGATGTCTCGTCTCGTTTAAGTGTGAAAAGGAGATCTTGGAGGAGATCTCGGAGGATATATAGGAGATTTAAAACCATGTTTTACAAATAAACCTATTTTAGTTATTTAATAATGATGGTAAAATATTTTTCGAATTTTTTTATCAAAATAGATAGTTCGTAAATAAAAGAGAAAATGTGACCGAAGAACGTTTTCTGGAATTTCGACTTTTCGACGTCGAAAAGTTGTTGGGAACGCTGTTTTCCTTTATGCATTATATATACACATATATAGTAGATAATTAACCATATAATAATACACTTGATAATATATTGTCTTATGTTAATTATGTTTAGGAAGTGATGTGACAAGTTAGGATTTTAAAAATAATAACATATACAAGCATATACACTTATATATATACAAAATACATACCTATCTCTTATCATTTCTTTGGTACCATCATTGTCATCCAAGCATGAGCCTAGGGATGTGACTTAAGAGGGGGAGTAGATGGTGATGTGACCTTATAAAATCATTACATATTATGTTAATTAATTCAAAGAATAGTTTACTAATTTCCTTACTTTCTTCTGTCTATAAATACGCATCCCCTTCACCATATTTTCATTTACTTCTTTTTTTCTATTTCCCGAAAGCTTTCTTCATAATTTTATGGCTTCTTATGTCAGTTTTAAGCTTTTTTTTAAAGCAAAAGACTTAAATTTTTTTAAAGATGCAAACTTGTTTTAAAACTCATTCTTCTCCATTTTTCCTCCACTTTATTCAACCACAAATTCTTCTATTTTACATCAAATTAAGATTTTCTTTTTTTAATCGTATAAAATTTTAATAGCTACAACTTTCACTTTTAACACTTTTTCTAATTTCAAGTTATGTTATCAGAAAATCTCATTTCTTTACAATATACTTTTAAACTTAGAAATTCAGGTCCGAAAATAGCTCTCCTTCTTTTGACCATATCTACCTCAAACGTATTGTAATTTGAGGGATTCTTTTTTTAATTTGTAGATAAAAGAATTTTTTAAAAGTTTTATTTCGATCACTTTTGTAACAACTTGATTTTTCAATGTTTAATTTTGAATATTTAAATGGTTTTAAGTATTGGATTTTAGATTATAATTTAGTAAAATTTTAAAACCTAAATTTTAAGCAATCTCGAAAAATTGGAAATCATCGATTTAATCGACGCGTTAAAATAGCGACCCAAGGCACAGTCTTAGATTTTGACGAAACCAGTTCCATAGGATCTGTAATAGTGTATTATTTTCAAATTTCATAGTATTTAGATTTACCATTTGATCGTATAGGATAGAAACGCGTTGAAGTTAATATCAAAATTTAACATAATATTTGGGTCCAAAAAGCTATCTTCTCCATATAATCGAATTAGGACTCGAAACTTGTTCCATTGCATTTGGCATAAGGGTATAACATTAGAAATGTCAGGCGGCACACCTCGATAGGGGTTCGGGATTTTAAGATGCCATAAGCGAGATATTTTTAATATTAAATTAAACAAAATCAAGGTAAAAAAAAGAGAACTGACCTAGTATTTAGGCCAATCTAGTTGCATTCTAAAGAAGCCTCCTTCTCATTTAAAATTGCAAGCTATCTCCTTCTTCTTCCTTCTACTCGAAGCTCGTATAAAAAAAACTAAACACGCTCTCCTCGTTCGGAAAAAATCAAATCCCATTCGTTCGCCTTAATTATTTTGCCCAACCTGATTTAGCTACGAAAAAATAAGGGGCGAGGATTGAATGTAAGTCACGAGGAGATCAGGGAAGGAGATGCAGGTGCTCGCGCTCGCGTGGGCAACCACGGCAAAGGGCTTCAAGTCGATGTTGTGTGAAGTGACGCGTGCGTGGATTTCAGGAGTGACGATGTGGCTAGTCGTGTGATGTCAAGGGACTGTCAAAGTAGTGTTTAAGGAACACATCCTTGAGTCTGGAGTGAGTCGCGTCTTCCTGTAGCGATGACAAGTGAAGGAAGGAAGGTAGGGGCAAGCGATTGATGAGGGTGTCGAAGGCTGTAGCATTGTCTCGAGTAGGGTTTCTGAGTTGTGGGTATTGTGAGCATGATGGAAAGCTGGAGCTTGGTGGCTGTAGACACGATTTCAGTGAACGAAGGTGAGGTATCGGCCTTGGTCGAAGACGGCAGCGGCAAGCATGGAGAGGGAGGTTGGTTTCCGATCGGGAGTGAAGGACGAGAGAAGAGGTATTACTGTAATAAAATTTAATTATACATTTAGCTATTTAATTAAGTATTTAAATTGAGATCAATAATAAAAATTTATTAAAATTTACAAACGAGGTCCAAAAACCGTGAAACAAGTCGATTTTGGTTCGTAGTTGTGAATTGGAATGGATTGCAATTTGAAAATCAAGGTGAGTAAAATCTCACTCTTTGGATTGCTAGTATAATTTGAAATGTTGAATGTAAATTATTGATTGTTTGGATGAATTTATAATTTATTCTCAGTTTGGATGATATATATACATATATATAGTAGTAGTATATATAGTAGTAGTTGGATATATACCTGCCGATTGGAGCGGATGAGACCATATGCGCCCCGCATAATAGCGGATGACCCTATATACTGCGATATCCTCCTCAAAGTGGGGTTGATATTTTTATGTTGTATTAACATCTTTGGATACATGGAAACAGGTTGAGGGATCCAAATGGATTCCTCAAAAAAATTATATTGATTGTTTTACATATATAGTAATACATGGTGTGTCAAGTAATCTATTATAGATTATCATGTGATATGAATTATGGGGTGCTACATAGCATTGGCGTGAATTTTGGTATTTTAAATACCAAAAATATTATTTTTGAATTTTTAAGAAAATACAAGGGGATTTGAATATAAAAATAATCATATCAAAAATTTGATTGTCTAAAAAGAGAATGGTTGAATAAATGATAAATTTGAGTTTTGGTTGCACTTAACTATTCGTAAATTGTTTGATAGAGAGTTTTAAAAACATTTTTACAAGAGATTTTTAAGTGATACTCAAAAATATAGAAAGAAGTTGAAATCGATATTAAAAATAGATTGACAGAATAAATGGAATTTATAAGAAGATGGATTTATAAAATGAAATTTTATAAATAAGATTGTTTTTATAAACAATTAAAACCCAAAGGAGTTATAAAAAATTATAAACAATGTTTATAAATAAGGAAAAATGATAGCACTTGCTAAATTGGGAATATAAAATCCATAGCGTGAATTATATTAGAATACAGAAATAGGGTTAAGGAAAATAATAGATATTATTTTTGGAGTGTGGAAATGGTTAGGAGAATCAGAATGAAATCGATATGTTGTGAGTTGAGAAGAATTTATAAATAAATTTGATATTGACATTTTAAAATATATTTTATTACTAAGAAATTAAGTTGTTTTCAAAAAGGGAAGTTTACTTATCAAACTATGTAATTTTTGAACTAGTAGAATTGAAATACAACGAAAAGTGAATTTTTCAAAATACTTAATATTTATTTTGAGAAATCGTTATTTTTAAAAGCAGCTTTGAAAATTGATTTGTTTATCTAAACATGAGCTACCGATGTTTATAAAAAGAGTTTCCATGTTGTATATAATTACTTGAACATGTTTTAAAAAAAAATTATTATTCTTTAAATACTTATTATATATATATATATAGTTTTTTAATGATTTGTATTTATTTATAAATCTTCTTGAGGTTTGGAAACGGGGTTAAATCAGTAGATGAGGTTTATAAGAGAAATTATCAATATGGAATTTGGGGAAATGTAAGGAAAATTTCCACAGTATTTAAATAAAAGTGAACTTCAAAAAATGAATTAGGATTCATAAGAAAAGTTAGACATGGATATTTAATATTTTAGGCAAGTGTTTTGACTTTGTAAATATTATAGGAAATTAATTAAGGAAACCGAAAACTTATAGAATTCGTTATAAACGAGTTAAGGAATTTACAACATAAACTATAAAGAATTTTGAGAAGAGTGAAATAAATGGAAATTTCCTAAGTGTTGAGAAGTAAAGGGTTTCTGAAAATATATTTTTAAATATTTTTCTAAGCGTTAATAAGAGATGGTTTAAAATATCCTGATGTGGATATAAGTATTAGAGTTGTCTCGAATATTGAAAATTTGGAAGGGATTTGAATATATGTCTTATAAAGATATTTTGTAAATAAATGTTGGCAAATTATAATATGGGGCTAGTGACTGCTTATGGATGTTATATTGATAGTTAAATAACCAACTATCAAATTTGGTCAAATTCGTTGATCGTCTCGAAGAGATCAGAATCGGATTTAATTATCCAAAAACCACTTCAATCCGATTTGAGCATTACAAATGGATATCTTAAAGATGGTGAAGACGGTGATTCGGTTTGTCAGGACCTAGGGCAACTTTATAGACGAATACTATCAGAACATCCTAATTTAAGGATAATGAGCATTCTAAGTGAAATTGTTCTTAAAAGGTAATCATAGCCTCAAGCCTCATTAATCGGAATGATTGAAAATCAAGGTAGATGTATTAAGGCTAAGTAAGTCGCACCAAATTAGGGTATGTTATCACCTTTCTAGAAAACCTTGGATATATTATAAGTTATGGATACAGTGGTGCATGAAAAAAGTGCTCTCCATAAAGGTGGGAACACCCGAGGTGATAACATTTTCGGTTCTATCCAGGCTAGGGATAGGGTCGGTCTTGTGTTGTAGGGGATCTCAGCATGGTCCTCGGTGCATTTTTCTAGAAGTTTACAGTGATATGTGGTACCCTAGTGCCTAGTCATTGCATGGAATCCATTCTCCAATAAGCGCCATACGGTTTTGATTGTGCCCAACTATGTTGAAATGTGAGATGTAAGCATTTCAGCTATGTTCTATTTACTTTATTTAGACACTATTATAATATCAGGTGATTTTGATAAAAATGTTTTGGTTACTATAAGGAAAAAAACCCATCGTATTTATGTATGACGTGGTCTTACAAGATACCTTTGTTTTTCAAAGGATTTTGATAAGTTTAAATAATTCAAATTGAGTGTAGTTTCTCACGTTGGTTTTCCAGACTGACTCGGGTGTTATTGTATTATAGTGCTCTGGTTAGACCGAGTATTATAAATTCAGGTTAGAATGCTATGGAGCTCAGGAGACGAGCTGGAGGATTCCTGACATATACCACGTACTTGGTTATTTTCGCTGTATGAGTTATGTACATCAGGACAAATTATTATAACTATCTAGATTGATGTATTGATTGATGTAATTTGATAAATAAGTATAAAACAATTACAGTTTTCTTTGTATAAAGCTCTGTTATTATATATATTATATTTTGTTCCGTGGCGTTTGTGAGATTCTATGTTGTTGTTTTTATTTCTTCTTCTACCTCTTTCTTCTACACCCCTAAAGATTCGTATTTCCGTTTAATTTGAGTTAAACCGATGTGGATTATGGGTGGTTCCAAGGGTACGGATTTGCGGGCTTTTACAATTTTTTCAAAATCTAAGAGCAATATATCGAAAAATCACGTGGAATGTGCATATTTTTGGGATGATTTTTGTTCATATGAGGCATTTTAGGTTTCAAAGATTTTTGATGGGTAAAAATATATCATTTTCAGAAAGGATTAACTTTATTTCTATAGATTATACGTTGTAGAAATCCATATTTAATGCTATTAAAATATCATGCTATGACAATGATATACATTTGCGATTTGCGGTTAGCGTAATTTGGATGTTAAATATCGTGTTTGGATGTTAAGCATCATGTTTGGATGTTTATAGTGGTATGTTTGGTTTTAAGAATTTTATGTTGGTGTATGTTATGTTGATGGTATGGGTGTGATTAAAAGTAGTTGTAAGTTGTGTAAGAATTACAAAGTTTGTACTTTTGTATGTTGCAATGGACGTGATATCAAATTTGGAATCGAAACTGAGTTTTCTAGTTTGAAAATTTGCAAATGGTTTCAAAGTTTTTGTCTTTGTTTTTAAGTTTCAAAAACTTTTAAAATTAGGTTTCCAAACTTGTAACAGTAAGGAATAAGAAAAGTATTTTACATGAAGTATGTTAAAGCAAACCGCACCCATAGCGATAGTCGTTATTTACATAGTTCGACAAAATTGTTGATTTTCGTTTTAAAACGTTTACTTTTGGAATGTTTTGCAAAAAATTTCCGAACTAGATCAATAACATAAAAAGAGATAAGTTTAGATTATTTAATATTTATGTATTTAATAAATTACTTAAAAAGTAATTAGTGCTTAATTAGTAATTAAGTAAGTGATTATGTAACACTTAAGGACGGTTAATGATAAATTAGTGATTAATAAGTTTTTAATTAGTGATTTATAAGAAGTAATTAAATGGTAAATTATTAAGTTAAGTTAATTAGCTGATTAATTATTGTTTAATTAAGTGATTTTTTAATTAATTTTCAATTAATCTGGGTTTAACTAATAATGAGTTGTTTAAACTTTAACTAAGATACATTAGAAAATTAATTAGGTTTTAACCAAGTTCATTAAATTAATTATGAATTAATCTTGATTTAATTAAGATATAATTAGGGTTTAAGGTAATTGAGTATACTTTAATCTTTTTAAAGCTAATTTTAAACTTAATAGGTTATATTTTAAATCAATTTTTTAAAGATTAATTGATTTCAAATTAAAGGATCTTCCGTCTGGACCATTAAGTAGTCAAATAAATTAAAATAGTGATTATAAAACGTTGACATGTTTTATGAGAAGTAAGTCGACTTGTGTTAGCATAAATGTTGAATATCGGTAACATGATAAACACGAGGAAGTTAATTTCAATAGGTGGGCCATGGTAACTTAAGTGTATAGAGTATACTTCTATATGTACATTTTTCACCGATAATGGATGCATCTTTATTTGTAACTTGGACATCTTCCTATGATTGATTGTATGTTATTTGTGAATCCCTTACATATCTAATGTTAGGCAATGCCCATGATATAACTTGGATAAGTAAACCCAAATTTAATGATCCTTGTAGTCATTAACCCTCCATTTTGTTTTAGAAAGTTAACATTTAATTTTCTTTTAAAATGGTCTTTAAGATTATTCTATTTTGAACAAGATATTTCAAGAATGATTTGACAATTATTTGAATATTATATAAAGAAGTTTATGAATAATTTCGGGGTATTAATTAAAGGAGTTTAAGAAATATTTTTGAATGTTTATAAATAGATTTTATGAATGAGTTTGGATGTCTATAAAGGGAAGTTTTGTACAAGTTCTGAAAGTTTATAAAGAAGTTTATATAACCGGGTTTGAATATTTATAAAGATTCTTATAAATGAGTATTGAGGTTGATAAATGTTTTGTAAACAAGTTTGGGTTAAAGCAAAAAAGATTTCATGGGTAAGGGAAATTGTAAAAGGATTTATTAAAATAATTACAACAGGAGTTCGAGGTTTGGGTATCTCGAGTTTGAACTTTTAAACAGTGGTGGTATGGAACATCCGTTCCACGCTTAACGTAGAAGTAATATTGCCTAGAGTTATCCTTTTCTCTAATTTAAAAAATGTAGTCAAATCAGTTTAATAGATTCGAAAATGAGAAATCTTATAAATGTTTTCAAGATATACTTATGTAAAGGAGATAAGTATATGAATGTTAATAAATGTTTGGGAAAGGGGATTTATAAATGAAAATGGTTCTGAGGCTTAGTGATTACTTTGGGAAATTAAATCTCTAGAGCTTTTGTTGTTATTTGATAGTTAAATAACCAACTATCAAATTTGGCCTACTTTGACTTAGGAAGTATGAATGTATAATTTGGGTTTTCGACAAGCACTCGAATACTTACTTCCGAAAGAATCGGGAATGCGTAAACTGGAAATTACCGGTTGTTGGTACAAAGAGACTAGATTTATATATCCAAAAACCACTCCGTACAAACATGTACGTTCAAGTAGAAGACATCCTGATGATGATTAAAGATGCCACTCTTTGAAGTACAAGGCTACTGCTACTAATCCTCAGGGTGATTCCAAAATGGATGTTATAGAGTTAGTGCCTTTGGTTTCGTTCAGACCCAGAACGAACTTGTATGGATGAATGATGGAACTGCATTGATGCCGGAGGATAATGTTTGCACTCCTAGATGGATTGCCATTAAGAAAGGTCAAACGTAGCCTCAATCCTCATCAATCGAGAATGATTAAAACAGGGGATATGCAACAGGGCTATGTGTATTGCACTCATTAGGGTATATCACCACCCTTCTAGATATATACAAAATCATCAATGAATTCTTGTATGTGGGATCTCTCGGTTAAATGTTGCAAAGAAATCGAGGAGATGGTACATTCGATACTATCCTGCAAGGGATAGGCTTGTTCTATGTTGTAACGACTCGTTAGGTGCAACCTCGGTATATTCTTCTAGAGGTGTACTATGGCGGATGGTAACCCAGTAGCTTAGTCATTATTTAGAATCCAAACCCCAATACATACCTAACGTTTTCGATTATAGAGCCTTGTATGTTGGAATGTGAGATGCAAGCATTTCAGCTATTTTATCTATTTACTTTAAACCTAGACATTATAATAATATCACTGGATTTTGATATAAAACGATTTAGTTATTGTAGGTAAAAATCAGTCCATTTTTATGTGCGTTGTGGTCTTATGAGATACCCTTTGTTTGAGAAGATTTTAAATGATGAAATCAGTTTGGTTGTTGCTTTTTATCAAGCCTTACATACGCTGGTTTACCAGACTGACCCAGGTGTTACTCCATGTAATGCTCGGTCAGAACGAGCATGTTTATTCCAAATTTGGCGACATACTTTGGAGCTAGAGAGGAGCTGGATGGGCAAAACGTATTCACCTATTTTTACTTCCGCTGTATTATAGAGTCTGTATGTTTGTCAATTTGAGGATAGATTTATGTAACTGTCCAAAAATTTAGGATAAGACTAATGTACTCTGATGTATTATATATGAATAAAAATGCTTCCTTTTTATAAAGATGATGGTTGTATTATATATTTTATGTTGTGTTGTGAGATTCTGTGTTATTTTAGTTTTCTCTATCTTACCCCTTTTTCATTCACCTGAACAGATCGGTATATCCGGCGCTTGAATGTTCGGCATCTAATATAGTGGACATATTAGTGTTTATTTTTTAAGGTCAAAAATCCAGTCCGTTACGTGAATACTATGAGTGTGTTAGTGTCCACATTCGAGGGTCGAAAAGGTGGGTCATATGCTTGATATCAGAGCTGATGGTTAAGCAAGAACCTTAGCTTTAGTGGGTTATGTCTAACGACCCTGACTCGACATTCGAAAATCGACACTGAACGTGTCACCTGTATTCAAATGCCACAGATCCAAACGTTGAATCTGGTTCGCCAGAGCTTATAACACATTAAGTATAACAACATAGCGGAAGAAAATGAATAATATATCATTAATATACAACAGCGAATACAATAATGATACAACAATATCAGAGACAAATATACAACAGCGAAAGAAAGAATATCAATAGAGAAACTCCAAAGAGAACTCTAACATCAAACTATATCTGCAGCTCCAAACCAAAAGATCATCCCAAAAGTTACGAGGATTCCAATCCAATAAGATCGAACCACCATCACGTTGACTTAAGCAAGGTCAGTCATCCAAAGATTGAAGAAGATTCCCAAAGATTGAAAGCTACTAAATCTACACCTACTATTTGATTATCTGAAAAACCCAACTCTAGACTGCCTGTGTGGAAAATTGTGGGCACCCAGAGTTTAGGAAGGGAACAATAAACTTCAGGTCAGTCATGGGACTGTTGTGAGCAAACAACTACAGTTTATCTTTAAAACGAACAACAAAAATTTTAAAATTTGAAATCTGCAATGCTTTTTGGAAAATGAAACCACCATAAGTCCTCCCACCGCACACACCATGCAAACGCAGAAGTGGAGGAGATTTCTCCTTATGATAGTCAAAAATGCTTGATACGCGAAAACCATTTGATATTACTATTAGTGCATAGTGGAAAATATTTCGAAAGTATAATATTAATCTTAGCCAGCATAGACATTTCGAACTATGCCTACTATAGCTACCATCTAAACAGTGGTGACCACCATAAGTAAATGGCAGGTTATACAACTAAAACCATACAGGGCGCGTATTGGAGATTGGATTTTCCAATAAATGGTCAGGCCACGGAACTTCCCACTGCCACATGGATACGCCTCTGGAGGGACACCTCGAGAACTTACCCAGCTCTTTGCCAGCAAAAGGTCGGTTTACTCCTTTTCCGGGAGTAAAACCTAAGATATGCCACCCCTGGTCATTTGCAACCTTTATCCGAGGATCCTCAATAACAAAGCAAAATCACACAGTAATAAATTTACAGTGTCCACATGAGTAAGTATCTGGGCTCCATGCAATGATACCACCCTTTTCTAGAAGGAATGGACATATTCTAGGGGCGCGACCCCTGCGACCTTGCTGCATCTTTTCTGTTTCGACCATTTCCGGGGAGTAAGGTCCTGATGCAGTCTCGTCCACAAAGCTACTCTTTTTCACAAAGCCATGCTTTGATCAACAAATGATCAGCAACACTTCGTATGCCACATTATCAAATTGGGAATGTATCACTAGTAACCATCAACTACATAATCTTTGAGCTCGTACGTTTCAGAGAATGGTGTTAAGCTAAGAGAATAAATCTCCGCCACCAAAAAGAAATGTATTTAATAGAAACCATCTTTACATCTCAAAGTGTAATATTAGACACACATCCATACATGTCTGTTCCGGGTTCGAACAGAACCGAAGGCACTTCAGAAAACCCCTTGCAATCCAGTTATTCACAATCCTGATCGAACTCCCCATAACATGTGGAGATCTCTATACCGACGCGACTCAGTGCAGAGACAATCGACGGGTTATCCTTTCATTCTCGAAAATACCAGGTCTTCACCACCAGTCTTCAAATGCTATCCATAACGTCGTATCATTATTCTGAATAGGTTATATGACACAAGGTCCTCTCCCGACTAAACCGAATAATGAGCGTAACATTTAAAACATATGGATATTGGGATTTCAATTAAGTCATAGCTAAAAACCCAAACTTTCCTTTAAATGGCTTAAACAAATTACCATTTCAAATCTTTCAACAAAAAGATTCACTTCACAAAGTTCACCAATATTTCACAAAGATTCATTTACAGCTTTTCAAAACAATTCCATTTCAAATTGGATTAACTCTTCCATTTATTAAACCAATGATTCAATTTATAACTTTTAAAAGTATTTCCAAAGATCCATTTATAACTTTCAAAACAATTCCCATTTCAAATATAAAAGATACACCATTTAAAATCCTCTTCAGTTTCAAAACAAAGTTTAACAATCTTTCACAAAGGTTCATTCATAGCTTTCAAAAACAATTCACAATTTCATTTCAAACTTGAAATCTTTTGATACAAATTGGAAATCCTTTCTTTATATGAAAGCTATTATTATTTGAATACAAATAGTTTTCGTTCGAAAAAAAATCCAATTATATTTGCATGAGTTAAAACCTTTGAGTTAAATTCAAATTCCCAAATCAATACCTTTAAAATGGTTTAACCCATATATAACTTGTATAACATCTTTAAATCATAGTTTCCAAACATATAATTCAATTTCAAATTTTAAATTCAAATTTAAATCAAATTATTTAAATTTCAAAACTTTATTAAGTTAATCAAAATAACTTTTTTCTTCTAACTCCTTTTTCAAAAGCTTTCAATTCTATTTCCAAAACTACTTTGGATTCAAAAATTCAATCTTTAAAATCATAAAAAATCCGTGACTTAACCAATTTTCTCGTGCAATCCATATTTGTGCGTGTATGGTGTAGTCTGGGGGTTTTATACAATAGTGCAGCATCATCAATCATCATAGACTCAAACACAGAAATATCGATAAGCGGTATAATATATAATGCTTATCTTCCATACACAGATAAATATATTACATTCATTACAGATAAACAAATCACAGCTCAAACCAAAACACTTTATATCACAAAGCATCACATATCAGGGATATCAAACAATACAAGGCATTTTGTACAATTCAAACATCCATAAGTAAGGTTACTAATTCATCTGATTAATCGAAACCAGATTAATCACTAATCCAGGTTAATTAACATTATTAATTACAAATCATTTGATTAATTATTCTTTAATCATTTATTAATCAACCTTTAGTAGTAAATTAATTAACCTTTAATTATTAATTAATTAACCTTAATTAATATATCAATTTACCTTTAATTATTAAATAATTAACCTTTAATTATTTAATTATTTATTAATTAATCACATTAGTTAACTAACCCTTAATTAATTACCATTTAATTAATTATCCTTAATTAATTACATTAATAAATTACTTCTCAATTAATTATTTTTCTTTAATCACTTTCATTAATTAATTTGCCTTTAATGAATTAATTATCCTTAATTAATTACATAATTCAGCCCTTAATTAATTATCATTAATTACTTTCATTAAGTAATTATCTTCATGTAATTAATTCCCCTTTAATTACTTAAATTAATTAATTCACTCTTAATTACTTAAGACTTTAATTATTAATTAATTCCTTAATTAATATTTAAATTAAGAAATTAATCTTTAAGTAATCAAACCTTTAATCATTTTAATTAAGTAATAAATTACATTAATTAATTTGATTAACCTTAGATTTCAAATAATTACTTAATCTTTAATTACCCAAAGCCTTGATTAACTTGAGATAACCCACTTATCCTAATCACTTATTTAATTACATCATAAATTTCTAATTGAAAATACTTAAGAAAGTAATTATTCCAATATAATAATTCAAAATCCAGAACAGTTTTAAACATATTTTTTAATTTCAAATCAAATCTTTGAAAACATGACTTTAAACTTGTTCACCTTTAAAAACTTGATTTAAACCCTTATATTGTTTGAAAACTATGTTAAATACATACTTTAAATTTTAAAACCTTGCTTTGTTTCCAATAACCCGAGCCAAACATTGAAATACTCGAGCCCAATCTCGAGTTTTCTTTGTGCTTCGCTACATCGAGAAAAACCCTCGTTTTCCTTGGCCACTCTCCTGAATCCTCGAGACGAACTTCATCTTCCACAACCTTAGAAACAACAGACATGAACTATATCACGTGCACGTGTACAGATCGTAGACGACATCCTGATCATCATCGCCTCCGTCTACAGGTCGTCGATGACCAACCCAATCCATCTGACCACCCAAATCATCAAAATTGAGCCGAGAATCAAAATTGAACAAACTGATCAATGCCTGGAACTCAACCAAATCGAAAAATCCCCACTCGTCATCACCTCGAGCCACTGATGAACTCCCCGCCGCGCCCAAAGCTACGCCAGACACCCACGAAGCTTTACCCCATGGTGCGATCGAACTCAGTGTAACGTCGACGACGCCATCACCTTACAAACAAAATTGACAAAATACTGAGCTTAAACCCTATATCAACGTCGAATGGCCACCACAGCAATTAAAAAAATTTCGATTATTTTTCTGATGACCGTTGATGATCGAACCACCCTCTGACCAAAGTACGATGAATGCAAACCCATCGATCGACAATATTTTCCCAAAACAAGTTTTTCGTTCATTATAAAAAAATCTCAACAATCCCTAACTTAAAAATCATAAATTTATCACTAAAATTCATCATTTTCAATCACTAATCAAGTTATAAAATCAAAAGGTGAAATTGAATCATTTGATTTTCTAACAAATTTTGGTTTATCCCTGTAATATCTATTTTTAGAATTTATTGCTTAATATAGTTGCTTGAAATTGTTTTTAAAAATGAGTTCTGGGTAATACTGACACTTTTCATTCAAAGATTAAACCTCATTAAGGATTGGAAAAAGAGATATAAATTTTCGAAATTGTTTATAACATGTATGTTTTTTTTGACAGAGGTATATCTGCATATACCTATATTCAAAACCTGCATATATATTTTATATATGCATACACATACAATGCAGTTTCACAAACACATTTCCAAATCATCATCACAGGCATAAAATCAAGAAAATCTGGTTTTAAACATAGGGTTTGCTCACCTGAAGTTTGACAGAGCAAAGAATATAGGGAAGCTTGAAACTGGAATACCTTGCATTTGAAAACTTTGATATGTACTTGGTTGATTTTTGAGCTGAAACTTTGCTTCTTGAATTTATAGCTTTAGATTTAAATTGTTTGATCTAGCTGCATGTATGATTTCAAATTTGCATCTCAGGCTGAAGGTTTGAAAACCGAAAATTGATGTTGAAACAGAAGCTTTATCTTTGATTTTGATTTACTTTTTCCTGTTGATGATTGCTTCTGATTTTTGAATTTGCTTTGTTTTCTAGGCTGATCTACTTTTTGGTTTACAGGCTTGTGAAGTTGTGAAAGAGAATTGATGAAGACTGGTTTTTCTTTTTTTGTTTTGATTTAGACAGAAGCTGTGTAGTTAATGCCCCGCTATTACCCCATTATAACATCGCTATATCTCATAGCGGATTTCTACCGCAACGATTTTTCCATGTAGCCCCAAAATATAGCATTCCGCTTTAAGCCCCGGTATCTTCGCTATATCCCGTTATTCCCGCTATATTTTGCTATTTTCGATATATCTTCTTTAGTAAAATGAATTGAAAAATTGCATTTATGCATTATAAAAATTATGAAACTAATTTATTTGATTTAATTTTTAATATAATTTGAGAAATGAAAATACTCTAATATTCTATTAAATTCAATTATGTTATATAATAGTTTTACGTTTATTTAAAGCATATTTGCACATGTTTTTATTTAAAATTATTTATGTATTAATTATAATTCAATTGAATAACGATTTTTCATTTAATTACCATTTATATATTTTTAAAAACATTACGTACAAGTTTTATATGCTATTTTAGAGTCGCCCGCTATATTACGCGATATCTTCGTTGTCGTTATGACTTTTTGCACCTCCACCACTTTGAATCTATCAAGCGCGTTAACTGCACAGGACAGAAGGATGAAGATAGAATTTTGAGAAGTGAAAAAAATGACATGGTTTAAGTTTTACACGTTTTGAATTTTTATCAGATTTTTGAAAAAAAATGAATACTTGACACTTGTCTATATTAATTTACCACTTGTAAATTTCATAGTTAAATTTTTTACACTTGTCTGTTTATGTATTTCCTTACTTAACAAATTTCATTTATGAAAATGTTTATCCGTCTTTTAAGTAATCTTCATAAATTTTATAAACTTTGTTTTTAAACCCTTTTAGCTTTATATTTACAAAACATTTCTTTTCATATTAACATATGTTTTATATTTATGCATTTTCTATTATCTATATTTTATACTTCTATAACTTTCAAATAGCAATTCAAAAATTATTGTACAAATTTCAAAATATGACTTTTCAAATCACAAGGCATATATATTTTGAAACATAAGATTTAACTTTTAAATAGTCTTTAGAATTCAAAATAAAATTTCCAAATATGTGTGTGTATATATATATATATATTTAGAAAATGAATTCTTATTAATTTTTAAAATATAGTTTTAAATCCAATTTATATCTCAATACATTTATTAACAATTTAAAACATAGTTTTAAATTTCAAATTTCAAATTTACAATCAATTTATATATAAACAAACAAATATCTCATTTTATTTTGGAAAAAAAATTCAACTGCATCTACAATCTAATCCAAAAATGTATTTAAATTACCAATTTAAATTCGATTTAAAAACGGGACCGTTACAACATGAGTCATTAAGAGATAGGGTAATGGAATGACCTAGCATGAGTTGAGTGTACTGTACATATAAAGGCGCATTTATATTTGTTATAAACATATATACCTTAAAGGTAATTATAAATATGAAAATTAAAAAAAATCTTATAAGGAAACTTATATAAGCATGAACTGTTAAATAATAGTTCAACTAATGTAGGGATTAATGGTGTTCTTTCGTTACTTTCATTAATCAGTTTAGTTGTGCTTGGCCAATTTATAATCATTGAGTATTGTTTCTTGATTGTTGATTTGTACTCAACCAGTTTAAGAGCATTTTGACCTTCTAATACATGGTTGGGTAGATAGTAATTGTAGATACATTGACATTAATATCTTATGAATATAGTTTCACAATTTAACTATAAGGCGTTTAGTGGCATTGTTGGGTTTAGTTTTGTAAAACTTTTTTATTTTATTCTAGGAAAGATAAGATATTTTATGAAATAAACGTTTATGAAAAAAAATTATATGAGAAGTTAATTTTACATAAGTAGTGTTTGTAAAAATATTTATAAACAAAACAGGTTTAATAGATATTTTAAGAACTTAAATCATGGTGTCTTTGAAAAATAGTTTTTAATATTTTGGAGAAAATTATAGTAGCATTATTTGAAACTAAAAAATTTAGAAAATTGGTTTATGAAATTGAGATTATGGTACTTGGTAATATTTATGAAGTATTTCATGCCCTTTTGAAATGATTTTGCTTAGGTCCAAAAGGCATGAATTGGATGTACTGAACTTAAATCCATCACTTCAAAATAATCGTGATGACTTTAGCATCTTTGGCATTAATTTTTGAGTTTCTAAGTGGGGATGCAATAAGATTGTTTGGGTAAACCATATTCTTATTTGGTTCCGAAAGTATGATTTGTTATACAAAAGATATATGTATCTATTATCATTTCAAAGCAATTTGAAATAAAATCTAGTGTTTAGTTCTAAAGTTTTTCTTCAGAAAGAAATTAATATGAACTTTTTATGTAAAAAAGTTTTATATGTATATTATGTAGGGTGCCTGGGTGGTAGTGGCATAGTCCATAATAAATCTTTGAAATTTTCATGTTTTTCTTTTTTGGGTAAAATGTGTTTAATAAATTTTGAAATTTGTTAAGTTAATTTTATGAGCACATGTATCCTATGCATTCGGATTATATTAAATGTTCATAATGTTACGATACATTATTTGGTAGTTTTCATTTATTAAAATAAAATGGGATTTTCGACGATTTTGGACAGCTGAAAATTTCCAAATCATTATATAACTGAAGCTAAGAGCTTTTGTAAAAATCTAAAATTTTATTTTTTGTAACTATTAATTGTGAAGGTAGAAAGTTAAAACAAGTTTTAAAAATGGTAAAACATATTTGTTAAGTAAGACAAATTTGGTGTTTGATATATGCTCTTAGGATGTAATGGAGTATTATACGAGTAGAACTTAAGTTATAAAATATTAAATAACTTGAAGTTATGTTTCTATGGAATGGTTTAAAATTATTTAGTATAGAATGACATACAATTTGATTAAATGAAAGTGATAAAAGATATTGGTGTAGTTAATAAACGAATAGGATATCGTACGTAAGTTGCACGTAGATTGTTTTATTCACATGACTATTACTGATCCAATATTCGGGTACGTGATTTTGATTCGAGTTGATTTACTCCAGTCCGATCAAAGATTTTTCATTAGGTTCTTGATGACGACACCTGATACAGAGTCTTGATAAGATCCAAAAGTTTTCTACAATAGTACATGGGTATGTAAAGAGAACAAAGGTTTCTAATTAATAAATCGGATAGTTGACCGCACAACAATGTTCAAGTGATCTGTACTAGTTGGTAGGTGAAGTTTAGGTAATCGAGCAAGTGATCAGATTTAATATTTCGCATGGAGGATCCACGAAAATTGGACTGGCGTAGTGATGCAGCACACCTTGCCTTGAGTTATGCGAGCGACCTAACACCATGCCTGAGTAACCTGAGCGACCAAACGAGTTATGCGAGCGACCTAACACCATGCCTGAGTCACCTGAGCGACCAAACGAGTATGCGAGTTATGCAGTGAAGGATGATGCAACGACTTAGCGATTTATACCAACCGCAACTTATGCCGCTATCTTCTTAAGTCGCTCCTTTTTAAGCCGCTCAACCTTATGCTGCATTGTTTCCTTATGTCGCTCCAGAAGCTTAAGTCGCTAAGCCGTTCTTGAAGCCGATCTTTCTTCTTATGTCGTGAGTCGTAAGTCGTATGTTGTATTGTTGTACTATTATGTCGCTGATGTTATTCCGCATAGTGTTGTAATTTGTATTATGTTGTTATGTCGTATGTCGTGTAATGTGTTAAGTCGCATGTATCGTAAGTCGTATGTCGTGTGATTGTGTTAAGTCGCACGTACCTTATGTCGTATGTTGTTGTATTGTATTGTGAAGTCTTGTACGTGTTGTAATTCCCTATAAATAGGGGAGTGATGTCATTATAAAAGGGAGTTGATTTTGAATAAAATTTGTATGTGTGATTTTGCCACCAATGTTGAAGTTGAGTGTGACCTCCTTCTTATTTCCTTCTTTGGGTTATTCGTGCGTGAATCAACGAAGTAGAATCCAATTCTCGGTATCACTTGCGAGTGATCAACGATCGAATTGTAGATCTTTTAACATGGTATCTTGCGAGATCAACGGGTTGGAGATAGCTAGATTCAGGTATCGTCACGATCAACGAAATTGGGCATTTATCGTTCTATCAGGTTTATTTAACACAAAATCATTTCGTGAGGAAGAAAGCTGCGCCAAATTGGTATCAAAACATTATTAGCACATCAAAGTTATATCCGTTGCATCACTAGTTGGTATCAGAGCCATATCGAATCCATATCAGTTCGAAGCCAAGTTCGGAGCTGAGTAAGATCAAGGCAAGTCAAGCCGAGCGAGTTAAAGCCAAGTTAGGTCGAAGCTGAACCAGAGTCGAACCAAAGTTAGAGCCAAAAGTAGTATCAGTAAAAGAAACGAGATTGTTTGATGATCATACCTCCGAGACATGCTAATCGCTATCATAATGTTGAAGATTTGTATAGAAGACAAGAAGCTGAGCAGATGGAGTAGCGCATCAATGAAAATCTCAATGATGGTATTGCAAAATTGGAGAAGTTGATGAATGACATGAGTCACAATCAAAGGAGAATGTCATCAGTTTCGAACCATAGTAGAAACAGGGTTTCACTATCGGTTTCGGTAGAAAGGAGAACGTCACCCCAGTCTTATCGAGATAGGAGAGAATCATCTGTTTCAATGAGGTGAGAACACCATGGGTGCCAAAGTGTAGAGAGAAGAACTCAATGCGGGTTTGACAATGAACCATATCTTGATGTTGAAAGACAGGGTAGAAGGGACATGCATGATCATAGAGATGTAGATGGACCGGATCGATATCAAAATACATATGATTTTGAGGAGGATGGTGATGGAGGTAGTATGCATTATCGAAGTCGAGGACAAGTGCGAAATCAATACCTAGATTCAGAAAATGATCGTAAATGGGAGTCTGGTATGAGGATGGAAATTCCAGAATTCAAAGTTGGTACGCAAGCAGAAGAATTTCTTGATTGGTTGTCAAGTGTTGAAGAAATTTAGGAATTCAAGGAGGTACCTGAGAATCGTAGAGTTCAGTTAGTTGCTACAAGATTAAGGGGAAGAGCTATGGCTTGGTGGCATCAAACTAAACTAACTCGGGAGAGAATGGGAAAATCAAAGGTTGTCACTTGGGAGAAGATGAGAAAGATGATGAAAGCAACTTTCTTGCCGTACAATTATCAATCACTTATGTATCAACGTTTGCATAATTTGAGACAAGGGACGAGGACAATGAATGATTATGCAGATGAATTCTATCAATTGATTGCAAGGAATGATATTATGGAAATCGAGGAACAGCTAATGGCTAGATATATTGGAGGGTTATGAATGGAAATTCAAGACATGGTGAATATGTTTAATCCAATGTCTGTTGCTGAAGCACATCAGAAAGCTCTAGCTTGGAAGAAACAAGGGAGACGAGGAAGTGGTGTGTTTGCGGGTTCTAACAATCAGAATAAAAGTGCTAGTAGCAGTGCTAATGTTTCCAAGGCAGTCAATAAACCAGTTGTCAATGAAGCCGCTAAAGCAAAGGTCACTAACAGTATCAAGTGCTATAATTGTCAGGAGTTTGGTCATAAAAGTAATGAATGTACAAAGCCAAAGAAGAGAACATTAGTTGCAGAGGAATGTGAGTATGAGGATGTGGAAGCTGAAGTTGATTATTCTCAACCATCGAAGTTTGATGAATATGAAGAAGTTATGTCAGGGGATGAATGGTGTAATTTGATGATAAGGTGGTCTTGTTTAGTGCCAAAGCATGAGAATGATTCCAGTTGGTTGAGAAGCAATATCTTTTAGTCTACATGTACTATCTTGGGAAAGGTTTGTCGATTTGTTATTGATGTGGGAAGCTGTGATAACATTATTTCTGAAGAAGCCGTCACGAAGTTAGGGTTGAAGATTGAAAAACACTCTAGACCTTATAAACTAGCATGGCTAAAGAAAGGTGGAGAAGTGACAGTGGAAAGACGAGCATTTGTTACATTTTCTATTGGGAAGAAGTACAAAGATGATATGTGGTGTGATGTTATTGATATGGATGTGTGTCATTTACTTTTGGGAAGACCATGGCAATATGATAGAGCTGTACAACATAATGGTCGCACCAACAGCTACAGTTTCATGTTTGAAGGGACACAAATTACCTTAGTTCCTAAGAAGCGTGATCAAAGTGAAATCAAGTCAGAGAACAAAGTGGAATCAACTAGTCTATTATCTACGAGAGAATTTGTTGAAGAAGTGAAAGATGGTGCTGAAATGTTTATGTTGATTGGGTATGAAACAAGTGAAGATCGTGAAGTTCCTGCGGAGGTTAGACCGGTATTAAATGAATTTGAAGATGTTTTTCCTGCAGAATTACCCAAGGAATTACCGCCGTTGAGAGATATACAACATCAAATTGATCTAGTACCAGGTGCTGTGTTACGGCATAGGCCACATTATCGTATGAGTCCAAAGGAGCATGAAGAGTTGAGGAGATAGGTTGAAGAGTTGCTTGATCAAGGGCGTGTTCGAGAGAGTCTCAGTCCTTGTGCTGTACCGGCTTTGTTGGTACCGAAGAAAGATGGTTCATGGAGGATGTGTACTGGCAGCAGGGCACTCAACAAAATAACTGTTAGATATAGATTTCTTATGCCAAGACTTGATGATCTATTGGATCAACTCAGTGGGTCTGTAATCTTTTCAAAGATCGATCTTAAGAGTGGATATCATCAGATTCACATTAGACCAGGTGATGAATGGAAGATGGCATTCAAGACTCAGGAAGGATTATATGAATGACTGGTTATGCCATTTGGTCTATCTAATGCACTAAGTACATTTATGAGGGCGGTGAATCAAATTTTCAGAACTTACATCGGGAAGTTTGTTGTAGTCTACTTTGATGATATCTTGATATATAGTGCTAGCACGGAGGAGCACATTCAACACTTGCGAAAGGTGTTAACTATTCTTCGTCAAGAACAATTCTATGCAACGACGAAGAAATGCATGTTCAGATGCAATGTGTTTTATTTCTGGGATATGCCGTGTCCAAGGAAGGAATGCAAGTGGACTAGAATAAAGTAGCCGCAATCAGAAATTGGCCACAGCCCAAAACTATAACAGAAGTCAGAAGTTTCCATGGGTTAGCTTCATTTTATCGAAGATTTATACCGCACTTTATTAGTGTAATGGCTCCTGTTACTGATTGTATGAAAGGAAAGAAGTTTTCATGGACAGAAGAGGCAGGATTTTCTTTTGAACAGATCAACAAACTTTTAACCTCAGCACCGATTCTAGTGTTGCCAGATTTTCAATTACTATTTGAGTTACATACGGATGCATCTAAAGTTGGAATTGGAGGAGTGTTGAGTTACAAGGGTCGTCCAATTGCCTATTTCAGTGAAAAACTTTCTAGAGAAAAGATGAGATACAATACTTATGATGTGGAGTTTTATGCTATTGTACAGGCTATGAACCATTGGAGACATTACTTGTTCCACAAAGAATTTGTTTTGTATACGGATCATGAAGCATTGAAACATTTACAAGGGTGGAATAAAATTGCAGCTAGGCATGCATCATGGATAGCTTATTTGTAGCAATTTACATTCGTCGTAAAGCACAAGTCTAGAGTAACTAATCGCGTTGTCGATGCATTGAGTCAGAGGGAGAATTTACTGACAACCATGCGAGTAGAGGTGATGGGTTTTGACTTACTTCCAGATTTGCTTACATCATATTCATATTTTTCCGGAATCCTAGACAAAGTCAAGCAAGGAAGCATGGATGGATATATGCCGGTTGAAGGTTTTCTATTCAAAGGAAATCAGTTGTGTATTCCATATTGTAGTTTACGAATGAAGATCATTAAAGAATTACATGAAGAAGGGCATGTGGGTCGCGACCGTACTATGCAGTTGATCTCAAGGTCTTATTTTTGGTCGTTAATGAGGAAGGAGGTTGAAAAGTTTGTTCAGAGGTGCCATATTTATCAAGTTTCAGAGGGAACCACGACAAATGCAGGTTTATATTTGCCGTTTCCTATACCTACTAAACCATGGGTGGATGTTAGTATGGACTTTGTATTGGGTTTGCCGAGAATGCAACGTGGCAATGATTCTATCTATGTGGTGGTTGATCGTTTTTCAATAAGGGTACATTTTATCGCTTGCAAGAAGATGGCAGATGCAGTTAATGTCGCACAGTTATACTTCAGAGAGATCTATCGTCTTCACGGGTTGCCAGAATCTATTGTATCGGATAGAGACACTCGTTTTCTGAGTCATTTTTGGATGAGTCTATGGAGAATGGTCGGGACAAAGATGAAATTTAGTAGTGCTTATCATCCACAGACGGATGGACAGACAGAAGTTGTGAATAGATCCCTAGGTAATCTATTGAGATGCCTTGTGAATGACAATTTGAAGAGTTGGGATTCCAAGCTGTGTCAAGCTGAGTTTGCACACAACCATGCAGTTAATCGTAGCACTGGGTTCAGTCCATTCCAGGTCGTTTACTCAACAATTCCTAAAGGACCATTGGATTTATCTATAGTACCACAGCAGAAAAGAGTGATCAAACGAGCTAGTGATTTAGTAAATGAGTTGCAAGAATTCCACAAGGTTGTGCAAGAACGATTGCTTAAGGCGAATGAGAAATATAAGCAATCCGCAGATATCAAACGATGACATGTTGAATTCAAAGATGGAGATTTTGTATATGCAGTATTGACTAAGGATCGATTTCTTATTGGTGGTTACACCAAGCTAGCTGCTAGAAAGATTGGTCCATTGGAGAACGTAAAAAGATTAATGAGAATGCTTATCAGTTGAGATTGCCGGATCATATCCGTACTGCTGACGTTTTCAACGTCAAACACTTGATTCCATATCATGGGAATAAGCATGTCGAAGAAGAGGAAAGTGTGAATTCAGGAACTAATTCTTTTCAACCAGGGGAGGATGATGCAGCATACCTTGCCTTAAGTCGCGTGAGCGACCTAACACCATGCCTTGAGTCTCCTGAGCGACCTAACGAGTTACGCGAGCGACCTAACACCATGCCTGAGTCACCTGAGCGACCTAACGAGTATGCGAGTTATGCGAGTTATGAAGTGAAGGATGATGCAACGACCTAGTGAGTTATACCAACTGCAACTTATGCCGCTATCTTCTTAAGTCGCTCCTTTTTAAGTCGCTCAACCTTATGCCGCATTGTTTCCTTATGTCGCTCCAGAAGCTTAAGTCGCTAAGCCGTTCTTGAAGCCGATCTTTCTTCTTATGGCGTGAGTCGTAAGTCGTATGTTGTATTGTTGTACTGTTATGTCGCTGATGTTACGCCACATAGTGTTGTAATTTGTATTGTGTTGTTATGTCGTATATCGTGTAATGTATTAAGTCGCATGTATCGTAAGTCGTATGTCGTGTGGTTGTGTTAAGTCGCACGTACCTTATGTCGTATGTTGTTGTGTTGTATCGTGAAGTCTTGTATGTGTTGTAATTTCCTACAAATAGGGGTGTGATGCCATTGTAAAAGGGGGTTGAGTTTGAATAAAATTTGTGTATGTGCTTTTTCCACCATTGTTGAAGTTGAGTGTGACCTCCTTCTTCTTTCCTTCTTCGGGTTATTCGTGCGCGAATCAACGAAGTAGATGCCAATTCTCGGTATCACTTGCGAGTGATCAACGTTCGAATTGTAGATCTTTCAACACGGTATCTTGCGAGATCAATGGGTCGGAGTTAGCTAGATTCCGGTATTGTCACGATCAACGGAATTGGGCATATATCGTTCTATCCGGTTTATTTGACACGAAATCATTTCGTGAGGAAGAAAGCTATGCCCAATTGGCATCAAAACATTATTAGCACGTCAAAGTTATATATTGCTGCGTCACATAGGTATTGCATACAATGTTTTAATAGGCTTATGGGTAGTTTAAATGATGACTCTTTGATATGCTATAAGGTACATGAACTATCAACTAAGTAATAAGCCGAGCCTGTTGAGCATAAGGTACACTTAGTAGATTGTTTATAATCCTTCTACGATAAGAGGATTTTTGAACTTAGGCGAACCATGGGTTATATTTGCTAATAAGTTTTAGATAGTGTTAAGTATCACTATGTGATTATTTCCTATAGTTGCCCATATTGGATTTTCGAGGATGAATTATTCTAACTGGGGGAAAATGCAATGACCAGAATTTCTTACACTTTGCATTTAAATATTTAAACTATTTAAATGTTTCAATCTTGGATTGAATGTTATTAACTTTATTTAATAACCTTACTAATCTCCTTCTGAATCATAACCAATAATAAGAAACATGTTTTGAAACCTATTTATAATAATATATTCTCGAAAAAAAATCGATAATGTGATAAAAAATAGGTTTATCGATAAACATTTTTTCGTTCTATGTAAGTCATTTGAACCCTTATGCACTTTTCTAACGATCAAATAAACACATTAGGAACTAATTACCACATTTTGATTAATAAAGCAAACAAAATGTTGTAGAGGTTTCTAATGGATAAGGGACATTAACATGTTAAAGGTATTAAAGGAATTAACTAAAATGAAGAGGTGTAAAGGAAAAGTGATGGGCGCGTGTGGAGATTAGGCTTCCATGAAATGAGATGAGGCAGGAACAAACTTTGGAAACACCATCTTGAGCTTATATAAGGAGGGGTATCCCATGTTAGTTAACCACAAATTCATAAAGCTAAAAGAAAGCCCTTTTAATGTCTTCTTCTTCTAAAAATTTCTAAAGAATTCTTTTTGCAAATCCACTCAAACTTTTCCAAAAGTCTTAGGATAATATTACAACCTCTCTTACCTAGTTAGATTTGGAAGAAGCAAGGCCATGCTCCCCCTAAAGAGATGCACCTGAGCATTTATGGTGTTTGGAGGAGCAAAAAGCAAGTTTAAAGCAAAGAGGAAGGGAAGGTGCTTGCAAGGTGATGGTAGGAAGTGCTCTTGAGTTCTTATGCTCAAGCATGTTTCTGGCTTGGATCTAACTGAGTTATCTAACTATCTTTTTAGTATATATTGTGTATACATATGTTGTATGTAAATATAAATTTTAAGTGACACTAACTAATTAAAGTTATAACTTATGACGACCCATTTTCCCATACCCTTTAAGTTTACAATAAACCTCACATGTCCAACTCAAAGTGAATGGAAAGGCGGATTTTTAGGGTAAGGAAAAAAAGAAAGGATAGAGAACAGGGAAAAAATAGAATCTCACATGAAGTCGACAAAATATAATATAACAAGGACAGTAGAAACTATCGCTCCAAACATATAGAGTCTATTAAAGTTAAAAACAAAATTTATCAGCTGGATAGTTATACAATCTGACCTTTCAAATGCTAATAGGTATACTATATAATATATCAGAAAAATAAAAATACTACGTTGGGTGAATCTCTAGCTCCCCTTCAAGACCCCCATAACACAATGGAAAACCTGGGGACTCGAGCATTATAAATAAATAATATCCGGATCAGTCTGGGAAAACCAGCGTGAGATAACTCGAATAACGGGGAACATATATAAAATTTCTGTGAGACCACGCCGCTAACACAGAAAACGTTTTCACCTCACAAGAATAACATCCATATAGGAAAGAGAAGAAATAAATATAAAGAACAAATCCAAATATGAATGAGTATAATTAATATTAAACCACACTTGAAAGAATGGAAATGGCCGAGTAAAATCCAAATTGGACAGAATGGATTGGATAAGGAAAACGATCCAACTAGATAGAATGGACTGAATAATGTAACAATCCAAACTTGATAGAATAGACAGAATAAGGTAATCGTCCAACTGATAGAATGGATAGAATAAGGTAATAGTCCAACTTTGGTGGAATGGACTAAAGCAATATTTAAATGCCGTGATGAGGAGTTAACTCTACTCATGGCAATTTAAAGATAAAATAAATTTTGGGTCTTCGAATCAAACAAGGAAATAAAATTTTCCAACAAATGACAAGGAGGGTGCATCCCCCTTAAATGAAGTATACCTCTAGCAGTATACTTAAAAATACCCAAAAATCCAAGCTGGACCCCGTTGAACCTTACCGAGAATCCAAATATTCTACTTCTAAGAACTCTCAACCATTTTTCACGTGACGATACACAAAAATCTAGATGAGATGTGAAAATAACCTAAAAGGAGCAACCCCACATAACTTGGCCCCCAAAAACCACGCGCTTTGGTTCAGTCAGTTCGGACAAAGGATAATCAATGCTCAATGGAGCAATAAATCGTCTTAGAGTGACGATAATAAAGTAGCTGAAGTAACTGATAGCTGAGATACCAACTATTGAACATATAAAATGATTATATATGGAAATTAAGTTTTGTATACTTATCACCACTCATTGGATTCAATCTGATACTTTTTCTTGGTTATTAATAATACCGGACAAGCTAAGGTGTGTTAAAAGTCATGTCCAATGATTACTCTTAGCTTTTGAAATTGCGACAAGTTTACTTCTTCGATGTTTAGTGCTAATTAACAAGTAAATCATTTCTATACAAGTGATTTTCTTTATGAAAATAATTCATTTCCATAAACCTATCGAAGTTTTACTTTTAAAAATGAAATAAACTTGTGCTTGATTTCCATATTGGTAAAACACTTCTAGAATTAGTTTTTGATTATTAAATATTAAGAGAATAATTTTTCCGCACGCACGACCCCAAAGGCTTAACCAACATCAAACCGTACGCTTAGAGGATTTTCTAACATAACAACCCAATAATCAAGTTCCACTCCTTTTTATACTTTTAAAACAATATTAATTATCTCGAAAGACGATTAATAAAATTTAAAATCTCTTTTAAACAAACAAATCCATTATCATTAATAAAATAGATAATTATTTCCCAACACTTTACAACATTGGTAAATTAACTTTAAAATCTTTATTAAATTAGTTTATTAACTTTAAATCAGTTGACTAACGCAATTTTTATTATATTAGATAATAATTTACTTGAATCACTTTTACTAGATCGATTAATTAACTTTAAATATCATTAATTACAAAGGTTAATTAAATACAAATAATCATTAGTTAAAATGAATATGTCATCTCAAACATCATTTATTAAAATGATAGGTAATTTTAAATTCCATTAATTAAAACAATTAATTCAGTTTAATAAATTGGATTAACTAAATTTCAAACTTCGTTTGTCAAATCGATTAATTAAAAACATCATTTGTTAAAACGATTTATTTAATTATATAACATCATTAATTAAAATGATTTAACTAAATTCCAAATATCATTGGGTAAAATAATTAGTTAGATTTAAATCAATCATTAATTAAATGATTAATTAAATTCAAATATCATCATTTAAAATGATTAATTACTTTTAATATCATTAAATAAAATGATTATTAGTTTCAACTATCATTAGTTGAAATAAATAATTTAATTCCATCATCATTAATTAAAATAATTAAGTAAGTTCAATAAATTAATTAAACTCCATTATCATTAATTAAAATAATTAATTAAACTCAAATAATCATTAGTTAAAATGACTAATTAAGTATATAACATCATTAGCAAAAACGATTAACTAAGTCTAAAGATAAACGAATTTTAAAACCTTTATTAAATTGGTTAATTAATCTCAAAATCATTAGTTAAAATGATTAATAAATCTAAATTATCGTTAATCAAAATGATTAATTAATTTTCAATATTTTTTATTGGAAACACAAGTTCAAGTACAAGTGACAAGGTTTTGGAAATAAACTTTATAAATGACGGTATAGCGAAAATTGTTGTAACGACGTTTAAACTATTAAATGGAATATCAGAAATTAAGTTCAATTAACCATTAATAACAGCGTATAGATGTAAATAAATAATTTGTGGATGAAAAACCCCCTTTAGGTATCCTTATGGATTTTTCCTGCAAATAATGGTTATGGATAATATATATAATCATATGGGTTTATAACGATCAATTTAATTTGTCATCTATTTTCCAAATGGAAATTCAACCAAACAAGCAGTCAAACAATTTAACTAACATCCAAACAATCAATAAATGTTTATAATATCATTAATATGATATGATAAAATTGAATGTGAGTTAAACTCATCTTGATTTTCATTTTCACTGAAACGTCCAGATTTCAGACTAAAACCAAATGGATGCTCTATTTTAGTCTAAATTTTCACTAGCTCCAAACCCAACCAAACTAATTCATTGTGTAAACCTCGATGACTCGAGTCCAATACAAAAAATGGTGTTCGAATCCGACCTTATAGGAAGGAGTTATACAAATTATAAGATATCGACTAATTTAAAATATTTAATAACAAATCTTTCTTTATATTTACTATTATACCCTCAAGATACCTTCATCTCCCTCAACAAAAGCATGAACGTACATGTACAGGGGAAACCATCAACGCGACCTCGAAACATGCAGCTGCCGTAGCTCGCTTAGCCCACTGTCGCAGCCTCACCTGCCGACCACCACGAAGCCAATAAAGCCGCCGTCGATGCTCTGAATCAACCAAACCGAGCCTAAAAGTCATGATGAACACGACACAATTTCAGTCACCATGGTGCAAAATTTGACGATGCTTCCATTGGTTCCCTTAATCAAGTCAAGCTCTACAATTCTCTAATTGGACGTTCGGCCTGAAATGGCCTTAAGTGGTTTCGATAGATGAGAGTCGTTGGATGAGGGTATTTCGATTTGAGAAATTAGAACTTTTGCCAAACTTCTTTCTTTGGTTTAGACCGTTTTATAAAGAGAATGTGGTATGATTAAGTATGGAGTGAATATGGTGAAGTGTGGGCTGAGAGTGTTAGGCATGGGCATAGACATATTCAATAAATATTATATATATATATATACATATATATATATATATATATATATATATATATATATTATTTCAATTTCAAAAAATTCAATACAACATACCCGATAATTTCAAACTCCAAACGAGACATGCCACTTGGAGTTCTGTATGTTATACCCCTATCTCGAACGTAGTGGAACTTGTTTTGAGACC
The DNA here is from genome assembly GCA_030765085.1 of Allium cepa. NCBI lineage: Eukaryota > Viridiplantae > Streptophyta > Magnoliopsida > Asparagales > Amaryllidaceae > Allium > Allium cepa. Next base: position 746,270,975 of record CM060931.1, on the reverse strand, counting down.
TAATTTGATCGTATACAGAAGGTAGGTTTTTGGACACAGTTATTATATTAAATTTTTGATATTAATTTCAAAGCGTTTCAATCTTGCACGACCAATCGATACATCAGATAGCCACGAAATTCGATGGTGTAATAAAATTCACCATTATGGATCCAATGAAACCGATTTTGTCACAATCCGAGACTATGCCCGAAAACGACAATTTCACTTTTTTAATTACCAATATTTATTCGATCTGTTTATATTTATTTAAAATGAGTTCACCAATATTATTTATTATTAAAAAGGAGTTAAATAAAATTATTAAATCCATTAAATTTATTAATTTCACAATTCAAATATTTAATTATTCTCCATATTTAAATTATAATTTATTATATTCCAAAATTCAATTATTTTAAATATTTAAAATTTATTAAACATTTAAAATCAAATACCCAAAATTTTGGGTTGTTACATTCTCCCCCCTTATATGAATTTCATCCCCGAAATACCTAAAGTAGAAAATGTTTCGAAAACCTTAAGTTTAAACTATTAATTAAAATGAATTATTAAACTTATTATCAAAGCCAATTAGCTTGAATAGATTCCAAAATTCAAATCTTTTAAATTCATTTAAATATACCAAAAAATTAATTTATTCAAAGATATAATCAAAAAATAAAATTTTAGTTGTTAAACATTTTCCCAAAATTTATTAAAAATTTTCTAACTCTTAATTTTTTGAAAAATTTCGTCAACTTCTTCTTTGCACGACCCGATCGGTACAACTACAAATCGCCTCTACGGCTCCAAACTAATCAAAGAAGACAAATGCCAAGTGGACTCCTATATCTAGGGCATAAAATCATCAACCAAACCAATTTTCTTTTATGTAAATGCATGTGCACAAGAATCAAATGGCTTTCCGCTTACTTAGTGGACTCCGATACCTAAGCTCACTCAGACAAAACGAAAAGCTTTCGTGAAATTTTCTTTGATTAATAAACAAATAACTTAAGTTCAAAAGTTTCCTGATTGTCCAAAAATATAAATACTTATCTAAGTGTACCGTTTTGCCCATTAACATTGTTTCAAAATGTCAAATGACTAATAAACAAATTTTAACTTAGGTTCAAAATTTTCTTGATTTTCCAAAAATATAGATACTTATCTAAGTGTACCATTTTGCCCATTAGACTTTCGTTATTGCTTGGAAGATTATCAAAGCTCACTCGAACAAAACGAAAAGTTTTCGTCAAACAGATGGTTTGGTAGTTTTTATGTTAGGAAATTTTACGAAAATATATTCCACGTTGAATCCACCATAACAAATACATTTAAGTTAGAGAGTCATTGACAAATCAAGAGCCAATCTTAACCTCCCATTCATAGATACATCACTAACCACTACGTGCATAATTCTCAAACAAAAAACATGATCTTTCTTTTGTGGCCATTTGATTCTTGTGCACATGCATTTACATAAAAGAAAATTTAGTTTAATTGATGATTTTCTGCCCAGATATGGGAGGCCACTGGGAATGTGCACAAGAATAAAATGGCTTTACTATGCACATTTTCGCATTTGCTTTATATTTTAGCTAGTAATTTATTATATTTTATGGAAATGCATTTGCACAAAAATCAAATGGCTCTTTTGCATACCTGTACTTACAAAATCTAAAAGAAAATCAGGCTTACCAAAGTAATGTAATGTAACTCTACATGCAAAAACTAGTCTAATATAAATCAACATGCAACCAACAACCATATCTCAATCATATGTGACAAAGTACAGAGAATATTGTACAATAGGTGATATGCATAAAATAACTTTTAGATGATAAATTTAGATCTAAATACTTGGGTTTTTCTATTCAAATTTTTAATTTCAAATTTCTTAGACGAGAAAATTTAAAGATCAAAATCAAATCGTCAAGGAGGGTTTCCTCTAAATAAATGATGGTGAAAATCTAGAATCAAAACAACATGAAGCGTCTAGTGTTATTCCGGGTCCTCCAAAAACAACTAGAGTGAATAAGTATCGTTCTGTTCCCAAAATCTTCAAAATTCTCTTTTTCAAAATCACTAGGACTTAGGTCATAATAACAACAATTTAAAATCCTTTGTATATAAGTTTTTTATCTTTTATAGACAATGGTATATGAAATCACACAGCCAATCAATTCAATTCAATCAAATCAATCAATCAAATCAATCAATCAAATTCCATGAAGAAATAAACTAACGCTAACAATCAAACAACTTCCATAAGGGAAAAAATTATCACTTAACATTGTTTCAAAACGTCAAATGACTAATAAACAAATTTTAACTTAGGTTCAAAATATTCTTGATTGTCCAAAAATATAGATACTTATTTAAGTGTACCGTTTTGCCTATTAGCCATTGGTTATTGCTTAGAAGATTATCTAAGCTCACTTGGACAAAACGAAAATTTATACTCTATATTTTATTAGCTTCTTAATTATATTAATTTTTTTTCTAATTCGCTTATGTTTCCACTTAGTATTTTATTCAATATGAAAATTATTTATGAATTATTTCATAATTTCTCACCCAAGTTTTAAAATATCTTATAAAGTTATTTCTTAATAAAACATTAAACCATAACTTATTCCACTTTTTATATATATGATATTCTTTTATATTTTGAGAATACAAATAACTTTTATTTTACTTTTTTTTCAAAGATTTGGATAGGTATCAAATCAAATTATGATTTGTTAAAACGAGTCAACCCATTAAACCCTTTTTATTTAGAGTGTCAAAAGGAATAATATTTATGGGTTGAACCAAATTAACAAGTAGTTTACATTAATTCATGTTTTAAACCAATGTATGGTTTTAATAAAACATTGTTTATGAAAACCTTCTTATTTATTTTAACCCCATTTTCCTAGTCTTAAATTTTCAAAACTTATCTTTGAAAGCATACTACATATGTCTTCTATATATAATAACTTCAAACAATTTATTAATTAAAACTCATTTTGGTTTTATTCAGATTTGAACTCATTTCGATCGCATAATGATAATGAGAATAATTTACTAAGTATTCCACAAGTTCGTCTAAGCAAACATCTGATTGTCACTTATAAGATTATTTAGGTTACACAAAACTAATCGAAATAATTTCCTCCTAATTATCCTAAAGAAAATGCATTCTTATAAAAATTTACTTCGCGTCATAATTTCATTTTCAATTACTTTCAAACGTACTGCTATTTCATTTCTTAAAAACCTTTTTGAAATTATTTTCAAAAATAAAAGGGACTTAAATTTAAAATCCTTTAAACACATTTTACAAACTAAATTCACATAAAATTTCCTTTATATGAAAATTATTTCATGTTATAATAATCCTTCTTTATTATAATAGAATTATCTCCAGTATTTGTTCTTCATATATCTCATCGTACTATTTTGATTATATTAACAAACTTTTATGAAGTTTAATTCTTAACTCACCATTATTAAAAGGTGAATTTTCAAGTTAAAATTTTCTCCCAACACCTTTATAGTCATAGTGAAAATAACTTCCTAAAGCGTTCATTTTAAATCAAAGTTATAAATGCTCCTAGATAAACCGAGTACCATTTAGCAATTAACAAACAAGAGTTAATGCTTCTTATATAAATTTAAGAATAATTGAACAAACAATAGTGATAATAAATATGTATTTTCACATTTAAACCAACACAATATATAACTATATAGAGTTTTGAAAATTATTCCTTTATATATATAAAATATTGTCCTTGGAAAAATATTTAGTTTTCCAAACTTTCAAAAATTTCAATGCTATGCCCGTTGGCTTTAGTCCAGTGTTTAGAAACCCCTGTCGATACCATGGCGTCCCACGTCTCGAACAGAATTCTTAAAAACTCGATAGACCAATTAACATAATATGTTTTTATAACATTGAAAAATATGCTCTTGAATGTATAATATTCTCAAACTCATTCTAGGTTGTCTGTTACCCTATCTCTAATGAGCCAAACCATACCAAAGCCAGGTTTCTCACTTAACCTCGTGCTCTGTTACCATATGTAATGATCTATTTTTCCGTACCCTTTAAGTTTACATTAAACTACACATGTCCAAATCAAAGTGAACGGAAATGCGGATTTTTACGGTAAAGAAAAAAAGGACAGAGAACAGAGAAAAATAGAATCTCATAGCGGAATCGACAACATATCGATCCGCGTTTCATTTATTCTTATAACATATGATATTGTTTGCTTCCACTGAAAATTACCAAGTCTAAATACTTTAAATTTAAAATCGCTTTACCCAAAAATATATATACTTTTAAAACATTTAAAATAAAACCGATCTAAAAGACTTTATTTAAATTATTAGTTATGATATTTTATATTAAATTCTCATGTACAATTTAAGCCAAAACAAATTTTAAAATAAAAGTTACGAAATTCTATACAAGTTTCAAATAAAAACTTTAACCGAACTATCTTTAAAATAAAACTACTTTATAAAATATAAATATTAATAATTATCTTTTTAAATCATAATACCAATTAACTTTTTAAAATAATTACTACTATAACTAATTTAATAAATATTTACCTTTAAAATTTAAACAACTTAAATAATAATTTTTCAAAAACATTCTTTAAAACAACTTTAAAACTTTTAACTTATATTTAAAAATCTGCTTTGAAAACGTACTTGGCTTTTTAGAGAAATAACTTTTCCTCCACACCTTAAAAAATAAACAACTATTTATTTTTAAAACAAATTACCCATTCCTTTATAAATTCCCACCGTGAATTTATACTCACAAATATCCACTGATATCTTATTTATAAACCCAGTTTATAAATTCCATAGTCTCATCCTTCTTTTAAAACGCAGTTACAAACACTAAATCAATTTCCAAATCGATTTCCAAAACTTACTCCATTTAAAAAAAAAGATAAATTTCTTTACTTACTCAATTTTATTTTGAAACCTATTATTGTCAGATTTAAATTCTTTATTATGATTCATAATCTTATTTAAACTGAAAATACCAATTCATATTTATTTCAAAATTCTTCTTTTATTTGTTCCTAAACCATTTAAATTCTGAATTTAAAAATAAATATTTTATTCCTTTAATTAATATCACTTAAGTTTAAAAATCCATTTATTCCTATTTATTCAAAAATCTCCTTTCACATACTTGGAATTTATTTATTAGAATTTTAAAATCAAATTTTATCCTTTTCCAATTCATTCTTTAATTTATCCAAATTCTCTATAATTATTTTACTTAAAAATTCTATCTTTTATTTTTCCTTCATAAATCCAATCTATATATTTTTGATAACTTATTATAGCCAGATATATTAAATCAAACCATAGCATCCAATATTCCCAGTTACCAGTATAATCTGTCACAGATTATCAAACAGATCATATCATAGAATATTAAAACAATCGAAATATTTTTAGGAATCCATTTGGATCTCTCCAACCTGTTCCCCTACATCCACAAATGTTAGCACAATAATTTAAAATACCAATTCCACTTCGAGGTGGAATATCGCGGTATATGGGGTCATCCAGTCATATATTTATACATAAGTATATAAGGTTGTTTATTTTATTGAATTTTATAAAAATAAAATATTCAATGCACATGTATATAGATATTTCTTATTCAATGCACATGTATAAAAGTATGACCCAATATACCATGATATTCCACCTCGAAGTGGAATTGGTATTTTAAATTATTGTGCTAACATTTGTGGATGAAGGGAAACAAGTCGGAGGGATCCAACTAGGTTCCTAAAAATATTTAGATTGTTTTAATATTCTGTGATATGATGTATTTGATAATCTATGATAAATTATATTGGTAATTGGAAATATTGGATGCTATGGTTTGATTTAATATATCTGGGTATAATGGGTTATCAAAATAAAATAAAAGAGGGAATTTTTAAGTAAAATAATTATAGAGAATTTTGATAAATTAAAGAATGAATTGGAAAAGGATAAAAGTTGATTTTTAAATTCTATAAATATATTCCAAGTGTGGGAAAGGAGATTTTTGAATAAATGGGAATAAATGGATTTTTGAACTTAAGTGATATAAATTAAAGGAATAAAACATTTATTTTTAAATTCAAAGTTTAAATGTTTTAGGAAGAAATAGAAGAAGAATTTTGAAAGAAATATTAAATTGGTATTTTCAGTTTAAATAAGATTATAAATCATAATAAAGAAGTTAAATATGAAATCAATGGGTTTTAAAATAAAATTGAGTAAGTAAAGGAATTTATCTTTTTTTAAAATGGAGTAAATTTTGGAAATTGATTTGGAAGTTGATTTAGTGCTTGTAACAGTGTTTTAAAAGAAGGATGAGACTATGGAATTTATAAGCTGGGTTTATAAAGTGAAATAAGATATCAGTGGATATTTGGGAGTATAGATTCACGGTGGGAATTTACAAAGGAATGGGTAATTTGTTTTAAAAATAAATAGTTGTTTGTTTTTAAAGGTGTGGAAGAAAAGTGTATTTCTTTGAAAAGCCAAGTACGTTTTAAAAGCAGATTTTTAAATATAAGTTAAAAGTTTTAAATTTGTTTTAAAGAATGTTTTTAAGAAATTATTATTCAAGTTGTTTAAAATTTTAAAGGTAAATGTTTATTAAATTAGTTATAGTAGTAATTAATTTAAATAGTTAATTGTATTATGATTTAAAAAGATAATTATTAATATTTATATTTTATAAAGTAGTTTTATTTTAAAGATAGTTTGGTTAAAGTTTTTATTTGAAACTTGTATAGAATTTCGTAACTTTTATTTTAAAATTTGTTTTGGCTTAAGTTTTACATGAGAAGTTATTATAAAATTTCATAACTAGTAATTTAAATAAATCCTTTTAAATGGTTTTTACTTTAAATGTTTTAAAGTATATATATTTGTAGGTAAAGCGATTTTAAATTATTTTAAATTTAAAGTATTTAGACTTGGTAATTTTCAGTGGAAATAAACAACATTTGGGAAATTATTCTGCAAGAGGAAAGTGATTTGAAAACCATTTTCAAAGGGTTGAAGTATGGGAGATATCTTGTGAAGATATTCTGAATAATTAATAATTATGGAAAATTATTATGACTGGTTGTTGTTTGTAGATGTTATGTGATAGTTAAATAACCGACTATCAATATTGGCCAATGCCCTGATCGTTTCGAAGAGACTGGGATCAGAATTAATTTTCCGAAAACCACTTCAATCCGGTTTGAACGTTTTCATGAGGAAGACAAGAGCTTGGGGTCAAAGATGGAGCAGTGAAGTGCATGGGTTAATCGCTTCTAATCCTGAGGGTGATTCCAAAATGGATGTAGTAGGAATACTGCCTTCGGTTCAGTTTGAACCCATAATGGACTTGTATGGATGAATGCTTTCAGAACATCGCCAGGAGGACGATGAGCATTCTAAGTGATTGTGTGCTAAAAAGATAACGCATAACCTCGAGCCTCATCAACCAGGAATGGCCAAAACAGGTGAGATGCAGCAAGGCTAAGTGGCTAGCAACCAATTAGGGTAAGGTCATCCCTATCTAGAGGTCCCTTTTTTATTCGGCTGTGTGGGTGGTTGCTGCTCCCAACCGTGGAGTGATCTTATTCGGGTATCCAGTAATGGATAGTCCCGGCTTGTGTAGTAGGGGATCAAATGTGGATCCTCGGTACGGTGATCTAGACCACGTACTGTGACGGGCGGTCCCCCAGTAGCCTGCCATTAATGGAAATCCATTCTCCCTACTTGCCTTTACGGTTTTGTTTGTAAAAATTATTATTGTTGGAATTTAATAATGTAACGATTTTGGCTATTTGAATACGTATTTGTATACAGACACTAGTATAATATCAAAGGATTTGATAGGAAATGTTTTGGTTATCGTAAGGTAAAAACTCGGCATGTTTATTTGTGGCATGGTCTTACGAGATACCTTTGATTTTTAAAAGGATTTTTGAAAAATTTAATAATCCAATTGAATGTATTTTCTCACGCTGGTTTTCCAGACTGACTCGAGTGTTATTTAACTATAATGCTCGAGTCAGACCGAGTATTATAGGGTACAGATTTTGGGATGGACCGTTGTGGAGCTCAGGAGTCAAGCTGAATGACGAAGCATGTTTCCGTAAATTTATATTTATGCTGTGTAGTGTAAGCTGTTTTTCCTCTTTAGAAGGGCAAGATATTATAAATGTCATGAATTGTGTTGTTGATTTGTATTCTACTCTGATGATGTAATGTATGAATAGATATAGTTCTTTTTGTTTAAAAGATCAGTCATTTATCTATTATATATTGTTCCGCTATGATTATGAGATTCTGATATTGTTTTCTATTTCTTCTTCTTCCTGCTTCTTCTTTACCCTAATGGTTTGTATTTCCATTCACTTTGAGTTGATATGATGGAGAATAGTGTCGACTCAAGGGGATCAGATTTGCGGGTCATTACATAAATTCTTTATGAATCAACTACAAGTTCTGTTTATGTAAAGATTTTCTGTACTAATATTTTGTTACATCACGGTGAAATCTTCATGCTATAGCATCCTAGTTCATAAATAAACAAGCTTGAAAATTATATTACAGTAGAAACTGACATGGCCAAGAACCACCATCATGATAATCCACTTAGTATTTTTTTGGATCTCTTCCAGTAACCATACTCCATTCATTATCTTTCAAAGCTGGCTACTATATCTACCGACAATTAAACCATGCTTACTTGCTTATATATTTACTCAATGTGTATTTGATTAAATCTTCGTGTGCAATCTTCGCACTTACTCCACTAATGAAACCTGTCTTAATTCAATATTTAACCGAATTTGATATTGTCCAATGCTTGATTAATAATTTCATTAAGTATTAAATCAATAGTTGTATCATTGATTTTCACTATACCATATTTCAATTTCCAATTAGCATAACAAATGGACGTAATATCATTTTATTGAAAAATTGAAGCACTCGTTTCTAATTAGCTCAAAGATATAATTTGAAAACATAAGTTTTTCATTTAACGCGACTTATACTATTAACTTCCTCATTTTAAAGAGTTCAAATGCATGATTTACTAACATAATTTTTGTATTCAATGAACTTACATTGAACAGTTTTGTGAACTACAATTTTGATATGTCTAATAACTAAGCATAAAAAAATCATAGTGTGTAACATACAACAAAAAGGCCAACATGAAATAATTGAATCTATAAAAGTTTGTCCCGTTGCCAGTAAATTTCCTAAGAGTCAATCGATCACGTTTAGAATCTAAAAATAAAAATGCATTCTGATACGTCAAAAGTGAAGAGAAGTTATCTAGCATAATAGTCACAATTTTTATAACATTATTAAGCTAAATGCTTCTAGCGTATCGATTATAGAATAATTTGAAATTTTCAAAAACATAAGAAAATTCAATATTTAATCTTCAAACTGCTCTATCGACCATTATCATTTTAACTTGTAAACATCCATCACCTATTTATTGACAGTTCACTCCTTCCAAGATGCATTCACTTTAGACTAGAACGCTTCATTTAAAAGAATGTAAAGATTTTTTATGGGTTTCCAAATTAAGAAGTTGTGAAAGAGAAAATGTTGAAAGAAAAAATATTGCTAACATGAATAAGATAATTTTTGGACATTAGTGCTACTATAGTGGCAATTACTAACATGAATTAGTTATTTTTGTAAATTTAATTAATTTTTTTATAACCTACTTATATTTTATAAACTTATTTATTTTTATAAAGTTATTCAATTTTACAAACATTAGTGAACTTTTATAAAATTATTTAAGTTTTATGAAATTAAGCTAACTTAGTAAAATTCGTAAGAGCACATAGTAAGAGAGTGATTTATTGATTTTACTAAGGAAAGATTGAGGTATTTTGTTTAATATTGATAATTAGTGCTTTAGGGTATATAGTTATCCTCAAATGAAAAAAAAATCCTTAGATTTTAGTGATGTCAACTAGATTGTGGTACAATCTAAAATTTTCATGAATTATGGTTCTTTATCAAATTCGTATCATTAATGCAATAAAAAATGCTCAGAAAAGTTGTCATCCTCTATTAAGAGTTGATAGAAGAAACTATAATGTTCCCCGAAATTTTCTGTATATGTCATACATCTGTTGGATTACTTGAGGTCTAATTAATACATCCACAATATAATCGACACTTGAGGCCCAAAGGTGCAGAATATCCGCTCCATATCCAGGCCCATCCTATAATCAATGTAAAAAAAGGTGGTAATACAAATAATGAAGTATTGAGTACATTAGATATGAAGAAAACTTCATTGCAAATATATTTTTTAAAATACAAATATAAGTAACTTCTGCACTTCCTCCAGCATAAATGACAACATCTTGAATTCTTGATCCACATCATTATCTAAAGACTTGCTCATTTTAAAACCCTTGTCATCTAGTAAATCCATGTGTAATGTTGAGTGAGGCACCTTTCCTATGATAGATAAAAATCACTATTATATATCAGAGTCGAGAATAAATCTTGTATAATTATATTCGTAATTCATTAGACTGAAAGGGATTTATATAACTTTTATACTTCATTTCTAACAGAGTTCATGGAGTTTCTTGCATTCTTTATCAGATGGTTGATGTTTTCAATTTTGCAACGACCCAGAATTTCTATCATTTGAAATTCGTATATTTAATTGATTTTAAATATTAACAAGTAAAATTTGTAGGTCGAATAAATTTTATTTCGAATATATAGATTTAATTAGATAATTAAATCGATATTTTAATATTTGAAATTACAGAAATAATTGGAAATTGGGTTTAATGCGATTAAAATCGATTTTTAAAGTTGTATTAAACCATATTGGAGTTAGAATTATGTTATGGAACTTCTAAAATTGAATTAAAAGTTAATTTGTGGAAATTGAATATTTTAATATTTAATTGACGAGTAAAAATAGTCATTTTTCAAAACAGTCTCGAATTTCGACGAAACCAGTTTCAACGGATCTATAATGTTAAATTTTTGTAAGATTTCAAATTTCGTGTCAATCAGATTACGGTTTGTCCGGGGCAAGCCAAAACGCATAGAAATTAATTTAACCGATTTAATTTAAATTTGATCGTTTATTTCCATAACTCACACATATGATCAAATTATCTTTCGAAACTTGTTCTATTATGTCCGGAATGTGGGTAAAACCCTAGAAACGTCAGCCGGAACGCTTCATTTGGAGTTTGGAAAATCTCGGATGAATAGTGCGTTGAAAAATTTCTATAAAAGGACCCATTATCTTCTATTTGCAAACCCTATCTTCCTCCAACCCTAGCCGCTAGTTGAATTTTAATGGCCATAGACCTTCGATCTTCTTCCTCCATTTCTGGCTAATCCATTGATAATTAGACAAAAACCCCCAACTACAAACTTATAGAGAATGGTGAGTGCTTCAAATCCATGCGGATATGATTATCCAATCCGAAACGATGAAGGAGAAAAAGCCTCACGTTTGGTCATAGTTCACACACATTTTTCTAGGCCTAGAGGAGGGGGCTACCGGACCTGCCGTGGTCGTGACCGATGGTGGCACTCGAGATGGGCTACGAGATGATGGTGGTTGATCGACAAATAGACATACGTAGTGGGCACGAAAATTGAGTGGTGAACGGCGGCTTTGGGTTTCATACTCACAGCCTTGAACGAGATGGAAGAAGAAGGTTTCAACGGCCTGGATCTAGGATTTAAAAATCAACGGTCCAGATGCACTTAGGGTTTGAAATTAAAGATGTACACACACACACACACACACACACACACACACACACACACACACACACACATATATATATATATATTAAATCGTTTAAACTTTGAAAAGCTAAAACTTGTTCATACGAGGTCAAAAACTGACGAAACAAATTCCATTGGATCCGTATTAACGAGAAATACGCAATGGAGCTGGATTGGGATCGATTAGAGCTAGTGATAATTTTGGGTAAAATTAAACACGTGTTTAATTTTATTCGAAATAAAACAGTGCAACTGTTATTGGAAGCAAGGTGAGAACTTCTCACTCAATCAAATTTGTTTCAATTTAAATTTTAAACAGTTAAATTTAAAATTGCTTGATTATGTGATTGAATGATAAATTGCTACATGTTATATACTAATAGACCCTATACGCCGTATATTAAGCCGAGGTAATTATATTAAACCCATGTACCGCGATATTCCACCTTGAAGTGGAACTGGTATTATATATGTACTTGGAGTTGATTTCCCGCATTATATAGCGGATGAGACCCTATTGCGCCGCATAATAGCGGATAATATTTTTTTATAAACTCAGTACCGCGATATTCCATCTTGAAACGGGATTGGTATTGTGCAAACATCTGTGAATGCAGGGAAACAGGCTGGAGGGATCCAACTGGATTCCTCAAATAATTGAATTTGTTTCAATGTTGTGTGTTGATTATTTATAATCTCTGTGTGATTATCTTTGTGACTGAAATCGTTGAAGGCTAAAATTTAGCCGAATATAATTTTAGTATCGTTAGATACCGAAAATAAATAAAGATTCGATTTTTGAAAATTCAGGTTGAAAGTTTATATTAAAATTTATTTTTGAGAATCGGATAAATTAAACAGAAGGATTCAAAAATAATAAAGTTTTATTTCTAATCTTATTGAAGTAAAAATTTCAAATTGTGGGAAAAGCTTTAATAAATGGATTTCAAGTAATATTATTCAAAGGCAGAAGAATTTATTCAAAATACGGATTTTAAAGAGTTTGAAAAATATAATTTGAAATTTGTTTTCAAATGTTGTAAAGGTGAAAAATGATTTGAAATTTGTTTTCAAATGGTTGAAGTGTGGAAAAATATATCTTGTAAAGATATTTTTGGAAAAAATAAATAATTTAGGAAATTATTTGGAATCTGGTGATGTTGTGCATATGTATTGATAGTTAAATAACAGACTATCAATATTTACCTTTAAATAGGTATTTGTTGTGATTTGCTTGATTTTGAATGCTACACTTATTTTAAAATAAGCGCTCGTTATTCGGTTTAGCCAGGAGAGGACCTTTGGGTCATGAATCCCATTCCGAATAGTGATACGTCGTAATGGATAACATTTGAAGACGGTGTTGAAGACTGGATATTTTTGAAATGGAAGGATTACTGTCGAATGTCTCTGCATCGGCTGATCTCCTATATAGAGATTTTATCACCCTTCGTGATGGAATTTCGGACGTGATTAGTGAATATCTGGATTTCAAGGGATTCTTTGGAGGTGCCTTCGGTTCCGTTCGATCCCGGAACGGACTTGTATGGATGTGTGTCTGACGTTACAATTTGAGATGTAAAGCTGGTTTCTATCAAATACTTTTCTGTTGGTGGTGGAGAATTTATTCTTTTAGCTTAACACCCTTCTCTGAGACATACGAGCTCAGAGGTTATGTAGTTGATGGTTACTAGTGATACATTCCCAATTTGGTAATATGGCATATGAAGTGCTGCTGATCATTTGTTGATCAAAGCGTAGATTTGTGGACGAGACTTCGTCGGACCTCACAACCCGGTAATGGTCAAAATAGGAAAGATGCAGCAAGGTTATAGGGAGTAGCGCCCCTTAGAGTATGTGCATTTCCTTCTGGATAGAAGTGGTATCATGGTATGGAACCCAGATACTTAACTTATGTGGATGTCGCAAATATATATGACTTTGTGATTATTGTTGGTCGAGGATCCTCGGATAAAGGTTGTTTACAACCGGGGGATGGCGTACTCGTGTCAGTAGTTCCCAACTTTTGCAGAGGTAAGCCGACCTTGTGTTGGAAGAGATCCGGTTAGGTTCTTGGGGCATCCCACCAGAGGCTTTCTCATGTGTCAAAGGAAGTTCCTTAGCCTGACCATTTGTTGAAAAATCTAAAGAAACAATACGAGCCCTGTACATTTTTAGCTGTATAACCTGCCACGAAATGTGGCGGTAACCTGCTATTGAACACGGTAGCTATAATAGGCATACGATAATGGTCGTATGTTGGCTAAGATTTATATTATACTTTCGAACGGTTTTCCACTTTGCACTTATAGTAATAATATCAAAGAAATTTTTCTGCGTATCAAGCATGTTTGACTATCATATGGAGAAATCTCCTCCAGTTCTGCATTTGCATTGTGTGTGTGCGGGAGGCCTTATGGTAGTTACATTTTCTAAAAGCATTGCAGATCTATTTTAAATATTCTTTTGTTTGTTTTAAAGGTAAATAACTGTCTTAAGTTCTCACACCAGTCCCATGACTGACCTGGAGTTTATTGTTCCTTTTCTAAACTCTGGGTGCCCATAATTTTCCACACGGGCAGCCTAGAGTCAGGTTATCAGGATATTCTGGAATTCAGGAGGTGCTGTGGAGCTCAAGAGGCAAGCTGGATGGCGAAACGTATCACTTGCATATGATATTATCTTTTTCGATGTGTATCCACTTGTAAGGACATGTTCATATAACTGTCCATTATGTGTTGTGTTGTATATTGAATCTGATGATGTAATGTATAAAATGTATAGTTCTTTTGATTTAAAGATTTCTCATTTATCTATTATATGTTGTTCCACTGCGATTGTGAGATTCTGATATTGTTTCTGTTGCTTCTTTTTTCTTTCTTCTACCTCTTCTTATTTAACCTTAATGGTTCGGTTTTCCGACGTTCGATTGTTCGGCAGTTGATGCAGTGGACGTATTAATGTCAATTTTCGAAAATCGAAAATCGAAAATCTAATTGTTACAGTTGGTATCGGAGCAGTTGGTTAAGTGACAACCTTGGCTCTGTTGGGTGTTACTCATTAGAGATAGAGTCAGTAGTATTCTAGAATGAGTGTGAGGGTAATAATAGTTATGAGCGCGTATTTGTTAGTGAATATAAAAATGTTTTATATTGTGTTTGCTTATCCGTTGAGCTGTTTGTGAATTATGGTCAGTATGTGGGACGCCATATTATCGATAGGGATTTCTAAACTCTTAAACGAGGCAAGTCGACATAGTATCATTTTAAAATTGGGTAAATGAAATAATTTTACCTCGAGTATATTTTATATATAAAGAAATAATTTTTCCGAAATTATTAAAGTATATATAAATTGATTGTTTGGTTGTTGAAAATGTAAGAATACATATAAGTTAATTAAAAGAATAATTGTATAAGCAAATGAATATATTTATAAATATAAGTTGTAAATGAATATGAATTGAAAATGTTGAACCCTGTTCATTTTGGGAATTATTTTCCAACTTTAAAAGTTAAATAGTGAAATCATATAAGAAAAAGATTTACAAATGTGATTTATGAATGAAAGGAAAATTTTGAAAGAATATTAAGCCCTGAATTCACTACCGTCACTGGGGAATAATAAGGGTGATGACTGCAGCATCATCAGTATCATTTTCAAGTTTTTGTGTGATGGATGTGGTACCATAGTAAATTGAAAATTGAAGTTTGGTTGTGATAAACAAATTTGAAAAGTTAAAATCCAAGTTGTAATTGTTGAATATAAGTAATCAAGTTTTGAACTTATAATATGAGATAATAAATTTAGCTTTGGTAAAGTTGAAATAAATTTGAGTTGGCATAACAAAACATATGATTTGAAATTTAACTAAACGAAGGTTAAATAAATTGAATTGGATTAGATAGGTGATTATTTAATATGATTTGGAAGTTTGAATAAGTTGTATAACTTGTAAAGTGAAAAAGTGTAAGTGAAACCAAATGATAAATGGTTAAGCAATTTTGTTAAGCAAAACGAGATATGAATTTGAATAAGTGACGAAATTTGACTTTGGTAAAAGTTAAATAGAATTGGAATCTGAATTGGATTTATAAGTGGAAATTTAAGTTAAATTAAACAAATGATGTTTGAAATGGAATATAACTTAGGTAATGTTGAATGAAGTTGATTTTGGTATCGAAGTAAATTAATAAAGTGAAGTGATAAATATGAACTTGAGTCACGTAATGAAATTCAACTTTTGTGGTTAAATGAATTAGCAATTGAATTGAACTAATGAATTGAATATTAATCAATCGAATGTAAAAGAATTGATATAGAATAATGAATGTAACTGTTAATTCATTAGAAGCTAACGAAGTTGAAAAAAAATTGAATAATTGAAAGAAAAGTCAATTAGACATTAAACCAATTGGAATTAAAAGTGTTAAACCAAATTGAGTGTGAATTTAATAATTTGGTTATGTTGGTTATGCTTTGGTTGTTATATGATTGTTAGTTGATTGTATATAATTCATTAAGTGTTAATAAAATTGAATTGATAAATGGAAAGTTATGTAATTGAATTTGAATTGAAAGTGAACTAATGTGAATTGGTTGTAAGCAATTAAAATTTATATCAAAACCTTATAAAATGCTTATGGGAATTATTTTGATTGTGTTGCTTATGAAAACTATGTGTTTTCTATTGAAAATTAGTGAAATATAAATGAATTTCCTATATATGTCACTTACATGTTTAAATTGAGTAAGTACAGGTATCGGGGCTGTAGTTGGCTGGATTTGGTCATGCTAAAATGCTAATAAATAACTGCTTTGCTTAAAAATGCTAAAAAGGTACGCCTACGCAATAAAAATAGGAAATATGAACTGTTTTTCGACCGTGTGGGCCGATGTATATATATTTATATCTATTGTGATATTACAAAAGCTCCTCCGTACAAGGGAGACTCTGCCAAAATTTTCCGTAAAGTTTGGGAGTAAGAAAAATTTTAAAAAATTTTGGAAATTTTTTTTAACGAAAAGTCAATTTCTAAATTGAAAGGAAAGTGTAGGAATTGAACTAGAAAAGTGTAACCATCGGATTTTGGAAAAGTTGATAAATTAAAATGAATCTGAAATCAAGTTGGAACGGTTTGTTTTTGAAAAAAAAGTTAATGGATTCTGTAACTTTTTCTCACTTGGTAATTTCGTGGACGAAATCCTTTTAAGGGGGAAGTTTGTAACGACCCAGAATTTCTGTCATTTGAAATTCGTATATTTAATTGATTTTAAATATTAACAAGTAAAATTTGTAAGTCAAATAAATTTTATTTCGAATATCTAGATTTAACTAGATAATTAAATCGATAATTTAATATTTTAAATTACAGAAATAATTGGAAATTAGGTTTATGTGATTAAAATTGATTTGTAAAGTTGTATCAAATCATATTGGAGTTAGAATGATGTTATGGAACTTTTAAAATTGAATTAAAAATTAATTTGTGGAAATGGAATATTTTAATATTTAATTGACGAGTAAAAATAGTCATTTTTCAAAACATTCTCGGATTTTGACGAAACCAGTTTCATCAGATCTGTAATGTTAAATTTTTGTATGATTTCAAATTTCATGTCAATCGGATTTACGGTTTGTCCGGGGCAAGCCAAAACGCATAGAAATTAGTTTAACTGATTTAATTTAAATTTGATCGTTTATTTCTGTAACTCGCACATATGATCAAATTAGCTTTCGAAACCCGTTCCATTGTGTCTGGAACGCGGGTTAAACCATAGAAACGTCAGCCGGCACGCTTCATTTGGAGTTCGGAAAATCTCGGATGAATAGTGCGTCGAAAAATTTCTATAAAAGGACCCCATTATCTTCTATTTGCAAACCCTATCTTCCTCTAACCCTAGCCGCCAGTTAAATTTTAATGGCCATAGACCTTCGATCTTCTTCCTTAACTTCTGGCCAATCCGTTGATAATTAGACAAAAACCCCAACTACAAACTTGTAGAGAATCGTGAGTGCTTCAAATCCTTACGGATATGATTATCCAATCCGCAATGATGAAGGAGAGAAAGGCTCACGTTTGGTCAAAGTTCATGCACGTTTTTCTAGGCAGAGGGGACCGGACCTGCCGTGGTACTGGTTGATGGTGGCACTCGAGATGGGCTTCGAGATGATGGTGGTTGATCGACAAATAGACGTACGTAGTGGGCGCGAAAATTGAGTGGTGAATGGAGGCTTTGGGTTTCATACTCACGGCCTTGAACGAGATGGAAGAAGAAGGCTTCAACGGCCTGGATCTGGGATTTAAAAATCAACGGTCCAGATGCATTTAGGGTTTGAAATTAAAGATAAATTGTAAATATATATATATATATATATATATATATATATTAAATCGTTTAAAATTTAAAAAGCTATAACTTGTTCATACGAGGTCGAAAACTGATGAAACAAATTGCGTTGGATCCGTATTGACGAGCACTATGCAATGAGCTGGATTGGGATCGATTGGAGCTAGTGATAATTTTGGGTATAATTAAACGCATGTTTAATTTTATTCGAAATAAAACACTGCAACTGTTATTGGAAGCAAGGTGAGAACTTCTCACTCAATCGAATATGTTTCGATTTAAATTTTAAATAGTTAAATTTAAAATTGCTTGATTATGTGATTGAATGATAAATTGCTATCTGTTATATTGAAATAGACCCTATGCGTCGTATATTAAGCGGAGGTTATTATATTAAACCCATATACCACGATATTCCACCTTGAAGTGGAATTGGTATTATATACGTACTTGGAGTTGATTTCCCGCATTATATAGCGGATGAGACCCTATTGCGCCGCATAATAGCGGATAATATTTTTTTATAAACCCACGTACCGCGATATTCCATCTTGAAACGAGATTGGTATTGTGCTAACATCTTTGGATGCAGGGAAACAGGTTGGAGGGATCCAACTGGATTCCTCAAATAATTGACTTTGTTTCAATGTTGTGTGTTGATTATTTATAATCTCTGTGTGATTATCTTTGTGATTGAAATCGTTGAAGGCTAAAATATAGTCGAATATAATTTTGGTATCGTTAGATACCGGAAATAAATAAAGATTTGATTTTTGAAAATTCAGGTTGAAAGTTTATATTAAAATTTATTTTTGGAATTGGATAAATTTAAAAGAAGGAATTCGAAAATAATAAAGTTTTATTTTTAATCTTATTGAATAAAATTTCAAATTATGGGAAAAGCTTTAATAAATGGATTTCGGGTAATATTATTCAAAGGTTGAAGAATTTATTGAAAATACGGATTTTAAAGAGTTTGAAAAATAAAGAAATTTATTTTCTTTAAAAGGAATTTATTTTTGAAAGGAAATAAATTTTGAAACCCATTTGGGAATTGATTTTTGGTGATTGAATTTAAATCTTTTGAAAATCCATTTGGAAATTTATTTGATGTTTTGTAAAGATATTTGGAAATTTAAAATCACCATGGAATTTCTAAAGGAAAGGGAAATTTTAAAAAAAATAAACATTGATTTATTTTTGAAGTGTGGAAATAAATTTATGGATTTGGAACATTAACTTAAAATAAATTGGTAAGGATTTATTTAATTGGTTTAAATGAACCATTTTGAAATGAAAGTGTATTCTCCCTGGAAAGCCGAATAAAATTTCTACATAGCTTTGAAAATATATATCTGTTTGTGTGTGTGTGTGTGTGTGTGTATGTATGTATGTATATAATTCTAGAATTGGTTTTGAAAAGGATACTTCGGAGAAATTAACTTCTTCAGTTGTTTTAAATCCTTTAAGTAAAGATTATTAAGTTGATATAGAAATGATTTTTTATAAGATTTAATCAATAATTGTTTTAGAAAATAGTTATTTAAATAGTCATACTCTATCTACTAATTTTATTTTGAAAATTAGTTTGGACTTAAGTTGTATATAATATTGGTATAATATTTTTATAACTGATATTTTAATAAAGTGTTTAAAGAAAAATAGTTTTATTTCAAAGTGTTTTCCCGGTATATTTAGATTAGTGTTATAAATTATTTTAAAGTATTTGAACTCGGCAGATTTCCAGTGAAAATGAAAAAATATTTGGAAGTGTTTCCGTGTAAGGATTATAGTTTGAAATTTGTTTTCAAATGTTGTAAAGGTGAAAAGCGATTTGAAATTTGTTTTCAAATGGTTGAAGTGTGGAAAAATATATCTTTTGAAGACAGTTTTGGAAAAAATAAATAATTTGGGAAATTATTTGGAATCTGGTGATGTTGTGCATATCTATTGATAGTTAAATAACCGACTATCAATATTTACCTTTAAATGGGTATTTATTGTGATTTGCTTGATTTTGAATGCTACACTTATTTTAAAATAAGCGCTCGTTATTCGGTTTAGCCGGGAGAGGACCTTTGTGTCATGAATCCCATTCCGAATAGTGATACGTCGTAATTGATAGCATTTAAAGACCAGTGTTGAAGACCGCATATTTTCGAAAATGGAAGGATTACTGTCGAATGTCTCTGCATCGGCTGATCTCCGATATAGAGATTTTATCACCCTTTGTGATGGAATTCCGGACGTGATTAGTGAATATCCGAATTTCAAGGGCTTCTTTGGAAGTGCCTTCGGCTCCATTCGATCTCGGAACGGACTTGTATGGATGTGTGTGTGACGTTACAATTTGAGAGGTAAAGCTGGTTTCTATCAAATACATTTATGTTGGTGGCGGAGAATTTATTCTTTTATCTTAACACCCTTCTCTGGGACATACGAGCTCAGAGTTTATGTAGTTGATGGTTACTAATGAAACATTCCCAATTTGGTAATGTGGCATACGAAGTGCTGCTGATTATTTGTTGATCAAAGCATAGCTTTTGTGAAAAGCGTAGCTTTATGGACGAGACTTCGTCGGACCTCACAACCCGGTAATGGTCAAAATAGGAAAGATGCAGCAAGGTTATAGGGAGTAGCGCCCCTTGGGGTATGTGCATTTCCTTCTAGATAGAAGTGGTATCATGGTATGGAGCCAGATACTTAACTTATGTGGATGTCGCAAATATATATGACTTTGTGATTGTTGTTGGTTGAGGATCCTCGGATAAAGGTTGTTTACAACCGAGGGAAGGCATACTTGTGTCAGTAGTTACCTACTTTTGCAAAAGTAACCCAGCCTTGTGTTGGCAGATATCCGGTTAGGTTCTCGGGGCGTCCCGCCAGAGGCATTCCCATGTAGCAATAGGAAGTTCCTTAGCCTGACAATTTGTTGGAAAATCCAAAGAAACAATACGAGACCTGTACAGTTTTAGTTGTATAACCTGCCATGGAATGTGGCGGTAACCTGCTATTGAACATGGTAGCTATAGTTGGCATACGATAATGGTCGTATGTTGGCTAAGATTTATATTGTACTTTCAAAAGTTTTTCCACTTTGCACTTATAGTAATAATATCAAAGAAATTTTTATACGTATCAAGCATGTTTGACTATCATAAGGAGAAATCTCCTACGATTCTGCATTTGCATTGTGTGTGTGCGTGCGGGAGTCCTTATGGTAGTTACATTTCCTAAAAGCACTGCGGATCTATTTTAAAATATTTCTTTGTTTGTTTTAAAGATAAATAACTGTTTTAAGTTCTCACACCAGTCCCATGACTGACCTGGAGTTTATTGTTCCCTTCCTAAATTCTGGGTGCCCATAATTTTCCACACGGGCAAGCTAAAGTCAAGTTATCAGGATATTCTGGAATTCAGGAGGTGCTGTGGATCTCAAGAGGCGAGTTGGATGGCGAAACATATCACTTTTATATGATATTATCTTTTTCGATGTGTATTCACTTGTAAGTACAGGTTCATATAACTGTCCATTATTGTGTTGTGTTGTATATTGACTCTGATGATGTAATGTATAGAATGTACAGTTCTTTTGATTTAAAGATTATTCATTTATCTATTATATGTTGTTCCGCTGCAATTGTAAGATTCTGATATTTTTTCTGTTGCTTCTTCTTTCTTCTTCTACCTCTTCTTCTTTAACCCTAATGGTTCGGCTTTTCGACGTCCGATTTTTCGGCAGTTGATACAGTGGACGTATTAATGTCGATTTTCGAAAGTCGAAAATCTAATCGTTGCACATTTGCTATTATGACTTTGTTTAGCATCGGTGTAATAGTTTGTTCTGTTTTCTAACTCAAATATTATTCACCGACTATGCATACATTGTAGAATTTTATGTTAATTCTACTTTATAATAGATATTCTTTCCAATGTATGTGCAAAAATTCCTTGCATGTCTAGTTAACAGTGTCAAGTTTGGATATGAAAGCGTCCAATTATCATAAACAAGTCATATAAGCAGGCAACTGTAAAAAGTAAATTAAAAAACTTTGGTCAGCAGCTTAAGTTACATTATATACATACTTTGATGATCTGACCAATCCAAGACTATGAACAACCAAAACATTAAAAATATAACATATTCTGTTTACGGTGTAAGACATGAGTAAATCGAACATCCCACATACTGTGACGACCCTAGATTTTGGCAATATTATTTTAATAAGTATTTAATCTAATTTAAATAAAATTCAAACCTATAATTTTGAAAATAAATAAGACTTTGGACCTTTTCCAGTTATATATATATATATATATATATATATATATATATATATATATATATATATGGATGTATTGTGAAGGAAGCTTTGATTTGAAAATTCAAAATAAAATCTTTCAAAAATATTTAAAACAAATTTATCTTATTCACATTGAATTAAATTAAAATGTTCTACATTATTAACATTTGATAATATATATATATATATATATATATATGAATGTAATATAGATAATAATGCTTGAAATAAAATCAATCTAATCAATACAAAATATAAGTATAAAAAATATATGGATATGAATTAAATGTTTCATAGTTAAACTTAAATATAAACAAAAATAAGCATTTATGTTAGGAATAGAAATAAATATATAAGTTAAATTATATGGTTACATGAAAACATAATGTAAAATACATCAGATAATTTTAGAAATATATAAACTATTGAAATACATGTAGATATGCAAGGAAATGAGACAAAAATATAAACATATATGTACATACAAAATCCAATAGAATAAGTATGTAAACATAGATGGAGACATTTGCGTTAAATGATATCATCTCAGAACAAACCAAAGTCATTTCGAAATGCTGCAAATCATCTCATTTTCCACAAAAAAAAATCTTGTTTAGTCAAAGAAAGAAAAGAAAAAAATGTGACCAAAGAAAGAAATGTTTGCACCAGTAAACACCTATTCCTGTAAACTCTTTTCTATATATATATATATATATATATATATATATCTTTTTATTCTATTTTCGTTCATCAAAACTTAGCATACGAGAAAAAAATAAGTAGACACTACCATCTTATCACTGAAACTTAATTAATACCTCAACTCAACAAGCAAGAAGATTAAAGAAGATCAGGCTAATAGCTTTTCGAAACAAAAGTTGCTATATGTTAAAATATTTTTTCAGGTAAGTAAACAAATTATTTTAATACTTAAGTATCATTAAATCTATGCATAGATATATCGTGTTTTGTGTGTATATATATATATATATATATTTAAGTATGTAGCTCTGTGTATATATCTATGATTGTTCTGCGTAATAGGAGATGCATGTTCTTCTTCTTGTTTTTGGGTTACAGGGTGGAAACAAACAAGAAATTTAACTTCTTCTTATCTAACCATTACCACACTTAGGGTTTAAAACAAAATAAGTGTGTTTAAGCATACATTATGATCTAAAAATTGTTTCAAGCCCGATAGTGATGAATTTCCTCTGTAAACTTAGTTTTACAAAGCAAATTTCAACTATATGATAAATTCAAATATTGTAAAATATTAATTCGATTATATAACTTGAATCAACATTCAAAGATAGGATTTTTAAAACTAAAATGGTAAATTTTAGTTGAGTAGGTAAAGAGCAGTGCATGGTTGAACTGGGAATGGGTATTTATCAATTTTTCGGCGACCAGAATTTGACTGGGTGACGAGACTATGCATAAAGCAAGCTTGGCCATCGATGACGATAGGAAAATTGCTAAATAATTTTTCTATTGCAAACAATGATTGAACGAGGCAACTTTAGGGTTTAACACTCAAATTTGGACGAGGTCGGAGATGAAGTGTTTTCACTACCTCTGGTTGATCGAGCTGCGTGGTATTCAAGGGGATGGTAGCATGAGGGATCGACGAGGTGAGGGCGGAGTTGGAGCATCTTCGACGGTCGCAGTGACCGGGGCGAAGCGATTTGTTGGATGGGTCGAGTTATAGGTTTTCAAATTAAGGGCGAAATCTCGATCTGGAATATTTGGCATCGAGTTGATTGTGGTAATCGAATATAAGGGTGATTCGCGACTTGCTGGAGGAAGTGAGGTTCGTCGGAGCGCCGGCGAGACACTGTGCACGTGTTCGGCATCGATATGGTGTCAGGGCTTGTTGGGTGGTGAGCCACTCGAGTTGATACTCGAGAAAGTGGTGGATTTTGGGGTTGGTTGCGAGTCGAGAGGCTAGCCGTAAAAGCTAACCCGAGGTACCAATGTGAGCCACGTCGGGGCTGGGATGGTTGAAAAGCCTACCGGTCGAGTGAGCTGCTACCGACGGTTGAAAAGCCTAGGTCGTCACAGTTGGTATCAGAGCATAAGTTGAGATAATACCTAGGCTCTGGAATTGTAACGACCCGGGATTTTCGAAGACGAAAATTCCAGATAGTTATGAAAAAAAGAAAGAGATGGAAGAAGAAGAACAGAAAACATCAACAACTCACATTCGCAGCGGATAAAATATAATAATAAATAATAATAGCTTTCAAAAGAATACTATATATGCCGATTACATTTAATATACATCAGAGTTTCACATTATATACAGTCATTGAATATTTACAATTATCGTGACTCCGATTAACAATAATATAAATACAGCGGAATACTCTATACGATATCGCCATCCAGCTCGCCTCCTGAGCTCCAGAACGTACCTACCTGGAAATCTGTAACACTCGGTCTGACCCGAGCATTACACCAAAGTAACACCCGGGTCAGGCTGGAAACCAGCGTGAGTAAATCCAACTAACATGGAATATCAAAGCAACAACTTACATAAACCCGGGGTAATTTTTATCAATTTAACAGATCCACAATTTGCTATAAACTATGCTTATTTCACATATAAATTTCTAAGTACCAAACTTAGATAAAATAATCCAATTCACTTACATCATTTCATTCTAGCCTATTGATCTCACAAATCAGTTTATAAAAAAAATTCGAAGAGGTTTTCGGGTATTTCCCAATACCCGATTCCCGATCACTTCGAAATTCATGTCACCCTAACCCAAGTTATCCAATGAAATGAAATACACAACATCCCATATCAGCGAATATCAACTCATTCAAAGCATCCAATACCCTTCAATCATCCCGACACAAAGCTTAATCGCATACACCTCAATTCACTTGATTCTAATTGAAATTTCAAACTTCAATCACTTAGATTTCCTCATTTATTAATTCCAAATCAAGTAATTAATCAACTCTTCCATATCCATTCATCTTAATTATCAACCCTGGATTAAATTTCTTTCAATTATATTCAGGTGATTATCATTAATTCATTTCATGATATTCAATATTCTTAACCATAATCAATAAGTAATCTTCAATTACTTCACAAATTAATTGACTATAATCAATTGCACTGGGTATTCGTAATTGCCTATATTAATTAACTTCTCATAAGGCATTTATTTGAATTAATGAATCTCAATTATTCAAATCTTTAATTACTCCACTAATTATATAAATTACCGACTTCCAATTATATTTCAATTTATCTTAATCTGAATTAATTACGTCAAATAAAAAATACCATATTAATCATTCTTGATTTATCTTACCCTGCAATTATCTATCCATTTATTTTCTTCGTTAAATAAATCAATTTCTCCTTAATTAATTATCTTAATTAATCTCTTGTTTAATTACACAGTAATTATATTTTATTAACGTCACTAAACTATAAATTATCAAGCCATCAGATGATTATTCTGAATTACTCTACTTAATTAATTAATTATAACTTAAGTTAATTGATTAATCCAAACCCTTAAATTCTTAATTAATTAACCCATACCATTAATTAATTGAAATAATTAATTATCCATTTTAATCACCCTTATATTTCTTCCAAAATCCAATTTATATATTTCGATAACTCAGGGTACCGAAATGTTCAAGCAATCCACTTCATTCAATTTCCAATTGCCAATAATATCCATCACAGAATATCAATCATCCAATATATATTATACTACCATATATAATATAGCACATTAAAACAAACCAATCATCCAACCAATCATTTAAATTTAATCCTTTAAATTTTAAATAGAAATTCGAAAGCGTAAGATTTACTCACCTTGTTATTTACTTCATTTAATTAATTATTCAAAAATTAATTATCTTAATTAATTTCTTGATCAATTTCATGAAGTAAGTGTATCCTAATTATTATTATTTTGTTTAACAAATTATCATAAAATTAATTTCATCCATAAGTTTATTAATTAATTTACTTTCCCAAGAAATAATTAATTCACTATTCCATAGTTATTAATTTATAACCTTCACTCTTAATTTATAAAACTTAATTACTCGTTTGTAAACCTCTAATTACAAATTAATCGATCACTAATGACAAATCACTTACTTAATAGTCTTTAACTTATTTCATAAATTGTCAACTCTTAATCATAATTGAGGTAAACATCTTCTTTATTAAATACTAAACACATTACTTAAAACATTTACCTTTAAATAACCTTTACCGACATTCATAAAATAATTAAGTTTTAAATACCCTGTAAGTATTCAACATACTTATTTAATTAAGTTTAAGTAAAAAAAGAACAACTTCTTTCCACTTTAAAATTCTGCTAAACTAAGTTACTCAGATGAACCAATTTTTTTTTCAGTTTTTCGCTCAGAAAGGAAAATCAAATAAAAATGAATTTACTCACCTGATTACCACACAGATTGCCACACACTGACTTAACCACGATTTGCATCCTACAGATAAGAACTTTGCTGTCAGATCTCGAACACTCCGCTATCCTCCCAGAATCAAGCATCGCAGTCGACGTCGCGAGTGGACCCTTAGTCGTTGAGAACAAACTCGACCTCGATGTCGTTTCCCTGACTCGAACGCGGCCTCACACAAAATCATGGCAATCTCCCTTATCGCGATCGATTAGCAACCAAGAGGACGAGAAAGAGAGAGCGCGAACTTCACTCTTGCCTATGAATTCGAGTTCGCGCCGAGTCGAACTCTACCTGTCCACGCGATGCCAAAGATCCTGTGAACACTTCTTCTTCGACGCGGCTTCTCGACATGAATGATGTTGATTTCGTTCGCTTTTGATTGCAGTCGAACGAGAAAGAAGCCCCCCTTTTTTCGAATAGATTTGGCTAGAATTAGAAGAAGGGGAGGGGTTTAAATCCGAAGGAGAGGAGACTGATTCAAGTCAGCCTCGGCCATAATTTTTTTTTTTAATTTAAGAGTTCGATTTCTGCTCTTACGAATGGGGAGTGAGACGTGAATGTTAAATAGAAATAGCAATAGCTTCCTGAATATGTTGATTATAAAAATATCTCTGCCTATGTTGACTTTAAATTATACTATATTATAACACTCCTTAAACGTCTCGTTAATTGCCATATAAAATTTCGAACTCCTCTTAAGAAATGCTGCGAGGCAATTGTAAGGTTTTACCTGCGTTCCGAACACGATGGAACGTGTTTCGGAGCCTAATTCGATCATATGTACGAGTTACAGAAGAAAACGATCGATTTTGAATTAAATCGATTAAAATAGTTCTAAGCGTTTTGGGCTGCCAGGGTCAAACGACAATTTCAATTTCCACGAAAATTGAAATCCGATAATAACTAACTATTACGGATCCAATGGAACTGGTTTCGTCAAATTCCGAGACTGTGCCTCGGAAAGCTATTTTTAAATATCGATTTAAACGATATATTATTAAAATTGAACAAACCACCTTTAAATTAAAATTTCAACCATTCTAATATCTTTAGTATCATCATTATAGATTTTATAAGCCTTCAAATTATTTAAACAGGCTTAGAAATTCAGATTCAATAATTTGTCCAGTTTCAATTATTAAATTCAATATTTAAACTGTGCAATTCATTGATTTCATTATCAAGTAAATATTGATATCTTGAATTCAAGTCAAAATTAACTTTTAACTATTTTAAAAACAACTAATTATTTCAATTTAATCCGTTAAAATTTCTGGGTCGTCACATTCCTCCCCCCTTAAAAGAATTTCGTCCCCGAAATTACTAATTAGGAAGAATGGACCAATACCCATTTTTTTTTAATTTTTTTCCAAAACTCACAATTCAACACTCTACTAACTATCCTTTACTAAAGACCCATCATTACCTTAAGCAACTCCTAAACCTTCTATAGTTTCAAACTATACCCCTTTTTGCTCAATCATCTAAAGTTCAGTTTAAAACCAAATTTTTTGAATTATCAAAATTTTCTCAAAATTTTTCTAACTCTCTAAATTTTCAAAAAAAATTCCAGCGTCTCCTTTGCGCGGCTAGCTCGGTACTACTACAAAAGGCCTCTACGGGCTCCCAAATTCCAAAAGAAAACAAAAGCCAAGTGGCTACATCAAAAACCCAATCCAATTTCATACAGAAACTTAAATACATACCTTATGTCGGGCAATTCAAATTTATCTTTTGGAATCAAATCCAATTTCTTTTCTCTTTAATACCTGCATAACTCACTTAGCAACAATATCCAATCGCAACCTTACAAATCATTTTATACATTCTCATATATAGGTTTTCACATATACTATTATTCAATTTTGTTGTTCCCTTCTCATATGAATTCAATTTTATTTCGATTTCTAATATTGAATTTTATCTTTCATTAAAACTGATTCATGTTAGTTTCATTTACTAGTTTACTTTAATTTCAAATTTGAAATTGTTTTGTCGTTAACCAATTTTCCAAAAAATTTCTAGTTCCCAAAATTTTCAGAAAATTTTGACAGAGTCTCCTTTGTACGGAGGAGCTTTTGCAATTTGACAAAAGATATAAATATGTATACATCGACCCACACGGTCGGAAAAAGCAAAAACAGTTCATATTTCCTATTTTAATTGCGTAGGCGTACCTTTATTTAGCTTTTAAGCAAGCATCTTATTTATTTTAGCAATTAGCATACCCCAAATCTAGCCAAACGGCTTTCCTGTACCTGTACTTACTCAGTTTAAATATGTAAGTGCCATATATAGAAATTCTATTAGCATTTCACTTACTTTCAATGGCTAAACACAAGCATTTCAAAAACAACAAACACCAAACGCTTACCATAAGCGATTTATATGATTTAAAGCTAATCCAATTGCTTTCAACCAAATTTATATGCCATTTCATTCAATTCTAATAGTTTACAATGCAATTGTTCACATTCAATTCATTTTTAAGCAAAACAAACTCATATTCACTTCAATTAACTCAAAAAAAATCAACTATATTTGCTTCCACTAGTCCATAAAATTTAATTAAATCCAGTTTACGTTAAACAACAATTATTTCTACGCAATTTGATAACATCCACGTGAATAAATAATTACTTAAGTTCTATAACCTATTAAAATTGATTCCAACTCAATTTTATTTACTTCAATTCCAATTTAATTTATTCACAATCATTTTATTTAGCTCGACACATTCCATTCTTGTATACTACTAGACATTCCCAAATTAATTCAATCCAAGCTTTATTTAATGGGCTTTCACTCTTATTCGAAGCTAAATTTCCATAACTTTTAAACTTAAGTGAATTTACTTTAGTTTATTCCAACATTAAACTTAAGTTTGCTTCTATTTGATTCTCATTTAAGCAACTTCCATTAAATTTTGTTAACTTATCCATTTTAAATTTTGATTTTAAATTCACCTTCAAAATTTCCAAAATAATGTCCAACCACATACTTGTCTCATTTATACTTTAAATTAATATACCACCAAATTTAAGTTCAGTCTGATAATCTTATTCCAATCACAATTTTGATTTAGTTTTTATTCTATCAGACTTCATCCATTTATTATTTAACTCAATAAACCCATTTAAAAATTTTAATTTACTTACTTCATTTGTTATCGGATTTATTTTATTATTATAAGGCCATTCTCAATTTACTTCTGTTCATTTGGGTTTTATTTGCAACCAAACCATTTCTATTATTATTCAGTTCCATATCATATGACAACATTTCTCTTATATCCAATTTACTTGCAAATTTCATTAAATATTATTCAAATCACACTTGGATTTTATTTGCAATTCAAACCATCACTTTTTCAATCTAACTCTATTTTATTTTTATTTTACAACATCTCTTCTAATTTATTTCATTATT
This sequence comes from Allium cepa, assembly GCA_030765085.1. NCBI lineage: Eukaryota > Viridiplantae > Streptophyta > Magnoliopsida > Asparagales > Amaryllidaceae > Allium > Allium cepa. The sequence continues at coordinate 746,240,592 of CM060931.1, read as the reverse complement.
AAATCCAAGTCGAGTTCTATTTACAATTTGCATTCATTTCCAAACTCCATTATTAATTTACAATCCATTTATTTACCAAAGTTAAATTTTATTAACATACTCAATCTCACAATTATTTAACCAATTAGCTTATTTCCAATTTCTGAATCAATATTCGATTTTAATTACAAATCACTTCATTGAAATTCTAGTTTGGATTTCCTTTTTATTTTCCCAAAATTCCAAAACCTTTATTTAAAATTTTAGAAATGCTTTTAAATTCACTACATACTTAATAAAATATCTCTTTATAAAAATACTTTTATAACTCGATGTCTCAACCAGTCTATCCTTGTTCTCATAGAAATTCAGTCATACGTTGATCAGGCGTTGGACTGAAAATCTATAAGTACTTGGTAAACCCGTTTTCAACACCCAGTAAAACATTTGAAAAATAATTTTATTGAAAATATAGGAATCGGGTTTTTGAAAATAGAGGAAATATCTTTGGTGAGAATGCTCTGGAAATCATCACCCCCATCCATGGTCGCAGTTAACCCGATGATTACGTTGCCGTCTCGACAAAATCCACAGATAACTGTAGGCCTCCGCGCCCCACGATTACACCATGGAACCCACGACAGATCGCAGCTACAACTGGGGTTACATAGCTATCACAGCAAAAACCCATATAACTGTAGGCATCAGCGCCATCGAATTTCGCTGCCAGAAATGAAACTTCTCCACTCCACTTGACCATAGATCGCAGTCTACCGATGTTGCGTTGCCTTCCCGGCAAAATCAAGTGTAGACCGTTGACACTCATCCTCCACACGATTTCGCTATAGTCCCCACAGTAGATCGCAGCGACATCGAGTTACAATGTTGTCACAGCATAACCCAAATGCCTCTGTAGGCATCAACGCCATCGACTTACGCTACCTAATAATCCTCAGGAACTAGTTTTGTCCGGACTCCTCACAAGATCAACTTTAGAACCCCCCCTGGGCTCAAGGCAGCACCACCCGATGGCACTCCTGAGAAGTTCATTTCAAGGGAGCGCCTTTTTCCCCAAAGCAATCATCAAAACACTTTATACCATACATATAGTATCTTCAAATCATACACCTAGTATGATATCATACAAAGCTCCTTTACACATAATCGATTATTCCAAAATCGATAATTCTCAAAGTAGGCTTTCCAAATCCCAATATTGATTTTATCCAAAATCAAAAGCCTTTCCAAATCCAAAGGTTCTCAAAACCCGTTTTCCAAATCCTCATAAGATCCTTTATATATATATATAGATATATATTATTTTTTTAAAACTTTGGATCACTTTAAACTCGTATAAAATCCTTTTTATACTTCAAACACTTCCAAAATCCTTTGTCTTCTGTAACAACCCTATATTTTGTAATTATTTTATTGTATATTTTAATTATTTTAATGTAAAATTTTGGTTTAAAAAAAAAATTTATTTTTACTTATTTGAAACGATTAAATTTATTATTTAAATATAATCTTGATTTTTATGAGTTATAATCCCAAACTTGTGTAAGTTGAAATATTTGCCTGAAATGCTGATTTTGGTCAAAATAGTCAAACTGTGATTTTCAACTTAAAATTTTAAAAGTTTAAAATTTTAAATTTTTTTCTTTTATTATGAAAGTACATAAAATTCTAAGAACACCACTTTTCGTTTCGTTGAAATTGGATGTAAATTGTGAAAGTTATACCCTTTACAATATTGTGCGTATATAGGGTTATTTAACAACGACTATTTTAAATTGTATAAATTACTTCTTCTTGGTTATATTTTATTTTAATATGTGATAATATGTTTTGTTATGTATATTTTTAGTTTTAAATATTTTTAAATGATAATAGAATTTTTCCAAAATTTACTGTATTTATTTCCTATTTTTAAACGCTGTTTTCTAATTTTCTGCCATTTTCTTCATATAAATTATATTTAATAAATTTTTATTTTTTTTGTGAATGCACTTTTATTTTTTGTTATTTTATTTGTTATAAATAGTTTACAAGTCCATGAAGATTTTCTAAAATTCATTTGGATTTATTTCTAATTTTAAAGCCTAGTCTATAATTTTAAGCCATTTTCTTATTTTAATTATATATAATTAAAATTTATTTATTTATTTATGCACTCACTTTTATTTGCTGTGTTTTACTTTATTTTATTCATTTTAAATGTATTTAAATTAAAGTAAATTTTTTCAAAGTGTATTGAAGTTATTTCTAATTCTTAAGTCTAGTTTTCATTTTTATGTGCTATTTTTCTTATTTAATCATATCTAATTAATATTTAATTTTTAATATTTTGTTTATCTGTTATATTTTTGAATTTTACCTGAGATTTTAATTATTTTCAGTTATTTGGATGTATATAAATATATATGAGAAATTTGAAAGGGTTAAGAGCTAAGAAACGGAAAAACGTTTTATCCGTTTCTTTTGCAGTTTCTTCTGTCATTAATACATCAATTCATCTTAGCCATTCCTTTCCCCATCCTTTGCAGCCGACTTCCTCTTGTCATTCATGAATTTTTGAAGCTCCAAAATCCTAAAAATCATGGCCTCCACCTTGAAGAAAAAAAATTAGGTAAATCCCTCTCTTCTTTCTACTTTTCTTACTTTTCTATGCAATTTTGCCTTGTTTCTCTTCTAAGTTTGGATCGGCCTCTTCTCCATAGCCGCAGCCACAAACTCCTACATCTCTTCCATGCCCCCAACACCATCTACTCCACCAATCATGACCATGGACGAGCCATCTATGGTGGCCAAACCCTTCGAATTGCAACCTACATGCCTAAAAACAATGTTTTTGACCATTGTTGCCTCATTCCCTTCATCTCCACTTGTTGCCTTGCCTATATGATGTTAAACCTGACCTATATGATGTCATACCTGAGCCAAAGCATCATCATAGCCAAGCATAAGTGTCCCTTAGGCCAAGCATTGAAGTGGTTGAAGCAAGGTCCAATCTATCTTGTTCATTTCGCTTTGTATTTCAAAATTGTTCCAATGTTATTTTATGCTGAATGTTTATATAGTGTCTGGTTTGTTGATACAAAATCATATCTTGGCTATCTTTCAACTCAAATCAAAAGTCGTGAAATTGTGCTTGTCGTGCCTTTGAAGTCGTGCTTGTATGTTGTTTTGGTCTCTAGCTTTGAAAAAGGTGAGTCTTTCTCACTCTGACATATATACTTATGAAAAGTGGATTGATGACAAATGTTTAGTAATGTAAAATGTTTATGCAAGTTAATGATGATCATACGATATGCTATGCCGTGTTATTACCATGTTAAAACTGTTAATTTTCAACTGACATCTGATACATGACTGTATATTGTGATATTGACATTGTTTATATTATTTCTGTATATGATCACACTACAAGTTCCCTGTTAGGATAAAAATCATTATGGGCCGAAATGATAGGCCTGAGTTATTTTATTTATTTATTTAAACTTGGGATTGCGGGTTTGAAATGATAGAACCCGGATTTTTACCTTTTAAACTGCGGATTGAAATGATACATATCCGTATCACTTGACCTAGGTTAGAAAACTATATACAGACCCGTGGTTATTCTATAAAGTGCTTTGAATATTTTAAGTATTTTAAAAATATAAAATTATGAAATTTGATTTAAATAGATTTTGAAAGGTTTTAAAATAAATAAATTATGATTTTTCTATGTGTTAAAAATGTAATTTATGAATGGATTAACTGGATTTTTGAAATATAACTTATGTTTGAAATTTGGAATTTTGACTAAAAATGATATTTAAGTTACATGAATAAAATGGACTTTAATTTTATTTGGAAAATGGTAAATATGATAAATTGATTTATATTTGGATTTAAGCGATTTATTAAAGAATTATTGATTTTTTATAAATTTAAGTGGTTGAATAAATGACTGTTGAAAATGAAATTTTAAAATATAACTTGACTTGAAAATGTGAAATTTGAGTTTTAACTAAAGATGTTAAATAAATTAAATAAACTGGAAGTTTAGTTAAATTTGTGAAATGGTAATATAAATCTGAAATATTAAGTTTTTATTAATGAAAGGAACGTATAGGTTGAAACGTATAGGTTTTAATCTATGAAAGAAACGTATAGGTTTTAATTTATGAAAGAAACGTATAGGTTTTAATTTATGAAAGAAACGTATAGGTTTTAATTTATGAAAGAAACGTATAGGTTTTAATTTATGAAAGAACGTATGGTGTTCTAATTAATGATAGGAACATGTAAATTCCTAATTAATGAAAGAAAGGTATAAGTTTTAATTAATGAAAGAAACGTATAAGTTTTTAATTAATGAAAGAAACGTGAAAAGTCCTAATTAATGAGAGAACATGAAAGTTTTAATTAATGCAAGAACATGTAAAGTTTTAATTAAGAAAGAAACATGTAAAGTTTTAAGTAGTGTGGTATTGATTTAATTAATAAATGTTCATCATTGTAATAGGAATATAAAATTTAAAACGTACATTTGACGCGTAGATTTTAATCAATGTGATGGTGTATTTTAAATTGATTAAAATGATAAATGTTACTTACTGTAATAATAAAATATAAGTTGATAACGTACATTTGATATGCAAGCTTTAATTTATGTGAATGGCATACTTTAAATGATTAAAATAATAAAGTTTCTTTATTGTAATAATAATGTAAGTTAATAAGGTGCTTTTAACTTAACATAAGAATTTCGGTTTAAATTGTATATTACAGTAAGAAAGTTTATTTAACTATAAGGCTATGATAAATTGACATGTTAAAATTTTAAGCTTATCAATACTTTGATTATATACAATGTAAAGTGGAAAGTAGTACATTCCAAAAATGCTATGATTCCTTAAGGTAACATTTCCAAAATGCTATGATAATTTAAAGGAATATTTCAAGTTTAATAAATTTAAAGAAATATTCAATGATTTGAAAATTTGGGTTTTATTTGAGTGATATAATATTGAATTATTTTTGAAATGGAAATGATACAATTGTGATATTGTTTTGAAATGAGTATGATATTTTGGTCTTGAAAGTATAAATTATTTGAAATAAATATCTATGGGTTATAATAACGATTGGTTGTTAAAGAGACCGGGATCGGATATTGTCTTATAGCCGGACAATACCGAAAACCACTTTAACAACTGTGTACGCGGTGGAGATTCCAGAATGAAGTAGGATGGTGGCGACGTTCTCGAGGTATGTTACGTGGACCCAACTCCCGTGAGTTGGCATATATGACTAAAACAGGGGCTATACCGGGCTACACAAAGGGTCGCACCCTTCCATCGAGCATGCTCCATCGGAAACTATTCTATTACTGTTGTGATTCGATTCGATGGCGCCACTTTGATTCGGGGGTATTGTTCGAGGTGGGCGGAAGCTGCTGGCTTGCCGTCACCACCTATCCCGGAGTGCAAACGGTGTATCCACCCTGGCATTTCCTTGCGTGCCGTGTCATATCCTTATATCGAGCCCACTACGATTTTGGTATTAAAGATCCGACCGCGTTAAGGTTCACCATCCCCTTAACGCTATTTTCTTTATGATTATATTTTACTGATTAGACACTACCGTATATAGCGTATATTACTACATAGTAAATAGTTTAACGGATCCTTAGAGGATGGACGGTCCCAAGCATCCTTTAAGTTACTGATGCATTTTGTTACCGTTCACTTGAGTTGATTTACAGTTTATAAGTATTTATGTCCTGACTTGAGGGTTTTGTGTTTTGCTTTACGCTCGGGTCAGATTGATTGAGTTAGCATTCAAGATTCACCTTCGGCGTTGGAGCTTTCCTTGAAGATCCAGCCATCTATTTTGTTTCAGTATCCAGTGGTTCAGTGATGTATCTGATTTGTACCTGATGTATCCTGTTACTCTTCTGTTGTATCTTATTTAACTCCGATGTATCTCATATTTTATATAGTAGCTTCATGAACTACTATCTCTTTTCTTCCGCTGCATTTTTATATGCTCTGTGTCTGTGATCTGTGATTTTTATTTACTGCATATTCTGAGGTTTTCCAAAATTTTATTTACAACGCGGTATTTTGAGCAATTCAATTCTGGCATGAGTGTCTACCTATACACTTATAATGGATGCGAATGGTTGAAAATACCTGGTTGTTACATCTTCCAACAACAGATTTAACAAGGGAAGAATATATATACAAAGATACAACTTTGTTTACCCAAAATCAAATATTCAAATTTGATTACTCTTTCCAATATCAATTTCCTTTCTATTCACATTCACTTATTCACATTTGCCTTTATCCCCATTTGGATTATTACCTGAATTCTTATCCCAGTTGGGTATTTAATCAATAACAGTTTAAACTCCGACCAGTTGATCTAGAAAATAGCTTGAAAATTTTTAAAAATAGATAATTAGTTGAAAAATAATTATTAGTTTGCAAGATAGCTATTAACATAGTTAACTAATTGTAAAATAGTTGAGGAATGGTTAAATAGTTCCAAACATTGTAGATAATTGCAAAATGGTTGTAAAATAGAAATTAGTTCGTGAAATAGTTGAAAAATAGGAATTAGTTTAGAAAACAGTTGAAAAATGGTTAAATAACTCCAAACCATAAAATAATTTGGCCTTAAGAAAGAAAGGTTGTATATATTTAATAGCTTAGAAAAATAAGTTTATATCAAAACAATTTATTAAAAATAATCAAGAGTCCAACTGTTCACTCCCCCAACAATTCAATTTAAATCTCCATTTAAATTGACCCAATTCCAATTCAAATAACTCCAAATTTCCATTGGACTTGATTAATTCTAAACTCAAGTTGAATCAATCTTGATTCCTTCCCAAATTTAAATCAAATTATAGTTGATTTTAATCCTGTTCAATTTTAGTTGTAAGTTCATATTATTCCAATAAATTTGAATTATTATCAATTTAATTTCAGAATCCAAATCACTTCAATTTAATCCAATCCAATTTCCCCTTAATTTTTTTTTTAAACTTATATATCTTTAATCACCCACCCAATTACTTCAAACCAACTTCAATTTTGAACTAATTCAATTTCGATCTTGAATTCAAATTATCTCGAATTATATAAATTCGAGTTAAATTCTCAAAGGTTGATTTACATTTTTAAATCAAATTAATTTTTATTCAAAGTTTTTAATTAATTTAATCTCTGAATCCAATTCTCAAAATTCCATTTTATATTATCTTCACTTATATATTTCAAGGTTTAAAGAATAGTTCAACACAATTTTATTTTAAAATTTTAATTTATTATTCAATTTTATCTTCCAGTTTGAAGCCAGTTCTTAAACAATTTTAATTTACAAATTCAATTATTCAAATTTATTTTATTTATACAATTCCATTCACAATTTAAAGATTTTTATTAACTATAGGATGATAACATCCAATTTATTTGAAAACGTCCCTCCATTTTCAATTTTTAAATCTCAAACCGTTTGAGATCACACACATTCCCAATTCCAATCAACCATTTATCTTTCCAAGTTAAATTCCAATTTCATCTTAAAATCTTCAATCCAAGTTGTTCATTCAAACATATTTAACTTCTTCCAAGTTAAATTCAATTTACTTAGTCCAGTCAACCTCATTCTCACAATGAATTTCCCATTTCAACTTCAAATTCTTTTCCTTTTATAAGTTCAAAACTTATATCACTTTGGGTTTTAATATCACATTTCCAGGAAAAATCAAAACTCAACCTCTTAGAGTTTATTTCAAATTATCTTTGATATCATGTATACCCATACATACATATTTATTTCTTGGCCCTTCCAGCCATGTTTTAAAATTTTAAACCATCTTCGGTTTTAAATTCAAATCAATTTCAAACAACCCATTGTTTCAACAAGTCCTAGTTATCCAGATAATAATTATTTATTATTTCTCATTACTTTGAACCCAAATTTCCAAATTCTGGGATTAGATTTAGAATTTTATTTTCAATCATTTAAATTTTAATTTAGTTGTATTTTTGTTCCTACTTAATTTAATTCCAATTCTAACCTTCAGTTTCAGTTTGAATCCATTTCAAAGTTTGGTTGTATTATATTATTTCTAAATTTTAATTTCAATAATTTAACAACCAATCGCCTTAATATTTATTAGAATGAAATATTCCTTTATATATCAAAATATATTTTTATATAAAATCATTTAAAATCTTTATATAAGAAATAACAAGTATGCGCTCATATATATACACTCAACTCATTCTAGAGTACTACAGACTCTATTTTATGAGTAATTCCCACCAGAGCCAAGGTTCTCGCTTAACCTTGCTCTGATACCAAATGTAACGACCCGGGATTTTCGAAGCCGAAAATTCCAGATAGTTATGAAAAAAAAGAAAGAGATAGAAGAAGAAGAACTGAAAACATCAACAACTCACATTCGCAGCGGATAAAATATAATAATAAATAATAATAGCTTTCAAAAGAATACTATATATGCCGATTACATTTAATATACATCATAGTTTCACATTATATACAGTCGTTGAATATTACAATTATCATGACTCAGATTAACAATAATATAAATACAGCGGAATACTCTATACGATATCGCCATCCAGCTCGCCTCCTGAGCTCCAGAACGTACCTATTTGAAAATCTGTAACACCCGGTCTGACCCGAGCATTACACCAAAGTAACACCCGGGTCAGTCTGGAAACCAGCGTGAGTAAATCCAACTAACATGGAATATCAAAGCAACAACTTACATAAACCCGGGGTAATTTTTATCAATTTAACAGATCCACAATTTGCTATAAACTATGCTTATTTCACATATAAATTTCTATGTACCAAACTTAGATAAAATAATCCAATTCACTTGCATCATTTCATTCTAGCCTATTGATCTCACAAATCAGTTTATAAAAAAATTCGAAGAGGTTTTCGGGTATTTCCCAATACCCGATTCCCGATCACTTCGAAATTCATGTCACCCTAACCCAAGTTATCCAATGAAATGAAATACACAACATCCCATATCAGCGAATATCAACTCATTCGAAGCATCCAATACCCTTCAATCATCCCTACACAAAACTTAATCGCATACACCTCAATTCACTTGATTCTAATTGAAATTTCAAACTTCAGTCACTTAGATTTCCTCATTTATTAATTCCAAATCAATTAATTAATGAACTCTTCCATATGCATTCATCTTAATTATCAACCCTGGATTAAATTTCTTTCAATTATATTCAGGTGATTATCTTTAATTCATTTCACGATATTCAATATTCTTAACCATAATCAATAAGTAATCTTCAATTACTTCACAAATTAATTAAATATAATCAATTGCACTAGGTATTCTTAATTACTTATATTAATTAACTTCTCATAAGGCATTTATTTGAATTAATGAATCTCAATTATTCAAATCTTTAATTACTCCACTAATTATATAAATTACCGACTTCCAATTATATTTCAATTTATCTTAATCTGAATTAATTACATCAAATAAAAAATACCATATTAATCATTCTTGATTTATCTTACCCTGCAACTATTTATCCATTTATTTTCTTCGTTAAATAAATCAATTTCTCCTTCATTAATTATCTTAATTAATCTCCTGTTTAATTACACAGTAATTATATTTTATTAACGTCACTAAACTATAAATTACCAAGCCATCAGATGATTATTCTGAATTACTCTACTTAATTAATTAATTATAACTTAAGTTAATTGATTAATCCAAACCCTTAAATTCTTAATTAATTAACCCATACCATTAATTAATTGAAATAATTAATTATCCATTTTAGTCACCCTTATATTTCTTTCAAAATCCAATTTATATATTTTGATAACTCAGGGTACCGAAATGTTCAAGCAATCCACTTCATTCAATTTCCAATTACCAATAATATCCATCACAGAATATCAATCATCCAATATATATTATACTACCATATATAATATAGCACATTAAAACAAACCAATCATCCAACCAATCATTTAAATTTAATCCTTTAAATTTTAAATAGAAATTCGAAAGCGTAAGATTTACTCACCTTGTTATTTACTTCATTTAATTAATTATTCAAAAATTAATTATCTTAAATAATTTATTGATCAATTTCACAAAGTAAGTGTATCCTAATTATTATTATTTTTTTAACAAATTATCATAAAATTAATTTCATCCATAAGTTTATTAATTAATTTACTTTCCCAAGAAATTATTAATTCACTATTCCATAGTTATTAATTTATAACCTTCACTGTTAATTTATAAAACTTAATTACTCGTTTGTAAACCTCTAGTTACAAATTAATCGATCACTAATGACAAATCACTTACTTAATTAGTCTTTAACTTATTTCATAAATTGTCAACTCTTAATCATAATTGAGGCAAACATCTTCTTTATTAAATACTAAACACGTTACTTAAAATATTTACCTTTAAATAATCTTTACCGACATTCATAAAATAATTAAGTTTTAAATACCCTGTAAGTATTCAACATACTTATTTAATTAAGTTTAAGTAAAAAAAGAACAACTGCTTTCCACTTTAAAATTTTGCTAAACTAAGTTACTCAGATGAACCAATTTTTTTTTTTTAATTTTCAACTCAGAAAGGAAAATCAAATAAAAATGAATTTACTCACCTGATTACCACACAGATTGCCACACACTGACTTAACCACGATTTGCATCCTACAGATAAGAACTTTGCTGTCAGATCTCGAACACCCCGCTATCCTCCCAGAATCAAGCATCGCAGTCGACGTCGCGAGTGGACCCTTTGTCGTTGAGAGCAAACTCGACCTCGATGTCGTTTCCCTGACTCGAACGCGGCCTCACACAAAATCATGGCAATCTCCCTTATCGCGATCGATTAGCAACCCAGATGACGAGAAAGAGAGAGCGCGAACTTCACTCTTGCCTATGAATTCGAGTTCACGCCGAGTCGAACTCTACCTGTCCACGCGATGCCAAAGATCCCGCAAACACTTCTTGTTCGACACGGCTTCTCGGCATGAATGATGTCGATTTCGTTCGCTTTTGATTGCAGTCGAACGAGAAAGAAGCCCCCCTTTTTTTCGAATAGATTTGGCTAGAATTAGAAGAAGGGGAGGGGTTTAAATCCGAAGTAGAGGAGACTGATTCAAGTCAGCCTCGGCCATAATTTTTTTTTTTAATTTAAGAGTTCGATTTCTGCTCTTACGAATGGTGAGAGAGACGTGAATGTTAAATAGAAATAGCTATAGCTTCCTGAATACGCTGATTATAAAAATATCTCTACCTATGTTGACTTTAAATTATACTATATTATAACACCCCTTAAACGTCTCGTTAATTGCCATATAAAATTTCGAACTCCTCTTAAGAAATGCTGCGAGGCAATTATAAGGTTTTACCTGCGTTTCGAACACGGTGGAACGTGTTTCGGAGCCTAATTCAATCATATGTACGAGTTACAGAAGAAAACGATTGATTTTGAATTAATTTGATTAAAATAGTTCTAAGCGTTTGGGGCTGCCAGGGTCAAACGACTACTCCAATTGCTACGAAAATTGAAATCCGATAATAACTAACTATTACGGATCCAATGGAACTGGTTTCGTCAAATTCCGAGACCGTGCCTCGGAAAGCTATTTTTAAATATCGATTTAAACGATATATTATTAAAATTGAACAAACCACCTTTAAATTAAAATTTCAACCATTCTAATATCTTTAGTATCATCATTATAGATTTTATAAGCCTTCAAATTATTTAAACAGGCTTAGAAATTCAGATTCAATAATTTACCCAGTTTCAATTATTAAATTCAATATTTAAACTATGCAATTCATTGATTTCATTATCAAGTAAATATTGATATCTTGAATTCAAGTTAAAATTAACTTTTAACTATTTTAAAAACACCTAATTATTTCAATTTAATTCGTTAAAATTTATGGGTCGTCACAGGAATAATATTTATCTTGAGAGTGCGTATTTGTATTTTTATATAATAATATACCTATCTAAATTTGTTGAGTTACCTGTCCACGTGGCCAACATGAGTTCTGGAAGGAGAGGTAGAGGTAGGGCAGTACCTCGATTGATAATGGACAAAGTCAAACTGCTAGTGAGGCTATAGATCCAGTACCGCCCCAGGCTAGTTTTACCGCTTTATGCAAAGACTTCATCAACCTTGGAGGTAAACCATTTAAAGGGAAAAAGACTATAATTGAGCTCCAAGCTTGGCTACGCTCTTGCGAGCGGATCTTTAGGAGTATGAAATTGTCTAATGAGTGGAAAAGGGAAATGGCTTCATGACAATTGCAGGAAGGCGCTGCAGCCTGGTGGGATGCAGCGACAGCAAATATCACCGAGGACAACATTTCTTGGGAAAGATTTAAAGAGTTTTTGAGGAGAAATTCATGCCAACGGTAGGGAAAACTCGTCTTTACCGGGATTTTCTGAATTTGAAGCAAGGAAGCATGACTATAGCTGAGTATGAGACCAAATTCAATTAACTTTCTTGTTATGGACTAGGGCTCATTGATACTCCCCTAAAAAGAATGAAATGTTTATGCAAGGCTTGAGGCCGAATTCCATGAGAAGATGACGGCGCATTTGAAAGGATCTTTTATTGGGTTAATTGATATGGCTCTAAGATATGAGGATTTGATGAATAAGAAACCAGTGGCACCAGTAGCAGCATCGGAAGGGAATTTTGCTAATCCAAATAAGAGGAAGTTCAATCGCAATTGGAGGAAGCAGACCAAGAAGAAGATTGGAAGTAATAACAGACCTCGCAAATGCTATATATGTCAACAAGAAGGTCACTTGGCGAATAAGTGTCCCAGGAAAGGATTTCAGCAACAGCAGCAGCAGTCGTATCAAAGTGGACCGAGTTCGGCTTTGGTTCAGAAATCTCTATGCTTCAATTGTCACTAACCAGGTCATATGATCAAGGATTGCTTGCTACTTCATAAAGCTCGGCAGAATAAGGTATTTGCTTTGAAGGGTGCACCATCTACTTCATCTAAAGGCAAGGGAGTATTGGAAGGTATATTACTTTTAAATGGCAAGTATATTAAATTTTTGTTTGATTCGGGTGCTTCTTGGAGTTTTATTTCTCTAGAATCTGTAGAGAAGTTCTTTCTTACCCCTAGTACTGTAGACTGTCCCATCCGTGTATCTAATCCTATAGGAGGGGTAACCAAATTAGATATGATCTGTAAGGATTTAAGGATTTCCTATCTGTCCCATAGTTTTTCTTGTGACCCTTATGTGTTGGATTTTAAGGGGTTTGACCTTATGTTGGGGATGGATTGGCTGGATAAGTATAAGGTTGTGCTGAATTATGATGAGAGAACAGTTTCTTGGAAACCGATCTGGGTAGAATTGCTAGAGTGGTGTGAGATAATTTTGGAATTCACTTGAATAGTCTTTTACATGGAGTTGAGACTTCTCAAGAGAAGGTTGAAGATATTGATGTGGTCCAAGATTTCCCTGATGTATTTTTGGAAGTCAAGTGTTTACCTCTGCACCGAGAGATAGAGTTTCGCATTGATTTGGTTCCAGGAGCAGTACTAGTGATTCAGCCTAGTAGGAGGATAGCTCCTAGGGAGAGGGAGGAGTTAGTTAAGAAAACTCAAGATCTTTTGGAGAAGGGATTGATTAGGCCCATTTTTTCTTGTTGGGGTTCTACTGCGGTGTTTGTCACCAAGTCGGGTGGATCGCTAAGGTTCTGTGTTGACTATAGAGAACTGAACAAAGTGACCATCCGAAATAAATATCCACTTCCTCGTATTGATGATCTTTTTGACCAACTGCATGGATCTTCTGTCTTTTTTGAATTGGATTTAGCTTCAGGTTTCCATCAGTTAAGGATAGCTGAGGATGGTATTCCCTTAACTGCATTTAAGGGACCAAATTGTTTCTATGAGTGGTTGGTTATTCCTTTCGGGTTAACCAACTCTCCTGCTCACTTTGTCGATCTGATGAATGAAGTCTTTCAGGATGTATTGAAAAGTTCGTTCTGGTACTCATCGATGATATCCTAGTCTATTCTAAGACTGAAGAAGAGCACAAGCAACATTTGGGAATTGTGTTAGAGACTCTAAGAAGGCATGTTTTGAAGGTGAAATTCTCTAAGTGAAATCAGAAGTCAAATTTTTAGGGCATCTTGTTTCTAGAGAAGGTATCTCTGTAGATCCGGCAAAGGTTGAGACTATTCTGGAATGGAAGCAGCCGCAGACACCGACTGAAGTTCGTAGTTTTCTGGGATTAGCTGGCTACTACAGGAAGTTTATCAAAGACTATTCCAAGATTTCTTCGCACCTAACCAAGCTGACAAGGAAAGGAGCTAAGTTTAAGTGGACACCCTAGTGTGAGGAGGCTTTCTAGGAATTGAAGACGAGGCTAACTAATGCGCCTGTGCCAGCTATTCCGGATGGGAAGAGCAAATTTGAGGTTTATAAAGATGCCTGTATAGTTGGACTGGGAGCAGTTTTGATATAGAATGGAAGGGTAATTGCGTATGCGAGTCAGCAGTTAGAGCCACATGAAAGAAACTATGCTACGCACGATCTTGAGTTGTTAGCCATTGTTTTTGCTTAGAAGATCTGGAGACACTATCTTTTGGGAGAGAGGTTCGAGTTATTCATGGACCATAAACCATTGAAATATCTTTTCTCTTAGAAGGATCTTAATCTGAGGCAGCAGCGATGGGTCGAGTTTCTGGCATCATATGATTTGGATATCCTGTATACCCTGGAAAAGGCAAATGTTGTGGCAGATGCTCTTAGCAGGAATGCAGTTCTGTCTCTTTTGGAAGTTGTTCCGTCTCTCCAGGAAAGAATCATAAGCAAGCAAATGGAGGATAGATCATTTGAAGAACTGATTCTTAGAACCAAGGATGGTTGATATTCGGATTTCAAGGTGGACGATCAAGTTGCTTTGAGGATTAATGGTCGTTTGTGTGTACCTAATATAGATGGATTGAGGCAAGAAGTCTTATGTGAGTATCATCGCTCCAAACTGAATATCCATCCAGGAATCTCTAAGATGTATAAAGACATAAGAAGATTTTCTGGTAGCTGAGCATGAAGAGGGATGTAGCTGCTTTCGTTAATAGTTATGCTATCTGTCAGCAGGTTAAAGGAGATCAACAAAAGTCGGCAGGTTTGTTGCTGCCTTTGGAATTTCCAAAATGGAAGTGGGAGATGATTTCTATGGATTTCATCGACGGTTTGCCAAGAACCAAGAAGGGAAATGAAGGAATATGTGTGATTGTGGATCGTCTAACTAAAAGCGCCCATTTTATACCGGTTAAGGTACCTCGTACTACAGCTTCTCTAGCAGAGATTTTCTTGAGAGAGATAGTCAGATTGCATGGTGTTCCTGTTAGCATAGTAAGTGATCGTGATCCTATCTTCACCAGCAAATTCTAGGAGGCTCTACAATCAGCTATGGGAACGAGTTTGAGATTACGTACAGCCTATCATCCTCAGACAGATGGACAGACAGAGAGGTTGAACCGAATTCTAGAGGATATGCTGCGAGCTTGTGTTTTGGATTTTGGTGGATTGTGGGAAGACCATCTTCATCTAGTGGAATTCTCATGTAATAACAGTTACCAAACAAGTATTAAGATGGCTCCCTATGATGCTTTATATGGAAGACCATGTAGATCCCCATCCTGT
Organism: Allium cepa; assembly: GCA_030765085.1. Classification (NCBI taxonomy): domain Eukaryota; kingdom Viridiplantae; phylum Streptophyta; class Magnoliopsida; order Asparagales; family Amaryllidaceae; genus Allium; species Allium cepa. The sequence goes on along the minus strand of CM060931.1, from coordinate 746,224,854 downwards.
TGGATATAGTCGAGAGATCGTCTTGTGCTTGGACCAAATTTGATTCGTGAAGCTTCTGCAAAAGCTGAGCTTATCAAGAAGAGAATGAAAGATGCTCAGGACCGTCAAAAGAAGTATGTAGATAAAAGGCGGAGACAATTGGAATTTGAGATCGGAGATTTAGTCTTCGTTAAAGTTTCCCCGATCAAAGGAGGTATTAGATTCGGAAAGACGGGAAAACTTATCGCGAGATATATTGGACCATTCCGGGTGCTGGAAAGGATTGGTGCTGTGGCATACAGAATTGAATTGCCAGAACGGATGTTTGGAATTCATAATATATTTCATGTATCCCATCTAAGGAAGTTTGTTCATGATCCATCACTGGTTGTGGAACCAGTAGTCCAGGAAAATTTGGAGGTCGAGCCAAACTTGACTGTGGTCAGGAATCCAGTTCGAATTGTTGATCAAGACGAGAGGCAACTCAGGAGCAAGGTAGTGAAGCTCGTCAAAGTGCAGTGGAGCGAGGATCCCAGAGATTGTACCTGGGAAACTCTGGATAGTTTTAGGAAAGCCTATCCAGGTTTGTTTCTGGATAGCTAGTGATGTTTCTTAGGATAAAATGTTTGGTTGTTTGATTTCTAATGTATGGATAATATGTATGTTTGGATTGTTGTTGTAAAAGCTTTGAATTATCTTTTGCTTTAAATTCCGGGGACGAAATTCTTTTAAGGGGGAGGAATGTGACGACCCGAGATTTTGGCAATATTATTTTAATAAGTATTTAATCTAATTTAAATAAAATAAAAGCCTATCATTTTAAAAACAAATAAGACTATGACCTTTTCCAGTTATATATATATATGTATGTATGTATGCATTGTGAAGGAAGCTTTGATTTGAAAATTCAAAATAAAATCCTTCAAAAATGTTTATTTAAAATAAATTTATCTTATTCACATTGAATTAAATTATAATGTTCTACATTATTAACATTTGATATAATATATATATATATATGAATGTAATATACATAATAATGCTTGAAATAAAATCAATCTTATCAATACAAAATATAAGTATAAAAAATATATGGATATCAATTAAGTGTTTGATAGTTAAACTTAAATAGAAACAAAAATAAGCATTTACGTTAGGAATAGAAATAAATATATAAGTTAATTTATATGGTTACATGAAAACATAAAGTAAAACACATTAGATAATTCTAGAAATATATAGACTATTGAAATACATGTAGATATGCAAGGAAATGAGACAAAAATATAAACATATATGTACATACAAAATCCAATAGAATAAGTATGTAAACATAGATGGAGATATTTGCATAAATGATATCACCTCAGGACAAACCAAAGTCATTTCGAAATTATGCAAATCATCTCATTTTCCACAAAAAAAAAATCTTGTTTAGTCAAAGAAAGAAAAGAAAAAAATCCGACCAAAGAAAGAAATATCTGTACCAGTAAACACCTATTCCTGTAAATTCTTTTCTATATATCTAAATATATATATATATATATATATCTTCTTGTTCTATTTTCGTTCATCAAAACTTAGCATACCAGAAAAAAATAAGTAGACACAACCATCTTACCACTGAAACTTAATTAATACCTCAACTCAACAAGCAAGAAGATTAAAGGATATCAGGCTAATTGCTTTTCAAAACAAAAGTTGCTCTCTGTTCAAATATTATTTCAGGTGAGTGAACAAATTATTTTAATACTTAAGTATCATTAAATCTGTGCATAGATATATCATGTTTTGTGTGTGTGTCTATATATATATATATATTTAAGTATGTAGCTCTGTGTATATATCTATGATTGTTCTGTGTAATAGGAGACGCCTATTCATCTTCTTGTTTTTGGGTTACAAGGAGGAAACAAATAAGAAATTTAACTTCTTCTCATCTAACCATTACCACCTTAGGGTTTAAAACGAAATAAGTGTGTTTAAGCATAGATTATGATCTAAAAATTGTTTCAAGCTCGATAGTGATGAATTTCCTCTGTAAACTTAGTTTTACAGAGCAAATTTCAACTATATGATAAATTCGAATATTGTAAAATATTAATTCGATTATATAACTTGAATCAACATTCAAAGATAGGATTTTTAAAACTAAAATGGTAATTTTTAGTTGAGTAGGTAAAGGGCAGTGCATAGTGTTAACGCTAAAATGTGAACGCTAACACCCCGGTGTGTGAAGTGTAGTTGTGAAAGCACCACCCGATAGATCGGGAAAGAATTACAGGCAAGTAATAGCAGAAAAGCAGTAAACAACAACGATTTTATAGTGGTTCGGCTTAAGGGTATAGCCTACGTCCACTCTAAATACTTTTATTAATAATCCCGTTACAAGCTGATACAATTCTTCTCCAGTACAATATACTTCAAGTTACAAGTGATTTGGAACAAGTCTTAAGCTTCAATGTCGATTAAAGTCCTTAAATTCATGTTGAAGATGTGTGGTTTCTTCGTGAATTTCTTTGATGTATTCCTCTAATCTTGAAAGCTCTAAGTGTTGATGAAGTTCTCAATGCAGCAAGGTAACGGTGTATGAAGAGAATGTGCCCAAAGTCCTCTGAAAATTGGAGGTGGCTATGTATTTATAGGCAAGCCTGGATAGAAGTTTTTTCGCCCAAGTCCTGAGTCGTGACCGACTCAGGCTAAGTCGTGGCCGACTTAACATAAGTCGTGGTCGGCTTAGCGAGTTAACATGCGCGTGTCTGAACTCATATCACTAGTCTTAGGTCGTTGCCGAGTTAACATGCGCGTGTCAAGTAGCTGTATAGGATTTGCCTTCATTTGCCTGGGTCGTGAACGGCTTGGCATATGTCTTAAGTCGGTTGCCACTTAAGTATAGGTCGTGCACCTTTCCATGTCCTGATCAGTTAGGTCGACAACTCCTTTAGGTAATTAGATCGGTACTTAAGTTAGGTCAGTAGACTTCCTAAGTCGGCATCCTTTAAGGCATTAGGTCGTTATCCATTTAGGGCCTTAGGTCGGGAACTTTGTAAGGGCATTGAGTCGCTGTCCCTTCTGAGTCATTAAGTCGGTAACTATTGAGTCGTCATTCATTTTAGGTCGGCAATGAGTTAAGGCTGTTGGGTCGGTATTTATGTTGAGTCGGTAGCCTCGTTGAAGTGTTAAGTCGGCATACCCTTAGGCCTTAGGTCGGCAACCCCTGTTGAGCCTTAGGTCGGCATGCTTCTAACTGTTAGGTCGGTAAGTCATGGTCGAGGCGGAGTTAACACATAGTTGACCCTCGAAGTATACGCCTAAATGTTAGGTCGTGTGCTTCGATAGTCCTTAACCCGTCCCTTCTTAGGTCGGTAGGTCGTACGCGACCCAACAGTTAGACCGCATCTGCCGCTTCAGTTCTCCCTACTGTAAGGTATAAAACATCCATCTTCTTCTTCCTTTTCATTACTTATTCCCTTGCTCAATTCTGCCATTAAAATTTCCCAGAGCTCCCAAAGGCGATTTCACTCTAGTCAATCACTGATAACCTTTGCCATTCATCGCGTAAGTAAACTTGCTTCCCCCTCAATCCAAGACTACCATTGATTCATGAATTTTACCAATCAAATTTAAACCGCCTCTTTGTATGGTGCTTTATCACGAATCCCGTTATATCTATAGTTGATGATCCTTAGTTAGTTTGATCTGGCTTTAGGCTATCGATGAAATGATGCCGATGGGTTACTGCTTTAGGCGTAGCCAATTTTGATTCGCGTTAGGATTGTAAGGCGTTGGATTCGTGGTGGTTTTGAACCAGTTTATGGGATGATTCGGTAGTATGAACGAGATGGAGGTTTTTTGGTTGAGGGAGTGGCTAACGGGTTAACGGGTTGAGTGGGGCGAGGTATTGATTTAGATGCGACCCGGTGATTTGAAGTGACTTAGCTTTTGGCCGACCCAATCCTTAAATCGTGGCCGTGTTAGCACTTGGGGGAAATCTGCCAACCTATTCTTCTGCCGATCTAAGCCTTATACTGATTTAACCTTGAACCGCAGCCAAGTTAACCCCTAAGTCGTGACCGAGCTAAGCCCTTAAACTGTGACCGAGTTAGCTCTTAAACCGCTGCCGAGTTAACACTTAGGCTCTGGGCATGCTGACTTTTTGAGAGCATAGATCCACTTTGAGTTTCTAACTTGAACTGCCAAACTAAGTTGCCTAAATTTTGAACTGCCCCAACTTTAAATTTTCTTGAGTCTCAGTGTATTACTTCACAGATCGCATTAACTTATATGCTGCTAACCTGCTGAAAATAACAAACAAAGAAAACCAAGGCGAAAATACTGCCATTGACTGCCCATGTCAGATGACAGATTAGTCAAGACAAGACAAGCAACTTAATTACACTGCATGAAATGTTTGTGAATCAATCAATTAAAGTTAAACATTAATGCAAAGTATCAACAATCTGAACTGATTTATCTGCATCAACATCTTACTTGCATATTTAGGCTTAAAACAATAGTCCCTGAATTTCATAACTAACGAATGCTTGCTAGTTTTCATTCCAGTTATATTTGTTCACTGCTTGATTGATTTTACACAACACTTCACACACTTTAGGAAACGTGCACCTTCATGTTTGAATACCCAGTTGTTTATGTAGAATGACTTCCCACCGAGAAGAAGAAGCGGTAACTCAAGAGGAAGAAACTTTTCCGATAGCTGTTCCCATAGAGAATCCTCCGGAGAGAACCTCGACTATTCTAACTTCGAGAGCGTTTGTCCAGCTGCGCACTCAATTTGGCTTTGCTGAAAGTGATGTTCTTCTCCCTGGGCCAAGTGATACTGCTGACAATCCTCCCTATGGCTTTGTTGCAGTCAATCGCCAAATGTGCTTAAGTGGGGCGATTCCTCCTTTTAACGACTTCCTTCGAACTCTTCTCCTTCGGTTGACAATCTCTCCATTTCAACTTCATCCCAATGGCTATGCCATCTTGACGGGGTTATGTGTTTTGTTTAGAAGAACCCTTGATCGCCTACCGAGTTTTGAAGAAATTCGTTATCTGTGCTCGTTTGCAAAGAGTAAAGATCATCCTTCCCTCATTATTGTGAGAAGTGCCAGAAACCGCAAGCTCATTTCCGATCTTACTGAAAGGGTTCATGGATTTTTGAACCAGTTTTTCTTTACCCGCTGTCCCCCAGGGTTTTATGCCATCTGGAGAGTAGGAAGTAAGATTAGTGTTTCTATTTTTTCCGTTTTGAAACTTTTTCGAGATCCGAACTTTCAGTTGCTAATTTCGTTCTTTGTTCCTTTCAGCACTTCCTCTCCCTTCTAGAGACCCAATTCATAAGCAAGTTTTTGAGAGGTTGAGTGCCGTGGCCACAGAAGAGAGGAGCATAAAATTTGTGTTGAGGGATGAATTTTTACATCAACATGGGCTCCTACACGCTTCTCGCACTATGCATGCTCATGAAGTTCCAACGGAAGTCCCTGATTCTCCGATAAAGACTCCTGAATCTTCGCTAGTGAAGTGCTCCACTTCTGTTGATATTGCGGGGCCATCTGATAAACTTGCCCCGGTTATCGAAGAGGAAGAACCCCCTCGATCTACTAGTGAAGGAGTTAAGAAAGCAAGCTCCAAAAAACAAGATGACGATGATGTTTTTGAGGGGTTGAGCGATTTAATTGTGACATCTCAAGAACTTTTCAAAGATGATGTTTCTAAAACTGTCTCTTCTGTAATCGAGGCGACATCTTCTTTTCAACAGATGTCAACTCCTCCTACTCAAGTTATCACTACCTCTATTCCACAGAGTGGTTTGTAACTTGATGCGCGTAGTTTACACGTTACACGAAACTTTGGATTTCTCATCACTTCTATGCACTTATCTTCTTGTACTTTAAAGATTTCTAAAGCTTATTATTTTAATTCCAGATTCTCCTATGGGGCGCAGTGGCTCGTACTATGACGATTTCCAGCGCTACGGGAGGCGTAGCCAGTATGATTACAGGCGTTACCTCCCTTCTTACAGAGAGTCGGATGAAGAGAGGGCTGCCCGAAAGGCTCATGAAAGGAGGACTGAAGAAGAATATCGTGAAAGAAGGGAGAGAGAAGAGCGCCATGATTCTTAGCAAAAAGGCGATGACTCCCACAAGAGAAAATCTCATGACGATCGAGGAAAAGGTCACATGGGTGAAGACTTAAGCAAACGAGCCCGCCACAGTGAAAAGCAGGCCCCTATTACTCCTGAGAAAGTTACTACTTCTGCCTCGCTCGACATTCCTTCTGACTCTCCCGCTTTTGGGAAATCAGATATTCAAACGATAATTAGCAGGCCCAAATTTCAAGTTGGACCGGGTCCTGCTACTCTGCAGAGCCAGTTTCCTCAATGGTGCCTTAAGGGAGTGAGGTTCGACCTAGACTTGGTCCCCATCGACAAATCTGCCATGTTGCGCAATCTTGACGCCGTCAAACTTGATATCGAGAGGATGTCAAACTGGCAGAAGCTTGTCGATGAGCTTCAAAGAGTTAACCGTGCCAACATAGAGGCCATGCTTACTATGGAAAACGATAAGGCCGAATGGCAAAAGGTCGTTGAGCAACACGACACCGAAATGAGGAACATTGCTTCTTACAATGAGGAGCTTGAAGCAAAAGTCGAGGAATTGAAACATGAGCTTGCTGCTTCCTCTACTTCCTACTCTCAAAAAGAAGAAGTGCTCCTGAAACAAGTGAGAGACGCTCACGCTAGCCAAAGGGATGCCGAAGACAGGCTCGAAGTACAAAAAAGAATCAGTGAAGGCTATGCTACTGATATTGCTGAGCTCCGAAAGAAAAACAACTCCCAGGAGGCGGAGATACAAATGCTTAAGCTTCAGCTTGCCAAAACTGAAAGGGAGCGTGATGAGGCTGTCGCCGGCAGAATCGCAGCTGAAGAATCTCATGAGGCGACCAAAAACAGCATCAGCTCAACGTTATTCGACTTCTACTTGCACAGCGTCTTGGGGCGTGGAAGCCTTGCCTTTCTAGGCCCCAAGTATGAAATCACACTGGCTGAAGTTTGGGAGACAGCACTTGATATGCTCGGTGGTAAAGGTGCTGGATATGATGAGTCAGCCCTTGAAGAGCATTATCTTGATGACGAAGCCCGTGCCGCTCTTGCCAAGGGTAAGGAGCAGCTTGCCAGAGCGCGGGCCGGGATGGCGGAAGAGGAGCGTTCTGAAAAAGAAGTACCGCCTACCATCTTCGAACGTCCTCTAGTTTCTCCCGAGGTGGACATTACAGGCCCTAGTGCTCATTTGCCGCCTCCTACAAGAACTGGGGTAATCACCCCTACTGATGAAGAGGCTTTGGAGGACATTGGGGCTCAGAATTATGAGATTGAACTGACAAAGCCAATATCTTCAGGTAATTTCGACATTGGTCTGATTCAGGTGGATTGCCTGCTTATTCCTCAAAAATTTGATGAGCTTCTCGATTACCTCTTGAATCTCGATGAACCCATATCTCCCCTCTTTCGGGAAGACACTAACATTTTCAATTTTTCTTCTTCTGCAGTTGAAACAACAAGTGCCGTGCAGACTTCGCCTTCTCTGGTTATTCCTCCTCCATCTCTTCAGGTGACTCCTCCTTCTGCTTCACAACCTGGGTCACAAGAGGAGAAAATTGAGGCTCTTCATGGTTTGGATGACCCTGTTGCCTCGCAGGAGCAAAAAGATGAGGGACTTGAAGGAGGCGAGATCTCTCCGGAGCGGACTCCTTCTGACGACGTAGTTCTGTCCGCTCTCGTTACTCCGGGGAGTGAGTCTTCTTCGCGGAGAAGAAAGAAGCATGGGACATCGAAGAGGAGGGGGAAGAAAATTATCACCACTGAAGAGGAACCGGAAATTGCGCCGGTTGTACCTCCCTCCCCTTCTTCCCTTATGCCTTCAGACCAACCTGGAAGACCCGAAAAGTTAACCACTCGGCCGGGTAAAGGGTCTAAAGGCGGCAAGAAGAAATGAAGAGTTGAACTTTTTGATTCCTTTTTTGTGTAATGGTCGGATGTTGTGCAGGCACCGGCCCCTACTTTTTTTATTTTGAAGCCTGTATCTGCAATATATGATATTGAATAAAATGATTCTTTATTTGTACAGCCTTTTGTTTGAATTTGAGAATGCATTTACTATTTATTTTTTGCACAAGTTTATTTACATGATATTGCAGCGAGCTTATGGCATGTTACTTGAGCGTTACCTTTTGCTGGTTTGGCTATACCATATTGTGTGTAATTATACTATATTGCCCCCATTCCATAAGTTTGCTGCAATATTCTATACTTCGAGGGGACTTGCACTCGTATTTGCTAAAGAATAATTATTTTATTCTTTAAATAAAATTTTTGCAGAGTACAACTTCCTTCATATAAGCTTCTACGCTTTGTCCTTCGAAGAAATCACTTTCTTCTTTTGCGTATGTATATATATTTTGCCAAGTGAATTCTTCTGTGTGGCAAAGCGGACCTCTGAGTGTACTTTAACCCCCCCCCCCCCTTTTTTTTTTTTTTTAAGGGAGATCATTCTCCATAATAGGTAAATTACTCTTCCTTTGGAAGTTAAAGTATGCTCTTGATGAGGATTTTTTTTTTTTTTTATATATATATATAGAAAGTTGTTCCTCTGAGGAGGGATTTTTCACGTTTCAACACTTGGAAGTTTTATTTCAATCTCGGTGAAACGTGTACCTCCAAAGAGTTATGCCTTAGAAATCCTTTTCACGTTTCATCACTTGGAAGTTTTATTTCAATCTCGGTGAAACGTAGGTTTCCGAAGAGGTCTTTCTTCTTAATTGTGTCCCCGGGAGGGGGTTGTACCTCTGAGGAGGGATTTCTCACGTTTCAACACTTGGAAGTTTTATTTCAATCTTGGTGAAACGTGTACCTCCAAAGAGTTGTGCCTTCGAGGAAAGCCTTTTCACGTTTCGACACTTGGAAGTTTTATTTCAATCTCGGTGAAACATGGGCTTCCAGGAAGGTCTTTATCTTGTTTTGTATTTCAACTTTGGTGAAGTGAAATTCCGAAGAGCGGTTGTTACACTTCAACTCCTGGCGAAATGTGCCCCCGAAGAGGTCTTTATTTTGCTTGCGTTTCAACTCTGGTGAAGTGTAATTCCGAAGAGCGGCTGTTACACTTCAACTCCTGGTGAAATGTGCCCCCGAAGAGGTCTTTATTTTGTTCGCATTTCAACTCTGGTGAAGTGTAATTCCGAAGAGCGGCTGTTACACTTCAACTCCTGGTGAAATGTGCCCCCGAAGAGGTCTTTATTTTGTTTGCATTTCAACTCTGGTGAAGTGTAATTCCAAAGAGCGGCTGTTACACTTCAACTCCTGGTGAAATGTGCCCCATAGGTGGTTTACATTGCCTGGAAGTTACTCTCTCATGGTTGGTGGGTCATGACTCCTCCAATCTTTTTTGTTGAGTAGAGAACTTTCTTTTTTTGCGGCATATGTCCCATTTGAGGTCTTTGTCCTCCGAAGAGTTGTGCCTCCGAAGAGGAGCATTTTGCCTCCGAAGAGGGCTTTGGTCTCTGAAGAGAAGCATTCGGTCCCCGTAGAGAAACTTTTTTGCCTCCGAAGAGGGCTTTTGTCTCTGAGGAGAAGCATCCGGTCTCCGTAGAGAAGCATTTTGCCTCCGTAGAGGGCTTTGACCTCTGAGGAGAAGCATTCGGTCTCCGTAGAGAAGCATTTTGCCTCCGAAGAGGGCTTTGGTCTCTGAGGAGAAGCATTCGGTCTCCGTAGAGAAGCTTTTCGCCTCTGAAGAGGGCTTTGGTCTCTGAGGAGAAGCATTCGGTCCCCGTAGAGAAACTTTTTTGCCTCCGAAGAGGGCTTTGGTCTCTGAGGAGAAGCATTCGGTCTCCGTAGAGAAGCATTTTGCCTCCGTAGAGGGCTTTGATCTCTGAGGAGAAGCATTCGGTCTCCGTAGAGAAGCATTTTGCCTCCGAAGAGGGCTTTGGTCTCTGAGGAGAAGCATTCGGTCTCCGTAGAGAAGCTTTTCGCCTCCGAAGAGGGCTTTGGTCTCTGAGGAGAAGCATTCGGTCCCCGTAGAGAAACTTTTTTGCCTCCGAAGAGGGCTTTGGTCTCTGAGGAGAAGCATTCGGTCTCCGTAGAGAAGCATTTTGCCTCCGTAGAGGGCTTTGATCTCTGAGGAGAAGCATTCGGTCTCCGTAGAGAAGCATTTTGCCTCCGAAGAGGGCTTTGGTCTCTGAGGAGAAGCATTCGGTCTCCGTAGAGAAGCTTTTCGCCTCCGAAGAGGGCTTTGGTCTCTGAGGAGAAGCATTCGGTCCCCATAGAGGAACTTTTTTGCCTCCGAAGAGGGCTTTGGTCTCTGAGGAGAAGCATTCGGTCTCCGTAGAGAAGCATTTTGCCTCCGTAGAGGGCTTTGATCTCTGAGGAGAAGCATTCGGTCTCCGTAGAGAAGCATTTTGCCTCCGAAGAGGGCTTTGGTCTCTGAGGAGAAGCATTCGGTCTCCGTAGAGAAGCTTTTCGCCTCCGAAGAGGGCTTTTCACATTTCATCTCACAGGAGTATGTTGACCGGTTGTGGTGAAATGCGCGCCCCTAAGTAGGGTTATTGTCAGGAAGTTTGGAGTTTCCTTTTCTCGGTTGGATGGATTCTCGGGAGTGTGTCGACCGATAACTCCACGACTTTGTAACGAGAAAGACGCCTTTTTTCGGTGAAGCCCGCTTGAGGTCTTTATCCTCTGAGGAGTTATGCCTTCAAAGAAGGCTTGTGCTTCTGAAATATTCTTTTTGCTGGCTGACGCTTGCTCTCGCATGTCTCTTTGCCGTTGATTCATGTTGACAATCCCCATTGCTTCGCAAGTGTCACCATTTTCAGCTACCAGGCCTCTCCCTTACCCAAAGGAGTATATTTTATAGTTAAGCGAATTGGTGGTGGCAGATTTAGGTTCTTTAACTTGCTGTTTGTTTATTCAAACATTTGTAGTTAACTATATATGATCTGCTTCTATCCACCTTGCTTACTTTCGTTTGAAGTTCTCCTTTTGTAGGATTTGAATATGGGAATTTTGAATGGCCCAGTGCTTGATTGCCGGATGATGTTGCGGATCGCTTGGTCTCGTGACTGGTAAGCTTTGTTTTTATGGCCTGCATTATTAAATCGTTTTTTTTTTTAGTAACACGATTAACGTATTTCATCTGCCGAAATAAAACAAAGCAGTTTATAATAGTAGGGAACATAAGAATTGTAGTGGTTTAACCGAAACTGGGCCTATATCCACTTTATAGCTTTTGTTATTCGCCTGCCTTGCAATTGCCCTTAATAAGAGAATCATATATTTGTAAATTCTTTGCAATATCTTAGCAAAGTTTTCATGTAAAATATGGATGTAGATGGTTGCTGTTCCAAGTTCTTGGAATTGGTTTTCTTTTGACAGTTGCGAATTTGATTGATTATATTAGCAATTCCTTAGTGCCGTCTTTAAGTGTGCATCATCTTCTTCTGTTGGCGGGTGGTTTTGACTGAAGAAACACACTCTAGCCAAATCTTATTTGTTTGCTCAGAGTACTTCTTATTCAGGATTTGGCCCTGGAATTCTGTTGTTTAAGGCTTGCTTTTGAATGCTACCAAGGGTTGCTTGATATTGCAGTGAATCAGCTTGGTATTGATTGCCTGCAAATTTAGATCGATAATCTTAGTGATATTCTCAGAATATTTCACATATCGAAATAAAATAAGCGACTCGTAATAATAGGGAAAGCAAGACTTATAGTTTTTATTATTTATTGGCATTGTTTTTACTACAGATTTTGAAACAAGAATCATTGGATCAGCACTCTTTTACAAATTTGAAACAAAGTGTTCAAGTAAGGTATGGAAGCAATTGCTGCCCCAGGCTTTAGGAATTGAATTTTTGGCATAAGAGGACTGGATAACAACATCTTTCAGAATCGAAACTTCCTTTCACTTTGAAGGTCTCCTTGGAGCGTGAGCACATCTTCCCGCCTCATCCAATTTTTCCCTGCCTGGTGAGGGCTTGCTGTGATGACACTGATGATAGGACCTTCATCTCCCTGTGCCACGGTTCTCTTACTTGAGCTACATTGTTGAGCGGGAACCAGCTGCACCTTAGAGGATGAGGAGTAGTTAATTTCGTCTTTTTTCACATACTGTTGCAGTTCATTCTGCTTGATCAATTCTTCAATCTCCTTCCTTAGATGGCGACATTGGTTAGTTTCATGGCCAGGTTAATTGTGAAATTGACAGAATTTCCCATTGTCTGTCGCGCTTCTCCTCATCGGAGATGGTTTGGGGTAAACAACAACATCCTTTGTTGCCAAGAAGATACTTTCCGGAGTGTCGGTCAAGGGAGTGAAGTTGGAGGGTATGAAGCGTCGAGCTTTTTTCAAGAGTTTCTGTTTTCTCCTTCCCCCATTCTTCTCTTTCTGTTCAATCATTTCCGGTATGTATTCTTCATTGTTACCAGGACTCAATGGGTAATCATCAACTATTCTTTCAAAAGTTCGCCTTGACAAACGTTCGCGGATAGTTGGTCGTGGCCATGAATTCTCTGTTTGGGGGAATGTTCCAATAGTAATGCCAGTTGCTCGTTGAGGAGCATTCCGTTCTTCTGAAACCTGGGCCTCTTTGGCAATGGTTTTTATATCACTTTCTAGTCGATGGACCTCTTCCTGCAATGCGTTCATCTTATCCAGTATCCTATTGCTTTGAACTTCCATGTGTTGATATATTCCATATATCACGGCATTTAATTCAGCCCTTGTGACTCCAATACTTGAAGCTGTTTCACTTAGTGTGGGAAGAGCAATGGCATTGCTGCAAGTATCTTCAAACCTTAACAACTTTCGTTTCCTTTCTGAAGCCATGATTTCTGTTAGAATTTTGTTGAACAATGGTTGAAGTTTGCCCCTGAGTTCAATTCTCAGTGAAAGCACCAAAAATGTTAACGCTAAAATGTGAACGCTAACACCCCGGTGTGTGAAGTGTAGTTGTGAAAGCACCACCCGATAGATTGGGAAAGAATTACAGGCAAGTAATAGCAGAAAAGCAGTAAACAACAACGATTTTATAGTGGTTTGGCTTAAGGGTATAGCCTACGTCCACTCTAAATACTTTTATTAATAATCCCGTTACAAGCTGATACAATTCTTCTCAAGTACAATATACTTCAAGTTACAAGTGATTTGGAACAAGTCTTAAGCTTCAATGTCGATTAAAGTCCTTAAATTCATGTTGAAGATGTGTGGTTTCTTCGTGAATTTCTTTGATGTATTCCTCTAATCTTGAAAGCTCTAAGTGTTGATGAAGTTCTCAATGCAGTAAGGTAACGGTGTATGAAGAGAATGTGCCCAAAGTCCTCTGAAAATTGGAGGTGGCTATGTATTTATAGGCAAGCCTGGATAGAAGTTTTTTCGCCCAAGTCCTGAGTCGTGACCGACTCAGGCTAAGTCGTGGCCGACTTAACATAAGTCGTGGTCGGCTTAGCGAGTTAACATGCGCGTGTCTGAACTCATATCACTAGTCTTAGGTCGTTGCCGAGTTAACATGCGCGTGTCAAGTAGCTGTATAGGATTTGCCTTCATTTGCCTGGGTCGTGAACGGCTTGGCATATGTCTTAAGTCGGTTGCGACTTAAGTATAGGTCGTGCACCTTTCCATGTCCTGATCAGTTAGGTCGGCAACTCCTTTAGGTAATTAGATCGGTACTTAAGTTAGGTCAGTAGACTTCCTAAGTCGGCATCCTTTAAGGCATTAGGTCGTTATCCATTTAGGGCCTTAGGTCGGGAACTTTGTAAGGGCATTGAGTCGCTGTCCCTTCTGAGTCATTAAGTCGGTAACTATTGAGTCGTCATTCATTTTAGGTCGGCAATGAGTTAAGGCTGTTGGGTCGGTATTTATGTTGAGTCGGTAGCCTCGTTGAAGTGTTAAGTCGGCATACCCTTAGGCCTTAGGTCGGCAACCCCTGTTGAGCCTTAGGTCGGCATGCTTCTAACTGTTAGGTCGGTAAGTCATGGTCGAGGCGGAGTTAACACATAGTTGAACTGGGAATGGGTTTTATCAATTTTCTGGCGACTGGAGTTTTACTAGGTGACGAGACTTTGCACGAAGCAAGCTTGGCCATCGATGAAAACAGGAAAATTGCTAAATAATTTTTCTATTGCATACAATGATTGAACGAGGCAACTTTAGGGTTTAACTCTCGAATTTGGACGAGGTCGGAGATGAGGAGTTTTCACCACCTCTGGTTGACCGAGTTGCGTGGTATTTAAGGGGATGGTAGCATGGGGGATCGACGAGGTGAGGACGGAATTGGAGCATCTCCAATGGTTAGAGCGATTGGGGCAAAGCAATTTATTGGATGGGTCGAGTTACAGGTTTTCGAATGAAGGGCGAAATCTCGATCTGGAATATTTGGCATCGAGTTGATTGTGGTAGTCGAATATAGGGGTGATTCGCAACTTGCCGGAGGAAGTGAGTTTCACCGGAGCGTCAGCGAGACACTATGCACGTGTACGACATCGATATGGTGTCGGGGCTTGTTGGGTGGTGAGCGACTCGAGTTGATACTCGAGAAAGTGGTGGATTGACTCAGGTTGGAACGCGGGATTCTCGAGCCTAGAATCTAGTTATTAAGTTTAAAACTTTAACTAAAAAAATGTACGTGAGGAGGAGAAGAAGAACTCGGGGAAATGGGTGAAAACTCGGGTTGTAACTCGAGTAACCTAAGATTTTTCTCGGGTTTTGTTTTCAAAAGGTTAAGCCTAATAAATTTAAAGTTAATGATGTTAAACAAATTTTAGTATTAATGAAGTAATTAATGTTTGACAATTTTAAGTTAAGATTTATTTCAAGTTTTAAGTTAATTAAGTGAATACGTAAGAATGTTTTTAAATCTTAGTTAATATTTTAATTAAGTAGATAATTTAAGATAAGTGTTAAAATTTAATTAACATTTAACTTTTAAGTTAGCAACTGATTTACTAATTTATTAAGGAAGATTGTAAATGATAAGTAAGAAGGTAATTTATATAAATGATTATTATTTAATTAATAAATTGTATTGGAAAGTAATTAAGAATGATTAATTAATAATTATAATTAACTAAGTAATTAGGGATTTATCAATTTGTAATTAAAGATTGGTTAATTAATAATTAAGTGTCTAATTAATTTGTAATTAAGAATGTTAATTAGATAATTAAAGTTAATTAATTTATAATTAGTAGTTAATTAGATAAATATTTAAGGATTAATTAATTTTAAATTAAGTTTTATTAATTAATAATTAAGGTTATTAATTAATAATTAATGGGTAATTAATTAAGCAATTAAGGTTTAATAAATTGATTAAGAAGTGATTAATTAATTAAATGGTTTGATTAATTAATGATTAATTAAGCAGAATTGAGTGATTAATTCTTAAGTAATTAATTTAATTTAAGTTAATTAAATTAATTATAACATGGATTAATAATTCCTGTTTAGAGATGTTGTATAAGTATAATATCTGGATTTGTTATATCTATTTGGTGGTATTCTGTGATACTCTGTGATATGCCTTGATATATCTATGATGATTGTGTATGATTTATCTGTGATAAACGCTATGTGAATTCAAAGTGTTGAATTAAATTTTTTAAACTATTAAACAACTTGACCTTTAAAATGGCGTTTGGATTTCGATGAGACCTGGATCGAGTGTCAGTTATGATTATTCGAAAACCACATCGATCCAAATATAACGTTAGGTCGTGACATCTCCAAGTGAAGATCGAGATGGTGTTTCAGAGTGCAAGGGTTGTTGTCATTAACTCTGAGGGTGATTCCAAAATGAGTGTAATGAGATAATGCCTTCGGTATCGTTCGAACCTGGAACGAATTTGTATGGACTGAATGCTTTCAGAACATCGTCAGGTGGACGATGAACATTCTAAGAGATGTGTTCTATAAAGGTAATCGCAGCCTCAAGCCTCATCAATCGGGAATGGCTAAAACATGGGAGCTGCAGCAAGGTTAGGTGGGTAGCACCCAAGCAGGACAAGATATACCCCTATCTAGATGTCCCTTTTTTATTCGGCTGTGTGGGCGGTTGCTAGCTACAACCGCGGGGTTGTCTTGTTCGGAACTGTTCAGTAAGGAATGGTTCCGGGCTTTGTGTTGTAGGGGGTTGGGAGTGATCCTCGGTACAGTGATCTAGGCCCCGTACTGTGACGGGCGCTACCCCAGTAGCCCAGCCATTGTATGGAATTCAATCTCCAATAAGCGCCGTACGTTTTGATTGTGCCTAACTATGTTGGACTGTGAGATGTAACCATTTCATCTATTTCTATATTTTACTTGAAAACCCTAGACACTATTATAATATCACTAGATTTCCTATCAAATAATTTTGTTAGCGTAAGGTAAAAACCTACTCGTGTTTATGTGTGGGGAGTCTTATGTGATACCTTTAATTTCAAATGGTCTTCAAAGTTAAACAACTTTAACCCGTTTACTCACACCCGACCCATGTATGACCTGGAGTTTATTTCTATTTTTCATAAACTCTTGGATACTCAAATTTTTATGAGTAGCCAAGTGATAGGTTTTGGATTGTTGAGTATGGAGGAGCTTGGAGCAGGAGTCCAGACGTATCCATCTATCTAGTTTCGCTGTGTTAGTTAATGTCTGTTGTATTTTGGGAATGTATGAAATGGCAGATGTATATATGACTAACTTGTTTAAATGATGTTGTGTAACTCTGATATATGTAAAACTATGTAATAGTTATGTGATGTATTATATTTTGTTCCGTTTCCGTTATGAGATTCTGATGTTGTTATTCTTCCTTTCTATCTTTTCTATTTCTATCTCTTTCTTTTCTTATTGATCATACGTCTTTCTGTGGATAGCAAGGCGGGTCTTCACACATACATACAAACACATGCACTCCCATATTGTAAGTTAATTTAAGAAAAAGAAATTGTGTTTCGTAGCTTCAACTCTTTTTCCCTTTTTATATTTACAACTACATACTCCATTTCTTATACTTCAGAACAAAAGAAAAATTCTAAAATCTTTTGTAATATGGGATGTAAGAAAAAAATTTCTAAAGAAGTTGAAAACAAAATTTAAACACAGTAACATTTTTAGATTACCTATAGTGGCAATGCAAGTTAAAAGAGAATTCTAAAACTATCCACGATGTTGATTTGTACCTTGTCGATAAACATCAATAAGAAAAGAAAGGCCCTCACTTACTGTAACGACCCAGTTTTAATGACGAGTTTAAATTTATAATTTAATTGAATTTTTGGATTAGATTATGGATTTGTTTGAATTTTTCAAATTTAATAAGAAATGTATACTTATTTTTTTTGAATTGGATTTGAAGTTCAAAATAAATGTTTTCAATTGAATAGAATTATAAACAAAAGTTTGATCTGGAAGTTCAAAATGAATTTTCTTTAAAAAATAATAATAAAAAAAGTATAAAATAAAATATAAGTTATAAATTAATGTTTGGTAATCAAACTATAAAATAACAATAAGTGAAATATATACTATAACAATTTTGTATGAAGTATGTAAACAAAATGCTAAGAAAGAAACAATCTCTCAGCTGAAATAAGAAAACGTAGACAAGTATGTAGGCTAGAGATGAAACAGTACATTCACATATGTACATACATGATTCAAATAGTATAACTTTGTAAAAAAAAAAGGACAAAGTAATTAATGCAGCACCCAAAGTGTTCTCATCAGCCACCATATAGATTTTACTGCACCAAGTAAACAAAAATATAACAGCCTGGCCAACAATGAAGAAAAAATAGCTTATGTTGTACAAAAATATAACCTCACTCGTACAAAGAAAATAATTACCCTGTATTTGTACAATATATATAACATCACTTGTATTAATTATATCACTTGCAGCTTGTTTATAAATATTAACTTGTAAACTCATTCTCATATATATCAACTCCCCACTTCAATTCGTTCTACAACTTATGCAAAACCAAAAGAAAATGATAAACAAGAAGCAAAGAAAATCAAAGCCTGTAAAGTAGTAAGCAAGAACAAAGTAAAAAAAATAAAACAACAATACAACTTGAACAAGTACAAACTGAATTGCAAAACAATAAATGCAACATACCTTTGCATTTAATGCAACATGCCTCCCCTACCTTGAACAACGTCCTCCTGCATATTAATACACACTCATTTGTGTTATTTTGTTCATCAAAAGAAACCCGGCAAAGTCAGAAAAAAATAAGAAGAATAACTTCATCAAACAACAAAGCAAGTAAAAAAAAGCAAAATGAAATCTGGAAAACCCAAAGCAGACAGATTCAAAGAAGAAATCAACTCTGCAGTTTTCAAAGCAACAAGTTCTCTGTTTCAACTGTATTGAGGTGAGAAAACTTTCTTTAGTTTTCTATCTTGATAGTGTTGATCAGTAATGATAATGAGATAAAATAAAATAAAATATTGTAACTTGTTTGAATGCATACATTTGTGATCATCTATGCATAGGTTGATAATGTATGTTTGTAAGCAGAGATGTATATACCTCTGATAAAAATATACAGGCTCTAAAACAACATCAAAGATCATTTTCTCTGATTCTTCTTGCTATTAAGACTTGGTACTAAAACAAAAATGGTCGGTTATAGTATATATTAAAGAATTAAAACTTATTCAAGTTAAATCAATTGTTGATAATCCTGGAAAGCAAGAAAATAAGCATAGTTTTAAAATAAGTCAAAAATTTGAACTTCATAATTTACGAATTCAGGTATACAAATTGAATTCATACCGCAAGACATGAATTTTAAAACAAAAATTTCGATTTTTAGATTAGTAATTTACGAGCATTTTGAATTTGAATAAAAATTGTTTTTTTTCAAATTTAAGAGAATTGAATCAATTTAAATTATTGAAACTTTGATTATAGCAAATATAGCCGCCCCTGATCTTGAGAAAAATGTCAAATAAATTTTCTATTTAGTGGATTGAGAGGACGAAGACATTTTAGGGTTTAAGGACTGTAAAAATGGCGTATGGGCTTTTGGCTCGTGCACACTCGTCGAGGCGTCGAGTGGGACCGGACCAGGGGGAGAGGCTTCGTGAGTCATCGAAGCAGCCGTGGACGAAGTTTCATGATCTCCAGTGACGTGACGTGGGGATGCGAGGCGATTTGTAAGGACCCGATTCTTGGACTTCCGAAAACTAACATCAATACGTTCACTGTATCAACTGCCGAGCACTCGAATGCCGGAAAACCGAACACTTAGGGTTTTAAAGAAGAAGAAAGAGGTAAAAGAAGAGAGAAAAAGATAGAACATAGAGAGAAAAGAAAATAGAACGAAACAGAAAGAAAATAACAGAACAATATCAGAATCTCACAATCGCAGCGGAACAACATATAATAAATAAATAAATAATCTTTAAACAAAGAACTATATCAGTTATTACATTACATCATCATCAGAGTGTACAACAAACAACAACAAACAGCGGAAAAGAAATACTATATACTAGTAATATGCCAAGCCATCCATCTTGCCTCCAGCAACTCCTGAATTCCAGAATATCCTGATAAACCTTTACTCTTGACTGCCCGTGTGGAAATTGGTGGGCACCCAGAGTTTAGGAAGGAAAACAATAAACTCCGAGTCAGTCATGTGACTGGTGTGAGAACTCAAAACAGTTGATTTATCTTTAAAATCAAAATAGAGGAATATTTTTAAAGTCAATTCGAAATGCTTTTAAAAATGAGACTACCATAAGGCCTCCCACCACACACACAATGCAAACGCAGACTTGGAGGAGATTTCTCCTTATGATAGTCAAAGATGCTTACTACGCAAAATCAAATCAATTTTGATATTATTGTTAGTGCATAGTGTAGAAAACATTTCTAAAGTAGAATATAATTCTTAGCCAGCATAGGTACCATTATATTATGCCTATTATAGCTACCTCCTGAGGAAGCAGGTTCTACAACTAAAACCGTACAAGTCTCGTATTGTTTCTTTGGATTTCCAACAAATGGTCAGGCCAAGGAACTTCCCATTGCCACATGAGAACGCCTCTGGAAGGACGTCCCCGAGAACCAAACCGGATCTCTGCCAACACAAGGCTGGGTTACCCCTAACTGGGTAACTACTGACACGAGTATGTCATCCCCCGGTCCTTTGGGACCTTTAACCGAGCGATCGTAACCAACATCACACAATGATAAATAAAGTGTTTCAACATGAGTAAGTATCTGGGCTCCATACCATGATACCACCCCTTTCCAGAAGGAAATGCACATATCCTAAAGGGAGCTACCCCTCATAACCTTACTGCATCTTTCCTGTTTTGACCATTCCGGGGTGTGAGGCTAGACGAAGTCTCGTCCACAAAGCCACGCTTTATACAAAAGCTGTGCTTTGGGTCAACAAATGATCATAGAAATGATCACAAAGATAAGTGATCAAACAAATGATGATATCACAAATGATCAAACAATGATCATTTCACAGCAACACTCAGCATGTCACATTACCAAAGTGGGAATATATCGCTGATAACCATCAACTACAAAACCTCTGAGCTCGTACGTCTCAGAGAAGGGTGTTTAGCTAAAAGAATAAATTCTCCGCCACCAACAGAAATGTATATGAAAGAAATCTGCTTTATATCTCAATTTGTAACGTCAGACATACAATCCATACAAGTCTGTTCCGGGATCGAACAGAACCGGAGGCACTTCCAAAGAAGTCCTTGCAATCCGGATATTCACTAATCACGTTCGGACTTCCCATCACATATGGAGTCTCTATGCCGGGGACCATTCGATGCAAAGACATTCGACAAGTTGTCATTTCGCTTTCAAAAATATTCGGTCTTCAACACCGGTCTTCAAATGCAATTCATAACGACGTATCACATATTCGGAATGGGTTATACGACCCCAAGGTCTTTTCCCGGCTAACCCGAATAGTGAGCGCTTATTTAAAAATAAGTGTGGCATTCAAATTCAAGCAAATCACAACAAGTACCCATTCAAAGGTAAATATTGATAGTCGGTTATTGAACTATCAATGGATATGCACAACATCACCAGATTCCAAATAATTTTCCAAATTATTTATTTTCCAAAAATATCTGTACAAGATATATAATTTCAATACTTCAAAAATAAATCAATATTTATTTTTAAACAAATTCCCCTTTTCATTTATAAATTCCATAATGAATTTATATTCCAAAATATTTATGAATATACGATTTCAATTATTCATTTTCAATTTATCTTCAAAAAGATAAATTCTCAAAACGTTTAATTTCACATTGGAAAACATTTCCATACTTAGTTATTCATAAGTAATTCACAAATCTATTTATTTTCAACCTTTGGAAAATATTCAATATACTTAAATCGAAATTAAGTATATATTTCATTCTTTAAGGAAATCATTCTCTTAAACATATTTATTTGGGCCAAAACGAATGTTACGTAAAACATCGTTACGACAACCCAAAATCACTAGTATAGGGATTCGAAATTAAAATAGATATATAAATCCCAATGCTAAACAAAACAGTTCCTTTCGGAAATCATTTACTATAACAACAGTGTTATTGTCCACCATTTCCTTCTATTTCTCGAAAACGTCTATTTCAACAATGAATGTTGAAATCTATGGTTTCGAATCTTAACACCTTTTAAAAACATCATTTGTGACGCCCCACCTCTATACCCACGCTAGCCAAGAACATTACTGTGAATGCTGTCGACTAGCACGGAGAATAAGGCTGTTGAGGAGCGACCATATGTATAATTGCTTTGTGCGAGTACCGATATACCGGATAAAAATATAACTTTTCATCTCAAGAGGAAATCCGACATACCGACACAAACTCAAAGCTACTACATAGTGGCTATAATATCTTCGGAAACAAATATAGAAATAAACATAACGTAAATCAGTCACAGACAATTCATATCACAAAGGCGGAATAAGATATGAATATTACACTAGAAAGTGTACATCAGAGTAGTGGTATAAAAAGATCCACAATATCACAAAAGAATAGTTACACGAACTACACAAAAGAATAAGTATACATTAAGGAGTCTATATCTCAAATGTATACAACAAAATAACTACTAATCTAAGTAGTTAACCCAAAAGTCAAGGAGTTAATCCCGGATGAGAAGTCAAGCAGAAGCACCTGTAACATCTCGGTCTGACCCGAGTATTATTTAATAAGAAAATAATAAACGGATCAGTCTAACTATAAATATCAGATGAAACGATATAGAGTAAGAGATATGACTAAACACATAATAATCACAATGCCAAGCTGTGATATATATATATAAATATATACTCAGTTGATAATCATCAAGAGATTAATCAATGTCACCAAATCTACACAAGAATCAAAGAAACGTCATACTCCTAATTTCGTTCACCATACCATAAATATTGACGATAATATCAACGTCAATCACAAAAGTCAATGACACACAAATTCCAGAAGACTACACAAGAAATCCAGAAACCACTAAAGTCAATGACACACAAATTCACCAATGCACAAATATTGATAAAACTTATCAATGGAAATCACGAAAATTGGTGAAACACAAATTCTAGGAATCTACACAAGAAATCCAGAAATCACAAAGGGGGGAGGCCTATCACAAACGGGAGCATAAAGCTCACCAACACGTGTATCACAAACGGAACGCTAATTCCATGGTCGCTAACCATCACAAATTGAGCCGAAGCTCCACAAACGGCCCGAAGACCATGGGTTGCTACCCCATCACAAATTGAGTCGAAACTCCACAAAACAGGGTTTAGTCTCCCTCGCAGACAAAGAGACATCGCACATTGCTAGTCTAAATCACAAAGATGATCGTCATGATCAGCGAGAAGTGCCAATTACACTAAGCTAGTAAATATATGAGTTTAGCTTCATGTCCCATAACCACTTGCTTAACTTAAATATTTACGAACAAACTGTAAATCTCCACTAGAAAATTGTCACAAGAGGTTCAATCGAACAAGTCCAAGAATTAACCGACAAAGTAAACGCAAGCGTTTCATACCACTTGTTTTACTAAGCCGTTTAATTAGATTTCTCATACGAGTGAGGTAAAGGTTTGTATATACTAATAGATTGGAAAACGGTTTTCTAAACGAATTTGGTATTAAAAGAGTATTGAAATCGTTTGAGTAAAGAGTTTTGATATTTACTACTAGTATAGGAAACCTTTATATTTTTAAAGTGACAAATCACGAAGAAGATTGTAAGAACAACCAATCACAAAAATTCACATACGAAGACGTGAATAAAATCCAAAGAAATCGATAAAGAATCCATCGAAATGGATATTCAAAAATCCCTAAAAAGAGTCATCAAAATCATAATAGATGATAACAACAAATAGGATTATCACGAATCGATTTAAATTGGAATTCCAATCCAAAAAGGCAAATTGGACTCAAACAGTAGGTTCAGTCGACTGAACAGAGAATTTCAGTCGACTGACCCTGTACATGGAAATTTTCCAGGTTTAGGAAACTTTCTATTTCCAGTTTCAGTCGACTGTGCAGAGTTTTTCAGTCGACTGAATCATGCCTGGAAACTCTCGGGTTTCAGGTTCAGTCGACTGAACAGAGATTTCAGTCGACTGAATCATGCCTGGGCTGTTTTTCAGCCTTATACAAATGAAGAGCAAACTCTTCCAAATTGCAATCGGACGAACATTGGCTCTAAGGGTTTATGCCAAATGGCAACCCGGCCCTATATGCTCCTCGATGCATCACCAAAAGCATGTTCAAACATCCATAAAAGGATTTTACACAAATTTGTCTTAAAAACCCAAAAATTGGAATATTCGCAAAACCAATCCAAATCAAGAGCAAATGCACATGAAGAAGTGTTAGGAATTCATACCCAACAACCAAAGATAATTATAGTCATAGATGTGAGATAAAAATCTCACCTTTTCACAAAATCGAACAAGAAGAAGCTTGAAAGCAATTGGAGAATCAACCTCTCTTCAACCCAACCCAAATGAGCTTGAATCTAAGCTCAAAAACAAGAACATTCCCAAGATTAGGTTTAGGAATTTCTGAAATTGGGAAGAGAATAAGTTGGAGAAGAAGAAGAGAAGCTTACCAATGGGTTCTTCTTGAGTTTGGAGCAAGGAATTTGATTTGCAAGAGAAACTAGGGTTTTGGAATTTTAATTTCCAATCTCTCCCACCATTAACACTCTAAAAACTGAAATGAGAAGAGAATGAGGGTGAGTGGGGAAGAGTGGCTCGGATTTGAGCATACGTTAACATAGGGTTGAGCCCAAAAACCAAACCCAAAGTAAAAAGTAGCAGAAATCAACTTTCTCCAAACATATCTAAGCTTATACTCAAAAAGGTCGCAAACGGCATTTTAAACTCAATGGGAGTGGTCCCGAGTCCTAATTCGACCGTATGCAAAAAGTAGCTTTTCGGACTAAAATCCGACTAACGATAAAATATTTAAATAAAATATTTAAATATAAAATCGATAAATATGCGGGTTGTTACATCATTAGATCATTTAATTCTATTTCAAACATCACATCAAAAACATTTTCTTTAACATATTATTCACTATTCAAAAAACGTAAATATACTACGTTAACCAATTTCATCATTTCTATACATTTTATTTAAAAAGGATTATTCACTGTCTAAAATGTGAATATATCTCCTTTAATAGGTTACAACAATTTACTTATCAAAATAAACCGTTTGCGGATTTATAAAACAATGTTTATAAATTCTATTTCTATTTATTTTATAACAACTTTCTTTTATAAACCTCCTTTATTAACTTATTCAATTTATAACTCAATTATAAACCAAAAGTTCATAATTTAAGTTAAATACTTATAATTTATTTGTTTGCAAAATCGTTCCTTTAACTTCCCAAATTATAAATCTTATAACTTATAAAATTCATTTATTTACCCATATCTATTCTTCAAATAGCTTTACAAATTTTATAAACCTACTGCTTATAAAATTCCATTTATAACTTCACCGTTTATAATCCTATAAATTTCATTCATTTATGAAATTCATTTACAATTCATTTTAACACTTATAAAAACTCGTTTTATAATTCAAATATTTTAATTATTAAATATCAATTTATAAATCTCTTATATAAATCAATTTATACTATTATTTTAAAACATCTTTAAACTCTTTTATAATTTCACCATTTTGATTTATAAAATAATCAAATTTTATAAATCCTATATTTCAAACTTTTTACAATAAATTCAAAAATCCCAACTTAAACTATTTTATAAAATCATTAACCCCATATTTTCAAAAATCAACTTTTAACTATATTTCTCAAAAATCAAAATTTTATAACATTAAAATTATAACGTTTATTTATTTATAATGGATCAATTCCAAAAATATTTTATAACGTTTACTTTCAAAAATCACTTTAAAAATCCTTCAAAATTCCAAAATTTGGCCCAATGATGCTACACACCAAATAGTCAATCACGACAACAACGACATCTGTAACGTACGCGATTTTTCGTTGCCGAAAAACCGAATAGTTATGGGTTTTAAGAAAAAGAAAAGAAGAAAAGAGGAGAGAAAAAAAGATAGAAGAAGGAAAAGAAAACAGAAAAATAGATAAGGAGATAGAGAATAGAGAGAAAAAGAAAAATAGAAAATAATAGAACAGAAAGAAAATAGAACGGAACAGAACACAACACAACAACAACTGAATCTCACAATTCGCAGCGGAACAACATATAATAATAAATGAATAATCTTTAAATAAAGAACTATATCAGTTATTACATTTCATACATTTCATTACATCATATCATCAGAGTGTACAACAACAACAAACAGTGCAGCGGAAAAAGAAATACTATATAAACTAGTAATACGCCATGCCATCCAGCTTGCCTCCAGGAACTCCTGAATATCCAGAATATCCTGATAAACCTTAACTCTTGACTGCCCGTGTAAAAATTGGTGGACACCCAGAGTTTAGGAAGGAAAACAATAAACTCCGAGTCAGTCATGTGACTGGTGTGAGAACTCAAAATAGTTTATTTATCTTTGAAAACAAAATAGAGGAATATTTTTAAAGTCAATTCGCAATGCTTTTAAAAATGAGACTACCATAAGACCTCCCGCCACACACACAATGCAAACGCAGACTTGGAGGAGATTTCTCCTTATGATAGTCAAAGATGCTTGATACGCATTTAAAAGAACATTTGATATTATTATTAGTGCATAGTGTAGAAAAAATTCATTTCGAAAGTAGAATATAAATCTTAGCCAGCATAGGTACCATTATATTATGCCTACTAATAGCTACCATATTAGATGGCAGGTTCTACAACTAAAACCGTACAAGTCACGTATTGTTTCTTTGGATTTCCAACGAATGATCAGGCCAAGGAACTTCCCATTGCCACATGAGAATGCCTCTGGATGGACATCCCCGAGAACCAAACCGGATCTCTACCAACACAAGGCCGGGTTACCCCTAACTGAGTAACAACTGACCGAATATGCCATCCCCCGGTCCTTTGGGACCTTTCACCGAGCGCTCGCAATCAATTCACACAATCGTAACAAAGTGTTTTCAACATGAGTAAGTATCTGGGATCCATACCATGATACCACCCTTTTCCAGAAGGAAATGCACACATCCTAAAGGCCGCTACCCCTCATAATCTTGCTGCATCTTTCCTGTTTTGACCATTCACGGGGTGTGAGGCTCGACGAAGTCACGTCCACAAAAACATACTTTATACAAAAGCCATGCTTTGGGTCAACAAATGATCATAGAAATGATCACCAGGATAGACGATCAAATAAACGATCCTATCACAAATAATCAACACAATGATCATTTACAGCATCACTCAGCATGTCACATTACCAAATTGGGAATATATCGCTGATAACATTCAACTACATAACCTCTAAGCTCGTACGTCTCAGAGAAGGGTGTTAAGCTAAAAGAATAAATTCTTCGCCACCAACAGAAATATATTTGAAAGAAATCGGCTTTATATCTCAACTTGTAATGTCAGACATACAATCCATACAAGTCTGTTCCGGGCTCGAACAAAACCGAAGGCACTTACAAAGAAGTCCTTGCAATCCGGATATTCACAATCCTGGTCGGATTCACCATCACATATGGAGAACTCAATACCGTAGCTACTCGGTGTAGAGTCAATCGACAGGTCATCCTATCGCTCTCGCAAATACCGGGTCTTCAACACCGATCTTCAATGCAATTCACAACGACGTATCACATATTCGGAATGGGTTATACGACCCCATGGTCCTTTCCCGGTTAACCCGAATAGTGAGCGCTTATTCAAAAATAAGTGTGGCATTCAAATTCAAACAAATCACATCAAATACCCATTCAAAGGGAAATATTGATAGTCGGCTATTGAACTATCAATGGATATGCACAACATCACCAGTTTCCAAATGATTTTCCAAATTATTTATTTTCCAAAATATCTTCACTAGATATATAATTTTCAATACTTCAAAAATAAATCAATATTTATTTTTAATCAAATTCCACTTTCTTTTATAAATTCCATAGTGAATTTTTATTTCAAAATATCAATGAATATTCGATTTCAATTATTCATTTCAATTTATCTTCAAAAAGATAAATTCTCTAATATTCACTTTATATTGGAAAAACATTTCCATACTTATTTAATAAGTAATTCACAATTTTTATTTATTTTCAACACTTAGAAAATATTCAATATACTTAAATCGAGATTAAGTATATATTTCATTCTTTAAAGAAATCACTCTCTTAACATATTTATTTGGGCCAAAACGAATGTTGCGTAAAACATCGTTACAACAACCCAAAATCACTAGTATAGGGATTCAAATTTAAAATAGATATATAAATCCCAATACTATACAAACATTTCCTTTCGGAAATCATTTACTATAACAATAGTGTTATAGTCCATCATTTCCTTCTATTTCTCGAAAACGTCTATTTCAACAATAAATGTTGAAATCTATGGTTTCGAATCTCAACACATTTTAAAACATCGTTGGATCGTTTTAATTCAATTTAAAACATCACATTCAAAACAATTTCTTTAACATATTATTCACTATTCAAAAACGTGAATATACTACGTTAATCAATTTCATCCTTTTATTCATTTTATTTTAAAGTATTATTCACAGTCAAAAATGTGAATATAACTCCATTAATAGGTTTCAACAATTTACTTATCAAAATAAGTCGTTTGTGAATTTGTAAAACAACGTTTATAAATTCCATTTCTATTTATTTATAACAACTTCCTTTTATAAATTCCTTTATTAACCTATTCGATTTATAACTCAATTATAAAACAAAGGTTCATATTATAAGTCAAATACTTATAATTTATTTGTTTGCAAAAATCGTTCCTTTGAACTTCATAATTATAAACCTTATAATTTATAAGATTCGATTATTTATCCAAAACCATTCTTTTAATGACTTTATAAATTTGATAAAACTACTGCTTATAAAATTCCATTTATAACTTCACCATTTATAATTCTATAAATTCCATTCACTTATGCAATCTATTTTCACTTCATTCAAACACTTATAAAAACTTGTTTTATAATGTCAATATTTAAATTTATAAATATCCATTTATAAATCTCTTAATATAAATCAATTTATATTATTCTTTAAAACGTTTTTAGTCTCCTTTATTATTTCACCATTTTGATTCATAAAATAATTAAATTTTATAAATCCTATATTTAAACTTTTCACAATAAATTCTAAAATCCCGATTAAACTATTTTATAAAATCATTAGCATCATATTTTCAAAAATCAGTTTTTAACTATATTTCTCAAAAATCATAATTTTTATAACATTAAAAATTATACGTTTATTTATTTTAAAATGAATCAATTCCAAAAATATTTTATAACGTATACTTTCAAAAATCACTTTGAAATCATTTTAAAATTCCAAATTTGGTCCGATGATGCTACACACCAAATAGTCAATCACGACAACAACGATATCATATACCGATATGATAATCCATCAAATATCAAAATATCTGAAATCAAATAAATACCGTTGAGGAATCCAGTTGGATCCCTCCAACCTATTTCCTACATTCACAAACATTAGCACAATACCAATTCCGTTCCAGTACGAAATTATCGCGGTATATGGGATTTTAAATATTATCCGCTTAATAGACGGCGCAATAGGGTCTCATCCGCTAAACAAAAAATGCGGGAAATCAATAACTCCAATATATACATATGCCAATATATATATATTGCTATTATATATAATACCAATTTCACTGTTTATGAAATATTCGCGGTATATGTTTTTAATAAATAACATCCGCTTACTAACGGCGTATAATGTCTATTTTAACAATCAATAGATAACAATCATCATTCAAACATGCTTTCAAATATTTTAAATCTAACTATTTAAAATAAAATCGAAACTGATTCGATTGAGTGAGAAGTTCTCACCTTGGTTTTAAATCCGTTTTAGCGATTTATTTCGAATAAAATTAAACGGACGTTTAATTTTACCCGAAATTCTCACTAACTCCAAATGACTCCAATCCAATTTCATCGCGTAGTGCTCGTCCATACGATTCCAACGCAACTGGTTTCGCGCGTTTTCGACCTCGTATGCTGCGTTTGACTTTTTGAAATCCGAGACTTTTTGAAATCCAAGACTTTTTGAAATTGAAATTGAAACGGTAGCTCCGATTGACACGAAAATTGAAATCCGATAATAACTAATTATTATGGATCCAATGGAACTGGTTTCGTTCAATTCTGAGACTGTTCAAAAATTGACTATTTTCACTAGTCGATTTTAATATTAAAATATTCAATTTTCACAAATAAACTTTTAATTCGATTTTAAAAGTTCTAAAATATCGTTCTAACTCCAATATGATAAAATAAAATTTTACAAATCATTTTCAATTATATTTAACCTAATTTTCAATTATTTTCATAATTTAACGTATTAAATTATCGATTTAATTATTCAATTAAATCCAATAATTCAAAATAAAATTTATTCAACTTATAAATTCACTTATTAATATCTAAAATTAATTAAATATTCAAATTTTAATTACTAAAATTTCTGGGTCGTTACAACATCATATATCGATATGATAATCCATCAAATATCAAAATATCTGAAATCAAATAAATACTGTTGAGGAATCCAGTTGGATCCCTCCAACCTGTTTTCTTGCATCCAAAGATGTTAGCACAATACCAATTCCATTACAGTACGGAATTATCGCGGTATATAGGATTTAAAATATTATCCGTTTAATAGACGGCGCAATAGGGTCTCATCTGCTATATACTGCGGGAAATCAATTCCAAGTACATAAATAATACCAATTTCACTGTTTATGAAATATTCGCGGTATATGTTTTTAATAAATAACATCCGCTTACTAACGGCGCATAATGTCTATTTTAACAATCGATAGATAACAATCATCATTCAAACATGCATTCAAGAATTTTAAATATAACTATTTAAAATTAAAATCGAAACCGATTTGATTGAGTGAGAAGTTCTCACCTTGATTTCAATTTCATTTTCAGCTTTTATTTCGAATAAAATTAAACGTGCGTTTAATTTTACCCAAAATTTTCGCTACTCCAAACGACTCCAATCCAATTCCATAGCGTAGTGCTCGTCCATACGAACCCAACGCAACTTGTTTCCGCGTTTTCGACCTCGTATGAAAAGGATTCGAATATTTAAAGTTACACGAATTTTTAATATATAAATTTACAACAATTTATTTTATTATTTTCCAAACCCACATCACAGTCCTTGATCCGAGAACCCTTGCATATGAACCGTCATTTCATCTTCTCCCTCCCCAGGTTATACGCACGCGATAATACCCATAGCCGCCGCTTGAAACCCTAAATTTCGCAACCCATATGAACACCTTCAGGTCGATCGAACTACGCCACTTCGAAGCATGTCTCGAGTGCCACTATCGGCTAGAAGATTGTCGAGCTCGGTCGAGTATATACATGGGAATTCATGCATGAACACGAGGCGAACACGACCACTTTTCTTCCTCTATGCTGCGTTTTAGACGATCATCACCGTTGAATTTATAGAACTCGTTGGTCTCTTCGATATTATAGTTGGAACTTTTTCGATTCGATGCGTGGATTTGAAGAAAAGAGGGAAGGAAGAGAACAATATTTCGGCCTTTGATTGCTAAGGTGGCGGCTGCATTTTCAAAACCCTAGGTCTGTTTTCTTTTACAAAAATGAAGATTCTAGGGGCTTTTATAGAAAATTTTCCAATTTACTATTCACCCAGAATTTTCGAACTCCAAACGAAGCGTGCGGGTTGGCGTTTCTAAGGTTTACTCCGACACAATGGAACGTGTTTCGGGTGCTGATTCGGTCATCTGTGCGAGTTATGGCAATAAACGTTCGATTTAAAATTAAATCGGTAAATCAAATTTCTAGGCGTTTTAGTTTGCACCGGACAAACGGTAAATTCGAATGACATGAAATTTGAAACCATACAATAATATCACATTACGGATCCGATGAAACTGGTTTCGTCGAAATCTGAGATTGTTCGAAAATTGACTAATTTCACTAGTCGATTTAATATTAAAATATTCAATTTTC
Source organism: Allium cepa (assembly GCA_030765085.1). Lineage (NCBI taxonomy): Eukaryota > Viridiplantae > Streptophyta > Magnoliopsida > Asparagales > Amaryllidaceae > Allium > Allium cepa. The sequence goes on along the minus strand of CM060931.1, from coordinate 746,193,093 downwards.
ACAAATTAACTTTTAATTTGATTTTAAAAGTTCTATAACATCATTCTAACTCCAATATGATAAAATAAAATTTTACAAATCATTTTCAATCATATTTAACTCAAATTTTCAATTATTTCCATAAATTAACATATTAAATCATCGATTTAATTATCCAATTAAATCTAATTATTCGAAATAAAATTTATTCGACTTATAAATTTCACTTATTAATATTTAAAATTAATTAAATATACGAATTTTAATTAATTAAAATTCTGGGTCGTTACATGATTTCCTGGAGATGATTGGGTTTCCGGGGGAAACCGATGAGCTCGACTTTGGTTTCGAAATAGTTTTGGGTTTTTGGTGGTTGAGATCGAAAGTGGAGATGATCAGTGACTTGGTGGTGGGTGGCGACTCGACCAGAGGTGGCGGGGGTTCAGGTGCACGTGCACGGCGACGAGTTGACATTTGGGAGATTTTGGGTTCATGGAGACTTGAAGCGGATTTCGTGATTTTCCTGAAGTCGACTCGAGTTTTTCTTTTGTTTCGCGTGAGTTGTTGTCGCGTGTTACTGCTGTGAAATTAAAACTGAACTTAATAAAAAAAGAGAATGAAAACAACAGGAAGAAGCCTCGGGAAAAAAGGGTGTTGGACTGGAAGTAATACTCGAGTATCATAGGGATGGTCCTCGGGTTTTTTGTCAAACTGGAATATTATGTTATAAAGGTGTGAAGTTGGACAACTTGTTTTCTACAAGTTTTTAAACACTGAAACTTAATAAAGAGTTCAACAGTTAAAGTCAAGAAATTTAAACAAGTTTTCATTGTTTTAGTTAATGCTTCAACAAAGTTTTTAACATCTAATTATTATTTTTAATCAAGTAATTAAGTTAAATATGAAATTGATTAACATTTAAAGTTATAGTTAATATTAAATTGATTTTCAAAGTTTAAAGAAGATTTCTTTGAAAATTTTAATTAGTGAATAATTAATATTGAATAATTATTTTAGAAAGTAATAAAGAATAATTTCACTTTAATTATAATTAGAGTTTGAATTAATTAATGTTTAAGTAATAAGTAAGTTGCAATCAACTACTCAAGTTAATTAGTGAATAGTTAATAGTTAATTAATTAAGGAATTTAATTAAGAACTAATAATTGATTAACTAAGTAGTTAATGGTAAATAAATTAATAATTAAAGTTATTAATTTATGGTTAAAGAATAGTTAATCAAGGTTAAATGAATTGATTATGAAGTAATTAATTTAATAGAGTGAATAGAGGAATTAAGTAATTAAGACTTAATAATTAATTAAGAATTGATTTGTTAATTAACTAATTTGAAATGAAATAAGTAATCAATTGATAATTAATGATAAATTAATTAATGTTAAGGAATTAACTCTCAAGTAATTAATTTTAAATTTGAATTAATTACAATAAGAATTAGAGATGATTGCTTATAGATTGTGTATTGTTGTAAAATGAATTGATATTTCCGTTTTAAAATTGTGATGCTGTGAGATATGAATTACTCTGTGATGGATTATGATTGGTGTTTTGATTCTGTATTGGTTAGAAAACCTTTGCCCGTAAAATGACATTTAAATTTTGATGCGACAGGGAATCGGATTCCAGTTGGTTATCCGAAACCCACATCGAATTGTAATGATTGATCTTTGTAATTGATAAATTTATTTTATCTATGAATCTGTAAATGAAGATAAGCGTTATTGGTTATACCTCTTATCAATATTAATTGAATCTGTGATGATTGATATTATGCACTATTGTGTAAAACCCTTGGTCCACAATTATACACACACAAATATGGATTTCACGTGGAAATTGGTTAAGTCACAGATTTTTGAATAAGTTTGAAACTGAATTTTTAAATTCAAATAGTTTTGGAAATAAATTAAGTTTTAATGTGAAAAGCTTTTGGAAAGGTGTTTTAAGAATAAATTTTTTATTTTGAATAACTTAATGAAGATTTGAAATCTGAATAATTTGAATTCAATATCTGAAATTGAATTCTATATTTATGATTTAAAAATGGTATACAAGTTTATATGGGGTTTTAAAACCATTTTTAAAGTATTGTTGTGAGAATTTGAATTAACTCGAAGATTTTTAACTTGTATAAATAAAATCGGGTTTCCCAAATAAAACTATTGTTTCTAAATGATAAAAAGCTTTCGTATGAGAAATGAATTTCAAATTGTATTTAAGGGATTTCAAGCTAAACAGAAAATAGTTTTCCAAGTTATAAATGAATTTTTGGAAACAGTTTTGAAAGCTATGAGATAAATCTTTGATTTAAAGATTTAAATGAGTTAATCTAATTGAAATGAAAATTTCTTTGAAATCCGTAAATGAATCTTTGTGAAACGGAGTGAACTTTGTGAAATAAATCTTTTTGTTTAAAGGATTTGAAATGGTAATTGGTTTAAACCATTTGAAAGAAAATTGGAATTATTAAGTGTGACTTAATTGAAATTCCATATCCATATGATTTAAATGTTGCGCTCACTATTCGGGTTAGCTGGGAACGGATCTTTGGGTCGTATAACCCATTTCGAATATGTGATACGTCGTTATGGATAGCATTTGAAGACCGATGGTGAAGACCGGGTATTTGCGAGAACGATAGGATGACCTATCGATTGTCTCTGCACTAAGTTGCTCCGGTATAGAGATTCCCTAAGTGATGGGAAGTTCGATCGGGATTGTGAATACCCGGATTACAAGGACTTCTTTGGAAGTGCCTTCGGTTCTGTTCGAACCCAGAACAGACTTGAATGGATTGTATGTCTGACATTACATTTTGAGATATAAAGTAGATTTCTTTCAAATACATTTCTGTTGGCGGCGGAGAATTTATTCTCTTAGCATTAACACCCTTCTCTGGGACGTACGAGCTCAGAGGTTATGTAGTTGAAGGTTATCACCAATATATTCCCAACTTGGTAATGTGGCATGCTGAGTGTTGCTGATCATTTGTTGATCAAAGCGTGGCTTTTGTAAAAAGCGTAGCTTTGTGGACGAGACTTCGTCGAGCCTCACAAACCGGTAATGGTCGAAACAGGAATTGTGCGGCAAGGTTTTAGGGGTAGCTTCCCTAGGGTATGACCATTCCTTTTGGAAAAGGGTAGTATCATGGTATGGAGCCCAGATACTTACTCATGTGGACACACTATATTATTTACTGTGTGATGTTGTTGGTTAGAGAGCTCTCGTTTAAAGGTCCCAAAGGACCGGGAGTGGCATATATGAGGTTTTGTATATTCCCCGGGAAGGGGGGTAGCCGGCCTTGTTTGGCAGAGATCCAGTTGGGTTCTCGGGGAGTCCTTCCAGAGGAGTTTCCATGTGGCAATGGGAAGTTTCTTGGCCTGACCATTTGTTGGAAAATCCATTCATCCAATACGAGACTTGTACGGTATTAGCTGTATTACCTGCCATCTACTTATGGTGGCGCCCCATTGTTTGGATGGTAGCTGTAGTAGGCATAGTTCGAAATGTCTATGCTGGCTAAGATTTATATTCTACTTTCGAAATGCTTTTCTGCACTTTGCACTTATAGCAATAATATCAAAGAAATTCGCGTATCAAGCATATTTGACTATCATAAGGAGAAATCTCCTCCGATTCTGCGTTTGCATTGTGTGTGTGGGAGGCCTTATGGTAGTCTCATTTTTCCAAAGAATTGCGATTATAAAAATTTAAATCTTTGATTGTTTTAAAGACAAACTGTTTTTGTTTGCTCACACCAGTCCCACGACTGACCCAGAGTTTATTGTTTATTTCATAAACTCTGGGTGCTTAAAATTTTTCCACACTGGCAGTCTAGAGTTTGGTTTTTCAGATAATTAGGTTCAGTGGATCATCTGGAGCTAGTTCAGTCTTTGGATATGGACGAGACTTGCTTAGCTTGGTGCAATTTTGATGGTGGATCGAGCTAGGAGTTTTGGAGCTTTGTCTTTGGAGCTTTTTGGATCAGAGTTGCAGTATTATATTCTGAGAAGACTTATCTCATATTGTATCATGTTCCGCTGTATTTTGTGTTGTATATTCTCTGATGTTGATGATTATCATTGTATCAAATTGATGTATCGGATATTGTATTCATGTTATATCAGTGATATCATCTTTTATTTCCGCTGTGTTATTTATCATTTAATGGTGTTGCAAGCTCCCGCGATACGAATTTGATGTTGATTGTCGGACATCGAGTTCGGGTTGTCACACTTACCTGATACTATTACCCAAGATGAACCTACAAAAACGCATATATTAAGTTAAAGTATCATGAGTAGTAATTATTATGCTGCATCCCTATCATGGACACAATACAATATTGAAAGGCAACATGTACACACTGTCTACATTAGCAACATCTTTATGTACTTTGACACGGTTATCGTCACACATGTGTATTAGCCAAGAAATGGCAACATGTGATGAAAAATTTGAAGTCCCTTTCATCCATCCTTAGATAGTGCCAAAAAGTGAAAATCTTAAATAATTAGCTTATTGCATTTTTCAAAATCTTTCGTAACTCCGTAATGTTAGAAGTTACATAACAAATCGTGGGATATTCATAGAAGTGGAAACAATTTATTCAAATCAAAAAAAAAATTATTTATTTTAGATTTTTATTCAAATTAATACAAAGCATTTTCCTCTTTCATTGGGTTTTGAATGCCATATACATTTACAAATCTTTTACCGGGACTAAGTTATCAAATGAGAATGATTAATAAGCTCTAACAGAAAAAAATTTCTGATGAAATGAGCATGATTAATCTACCACTTGAACAATCTCATCAAATTCAGCTTTTCAAATAAAATATAAGAACATAAATGTATTGTGTCTCTGTTTCAAACAACCTTAACATCATGAAACTTATGAATAAGTCAAATCGTAAAGCAGCCCTGGGATTCACCATAATGGAAACAACTAACACTATTTTATCTATTGTATCAAGGATCGACCCTTTTTAAGACTTAAATACTTTTACAAAAGAAATGGAGGAATAACCTTATTTCAGATCAAGTAAAACGAAATCGGGAAACAATAATCAACTAACATAAAGTTATTTGTTGGCCAAAGAGAAAAAATAGGAAAAAAAATAGAATTACGACAATCAAGCAAATAAAATTAAAGAAAAATTAAGAAATGGAAAGTATTTTACCTACAATGGCATCATCTTTGGTAGCTAAATCACGTTGACTAAGAGGTTGGATCGGTAAAGAAATGAGGATTTTAGGCATTTTTAATGAGGAAGGTGAAGGGTAGGGTTTGTTGGTGTTGCGTTGGAATAAAAATTGAGGGGGAAAAGAAATATTTTATCCCGCTTGTCTTGTTGATTTTAAGCTAGCCCATATTATAGCATGTTAAGTTGTTGTATTAAGAACTAAATAACAAAAGGACAACAAGTAGTGTTCCATTGCCATACGACATTGCTATTAATTATGTATTCTGTTGTAGTGAAGGGATAGCGTGAGATGAAAATATCAAAAACGTGATAAGTCTATGAGACTTGGTTTCCATATTCAATCGTTCTCATTATTACTAATTGACCAAATTTATCAATTCAGTCTTGAAGAGACTAGGATCGGTAAGTGTCTTATTTACCAAAAACCAGTTCAAGCCTGAGATATGTGTTTATCTCTTGGAAGTGGATCTTTTTCAGATGCTAGAATCCATGTGTGGTTTCGAGATCTTGTCGATATGTGGGAATCTAATTGGGGATTCATGTTCTGTTTGAGTGTTGAAAATAATGCAACAGATGCTGAATGTAACCTCGACATCGAAAAAGGCTTAAGATAGAGTAGGCTACACAATCTATGGTTTAGCTAGCACGCGTCAATCTTTTATCAACTCCATATCTAGAGATGCTTATCGATTATTAGCCAGCAGGTGTTGATAATATTTGGTTCATGTTGTTCATGTTTATGGTCGAATGATGGGCCATTTGCATTTTTATTATGGTATATTTTATTTAGAGATATATGACGCTCGATAGGTGTTTTTTGATCCTTGTACATGGAGATTGGATTTTGGTTTGACTATAGGGATCTTCGTGGAAAATCCACAATGCAAATATTCCATATCGATTTTGATTGTACCCTCTAGTATGTTGTTGAATGTAATCAATATAACCATTCTGGCTATGTTATATATTTATATTTTCCACCATAGACATTATCTATTATATCATCTTATGTACTTTATTAGATGGTGGTTCTTTAGAGGGGATAACTGTCATTTCATTCCATGTGGTCTCAAAAGTACTGTTATATGCGAGTTATATATTTCTTGAGTTTCTCATACAAGACTTATGTCCGACGCTTGTTTTTGTTTTCCCTAAATTTCTCACATGCCCTTTGAGAAGTCTTAGAAAGGCAAGTTTTTATTGATATACTTTAGGGCTCAAGAAGAAGAGCTGGATGTTTCACTTACCAAAGTATTCTTGTTTCTGCTACATTACTATACTGTACATGTCGGCATTTGTGAGAACATGTTGTTATAATTGTCCAGGCTAATGATGGTACCTAGGTTTTGTAACTCTGAAATTCTATATCGGAGTAACCCTTTGCACTGTTCTTTTAATATTATATGTTATCATTCCATTGTTAGATTCTGATATTGTGTTCTCTTCCTTTTTGTTCTATTTCTTTTTGTATTTTACCCTAACAACTCATCTTTCCAGCACTTGTGTACTTGGTAGGTGAATACCGTGAATGTATTAGTTTCGACATTTGGAGGTTTAAAAGATAGGTCGTTATGCTTGTATCAAAGTTGATGGTTAAGCAAGAACCTTGACTTTAGTAGGGTATGACTCATTAAGAGATAGGGTAATGGAATGCCCTAGCATGACTTTAGTGTATTTTACAAATAAGAGCATATTTATATTTGTTATAAACATACACTTAAAAAGTATTATAACTATGAAAATTAAGAAAAATCTTATATAAGGTAACTTATATAAGCATGAACTGTTAAAGTATAGTTCAATTGATGTAGGGATTAATGATGTTCATTCGTTATCCTCATTAATTATTTTAGCTTTTCTTAGCCAATTTATGAGCATTGATTATTGTTTGTTGATTGTCAGCTTGTGCTCAATCAGTTTATGAACAGTTTTACCTTTTTCTGAATGGATTGGATAGATAGTAATTGTATATACATTGACATGAACACCTTGTGAATTTAGTTTCATAGTTTGGCTATAAGGCGTTCGGTGGCTGTGTTCGATTAAAAGTTTAATTTTGTAAAAGTTATTTATTTTGATCTAGGAAAGATAAGATATTTTGAAAAATAAACATTTTTGAAAAGAATTTGTATAAACATAAGTAGTGTTTATAAAAAATGATTTATAACTAAGAAGGATTTAACAGATATTTTTAGAAATTGAATCTCGGTGTCTTTGAAAAATGGTTTTTGAGATTTTGGAGAAAATTATAGTAGTATTATTTAAAAGTAAAAATTTAGAAAATTGGTTTATGAAATTGAGATCATGGTACTTGGTAACATTTTATGAAGTATTTGATACCGTTTTGAAGTGATTTTGTTCATGTCCAAAAGGCATAAATTGGATGTACCGAACTCAAATTTGACGACTTCAAAATAATCCTGGTGATGATTTCAACATCATTGGCATTCAATTTTGGGTTTCTAAGTTGGGATGCTACATGAATTCTTAGGTAAAAAATTCTGATTTGATTCCGAAAGTATGATTTGTTATACAAAAGATATACGCATCTATTATTATTTCAAAGCAATTTGAAATAAAATCCGGTGTTTAGTGCTAAAGTTTTTCTTCCGAAAAAAATTTGATATTAACTTCTTATGTTGAAAAGTTTTTTATGTATACTGTGTAGGGTGCTTGAGTGGTAGTGGCGCGGTCCAAAATAAATATTTGAACTTTTCAAGTTTTCCCTTTTTGGGTAAGCATGTTTAATAAATTATTGAAATTTGTTAAGTTATTTTATGGACACATATAGTATATGCATTAGGATTGTATGATATGTGCATAATGTTTTGGCACATTATTTGGTAGTTTTCAGTTGTTAAAGTGAAATGGGATTTTCAATAATTTTGGACAGTCGAAAACTTCATAATCTTATGTAAGTTGAAGCTAAGTGCTTTTGTGAAATCTAAAAGTTGATTTTTTGTAACTCTTGAATTCAGAAGTTGGAAAGTTAAAACAAGCTTTAAAAATAGTTTAACATATTTGTTACGTAAGACAAATTTGGTGTTTGATATATACTCTTAGAATGTAGTGGAGTATTATACGATTGTGAACTTAAGTTATAAAATATTAAATAACTTGAAGTTGTTTTTTTATAAGAATGGTTTATAAATGATTTAGTATAGAATGACATAAAATTTGAATAAATGAAAGTGATAAAAGATACTGGTGTAGTTAAGAAACCAATAGGATAATATAGGAAAGTTGCACGTAGATCATTTTATTCGCATAACTACTCTTGATCCAGTATTCGAGAACGTGATTTCGAGGTGATATACATTGGTCCGAACAAGGACTTTTCACTAGGTTCTTGATGACAAACACCTGATACAAAGTCTTGATAAGATCCTAAGGTTTTCTACAATAGTATAAGGGCATGTAAAGATAAAAAAGGGTTATAATTAAGAAAGCAGATCGAAGTCTACGATACAGAGGTCAAGTTATCCATTCTAGTTGGGATGTGAAATCTATCTAATTAAGCAAGTGATTAGATATAATATTGCGCATGGATGATCCATGAACATCAGATTGGATTTAGTATATGCATACTATGTTTTGATTGGCTTATGGGGAGTTTAAGTTACGATTCTTTGATTTATTTTGTGGTAGCATGAATTATCAACTAAGTAATAGCCCGAGGCTGTTGAGCGTAAGGTATGCTTAGTAGATTGCTTAACATCCTTATAGGACAAGTGGATTTTTGAAATTAGGCAAACCATGAGTTATATTTGCTAGTAAGTTTTAAATACTATTAAGCACTACTATGTGATTGCTTTCTCTTGTTGCTCATGTTGGAATTTTGAGGATGAAATAGTCTAAGTAGGGAAAAATGTAACGACTTGGAATTTTGAACACTTAGCATTTAAATATCTGAACTATTTAGATGTCTAAATCTTAGACTGAATGTTATTAAATTCATTTAATAATATTAACACTTTTTAAATCATAACCAATAATAGGAAACTTGTTTTTGAAAATTGTTTACAAACCTATATCCAATGAAGAAAAATTGATAATGCGGCCAATAATCAGTTTGTCGATAGATAGCCTTTTTTCAATTAAGTTATTTGAACCCTTTTGCACTTTTGTAATGATCAAATAAACACATTGGGAACTAATTAACAAACTTTAACTCATATAGCAAATATATGTAGTAGAAGTTTCTAATGGATAAGAAATATTAACATGTTAATGGTATTAAAAGAATTAACTAAAAGGAAGGTGTAAAGGAGAATTGATGGGCATGTGTGGAGGTAAGGCTTCCATGACATGAGTGGGGGTGGGAAAAAACTTAGGCAACACCATCTTGGTCCTATATAAGAAGTGGCATACCCGTGTTAATAAATCACAAATTTAAAAAGCTAAAAGCTAGCCCTTTTAATGACTTTTTCTCAAAATTTCCAAAGAATTATTTTGCAATTCAACTCCAAATCCACTCAAACTTTTCTACAAGTCTTAGGATAATATTAAAACACCTTATACCAAGTTAGGTTTGGAATAAGCAAAGCATTCCCCCTTTAAGAGATGGTCGTGAGAATTTACGGTGTTTGGAGGGGCAGAAGCAAGTATAAAGCATAAAGAAGGAAGGGAAGGTGCTTGCAAGGTAATGGTAGGAAGTGTCATTGAGATTTGTTGTCCTCGATTATGTTTCTGGCTTGGATCTAAGTGAATTATATACTATCTTTTTTGTATATAATTTGTGGTGCATATATTTATATATGTTGAGCGAATATATAAAGTCAAAGTGACATTAACTGATTAAAGCTGTAATTTTGGAACCCTCTTTCTTTTGAAAGTAAATGACAACTTTATATTGTAGTACATCACTTCTATTACCCTCCTAAACATGTGGTGTGGCCTTGATTTTATATCTAAATGGTTATTTTGATTGTGTATTGAATTAAAGTATTTTTGAAAGTGTTTGAAGCGAGAATAGTCGCTATAAATGCACTTCGATATCCCTTAAAGTTAACTTGTCTGGATGAAAGTTTTATGAACCTAATTTGGGATATTTTCATTTGGTTGGTCACTACACATATTTTTTTGTATTGGATAGTATAGAAATGGTTTGGAAAATTATAGAAATTGTGAACCAAAGTTGTAAAGTCAGAACATAAAGGTGGTTATAAATACACTCTGTAAATATAACATGTTTTAAGAATTTTCCTAAATAAATCGAAAGATATTCTTAGGGGTTTATTCCCTTTTTGGAATCATAAGTGTAATCCCTCAATAAATATTCAAGCCTTTAATCATTTGTTAAAGTGATGAAAACTAGTCACAAAGATTGTGCTTTTCAATAATGTTTTTAACAAAGAGTTTTAACAGTATTTCTAAATGCTACAGCAAGTTGCTTATGGTTTAATTGTTTAAAAATAATATTTAAATTTGGATTTTTTTCTCTACTATTGTTAGAGTTTTTTCTAACCTACTTTGGAGTATTTTAAAATTGTTTTGAAGTTCAAATATATTTTTAATAATTATATATGTATTTTCAAAGTAAAAGGTATTATAATATAAATCATGTTTTTCATCAAATTATAAATTAGTTGTTTTCAAATAATATTTTGTATAGAAATTTCTAGCCTATTTTCAAGTATTTTTATAGTATTTATTCGTATATAAGTTTGGGAAAAGGTTATCAAATAGGCTTTACCCTAAAAGCCGACAAGGTAAACTTCTCTATTTGTTACAGCTAAGATTGATGTCGAGTAAGGATATTAGCAATAATGCTTTAACCTACCGGCTTTCCTCTGGACCAAGGAATAGTTAAATTAGAATGTCAGAAACATGTTAATATCATTGTTTACTTGTTTGTCTAAAAATTAATTAACTTTATTGTATGCTAGAAACCGATGAAGTAGGCTTATCTATTTGTGAGGGCTAAGATTGATGTCAAGTATGGATATGAGCAATAGAGCTCTAATCTATCGGCTTCCCTCTTGGATGAGGAATGATTAAGTAAGGAATGTTGAAAACATGGTAATCAAATTGTTTACTTACTCGTTTACGAAAGTCACTAATATTATACTTAGCACTAACTGCCAACGAGGTAGATTTATCTATTTATGAGATTCGAGAATGAAGTGTCTAGACAAGGATTTGATATGTAACCAATGCTCTAACTTACCTAGCTTCACTCTTGGACAAGGAATGGTTAAATTAGAATATCACAAACGAGCTAAGTATATGAACCGTGATTTCTATGAGCGGTTATCTTTAACTGGATGGTCGATTAGTCAACTTTAGAACTTAAACAATTATTAACTCAGACTTTTAAAAAGAATTTTTTTAAAGATAATACAAGTATGAAATGGTTTTGGGTTTGTCGTGACAATGTGTTAATAACATTGGTCTTTAACACTTTTTGATTGTACTTACGATATGCCTTTAAATGAATGTTTTAAAGGTAAGCATAAGTAAAAGGGTTTTGGGTTTGTGTTAACAATGTTTAAGTAATATTAGTCTTAAATATTTTTAAATGCATTTGTGAAAGTACTTAGGTCCTTAAAAGGGATATTTTGAAGGAAATTAAGAAAGGAATCTTTTGGAAAAAGATAGAAAAAGTAATGGTTTTAAGTAAGTAATCTTGTTAATAGTTTGTGAATATACTTATCTCATTCGAGATAAGTATATGAATACTTTTAGAAGTATTGAAAGAGTACAGATGAATAGTAGAAACTGATAAATAATGTTTTATTAGATAAAATAAGTTTTACTAATTAAAGTGGTTTTAATTAATAAAAGATTAATTAAACAAATAGAGGATTATAAGTCGCTTATGTGACTTAATCGTGCTTTACATGACTTGATCGTACTTTGTATGTTTACTTTTATGTGAAAATATTTAGTTGTATACTTTGCACTAAAAACCAATGAAGTAGGCTTGTCTATCTGCGAGAGTTAAGATTGAGGTTCGAGTAGGGATATGAGCAATTAAGCTTTAGCATATAGGCTTTACTCTTGACCAGGGGATAGTGTTAGATGAAAATATCAGAAATGTGATAATTATATGAGACTTAGTTTCCATATGCAATCGTTCTCATCATTATTAATTTACCAAATTCGTAGAATCAGTCATGAAGAGACTGGGATCGGTAAGTTTTTTTACTTATCGAAAACCACTTCAAGCTAAGATATATGTTCAATCTCTTTGAAGTGTATCTATTCAAGATGCTAGAATCCATGTGTGATTTCGAGATCTGTTTGAGATGTGGGAATCTAATTGGGGATTCATGTTTTGTTCAAGTGACGAAGACAAGTGTGAAAAATGTTGAAGGTGACCTCGACATCTAAAAAGGCTAAAGATACAGTAGTTTGCATAATATGGGGTTTAGCTAACCCGCATCAATGTGTTATCAACTCCATATCTAGAGATGCTTATCGATTGTTGGCAGTGGGAGTTGTTGATATCAGGATCATGTTGTTCATGTTTAGTTTCGAACGATGGGTTGTTTTTTGTTTCCTTATGTTATATTTTATCTAGAGTCATATGTTGCTCGGAAGGTGCTTTCTGATCCTTGTGCATGGAGATTGGATTTCAGCTCGACCAAAGGGATCTCTGTGGAAAATCCATTAATGCGAACTTTCCTTAACACTTCTGATTGTACCATATAATATGCTATTAAATGTAATCAATGTAACAAATTCAACTATGTTATATATTTATTTTCTTCACCTAGATATTATCTATTATACCATCTTATGTCCTTATTAGATGGTGGTTCTTTAGAACGGATAACCGTTATGGCATTTCATACGGTCTCAAAAGTACTGTTATATGCTTGTACATATTTCTTGTGTTTCTCACACCAAGCTAGTGTCTGATGCTTGGTTCCCAAATTTCTCGTGCACTCTTTCGAGCAGTCTGAGAAAGAAAGGTTTTCATTGATGCTCTTTGTAGCTCGAGAAGATGTGCTAGATGATTCAATTAGAGTAGTATTCTTATTTCCACTTTATTGGTTTATTGTACTTATCAACATTTGTGAGGACAGGTTGTTATAACCAGCCTCAGGCCGATGATAGTACTTAGGTTTTGTAATCCTGAAATTTCTATATTAGAGTAACATTTTGTGCTATTCTTTTGATATTATATGGTATCATTCTACTGCGAGATTCTATTATTTAGTACTCTTCTTTCTTGTTTTATTTATTTTTCCTTTTCTTTTTTTATTTTACCCTAACAATTCATTTTTCCAGCACTTGGGTGCATGACATGTGAATACCGTGGATGTATTAGTGTCGAGGTTCGAGGTTCAAAAAGGAGGGTCGTTACACCTTGGTCGAATCGAAACATTTAATTGACATTATGGGTAGGCAATATTTTACCATGGTTAGTGGCTCCAACAAGCTAGTCTGCATCTCCTTCTAAACAATAATTGGAGAATGAACTTGCATTATTTGCAGTTACAAAATTCCGAATATTAAAATACATCTTAATGCTTGTAAGGACTTTTGGTTTTATCTAACTACTATTACTTGGGCAGTTTGATACCAGATCATCATGGAACCATGTCAAAGCTAGATCACCAAAATTGGTGCAAGGCAATATGGGACTTATAATGTGCTCCTAAAATGTCCACAACTGCTCTATTGTCTAGGCTTAATAAGCCAAATATTAAATATTATTTCAGTAATTAGAACATCAACTTAGATCAAAGTTTTAATTTGTGTCTACTCCAGAATGAAAATAGAGACCATTTATTTTTTAACTACTGTTATATCAATTAGATCTAGAATACTATCAGGAAAAAATTAGACATACAACATATATATAGTAATGATGTCAAATGATCTTCGATCCATGCCCTACCATACAAGGCTTTAACTTATACAAATATTTGATTAATATAGCAATATCAACTCTGATATTGCACATTTGGTGTGAGCGAAACTCAAGATTATTCAATGAAATCCACATGCCTGGTTATCTGATACCTATGCTTGTAATACAAGGCTGTAGAGACTTAATTGTGCAAATCAATTTAAGACCAGAAGAAATCAGTGGCACGGAGCTTATCTTTGTAGAATTTAGTATTTGATTGACACCAAGCCTATAATAGGGTGGATGATCCTAGCTCGCATTCTTTTCTTTATCCTCCATAATAGTGAATGGCATTGTTTATGGCTCCTAGTTGTTTGATTTGTTGGTGTTGTACTTGCGGACCCCAATTGAGAGTTTTTTCGATTTAATGAACTAGTTTGGTGAATGCAAGCTGCTATGAAATCTGTTAGGCATGCGGTCCCTTTTGTTATTTTATTCTTTTCATGTTTTTTGTTTTGGCATTGTTATACTAGATATAATTTCTCATAGTGGTGGTTTTGAGAGATTTATATACTTTTATTTCACCTTTACCTATTTGAGATATTGTATCTTTTTTCTTCTGGTTTTTTCTTTATTGTAAGTCAATGTATGGAAATAATATGTATTCTTTTTCGTCATAAGGTACCCATTTAGATTAGAAGGTTGCAAGGTTCTGATGATGCATATTATAAAAGTAAATGAATTTTTATACAATAAAGTACCTTTTTTCAAAAAAATACTAATTAGTTTATAGCAATTATAATTTAATTAAACTAGATGGCAGCGAGCATTCAATATTTCAGTTATGCAACTCTTAAGTATAAATTCGATCAACGATCAGTGTCAAATAATTTAAATATTAACATTCATATATCACCATAGTTAGTGGTATAACATTATGACCAAATTTAACGCTTACACAGCTTGGTAAAATCTAATTTAATTATTTTAAGTGGTATCTGGTAGTGATAATTGTTTACACCAATTCACATAATCAAATTATGTCACAATATGACTTGTTAAATTTGATAATGGTTCCAAACACAAAGTCTTTTTTTCGATAATAAAAATTATTATTAACCAAATTGCTTTGGACAGTGATTTTGATTTTGATTTGACTATAGTTGACCCTGATACTAGCCCCATATAACTAACGAGATGAGCTCTATATTGAATAGTGTTTCACTTCCAATGCTTCAACTCAGACCTAACTATAGTTGTTCGGTGGATGTCGTATCACAATTTAACTATAACCAAAGTGGAAAGTCCACACAATGCTCAACGGCATTCTCAAGTCGATAAAATTGTGTAATATTATCACTTCTATATTCTCCGTTCGACAGTAGTTATATTAACCAATAGAAAAGTATCGAGTGAGTAATTTCACAATTATCCAATAAATATCAGTCCATAATCCCTTGGTATCGCCAACAACCATGAGCAACACACTGCCCAACATTTGAAGAGCGTTACGTACTCTAGTCTCAACCGATGAATCAATATTCGACCTCGATAAACCTTGGCTGTGAACACTTAAAATGATATATTTTATTGATCATTATGATAAAATTTTCATTATTACTATACTTAGTAGGATCTCACGAATTCACTAAATCACACCCACCAACTCATTCTTTCACGACTTCCAAATGTTATGTACTTCATTTTTTAGAGTGTGATTGACAATAAAGGGAAACATCGTTGGATCTCTCAGGATAAAATTAGTTGACCAAAGAACGATGGAGGTTTGTATATTGGATCATTTTGTAATTTATGCAAAGCATACTCCCGAAAATTATATGTTAAATTTTTTGCATATGATTCATTCTACGCCAACTTCCTCTCTAGTAAATGAAGACTAATTATTACCCAAAGCTTGCCAAGCTCTCCTACTTATTCAAGTGAAACATGAAAAATGGACTCAAAAAGTCAAATCAACCTTTGATGAAATCATTTGTTCTCAACATGATAATCGATGGCTAGATGGAAATTTTAAACTTAAAAGACACATTCAAATGCTTTCATTATCAACATTTTTCAAGAGAAACATAATCTACAATTTCGTTTCTCAACTATTTGGAATAAACACATTCCACTAAAAATTTGTGTTTTATGTGGAGATTATTCAATGACGGCCTCTCATTTGACAACTACATCCAAAAATTAAACATTGCCCTTGCATCAAAACGCAGATACTAAAGGGATAATATTAAATCTAGACAGCATCATTTTGGACCTGATGATTGGGGTAAATTTATTTGGGCTCACTTCATGTTCATATGCATTTATGGTGCTCAAATACTCTTTTCCCAATTCCACTCTCCGTGTCTAATTAAATCTAGGACACGCATCATATACCTCAATATATTAGTAGGTCCCTCCATGCTATTAAAGTAAGCAGATCATATCAAAATTGACAGCTGTAATGAATTTGACACAGAGGGACAAGAAAAATGGAAGCAGAGGAATTGAACACTATTTTATATGGACTACCCATCTCCACTTATGGTGGTCTCACTGAGGGTGAAAACTCTTCCACATATTTTATCTAGCATTTAACACATATAATATAGCCTTTTCTTTTCCTTTTCTTCTTTGTTTTATTTTCTTTACTTCTGGGACGTTTTTTCTGGCTGTTTTTTCCTATCATTTTTTTAAATTTCCTTCTAAAAGCTTAAACTGTTTTATACTGTTAAACCGTTTTTTATAATATTCTGTAATTTAGTTTGACTAAAAATTCAAATATGATTTGTGGATAGACACGTTATAGCCGAGAAGGAACTTTTTTTTCCCAACCTTGTCATAAAAATAAAATAAATAAATAAATGATTAGCAAGCTCCAATTACAAATTAATTTGAAGATTTTGAAGCTTATAAAGAGAGAGAAAAAAGTCGTTTAGCATTTTTGCTCCCCACCATTTTTGCTCCCTGTTAAATCAACTAATTCACCGACAAAATGATTACTGAGTTGTGATGTGAAACAAGTTACAAATGATGATGATGATGATTGGCTTGAATATTACATTTAGTTTCCAGTATGTTTTATCTGTTAATAATAAGAAAATAAAAATAAATAAACGAAACAAAGGATGGAAGGAAGAAAGAAATCCTATTGGTATATTGTACAATCTTCAGTTCAGCAGTTGCCTACAAACTACATATCTTGTACATCACAAAAAAATACTTGTTAACCAGAACATGCATTTTACACTCACACAAGTCACTGCAGCTTATTAGAAGAAAGACAAACCCCAAGCAAAAGAAATTACTTCTTCCCCTTCTTCTTCTCCAAAAAGAAGAAGAAAAACAATGAAACAATGGAAAACGCAGAGAAGATGCCTGCAGCAATGTCAAGAGAAGCATGCCTTCCCGTAATACTAGTTATCAAAAACAAGTTGGTCGTTTTCTGCATATTAGTAGTCTGTCCATAACCAACCTCATTCTCACCAGAATCAAGAATGTATGCCCTCACAAAATATGTAGCACTTGGTACATCTTTCTTCACCATGTATTCATATGTTGTTTTGGACTTTGCAGAGAAGGCCTTTGTTGTGATTTCAAATTGACAAGTCTTGTCCTTTTTAAGATCATCAACTGTCTTTCTCCATCCTCGGTCTTTCTGGCTGACTGGTGCATAGCACAGATATAATTTAACATTTTTGAAATTGGCATCACCACTGTTTCCAATGGTTTGGTTCCACTCCCATGAAACTGTGAACTTATCTTCTCCTGCCTTCAAATCTACAAGTCAAAATTGATAATAACATCTTTAGTTTTGATTTTTAAACATGCCCAGGTTGGACTGGACTATAGATCTAAGCAGCTTCCTACTATACAGAAAACTTCTAAATAGCATTTACACAAAACATTATCAACGATTTTGATGGCTTGTGCATAAATAATGTACAAGAAACATGCAATATAAGAGACTGTACTTTCTCCATCTAAAGGTGAGGTTGTAACTATGAGATTTCTTTTGAGTTTGTTGAATTCAACTCCATCTACTACAACAGCTACGAATGCTACGAGAAGGATAAGAGATGATAAGAAACGAACTGCCATATCTTCCTTGTTTTCTTCGTTAAGAACCAAGTTTTATATGTCTTTATTTAATTTCTTTTTGAGCTTGATATGTTCTGAGAGATAGTTAACTATATTTATACACAGTTTTCAAGGCCAACCTATAACCATGATGAAAAGCCAATTAGTCTAAAAATAAATTAACTTCTATTATATGATCAAGGATTACCGTATAGCCGTTCAAGATAAACTATTAATCAGTGAAGAATTGTAGGCGAGATAATTAAGTAATGTAAAAACAATAATCAAATGATCTGTATTATTTATTATTATTACGATTATTTTTGTAGAAAAAAAAAGGTAATAAAAGAAGAGGTGGACCCTTTGATCATCTTAAGTACTATAATAAGAGGTTTAGAAGCTAAAAAACTGAGGAATTGATAGTTGGATATGTGTCTCCACGAGATGTACAAGGGGCAAGAGAGAATTTGGTTGACTTGCAATGGAGATTTGATGAGTTGTTATATTAACATCCGATATTAGAGGTAATTGATAATATTTGTAAAGTAGTGATTGACTTTTGTGAAATAATTCATTATAGGGCTAACTATCTGTCCTATTCTAATTGTGGGAGTTGAGGAATAAGACACGGCCAATGATAAGTAATCTGTCAGAGTATATCAGTCTAAGCATCAATTATCTGAAATGTTTAAGGGAATTAAAGTTAAGTATCCTGATATTATAATTTTAAGATAATTAAACGTTTGTTTGAATCGACTTAAATAGACTACTTTTTTGCTTTTTGAAAATAATATGAATTGGTTTTGATTAAAAAAACAAAAAATAGTTTATTTAAGTCGATCCAAATGGATCCTAGAATGAAACTAAAAATAGATGGTAATATTCAAAAATGAAGACTGCCAAAAACTGGACAACCTACAATAATTTACTTGGCTGTTTTTGCGAAGTTGCAGTATTAAATCCACAAACAGAACTATTAACTATTAACAATGGACGTGTATTCCATGATAGTTGTATGACAAGGCATAAGCTACACAAACTTAAGGGTACTAAGATTGATAGCTTATAACATGGTGATGAGATAATTAGCTAGACTATGTTATAATAGTGAGCAATGGACATAACTAGTTAAATATGCTGTCTCTGCTTTCACGCATCAGCAATAATTGGTTATTATAATAGGGTAAATTATCAATGAGATAGGACCAGCAAGATCAACATCAAACTAAGTCTTCCCTCAATGACAACCTCCAGATGTTTGTGGCTGTAGTATAGGTGCCAATTGCAACAATCCATTAATTATAGAGCGTTTTGGAGCAAAAAATACTATATTGCAAAATATGCAGTAATATAAATAAAGTAATATATATCTATCTACAAAGATCCAGATATACATATACACATACATGTATATCTGGATATACATATACACATACATGTATCGGCAACATTATAGATTTATTTAATTAGGCAAAGCTACTTATCTTCTTCCCATTGTCAAAATATGAAATATATATCCAGCCATACATGATTCCCGATTTTGTTTACAATATGCCAAAATGAACAAATAGAGAAAGAGCTACAATTTCTTCATAACCTGAAATAGGTGTACAAGCCATAAGTTTGCATATTAGTATATGTACATATAAGTTTCCAGAAACTAAACAAACAAATACATTAATAGGCAGACCACAAAGGCAGTAAAAATTAATCAATTGGTGATTTTTGTAACTTTTGTTCTAGAAGTATGATTCATACTTCATAGCACATATATACTTTGCCATTTGTTTCACAGTTTTTCACACGTGGGTCATTTTTGGGTTATTAATTTTGTTTTGTTTCAATAGTATTAGTACTCCTGTGCAACCATTGGAACCAACGAAGATACCATTTTTTATATTCAGTTTAGAACTGTGCGAGGAGGCCGGAAAGAAAGAGGCAAGAAAAAGGCTAGGAAAGTTGGGCTAGAGGCATCAGAAAAAAAAAAAAAAAAGGAATTCAGAGGATCCCAATATTTTTTCTCTTGCAAATTGCTTGAATTTCTTTGGACTTTCTTGCTTTTTACTTCAGTTTATTACTTATAAAACGTTTAAATATGTTAAAGTAGAAAAAGAGAGAGAATTATAATTTTAGAGGAGAATAGACAATTTTTTTTTATAACTTGCTTTTTGTCTTGTCTACAACTTGCTTTCAACACAACAAAATGACCACATATATATAGTGGTTTACAACCCTTACAAACGGACATAACCTTTTTGAACAGACACCCTTTCACTTCAATAGACATGACTTTTACTTAATAGACACGACTCTTCATTTCAATAGACACGACTTTTCAGTGAACGGACACGACTCTTCACTGAATAGATATGACTTTTCATTCGAATAGACATGACTCTTCATTCGAATAGACATGACTTTTCACATCAGCAGACACGACTCTTAATTTTGGTTTACACCAACAATGCCTCGCCTAAACCAAAATTCCTTCGAACACCTAATGCAGCAACAATTCTTGAGAAAGTAGTCCCTCCAAGCGGCTTTGTGAAGATATCAGCAATTTGTTCTTCACTTCGACAATACTCAAGACTCACTTCTTCTTCACGAACGAGTTCTCGTAGGAAATGGAAACGTAGACGAATATGTTTTGTTCTTCCATGCAAAATAGGATCCTTTGAGACAGAGATAGTAGAACTATTGTCGCAATAAATGATCGTAGGATCTTTTTACTTGAAGCTTAGATTTTCAAGAATTCCTCTTAGCCACAAAGTTTGACATCCTGCTAGAGATGCTGCGATGTACTCCGCTTCGGTGGTAGAAAGTGCCACAACTGGTTGTTTTTTTGAACACCAAGAAATAATTCCACTTCCAAGGTTAAATGCATAACCTGAAGTACTCCTTGAATCATCGATACTTCCACCTAGATCGCTGTCCGTATATCCAACAAGCTTCACAGGCACATGAGCTTCATAGAAAATGCCATAGTCAATAGTTCCTTTAACGCATCGTAAAATTCTTTTTGCAGCTTCCCAATGGTTTGAGAAAGGCTTCTCCATGAATCTGCTAATCAAGCTTACTGCGTACATGATGTCGGGTCTTGTAGCAGTGAGATACATCAAATTTCCAACTAGGCTTCGAAAAATAGTTGGATCCACAAACTTTCCTTCACCATTTTTGCACAATTTCGAACCTGCAACACAAGGAGTTGAAACTGGATTTGCATTCATCATATTGAACTTCTCCAATACTTGAGCAGCATATTTTTCTTGCGAGATAAAAATCCCACATTTTGATTGCTGAACACCTATCCCTAGAAAATGATGTAATTCTCCCAAATCCGTCATCTCGAACTCCTTCATCATTGAATTTTTGAATTCAGATAACATCTTCATATTATCTCCAGTAAAAATCAGATCATCCACGTATAAACTCACGATCATGAAACCTCCTTTTGAATGCTTCTTCATGTAAAGAGTGTGTTCAAAAGGACACCTTTCAAAACCATTCTTTAAGAAGAAATTGTTGATACGATCATACCATGCACGGGGGGATTGCTTCAGCCCGTATAAAGCTTTCCGCAGCTTATACACCTTTTCCTCTTCGCCCCTCTTCACAAAACCAGGAGGTTGTTGAAGATAAATTTCATCTTGAAGAAAACCATTCAAGAAAGCTGATTTCACATCCATATGCAGCAGCTTCCAGCCATTTTGGGCAGCAAGAGAAATCAATAATCGAATTGTATCAAGTCGAGAGACAGGAGCGAATACCTCATTGAAATCTTCCCCTTCCTTTTGCTTATACCCCTTCGCAACCAACGTGCTTTGTACTTGTTGATGGAGTCATCAAGATTTGTTTTGGTTTTGAACACCCATTTTACACCAATGGCTGATTTGTGTGAAGGCAATGTGGTAAGCTCCCACGTACCATTTTTCTCAATAGACTTGATTTCATCCTTCATTGCATTCACCCATTTTTCTTCCTTTGATGCTTCTTCATAAGTGATTGGATCTTCTCCCGCAAAAAATGCAAAATATACATGATCCATAGTGTCAACTTCTTCGGTTGTATCATAGATTTCTCTCAAGGATCGCGTCCTTCTTTCCGCCGTTGGTGGTGAATTTTGCTCCTGCTCAACCCCATTATTTTTAGGCTGTTGTTCTTCAATACCAAGATCAGCATCAACACCTTATTCCAAAGAAGTTTCCTCTTCAAGATTTAGAGTTTGCCATCCAGGTAATTCTGCAAAATCTGAAAAATTATAACAACCATTTTCATCAAAGCGAACATCTCTGCTGATAATCATCTTCTTCGTCTTCGGATTGTAAAGCTTGTAAGCTTTAGTCCTTTGACTATAACCAATGAAAATGCCTTTTTCAGATTTGTCGTCGAGCTTCGATCTTAAAGCATCAGGAATATGAGAATATGCAAGACAACCAAAAGTTTTTAAATGTGCAACATTTGGTTTCTTGCCATACCAGACTTCATTTGGAGTGGAATCCTTTAAGCTCTTCGTTGGTGATCGATTGATTAAGTAAACGGCACAAGAGACCGCTTCAGCCCAAAAACATGCAGGCAAGTTCTTATTCTTCAACATGCATCTGACCATATTCATTATTGTTCGATTTTTGCGCTCTGCGACTCCGTTTTGTTGAGGTGAGTACCTAGCAGTTAACTCATGGCGGATTCCATGATTTTGGCAGAATTCTTCAAACTGAGAGGACATGTATTCTCCTCCACGGTCACTCCTTAGATTTTTTATTTGATGACCGGAATGTTTTTCAACTTGAAATTTGAACTCTTTGAAGCAAGAGAAGGCATCTGATTTTTCTTTGACACAATAAACCCAAATTTTTCTTGTGTAATCGTCAACAAATAACAAGAAATATCTGCTGCCTCCAAGCGATGTCACTTGCATTGGTCCACAGAGGTCGGTGTGAACAAGCTCCAGAGGTGATTGAGAAATCCACTTCGATTTGGATGGGAAAGATTCACGATGTTGTTTTCCCAATTGGCATTCCTCACATGCTTCGTTTATCACTTCAAGTTTAGGCAGCCCTCGGACTATTTCTTTGGTAGACATTTCCTTCAAACTCCGGAAGTTTAAATGGCCAAACCTCTCATGCCATAACTTGGAAACTTCATCATTAGAAGTAGCAATCATGCACGTACTGCTTACGATGTCAAGTTTGATCGGAAATAATTTGTTGGATCCCATCACAATATTTGCCACTTGTTGGTCGTTCTTCTTCATGCTACATTGATCTCCAACGAATCGAAAATCAAATCCTTTCTTCAGCAAGTGACCGACGCTAAGAAGATTGCTACGTATGCCTGGTACATAAAGAACCTCCGACATTTTTTCAACTTTTCCAGCCTTGGTTTTGAAAGAAATTTCGCCAACACCTTCAATTTTATATGATTTTGCATCTCCAATAGTAACCTGACCATCATCAGCTTCCACAAGACTTGAAAATAGATTTTTATTTCCAGTCATATGCCTACTTGCACCACTATCCAAGTACCATACGTTTTCAACATTTCCATCCGAAGCGATCGACAAAGATTCAGATTTTTCTGCTTCATTATGCATAAAACCAGCAACTGGCTTCTTTTCAGGATGTTTCTCCCAATAATCATTTGCTTTATGACCCGGCTTGTGACAGAAATTGCATTCAAAATATGGTTTTTTGCCTTTGTATTTGCCTCGCGCCTTGTTACTTTGGAATGATCGTTTCTCCTCCTTTGATTCTTCAAATTTTTCACTATTCCTGCTGTTACTTTTGCCATGGGATGGGCCTTGAACTTTTATGGATGTGAATTGAGATTTTAAGGCTTGATCTTGAGAAGAATTTGTTTGTTTACTTCTCATCAAGATTCTAGCCTCATGAGCTTCCAGCCTTCCTTGCAAGCCTTCAAGAGAAAGTGAAGCAATATCATTTGATTCCTCAATTGCAACCACAATATGATCGAACTTGATTGGTAGGCTCCGTAGAATTTTTTCAACGGCTTTTTGAGTCTCCACGACTTCTCCGTTTGAAGCCATCTGATTTATGATGGAAGTGAGACGAGTAAAATACTCTGAGATTTTCTCACTATCCTTCATTTCGAGCTTTTCAAATTCAGCTCGTAGTGACTGCAGGCGAACCTTTTTTACTTGATCTTGGCCAGAATACGTTGTATTCAATATTTTCGAAGCCTCCTGAGCATTTGCAACTTTTGAAATTCTCTCATAAACTTGAATTTCAAGTGTCTGGTAGATTTGGAAGAGAGCCTTCCGATCTTTCTGTTTTTTGCTTTTCAGAAGATCTCTTTGGGCAAATGTGAGTTGCGTTTCATCTTCCGGCGCACCAACACCTTCTTCAACAACTGTCCACAAGTCTTGAGATTCAAGACAGAGCCTCATTAGATTGCTCCAATAATCAAACTTTTCACCATTGAATCGAGGAACAAGGGAGACAAGGTTGTTTGACATTTTTCAACCAAGCTCTGATACCAATTTGTTAAAGTAGAAAAAGAGAGAGAATTATAATTTTAGAGGAGAATAGACAATTTTTTTTTATAACTTGCTTTTTGTCTTGTCTACAACTTGCTTTCAACACAACAAAATGACCACATATATATAGTGGTTTACAACCCTTACAAACGGACATAACCTTTTTGAACAGACACCCTTTCACTTCAATAGACATGACTTTTACTTAATAGACACGACTCTTCATTTCAATAGACACGACTTTTCAGTGAACGGACACGACTCTTCACTGAATAGATATGACTTTTCATTCGAATAGACATGACTCTTCATTCGAATAGACATGACTTTTCACATCAGCAGACACGACTCTTAATTTTGGTTTACACCAACAAAATATATTTCTATAATTCTCGGATGTTATAAGTAAATGGTATGTTAGATTTTCTGATTACTTTCAGTTTTCATTGATAAGAAATAATATAAAGTATACAATTTTCGCTGCTTTTCTTTTAATAAAAGAATTAGAAATTTGTATAATTTTCAGTTTATTAAAGTTTTGGTTTCAATTCTTGTTGTCTTAAATGATGAAAATTTGGACAATTTTTATTTTGGGAAAGAACATCTGAAAAAGCTCAAGTAAAACCTTTTTAACAAAATCAGAACATATTTCTGGAACGAATTACTTGAAGATATTTGATTAATAAAAGAATTACTTTCAAGAAAATCAAACTTTTATCCTAAAAATAAATGTTTTTACTTTTTTTTTTGGAAATTTTAGTTTAATTCATTCAAAAAAATCATTTGTTTAACAATAATGATGTTAATTTTACCATTATTTTGTTATCAAATTAAGTATGTAAATATTGTATGAGGTATTCTTACAGAAAATAAGTAAATAATTTTGGGAGATTTAAGATGCATGTTAAAACAGAATCTTTGTTGTCCTATAATTTTTTACTTTTCAGGAATTCCATTTTGTTTAGGCAATAACAAATTTTAATATGCTACTATAACTGAGTATTCTTATTGGTTTGTGCCATTTGCTCTTCTTATTCCTTTATTTTATGCGATGTGTCAGAGCCCAAATATTTATATTTGTACCATTTTTTAACCGGCTTAGTCTGAAACAACTACCATTGGTCCTTTTAATGCCTGCATAAACTCTATTTTCAAACCGCTAATTATTATGATGCCCTATACATCCTAAGAATCTCATGTTGTTTTTCCCATCCCATCTTCTTCTAGACTACATAGTAAAAAGAAAACCACACTTTTT
The DNA here is from genome assembly GCA_030765085.1 of Allium cepa. Classification (NCBI taxonomy): domain Eukaryota; kingdom Viridiplantae; phylum Streptophyta; class Magnoliopsida; order Asparagales; family Amaryllidaceae; genus Allium; species Allium cepa. The sequence goes on along the minus strand of CM060931.1, from coordinate 746,167,252 downwards.
TCCCTTCACATCTGATACGTAATGGTGTGTTCATGTTACACCTTTTGGTCTAAATTCATAATTGATTGTCATACATATTTAGATCTTATGAAATACCTTAACTAATGTTTTTTATAATGATGATTGTTATTCTTCTGTAAATTTTTATCCATTAGTTGTCTTTTACGCTAAACAAGGGGAAGTTGAAAGTTAATAGAAGATTTATGTTAACAAGAAATCTTGTCACATTTCAAAACAAAATTAGAATTGTGAATGACCTTTTCGAAACCACCTTTCGATTCGGTTGAAATAATCTAAGACCCGTTCAAAACCACCTTTCGAATCGATTGAAATAATCTAAGACGCCTTCAAAACCACCTTTAGAATCGATTGAGGTGCTCTAAAGTTATGACCTAATGGAATCTAAAATATTTAATTGAGTCCGAAGGATCCTACTTCGAAAGTTACCGCTTTGACATACATTGATACATGTACTCCATTGTCGAAATCATATATAAGAAGTAAATTAGAATCTATTTATTCGAAAGTACCATGTATTTGCTTTATTGATAATAGTCATGAATACATGGGTTTAAGTATTACAAGAAAGTGAAATTCCTAATTTGATTTAGAAATTAGAGCTTACAAACTCGAGGGAAGAACAAATATAGAATAAATGAATTCAGATTTCCAAAACAATACCCATTGGGTCTTATTTATAAGCCTATGTTGGATTCTTTCGCATCAGTCCTTTCGACTTAGTCGAAATGGTGCCTTGATGACCTTCCACCATTGTTGAATTCAGTGGCCCCTTTAACATTGCTTTCGAATGGGAACTGCGTGCTTTCGACTCCATTGGAAGGTAAAGGGGCGATCCTTATCTTATTATTGAAGTGTTGAATAAGCATGAAAGGATGCTCAAATGTGTTTGAAAGGTACACATCCAATGATTGCAAAGGTGATGATGGTTTCTTTGTTCAAGCTTTCGACACACTTAAATCTTCCTTCCATCATTGAGTATTGAATCGGTTTGCACTCCATTTATATGCATTTTTGGTGGCTTTCGACATTGTCGAAAGGGTATTTCCTAGTTTTCGAATGGGTTGTAGCATAGTAGAAGGCTTCCTAGACTTCTTCGTTATGATTAAGATCTGATGCCAACATGATATGTTGCTACTTAAATGACTGAGGAAGGGCATTTTGATGGTTTCAAAAGGATTTAATGGTGGTGGATGAATCATTACGATAGGTCAATTGTAATGGAGAAGGCTTCTTGGTGGATAGAAGACGGTTGTGGAAGGTTGCATTCGAAAGTAATCCCCTTAATTAATGTGGAATCTTTCTTCTGATGCCTTCAAAAGGCATTTTTAACACATGTGGAACTCCTTTATGCAAACGGAATAGACTGTTTCAGAAGGGATCAACTGAAATGGAAGGGTAGCCTTGTCCCCTTTCGACCTCTTCGGAAACCCATAGTTTATACATTTTCATAAGCATCCCTCGTCTCTTTTGAAATGTCATGCTATTGCCTTGTTCTTTAAGAAACCTTCTTTTGCATTCTTTTAGACTTGAGCAAGATTGAAATGATTTTTGATGATAACAATTGCCCCCCAACGAAGGATGATCTTGACTTTTCAAGTCAACTATTATGACACCCATCATTATTTTGGCACAAGATTTCCCACCTTTTGGTATTCCTAAATGAATCTTGGTCGTTTATTTAAATCTGAACGAATGGTTTAACCTTACATTTTCTTTATTTATATATATAACGTTTCTTACTCCTTTCCTTTCTATTTGCCTGCAATGAAAAATCTTAGAGCAAGAATCAGAAACTTCAATCTCTCATTAAATTCATAATTTCAGAAGACATAAGTTCAAGTCTAAACTGAGTATCCATTGTTCTATATTAAAAATCGATTTTTCATGTTCAATTTTGATTTCAAATTTTTAGGGTTTAATTTCTTGTTACTGTTTTAAATTTTGAAATTGATTCAAGTTTGTCGTTCTTGTAAGATGATTTTAAATTCATTTTTATGCTGATTTTGACAAATCTATGGTACCATTAGAGTTCAAACTTGAATTTGGCAAATTTTGGGGCTATTTACTACCGTGGTATGTAGATTCAAACTTGACACCTATTGCCTTCAATTTTAGTTTACCTTGGAGAGTATTAAAAGTTAAAAACTAACGTCACTTATTATTAATTAAATTAAGAATAATACACTTTTTGTTATCGTCGAAACCCTTAATGGACCTTTCAACTTAATCAAAACCCCAAAATTTAGATAATCATATCTGTTTGTTATTATTTTAATTTAGTCTTGACGCCTTAAAATTCTGTCATGCCCTTTTAACTCATTCAAACCCCATAATAGTTAATTGGAACGTAGCTATCATCACTTTTCCAACATAAATATTGTCGAAACGTCTCAATGTCCTTTTGTTTGTCTTAATGCCACTTTGTTTTGAGTCTTTCGATTTAATTTTGGTATGGTGTTTTGACAATGTACATTTTCGAATTGACGTCGCATGGATAGCTGCATCTTTAATAATAGAGTAAAACATATGGGTTTCGACGTTGTCAAAGGGTATGGTAGGTGCATATATGCCATAAAATGGGTGACTTTAAATTGGTTTCGACACTATCGAAAGCTTACCGACTCATATATTTTTAATTAACTTGAACACCTACCGAAGGCATGGAACCAAATACTATGGCTGGTATTTGAGCCATTGTAATAGGTTTCCGACACCTTTGGAAGGAGTTAGTCGTGGAATAAATCATAACTTTGTTGAAATTAAATCACCTAGCAGAATCATGGGCATTAAAAGAACTTCTAAGAGATCTGAAAAGGATATAGTCTCGGAATATAATCTTCTCCAAAGAAGGTTGAAGAGGTTTCAAGGCATTCTCTTATAACTTCTTAAGATGAAGTTGGTGCGATCCTGAATGACTTTGGGATTACATGAGTTGAAGTTAATCCTCTGGAGATAATGACACCATTCAAAATCCTCTTGAGGGATATTTTGCTTTCACCGCCATCCATATTTTGCATGGGGGGTCTATTCCATTTTCAGAGTTCTTACTGAGATTTCTAAGTCATCTTGGCATAGCTTCTATCCAATTATCACCCATCGTATATACATACCTCATCTCCTTGGAGCTCATTGCCTTAAAGTTGGGAATTCCTTCTCTAAGTGCTGAAGTTCTTAACTACTTAGTACGCTCGTCAAACTTAACAATTTGAATAGCCAGATTTTTCGGAATAACCCTCTCAAAAAGTTAGTTTCGGAGGCAACAAACAAGTTTAAGGATTAAGAAACACAATTCTTCTATGTCAAATTCTTTCCAAGTATTAATGGAGTCTTCTCTTCTCCTTGTAGGTAGACCATTACCATTATTTCTATTAACTTGTTTTCCTTTGCTGAATAATGTTTTCTTATTAGGCCCTGCTCTTGAGGATCTCGATGACGAAGGCAAAAGAATTGTAAAGATGTTGGCTGCTGCCTCAAACTGCATTGGGAATAGGCTTACATTACTGACTCCTAACGACCTTCAGAAACATTCCCTTCTACTAGAAGGCCATAGGATTCTTGGACAACCCCCTCTTGTCCAACATACTTCAAAAAGAAGACGTTTTCTAGATTTAGGTGACCCTAATAATTTTTCACCTTTGTCTCGATCAATTCGGTAAACTTAAGTGTATTGTCTATAGCTTGCCTTCGTGTTATTCTTTAGATTGTTTTTGCTAATCTATACCTTTTGGTTTTAATAGCTGCTCCTATGACTGAATTAACTACAAGGGTCCACTCCCTCCATCTTTAGAATATGAGCTCTAGCTCTGACCTAAGCATTGATAGGTTAAGAATGATAGCTAAAGGAAAATTAAGTGGAGTGACTGCTGTGGACTCTGCTCCTAAGAAGGCCAAAATTACCGATGTTCAGTCTCCTCTCCTGCTAAAAGAAGGTGAATTTTTTTGGTGCGGACAAAGCATTAGAGCATCCCACTCTTGATCTCACTTCTTCTATGGAAAATTTACCTTTTGCAACTGCTGATTAAACAAGAATGATTCCTTTGAAGGATGACTTTATGTCTCATATAGTTGTATCTGATTCTCCAAGTTTTATCGAGCAAATGCAGAAGGATAATTTTAACATAATTAGTTAACTTAAAGCATCATTGGTTAAAATAGTTAATTAAATTTAAATAACCATTAATTAAAATGATTAATAAATTTAAAATATCATTAATCGATATGATCAATGGATTTTAAACTCTTATTTAGTAAAACATGGGCTCAAGTTCAATACATACACGATAGGGTTTTGGGGATGAAATTCAATACATGACGGTATAATGAAAATCACTATAACGACACTCAAACAATTTAAATGGAATATAAGGATTTATTTCAATTAGATATCAATATAACAACATAAGGATGTACATAAATAACGATTGGCGAGAAACCCCTAAGGGTCTCTCTATAAATTCTCCCTGCAAAACAATGGTTACGGATAATATATATAATCATATGGGTTCATAACAATCAAGTTAATATATCATCCATTTTTCAAACGAAAACCCGAACAAACAATCAACCAAACAGTTTAACTAACATCCAAGCAATCAATAATAGTTTATATCATCATAGATATGATATAGTAAATTTGAATATGAGTTAAACTCATTTGATTCCAATTTTCGCCGTAGCGTTCCCTTTTGAAAAAAACCAATCGCACGTTCGATTTTAGCATAAATTTTAACTTGCTCCAAATTTGACCAAACCAACTCCATTATGAAGATCTCGATGAAACCACTCCAATGCAAAAAAAATGCATTTGAATCCGACCTTGTATGCAAAAGTAATTCGATTAACAAGTTCTCAATTAAATTAAATTAATTAATGACTAATTTACTAATAATGACAACATTACCCTTAAACTAATCTTCTTCCCCATCTCTACAAAATCATGCACATGTATCACCACCCACCATTTTTCATGCACGTTCAAGCCATGATACAAAGCTATGCTTTGCTAAACAACAAATCGACTTCGCTGATGCATCCTTTAAAAAATCTCCACGCTCCCGGCCTATCATCATCACTTGCGAGCTCCCTGAACAAAACATGACCTAATGGGTCCTCTTGCATTCGTACAAGTGATGTGACCGCCAAGCCTTTGCCGCCTCGCCAAAATACTACCCTAGGTGCTATTTGACACTCTTAATCTAATTTTACCATTCATTTCCCCTATCATCGTCTATAGCTCCCGAATTTCTTAACCCTAGCTCGGCCATGACAAAGCAAACTCCTCTAACTTCCATCGCATGCTACAATACAGGTATAGGATGGAAGCTAATCTACTAACAAGCATATCGAATCGAGATTCAAGATTTTTAGTGAAGTATACAATTTTATTTTGATTTTCATAGTTTGCAAACTTTCTAATTTTGAGCTTACATGCCATATTTGTAAGGAAAAGGAAGTAAGGCCATCACATAAGGGTATGGGTTGGGTGAAGAAGGTATGGCCTTGAATTGATTTGGTATAGGCTTGAATTGATGTCAATATATTTTTTATTCGATAATATCTAACACCGTTCGTGCCCGAAAGTTTCGAACTCCTATCGACGCATGCCGACTGGAGTTCTACACTAAATACCCCTATTCTGAACTCTATTGAACTAGTTTCGAGACCTAATTGCAAAGTATACGGAAGTTAGCTTTTTAAATCAAATTATATTTAAAATTAATCGCTATGTGTTTCGAGCTCGCACGACCAAACGGTATGTTGATCATTACGAAACTCGACGGTATACAAAAGCTTATTGTTCATGATCTAATGGCACTAGTTTCGTTATAATCCGAGATAGTGCCCCGAGATTAAAATTTCACATATTTAAATATCATTGTTAATTTATGATCCAATTATCGATATTTATCCAATCTATTTATTATTGTAAATAAACTCACAAATTAAATTCATCAATATTATTTACTAATTAAAAGGAGTTAAATAAAATTTTAAATCCATTTGATTAACATTAAATTCACAGTTCAAATATTTAAGTGATCAACATATTTGAATTCAAATTATTAAATTCCAAAATTCCTACAAGTTAAATATTTAAAATTAATTAAACATTTAAATTAAATGATCAAAATTATGAGTTTTTACATTCTCCTCTCTTAAATATACTTCGTCCACAAAATTCCCAAGGAAAAAAATGTTTCCAAACACTGAAGTTTAAAAATATTAATTAAAATGAGTTATTAAACTTATTAAATAAAAAAAATATCCAAGAATTTTTTTTGGCAGCGTCTTCTTTGTACGGCTCGATCGGAACAACTACAAATTTCCACTACAGGCTCAAAAACAGCCAAAGAAAACAAAAGCCAAGTGGTTACCCATAACCGAGGCATAAAATCATCAACCACATTAATTCTAAATCTATCGCATACTATTTTACGTTCGTTTTATATTTTTGGTAAGTATTTTGTTATCTTGATGCAAATGTAGGTATGCAAGAAATCAAATGGAAATCTCTTACTTGTGCTTACAAAATCCAAAAGAGAATCCGACTGACAAAAGCAATATGATGTAACTCTACATGCGAAAACTAACCTGATATATTACATGTAATCATAGTATGAAATAAAGCTACATGCATTCAACAACAATACACGATCATATGCAACAAAATACAGAGAATATTCTATAGATAAATGCAATGCATCTAATCAATTCAAAATTGGAACTAAATGAACGAGTTTATAAATTCAAAAATTTATTTTCAAATTTCTCAAATAGGAATTAAATCAATAATAAAAATCAAAATTCAAAATGACATGGAAGGGACTCCTTCTAATAAAGTACGGTGAAACTCTAGAATCAAAACATCATGGATTATCCAGTGGTATTTCGGTTCCTCGAAAACAACAACTAGAGTGAATAAAGGTTATTTCTTCCCTAAAAAATTTCAAAATATCCTTTTCAAAATCATCATATTTTTCTCTAATCACAATAAGTCAAAAACCATGGTTTATAAGTTTTAACTTTATAAACTATGGTATATAAGATCAAACAATCAATTAATCAAATTCAATCAAATCAAATCAATCAAATTCCATAAAGAAATAAACTAATACTATTAGTAAATCAAATTCCAGAAGGGAAAAAATCTAACACTTAACATTGTTTATAATGTCAAATGACTAACAAACAAAACTTATCTTAGGTTCAAAAACTTTTCGATTGTCCAAAAGTATAGATAATTATCTAAGTATACTGTTTTGCTCATCGGCCTTTGGTTATTGCCTAGAAGATCACCCAAGCTCCCTTGGACAAAATTTAAAGTCATTCTCTAAATTTATTGGTTATTAAACAATACTAACTTTTCTAAATCACTTCGATTTTCATTTAGTATTTTATTCAATATTAAAACTATGTATGAATTGTTTCATCAATTTTCACCTAGGTTTTAAATTTATTTTATAAAGATAATTATTTATAAAACATCAAAACAAAAACTTACTCAATTTTATTTACTTGTATAATATCCCTCTATATCCTAAGAGTACATACAGATACAAATTTTGTTTTACCCTTTTTTTCTTCATAAAATCTTGATGTAGATCTAATCAAATTAGGGCCCCTTAAAACCGAATCAACCCATTAACCTTTAAACTTAGGCTATTATAATGGAAAATGTTGATGGGTTGGCCCAATAACACCAAATAGTTTATACTACTTAGATGGTCTAATCAAAATCTATGGTTTTAACAAATCAATGTTTATCACCTACCTATCTAATTTAATCTATTTAAAATTAGTGTTAAATTATCCCTTCTTTTATCTAAGGGTAAAATTCATTTATCAAAACAATCTTTTACTAAAATAAATTTTTATTCTAAAACAATTCCCTTTAAGGAACTTCAAAATCAAATACCCGATTTTTAATTTCAAAAACTCATTTTCGAAAGCATATTACATATATTTTTATATGAAATAACTTCAACAATGTATTTATTAGGACTCACTTGAGCTTCGTTCATATTTGAACTCTTTTCGATCGCATAATGATAAAGAGAATAATTTACTAAGTACTCCATAATATTCGCCTAAGCAAACATCCGATCGTCACTTTGAAGATTGTTTAGATTACCATAAAATTAATCGAGATAATTTCCTCCGAATTACATTAAAGAAAATGCATTCTATTTAAAATTTCACTTCCTAAAATATTTTTACTTTTAAATACTTCCAAAATACTACAATTTCATTTCTCAAAATCTTTTTGAAATTATTTTCAAAATTTCTGGAATTTAGATTCAAAAATAGTTTACAAAACACATTTTAGAAACTAAATTTATATAAAATATCCTTTATATAAAAATCATTTCATATCATGATAATTATCTCTTATTATAATAAAATTTTCTCAAATGTTCCTCCTCTAAATGTTTTATCCTTCCATTTAGATTGTAGTACACAACTTTTTATTAAAAATTCACTTTCAGCCTAACACTATTAAAGGATGACTTTAACTTAATCCTTTCATTGAATACCTTATAATAAAACTGTGAAACTTAATTCACAAGGGATATGTTCCAAGGTTCACCAATTACCATCTATCTGACCTATACCTTACTAAGGAAAATTCTTTATGAACTGTTCAACAATAGTAAATGCTCAAACTTGGATGAGCATAACTAAAAAAATCCTAAATGATAATAATAAGATATTATCATCTCCTAATGATCAACTCATCAATATAACTATATTAATTTTTAAAATTATTCTTGTATATATAAAATATATTCCTTAGTAAAATTATTGCACTTATCATTTTAAAACAATATTGTATTGGTAGGTCTGTTCAAGTGTTTAGGAATCCCTATCGATAACACTGATCAGACGCATCGACCGGAGTTCATATACCGCTCAATGGATCCAACAACAAAATGTAAAACATTTTTATAACACTAACAAATACACACTCAATATATATTTATACTCTCAAACTTATCCTAGGACAATACTAATCCTATCCTTAGAGAGTTAACCCCACCACAGCTTAGGGGTTTGCTAAACCTAAGCTCTGATGCCAACTGTGACGACTCACCTTTTTAACCCTTATGAAAGACGCTTAATACATCTAAATCATGGTATTCATGTGGCATAGCCCATGTGTCCGAAAGATAAGTGTCTTAGGGTAAAACAAAGAACAGGACAAGACAGAATAGAAAAACTCACAACAAAATGGTTATATAAAATACAAAATGATATAGTCCGAAAGGTTTACTCCTTACATGTAGTTATCAGAGTTACTACATCCAACAGACTAGCAACTATGCATTTTTAATTTTCATTTTTAGGTACAAAATTATACCTACATAATCATATGGCGAAAATAATAACTATATAACTAAGGAGTCGCCTGCTCAATCATTGTCTTCAAAGAGCTCCAAAGAAAAACTTGCTACTTTCGGACTACTCTTATATAATTGAGAACCCAAGAGTTTAGGTAAAATAAATAACTCAGGTCATACAAAATGCTTGGCATAAATAAAACTCTAAAATAAAATGGATGTATCCAAACAAGAACATGCAAGATCACAACACTAACGCGTAACAGGTTTACTCTCGCAAAAAGAAATAACCAAACGTAAAGAATGGAAATGAATCAATAAGAAATAAATCCAAAAATGGATGATGGGCATAAATAGTATAAAAGTACAGACTTTAAAGAATGGGAATAGTCTGAACAAAACCCAATTGAACCGAACGGATAAACAACCAAAGTTGATAGAATGGACAAAATCAATAATTAAACACTACAAAGAGTGTTTGACTCATCTCGTTGCAATTAAAGAAAAACATATTCAACGGTTCGAATCAAACAATAAAAGTAAAATTTTCAACAAATGACTTGGAGGGTGCACCCCCTTGAAGTATACCTCTAGTAATATACTTCTAACAAGCTCAAATACTCCATGACACTTCTTGAGACCTTCCAAGCCGGACCCCACCAAACCTTAATGAGTAACCGAATATTTCTTTGACTACCCTGACTCGGCGCTTGAAAATCGACATGCAATACCTCACTCGTATTCGAATGCCGGAGATTCAAACTGAGTCCGATTTGCCAGAGCTCATAATGCATTAGGTGATAACAACACAGTGGAACAAAAGAAGAATTTTATTGATACACAACAATTGGTTACAACAATGATACAATATGAAGTGATCAGCATTATCAGAGATATATACAACAGCGGAAAAACAAAACAACAGCAGCGGAAGGATAACATCTTTATTGCCAAAGCTCCAAGCTCCAAACCAAAAAGCTCGAACCACATAATCATGCTGAAATGAAGCGAAATGCGATCCCTAATCCACAGACTTCAAAGATTTCCAAAAGCTACACCTACAAGCTGACTATCTGATAACCTGACTCTAGGCTGCCCGTGTGGAAAATTATGGGCACCCAGAATTTGGAAAGGGAATAATATACTCCAGGTCAGTCGTGGGACTGGTGTGAGCAAACAAAAACAGTTGTTTGAAAAAAAGAAAGAAAAAAGAAATCTGCTATGCTTTTTGGAAAATGAAACTACCATAAGGCCTCCCGGCACACACACAATGCAATCGCACAGCTGGAAGAGATTTCTCATTATGATAGTCAAACATGCATGATACACGAAAATTCTTTTGATATTATTATTAGTGCATAGTGTGGAATACATTTGCAAGTATAATATTAATCTTAGCCAGCATAGGTACCATTATATTATGCCTACTATAGCTACCACCTGAGGTGGCAGGTTATACAACTGCAATCGTAAAGGGCTCGTATTGGGTGATTGGATTTCCAAAAAATGGCCAAGGCTAAGGAACTTCCTTTCCGAATGGGTACGCCTCTGGATGGATGCCTCGAGAACCTAACTGGATCTGTTCCAACACAAGGCCGGGTTACCTCTATAACTAGGTAACTAACTGCCATGAGTATGCCATCCCCCGGTCGTCACCGACCTTTATCCCTAGATTCACAAACAAATTCCAACAACCACATAAGTTAAATATCTGGGCTCCATACCATGATACCACTTTTTATCCAGAAGGAAATGCACATACCCTAAGGGGTGCGACCCCATAACCTTGCCGCATCCTTCATGTTTCGACCATTTTCGGGGTTTGAGGTTCGATCAAGTCTCGTCCCACAAAGCTACGCTTTTCACAAAAGCCATGCTTCGATCAACCAATGATCAACACTTAGCATGCCACATTACCAAATTAGGAATATATCACTAGTAATCATCAACTACATAACCTCTGAGCTCGTACGTCTCAGAGAAGGATGTTAAGCGAAGAGAATAAATTCTCCGCCACCAACAGAAATATATTTGATAGAAACCAGCTTTATATCTCAAAGTGTAACGTTAGACTGACATCCATACAAGTCCATCTTGGGTCTGAATGGAACCGAAGGCACTTCCAAAGAAGTGCTTGCTAATATGGATATTCACAATCCCGACCGAACTCCCCATCACATATGGAGATCTCTATACTAGAGCAACTCAGTGCGGAGACATTCGACAGGTAATCCTTTCGTTCTCGAAAATACCCGGTCTTCAACTACCGTCTTACATTGCTATCCACTTCGTCGTATCATTTATTCGGAATTGGTTTTATGACATAAAGTCCTCTTCCGGCTTAACCGAATAATGGGCGCTTATTTTAAAAAGCATATGGATATGTTGGGATCTTAGTTAAGTCACAACTTTTAACCCTTGTTTTTCAAACCTTCCCTTTTGAACGGTTGAAACAAATTACCATTTTAAAATCTTTTAAACAAAAGATCCATCTTTAAGATCCTCTTCAATTTGAAAACAAGGTTCACCAATCTTTAACAAAGATTCATTCATAGCTTTCAAAAATTATTTCCAATTTGATTCACCCATAACTTGAAATCCTTAACACAAAAACTGGAAATTCTTTCTTAAAATGAAAGTTGTTATCATTTGAAATCAAAAGTCTTTCATTTTTCGGAAAATCCGATTAAATCTGTTCAAGTTATAGCCTTTTAAAGTATAAATTGGAAAATCAGTGAACTACGATATCCTCGGCAAGCTCTAATTGGGGTAAATTTGAATTCCCAAAATACTTCTTTTAAAATACTTTAAAAATGGTCTAAAATCCATATATATTATATAACTTGTATAACCCTTTTTAAACCATGTTATTATTTTAATTTCAAAACTTTAACAAACCATATTATATTCAGAATAATCTTAATTCCAAAATTCCTTTTTCAAAAGTTTAACCCAAATCACTTCAAAACCACCTAAATCACTTCCAAACCATTTTGAATTCAAAATTCAACTTTGAAATTCTTTCACTATTGAAAATAATATTAATTTCAAAATACCCATGACTTAACCAATTTCCCATGAAATCCATATTTTTGTGTGTGTGTTGTCCAGTGGTTTTGCATACAACAACAAACAACCATCATAAATCCAAGCTCAATAATATCGATAAGCGGTATAATCCTATAACGCTTATCTTTCATTCACAGATAAACAAGTAAATTCATCACAGATAAATAAATCACAGTTCACAGCTCAATCTAAAGCAATGATATCACAGAACATCACATATTAGGGATAATCAAACAATTCAAGGAATTCAATATATTCCAATCATCCATAAGTAAGATAAATTAATTACCTGATTAAAATTAATTTAAGAAATTAATTACTTATGAATCAATCACCTAACCCCGCTTAATTAACATTAATTAATTACAAATTGTGAACCCCACCTCTATGCTCACAATAACAAAGGTTATTATAAGGAATAACGTCTTCTATTGCGAAGAATAAGGCTTGTTAGAAGTGACCATCCATAAGTTATGCCTTAGACGAGTATTGATTACATCGATAGGAGTTGTGTAAATTATTCCCAAAGATATATATTCAATCCAAATCTAAAACGAAACTAGGGTGGCTTAAGAAAAATTCAGAACAACTCATAATAACAACAATGCAGATAAGTATAATCACATCAGAAGGGAAATATCAGATATATAGCGGAAGACAAGTCTGGATACATGCCACAACAATCGATGTTTCACATGAACCAAATGTGCATATACAAAGACATCAACATACATGAGACGAGAGTCAATACACCCACAAGTAACACCTCGAAGTCTAGACAAAAGATGATGTGAAATCCCAAAAGCTGAAGCAGCAACTGAATCAGAGATAGCGATTATCCTGAAATAACTCGGTCTGAACTGAGTATTATTTAAAAGAAAATAATAAACGTATCAGTCTAATTTAAACTTAGAAGTGAATGCATCATAAACAACATCAAATCAAATTAATTATAATCTCGAAGGAGACTATTCAGCATAAATAATCAACATCGTTTAAATGAAGAAATCTCATTAAACTCCATTAAAATCAACATTAAATTAAAAATTGAATTCAAAACAGCAATACATAAAAATCTGGAAATCAAAATAAGATAACTAGAAAATCAGCATAAAAGTGGATCGATCCCAGCATATGGTGAGTCTAAGCTACGCCGCACGTGCATCTCATATAGCCGAAGCCTACCAAGTACTGTCATCACAATTTTTTGGCGCTCAACAAATGACCTGAAGGTCCAACATATAACCAGAACGTCTAGTACTGTTAGTTGACCCGAAGGTCCAGCATAGTGGCTCGAAAGCCCAACAAAATCATCAAAATCATCGAACAACAAATCCACAGCAAATATTTCAATTAACGAGTCCGGATTTAACCGAATTAGTAAAAGCACGGTTCCATATTCCGCACTTTTTCTAAATCGTTTAAATCACTTCATCGTTTCCTCGAAAGCGCAAAGTTGTGCATTTTATATAAATAAAATTTATGTTCTCAAGTGGACAAGTCCGGAATTAACCGAATTAGTAAAAGTAAGGGTTCATAGTCCTGAATTTTGCTAAAGCGTTTAAATCGATTCCTCATTCTTTTGAAAGCGTAAACTGTAAAAATTTTGGCAACAAATTTTATTTTAAAATAATTTTTAAAATACGTTATTAAAACCACAACATCTATAACAATTTCAACTAGGAAATTGCGCTTCACAAAACACCGTAAAAACGGATATCAAATCAGCGTTGCAGGATAGCCGCTTGAAAATTCACTTTAAAATGATGGTTACTGAAGTTAAATCAACAGTAATTTTTATTCTTTAAAAATTGCATTAAAATCACATGCTTCAAACATATAATACCGGAGTAAAAATTCGGTTATAAAAATAATGGCAACAAAATTCGTACCAAAACGTAACACCGGTCCAACGTAAATTAAACGGTAGACTGCACTACTATAAATGCATCAAAAATATTGCACTGCTTGGGAAATATACTTCAAGCACGTACATATGAAATAAAACATAAAACAACCTGGACTTGATTTATTACTTTGCAAAACATGCCTAATGCAATAATAAAAAGGAGATGCATGCACGTAAACTTTTTAGGCCAATATGAAAAAGACTTGGGAATCATATTTTCGCACACAATAAGAATTAGATAAAATATAAACTGGAATTTTTTTATAATATGTGTAACATGATGCAAGTAAAAATGTGAATTCAAATACTAGGCCGTGCGTTACGTGCTTGTACACATGAAATGAAAAAATGTCGTCTGGACAGCAATATGCACGTAACACACGAATTTTTTTAAAACATCTTTGCACGAAAATAATTTAGGCCTGGACGATGAAATTTGCGCACACGAAATATACTTATAGACAAAATATATTACTCTGGCATAGTTTTCATGCATTACATAATATTGCATGCGAATGCAGTTGATAAAATAGAGAACTTTGCAATATTTCTGCGTACCACATGTTTGCACACAAGCATTGCATTGGAAAAATATAACCTGGGAAATATTTTCTTACACGCACGAATAAAATGAAGAAAAATATATGATGCCCGTAATATAAGCACGCTTGGATTGAAATGCAAAAAGGAATTTGGGCATGCATTGCATACACGCACGGAATGAAACAGATTTTCACGCACACCCATTTGCGCGCAAAATGAAGTAGACAAAAATATGTGACCTGAACTCATTTGTGTGAAGTGCACTACCCACACGTGACAAAATTTTATACATGACGTAGACATGCATTAAAATATGATAGAAAATTGGCTTAGCACAGCAACAAAATGCATGCACACGAGTGAAGAATGAAAAACGCGGAAGGCCTGTTCTCATTTATATACTTTTTTTCCCGGACTCAAACAATACCTTACACATGCGTTACTTATACACTTCACTTTGCACACATACTAGAATTTTTTTTTAACCTGGACACATTAACGTTTTCACGCACGGCCCTGATATTATAAAGTGACGAATAAAATATGACACAGGTCGTATTTGCATGCATAAGTATAAATTGCAAAAGAAAGGTGGCATCTTTCCACGAAGATGATGAAGTTAATAAAATAAATGCCCGGTCACTATAAATTTTTCTCGCATGAAATGGATTAAACCACATTCCTGTGCAACACTACTATAAGCGGGTATATAATGATTTTGAAACAAAATGACCTGGCTTGCACACACAAAATGATGAAGTAAGAAGAATAAATTAGAAACGTGAGTTTTTCACTCACCAAAATTTTTCTTCAAAATTTGTTAGCAACCGAGATTCAGAAGGAAGCAAGAAATTAATGAACCTCCATTAAAGCATTTGCAGAGCAACTGAAATTTTGAATGAAACAACGAATGTGTTAACCTTTTCTCTCAAATTTTTGTGAACAAGTCAATGATGAAGTGCTGACATGCATAATTGGGTACAAATGCATTTATGGGATAAACGTGCTTCAGATAAGAAAAAGGACACAGCTAGCCTATAAATGATAATGATAACAGAGTTCAAGCTTTAGTGATAACAAAAGTGTTCACATATTTGCTTTATAAACTTTTAGTGTGTGACAGCAAAGCAAGAATGTTTCAACTTTGCTTTACAAATCTTAGTGGCTGAAAACAAAAAGTGTTCACTACTTTTGAAATGGCCCATTTCTTTAATGCACGTGAAGGCAAAAAAATGCATCTTATTTTCAACATGCTACTACTAATATGAGTACTGACTTAGCAACATGATTTGCATCTTTTTTTTCAAATTTTAATTTAAAATTTCTATTTTAAATTCTTATTTCGATGGTAGTCAAAAATCACAGTTGTTACAAACTCTCCCTTATAAAAATTGCGCCCCCGCAGTTTTCATACTTGAAGTTGTTTATAACACAAATTATTAATTTCAACAAAGATTTAAAATAGAAAAGATGGATAAAGAATGCTCACCCCCACCTGAAGGGGAGAGAAAACCGGGATAAGAATGCTCGATGAATTCTTTGGTTTCCCAAGTGCAATCTTTGGGGTTTGTGGACAATTGAATTTTCACAAGTGGGACTTCTTTATTCTGAAGGCATTTAACCTCCGAAGCTAGCACACGAATAGGATTTTGCACCATAAACTAGTCGGGTGAGATTTCAAGATTTTGCAATACACGAGGATCAATAATAGAATCCGAATCTCTAAGGCATCGACGAAGCTGGGATACATGAAATATGTCATGAATTCCCGAAAACTGGATAGGTAGCGATACACGATAAGCAACAGGGCCAATGCGTTCCGTAATTGGAAACGGTCCAATATATCGGAGAGCCAATTTCCCAAAGCTACTAAAATGCACCACATCCTTAATCGGAGAAACACGAATGAATACGCGATCGCCAACAGAAAATTCCAAAGGCTTCCTACGATGATCGGCATAAGATTTCTGCCTGTTCTGAGCCTGTTTCATTCTCTGTCTAATAATATCAATCTTCTCAGAAGATTCACGAATATAATCGGGGCCGAGAACTAACTTTTTCCCGGATTCCAACCAACAAGATGGTGATCGACACGACCTTCCATAAAGAGCTTTGAAAGGAGTCATACCGGTTCTGGATTGGAAACTGCTGTTACAAGAAAATTCAACAAGAGATAAGTGGTCTTCCCAACTACCACCAAAATCAAGAATACAAGCGCGAAGGAGATCTTCTAAGACTTAATTCACCCTTTCAGTTTGACCATCAGACTGTGGATGATAAGCTGTACTGAGATTGAGCTTAGTACCCAAAGCTTTCTAAAGGCTCTGCTAGAAACCACTAGTAAAAAGCGGATCTCTGTCACTAACAATGGAACTAGGAACTCCATGAAGTCGAACGACTTCTTCAATAAAAATCTTAGCCAACAAAGGAGCAGTCCGATTGGACTTGATAGGAGTAAAATGGGCTGATTTGGTCAATCTATCAACAATCACCCAAACACTAGTACGGCCCGACTTCGAACGAGGTAGACCATCAATGAAGTCCATATAAATTTGATCCCATTTCTATAATGGAATCTCAAGAGGCTGCAAAAGGCCACTAGGACGTTGGTGCTCCGCTTTAATTAGTTGACAAGTCATGCAACGACTCACATAACTTGCAACATCACGCTTCTTACCCTCCCAAAAGTATAAGCGTTTCATGTCAGCATACATCTTACTACTACTCGAATGGATAGTATACTTAGAACGATGATAGTCCTTAAGAAAGTAATTTCTAAGATTAGGAACATTAGGCACGATCAACCTTCCCTTCTTCCGAACACAACCATGAATATCAATATCGAAATCCTTTAGATTATCACTTCGGGATTCCGATTTACAACTCTGAATAAGATAAGAGATATCTGGATCTTGTTTCTGCGCATCGGCAACACGATCCAACAAACCAGGACGAGCTTCCATGCTAAATAAAAACATGGGAGAATCAAAAACTGAAGGACGGTCTCTAATATCACAATGAGATAAAGCTTCCAATATATTCCACTCTGCTAGCATCATGGAAACAACAACTTGTTGCTTACGACTAAGCGCATCGGCAACTCGATTACCCTTACCAGGGGTATATTGAATATCGAAATCATATGAAGCAAGAAATTCGAGCCAACGCTATTGCCTTATATTAAGTTCTTTCTGAGTGAATAGATTTTTCAGAGACTTGTGATCAGTGAAGAGAACAAAACGCTCGCCCAATAAATAATTTCATCAAATCTTTGGAGTAAAGACTATGGCGGCTAACTCCAAATCTTGTGTAGCATAACGAATCCCGTTAGGCTTTAGTTGTCTAGAAGCATAGGCAACTACCTTATCCTTTTGCATGAGAACAACACCGAGTCCATAATCAATGGCATCGGTATAAACAACAAGATCACGATTCCCTTTGGGATCCACTAAGATAGGAGCATGAGTAAGGAGATCTTTTAACTTCATGAAAGAAGTCTCACACTTATTAGACCAAATAAAAGGAACAGCTTTTCTCATAAGAGTGGTAAGCGGTAAAGCAATATGAGAAAAGTCCTTAATGAACCGGCGATAATAACCCGCCAATCCAAGGAAACTACGGATCTAAGTAACGGTCTCGAGCCTCTTCCAATTCTGAATAGATTCGGTCTTGGAAGGATCGACAGAAATACCATCGGAAGAAACAATATGACCGAGAAACTTCACCTTATTCTCCTAGAAGTGGCACTTGGAGAATTTGGCATAAAGCTTATGCTGACGAAGTGTTCTCAAAACAATCTCCAAATGCTGAATATGATCAGCTTCAGATTTGGAATAAATAAGAATATCATCAATGGAAAAAAAAATGAACTTATCAAGATATTCCAGGAATATCCGATTCTTAAGATCAACAAAATACGCTGGAGCATTCGTCAAACCGAACGACTTAACAAGCCATTCGTAAGAATCATAACGAGTGTGGAATGCGGTAAGTGGGATGCTATCTTTCGCAAGTCGTAACTGATGAAAACCGGTAGCAAGATCGAGTTGGGAAGAGAGCTTAGCTCCACTTAATTGATCGAACATGTCGTCTATCCTAAGTAATGGATACCTATTTTTGATAGTAAGCTCATTAAGCTTGCGATAATCGATGCAAAGCCTAAGACTACCATCTAGCTTCTTTACAAAGACAACGGCGACGCCCCAAGGAGATGAGCTAGAACGAATAAATTGTTTGGCTTCCAATTCAGATAATTGTTGCTTGAGTTCCCCATTTTCCTTAGCAGACATCCTCGTGGGAGGACGACTGACTGGATGAGCACCATAGATAAGATCGATATGGAACTCAATTGCCCTCTTCGGCGGCAAACATGAAATAGGCTCGAAGACATCAGAAAAATCACAAACAACCGGAATATTAGCTATGACATCCTCCGATTCGAAGGAAGAAATGAGAGCATTCGAAGTATGATCCATGCTTCGAATTATAATAGATAACTGCTCGATAGCATCGGGATGCTTGAGATATAAAGTTCTTTCGGGACATCGGATTTGTACTTCATAATGGACGAGCCAATACATTCCCAAAATCATATCAAAACCAAGATGATACATAACATGCAGATTCGCATGAAAGGAAAAACCACATAGAATAATCTCAACATCAACACATAACAAACCAAGAGTAGCGGATCCACCAATAGGATTCACAATCCTCAAAGGGTCGCAAAGACCAACAACATCCGAAGGAATAACATCAACAAGCTCCTTTGACACGAATGAATGCGATGCACCCTTATCGAAAAGAACTCTAATAGAATGGCCACGAAATAAAATAAAACCTTCCAAAACAGAAGGAGTAATACCTTTGGGCTTATAAGAATCACCAGAAGCTTTAGCAACATTAAGCTTCCTAGATTTGAAACCCTTAGGAGCAATAGGAAAATCAGAAACCCAATGACCTTCTTTCTTGCAATAGCGGCAAATGCGAGGCTTAGGACAGCTACGAAGAAGATGATCCAGAGATCCACAATTATAGCATGCCCTCTGAATAGAAGGTGCACTACTAGGCTGAGAATTAGAGGTAGCTTGCTTGCTTCTTCTTCTTGTTGGAAGAAGAATTAGGCCGATGAAATGGAAACCTCTTCTTATTGGGGTTCTTAGAAACCTCATCACAATTATCACGTTCCTTTTCGACAACTTCATGGCAAAGTGCCAAATCAACAAGTTCCTCAAAAGGAAGCTTAAGCTGAAGCAAAAGGACTTTCTTCAAATACTTCTTCAAACCATCAACAAATCGAAGATTCTTCTTACACGGAGTGTTAATGAACTCAACTCCGTATTTGGATAAGGCCTCGAAAGATGCAACATAATCAGAAACAGAAGACTTTCCTTGTTTCAACTCAAGGAAACTACGAGCAATATTAGCCTTTTTTGATTCAGGAACGAACTTAAGTTCGAAACGTTCCTTAAACTGAATACACGAGAGAGAGGACTCATCAACTTTCGCAATCAAAAGCTCATACCAATTAAGCGCACGCTCTTGCAACATGCTAGATGCCACGAGAACGCGATGATGATCCGAAAGATCCACCCGAGAAAATATGTGCTCTCAAGCGCGCAACCAAGTCTGAACCTCCGATACACTTTCCGATCCCTTGAAAGGCTTGCCTCCAAGGTGGGAATAGTCACTACACATGGGGGCAAAGGTAGACTTGTGATTAGGAGCTGCGGGAGAAGCAACATAAGCTGAGTACCCTGAAATAGATAAACTGATCAGCTGACATATAGACTCTGTCCGGATGAGAACCACTAGACGGACCTGCAGTAGAACGCTTCCCTCTGCCTCTTCCAGCCATAGGCTGAGAGAACAAGAGAAGATAAGGATTAGTTAAAACAATACAAGATTGATAAGGAATTTAACAAATGGAATACTATGGGAATATGAGATTTATTCCTAGACATATTCCAACATGTTAAAGTAGACAAAAGTTTAAGAACAACGAAGGAATAGATTAGAAAGGCACGAATAAAACCCTCGAATAGTTGCAACACATGTTCCATTCTGCTTCTGTTATGTGTTTATTATAATTTGTTCTGAATTTCAGCTCTAATACCAAGCTATGATGCCTCACCTTTATAGGTTATTATAAGGAATAACGTCTGCTATTGCGTAGAATAAGGCTTGTTAGAAGCGACCATTCGTAAGTTATGCCTTAGACGAGTATTGATTACATCGATAGGAGTTGTGTAAATTACTCCCAAAGATATATATTCAATACAAATCTAAAACGAAACTAGGGTGGCTTAAGAAAAATTCAGAACAACTCATAATAACAACAATACAGATAAGTATAATCACATCAGAAAGGAAATATCAGATATATAGCGGAAGACAAGTCTGGATACATGCCACAACAATCGATGGTTCACATGAACCAAATGTACATATACAA
The DNA here is from genome assembly GCA_030765085.1 of Allium cepa. Taxonomy (NCBI): domain Eukaryota; kingdom Viridiplantae; phylum Streptophyta; class Magnoliopsida; order Asparagales; family Amaryllidaceae; genus Allium; species Allium cepa. Next base: position 746,145,918 of record CM060931.1, on the reverse strand, counting down.
AGACATCAACATACATGTGACAAGAGTCAATACACCCAAAAGTAACACCTCGAAGTCTAGACAAAAGATGATGTGAAATCCTAAAAGATGAAGCAGCAACTGAACCAGAGATAGAGATTATCTCGAAATAACTCGGTCTAACGCGAGTATTATTTAAAAGAAAATAATAAACGGATTAGTCTAATTTAAACTTAGAAGCAAATGCATCATAAACAACATCAAAGAAAATTAATTATAATCTCGAAGAAGACTATTCAGAATAAACAATCAACATAGTTTAAATGAAGAAATCTCATTAAACTCCATCAAAATCAACTTTCGGATGAAAAATTGAATTCAAAACAGCAATACACAAAAATCTAGAAATCAAAATAACATAACTAGAAAAATCAGCATAAAAGTGCATCGATCCCAACATATGGCGAGTCTAAGCTACGTCGCACGTGCATCTCATATGGACGAAGCCTACCTAGTACTGTCATCATAATTTTTTAATGCTCAACAAATGACCCGAAGGTCCAACATATGACCCGAAGGTCTAGTACTGGTAATTGACCCGGAGGTCCAGCATAGTGGCTCGAAAGCCCAACAAAATCATCAAACAACAAATCCACAGCAAATGTTTCAATTAACGAGTCCGGATTTAACCGAATTAGTAAAAGCGTGGTTTCATATTTAGCACTTTTGCTAAATCGTTTAAATATCTTCATCGTTTTCTTGAAAGTGCAAAATTGTGTATTTTATATAAATAAAATTTACGTTCCCAAATGGACAAGTCCGGAATTAACCGAATAGTAAAAATAAGTGTTCATAGTCCTTAATTTTGCTGAAGCATTTAAATCGATTCCTCATTTTTTTCAAAGCGTAAACTATAAAAAATTTGGAAACAAATTTTATTTTAAAACAATTTTTAAAATACATAATTAAAACAACAACATCTATAGCAATTTCAGCTAGGAAATTGCGCTTCACAAAACACTGTAAAAACGGATATCAAATCAGCGTTGCGGGATAGCCGCTTGAAAATTTACTGTAAATTGACGGTTACTGAAGTCAAATCATCAGTAATTTTTATTCGTCAAAAATCTCATTAAAACAACACGCTTCAAGCATTTAACAGCGGAGTAAAAATTCTGTTATAAAAATAACGGCAACAAAATTCGTTCCAAAACAAAACACCGGTTCAACGTAAATTAAACGGTAGACTGCACTACTATATATGAATCAAAAATATTGCACTGCCTGGGAAATATACTTCAAGCATGCAAATATGAAATAAAATATAAAACAACCTGGACTTGATTTATTACTTTGCAAAACATGCCTAATGCAATAATAAAAAGGAGATGCATGCACGTAACACTTTTAGGCCAATATGAAAAAGACTTGGGCAACATATTTTCGCACACAACAAGAATTAGATAAAATATAAACTGGATTTTTTTTTCTAACGTGCACAACATGACGCAAGTAAAAATGTGAAGTCAAATACTAGGCCGTGCGTTACGTGCTTGTATACATGAAATGCAAAAATATCCTATGGACAACAATATGCACGTAACACACGAAATTTTTTAAAACATCTTTGCACGAAAATAACTTGGGCCTGGACGATGAAATTTGCGCACAAGAAATATACTTATAGACAAAATATATTGCGCTGGCATAGTTTCCGTGTATTACACAATAATGCATACAATGCAGTTGATGAAACAGAGAACTTTGCAATATTTTTGCGTACAACATGTTTGGACGCAAGCATTGCATTGGAAAAATATAACCTAGGAAATATTTTCTTACATGCACGAATAAAATGAAGAAGAATAGATGATGCCCGTAATATAAGCACGCATGGATTGAAATGCAAAAAGGAATTTGGGCATGCATTGCATACATGCACAGAATGAAACAGATTTTCATGCACACCCATTTGCGGGCAAAATGAAGTAGACAGAAATGTTTGACCTGAAACTCATTTGTGTGAAGTGCACTACCCACACGTGACAAAATTTTATACATGACCTGGACATGCATTAAAATATGATAGAAAATTGGCCTAGCACAGCAACAAAATATGTGCACGCGAGTGAAGAATAAGAAAACACAGAAGGCCTGTTCTCATATATATACCTTTTCTTTTCCCGAACTCAAACAATACCTTACACATGCGTTACTTATACACGTCACTTTGCACGTGTACTAGAATTTTTTTTTTAACCTGGACACATTAACGTTTTCACACACGGCCCTGATATTATGAAGTGACGAATGAAATATGACACAGGTCATATTTGCACGCAAAAGTACAAATTGCAAAAGAAAGGTGGCATCTTTGCACAAAGATGATGAAATTAACAAAATATATGCCTGGTCACTATAAATTTTTCTCGCATGAAATGGAGTAAATCATATTCCTGTGCAACACTACTATAAGCGGGCATATAATGATTTTGAAAAAAATGACATGGCTTGCACACACAAAATGATGAAATAAGAAGAATAAATTAGAAACGTGAGTTTTTCACTCACCAAAATTTTGCTTCAAAATTTGTTAGCAACCGAGATTCAGAAGAAAGCCTGAAATTAATGAACCTCCATTAAATCGTTTCTAGAGTAACTGAAATTTTGAATGAAAAAAAGAATGTATTAACCTTTTCTCTCAAATTTTTGTGAACAAGTCAATGATGAGTACTGGCATGCATAATTGGGTACAAATGCATTTATGGAATAAACGTGCTTCAGAGAAGAAAAAGGACACGGCTGGCCTATAAATGATGATGGCAACAGAGTTCAAGCTTTATTGATAACAAAAGTTTTCACATATTTGCTTTATAAACTTTTAGTGTGTGATAGCAAAGCAAGAATGTTTCAACTATGCTTTACCAATCTTAGTGGCTGCAAACAAAAAGTGTTCACTACTTTTAAAATGGCCCATTTCTTTAATGCACGTGAAGGCAAAAAAATGCATCTTATTTTCAACATGCTACTACTAATATGAGTACTGACTTAGCAACATGATTTGCATCCTTTTTTTCAAAATTTAATTTAAAATTTCTATTTTAAATTCTTATTTCGACGATAGTCAAAAATCACGGTTGTTACACAAACCATTGGCTATTATTTTAATTAATTAATGAAATTAATTAATCAATTCTTAATCATCCATCTTAATTAATTATCCCTAATTAATTAAATAATCCTTAATTAATGACTTAAATTAATTAACCTTAAGTTAATTACATTAATTAATTTGCCCTTAATTAATTACATTAATTGATTAACCATAAATTACATTAATTAATTAACCTTTAATTAATTAACCTTTAATTACTAATTATCTTTTAATTACTTACATTAAGTAATTATCCTTTAATCACTTGATCAATCAACCTTTAATCATTAATTAATTATCCTTAATTACTTTCATTAAGTAATTATCTTTTTAAGTAATTAATTATCCCTTAATTAACCACATAAATTAATCACCTTAATTAATGACATTAAGTAATTATTCTTTAATTACTTTCATTAAGTAATTCCTTAGTTACTTACATTAATTATCATTTAAATCTTATTTAATAACCTTTGAAATAAATTCATCATTAACCTATTAACTTAAAACCTTTAAGTTGAATTAATGATTAGAAAATGTTTTATCTTCTTAAATATTTACTTAATTATAATATTAAGTTTATTTAAATGAACTTTTAAAATAAAGATTATATATATTAAAACTTCTTAAACTTAATTAATTTAAAAATAATTTATTTTTAAAACCTTTAATTAATCCCAAACTAAATTAAACATTCATTATATAAAAGAATTAAGTAAGAATTTGTTAAAATTTTGAAAACTTGTTTAATTTAAAAAAAATTTAAAAATGCATAATCATAAACCCAAGATAACTCGAGTTCCCTCCTGAGCCAAATAACAAAATCTTCGAGTCAAACACAATTTTTCCCGAGCAACTTCTCTTCCCAAATACCTCAAACCATTAGCAGAGACAGATGATACTTGTGCATGTGCACCGACAATCCAACGTCCTCCGACCATCGACGAGGCCTTCAACATGTCGCCGGTGACCTTGCCGACCAACCTGAACACCCAGATTGATGAACTCCCGTGAAAATTGAAATCGAGCTACATGATCACCACCTAGAACTAACTCAGTCACCCAAAATCCCCTCGCCACGCCACCTCCGACCACCGAACGCCAAGCGATCACGACCCGAGCTACCCCGATGACCCACGCGACGATTCCCCTTGGTTCGATCGCTCCCGATCCACCATCGTCGACGAGATTTCCCCGAGAACAACGTCGACTAAAACTAGACCTAAAACCCTAAACAGCCGTCTATCAGCCACCACGACCAACTGAAAACCCATCTTCCATTTTTCCCATGATCCCCGAGATTCCAGCCTCCTACAGCCTTGATCACGATGAATAACACTTTATCGATCAACAGAAATCGACGACTTTCCTTTTCCCGTTCAACACGAGAATTCGCATGATTTTTAAACTTAAAAATCTTGATTTTAACATCAAATACCACCATCTTCCAAAACAAACTAGTTTATATAATTTAAACTTGAAATTTTAAAGATCAAATTTTCGACTTGAATTCTATTTCTCTGTAATTTCTTCTTTAAGAAATATTTACCCAACATATCTTCCTGAAACTATTTTTAAAAATAAAATAACATTCACACAAACAGCTTTCCTCTTGTAATCATAGCCAGAAATTGATTAGAGAGAGAGATTGATATTTTTTTTAATTTTTTTTAAAGCATATAACTAGAACGGAGGCATGTTGCCTGTACACAGACATGCACACCTAAATTTACATCTATATATAAACATGCAGGAATTTTTTTTTTTTACATCTATACAAACATTTTTCATCACTTCACTTCAAATATCAATCATAAATATACACAGATTAAAGTTTTAAATAGTAGTTTACTCATAGTGCTTTGAAACATAGAGACAGTTCTTTGATTTTGAACTGGAAACTAGGATTGAATCAGCTTTGTTTCTTTGATTGCTTCAGGTTGGATTAGTTGTTGAATTTGATTTGCCACATGATTTTTGAAACTGATTTGAACCTTTGTTTTGATGGATATGAGTTGAATCTTGCTTGTATATTGAGTTGAGCTTTGAATTGTTAGCTGATTTGATCAAACTGAAGCTTGATGTTTAGCTCAGGTTGAAAATAGTTTGATTGTTTTGATTTAAACTTGCTTCAGATATAAAATTGAAGAGTTTGTTTTCAGTTTCTTTCCTGTATTGATTTTTCTTTTGTCTCAGGTTTGTTTTGCTTCGAATTCCATTTAGTTTTGAATAAAATGAGGAAAGAAGACGTTAGTGATATTTATAACTTTGATTTCCTTTTTATTATTAAATTTAAAATTTGAAAGAAAATATAAAAACATGACACTTGTTGTATTTTCTTCTACATGCTTTACACTTGTTTAATCTCTTGTTAAAATATCTACATTTGTTATAAATGCATGTATTTATGTTACACTTAAATGTGTTTTTATATAATTTTTATATTACATTTTAAAATATATTCCTTTTTATATCAATATATGTTTTAGTTTCATATATAAACTGTATTTAATTTTTTTGTAAAAATTTCAAAAGAAAGCATATTAAACACTATCATTATTTTTAAGCTATCATACTCTTAAAATAAATAAATATTTATCTCTAGAGTTTTTAAATATAGAATTTAACTTTCAAATAGCTTTTGAAAATCATTTATATCAAATTCAAAATATAACTTCCAAATCGCAATATATATACATATATAGACACACACACACACACACATATGTATATAACACAAATCTTATTTATTTTGGTAAAAATCCCAATTAATTTACAATTTAATTCTCAAAATTAAAATAATTACTAAATTAATTTTGGCTTAAAACTGGGATCGTTACAGATTCCCTCTTAAGAAAATATTGTCCCCGAAATTTGCTAAAGAGGGAGACAACAAAGAACAGATGAACACACATAAAAGATAGAGAAATGGTTTATCAGATCAAACTGAAATATCTATTCTATATTTGGCTTACCAAATCAGAATATCAACAATAAATACGAGAACAATCTTTTTCAATATTTCACAAAATACTCGAGTCATCAGGTCTACGAAATATGCAAGGGCATCGGTTAGTCCGAAGGGACAACTAACCATTCGTAGAATATATCGAGACCCAAAAGAATAGACAAATGGATACAATCTTTCGAAATTCTCAGCTGATAGAATCCTTGGGCTAGATCCATCTTGGAAAAGAATCGATTTCATGATGCTCGATTTGGGACAAAAGAAATTTATCTTTAAAAGTTAACTTATTAAGATCACAAAAATCTATACACAGTTTCCAAGTTTGGTTTTAACCGAAATCGTTCTATTGATACAATTGAGCTTTATTAATTGTTAACCAATTCATTTCAATTAAAATTTCAAATTTATTAAAGTTAAGAACGAAAAGCTGATAGGAAACCGATGATCAAAAGAGATGGATAGGAAAAGTTGTTCCCACTATTATTGTTGTTGCAGGGTATCGAACATTTGTAGTTGTACTCCCCTGTCCCCTACTTCGTCCTCTTCTTGCACTCATTCTTACTATCAGTGAATAGTAAGAGAATTGTCTGAGGCATATAGACAAGATATCTTAGGGATACTCATTCTAGGGAATTTCTGACCCTATTTGTAATGAATCACCTAATGTGTTGTACTCCAAAGCTAAAGTTCTTACTCAACCTTTAGCTCTGATACCGACCCTGACTCGGCGCTCGAAAATCCACATCCAATATCTTACTCGTATTCAAATGCCGGAGATTCAAACGCTGAGTCCGATTCGCTGGAGCTTATAACACATTAGGTGATAATAACACAGCGGAAACAAAATAAGAATTTTATTGATACACACCAATTGATTACAACAATGATACAATATGAAGTGATCAACATTATCATAGATATATACAATAGCGGAAAAACAAAACAACAGCAGTAGAAGGAAAACATCTTCATTGCCAAAGCTCCAAGCTCCAAACCAAAAAGCTCGAACCACATAATCATGCTAAAATGAAGCGAAATGCGATCGCCAATCCACAAACTTCTAAGATTGCCAAAAGCTACACCTACTAGCTAACTATCTGATAACCTGACTCTACGCTTCCCCTATGGAAAATATGGGCACCTAGAGTGTGATGACCCGATTTTTCAACGTCCGAAAATCGACATCAATACGTCCATTGTATCAAATGCCAAACAATCGAATGCCAAAAACCCGAACCATTAAGGTTAAAGAAGAAGGAGGTAGAAGAAGAAATAGAACAATATCAGAATCTTACCAACGCAGCGGAATAAAATATGATAGATAATAACTAATCTTTACACAAAGAAACTATATTTGCTTATATATATATCACACCATCAAGGTACAACAAATTCATAGCACACAACTGGACAGTTATCAGAACCTGTCCTCACAAAACTGACTATGCAGTAAACCATACATAGCGGATATTACATAATACGTGTGATATGTCTTGCCATCCAGCACATTCCCTGAGCTCCATAGCAGTCCATCCAGAATCTGTATTCTATAACACTCAGTTTGACTCGAGCATTATAGTTAAATAAACCCGGGTCAGTATGAAAAACCAACATGAGAAAACACACTCAATTGGATTATTAAAGTTTTCAAAATCATTTGAAATCAAAGGTATCTCATAAGACCACGCCACAAATAAACAAGCTGGCTTTTTACCTTAAGATAACCAAAACATTTTTATCAAATCTGTCTGATATTATAATAGTGTCTATAGAAAGTAAAATAGAATCTAGCTGAAATGCTTGCATCTCACGTTTCAGCAATAGTTGGGCACAATCAAAACCGTACAGGCGCTTATTGGAGATTGGATTCCATATAATGACAGGGCTACTGGGGTACCGCCTGTCACAGTACGTGGTCTAGATTACTGTACCGAGGATCCACCTTGATCCCCTGCATCACAAGACCGGAGGTACCCCTTACTGGATAGTCCGAATAAGTTCACACCGTGGTTGGGATCAGCAACCGCCTACACAGTCGAATAAAAGGGACCTCTAGACAGGTGTGACCTTACCCTAATTGGTTGCTAGTCGCTTAGCCTTGTATGCACCTCCCCTGTTTTAGCCATTCCCGGTTGGTGAGGCTCGAGGTTAAGCGTTACCTTTTTATCACACATTCACTCAGAATGCTCATCGTCCTCCTGATGATGATCCGAAAGCATTCATCCATCAAGTCCGTTCCAAGTTAGAAGGGAACCGAAGGCACTAATCCTACTACATCCATTTTGGAATCACCCTCAGGATTAGTAGCGATTATCCCTTGCACTTCACTGCTCCATCTTCGACTCCAAGCTCTTGTCTTGCTCATGAAAATGTTCAAACCGGATCGAAGTGGTTTTTGGGAAATTAATCCTGATCCCGGTCTCTTCGAAACGATCAGCGCATTGGCCAATATTGATAGTCGGTTATTTAACTATCAAATAACATTCACAAACTATCATTAGATCAAATAATTTTCCAAATTATTTATTTCAAAATAACTTCGCAAGCTATTTTCAATACATTAACCCTTTGAAAACAGTTTCAAACCACCTTTCTCTCATGGAAACAATTTCCCAAATATTGTTTATTTCCACTGAAAATCACCAAGTCCCAAAACTTTAGATTTTAAAAATAATTTAAATCATTTTATTCTAAAATATACTTTAAAACATTTAAATTAAAACTACTTAAACACTTTATTCAAAATATATAATTTAAAAATATTTAAAATAAAACTACTTTATGAAATATAATACTAATTTTTAAAATAAAAGTTAAGCCAAACTAAATTTTAAAAGAAGAGTTACGAAATTCTATACAAGTTTTTAAATAAAACTTTAACAAAACTATCTTTAAAATAAAACTACTTCATAAAATATAAATATTAATAATTATCCTTTGAAAACATAATACCAATTAACCTTTTAAAATAATTACCACTATAACTAATTTAATAAATATTTACCTTTAAAAATTTAATAAATTAAATAATAATTTCTTAAAAACATTCCTTTAAACAACTTTAAAACTTTTAACTTATATTTAAAAATCTGCTTTGAAAACGTACTTGGCTTTTCAGGGAAATACACTTTTCTTGCACACTTTTTTTAAAAATAAACCATTATTTATTTTTAAAACAAATTACCCATTCCTTTATAAATTTCCATCGTGAATTTATACTTCCTAATATCCATTGATATCTTATTTCACTTTATAAACCCAGTTTATAAATTCCATAGTCTCATCTTCTTTTAAAAACACAATCGCAAACTCCAAATCAATTTCCAAATCGATTTTCATATTTTACTCCATTTTAAAATAAATTCCTTTACTTACTCAGTTTTATTTCAAAACCCATTAATTTTAGATTTAACTTTTTAAATTCTTTATTATGATTTAAAATCTTATTTAAACTGAAAATACCAATTTCATACTTAATTCAAAATTCTTCTTTTATTCCTTCCTAAATCATTTAAATTCTTAATTTAAAAATAAATCTTTATTACCTTTAAATATTATCACTTAAGTTTAAGAATTCATTTATTCCTATTTATTCAAAAATCTCATCTCCCACACTTGGAATTTATTTATTAGAATTTAAAAATCAATTTTTATCCTTTTCCAATTCATTCTTTAATTTATCTAAATTCTCTATGATTATTTTACTGAAAAGTTCCCTATTTTATTTCCCTTTAAAAATTCAATCTTTTTCTTTGATAACTCAGTATACCCAAACATTTCAATCAAACCATAACATTCAATATCTCCAATCACCAATATAATCTATCTCAGATTATCAAATAAGTCATATCACATAATATAAAATAATCTAAATATTTTGAGGAATCCACTTGGATCCCTCCAACCTATTTCCGTGCATCTACAAATGTTAGCATAATATAAAAATACCAATCCCACTTCAAGGTGGGATATCGCGGTATATGGGGTCATTCGCTATTATGCGGGTCGAATAGAGTCTCATCCGCTATATAATGCGGGAAATCAATCTCTCCAATATGTATACTATATACTACTATGTATATACTATCACATCCAGTCAATTCAATCCATCAACCAAAAATTTAAATTAACTATTTAAATTTACCAGAAATCCGAGATGAGTGAGATTAACTCACCTTTTATTCATTGTTTGCAATCCATTCCAAACTGGCTTGTTTCCATGATTTTAAACCTGGATAAACATTATACAATTTATTAATATTTGAATTAATTTAATAACCAACTTCCATGTAATAATTTTAACCGACTAATGATTTAATTAAACTATTAATTTCTCTTTGAAACTACATATACACTAATAAAAATAAATTATAGATTTTCAAAAAATTTACTTTTATAAATTCCTCAAACATTTTAAAATCCCTATATATTTTCAAGATCTTTTCTATATATATACAATTAACTAAGATAGGCATGTATATATATATATATTTTACTACAAATTTTCTCTTCTAAGCTATATATGTATATATATTAATATAAGCGAAATCTGGTTTTATGTAAACTGCTGAGCATTTAAAATCACTATCTTTTCCAAAGTTTTATACTTATATTAAACAGTATTTCCTTTCTAAACCTTACTGTGAAATATAATATTTTGAATATAAAAAAAAGTTAGATAGAGAAGATAGGAAATACCCTCACGACCCTGACAATGACCTTCACCTCGGCCACACTCGCACCACCCAAAGACAGCGACTTCGAGCCACAACAACAACCCTAAAACCCATCGAGCTCATCCAAAGCCTTCAACTTAGCATCTTCCTAGAACATCGAGTATGACTCCTGCTTCCCTCCTTCGCTACCCCATCCTAACTGCTCGCGAAACCCTCGACTTCATCTCGGCTCGGTTCATGGTTTCGACCTAATCAAATTGCGACCCTCGATCTCCTCCACGCCTTCGTGCCGCCACCGTTGTTTTCCCCGCTCGTTCCCCGTTCCTTGCCGAGCTCGAGTTTCTAGACAGTGGAGATGTAAGATTATCGCAATATAATCCTATTCATTTCTTCGATCGAACGACGCCTTAAGGAAGAAGAGTGAAACGAAGTCGCCATTTTAATTTGAAGCCACCGTATTTTAGTTTTGAACGAAAAAAAAGTTTTCCTTCGTTCCACTTTTTTTTAACGCGAAATTCATCAACATATTTTTTATTTAAGACACATGTTAATGCAGTTCAACACGTGTTTTAAAATTCCATTACGTGTCCATATAGATCTGCAATAGTCCCAATGCAATTTATATTATTTATTTAAATTTAAATTTCAAATTCAAATCATCTCGATTTCCACACTCACAATCTCGACCTCCTATCGAGGCGTGCCGCCAGGTGTTTATAATGTTATACCCCTATTCTGAACGCTATGGAAAAGGTTCCGAGTCCTAATTCGATTGTATGGAGAAGATAGCTTTTGGACCCAGTTATTATATTAAATTTTCGATATAAATTTCAGCGCGTTTATCTCTCCTACGATCACTCGACAACTCCTAAACTACGAAAATTGAAACCCGATAATAATACACTATTATGGATCTGATGGAACTGGTTTCGTCAAATCCGAGACTGTGCCTCCGAAGGCAATTTTTAAATATCGATTTAAACGATAAAATTTTAAAAACTGAACAGTACACTCTCAAATTCAAATTTAATACTTCTATTATCTCTAGTATTATAATTATAAATTTTCCAAAACTTTGAAATATTTTCACAAGCATAAAACTGAAGATTCAATATTTTACCCAACTTTCAATAATTAAATTCAATAATTTAATTTCCAAAAAAATAGTGATATTTGCAAATATTTAAAATCAACTAAATATTGCAATTTCAAATATCCAGAAATTCCGGGTCGTCACACAGAGTTTAGAAGGGGAACAATAATCTCCAGGTTAGTCATGGGACTAGTGTGAGCAAACAAAAACCATTGTTTGAACACAAGAAAGGAAAAAGAAATCCGCTATGCTTTTTGGAAAATGAAACTACCATAAGGCCTCACGCCACACACACAATGCAATCGCACACTTGGAGGAGATTTCTCCTTATGAAGGTCAAACATGCTTGATACACAAAAATCCTTTTGATATTATTATTAGTGCATAGTGTGGAAAACATTTGCAAGTATAATATTAATCTTAGCCAGCATAGGTACCATTATATTATACCTACTATAGCTACCACTTGAGGTGGCAGGTTATACAACTGCAATCGTAAAGGACTCGTATTGGGTGATTGGATTTCCAACAAATGGCCAAGGCTAAGGAACTTCCTTTCTGAATGGGTACGCCTCTGGAAGGACGTCCCGAGAACCTAACCGGATCTCTGCCAACACAAGGCCGGGTTACCTCTGTAACTAGGTAACTAACTATCATGAGTATGCCATCGCCAGGTCGTCACTGACCTTTTTCCCAGGATTCACCAATAAATTCCAACAACCACATAAGTCAAATATCTGGGCTCCATACCATGATACCAATTTTTATCCAGAAGGAAATGCACATACCCTAAGGGGCGCGACCCCCGTAACCTTGCCGCATCCTTCCTATTTCGACCATTTCTGGGGTGTGAGGTTCGATGAAGTCTCGTCTCGCAAAGCTACGCTTTTCACAAAAGCCATGCTTCAATCAACCAATGATCAAAACTTAGCAAGCCACATTACCAAATTGGGAATATACCGCTAGTAACCATCAACTACATAACCTCTGAGCTCGTACGTCTCAAAGAAGGTTGTTAAGCTAAAAGAATAAATTCTCCGCCACCAATAGAAATGTACTTGATAGAAACCAGCTTTATATCTCAAAGTGTAACGTCAGACATACATCCATACAAGTCCATCCTGGATTTGAATGGAACCGAAGGCACTTCCAAAGAAGTCCTTGCTAATCCGGATATTCACAATGCCGACCGGAATACCCATAACATATGGAGATCTCTATACCGGAGCAACTGAATGCAGAGACATTCGACTTACAATCCTTTCGTTCTCGAAAATACTTAGTCTTTAACCACCGTCTTCAATTGCTATCCATTTCGTCGTATCATTTATTCGGAATGGGATAAAGTCCTCTCCCGGCTTAACCGAATAATGAGTGCTTATTTTAAAAAGCATATGGATATATTGGGATCTTAGTAAATTCACTACTTTTAATCTTTGTTTCCCAAATGCTTTCCTTTTGAACGGTTTAAAAAAATTCCCATTTTAAAATCTTTAAACAAAAGATCCATGTTTAAGATCCTTTTCAATTTGAAAACAAGGTTCAACAATCTTTAACAGAGATTCATTCATAGCTTTCAAAAACTATTTCCAATTTGATTCACCCATAACTTGAAATCCTTTCAAAAAAAACTGGAAATTCTTTCTTAATATGAAAGCTGTTATCATTTGAAATCAAAAATCTTTCGTTTTTCGAAATCCGATTAAATCTGCTCAAGTTATAGCCTTTTAAAGTATAAATTGGAAAATTAGTGAACTGCCATATCCTCGGCAAGCTCTATTTGGGTTAAATTTAAATTCCCAAAATACTTCTTTTAAAATACTTTAAAAATGGTCTAAAATCCATATATATATTATATAACTTGTATACCCTTTTTAAAGCATATTATTATTTTAATTTCCAAACTTTAACAAACCATATTATATTCAAAATAATTTTAATTCCAAAATTCCTTTTTTCAAATGTTTAGCCCAAATCACTTCCAAACCATTTTGGATTCAAAATTCAACTTTGAAATTCTTTCACTATTGAAAATAATATTAATTTCAAAATACCCATGACTTAACCAATTTCCCGTGAAATCCATATTTGTGTGTGTTTGTGTGTTGTCTAGGGGTTTTGTATACAACAATAAACAACCATCATAAATCCAAGCTCAACAATATCGATAAGCGGTATAATCCTATAATGCTTATCTTTCATTCACAGATAAACAAGTAAATTCATCATAGATAAATAAATCACAGTTCTCAGCTCAATCCAAAGCAATCATATCACAGAACATCACATATCAGGGATAATCAAACAATTCAAGGCATTCAATATAATCCAATCATCCATAAGCAAGATAAATTAATCACCTGATTAAAGTTAATTTAAGAAATTAATTACTTATGAATCAATCACCTAACTCTGCTTAATTAACATTAATTAATTACAAACCAATGGCTATTATTTTAATTAATTAATGAAATTAATTAATCAATCCTTTATCATCCATCTTAATTAATTATCCCTAATTAATTAAATAATCCTTAATTAATCACTTAAATTAATTAACCTTAAGTTAATTACATTAATTAATTTGCCCTTAATTAATTACATTAATTAATTAACCATAAATTACATTAGTGAATTACCTTTAATTAATTAACCTTTAATTACTAATTTTCTTTTAATTACTTACATTAAGTAATTATCATTTAATCACTTGATTAATCAACCATTAATCATTAATTAATTATCCTTAATTACTTTCATTAAGCAATTATCCTTTTAAGTAATTAATTATCCCTTAATTAACCACATTAATTAATCACCTTAATTACTGACATTAAGTAATTATTCTTTAATTACTTTCGTTAAGTAATTCCTTAATTACTTACATTAATTATCATTTAAATCTTATTTAATAACCTTTGAAATAAATTCATTAGTAACCTATTAACTTAAAATCTTTAAGTTGAATGAACGATTAGAAAACATTTCATCTTCTTAAATATTTACTTAATTACAATATTAAGCTTATTTAAAATGAACTTCTAAAATAAAGGTTATATATTTTAAAACATCTTAAACTTAATTAATTTAAAAATAATTTATTTTTGAAACCTTTAATTAATCTTAAACTAAATTAAACATTCATTATATAAAAGAATTAATTAAGAATTTGTTAAATTTTTAAAAACTTGTTTAATTTTTAAAAAAATTAAAAAATGCATAATCATAAATCTAAGATAACTCGAGTTCCCTCCTGCGCCAAACAACAAAATCTCTGAGTCAAATACAATTTTCTTGAGCAACTTCTCATCCCAAAAACCTCAAACCATCACCAGACATAGATGATACTTGTGCACGTGCACCGATGATCCAACGCCCTTCGACCATCACCAAGGCCTTCGACATGTCGCCGGTGACCATGCCGATCAATCCGAACACCCAGATAGATGAACTCACTTGAAAATTGAAATCGAGCTACATGATCACCACATGGAACAAACTCAGTCACCAAAAACCCCTCGCCACACCACCTCCAACCACCGAACGCCACGTGATAATGACCCGAGCTACCCTAATTACCCACGCGACGATTCCCCTTGGTGCAATCGCTCCTGATCCACCATCGACGACGAGACTGCCCCGAGAACAACTTCGACTAAAAATGGACCTAAAACCCTAAACTACCGTCGATCAGCCACCACGACCAACTAAAAATCCATCTTCCATTTTTCCGATGATACCCGAGATTCCAGCCTCCTTCAGCCTTGATCACGACGAACAACACTTTATCGATCAACGGAAATCGACGACTTTCCTTTTCCCGTTGAACTCGAGAATTCGCATGATTTTTAAACTTAAAAATCTTGATTTTAACATCAAAAATCACCATCGTCCAAAACGAACCAGTTTATATAATTTAAACTTGAAATTTTAAAGATCAAATTTTCGACTTGAATTCTATTTATCCGCAATTTCTTCTTTAAGAAATATTTATCCAACATATTGTGACGCCCCACCTCTACACCCACGCTAGCCAAGAACACTACGGAGCAATGCTGTCTACTAGCACGGAGAATAAGGCTGTTGAGGAGCAATCATCCGTGTAATTTCTTTGAGCGAGCACCACTATGTCGTATAGTATAACATGCATTTGATTTCGAGAGGAAATCCGACACACCGATAAAAACTCAATGCTATCACACGGTGGCTATATATAATCTTCGGAAACAAATATAGAAATAAACATAACACAAAACAGTCACAGACATCCATATCATAAGGCGGAAAAAGATATGAATATATAACATATAAAAGTGTACATCAGAGTAGTGGTCTGAAAGATCACAATAACCCAAAATAATAGCAACATGTGCTATGCGAAAGAATAAGTATACATCATAGAGTCTATATCTCAACTGTATACATCAAAAAACTATTAGCCAAAAGTCATAGTAATGAATCCCTGAGGAGAAGTCAAGTAGAAGCACCTGTAACATCTCTGTCTGACCCGAGTATTAATTCATAAGAAAATAATAACGGATCAGTCTAGCTATAAATATCAGATGACATGATATAGAATAAGAGATATGGTACAAACATATGATAACCATAATGGCATACTACTATAAGTATATAATTGAAAATCAACATGAGATTAATCAATATCACAAAAATCTTCTCAAAGATCCGAAAAGGGTTTCATACCTAAAACTTGTATTCACAACAAGTCAATGACACACGAATTCACCAATGCACAAAAATTGATAAATCATATCAATGAAAATCACTAAAATTGGTGAAGCATAAAATTTCCAGAAGTCAACACACGAAATCCGAAAATCATAAAAAGGGCGAGGCCTATCACGCGAACGGGAGCATGAAAACTCACCAACATATGTACCACACGAACGAGATTCTATCTCTTGGTAGCTAGCCATTAATTTTTGACACACGAACGGCCCGAAGACCATGGGGTGCTACCCCACATGTGTGAGTTGGAATCACACTGAAACGTGTCTAGTCTCCCTCGCAGACAAAGAGACATCGCACAATTGCTAGTCTAAATCACAAAAATGATCATCATCGATCATCAAGAAATGTCAATTACAGTAATCTAGTAAATATATGAGCTTAGCTTCATGTCCCATAACCACTAGCTTAACTTAAATATTTACGAACAAATTGTAGATCTCCACTAGAAAATTGTCACAAGAGATTCAATCGAACAAGTCCAAGAATTAACCGATGAAGTAAACGCAAGCGTTTCATACCACTTGTTTTACTAAGCCGTTTAATTAGATTTCTCATACGAATGAGGTAAAGGTTTGTATATGCTAGTAGATTGGAAAATGGTTTAAGAAACGAGCTTTGTAGTAAAATAGTGTTGAAATCGTTTTGAAGAAAGGGTTTTGATATTTACTACTAGTATTAAAAACCTTTACATTATAAAGTGACAAATCATAGAAGTGATTGTAGAAACAATCAATCATAAAAATTCACATTCGAAGGCGTGAATAAAATCCAAAGAAATCTATATCAAATCCATCAAAATGGATATTTCGAAAATTCCAAAGAAAATGTCATCAAAGTTGGTAATAAATGATAACAACAAAAGGGAAACAACACGAATTGATTAAAGTTGAAAATTCAATCCTAAAAGGCAAAATGGGCTGAAACAGCAAATTCAGTTGACTAAATAGAGATTTCAGTTGACTAAACAGCAAATTCAGTTGACTAAACAGAGATTTTCAGTTGACGGAATTCTGCCTGTAAACTTTCTGTTTCCAGGTTCAGTCGACTGAACAGAGATTTTCAATCGACTAAACCCTGCCTGGAAACTTTCTGTTTCCAGGTTCAGTCGACTGAATAGAGATTTTCAGTCGACTAAACCCTGCTTGGAAACTTTCGGGTTCCAGATTCAGTCGACTGGACAGAGATTTCAGTCGACCGAATCATGCCTGGGCCGTTTTTCAGCCTATCTAAATGAAGAGCAAATTCTTCCAAAATGCAACCGGACGAACATTGGCTCTAAGGGTTTATGCCAATAGGTAACCTGGCCCTATATGCTCCCCGATGCATCACCAAAACATAATCAAAACATCAAATTTAGGATTTTAAAGATTTGAACCCAAAACACTAAAAATTGAAATATTCACCAATTCAATCCAAACCAAAAGCAAATGCATATGAATAAGTGTTAGGAATTCATACCCAACATTCAAAGATAGATATAAGCATAGATGGGAGATAAAAATCTCACCTTTTCACAAAAACAATGAAGAAGAAGCTTGAAAGCAAAGGGAAAATCAACCACTCTTCAACACAACCCAAAGGAGCTTGAATCTATGCTCAAAAAGAAGAACATTCCCAAAGTTAGGTTTAGGAATTTTTGAAATTGATAAAAGAATGAGTTGGAGAAGAAGAAGAGACACTTACCAAAGTTTCTTCTATTAGTTTGGAGCTAGAGCCTGATTTGCAAAAGAAAACTAGGGCTTGAGTTTTAATTTCCCATTCCACTCTCCATTGATGTAAAAGCTTGAGTATAAGGAAAATAGAAAGGAAGTAAATGAAGACGAGAGGGTTGGGACTGAGTTAATAATTGGGGTTAATGGGCTCAGCCCAAACCAAAGCCCTAAATGAAAAGTGGCAAAATTCCACTAACTCCAAACATATCAAAGTTTATACTCAAAAAGATCGCAAACGGTGTTTTGAACTCAATGGAAGTGGTCCCGAGTCCTAATTCGACCGTATGCAAAAAGTAGCTTTTCGGACTAAATATCGAGTATCGATTAAATATTTAAATATAAAATCGATAAATATGCGGGTTGTTACAGACTCCCCTCCTTAAAGAAATTGCGTCCTCGCAATATTTAAGAAGAAGATATATAGTAACAACCATGAGAGCTTATTCATCACAAAAGAAATTTGAAATAAAAGGTTCTCCTTAAAGAGCACGGGAAAGTAAGTCTGGATGTGTTCGCTCGATGAACTTCCTAGATTCCCAAGAGCAATCTTTAGGATTTGAAGACCATTGAACTTTCACATGCGGGACATCTTTATTTCGAAGGCGCTTGACCTCCGAAGCAATAACACGAATAGGATGTTGCTCATAAGTCAAATTAGGCGAAACTTCAATTTCTTCCACAACACCGGTCTCAAGAATAGAATCGGAATTTCGAAGACATTTCCGTAATGAGAAACGTGAAACACGTCATGAATAGCAGAAAACCGAGCAGGTAATAAGAGGCGATAAGCCACGGAACCAATACGTTCGGTGATGGGAAATGGACCAATATATCGAGGTGCTAATTTTCCCGATCGACTGAAACGTACAACACCCTTCATAGGTGAAATACGAATAAACACAAGATCTCCCACAGAAAATTCTAATTTCCTTCTCCGGTTATTGGCATAAGATCTTCGTCTACTATGGGCTTCTTTCATCCTATGACGAATAAGGTCAATCTTTTCTGTGGAATCACGAATAAAATCTGGACCTAAAACCAGCTTCTCAACGCCCTCAAGCCAACAAGAAGGAGATCGGCATGGCCTTCCATAGAGTGCCTCAAAAGGTGCCATACAAATACTAGATTGAAAGCTATTATTATAGGAAAATTCAACAAGTGAAATATGATCTTCCCAACCTCCACCAAAATCAAGAACACATGCACGAAGAAGATCTTCAAGAGTTTGATTCACACGCTTGGTTTGTCCATCGGACTGAGGATGATAAGTGGTGCTAAAATTTAGCTTCGTTCCCAAAGCTTTTTGAAGACTCTTCCAAAATTCACTAGTAAACAATGGATCACGATCACTTACAATAGAAGTAGGAACTCCATGCAATTTAACAATTTCTTTAATAAAAAGTTTGGCCAAAAGAGGTACGGTCTGATTGGACCGAACGGGAATAAAATGGGCGGATTTAGTAAGCCTATCAACTATAACCCATAAGCTATCATGACCCTAACGAGAACGGGGAAGGCCGTCTATAAAATCCATGGAAATTAGATCCCACTTCCAAATTGGAATTTCTAAAGGTTGCAATAACCCACCGGGCCTTTGATGTCCGGCCTTAATGAGTTGGCAAGTCATGCAACACTTAACAAAGTTAGCATTATCAGATTTCATTCCCTCCCAATAATAAAGCCGCTTCATATCCGCGTACATTTTACTACTACCGAGATGAACCGTAAATTTAGAATGATGAGAATCTTCTAAAATATCTTTACGAAGATCAATAATATTTGGCACAATAAGTCTACCAAATTTTCGAAAGACGCCACGAGAATCGATATCAAAGTCTTTCAAACCTTCAATATCAATTTTATCCTTAATATTTTGGCCAAGAAGAGCCAATTCAGGATCTAGCCTTTGAGCTTCAAGAATGCGGTCTAAAAGAGAAGGATTAGCTTCAAGGCTACATAAAACAAAAGATGAACATAAATCGGAAACACGGTCTTGAATTTCACAAGTGGATAAAATCTCGAGATCATTCCATTCGGATATCATCATGGAAACAACCGCTTGTTGCTTTCGACTAAGTGCATCCGCAACGCGATTTCCCTTTCCGGGAGTATAAAGGATATCAAGATCATATGGTGCAAGAAATTCGAGCCAACGCTGTTGACGCAAAATAAGTTCCTTTTGAGAGAATAAATACTTCAAGGACTTATGATCGGTATAGAGAACAAATTTCTCTCCTAAAAGATAATGACGCCAAAAACAAAGGGCGAAAACAATAGCCGCGAGCTCTAAATCATGAGTGGCAAATCTAGTCTCAGCAGGCTTAAATTGCCTAGAAGCATAAGCAATAACACGTTCTCTTTGCATAAGAACGACACCCAAACCAACACGACTAGCATCGGTATAAACAACGAAATCTTGATTCCCCTCGGGAATAACAAGAATAGGAGCATCAGAAAGGAGTTCTTTTAGTTTCTGAAAAGAAGTTTCACATTTGTCCGACCAAATGTATTTAACACCTTTCTTCGTTAAGCTAATGAGAGGCATGGCAATCTTAGAAAAGTCTTTGATAAAACGGCAGTAATAACTCGCCAATCCAAGAAAACTACGAATCTCCGTCACACTCTCCGATCTCTTCCAATCTTGAATCGCTTCAATCTTTGAAGGATCCAAGGAAATTCCGGATTCGAAAATAATACGATCGAGAAACTTCACACGAGATTGCCAAAAGTGACATTTAGAAAACTTTGCTTTTAATTGATTACTCCTAAGACTTTCCAATACAATCTGAAGATGCTTTTCATGCTCCTCCTCGATTTTCGAATACACAAGAATATCATCAATAAAGATGAGAAAAAATCAATTGAGAAAATCTTTGAAAACTCGATTCATAAGGTCAACGAAATAAGCCGGAGCATTCGTTAAACCAAATGGCATAACAAGCCATTCATAAGATCCATATCGAGTACGGAACGATATCAAAGGAATGCTCTGCAATTCGAAGCTGATGAAAACCGGTTGCCAAGTCCAATTGAAAAGACTCTAGCACCACTAAGTTGATCGAATAGGTCATCAATCCAAGGTAAAGGATATTTATTTTTGATAGTAAGATCATTAAGCCTGCGGTAGTCAACGCAAAGTCTAAGCGTACCATCAGATTTCTTCACAAAAATAGCCGAAGCTCCCCAAGGCGAGGAACTAGAGCGAATAAATTGCTTTGTCTCCAATTCAGATAATTGTTTGCGCATCTTCTCATTTTCCTTATTGGACATGCGATAAGGAGGACGAGTAATAGGTTGAGCTCCAGGGATGAGATTAATTTTGAACTCAATTGCTCGCTTAGGTGGTAATCCTAAAACGGGCTCAAATATGTCGGAAAATTCACGAACAACATGAATAAGAGAAATTATATTTTCCTCATCATCATTATCGCCATCTTGAGGATTTAAAGAATATAAAGATGCAACCAAGCTGGAATCTGAATCTTTAAGGTCAATAGAAATCTGCTTAACAGATTGAGGATGCCGAAGATGAATAGTCCGCTCAGGACATAGGATTTGGGCTTCATAACGGTTAAGCCAATCCATTCCCAAAATCTTTCCAAAGCCAAAGTAGCGCATAACATGCAAATCAGCTCAGAAAGAAAAATCACACAAAATAATCTCGACATCTTTACACAATAAACTGATTGTTGCGGATCCACCAACCGGATTCGCAATTCTCAAAGAAGTCATTAAACACAAAACATCCAAAGAAAAAGTATCAACAAGTTCTTTTGAAATAAAAGAATGGGACGCACCCGTATCAAAAAGAACTCGAATAGGATGATCACGAAATAAAATAATGCCATCAAGGATAGAATGAGAAATACCGTGACCATGAGATGTGTTGCTAGGGGGAGCAACATTAAGCTTTCCCTCCTTCTTGCCTTCAAGTTTGAGGCATTGATGTATATAATAATCTGGGATCTTACAATAGCGACAACAACGAGGCTTTAAACACTTGTTCGCAAAATGGTCCCTACACCCACAGTTGAAGCATTTCCCACTACTAGGAGAAGGAGCCTTTGCAGCAGGAGTTGCTTGCTTACCCTTTTTGTTGGGATAAGGACCTTTGAATTTGTTTGGCCTCTTCTTGTTGTTGAAGTTTGGATTGGAACCCACCACTTCAACATCATTTTCCCTATCCGCTTCTTTAAGACGAAGAGCGATGTCATTGAATTGGTCAAAGGGAACTTCTAATTTTAGAAGTAATGGCTTCTTGATATTTTTGTTTAAGCCATAGACAAATTTTTGGTTCTTCTTCAATGGGGTGTTGACATATTCAACCCCATATTTGGAAAGTGACTCGAAGGATGCAACATAATCAGTCACGGAGGATTCACCTTGATCAAGGTCTATAAAACAGCGAGCCAAGGTCACCTTCTCAGCTTCTGGCATAAATTTTAATTCGAAGCATTCCCGGAATTGCACCCAGGTGAGATCCACTTCATTGATTTCATAAATAAGGAGTTCATACCAGTCCAATGCTCTTTCTTGGAGCATACTAGAGGCCACCTGAACTCGGTGAAGATCAATGAGGTTCATGCAAGAAAAGATTCGATCGCATGTTCTTAACCAAGCCTGGACTTCAATAATAGTTTCAGAACCTTTGAATGGCTTCCCACCCAAGTTGGTATAATCGTTGGACAAACGTGCAAATCCAAACTTAGGATGAGTAGGTTCCGAATAAGAACCAGCTGCTTGAGCATTCTTAACTAAATCAAGAAGTTGCTGAACAGACATAAAAACTTCTTCTTGGGGAGTAGCACTAGATTGACCGGCGCTGGGACGGCCAGGTCTAACCATTTATCTTCCTTTAGAAAGAAAGAAAGAAGAAGAAAAAGGTTATTCACCAAATGAATATTAAGCAATCTTGGTAGATAAAACAAGGAATCATAAAGAAAATAGGATGGATCGGTACGAAGATTCGAATTAAATCCTAAAGCACGACTCCTAAGATGGACTTAGGACGATGATCCTTGTTAATCTATTCTACATTGTTCCGATGTTTGGCTCCGATACCAAGCCTATGACGCCCCACCTCTATACCCACGCTAGCCAAGAACACTACGGAGCAATGCTGTCAACTAGCATGGAGAATAAGGCTGTTGAGGAGCGACCATCCGTGAAATTGCTTTGAGCGAGCACAGCTATGTCGGATAGTATAACACGCATTTGATTTCGAGAGGAAATATGACACACCGATACAAACTCAAAGCTATCAAACAGTGGCTATATATAATCTTCGGAAACAAATATAGAAATAAACATAACACAAAACAGTCACAGACATCCATATCACAAGGCGGAAAAAGATATTAATATATAACACATAAAAGTGTACATCAGAGTAGTGGTCTGAAAGATCCACAATAACCCAAAAGAATAGCAACATGTGCTATACGAAAGAATAAGTATACATCATAGAGTCTATATCTCAACCGTATACGTCAAAAAACTACTAATATAAGTAGTTAGCCAAATGTCAGAGTATTGAATCCCTGGGGAGAAGTCAAGCAGAAGCACATGTAACATCTCATTCTGACCCGAGTATTATTTCATAAGAAAATAATAACGGATCAGTCTAGCTATAAATATCATATGACATGATATAGAATAAGAGATATGGCACAAAGATATGATAACCATAATGGCATACTACTATAAGTATGTAATTGAAAATCAACATGAGATTAATCAATATCAAAAGAATCTTCTCAAAGATCCAAAAAGGGTTTCATACCCAAAACTTGTATTCACAACAAGTCAATGACACACGAATTCACCAATGCACAAAAATTGATAAATCATATCAGTGAAAATCACTAAAAATGGTGAAGCATAAAATTTCCAGAAATCAACACACGAAATCCAGAAATCATAAAAAGGGGGAGGCCTATCACACGAACGGGAGCATGAAAACTCACCAACATATGTATCACACGAACGAGATGCTATCTCATGGTAGCTAGCCATTAATTTTTAACACACGAACGACCCAAAGACCATGGGGTGCTACCCCACATGTGTTAGTCGAAATCACACTGAAATGGGGTCTAGTCTCCCTCATAGACAAAGAGACATCGCACAATTGCTAGTCTAAATCACAAAAATGATCATCATTGATCATCAAGAAGTGTCAATTACAGTAAGCTAGTAAATATATGAGCTTAGCTTCATGTCCCATAACCACTAGCTTAACTTAAATATTTACGAACAAATTGTAGATCTCCACTAGAAAATTGTCACAAGAGATTCAATCGAACAAGTCCAAGAATTAACCGATGAAGTAAACGCAAGCGTTTCATACCACTTGTTTTACTAAGCCGTTTAATTAAATTTCTAATACGAATGAGGTAAAGGTTTGTATATGCTAGTAGATTAGAAAACAGTTTAAGAAACGAGCTTTGTAATAAAATAGTGTTGAAATCGTTTTGAAGAAAGGGTTTTGATATTTACTACTAGTATTAAAAACCTTTACATTTTAAAGTGATAAATCATAGAAGTGATTGTAGAAACAATCAATCATAAAAATTCACATTCGAAGGCGTGAATAAAATCCAAAGAAATCTGTATCAAATCCATCAAAATGGATATTTCAAAAATTCCCAAAGAAAATGTCATCAAAGTCGGTAATAAATGATAACAACAAAAGGGAAACAACACGAATCGATTAAAGTTGGAAATTCAATCCCAAAAGGCAAACTGGGCCGAAACAACAAATTCAGTTGACTAAACAGAGATTTCAGTTGACTAAACAGCAAATTCAGTTGACTAAACAGAGATTTTCAGTTGACTGAATTCTGCTTGGAAACTTTATGTTTCCAGGTTCAGTCGACTGAACAGAGATTTTCAGTCGATTAAACCCTGCCTGGAAACTTTCTGTTTCCAGGTTCAGTCGATTGAACAGAGATTTTCAGTCGACTAAACCCTGTCTGGAAACTTTCGGGTTCCAGATTCAGTCGACTGAACAGAGATTTCAGTCGACTGAATCATGTATGGGCTGTTTTTCAGCCTATCTAAATGAAGAGCAAACTCTTCCAAAATGCAACCAGACGAACATTGGCTCTCAGGGTTTATGCCAATAGGCAACCCGGCCCTATATGCTCCTCGATGCATCACCAAAACATGATCAAAACATCAAAGTTAGGATTTTAATGATTTGAACCCAAAACACTAAAAATTGGAATATTCACCAGTTCAATCCAAACCAAAAGCAAATGCACATGAATAAGTGTTAGGAATTCATACCCAACATTCAAAGATAGATATAAGCATAGATGGGAGATAAAAATATCACCTTTTCGCAAATGCAATGAAGAAGAAGTTTGAAAGCAAAGGGAGAATCAACCACTATTCAACACAACCCAAACGAGCTTGAATCTATGCTAAAAAAGAAGAACATTCCCAAAGTTAGGTTTAGGAATTTCTGAAATTGATAAAAGAATGAGTTGAAGGAGAAGAAGAGAGGCTTACCAAAGTTTCTTCTATTAGTTTGGAGCTAGAGCTTGATTTGCAAAAGAAAACTAGGGCTTGAGTTTTAATTTCCCATTCCACTCTCCATTGATGTAAAAGCTTGAGTATAAGGAAAATAGAAAGGAAGTAAATGAAGACGAGAGGGTTGGGACTGAGTTAATAAGTGGGGTTAATGGGCTCAACCCAAACCAAAGCCCTAAATGAAAAGTGGCAAAATTCCACTAACTCCAAACATATCAAAGTTTATACTCAAAAAGATCGCAAACGGCGTTTTGAACTCAATGGAAGTGGTCCTGACTCCTAATACGACCGTATGCAAAAAGTAGCTTTTCGGACTAAATTCCGAGTATCGATAAAATATTTAAATAAAATATTTAAATATAAAATCGATAAATATGCGGGTTGTTACACATATCTTCCTGAAAATATTTTAAAAATAAAATAACATTCAAACAAACAACTTTCCTTTTGAAATCAAAGCCAGAAATTGATTAGAGAGAGAGAGAGATTGATTTTTTTTTTGAATTTGTTTTTAAAGCCTGTAACTAGAACAGAGGCATGTTGCCTGTACACAGACATGCACACCTAAATTTACATGTATATATAAACATGCTGGCAAATTTTTAAATCTATGCAAACATTTTTCATCACTTCACTTCAAGTATCAATCATAAATATCAGAATATATACACAGATTCAAGTTTGAAATAGAAGTTTACTCACAGTATTTTGAAACAGAGTGACAGTTCTTTGATTTTGAACTAGAAACTAGGATTGAATCTGCTTTGTTTCTTTGATTACTTCAGGTTGAATTAGTTGTTGTTGAATTTGATTTGCCACATGATTTTTGAAACTGATCTGAACCTTTGTTTTGAAGGATACGAGTTGAATCTTGCTTGTATATTAAGTTGAGCTTTGAATTGTTAGCTTGTTTGATCAGGCTGAAGCTTGATGTTTAGCCCAGGTTGAAAACATTATGATTTCTTTGATTTAAACTTGCTTCAGATTTAAAATTGAAGAGTTTGTTTTCAGTTTGTTTTCTGTTTTGATTTTCTTTTGTCTCAGGTTTGTTTTGCTTTGAATTCCATTTAGTTTTGAACAAAATGAGAAAAGAAGAAGTTAGTGGTATTTATAACTTTGATTTCCTTTTTATTATTAAATTCAAAAATGGAAAGAAAATATAAAAACATGACACTTTTTATATTTTCTTCTACATGTTTTACACTTGTTTAATCTCTTGTTAAAATATCTACATTTGTTGTAAATGCATGTATTTATGTTACACATGTTTTAAATGTGTTTTTATATAATTTTTATATTACATTTTAAAATATATTCCTTTTTATATTAACATATGTTTTATTTTTATATATAAACTATATTTATTTTTTTTGGAAAAATTTCAGAAGAAAGCATATTAAACTTTATTATTATTTTTAAGCTATCATACTCTTAAAATAAATAAATATTTATCTCTAGAGTTTTTAAATGTAGAATTTAACTTTCAGATAGCTTTTGAAAATTATTTATATCAAATTCAAAATATAACTTCCAAATTGCAATATACATAAATATATATATACACACACACACAAACACAACTCTTATTTATTTTGGAAAAAATATTATTTAATTTACAATTTAATTCTCTAAATTAAATTAATTACTAAATTAAATTTGGCTTAAAACCGGAATCGTTACAATTTCACGTCTAATTGCGCTAGCAAACCCAATCTAGATGAGATTTGAATGCATCCTAATAGGAGCGACCCCACATTGCTTGCAACAAATTGCTTTTAAGATGACGATACACCATAAAGAAAGCTAAATCCAATAATTAATAAATCAACTATTGAGGATAATTACAATGATCGTATATAGAAATTAAATATCATATATTTAACACTACTCGTTGATTTCAAACAAGTTCTATCTCCTGTTGAAAATGAAGCCAGGCAAGTTGTAACAGCCCCACCGCGATATCGAGTTAATCAAAGAACAATACAGGTAATATTGTGGGCTAATCCAGAGAATCCGGCTTGATAAGGGTGATCGAAGGTAAATATATCCTTATACTAATAATGACACATCATTTATACCATCATACTTAATATTTGAAGTCAAATTTGATGTTTACCGTATTAATACAAAGCAATAGACACACCGATTTCTCAAAATTAGATCCATTTATTATATAAGCATCAGTTATAGATCATAGTCGAATAATAATCTCATATACATATACAAATTGTGAGTCTACAAAATAAAACACTAAACTCACATAATATACAAGCTTTACAATTCTCCAAACTCAATTATAGAAATTCCTTAATGGGATAAACTAAAAGTCCAAATGTTTATCTCCTTTCTAGCATAAACAATCAAAGGTCAACCTGTCCTATAACCTAAAAGTCTCAATATGACCCGAGCAAAATAAATCTTGGGTCAGACTATCTCTAAATATCTTGAGAATAGAATATAACACAAGAATAAAAACCATATAAGTAAATACAGATATCTAGGATATAATGAGTTAGAAAATTAATTTAACTAAGAATAGGATTATAAATTTAAGTCACAAACACGAACTACTCACTAAAAATAGAATAAGAGAATTAATTTAAATTAGCATCCATCACAAGACAATGGATATATATTTATTTCACGAACAAAAGACACAAGAATATATATATTTATTTCATAAACGCAAGACACAAGAATATATATTTATTTCACTAACACATGACATAAGAATATATATTTATTTCATGAACACACGACCCAAGAATATATATTTATTTTATGAACACAGAATAGTCACAGAATCTAAATATCCAAAATCCAAGTGATTATACTCAAAACGATCGCAATGATTGTATACAGAATTGTAGCAAACAAATAAACAATTTGGTGTCGCCTGAACCGATCCGATATCGGAGATCATACACAGGACGGGGTGAAAGTGTACGTATAGTACTAAGGATCGTGTAATATGATATATAAATGCGAAAACCGATAATAGCTGTAAAGTAAGAATTAAAGTAAGCAAACCAGGAATTTTTATACTGGTTCGAACTTCCCGTTCAACGTCTAGCCCTAGAATATCCTTTGGATTTAGACTAAACCCCTTACTTAACCCGGAGGAATAGGTATATCACACCTGAGCAGCCAAAAATGAATTTTTCCGCCTCAACAACCGAAGAGGACTTCAACTTAATACAAATACTTTGTTGGCGAGTGTGTTCTGAATAACGCGGATTGTCTTTTGATAGTACAATTTCCTATAATCAAATCCTCAAGAATATGTAGTGTATGTGAAGATTTAAAAGGAAGATAATCTCGTAGAATCGAAGTATATAAATTAATTCAGAGATTCTAGAGATATTAAATAAGAATGAACGCTTTTATTTGCAGAAATAAATAGAGAATAGATTGCAGAATTATAAACAAGAATCAGTGATTTTAGAAGTGATTTGAACATGTTTATATAGTTGTAGAATAGTTATAATCTTTCATGAAGAGTTTAAATCAAAAGTTGTGTCCGTATCTCTTGGATTGAGAGACATTCCTTTTCATGATCAATAGCAACTCTTCAGGAAAACTAGCCGTTATGTTTAGGTCGGTCGACCTAAAAAACTGGTCGGTCAGCTAAGTTTTAAAAAGGTATACAAAATAATGTGTATCTGTGCATTTGACACAGGGTCGGTCGACCGAGGTTTCTGGTCGGTCAGCCGACCTGTTGTCAATTGCACAGTATACACTAATTTATGTATAATCTTAATATAAATCAATTTATGTATGTGTGTGACTACTTGAGGAATGACTTTAACAATATTCTAAGACTTAATACATTAAAATATTCATACTAATCTTTGGATTGTAGTCTGGTCTCCTTTGTATTGCATAATATACACTTATTCTCTTTTTGTCGCTTTGGTATAGTATTCTCGTCGTATGATCTCTGAAGTTTGTGTCATGAAACAAAACTCATGAATCAACATTCTCCCCCTTTTTGATTGATGACAATACTTATGTGACGAAGTAGTATATATATTCTCCCCTGAATATATGGCCATTTTTTTTGACTTTTCTGCAAGAATTTGTTAGCTTTCATATATTTCTCCCCCTTTGTGTAACGTCCCTGGATTTTGGCCCTGTTCATTTTAATAAATATTTAACCAAATTAAATAAAGTGTGAACTGATTTATTTTCAAATGGATATGATTTTGGAAATAATCGCTATTTGTTTATATAAATTTGTTTTTTTTAAAAAAAAGAAAATTTGATCCTGGAAATTTAAATAAAACTTCTTCATAATATTTACCTTTTATAACTAAATTAAAATACTGTACTTTGCTTACATTTGAAAATATACATATGGATGATTATGTTTAAATTTAAAATCTAATTCTTAACAGAATAAAATATAAATGTAAAATATAAATGTAAAATATAAATGTGAAACATAAATCGAATATGTGTATATAATTTAATTTAAATAATGATAGAAAAGTACAAATAGAAGTAAATTTAAATATAGGTAGGTAACTTATGCAAATATAATTTCAATATTTATAGCTAAAATACAAATACAAACAAATGTATAAATAAGTCACCACGTTGAATATAACTTAAATATTTTTAGTCAAAATCAAGATACATGTGTATAATACAAACATATGCAGTATATTATGCAAACTGGAAATAAATAACAATACAACATACCTTCATATGTAAAACAAAACATTTTTTTTTATACTGATATCTATGTATCTTCAGCAAAACCTAATTATGATATGTGAACATATCTTCATTCATAAGCCAAGCCTACCTTCATAGGTGTATGGTACATACAACATCTTCACACAGCAAAACAAATCATAATTATGTAAACCTATTAGGCAAACAAAATGTATATTTCTATCAATAATTATGATATACAAGAAACCTGACAAATATCTTCAGATACAAGTTTACTTACAAATGTACTTTTCATGCCAAATCTATATTTCCAATTAGTCATGATTATGTAAACAAATTAAGCAACATATAAATTAATGCTCCTCTGTTCGAGCATATCTTTGTGCGTATTTAAGATTTACAAATCTTTACTTTTTCTGCAGTGAATAGATTTGATCAAAATACATAAAACGGAGGATAGTATGTACATAAGCAATATGTTGTCAGTAAGTAAATGTGTATTATATATAACCTGTAGGAGATTATGCAGGCAAGTGATCAAAAAAAAATTATGTATTAATGGATTAAGTGTAGACAGTTATTACATTAGCATTTAATGTTTGGCATCTCAGCAAAACATTTGGGTCAAAGTCAAGAAATCATATCAGCCTTATATATATAAAAAAGAAGAAGCATGCCTGATAAAACAAAATTTAAACAGTGTACTTATAGATAACACCTACCTGATTAAAGTCTTTTTCCATACATACATAACTTCTTATATTATATATATATATATATATATATATATATATAGCTATTCATCTTTTATTTAGTTT
The DNA here is from genome assembly GCA_030765085.1 of Allium cepa. Taxonomy (NCBI): domain Eukaryota; kingdom Viridiplantae; phylum Streptophyta; class Magnoliopsida; order Asparagales; family Amaryllidaceae; genus Allium; species Allium cepa. The sequence goes on along the minus strand of CM060931.1, from coordinate 746,114,571 downwards.
AGTCAGTAACATAGTGTACCTGAAAGAAAACAAAAATGCAAACAAACTCAACAGCAAAACAGAAAGAGCTTCAGGAAATTCGAACTGCAGTTCTTCAACAAATCTGTGCTTTTTGTTTCAACTACTTTCTGTGAGTAAACAATTTTTTTTAAGTTTTATGTCAATTTAAAACCAGTACATGTTTGTGTGATGTTCTGTGTTCCTCTGAGATTGCTACAGGGTGTTTGCTTCAAACCTTAAATCTATCTGGAGTTATTTATTGTTAAGGCTAATTTTCTTTTCAATTCGAACAAGAGATTTAAAAACTTAAAATTTAGATTTTTAAAGATTGTTTAAAAATCCTGTTGAAATATGCTCTGTAACCTTATTTTACAGGTAAGTAGTAGGAAATTGATAAAATCAAATGTTGTGAAACATTAAGTCAAGTTTATATATTGAATTCATATTGCAATTCATGATTTCTAAAAGAAAAATTAGGATTTGTAAGTTAGTATTTGAAGAGAAGTTTGTATGTAAATAAAAGTTACACTTTTACAAAATTTAAACACTGTGATCAATTTTAATCAATGAAATTTGATTTGAGGATAGTATGATCATCAGTAATATCGGGAAAAATATGCTATATATTTTTCATTGTGTAAATTTGTAAAACTAAATCAAATTAGGGTTTCTATTCTAGTTTTTGGCATGCCTGAATATGCGACAAGTTCATCATCAATTCGAGATCGAGCTATTTGAAACTTCGGGGAATGGAAGAGTGGCGTGTTGTCGAGGTGCGGCCAAAGTTTGGGGGTTTCATGGGGTCATGGCGGTGGTGACGAGGTGAATATGTTGGGGGTGTTTCAAGTTCTGTTATGGGTTGAACAGTCAATTTTCGTTTCGACATATCTGAAATTATTTTTGCCTTTGGATTTCGAATAGGGAAGTAGATTGTGATGTGACTGCGTCGTGGGTGCTCGCCGGTGGTCAGTGGAGCCGCCGTGCACGTGAACGGCGGGGAGGAGAGGACTGAGTTGTGTCTGTGTATTGGTTCGAGTCGCGCGCGAATTTCTTGGATGATTTCTTCGGGATCGAGGTTGAGTTCGAACGTGGTTGAGTCTGATGCTTGTTGTCATCTTATTAACTTAAACTAATTACAGAAAGAAAAAAAAAGAGGGAGAAGAAGAGTTGTGTTCATGGGGAAGACTCGGGGAAATAAGCGAAGTTCTTGGAGTAACACTCGAGTAGGTTGGTATGATTCTCGCGTTTGTATAGGGAAGGCTCTGTTTTTCCATCAGATTGCAAAATAAAGAGAAAAGGAGTTAAACAAAATTATTTTCACCAGTTTAACCACTGTAAAGTTAAAAACTGTTTCACTAGTTAAATTAAAGATCTTAATACAAGTCCTACTTATTTTAGTAAGTACTTTAATAAGGTTTTTAACACTTAATGATTATTTTAATTAAGCAATTAATTTAAGCTAAGTATAAAGTTAATTAACATTTAAGTTATGTAGCTAATAATAGATTGATATTCAAAGTTAAGAAGATTCTTTCAAAACGTAAATAGTAATTAACTAATTATTTTAGAAGTAATCAAGATAATACTATACAATTGTAATTAGAGATTAATTAATGATTAAGTGAGTAACTGCTTCGAGTTAATTAATAAATGTTTAATAGTTATTAATTAAGGAATTAAATCAAGAATTAATTTATAATTAACTAAGTAACTAGTACTTAATAAATGGATAATTAAATTTTAATAAGAAGTTAATCCATGATCAAAGAATAGTTAATTAAGAAATTAAGGTTAAACAAATTGATTAAATGATTGAGTGATTAAGGAAAAGCTAATTAAGGAATTAAGGGATTAATTACTTATTGTAATTAATGAAGTTTAAATATGGATTGTTTAAGTTAATTAATTAAGTTTAATTAATTTAATAATTATTTGATGATATGATAGGTATAATTACTTGAAGAAGTAATTAATGGTAATGACTAAAAGCAATTGATTGAGGATGAAATGGAAGTAATTTGAGAATAATTACTTTGGGCAATTAATCAAAGGATTGATTAAAGGAAATCAGTGAGGAGTAATTAAGTGTAGTGATAAGAGTAATTAAAGGTGGTTGATTACTGAATAGTATTTATCAGGGGTGATAAATAAATATAGTTTAATTGAAGAATTAATTACTTAAGGTAATTAATTTAATACAGAATAATGATATTAAAATGTAATTAGTAATCATTAATAAATATAAATAATAAGGAGGAATTAAAGAGTAATTAATTTGTATAATTAAGAAGTAATGTAATGTTTGTAATTGAAGGCTTATTTCTATATGTGGATAAGATAATTAATCCGTGAACATAATTAAAAGATGATTACTTGCTTTAAATTAAATGCTAATTAATCAAGTGTGATTAATTTATTGATTGATTGACAATTTTTTAATTGTTACATAAGCAAGACTTAAAATGGTTAAGTAATTAATTTAATTCATTTTAAATTAATTAGAGATGCAAATAATTAATTTAATTCATTCTAAATTAATTATAGCTGATATGATTGCTTATGTATGGATGGATGATATTGTTTATTTGAATGGTTTGAGATTGCTAGTATAAAATAAATGATGCAGTTTGAAATGTATGCTTGATTGAAATATGATGATAATATGAATTATCTGTTGTGATGATAATATTGATTATCTGTTTATAATGTTGATTATCTATTGTGATATTGTGAATTATCTATCTGTGTGTACATGGAAAATTGAAATTGAATTGTTTAAAACTCTAAAACAACTTGGCCCTAAAAGACGCGTTTTGGATTTCGATGAGACCGGGATTGGATTTCCACATTCGGACATCCGAAAACCACATCGATCCAAATTAACGATAGGCCGTGATTCTGATGTGAAGATGAAGATTCTGAATGCAAGGGTTGTCGTCGTTAACTCTGTGGGTGATTCCAAAAGGAGTGTAACGAGATAATGCCTTCGTTTTCGTTCGAACCCGGAACGAACTTGTATGGATTGAATGCTTTCAGCACATCGTCAGGCGGGCGATGAGCATTCTAAGAATAATGTTCTATAAAGGTAATCGTAGCCTCATGCCTCATCAACCGGGAATGGCTAAAACAGGGGAGATGCTGCAAGGTTAGGTGGGTCATGCCCAAGCAGGACAAGATATTTCCCCTGTCTAGATGTCCCTTTTTATTTCGGCTGTGTGGGCGGTTGGTTCGCGACAACTGCCGGGGTTTATCTTGTTCGGGACTGTTTAGTAAGGAATGGTTCCGGCCTTGTGTTGCAGGGGATGAAGGGAGTAATCCTCGGTACGGTGATCTAGGCCCCGTACTGTGACGGGCGGTACCCAGTAGCCCTGCCATTGTATGGAACCCATTTTCCAATAAGCGCCCATGGTTTTGATTGTATTACCCACTTTTGTGGCTAGCAGCTGGAATTTAATAATGTAACAATTTCGGCTATTTTCTATTTACTTGAAAACCCTAGACACTATTATAATATCACAGAATTTCCTATGAAATGTTTTGGTTAGCGTAAGGTAAAAACTTTCCCGTATTTATTTATGCGGAGTCTTACGTGATACCCTTATTTTCAAATGTTTTTCATGTTAAACAACCTTAAACTGTTTACTCATACCAGACCCATGTCTGACCCGAAGTTTATATTTTGCATTTTCATAAACTCTTGGGTACTCAAATTTTTACGAGTAGCCAAGTGATAGGTTCTTGGATTGTTGAGTTCTGGAGGAGCTTGGAGCAGGAGCCTAGACGTATGTAGATATCTATATAGTTCCGCTGTGTTGGTTAGAGTATGATATATAGTGTAATGTATGTAGTGACAGATGTATATAAAATTGTCAAGTGTAAAATATTGTATAACTCTGATCTTTGTAAAACTATGAAATTGTTATGTGATGTATTATATCTTATGCCATTTCGCTGTGAGATTCCGTGGTTGTTGTTCTTTCTTCTCTTCCTTTTCTATTTCTATCTCTTTATTTCTTAATGATGATACGTCTTTCTGGTAGTAGAAGGGCGGGTCGTCACAGTTTGTCATCGACAAAAAGGAATACTTAAAAAATATGGAACATGTAACATAACATAAGAAAACATCGAGTTTTAAATAGTACATATTCAAAGCAAATAGGAATATTAATGATGTTTACTTAGTATACAATATTTAAAAACAGAACACCGAAATTATAAGATAGCAAGTTGTAAAACAACATGATCACTCCTCATCATCATCGGAATCCCAAAATTCTGTACGGATATTTTCTTCTGGTGGAGCATGTTCCTTACCACGTCTTTGAGCGGTAGAAGTGTGAGTTCCTGATGTACCGGAGCTTGTATTCTTCGAAGTGGAAAAAGAGAAGTTTGGCGCTGGCCTTTTTCCGGGAGCTACATAAGAGGCACCGGCTTCAGAAGTACATGATAAGGCATCCCATAAGTTCACGAAGAAACCCTTGATTTTCTTGAAACGACCATCAAATTTTCGTAGCCGGGCATCCAAGGCTAGTTGATTTTGAGCCAAAATATCAATGGCCGCCTCTGTACTAATTCCGGGAGTTGGTCTTTGAATTGAATGTTGGCGTGTTAGACGTTTCGTAGCATGAGTTGATGGTTGAGGTGTAGAGAAGCTACGACGTAGTTGTTCTCGAGGAGTAGTACTCCATTGGTTAAATGGTATGAATCTAGGAGGTGCATCGGGCAACTTCATTAGTTTTATGGTCCTTGAATCAAAAGTACGTACTTTGGTGGTTTCGGATTCGGGAGCATGTGGGACGAAGGTATTGATCAATCTCATTATGTATTCTCCATAGTAAATATGAAGCATTTTGCCTTGATTAAATGAGAGAAACTCATCCATGAGTAATTGTGCCCAACTGACGTGTGTATTCGAACATATAGCATATAGAGCTTTAAAATTTTCAGGATATACTAAGTGGTAGGAGCCGCCTCTTGGTATAATGGATTTCATCATGAAACGATGAAAAAGTCTAGCTCTAGGTCTAAGTGATAATGTTTGTCTAAAATCCGTAGCATCATCTTCGAAAAATAAATGACTTATGTGGTCACGACTTGATAAATTACAATCTACATCGTGTAATGAGATTCCACCCGGTCTAGCACCTAAAATGTGGTTAATTCGATCTATGGAAAGGAAAATTGAGGTGCCACATATCGATGTCCAAACACAATTTTCAGTGTTTCTAGGAGGGTTAACAAGATTTAGGTTAGCAAGGAACAATTTGACTATAATATGGTTAATCTTCAAATTATTCTTTCTATGATCTAGAAAAGTATCGAGCCCACTTTTAATTGCGTCATTTTCACTACGGTAGGCAGCGAAATCAGGATAACTAACAAACGATTGTTCAAAAATTTTGGCATCTTGAAGTTGTATCCATCTTTGAAGTGCTACATCATTGACAAGCCATGAGGCGATTTGAGTATCTACTGGAGTTGATGAAGATGAGCCACCGGTAGTCTTTGATTTCTTCTTTGAAGCCATTGTTTTTGAAGTAGAAATAGAAATTTGAAAAAAAAAAATTAATGGGGGCTAGGGAAAAAACCGAAACTGAAAAAGCAGGAGTGAAGAGGTAGGTTGAAAAGGTGAATGGATGGGTTAGTAATATGTGGTAAAAAGTAAAATTAACCAGCTGGCTACAGGTTCGGTCGGCCGAAAATACTAGGTCGGCCGACCGACTTTGTTAACTGAGAGTTGCTGAAACTTTCGGGAGTGGTTCAGGTGACCGGTGCAGGCCCTGCGGTCGACCGACCCTATTTAAAAAAATGTGTATTTGATACTTTCGGTCAACCGACTCAGGGTCTTCGGTCGACCGACGCTGTTAGATATGCACACATTTTTTTTGCTGTTATTATAAAAATGATAGAAATTTAAATTTTATTATTATTTCATTATATTTATACATCTTATTGAAAACAGCAACATATATATATATATATACATATATATATATAAGTTTTAGCCAACGATTGTTAAACTTTACGTTCCCATGAGTTTGGGGACGGAACATCTTCTGTAGGTGACCATTTGGAGCTATTGGAATTTGAACAGGATTTGAAGAGGATGGGGTTCTATAAGAAGGTTCAACAACATCATCCCTTTTTTATGAACAAACTTTCATATCAATCTCTTCTAGAAAACTTAAACGTCTTGTCGTGACTTTTTGTTCATAGTAGAGTTCCCGTTGCATATTCATTTGATGCTGTTGGTAGTGATGTATTTCATCAATTTTTTGTTTGGTGGATGGAGATATTACCATTGTATTCTTCCCTTTTTTCTTTTCAGGCGTATAGCCGGTATGAGATTCATCCCATGGTTTCCACCCGTGTCGGGGGTATTTATCAGGAGAAGAGAAATCAAGGATACGTTTAGGCATGGGAAAGGTAGGATATGGGCCATTTTCAGGAATTGATTGGAAACATCATCGTCCGGAGATGAGTATGATAGATGGGAGTTTTCGGAATTATAGGTGTCATTGTTTGAAGACATTTTTCAGGTTTTATTTTTCTTAGTATATGTTTTGAAGGATAAGCATAGTGTATATATAATCATCTGTTTGCTGAAAAACTAGTGGATAGAAAACTAATTTTAAAAATAATCATAGAAGTTTAACAACAAGCCGTTTGTAAATGTATGATTTATATGTTTTAGAACTAAAAATAGTTATTTCTGAAAAAAAACAGACAAAACAAATGTTAAGGTAAATTAGAACAGGAAACACCCATAGCCCAAGTGGCTATAACATAACATTTATCAAACAAGTCAGAGATCATGAGTTCGAGTTCTGCTTTAGTCAGAAATAAAACATTTTTTTTTTAATTTTTGCATATTTTTATCTATAAATCTTTTAAAGACATTATTCCTAAATCTCGTCTAAGTTTGATAAAACTATTTTCATTTAAAGGTTTAGTAAAAATGTCAGCAATTTGATTTTCAGTATTAATAAATTCTAAATTTATCAATCCTTTTTCCAAACAATCACGAAGAAAGTGATGACGAATATCAATGTGTTCTGTTCGTGAGTGATTTACTAGATTTTTAGAGAGATTTATTGCACTAGTATTATCACAATAAATTATAGATTTTTCAAGATAACAATTAAAATCTTGTAGTGTTTGTTGCATGTATACGACTTGTGCACATGCCAAAGCAGCAGATACATATTCTGCTTCACATATTAATAAAGAAACACAGTTTTGTTTCTTACTAAACCAAGAGACTAAGGAACGTCCAATGAAATGACACGTTCGACTCGTACTTTTTCGATCCGTCTGACTTCCTCCAAAATCAGCATCGCTATATGAGACTAATTCGAAAGGACATTCTTTTGGATAGAATAGTCCGAAATCATTGGTTTTAGTTAGATAACGAATAATACGTTTAACTGCTCGCATATGTGATTCTTTGGGATTTGCTTGAAATAGAGCACATAAACAAACACTTATCATAATATCGGGTCGACTCGCTGTTGAATATAATAACGATCCAATCATACTACGATATAGTTTTTGATCAACACTTTTGCCTTCTTCGTCTCTGTCGAGATGAATCGTTGTGCTCATCGGAGTTGGTTTGGCAGAAGTGTTTTCTAGATTAAATCGTTTAATTAAATTATAAAAATATTTTTCTTGATTAATAAAAATTTCATTTTCTATTTGTTTTATTTGTAAACCAAGAAAATAATTTAACTCACCCATATGAGACATTTCAAATTCATTTGTCATTATTTTAGAAAATTCTTGACAAAGCTTGTCATTTGTAGATCCAAAAATTATATCGTCAACATAAATTTGGATAATTAAAATATCATGCTTGTCTCTTTTAATAAAAAGAGTTTGATCAACCTTTCCAATTTCAAAACCAGAATTTAGTAAATAACTTTTAAGATGACCATACCAAGCACGAGGTGCTTGTTTTAAACCATATAAAGCTTTTTTAAGTTTATAGACATGATCAGGAAATTGTTCATGTATAAATAATGGAGATTATTCAACATAAACATTTTCTTTTATAAAACCATCTAAAAAAGCACTTTTAACATCCATTTGATAAAGTTTAAAATTATGAAAACAGGCGAAAGCTAATAAGATTCGTATTGCTTCATGTCGAGTGACTGGAGCAAACGTTTCTTCATAGTCTATTCCTTCTTCTTGATTATATCCTTGTGCAACTAATCTATCTTTATTCCTAGTTATATTTCCTAGTTCATCTGCTTTATTTTTAAAGACCCATTTAGTACCGATAACTGATTGATCACTTGGTCTAGGAACAAGTTCCCATACTTCGTTTCGTTCAAATTGATTTAGTTCTTCTTGCATAGCAAGAATCCAGTAGTCATCAGTTGAGGCTTCTTTTATATTCTTAGGTTCTATGTTAGAGAGAAAAGCTACATGACCAACTTGATTTAATTGATGTCTGGTTTTAACGTTCGTATTTACTTCTCCAATTATATTTTGCACAGGATGATGTCGTAAAATTTTAGGTGGAGATTTTAATATATTTGTAGTAGTATTCTCATTTTCAGTAATATCATGATTATCATTGACAATTTCTTCAATATTACTATTTTCATTCTAAGTAGCTTCATCATCAGAATCGATAGTAATATTTGGATTTATATATCTAAAATTTTCGTTAAATGAAACATGTAAACTTTCTTCAATAATTTGAGTTCTCTTATTAAAAATTCGATAAGCTTTACTTTGTTTCAAATATCCAACGAATATTCCTTCATCGGGTTTTGGATCGAATTTGCCTAACTGATCTTTAGTATTTAAAATAAAACATTTAGAGCCAAAAACTTTAAGATATGAAATATTTGGTTTTCTTCCATTTAGAAGTTCATATAGAGTATTCTTAGTTAACGGTCGAATAGAAACATGATTCAATACATAACAAGCAGTAGCTACAGCTTCTTCCCAAAAATGTTTTGATAAATTGGTTCCATTTAATAAAGTCCTTGCACATTCTTGTAATGTTCTATTTTTTCTTTCTACAACGCCATTTTGTTGTGGTGTTCTAGGAAATGAAAAATTATGGTTAATACCTTTCTTGTTACAAAATTGTTCAAAAACTTCATTTTCAAATTCTCCTCCATGATCACTTCTGATATTTTTAATTTTCAAATTTTTAATATTTTGAATTCTTTTAGCAAACACTTTAAAATTATAAAAAGTATCACTTTTATTTTTTAAGGAGAAAATCCAAGTGTATCTAGAAAAATCATCTATAATAACAAACACATATCTATTATCATTAATAGATTGAACTTGAGTTGGACCAAAAAGATCCATGTGTAAAAGTTCAAGTGGTTGTTCCGTAGAAATTACCCTTTTTGATTTAAAAGAAGATTTTGTTAATTTTCCTAATTTACATGCATCACAAAATATATTTGTTTTGAATTTCATGTCAGGTAAACCTTTAACTAATTTATTTTTTGCTAATTTGTTGATGGTTTTAAAATTGATGTGACAAAATCTTTTGTGCCAAAGACAGATATCATTTTCCTTAGCTATTAAACACAAGTTTGAATCATTTTTGACGTTCATATTTAAAATATAATTTTTTTTATCTCTTACTCCTTCAAAAATAGTGTTATGATTTTTATCGAAAATATTACATTTATTTTCTGAAAAAGTTATATTAAAACCTTTATCACATAACTGACTAATACTCAATAAATTATGTTTTAGTTTTTGACTAATAAAACATCAGAAATGAGAGGTAAATTAGTGGTACCGTTGCTGCTGACATCACCTTTACCGATGATATAACCTTTAGAGTTATCTCCAAAAGTGACTGATCCTTCATTTGAGTAGATAATATTTGACAACATTCCTTTGTTTCCAGTCATATGTTTTGAGCAACTGCTGTCTAAAATCCATTTTCCTCTCCTTTTATGTGGTACCTGCAAAAAATTTAAAAAAAAGTTGGTACCCGTTTCTTTTTAGGGTCCTAAGAGTTAGACCTTAGGAAGCCAAACCCATACAGGTTTAGAATTCCCTTTATAAACATACTTTTTGTTATTATGAATAGTTTCCATGAACATTTCGATATGTTTATTTCTTATTAAACCATTATTTGTTTTTGGAATCCATATCTTAATGGTTTTAGTGTTTGACCAAACTGTTTTCTTAATATCCTTTTTAATATTATTATTAATTCTACTTTTAGCAAACTTATTTTGTTTCTTAAATCCTAGTCCAGATTTGTTGTTGGTGGATTGAGAATTTTCTAGTATTTTAGAAAGATTCACTCTTCCTTTATTGAAATTTGAGATATTATTAGAGATGTCATCAAATTTTATTTTTAGACTAGATTTTTCTAAATCTAAATCTTTAATTTTAGAATTTAAACCATTATTTTCAAAAGATAAAACATCATTTTTACTTTTCAGAATTTCTAGTTCTTCAGTTATTAAAGAAATTTGAGAAGATAAGTTAGAATTTGATTGTTGAGAAATTTCAAGTTTTCTTCTAATATTTTCTTTTCATCTTTCAGCATATCTACTTCTAAGACTGTCCTATCTAATTTTCTTTGTAAATCTTTATTTTTCTTTTTAAGTTGCTTTGCTAAATCTACTAATTCAGAATTAATTTCAATTAAATCTTCAAAACTAAGATCACTTACATCATCTGATGAAGCCATGAAGGACACATTTGCTTGTTCATTTTCATTGTCACTTTCACTTTCTGATGAAAATGATGAGTCAGTGTCATCCCAAGTGACTGAAAAAGCTCTTCGTTTGGTTTTATCTTTCTTAAAATTGCTCTTTTTACGTTCAGGACAATCTTTCTTCATGTGACCTTTGTTGTGACGTTCATAACATTCCATTGCTGAAGATGATGGTTTGCTACTGTTGATATTGTTGTTGGAATTATTTTTGTTTCCCCTGAATTTATTTCTTTTGAATTTCAGAAACTTTTTGAAATTTTTAGCAATCATTGCCATATCTTCATTCTCTGTGTCGGAATCATCTTTTTCTTGCTTGAAATGCCACATTCTTTATTTCTTATGCTACATTTCTCTTTGCCTACAAATTTACTTCGTAGGACATTAAATTACCTATCAATTCTTCTGGTTTTAATGTTGACAAATCACTTTCTTCTTCAATGGATAGGACTTTTCTTTCCCATTCATCAGTTAAAGAATTTAAGATTTTTGTGACAACATCAAAATCAGTAAATGTTTGTTCTAATGATAGTAGAGCATGATGAATCTCCTGAAATCTAGAGTACATATCATTAATAGATTCGTTTGGCCTCATTTTGAAATTGATTTTTCAACATAGAAATTTTTCTTAATTTAACTATGTTCGTTCCCTCATGTGTTATCTTAAGTTTTCTCTATATTTCATAACCAGAAGTGCACATGCTAACTCTATTGAATTCATTTCTATCTAATGCACAAAATAAAATATTCATAGCCTTTGCATTTGATGTAGCATCTAATTTTTGTGTGTTACTCCAAGTTGAGTATTCTCCAGTAGGAGTTATGTATTCTCTTTGAATAATATTCCAGATATCAAAACCACTAGATTGCATATAGATTCTCATTCTAGTTGACCAATAATTATATTTTGACCCATTAAAAAGTGGTGGTCGTGAAGTTGATTGACCCTCTGTGAAACTAGTATTAGTGTTAGTGCTAACATTGTTAGTTTTTGTTGTTGCCATATTACTAAAAATAAAAAATCAATTTGTGACAGTTATAGGAATCCTTGCTCTGATACCAAATGAAAGTGTACATGCAGTACTAAGGATCGTGTAATATGATAAATAAATGCGGAAACCGATAATAGCAGTAAAGTAAGATTTAAAGTAAGCACACCAAGAATTTTTATACTGGCTCGAACTTCCCATTCTACGTCCAGTCCCAGAATATCCTCTGAATTTAGACTAAACCCCTCACTTAACCCGGAGGAATAGGTATATCACACCTGAGCAGCCGAACAGGAATTTTTCCGCCTCAACAGTCGAAGAGGACTTCAACTTAATACAAATACTTTGTTGACGAGTGTGTTCTGAATAACACGGATTGTCTTTTGATAGTACAATTTCCTATAATCAAATCCTCAAGAATATGTAGTGTATGTGAAGATTTAGAAGGAAGATAATCTCGTAGAATCGAAGTATATAAATTAATTCAGAGATTCTAGAGATATTGAATGAGAATGAATGCTTTTATTTGCAGAAATAAATAGAGAATAGATCGTAGAATTATATACAAGAATCAGTGATTTTAGAAGTGATTTGAACATGTTTATATAGTTGTAGAATAGTTATAATCTTTCATGAAGAGTTTCAATCAAAAGTTGTGTCCGTATCTATTGGATTGAGAGACATTCCTTTTTATGATCAATGGAAACTCTTCAGGAAAACTAGCCGTTATGTTCAGGTCGGTCGACCTAAAAAACTGGTCGGTCAGCTGAGTTTCAAAAACATATACAAAATAATGTGTATCTGTGCATTTGACACAGGGTCGGTCGACCGAGGTTTCTGGTCGGTCAGCCGACCTGTTGTCAATTGCACAGTATACACTAATTTGTGTATAATCTTAATATAAATCAATTTGTGTATGTGTGTGACTACTTGAGGAATGATTTTAACAATATTCTAAGACTCAATACATTAAAATATTCATACTAATCTCTGGATTGTAGTCTTTCTCCTTTGTAGTGCATAATATACACTTATTCTCTTTTTGTCGCTTTGGTATAGTATTCTCGTCGTATGATCTCTGAAGTTTGTGTCATGAATCAAAACTCATGAATCAACACGGGGATCACCGGGCGATCATAAGTATAATAGCCATGACCGAATATTTTAGAATTATTTTGGATTATTACACTTTAAAATAAATCCAGGAGTAACTTTTTAAGGATAGAGGAGCCACTTGCCATACCCTAAAGAGAGTATACTCTAAAGTGCCAAATGCTATCGCCTTTAGTATTTACTAAGATTTAGCCAATACATCACATACCGTATGGTGAAATCCAAGTATTTACTAAACGCTAGTAAATATCACTTATTACGGATATAGTTGGAAAACCCGAACCACATTATCTTAAGGATCTAACAACCACTTGTCACACCAGAATATATTATAACTCTAAAGTATTAAGTCTTTCCCAAATACGATCGTAATAATTTAACCAAGGCATCCCATACTACCCATTGGAATTCCTGTATTCTCTAATGGGTTAGTAAATTCCATACAAACATTCTATTCAATAAGTTATACCATATTCAAAGAAGCATTATTCGAAAGCATTCAAAACTATTGATAACATTAAGTCGAATAATAGTACTTCCAAAATAATAGAATTAAGGTTATCAAAACAGTTTCTCTCCCTGGTTTTTATTGTTTAAAAACATTTGTTATAATTCTCCATAATTCCACTTATTATCTAACTTTAAATAAGTGTTCACTTGTTTAATATAACATTTTATAACCCCGAATTGTTCCAAGATTCCACTTAAATACAAAAAGTTGTCTAAAATTTGCATATAGTTGTATTATTCACAAAACCATACTTTAAAGCTATATTTAATTACTCTTCTAAATCCATATTAAAATATAACTATTTTATTAAAAATAAATTAAGTTCATACTTTTCAAAAATACATTTCCAAATTCCATGAATCCTACATTATTTATTTAGTAAAACCATAATACTTATATCCCAAATCCACAATTACTTTTATGTAAAAATAGATTAGATTTGAATTTCCAAAGTCATATTTTGAAATCCATAAATATTTTACTAACTACGCTTAATATATAGAATAACTTGCTAAAAAACCATTTTTAATATTTATTAACTTAATTTAGAAACAAGCCTAATACTTATAAATATAAATAATTCTCTTTTGTAAAATAACTTATATACCAAGCTTATCAACTTATTTCATTTAACTCAAATTTAAGATCTAAAGATTTGCAGTTACGACCACATAAACCTTGTTATTTTACAAAACTTAAAACATAAAAACCATAAATAAAAGTCTATGATTTCTAGAACATCAAGAATTATCGAATTCCGATAAGTAATGAAAAGGTTATGACTAAAACAATTCTTGAATTTTAACTTCAATATCGTTGTAGTATATTCTCGGGACAACGGCACTAAAACATATTTTTAACCATGTAAACTACAAAATGTCACAAAATCAAAACAAGAAAGTTGTAGTCGATAGTATATGCTTTCTATAACTTTAAGAATCGTCGAATTCTGATAAGTAACGAAAAAGTTATGGTCATTTTAATTTCATTTTTTAACTTAGAAAATTGACAAAGTAGACCGTATATATCTATTTCATACCCAATTTCAACCCTTCAAACTGTCGAATTTTAACTAGTGAAAAGATAATTTGTAGCTTATTGAAAGAAATTTCTGCACAAAAAATATAGAGTCAATTTGGAGCATTTTACACTAAAATATCGCCGTTTTACTGTAGTGATTTTTCCAATTTATTTTCAGCAAACAATAAAATAATCACCAAATTCAAGCGACAAATTCACAATCAAATTGAAAGCAATTCAATCAATAAACCAACCAATGAAATCCAAACAGTAATTCGCAATTATTCTTATGGGTTAGAGATAGCAGTGGAGTGATTAACTCACCTTTAATGCTTACTATAGCTTGTTATTGTTTTCCTAGGCTTTTTTACACCTTCAACTTCACCAAAATTTTCTGAAAACCCAAAAACAAAAACCACCCAACAAACAATTCTAACTAAAACGAGATTAAAATCACTTTTTTGTGTTTCCAAAAGGTAGAGGTAGGGTTAAGAATACTTAATTTTTATTATAGAATAAAAGCCATTTGATTTGCACTAGATTTTGGTTGATTTAGATTCTATGGTTTAGGAGAAGATGAGATTTTATTTTCTAGGTTTGAGAAGAAGGTTTACGAGAGTGTACATATAATGTTTCTTACCTTATTCTAATTTTCATAGGCCAAGTGGGTACTGTTCTAAACTCAAAAAAGTACTGCAAATTCTTTAATAAAAGAAGTGTTACAAATTATTTTGGCTTTGTTATCACTTAAAACATACCCTTTAACTTTAAACAAAATTCTATAATTTTCAATATAATTTCACAAACTTTGACAATTAATAATATGCTAAAAATAATCAACTTAATTCGATATTAAAGAGCTCTACATAAATTCAATTCAATTCTAATGAAATACAAATTATTATCATTTAACGAAAGATGGATCATAAAATTCCAATAAATATAAAATTTAAATAATCTTAAATACCAAATATAAGTAATTGGTTTAATATATTTCAAATAGAATTTGAAATTCCCTTTTAAGAAGTGAAACTCATTTCTTAATTGAATTAATTCAATTATTCATAAAACCTGATTTAATTTCAAAAACCACAATCATAAATTAATTATGCACAATTAAACTTAAATTAATTAGACAATTAATAGCAGGGTTGTTATAAACTTCACCCCTTAAGAAACTTGCATCCCTGCAATTTCCTTAACGAAAGAAATCCATAATATAATTTTCCTTTTAAAAAAAGTATTTGTTAACTATTTTCTTATTTCATTTTCAAACATTCGATTAATACCACTCCAAATTATAATGCTAAAAATCAAATTTTTTGTTATCAAAATTTCTCAAGATTTTCCAAAATATTCTAACGCCTAAAATTTGCGAATTTTTTTGCCACCATCTCCTTTTCGCGGCTAGCGTTTTGAAAATTTATAATAGTATATAACTATATAATATATATGTCATCTCAAGGATGATGCATTCCATAGGGAAAAACACAAAAATACTATATGTAATCCGAAATATGTACACTATATTTGAAATATTAGCGAGTCCGCTAATATTGATCAAGCAAACAATTTATAATCTTTAAAACAATATCTATTTAACTTTAGATACCTGCACCTATCTTAAAAATTCATATTAGTATTTAATATCAAATTCATATCGTATAGGAGATATTAACCATTCATGATCACACTTTAATTATACTGATAGCATAATATTACATAACGAAAGAAATTCATACTTATATTCCCAAATTTTAACTATTACTTATGTCGAAATGTCACATTCGATGTTCAGGAACCCCTATCGATAAAATGGCATCTTACATATTGACCAGAATCCTTAAAGGACGTCTAGCTAAGTTAATGCAATAGATAATATCAAGTTTAGATGCATTTATTTTATTATCACTAATATCCATACATCCAATTTTAAACAAATGCATGCAAATAATCGATTCCTAGCAACCAATCTACCAAAACATACATAATCACTTACAACAGAAAAATTCAATGTCTGAAATTCCACTACGCAACTTTGATTGTTCCTAAATCATTTAAGTATTAAACTTATTCACTCAAATTTCCCAAATTTTCTATCAAAATGAAATAGTCCATTTTAATCTAGTTCATTCCAATTTAATTTCAAAATTTTCTCTACTCTAAAAGATTTTACTCATTATTCTCTAAAGTTTTTAATGTCACAAATTCTAATATATTGATTTAATGACTTTTAAATCAAATTATGCCCAAAATGATTATCTCGATAATCATTTTATATTCCAATTAATATAACTATCAACCACACACCCCATGTGATAGGACTCTAAGTCATCTAGGTCTCAGATCTGTAATATTATATGCTATAATGTTCTGACACAGTTCTGATACCAAACCATAATGACCCCACTACAATACCCAGTTTAGTAAAGAACAATACAATTAATATTGTCTGCTAATATGGAGAATACAGCTTGTCGATGGCGATCGAGTGTGAATATTTTCTTATACTAGCACTGACACGCCATTTATACCTTTTTGCTTAATATATGAACTGAAATTTTAAATGTACAGTATTAATACAAAGTAGTAGACACATGATTTCTCAAATTCAGAACAATATATCGTATAAGCATCAGTCGCAGTTCACAGCGGAATAATAATCTCATTTATATATACATATTGTGAGTCTACAAAATAAAACACCGAACTAGCATAATATACAAGTTTAACAATTCTCTAAACTCAATTATACATTATATATACAAGGTCCAAATTCCTAAATGGGATAAACTAAAAGTCCAAATGTTTATCTCCTTGCTAGCATAACCATTCATAGGTCAAACCATCCTGTAATATGAGAGTCTCGGTCTGACCCGAGTAAAATAACACTTGGGCAAGACTATCTCTAAATATCCAATAGGGTGAGAACTGAACATAACACAAGAATATACAACATAAAAATAAATACGGGTGTCCATGATGTAACAAGTCATGAAATTAATTTAACTCAAAATAGGGCTATAATGACCTAGAATTTCACTGCTTTGATTAGTGGATATTTATTTAATTTTAAAAATTTGTTATGTAGGTTTTATAATGAAAATAAACTTATTTTAATAAATTAATAATGATGATAAAACCGATTTCAATTTTTTTACCAAATTAAATAGTTCATAGAAAAATAGAAAATGCGACCGAAGAACATTTTCCAAAATTTCGACCTTCCGATATCGAAAAGTAGTCGGGGACGCTGTTCGTCTTTGTGCACCATACACACACACACACACACATATATAAGATTTCATTAACTAAATAATAATACACATAGAAATAAATTATCTTATTTTAATTTGGATTAGTAAGTGATGTGACGAGACATTGTTTTAAAAATAATAATAAAATTATATATATAAATATATATACCAGTATCGTCACATCATAGGTTATATATATATATTGTAATGACTCATAATTTTGGTTATTTAAAATTGGAATGTTTAATTGATTTAATATTTGAAAGTTAATTTTATAGATTTAATAACTTAAATTTCAACTATAGTGATTTACTGGATTATTTAATTGCTAAATTTAATGATTGAAATTGGTTAAATAATGGGATCTTGAGTTTTGAGTTAAATAAAAATGATTTAAAGGCTTATTTAATTTTTATTAATAAGAATGAAGGTAATAAAACTTTTAAATCGAGTTTAAAAGTGATTTACTCGATTTTTAAAATAACTCGTTTTATTTACATATAAAAATTGCCTTTCTGGGCACAACATCGGATTTCGACGAAACCAGTGTCATTGGGTTCATGATAATGAATTATATTACGCCATCAAATTTCGTAGCGATCAGATGCACCGTTTAGTTGTACGGGATAGAAACGCGTTGAAATTAATATCGAAAATTTGCTATAATATTGGATTCAAAAAGCTATCTTCTCAATATGATCAAATTAGGTTCCGAAACTTTTTCCATTGTGTTCAAAATAGGAGTATAACATTAGGAACGCCGGACGGCATGCCTCGATCAGGGTTCGGAATTAAATATCTAGAAATTTTGAAATTTTAAATAATATTTTTATCACAACCCATTACATCTCATCAGCCACCCTACTTATGTTTGTACGTATCCCTTTTCTTTTAAATCATGTTCCCTCTTCATTTTAAATGCACGAGAAAAAGTAAATAAAGAAGCTTTCAAATTTTTCATTATCCAAATCAAACGGCCTGGGTTCGCCGGCGGCACTAGTGCAGGAAATATACCGAGGCCTCAACTAGTGAAATGACAGCGACAGGGAAGTAAAGAAAATCAACGGTGGAGATAGGATTTGGCGCAATGGGGAAATGGTAGATCGTCGACGAACGTGTTTAGGATTTTAGAGCTCGGTAGTGAGACCTGGTAATGTAGGGGTGAGGGCGCTTGAAGGAAAAAGGTGAGGAGGGGTGAGAGCTAGCTACAGCTGGAGTTTGGTGTCATTTCATCGCGCTGTGGCGGTGCAGTTCGAGATGAATGGAATTTCGTTTTAGGTTAGATTTGGTTCACCGACGAGGCAATGGGGGTTGGCGTTGGTGTCGATGGAATGACTGGAGGTTGGGACGTCTTCGGTGATGAGCTGCTCTGGCGATCTCTGGTGGCGGTGATAGAATGGGAGGGAGGTCGCATTTTTTCTGAGGCTAGAGAACGTGAGAGGGAGAGTTATTAGAGGGAGGAAAGTAATTAAGTTAAGCATAATTATGTGATTAGTGTATTTCAAATATTATTTAATTGATGAATTTTTTAAATTGAATATCTAATTCGTTTTAGTTCCAAATTGAATGCGATTAGTCACATTAAGATCGTATCAATAAATTCTACAATAAGGATTTGGTTTGGAAACAAATGGAGCTTGTTATATTTTATGCTGTATTCGAACATCGTTCGAATTCAGATGGAAACAGAATGGGCAAGCGACCACTGGAATAATGGTGAGTAAATCTCACTCATTTGGGATAATTGGTTTTTATTTTAAATACTTAAAATTAATTATGGGATGATTGGATGAATTTATAAATTATTGTCAGTTGGATGTTATATTATATATAGTAGTATGTATATTAGTAGTAGGGTATATTCCCGCCGATTGGAGCGGACAAGACACTATGCGCCCCACAAATAGCGGATATCCCACCTCGAAGCGGGATTATTATTTTATGTTACATAACATCTGTTGTTGCAAGGAGACATGTTGGAGGGATCCAACTGGATTCCTCAAAATGTTTGTTTCTAATTTCATATATGGCGATATATAATGTGCTAGAATAATCTGTTATAGATTATGTTATGATTTGATTATTGGATGCTATAGTAGCACTGGCCTAAATTTTGGTATTATAAATACCGTAAATAATATTTTTGAATTTTAAAGAGAATTTTAAAGGCGATTTGGAAATGAAAATATTTTTATTGAAATTTTGGATTTTTTAAAAAGAATTGATTTGGGTAAATAAATAAATTTGATTTTTGATATTTATTTAGCTATTTCGTAAAATGGTTCTAAATAGAGAATTAAATTTGAGTATTTTTAAACAGTGGATTTTTAATTGGGATTTCTGGGAATACGAAATAGAAGTCGAAATTGAGATTTGAATGGTTTTGGAATATAGTCCGAATTTATTAAGAAATAGATTTATTGTTAACGCTAAAATTTAAACGCTAACACCCCAGTGTGTAGATAGCAGTTATGAAAGCACCACCCGTTGGTACGGGAACAAGATACAAGTAGAGAAATTGTAGAAAAGCAGTAAAAGACAACAGTTTTATAGTGGTTCGGCCTAAAATCGAGCCTACGTCCACTTTGATCTCTTTATTGCTGAAACAAGTACAACTTATACAACTTTCTTCAATTACAATCCACTCTAGTCTGTTAGTACAAACTTTGACGGAGAATTATCTTTCAAACTCATGATGAATGATGTAGATTCTCTCTCTTGGAATTTGATGTAATGTCTTCGATGTTTGGAGTGCTCGAAGTGTTGCTTGAGTCGAGGAAATGGCAGAGTATTGGCGCTTTGAGAATGAACCAAAAGTCCCCCCAGAGTTGGAGGTGGATGTCTATTTATAGAGAGTTCTGGGTGAAAAAAGTTGCTAAGTCCTAACTCGTTGCCGACTTAAGGTAAGTCGTTGCTGACTTAGGATGAGTCGTGACCGACTCATTGAGCTGAGTCTCTGGTTTGTAGAGAGCTTCCTGCCTTTTTCGAACCCACGCTTCAAGTACTAGGTCGTTTACGAGTTATCTGGTTGTAGTTTCTGGCTTGTTTGTATAAGTCGTATACGACTCATCATAAGTCGTAGGTTGTGGTTGACTTAACCAGCTGCCTTCGGCTTAAAGCTGAGTTCAGGCTTTGTGAAGGCGAGTCCTAACTCGTAGACGAGTTAAGAGATAGTGTCTTTAGGTCGTACACCTTTTTTAAGTCGTAACACTTGTTAACTCGGTCAAGCTTTAATCTGTTATGTCGTAGCTCCCTTAAGTCGTATAGACTCCTTAGGTCATCAGGGTCTTAAGTCGTTATCTCTTCTTAACTCGTGAGCCGCTTATCTCGTAAGCAGCCTAACTCGGGTACTCCTTAACTCGTAGAGGCTTTGAGTCGTAGGAAGCTTAACTCGTAAGGCTTCCTATCCCGTAGAGTCCTTAAGTCGTACAAATCCTTAGGTCGTGTGTTTCTTTAAGTCGTAACATGTCCAAAGCCACACAATCCTTTTAAGCCGTAGACCATTCATTTCCTTAAGTCGTGAAGCCTTTTGAGTCGTGAGCTGCTTAACTCATGGACCTGTTAACTCGTGAACGATATAGGGTTAACATTTGCCCCTCGAAGCACACGCTTAGGTCGTAAGTCGTGTGCTTCGACTTATCATAACCCGGGCATGCCGACTCAAATTCCAACATTTCCAGATATTAAAGCCTGAGTCGTCCTTCCTCTTTCCTTCTTCTCATCACTTAACTTTTAAACTGTTTTCTGCCATTAACGCATCTCTGAGCTCTCCAAGGCGATTTCGATCCAAACTTCATCCGATTCCTTTTATCATCATACAATCGTAAGTGATCTTGTTCCCTCTTCGACCGTTAGCCGTTGTTACCTTACATGTTCAGTCCCTCGTTTTTGGCTTGTCCTTTCAAATCCTACGAGCTTTATCAAATCGGTCATTGACGAACTTAAACTCGTTTGACTTGACATAAGGTGATTCGCGATTTGAGGCGACTTGTAGTGTGATAGGTTAAGGCTATTGCTGTTGAGGTGGCCGTGGGTGAACAGGTTGAAAGTTAGAAGGGAAGGCAGGTTGGTTGAAAAACTTTGTTCGAATAGAGTGAGGAATCGTCCCATATACAACTCAGAGATTTTCCATGCGACCTAGCAATTTTCATGAGCCGTAGCCGAGTTAAGACTTAAGGGGTTTCCAGTTGCTTAGAATCAGAGCCTTTCTTCTGTTCCTTGAGTTACGACTTAGGATTTAGAGCATAATCAGTTTGATGTGTTGACGACTTAAGACAGGAACGACTTAACTCTTGAGTCGGTTACGACTTAACTCTTGAGTCGGTTACGACTTAACTCTTGAGTCGGTTACGACTTAGCACATGTATTTTTTAAACTCCACTTGAACCTTGAACTGCTGCTTGAATCTTTTGCAGATTGCTTTAACTTGTAAGCTAATAACCTGTTAATATAACATTCACAGAAAACTGGGACGAATATACTGTCATTGATTGCCCAGATCGAACGACAGATTAGTTAATGATAGATGATTAACTTAAATAAATCGTGTGAACGAAGTGCTATCGATTTCAAGTGGAATATTAAAGCAGCACTGGATTAGTCAATTGAAACTGACCAGCCCTCATTAATATTATGCTTGAGTTTTTAAATAACAAGTTCCGAAATTACCGTAGTCAATCAATCGTCAACCAGTTTAATTCCAGTTATCTTTACTTGTTATTATTATTATTTTTTATTAGCTTTGCATGACACTTCACACTTTTTAGGAAACGTGCACCTTCGCATTTGAACATCCAGTTGCTTGTGTAGAATGACCTCTCATCAAGAAGAGCCGATGGGCCAGGCTGAAGATGTCTTCCCAGTAGCCATCCCTATAGACAACCCTCCGGAGAGAACATCCACAACTTTGAATCAGCGGGTGTTTAACCAACTGCGCGTCCAGTTTGGCATTGACGATGCTGACATCTTATTTCCGGGGCCAAATGACACCGCGGATAGGCCCCCTCTTGGCTTTGTTGCTGTTAATCGCCAAATGTGCTTGAACGGCGCCATTCCTCCCTTTAATGACTTTCTCCAACAGTTCCTGCTTCGGTTGTCTATCTCTCCATTCCAATTACACCCCAATGGCTACGCCATTCTGATGGGGTTATGTGTTCTATTTAGGAGAGTTTTGGATCGATTACCAAGCTTCGGGGAGATCTGCTATTTTTGCTCATTCACGAAAACTAAAGACCATCCCTCCATCGTGGTTATAAGAAGCGCTCGAAACCGCAAACTTATTACTGATCTCTCCGAAAGCGCTCACGGATTTTTGAATCAGTTTTTCTTTGTTCGCTGCCCTCCAGGGTTTTATGCCATCTGGAGAGTGGGAAGTAAGATTTCCTGTCTTTACTTTTTCCGTTTTGAAACCTTCTCGAGATCTGAACTCTCAATTGCTAATTTCATTCTTTTCCTGTTTTAGCACTTCCACCCCCTGCCAGGGACCCAAGTCTTAAGCAAATTTTTGAAAGATTAAATGCTGTGCCGGTAGAAGAGAGGAGCATAAAGTTTCTGCTAAACGATGAATTTTTACATCAATACGGACTCCTCCATCCCTCTCGCTTTACTCGGCCTCGTGAAGCTCCAACGGAGGTTCCTGATTCTCCGGTGAAAACTCCTGATCTTCCGATCTCCACTAAAGAGCACGTGCGAGGAGAAATTTCTGCAGAAACCTTACTAGTAAAGTGCTCTACTCCAAGAGACGATACGGGACCCTCCGAAAAGCCCGCACTTGCTCCCATAATTGAAGAAGAAGAGGAGCCCCTTTCCCCAACCAGGAAGAGTGCCGACAAAGGAGCTGATGGAGGGAATCAGGTTGGGCATGATGGTGATGACGTCTTTGGGGATTTAAGTGACATAATCGTCACTTCCCAAGAGCTCTTTAAAGATGACCCTGCTTGTGGTAAAACTGTACCCCTGACGATTGAAGCGACATCTGCCCTCCAACAGACTCCGACTCCTTTATCTCAAGAATTGTCACCAACAGTGAAACTTATCACTTCCCCCCAACAGAGGAGTGGTTCGTTAGTCCAACGCGAGTAGCTTGCACTTCACACACAACTAAGGATTTTCCAGCACATTTATGCACTTATCTTCTTATACTTTAAAGATTTCTAAAGCTTATCTTTTCTTATTTCAGATTCTTCAATGACACGCGGCGGATCATATTATCAGGATTTCCAACGCTACGGGGGGCGTGGTCAATATGATTATCGGCGTTACTTTCCCTCCTATAGAGAGTCCGACGAAGAGAGGGCTGCTCGAAAGGCTCGTGAAAGGAGGGATGCAGAAGAGCGTTATGACAGAAGGGATAGGGATGAGCACCATGATTCTCTGCAGAGAAGTGACGACTCTCACAAAAGGAAATCTCACGACGACCGAGGAAAGGGTCATGTAGCTGAAGATTCAGGCAAACGAGCCCGATATGGTGAGAGACATGCTTCCACTATTCCCGAAAAGCCTATTGCCCCTGCCCCTCTTGACATTCCTTCCGACTCTCCTGCTCTCGGGAAGGAGGACATCCAGACAATAATAAGCAGGCCTAAATTTCAAGTGGGACCTGGCCCAGCCACTTTACAAAGTCGTTTTCCACAATGGTGCTTAAAGGGTGTGAGATTCGACCTTGACCTGGTTCCTATTGACAAGCCTGCCATGCTACGAAATCTTGACGCCGTCAAACTTGATATCGAGAGGATGTCAAACTGGCAGAAGCTTGTTGATGAGCTTCAAAGAGTTAACCGTGCCAACTTAGAGGCCATGCTCACCATGGAAAATGATAAGGCCGAATGGCAAAAGGTCGTTGAGCAACACGACACCGAAATGAGGAACATTGCTTCTTACAATGAGGAGCTTGAAGCAAAAGTCGAGGAATTGAAACATGAGCTTGCTGCTTCCTCTACTTCATATTCTCAGAAAGAAGAAGTACTCCTGAAGCAAGTGAGAGACGCTCACGCTAGCCAGAGGGATGCCGAAGACAGGCTCGAAGCACAAAAAAGAATCAGTGAAGGCTATGTCTCTGATATTGCTGAGCTTCGAAAGAAAAACAACTCCCAGGAGGCGGAGATACAAATGCTTAAGCTTCAGCTTGCCAAAACTGAAAGGGAGCGCGAAGAGGCTGTCGCCGGCAAAATCGCAGCCGAAGAATCTCATGAGGCGACCAAAAACAGCTTCGGCTCAACATTATTCGACTTCTACTTGCATAGCGTCTTGGGGCGTGGAAGCCTCGCTTTTCTTGGTCCTAAGTATGAAATCACTTTAGCTGAAGTGTGGGAGGCCGCTCTTGAGATGCTTGGTGCTGAAGGTGCCGGTTACGACGAATCAACCCTGGAAAGGCATTATTTTGATGATGACGCTCGCGCTGCCCTTGCCAAGGGAAAGGAACAACTTGCCAAATTAAGAACTGAAGTGACGGAAGGGGACCGGCTGGGGAAAACCACTTCAACTACTCTAGTCCAACCACCTTCTTCGTCTGAAGTCGACATTATTGGTTCCAGTTCCCATCTTGCATCTCCCACCAAAGTTACCACTGATATTACAAGCATACAAGGTGGAGACGAGCGTGAAGAGAGCGCTGATGCGCAAGCTTATGAAGTCGATATCAGGAAACCAGCTTCTCCAGGTAACTTCACTGTTAATTTCGCTACTGTCAATTCTGCTCAAGCGGGTTACTCATTTATTTCGCATGAGTTTCACGAGCTCCTTGGCTATTTTCTCAACCTTGACGAGCCTTCATCTCCTCTCTTTACTGACTTCATTGGTGAACCTTCATCTCCTCTTTTTACTGACTTTAACCTCTTTTCTTCTGTAGAAAAAGTATCAAGCACTACTTAAATCTCTACTTCTCCGGTAATCCCTCCTCCATCTCCTCAGGTGGCTCCTCCTTCTGCTTCGCAGCCTGGATCACAGGAGGAACAAATAGAGGCTCTCCATGGCCTGGATGATCCCATTGCTTCGCAAGAGCAAAAAGATGAGGGACTTGAGGGAGGTGACATATCTCCGGAGCGGACTCCTTGTGACGATATAACTCTATCTAAACTTGTCACTCCAGGAAGTGAGTCTTCCTCAAAGAGGAGAAGGAAGCAAGGAGCATCAAAGAGGAGAGGGAAGATAATCACTGCCACTGAAGAGGAGCCAGAAGTTGGGCCAGCTGCGCCTACCTCTCCTTCCTCCCCTATACCCACTGGTCGACCTGAAAAGCTGGTCATTCGGCCGGGTAAAGGGTCCAAAGGCAGTAAAAAGAAGTGAAGACTTTAGCTTTTTGTCTTTTGCATGAACTGGCCGAGAGTTGTGCGGGTATCGGCCCCCGCTTTTATTTTGAAAACCTGTATCTGCATTATAGTTGAATAAAATGATTCTTCGTTTGTACAAACTCCTGTTTGAATTTGAGTATGCATTTATTATTTATTTTTGCACAAGTTTATTTATATGATATTGCAGCGGGCTTATGGTATGTTGTTTGAGTATTACTTTACTGATGCAGCTATACTACTATACCATGTTGCCCCCATACCTTAAGCTTGCTGCAATATTTTATACTTCGAGGGGACTTGCACTCTTATTTGTTAAAGAATAATTATTTTATTCTTTAAAGAAAATTTTTGTAGAGTACAACTCCCTTCGTATAAGTTTTTACGCTTTGTCGTTCGAAGAAATCACTTTTTTCTTTTGCTTATGTGCATATTTTACCAAGTGAATTCCTCTATGTGGTAAAGCGGACCTCTGAAGAGTACTTTAACTTTTTTTTTTCTTTTTTTTTTTTACGATCATTTTCCATAGTAGGCAAATTACTCTTCCTTTGAAAGTTAAAGTACGCTTTTGATGAGGATTTTTTTTTTATACAAAGTTGTACCTCCGAGGAGGGATTTTTCACGTTTCAACACTTGGAAGTTTTATTTCGATCTCGGTGAAACGTGTACCTCCAAAGAGTTGTGCCTCTGAAGAAAGCCTTTTCACGTTTCAACACTTGGAAGTTTTATTTCAATCTTGGTGAAACGTGGGCTTCCGAAGAGGTCTTTCTTCTTGATTGTGTCCCCGGGAGGGGGTTGTACCTCTAAGGAGGGATTTTTCACGTTTCAACACTTGGAAGTTTTACTTCAATCTTGGTGAAACGTGTACCTCCAAAGAGTTGTGCCTTCGAAGAAAGCCTTTTCGCGTTTCAACACTTGGAAGTTTTATTTCAATCTTGGTGAAACGTGGGCTTTCAGGAAGGTCTTTATTTTGTTTTTGCATTTCAACTTTGGTGAAGTGAAATTCCGAAGAGCGGTTATTACACTTCAACTCCTGGCGAAATGTGCCTCCGAAGAGGGCTTTTATTTTGTTTACATTTCAACTCTGGTGAAGTGATATCCCGAAGAGCGGTTATAACACTTCAACTCCTGGTGAAATGTGCCTCAGAGAGGGTTTTCATCGCCTGGAAGTTACTCTCTCATGGTTGGAGGGTCGTGACTCCTCCAATCTTTTTTGTTGAGTAGAGAACTTTCTTTTTTGTGGCGTATGACCCATTAGAGGTCTTTTATCCTCCGAAGAGGACTTGTGCCGCTGATGGTAGCTTTGGTTGTTCCTCTGTTCACTTGCTTATGCCTTTTCAGCGATCCTCTCTCTTTTTTTTCTTTTCAAGTTTTCTTTCCCCTTTTCTTGCAAATGGCTTGTTTAATCCAAGGAAGTGTACTTCATTGTTAGGCAAGTTCGTGAGAACGGGCACTAGCTTCCTAATTGGATATTTGTTTGTCCAAACAATCTCAATTTATCAGCAAGGGCCCGTTTCTATCGAAATCATTAGCCGTTCAATTGAAGTATTTCCTATCTAGGATTTGAATTCGGGGTCTTTATGACTTGAAATTTGTTTGTTGAATGATGGTGAGAATCGCTCGGTCTTATTATGCGCAAGTTCTTTTTCCATTGTCTGCAAAAATTTAAATCGACATTTCAGCAATACATTTTATGTACTTTTATATCGAAAATAAAGCAAACATGTAATAAAAATAAGGAACACAAGATTTATAGTGGTTCGGCCAAGAATTTGGGCCTACATCCACTTTATATTCTTTCATTATTTACTTGCATCAGTTTCACAATTGCTTTCAATTACAAGAATCATACATTCATAATTCTTTTTACAATGTTTCAACGGAATTTTCAAGCAAAGTATGGACGCAAGTGATTGCTGTTCCATGCCCTTGGGATTTGATCTCCATCAACAGTGGTGAGCTTGAATGTGCCGTCAAGAAGTTTCTGACCTATTACATACGGTCCTTCCCAATTTGGCCCAAACACACCTGTCGCGGTCATAATTCTTTTCAGGACTAGATCTCCAATTTCAAAGCCGCGTTGTCGAACTTTGGAATTGAAATGTCTGGCTATCCTTTGCTGATGAGCTGCAACTCTGAGATTAGCTTCATCTCTTTTTTCATCAAGGAGATCCAGCGCTTCAAGTTGTAGCTTTTCATTTTCTACTTGATTGAAATGGATTCTTCTGTGTGAAGGGACCTCTGTTTCAACCGGGATCATTGCTTCCGATCCGTATGCTAACGAAAAAGGAGTATGCCCAGTTGCAGTTTTGTGAGTAGTTCTGTATGCCCATAGTGCAAGTGGTAGTTTATCGACCCAACCACCTTTTGCTCTCTCGAGTTGCTTTTTGATGGTTGATTTGATGATCTTGTTCACTGCTTCCACTTGCCCGTTTGCCTGCGGATGAGCTACTGCCGAAAAGCTTTTCTGGATTTTGAATTGTTTGCAAAAATCCTGGAATTCCTCGCTTTCAAACTGAGTACCATTGTCTGTGATTATTTTCTGAGGCACACCGTATCTGCAAATGATATTCTTGGTCACAAAGCTTATCATTTTCTTTGAAGTGATAGTAGCCAATGGTTCAGCTTCAGCCCACTTAGTAAAATAATCAACTGCAACAACAGCATATTTAATCCCTGATTTAGCAGTTGGTAGCGGCCCAATGAGATCCATTCCCCAAATTGCAAATGGCCATGGACTGACCATCTGTGTGAGTTCGGTAGAAGGTGCTCTAGGAATTTTGGCATATCTTTGGCATTTGTCACATTTTCGGGAGTAATCTGCAGCATCCCGATTAATTTCTGGCCAAAAATATCCGTATCGGAGAATTTTCTTTGCTAATGTTTGACCACCTGAATGATCACCGCATTCTCCTCCATGCACTTCAGCTAGGATTGTTTTGGACTCTTCCCGGGATACACATCGAAGCAATGGCATTGAGAATCCCCGTCTGTACAATCGGCCATCCTGAATTACATAGCGAGAGGCCTTCCTTAGTAGCTTTCGCCTTTCTATCGAGTTTTCTGGCAGAGAACCTCTGAGTAGGTAATCCAGTATTGGAGTCATCCATGACTCTTGTTCTTGAGATACATTCATAATCCAGTCTATATCCATCTCGTCTATACTTGGCGCTGAAAGGACTTCTACAGGGACCAATCCCAATAGTTGAGCTTCACCAGAACTCGAATACTTTGCGAGGGAATCTGCCTTCATATTCTCTTCCCGAGGAATGTGGCTTATTGAACAGTGATTGAGTTCACATAGGAGTTCCCAAGCCTTTGACAAGTAGGAAGGCAGGTTTCCACCTTTTGCTTGAAATTCCTTCTTGACTTGGCATACAATAAGCTGAGAATCACTGAAAATTTGTAATGCTCGAATGTTTAGCTCTTTAGCGATTTTCAGACCTGCAATAAGAGCTTCATATTCTGCTTCATTGTTTGTTGAAGGAAATTCCAGTCTTAGTGCATAACATAATGATCGACCTTCAGGAGTTTCAAGTACCACTCCAGCTCCAGAACAGTAGTCATTTCTTGCGCCATCAACATACATCTTCCACTGGATTGGAGAATCATTGATCGCTTTTTCCTCACCATTATCTTTCTCTGTGAATTCTGCAATGAAATCAGCTAAAGCTTGTCCGTTGATTGCTTTTCGGGGATGATAAGTGATGTCATATTGACTGAGTTCAATGTTCCATTTTAGAAGGCGACCCGAAGTTTCTGGGCGAAATAGGACTTGCTTTAGAGGTTGATCAGTGAGCACTTTGATAGGATGAGCTTGGAAATATTGCCTCAGTTTCCTCGATGCAACTAGTAGGCAATAGGCGAGTTTTTCCAACTTGGAGTAATTCAGCTCTGCCCCAGTGAGTCTTTTGCTGATATAGTAAACTGGATGTTGAATCCTTTTGTCTTCCCGTATCAGCGCTGCACTTAGAGCATGAGATGATACTGCTAAGTATATAAGAAGATCCTCACCATTACCTGGTCTAGAAAGTATCGGAGGCGTTTCCATATGACGGATCAACTCTTCAAAAGCTTTTTGGCATTCGGGCGTCCATTCAAAGTTCTTCTTTCCTTTTTTCAGGGCATCGAAGAATGGGATGCATTTATCAGTAGCTTTGGAAATGAACCGACTCAGGGCGGCGATCTTTCCGTTGAGACTCTGCAATTCTTTCTTTGTTCTAGGAGCTTTAACTTCTTTCAAGGCAGTAATTTGAGCTGGACTAGCCTCAATGCCCCTAGCACTGACGATAAAACCTAAGAACTTTCCGGATTCGACCCCAAATGTACATTTCAGGGGGTTAAGCTTCATTCTGTATTTCCGGAGGACTGCGAACATTTCTGCTAAGTGTTCAATGTGATCCGCTGCTTTCCTGGACTTCACTAACATGTCGTCGACATAGACTTCCATAGTTTTGCCCAATTGCGGTTTGAACATAGCATTAACAAGTCTTTGGTAGGTTGCCCCTGCGTTTTTCAATCCGAAGGGCATAACTCTGTAGCAATAAAGTCCAACATCTGTGATAAAGCTTGTATCCTCCTGATCCGGCTCGTGCATCATGATTTGGTTATAACCGGAGTAGGCATCCATGAAAGATAACAATTCATGTCCCGCAGTTCCGTCTACCAGTTGATCGATCCTGGGTAATGGGAAGCAATCTTTGGGGCAAGCTTTGTTTAGATCAGAAAAATCGATGCACACTCTCCATTTTCCATTAGCTTTCTTGACCAACACAGGATTTGAAACCCAATTCGGATATGTAGATTCTTTGATGAAGTTATTTTCCATGAGTCGATCAACTTCTTCTTTTAATGCTGCTGACCTTTCTGGACCTTGGGTTCTTCTTTTCTGTTTAACTGGCGTAAACTTTGGGTCAATATTCAGAGCGTGTACGGCAACTTCTGGGGTTATTCCACACATATCGGCATGAGTCCAAGCAAAGACATCCAGATTTGCCTTCAGGAAAGATATCAAGATATTCTGAATTGACACATTAAGCTGTGAACCCACATTCAACACCTTATTTGGGTCCTTCGGGTCAACAGGTACCGGAACTGTCGTTTCCACCGGTACTACTCTATTCTCCCCTGTACTGGCTTTTCTGGGATCCATTTCTTTCCGTGCCCCGCTGTGCTCGCCAGTGCAGGGTCCGCTCTGTAATTGCTACAAGGCTGGTTCCTTGATGCGGACTGGGGTTGCCGCATCCTTTCCCATTTCTCTTTTTCTTGACTCTCGCAGCTCTGTCAAGTAACATTCTCGCGCAGCATTTTGATCCCCTTTTATAACTCCTACTCCATTGTCAGTAGGGAATTTAATAGTGAGGCACCACAGGGCTAGGATAGCTTTGAATGCTGCGAGTGTTGGACGGCCAAGAAAAGCATTATAAGCAGAATATTCATCGACGATCACAAAGGTTTGCTTTCGGACCACTTTCCTTTCTCCTTCCCCAAGTTCTACAAACAAATCGATGGTTCCTACTGGTTGCTTTGGCTCCCCAGTGAAGCCAACGATTTTCTGTGATGAGGCTTGCACATCGATCATAGGGATTTTCATCTGGTCAAATGTCTTTTTGAAGAGGATATTACATGATGCTCCGCAGTCAATGAGGACTCTTTTGACAATGGCTGGTCCAATACCAGCCGAGATGACCAAGGGATCTAAAGTAGGAGCTTCAATACCTGTAGAATCTCTGGCTCTGAAAATAATATCATCGCTGAAAGTTTTCTGTTGTTTAAGGGGCGTAGTGACTTCTAGAACAAAGACGTCTTCTTCGGCTGGAGCATATTTCAAAGCCCTGGAATATCTCTCCATCTCACCCCAACTCTTGCCAGCTGGGTGAGGTCCTCCTGAAATGACATTGATAACGGGCCTTCCAGATTCATGCCCCGTAGCTTTCTCACCTGCCCCAGGCTGATGAACAGGAGCCCGCTGCCCCTGACCCGACGATGCAGGATTGTTGCTATTCTTTTTCACGAATTGCTGCAACTTGTTTTCTCTCAGCAACTCTTCAATCAGATTTTTCAGCTGGCGGCATTCATCAGTTTCATGACCTGGTTGATTGTGGAAGCGGCAGAATTTCCCACTCTGTATGGCTTTTTTCCCGGTTCTCAAAGGGATAGGTTTAGGGAAATCGACGGAATCTTTAGTGGCCAGGTAGATGTGCTCCGGTGTATGTGATAATGGAGTATATTCTGATGGCTTGAAGGATCGGGGCTTCTTCAGATTACCCTGCTTCTTTCCATTATTATTCTCCCTTTTCTGCCCCACCGATTCATTCTTGCGTGGAGCGACAGTGTTGTCTTCAGCTTTTTCCAACACTGCCTTTATTGGCAAAGGACGACTTTCCAAGCGAATGAATTCGTCTGCTTTTTTGTAGAACTTTTCGAGAGAGGTTGGCTCTTTCATATTTAACCATTTTTCAAATTCGCTTGACTTATCAATAGCCCTCATTAGATAAGTCAAGATCATTCGTGGTTCAGCATTGTCCACCTCAGCCAGTGCTATATTGAAACGGTTCAAGAAGGATCTGATAGACTCACCAGGATTCTGCTCTAAACTCGATAGTGACATAATGTCCTTGGCCTTCGAAGCATATAGTCTAAACTGCTCCTTGAATTTTCTGGTCAAGTCTGAAAACTGATCGATAGATCGGACTGGCAACTTGGTGAACCACAGTAAAGCCACGCCTTCCAGGTATACGGGGAAATATCGGCACTTTATTTCGTCGGAGGCCCTGGCACCCGTCATGTGCCAATCATATTTATACAAGAACTCATTCGGATCACTTGTCCCTTTGTAAGCTGGAATAGTCGGAGGGACAAACTTTCTTGGAAATTCCGCCTTCAGGATTTTTTCAGTAAACGGAGTTTTACTTGGGGCGAAACCCCATTCCTTCTCATCTTCAACCCTTTGCAAACTTTCTTTCATGATCTGCCGGACCATTCCAGAAAGATATTCCTCATCATGCCGAGTTCTAGATCCACCAGCCTCAGGAACTGCCTGCTCAAAGGGACTAGTAGCCCTTTCAGGAGCATTCCTCTCACTAACATCATGAATGTTGCCAGCATAGTTCCTTTCATTACCAGCTGGTTGATTGTTTGCCCCAAGTAAATCGTTCAACTTATTCAGAATCAGAGCATTCTGGGCACTTTGAGCCTCTAGTTGTGCATTTTGGGCATTTATCTGCTGGTTTAGCTCTAGAATCACAGCATCCAACTCCGCTTTCGTAACTCCAACAGACGGAGTGGGTTGATTAGGTACAGGGGAAGCGGAGGTTCCCTCTTGAATGTTTCCAGATCTGATAGATCTACTTTTCCTTCCAGGAGCCATAATCTCAGATATACTTCTGGTTTTTAAGGAAATTCTTTCTTCAAATCTCTGCGAAGCAATGATGACAGCTGTCCTGAGTTCAATTCTCAGTGAAAGCACCAAAAATGTTAACGCTAAAATTTAAACGCTAACACCCTAGTGTGTAGATAGCAGTTATGAAAGCACCACCCGTTGGTACGGGAACAAGATACAAGTAGAGAAATTGTAGAAAAGCAGTAAAAGACAACAGTTTTATAGTGGTTCGGCCTAAAATCGAGCCTACGTCCACTTTGATCTCTTTATTGCTGAAACAAGTACAACTTATACAACTTTCTTCAATTACAATCCACTCTAGTCTGTTAGTACAAACTTTGACGGAGAATTATCTTTCAAACTCATGATGAATGATGTAGATTCTCTCTCTTGGAATTTGATGTAATGTCTTCGATGTTTGGAGTGCTCGAAGTGTTGCTTGAGTCGAGGAAATGGCAGAGTATTGGCGCTTTGAGAATGAACCAAAAGTCCCCCCAGAGTTGGAGGTGGATGTCTATTTATAGAGAGTTCTGGGTGAAAAAAGTTGCTAAGTCCTAACTCGTTGCCGACTTAAGGTAAGTCGTTGCTGACTTAGGATGAGTCGTGACCGACTCATTGAGCTGAGTCTCTGGTTTGTAGAGAGCTTCCTGCCTTTTTCAATGTTAACCCTATCTCGTTCACGAGTTAACAGGTCCATGAGTTAAGCAGCTCACGACTCAAAAGGCTTCACGACTTAAGGAAATGAATGGTCTACGGCTTAAAAGGATTGTGTGGCTTTGGACATGTTACGACTTAAAGAAACACACGACCTAAGGATTTGTACGACTTAAGGACTCTACGGGATAGGAAGCCTTACGAGTTAAGCTTCCTACGACTCAAAGCCTCTACGAGTTAAGGAGTACCCGAGTTAGGCTGCTTACGAGATAAGCGGCTCACGAGTTAAGAAGAGATAACGACTTAAGACCCTGATGACCTAAGGAGTCTATACGACTTAAGGGAGCTACGACATAACAGATTAAAGCTTGACCGAGTTAACAAGTGTTACGACTTAAAAAAGGTGTACGACCTAAAGACACTATCTCTTAACTCGTCTACGAGTTAGGACTCGCCTTCACAAAGCCTGAACTCAGCTTTAAGCCGAAGGCAGCTGGTTAAGTCAACCACAACCTACGACTTATGATGAGTCGTATACGACTTATACAAACAAGCCAGAAACTACAACCAGATAACTCGTAAACGACCTAGTACTTGAAGCGTGGGTTCGAAAAAGGCAGGAAGCTCTCTACAACCAAGAGACTCAGCTCAATGAGTCGGTCACGACTCATCCTAAGTCAGCAACGACTTACCTTAAGTCGGCAACGAGTTAGGACTTAGCAACTTTTTTCACCCAGAACTCTCTATAAATAGACATCCACCTCCAACTCTGGGGGGACTTTTGGTTCATTCTCAAAGCGCCAATACTCTGCCATTTCCTCGACTCAAGCAACACTTCGAGCACTCCAAACATCGAAGACATTACATCAAATTCCAAGAGAGAGAATCTACATCATTCATCATGAGTTTGAAAGATAATTCTCCGTCAAAGTTTGTACTAACAGACTAGAGTGGATTGTAATTGAAGAAAGTTGTATAAGTTGTACTTGTTTCAGCAATAAAGAGATCAAAGTGGACGTAGGCTCGATTTTAGGCCGAACCACTATAAAACTGTTGTCTTTTACTACTTTTCTACAATTTCTCTACTTGTATCTTGTTCCCGTACCAACGGGTGGTGCTTTCATAACTGCTATCTACACACTGGGGTGTTAGCGTTTAAATTTTAGCGTTAACATTTATAAATGGGATTTGAAATAACTGATTTATAAATGGATTTGTTTAATACGAATATGTTATTAATAGAGACACGAGAGTCGAGTTTATAAACTTATAAACGATGTTTATAAATAAGTGGAATGATTATCATTTGATAAATTTGAAAATATAAATTCACAGTATGAATTTAATAATGAGATATGGAAATCGATTTAGAAAGAAATTGAAAATTCTATTATGGAATCTGGGAATATTTATGATATTGGAAATGTAAATCGATTTGTGATAAATCGAGAGGAATTTATAAGTATAAAAAAATAGGTGTTTTGAATTTTAGAAATGGTTTTTCACAAGAAGTTAAGGTTTGTTTTTAGAAAAGGATTTTTATTTATTAAACTATGCAGTTTTAAAAACTATTAATTGGATTAAAATATTTCAAAAAATTAGTTACTTAAATATTTAAATTTATTGAAATGAATTCTACGTTTTTTTAAACAAGTTTTATAAATCGATTAGCAATTTTATAAATGAATTGTAATTAGTTATTGACGTTATTTTAAAAGTGCACTGATATTTTAAATAATTATTTAACCATGTTTTCTTAAATTTATTATTATATATATAGTTTAAAAGTAAGCGATTTCAATTTTATTTATAAATGCTGTCGAGATTTGTGAACCGGGTTTATTTAACGGATGTGAATTTATAAAAGAAAATCTTATAATGGAATTCGAGAACTTAAGAAAATTTGAGGAAAGGAAATTTCCAAATTATTTAGACATAGGAACATCAAAAATGAATCAGAATTCATTAAAGGAGTTATAAATTGTTAGTTGGATTATAAATAAGTGTAATCGATAATTTTACGAAATTGTAAAGGGAATTAATAAAATTTTTCGAAAATTTAGGAGACAAATATGGAATGTTTCCTAAGTATGGATATTAAAAATGATTTTGGGAAATAGACTTATAATATATTCCTAAGTATTGGAATTAAAGGTTTGGAGATCTTTTAGCGATGAAATGATTTATATAGAAATATTTTCTAAGTAATGAATTGTAAGTTTGTTTGGAAAATATTTCTAACTATTGATATGGGTTGAAATATCCTGTTACGGATTTAAGTATTTGAAATCTTTTTCAAATATTGAAATACTGGAAGATATTTGAATATATACCTTTGTAAAGTTATTTTGAGATAAGTGTTTTGAAAGATCTGTAAATGGCCTAGTGACTGCTGATGTGTGTAATTTGATAGTTAAATAACCGTCTGTCAAATCTGAACAAATTTCTTTGATCGTTTCGAAGAGACCGAGGTCAGATTTTATTATCTGAAGAAAACTTCAATCCGATTTGAGCGTTGCGAATTGTGATATCGTGAGGATAATGAAGATGGTGATTTTGGAGATTCGGTTTGTTTAGACCTAGAACAACTTGTGTGGATGAATGTATCATTGCATTGTTCTTGGAAGGCGGTGCTGGCATTCCAAATATATGAATACTAAATCTAAGGTAATTCGTAGCCTCAAGCCTCCTCAACTGGGAATGACTGAAGATAAGGCGAGATGCAGCAATGCTAAGTGCGTCACACCCATTAGGCTGTCACCATTCTAGATACATCTACACATTTATGGATTGCTTGTGCATGAGATCGCGATAAAAAAGGTTGCAAAGCAACCGAGGTGATGGCGTATTTGTACTGTCCAGTAAGGGATTGGCTGATCTTGTGTTGGCAAGGATCGATAGGTTCGATCTTAGTACATTTTCTAGACTTTTACTGTGATAGGTGGTACCGCAGTGCCTAGTCATTAATTGGAATCCATTTTCAAATATGAGCTTTAAGGTTTTAGTTGTATACAAATATCCTGAAACAGGAGATGGAAGCATTCCAGCTATTTTATATTTTACTTTCTATAAACACTATTATAATAGGGGCATTTCACTATAAGGACAAACTTTGCATTCCAATTAGTTTCTAGGACACACATTTATAGAAACTAATTTCAAGGCCAAAGTCAGCAGAATAATTACTTTTAAGGACAAAGTCAACAGTCCAATTACTTTCAAGGACATAATTTCATAGGCTTTTAGGCCTTAGAAACTAATTATTTTACATTTTGTCCTTAAAAGTAATTATTTCAGTTGTGTGTCCTAGAAACTAATTGCACTTGCTAAAGAGACCCTTGTGGCTAATTTCCACATTATAATATCAGATGAATTTGATATAAAAGGTTTTGATTATCATAAGGTAAAAACCTGTTATATTTATGTGTGGCGTGGTCTTACGAGATAGCTTTGTTTATCAAAAGGATTTCAAAAATAAGTACATTCAAATTGAGTGTATTTTCTCATGCTGGTTTTCTAGACTGACTCGGGTGTTATTTTATTATAATGCTCAGGTCAGACCGAGTATAATACAGATTATTTAGATGCTTGGAGTTTTGAAGACGAGTTAGAGGCTAAGAGACGTATTCACGTAGATGGTTATATTTTCCGCTGTATTCGTTGGTGTGTTATCATCAATTGTGAGGACGGACTATTATAACTGTCCAGGCTGAAATATGTTAGTATACTTTGATTGATGTTGTGTATTTACATATTACAGTTTTGCTTTTGTGTAAAGACTTGTGATATATTATAGATTATTCGTTCCGCTGTGAGATTTTGTATTGTTTTAGTTTCTTCTTCTTCTACCTTCTTCCTTTTTCCCTTAACAATCGGGTTTTCGGTATTCGATTACTTGACATGTGATACAGTGGACATATCAGTGTCGATTTTCGATGTTCGAAAACCCCGGTTCGTTACATACGTACATACATACATATATATATATATTAAGTATTATCACATCTTAGATTATAATCACTAACCATCATTATCTCTTGTCATGTCTTATCTTTAATTAGTAATTTAACTTATATATATATATATATATATATATATATATATATATATATATCTAAAGAAGGCGATGTGAAAAGTCTTGGATTAGAATATAAATTTATATATGTATATATATATATATAATGAGATTTAATGTGATATATATATATATATATATATGGATTTGATGTGACAAATCATTGTTTTAAAAGTAATATATGTATATATATAATAATAATAACAATAATAATAACAATAATAGAGAGTGATGTGATAAGGCATGATGATATGACCTCTCAATATCATGACATGTTAGAATCTTTTTAAAGCCAAGGGTATAAAGGTAATTTTCTCTCTCCTCTCTATCTATAAATACCAACATACATCTCTCTTATTCATTTTATGCAACAACCCTGGTTTTGGTGATTACCTGTAAATATTAAATTATAACGGTGGTTATAATTTGATATTATGAATTAAAAATAAACGGGAGATTTAAATTGTTTGTTTTAAATAAACAATGGTTTTTTGAAATAAAACGTGAAAATAATGTTTTAAAAAGTTTATCTTGGTTAGTTGTGAGAAATATGGGTGAAAAATGTTTTTTTTGTGAAAATGCAATAATTATATTCATTATTGCCCATTTGCTTCTTTTAATAATTTTTAAAAAGAAGTATGTAATTTTTAAAGGTAGTTTATTGAAATAGAAGGTGAAATTTGATTTAAATAGGGTTTGATCATAAAAATTGATGAAAAATGGTTTGTTATATTTTATTACACAAGAGAATTATTTTTGTGTAATTTTTAAAGTTAAAAATGTTATTTTATGTGAATATTAGAGTAAATTGTGTATTTATTTAAAAATGAAAGTTTTTAATAATAAAAAATATTTTTATAGTAAAATTATCGTTTTATATGTTGCAAAATATTTTATTTATCATGATAATGTGTTTGTCTAAATTTATTTTGAAGAAATTTTGTTAAAACACATTGGTTTGATTTAATTACATGTGCATATTTTATTTTAAGTGAATTATTTAGTTAGGCTATTTTCTTTTAATTTGGGTCCAAGCCCACTTAACTTCTTTAGCCTGTAGGAGAGAAGAGAAAAGCATCTCTTCTTCCTGTACGTACTTTCATTTTTACAGTAAGCTAATAATAGAAAAAGAGAGCAAACTTCACCACTTTCTCAATTCAAAGCCAAATATTCATTTTCTTCAATCAAAGTCTGTTGTTTTAATCAAATCTAAAGATATTTCAATAGGTAATCGTTTTCAAAACACAATCTTTTCATCAAAATCTGAATTTGAGAATTTAATTGTCTTTTAATTGTTTCTCTTTTGCATGATCCTATTCTAAGCTTTTATAGGTTCTTGAATGCCAATTTCACCTCCAAGCTCCAAACTTTTTGCTTAAATCCAGGATTTTGCTCAGCAACAGCAAGATGAGTGATAAACTCACAATTTCTAGCTGAAGCAAAGCTTCAAAAATCAAAATTTGAGCTTTTGTACTAATTTTTCTATTGATAGTTTTCTTCCTGTGAATCTAGTTTGGGTTGCTTCTCTGCATGTTTATATCTTTTGATTTCGGCAATAAAATGCTGCCAAATTTCTGGCATTTGATAGCTTGTATGTTGAACTTTGTTTCCGCAAAATTTGATTGAAAAATATTGTCATTTGAGTGTTCAAACCGTTGCTGTAAAATCAACAAAAACACAGTTTTTCTGCCTGTAGAAATTGTGTTTTCTAAGTTGCTGCAAATATGGCCTGAGTCCATATTTGAGATAGCTTAACTCCTTTATCTCTTACTGAAATTGCGTGATTCTTTTTTATTTGAAAGATAAAGTTTTCTACTATAAGCGTACAAAATTTTAAGTCATTTCGACCTACATAGCTTATAGAAACATGCTGCCGAACTTTGATCCGGAGCATGTTTTTGCCCAGATTTTTACAGTGAAAACACTATCTGGGTTCAAATTTTAGACATCATAACTTTCTCACACTTTATCCAAATTGCATGATTCTTTTTATGTTTGAAATATGAAGTTTTCGATTTTTATGCATATAAATTTTCAGCTTAATCCGATATAATTGTTCCTCTGTTTCATGGTTGGAAGTTGAGCCTGAGATGGTTTCAGGCCTGTACATTTTGTTTTTATTTTTGAACCATTGCGAACATGGCCTAGGTCCATGTTTGAGACAGTGCAACCTTTTCATTTTCAGTCGAAATTCATCAATTCATTTTTTGTTTGAAAGCAGAAGTTTTCTACTATATGCACCTTAATTTTTAGTTCAATCCGAGAAGGTTTGGCTAACCTATTTCGCATCCGAAATTTGAACCCAGAGAAGATTTTAGACCTGGGTATTATTTTGCCTTAGCATTTCAATGTTTTTTTTCCGGCCGGACTTTTGACATTTACCTCAGTTTTTGTTATATTTCTGAAGTATTTTGAGGGCTATGATGCCTATCAATTGGTTAGCCCAGTATTAATGAATTCAAAATTCCAATTTTGAATTATTTGAATTTAATTTGAATTTCGATTTGGGTGGAATTTTGCTTGTTTTTGGTCGTTTTCAAGCACGGTTTTCTCCAATTCTTTTTGAAATGATTTTTAAAATTTAGGGGAACCAAAAATAATTATTGTATAATATTTTGAAGTATTTTCAAGTATAAAACCTATTTATCCTTTGTACTAAGGGAAATTTTCAAAGATGGTTTCCAAATGGTTTTCGAAATCGATTTTTCAAAGCTTATTTATAAGGTAAATTATTTCCTATAAAGTACACTTTTTTGCATTATTTGAGCAAATGAAAAGGTTAATTAAATGGTTTGGTAAAACATGTAGTATGGGACACGTGCGTTTATCTTATCGGTTAATTCCGAACTTATCTATTTGATCTTTTAGACCTTTGGGAATATTTACCGATGAGATAAGGCAAACCTTTTACTTCTTTGAATGTGAAATTTACTAGCGGTTAGTAAACCATTTGGTGCGAACGTGTGGTATGAGACGCACGTTTACACTATTCGGGTTCCTATTCGAGAGTTTGTGACACATTTGCCATTGTGGCGTGCCAGTACTGGACCTTCGGATCATTGCCATTACGGCGTATTTGTCTTCCAGACGTTTGCCATTGTGGCGTATTTATCTTCGAGACGTTTTCCATTGTGGTGTATTTGCCGCTGCGGCGTATTTGCCATTGCGACATATTTGTCATTGTGATGTTTTGCCTTCGGGCAAGGTACCTATCTTAGATAACAGTACTTGGCAAGGCTTCGGCCACATGCACGTGCAAACACTTTTGTGATAGTTTCTTTGACTATTTTCCCTATTATATCGCCCTTTCCGGACCTTTGAACCATTCGATATATATTTGTGGCGATTACCTTTCGAGAATTTGAACTCTTGGAATTTTTATTTTTGATATTTGAATTACCTACACTGGAATTATATAAGATTTGTCTTTTGGCATTTACTTGAGCTTTTATCCTTCTCTTTGGAGAAATATTTTCCTTATGGCATGTTTGAGATGGGATCTCTTTATGCATGGTTTGTGTTTGCCAAGATGGGCGGTTTAGGTTTTTCATGTTTTATGAATGCCGATGATATGAGGCTCGTTACTTTTAGCATTTTATGGGTTATTTGATCTCTTTTGAGATTATATGTTTGTGTAGTGATAACATATTATCACTCGATGTGATCTTACAATTTAGGTTGTTCCATCCTATTCGGAATATTATCACATTATCCTTATGCTTATATTATCGCTTATCATTGTTAACTGATTTGTTTAGCTAGACTGACCCGTGTATTTTATATTCGAGTCAGGCCGAGGTGTTTCAGTTTAGGTACATTTGGACTTAGCCTATTCTACTTCTGCATGGACTGTTCTGCAAGCTCCTTTTGTTATAACTTTTTGTGTAGTCCTTTTTGGTTTTCTACTCCGATATGTATATTCTTTTGACTCGTGTTTGTATTTTGGTCGTCATACCACATATGTGATGTATCATTTTGTATACTATGTTATGTATCGGTATATATGTGTATATATATATGGGATCATCTGTTATTCTGTGATGTGTTTTGCATTTGAGTTATTTTATTTTGTTCTGATAGATCCTATAGCCACCTATGGCTTTGTATCAAGTATTTACTGGATTTTTCGATCCAAAAAAAATGGCATTGTCAACGCATTCAATAGATATTTAAGACAAGGCTATAGATGGTCGCTCCTATCCAGCCCTATTCTATGCATTAGAAGACATCATTACAAGTAATACTCGTTGTTAACGTGGGTCTCGAGATGGGGCGTTACAGCTTGGTATTAGAGAGAGGTTTAGAACAAAATATGATAAACACATAATTGAAACACATATTACAGTACATTAAAGTGTAATACAAATGTTAAGAATCCCTGAATCATCATACTTTTGTTCTTTTCGTGTCCTTTGGGGTAGATAGAATTTTGGGAATACATCTAAGAATGCATTTTAATTCCGTTGTATTCCATATTTGAACTAATGATATCTACAATGTGAATAATCTTTATCTTATCTTAAATTTTAGTTAATAGCTGGAAGAGGCAGAGGACGACGTTCGGATGCGGGGCAGTCCAGTGGCTTCCATCCAGATTGAGTATATATGTCTGCCGATCTGTTCATGGAACTATTTAGGAGCACCCAGCCTCTAGCTCCTACTCCAGCTTCTCCTTCATGCAAGTCTCCTTTCGCGTGCATATGCAGTGACTTTGCACATCTCGGAGGCAAGCCATTTAAAGGCTCCGATTCTGTTTTGGAGGTTCAGGCTTGGATTCGTTCTTGCGAGCGGATATTTTCTCGCATGGAACTTTCGGATTATCACAGGGTTTGTAACGATACGGGATTTTGGGCATTTGAAATCAGAATATTCAATTGATTTTAAATATTTAGAAGTTAATTTTTAACTTGAATTTCAAATATCACTAATTATTGGATAATTAAAACAATTGAATTTAATTACTAGAAATTTGGGTAAAATGTGAAATCTAGAGTTTCAAGCTGGATAAAAATAATTCAAAGGCTTGTAAAATTTATATTGATAGCACCAAAGATAGTAAAAGTGTTAAAGTGGAATTTAAAAGTGTTTTGTTCAGTTTTAAAAATTTACCGTTTAAATTGACATTTAAAAATAGCCTTCAGAGGCACAGTCTCCGAATTTGACGAAACCTGTTTCATTGGATCCGTATTATTGTATTATTATCGGATTTCAAATTTCATAGCATTGAAGATGTCATATGATCGTACGGTGTGTAAACACGCTTAAATTTATATCAATAATTCAATATATTAATTGGGTCCAAAAAGCTATCTTCCTCTTACGATCGAATTAGGACTCGAAACCTTTTCTATTGCGTTCAAAATAGGGGTATAACATTATAAAGGCCTAGTGGCACGCCTCGATAGGAGATCGAGATTTTAAGCTGCATTTACCGAGACAATTTGAATTCAATTTAAAATATATTTATATACCCTAGTCCCTTCAGCTGTATTTCTTTCACATCAAAACTTATTGCCTTCAAATCATTGTACACAGCTAAATCTACACGCAACCTACCTGTCTTTCCCCGTCACTTCCCACCTTTCACTTTTTAAACATGACCAAGCTTTTCCTTGCAGAAGAAAGAAAATCGATCGTTTAAAATAAAGGGCCGAACACAATAAAATTAAAATAGCAGAAAAAAAGAGAAATGTCGAACGAAGGAAATGGCAGACCAAATTTATT
The DNA here is from genome assembly GCA_030765085.1 of Allium cepa. NCBI lineage: Eukaryota > Viridiplantae > Streptophyta > Magnoliopsida > Asparagales > Amaryllidaceae > Allium > Allium cepa. The sequence goes on along the minus strand of CM060931.1, from coordinate 746,070,848 downwards.
TTTCGTTTCTTCCCTCACCCATACCCTCTGCTCGATTTCCTTTAAATTCTCCTAAGTGAAGTATGGCCTCAGTTTGAAAAAAAATTTAATTAAATCGAAGGAAGGGAAAAATGTTCCGGTCAAATCGAAAACCAACTCCAATAATTCCTGTTCATCTCTCGCTTCGTTCCGATACTCGATCGAGGTCGCGGTCGGAGTGAAGAGGGCTACGATCAAAGAAGTGAAGGGATGGGCAGTCTCGAAGTCAGGCACGGCTATGTGATCGCGATTGGATAGGAAGGGCGACGCTCGCGGTGATTTTTCTCAAAGTCGTGAGGATAGGGGCTACTGGCCGATGGGTGCGAGGCCGACGACGATTCTGGTAGGAGGAGGAGGAGGTCGTGGTGTCGTCATCAGGGTGATCGAGGCGCTCGCGTGATCAAGGTACTTCCTGCAGTTAGTTTTGGCTTATTGAATTTGGGGTAGTTAATTATAAAGTAAGTATATTGTATATATTAAAAAGAAGAAAAGTTTACAGTAAAACCAGATTTCTTATTCTTACAAACATATACGGTAAGAAATATAAAACAGCTCTGTTAAAAAATAAAATAAAATAAATAAATAAATAAATATATATATATGCATAGGAAACATTAAATATAAGAATATACAAGATTTTGGAAAATATAAGGGTTTATATAAAAATTTGATTTTTAAAACCTACATGGATTATTTCTTTATGCAGTTTGAAAAATGGAAAATAAAAATAAAATACAATTTACTAATTTATTATAGTGATTAATTTGTTTGGTTAACTTATGTAATTATTTTGGTAAATAGAAAATATTTTATTAAAAGGAATTAGTTTAAAATTAAATTATTAGTTAAATTAAAAAATAAATGGTATTTAATTGTTTTGTTAATTCAAATGTTAATAAATCATATAATGTTTATACAAGGTCCAAAATCGTGAAGAAATGGTCGAGACAAAAATGGTTGATTGCTTGAATTCAAATGTGAGTTAATCTCATTCAAATTGAATTACTGATTAATTTAACTAATTAAAATTAAATTATTGGTTGATTGCTTGAATTGATAATTTATTATCAGTCTGGATGTGATATTAATAGAATATATATATATATATATATATATATATATTGGAGTGATTGATACTCCCGCACTATATAGCGGATGAGACCCTATGCACCCCACATAATAGCGGACTACCCTATATACCGCGATATCCCCCTCGAAGTGGGATTGGTATTTTTATATTGTGCTAACATTTGTGGATGCAGGAAAACAGGTTGGAGGGATCCAACTAGATTCCTCAAAAATATTGAATTTATGTTCATAGTCTATGATTGTGGTTATTTGATAATCTATAATAGATGATATTGAAAATTGAAGCTATGGAATGCTATGGTTTGACTGAATATATTTGGATATTCTGAGATATCAAAAGTATAAGTATTGGTTTTTGGAAAGAAAGAAAAGGGAAAGAAAATGAAAAGGAAAATGGTTTCAAAGTAATTAGTTTATTGTTTTATAAATTAAGTAATTTAAAACCTTAAGTTAACTTAAACCTTAGGATTAGTAATTGCTAGGACAAATAAAATAATTTAAACTTAAAACTTTATTAAGTTAAGGGAATTATATATATGTTAATTATTTATTAATTACTAAGGTTTATTAAAGTAAATAAATAGTTGTAATTAGTTAATAATTAATGATAAAGTAAAATGATCTAAACCTTTAATTTATTAAAAGTCTTAAGTCAATTATACTTGTTAATTATTAGTTAATTCCAGATTTTTAATTAGTATAAAATAAAATGGTTTGTAATTAGTTTAATGATAATTAAACATGATTTGAAATAATTAATTAATTCTTTTTTAAGTAAACTAATGATTTGTGTGACTAGTTAATCTAGTCTATGAATAGTTTAAATTGGAATAAGCTGAAATGAACAGTTAAATATAAAATGCGAGACACTTCATTTGAATAGATATTGTGACGGGATTCTTAGGTGAAGGTTGACATTCCGAAACTGAATTGTTTTGTTAAAAACAACTTGGCTTAAAAGATGGCATTTGGATTCGAAGAGACTGGGATCGGATGTCAGCGATATCCGAAACCATTTCGATTTAATAACTACTTCAATCTTTACAGGCTTGATTTGTAGAATCAAATAGGATGGAAATAAATAAATAAACTAAATCCTACCATTTTGAATAAGTAACTGCACTTAGATATTATTTTAAATAATGGATTTAGCAACAAGTGTTGGTTATAATAAGATAAGAATTCGTAATGTTGGACAAGTTACCTTGATTTTCAAAGAAGTTTTTTACAACTTTAGTATTTCAAATTAAAAGGGTATACTCACGCTGTTTCCAGCCTGACTCGAGTGTTACTTTATTGTAATGCTTGGGTCAGACCGAGTATTACAGATTTTCAGGTTAGGACGTTTGGAGCTTAGGAGACGAGCTGGATGGAAGAGACATATTGCACGTATTGATTATATTCCGCTGTGTATTGTAGGCTGTATAGACAGTAGTTGAGGACAAGTTGTTACAACTTTTCAGTTTTTGTTGTATTCTAATATCTTGTATATATATTGACAGTTACAACTTTTCATTGTATAAAATGCTGTTATTTGTATATTATATTTGTTCCGCCGCGATTGTGAGATTCTGTGTTGTTGTTTCTATTTCTTCCTCTACCCCTTTTTCTTCTTATCCCTAACAGTCCGAGGTTTCCGGCATTCGATTTCTCGGCACTGTATACAATGGACGTATTAGTGTCGATTTTCGGGGTCGAAAATCTCTGGGCTGTCACACGTGGTATCAGAGCTGAAAGGTTAAGTGAGAACCTTGGCTCTGGTGGGGATTACTTATTAGAGATAGGGTCCGTAGTACCCCAAAATGAGTTGATTGTATTATATGAGAGCGTAGTTGTTATTTTCTTATATAATGATTTTAAAAACGGTTTTAAAAAATGATTTTTATATAAGCTTAAATCTTGATATATAAAGAAGTAGTTTTTCTAATTATTATATATATTAATGTGATTGTTTGTTATTATTAAAATTAAATACATAAGATTTAAGTGGTAGAGCACATATAACCGAATAGAAATTTGGGTAAAGATTAACCTTGCAAATAAGCTAATTAAAAATGGATTCAAACCTGAATTTAAATCCTGGAAATTCAAAAAAATTATCAAAGTGGTTAAAAATAAGTTACCCTGAATTATATTTTTCCAGAAAATTATTATAGAATATATGGGTTCTATTCATGATATTGGTTATTGGGTTTTTCTAAAGAGATGTTTATTTTAGAATAAACAATTATAGAACAACGTGAAATGCTATTAGCTGAATTTATAAGTGTGACTTATAAAATTAAAATGTAATTAAAAATGGATCTTAAGTGGGAAGTTTAAAAATTTAAGTCCAAAAAAAAATTGAAATAGTTTCAAAATGGTGTTGAAGGAAATAATAAATAATATTACTTAGAATATTTTTGAAATAATATTATTTGGGATATTTTGAATAAGGAAATATTGTTTAAAAAAATAATGAACTTGTCAACTGGAATTGGATAAGGAATTGGGTTTTAGAACTTTGAAAAGTATGATTGGGAAATAATTGAATGTCGAAAATTTATGTGTTTAAAAAGATTGAACTCTCACTCGAACCTTAAAATAAGTTTAAGTAAGAGTAATTCAAAATGAATATTTAAATTCGTACTCAGAATTGAATTATTAAGGACTTGGGTTTTTAAATTAAATATTAAAGGTTAATTTGATTAGGAGATTAAATTGGTATTTGAAAACCGAACTCGAATCTAGATAAATCGAGATGGCTTAAAATTTGAAAATGGAATTGGAATTAATTCAAAGGTGGAATTGAAATGAATTAATTAGAATTGTAATCGAAGTTGAACAAGTTTAAATTAAAATGGGAGTTGATTTGAATTAAAATGGAAATCGAAGTTAATTCAAATTGAATTGGAATTGAATCAATTTAAATGGAAGTGGAGATTTAAATTGAAAATTAAACTGAGATGGAGATTGGGAGATTGCCAGTTTGGCTCTGAAACTATTTGCAAACAAATTATTTTAACATAAACTATCTTAGATCTATTTTTCCAAGCTATTTACTATACAAAACATTATTTTAAAAACTCAAACTACCTTATAATAACTATTTAACTATTCTACAACCATTTAACTATTTTAAAACTATTTAAGTCATTTTCTAAATTCAAACTGATCAGAGTGGAAACTGTTTATATTTAATACCAATCGAGATAAGAATTGAAGTGGTAACCCAAATGGAAATTGAAAAAAAAATTGTGAAGTGAAAGCGAAATCGGATATTAAAGAAAAAATAATTTTGAAGTAAAAAGGGTATATTTTGAGAAAAATATGATGATTAAAAATGAAAGTTGGATAGCACTATAATTGAAAACTCACTTTATAAAGAGTAAGTAATGTGGCAAATAACTTTATAATAGAAAATCGAACTTGAATGCTGATTTGACATAAATAAAGTTAAATATATATTTGTTATATATGATAGACTCCCTTGTCGAGTCTCTAACTAGAGGAAAAGATCTTTGAAGATATTTGAAAAATAAAGTGGAATCTATATAAGCATGAAGAAATCCAGAAATTATTCAAGTCAAAAGAATAAACTTATATTTATATGAATGATTTTATGAGAATGGAACCGGGAAAGGTTTTTTGGGAACTCGTGGATTTTGAAAGGATTTTGATTTTGGGAAAAATCAATTTTGGGAATTTGGAAAGCCAAGTTTGAGAATTATCGATTTTAGGATATCGATTTTGTGTAAATGAGATTTATATGTGATACATATAAAGAGTATGATTTGAAAGATACTAAATGTCTATAGTATAAAATGTTTTGAGAATGCTATAGGGAAAAAGGTGCTCCCATTTAGAGTTTAAACTTATAGTGGGAGATCCACTTGGTGGTTCTGCCTTGAGCCCTAAGGGGGTTCTAAATTTTGATCCCAGAGAATGTCCGGACTAAACCGTAGTTCCTGTGGATTGTGATTGGGTAGCGAAAGTCGAGGGCACTGATGCCTATAGAGACATTGGCGTATGCTGTGACGGCAGTGTAACTCTGGTGTAGCTGCGATCTACTGCGTTTCCATAGCATAAGCCGAGGGGCAGTGATTGCCTAAAGTCTATGTTTGATTTCGCTGGGAGAGTGACGTAACATCGGTAGACTGCGATCTATGTGGTCCATAGTGAAAGTCGTGTGGCAGTGAGTGCCTACAGGCTACATTGGGACTCGACTGATGTAGTCTGCGACCTATGTGGTGAAGTTTCATTTGGCAGCGAAATTCGAAGGCGCTGATGCTTATAGTTACATGGTTTTTGATGCGATAGCAAGGGTTTAGGCGCGATCTGTGGCGGTTCCATGGTGAAATCGAGGGGTGCAGATGCCAATAGTTTTCTATGCATTTCGCCGGGAAGGCGACGTAATCATCGGGCTAACTGCGATCCATGGAGGGGGTGATGATTTCCAGAGCGTTCTCACAAAAGTTTTTCCAAGTATTTTCACTGGGTGTTGAAAACGGGTTTACTAAGTACTTATAGATTTTTAGTCATGCGCCTGATCAACATTTGACTGAATTTCTATGAGAACAAGGATGGACTTGTTGAGACACCGAGTTATAAAAAGTATTTTTATAAAGATAGTTTTGGTGATTAATAAAAATGAAAGGTTAATCGAATTCAAATAGAATTGGAAATTTAAGTTAAATGAAAATAGATGTAAAGCATAAGTGGTAAAGTGGAAATAAATATAAGGAGTACGTAAAATATTTATACTGGAGTTAAGAAATGGATGGTGAAATTCTTAAGTAAATTTGGAGTTGAGAAATATACTAAGTTAATATTTGAATGAAGGTTTAATAGAAGTGGTGAAAAGGGAAATTGTGAATAAGTGAATAGAAAACAAAATAAATGTGAAAAAAAAGAAAAAAAAAAGAGAATTGATATAAATAATAATAAATTGGAAATTAATACGCGGGATGTACATATATTATTTTATCCGCATGGCGATTTGATCCAGATTCGGGCACAGAATTTTGAGATATTTATATCGATCCAAGATGGGATTTTTTTTCCACTCGATATTTGATGGCGAACCCTAGATATGGATTTTTGATTGATCCTGAAATTCTCTATTATAGTATATAGCTATGCAAGAAGGATGGCGGTTTTTGATCAAGAAACAGATCTAAGTCCGCACTAGGAAGTTGGGTGGACAATACTAGTTCGGAGGTGAAATTTTGTGATCGAGTGAGCGATCGAATTTGATATTGCATACGGATGATACATGTACATCATACAGGCTTAAGTAAAGCAAATATTGAAAATCTTGAAAAGGTATTGAATAAAATGATTTTGAATTATGTAATTGGATATTATTGCTAAGTTGGATATACAGGTATTTTAAAAGCAAAAGGAAATTTATTTTTATTTCAGAAGATAAATTGAATTGCCCGACTAAAAGGTATGTATTTCAAATGGTCATATGAAATTTGATGATTTCTGGTCTAGCCAATTAGCATTTTGTTTTCTTTTGGAAATTTATGGCCCGTAGAGGCATGTTGTAGTTTTTTCGATCCAGCGGCGCAAAGGAGATGCTGGTGAAATTTTTCGAAAATTTAAGAAGGTAGAAAATTTTTAAAGAAAAATTTGATGGTTTTAATTTTGGTTTAAAATATAATTTGAATTATTGAGTAAATAATATTGTTTGGAAGCTATGGATGAGTTTGAGAAGTTAGTAAGAATAATGATGTGCCTTTAATAAAAAGATTGTTTTGGGAAGGTGTTTAAAAACTGTTTGCTTTGCAAAAATAGTAAACGGGTATTGAACCATTCTTCTTAAACTAGAAATTTCAAGAACAAAATAATTTTAAGGGGGAGGAATGTAACGACCCAGGATTCTAGGTATTTGAAATTGGAATATTTAATTGATTTTAAATAATTTGGAAGTTATTTTAACTTGAATTTCAAATATCACTAATTATTGGATAATTAAAACTATTGAATTTAATTACTGGAAATTGGGTAAAATATGAAATCTAGAATTTCAAGCTGGTTAAAAATAATTCAAAGGCTTGTAAAATTTGTATTGATAGTACTGAAGATAGTAAAAGTGTTAAAGTTGAATTTAAAAGTGTTTTGTTCAGTTTTAAAATTTTATAGTTTAAATTGACATTTAAAAATAGTCTTCCTTGGAACAGTCTAGGAATTTGACGAAACCAGTTCCATTGGATCCATAATATTGTATTATTATCGAATTTCAAACTTTGTAGGATTTAGAGATGTCGTATGATCGTACGGTGGGTAAACGCGTTGAAATTTATGTCAAAATTCAATATATTAATTGGGTCCAAAAAGCTATCTTCCTCATACGATCGAATTAGGACTCGAAACCTTTTTCATTGCATTCAGAATAGGGATATAACATTATAAACGCCTAGCGGCAAGCCTCGATAGGAGATCGAGATTTTAAGGTGCATTTACCGAGATAATTTGAATTCAATTTAAAATATATTTATATAGCCTAGTTCCTTCAGTTGTATTTCTTTCACATCGCAACTTTTTGCCTTCAAATCATTGTACACAGCCAAACTCCACATGCAACCTACCTGTCTTTCCCCGTCACTTCCCTCCTTTCACTTTTTAACATGACCAAGCTTTTCCTTGCTGAAGTATAGAAAATCAATCGTTCAAAATCAACGGCCGAACATTGTAAAATGAAAACAGCAGAAAAAAAGGGAAATGTCGAACGAAGGAAATGGCAGACCAAATTGATTTTTTGTTTCTTCCCTCACCCATACCCTCTGCTCGATTTCCATTATATTCTCCAAAGTGAAGCATGGCATTAGTACGAAAAAATATTAATTAAATCGAGGGAAGGGAAAAACGTTCTAGTCAAATCGAAAATCAACTCCAATAATTCCTGTTCATCTCTCGCTTCGTTCCTATACTCGATTGAGGTCGCGGTTGGAGTGACGAGGGTTGCGATTGAAGAAGTGAAGGGATGGGCAGTCTCAAAGTCAGGCACGGCTATGCGATCATGAATGGATGCGAAGGGTGACACACACGGTGATTTTTCTTAGAGTCATGTGGACAGGGGCTTCTAGCCGATGGTTGCGAGGCCGACGATGATTCTGGTAGGAGGAGGAGGAGGTCGTGGTATCGTCTCAGGTTAATCGAGGCGCTCACATGATCAACGTACTTCCCGTAGTTAGTTTTTGCTTATTGAATTTGGGGTAGTTAATTATAAAGTAAGTATATTGTATATATTAAAAAGAAGAAAAGTTCATAGTAAAACAAGATTTCTTATTTTTTTTACAAACATATAAAGTAAGAAATATAAAACAATTTTGTTAAAAAATAAAATAAACAATATATATATATGCATAGGAAACAGTAAATATATGAATATATAAGATTTTGGAAAATATAAGGGTTTATATAAAAATTTGATTTTTAAAACCTACATGGATTATTTCTTTATGCAGTTTGAAAAATGGAAAATAAAAATAAAATACAATTTACTAATTTAGTATAGTGATTAATTTGTTTAGTTAACTTATGTAATTATTTTGGTAACTAGAAAATATTTTATTAAAAGGAATAAGTTTAAAATTAAATTATTTGTTAAATTAAATAAATAAATGGTAATTAATTGATTGGTTAATTCAAATGTTAATAAATCATATGATGTTTATACAAGGTCCAAAATAATGAAGAAATGGTCGAGATGGAAATGGGTTGCAAAAAAAATCAATGGTGAGTTAATCTCACTCAAATTGGATTTTAATTTAAAATTAAATTATTGGTTGATTGCTTGAATTGATAATTTATTATTATTCTGGATGTGATATTATATATAGCAGAATATGTAATATATATATATATATATATATATATTGGAGTGATTGATATTCCCGCATTATATAGCGGCTCAGACCCTATGTGCCCCGCATAATAGCGGATGACCCTATATACCGCAATATCCCCCTCGAATTAGGATTGGTATTTTTATATTGTGCTTACATCTGTGAATGCAGAAAACAGGTTGGAGGAATCCAACTGGATTCCTCGAGAATGTTGAAATTATGTTCATAGTCTTTGATTGTGGTTATTGATAATATTGATAGATTATATTGAAAATTGAAGCTATTGAATGCTATGGTTTGACTGAATATATTTGGATATTCTGAGATATAAAACATAAAAGTATTAGATTTTTGGAAAGAAAGAAAAGGGAAAGAAAATGAAAAGGAAAATGGTTTCAAAGTAATTAGTTTATGGTTTTATAAATTAAGTAATTTAAAACCTTAAGTTAACTTAAACCATAGGAATAGTAATGGCTAGGATAGATAAAATAATTTGAACTTAAAACTTTATTAAGTTAAGGGAATTATATATATGTTAATTATTTATTAATTTTTAAGGTTTATTAGAGTAAATAAATTTTTGTAATTATTAATAGTTAATGATAAAATAAAATGATCTAAACCTTTAATTTATTAAAAGTCTTAAGTCAATTATACTTGTTAATTATTAGTTAATTCCAGATTTTTAATTATAATAAAATAAAATGGTTTGTAATTAGTTTAATGATAATTAAACATGATTTGAAATAATTAATTAATTCTGTTTTAATTAAATTAATATTTTGTGTGACTAATTAATCTAGTCTATGAATAGTTTAAATTGGAATAACCTGAAATGAATAGTTAAATATAAAATGTGAGACGTTTCATTTGAATCGATATTGTGATGGGATTTTTAGGTGAAGGTTGACATTCCGAAACTGAATTGTTTTGATAAAAACATCTTGGCTTAAATGATGGCGTTTGGATTCGACGAGACCGGGATCGGATATCAGCGATATCCGGAACCACTTTGATTTAATAACTACTTCAATCCTTATGGGTTTGATTTGTAGAATCAAATAGGCTAGAAATAAATAAATTAAGTAAATCCGACCATTTTGAATAGGAAATTGCACTTAGATATTATTTTAAATAATGGATTTAGCAACAAAAGTGTTGGTTATAACAAGATAAGAAATCGTAATGTTGGACGAGTTACCTTGATTTTCAAAGACGTTTTTTTACAACTTTAGTATTTCAAATTAAAAGGGTTTACTCACGCTGGTTTCCAGCATGACTTGGGTGTTACTTTATTGTATTGCTCGGGTCAGACCGAGTATTATAGATTTTCAGTTTAGGATGTTTGGAGCTCGAAAGACGAGCTGGATGGCAGAGATGTATTGCACGTATTGATTATATTCCGCTGTGTATTATGGGCAGTATAAACAGCTGTTGAGGACAAGTTATTACAACTGTCCAGTTTTTGTTGTACTCTGATATCTTGTGTATATATTGACAGTTACATATTTTCATTGTACAAAATGTTGTTAATTGTATATTATATTTGTTCAGCTGCGATTGTGAGATTCTGTGTTGTTGTTTTTATTTCTTCTTCTACCCTTTTTTCTTCTTATCCCTAACAGTCTAGGGTTCTCGGCATTCGATTGCTCGGCACTCTATACAGTGAACGTAGTAGTATCGATTTTCGAGGTCAAAAATCTCTGGGCTATCACAGGGTTCTTGTAGCATCCAGCATGTTACAAGAGCATGCTCTTGATTGGTACGAGCTATTCACTGCCGAGCTCGACAAGTCTACACTTACATGGACTCAGTTTCGGGAACGATTCGAGCTTAAGTTCGTTCCTGAATCTGAGAAAGCTTTATTGGCCCGTCGCTTCCTCGAGTAGAACCAAGGGAAATCATCCACCTCTGATTATGTTTCATCATTCAAGGCCTTATCTAAGTATGGCCTTGAGTATATTAGCACTCCATACAAGAAGAACCTCAAGTTCGTTTATGGCCTTAAGAAGTATTTGAAGAAATATTTGATGTTGCAGCTTAAGCTTTCTTTTGAGGAGCTAGTTGACTCGGCGCTTCATCTTGAAGCCATCGAGAAGGAGATCGATAGCGGTGATGATGTTAAGGTTCGCAAGAACCCCAACAAGAAGTGGTTTCCTTTTCAAAAATCCAAGTTCTTTCCATCCAAGAAGAAGAAGCCAGTTGGTTCTACTTCTCAGCCTCGGTCTCGGCCTCAGTCTATTGGAGCACCTCCCACTCGCAAGGTGTGTTTCAATTGTGGTTCGCCTGACCATATGATTCAGGAGTGTCCTAAGCCTCTCTTTTGTCGATATTGCAAGAAAGAAGGCCATCATATTTCTACTTGTCCTATCGCTCCGAATAATTCTAAATCTGGCAAGCTGAATGTAGTGGATGCTTCTAGAGATTCTTCTTAGGGCAGAGGTACTTCTCCTTCTATTCTTGAAGGTTCATTGTTGTTTCGTGATCGTTCTATTCGAGTCCTCTTTAATATGGGTGCGTCGCATTCATTCGTATGAAAGAACCTCATCGATGATTTGTCTTTGGATCCTTCTTGTAAGGTTACTTCATTGAGGATTGCGAATCCTATCAGGGGACCGCAACCCTTAGCATGCTTTGTAATGATGTCAAGATTGCTTTATGTGGCTTTTCATTTCACGCGAATCTGCACGTTGTTTCTTATTTGGGATTTGATATAATTTTGGGTATGGACTGGCTAGTGTGATACGATGTTAGGATTATTTGTTCTGAGAGAACTTTATATCTTCGACATCCAGATTCACCTACTCAGCTATCACTTATTCTTCGGAGTGTGGATAATTCTTAAGTGGCTATATATTCTCTAGACTCATGAGATGATGATGATATATCTCGTATTCCTATTATTTGTGATTTCTCTAATGTATTTGAGCCTGTTTCGGGTTTTCCACCCAAGAGGATGATTGAGTTCCATATTGATCTTATTCCAGATGCATAGCCATTTAGTCGTCCTCCCACGAGGATGTATACAAAGGAAAATGAGGAACTCAAGAAGTAGCTTTTAGAGCTTGAGTCCAAGCAGTTGATTCAGTCCAGTTTTTCACTGTGGGGTGCCACGGTCGTCTTTGTGAAGAAATCCGATGGAACTCTTAGGATTTGCATTGACTATCGCAAGCTTAACGAGTTAACCATCAAGAATAGGTATCCATTGCCTAGGATCGACGATATGTTCGACCAATTGAGTGGTGCTAAGGTCTTCTCTCAACTCGACCTTGCTACTAGTTTTCATCATCTCCGAGTTACGGAAGATAGCATACCTATTACAGCTTTCTGCACTCGATATGGATCTTACGAGTGGCTAATTATGCCATTCGGTTTTATGAATCGAGTATTCCAGCAATATCTCGATAAGTTCGTCCTTGTTCATCGACGACATCCTTGTTTATTCAAAGTTTGATGCCTGAGCATGCTAATCACTTGAGAATTATCTTGAGTACTCTTCGTCACCATCATCTTAAAGCCAAATTCTCCAAGTGCCATTTCTAGGAGAATAAGGTTAAGTTCATAGGCCACGTTGTTTCTTTCGAAAGCATTTCGGTCAATCCTTCGAAGATCGAATCTATCCAGAATTGGAAGAGGCCTGAGAAAGTTCATGAGATTCATAGCTTCCTTGGATTGGCGAGTTATTACCATCGATTCATTAAGGATTTTTCTCATATTTTGCTTCCTCTCACCAGACTTACTCGGAAAGACGTTAGATCTATTTGGTCCGACAAGTGTGAGGCTTCTTTTTATCAGTTGAAGGAGCTTCTCACTAATGCTCCTATTCTAGTGGTTCCCGAAGGGAATCAAGATTTTATTGTCTACATTGATGCTAGTAGGTGTGGCCTCGGTGCCATGCTTATGCAGAAGGATCGGGTTGCTGCTTATGCTTCTAGGCAACTACGACCGAATGAAGTATGCTATGCCACTCATGACCTCGAGTTAGCTGCCATTGTGTTAACGCTCAAATTTAAACGCTAACACCCTGGTGTATAAGATGCGATTGTGAAAGCACCACCCGTTTGTACGGGAAACAGAAATAAGCAGAAAGTATGCAGAAAAACAGTAAGAGACACAGTATTTATAGTGGTTCGGCTTATAATCCAGCCTACGTCCACTTTAATCTTTTTATTACTAGTTTGATTACAATTCTTTACAAGATCTTTCAATTACAACACACTTCAAGTGATAGGATATGTGAAACAAGTAGCTCAAGCTTTGATGTTGACAATCATCTTCAAATCCATGGCGAATGTGGATGATTCCTTCATGGAGTTCCTTTAGAAGTTTGTTGGATCTAAAAAGCTTTGAAGTAGTCTGGAATTCGGCAGAGTAATGGCGCTTGAAGAGAATGAGCCCAAAAGTCCTTTGCATGTTGGAGATGGTTTCATATTTATAGAGAGTTCTGGGCGGAAAAAGTGCTAAGTCCTAACTCGTGGCCGACTTAAGATAAGTCGTGTTCGACTTAAGGTAAGTCGTCCCCGGGTCACTGAGCCGAGTCTATGGCAGTTCCCCTTTTTTGAACCCATCCCTAAGTTCTAAGTCGTGTGCGAGTTATCTGGCTGCAATTGCTAATTTCCTTTCTTAAGTCGTATACGACTCTTTTTATGTCGTAAGTCGTAGTCGACTTAACTAATTGCAACTGGTTTAAAGCAAGTCTTAACTCGTAGACGAGTTAAGAGGTGTGTCTTTAGGTCGTATCCTCCTTAAGTCGTATAACTTCTTTAAGTCGTAAGGGTCTTAAGTCGTACAAACTGCAGTTATCATTAAGTCGTAGGCCATCAATTTCCTTAAGTCGTAAAGACCTTAAGTCGTTAGCTTTTCTTAACTCGTATGCCTGCTAACTCGTAGAAGATCTTAACTCGCAGAGGATTAACTCGTAGAGGCTTAACTTGTGGAAGATCTTAACTCGTACACTTGCTAATTTTGTAGATATGCTAACTCGTAAAGGCTTATCTCGCAAGTAGCTTAACTCGGGTACTCCTTAACTCGTAGGCTGCTTATCTCGTAAGCTTGCTAACTCGTAGAGGTCTTTAAGTTGTAGGAAGTTGCTGACTCATGTATCCTTTAACTCGTACATGCCTTGAGTCGTACATGCCTTAAGTCGTACATGCCTTAACTCATGGACCTGTTAACTTGTGAACGAGTTAGGGTTAACATTTGCCCCTCGAAGCACACGCTTAAATCGTAAGTCGTGTGCTTCGACTTATCATAACCCGGTCATGTCGTTTCAAATCCCAACCTTTCCAGATATAAAAGCCTGAGTCGTCCTTCTTCTCATCACTTAACCTTTTAAACTGCTTTCTGCCATTAACGCATCTTCAAGCTCTCCGAGGCGACTTCGACCCGATTCATCTCTGATTCTTTCTAGCATCAAACAATCGTAAGAGATCTTGCTTCAAACTTCGACCGTTAACCATTGTTACTTTATGTATTCAGTTCATCATCTTTGGTTTGCCCCATTCAAACCCTGCGAATTCTATTCGAATTGATTACCGATGAACTAAAATTCATCTGATTTGGCCTATGGTGATTCGCGCTTTGGGGCGATTCATAGTGTAACGGGTTAAGGTTGTCGCTGCTGAAGAAGCCAAGGATGAACAGGTTAAGAGATTTGAAAGGGAGGCGAGTTGGTCGAATAGGTTGATTGAAAATAACAAGGGATCGTCTCATATATGACTCGGCTTCTTCCATGTGACTTAGCGATTTCCATGAGCCGTAGCCGGGTTAAGACTTGGAGGATTTCTAGTTGTTTTGGATCAGAGCCTTTCTCCTGTTCCCCGAGTTACGACTTAGGACTTAGAGGATAAGCAGCTTGATGTGTTTGATGGCTGAGGATAGGAACGACTCATCCCTTGAGTCGGTTGCGACTTAGTACTTGAGTCGGTTTTGACTTAGCACTTGAGTCCGATACGACTTAGCACTTGTGTTCGATACGACTTAGCACTTGTGTTCGATACGACTTAGCACTTGTGTTTTTTTTTTTTTAGGATCTGCTTAAACCTTGAATTGTTGCAGTGATGTTGAACTGTTGAATTTTGATGCCTTCTTTTACAAATTACTTTGACTCGCAAGTTAACAACCTGTCCAATACAACATTTACAGAAAAACCGGGGCGAATATACTGCCATTGATCGCCCTCTTCGAATGACAGATTAGCTAATAACAGTCATTAAACTTAAACAGATTGTGTGAATGAAGTGCTCAACTTATTAACTTCAAGTAAAATACTAAAGCAATACTGAAATAGTCAATTAAAATTGACCAGCTCGCATTAATATTATACTTGAACTAAAGACTAACAAGTTCTGAAATTTTTGTAATCGATCAATCGTCGACTAGTCTTATTTCAGTTATATTTACTTGTTATTTTTTTTTTTTAGTTTTTTGCACAACACTTCACACTTTTTTAGGAAACGTGTACCTTCATATTTGAATATCCAGTTGTTTGTGTAGAATGACTTCTCAGGAAGGTGATGCAACAGTTCGGACTGGAGAGGTAACTGTTCTTCCGGCTCCACTGGTTAATCCTCCCGAAAGAGCTCCTACTTCACTATCATACAAAGTTTTTCGCCAGTTGTGTGCTCAGTTTGGTATCGTTGAATCAGATGCCATTCTTCCCGAAAGAAATAACACTGCCGATATAGCTCCTTCTGGCTTTGTGACAATTAACCGGCAAATGTGCCTAAGTGGAGGCATTCCTCCTTTCAACGACTTTTTCCAACAACTTCTCCGTCAACTGGCCATTGCTCCATCCCAGCTGCACCCCAATGGCTATGCCATTCTAATGGGGTTGTGTGTGCTTTTTAGGAGAACACTTGATCGACTTCCAAGCTTTGGTGAAGTTTGTTATCTATGCTCTTTTACTCGGACTAAGGATCATCCTTCCATTACTGTTGTGAGGAGCGCCCGAAACCGCAAACTGATTGTTGGCCTCCCTGATACTGCTCACGGGTTTTTAACCCAATTCTTCTATGTTCGTTGCCCTCCGGGGTTTTATGGTGTGTGGAGAGTTGGAAGTAAGGGCGTTCAGCTTTATTCCTGACACATGTTTTCCTTATAAAATCTTTTCATAGCCTGAGTAGTTAGATGTTAATTTCCCTTTTTACTTTTCAGCGCTTCCACCTCCTTCTAGAGACCCAGGCTATAAGCAAATTTTTGAAAGATTGAATGCTGTGCCAGTAGAAGAGAGGAATATAAAGTTTTTGCTGAGAGATGACTTTTTACATCAATACGGGCTTCTTCACTCTTCTCGCTATACTCAGCCTCATGAAGCCCCGACTGAAGTTCCCGATTCCCCGACTGAAGCATCGGATGCCCCCGTTACTATCGAACAATCTTCATCAAAAGAGTCTAACATCGAAGCTTCATTGGTGAAATGTTCCACCCCTACCGACATTATAGGGTCATCTAGTAAGACTGCACTTGCCCCGATTGAGGAAGAAGAAGAACCCTCACAGCCTCTCGGGGGATTAGCTGATGTAGGAACCGAGAAAACAAGTCTCACCGAGCATGATGGTGACGATGTTTATGATGGGTTGAGCGACATAATAGTGACCTCACAGGAGCTTTTTAGAGATGACGTGTCTAAAACTATCTCTCCTATAATTGAAGCGACGTCCCTTCTTCGACTAACACCAACACAAACACCAACTCCTCATACCCAAGCTATCATCACCTCTACACCAATGAGTGGTTTGTAGCTTAATGCGCGTAGCTTGCACATCACACAACACTTAGGATTTTTTGGCATTTGTTCATATTTAACTTCTTTTCTCCGGAAGTTTCTAAGACTTGCTATTTTTGCCTTTTCAGATTCCTCTATGGGGCGCAGCGGCAGCGGTTCTTATTACAAGGACTTTCGACGCTATGGAGGGCGTGGCAGCTATGACTACAAGCAATACTATGCCGATCCCAGAGAAACCAATGAGCAGAGAGCTGCGCGAAAAGCTGAAGAGAGGAGAAGGTATGAAGAACGTCATGAGGGAGCGGGCACGCGACATGAATCCTTCCCAAGGGATGATGACTCCCATAAACGTAAAACGCACGATGATAGGGGGAAGAGCCATATTGAGGATTCGAGAAAGCGGACCAAACTTGGCGAGGAGCACGTGCCCGTGACATCTGAGAGACCTGGTGCCTCAGTTTCTATTGACATCCCTTCCAAATCTCCTGCTCTTGAAGGAAGTGCCATCCAAACACTTCTCAACAGGCCTTCATACCATGTTGAAAGGGGCCCCCCGACTTTGCAGAGCCGATTCCCGAACTGGTGTTTGAGGGGGGTACGCTTCGACCTTGATTTGGTCCCCATCGACAAAGAAGCTATGTACAGAAATCTCGATGCTGTCAAGCTTGATATCGATAGAATGTCTGGATGGCAAAAGCTGGTTGATGAACTTCAAAGAGTTAATCGGGCTAACATCGAAGCAATGCTGACCATGGAAAATGACAAATCAGAATGGCAGAAGATTCTTGATCAACACAACGCTGAGATGAAGGAGATAGCCGAATACAATGAAAAACTCGAAGCTGAAGTAAAGCAGCTCAAAGATGATCTTGCCTCTTCTACTAATACTTACACCCAAAGAGAAGAGGTATTGCAAAAACAAGTGCGAGATGCGCACGCCAGCCAGAGGGACGCTGAAGCTAAAGCTGAGAGGTTGGAACAAGCTGTAGAGAACCACCGCACTGATGTCACCCAGCTGCAGAATACACTGAGCGCCCGGGACATGGAGATTGAAGCGCTAAAAGCCCAACTTGCTCAGACCGAAAAAGATCGAGATGAGGCCATGGCTGGCAAAATTGCAGCCGAAGAAACTGCTCAGACCATGGAAAACGATATCAATTCGACTTTATTCGATTTTTATTTACATTGTGTCTTGGGACGCGGCAGCCTCTCTTTTCTTGGTCCTAAGTATGAAATCACCCTGGCCGAGGTGTGGGAAGCTGCTCTTAACATGTTTAAAGACGCCGGGTATGGCGATGAAGATTTTGAGGCGCGTTACCTGGATGAGGGAGCTCGCGCTGCTCTTGCGAAGGGGCGAGAACAACTTGCCAGGATGAGAACTGGAATGGCGGAAGAGGAATGTTCTGGAAAGGAATTAACGCTTACTTCCTCTGTCCAACCTCCAGTTTCTCCTGTGGTTGACATCACGGGTTCTAGCTCCTCTACTCCGCCTGCAACTAAGACAGTAACTGAAACTACAAGTGCACAAGGCGGGGATGAAGGTGGTGAAAGCAACGAAGCACAGCGATATGAAATCAGCCTCAGAGATCCAACTACCCCAGGTAAACTTGACACCGGACCAGCCCAAGTGGTGAACTGCTCGTTCGCTCCTTGTGAACTTGACGATCTTCTTGATTATTTTTCAAATGTCAATGAATTCCCGACTTTTGATTATTCCTCAAATGTTAATGAATTCCCGACTTTTGACGAGCCGTCATCCCCTCTCTTTTCGAAAGATACTGATATTTTAAGTTTTTTCTCCTTTGTAGAGAAAGCACCGAGTCAAACTCAAGCTTCTTCTCCCCCGGTGATCCTTCCTCCATCTCTTCAAGTGGCGCCTCCTTCTGCCTCGCAACCTGGGTCACAAGAAGAACAAATAGAAGCTCTCCATGGCCTGGATGATCCCATTGCTTCGCAAGAGCAAAAAGATGAGGGACTTGAGGGAGGTGACATATCTCCGGAGCGGACTCCTTCTGACGATATAACTTTATCTAAACTTGTCACTCCAGGAAGTGAGTCTTCCTCAAAGAGGAGAAGGAAGCAAGGAGCATCAAGGAGGAGAGGGAAGATAATCACTGCCACTGAAGAGGAGCCAGAAGTTGGGCCAGCTGCGCCTACCTCTCCTTCCTCCCTTATACCCACTGGCCGACCTGAAAAGCTGGTCATTCGGTCGGGTAAAGGGTCCAAAGGCAGTAAAAAGAAGTGAAGACTTTAGCTTTTTGTCTTTTGTATGAACTGGCCGAGAGTTGTGCGGGTATCGGCCTCCGCTTTTATTTTGAGAACCTGTATCTGCATTATAGTTGAATAAAATGATTCTTCGTTTGTACAAACTTCTGTTTGAATTTGAGAATGCATTTACTATTTATTTTTGCACAAGTTTGTTTATATAGTGTTGCAGCGGGCTTATGGTATGTTGCTTGAGTATTACTCTGCTGATGCATCTATACTACTATACCATGTTGCCCCCATACCTTAAGCTTGCTGCAATATTTTATACTTCGAGGGGACTTGCACTCTTATTTGCTAAAGAATAATTATTTTATTCTTTAAAGAAAATTTTTATAGAGTACAACTCCCTTCGTATAAGTTTTTACGCTTGGTCGTTCGAAGAAATCACTTTTTTCTTTTGCTTATGTGCATATCTCATCAAGTGAATTCCTCTATGTGGTAAAGCGGACCTCTGAAGGGTACTTTAACTTCTTTTCTTTTTACGATCATTTCCCATAGTAGGCAAATTACTTTTCCTTTGAAAGTTAAAGTACGCTTTTGATGAGGATTTTTTTTTTTTTTTTTTTTTTTTATAGAAAGTTGTACCTCTGAGGAGGGATTTTTTCACGTTTCAACACTTGGAAGTTTTATTTCAATCTCGGTGAAACGTGTACCTCCAAAGAGTTATGCTTTAGAAATCCTTTTCACGTTTCAACACTTGGAAGTTTTATTTCAATCTCGGTGAAACGTGGGTTTCCAAAGAGGTCTTTCTTCTTAATTGTGTTCCCGGGAGGGGGTTGTACCTCTGAGGAGGGATTTCTCACGTTCCAACACTTGGAAGTTTTATTTCAATCTTGGTGAAACGTGTACCCCCAAAGAGTTGTGCCTTTGAAGAAAGCCTTTTCACGTTTCAACACTTGGAAGTTTTATTTCAATCTCGGTGAAATGTGTGCTTTCAAGAAGGTCTTTGTTTTTACATTTCAACTTTGGTGAAGTGAAATTCCGAAGAGCGGTTGCTACACTTCAACTCCTGGCGAAATGGGCCTCCGAAGAGGGCTTTTATTTTGTTTACATTTCAACTCTGGTGAAGTGAAATCCCGAAGAGCGGTTATAACACTTCAACTCCTGGTGAAATGGGCCTCCGAAGAGGGCTTTTATTTTGTTTACATTTCAACTCTGGTGAAGTGAAATCCCGAAGAGCGGTTATAACACTTCAACTCCTGGTGAAATGTGCCTCAGAGAGGGTTTTCATCGCCTGGAAGTTACTCTCTCATGGTTGGAGGGTCATGACTCCTCCAATCTTTTTTGTTGAGTAGAGAACTTTCTTTTTTGTGGCATATGACCCATTAGAGGTCTTTTATTATCCGAAGAGTTGCGCCTCCGAAGAGGACTTGTGGCGCTGATGGTAGCTTTGGTTGTTCCTCTGTTCACTTGCTTATGCCTTTTCAGCGATCCTTTTTTTTTTTTTTTTTTTTTTTTTTTCTTTTCAAGTTTTCATCCCCCTTTTTCTCACAAGTGGCTTGTTTAATCCAAGGAAGTGTACTTCATTGCCAGGCAAGTTCGTGAGAACGGGCACTAGCTTCCTAATTGGATGTTTGTTTGTTTAAACAATCTCAATTTATCAGCAAGGGCTCGTTCCTATCGAAATCATTAGCCGTTCAATTGAAGCATTTCCTATCTAGGATTTGAATTCGGGGTCTTTGTGACTTGAAATTTGTTTGTTGAATGATGGTGAGAATCGCTCGGTCTTATTATGCGCAAGTTTTATCTCCACTGTCTGCAAAAATTTAAATCGATATTTCAGCAATACATTTTGTGTATTTTTATATCGAAAACAAAGCAAACATATAATGATAATAAGGAACACAAGATTTATAGTGGTTCGGCCATGAAATTGGGCCTACATCCACTTTATATTCTTTCATTATTTACTTGCATCAGTTTCACAATTGCTTTCAATTACAGGAATCATACATTCATAATTCTTTTTACAATGTTTCAACAAAATTTTCAAGTAAAGTATGGACGCAAGTGATTGCTGTTCCATGCCCTTGGAATTTGATCTCCATCAACTGTGGTGAGCTTGAATGTGCCGTCAAGAAGTTTCTGACCTATTACATACGGTCCTTCCCAATTTGGCCCAAACACACCTGTCGCAGTCATAATTCTTTTTAGGACTAGATTTCCAATTTCAAAGCTGCGTTGACGAACTTTGGAATTGAAATGTCTGGCTATCCTTTGCTGATGAGCTGCAACTCTGAGGTTAGCTTCATCTCTTTTTTCATCAAGGAGATCCAGCGCTTCAAGTTGCAGCTTTTCATTTTCTGCTTGATTGAAATGGATTCTTCTGTGTGAAGGGACCTCTGTTTCAACCGGGATCATTGCTTCCGATCCGTATGCTAACGAAAAAGGAGTATGCCCAGTTGCAGTTTTGTGAGTAGTTCTGTATGCCCATAGTGCAAGTGGTAGTTTATCGACCCAACCACCTTTTGCTCTTTCGAGTTGCTTTTTGATGGTTGATTTGATGATCTTGTTCACTGCTTCCACTTGCCCGTTTGCCTGCGGATGAGCTACTGCCGAAAAGCTTTTCTGGATTTTGAATCGCTTGCAAAAATCCTGGAATTCCTCGCTTTCAAACTGAGTACCATTGTCTGTGATTATTTTCTGAGGCACACCGTATCTGCAAATGATATTCTTAGTCACAAAATTTATCATCTTTTTGGAGGTGATAGTTGCCAATGGTTCAGCTTCAGCCCATTTAGTGAAATAATCTACAGCAACAATGGCATATTTGATTCCAGATTTGGCGGTTGGTAAAGGTCCGATCAAATCTATTCCCCAAATCGCAAACGGCCACGGACTGGTCATTTGTGTGAGCTCAGTAGAAGGTGCTCTAGGAATTTTGGCAAATCTTTGACATCTGTCACATTTTCGAGAGTAATCTGCAGCATCTCGATTAATTTCTGGCCAAAAATATCCATATCGGAGAATTTTCTTTGCTAAAGTTTGACCACCTGAATGATCCCCACATTCTCCTCCATGTACCTCTGATAGGATTATTTTGGCTTCTTCTTTGGATACACATCGAAGCAATGGCATTGAGAATCCTCGTCTGTATAATTGACCATCCTGGATTATATATCGAGAAGCTTTTCTCAGTAGCTTTTGTCGTTCTTTAGAGTTTTCTGGTAAAGAGCCATTGAGTAGATACTTTGTAATTGGAGTCATCCATGATTCTTGCTCTTGCGACATACTCATAACCCAATCGATATCCATTTCATCAATGCTCGGATTTGACAAAACTTCCACTGGAACTAACCCTAAGGATTGGGCTTCGCCAGAACTTGAGTATTTTGCGAGAGAATCTGCTTTCATGTTTTCTTCTCGAGGAATATGACTTATCGTGTAATGGTCGAATTCACATAAAAGTTCCCAAGCCTTTGACACATAAGCGGGCAGATTTCCTCCTTTCGTTTGAAACTCCTTCTTGACTTGGCATACTATAAGCTGCGAATCACTGAAGATCTGTAACGCTCGAATGTTTAGTTCTTTAGCAATTTTCAAACCAGCAATCAGAGCTTCATATTCTGCTTCATTGTTTGTTGAAGGAAATTCTAATCTTAGCGCATAGCATAATGACCGGCCTTCAGGAGTTTCAAGAACAATTCCAGCACCTGAACAGTAATCATTTCTTGCGCCATCTACAAATAACTTCCATTGGATTGGAGGGTTCTCGATTGTTTTTTCCTCGCTGTTACCCTTGTCTGTAAATTCTGCAATAAAATCTGCCAAAGCTTGTCCGTTGATCGCTTTTCTAGGATGATAAGTGATGTCATATTGGCTCAATTCAATATTCCACTTTAAAAGGCGGCCCGAAGTCTCAGGGCGAAACAAGACTTGCTTTAAAGGTTGATCAGTGAGGACTTTGATAGGATGAGCCTGGAAATATTGCCTCAACTTTCTTGAGGCAATCAATAGACAATAGGCGAGTTTTTCCAACTTGGAGTAATTCATTTCTGCCCCAGTGAGTCTTTTGCTGATATAGTAAACTGGATGTTGAATCCTTTTGTCTTCCCGTACCAGCGCTGCACTTAAAGCATGAGATGAAACTGCCAAGTATATAAGAAGATCCTCGCCATCGCCGGGCCTGGAAAGTATTGGAGGCGTTTCCATATGTTGAATCAATTCTTCAAAAGCTTTCTGGCATTCGGGAGTCCAGTCAAAGTTTTTCTTTCCTTTCTTTAGAGCGTCGAAGAATGGAATGCATTTATCAGTAGCTTTGGATATGAATCGACTTAAGGCGGCAATTTTTCCATTGAGACTTTGCAATTCCCTCTTTGTTTTAGGAGCTTTGACTTCTTTTAGAGCAGTGATTTGAGCTGGACTAGCTTCAATGCCCCTAGCGCTCACGATGAAACCCAAGAACTTCCCAGATTCTACCCCGAAAGAACATTTTAAAGGGTTAAGCTTCATTCCGTATCTTCGGAGAATTGCGAACATTTCTACTAAGTGTTCGATGTGATCCACTGCTTTCTTAGATTTTACTAGCATGTCATCAACGTAAACTTCCATAGTTTTTCCCAACTGCGGTTTGAACATAGCATTGACCAGTCTTTGGTATGTTGCCCCCGCATTCTTCAACCCAAAGGGCATAACTCTGTAACAGTAAAGACCGACATCGGTGATAAAGCTTGTGTCCTCCTGATCTGGCTCATGCATCATGATCTGATTATATCCGGAGTAGGCATCCATAAAAGACAACAATTCATGACCCGCTGTTCCATCTACCAGTTGATCGATCCTGGGTAATGGGAAGCAGTCTTTGGGACAGGCCTTGTTTAGATCTGAAAAGTCGATGCACACTCTCCATTTACCATTGGCTTTCTTAACTAGCACTGGATTTGAAACCCAATTTGGATAGGTAGATTCTCTGATGAAATTATTCTCCATGAGCCGGTCAACTTCCTCTTTCAATGCTGTCGACCTTTCTAGACCTTGGATTCTTCTTTTCTGCTTTACTGGCGTGAAGTTTGGGTCAATATTCAGAGCATGTACCGCAACTTCTGGGGATATTCCGCACATATCGGCATGGGTCCAAGCGAAAACATCCAGGTTTGCTTTCAAAAAAGATATCAAGGCATTCTGAACTGACACATTAAGTTGTGAACCCACATTCAGCACCTTGTTTGGGTCCTTCAGATCAACGGGCACCGGTATCGTTGTTTCTGCTGGTACCACCCTACTCTCCCCCGCACTGGCCTTTCTAGGATCCATCACTTTTCGTGCCCCGCTATGCTCGCCAGTGCAGGGTCCGCCCTGTAGTTGCTATAGGGTTGGTGTTTTGATGCGGATTGGGGTTGCCGCATCTTTTCCCATTTCTCTCTTCCTTGTTTCTCGCAGCTCTGTCATATAACATTCTCGCCCAGCGTTCTGGTCTCCTTTAATAACTCCTACCCCATTGTCTGTAGGGAATTTAATAGTAAGACACCATGGGGCAAGGACAGCTTTGAATGCAGCAAGAATAGGTCGACCAAAGAAAGCATTATAAGCAGAAAATTCATCTACTATCACAAAAGTCTGCTTGCGAACTACTTTTCTTTCTCCTTCTCCGAGTTCCACAAGCAAGTCAATGGTTCCTACTGGTTGCTTTGGCTCCCCAGTGAAGCCAACAATCTTCTGAGATGAGGCTTGCACATCCGCCATCGGGATTCTCATCTGGTCAAACGTTTTCTTGAAGAGGATGTTGCAAGATGCGCCGCAATCAATAAGAACTCTTCTGACAATAGCCGGTCCAATACCGGCCGAGATGACTAACGGGTCCAAAGTAGGGGCCTCAATGCCCGTGGAATCTCTAGCCCTGAACACAATATCATCATTAAAAGTCCTTTGTTGTTTCAGGGGTGTAGAGTCCTCTAAAACAAAGACATTCTCTTCAGTTGGCACATGTTTCAGAGCTCGAGTGTACCTCTCCATTTCACCCCAGCTTCTGCCTGCTGGGTGGGGTCCTCCTGTGATGACATTAATAACTGGCCTTCCAGATTCATGTCCTGCGGCCTTCTCATTTGTCCTGGGCTGATGAGCAAGAGCTTGTTGCCCCTGACTTGACGAAGCAGGATCATTACCACTCTTCTTCACAAATTGCTGCAGCTTATTTTCTCTTAGCAATTCTTCGATTATATTTTTCAATTGACGGCAGTCGTCTGTGTCATGACCAGGCTGATTATGGAAGCGACAGAACTTCCCACTTTGCACAGCTTTTCTTCCGGTTCTGAGAACAGGAGGTTTGGGATACTCAAAAGAATCTTTTGTAGCCAGGTAGATGCGCTCTGGTGTCTCTAACAAAGGAGTATATTCTGATGGCTTGAAGGATCGAGGCTTCTTTGAATTGTGTTGTTTCCTTCCATCATTATTTTCTCTTTTCTGTCCCACAGATCCATTCTTACGTGGCGCAGCAGTGTTGTCTTCAGCTTTCTCTACTGTTGCCTTTGCCGGGACAGGACGGCTTTCCAAACGCATGAATTCATCCGCCTTTTTGTAGAACTTTTCCAGAGAATTTGGCTCCTTCATGTTCAGCCACTTTCCGAATTCACTTGACTTATCAATAGCTCTCATCAAATAGGTCAAGACCATGCGGGGTTCTGCATTATCCACCTCAACTAACGCTATATTAAAGCGATTTAAAAAAGACTTGATAGTTTCCCCCGGATTCTGTTCCAAACCGGATAACGACATGATGTCTTTTGCCTTTGAAGCATATAGCCTAAATTGCTCTTTAAATTTCCTGGTTAGGTCTGAAAACTGATCGATGGACCGGACAGGCAGTTTTGTGAACCAAAGCAGAGCTACCCCTTCCAAATACACAGGAAAATAGCGGCATTTTATCTCGTCAGAAGCTCTGGCACCTGTCATGTGCCAATCATATTTGTACAGGAACTCATTTGGATCACTTGTCCCTTTGTAAGCTGGAATGGTCGGAGGGACGAACTTCCTTGGGAATTCAGCTTTTAGGATCTTTTCAGTAAACGGAGTCTTGCTCGGAGCGAAACCCCACTCTTTCTCATCTTCGACCCTTTGCATACTTTCTTTCATAATCTGTCGAACCATACCAGAAAGATATTCTTCGTCATTCCTATTTCTGGATCCTCCAGCCTCAGGCAATGTCTGTTCAAAGGGGCTAGCAGCCCTTTCGGGAATGTTTCTAGTTTCAGCATCATGGACATTACCGACAAAGTTCCTTTCATTATTCGCAGGTTGACGGTTTGCCCCGAGCAAATCGTTTAACCTATTCAGAATCAGAACATTCTGAGCATTCTGAGCTTCCAATTGCGCGTTCTGGGCATTTATTTGCTGATTCAACCCAAAGATAGCAGCGTCCAATTCCGCTTTTGAAACTCCAACAGCTGGAGTGGCTTGATTTGGTGTTGGGGAAGCGGAGGTTCCCTCTTGAATGTTTGCAGATCTCACAGATTTACTTTTCCTTCCAGGAGCCATGATTTCGGATAGACTTCTGGTTCTTAAAGAAACTTTATCTACAAATCTTTCTGAAGCAATGATGATAGATGTCCTGAGTTCAATTCTCAGTGAAAGCACCAAAATGTTAACGCTCAAATTTAAACGCTAACACCCTGGTGTATAAGATGCGATTGTGAAAGCACCACCCGTTTGTACGGGAAACAGAAATAAGCAGAAAGTATGCAGAAAAACAGTAAGAGACACAGTATTTATAGTGGTTCGGCTTATAATCCAGCCTACGTCCACTTTAATCTTTTTATTACTAGTTTGATTACAATTCTTTACAAGATCTTTCAATTACAACACACTTCAAGTGATAGGATATGTGAAACAAGTAGCTCAAGCTTTGATGTTGACAATCATCTTCAAATCCATGGCGAATGTGGATGATTCCTTCATGGAGTTCCTTTAGAAGTTTGTTGGATCTAAAAAGCTTTGAAGTAGTCTGGAATTCGGCAGAGTAATGGCGCTTGAAGAGAATGAGCCCAAAAGTCCTTTGCATGTTGGAGATGGTTTCATATTTATAGAGAGTTCTGGGCGGAAAAAGTGCTAAGTCCTAACTCGTGGCCGACTTAAGATAAGTCGTGTTCGACTTAAGGTAAGTCGTCCCCGGGTCACTGAGCCGAGTCTATGGCAGTTCCCCTTTTTTGAACCCATCCCTAAGTTCTAAGTCGTGTGCGAGTTATCTGGCTGCAATTGCTAATTTCCTTTCTTAAGTCGTATACGACTCTTTTTATGTCGTAAGTCGTAGTCGACTTAACTAATTGCAACTGGTTTAAAGCAAGTCTTAACTCGTAGACGAGTTAAGAGGTGTGTCTTTAGGTCGTATCCTCCTTAAGTCGTATAACTTCTTTAAGTCGTAAGGGTCTTAAGTCGTACAAACTGCAGTTATCATTAAGTCGTAGGCCATCAATTTCCTTAAGTCGTAAAGACCTTAAGTCGTTAGCTTTTCTTAACTCGTATGCCTGCTAACTCGTAGAAGATCTTAACTCGCAGAGGATTAACTCGTAGAGGCTTAACTTGTGGAAGATCTTAACTCGTACACTTGCTAATTTTGTAGATATGCTAACTCGTAAAGGCTTATCTCGCAAGTAGCTTAACTCGGGTACTCCTTAACTCGTAGGCTGCTTATCTCGTAAGCTTGCTAACTCGTAGAGGTCTTTAAGTTGTAGGAAGTTGCTGACTCATGTATCCTTTAACTCGTACATGCCTTGAGTCGTACATGCCTTAAGTCGTACATGCCTTAACTCATGGACCTGTTAACTTGTGAACGAGTTAGGGTTAACACATTGTCTTCGCCTTGAAGATTTGGCGACACTATTTATTGGTCGAGCACTTCATTCTCTATACCAATCACAAGTCCTTGAAGTATTTGTTAACTCAGAAGGAGCTCAATATGAGGCAACAACATTGGCTCGAGTTCTTTGCCTCCTATGACTTCGATATCCAGTATACCCCTGTTAAGGGTAATCATGTTACTGATGTGCTTAGTCGCAAATGTTCGGCTATTGTACCTATGATGCTAGCCGAGTGGGATGTTCTGGAGACCTTATCACTTTGTGATATTCGAGATCGAGCTCCATCTTCAGATTCTCCTATCTTATTATTTAGTTTGGAAGCTCGACCTAGCTTATTGAATCGTATTGCCGATGCTCAGCGGCGTGATCCCGATCTTGTGCACCTTATTCAAATTTGTGAGTCTGAGTCTCTTGATGAGGAGTTGAGGGATTTCAGCATTGATCCTTATGGGTGTCTTCGCAAGAAGAACCGTCCTGTTGTGCCTTCTGATTCTGCACTTAGGCATGACATTCTCGATGAATGTCATCATTCTAAGTATACCATTTATCCTGGCAGTAGTAAGATGTATGCCGATATGCGTCGCCTTTATTATTGGGAATGCATGAAGAGTGATGTGGCGAGTTATGTGAGTAATTACATAACTTGTCAACATATCAAAATCGAACAACAGCACCCTTCTGGTCTCCTTCAGCCTCTAGAGATTCCATTATGGAAATGAGATTAGATTTCGGTGGATTTCATTGACGGCCTACCTCGTTCGAGATCGGGCCATTCTAGCATTTGGGTTATTGTTGATCGCCTCACCAAATCAGCTCATTCCATTCCTATTAAGTCTAATAGGAGTGCTTCTCATTTGGCCAAGTTGTATATCAAGGAAATCATTAGACATCACAGCGTTCCTATTTCGATTGTTTGTGACCGTGATCCTCTATTCACGAGTCATTTCTGGCAGAGTCTTCAGCAAGCTTTGGGAAGAAAGCTTAATTTTAGCTTAACATATCATCCGCCGTCTGATGGATAGACTGAACGGGTGAATCGTATTCTCGAGGATCTTCTCCGTGCTTGCATTCTAGATTTTGGTGGTAGTTGGGAGGATCACCTACCTCTTGTGGAATTCTCCTACAACAATAGTTTTCTATCCAGTATCGGTATAGCTCCTTTCGAAGTCTTATACGAAAGGCCATGTCAATCACCTTCTTGTTGGTTGGAATCTGGTGAGAAACTTATTCATGGCCCAGATTCTGTTTGTGATTCTTCTGAGAAGATTGATCTTATTAGTCAGAGAATGAAAGAGGCACAGAACCGCCAGAAATCCTATGCGGACAACCGTAGGAAGCCTCTCGAGTTCATGGTTGGTGATCTTGTCTTTGTTCCTGTTTCTCCTCTAATAGGGGGTATGCGCTTCAGCACGACTGGGAAATTGGCTACTCGCTTTATAGGACCATTTCCTATTACTGAACGTATTGGCCCTTTGGCTTACAGAGTTTCGCTTCAACCTCATCTATCTGGCATTCACGACGTGTTCCACGTCTCTCAGCTTCGAAAGGGTCTTCGAGAGTCAGATTTTATTACGATTCCCCTGATTTGCAAGAGCTTGAGATCTCACCAGACTTATCTGTTGTGCAGCAGCCTATTCACGTACTTGCTTTGGAGGTGAGATGCCTACGAAACAAGGACGTTCCGCTTGTTAAATTTCAATGGTCCGCTAATCCCAATGACTGCACTTGGGAAACCAGAGAGTTTATCGAGCGATCCTATCCCGGTTTTCTATCTTCGCATAGCGAAGGTGAGAATGTCTCTTTATCTCAAGCTTATTTTCTTTTCATTTTGAGTGATGAAATTAAATAGTTCAATAAAAATTCTTCTCTAGTAATTGCGAGGACGCAATTTTGTTAAGGGGGGAGTCTGTAACAACCTTGGTTTTGGTGATTACCTGTAAATATTAAATTATAACGATGGTTATAATTTAATATTGTGAATTAAAAATAAACTAGAGATTTAAATTGTTTATTTTAAATAAACAATGGTTTTTGGAAATAAAATGTGAAAATAAAGTTTTAAAAAAATTTATCTTGGTTAGTTGTGAGAAATATGAGTGAAAAATGATTTTTTAGAGAAAAATGCAATAATTATATTAATTATTTCCCATTTGCTTCTTTTAATAATTTTTAAAAATAAGTATGTAATTTTTAAAGGTAGTTTATTGAAATAAAAGGTGAAATTTGATTTAAAAATAGGTTTTGATCATAAAAATTGATGAAAAATGGTTTGTCATATTTTATTACACAAGAGAATTATTAATGTGTAATTTTTAAAGTCAAAAATGTTATTTTATGTGAATATTAGAGTAAATTGTGTATTTATTTAAAAATGAGAGTTTTTAATAATAAAAAATATTTTTATCATAAAATTATATTTTTATATGTTGCAAAATATTTTATTTAACATGATAATGTGTTTTTTTTAATTTATTTTGAAGAAATTTTGTTAAAACACATTGGTTTGATTTAATTACATGTGCATATTTTGTTTTAAGTAAGTGAATTATTTAGTTACGTTATTTTCTTTTAATTTGGGTCCAAGCCCATTTAACTTCTTTAGCCTATAGGAGAGAAGAGAAAAACATCTCTTCTTCCAGTACGTACATTCATTTTTACAATAAGCTAACAATAGAAAAAGAGAGCATACTTCACGCCTTTCTCAATTCAAAGCCAAATATTCATTTTCTTCAATCAAAATTTGTTGTTTTAATCAAATCTGAAGACATTTCAACGGATAATCGTTTCCAAAACACAATCTTTTCATCAAAGTTTGAATTTGAGAATTTAATTGTCTTTTATTTGTTTCTCTTTTGCATGTTCCTATTTTAGGCTTTATAGGTTCTTAAAGGCCAATTTCACCTCCAAGCTCCAAACTTTTTGCTTAAATTCGGGATTTTGCTCAACAGCAGCAAGGTGACGATAAAATCACAACTTCTAGCTGAAGCAAAGTTTCAAAAATCAAAATTTGAGCCTTTGTACTCATTTTTTTGTTGATAGTTTTCTTTCTGTGAATCTAGTTTGAGTTGCTTCTTTGCATGCTTATATCGTTTGACTCCGGCAATAAAATGCTGCCGGATTTCTGGCATTTGATAGCTTGTATGTTGAACTTTGGTTCTGCAAAATTTGATTGAAAAATATTGCCATTTGATTGTTCAAACTGTTGCTGCGAGATCAATAAAACATAGTTTTTCTGCCTATAGAAATTGTGTTATCTGAGTTGCTGCAAACATGGCCCGAGTCCTTGTTTGAGATAGCATAAGTCTTTCATCTCTTACTGAAATTGCGTGATTATTTGTTTATTTGAAAGATAAAGTTTTCTAATCTAAGCATACCAAATTTCAGGTCATTTCGACCTACATAGCATGTAGAAACATGATGCCGACCTTTGATCCGAAGCATATTTTTGCCCAGATATTTACAGTGAAAACACTGCCTGGGTTCAAGTTGGAGACATAACTTTCTCATACTTTATCCAAATTGCATGATTCTTTTTTTGCTCGAAAGCTGAAGTTTTCAATTTTTAGCTTAATTCGAGGTAATTTGGTCCTCTATTTCATGCCTGGAAGTTGATCCCGAGATGTTTTCAGGCTTGTATATTTTGTTTTTATTTTTGAACTATTGCGAACATAGCCTAGGTCCATGTTTGAGACAATGTAATCTTTTAATTTCCCGTCGGAATTCATCGATTCATTTTTTGTTTGAAAGCCAAAGTTTTATACTATATGTGCCTTAATTTCTAGTCCAATTAGAGATGGTTTGGCCATCTATTTCATATCCGAAATTTGAATTCAGAGAAGATTTCAGACCTAGGCATTATTTTGCTTTAGCATTTCTATGTTTTTTTCCCGGCCCGAATTTTGACATTTACATCTATTTTGTGATATTTCTGAAGTATTTTGAGGGCTATGATGCCTATTAATAGGTTAGCCCAGTTTTTATGAATTCAAAATTCAAATTTTGAATTTAATTTGAATTTCGGTTTGAGTGGAATTTTGCTTGTTTTTGGTCGTTTTCGAGCACGGTTTTCTCTAATTCATTTTGAAATGATTTTTAAAATTTAGGGGATTTAAAAATAATTATTGTATAATATTTTCAAGTATTTTCAAGTGTTAAACCTATTTATCCTTTATAATAAGGGAAATTTTAAAATATGGTTTTCAAATTATTTTCGAAATCGGTTTTTCAGAGCTTATTTTTAAGGTAAATTATTTTCTATAAAGTACACGTTTTTGCACTATTCGAGTGAATGAGAAGGAGAATTAAACCGTTTGGTAAAACATGTCGTATTGGACACATGCATTTATCTTATCGGTTAATTCGTGACTTGTCTGTTTGATCATTTTGACCTTCGGGTCGAGTTTACCAATGAGATGAGATAAACCTTTTACTGCTTTGAGTGTGAAATTTACTAGCGGTTAGTTAACCGTTTGGTGCAAACGTGTGGTATGGAAAGCACGTTAACACTATTCGGGTTCCTATTCGAGAGTTTGTGACACATTTGCCATTGCAGCGTGCCAGTACTGGACCTTCGTGTCATTGCCATTGCGGCGTATTTGTCTTCGAGACGTTTGCCATTGCGGCATATTTTCCATTGCGGCATATTTGCCATTGCGGCGTATTTTCCATTGTAACGTTTTGCCTTTAGGCGTGGTACCTATTTTAGATAACAGTACTTGGCAAGGCTTCGGCCACATGCACGTGCAAACACTTTTGAGATGGTTTCTTTGACTATTTTCTCAATTATATAGCCCTTTCCGGAATTGGTCCTATGAACCATTCGATATATATATTTGTAGCGATTACCTTTCGAGAATTTGAACTTTTGGAAGTTCTATTTATGAGATTTGAATTGCCTACACTGGCGTTATATGAGATTTGTCTTTTGGCGTTTACTTGAGGTATTATCCTCCTCTTTGGAGATATATTTTCCTTGTGGCGTGTTTGAGATAGGTTCTCTTTATACATGGTTTGGGTTTGCCAAGATAGCTGGTTTAGGTTTT
Organism: Allium cepa; assembly: GCA_030765085.1. Taxonomy (NCBI): domain Eukaryota; kingdom Viridiplantae; phylum Streptophyta; class Magnoliopsida; order Asparagales; family Amaryllidaceae; genus Allium; species Allium cepa. The sequence goes on along the minus strand of CM060931.1, from coordinate 746,038,081 downwards.
TCCCCTAAACCATATTTGATGTTTTATGAATGCCGATGATATGAGGCTCGCTATTTTTAGCATTTTATGGGTTATTTGATCTCTTTTGACATTATATGTTTGTGTAGTGTTACCATTTTATCACTCAATGTGATCTTACAATTTAGATTGTTCCTTCCTATTTTGAATATTACCACATTATCCTTATGCTCATTGTTAATGCTAAAATTTGAACGCTAACACCCCGGTGTGTGAAGTATAGTTGTGAAAGCACCACCCGTGAATACGGGAATCAAGAGATAACAGTAAGTAGCAGAAAATGCAGTAAATGAGCACAGAGTTTATAGTGGTTTGGCTTATGATCAAGCCTACGTCCACTTCAATTCTTTTTATTGCTGACTGAATTACAACTTATTACAATCTCTTTCAATTACAATTCAATTCAATTCAAAAAGACAAGTAGCTAGAGAAGACTTCGTCGTGACAGAGTTCTTTGAATCCATGATTGAATATGTCGAATCTTTGTGCGAAGTTAGGTCTAAATGTCTTGCGTGAGCTTGAAGTGATGAAGTGTAGATTTCTTTGAATATGGTGAAGTTTCAATCTCTTGAAGAAAATGATCCCCCCCCAAAAGTCCCCTTCATGTTGGAGATCGTCACGTATTTATAGGCAAATCTGGATAAGAATTTTTCACCCAAGTCCTGAGTCGTGACCGGCTCAGGGAGAGTCGTAGGTCGTGCTCGACTCAAGGGTCAAGAGTCAGTAGGCAATGGAGTAGGTGAAGTGGTACTCAGCTTTTCTTCATTCATCTGGATATAAGTCCTAACTTGTTCGCGAGTTAAGAAGACGCAACACTAAAATTTTGGTTCTGTGGTTTTAGGTCGTGTTCGACTTATACTAGGTTGTAAGCCGGTCATGACTCAAATGCAGCCGCTCTCGCCCTCCTTTGTCTTGAGTCAATAGGTCGTTCTGCCTTAAGGTCTTTTAGGTCGTAGCCCCTTAAGTCGTGTACCTCCCTGAGTCGTGACATATCTTAAGTCGCGGAGGCCTTAAGTCGCAGATTTCTCTGAGTCGCGAGTCGCTCATTCTTTCAACTCATTAAGTCGTTCAATCCTTAAGCCGTAAACCGTTCACCTCCTTAAGTCGTAAGTCGCACAATTCTTTAACTCGTGCAACTCCTCAATTGTTGAGTCGGTATCTTGTTGTGTCGTGAAGTACCTTGAGTTGTGAAGTACCTTGAGTCGGCCAACACCTTTAAGGCATTAAGGTTATAACCCGGTGAGTCGCTGTCCCTCCTGAGTCGTTAAGTCGGCAATCAGTTGAGTCGTCGTTCATTTTAGGTTGGCAACGAGTTAAGGCTGTTGAGTCGGTAATCATTGTGAGTCGCGAGCCTGGTTTGAGTCGCTTGAGAAGAGGAGTTAACACTCATATTATCGCTTATCCTTATTAACTGATTTGCTTAGTTAGACTGACCCATGTATTTTATACTCGGGTCGGACCGAGGTGTCTCAGGTTAGGTACATTTGGACTTAGCCTATTCTGCTTCTTCACGGACTATTCTGCTAGCTCTTTTTGTTATAAATTTTTGTGTAGCCCTTTTTCGTTTGCTACTCTGATATGTATATTCTTTTGACTCGTGTTTGTATTGTGGTCGTCGTACCACATATGTGATGTATCATTTTGTACACTCTGTGATGTATCTGAATATGTGTGTATATATCGGATCATATGTTATTCTATGATGTGTTTTGCATTTGAGTTATTGTATTTTGTTCCGATTGATCCTATAGCCACCTATGGATTTTTATTAAGTATTTATTAGATTTGTCGATTCACAAAAAAATGGCATTGTCGACGCATTCAATAGATATTTAAGACAAGGCTATAAATGGTCGCTCTTATCCAGCCTTATTCTCTGCATTAGCAGACAGTATTATCTAGTAATACTCTTTATTAATGTGGGTCTCTGGGTGGGGCGTTACATTTTACTTTCCATATTCATTTTTCTAACCTCTTTATTCCATTCTTGTCCTCCTTCCTCTTAAACAAAAGGAAAAAAAAACTTAGAAAACTTGTTCAAAATCCACTCAAATCTTCTCCATTTTCATCCAACTTCCTTTGGCCATAACTTCCACCTTTCTGCTCCAAATCATCATTTTTTTTCTACAAACCGTATATAAATCCAATGGCTACAACTTTCAATTGACAACTTTAAGTTTTTAGTCTAGCTATGTCAAAAACGCTTGTCTTTATGACCCATTTTTGGATCTATATTTTGAAGGCTGAAAATACCACATCATTTTTTGACCGTTACTTTCTCAAAAATGATTCAAATCGTGTGATTCTTCTCTTGAAATGATAGAGAAAAGAGTTTTCTAAAACTGTACTACTAATAACTTTTCAAAATTCTGAGATTATCAAATCGAAAAGCCAAGAGGAATTTGAGTTATTTTCAAATTGCTTTTGAGTTTTTTAAGTTTACAAGTTCTAAAGCATTCAAGTTTAGGAAAGTTTTGTGGTGAGTAAATTCTTAACTTTTTGGGAAAGATCTTTCCTTTATATATTTGTTGGTTATATATATACGTACACACACACACACATACATACATACATCCATACATACATACATACATCCATACATACATACATACACACACATACATACATACATACATGCATACATACATATATATATATGATGTTGTGGTTGGATTATGATATGGCTTGGATGTTTTGTGTATGTGCTAACTTGTAGTTTAGCATTAGATTTGAGACTGATGGTTAGGTGATGTGTTTGGATATGAATGTGGTGATTTTACTGCAATATGATTATGGTGTGATTTGGTATCTTTTACATATGCTCAGATTATGGTCGAATGGTATGAAAGATAGGAACTTGAGTTATTAGTAAGGAACTTGAGATCCACTTTGAAAATCTAATCGTTTACTAGTTTTAAGTTAGTAAATGTTTTGTTTAAATTATAAATTGAGTTAAGGTTTTCAAAAAACTTTTCTTTTATGCATTGAAAAGTAATCCAAAGTAAGTTTAAAATTTTAGGTGGTAACTTAGAGAAGTAATTCTAAGTTATTGCATCCATAGTGATAGTTGCTATGGATGCAGTTCGAAAAAGTTTGATTTCTAACTTTAAAGTTTTCTTTTAAAAATGATTTGAAAACCTATTTTTCAAATGTAATTAGCAACACATACGTTAATTATAACTTGATTAAGAATGTTAAGTAATTAATTAATTTATTAATTAAGGATAATTATTTACCGATTAATCAATAATTAGGTTAAGTAATTAGTGACTAATTAGTGATAATAAAGTAAGTTATTAAAAAGTTTTAATCAATGATTACTTAAGTTAATAAGGATAATTATTTCATGTAATCAAGTTTAATTATTTTAATTATTATTTAATTAAATTTGAATTATTTAATAACTTATTATTTAATTAAAGATTAATTATTTGCTTAACTATTACTTAATTACGATTAATTTTAAGTAAATGTTTATTTCTTAAAGTTTAATTATTAATTTACTTTTAATTATTTAAGAATTGTTTCAGATTTGATTTTGGTTATTTATGATTTAATTAAGCTTTAGTTTATATTATATTATGATTTAATTATTAAAAGTTGTTTTAAAGTTTACCGTTACGTTTTAAGTTCGGTTCTTTTCTAAGTAGTTTGATTTCAATCAAAGGATTTCTTGTCCACGATATTAAATAGACAAACAACTATGAATAAGTTAGAATGTGATTGTTTGTGTTGTATGGACATTCATTAGCAGAATAACACACTGTTCTGTTATAGGGTAATTGTTTGGATTGTTTGGACATGTGTTTAGCAGAATAAATTCCCGTTCTGCAATTAATTGATTAAATTGTTTTGGACGTCTATTTAGCAAGACAAATCACCATTCTGCTATTATGTTATTTAGATATGTATATGCTAGTTGAGTTGTATTGATATGTTATTTCTTGATTTGATAATCATTTGGATTTACATATATGTTGGCCTATGTAAATAATTGATAAGTGCCTTGGAATTAAATTGAAATAAAAATGGTAACTTAAATCTATACCATCGGGACCGCTAAGCCTCATTTGGAGTTTACAACGTATGGTTTTGAATTTACTTTAATTCTTTGATCAATTTGAGACTAAGGGTTTATATATGGTTTTCAAGTTATATAATTCTTATAAAGGTATTTATAAATGATAACTTGTGCATAGAAAAATGTTTTACTATCGGGAAGGGTTATTAAGGGGCCTTACAAATAATGTTTTATAAATGATATTTATAAAAGAGTATATAAATGTTTATATAAAGTGTTTTAAAAATAGGAAAAAGGTTTATAAATCTTTTCAAAGATTTGGAAAGAGGTTTATAAATTAACTTAAAGGTTTATAAATGTGGGTTATAACTTTTGAAAGTTATAAGTTAGTTGAAATATGAGATGAGCTTTTAAAAAAGGAATTTTTGATAAAGGATAAGCAGAATGTTCTATTTAGAAGAAATGTTCGGTCATTTAGTATGGGATTTGGTAAGAAGAAAACTATGAAAAGTTTGCAAATATACTTATACTAATAAGATAAGTATATGATTTAGTTTCAAGGCATGAAAAGTAAAATGTTTTGGTAATATACTTATAACTTTGAGATAAGGATATAAATGTTTCCCAAGTATAAAAGGAAATGTAAGGGTTTTAGGAATAGTGTTTTGAAAAGGTCTTTTGATCAAGTTTTATAAAGTGGTTTTATTAATTATAAAGAATAAATAAAGGCTTAGTGGATCCCTATGGAAATTAAACCATGATTGGATGTTTGTTTATTTGATAGTCAAATAACCAACTATCAAACCTGGACAAAACGTAACTTTGGAAATATCTAGGAGAAACACGAGAATTATATGGTACAATTACCATCAAAGGTGCTATACTGTATGCATAAACTAATTTCATTCTTATAGGATAAATGATAAGGAAATCCATCCATAAATTGTTATGAGGTGAATTTCGTTCTAGACATTTGTCTGTTTATTTCCTAAAGAACCGAGGTTTAGTTTACCGAAAATATCGAAAGTTGTTTCGAAGAGACCAGGATCACATATGCTACCTGAAAACCACTTCGATCCAACTCAACCGTTTCAAAATGAGGACATCTTGAAGCATGGGATCAAAGATGGAGCCATTGAAGCGCAATGGCTACTTGCTACTAATCCTAACGGTGGTTCCAAAATAGATGTAGCAGAAGTAGTGCCTTTGGTTTGTCCTTATCCTCGACAATTTGTATGGATCAATACTGGCATTGCATTGCCGTCTAGAGGGCAGTGTTAGCATTCCAAGATGGATTGCTATTCAGAAAGGTGAAGCATGGCCTCAAGCCACAGAACAGGGTGGAATGGCAAAAACAAGGCATGCAGCAGAGTTATGTGGTTAGCTACCATTAGGAGCGGTCACCCCATTCTAGATGACCTTTCAAAGTTGGTTTGCACGCAAACACCATAGTGTAATAATGCCTTGATGTCAAGGGGGTGGGGTAATCCAGTCTGCTATGTTAAAGGAGTAGTGGGCTCTGTGTTAGCATCAGTGCATTTTCTATAGGTGTATCATCGAAAGGTAGTCCCTTACCTTGCCATTGTTGGAATCCAATCTCCAATACGTGCCTTACATTTTTGATTGTAGAGCCTAGCATGTTGGAATGTGATATGCAAGAAGTTTATCTATTTTACCTATTTACTTTAAAACTTGACACTATTATAATATCATCATATTTTAATACAAAATATTTTGGTTATCCTAAATAAAAACCATCTGTTTTTATGTGCGGTGTGGTCTTAAGAGATGCCCTTTATGAAAAAGTTTCAAATACAAAAATTAGTTTGGTTGTTACTTATTATTGAGTTTTACTCACGCTAGTTTACCAGACTGACTCGGGCCTTATTCCATGTAATGCTCGGGTCATACCGAGCATTTTTTCCCCCAGGTTAGCTGGATACTTTGGAGTTGGAGAGGAGCTGGATAGTCAAGATGTATTCATATATATTTTTATTTTGCTATATTATAGAGTCTGCATGTTTTTCAATGTAAGGATAGGTTTCTATAACTGTCTAAATTTAGGATAAGTCTAGTGTGCTCTGATGTTGTATATATGAATAAAGATGTTTTCTGTTTGTAAAGATCATTGCTGTATTATATATATTATTCACTGCGTTGTGAGATTATGTGTTGTTTAGTTTATTTCTATCTTCTACCTTCTTCTTTCACCCAAAAAAATCGGTATTTCCCACACTTGAATGTTCGAAATATAGTACAGTGGACACATTAGTGTAGATTTTCGAGGGTTGAAATTCCGGTTCGTTACAAGGGCTATAAATTTAAGTCACAATCACGAACAAGTGACTAAACATAGAATAACAGAATTAACTTAATTTAGCAACCATCATAAGATGCAAGAATATATATTTATTTCATGAACACAAGACGCAAGAATATATATTTATTTCATGAACGCAAGACGCAAGAATATATATTTAGTTCACTACCACAAGACCCAATAATTTATATTTATTTAACATACTCAAGACCCAAGAATATATATATTCATTTAACGAACACAGAATCATCACAAAATCCAAATATCCAGAATCCAAGAGACCATACTTAAAAGCATCGTAATGATCGTACATAGAACCGTGGCAAAAAAAAACAAATAATTTGGTATCACACGAACCGATCTGATAACGGGGTTCGTATATAGGATGGGAATCACAATATCATAAGACAATCTCAAGGATAGCGATCATGACCGAATCTTTCAGATTTATTTTTTATTATTACACTTGAAAAGAAATCCAGGAGTTACTTCTTACGGATCTAGCAGCCACTTGCCATGCACCAAAAGTGAGTAAACTCTAAAGTGCCAAATACTGTTGCCTTCAGTAATTTCTATGATTTAACCAATGCGTCCCATACCATATGGTGAAATCCAAGTATGTACTCAAACCTAGTAAATATTACTTGCTATGGATACCATTGGAAAACCTAAACTATTTTCTCTTAAGGATCTATCATCCACTTCTCAAATACCAGAAGAGAATACAACTCCAAAGTGTTAAGAACTTTCCCATATACGATGACAAGAATTTAACTAAGGCATCCAAACCTAACAGATGGAATTCGAGTATTCTTTAATGGGTTAGTAAATTCCACTCAAACATTCTACAAAATGATTATACTGCATTCAATGAAGTGTTATTCGAAAGCATTTAAAACAATCGATAATTTTAAGTCGAATAATAATGCTTCCCAAATTATAGAATTAAGGTTCTCAAAACAAATTATCTCTTTGATTTTTATTATTTAAGAAAACACTTGTTATAATTTTCCACAAATCCACTTATTATTTAACTTTAAATAATTTTTCACTTGCATAATAAAATATTCTATAACCGCAAATTGTTCCAATATTCCACTTATATACACAAAGATGCCTAAAATTTCCATATAGTTGTATTATTCACGAAACTGCATTTTAAAACCATATCAAATTACTCTTCTATATCCACATTAAAATATAACCATTTAATTTAAAAATAATTTAATTTTATAACTTTCAAACTACATTTCCAAATTCCATGCGTCCTATATTATTTATTTAATAAAACTGTAATACTTATATTCCAAATCCATAATCACTTTTCTGTAAAAATAGATTAGATTTGTATTTCCAAAGCAATACTTCCAAATCCAAAAATAATTTACTAACCATGCTTAATATATAAAATAAATTGCTAAAAAATCATTTTTCATATTTATTAACATAGTCTAGAAATAATTCTAATATTCATAAATATAAATATTCGTCTTTCATAAAATTATTTATATACGAAGCTTATCAACTTATCTCATTTAATTTAAATTTACGGCAAAAGTTCTACAGATACGTCCACATAAATCTCATAATTTTACAAAACTTAAGGCATAAAAGTTGTAAAAAAAAGTCTATGCTTTCCAGGACATCAAGAATTATCGAATTCCGATAAGTGTTATGACTAAAACAATTCTTAGATTTTAACTTCATTATCGTCGTTGTTTATTCTCGGGACAGCGACACTAAAACATATTTTCGACCATGTAAAGTACAAAATATCACAAAAGTCAAAATAATAATTTGTAGCAGATAGTCTATGCTTTCCAGAATATTAAGGATCATTGAATTCTTATAAGTAAATAAAAAGTTATGCCCATTTAAATTTCAAGTTTTAACATAGAAAATTAATAGAGTGGAGAATATATATCAGTTTCAAACCCAATTTTGACCATTTAAAATGTCGAATTTTGAAAACTGATTAAAAGGTGACTTATAGGTTATTGAACGAACTTTCTACCAAAAAATGATTGAGTCAATTTGTTGTGTTTTACACAATGATATTGTGGATTTACTGCAGCGGTTTTCGTAAATTATTTTCAGTAAACAATCAAATAATCATCAAATGCAAGCGAACAATTCACAATCAAATTTAAAGTAATTCAATGGACAAACCAACTAATAAAATCCAAATAGCAATTAACAATTATTCTTATGGGTTATAGATAACTGTGTAAGTAATTAACTCACCTTTAACGTTTCCTATAGCTTGCTAATCTATGTGTAGGCTTTGCTACACCTTCAACTTCACACTAAAAATCAAAAAAAAAAACCAACCAGCAAACAATTATAATTAAAAAGGGAATCAAAATCACTCTTTTATGTTTCTAAAAGATAGAGGCAGGGTTTAGAATACTTACTTTTCATTATAGAACAAAAGCCCTTTGATTTTCACGTGATTTTGGTTGATTTTGATTGTATGGTTTTGGAGAAGATGAAATTTTATTTTCTAGTTTGAGAAGAAGGAGAGTGAGACTGTATATATAATGTTTCTCACCTTATTCTAATTTTCATACGCCAAGTGGGTATGGTTCTAAACCCAATAAGCATTGTTCCAAATTCTTTTATAAAAGAAGTGTTATGAATTATTTTGGCTTTGTTATCACTTTAAACATACCCTTTAACTTTAAGAAAAATTATATAACTTACAATATAATTTCGTATTGTTTGAAAATTAATAATATGCTAAAATTTATCATTTTAAACCAATATTAAAGTGTTTTTTCATAAATTCAATTCATCCTAATGAAATACAAATTATTGTTAATCTAAAGAAATACAGATTATAAAATTCCAAAAATCTAAATCTTAAATAATCTTAAATACAAAATGTAAACAAATGGTTTAATTATATTTCAAATAGACTTTGAAATTTTCTTTTAAGAAGTGAAACTCATTTCTTAATTAAATTAATTTAATTATGCAAAAAACTTGGTTAAATTTCACAAAACACAATCATAAATTAATTATCCACAATAAAACTTAAATTAATTAGGCAATTAACAACAGGATTGCTGCAAACTTCCCCTTCAGAAAATCACATCCCCTCAATTTCCTTAACGAAAGAAATCCATAATATAATTTTCCTATTAAAACAATAATTTGTTAACTGTTTTATCATTTTATTTCCAAACATTCGATTAATACCATTCCAAATTATAACGCTAAAAATCAAATTTTTTGTTATCAAAATTTGTCGAAATTCTCAAAATATTCTAACACCTTAAATTTGCGAAAAATTTCACCAGCATCTCTTTTTCGCGGCTAGCATTTCAAAAATTTACAATAGGTATATATTTACATAATATACATCTCATTTCAAGGATGATGCATCCCATAGGGAAATACAGAAAAATGCGATAAGTAATCTGAGATGCATACCTTAAATATTAGTGAATCCGCTAATATTCTTTAAGCAAATAATTTATAATCTTTTAAACGATATCTATTTAACTTTAGATACCAACACCTATCTCAAAAATTCTGTTAGTATTAAATATCAAATTCACATTATATAGGAGATATTAACAGTTCTTGATTACAATTTAATTAGATTGATAACATATTATTACATAATAAACAAAACCTATATTTATATTCACCAATTTTAATTATTACTTATATAAAAATTCCACGTTTGATATTTTGGAACCCCTACCGATAACTTGGTGTTCCACATATCGATCAGAATACTTAAACAATGTTTGGATAAGTCAACTCAATAGATAATCTCAAGTTTAGATGCGTTTAAATTATTATCGCTAATATGTATGCATTGAATTTTGAATAAATGTAAGCAAACAATCAATTTTTAGCAAACAATCAACTAAAACATACATAATCACTTACATCGGAACAATTCAATGTCTAAAATTTCGCTGCGCAACTATAGTTATCCTAGATCATTTAAATACTAAACTTATTCACTTAAATTTTTTGAATTTTGTACTAAAAGAATATAGTCCACTTTAATTTGATTCATTCCAATTTAATTCCAAAATTGTCCCAATTTAGAAGATTTTACTCATTATTCTCCAAAGGTTTTAATGTCACCAATTCCAATTTATCAATTTGATTTTTTTTAAATCAATTACGCACCAAATGGTTGTCCTGGTTTTATATTCCTATCCATATTTAGATAATTTATATAATTATCAACCACACAACCCATAGGAAAGTACTCTAAGTCATCTTGGTCTCAGATGCATAATATTATAAGCTATAATGTTTTGACACGGAAATGACCCCACCGTGATACCTTATTTAGCAAAGAAGATTACAAGTAATGTTGTTTGCTAATTCAGAGAATACGGCTTGCTAAAGGCAATCGAATGTGAATATATTCTTATATTAACGCTGACACGTCCTTTATACCTTTTCACTTAATACTTGAACTGAAAATTGATGTGTATGGTATTAATACAAAGTAACAGACACATCGATTTCTCAAAATCAGAATAATATATCATATAAGCATCAGTCACACATCATAGCAGAATAATAATCTCATATACATATAAAAATCATGAGTCTAAAAAATAAAACACTGAAATCACATAATATACAAGTTTTACAATTCTCTAAAATCAATTATAAATTTTATATACAAGATCCAAATTTCTAAATGGGATAATTAAAAGTCCAAATGTTTATTTACTTGCTAGTATAACCATTCAATAGTCAACCTGTCTTGTAACCTGAAAGTCTCGGTCTGAACCGAGCAAAATAATACTCGGGTCAAACAATCTTTAAATATACAATAGGGTGAGAATAGAATATAACACAGGAATAAACAACATATAAGAAAATACAGATGTCCAGGAAGTAACAAGTCATTAAATTAATTAAAATTGAAATAGGGTTATAAATTTAAGTCGTAAAAAGGAACTAGTCACTAAATGTAGAATAACATAATTAACTTAACTTAGCATCGATCACAAGATACAAGAATATATATTTATTTCACTGATGATGCAGCGCAATCACCAGATTCACCTAAGGTTCTAAGTCGGCCACGACCTAATGACTTGGGTCGGCTATGACATAAGGATACAGGATGAGCACCACGAGATATCAAAATAGCGGCACGAGTGGAGAATGTGCAAAGTCGGCTGCGACTCAAGGGCTTAAGTCGGCTACGACTTAACAACGCAAGTGAAAAGGAGCTACGACCTAAAGGGTCTCGAGCTAAAGAGTTACGACCTACGAAAGAAGGTTAGGTCGGCAACGACCTAAGGAAGAAGGCATGGACCGACCTAATGTTAAACCGCTTCTGGAAATAGGACGTAAGCCGCTATGGACATAAGTTGTTTGTAACTTCTAAGTCGTTTGTGTTTTGAGTCGTATATGATGTTGAGTCATTGTATCTAATAAACCGTGGTGTTTGTTGAGTCGCTATGTTCTTAAGTCGGTCATGTTTAGGTCGCGTGATGGTAGTTCTGTGTTGTGATTCGTTAAGTCGCTGTGTCGGTCTGTCGTGTTGTGATGTAATTGCTTTAAGTCATGATAAGTCGTAAATCGGCAAGGGGTTAAGTCGGTCATGTGTGTGTGGTGATGTAACTCGTTGAGTCATGTGGTTTTTAAGTCGTTGCCGACCTAAGGGTGAGTCGTAAGTCGGAAACGACTTAAGGTTCTAGGTTGTAAAAAGGCTATAAATAGGGCGCGAGTTGTACATTTTGAGGTTGTTGATTTTTGAATAAAATTCTTGTTTGTTAGCTTTGTGCTTTCAATTTAAATTGGTAGTTGAGTGTAATCTCCTATCTCCATTTTCGGTTAATCGAGTGCGCTCGATTCAACGATTGTTGAAGCCAATTCACGGTATCAAGTTCGCTTGATCAACGTTTGAAGAATTGTAGATCTTCTTTCACGGTATCGTGCGCGATCAATGTGTCGAAGATAGCTAGAATTCGGTATCTTTGTGATCAACGAATTTGGGCATTTCAGTATCTTCAATCCACCGTTTGCTACTTTCATCGATTTATATCGATATGTTATTATCCGCTGCGTCAGTTTGGTATCAGAGCTAGACTTAGCCAATCATAGCTAAGCCGAGTCTTGGAGCCAAGGAGTTTGAAGTTTGTTGTTCATCATGTTCATCGTGTTCATCTTGAAGTTGTAACAAGTTAGAAGTTCTCGAACCATATTCTTTTGGATCAAAGTGTGGAAGTTGTTTGAATTTGGCCGTGAGATTTTTGCACGCCAAAGTTTGAAAGTAAAGTGCTTGAATCCGTGCTTGTTGAAGCCGAGCCGACCTAAGCCTAGGTTGTTACCTATTGCCGAGTTAGTGGGAGGCCGTGACTTGTTGTTCAAATTTGAGTTGAAGATTTGTGAAGTTTTGAAGATTGTGTTGAATCAATCATGCCGCCGAGGAGAGCTAATCGTCATCAGAATGTTGAAGCGTTGTATAGAAGGGAAGAAGCCGAGCAAATGGAACAACGCATTAATGAGATATTTGATGAAGGCATTGGAAAGTTAGAGAAGTTGATGAATGATTTGAATCAAAATCAAAGGAGGAGATCACCAATCTCGAACCATGGAGGAAACCGAGTTTCGCCATCGGTTACGGAAGCGAGAAGGGTATCACCGCAATCTTTTAGAGAGAGAAGAGAAACATCAATTTCATCGAGGTGAGATCATCATGACTATGGACATGAAGAGAGAAGAACTCCACGAGAGTTTGAAGATGAGCCATATAGAGATGAAGAGAGACATAGTAGAAGGGACATGCGTGATCGAAGGGATGATAATGGTCGAGATCGATATAGACATACATTTGATTTTAATGAAGAGGGTGATAGAGCTAGCATTCATTATCAAGGTCGAAACCAAGTTCGAAATTCATATCGAGATGTTGAGGATGATCGACGTTGGGAGTCGGGTATGAAGATGGAAATTCCAGAGTTCAAGGGTGGAATGGTAGCTGAAGAATTTCTTGATTGGTTGTCTAATGTTGAAGAGGTCTTTGATTTTAAGGAAGTTCTGGAGAATCGTCGAGTGAAGTTGGTTGCTACTAGGTTGAGAGGGAGAGCTTTGGCATGGTGGCAGCAAACTAAACTTACAAGGGAGAGAATGGGAAAGTCAAAGATTGAGTCTTGGGATAAGATGAAGAAATTGATGAGAGCTACATTTTTACCTTACAACTATCAATCACTTATGTACCAGAGATTGCAGAATCTAAGGCAAGGGACGAAATCGGTTAATGATTATGCAGATGAATTTTACCAACTCGTTGCTAGGAATGATATTACGGAGACAGAAGAACAGTTGACCGCTAGATTTGTTGGAGGGTTGCGAATGCAGATCCAGGATATGGTTAATATGTTTGATCCAAGATCTGTGGCGGAGGCACATCAGAAAGCGTTGGCTTGGGAAAAGCAGGGAAGGCGTGGAGGTGGTGTGTTTACTAATTCTAACAATCAAGTGAAGGGTGTTAGTGGAAGTTCTAATGTTCCTAAACTTATCAGTAAACCAGTGGTGAAGGAGGCTGAAAAGGCAAAGGTTAACAACAGTTTCAAATGTTACAATTGTCAGGAGTTGGGTCACAAAAGCAATGAATGTCCGATGCCGAAGAAGAGAGCAATGGTTGTTGAGATTGAAGAAGAGGATGTGGAAGCTGATTGTTCTAATTCACCTTATGTTGAGGAGGAAGAAGAGTTGTCCGGAGATGAAGGGTGTATTTGATGATGAGGAGAAGTTACTTGGCACCGAAACAAGAAGAGGAAAATAGTTGGTTGAGGAATAACATATTTCAGTCTACATGTACTATTCTGGGAAAGGTTTGCAAGTTTGTCATTGATGCAGGGAGTTGTGACAATATTATCTCTACTGAAGCAGTAAGGAAGTTGAACTTGAAAACCGAGAAGCATCCTAAACCGTACAAGTTAGCATGGTTAAGGAAGGGTGGTGAAGTGAAAGTTGGACGAAGAGCTTGTGTGAATTTTTCAATTGGGAAGAAATACAAAGATGAAATTTGGTGTGATGTAGTTGACATGGATGTGTGTCATCTGTTGTTGGGCAGACCATGGCAGTTTAATAGAGCAGTACAACATGATGGTCGTGCTAATAGTTACAGTTTCATGTTTAAAGGTACTAAAATCACTTTAGTTCCCAAGAAGCAACAATAGAAGGAGAGCAAGTTAGAGAAGATTGAAGAACTGAAAACTTTGCTATCTTTGAAGGAGTTTGTTAAGGAAGTTGAAGATGAGCCTGAAGTCTTTTTGTTAATTGGACGAGAGAGTAATGAAGAGGTTTCGATTCCTGAGGAAGTGAAACCAGTATTGGAAGAATTTAACGATGTATTTCTTGAGGAGTTACCAACGGAGTTACCACCGTTGAGGGATATTCAGCATCAGATTGATCTTGTGCCAGGGGCAATATTACCACACAGACCACATTACCGAATGAGTCCAAAGGAACATGAGGAGTTGCAAAGGCAGGTGGAAGAGCTGTAAGAACAGGGGCGTGTTCAGGAGAGCTTGAGTCCTTGTGCTGTGCCAGCCTTATTGGTACCAAAGAAGGATGGCTCGTGGAGGATGTGTACGGATAGTCGGGCTCTGAACAAGATCACTGTGAGATACAGATTTCCTATGCCAAGGTTTGATGATTTGATAGATCAGTTTAGTGGAGCTGTTTGTGTTTTCAAAGATTGGCTTGAAGAGTGGATACCATCAAATTCGTATTAGACCGGGTGATGAGTGGAAGACTGCTTTTAAAACCAGGGAAGGTTCATAAGAATGGTTGGTTATGCCGTTTGGTTTATCGAATGCACCAAGTACTTTTATGAGAGTGATGAACCAGATTTTCAGACCATACATTGGGAAGTTTGTGGTAGTTTACTTTGATGATATTTTGATCTACAGTGGGAGTATGGAAAGGCATGTCCAACATTTGCGTGAAGTACTTTTGATTCTACGGCAGGATAAATTTTATGCGGCAACAAAGAAGTGTGTGTTCATGACACACAGTGTTTTGTTTCTGGGATATGTTCTATCGAAAGAAGGAATTCAAGTGGATGAAAGTAAAGTAGAAGCTGTCAGGAGTTGGCCACAGCCCAAGACAATTACTGAAGTGAGGAGTTTTCATGGATTGGTATCTTTCTATCGAAGATTCATTCCACACTTTAGCAGTGTGATGGCACCAGTAACCGATCGCATGAAAGGAAAGAAGTTTGAGTGGTCAGAGGAAGCAGGGGTTGCTTTTGAGAAGATCAAAACACTATTGACGACAGCACCGATTCTAGTTTTACCGGATTTTCAGTTGTTGTTTGAAGTACATACAGATGCATCGAAGGTTGGGGTTGGTGGAGTTTTGAGTCAGAAAGGAAGACCAGTTGCTTATTTCAGTGAGAAGTTGTCTGGAGCTAAGTTGAGGTATAGCACTTATGATGTTGAGTTTTACGCAATTGTTCAAGCTGTGAAGCATTGGAGACATTATCCGTTTCAGAAAGAGTTTGTTCTTTACACTGATCATGAAGCGTTGAAGCACTTACAAGGGCAAGATAAGATTTCAGCAAGGCATGCATCGTGGATTGCTTATCTGCAGCAATTTACGTTTGTTGTAAAATATAAATTAGGAATTACGAATCGTGTAGCAGATGCATTGAGCAGAAGGAATCACTTGTTGACTACAATGAAGGTTGAGGTGACAGGGTTTGAATTATTGCCGGAATTGATTAAAGAAGATCCTTACTTTATGAAGTTTGTTGAGAAAGTCAAGGATGGGAGTACTGATGAATTTGTATTGGTAGATGGATTCTTATTCAAAGGGAATCAATTATGTGTACCAGATTGTAGCTTAAGAATGAAATTGTGAAAGAGTTGCACGAAGAAGGACATGTGGGTAGAGATCGAACATTGCAGTTGATTTCCCAGTCTTATTATTGGCCGTCAATGAGAAGGGAAGTTGAAAGGTTTGTGCGTAGATGTCATGTTTGTCAGGTTTCGAAAGGGACAGCTACAAATGCGGGATTGTATATGCCGTTACCTGTTCCAACAAAACCATGGGTAGACATTAGCATGGATTTTGTGTTGGGTTTGTCGAGAACTCAAAGGGGGAATGACTCTATATATGTTGTGGTAGATCGTTTTTTGAAGATGGTACATTTTGTTGCCTGTAAGAAGATGGCGGATGCAGTCCATGTAGCACAATTGTTCTTTAAAGAGATCTATCGTTTACATGGGTTGCCAGAGTCTATTGTTTCAGATAGAGATACTCGTTTTCTGAGTCATTTTTGGCTAAGCTTGTGGAAGATGGTGGGAACAAAGTTGAACTTTAGTAGCGCTTATCATCCGCAAACAGATGGACAAACAGAAGTTATCAACAGATCGTTGGGAAATTTGTTGCGATGTCTTGTAAAGGACAATCTGAAGAGTTGGGACATGAAATTATGCCAGGCAGAGTTTGCACATAATCATGCAGTGAATCGTAGTACGGGTTTCAGTCCATTTCAGATTGTATATTCAAATCTACCCAGGAGACCGTTGGACTTAACGGTAGTACCACAACCGAAGGGACGGTTAAACGAGCTGTAGATTTTGTTGATGGGTTGACTGAATGTCATAAAATCGTTCAGGAGCGATTGGAGAAGTCGAATGAGAAATATAAGATATTTGCAGATTTGAAACGACGAAGTATTGAATTTAACGAAGGTGATTTGTTTTACGCAGTGTTGACAAAAGATCGTTTTCCGGTGGGAACGTACAATAAATTGAAAGCGTGGAAAATTGGTCCAGTTGAAATTTTGAAGAAAATCAATGAGAATGCCTATCAATTGAAGTTACCAGACGATGTTCATACTTCTGATGTTTTCAACGTCAAACATTTAAGTCCGTATTGTGGAAACGAGATTGTTGTGGGAGAAGATGGTGAAAATTCGAGGTCGAATTTCTGTCAACCAGGGGAGAATGATGCAGCGCAATCACCAGATTCACCTAAGGTTCTAAGTCGGCCACGACCTAATGACTTGGGTCGGCTACGACATAAGGATACAGGAGGAGCACCACGAGATATCAAAATAGCAGCACGAGTGGAGAATGTACAAAGCTTAAGTCGGCTGCGACTCAAGGGCTTAAGTCGGCTACGACTTAACAACGCAAGTGAAAAGGAGCTATGACCTAAAGGGTCTCGAGCTAAAGAGTTACGACCTACGAAAGAAGGTTAGGTCGGCAATGACCTAAGGAAGAAGGCACGGACCGACCTAATGTTAAACCGCTTCTGGAAATAGAACGTAAGCCGCTATAGACATAAGTTGTTTGTAACTTTTAAGTCGTTCGTGTTTTGAGTCGTATATGATGTTGAGTCGTTGTATCTAATAAACCGTGGTGTTTGTTGAGTCGCTATGTTCTTAAGTCGGTCATGTTTAGGTCGCGTGATCGTAGTTCTATGTTGTGATTCGTTAAGTCGCTGTGTCGGTCTGTCGTGTTGTGATGTAATTGCTTTAAGTCGTGATAAGTCGTAAATCGGCAAGGGGTTAAGTCGGTCATGTGTGTGTGGTGATGTAACTCGTTGAGTCGTGTGGTTTTTAAGTCGTTGCCGACCTAAGGGTGAGTCGTAAGTCGGAAACGACTTAAGGGTCTGGGTTGTAAAAAGGCTATAAATAGGGCGTGAGTTGTACATTTTGAGGTTGTTGATTTTTGAATAAAATTCTTGTTTGTTAGCTATGTGCTTTCAATTTAAATTGGTAGTTGAGTGTAATCTCCTATCTCCACTTTCGGTTAATCGAGTGCGCTCGATTCAACGATTGTTGAAGCCAATTCACGGTATCAAGTGCGCTTGATCAACGTTTGAAGAATTGTAGATCTTTTTTCACAGTATCGTTTGCGATCAACATGTCGAAGATAGCTAGAATTCGGTATCTTTGTGATCAACGAATTTGGGCATTTCAATATCTTCAATCCACCGTTTGCTACTTTCATCGATTTATATCGATTTGTTATTATCAGCTGCGTCAACTGACTTAAGGCACAAGAATATATATTTATTTCACGAACGCAAGATAGAAGAATATTTAATTATTTCACAACACAAGACACAAGAATATTTATTAATTTCATGAACACAATATCAAAGAATATATATTTATTTCATGAACACGGAATAGTCACAGAATCCAAATATCTAGAATTCATGAGATCTTACTCAAAACGATCGTAATGATCGTACACAAAACTGTTGAAAACAAATAAACAATTTAGTATCACATGAACAGATCTGATACTAGGGATCGTACAAAGTACGGGAATCACAAGATCACAAGACAATCTCAAGGATAGCTACCATTAACGAATCTTTCACGTTTATTTTAGATTATTACACTTGAAAAGAAATCCAGGAGTAACTTCTTAAGAGTCTATCAATAACTTGACATACAGCAAAAGTGTGTAAACTCTAAAGTGCTAAATACTACAACCTTTAGTAATTACTACGATTCAACTAATACGTCCCATATCATATGGTGAAATCCAAGTATTTATTTAAAGTTAGTAAATATCACTTATTAAGGATATCACAGAAAACCTGAACTACGTTCTCTTAAGGATCTAGTAACACTTGTCACACACCAGAAGAGAATACAACTCCAAAGTGTTAAGTGCTTTTCCAAACACAATCCCAAGAATTTAACCAAGCCATCTCATACTACTCAGTGGAATTCGAGTATTCCCTAACGAGTTAGTAAATACCACTCAAACATTCTATAAAACGAGTTATACAGTATTCAACGAAGTGTTATTAGAAAGAATTTAAAACAATCGATAACGTTAAGCCGAATAATTGTACTTCCCAAGTCATAGAATTAAGGTTCTCAAAACAATTTATCTCTTTGATTTTTATTAGTTAAAAAAACACTTGTTATAATTTTCCACAAATCGACTTATTATTTAACTTTAAATAAGTGTTCACTTGTTTAATAAATTGTTGTATAATCCCAAATTGTTCAAGATTCCACTTATATACACAAAGTTATCTAAAATTTCCATATAGTTTTATTATTCACACAAAACTATATTTTAAAACCATATTTAATTACTCTTCTAAATCCATATTTAAATATAACCATTTTATTTAAAAAAAATCAAGTTTATAATTTCTACCACTACATTTCCAAATTCCATGAATCCTATATTATTTGTTTAATAAAATCGTAATACTTATATTCCAAACCCAAAATCACTTTTATGTAAAAATAGATTAGATTCGTATTTCCAAAGTCATATTTCCAGATCCATAAATATTTTACTAACTATGCTTAATATATAAAATAACTTGCTACAAAATCGTTTTTAATTTTTATTAAGTTAATTTAGATATAATTCTAAGATTTATAAGTATAAATAGTTCTCTTTCGTAAAATTACTTGTATACGAAGCTTATCAACTTATTTCATTTAACTCAAATTTAGGGTCTAAAGATCTGTAGTTACGACCACTTAAATCTCATAATTATACAAAACTTAAAATATAAAATTTGTAAATAAAGTCTATTCTTTCGAGAATATCAAGAATTATGGAGTTCAATGATGAAAAAATTATGACTAAAACAATTCGTAGATTTTAATATCATTATCGCTATCGTTTATTCTTGGGATAACGATACTAAAACGTATTTTCGACCATGTAAACTACAAAATATCACAAAACTCAAAACAAAAATGTTATAGCAGACAGTCTATACTTTCTAAAACATTAATATCCATCAAATTCTGATAAGTAACGAAAAAGTTATGGCCATTTAAATTTCAAGTTTTAACTTAGAAAATTAGCATACCAGAGCGTACATATCGGATTCAAACTCAATTTCGACCCATAAACATCCGAATTTTAAAATGTGATTAAAAGATGACTTGTAGATCATTGAAAGAACTTTCTACCAAAAAAATATTAAGTCAATTTGGGGGCATTTTACACTAAGATATCATTGTTTTACTACAGTGATTTTCGTAATTTATTTTCAACAAACAACCAAATATCGCCTAATTCAACCAAACAATTCACAATCAAATTGAAAGCAATTCAATCAAAAAACCATCTAATTCAATCCAAACAACAAGTAACAATTATTCTTATGGGTTATAGATAGTAATGTAAGCGAATAAATTACCTTTAATGCTTCCTATAACTTGCTAATCTTTGCCTAGGCTTTGCTACAACTTCAACATCACCAAAATTGTCTAAAAACCCAAAAACAAAAAAAAATCGCAAATAATTAAAATTATAATGAGATCAAATTCAATCTTTTATGTTTCTAAAAGATAGGGGTAGGGTTTAGAATACTTACTTTTCATTGTAGAATAAAAGCCCTTTGATTTGTACTATATTTTGGTTGATTTAGATTCTAGGGCTTTGGAGAAGATGGAATTTTATTTTCTGGTTTAGGAAGAAGGAGAATGAGAGTGTGCGTACAATGTTTCTCACCTTATTCTAGTTTTCATACGATAAGTGGTTATGGTTCTAAACTCAATAACAAGTGTTGCAAATTCTTTTGTAAAAGAAGTGTTACAAATTATTTTGACTTTATTACCACTTAAAACATAACCTTTAACTTTAAACAAAATTCTATAATTTACAATATAATTTCGCAAATTTTGACAATTAATTATATGTAAAAATTATCATCTTAAATCAATGTTAAAGAGTTTTGCATGAATTCAGCTCAATTCTAATGAAAAACAAATTATTGTCATTTGAACGAAAGATGGACTATAAAATTATGAAAATCTAAATTTTAGATAATCTTAAATACCAAATATAAATAATTGGCTTAATTATATTTCAATAAGAATTTGAAATTCTCTTTTCAAAAGTTAAACTCAATTCTTAATTAAATCAATTCAGTTATTCAAAAAATTTAATTTAGTTTTAAAAACCACAATCATAAAATAATTATCCACAATTAAACTTAAATTAACTAGATAATTAACTACGGGGTTGTTAAAAAATCCCCCCTAAGAAAATTGCGTCCCTGGTTTTATATAAAGAAAGAAATCCATAATATAAATTCTTTTTAAAAAGTTTATTTATAACTATTTTCTCGTTTCATTTCCAAACATTCGACTAATACCACTCAAAATTATAATGCTAAAAATCAAATTTTTGGTTATCAAAATTTCTCAAAATTCTCAAAAATATTCTAATGCCCAAAATTTGCTGAAAATTATGCCAACATCTCCTTTGCGCGGCTACCGTTTTCAAAATTTACAATAGGTATATAATTAATGTACATCTCATCTCGAAAATGATGCATCCCATAGGAAAAAACGCAAAAATGTGATATATAATCAGAGATGCATATCTTATATTTGAAATATTAGAAAGTCCGCTAATATTCGCTAAGCAAACAATTTCTAATCTTTTAAACGATAGCTATTTAACTTTAGATACTTACACCTTTCCCAAAAGTTGAAATTAAGAATTAATATCAAATTCATATCATATAGGAGATATTAAAAATTCATTTTTTTGGCAATGCCAGCCGGTTTTATAGTGGACCGTCCACTTTTTATTATGAACGTAATAAAAATTTGAAGTACAGGAGAAAGGCAAAAGCGCTAAACTACTAAAATAGGAAAATAAAGCACAAGAATGTGACCGACATGCCACAGTTACTATAAATAACATTAAGACTAGGACTCCTCCGAAGAGAAAGAATCACCATCTTCCGAAGACACCTGGGAAGAGTCCAAGGGGACATTTCCAAAAAAACCAACATAGGGGCAGAAAAGGCTAGCAAGTCAATGATCATAAGCCACAACATCAGGAGAGTAAATAAAAGAACGGTCCCAGGAAGAATCAGCTAGCATGACAGAATTCGATCTCGCAAACGTACCATCCATATCTAGAACTAAGGAATCACCAGAAGGAATGTAATGAAGGCATCTAAGGTCCAGCTGATCATCGGAAACAAATCTAAAAAAAGTATCATCAATGGGGTTAAATCTCACGTCGGATTTGAGATCAACCCAACACCTCTCGGACTTGACCCAAACAACAGGAAATCGTGGCGGAGGTGGATCGGGAGCACCTAAAGGAACATCTGAAACAACAGAAGGATCAACAGGAGCAGAAGGGGAGGCCGGCCTATCAACAGAACAAGGAGGCAGATCCGGGACAGATAAAGGAACCGCAAGAGGGGTGGATACCTTAGGAACCCATTTTCGGAGAGGGAGGCGAGGCAAAGGGATCTTAGGAGCAGCCACGGAGACAACTGAGTGCAAGCAGACATTAGCCAGGTGGCCAAAAGAGTGACAGGAGTTAAAAATTCATGATTACACTTTAATTAGATTGATAGCATAATATTACGTAACGAAAGAAGTCCGCATTCCCAAATTTTAATTATTACTTATGTCAAAATGTCACCTTCGATGTTCAGGAATCCCTATCAATAACATGGCGTCTCACATATCGATCAGAATACTTAAACAATGTCAAGGTAAATCAACACAATACATAGTCTCAAGTTTAGATGCATTTATTTTATTAACACTAATATCCATGCATCCAATTTTAAATAAATGCAAGCAATTAACCAATTCCTACCAACCAATCAACTAAAACATATATAATCACCTACAGCGAAATAATTTAATGTCTGAAATTCCGCTGTACCACTCTGGTTATTCCTATATCATTTAAAAATTAAACCTATTCACTCAAATTTTCTAAATTTTCTATTAAAAGAAAATATTCCACTTTAATTTAATTCATTCCAATTTAGTTCCAAAATTTTCCTAACTCTTAAAGATTTTACTCATTATTCTCCAAAGGTTTTAATGTTACAAATTCCAATTTATCAATTTAATTTTTTAAATCAAATTATACCCCAAATGGTTATCCCGATAATCATTTTATATTCCTAACCATAATTAGTAATTAATATAACTATCAACCACACACCCTATATGACAGGAATCTAAGTCATCTAGGTATCGAATCCGTAATATTATATGCTACAATGTTCTGACACAGCTCTGATACTAAACTGTAACGGCCCTACCGCGGTACCTAGTTTAGCAAAGAACATTAGAAGTAATGTTGTTTGCTAATCCAGAGAATATGACTTATTAAGGACGATCGAATGTGAATATAGCCTTATATAATACTATCACGTTATTTATACCATTTCACTTAATATCTGAAATTAAATTTGATGTGTATAGTATTAATACAAAGTAATAGACACACCGATTTCTCAAAATCAAAACAATATATCATATATACATCAGTTACAGATCATAGCAGAATAATAATCTCATATACATATACAAATTGTGAGTCTACTAATAAAACACTAAACTCACATAATAGACAAGTTTTACAATTCTCTAAAATCAATTATACATTTTACATACAAGGTCCAAATTCCTGAATGCGATAAATTAAAAGTCCAAATGCTTATATCCTTGCTAGCATAACCATTCCAAGGCCAACCTGTCCCATAACCTAAAAGTCTCATTACTACCCGAGCAAAATAATATTCCGGTGAGACTATCTCTAAATATCTAATAGGGTGAGAAGAGAATATAACACAAGAATAAACAACATATAAGTAAATATAGATGTCCAGGATGTAACGAGTTGTGAAGTTAATTTAACTTAAAATAGGGTTATAAATTTAAGTCACAAACATGAACTAGTCATTAAACATAGAATAGCAGAATTAACTTAACTTAGCATCCATCATAAGACGCAAGAATACATATTTATCTCACAAACACAAGATATAAGAATATATATTTATTTCACTTGCACAAGACAGAAGAATATATATATTTATTTCACGAATACAGGTCCTAAGAATATATATTAGTTCCATGAACAAAAAGTAGTAATAGAATCCAAATATCCAGAATCTAAGAGACCTTACCCAAAACGATCATAATGATCATACATAAAACCGTAGCAAACTAACAAACAATTTGGCATTACATGAACCAATCTGATATCGGGGATCATACACAGGATGGGAATCATAGGAACCCAAGACGATCTCAAGGATCGCAGCCATGGCCGAATCTTTTAGATTTATTTGAAATTATTACACTTGAAAAGAAATCCAGGAGTAACTTCTTACGGATCTAGCAACCACTTGCCATACACCAAAAGAGAGTAACTCTAAAGTCCCAAATACTATCAACTTCAATAATTACTACGATTTAACCAATACGTCCCATATCATATGGTGAAATCTAAGTATTTTCTAAAAGCTTGTAAATATCACTTATTATGGATACCACTAGAAAACCTTAACTACGATCTCTTAGGGATCTAGCAACCACTTCTCGCATACCGGAAAGAATACAACTCTCAAGTGTTGAGTACTTTCTCAAATACAACAACAAGAATTTAACCAAGGCATCCCGTTCTATCCAGTGTTATACAGTATTCACTAGTGGGTTAGTAAATTCCACTCAAACATTCTATTCAATGAGTCATACTACATTCAACAAAGCGTTATTCGAAAGCATTTGAAACAATCGATAACGTTAAGTCGAATAATAGTGCTTCCTAAATTATATAATTAAGGTTTTCAAAACAATTTTTCTCTCTAGTTTTTATTATTTAAAAAACACTTGTTATAATTTTACACAAATCTACTTATTATTCAAATTTAAATAAGTGTTCGCTTGTTTAATAAAATACTATAATCCCGAATTGTTCCAAGATTCCACTTATATACACAAAGTTGTCTAATTTAGTCGTATTATTCACCAAACTTTATTTTAAAACCATATTTAATTACTCTTTCAAATTCGTATTAAAATATAACCATTTTATTTAATAATAAATTAAGTTTATGCTTTTTAAAACAACATTCTAAATTCCATGAATCCTATATTATTTATTTAATAAAACCTAATACTTATATTCCAAAACCATAATCACTTTTATGTAAAAATAGATTAGATTTGTACTTCCAAAGTCATATTTCCAAATCAATTAATATTTTACTAACCACGCTTAATATATAAAATCACTTGCTAAAGGATAATTTTTAATATTTATTAACTTAATTTAGAAATAATTCTAAATTTATAAATATAAATAATTCTCTTTCATAAAATTGCTTGTATACGAAGCTTATCAACTTATTCCATTTAACTCAAATTTGGGGTCTAAAATCTGCAATTACGGCCACTAAAATCTCATGATTTTACAAAACTTAAAACATAAAGTTGTAAATAAAAGTCTAAGGGTCACTCTACAAATTCTCCCAGCAAAACAATAGTTATGGATAATATATATAATCATACATGTTCTTAACAATCAAGTTAATCTGTCATCGATTTTCCAAACGGAAATCCAGTAAACAACCAATCAAACAGTTTAACTAACATCCAAGTAATCGGTAATAGTTTATACTATCATACATATGATATAGTAAATTTGAATGTGGGTTAAACTCACTTTGGTTCCAGTTTTTGCCGTAGCGTTCTAGTTTGAACTAAACCCGAACTAGCATTCGATATTATCATAAATTCTCACTTTCTCCAAATCTGACTAAATCAACTCCATTGTGAAGATCCCAACGACACGAGTCCAGTGACAAAAACGGCGTTCGAATCCGACCTCATACACAAAAGTTATTCGATTAACAAGTTATCGATTAAATTAAATTAATTAATAACTAATTGATTATTAGTTACAACATTACCCTTAAATTCATATTCTTTCCCATCTCTACAAAATAGTGCACATGTATCACAACTCAACATTTTTCATGCACATTCGAGCCATGATACAAAGCTACACACTACTAAACGACGAACCGACTTCACCGATGCATTCCTCAACAAAATCTCCAAGCTCCTGGCACATCATCATCACTCGCAAGCTCCCCAAACAAAATGTGGCATGATGGGTCCTCTTGCATCCGTACAAGTGATGTAACCTCCAAGCCTTCGCCACATCTCACAAAAATACTATCCTAGGTGCTATTCAACACTCTAAATCCAATTTATCATTCGTTTCCCCTAACATCGACTATAACTCCCTAATTTTTTAACCCTAGTTTGGCCAAGACAAAGTCAAACACCTCTAATCGCCATTGCATATGTTAACGCTAAAATTTGAACGCTAACACCCCGGTGTATGAGTTGTAGTTGTGAAAGCACCACCCGACGACTCGGGAACAGATTACAAGCGGATAATAGTAGGAAAGCGGTAAACAACAACAATTTTATAGTGGTTCGGCTTTAGGGTATAGCCTACGTCCACTTTAAGTACTTTTATTAATAATCTCGTTACAAGCTGATACAATTCTTCCCAAATACAATACACTTTGAATTACAAGAGATTTAGAACAAGTAGCTTAAACTTCGATGAAGATGAGAGTTTTCGAATCCATGTTGGATGTATGTGATCTCTTCTTGAAGTTGTTTGTAGCGTTCTTAATATCTTGAGAGCTTCAAGTGTTGGATTGGATTGGTTTGGAATGCAGCAGAGTAACGGTGTTTGAAGGAAATCAGCCCCCCAAAGTCCTCTTCTAGTTGGAGCTAGGGTCGTATTTATAGGCAATTCTAGGCAGGAAACATTACCAAGTCCTAAGTCGTAACCGACCTAAGTTGAGTCGTGGACGACTTAAACTAAGTCGTGGGTCAGTTGTCACTTAAACGCTGGGTCCAGACTTCTTAAAGGCATCCTTGCTGAACCCTAGATATATCACAAGTCCTAAGCCGCAAATGAGTTAACCTGTCCTCTCATAAGTGATGCGGCATTGAACTGATTCTCGTGTACGACTTACCATAGTCTTAAGTCGTGTACGATTTACCATATGTCGTAGGTCGTGTCCGACCCAAACTGATCCTCGGCTTGTGGCTTAACTGGAGTTAACGAGTCATGGTGCAGTATTGAATTTGCCTCTGTGGCCTTAGGTCGTGAACGACCTAGTAAAGGTCGTAAGTCGGTCACGACTTAGGCGTAGTCGTCTTAACTCCTCGTCCCTCGAGTCGTTAAGTCATAGTTCCTTTAAGTTGTTGGACCGTTACTCCCTTGGGTCATTTAGGTTGTAATGACTTAAGTCGTAAACTTCCTTAAGTCGTGTCATCCTTAACTAGTAAGATTATGCCAACCTTAGGTCGTCAGGCCGTAATGTTCTTAGGTTGTGGAGGCCTTAAGTCGTAGACCTTATCTCGTAGACCCTTTAACCCGTGGGGGCCTTAAGTCGTAGACTCCTTAACTCGTAGATTCCTTAACCCGTGAAGGCCTTAAGTCGTAAACTTTAACTCGTAGAGAAAACTAGGTTAACACTTGCCCCTCGAAGCACATGCCTTAAGTCGTAAGTCGTGTGCTTCGACTCATCATAACCCTGGTGTGCCGATTCGAGTCCCACTTCCCTAAGGTATAAAATGCTTGGGTCGTTCCTCCTATTTCCTTCTTCCCATTACCTACCTCTGAGCTATTTCTGCCATTAACACGTCCTCGAGCTTTCGGAAACAAATTCAACCAGTTCATCTTACCGTTGATTCAGTCCCTACAATCCTCATCATCGCATCGCGTAAGTAGATCCGCAGTTCATTTGATTCCGCGATAGCTATTAACTTGCGAATTTAATCCAGTTCCTTATACCACGCTTCATCACAATTGTTGCCACGATCGATTGCTGGTGAGCTTGAGGTAGTTCGATTAGATTTTGGATAATTCGCGAGGAGAGGATAATGGGTTTCAATCTATTTATATTTTATTTTTATCAGGCTGTTAGGGGTTTGGAGAAGAGGAGATAATAGTTAGTGGGTTCATCGGTTTAGGGGTGAGACGGTCTATGGGTTTAGGAGTGGAGATAAGGTTTTTAGGTCGTAACTGAGTTAAGACTTAGAAGAATTTGTATCTTTCTGACTTGAAGCCTTGTCTTCCTTTTATGACTCACGATTCAAAGGACTTCCGACTCAAAGCCTCAACGACTCAAAAGTGAAGCGACCTATCCTGTTTCTCCTCATAATTCTTTAGATCGTGGACGAGTCAACCAGAGAACCAACGACTTAACTTAAACCGAAGAGAAATTCTTAACTCGTAGACGAGTTAGCACTTAAGTTGTTGTCGAGTTACCACTTGAGTCGTTTACGACTTTACTCTTGAGTCGTTTACGACTCAGCACTTGCATTTTTAAACTTTGCTTAGACCTTGAATTGTTGCATGGATTTTGATCTGTTGAACTTTGCTGCATTCTTTTACAGATTACTTTAACTTGTGGGTTAACAATCTGTTTAATATGATATTTACAGAAAATTGGGACGAATATACTGCCATCAACCGCCCACATCAAATGACAGATTAGTTAATAACAGATAATTAACTTAAGTAAATTGTGTGAACGAAGTGCTATCGATTTCAAGTAGAATATTAAAGCAACACTGAAATAGTCAATTGAAACTGACCAGCCTGCACTAATATTATGCTTGAATTTCAAATTAACAAGTTTTGAAATTACCGTAGTCGATCAATCGTCGACCAGTTTAATTCCAGTTATATTTACTTGCTATTTTTATCAGTTTTGCACGACACTTCACACTTTTAGGAAACGTGCACCTTCATATTTGAATATCCAGTTGCTTGTGTAGAATGACTTCTCAGGAAGAAGATGCAACAGTTCAGACGGGAGAGGCAACTGTTCTTCCAGCTCCACTAGTTAATCCTCCCGAAAGAGTTCCTACTACACTATCATATAAAGTTTTTCGCCAGCTGTGTGCTCAGTTTGGCATTGCTGAATCAGATGTCATTCTTCCTGAGAGAAGTAACACTGCTGACATAGCACCTTCTGGCTTTGTGACAGTTAACCGGCATATGTGCCTAAGTGGGGGCGTTCCTCCTTTCAATGACTTTTTCCAACAACTTCTTCATCAATTGGCCATTGCTCCATCCCAACTACACCCCAATGGCTACGCCATTCTAATGGGGTTGTGTGTGCTATTTAGGAGAACACTTGATCGACTTCCGAGCTTTGATGAAATTTGTTACTTATGCTCCTTTAGCCGGACCAAAGATCATCCTTCTATTACTATTGTGAGAAGCGCCCGAAACCGCAAATTAATTGTTGGCCTTCCCGACACTGCTCACGGGTTTCTAACCCAGTTCTTCTTCGTTCGTTGCCCCCCGGGGTTTTATGCTCTGTGTAGGGAAGGAAGTAAGACCACCCATCCTTGCTTCGTTTGTTATCTGGCCTTTGTGAGACTGACCTGCTAAGTGTTAACTCTGCTTCTTTTATTTTCAGCGCTGCCTCCTCCCTCTAGGAATCCCAGTCACAAGTCGACTTTCGAGAGGCTTAAGGCCGTACCGGTTGAGGAGAGAGATATTCAATTTCTGTTGAAAGATGAGTTTCTGCATCAGTACGGACTTTTGCATACTTCTCGTTCTACGCGTCCTCATGAAATTCCGGACTCCCCAGCTAGAGTGTTGGATGCCTCAGTTTCTACTAGCACATCCATATCTAAAGGACCTGCTCCTGAGACTTCGCTAGTGAAGTGTTCCTCTTCTGTTGATGCTGCAGGGCCGTATGACAAACTTGCCCCGGTTATCGAGGAAGAAGAGCCTCAGGGATCTTCCCATCATTCACAAGAATCTGGTGAAAAAGCTGAGAAATTCAGTCCTGTCAAGCAAAGTAGGGACGATACTTTCGAAGGACTGAGCGACCTTTTTGCTACTTCACAAGAGATCTTTAAAGAAGATCCTATCACTGCCGGGATTTCTTCTTCAGTAGTTGAAGCTACTTCTACTTTGCAACAGTTGCCGTCGACTCAAGAGTTGACGCTATCTATTACACCCACAACTATTCCCCCATTAAAGAGTGGTTCGTAGACTGAAGCGCGTAGTTTGCACATCACACACACTTAGAATTCCTGGCACTTTTATGCTCTCTCTTTTCTTTTTTAAACGTTTGAAGGATTCTCAAGTTTTATTTCTTCTTTTTAAATTTTAGGTTTACCAATGAGGCGAGGCAGCTCGTACTATGATGACTTTAAGCGATATGGGAAACGCAGCCAGTATGGCTATCAATCCTATCCTCCTATTCATAGAGAGACTGATGAAGAAAGGGCAGCCCGGAAGGCTCGGGAAAGACGTGAGTATGAAGAACGCTTTGGAAGACCAGATAGTCGACATGATTCCTCCTACAAAGAGAGTGACTCCCTTAAACGCAAATCTCATGATGATAGAGGGAAGAGTCACACAACTGATGACTCGAGCAAACGAGCCAAAGTTATTGAGGAGCCAATGCCTGTGCCTTCAGAGAAGATTACTGCTCCTACTTCTTCTCAATCTCCTGCCCCTTCCCCTACCGATATCCAAGCAATCATTAATAGGCCATCTTACCAAGTTGGACCAGGTCCATCCACTCTTCAACGCCGATTTCCTAATTGGTGTTTAAAAGGAGTTCGCTTTGACCTCGATCTGGTTCCCATAGATAAAAATGCTATGCTACGGAACCTTGATGCAGTCAGAACCGATATTGAGAGGATGTCATCTTGGCAGAAACTCGTTGATGAGCTCCAAAGGGTGAATAGGGCCAATCTTGAAGCTATGCTTACCATGGAGAACGACAAAACTGAATGGCAAAAGATCCTTAAACAGTATGATGTAGAAATGAGGAGTATCGCCGATTATAATGAGAAACTTGAGGCAGAAGTTGGGAAACTTAAAGATGAGCTTGCTACTTCTTCCACTTCTTATTCTCAAAGGGAAAGTGTGCTTCTTCAACAGGTGCGGGATGCTCATGCCGCGCAAAGGGATGCTGAGGCCAAGGCTGATGAGTTGGAGCAGATTATAGAGGGCAACCGTACTGACATTACTCAGTTGTGAGGACAAACTGGCCTTCAGGCTGCAGAGATTGAAAAATTGAAAGCCCAGTTATCCAAAGTCGAGAGAGAGCTGGATGAGGCTGTTGCGGGCAGAATTACCGTTGAAGAGGCCCATGAAGCTACCAAAGCTGATATTGGCTCGACACTATTTGATTTCTACTTGCAATGTATATTAGGGCGTGGCAGTCTTGCATTCCTGGGCCGCAAGTATGAGATTACCCTGGCCGAAGTGTGGGAGGCCGCACTAGATATGTTTAAAGGGGCCGGGTACACTGAAGAGGAGTTGGAGGTGCACTACTTAGACTTTGAGGCTCGCGTAGCCCTTGCCAGAGGGAAAGAGCAACTCGCCAGATCGCGGGTTGAAATAGTGGGGGAAGAGCATCAAGAAAAAGAAACAAATTTGACTGTTCCTGTCCCTCCTTCAACTTCGGTCGATGCTGGCATTATTGGCTCTAGCTCTTATGTACCGATCCCTGCTCAAACTGATACCGGGGCCAAAATTATTCAAGTTACAGATGATTCGCAAGAGAGTGCTAAAGCCCCGGACTATGAAATTGATGTAATAAAGACAACTTCTGCAGGTAACTCCACTGTAAATTTCGCTCAAGTGGATTGCTCATTTACTTCACATGGGTTTAATGAGCTCCTTGACTATTTTCTCAACCTTGATGAGCCTTCATCTCCTCTCTTTACCGACTTTAACCTCTTTTCTTCTACAGAGAAAGTATCAAGCACCGCTCAGATTTCTCCTCCTCTGGTTATCCCTCCTCCGTCTCTCCAGGTGGCTCCTCCTTCTGCTTCTCAGCCCGGGTCGCAAGAGGAACAAATAGAAGCCCTCCATGGTTTAGACGATCCCATCGCTTCGCAGGAGCATAGAGACGAGGGACTTGTGGGAGGTGAGATATCCCCGGAGCGGACCCCTTCTGATGACATAACTTTGTCTAAACTTGCCACTCCGGGAAGTGAGTCTTCCTCAAAGAGGAGGAAAAAGCATGGAACATCAAAGAGGAGGGGGAAGATAATCACTGTTACTGAAGGGGAGCCAGAAGTTGGACCAGCTGCACCTACCCCTCCTTCTTCCCTTGTGCCAACTGACCGGCCTGAAAAGCTAATCATTCGGCCGGGAAAAGGGTCCAAAGGTAGTAAAAAGAAGTGAACATTTTAGCTTTTTGCCTTTTGCATGTACTGGTCGAGAATTGTGCGGGTACCGGCCCCAGCTTTTCTTTATTTTGAAACCTGTACCTGCATTTCGATTGAATAAAATGATCCTTTGTTTGTACAGATTTCTGTTTGAATGCATTTATTATTCATTTTTGCACAAGTTTATTTATATGATATTGCAGCGGGCTTATGGTATGTTGTTTGAGTATTACTTTACTGATGCAGCTATACTATTATACCATGTTGCCCCCATACCTTAAGCTTGCTGCAATATCTTATACTTCGAGGGGACTTGCACTCTTATTTGCTAAAGAATAATTATTTTATTTTATTTTATTTTATTTTTTTAAAGAAAATTTTTGTAGAGTACAACTCCCTTCGTATAAGTCTCTACGCTTTGTTGTTCGAAGAAATCACTTTTTCCTTTTACTTATGTGCATATTTTACCAAGTGAATTCTTCTATGTGGTAAAGCGGGCCTCTGAAGGGCACTTTAACTTTTTTTTTTTTTTTTTTTTACAAAGTTGTACCCCTGAGGAGGGATTTTTCACGTTTCAACACTTGGAAGTTTTATTTCAATCTCGGTGAAACGTGTACCTCCAAAGAGTTGTGCCTTTGAAGAAAGCCTTTTCACGTTTCAACACTTGGAAGTTTTATTTCAATCTTGGTGAAACGTGGGCTTCCGAAGAGGTCTTTCTTCTTGATTGTGTCCCCGGGAGGGGGTTGTACCTCTGAGGAGGGATTTTTCACGTTTCAACACTTGGAAGTTTTATTTCAATCTTGGTGAAACGTGTACCTCCAAAGAGTTGTGCCTTCGAAGAAAGCCTTTTCACGTTTCAACACTTGGAAGTTTTATTTCAATCTCGGTGAAACGTGGGCTTTCAGGAAGGTCTTTATTTTGTTTTTGCATTTCAACTTTGGTGAAGTGAAATTCCGAAGAGCGGTTGTTACACTTCAACTCCTGGCGAAATGTGCCTCCGAAGAGGGCTTTTATTTTGTTTACATTTCAACTCTGGTGAAGTGAAATCTCGAAGAGCGGTCTTAACACTTCAACTCCTGGTGAAATGGGCCTCCGAAGAGGGCTTTTATTTCGTTTGCATTTCAACTCTGGTGAAGTGAAATCCCGAAGAGGGGTCATAACACTTCAACTCCTGGTGAAATGTGCCTCAGAGAGGGTTTCCATCGCCTGGAAGTTACTCTCTCATGGTTGGAGGGTCATGACTCCTCCAATCTTTTTTGTTGAGTAGAGAACTTTCTTTTTTGTGGCGTATGACCCATTAGAGGTCTTTATCCTCCGAAGAGTTGTGTCTCCGAAGAGGACTTGTGCTGCCGATGATGGCTTTGGTTGTTCCTCTGTTCACTTGCTTATGCCTTTTCAATGATCCTCTGCCTTCTCTTTCTCCCTTTTTTTTTTTTTAGTAACTTGTTTAATCCAAGGAAGTGCGCTTCACTGTCAGGCCATTTCGTGAGAACGAGTACTAGCTTCTTAATTGGACGTTTGTTTGTTTAAACAATCTCAATTTATTAGCAAAGACCCGTTTTTGTCGAAATCATAGGCCGTTCAATTGAAGTACTTCCTATCTAGGATTTGAATTCGGGGCTTTTGTGACTCGAAATTTGGCGAGAATCACTTGGTCTTTTTACGTGCAAGTTTCACTTCCATTGTCTGCAAAAATTTAAATCGATATTTCAGCAATACATTCTATGTACTTTTCATATCGAAAATAAAGCAAACATGTAATAGGAATAAGGAACACAAGATTTATAGTGGTTCGGCCAGGAAATTGGGCCTACATCCACTTTATATTCTTTCATTATTTACTTGCATCAGTTTTACAATTGCTTTCAATTATAAGAATCATACATTCATAATTCTTTTTACAATATTTCAACAAAATTTTCAAGTAAAGTATGGACGCAAATGGTTGTTGTTCCATGCCCTTGGAATTTGATCTCCATCAACAGTGGTGAGTTTGAATGTGCCGTCAAGAAGCTTCTGACCTATTACATACGGTCCTTCCCAATTTGGCCCAAACACACCTGTCGCTGTCATAATTCT
The DNA here is from genome assembly GCA_030765085.1 of Allium cepa. NCBI lineage: Eukaryota > Viridiplantae > Streptophyta > Magnoliopsida > Asparagales > Amaryllidaceae > Allium > Allium cepa. The sequence continues at coordinate 746,003,671 of CM060931.1, read as the reverse complement.
CTTCAGGACTAGGTCTCCAATCTCAAAGCTGCGTTGGCGAACTTTGGAATTAAAATGTCTGGCTATTCTTTGCTGATGAGCTGCAATTCTGAGATTGGCCTCATCTCTTTTTTCATCAAGGAAATCTAGCGCTTCAAGCTGTAGCCTTTCATTTTCTGCTTGGTTGAAATGGATCCTTCTGTGTGAAGGAACCTCTGTTTCTATCGGGATCATTGCTTCCGACCCGTATGCTAATGAGAAAGGAGTGTGCCCAGTCGCAGTTTTGTGAGTGGTTCTGTATGCCCATAGTGCAAGTGGTAGCTTATCGACCCAACCACCTTTTGCTCTTTCGAGTTGCTTTTTGATGGTTGATTTGATGATCTTGTTTACTGCTTCCACTTGCCCGTTTGCCTGCGGATGAGCAACTGCTGAAAAGCTTTTCTGGATTTTGAATCGCCTGCAAAAATCTTGGAATTCCTCGCTTTCAAACTGAGTACCATTGTCTGTGATTATTTTCTGAGGCACACCATACCTACAAATGATATTCTTGGTCACGAAACTTATCATCTTCTTAGAGGTGATAGTAGCCAATGGTTCAGCTTCAGCCCATTTCGTAAAATAATCAACTGCAACAATAGCATATCTAATCCCTGATTTGGCAGTCGGTAGCGGCCCAATGAGATCCATTCCCCAAATTGCAAATGGCCATGGACTGACCATTTGTGTGAGTTCAGTTGAAGGTGCTCTGGGAATTTTGGCAAATCTTTGGCATTTGTCACACTTTCGGGAATAGCTTGCAGCATCATGATTAATTTCTGGCCAAAAATATCTGTATCGGAGAATTTTCTTTGCTAATGTTTGATCACCTGAATGATCACCACATTCTCCTCCATGCACCTCAGCTAGGATTGTTTTGGACTCTTCCCGGGATACACATCGAAGCAATGGCATTGAGAACCCCCGTCTGTATAATCGGCCATCCTGAATTACATAGCGAGAGGCTTTCCTTAGTAGCTTTCGTCTTTCTATCGAATTTTCTGGCAGAGAACCTCTGAGTAGGTAGTCCAGTATTGGAGTCATCCATGACTCTTGTTCTTGAGATACATTCATAATCCAGTCAATATCCATCTCGTCTATACTTGGTGCTGAAAGGACTTCTACGTGGACCAATCCCAATAGTTGAGCTTCACCAGAACTTGAATACTTTGCGAGGGAATCTGCCTTCATATTCTCTTCCCGAGGAATGTGGCTTATTGAATAGTGATCGAGCTCACACAGAAGTTCCCAAGCCTTCGACAAGTAAGCGGGCAGGTTTCCCCCTTTCGTTTGAAATTCCTTCTTGACTTGGCATACAATAAGCTGAGAATCGCTAAAGATCTGTAATGCTCGTATGTTTAGTTCTTTAGCGATTTTCAATCCTGCGATAAGAGCTTCATATTCGGCTTCATTGTTTGTTGAAGGAAATTCCAATCTTAGTGCATAGCATAATGACCGACCTTCAGGAGTCTCAAGTACGACTCCGGCTCCAGAACAGTAATCATTTCTTGCACCATCGACATATAACCTCCAATGGATAGGGGAATTGTCGAACGTTTCTTCCTCACCGTTACCTTTATCTGTAAACTCTGCAATGAAATCTGCTAAAGCTTGTCCATTGACCGCTTTCTGGGGATGATAAGTGATGTCATACTGACTGAGTTCAATATTCCACTTTAGAAGACGACCCGAAGTTTCAGGGCGAAACAGGATTTGCTTTAAAGGTTGATCAGTGAGGACTCTGATAGGATGAGCTTGAAAATATTGCCTCAACTTCCTAGACGCAATTAGTAAGCAATAGGCGAGTTTTTCCAACTTAGAGTAATTCATCTCTGCCCCAGTGAGTCTTTTGCTGATATAGTAAACTGGATGTTGAATCCTTTTGTCTTCCCGTATCAGCGCTGCACTTAAAGCGTGTGATGATACTGCCAAGTATATAAGAAGATCCTCGCCATCGCCAGGCCTAGAAAGTATTGGAGGCGTCTCCATATGGCGAATCAACTCATCAAAGGCTTTTTGGCATTCGGGAGTCCAATTGAAGTTTTTCTTTCCTTTCTTTAGGGCGTCAAAGAATGGGATGCATTTATCTGTGGCTTTGGAAATGAACCGACTTAAGGCGGCAACTTTTCCATTTAGACTTTGCAATTCCTTCTTTGTTCTAGGAGCTTTGACTTCTTTCAAGGCAGTAATTTGAGCTGGACTAGCCTCAATGCCCCTAGCGCTGACGATAAACCCTAAGAATTTTCCGGACTCGACCCCAAACGTGCATTTCAGAGGGTTAAGCTTCATTCTGTATTTCCGGAGGACTGCGAACATTTCTGCCAAGTGTTCAATGTGATCCGCTGCTTTCTTAGACTTTACTAACATGTCATCAACGTAGACTTCCATAGTTTTGCCCAATTGCGGTTTGAACATAGCATTAACAAGTCTTTGGTAGGTTGCCCCTGCATTCTTCAAACCGAAGGGCATAACTCTGTAGCAATAAAGACCAACATCGGTGATAAAGCTCGTGTCCTCCTGATCCGGTTCATGCATCATGATCTGGTTATATCCGGAGTAGGCATCCATGAAAGATAACAATTCATGTCCCGCTGTTCCATCTACCAGTTGATCGATCCTGGGTAAAGGAAAGCAATCTTTGGGGCAGGCCTTGTTCAGATCTGAAAAATCGATGCACACTCTCCATTTTCCATTAGCTTTCTTAACCAACACAGGATTTGAAACCCAGTTCGGATATGTAGATTCTCTGATGAAGTTATTTTCCATGAGTCGATCAATTTCCTCTTTTAATGCTGCTGACCTTTCTGGACCTTGGGTTCTTCTTTTCTGTTTTACTGGTGTAAACTTTGGGTCAATATTCAGAGCGTGTACTGCAACTTCTGGAGATATTCCACACATATCAGCATGAGTCCAAGCGAAGACATCCAGATTTGCTTTCAGGAATGATATCAAGATATTCTGAATTGACACATTAAGTTGTGAACCCACATTCAACACCTTATTTGGGTCCTTCGGGTCAACAGGTACCGGTACCGTCGTTTCAACCGGCACTACTCTATTCTCCCCTGCACTGGCTTTTCTGGGATCCATCTCTTTCCGTGCCCCGCTATGCTCGCCAGTGCAGGGTCCGCCCCGTAATTGCTACAAGGCTGGCTCTTTGATGCGGACCGGAATGGCCGCATCCTTTCCCATTTCCCTCTTTCTTGACTCTCGCAATTCTGTCAAATAGCACTCTCGCGCAGCATTTTGATCCCCTTTTATAACTCCTACTCCATTGTCTGTAGGGAATTTAATAGTGAGGCACCACGGGACTAGAATAGCTTTGAATGCTGCGAGCGTTGGACGGCCAAGGAAAGCATTATAAGCAGAAAATTCATCGACAATCACAAATGTTTGCTTGCGGACCACTTTCCTTTCTCCTTCCCCAAGTTCTACTAGCAGATCGATGGTTGCTATTGGTTGCTTTGGCTCCCCGGTGAAGCCAGCGATCTTCTGCGATGAGGCTTGTACATCGGCCATAGGGATTTTCATTTGGTCGAATGTCTTCTTGAAGAGGATATTACATGATGCTCCGCAGTCAATGAGAACTCTTCTGACAATGGCCGGTCCAATACCAGCAGAGATGACCAAGGGATCTAGGGTAGGAGCTTCGATACCTGAGGAATCTCTGGCTCTGAAAATAATATCATCACTGAAAGTTTTCTGTTGTTTCAGGGGCGTAGTGTCTTCTAAAACAAAGACGTCTTCTTCGGCTGGAACATATTTCAAAGCTCTGGCATATCTCTCCATCTCTCCCCAGCTCTTGCCAGCTGGGTGAGGCCCTCCTGTAATGACATTGATAATGGGCCTTCCAGATTCATGCCCCGTAGCTTTCTCACCTATCCTAGGCTGATGAACAGGAGCCTGTTGCCCCTGACTTGACGATGCAGGATTGTTGCTATTCTTTTTCACAAATTGCTGCAGCTTGTTTTCCCTTAGCAATTCTTCAATCAGATTTTTCAACTGGCGGCATTCATCAGTCTCATGACCGGGTTGATTATGGAAGCGGCAGAACTTCCCACTTTGTATAGCCTTTTTTCCGGTCCTCAAAGGGATAGGTTTAGGGAGGTCAACAGAATCTTTAATGGCAAGGAAGATATGCTCCGGCGTGTCTGATAAAGGAGTATACTCTGATGGCTTGAAGGATCGGGGCTTCTTCAGATTACTCTGTTTCTTCCCATTGTTATTTTCCCTTTTTTGCCCTACAGATTCAATCTTGCGTGGTGCAACAGTGTTATCTTCAGCTTTTTCTGACACTGCCTTCACCGGTACAGGACGGCTTTCCAGGCGTATGAATTCGTCTGCCTTTTTGTAGAACTTTTCGAGGGAGGTTGGCTCCTTCATGTTTAGCCATTTCCCAAATTCGCTCGACTTATCAATAGCCCTCATCAGATAAGTCAATATCATTCGCGGTTCAGCATTGTCCACCTCTGCCAGCGCTATATTGAAGCGGTTCAAGAAAGATCTGATAGATTCACCAGGATTCTGTTCTATACTTGACAATGACATGATGTCCTTGGCCTTTGAAGCATATAGTCTGAACTGCTCCTTGAACTTTCGGGTCAAGTCTGAAAACTGATCAATAGATCGGACTGGCAACTTGGTGAACCACAGTAGAGCCACACCCTCAAGGTACACGGGGAAATATCGGCACTTTATCTCGTCAGAGGCTCTGGCACCTGTCATGTGCCAATCGTATTTATACAAGAATTCATTCGGATCACTTGTCCCTTTGTAAGCTGGGATAGTTGGAGGGACAAATTTCCTTGGAAATTCCGCCTTTAAGATTTTCTCAGTAAATGGAGTTTTACTTGGGGCGAAACCCCATTCTTTCTCATCTTCAACCCTTTGCATACTTTCTCTCATGATTTGCCGGACCATTCCAGAAAGATACTCCTCATCATGTCGAGCTCCAGATCCACCAACCTCAGGAAGCGTTTGCTCAAAGGGACTGGCAGCCCTTTCTGGAGCATTCCTTTCATTAGCATCACGAACGTTGCCAGCATAATTCCTTCCATTACCAGCCGGTTGATTGTTTGCCCCGAGCAAATCATTCAACTTATTCAGAATTAGAGCATTTTGGGCACTCTGAGCCTCTAATTGTGCATTCTGGGCGTTTATCTGCTGGTTCAGCCCTAATATTACAGCATCCAACTCCGCTTTCGTAACCCCAGCAGACAGAGTGGGTTGATTAGGTACGGGAGAAGCGGAGGTTCCCTCTTGGATATTCCCAGATCTGACAGATCTACTCTTCCTTCCAGGAGCCATTATCTCGGATAGACTTCTGGTTTTCAGGGAAATTCTCTCTACAAACCTCTGTGAAGCAATGATGATAACTTGCCTGAGTTCAATGTTCTCAGTGAAAGCACCAAAAATGTTAACGCTAAAATTTGAACGCAAACACCCCGGTGTATGAGTTGTAGTTGTGAAAGCACCACCCGACGACTCGGGAACAGATTACAAGCGGATAATAGTAGAAAAGCGGTAAACAACAACAATTTTATAGTGGTTCGGCTTTAGGGTATAGCCTACGTCCACTTTAAGTACTTTTATTAATAATCTCGTTACAAGCTGATACAATTCTTCCCAAATACAATACACTTTGAATTACAAGAGATTTAGAACAAGTAGCTTAAACTTCGATGAAGATGAGAGTTTTCGAATCCATGTTGGATGTATGTGATCTCTTCTTGAAGTTGTTTGTAGCGTTCTTAATATCTTGAGAGCTTCAAGTGTTGGATTGGATTAGTTTGGAATGCAGCAGAGTAACGGTGTTTGAAGGAAATCAGCCCCCCAAAGTCCTCTTCTAGTTGGAGCTAGGGTCGTATTTATAGGCAATTCTAGGCAGGAAACATTACCAAGTCCTAAGTCGTAACCGACCTAAGTTGAGTCGTGGACGACTTAAACTAAGTCGTGGGTCAGTTGTCACTTAAACGCTGGGTCCAGACTTCTTAAAGGCATCCTTGTTGAACCCTAGATATATCACAAGTCCTAAGCCGCAAATGAGTTAACCTGTCCTCTCATAAGTGATGCGGCATTGAACTGATTCTTGTGTACGACTTACCATAGTCTTAAGTCGTGTACGACTTACCATATGTCGTAGGTCGTGTCCGACCCAAACTGATCCTCGGCTTGTGGCTTAACTGGAGTTAACGAGTCATGGTGCAGTATTGAATTTGCCTCTGTGGCCTTAGGTCGTGAACGACCTAGTAAAGGTCGTAAGTCGGTCACGACTTAGGCGTAGTCGTCTTAACTCCTCGTCCCTCGAGTCGTTAAGTCATAGTTCCTTTAAGTTGTTGGACCGTTACTCCCTTGGGTCATTTAGGTTGTAATGACTTAAGTCGTAAACTTCCTTAAGTCGTGTCATCCTTAACTAGTAAGATTATGCCAACCTTAGGTCGTCAGGCCGTAATGTTCTTAGGTTGTGGAGGCCTTAAGTCGTAGACCTTATCTCGTAGACCCTTTAACCCGTGGGGGCCTTAAGTCGTAGACTCCTTAACTCGTAGATTCCTTAACCCGTGAAGGCCTTAAGTAGTAAACTTTAACTCGTAGAGAAAACTGGGTTAACAGCATATTACTAAATGGGTATAGGATGGAAGCTAATCTCCTAACGAGCACAATGGATTGAGATTCAAAAAATTTTGGTAAAGTATACAATTTTATTTTGATTTTTTAATGTTACAAACTTTCTATTTTTAAGCTTACCAGCTATATTTATAAAGAAAAGGAAGCATGGTCACCATACAAGGCTAAGGGCAGGTTGAAGGAGGTATGGCTTTGAATTGATTGGGTATGGGCTTGAATTGATGTGAATATATTATTTTATTTGATAATATCTAGCACTGTTCATGGCCGAAAATTTCTAACTTCTATCGACACTTGCCAGCTGGCATTCCATACTTAATACCCTTATTTCGTATTCAATCGAACTAGTTTCAAGACCTAATTCTAAAGTATACAGAAGTTAGCATTTTAAATAAAATTATATTCAAAATTAAATGGAACTCATTTCGAGCTCGCGTGACTCGACAGCATACAACATCTTATTGTTCTAGATCTAATGGCACAAATTTTGTTATAATCAGAGACAATTTCTAGGGATGAAAATTTAACATACTTAAATATAGTTTTTATATTTTTAATTCAATAATCAATATTTATCAAACCTATTTATTATTGTAAATAAACTTACAAATTGAATTTACCAATATTATTTATTAATAAAAGGATTTAAATAAAATTATTAAATTCCAAAAATCCTATAAGTCAAATATTTAAAATTAATCAAACATTTAAAATTAATCAAACATTTAAAATTAAATGATCAAAATTCTAGGTTGTTACACTTCATCACTCGAATAGAATACGAATCTTAAAGTGGGTGCTTATATCTTGAACAGATCCCGAAACTACACATGGATTTCCAAATCTCAACAGATTTCATAATTATACATGAATTCCCATATCTTGAATAGATCACGAACAATTACATGTGTTTGAGCATCTTAAACAGATCTCGAATCTCCACATAGATTCTTGCATCTCAAACAGTTCCACTTCCAAGAGATAGACCATGTATCTCAGACTTGATGTCATTTTCTGTAAGTAAAACGCTTACCGATCCCGGTCTCTCCATGACTGAATCGACGAATTTGGTTATTCAATGATAATGAAAGCGATCGCATATGGAAACCAAGTCTCATATACTTATCACATTTTCGATATTTTCCTCTGACGCTATCCCTTGATCAAGAGTGATGTCGGTTAGTTAGAGCTCTATTGCACATATCCCCACATGAACATTAGTCTTAATTTCAACTGATAGACAATCGTACTTCGTTGGCTTTTAGTACTAAGTATAAGACCAAAAGCTTTCCATAAACTAGTAAACATATAAAGCATGTTCAAGTCATATAAAGCACGATTAAGTTACATAAGCGATTTCTAATTCCTTTTTTATTTAATTAATCTTTTATTAAATTAAACCATTTTTATTAGTAAAATTTCTTTTATCTAATAAAACAATATTTATCAATTCCTACTATTCATTTGTAATCTTTTCGATACTTCAAAAAGTATTCATATACTTATCTCAAATGGTATAAGTATATTCACAAATCATTAAAAAGATTTCTTGTAAACCTTTATTTTTCCTATCTTCTTCAAAATGATTCCTTACTTATAATTTCCTTCAAAATATCCCTTTTAAGGATTTAAGTACATTCACAAATCCATTCAAATGGTTTAAGACTAATGTTACTTAAATAGTGTCACTACAACCAAAACCATTTCACTTATGTTTATATTTAAAACATTCTTTTAAAGATCTATTTACATTTATAATTATAATAAAAATGGGTTAAAGATGATTGTTATTAGTACATTTTCAACACGAACCCAAGATCATTTCACTTATGTTTATCTTTAAAACAATCATTTAAAGATCTTTTTATATCTATAAGTACAATCAAAAAGGGAAAAAGATTAATGTTATTAATACATTATCAATATAAAACCAAAACAATTTTATACTTACGTTATCTTTAAAACAATCTTTTAAAGATCTATTTACATACATGATTATAATCAAAGAGGGTTGGTAAAGACCAGCCCTTTCGAACCCTGAATGTCGACAGCAATACATCCACAATATTCGTGTTCTGAGCAATGAAGTGCTAGAAGGACGAATTATTAGGGTGAAATGAAAATAAAAGGAAATAGAACAAGGAAGAAGAGAACACAATATTAGAATCTTCTAGTAGAACGACAATATATAATATGAAAGGAAAAATACAAAGGGGATACTCTGATACAAAAATTTCGGAGTTAAAAACCTAAGTACAACATCAACCTAGACAGTTATAACAACATGTCCTCACAAATGATGATCTGCATGGTATTGTAATGCAACGAAAATAAGAATACTATGGAATGTGAAACATCCAGCTTTTCTTCTCGAGCTTCAAAGGACATCAATCAAAAACCCGCCTTTCTCAAACTACTTTAAATAGCACCCAAGGAATTTAGGGGAATCAAAAACCAAGCATCATACATAAGTCAGGTATGAGAAACTCAAGAAATATGTGTACAACATATAATAGTATTTTTGAGATCGCATGGAATGCCATTACAATTATCCCTCAAAAATTCCATTATCTAATAGGTAAATATGGGGAAATAATAGATAATATTTGGGGTGTAGAATATAAATATTATAACATGATTAGAATGGTTACATTGGTTACATTCGACAACATATTAGGAGTACAATCAAAATCGATAAGGAACGCTCGCATAGTGGATTTTCCGCGAAGATCACTTCGGAGAAGCCGAATCCAAACTCCATGCACAAGGATCAGAAAATACATTTTGAGCGTCATATATCTCTAGATATGATATACCATAAGGTAAACTCAAGAGGCCTAGCATCCGAACATGAACATGAATAATGTGAACCAAATATCATCAACTTCTGCTGGCCAACAATCGATACGTATCTCTAGATATGGAGTTGATAACATCTTGGGTCGCTAACCCTAGGTCATGCATCCTACTTCGTCTTTGGCCATTCTTATGTTGGGGTTACATTTGGCATCTTTCATATGAGTCTTCATCACTCGAACAGAACACGAATCCGAAATTGAATCCTTACATCTCAAATTAATCTCGAAAAAACACATGGATTCCTATGTCTTAATAGACCTCGTAATCACACGTGGATTCCCACATCGTGAATAGATCTTGAACAACCACATGTGTTCAAGCATCTTAAAAAGATCTCAAATATCCACATACATTCCTGTATCTGGAACCAATCCACTTCCAAGAGATAGAACACATATCTTGTAATGATCTGCCATTTTGGATGGTTTAAATCAGACATGCCAACTCAAACCATTCAAAGGGTTAGATTGTTATGGGGTAAATAAGAAAATGTAGAGAAAGAAAGAAAAACAAACATAGAATCTCACAGCGGAATTCCAAAATATAATAATCAAATAAACAGTTCATGAAGCTGTTTTACAAATAACATTTGATTACACTTTACAGTACAGAATCAGCGTGCATACAGCAGTAATAAATAAATAATGTAACGGAACGACATGATGCAGCGGAAAATTAAAGCAAATAATATATAAATAGTAATAATACTAAATCTTCATCTTCGTCCTTCTGAAAGTAGTCTTCGACCAATTGAAAAGCCCAAACTGACCCAAGCGAATTTGAAAAGACAAAACACTCGAGTCAGAACTAAAAGATGTCATGTAAGTTAAATCAAAAGTGAATCGATATGAGTGTAACAACGTCAGAGATGTTTACGGAGTTTGACATCTCTTATCCAGTGTCTAACGTGAGTTCAATAACTTAAGAGATGTTTGGAATTACCACCTCCTAATGATCCGTTTAACTATCTACTATGTAGTAAAATACGATATTATAATATGTCTATAGTAAAGTAAGGCATTAAAATAGAATTAAGGCGTTACCCATGTCCCCCTTAACACATTTTTATATATTCCCATAGCCTATATAGTACCATAATTCCTCCATAAACTAAAGGGCTATCAGAAGGCACTCTTTAGGTATGGTACAAACAAAACTCATAGAATCCACGATAGGGCATGTGAGAACGACACTCGAGGCAATGCCGGGGTAGGATTCTACCAATTGCGGATTCGGACTGGTTGTAATGCATAGTAGTTACTATCGCCCACTTCAGAACACACTCCCATAACCAAAATCATTGGGTGGCTACGGAAATAATCACAAAGACATAATATGATATCGAAGAAATGAGTCTGATAGAAGGAATGACCCTACTTGGCCCGACGTGTCTCTTGTTTTAGTCACATCTAAGCCGACTCACGAGAGTTAGGGCTACGTAAATACCTCATACATAGTCGTTCGCCAACTCATCCAACTTCATTTCTGGAATCTCTACCACGTGTATAGTTGTTAAAGTGGTTTTCGATATTGATAGAAAGTATGACAATATCCGATCCCGGTCTCTTTAAAAACCAAATGCTTATTACACACCGGATGGTTCTTTTACTTTTCCAAAACCATTTCATATAGATATCAAAATATCATATTCATTTCAAATCATATCACTTTCAAAATCATAATTTCAAAATTGGTTAAACCCTCATTTCAAAATCATCATGTTTACTCGAAATATGTTATTTAAATCCCAACTTAGGTTATTACATCATTTAATCATATTTGCTTTTAAATCAAGGATTTAAATATAACCACTTCTACTTTACAATTTAGAATTTAGAAAATAGTATAGTTACAAATAGTTTAGTATAGTTTGAAAATATAATTTAAATGGTTTGAAATACTTTAAAATAATTTAAAAAATGGATTAAAATAGTTTAAATATATTTAAAATAGTTTTAGTAGAATTAAAATAGATTAAATGGATTTAAAATAGATTAATTAGAGTTAAAATAGATTAAATAAATTTAAAATAGATTAAAATGGGTTAACTAGCTTGAAATATGGTAAATAGATTAAATTGGATTAAACAGATTAAAATTGATTAAAATAAATTAAAATATTTTAAATCGATTAAATGGAATAAAATATTTTAACTTAGTTTAATAGCTTGAAAATCTTACTAATTAGAATTTAAAATAAATTCTTTAATAGTTTATAATAAACTTGAAATTAACATCAAATTTAACTATTTCTTCTATTTCAACAAATCTGGACATATCCAGATTTCAAATCAAAACCCAATTTCAAATCTTGAAGTATCGATTTATGCTATTCCAATTTCAATAGATTTCAAAGGTACAATTTCAAACGTCTTCAATTACTCAATTTCGATAAATTTTGTTAATACTTCAAATACAACTTTAGAATTCCAATTTGAACCCTCTAAGCAATTTACTTAATACAATTCCAAAATGTCAAATTTAAATCTTTTAAACAGTTCATTTAACAATTCAGTTTATATAAATCAAATTCTATTCCAAAATATCATTTAGCTGAATTCAAAATTTAAAGATTTAAAATCATTTGATTTAACAATCAAGTGTCTGTATATAATTCGCTACCTTATGGTCAAGTGATACAAATATTTATCATTTCAATCTGCAAATATTTTAATTTATGGGTATACACCATTTCAACTCGCAATCCCAAACAAATCAAAATCCATAAAATCGCTCGAGTCTATCATTTCAACCACTAACGATTTTCCCAAATCTATTGATCGTTCAGATATGTATCATTTCAACCCATATGGAACTTGTAGTGTTATAACAATATAAAAATATAACATCCAATCATCCAATATCAATAATCATCATCCAAATCAACCAATAATAATAACAATTTGCTAATTATCAATAACCGGTATTAACTGGTATTTTTAAATTCAATATTAAATTATATGACGATTAAATTTAAAAAAGTCATATTTAACTGGAATAACAATATAAATATATCAAACATCAACCAATCAATTTCTAATCACATCATAAATTTAATGTTACTAACATCAGACAATTTAGTAGTTGTGAGTGGGTTAAAAGATTCACCTTTGATATCAAATCGATAAGAAATCCAAAATAAGGCCCAAATTTCAACAGTCTTAGAATTCGTCCAAACCACTTCCATAATGTCCGAAATTTCAATATGATCCCAGTGAAAAAACCATGCCTAAGTCCGAGTTCTTATGAAAAAGATATGATGATTAGAACGTTTGGAAAAAAATTAAAAGTTAAATTAAAATAAAATAAAATACCCTTTCACTTACACGTCAGCCTTCGATTGAAACCTTGACCATCTCATCTACGAAAAAACACGCCCGTATCCCTGATCGAATGCACGGAGTTGACCTCCAATTTGACCATCGTTGCTCGCCACTGTGGGCCTCCATCAACTACGTCGCCACCACCACCACGAACTGCAACTCCAGCCGCACCTCTCCATACCCTCGCACGACCTTCCCTTTACCCAAATCAAGCCCGAAAAGACACCATTGCCGCCCATTTCCAAAACCCTAGTGCAATTTTCATGGCAAATCCAACCATCAATCCGCTAAGCCAACCACATAGATGCGCTCCACTTGCCACTCTCCACAGCCCGATACCCTTGATTCGACGATCGGTAGAAGTTGATCAAAGCATGATGAACGGCCTGGAATTGATCACCCATCTCTAGCCAAACCATAGTCCGAATTGAAAAACAAATCAATGCAGTAGAATGTGTTCTTTGAGAGCTTTCCAACGATATATAATATGATATAGTTTGAGGTGTTTAAATTTTCGATTTGATTTTGATTTGCAATTGAATTTGGAATTTACGGTTTCTGCCATAGGGAGGGAAGAAAGAAGCTGATGACAATGTACGTATAGTAATGAGGAATAAAAGGCTGCTAGGGTTAGACCAGAACTATTTATATAAACCAAGTCCGATAAGAAAATAAACACATACTGAATCGATACGGACGACAATAATGACCCGAAAAGCCCGTTTGGCCTCCGAAATAAAAGTAGGTCATCCCATATATCAAAATAGATGTTTTGGATATTTTTAAACTCAATGGAATAGGTTGAAAGGCCTAATTCCATCGTATGAAGAAGTTAGCTTTAAAATCAGCTTATTCCAAATTGATTTCAATTGAATTTAATTAAATTGATTTCTACGCGTTTCGGGCCCGTACGATCAAACGACAAGTCTGATCGCTACGAAACTTGAAATCCTATAATAATTTATTGTTACGGATTCGATGAAACTAGTTACGTCAAAATCTGAGACAGTGGCCAAAATGGCTATTTTCACATTAATTATATAAGTTATTATTAAATTAATTAAATCACATTTTCAACTCAAATTTAATAACTAACAAATTTTGTCATTTTTGATTACTTAGACATTTACAATAATTTAAAACAAATTTACATGTCAATTCAATATTAATTATTTTACTAGTTATAGTGTTTTAATTTCAATTGAAATAAATACAGTAATTATTACTTTAAATTCGAATAAATCCATTCATTCGCCTTTTCATCTTGTAATTAAATAATTATCATCTCATGGCTAAAATTAACATTTATTTATATCTTATTACACTAATATTTTACAATTATGAACTTAATTCACATTAACTACACTAATTAAGTGAATTAATTACAATTGATTTCCAATTTATTATCAATGAATTAAATAGTGAATTTATAATTAAACCATTATTTTAACTTACCAATTCAAACACATTTCTATGTTTATTGTTAACAAATAAAACAAATAAATTCACATACGGATTAATTATTCTATTTTAATCAATTTTAATTTATTACGTGAATTCCACCATTTTATACAATACTTGGTTTATTTACTTATTTACACTTTATAACCAATCATAAATTTTAATCATTGCAATTTATTGGAATTACCTTTAAAGTAGTTAGAAATTACATTGAATTGATACTATTACATTTCATTCTAGTCATTACTACATTAAAATTACGTTATTAAACTTAATTCTAGTTAGTTTTATCATTCCTACATCATACATTCTATTTCCTTCCAACCTTAAGTTACAAAATCTTCTTAAATTCAATATTCTAATTATCGAAAACTATGAGTTGTTACTCTCTCCCCCACTCAAAACTTTTCGTCCTCAAAAAGGAAAAAAAGAGATTAAGGAATTAATATATCTTATTTAAAATATTACATTTATAATAATTAATTTACGTAATTAATTAATTTAAATAAAATATCAATTTATAAACATTTAAACCCTTTTATATTCAAGTTAACGAAAGTTAAAAAAACATTTCACAAAAAATTTCTGTCCAAAATTCGCATAAAATTTCGCCAGAATCTCCTTTGTACGGATAGGTCTCAGAGAAATAATAATATCAATAATAACAATATATCATATATTTTAAATTAAAATATCCGAAACCATGGAAAAATAATATAATACTTATATAACTCATATAGGATCGTCGCCACTATCCTACTTCATTCTGGAATCTCCACCGCGTACATAGTTGCCAAAGTGGTTTTCACACCTCCTAAGAATCCGTTAAACTATCTACTATGTTGTACTATAAGCTATTATAATAATGTCTATAGTAAAGTAAACTATTAAAATAGTGTTAAGGCGTTACCCATATCCCCCTTAACACATTTTATATATTCCCATTGTCTATACAATGCCGTAATCCCGCCCGTACTGGACATCGTCAGAGGGCACTCCATGGCTATATTACAAAAAAACTCATAGAAAGCGTGCTAGGGTAGGTGGCATGGAACAACTAGGCAATGCCAGGGTGGATATACCAATTACACTTTCGGACTGGTAGTAACGCATAGCCGTTACACCGCCCACCTTGGAACACACTCTCGAGTAAAAATCGAAGGGTGGCCACTAGATAAATTTAAAGTAAGAATGTAGCGTTGATGGAGTATGCCCGATCGGAGGAATGACCTCACTTGGCCCGTCAATTGCTTCGGTTTTAGCCACCTTATGCCAAATCATGGGAGTCGGGTCCACGTACATACCTCATATAGGATCGTCACCACCATCCTACTTCATTCTCGAATCTCCACCATGTATGCGTTGTCAAAGTGGCTTTCGGTATTGGCAGAGAGTATGACAATATCCAATCCCGGTCCCTTTAACAACCAATCGCTTATTACACACCGGATGGTTCTTTTATATTTCAAAAGTCAATTCACAATTTGTATCAAAATATCATCTTCTCAAATTCATAATACCTTCGAAATCATATTCACTTTGAAATCATATTCACTTTCAAATCATAATATCTTACAAAACTATATTTTCAAAATAGGTTAAATCCTTACTTCAAAATCATCATTTTCAATTTATTATACATTTAAATCCCAACTTAGGTCATTTCATCATTTCATCATATTTGCTTTTAATCCAATTAGTTTTGAATATAAACACTTCCCTTTTACATAGTCTGAAAATTTAGAAAATAATTTAAATGGTTATAAATATTTAAAATAATTATAAATAGTTTGAATAAATTTTCAATAGTCAAAATACTCTAAAATAGTAATATAGATTTAAAATAGTTAAACAGATTTAAAATAGATTAAATAAAATTAAATAGATTAAATAGCTTAAAAATAGATTAATTAGATGGTTTAATTATTTTTAAAATAAATTAAATGGTTTAAAAATAGGTTAAATTGATTTAATATAGTTAATATTGGTTAAAATAGTTTATAAATATGAAAATCTTAAAATTTAGAATCTTAAAAATAATATAATTTAAAACAGTTTATATTTAAAAACATGAATTTGGAATTTATATCAATTTAAAACTATTTATTTCATTTCAACAAAATCAGACCATTTCCATTTAGTTTCTTAAAACAATTCCTTTTAAGCCAATTCACATTTCAACACAAAACTTGAGTTTCCAAAATACTTCAATTTATATAAATCAAATTTTTCTTCAAAATAACGTTTAATTCCATTCAAAAATTAAGGATTTTAAAATCATTTAATTTAACCAATCCAGTGTCCGTATATAATTCTCTACCCTAGGGTCAAGTGATATGGATATTTATCAATTAAATCTGCAATTTAAATTTTTATTGTTGTATATCATTTCAAACCGCAATCCCAAAATAATTAACAACCATAAATCGCTCGAGTCTATCATTTCAACCCATAATGATTTTTTCTTAATCTATAGATCATTCGGTTATGTATCATTTCAACCCATAGTGAACTTGCAGTTTATAACAATATAAAATACAATATCCATTCATCCAATATCAACAATCAACATCCATCACAATCAACATTCATCACAATTATCATCCAAATCAATCAATAAATATCAATATCCAACTAATAATCAATAAAATGTATTTAACTGGCAATTTATATTCAATAATAAATTAAATAACGATTTAATTCAAATAAATTCAAATTAAGTGAGATGATGATTCAAAATGTACCAAACAGTCATAAATAAATTCCTAATCACATCATAAATTTAATTTAACGAACATCAGAAATTTGAGAAGTTGTGAGTTAGTTAAAACACTCACCTTTGAATTTAAATTGAATTTAAACCCCAAATTCAGTCTCTTAATTCGTCCAAACCAGCGTTAAAATGTCTCAAATTTCGATATGATCCCGCAAAAAAAAACCGCAGGTAAATTGGACCTCCTATGTAAAAAGTTATATATGTTAGAACATCGAGTTTTTAAATTGAAAATAATAAACAAAATAAAATAAAAGAGGAAGCAATACCCACATGCCACGTGCTACAGAACCCTATGCCGAGTTCATCTCACATGCGCTAACGAGCAGTCGCCTGAAACCGATGCTTTGACCACAAACGCCTGCCTCTACACCGACCCCTGACACAATCAGACTTTGCCTTCGCCCTTTCCACCTCCGGCCGACCTCATCGGTCCTACCCACACCGTCCTCAGCCTCCACCTTGCGCAGCACCGTCGAACCAAAATCGACCACATACACTCAATTTCTGTCGAAAACGACCACCTTTTGACCGATGTAGCCATATGGATTGAAAGCCTTAGTCAGCCTCTACACAGCAGCACCCTCCGATCAAGCCATCGACGAAGATCCACCAATGGTCGAGAAGCCTTGCAATGAACGGTTGGAACTTAATCGTCCAATTCTGGCAACACAGAAACCGAGTTTGAAAAACGAACAGAAAAATTGACTTGCACTCGTCGAGAGCTTCAAATTGATATATAATTCGATATACATTGAGGAGTTTGATTTTTTTTTATTTGATCTGGATTTGCAATTGAGTTTGGAATTTTCTGGTTTGTCTTCCATTGGGAAGAGAGAAGCAAATGGAGATGTACGTACAGAAAAACGAGAATAATGAGTGGCTAGGGTTTATAACGAGGTATTTATAGGTAGATCAGAAATAGAATGAATGGATCCGATTGATTTACACGTTGAACGAAAAATGACCCGAAAAGCCCGTTCTGCCTCCGGAAAGCAAATGGGTCAACCCATATATCAAAATAGATGTTTTCAAATATTTTAAACTCAATGGAATAGATTCCAAGTCCTAATTCCATCGTATAAAGAAGTTATGCCAAAATCATCTTATTTCAAATTGATTTCAATTGATTTCAATTAAGTTGATTTCTAGGCGTTTCGAGCCCGTACGATCAAATGACAAGTCCGATCGCTACGAAATTTGAAATCCTACAATAATTCACCGTTGTGAATCCGATGAAACTGGTTTTGTCGAAATCCGAGTCAGTGGCCAAAAAGGCTATATTTCAGTTAATTAAATAAATTAATATTAAATTAATTAAATCAAATTTCAATTCAAATTTTATAATTCACAATTTCTATCACCTAAAATCACTTAGTGATTTATAACCCTCTAAACAAGGTCTCTATATCAATTCAATAATATTTATTTCAAAATTTATAGTGTTTGATTACAGCTGCTATAAATCTTATTAATTATAATTTAATTCCAATAAATTGTTTTTATTTGGTTTCAATCTTTATACTCAAATCAGTTGTTATTCTATAGACATGGTTTTACATTGTTTTATATTTCATTACATTAATATATTCCAATCCCATCTTTTATTTGTATTAATGACTATTTTCAAAATTTGTAATTTTGTCAATTACACACATTAATTAAGATTTTAAATCCAATTAATTATTCTATCTTAGTTCTATTTTTTTAGTACATCAATTGTTACTTTGTGAATAATTTTACATTTCTATTTATTTTATTACATTCCCACTTTCATTTATTGCATTAATTCTCATTAATATAACATTAAAATTCATTTAATTTTAATTTATTTCCCAGTTCAATTAAATAGACCAAATAAACAGGTAACTCACAACAATCGTTACTATAACTTTTAATCACACTTATGAATTCATTATTCACAATCAAATGTTACAATTCTTATATAACCCAATTTTTTTCAATGGTCATTTATTTCATGCTGTTTCATTTATTAATTTAATGTTTGCATTTGTTTTCTTATCAATTTATAACCTATAACAATTTACAATATTTCAATTAATTGTAATTTCATTCAAATTGTTAATTATTTGTTTTAATTACAATTGTTACATTTCATTTTAGCATTCATTTCATTACTAAATTACAAAGTTTTTATTTCTTTCCATACTAAATTACCAAAACTCATTAATTTAACAATTTAAATAGTCGAAAATTTACAGGTCGTTAAAATGACTCTTCTTAGAAAAGATGTTCCATTCGACTTTAACTCTGATTGTATCTCTTCTTTCGAAGGTCTCAAAGACGAACTCGTTTCTAATCCTGTAATTTGCTCACCGAATTGGGATCTTCCATTTGAAATAATGTTTGACGCTTTGAACTTCGCAATTGGTGCTGTCTTAGGACAACGCTTCAAGAAAATTCTTCACGTTATCTGCTACGCTAGTATAACTCTGAACGATGCTTAACTTAATTACACAACCACTGAAAAAGAGCTTCCAGCTCTCGAAAAATTTTGACAATATTTGATAGGCTCACACATCATTACACGGACCATTCCGCTCTTTAATATCTTTTTGCTAGAAAGGACGCTAAGTCTTGCTTAATTCGTTGGATCCATTTACTATAAGAATTTGATATTACAATCAAGGATAAAAAAGGATCTAATAATGTCAAAGCCGATCACTTGTCTCCTCTTCCCAATACGCCATTGACTTTATTGAAAACTTTCCTAGCGAATAACTTCTTTCTGTCTTTGTGGATCCGTGGTATGCCGACATAGTGAACTATTTAGTCACTAAAGAAATTCCCTCATTTTGGTCGAAACAAGATAAATGTAAATTTCTTTCCCAAGTCAAGTATTTCTATTGGGATGATCCGTACTTCTTTAAATACTATTCCGACCAAATCATTCGACGTTGCATCTTAGATTGCAAAATCAAGAGTGTTCTTCGTTTTGTCACTATCTTGCGTGCGATGGACATTTCG
Organism: Allium cepa; assembly: GCA_030765085.1. Lineage (NCBI taxonomy): Eukaryota > Viridiplantae > Streptophyta > Magnoliopsida > Asparagales > Amaryllidaceae > Allium > Allium cepa. The sequence continues at coordinate 745,983,629 of CM060931.1, read as the reverse complement.
GTCCTGGAAAAACTACTGGAAAGGTGCTTCAATGTGGTTTCTGTTGGCTTACGCTTTTCAAAGACTCATTCGAATTTTGCAAAACTTATGATCGTTTCCAAATGCTTGGAATAATTTCATGATGAAATATGATGCCTCTACACCCCATTCTTATAATCAAAATCTTTGATGTTTGTGGTATCGAAATTATGGGACCTTTTCCACAATTCTTTTGGAAATTTGTATACTCTTCTCACTATTTGTATGTCTAGAAATAGGTCGAAGCCGTTCCATGTAAAATCAATGACCATAGAATTGTTGTGAAATTCCTTAAAGAAAACATCATTTTGAGGTTAGGTTCACCTCGCACAATAATAAGTGGTAACAACACCCGTTTTTGCAATTATTCTTTTGAAAATTTAATGAAGAAATATGCAATAAGCCGCAAGTTATCCACTCCATATCACCCTCAAACTTGTGGCCAAGTTGAAGTTTAATATCGTCAAATAAAACAAATCTTGGAGAAAACAGTTAATAAAAATCGAAAAGATTGGTCTGAGAAATTGACAGACGCGCTTTGGGCTTACCGTACTGCTTTTAGAACTAACCTTGGGAAGTCCCTTTTTCATTTAGTTTATGAGAAATCCTTCCATTTACCAGTTGAATTGAACACAAAGTGTGGTGGGCAATAAAGAACTTAAACTTTGATCTCGAGAAAGCCGATGAAAAAGGAAAATTGCAAATCAACGAACTACAAGAAATTAAGAATGACGCTTATGAAAACAAGAAATTTTACAAAGAAAGAACAAAAAGTTTTTAATGATAAGTCAATTCTAAGAAAAAACTTTTCACCAAACCAGAAAGTATTTTCATATGACTCTAGACTTCATTTATTCCCTGTGAAACTAAAATCGAGATGAACCGGACCATTTGTTGTACGAACTGTTTTCCTATAGGGCGCCATACAAATACAAAACTCTAGGGATGGATCGATTTTCAAAGTCAATGGTCATCATTTGAAACCTCAAGAGGAGGAGCTCATGATTCTTCATGAGCCATGCTATGTCTAGCAAGAAATGTTAACCCTCATTTGTAAATATGTACAAATTTTTCCTCGTTACACTCATTATATCATGCATTGACTGTGGAGACACAGTCAAAATTAGGTGCGGGGGAGAGTCTCATCATCATTTTTGATTTTTCATCATGGTTTTTATTTTGCATTTTCTTTCCAAAACTTAAAGTTTCTAAAAAAATTCCAATTTTCTTTCTTTTTTTAGCATTTTGATTTATTTTTAAAGAAAATTTATAGGATAAGTATAAGTTTTTGGTCATTAGATTGAAATATTTGAAAATTTATTTGTCCTAACAAAAAAATAAAGTTTGATTACAAATAATGAGCGTTGAACTAGTATGAAGGAAGGTTTATAGGCGATAATTATGAAGTATATCCTAATTGAAATCTTTGTTTAATAAGTGGTTGATTTAAAGTAAAAGCGATAACATGTTATATCTTTTAAGTAATGCCAAGATGATATTGTAAAACTCTATCTTCATAAAAATACAATAAAAAAAGAAAAAGAAATATTTTTTTGTATATGTGTGTATATTTTATTAACACCTAGATTCATGTGTTCACATGCAAGTGCATACACTCACCATGCTCTGTACCCTTCACGTAAGCCCGAAAGGCAGTGCATGATCAGTATATCTGGCTTCAATTTATTTGAGTTAGGTGTATGTATATATAAATTATTTCATTAATAACGCTTATATTCGATAGGTGTACACACTTGTATGTGCACCCACCATGCTCTGTATTCCCCTCACATAAGCCCGAAAGGCAGTGCATGAGTCATATATCTGGCTTTAGTTTTCTGAGTTAGGCATATGTAAATATTGTTAGTATCAATAAAATTTTCAAATAAAGAGAGAGTAAGTAATTGAAATCCAAGCATTATTTTCACTTATGTGATTTGACTTGTTATTCAAAAGAAATGAAAGTACCACTTTGAAAAACTTTGATATTGAACTGAGGATCTGTTTCATAGTTGCAGTATGTTATCAACCAAAACAACTAGGCAAACTAGAGTCTAAATGTGATGAATACTTAATTTTTGTTTTAAGTTTGACGATAAAATGGACTTAAGTTTCTTGATAATGACCAGAACTTATATTTAACTTATTCACGTCAATTTGAAAGTAAATTCTTCATTCATAAATATTTTCAAAAACTAACATCCATCTCTTTGTAAATAAATCTTGGATTTGGGAATTTCTCATGTTGCATTTTGATTTTGTGGGTAGTATCCGTTGGAAACGCTCACGAGACAATACTCGTCCTATTAGTGACACCTATCGGTTCAACGACTTATTGCATACGCTCAATGCAATCGTGTTTCCTACGGAAATGGATTTATCTTAGTTTTTCTTTATTCAAGGATGAATAAAAAGATAAGTGTGAGGGTGTTTGATGTGCACGTAAATGTGAATTTTTTTACATCCATATTTAATCTATTTTTATTTAGAAAATGTCATATCTGGGCATTTTTACGTGTTAAAAATCAAATTTCAGATATGCTTTCAAGTCATTATTCATACATCAATGTAGGGGGAAAACAGTAATTTTGTGCATGAATTAATTTTGAAAGTATTTATTTACACATTTTCTTTTTAATTATACGAATTTTGGATGGAAATATGAAGACATTTTCAATGGAATATGCATGCGTAAGGATGGAAACAAAGGAATGAAGATGGAAATAATTCAATTCATGCATCATGGAGGACCCACCTACCCACTTACTTTAATATACAATTAGGAGCTAATGCACAAGTTAGTGGAGGTTAAAGTTACATGCATACTTGATTATGGATTAATTAGAGACTAATGATACGGTGCACACACTACCTACAGTGTATTTTGAAAAGCTCCCTGAAATATGGATTAGGGTTTTATGCATGTATAAATAGTCCACTTATGTTCGTGTAATGAATCTTTAATCACTTATATTAGGAATGTAAGTTGTAGCCTCAAAATTGTATGAAACAAAAATGGCTTCTTAAACCTTTATTTCTTTTACTTCTTCTTTGTTCTTATTTTATTTTCTTGCTCAAGTTTAATAACATGCTCTTCCATTTCATGTTAGTAGCTTAGTTTTACTTCATGAAAGTAGTTTAATTCTTTTTAATTCTAATTAGCTTTCATTTCGCTTGCTTTTAAATGTTGGAATTTACATGGGTTGATATGATAACACAAATGAGTAGCTAAACCCCTTCAATTTAGCGGTAATGAAGCTCTCTAAAATTATATAAATTCAACATAATTTGTGATTTATGGTCTCTTTCATGCTTCATGAAAAGTTAATGTTGATGTAAGTTTATAAAAATGAATTTGATAGCCTATGTTGTATTTGCAAATAGGCTATTCTTACTCAAATATAAACACAATTTATATCATCATTTTACTAATTGATTTTTGATTTTGAAATTAAAGTAGAATAAAAATTTGATGTTCTATGTTACTAAGTACAATAGTAAATAGATCATACTTAAAATAGCTTTTACGTTGACTTCATTATCATGAGAATTGGTAAATGGCTTTGCTTGTTGTATTACAGTTTGATGGTTTAAGTTATGTTAATTAATAACATAAACAAAACATACTTATGATAAATACATCGCCAGTTCCATTTAAGATCAAAATAGAGATAATATATTATTTTTGTGTTGATTTACATTTTTAGTTAATCCCAATCTCAAGTTTGGTTAAATTTGTTTGAGTAGAAATTTTACATCTATACAATTCCCTACTGATCGACCCCGTGCTCGCCATGTACTAGAATTATATGATGTGCGCTTACGGTAATTTTTAATTAAAATTTTTCGTCTATTTTCTATTCCGATAGAAAATTAGTTGTTAAACACTATTTTATTTCTTAATAAAATATTTTTTTGATAGGTCCATTTATATGCCAAGGCATAAAATTTTGCACATTTGTTGGAGTAAAAGAAAGCAACTGCAACATAAGATATTATTTAAAATGAAAAGTCAATTTTTTTTTAATGTTCAGATTTAAAGAGTGTGAATACGTTTAATTTGTAAATTCCCTGCACAAATATAGAAGATCCTCCTTAACTATTTGAAATTTTGTGCTTCATAAGTTAAATTTAGATGATAACTTCCATTTATGAGTATATGCAAAATATATGCTATATGTTGTATTTTTCAAAAAGGTATGTGTTTTGTGTCTGTTCGAAGGTTGATTCTAGTTTGCTATTTAGATTAAATAATGCTTAACCTTTTCTTTTGTTGTAATCAATAAAGGTATTACCGTAATCAACTAAGTACTATATAAATTAACGAGTTTATAGTAATAAACTAAGTTTAATAAAAAAATTAACTAAGTTTATAATAATAGTAACAATAACAATAAAATTAACTAAGTCAACCTAGTTTTATAATTAATAATAATAATAATAAAACCAAGTTTATAATAATTAACTAAGTTTATAATAATAATAAACTAAGTTTGATAAATAATTGACGAGATTTAAAATAATAATAGTAGTAATAATAAACTATAATTTGATAAAAATTAACTAAGTTTATAATAATAATAAATTAACTAAGTCAACTATGTTATATAATTAATAATAATAAGAACAACAACAGCTAAGTATATAAAACTAACTAAGTTTATATTAATAATAATAAATTAACTAAGTTTACAATAATAATAACAAAGTAACTAATTTTATTAAAAATTTATAAGTTTGAGATAATTTATAAAATTAAATAAGTTAATAAAGTTTAAGTTTGAGATGGTTTATAAGTTTAAGTTAATTAAAATCTAACTTATGACATTTTTGGTTTTAGCAATTTAGATAATTTATAAGTTAAATAATAATAATATTAATAAATAATAATTTAAGTAAATTAACTTATTTTTATAAAAAATAAATATGTTTATAATAATTAGCTAAGTATTATAAAAAGTAACGAGCTTATAACAACAACAATAATAATAAACTAAGTTTGATAAGATTAATTAAGTTTAATAGTAAGTTAATCGAGTTTTATAAAAATTAAAAATATTTTTATAAAAATTAACCAATTTTTTTAAAATACCTAAGTTTCGTATAATTTAACTTAGTTTTATAAAATTAAATATATTTGTAAAAATTAATTAAGTTTTTAAAAATTAAATAAGTTTGTGATAAAAATTATCCAAGTTTTATAAAAATGTAACTAAATTAATTAAGTTTTATAAAAATTATTTAAATTTAATAAAAGTTTGACTAAGTATGTTTGATATACTTTAAATATGTAAAACAGTTTCATAATCATTTATCGATTGTTAAATTTGTCTACCAATGATTAGGTTTTTATGAGTAAAGACCAGTTGTAGTAACGGATTATGGGTAATCAAGTAATAAACATGGCTTCAGTTGTCCTGCATATTATAACATTTTGTTAGTACTTGTTGTGTTAACTTTTTTATGAATGATTATGGATTTTACATGAATTTGCTCATTTTATCGAAAAACTATTATCAGAATGGTTATGAATATCATAATTGATTATGTGATTAACGTGTTTTTTAATTGTTTGAATATGATGATTATGTGATTGAATAACTAATAGTTGGTTTGAACATGATGGTTATGTGACTGATTTCTAGTTTTAATAAGATTATCATGCAGGTGAATGTTGGAAATAATACAAACCATTAACAGAAAACGGTAGCGTGTAAAGTATGCTGCAAAATAGTTAATAACTTTTAGTAGCATTTTAAAATGCATGTAAATGTAAATAACTACGATACGACTTTCACATCGTTGAGAAAAGGCTATCAAAACTGTTAGTAGGGTTTTGGTAAATGCTATGATACTACATGCTTCTAAAAGTCTGAAACTTTCTGTAGCTTTTCTAAAACCCTACAATAATCAGGTTTGGGTAGCGTTTTCTACAATGCTAAAAAAAGTTTCTAACTTTTAGTAGCACGTTTTATCGCAGCATTTACAAAAACGCTAGTAAAAGTTTTGGTAGGGTTTTTTCATCACCACGAAAGGCTATTCTAGTGGAGTGATTCTTTGGAGCTTAGTGAGGAGTTGGATGATTTTCTACTGTACTTATTTTCCACTGCATTGCTTGATTTGTATGTATCAGCATTTATGAGGACAGACTGTTATAACTGTCCAAGTTGATGACATGTTAGTTTACTCTGATTGATATATTTATATTAAAGTTTTCTTTTTGGTAAAGACATTATGAGATATTCTATATTATCATTTCACATTAGATATTCTAATATTATGTTCTTCTTTCTTGTTATGTTTTTTTCCTTTTCTTGTACCCTAAAATTCTGTCTTGCCGGCCCTTGGGTGCTCAGCACGTGAGTACCGTGGATGTATTAGTGTTGACACCAAGGGGTCGAAAAGGATAACTGTTACAAAAAGGTGTTTTCAAAACATTATTTAAATCTATTTTGTGTGTCTGCTTTTAAAATTTTCCCTGTAAGTTCATACTGCTACTAATTATAGATACAGTTACTCTCTAAACTTATTTTCAATTATGAAAATATTAAATCCTTAATAAATTTCAGTTACATGGTGAGACAACGAGTGCTTATTTAATTGAATTTATCACTCTTGGTTATTAATTTTTTTTTTCAATTATGAAGTTTATAAGGGTTTCTTTTAAAATAAACAAGTCGTTTCTATTGTTAAGTATGATATTAATATATATATATATTTTAAACCAAAAATGAGATATCCATGAAAATATGAATCTTTCTACGTCATATATAATAAATTTTTCGTTTTTCCCGCCCTTACTGGATGAGACTTCTACGTACGTTACTGTGTGTATAAAGATATTTGTTTATCTTTTTCAACATAGGACAACAAGAGAGTTTTCTCCACAAAATATCTTCAATAAAATGCATATTTCTGTTTCTATTTTAGAGTGAGAAATTTATTGAATTATTTATATTCTTCTAATATTGTACTCCCCTTTGATGTGAATAAATAATAAAGGTTGTTGGGTCCAAGGACGTAGGCATAAATGAACCTCGTTATATCAATGTTTTCTTTCCTTTCTGTCTTTTGTATGTAATTTTGTGTTCTTTGATTTCCTTTTTATTCTCTTTATCGGATTTGAATTGTTGAAGTTGTCCACAGACTAGATTATTGGGTGTTCTTTTCCACTGCTCAAAATTCTAATTTTGCATTTAGTTGGTATCAGAGCTTGTTGTTCTATTTGAATACTATTTTGGCTATGTCTAATTCTATAAAGAATAGTCGTAGTAAAAGCTCTACAAATTATGGAGTCATTAGATTTGATGGAAATGGAGATTTTGGCACATGGAAGATGAAGATGGAAGTGGTGTTGAAAAAGAAAGAATTTTTAAGATTGTCTCAGATCCAGGGAAAGGGAAAAATTGACGCCTAAAGAGATTGATGAATTGGAAGAGGGTGCTTTTACTTCGATCCAGCTTAGCTTTTCCGATGAAGTCCTTTGAGAGTTTTCTCATGTGAAAACTACTAAGGATTATGATATGCTCTTCACAGAAATTCCACGACAAGTTTCTCACCAACCGCATCATCCTACAAGAACATCTTTTCGTTCAAGATAAAGCTTGAAATCGATGTATTAGCTTACGTGAATGCCTTAAACACGCTTGCTATGAATCGTTGAGCAGCTGAAGTAAAAATCAAGGACGAAGCACAAGCTGTCTTTCTTTTATGTTCTTTTTCTACCGAGTATAACACTTTTATTATGTATATGATCTATGGTTCTCTTCTATTTGCTTAGAGGATATGAAGACAAATTTACATAATGAGATGTTAAAGGGAAAATTATCAAACATGAATAAGAAGAATGATTTTGAAGGCTTTATTGCGCAGAGGATAAGAAGTAAGAGTATACCCAAATATTGTGGAGATAAAGGCAAGTCAAGGTCTAAGTCAAGGGGAGCTTTGAAAGGAGTTTGTCATTAATGTAGAGGACATTATATTGCAAGTTTCCCCAAGTTAGGGAACAAAAACAAAACTATTGCCCAAAAGGTTTCAGCTTCTACAACGAAGACATCATATTCAGATAGTGATCCTTAGGCTTTTATAGCTTCCACATCTTCTATGAAGATTCCTATTTGGATTATTAACTCTGGAGCATCTTATCATATGACACATAATAGGCACTTTTTTTTCACTTATCTTCAAGTTGATGGATGAGCGGTTCTCATGGTAAATAATGCCACTTGCCGCACGATTGGTATTGGAACGGTGAAGGTTAGGATGTTTGATGGTGTTGTTCGTTCTTTGTATGATGTCGGGCATGTGCTTGATTTGAGGTGTAGTTTATTTCTGTTATGGCATTGTGCAATCTTGGCTTGAAGTGTGTAATATAAAATGATTTATTAAAAATTGGATATGTCCCATTGATAGGGATGAAAAGGGTAAAAGCTAGAAATGTATATTTGCCGAAGGGTACAACTGTTGTTGCGGTGTATTCTTCGGCCGTTGATTCTGATTCTACCAGATTATGGCATTTTCATGAGAGACACATTGGAGAGCAAAATTTGAAGGTGTTGGGAAAGCGATGTTTAATTGACGGAATTCATCATTCAAAATCGGGTTTTTGTGAGGGGTGTGTACTTGGAAAGCAGATGAAGGTTTCTTTCAACATTCCAAAGCATAAGTCCAAAGATGTTTGGAGAATGATCACACTGATGTTTGGGGCCCCGCACCATGCCTTTATATTGGCTAGGTGTTTTGTTTCATTTATTAATGATTTTCTAGAAAGATATAAGTTTACTTTAAAGTCCAAGGATAGAACTTTTGGTAAGTTTCACATTTGGAAATCTCTTGTTGAGATGCAATTGGAAAGAAAGTGAAGGTTCTTCGGTCAGATAATGGTAGCGAATTCATTTTTAAAAAATTCATCAAATTTTATGAGTTCAAGGGAATAAAAAGGCACTACACCACACCAGGCAACTCCTAGTCAAATGGGTTGCAAAGGGAATGAATTAGATATTGTTAAAAAGATCTCGTTACTTATGTCTGACTGCTGAATTAAAGAAGATATTTTAAGCAGAAACGTTATCGATGGCAGTTTTCTTCATCAACCGTACACCTTCTACTACCACAGATATGAGTATTCCTAAAGAAGTATGGAAGGAAGAGCATGTTTCATATTCTATTTCAAAGTGTTTGGTTTTCCAGCTTATGTGCATGAGAGCAAAAGGAAGTTGGATCTATGATCGTGCAAATGTAATTTTCTTGGCTATAAGAGAGGAATTAAGAGTTATAAGTTGTGGTGTCCTACTACCCAAAAGACTGTTACTAGTAAGCATGTTATTTTTGTTGAAAATGCTATGATGAAAGTGGAGGCTTTTTCTTCAGTTAATGATGATGTTGAGGGGACAAATTTAGAGTACCAAACGATAAGTAGATCATCAAACTTCCATATAAGTAAAGTGGTATTTATGATGATATGGTTGGTGACGAGAGGACAAAGGATCATTCCCAAAGTGGAGCTCAAATTCAAACTTGACCGGTCAGAGAAAAGAAAAGTCCTAGACGGCTTTATGATTTTGTGGGATTGAGCATTGAAGACATTGACTTTGATGACATGGCAGCCTACGCATTAGGCATACTTCATGATGAGCCCAGAGACTATATAGATGTCATTAGTTTGGTTGATAGTTCCAGCTGGTTAGTAGCTATGGAGGAAGAAATCGAGCCTTTGCCAAAAAATCACACTTGGAATTTAGTGCCACTTCCTTCTGAAATGAGAGAAATTGGGTGTAAGTGGATCTGTAGGGTGAAAGATTGTGGTAATGGTGACTTGAGTTATAAATGAGATTAGTGGCGAAGGGATATATTTTGGAGTAAAGTTGTGGAGATCCATGATATTTTTGCTTCAGTTGTCAAACACACTTCCATTTGCACTCTTTTGGCATTGGTCGCTTACTTCAACATGGAGTTGAAATAATTAGATATCAAGACGGCACTCTTGCATGATGAGATTGAGGAGGACATTTACCTACAGCAGCCAGAGGGTTTCATTGAAAGTAGCAGTCTTAGTCATGTTTATAAGCTTAATAAATCTCTTTATGGTTTAAAACAGTCTCCTAAACACTGGTATAAGAAATTTGATATGTTTATAATCTTACATGGTTACACTAAATGCTTTAAGGGCCAATGCGTCTATTTTAAGAAGTATGATGAAGATATCATCTATTTACTACTTTACGTTAGTGATATGTTGATAGCTTCTAAGAGCATAACAAGAGTTTTAGAGTTAAAGATAGAGCTCAACAAGGAGTTTGATATTAAAGATTTGGGAAAGATACGGAGAATTTTAGAGATGGAAATTTAGAGGGATGGAAAGCAAAGAGTTTTGAGGCTCACTCAAACTTAGTATATCGAGAAAGTCCTATCTTGTAACGACTCGGATTTCGCCCGCTCGAAAATCGACATCCATACTTCAAATCGTATTCGAATGTCATAGATTCGACTGTTCAAATCCGTTTCGCCGGAGCTTATAACAACATTAAGTAAATAACATAGCGGAAAAAAAAAGAATAATACATTGATATACAGCTTTGATACAATATCTGACACAACAGATGATCCAATAGATATCAATATACATCAGAGATATGATACAATAAAATAGCAGCGGAAAAGAAAAATAGATAACATCTAGCAGCGAAACAAATAACTCTAAGATAGTCTTCAAAAGAGAACTCCAGAAACTGCAACTCCATTTCCAAGAATCAATCCAACAGTAGCTTGAACTCCCAATAACGATGCACCAAGATAACCAAGACTGGTGCGATCCAAAGACTGAACTAATCTCCAGATAATCTACTAAATCTAGCTATCTGAAAAAAAACCCAACTCTAGACTGCTCGTGTAGGAAATAATGAGCACCCAGAGTTTAGGAAAGAAAACAATAAACTCCGGATCAGTCGTGGGACTGGTGTGAGCAACAAAGACAGTTTATCTTTTAAAAACATTCAACATAAGATTTTCAAAGTCAATTCGCAATGCTTTTTAAAAATGAGACTACCATAAGGCCTCCCGCACACACACACAATGCAAACGCAGAATCGGAGGAGATTTCTCCTTATGATAGTCAAAGATGCTTGATACGCATTAAAAGAAACGTTTGATATTATTACTAGTGCATAGTGTAGGAAAAATTCATTTCGAAAGTAGAATATAAATCTTAGCCAACATACGACCATTATCGTATGCCTACTATAGCTGCCATCCAAACAGTGTTGCGACACCATAAGTGAATGATAGGTCCTACAACTAAAACCGTACAAGTCTCGTATTGTTTCTTTGGATTTCCAACGAATGATCAGGCCAAGGAACTTCCCATTGCCACATGAGAATGCCTCTGGATGGACATCCCCGAGAACCAAACCGGATCTCTACCAACACAAGGCCGGGTTACCCCTAACTGAGTAACAACTGACCGAATATGCCATCCCCCGGTCCTTTGGGACCTTTATCCGAGAGCTCTCTAATCAATTCACACAATCATAACAAAGTGTTTTCAACATGAGTAAGTATCTGGGCTCCATACCATGATACCACCCTTTTCCAGAAAGAAATGCACATATCCTAAAGGGCGCTACCCCTCATAACCTTGCTGCATCTTTCCTGTTTTGACCATTCCGGGGTGTGAGGCTCGACGGAGTCACGTCCACAAAAACATACTTTATACAAAAGCCATGCTTTGGGTCAACAAATGATCATAGAAATGATCACCAAGATAGACGATCAAACAAATGATCCTATCACAAATGATCAACACAATGATCATTTCACAGCAACACTCAGCATGTCACATTACCAAATTGGGAATATATCGCTGATAACCTTCAACTATATAACCTCTGAGCTCGTACGTCTCAGAGAAGGGTGTTAAGCTAAGAGAATGAATTCTCCGCCACCAACAGAAATATATTTAAAAGAAATCGGCTTTATATCTCAATTTGTAATGTCAGACATACAATCCATACAAGTCTGTTACGGGATCGAACAGAACCGAAGGCACTTACAAAGAAGTCCTTGTAATCCGGATATTCACAATCCCGATCGGATTTCCCATCACTTAGGGAGTTTCTATACCGGCGCGACTCGGTGCAGAAACAATCGTTAGGTCATCCTATCGCTTTCGCAAATACCCGGTCTTCACCACCGGTCTTCAAATGCTATCCATAACGACGTATCACATATTCGGAATGGGTTATACGACACAAAGGTCCTTTCCCGGTTAAACCGAATAGTGAGCACGATATTTCAAAAACAAATGGATAATGGGATTTCAATTAAGTCACAACTTATTACCCAAAACTTTTCTTCAAATGGCTTAACAAATTACCATTTTCAATCTTTAAACAAACAGATTCATTTTCACAACCTTTAACGGTTTAAACGATTTTCACATTTTAATCTTTTAAATAAAAGATTCATTCACAGATTTTCCAAATCAATTTTCATTTCAATTTGATTTAAACAAATCATCAATTTAAATCTGTTAAAAATAAACAGATTTAATTCATAGCTTTCAAAAAGAATTCATTCATAACTTAGGAAAATCATTTCTCTATTCAATCTTGAAATTCCCCTAATTAACTGAAATCTCAGTTCTTATCTAAAAGTGTTTATCATTTGAAAACAACAGTTTTCATTTTGGAAATTTGATTCATTTATACGAGTTGAAATCCTTGGGTTAAATTCAAATTCCCAAAACCATACCTTTAAAATGGTTTAAATTCATACAAGCATATTTATAATATCTTTAACCATAATTTCCAATCATTGAATTCAATTCCAAATATTGAATTCAAATTCAAATTTAATTATTTAAATTGGAGATTTTACCGAGTTATTCAAATTAAATTTCATCTATGAAATTCCATTTCAAAAGCTTTTCACTTTAAACCCAATCCATTTCCAAAACATTTGAATTCAAATATTTAAATTTAAAACTATTTCAAAAATCTGTGACTTAATCGATTTCCTCGTGAAATCCATATTTGTGTGTGTATGGTGTGGTCCAGGGGTTTAACACAATAGTGCAACATCATTCAATCACCACAGATTCAAATACAACAATATATTTAATAAGCGATATAAACTATAACGCTTATCGTCCATTCACAGATTCACAGATAATATACAGATGTTAATAAATATACACAGCTCAATCTACATAACAAAATATCACAAATCAGATAAGACAATCAATTCAAGGCATCACATATAATGCGATCATTCATAAGTAAGGTCAAGCATTTAATAATCATTTATAAACAGGATTAATAATTTATTTAATCTTAACTAATTCAATTTATTTCCAAGTAAATTAATTACTTATCAAATTCTGATTTATCAATTTACAAATCATTTGATATAAATTAATTTATCAATCACCTTAATTAATTAAATTATTCTTAATTAATCATATTTATTAATTAATCTTTAATTTATCTCCTTTTTGCTTAATTATCCTTAATTAATCATAATAAGTAATTATTCCTAATTACTTTATTAACTCTAACCATTAATTAATTTCTTTTTAACTTAGTAATTTATCCTTAAATCATTTTCATTTGATTAACCTTTAACTACATTAATTAATCTCAGATTAATTACCTTGATTGATTTATCACATTATTCATGAATTAATTATTGCTTAATCACTTGATTAATCAACTTTAATCATTAATTAATATTTAATTAAAAGATCCTTAGTTACCAATTAATTTATCTTTAACCCTTCACATGTCACTTTACTCTTTAATTACTTATTTAATTAATCTAGCTTTTTTTTATTAACTTAATAATTAATGAATTATAGATCATTAAATCTTCTTTACTTAAAGTAAACTTATTCATACTTATGATTTAATGATTAATTATAATGTGTTTGGAAACATTGATTTCAATTCTCAAATCAAATTCCGAATTAAATTTCAAGCTTTAAAATAAATACAAATTTATTTTTAATAAAGTTTTAAAATTCAAATTTGGTTTTAAATTTCAAAACAAAACAGGTTAAAACCTGAAACTAAGACCTACCCAAGTCTCACCAGCCCCTGCTTCGGGTTCAACTCACAAAGCCCCGAGTAAAACTTCGAGTCATCCCACACGAGAACAAGCCTGAACCCGAGTGCATTACCTTCTTCCCCAAACTCCTCACTGATACACGCTGATACGTGTGCATATGCACCAGCGTCCGCCACCTCTCCGACCATCACCGTTGCTACTGACAAGTCTTCGCCGACCACCTCAACCCAATCGACCACCCAGAGACCACATCGAACCCCAAAATCAAAAACGAGCATACAACCCAAACCTGGAACACGCGAGACCCATCACTTAGCAAACCTGTCAACATCAATTTCTCGGTGCTCCGACCACTATCACCTCTGAAACACCGGCCATCAACTCACCTACGCTCGCTCTACCTTCTCCCCAAAGTTCGCCAGACTCGATCGACTAGAGAAGGCGCACGATCCAAAACATTTTACATCTCTAAAACTAGGGTTCCAGACAAAAAATGTCAACCACCACCTCCACCGTGCTTCGATCGACTACCTGACATTTTTGCCAAAGTCTCTGGTCACTCCACTACCTCTAGGAAGAAACACGACATCTCCAACCCTCTAGATCAATCGAGACGACTTGAATTGCTCAAATCAGACAAACTCAAACTACTCTCTTATCTTTGATCTAAAAATCAAGATTTTTACTTTAAAAATCATGTTATAGAATGTGAATTCAAGTTACAAACCTGAACTTGTAAATTAGAAAATTTGAATTTTGACAAATTTATGTTTTACTCAGTATCTTGATTTTCCAGAAACATTAACTAGTTGTTTTATCTTAAATAAAATTTTAAATTAAAGCTTAAGGTAAAACAATCAACTTTTGTTTAAATTATGAGTCCAGATTTTCCTTGGATCAAGAGGAAATAATTTTGAAAGATAACCTGAGTTTGAAATCTTTTGGAACAGAGGTCTTCTTCAGGTCATACAAACATACACTCATCATACTTCAGTAGTTCAACAAGATAAATATCCAAATGTACTTCACACTACAAGATGGAACACAGAAATAATATGAACCAAAATTATACTTAAGGGTTTAAAGGTGAAGTTGCTCACTTTGGTTTTCAACAGAAAGGAAGAACAGAACCTTCTTTGTGTTAATAGAGGCTTTGAATTTGCTGATGAAAGCCTTTTACTTGATTCACTTCTCTGGTTTTATATTAATTTGTTAAATGTTTTAACTGGAATGCAAGCTTTGATGAACGAAATGGGCAGAGCTTGAAACTTGCAAACTAAGATGAAGAAGTGGGTATGTATAAAAGAAGTTTTACAGGCTATCTTTATTTTATTTATAAAGATAGTGTATGGGTGAATATGCTTGCTTGTACTTGCTTGTCTCGGCTATGATGATAGCAGTATGGTGAGCTGCAGCTTTGTCTTGACAAAATGCTTTGTTTATTTATATTTTTATTTCCAGGCTCTTGTATTGCTTTTGCTTTGTTATATTAACTTGTTTCATATTTTACATTGTATCTAGTTACTTTATTTTGTTTGATTTGTTTTATAAACTTGTACAGTTTGTTTGTTATTCTACTTGGTTTTGTTTACTTTGCTTTTTGTTTTGCCTGCATAACCTTTGAGTTTTCTTTTACAAGTGTTCATACTTGTCTTTGGTTTGTTCATGTTTATGTTGTATGTTTTACATTTTATTTTTTATGCTTGCTTTATGTTTTATGTTCTTTTAGCTAGCTTTGTTTATTCTTGCATTTTTTTATTTACTTCTATTTTTAGTTTATATAATTATCATAAATTTTACTTTAAAAATTATTGTTTTATATTTCTCTATATACACATATATTTTATACAACTCAAATTATCATCATTTATCATTTAATCAATTTATTTATTTTTCCAAAATCATTTATTTAAGAATTTATCTAAAATTCAACATATACATATATATATTCTCATATATACACATATATGCAAATTTTCAAATCAATTTGACTTAATATATTTTATATTTGAATCGAGGAAACTCGCTTCCATTTATATTTAATTTTATAATCTTTATTCAAAATTTCTTTTAATTATCAATTTAAATTAAATTAAAATCTAGGGTCGTTACATATCTAGATTTTGTGTGGAGAAAGCTAAACCGGTGGCTACTCCATTAGGCTTTCAGTTTAAACTATATGCCTCTCATTGGATGAAGATAAAAGGGATATGACTAATATTCCTTACCCCAGTGCAGTTGGAAGCCTTATGTATGTTGTGGTATGCACAATGCTTGATTTAGCACATGCAACTGGTGTTGTTAGCAAACACGGCTGGTGTTGTTAGCAGATACATGTCTAACCTAGGCAAGACTCATTAGCAAATAGTAAAGTGGATTCTAAGGTACTTGAGAGGCATTCCTAATATTGGCTTGTTGTTTGGAGTATTCAATAACGATAAAACTCTAAGGGGTTATTGTGATTATGCTGGGGATAGAGATGGTAGGAAATTTATTTTGGGCTATGCTTAGGCCTGATTTCTTGGAGATCCAAGCTACAATTGATTGTAGCTTTATCAACACAGAGACAGAGCTATTTTTATTATGAAAATGACCAAGAAAGGATTGCGTTTGTTACATATCTTGGAGGATTTATTAATGATGCTCAAGATGGTGGAGTTGTTTTCAGATACCTAGAGTGTCATTCATCTTGTTGAGAATCAAGCTTACAGCTTACAGACAAAGCACATTGATGTTAGAAGTTTATTTCTTATGCTTTAAGAAGGGAGAAGTAAGATAAAGCTATTAAAGATACACATAAAGAACAATCTAGTTGGTATGTTAACAAAATCGATTTCAAAGGACAGGTTTGAGCATTGCTCAAACTTGATTAGTGTGGTACGAGTAATCTAGCGCCATAAGGCACTGACCCAACAACCAGTTATGCTAATTGATAGATATGTTTTGTAACGATCCTGATTTTTGAGTAAAATTAAAATTAATAACTGATATAAATTTTTGAATTTAAATTGTAAATTAATTTAATTTTTCCAAGATTAAATAGGATATTTGTTTATTTGGACATTGATTTTAAAATTTAACTGTGGATATGAAACTCCATATTTAATATCTTATAAATAAACAAAATTTGGATTTGAAAAATCTATAATTTTATACTAGTAGAAATTTGTTTTTAATTTTGGAGACATATGTAATATTTATTTAGAGAGTTATATTTTGAATTAGATATAAATGATTTTCAAAAAAATTGTTTAAAACTAAATACCATTATATATGTGTTTATTTATTAAAAGCATAATTAGTTTAAAATCAATTCTTTCTTTAAATTGGTATAAGTAGAAATAATAAACAAAATGTATATATAAACCAAGAAATAAAAGTTCAAAATAACACATATATAGATAATTATTTATTTATAAAGTATAATAGTAACTTGAGTTTAAAATTTAAATAAAATGTGTACTTATGCATAAAAATATTTTTTCTTAAGTTCAAGTTTAAACAAGAATTGAATAAATAATTTATATACCTCCTTTTAGAATTTGTTTAAACTAAACTTTATCTATATATATATATATATATATATATATATATATATATAATTAACACAAGACTTTGATATGAATGTATATTTTGAAAGTATAAGTATAAAAGGGCCTAACCAATAATAGTATATACATGAAAATGTAAAATACAAACTTATGTACATATGGGACTTAAGTGAAATTTTAAATAAAAGGGTTTAAAAAAACAAAATTCATAAAATAATTTAAAAGAGGGACATAAACATAAATTTGATAATCTTTAACATTTTTAAAGCAAATTCAAACAAATGCAAAGTTTTAAATCAAACCTGGAATAGGCTTCAGTTTTCAAAAGAGAAAGCAGATCAGATAACAATATATTCAAGTTCAAAACTGGAGATCAATTCAACAAATTCAACTCGGTTCAAACCAGTAACTAAATGGTGAATAAACTCAACAAGGTAGCAGATTACAAATTAATTTTAGATCAAATTCAGATGAAAAAGCAAATCAAAAATGCAGATAAAAATCTTTGTTTCAGATTTCATTTCCAGGTTAAATCAACTTCTATGCTCTGTGCACTCAGGTGAGCAACTTACCTATATCCTTTAATAATATGATTAATGCTTAAAGTATCTTATGGAAATGTGTGGTAAATGTGTTTGCATGCCTGTATATATGTATGGATGACTGTTGTACAAAGATCAAGCAAAATTCTAAAATAAATCATCACTGCAACCTGAAATTAAGGCAAGCGACAAGTTTAAAATCAATTCCAGAATCTTTTCAACATCATTTCCAAGTTCTGTTGTCCTCTGTTCTTCTCTGTTCTTTCAGAAAATAGGTGAGCAAACTACCCTCCTTCTAATATATTGATTTTGTGTGATAAATTCAAAATGCTTGTGATTGAAATCTGGTTGTATGGATGTCATTGCATGCCTGTAAATATGCAAAGGATTAGTGTATATTTGATGTTGATACATGTATCTGCTCTGTTAGTAACAGATTAACAAAAAATCCAAGAAAATTTATATCTTGAAATCTAATAGGAATTAGGAAATAATCTTTAAAAGAAAAGTATTTGTATTGACTTGATTCAAATTTTAAAAATAGATTCGAGTTATAACATTTAGTAGATATTTAAAAGAATGATAAAACACAGTGAAACTCTTAAAAATCAGAAAAATCGATGTTTGGAGTTTTGTGAATAGATTCCAGAATTGAGTTTACATCAGGAAATGATGATTTTAGGAAATCATTACAAAAATTTTAAGCTTATATTCAATGAGAAATTTTGAGTTAACCAGAAATTGCTTTTTCGCCAATTGCCGTCGATCGGCAGAGGGAGGCGGTTCGAGATTTATGTTGAAGGTGGAGTGATGGGTATAGATCATTGGAAAAATGGCCTGCGATTTTCTCGTGAGTTGTGGTGGTTTGTATCCATTGATTTAGGGTTTAAAATGCTGATGGGTTTGAGGAGTTTGTCGATGAATTTTCGACATCGTCGTGGCATCGGGTGGTGCCGGACCTAAGGGAAAGGCATCAGGGATCTTTGGGGCATCTGTGATTGAGAGGGTGTGGACTCCGGTGTCGTCACGCGGCGGAGCGAGTTGGGTTTTGGTGATCGAGTGGGTTACAGGAATGAACAATTGGTCTCAAACTTGCTCGATTTTGTATTGATGAGCTTTTGAGTTTTCTGGGTCGTCGACTTGATTGTCGACGACATCGTCGACGAGATGATGGCTGCGGCGCCAATCGAAGATGGCCTGAATGTACGTGCACGTACACCTGTGTCACTGTGCATCAGTGATGATTTGTTTTTGGGAAGAAGGTTACGTCTCGGTGTTCGACTCAAACAATTGAAGGGAATGCTCGAAGTAATTGGGTTTGCCAATTTTTCTCGAAGCTGGGATCCGTGAATGTTCTATATAGCTCGGGTTTACTTTGAAGTAGAAGATTTGATAAACTTTGAATAAATGATTTTGTAGTTTATTGAAGTGAATAAGTTTTAAAAGGATATAAATCAAAATTTTAAATTAAACTTATTTACAGGGTTTTAAAATAAATATCCAAGATTTATTTGTAAAGGCTTAAGTGTTTTTAAAAACTTATTAATATGATGTGGTAATATTTTTAGAAAGATGATTAATTTAATTTCCAAAGCGTAATTTAATGATATAATCAAGAAATGATTCACCAAGGATTTCTTAAATAAAGGTCAAGTATTTAATTTAAATGATGATTAAGCGATTAAGAAAGATAAATGGCTTATCTTTGATTTTTTAAAGTTTTAAGTAACTAAAGTACAATGACTTAAGGTAGTTGATAAAGTATAATTAAGTAATTAAAGGACAATTACTCAAATGAATTAATTAAAGAATAATAAATTAAGTAAAGGATAATCATTTAATGATTAAAGGTTGTTTAATTAAAAATTAAAGTTTATTTAATTTATTATTAATGGTTAATTAATAAATGATTAAAGAAAAATTAATCAAACGATTTGTTACTAATTAATGATTAATTAACCAAAATTAATGAATTAATCAAAAGTGATTAATCTGATTTAAAATTAATCAGAAAATTAGTTGATCTTACTTACGGATGTTTGAATTCTATTGATTGTTGAATTGTTTGATATCCTTGATATGTTATGCTTTATGCTATGAGTTGTTTTGGTGCGATCTGTAATGCATGTAATTATCTGTGATGAATGTAATTTATTTATCTATGACAAATTTATATTATTTATCTATGAATCAGTGAATGAAGATAAGTGATATAAGATTATACCACTTATCGATGTTGATGTGATTGTATCTGTAATCACTGATGATGTTGCACTATTGTGTTAAACCCTAGGACCACACCTTACACACATATATATGGATTGCACGTAGAAATTGGTTAAGTCACATATTTTTTAAATAATTTTAAAATTGAATTTTTGAATCCAAATAGTTTTGGAAATGGGTTGGGATTAAAGTAAAAAGTTTTTGAAAAGGGATTTCAAAGATAAAATTTATTTTTTAATAACTTGATTAAGTCTTGAAGTTTAAATAATTTGATTCAAAACTTGAAATTGAATTCTATGTTTGGAAACTATGGATTAAAGATGTTATACAAGTTATATATGTGTTAAACCATTTTAATGTTATTAATTTGGAATTTGAATTTAACTCAAGGGCTTTAACTTGTGTAAATATAATTGGATTTTTCTGAAACGAAAACTATATGTTTTCAATTAATAAAAGCTTTTACAAAAGAGATGAACTTCCAATTGGTGTTAAATGGATTTCAAGTCCAAAATGAAAATGGTCTTCCAAGTTATGAATAAATCTTTGGAAACGGGTTTGAAAGCTATAAGTTAAATCCTTGTTTTAGAGATTGAATGAGTTAATCCAATTGAAATGGAAATTGTTTTGAAAATCTATGAATGGATCTTTGTGAAACTGGGTGAACTTTGTGAAATGAATCTTTTTGTTTAAAAACTTGAAATGGTAATTTGTTTAAACCATTTGAAGAAATGTTTTGGGTTCTTTAAAGTTGTGACTTAACTGAAACCCCATATCCATATATTTTTAAATATTGCGCTCATTATTCGGTTTAGCCGGGAGAGGACCTTGTGTCATATAACACATTTCGAATAATGGTACGACGTTATGGATTGCATTGAAGACCGGTGTTGAAGACCAGTTATTTGCAAGAACGATAGGATAACCTATCTATTGTCTCTGCACCGAGTAGCAACGGTATAGAGATTCCCTAAGTGATGAGAAGCCCGATCGGGATTGTGGATACTCGGATTGCAAGGGTTTCTTCAGAAGTTCCTTCGGTTCTGTTCGAACCCGGAACAAACTTGTATGGTTGTATGTCTGACATTACACTTTGAGATATTAAATTAATCTCTATCAAATACATTTCTGCTTGGTGGTGGAGAATTTATTCTCTTAGCTTAACACCCTTCTCTGAGACGTACGAGCTTAGAGGCTATGTAGTTTATAGTTATCAGTGATATACTCCCAATTTGGTAGTGTGGCATGCTGAGTGCTGCTGTGTATCATTTATTGATCGAAGCATGGCTTTTGTATAAAGCATAGCTTTATGGACGAGACTGCATCAGAACCTCACATCTCGGAAATGGTCGAAACAGGAAAGATGCAGCAAGGTTATGAGGGTCGCTCCCTTTAGGATGTGTCATTCCCTTCTGGAAAAGGGTGGTATCATGGTATGGAGCGCAGATACTCTCATGTGGTCACTACAGATCCATTACTTTGTGATTGCTTTGTGGTTGAGAGGCACCTCAGATAAAGGTCCCAAAGGACCGGGGGATGGCATGCTTGTGTAGTAGTTACCTAGCTATAGAGGTACCCGGCCTTGTGTTGGCAGAGAGCCGGGTAGGTTCTCGGGCTGTCCCTCCAGAGGCGTACCCATGGACAGTAGGAAGTTCCTTAGCCAGACCATTTGTTGGAAATCCAAACAAAACAATACGCTCCTGTATGGTTTTAGTTGTATAACCTGCCATGGGATGTGGTGGTAACCTGCTATTGAACATGGTAGCTATAGTAGGCATAAGTGTGAAATGCCTATGCTGGCTAGGATTAATATTATACTTTTGAAATGGTTTTCTACACTATGCACTAATAATAATATCAAAGAAATTTTCTCGTATCAAGCATATTTGACTATCATATGGATAAATCTCCTCCAATTCTGCGTTTGCATTGTGCGTGTGGCGGGAGGCCATATGGTAGTTTCATTTTCCAAAAAGCATTGCGGATTCAGTTTTAAATTCTTTGCTGTTTGTTTTAAAGATAAAAATTTTTGTTTGCTCATACCAGTCCCACGACTGACCTGGAGTTTATTGTTCCTTTCCTAAACTCTGGGTGCCCACAATTTTCCACACGGGCAGTCTAGAGTTGGGTTTTACAGTAGTCAGGTTTAGTAGATTATCTGAAGTGCTTCAGGCTTTGGATTAGGACTGCACTTGCTTATCTTTGTGCATTGTTATTGGGAGTTCGAGCTATTTCTGGATTGGTGCCTTGGAGATGGAGTTTACCGATACTGGAGTTCTCTCTTGAAGTCCATATTGGAGATATTGTTCCGCTGCTGGTGTTATCTTTTCTTTCCGCTGCTATGGTTTTGTATCATAGCTCTGATGTATATTGACATTCATTGTATCATCAATGTATTTGGATATTGTATCAATGTTGTATATTGATATATTATTTTTCTTCCGCTGTGTTGTACTTAATGTGTTATAAGCTCCGGTGAACCAGATTTGACGTTTGGATCTGTGGCATTTGAATACGAGTGTCGTATTCGGTGCCAATTTTCGAAGGTCAAGTCAGGGCCGCTACATATTTGAATCAAGGTGAAGTGTTAAATTTGGAAGATTCAAATATATTCAAAATATTAAAAGGGAGAAGATATTAATTGATTCATGCAATCAATTAAATATGAAAAAACAATCAGGAAAGATAATCAATTAATTTAAGAAGATCTGTTAACTGATTTAAGCAATCAATCAAATATGGATATATGTGGAAAACAAATATCATTGTGCATAATTTGTGTTGAAATCAAGTCAAGTAAATCTTGAAAGATTTCAACCTTATCTCTAAGGAAATCTTCATCCTAGCACACACACACACACACCACACACACACACACACACACGCACACATGAAGACATTTGTTCATCTTTTTCAACACAATATGACAAGAGAGTTCTCCACAAATTATCTTCAGTAAGATCCCTATTTCTATTTCTATTTTAGGGTGAGAATTTATTAAGCGGTTTATATTCTTCCATTATTGAAAATTTAAAACATATATAGCACTGATGATCTACATATATAAATTAGATGTATTAAAATGTTGGCGGTAGTATTGCAGTAATAATTGGAAATCCGCTGCTGATAATAACCACTTTAACAAATTCAAATTAATTCAACAAAGTCAACTATTGAATTCAAGATTTATTTCAAAATATATATATATATATATATACATGTATATATATACAGTGATTTAATTTAGTGAAACAACTTGAAAAGATATCTTAATCCATAAATTCAAATATAACTTATGTACATATGTTAATAATTTAAAATAGGATAAAATATAGAAGCCAAAAGTATATTTTATTTAACAAAACTACCATGTTTATTATGTACATAATACACTCCTCCTTTATATACAACATACATACATCCATACATACATACATACAACATACATACAGACACACATACTTTCTTATATATGTATATATACACACACTTATATATGTATGTCAAAATGGGAAAATCGATTTCGAAACAACTGGAAACAGTCATTACCGACTAAATAAATAATTACACAAAAAATAACATATTAATTACCAGATCTATATTTAGATCAAAATTAATAGAAATTATCAATGAAAATCATCAAAACCAATTTAAATGATAACATGACAGAATACTTTAAGATCTACACTTGTATATTTATAAAGGACATCAGATGCATATATAAACCCGCCAGAATGAATTAACTATTGGATCTATAATACTATGGAATATATAGATAAAAACTAACTAAACTTTACCTTGTTAACTTTATCTTTTGATTTTCACCTTAAATGAAGAAAGCTCCTACATTTGATTGAATCACCTCCAGAAATTGCAATAATTTGAAGCACCATATTTGTATTTGTTTTATTTTTCTTGACTTAATTTCATTTTGGAATTTTTTTCCATGGAAGCCATGATGATTTTGGCCTTTAAGGGAGAGGAGGAGGGCAAGAGGAGTGAAAGAAAATGAATTTGACAAGAAAAATGATAATTAAATGAATAAAAGAATATTTTGTTTTAAGAGAAAGTTAAAACCTTTCAGACCCCTCATTTAAAATCTTCCTTATTTAATTCATTATTAAATCGGATCAAATCCTCTCCCACGCTCTTTATATTTTCAGTAAAAAAAATGGAAATAAAGAAAAAAGGGCTAAAATTTATTTCATAAATGAGATTTAAGCGAGTAATCAAGAAGAGTAAAATGTGGAGATATATTGCATCCCTTTTGTTGCTCCTTTATGTTTTCAAATTACATCTGAAACCTCCCTCCCTCATTATGCATGGCCGACCATAAAAGGGTAACCTGTAAGCCATCGTAAACATGAAACACGAATTATGATTTCCAGCTTGCTTATCATCCATCAAACCACACATACACATTCATATCCCTATCCACATCATATACGAAATGACCGAGAATTTTAGTTATTTGAAATTGAATATTTAATTAATTTTAAATATTGTAAAGTTAATTTTATAGGTTAAATAACTTAAATTCCAAATATAGCGATTTATTGGATAAGTTTAATTGTTGAATTTAATAATCGAAATCCTTTAAACAATTGAATCTTGGATTTTTATTTGGATAAAAATAATTTAAATTTAGTCATTATTTAACGATAATGAAGATAATAAAAAAGAATTAAATTGGATTTAAAAGTGATTTAACTTATTTTGAAAATAACTCGTTCTAATTAACATATAAAAATAGCCATCCAGGAGACGGTCTCAGATTTTGACGAAACTAGTGTCATTGGGTCTGTAATAATAAATTATAATATGCCATTAAATTTCATAGCAATCAGACAAAACGTTTGGTCATACGGGATAGAAACGCTTTTAAATTAATATTGAAGATTTAATATAATAATTGGGTTCAAAAAGCTATCTTCTTCGTACGATCGAATTGGGGCTCGAGGCTAATTCCATTTAATCCAGAATAGGGGTATAACATTAGGAACGTTAGGCGACACACGTCCATTGGAGTCCGTAATTTATATGTATATATTTTGGATTTCTAAATAAAATATTCTATTCAAATTTGACCATGCAGTCACCATTCCATCACTATTAGCCAACCTACCTATCTATGATCGTACCCATTTCTTTCTTTTAAAAACGTGCCCCCCTCTCTTTATTTTCAAGAAGAGGAAGAAAAAAAATTTGAACTCAAAATTTAATTTCTCAAAATCTACTCAATTAAAAAATATGAAACAAGCTTTAAAAACCATAGTTTGGCGAGAGCCTCGATCCGAGATACTTATTTAGAGGTGCAATAGCATTTTTAGGTGATCGACTTTTAGGGTTAGCATCTTGGTTTAGATAATTCTTGAGTTTGGGCCAACGATTCAAGTAATGGAGTTGTTTTTTGACTTCATGGAGGTTAGCACGTTGAAGGCCATGTTTTAGAGGCGCACGGTGGAGACTTGGGTGGTCCAACGATCATGGGTCACGGCTCTAGACTGTGATGTATTGTGTGCGATCGAGCTTCAATCAATGGTATCAGGAAGGTCGAGATATTCGAGAGAAGCTTCAAGGTGAAGACAGTTTGCGAAACGGAGTGGCGTAGCTCCGTATCATTGTTGTCGTGCACGCATGAATGGCTGCGTTCACTGTGCACAATTGGGGACGGAAAAGAAGATAGGTATAAGGGAGGGACAGTTTTGTAATTATATATTTTAGTTGTTGATTATTAATTTAAAATTTGTCGATATCTTATAAAATTCGTAACTCCTTCACACGAGGTCCGATCAGGACGAAACTTTTTATGTTACGATCTTAACGATGAAAGCTTTGCAATGGAACAGGTTTGGAAAAATTTGGAGACTGTTAAAATTTAGGTTAAAATCAGACGTGGTCCAGTTTTAGTTCCAAACCGGAATGCCTCAACAAGAACTGGAATTTCGATGAGTTAATCTCATCTCTTTGGATATCTAGTATGGAGAATAGTTGATAAAATTATTAAACAATTGTTTGGATAAATTATTATATTTATTAGTTGGATTGAATGTTCTAGCCTATTGGAGCGGATGAGACCCTAATGCATTCCCGTGTAAAAGCGGATGACCCTTCGTATACGAATCTCACCTCGAAGCGGTTGATTTATACTTTTTGACTGTCTAACATTTATGATGCGGGGAAAAATGTTGGGGGGATCCAACGGGATTCCTCGCTATTATTGAATTATATTGTTTCAATAATATTTCCTTTATATGGATTATTGAACAAAAAATATTATTGTGGATGCTACGGTTATAACATCGTTACATGTTTGAAATTAACCCAGTAGTGATAGAGAATCAATATCGATATTAGTTAAGTGTCAGGCGGCTATTAGCCTCAAGTTAGTATTTTAAAAATATTATAAATTGCCGATTAAGTCGAAATTGGTTTCTGAGACAAAAAGGAATTTTAAATCCGAAATTGGATTTCAGAAATATTTGAAGGATTATCTAATTAAATATATTAATATTATTTTAAAGTTAGTTAATTATATTAATATTGTTTTTAAGTTATTTAAATAATATTAATTTAAGCCCATTTAATTATAATAATATTCTTTTAAAGTTATTTAATATATTAAAATTGTTTTAAAGTTATATAATCATATTAATGTTATTTCAATATTGTTAAAAGTTATTTGTTTTATAGTTAATATGTTTTAAGAAATTATAAAAAGGTTAATAAATTGAAAGTTTAATTATTTAAGAATAATTATGGTTTGAAACTTATAATAAAGGTTATTAATAAGGTTTTAAAATAAATTATTACTATTTATAAAACGGTAAGATTAATTTTTATTGTTATTTCTTAAAAATATTTTGGAATAACTAATTATTATTTTAGGATATTTGTAGTTAATGGTTTCCATTTATTTGTAATGTTCATTGTCAATAATTATCATATAGTGATGTTTTGAGGTAAATAATTAAAATTAATTATAAACGTTTCCGTGACTCGGAAATGGAGTCGGTAGACTTAGATTTTATAAAGGAGATATAACATGGTTCGAAGAATTTAGGGAGAGTTATTTGCAAGGTGAAAGAGTTTATGAATGGTTAGATATTTATAAACGAATTTTAAATGCAGGATTATAGATTTATAAAAGAAGGTTATAAATGGTATATAGGCTTATTAAGAGTTATAAATGATTTTGAAATGTACAAAAAGTTTGTAAGTGACTAATTTCTTGGTAAAGTAATTATTAATGTTGTCCAGAGATTTTATAAAATGGTTTATAAATGATCTTGGAGAATTGTAAGGGGAATTATAAACAATTTGTGTATCAAATTAAAAGGAAACTTTTCTAAGTTTTGTAGGTATACTCATGTCATTGGAATAAGTATATGGCTATTTCTAAATATTGAAATACAGGGATTTGTGAGCATACCGTTTAAAAGTGTTTATATACAAGTAATTTACAAAGTAATTAAATGTATAAAGACTTATTAAAGGGGGAGATTGATTATTTATATATTAAGCCAATGTTGATTTTGCAAATGAAATAAAATCCGGATTGAATGTTTATTATTCGATAGTTAAATAACTGACTATCAAAATTGGACCAAAACGTAACTTTGGAGATATCTAGGAGAAACTCGTGAGTTGTATGGCATAATCATCTTCGATGATGTTGTACTGTACGTATAAATCTTGTTTCGTTCTTCTAGGACGATGATAAGGAAATCCATCCACTAACAGTTAGGAGGTAATCTCTGATCTTATCTTTGTCTGTTTATTTCCTAGAGAACCGGAGTTGAGTTTATCGGAAATTATAGAACGTTGTTTCAAACAGACCAGGATCGGATAGGTTATCCGAAAACCACTTTGCTCCAAAGAATGCGTTCGAAATGAAGACATCGTGAACAGCATGGAATCGAAGAGAGAGATGTGAGGTGCTACAGCTCATCGCTATTGATCCTAAGGGTGATTCCAAAATGGATGTAGTATGAATAGTGCCTTCGGTTTCGTTCAGACCAAGAATAGACTTGTATCGATGAATGCTATCAGCACATTGTCACTGGAGGGAAATGAGCATTCTAAGTGTGAATTTCTTGAAAGGTAATCATAGCCTCAAGCCTCGTCAACCGAGAATGACTGAAAATCAAGGGAGATGTAGCGAGGCTAAGTGGATCGCTGTAACATGTCGATTTTTCGTTGCCGAAAAACCGAATAGTTAGTGTTTTTTAAAAAGAATTTAAGAAAAGAAAAAGAGAGAAAAAGGTAGAAGATAGAGGGAAAAGAAAATAAATTTTTTTAAAATAGAACGGAATAGAAAACAACAGAACAACATCAGAATCTCACAATTCGCAGTGGAACAACATATAATAATAAATGAATAATCTTTAAACAAAGAACTACATCAGTTATTACATTTTATACTTCACATTTCATTACATCATATCATCAGAGTATACAACATCAAACAAACAGCGGAAAAAGAAATACTATATAAACTAGTAATACGCCATGCCATCCAGCTTGCCTCCAGCAATTCCAGAATATCCAGAATATCCTGATAAACCTAACTCTTGACTGCCCATGTAGAAATTGGTGGGCACCCAGGGTTTAGGAAGGAAAACAATAAACTCCAAGTCCGTCATGTGACTGGTGTGAGAACTCAAAACGGTTTATTTATCTTTAAAATCAAAATAGAGGAATTTTTTTTTTTTTTTAAATTCAATGCGCAATGCTTTTAAAAATGAGACTACCATAAGGCCTCCCGCACACACACACATGCAAACGCAGAATCGGAGGAGATTTCTCCTTATGATAGTCAAAGATGCTTGATACGCATTAAAAAGAACATTTCATATTATTACTAGTGCATAGTGTAGGGGAAAAATTCATTTTGAAAGTAGAATATAAATCTTAGCCAACATACGACCATTATCGTATGCCTACTATAGCTACCATCCAAACAGTGTTGCGACACCATAAGTGAATGATAGGTTCTACAACTAATACCGTACAAGTTTCGTATTGTTTCTTTGGATTTCCAACAAATGGTCAGGCCAAGGAACTTCCCATTGCCACATGAGAATCCCTCTGGAAGGACATTCCCGAGAACCAAACCGGAACTCTGCCAACACAAGGCCGGGTTACCCCTAACTGGGTAACTACTGACACGAGCACGCCATTCCCCGATCGTAAACGACCTTTCTCACGGGATCCCGATAACCAACAACCACAAAGTAATAAATTCGCAGTAACCACATAGGTTAAATATCTGGGCTCCATACCATGATACCACCTCTATCCAGAAGGAAATGTACATACCCTAAAGGGAGCTACCCCTCATAACCTTGCCCATCTTTCCTGTTTTGACCATTTCCGGGGTGTGAGGCTCGACGAAGTCACATCCACAAAAACATACTTTATACAAAAGCCATGCTTTGGGTCAACAAATGATCATAGAAATGATCACCAGAATAGACGATCAAATAAATGATCCTATCACAAATAATCAACACAATGATCATTTACAGCAACACTCAGCATGTCACATTACCAAATTGGGAATATATCGCTGATAACTTCAACTATATAACCTATGAGCTCGTACGTCTCAGAGAAGGGTGTTAAGCTAAAAGAATAAATTCTTCGCCACCAACAGAAATATATTTGAAAGAAATCTGCTTTATATCTCAATTTGTAACGTCAGACATACAATCCATACAAGTCTGTTCCGGGCTCGAACAAAACCGAAGGCACTTACAAAGAAGTCCTTGCAATCCGGATATTCACAATCCTGATCGGATTTCCCATCACTTAGGGAGTCTCTATACCGCTGCAACTCAGTGCAGAGACAATCGACAGGTCATCCTATCGCTCTCGCAAATACCGGGTCTTCAACACCGATCTTCAATGCAATTATAACGACGTATCACATATTCAGAATGGGTTATACGACCCCATGGTCCTTTCCCGGTTAACCCGAATAGTGAGCGCTTATTCAAAAATAAGTGTAGCATTCACATTCAAACAAATCACATCAATTACCCATTCAAAGGGAAATATTGATAGTCGGTTATTGAACTATCACTGGATATGCACACATCACCAGTTTCCAAATAATTTTCCAAATTATTTATTTTCCAAAATATCTTTACAAGATATATTATTTCATACTTCAAAAATAAATCAATATTTATTTTTAAACCAATTCCACTTTCTTTTATAAATTCCTTAGTGAATTTATAATCCAAAATATCTATGGATATTCGATTTCAATTATTCATTTCAATTTATCTTCAAAAAGATAAATTCTCAAAATATTCACCTTATATTGGAAAACATTTCCATACTTATACATTCATAAGTAATTCACAAATTTTATTTATTTTCAACACTTGGAAAATATTCAATATACTTAAATCGAGATTAAGTATATATTTCATTTTTTAAGGAAATCATTCTCTTAAACATATTTATTTGGGCCAAAACGAATGTTACGTAAAACATTGTTACGACAACCCAAAATCACTAGTATAGGGATTCGAAATTAAAATAGATATATAAATCCCAATACCATACAAAACATTTCCTTTCGGAAATCATTTACTATAACAATAGTGTTATAGTCCACTATTTCCTTTTCATTTCTCGAAAACATCTATTTCAACAATAAATGTTGAAATCTATGGTTTCAAATCTCAACACATTTTAAAACATCGTTAGATCGTTTTAATTCTGTTTAAACATCACATCTAAAACATTTTCTTTAACATATTATTCACTATTCAAAAACGTGAATATACTACGTTAACCAATTTCATCATTTTATTCATTTTATTTTAAAGGATCATTCACAGTCAAAAATGTGAATGTAACTCCATTAATAGGTTTCAACAATTTACTTATTAAAATAAGTCGTTTGTGAATTTATAAAACAACGTTTATAAACTCCATTTCTATTTATTTTATAACAACTTCCTTTTATAAGTTCCTTTATTAACCTATTCGATTTATAACTCAATTATAAAACAAAGGTTCATATTATAAGTGAAATACTTATAATTTATTCGTTTGCAAAATCGTTCCTTTGAACTTCATAATTATAAATCTTATAACTTATAAGATTCAATTATTCATCCAAATATATTCTTTAATAATTTCACAAAATTTATAAATCTTACTATTTATAAATTTCATTTATAATTTCACCATTTATAATTTTATGAATTCCATTCACTTATGCAATCCATTTGCACTTCATTCAAACACTTATAAAACTCGTTTTATAATTCAAACGTTTTAATTTATAAATATCAATTTATAAATCCTTTATAAAATCAATTTATACTATTATTTTAAAACATCTTTAATCTCCTTTATTATTTCACCATTTTGATTCATAAAATAATTAAATTTTATAAATCCTATATTTAAACTTTTCACAATAAATTCTAAAATCCCGATTAAACTATTTTATAAAATCATTAGCATCATATTCTCAAAAATCAGTTTTTTTTTAACTATATTTCCCAAAAATCATAATTTTCATAACTTTAAAAATGATAACGTTTATTTATTTAAAATGAATCAATTTCCAAACGTATAGTATATTTTCAAAAATCACTTTATAAATCATTTTAAAATCCCAAAATCTGGGTCCAATGATGCTGCATACCAAATAGTCAATCACGACAACAACGATATCATATATCGATATGATAATCCATCAAATATCAAAATATCTGAAATCAAATAAATACTGTTGAGGAATCCAGTTGGATCCCTCCAACCTGTTTTCCTGCATCCACAAACATTAGCACAATACCAATTTCGCTCCAGTACGAAATTATCGCGGTATATGGGATTTAAATATTATCCGCTTAATAGACGGCGCAATAGGGTCTCATCCGCTAAACAAATAAATGCGGGAAATCAATAACTCCAATATATACATATGCCAATATATATATTTCTATTATATATAATACCAATTTCACTGTTTATGAAATATTCGCGGTATATGTTTTTATTAAATAACATCCGCTAACTAACGGCGTATAATGTCTATTTTAACAATCAATAGATAACAATCATCATTCAAACATGCATTCAAATATTTTAAATCTAACTATTTAAAATAAAATCGAAACTGATTCGATTGAGTGAGAAGTTCTCACCTTGATTTTAAATTTCGTTTTAGCGATTTATTTCGAATAAAATTAAACGGACGTTTAATTTTACCCAAAATTCTCGCTAACTCCAAACGACTCCAATCCAACTCCATCACGTAGTGCTCGTCCATACGATTCCAACGCAACTGGTTTCGCGCGTTTTCGACCTCGTATGAAAAAGTTACAAATATTTGAAGTTTACACGATTTAAACTATAATTAATTACAACATTAATTAACTAATTTTATATGAAACTTCTACAGGCCGTTAGATTTCAACCTGAAGGCATCAGGGCCGTGTTTCCCTTCTCCCTCTCCCCCATGTTTTGGCTACAGGCCGCGCATATACAACCGAACCCATTACAAGAATTAGGGTTAATTATCACCATCACTACGTTGAACTTAAACTCGATCAAACTCCCCCATGCGACTCGCCTTGCCTAGAGCTACACTCGGCCTGGGTAGCTTCGAGTTCGGCCCCCCCATAGCATGGAATTCCGTGCGCAGCTGGCCCCCTTCCACCACGATTTGCCGCCAATCCGTGAAGTCTTTTCAGATCATGACCGTTGATATTATAGAGCTCTTCGTGCTCTATACTTTTGTAGTTGGAGATTTCTGGAATCAATGAACGGATTTGGAGATTAGAGGGAAAGATGGTTGGCAATTTTCGGCCTTTGGTTCTGTATATGGCGGCTAGGGTTTATTAAAACCTAACATATTTTATTTTTTTTAATTTATGAAGGCATTGGTCTATTTATAGAAGAAAATCGAACACTATTCATCCGGAAATTCCGAACTCCGATTTACGCGCCGAAACTGACGTTCCTAGGGTTTATCCCGCGTTCCGGACACAATGGAATAGGTTTCGAAAGCTAATTCGGACATCTGTGCGAGTTATGGCTACAAACATTCAATTTAAATTAAACCGATTTAAATCGATTTCAAGGCGTTTTAATTTGTAACGGACAAACGGTAAATCCAATCGACTTGAAATTTGAAACCTTACAATAATATCACATTACGGATCCGATGAAACTGGTTTCGTCGAAATCCGAGACTTTTTGAAAAATGGCTATTTTAACTCGCTAAATTAATATTAAAAATAAATCGATGCGTTTCGAGCTGCCACGATCAAACGATAACTCCGATTGACACGAAAATTGAAATCTGGTAATAACTAACTATTACGGATCCAATGGAACTGGTTTCGTTTAATTCTGAGACTGTTCAAAAATTGGCTATTTTCACTAGTCGATTAAATATTAAAATATTCAATTTTCACAATTTAACTTTTAATTCGATTTTAAAAGTTCTAAAATATTGTTCTAACTCCCATATGATAAAATAAAATTTTACAAATCATTTTCAATCATATTTAACTCAATTTTCAATTATTTCCATAATTTAACATATTAAATTATCGATTTAATTATCCAATTAAATCCAATAATTCAAAATAAAATTTATTCGACTTATAAATTCACTCATTAATATTCAAAATAAATTAAATATTCAAATTTTAATTAATAAAAATTCTGGGTCGTTACAATCTTCCCCACTTAAAAGAATTTCGTCCTCGAAATTATTAAGTAACAAAAGTTACAGAATCTATTAATTTTCCAAAATTCATAGTTAAACTTCTTACAATAACTTACTAAGTTTCAAATCATACTTAGTTATCTTTTCAAAAACAACTACTATTGTTTAACTTTCAATTTCAAATCAAAGTTAAAGTTTTCAAAATTTTCCAGATTTTCTCAAATTTTTTCTAACGCCTTAAATTTTCGGAAAAATTCGCCATAGTCTCCTTTGCGCGGCTCGATCCGAAAAAAATGACAGTATATATATCACAAATATACATCTCATCAAGTAATGAGGCATCCCGCAGGGAAAAAATGTAAAAGTACGATATTTAATCCGAGATATGTACCTTATATTTTATTAGCGAGCATATACGGCTAATATAGCGCGAAAGCGAGCTCCAAATGCGAAGCAAACGCGATCCGCACCTACTAATTACTCAACAAACAACATGAGAACATGCATATAGACAATAGTATCAATATACATCATATAGCAACTGAAAAAAAGCAACAAATGCAAACATCAACCAACTATCATTCAACTAACATCCATAACCAATAAATATTCATTTATATTCTCATTAATATTCAATGAATTGGTTTTCAATTTAATCACATTTGATTCATTTACATTGGGTTTACTAACATTCATTTTCAATTTGCTTATATTCACTAATTCATATTCAAGTTGGTTCACTTCCAAATCAAATTCAATTTTATTTAAGATTCACTTAACTTCCAATTGAATTTCAATTACTTTAGCTTTCAATTTCATTAACGCTTAATGAATTATATACAATCAACTAATCAATCAAATAACAACCAATATTTATTAATTACAACCAAATTCCTTTGCTTATCAATTGGTTTAATTAAATTGATTTTTCTTTCAACTATTCAACTTCCAATAACATTAGATTTTAATGAATTAACACTTATATTCATTATTTCATATCAACTTAATTCACATTCAATTGATTAACATTCAATCCATTCATTCAATTCAATTTCTAAAGTTGAATTTCATTTATATAACTCAAGTTTATATTTATCACTTCACTTTATTATTTTACTTTGATACCAAAGTCAATTCCATTCAATAACACTTAAGTTACATTCCATTTGACTTTAAATTCACTTGTTTTTATTTATAACTCATATTCATAAATATATTCATATAGTTTCACTTTTTTTTTATATATATAAGTTTATTTCACAATTGCAAATCACTTTAATTATAATTCAATTCTTATAATTCTTTTGCTTATACAATTATTCTTCAATTTAGATTATTCAATTAAACTAAACAATCAATTTATATACACTTTAATAATTTTGAAAAATTATTTCTTCATATACAAAATATAATCAAGATAAAAAAATTTCATTTACCCATTTTTAAAACAATATTGTGTCGAATTGTTCTATTCAAGTATTTAGAAACCCCTTCGGCATAGTTTGACAGACCGCGCTGACGAAGGTTCTTATACCACTCAATAAACCAATCATCACAATATAAAACAATTTTATATTTACTAACAAATACGCTCTCATAGCTATTATTACACTCAAACTCATTCTAGAGTACTGCTGACTCTACCTCTAACGAGTAATACCCAACAGAACCATGGTTGTCGCTTAACCATAAGCTCTGATACCAAATGTAACATGTCGACTTTTCGTTGCCGAAAAACCGAATAGTTAGGGTTTTTTAAAAAGAATTTAAGAAAAGAAAAAGAGAGAAAAAGGTAGAAGATAGAGGGAAAAGAAAATAGAAAATTTTAAAATAGAACGGAATAGAAAACAACAGAACAACATCAGAATCTCACAATTCGCAGCGGAACAACATATAATAATAAATGAATAATCTTTAAACAAAGAACTATATCGGTTATTACATTTTATACTTCACATTTCATTACATCATATCATCAGAGTATACAACATCAAACAAACAGCGGAAAAAGAAATACTATATAAACTAGTAATACGCCATGCCATCCAGCTTGCCTCCAGCAATTCCAGAATATCCAGAATATCCTGATAAACCTAACTCTTGACTGCCCGTGTAGAAATTGGTGGGCACCTAGGGTTTAGGAAGGAAAACAATATACTCCAAGTCAGTCATGTGACTGGTGTGAGAACTCAAAACAGTTTATTTATCTTTAAAATCAAAATAGAGGAATTTTTTTTTTTAAATTCAATTCGCAATGCTTTTAAAAATGAGACTACCATAAGGCCTCCCGCACACACACACATGCAAACGCAGAATCGGAGGAGATTTCTCCTTATGATAGTCAAAGATGCTTGATACGCATTAAAAAGAACATTTCATATTATTACTAGTGCATAGTGTAGGGGAAAAATTCATTTTGAAAGTAGAATATAAATCTTAGCCAACATACGACCATTATCGTATGCCTACTATAGCTACCATCCAAACAGTGTTGTGACACCATAAGTGAATGATAGGTTCTACAACTAATACCGTACAAGTTTCGTATTGTTTCTTTGGATTTCCAACAAATGGTCAGGCCAAGGAACTTCCCATTGCCACATGAGAATGCCTCTGGAAGGACATTCCCGAGAACCAAACCGGAACTCTGCCAACACAAGGCCGGGTTACCCCTAACTGGGTAACTACTGACACGAGCACGCCATTCCCCGATCGTAAACGACGTTTCTCACGGGATCCCGATAACCAACAACCACAAAGTAATAAATTCGTAGTAACCACATAGGTTAAATATCTGGGCTCCATACCATGATACCACCTCTATCCAGAAGGAAATGTACATACCCTAAAGGGAGCTACCCCTCATGACCTTGCCGCATCTTTCCTGTTTTGACCATTTCCGAGGTGTGAGGCTCGACGAAGTCACGTCCACAAAAACATACTTTATACAAAAGCCATGCTTTGGGTCAACAAATGATCATAGAAATGATCACCAGAATAGACGATCAAATAAATGATCCTATCACAAATAATCAACACAATGATCATTTACAGCAACACTCAGCATGTCACATTACCAAATTGGGAATATATCGCTGATAACTTCAACTGTATAACCTCTGAGCTCGTACGTCTCAGAGAAGGGTGTTAAGCTAAAAGAATAAATTCTTCGCCACCAACAGAAATATATTTGAAAGAAATCTGCTTTATATCTCAATTTGTAACGTCAGACATACAATCCATACAAGTCTGTTCCGGGCTCGAACAAAACCGAAGGCACTTACAAAGAAGTCCTTGCAATCCGGATATTCACAATCCTGATCGGATTTCCCATCACTTAGGGAGTCTCTATACCACTGCAACTCAGTGCAGAGATAATCGACAGGTCATCCTATCGCTCTCGCAAATACCGGGTCTTCAACACCGATCTTCAATGCAATTATAACGACGTATCACATATTCGGAATGGGTTATACGACCCCATGGTCCTTTCCCGGTTAACCCGAATAGTGAGCGCTTATTCAAAAATAAGTGTAGCATTCACATTCAAACAAATCACATCAATTACCCATTCAAAGGGAAATATTGGTAGTCGGTTATTGAACTATCACTGGATATGCACACTTCACCAGTTTCCAAATAATTTTCCAAATTATTTATTTTCCAAAATATCTTTACAAGATATATTATTTCATACTTCAAAAATAAATCAATATTTATTTTTAAACCAATTCCACTTTCTTTTATAAATTCCTTAGTGAATTTATAATCCAAAATATCTATGGATATTCAATTTCAATTATTCATTTCAATTTATCTTCAAAAAGATAAATTCTCAAAATATTCACCTTATATTGGAAAACATTTCCATACTTATACATTCATAAGTAATTCACAAATTTTATTTATTTTCAACACTTGGAAAATATTCAATATACTTAAATCGAGATTAAGTATATATTTCATTCTTTAAGGAAATCATTCTCTTAAACATATTTATTTGGGCCAAAACGAATGTTACGTAAAACATCTTACGACAACCCAAAATCACTAGTATAGGGATTCGAAATTAAAATAGATATATAAATCCCAATACCATACAAAACATTTCCTTTCGGAAATCATTTACTATAACAATAGTGTTATAGTCCACTATTTCCTTTTCATTTCTCGAAAACGTCTATTTCAACAATAAATGTTGAAATCTATGGTTTCGAACTCAACACATTTTAAAACATCGTTAGATCGTTTTAATTCTGTTTAAACATCACATCTAAAACATTTTCTTTAACATATTATTCACTATTCAAAAACGTGAATATACTACGTTAACCAATTTCATCATTTTATTCGTTTTATTTTAAAGGATCATTCACAGTCAAAAATGTGAATGTAACTCCATTAATAGGTTTCAACAATTTACTTATTAAAATAAGTCGTTTGTGAATTTATAAAACAACGTTTATAAACTCCATTTCTATTTATTTTATAACAACTTCCTTTTATAAGTTCCTTTATTAACCTATTCGATTTATAACTCAATTATAAAACAAAGGTTCATATTATAAGTGAAATACTTATAATTTATTCGTTTGCAAAATCGTTCCTTTGAACTTCATAATTATAAATCTTATAACTTATAAGATTCAATTATTCATCCAAATATATTCTTTAATAATTTCACAAAATTTATAAATCTTACTATTTATAAATTTCATTTATAATTTCACCATTTATAATTTTATGAATTCCATTCACTTATGCAATCCATTTGCACTTCATTCAAACACTTATAAAACTCGTTTTATAATTCAAACGTTTTAATTTATAAATATCAATTTATAAATCCTTTATAAAATCAATTTATACTATTATTTTAAAACATCTTTAATCTCCTTTATTATTTCACCATTTTGATCCATAAAATAATTAAATTTTATAAATCCTATATTTAAACTTTTCACAATAAATTCTAAAATCCCGATTAAACTATTTTATAAAATCATTAGCATCATATTCTCGAAAATCAGTTTTTTTTAACTATATTTCCCAAAAATCATAATTTTCGTAACTTTAAAAATTATAACGTTTATTTATTTAAAATGAATCAATTTCCAAACGTATAGTATATTTTCAAAAATCACTTTATAAATCATTTTAAAATCCCAAAATCTGGGTCCAATGATGCTACATACCAAATAGTCAATCACGACAACAACGATATCATATATCGATATGATAATCCATCAAATATCAAAATATCTGAAATCAAATAAATACTGTTGAGGAATCCAGTTGGATCCCTCCAACCTGTTTTCCTGCATCCACAAACATTAGCACAATACCAATTTCGCTCCAGTACGAAATTATCGCGGTATATGGGATTTAAATATTATCCGCTTAATAGACGGCGCAATAGGGTCTCATCCGCTAAACAAATAAATGCGGGAAATCAATAACTCCAATATATACATATGCCAATATATATATATATTGCTATTATATATAATACCAATTTCACTGTTTATGAAATATTCACGGTATATGTTTTTATTAAATAACATCCGCTTACTAACGGCGCATAATGTCTATTTTAACAATAAATAGATAACAATCATCATTCAAACATGCATTCAAATATTTTAAATCTAACTATTTAAAATAAAATCGAAACTGATTCGAATGAGTGAGAAGTTCTCACCTTGATTTTAAATTTCGTTTTAGCGATTTATTTCGAATAAAATTAAACGGACGTTTAATTTTACCCAAAATTCTCGCTAACTCCAAACGACTCCAATCCAATTCCATCGCGTAGTGCTCGTCCATACGATTCCAACGCAACTGGTTTCGTGCGTTTTCGACCTCGTATGAAAAAGTTACAAATATTTGAAGTTTACACGATTTAAACTATAATTAATTACAACATTAATTAACTAATTTTATACCAAACTTCTACAGGCGTTAGATTTCAACCTGAAGGCATCAAGGCCGTGTTTCCCTTCTCCCTCTCCCCCACGTTTTGGCTACAGGCTGCGCATATACAACCGAACCCATTACAAGAATTAGGGTTAATTATCACCATCACCACGTTGAACTTAAACTCGATCAAACTCCCCCATGCGACTCGCCTTGCCTAGAGCTACACTCGGCCTGGGTAGCTTCGAGTTCGCCCCCCCCCCCCATAGCATGGAATTCTGTGCGCAGCCGGCCCCCTTCCACCACGATTTGCCGCCAATCCGTGAGTCTTTTCAGATCATGACCGTTGATATTATAGAGCTCTTCGTGCTCTATACTTTTGTAGTTGGAGATTTCTGGAATCAATGAACGGATTTAGAGATTTGAGGGGAAGATGGTTGGCAATTTTCGGCCTTTGGTTCTGTATATGGCGGCTAGGGTTTATTAAAACCTAACATATATTTTTTTTCATTTATGAAGGCATTGGTCTATTTATAGAAGAAAATCGAACACTATTCATCCGGAAATTCCGAACTCCGATTTACGCGCCGAAACTGATGTTCCTAGGGTTTATCCCACGTTCCGGACACAATGGAACAGGTTTCGAAAGCTAATTCGGACATCTGTGCGAGTTATGGCTACAAACGTTCAATTTAAATTAAACCGATTTAAATCGATTTCTAGGCGTTTTAATTTGTAACGGACAAACGGTAAATCCAATCGACTTGAAATTTGAAACCTTACAATAATATCACATTACGGATCCGATGAAACTGGTTTCGTCAAAATCCGAGACTTTTTGAAAAATGGCTATTTTAACTCGCTAAATTAATATTAAAAAAAAATCGATGCGTTTCGAGCTGCCACGATCAAACGATAACTCCGATTGACACGAAAATTGAAATCCGATAATAACTAACTATTACGGATCCAATGGAACTAGTTTCGTTCAATTCTGAGACTGTTCAAAAATTGGCTATTTTCACTAGTCGATTAAATATTAAAATATTCAATTTTCACAATTTAACTTTTAATTCGATTTTAAAAGTTCTAAAATATTGTTATAACTCCCATATGATAAAATAAAATTTTACAAATCATTTTCAATCATATTTAACTCAATTTTCAATTATTTCCATAATTTAACATATTAAATTATCGATTTAATTATCCAATTAAATCCAATAATTCAAAATAAAATTTATTCAACTTATAAATTCACTCATTAATATTTAAAATAAATTAAATATTCAAATTTTAATTAATAAAAATTTTGGGTCGTTACAATCGCACCCATTAGGGTATGTTGTCACCTTTCTAGATGCATCTACATATTTATGGATTGGTTATGCATGAAATCTTAAAAGAAAAAGGGTTGCAAAGCAATCGGGGTGATGACATAATCGCTACTATCCAGTAAGGGGTAGGCCGGTCTTGTGTTGGTAGGGGATCCAGGCGAGGTCCTCGGTACATTATCTAGACGTTAAATGTGATAGTTGGTACCCGAGTGCCTAGTTATTGTATGGAATACATTCTGCAATAAGCGCCATACGGTTTTGATTGTTGTCAGTACCCGATTCTTCGTCTTCCGAAAATTCGACATCGATACTCACTTTATCGACTGCCGAGCAATCGAATGACGGAAAACCGAACACTGAGGGTTTAAGAAAAATTTAAGAAAAGAAAAAGGCAGAAGAAGAGAGAAGAAAATAGAAAAATAGATAGGGAAAAGAAGATAGAAAATTTTTCAAATAGAAGAAAAAGAAAATAGAGAACATAAAATAGATCATTTTAAAATAGAAGGAAAAGAGAATAGAAAAGGATAATTTAGAGAAGAAAAGATAGGAGAGAAAATAAGAGATAAGAAGGTAGAAAATATAGAACAGAAAGGAAACAGAAATTAGAGAGAATAGAAAATGGAGGGGAAAGAAAAATAGAAAATGGAACGCATAGAACGGAATAGAAAGCAACAGAACAATATCAGAATCTCACAATTCGCAGCGGAACAACATATAATAAATAAGTGAATAATCTTTAAACAAAGAACTATATCAGTTATTACATTTTATACATTTCATTACATCATATCATCAGAGTGTACAACATCATACAACAACAAACAATGCAGCGGAAAAAGAAATACTATATAAATTAGTAATACGCCATGCCATCCAGCTTGCCTCCAGCAATTCCAGAATATCCTGATAAACCTTAACTCTTGACTGCCCGTGTGGAAATTGGTGGGCACCCAGAGTTTAGGAAGGAAAACAATAAACTCCGAGTCAGTCATGTGACTGGTGCGAGAACTCAAAACAGTTTATTTATCTTTAAAATCAAAATAGAAGAATATTTTTAAAGTTAATTCGCAATGCTTTTAAAAATGAGACTACCATAAGGCCTCCCGCACACACACACAATGCAAACGCAGAATCGGAGGAGATTTCTCCTTATGATAGCCAAAGATGCTTGATATGTATTTAAAAGAACATTTTATATTATTACTAGTGCATAGTGTAGGAAAAATTCATTTCGAAAGTAGAATATAAATCTTAGCCAACATACGACCATTATCGTATGCCTACTATAGCTAACTATGTTCAATAGCAGGTTACCGCCACATTCCATAGCAGGTTATACAACTAAAACCGTACAAGTCTCGTATTGTTTCTTTGTATTTCCAACGAATGATCAGGCCAAGGAACTTCCCATTGCCACATGAGAATGCCTCTTGATGGACATCCCCGAGAACCAAACCGGATCTCTACCAACACAAGGCCGGGTTACCCCTAACTGAGTAACAACTGACCGAATATGCCATCCCCCGATCCTTTGGGACCTTTTCACCGAGCGCTCGCAATCAATTCACACAATCATAACAAAGTGTTTTCAACATGAGTAAGTATCTGGGCTCCATACCATGATACCACCCTTTTCCAGAAGGAAATGCACACATCCTAAAGGGCGCTACCCCTCATAACCTTGCTGCTTCTTTCCTGTTT
This sequence comes from Allium cepa, assembly GCA_030765085.1. Taxonomy (NCBI): domain Eukaryota; kingdom Viridiplantae; phylum Streptophyta; class Magnoliopsida; order Asparagales; family Amaryllidaceae; genus Allium; species Allium cepa. The sequence continues at coordinate 745,940,569 of CM060931.1, read as the reverse complement.
TGACCATTCACGGGGTGTGAGGCTCGACGAAGTCACGTCCACAAAAACATACTTTATACAAAAGCCATGCTTTGGGTCACAAATGATCATAGAGATGATCACAAAGATAGACGATCAAATAAACGATCCTATCACAAATAATCAACACAATGATCATTTCAGCATCACTCAGCATGTCACATTACCAAATTGGGAATATATCGCTGATAACATTCAACTACATAACCTCTGAGCTCGTACGTCTCAGAGAAGGGTGTTAAGCTAAAAGAATAAATTCTCCGCCACCAACAGAAATATATTTGAAAGAAATCTGCTTTATATCTCAATTTGTAACGTCAGACACACAATCCATACAAGTCTGTTCCGGGCTCGAACAAAACCGAAGGCACTTACAAAGAAGTCCTTGCAATCCGGATATTCACGATCCCGATCGGATTCACCATCACATATGGAGAACTCAATACCGTAGCTACTCGGTGCAGAGTCAATCGACAGGTCATCCTATCGCTTTCGCAAATACCGGGTCTTCAACACCGATCTTCAATGCAATTCACAACGACGTATCACATATTCAGAATGGGTTATACGACCCCATGGTCCTTTCCCGGTTAACCCGAATAGTGAGCGCTTATTCAAAAATAAGTGTGGCATTCATATTCAAACAAATCACATCAAATACCCATTCAAAGGGAAATATTGATAGTCGGTTATTGAACTATCAATGGATATGCACACATCACCAGTTTCCAAATAATTTTCCAAATTATTTATTTTCCAAAATATCTTTACAAGATATATTATTTCACACTTCAAAAATAAATCAATATTTATTTTTAAACAAGTTCCACTTTCTTTTATAAATTCCATAGTGAATTTATATTCCAAAATATTCATGCATATACGTTTTCAATTATTCATTTCAAATTTATCTTCAAAAAGATAAATTCTCTAAACGTTTCATTTCACATTGGAAAAACATTTCCATACTTATTTATTCATATGTAATTCACAAATTTTATTTATTTTCAACACTTGGAAAATATTCAATATACTTAAATCGAAATTAAGTATACATTTCATTCTTTAAGGAAATCATTCTTTTAAACATATTTATTTGGGCCAAAACGAATGTTACATAAAACATCGTTACGACGTCCAAAAATCACTAGTATAGGGATTCGAAATTAAATAGATATATAAATCCCAATACTATACAAACATTTACTTTCGGAAATCATTTACTATAACAATAGTGTTATAGTCCATCATTTCCTTTTTATTTCTCGAAAACGTCTATTTCAACAATAGATGTTGAAATCTATGGTTTCGAATCTCAACACAATTAAAACATCGTTAGATCGTTTTATTCAATTTAAAGCATCACATTCAAAACAATTTCTTTAACATCTTATTCACTATTCAAAAACGTGAATAAACTACGTTAACAATTTTCATCCTTTTATTCAATTTATTTCAAAGGATTATTCACAGTCAAAAACGTGAATATCACTCCATTTATAGGTTTCAACAATTTTACTTATCAAAATAAGTCGTTTGTGAATTTATAAAACAACGTTTATAAATTCCATTTCTATTTATTTATAACAACTTCCTTTTATAAATTCCTTTGTTAACCTATTCGATTTATAACTCAATTATAAAACAAAGGTTCATATTATAAGTTAAATACTTATAAAACGATTATTTTACAAAAATCGTTCTTTTAACTTCCCAAATTATAAATCTTATAACTTATAAGATTGTTTATTTATCCAAAATTCATTCTTTCAATATCTTTATAAATTTTATAAACCTACTGTTTATAAAATTTCATTTATAACTTCACTGTTAAAAATTCTATAAATTCCATACAATTATAAAATTCATTTTCACTTCATTCAAACACTTATAAAAACTCGTTTTATGATGTCTATATTTCAATTTATAAATATCCATTTATAAATCTCTTAATATAAATTAATTTATATTATTTTTTTAAACTTCTTTAATCTCCTTTATTATTTCACCATTTTGATTTATAAAATAATCAAATTTTATAAATCCTATATTTTAAACTTTTCACAATAAATTCAAAAATCCCGATTAAACTATTTTATAAAATCAATAGCATCTTATTCTCAAAAATCAATTTTTAACTATATTTCTCAAAAATCATAATTTTTATAACTTTAAAAATTATAACGTTTATTTATTTAAAATGAATCAATTTCCAAACATACTGTATATTTTAAAAAATCACTTTATGAATCATTTTAAAATTCCAAAATTTGGTCCAATGATGCTACATATCAAATAGTCAATCACGACAACAACGATATCATATATCGATATGATAATCAATCAAATATCAAAATATCTGAAATCAAATAAAAACTGTTGAGGAATCCAGTTGGATCCCTCCAACCTGTTTCCTGCATCCACAAACATTAGCACAATACCAATTTCGCTCCAGTACGAAATTATCGCGGTATATGGGATTTAAAATATTATCCGCTTAATAGACGGCGCAATAGGGTCTCATCCGCTAAACAAAAAATGCGGGAAATCAATAACTCCAATATATACATATGCCAATATATATATATTGCTATTATATATAATACCAATTTCACTGTTTATGAAATATTCGCGGTATATGTTTTTAATAAATAACATCCGCTTACTAACGGCGTATAATGTCTATTTTAACAATCAATAGATATCAATCATCATTCAAACATGCATTCAAATATTTTAAATTTAACTATTTAAAATAAAATCGAAACTGATTCGATTGAGTGAGAAGTTCTCACCTTGATTTTAATTTCCGTTTTAGCGATTTATTTCGAATAAAATTAAATGAACGTTTAATTTTACACGAAATTCTCACTAAATCCAAACGACTCCAATCCAACTCCATCGCGTAGTGCTCGTCCATACGATTCCAACGCAACTGGTTTCGTAATTTTTCGACCTCGTATGAAAAAGTTATGATTTTTTTTTTTTAAAGATACACGATTTTATATATAATAATTTACAACTAAATTTTATAATTTTCAAACCTACACGTTCCTGGCCGCAAGATCCAACATCTCCCCATCGTGACCGTTCGTGCTTTTCTCCCCCAACTCACGCAACCATCTACAGACAACCCAAAACCCATAGCATCAATTTAGGGTTTAAATTTTACTCCACTTATAAGAGACTTGAACTCGATCAAATTGCTCCATGTCGTGCGCCTCTCCCATAGTCACCACCGGCCCCAATGATGTGACACTCGGCTGCCTGTAGCATCGTGATTTGCGTGCGCAACCCCTTGAGAATGCGGCCCAATATCTCGGCCTATGGTCGATAATAACGAACTCCACCGTACGGATCTACTCGTCTCGACGAGATCTACAACTTTGTAGTTGGTCATTTTTGATGAAAGCGAGTGGATTGGACAAGATTAGTGGAAGAGGGATGGTGTAATTCTGGCCATCGAATTTCTAGGGCTGGCTAGGGTTATAATTTAGGTTTTTATTTTTTTTTCTAAAATTATGAAGGCATTGGTCTATTTATAGGGAAATCGATCGACACTATTCATCCGGGAATTCTGAACTCCGATTTACGCGCCGAAACTGACGTTCCTAGGGTTTATCCCGCGTTCTGGACACAATGGAACAGGTTTCGGAAGCTAATTCGGAAGTATGTGCGAGTTATGGCTACAAACGTTCGATTTAAATTAAACCGATTTAAATCGATTTCTAGGCGTTTTAATTTGTAACGGACAAACGGTAAATCCAATCGACTTGAAATTTGAAACCTTACAATAATATCACATTACGGATCCGATGAAACTAGTTTCGTCGAAATCCGAGACTTTTTGAAAAATGGCTATTTTCACTCATCAAATTTAAATTAAAAACAATTCGATGCGTTTCGAGCTGCCACACTCAAACGACAACTCCGATTGACACGAAAATTGAAATCCGGTAATAATTAACTATTACGGATCCAATGGAACTAGTTTCGTTCAATTCTGAGACTGTTCAAAAATTGGCTATTTTCACTAGTCGATTTTAATATTAAAATATTCAATTTTCACAATTTAACTCTAAATTCGATTTTAAAAGTTCTAAAATATCATTCTAACTTTAATATGATAAAATAAAATTTTACAAATCATTTTCAATCATATTTAACTCTATTTTCAATTATTTCCATAATTTAACATATTAAATTATCGATTTAATAATCCAATTAAATCCAATAATTCAAATAAAAATTTATTTGACTTATAAATTCACTTCTTAATATTTAAAATAAATTAAATATTCAAATTTTAATTACTAAAAATTCTGGGTCGTTACAATTGTGCTCGACTATGTTGAAATGTGACACCAAAGGTATTGCAACAATTATTAAATATATTTTACTTTGAACCCTTAGACATTATTATAATATCACTGGATTTTCTATAAAAGTATTTTGGTTGTCGTAAGCTAAAAACCCGTTGTGTTTATGTGGGGCGTGGTCTTACGAGATACCTTTTGATTTCAAAGATTTTCTTATAACTTTAAATCCAGTTAGGTGTGTTTTCTAATGCTGGTTTTCTAGATTGACTCGGGTGTTATTTTATTGTAATGCTCGGGTTAGACCGAGTATATTACAGATTAGTTTGGATGCTTGGAGCTTCAAGAGACGAGTTAGAGGCCCAGAGATGTATTCACATAGATGGTTATTTTTCTGCTGTATTCATTGGTGTGTTATCAGCAATTATGAGGACAGACAATTATAACTGTCCAGGCAAAAATAGGTTAGTATACTCTGATTGATTTTTGTATATATACATATTACAGTTTTGCTTTTGTGTAAAGACTTGTGATATATTATAAATTATTTTATCCGCTGCGAGATTCTATGTTGTTTAGTTTTCTTCTTATCTTCTTTCTTCATCTTTTTCCCTAGCAATTAGGTTTTCCGGCATTCGATTGCTTAGCATGTGATACATTGGATGTATTAGTGTCGATTTTCGAGGGTCGAAAATCCATTTCATTACATTTGGTATCAGAGCTGAAGGTTAAGCGAGAATCTTGGATTTGATAGCGTAACTCATTAGAGATACGATCAATGACACCCTAGAATGAGTTTGAGTGTGTGCGTGTGTGTGTGTATGAGCGCGTATTTGTTAGTGATTTAAAATGGTTTATATTGTGTCGTTTGATCTATTAAGTTGCTTATGGATTCCGGTAAATACGAGTAATTAACATAATTGATAATGATCTCTAATCAATTGAACTAAGAAATTAGACATTGTATTGTTTTGAAAACTGGGTAAATGGAATAATTTTACCCTGATTATTTTATATATAAAGGGATAATTTTTTGGAAGATTATTAGGGAATATATGGTGTGCTTGATTATTGGGAAATGATAATGTTATGTCATTATCATTTGTTGTTGTTGTTGTTTGTGATCGAATAAAGGTTGATATGATAATGAAAGTAAGAATTACAATTAAGGAATGATTTTATATAACCAAATGGAATTATAAAAACAAGATTGATAAAGCGGTTCGTAAAATTGGAAAGGATTTAAAAGCTCGGAATTTAGGAATTTAAATCCCGCTGTTTTTGGAAATATTTTTCAAAGATTTAGAAAATAATAATATTATTATTTGTAAAATATTATGAATAGAAATATTTAAAAGGATTTAGAAAGGAATAGAAAGCACTGAATTCACTTTGGTCGCTGGAAAATAATTTCGGTGATGGCTATAGCATCATCGACGTTCATTTTCGAGATTTCAAGAGAGGAAATGCTACCATTGGATTTTTGTTTTCGAAAAACTAGTTTTGATTTTTAAAATCCAAAAGAATGATTTGATATACCAAGGGATTTAATTATGTGTGTGTGTGTGATTTCAAAAATAATTTGAAATACGTTAGAACAACGTGTTTAAACTCTGGGATTTTCATTTAAGATGTTTTATTGAAAATATGAGGAAATAAGTTTGATAACTTATAAAATTTGAAAATTAGTAAGGTAAAGAAATGTTTTAAATTATTGAATGCGAATCCAAGAAAAGCAAAAAAGATTTGAAATTGAATTGTGGAATGAAAGTTAAATTAAGTGGAATTTTAAATTTAACCTAAGTTGGGCTAAATGAAATAATTTTTGGAAATGGAATTGATTGAGATTTGAAATAATTAATAGTGGAAATAATTAAAATAATTAGTGAATTGGATATGGTTCGGAATGCTGGTTGATAAAATTGAACGTTGAAATTCAAAAAAGAAACTGAATTTGATTAGAAATGGATATGGACTTAAGTTGTGAAGTGGTAATAGCCATAAGAAGTTTGTATAAAATGTTTATAAACTTAAGAAAATTTGATGGAATAATTCATAAATGAAGCAAGTACGAAGTGAAATGTGTTGAACATAGAATTTGATGGAATAACCCTTAAATGATATCATTATGGAAAGGATATACTAAGAAAATAATGAATGTAAATAAAGGAATGTAAATAATGATTGTGAATAACTGAATGTAAATGAAGTGAATAAAAAGAATCTGGTGTAGCTAAGAATCAATTGAAATAAATACGTATGTTGTACGTATATTATTTTATTCACATAACGGTTTGATCCAGAGTCGAGTGCATGATTTCGAGATGATTTACTTCGATCCGAGTTGGAATTTTTCACTCGATTCTCGACGGCGAACACAAGATATGGATTTTTGGTTGATTCTGGAATTCTCTATCATAGTATATGGCTATGCAAGGAGAATGATGGTTTCTAATTAAGGAACTAGATTTGAGTCCACACTAGAGTGGTCATATGAACAATACTAGTTCAGAGGTGAAATTGTGTGATCGAGCGAGCGATTGGATTGATATTGCATATGAATGATATTCGTATATCGTACGGTTTTAGTGAAGCAAAAGTTGGAATTTGAAGGTGTAGAATAATATGATTTTGAATTATATGATTGGATATCATTGGTAAATAAGATGTAGGTATTTAAAAGCAAGAGCAAATTTGATGCCTTTGGTTTCACAAGTAAAAATGGGTTACCCAACAAAAAGGTACATGTTTGAATTTGATGTTTTTATGATTGAGCCACTTGGTTTTGCTTTCTTTGTTGGTTTGGGTCGTAGTGGCAATTTTTAGTTGTTTTGATCGAGCCGCGTAAAGGAGACACTGGTGAAATTTTTCAAAAATTTAATGAGATAAAAATTTTGAAGAAATTTATGATAATTAAAATTTGATTTTGAATTATAACTTGAAATGATTAAATGGATAATATTAGTTGGAACCTATGGGTAAATTTAGGAACTTAATAAAAGTAATAACAAGGTTCCAACAAATTGATTTTTGAAAGTTAAAGGCTTAATGGATTTGGGAACTTATTTCGACTAATTTGTTTTAGAAAAGAAATGGGTTTGAGCATTTTCCCTATCTTGACAATTTCGAGGACGAAATTCTTTTAAGGGATGAAGAATGTTGCGGCCTAGAACTTTAGTTATTTGAAATTGGAATATTTAATTAATTTTAGATATTATATAGTTAATTTTATAGGTTAATAACTTGAATTCCAAATATAGCGATTTATTGGATAAGTTTAATTGCTGAATTTAATAATTGAAATCGTTTAAATAATTGAATCTTGAATTTTTTTGGACAAAAATAATTTAAAAGCTTATTTAATCACCATTTAATGATAATGAAGATAATAAAAAAATTAAATTGTATTTAAAAGTGATTTAACTGATTTTGAAAATAACTAGTTTTAATTAACATATAAATATAGCCTTCCAGGGCATAGTCTCGAATTTCGACCAAACCAGTGTCATTGGGTCCGTAATAATGAATTATAATACACTGTCAAATTTCATAGAGATCAGAGAAAACATTTGGTCGTATGGAATAGAAACACGTTGAAATTTATATTGAAGATTTAATATAATAATTGGGTTCAAAAACTATCTTCTCCATACAATCGAATTGGGGCTCGAGACTAGTTCCAGTGCGTTCGGAATAGGGGTATAACATTAGAAACACCATGCGGCATGCCTCAATTAGAGTATGTAATTTATAGCTAAATATTTTAGATTTTTAAATAATATATTCTATTCAGATTTAACCACGCAGCCACCATTCCATCACTATCAACCACCCTACCTATCTATGATCATACCCACCTCTTTCTTTTAAAGACGCCCTCTCTCTTCATTTTTAAACAGAGGAAGAAAAAAAGTTGAATTCAAAATATAGTTTCTCAAAATCTACTCAATTAATAAATATGAAACAGGCTTTAAAAATCATAGTTTGGCGAGAGCTTCGATCTGCACTTATTGAGGGGTGCAACAACGTTTTTGGGGGATCGATTTTTAAGGGCAGCGGCTAGGGTTAGATAATTCTTGAGTTTCTTCCATCGATTCAAGGAATGGAGTTATTTTTCGACTACGTGGTGGGTTGGCGCGTCGAAGGCCATGTTTTGGAGGCGCGCGGTGCAAACTTGGTTGGTCTGATGGTCGTGGGTCGCGGCTCCAGATCACGATGTATGGTGTGTGATCGATCTTCGATCAATTGTACCAGGTACGTCGAGATCTTCGAGAGAAGCTTCAAGGTGAAGATGGTTTGCGAAACGGAGCGACGTAGCTCCGTATCATCGTTGTCGTGCATGCGCGAATGGTTGTGTTCGCTGTGCATATTTGGGGATGGAAAAGAAGAAAGGTATAAGGGAGGGACAGTTTTGTAATTATATATTTTAGTTATTGATTATTAATTTAAAATTTGTTGATATCTTATAAAATTCGTAACTCCTTCGTATGAGGTTCGATCGAGACGAAACTTATTGCGTTGTGATCGTAACGACGAAAGCATCATAATGGAATTGATTTCGAAAAATTTGGAAACCGTTGTATTTTGGGCAAAAATCGGACATCGTTCAATTTTAGTTCCAAACCGAAACACCGTGGTGACAACAGGAGTTTCGATGAGTTAAACTCACCTTTTTGGATAACCGGTATGGTATATAGTTGATAAAAATTGTTGAATGATTGTTTGTATAAATTATTTTATTTATTAGTGAGATTTAATATTCGCGCCTAATGGAGCGAATGAGACCCTATTGCGTTCTCATATAAAAGCCGATGACCCTTTGTATATGAATCCCGCCTTGAAGCGGTTGATTTATATTTTATGATTGTATAACATTTATGATGCGGGGAAACAGGTTGGAGGGATCCAACGGGATTCCACGCTATTATTGAATTATATTGTTTCAATAATATTTCCTTTATATGGATTATTGAATAATAAATATTATTGTGGATGTTGTGGTTATAACATCATTATAAGTTTTAAATTAAAACCCAATAGTGATAGAAAATCAATATCGATATTCGTTAAGTATCGGGTGGCTATTGGCCTCAAGTTAGTATTTTAAAAATACTATAAATTTTCGATTAAGTCGTAACTGGTTTTTGAGACAAAAAGGATTTTTAAGTCCAAAATTGGATTTAGGAAATGTTTTAAGGATTATCCAATTAAATATATTAATATTATTTTAAAATTAATTAACTATATTAATATTTTTTAAGTTATTTAATTATAATAATATTAATTTAAGGTTATTTAATTATAATAATATTCTTTTAAAGTTATTTAATTATATTAAAATTGTTTTGAATTTATATAATCATATTAATGTTATTTTAAAGTTATTTAATTATTTTAAATATTGTTAAAATTTATTTGTTTTATGGTTAATATGTTTTAAGAAATTATAAAAAGGTTAATAAATTTAAAGATTAATTATTTAAGGATAATTATGGTTTAAAACTTATAATAAGGATTATTAATAAGGTTTTAAAATAAATTATTGTTATCTATAAAATGGTAAAATTAATTTTTATTATTATTTCTTAAAAATATTTTGGAATGACTAATTATTATTTTAGGATATTTAAATTTAATGGTTTCCATTTATTTACAATGTTCATTATTAATAATTATTATCATATAGTGATGGTTTGAGGTAAATGACTAAAATTAATTATTAATGTTTCCTAGACCCGGAAATGGAGTCGGAAGACACAGATTTTATAAAGGAGTTATAACATGGTTCGAAGAATTTAAGGAGAGTTATTTGCAAGGTGAAAGAGTTTATGAATGGTTATATATATATATATATATATATATATATATATATGAATTTTAGATCCGGGATTATAGATTTAAAAGAAGATTATAAATGGTATATAGGCTCATTAAGAGTTACAAATGATTTTGAAATGTACAAGAAGTTTATAAGTGACTGAATCTTTGGTAAAGGACTTATTAATGTTTTTGAGAGATTTTATTAAATGGTTTATAAACAATCCTAGAGAATTGTAAGGGGAATTATGAACGATTTGAGAAACAAATAAAAAGGGAACTTTTCTAAGTTTTGTAGATATATTTATATCGTTGGAATAAGTATATGGCTATTTCTAGATATGAAAATATAGGGATTTGTGAGTATTTTTTTAAAAGTGTTGATACAAAAGTAATCTACAAAGTAATTTTATGTACAAAGACTTATTAAGGGGGGCTAGTGATTGTTTATATACTGAGCCAATGTTGACTTTACAAATGGAAAAAATCCTGATTGATTGTTTGTTATTCGATAGTTAAATAACCGACTATCAAAATTGGACCCAAATGTAACATTGGAAATATCTAGGAGAAACACGTGAGTTATATGGCACAATCATCTCCGATGATGCTGTCCTATGCGTATTAATCTTGTTTCGTTCTTCTAGGACGATAATAAGAAAATCCATCTACTAACGGTTAGAAGGCGATCTCTGATCTTATCTTTGTCTATTTATTTTCTAGTGAACAAGGGTTGAGTTTATCGAAAATTAACGAACGTTGTTTCGAAGAGACCGGGATCAGATACGTTATTCGAAAACCACATCGATCCAACAAATGCGTTTGAAGTGAAGACATCGTGAAGTGCATGGAATCGAAGGTAGAGATGTGAAGTGCAAGGGCTATTCGCTACTAATCCTGAGGGTGATTCCAAAATGAATGTAGTAGGAATAGTTCCTTAGATTTCGTTCAGACCCAAAACTGACTTGTATGCACGATTACTATTGGCACATTGTCATTGAAGGGAAATGAGCATTCTAAGTGAGAATTTCTTGAAAGGTAATCGTCGTCTCAAGCCTCATCAATTGGAAATGACTGAAAATCAGGGGAGATGCAGCAAGGCTAAGTGGGTCGCACCCATTAGGTTATGTTGTCACCCTTCTAGATACATCAACATATTTATGGATTGGGTGTGCATGATATTTCAAACGTAAAAGGATTGCAAAGCAACCAGGGTGATGACATATTTGGCACTATCCAGTAAGGGTAGGCCAGTCTTGTGTTGGCAGGGAATCTAGGCAAGGGCCTCGGTGCATTTTCTAGACGTGTACTGTGATAGGTGGTACGTACCCCAGTGCGTAGTCATTGTATGGAGTCCATTCTCCAATAAGCGTCGTACGGTTTCAATTGTTCCCAACTATATTAAAATGTGAGATGCAAGCATTTCAGCTATTTTCATATTTTACTTTGAACCCTTAGACATTATTATAATGTCACTGGATTTTCTATAAAAGTGTTTTGGTTATCCTATGGTAAAAACTCGTCGTGTTTATGTGCGGCGTGGTCTTACGAGATACTTTTTTATTTCAAAAATTTTCTTATAATTTTAAATCTAGTTGGGTGTGTTTTCTCACATTAGTTTTCCAAACTAACTCAGGTGTTATTTTATTATAATGCTCGGCTCAGACTGAGTATGTTACATACTAGTTTGGATGCTTGGTGCTTCAAGAGACGAGTTGGAGGCCTAGAGACGTATTCACGTAGATGGTTATTTTTCCACTGTATTCATTGGTGTGTTATCAACAATTGTGAGGATAGACTGTTATAACTATCTGGGCTAAAATACGTTTAGTATACTCTGATTGATGTTTGTATGTTTACATATTAAAGTTTTTCTTTTTTCTAAAGACTTGTGATATATTGTAGATTATTCGTTCTGCTAGGAGATTCTATGTGGCTTAGTTTTCTTTTTATCATCTTTTTTCTTCTTTTTCCTAGCAATCAGGTTTTCCGACATTCAGTTGCTCGGCATGTGACACAGTGGATGTATTAGTGTCAATTTTCAAGGGTCGATAATCCGATTCGTTACAATATACAACAAATACAAACCCAATCCCAAACAGCATGATATCGTTTATCACATAATATCATATATCATACATAAACAAATTTATATCAAAAAATCTATACCATACATCAATATTCCAACAAACAAACAACCATATCTTCAAATCCACTTGTCCATCAACCAAAATAAATATCTAAATCCACTTATCCATCAATTATCCAGATATAACATAAGTATTAAATCCATTAAATATATACAAACAAAATATGTCAAATGTCCATCAACCATCCGTCAAAACAATCAAAATATATCAAATACTTATTCATCATCCCCATCATCACCACCCAATCTAGGAAAAGTCCCGTGCTTATGTAAAAACGCTACGATCCGCTCATTTAGCAAAGCTTTCAGTCCAGTCGTCCACTAATCCTGCTAATCTGCTACTTGAGCTCTCAAATGTGCAATCTTTCTCCAGGTCCTGTGATTTCCTGTACATAGCCCGGGAAATCCTCGCCTGTAAATCAGTTAATAGCTAATTATAAACAATTTATCCATAATATTAAATAAAATTTATAAACTAGTTAGTGAAGTAGTTAAACTAAATAAACAATATTATCTCCTGATTGTCGTAACCATAATGTCTATTCCGCGTCGGCTTGTCAGTCACACCATCAAAAATCCTATCCCCCTCGTCAGGGGTTAACACCTCGCAGCCAGTCTCCTTGACCATGCGAGCTTGGTCCATGTCAAAATTCTCCTACGACTAGAAATGGAATTTTCTTAAAATAATTATTTAGTTTATAATTTATGTAATGTTAGACAAAATAAAAAATTTATAAATATTTACCATGATAGCTTTAGATTTAGAGTCCGTTGAAGTATACGACACCGAGCCACAATCGTTTATATGTTCGATGGCATGAGTGTGAGTAAAGACCTCTAAATATATATGCTCGCGGTGCTTCTCCTTCACCTAAAATTGTATATGATTAAACAATGTTATATGTATTTATAATCGCAACTTATAAACTTACAAATTCCTCCCAATATTGTTGGAAGGATTTTGATCCATCATGGTGTATGGCGGGGTTTCTCTTCCTTTATGTTGAGTTTCAAACAGAAATTATCTATAAGTTTAAATATATGATCGAATTAATTAATATAATTATTATAGAACGAACAAATTATAATGACAATATAAAATTAGAAAACTTACTTCCGTAACGTCGGTCTCCTAAAAGCCTGAAAATCATTTCAAACGTTGTCACTCATTCAATTAAGTATTTTATTTTTATTTTGTTTTTCTCTTGAGAGGGTGTCCTTGTAATTCTTCCTCGGCTTCCTATTCTAGAGAACCCAGAACGGATCCTGATTTGGTTCCTCCATAATCAATGCAGCCTACACATTGAAATTAACATAAATTGTATACGATATATTAATTTTCAAATATCAAATATGTAATTTTTAAATGAATTATAAATTTATACTTACTAATAACTCAGCCCATATCACATCTTTAACATGTGATGGGATATCATCCTACGTCGACCAACAAACAGACGACCGACCCATATAGGCCTTCCTAGAAATGGCCAAGATGTAATCGGAAGGCTGTAGCTTAAATTTCCTATATGAATTTTGATATAGACTTATAATACAAGTGTTATACGACTCCTAGCGAAAGGACCTATTTCAAGGTTAAATTTTTTTCCATTAGTTTCTTAATAATCCAACCGTATGGATTGGATAAACACATTATCAAGCATACGAGGTTCGAATTTGGTCCCGATTCAAGATCATTTGGCCTTTGAACGAAGGGCTTTTAATCCAAATGTCGATTAATGGTTAAAATCTAAAACTCGAGATCGACCCTTGCGGTAGTTTATTTTTCCATCATCTTTTGGCAATATTTTATATATATTTTAGATCAGCAGATGGTCCAATAAATTTTATTTTCTAACATTTATTTTATTTTACGTAATTTTTTAGTGCCAAATGTAGTTGAAAATTCATAATTAATTACCAAACGATTTAAAAAAATATTTTAATTCTAAAAGTATTATACAAAACTAAGTTTAACTAATTTTCTTAACGGACCAACTAAAAGCCGAATAGATTGATCATGGGAGAGATTTTCGAAATGTTAAATATTCGAATTACATGAAGATAGATCATCTAAATACAAATTTAACCTATCTGAACAGATTACTATTTTTAAACAAATTTAAAAAGCGTAATGGGAATTAAACAAATTAATTCTTTAGTTTGATGATTTAAAAAACGATGAGCCACTGCTAGCCGTCGAAAATGTTATTAACAGTTGTCAACGGCCCTTGCCCTTCACTAACCTATTGACAGTGTTCCTTTTAGTGCCCAAAATTAAAACCCTTAACGATATTCCATCTAACAGAAGTATAAGATTTGGCAATGGGGTAGAAAATGAACCAAGGAGGTGCAAAAGGATGGAATGAGGTGGAGAGGTGCAAGGAACGTGGAGTAGATCAAAAGTACCACATGAGGCATTTGCATGTTGGAATGCCATATTCAAGAAAGCACGTGGAACATCAATTTTTTCAAACCAGATGCAACTCCACTAATGTTGAGTTTTGGAACCTGAAATATTGCAACCAATGTACAAACTCTATTTCCCACAACCGTACAAGGAGTACCACAAAAGTACCAGGTCCCTTTCTAGTATGAAATCCACTCAGAAATAAATAGTGCAACGGAATGGAAATGAGTTTATAAAAGCAAAAAAGAAAAATACCCGACTATAACAATTTCCACTTTTTTATTGTATTTATTTTTTGTTACAATCATGTGACTCTGAATGAATTACAAATTGATGCCTTTGTTAGGATGACATCTGGCATTTGGCATCTTAATTAAAGTTTGTGTAATTTCCTATATAGGCAGCGGTAGTGAATGAAAAGAGCAAGCTGGTTGTTATTATTTTCTTTTCTATCATTATTTTCCTGCTATTTCTCTTCTCCCTAAATTTCTTATTCTCCTCTAAAACTCTTCTTCCCCTTCTCTTCTCCTCATAAATTTTACAAATATAATTCATACCATAACACCGTATCATATTGTTTCTCTTTTTGGTGTTAGCTGCAATCTTCACTTTAGTCTGCCTTTTGCATTTGTACACTCTAATAACTAGTCAGGGTACAATTTTCTTGTTTGTTTATGAATGTAGAATGTGGTACTATGATTTAGGAAAAAATAAAAGGAATTTAAACCTTCACACGACCAACCTGCTACTTTAGTCTGTATATGAATATTCTATGTTAAATTTTTATTTTTGTTTCCAGAGTCATTGCTAGATTGTTCTTCCTATATGTCTAACCAGAAAGGTTATTACTTGATTAGGTAGTTCATTCTATCCTGACGTAGTGTGCACATAACTCTCACTTCAAATTTTGATCATTTTCGTAAAGTTGAAGTGTTTGTTGATTTCAAGATTTTAGGATCTCCTATTAGTGGAAGCATAGTAGAAAGCCCTCATAAGAATGCGAATCCATTGAGCATGCATCCCTTATCTATTAATTTCAGCTTTCAAAATCCTGTAATTTTTCCGATCATGATGAATCATTTTGTTTCTATCTATGCTCAACTTAACTTGGTGACTAATCATGCAATGTTGTACAGATGAAAACTAGACTGATCAAACTTCATCGTTCAACATATCAGTGTCCAGTTCATTAAGGGAAGATGCGGGTAACTATTATCCAGGTTAGTACTTAACTTCACAAATTATAACTTAATTAGGCAATGTATACTTTGGACATCCCATCAAGATCTTTTGGTGGGGAGTCTATTTGGAACAACGTTCATACCATTATACGGAAGATGAAAATGACAAAGTCGAGTACTAGTAAGAAGATAAGAAGTTGTATGGAGTCTAAAATCAATCCACTTTAAGAACTCTAAAGTATTGACATGTTCATCATTGACTTACCATTTAGGAAGATCTGTAAAAGATGTAGAAAGATTGTCAGACGCTTGGATGAGGAAAACCTAAGTGAAAAAGATATGTTAGATAAGAGGATTTACAGCCATATGGCCAGAAGCATTCGAAACCTTGGGGTTAGCAAAGAAGAAATATTCTCTCTTGAAGTAACATTTCTTGTTATAGAGCGCATCAATGACCTCACAACGGTTGTACACCTCAACTTTTAGCAAAGAAGGTGAATAGTTCAAAACGGAAGAAAGCTCTCCAAATATTGGAGGACAATTTAATTGCATCATAAAGAGGATGTATAGAGAACCAAGTAGGCATAGCCATTGGGATGTATGTGGGAGCCAACCCGATCTCTTAAAGAAAGAATTTGATAAAGTCATTGAATGGTGGCACCACTCTTGATAACCACATAAATCAAATGCATGTCATATAACCTAGAGGTGGGAGATGAGCCCGTTAGTCGACTATCGGTAAGCGGACCTCATCTTTCAGAATCCCAGGTTTAAGGCAAATTGAGCGGACTACCTTCGCAGTCAATTTGGATGGTCTCGGGGATTATTCAAAACCATTAGAACTTGTCGTTCATCTATTGAAGACGTAGGACCATGAGGTTGTGCAGTCGGAAGGGCCTAGAGTTGAAGTTCCTGAGTTATAGAATGCCTCGATCCAAAGGAAGTGGACGTGAAGGCTTGAGCAGTAGTAGCATCTGCTTCTAGAAGGATAAAAGGAAGGCGAGGAGATCGTTGGGTCATTTTGAACTAAAAAGATTGAGGAAAATGCGATCAGGAACGTTTTACTTTAATGAATTACTTTAACTAAAACCCGTATAGTCAATGTACAGAATCCAACGGATGTCAACTTGTGTTAACCAATCAAATTTTGCACATTGATCAGCACAGTGTGAAGCGTCGATCTATGCAGCGTGTTATGTGTTCAGAGCGCGGTGTACGCGAACACTTTGTGTAGATAGCTCACTCATACAAACAAATAAGTTCCGGCGCACTGTAAAATCTATGTCGGATATTACTCGTTATCGTAGAATATATGATAGAAGAACCATCGCCCAAAGCGACAAAGAGTTTACTTTGCAGGAACGTAGGATCGAGATGTTCAACTTGAAGTGTTGACACACAGTTCGGCTAAATGATGGATCACATTTATTTACACCATTCCCAGAAACCATCCTACTGGAACTAAGCCACTAGTCCAAGATCGAACGAAACTCAAAGAAAGGCAAATGCTTCTTTTCTATTGTGAAAAAGTTGTTAAACTTGGAAATTTTAAGCCAACTTGAAAAGGACCCGAGGTGAAGCCTTCGACGACATAGAGTGGACTCCAAGCATAAAAGTGGTGGAAATCTTGGATGAAACCCAAGAAAGCTTGGGCTCACATTCGGTCCACATGGATATATCTCGAATACCCATCATTATTAGGCCATGACTTGAGAAAAGAGGCAATTGCGATCAATTTTTGGATCAATGACAGTAGCAAGAAGGTGGCTGTAACCATGGCGGCACCAAACCCTAAGGTTGGAAACCCACCAAATTGTCCAGATTTGAAAATATTAGGGGTTTCTTGAACAATTCGACACCGAATTGAATTCGATATCATTAAAATCGATTGCGTTAATGTGTTAGGTTGTGGCGACAGTTGGGTAGGTAGCATTGATGATGAAGGTGAAGGATGTCAGTGGTTGAAGCTGGCGGTTGCAAAGGAAATAGAGTGCCAACAAATGAATTGAAGTGTGGTACGAAAAATTGCTAAGTCCTGGAATATATCGCACATTCAGGAATCATGTCGGTACTTGCATGATTGTGATCGGTATCCACATGTTTTAGTCACCGATAAGAAAGAGAAAAGAAAAGGAACAGAAAGGAAATATACCTTATCGAGACACGACGTAACTTTCAAAGAGTTGAGAACTCCAACTTTGCTATAAAGAAGAATGGCTCACCGATTACTTAAGTGATGAACCGACGTTCTTAAAATAGATGCCATACTTCAAGGACGATAATTGGTCGACTAGTGAATCTTGTGCACCTAGGATTATACTGTTTTTCTTGATCAAAAGCACGCTTTATTTTCACGAAAGCATACTTTCGGGTGAAAGTGTTATCCAACATTAAAATCGAGTGACTTCTTAGTGAATTTTGACTTCGAGACGAAGATGAAATGGATCAAGAACCTAAATGGTTACTTGGGATGATGGAATGACAGAGTATAAGGAGTTGGAACCTATTTGGAGTAAGTCAACTATGGTTGGTACCGACCATAATTATGGTTAGTACCGAGATGATTCTTGGGAGGACTCGGTACTGAACAAAGAGGTTGTAATGTCCCACATTTTTTACTATTTTAAATTGTAGAATTTAATATAATTAGTGAATAAAAGTGGTTCAAAATAAAAAATTTAATGATTTATTAATGTAGTTATTAAATATGAACATTAATAAAATATTGAAAATAACTAATTTCGTAGATTTTGGCGATAACAAGTATTGAAATGAAATTTTATATATTTAATGTGCTATAGTCAATAACTTGAATTGAATAATAATGTTGAATTATTGTGAAATGAAAGTAGATGTTTCATTATTTGAAATTTCTTTTAAAAATTATATTTTATAAGTTAAGTAACTTATATTGAAATATGATGATTCATTGGATAATTAAATTGTTTAAATTTAATATTGCAATTATCTAAATAATTGAATTCTGGATTTAGAGTGAACGAAAATGATGTCGGAAGTTGATTTAAATTTTATTTAAACAATAATGAAGATTGTTAAACTTAAAAATTTAATTTAAAGTGAATAAATTAAAATTTGGAAATTTTTGGTTTCAATTAACATGCAAAATAGCCATTTTGGCCATTGTCTCGAATTTCAAAGAAAGCAGTTTCATCGGATCCATAATAGTGAATTATTGTAGGAATTCAAGTTTCGTTGCGATCGAACTTGTCGTTTGGTTGTGCGAGCTTGAAAAGCGCAGAAATTAATTAGAGAAATTTATTTTAAATACTTTGATTTTGAAAAGCTATCTTCTGAATACGATTGAATTAGGCCTCGAAACAAGTTCCATTGTATTCGGAATGGGGTAAAGCATTATGAACGCCAGACGGCACACTTTGTTTGGTGTTCATAATTTTGTGGACCAATTAGGCGAGGTACTTTTCTTTTTCAAATAATATATGATAAAGGTCAACGCTTAACATCATGCCGCACCCTTCCTGTCTGTTCATGTTCCCTCCCCTTTCTCTTATTTCCTCTCTTTTCATGTCATCAGATGTTCGAGTAAAAAACAAAAAAGAAATCGCGATCGAGAAAAAAAAGGAAAAAATTAATAACGATCGCATGTACGTGCGGAGGCACGATGGTGGTCGCGGCCTGGAGGCGAACTAAAGTGGGCGGCACGGGCATTGTTTAGGGCTTAGGTCTTGTGCTTAAATGGCAGAGGATGCCGCGCTGGCGCGTTAGCTGCTGGTTGAGGAGGGTGGCGGTGTGGTTGCTCGCGACCTACGATGGCTGGGGGTTTTTTGTTCGATCCTGTAAAAATAAGTACGTAACATCACAATTGCCTGGGGAGAAAAAGAGGCGGGGAGTTGCTGTGCGCGTGAGCTTGCAGAGATGATTAGGTTATGCTTTTTTGTTTGTTAAAATTTTATTATATCGAATGCTAATTAAAATCGTAATTTTCTGTATGAGGCCCGATTCGAGCGAAACGAGTCGTGATGGATCGACGTCGTCTACGACTTGGCATTGGATTGGCATTTATTTGAAGCTAAAATTATTTTCAATTTCAAGTAAAATGTGAGTGTTATATAATGCTCATGACGTACTACAATGTTTTTACGTTCGTTAAATTGATAATCGAGAAGTTATTTATTTTATTGATTGTTATTTGGTAAATTTAACTTATAAGGAAATCGATACAGAATTTATATATTAGAAAATTTGAGTTAACAGTTAAATAAAATTAAAATTAAACTGCTTGTAAAATTCCCGGTTATTAATAATTGGTTAATTGTTGCGAATTGTTGAATGTTTGGATGATTGATTATGATGGATGCCAATTGGTTGAAATATTAGATGATTGGATGTGTATTTATTTTATATATATATCATGTATCACCCTGTAAATTAATTGACAGTATATAAACTGATAATCGAATTATTTCGAATAAAGTAAGAAATAGTTGAAATGATATAGATCTATGACATTTATTTTTGATTGACATGATGTATATCCATCCCTGAATTAAACTGGAATAATTGATTCACATGGCCATAGAATAGAAAAATATATACTGATACTGGATTGGTTAAATTAAATGATTTTAAGATTTTGATTTGAAATTATTTAAATTGATTTTGATTTTAAGAAATAAAATCGAATTTATGAAAATTGAATTATTTCGAACTTGAGCTCGAAACATTGAAGTTTAAATTTGGTAATAGGAATTGTTAAAATAATCGAAGTTGTGATTTTGAAGTTATAATTGAGAAACCATTTGGATGATGGAAATTGTTTTGTTTAAATGATTTTAAATTTTACTCGAATTTTGAAATAAATCCAAGTAAAAGCAATTTAAATTAATATTTCGAAATTTGAACTAGGAATTGAAATATTTTAAATATTTCAATCTTAAATTGAATATTGAAATTAAATAAAATTTAAGTGGTTTAAATCGATATTATAAAATCGAACTCGAATTTATATAAATCGAAATGGTTTAAAATTAATAATTTAATTGAAATTAATTCAAATTGGAACTGAAATTAATTCAAACTAAAATCGAATTGAACTGATTTAAATGAAAATTGAAATTGAAACTGATATGAATTAAAATTGGAATCGAAGTTAGTTCGAATTGAAATAAGAATTGAATCAATTTAAATGGAAATGGAAATTGAAATTGACTTGAATTGGAAGATTTGGAATTGAATTAGCTTGACTTTGAAACTATTTTTAAATAAATCATTTTAATATAAACTGTTTAAAATCTATCTTTTTAAATATTCAAATTATTTTGATTTTTCAAACTATTTTATTTTATGAAACATTTTAAATACTTAAATCATTTTATATCAAACCATTTTAACCATTTTAACAATTTTAACTATTTTTAAACTATTTAAAATTATTTTCAAACTATTTTCTAAAAATTCAAACTGGTCAACGTTTGAATGTTTATATTTAAATCATGGATTTAAATACGAATTGGGTTAAATTGAAGTCATAACTCGAAGGGAAATTCAAAGAAATTTTGAAGTGGATCTGAAATCGAGATATTAAGGAGAAATGAGTTTGAAGTGAAATAACATATTTTGAGTAAATATAATATTGTGAAATGAAACTGATTTGAAGCTAATATGATATTTTGATATCAAGTATGAATCGTACTTAAAATGTAAAAGTACCAACCAGTGTGTAGAATGACGTTTGTTTGTTAAAGAGACCAGGGACTCTTATTGGCATACTCTCTGTCAATATTAGAACCACTTTAACAACTGTGTACGCGGAGGAGACTCCAGAAAGAAGTGGTTGGATTTGGCGTCGTTTGCTAGATTTGAAGAAAGGGAACGATGATGAATATACCCCACCACTTGTTCTAATTTGAAATGACTAAAACATGACAGCTTGAGAGGGCCAAGCGAGCTTGCTACCCCTAGCGGACATCCATTCTTCAATTTTTTTGGACTTGGGCCATATTATTACTCTTGTTGTTGGTTTTGATTGTGTACCTTGATTTGGGATAGCCTCCCTTTGAATCGTTATGGGATGGATGTACGCGGTGGACGAACCTGGCTACGATGCGTTACCACCAGCCTTACGACCCAAACTGATAGTATCCTACCCTGGGCATCGCCTCACATGCCTTGTCATACTTTTATCCCTATGCGAGACCCCTAAGATTTTGGTTTAGTGTTGCCGTATCAAGGCGCATCCCTATCCCCTGATGTTCTACTTGGGCATTATATGCAAACTGTACGACAATGCTTAAAATCACGTTAAGGGGGATAAATGTAAAGCCGTGACGCTAAGAAAAATATTTATTTTACTGATTAGACATTATATATGTACCGTATTTTACTACATATAAATATTTTGATGGATCCTTAAGAGATGGAAAAACCCGTAACATCTCTTAAGTTATTGCATATACGTTATACACTGGATAGGAGGTGTGAAATCCCGTAAACATCTCTGACGCGATTACACTCATGCTACGCAATATCGAATTGACTCGCATAAGGATATTTTAGTCTTGACTTGGATCTTTTTATCTTTTCATTACGCTTGGGTCAGTGCTGAGTATTTCAGCGCATTGAAGATCATTTTCTGGGGGACGTATACGAAGATTTGGTATATTATTATTATTAATCCTACATCATGTTGTCTGCTGCATTATTTATTTAACCCTGCTGTATGTATATAACTCTGATAAATTTTGCGTAAATTATAATCAAATGTATAATATAAATAACTTCATGAACCGTTTATTTGATTATTATTTTTTCATTCTTCTTCGAGATTCTATATTTGTTTCCTTCTTGTTTTTTATTTTTCTTAATTAACTCCAATGATTTTTTATGATCCAATTGTTTTAGGTGAACATGTGTGGATTATTGTCGATTTAAATCTTCCAAAATATGGATCATCATAGTTGGCATCAGAGCTTTGGTTTAGCGATAACCTTAGCTTTGTGGGGTTTGACTCATTAGAGATATGGTAGTAATATCCTAGAATGAGTCAGTTTGAGCATATATATGAGAGCGCGTACTTATTAGTGTCATAAAATATTTTATATTATGTTTACTTATCCGTTGACTTGTTTATGAATTCTGGTCGATGCGTGGGACGCCATGCTATAGATAGGAGTTTCTAAACACTTAAACGAGACAAGTGGACATAATATAGTTTTATAGGGTAAATGAAATAATTTTATCTAAATTTTATTTTATATGTATAAAATGTTAATTATTAATGAATGTTGTTTTTAGGAGATGATGATACCTAGTTATCATCGATTATCGGTTGAATTAAACTAAAAAAAATGAATACCGTGAACTCTGTTTCATGAAGTATTCGATAATTAAATTGAATTGAAATCTAATTACAATAAAAATTGTTTGAAATAACAAACTTGTAAATTAATGAAATGTTTTAGTAATAAGGTAATGAAATTTGTATAAATAGATTTATAATATAGTTTATAAATAGAAAGAATTTCAAAGCTGGGAATTTTTGAATTTAAAAAATTGTTGCTCTCAAATTCGTTTTCAAAGCCTTCAAAAAAATTAACAATAAGATTATTTAAAAGTGTTTTGACTAGAAATATATTTTGAAAAGATTTTAAGAGAATTAAAAACAGTGAACTCGCTTTGGTCGTTGGAAAAT
The DNA here is from genome assembly GCA_030765085.1 of Allium cepa. NCBI lineage: Eukaryota > Viridiplantae > Streptophyta > Magnoliopsida > Asparagales > Amaryllidaceae > Allium > Allium cepa. The sequence continues at coordinate 745,917,009 of CM060931.1, read as the reverse complement.
AATTCTGAGGATGACTACAGCATTGCCAGTATTCATTTTCGAGTTTCTATGTAAGAATTGCTACCAAAAGAAACTTTATTTCAATCAAAACAAGTTTTTATTGTGAAAAATGTTGTATGTATGATTTAATAAATATATGAAAATAGTTTGAACTTATAATTGAAAATAGTACATGTAAAAATAAGTTTATAACTTATAGATTTAAATAGGAAAGTAAAATTAAATTTTAAACTATTGAATATTTTTGGTTAAGCAAACAAAAAGGGGTTCGAATTTGAGATATGAAACAAAAGAATTAACCTAAGAAATTTTCTATAAATTAAGTTAATAAAATGAAGTAAGTAGAATGAAGTTTAACTCAAGAAACTCAAATAAAAGTGAATGGTGTTTGAAATGAATTATATAAAATAATGAAATGAAATTTTAAGTGAATCAAGTTGTATAACTTATTGATTTGAGTAATACTAAGCTAAAAAAAATTAAAAACGAAAATTATTTAATGTGAATGATAAGAAGAAGAAAAAATATAAAATAGAGTTAAATAAATTGAGTAATGGATTAAATGAAACAAAGTTTCACTTAATAAAGATTAAATGAGTTGAGTTGGATTTGAATTGAACTAGATGAATTAGTAAAGTGAATTAATTCCACTTAAGCTATAAAATAAATTAATAGAATGAATACAGCTTGAACTATAAAATGAAATGCAATTTGAATTGTGAAAGAAACCGAATAAAAATAAATGACTGTAGGAAAAATTAATATGAGTAATTGAATTTAATATAAAATTGGATGTAAATAAATTAAATGCAAATGGACAGAGTTTTAATAAAATTGAACGTTAACTAATTTAACATGGAATAAGTTAAAAAAAAATGAATTATAAGATGAAGTTAACTTAATAAGTTGAATGAAATTAATTGTGAGAAAAGAAAATTTATTAATATGAATTTGAGTTATAAAATAAAAAAATAGTTGAGTAAAGTTAATAATAAACTAATGAAGTGAATCATTTTATAAAATAAAATTAATTGAAGTAAAATTATTAATATGAATTTGAATAATGAAGTGAACTAATGTAAAGTGAATAAATGAATTAATATGAACTTGAATTTATGAAATGGACCAATGAAGTGAATCAGTGAATTAATACGAACTTAAGATATGAAACAATAATAAAAATGAGTTGCATTTTATAAAATGCTTATAATAAATTTAAAGGGTTTTATGAAATGATTTATAAATGATATTAGTATTAAATGGAGTACACTAAGTGGTAATGAAGTAAAATTTAGTTTAGATAAGATTAAATAAAATAAATTATAAAATGGTTTATAAATGAATTTATATCAAATATTGTTAAAATTAAAGTGAAACAATTGGAATTTAACAAATTTGATTGAATAAATTGGAAGAAAACTAATTAAATGTTAATAAAAATTGGATGTTAATACGAAATGAAATGTATAAATTAAATATTGACATTGGATAATATAAAATTCACACAGTTATGAATTAATTGGATGAATGTTAATTATCGAATGGTTCCCTTTGTTGCAAATCATTGTTATAGCTGTTTTGATTGCATATGATTGTTATGGTTGTGTATTCGTGCTCGTGTTTATGATTTGGATTTAACAACCATTCTTTATGGTTCCATTTAGCCATACATGCTTTCTATATTTTTTATGCAACTAATGTTCAAATTTGAGTTAAGAAAGTTATACACAAAGACCGTTTGAACGTATGCGTGGGTTTTTATATGCTTTTGCTTGCTTAATGCGAGCAAACTCTCTCGTATTAATAATAATAAGGCACGTATCTCAGATTACATACCGCGCTTTTATATTTTTCCCTACGGGATGCCTCATCGTTCAGATGAGATGTATATTTTATATATATTTGGGTTATATACTGTATTGTAAATTTCTCCCGATCAAGCCGTGCAAAGGAGACTACACCGAAATTTTCTATGAATCCGGATGTTATAAAATTTTTAAGGTTTTAAAAATTTTATAACTTGTTTTGATACACTACAAGAAAACATGTTATTGGTTGCATTGAATGGCAGCGTTTCAAATTTAAGTGCAACTAATGCTTATTTAGAGGAAAATAAATAAATAAACAAACACTGCTGGTCTTTCCCTCCTAAATTTTTGGTAAATTTCTATTCCATGCTCGGTTTCTTTCTTCAACATAAACATTTGTATTAAAAAAGCCTAATGAAGTCTAATTTTCAACCACCACCCCTTGTCTTCTCATTTACCTTCTTCTCCATTCTGACCGTGCCTCTCAACCTTTCCCTCTGATCCAAACCTCCTCCATCTCATCCGCTCCTTTAATCATTGCTTCCCTTTCAAATTTGCAAATCCTAGATTTTCCTTGCTTATCACAACTCGCATCATGGTCTATTGTTAGCGCCGATGATTTCTGGTTGCCCTCCCATTGTCTCGGCCTAAGTCTATCTAATGAGATAATTGGTAATGGCATGTTGCATCTACGATCTCAGCTCTAAAAACCTTCTCGGATTCAGAAATCAACATATGAGGTGAGTTCAAAATTTTCAATTATGAGAAATATTTTTAAAATTTGAGGCGGTAACATTAATGTAACAAGAAGCTTACTATCAATTAACTAGACAATAATTGTTATATACTTTATGTGCTGAATTTGTGAATTGTTTAGTTATTTCGAAAATTGAGTTGTTTAATGCAAACCAATTTGACAAATAAATTATATGATGAATCAAATGGCTTAATGTTGATTTATGTTCATGTCAAGTCTATATCTTTTGAGTCCACGACAAGCCTATATCATTTGAGTTCGTGCCAAGTCTATATTAAGATGAGTAAAATTTCTGCTGCTAATGGATTCTTTTGTTGCTGACTAGAACTGTGCTGCTGATGAGTTTATACTCATATGTCATTGCATGCATTAAGATGCCAGATTGTTTTGTTCTACCTATGTTGATCTAGTGAGCTCTATTGTATAAATTAACTATGTTGCATAGCAGATGGTATATGATATCGGAGGAAAATTGTTCACTTATGTATGTGGCTTGCTGCTTATCTTGCGTAATTTATTCTTTATCATTTGTTTCAATGTACGATAGGAGACACATATTTTGGGGATGCGAATTCTTCATCACGTGTTGGAGCAATGCATGTACAGTGTTTTGAAAACCCATTGGGGGTATATATTGGTCCTATTATGTGGTACTTAACCATCTTTATAGCAATGGACGGCCACTATATCCTTGCCTTGTTGTCTTTGAATACATCGAATGGCCATACTTAGTACAAAACGAAGGCTCGAAGTCATCGGACATCATTTCACAATTATCATAGGTAAGTCTATTTCTGCATCATTCTATGTTCTTCATTGAGATAGATATGTATTTTTCACAAGTAGATCGGCTACATATTTTTGTTTGTTTGGATATTTCAGTTTCTAAAACATCCGAAGGGAAGAAAAGAAACATATTTCCTTGAAAAACAACATGTACGTTGGTTACTACCCTTGGTTGAGCCTAGAAATTTTATGGGCTGTTTCTTACAGCTTGTTCTTAGAAGCTAGGTGTCCTCAAAAGGATGTCTATGGTGGCTTCGTTGTAGAAACTACAGATGTAGTTGTACGATGTATAAGAGTTTTTGATGAGAGAGGGTTTTTTCTTCAATAAAATTTTGAATTTTAGATTTACATCATTTTGCGACTTGAAACCTAATTTGGCACTGATTGAACATCCTATAAAATGAACTAGAATGTTTAGCATTCTACTATATGTATTACTTCTGTCGCTAAATTAACAATTTGTGATTCTTGACATTATAAATAAATACTAATTCCAGATGATTGAAGTATAAAATCTTTTGTTGTATTTAAAAATGAGCAATAATTTACAAACACATGGCTATATGTGCTTGGTACTTGAGGCATTGTCATTTTCTTGTTTTGTGTATATTTGGCGACATGATGACTTCTATGGTTTGTACGGATATTTGATTAATATTGTTGTATATGAATTTGAATGAATATTTAAAAAAAAATATGAGTTATGATTTTAAAAGTAAGCTTTTATTTTTTTTAAAGCAAGGTAATTACATATGAAAATGATAATACTTAATTGCATGGTATAGAGTGGTCTGTCATGAATAAACATGATATATTTGTGAGTATATTCCAATTTGAGAAAGTCTGCCAACATTGAACATAAATACATGTTTATTCAGAACTAGTCATTTGCTACAATCCTGATCTAGATAACTGTTGTTATAGGCTTGATGATCATTTATGATTTAAGCATCTATTTTAATTTTTTGTAGATATTTGAGTTGGGTATATACCCTGATGTGGACCTACTCGACTCCACATCTAGAATGCTTTCCCCTAATGTTTTGGGAGAATATCACTACAACACTGCTCATGCTGTCGAGAAGGTTCTCTAAAACTATAAGAATCTTCATGATATCATTCCATTTTGGGAATGGATGAACCCAGTGAAGATGACAAATTGACTGCTGCGATTACCCAAAAGATTCAGCGTTTCTTGAGCCAGCCTTTCCATATTGCTGAAGTCTTCACTGGTGCTCCTGGAAAATACGCTGAGTTGAAAGAAAGTGTAAGCAGCTTTCAGGTAAATCACCCTTTGTACCACTGATTATTATTATGCTTATTAGTGTTAGATTGTTAACTGCAACTTCTTTCTGCATTATTTTCAAAAGCCACACCATATTTTAATTTTACTTCTGCTGTTTTTCTCTCAGATACTTTTAGTTGTGATATTCCAATTTGGAAATATGTAACAACCTAATTCTCTGTTAGTGTTTATAAATCGAATATCAACGTATACTGTAGTTAATTTTTGTAATGCTTCATATACTTGAGACCATAGCAGAACAAAAATTGACTTATACGAAAATAATGCATATATATGGCGTACAAAAGAAATCTTTAGTAGTCATATGCTATATTTATAACGATTGTTTAGTCAAAAGAGAATGTGTAACAACCCTCATATTTACGATTGTATATTTAAATATTTTATTTAAATATAGCATCGTTAGTCGGATTAAAGTCCGAAATGCTATTTTTTGTAAACAGTCTACTTAGGACTCGAGGCCACATTCATTGAGTCCAAAATGGCGTTTGCGACTTTTTTGAGTATAAACATTGATATGTTTGGAGTTAGCTAGAATTTCGACATTTTTACTTAGGGCTTTGGGTTTGGGTTTTAGCCCATTAACGCAAAATATCAACCCAACTCCACTCCACTTCTCTTCATTCATTCCTCATTTCCTAACACTCTCAAGCTCAAGAGAATAATTGGGGAAAAGATTGGAAGTGGAAATTTCTAAGCCCTAGTTTCATTTGCAAATCCAAGTTCTAACTCCAAACTCTAGGAGAAGCTTAGGTAAGCATCCTCTTCATCTTCTCCATCACATTTCCTCTTCAATTTCAGAAATTTCCTAAACCCTAACTTAGGAAATTTCTTCTTTTGAGCTTAGATTGAAGCTTCTTAGGTTAAAATTGAAAAGTGATTATTCTTTCCTTGCTCTATAGCTTCTCTCTCGTGTTTTTGGGTTTAAAGGTGAGATTTTTATCTCACATCCATGTCTATAACTATCATTATTGTTAAGTATGAATTCCTAACATCTATTCATGTCATTTGCTTTTGATTTGAATTGATTTGGTGAACAATTCAATTTTTGGTGCTTTGAAGTCAAAAACTTTGAAATCCTAACTTTGACGTATGAACATGCTTTTGGTGGTGTATCGAAGAGCCTATAGGGTTGGGTTGTCGATTGACATAAACCCCTAGTGCCCATTGCTCATCCGATCGCAAATTGTTGAGAGTTTTCCTTTCATTGTGATAGGCTGGAAATATTGGAAAACAGGGTCCAGTCAACTGGCTCTCTGAGTCCAATCGATTGACCTAGAACCCGAGAGTTTTCCAGGCATTGGGCCAGTCGACTGAACTTAGTGTCAAGTCGGCTGACTTGCTTGCTTCATCCCAATTTGCCTATTTTGCGTGAGATTCCATTTTTTATCGATTCGTGATTATCCGAGTTGTTGTTATCATTTATTCGACTTTGATGACTTCTATTTCGGGATTTTTAGGAATATCCATTTTTTGATGGATTCGGCATCGATTTCTATGGATTTGATTCACGTCTTCGTATGTGAATTTTTGGTGATTGATTACTTCTACAATCATTTCTATGGTTTGTCACTTTGAAATGCAAAGGTTTCTATACTAGTAGTAAATATTCAAACTCTTTCTCAAAGATGATTTCAACTCTTTTTTAATACAAATCTCGTTTATAAAACCGTTTTCCAATCTATAGTATATACGTACCTTTACCTCATTTGTTCGATAAATCCAATTAAACTACTTTTCAAAACAAGTGGAATGAAACGCTTGCGTTTACTTTGTCGGTTAATTCTTTGACTTGTTCGATTGGAAACCTTGTGACAATTTTCGAGTGGAGATCTAAAAACTGTTCGTAAATATTTAAGTTAAGCCAGTGGTTACGGGACATGAAGGTAAACTCATTTATTTAATAGTTTAGTGTAATTCACACTTTGTATTGATCAATTGATGATCATTTTGTGATTAGACTTGCGAATGTGATGTCTCTTTGTCCACGCAGGGGACTATACCTCGTTTTATTGAGTTTCGTTTCATTTCTTTATATAGGCTAACGACCTATGTGTTCTTTGGAGTTTCGACTCATTTTTTTGGGCTAGCGACCCATGTTCTTTTATGGAGTTCGTTTCGTCGGACGTACCGTTGTACTACGTCGTCGTTCCGGCTTATCAGGTTCATCGGGCGTACTGTTGTACTACGTCGTTGTTTCGAATTATTGGAGTTTTAGGTTCCTTGGGCATACCATTGTACTACGTTGTTGCACTGGCTCTATGTCTAGCGACCATGGGATAGCATCTTGTTTGTGATACACGTGTTGGTGAGTTTTCATACTCCCGTTTATGATAGGCCTCCCCCTTTTTTGATTTTTGGATTTCTAATTGATGATTTCTAGAATTTGTGTTTCACCAGTTTTGAGATTGGCATTAATATATTGTCAATATTTGTGATTTGGTGAATAAAATAAAGAATATGACATTCTTTTTATTGTTGTGAGATTATTGAGATATTGTATGATTTTCATTGTTGTTAAATGTATACTTTTCACAGTATGACATTATGGTTATCATATACTTTTGTCATATCTCTTATTCTATCTCATTTTATCTGATATTTATAGCTAGACTGATCCGTTTATTATTTTCTTATTAAATAATACTCGGGTCAGGCCGAGATGTTACAGGTGCTACCGTTTGACTCCTCTTTTGGGAGTATCATCTGACTTTTGTCTAACTACAATAGATTAGTAGTTTTTGTTGTTATACATATGAGATAGAGACTCCTGATGTATACATATTCTTTTATCTAGCACTTGTATCTATTCTTTTGTGATATTGTGGATCTTGTCTGACCACTACTCTGATATACACTCCTATGTGTTATATTCATATATATTTTCGCCTTTGTGATATGGATATCTGTGACTGATTTGTGTTATGCTTATTTCTATATTTATTTTCGAAGATTATATATAGCCACTATGTAGTAGCTTTGTGTTTGTATTTGATATGTCGGATTTTCTCTTGAAATGAAATGCATGTTGTTCTATCTGACATATGGGTGCTCGCACAAAGAAATTACATGGATGGTCGCTCCTCAACAGGCTTATTCTTTGTGCTAGTTGACGACATTAGTCTGTAGTGTCCTTGGCTAGCGTGAGTTAGAGGTGGGGTGCCATAGCTTGGTATCAGAGCCAAACTTCGGAACAATGTAGAATAACCTAGCAAGGATCATCGACCTAAGTCCTTCTTAGGAGTTGTGCCTTAGGATTTAATTCAAGTTTACGTACCGTTTTATCCTATTTTCTTTGTGATGCCTTGTTTTATCAATCATGATTGTTTGATATTCATTTTGAGAATAACCTTTTTCCTCCTTTTTCTTTCTTTCTTAAAGAAGAGAAATGGTTAGACGAGGACGTCCCAGCGCCGGTCAATCTAGTGCTACTCCCCAGGATGGATGATTTATGTCTGCCCAACAGCTTCTTGATCTTGTAAAGAATGCTCAATCTGTCGGACCCATCCCAGAGCCTACTCATCCTAGATCTGGTTTAGCACGCTTGTACAAAGACTATACCGATTTGGGTGGAAGGCCATTGAAGGGATCCGAGAGTGTTATAGAAATTCAAGCTTGGCTCAAATCGTGCGATCGCATCTTTTCTCGCATGAACCTTATTGATCTACATCGAGTCCAAGTGGCTTCCAGTATGCTCCAAGAAAGAGCTTTAGATTGGTATGAGCTTCTGATTTCCGAAATTATTGAAGCGAATCATACTTGGGAGCAATTCCAGGAACGATTCAAATTAAAATTTGTGCCGGAAGCTGAAAAAGTAACTTTAGCCCGGCGTTTTATTAACCTTGTTCAAGGTGAATCTTCCATGACAGAGTATGTCAAATCTTTTGAATCTTCCTCTAAATATGGGGTCGAGTATATTAATACCCCATTGAAGAAAAATCAAAGGTTTGTTTATGGGTTGAATAAGAATCTTAAAAAGGCTTTACTTCTGAAACTAGAAGTTTCTTTCGATCAGCTTACTGATATCACTCTTCGACTTGAAGAGGCCGATAATGAAAGTGATGTTGAAGTTGTGGGTGCTAAACAGAACTTCAACAATAACATGAAGAGGCCTATGAAGTTCAAGGATCCCAATCCCAATAAGAAAGGGAAACAAGAAACTCTGGTAGTAAAGACTCCTACCACTAGTCGTGGACAATGCTACAATTGTGTTTCTACGAACCACTACGCAAGGGAGTGTCCAAAACCCCTTTATTGTCGCTATTGCAAAGTTTCGGATCACCATATATCTTCTTGTCCCAAACTTCAAAGTAGGAGAGAGGGAAAGCTAAATGCGCCTAGTGACACTTCTCGTGGTCATGGTACTTCTCATTCAATCCTTGATGGCATTTGTTTTGTGATTATCCTATTTGAGTTCTTGTTGATATTGGTTCATCGCATTATTTTTATATCAAACGAACTTGTTGATTTCTTCTCTTTAAATATTTTAGGCTTGATGATTTCACTGGGAATTGCTATCCGGATAGTGGATCCGCAACGCTCAGTTTTTTTTGAAAAGATGTCGAAATTATTTTATGTGATTATTCTTTCCGGGTTGATTTGCATGTTATGCGTTAGTTAGGCTTTGGAATTGATTTTTGTGAAAGGATTGACTTGATTTTTATGAAGCCATATTCCATGTCCCGTGTGGACTACTCATCTTCGACATTTTCAATCTGTTAAGAAGATTTCTATTTTTCTTAATGATTTTGATTCCAATTTGGTGGCATCATTTTATTCTCTAGACCCACTTGTTGAGGAAGATGTCATTCTCCCCATTCAAGTAGTTCGTGAATTTTTCGGTATTTTTGAGCCAGTCTTAGGATTATCGCTTATGTAATCTTTTGAGTGGTGCTAAGGTCTTTTTAGTTCGACTTTACCACCAGTTTTCATTAGTTACGAGTTGCGGAGGATAGCTTACCCTTGTACCGCATTCCGCACTCGTTATGATTCTTATGAATGACTCGTGATGCCATTCGGTTTGTTCAGCTTATTTCATCCATCTTATGAATCGAGTGTTCTACGAATATCTCGATGAGTCCGTTTTTGAATTTATTGATTATGGATGAAAACGGCAATTTAAATTTTGCAAAATCTTTTTCACAAGATTTATTTATAAGTATAATTGGAGTTTTGTTCTTAAAACGAACAAAGAATATTCGTCAAGTTTTTAAGAGATATTTTTATCATATAAAAGATGATTTTGTGTTGTTTTTCCCATTGAGTGCTTTAAGAATTCTGGTCGATGCGCTTGATCAACGTTATCGACAGGAATCTCCTAAACACTTTGATGAGACAATCAGATACGGTAAATTAACTTGGAATAAGTAAAATATTTTAGAAAGATGATTACATAAAGTTAATTGTAAGCTTTGAAAGTTTTAGCTTTTCAGGAAATAGGATCGTCTGAAAGAACCCTTTTCCGATAATCCTATTCTTGTGATTCCTGAAGGGAACCAAGACTTCTCTGTTTGTACTAATGCTAGTCGTATTGGTTTGGGTGTCGTTCTCTTGAAAAAGTGAGCGTTCTATCACTCATGCTTCTATACAATTAAAGCCTATCGAGACTAGGTATGCCACTCATGATCTAACGCTCGCGGCTATTGTTTTCGCTTTTATAAATTGGCATCATTATTTTTTTGGGAGAGAAATTTGTTCTCTACTTCGATTATAAATTTTTGGAGAATTTATTTTCTCAATAGGAACTTAATTTGCGTTAACAGCGTTGGCTCGAGTTCCTTGCATCTTATGATCTTGATATTCTCTATACTTCGGAAAGGGATATCGTGTTGCCAATCCCCTTAGTCGTAAACAACAAGTGGTTGTTTCTGTGATTATGTCCAAATGGAATGATCTTTTTAGTAGGTTTGACGGGCGTACTTTTATTGAATTACGTCATTGTCCAATTTATTTGAGTTTTGGGTACATCAGACATAATGTTATTATACTACGTCGTTGTTTTGAATTATTGGGGCATACCGTTATTGAATTATGTTGTTGCACCGGCTCAATTTTCTAAGATTCATGACGTCATCCACGTCACTCATTTATGGAAATGCCTTAGGGATTCCAATTTTATACTTGAGCACGGTGTTGATGAAGAAATTGATGTTTCACCTAATTTGACTTATGAGCAACATACTCTCTCATGCTCTTTAGGGTGAACATCTTATTTCAAATTTCTTTTGTGTTGATATGCTTTTATGGTTGTTACTTTTTATCTTTCTTCTTAAGAATTGCGAGGACGCAATTTCCTTGAGGAGGGGAGTCTGTAACAACCCGCATATTTTACGATTGTATATCTAAATATTTTATTTAAATATAGCATCGTTAGTCGGATTAAAGTCTGAAATGCTACTTTTTGCAAACAGTCGAATTAGGACTTGAGACCACTTCCATTGAGTCCAAAATGGTGTTTGCGAGCATTTTGAGTATAAATATTGATATGTTTGGAGTTAGCAAGAATTTCGACATTTTCACTTAGGGCTTTGGGTTTGGGTTTCAGCCTATTAACCCAACATGTCAACCCAACTCCACTCCACTTCTCTTCATTCATTCCTCATTTCCTAACACTTTCAAGCTCAAGAGAATAATGGGGGAAAAGATTGGAAATGGAAATTCCTAAGCCCTAGTTTCATTTGCAAATCCAAGTTCTAGCTCCAAACTCTAGGAAAAGCTTAGGTAAGCATCATCTTCATCTTCTATATCTCATTTCCTCTTCAATTTTAGAAATTTTCTAAACCCTAACTTAGGAAATGTTCTTCTTTTGAGCTTAGATTGAAGCTTCTTGGGTAAAATTGAAGACTGATTGTTCTTGCCTTGCTCTATAGCTTCTCTCTCATGTTTTTGGGTTTAAAGGTGAGATCCTTATCTCACATCCATGTCTATAACTATCATTATTGTTAGGTATGAATTCCTAACATCTATTCATGTTCATTTGCTTTTGATTTGAATTGATTTGGTGAACATTTCAATTTTTGGTGTTTTGAAGTCAAAAACTTTAGAAATCCTAGCTTTCATGTATGAACATGCTTTTGGTGGTGTATCCAAAAGCCTATAGGGCTGGGTTGTCGATTGGCATAAATCCCTAGTGCCCATTGCTCGTCTGATTGCAGATTATTGAGAGTTTGCCCTTCATTGTGATAGGCTAGAAATACTAGAAAATAGGGTCTAGTCGACTGGCTCTCTGAGTCCAGTCGACTGATCTGGAAACCGAGAGTTTTCCAAGCATTGGGCCAGTCGACTGAACTTAGTGTCCAGTCGACTGACTTGCTTGCTTCATCCCAATTTGCCTATTTTGCATGAGATTCCAATTTTTATCGATTAATGATTATCCGAGTTGTTGTTATCATTTATTCGACTTTGATGACTTCTATTTCGGGATTTTTGGGAATATCCATTTTTTGATGGATTCGGCATCGATTTCTATGGATTTGATTCACGTCTTCTTATGTGAATTTTTGGTGATTGATTGCTTCTACAATAATTTCTACGGTTTGTGACTTTGAAATGGAAAGGTTTCTATACTAGTAGTAAATATTCAAACTCTTTCTCAAAGATGATTTCAACTCTATTTTTAATACAAAGCTCGTTTATAAGACCGTTTTCCAATCTATTAGTATATACATACCTTTACCTCATTCGTTCGAGAAATCTAATTAAACGACTTAGCAGAACAAGTGGAATGATACGCTTGCGTTTACTTTGTCGGTTAATTCTTTGACTTGTTCAATTGGAAACCTTGTGACAATTTTCGAGTGGAGATCTACAATCTGTTCATAAATATTTAGATTACGCCAGTGGTTACGGGACATGAAGCTAAACTCATTTATTTACTAGCTTTGTGTAATTCACACTTTGTATTGATCAACTGATGATCATTTTATGATTAGACTTGCGATATGCAATGTCTCTTTGTCCACGTAGGGGACTATACCTCGTTTAATTGAGTTTCGTCTCATTTCTTTATATAGGCTAACGACCTATGTGTTATTTGGAGTTTCAACTCATTTTTTTGGGCTAGCGACCCATGTTCTTTTATGGAGTTCGGTTCATTGGACGTACCGTTGTACTATGTCATTGTTCCAGCTTATCAGGTTCATCGGGCGTACCGTTGTATTGCGTCGTTGTTCCGAATTATTGGAGTTTCATTTTCCTCGGGCGTACCGTTGGACTATGTCGTTGCACCGGCTCTATAGCTAGCGACCATGGGATAGCATCCCGTTTGTGATACACGTGATGGTGAGTTTTTATACTCCCGTTTATGATAGGCCTCCCCCTTTTGTGATTTTTGGATTTCTAATTGATGATTTCTAGAATTTGTGTTTCACCAGTTTTGAGATTGGCATTAATATGTTGTCAATATTTGTGGTTTGGTGAATAAAATAAAGAATATGACATTCTTTTTATTGTTATGAGATTATTGAGATATTGTTTGATTTTTGTTGTTGTTAAATGTATACTTTTCAAAGTATGGCATTATGGTTATCATACGTTTTTGTCATGTCTCTTATTATATCTCATTTTATCTGATATTTAAAGTTAGACTGATACGTTTATTATTTGCTTATTAAATAATACTCGGGTCAGACCGAGATGTTACAGGTGCTTCTACTTGACTCCTCATCTGGGAGTATCATCTGACTTTTGTCTAACTACATTAGATTGGCAATTTTTGTTGTTATACATATGAGATAGAGACTCCTTGATGTATACATATTCTTTTGTCAAGCACTTGTATATATTCTTTTGTGATAATGTGGATCTTGTCTGACCACTACTCTGATATACACTCCTATGTGTTATATTCATATCTATTTCCGCCTACATGATATGGATATCTGTGACTGATTTGTGTTATACTTATTTCTATATTTGTTTCCGAAGATTATATATAGCCACTGTGTAGTAGCTTTGTGTTTGTATTTGATATGTCGGATTTCCTCTTGAAATGAAATACATGTTGTTCAATCTGACATATCGATGCTCGCACAAAGAAATTACACGGATGGTCGCTCCTCAACAGCCTTATTCTTCATGCTATTTGATGGCATTATGACGCAGCGGATTAATCAAAAATAAACTTCAATCGGTGAAAGTAGCAATCGGTGGATTGATGAATACCAAAATGCCCAAATTCGTTGATCCGAAGATACCGAATTCTAGCTATCTCAAACACGTTGATAGCGCACTATACCGTGTTCCAAGATCTACGATTCTTCGTACGTTGATCTAGCGCACTAGATACCGTGAATCGGCTTTTACGATCGTTTAATCAAGCGCACTCGATTAACCGAAAGAGGAGATAGGAGTTTACACTCAACTACCAATTTAAGTTGAAAGCGCACAACAATCAACAAGAAATTTTATTCAAAAATCAACCTTTAAAAATGTACAACACACTCCCTATTTATAGTTTTCCCAAACCCGGCCTTAAGTCGTATGCGACTTATGACTCAACAGACTCACGCCTCACGACTTAGGAGAATTACAACACTTACATGCATTCGCGATTTAACAAATTCACACAACACAGGTATGCAACTTAACAATATGTCGCGACCTAACATTACACGGTTCAACATTACAACTCATTATCATGATATATGACCTAACAGAATCAGCAACTTAACAACCAACACCTGCTCATATGACCGACTTAAGCGCATGCCGACTCAAGCCCTCAATCTTCCTGCGCATATCACCTCAACGACTTAACTGAGTCGTGACCCGCCTCCGACTCAAAGCTTCTGATAACTAGAACTTTCCCCTGCTTCATAATAATTCGTGGACGACTTATAGATGAGTCGTTGAGTCGTGTACGACTCATCAAACTCGAACAACTTAACTCTTTGTTAGCTCGCAGCTTTTCTTCCTATGTCTCATTGAGTCGTGGACGACCCTCATTGAGTCGTGGACGACCCAAAAGTCCTTCCTTAGGTCACGCCTTTCATGGTTGACTCGTGAGCGACTTAAGGCTTAAACTCGAAGCTCCCTTAACTCGTGTACGTCTCATCCTTCTAGCCTGGGCTACATCATCCTCCCCTGGTTGAGAAAAATTCGTCCTCGAATTTGTAAATTCTTCCACGTCAGATTGTCCATCTCCATAATACGGCACAAGATGCTTAACATTGAATACGTCAGAAGTGTATACATCCTCTGGCAGCTTCAACTTATAAGCATTCTCATTGATCCGTTTCACAACTTCTACAGGACCAATTTTTCTGGCTTTCAACTTGTTATACGCGCCTACTGGAAAACGGTCCTTGGTTAACACAGCATACACCAAATCTCCTTCGTTAAATTCAACATTTCGTCGCTTCAAATCTGCAGATCGTTTATACTTCTCGTTTTCCTTCTCCAATCGTTCCTGAACGATTCTATGACATTCAGTTAATTCATCAACAAAATCAACAGCCCGTTTAACTGTCCCCTTCGGTTGTGGTACTACTGCTAAATCCAACGGTCCCCTGGGCACGTTTGAATATACAATATGAAATGGACTGAATCCTGTGCTACGATTCACAACATGATTATGAGCAAACTCTGCTTGGCATAACTTCATGTCCCAACTCTTCAGATTATCTTTCACAAGACATCGTAATAAATTTCCCAACGATCTGTTAACAACTTCTGTCTGTCCATCTGTCTGCGGATGATAAGCGCTACTAAATTTCAACTTCGTTCCCACCATCTCCCACAAACTAAGACAAAAATGACTCAAAAATCTGGTATCCCTGTCTGAAACAATAGACTCCGGCAACCCATGTAAATGATAGATTTCTTTAAAGAATAATTGTGCCACACGAACTGCATCCGTTGTCTTTTTGCAAGCAATAAAATGTGCCATTTTCGAAAACCTGTCCACCACAACAAATATAGAATCATTCCCCCTTTGAGTTCTAGGCAAACCCAAAACGAAATCCATGCTGATATCAACCCATGGTTTAGACGGTACAGGTAATGGCATATACAATCCCGCATTTGTCGCTGTTCCTTTCGAAACCTGACAAATATGACACCTCTCCACAAACCTTTCAACTTCTTTCCTCATTGATGGCCAAAAGTAAGATTGAGAAATCAAATGTAATGTACGATCACGGCCCACATGTCCTTCCTCGTGCAACTCTTTGATAATCTTCAATCTCAAACTGCTCTCTGGAATACATAACTGATTTCCTTTAAACAAGAATCCATCAACCAACATAAATTCATCAGTATCTCCATCCTTAACTTTTTCAACGAACTTTGCAAAGTAAGGATCTTCGTCAATCAATTCTGGCAATAATTCAAATCCTGTCACTTCAACCTTCAATGTTGTCAACAAATTACTTCTCCTACTCAAAGCATCAGCCACACGATTCGTTACCCCAGACTTATGTTTGACAACAAAAGTAAACTGCTGTAAATAAGCAATCCATGATGCATGTCTCGCTGAAATTTTATCCTGCCCCTGCAAATGCTTCAACGCCTCATGATCAGTGTAAAGAACAAACTCTTTCTGAAATAGATAATGCCTCCAATGTTTAACAGCATGCACAACAGCATAAAACTCAACATCGTATGTACTGTATCTCATCTTTGCCCCTGATAGCTTCTCACTGAAATAAGCAACTGGCCTTCCACTCTGACTCAACACTCCTCCAATCCCAACCTTTGATGCATCAGTGTGTAACTCAAACAACAACTGAATATCTGGTAAAACAAGAATTGGTGCTGTCGTCAAAAGTTCTTTGATTCGTTCAAAAGCAACCCCTGCTTCCTTCGACCAAGAAAACTGCTTCCCTTTCATACAATCAGTAACCGGTGCCATCACGCTACTGAAGTGTGGAATAAACCTTCGGTAGAATGATGCCAATCCATGAAAACTTCTAACTTCAGTGATAGTTCTCGGCTGTGGCCAATTTCTAATAGCTTCAACTTTACTCTGGTCCACCAGGATTCCTTTCTCAGATACAACATATCCCAAAAATAACACACTTCTCGTCATGAACACACATTTCTTCGTAGCTGCATAAAATTGTTCCTCACGAAGAATAATTAACACCTTTCTCAAATGCTCTACATGCTCCTCCGTACTCCTGCTATATATCAGAATATCATCGAAATAAACCACCACGAACTTCCCAATGAATGGTCTAAAGATTTGATTCATCACCCGCATGAATGTACTAGGTGCATTTGATAAACCAAATGGCATAACCAACCATTCGTACAACCCCTCTCTCGTCTTGAATGCGGTCTTCCATTCGTCTCCCGACCTAATTCGAATCTGATGATATCCACTCTTCAAATCAATCTTCGAAAAGATAGTAGCCCCACTCAACTGATCTAGCAAGTCATCCAACCTTGGCATAGGAAACCTGTAACGAACAGTAATCTTGTTCAAAGCTCTACTATCGGTACACATTCTCCATGTTCCATCCTTCTTCGGCACCAACAAAGCTGGTACTGCACAAGGACTCAAGCTTTCCTGAACATGTCCCTTCTCTAACAACTCTTCCACCTGCCTTCGTAACTCCTCATGTTCCTTCGGACTCATTCGGTAATGTGGTCGATGTGGTAACACTGCTCCCGGAACAAGATCGATTTGATGTTGAATGTCTCTAAGTGGCGGTAACTCCTTAGGCAACTCCTCTGGAAATACATCTTCGAATTCTTTCATAACTGGCTTTGCCTCTCCTGGAATCTCAACCTCTTCATGACTCTCTCGTCCAATCAACAAATAGACTTCAGGCTCATCTTCAACTTCCTTAACAAACTCCTTCAAAGACAGCAAAGTTTTCAGCTCTTCAATCTCCTCCAACTTGTTCTCCTTCTGTTGTTGCTTCTTGGGAACCAAAGTGATTTTAGTACCCTCGAACATGAAACTATAACTATTAGCACGACCATCATGTTGCATTGCTCTATCAAACTGCCATGGTCTGCCCAACAACAGATGACACACATCCATGTCCACAACGTCACACCAAATTTCGTCTTTGTATTTCTTCCCAATAGAAAAATTAACACAAGCTCTTCGACATATCTTCACTTCACCACCCTTCCTCAACCATGCTAACTTGTACGGTTTAGGATGCTTCTCAATTTTCAAGTTCAACTTCTTTACTGCTTCTGTAGAGATAATATTGTCACAGCTTCCAGCATCAATAACGAACTTGCAAACTTTCCCCAAAATAGTGCATGTCGACTGGAAAATATTGCTTCTCAACCAACTAGAATCTTCCTCTTGCTTTGGTGTAAGACAAGTTCTCCTCATCATAAGATTACAACCTTCATCTCCAGACAATTCTTCTTCCTCCTCGACATAAGGTGTATTTGAACATTCTGCCTCCTCACCATCATCCTCGATCTCAGCAACCATTGCTCTCTTCTTCGGCTTCGGACATTCATTGCTTTTGTGACCCAACTCCTGACAATTATAACATTTGAAACCACTGTTAACCTTCGCCTTCTCAGCCTCTTTCACCACTGGCTTACTGACAGGTTTAGGAACATTAGAACTCCCACTAACACCCTTCGCTTGATTATTGGAATTAGTAAACACACCACCTCCACGCCTTGCTTGCTTCTCCCAAGCCAACGCTTTCTGATGTGCCTCCGCAACAGATCTCAGATCGAACATATTAACCATATCCTGGATCTGCATTCTCAATCCCCCAATGAATCTAGCAGTTAGCTGTTCTTCCGTTTCCATAATATCATTTCTAGCAATGAGTTGGTAGAATTCATCAGCATAATCACTAACAGACTTCGTCCCTTGCCTCATATTCTGCAACCTCTAGTACATAAGTGATTGGTAGTTGTAAGGTAAGAAAGTAGCTCTCATCAACTTCTTCATCTTGTCCCAACTTTCAATCTTTGACTTTCCCATTCTCTCCCTTGTAAGTTTAGTTTGCTGCCACCATGCCAATGCTCTCCCCCTCAACCTAGTAGCAACCAACTTCACTCTTCTATGCTCAGGAACCTCCTTGAAATCAAAGATCTCTTCAACATTTGACACCCAATCAAGAAATTCTTCAGCTACCATTCCACCCTTGAACTCTGGAATTTCCATCTTCATACCCGATTCCCATCGACGATCATCTTCAACATCTTGATATGAATTTCAAACTTGGTCTCGATCTCGATAATGAATGCTAGCTCTATCACCCTCTTCATCAAAATCAAAAGTACGCCTACATCGATCTCGACCATTATCATCCCTTCGTTCATGCATGCTCTTCGACTATGTCTCTCTTCATCTCTATACGCCTCATTGTCAAATTCACGTTAACTTCTTCTCTCTTCATGTCCATAGTCAAGATGATCTCTTCGTGATGAAATTGATGTTTCTCTCCTATCTCTAAAAGAATGCGGTGATACCCTCCTCGCTTCCGTAACCGATGGCGAAACTCGGTTTCCTCCATGGTTCGAGTTTGGTGATCTCCTCCTTTGATTTTGATTCAATTCATTCATTAATTTCTCTAACTTTCCAATGCCTTCATCAAATTTCTCATTAATACGTTGTTCCATAAGCTCGGCTTCTTCTCTTCTATACAAAGCTTCAACGTTTTGATGACGGTTAGCTCTCCTAGGCGGCATGATTGAAAACTTCTCAAAAACTTCAAACTTCACAAGTTTCACAAAGTTCAACTCACGGCTCAAACACTTGTCTCGGCTTGAACTCACGGCTAAACTCCTTAACTCGGCAACAAGTTGACTCGGCTTCACTTGCAACTTCAATTCAAACACTTCTCCAACTCTAGATCCAAAATGAAATGGATCAAAATCTTCAAACTCGTTGCAATTTCAATAAGAACACGATGAACAACAACTTCAAACTTCAACTTCAAAAATTGGCTCCAAGTCTCGGCTTAGCTATGATTGGCTAAGTCTAGCTTTGATACCAAAACTTACGCAGCGGATTAATCAAAAATAAACTTCAATCGGTGAAAGTAGCAATCGGTGGATTGATGAATACCAAAATGCCCAAATTCGTTGATCCGAAAATACCGAATTCTAGCTATCTCAAACACGTTGATAGCGCACTATACCGTGTTCCAAGATCTACGATTCTTCGTACGTTGATCTAGCGCACTAGATACCGTGAATCGGCTTCTACGATCGTTGAATCGAGCGCACTCGATTAACCGAAAGAGGAGATAGGAGATTACACTCAACTACCAATTTAAGATGAAAGCACACAGCAATCAACAAGAAATTTTATTCAAAAATCAACCTTTAAAAATGTACAACACAGTCCCTATTTATAGTTTTCCCAAACCTGGCCTTAAGTCGTATGCGACTTACGACTCAAGAGACTCACGCCTCACGACTTAGGAGAATTACAACACTTACATGCATTCGCGACTTAACAGATTCACACAACACAGGTATGCGACTTAACAATATGTCGCGACCTAACATTACACGGTTCAACATTACAACTCATTATCACGATATACGACCTAACAGAATCAGCGACTTAACAACCAACACCTGCTCATATGACCGACTTAAGCGCATGCTGACTCAAGCCCTCAATCTTCCTGCGCATATCACCTCAACGACTTAACTGAGTCGTGACCCACCTCCGACTCAAAGCTTCTGATAACTGGAACTTTCCCCTGCTTCATAATAATTCGTGGATGACTTATAGATGAGTCGTTGAGTCGTGTACGACTCATCAAACTCGAACAACTTAACTCTTTGTTAGCTCGCAGCTTTTCTTCCCATGTCTCATTGAGTCGTGGACAACCCTCATTGAGTCGTGGACGACCCAAAAGTCCTTCCTTAGGTCGCGCCTTTCCTGGTTGACTCGTGAACGACTTAAGGCTTAAACCCGAAGCTCCCTTAACTCGTGTACGTCTCATCCTTCTAGCCTGGGCTACATCACATTACTCCGTAGTGTCCTTGGCTAGCGTGAGTATAGTGGTGGGGCGTCACAAAATGCATAAATTTTTAGAATAAAAGTAACAACGTACTCCTCTCCTTTTCAATTTCATCCATATCAAAAGTGGAGAGAATAAAAGAGAAAATAAAGAAGCTTTTGAAGAATATACCATAGATCACTTTCTTTTCTCCAACAAATATAAAGACAATATATAGTGGTGTACAATGCATCCCAGAGCATTCAATTACTAATTAAACATGTCGCGTACATTAAGAATAAAAGAAATTCACCATTGTAATAGTTTTTTATATAATTGTCAGAGTCTAAATTGATATAAGAGACATGAAATTGTCGCATGAGAAACTTGTCTTGTTCTTTCAATGCTTGCAATGTATAAGTACTGCCTACATAGATCTTGATTTTTAAGAGCATGGGCATTGAATATGTCTGAAAAGTATGCAATCGCTTCTTGAGAAATATTTTCTGATGCTAACTGAAGATTGCCATTAGAATCTAGAATGTATTTCCCTCTATTATTTGATTTTAGAATAGACATTTTGCTGTAAAAAATTTTGAGGTCTTATCACCTCGAGCAAGCCACTTAAGTTTCATTCTTTGAGTATTTTCTACTACAATTATCCTCATGAGGTTAGGTAGATGATCACTTTTTGAGCATACAAAAAAGCAATATTCTCATCAAGGGATTTGTTAACTAGCTGCTCAAAAGGTCATTTGATTCATTTCTAAGTTATTCATATAATTTTTGATTGCTTCCTATATTTTTCTACCATGACCATATGGTTAGTTTAGTTGCATTCAATTTTCTTGTAAGCACAAGCAGGGGATTTCCTTGGACATTAGTGTTTAGAGATAATTGGATTATGTCCTTATACTCCTTATTGAAATACCAGGAATTATTGTACCTAAAGGTGATCCTTGCATTGACTGAGTGATTATAACTAGATTTGACATGGATAGGAGTATGATCACTCAGAGAGTGGTTTCCAACGTGAAACCCAAATTTTGAACATTTATTATTCAAGCAGTCATTAACAAATACACTATCAATTTTACCATGAATTGAAAAAATAGCTCCACCTCTCCAAGTAAAAAATTGCCTGCAAAATTCGATTTGATTAATTTTCTTGTCTTTATACGGTTTATGAAATCAGTATCACCCAAAGAAGTATGTATCCTTGATTGATCCTTTCTTGACTAGAAGGAATTGTATTGAAGTCGCCAAGTATGATCCGGGGTAGATTGAAGAAATTAGCTTGTGTGGTTAGGTACTACCATAGGTCTGTTCTTTGACCTGAAAAGGTATAAGCATAAATAATAGTGCATATCATACTTAATCCATTGGCATTATGAAGGATGCATATATTGCTTATTAGTATGCATGGTAATGTTGGACCAAACCATGGAATCCAAAAAATAGTAGAATTCTACTCTTGTTATCTGCATCACTATTGGGAGAACATTTCAACTTGTTATTCAATATATACGTAAGCTGGTTTATTCTAAAAGTATTTAACTTGTATGAACTCCTAACATATGTGAACACCTAACATATGTGAACTCCTAACATATGTGAACTCAATATTGAAATCTTTGATTAAAGATTAATCAATTTCTCTTGGAATATTTTTTCTTTGTTAACTTGCATGCCGAGTTTGCATCTGAATTTGTTGTTTTTATAGGTATAATTAAATATGAGAACCAAGAACCAAGCGAGGCTGAACAAGGGAAAGTTGCGCTTGATTTGTTAATCGGGCAACCATCAAAGGTGAGTTCAGCCTTAATATTGTTAAACCTATATTTGTGCATCTGTAAAGGTTTTAGAGCACATCTAATCCAAAGCAGAAAATTCCAATCGTTTAAATTGTTAATATATATTGGCCCACACTAACACAACCTTCATTTACCTTGATTGACACCTTGATGGGCGAAAGCAAGTGTGACGACCCAGATTTTTAAACGTCTGTTAATTGGTTAATTAACTGGTTTAAATCATTGAAACGTTACATTTGGTATCAGAGCGAGGTTTTACTTTTGGTTTGAAAGAAAATGAAAGGAGAAAGAGATGAAGAAGTTGAGAAATGAGTATGCGTAAAATAAAATAACTGTACAGCCTTTTGTTTTATTTTATTTTAACTTAAATTAATTAAGCTTAGAAATTATATTATTTAAATAAAGTAAAGAAGAGAAAGAGAGGAATTTGGGTTGGAAGTGTGGGCTTGGGCCGGTTATCTTTTAATAATAATAATGATAAGAATATAAGCAAACTAGGTTTTAAAGAATAAAATGAAGTTAACAAAGCTTTAAAGGAAAATGTATCAACAAAGTTTTAGAAGTAAAAGCATAAAAGTAAACAAGTTTTTCCAAAACAAATTTCCTAACCAATTCTTTAAAATTATAAATGTTTTACTTAAATAATATTTAGTTCAAGGGCCATATAATAAATTATTATTTTAATTGAGTTTAGAATAATTAAGTTATATGTCCATTATTTAATTGATTCCTAAGTTTATTAAATAAAATTTAAGTGGTGTAATTAAGTAGATGGTTAAAATGTTTTAAACTTTTAAAATTAAGCAAAGGTCTTAAGTTATTTTATATGTTAATAATAAATTAATTTCAAATATTTAAATTAAAATAAAATAAAACAGAAGGCTGTACAGTTATTTTCTTTTACACACACTCATTTCTCAACTTCTTCTTCTCTTTCTCCTTTCATTTTCTTTCAAACCAAAACTAAAACCTCGCTCTGATACCAAATGTAACGTTTCAATGATTTAAACCAGTTAATTACCTAATTAAAAGACGTTTAAAAATCCGGGTCGTCATAGTAAGAAAGGAACATGAACCCATGTAACATAATGTATTTGCTGCCTTATCAAAATAAAATTTATATTACTATAGTCACCATAGATTATGGGTAAATACTGAAACAGATACCAAAATAATAACATATATTCCACACAAACCTAGACATATCTAATCCACACAAGCCTATGCATTTTTTAATTAATGCAAACCTATAGATGCCATCCATTTCCTTTATTGACATTGACTAAACTGACAGTTCCAATATACTCAATTACCAAAAGATAGTTAAATAATAAAAGTACTAGAGAACATTTTCCTCTTAAAGGTAAAGCTACATGGTTCGAAATAAGTATACATATGCAAAAACCAGATTTGGTTGTCGAGGAGGGATTTTGTTTCCTTTAACTTCTTGAATGAGGTTGTTTAATACTTGAGAAACCCAATCAAATTTACTACTAATGTATTGTGATCGATGTTGCAAGGTTTGGGGACCCTTTGATGGGAAGGTTACAGTTCTACTTGAGATTCCTACAACCGCCTCAGCGTCAAAGTGGTTCTATGATTAGTTTGCTCCTGTCTTGCCTATGCATCGCATGTTCATCAAGCCTTGACAAAGAGAGATGCCTATCATCTTGATCATCATTTTTGGGATCGTCTAAATGAAGATATGTTTCTTTCTTGTCAGTTTTCTCTAATAACTAGTTTGGATGATAATTTTCTACTTTGTGATCTTTCTGAACCGACCATGGGGTAATTTTCTACTTTGCGATCTTTCTGAACCGTCCATGGGGTTATCAAAGTGATTGGGATGTTTGGCTTGGGTCTAAGGTAGAGCTAACGAAATATGAAGGAGGGATCTGAGTGGATCAGGAGATGGTTTGATTTGAAAAGATGAGTCATGAGTGAAACGGGCTTTAAGGTATGTTTTAGTGTCATTTTGCTTTTATTTTTGACGTCCAATAACTGTTTGCCAATTTAATAATGTACTTAAGTTGATTGTTACAATATTCTGAAGGTTATATTATGAAGTCATGCTTCCTTCTGTTTACTTGTATGATTTCCAATATACTTTAAATGAATTGGAAAAAATATGTTACTCAATATTGGATTTTCAATTTGAATCAAATTAATTTTAGTTAATGCACTCTATTAGCGCACTTCTCTAGTTTGTCATTTATATCAAATATATATGAGAATGAAATCTTTCGATTTGAATACTAAGCCCTTTGTTAAGTTGATCTTGGCAAGGAGATTAACAATTTTTGAATAACGAGGACCATATTTTAATTATTTCTCTCATTTTGTATCCATGCAATATAAGGTTGCAATATCTTGATACTGTGCTATTTTTATATCCACCTATTTTTATTAATTTTTTCAGTTTGGTACTAATTGACATCAACTATTCCTCTTTCTTATTGCTTCATTTTTTCATTCTTTTAACAAATGATGGTATTACTCACTTGTATGCAAGATCTGGTGTCATAACTGACATCCATACTAGCTATGCTGCAAGGATCATGGCTTTATTATCTGGTCCGTTTATACCACCTATCCTTCAGTATAAAGAACTTATTCTCTGCACACCTATAATGCAGTTTTGTTTCTTTTTTATTTGTCCCGTGATCTGCATTTTCAAAGATTATTGTTGGCAAGTTCATAGTTGGTCCCCAAGTGATTTTATTTATTTGAAACATAAAACCTGAAGACAACTTGTTACTCCCATCAAGTTATTTATTTGAAATAGGTAATAAACTAAGTAGATTCTAACTTTGCTGAAACTTAATACAGGTTCCTCTACAATAGTATGCTACTGGATACTCTTTTTGTGTGTATATACTCTTCAAGCAACACCTGCTTTAAGGATACTTCCTAAAACTAGTAGCAGGATTGAATTATGAGTACATACTATTTATTGATTTGGATAATTTTGTACATGAAATTAGTGCTCACGAGTGTACCTATTACTTTATCGGATACTGTTTGAATGGATTAAAATCTGGATCCGATACCATATACTAAAATCATAATCAGAGTCTGGTTCAAGCCTGGGTATTTCAAATTCATTGCCTAAGTAAATCTGCTTGGTAGAAACTGAATACACATATGAAATTAATATTACATCCCTTTAAGTCATAAAACTGAAAAACTATGCAAAAACATAGTTTACAAAAAAATTGCATAGTGATAAAATTATACAAGTTACCTCCTACACAAATATCTTAGTTTTCAAGTGAATATGATAAACGGTAGCCTTCCTATTCAACTTTCTTTGGTTTTCCTACATCCCATCATCCATAACTTATCTTATCCTTGATACCATCTGTTAATTTAGTTCAAATTTAAAAACTATTCTTCTTTGGATGCATTTTTAAGTACAGTTTTAAGGCACCCTTTCAGGTGGACAAGAAACAGGACACTAAGATGCAGAAACGCAACACAGAGCAATATTTTGCTTGTTATATGCACATGACATGTTTATATTTCATGTGTTCGTTATTTTTACGCTACTATGTTCTATAGAATACATAGGATGCTTATTCATGACATGTAACTTTATTATATAGACATGACAAGAATACAATAATATTTGCTTGTCAGCGTTTAAATAACTGTGTGTTTTGAATAGACAGGAATATGGAAACTATTTATATGTTTTTCTTCTTATGATGTATCTGCATTAGGTTATCTGCCAGCTGTTCCTATGCATTCAGCTTCAATGGATAATTCTACATTTTATCATATTCGAGCATCTACAAAAAATATATTACGGCAAGTCTCTCAAGGAATACTTTAGAGAAAAAATTGAATGAATTAACATGTATTTCGAATAATCACAGTTTCTATATACCAATGTTTGTTTAGTTTTTTTTATAAATTTCCTTGTATTTAATGTGAATCATTTATGTATGGATTTTGAACATCCTGATTTTTAACAGTATCATAGAAAATAACTATTGGAAGATGAGATTACTTGGTATCTAGTTGATTTTGTATGGTACACTTTAGTTTTGGATGCTGACATTACATCACACTACTCGAAAAAATAAGAATAATGTTTATACCTCGGTGATTATGCATGTTGTATTTATTTATTTGTCCAATAATCTGTTACAACATCATATTTATTGTCACATTAGGTCTGTTTTGGAGGGGTGAACTGTGGAACTTAAGTGGTTGAAACTATATTCAGGTTAATAAGTCATCGGCCTCAACAAAATGCAAGACAATTTGAATCCTTTTATCAACCAAAGAATCACTCCTGAAATGAGTAAATGGAGGAAGCTATTGGTGGCAGTTCTCAGTTCAAGAAATTTTTGTCAGGTAAGTGAATTAGTTTACTAAATTCATCTATTCGATTATTGCATGCATGTACAACATAATTTGAATTAGTTCACTATTTTCCATTGCAAACTCAAAGTATCCTCCGCTCATGCTTTTGGCTTGACTCATTTTAGCTTCTTTCTAAAGCTAGTAACATATCATTGTTTTGCAACAAGCTAATACAGCTGTTGTTCATTTAAACTCTATTTTTCAACTGCTTTGTACCGTTATAGCACTCTATCAACTCTTTTTATCAACTACATTAAACAATTATAGTAATTTATTAGCTGCAGTTCATTCAAAGCTGATTTAATGATTAGTTGCTTACTATTTGACTTCTACTTATTATATCCTTGTATGCCTTTGTCAATATATTAAGTTATGTTGGAAATTATAGTACTATTTAACTTTATTATTCTAAATTTTGTAATACCATTGAGAACATTTTTTTAATACCGAAATAAATTATATATTTGTATTGTAGTATAAACAAATACACGCACATAATTTGTACAAAATAGGTAACATTGGTTGCTCATACCTTATAGTGATTATACTAGTACCCCTATTTTGTGTCATTAAATAAATTTTTTGATAGGAAGAAGCCAAGTGAAAGAAGTACCACATAAGTTCTGATAATCAACACATCCAAAGTCTCCAGGTAAGTGTTTCACAGATAACCAACATTATTTTTATCTTAAAATGATAACTGCATGTTTAGTATATAAAGTTACATGGTTTAGGAATACAGAACTGATAGCTAATTTAAATAAAATAATATTCAGATTTTGGGAATATGCACCTAAATGATCTAATTGTAAAGCAACATTTTTCAAATTTAGTCTTAGCTTCTGCTTTACCCTTTCATGAGTTTGATAAATGGCTTCACTCAAAGACACTTTACTATCTAACTGAAGTATTGTTGAATTCTTCTTTTCACGGATATTTTCTTGGAACAAAAATGTACAAAATTGTTACGTTTGTTGTATGGGGAAATATTAAGATACAATCTTATCTTATTGTATATTAGATATCTTTTTTAGTTAATAAGATAATAGCGTAAATTGAACAGCGAGTACCGATGCACAAATCAATTCATCGGATTGCACCGGACCAGAGGAATATGCAGTTAAAACTCGAGCATGAGCAGCTGAAGATGGTTGATCACGATCATGATTATGCTGAACTGCAAGATGCATTACCTCATTGGTCAAATCAGCGTGAGCATTCACCTCATCCACAGGATCTTTTTCTTATGCCTGGATAGTTGCATCATCTTGAACATGCACAACAGCTAAGCACCATCTTGCGAATAGGGAAAAATATGCGTTTGATCACGATGATATACTGACTGTGCATATGCATAACCTGTAATTGGAGCTTCAGGAATAGATTTTGAAGTCGAGGCACATGAAACACCACATCAATTGTGTTTCAGTAAAAGATTGGTCTACCTAGACTGGATCATGAGCATGAGTAGGTTGAACAATAGCTGAAGTGTAGCATGATTGGTGGAAACTTATTGGACTTTGCATGTACATGAGAAGCACAGACTTATGCATTTGATTGTAGCAAACTTGTTTTTCTAGCCTGAAGACAATTTTGAAGATCCCGAAGACAAACTTATTTGAGGATATCAGATTATGTCTGTCTTACTAGACCCCTAAGAACTTAGGTAATCAATTGATTCAATTTTACTTATGAAGATATATATTAACCATGAAGTTCAAACCCAAATACAAGTCTATTTGGATAGTGACAACTAATTTTAGTTCATGAAATCAAACTAAATGACTTATAATTTGAACCAAATAAAATGGCATATTTCATTGGGGAGTCAAGTTCTAGTAAGTATTTATAATGGCGGCGTTTCTATATTTCCCCATTCTATCTATTTATTAACCGATTCAACTATTGTTCATCTATCTTTTTGTTATGAAGTTGTTACCATGCAAAATCACCTATAACCGTTGATCATGTTCAAGGATTCTTTATATTCTTCCCTTAAAAAAAATCAAAATTAGAAAAATGTGAATTAAAGTGATAATTGATACAAATTGCAAATTATATCGCGTGTATATATAGTTTATACTTAAGAAAATAGTTTAAGGTAAATATATTCAGAACTCAAAAGGGAGAGAGATGGGAAACTTTGAAGTTGCAAAGTTGCCTTTTTTATAGAACAAAATTTGCAGTTACTTTATTTGTTAAAGAACCCTTTTAATTTGCAACAAAGGTCGATAGTTCTTCAACCAGCAACAGTAGTTACATAGGGGGATTGAGAAATGGTAGCAATCATGAAGATTCGTTGAACTGGTTAACTTAAACAATGCCAAATAAGCTAGGATTAATTAGTCAATTCAAAATCAATTAATTACACGCTAGTAGAATTAAAGAACTTGTCAATTATAGCCTATAATTAATTACACTTAAATTATACATCTAGCAACAAATCAAAAGTCAGGATTCAAAACACATATCTAATAATAATTCATGTTAAAACGTTTGGTGGTAAAAGAAGCATACTTACATTCCTATTAGGCGGACTGAAATGGATGTTCCCCGTTCAATTTTTTATATAAAACGGTCATCCCAATCCTTTAATACATGATCAAGTAAACAACAAAAGCTACATAACTAATATCATGACATGAGCTATGAAATGTTGTGAATTTGATGGCTTAATTATTTGTGTGCTTGTTTGAATAATAATGAATTAATATTGTTTGAATGTTACTTAATAATTCATGGCAAATTATTATTGTTGATTATCAACCTTTTTTTTTATAGGTAATTAGCTTTTCCGGGGTGAAGACCATCAGCAACAATGGACATAACTTCAATTGTTATATGTATTATGATATTTGTTAGTACTGGTTATGTAAACTTGTTTGTGAATGCTTGTGATATGTGAATTTGCTCATTTTATCAAATAACTGTTGTCTAAATGGTTATGGATATTACACTTATGTGATTAACGTGTTCTCAATTATTTGAATATGATGATTATATAATTGATTGATTGTTAGTTCAAATATGGTAATTATACGATTGTTGCTGATTTTAATATGACTATTATATAACTGGTTACTAGAAATAATATAAACCATTAACAATATATAGTAGCATTCAAAATATGCTATAAAACAATCAATACCTTTTAGTAGCGTTTTAAAACTGTACAGAAACAAATGTAAAATACCACATGAATTTATAGTGGCATAAAATAAATGAAATGAATAGTTGCACAAAATAAACGCTGCAGAAAATCAAAGAATGATCAAAGTACAAACGCAATTAAAAATGTTAGTTTTTGTAGGGTTTTTTAAACGCTGTAGAAAACCTTTAGTAGCGTTTAAAAAACATACAGAAACATTTTGCACCGTTTATTAAAATGCAACAAAAAAATCATAGTTTTAGTCGCGCAACCTGTAGTAGCGTTCTTTAAAACGCTACTAGAAGTTTTTGTAGCGTTTTTCAACGCTCCTGAAGGACTTTTCTGGCATCATGATAACTTACTTGTAATTTCCGTAAGCCGATCGAAATTGCATAGTAGAAGCATAGTAAAGGTTTTATAATAAGATTTTAAAGTTTTTTAAATTGATTATTTTGAATAAAATATATCGAATGTTAAATTCCGCACTTAACCCCATTTCGAGGACGAAAAGTTTTGAGTGGGGGAGAATTCTATGTATTTAATGTGTTGTAGTCAATAACTTGAACTGCATAATAATGTTGAATTATTGTGAAATGGAAACATTTTTTTTTATTATTTGAATTGGTTTTAAAAATTAAATTTTATAAGTTAAATAACTTATATTGAAATACGATGATTCATTGGATAATTAAATTGTTTAAATTTAATATTACAATTATTTAAGTAATTGAATTCTGGATTTAGTGTGAAAGAAAATGATGTCGGAAGTTGATTTAAATTTTATTTAAACAACAATGAAGGTTGTTAAACTTAAAAATTGAATTTAAAGCGATTAAATTAAAATTTGGAAATTTTTAGGTTAAATTAACATGTAAAATAGGCATTTTGACCACTATCTCGGATTTTGATGAAACCAGTTTCTTTTGATCCATAATATTGAATTATTATAAGATTTCAAGTGGGTGCTTGAAATGTGTAGAAATTAATTAAAGGAATTTAATTTAAATAATTTGAATTTGAAAAGCTATCTTCTGAATATGATTGATTTAGGCCACATAACCAATTTCTTTGTGTTCGGAATGGGGGTAAAGCTTATGAACGCCAGGCGACACGCTTCGTTTGGAGTTCAAAATTTTGTCAACCAATCCGGCAAGACAATTTTCTTATTTAAATAATATATGATAAAGTTCAATACTTAACATCACGCTGCACCATTTCTGTCTATTGCCATTTGTGATGACCCGCAAATCCATAGCCTTTGAATCGACAATAAACCACACATGTATGACCCAAAAATCACATACTGACGGAAAGTCAAGAGAAAGAAAAGAGGAGAGAAGAAGAGAAGAGAAGAAAGAGAGAAGATAGAACCAAATAGAACAATACAGAATCTCACATCGCAGCGGAAAACATGTAATATCATATCAATGATCTTTACAAAACAGAAACTGCATATACATACATCAATCAGAGTTATCAGCTCGGGCAGTTATAATAACCTATCCTTACAATTGCTGATAATATAAACAACAAAGAAATGCAGCGGATAATCAAGCAAATACGGATGTACGAAATAAAAATCTCCAGCTCTCCTGCTGAAGCTCCAAAAGCACCAATCTAAACCTGTAAACATACTCGGTTTGACCCGAGCATTAAAAGGGAAGAACGTCTGGATCAGTCTGGTAAACCAGCGTGAGAAACACACTCAACTGAATTTATTAAATTACCAAACTTTTCCTTTATCAAAACAAAAGTATCTCGTAAGACAAGTCCACATATAAACACGGACATGTTTTTACCTTACGATAACTAAAACATATCATATCAAATCCATGTTATATTATCGTAGTGTCTACTATATACAAATAATATTAATCATAGCCGAAATTGCTACATTGATTAAATTCCAGCATATAGCCCAATTGGGTAATACAATCAAAATGGCAAGTATGTAGTAGAGTTTGGATTTCCATACAAATGACCAAGTTAAGGGACTGTGTGACGCCCCCCCTCTACACCCATGCTAGCCAAGGACACTACAGAGTAATGTCGTCAACTAACACGGAGAATAAGGTTGGTTAGGAGCGACCATCTATAGCCTTGCTCTACTATTTATTGAATACATCGACAATAGACATACCAAGAAGATCGACATATTCAATGAAAACTTAAAACAAAACCATAGGTGGTTGGAGGATCTATCAGAACAGAATATAACAACTCAAATGTAATATACATCACAGAACAATAGATCATCATATACACATATATTGATACATAACAGAGTTTACAAACTAATACTCGTCAAGTGGTATAGCAAACCACTATATACAGAAGAGTCAAAAGAATACATATATCAGAGTTAAAATAAAAAGGACTACACAAAAAGCTTCAACAAAAAGGAACAAGCTGAATAGTCCATGCGAAAGCAAAATAGGCTAAGTCCAAAAGAACCTAACCTGAAACATCTCGGTCTGACCAGAGTATAAAATACACGGGTCAGTCTAGCTAAACAAATCAGTTAGACAAACTGAACAACAATAACCTGCAAGGTCACAATGTATAACAAATATCTCTAAAAGAGATAACACAATCATCTAACAAAAAGATGAATCGTATCATAACAAGCCTCGTATCATCGGCAACTCAGAGAGACAAAGGATAGGAATATCCCAAAACAAGCCATAAAGGCAATAACAAATATCAATGAAGGTAACACAAGTTCCACAAGGCAATCGCTACACATCATGCGGCTCAAAAAGACCAACACCGAAGGGCGATACATAGGGAATATACATATCAATGAAACATCATAAAATTTGCACGTGCTCAGTACTGTATAAACAAGGATCCATGAGCCTAAAGACTCCAAACCCAAATATCACTCGAGCGGCTCATAAAGACCTAACTCCGAAAGCGATACAATAGGGCAACAAACCCGAAGGCACAAACCCGAAGGCACAAACCCGAAGGCAACATACCCGAAGGCAACAAACCTGAAGGTGCAAACCCGAAGGCAACAAACCGTAGTGGTGAAGGTCCGGAGGCCCAGTACTGGACAACACTAACTGACGGAATGTGTCATAACTCTCAAAAAGGAATCCGAAAAGTAGTAACGTGAGTCCCATAACCACTCGTTCGCAATAACGGTTTACTATCGGTTAGTTAATTTCGCACTCGAAGCAGTACAAAGTTTACCTCGTCTCATCGGTAAACCAGACCAAAAGGCCAAAACGATCAATCGAATAGGTCGGCGATTAATCGGAAAGATAAACGCATGGATTCATGGTCCGTGTTTTACCTAACGATATAATCTCCCTTCCACTCCGCTCGAAGTGCGAAATCGTGTATGTTTAAATAGAATTTATAAATTAAAGAAGTAAGCTTTTAATACAATTTAAAAGATTATTTTATAAAACCCCGTGGATGAAGTCAAAAAGGAATCATCAAAGTCAAATATGCATAAACAGCCACTAAGAACCAACTTGAATCGATAAAATTTGAGAACCAATCAAAATTAGCAAAAATAGGCAAAAAAGAAAAATAGGAGCAGGTCGATCAGCCGGATACATAGCTCGGTCGGCTGGCCAGAAGCAGAAAACTGCTCGGGGTAGCAGGTCGGTCAACCGGCCCCGAGGTTCGGTCGGCCGAACTGCAAGTTTCTGCAGTTCCTACCCGTCCTCATCCAATCGTAAACTCTTCCAAAACGCGACCGGTCGAGCAATGGACCTAAGGAGCCTTAGCCATAGATACCCCAGCTCCATTAGCTCTTCGATTCGCCACCAAAAACATGTTCAAACATCAAAGTTAGGATTTTTAAAGGATCGAACCCAAACACTAAAAATTTGGATATTCACCAATTCAATCCAAACCAAAAGCAAGTGCATATAAACAAGTATTAGGAATCCATACCCAAAAATCAAAGATAGATATAAGCATAGATGAGAGATAAAAATCTCACCTTACATCAATAATATCAAGAGAAGTAGATGTGAGTTTAAAACTCACCTTTTATCTCAAAACAAAGAAGAAGAAGCACAAACACAAGAAGGAGACTAACTACTCTTCACTTCAACTCTACAAGCTTCAATCTAAGAATAAAACACATATTTCCCAAATTAGGTTTTGGAAACTTTCTGAAATTGAAGAGGAGAAGAGTTGGAGAAGATGAAGAGGAGGCTTACCAATAGCTTCTCTTTGATTTTGGAGCAAGATTTCAAGTTGCAAGAAGAAACTAGGGCTTGGAGTTTCTAATTCCCATTCCTTTCCACCATTTTCAGTTTTTAGCTTAAGTTTTATGAAATGAAATAAGTGAATGGGGAAGACAGGAGCTGAGTTAGGTAATTAAACTAACAAATTGGCTGAACCCAAACCCAAACCCAACAAGAAAAAGTAGCAAAATTCAACTTACTCCAAACATATCGAAGTTTATACTCAAAAAGATCGCAAACGCCACTTTGGAACCAATGGAGATAGTTCGAGTCCCAAATCGGCCATTTGCAAAAAGTAACATTTCGGATCCAAAAATCCGACTAACGACACTATATTTAAATATAAAATCGTTAAATATGCGGGTTGTTACAGATCTCTCCTCCTTACAAAATTGCGTCCCCGCAATTCCTAGAGACGATATTTGTAACAATTACATACATATAACATTCAAAAGAAAAGGAAATAAGCTTGAGATAAAAAGATATTCTCACCGTTCCCAAGCAAAGATATAAAATCCGAATAAGACCGCTCGATATACTCTCTGGTTTCCCAAGTACAGTCATTGGGGCTAGCAGTCCATTGAACTTTAACGAGCGGCACGTCCTTGTTCCGAAGGTGTCGCACCTCTGTGCCAAGTACGCGAATAGGCTGCTGTACAATAGATAAGTCCGGTGAGACCTCAAGCTCTTGCAAATCAGGAGAAGTAATAACAGAATCCGACTCCCGAAGACACATCCGAAGTTGGGAGACGTGAAACACGTCATGAATGCCAGATAAATGAGCTGGAAGTGAAACTCTATAAGCCACAGGGCCAACACGTTCAGTAATAGAAAATGGTCCTATAATGCAAGGAGCCAATTTCCCGGTCATACTGAAACGTATAACCCCCTTCAAAGGAGAAACACGAACAAAGACAAGATCACCAACTGAGAATTCGATAGGCTTCTTACGGTTGTCAGCGTAGGACTTCTGATGGCCCTGTGCCTCTTTCATTCTCAACCAAATAAGATCAATCTTCTCGGAAGAATCACGAACAAAATCTGGACCAAGAATAAGCTTCCCCCCAGATTCAAACCAACAAGAAGATGATCGACATGGCCTTTCGTATAAAGCTTCGAAAGGAGCCATACCGATACTAGACTGAAAACTATTGTTGTAGGAGAACTCTACAAGAGGTAGATGATCCTCCCAACAACCACCAAAGTCAGAAATACAAATACGGAGAAGATCTTCCAAGATACGATTCACCCGTTTTGTCTATCCGTCAAACTGCAGATGATAAGCTGTGCTGAAATTAAGCTTTGTTCCCAAAGCTTGCTGAAGACTCTGCCAAAAATGACTCGTGAATAAGGGATCACGATCATTCACAATAGAACTAGGAACACCGTGAAGTCTCATGATTTCCTTAACATATAACTTAGCCAAATGTGAAGCAGTCCTATTAGACTTAATAGGAATAAAATGAGCAGACTTAGTGAGGCGATCAACAATAACCCAAATGCTAGAATGGCCTGATCTCGAACGAGGTAGGCCGTCAATGAAATCCATAGAAATCTGATCCCATTTCCACAATGGAATCTCTAGAGGCTGAAGAAGACCCGAAGGACGCTGATGTTCGGCCTTAACATGCCGACAAGTTATGCAATTACTCACATAACTCGCCACATCGCGCTTCATGCCTTCCCAATAATGAAGACGACGCATATCGGCATACATCTTACTACTACCAGGATGAATGGTATACTTAGAACGGTGACAGTCATCAAGAATTTCATGCCTAAGTGCAAAATCAGAAGGCACAAAAAGACGGTTCTTCTTGCGAAGACATCCATGAGAATCAATGCTGAAATCCCGCAACGCCTCATCACAGGATCCAGACTCGCAAAGCTGAATAGGATGCAACAAATCAGGATCACGCCGTTGGGCATCGGCAATACGATCCAATAAAATGGGTCGAGCTCCCAAACTAAATAATAGAATAGGAGAATCAGAAGATGAACCTCGATCACGAATTTCACAAAAAGATAGAGTCTCAAGAATATCCCATTCGGCAAGCATCATAGAAACTACAGCCGAATGTTTGCGACTAAGCGCATCAGTAACACGATTACCCTTACCAGGGGTATACTGGATATCAAAGTCATAGGAAGCAAGAAACTCGAGCTAACGCTGTTGTCTCATATTGAGCTCCTTCTGAGTGAACAAATACTTTAAGGATTTATGATCAGTATAGAGAATGAAGTGCTCGCCCAATAAATAGTGTCGCCAAATCTTCAAGGCAAAGACAATGGCGGCTAACTCAAGATCATGAGTGGCATAGCGAACTTCATTCGGACGCAGTTTCCTAGAAGCATAAGCAACTACCCGATCCTTCTGCATAAGAACAGCACCGAGACCACTACCACAAGCATCGGTGTAGACAACAAGATCCTGATTCTCCTCGGGAACCACAATAATAGGAGCATTAGTGAGAAGTTCCTTTAATGTCTGAAAGGCAGCTTCACACTTGTCGGACCAAATAAAAAAAATGCCTTTCCGAGTAAGGCTGATGAGAGGAAGCACAACACGGGAAAAATCCTTAATGAACCGACGGTAATAACCCGCCAATCCAAGGAAACTATGACTCTCATGAACACTCTCAGGCCTCTTCCAATTCTGGATGGCTTCAATCTTTGAGGGATCGACAGAAATGCCATCAGAAGATACAACATGGCCTAAGAACTTAACCCTATTTTCCCAAAAATGGCACTTGGAGAATTTGGCTCTAAGCTGATGATGACGGAGTGTACTCAAGACAATTCTCAACTGATTAGCATGCTCAACATCAGACTTAGAATAAATAAGGATATCATCAATGAAGACAAGGACGAACTTATCGAGATATTCCCGGAATACCCGATTCATGAGACCAACAAACAAAGCAGGACCGTTCGTCAACCCGAATGGCATAACGAGCCACTCAAAAGAACCATAACGAGTGCGAAAAGCGGTAAGAGGTATGCTATCCTCCGCGACTCGTAATTGATGAAAACCTGTGGCAAGGTCAAGCTGAGAAAAGACCTTAGCACCACTCAATAGATCGAACATATCATCGATCTTAGGCAATGGATACCTATTCCTAATGGTTAACTCGTTAAGCTTGCGATAGTCAATGCAAAGCCTAAGAGTTCCATCAGACTTCTTAACGAAGACGACCACGGATCCCCACGGAGAAAAACTGGACTGAATCAACTGGTTGGACTCAAGCTCTAAAAGCTGCTTCTTGAGTTCCTCATTTTCCTTTGTAGACATCCTCGTGGGAGGACGACTAACTGGCTGCGTGCCTGGAATGAGATCAATGCGGAACTCCGTTGCCCGCTTGGGTGGCAAACCCGAAACAGGCTCAAAAACATCAGAAAAGTCACAAGCAATAGGAATACGAGATATATCATCATTATCTCGCGAGTTAAGAGAACATAAAGCCATTTCGAAATTATCCACATCCCGAAGAATAAGAGATAATTGAGTAGGCGAATCCAGATGTCGAAAATACAAAATTCTTTCCGAATAAATAATCCTGGCATCATATCTCACTAACCAGTCCATTCCCAAAATCATGTCAAATCCCAGACAAGAAATAATGTGCAGATTCGCACGAAAAGAAAAGCCACATAAAACAATCTCAATATTATCACAAAGCATACTAAGGGTCGTGGATCCCCCAATAGGATTCGCAATCCTTAAAGAAGTAACCAAACAAGAAGCATCCAAAGATAAATCATCAACGGGCTTTTTCGATACGAAAGAATGTGAAGCACCCGTATCGAAAAGAACTCGTATACTATGATCATGAAATAAAATAGAACCTTCCAAAATAGATGGAGATATACCTTTGGGCTGAGTAGGACCTCCAGAAGCCTTAGCAGCATAAAGCTTGCTAGACTTGGCACCAGCCAGAATAGTAGGGCAAGTTGAAACATGATGACCTTCCTTCTTTCAGTAATGGTAGAAGAGAGGCTTGGAACCAGCTCGAATCATATGATCAGGAGAACCACAGTTGAAACACTTCCGAACGAAAGGTGTTCCAGAAGACTGAGGCTAAGAGCTAGAACTACCAGTCTTCTTCTTCTTGGAAGGAAAAGATCTGGACTTCTGAAATGGAAACTGCCACTTATTGGGGTTCTTGGAAACCTCAACATCAACATCACTATCACACTCCTTCTCGACGGTCTCGAGATGAAGTGCCGAATCAACCAACTCCTCAAAAGAAAGCTTAAGCTGGAGCAACAAAGACTTCTTAAGATACTTCTTAAGACCAGAAACAAACTTCAAATTCTTCTTATAAGAAGTACTAATGAATTCAAGACCATATTGAGATAAAGCTTCGAATGATGCAACATACTCAGAAACAGAAGATTTCCCTTGCTTCAACTCAAGGAAGCGACGGGTCAATAAAACTTTTTCAGATTCAGGAACGAACTTGAGTTCAAATCGCTCTCGAAACTGAGTCCAAGAAAGAGTAGACTCATCAATTTCGGCTACAAGAAGCTCATACCAATCAAGGGAACGCTCTTGCAATAAGCTAGAAGTTACAAGAAATCTATCATGGTCAGAAAGATCCATGCAAGAGAAAATACGCTTGCACGTGTGAAACCAAGATTGGACTTCAAGAACGGACTCGGAGCCCTTAAACGGCTTTCCTCCAAGATGAGAAAAATCACTGCATATATGTGAAAAGGAATACTTGCGAGGTGGAGACACTCGAGGAGGAACTGGAGGCTGAGTGCTCCTAAACAACTCCAAAAACTGATCGGCAGACATATAAATGCCATCCGGATGTGAGCCACTGGATAGCCCAGCATCCGAACGTCGTCCTCTGCCTCTTCCAGCCATACGCTGAAAGTAAGATAAGAACAAGATTATTCACAAGGTAGATAATTCAAGATGGAATACTATGGAATAAAATACATTCCTAGACGTATTCCCACATTCTATCTACCACAAAAGCACGGAAGGAATGGAGGCAAGATGGTTCAAAGATTTTTATCACTTATACACTTTGATGTACTGGAATATGTGCATCTATTCTGTGTTTATCATATTTTGTTCTGAACCTCGCTCTGATACCACGCTGTGACACCCCACCTCTATACCCACGCTAGCCAAGGACATTACAAGGTAATGCCGTCAACAAACACGGAGAATAAGGCTAGTTAGGAGCGA
The DNA here is from genome assembly GCA_030765085.1 of Allium cepa. Classification (NCBI taxonomy): domain Eukaryota; kingdom Viridiplantae; phylum Streptophyta; class Magnoliopsida; order Asparagales; family Amaryllidaceae; genus Allium; species Allium cepa. The sequence continues at coordinate 745,877,715 of CM060931.1, read as the reverse complement.
CCATCTATAGCCTTGCTCTAACTATTTATTGAATACATCAACAATAGACATACCAAGCAGATCGACATATCCAATGAATACTTAAAACAAAACCATAGGTGGTTGGAGGATCTATCAGAATAGAATATAACAACTCAAATGTAATATACATCACAGAACATTAGATCATCATAGATGAATATATATTGATACATAACAGAGTTTACAAACAGATACTCGTCAAGTGGTATAGCAAACCACTATATACGAACGAGTCAAAAGAATACATATATCAGAGTTACAATAAAAAGGACTACACAAAAAGCTTCAACAAAAAGGAACAAGTTGAATAGTCCATGCGGAAGCAAAATAGGCTAAGTCCAAAAGCACCTAACCTGAAACATCTCGGTCTGACCCGAGTATAAAATACACGGGTCAGTCTAGCTAAACAAATCAGTTAGACAAACTGAACAACAATAACCTGCAAGGTCACAATGTATAACAAATATCTCTAAAAGAGATAACACAATCATCTAACAAAAAGATGAATCATATCATAACAAGCCTCGTATCATCGGCAACTCAGAGAAACAAAGGATAGGAATATCCCAAAACAAGCCATAAGGGCAATAACAAATACCAATGAAGGTAACACAAGTTCCACAAGGCAATCGCTACACATCATGCAGCTCAAAAAGAACAACACTGAAGGGCGATACCTAGGGAATATACATATCAATGAAACAACATAAAATTTGCACGTGCTCAGTACTGTATAAACAAGGATCCACGAGCCCGAAGACTCCAAACCCAAATATCACTCGAGCGGCTCATAAAGACCTAACTCCGAAAGCGCTACAATAGGGCAACAAACCCGAAGGCACAAACCCGAAGGCAAAATACCCGAAGACAACAAACCTGAAGGTGCGAAACCGAAGGCAACACACCCGAAGGCAACAAACCGTAGTGGTGAAGGTCCGGAGGCCCAGTACTGGACACCACTAACTGGCAGAATATGTCATAACTCTCAAAAAGTACTCCAAAAAGTAGTAACGTGAGTCCCATAACCACTTGTTCGCACTAAACAGTTTTCTATCCGTTAGTTAATTTCACACTCAAAGTAGTACAAAGTTTACCTCGTCTCATCGGTAAACCAGACCAAAAGGCCAAAACGATCAATCGAATAGTCGAGGATTAATCGGAAAGATAAACGCATGGATTCATGGTCCGTGTTTTACCTAACCATTTAATCTCCCTTCCACTCCGCTCGAAGTGCGAAATCGTGTATGTTTAAATAGAATTTATAAATTAGAGAAGCAAGCTTTTAATACAGTTTAAAAGATTATTTTATAAAACCCCGTGGATGAAGTCAAAAAGGAATCATCAAAGTCAAATATGCACAAACAACCACTAAGAACCAACTTGAATTGATAATTTGAGAACCAATCAAAATGAGCAAAAATAGGAAAAACAGAAAAATAGGAGCAGGTTGGTCAGCTGGCTACAGAGCTCGGTCGGTTGGCCAGAAGTGGAAAAATGCTCGGGGTAGCGGGTCGGTTGACCGGCCCAGAGGTTCGGTCGGCCGAACTGCAAGTTTCTGCAATTCCTGCCCTTCCTCATCCAAATGTAAACTCTTCCAAAACGCGACCGGTCGAGCAATGGACCTAAGGAGTCTTAGCCAATAGATACCCCACCTCCATTAGCTCTCCGATTCTCCACCAAAAACATGTTCAAACATCAATTAGGATCTTTAAAGAATTGAACCCAAACACTAAAAATTTGGATATTCACCAATTCAATCCAAACCAAAAGCAAGTGCATATAAACAAGTGTTAGGAATCCATATCCAACAATCAAAGATAGATATAAGCATAGATGAGAGATAAAAATCTCACCTTACATCAATAATATCAAGAGAAGTAGATGTGAGTTCAAAACTCACCTTTTATCTCAAAACAAAGAAGAACAAGCACAAACACAAGAAGGAGACTAACTACTCTTCACTTCAACTTTACAAGCTTCAATCTAAGAATAAAACACATATTTCCCAAATTAGGTTTTGGAAACTTTCTGAAATTGAAGAGGAGAAGAGTTGGAGAAGATGAAGAGGAGGCTTACCAATATCTTCTCTTTGATTTTGGAGCAAGATTTCAAGTTGCAAGAAGAAACTAGGGCTTGGAGTTTCTAATTTCCATTCCTTTCCACCATTTTCAGTTTTTAGCTTAAGTTTTATGAAATGAAATGAGTGAATGGGGAAGAGGGGAACTGAGTTAGGTTATTAAACTAACAAATTGGCTGAACCCAAACCCAAACCCAACTAGAAAAAGTAGAAAAATTCAACTTACTCCAAACATATCAAAGTTTATACTCAAAAAGATCGCAAACGCCATTTTGGAACCAATGGAGATAGTTTGGAGTCCCAATTCGGCCATTTGCAAAAAGTAACATTTCGGATCCAAAAATCCGACTAACGACACTATATTTAAATAGAACATTTAAATATAAAGTCGTTAAATATGCGGGTTGTTACAGACCGCCTTCAGGCAGTACATCTCTAGAAGAATGCACCGAGGACCATCATAAAGGATCCTCTACCAACACAAGACCAGCCCACCTCTATAACTAGATGGTACCGAATATATCATCCTCCGGTCGTTACCTACCTTCACTGAGAGCCCTCTAGCATACAAACCATAATAATCAGATACACGACGTCATAGCGTGCAAAGATATATCTAGAAGAGGATGACCATATCCTACTGGGAGTGACCCATTTGGCCCTGCTACATCTAACCATGTTTTTGTCATTTTCGGTTGATGAGGCTAGGGTAACGATTAACTTTCACAATCACATATCACATCATTTTGAATGCAACACAGCCATTTACGTTGACTATAATTGCCTTCCATAAAAATACAACCCTTAAGCTCGTATATCTCAAGGAGGGTGTTAAGCTAAGAGAAGTTACTTTCTCCACCACCACCGATGTACGATTGTAAAAACCAATGTACGTAATCTATAGAAATGCAATGTCAAACAAACATCCATACAAATTTTCCAGGAACAGGACGAACCGAAGGTGCTTTCCGACCACATCCTGTCGGGAAATCCCTAGGATTAGTAGCGAATAGTCCTCAGATTAAATATTTCATAATGAAGAGAACACTGCTACTGGATGTATATTAGATTTTAACCCCAAACGATCAACAAGCAGTCCCCCACTATGAGAATCCTAAATATCAATATCATCACAAGCAACCTGCACAATCGTCGCATATACGTTGGTCCGAAGTGGTTTTCAGATAAATCCGATCCAAGTCTCTTCGCACCAAAAACGCAAAAGCTTTCTCAACCTCACACAGAAACTAAGTCTCATAGACTTATCACGTCTCCAACTTTCAACTTGCTATCTTTCGGGCCAAGAAGAAAGCTCGATAGATTGGAGTAATACTCTGCACTATACGAATCAACATCCTCAAAAAAACGATAATCAAGCCTACACAGAAGGCTACGTACTAAGTTTACGACTAAATAGTTCCCACACATCAAGTCGAGGAACTAAAATTTGACAAAGTTTGATAGTCGGTTATTTAACTACAAAAGAAAACAAACAAATATTGAGCACTACAACAATCATTGTGCCCATTTAATTAATCTTTTATTAATTAAATTACTTGCCAAATATTCACTTCAAATTATCTTTACAAAGATATAATCTCAAAATCATTTTGCTTCTATATTGGAAAACATTTCCATTTACTTATTTAATAACAAGTAATTCACAATCAATTTATTTTCAACATTTAGAAAATATTTCACATACTTAAATCACGATTAAGTTTATATTTTATTCTATAAGGAAAACTTTCTCTTTAACCACATTTATTTGGATCAAAACGAATGTTGCGTAAAACATCGTTACGACAACCCAAAATCAATAGTATAGGGACTCGAAAATTAGATAGATAAATAAATCCCAATACTATACAAAAACATTTCCTTTCGAAAATCATCTACTATAACAACAGTGTTATAGTCCATCATTTCCTTATTTCTCGAAAATGTCTATTTCAACAATAAATGTTGAAATCTATGGTTTGATACTTAATACATTTTAAAAACAACTTCAAATCGTTTAACTCCATTTAAAAATATAACCTCCCAAAACATTCATTTAATTTAAAATATTATTCACTGTCCAAAATCATGAATATAATTCGTTTACTAAATTAAAGCTTCTACACATTTAATTCAGAATTATCCACTGTACAAAATCATGGATATAAATCTCTAACCCAGTTCAACACTTCTACATATTTAATTAAAGGATTATCCACTGTCCAAAATCGTGGATATAATTCCTTTAATAATTACTATATTTACTTATCAAATTTAATCGATTTCGAATTTATAATACAATATTTATAAATCCCATTTAAATTTATAGAAACTACTATATATAAAATCCCTTTATTAAGCAATTCCTTTTATAACTCAATTATATATCAAAAACCCAAATTATAAGTTAATTACTTATAAATCTCTATTTACAAATTCATTCATTTTATAACTTCAAAAGTCGTAAATTCTATTCTTTTATAAAATCCATTTATAACATCATTTTACCAATTATAAAAACTCCTTTATGATTCAATTATGCTGATTTATAAAAATCAATTTTATAAATCTTCTTTATAAACCATTCATATTAGTCAGAAATCTTAATTTAAACCATTTCACAAAATCATTAACTCCATATTTCACAAAAATCATGTTTCAATTATATTTCACAAAACATCATAATTTTTATAACATAAAAATTATAACTTTTATTTATTCAAAATAAATTTATTTACTTAACGATTCAAAAATATATATTTTCAAATCACTTGAAAATCCATTTAAATTTTGAAATCATCACTTTAACAATTTTAAAATTACCAAAATAGGCTCAATGCTGCAACAACACTAAATACATCAATCACGGCATCTAAACATCATATATCATATGATAACAGCATATATCACAATATATGCAAATAAATCAATACTGGTAAGGAATCCAGTTGGATCCCTCTAACTTGTCACTTGCAACAAATATACATATTAGAATATGTGTACAATGTCCGCTTCAAGGTAGACGCACATACAAAGGGTCATCCGCTCATATACACGGGAACGTAAATGGTCATCTGCTCCACTAGGCAGGTATATATCCAAATATCAATCAATAGATATATAATATATCATATATCATCCAAACAATCAAAAATCATCATTAATAATATTTATTCTCACTTATATAAATATATCAGTGGGTCAGAAAGAGTGAGTTGTACTCACATTGCTTGTAGTCGTCGCGATAGCGATTTATTCCGATTAAAATTAAACAAGCGTTTAATTTCAACCAAAATTTGCACTATCTCAAATAAATCCCAATCCAACTCCATAATGTAGTGCTCGTCAATACGGACCCAACACAATTCGTTTCGTGCAAAACGGACCTCGTATGGCAAAGTTATAGCATTTCAAACATTACACAATTTAATATGTATATTAATTTACAATTTATTTTAATTTTTTCAAACCCTAGAATTCATCTCAGCCCTTCGATCTGCTTGCATAAATCTCGGCCGTGAATTCCCTTTCTTCCCCAGGCGAAATATTTGCAAGTGAAAACCATTGCTGCCATTCGTTCGTGAATTAACAACTAACTCGTCGACTTCAACGACGATCAACTTCCTCTACTTCGACGCCAAAGCCGAGCTCTACCCCCGCCTTGAACCTCGTGAAGCTCGATCCCCCAATGGCGTTGAAAATCGTGCACGAAACACAGTGGAACGCGGCCTAAATTCGTCATCGACGATGAGCTTTAGGCGATCACAACTGTATGGATTCAAAGTTCTCGCGACGATCTAAAACTTTGTAGTTGAATGTTTATTGAAATATTGCAGGGATTGGAAGAAATTAAAGCAAGAAGATCGGTGTTTCTCGTCCATTAAAATTTTAGGTGGTGGCTAGGGTTTAAAACCCTAATGGCTTGCAAAATAGAAAAATTGATGTCCTTTTATAGAAAATATTCGCGCACTATTCATCCCGAAAATTTTCGAACTCCAAACCAAGCATGCCGCCTGGCGTTTATAATGTTTTACCCATATTCCAAACGCAATGGAATATATATAGAAGCCAATTCGACCGTATTTGAAAGATAGGTTTTCAAATCGAATTATTTAAATTTAAAATTCACTTAAACCGATTTCTACGCGTTTTAGCTTGCCTCGGACAAATCGTAAATCCGATTAACACAAAAATTGAAATTTTACAATAATTTAGCATTACGGATCCAGTGAAACTTGTTTCGTTGAAATTCAAGACTGTTTGAAAAATGGCTATTTTCACACGTTAATTAAATATTAAAATATTCAATTTCCACAATTTAACTTTTAATTCAATTTTAAAAGTTCCCTAACATCATTCTAATTCAAATAAAATTTAAATCAACTTTATAAGTCATTTTTATTCACATATAATTCAAATTCTAATTATTTCTGCAATTTCAAATATTAAATTAACAATTAATTATCCAATTAAATCACTATATTCAAACTATAAGTTATCCAGCTTATAAATTTTACTTATAAATATTTAAAATCAATTAAATATACAAATTTCAAATGACAGAAATTCTGGGTCGTTACATTCTCCCCTACTTAAAAGAATTTCGTCATTGAAATTACCAAGTAAGAAAAAGTTACAAAATCCATTAACATTTCAAAACAATTTGTTCAAGCTAGATATCAAATCTATTTAAACATTTTAACTCTTCCCAAAATCATTTAGTTAAACTTCTTACAAAAACTTTTCTAAGTTTCCAAATACATTTATATTTATTCTTTTCAAAACTAACTACATCGTTTAACCCTTAAATCAATATCAAAATTTTAGTTATCAAAAATTTTCTAAAATCTCAAAAAATTTCTAACGCCTTAAATTTCCAAAAAAATTCGCCAACATCTCCTTTGCGCGGTTCGATCGTAATAGGATCACAACATATATATATATCACAAATATACATCTCATCTTCAAGAATGAGGCATCCCGTAGCGAAAAAAGTATAAAAGTACGATATGTAATCTGAGATATGTACCTTATATATTATAAGCGAGCATATACGGCTAATATAGCGCGAAAGCGAGCTCCAAATGCGAAGCAAGCGCCATACGCACCTATTAAACACTCAACAAACCAGAGAAACATGCATATAGAAAGTAATATCAATATACAACATACACCAATACAACAAATATATATGCCAATATAGTAAATGCAATCAACAACAAATCCAACTATCAAACAACTATCATCCAACTAACATCCATAACCAAATCAATACACTTTCACTTCTCATTAATATTCATTGAATTGATTTTTCAATTTTAATCACATTTGATTCATTTACATTGGATTTTACTAACATTCATTCATTCATTTTCAATTAGTTTACATCCACTAATTTACATTCAAGTTTGTTCACTTTCAATTCAAATCAAATTCAATCCTATTTAAATTTACTTAACTTCCAATTTCATCAATTCAATTCCATTAACACTTAATGAATTTTCTATTCAATCAACTAGCAACCATCTAACAACCAATGTATATCCCATCATAACCAAATTTATTTACTTCGCTTACATTCAATATGGTTTAACACTTTTAATTCCCATTGGTTTAACATTCAATTGACTTTCATTCAATTATTCAATTTCCAATTTCATTAGCTTTTAATGAATTAACACTTTCATCTACTATTCCATATCAATTTATTTACATTTGATTGATTAACATTCAATTCAATTCATTAATTCAATTGCTAATTCATTTAACATTTCAAGTTGAATTTCATTATATAACTCAAGTTCTATACATCACTTAACTTTATTAATTTACTTCAATACCAAAATCAACTTCATTCAATATCACTTAAGTTATGTTTCATTTCAACTTCATTTACATTCACTTTCACTATACAACTTAAGTTCATCTCTAATTTATTTCAAATTCTATTTTATTTAACTTTTACTTAAGTCAAATTCATATCACTATTCAAATTTAGATTTTGTTTTGCTTAACAAAATTGTTTAACCATTTTGACAATTGGTTTTACTTACATTTTTTTTTTCAATTGATAAGTTATACAACTTAATTATCTAAACTTCCAAATGCATATTATATAACCACTTAACCATTTAAGTTTAATTTCCCATTTCAATAGTTTATCTAATCCAGTTCAAATTATTTAACTTTCCTTTAGTTAAATTTTAAATCATATATTTTATTATGCTAACTCAAATTTCTTTCAACTATACCAAAGCTAAATTTATTATCTCATACTATAAGTTCAAAACTAATTTCACTTATATCTATCAATTTCAACTTAGATTTTAAATTCAAATTTGTTTATCAAAATAAAACTTCGATTTTCGTTTACTATTGGTAGCAAATCAATCACATAGAAACTCGAAAATGATACTGATGATGCTGCAGTTATCACCCTTATTATTTCCCAGCAACGATAGTGAATTCAGTGCTTTATATTCTTTTAAACATTCCTTTTATTATAACTCACATTTACAAACTTATACTTATATCATTTCACGATTTTACTTTACTTATATAAGATTCATTTCAAATTTATTTATATTACTTAGATTTATAACAATATTTTCTCTTTACTTTTGAAAAAAATATAACCTTCAAAATAAACGGAATTCAAATTTTCAAATTCTTAACTTAAATACATTTTTATTTATAACTCATATTCATTTCTTATAGGATATTTCACATTTGTAAATCATATTAATTATATTCCATACTTATATAATTCATTTGCTTATATAATTTCATTCTTTTACAATTGTTGTTTTTATTTAAATTATTCAAACAACTTTTATTAACTTATATATATTTTACATTTATAAACAACCAAACAATCAATTCAATTTATATACACTTTAATAATTTTTGAAAAATTGTTTCCTTTACGCATAAAATATAGCCGAGGTAAAATTATTTCAATTGCCCAATTTAAAATAATACTATGTCGACTTGCCTCGTTTAAGAGTTTGGAAATCCTTATCGATAATACAGCGTCCCACATACCGACCAGAATTCACAAACAGCTCAACGGATAAGCAAACACAATATAAAATATTTTATATTCACTAACAAATACGTGCTCATATATATAATACACTCAAACTCAATCTTGGGTGCTACTGTCCCTATCTATACTGAGTACACATCAAATCTTAGGAATATACAAAATCTAAGCTCTAATACCAGCTGTGATGACCCATAAATCTGTACCCTTTGAATCGACAATAAAACACACATGTACGACCCAAAAAGCATAGACTGACGGAAAGTTAAAAGAAAGAAAAGAAGAGAGAAGAAGAGAAGAGAAGAAAGAGAGAAGATATAACCAAATAGAACAATACAGAATCTCACATCGCAGCGGAAAACATATAATATCATATCAATGATCTTTACAAAAAAAACTGCATATACATACATCAATCAGAGTTCAAAAATCAACCAGAGTTATCAGCTTGGGCAGCTATAATAACGGGTCCTTACAATTGCTGATAATATAAACAACAAAGCAATGCAGTGGATAATCAAGAAAATACAGATGTACAAAATAAAGATCTCCAGCTCTCCTGCTGAAGCTCCAAAAGCACCAATCTAAACCTGTAAATATACTCGGTCTGACCCGAGATTGAAAGGGAAGAACGTCCAGATCAGTCTGGTAAACCAGCATGAGAAACACACTCAACTGAATATATTAAATTACCAAATTTTTCCTTTATCAAAACAAAAGTATCTCGTAAGACAAGTCCATAGATAAACACAGACATGTTTTTACCTTACGATAACTAAAACATATCATATCAAATCCATGTTATATTATAGTAGTGCCTACTATGTACAAATAATTTTAGTCATAGCCGAAATTGTTACATTGATTAAATTCTAGCATATAGCCCAATTGGGTAATACAATCAAAATGGCAAGTACGGTGTGGAGTTTGGATTTCCATACAAATGACTAGGTGAAGGGACTACCTTCCGCAGCACATCTCTAGAAGAATGCACCAAGGACCGTCACAAAGGATCCTCTACCAACACAAGATCGACCCACCTCTATAACTAGATGGTACCGAATATATCATCCTCCGGTCATTACCGACCTTCACCGAGGGCCCTCTAGCATACAAACCACAATAATCAGATACACGACGTCATAGCGTGCAAAGATATATCTAGAAGAGGATGATCATATCCTAATGGGAGCGATCCACTTAGCCCTGTGGCATCTAACCATGTTTTGGTCATTTCCGGCAGATGAGGCTAGAGATAACGATTACCTTTCACAATCACATGTCACATCACTTTGAATGCCACACATCCATTTCCGTTGACTACTAATTGCCTTCTACAAAAATACAACCCTTAAGCTCGTATGTCTGAAGGAGGGTGTTAAGCTAAGAGAAGTTTCCATCTCCGCCACCACCGATGTACGATTTTAAAAACCAATGTACATAATATGTAGAAATTCCATGTTAAAAGCCTCTTTTTTATTCTCAGCAACATTCACGCTAATAGCTCTTCCATCTAAATTCCAAAAAATATAGAAATTTCAACAATTATTGTACAAAAGGGAAGGATTAAGTTAATGTCCTATAATAACAAAACTTAAACATGTATGGCATAGCAAAAAGGTACTCGTTTCTAAAGCAACAAAATGTGAATTATTTGGAACAGTTCATTCATACTAGAAAATATTCAAAGGCTGGGACATCGGATTTATTGTATAACATAAATATCAACCATCAAGCGTAACATTATAGTCCCAACACTAGAGAGTGAATCAGACAAAAAAAAATTTCAGACTGATCCACACTCGCTCATCCTCAACAGTTCAACATAGCTTTCTGCAGGGGATCTTCTTGTAGTTGCCTTATTTACTGTCAAAAGCCTTACGTTTATATCCTGTTCCCAACGCATCAATAAATTATAGTGTTGAAACCTATGATGCATTATGTTGTATGCATGAATATATTTTCTTATAGTGCATTAGTTTCCTTAGTTCAATAAGTGAGAAAAAAGCCATTAATTCAAAAAAATATACCACTAAGAGTTGCAATATACAAAGCACTATTATATAAATGAACACACAATATAGTAAATGATGAAATGAAACTTATGTGCACCATATATGGCATATGCCACGGTTTAATCATGGAGATCAATAGGATAAGATTCAACACCTTTGAAAGCCAAAACTCATACATAGAAAAAATGAATTATGCATTTTACAAGTATACTATTACATGCCAATGATACAAGTTTCCAATATTAAATATATAAACAACTTAAGAATATCATTATTATATCCGAAGACACCAAATGACATTAATGAAAATAAGTTAAGATAAGAACCAAATGACCATAAAAGTGTATTCGGTGTTTTCCAGAATAGAGGAATTAACAGAAGTCCCGTAATATCCACCCATCCATTATCAGATCCACATACGTCTACATCCAAAATCCCAGATATTCTATATTTCTAGCATCTCTGTGTTTTTAATGCAAACACAAAGCTTCTAAAAGTTCAAATTTAGAATAAATGATGATACAGATACCAAAACTCAAAAATTCACACTGGACAGATAATAAAAAAAATTAGTCTGCTCATACAAAATTCTTGTGATGCCCATTCTCAAATCGATAAACTGTAATGAAAGAAGCATCTTTCAACTACTAACACATGAAAAAAATCTTTACTAACCATAAAACTGAATGATTCATATCAAATGAATTTTTCATTATTATTTTTCTACATTTATAAAATTATGTAAACAAACACATCATTAATTTTTTTAATGGAAAATGAACCACTAAGTGAATATAGAAAAAATAATCAATTTTGGTACTTGGAAAAGTCTTTTCTAAAGTAAAACGTCAAAAGTTCACATCATATCAAAAAAAATTGTGTGAAGAGAATACTCCTACTACATGGAGCAAGAAATTTTTAGGTTATCATAGTTGAACGCACGCACCTCAACAATTTTCAAAGTTGTAATGACCAGCACTTCAACCTTCGAAAATCGGCATCCAATACATCATCCGTATTCAAATGCTGGAGATTCAAACGTTGAGTCCGGTTCGCCGGAGCTTATAAGCTTATAACACTTTAGGTGATAACAACACAGTAGAAACAAAAGAATAACTTTTATATTGATACACAACATGGATATAGCATCCGATAACAAATGCCCAACAATATCAAAGCCAAATATACAACATCACAGCGGAAATAACAGAGGAAAAATATCTACAACAGAGTCTTCAAGAGAGTGAGTGAGAGAATCCAACATACTGCATCTTCATTCCAAATAAAAAAGCTCAAAACCACAATCATGCTGAAGTGCAGCACATGCGATTCCAACCCAAAGACTTCGAGATCCGTATCTACTATCTGAACTGGCTCCACAACCTACTGATAACCTGACTCTAGGTTGCCCATGTGGAAAACTATGGACACCCAGAGTTTAGAAAAAGAACAATAAACTCCGGGTCAGTCATGGGACTGGTGTGAGCAAAAAAATATAGTTATTTGTACAAAAAGAAATAAAAAAAAGTTCGTCACGCTTTTTGGAAAATGGAACTACCACAAGGCCTCCCGACACACACTCAATGCAATCACACACATGTGGGAGATTTCTCCTTATAGCAGTCAAACATGCTAGATACGTAAAAATCTTTTTGATATTATCATTAGTGCATAGTGTGGAAAACATTTAGAAAGTATAATATTAATCTTAGCCTGCATGCATACCATTATAGTATGCCTATTATAGCTACCACCAAAGATGGCAGGTTCTACAACTGAAATCGTAAAGGGCTTGCATTGTTTTGTTTGAATTTCCAAAAATGGCCAAGGCTAAGGAACTTCTTTTCCAAATGGGCACGCCTCTGGAGGGACGCCTCGAGAACCTAACCGGATCTCTGCCAACACAAGGCCGGCTTACCTGTGTAACTAGGTAACTAACTATCACGAGTATGCCATCCCCCGATCGTAACCGACCTTTATTCGAGAGCCCTCACCAACCAACAACCATATACCCAAAATATCTTGGCTCCATACCAGAATACCACTTTTTTATCCAGAAGAAAATGCACATACCCTAAGGGGAACGACCCCCATAACCTTGCTGCATCTTTTCCTGTTTCGACCTTTTCCGGGGAGTGAGGTTCGATGAAGTCTCGTCCCACAAAGCTACGCTTTTCACAAAATCCATGCTTCGATCCACCAATGATCAGCACTTAGCATGTCACATTTCCAAATTGGGAATATATCACTAGTAAATATCGACTACATAACCTCTAAGCTCGTATGTCTCAGAGAAGGGTGTTAAGCAAAGAGAATAAATTCTCCGCCACTAAACAGAAATGTATTTGATAGAAACCAGCTTTATATCTCAAAGTGTAATGTCAGACATACGTCCATACAAGTCCATCCTGTGTCTGAATGGAACCGAAGGCACTTCGTCCAATTAAGAAAAGAAGTCCTTGCAAATCCGGATATCCCTTAATCACGTCCGGACTCCCCATCACTTAGGGCAATCTCTATACCGGGGCCACTTGGTGCGGAGACAATCAACATGTAATCCTTTCGTTTTCGAAAATACCCGGTCTACAACTACCGTCTTCAAATGCAATTCCATTTGTTCGTATCATTATTCGAATGGGTTTTATGACTTACTGTCCTCTCCCGGCTTATCCGAATAATGAGCGCTTATTTTTAAAACATATGGATACATTCGGATCTTAGTTAAGTCACAACTTTTTAGCCCTTATTTCCCAAAACCTTTCCTTTTAGATGGTTCAAACAAATTTCCATTTTTAATCTTTTAAACAAAAGATCAATCTTTAAGATCCTCTTCAATTTGAAAATGGGTTTACCAAATCTTTAACAAAGATTCATCTTTAGCTTTCAAAACTATTTCCATTTCAAATTTGATTTACCCATAACTCGAAATCCTTTCAACAAAAACTGGAAATTATTTCTTTATAGGAAAGCTATTATCATTTGAAAATAAAGGTTTTCGTTTCGAAAAAATCCAATTAAATTTTCTCAAGTTATAGCCTTTTAAAGTATAAATCGAAAAATCAGCGAACTACCGCACCCTCGGCAAGCTCTATTTGAGTCAAATTCAAATTACCAAAATAATTCATTTAGGATACTTTTAAAATGGTTTAAAATCCATATATATACCTTATATAACCTATATAACCCTTTTTAAACCATAGTTTCCAAAATTTCAAATTTTCAAAATTAAATATTTATTTAAAATAAATATGCAAAATAATTTCTTAATTTCAAAAATTCCTTCTCAAAAGTTTTTCATATTTAACCCAATTCCATTTCCAAGCCATTTTGGATTCAAAATTCAACTTTTGAATTTTTCACCATTTGAATAAAATAATATTGAATTCAAAATAACCTTAACTTAACCAATTTCTTATGAAATCCATATTTGTAGGTGTGTTTTGTCTAGGGGTTTTGCATACATCAATGATATTACAACCATCATTAATCCACGCACAACAATATCAATAAGCGGTATAATCCTATAACGCTTATTTTCCATTCACAGATAAACATGTAAATTCATCACAGATAAATAACATACATTCGTCACAGCTCAATCCAAAGCAATTCATATCACAGAATATCACACATCAAAGATATCAACAATTCAAGGCATTCAATATAATCCAATCATCCATAAGCAAGATTAATTAATCACATAATTTATAATTAATTTAATTAATCTCAAAATAGATTAATTACCTGTGAATTAATTACCTAACCCGACTTGATTAACATTAATTAATTACAAACCATTAGTTATTATTTTAATTAATGAATGAAATTAATTAATCATCCTTAATTATCCATCTTAAGTAATTATCCTCAATTACTTACATTAATTAATTATTTCTTAATTAATCACATAAATTAATTAACTTTAAGTTAATTACATTAACAAAGTAACCCTTTAATTACTTACATTAAGTGATTATCCTATAATCACTTGATTAATTGCTCTTTAATCATTAATCAATTATCCTTTAATCAAAAATTAATTAAACTTTAATTATTAATTAATTAACCATTAATTAATTAATTATCCTTTAAGCAATCACACTAAGTAGTTATCCCTTAATTACATTAAGTAATAATCTTTTATTAATTACAATAAGTAATTATCCTTTGAGCAATTAATTATCCCTTAAGTAATCACATTAACCAATTACCCTTTAAGTAATCACATTAATGAGTTAACCTTAAGTTAATTACATCAATTAATTAACCCTCAATTATAAATTGATTAACCTTTGATTACTAATTGATTAACCTTTAATTAATTACATTAATTAATTATCCCTTAGTTACTTACATTAAGTCATTAACCTTTATAAATGAATTATCCTTTAATTAATTTCATTAAGTAATTATTCTTTAATTACTCACATTAATTAATTATACTTTAAATTAATTACATTAAGTAATTAGCTATCCTTTAATTACTAAGAACTTAATTAATTAAAAGTAAACCATTTATTTTAATTAATTACTTAATTATCATTAAAAATCTTTATTTAATAAACCTTGGAATCAATTATCATTAACATATAAATTAACTTAAGACCTTTAGGTTAATTAATGATTAAAACATTTTACCTTCTTTAATTAACTCTTTAATTTCATTATTAAATTAATTTAAGAATTAATTACAAATAATTTAAAATATCTTAAACTTCATTAATTTAAAAGAATTTATTTTAAAGCCTTTTACTAATCTCCAACTTAAACAAAACAATTATTATTTAATAGAATTAATTAAGAATACTTTGTTTAAAACTTGAATTACCTTACTTTTAAAAATTATTAATACCTTATAGAAAACTCGAGGCCATCCCGTACTTTCACCCTACTCAAACCTTAGTCAGATCATCTTCTTCTTCTTTTCCTATTCTTTTTAAAACTTTGTTTTAGTATTAAATTTAAAAACCTGTTACACAATTTAAACACTCGCGTGCTACTTCGTTCCAAAGCTTCATATTCCCGAGACAAAACTCGAGACAACACCCTTTCAAAACCATCAGCAAACAAACCCAAACCTGATACTACGTGCACGTGCACGTGCACAGGCGAACCCATCTCCTCCGACCATCGACGCTACCACCAGCATGAGGACGACAACCTTCCCTTTCGATCCCGACCACCTGAGCTTCGAGACGAACACAAAAATCAAAATTGAACATATAAGAATCCAACCTGGAACAAACAGTTCATCAACAAACACTTTGTGCCAACGCCTCAAGTCACCAGAGAGCTCTGCACTTCGACCAAACCTTCGCCTCAGACCCAACACCATTTCCCCCACCTCCGTTTGTGTCTGATGCCTCGATGACGATAAACTAGCCTTGAATTCGACAGTGACCCAAACTGGACCTTAAACCCTACTACGACTCCGTTCATTCACCCAGATGGTCAGAAAATTGACCCACCATTTTTCCTTGAATCCCCATCACTCAGGCTTCCTCCAGCCTTGATCACGACTATCAACTCCTCGTCGATCACCAGAAATCGCCAAAAACCCAATTCTCGATCAATTCGAGATTCCTTACTCAAAACGGAATTAAAAATCTTAATTCCACTTTTAAAAAATCATCGTTTTTTAAAATGATTTAGATTATATAAGTAAATCAAATAATTACGGAGATTGAATTTTCATCATGCATTGAGCTTTACTATATATTCTTGTCCTAGGTTAAAACTACTTGTTAACCATACTTAAAAGTATTTTTAAAATTAAGTTCTGGTAATTTTAAACACATTTTATTTTAACATCAAGGCCTAACAAGAAATAGAGGAAGAGATTTGGTTTTTGAACAGGTTTTGAAACCTGTAAACTTTGAACAGAGGGATCTATACCTTTACAAAAACATGTACAGATGTGTATTTATATACATATTTGTAAACATGTAAACATATTTACATTCGTTCAAACATTTTTCACAGCTTCACTTCACAAACCTCAAGTTATAGATTAGATTAAAGTAGTTTACTCACCTGTTTGAAAAGCAGAGAACAGAGAGCAGGCTTTTGAAAGAAAACTGGAAATTGTTTGAAGTGGAAATGCTTTGAATTTGCAATGAAAACTTGGTTTTGTTCTTGATCTTTTGATCTGCTACTTGTCATAGAACTGAAGCTTGATTCTTTTGAGATGATCTATAGCTTCAGGTTTGAGTGAATTAAAATCTGGATCTTTCTTTTAGGGTTGAAGTTTGTTTGATTTTATTTTATCTCTGGTTTGTTTTAAGTTCCTAGGTTTGAAAATATTTTAGTTGAATCTTTGAATTTTCTTTGTTTTTCTTAGGTTTGTATTTTGGTAAAGATCGTTTGCTTGATTTAATTTTTAGTCACTGGTTTTGTATCAGCTCTTGGTTTTGAAGAAAAATTGAAAAATTGAAAAAGTGAAGATAGAAGAAGAAATGAAAGAGTAGAGGTGTGTATATATAAATCTTGTTTTCGTTTTTATTTTTTTAAAATAAAAGAAAATTATAAGTGTGACACTTGTTAATTTCTTGTTATAATTCCTACACTTGTTTATTACAATGTTAAAATACTTGCACTTGTTAATTTCATGTTACCTATTTATACTTGTAAATTTTTATGTATTTAATATTTTCATAAAATTTATATATTATATTTCTATTTTAATTAATGCATTTCTTTTTATATTAACAGATGTTTTATACATTTATATATATAAACTATATTTATTCATATATAAAAATTTCAAAAGAAAGTATATAAACCTTTTTTATTTATATCTTATTTCAACTATCATACTTTTAAATAAATAAATGTTTACTTTTTAGTGTTGTTAAATATAGAATTTAACTTTTAAAATAGCTTTTGAAAATTATCATATTGAATTCAGACATAACTTCACATTACAATATATTTACATATATATTAGAATTAGAAAACCAATTATTATTAGTTTTTTTAAAATATAGAGTTTTTAAATCCAATTTATTTTTAAAGTTCAAATCAAAATTTTATTTAAAATCTATTTATATATATACATAAACAACCCAAATCTCATTTGTTTTTTGGAAAAATTCAAACTAATTCACATATTAATTCCAAAAATTATATTAATTACTAAATTTAAATTTGGTTTTAAAACGGGATCGTTCCAGATTCCCTGCTTAAGAAAATTTTGTCCACGAAATTTGAAAGAAAAAGATAATCCCAAAGCTCTACATTCAAACAATTGAACATACCTATCAGCCATATACTAACAACCAAAGAAAACAATTCATTCAAACAAGCATTAATAACTATCCTGGCACAAATCCGGATAGGCTTTCCGAATATTATCAAGTGTTTCCCCGGTACAATCATTCGTATCTCCACTCCATCGTACTTTCATCAATTTCACCACTTTATTCCTTAACCACTTTTCATCCCGACCATTAGGTACGGATTCCAAACTCTACTTTAGGGTATTCTGACCCGAGTATATATTAGCTTGTCCCTCTTCGGACTTGGATCCTCACTAGAAATTACAACAAATTCCCAAATTTGGTTTTGACCGAAATCATTTGTTGATACAATCTAATTTAGCTTCATATTTTGTTAACCAACTCATTCCAATTAAAATTTCAAATTTATTACAGTTAAGAATGAAAAGCTAATAGGAAATTGATGACCAAAATATGAAAAAGGAACCTTTCTACAACGTAAGCAAAGATTTGCAGGGCCTTCTACCGGGATCTTCACGCAAATAGGCTCGTCTAAGAATTCGGGTTCAAGATTTAACTCTGCCAGATTTGGCTAGGGTTACATAAGAAAAATTGCTCCTTCCATTACTGTTGTTACAGGGTATCGACCATCTGTAGTGATACTCCCCTATCCCCTACCTCGTCCACTTTTTGCACTCATTTAGGCATACAGACAAGATATCTTAGGAATATACTCATCCTAGGGCATTTCTAACCCTATCGCTAATGAGTCACCTAATGAGTTATACTCCAAAGCTAAAGTTCTTACTCAACCTTCAGCTCTGATACCACTTGTAACGACCCGCACTTCAACCTTCGAAAATCGGCATCCAATACATCACCCGTATTCAAATGTCGGAGATTCAAACATTGAGTCCGGTTCATCAGAGTTTATAACACATTAGGTGATAACAACGCAGCGGAAATAAAAGAATAACTTTTACATTGATACACAACATGGATACAACATCTGATAACAAATGCCCAACAAAATTAGAGCCAAATATACAACACCACAGCGGAAATAACAACAGAAAATTATCTACAACACAGTCTTCAAGATAGTGAGAGAGAGCGAGAGAATCCAACATACTACATCTTCATTCCAAAGCTCCAAAGCAAAAAGCTCAAAACCATAATCATGCTAAAGTGAAGCACATGCGATTCTAAATCGAAGACTTCTAGATCCATATCTACTATCTAAACTAGCTCCACAACCTACTGATAACCTGACTCTAGGCTGCCCGTGTGGAAAATTATGGGCACCCAGAGTTTAGAAAGGGAACAATAAATTCCGGATCAGTCATTGGACTGGTGTGAGAAAAAAAAACATTTATTTGTACAAAAAGAAATAAAAAGAAATCTGTCATGCTTTTTGGAAAATGAAACTGCCATAAGGCCTCCCGGCACACACTCAATGCAATCGCACATATGGGGGTGATTTCACCTAATAGCAGTCAAACATGCTTGATACGCAAAAATATTTTTGATTTATTATTAATGCATAGTGTGGAAAACATTTCGAACATATAATAATAATCTTAGCCAGCATACATACCATAATAGTATGCCTACTATAGCTACCACCTGAGATGGCAGGTTCTACAACTAAAATCGTAAAGGGCTTATATTGTTTTGTTTGGATTTCCACCAAATGGCCAAGGCTAATTCCTTTCCGAATGGGTATGCCTTTGGAGGGACGCCCTGAGAACCTAACCGGATCTCTGCCAACACAAGGCTGGGTTACATCTGTAACTAGGTAACTAACTATCTTGAGTATGCCATCCCCCGGTCGTAACCGCCCTTTATCCGAGGGCCCTCGACAACTGACAACCACATAAGAAAAATATCTGGCTCCATACCAGAATACCACTTTTTATCCAGAAGGAAATGCACATACCCTGAGGGGCGCAACCCCCATAACCTTGCTGCATCCTTTCCTGTTTCAACCATTTCTGATATGTGAGGTTCGATGAAGTCTCGTCCCACAAAGCTACGCTTTTCACAAAAGACATGCTTCGGTCAACCAATGATCAGCATTTAGCATGCCACATTATCATATTGGGAATATATCACTAGTAAATACTAACTACACGACCTCTGAGATCGTATGTCTCAGAGAAGGGTGTTAAGCTAAGAGAATAAATTCTCCGCCACCAAACAGAAATGTATTTGATAGAAACCAGCTTTATATCTCAAAGTGTAATGTCAGACATACGTCCATACAAGTCCATCCTGGATCTGAATGGAACCAAAAGCACTTCGTCCAATTAAGGAAAGAAGTCCTTGCAAATTCAGATATCCCCTAATCACGTCTGGATTCCCCATCACTTAGGGTAATCTCTATACCAGGGCCACTCGGTGTAGAGACAATCAACAGGTAATCCTTTCATTTTCGAAAATACCTGGTCTTCAACCACCGTCTTCAAATGCAATTCCATTTTGTCGTATTATTATTCATAATGAGTTTTATGACTTAACGTCCTCCCCTGGCTTATCCGAATAATGAGCGCTTATTTTTGAAACATATGGATACATTCAGATCTTAGTTAAGTCATAACTTTTTAGCCCTTATTTCCCAAAACCTTTCCTTTTGAATGGTTCAAACAAATTTCCATTTTTAATCTTTTAAACAAAAGATCCATCTTTAAGATCATCTTCAATTTGAAACAAGGTTTACCAAATCTTTAACAAAGATTCATTCATAGCTTTCAAAACTATTTCCATTTCAAATTTGATTTACCCATAACTCAAAACCGTTTCAACAAAAACTGGAAATTCTTTCTTTATACGAAATCTATTATCATTTGAAAATAAAGGTTTTCATTTCGGAAAAATACGATTAAATTTTCTCAAGTTATAGCCTTTTAAAGTATAAAACGGAAAATCGGCGAACTACCACACCCTCGGCAAGCTCTATTTGAGTTAAATTCAAATTCCCAAAATAATCCATTTAAGATACTTTTAAAATGGTTTAAAATCCATATACACACACACATTATATAACCTGTATAACCCTTTTTTAACCACAGTTTCCAAATTTTCAAAATTAATTATTGATTTAAAATAAATATACAAAATAATTTCTTAATTTCAAAAATTACTTCTCAAAAGTTTTTCATATTTAACCCAATTCCATTTCTAAGCTATTTTGGATTCAAAATTCAACTTTAAATTTTTTCACCATTTGAATAAAACAATATTAAATTCAAAATACCCATGACTTAACCAATTTCCTGTGAAGTCCGTATTTATCTGTGTGTTTTGTCTAGGGGTTTGCATACAACAATAATATCACAATCATAATTAATCCAAGCACAACAATATCAATAAGCGGTATAATCCTATAACGCTTATTTTCCATTCACAGATAAACATGTAAATTCATCATAGATAAATAATATACATTTATCACAGCTCAATCCAAAGCAATTCATATCACAGAATATCACACATCAGAGATATCAAACAATTAAAGGCATTTAATATTATCCAATCATCCATAAGCAAGATTAATTAATTACATAACTTGTAATTATTTTAATTAATCTCAAAATAGATTAATAACCTATGAATTAATTACCTAACTCTGCTTGATTAACATTAATTAATTACAAACCATTAGTTATTATTTCAACTAATTAATGAAATTAATTAATCATCCTTAATTATCTATCTTAAGTAATTATCCTCAGTTACTTACATTAGTTAATTATTCCTTAATTAATCACATAAATTAATTAACTTTAAGATAATTACATTAACAAATTAACCCTTTAATTACTTACATCAAGTAATTGTCCTATAATCACTTGATTAATTACTCTTTAATCATTAATGAACTATCCTTTAATCATAAATTAATTAACCTTTAATTATTAATTAATTAACCTTTAATTAATTAATTATCCTTTAAGTAATCACACTAAGTAATTATCCCTTAATTACATTAAGTAATAATCTTTTATTAATTACAACAAGTAATTATCCTTTGAGTATTAATTATCCCTTAAGTAATCGCATTAACCAATTACCCTTTAATTAATCATATTAATTAGTTAACCTTAAGTTAATTACATTAATTAATTAACCCTCAATTACAAATTGATTAACCTTTGATTAATAATTGATTAACCTTTAATTAATTTCATTAATTAATTATCCTTTAATTAATTACATTAAGTAATTAACCTTTGATAAATTAATTATCCTTTAATTAATTAAGTAATTATTCTTTAGTTACTCCCATCAAGTAATTATACTTTAAATTAATTACACTAAGTAATTAGCAATCCTTTAATTATTAAGACCTTAAATAATTAAAAATAAACCATTTATTTAATTAATTACTTAATTATCATTAAAAATCTTTATTTCATAAACCTTGGAATTAATTATCATTAACATAAAAATTAACTTCAGACCTTTAAGTTAATTAATGATTAAAACATTTTACCTTCTTTAATTAACTCCTTAATTCCATTATTAAATAAATTTAAGAATTAATTACAAATAATTTAAAATAATAAAATATCTTAAACTTAATTAATTTAAAAGAATTTGTTTTAAAACCTTTTACTAATCTCCAACTTAAACAAAACAATTATTATTTAAAACAATTAATTAAGAAAACTTTGTTTAAAACTTGTATTACTTTACTTCTAAAATTTATTAATACCTTTTAGAAAACCAAAGACCATCCCGTACTTTCACCCTACTCAAACCCGAGTCAGATCATCATCTTCTTCTTTTTTTCCTATTCTTTTCAAACTTTGTTTTAGTTTTGAATTTAAAAACTGGTTATACAATTTAAACACTCGCGTGCTACTTTGAGCCAAAGCTTCATCTTCCCGAGACAAAACTCGAGACAACACCCTTTCAAAACCATCAACAAACAAACCCAAGCCTGACACCACGTGCACATGCACAGGCAAACCCATCACCTCCGGCCATCACCACTACCACCAGCATGATGACGACAACCCTCCCTTTTGATCCCGACCACCTGAGCTTCGAGACGAACACGAAATCGAAATTGAACATATAAGAACCCAACCTGGAACAAACAGTTCATCAACAAACACCTCGTGCCGGTGCCTCAGATCGCCACAGAGCTCGGCACTTCGACCAAACCTTCACCTCAGACCCACGCACCGTCTCCCCTACCTCCGGTTGCGTCCAATGACCCGATGACGATGAGCTAGCCTTGAATTCGACAGTGACCCAAACTGGACCTTAAACCCTACTACGACTCCGTTCGTTCAGCACGATGGTCAGAAAATTCACCCACCATTTTTCCATGAATCCATATCACTCAAGCTTCCTCCAGCCTTGATCACGACTACCAACTCCACGCCGATCACCAGAAAATGGCCAAAAACCCAATTCTCGATCAACTCGAGATTCCTTACTTAAAAATAAAATAAAATCTTAATTCAACTTTTAAAAAATGATCGTTTTTTAAAAAGATTTAGATTCTATAAGTAAATCAAATAATTAAGGAGATCGAATTTTCATCATGCATTGAGCCTCACTGTATATTCTTGTTCCAGGTTAAAACTACTTGTTAACCATACTTAAAAGTATTTTTAAATTAAGTTCTGGTAATTTTAAACACATTTTATTTTAACATCAAGGCCTAACAAGAATTAGAGGAAGATATTTGGTTTTCGAATAGGTTTTGAAACCTACAAACTTAGAACAGAGGGATCTATACCTGTACACAAACATGCACAGATGTGTATTTAGTATACATGCAAACATATTTACATTCATTCAAACATTTTTCACAGCTTCACTTCACAAACATGAAGTTATAGATCAGATTAAAGTAGTTTACTCACTTTTTTGAAAAGCAGAGAACAAAGAGCAGGCCTTTGAAAGAAAAATAGAAATTGTTTGAACTGGAAATGCTTTGAATTTGCACTGAAAACTTGTTTTTGTTCTTGATCTTTTGATCTGCTACTTGATATTGAACTAAAGTTGGTTGTTTCGAGATGATCTTTAGCTTTAGGTTTGAGTTGAGTTAAAATCTGGATCTTGCTTTCAAGTTGAAGTTTGTTTGATTTTCTTTTATCTCTTGGTTGTTTTAAGTTTCCAGGTTTGAAAATCTTTGATGTGAATCTTTGAATTTGCTTTGTTTTTCTCAGGTTTGTAGTTTGTAGTTTGGTAAAGATTGTTTGTTTGATTTAATTTTTAATCACTTGTTTTGTATCAGGTCTTGGTTTTGAAGAAAAATTGAAAAAGTGAAGATAGAAGAAGAAATGAAAGTGTAGAGATGTATATTTATAAATATTATTTTCATTTTTATTTTTTTAAACAAAAGATAATTAAAAGTGTGACACTTGTTAATTTCTTGTAATAATTCCTACACTTGTTTAGTACAATGTCGAAATACTTACACTTGTTAGTTTCATGTTACCATATTTACACTTGTAAATTTTCATGTATTTAATATTTTTATAAAATTTATATATTATATTTTCTATTTTAACTAATGCATTTCTTTTTATATTAACATATGTTTTATATTCATATATATATATATATATACAAACTATATTCATATATATATATATATATATATATATATATAAATTTTAAAAGAAAGTACATAAACCTTTTTTATTTATATCTTATTTCAACTATCATACTTTAGATAAATAAATAATTACTTTTTAGTGTTGTTAAATATAGAATTTAACTTTTAAAATAGCTTTTGAAAATCATCATATTGAGTTCAAATCATAACTTCGCATTACAATATATATACATATATATTAGAATTAGAAAACAAACTATTATTATTATTTTTTTAAATATAGAGTTTTTAAATCCAATTTATTTTTAAAGTTCAAATCAAAATTTTATTTAAAATTTATTTATATATATACATAAACAACCCATTTCTCATTTGGTTTTTGGAAAAAATTCCAATTAATTCACATATTAATTCCAAAAATTATATTAATTAATAAATTTAAATTTGGCTTAAAAAGGGATCGTTACAAAGTCAGACAGGATAACTTGTCAATTGATCTCTTAACACAGGAATATATATTATCACAATTTTGTCAAACTCATAAACTCAATACTCAATCATAACAATTAACAATTAGAACACAACAATAATACTGAAAGGATGCTAAGAGCATCTCCAACAATTCGGAGTGTTTATACTATTTTCCACACTACGTATTGTCGGAGAGCAGTATTTTCCAATAGAGATTAGGTCAGGCGCCTGTTGCACAGGCGCCTGGCCCAAGCGCTTATATGAGGTGCAAAACCCCCACCTCAGCTCATTTTTCACGTTTATAAACTTCTCCTTTTAATTTTTTAAATTAAATTTGCACCGAAATGCTGCCCCGTCCGGTCAAAACTGGTAGACGGGCCGTTCGATATGCAACAAATGATAATATCGGTCATGCTCATGTCCCTCCTGATGATATCGTGACTGCAGACGTTCTTCGATCCTTACACGACTTGCTCTCCACTATTTTTCATCAACTTACTACAGCTATAGCGACGTCAAAGGTATACATTTAATTCTTTATTATTTGACGAACAACCGTTTAATTGTATATAAATGTTAATTGTTGTTTATTTTAACATTAAATAATCATATATTTAGGTTCATCATGTAGTTATGAGAGGTAGGTTTTATAGGAGTATGTCTGAGTATTTTGATCAGTTACCAAGCCGATTTTGGCTAGGCTACATGCGTCACCTTTTGGTGAATTTCTAGATTTAGCTAGATTTGCACACGTAGACCGCTGCCTTATAGAGGTCTCACTGAGAGATGGTGGCCTACCACTAACATATTTCATTTCTCCGATTTTGAGCTAGGACTGACTCGTTTAGATTTTTATATGCTCATTGAAATAGAGGTTGGTCGATCGGACCGTCTCCATGTTCCATTTGATAGTTCATTTAAGGAGTATGGGTCACATTCAAATTATTTACCGGCTTTGCCCGGTGAGGAAGTTAGAGGTGGTGCTGTTACTCTCCCTTGTCTACAGCGATATAGTAGAGTACATGACCGTCAAGAATATGCACACTTTGGTTATTCGTGCCTTTATATTATACCCTTTTGGATTTACATTTTTTAGTAACAATAAGGGTACTATTAGACTTGGCTTTTTGGCTGGATTATTAGATATGGATGGACTACATATATATGATTACGGTACTACCATTCTTGGTTTTTTATATGTAGCATTGGATACTTATGCGCTATAGCAGTCTAGACAGGTGCATAGATTTTGGTACATTCTTCGGTTTTGGTACTACGAGTAGACTACTAATATGCACTCCCGACTTATAGCAGAAGCGAATGCCTTATATTTACTTCTGTAGATTACGTCGTTAGGGTCCTCATATGCATTTGTCTTGTGTTGCACAAGTGGTACACAATGAGAAGATGGAGGCTAGGCGGAAAATGGATTTGAGGTGACGCGGTAACATTATCGTTCATCCCTGGGATCAATACTTAGAATTCCTAGAGCCCGGTCCTGATCATCCAGTCACTTTTCAGTTTGCTATGTCGCAACACAGGGTTTGCTTTCGGTTCCTACATGTCCATTCATATGGTATTTTGGGGAGCGGTGTTGGCTACAGTTGTATGGTATAGTTCGCATTCCATCAGATCCGCTACCATGGGATGATATGTATGGTGCTATTAGGGTTGGACCAGTTTATATTCTTGCAATGAGGGGTGCGGGATGGGTGAATGGTGAGAATTTTACATTTCCGAGAGACTTTGATTCATATTGGTCTCGATGATCCCCACGTGCTTACGCGTTAATTGATTATATTCGGTGTTTGAACTCCGATCATATTGGTCCTTGTACCTCTTTTGGTAGAGTTCCATTATCGCCTGCCACCTTCGAGCCGACATCGTCTCAATACACGCAACCTCCTAAG
This sequence comes from Allium cepa, assembly GCA_030765085.1. Taxonomy (NCBI): domain Eukaryota; kingdom Viridiplantae; phylum Streptophyta; class Magnoliopsida; order Asparagales; family Amaryllidaceae; genus Allium; species Allium cepa. The sequence goes on along the minus strand of CM060931.1, from coordinate 745,850,379 downwards.
TTCGACCCCCTCCTCATTCATTTAAACCGTATGATATACATGGTCAGGTAGTGGAGTATCCCTTGCAGTATCCTCCAAATGATGCTGTGATGGGTGTACCATATGCTGGATTATATCAGCCTCATCAGTTTTGTACGAATTTTTAATTTATTTTATATTACTTGTCCTTATATTCTCCACCTATGTATATTTTTTCTTGTGAACATATTAGTTCTCAGTACATGGATTATGATAGACGGATGATTGCTACATTTGAGCATATGAAGCTTCATAATTCACAGATGATGTATCATAATTACCAAACTATGATCCAAAAGCAGTATACTCCGAATGATGCGCAGATACATAGATTACAGACCCAGATTCAATAGCTTCAGGAGCAGCTCCAGGCGGGACTTGAGTCTCATGACTTTGATGAGGTCAACGATGAAAGTGGCGATGATGAGGAGATTGATAGTGGTTCCGATCACATAGATTGATGTGCTACATATAGCTGTTTCAGTTTATGTTATTATTTTTCATGCATCACATTAGTTGGTTGCATATTATATTGGTGATGATGCAATTGTTATACGTGCTTGTCTATATTTTATGTTGAGTACGATACTATGTTGATTATATTTTATGGCATTGTGTATATTATATTTTATGTTGAGTATGGCATTGTGTTGATTATATTTTATGTTGAGTATGGCATTGTGTTGAGTATGACATTCTGTTCATTATTTTCGTTGAGTGTAGCACTGTGTTGATTATATTTTATGCTTATTTATTATTAAACTTATATGATGTAAACTGTTGGAGTAACAAACACACTTATGTTTGTTTGTCATAAAGTTTATGGATATTTGACATGTGGACGTTCATCTCATGCTTCAATTTTTAAACGCGAATTGCAACCTCTCTATTTAAGAGAAAGTGTCATAATCAAAGGTCACATCATTTAAAACTTCACTAAATTCAGTCAACGTCCAACGTAATATTTTCGATCGAAGAATTGAAACTTCTAGTAAATTCCTGTATACAAACTGATCAGATGTGCGATGATGAAGTGGAAATGGTAAGTCAGTTTTGGGGCACTAATTCTCAATTTTACAATAGCAGTGTTGAGTGTAACAGTAGACGTATGAAGGAAGAGTTGAGGATTGCTTATGGCAACTTCTACAACGCCTGTATACGGTACAGTATGGTTATTAATGAGGTTGTATTTGAAAATTTGTTCGAACCAACTCGTTCTACATTTGAAGGTCGTTACTTTCTAAAATATCACACCACATCCACTGGACATGAGGCTTATATCATATGTCAAAATTGGTAGAACGATTTGGATATTAATAAATTGAGTTTTGTAATGACACGTTTAGTTATAACCTTTATTTGACTTATGTGTTTTATATGTGCATATGTATTATTGCCATGTTTGTTTATGTCTAATAAAAACAATTTCATTGTAATGTCAAATCGAAAACAATGCTTAGATTTCACACACATCAAAAACAGTACTCAGATTCTAGTGTACTGTCAAATCAAAAACAATGCTCACATTTCAACAATAAAAAATTTAAGCATTCACACACATCTATTTATAGTTGTGATTGTTTGTAATTTTTCTTAGTAAATTAAAATAAATGAAGTTAATGAACCGTTTTTGAAAATGTAATATACCGTTTTTCATTACCCCTATATATAGGCTTTTCGGACCCGCCCCGGTATGCTTTTCAACCATCCCGCTACCCTTCTGCTTTTCAACATGGGGGCACTCCTGCTTTTCAACATGGAGGTGACTACATGTGGTACCTCGAATCTGCTTTTACGGCAATTCCCTCAACTATAAAACAACCCTTTCACACTAGGGACATGTAGGGGAAAGAGTCTAAGTTTCGTCACTGTTCACAAAAGAAAAACGGTTCATTACAATTAATATAAGATAAAATGAATTTATAAAATAGGATATATAAAGTTATCTCTAAAGGATTTTGAAAATTGTATTATTTCAAATAAAAAGAGGTATTTTATGATAACAAATAAAGCTTATATTAATCGGATTTGCTTGATTATGTTCAGCATGATAGGGGGTTCTCGCTTTATGAACAGTGATGAAGCTTAGACTCTTAACCCTACATGTCCCTAGTGTGAAAGGGTCGGTGGATAGTCGAGAGGCTTGCCATAAAGAATATTCGATGTACCACATGTAATCACCTCCATGCTGAAAAGCAGGAGTGCCCCCATGTTGAAAAGTAGAAGGGTAGAGGGATGGTTGAAAAGCCTACCGGGGTGGGTCCGAAAAAACCGTTTGTTACATTGGGTTTCAGCGCTGAAGGTTAAGCGAGAACGTTGGCTTTGGTGGGGGTAAAGACTCATCAGAGATAGGCTTAGTAATACCCTAAGATGAGTGACTCATTAGAGATAGGGTTAGTAACACCCTAGAATGAGTGCGTATTTGCTAGTGACTAATAAATTTTTCTGTGTTGATTTATCTGTTAAATGATTTATGGATTCTAATCGATGCGCTTGATCACCGTTATCATTGAGGATTCCTAAACAATTATACAAGGCGAACCAACACACTGATTTTGAAAAATCGCTAAAGGAAATAATTTTACCTAGGATTGTATTTTGAATATAAAGTATATATTTAGAAAAGCTGTATAGTTAGAAATCATGATTAGTGGAATTTAAATATGAACATCTTGTAATTAAAATTTCACAGTTTGACTATAAAATGTTTCATAAAGATAAACAATAAGCAAGAAATCTGATAAGGTAATTAATATTTTTAATACTTATTCCAAAATAATAAATTAAGAAATGATAATGTTAAGTTACTATCATAAATTGATCAATTGTTTGATTTAAAAGTTTAAGTACAAATACCTTGTGAATTAATTTTCATGATTTGACTATAAGGTGTTTGATAATAAGATTTTTTTTTTAAGGAATGAACATATAAGATAAAAATGAATTTAAATGATTGTGTAAAAAAAGTACTTATAAAATAGGTATTATAAAGTAATCTCTAAAGGATTTTGAAAATGGTATTATTTTAAATACAAAGATGTATTGTATGTTAACCAATTCGATTGACTTGAAAATAAACTAAAAATGGGAAAGAGATGTGTTCGGATGGTAAACACTTCTCTTAAGTATTACTCTTCTTCTTAAGAGGATATATGATACTATTGGTAGTACCCAGTTCCTTGGATTGTTTTAGAGTTACTCGATCTATATTATTTTCTTTAGTTATGGAGATAATGTGAATCATTGATTAGTAATCTTTATAAAAGTGTTCAAACCAAAGAAAATTTAGGAATCGCTAATTGATAAGATAAAACAGAATTTCTGACGATTTTGGATATTCGAAAATTTTCGAATCATACCTAATTCAGGGCTAAGAAATTTATGAAAACTTTTAGTAAAAGATTGTGAAATACTTTGAGTATATAAATTAAGATAAGGATAATTTATAAATCTGATTTATAAAATAAAAAGATTTAACAGTTAAGAGTTTGAGGATTTAAATACGGGTGGTTTTAAAATTTGTTTTTCAAAGCTAGAAAATTAATAATAGTATTAAATAAGAAATAAGTTTTATAACTTATGAATTTGAGATAATAGTAAATTACAACAAAGTCTAAATTTGTTAGACAAACGGATTTGATTAAAACCAATTTGGAATTTGAGATTTGTATATACTCCTAGGATGTAAAGGTATATCATACAAATATAGATTTAAGTCATGAACGATTAAGTAAAATAATGACTCCCCAAAAAGGCAATTATAAATTGGAAAATGTTTTATTGATGAATTGCAGCATTAATTAACGATTTGGACTTAAGTCTATAAAATATGATTGATTTACATAACTTATAAGATTAAATAAACTTAATTAATAGTTTCATTAAATGATTCATAAATAATATTAGTGTTAAAGGAAATATACTAAGTTAAAGGATTGTGGAAAAAAATTACAAACAGATAAGTCATCTTTTGAGTGAAAAATGGTTCTTTAGAATATTTTCCTTTAATAAAAATATTTGAAAATAAATAGTTAAAGGGATTATATAAAGAAGAACCTTTATAAAATGTTTAAACTTGAGATAATAGTTTTATGAAAAGTTTTTGAAAGTTAAAAATATGTATGTTACATGTAGATCATTTTATCACACAACTTTTGATCTAAGATTCGAGTTCGAAGCTTTGAGGTGTTTACACTGGTCCGAAAAAGGATTTATCACTCGATTCTTGACGACGAACATTGATGAGGGTTTGTGGTTAGGTACTTTAGTTTTCTATCATAGTTGAGAACTATGCAAGAAAAGCAAAGTTTCTGATCTAGAAGCCTGATCAGAGTCCGCACTAGAGGATCGAGGGATCGATGCTAGTTCGGAAAACAAAGTTGTGTATTTGAATAGGAAACCAAATAAGATATTTCATACAAATGATCTGTGTATATTATATGAAAATAAGTTTGTAAAATAATGTTTTGGGCAAACTTTTGTTTTGGGTAATTTCAAGGACAAAATTCTTTTAAGTAGGGGAGAATGTAACGACCCAAAATTTAACCACTTCAAAATATAGTATTTAAAGTGATTTTAAATATAAAATCGATAAGGTTACATGATTCAAACAATAGTAGATAGGATTTGGAATGAGAAGTATGCACAAAAATAATAACATTTGCCTACATCGACAAAAGTGACAAAATGCTGATTTTAGAAAAGTAAGTTTCAATGATTAAATAAATTATTTCAATTTATTTATCAGTGTATATATTTTTAAATAACATTATACAAATTTATTTTTAAATTTGGTTTACATAAATAAATAGTTTAACTAAAACGTCAAAATGAGACCGTAAAATATTTTGTCGAAAATCAACGTTTTATCGATTAAAATTTGTAGCAACGTCGTCGCACCTTTATTTTTTTATATAGAAACATATATTCAAATAGTATAATTATTAATTAATTCCTAATCAAGTTTACTTTTACTAAACATGCTTAGAAAATTCTAGAATGTAATTAAGAAAAAGTAAGCACAAAAAGACAAACATGTCATTTCAAAGCAAAAAGTAAACATCAAATCAAACCAAACATTATTATTACTTTTTTTACTCAATATTTAAGTGAAAATGATATAAAGTAATGATTTAAAATGTGATTTTAAGTGTTAAAAAATAAGGTTGCTTAAAAATCAAGTAAAGGGTATTTTGGTCCTTTTACAAAATATTGTTTTAATCCAAAACTTTTTCTATAAATAAGCATAAACTTTCTCACTTTTTTGCACTTCTTTTTCTTCCTTTTTCAAGATTTTCTTCCACTCTCTAATGGCTTCTTCTCTTCTCTTTTCCTTACTATCTTTTCTTAAAATCATATCAAATCAAGTCCAAACACCACCAAACTTTGCCAAAGATCATAGAATACATAAAAGACAAGGTTTAGCATCTAAAAATGGAAGAAATGATGGAGGAGAGGTTGGAACCCATGGAGGCCGAGCACATCAAGAAGGAGTAACTAGTTCAAGGAGCTCCGAAGCAAGAAAAAGAGAATGAAGTGCTGCTGGAATCGATTCGGGAATCTACATAAAAGATTGGTGGAGTGGAACTAATGATGAGTGCTCAACGTTTATTTAAAGTTAAATCATCCTTATAACTATTTTAATATGTACGTTAAAACCCTTGAATAAATTATTTGAATGTTTGATAACTTGGACGCAAAATTGGTTTATTATATGTTTGTGATATGGATGATAACTTGGTTTAATAAATGATAAGAGAAATGATTAGTAAGCATAGTTAATTGAATGAGAATTAAATCCATACAAATATATGTATGGAAATTATTTAGCCTCTTAATGATTTTAAATAATCTAAAAAGGTTAAAAATGATATTATGATGAAATATTATAAAATGAAAGGAAATGGAATATGAGTTTGAAATATAAAATATTGTTTAAAGTGAGTTTAAAACGATTTAGAAATGTTTTATATATATTTATAAGTGTTTCCAAGAAGTTTGAAAAGAAACTGAAAAAACAAGTCAAAACCAAGCGGGTCGTGTAAGGTAGTTTGCGATTTCGCACCATAAAAGTTAAATAAGTATAAAAAGTGGAATATAGCTCGGAATCATTCGAAATAAGAATTTTCCAGACTATTATATCCATAGTTTCCCAGCGAAGAAAGAAAATCAAGATTACATCAAGTAGAGTTTGAAATATGTCCAAAACAATTTTCTAGAAACATCGCGGTTTTGTAGTTCAGAATCCAAAAAAGAGATTTCTTTATAAATGATATTTTTAAATGATTAAAAATATGAAATAAATTTGATAAATCTGTATAAATAGTTTATAAGATGTTTGAAATGAAAAATATGAATTTTAAAATTATAAAAAGTTGTTTAAATCAAATAAGCTTATATATCACTATCCACAGCACTTTTATGGTACGAATTCTATAACCTTTTGAATATGAATTTAAACGTAGTGATATTTTTGGGAATCAATTATGTAACGACCAGATATTTTCAACCATTCGCATCCATTATAAGTGTATAGGTAGACATTCATGCCGGAATTGAATTGCTCAAAATACCGCGTTGTAAATAAAAAATTTGGCAAATCTCAGAATATATAGTAAATAAAATTATAGATCACAGACATAGATTAATAATAATGCAGAGGAAGTAAAAGAGATAGTAGTTCATGAAGCTACTATATAAAAATATCAGAGTTACATAAAATACAACAGAAGAAATAAAGTACAAAGGAAGTCTCACTACATAGAAGTCTTCTGATACAAGAGCTGAAAGGAACAACAGACTGCAAAAGATATGACTTGACAAGTAGATAATCCCCAACGATTTCAATCTCCAGAAATTGGAAATCCAAATATGTGAATAACTCAGGCTAACCCGAGCGTAAATAAAAAAAAATACAAACACTCGAGTCAGGGCATACATACTTATACAACGTAAATCAACTCAAGTGAACTGTAGTAAAGGTACAAGTAATTTAGATGATGCTTGGGACCGCCCATCCTCTAAGGATCCATTAAACTATTTTACTATGTAGTATATTGCGCTATATACAGTAGTGTCTAATCAGTAAAGTATAATCATATAGAAAATAGCGTTAATGGGATGGTGAACCTTAACGCGGTCGGATCTTTAAAACCAAAATCGTAGTGGGCTCGATATAAGGATATGACACGGCACGCGAGACAATGCCGGGGTGGATACACCGTTTGCACTCCCGGACCGGTGGTGACGGTAAGCCAGCAGCTTCCGCCCACCTCGAACAATACCCCCGAATCAAAGTGGCGCCACGTATCAAATCACAAAAGTAATAGAATGGTTTCCGATGGAGCATGCTCGATGAAAGGGTGCGACCCTTTGTGTAGCCCGGTATAGCTCCTGTTTTAGTCAAATATGCCAATTCACGGGAGTTGGGTCCACGTAGTATACCTCGAGAATGTCGCCACCATCCTACTTCATTCTGGAATCTCCACCGCGTACATAGTTGTTAAAGTGGTTTTCGGTATTGGCCGGCTATAAGACAATATCCGATCCCGGTCTCTTTGACAACCAATCGTTATTATAACCCGTAGTTATAAATTTAGAACAATATTTTATACTTCAAAATAAAATATCATTTCAACCCAAATCTTTATCAAAATAAAGATTAAATCATTTCCAAACCATTTCAATATATCTTCATACCATATATTTCAATTCATATATTTATCAAAATAAATATCAAGTCATTTCTAACCATTTCAAGATATTAAATTATCATATCCTTTCAAAACTTCCTTTCAAATCATTTTAATATATCAAAATATCATAACCTTTCAGAGCTTCATTTTCAAAATATCGTATCTTTCGGAACTTCTTTCAAATCATTTTAATATCAAAATATCATATCTTCCAAAACTTCGTTTCAAATCATTTTAATATATCAAGATACCATATCTTTTCAAAACCACGTTTCAAATCATTTTAATATATCAAAATAGCTATATTTTTTCAAAACCACATTTCAAATCATTTCAATACACCAAAATATCTTATCTTTCAGTACCACATTTCAAATCAATTTAATATATCAAAAGTTATATTTCAAAACAAATTACTTCATTTTAAATCATAAAATGAAGTTATTACATTTAATACTTAAATTATTAAATTCCAAAAATTTATACTTTTCAATGTTCATTTATGCACTTAAATTTATTAAAACAATGAAAAATCAAGTTTCGCAGCATTTAGAAAATGCTACAGAAGTTACATTCAAAAACAATTGAATTTAAAAAAAGACAGTATTAGAAATGCTGTTAATTAAATTCAAATATTCAATAGAATTTCACAAACACTTATATTTTTATTTAAATCATTTTCAACTTATAAAATCATACATTTTCACATTTATAAGCATCATTTAATTTTCCTTAAATTCATGATTTTATAAAGTTAAGTTTCCTTTCAAAAATCAATATTTATTAATAATTCGCTTATTAAATTTCAACATTTAAATTTAAATTCATTACATTAAATTTCAACTTAACACCTAAGTTTAACATTTCAAATATAACTTAATTCCATTTTATTTAACTTAACTTAAAATTTCACTTTTAAACCAAATTCATAAATTCCAATTTAAGTTATATTTCCAAATTCAACTCAATATTCACTCATCAACATTTTAACTTTATTCAAAAATCATTAATATGATATAAAATCATTTTAAATTAATTTAAATTCAAAATATCATAAATTTATCATATTCCAAAGTTAATTTAAATTCCATTAAAAATTAAATCAAAATTTCCAAAATAACTTACATTCAGATTTTCTAACTTTTCCATAATTTATTTAACTTATAGATTTCCAGAAAATCAATAATACTTTACCAAAATTATATTTTTATTTAATTTTATATCAACATATTCTAATAATTAAATTTCTAAAATATTTTAAAATTTTTAGATGAACATATTTTAACTACGCGCCTGTATATAATTTTCTACGCTAGGTAAAGTGATACAGGAAATGTATCATTTCAACCCGTAATTTACAAAGAAAAATCCGGGTTTTATCATTTCAAACCCACAGTCCCAAGTAAATAAAATAAGTTGAAAATCGTTCAGGCCTATCATTTCAGCCCATAACGATTTTCCCCTATTCTAAAGTCCGTTCGGGTTTGTAACATTTCAACCCATAGTGATTCCAATCTAAAGGGAACTTGTTATGTGATAAACTGATAAAATAGCAGAACAACATAATATAATAGTAACAGATGTTATAACAGGTGTTTAAGCATGAGCGAACATCATAAAATCATAATATAGCAGGTGTAACATGATAATGCATTTTACAGATTCAAAAGGGGGTTATATATGTACATATTGTCTGGTGAGAATAACTCACATGTTCAAAGCTGGAGATTGCTGCCAAAGCACACATACTGACACTACGACGGCACGACAACATGGATACGACAAGAGAGTGGAGAGCCAAAGCTAATAGCCTTGTTCAAACATTTACACAAAATAATACAAATATATGTAAGTTTCAACACGATTTAAACATCAAATAACATTAGAATTCAAAGCCCAAAACAACATCGAATGAATTGCACTTGTTCTCAACTACATATACTTCAGTTATGAACTGAAATAGCACAGCCAAGGCATGGATTTAGGTCTAGTTTGGGTCCCTATAAGGTCGGCCTACACATGGGTTTGAATGGTGAGTGGGAGTTACAAATAGAGAAGGCAATGGAATACAAGGGGTTCTAAGGCAAATGGTGGCTTTTGTTGCACCATAGGGTTCGGCCCTCAAGCTATAGGGGCATGGCCAGGTGTCCAGATGGTGACGAGTGATGTGGCAGAGGGTGGTGGTCAAATCTGGGCTAGTGGTGGTGGTGGAAGTGGCGGCTAAAGGAAGGTGAAGGCGGTGCTAGCAAACTAGGCTCGGTTTGTGTGAATAGGTGATGTATTTGTGGATTTGGTGATGATCTTCACCTTGAATTGGCTCGGCCTAAAATGGAGAGGTAGTAGGATGGTTGATGGTCAGAGGAAGGGGGTGGTGGAGGTCAGGTCTGAGCTGGAGGAGGAGGAGCCAATCAAATCTAGATGAGAACAAGTGCAAAAATCAATGTAAACAAGGAAGAAGAATAAAAAAAATTGAAAAATCATTACCCAAACTCTTCTCAATAGCCACGGCCAAATTTTTTTTGTTTCAGAAATGAAAATGAATGTACGTGAATAGGAAATAGAGTATGTAGCTAAAAGATGTGGCTAATAAATAGAAAAACTGCCAAAGAGTAAATGAAGAAACGGTAAAAGAAACGACTTAGGAGGTGAAACGACTTTACGTTTCAAAAGCTTTTAAAACCTTTCAAATTTCCTTAATTTATTCATATAAGTTTACATTACTGAAATTAATAATAATTCCAGTCAAAATTTCAAAAATATAACCAAATATAAAAAATATATAAATATTTATTAATTATATAAGGTTAAAATAAGAAAATAGCACAAATTTGCAAACTAGTCTAGAAAAATAGAAAATAAACAGAATGAGCTTTGGAAAATTTATATGGACTTGTAAAAATATTTATAACAAAGATAATAACATAAAATAAAATGAATTCACAAATAAATATATAAATATATAAATTTGAAATTTAAATATAACTTAAATAAAGAAAATAGCACAAAAATGGAAACTAGGCTTTAAAAATTTGGAAATAGATTCAATAAGCTTTGGAAAAATTCAAACATCACTTTAAAACATTTAAAAGACAAAATATACCTAAAATAACATATTAACACATATAAATAAATATTCAATTTAAATAAAATAGAAAAAGATTTAAAGAAATTGCTTAAAAGTCCAAAACAGTGTCTAGAAATTACAAAAAAATCACCATTGACTTTGAAAAATTGTTTACTTCATTTTAAAATTATTATAATACAAAAATATACATACAATAACATATTAAAATAAATATGACAAAGATTTTTTTTTTATAATTTATAATAGAAAAAGTTGTTAAATAAATCAAATTACACTCAAAATTGAAATGTACATAACTTTTACAGTTTAACTCCGTTTCAACGAAACGAAAAGCAGTGTTCAAGTCATTACATCTATTTTCATAATAAAAGATAAAATTTAAGATTTTAAATAATTTAAATTTGAAGTTTAAAAGTCACAGTTTGAACAGCTTGACCAGAAATCCACTTTATAGTAAAATATTCAAATTATACTGGTTTGAACTATAAATCATTTAGTAATCATCATTTATATTTAAAAATGAAATGTTTGAAATAAAACAAATTTAAAATAATTTAAAAATAAAATTAAGTCTAATTTAAATAATATACAAAAATCTAGGGTTGTTACAAATTATGAATGTTTTTCTAAAAAGCAGAATTAAGAGTTTAAAAGATAGTTTGGAATCTTATAATCAATTCCAAAGTAAAGCTAATAAGTGAGTATGCGGAAACGACTAGTACATTTGTCCCACCTGTGAGAACTGAGAAGATAAAACAAGGTGTTTAACTAAGTTTAGGGATGGAGCAACTAGTGCCCTAAACTTACCTGGCCTATGTTTTCTCTTTTTAGGTAAGGGGTGGAATTGATCGAAAAGGAAGCCTGAATGCTCTAAAAGATCATATATAAGTTTTTCCAAGATAAAAGAAAAGAAACAAAATTCTTTGAATGTTAATTAACCACTTAACATCTTTATTCGATGGTTGGTATGAAGGAACCAAGATCAGGTATAGGTGATTCCTTTCCAAAAATGGAGATCTAATTTGGGTGATTCCTATCCAAAAATCGCTTCAAACTAATTTTCGAAACAAAACATATTGAAGACAAAGATCATTAAAGACAAAGATCTTCATGATGTAGGATTACTTGCCACTAGTCCTTGGAGGTGAAAATTACCATATTTAAAGTGGCAGTTGTGCTCTGTTATGAAAATCTTCAATTTGCAAGAATATGATTTGAAGTTAAGAAAGAAATCTTTGATTAAGATTTAATAAACGATTTGGGAATATTTTCCTTAAGTTAAAAGTTATAACTTGAATATAAGAAATATTTGATTAAGATTTAATGAATGATTTGGAAATTTTTTCCTAAGTAAAAGAGAAAATGATTTGGAATTATTCCAGGATTTGAGAAAGGTTTGAATAAATCAAATTATTTAATAAATGAGGCTTAATGATTTCATATACATTTGAAAACAAAATGGAATAACTTGAAAAGAATAAATCTAAGAAATATATTTGATTTAAATAAAAGATGAAGTAATTGATTGATGATTGATATCCACATATGAACTTAACATATTTTAAAGTGATGATTGGTTCCGAAGGAACCGAGGTTGGATTTGGGTGATTCCTATCTGAAAACCACTTCGAACCAATATTTACGTTCAAAAGTGAAGACATGTTGAAGATGATGATTATTAAAGATTGATAATCTTCATAGTGTGAGGACTGCTTGTTGAAATGCTCTAGGTAGCACCCATTATAGAGTTATTTATAGCAGTGGTCTCCTCGTTGTGGTGATTTTTTTAAATTACAAGGGCTTCTCGCTTAGTAATTGTGATATCCCAGAATTTCAAGCAATTTAAAATGTGATAATCTCCTTTGTTAATTATTTAAAATTGGTAAAATGGTTATTTTCAAACCATATAATGTGTTGTTTTTAAATATAGATATAAACAGAATAATTATTTATAAATTAAATTTACGCTTTTTTAAATGTGCATATATATTTGAATTTATTATAAATTGGACTTTTAAATTGAATTTGAATTTGAAATATGGATTTAAATTTGCAATTTTTAAAAAGATATATATAACTTAAATATATTTTTGATTTTAAGTATATTATATATGATTTTATTTAGAATATAATTAGTTTTTATTTTATTTTCTTTAAAGGGTTTTATTTATATAAATTAAGAAAGCATTTATTAATTAGTAAATAAACACAAAAGCTTTTTATTAACATTTAAAAATACTTTAGAAACATAATGACAAGTGTTAATAGATTTAATAATGTTAGTAACATGTGTAATGAGATTTGATTAAATGAATGACAAATGTTAGTTGAATTAAAAAGTGTCATCTTTTTATTTTTATTTTCTTTAATTTTTAAAAATCATAAATTTAATCTATATATATATACACACATCTCTTTTCTCTTCTCCATTCTTTTCCTATTCTCAGTTCAAAGACAAAGAAAACTCAAAAATCAAAACCCTGTAAAACATTTCATCCACTTAAAAACCAAAACATGTAAACCATTTTTCAAAGCTTGTAACAAAGATCATCAAGCAATCAAAACCTGAAATCACCAAAAGAAATCAGGCAAACCTAAAATCAAAATTCTTAAATCATCTCATCATCAAAGTTCCAATTAACAAGTTCAAGCATTTTTAAGTTCCAGTCAAAAGCATTACAGTTTTCAAAAGATCAAATTTCCAGTTTTAAAGGCATTTCCAGATTTTAAAATAAAGCTTCTCTGTCAATTCGAGGTGAGTAAACTAAAAGTAAAAACAGTTAGAAACTTTGTGCGCGTAGTAGATTTTTGAAGTAAAATTTTGATGAATGGTTTCATATATGTTTGGATGCTTTTTTAAGATGAATGAATGTGTGTGTGTGTGTGTGTATCTATATATTCTTGTGTGCATGTCTGTATAATATTACATATACTCTGTTCTTCTTAGACAGGCTGATATTATGTTCAAAATCAAATTTCTTTTCCCTTAATCTCCTTTAGGAATTGATATTTAAACAAAACTTGTTTGAAATGGCAAGATATTTGATCTAAAAATATTTTCATATAATAACTAAGAGTAGTTTTAAAATAAAGGAAGAAGTACAGTAGAATATTTAATCCTATCAAATATTCGACTTGAATAATTTCTAGTTTCAAGTTTATAATCAATTTTTTTTTGAAATCTAGGTTTTTAAAAATAAAATCAAGATTTTTAGTGTTGTAATCTGAGAGGAATTGCTGGATGAAAGTTATTTGGATTTTGGGCTATTGCGGGTGATCGAAGCGAGTTGGAGGGTCGGGAACACTTCTGGAGGTGGTGAGGAGGTCGACGAGCTTGGCAAAAATGGTTAGGGTTTTATTGGTCACCGTGGCTACGGGGGATGTCTGAACTAGGGTTTTAGGTGAGTTTGAAGTCAAGGTGGAAAGTTGGGTTGCTGCTCTGTCGTCAGAGCACCGGAGGAGGCCGGTCGTGGGGGAATCCAGGCATAGGTTCGTGGCGCGGCTTCTGACGGAATCTTGGGTTCCCTGGTGGACGGAGTCGCTTGGACGAGGTGGTTTTGGTCAGAGTAATTTTTTCCTGTAGGTTCGATCATATCGATTATCGATCTCGAGATTGTTTTTGGTATTTGAGTGTTTGGGATCGTAAGAGGAGACGATCGATGACTTGGAGATGGTGGTCGTGGACGTTGTAGTGTCGCCGGCGAAGGGTGCACATGCACCAGGTTTCAGTGCACAGTGGTTTTGGGAACGATAGTTTCCCTCGGGTTGAAGCTCGGGTAAATAGGAGATAGACTCGAGTTTTGTCTCGTGTTCGAGAGTGTTTTTATCATAACAGTTTAATATTTAAACCAAGTTAAAAAAAATATAAACTGAAGCTCGAGAAAATGGTTGAGAAAACTCAGGATTTTGAATGGAAAAACAAGGGTTTGCCTCGGGTAAATATTAAAAGATTAACAAGTTTAATTTTTTTAACAAAAGTTAAGTTTAAACTAATCATCTTTAAACTATTTTAAGTAATAAGTGATTAATTAATGTTTGACTAAGTTGAGAAAAGTATTTTAAGTTTTTATTAATTAAGTTAATCCTTATGTTATTTTCGAAATTATTTAATCATGTGATTAAATAGTAATAAGATAAGTGTTTTAATTATTAATTTAATTTAAAGTTTTAAGTTAATCGATAGTTAATGATTAATTTGATTTCAAGGTTATTAAGTGAGATTTTAAATGATAATTAAGAAGGTAATTAAGATAAATGATTTATCAGTTAATTAATAATTAAGGAGATATTAATTAATAATTAAGGGATATAAGTTAATTAATTAGAGATTAATTAATTTGTAATTAAAGGTTATTAATTAAATATTTAGAGATTATTAATTAATGATTAGAGATAAATTAATAGAGTAATTAAGTTGTAATTAAGGATTAATCAATTAAGTAATTAGAGATTAATTAATTAATAATTAAGGAATAATTAGTTAAGTAATTAAGATTTATTTATTTATAATTAGAGGTTAATTAATTTGTAATTAAGGATTATTAATTAGACAATTAGAGATTATTAACTAATGATTAAAGACTAATTAATTGATTAATCAATTGGTAATTAAGGATAATTAATCTGTAATTAAAGATTAATCAATTGATTAACTGGTAATTAAGGATTAATTAATTTTTAATTAAGTTTTATTAATTAATAATTAGGGTTTATTAAATAATAGTTAAAGAATAATTAATCCGAAATTAATGTTTAATTAATTGATTTATAAGGTAATTAAAGAATGATTAATTAATTAAATGGATTGTAATTAATTAATGATTGATTAAGCAAGGTTAAATGATTAATTCTTAAGTAATTAATTTAATTTAAGTTAATTAAATTAATTATAATATGGGTTAATAAATCTTGCTCGTGGATGATTGTTTGAGTAGAATGTTTATTTTGATTGATACCTACTGAATGATAATCTATGATGTTCTATTATGTGATATTGGATATTGCTGTGATAAATGTGTGATATTTATCTATGATGAATGCTATGTGAATTCAAAGTATGAATTGAATTAAATTATTTAAACCTTAAAAAACTTCACCTTTAAGAAACGTTTGGATTTCGATGAGACTGGGATTGGATATCAAATTTGATTATCCGAAAATCACAACGATCCAAGTTAATAATAGGTTGTGAAATCTCTAAGTGTAGATCGAGATGGAGTATCAGAGTGCAAGGGTTATTGTCGTTAACTCCGAGGGTGATTCCAAAATGAGTATAACAAGATAATGCCTTCGGTTTCGTTTGAACCCGGAACGAACTTGTATGGATGAATGCTATCAGACCATCGTCAATGGAGGACGATGAGCATTCCAAGGTGTGTTCTTTAAAGGTAATCGTAGCCTCAATCCTCATCAATCGGGAATGGCTAAAATAGGGAAGGTGCGGCAATGCTAAATGGGTAGCACCCAAGTTAGATAAGATTTTTCCCCTGTCTAGAGTCCCTTTTTTTCAACTGTGTGGGCGGTTGTTTGGCCACAACCATGGGGTTGTCTTATTTGAACTATCCATTAAGGGGTAGCTATAGCTTTGTGTTGCAGAAGGTTGGGAGGAATCCTCGGTACGTAGATCTAGGCTACGTTTTGTGACGGGGGGTACCCCAGTAGCCCAGCCATTGTATGAAAATCCAATCTCCAATAAGTGATCACGGACTTGATTGTATAACCCACTTTGTGGCTAATGTGCTTGAATTTAATAATGTAACAATTTCAGCTATATGAATATTTATTTGAAAACCCTAGACCATATTATAATATAACCAGATTTCCTATCAAATGTTTTGATTATGGTAAGGTAAAAACTTTTCCATGTTTATGTGTGGGAAGTCTTACGAGATACCTTTTCTTTTAAAGGTTTTTCAAGTTAAACAACTTAACCGTTTATTCACACCAGACCCATGTTTGACCTGGAGTTTATTTCTGTTTTCTTAAATTCTTGGGTACTCAAATTTTTATGAGTAGCCAAGTGATCAGGTTCTGGCTTGACGAATTTTGGATAGATTGGAGCAGGAGTCCTAGCATAGCTATATATTTATCTATTTTCGTTGTGTTGAAGTCTTTTGTTTGCTGTATTTTGAAATGTAATGTATAGACAGGCCTTTATAGTCTAATGTGATGATGTTGTGTAACTTTGTAACTCTGATGTGTAAAGACTATGTAATAGTTATGTTATATGTTATATTTTGTTCCGTTCCGCTGTGAGATTCTGATGTCTGTTTAGTTCTTTCTTCTATCTATTCTATTTCTACCTATTTCTTTCTTTTTGATGATGTGTCTTTCTATGGAATGAAAGGCGGGTCGTCACAGTAATGGCCAAGAAAGTGCTTTCGACTTCGTTCAGTCCCAGAACAAGCTTATATGGATGTTTGTTTGACATTGTATTCTAAATCACATTTGAGTGGTTTCTATAAATGTATATTAGTTGGTGGCGAAGAAGGAAACTTCATTTAGCTTAACACCATTCCCCGATACATACGAGCTCAGGAAGTTATACTTTTCTATAAATCAGTCGTGTGACGTGCAATGATAATGTGGCATTCAAAGATGTGATATGTGATATGTGAAAGGTAATCAAAGCCTCGCGAGCCTCACACCCCGGTTATGGTGGGATTCTATGCGGTTAGGTGTATGCTTGCATTTTAGATAGTAGTGATTTGGGTTATCAGATGTTCTGAGCCCTAGGTGCCAAATACGTCTGGGCCTCATGGCAAGGATGCGCGAAGTCCGAGCCATTGGATGTTATTCGCAAATTGTATCCCTTTTTAACCATTTTTGTTGTTATATAATGGCATCCGAGTCTTGGATGTAAGCCGTGGATACAGATTGATCTTTCCAATCATGTTGGAAAACCAATCCCAATATGAGATTTATGGTTTTGATTGTAGTCCCAAAACAGGTGTAATGACTTGCAAACATTTCAACTACCCTCTTTTGGTATCATATATTATGTTCGGTATATTCCGTTGACCTAGTCCAGATATATTACCTTAAACTTAGTCCATATATTGATACCTTATTTGAATAAGTTTTTCTGAAAGTGTTTTTAAAAGAATGTCATTAAAAATAATATCAAGTGAATTTTGGTATAAAAGTGTTTTGGTTATCATGAGGTAAAAACCCGTCTGTATTTATGTGTGGGCATGGTCTTATGAGATAGCCTTCTTTTCAAAGGTTTTGATAATATAGTCATTTTAAATTTCGAGTATCTCATGCTGCTTTATCAAGCCTAATACGAGTATTTTTAATACTCGAGTCAGATCCGAGAAGTTTCAGGTTGAGTTGAAGACGGTTGGAGTTTCCAGAGAAGAGCTGGAGATTTTCATCATCGTATGAACGTATTCTATTATCCACTACATCTATTTCATTTGTTTTGTTGTCTATCAGCATTTGAAAAGACAAAAGTTTATAACTGTCCAGGTTGAATCTAAGTTAGACTCTAATATTGTATTTTAAAATTTTCCGCAGTAAAGATTGTTATTGAAATAATATACGTCATTCCATTCGTGTGAGATTCTTTCCTGTCTTTATTTTCTTTCTACCCTTAATAATCCGCTTATTCGTACAATTTGAATTGAATATGTGTGATTTACTGTCGATCAAAGGGTACGGAAAAACAGGCCAATACATTTGGTATCAAAGCATGATAGGGGGTTACCGACCTTTAACGGGTACCCTATTCATACATTCACCCCATACTTAGACATGTATAGAGTAAATCTTGAAGGATGATGACATCTCCTAATTAGGAGCGACCTACTTATACAAAAATAGATTTAAGTCATGAATTATTTATGCACTTAAGAAAAATCTTGACTCTTTAAAATGTAATTTTAACTTGGAAAAAGTTTTATTGATGAATTCTACCATTAATTAAGGATATGGACTTAAGTTTTTAAAATTTATGGATTTACATAGTTGTGTTCATAAGATATAATAAACATAAGTAATAGTTTTACGAAATGATTAATAAACAATATTAGTATTAAAGAAAATATACTAAAAAATGAATGTGAAAAATAAAGGATGTGAATAAAGAGAATTTGGTATAACTAAGAAAAACCAATAGGAATAAATACGTAATTTATACATAAATCATTTCGTCAGACAAATTTTGATCATATATTCGAGTACGGGACTTTGAGGTGTTTACATCGGTCCGAAAAATAATTTATCACTCGATTTCTTGACGGCAAGCATTGATGATGTTTTGTGGTTAGTTACTCGAGTTTTCTAGCATAGTTGAGAGCTATGCAAAGAAAGTAAGTGTATCTGATCTAGAAGCTTGATTAGAGTCCGCACTAGAGGAAGCGGGGGAACGATACTAGTTCAGAAATAAAGTTATGGATTCGAATAGAAGATCAAATCAGATATTTTATATGGATGATTTGGGTACATCTTATGGTTTTAATTTTGTGAAATAATGATTTAGGTAATTAAATTGTGGGTTTAGGTTAAGGGTAATTTTAGGGACGGATTTTTTTTAACTACGGGAGAATGTAACGACCGTAATTTTACCACTTTGAAAATGGAATATTTAATTTATTTAAATATTCAAATGTAGAATTTTCAAAATTAAACAATCATGTTTTATATGATAAATAAGAATGGTACTTATGTTTAATATTGATTAAAGATTTTGGATTTCCATTGTAAAATTGACAAAAGTCTGATTCCGATAAAGTAGGATAAATATTCATGAAATTTGTTTAAAGGATAAATTATTCTTTTTAAATATATATATATATATATAATCGATATCAAACTCATTTAATAATAATAGTAATTTAAATTATGATGGTTTGATAAATATATAAAACTTGTTTTATAAAAGTTGACAAATTTGGTTGCATATCAATAACTCGATGTCGTATTTTTATAAATAGATTTGGATATTGTTTTATATTATTTTATAAGTCAAATATACTTGTTTTAATTATTTAAATATAACAATTTTAAAGTTAGGTTTACATGAATAAATAGTTTAACAAAAACGTCAAAATGTAATCGGAAAACGTTTTGTCGAAAATCAACGTTTTGTCGATTAAAAGTTGCCGCAACGTTATCGCACCTTTGTTAACATGTTTGAAACATATAAATGTACACATTTTAATGATAATAATGTTTACTTATACTAAATAAGATTATAAAACTTCTAGAAGTCATTAAGAAAAGTAAGTAAGTTTAAGAAAAGTCAAAAGTAAACATCAAATCCAAATCAAATCAAAATTCAACAAAATTATTACTTTTCTTTACTTAATCATTAAGTGACTAAGACATAAAGTAAGAAGTGAAAGGATAATGTTAAGTATTAAAAAGGTAGAGATTTCTTTAGCTTGAAGTAAGGTTAGTTTGGTAATTTGGTATGGGGTTATTTTGGTAAATTACCACTTTTTTCCTTTCCTATAAATACCTGCCATCTTCTTCACTTTCATTGTCATTTTTTCTTCTTCTTTTCTCAAGCTTCTTTACCTTCTTCCAACTCTCATTAATGGCTTCCAAGCCATAGGAAAAATTAGAAAGAAATAATGTCAGAATATTTACAAAATATTCAAAAGAAATCTATGTTCATCCTCTTCAAATAAAACTCCTTTTTTCCATATTTTACCTCTTCCTCTCTATGCCATAACATTTTCAAAATAGAACCAAAATGCAAATTTTTTTTTTAAGACAATGTATTTTTCTAATGGATACAACTTTCATTTTGACCACTTTGTTTCATTCTAGAAATAACCATGTCAAATATCCACTTCTTACCAATGCATTCTCTGGCCCAGTTTTTGAGCCAAAGAATAGGCTAATTTGTTCTGATCATAACGGATCCAAATTAAGAAATTCTTTTTTTAAACCATAAGAAATTCCCGTGGATTAAACTTTTATGCCGATAATTTTTTTCCACTTTTAAGGTTTTCTATACCTGAAACTCAATTCTTTGAAGTGCATTTTCGGGCTTCATTTTTGTCAATCCGACAATACCGCTTCTTCATTCTATCATATCCCCCTCAAAAAAACATGGATTCAAATGGTTCTTTTTACCAAGTTGAAGAGAAAAGAATATTAAACAACTTTTTTTTATAAACTTTTCTAAATTTTGAGATTTAGAGGGCCTAAAATCAATTACAAGATAACCTACTTTTCGGATCAATATCTTAGGAATTCAAGTTCAAAGCTCTACTGTTTCTTCTCTAAAATTTCGGCCAACCTCCATCTCAAGCCTCGACCAAGCTATTGGAAGGGAGGGGGTGTTGTTTTCTAGTGTTTAAATGGAGTAGGGAATAGTTATTAAAGTGTTGGTTGATTAGAATGTTGGTAGGAAGTTAATCGCATTGGTTTATGGTGAGAAACTCAATTTAACATCTCTATTTATATATATACATGTTTGATGATGTGTTATGATTTCTATGGATGCTTATAAATGCTTTGATCATAAAATATTGATTGTTTTATATGATTGTTAAATTGTTTTACCAAGTCATGTTAATACACGTCGATAAGCACAAAAGGAAATCACTTTCCTTTTGAAAATGAAATGGTGTATATGGAATGCTTAAACCTTTTGAAAATAGTTTTAAAAAGAATTAGAATTTTTTTATGAAAATTTAAATATGTTTAAATAAATAATTAAAATCAAGATTTCATCTTTTATATTTTAAAATATGTCCAAAACAATTTTCCATAAAAATCGCGCTTTTGTAGTAAAGTGACGAAAGTTTGAAATTGATATTTTAAATGTTTTAAAAATATGAAATAAATTCTATACATCTTTTAAAATGTTTTAAAAGAGATTTAAGTTGAAAATATGGATTTCTAAATGATATAAAAGTCGTTTTGAAGAATATAGCTTATAAAAAACTATTTGCAACGCTTTTCGCAGCAATTTTTAAACTTAACAATTCTTTCCTAAATATTTTGTGAATGATTTTAAAACAATAATTATGTAATTTAAAGATGATTTGGAATTTTTGATAAGAGTTTGAATAAATGGATAAGACGGATCGTTTATAACACTTAAACAATAATTGAAGAATATTGAATATAATAACAAATTGAGTATGCGGAAATGACTAGTATATTTGTCCCGCCTGTGGAAGCTAAACGGTAAAACAAGGTGCGTAACTAAGGTTTGGAACGGAGCAACCAGCGCCCTGAAATTATCGGACCTTGCTTTATCTTTTAGACGAGGAGTGGAACAGATCAAAAGGAAAGCCCATATGCTCTAAAAGAAAATATTTAAAGTTTTCCAAGATAAAATAAAAGATCTTCATGATATAGGATTACTTGCCACTAGTCCCTAGAGGTGAAATTAACCATATTTAAGGTGGCAGTAGTGCTCTATTATGAAAACCTTCGATTTGCAAGAATATGATTTGAGGTTAAGAAAGAAATCTTTGATTTAGATTTAATGAATGACTTAGGAATATTGTCCCTATGTTAAAAGTTATATCTTAAATGAAAGAAATCTTTGATTTAGATTTAATGAATGATTTGGCAATATTTTCCCTAAGTTAAAAGTTTTAGCTTGAATATTAGAAATCTTTGATTAAGATTTAATGAATGATTTGGAAAGGTTTTCCTAAGTAAAAGAGAAAATAATTAGGAATTATTCCAAGGTTTAAAAAAGGTTTAAATAAATCAAACGATTTAATGAATGAGGCTTATTGATTCCATATACTCTTGAAAAGAAAATGGGATAAATTAAATAGAAAATATCTAAGAAAGATATTTGATTTAAATAAAAGACGAAGTAATTTATTGATATTCATATATGAACTTAACATCTTTTAAAGAAATTATTGGCTTCGAAGGAACCGGGGTTGGATTTGAGTGATTCCTACTCGAAAACCACTTCGAACCAATTTACGTGTTCGAAGATTGAAGATGTTTGAAGACGGTTGGAGTTTCCAGTGGAAAGCTGGAGATATTCATCTACGATGTATTCTATTATCCGATGCAGTTGTTTGATGTGACGCCCCACCTCTATACTCACGCTAGCCAAGGACACTACGAGGTAATGCCGTCAACTAGCATGAAGAATAAGGCTGTTGAGGAGCAACTGATGCAGCGCAATCTATCAACTCATGACCTAGTGAAGGTTGCTCAAGGGCCTTAGGTCGCGCACGACTTAGTAGCGTTCAATTGATTCACGACCTAGCATACTCAATGGATTTGAGTCGGGAAAAATGACCTAACGAGCTAACAAATGGAGTCGCATTGGCCTTATCTCGCTCAAATGCTTTAGGTCGCTCGGGTTTCATAGGTCGCGAACAACCTAGTGAGGCAGCGCGACATGTTTTACTGAAGATAGGTCGCGAATGACCTAGCGAGTTAAGACCAGTTCTTTTAGGTCACGAGAAGTTAGGTCGTGCGCAGTTGTTTCCTTAAACCGCTGAATCCTAAGTCGCTCCCAATGTTGGGTCGCTTTCTGGCTAACTCGTGTTGTGTTGTAAATATGGAGTCTTTAGGTCGTGTGTGTTGTATTCATAGGTCGTTATTGTTGTAACTTGTATTTGTTAACTCGATTGTATATAAGTCGTAAGTCGTGTGTTGTGTTTCTAAGTGTTGAGTCGCATGTTGATAGGTCGTTACCGACCTATGTTAGGTCGTAGGTCGCAACCTATGTTAGGTCGGCTGAGTATAGTGTTGAGTTGTGCACTGCCTATAAATATGGAGGTTGGGTCATTTGTAACGGTGGTTGATTTTGAATAAAACTTTGTGTTTGTGTGCTTTGTTCCACTTTAAAATTGGTAGTTGAGTGTTATCTCCTATCTCCATTTGCGGTATTCGAGTGCGCTCGAATTAACGGATTTGAAGCCGATTCATGGAATCTCGTGCGCGAGATCAACGTCGAAGAATCGTAGATCTTTTAACACGGTATCGTGCGTGATCAACGAGCTAGGGATAGCTAGAATTCGGTATCATTTGGAGATCAACGAATTTGGTCATTCAGTATCTTTCAATCCATCGATCTATATTGCTTCATCTAATCGTTCTTCGATTAGTTTGACACGAAATCCACATTTCTTCGTCATCCGTAATATCCGCTGCGTCAGTTTGGTATCGGAGCTAGACTTAGTCAGTCATAGCTAAGTCGAGCCTATTGGGAGAAGATTTGAAGTGTTAAAGTGTTGAAGTTTGAGCCTAGTTGAAATTTTGAAACAAGGCCGAGAGTCAAAGCAAGTGCAGGCCGAGAACCAAGTGCAGGCCGAGAGCAAAGCCAAGTTCAGATTTGAGTTGAAGTTGTGCTAGTTGAAGTGTGTTTTAAGATTGTACATTGCCCCCGAGGAGAGCTAACCGTCATCAGAATGTTGAAGTGTTGTATAGAAGAAAAGAAACTGAGCAATTGGAACAACGCGTTAATGAAAAGTTTGATGAAGGTATTGGAAAGTTAGAGAAATTGATGAATGATATGAATCAAAGTCAACGGAGAAGGTCGCCAATCTCGAACCATGGAGGAAACAGAGTTTCGCCATCGGTTACGGAAGCGAGGAGGGTGTCCCCACAATCTTATCGAGATAGAAGAGAATCATCAGTTTCAACGAGAAGAGATCACCATGAATATAGACATGAAGAGAGAAGAACATATCATAGATTTGAAGATGAACCTTATCGTGACAATGAAAGACATAGTAGAAGAGATATGTATGATCGAAGAGAAGTTGATGGTCGAGATCGATATAGACGTACATTTGATTTTGATGAAGATGGTGATAGAGGAAGTGTTCATCATCGAGATCGCGACCAAGTTCGAAATCAATATCGAGATGTTAAAGATTATCGTAAGTGGGAGTCAGGGATGAAGACTGAAATTCCAGAATTCAAGGGTGGAATGGTGGCTGAAGAATTTTTGGATTAGTTATCTAATGTTGAAGAAATTTTTGACTTCAAAGAAGTTCCTGAGCATCGCAGAGTTAAGTTAGTTGCTACTCGTTTGAGAGGGAGAGCTATGGCATGGTGGCAGCAAACTACACACGGGAGAGAATGGGGAAGTCAAAGATTGAATCATGGGAGAAGATGAAGAAGTTGATGAGAGCTACTTTCTTGCCTTATAACTATCAATCTCTTATATATCAGATATTGCAGAACTTGAGACAGGGAACAAAGTCAGTGAGTGATTATGTGGATGAATTTTATCAATTGATTGCCAGGAATGATATCATGGAGACAGAGGAACAGTTGACTGCTAGGTTTGTTGGAGGGTTGAGAATGCAGATCCAGGATATGGTGAATATGTTTGATTCGAGATCTGTTGCAGAAGCACATCAGAAAGCACTTGCTTGGGAGAAACAAGGGAGAAGAGGAGGTGGTGTGTTTACAAATTCCAACAATCAAGTGAAAGGGGCTAGTAGCAGTGCGAATGTTTCCAAGGATGTTGCGAAAACAGTTATCAATGAAGTTGCAAAGATCAAGGTCAATAGTGGTATCAAATGCTTTAATTGTCAGGAGTTTGTTCACAAGAGCAATGAATGTCCGAAGCCAAAGAAGCGAGTGATGGTTGCTGAGGCTGAGGATGAGGATGTTGGTGAAAGTTATTCTAGTCCAGTTGAGGGGAATGAACATGATATCGCGTCGGGAGATGAAGGATGTAATCTAATGATGAGGAGGTCGTGTTTGACACCAAAGCAAGAGGATGAGGCTAGTTGGTTGAGGAGTAATATCTTTCAGTCGACATGCACTAAACTGGGAAAGGTTTGTAAATTTGTGATTGACGCGGGAAGTTGTGACAATATCATTACTACCGAAGCTGTGAGAAAGTTGAAGTTGAAGACGCAGAAGCATCCAAATCCTTACAAGTTAGCGTGGTTAAGGAAAGGAGGAGAGGTGAAGGTGGACAGGCGAGTTTATGTTCCATTTTCTATTGGGAAGAAGTATAAAGATGAAATTTGGTGCGATGTGGTTGATATGGATGTTTGTCACTTGCTTTTGGGAAGACCATGGCAGTATGACCGAGCAGTGCAGCATGATGGTCGAACCAATAGCTACAGCTTTATGTTTGAGGGTACTAAAATCATTTTAGTTCCGAAGAAGAGACAGCAAGAAGAGAGCAAGTCAAAATAGATTGAGGAACCGAAGACTTTGTTGACTTTGAAGGAGTTTGTTAGAGAAATAGAGGAGAGTCCAGAGGTGTTCTTGTTGATTGGACATGAAACTACTGAATCTGTTGAAGTTCCAGAAGGAGTAAAGCCAGTATTGGAAGAATTCAGAGATGTGTTTCCTGAAGAGTTGCCAAAGGAGTTACCACCGTTGAGAGATATTCAGCATCAGATTGATCTTGTGCCATGGGCGGTATTACCTCACAGGCCACATTACAGGATGAGTCCTAAGGAGCATGAGGAATTGAGAAGGAAGGTGGAGGAGTTGTTAGAACAAGGGCGTGTTCAGGAGAGCTTGAGTCCTTGTGCAGTGCCAGCTTTATTAGTACCGAAGAAGGATGGTTCGTGGAGGATGTGTACGGACAGTCGGGCTCTAAACAAAATCACTGTGAGATACAGGTTTCCTATGCCGAGGTTCGATGATTTGATTGATCAGTTGAGTGGGGCTGTTGTGTTCTCAAAGATTGACTTGAAGAGTGGATACCATCAGATTCGTATTAGACCGGGTGACGAGTGGAAGACTGCTTTTAAAACTAGGGAAGGTCTATACGAATGGCTGGTTATGCCGTATGGCTTGTCAAATGCTCCTAGTACTTTTATGAGAGTGATGAACCAGATTTTCAGACCATTTATTGGGAAGTTCGTAGTAGTTTACTATGACGATATTTTGATCTATAGTGGGAGTATGGAAGAGAATATCCAGCATTTGCGAGAAGTGCTGTTTATTCTACAACAAGAACAATTCTATGCAGCAGCGAAGAAGTGCGTGTTCATGACGCACAGTGTTTTGTTTTTGGGATATGTTCTGTCAAAGGAGGGTATTCAAGTGGATGAAAGTAAAGTGGAAGCTGTCATAAATTGGCCACAACCCAGGACGATAATAGATTAGAAGCTTTCATGGTTTAGCATCATTCTACCGAAGATTTATTCCACACTTCAGTAGCGTGATGGCACCAGTTACTGATTGTATGAAGGGGAAGCAGTTTTCATGATCGGAGGAAGCAGGATTTGCTTTTGAGCGAATCAAGGAACTTTTGACGACAGCACCAATTCTAGTTTTGCTGGATTTCCAGTTGTTGTTTGAGTTACATACTGATGCATCGAAGGTTGGGATTGGAGGGGTGTTGAGTCAGAAGGGGCGTCCAATTGCATATTTCAATGAGAAGCTTTCGGGAGCCAAGATGAGATATAATACTTATGATGTAGAATTTTATGCTATTGTGCAAGCCGTGAAACACTGGAGACATTACTTGTTTCACAAGGAGTCCGTGTTATATACTGATCATGAGGCGTTGAAACATTTGCATGGGCAGGACAAGATAGCAGCTAGGCATGCATCGTGGATTGCATACTTGTAGCAATTTACATTTGTAGTGAAACATAAGTCAGGGATTACGAATCGCATGGCAGATGCATTGAGCAGGAGAAACCATTTATTGACTACAATGAAAGTTGAAGTGACCGGGTTTGATGTGTTGCCAGAATTGCTTGTGGATGATCCTTACTTTGCTAAGTTTATGGATGAAGTCACAAAGGGGAAGATGGATGAGTATATTTTGGTGGATGGTTTTCTGTTCAAGGGAAATCAATTATGTATACCCGAGGGAAGTTTGCGAATGAAGATTGTAAAGGAGTTTGACGCAGCGGATTAATCAAACAAAACTTCAATCGGTGAAATGTAACAATCGGTGAGTTGAAGATACCAAAATGCCCAAGTTCGTTGATCCAAAGATACCGAACTCTAGCTATCTCAAACACGTTGATAGCGCACTATACCGTGTTCAAAGATCTACGATTCTTTGCACGTTGATCTAGCGCACTAGATTCCGTGAATCGGCTTCAACAAACGTGGATTCGAGCGCACTCGAATGACGTAAGTGGAGATAGGAGATTACACTCAACTACCAATTGGAATGAAAGCACAAAGCTAACAAAAGAGAATTTTATTCAAAAACCAACCACCTCAAATGTACAACACATGCCCCTATTTATAGAGTTTTCGACCCAGTCCCTAAGTCGTTGCCGACTCATGAACTCCGACACATCATAAGTCGTTACCGACTCAACAACTCAGCACAGCTTACACGACTCACAGATATACGACTCATCCACAATACAGACTCAAGCGACTCATGACTAAGAACACACGACTCACGACTCAGCAACCATACAACGACTCATATATACACACGGATTACACGACTCAAGAACAAACGACTCAAAATATGCACAGACTCAAAACAGTACACGACTCAATGGTTCAGACGACTCGTCATACAAAGCCTCATTACAACACCTCCGTCCCAAGAAAATGCGACTCAACATCTTCCAACGACTCAAGCTCCCAAGCTTACTTGCGGCATATCCCTTCAACCGAGTCAACACCGAACGACTCATCTAGGTCGTAACCCGTCCCCGCCTTATGGCTTTCAATTACTGGAACCCCTCTTTGTCTCCTGATGAGTCGTGGACGACTCATAGTCATGCAGCTAGCTTTCCCCTTCTTCATCTTAAGTCGTAAACGACTTATGGATGAGTCGTTGAGTCGTGTACGACTCATCAAGCACGAACGACTCAAGTCTCTAATGAGTCGTGGACGGCTCATCACACTACACCACAGATCCATGTTTTCAGAAATTAAAGTTTGCACAACTTCTTCTGTGGCCTTAGCTGCATCATCCTCCCCTGGTTGAGAAAAATTCGTCCTCGAATTTGCAAATTCTTTCTCATCAAAATGTTCATCTCTATAATATGGCACAAGATGCTTAATATTGAATACGTCAGAAGTGTAAATATCCTCCGGCAGCTTCAACTTATAAGCATTGTCATTAATTCGTTTCACAATTTTGACAGGACCAATTTTCCTGGCTTTCAACTTGTTATAAGCACCCACCGGAAAACGATCCTTCGTTAATACAGCATAAACTAAATCACCTTCCTTAAATTCAACATTTCGTCGTTTCAAATCTGCAAACTTCTTATACTTCTCATTCGATTTCTCCAATCGTTCCTGAACGATTTATGACATTCAGTCAGCTCATCAACAAAATCGACAGCTCGTTTAACTGTTCCCTTCGCCTGTGGTACTACTGCTAAATCCAACGGTCCCCTTGGTAAGTTTGAATAAACAATCTGAAACGGACTGAATCCTGTGCTACGATTCATTGCATGATTATGAGCAAATTCTGCCTGACATAGCTTCATGTCCCAACTTCTCAAATTATCCTGTACAAGGCATCGCAACAAATTTCCCAATGACCTGTTAACAACTTCTGTCTGTCCATCAGTTTGTGGATGATAAGCACTACTAAATTTCAGCTTCGTTCCCACCATCTTCCACAAACTCAACCAAAAGTGACTCAGAAAACGAGTATCTCTATCCGACACAATAGACTCTGGCAATCCATGAAGTCGATAGATCTCCTTGAAAAATAACTGTGCTACTCGAACTGCATCCGCTGTCTTCTTGCAAGCAACAAAATGTGCCATCTTCGAAAATCTGTCCACCACAACAAATATCGAATCATTTCCCCTTTGAGTTCTAGGCAAACCCAAAACGAAATCCATGCTAATATCAACCCATGGCTTAGATGGTACTGGTAATGGCATATACAACCCTGCATTCGTTGCTGTTCCCTTTGAAACCTGACAAATATGGCATCTCTCCACGAATCTTTCAACCTCTTTTCTCATTGACGGCCAAAAGTAAGACTGTGAAATCAATTTCAAAGTACGATCACGGCCCACATGCCCTTCCTCGTGTAACTCTTTGACAATTTTCAACCTCAAGCTACAGTCTGGAATACACAAACGATTCCCTTTAAACAGAAAACCATCAACCAACGTAAATTCATCGGTACTCTCACCCTTCACTTTCTCAACATATTTCACAAAGTAAGGATCTTCATTAATCATCTCCGGTAACATCTCAAAACCTGTCACTTCAACTTTCATTGTCGTTAATAAATGACTCCTCCTACTCAAAGCATCAGCTACCCGATTTGTCACCCCTGATTTATGTTTGACAACAAAAGTAAACTGCTGTAAATATGCTATCCACGATGCATGTCTCGCTGAAATCTTATCCTGCCCCTGTAAATGTTTCAATGCTTCATGATCTGTATAAAGAACAAATTCCTTCTGAAACAGATAATGCCTCCAATGCTTGACAGCTTGCACAACAGCATAAAACTCAACGTCATATGTACTGTATCTCATCTTTGCCCCTGACAACTTTTCGCTGAAATAAGCAACTGGCTTCCCATTCTGACTCAGAACTCCTCCAATACCAACCTTCGAAGCATCAGTATGCAATTCAAACAATAACTGAAAATTCGGTAAAACAAGAATTGGTGCAGACGTCAACAATTCCTTGATCTTCTCAAAAGCAACTCCCGCTTCCTCTGACCATACAAATTGTTTCCCTTTCATGCAATCAGTAACTGGAGCCATCACGCTACTGAAGTGTGGAATGAACCTTCGGTAGAATGATGCCAATCCATGAAAACTTCTAACTTCAGTGATAGTTCTCGGCTGTGGCCAATTTCTAATAGCTTTAACTTTACTCTGGTCAACTTGAATACCTTCTCCTGAAACAACATAACCCAGAAATAAAACACTGTGCGTCATAAGCACACATTTCTTCGTAGCAGCATAAAATTGTTCCTCACGAAGAATAATCAACACTTCCCTCAAATGTAGAACATGCTCCTCCATGCTCCTGCTGTAAATCAGAATATCATCGAAATAAACTACGACGAACTTCCCAATGAATGGTCTAAAGATTTGATTCATCACCCGCATGAATGTACTAGGTGCATTTGACAAACCAAATGGCATAACCAACCATTCGTACAACCCCTCTCTTGTCTTGAAAGCTGTCTTCCATTCATCTCCGGGTCTGATTCGAATTTGATGATAACCACTCTTCAAATCAATCTTTGAAAATATAGTTGCCCCACTCAACTGATCCAGTAAGTCATCCAACCTTGGCATAGGAAATCTGTAACGAACAGTGATCTTATTCAATGCTCTACTGTCTGTGCACATTCTCCATGTTCCATCCTTTTTTGGCACCAACAATGCTGGCACTGCACAAGGACTCAAGCTTTCCTGAACACGTCCCTGTTCCAACAACTCTTCCACCTGCCTTCGTAACTCCTCATGTTCCTTCGGACTCATTCGGTAATGTGGTCGATGTGGTAACACTGCTCCCGGAACAAGATCAATTTGATGTTGAATGTCTCTAAGTGGCGGTAACTTCTTAGGCAACTCCTCTGGAAAGACATCTTCAAATTCCTTCAAAATTGGCTTTGTTGCTTCTGGAATTTCAACTTCTTCACTACTCTCTCTCCCAATCAACAAAAATACTTCAGGCTCCTCTTCAACTTCCTTGACAAACTCTTTCAAAGTCAACAGAGTTTTCAATTCCTCAATCTCCTCTAGCTTGCTCTCCTTCTGTTGTTGCTTCTTAGGAACCAAAATGATTTTCATACCCTCGAACATGAAACTGTAACTATTGGCACGACCGTCATGTTGAACTGCTCTATCAAACTGCCATGGTCTGCCCAACAACAGATGACACACATCCATGTCTACAACGTCACACCAAATTTCATCTTTGTACTTTTTCCCAATAGAAAAATTAACACAAGCCCTTCGACACACCTTCACTTCACCACCCTTCCTTAACCATGCTAACTTGTACGGTTTAGGATGCTTCTCAGTCTTCAAGTTCAACTTCCTTACTGCTTCTGTAGAAATAATATTATCACAACTTCCCGCATCTATGACGAACTTGCAAACTTTCCCCAGAATAGTGCATGTCGACTGAAAAATATTGCTTCTCAACCAACTACAATCCTCCTCTTGCTTTGGTGTAAGACAGGACCTCCTCATCATAAGATTACAACCTTCATCTCCAAACAATTCTTCTTCCTCCTCAACATAAGGTATATTTGAACATTCTGCCTCCTCACCATCATCCTCCTCAACTTCTGCAACCATGGTTCTCTTCTTCGGCTTCGGACATTCATTGCTTTTGTGACCCAACTCCTGACAATTATAACACTTGAACCCACTGCTAACCTTCGCCTTCTCAGCCTCCTTCACCACTGGCTTTGAAACAGGTTTAGGAACATTAGAACTTCCACCAACACCCCTTGCTTGATTATTGGAGTTAGTAAACACACCACCTCCACGCCTTCCTTGTTTCTCCCAAGCCAACGCTTTCTGATGTGCCTCTGCAACTGATCTAGCATCGAACATATTAACCATATCCTGGATCTGCATTCTCAATCCCCCAATGAATCTAGCAGTTAGCTGTTCTTCTGTCTCCATAATATCATTCCTGGCAATGAGTTGGTAAAATTCATCAGCATAATCACTAACAGACTTCGTCCCTTGCCTCAGATTCTGCAACCTCTGATACATAAGTGATTGATAGTTGTAAGGTAAGAAAGTAGATCTCATCAACTTTTTCATCTTATCCCACGATTCTATCTTTGACTTCCCCATTCTCTCCCGGGTAAGTTTAGTTTGCTGCCACCATGCCAAAGCTCTCCCCCTCAACCTAGTAGCAACCAACTTCACCCTTCTATTCTCCGGGACCTCCTTGAAATCAAAGATTTCCTCAACATTAGAAATCCAATCGAGAAATTCTTCTGCTACCATCCCGCCTTTAAACTCCGGAATTTCCATCTTCATACCCGATTCCCATCGACGATCATCTTCAACTCCCGATTAGAATTTCGAACTAGGTCTCGATCTCGATAATGAATACTAGCTCTATCACCTTCTTCAACAAAGTCAAAAGTACGTCTACATCGATCTCGACCATTATCATCCCTTCGCTCATGCATACTTCTTTGACTATGTCTCTCTTCATCTCTATATGCTTCATTATCAAATTCACGTTGACTTCTTCTCTCTTCATGTGCATAGTCATAATGATCTCTTCGCGATGAAATTGATGTTTCTCTTCTATCTCTACAAGAATGTGGTGATACCCTCCTCGCTTCCGTAACCGATGGTGAAACTCGGTTTCCTCCATGGTTCGAGTTTGGTGATCTCCTCCTTTGATTCAAATCATTCATCAATTTCTCCAACTTACCAATGCCTTCATCAAACTTTTCATTAATGCGTTGTTCCATAAGCTCGGCTTCTTCTCTACGATACAAAGCTTCAACATTTTGATGACGATTAGCTCTCCTTGGTGGCATGATTGAAAAACTTCACAAACTTCAACAATTCGAACACAAAAATTCAAGCTTCAACAAAAACAACAAGTAAGTCACGGCTCAACACTTTGCTTGGCTCGGCTTAACCCTTGACTCGGCAACAAGTCGCGACTTAGGTTAAGTTGGCTCCAAATTCAAACACTCCACAAGGCTCGGCTACTCCCCGCTAGTATACACGGCCTTCTTCAATTTCAAACTCCTTTGCTCACTTTGATCCAAAATGTAATGGATCAAACAATTCAAACTTGATGCAACTTCGATATGAACAAATGAACAACTTCAACCTCAAAAACTTCAAAAACTTGGCTCCAAGAATCAACTTAGCTATGATTGGCTAAGTATGGCTTTGATACCAATAAATGACGCAGCGGATTAATCAAACAAAACTTCAATCGGTGAAATGTAACAATCGGTGAGTTGAAGATACCAAAATGCCCAAGTTCGTTGATCCAAAGATACCGAACTCTAGCTATCTCAAACACGTTGATAGCGCACTATACCGTGTTCAAAGATCTACGATTCTTTGCACGTTGATCTAGCGCACTAGATTCCGTGAATCGGCTTCAACAAACGTGGATTCGAGCGCACTCGAATGACGTAAGTGGAGATAGGAGATTACACTCAACTACCAATTGGAATGAAAGCACAAAGCTAACAAAAGAGAATTTTATTCAAAAACCAACCACCTCAAATGTACAACACACGCCCCTATTTATAGAGTTTTCGACCCAGTCCCTAAGTCGTTGCCGACTCATGAACTCCGACACATCATAAGTCGTTACCGACTCAACAACTCAGCACAGCTTACACGACTCACAGATATACGACTCATCCACAATACAGACTCAAGCGACTCATGACTAAGAACATACGACTCACGACTCAGCAACCATACAACGACTCATATATACACACGGATTACACGACTCAAGAACAAACGACTCAAGATATGCACAGACTCAAAACAGTACACGACTCAATGGTTCAGACGACTCATCATACAAAGCCTCATTACAACACCTCCGTCCCAAGAAAATGCGACTTAACATCTTCCAACGACTCAAGCTCCCAAGCTTACTTGCGGCATATCCCTTCAACCGAGTCAACACCGAACGACTCATCTAGGTCGTAACCCGTCCCCGCCTTATGGCTTTCAATTACTGGAACCCCTCTTTGTCTCCTGATGAGTCGTGGACGACTCATAGTCATGCAGCTAGCTTTCCCCTTCTTCATCTTAAGTCGTAAACGACTTATGGATGAGTCGTTGAGTCGTGTACGACTCATCAAGCACGAACGACTCAAGTCTCTAATGAGTCGTGGACGACTCATCACACTACACCACAGATCCATGTTTTCAGAAATTAAAGTTTGCACAACTTCTTCTGTGGCCTTAGCTGCATCAGAGTTACATGAAGAAGGCCATGTAGGTAGAGATCGTACATTGCAGTTGATTTCTCCATCTTATTTTTGGCCTTCCATGAGGAAAGAAGTTGAAAGATTTGTGGAGAGATGTCACATATGCCAAATTTCCAAGGGAACAGCTACGAATGCGGGATTATATATGCCGTTACCTGTACCTACTAGACCATGGGTTGATATCAGCATGGATTTCATTTTGGGTTTGCCAAGAACTCAGCGAGGGAATGATTCTATATTTGTGGTGGTGGACAGTTTTTGAAAATGGCACATTTCATAGCTTGTAAGAAGACAGCTGATGCCGTCCGAGTTGCGCAATTGTTCTTTAAAGAGGTGTATCGATTGCATGGGCGACCTGAATCTATTGTTTCGGATCGGGATACCAGATTTCTAAGCCATTTTTGGTTAAGTTTGTGGAAGATGGTTGGAACGAAGTTGAATTTTAGTAGTGCCTATCATCCACAAACAGATGGGCAAACGGAGGTGGTAAACAGATCGTTGGGAAACGTGTTGAGATGTCTTGTGAATGACAATTTGAAGAGCTGGGATGAGAAGTTATGTCAAGCAGAATTTGCACATAATCACGTTGTTAATCGAAGTACTGGTTTCAGTCCATTTCAAGTCGTATATTCCGCAATTCCGAAGGGACCGTTAGATTTGACGACAGTGCCATATCAGAAGGGAGTTGTTAAGCGAGCTTGTGATTTCGTAAATGAGTTGTAGGAATGTCACAGAACTATTCATGGACGATTGCTTGCATCAAATGAGAAGTATAAACAATTGGCAGATAAGAAGCGAAGAAATCTGAACTTCAGAGAAGGTGATTTGGTTTACGTCGTTTTGACGAAAGACCGTTTTCAAGTTGGAACATATAACAAGCTAGCCGCTAGAAGGATTGGTCCTTTAGAGATCGTGAAGAAAATCAATGAGAATGCATATCAGTTGAGATTGCCGAATAATGTTCATACCTTTGATGTTTTCAATGTCAAATACTTGGTTTCGTTTCATGGGAATGAGCCTGTCAAGGAAGAGGAAAGTGCAAATTCGAGATCGAATTCTTGTCAACCGGGGAAGGATAATGCAGCGCAATCTACCAACTCACGACCTAGTAAAGGTCGCTCAAGGGCCTTAGGTCGCGCACGACCTAGTAGCGTTCAATTATTTCACGACCTAGCACAATCAATGGATTTGGATCGGGAAAACGACCTAACGAGCTAACAAATGGAGTCGCATTGCCCTTATCTCGCTCAAATGCTTTAGGTCGCTCGGGTTTCTTAGGTCGCGAACGACCTAGTGAGGCAGCGCGGCATGGTTTACTGAAGATAGGTCGCGACGACCTAGCGAGTTAAGACCAGTTCTTTTAGGTCACGAGAAGTTAGGTCGCGCGCAGTTGTTTCCTTAAACCGCTGAAGCCTAAGTCGCTCCCAATGTTGGGTCGCTTTCTGGCTAACTCGTGATGTGTTGTATTCATAGGTCGTTATTGTTGTAACTTGTATTTGTTAACTCGATTGTATACAAGTCGTAGGTCGTTTGTTATGTTTGTAAGTGTTGAGTCGCGTGTTGATAGGTCGTTACCGACCAATGTAAGGTCGTAGGTCGCAACCTATGATAGGTCGGCTGAGTATAGTGTTGAGTTGTGGACTGCCTATAAATATGGGGGTTGGGTCATTTGTAATGGTGGTTGATTTTGAATAAAACTTTGTGTTTGTGTGCTTTGTGCCACTTTAAAATTGGTAGTTGAGTGTTATCTCCATTTGCGGTATTTGAGTGCGCTCGAATCAACGGATTTGAAGCCGATTCACGGAATCTTGTGCGCGAGATCAACGTCGAAGAATCGTAGATCTTTTAACATGGTATCGTGCGCGATCAACATGTTAGGGATAGCTAGAATTCGGTATCTTTTGGAGATCAACGAATTTGGGCATTCGGTCTCTTTCAATCCATCGATCTATATTGCTTCATCTAATCGTTCTTCGATTAGCTTGACACGAAATCCACGTTTCGTCGTCATCCGTAATATCCGCTGCGTCAGCAACCATCCGTGAAATTGCTTTGTGCGAGTACCGATGTGATAACCCGAATTTTGAATATCTGTTAATTATTAAATTAACAGGATTTAATTTGTTAAACAATGATTTAAATAATAATGATTGTTTGTTTAAATAAAAATATAATATACACACACTTAAGATATAAATTTTGACATTTGTTAAATAGTAAAAATATGTTTTAGACATTTGTAATTTGTGTAACATGCAGATTTAATAAGTGGCATTTTCTTTTAATGCAAAGAAAAATGTGGATATCATGTGTTAGAAGAAAAACCATGTTTCATTTTTACATTTCAAAAATCTGTAAAAATCTTTTACAAACCTAAACAAATTCGAAAACCAAAGATCATCAGATCAATTTCAACCTAGGAACTTGTAGCAAACTCAAGCAAAAATCATCTCAGATTTGCAACTTAAATACATCAACTACAGATCAGTCATCAAGCAGATTTAATTCAACATCAAATTCCAATTCAAAAGTAAATCCTGCCCTCTGTTTATGATTATTAGGTGAGTAAATAATTTAGCTTTGTTTGAATTGATGCATGTGTTGCTTTTAGTCAGTAGGTGATGTGATAATTATTTGCATGTGAAAAACTTTAGCTTGCATGTTATCAATATGTTGAATAACAAGTGTGCATGTCTGTAAAACCTGGTATGACTGTGATTCTTACCAACAGGCTAAATTTTGAAAAAAAATTTGTTCTCTTCATATAATCCCTTATAGGCTGAAGTTTACAAACAAATTTTGTTTATTTTAACATAATCAAGGTTTTAAAAATATGTTTATATGAACTAAGTTTGGAAATTCTCTGGAAAGAAAAAGAAACAGTGGAGAATGTAAGAATGGGTTAAAATAAATCACAACAATTTGTTAATTCAAGCATATAGCCTGAATCTACTTCAAAAATTAGGATTTTTAAAATAAAAATCACAATTTTTAGTTGAGTTTTTGAATGTGAATTTTGTTGATGATCAGAAAATGAGTTTTTAGCAATTTCTGGTGGTCGGAGGTCTCGTGGAGGATAGGATCTCGTTTGGAGGTAGGAGGAAGCTCGACGATGTTGGCAAAAATGCCGGGTGGTTTTATTTTTCACTGTGGTGACGGTGATCAATCGATCTAGGGTTTTAAACCCAATTTGGGTCAAGGTTGGGAAATTCGTACATGCGGCGGTTCTGGTTGATCGAGCTTCACCAAAACTTGGGAGATGGTAGCGTGGAGGTAAGTGTGGGTGTGGCCGGAGTTTGGATGGGTCTGGTGATCTGTATCGGCGGCTCAAGGTTGTTTCAGGCAAAGCCTTTGTTTCAGAATTGACTAGAGGAGCTCGTTTTCATCTTGGACTTTGTGATAGTGAATCAATGATTTGAATCGGTTGCCGAGTTGATTTGCGACTTGCCGGAAGTGGTAGGATACGTCGGAGCGTTGGTGAACGGCTGTGCATATGCACGGCGTCGTTCGTGTGTTTGGGTGTTGCATTCGTGAGCAGCTCGGAATGGTTTTCAAGCGAGTAGTCGTTTGACTCGGGGTGGAACTCGAGTTCGAGTGGAGTGTAACATCAGTTTTTAAGTTTTAAAAAAATGATGAAGAATAAGGTAACTCGAAGTCAGATTCGAGTTAGAACCGGGTTTAACCCGAAGCAGGAGTGAGCAGAAATTTATCAAGATTTTGAACATGATTTAAAAAGGTTTCATAAAAAAAAGAAAAAAATGGTTTGAAATTTTAAAATGAATTATTTTAAAACTTTTCTTAAGTAATTTCTTCCTATTTTAAATGTTACTTAACCTTTAATTAAGGAAATGATATGATTTTTTAACTTATGTTGTTAAGTGAAACCTTAAGATAATTTAAACTTAATTCGTATAAATAAAATTAAGTGTTAATTAAAAGATAATTTTTTTCTTTAGGTGAATGGATAATTAATAAAGATGATGACTTATCTTAAAAGTAATTAAGATTTGACAGAGGGATTAATTAATTAATAGTTAAGAATTATTAATTAATTAGTTAATTAAGAGGTTAATTAGTTTGTAATTGAGAATTGCCTATTAGACAATTAGAGATAATTAATTAATAATTAATGATTACTTAATTTAACAATTAATTAATGATTAGTGATAAATTAATTAAGTAATTAGGTTGTAATTAGTGATTAATTAACTAAGTTTTTGGAGATTAATCAATTTGTAATTAAGGATTGATTAACTGATAATAAAAGATTAATAATTTGTTTTTTTAAAGGGTAATTGAGAATTACTCGATGGTAATTAATCAAACGAATGTGATTAATTTAAGTTAATTAATTGGTAGATTAATTAAAGATAATCTTAATGGTTGATTAAGTATAATTACCTAAATGAGATTGATAAGTAAAATTACTGTAAGTATTTTAATGTATAATTACTGGATGTAATTAATTAAAGAGATGTACTTAATGAGAAGTAATTAAAGAATAATTACTTAGTAGAAGTAATTAAGGATTGATTACTTGGTGTAATTAATCAAAGAATTTTGGTAATTGATTAGGAATGATTACTTAATGAGATTGATAAGTGTAATTACTTAGTGAAGTAATTTAATGTATAAATTACTGGATGTAATTAATATAAGAGAAATTACTTAATGGGAAGTAATTAAAGGTTAATCACTTAGAAGAAGTAATTAAAGGTTAATTACTTAGGGTAATTAATTAAGGATTGATTGATTAAGATAACTAACCAAGGGTTAGATAATTAATGAGTGTGATTAATTATAGGATAATTAATGTCACGATCCTAATTCCAGCGTTGAAGAATCGACATCCGTACTCCACTGTACTTGAATGCCGCAGATTCAAACGTTGAAATTCGAGTCGTGTCGGAGCTTATAACACATTAAGTACAACACAGCGGAAGGAAATGAATAGCATATATCAATATACAACATTTGATACAATATCTGATACAATATGATACAATAGACGATACAATGAATATACATCAGAGATACAAGAAATAGCAGCGGAAAGAAACAATAACACTAGCAGCGGAACAGAGTCTCCAATATAGTCTTCAAGGAAGAACTCCAGCATTGGTAATCTCCATCTCCAAAGCACCAATCCAGCAATAGCTCGAACTCCCAATCACAATACACAAAGCTAAGCCAGTGCAGTTCAGATCCAAAGACTGAACTAGCTCCAGATAATCTACTAAACCTGACTATCTGAAAAACACAACTCTAGACTGCCCGTGTGGGAAAATAGTGGGCACCCAGAGTTTAGGAAAGGAACAATAAACTCCAGGTCAGTCATGGGACTGGTGTGAGCAAACAAAAACATTTGGTCTTTTAAAATAAGCAACAAAGAATTTAAAATAAATCCGCAATGCTTTTTAGAAAATGAAACTACCATAAGGCCTCCCGCCACACACACAATGCAAACGCAGAATTGGAGGAGATTTCTCCTTATGATAGTCAAATATGCTTGATACGAGAAATTTCTTTGATATTATTACTATAAGTGCAAAGTGGAAAACCTTTCGAAAGTAAAATATAAATCCTAGCCAGCATACGACATTTCGTCGTATGCCTACTATAGCTACCATGTTCAATAGCAGGTTACCGCCACATTCCATGGCAGGTTATACAACTAAAACCGTACAGGGCGCGTTTAGTTTTGATTGGATTTCCAACAAATGGTAAGGCTAAGGAACTTCCTACTGTCAATGGGATCGCCTCTGGCGGGACGTCCCGAGAACCTAACGTTACGGTTAGATCTCTGCCAACACAAGGCCGGGTTACCTCTGTAACTAGGTAACTACTACACGAGCGTGCCATCCCCCAGTCCTTTGGGACCTTTATCCGAGGTACCTCTAAGCAACAACCACACAGTAAATGAGATTGGAGCAACCCCATGAGTAAGTATCTGGGCTCCATACCATGATACCACCCTTTACCAGAAGGGAATGACACACCCTAAAGGGCGCAACCCTCATAACCTTGCCGCATCTTTCCTGTTTCGACCATTTCCGGGGAGTGAGGTCCTGATGCAGTCTCGTCCACAAAGCTACGCTTTATACAAAAGCCATGCTTTGATCACAAATGATCAAAAATGATCATCAACACACAGCAGCACTTAGCATGCCACACTACCAAATTGGGAATATATCACTGATAAATATCAACTACATAACCTCTGAGCTCGTACGTCTCAGAGAAGGGTGTTAAGCTAAGAGAATAAATTCTCCGCCACCAAGCAGAAATCTATTTGATAGAGATCAGTCTAATATCTCAAAGTGTAGTGTCGGACATACAACCATACAACTCTGTTCCGGGTTCGAACAGAACGAAGGCACTTCCGAAGAAGCCCTTGCAAATCCGGGTATCCACAATCCCGATCGGACTTCCCATCACATAGGGAGAACTCTATACCGGAGCAACTCAGTGCAAAGTCAATTGACAGGTTATCCTATCGCTCCTGAAGATACCCGGTCTTCAACACCGGTCTTCAAATGCAATCCATAACGACGTATCACTATTCGGAATGGGTTATATGACACAAGGTCCTCTCCCGGCTAAACCGAATAGCGAGCGCGATATTTAAAAAAATATGGATATGGGATTTCAGTCAAGTCACAACTTATAAAACCCAAAACCTTCCTTTTAAATGGTTAAACAAATTACCATTTTAAATCTTTAAATAAAAATATTTATTTCACAAAGTTCACCTAGATTCACAAAGATCAATTTATAGATTTCCAAAAACAATTTCCATTTCAACTAGATTAACTCATTTAAATCTTTAAATTAAAGATTTCATTTATAGCTTTCAACCCATTTCCAAAGTTTTATCTATAACTTGGAGAACCATTTTTATTTTAGACTCGAATTCCTTTTAACACCCATTGGAAATTCATTTCTTATGTGAAAGCTCTTACTATTTGAAAACATAAAGTTTTCAGTTTCAGAAAAATCCAATTATATTTACACAAGTTAAAATCTTTGGGTTTAAAATTTTAATTCCCAATAACACTTTTAAAATGATTTAAAAACCCTTTTATAAGTTGGATAACCCTTTTTAAACCCTAGTTCCTAAATCATAGAATTCAATTCAAATATTGAATTCCAATTTAAACCCAATTATTTAAATTTCAAAACTCAATCAAGTTATTCAAAATAACTTTATCTTTGAAATTCATTTTCAAAAGCTTCAATTCTAATTCCAAAACTATTTTGGATTCAAAAAAATTCAATCTTTAGAAGTACCTCAAAATCTGTGACTTAACCCATTTCCACGTGCAATCCATATTTTTATGTGTATAAGTGTGGTCCAGGGGTTTTACACAGTAAAAGTGCCACATCATTAACCTGCACAGATTCAAATACAACAATATATTTAATAAGCGGTATAAACTATAACGCTTATATTTGATAAGCGGTACCAACCAATTGTAACGCCTATCATTCATTTAGAGATCACAGGTATATATCATAGATAATAAATTACCGTAAACATAGCTCAAATCAAAACAGAGCATCACAATTAGGGATATCAAACAATTCAATCATCCAATCGAATCCAAACATCCATAAGTAAAATCGGTTAATTGTCTGATTCATTCAAA
Source organism: Allium cepa (assembly GCA_030765085.1). Classification (NCBI taxonomy): domain Eukaryota; kingdom Viridiplantae; phylum Streptophyta; class Magnoliopsida; order Asparagales; family Amaryllidaceae; genus Allium; species Allium cepa. The sequence goes on along the minus strand of CM060931.1, from coordinate 745,808,139 downwards.
TCAGATTTAATTACCTATGGCTTATTAATCCCGGTTAATTAATATTAATAAATCATTTGATCAATTATTCTTTAATCATTTACTAATTAACAATTAATAATTAATTAACCTTTAATTTTAATTCATCCACCTTAAGTTATTAAATAATTTATCTTAACTTATTTAATTAATCATTTCATTAATCACCTTCCATTTAATCATATTAATTAGTTATCCTTAAATGAATTATTGTTTGATCACTTGGTTAATCAACTTTAAGTTGTCAATTTATTACTTTTAATTAAGTAATTTACCTCTAACAAATTAATTACCTTACATTAATGATTAATTATCTTTTAATTTATAAGTGATCATCTAAATCAATTATAATTTGTAATTACTAATTTAATTACATTGAGTTATTATACTTTAATCATTTGAATTATCAATCATAAATTATTAATCAATTATCCTTGATTACCTTTATTAAGTAACCATCCTTAAGTAATTAATTATTATTTGCAAACATCAATTAAGGAATTAATTAACTATAATTTTTTACTAATCTCAAATTTATTAATCTTAATTGGATTACCAAAAAGTGATTATCACTTTAAATTAATTAACTTTAAAACATTTAATCCTTAAATCTTTACTCTTTGAAACAAAGTATTTTTATTTTTTTCTTCCTTTAAAATTCATTTAACTTCTTAATTAAACTTGAACTCAATTAGTTTTAAAAAAATTTACTCCAATCTTAATTCCAAAACTAAATCAAAACATTTACTTTTCTTCAAGGATGGATCGGAAAAAATTTCAACTCGATATAATTAAATTTGGATAAAGGCTTGTTTTATCTTAATTTATTATTATTATTTTTTTTAAGTTTTGAACTGGAATTTTTTTTTAACACCCAAGCCAAACTGATTTTTTTCCCGGGCCAAACCCAAGAAACCCCAAACTCAACTTTGAGTTTTTCCAGAAAGTTACCAGAGCTCTTTTCCCCTTTTTTTCTTTTATACTTTTAAACTTGTTCTGGTTAAAACGTTAGAACCAGGTGCACTACAAATCCCACTCAAGTTCGACTTCGAGTCGAATGCCTGCTCCCTCGCGTTTGAACGCGAGTAGTCTTCTCCTTCCACTATTTTTTTTTGTACGGCTGATACCAATGATTCCACGTGCACGTGCACTGGTCGCTGGCGATGCTCCGGCGATCGCGGCCATCACTAACAAGCCATCGGTCATCCCTTCTTCTGATTCGAACACCCAGATAACAAAATTTTGTAACGAATCGAAATTTTGTTAATCAATCGAAACTGAAACAAAGCACACACCACAACTTCCCAGCCGCCGTCAATAGCGATGACCAGAAACCCACCGTACTCCCCCCAGAGTAGCCTCCCACCACTGCGATCGAGCCCGAACATCTATTAACGCCGATATCACTTCGATCCTCAACTCCACAAAACAGCCCACGAAACCCTATTACATCGATTCCTGACCACTACACTCACCAGAAAAATCCACCTATATTTTTCTGATGATCGTCATCACTAGAACTACCATTGATCACAATCTCGAACTTTTCCTTGTCAAAGATCATCTGCAATCGCCGAAAACCCCCAAAACTAAACAACCCAGATTGTCGCACCTAATCCAAATTTAAAATCAAGATTTTCATCTCAAAAATCTTCATTTGTAATGATAAACCAGTTTATGAATTCAATTCAAGAATTTGAATCATTTGATTTTCTGATTTAAATTTATTTTTTTACTGTAAAACTTGTTTTTGAACTATAAACTAAATAGTTCACCTGGAATCTATTTTTTTTTTAAAAAAGAACATACATCGTAAAAATCATCTTCTATTTAATAATCGTAGCTAGATATAGATTTGGAAGAAAGATTTTTTTTTATTTGAAACTTGTAATCTAACAAGTTAATTCAAACACAGAGAAGCATCTTCACTATACAGGCATGTATCCATATTATACACAGCACATCATACAAATGCTTTCCTGCATAAGCAACCATATTTCCACATAATACATCACAACATCTAGTTATGAGCGTAGAATTTAACTGTTTTTTTTATTAGGTTTCCTCACATTGATGATGGGAAGAAACAGAGAAGTGGGTTTAGATTCTCTTATATACCTTATTTACTTTAACAGGTCTGGAACCTGTAAACCCAGAAAGAAACATTCATATAGGTACAATTCAATCTATATATTCAATATGCAGGAAAGTTCACACTATCATTCAACCATATTTCCTATCATACTTCACAAAACATCAAGCTAAAATCAGGGTTAGATGGTTTGCTCACCTGGGTATTTGCAACAGAGAAGATACAGAGGAGAAGCAAGCCTGAATTTTTTTTCTTTAGTTTCTTGACTATCTGAATTAGTTGCTTCAGGATTTTGATTTTGTTTTCTAAGTAATCTGCACTTGCTTTGGATTTGAAACTTTCAGATTTAATTTCCCTTTCGTTTGTTTCCCTGCAACTTATTAATAAAGTTGTTCAAATTCTTTGTTTTATCACTGACTACCACTTCAAATCCAAGTCTAAAAAAAAGAAATTCCACTTGCCTATAGATTTTCCCAGAGAACTTGCATTTATTTCCTGGCCAAACTGCAGCTGTGATTTCATTTATAAATCTGCAGTTTTGAATTGTTTTCTTGTTAAAAACTTGGTTTTGAAAATTACAAATCCATTAAGCTTTAGAGTTAAAACTTATCTGAGATTGATCTTCTTCTCTAGGTTTGTTTATGAACTTGGATTTGGTCACAGGAATGTTGCATGCTTCCAGGTTAGAAAACTTGATCTGGTTGTTGAGATGATTCATTTTCAGGTTGATGAAAATCTGGTTTATAGATTTCGAACTGAAGCTTTGAAAACCAGGCTTTGATTTTGCTTGCTTGACGTTGTTTCAGGCTTCATGAAAATCTTATTACAGTTTACAAACTGAACTTTTGTTTTGTTTTTTTCTTTCAAGTTTCATATTTTTTTCTTCTTTTAGTTAATAAAAAAAACTGAGTATAGCCTGATTTTGAACTGCCTATGATTTTGAAATGTGTAAGGCAAATCTCCTTTTCAGATTTTTGCTAAGATATGGTATGATTCCAACATGGAAAGATGTAAAGTTTCCTTGTTATTTTAAATTTGATTATTTTATTAAGTAATTGTGCCATTTGTATGTATATATACATTGTAAGATCTTAATGCATGTTATAATTATTTGTATATACATATATACAATGTTTTTATGTTTTCTTATGTATTTTAAACTTTACACTTTCAAAATATACATTCATATCAAAGCTTTGTATTAATAAAATCTTAATATGTATATTAGTTTACTTTTAGTGATACACACACACACACACACACACACATATATATATATATATATATATATATATATATATATGTATGCATGTATGTTACTTTAATTTAAACTTTTATTTCTTGTTTTATATACATATATTTTGTTCAATTATTCTCTACTTATATTAATTTAAAGAAAGAAATGAATTTTTAACTAATTATGTTTTTAATAATTAAACATGTATCAATTTATCTTATAAAAATATAAAGGATTGAATTTTCAATTTAAAAGTTCCATTTTTAAAATACATACTTTTTTTATTTATAAGATATTAAATATTAAATTTCAAATTCACAGTTAAATTTTAAAAATCAATGTCCAATAAACAAATATCTTATTTTATTTGAAAAATTCAAATAAATCTACAATTTTATTCCAAAATTTATTTTAATTATCAATTTAAATTCAGTAAAAAATCAGGATCGTTACAGATTCCCCCCTTAAATAAATTTCGTCCTCGAAATTTGCAAGGGAGACAACAAAGGAAAGATAAAAGATAGAGAAATATCTTTCCAAATCAAACTGGATATCAGTTCTGTATTTGGCTTAGCAAATAAGAATATCGACAATACGAGAACAAACTCATACAATATTACACAAGGTATTTGGATCTACCGGTCTACGAATATGCAAGAGCATTGATTAGTTCGAAGGGATAACTAATCGTTCGTAGAATATATCGGATCCCAGAGAATAGATAGATGGACTCAATCTTTTACGATCTCTCAAACACTAGGTATGGATTCCAACTTCAAGTCGAAATATCCCAAAGTATATACCAATTTGTCCCTCTTCGGACTTTGATATACATAAGAAATTACGATTTGGTTTTAACCGATATCGTTTTATTAATACAATTCAAATTTAGCTTCATATTAGTTAACCAATTTACGTAATTTAAAATTCTCAATTTATTTAATATTTTCAATTTCAAATTCATTAGAGTTTAGATCGGAAAGCTGATAAGAAACGGATGAAGATACGAAGCAACGATTTTCTACAACGATTCGTAAGGCCACCATCACACCGAAACTTCTTTCTGGAGCTATCACGAAGCAATCAAAAGAATTCAAAATCGAATCAAAGGAGATTGATGGAGAAAGGTTATTCCGCTATTGCAGGGTATTGACCATTTGTAGGGGTGCTCCCTTGTCCCCTATCTCGTCCTCTTCTCGCACTCATACTTACTATCAGTGTATAGTAAGAGAATTTACTGAGGCATTCGAATGGATATCTAAGGGATATACTCATTCTAGGGTATACTTCACCCTATCTCTAATGAGTTACTTAATGTGTTATACTCCTGAGCTAAAGTTTTACCCTCAGCTCTGATACCAAAATGTCACGATCCTAATTCCAGCGTTCGAGAATCGACATCCGTACTCCACTATACTTGAATGCCGCAGATTCAAACGTTGAAATTCGAGTCGTGCCGGAGCTTATAACACATTAAGTACAACACAGCGGAAGGAAATGAATAGCATATATCAATATACAACATTTGATACAATATCTGATACAATATGATACAACAGATGATACAATGAATATACATCAGAGATACAAGAAATAGCAGCGGAAAGAAACAATAACACTAGCAGCGGAACAGAGTCTCCAATATAGTCTTCAAGTAAGAACTCCAGCATTGGTAATCTCCATCTCCAAAGCACCAATCCAGCAATAGCTCGAACTCCCAATCACAATGCACAAAGCTAAGCAAGTGCAGTTCAGATCCAAAGACTGAACTAGCTCCAGATAATCTACTAAACCTGACTATCTGAAAAACCCAACTCTAGACTGCCCGTGTGGGAAAATAGTGGGCACCCAGAGTTTAGGAAAGGAACAATAAACTCCAGGTCAGTCATGGGACTGGTGTGAGCAAAAAAAAACATTTGGTCTTTTAAAATAAGCAACAAAGAATTTAAAATAAATCTGCAATGCTTTTTAAAAAATGAAACTACCATAAGGCCTCCCGCCACACACACAATGCAAACGCAGAATTGGAGGAGATTTCTCCTTATGATAGTCAAATATGCTTGATACGATAAATTTCTTTGATATTATTACTATAAGTGCAAAGTGGAAAACCTTTCGAAAGTAAAATATAAATCCTAGCCAGCATACGACATTTCGTCGTATGCCTACTATAGCTACCATGTTCAATAGCAGGTTACCGCCACATTCCATGGCAGGTTATACAACTAAAACCGTACAGGGCGCGTATTGTTTTGATTGGATTTCCAACAAATGGTAAGGCTAAGGAACTTCCTACTGTCAATGGGATCGCCTCTGGCGGGACGTCCCGAGAACCTAACGTTACGTTTAGATCTTGCCAACACAAGGCCGGGTTACCTTTGTAACTAGGTAACTACTACACGAGCGTGCCATCCCCCGGTCCTTTAGGACCTTTATCCGAGGTACCTCTAAGCAACAACCACACGGTAAATGAGATTGGAGCAACCACATGAGTAAGTATCTGGGCTCCATGCCATGATACCACCCTTTACCAGAAGGGAATGACACACCCTAAAGGGCGCGACCCTCATAACCTTGCCACATCTTTCCTGTTTCGACCATTTCCGGGGAGTGAGGTCCTGATGCAGTCTCGTCCATAAAGCTACGCTTTATGGAAAAGCCATGCTTTGATCACAAATGATCAAAAATGATCATCAACACACAGCAGCACTTAGCATACCACACTACCAAATTGGGAATATATCACTAATAAATATCAACTACATAACCTCTGAGCTCGTACGTCTCAGAGAAGGCTGTTAAGCTAAGAGAATAAATTCTCCGCCACCAAGCAGAAATGTATTTGATAGAGATCAGTGTAATATCTCAAAGTGTAGTGTCGGACATACAACCATACAAGTGTGTTCCGGGTTCGAACAGAACCAAAGGCACTTCCGAAGAAGCCCTTGCAAATCCGGGTATCCACAATCCCGATCGGACTTCCCATCACATAGGGAGAACTCCATACCGGAGCAACTCAGTGCAGAGTCAATCGACAGGTTATCCTATCGCTCTTGAAGATACCCGGTCTTCAACACCGGTCTTCAAATGCAATCCATAACGACGTATCACTATTCGGAATGGGTTATATGACACAAGGTCCTCTCCCGGCTAAACCGAATAGCGAGCGCGATATTTAAAAACATATGGATATGGGATTTCAGTTAAGTCACAACTTATAAAACCCAAAACCTTCCTTTTAAATGGTTAAACAAATTACCATTTTAAATCTTTAAATAAAAATATTTATTTCACAAAGTTCACCTAGATTCACAAAGATCTATTTATAGATTTCCAAAAACAATTTCCATTTCAACTGGATTAACTCATTTAAATCTTTAAATTAAAGATTTCATTTATAGCTTTCAACCCATTTCCAAAGTTTTATCTATAACTTGGAGAACCATTTTTATTTTAGACTTGAATTCCTTTTAACACCCATTGGAAATTCATTTCTTATGTGAAAGCTCTTATTATTTGAAAACATAAAGTTTTCAGTTTCAGAAAAATCCAATTATATTTACACAAGTTAAAATCTTTGGGTTTAAAATTTTAATTCCCAATAACACTTTTAAAATGATTTAAAAACCCATTTATAAGTTGGATAACCCTTTTTAAACCCTAGTTCCCAAATCATAGAATTCAATTCAAATATTGAATTCCAATTTAAACCCAATTATTTAAATTTCAAAACTCAATCAAGTTATTCAAAATAACTTTATCTTTGAAATTCATTTTCAAAAGCTTCAATTCTAGTTCCAAAACTATTTTGGATTCAAAAAGAATCAATCTTTAAAAGTACCTCAAAATCTGTGACTTAACCCATTTCCACATGCAATCCATGTTTGTGTGTGTATAAGTGTGGTCCAGGGGTTTTACACAGTAAAAGTGCCACATCATTAACCAGCACAGGTTCAAATACAACAATATATTTAATAAGCGGTATAAACTATAACGATTATATTTGATAAGCGGTACCAACCAATTGTATCGCTTATCATTCATTCAGAGATCGCAGGTATATATCATAGATAATAAATTACCGTAAACATTGCTCAAATCAAAACAGAGCATCACAATCAGGGATATCAAACAATTCAATCATCCAATCGAATCCAAACATCCATAAGTAAAATCGGTTAATTGTCTGATTCATTAAAATCAGATTTAATTACCTATGGCTTATTAATCCCGGTTAATTAATATTAATAAATCATTTGATCAATTATTCTTTAATCATTTACTAATTAACAATTAATATTTAATTAACCTTTAATTTTAATTCATCCACCTTAAGTTATTAAATAATTTATCTTAACTTATTTAATTCATCATTTCATTAACCACCTTCCATTTAATCATATTAATTAGTTATCCTTAAATGAATTATTGTTTGATCACTTGGTTAATCAACTTTAAGTTATCAATTTATTACTTTTAATTAAGTAATTTACCTCTAACAAATTAATTACCTTACATTAATGATTAATTATCTTTTAATTTATAAGTGATCATCTAAATCAATTATAATTTGTAATTACTAATTTAATTACATTGAGTTATTATACTTTAATCATTTGAATTATCAATCATAAATTATTAATCAATTATCCTTGATTACTTTTATTAAGTAACCATCCTTAAGTAATTAATTATTATTTGCAAACATCAATTAAGGAATTAATTAACTATAATTTTTTACTAATCTCAAATTTATTAATCTTAATTGGATTTCCAAAAAGTGATTATCACTTTAAATTAATTAACTTTAAAACATTTAATCCTTAAATCTTTACTCTTTGAAACAAAGTATTTTTATTTTTTTCTTCCTTTAAAATTCATTTAACTTCTTAATTAAACTTGAACTCAATTAGTTTTACAATAATTTACACCAATCTTAATTCCAAAACTAAATCAAAACATTTACTTTTCTTCAAGGATGGATCGGAAAAAGTTTCAACTCGATATAATTAAATTTGGATAAAGGCTTGTTTTATCTTAATTTTTTTTTTTTTTTTTTAAGTTTTGAACTGGATTTTTTTTTAACACCCGAGCCAAACTGATTTTTTTCCCGGGCCAAACCCAAGAAACCCCAAACTCAACTTCGAGTTTTTCCAAAAAGTTACCCGAGCTCTTTTCCTTTTTTTTTCTTTTATACTTTTAAACTTGTTCTGGTTAAAATATTAGAACCTGGTGCACTACAAATCCCACTCGAGTTCGACTTCGAGTCGAATGCCTGCTCCCTCGCGCTTGAACGCGAGTAGTCTTCTCCTTCCACTATTTTTTTTTGTACAGCTGATACCAATGATTCCACGTGCACGTGCACTGGTCGCTGGCGATGCTCTGGCGATCGCGACCATCACTAACAAGCCATCGGTCATCCCTTCTTCTGATTCGAACACCCAGATAACAAAATTTTGTAACGAATCGAAATTTTGTTAATCAATCGAAACTGAAACAAAGCACACACCACAACTTCCCAGCCGCCGTCAATAGCGGTGACCAGAAACCCACTGTACTCCCCCCAGAGTAGCCTCCCACCACTGCGATCGAGCCCGAACATCTATTAACGCCGAGATCACTTCGATCTTCAACTCCACAAAACAGCCCATGAAACCCTATTACATCGATTCCTGACCACTACACTCACCAGAAAAATCCACCTATATTTTTCGGATGATCGTCATCACTAGAACTACCATTGATCACAATCTCGAACTTTTCCTTGTCAAAGATCATCGGCAATCGCCGAAAACCCCCAAAACTAAACGACCCAGATTGTCGCACCTAATCCAAATTTAAAATCAAGATTTTCATCTCAAAAATCTTCATTTGTAATGATAAACCAGTTTATGAATTCAATTCAAGAATTTGAATCATTTGATTTTCTGATTTAAATTTATTTTTTTACTGTAAAACTTGTTTTTGAACTATAAACTAAATAGTTCACCTGGAATCTATTTTTTTTTTAAAAAAGAACATACATCGTAAAAATCATCTTCTATTTAATAATCGTAGCTAGATATAGATTTGGAAGAAAGATTTTTTTTTTTATTTGAAACTTGTAATCTAACAAGTTAATTCAAACACAGAGAAGCATCTTCACTATACAGGCATGCATCCATATTATACACAGCACATCATACAAATGCATTCCTGCATAAGCAACCATATTTCCACATAATACATCACAACTTCTAGTTATGAGCGTAGAATTTATTTGTTTGTTTTTTTATTAGGTTTACTCACATTGATGATGGGAAGAAACAGAGAAGTGGGTTTAGATTCTCTTATATACCTTATTTACTTTAACAGGTCTGGAACCTGTAAACCCAGAAAGAAACATTCATATAGGTACAATTCAATCTATATATTCAAATATGCAGGCAAGTTCACACTATAATTCAACCATATTTCCTATACTTCACAAAACATCAAGCTAAAATCAGGGTTAGATGGTTTTCTCACCTGGGTATTTGCAACAGAGAAGATACAGAGGAGAAGCAAGCCTGAATTTTTTTTCTTTAGTTTCTTGACTATCTGAATTAGTTGCTTCAGGATTTTGATTTTGTTTTCTAAGTAATCTGCACTTGCTTTGGATTTGAAACTTTCAGATTTAATTTCCCTTTAGTTTGTTTCCCTGCAACTTTTTAATAAAGTTGTTCAAATTCTTTGTTTTATCACTGACTACCACTTCAAATCCAAGTCTAAAAAAAAGAAATTCCACTTGCCTATAGATTTTCCCAAAGAACTTGCATTTATTTCCTGGCCAAACTGCAGCTGTGATTTCATTTATAAATCTGCAGTTTTGAATTGTTTTCTTGTTAAAAACTTGGTTTTGAAAATTACAAATCCATTAAGCTTTAGAGTTAAAACTTATCTGAGATTGATCTTCATCTCTAGGTTTGTTTTTGAACTTGGATTTGGTCACAGGAATGTTGCATGCTTCCAGGTTAGAAAACTTGATCTGGTTGTTGAGATGATTCATTTTCAGGTTGATGAAAATCTGGTTTATAGATTTCGAACTGAAGCTTTGAAAACCAGGCTTTGATTTTGCTTGCTTGACGTTGTTTCAGGCTTCATGAAAATCTTATTACAGTTTACAAACTGAACTTTGTTTTTTTTTTTTCTTCAAGTTTCATATTTTTTTCTTCTTTTAGTTAATAAAAAAAACTGAGTATAGCCTGATTTTGAACTGCCTATGATTTTGAAATGTGTGAGGCAAATCTCCTTTTCAGATTTTTGCTAAGATATGGTATGATTCCAACATGGAAAGATGTAAAGTTTCCTTGTTATTTTAAATTTTATTATTTTATTAAATAATTGTGCCATTTGTATGTATATATACAATGTAAGATTTTAATGCATGTTATAATTATTTGTATATACATATATACAATGTTTTTATGTTTCCTTATGTATTTTAAACTTTACACTTTCAAAATATACATTCATATCAAAGCTTTGTATTAATAAAATCTTAATATGTATATTAGTTTACTTTTAGTGATATATATATATACATATATATATATATATATATATGTATGTTATTTTATTTTAAACTTTTATTTCTTGTTTTATATACATATATTTTGTTCAATTGTTCTCTACTTATATTAATTTAAAGAAAGAAATGAATTTTTAACTAATTATGTTTTTAATAATTAAACATGTATCAATTTATCTTATAAAAATATAAAGGATTGAATTTTCAATATAAAAGTTCCATTTTTAAAATACATACTTTTTTTATTCATAAGATATTAAATATTAAATTTCAAATTCACAGTTAAATTTTAAAAATCAATGTCCAATAAACAAATATCTTATTTTATTTGAAAAATTCAAATAAATCTACAATTTTATTCCAAAATTTATTCTAATTATCAATTTAAATTCAGTAAAAAATCAGGATCGTTACAATTAATCAATGTAAGTGATTTTAGGTTGATTAATTTGTGTAAGAGTTAATTACTTATTGTAATTAAAGAATAATTAATCGAAAATGATTAATTAAGTTGGGTAATTAAGGATGATTAATTAATTGGTTTGTAATTAAATAATGATTAAGTAAAGGTAATCTAAGTGATTAAAAGAATAGTAATTAATTTAATTAGAGATAAATCAAATTAAATTAATTTTTGGAAATGATCCATCTTACTTATGAATGATTAAATGATGATTTAATGCCTTGAATTTATTTATTTTCTTTGATATGAAATGTTTTGTGATATGATATGTTGGACGGACAATGATAATGTATCGGTGATGAATTGCTATGTATGAAGTGACATCCTGTATTAGAAGTTGAATTGTAATTCACTTGAATAACTTGGGTTAAGATGACATTGGATTCGAAGAGACCGAAGTCGGGTATTAGTTAATACCCAAAATCACTTCGATTCTTTATAGATTGATGTGTGAAATCAATAGGCTGGTATGGAATGATTTAAATAAATTGGACCATTTAATCTAAGTTTTGGTACTTAGAAATTGATGTGTGTGATAAGTGATGTCTATAAAAAATTATGAATTTGTAAATTGATACGAGTTACCCTGGTTTCCTTTTAAATTTGAGTTTAATATTTCAAATTGTATGGGTTTACTCACACTGGTTTCCAGCCTGACCCGGGTGTTACTTTGACGTAATGCTCGGGTCAGACCCGAGTATTACAGATTTTTAGGTAATGTCGTTCTGGAGCTCAGGAGGCGAGCTAGAGGGCAGGAACGTATGGAGTGTTTCCCCGCTGTGATATATTATTGTATGACTAGGACATGGTGTTTTAAAATGTCCAGTGATTGGTAATGGTTGTAACTCTGATGTATAAAAATATAAGTGTACAAATACAGTTTTCGTTTGTATAACTGTTATATTTGTTATCATATTTTACCCGCTGCGAATGTTAGATGATGGTGTTTTCTTATCTTCTTTTCTTCTTTCTCTTTCTCCTTTCCCCTAACTATCTAGAATTTTCAGGATCGAAAATTCCGGGTCGTTACATTTGGTATCAGAGCAGAAGGTTAAACGAGAACATTTGCTCTGGTGGTGGGTTTACTCATTAAAGATAGGGTTAATGGTACCCTAGAATGAGTTGAGTGTGTGTGTGTGTGTGTGTGTCTATATATATATATATATATATATATATATGTATGTATGTATGTATGTATGTGTGTATGTATGTATCTATATGAGAGCATACTTGTTATTTTCTTATATAAAAATTTTAAATGATTTTGTATAAGAATATATTTTGATATATAAGGCAATATTTCTTTATAATAAATATTAAGGTAATTGGTTGTTAAATTATTGGAATTAAATTAAGTGCTAATAGAAATACAACCAAATTGAAATTGAATAAAGATGAGTTTGCAATGGATTCAAAATAAAATTAAAATCTTGAATGTGGTATGGAATTTCAGAATGAGATAATAATGAATTGGTTTCCAGATATGATAATCTTGGTTATTATCCTAAAATGATGAAATAATGATTAAGCAAAAATAATGTTTTAAGGAAGTAACCATTTGATGAGAATAACTTGTAAATTAGAAAGGATGTAAATTAAAGTGGGTTTCAAATTGTGAAGTTCTGAATTCTAAATTTAAGCATTTGAAATTGTTTCAAAATGTTAAAGGAAATAATATTATTCAAACTATTATTAATATAATCTTATTTTAGAATAAGAAGTTGTTTGTAAACTTTAAAAGAATTTTTTTGAATTAAAACCAAGGGTGGTTTAAATTTTAAATTTTGGCTTGGTGGGCCAAGAAGTAAATACGTATATATGTGTGGATATACATAATATCAAAGATGGTTTGAAATAAACTCTAAATATTAAGTTTTAAATATGGAATGAGATGTGATACCCAAAGTGATAAGTTTTCAAACTTACAAGTTGGAAGATTATTAATTTGAAGTTTAAAATTAGAAATGGTAATTCAAATTGGGTAAGGTTGGCTGGATTAAGTAAATTGAATTTAACTTTGGGAAAGTTAAATAATTTAACAAGCAACCTAAATTGGAAATTTCAAGATGAAATTGAAATTTAACTTGGGAAGTTAAATGGTCAATTTGAATTGGGAGTTTGTGTGATCTTAAAATGGGTTTGAGATCTAGAAATTGGAAATGGATGGATGTTTTAAGATAATTGGATAATATTACCCTATTGTTATTAATAATCTTTAAACTGAAATTGGATTTATTTAAATGAATGAAGAAATAGGGTGTGATAATATATCCATTATTATGATAAAATGGAACCATTTTGAACTTAAGATTTAGTTGTTTAAAAGGGATTTGAATTATTATTTGAACTTTCAAATAAGTTAAAAATGGAATTTGAATTCTGAATTAAATGGTCTAAAGATATAAGTTGATTTGATTTAAAGTATTAAATCAACATTAAAAAAATTAACTAGAATTTATATAATTCGGGATGGTTTAAATTCGGAATTTGAATTGAATTAGTTTAAATTGAATTTTATTTAAATCAATTGGAATTGTGAATGAAGATGGATAAGTTAAAAAGTCAAATAGAAAATTTGAATTGGATAATTTGAAAAGAAATTAAAGTTGAATGAGTTCAAATTCAAATAGGAAGTTGATTTGAATTTGGGATGAGAATGGAAGTTAACTTAATTTGAATTAAAATTGAAAGTTAATTGGAAACTGGCAATTGATTGGAATTGGGATCAATTCAAATTGGAATTGAATAAATTTAAATGGAAGTGGAAATTTAAATTGAATTGATGGGATTGGAGATTGGGAATCAAACAGTTTGGCTCTGGACTACTTTCAAAATAAATCTATTTTTCCAAACAATTTATTATACAACTTTTCTTTTTAAACCTAAAACTATATAATACTTGTTTTAAAATTATTTTTGGAATTAATTGACAATTTTTCAAATGTTTTATAAACTAATTACAATTTTTCAAGCTATTTTCTAAATTTAAACTGGACAGAGTTCAAACTGATTTGATTAAATATCCATTTGAGATAAGAATTGAGGTGGTAATCCAAATGAGGATTTGATAAATTGTGAGTAAGTGAATGAAAATAAAAGGAAATGTGAATAGAAAGAGAAATTTATTTAGTTGATAATCAATGAAGATAAATATGTATGATGTACGTATATTATTCTATTCGCATAGTGATTTGATCCAGATTCGAGCACAGAATTTAGAAATAATTATATCGATCCGAGTTGGGATTTTCCACTCGATTTTAGACGGCAAACCTGGATATGAATTGTTGGTTGATTCTGGATGTTCTCTATCATAGTTATGGCTATGCAAGGACAATGACGGTTTCTGATCAAGAAACCAGATCTGAGTCCGCATAGGAAGTAGGGTGGACGATACTAGTTTGGAAGTGAAATTGTGTGATCGAGTGAGCGATCAGATTGGTATAGCATACAGATGATATGTGTGCATCGTACGGGTTTGAATGAAATTGTTACTTGGAATTTGTGGAAAATAATTGTGAAATGGTTTTTGAAATGAGAGGTATATTTTGTGTAATATATGATGAAGTAAAATGGAAATTGGATATTTCTATAATAGAAATTTACTTTATGGAAGTAAGTGATATGATAAGTGTTTTTGTATAGAGTAATCAAATTTGAATATTTGATTTGGCATAAACAAAGTTATATATCTTTGTTATATAAGATAAATCTCCCCTTGTTGAATCTATTGACGAAAGGAAAAGATTTTTGGAAGTATTTGAAGTGTTAAAAGGGTTTTATACAAGTTTGAAATGATCCTAAGATTTTTCAAGGTTATATATATCTATATATATAAAGGATCTTGTGAGAATGATTAGAAAAAGGTGTTGAGTCACAAGTTTTATGAAGTTTTTTGATCTATGACAAAGAAATAAAGGCGATCGACAAAACAAGGTCATTAGAGCTATATATGGTACTCTAGATTATAGGTTGATTATTTGTTGTTGTAATAGTAATAAATTTGTTAAAATCTATCCTCAAATAATCATGCATATCAAGGAAATCAATATATATACAAATAAATTATAGTTGCATATAGTTGCACAATTCATTGTGCAATTTTACAGGGACCGGTCGACCGGTCATTATAGGTGCGGTCGACCGTTCCTGTGTAAATTGCACAGTGAACGTGCACACATGCACATAACGTATATATATTTTGAATTCCTGTCTACTGGTCACTTTTTAGCCTGTCGACCGTTTTTGAACAGAAAGCAATTTTTTCAAAAGACACTTCTCTTCTCCAAAGGTTGCATCTCTTAATCTTTCACCAAAGATCATATCTCTTAATGGCAAAGAGTTACAACCATTCTTGTCTATATAAACTAATCCAATTCGTTGATTAAGCATAACGATTTCATATATTCTTTTAATCTAATCTCTGATCTCAATTCTGTATTATAAAAGCTCTAAATTATTTATTGAATCTTTGAAACTATTTCATATCCTTTGATTCAATAATATACTTTCCTTAATCTTTTCAAAACATCATATCGCATACTTTGAGGATAAGATTATAGGAAGGGTGTACTGCTAGTGACAAATCCGTGTTTTCAAGAACACAAGTTGTCAACAACAATTGTATTTGTTCTTTTGTTGAAGTCCTCTGTGTTGTAAGAGGCAAGTGTTGAAGTCCTCAGTATATTAGAGGCGTGAAATCCCGTTCGGTTGTTCGGGTGTTGTAAACCTGTTCCTCCGGGTGAAGCGAGGTAGTTAATAGTGAAAATCCAGATAGAAGTCTGGGACTGGACGTAGGACGGTGCTCCGAACCAGTATAAAAATCTCTGGTGTGATTTTTCTATTTTCTATTTACAATGCTATTATCATCTATTTCCGCATTTGTATTGTAATCCATATTACACGATCCGTGTATACTATATTAGCACATATAATTGTATACACACCGCACTTTCATTTGGTATCAGAGCACGGTCATCATATAACCGTAACACAGTTATTTGATATATTCTTGTAATATGGAAAATAACGCAAGTACTAGCACTCAAAACACCACTTACACAGAAGGGAAATCGACACAAAGACCTCCATTTTTCAATGGTCTTAACTATAGTTATTGGGCAACACGTATGTCATTCTTTATGCAATCAAGTAGCTATGATGCTTGGAATGCTACTCAAAGAGAAATAGTGAATCCAACAACTGATTATTCAGAATGGACTGTGGCTGAGAAAACGGCAGCAGCCGTAAATGCAAGAGCAATAAATATGTTGTTCTGTGCATTAGACCAAAATGAATATAACCGTGTTAGTATCTGCACTACTGCATATCAAATTTGGCAAACGCTAAAAATCACTCATGAAGGTACTAACAAGGTTAAACAAGCCAAAATAGCCATGCTGAAAAGTCAATTTCAAAATTTCAAAATGAAACCAAATGAAACAATCAATGACATGTATTCACGGTTTCAAACTATTCACCATGCACTTATTGGGTTAGGACAAAAGTATTCTGATTTTGATGTTGTTTCAACGGTCCTACATTCTCTGACTAATGAATGGGAAGGAAAAGTATTAGCAATTGAAGAAGCTAATGACCTTTCCGTCATGAAGCCAGATGAATTGATAGGAAATTTAATGTCCTATGAAGCAAATTTGCAGGCTAGAAAAGAACAGAAAGAAGAAAAGAAAAATGTAGCATTTCATGTTGAGAAAGATGAAAATGAATCAGATTCTGAAGATGAAGATTTGGCGTTCATTGCTAAAGGTTTCAAAAAATTCCTAAAATATCGAAAAGCCAGTCGCTACAATAAAAGGAAACCTGGATCAAATAAACCATCTTCATCTGCTATAGAATGTTTCAACTGCCATAAAAAGGGACACATGCAGAAGGATTGTCCAGAACAAAAGAAAAAGTCAGAAAATGACAAATTCAAATATAAGAAGGACAAATCAAAGAAACGAGCCTTCTCAGTAACATGGGATGATTCAGAGTCATCTTCATCAGAAAGTGAAAGTGATTCGGAGAATGAACAAGCTAATGTTTGTTTTATGGCAACAGAAGATGAGGTACAAATTCCTACATTTGATGAATTACTTGATATTAATGCTGAATTGATAGTCAAATATAAAGACATAAAACGTCAATTAAAAGTAGTCAAAACAGATTTAAGTAGAGCAGAGTTTGAACGAGATATGTTAAAAGATGAGAAGAAAATATTAGAAGAAGAACTTGAAAATATTCAAGAATCATCATCTAATGTTGACTCTCAAATATCTCTTTTGAGTCAAGAAATAGAAGCTCAAAAAGAGAAAAATAATGCTCTCACTACTGAAAATCATGAACTTAAAGCAAAAGTCAAAATTCTAGACCTAGAAAAAGCTAGTTTACAAACAAAGTTTGATGACATTACTCAAAATGTTTCTAACTTTAACAAAGGTCGAGAAAATTTGACTAAAATCATTGAAAGTTCACAATCTATTTCAGATAAACAAGGTTTGGGATATAACAAACATGAAACTAAGAAACATCTTAGAAATAAAAGGAAGAAGAAAGTACAAAAAACTGAAGCTAAGAAAAATCTTAGTTTATTATATTTCAAACCAAAACCAGTTGTGAAATTTCAAAAGAGAAATGTCAAGACTATCAAAATATGGGTTCCTAAAACAAATAATAATTTGATTAGGAACAAATACATTCAGCAATTCATGAATAATGTACATTTTAATAACAATTATATATATAAAGGGGATACCGGACCCAAATGGGTTTGGACTCCTAAGACCTAACTCTTAGGACCCTATAAAAAGTGGGTACCATGAACTTAATTCTATTTTTTGCAGGTCCCACTGAAGAAAAGAGGGAAGTGGATATTGGACAGTGGTTGCTCAAAGCATATGACGGGAGACAAGAGCTTATTAACAAATATTAAATACTCAGATGGTGGCTCAGTCACTTTTGGAGACAATTCAAAAGGTTATATCATCGTCAAAGGCGATGTGAGCAATTGCGGTACATCTAACTTACCTCTTATTACTAATGTCATGCTAGTTAGAAATTTAAAATACAATTTACTTAGTATTAGTCAGTTATGTGACAAGGGTTTTATAATTTCCTTTTCAAATAATAAGTGTAGTATTTTAGATAAAGACCATAATTTGGTTTTTGAAGGTTATAGAGACAGAAATATATATATTCTAAATATGAATATTAATCATAATTCAGATATGTGTCTTGTGGCTAATGACAATGATCCATGGCTATGGCACAAACGTTTCTGTCATATAAACTTCAGAACTATTGACAAGCTAGCCAAAAACAATCTAGTTAGAGGACTACCCAAAATGAGTTTTAAAGTTAACAACATTTGTGATGCATGTCAATTAGGAAAATTGACCAAATCATCGTTTAAATCCAAGAAAGTCATATCAACATTACAACCACTTGAGTTACTGCACATGGATTTATTTGGACCTACTAGAGTTCAATCAATAAATCACAGTCAATATGTGCTTGTAATTGTTGATGATTTCTCTCGTTATACATGGACAATTTTCTTAAAAAATAAAAGTGATACTTTCGATCATTTCAAATCTTTCGTCAAAAGAATTCAAAAATCAAAAGGGATTAAAGTTAAAAATATAAGAAGTGATCATGGCGGAGAGTTTGAAAATAATGAATTTGAACATTTTTGTACAAAGAAAGGTATATATCATAATTTTTCGTTTCCCAGAACTCCACAACAGAACGGAGTAGTAGAACGAAAGAACCGAACTTTACAAGAATGTGCAAGAACATTATTGAATGGAACCACCTTACCAAAACATTTCTGGGCAGAAGCTGTCGCAACTGCCTGTTATGTTTTAAATCGTGTGTCCATAAGACCTCTTACCAAGAATACTCCTTATGAATTGTTTAACAAAAGAAAGCCCAAAATCTCATACTTCAAAGTTTTTGGTTCCAAGTGCTTTATTTTAAATACGAAAGACCATCTTGGAAAATTCGATCCAAAAGCCGATGAAGGAATATTTGTCGGTTATTCGGAACGAAGTAAGGCCTATCGGATATTTAATAAACGAACCAAAACTATTGAAGAATCACTTCATGTCTCTTTTGATGAAATCTATCAGCATCCTCACACAATATCAGATGATGACGAATCAATAGTCATTGATAATCCAATCATCTCAAATACTGATTCTGACTCAGAAGTAATTATTGAGAATACTCCTCAAATATGTGAATTACAATCACCACCAAGAATATTAAGAGACCATCCGGCCCAAAATATAATAGGTGAAATAACATCACATGTCAGAACAAGGAGTCAACTCAATCAAATGGGTCATGTCGCTTTTCTCTCAAATATCGAACCTAAGAATCCAAAAGAAGCTGCTACAGATGATTACTGGATCATTGCCATGCAGGAAGAACTAAATCAGTTTGAGCGCAATAACGTTTGGGAACTTGTTCCGAGACCAACTGATCAGTCAGTAATTGGTACTAAATGGGTCTATAAAAATAAGGCTGACGAACAAGGAAATATCATCAAAAATAAAGCAAGATTAGTAGCACAAGGATACAATCAGGAAGAAGGTATCGATTATGAAGAAACTTTTGCACCAGTCGCTCGACTAGAAGCTATTAGAATTCTATTATCTTTTGCTTGTCATCATAATTTCAAACTTTATCAGATGGATGTCAAAAGTGCTTTTCTCAATGGATTTATCAAAGAGAATGTCTATGTCGAACAACCTCCTTTGTTCGTACATGAAAAATATCCTAACCATGTGTTCAAACTTAAGAAAGCTCTGTATGGTTTAAAACAAGCACCTCGTGCTTGGTATGAACGATTACGTAGCTATCTTATTAATTCAGGATTTGAAATAGGCAAAGTCGATCAAACTTTGTTTATTAAACATTCTCGAAAAGATATTCTGGTTATCCAAATATATGTAGACGATATCATCTTTGGTTCAACAAACGATAAACTCTGCAAGGAATTTGCGAGTATTATGACCAAAGAATTCGAAATGTCTCATATGGGAGGACTATCTTATTTTCTTGGACTTCAAATCAAACAACTTTCAAACGGTATTTTTATCAATCAAGAAAAATACTGTGAAAATCTTATCAAACGCTTCGGATTACAAAATACATCTGGTAAACCAACTCCTATGAGTACAACTACACATCTTGAAAAAGATGAAAGTGGTAAGAATGTTGACCAGAAATTATATCGAAGCATGATTGGTTCTCTTCTTTATCTTACAGCTAGTCGTCCAGATATATTAATGAGTGTTTGTTTATGTGCTCGTTTTCAAGCCGATCCAAAGGAATCACATTTACGAGCAGTGAAACGTATAATTCGTTATCTTAATAATACCAAAGATTTTGGTCTTTTCTATCCAAAAGAATGTCCATTTGAATTAGTATCATATAGTGATGCTGATTTCGGTGGCTCACGAACAAATAGAAAAAGTACAAGTGGTACATGCCATTTTATTGGAAAATCACTTGTCTCTTGGTTTAGTAAGAAACAGAATTGTGTTTCACTATCAACATGTGAAGCTGAATATATATCAGCGGCTCTCGCTTGTACTCAAGTACTATATATGCAACAAACACTTCAAGATTTTGATATTCATTTATCAAATTCTATTATATACTGTGATAACACAAGTGCTATAAATCTTTCTAAAAATCCAGTGAATCACTCTCGAACTAAACACATTGATATCCGTCATCATTTTCTTCGAGATAATATTGAAAAAAGAAATATATGTCTTGAATATGTCCATACTGACAATCAATTAGCGGACATTTTTACTAAGCCGCTGCTCGAATCTAATTTTATTAGATTACGAAGAGAGCTTGGTTTAATTTCAAGAAAAAATCTTGACTAAGCAATTACTAATGAACACCTTCTCTTTTGGTTATTCTCTTTAATTATAATTTTTTGTTTAAACTAAACTAATGTCTTTTCTCCTAGTAACCGTATCTTTTACTTAACCTATTTTTTTATATTAAATATTAGCCATTTAATGGTTAAATTCTATTTACTCATTTTATAAATTCAGTTTTAAAAACAAAGCTATTTTTAGATTTACAATAAAATTTCTGCTTATATTTTCGTGGTTAAAAGTTATCATTAACTCACATCCATAAGATTATATATAAGAAACTTATATATAAGCTTGCAAAAATTTTTTATTTTGTTCATCTTTACTTCTTATCTAACCATAATATTATATTCAACTTACACTATGGCTCATATTTGTGACAAATGTGCGCAAGAATCTCACATTTCTATTACAAGCTCTGAGTCGGACGAATATTATTCTCCTACTACTCCAAAACAAAAATCAAGCTGTCATCATCAATGCTCTTATATGTCTGATAAAACTCCAAATTCAAAACGAGTTAAAAGGACACTATTCTATTCTCCTCGAACCAAAGCTCAAATTGATGAGATACACCACTACCAAAAACATCAGATAGACCTTTAGAGACAACTCCATTACGGGCAAAGTCAACTTTATCACGAGCAACAACGGACATCGGCACGATTGTCTGTTTTAGAAAAGTTGGAAACATTTTTCTGCGGTTCCAACAAACATGACGTGCATGAACCAATGCCGTCTAGGCCATCAACATCTAAAAGTCCTAACTCATGGGATCGGAACTATGAAAAGAATGAAGGAGCTCAGAAACAATGGAGTCCATGGTCGAATCATATTGAAGGAAACAACGATAATTCTAATGACGAACTTTCTCATTAGATTTATATATAGTTGTTATATATTTATCTATCTCTTGTGTAATGATGGTTATATTTTGTATTATGTATAAAATATAATATATATATATATATAGGTTGATATATAATAAAAAACTTGAAAAAGAATCCTATATGCACAACAGACCAGGACCGGTCGACCGCCCATATTATTGTCGGTCGACCGTTTGCTCTCTGGTTGAAAACGGTCGACCGGCCAAAAGTTGTAGGTCGACCGGTTACGCATTTTTCAGTTTTTTTTATATATAACCCTATACGTTACTTTACCCTCTACCCTCATTCACTCTCTACTCAAACTATTCTCTTACCCCAAATCACAAACCCTAGTTCCCATTCTTCAATTCCCAAATCACAAATCCTCCAACAATGGCTCCTCCTCAAAAGAAATCAAAGAAAGGAGCAACCTCTGAAACTTCATCTCTTACCATCTCCGTCAAAAAATGGCTTCAAACTCCAATTGCTGTAACACGATGGAATCAAATGACAAATTACAAGTTTCATCCAGGATCTTTCATCAAATTTGATGATTTCACGGCTTACGGAGTTCGGAGGTTAGCCGATAATGCCAACATTACTCCATTGATAGATTTTTCGGCAAATAGTGTGGAGATAAATCATTTAATGATTAAATTATTTTACGTCAACATGAATCTTGATGAATATCAACCTGATAATCCAAACGGCGTCATCTGGTCTATGGTCTGTGGAAAACAAATTTTTCTTACTCATGCTAGAATTGCCTCTATACTTGGTATACCAAATCGAGGCGAAGAATTTTCATCTACCTTCTGCGAAGTTTTCACTCGAAATAGTACAAGTCATCAGTTTATAGAAGACAATAGTGATGGCACCAAGTCTATTGGACTTCGACCGACAGCAAGGTTACTTCATCGAGTCTTGATGCATTCTCTTTTTCCTAGACTTGGAAATTATGATGCAGTGTACAAAGAAAACTTCAAGGCACTCTATGCTATCTATGGTGAAATCCAAATCAATTGGGTTCGCATGCTTTTTGATGAAATTCTCAAGGTAAATAATTCAACCCGGCCTCATTTCTTCTATAATGAATATATCATGAGACTTTTGTTAGCTTGTGGGGTTAATCCTCCTGATTCTGCAACTTCAACACCAAAATGCATTGATTCCATAACCATCAAAAGAATGAAGCTTCCTCCACCTTATCTTGAGATTATGCCTTTTGAAGAATGGCAACAATGAGGACCGAGAAAACAAAGAGCAACTTCCTCTCGACCTCGTCCCGATGAGGTGAAACTTTTAAGATCAAAGTCATCAACAAAAGAATCTCTTGAAACCATTGCGCGTAATCAATTTCTGCTTGAATCTCGTCTCAAGCGTATGGACTCTAAAATTGATAAGCTCTTCAATAAGGTCAAGTCGTTCTTCGGTATGCTATGGGAAGCTATATCATGTTCCTCATCCACCTCTGTTCAAGCACAAGATCCAGGAAAACGTCCTGCTGCTCCAGTTTTCACATGGACATCATCTGACGAGGGCGAATCGTCTAGAGGGAACAATGATGAGGAGGAAGAAGAAGAAGAAGATGATGATGATGACAACGATGATGAAGAGGAGATTCGATCTGCTTCATCCTAGATTCTATTATGTTTTAGCTCTTTAAAAAACATTCATCGACACTTGTACTAAATAGTGTCGTTATTTATGTTTTTCAATTGACATTATGTTCTGTAGTAAACTCTGTTATGTTTTTGATGTGTTAATGATTTATTTTTTATGCATATCATATTCATTCTATGCATATCATATTCTAGAATCTGTTACTCCTTTTTGTCGATGACAAAGGGGGAGAAAGGGGCTAACAATTGTTTGCAGGATAAGAATTCAAAGGAAGAGATGACATACTCAGGGGGAGATTCAGATTTGCAGATATATATATTGTCATCAATCAAAAAGGGGGAGAATGTTGAGTCACAAGTTTTATGAAGTTTTTTTATCTATGACAAAGAAATAAAGGCGATCGACAAAACAAGATCATTAAAGCTATATATGGTACTCTAGATTATAGGTTGATTATTTGTTGTTGTAATAGTAATAAATTTGTTAAAATCTATCCTCAAATAATCATGCATATCAAGGAAATCAATATATATACAAATAAATCATAGTTGCATATAGTTGCACAATTCATTGTGCAATTTTACAGGGACCGGTCGACCGGTCATTATAGGTGCGGTCGACCGTTCCTGTGTAAATTGCACAGTGAACGTGCACACATGCACATAACGTATATATATTTTGAATTCCTGTCTACTGGTCACTTTTTAGCCTGTCGACCGTTTTTGAACAGAAAGTAATTTTTTCAAAAGACACTTCTCTTCTCCAAAGGTTGCATCTCTTAATCTTTCACCAAAGATCATATCTCTTAATGGCAAAGAGTTACAACCATTCTTGTCTATATAAACTAATCCAATTCGTTGATTAAGCATAACGATTTCATATATTCTTTTAATCTAATCTCTGATCTCAATTCTGTATTATAAAAGCTCTAAATTATTTATTGAATCTTTGAAACTATTTCATATCCTTTGATTCAATAATATACTTTCCTTAATCTTTTCAAAACATCATATCGCATACTTTGAGGATAAGATTATAGGAAGGGTGTACTGCTAGTGACAAATCCGTGTTTTCAAGAACACAAGTTGTCAACAACAATTGTATTTGTTCTTTTGTTGAAGTCCTCTGTGTTGTAAGAGGCAAGTGTTGAAGTCCTCAGTATATTAGAGGCGTGAAATCCCGTTCGGTTGTTCGGGTGTTGTAAACCTGTTCCTCCGGGTGAAGCGAGGTAGTTAATAGTGAAAATCCAGATAGAAGTCTGGGACTGGACGTAGGACGGTGCTCCGAACCAGTATAAAAATCTCTGGTGTGATTTTTCTATTTTCTATTTACAATGCTATTATCATCTATTTCCGCATTTGTATTGTAATACATATTACACGATCCGTGTATACTATATTAGCACATATAATTGTATACACACCGCACTTTCAAAAGGTTTAGGAAATCTTTGGATTTGGAAAGGCTTTTGATTTTTGGGTAAAATCAATATTGGAATTTGGAAAAGCCTAATTTGAGAATTATTGATTTTGGGATAATCGATTTTGAGGAAGGAGATTTATTTGAGATTCATACTACGTGTATGATTTGGAAGATACTATATGTGTATAGTATAAAGTGTTTTGAAAATGGCTCTGGAGAAAAAGGCGCTCCTTTGGGATGAACTTCTCAGGAGTACCATAGGTTGGTACTGCCTTGAACCTCTATAGGGGAGGTTCCAAAGTTGATCCTGTGAGGAATCTAGACAAACTAGTTCCTGAGGATTATTGGGTAGCGAAAGTCGAGGGCGCTGATGCCTACAGAGGCATTTGGGTTATGCTGTGACGACAGTGTAACTCGATGTCGCTGCGATCTACTGTGTGGACCATAGCGGAAATCGTGTGGAGGTGAGTGTCAACAGTCTACGCTTGATTTTGCCGGAAAGGCAACGTAATATCAGTAGGCTGCGATCTATGGTCAAGTGGAGTAGAGAAGTTTCATTCTTTTGGCAGCGAAATTCTAAGGCGCTGAGGCCTACAGTTATATTGGTTTTTGCTGTGATAGCAACGTAACCCAGTTGTAGCTGCGACCTGTAGCGGGTTCCATGATGTAATCGAGGGGCGCGGAGGCCTACAGTTATCTATGGATTTTGTCGAGATGGCTACGTAACCATCGGATTAACTACGACCATGGATGGGGGTAATGATTTCCAGAGCATTCTTACCAAAGATATTTCCTCTATTTTCGAAAATGTTTTCTATATTTTCAATAAAATTATTTTCCAAGTATTTTCGCTGGGTGTTGAAATGGGTTTGCTAAGTACTTATGATTTTCAGTCCGACGCCTGATCAACGTATGACCAAATTTCTATGAGAATAAGGATGGACTTGTTGGAACATCGAGTTATAAAATTAAATTTTTATAAAATTATTTTGATAATATTATATAGATTTTAAAGTGTTTTAAAAGTGTGCAAAGAGAAATTCTAACTGATATTAAGAATTTTAAAATTCTGGTTTCGTTCCTTTTCGAGGACGAAAAGATTCAAAGGGGGGAGGAATGTGATAGCCCGGATTTTGAATATCTGTTAATTGGTAAATTAACAAGATTTAATTTGTTAAACAATGATTTAAATAATAATGATTGTTTGTTTAAATAAAAATATATATATACTTAAGATATAAAATTTGACATTTGTTAAATAGTAAAAATATGTTTTAGACATTTGTAATTTGTGTAACATGCAGACTTAACAAGTGGCATTTTCTTTTAATGCAAAGAAAAATGTGGATATCATGTGTTAGAAGAAAAAACAGGTTTCATTTTTACATTTCAAAAATATGAGAAAAGCTTTTACAAATCTAAACAAATTCGAAAACCAAAGATCATCGGATCAGTTTCAACGTAGGAACTTGTAGCAAACTCAAGCAAAAATCATCACAGATTTGGAACTTAAAAACATCAACTACAGATCAGTCATCAAGCAGATTCAATTCAACATCGAATTCCAATTCAAAAGTAAATCTTGCACTCTGTTTATGATTATCAGGTGAGTAAATAATTAAGCTTTGTTTGAATTGATGCATGTGTTGTTTTTAGTCAGTAGGTGATGTGATAATTATTTGCATGTGAAAAACTTTGGCTTGCATGTTATAAATATGTTGAATAACAAGTGTGCATGTCTGTAAAACTTGGTATGACTCTGATTCTTACCAACAGGCTAAATTTTGAAAAAAAAATTAGTTCTCTTCATATAATCCCTTATAGGCTGAAGTTTACAAACAAATTTTTTTTATTTAAACATAATCAAGGTTTTAAAAATATGTTTATATGAACTAAGTTTGGAAATTCTCTGGAAAGAAAAAGAAACATTGGAGAATGTAAGAATGGGTTAAAATAAATCACAACAATTAGTTAATTCAAGGATATAGCCTGAATCTACTTCAAGAATTATGATTTTTAAAATAAAAATCATAATTTTTAGTTGAGTTTTTGAATGTGCATTTTGTTGATGATCAGAAAATGAGTTTTTAGCTATTTCTTGTGGCCGGAGGTCTCGAGGGGGTTAGGATCTTGTTTGGAGGTAGGAGGAAGCTCGACGATGTCGGCAAAAATGCCGGGTGACTTTATTTTTCACCGAGGTGACGGTGATCAGTCGAACTAGGGTTTTAAACCCAATTTGGGTCAAGGTTAGGAAATTCATGCACGCGGCAGTTCTGGTTGATCGAACTTCACCAGAACTTGGGAGATGGTAGCGCGGAGGTAAGTGAGGGTGTGGCAGGAGTTTGGATGGGTCTGGTGATCTGTATGGGCGGCTCAAGGATGTTTCAGGCGAAGGCTTTGTTTCAGAATTGACCAGAGGAGCTCGTTTTCGTCTTGGACTTATGATGGTGAATGAATGAAATGAATCGGTTTCCGAGTTAATTTGCGACTTGCCGGAAGTGGTAGGATACGTCGGAGCGCTGGCGAACGGCTGTGCATGTGCACGGCGTCGTTCGTGTCTTTGGGTGTTGCGTTCGTGAGCAGCTCGGAATGGTTTTCGAGCGAGTAGTCATTTGACTCGGGGTGGAACTCGAGTTCGAGTGGAGTGTAACATTAGTTTTTAAGTTTAAAAAAAAATTGATGAAGAAGAAGGTAACTCGAAGTAAGATTCGAGTTAGAACCGGGTTCAACCCGAAGCAGGAGTGAGCAGAAATTAATCAAGCTTTTGAACATGATTTAAAAAGGTTTCATAAAAAAGAAAGAGAAAAAATGTTTTGAAATTTTAGGATGAATTGTTTTAAAACTTTTCTTAAACAATTTCTTCCTATTTTAAATGTTACTTAACCTTTAATTAAGGAAATGATATGATTTTTTAACTTATGTTGTTAAGTTAAACCTTAAGATAATTTAAACTTAATTCATATAAATAAAATTAAGTGTTAATTAAAGGATAAATGTTTTTTATTTAGGTGAATGGATAATTAATAAAGATGATGATTTATCTTAAAAGTAATTAAGATCTGATAGAGTGATTAATTAATTAATAGTTAAGAATTATTAATTAATTAGTTAATTAAGAGGATAATTAGTTTGTAATTGAGAATTGTCAATTAGATAATTAGAGATAATTAATTAATAATTGGTGATTAATTAATTTAACATTTAATTAATGATTAGTGATAAATTAATTAAGTAATTAGGTTGTAATTAGTGACTAATTAACTAAATAATTGGAGATTAATCAATTTGTATTTAAGGATTGATTAACTGATAATTAAAGATTGATTAATTTGTTTGTTTAAAGGGTAATTGAGAATTATTCGATGGTAATTAATCAAATGAATATGATTAATTTAAGTTAATTAATTGGTTGATTAATTAAAGATAATCTTAATGGTTGATTAAGTATAATTACCTAAATGAGACAGATAAGTAAAATTACTATAAGTAATTTAATGTATAATTACTGGATGTAATTAATTAAAGAGAAGTACTTAATGAGAAATAATTAAAGGATAATTACTTAGTAGAAGTACTTAATTACTTCCTACTTAGTGAAGTAATTTAATGTATAAATTACTGGATGTAATTAATATAAGAGAAATTACTTAATAGGAAGTAATTAAAGGTTAATCACTTAGGAGAAGTAATTAAAGGTTAATTACTTAGGGTAGTTAATTAAGGATTGATTGATTAAGATAACTAATCAAGGGTTAGATAATTAATGAGTGTGATTAATTATAAGATAATTACTCAATGTAAGTGATTTTAGGATGATTAATTTGTGTAAGACTTAATTACTTATTGTAATTAAAGAATAAGTAATCGAAAATGATTAATTAAGATGGGTAATTAAAGAATGATTAATTAATTGGTTTGTAATTAAATAATGATCAAGTAAATGTAATCTAAGTAATTAAAAGAATGGTAATTAATTTAACTAGAGATAAATTAAATTAAATTAATTTTTGGAAATGATCCATCTTGCTTATGATTGATTAAATGATTATTTAATGCCTTGAATTTATTTATATCTATGATATGAAATGTTTTGTGATATGATATGTTAGATGGACAATGATAATGTATCGGTGATGAATTGCTATGTATGAAGTGACATCCTGTATTTGAAGTTGAATTGTAATTCACTTGAATAACTAGGGTTAAGATGACATTGGATTCGAAGAGACCGGAGTAGGGTATTAGTTAATACCCGAAACCACTTCGATTCTTTATAGATTGATATGTGAAATCAATAGGCTGGTATGGAATGATTTAAGTGAATTGGACCATTTAATCTAAGTTTTGCTACTTAGAAATTGATGTGTGTGATAAGTGATGTCTATAGCAAATTATGAATTTGTAAATTGATACGAGTTACCCGGGTTTCCTTTTAAATTTGAGTTTAGTATTTCAAATTATATGGGTTTACTCACGCTGGTTTCCAGCCTGACCCAGGTGTTACTTTAATGTAATGCTCGGGTCAGACCGAGTATTACAGATTTTCAGGTAAAGTCGTTCTGGCGCTCAGGAGGCGAGCTGGAGGGCAGGAACGTATGGAGTGTCTCCCCGCTGTGATATATTATTGTATAACTAGGACATGGTGTTTTAAATTGTCCAGTGTTTGGTAATGGTTGTAACTCTGATGTACAAAAATATAAGTGCACAAATACAGTTTTCTTTTGTATAACTGTTATATTAGTTATTACATTTTATCCACTGCGAATGTGAGATGATGGTGTTTTCTTATCTTCTTTTCTTCTTTCTCTTTCTACTTTCCCCTAACTATTTGGAATTTTCAGGATCGAAAATTCCGGGTCGTTACAACCGATATGTCAGATAGTATAATATGCATTTCATTTAAAGAGGAAGTCGGACATATCAAATACAAACTCAAAGCTACTACACAATGGCTATGTGGTCTTCGGAAAACAAATATATAAATAAGCATAACATAAATCAGTCACAGATGTTCATATCTTAAAGGCGGAAATAGATATGAATATAACACATATAAGTGTACAACAGAGTAGTGGTCAAACAAGATCCACAATATCATAAAAAAATAGATACAAGTGCTAGACAAAAGAATATGTATACATCAAGGAGTCTCTATCTCTAATTTGTAAAAGCAAATACTTCTAATCTAATGTAGTTAGACAAAAGTCAGATGATGATCCCAAATAAGGAGTCAAACAGAAGTATCTATAACATTTCGGTCTGAACCGAGTATTATTAAACAAGAAAATAATAAATGGATCGGTCTAGCTATAATTATCATATAAAAATGAGATATAAGAAGAGATATAACCAAAAACGTATGATAACAATAATGCCATACCGTGACAAGTATACATTAAATAACAACAAAATCATACAATATGTCAAGAATCTCAAAACACCAAAAAAAATGTCATATTCTTTATTTTATTCACCAAACCACAAATATTGACAATCAATGCCAATCGCAAAATTGGTGAAACACAAATTCTAGAAATCATCAATTAGAAATCCAAAAATCATAAAGGGGGAGGCCTATCGCAAACGGGAGCATGAAAACTCACCAACACGTGTATCACAAATGGAACGCTATTCCATGGTCGCTAACCATAGAGCCGGTGCAACGACGTAGTACATTATCAGTACGCCTGAGGAACCTAAAAATCAAATAATTTGGAACATCGACGCAGTACAATAACGGTACGTCTAATGAACCGAAACTTCAACAATTTGGAATATCGACGCAGTACAATAACGGTACTTCAATGAACCTGATAAACCGAAACAATAATATAGTACAATAACGGTACATCCATTGATCCAAATAAGCCGGAACATCGATGTAGTACAATAACGGTACATTCAATGAACCGAACACCATAAACGAACATGGGTCGCTAGTCCATAAAAATGAGACGAAACTCCAAAGAACCCATAGGTCGTAGCTTATAAAAGAAATGAGACGAAGCTCAATAAAACGAGGTACAGTCCCCTACGTGGACAAATAGACATCGCACATTGCTAGTCTAATCCATAAAATGATCACCATTGATCAATAAAAAGTGTGAATTACACTAAGCTAGTAAATAAATGAGTTTAGCTTCATCTCCCATAACCACTGGCTTAACTTAAATATTTATGAACAAATTGTAGATTTCCACTCGAAAATTGTCACAAGAGTTTCAATCGAACAAGTCTAAGAATTAACCGACAAAGTAAATGCAAGCGTTTCATACCACTTGTTTTGCTAAGTCGTTTAATTGGTTTCTCGAACGAATGAGGTAAAGGTTTGTATATACTAATAGATTAGAAAACGATTTTAAAAGCGAGTTCGATATTGAAAGTAGATGTTGAAATCTTTTTGATGAAAGAGTTTGAATATTTAATACTAGTATATAAACCTTTGCATTTTAAAGTGACAAACCATAGAAATGATTGTAGAAACAATCAATCACCAAAAATTCACATACAGAGAAATGAATTGAATCCAAAGAAATCGATACCAAATCCATCAAAATGGATATTCCTACAAATCCATAAAAAGAAGTCATCAAAGTCGATAATAGTGATAAAACTAAACGAATCGACCAAAATTGATTAACATTGGAAATTTAGTCAAAAATAAGGCAAATAGGAAAACTGGGTATTTCCAGACGTCTGAGGGGTTGATCTAGAAGTCTGGATTTGCTTTCTAGAAATTTTCCAGAAAACCATCCAAACATCTGAAATCCCAAACCAGATGTCTAACCCCCTTTCAGACGTCTGAAATGATGATCCAGACGTATGAAATTAGTCACTGCCCTTTTTATTTTTCTGTCGTGAATTATTTTCTCCAGAAGGCCTATCTAGGCGTCTAGAATTGGTACCCAGATGTCTGAACACCTGGTAAAGGCAATAATTTTCCTAGGCCATGATGGTCAAAACTATTTTGGAAGCGATCGAGCGAGCAGTGACGACTAGATATTTACGCCAAGCGACAACCCGACCATATAGGCTCTGCGATACACCCCAAACAACATGTCCAAACATCCGTTGTAGGATTTTCATAAAACTGGACATCAAATCCAAAAATTGGAAAATTCACCAAATCAATTCAACTCAAAAGCAAATGAACTTGAATAAATGTTAGGAATTCATACCTAACACAATGAAGGCTATAGACGTAGATGTGAGTTAAAGAACTTACCTTTAAACGTAAAAACAATGATGGAGAAGCTTTTAACACAAGGCAAGATCAATTCCTCTTCACTACACCTCTAGAATCTTCAATCTATTATTAAAGGTGAAGTTTTTCCTAAGTTAGGTTATAGGAAATTTCAGAAATTGAAGAGGAATGGAGATGGAGAAGAAGAAGGAGATGTTTACCTAAGCTTCTCTTTGATTTTGGAGCTAGAACTAGAATTTGCATAAGAAACTAGGGCTGGGATTTTAATTTCCAATTTCTTCCTCTGTTTTTACTAAAACTTGAAAGTATTAGGAAATAAGAATGGATGAAGAGGAGAGGGGGTGGAGCTAGGGTCTTAAGTTAGGATATTGGGCTGAAACCCAAACCCGAATCCCTAAGTGAAAATGTCAAAATTCTAACTAACTCCAAACATATCAATGTTTGTACTCAAAAAGGTCGCAAATGCTATTTTGAACTCAATGGAAAGGGTCTCGAGTCCTAATTCGATCATTTGCTAAAAGTAGCATTTCGAACTAAAATTCGATTAACGATGTTATATTTAAATAAAATATTTAAATATTCAGTCGTAAAATATGCGGGTTGTTACAGACACCCTCCATAAAGAAATTGCATCCTCGCAACATTTAAGAAGAAAATAAAAAGTAACAACCATAAAAGCATATCAACACAAAAGAAATTTGAAATAAGAAGTTCACCTCAAAGAGCATGAGAGAGTAAGTCTGGATGTGTTCGCTCGATGAATTCTCTAGATTTCCAAGAACAATCCTTAGGATTTGAGGACCATTGAACTTTCACAAGAGAGACATCTTTATTTCGAAGGCGTTTAACTTCCGAAGCCAGATACGAATAGGATGTTGCTCATAAGTCAAATTAGGCGAAACTTCAATTCCTTCCACAACACCGGGCTCAAGAATAGAATCAGAATCTCAAAGGCATCTCCGTAACTGAGAGATGTGAAATATGTCATGAATAGTAGAAAACTGAGCCGGTAATAAAAGGCGATAAGCCATGGAACCAATACGTTCGGTGATGGGAAATGGACCAATATATCGAGGTGCTAATTTTCCCGATCGACTGAAACGCACAACACCCTTCACAAGTGAAACACGAATAAACACCAAATCTCCCACATAAAATACTAATTTCCTTCCTCGGTTATCGGTATAAGATTTTTGTCTACTTTGAGCTTCTTTCATCCAACGACAAATAAGGTCATTCTTTTCTATAGAATCACGAATAAAATCCTGACCTATAACCAGCTTCTCACTGGCCTCGAGCAAACAAGAATGGGATCGGCATGGCCATCCATAGAGTGCCTCAAAAGGTGTCTTACCAATACTAGATTGGAAGCTATTATTATAGGAAAACTCAACAAGAGAAATATGATCTTTCCAACTTCCACCAAAATAAAGAACACATGCACGAAGAAGATCTTCAAGAGTTTGATTCACACGTTCGGTTTGTCCATCGGACTGAGGATGATAAGCGGTGCTAAAATTAAGCTTCGTTCCCAAAGCTTTTTGAAGACTCTTTTAAAATCCACTAGTAAACAATGGATCACGATCACTAACAATAGAAGTAGGAACTCCATGCAATTTAACAATATCTCTAACATGGAGTTCGACCAAGAGAGGTACGGTCCGATTAGACCGAACGGGAATAAAAAGGGCGGATTTTGTAAGTCTATCAACAATCACCAATAGACTGTCATGGCCCAAACGAGAACGGAAAGCCCGTCAATAAAGTCCATGGAGACTTGATCCCACTTCCAAACCGGAATTTCCAAAGGTTGCAATAGCCCACCGGGCCTTTGATGCTCGGCCTTAACGAGTTGGCAAGTCATGCAACACTTAACAAAGTTAGCAATATCAGATTTCATCCCATCCCAATAATAGAGTCGCTTCATATCCGCGTACATTTTGCTACTACCAGGATGAATGGTAAATTTAGAACGATGGGAACCTTCTAAAATATCTCTACGAAGATCATAAATATTTGGCAGGATAAGTCTACCAAATTTTCGAATACCGCCACGAGAATCAATATCAAAGTCTTTCAAACCTTCAATATTAATTTTATCCCTAAAATTTTGGCTAAGAAGAGCCAATTCGGATCTTGCTTTTGAGCTTCAAGGATGCGGTTTAAAAGAGAAGGATGAGCCTCAAGGCTACATAAAACAAGAGATGAACATAAATCGGATTCACGATCTCAAATCTCACAAGTGGACAAAATATCGAGATCGTTCCACTATGATATCATCATAGAAACAATCACTTGTTGGTTACCGCTATGGGCATCGGCTACACGATTCCCTTTTCCGGGAGTATAAAGAATACCAAGCTCATAAGACGCAAGGAACTCAAGCCCACATTGTTTACGCAAATTAAGTTCCTTTTTAGAAAATAAATACTTCGAATATTTATGATTGGTATAGAGAACAAATTTTTCTCCCGAAAGATAATGACGCCAACTTCGAAGGGAAAAAACAATAGCCGCGAGCTCTAAATCATGAGTGGCATATCTAGTCTCGGCAGGCTTTAATTGCCTAGAAGAATAAGTAATAACACATTCCCATTGTATGAGAATGGATCCCAAACCAACGCGACTAGCATCGGTACAAACAATAAAGTCTTGGTTCCCTTCGGGAATCACAAGAATTGGAGCATCGGAAAGGAGTTCTTTTAATTTCTGAAAAGAAGCTTCACATTTGTTTGATCAAATGTACTTAACTCCCTTCTTTTTCAAACACGTAAGAGGCACGAAAATTTTACAAAAGTCTTCTATGAATCGACGGTAATAGCCCGCCAATCCAAAGAAACTATGGATTTCTGTCACACTCTCCGGTCTCTTCCAATTTTAAATCGCTTTATTCTTTGAAGGATCCATGGAAATTATGGATTTATAAATAATATAACCGAGAAATTTCACACGAGATTGCCAAAAGTGGCACTTAGAAAAAATTTCTTTCAATTGATTACTCCTAAGAGTTTCCAGTACAATCTGAAGATGCTTTTCGTGCTCTTCCTCGGTTTTAGAATAAACAAGAATATCATCCATAAAGATGAGAACAAATCGATCGAGGAAGTCTTTGAATACTCGATTCATAAGGTTAACGAAATAAGCTGGAGCATTCGTTAAACCAAATGGCATAACAAGCCATTCATAAGATCCATAACGAGTACGGAACGATGTCAAAAGAATGCTATCCTCTACAATACGAAGCTGATGAAAACCGGTTGCTAAGTCTAACTGTGAAAAGACTCTAGCACCACTAAGTTGATCGAATAGATCATCAATATGAGGTTAGGGATATTTATTCTTGATAGTAAGATCATTAAGCTTGCGGTAGTCAACGAAAAGCCTAAGTGTACCATCGGATTTCTTCACAAAAATAGCTGAAGCTCCCCAAGGAGAGGAACTAGAACGGATAAACTGCTTCTTTTCCAATTCGGATAATTATTTGCACATCTCCTCATTTTCCTTATTGGACATACGATAAGGAGAACGAGTGATAGGTAGCTCCAGGGATTAGATTAATTCTGAACTCAATTGCTCGCTTAGGTGATAATCCTAAAACGGGCTCAAATATGTTGGAAAATTCACGAACAATATGAATAAGAGAAATGACATCTTCATCATCATCATTATCGTCATCATGAGGGTTTAGAGAATATAGGGATGTTGCCAAATTGGAATCCGAATCTTTAAGAACAACATAAATCAGCTTAATAGATTGAGGATGTCGAAGATGAGTAGTCGTCTCAGGACATAGGATATGGGCTTCATAACGGTTAAGCCAATCCATTCCCAAAATCATTCCGAAGCCTAAGTAACGCATGACATGCAAATCGGCTCGGAAAGAAAATTCACATGGAATAATCTCGACATCTTTACAAAGTAAACTGAGTGTTGCGGATCCACCAACTGGATGCGCAATTCTCAAAGAAGTCATTAAAGCCATAAAACTTGAAGAAAAAGTATCAACAAGTTCTTTTGATATAAAAGAATGGGATGCACCCGTATCAAAAAGAACTCTAATAGGTTGATCATGAAACACAATAATGCCATCAAGGATAGAATGAGAAATACCTTAACCAAGAGAAGTGTTGCTAGGAGCTTGCACAACATTTAGCTTTCCCTCCTTCTTGCTTGGAAGTTTAGGGCATGAAGATAAAAGATGACCCGAACTTTTGCAATAATGACAAAAGAGATGTTTCGGGCATCTATTAGTATAATGGTCATTAGAACCACAATTGTAGCACTGCCCACGACTAGATGTAGGAGTCTTTGCTACAGAAGCTTCTTGCTTCCCTTTCTTGTTGGGATAAGGACCTTTGAACTTATTAGGCATCTTCTTATTGTTGTTGAAGTTCTGTTTGGCACTCACAACTTCAACATCACCTTTCTTATCGACCTCTTCAAGTCAAAGAGCGATATCAATAAGCTGATCAAATGAAACTTCCAGTTTCATAAGTAAAGGCTTTTTGATGTTCTTATTCAACCCATAAACAAACCTATGATTTTTCTTCAATGGGGTATTAATATACTTGACCCCATATTCAGAGAGAAATTTGAAAGATGCGACATAATCCGTCATGGAAGATTCACCTTGAACAAGGTCAATAAAACGTTGGACCAAAGTTACTTTTTCAGTTTCCGTTACAAATTTCAACTCGAACTTTCCGCGGAATTGCTCCTAAGTACGATCCACTTTAATAATCTCAAAAATCAGAAGCTCATACCAATCTAATGCACTTTCTTGGAGCATACTAGAAGCAACTTGGACTTGATGAAGATCAATAAGATTCATGCGAGAAAAGATGCGATCGCATGTTTTGAGCCAAGCTTGGATTTCCATAACGCTTTCGGTTCCCTTGAATGGCCTTCCACCCAAATCGGTATAGTCTCCGCACAAGCGTGCAAACTCAGATCTAGGATGAGTAGGCTCTGGGATAGGTCCGAGAGCTTGAGCATTCTTTACGAGATCTAAAAGCTGCTGAGAAGACATAAATACTCCATCCGGAGGAGTAGCACTGGATTGACCGGCGTTGGGACAGCCTGGTCCAACCATTTCTCTTCTTTAAGAAAGAAAGAAAGAAGAAGAAAAAGGTTATTCTCAAAATGAATATCAAACAATCATGATTGATAAAACAAGACATCATAAAAGAAATTAGGATAGAACGGGTCCTAAGACTCGAATAAAATCCTAAGGCACGACTCCTAAGAGGAACTTAGGACGATGATCCTTGCTAGATTATTCTACATTGTTACGAAGTTTGGTTTTGATACCAAGCTGTGATGCCCCACCTCTATACTCACG
This sequence comes from Allium cepa, assembly GCA_030765085.1. NCBI lineage: Eukaryota > Viridiplantae > Streptophyta > Magnoliopsida > Asparagales > Amaryllidaceae > Allium > Allium cepa. The sequence goes on along the minus strand of CM060931.1, from coordinate 745,770,419 downwards.
ATAGCCAAGGACACTACGAGGTAATGCCGTCAACTAAAACGAAGAATAAAGCTGTTGAGGAGCGACCATCTGTGAAATTTCTTTGTGCGGGTACCGATATGTCAGATAGTATAATATGCATTTCATTTCAAGAGGAAATCCGACATATCAAATACAAACTCAGAGCTACTACACAGTAGCTATGTGATCTTCGGAAAACAAGTATAGAAAAAATCATAACATAAATCAGTCACCAATGTTCATATCTCAAAGGCGGAAACATATATGAATATAACACATATAAGTGTACATCAGAGTAGTGGTCAAACATGATCCACAATATCACAAAAGAATAGATACAAGTGCTAGACAAAAGAATATGTATACATCAAGAAGTCTCTATCTCGAATGTACAATAGAAAAAACTTCCAATCTAATGTAGTTATACAAAAGTCAGATGATGATCCCAAATAAGGAGTCAAGCAGAAGCACCTATAATATCTTGGTCTGACCCGAGTATCATTTAATAAGAAAGAAATAAACGGATCAGTCTAGCTATAATTATCATATAAAAATGAGATATAAGTAGAGATATAACCAAAAACGTATGATAACAATAATGCCGTACTGTGACAAGTACACATTAAATAACAACAAAATCATACAATATCTGAAGAATCTCAAAACACCAAAAAGAATGTCATATTCTTTATTTTATTCACCAAACCACAAATATTGACAATCAATGCCAATCGCAAAATTGGTGAAACACAAATTCTAGAAATCATCAATAAGAAATCCAAAAATCACAAAGGGGGAGGCCTATCACAAACGGGAATATGAAAACTCACCAACACGTGTATCACAAACGGAACGCTTTTCCATGGTCGCTAACCATAGGGCCAGTGCAACGACGTAGTATATATATTATCAGTACGCCCGAGGAACCTAAAACTAAAACAATTCGAAACATCGACGCAGTACAATAACGGTACGTCTAATGAACCGAAACTTCAACAATTTGGAACATCGACGCAGTACAATAACGGTACGTCCAATGAACCTGATAAACCGGAAAAATAGTGTAGTACAATATCGGTACATCCATTGATCCAGATAAGCCGGAACATCGATGCAGTACAGTAACGGTACATCCGATGAACCGAACACCATAAACGAACATGGGTCGCTAGCCCATAAAATTGAGACGAAACACCAAAGAACCCATAGGTCGTAGCCTGTAAAAGAAATGAAACAAAGCTCAATAAAATGAGGTACAGTCCCCTATGTTGACAAATAGACATCGCACATTGTTGGTCTAATCCATAAATTGATCCCCATTGATCAATAAAAAGTGTGAATTACACTAAGCTAGTAAATAAATGAGTTGAGCTTCATGTCCCATAACCACTAGCTTAACTTAAATATTTACGAACAAATTATAGATTTCCACTCGAAAATTGTCACAAGTGTTTCAATCGAACAAGTCTAAGAATTAACCAACAAAGGAAACGCAATCGTTTCATACCACATGTTTTGCTAAGTCATTTAATTGGATTTCTCGAATGAATGAGGTAAAGGTTTGTATATACTAATAGATTCGAAAACGGTTTTATTTGAAAGTAGACGTTGAAATCGTTTTGATGAAAGAGTTTGAATATTTACTACTAGTATAGAAACCTTCGCATTTTAAAGTGACAAACCATAGAAATGATTGTAGAAACAATCAATCACCAAAAATTCACATACGAAGAAGTGAATTGAATCCAAAGAAATCGATACCAAATCCATCGAAATGGATATTCCTAAAAATCCATAAAAAGAAGTCATCAAAGTCGATAATAGTGATAACAACTAATCGGATCGACCAAAATTGACTAACATTGGAAACTTAGTCAAAAATAAGGCAAATAGGCAAAATTTGGTATTTCCAAACGTCTGAGGGGTTGATCCAGACGTCTGGATTTGGTTTCTGGAAATATTCCAGAAAACCATCCAGACGTCTGAAATCTTAAACCAGACATCTGACCCCCTTTCAAACGTCCAAAATGATGATCCAAATGTTTGAAATTAGTCACTCCGCTTTTTATTTCTCTACCGTGAATTATTTTCTCCAGAAGGCCTATCCAAACGTTTGGAATTGGCACCCAGATGTCTGAACACCTGGTAAAGGCAATAATTTGCCTAGGCCATGATGGCCAAAACTATTTTGGGAGCGATCGAGCGAGCAATGACGACTAGGGATTTATGCCAAGCGACAATCCGGCCATATAGGCTCTTCGATACACCCAAAACAACATGTCCAAACACCCATTGTAGGATTTTCATAAAATTCGACTTTAAATCCAAAAATTAGAAAATTCACCAAATCAATTCAAATCAAAAGAAAATGAACTTGAATAAATGTTAGGAACTCATACCTAACACAATGAAGGCTATAGACGTAGATGTGAGTTAAAGAACTCACCTTTAAACCTAAAAACAATGAAGGAAAAGCTTTTAAAACAAGGCAAGATCCATTCCTCTTCACTATACCTTTAGAATCTTTAATCTATTATCAAAGGTGAAGTTTTTCCTAAGTTAGGTTATAGGAAATTTTAGAAATTGAAGAGGAATGGAGGTGGAGAAGAAGAAGGAGATGCTTACCTAAGCTTCCCTTTGATTTTGGAGCTAGAACTAGAATTTGCGAAAGAAACTGGGGCTTGGATTTTAATTTCCAATCATTTCCCCCATTTTTGCTAAAGCTTGAAAGTATTAGGAAATGAGAATGGATGAAGAGGAGAGGGGTGGAGCTAGGGTCTTAAGTTAGGTTATTAGGCTGAAACCCAAACCCAAAGCCCTAAGTGAAAATGTCAAAATTCTAGCTAACTCCAAACTTATCAATGTTTATACTCAAAAAGGTCGCAAACGATATTTTGAACTCAATGGAAAGGGTCTCGAGTCCTAATTCGATCGTTTGCTAAAAGTAGCATTTCGGACTAAAATCCGACAAACGATGTTATATTTAAATAAAATATTTAACTATTCAATCGTAAAATATGCGGGTTATTATAGACTGCCCTCCTTAAAGAAATTTCGTCCTCGCAATATTTAAGAAGAAAATAAAAGGAAACAACTGTAAAAGCATATCAACACAAAGGAAATTTGAAATAAGTTCTTCACCTCAAAGAGCACGAGAGAGTAAGTCCAGATGTGTTCGCTCGATGAATTCTCTAGATTCCCAAGAACAATTGTAACAACCCGCATATTTATCGATTTTATATTTAAATATTTTGTCGTTAATCGGATATTGGTCCGAAAAGCTACTTTTTACAAAGGGTCAAATTAGGATTCGAGACCACTTCCATTGAGTTCGAAATGCCGTTTATAATTTTTTTAAGTATAAACATTGATATGATTGGAGATAGTAGAATTTCACTACTTTTTCACTTGAGACTTTGGGTTGGGCTTTTAGCCTATTAGACCCAACCTTCACCCCTCCTCTTCATAATTTCATTTCTATTTTCCTAAGTCTTCAAGCTTCTTTAAAAATGGTGGAGGGAATGGGAAATTAAAATTCCAAAACTCAAATTCAATTGCAATCCATCTTTCTACTCCAAATTCAAGAAGAAGACATTGGATTCAAGCTTCTTGTGCTTAGATAGAAGAGGGATTGATTCTTGCTTGCTTAAAACTTCATTTTTCATTGAATTTGTGCAAAGGTGAGATTTTTATCTCACAATTCTAGCCTATAACTATATTGGACTGTTGGGAATGATTCCCTATCACTTTTGCATGCATATTAGCATTTGATTTGGATTGGATTGGCGAAAAACTCCAATTTTTAGCGTTTTGGTGAATTTTCTGCACTTAGGTCGTTCTGGCCATTTTTGGTGCTCGGAGTTAGGTCGCTCGCGACCTAACCCTTGGGTCGCTCGCGAGTTAGCACCATAGGTCGCTGGGCCATCTAAATGCTTGTTCGGTGTTAGGTCGTTCGGGCTTAGGTCGTAGGTCGTATGGACCCTAGGTCGTAGGTCGTTCTGGCCATTTCTAACGTCTTCGGAGTTACGTCGTATGGACCTTAGGTCGTAGGTCGTATGGACCTTAGGTCGTAGGTCGCTGGACCCTGTCTCCTTAGGTCGCAAGACCTTGTAAACCGTTAGGTCGCGTGACCTATATCCCGTAGGTCATTGACCCCCTTAAGTCGTTAACTCGTTAACACGCACGGCTCTTAACCATTTTAGGTTGCGTGACCTTGTACTTGACTTAGGTCGTTAGGTCGTAAGATCCTAAGCCATTTTCCATTAGGTCGCTAGTTCTCACACCGATAGGTCGCTGGGCCTTAGGTCGTCCCACATTAGGTCGTTGCTGGCCTTAGGTCGCGTGACCTTGTTTAGACCATAGGTCGTTAGGTCGCATGACCTTAGGTCGTCTGACCACTTAGGTCGCTTGACCTATTCAAATGTTAGGTCGCGAGTTCCTTAAGTCGCTCGTCTCACTTAGGTCGCTCCCTTCTGCTAACTCGCGAACACCACTAGGTCGTTTGACCCCTTAGACCCCTAGGTCGCAACCATTAGGTCGCTCGACCCTATTCCTCTTAGGTCGTTAGACCTCATTTTGTCTTCACTAGGTCGTACCGTTTTGGACGGGGGCGCTGCCCCCGGACCCCCGCGACCTGACCGGGCAGGTCGAACCCCGTAAGCGGTGGCGTTGCCACCACCCCTGGACCCCTCCTCCGTAGGGGATCTTATCTGATAAACATTGAGCTGATTTCCTTGGATTTTATTCACATCTCCGTATGCGATCTTTGTGATTGATTGTTTCTACAATTGCTTCTGTGTTTTGTCATTTTATAATATAAAGGTTTCAATACTAGTAGTAAATATCAAAACTCTTTTAACAAACAATTTCAACTCTATTTTTAATAACAAAGCTCTTTTCTTAAACTGTTTTCCAATCTATTAGTATATACAAACCTTTACCTCACTCGGATGAGAAATCTAATTAAACGACTTAGTAAAACAAGTGGTATGAAATGCTTGTGTTCACTTCGTCGGTTAATTCTTGGACTTGTTCGATTGAACCTCTTGTGACAATTTTATTAGTGAAGATTTACATTTTGTTCGTAAATATTTAAGTTAAGCAAGTGGTTATGGACATGAAGCTAAACTTCTATATTTACTAGCTTAGTGTAATTGACACATCTCGTTGATCATGACGATCATTCTGATGCTTTAGAATAGCAACTGTGCGATGTCTCTTGTTGCGAGGTTAGACTAGACACCACTTGTGTGATTCCACTCACACATACCATTTTTCTTTTTGGTTAGTCTGGACCTTAATCTGTGTGATTCCATTCACACATGTGGGGTAGCTCCCCTTGGTCTTCGGACCGTCATGTGATAGGCCTCTTTCTCTTTTCTATGATTTCTGGACTTCTTGCATTGATTTCTAGAATTTATGTCATTGACTTGTTATGAGCACAAGTTTGGGGTATGACGCCCTTTCCGAATCTTTGAGAAGATTCTTGTGATATTGATTATCTCTTATTGATTGATCTTCTGTTGATCATTATTTACATACTTATAGTGGTATGTCATTATGGATATTTTATGTTTATGCCATATCTTTTATGTTATATCATGTCATCTGATATTTATAGCTAGACTGGCCCGTTTATTATTTTCTTAAATAATACTCGGGTCAGACCGAGATGTTACAGGTGCTTCTGCTTGACTTCTTCCCAGGGATTCATCACTCTGACTTTTGGCTAACTGTTTAGATTAGCAGTTTTTGTTGTATACACTTGAGATATAGACTCATAGTTGTATTCTTTTGTATAGCACGTGTTGCTATTCTTTTGTATTATTGTGGATCTTTTGAGCACTACTCTGATGTACACTTTCATGTGTTAGTTATATATTCATATCTTCTTCCGCCTTTGTGATATGGATGTCTGTGACTGATTTGCGTTATACTTATTTCTATGTTTGCTTCCGAAGATTATTTATAGCCACCGTGTGATAAGCAATTACATGGATGGTCGCTCCTCAACAGCCTTATTCTCCGTGCTAGTTGACAGCACTACTCCGTAGTGTTCTTGGCTAGCGTGGGTATAGAGGTGGGGCGTCACAGCTTGGTATTAGAGCCAAACTTCGGAACAATGTAGAATAACTTAACAAGGATCATCGTCCTAGGTCTATCTTAGGAGTAATACCATAGGATTAATTCGAGTCTTTATACCGATTCATCATATTTCCTTTATGATTCCTTGTTTTATCTATCAAGATTTCTTGATGTTCATTGGTGAATAACCTTCTTCCTTCTCTTCTTTCTTTCTTAAAGGAAGAGAATGTCTAGACCAGGCCGTCCCAGAACTGGATCATCTGGTGCTGCTCCCCCGGATGGAGTTTTTATGACTGCTCAACAGCTTCTTGATTTAGTAACTAATGCTCAAGCATCTGGAGCTAACCCGGAACCTACTCACCCAAAGTCGGGATTTGCACGCTTGTGCAGCGATTACACCAACTTGGGTGGGAAGCCCTTCAAAGGTTCGGAAAATATCATCGAGGTCCAGGCTTGGTTAAAATCATGCGATCGAATCTTTTCTCGCATGAACCTTATCGATCTCCATCGCGTTTAGGTGGCTTCCAGCATGCTCCAGGAGAGAGCACTGGACTGGTACGAACTCCTTTTTTCAGAAATTAATGAAGCGGATCTCACCTGGGAACAATTTCAGGGACGCTTCGAGTTAAAGTTTGTACCAGAAGCTGGGAAAGTAACCTTGGCTCGACGTTTTATAGACCTTCTTCAAGGACAATCCTCTGTGACTGATTACATCGCAGCCTTCGAGTCGCTTTCCAAATATGGGGTTGAATACATCAACACCCCGTTGAAGAAGAACTAGAGGTTCGTTTATGGCTTAAATAAGAATCTTAAGAAGCCACTACTCTTGAAACTAGAAGTCGCATTTGATCAACTCGTCGATATCGCTCTTCGTTTTGAAGAGGCTGATAGAGAGAGTGATGTTGAAGTGGAAGGCGCTAAACCAAACTTCAACAACAAGAAGAGGCCAAACAAATTCAAGGGTCCTTATCCCAACAAAAAGGGTAAGCAGGCAACCCCTGCGGCAAAGTCTCTTTCTCCTAGTGGTGCAAGTTGCTTCAACTGTGGGTCTGGGGATCATTATGCGAATAAGTGCTCTAAGCCCAAATCTTGTCGCTATTGTAAGAGCCCGGATCATTGCATACATCAATGCCTCAAGCGTAAAGGAAAGAAGGAAGGAAAGTTGAATGTGGCTCAATCCCCTGGCAACACATCTCGTGGCCAAGGTATTTCTCATTCCATTCTTGATGGTATTATTTTATTTCATGATCAACCTATTAGAGTTCTCTTTGATACGGGTGCATCCCATTCTTTTATATCAAAGGAACTGGTAGACACTTTTTCCTTAAGTGTTACTGCATTGATGACTTCTTTAAAAATTGCGAATCCTGTTGGTGGATCCGCAACTCTTAGTTTGCTTTGTAAAGATGTGGAGATTATTTTATGTTATTTTTCTTTCCTAGCCGATTTGCATGTCATGCGTTACTTAGGCTTTGGAATAATTTTGGGAATGGATTGGCTTAACCGTTATCAAGCCCATATCCTATGTCCTGAGCGGATTATTCATCTCCGACATCCACTATCTGTTAAACAGTTTTTTGTTAATCTTAAAGATTCAGAATCCTGTTTGGTGGCATCTTTATATTCTATAAATCCTCGTGATGACGATGATGATGATGAAGATGATATTATTTCTCGTATTCACGTTGTTCGTGAATTTTCCGACATATTCGAGCCCGTTTTAGGTTTACCATCTAAACGACCAATTGAGTTCAGAATTAATCTTGTTTCTGGAGCTCAACCTATTACTCGTCCTCCTTATCGCATGTCCAATAAGGAAAATGAGGAGATGCGTAAACAATTATCCGAATTGGAGACGAAGCAATTTATTCGCTCTAGTTCCTCACCTTGGGGAGCTTCGGCTATTTTCGTGAAGAAATCCGACGGTATGCTTAGGCTTTGCGTTGACTATCGCAAGCTTAACGATCTGACTATTAAAAATAAATATCCTTTACCTCGGATCGATGATCTATTCGATCAGCTTAGTGGTGCTAAGGTCTTTTCACAATTGGACTTGGCTATCGGTTTCCATCAGCTTCGCATCGCAGAGGATAGCATTCCTTTGACATCATTCCGTACTCGATATGGATCTTATGAATGGCTTGTTATGCCATTTGGGTTAACGAATGCTCCCGCTTATTTCATTGACCTCATGAATTGAGTTTTCAAAGATTTCCTCGATCAGTTTGTTCTCATATTCATTGATGATATTCTTGCGTATTCAAAAACCGAGGAGGAACATGAAAAACATCTTCGGATTGTATTGGAAACTCTTAGGAGTAATCAATTAAAGGTGAAATTTTCTAAATGCCACTTTGGGCAATCTCGTGTGAAGTTTCTCGGTCATATTATTTCCGAATCCGGAATTTCCGTGGATCCTTCAAAGATTGAAGCGATTCAAGATTGGAAAAGACCTGAGAGTGTGACTGAAATCCGTAGCTTTCTCGAATTGGCGGGCTATTACCGTCGTTTTATTAAAGACTTTTCTAAGATTGTCGTGCCTCTTACTGGCTTGACTAAGAAGGAAGTTAAATACATTTGGTCGGACAAATGTGAAGCCTCTTTTCAGAAATTGAAAGAACTCCTTTCCGATGCTCCTATTCTTGTTATTCTCGTGGGGAATCAAGATTTTCTTGTTTATACTGATGCTAGTCACGTTGGTTTGGGTGCCGTTCTTATGCAAAAAGAACGTGTCATTACTTATGCTTCTAGGTAATTAAAGCCGGCCGAGACTAGATATACGACACATGATTTAGAACTCGCGGCTATCGTTTTCGCCCTTCGGATTTGGCGTCGTTATCTATTGGGAGAGAAATTTATTCTTTATACGGATCATAAGTCTCTGAAATATTTATTTTCTCAAAAAGAACTTAATTTACGTCAACAGCGTTGGCTCGAGTTTCTTGCACCTTATGATCTTGATATTCTTTATACCCCCGGTAAGGGTAATCGTGTCGCCGATGCTCTTAGCCGTAAACAACAAGCAGTTGTTTCTATGATGATATCCGAATGGAACGATCTCAAGATTTTATCCACTTGTGAGATTCGAGAGCGCGTATCTGATTTATGCTCATCGCTTGTTTTATGTAGCCTTGAGGCTCATCCTTCTCTTTTAGACCGCATTCTTGAAGCTCAAGGGCTAGATTCTGAATTGGCTCTTCTTAGCGAAAATGTTAAGGATAAAATTGATATTGAAGGTTTGAAAGACTTTGATATTGATTCTCGTGGCGGCATTCGGAAATTTCGTAGACTTATCGTACCAAATATTGGAGATCTTCGTAAAGATATTTTAGAAGATTCCCATCGTTCTAAATTCACCATTCATCCCGGTAGTAGTAAAATGTACGCTGATATGAAGCGACTTTATTATTGGGAGGGAATGAAATCTGATATTGCTAACTTTGTTAAGTGTTGCATGACTTGCCAACTTGTCAAGGCCGAACATCAAAGGCCTGGTGGGTTATTGCAACCTTTAGAAATTCCAATTTGGAAGTGGGATCAAATTTCCATGGACTTTATAGATGGCCTTCCCCGTTCTCGTCCGAGTCATGATGGCTTATGGGTGATCGTTGATAGGCTTACCAAATCCGTCCATTTTATTCCCGTTCGGTCTAACCGAACCGTTCCTCTTTTGGCCAAACTCTTTATCAAAGAAATTGTTAAATTGCATAGAGTTCCTACTTGTATTGTTAGTGATCGAGATCCATTGTTTACTAGTGGATTTTGGAAGAGTCTTCAAAAAGATTTAGGAACGAAGCTTAACTTTAGCACTGCTTATCACCCCCAGTCCGATGGACAAACCGAGCGTGTGAATCAAACTCTTGAAGATATTCTTCGTGCTTGTGTGCTTGATTTTGGAGGAAGTTGGGAAGATCATATTTCACTTGTTGAATTTTCCTATAATAATAGCTTCCAATCTAGTATTGGTATGGCACCTTTCGAGGCACTCTACGGAAGGCCCTGCCGATCCCCTTCTTGTTGGCTTGAGGCCGGTGAGAAGCTGGTTTTAGGTCCAGATTTTATTCGAGACTCCACAGAGAAGATTGAACTTATTCGACATAGGATGAAAGAAGCCCAGAGTAGACAAAAATCCTATGCCGATAATCGAAGAAGGAAATTAGAATTTTCTATTGGAGATCCTTTTTTATTCGTGTTTCACCTATGAAGGGTGTTGTACGTTTCAGTCGATCGGGGAAGTTAGCGCCTCGATATATTTGGCCATTTCCTATCACTGAACGTATTGGTTCCATGGCTTATCGCCTTGCATTGCAAGCTCAGTTTTCTGCTATGCATGACGTATTTCACGTTTCTCAATTACGGAAATGCCTTCGGGATTCCGATTCTATTCTTGAGCCTGCTGTTGTGGAAGAAATTGAAGTTTCGCCGAATTTAACTTATGAGCAGCATCCTATTCGAATTATAGCTTCGGAGGTTAAACGACTTCGAAATAAAGATGTTCCGCTTGTGAAGGTTCAATGGTCCTCAAATCCTAAGAATTGCTCTTGGGAATCCAGGGAATTCATCGAGCGAACACATCCGGACTTGCTTACTCCTGCTCTTTGAGGTGAACTTCCTATTTCGAATTTCTTTTGTGTTAATATGCTTTTATGGTTGTTACTTGTTATTTCCATCTTATATATTGCGAGGACGCAATTTCTTTTAGGAGGGGAGTCTGTAACAACCCGCATAATTATCGATTTTATATTTAAATATTTTATTTAAATATTTTGTCCTTAATCGGATATTGGTCCGAAAAGCTACTTTTTGCAAACGGTCAAATTAGGACTCGAGACCACTTCCATTGAGTTCGAAATGCCGTTTACAATTTTTTTTAAGTATAAACATTGATATGATTGGAGATAGTAGAATTTCACTACTTTTTCACTTGAGACTTTGGGTTGGGCTTTTAGCCTATTAGACCCAACCTTCACCCCTCCTCTTCATAACTTCATTTCTATTTTCCTAAGTCTTCAAGCTTCTTCAAAAATGGTGGAGGGAATGGGAAATTAAAATTTCAAAACTCAAATTCAATTGCAATCCATCTTTCTACTCCAAATTCAAGAAGAAGACATTGGATTCAAGCTTCTTGTGCTTAGATAGAAGAGGGATTGTTTCTTGCTTGCTTAAAACTTCATTTTTCATTGAATTTGTGCAAAGGTGAGATTTTTATCTCACAATTCTAGCCTATAACTATATTGGACTGTTGGGAATGATTCCCTATCACTTTTGCACGCATATTAGCATTTGATTTGGATTGGATTGGCGAAAAACTCCAATTTTTAGCGTTTTGGTGAATTTTCTGCACTTAGGTCGTTCTGGCCATTTTTGGTGCTCGGAGTTAGGTCGCTCGCGACCTAACCCTTGGGTCGCTCGCGAGTTAGCACCATAGGTCGCTGGGCCATCTAAATGCTTGTTCGGTGTTAGGACGTTCGGGCTTAGGTCGTAGGTCGTATAGACCCTAGGTCATAGGTCGTTCTGGCCATTTCTAACGTCTTCGGAGTTAGGTCGTATGGACCTTAGGTCGTAGGTTGTATTGACCTAGGTCGTAGGTCGCTGGACCCTATCTCCTTAGGTCGCAAGACCTTGTAAACCGTTAGGTCACGTGACCTATATCCCGTAGGTCGTTGACCCCCTTAAGTCGTTAACTCGTTAACACGTACAGCTCTTAAACATTTTAGGTCGCGTGACCTTGTACTTGACTTAGGTCGTTAGGTCGTAAGACCCTAAGCCGTTTTCCATTAGGTCGCTAGTTCTCACACCGATAGGTCGCTGGACCTTAGGTCGTCCCACATTAGGTCGTTGCTGGCCTTAGGTCGCGTGACCTTGTTTAGACCGTAGGTCGTTAGGTCGCAAGACCTTAGGTCGCCTGACCACTTAGGTCGCTTGACCTATTCAAATGTTAGGTCGCGAGTTCCTTAAGTCGCTCGTCTCTCTTAGGTCGCTCGCTTCTGCTAACTCGCGAACACCACTAGGTTGTTTGACCCCTTAGACCCCTAGGTCGCAACCATTAGGTCGCTCGACCCAATTCCTCTTAGGTCGTTAGACCTCATTTTGTCTTCACTAGGTCGTACCGTTTTGGACGGGGCGCTGCCCCTGGACCCCCGCGACCTGACCGGGCAGGTCAAACACCGTAAGCGGTGGCGTTGCCACCCCCCCTGGACCCCCCCCCGTAGGGGATCTTATCTGATAAACATTGAGCTGATTTCCTTGGATTTTATTCACATCTCCGTATGCGATCTTTGTGATTGATTGTTTCTACAATTGCTTCTGTGTTTTGTCATTTTATAATATAAAGGTTTCAATACTAGTAGTAAATATCAAAACTCTTTTAACAAACAATTTCAACTCTACTTTTAATAACAAAGCTCTTTTCTTAAACCGTTTTCCAATCTATTAGTATATACAAACCTTTTCCTCACTCGGATGAGAAATCTAATTAAATGACTTAGTAAAACAAGTGGTATGAAACGCTTGCGTTCGCTTCGTCGGTTAATTCTTGGACTTGTTCGATTGAACCTCTTGTGACAATTTTATTAGTGAAGATTTACAGTTTGTTCGTAAATATTTAAGTTAAGCAAGTGGTTATGGGACATGAAGCTAAACTTCTATATTTACTAGCTTAGTGTAATTGACACTTCTCGTTGATCATGACGATCATTCTGATGCTTTAGACTAGCAACTGTGCGATGTCTCTTGTTGCGAGGTTAGACTAGACACCACTTGTGTGATTCCACTCACACATACCTTTTTGCTTTTTGGTTAGTCTGGACCTTAATCTGTGTGATTCCATTCACACATGTGGGGTAGCTCCCCTTGGTATTCGGACCGTCATGTGATAGGCCTCTTTCTCTTTTCTATGATTTCTGGACTTCTTGCATTGATTTCTAGAATTTATGTCATTTACTTGTTATGAGTACAAGTTTGGGGTATGATGCCCTTTCCGAATCTTTGAGAAGATTCTTGTGATATTGATTATCTCTTATTGATTGATCTTCTGTTGATCATTATTTACATACTTATAGTGGTATGTCATTATGGATATTTTATGTTTATGCCATATCTTTTATGTTATATCATGTCATCTGATATTTATAGCTAGACTGGCCCGTTTATTATTTTCTTAAATAATACTCGGGTCAGACCGAGATGTTACAGGTGCTTCTGATTGACTTTTTCTCAGGGATTCATCACTCTGACTTTTGGCTAACTGTTTAGATTAGCAGTTTTTGTTGCATACACTTGAGATATAGACTCATAGATGTATTCTTTTGTATAGCACGTGTTGCTATTCTTTTGTATTATTGTGGATCTTTTGAGCACTACTCTGATGTACACTTTCATGTGTTAGTTATATATTCATATCTTTTTCCGCCTTTGTGATATGGATGTCTGTGACTGATTTGCGTTATGCTTATTTCTATGTTTGTTTCCGAAGATTATTTATAGCCACAGTGTGATAAGCAATTACATGGATGGTCGCTCCTCAACAGCCTTATTCTCCGTGCTAGTTGACAGCACTACTCTGTAGTGTTCTTGGCTAGCGTGGGTATAGAGGTGGGGCATCACAACAATCCTTAGGATTTGAGGACCATTGAACTTTCACAAGAGGAACATGTTTATTTCGAAGGCGTTTAACCTCGGAAGCCAGATACGAATAAGATGTTGCTCATAGTCAAATTAGGCGAAACTTCAATTCCTTCCACAACACCGGGCTCAAGAATTGATCGGAATCTCGAAGGCGTTTCCGTAATTGAGAGACGTGAAATACGTCATGAATGGCAGAAAACTGAGCCGGTAATAAAAGGCGATAAGCCACGGAACCAATATGTTCGGTGATGGGTAAGGGACCAATATATCGAGGTGCTAATTTTCCCAATCGACTGAAACACACAACACCCTTCATAGGTGAAACACGAATAAACACCAAATCTCCCATAGAAAATTATAATTTCCTTACTCGGTTATCGGCATAGGATTTTTTTTTACTTTGATCTTCTTTCATCCTATGACGAATAAGGTCAATCTTTTCTGTGGAATCACGAATAAAATCTGGACCTAAAACCAGCTTCTCACCAGCCTCGAGCCAACAAGAAGGGGATCGGCATGGCCTTCCATAGAGTGCCTGGAAAGGTTCCACACCAATACTAGATTGGAAGCTATTATTATAGGAAAACTCAACAAGAGAAATATGATCTTCCCAACTTCCACCAAAATAAAGAACACATGCATGAAGAAGATCTTCAAGAGTTTGATTCACACGCTCAGTTTGTCCATCGGACCGAGGATGATAAGCGGTGCTAAAATTAAGCTTCGTTCCCAAAGCTTTTTGAAGACTCTTCCAAAATCCACTAGTAAACAATGGATCACGATCGCTAACAATAGAAGTAGGAACTTCATGCAATTTAACAATATCTCTAACATAGAGTTTGGCCAAAAGAGGTACGGTCCGATTAGACCGAACAGGAATAAAATGGGCAGATTTTATAAGTCTCCCAACAATCACCCATAGACTGTCATGGCCCAAACGAGAATGAGGAAGCCCGTCAATAAAGTACATGGAGACTTGATCCCACTTCCAAACTGGAATGTCCAAAGGTTGCAATAACCCACCGGGCCTTTGATGCTCGGCCTTAACGAGTTGGCAAGACATGCAACACTTAACAAAGTTAGCAATATCAGATTTTATCCCATTCCAATAATAGAGTCGCTTCATATCCGCGTACATTTTGCTACTACTAGGATGAATGGTAAATTTAGAATGATGGGAACCTTCTAAAATATCTCCACGAAGATCACTAATATGTTGCACGATAAGTCTACTAAATTTACGAATACCGCCACGAGAATCAATATCAAAGTCTTTCAAACTTTCAATATCAATTTTATCCCTTAAATTTTGGCTAAGAAGAGCAAATTCGGGATCTAGCTTTTGAGCTTCAAGGATGCGGTCCAAAAGAGAAGGATGAGCCTTAAGGCTACATAAAACAAGAGATGAACATAAATCGGATTCACGATCTCGAATATCACAAGTGGACAAAATCTCGAGATCATTCCACTCGAATATCATCATATAAACAACCACTTGTTACTTACGGCTATAGGCATCGGCAACATGATTCCCCTTTCCAGGAGTATAAAGAATATCAAGATCATAAGACACAAGGAACTCGAGCTAATGTTGTTGACGCAAATTAAGTTCCTTTTGAGAAAATAAATACTTCAAAGATTTATGATCATTATAGTGAAAAAAAATTCTCCCAAAATATAATGACGCCAACTTCGAAGGGCGAAAATAATAGCCGCATGCTCTAAATCACGAGTGGCATATCTAGTCTCGGTAGGCTTTAATTGCCTAGAAGCATAAGAAACAACATGTTCCCTTTATATGAGAACGGCTCCCAAGCCAACGCGACTAGCATCGGTATAAACAATAAAGTCTTGGTTCCCTTCGGGAATCACAAGAATAGGAGCATCGGAAAGGAGTTCTTTTAATTTTTGAAAAGAAGCTTCACATTTGTTTGACCAAATGTACTTAACTTACTTCTTTGTCAAACTAGTAAGAGGCACGGAAATTTTACAAAAGTTTTTTATGAACCAAGAGTAATAGCCCGCCAATGCAAAGAAACTACGGATTTCTGTCACACTCTCCGATCTCTTCCAATTTTGAATCGCTTCAATCTTTGAAGGACCCACGGAAATTCCGGATTCAAAAATAATATAACCGAGAAATTTCACACGAGATTTCCAAAAGTGGCACTTAGAAAATTTTGCTTTCAATTGATTGCTCCTAAGAGTTTCCAATACAATCTGAAGATGCTTTTCATGCTCTTCCTCGGTTTTAGCATAAACAAGAATATCATCACGCATGTTCATCCTCATGCAACCAATTACGCACGCACCAAAGAAACCCCCCTAACGCTAGAAACCCCCCTAACGCAAGAAACCCTTGCCTACAGCACGAACGTCGCCGGCGTTAATCTTCGAATTTTCATCCACCTCGCCGCGCGATACTCCTATACATCACCGCGCCCCCTCAGCCTCCCAAGGTGACAAAGACGCCATCAACACCCCCTCGCCCAATAGAACGCAGCTGCCACCAAATATACGTTAAACCCTAATCGAAATTTACCGAAAATCCAACCGTTAACTCGACGAACGAACGCCACAGGTCAACTCCCCTCGGTCCCCTCTACAAAACCCAGAAACGGTTCGTCGATCCGTCGTGTTTGATTTCGACGTGATGAACGGCCGAAAATAAACGAGCTAATTCCGGCTACACAAAAACTCAGATCCAAAAATGAACTGCAGATCTGAGATGCGTACATCAAGAGCTTCGATATATAACTTTATGAATTTTTTGAGGAGTTTGAAATTTCAACTTTGGATTTAATTTGGAATTGGATAGATTAGGGTTTACAGCCATTCAGGAAGAGGAGCACAGAATTTTCTATACGTATAGAAATGAGGAATAGGGGCTGCTAGGGTTTATAGCAGGATATATATAGGCAGGGTTGACATTTGAATGGATGGATAAGATAGATTTACGCGTTAACTCTAAAGTGGCCCAAAAAGCCCATTCTGACTCTGGAACGAAATTGGGTCAAACCATATGTCAAAATAGATATTTTAAAATATTTTAAACGCAATAGAAAATTTTCAGGTTCAAATTGCATCGTATGAAGAAGTTATGCTAAAATCAATATTTTTCAAATTGATTTCAATTGACTTCAATTTCGTTTATCTCAAGGCATTTCGAGTCCGTACGATCAAACGACAAGCCCGATCGCTACGAAACTTGAAATCCTATAATAATTCAACATTACGGATCCGATGAAACAGGTTTCGTTGAAATCCGAGTCAGCTGCCAAAATGGATATTATTAACTAATTAAATAAATTTCAAATTAATCGATAAAATCCAATTTTAAATATTAAATTCTAAAATTGACAATTTTATCACCTTTATATTTCTCAAACGTTTACAATGATTTAAACAAATCTAAATGTCAATATAGAGAAGATTAATTTATAAATTTCAATATAAATCCTCAATTTCATTAAATTCAAAATTATAAATAAAATTTCCAATAAATCTATTAAATTCACTTTTCATTCTATTATTTAATTCATCGTAAGGATGCAATTTACATTGGTTCACGATTGTTTACATTTATTTTCTTAGATTTCATCTACATTTCCATTTATGCAATATTTAAATATTAAATTTTCATTTTAATTGCAATAAATCATATTATCGTAATTTAAATTCAAATAAATAAATGTTGATTCCCATTCTTATTATTCAAGCAATCATTATCCTATAAACAAATTTAACATTTGTTTATGTTTCATTGCACTGATACTTCTATATACATCTTTGATTTGTATAAATGGTTATATTTCAAAATTTGAAATCTTGTCTATTACACATATTAATTAAGGTTTTAAAACCAATTAATAAAATTTCCTTTGTCCAATCCTTTTTACCAAATCAATTATTATCCAATAAACAAAGATAACATTTGTTTACCCTTTATTACAATAGTACGCTTAAATTTTCATCTTTCCTTTTTATTAACTACTATATTTCCATTTTATTATTTCTACCAATATACATGCTAATTGCGATGACATCCTAAATCAATTCATTTACTTGGGTTCATACTTCCTACTATATCGATTACTACATTATGAATAAATTCATAATTCCATTTATTTCATTATTACATTAACACCTTCCGTTACAATTCTTAAATACTTCTATTTTTATTTAATTACCGTTACTATATTATTATTATTCCATTAGCTAATTAAGTAATTACATTAATACATCTTTATTTCCATTCCTTAAATTTACACTTAAGTTTATGTTCTATTCGACTAATTATCATAACACTAAATAAAATTTACATTATTCCCGAATATAACAGTTACAACAAATTAATAGGATAATTAAATAGTAACTTACGACCTTTACTATTTCTTTGATTCATTAGTTACAATTAATATCCTCAATAAATTCATTCACTTGGTCTCATGCAATTTTATTCTAAATTGTTAATTTGAATTACAATTGCAACATCTAATTTGTAACATTGTATCACCTCCCCATAAATGTAACATTTATTTATTTTTACTAAAATTTATTTCCAATTCCATCCACAAATTAAACATGTAACTTATAGTAATTGTTTACATGCCAAGGTTGCACTTAAGCTTATCCAGCTTCAACCAATTATTACAATTACCTACATAATACTGAATTCATTCAATTACTATAAATTATATACAAATCCATTAATTTACACCACTTTTACACTTATTTACTTATTCTAAATTTATACACAAGCGCACAATTTACGCTATTTCACTTTTACTGATCTTACTTCAATTGCCAACAATTGGTTGCTAAAATTCATTCTTAAACTTTTATTTCGATATGAATTATAAAATTTTATTTCTTTCTCAATTTAAATAAAAAATTTAATTAAATTAACCAGATTTATTCATTAAAATTTACGGGACATTTTTTCGTCCACGAAAAGGAAAAATACGGGAAGAGAAGAATTAAGAAATCAATATATCTTACTTAAAATATTAGATTTATACACAAATAAATTTACAAAATTTATTAATAAAATATCAATTTATACCTACTAAATCCCTTTATATTCAAATTAGTAAAGTTTGGAAAAACATTTCAAATTTTCTAAGTCCAAAATTTACGGAAAATTTCGGTAGAGTCTCCTTTGTACATAGAGGCTCGAGAGAAAATATAATTTTAAACGTAACGATATACATCATATATTTCCAAAATAATATATATATCCCAACACGGGAAAAAATAATATAATAACGTTATAAACCGTAATCCGAAGACGTACCTATTTGTCAGGCAGTTTACGTGCAGTAGCAATTGCTTCCATTACCTATATTTCACTTATATAATCCAAAAGAGTTAACAATTATATAAAATGAAATATTTAAAATTGTTTCAATCACAAACGATAAACCAATGCAGACATCAACCACTTGCAGCAAGCAAATAACCATCACATAGAATCAATACAAATCAATCATCCATTCATATCAAACAAACAAATAGTTATTCGGGTTCAAAACTTTAAATTGTACAGAATGAATAATAAACTACTAAGTGTATCCTTTACTCAACAGTCTTAGATGAAACTAAATAGATTATTCATACATCCAAACAAATTTAAAGTATCTTTACCCAAACAACCATAAACCAAAACAAACAACAATTTCAATAAATCAAGTTTATTTTTTTTATTTTTTTAGTAGCATTTCAATTATACTTAAGTCCATAACAACTAGAAAATCAATTCTTATTAATAAACACAATTTATTGAACACTTTCATTACATAAGTTTACTTGTACAATTTTCCATTACAAATCTTTAACATTTTAACTTTTAATATTTGGTAAGTTATATATATATATATATATATATATATATATATATATGCTTTAAGAATGAAATTGAAAGTTATACAAGTTTTCTCATTTCTTTTAATTGATTTAATGTTCAATAAAAATGTCCTTTGTCTCATAGGTCACACATTTCAAATTTCTTTTAATTTCATTTATAACTTAGCATTAAAATTTCTTATTTCACTTATAGATTTCAATTATTAGTTGAGTTTCATTTCACTGCACTAATTGGAACTATTTATTAATGGAAGTTAAGAACTAGGTACCGGGTAAAATTTCAAATCATTTTAAAATAATAGATAAACGTATTTATATATCCAATTATATTTAAAACAATTTAAAATTTATTTTTATTTATCAAAATAAATCCGTAGTAAAACAACTACAGTGGTCTTCCCATTACGAAACTTGA
Organism: Allium cepa; assembly: GCA_030765085.1. Taxonomy (NCBI): domain Eukaryota; kingdom Viridiplantae; phylum Streptophyta; class Magnoliopsida; order Asparagales; family Amaryllidaceae; genus Allium; species Allium cepa. Next base: position 745,750,429 of record CM060931.1, on the reverse strand, counting down.
AAATGGATGTCGATGATGCGTGCACTCATCATTGAAATTATTTTCCAGCGAAAGAGAGGGGAGTAGATGCAGCGCACAATGCAAACTCATTTGCTTTAAGTCGCACGATGGCCTTAAGTCGCTCACGACCTAATGGGTTATCTTATGTAGCCAACGAGTTACATGAGCTAAGCTTGGAATCACGTCTGCCTTCAGATGTTGTCAGCGACCTAAGAACTAACGACTTACGACATAATCTTCCTGCATTACAAGATAGAGATCCAACGAGGTATTCGTACGAGCTACGACCTACCAAGTTACACAACCTAGCGAGTTAAGCAACCCAGTGTGCATATCTTAGGTCGCTCCGACCTAAACGAGCTACAACCTATGGACTACATGTTATTTGGAGTTAAGTTGCTTCCTCACTTAGGTCGCTTGTCTTAAGTCGTTTCACTTATGTCGCTTCCCGTATGTCGCTGCCATGTTTACTCGAGTCGCTCCAGGATGCAGCTTCAGTAGGTCACAAAATCCTTATGCCGCATTGTTGTGAGTCGTGTGATGAATTGTTATGTTGCATATTTGGTTAAGTCATTTGAATGTTGTAATTTCGTTAAGTCGAGTGCGACCTATATCTCTTAGGTCGTAAGTCGTGTATGTTGTTACATTGTAATTTGTTAAGTCGCGTCTGTTAGGTCGTGTACCTGTGTATTGTAAACCTATAAATAGGCAGGTTGGGTCATTTGTAAAGGAAGTTGATTTTGAATAAACTTTTGTTTGAGTGCTTTGTGCCTCTTTAAATTGGAAGTTGAGTGTTATCTCCTTTATCCATCTTCGGTTATTTGAGTACACTCGAATCAACGATTTTGAAGCCGGTTCACGGAATCTCGTGCGCGAGATCAACGTCGAAGAATCGTAGATCTTCTAACATGGTATCGTGCGCGATCAATGTGTTAAAGATAGCTAGAATCCGGTATCTCGCGAGATCAACGGATTTGTGCATTTATCCTTGGTATCATTAATCCATCAATCCATATTTGATTCATTCCATCGTTGTTTGTTGTTGTTGCATCATTTGGTGACAACTTGAAGTTATCTGCTGTGTCAATTGGTATCAAAGCTAGACTTAGCCAATCATAGCTAAGCCGAGCCTATTGGGAGCCGAGTTGAAGTGTTGGAGTTTGAGCCGAGTATAGAAGTTTGATCAAAGCCGAGTAAAAGTTAGTTCTAGCCGAGTTAAAGCCGAGAGCTAAGAGTTGGAGTTGTGCATCAATTTGTAAGTTGAATCCAAGTTAAAGTGTGTTTGGATTTGTTGAAGATTCGACAATGCCTCCAAGAAGAGCTAATCGATTTCAAAATGTTGAAGATGTATATAGAAGACAAGAAGCTGAGCAAATGGAATAATGTTTCAATGAAAAGTTCGATGAAGGTATTGGAAAGTTAGAGAAATTGATGAATGACATGAATTAAAGTCAAAGGAGAAGGTCACCAATCTCGAACCATGGAGGAAACAGAGTTTCTCCATCGGTTTCGGAAGCAAGAAGGGTTTCACCACAATCCCATTAAGATCGAAGAGAATCATCAGTTTCTATGAGGCAAGAACATCATGAGTATCGAGGTGAAGAGAGAAGAACTTATTATGGATTTGAAAATGAACCATATCATGATGCCGAAAGACATGATAGAAAGGACATGCATGATCATAGATATGTAGATGGACGAGATCGATATCGACATACATATAATTTTGAGTAATATGGTGATAGATGAAGTATTCATGATCGAGATCGAGGACAAGTGCGAAATCGATATATTGATTCAGAGAATGATCGTAAATGGGAGTCGGGGATGAAAACAGAGATTTCAGAATTCAAAGGAGGAATGATAGCGGAAGAGTTTCTGGATTGGTTATCAAATGTTGAGGAAATTTTTGACTTCAAGGAAGTACCCGAGCATCGTAGAGTTAAGTTAGTTGCTACACGATTGAGGGAAAGAGCTATGGCATGGTGGCAACAAACTAAACTTACAAGGGAGAGAATGGGAAAGTCGAAGGTCGTTTCATGGGAAAAGATGAAGAAGTTAATGAAGGCTACTTTTTTGCCTTATAATTATCAGTCTCTTATGTATCAGCGCTTACAGAATTTGAGACAAGGGACAAAGTCGGTAAATGACTATGCAGATGAGTTTTATCAACTGATTGCCAGAAATGATATCATGGAGACAGAGGAACAATTGACAGCTAGATTTGTTGGAGGATTGAAAATGCAGATTCAGGATATGGTGAATATGTTTGATCCAAGATCCGTTGCTGAAGCACACCAGAAGGCTCTAGCTTGGGAGAGGCAAGGTAGAAGAGGAGGTGGTGTGTTTACAAATTCCAACAATCAAGTGAAAGGGGCTAGTAGCAATATGAATGTTTCCAAGGCTGTTGGAAAACCGGTTGTCAATGAAGTTGCTAAGACCAAGGTCAACAACAATTTCAAGTGTTATAACCGTTAGGAGTTTGGTCATAAGAGCAACGAATGTCCGAAGCCTAAGAAGCGAGTGATGGTTGCTGAGGTTGAGGATGAGGATGCAGAAGTAAAATGTTCCAATTCACCACAAGTTGAGGAGGAAGAAGAATTGTCGGGAGATGAAGGATATTCTTTAACGATGAGGAGATCTTGCTTGACGCCAAAGCAGGAAGAAGAGACTAGTTGGTTGAGGAGTAATATTTTCCAGTCAACGTGCACTATCTTGGGAAGGGTTTGCAAGTTTGTCATCGATACGGGAAGCGGTGATAACATCATTTCTACAGAAGCTGTGAAGAAGTTGGCGTTAAAGAATGAGAAGCATCCCAAACCCTACAAATTAGCTTGGTTAAGGAAAGGTGAGGAAGTGAAGGTTAGTCGAAGAGCTTGTGTAACTTTTTCCATCGGAAAGAAGTATAAAGATGAAATTTGGTGTGATGTGGTAAATATGGATGTATGTCATTTGTTGTTGGGGAGACCATGGCAATATGTTAGAGCCGTACAACACGATGGTAGAACTAACTGCTATAGTTTCATGTTCGATGGCATTAAAATCACTTTAGTTCCTAAAAAGCGACAACAAGATGAAAGCAAGTTGGAGGAGATTGAAGAACTAAAGACTCTGTTATCTTTAAAGGAATTTGTCAAGGAAGTAGAGGATGAGCCTGAAGTATTTCTGTTAATTGGACGTGAAAGTAGTGAAGCGGTTGAAACTTCAGAGGAAGTCAAGCCAGTGTTGAAGGAGTTTGAAGATGTATTTCCTGAAGAATTGCCGAAAGAGTTACCACCGTTGAGAGACATACAACATCAAATTGATCTTGTTCCGGGAGCAGTGTTACCACATAGACCACATTATAGAATGAGTCCAAAGGAGCACGAGGAGTTGAGAAAGCAGGTGGTAGAGTTGCTTGAACAAAGGCGCGTACAAGAAAGTTTAAGTCCTTGTGCAGTACCAGCATTGTTGGTGCCGAAGAAGGATGGAACTTGGAGAATGTGTACAGATAGTCGAGCACTAAGCAAGATTACAGTGAGGTACAGATTTTCGATGCCAAGATTGGATGATTTATTAGACAAGTTGAATGGAGCTGTTATCTTTTCAAAGATTGATCTGAAGAGCGGGTATCATCAAATTTGAATTCTATCAGGGGAAGAATGGAAGACAGCTTTCAAGACACGAGAAGGGTTGTATGAATGGCTGGTCATGCCATTTGGTCTTTCAAATGCATCTAGTACTTTTATGCGAGTGATGAATCAGATCTTTGGACAGTTTATTGGAAAGTTCATGGTGGTATACTTCGATGATGTATTGATATATAGTGGAAGCACAGAAGAACATCTACAACACTTGCGTGAAGTGTTGATGATACTTCGTCGGGAACAATTTTATACGGCAATTAAAAAATGCGTGTTCATGACACATAGTGTTTTGTTTTTGGGGTATGTATTGTCCAAGGAAGGCATCCAGGTGGATCAAAGTAAAGTTGAAGCAATCAGAAATTGGCCACAGCTCAGGACTATAAATGAAGTGAGAAGTTTTCATGGTTTAGCATCATTCTACCGAAGGTTTATTCCACATTTCAGTAGCGTGATGGCTCCTGTTACTGATTGTATGAAGGGCAAGCAGTTTTCATGGTCGAAGGAAGCAGGATTTGCTTTTGAGCGAATCAAGGAACTTTTGACGACAACACCAATTCTAGTTTTGCCGGATTTTCAGTTTCTATTTGAATTACATACTGATGCATCAAAAGTAGGAATTTGAGGGGTATTAAGTCAGAGGGGCCGTTCAATTGCTTATTTCAGTGAGAAGCTTTCAGGAGCAAAGATGAGATATAATACTTATGACATGGAATTCTATGCTATTGTCCAAGCCATAAAACATTGGAGTCACTATTTGTTTCATTAAGAGTTCGTGTTGTATACTGATCATGAAGCCTTGAAACATTTGCAGGGACAGGATAAGGTTGCAGCCAGGCTTGCTTCATGGATCGCATACTTGCAACAGTTTACATTTGTGGTAAAGCATAAGTCGGGAGCTACAAATCGTGTGGCAGACGCATTGAGTAGAAGAAATCATTTGTTGACTACGTTGAGAGTTGAAGTGACAGGGTTTTATGTACTTCCAGAAATGTTTGTTGAGGATCCTTACTTTGCTAAGATTGTAGATGAAGTCGAGAAAGGGAAGACAGATGAGTATGTGTTGATAGATGGTTTTCTATTCAAAGGAAATCGGTTGTGTATACCAGAGTGCAGTTTGCGAATGAAGATTGTGAAAGAATTGCATGAAGAAGAACATGTGGGAAGAGTTCGTACCTTGCAGTTGATTTCTCAATCATATTTTTGGCCTTCCATAAGGAAAGAAGATGAAAGATTTGTGCAAAGATGTCACATATGTCAAGTTTCCAAAGGAACAGCTACGAACGCAGGATTGTATATGCCATTGCCCATGCCTACTAGACCATGGGTTGATATTAGCATGGACTTTGTTTTGGGTTTGCCAAGAACTCAACGGGGACACGATTCTATATATGTTGTGGTGGATAGATTTTCGAAGGTGGCACATTTCATAGCTTATAAAAAGACCGCTGATGCAGTCCGTGTTGCTCAATTGTTCTTTAAAGAGGTGTATCGACTACATGGACTACCGGAGACCATTGTTTCTGACCAGGATACTCGATTTCTAAGTCATTTTTGGTTGAGTCTGTGGAAGAGGGTTGAGACTAAGCTAAATTTTAGTAGCGCCTATCATCCACAAACGGATGGACAAACGGAAGTGGTGAACAGATCTTTGGGAAACTTGTTGAGATGTCTTGTGAAGGATAATTTGAAAAGCTAGGATGTGATGTTATGTCAAGCTGAGTTCGCACACAATCATGCCGTTAATCGAAGTACTGGATTCAGTCCATTTCAAGCAGTCTATTCAACAATTCTGAAAGGACCGTTGGATTTGTCGATAGGACTGTTCATGAACGATTGCTTAAGTCAAATGAGAAGTATAAGCAACTGGCAGATAAGAAGCGAAGGAGTGTAAACTTCAGAGAGGGTGATTTTTTTTACGCAGTTTTGACGAAAGATCGTTTTCCAATTGGAACTTACAACAAGTTGAAAGCTCGAAAGATTGGTCCAGTAGAAATCTTGAAGAAGATCAATGATAATGCTTATCAGTTAAGGTTGCCGGATTATATCCATACTGCCGATGTTTTCAACGTTAAACATTTGATTCCGTATCATAGGGATAAATTTGTCAAGGAAGAGGAAGGTGCGAATTCGGGGTCGAATTCTTGTCAACCAGGGGAGGATGATGCAGCTCACAATGCTAACTCATTTGCTTTAAGTCGCATGATGGCCTTAAGTCGCTCACGACCTAATGGGTTATCTTATGTCGCCAACGAGTTTCGTGAGCTAAGCTTGGAATCATGTCTGCCTTCAGATGTTGTCAGCGACCTAGCAAGTAACGACTTACGACATAACCTTCCTGCATTACAAGATGGCAATCCAACGAGGTATTCGTGCGAGCTACGGCCTACCAAGTTACACAACCTAGAGAGTTAAGCAACCCAGTGCGCATTTCTTAGGTCGCTCCGACCTAAACGAGCTACGACCTACGAACTACATGTTATTTGGAGTTAAGCCGCTTACTCACCTAGGTCGCTTTTCATAAGTCGTTTCACTTATGTCGCTTCCCGTATGTCGCTGCCATGTTTACTTGAGTCGCTCCAGGATGCCGCTTCAGTAGGTCGCAAAATCCTTATGCCGCATTGTTGTGAGTCGTGTGATGAATTGTTATGTTGTATATTTGGTTAAGTCGTTTGAATGTTGTAATTTCGTTAAGTTGAGTGCGACCTATATCTCTTAGGTCGTAAGTCGCGTATGTAGTTACATTGTAATTTGTTAAGTCACGTCTGTTAGGTCGTGTACCTGTGTATTGTAAACCTATAAATAGGCAGGTTGGGTCATTTGTAAAGGAAGTTGATTTTGAATAAACTTTTGTTTGAGTGCTTTGTGCCTCTTTAAATTGGAAGTTGAGTGTTATCTCCTTTCTCCATCTTCGGTTATTCGAGTGTGCACGAATCAACGATTTTGAAGCCGTTTCACGGAATCTCGTGCGCGAGATCAACATCGAAGAATCGTAGATCTTCTAACACGGTATCGTGCGCGATCACGTGTTGAAGATAGCTAGAATCCGGTATCTCGTGAGATCAACGGATTTGTGCATTTATCCTTGGTATCATTAGTCAATCAATCCATATTTGATTCATTCCATCGTTGTTTGTTGTTGTTGCATCATTTGGTGACAACTTGAAGTTATCCGCTACGTCAGGAGTATAAAATTTATTTCTTTTCAAAGTTTCTTTTAAAACAATTCTTTCAAATTAAATTGAATATTTATATCAGAAAATACTTCTAACAATATTATTACTATATTCCAAAATTATTCGAAAGAAAGTTTCAAAACCCCAGAACTTAAGTTCTAAATTTCCAATTTTCATTTATTTTATTTTCAACTTTATCTCAACTATTATTTATATTTTCATTACCTAACAACCAATATATAGCAACCAAATATATATCTTATTTACAAAAAATTATTTTATGTATAGAAAATACAGTAGGAAAAATTATTTCATTCATCTATATTAAAACAAATATTATGTCGGTCTGTCCTATTAAATGTTTAAAAATCCCTATTGATGTCATAGCGTCCCTTGCCCCAACCAGAATTTATAAATACAAAATGGCACAGATTAACACAATATTAAAACCTTTTTATAACACTAACAAATACACCCTCTCATATATACGCTCAACGACTCATCATACCCTATTAATAAAGAGTCAGACCACACAAAGCTAAGGTTTATCGCTAAACCAAAGCTCTGATACCAGATGTAACATCCTCCCTTTTCATAGGCTTTAAATCGACGATAAACCACACACGTCAGACTTAAAAAATACAAAGGGCGGATTGTTATGGGATAAATAAGAAAAGCAGAGAGAAAAAACAGATTATTGCAGCGGAACGATAAAATATAATAATCAATATACAGTTCATTAAACTATTTTACAAAACCTTTGATTTTTCTTATATAATAAATATCAGAGTTCACATACTAAAGGATAATAACAATGTAGCGGAATAAAATGGTGCAGTGGAATAACATAGTATATAATAGTACTACTAATCTTCGTCTTCATCAAATCCTGGAATGCTCGGATTGACCCGAGCGAATTGAAAAGACAAAACACTCGAGCCAGAACTAAAATATCTTATGTGAGTTAAATCAACAGAAATAAATATGAGTGCAGTAACTTAAGAGATGCTCGGGATTCACATCCTCTAAGGATCCGTTAAACTATTTACTATGTATTAATATTTCGCTATTATAATAATGTCTATTGGTAAAATAAACTTACTTTTAAATAGCATTAAAGGGTTACCCAAATAGCCCTTAACACATAAATAGTGCCAGTAGTCTATGCAGTACATGCATATCTCCTGATCGGGAGACTACGAGAAGATACTCCATAGGTATGACACAAATCAAACTCGTACAAAGCTCGCTAGGGTAGGTGACACGGCACAACTAGGCAATGCCAGGGTAGATATACCAATTATGCACACGGGCTGGTGGTAGCGCGTAGCGTGCAGCTACCGCTCACCTCGAGCCACACCCCCAAATCAAAAATCAAAAGTGGCAACCGAATCAATCCAAAAGTCAGAGTATAATATCGAAGGGATGTGTCAGATAAGAGGGGCTACCTCCTTGGCCCGAGATCGCTCCTGGTTTAGCCACCTTATGCCAACTCACGGGAGTTGGGTCCACGTATTTACTTCGAAGGAAACGCCGCCACCATCCAACTTCATTCTGGAATCTCCACCGCGTACACGATTGTTAAAGTGGTTTTCGGAGTTGGCAGAGAGTATGACAACTTCCGATCCCGGTCTCTTCAACAACCAATCGTTATTATAACACCACGGTCTTTTCAAAATAGTTTATACTTTAAAACTAGAATCTAATATCCCTTTTCAAAACCATATAAATATGATATCATTTTCCTCTTTTAAAACCAAATCAATATGATATCATTTCAATATATCCTTTCTAAAACCAAAACATTTCAAAGTTATAATATTTCGAAACTAAAACTTGAAATAAAGCCTTTCAAAACATGGAACTTCGAATTTCATAGTAACCACACCACTTAAATGGTTTAAAATATAAATTACTTAATTATATAATAAAATAGCTTCTTCACCATCACAAATCAATTTCAAATATAGATTTAAATCCCCAAATAAACCAATAAAATTTTCATATATTACAAAGCTTTAATTATTCCACCATTTCAAAACTTATTCTTTGATAATTTCATATATATCAAATTCAATTGCTATTATTTAGATTTGAAACGTATACTTAATAAATCCAATATGGTTTAAGTAAAACTTTAACTTCAAACAACTGGGTATTTCCAATTTATTTAACTTGGTAATTCATTTATCTCAACTTTACATTCATTTAAATTCTTTAAAACTAAATCAAGTTATAAGAATCATACCCTTTACAATCTCCATTTTTATTTAAACTTCAAATCAATTTATTCAAGTCCAATTCTTAAATAATTCAATTAAACCAATTCCTTATTTATCTTTCAACTTAATTTCATTTAGGTCATTTAAAACTCTATATATACAATATCTTAAATAGGTACTTAACCATATAATATAAAATAATCAAACTTCATTATTAAACTCATTTTTATTAATCAATTTTATACATTGCTTAAATTCAAGAATTCAACTATATATATATAATAGTATTTATATAACATCAAAATTAATATTTATTAAATCGTATTATCTTTCCAAAACCATAGAAAATCATTTCAAAGTATTTTATGTATAGACCACGGTGTCTGTATATAATTTTCTACCCTATGGTCAAGTGATACGGATATTTATCATTTCAATCCGTAATTTAAAATAAAAATTACGCTTATATATCATTTCAAACTGCAATCCCGAATGAAATGAAAATGCACAATAACTTACAGTTTATACAATATAAAATACAGCATTCATTCTTCCAATATCAATCATCAACCATTTATAACAATCATCATCCAATATAAACAATAACATCACTATAGAACGGATAATAAACAACAAGTATTAACTAGCAGTATATATTCAATAATAAATTAAACTGTTTAGCTGGCAGTTTATATGCAATAATTAATAAATAAAAATTCAACTGGCAGTTTATATGCAAAAATAAATTAAATAACAATTTAATTTAAATAAATGCAATCTAACTGAGATGATGATTAAATATATGCCCAAACAATCATAGATAAATTTAAAACACATCAAAATTTAATTTAACAAACATAAGAAATCTTAGAAGTTTTGAGTGGGTTAAAACACTCACCTTTTGAATTAAAATTGAATTTAAATTAAATTTAAATTCAAAAATTTGATAGTCTCAGAATTCGTCCAAACCAGCATCAAAGTGTCAGGAATTTCAATACGAACCTGGGAAAGAAAACCGCGCGTAAAACGGAGTTCTTATGCGAAACATAAGTTAGTTAGAGCGACACGAATTAAATTTTATATAAAACAAAAGAACAACACTCACTTGAATTTAAAGCCACTTCAGCACGCATCTTCATCCTCACACAACCAATTGCGCACTCACCCAGGCAACCCCTCTAACACAAGAAACCCTAGCCTACGGCACGAACGCCACTGCCGTTAATCTTTGAATTTTCGTCCACCTCGCCGCGCGCCACTCCCATACATCACCGCGCCCCCTCAAACTCCCAGGGTGACGACGACGCCATCAACCCCCCTCACCCGATAGAACGCAGCCGCTACCAAATATATGTTAAACCCTAATCAAAATTTGCCGACAATCCATCCGTTAACTCCAAGAACGAATGCCACAGATCAACTCCCCTCCGTCCCGTCTACAAAACCCAAAAACGGTTCATCGATCCGTCGAATTTGATTTCGACGTGATGAATGGTCGAAAATAAACAAGCCAATTCCGGCTACATAGAAATTCAGATCCAAAAACGAACTACAGATCTGAGATGCGTACATCAAGAGCTTCGATATATAATTTTTCTGAATTTTTTTGAGGAGTTTGAAATTTCAGCTTTGGATTTAATTTGGAACTGGATAGATTAGGGTTTACACCGATCGAGGCAGAGGAGCACAGAATTTTCTGTACGTATAGAAATGAGGAATAGAGGCTACTAGGGTTTATAGCAGAATATATATAGGCAGGGTTGACATTTGAATGGATGGATAAGATAGATTTACGCGCTAAGGCTAATGTGGCCCAAAAAACCCGTTATGACTCCGGAACGAAATTGGGTCAACCCATACATCAAAATAGATGTTTTAAAATATTTTAAATGCAATGGAAAAGGTTTGAGGTTCAAATTGCATCGTATGAAGAAGTTATACTAAAATCAATATTTTTCAAATTGATTTCAATTTCGTTTATTTCAAGACGTTTCGAGTCCGTACGAACAAACGACAAGCCCGATCGCTACGAGACTTGAAATCCTACAATAATTCACTGTTACGGATCCGATGAAACTGGTTTCGTCGAAATCCGAGTCATTGGCCAAAATGACTATTATTACACTAATTAAATAAATTTAAAATTAATTGATAAAATCCAATTTTAAATTTTAAATTCTAAAATTGACAATTTATCACCTTTATATTTCTCAAACATTTACAATGATTTAAACAAATCTAAATGTCAATTTAGAGAAGAATGATTTATAAATTTCAATATAAATCCTCAATATCATTAAATTCAAAATTATAAATAAAATGTCCAATAATTCTATTAAATTCACTCATTCGATTATTTAATTCATCGCTATCAAAAGGATGCAATTTACATTGGTTCACGATTGTTTGCATTTATTTTCTTAGATTTCATTTACATTTCCATTTATGCAATATTTTAAATATTAGATTTTCATTTTAATTGCAATAAATCATATTAACTTAATTTAAATTCAAATAAATAAATAAATGTTGATTCCCATTCTTATTACTCAAACAATCGTTATCCTATAAACATATTTAGCATTTGTTTACGTTTCATTACACTGATACTTCTATATACATCTTAGATTTGTATAAATGGTCATATTTCATAATGTGAAATCTTGTCTATTACACATATTAATTAAGGTTTTAAAACCAATTAATAAAATTTCCTTAGTCCAATCCTTTTCACCGTGTCAATTATTATCCAATAAACAAAGATAACATTTGTTTACCCTTTATTACAATAGTACGCTCAAATTTTCATCTTTCCTTTTTATTGACTATTCTATTTCCATTTTATTATTTCTACCAATATACACTCTAATTGCGATGACATCCTAAATCAATTCATTTACATGGGTTCATACTTCCCACTATATCAATTACTACATTATGAATAAATTCACAATTCCATTTATTTCTTTATTACATTAACACCTTCCGTTACAATTCTTAAATACTTATGCTTTTATTTAATTACCGTTACTATATTATTATTATTCCATTGGCTAATTATGTAATTACATTAATACATCTTTATTTCCATTCCTTAAATTTACACTTAAGTTTATGTTCTATACGACTAATTATCATAACACTGAATAAAATTTACGTTATTCCCAAATATAACAGTTACAACAAATTAATAGGACAATTAAATAGTAACTTACGACCGTTACTATTTCTTCGATTCATTAATTACAATTAATATCCTCAATAAATTCATTTACTTGGTCTCATGCATTTTATTACACCAATTTCCACTTTATAAATAAATTTTACTTTCCTATTTTGAATTTGCATTCACTCTTTCCGTTATTATACTAATTGAATTCCATTCTAGTTAATATTTTTATTAATGATCCGCTAATTCAAGATTTCCATTTGTTGCTTCTATTAAACTTATAACCAAGTAAGACAATTCACATTATTTTCAATTAATTGCAATTTTATTCTAAATTGTTAATTTCAATTACAATTGCTACATCTAATTTCTAACATTGTATCACCTCCCTATAAATGTAACATTTATTTATTTTTACTAAAATTTATTTCCAATTCCATCCATAAATTAAACATGTAACTTATAGTAATTGTTTGCATGCTAAGGTTGCACTTATGTTTATCCAGCTTCAACCAATTATTATAATTACCTACATAATACCGAATTCATTCAATTACTATGAATTATATACAAATCCTTTAATTTACACCACTTTTACGCTTATTTACTTATTTTAAATTTATACAAAAGTGCACAATTTAAGCTATTTCACTTTTATTGATTTTACTTCAATTGTCAAAAGTTGGTTGTTAAAATTCATTCTTAAACTTTTATTTCGATATAAATTATAAAATTTCATTTCTTTCTAAATTTAAATAAAAAAATTAATTAAATTAACCAGATTTATTCATCAAAATTTACGGGTTGTTGCAATCTATATGGTTTGTTCGTCGATTCGGCGGTTAGATTGTGTGATTTAATTCGTTAGGGTTTGGCATTTTCATGTGGCGTCTGTCGACATCGGCCTCTTTAGGGCATAGGCTTTCGTCCCTGGCAATGGTGGATGGTAGGGCGAGTTCGGCCATTCATCGTGCCACGATCAACTGTGTCAAATCGTCAAATCGAGGTTACAGTCGCGTGGAGGGGGACGAGTTGAGTGCATCTGTATGGTTTGTTTGTCGATTCGACAGTTAGATTGCACGATTTAATTCGTTAGGGTTTGGAATTTTCATGCGGCGGCTGTCGACCTCGGCCTCGTTTGGGCATAGGCGTTCGTCGCGGGCAATGGTAGATGGTGGGGCGAGTTTGTCGAGATACTCTGGTCCGGTGTTGGCGACGAGGAGGTAGCGTGATCGTGGGGGCTTTGCATTTTGGTGATCGTGTGATAGGGTATTTCGCACTATGCTCGTTTTGAAGGCGGTAGGGGTGTGCTGAGGTGGTAAATGATTAAAGACATTGTTTTATTAAATTTAGTTAAAACTATAATTTATCTAATGCTTATAACTTTCGTATACGAGGTCCGTTTCATGCGCGGTTTTCTCCGCTAGGTTCGTATTGGAATTCCGGACATTTTGGCTCTGGTTTGGATGAACTTGGAGAGTGTTCAAATTTTAGGTTTAAATGGGATTTAAATTCAATTTAAATTCGAAATGTGAGTGTTTTACCCCACTCACAACTTCTAAAATTTCTTATGTTTGTTAAATTGATTTGTGATGTGTTTGAAAATTTATTTACGACTGTTTGGCATATTTTTTATCATCATCCCAGTTAAATTAAATTTATTTAATTAAATTGTTACTTAATTATGCATTGTATATAAACTGCCAGTTAAATTGTTATTTATTTATTGCATATAAACTGCTAGTTAAACAATTATTTAATTTATTTTTGAATATAAAAGTTATTTAATTTATTTTTGAATATAAACTCCTAGTTAATGTCTGTTATTTATTACCGGTTATATATTAATGTTATTGTTTGGATTGGATGATGTTTGTGATAAATGTTTGATGATTGATATTGGATGAATGGATGTTGTATTATATATTATTATAAACTTCAATTTATTATGCATTTTTATTTCGTTCGGGATTGTAGTTTGAATGATATATAATCGTAATTTTATTTTAAATTACAGATTGAAATGATAAATACCCGTATCACTTGACCATAGGATAGAAAATTAAATACATGCACGGCCGTCTACATATATAAAAATATTTTGAAATGATTTTCTATGGTTTTGGAAAAGAATATACGGTTTAATAAATATTAATTTTTGATGTTATATAAATATTATTATATATATATATAGTTAAAATTCTTGAATTTTAGATATGTATAAAATTGTTAAATAAAAATAAGTTTATTATGGAGTTTGATTATTTTATATTATATGGTTAAGCACCTATTTAAGATATTGTATATATATAGAGTTTATTTTAAATGACTTAAAAGAAATTTAAGTTGGAAGATAAATATGAAATTGGTTTGAATTGAATTATTTAAGAATTATACTTGAATAAATATGATTTGAGATTTAAATAAAAATGGAGATTTTAAACGGTACGATCTTTACAACTTGATTTGGTTTAAAGTGATTTAAATGAATATAAAGTTGAGATAAATGAATATACCAAGTTAAATAAATTAAAGAATACCCAGTTTGTAACAAACGGGAATTTTCGACTTTCGAAAATTCAACATCGATACTCACTTTATCGACTGCCGAGAAATCGAAGGCCGGAAAAACCGAATAGTTTATGGGTTTTAAAAAGAATTTAGGAAAAGAGAAGAGAAGAAGAGAGAAGATAGAAAATAAAGAAAATAGAAAATTTTAAAATAGAAAGAAAAGAAAGGAAACAACAGAACAATAACAGAATCTCACAATTCGCAGCGGAACAACATATAATAATAAATGAATAATCTTTAAACAAAGAACTATATCAGTTATTACATTTTATACTTTACATCATATCATCATCAGAGTGTACAACAACAAACAATGCAGCGGAAAAAGAAATACTATATAGTAGTAATATGCCATGCCATCCAGCTTGCCTCCAGCAACTCCAGAATATCCTGATAAACCTTAACTCTTAACTGCCCGTGTGGAAATTGGTGGGCACCCAGAGTTTAGGAAGGAAAACAATAAACTCCGAGTCAGTCATGTGACTGGTGTGAGAACTCAAAACAGTTTATTTATCTTTAAAATCAAAATAGAGGAATATTTTTAAATTCAATTCGCAATGCTTTTAAAAATGAGACTACCATAAGACCTCCTGCCACACACACAATGCAAACGCAGACTTGGAGAAGATTTCTCCTTATGATAGTCAAACATGCTTGATACGCATTAAAATCAAATCAATTTTGATATTATTATTAGTGCATAGTGTATAAAATGATTTCGAAAGTAGAATATAAATCTTAGCCAGCATAGGTACCAATATATTATGCCTACTAATAGCTACCATATTAGATGGCAGGTTCTACAACTAAAACCGTACAAGTTTCGTATTGTTTCTTTGGATTTCCAACAAATGGCCAGGCCAAGGAACTTCCCATTGCCACATGAGAATGCCTCTGGAAAGACATCCCCAAGAACCAAACCGGAACTCTGCCAACACAAGGCCGGGTTACCCCTAACTGGGTAACTACTGACACGAGCACGCCATTCCCCGATCGTAAACGACCTTTCTCACGGGATCCCGAAAAACCAACAACCACAAAGTAATAAATTCGTAGTAACCACATAGGTTAAATATCTGGGCTTCATACCATGATACAACCTCTATCCAGAAGGAAATGTACATACCCTAAAGGGTGCTACCCCTCATAACCTTGCCGCATCTTTCCTGTTTTGACCATTTCCGGGGTGTGAGGTTCGACGAAGTCACGTCCACAAAAACATACTTTATACAAAAGCCATGCTTTGGGTCAACAAATGATCAACACAATGATCATCAAGATAGACGATCAAATAAACGATCCTATCACAATAATCAACACAATGATCATTTCAGCATCACTCAGCATGTCACATTACCCAATTGGGAATATATCGCTGATAACTTCAACTATATAACCTCTGAGCTCGTACGTCTCAGAGAAGGGTGTTAAGCTAAAAGAATAAATTCTCCGCCACCACAGAAATATATTTGAAAGAAATCGGCTTTACATTCTCAATTTGTAATGTCAGACACACAATCCATACAAGTCTGTTCCGGGCTCGAACAGAACCAAAGGCACTTACAAAGAAGTCCTTGCAATCCGAATAATCTCTAATCACGTTCGGATTTCCCATCACATATGGAGATCTCAATACCAGGGATCAGCTAGTGCAGAGACAATCAACAAGAAACCCTTTCGTTTTCGAAAATATCCGGTCTTCAACACCGATCTTCGAATGCAATTCATAACGACGTATCACATATTCGGAATGGGTTATACGACCCCAAGGTCCTTTCCCGGTTAACCCGAATAGTAAGCGCTTATTTTTAAAAAAAATAAGTGTGGCATTCAATTTCAAACAAATCACAACAAATACCTATTTAAAGGTAAATATTGATAGTCGGTTATTGAACTATCAATAGATATGCCAACATCACCAGATTCCAAATAATTTTCCAAATTATTTATTTCACAAAAATATCTTTACAAGATATAAACATAATTTCCATACTTTAAAAATAAATCAATATTTATTTTTAAATCTAATTTCCCAATTTCATTTATAAATTCTATATTGAATTTACATTCCAAAATATTTATGAATATACGATTTCCATTCGTTTTCAAATATTCATTTTCAATTTATCTTCAAAAAGATAAATTCCAAATATTCACTTAATATTGGAAAAGCATTTCTATACTTATTAAAAATAAGTAATTCACAGATCTTTTTATTTTCTATACTGAGAAAATATTTAATATACCCTAATCGAAATTAAGTATATATTTCATTCTTTTAAGGAAATCATTCACTTAATATTATTTATTTGGGTCAAAACGAATGTCGCGTAAAACATCGTTACGACAACCCAAAATCACTAGTATAGGGATTCGAAATTAAAATAGATATATAAATCCCAATACTATGCAAAACATTTCCTTTCGGAAATCATTTACTATAACAACAGTGTTATAGTCCACCATTTCCTTTTATTTCTCGAAAACATCTATTTCAACAATAAATGTTGAAATCTATGGTTTCGAATCTCAACATCTTTTAAAACATCTTTAGATCGTTTTAATTCTATTTCAAACATCATATCCAAAATAATTTCTTTAACAAAATATTCACTTTCAAAAACGTGAATACATTTGTTAATAAATTTCGTCACATCTATTCATTTTATTTTAAAGAATTATTCACTGTCTAAAACATGAATATAATTCCATAAATAAATTACAACAATTCCTTATCAAAATAAGTCGTTGCGGATTTATAAAACAATGTTTATAAATTCTATTTCTATTTATTTTATAACAACTTCCTTTTATAAATTTCCTTTATAAATCTATTCAATTTCATATCTCAATGATATACTAAAATTTCATATTATAAGTTAAATACTTATAATTTATTTGTTTATAAAATCGTTCCTTTAAACTTCATAAATTTTCATAAATCTTATAACTTATAAGATTCATTTATTTATCCAAATTCCATTTTTTTAAATAACTTTACAAATTTTATAAACCTACTATTTATAAAATTCCATTTATAACTTCACCGTTATAATTCTATAATTCCAATTTATGAAATTCATTTACAATTCATTCTAATACTTGTAAAAGCTCGTTTTATAATTCAAAATATTCTAAATTTATAAATATCAATTTATAAATCTTTTAATATAAATCAATTTATATTATTACTTTAAACATCTTTAAACTCTTTTATGATTTCATCATTCTGATTTACAAAATAATCAAATTTCATAAATTCTATAGATTTCATTCCTTTATGAAATTCATTTACGAATCATTCTATCACTTATAAAAGCTCGTTTTATAATTCAAAATATTCTAAATTTATAAATATCAATTTATAAATCTTTTAATATAAATCAATTTATATTATTACTTTAAACATTTTTAAACTCTTTTATAATTTCATCATTCTGATTTATAAAATAAAAATTTCATAAATCTTATTTTTAAACTTCTTATAATAAATTCAGAAATCCCAGTTCAAACTATTTTATAAAATCACTAATCCCATATTTTCAAAAATCAACTTTTAACTGTATTTCTCAAAAATCATAATTTTTATAACATTAAAATTATAACGTTTATTTATTTAAGATGAATCAATTCCAAAAATATTTTATAAACGTATATTTCCAACAATCACTTTTAGAAATCAAAATCGTTATTTTTAAACTTCAAAAATTGGATCCGATGATGCAACACATCAATAGTCAATCACAACTTTCAAACATCATATATCATCCATGATAACAATCAAATATCACAATATATGAAATCAAATAAATATTTGAGAGGAATCCAGTTGGATCCCTCCAACCTGTTTCCCTGCATCCACAGACATTAGCACAATACCATTCCGTTTCAAGACGGAATATCGCGGTACATGGGATTTTATAAATATATATCCGCTTACTAACGGCGCAATATGGTCTCATCCGCTAAAAGAAAATGCGAGAAATCAATCAACTGCAATATATACATATGCCAATATATATATATTGCTATATATATAATATAATACCAATTCCACTTCGAGGTGGAATATCGTGGTATATGTGTGTAATAAATAATCTCCGCTTACTAACGGCGTATAGGGTCTATTCACATCCAATAACTATATATAACAATCATCATTCAATCATTCAATCAACACAGTCAAGCAAATTTTTAAATCTATCTATTTAAAATTTAAATAAACAATAAAAATTCCTTTTGAGTGAGAAGTTCTCACCTTTGCTTTTATTAGCAATCCATTTCCAATTTCGGCTTGATTTCTCTTGATTTATACCTAGTATAAATATTTACACAGTTTGTTAATGTTTGAATTAATCGAACTGTTAATTTCCGTTCAAAAATTTTAATTGTCTAATGATTAAATTTCAAACAAATTTTCTTTAGCAAATTTATTTAACTAAAAGTTTAAAAATTAAATTTCCATTTGATTGGTTTATTTAATTTGGCTAACCATTTTGGGTTTATACTAAAAATTTTCTTTAAAATCTTTTAACAACTAAAAATAATTAAATTGGTAAATAAACAAATTAATTGCCATTTTATTATTTTGAATTAACAAATGATTTTTAATTTACCTAATAATCCTTCTTTCAAATAAATCCTTCAAAAGAAAAAAGTATCTTTAGCAACTAAAAAATCAGTTGAACTGGTTAAACACATTAATCTCTTTAATATTTTGATTTTAATTAATAATTTTAATTAAACAGATTTCCTTTGATAAATTTACTTAACAAAACATTAATTCTAAAAATACATTTCCATTAAATAATTTTATGTAATTTATAAATATTCAATATAAATCGAACTATTTGATTTACTATTTTAAAATTTTAATTCATCTAAACTTTTGTTCAATTTGAATGTTTTAAATTTTTAAACCAAAAATCAACTTTTAAACTAATTCCCTTTTTAATAAATTTATTTAACTAAAAAAAATTAGTTTTTAAACTAATTCTTTTCTTTTAAAAATCTAGTCTTTATAAACTCGATATTGTTTTAAAAATTTCTATACTTTAAAAATAAATCATATATTCATATGTTTACTGTAAAAACTTTTCTGTATGTATATATATCCCAAATAAAATTTGCTGTTTATTGCCTATCCATAAATTTTAAATTAAAACAACTGTGACTTAAAAAAAAAATTCTCTTTTACTGTAAACTGCAAATAATCTCTTCTTTTTTTTTATCTGCATATAAATTAAATTAAAAATAAAAATAAAAATAAAAACAATATACCTTACTGTAATTCGACTACAGCCATCACCATGCTCGGCCCCAAATTGATGCCGCTGCCCCTAACTCCTCCATCTCGAATCGCGACTGCCGCCTTGACCTCGCACCACGAACGCACGCGCGCTGCCACGCCGCCTTGAATCGCCAATACCTCGAATCGCGAGAAACCCTAACACGAGCGCGACCATCCCAGTGCGCGCCGCTTGCCTGCATCGCGACACCCCCACTTGCGCCGCCGCCTCACCCTTCAATCGCCGCCTTGTGCTTCCCCTCACCTCGCGTACGAGCCCTCCACTGACTCGTGCGCCGCTTCACGCCTTCACGACATCGCCCCCTCAACGCGCCCACCGCCGCGAGCTCGTGCGACCCCCTCCATTGCGACGCGACTGCCTTTATTTTTTTCTTATTTGATTTTTTTTTTTTAATTTGTTCAGAGGCTTTGAATTTATTATAAAGGGGAACGTGATTTCTGGTGGAAGCAAGGGAGAACGTGTCTGCCTCCGTGATTATCTGCTTGATACTAGACATATTTTTAGGGAAGGACGTGTACATGTTGACTAATTAATAAAATTAAAATTAAATTTAATTTGAATTCGATTTAATTGCAACGCGTTTACTCACCGTGTGCTCACATACCAACTCAGAAAAATACAAGATTTGAAATCCGGCAATAATTCGATATTCCGGACCCAATGGAACTGGTTTCGTTGAATTCCGAGACTGTGCCTCGGACGACTATTTTAAATATCGACTCAAACGATTAAATTTCAAAACTGAACAAATCACTTTCAAATTAAATTCTGAAGCTTCTATTATCTTCAGTATTATCAATATGAATTTTACAAGCCTTTGAAATATTTTTAATCGGCTTAAAATTGAAGATTCAAATTTTTATTCAACTTTCAATAGATTAAATTCTATAATTTAATCGTTAAACTCATTCTGATAATTTGCAATTCAAATTAAATCATCATTCAAATATTTAAATTTAATTAAATATTTTCAATTTAAATTATTCAAAATTATGGGTCGTTACAATCTTCCCTCCTTAAAAGAATTTCGTCCCGAAATTACAAGTTAAGGAGAATGCCCTTATCCCGTCTATCATTTTTTCACAATTCAAATAGTTTTATCAACTTACTAACCTAAATCTTTTTACTAGAGATTCACTATCCTTTCAACTAGCTTTCCAACTTCAATTAGAGGTTTCAAACAACCTTGTTCTTCCAACAATTTAAATTTAAATTCAAATTCAAATTTCAAACTTTCAAAATTTCTCAAAATTTTTTCTAACACCCTAAATTTTCGAAAAATTTCGCCAGCGTCTCCTTTGCGCGGCTAGCTCGGTACGACTACAAAATGGCACCACGGCCCCTCAGAATCAAAAAGAAAAGAGAAAGCCAAGTGGCTAGAGAAGAAAGTCATCAAATTTCATACTGAAATTCAAATACGTAACTTTTTGTCGAGCAATTTAATTTTATCTTTGAAATCAAAATCTCAATTCCATTTCTTTTTATATACCTGTATAACCTGCTAGTAGTAGTATCATACAAATCCAAATACGATATTCAAACCAATTTGCCAATTCTATTGCAAAATTTCGATATATGCTCCTTATATATTCTAACTTCACTATTGAAGTTACATATTCAATTCTTATTAAATTTTACATTTCAATTCAATTTCATTCACATTTTAAATTCCATTTGAATTCAATTCACAATTCTAAATATTGAATTCTATCGATTTACTTTTATTTGCTAATTCATATTACTACTTTAAATTAGCTTCATTCACTAATTCTTTTCAATTTTAATTTCTATATTCAATTCATTCCATTTGAAATCATTTCACAAATAAATTATCAAGTTAATTTTCTTGAATCCAATCCATCTTATTTTATTCCATATACTAGTGATAATAATTCTATATTATCACTTCTAACAATCATGCAACCATATACTATAATAATTCATAGAAAATCATTTCTTTTCTATACTAAAATAGTTTTGGGCAAAATTATCTTATTTACCCGATTCAAAAACAATTTTATATTCACTAACAAATACGCGCTCATATCTATTATTACACTCAAACTCATTCTAGAGTACTGCTGACTCTATCTCTAACGAGTAATACCCAACAGAACCATGGTTGTCGCTTAACCATAAGCTCTGATACCAAATGTAACAAACGGGAATTTTCGACTTTCGAAAATTCAACATCGATACTCACTTTATCAACTGCCGAGAAATCGAAGGCCGGAAAAACCGAATAGTTTATGGGTTTTAAAAAGAATTTAGGAAAAGAGAAGAGAAGAAGAGAGAAGATAGAAAATAAAGAAAATAGAAAATTTTAAAATAGAAAGAAAAGAAAGGAAACAACAGAACAATAACAGAATCTCACAATTCGCAGCGGAACAACATATAATAATAAATGAATAATCTTTAAACAAAGAACTATATCAGTTATTACATTTTATACTTTACATCATATCATCATCAGAGTGTACAACAACAAACAATGCAGCGGAAAAAGAAATACTATATAGTAGTAATATGTCATGCCATCCAGCTTGCCTCCAGCAACTCCAGAATATCCAGAATATCCTGATAAACCTTAACTCTTAACTGCCCGTGTGGAAATTGGTGGGCACCCAGAGTTTAGGAAGGAAAACAATAAACTCCGAGTCAGTCATGTGACTGGTGTGAGAACTCAAAACAGTTTATTTATCTTTAAAATCAAAATAGAGGAATATTTTTAAATTCAATTCACAATGCTTTTAAAAATGAGACTACCATAAGACCTCCTGCCACACACACAATGCAAACGCAGACTTGGAGAAGATTTCTCCTTATGATAGTCAAACATGCTTGATATGCATTAAAATCAAATCAATTTCGATATTATTATTAGTGCATAGTGTATAAAATGATTTCGAAAGTAGAATATAAATCTTAGCCAGCATAGGTACCATTATATTATGCCTACTAATAGCTACCATATTAGATGGCAGGTTCTACAACTAAAACCGTACAAGTTTCGTATTGTTTCTTTGGATTTCCAACAAATGGTCAGGCCAAGGAACTTCCCATTGCCACATGAGAATGCCTCTAGAAAGACATCCCCGAGAACCAAACCGGAACTCTGCCAACACAAGGCCGGGTTACCCCTAACTGGGTAACTACTGACACGAGCACGCCATTCCTTGATCGTAAACGACCTTTCTCACGGGATCCCGAAAAACCAACAACCACAAAGTAATAAATTCGTAGTAACCACATAGGTTAAATATCTGGGCTCCATACCATGATACAACCTCTATCCAGAAGGAAATGTACATACCCTAAAGGGTGCTACCCCTCATAACCTTGCCGCATCTTTCCTGTTTTGACCATTTCCGGGGTGTGAGGTTCGACGAAGTCACGTCCATAAAAATATACTTTATACAAAAGCCATGCTTTGGGTCAACAAATGATCAACACAATGATCATCAAGATAGACGATCAAATAAACGATCCTATCACAATAATCAACACAATGATCATTTCAGCATCACTCAGCATGTCACATTACCCAATTGGGAATATATCGCTGATAACTTCAACTATATAACCTCTGAGCTCGTACGTCTCAGAGAAGGGTGTTAAGCTAAAAGAATAAATTCTCCGCCACCACAGAAATATATTTGAAAGAAATCGGCTTTACATTCTCAATTTGTAATGTCAGACACACAATCCATACAAGTCTGTTCCGGGCTCGAACAGAACCGAAGGCACTTACAAAGAAGTCCTTGCAATCCGAATAATCTCTAATCACGTTCGGATTTCCCATCACATATGGAGATCTCAATACCAGGGATCAGCCAGTGCAGAGACAATCAACAAGAAACCCTTTCGTTTTCGAAAATATCCGGTCTTCAACACCGATCTTCGAATGCAATTCATAACGACGTATCACATATTCGGAATGGGTTATACGACCCCAAGGTCCTTTCCCGGTTAACCCGAATAGTGAGCGCTTATTTTAAAAAAAAATAAGTGTGGCATTCAATTTCAAACAAATCACAACAAATACCTATTTATAGGTAAATATTGATAGTCGGTTATTGAACTATCAATAGATATGCCAACATCACCAGATTCCAAATAATTTTCCAAATTATTTATTTCACAAAAATATCTTTACAAGATATAAACATAATTTCCATACTTTAAAAATAAATCAATATTTATTTTTAAATCTAATTTCCCAATTTCATTTATAAATTCTATATTGAATTTACATTCCAAAATATTTATGAATATACGATTTCCATTCGTTTTCAAATATTCATTTTCAATTTATCTTCAAAAAGATAAATTCCAAATATTCACTTAATATTGGAAAAGCATTTCTATACTTATTAAAAATAAGTAATTCACAGATCTTTTTATTTTCTATACTGAGAAAATATTTAATATACCCTAATCGAAATTAAGTATATATTTCATTCTTTTAAGGAAATCATTCACTTAATATTATTTATTTGGGTCAAAACGAATGTCGCGTAAAACATCGTTACGACAACCCAAAATCACTAGTATAGGGATTCGAAATTAAAATAGATATATAAATCCCAATACTATGCAAAACATTTCCTTTCGGAAATCATTTACTATAACAACAGTGTTATAGTCCACCATTTCCTTTTATTTCTCGAAAACATCTATTTCAACAATAAATGTTGAAATCTATGGTTTCGAATCTCAACATCTTTTAAAACATCTTTAGATCGTTTTAATTCTATTTCAAACATCATATCCAAAATAATTTCTTTAACAAAATATTCACTTTCAAAAACGTGAATACACTTGTTAATAAATTTCTTCACTTCTATTCATTTTATTTTAAAGAATTATTCACTGTCTAAAACATGAATATAATTCCATAAATAAATTACAACAATTCCTTATCAAAATAAGTCGTTGCGGATTTATAAAACAATGTTTATAAATTCTATTTCTATTTATTTTATAACAACTTCCTTTTATAAATTTCCTTTATAAATCTATTCAATTTCATATCTCAATGATATACTAAAATTTCATATTATAAGTTAAATACTTATAATTTATTTGTTTATAAAATCGTTCCTTTAAACTTCATAAATTTTCATAAATCTTATAACTTATAAGATTCATTTATTTATCCAAATTCCATTTTTTTAAATAACTTTACAAATTTTATAAACCTACTATTTATAAAATTCCATTTATAACTTCACCGTTATAATTCTATAATTCCAATTTATGAAATTCATTTACAATTCATTCTAATACTTGTAAAAGCTCGTTTTATAATTCAAAATATTCTAAATTTATAAATATCAATTTATAAATCTTTTAATATAAATCAATTTATATTATTACTTTAAACATCTTTAAACTCTTTTATGATTTCATCATTCTGATTTACAAAATAATCAAATTTCATAAATTCTATAGATTTCATTCCTTTATGAAATTCATTTACGAATCATTCTATCACTTATAAAAGCTCGTTTTATAATTCAAAATATTCTAAATTTATAAATATCAATTTATAAATCTTTTAATATAAATCAATTTATATTATTACTTTAAACATTTTTAAACTCTTTTATAATTTCATCATTCTGATTTATAAAATAAAAATTTCATAAATCCTATTTTTAAAATTCTTATAATAAATTCAGAAATCCCAGTTCAAACTATTTTATAAAATCACTAATCCCATATTTTCAAAAATCAACTTTTAACTGTATTTCTCAAAAATCATAATTTTTATAACATTAAAATTATAACGTTTATTTATTTAAGATGAATCAATTCCAAAAATATTTTATAAACGTATATTTCCAAAAATCACTTTTAGAAATTAAAAATCGTTATTTTTAAACTTCAAAAATTGGATCCGATGATGCAACACATCAATAGTCAATCACAACTTTCAAACATCATATATCATCCATGATAACAATCAAATATCACAATGTATGAAATCAAATAAATATTTGTGAGGAATCCAGTTGGATCCCTCCAACCTGTTTCCCTGCATCCACAGACATTAGCACAATACGATTCCGTTTCAAGACGGAATATCGCGGTACATGGGATTTTATAAATATATATCCGCTTACTAACGGCGCAATAGGGTCCCATCCGCTAAAAGAAAATGCGGGAAATCAATCAACTGCAATATATACATATGCCAATATATATATTGCTATATATATAATATAATACCAATTCCACTTCGAGGTGGAATATCGCGGTATATGTGTGTAATAAATAACCTCCGCTTACTAACGGCGTATAGGGTCTATTCACATCCGATAACTATATATAACAATCATCATTCAATCATTCAATCAACACAGTCAAGCAAATTTTTAAATCTATCTATTTAAAATTTAAATAAACAATAAAAATTCCTTTTGAGTGAGAAGTTCTCACCTTTGCTTTTATTAGCAATCCATTTCCAATTTCGGCTTGATTTCTCTTGATTTATACCTAGTATAAATATTTACACAGTTTGTTAATGTTTGAATTAATCGAACTGTTAATTTCCGTTCAAAAATTTTAATTGTCTGATGATTAAATTTCAAACAAATTTTCTTTAGCAAATTTATTTAACTAAAAGTTTAAAAATTAAATTTCCATTTGATTGGTTTATTTAATTTGGCTAACCATTTTGGGTTTATACTAAAAAATTTCTTTAAAATCTTTTAACAACTAAAAATAATTAAATTGGTAAATAAACAAATTAATTGCCATTTTATTATTTTGAATTAACAAATGATTTTTAATTTACCTAATAATCCTTCTTTCAAATAAATCCTTCAAAAAAAAAAATATCTTTAGCAACTAAAAAATCAGGTGAACTGGTTAAACAAATTAATCTCTTTAATATTTTGATTTTAATTAATAATTTTAATTAAACAGATTTCCTTTGATAAATTTACTTAACAAAACATTAATTCTAAAAATACATTTCCATTAAATAATTTTATGTAATTTATAAATATTCAATATAAATCGAACTATTTGATTTACTATTTTAAAATTTTAATTCATCTAAACTTTTGTTCAATTTGAATGTTTTAAATTTTTAAACCAAAAATCAACTTTTAAACTAATTCCCTTTTTAATAAATTTATTTAACTAAAAAAAATTAGTTTTTAAACTAATTCTTTTCTTTTAAAAATCTAGTCTTTATAAACTCGATATTGTTTTAAAAATTTCTATACTTTAAAAATAAATCATATATTCATATGTTTACTGTAAAAACTTTTCTGTATGTATATATATCCCAAATAAAATTTGCTGTTTATTGCCTATCTATAAATTTTAAATTAAAACAACTATGATTTAAAAAAAAAATTCTCTTTTACTGTAAACTGCAAATAATCTCTTTTTTTTTATCTGCATATAAATTAAGTTAAAAATAAAAATAAAAATAAAAACAATATACCTTACTGTAATTCGACTACAACCATCACCATGCTCGGCCCCAAATTGATGTCGCTGCCCCTAACTCCTCCATCTCGAATCGCGACTGCCGCCTTGACCTCGCACCACGAACGCACGCGCGCTGCCACGCCGCCTTGAATCGCCAATACCTCGAATCGCGAGAAACCCTAACACGAGCGCGACCATCCCAGTGCGCGCCGCTTGCCTGCATCGCGACACCCCCACTTGCGCCGCCGCCTCACCCTTCAATCGCTGCCTTGTGCTTCCCCTCACCTCGCGTACGAGCCCTCCACTGACTCGTGCGCCGCTTCACGCCTTCACGACATCGCCCCCTCAACGCGCCCACCGCCGCGAGCTCGTGCGACACCCTCCATTGCGACGCGACTGCCTTCATTTTTTTCTTATTTTTTTTTTTTTAATTTGTTCAGAGGCTTTGAATTTATTATAAAGGGGAACGTGATTTCTGGTGGAAGCAAGGGAGAACGTGTCTGCCTCCGTGATTATCTGCTTGATACTAGGCATATTTTTAGGGAAGGACGTGTACATGTTGACTAATTAATAAAATTAAATTTAAGTTTAATTTGAATTCGATTTAATTGCAACACGTTTACTCACCGTGTGCTCACATACCAACTCAGAAAAATACAAGATTTGAAATCCGGCAATAATTCGATATTCCGGACCCAATGGAACTGGTTTCGTTGAATTCCGAGACTGTGCCTCGGACGACTATTGTAAATATCGACTCAAACGATTAAGTTTCAAAACTGAACAAATCACTTTCAAATTAAATTCTGAAGCTTCTATTATCTTCAGTATTATCAATATGAATTTTACAAGCCTTTGAAATATTTTTAATCGGCTTAAAATTGAAGATTCAAATTTTTATTCAACTTTCAATAGATTAAATTCTATAATTTAATCGTTAAAATCATTCTGATAATTTGCAATTCAAATTAAATCATCATTCAAATATTTAAATTTAATTAAATATTTTCAATTTAAATTATTCAAAATTCTGGGTCGTTACACAGTTGTTTGAAGTTAAAAGTTATACTTAAATTATATTGGATTTATTACGTAAACATTTCAAATCTAAATAATAGTAATTGAATTTGATATATATGGAATTATCAAAGAATTAGTTTTGAAATGGTGGAATATTTAAAGCTTTGAAATATAAATTGAAATGGTTTATTTGGAGGTTTAAATCGGTATTTGGAATTTATTTGTGAAATTAAAGAAGTTATTTATTATATAAAGTAAATTAATATTTAAACCATTTAAGTATTACAAGTTATGTTTCGAAGCTATGGGTTTCAAGGTATATAGATTTGAAAGTGCTATGATTTGGAAAAAAGATATATTTGAAATAAAAATGATATCATATTGATTTAGGTTTGAAAATAGAAATGATATCGTATTTATATGGTTTTGAATTGGATATTATATTCCGGTTTTAAAGTACAAACTATTTTGATAAGACCGCGGTGTTATAATAACGTTTGGTTGTTAAAGAGACCGGGATCGGAAGTTGCCATACTCTCTGCCAACTCTGGAAACCACTTTAACAATCGTGTACGCGGTGGAGATTCCATAATGAAGTAGGATGGCGGCGGCGTTTCCTTTGAGGTAAGTACGTGGACCCGACTCCTGTGAGTTGGAATTAGGCGGCTAAAGCAGGAGCGATTCTCGGGCCAATGAGGTAGCACCTTTGATCGAACACATCCCTTCGATATTATACTTTGACTTATGGATTGATTCGATGGCCACTTTTGATTTTTTTGTGGCTCGAGGAGAGTGGTAGCTGCGCGCTACGCGTTACCACCAGCCCGGATAGCAATTGGTATATCTACCCTGGCATTGCCTAGTTGTGCCGTGTCACCTACCCTAGCGTGCCTTATACGATTTTGTTTTGTACCATACCTATGGAGTACCCTCTGACGACGCCCTGTACGGGGGAGATTACGGTACCGTATAGACTATGCGAATATATTATGTGTTAGGGGAATATTGGTCACTCCTTAACGATATTTTAAAGCAAGTTTATTTTACTAATAGACACTATTATAATAGCGAAGTATTACTACATAGTAAATAGTTTAACGGATCCTTTAGAGATACGAATCCTGAGCATCTCTTAAGTCACTGTACTCATATTTATTTTACCGTTGATTTAACTTACATAAGATCTTTTAGTTCTAACTCGAGTGTTTTGTCTTTTTAATTCGCTCGGGTCAGTCCGAGTATTTTTGGATTTGAAGATTTTATTCTGGAGGACGAAGACGAAGATTTGCATTACTATTATCTACTATTTATTTCGCTACACCATTTTATTCCGCTGCATTGTTATCTATTATTCTCTGGTATGTGTAACTCTGATATATATTGTATAAGTAAAATCAAATGTTTTGTAAAATAGCTTCATGAACTGTATATTTGATTATTGTACTTTATCGTTCTACTGCAAGATTTTATTTTGTTTTTTTCTCTACTTTTTCTTATTTACCCCATAATAATCCGGCCTTCTTTATGGTTTAAGTCTGACGTGTGTGGTTTATCGTTGATTTAAACTGTACGAAAAAGCGGGACGTTACATCTAGTGTCAGAGCTTTGATTTAGCGACAAACCTTAGCTTTGTGGGGTTTGACTCTTTACTAATAGGGTAGTAATACCCTATGGTGAGTCGCTGAGTGTATATATATGAGAGAGCGTACTTGTTAGCATTATAAAAAGGTTTAATATTGTGTTAATCTGTTCCGTTTTGTATTTATAAATCCCGGTTGGTGCATGGGACGCTATGACATTAATAGAGATTTCTAAACACTTAATAGGACAGACCGACATAATATTTGTTTTAATATAGGTGAATGAAATAATTTTGCCTATTATATTATATATATATATATATATATATATATATATAAAATAAAGTTTATAAATGATATATATATTTGGTTGAAATATATTGGTTGTAGGGTAATCAAATTTATAAATAATAGGTAAAATGAGATAGAAAATAAAATCAATGAAATTTGGAAATTTTAGAACTTAAAATCGGGATTTTGAAAATTGCTTTCAAAGGATTTTGAAATATAATAATATTATTTAGAAGTAATTTTTGATATAAATATTTCAATATAATTTGAAAGTATTGTTTTAAAGAAATTTGAAAAGGAATAAGCTCTGTACTTCCCTCCCCGTCGCTGGAAAATATATCGGTTGTGGCGGCTGCATCATCAACATTCATTTTCGAGTTTCAAAGTGGGAAGGCCACTGTAGTAGTTTTACTGCAGACTTATTTTGATAAACAAATATAAATTTTTAAATTATTTTAATTATAATTGGATATATAAATTTCAAGCATACGTTTATCTGTTATTTTAAAATGATTTTGAATAAAAACCCGGTATTTAATTCTTAAGTTTCCGTAATAAATAGTTTCAATTAAGTGTAGTAAAATGGAATATAACTAATTTATAAATTGGAACCTTCAATTAAAATAAGTGATTTAATGCTAGGTTATAAATGAGATTAAAAGAAATTTGAAATTTGGAACCTATAAGACAAAGGATATTATTTTTAAGCATTAAGTTAATTAAGGGTAATAAAATAAACTTGTGTAACTTTCAATTACATTCTTAAAAGCATATATGTAACTTATCAAATATTAAAAGTTGTAATGTTTAGTAAAAATTGTAATAGAAGTTGTACAAGTATACTTATAAATGGAAGTGTTCAATGAATTTCTTTAATAAATAAGAATTTGATGGTCTAGTGTTATAAGCTTAAGTATAATTGAAAATACTTCTAATTTGATATAATAGAAAGGTAAGTATTATAAATAAATGATTTTAAACTTAAGTAAATAAGTTTAAGTTATTTCTAAATAAAATCGTAAGAAATAAATGTAAAATAAAAAGGGATAAACCATTATATGAATGAAAAAGAAATCAAACAACAAATGTATGAACGGAATTAATAAGAATAAACTTATTCTGTTAATTATCTGTTGATTGAAATCGTTATTTGTTTTGTTTATGGTTGTTTGGGCAAGGATACTTTAAATTTTGTTTAGATGTATGAATAATCTATTTAGCTCCATCTAAGACTGTTGAGTAAATGGTGCACTAAGTGGTTTATTTTCCCGTCTGTGCAATTTAAAGTTGAACCCAAGCAACTATTTGTTTTGTTTGATATGAATGAACGATTGATTTGTGATGATTCTATGTGATGGTTGTATGCCTTGTGCAAGTGATTGATGTTTGTATTGATTTGTTTGTTTATGGTTGAAACCACTTTAAATATTTCATTTTATATAATTATTAACTGTTCTGGAATATATAAGTGGAATACAGGTTATGGAAGCAATTGCTACTGTTTTTGGTTTCATAATTAAACGTAAATTGCCCGACAAATAGGTACGTTTTCGGATTACGGTTTATAGTGTAATTATATTATTTTCCCGTGTTGAAATATATTATTTTGGAAAATATATGTTGTATATTGTTATAATTGACATTATATTTTTTCCCGAGCCTCCCCGTACAAAGGAGACTCTGCCGAAATTTTCCGTAAACTTTGGACTTAGAAAATTTTAAAATGGTTTTCCAACTTTATAAATTTAAAAAAGGGATTTAATTGTTTATAAATCTATATATTTTATTTAAATTATCCAATTATGTAAACTTATTGTTATGAATATAATGTTTGAATAATATATATTGATTTATAAGTTCCTCTTTTCCCTTATTTTCCTTTTCGGAGACGAAAAGTTTTGAGTGGGGGAGAGTGTAACGACCCGTAAATTTCAATAATTAAATTGGTTAATTTAATTGGATCTTTGTAATTAAATTTAGAAAGAAATAAAAAATTTATAATTTAAAATGAAATGAATGCTAAAAAGAAGTGTAGCAATGGTAATTTAACGGTTAATTATTGATAATTGGAGTGAAATTCCAATAAAGAAATAGTGTTAATTATTGCACTTGAGTATAAAAATTTAAAATAAATAATTAAAGGTAAACATTTGATTAACCAATGCAGTAATATATTGATTGATAGTAACTGCATGTAAATTTAGGCAATATTGTTAATGCAAGGTGCACAATACTAATTAATGTTAACAATAATCGAATGGAAGGAAATTCCAATTAATGAAAATAAATTCAAATGTTAGGACTTAGTTATAAATGAAAATTAAGTAAATAAATGTAAGTATTGTATGAATATATGAATTAATGTTTGATTTAGGGTAATAGAATGAATTCATATGATGTAAGTAATTATAATAAATAATGAGATTGCAATAAATCTGAATTTAATGTTACGTTAATGAAATTTGGGTAATAATTGGAATAACGTAAATTTTATTTAGTTTTATGATAATTAGTCGAATAGTACATAAATTTAAGGGTAAATTTAAGGAATGGAAATAAAGTTGTATTAATGTAAAACTTAATAAATGGAAATTTGAAAGGAAAGGTCAGGTGAGATATTCGAATCTGTCATAATTGGTTATGAGGTTGAATTGTAAGAAACGAATGTAAGTACTTCATTAGTTAATGGAATAATAATAGTATAGTTAACGGTAATTAAATAAAAGCAGAAGTATTTAAGAATTGTAACGGAAAGGGTGAATGTAATAATGAAATAAATAGGATTGTAAATTTATTCATAGTGTAGCAATCGATATAATGGAAAGTATGAACCCAAGTAAATGAATTAATTTAGAATGTTAATCGCAATTAGCGTGTATATTGGTAGAAATAATAAAATGGAAATAGGGTAGTCAATATAAAGGAAAGATGAAAATTTGAGCGTACTAATGTAATAAAAGGTAAAACAAATGTTATCTTTGTTTATTGAATAATAATTGATTTGATAAAAAGGATTGAAGTTAAATCATGTAAATTTATAATTTCTGAATTTATGGAAATTAGAGTTAAACACTGTAATTGGAAATTTTATGTGTGCATTAATTTATAATGGGGTGTAAATGGTAAATTAATAATTTAAAATGTTGACTTACTACTAAACTAGCGTATAATGAATGGAAATGAATAAATTAGTGTTATGGAACTAATGGTAGCATTTGTTGGAAGCAATAACCTTATAAATGAAATAAAAAAAGTTAATGGTATCAATTATTACGTGTTACATATTTATTAACCTATTAAATAGAATTGGAAATCAAATTTTGCAAATTAATGTGATTAATTACTACGTTGATTGAAATTAGATAAATTGGAAATTTTTAACGCACTAAGATGTAAATCATGATAATTATACAATAAGATGGAATTGATAGAATAACAAATGGAAAGTAAATTAAATTTAATTACTGGAAATTTAATTTATAATTGTTGAATTTAATGAAATTGAAGAATTTATAAATTTTTAATCGACAGTTAAATTTGTTTAAATTAGTGTAAATGTTTAAGGAATTAAAAATGATAAGAATTGTCGATTATAAGATTGAAATTGAAAGTTTGATTTAACGAATTAATTAATTTTTAATTTATTTAATTAACTGGAAAAATAGCCATTTTGGCCATTGACTCGGATTTCGACGAAACTAGTTTCATCGGATCCGTAACGGTTAATTATTATAGGATTTCAAGTTTCATAGCAATCGGACCTGTCATTTGATCGTACGGACTCGAAACGCCTTGAAATCAATGAAATTGAAATCAGTTGAAATCAATTTGAAAAATATTGTTTTTAGCATAACTTCTTCATACGATGGAATTTGGACTTGAAACTATTTCCATTGCGTTTAAATTATTTAAAAACATCTATTTTGATATACGGGTTGACCCAATTTCGTTCTGGAGTCGAAACGGGCTTTTCGGGCCATATATTGTTCGGCGCGTTTATCAATCTGATCTATCTACTCTATTTCAACCTCGCATATATATACCCTGTTATAAACCCTAGCCTACCTCTGTTTCTCATTTGTCTGTTTGTACAATCCCTCTTCACCTCCTCCTCAATGGCAGACAATTCTAGATCCAATTGCAATTCAAAACTCAAAGCAAAATTTCAAACTCCTTAGAAAAATTTGGAAAAAATATATATTAGAGCTCTCGATGAGCGTAATCTTCTGGTACTGTTCATTTTTCGAATCGATTCACCGGTTGCCCAGAATTCGCCAATCAATTCTCGGCCATTCATTGTGCCACGATCAACCGTGTCAAATCGTCAAATCGAGGTTACAGTCGCGTGGAGGGGGACAAGTGGAGTGCATCTGTATGGTTTGTTTGTCGATTCGACAGTTAGATTGCACGATTTAATTCGTCAGGGTTTGGAATTTTCATGTGGCGGCTGTCCACCTCGGCCTCGTTTGGGCATGGGCATGGGCGTTCGTCACTGGCAATGGTAGATGGTGGGGCGAGTTTGTCTAGATGCTCCGGTCCGGTGTTGGCGACGAGGAGGTGGCGTGATCGTGGGGGCTGTGCATTTTGGTGATCGTGTGATAGGGTATTTCGCACTGTGCTCGTTTTGAAGGCGGTAGGGGTGTGCCGACGTAGTAAATGATTAAAGACATTGTTTTATTTAATTTAGTTAAAACTATAATTTATCTAATGCTTATAACTTTCGTATACGAGGTCCGTTTCATGCGCGGTTTTCTCCGCTAGGTTCGTATTGGAATTCCGGACATTTTGGCTCTGGTTTGGACAAATTTGGAGACTGTTCAAATTTTGGGTTTAAATTGGATTTAAATTCAATTTAAATTCGAAAGGTGAGTGTTTACCCCACTCGCAACTTTTAAAATTTCTTATGTTTGTTAAATTGATTTATGATGTATTTCGAAATTTATTTATGACTGTTTGGCATATTTTTTATCATCATCCCAATTAAATTAAATTTATTTAATTAAATTGTTATTTAATTATGCATTGCATATAAACTGCCAGTTAAATTGTTATTTATTTGTTTATTGCATATAAACTGCCAATTAAACAGTTATTTAATTTATTTTTGAATATAAACTGCTAGTTAATGTCTTTTATTTATTACCGGTTATATATTAATGTTATTGTTTGGATTGGGTGATGTTTGTGATAAATGTTTGATGATTGATATTGGATGAATGGATGTTGTATTATATATTATTATAAACTGCAAGTCATTATGCATTTTTATTTCGTTCGGGATTGCGGTTTGAAATGATATATAACCGTAATTTTATTTTAAATCAAGGATTGAAATGATAAATATCTGTATCACTTGACCATAGGATAGAAAATTATATACAGGCACTGCGGTCTATATATATATAAATATTTTGAAATGATTTTCTATGGTTTTGGAAAAGAATATACGGTTTAATAAATATTAATTATTGATGTTATATAAATATTATTATATATATATATAGTTAAAATTCTTGAATTTAAGATATGTATAAAATTGTTAAATAAAAATAAGTTTAATAATGGAGTTTGATTATTTTATATTATATGCTTAAGCACCTACTTAAGATATTGTACATATATAGAGTTTTTTTAAATGACTTAAAAGAAACTTAAGTCGGAAGATAAATATGGAATTGGTTTGAATTGAATTATTTAAGAATTGTACTTGAATAAATTTGATTCGAGATTTAAATAAAAATGGAGATTTTAAAGGGTATGATCTTTACAACTTGATTTGGTTTAAAGTGATTTAAATGAATATAAAGTTGAGATAAATGAATATATCAAGTTAAATAAATTGAAGAATATCCATTTGTTTGAAGCTAAAAGTTTTACTTAAATTATATTGGATTTATTAAGTAAGCATTTCAAATCTAAATAATAGTAATTGAATTTGATATATATGGAATTATCAAAGAATTAGTTTTGAAATGGTGGAATATTTAAATCTTTGAAATATAAACTGAAATGGTTTATTTGGAGGCTTAAATCGGTATTTGGAATTTATTTGTGAAATTAAAGAAGCTATTTATTATATAAAGTAAATTAATATTTAAACCATTTAAATATTAGAAGTTATGTTTCAAAGCTATGGGTTTCAAGGTATACAGATTTGAAAGTGCTATGATTTGGAAAAAAGATATGTAACGACCTGTAAATTTAACCGGTTTTAATAACGTATTAATTGAAATTTTTGTGGGAATTTAAACGATAAAATTTGGAAATAAAATTTTTATATTTGAAATGCGTCTAGTTAAACATAGTCACTTGTAAATTTTCGTCCAAAAATATGGAAGTTTATTTCGCGCGTAAATTTACTTCAATTTAATCAGTTAAAAAGCGATGAAAATAAAATGTTTTCAAAACCAAAATATTTTTACATAGAAAAATTCTAAAACATCTTCTGAGCAAAATGTCAGTTTGTTATTTTCCCAAATTCGGACATCTTTGCCTCCGTCGATCTTATTTTTCTGCGATTTTCTTGCATTTTTCGTAGTAGAAAATTTCGAATTTTTATAATTCAATCGTACCACTAATTTCCGTATGTCGTTTTGATCGTCTCGTCGTGCTGATCTCCGCGGTATATTCATATGTGTGTTTCGACGTCCGATGGACGGTGAAATATGTAAACATTGAACCGTATCGGCACCGGTTTCGTGCCTTTTGGTTTCTTGTGGCTATTCAAATTTCCACCGTTGTAAATGCCAATAGTCTGTAGCATTTATTTTTCTTGAATTCAGATACTTAGCTTCTACTATTCTAACAGTTCAAAATACACTCTACAGCAAAGATGCAAATATACTTTGCACGTTTCTTCATTTGCCTGGGCACACATACTTCTTCCTCCCTGAAACTTTGTTCTTCATTCTTTCTGTTGTGCTTTGAAAAAAAATACAAGTTGTGAAATGGAATGTAGGGTGACAAAACATTACGAGTTTTGTGACATACTAACATATACATATCACGTCCACTTCACAACAACATCCACTCCATATTCTTTCGAACCCGCCACCATCCTCTCCCTACGGCCACCGACCGAGCATTTCCAGCCGCCATCGCACATGCCTCCATCTCGTCAGCAAATCCATGCACAACGCCCCCTCCCTCTCGTGCACCGATTTCCACGTCACCCACAGGCAGCCGCCTACCCAACCTTCCCTGATCGAAGTAACCGAGCTTTTCCGTGAAACACAACCTTCAACCCACCCCTTCGACCGCATGCAGGCACCGCCCGGACCTGCCTCGCTTCGGCAGCTGCCCTCGTTTTGTGTATTGATGTATGCGTGTAAGTTTGGCTGTTTTGTTTTATTCTACCGCATCTCACTGTTTTAATATATATTAGTATATCATATGTGATGATATGTGTTTAACATGCAATAGCAAGCAAGAAAACACGTATAAAACAATCTTTCATAAATATATGTATTATAACCGTTGTTGTACCTAGTATAAGCTGTGGATATGGTATTGGCAGTGCTTATACATTTGTATGTGTATTTTCGTTTGTTTCAAGCTTGCATTAGGTGATGTCTACATATTCTATATATGTTAATTTCATCCCATATGTGTTTAAAAAGGAAAAAAAAAACTTTTGTAAGCTTTTATGTTTACACTTTCATATCAGATATGTCAGTCCTATATGAATAGATATGCCTATTTTATTCATGTTAAAGCCTTGATCTTTAGTTTTGGACAGAGTTTTAAACTATAATATTCCTACAGTTGCAGTTACAAATTTTGGGTTTAGATGTAGTATTATATATAAGCTATGTTCAAAAAAGTGTACTCAAGCTAGTTATATTTTATGTTTCAATCGGCCGTCACATTTTTACTTAGAGATACTGTCTATATATATTTCATATTCTTTGAATATATGTGTTATATGAGTAATATATAGTTATATATATATTGTTTTAAGTTTTGTAAGTTGCTTGTCCACCTATGCTGCTAATTTTATTTTTAAGTTATATTAGCTTTACCTGCTAAGTTATATAGGTGAGTATTGTGCAGCGCTATACATATATATGCACGAAAGTTTTGTTTTATTATTCAGTTATGTTACAGTGCGTGAGTTTACTTTGTATTAATAATTTATATTATTACAGTAGGTTATACGCATGTGCTTTGTTTTGCATTTATATACCAGTCATTTAGTAGCCCCTGTAGCGTGTTGTCTACAAACCAATATGAGCTTCATGTAGGCTGTAGTTGCGTG
Organism: Allium cepa; assembly: GCA_030765085.1. Lineage (NCBI taxonomy): Eukaryota > Viridiplantae > Streptophyta > Magnoliopsida > Asparagales > Amaryllidaceae > Allium > Allium cepa. The sequence continues at coordinate 745,711,762 of CM060931.1, read as the reverse complement.
AGTTTGTGGTTGCATTCACTGTTGTTAGTAGATAAGAGTAAGTTCTATATTTATATATATTTTATATTAAACTGTTACATGTTTACATTTATATATTGTGATACGTGTGGTCTGCATATAGGTTACAATGATTGTATAATATGATTTGTACATGTATAGTTTATATAAATTTTATTATAAATAGCAATCCTTAGCCTGAGTAATATATATATATATATATATATATATATATATATATAATTTTTGTCTACAGTAAGTTACTTTTGGAAAATACATATTTATAAAGTATCTTTTTGTACTGTTCTAACTATTGTATACTTATGTCTATTATAAGTAGTTCACGGTTTTAAGATAAATATTGTTATATGTTATTAAGCATATAAGTTATACAAATGGTTAACTATATATTATATATATAAAGTATACACGAGCTTTATATGGGTTTATATTTGTATATAAGCTTTTGAGTTGATGGACCGTGTGCAAGATATGATAGATTTTAGTTTGTTATATAGTAAAGTAAGATGTACATATACTGTAAGTTGTATTCAACTTGTGTGTTAACGCTAAAATTTGAACGCTAACACCCCGGTGTATGATGTGAGATTGTGAAAGCACCACCCGATAGCTCGGGAACAGATTATAAGCAGATAATAGTGAAAAAACAGTAAACAACAGCAATTTTATAGTGGTTCGGCTTAAGAGAGAGCCTACGTCCACTTTGAATATCTTTATTGACGATTTAATTACAAGTCAATGCAGTTACACTTTGATTACAACACACTTTGAGTTTCAAGTGACTTAGAACAAGTAGCCTAAACTTTAATGTCGATCCCAATCTTTGAACACATGTTAGACATGTTTGATTTCCTCGTGAAGTTCCTTGAAGGTGTTGAAGTAGTTCAGAAGGCAGCAGAGTAACGGCGCTTGAAATGAATGAGCCAAAAGTCCTTTTTTAGTTGGAACTAGGGTTGTATTTATAGGCATTTTTCGGAGTTAGGTCGTAGGTCGTGACCGACCTAAGTTAGGTCGTAGGTCGTGACCGGCCTAAGATGCACTGACTTCTCTTTCACAGGGACACTCATGCTGATTTGCACAAGTCCAGGGTCGTGAGCGACCTATCCCCTAGCGGCATGGCATAGGCGGCTTCTTTATTCATGCAGATAGGTCGAGAGCGACCTATCTTAGGTCGTTAAGCCTCTTAGGTAGTGGCCTCCTTTAGGTCGGGACATCTTTTATGTCGCAGCTTTCTTAGGTCGCGGCCTTTTTAGGTCGGTGGGCAGTTAGGTCGCTAAGACAATCATGTCGTTAGGTCACTTCATCCCTTAAGTTGTAAGGTCGCTCTGGTTCATAGGTCGCTAAGTCGCTGAAACTTTAGGTCGCTAGGTCACATTATCCTTTAGGTCGCGGCCTCCCTTAGGTCTAAACACCCTGTTAGGTCGTTTGAGTTCTATAGGTCGCAGAATTCTATAGGTCGCAGCTTCCCTTAGGTCGCAGAGCTCTGTAGGTCGTAGCTTCCCTTAGGTCGCAGCTATTTTTAGGTCGCAGCTATCCTTAGGTCGCAGCTATTTTTAGGTCGCAGCTATTTTTAGGTCGCAGCTATTTTTAGGTCACTTGATCAGTTAAGTCGCTAGGCCATTCCTGTAGTTAGGTCGCTCCATATCTTTAGGTTTTAGGTCGCTAACGAAGAGGAATTAACATTTGCCCCTCGAAGCACGTGCCTAGGTCGTAGGTCGCGTGCTTCGACTTGACTTAGCTAGGTCGTGAGCGACCTAACACTTGTGCCAATACGCGTGCCTATTTGTCTTCCCATTTTTGCCTCATATAAAACTGTTAGGTCGCTACCTCTTCCTCATTCCATTGCTCTAATCTCCTACCGCCATTAACGATTCTCTGAGCTTCCAAAGGCGAATTCAACCCATCCAGTCACCGATTCATCTTTATCATTACGTCTCGTAAGTGAACCTGGTCTTCATCCCATCATAATCGCCGTTGAATTATGAATTCTCACTTTCCGACCTTAGCTCAACTCCATGTATCACGCTTTATTTCGAGTGATTGTTGCAATCGATTTTCGGTCATTATTTGGTTGATTTAGGAAGTCGTGGCAATGCGTTAAATTTATGATGGATTGGGGATTTTTTGGTTAGTTTTTGGAATGATCTGGTGGTATGAAGAGATGGTAAATTTCATGGAGAGGACGATGAATCTCTTTGGGTAGTTGATGGCGGGTTATTGGGTCTGGTGCAGAGAGGAAGTTAGGCGACCTAACGAATTTGAGTGACAAAAAATGCTTCACGACCTTAGGGCCCTTGAGACCTAAAGAACATTTTCGACCTACGTTAGGTCGCTGAACGACCTAAAGCTTGCATAACCAAAATGTCATACGTCCCACTGACATCTGAACGACTTAAAACTTGTACGACCTAATTTCTGCAGCATAGGTTTTTAGGTCGTGGCCGAGCTAGGACTTGAACAATTCTGCATTGCTTTGAACCCCTTTAACTTGCACAGTGCGACCTAATATAGCCTTGACCTATGCTAAGTCGCAGGGGGCAGTCTGGATGACCTATGACTTGTAAAATTTTGACAGAATTTGATTGAACTGCTTGGACTTGAATCATTTGAAATTCATTACATTCCTTTGCAGATTGCTCTAACTTTTAATTTAACAACCTGTTTAAACATAACATTTGCAGAAAAATGGGACGAATATACTGTCACTAACCGCCCACATCGAATGACAGATTAGTCGATAAAGAATAATCAACTTATGTGAACTGTGTGAGTGAAATGCTGTGAATCAACTGACTCAAATGAAGTGTTAAAGCAAAGCTAAAATTTTGTTTGAATTAACACTGCACTCGAGTTTTAAATTAACAAGTCCTGAAATCTCACAATCAATCAGTTGTCAATTAGTTTAATTTCAGTTATTTTGCTTGTTATTTTATTAGTTTTGCACAACACTTCACACTTTTAGGAAACGTGCACCTTCACATCTGAACATCCAGTTGCTTGTATAGAATGACGTCTCAACAAGAAGAGATGATAGAACACGTCGAAGGGGCTCCTCCGATTGCTATTCCACTAGAGAACCCTCCGGAAAGAACTCCTACCCTTATGAAACAGCGGGTGCTTAATCAATTATGCGTTCAATTTGGTATTGCCGAGGCAGAAGTTTTACTTCCTGGACCAAATGATTTTGCTGATAGACCACCTTCCGGTTTTGTTGCCATTAATCGCCAAATGTGCTTAAGTGGAGTAATTCCTCCCTTTAATGAATTTCTTCAACAAATTCTTCTTCGACTGACGATCTCTTCTTTCCAACTGCATCCCAATGGCTATGCCATTTTGATGGGATTGTGCGTTCTGTTCAGGAGAACTCTTGACCGTCTTTCGAGTTTTGAGTAAATCTGTTACCTGTGCACTTTTGCGAAGAACAAGGACCACCCTTCGATTGTACTTGTAAGAGGTGAGAGGAACCGTAAACTAATTTTGGATTTGTCGGAGAGTGCACATGGTTTTTTGAATCAATTCTTCTATATTCGTTGCCCCGCAGGATTTTACGCAGACTGGAGAATAGGAAGTGAGATCTTTTTTCCCTTCTTTCTTCAATTTCATTCTAAGTTTTTCATGGTTCGTATTGCTAGATGCTGATTCCATTCCTTATTTTTACAGCACTTCCTCCTCCTTTTAGAGATTCCAGTCATAAACCAGTCTTTGAAAGGCTAAGCATTGTGGCTGCTGAAGAGAGGAGCGCAAAATTTCTATTGACAGATGAACTTCTTCATCGGTTTGAGCTTTTACATTCTTCTCGTTCTACTCAACTTCAAGAAGTTCTGACTGAAGTTCCCGATTCTCCGATGAAAACTCCTGATGCCTCGGTTTCTACTAAAGAGCACATGCAGGGAGGAACCTCTATAGAAACTTCACTAGTAAAGTGTTCAATTCCGAAGGATGTTGCGGGGCCGTCTGACAAGTCTGTACTTGCCCCAGTTATCGAAGAGGAAGAACCTCCTCGATCTTCCGGAAAATCTACTAACGAAGGAGTTAAGAAAGCAAGTCCCAAAAAACATGATGGTGATGATGTTTTCGAGGGGTTGAGCGATTTAATTGTGACTTCTCAAGAACTTTTCAAAGATGATGCTTCCAAAACTATCTCTTCTGTAATCGAGGCGACATCTTCTCTACAACAAATGTCAACTCCTCCTACTCAAGTTATCACTACCTCTATTCCACAGAGTGGTCTGTAACTTGATGCGTGTAGTTTACACGTTACACAACACTTAGGATTTTTCATCACTTCTACGCATTCATCCTTTTATACTTTAAAGATTTCTAAAGCTTATTATTTTTATTCTAGATTCTCCAATGGGGCGCAGCAGCTCATACTATGATGATTTCCAGCGCTACAGGAGGCGTAGCCAATATGATTATAGGCGTCACCTCCCCTCTTACAGAGAATCCGATGAAGAGAGGGCCATCAGGAAAGCAGACGAGAGACGAGCATATGAAGAACGTCATCGAAGAGAACAAGAAAGACATGACCCTCCCCACAGAGATGATGATACCCAAAAAAGGAAGACTCACGATGAGAGAGGTAAACGTCACATGGACGATTCTTCTAGCAAGCGGGCTAAACTTACTGAAGAAACAATGCCGACAGTTTCTCAAAATGTTCCTGCTCAATCTCCTGCCCCCGTTCGTTCCGACATTCAAACAATCATCAACCGGCCCGCATACCAAGTTGGGCAAGGTCCTCCCACTCTTCAAAGTCGATTCCCTCAGTGGTGCCTGAGAGGGGTTCGATTTGATCTCGACTTGGTTCCTCTTGACAAATCGGCTATGCTACGAAATCTTGACGCTGTCAGGACCGATATTGAAAGAATGTCGAACTGGCAAAAACTTGTCGACGAGCTTCAGAGGGTTAACCGAGCCAATCTCGAGGCCATGCTCACAATGGAGAATGATAAGGCTGAGTGGCAGAAGACTCTCGAGCAGCATGACGCCGAAATGAGAAGTATTGCTTCCTATAATGAAAAGCTGGAAGCGGAAGTAGAAAAGCTTAAGGAAGAATTAGCTACTTCGTTTACTTTCCATTCTCAAAAGGAGAGCATGCTTCAGCAACAAGTACGAGATGCGCATGCCAGTCAAAGGGCAGTCGAAGATAAGCTTACACACAAGGAGAAGGTCATAGAAGAATATCGCGCTGAACTTTACAGCTGCGAGAACAGACCGGCTCTCAAAGCTTGGAGATAGAGATGTTAAAAGCTCGACTTGCTATGGCCGAAAAGGAGCGTGACGAGGCTGTTGCTGGTAAACTTGCGGCCGAAGAGGCCCATCAAGCAACCAAAGCTGACATTAGCTCCACATTATTTGATTTTTATCTGCACAGCATTTTGGGGCATGGCAGCCTTGCCTTTCTAGGCCCTAAGTATGAAATTACACTAGCTGAAGTTTGGGAGGCAGCACTCGATATGCTCGGTGGTAAAGGTGCTGGCTACGCTGAGTCAGCTCTTGAAGAGCATTATCTTGATGATGATGCCCGCGCCGCTCTTGTCAAGGGAAAAGAGCAACTCGCCAGAGTGCGGGCCAGAATGGCGGAAGGGGAACGTTCTGAAAAAGAAATACCACCTACCACTTCTGAATGCCCTTTAGTTTCTTCTGAAGTTGACATCACAGGTTCCAGTGCTCATTCGCTGCCTCCTACAAGAACCGGGGTAATTACCCCTACTGATGATGAGGCTTTGGAAGATATCGGGGCTCAAAATTATGAGATTGAACTAACGAAGCAAACATCTTCAGGTAATTTTGACATTGGTCCGATTCAGGTGGATTGCCTGCTTGCTCCTCAAAAGTTTGATGAGCTTCTCGATTACTTCTTGAATCTCGACGAACCCATATCTCCCTTCTTTTGGGGAGATACTAATATTTTTAATTTCTCTTCTTCTGCAGTTGAAACACCTAGTGCTGTGCAGATTTCACCTCCTCCGGTTATCCCTCCTCCGTCTCTTCAGGTGACTCCTCCTTCTGCTTCACAGCCCGGGTCGCAAGAGGAGCAAATTGAGGCTCTTCATGGCTTGGATGACCCTATCGCTTCGCAAGAGCAGAAAGACGAGGGACTTGAAGGAGGCGAGATCTCTCCGGAGCGGACTCCTTCTGATGACGTAGTTTTATCCGCTCTTGTTACTCCAGGGAGTGAGTCTTCTTCGAAGAGAAGAAAGAAGCACGGAACATCGAAGAGGAGGGGGAAGAAAATCCTTGCTACTGAAGAAGAACCGGAAATTGCACCGGTTGCACCTCCTTCTCCTTCTTCCCTTATGCCTATAGATAGACCTGAAAAGCTAATCATTCGGCCGGGCAAAGGGTCCAAATGTGGTAAGAAGAAGTGAAGAGTCGGGCTTCGGGCTTTTTGATTCCTTTTTTGTGTAATGGTCGGATGTTGTGCAGGCACCGGCCCCTGCTTTTGTATTTTGAAACCTGTATCTGCAATTGAATAAAATGATCCTTTATTTATACAGACTCTTGTTTTGAATTTGAGAATGCATTTATTATTCATTTTTGCACAAGTTTATTTATATGATATTGCGGTGAACTTGTGGTATGTTGTTTGAGCATATTTTACCGATGTAGCTATACCATTTTGTATGTAACTATACCATGTTGCCCCCATACCATAAGCTTGCTGCAATATTTTATACTTTGAGGGGACTTGCACTCTTATTTTCTGAAGAATAATTACTTTATTCTTGAAGAAATTTTTCGTAGAGTACAACTTCATTCATATAAGTTTTTACGCTTTGTCCTTCGAAGAAATCATTTTTTTTTCTTTTGCCTATGTACGCATTTTGCCAAGTGATTTCTTCTATGTGGTAAAGCGGGCCTCTGAAGGGTACTTTAACTTTCTTCTTCTTTTTTTTTTTTTTGAGGAAGGTTATTTTCTAGAATAGGTAAATCACTCTTCCTTTGAAAGTTAAAGTATGCCCTTGATGAGGATTTTTTTTTAAAATAGAAATTTGTACTTCTGTGGAGGGATTTTTCACGTTTCAACACTTGGAAGTTTTATTTCAATCTTGGTGAAACGTGTACTCCAAAGAGTTGTGCCTTTGAAGAAAGCCTTTTCACGTTTCAACACTTGGAAGTTTTATTTCAATCTCGGTGAAACGTGGGCTTCCGAAGAGGTCTTTCTTTTTGATTGTGTCCCCGGGAGGGGGTTGTACCTCTGAGGAGGGATTTTTCACGTTTCAACACTTGGAAGTTTTATTTCAATCTTGGTGAAACGTGTACCTCCAAAGAGTTGTGCCTTCGAAGAAAGCCTTTTCACGTTTCAACACTTGGAAGTTTTATTTCAATCTCGGTGAAACGTGGACTTCCAGAAAGGTCTTTATTTTGTTTTGCATTTCAACTTTGGTGAAGTGAAATTCCGAAGAGCGGTTGTCACACTTCAACTCCTGGTGAAATGTGCCTCCGAAGAGGTCTTTATTTTGTTTGCATTTCAACTCTGGTGAAGTGAAATTCCAAAGGGCGGTCGTAACACTTCAACTCCTGGTGAAATGGGCCTCCGAAGAGGGCTTTTATTTTGTTTGCATTTCAACTCTGGTGAAGTGAAATTCCGAAGAGCGGCCGTAACACTTCAACTCCTGGTGAAATGGGCCTCCGAAGAGGGCTTTTATTTTGTTTGCATTTCAACTCTGGTGAAGTGAAATTCCGAAGAGCGGTCGTAACACTTCAACTCCTGGTGAAATGTGCCTCAGGGAGGGTTTTCATCGCCTGGAAGTTACTCTCTCATGGTTGGAGGGTCATGACTCCTCCAATCTTTTTTTTTGAGTAGAGAACTTTTCTTTTTTGTGGCGTATGACCCATTAGAGGTCTTTATCCTCCGAAGAGTTGCGCCTCCGAAGAGGACTTGTGCTGCCGATGATGGCTTTGGTTGTTCCCTTGTCCACTTGCTTATGCCTTTTCAGCGATCCTCTTTTTTTTTTTAAAAATAACTTGTTTAATCCAAGGAAGTGTACTTCATCGTCAGGCAAGTTTGTGAGAACGAGCATCAGCTTCTTAATTGGATGTTTGTTTGTTCAAACGATCTCAATTTATTAGCAAAGGCCCATTTCTGTCGAAATCATAGGCCGTTCATTTGAAGTACTTCCTATCTAGAATTTGAATTCGGAGCTTTTGTGATTTGAAATTTGGCGAGAATCACTTGGTCTTATTATGTGCAAGTTTCGCTTCCATTGTCTGCAAAAATTTAAATCGACATTTCAGCAATACATTCTATGTACTCTTTATATCGAAAATAAAGCAAACATGTAATAATAATAAGGAACACAAGATTTATAGTGGTTCGGCCAGGAAATTGGGCCTACATCCACTTTATATTTTTTCATTATTTACTTGCATCAGTTTTACAATTGCCTTCAATTACAAGAATCATACATTCATAATTTTTTTACAATATTTCAACAAAATTTTCAAGTAAAGTATGGACGCAAATGATTGATGTTCCATGCCCTTGGAATTTGATCTCCTTCAACAGTAGTGAGTTTGAATGTTCCATCAAGAAGCTTCTGACCTATGACATATGGTCCTTCCCAATTTGGCACAAACACACCTGTCGCTGTCATAATTCTCTTCAGGACTAGGTCTCCAATCTCAAAGCGGCGTTGGCGAACTTTGGAATTGAAATGTCTGGCTATCCTTTGCTGATGAGCTGCAATTCTGAGATTAGCCTCATCTCTTTTTTCATCAAGGAGATCTTGCGCTTCAAGCTGTAGCTTTTCGTTTTCTGCTTGATTGAAATGGATTCTTCTATGTGAAGGGACCTCTATTTCTACCGGAATCATTGCCTCTGACCCGTATGCTAATGAAAACGGGGTGTGCCCAGTCGCAGTTTTGTGAGTGGTTCTGTATGCCCATAGTGCCAGTGGTAGCTTATCAACCCAACCACCATTTTCTCTTTCAAGTTGCTTTTTGATGGTTGACTTAATAATTTTATTCACGGCTTCCACTTGCCCGTTTGCCTGCGGATGAGCCACTGCTGAGAAGCTTTTTCGGATTTTGAATCGCTTGCAAAAATCTTGGAATTCTTCGCTTTCAAACTGAGTACCATTGTCTGTAATTATTTTTTGAGGCACACCGTATCTGCAAATGATGTTTTTAGTCACAAAACTTGTTATCTTCTTTGAGGTGATAGTAGCCAGTGGTTCAGCTTCTGCCCACTTAGTAAAATAATCTACAGCAACAATGGCATATTTAATTCCAGATTTGGCAGTTGGTAATGGTCCTACAAGGTCTATCCCCCATATTGCAAACGGCCATGGACTGACCATCTGTGTGAGTTCAGTGGAAGGTGCTCTAGGAATTTTGGCGAATCGTTGGCATCTGTCACATTTTCGGGAATACTCTGCTGCATCTCGATTAATTTCTGGCCAAAAATATCCGTATCGGAGAATTTTCTTTGCTAATGTTTGGCCACCTGAATGATCACCACACTCTCCTCCGTGTACCTCTGCTAGGATTGCTTTAGACTCTTCCCTGGATACACATCGAAGTAATGGCATTGAGAATCCCCGTCTGTATAACCGACCATCCTGGATTATGTATCGAGAGGCTTTTCTCAGTAGCTTTTGTCGTTCTTTTGAGTTCCCTGGTAAGGATCCATTGAGTAGATATTCTGTTATCGGAGTCATCCATGATTCTTGCTCTTGAGACATGCTCATGATCCAATCAATGTCCATCTCATCAATGCTAGGAGTCGACAGGACCTCCACTGGAGTTAACCCCAGAAATTGAGCTTCACCTGTGCTAGAATGCTTTGCGAGAGAATCTGCTTTCATGTTTTCCTCTCGAGGTATGTGACTTATCATGTAATGATCGAAATCACCCAGGAGTTCCCAAGCCTTTGACAAGTAGGCGGGCAGATTCCCCCTTTTTGCTTGGAATTCCTTTTTAACTTGGCATACAATAAGCTGAGAATCACTGAATATCTGTAACGCTCGGATGTTTAATTCTTTAGCAATCCTTAAGCCAGCGATAAGGGCTTCGTATTCTGCTTCATTGTTTGTTGAAGTAAATTCCAATCTTAGTGCATAGCATAATGATCGGCCTTCAGGGGTCTCAAGTACAACTCCGGCTCCAGAACAGTAGTCGTTTCTCGCACCATCGACATATAACTTCCATTGGATTGGGGAATCGTCAACCGTTTCCTCCTCACTATTACCCTTATCTGTGAATTCTGCGATGAAATCCGCTAAAGCTTGTCCATTGATTGCTTTTCGGGGATGATAAGTGATGTCATACTGACTGAGTTCAATATTCCACTTTAGAAGACGACCCGAAGTCTCAGGGCGAAACAGGACTTGCTTTAAAGGTTGATCAGTGAGGACTCTGATAGGATGAGCTTGAAAATATTGCCTCAACTTCCTAGATGCAATTAGTAGGCAATAGGCGAGTTTTTCCAACTTAGAGTAATTCATCTCTGCCCCAGTGAGTCTTTTGCTGATATAGTAAACTGGATGTTGAATCCTTTTGTCTTCTCGTATCAGCACTGCACTTAAAGCATGAGATGATACTGCCAAGTATATAAGAAGATCCTCGCCATCGCCAGGCCTAGAAAGTATTGGAGGCGTTTCCATATGGCGAATCAATTCATCAAAGGCTTTTTGGCATTCGGGAGTCCAATCGAAGTTTTTCTTTCCTTTCTTTAGGGCGTCAAAGAATAGGATGCATTTATCTGTGGCTTTGGAAATGAACCGACTCAAGGCGGCGACCTTTCCATTGAGACTTTGCAATTCCTTCTTTGTTCTAGGGGCTTTGACTTCTTTCAATGCAGTAATTTGAGATGGACTGGCCTCAATGCCCCTAGCGCTCACGATGAAACCTAAAAACTTGCCGGATTCCACTCCAAACGAACATTTTAAAGGATTGAGCTTCATTCTGTATTTTCGGAGGACTGCGAACATGTCTGCTAAGTGTTCTATGTGATCCACTGCTTTCTTAGACTTTACTAACATTTCATCGACGTAGACTTCCATAGTCTTGCCCAGTTGCGGTTTGAACATAGCATTAACAAGTCTTTGGTATGTTGCCCCTGCATTCTTCAACCCGAAGGGCATAACTCTGTAGCAGTAAAGACCAATGTCGGTGATAAAGCTCGTGTCCTCCTGATCTGGCTCATGCATCATGATCTGGTTATATCCGGAGTAAGCATCCATAAAAGATAACAATTCGTGTCCCGCTGTTCCGTCTACCAGTTGGTCGATTCTGGGTAATGGGAAGCAGTCTTTGGGGGCAGGCCTTGTTTAGATCTGAAAAATCGATGCATACTCTCCATTTTCCGTTGGCTTTCTTAACCAGCACTGGATTTGAAACCCAATTCGGATAGGTAGATTCTTTGATAAAATTATTCTCCATGAGCCGATCAACTTCTTCTTTTAATGCTGCCGACCTTTCCGGTCCTTGAGTTCTCCTTTTCTGTTTCACAGGTGTAAATTTTGGATCAATATTTAGAGCGTGTACTGCAACTTCTGGGGATATTCCGCACATATCGGCATGAGTCCAAGCAAAAACATCCAGATTTGCCTTTAAAAAAGATATTAAGATATTCTGAATTGACGCATTAAGTTGTGAACCCACATTCAACACCTTGTTTGGGTCCTTTGGGTCAACAGGTATTGGTATTGTCGTTTCCACTGGTACCAATCTATTTTCCCCTGCACCGACTTTTCTAGGATCCATCTCTTTCCTTGCTCCGCTGTGCTCGCCAGTGCAGGGTCCGCCCTGTAATTGCTACAAGACTGGTTCTTTGATGCGGACTGGGGCTGCCGCATTCTTTCCCATTTCTCTTTTTCTGGTTTCTCGTAGCTCTGTCTGATAACACTCTCGCCCAGCATTTTGATCCCCTTTTATAACTCCTACTCCATTGTCTGTAGGGAATTTAATAGTGAGGCACCACGGGGCAAGAACAGCTTTGAACGCTGCCAGAGTTGGACGACCAAGGAAAGCATTGTAAGCAAAAAATTCGTCGACAATCACAAAAGTTTGCTTGCGGACCATTTTTCTCTCTCCTTCTCCAAGTTCCACAAACAAATCAATGGTTCCTACCGGCTGCTTTGGCTCCCCAGTGAAGCCGGCAATTTTCTGCAATGAGGCTTGCACGTCAGCCATAGGGATCTTCATTTGGTCGAATGTTTTCTTGAAGAGGACATTGCAGGATGCGCCACAATCAATGAGAACTCTTCTGACAATAGCTGGCCCGATACCAGCCGAGATGACTAAGGGATCCAAGGTAGGAGCTTCAATACCTGCGGAATCCCTATCTTTGAACACAATATCATCATCAAGAGTTCTTTGTTGCTTTAAGGGCGTAGCACCTTCCAAAACGAATACATCTTCCTCGGTCGGTACATACTTTAAAGCTCGGGTATACCTTTCCATCTCACCCCAGCTTCTGCCCGCTGGGTGAGGTCCTCCTGTAATGACATTGATAATGGGCCTTCCAGATTCATGCCCTGCAGCCTTCTCACTCGTCCTAGGCTGATGAGTAGGAGCCTGTTGCCCCTGACTAGATGAAGCAGGATTGTTGCTATTCTTTTTCACAAATTGCTGCAGTTTGTTTTCCCTTAGCAACTCTTCAATCAGATTTTTCAACTGGCGGCATTCGTCGGTTTCGTGACCGAGTTGATTATGGAAGCGGCAGAACTTCCCACTCTGTATAGCCTTTTTCCCGGTCCTTAGAGGAGGAGGTTTAGGAAAGTCAATAGAATCTTTAGCGGCAAGGTAGATACGCTCCGGCGTATCTGATAAAGGAGTATATTCTGATGGCTTGAAGGATCAGGGCTTCTTCATATTACTATGTTTCTTTCCATTGTTATTTTCCCTTTTTTGCCCTACAGATTCATTCTTGCGTGGAGCAACAGTGTTATCTTCAGCTTTTTCCAGCACTGCCTTTACCGGTACGGGACGGCTTTCCATGCGCATGAATTCATCTGCTTTTTTATAGAATTTTTCAAGGGAATTTGGTTCCTTCATGCTTAGCCATTTCCCAAATTCGCTCGACTTGTCGATGGCCCTCATTAGATAGGTCAAGATCATCCGTGGTTCTGCATTGTCTACCTCGGCCAGCGCTATATTAAAGCGATTCAAGAAAGATCTGATAGTTTCACCCGGATTCTGTTCTAAACTTGACAATGACATAATATCTTTGGCTTTTGAAGCGTATAGTCTGAACTGCTCCTTGAACTTCCGGGTTAAGTCAGAAAACTGATCGATAGATCGGACTGGCAGCTTGGTGAACCACAGCAGAGCTACGCCTTCGAGATACACAGGAAAATATCGGCACTTTATTTCATCAGAGGCTCTGGCACCTGTCATGTGCCAATCATACTTGTATAAGAATTCGTTCGGATCACTTGTCCCCTTGTAAGCTGGAATGGTTGGAGGGACAAACTTCCTTGGGAATTCAGCCTTTAAGATTTTCTCAGTAAATGGATTTTTACTTGGGGCGAAACCCCATTCTTTCTCGTCTTCAACCCTCTACATACTCTCTTTCATGATTTGTCGGACCATTCCAGAAAGATACTCCTCATCATGTCGAGTTCTAGATCCACCAACCTCAGGAAGTGTTTGTTCAAAGGGGCTAGCAGCCCTTTCAGGAGCATTCCTTTCTTCAGCCACATGAATGTTGTTAGCAAAATTCCTTTCATTACCTGCCGGTTGACGGTTTGCCCCAAGCAAATCGTTCAACCTATTCAGAATTAGGGCATTCTGGGCATTCTGAGCCTCGAATTGTGCATTTTGGGCATTGATCTGTTGGTTCAGCCCTAAGATTGCAGCATCCAGCTCTGCCTTTGTAACTCCGATAGCTGGAGTGGCTTGATTTGATATAGGGGAAGCGGAGGTTCCCTCTTGAATATTCCCAGATCTGACAGATCTACTTTTCCTTCCAGGAGCCATAATCTCGGATAGACTTCTGGTTTTCAAGGAAATTCTCTCCACAAACCTCTGTGAAGCAATGATGATAGTTCACCCGTTTGGTAAGCGGGAGGTCCTGAGTTCTGTTCTCAGTGAAAGCACCAAAAAATGTTAACGCTAAAATTTGAACGCTAACACCCCGGTGTATGAAGTGAGATTGTGAAAGCACCACCCGAGAGCTCGGGAACAGATTATAAGCAGATAATAGTGAAAAAACAGTAAACAACAGCAATTTTATAGTGGTTCGGCTTAAGAGAGAGCCTACGTCCACTTTGAATATCTTTATTGACGATTTGATTACAAGTCAATGCAGTTACACTTTGATTACAACACACTTTGAGTTTCAAGTGACTTAGAACAAGTAGCCTAAACTTCAATGTCGATATCAATCTTTGAACACATGTTAGACATGTTTGATTTCCTCGTGAAGTTCCTTGTAGGTGTTGAAGTAGTTCAGAAGGCAGCAGAGTAACGGCGCTTGAAATGAATGAGCCAAAAGTCCTTTTTTAGTTGGAACTAGGGTTGTATTTATAGGCATTTTTCGGAGTTAGGTCGTAGGTCGTGACCGACCTAAGTTAGGTCGTAGGTCGTGACCGGCCTAAGATGCACTGACTTCTCTTTCACAGGGACACTCATGCTGATTTGCACAAGTCCAGGGTCGTGAGCGACCTATCCCCTAGCGGCATGGCATAGGCGGCTTCTTTATTCATGCAGATAGGTCGAGAGCGACCTATCTTAGGTCGTTAAGCCTCTTAGGTAGTGGCCTCCTTTAGGTCGGGACATCTTTTATGTCGCAGCTTTCTTAGGTCGCGGCCTTTTTAGGTCGGTGGGCAGTTAGGTCGCTAAGACAATCATGTCGTTAGGTCGCTTCATCCCTTAAGTTGTAAGGTAGCTCTGGTTCATAGGTCGCTAAGTCGCTGAAACTTTAGGTCGCTAGGTCACATTATCCTTTAGGTCGCGGCCTCCCTTAGGTCTAAACACCCTGTTAGGTCGTTTGAGTTCTATAGGTCGCAGAATTCTATAGGTCCCAGCTTCCCTTAGGTCGCAGAGCTCTGTAGGTCGCAGCTTCCCTTAGGTCGCAGCTATATTTAGGTCGCAGCTATCCTTAGGTCGCAGCTATTTTTAGGTCGCAGCTATTTTTAGGTCGTAGCTATTTTTAGGTCACTTGATCAGTTAAGTCGCTAGGCCATTCCTGTAGTTAGGTTGCTCCATATCTTTAGGTTTTAGGTCGCTAACGAAAAGGAATTAACATTGTGTATTTGTTTGGTTGGTATTGGCTTTCAAATTTTATATGCAATATGTATAGATATTTAAAAGTATATAGATTTTGAAATATAAAATATATGTAGATATTATGATTTTGATTTGAAGTGTAAGCATATACTTTGAAATTTTATAGTATTTTAGTATAATTGTCTTAAATCAAAAATTGAAAGTATATATAAAAATAAAATAACAATGTGTATATTTCAGTTTATGTCAAAACTGATTACATTGTTCTCATCGATTCTTATTTATCAGCTTGTTCGTCGATTTCGTGCCAACCTTGTTTGTTTTGGACTCGTGCATGGATTCGTAACTCAAATTTCATCGTCCATATCAATGTGCATATTCGTGTCATCTTCTGTATCCTCTAGCCTCGAAAGGTGAGCAATCACTCAGGATTAATGTTCTTTTATTTATTAAATTTGATTTCAATTGAAACGACAATTGGAATATGCTACAGTTATTTATTGCACTATTATTTATGTATCAGTTCACCTTTGACATCTGACACAGTTATCTGTTATGTATGCAATAATAATCCAGTTTGATTGATAATTGGTTGATTGTTTGTGGCTTATATTAGACGTTAAATTGTAATGTATAAAGTGATAAATATTATGCAATTGAATTTGACGTAGGATAGTTAAATTTGAATCGACATATGCGGAATTTGATTAGTTAAATTTGTATAATATGACCCCTTAAATGTTTAATTATTTGAGACGTAGAAAAATAGGGTTAACTAAACCTTGAACCATTGAATGTATGTTGTTATATTGATGGTGTATGAAATTGTAAATAGATGACAAGTGAAGAACCGTAGTGTAATAATCTTTAATCTACATGAAATGATAGTGTAGATTCTAGAAATAATTATATTAATTTGCACAAACAACAATGTGAATTAATACGATTATTTCGGGATTATTTGAATTGAGTATTGAATTGTTATTGATTGTTGTTATTGCTTGTTTATTTACTTTGACACCATCACAGTTATCACACTGCAAGTTCCCTTTGCTATGTTTTGATTTTTGAATTGAAATGGAATCGGTTTGAAATGATAAATACCCAAAATGAATTTGACTTAGGATAGAGAATTAAATAAACCGATTGGTCAATAATTTGATTTGAAATAAAATAAAGATTTTATTTAAATAATAAGGTTTTGAAATAAAATTGGAAAGTAAATTTTGATGAAAGGAAAATGTTAATATTGAAATCTGAAACAAAAATTAATGTAATAACTGATGAAAGAACGTTGCTTTGAAATGAATTATTTAACAATTAAATTTGGAATTATTCATTGAATTAAGTTTGAAATGATTTAATAATTAAGTTGGAATTTATAATTAAGTTTGAAATTATTAAGTTTTGAAATTATTAATAATTAAGATGGAAATTATTTAATAATTGAATAAGATTGAATTATCTGATAATTGAATAAAAATTGAATTCTTTGATAAGAGAAATTGAACTTTTGAATAAGTGGGTTTGAACTTCGTTAATAAATGAAATTGAGTCTCTTTACTTATTAAAGTTTTGGAAAAATTATTTAAGTAAGTGAAATTGAAACTCCTCGATTATGTGAAATTTAGTTCTTTATTAATTGAGTTCGAAATGTGTAACGAAGTCAATAAATAAGTCAAAATTGAATTTCTTTAACAAGAAATAAAATGTGATTTATTGAAATGAATGGGATTTATTAAAATTAACGTAAGACTCGTAATTTAAAGAATTGATTTGAAGAATTTAATTTATTTCAATTTGAAGTTTTGATATAATGAAGTTGAACGTAAGTAATTGATTTAAATGAATTGGAATTTCAATAGAAGTTGTGAAGGATGAATAAACTTAACGAATATTGAATGAAATCGATAAATGAATTTAAATTGATTTGAATGAAAATAAACCATTTAAAAAGATTTCAGAATGAAATTTATATATGAACTTGAATCAATATTTGAATTACTTAAATAAAAGTTGAAATCGAATTATAAGATTTTGAATGGTAATTTGGAAGTTTTGAAACGTAAACTTTGGAAATTGATTTAGAAAGACAAACGAAATGTTGGTTTACGAATTGAAATTGAAATTGAAATTGATTTGGTTTTGAAATTTATTAAACGACCAATCGGTTTAATAATTACGAAAGTTATTAAAGAAACCGGAATGGGTTATGGATATACTCTCTATCTAAACCGAAAACCACTTTAATAACTATACGCGGAGTGATGATCCAGAATGAAGTGGTTGGAATGATGTACGTGATGACTGAAGAAAGAGAACGATAATGGATAGCCTTGGCACTTGTGTCAAATTGTTAATGACTAAAATCAAGAGCCGTGTCGGGCCAAATGGGGTTAGCCACCTCGAGCGAACACACTTCTTCGTAACTACTAATCATTACTTGTGATTGATTGGTGCACCCTCAGAATTTCAGGAGTGTTGTTTCGCGGTGTTGCGATCGCTGCGGCGATGCATTCTCACCAGTCCGGATCAGGCGAACGGTAGTTTCACTACCTTGGGTATTGCCTCATGTGCCTTGTCATACTTGTATCCCTATATACGCGACAACTACGAATTTGTTTTGTGTTATACCTATGGAGTACTCCCTGATATCCCACTAGTTTACGGTGGAGTTTACAGTGCTGTATACACTATGATGCTTATAAATGTGTTAAGGGGGATAATGGTAACGCCTTAACACTATTTTTGATACTTTATATTACTGATAGACATTACCTATTTAGCGTACACTACTACATAGACATTACTTGTATTTCGATTGCTATTTCACTTGAGTTGGATTTATTGATATGAGAATATTAATCCTGACTCGAGTGTTTTGTGTTTTGCTTTACGCTCGGGTCAGACTGAGTGGTTCAGCTTTCGAGACTCACCTTTGGAGTTGGAGCTTTGCTTGAAGATCCAGCCATCTATTCTGCCTTCAGTATTCGATGATTCCAGTGATGTATTTTGATTTATACTTGATGTATCGTATTTTCTCTTCTGTTGTAAACTCTGATGTATCTTATATATTTATATAGTAGCTTCATGAACTACTATCTCTTTTACTTCCGCTGCATATAATTACTCTGTGTCTGTGATTCTGTGATTATTTATATACTGTATATCTGAGTTTTGCCAAATTTTAAATTAACAATTCGGTATTTTGAATTATTCAAGTCCGACGTGTGCGGATGCGAATAGTCCAAAATAGCGGGTCGTTACAGTTGGTATCAGAGCTTTGGTAGCTCTAGGCAAAACTTAGCATATAAGGTAAATATATTTGCAGAATCACTCCCGCTCGAGTTTCAAATCTCTTCCTTTTAACTCAATTCCTTTGAATTTTGGAACGTTCTTTGCGGTCTCAAAATTCATTCATATCTCTCACTATTTATCTTCTTTTGATTCTGGAGTACCCTATAACTCCACTTCGAATGATCTTTATAGTGAGTTGGCGGTCTCTTCAATCCCAAATTTATCTGTAAATGGGTGAAATTCATTTACAATAGACATCGATTTACCGAAGATTTCTGTATCATCGGTTTTCGATGCTATCTATCTCCTACTATACCTGAACTCTATTTCTTGAGATCGAATGTTGATTTACCTCAGAATTCACCGTCGATCTTATTTTTGAAGTTACGGTCGATCCGATTAAGGTTGCCCGCGATTTATATATTAGGTTATCCATCACCTAATGTTGTTATTTAAAAACATCTTATCTTTGTTTCGAACCTATCTTCGAATCCAAATTTTCTTTGATTTGATTTCCATCAAATTTGTATCTCTATATCCTTATTTTGAAATCCATCCTTGTATCGTCGAGCGAGGAAGTGAATTTGTAAATTAACATTAAAATGTTTTATATATTGTGTTGTTTGAGTTGTTGATGTTGATTTGGGTTTTCGATCGATTCGTCTGATCAACGCTATCGATAGGATTTCTAAAACACTTGAACAGAGCAAACCGACACAATATTGTTTTCAAATTTAGTAAATAAAATAATATTAAATGATTATATTATATATAAGTCTAAATTTTCTGAAATTAAATGTTAATGAACTTGTTGTCCGAAATGATAATAATTAATTTTCATTTATTGTTTTCTAAATCATTGACTATTTCATAATATAAATAAATGAATTTGTAAAACTTAGTTATAATTCGATTTGGAATTTGAAGTAAATTTAAAACAAGAATTTGGGAATTTAATTTCCGATAGATTTCAAACCTTGTATTTAAAGTTTTAAAAGGTATATTATTTAAAGTATTTTCGAATAGAAAACATTTCAAGGAATTTTAAATGATTAAATTAGAGCTCTTCTCTTTTGTCGCTGGAAAATAATTTCGGTGATGACGGCCGCATCATCGACTTTCATTTTCGAGTTTCGAAGAGGAGAGCCTATTCTGTAGCTTTGCTACGATTTGTCTTGGAAAAAAAAAATTGATTTGAATTTCTTAACATGACTTGATTTGTAAAATATATTGAAAATTTTAAATTTGATTTGATATATTTAGTTTATCTATAAAACGGTTTGGAGTTAATCGAAATTTAATTCTTAAAATTTTGATTTAAAGATGATTTTCAATGAAGCCAAAAGTTTTGACTAAATACATTACTTGAAGTTAGCGAATTGTAAAATTTTATTTGGATAATACTCAATTGCAATATATATAACTTACCTTAATTTTCAAAAGTTAACTATGTAATTGAATATTATACAGTACAAAATGATGTTAAATGAGTTTAAAAAATAAATTTGAGTAGTTATAATAAATGTAAATATACTGAATATGTGATAAGATGTATAAAGTCGAATAAATTTTATAATAATTTGGAATAAAGAAGAATTAGATTTGTTGAATAAAATATGATTATGAACTATTAATAGGATACAATTGGATAATAAGATAATGAATAAATGAGATAAATTAAATAAATTTTGCTTTGAGAGAATTAATAAATTAACAATTTAATCAATTAATGAAATACTTTGAATTTAAATTCAATTATTGGACATATATTTGACTTAAGTCGAAATTTATAGTTTGAACTAACAAAATTAAATTGAATAAATATTATTGACTTAATATGAACGAATTTAAACCAAATAGTGAATATTAATGTGTTTAAATTGAAATTTATATGGTTTAAAATTAATTGTTTATAATGTAATTCAAGTTTATTTTCTTTTGATTGTTTCTATTTTCCTACCTCCTTCCTTTTCGGGGACGAAAAGTTTTGAGTAGAGGAGAATGTAACGATCCGTAAATTTAACCGGTTTTAATAACGTATTAATTGAAATTTTTGTGGGAATTTAAACGATAAAATTTTGAAATAAAAATTATATATTTGAAATGCGTCTAGTTAAACATAGTCACTTGTAAATTTTCGTCCGAAAATATGGAAGTTTATTTCGCGCGTAAATTTACTTCAATTTAATCAGTTAAAAAGCGATGAAAATAAAATGTTTTCAAAACCAAAATATTTTTACATAGAAAAATTCTAAAACATCTTCTGAGCAAAATGTCAGTTTGTCATTTTTCCAAATTCGGACATCTTTGGCTCCGTCGATCTTATTTTTCTACGATTTTCTTGCATTTTTCGTAGTAGAAAATTTCGAATTTTTATAATTCAATCGTACCACTAATATCCGTATGTCGTTTTGATCGTCTCGTCGTGCTGATCTCCACGGTATATTCATATGTGTGTTTCGACGTCCGATGGACGACGAAATATGTAAACATTGAACCGTATTGGCACCGGTTTAGTGCCTCTTGGTTTCTTGTGGCTATTCAAATTTCCACCGTTGTAAATGCCAATAATCTGTAGCATTTATTTTTCTTGAATTCAGATACTTAACTTTTACTATTCCAATACTTCAAAATACACTCTGCAGCAAAGAAGCAAATATACTTTGCACGTTTCTTCATTTGCCTGGGCACACATACTTCTTCCTCCCTGAAACTTTGTTCTTCATTCTTTCTGTTGTGCTTTGAAAAAAAAATACAAGTTGTGAAATGGAATGTAGGGTGACAAAACATTACAAGTTTTGTGACATACTAACATATACATATCACGTCCACTTCACAACAACATCCACTCCATATTCTTTCGAACCCGCCACCATCCTCTCCCTACGGCCACCGACCGAGCATTTCCAGCAGCCATCGCACATGCCTCCATCTCGTCAGCAAATCCATGCACAACGCTCCGTCCCTCTCGTGCACCGATTTCCACGTCACCCACAGGCAGCCGCCTACCCAACCTTCCCTGATCGAAGTAACCGAGCTTTTCCGTGAAACACAACCTTCAACCCACCCCTTCGACCGCATGAAGGCACCGCCCGGACCTACCTCGCTTCGGCAGCTGCCCTCGTTTTGTGTAGTGATGTATGCATGTAAGTTTGGCTGTTTTGTTTTATTCTACCGCATCTCACTGTTTTAATATATATTAGTATATCATATGTGATGATATGTGTTTAACATGCAATAGCAAGCAAGAAAACACGTATAAAACAATCTTTCATAAATATATATATTATAACCGTTGTTGTACCTAGTATAAACTGTGGATATGGTATTGGCAGTGCTTATACATTTGTGTGTATATTTTCGTTTGTTTCAAGCTTGCATTAGGTGATGTCTACATATTCTATATATGTTAATTTAATCCCATATGTGTTTAAAAAGGAAAAAAAACTTTTGTAAGCTTTTATGTTTACACTTTCATATCAGATATGTCAGTCCTATATGAATAGCTATGCCTATTTTATTCATGTTAAAGCCTTGATCTTTAGTTTTGGACAGAGTTTTAAACTATAATATTCCAACAGTTGCAGTTACAAATTTTTGGTTTAGATGTAGTATTATATATAAGCTATGTTCAAAGAAGTGTACTCAAGCTAGTTATATTTTATGTTTCAATCGGCCGTCACATTTTTACTTAGAGATACTGTCTATATATATTTCATATTCTTTAAATATATGTGTTATATGAGTAATATATAGTTATATATATATATTGTTTTAAGTTTTGTAAGTTGCTTGTCCACCTATGTTGCTAATTTTATTTTTAAGTTATATTAGCTTTACCTGCTAAGTTATATAGGTGAGTATTGTGCAGCGCTATACATATATATGCACGAAAGTTTTGTTTTATTATTCAGTTATGTTACAGTGCGTGAGTTTACTTTGTATTAATAATTTATATTATTACAGTAGTTTATATGCATGTGCTTTGTTTTGCATTTATATACAAGTCATGTAGTAGCCCCTGTAGCATGTTGTCTACAAACCAATATGAGCTTCATGTAGGCTGTAGTTGCGTGAGTTTGTGGTTGCATTCTCTGTTGTTTGTAGATAAGAGTTAGTTCTATATTTATATATATTTTATATTAAACTGTTACATGTTTACATTTATATATTGTAATACATGTGGTCTGCATATAGGTTACAATGATTGTATAATATGATTTGTACATGTATAGTTTATATAAATTTTATTATAAATAGCAATCTTTAGCCTGAGTAAAATATATATATAATATAATTTCTGTCTATAGTAAGTTACTTTTGGGAAATAGATATTTATAAAGTATCTTTTTGTACTGTTCTAACTATTGTATACTTATGTCGATTATAAGTAGTTCACGGTTTTAAGATAAATATTGTTATATGTTATTAAGTATATAAGTTATACAAATGGTTAACTATATATTATATATATAAAGTATACACGAGCTTTATATGGGTTTATATTTGTATATAAGCTTTTGAGTTGATGGACCGTGTGCAAGATATGATAGATTTTAGTTTGTTATATAGTAAAGTAAGATGTACATATACTGTAAGTTGTATTCAACTTGTGTATTTGTTTGGTTGGTATTGGGTTTCAAATTTTATATGCAATATGTATAGATATTTAAGTGTATATAGATTTTGAAATATAAAATATATGTAGATATTATGATTTTGATTTGATGTGTAAGCATATACGTTGAAATTTTATAGTATTTTAGTATAATTGTCTTAAATCAAAAATTGAAAGTATATATAAAAATAAAATAACAATGTGTATATTTCAGTTTATGTCAAAACTGATTACATTGTTCTCATCGATTCTTATTTATCAGCTTGTTCGTCAATTTCGTGCCAACCTTGTTTGTTTTGGATTCGTGCCTGGATTCGCAACTCAAATTTCATCGTCCATATCAATGTGCATATTCGTGTCATCTTCTGTATCCTCTAGCCTCGAAAGGTGAGCAATCACTCACGATTAATGTTCTTTTATTTATTAAATTTGATTTCAATTGAAACGACAATTAGAATATGCTACTGTTATTTATTGCACTATTATTTATGTATCAGTCACCTTTGACATCTGACACGGTTATCTGTTATGTATGCAATAATAATCCAGCTTGATTGATAATTGGTTGATTGTTTGTGGTTTATATTGGACGTTAAATTGTAATTTATAAAGTGATAAATATTATGCAATTGAATTTGACGTAGGATAGTTAAATTTGAATCGACATATGCGGAATTTGATTAGTTAAATTTGTATAATATGACCCCTTAAATGTTTAATTATTTGACATGTAGAAAAATAGGGTTAACTACACCTTGAACCATTGAATGTATGTTGTTAAATTGATGGTGTATGAAATTGTAAATAGATGACAAGTGAAGAACCGTAGTGTAATAATCTTTAATCTACATGAAATGATAGTGTAGATTCTAGAAATAATTATATTAATTTGCACAAACAACAATGTGAATTAATACGATTATTACGGGATTATTTGAATTGAGTATTGAATTGTTATTGATTGTTGTTATTGCTTGTTTATTTACTTTGACACCATCTCAGTTATCACACTGCAAGTTCCCTTTGCTATGTTTTGATTTTTGATTTGAAATGGAATCGGGTTGAAATGGTAAATACCCAAAATGAATTTGACTTAGGATAGAGAATTAAATAAACCGATTGGTCAATAATTTGATTTGAAATAAAATAAAGATTTTATTTAAATAATAAGGTTTTGAAATAAAATTGGAAAGTAAATTTTGATGAAAGGAAAATGTTAATATTGAAATCTGAAACAAATATTAATGTAATAACTGATGAAAGAACGCTGTTTTGAAATGAATTATTTAACAATTAAATTTGAAATTATTCATTGAATTAAGTTTGAAATGATTTAATAATTAAGTTGGAATTTATAATTAAGTTTGAAATTATTAAGTTTTGAAATTATTAATAATTAAGATGGAAATTATTTAATAATTGAATAAGATTGAATTATCTGATAATTGATAAAAATTGAATTCTTTGATAAGAGAAATTGAACTTTTGAATAAGTGGGTTTGAACTTCGTTAATAAATGAAATTGAGTCCCTTTACTTATTAAAGTTTTGGAAAAATTATTTAAGTAAGTGAAATTGAAACTCCTCGATTATGTGAAATTTAGTTCTTTATTAATTGAGTTTGAAATGTTTAACGAAGTCAATAAATAAGTCAAAATTGAATTTCTTTAACAAGAAATAAAATGTGATTTATTGAAATGAATGGGATTTATTAAAACTAACGTAAGACTCGTAATTTAAAGAATTGATTTGACGAATTTAATTTATTTCAATTTGAAGTTTTGATATAATGAAGTTGAACGTAAGTAATTGATTTAAATGAATTGGAATTTCAATAGAAGTTGTGAAGGATAAATAAACTTAACGAATATTGAATGAAATCGATAAATGAATTTAAATTGATTTGAATGAAAATAAACCATTTTAAAAGATTTCGGAATGAAATTTATATATGAACTTGAATCAATATTTGAATTGCTTAAATAAAAGTTGAAATCAAATTATAAGATTTTGAATGGTAATTTGGAAGTTTTGAAACGTAAACTTTGGAAATTGATTTAGAAAGACAAACGAAATGTTGATTTACGAATTGAAATTGAAATTGAAATTGATTTGGTTTTGAAATTTATTAAACGACCAATCGGTTTAATAATTACGAAAGTTATTAAAGAAACCGGAATCGGTTATGGATATACTCTCTATCTAAACCGAAAACCACTTTAATAACTATACGCGGAGTGATGATCCAGAATGAAGTGGTTGGAATGATGTACGTGATGACTGAAGAAAGAGAACGATGATGGATAGCCTTGACACTTGTGTCAAATTGGAAATGACTAAAATCAGGAGCCGTGCCGGGCCAAATGGGGTTAGCCACCTCGAGCGAACACACTTCTTCGTAACTACTACTCATTACTTGTGATTGATTGGTGCACCCTCGGAATTTCAGGAGTGTTGTTTCGCGGTGTTGCGATCGCTGCGGCGATGCGTTCTCACCAGTCCGGATCAGGCGAACGGTAGTTTCACTACATTGGGTATTGCCTCATGTGCCTTGTCATACTTGTATCACTATATACGCAACAACTACGAATTTGTTTTGTGTTATACCTATGGAGTACTCCCTGATATCCCACTAGTTTACGGTGGAGTTTACAGTGCTGTATACACTATGATGCTTATAAAATGTGTTAAGGGGGATAATGGTAACGCCTTAACACTATTTTTGATACTTTATATTACTGATAGACATTACCTATTTAGCGTACACTACTACATAGTAGATAGTTTAACGGATCCTTAGAGGATGGTGATTCCAACATCCTTTGAGTTACTTGTATTTCGATTGCTATTTCACTTGAGTTGGATTTATTGATATGAGAATATTAATCCTGACTCGAGTGTTTTGCTTTACGCTCGGGTCAGACTGAGTGGTTCAGCTTTCGAGACTCACCTTTGGAGTTGGAGCTTTGCTTGAAGATCCAGCCATCTATTCTGCCTTCAGTATTCGATGATTCCAGTGATGTATTTTGATTTGTACTTGATGTATCGTATTTTCTCTTCTGTTGTAAACTCTGATGTATCTTATATATTTATATAGTAGCTTCATGAACTACTATCTCTTTTACTTCCGCTGCATATTATTACTCTGTTTCTGTGATTCTGTGATTATTTATATACTGTTTATCTGAGTTTTGCCAAATTTTAAATTAACAATTCGGTATTTTGAATTATTCAAGTCCGACGTGTGCGGATGCGAATAGTCCAATATAGCGGGTCGTTACAGGATATATTTGAAATAAAAATGATATCATATTGATTTGGGTTTGAAAATAGAAATGGTATCGTATTTATATGGTTTTGAAATGGATATTATATTCTGGTTTATAGTATAAACTATTTTGATAAGACCGCAGTGTTATAATAACGTTTGATTGTTAAAGAGACCACGATCGGAAGTTGTCATACTCTATGCCAACTCCGAATAGTAACCATACCTAGACCTAATAATAAACGGGTCAGGCTTAGGTAGTTAGGGCGAAAACCGTACTCGTATTAACAAGGCGGGTTCAGGGTGGGTTTTGATAAAACTGTATCCGACTCTAACATTAACTAGATCGGGCCTTGGATGGGCCTATGTAGTTAGGGTGAAACCCGTATCCATATTAACAGGGCAGGTTTGGGCCAAAACTCCTACCATTGATAGGCCTAAGTATAACCTTTGAAAATATAATTTGGCACATAAACAAATGATACCTAGGTTATCCTAGCACTACTTTGTCTCTATGTGTCAATTCCAGACAATAGCTTGTTATCTATTTTGTACTGTCTATCTTGCATGTTTGGTAAAATTAATAGTGATAAAAGTTTTTAAATCTCGGATTTCAATAGCGCCTCATCTAAAAAATTGAACATACACTATTTCGTATCAGACGAGATCTCAAGTGAGATGATTGTTTTTTAGATGTACATCTCGAGTTGACATCTTGGATTTTAATGTCCATATCGGATTATCTCGGAGTAAGTTAAGCATCCAGAATTAACATTTCAAAGAAGTTTATGATAATTGATATCTAAATATAAACTTATTAACATGAATAATTCATAATTTTTTGGAGAGTTATTATATGATTGATTTTGTTAAATTTGGTGATTCAAAATCACAAATAGAAGAAAATAAATAATAAAAAGAAAGAAAGAGAAGATTTAATTTTCCCTAATTAATAGGCATATTTGATTATGTTTATCTCTCTCTAATTGGCTAATCAGTTTATTTTTTTCCATCTAATGTTAACTTGGGCATTAAGTAATTGATGTTATAAATAAAGACTAAAAGAGAGAGTGTAAGGTATGTGGAAATCTATTTGCTAATTCTCTCTTCTTCCATCTTTGTTCTTCTCCTCCAATAATTTTAGCCATAGATATCAAGACTCCCTTTCTCAATTTGGTTATTGGTTCAATTTTTATTTTGTTTACTTTTATTTTGTTCGATTAATTGTAAACAAATTTTGGTGAATTAATAAAGAGAGTGGTTGGGTGGAATCTCTTATGTATTGATTTTTGATTTCACTCCGTTTATTTTCTGTCCCAATTTATCTCTTTTTGATTTGGATAATAATAGATCTGTTGGGAAAATCTTCCGTAAAGCAAAATTTTCCCTACAGATTGGTATCAGAGCTAGGTCATCGCAACTTAGTGTAGTTTTGCATTTGAAAAATTATTGTGATGTCAGATGTGATTTCTTTTTCAAAGATGGCTATTTTGGAAGCCTAGGATGGAAGATGTTTTATACCTCAATGATCTTCATGATCCGATTGGTGGAGATGGAAAGAAGCCCTCTGATGTAGAGGAGGGAAGATGGAAGAAGATGGATAAGAAGGCAATTGTGCAGATTCGTCGGTATCTTGATGATTCAGACTTCCATCATGTGGCTAGTTGTGAATCCACGAAGGCTTTGCGGGACAAGTTGATATATTTGTATGAGTCGAAGAATGCTCCAAATAAGGCTTTTCTTGTTTGGAAGTTGGTTCAACTGAGATTAGATGTAGAGATGTCTTTTGCGGTGCATTTGAATGAATTTCAAGATATAATAAATCAATTGGAAAATATGAATGTCAAATTTGATGATGAGTTACATGCTCTTTTATTGATGAGTTCGCTTTCAGAAAGTTGAAAAACTTTGATTATTTCATTGAGTAATTCCAATGCTAATGGAACTATCTCACTGGAAACTGTTCGAAGTAATCTTTTGAATGACGAGCGTTGATGAAAAGGGTCGTATGTGAAATTAGTTCAAGATGTGGCCATGGTAGAAAAGAACTCGAAGAAGGATACAAGTTCGAAGAAGAAAGTCACTAATGGTAATGGTATATCAAAAAGTATCATTTGTTATTATTGTCATAAAAAAGGCCATATGCACAATAGGCATGAAGCATATAAAAGGGATCAAAAGAATGTTATACATAGTGACAGTGATAGTGATACATGGGCGGGCATAGCTGAAGGTAGCGACAGTGATACTTATTATGATGTTTTCATTAGTGAAGAGAAGCCATGGAAGATGGATTCGGGAGTCGGTTTTTACATTTGTAGAGATGTGAATTGTTTCTCTTCTTATGAGAAGAGTGTCGGCATGATTAGGACATCCAATGGAAAAGAGCTACCAATTTGTGGTATTGGGTCTATCTAGCTTCGTATGCATGATGGTGTGATTAAAGAAGTCTCAAGCGCGAGGAATGTTCCTTCTAGTTCGCATAATCTTATTTCTCTCGGTCAGTTGGATCGCCGTCGTTGCACTTATGAGACTCGAGGTGGAGTTTTTAGAGTGAAGAAGGGTGGTCTTGTAGGGATGAGAGCATTATTGTAAGAAGGAAACCTTTAAAGTTTGGTTGGTCCTGTAGTCCACTACGGAAGCGAGTGACAGTTGGAGAGCCTAGTCCATAGTCAGGTGGAGAGGTTAATGTGTTCATTACTTATGATGATCATGTTAAGGATCATATTTTAGACATGAGTCTTCTATTGATGATGCTAAAGGGATCGATAGTGATCATGTAATGAGCTCAGATCGAGTGGTAGATGGGTGTCGAGTAGGAAAATCAACAAAGACTGTATGGAGGTCTTTGTGGTATTATAAACGCTTTTGAGACCGATTGGTGTGGTGTATCTCATGGCGGGAGATGCATCACTTGTAGGCGGTGGTAGAGGTTTGCAATTTGGTATGATAGAGATATAGGGAGTTGTGATAGGTCTAGAGATAGCATGCTTGATATGTTAGAGATATTAGATTTTGCATCAAGGTGGTGTGTTAAATTTTGGTGATACAAAATCATAAATAGAAGGAAATAAAATATGCAAAAGAAAGAAATGGAAGGTTTTGTTTTTCTTAATTAATAGGTATATTTGATTATGTTTATTTCTCTCTCTAATTGGTTAATCAATTTATTTTTTGTCATCTAATATTAACTTGGGCATTAAGTAATTGATGTTATAAATAAACACTAGAAGAAAGAGTGTAAAGTGTGTGGAAATCTATTTGCTAATTTTTCTTTTCTTCCATCTTGGTTCCTCTCCTCCAAGAATTTTAGCCATAGAGATCAAGACTCTCTTTCTCATTTTGGTTATTGGTTCAATTTTTATATTTTTTTACTTTTATTTTGTTGGATTAATTATAAACAAATTCTGGTGAACCGATAAGAGGGTGGTTGGGTGAATCACTTGTGTATTGATCTTTGGTTTCATATCTATTTTTTCCTATCCCAATTTATCTCTTTGTGATTTGGATGATAAAAGATCTATTAAGAAGAGCTTCCGAAAAGCAAAGTTTTCACTACAGATTTGGTATTGATTAAATGGATTATACTCATTTGAATATTAAAAATAAAAATAAACAAAAAGTCATCTATTTTTTCTTACCCGTTAAAATATAAATGATAAAATCTAAGAGGTAGTAAACAAATCATATGAGTGCATTTTTTTTGGATCCACGCAAATGAAAAACATCTTTGAATGAGTTCTATTGAGATTTATATCAAAGCCTGCTTAAGATCCTAATCTCTCGGAGATGAGCATCCAAAAGATATAAACAAAATGTAATGTCTTCGAATGAGACCATCTACTGAGATTTATCTCAAATTCCGCATGAGACTTTAATATCTTTGTTGAATGAGTGACAAATAAGATACAAACAAAATTTAATGCCTTGTTTTGCTAAATCTCGTCTCGCTTAAGTTCGAAAATGAGATCTCGAGCGAGATCTCGGGTGAGATAAACGAGATTTGAAATCGTGATGGTAAATAGACTAATTTTCGATACAATAGTATTTATGTATGTGCATAAGATGACTCACATATGTCAAAAGTGATATATGTGGGGTATGTGATAGCTTCGTTTCCAACTATTTAATATTGTAGTTCTTTTTAAATGCTTTCCTACTCTTGATTTTCATATGATCATATACTTTCCTTTTTTACTTTCCCCATGTAAGCTTATTCTTGTAGAAAAATTATGAACCTCGGATAAACCAATGGTTAAAAAAAATTGCATGCAATTAAGAGCGAACTGCAATAAAAATAAAAGTAAAAAAACTACCAAAATCATCTATAGTTATATTTGAAGCAACATACATGACCAACAAAAATGACATGGCATCCTTAAAATATCATTTTGAAATATTCATTGGTTTATATGCCTCAAGATATAGAAATATAGCTTGAAAGAAATGTGCTGGCAAGAAGAAGTTGGGTTGGACAACTTTTTTGCAAGTAGGTTGAACAATGTACTGGTAGGCTGAATAGCCCATTTGCATGTAGGTATATATGGTATAGCTGCAAAGTGCAATTAGGATGGAGGAAAGAAATTCGGTCACAGGTAGGTATAGACAAGAGTTTGCAAATGGTTTTTACAATCTACAGGAAGCTTCAGGTAGGTACCTGGACTCAACTAGGTTGAGTGAGTACAAATTGCAGGTTGAACCATGTATGCACTTGCAATAACTGCTGAGTGAGTGCGCTAATTGCTTTGGGGTTTAAAATAGATTATTGGCGATATAAGTTGATGGACCTAAATGTATATGCCTGCACATAACAACAATGGAGTTGCTACTTCAGCATGGTAAGTGGATATTGTGTGGTAAAGCAGAAGTTTCCAAAACACTTGCAACTAACTATATTTAGAGCACAACTAACGATGGCTTGTTCAGTTGAAAAACCAGTCACCGTGCAACCAGGTGTGGCTTGTTCATTTCTCCATAGCTGGTTATAAGTGATTTTGTGACTACTGAACCGACCAGGGTACTGGTTTTTATAACGGAAAAGTGTTTGCAGTTATTATATTATAACGGCCAAAGTTTTTGCCGTTACGATGTTTAGATTTGAAATATAAATTATAACGACGAAGATTTTGCCTTTATAATTGGGTTTTAATAATAACGACAAAATCTACTACGCCGTTATATTCTAATTTTTTTAAAAAAAAAGTGGTATAGGATTAGTTTGGGATTATATGGGTGTGTAGCTCGTTGGCCCAGTTTGAAAGTAAGAGAGAGAGTTGATTGAATAGGTCGGATGGTTGGTAATGGTCAAACATCATTAGAAATGTGTTGTCACTTCCTTTTAATTGTTATTCTAAATGCATATTCTTCTCGATCAGTGTGTACCGCTATTATGCATATTCATATGACATTGTTAATTGTTTGATTAAGTTACATTAATATGTATTAGTATTATGCATGTGCATGCACATTTAACAATAGGACAACATATGTTCATATGATACACTATCTCCAACATGTCTTACATAACATATATCTCTTCAACACACACACACACACACACATATATATATATATATATATATATATGTTGAAGATATATATATATATATATATATACGAGTATGGTGGCACATCCGTTGGACGTGTGCGTAATAGGAAGAGAGCAAATTTAATGTTTGTTATAGTTGTCGTGTTGTTAGAGAGTATGGTAAAGTGTTTGGTAGTGGTGGGGAAAAGCAGGGAATGATATGGCAACCAAGCAGAAATAAAGTTTTAAATTTTAGTCCAACAAAAATATATGTGTGAATGAATTGACGTATCACTGTACATTAGAGTATTAGAGTGTGTGTAGGCAGGTGGAGTAATTGTTCCAACCTCAACCTAATGTAATAGTTGTTTGGTTGTGTTAATTTACCATAGAGAGTTGTATATGCGGTTGATGTGATAAGTATATGGAGTTATGTGTTGCATACCACTTGAGGTGGAAAGAAAGCATCCCAATTTTCGTCCGCCTGACAGGGTGGACACTATTCGTGCTGGTTATGAATGTGGGGTTGTTTCGCAAATGTAGATGGTTGTTCTACCTTGAAGTTTTGCTGTTTAGTAGTAGGTGATGTTATGCAATTCTTGAAATGTTGGTGCACAATATCCGGTGGACGTGCACAAAGAAGGAAGTGACGTATTTTGTATTTGTTACAATTATTATATTGTGAGATATTGTAGTAATGTTTTTGTCAATTGCAGGAATATAGAGGGGGAATTATATATGTACGAAGTTAGAAGTTCCGTCATGGTAGCATAAGTGTAGTAATCTAGTATGCTAGAATGCAGTGGGGTTGAAATTAGTAGGCGATATGTTAGTTGGTTGACGTAGTAGGTGGAGATCAGGTCAGACTATTTTTTGTGTTTGATAATGTTTTATTTAGATGCAGTTGGTGGTGAAGTGTTGCAGGGAAAAAACATTTTTTGTTGTAGTGACAGAGTACTTGTTGGTGTACGTACTACAGAAAATAAGGAGTCGTACAGTTAGAGAAACGTGTATATGGAAATTAAATTATGTGCGTAAGTACAGTGCATAAGGTGAAGCGATTGTAAAAGCTATTTTATTGGCAAAGTACAGATGAAAAAAATATGCAGCATAACATCAAATTGATATTGTAGTTATACGTAGAGTAATCAGTTCTGCGAACGTTCTGCAAGATAGCGCTCGACGGCTCGATCACACTCTTCGATCTGCAGGAGAAGGTTAAAGGGGTTGAAAATTAGACTATTGGTATATGTATGCACAAATATGTGGATGTGTTGAAGTGTAGGTTAGTATGTGTAGCATACCACTTCGGGAGTGAAGAAATCATCCCAATTAACATCCGTCGACAAAGGTGCAGGGGGATGATGGTCGGTAGGGATTCGTAGTTGATTTGAAAACGCAGACGCTTGTTTAAAGTCCACTTTTTTCTGCGAACTCTTTGATGTTGGTACGCACGGTTGAAGATGTTGTAGTCGTTTTGCGTTGGTATCATTGTCTGAATCGTGCTGTTGAGCAGTAGGCGGTGGTAAGGCAGCAGAAGAAGAAGTTATGTCAGTAGGAAGAGTTTGAAGAAACTTTGTTGAACGGGTGCATTTGCGTTTAATCCGTTCTGTGGAAAGGTTTACTACACTCTCCTAAGTGGATGTTGAACATTTGGTCTGCATTGGAGGAAGTCGTTAGTGAGTGAGAAGGAAACGAAATATGAAAAAAAGTGGTGCAATAACAGTGAAAAGCTGTATTTGAAAAAGGCGGACGGTGTTACCTTTGTCATTGAAGGAGCAGACTGTAGTAAGCAGACAGTAAAAGTGTAGGGAGTTAGGAGTTTATAAGTTGGTGGGGATGTGAGGCGGTAAGTGGAAGAGGTAGTTGCTGCAAGAGTTGAATCAGTATTATTCGGTGGTTGGAGTAACTTGGTCTCATTGGGATTGAGGTGAAATGGATGTGAGCAAAAGACGCTGTCTGATAGGGAAAAAATTGCTGTAGAATAGGACGTTATATGTATGAGTGTGCGTGGCAGTACTTGAGTGGAAGGTCCTTTATAAATAGTTGCGTGGAAAACAGAGCACGTTGCTGGATAAATACCTGGAAGAGTAAAACTGTCCATCTTTAGTAATCAATCTGAAGCACGGTGGGGTAGTGCCGTGTATTTTATATGTCAGTGGGAAAAAAATCTTTGTAAAATAGTATTTTATTAAGTTTGACAGTGTGTACAGACTATGCATTGAACCATACGTTGTGAGTGGGTAAGACGTACGGTGGAAGGAAAAGGTATTGAAAGCATGTTAAATATTTAACATTGGCAGGATGTCAGAAAGTTGCAGAAGTATACAATACGACATTGTGAATGTGAAGTGCAGTATGTTGGTATTGCAGAGCGCAAAACATGTGGATAAAAATATGGATAAAAAACATATGACATTAGTTTATCAAGTTATTAGCAGTAAGATAAAAATTTGAGGAATATTTGCCTTCAACGTGAGGAAGAAACAGTTACTCGTACTCTATGCAGTGTGTGAAATTAAACATATTTGCACTACAACTAAGTTGTCCACCTATCCATTGATTTGTTGCTGTTCTTTTTTTTCTGTGCATTTGGGGAACGTAAATTTCCACGTAATATAAAGTTTAAAAGCATGCAGTATTGAAAATCTTAAGATATCAGTGTACAAAGTTAAAATTTCACATTATGATTACAATAGAGCATCTAGTAGGAAGTAACGCGCATTAAACTGAAAGTCATGTTAGCTGAAAAGAGGAAAAAAAATATAGTATGATAAATAAATTAGCATTAATATACATTGACATGCAAAAATCACAGAACACATTAACATTAGCGTTAATATACATTGACATACAAAAATCACAGAACACATTACCGTTAATATTAGCGTTAATATTAGCGTAAAAATAATGACGGTATGTAGAAAAGTGAAAACGTCTGATGCACAGCCAGTCTTTTGCATTAATTTTTATTTGCAGCAGTATTAGAATTAGTAGTTAGAGGGGATTCATCCTTTAAGTACATCTTATTTTGATCGCTGAAATGTGTAATACATAATCTGAGGCTTAACTGAAATATGCAATACATTGACAAAATGAAAATACCCAAGCATGTACTACTAATGTTCGCATTGCAGATAGGCATTGCCCAGCACCACACAACTTGTCAAGCACACATGCATATTCCCTATAATACAAAGAAGCATAGTCTGAATAAAAACCAATATACAAAATATCAGAACAAAAAATAATCATTGTAGACTATCTATGTTATATCAACTGACATAAATGACTTAAATGTAAATTCATTTCGTGTCTACATTGCTTACCTCTGACTTCTCAGGCATATATGTCCATGTAAATTAGCACTATTCCAATAAGTCTGAAGTGATATGCATCATTTACAGTACTTAGTTCTGCAAGTGAAAATAAATAATATGTTATAACAGTAAGTGAACATGAAGTCCAAATTTTTGGAAATTAAACCGTATGCATATAGCAATTTAAAATTGCTATTGAAAATCAAAGTAATCATACAGTAAACAACATGCTCTTCTATCTCTTTTAACATGACCGAATTACAACTTTCATAAGTGAAGGAATAAGTGGAATAAGTAATATGATACGACGATAAAATGCAAAATGAAGGTGCATTGAGATGTTGTGAGGCTGCATATGCACTTGAACATGATATCAGGAAAACAAAACTTTGGCATTTGGAAACAATCGGGTAAAGAGTAACTAACATTTTTAGAGTATATTTATAAAAATAAACCGTTGTAGAGTCAATACTTTGTTGTCTAAT
Source organism: Allium cepa (assembly GCA_030765085.1). Taxonomy (NCBI): domain Eukaryota; kingdom Viridiplantae; phylum Streptophyta; class Magnoliopsida; order Asparagales; family Amaryllidaceae; genus Allium; species Allium cepa. Next base: position 745,676,047 of record CM060931.1, on the reverse strand, counting down.
GTGTGAACTTGTTGTAGAAAGTGTTAGTAAAATAGTTGGTAAATGGATGCATACCGTTTTTCTTCTTCAGTAGGTTGAAAGGCAATTTGTATATGTTTGTGCTGTGACCTTGAAGAAGAGTAAGTAATTCATGCCTGCAGAAGAAATAAATCATAGAATATTGCGTTAGAAGAACAGTCTGTATAATGTGAAAATTTTGCAATCCTACAGTTTGAGCACTTACAGTTTGTGTAATTCAGTTAACTTCAGAACAATGGTGGACGTTGTGGTGTAGAAAACAGCGTCGGTGGAGCAGGATAGTTGTGTGAACCGTATCCACTTAGTCCAGTTTATATATTGAATTCAGTAGTTAGGCACCTCGCTCGAGTTGACAGCGTTACCAAAATCGTCGTTTGCAAGTGAATCAACAGTAGTTTGTTATGCCGGAAAGAGAGAAGGAAATTAGGTAGTAGGCAGAGAAGTAGAGAAGTACTACAGTTGGAAAGGCATATGTTAAATGTAAAGTCAAACAGCAGTATTTGTGCATGAAAAAAATGGACTCTGGGGTGTGTTGATGAGAAGGAAATGCAGTTTTATTATAATGTTTGATTATTTTATTAATTTGTAATGTAAATGCGTGGTAAAGAGAGGAGTCTATGCAGTGAAAGAAAAAGGAATTGGAACGTAACGTTGAACATACTAAGCGTAGGAGGGGGTAGGAAGAGTTGGAGAAGGTGAAGTGAGCAGCGTGTGGACGGTTGGGTGAAAAGCGGGGTCGGTAAGTTGTGTTTATGGGACATTCATAATTTGAGAGCACGCATGCAAAACATCATGGTAAACAACATTTCGAGTGTATGTTGCAGTACGGCGATGAAGTTCTCCGTTTGCAACCAAAATTTTTGTTGTCCTGCTTGAAATCCCACGGGATAAAGCGACGTAAAGTTGGCCATGACTAAAAACATGGTTGGGAAGGTAAATTCCAACATGCGGAACGGTTTGTCCTTGTGATTTGTTTATTGTTAACGCAAAGGCAAGCCGCACGGGGAATTGTTTACGGATAAGATTGAATGGTAACTTTATGTTTTCAGAAGTCTTTAATGGTATACGTGGAATGAATACTCTTGTACCCTGGAACTGACCGAAAGAAATTTCAGCGTCTATAAGGTTTCAATGGAAGACACGACAGATTAGTCTCATCCCGTTACATAGCCCAATTCGTGGATCAAGGTTTCGTAGTAACATTATTGGACATCCTTCCTTAAGAGTCAACTTATGAGGTGGCATACCACCTGGGTTAAGCGAGTTCAAGAACTCAGTTTGATATAAGTTAGACAGGTCATCTTCTATTTTGTCAAAAGAGTAGTATATGTGTTGGTCGCCGGGAAATTGGTTTATTATCATGTTATTAATTTCATCCGCAGTTTCATTTGTTGGGGATAATATCGCTCTATTTAGCATGTAGTTTGTATTTTTGAAATTATCATGCAACGCGGGGAAGATTTCGTTACTCAAACGATGTAACGAACGAGGACCATCCCATCGTATAACAATATGCGATGGTATTTTGATCATGTCGTCATGTACGGTGGGTTCGGTTCCATTTCCAACGCGCAAAGCAAAGTCAGCGTAAGGTTGGTCAGCTCGTGCCCTCATATTTTTTGTTAGCTGAAATACTTTAACATTTGACCACAAATATGACCGAACTATACATGCATCAGATGTTTGAGCTCTAGTACCGCCTGGAACAACAGGTAAAACTTAATGAAAATCACCGCCTAATATAACAATCTTTCCTCCAAATGGAACATCGGCATTGGTCAAGTCTCGTAATGTTCTGTCTAAAGCCTCGAACGCGTGACGGTGGGCCATGGTTGCTTCGTCCCATATTAGAACGGTTGCCGCTGATAGAAGTTTCGCGGTATCAGACTGTTTGGTAATATGACATGTGGACGAAGAGGTTAAGTTAATAGGAATTTTAAATCTTGAGTGTGCTGTTCTACCACCGGGCAATGCAATAGAAGCTATTCCAGAAGTAGCGGTTGCAATCGCGATAAGACCTTGGTTTCGTAGATGAGCTAAAATTGCTTTGTATAGAAAAGTTTTTCTTGTCCCTTCAGGGCCGTCGATGAAATAAATGGAGCTGCTTTTTGAATCTACCGTAAACATGATCGCGTCAAAAGCTTCCTTTTGTTCAGTGGTTAAGTTATTTATTGCTTCTAAATCGGATAATGGTATTTTTATTGACTGTTCTTCCAAAAGAAGCGTTAAATTATTGTATTCGTCGGTTGAATGTACGCAGTTATGTGGGAAATCATAATCAAATATGGTTCTGTTATACTGTTAACGCTTAAATTTGAACGCTAACACCCCGGTGTGTGAAGTGTAGTTGTGAAAGCACCACCCGATAGATCGGGAAAGAATTATAAGCAAGTAATAGCGGAAAAGCAGTAAACAACAGCAATTTTATAGTGGTTCGGCTTATGGGTATAGCCTACGTCCACTTTAAGTACTTTTATTGATGATCACGTTACAAGTTGATACAAATCTTCTCAAGTACAATACACTTTGAATTACAAAAGACTTAGAACAAGTAGCTCAAACTTCGATGTTAACAAAAATCTTCAAATCCATGGTGGATGTAGATGATTTCTTTATGAAGTTCTTTTAGACGTTCTTTGAATCTCAAAAGTTTTAAGTGTTGAAGTAGTCTGGAATTCGGCAGAGTAATGGCGCTTGAAATTGATCGACCCCCCAAAAGTCCTTTGAACGTTGGAGGTGGCTACGTATTTATAGGCAGGCCTGGACATGAATTCTGCGTACAAGTCATGAGTCGCAACCGACTCAAGCTGAGTCGTCCCCGAGTCAAGTTAGGTCGTGGCCGAGTCAGGTTGAGTCGCGACCGACTCATCTGTAGGTTGAGTCTTGAGTCGCTGGCGAGTCAACCCTTACTAGGACATGCATTGTTGTAACAGAATACGACTCAGTGGCTTTGAGTCGCGGACGAGTCATCCTGGGTTATGAGTCGTCAATCATCTTGAGTCGTTTCTTATGATGAGTCGTGGATCTGTTGAGTCGCTGAGGCAATCCCTTTCAATGAGTCGTTAATGCTTTAACCCGTTAGGCTCCTTAAGTCGTGAGTCGATAGTCTTGATGAGTCGGCAACTTACTGAGTCGCTGCCAGCTTTGAGTCGTTGGTCTATTGAGTTGCTTATCTCTATGAGTCGTGAGTCCTTCTTGAGTAGGTGAGTCGCTATCAGTTGAGTCGGTGCTTTCCTAGGCCGTTCAACCGTAGCCATTGTTAGGTCGCAACATGTTTTAGGTCGTAGGTCGTTCATTTCCTTAAGTCGTGCCATCCTTAACTCGTAAAAGCCTTAAATCGTGGAGGCCTTAAGTCGGAGACTGCTTAACTCGTAAGTCCTTCTGGAACTGTTTGCTGCCTTAAGTCGTAGGTCGTAAGCTTCCTGAGTCGTAGTTCTTAGGTTGTGGGCTCCTCAACTCATAGATCTTATCTTGTGGGCTCTTATCTCGTGGACTCTTTAACTCGTTGGTGAAACGGGATTAACACTTGCCCCTCGAAACACACGTCTTAAGCCGTAAGTCGTGCGCTTCGACTCATCATAACCCATGCCGATTCAAGTTCCAGTGTCTCTAGGTATAAAAACGCTTGAGTCGTTTCTCCTCTCCCACTTCTTATCTCGCAGCCGCATCCGCCATTAGAGACTCTCCAACCTCTCAAAAGCAAATCTGAGCTTACTGATCATTAATCCATCCTTTCCTCCACATCGCGTAAGTCATTTTGAACTTCAATCCAACCACGACCATCGCTAAGGCATAAATTTTCGCTTCCTGTTCCCAAATCACCGCCGTATGTCGTACTCGGGCTTTGAATTGAGTTGTGAACGATTCTGACCATTGTTGGCTACGTTGTTGTTGTGATCCTTTAGATTATAACATCGCGCTTGATTCGCCGTACACTTGAAGCGATACGAATTGGTTTTTGGGTGCTTTCTGATGATGTGAGGAGAAGATGATGAATTACAATATCTCGATTTGACCGGCCCGTGGGTTCGGAGGAGATGAGGAAGTTCTTAACGGGTTAACGGGTTAGAAAGGAGTTGACTGGTTGAGGAAATGACTTAGGATCTCACGACTTAGTTGGTTTTGCTTTTCGGCCACTGATTCTGAAATACCTTGCAATCACAACCGTACACGACTTAATGCTTTTAGCCATAAACCACAGATGACTCAAGCTATAAGTCATGAACGACTTAAGCCATAGGCCGTGAATGATTCAAACCATGAGCTGTGAACGACTCAGCACTTGCTACTTTCCCGTGACTCATCCTTTAAACCGTGCACGACTTAAACCATAAGCCGTATACGACTCAGCGGCTTCCATGCGACCCAGTAGCCTTTACTATTGACTTTAATCCGACCTAGCAAGTTTTACGACAAAATCCATGAGTCGTAACCGGGTTAGACCTTAGAAGGTTTCTTATTGCTTTGATCTGGAGCCTTCCTCCTGTTCTTTGACTTACGACTCATAGTACTGCCGACTTATAACATCAGTGGTTTAGAGTTGGAGTAACCTAAATTAACTCGCCTCACTTTCCTTAGGTCGTAGTCGAGTCATCTAAATAGCCAACGACTTAGCTTAACCCGTACAAAGAATCCTTGAGTCGTTTACGACTTAGTACTTGTAAATTTTGTTTGAACTCCGAATTATTGCATGGTCTCTGAACTGCCATACTGCTGCATTCTTTTACAGATTACTTCAACTTGTAAGCTAATAATCTGTTAATACAACATTCACAGAAAACTGGGACTAATATACTGTCATTGATTGTCCACATCGAACGACAGATTAGTTAATGATAGATGATTAACTTAAATAAATCGTGTGAACGAAGTGCTACCGATTTCAAGTGGAATATTAAAGCAGCACTGGATTAGTCGATTGAAACTGACCAGCCCGCATTAATATTATGCTTGAGCTTTAAATAACAAGTTCCGAAATTACCACAGTCAATCAATCGTCAACCAGTTTAATTCCAGTTATCTTTACTTGTTATTATTATATTTTTTTTATTAGCTTTGCACGACACTTCACACTTTTTAGGAAACGTACACCTTCGCATTTGAACATCCAGTTGCTTGTGTAGAATGACCTCTCATCAAGAAGAGCCGATGGGCCAGGCTGAAGATGTCTTTCCAGTAGCCATCCCTATAGACAACCCTCCGGAGAGAACACCCACAACTTTGAATCAGCGGGTGTTTAACCAACTGCGCGTCCAGTTTGGCATTGATGATGCTGACACCTTATTTCCGGGGCCAAATGACACTGCTGACAATCCTCCCTACGGCTTTGTTGCAGTCAATCGCCAAATGTGCTTAAGTGGGGCGATTCCTCCTTTTAACGACTTTCTCCAACAGTTCCTGCTTCGGTTGTCTATCTCTCCATTCCAATTACACCCCAATGGCTACGCCATTCTGATGGGGTTATGTGTTCTATTCAGGAGAGTTTTGGATCGATTACCAAGCTTCGGGGAGATCTGCTATTTTTGCTCATTCACGAAAACTAAAGACCATCCCTCCATCGTGGTTGTAAGAAGCGCTCGGAATCGCAAACTTATTACTGATCTCTCCGAAAGCGCTCACGGATTTTTGAATCAGTTTTTCTTTGTTCGCTGCCCTCCAGGGTTTTATGCCATCTGGAGAGTGGGAAGTAAGATTTCCTGTCTCTACTTTTTCCGTTTTGAAACTTTCTCGAGATCTGAACTCTCAGCTGCTAATTTCATTCTTTTCCTGTTTTTAGCACTTCCACCCCCTGCTAGGGACCCAAGTCTTAAGCAAATTTTTGAAAGATTAAATGCCGTGCCGGTAGAAGAGAGGATCATAAAGTTTCTGCTAAACGATGAACTTTTACATCAATACGGACTCCTCCATCTCTCTCGCTTTACTCGGCCTCGTGAAGCTCCAACGGAGGTTCCTAATTCTCCGGTGAAAACTTCTGATCTTCCGATCTCCACTAAAGAGCACATACGAGGAGAAATTTCTGCAGAAACCTTATTAGTAAAGTGCTCTACTCCCAGAGACGATACGGGACCCTCCGAAAAGCCCGCACTTGCTCCCATTATTGAAGAAGAAGAGGAGCCCCTTTCCCAAACCAGGAAGAATGCTGACAAAGGAGATGATGGAGGGAATCAGGTTGGGCATGGCGGTGATGACGTCTTTGGGGATTTAAGTGACATAATTATTACTTCCCAAGAGCTCTTTAAAGAAGACCCTGCTCATGGTAAAGCTATACCTCCGACGATTGAAGCAACATCTGCCCTCCAACAGACTCTAACTCCTTCATCTCAAGAATTGTCATCAACAGTGAAATCTATCACTTCCCCCCAACAGAGGAGTGGTTCGTTAGTCCAACGCGAGTAGCTTGCACTTCACACACAACTAAGGATTTTCCAGCACATTTATGCACTTATCTTCTTATACTTTAGAGATTTCTAAAGCTTATCTTTTCTTATTTCAGATTCTTCAATGACACGCGGCGGATCGTATTATCAGGATTTCCAACGCTACGGGGGGCGTGGTCAATATGATTATTGGCGTTACTTTCCCTCCTATAGAGAGTCTGACGAAGAGAGGGCTGCTCGAAAGGCTCGTGAAAGGAGGGATGCAGAAGAGCGTTATGACAGAAGGGATAGGGATGAGCACCATGATTCTCTGCAAAGGAGTGACGACTCTCACAAAAGGAAATCTCACGACGACCGAAGAAAAGGTCATGTAGCTGAAGATTCAGGCAAACGAGCCCGACATGGTGAGAGACATACTTCCACTATTCCCGAAAAGCCTACTGCCCCTGCCCCTCTTGACATTACTTCCGACTCTCCTGCTCTTGGGAAGGAGGACATCCAGACAATAATAAGCAGGCCTAAATTTCAAGTGGGACCTGGCCCAGCCACTTTACAAAGCCGTTTTCCACAATGGTGCTTAAAGGGTGTGAGATTCGACCTAGACTTGGTCCCCATCGAAAAGTCTGCTATGTTGCGCAATCTTGATGCAGTCAAGCTCGATATCGAGAGGATGTCAAACTGGCAGAAGCGTGTTGATGAGCTTCAAAGAGTTAACCGTGCCAACTTAGAGGCCATGCTCACCATGGAAAATGATAAGGCTGAGTGGCAAAAGGTCCTTGAGCAGCACGACACCGAAATGAGGAGCATTACTTCCTACAACGAGGAGCTCGAAGCAAAGGTTGAGAAGTTGAAAGATGAGCTTGCTGCTTCCTCTACTTCATACTCTCAAAAAGAAGAAGTGCTTCTCAGACAAGTTAGAGATGCTCATGCCAGTCAGCGGGACGCTGAGGACAGGCTTGAAGCACAAAAAAGAATCAGTGATGGCTATGTCTCTGATATTGCTGAGCTTCAAAAGAAAAACAACTCCCAGGAAGCGGAGATACAAATGCTTAAGCTTCAGCTTGCCAAAACTGAAAGGGAGCGCGATGAGGCTGTCGCCGGCAAAATCGCAGCCGAAGAATCTCATGAGGCGACCAAAAACAGCTTCGGCTCAACATTATTCGACTTCTATTTGCATAGCGTCTTGGGGCGTGGAAGCCTCGCTTTTCTTGGTCCTAAGTATGAAATCACTTTAGTTGAAGTGTGGGAGGCCGCTCTTGAGATGCTTGGTGCTGAAGGTGCCGGTTACGACGAATCAGCCCTGGAAAGGCATTATTTTGATGATGACGCTCGCGCTGCCCTTGCCAAGGGAAAGGAACAACTTGCCAAATTAAGAACTGAAGTGACGGAAGGGGACCGGCTGGGGAAAACCACTTCAACTACTCTAGTCCAGCCACCTTCTTCGTCTGAAGTCGACATTATTGGTTCCAGTTCCCATCTCGCATCTCCCACCAAAGTTACCACTGATATTACAAGCATACAAGGTGGAGACGAGGGTGAAGAGAGCGCTGATGCGCAAGCTTATGAAGTCGATATCAGGAAATTAGCTTCTCCAGGTAACTTCACTGTTAATCTCACTACTGTCAATTCTGCTCAAGCGGGTTACTCATTTATTTCGCATGAGTTTCATGAGCTCCTTGGCTATTTCCTCAACCTTGATGAGCTTTCATCTCCTCTCTTTACTGACTTCATTGGTGAACCTTCATCTCCTCTCTTTACTGACTTTAACCTCTTTTCTTCTGTAGAAAAAGTACCAAGCACTGCTCAAACTTCTACTCCTCCGGTTATCCATCCTTCATCTCTTCAAGCGGCGCCTCCTTCTGCCTCGCAACCTGGATCACAGGAGGAACAAATAGAGGCTCTTCACGGCTTGGATGACCCCATCGCTTCGCAAGAGCAGAAAGATGAGAGACCTGAGGGAGGTGACATATCCCCGGAACGGACTCCTTCTGACGACATTGTTCTATCGAAACTTGTCACTCCGGGGAGTGAGTCTTCCTCACAAAGGAGAGAGAAGCGTGGGACATCAAAGAGGAGGGGGAAGAAAATCACCGCCACTGAAGAGGAGCCGGAAGTTGAACCGGTTACACCTGCCTCTCCTACTTCCCTTATACCCACTGGCCGACCTGAAAAGCTGGTTATTCGACCGAGTAAAGGGTCCAAAGGAGGGAAGAAGAAGTGAAGATTTTAGCTTTTTGCCTTTTGTATGAACTGGCCGAGAGTTGTGCGGGTACCGGCCCCCCGCTTTTATTTTGAAACCTGTATCTGCATTATAGTTGAATAAAATGATTCTTCGTTTGTACACACTTCTGTTCGAATTTGAGAATGCATTTACTATTTATTTTTGCACAAGTTTGTTTATATAATATTGCAGCGGGCTTATGGTATGTTGTTTGAGTATTACTTTACTGATGCAGCTATACTACTATACCATGTTGCCCCCATACCTTAAGCTTGTTGCAATATTTTATACTTCGAGGGGACTTGCACTCTTATTTGTTAAAGAATAATTATTTTATTCTTTAAAGAAAATTTTTATAGAGTTCAACTCCCTTCGTATAAGTTTTTACGCTTTGTCGTTCGAAGAAATCACTTTTTTCTTTTGCTTATGTGCATATTTTACCAAGTGAATTCCTCTATGTGGTAAAGCGGACCTCTGAAGGGTACTTTGACTTCTTTTCTTTTTACGATTATTTTCCATTTGAAAGTTAAAGTACGCTTTTGATGAGGATTTTTTTTTTTTTTTTTTTATACAAAATTGTACCTCTGAGGAGGGATTTTTCACGTTTCAACACTTGGAAGTTTTATTTCAATCTCGGTGAAACGTGTACCCCCAAAGAGTTGTGCCTTCAAAGAAAGCCTTTTCACGTTTCAACACTTGGAAGTTTTATTTCAATCTCGGTGAAACGTGTGCTTCCAAAGAGGTCTTTTTTTTTTCTTGATTGTGTCCCCGGGAGGGGGGTTGTACCTCTAAGGAGGGATTTTTCACGTTTCAACATTTGGAAGTTTTATTTCAATCTCGGTGAAACGTGTACCCCCAAAGAGTTGTGCCTTCGAAGAAAGCTTTTTCACGTTTCAACGCTTGGAAGTTTTATTTCAATCTTGGTGAAACGTGGGCTTTCAGGAAGGTCTTTGTTTTTGCATTTCAACTTTGGTGAAGTGAAGTTCCGAAGAGCGGTTGTTACACTTCAACTCTTGGCGAAATGTGCCTCTGAAGAGGGCTTTTATTTTGTTTACATTTCAACTCTGGTGAAGTGAAATTCCGAAGAGCGGTCACAACACTTCAACTCCTGGTGAAATGGGCCTCCGAAGAGGGCTTTTATTTTGTTTGCATTTCAACTCTGGTGAAGTGAAATCCCGAAGAGCGGTTATAACACTTCAACTCCTGGTGAAATGTGCCTCAGAGAGGGTTTTCATCGCCTGGAAGTTACTCTCTCATGGTTGGAGGGTCATGACTCCTCCAATCTTTTTTGTTGAGTAGAGAACTTTCTTTTTTGTGGCGTATGACCCATTAGAGGTCTTTTATCCTCCGAAGAGTTGCGCCTCCAAAGAGGACTTGTGCCGCTGATGGTAGCTTTGGTTGTTCCTCTGTTCACTTGCTTATGCCTTTTCAGCGATCCTCTTTTTTTTTTTTTTTTTTTTTTTCTTTTCAAGTTTTCATTCCCCTTTTTCTCACAAGTGGCTTGTTTAATCCAAGGAAGTGTACTTCATTGCCAGGCAAGTTCGTGAGAACAGGCACTAGCTTCCTAATTGGATGTTTGTTTGTTCAAACAATCTCAATTTATCAGCAAGGGCTCGTTTCTATCGAAATCATTAGCCGTTCAATTGAAGTATTTCCTATCTAGGATTTGAATTCGGGGTCTTTGTGACTTGAAATTCGTTTGTTGAATGATGGTGAGAATCACTCGGTCTCATTATGCGCAAGCTTTATTTCCATTGTCTGCAAAAATTTAAATCGACATTTCAGCAATACATTTTACGTATTTTTATATTGAAAACAAAGCAAACATATAATGATAATAAAGAACACAAGATTTATAGTGGTTCGGCCATGAAATTGGGCCTACATCCACTTTATATTCTTTCATTATTTACTTGCATCAGTTTCACAACTGCTTTCAATTACAAGAATCATACATTCATAATTCTTTTTACAATGCTTCAACAAAATTTTCAAGTAACATATGGACGCAAATGGTTGCTGTTCCATGCCCTTGGAATTTGATCTCCATCAACAGTGGTGAGCTTGAATGTACCGTCAAGAAGTTTCTGACCTATTACATACGGTCCTTCCCAATTTGGCCCAAACACACCTGTCGCAGTCATAATTCTTTTCAGGACTAGATCTCCAATTTCAAAGCTGCGTTGACGAACTTTGGAATTGAAATGTCTGGCTATCCTTTGCTGATGAGCTGCAACTCTGAGGTTAGCTTCATCTCTTTTTTCATCAAGGAGATCCAGCGCTTCCAGTTGTAGCTTTTCATTTTCTGCTTGATTGAAATGGATTCTTCTGTGTGAAGGGACCTCTGTTTCAACCGGGATCATTGCTTCCGATCCGTATGCTAACGAAAAAGGAGTATGCCCAGTTGCAGTTTTGTGAGTAGTTCTGTATGCCCATAGTGCAAGTGGTAGTCTATCGACCCAACCACCTTTTGCTCTTTCGAGTTGCTTTTTGATGGTTGATTTGATGATCTTGTTCACTGCTTCCACTTGCCCGTTTGCCTGCGGATGAGCTACTGCCGAAAAGCTTTTCTGGATTTTGAATCGTTTGCAAAAATCCTGGAATTCCTCGCTTTCAAACTGAGTACCATTGTCTGTGATTATTTTCTAAGGCACACCGTATCTGCAAATGATATTCTTGGTCACAAAGCTTATCATTTTCTTAGAAGTGATAGTAGCCAATGCTTCAGCTTCAGCCCACTTAGTAAAATAATCAACTGCAACAATAGCGTATTTAATCCCTGATTTAGCAGTTGGTAGCGGCCCAATGAGATCCATTCCCCAAATTGCAAATGGCCATGGACTGACCATCTGTGTGAGTTCGGTAGAAGGTGCTCTAGGAATTTTGGCATATCTTTGGCATTTGTCACATTTTCGGGAGTAATCTGCAGCATCCCGATTAATTTCTGGCCAAAAATATCCGTATCGGAGAATTTTCTTTGCTAGTGTTTGACCACCTGAATGATCACCGCATTCTCCTCCATGCACTTCAGCTAGGATTGTTTTGGACTCTTCCCGGGATACACATCGAAGCAATGGCATTGAGAATCCCCGTCTGTACAATCGGCCATCCTGAATTACATAGCGAGAGGCCTTCCTTAGAAGCTTTCGTCTTTCTATCGAGTTTTCTGGCAGAGAACCCCTGAGTAGGTAATCCAGTATTGGAGTCATCCATGACTCTTGTTCTTGAGATGCATTCATAATCCAGTCTATATCCATCTCGTCTATACTTGGCGCTGAAAGGACTTCTACAGGGACCAATCCCAATAGTTGAGCTTCACCAGAACTTGAATACTTTGCTAGGGAATCTGCCTTCATATTCTCTTCACGAGGAATGTGGCTTATTGAATAGTGATCGAGTTCATATAGGAGTTCCCAAGCCTTTGACAAGTAGGAAGGCAGATTTCCACCTTTTGCTTGAAATTCCTTCTTGACTTGGCATACGATAAGCTGAGAATCACTGAAAATTTGTAATGCTCGAATGTTTAGCTCTTTAGCGATTTTCAGACCTGCAATAAGAGCTTCATATTCCGCTTCATTGTTTGTTGAAGGAAATTCCAGGCTTAGTGCATAACATAATGATCGACCTTCAGGAGTTTCAAGTACCACTCCGGCTCCAGAACAGTAGTCATTTCTTGCGCCATCAACATACATCTTCCACTGGATTGGAGAATCATTGATCGCTTTTTCCTCACCATTATCTTTCTCTGTGAATTCTGCAATGAAATCAGCTAAAGCTTGTCCGTTGATTGCTTTTCGGGGGTGATAGGTGATGTCATATTGACTAAGTTCAATGTTCCATTTTAGAAGACGACCCGAAGTTTCAGGGCGAAATAGGACTTGCTTCAGAGGTTGATCAGTGAGTACTTTGATAGGATGAGCTTGGAAATATTGCCTCAGTTTCCTCGATGCAACTAGTAGGCAATAGGCGAGTTTTTCCAACTTGGAGTAATTCAGCTCTGCCCCTGTGAGTCTTTTGCTGATATAGTAAACTGGATGTTGAATCCTTTTGTCTTCCCGTATCAGCGCTGCACTTAGAGCATGAGATGATACTGCCAAGTATATAAGAAGATCCTCACCATTGCCTGGCCTAGAAAGTATCGGAGGCATTTCCATATGACGGATCAACTCTTCAAAGGCTTTTTGGCATTCGGGAGTCCATTCAAAGTTCTTCTTTCCTTTTTTCAGGGCATCGAAGAATGGGATGCATTTATCAGTAGCTTTGGAAATGAACCGACTCAAAGCGGCGACCTTTCCGTTGAGACTTTGCAATTCCTTCTTCGTTCTAGGAGCTTTAACTTCTTTTAAGGCGGTAATTTGAGCTGGACTGGCCTCAATGCCCCTAGCACTGACGATAAAACCTAAGAACTTTCCGGATTCGACCCCAAATGTACATTTCAGAGGGTTAAGTTTCATTCTGTATTTCCGGAGGACTGCGAACATTTCTGCTAAGTGTTCAATGTGATCCACTGCTTTCCTGGACTTCACTAACATGTCGTCGACGTAGACTTCCATAGTTTTGCCCAATTGCGGTTTGAACATAGCATTAACAAGTCTTTGGTAGGTTGCCCCTGCGTTTTTCAATCCGAAGGGCATAACTCTGTAGCAATAAAGTCCAACATCTGTGATAAAGCTTGTATCCTCCTGATCCGGCTCATGCATCATGATTTGGTTATAACCGGAGTAGGCATCCATGAAGGATAACAATTCATGTCCCGCAGTTCCGTCTACCAGTTGATCGATCCTGGGTAATGGGAAGCAATCCTTGGGGCAAGCCTTGTTTAGATCAGAAAAATCGATGCACACTCTCCATTTTCCATTAGCTTTCTTGACCAACACAGGATTTGAAACCCAATTCGGATATGTAGATTCTTTGATGAAGTTATTTTCCATGAGTCGATCAACTTCTTCTTTTAATGCTGCTGACCTTTCTGGACCTTGGGTTCTTCTTTTCTGTTTAACTGGCGTAAACTTTGGGTCAATATTCAGAGCGTGTACTGCAACTTCTGGGGATATCCCACACATATCGGCATGAGTCCAAGCAAAGACATCCAGATTTGCTTTCAGGAAAGATATCAAGACATTCTGAATTGACACATTAAGTTGTGAACCCACATTCAACACCTTATTTGGGTCCTTCGGGTCAACAGGTACCGGAATTGTCGTTTCCACCGGTACTACTCTATTCTCCCCTGTACTGGCTTTTCTGGGATCCATTTCCTTCCGTGCCCCGCTGTGCTCGCCAGTGCAGGGTCCGCTCTGTAATTGCTACAAAGCTGGTTCCTTGATGCGGACTGGAGTTGCCGCATCCTTTCCCATTTCCCTTTTTCTTGACTCTCGCAGCTCTGTCCAATAGCATTCTCGCGCAGCATTTTGATCCCCTTTTATAACTCCTACTCCATTGTCAGTAGGAAATTTAATAGTGAGGCACCACGGGGCTAGGATAGCTTTGAATGCTGCGAGTGTTGGACGGCCAAGAAAAGCATTATAAGCAGAATATTCGTCGACGATCACAAAGGTTTGCTTTCGGACCACTTTCCTTTCTCCTTCCCCAAGTTCTACAAACAGATCGATGGTTCCTACTGGTTGCTTTGGCTCCCCAGTGAAGCCAACGATTTTCTGTGATGAGGCTTGCACATCGATCATAGGGATTTTCATCTGGTCAAATGTCTTCTTGAAGAGAATATTACATGATGCTCCGCAGTCAATGAGGACTCTTCTGACAATGGCTGGTCCAATACCAGCCGAGATGACCAAGGGATCTAAAGTAGGAGCTTCAATACCTGTGGAATCTCTGGATCTGAAAATAATATCATCACTGAAAGTTTTCTGTTGTTTAAGGGGCATAGTGTCTTCTAGAACAAAGACGTCTTCTTCGGCTGGAGCATATTTCAAAGCCCTGGAATATCTCTCCATCTCACCCCAACTTTTGCCAGCTGGGTGAGGTCCTCCTGAAATGACATTGATAACGGGCCTTACAGATTCATGCCCCGTAGCTTTCTCTCCTGCCCCAGGCTGATGAACAGGAGCCCGCTGCCCCTGACTCGACGATGCAGGATTGTTGTTATTCTTTTTCACAAATTGCTGCAACTTGTTTTCTCTTAGCAACTCTTCAATCAGATTTTTCAGCTGGCGGCATTCATCAGTTTCATGACCTGGTTGATTGTGGAAGCGGCAGAATTTCCCACTTTGTATGGCTTTTCTCCCAGTTCTCAAAGGGATAGGTTTAGGGAAATCGATGGAATCTTTAGTGGCCAGGTAGATGTGCTCCGGTGTATGTGATAATGGAGTATATTCTGATGGCTTGAAGGATCGGGGCTTCTTCAGATTACCCTGTTTCTTCCCATTACTATTCTCCCTTTTTTGCCCCACCGATTCATTCTTGCGTGGAGCGACAGTGTTGTCTTCAGCTTTTTCCAACACTGCCTTTACTGGCAAAGGACGACTTTCCAAGCGAATGAATTCGTCTGCTTTTTTGTAGAACTTCTCGAGAGAGGTTGGCTCCTTCATATTTAACCATTTCCCAAATTCGCTTGACTTATCAATAGCCCTCATCAGATAAGTCAATATCATTCGTGGTTCAGCATTGTCCACCTCAGCCAATGCTATATTGAAACGGTTCAAGAAAGATCTGATAGACTCACCAGGATTCTGCTCTAAACTGGACAATGACATGATATCCTTGGCCTTCGAAGCATATAGCCTAAACTGCTCCTTGAATTTTCTGGTCAAGTCTGAAAACTGATCGATAGATCGAACTGGCAACTTGGTGAACCACAGTAAAGCCACGCCTTCCAGGTATACGGGGAAATATCGGCACTTTATTTCATCGGAGGCCCTGGCACCTGTCATGTGCCAATCATACTTATACAAGAACTCATTCGGATCACTTGTCCCTTTGTAAGCTGGAATAGTCGGAGGGACAAACTTCCTTGGAAATTCCGCCTTCAAGATTTTTTCAGTAAACGGAGTTTTACTTGGGGCGAAACCCCATTCCTTCTCATCTTCAACTCTTTGCATACTTTCTTTCATGATCTGCCGGACCATTCCAGAAAGATATTCCTCATCATGCCGAGTTCTAGATCCACCGGCGTCAGGTACTGCCTGCTCAAAGGGATTAGTAGGCCTTTCAGGAGCATTCCTTTCATTAACATCATGAATGTTGCCAGCATAGTTCCTTTCATTACCAGCCGGTTGATTGTTTGCCCCAAGTAAGTCGTTCAACTTATTCAGAATCAGAGCATTCTGGGCACTTTGAGCCTCTAGTTGTGCATTTTGGGCGTTTATCTGCTGGTTTAGCCCTAGAATCACAGCATCCAATTCCGCTTTTGTAACTCCAACAGACGGAGTGGGTAGATTAGGCACAGGGGAAGCGGAGGTTCCCTCTTGAATGTTCCCAGACCTGATAGATCTACTTTTCCTTCCAGGAGCCATAATCTCAGATATACTTCTGGTTTTTAAGGAAATTCTTTCTTCAAATCTCTGCGAAGCAATGATGACAGCTGTCCTGAGTTCGATTCTCAGTGAAAGCACCAAAAATGTTAACGCTTAAATTTGAACGCTAACACCCCGGTGTGTGAAGTGTAGTTGTGAAAGCACCACCCGATAGATCGGGAAAGAATTATAAGCAAGTAATAGCGGAAAAGCAGTAAACAACAGCAATTTTATAGTGGTTCGGCTTATGGGTATAGCCTACGTCCACTTTAAGTACTTTTATTGATGATCACGTTACAAGTTGATACAAATCTTCTCAAGTACAATACACTTTGAATTACAAAAGACTTAGAACAAGTAGCTCAAACTTCGATGTTAACAAAAATCTTCAAATCCATGGTGGATGTAGATGATTTCTTTATGAAGTTCTTTTAGACGTTCTTTGAATCTCAAAAGTTTTAAGTGTTGAAGTAGTCTGGAATTCGGCAGAGTAATGGCGCTTGAAATTGATCGACCCCCCAAAAGTCCTTTGAACGTTGGAGGTGGCTACGTATTTATAGGCAGGCCTGGACATGAATTCTGCGTACAAGTCATGAGTCGCAACCGACTCAAGCTGAGTCGTCCCCGAGTCAAGTTAGGTCGTGGCCGAGTCAGGTTGAGTCGCGACCGACTCATCTGTAGGTTGAGTCTTGAGTCGCTGGCGAGTCAACCCTTACTAGGACATGCATTGTTGTAACAGAATACGACTCAGTGGCTTTGAGTCGCGGACGAGTCATCCTGGGTTATGAGTCGTCAATCATCTTGAGTCGTTTCTTATGATGAGTCGTGGATCTGTTGAGTCGCTGAGGCAATCCCTTTCAATGAGTCGTTAATGCTTTAACCCGTTAGGCTCCTTAAGTCGTGAGTCGATAGTCTTGATGAGTCGGCAACTTACTGAGTCGCTGCCAGCTTTGAGTCGTTGGTCTATTGAGTTGCTTATCTCTATGAGTCGTGAGTCCTTCTTGAGTAGGTGAGTCGCTATCAGTTGAGTCGGTGCTTTCCTAGGCCGTTCAACCGTAGCCATTGTTAGGTCGCAACATGTTTTAGGTCGTAGGTCGTTCATTTCCTTAAGTCGTGCCATCCTTAACTCGTAAAAGCCTTAAATCGTGGAGGCCTTAAGTCGGAGACTGCTTAACTCGTAAGTCCTTCTGGAACTGTTTGCTGCCTTAAGTCGTAGGTCGTAAGCTTCCTGAGTCGTAGTTCTTAGGTTGTGGGCTCCTCAACTCATAGATCTTATCTTGTGGGCTCTTATCTCGTGGACTCTTTAACTCGTTGGTGAAACGGGATTAACATATACTGTTTTAGAAGGTTGTTAAGATCAGAAAGACATCGACCGACTAAATATGTAGCGGATAGTGAGGCAGAAGAAGTGGATAAGTAATCTTCAGTTAGAAAAGGCCAAAATTCAACCCATAGGTCACGAACACCACATGGTTCGCAGTACACTAAAATGGTAACAAATAATCGGCGTAGAGCAAGAGGCATATGGGTGTTCGAAGCATCAGTTAAACAATCCCTAATACTGTTATCATTTTCGAGCAATCCTCGGTGTTCGGCCGCTTCTTTGAATGTACTGTAAAAAGTATCGTTGACAGTGCGTAAGTGTGTGAAAGAAAGTGAGCCTAGAATATGGTTGAGTAATTCTCATAAGTAGTAGCGGTCACCTTCGATAGGAGGTACGGTGTATAGCCGACCAATTACTTTACGGTGTATTTGTCGACTAACCCATTGTTTTTGTTCATTGTTCCACCAATAGTGTTCAGGGAATTCGTGGTAAAGGTACTGGCGTGCGTCCTCGTCTATTAAATTTTGGGTAAAAAATTCAGTAAGCATAGTTTTTGTTCTGTGTTCTTCACTTACAATAGATTGTAAGCTTTCGTCTGTGTTAAAATGAATATTTTGCTTGTTAGGCAGATGTATTTGTAGTCCTATTACTGACGGAGACATGCTACTAAGTTGGAACTTAAATATTCTCCATAGGGACTCCGGTGCGCAAATCCATCTGGCGTTAACGAATTCAAAAATTTCATCAATGTTGGATGATGAAGAAGACACGCTTACGGATACCCGATCTGATCCTTTACAAACGTACTTGTATAGATATTTAACAGATTTAATACTGGAACAAATTTCAACGTTTGTATGACAGTCATATTTTAGAAGCAAATAAGGGTTATAAGGAACGATCCAATGATTATCAACTGCACTATTATTTGTTTGACCTTGTACTCCAATATCACGACGTCTATAGATGGGATACGAATCAGCTCCTTGTAAGGTTGATGGGGCGAAGGATTTAGGAAATCCCTTCTTACACATTCCATCGCGCATGCATACGGCAGTGGGGTTGAAATTGCCGCATGGATGATGAATCATGTGTTTAATAACTAACGTGTACAAATCTGGCTCTAATTCCATGTTTGGAATTTCTGCCCTAACCATAGTATCGTAATCGTCGGCAGTATTTAGTTTATCAGTGTCTGAAAGAATAAGTAAGATATGAGCATGTGGTAATCCCCTTTTCTGAAACTCTATAACATGAACATGTGAAATGACTTTACCTAGGACATGTTTATCAAATAAATCAACTTTAGGTTGTTCCAATTTTGCACGGAAAACTCGAGTTGTCAAATCAGGACGATCATATGGTTGTTGAAAGGGAAATAGCTCCTGTGTAATCTCAGTCCAATTAGGATTACAGGTTACAGTAATAAATAAGTCAAGTTTTCCATACCTTCGTACGATTGCCATTGCGTCCTGGTACCGTTGGTGCATGTCTCGTGGACTACCAATATGGGAGGATGGAAGCACTTTTCGAACCCCAACATTTGCTACAAATAGCAAAGGTGTGAAAATTTGAAGTATGTAATGTATATTGTAAAAAGGAAGAAATGGATGGGATGGAAAGTACGAACCGGGAGTTGTCTCCCCACTGGCTAGAGCGTCTTGTAAACCCTGGTATAAGTCAGCTCGAATAGTAGATTGGTGGTCTCGAAGATAGCGGAGTCGCATAGTTTCAATTTTGACATAAGTATCAACCACAAACTGTTAGAGTAGGCGGACACTAAGTAGAAGAAGAGGCAGCTCCGTAGGTCGTACCTACGATGCTTACAAAGTGTTAAGAGTGGGGGATATATGGGAAATTTAATGTATGTGAGGTATGCCTACAGAAGGTGTATATTCTGTTGAGCGTAGGGGATTACAAACCTGTAACAGATGAGAGTAGTAGGCTCTGCAGCTGATATGGTTATGTCCGGTACTGTGCATGTTCACATCCCATCCTTGTTCACCGTGTGGGAAAAGAAGTGGATATTGTAGTGGATCATAAAATCCTGCTGTATCCGCAACTCGTTTCAGGGTTCCTGATCTTGTTTCAACTATAATTTCTTTGTCGTTTGAATTATTTGAGCAGTCTTCGCCTACAATGATGCCCGCTACTTGTGATGTAGTAGGTAGTTGGTGAAAATGACGGTTAATTATAAGTTCCTTTATTATCAGTCTGCAATCTTGTAAATCAGTGCGCTGCCCCAACTGGCGTAGCACATGTACATATGGGTTGTAAAAATCTAAGATTTGCTGCAACGTTTGTAGGATGTCTGCTCGTAATATTGCGCTATCCTGTTGTCGATTGTCAATCTCATGATCAGTATCGTAGATGTACATTTGGAGGTATCTAGGTCTACTTCCCGGTAAAGGCAGAACACTTCCAATGCTGTGGTAGATGGAGCCTTGTGCACGGTAAGAGTATATTCCGCTCCGAGCGGAAGCCAAGTGTTGATCGATGTTAGCGCCCATAGAAGTGAATGCGAAAGCATTGTTGTAAGATCTAATGTTGGTTCGGAAATGTAAACCTCTTTCATTGTCTTCAGTGAATAAAGCTAAAAGTTCAGGAGGTGGTGGAGGATAGGAAGTGGTAAGTTTACCACTTGAGCAACAATTCCCACTTGTTTCACGGTGAAATAATTTTGCAGCACAGTATCGGCACTGAGTTGATTGAGGTAGGTGATGACGGAGGAACAGGTGGGAAGCAGTAAAATTTCGACCGCAGTTATGACGGGTTGGAAGGGCAGATTGGTGCAGAAGTTGTTGATGGGGATGAGATGTAGAACTCAGTGCAGTTGAATTAGGATTGGCTGTTATGTGTGAGAAGCGTAAGGTCAGAATGAACATATATGAAATTTTCAAAGGAGTATGTGACGTATATGTAGGAAAAATTGGTTGAAGCAATAAGTTGAGAAGTAGGGAAAAGCAAAGGGGATGAATAGCTAGAAATAAAAGATTAATTTGTGTGATCTTGAAACAACCTATGTGAAATAATTATATTGTGCCATAGAATGGGTAGGTACACTGAACAGCCTGACCCTTTTCTCATAGGCATAGGCTATCGCGTCGTCAAATGTAACGGTATTTGTGTAAAAGACAATGTGAAATCAAGATGACCCATTACGGACTGTTTGTAATGAGTTCGAAATTGTTGTGCAAATTGAGCGGCTATAACTGTCGTGTAGTAACAGTGTAGGCAAACAAAGGACGAAAAAATGTCACATGGTATGCATGTGTGCATACTGGGGATTAAATTTGAGTATGGGAAAGCAGTAAAAGTTAAGAAATACAACTAGTAAAGAAAGTAAATAACTTTCTTTCACAAAATAATGGCGTTTGTATTGGACATTATAAACAGACACAGTCGGAAACATAATCAAAGGCGCTAATTTTACATATGTAAGCAACAAATTGTAAACTGGTGCAGTGGTGAAAATGTTTGAATATCAGTGTGTAAATGTAAAATTTCATATTATTATACGATTAAGGAAATGACTGTATGTGTTACACTAACAATGTTATTAGTGAAAGTGCTAGTGTGTAAATTGCTACTTTCACCTAATATTAATAAAATCACTGTATGAATCATGTACAACTATTCAACAACATTAGCATTAATAGTACTACTGTTATCTCTACATTCTTCCATAATATTTCAGTATTATCATTCTTAATATGTTTATGTAGTACTTGGTATGGAGTTATAAACCAAGTACTACTTAATTAGGGTACTATAGTACAAAGAATTATGTGTATAAAAATGCTTGTCCGAGGATCTGGAACATAATGGTTGAATTGCAAGCACATTATGTCATCATTGTGTATATAGGTCGGAAGGGAATGGAACAGTAAGCCACTTGTAAATTACAGTTTTATAAAAGTAAAGGATAAATGTGGGTAATATATTGGCAGTAGAAATAAACTGAAGTAGAAATTGTACGCATTTTTACACGAACAGTCTAATACCACATCATCTCCTATTGTTTTTATTACATGACATTATTTTGTTTAGACGGTAAGAAAAACGAATGGGAAAGCAGACATAAGGAGATATTGGTTTGAACATTGTAGTCGTTAAGTGACTATTCTTTGTAATACCACTTAGGATCTTAAAAAAAGGTGTAACCATAAAATGCAGGGAGAACAGTCAAACAGAAGCGTATAACATTAATATTTTTACATTTTAACAAACTTGTAATTTTAATTCTGAATGCCCAGTGGAAACAGGAATTTAAGAAGGATTAAATGGACGATGCTTGCAGTGAACGATTTAGAAATCTCAACAGTAATTAGTCTGCTTTTACTTTACATGAAACCACAGGTTTTTTATGTTACTTAGCATATTAAGCGGATGTTGGAAAACACATGAATATCATAATTTAAAAAAACCAAACAATGAATGTAGGGAGAGTGGGATTTTTTATATTTCAATGATTAAGAAATTTGGGATGGGTAATTGGATAGACGGGTTAAAAATTACAAGCTATGAGCTGAAGTTCAATCAATTATTGTAACAGGTTAAAAAGCAGTGCTATAACTGATCCTTAGTTCATGTACGCGTGCAACTTATAACAGGTTAAATTCGTACATATATGAAAAGTAGTATTTGGATTGAAAATAACCTTGGATGTAGTAAATTAAGAAGATAAAAAGACACAGTACTTGCAGTGAATAGTTGAGAAATCTCAACGGTACGTAATATGCGTTTACTTTCCATGACAGTGGCAGTTTTTTATCCTACTTAAGGTGCGAATTAAAATTAGTTTATTTGTTGAGAATTTTGTTTTTTAATGTTAAAACTCAGTCCGAGTAATATATTGGTGCATGTATTGGTTCATGCAAAAAATTTAGATTGTTCAGTAAACAGTTCTTGACGGTAAGTTTAAAAATATTTAGTGAGTATCAATTACTACAAAATTAAAAATGGCCGTAACGAAGTGTCGTAAAATAATTTAAAAGTGTAAAAAATGGCGCAGCAAAAGTGTAAACATCTGTTAACAGAGTTTTGTAAGGTCATTCATACATGCTTCATATATTGGTTCAAACCAAATTTTAAGAATGTTCAGTAATGATTTTTTTGTAAGGTCTTTCATATATGCTTCATATAATGTTTCAAACCAAATTTTAAGAATGTTCAGTAATGATTTTGTAACGGTAAGTGTAAAAATATTTGGTAAGTAATAGTAACTGTAAGATTAAACATTGGTTTAACGAAGTGTGTCATAAAACAATTTCAAATTTGAAATCATGCAGACTGAAAGTGTAAACATGTTTTAAGAGGACTTTATAAGCCGAAACACAGCGTCGACCTATCAAACCTTTTGGTAATGTAATCAGGGGAGGCTTGTTAGTTGTACGATAATACATTGTTTCATGGAAGTAGTAGTAAGTGAGTATGTAAGAGTTTTTTATTGGAAATTTGTTAAATGGTATGTAAGTATCGAATATCATAAAATGAAACCATAGCTCACACAGTAAAGATAAGTTTAATATACAACAACGGTAAATTCAAATATGATATAACAATTTTGGGCGTAGAAATGTTGGTAGTAAAAGAAAAAGTATCGGTGAAAATAGAAGCAAAAGGATGAGTGGAACATCTAGCTGTCAATACATGTTTTAATGCAGTGTTGTATGACAGATTCGCAGCGGAAAATATTTAAAAAAATTATAACCGAGTAAAATTAGATAGTGCGAATACAATATTTTTGAACCGAATACGGTTAAGATTAGTGATACAGTGGGTACCTAATATTTGGTTTTTTTGTTTAAAAACTTAGTCCCAGTAATATTCATCGCTGGCATATGGCTTAATTTAAAAGCGTGGATACGTATAAGAATATAGTAAAACAGAATGGTTGCCACCTGAAAGCATGGTATGTGTAGGTAAGTCAGGGTAATTGTATGAAAGCGGTTAACACCCTTAATTGCAGAAATGGTGCATATATATGTTTTATACTTCTTTGTAGTCAAGCGTACACGTTAAAATGTTAAACAGTTGAAAGCGGGAAAGGGAGTGGAAAAGTACCTGTCGAAGTTGGCAGCTGTTGGTTTGCAGCAACGGATGTCCTTCTACTGGCGACAGCAGACTGTCTAGCTTGTTGACGCCTTGCACGTTGAGTAACACGTCGTCTTTCCCTTTGTTGTTGTTCCATAAAGATGTGGAAAAATGAGTTTTGTGGAAGAAAGGTGTGAAGAGGGTGGGGCAGTTGAAATGATATGGCAAAATAATGATGATGAAATGAAAGCGGAGGAGTACGTAGTAGTAAAGGCGAAAAGTGGGGTGAGTGAATAGTGGGAAATGCATAATTATAGGAACATGTCCATTAGATATTTTGTAACTGTCATATTATTAAGTGGAAGATGTTGAAGGAGTCAATCGTCTGTAATTATGGCTTAAAAAGTGGGGTTAACGGCTACTGTGTATCAGGTCAAAGGGAGGGTAGCCGTTTTGGGCAACAAATCAGTTGTAACATATTTATATACGGTAGGGGTGAAAATGTTTGTTAAATTTTTTTATTTTTTTTTGCAAACTGAAAGGAATGTAGTTAAAATTGGAAAAATAGGAACAAAATTAAGTATGTGAAGGTATGTTCTAACATTCCTATTTTGCAGTTCATATTAATCGTATGAACTATTATGTAAAAAAAAGCAATTCTTCTGCCGAAAATAAGTGCAGGGATAATTATATCGAGTTGTGAGTAGGTGCAGCTTTGCATTTAGTTACAAACTAATAGTACCACCCTAATTTGCATTTTTTTTTCAATATATATCTTATACTTCATTAGCATGAATCTCAGCTGAAAACCATATGAAGTATTTAAAAAACATGGCTTATCAACTATGTTGTTTGGCATTAGTATTTGTTTGAACTAATAGTACAATCTACTGCATATTTGACGGAAGCATTACTGCATAATTGAGTAATTAACATTTCGGACATGATGTAAATACCAACTTCAATAGCATACAGATCACCAAATCAGCTAAAATTAATTGGTAAAGCAATGTTCTAACATTCCTATTTTGCAGTTCAAGTTAATAATATATACTATGACGAACAAATATAAAAACAAAGTAAACATTCGTTAAGTCAAATGAATAATAACAAAAGGGCATTGTTACTTTTACAGAACATAGTTGCTTATGGAACACGTATTTATATAACAGAACATAATAATGGTGATTAAGAATATAAGCTGCTAATGTTATTGTTTGAAATGAAAAGGTAGAGAGTCACACAATAGTAATCAAAGTCCGACTTTGATGTTGGTGAATGCGTATTAAAGTTGCAGCAAAAGATTCAAACCTGAATCAAATGAGAAGCAACAGCCGAGGTAGATGATAAGCAGGTAATCAGGTGATCTTGGTCTTGCTAACGACCCCTATGATACAAATATAAAAATAATAATCATCTATTAATCTTTACAGTTGAAATTGTGCATTTATGCATCCAAACCAAATAGGCATGAGTATATAAAGTCGGAAAACTGGATTTCGTATACAGATGAAGCTTCATTTAGAAAAAAAGATGATATGTATTGAAAATTAACTCCGTATATGCTTTTTGACAACTCGTAGATTGATATCTGAAACAAAGTGTATGCATACATGAATTCTCATATTACTAAAATCTGTTATGCTTAAAAAAATCAATTTATGTGTATGTTCGGAAAAGTAGTATAAGCATAGATTGAAACACAGGATTTTGATATGAAGCCCGGTCAGTTGCCAAATCAAATTCGTTTGAAATTATTTTTGTTGTGGACATGAAAGTTTTTGATTTTGGGATTCGTGAAGAAAGTGGAAGTTGTTAAAATTAATTTGCGGAATTAGATTCATGGAAACGCGAAGTTCTTTTGAAAACCCATTCATATGAAGAACTCGATATATTCAAAACTGGTGTGTTTATGAAACCTAGACATACATGTACAATTTATTATTTTGTCGAAGATCGGTGTTTAGTTGAAAATTCATAAATATACCTTTGAAATTGTTCGAAATCCATATTTTCAAAACTGCATTACTCAAAATTGGTGTATATTTTGGAAATTGTATCTCTGAAATTTTGGGGAAGCACGCTACAGTCCAAAAAGTCAGATTTTATTTAAATACGCTAATAAATTACCTCTTCCACTGTGAACTCGATAATGCTTCCACCTTCAATTTTGTCCACCTTGAATTAAAAAAATAATTAATCATTGAACTTCAAAAATGGATTACAAATAGCAGACCTATATTTTTAACTGACATGGTAAAGAAAATCTGAAGTGATAAGCCGAAGGTTGGACCTGTAATTTGGGACAAACATCAAACAAATTCATCCTTGCTTATCTTCTCTGTTTTCGACCGACATATTCTGCTTAATGCATCCGATGTAAGTATCGAATATCATAAAATGAAACCATAGCTCACACAGTAAAGATAAGTTTAATATACAACAACGGTAAATTCAAAAATATAATATAACAATTTTGGGCGTAGAAATATTGGTAGTAAAAGAAAAAGTATCGTTGAAAATAGAAGAAAAAGGATGAGTGGAACATCTAGCTGTCAATACATGTGTTAAAGCAGTGCTGTATGACAAATTCACAGCGGAAAATATTTAAAAAAATTATAACCGAGTAAAATTAGATAGTGCGAATACAATATTTTTGAACCGAATACGGTTAAGATTAGTGATACAGTGGGTACCTAAAATTTGGTTTTTTTGTTTGAAAACTTAGTCCCAGTAATATTCATCGCTGGCGTATGGCTTAATTTAAAAGCGTGGATACGTATAAGAATGTAGTAAAACAGAATGGTTGCCACCTGAAAGCATGGTATGTGTAGGTAAGTCAGGATAATTGTATAAAAGCGGTTAACACCCTTAATTGCAGAAATGGTGCATATATATGTTTTATACTTCTTTGTAGTCAAGCATACATGTTAAAATGTTAAACAGTTGAAAGCGGGAAAGGGAGTGGAAAAGTACCTGTCGAAGTTGGCAGCTGTTGGTTTGCAGCAACGGATGTCCTTCTACTGGCGACAGCAGACTGTCTAGCTTGTTGATGCCTTGCACGTTGAGTAACACGTCGTCTTTCCCTTTGTTGCTGTTCCATAAAGATGTGGAAAAATGAGTTTTGTGGAAGAAAGGTGTGAAGAGGGTGGGACAGTTGAAATGATATGGAAAAATAATGATGACGAAATGAAAGCGGAGGAGTACGTAGTAGTAAAGGTGAAAAGTGGGGTGAGTGAATAGTGGGAAATGCATACTTATAGGAACATGTCCATTTGATATTTTGCAACTGTCATATTATTAAGTGGAAGATGTTGAAGGAGTCAATCGTCTGTAATTATGGCTTAAAAAGTGGGGTTAACGGATACTGTGTATCAGGTCAAAGGGAGGGTAGCCGTTTTGGGCAACAAATTAGTTGTAACATATTTATATACGGCAGGGGTGAAAATGTTTGTTAAATATTTTTTTTTGCAAACTGAAAGGAATGTAGTTAAAATTGGAAAAATAGGAACAAAATTAAGTATGTGAAGGTATGTTCTAACATTCCTATTTTGCAGTTCATGTTAATCGTATGAACTATTATGTAAAAAAAAGCAATTCTTTTGCCGAAAATAAGTATAGGGATAATTATATCGAGTTGTGAGAAGGTGCAGCTTTGCATTTAGTTACAAACTAATGGTACCACCCTAATTTGCATTTATTTTTCAATATATATCTTATACTTCATTAGCACGAATCTCAGCTGAAACCATATGAAGTATTTAAAAAAACATGGCTTATCAACTCTGCTGTTTGGCATTAGTATTTGTTTGAACTAATAGTACAATCTACTGTATATTTGACGGAAGCATTTGTAACGACCTGTAAGATTTTAATAAACTTTATCGTTTTATTAACGTATTTAATTGGATTATGGTGAAATTTTTAAATAAATTAATTTGCAAATAAAAAGTTAATATATGGATTACGTCCAATTAAACATAGCAGATGGCAAAATTTCAATTTATTTTATGAAAATTTATTTATTATGTAATTCTATTAAATTCAAGCTAGCTAATAATTGTTGATAATAAAAAAAAAAATTTCTAATGCAGAATATTTTACATAGAAAAATTCTAAATCCTCATCTGAGAAAGGCGTCATCTCTAGTTTTTCAAAATCCGGACTTCTATAGCTACGTCGTTCTTATTTTCTGCATTCTACTGCATTTTTTTTTCTACTAGTGAAAAATTCGAATTTTTATAACTCAATCATACCACTGATAACTGTATACCATTGTGAGCGCCTCGTCGTGCTGATCTCAAAAGTATATTTATTTCTGTATTTCGGAACCCGGTGTACAACGGAAGCAATAAATTTGTTCGTTTTAATGACACCATAAATTGTGCCTCCTTAGCTTCTCCTTATTTCGTTTCGATTTAAACCGTGCTACCCAATATAAATTTATTACTTTAAATTTACAGCTATAAACATTATTTGACCGTTTCTCTTACATTCATTTCACTTAAGAGATACGTTTCCGGTAGCTCTAAGTTCATTTCTCTTTTGGCTTCTATTCCAATAGCATACGTTACTTTTATAATTTCCTATTTATAATACATTGTTTTATAACTCCCAATTCAATGCTAACGTTATGTGCTTTATTTCAAACAGCTCAATTGAACTTTTGAATTCTCTGTTCATTCAACTCATCGCCGTTTTGCTATTAGTATTTGTTTCCTGATTTCATCATCAAACGTTTCTACTCCTAATTATTAGTAAATTTAGAATCAACGTTTGTTGCTTAATTTATGGCATACGTTCTAATCTTTTGCTTTTATCATTTAGAAATCGAAACGTTTCTTTTGCTTTTGAATTTTGTAACGTTTGATAATAATTAATCTCCATAGTATAATTGCCTACGTATTGGGACCTAGGAAATAAATAAAATTAAGAAAACGTATAACTTGCAAGAAACAATAGATTACTTTATTTGTTTATCTGGTTTCAAACGAGTGACCATTTATTTCGGGAGAAACCGTTTCTTTTGCATGTGTAAAAATCTACCATCATCTTTCTAGATCTGTTCATATATTTTTTCCTTCCGCCTCCTTTTATTTTGCTCTCAAATTTCCACCATCTTCTTTCCAGAACTCTCCCATGCAAACAAATCCATTTATTACTCGACCTATATATATATAACTCTATGGATTCACGCACCTTTCCTTCTCTGTTTTAATATAACTCTTCATTTCTTTTTCTCTCTCTCTTCTTTATTTCTATTTATAACTTTGTCAGAAACGTATGTGTCTATATAATTTATTTATTCCTTTCTCTGTTCATTTTCTTGCTTTCAAAATGTCCTTTCCTTTGTTATTCCCTTAATTTTAGTGCGTTACTTTACACCACTACAGGACATTTATTTATGTACGTTTCACTATGTTTCTTATATAATTTGATAAGCTGCACTTTTCTCTCCTTAATTTCTTTCTTCCATCATGATTCTAAAGACTTCTGCAAAAAAAAAAAAATATATATATATATATATATATATATCACAGCATCTCTACATTCCTACTTTCTTTCTTCATTCTATAAACATATTTTTCCCTTACCTGAAGCCTCTCAGATCTGTTCTTCTCCTACAAAAAAAAAACACACACACATAAGAAACGCATAAAATAACAGGCAGCAGCCGCCTTCCATCCCTCTATCCTCTCTCGTTCATCACCTCCGCACTCTCACCTCCGCCTCGGGTACCACTGCATCTCCCACTTCAACTGGTGAGTAGCCACCTTTATTTGTATGCACAATTTTTTTAAATGCAATTATTTGAACGTATGCGTGCTTAGTTAGGATAACATATGATTAGTTTGGGTTTAGGTCACGTTAGTCTTATATATATGAGTATAGAATGTCTGCATATATTTGTGTAGTAAATTGTTTGCATATTTTACTTAAATAATTTTAAAGTATCAAATTGTTTTTCCTTCAAAGATATATATATATATAGGTTAGTTATAGACAAAAGTATATGTATATGAGCTTTATGAGATGTACGGCTACGTAAGTTTTAAAGTATACATTATACATATACGCACAGCTGTTATATTTTAAAGTGGTATTTTATATAGATTTTTTTTTTTTTAGTAAATTTTCGTTCTGATTAAATTTTATACATGTTGATGTTCACGTAATTTATAGGTTTTAAGATGTATAAGTTAAGTTATATATATATGACTTTATTTACGCATATAAAATTTTAAAAGTGGTATGGTCTGTTTATACGCATGGTTAGTAAAGGTGATTTATTTATTTATAATATATTGTTTTGCCGTTTATATATGTCACAGTTTTTAAAAATGGAGGAAAGGACAGTACATGTGTTCATTTGAAGAAGTCTGTGTCTATTTTGTTAGTATGCATATAATTTAAGTATGTTCATATAGGTGGAGTACAGACTTGCAGTGCATTATAATAACAAAAATTTTATGGATTATTTTATAAGTTGTTATATAGTTTTGTTTTATAAATATGTTATTTACGTATGTAAGTATTTTTTTTAAAAAATGTAAGTATTTTTAAAATTGTAAGTATTTTGTATAAATACATATTTTATAAACTAAGTTTACATTAGTTTATATGTGTGAGTATCTGCTGTTAGTTCATACATGGTATAACAATAAGTAATATAATATGGTTGATGTTATAATAAGTTAGGTTACTGTAAGTGTATTTGTGTATATACATTGAGTTACATTTTATAGAATATGTCCTTAAGTTATTAAGTATTTAGGTCGTGTCTGCATATCAGATTTGTTCAGTACATGAATTATAAAAGTTCGCTTATACCATTTATCTTCATCGTTTCAGTTCTGATCTGATCCGTTTCAATTAGCTTTGATCGAATTCGTGCCGATTTTGTTTTGCTTGGATTTGAAATTTAATTTCAGTATCCGTAGCAGTGTGCATATCCGTATCACCTTCTGTATTCTCGTTCATCTCTAGCCTTGAAAGGTGAGCAATCACTCACGATTAACGTTCTTTTATTTATTAAATTTGATTCAATTGAAACGTCAATTGAAATATGCTGCTGTTAGTTGTTTACTGTTACGACTGCTATCATCTGTATCTGTTCACCTATGACACCTGACACCATTATCGGTTAATTATTTATGTGATAATAATACAGATTGGTTGAAAATTTACTGATTGATTGATTGTCGTTTAAATTGGATGTTAATTACTATTGTTAAATGATAACTAGTTTGCTAGTAAGATTTGAGGTGGTATAGTTTACAAAGAAAACGGATTATATACGATGGACCTTGATTGATTAAACCTGACCCCGCCATATGTAAATTTGATTAGTTTAATTTGACCCATTAATTGTCGTAGGAATTGATAAGTTATACTTTAAAGCTTTGAACATAGTTTGGATTAACTGTTGTAATACTAAACTGAAATTGAAATGGAACGACAATTGAAAAACTGAAATGTAATAATCTGTAATCTACATGAAATGATAGTGTAGATTTTAGAAATAATTATAAAAATAACAATGCGAATTAATAAGATCATTTCGGAGTTATTTGATTTAATCTATTGAATTGTTATTGATTGTTGTTATTGCTTGTTTACTTACTTTGACACTATCCCTGTCATCATACTGCAAGTTCCCTTTGTTATGTTTGATTTTTGAATTAAAATGGGTTGAAAAATAGGCCCAAGCGGGTTTCGTTTAATTAAATTTGGGATTACGGGTTGAAATGCTATCCACCCGTATACATTTAGTGTACGTATTGAAATGATAATAGCCATAACACTTTGACCATATGAAAAAAAAAATCTATGGTCTTATTAAATGTAAATTCTTAAATACATCTATAAAGGGTAATGATAAATATAGAGTTAATTATATCTAGTTAATCAAGATTTGATTAAATACATAAATTATGATAAATAATTTATGTAAATTTTATTCGGATAAATGTTGCAATAATATTGAAAAATTAAGGTTGAGAAATAAATTTGGGTTATTGTAAAATGATGTTTAGATAAGGATTTATTTATTTAAATCAATTTGAAATTTATCGAATGAGATATTTCACGTTTAATAAAATTTGAGAAATCTTGAGAAAGATGTAATTTAAAGTCACTAAAATGGTATTGAATAAGGGAAGGTTCAAACTAAATAATAATGATGTAAAAACCAAGAATCTATATGAAACTGTTAAATTTAACATCTAAGTATTTAAGCCATGAACTGTATTGAAATTAAATGGTTTAGAAATTTGGTATGTATTTGGGACCAAGATAGTTGAATTTGTTATGTAGATAACTAATTGAATTTAATGGAAATTGAGGTTGAACGAAGTCTGGAAATTTGTATTTAGAGAACTAGATTGGGAAATTTAGGGGAAATATTAAATACTTAAAGTATGGAAACATATTGAAATGGAAAGGGTAATTAGGATATCAAATCCAGATTTGAGATTTATAATTGAGATTGAATTTAATTTAAATGGAAAGGTCAGGTTGATGTGAACGATTTGTTAAGTTAAGGAAATTGCAAGTGCTTTACCATATACAACATTTAATATATATAAATACTATTTGGGAAATATAATTATTCGAAGTGAATTTGACATTTGGGTTTGAAGTATAAATTAAGTGAATGACCACGATGTAATAGTGTATATTTCTACCCTGTAGATAGTTCTATGGACCCTTAGAGGATGGTCATCCCAAACATCCTTTAAGTTATTTGTATTTCAGTTGATATTTCACTTGAGTTGGATTTATTGATATACGAATGTTAATCCTGATTCGAGTGTTTTGTGTTTTGCTTTACGCTCGGGTCAGACCGAGTAATACAGCTTTAGAGACTCACCTTTGGAGATTGGAGCTTCATTTGGAGATCCAACTATCGTTTCAGCTTTCAGTTTTCTAGATTGACTGGTTCAGAGAAGTCATCGGCTCGTACTGAAGACTTTTCTGTATTCCAGAGATTCTGATGTATTTTATTTTAAACTCTGATGTATATAGTAGCTTCATGAACTACTATTTTTCTATTCCGCTGCATTATATTACTCTGTGTCTGTGATCTGTGATTGGTTTATTTACTGTATATTTTAGGTTTTGCCAAATTAAATTAACAATTCGGTATTTTGAATTATTCAAGTCGTACATGTACGGTTTTAGTGTCGATTTGAATGGTCCAAAATAGCGGGTCGTTACAGTTGGTATCAGAGCTTTGGCTCAAGTCAAAACTTAGCATATATGGTAAATTTATTACAGAATCACTTTCATTCGAGTTGAATCTCTTCCTTTTTGACTCGATTTCCTTTGAATGTTGGAATGTCCCTCAGTTTCGAAATTCATTCTTGTCTCTCCCTATTTATATTCGTTCGATTCTGGAGTATTCCATAACTTCACTGAATGATTTGTAAAAGGGGTGAATCTCCTTTTCAGTTGGCATTGATTCACCGAAGATTCATGTATCCTCGGTTTACAATGCTGCTATATCTAGTTATGCCGAATTCTATATCGGGCGATCGAATGTCGATTTGCCTTAGAATTCCGCATCAATCATATTCCTGAAATCACGATTGACCCGGTTAAGGTCGCCCGCGATTTATAGAAGTATATCCATCTTCTATTTTGTAATTTAATTATCTCATCTTCGATCGAGTCTATCTTCGAATCAGAATTCTATGGATTGGAGTTCCTCTAATTCAAATCTCTATCTTTGTTTTGAAATCCATTCTTAAAATTATCCTTTGAAAATCGGGTATGTTTGCATTTTGAAATTTGTTTTAAATATCGAAATTATTATTTTGATAACTATGATTCTATATATAAAAGTGAAAATGTTTTCCATAAGGATTATATACCTATATACAAAACAAATAAGAAATGTTATTCTATATATAAAAAAAAGGTTTTGAAAGGATTTGAAATTTTGAAAAATTATAAGAAATTGATTTATATAAAAATGATTTATAACTGAAGTGTTAAATTTGAAATTCGAGAATTGAATTCCGGTATTTTGAAATTGGTTTTAAGATTTTGGAAAATATATATAAATAATACGATTTAAAATTATTTTTTTTGAATAAGAAATGTTTCAAATAAGCTCAAATGAATTCCAATAATTTTAAAGAAATTTCAAAGAAGTTTCCAAGAAAATAGAAGTCCAGAACTCACTTATGTCGCTTGAAAATAATTTCGGTGATGAGTGCACGCATCATCGACATTGATTTTCGAGTTTCAGAGTGAGGGAGAGGCCACTTTAATAGCTTCGCTATGCAAGTGTTTTGTAAAACCGATTTTGATTTCAAATTCCGAAGTATAATTTGATATTTTAGAAAGATATAAGTATATATTTGAAACAATTTAAAATGAGACCGGTATTCAGTCCTCGAGTTTCGGATTTAATAATTGGTTTATTGATTTATTGTTGATTTTCAACTCTTGAATTGAAAATTTGATTTCCCTAATTATTTTGAAGGTTCGAACACTTCCAAGTCAAGGTCT
This sequence comes from Allium cepa, assembly GCA_030765085.1. Lineage (NCBI taxonomy): Eukaryota > Viridiplantae > Streptophyta > Magnoliopsida > Asparagales > Amaryllidaceae > Allium > Allium cepa. Next base: position 745,642,081 of record CM060931.1, on the reverse strand, counting down.
AAAGTTTTAAAAACTAAGAAATTTCGAAGAGTATAAAATGTTTGATAAAGAATATAAATTTAGTTTGAAATGTTTTGAAAAAAAAAAAATAGTTTTGAATAATGGTTTTCAGAAAGGTAAATTGAATATTTCAAATAGAAATAGATAGTTTAAAAGTTTAAAGGGATAAATTATAAATTTGGAAACCATTTTGAGTAATTGATTTTGAGGAAAATATTTGGTTTTGAAATTAAATTGGAATTAAAAACCAGTACTTATATGGTGATTTTGGAAATGTATTTGTTTGACTTTAGATATTTAATTTGGAAGAAAATTGGTGAAATCATATATGATTTTGAAACTGAATTGATAGTGAAATAATTTGAAATTGAGAATCTTAGATTATTAAGTACTTGATTTGGGAGTGGTCGAACTTATATAAAATGGATTTGTATAAGTATGAAGTTGATTTGAAATCTATTGATTTGAAAGTTACTCAATTTGGAAAGAGATTTTATATAATCGAAGTCTATATAAGTATGATTTGATATACTATTGATTTGGAAAGTATTCGTTTGAAAATGGAATCCTATATATATGGACTTTATATAAGTACAATATTTGAAAGTGATTTGAAAAAGGTACTATATGATATATATTTTCCAAATAAAGATATGGAAAGTGCCTTCTGCTTGATATCCGCTTTGTGGCCACAGCGTGGATTCATTCTATCGTTATTATTCTCTCTGATTTTGGTTTTCCGGATGTAATACTCGAGTGTTCCCACCGTGACGTGTCCCACGGTTTCTTTTTCTCTCGTGAATGCACAGCGAAATTGCCTGGCTGAGTCTTGCCTAGGGGTACGGATTGTTTCCTGGGGGAACCAGGCGTAACCATTGTGTATCCTGCAATCTGTGTAGGTCGCGAATAGTAGCGCAAGTGCCTGGCTGAGTCTTGCCTGGGGGTACGGATTGTTTCCTGGGGGATCCAGGCGTAACCATTGTGTATCCTGCACTCTACTAGTCATCATGGCGTAACTCGCAGGGCTGTGAAAGCTTACGGATATGGATTGTTTCCTGGGGTAACCAGGCGTAACCATTGTGTATCTGCGAACCATGATCGGACAAAGGTTTTGGTTTGATTGTTTTGTTTGGATCGTACTTTCCATATCTATTTTAAAAGGTTTTTCAAGTATTTTCACTGGGTGTTGAAACAAGTCTACTAAGTACTTGAAGAATTCTAGCTTTGCGCCTGATCAACGCATGGCCAGAGTCTGCAAGAACGAGGATAAACTTGTTAAAACATTGAGTTATAAAAGTATTTTCGAAAGAAAAATTGGTTTTGATATAAAAGAATTTTATTATAAAGGTATTGCCAACAAAGAAATTTTGTATTAATATTTGAAATTTAAATTCTTATGGTTTGAAATAAATTATTCGGACCCGATTCTTTCTTTTGAATCTACCTTATCTGCTCAGCTTATTTGTTCATCTTGATTTTGTTTTCAAAATCTACCTTCCTTCCTTGTTGGATTTATCCTTTGAAAATTTTGTCTAATTATATACTACAATGTTTAATATAAAATTTTAAGTGTTATGAATAGTTTGAAGTTATTAATTTCGGATTTAATATTTTCAATAAACTTTGTAAAAATAAGGGATAGTGCAGGTAATTGTTTTCATAAGAGTTGAAAGTATTATAGTATTATAGAAAATTTGAATTTCAAATGAAGTTTCAAATAAAGATTTCAAATAAATTTGGGTAGTTTTAAAAATTTGTTGTTTATCTTATCTTTCAATCTATAAATTTCCGGCTGTTTTATTCTCCTACCTCCTTCCTTTTCGGGGACGAAAAGTTTTGAGTGGGGGAGAGTGTAACGACCTGTAAGATTTTAATAAACTTTATCGTTTTATTAACGTATTTAATTGGATTATGGTGAAATTTTTAAATAAATTAATTTGCAAATAAAAAGTTAATATATGGATTACGTCCAATTAAACATAGCAGATGGCAAAATTTCAATTTATTTTATGAAAATTTATTTATTATGTAATTCTATTAAATTCAAGCTAGCTAATAATTGTTGATAATAAAAAAAAAAATTTCTAATGCAGAATATTTTACATAGAAAAATTCTAAATCCTCATCTGAGAAAGGCGTCATCTCTAGTTTTTCAAAATCCGGACTTCTATAGCTACGTCGTTCTTATTTTCTGCATTCTACTGCATTTTTTTTTCTACTAGTGAAAAATTCGAATTTTTATAACTCAATCATACCACTGATAACTGTATACCATTGTGAGCGCCTCGTCGTGCTGATCTCAAAAGTATATTTATTTCTGTATTTCGGAACCCGGTGTACAACGGAAGCAATAAATTTGTTCGTTTTAATGACACCATAAATTGTGCCTCCTTAGCTTCTCCTTATTTCGTTTCGATTTAAACCGTGCTACCCAATATAAATTTATTACTTTAAATTTACAGCTATAAACATTATTTGACCGTTTCTCTTACATTCATTTCACTTAAGAGATACGTTTCCGGTAGCTCTAAGTTCATTTCTCTTTTGGCTTCTATTCCAATAGCATACGTTACTTTTATAATTTCCTATTTATAATACATTGTTTTATAACTCCCAATTCAATGCTAACGTTATGTGCTTTATTTCAAACAGCTCAATTGAACTTTTGAATTCTCTGTTCATTCAACTCATCGCCGTTTTGCTATTAGTATTTGTTTCCTGATTTCATCATCAAACGTTTCTACTCCTAATTATTAGTAAATTTAGAATCAACGTTTGTTGCTTAATTTATGGCATACGTTCTAATCTTTTGCTTTTATCATTTAGAAATCGAAACGTTTCTTTTGCTTTTGAATTTTGTAACGTTTGATAATAATTAATCTCCATAGTATAATTGCCTACGTATTGGGACCTAGGAAATAAATAAAATTAAGAAAACGTATAACTTGCAAGAAACAATAGATTACTTTATTTGTTTATCTGGTTTCAAACGAGTGACCATTTATTTCGGGAGAAACCGTTTCTTTTGCATGTGTAAAAATCTACCATCATCTTTCTAGATCTGTTCATATATTTTTTCCTTCCGCCTCCTTTTATTTTGCTCTCAAATTTCCACCATCTTCTTTCCAGAACTCTCCCATGCAAACAAATCCATTTATTACTCGACCTATATATATATAACTCTATGGATTCACGCACCTTTCCTTCTCTGTTTTAATATAACTCTTCATTTCTTTTTCTCTCTCTCTTCTTTATTTCTATTTATAACTTTGTCAGAAACGTATGTGTCTATATAATTTATTTATTCCTTTCTCTGTTCATTTTCTTGCTTTCAAAATGTCCTTTCCTTTGTTATTCCCTTAATTTTAGTGCGTTACTTTACACCACTACAGGACATTTATTTATGTACGTTTCACTATGTTTCTTATATAATTTGATAAGCTGCACTTTTCTCTCCTTAATTTCTTTCTTCCATCATGATTCTAAAGACTTCTGCAAAAAAAAAAAATATATATATATATATATATATATCACAGCATCTCTACATTCCTACTTTCTTTCTTCATTCTATAAACATATTTTTCCCTTACCTGAAGCCTCTCAGATCTGTTCTTCTCCTACAAAAAAAAAACACACACACATAAGAAACGCATAAAATAACAGGCAGCAGCCGCCTTCCATCCCTCTATCCTCTCTCGTTCATCACCTCCGCACTCTCACCTCCGCCTCGGGTACCACTGCATCTCCCACTTCAACTGGTGAGTAGCCACCTTTATTTGTATGCACAATTTTTTTAAATGCAATTATTTGAACGTATGCGTGCTTAGTTAGGATAACATATGATTAGTTTGGGTTTAGGTCACGTTAGTCTTATATATATGAGTATAGAATGTCTGCATATATTTGTGTAGTAAATTGTTTGCATATTTTACTTAAATAATTTTAAAGTATCAAATTGTTTTTCCTTCAAAGATATATATATATATAGGTTAGTTATAGACAAAAGTATATGTATATGAGCTTTATGAGATGTACGGCTACGTAAGTTTTAAAGTATACATTATACATATACGCACAGCTGTTATATTTTAAAGTGGTATTTTATATAGATTTTTTTTTTTTTAGTAAATTTTCGTTCTGATTAAATTTTATACATGTTGATGTTCACGTAATTTATAGGTTTTAAGATGTATAAGTTAAGTTATATATATATGACTTTATTTACGCATATAAAATTTTAAAAGTGGTATGGTCTGTTTATACGCATGGTTAGTAAAGGTGATTTATTTATTTATAATATATTGTTTTGCCGTTTATATATGTCACAGTTTTTAAAAATGGAGGAAAGGACAGTACATGTGTTCATTTGAAGAAGTCTGTGTCTATTTTGTTAGTATGCATATAATTTAAGTATGTTCATATAGGTGGAGTACAGACTTGCAGTGCATTATAATAACAAAAATTTTATGGATTATTTTATAAGTTGTTATATAGTTTTGTTTTATAAATATGTTATTTACGTATGTAAGTATTTTTTTTAAAAAATGTAAGTATTTTTAAAATTGTAAGTATTTTGTATAAATACATATTTTATAAACTAAGTTTACATTAGTTTATATGTGTGAGTATCGGCTGTTAGTTCATACATGGTATAACAATAAGTAATATAATATGGTTGATGTTATAATAAGTTAGGTTACTGTAAGTGTATTTGTGTATATACATTGAGTTACATTTTATAGAATATGTCCTTAAGTTATTAAGTATTTAGGTCGTGTCTGCATATCAGATTTGTTCAGTACATGAATTATAAAAGTTCGCTTATACCATTTATCTTCATCGTTTCAGTTCTGATCTGATCCGTTTCAATTAGCTTTGATCGAATTCGTGCCGATTTTGTTTTGCTTGGATTTGAAATTTAATTTCAGTATCCGTAGCAGTGTGCATATCCGTATCACCTTCTGTATTCTCGTTCATCTCTAGCCTTGAAAGGTGAGCAATCACTCACGATTAACGTTCTTTTATTTATTAAATTTGATTCAATTGAAACGTCAATTGAAATATGCTGCTGTTAGTTGTTTACTGTTACGACTGCTATCATCTGTATCTGTTCACCTATGACACCTGACACCATTATCGGTTAATTATTTATGTGATAATAATACAGATTGGTTGAAAATTTACTGATTGATTGATTGTCGTTTAAATTGGATGTTAATTACTATTGTTAAATGATAACTAGTTTGCTAGTAAGATTTGAGGTGGTATAGTTTACAAAGAAAACGGATTATATACGATGGACCTTGATTGATTAAACCTGACCCCGCCATATGTAAATTTGATTAGTTTAATTTGACCCATTAATTGTCGTAGGAATTGATAAGTTATACTTTAAAGCTTTGAACATAGTTTGGATTAACTGTTGTAATACTAAACTGAAATTGAAATGGAACGACAATTGAAAAACTGAAATGTAATAATCTGTAATCTACATGAAATGATAGTGTAGATTTTAGAAATAATTATAAAAATAACAATGCGAATTAATAAGATCATTTCGGAGTTATTTGATTTAATCTATTGAATTGTTATTGATTGTTGTTATTGCTTGTTTACTTACTTTGACACTATCCCTGTCATCATACTGCAAGTTCCCTTTGTTATGTTTGATTTTTGAATTAAAATGGGTTGAAAAATAGGCCCAAGCGGGTTTCGTTTAATTAAATTTGGGATTACGGGTTGAAATGCTATCCACCCGTATACATTTAGTGTACGTATTGAAATGATAATAGCCATAACACTTTGACCATATGAAAAAAAAAATCTATGGTCTTATTAAATGTAAATTCTTAAATACATCTATAAAGGGTAATGATAAATATAGAGTTAATTATATCTAGTTAATCAAGATTTGATTAAATACATAAATTATGATAAATAATTTATGTAAATTTTATTCGGATAAATGTTGCAATAATATTGAAAAATTAAGGTTGAGAAATAAATTTGGGTTATTGTAAAATGATGTTTAGATAAGGATTTATTTATTTAAATCAATTTGAAATTTATCGAATGAGATATTTCACGTTTAATAAAATTTGAGAAATCTTGAGAAAGATGTAATTTAAAGTCACTAAAATGGTATTGAATAAGGGAAGGTTCAAACTAAATAATAATGATGTAAAAACCAAGAATCTATATGAAACTGTTAAATTTAACATCTAAGTATTTAAGCCATGAACTGTATTGAAATTAAATGGTTTAGAAATTTGGTATGTATTTGGGACCAAGATAGTTGAATTTGTTATGTAGATAACTAATTGAATTTAATGGAAATTGAGGTTGAACGAAGTCTGGAAATTTGTATTTAGAGAACTAGATTGGGAAATTTAGGGGAAATATTAAATACTTAAAGTATGGAAACATATTGAAATGGAAAGGGTAATTAGGATATCAAATCCAGATTTGAGATTTATAATTGAGATTGAATTTAATTTAAATGGAAAGGTCAGGTTGATGTGAACGATTTGTTAAGTTAAGGAAATTGCAAGTGCTTTACCATATACAACATTTAATATATATAAATACTATTTGGGAAATATAATTATTCGAAGTGAATTTGACATTTGGGTTTGAAGTATAAATTAAGTGAATGACCACGATGTAATAGTGTATATTTCTACCCTGTAGATAGTTCTATGGACCCTTAGAGGATGGTCATCCCAAACATCCTTTAAGTTATTTGTATTTCAGTTGATATTTCACTTGAGTTGGATTTATTGATATACGAATGTTAATCCTGATTCGAGTGTTTTGTGTTTTGCTTTACGCTCGGGTCAGACCGAGTAATACAGCTTTAGAGACTCACCTTTGGAGATTGGAGCTTCATTTGGAGATCCAACTATCGTTTCAGCTTTCAGTTTTCTAGATTGACTGGTTCAGAGAAGTCATCGGCTCGTACTGAAGACTTTTCTGTATTCCAGAGATTCTGATGTATTTTATTTTAAACTCTGATGTATATAGTAGCTTCATGAACTACTATTTTTCTATTCCGCTGCATTATATTACTCTGTGTCTGTGATCTGTGATTGGTTTATTTACTGTATATTTTAGGTTTTGCCAAATTAAATTAACAATTCGGTATTTTGAATTATTCAAGTCGTACATGTACGGTTTTAGTGTCGATTTGAATGGTCCAAAATAGCGGGTCGTTACAGTTGGTATCAGAGCTTTGGCTCAAGTCAAAACTTAGCATATATGGTAAATTTATTACAGAATCACTTTCATTCGAGTTGAATCTCTTCCTTTTTGACTCGATTTCCTTTGAATGTTGGAATGTCCCTCAGTTTCGAAATTCATTCTTGTCTCTCCCTATTTATATTCGTTCGATTCTGGAGTATTCCATAACTTCACTGAATGATTTGTAAAAGGGGTGAATCTCCTTTTCAGTTGGCATTGATTCACCGAAGATTCATGTATCCTCGGTTTACAATGCTGCTATATCTAGTTATGCCGAATTCTATATCGGGCGATCGAATGTCGATTTGCCTTAGAATTCCGCATCAATCATATTCCTGAAATCACGATTGACCCGGTTAAGGTCGCCCGCGATTTATAGAAGTATATCCATCTTCTATTTTGTAATTTAATTATCTCATCTTCGATCGAGTCTATCTTCGAATCAGAATTCTATGGATTGGAGTTCCTCTAATTCAAATCTCTATCTTTGTTTTGAAATCCATTCTTAAAATTATCCTTTGAAAATCGGGTATGTTTGCATTTTGAAATTTGTTTTAAATATCGAAATTATTATTTTGATAACTATGATTCTATATATAAAAGTGAAAATGTTTTCCATAAGGATTATATACCTATATACAAAACAAATAAGAAATGTTATTCTATATATAAAAAAAAGGTTTTGAAAGGATTTGAAATTTTGAAAAATTATAAGAAATTGATTTATATAAAAATGATTTATAACTGAAGTGTTAAATTTGAAATTCGAGAATTGAATTCCGGTATTTTGAAATTGGTTTTAAGATTTTGGAAAATATATATAAATAATACGATTTAAAATTATTTTTTTTGAATAAGAAATGTTTCAAATAAGCTCAAATGAATTCCAATAATTTTAAAGAAATTTCAAAGAAGTTTCCAAGAAAATAGAAGTCCAGAACTCACTTATGTCGCTTGAAAATAATTTCGGTGATGAGTGCACGCATCATCGACATTGATTTTCGAGTTTCAGAGTGAGGGAGAGGCCACTTTAATAGCTTCGCTATGCAAGTGTTTTGTAAAACCGATTTTGATTTCAAATTCCGAAGTATAATTTGATATTTTAGAAAGATATAAGTATATATTTGAAACAATTTAAAATGAGACCGGTATTCAGTCCTCGAGTTTCGGATTTAATAATTGGTTTATTGATTTATTGTTGATTTTCAACTCTTGAATTGAAAATTTGATTTCCCTAATTATTTTGAAGGTTCGAACACTTCCAAGTCAAGGTCTAAAGTTTTAAAAACTAAGAAATTTCGAAGAGTATAAAATGTTTGATAAAGAATATAAATTTAGTTTGAAATGTTTTGAAAAAAAAAAAATAGTTTTGAATAATGGTTTTCAGAAAGGTAAATTGAATATTTCAAATAGAAATAGATAGTTTAAAAGTTTAAAGGGATAAATTATAAATTTGGAAACCATTTTGAGTAATTGATTTTGAGGAAAATATTTGGTTTTGAAATTAAATTGGAATTAAAAACCAGTACTTATATGGTGATTTTGGAAATGTATTTGTTTGACTTTAGATATTTAATTTGGAAGAAAATTGGTGAAATCATATATGATTTTGAAACTGAATTGATAGTGAAATAATTTGAAATTGAGAATCTTAGATTATTAAGTACTTGATTTGGGAGTGGTCGAACTTATATAAAATGGATTTGTATAAGTATGAAGTTGATTTGAAATCTATTGATTTGAAAGTTACTCAATTTGGAAAGAGATTTTATATAATCGAAGTCTATATAAGTATGATTTGATATACTATTGATTTGGAAAGTATTCGTTTGAAAATGGAATCCTATATATATGGACTTTATATAAGTACAATATTTGAAAGTGATTTGAAAAAGGTACTATATGATATATATTTTCCAAATAAAGATATGGAAAGTGCCTTCTGCTTGATATCCGCTTTGTGGCCACAGCGTGGATTCATTCTATCGTTATTATTCTCTCTGATTTTGGTTTTCCGGATGTAATACTCGAGTGTTCCCACCGTGACGTGTCCCACGGTTTCTTTTTCTCTCGTGAATGCACAGCGAAATTGCCTGGCTGAGTCTTGCCTAGGGGTACGGATTGTTTCCTGGGGGAACCAGGCGTAACCATTGTGTATCCTGCAATCTGTGTAGGTCGCGAATAGTAGCGCAAGTGCCTGGCTGAGTCTTGCCTGGGGGTACGGATTGTTTCCTGGGGGATCCAGGCGTAACCATTGTGTATCCTGCACTCTACTAGTCATCATGGCGTAACTCGCAGGGCTGTGAAAGCTTACGGATATGGATTGTTTCCTGGGGTAACCAGGCGTAACCATTGTGTATCTGCGAACCATGATCGGACAAAGGTTTTGGTTTGATTGTTTTGTTTGGATCGTACTTTCCATATCTATTTTAAAAGGTTTTTCAAGTATTTTCACTGGGTGTTGAAACAAGTCTACTAAGTACTTGAAGAATTCTAGCTTTGCGCCTGATCAACGCATGGCCAGAGTCTGCAAGAACGAGGATAAACTTGTTAAAACATTGAGTTATAAAAGTATTTTCGAAAGAAAAATTGGTTTTGATATAAAAGAATTTTATTATAAAGGTATTGCCAACAAAGAAATTTTGTATTAATATTTGAAATTTAAATTCTTATGGTTTGAAATAAATTATTCGGACCCGATTCTTTCTTTTGAATCTACCTTATCTGCTCAGCTTATTTGTTCATCTTGATTTTGTTTTCAAAATCTACCTTCCTTCCTTGTTGGATTTATCCTTTGAAAATTTTGTCTAATTATATACTACAATGTTTAATATAAAATTTTAAGTGTTATGAATAGTTTGAAGTTATTAATTTTGTCCACCTTGAATTAAAAAAATAATTAATCATTGAACTTCAAAAATGGATTACAAATAGCAGACCTATATTTTTAACTGACATGGTAAAGAAAATCTGAAGTGATAAGCCGAAGGTTGGACCTGTAATTTGGGACAAACATCCAACAAATTCATCCTTGCTTATCTTCTCTGTTTTCGACCGACATATTCTACTTAATGCATCCGATAAATCTAATGTAAACTCTTGCAAACCTGTCGTCCATATACAGTTAATCACTATAAACAATTTAACGTGCGTACAGAAATAATCAAAAATCCAATAAGCCAGAATTAACTGAAAACCTATGAATTAAGTTCAAAGTAGCCAGTAACCACGCAGAACAATAGTACTTAAGATTGATAAACAGATTGAGAAAACAACAGCAGAGCTGAAGATGCGTACTTGTTTTAGACAGCAGTAATATATGGTGTATGATATTGTAAACAGTAAAGTTAGCAGTACTTGTACAGTGTATATGGGGTAATACATTTTGGAGGAGTTTATTGAAGCAGTAAACCTGTTACGTTAGTATTTGTGCCTAGTTGTAGTAATTTTGTGTTACAGTAATTTTTGTTGCTAACTGTACCGAATAGTAATGGTTGTTTTTTTTTCAAAAACATGTATTTCGAATAGACTAAGTTTGGTATGTTCCGAAAGTGGTATAATCATAGGTTGAAAAAAAAGGATTTTGATATGAAGCTAGGGCATTTGTCAAGTGAAATTCCATTGGCAGTATTTTCGTTTTAGACGTGAAAGTTGTTGACTGTGGGATTAGTAAATAAATGGGAAGTTGTCAAATTTAATTCCCATGGTCAGATTCATGGAAACACGAAGTTCTTTTGAAAACCCATTCATATGAAGTACTCCTTATATTCAAAACTGGTGTGTTTATGAAACCCAGACATACATGTACAATTTATTATTTTGTCGAAGATCGGTGCTTATTTGAAAATTCGTAAATATACATTTCAAATTGTTCAAAATCCATATTTTCAAAACTTTAATACTCAAAATTGGTGTATGTTTTGGAAATTACATGTCTGAAATTTTGGGGCATCACGTTACAGTCGAAAAAGTCATATTTTATTCAAATACGCTAATAAATTACCTCTTCCACTTTGAACTCGGTAATGCTTCCACCTTCAATTTTATCTACCTTGAAATTAAAAAAAATTAATCATTAAACTGCAGAAATGGATTACAAATAGCAGACCTATATTTTCAACTTACATGGTAAAGAAAATCTGAAGTGATAGGCCGAAGCTTGGACCTATAATTTGGCACAAACATCCAAAAAATTCATCCTTGCTCATCTTCTCTGTTTGCAACCGACATATTCTGCGTAATGCATCCGTCAAATCCAATGTAAACTCTTGCGAGCCTGTCATCCATATACAGTTATGCACTATAAACAACTTAACGTGCATACAGAAATAATCAAAAATCCAATAAGCCAAAATTAACTAAAAACCTATGCATTAAGCGAATTCAGCAGGGAAGCCAAAAACAGTGAGCGCAAACAATTACATTTAGATCGACACGGTAATAAACGGATGACATACAGAGAAAGAACCAAAAATGAATAAGAGATATGGAAATCCATAGTATTGTTCTGTAAGCAATACCAAACTCTTGTGAAAATATATGTCGAATAAGAGGCAAAATATAACCTTTAAATTGCGAATCTAGGGCTCGAGGAGGAAGGAAATCGTAATGGAATTAGGGTCCCAAGCACTGGAATTTACTGCGATTAGGACTGAACCCAAGATATAAGGAAATGAAACAAAATACCAAATGAAAGTCAAAACTTAAGACGGTAATAAAATCGAACCATCAGCCTATTTGATACTATCTCTAATATGTTGTATAGTAAGTTTATACGAATCATCAAGCCATTCATGGAGTCTCTCTTGCCAGCATTCAAAGAAAAGAATCCTCAGGTGAAAATGGTAAAAGAACTCCATCGTGGTCAACATCCTCACTTGAAATCTTACTATATAATGAGCTCATTGCAATTCAATAATGGAAATGAATATTATTTAGTATTTACAATTCTTTTTTGTTACTTTTGTGCTTAGTTGAGCTACTTCATTTTGTTTGACCATGTGAAAACTAGGGATACATAAATGCATCAGCACTTATACACTACTAGTTTATTTGCCTAACTTCATAATTTCGATAGTTCAATTTGTTTTTGCAGAGAACCATAATGAAAGAGTGATTTGTGTGAAGAATACGGAACTTGCAAAAATAATGTCACATACAGCAAGGCTAAGAAATGCATTGGAAAGGAAAGTTGTGAAACTTTAGAGAGGCATGTGACCGAACATCCAAGTGTTCAAAGAACTTGGACAACTACAACTGACTTTCAAGTATGGGCTGCAATGTAAGGATATGTTACCTTATACATTATATGAAAATTATTCACTTATGTGTTAGTGAATAATGAGAGAAGAACAAAAGAAATTAACAAGATAAAATTGAGCTACAATAAATATCTAATTGAAAGTAATACTTTCGTAGGCTTATGCTCTATCAAGGAATGTATCGCTTTATCATCTTTGTTATTTTACAACAATTCAACTTTTACAGTGCCATTAAAATGAGTGGATGGATAATTCTCTATATGTAATAATAAATGCAACCACTAGCGGATGGAGTAAGATAAACAAAAGTTTAGATGACTGAAAAAGAAGGCTTTATGATATGAATGGTGTCTTGCATTCGATATTCATAAGCTTTTAGACTTTACTTATGAACTTTATTATGTATTTTTTATACTAGATGAGAGCATTGTGGATTTGATAACTTTTGTATTAAATTTGTAATATTTTATGACCACACTATCGATGTTATACATTTACTTTTAAGTGTTGGCAACCTAGCTATAATTTAATAATGTGTATATTTCATGTTTTTTTGGTAAATATAAATGATTTTGATTGTCATTAGTACAATGTTGGTTTAGCTGCAAAATGATATTAAATATACGGATGCACGCTGCATCAGTGTTGATTTTTTCTTTCAATTTTTTAAAAAGGTTGTAAATGACTTATTACAACGGGCAATATCAGAACGACTATTACAATAGGCAAAAACAGTTGAACACTTTATAACAACGGACACCTATAATGATAAAAAAACAATTGTAAAAAACTACAACATTATTACAACTTCACATATTAAGATTTTCGGCTGACCACTATCATAAATCTATTACAACGGTCATTGCAAGTTGCGAAATAGGTACTTTGTTGTAGTGTACTATCACATAATATTTCATGTAAGAAATTTCTATTTCATATACTTAAATTAGTAATTAATTAACATATCATAAGTTGGAAAGTATATAATAAAACGAAAACACTTTTTATTTGGAACAAGACTGATCATCGAGTTAGCTATAGATAACAAATTACATAATTTCCCTTATGGTATATTCCTGATGCTACTAGTTTTACTCTAGCATATATAATAAAAATGTAGGAAATCAGACTAAAATTATATAGTAGCGATTCCATAGATGGCATGCTATTCATGAAGTAAAAAATTAAATGACATTTGTGCAATGTTCTGTCAAGCAATTCGAAATATGCAAATATCTAGATAAGTGGCCATAGAATGTGAAATGAGCATTGTCAACGGTGATTCATTTTCTTCCTTATGTCCGATTAGTTAGTGACATGGTACTAGTATTCAATCTTTGGTCAAGTAATTCAATCTTTGGTAAATCAACCATATGTGTTATTGTTCAGGACTGATGTAACACCCATAATTTTAAATAACATTGTTCAGGGGATTTAATTACATAAATTAAATAGAATAATGTAGAGATTAGAGTGATAAGAAGATTGAGATTCGAAATTTTAAATTGAGGTCGTGCTTAATTAAATAAAAAGAATGAGTTTATAGAAATGGTTTCAATGTGTTACCTAATAAGAGAATAAGGCAAGGGCATTATGGGGAATAGCGGCCACCATAACCCCATAAAACCTAAACCCTTGCTCCCATTTTCCACTCTACATGTTCAAAATTCAAAAACATAAGAAAAGGAGGAACTCAAAGCCGACCGTAACCTAGGAGAAAAAAGGGAAGAAAAATGAATTAAAAGCTAAGGAATGAAGCAAGGAGGATTAATCAAAAATCAAATCTCAAGTTCCTTATCCTAAGCAAGGTGAATAATAATCCAAACCATCTCAATTTCATTTTTAAAAAGAATTTGATTTCAGGTTCTATGTTTAAAACTTTTATGATGATTTTAACGATGAAATGCTTGGATTTCAAGATATGTTTAATTCAAACAAGTATGTTTGATAAATGTTTTATTCAATTTTAAGGCTAAAATCGTATCTACTGGGTTTCGAATGCCATGAGTAATTAATATGTTATGTAAAACATTATTTTGGAGATGGTTTTAAATTTTCATAATTATCCAAACCATGGATAATCTATTATGAATTTTTGAAGAAAGAAATGAATAATTGGGTTTAAAATTCATTTCGGCTATTATACGAAGGATTTTGGATCTGAAATTTATATATATTAGATAACATATTAAAAGTGGATCATTATCATTTTTTGGGACTTTTCCTAATTTATTATGAATTTTTGAAGGAAGAAATAAATAATTTGGTTTAAAATTCATTTCGGCTATTATACGAAGGATTTTGGATCTGAAATTTATATATATTAGATAACATATTAAAAGCGGATCATTATCATTTTTTGGGACTTTTCCTAAGTAATTTTCTATGGAAATTAAATTAATTCAATTGGAGGACTTAAATGTCTTAATTGTTTTGTTAAAGGGAAGGGCTTCTTTGCTAATTGTTTTTAGTTAATTCTGAAATGAGTTTGACATGCTTTTAGAAAAAAAAATGTAAAGTTATGGCAACCTATTATATTTTTGCAAACAGGCAAGTGGATTAAAATGCATTTACCTAAAGCAACAAAACAGTTTTGTAAAGAATTAGTGTTTCGCCTCTTTCAGTAGCAACCTTTTGACCACATACCTCTACCCCCTTCTAAGTCAATACGAACACACAGCGTATCAAAGCTTTGACACATGGTGGATTGGAGAAAAGAGGAAGGTACGGGTCGAAACCATGATTCGAAGGGGTCGAGGCTAATCTAAATTGCTTTCGAATGTCTTTTGTTTTGCTTTCAAAGGAGATACTGCTTGCCTTTCTTTTAATGAATGCATTCAAAAGGGTCTTTTATATAGCTTTCGAAGGGTTACCGCCTTCTTGTTTTGAAAGGTAGATTTGAATGAGTTTCCTTAGCGTATGTTTTAAAGAAAAGCTTTCGAAAGGATAATTCTAAACCAGGTCGAAACCTTGCTGCCGTGTTCGTACCTTTCGAATAGGTTGAAGTTTCAATGAGTTTGAAAGTCAGGTTTTGTTTTATAATTCCAATGCTTTCGAAAGGGCTCCAGTAGCCATTTATGCCAAAGGTTTCGAAGGCAATGAATTTGAAAGGTGTTTCTAAGCTATCCTTCCAATTGTTTTACTTAAAGGATTTAAGCTTTCGAAAGGATGGTTTCGAAGCCATCAATTTTTCACAATCACTTTTACTTAAAGGTTGATGTTTTCGAAAGGGTTACTCTCGTTTATATTCACGTTGATCCAAAAGTTATTTTAAAGATAGACCCAATGGTTTCGAAAGAGATACTTTCAAATGGTTTCAAAGCTATGCTTCTATGTGTTGGAAAGATATACTTTAATACTTTCGAAAGGAATGTTTTGATGGTTTTGAAAGAAAGGTTTTGATGCCTTCGAAAGAAGTGCTCCAAAAGTGATGTGTTTAAGTGTTCTAAAGGAAGTGTTGAATGCTTTCAGAGAATATGTTAACGGTTGCGAAAGTAAAGGTCTAAGTTTTCGAAAGCCTTAGTTTTCAAAACAAAGAACCCAATATCATTTATCACGGAAAATACATGGAAAAACCAAAGGGTTTTGAAATGGCTTTTAACTTTGGAGTTTATGAAGAAGTTTTCCTTAATAAAATAATAGGTTAAAGGGATTAACCATGTTTCATGTGAAAATGATTTCAAGGATATTAAACCATAAATGTTGGTATTGCTATGTTAATGTAATTGCTTCTTCTATAAACATATTCACTGTATGATGGACCCATAACTGTATTTTGGGAGAAAGGGTGGTATAACCATTTAGGTTGACCCAGTAGTGAATATAAATTGAGTTAACTCCTGTATAAGTAGAGTTGCATTTAGGAGGTCAGGGAGACCAGAACGTATGATGCCCAAACACTGATCAAAAAAGTTGTCAGATTAGATAGGTTCATAGTAAACCCATGAAAACTACATTTGGAAAGAGTTATTGGCAGGGGCCAATAGGTTTGTAGTGATCTCATGAAAACTATATCCGAATAGAGTTATTGATAGAAGTCAATAGGTTTTTGGTCAACCCATGAAAACTATGATATGAAAGAATTTATTGGAGATACCAATAGGTTCAGGTAGAACCTAGAAATTATGAAGTTACTGATAGAGGCCAATAGGTTATTTTTAATCCCATGAAAACTATGAGAACGGATAGATAGTCCATAAGCTTTAAATAGGTTATTGGTTAGCCCATGAAAACTAATAGGTTATAGTGACCCAAGAAACTATAACCGAGAAAGATAGTCAAATGAATGGGGATGGAAAATCCAGAATAATTTGCTTGTTTGCATATCATCATCATATTTTAAATTGCTATGTGTTAACTATTGTGGATGCAGGTGCACAGTATACGGTTATTATAAATTGTGGATGCTAAGCGGCATGATCTCACTAGATATCTAAATGGTTCGAGATGGTAGGTTATTATTCATACCAGGCTTTATGTCTGACTCGAAGTTTATGTTTTCCGCTTAAATTCTCGGGTGCTCAACTAATTTTGAGTAGTCTGAAAGTTGAGGTTTTTAGGTACTTCTTTAGATGAATAAGCTTTCGGAGATGTGCAGGAGGCAAGATAGCTATGAGAAGTTCTTATCATTATGATTTCTCTGTGTTTTGATGTAAAGACAAAGTTGTTTAATTGCCTATGTTTAAGACTCTGATCATCCAAGGAGGCATCTTCATATGTCTCTCTTGGCATATTTTGTAATAATTATAATTTCTCTGAACGTGGTTCTCGAATTTGGAATTATGTAATGATGATTTTGAAATATGATTGAAATGGAATGTGAAAGTTTATTAATGTTTTAAATTTTTTCCATATCCATATTTTTCGATATATCAATGCATTTAATATTACCATATTCGGTCGCCGAGGATTAATAACTATGGTTAACTGCAGCATTCGTAGCCGTTAGTTTTGGGCCTCCAAGTGGAGGATGTTACAAGTTAGTATCGGAGCATAGGGTTACAAAA
Organism: Allium cepa; assembly: GCA_030765085.1. Lineage (NCBI taxonomy): Eukaryota > Viridiplantae > Streptophyta > Magnoliopsida > Asparagales > Amaryllidaceae > Allium > Allium cepa. Next base: position 745,624,575 of record CM060931.1, on the reverse strand, counting down.
ACTTAAAAGATGTTTAATCCTAAAAGATTTTTCAAAACATAATTCAATGAATCAAAAAATAAGATCGGGGTTCGGGTTAATGCTATAATAACGTACTTGTATTTGATATATATATATATATATATATATACATATATAAGTATGTATTCCCCTCTCTCTTAACCGTTCTTTTGTATCTTACTAAGGCTTGTATGCATAATTATGAGAAAGGAAGATATAGAGGCAGGAAACAGAAGAGAAAATCTCAGTGGAGGAAGCACCATAACAAATGGGAATGCTCGACCCAACATGAGAAATCAAGGTCGACGAGATAATGCAAATCAAAATGCAGATGCCAATGTTGGTGTTGGAAATCCACTAGTGGATACAGGATGACGTATTAGTTCTTAGTCAATCTGGTGCAAGCTAGAGTAGCTGGGAACGTCAGAGGAGCTAATCCCACGGTTCCAATTGGAAACAACTATGCTAAGTTGAGAAGAGATTACACCAGTCTTGGTGGAAAGCCGTTTGTGGGAACGGAGGATGCTAAGAAGTTGAGAATTGGCTGTTGCATTATGAGAGAATCTTCGTTGACTTAGGATTGAATGATGAGCAGAAGAGGAGACTAGCCACTAGGTAGTTGCAGGGAGCAGCGCTTCATTGATGGAATAATGTTACTGCCGGAGTTCCTGAGGAAGAGTTAAATTTTGCAAAACTTTGAAGGAGATTCGAGCAGAGGTTTTTGTTTGAAGTTGCCATGTTGATATTGCTGAAAAAGTTCATGGATTTGGTGCAAGGCGAGGTGTCCATGATCGAGTATGCCACGAAGTTAGATGAGCTATCTAGATATGGGTTTGTGACCATTGATATCGTCATCAAGAGGAATGAGAAGTCAATTCGGGGATTGAGACCCGAGATTGCTAGGCGACCCTGGCACATCTCTGTGATCCATGTAATGTTACTGTGGAGATGGCAATCCAATATGAGGAAATGTTTGCTACCTATGGGAAGGAGAAGCAGATTGAAACCCAGGGTTCTCAGGGTAAGAAGAAGAAGTTCTTTAAGAAGAAGGGAATTCAGAAGGGAGAAGCTGCCAAGAAGGAAAGGCTGCTATAGTTTATTCCAAGTGTGATAAAGAGGGTCATTATGCTTATGAATGCCGGACAGGAAAAGGGAAGAAGGCCGTAGACAAGAAGGGCATGAAGTTCTTTAACTACAACCAGATAGGGCATCGTAAGAATCAGTGTCCAGAACCAGTCAGGGCAGGCAGGGGAAAGGTCGTCGTTGTTGGACCATCATCTGCTATGCCAATTTCTAAAAGAAAAGACTGTGATGGAAGGTACACTTTTGATTCAAAGTATACCGGTTAGGGTACTATTTGATACCAGTCCATCGCATTAATTATACCTCTATGTTTGGTTGATAGGTTATGTTTAGAACCCACACACCCTATTACTTCCTTAAGGGTTGTGAATTCCATAAGAGGATATGCAACTCTGAGGATGAGATCTGACAAGTTAGAACATGAATTGTTAGGTCATAAGTTTGCATGCTGTCCGTATGTTTTTGGTTTCATAGATTTCAGAATCATTTTGAGTGCGGATTGGTTGGATAAATGTGAGGTCTCGATATTTTGCTAGGATATGGAAATATCGTTGAGACACCCTGATAGTCATAACTGAATCATATTCTCAGTGGAAAATTCTAACGAAGTGCTTGTGCTTTGTTGAGTGCTATGGAAATAGAAGAAGGGTTAAGTCAGGTTTGAGTAGCAAGAGAATTTGTAGATGTTTTTGAGTTGGTTACAGGACTACCATCGAAATGAGTTATCGAGTTTCGAATAGATCTTGTGCCAGGAGCAGAACCTGTTAGTAAACCACCTAGCAAGTTGACACTGACCGAGATGAAGGAATTGAAGGTGCGGCTAGTGGATCTAGGTGGGAGAATTTTTTTTAGACCAAGCAGTTCACCTTGGGAAGCAACCGCGATGTTCGTAAAGAAACATGATGGGTTGTTATGGATGTGTATGGACTATCATAAGTTGAATGAGAAGACGATTAAGAATAAGTATCCTTTGCCAAGAATTGACGATCTATTCGATCGGTTGTGTGGAGCCAGAGTATTTTCCTAATTGGATTTAGCGATAGGGTTCTATCAGTTATGGGTGGCAAAGGACAGTATTCCATTGCCAGCGTTTTGAACCAGGTATAGTTCGAATGATTGGTTAGTAATGCCATTCAGGTTAACGAATGCACCAGCTTTCTTTGTGGTTTTAATAAACCATATTTTCAAAAAATACTTGGATAGGTTCATGTTGGTGTTTGTATATGACATTTTAGTATATTCTAAGGGTGAAAGATAGCATGAAGATCATCTTAGGGTAGTGCTTGAGATGCTGAGGTGGCATCAGCTGAAAGCAAAGTTTTCCAAGTGTTATTTTGGAAGAAAGAGTTTAAGTTTCTTGGTCATGCAGTTTTAGAGAAGGGCTTGTCAGTCGGTCCAGATAAGATCGAAGCTATTAATAACTGGAAAAGACCAAAGATGGTGACTAAGATTAGAAGTTTTCTTGGACTTACTGGATATTACCGGAGATTCATTGAGGATTTCACGTGGATAGCAGCACCTTTAACTAAGTTAATCAGAAAGGATGTGAAGTTTATCTGGTCTGACACATGTGAGGAAGCATTTCTTAAGTTAAAGCATTTGTTTACCAATGCACCTTTATTGTGGTTCCAGACGGAAACCAAGGGCTGGTGGTGTATACCGATGCATGTGGGAGTGGCTTAGGAGTTGTGTTAATGTAGGAGGGCAAAGTTATTCCCTACGCTTCACAACAGCTCAGACCACATGAGTGAGATACCCTACTCCTGATTTGGAGTTGGCTGTGGTGATCTTCGCATTGAAGATATGGAGATATTATCTCTTAGGGGAGAGATTTGAGCTATACACAGATTATAAGTCCTTAAGATATTTGTTCTCTCAGAAGGAGTTGAATATGAGACAACAAAGGTGGTTGTAGATTTTGACAGCTTATGATTTTGGTATAGAATATACAAATAGGAAAGGAAATAAAGTAATGGATGCTCTTAGCAGAAAACATCATAATATGGTGTTAGCTATGTTGGCAGAATTGAAAGATTTAGAAGCTTTGACTACTTGTAGTATGCAGCTAAGATCGACAATAGTTCTAGTAAGAGCACCGCCATGTTGTCATGTTTAGAAGTTTGACCAGTGTTGATCGACAGGATTGCTTCTAAGTAGAAAGCGGATCTAATATTAGCCAAGAAGATTAGAAGCCTTGAGGTTGGGTCAGAGATCGATGATCTAAGAAAGTTTAGTCATGACCAGAGAGGATGGTTGAGAAAGAAGGGACGGTTGTGTGTGTCGAATATTGAGGACTTAAGGAAAGAAGTTCTTAAGGAATGTCATCGATCCAAATTTACAATTCATCCTGAAGGAACCAAGATGTATCAAGACATGAAGAGGAGCTTCTACTAGGAAAATATGAAGAAGGATGTTGGCTTTGTAGGCAGTGTGCGAACTGTCAACAAGTGAAGGCGGAACATCAAAAGCCGAGTGGATTACCTCAACCTTTAGAGATACTTATTTGGAAATGGGATTCGATATCCATGGATTTTACAGATGGTTTGCCAAGCTCGAATAGAGGAAATGAAAGTATGTGGGTCATAGTGGATAGGTTGACCATGAGTGTCTATTTCATTCCAATTATGTCAACTATGATGACACAAGTTTTAGCTAAGTTGTTCATGAAGAACATATTTAGACTCCATGGTATTCCTATTAGTATGGTCAGTGATAGAGATGCTTTATTTACTAGTGAATTCTGGAAGAATCTACAGGATGTGTTAGGTACCAGGCTTAAGACGAGTATTGCGTATCACCCTCACACCGATGGGTAGACAAATAGAGTCAATAAGTTACTCGAGGATTTGTTAAGAGCTTGTCTATTGGACTTTGGTGGATCTTCGGAAGATCACTACACTTAATGGATTTTTCAAGTAATAACAGTTATCAGACTAGTACAGGAATGGCGCCTTTTAAAGCTTTATGTGGAAGGCCATGCAAATCACAAGCATGTTGGTTGGAAACTAGAGACAGATTAGTATTGGGTCCTGATTTGGTTAGATAGGCGACGGAGAAGATTGAGTTGATCCGAGAGAGGACAAAGGAAGCTCATTCTAGACAGATGAATAATGTAGATGTTAACTCCTCTTTTTCACGACCCAGCGACCTGGAGAAGTAGCAACCGAACGACCTAAGGGACTCAGTGACCTAACGGGTTAAAAGGTCCAGCGACCTAACGACCTAAAGGACTCAGCGACCTAAAGGCACAGGCGACTCAACGACCTACAGCAGACCACGGCCTAATGACTTTAAGGAAAGAGCGGCTCAACCGGGTTAACGACCTAACGAGCTAGCGACCTAACGAGCTAGCGACCTAACGAGTTAGCGACCTAGTGAGCTCCAGGGTAAAGCCGCATGCACACTGATTCCTCCATTACCTAAGCTAGCCGAGATAACTCATATGCTATGCATAATAAGTCGCTCACAGTCTGCATCTCATCCAGGATGGCTCCACTCGGTCGTTAGCGACTTAAGCTACCTCAAGACCACTTTTATGTTGCAGCTCCCTAGGTCGCTCGCGACCTATAACATGGCCGACCTAAGCCCAACCTCTCCTATAAATACTTCACCTGCTCCACACTTGAAGGGGGATTTTTCGGGAAAAGCCGACACTCTACCACTTTGAAATTCAAGCAACTCGTTCTCCACGTCCGACAATATCATAACAACTTCAGAGATCAATTCCAGAATGGATCAAACTTCTTCACCGATTCGATTCTACTTCGGAAGCTCAAGTCTTTGAAGTTTGTTATACTTGAAGTTTAGTTGTAACAAAGTGTACTCAAAGATCGTAATAAAAGATATAAAGTGGACGTAGGCTTGACTTTAAGCCGAACCACTATAAAAATTACAATTTTCTATTTTCTGCTATTCTCTATTTACTTTTAATTCCCGTACCAACGGGTGGTGCTTTCACTATATCATAACTGACACCGGGGTGTTAGCGTACATTTTTGCATTAACATTTTTGGTGCTTTCACTAAGAATTGAACTCAGGGTGCTCTCATCATTGCTCCACAAAGATTTATTGAAAGACTCTCTCTAAAAACCAAAATTCTATCTAAGATTATGGCTCTTGGAAGAAAAGGTAGATCCACTAGATTTGGAAGTGCTTATGAGAATATCGCCACTTCTCCCGCGTTAGATCAGACGGCTCCTTGTGTTGGAATTACAAGGGCCGAATTGGACGCTGCAGTGTCTGGGTTGTATCAACAGATGGAAGCCCAAAACACTTTGATGTTGGACAGGATAAATGCTTTACTTGGAGTTAACCGTAAACCAAAAAACAATGAAGAAACCTTTGCTGAAGATGTTCATGATTCCCAAGGGAAAAGTATTCCTCAAAGGGAAGCTGGCGCCGCCGAAGGGGCACCTCCCTAAGCCGGAGGTTCAAGGCCGCAGCCAACTCTTCGTGAACGTTTGTCCAGGCAAACTTTCGAAAAAGTAGCTGATGTCTGTCTAGCGGGGCCTCTAAATGATGAGGACTCGGGAATGATTTGACAAATTACGAAAGAAAGAATGCAAAGGCAAGAAGATGAGAGTGACCGGGGTTTTGCTCCAAGTAAGACTCCTTTTACTGAAAGATTTCTAAAGGCATAATTTCCAAAGAAGTTTGTTCCACCCACTATTCCAGCTTATCGGGAGACAAACGATCCTAACCAGCTTGTACAAGTATGACTGGCATATGACAGGTCCCAGAGCATTAGATGAGATGAAGTGTAGATACTTTCCGGTGTACTTGGAGGGAGTGGCCCTGCTTTGGTTCACAAAGCTGCCAGTTCGATCTGTGGATCAGTTCTCCGACCTAACTCGGAAATCAAAGATCAATTCAGGTTATATGCTTTGAAGGCCAAGGATATAATGTCACTATCCAGCCTCGAACATGGCCCTGGAGAGCCTCTCAAATCTTTCTTAAACCGCTTTTATATAGCATTGGCCGAAGTTGATAATGCAGAGCCTCGAATGATTCTGACCTACTTGATGCGAGCTATTGACAAATCAAGCAAATTTGGGAAATGGCTAAAGATGAAAGAGCACACTTGAGAAATTCTACAAGAAGCCCGATGAATTTATGCGCTTAGAAAGCCTTCCTGTGCCGGCAAAAGTAGCCATGATTGAAGTTGAGAATAACAATGTTGCTCCTAACAAAAAGGAATCTGGTGGCCAGAAGAGGGAGAATGATGGTAGAAAAAAGCAAAAAGATGCGAAGAAAACTCGCCACTTTAGACCTTCAGATTTTACTCCCTTAACTGATACTCCAGAGAATATCTTTTTTGCAACCAAGGATGTTGTTGAATACCCTAAACCACCTAAGTTGAGGCTTGGGAAAAGTGTTGCGCATAATGGAAGATTCTGTCGATTCCACAATCAACCTGGCCATGACACTAATGAATGTCGCCATTTAAAGAGTTTGATTGAGGAGGTGTTGAGGCATAATAAACTTCAACAATATGTGAAGAGAAACAGAAACGACCCAACCTCATCTACTCAGGGGCACAAGTTCCTGCTTATCAATCCGGCTTAGGTGAGAGGGTTGCAGCGTAGGAATCCGAGAGGCCTATCATTAATGTTATCACAGGAGGTCCTCACCCAGTGGGCAGAAGTTGGGGTGAAATGGAAAGATATGCTCACGCTTTGAGATATGCCTCGGCTTGTTCTATGCCAAGTCAAGAAAGAGTTTCAAACTAAAGGAGGAAATTGCCTGCTTACTTGTCAAAGGCCTGGGAGCTTCTTGATGATTGTGATCATTATTCAATAAGCCATATATCCCGGGAAGAGAACATAAAGGCAGATTCTCTCGCAAAATATTCAAGCTCTGGAAAAGCTCAATTATTGGGATTGGTCCCTGTGAAAGTCTTGTCAGCTCCAAGTACTGATGAGATCCAATTCCGAGAGCCTGAAACAGCGAGCACTTGCGTCCATATTTTACTTAAAAGCAATGCTTAAATTTGTAAAATGATTATGGATGTATCATTTTTGTATTGATTCACACTGATTTTACTATAAATCTTGTGTTCTTTATTACTATAAAATGCCTGTCTCATTTCGATATGCATGTATCTTAAATATATTGCTAAAATGTCGATTTAATAATGAAGGCTATTAAAGCAAACCTTACCTATTCAACACATCACAAGACAAAGCGATTCCTACAAATCACTCAACAAGCAAATGTCAAGTCACAAAAATTCTAGATTCAATTCCTACATAAGGAGTGCTTCTCACAAACAGTTGGTGATTCCACCGGAGGGGCACCTTCCCAACGTGAAGATTCCAGGCCCTTACTAACAGATTGTGATCATTTGTGCAAACGGACATCCGATCAAGTAGCTTGCGTCTGCCCCGTGGATTCACTTAACAATGAAATTCACTTCTTTGGAAAAAAGCAAACAACTTGCAAAGGAAGGGAACATGTGCTTGGAAACGATAATGAGGAATCGCTGAGAGGCAAATGGTGGAAAGACATGGGCAAGCAGACAAAGAACAACCAAAATGGAATCTTATACCTCAACCAAAAAGGTTAATGGAACCACCGAAGGGGCACCTTCCCAAAGTGAAGGTTCCAGGCCCTTGCTAGTTAATTGTGATCGTTTGTGCAAACAAACATCCAGTTAGGTAGCTTGCGTCTGCTCCGTGGATCCACTTAACTGTAAGATGCAACCCTCCAGGCAAACAACAAAGCTCTCTTTGGAGGCAAAAGCCCTCTTTGGAGGCCCTCTTCTCCTCAAAAGGGGGAAGAGCCAAAAGCCCTCTCCGGAGGCCCTCTTCTCCTCTCAAGGGGGAAAGAGCCAAAAAGCCCTCTCCGGAGGCCCTCTTCTCCTCTCAAGGGAGGAAGAGCCAAAAAGCCCTCCCCGGAGGCCCTCTTCTCCTCTCAAGGGGGAAGAGCCAAAAAGCCCTCTTTGAAGGCCCTCTTCTCCTCTCAAGGGTGAAAGAGACAAAAAGCCATCTTCGGAGGCCCACTTCACCAAGTTGAAGTGCAAAAGCCCTCTTTGGAGGCCCACTTCACGAAGTTGAAGTACCATAGCACTCTTCGGAAGCACGCTTCTCCGCATACAGGGAAAAAAAAGCCCTCTCCAGAGGCCCAAACAAAAAATCCCTCTCCCGAGGCAAAGAAAAAGCCCTCTCCCGAGGCACAAACAAAAAGGCCCTCGCCAGAGGCACAAAAAAAAACCCACGCCAGAGGCACAAACAAATCAAAGACTTCTTTGGAAGCCCGCTTTACCGAGTAGGAGAATCCACTTCTCAAAAATAAAAAGTGACCATCTCCGTAAGTGAAGTGTAAAAGCTTTTTCAAACAAAAGAGAAAGAAAACTTCTCCAATACAAAGCACACTCTACTAGAGTAGAATAATATTTCCACAAAATGGAAGAAGTATTCTCCAAAGTAAGAGTACAAGTCTTCTCAAAGTGAAAGAATTATTCTCCGAAGTAAGAGTGAAAGTTTTCTCAAAATGGAGAAGATTGCAATAAGCCCTGGTATGGGGGCAATATAATATATCCGCATTAATAAAGCGATGCTCAAGCAACATACCACCAGCTCACTGCAATACCATACAAGGAAAATAAAGAAATTTGTGTGATAAAAAGGAATAAATATATTTATAAATACAGACAAAATTTTGTACAAGTAAAAGAATCATTTTATTCCATACTATAAAAAATCTGTATACATGTGTAGGTTTCAAAAAGCTGGGGCCGGTACCCGCACGATCTCCTGTCAATACAAGCAAAAAGCAAAAAAGCAAAAAAAAAAAAGAAGGATAAAGCCGGACTGATCACTTCTTCTTCCCCCCGCCTTTGGAGCCTTCGCCCGGCCTAATGGTTAACTTCTTAAGTCGGCTTGAACGGGTCGGGGAAAGAGGAGAAAGAGGCGCAATTGGGTCCTCTCCTGCCTTCTCATCACCAGCGGAAGTCTCCTTCCTTTTCTTCGAAACTCCACGCTTGTCCCTCTTCTTTGAAGAAGATTCGCTGCCCAGAGCAATAAGATCAATCACTTTGTATCACCGGCAGTGAATTCCTCCGGGTCCTGTCACCCTCCTCAAGCTCTTCAGTTTTCTGCTCTTGCGAAGCGGTCGGGTTATCCAAGCCTTGAAGAGATTCTATCTGTTCTTCTAGAGACCCCAGTTGAGAAGCAAGAGAAGGAGTAACTTGAAGAGATGAAGGAGCAACAACTGGAGGAGGCGAAGCTTGTGCAGTACTTGTTGTTTTCACTACAGAAGAAGAAGAAGTAAACGTCAGTATTTCACGCAAAAAGAGGAGATAGTGGCACGTCAAGGTTTAAGTAATAATCAAGAAGTTCATCAAACTCATGTGAAGCAAAAAAGTAGTCCATTTGAGCTAGATCGGTGTTGAAGTTACCTGGAGGAGTTGGCTTTACCACGTCAATTTCAAAATCGTGGGCTTCGATGTCTTCCTTGGCCTCGGTGTGGGTAGTTGTAATTTCGATCTCAGCTTTGGCAGGAGGCGAAGAGTAAGAACTAGAGCCAATAATATCGACGTCAACCGAAGCCGGAGGATGAGTCGGGTCGGTCAAAGGTGCCTTCCCTAAATGCTCTCCTCCCGCCGCTTTGGCTCGTTCTTTGGCGAGTTGTTCTTTTCCTCTGGCAAGGGCGGCTTGACCTTCATCGTCCAAAAAATGAGCCTCAAGACCCTCCTCAGCATAGCCGGCACCTTTAAGCATTTCAACCGCCGCCTCCCACACTTCAGCTCGAGTAATTTCATACTTTGGGCCCAAAAATAAGAGATGGCCATGCCCCAAGACGCTGTGAATGTAAAACTCAAATAAAGTAGAACTAACGTTGGCCTTCGTCTCCTCATGAGACTGTTCAGCTGCTGCTTTTCCAGCAATGGCCTCGTCGCGCTCTTTTTCAACTTTAGAAAGCTGAGCTTTTAACATTTCAATCTCCATGTCCTGGGAGCAAGTCTTTTCCCGCAACTGAGCAACATTAGTGCGGTAGCTTTATACAATTCTCTGTTGTGCCTCAAGTTTAGCCTCAGCATCTCGTTGACTAGCATGAGCATCTCTTACTTGCTTTTGAAGCACCTCACCCTTTTGAGTATAAGAAGTGGAAGAGGTGGCAAGGTCATCTTTAAGTTGCTTGACTTCAGCCTCGAGTTTCTCATTATATGCTGTGATGTTCTTCATCTCCGTGTCGTGCTGATCATGAACTTTTTTCCATTCAGATTTATCACTTTCCATGGTTAGCATAGCTTCGAGATTTAAACGGTTCACTCTTTGAAGCTCATCGACTAGCTTTTGCCACCTGGACATTCTTTCAATGTCAAGCCTAACAACATCAAGATTTCTTAGCATAGCCTGTTTGTCAATGGGGACCAAGTCCAAATCAAAGCGTACTCCTTTTAAACACCAGTTTGGAAATCGGCTTTGGAGTGCAGGCGGAGCATTCTTAACTTGGTATGTAGGCCTAATAATAATTGTCTGAATCTCAGCTCTTTTGAGGGTAGGGGAGCTAGAAGGGATGTCTAAAGAAATAGAAGTAGCGGGCACTTTAGAGATTTCAACTGAAATTTTTTTGCTATGCTTGGCTCGCTTGCTGGACTCTTCAGTTTCATAACTCTTCCCTTTGTCGTCATGAGACTTTCTTTTATGAGAGTCATCATCCCTTTGGTGAGAGTCATGGCGGTCATCTCTTCTTCCATACCGCTCCTCGTAAGCCTGCCTCTCGCGAGCTTTCCTGGCAGCTCTTTCTTCATCGGTTTCTCTGGGGGCAGGAAAATAACGTCTGGGGTCGTAAGAATTACACCTCCCATAGCATTGAAAGTCGTCGTAATACGAACCGCTGCGTCCCATAGGAGAACCTGAAAGTGAAGAAGAGACAAAATTTAGAAATCTTTGAAATAAAGAAGCTAAGTGCACATAATTGCCAAAATCCTAAGTGTGTGTGACGTGTGAACTACGCGCGTCAAGCTACAAACCACTCTTCGGCTTAGGAGTCAATTCTTAGATTGATAGAGTTGACCGCAAAACAGATGTCGCTTCAATTGATGGAGAAACGAGCTTAGAGGTGATGGTGTCATCTTTAAAAAGCTCTTGGGAAGTCACCATAAGGTCACCCAGTCCATCAAAGACATCGTCACCATCATGCCCAACGGAATGGGTCATGCCCTATGCGACACACTTTGCACTCTTGATAACGAGACTTTCTTTCTCAGTTCCAGATTCTCCAGTAGCTTTCTAGAACGTTGAGGAAGTTCCTCTTCTTCAATAACTGGAAGAAGTTCAGATTTTCCAGATAATCCTGCACCGTCAACAGAACTGGAGCATTTTACTAACGAAGCCTTAACAATAGATTCCTTTGGTGCGGAATCCTTCACGGAGGCTGGGGCATCTGACACTTCTGCTTGAGAACTAGGGGCATCATGGTGCTGAATAGATCGAGAAGGGTGCAAAAGTCCAAATTGGTGCAAAAACTCATCCTTCAGCAAAAACTTAATACTTCTCTCATCAACAGCCACGGCACTCAATCTTTCGAAAGTCGGTTTATGGCTAGAGTCTCTTGAGGGAGGAGGAATTGCTGCAAAAGTAAAGAATGAAGTTAACACTTGGTGACTCGAGTTTTGAAAGGCTCAGGAATGAAGTGAACGGAGATAAGTAGTCTTATTTCCTACTCTCGAGATGCCATAGAATCCCGGGGGGCAGCGGACAAAGAAGAACTGATTTAAAAACCCATGAGCACTCTTGGGAAGATTTGTAATCAGTTTACGGTTTCTCGCACTCCTTACAAGTGTCATGGAAGGGTGATCTTTGTTCCTCTCGAATGAACACAAGTAACAGATCTCCTCGAAGCTTAGGAGGCGATTAAGTGTCTTCCTAAACAGTACGCACAACCCCATCAAAATGGCGTAGCCGTTAGGGTGCAGCTGGAATGGAGAGATAGTCAATCGAAGAAGGAGTATACTGAGAAAATCATTGAAAGGAGGAATAGCTCCATTTAAGCACATCTGACAATTGACTGCAATGAAGCCAGGAGACGGTCTATTGACAGTGTCATTTACTCCGGGAAATAGAGCATCCATTTCAGCAATGCCAAATTGAATGCATAGTTGGCTGAAAGCCCGTTGACTCAATGAAGTTGAAACTCTTTCTGGAGGATTTTCTAGAGGGTCAGCTATTGGGAAGACCTCATCGGATTGCTCCGGTGTCTCTTTTTGCATTTGTTGAGAAGTCATTCTACACAGGGAACTGGATATTCAAATATGAAGGTACACGTTTCCTAAATGTGTGAAGTGTGGTGCAAAACAAATAAAATGACAAGAAAATATAACTGGAATTAAATTAGTCGGCATTTGTCGATTATAAAGTTTCAGAGCATGTTATTTTAAGTCCAAGTACAATGTTCATGCAAACAGATCAGCTTTAGTTGATTAATTTATCTTTTCTTTAATACTTCACTTGAACTTGTTAATTCATAGCATTTCATTCACACAATTAACTTAAGTTGATTATTCATTATCGACTAATATGTCATTCGATACGGGCAGTCAATGGCAGTATATTCGCCCAAGTTTTCTGCAAATGTTGTATTTAACAGGTTGTTAGCTTAAAAGTTAATATAATCTATGAAAAAGTGCAACAAGTTCAAGCAGTTCATTCTGGCTGTTCAAGTTGGAAATTCAATCATGTTCTGTCAAATTTTACAAGTGTTCAAGTCCTGTTCTAGGTCGCAAGAACGACTTAAGTTAGCTCGGAACTCCTTAGGTCGTCCAGATCAAGTTCAAATGACTTAACATAGGTTGAGCTTCCCTAAGTCGCTCTGCTCGAGTTATGGAGTTCATCAGTTATCTTCCTACGAGTCAAAAGCTACGCTGCAGGTTAAGGCATAAGGCTTGAAGTCGAGACAAAGCAAATTTGCTTAAGTGTTGACTCGTTCAAGTACGTCCGCGACCTAAAAGGTTATGTTACAAAAAAGTAAGTAGCCTAGGTCATAGTGTAACCCAAAGAAAGGTCGTTAGAAGAGTTATCTTGTCCGAAGAAATATGTTATACATCTTAAGTCGTAAGTTCGTAAGTCGTTCTCCTTAAGTCGCAAAATTTATAAGTCGTTCAATGCCCTAAGGCACTCTACATGTTTAACTTGCTTCGTGCCCTAGGTCGCTCTAAGAAGTAACCCAGAGATGCCGAGCTGTCTTCCGTTAAAAAACCCTGAATCCTGCTCTCCACTCGTACGCTGCCACGTGTCCATCTCCCTTGCCCTACCAAAAACGCCATGGCATAACCTAAAATCCACTAACCCGTTAACCAAATATCTCTTCGTCTCCTCCAAACGCCTAAAACCTCATCGCCTCCTCCAAATTTCCTAAAACCATCATTAACTCCACAAATTCGAACACTCGCCAAATAACTCCATAAAATCCTAAGCCGATTCATTTTAAGGCAATTGCTAACGATTTGACGATGATCAAAGGGCGAATCGGAGTATAATCTTACATCATGGAAGCGAAAACAGTATTGAAATGGTTATGGAGGAATCGATGGTAAACACAATGGATAGATGATCGGAATTACCTAAATTTGCTGTTGGAAATAGTGATTGGGGATGCAAAGAAGGGAATTTTGTGTTAACTTCTGAGCTTGAATGCAACTATGGCAGCAAAGTGATAAGCGATAAAGTGAAGAGGACGAAGCGACTTAACGATTTATATAGGAGACAAAGGAGAAGACGAATGGGCGTGCGAGTTAACGATCTTCTTGAGTCACCCACGACCTAGCAGAGTTAGATCGAAGCACACGACCTAGTCCACTAGGCGTATACTTCGAGGGGCAAGTGTTAACTCCTCTTTTCCATGACCCAGCGACCTGGAGAATAGCGACCTAATGACCTAAGGGACTCAGCGACCAAACGGGTTAAAAGGTCCAGCGACCTAACGACCTAAAGGACTCAGCGACCTAAAGGCACAGGCGACTCAACGACCTACAGCAGACCACGGCCTAATGACTTAAAGCAAAGAGCGGCTCAACCGGGTTAACGACCTAACGAGTTAGCGACCTAACGAGTTAGAGACCTAAAGAGTTAGCGACCTAACGAGTTAGCAACCTAGTGAGCTCCAGGGTAAAGCTACAGGCACACAGATTCCTCCATTAGGTCGCTTGCGACCTAAGCTAGCCGAGATAACTCCTATGCTATGCATACTAAGTCGCTCACGGTCTGCATCTCATCCAGGATGGCTCCACTAGGTCTTTAACGACTTAAGCTACCTCAAGATCACTCTTATTTCGCAGCTCCCTAGGTCGCTCGCGACCTATAACATAGCCGACCTAATCACAACCTCTCCTATAAATACTTCACCTGCTCCATACTTGAAGGGGGATTTTTCGAGAAAAGCCAACACTCTGCCACTTTGAAATTCAAGCAACTCGTTCTCCAAGTCCGACAACATCATAACAACTTCAGAGACCAATTCCAGAATGGTTCAAACTTCTTTGCCGATTCGATTCTACTTTGGAAGCTCAAGTCTTTGAAGTTTGTTGTACTTGAAGTTTCGTTGTAACAAAGTGTACTCAAAGATCATAATAAAAGATATAAAGTGGGCGTAGGCTTGACTTTGAGCCGAACCACTATAAAAATTATTGTCTCTTTTCTATTTTCTGCTATTCTCTGTGTTAACCCTGCCTCGGTTATGACTCAGTGGTCCAGTATGTGGAGATGGCGCCGACTCAGGACTTAAAGGGATGGCCGACCTAACTGATTAACAAGGTGGCCGACTTAAATCGATACCGACTTAACCGGTTAAGGAGCATGCCGACCCAATGCCTTCACATAGATGCCGACCTAGTGCTTCAGAAGGAACTGGCCTAACGACTCAAGAAATAACAAAGGATCCGACTTAGCATGGTGCCGACCTAACTGCCTAATGGAGTTGCCGACCTAACTGCTTAACAAAGGATCCGACTTAACATGGTGCCGACCTAACTGCCTAATGAAGTTGCCGACCTAATTCGATCCGACTTAAGGACTTAACATGTTTACCGACCTAACTGAGTGGAACAAGTTCACGACTTACACTTGTGTCATGACCGACTCATGGTCTGTGCTAGGATGTGCGCGACCTGGGCAAGGGAGTTAGTTCACGTTTAGCTCGTCAATTCATTAAATCGGCAACGACCTATTTGAGCATGCACTTCCCATTTAAGTCGGAGGCCATGCATCAGAGAGAGGGAACGACCTACGACCTGGCTTGACCCGGTGACGACTTTGGACTTGTGCAAATTCAGCAAAGAAAGATCAACTCAGCTAGATCATAGTGGTGCTCCCATAAGTCGGCCACGACTTAGCTGGGTCGGGGGCGATTCAGAACCGGTTACGACTTAGCTTAGGTCCAAGATCTTTGCCTATAAATACCAACCTACCTCCAACATTAAGGGGACTTTTGGTCGATCAATTTCAAGCGCCATTACTCTGCCGAATTCCAGACTACTTCAACACTTAAAGCTTTTGAGATTCAAAGAACGTCTAAAAGAATTTCATAAAGAAATCATCTACATCCACCATGGATTTGAAGATTTTTGTCAACATCGAAGTTTGAGCTACTTGTTCTAAGTCTTTTGTAATTCAAAGTGTATTGTACTTGAGAAGATTTGTATCAACTTGTAACGTGATCATCAATAAAAGTACTTAAAGTGGACGTAGGCTATACCCATAAGCCGAACCACTATAAAATTGCTGTTGTTTACTGCTTTTCCGCTATTACTTGCTTATAATTCTTTCCCGATCTATCGGGTGGTGCTTTCACAACTACACTTCACACACCGGGGTGTTAGCGTTCAAATTTAAGCGTTAACATTTTTGGTGCTTTCACTGAGAATTGAACTCAGGACAGCTGTCATCATTGCTTCGCAGAGATTTGAAGAAAGAATTTCCTTAAAAACCAGAAGTATATCTGAGATTATGGCTCCTGGAAGGAAAAGTAGATCTATCAGATCTGGGAACATTCAAGAGGGAACCTCCGCTTCCCCTGTGCCTAATCTACCCACTCCGTCTGTTGGAGTTACAAAAGCGGAATTGGATGCTGTGATTCTAGGGCTAAACCAGCAGATAAACGCCCAAAATGCACAACTAGAGGCTCAAAGTGCCCAGAATGCTCTGATTCTGAATAAGTTGAACGACTTACTTGGGGCAAACAATCAACCGGCTGGTAATGAAAGGAACTATGCTGGCAACATTCATGATGTTAATGAAAGGAATGCTCCTGAAAGGCCTACTAGTCCCTTTGAGCAGGCAGTACCTGACGCCGGTGGATCTAGAACTCGGCATGATGAGGAATATCTTTCTGGAATGGTCCGGCAGATCATGAAAGAAAGTATGCAAAGAGTTGAAGATGAGAAGGAATGGGGTTTCGCCCCAAGTAAAACTCCGTTTACTGAAAAAATCTTGAAGGCGGAATTTCCAAGGAAGTTTGTCCCTCCGACTATTCC
The DNA here is from genome assembly GCA_030765085.1 of Allium cepa. Taxonomy (NCBI): domain Eukaryota; kingdom Viridiplantae; phylum Streptophyta; class Magnoliopsida; order Asparagales; family Amaryllidaceae; genus Allium; species Allium cepa. The sequence continues at coordinate 745,608,019 of CM060931.1, read as the reverse complement.
AGCTTACAAAGGGACAAGCGATCCGAATGAGTTCTTGTATAAGTATGATTGGCACATGACAGGTGCCAGGGCCTCCGATGAAATAAAGTGCCGATATTTCCCCGTATACCTGGAAGGCGTGGCTTTACTGTGGTTCACCAAGTTACCAGTCCGATCTATCGATCAGTTTTCAGACTTGACTAGAAAATTCAAGGAGCAGTTTAGACTATATGCTTCGAAGGCCAAGGATATTATGTCACTATCGAGTTTAGAGCAGAATCCTGGTGAGTCTATCAGATCCTTCTTGAACCGCTTCAATATAGCACTGGCTGAGGTGGACAATGCTGAACCACGAATGATATTGACTTATCTGATGAGGGCTATCGATAAGTCAAGCGAATTTGGGAAATGGTTAAATATGAAGGAGCCAACCTCTCTCGAAAAGTTCTACAAAAAAGCAGATGAATTCATTCGCTTGGAAAGCCGTCCTTTACCAGTAAAGACAGTGTTGGAAAAAGCAGAAGACAACACTGTCGCTCCACGCAAGAATGAATCGGTGGGGCAAAAAAGGGAGAATAGTAATGGGAAGAAACAGGGTAATCTGAAGAAGCCCCGATCCTTCAAGCCATCAGAATATACTCCATTATCACATACACCGGAGCACATCTACCTGGCCACTAAAGATTCCGTCGATTTCCCTAAACCTATCCCTTTGAGAACTGGGAGAAAAGCCATACAAAGTGGGAAATTCTGCCGCTTCCACAATCAACCAGGTCATGAAACTGATGAATGCCGCCAGCTGAAAAATCTGATTGAAGAGTTGCTAAGAGAAAACAAGTTGCAGCAATTTGTGAAAAAGAATAGCAACAATCCTGCATCGTCGAGTCAGGGGCAGCGGGCTCCTGTTCATCAGCCTGGGGCAGGTGAGAAAGCTACGGGGCATGAATCTGGAAGGCCCGTTATCAATGTCATTTCCGGAGGACCTCACCCAGCTGGCAAGAGTTGGGGTGAGATGGAGAGATATTCCAGGGCTTTGAAATATGCTCCAGCCGAAGAAGACGTCTTTGTTCTAGAAGACACTACGCCCCTTAAACAACAGAAAACTTTCAGTGATGATATTATTTTCAGAGCCAGAGATTCTACAGGTATTGAAGCTCCTACTTTAGATCCCTTGGTCATCTCGGCTGGTATAGGACCAGCCATTGTCAGAAGAGTCCTCATTGACTGCGGAGCATCATGTAATATCCTCTTCAAGAAGACATTTGACCAGATGAAAATCCCTATGATCGATGTACAAGCCTCATCACAGAAAATCGTGGGCTTCACTGGGGAGCCAAAGCAACCAGTAGGAACCATCGATTTGTTTGTAGAACTTGGGGAAGGAGAAAGGAAAGTGGTCCGAAAGCAAACATCTGTGATTGTCGATGAGTTTTCTGCCTATAATGCTTTTCTTGGCCGTCCAACACTCGCAGCATTCAAAGCTATCCTAGCCCCGTGGTGCCTCACTATTAAATTCCCTACTGACAATGGAGTAGGAGTTATAAAAGGGGATCAGAATGCTGCGCGAGAGTGCTATTTGACAGAGCTGCGAGAGTCAAGAAAAAGAGAAATGGGAAAGGGTGCGGCAACCCCAGTCCGCATCAAGGAACCAGCCTTGTAGCAATTACAGGGCGGACCCTGCACTGGCGAGCACAACGGGGCACGGAAAGAAATGGATCCCAGAAAAGCCAGTGCAGGGGAGAATAGAGTGGTACCGGTGGAAACGACAGTTCCGGTACCTGTTGACCCAAAGGACCCAAATAAGGTGTTGAATGTGGGTTCGCAGCTTAATGTTTCAATTCAGAATATCTTGATATCTTTCCTGAAGGCAAATCTGGATGTCTTTGCTTGGACTCATGCCGATATGTGTGGAATATCCCCAGAAGTTGCAGTACACGCTCTGAATATTGACCCAAAGTTTACGCCAGTTAAACAGAAAAGAAGAACCCAAGGTCCAGAAAGGTCAGTAGTATTAAAAGAAGAAGTTGATCGACTCATGGAAAATAACTTCATCAAAGAATCTACATATCCAAATTGGGTTTCAAATCCTGTGTTGGTCAAGAAAGCTAATGGAAAATGGAGAGTGTGCATTGATTTTTCTGATCTAAACAAGGCTTGCCCCAAAGATTGCTTCCCATTACCCAGGATCGATCAACTGGTAGACGGAACTGCGGGACATGAATTGTTATCTTTCATGGATGCCTACTCCGGTTATAACCAAATCATGATGCATGAGCCGGATCAGGAGGATACAAGCTTTATTACAGATGTTGGACTTTATTGCTACAGAGTTATGCCCTTCGGATTGAAAAACGCAGGGGCAACCTACCAAAGACTTGTTAATGCTATGTTCAAACCGCAATTGGGCAAAACTATGGAAGTCTACGTCGACGACATGTTAGTGAAGTCCAGGAAAGCAGCGGATCACATTGAACACTTAGCAGAAATGTTCGCAGTCCTCCGGAAATACAGAATGAAGCTTAACCCCCTGAAATGTACATTTGGAGTCGAATCCGGAAAGTTCTTAGGTTTTATCGTCAGTGCTAGGGGCATTGAGGCTAGTCCAGCTCAAATTACTGCCTTGAAAGAAGTTAAAGCTCCTAGAACAAAGAAGGAATTGCAGAGTCTCAACGGAAAGATCGCCGCCCTGAGTCGGTTCATTTCCAAAGCTACTGATAAATGCATCCCATTCTTCGATGCCCTGAAGAAAGGAAAGAAGAACTTTGAATGGACTCCCGAATGCCAAAAAGCTTTTGAAGAGTTGATCCATCATATGGAAACGCCTCCGATACTTTCTAGACCAGGCAATGGTGAGGATCTTCTTATATACTTGGCAGTATCATCTCATGCTCTAAGTGCAGCGCTGATACGGGAAGACAAAAGGATTCAACATCCAGTTTACTATATCAGCAAAAGACTCACTGGGGCAGAGCTGAATTACTCCAAGTTGGAAAAACTCGCCTATTGCCTACTAGTTGCATCAAGGAAACTGAGGCAATATTTCCAAGCTCATCCTATCAAAGTGCTCACTGATCAACCTCTAAAGCAAGTCCTATTTCGCCCAGAAACTTCGGGTCGCCTTCTAAAATGGAACATTGAACTCAGTCAATATGACATCACTTATCATCCCCGAAAAGCAATCAACGGACAAGCTTTAGCTGATTTCATTGCAGAATTCACAGAGAAAGATAATGGTGAGGAAAAAGCGATCAATGATTCTCCAATCCAGTGGAAGATGTATGTTGATGGCGCAAGAAATGACTACTGTTCTGGAGCCGGAGTGGTACTTGAAACTCCTGAAGGTCGATCATTATGTTATGCACTAAGACTGGAATTCCCTTCAACAAACAATGAAGCAGAATATGAAGCTCTTATTGTAGGTCTGAAAATCGCTAAAGAGCTAAACATTCGAGCATTACAAATTTTCAGTGATTCTCAGCTTATCGTATGCCAAGTCAAGAAGGAATTTCAAGCAAAAGGTGGAAACCTGCCTTCCTACTTGTCAAAGGCTTGGGAACTCCTATATGAACTCGATCACTATTCAATAAGCCACATTCCTCGGGAAGAGAATATGAAGGCAGATTCCCTCGCAAAGTATTCAAGTTCTGGTGAAGCTCAACTATTGGGATTAGTCCCTGTAGAAGTCCTTTCAGCGCCAAGTATAGACGAGATGGATAACAGGAGGAGTAGAAGTTTGAGCAGTGCTTGGTACTTTCTCTATAGAAGAAAAGAGGTTAAAGTCAGTAAAGAGAGGAGATGAAGGCTCACCAATGAAGTCAGTAAAGAGAGGAGATGAAGGCTCATCAAGGTTGAGAAAATAGCCAAGGAGCTCATGAAACTCATGCGAAATAAATGAGTAACCCGCTTAAGCAGAATTGACAGTAGCGAGATTAACAGTGAAATTACCTGGAGAAGCTGGTTTCCTGATATCGACTTCATAAGCTTGCACATCAGCGCTCTCATCACCCTCGTCTCCACCTTGTATGCTTGTAATCTCAGTGGTAACTTTGGTGGGAGATGCGAGATGGGAACTGGAACCAATAATGTCGACTTCAGACGAAGAAGGTGGCTGGACTAGAGTAGTTGAAGTGGTTTTCCCCAGCCGGTCCCCTTCCGTCACTTCAGTTCTTAGTTTGGCAAGTTGTTCCTTTCCCTTGGCAAGGGCAGCGCGAGCATCATCATCAAAATAATGCCTTTCCAGGGCTGATTCGTCGTAACCGGCACCTTCAGCACCAAGCATCTCAAGAGCGGCCTCCCACACTTCAGCTAAAGTGATTTCATACTTAGGACCGAGAAAAGCGAGGCTCCCACGCCCCAAGATGCTATGCAAGTAGAAGTCGAATAATGTTGAGCCGAAGCTGTTTTTGGTCGCCTCATGAGATTCTTCGGCTGCGATTTTGCCGGCGACAGCCTCATCGCGCTCCCTTTCAGTTTTGGCAAGCTGAAGCTTAAGCATTTGTATCTCCGCCTCCTGGGAGTTGTTTTTCTTTTGAAGCTCAGCAATATCAGAGACATAGCCGTCACTGATTCTTTTTTGTGCTTCAAGCCTGTCCTCAGCATCCCTCTGACTGGCATGAGCATCTCTAACTTGTCTGAGAAGCACTTCTTCTTTTTGAGAGTATGAAGTAGAGGAAGCAGCAAGCTCATCTTTCAACTTCTCAACCTTTGCTTCGAGCTCCTCGTTGTAGGAAGTAATGCTCCTCATTTCGGTGTCGTGCTGCTCAAGGACCTTTTGCCACTCAGCCTTATCATTTTCCATGGTGAGCATGGCCTCTAAGTTGGCACGGTTAACTCTTTGAAGCTCATCAACAAGCTTCTGCCAGTTTGACATCCTCTCGATATCGAGCTTGACTGCATCAAGATTGCACAACATAGCAGACTTGTCGATGGGGACCAAGTCTAGGTCGAATCTCACACCCTTTAAGCACCATTGTGGAAAACGACTTTGTAAAGTGGCTGGGCCAGGTCCCACTTGAAATTTAGGCCTGCTTATTATTGTCTGGATGTCCTCCTTCCCAAGAGCAGGAGAGTCAGAAGTAATGTCAAGAGGGGCAGGGGCAGTAGGCTTTTCGGGAATAGTGGAAACATGTCTCTCACCATGTCGGGCTCGTTTGCCTGAATCTTCAGCTACATGACCTTTTCCTCGGTCGTCGTGAGATTTCCTTTTGTGCGAGTCATCACTCCTCTGTAGAGAATCATGGTGCTCATCCCTATCCCTTCTGTCATAACGCTCTTCTGCATCCCTCCTTTCACGAGCCTTTCGAGCAGCCCTCTCTTCGTCAGACTCTCTATAGGAGGGAAAGTAATGCCGATAATCATATTGACCACGCCCCCCGTAGCGTTGGAAATCCTGATAATATGATCCGCCGCGTGTCATTGAAGAATCTGAAATAAGAAAAGATAAGCTTTAGAAATCTTTAAAGTATAAGAAGATAAGTGCATAAATGTGCTGGAAAATCCTAAGTGTTGTGTGATGTGCAAGCTACACGCATTAAGCTACAAACCACTCTTTGGTGCAGAGGTGATGATAGCTTGGGTATGAGGAGTTGATGTTTGTGTTGGTGTTTGTCGAAGAAGAGACGTCGCCTCAATTACAGGAGAGATAGTTTTAGATACGTCATCTCTAAAAAGCTCCTGCGAAGTCACTATTATGTCGCTCAACCCCTCATAAACATCGTCACCATCATGCTTGGTGGGACTTGTTTTCTCAATTCCTACATAAGCTAATCCCCCGAGAGGCCGTGAAGGTTCTTCTTCTTCCTCGATCGGGGCAAGCACCGTCTTACTAGATGACCCCATAATGTCGGTAGGAGTGGAACACTTCACCAATGAAGCTTCAATATTAGACTCTTTTGATGTGAGTTGTTCGACAGTAACCGGGGCGTCAGGAGTTTTCATCGGAGAATCGGGAACTTCTGTTGGAACTTCATGAGCATGCGTAGAACGAGAAGCGTGTAGAAGCCCGTATTGGTGTAAAAATTCATCCTTCAGCAGAAATTTTATGCTCCTTTCTTCCGCAGCCACGGCACTCAACCTCTCAAAAACTTGTTTATGAATCGGATCTCTAGAAGGGAGAGGAAGTGCTGAAAAGAGCAAAGAATGAAGTTAGCAACTGAAAGTTCGGATCTCGAAAAAAGTTTCAAAAACGAAAAAATGGAAACACTAGTCTTACTTCCTATTCTCCAGATGGCATAAAACCCTGGAGGGCAGCGAGCAAAGAAAAACTGGTTCAAAAATCCATGAACACTTTCAGTGAGATCGGAAAGGAGCTTGCGGTTTCTAGCACTTCTCACAATAATGAGTGAAGGATGATCTTTACTCTTTGTAAACGAGCACAGATAACGAATTTCTTCAAAACTCGGTAGGCGATCAAGAGTTCTTCTAAACAAAACACACAACCCCATCAAGATGGCATAACCATTAGGATGAAGTTGAAATGGAGAGATCGTCAACCGGAGAAGAAGAGTTCGAAGGAAGTCATTAAAAGGAGGAATCGCCCCACTTAAGCACATGTGGCGGTTGACTGCAACGAAACCATAGGGAGGATTATCAGCAGTATCATTTGACCCAGGGAATAGGACATCGTTTTCAGCAAAGCCAAATTGAGTGCGCAGCTGAATAAATGTTCTCAAAGATAGAATAGTCGAAGTTCTTTCCGGAGGATTCTCTATCGGAACTGTTGTCGGGAAAGTTTCTTCTTCTTGAGTTACCGCTTCTTCTTCTCGATGGGAAGTCATTCTACATAAACAACTGGGTATTCAAACATGAAGGTGCACGTTTCCTAAAGTGTGTGAATTGTTGTGTAGAATCAATCAAGCGGTAAACAAATATAACTGGAATAAAAACTAGCAAACATTTGTTAGTTATGAAATTCAGGGATTATTGTTTTAAGCCTAAATATGCAAGTAAGATGTTGGTGCAGACAAATCAGTTCAGATTGTTGATACTTTGCACTAATGCTTAACCCTAATTGATTGATTCGCAAACATTTCATGCAATATAATTAAGTTGTTTGTTTTGTCTTGACTAATCCGACATCTGATGTGGGCAGTCAATGGCAGTATTTTCGCCTTGGTTCTCTTTGTTTGTTATTTTTAGCAGGTTAGCAGCTTATAAGTTAATGCGGCATAATACAAGGAGATTCAGGCAAGTTTAAAGTTCAAAAATTCAGACAATTTAGTTCTTTAGCTCAAGGCAAATGCTCAAAGTAGGCCCATGCTCCTAAATGATAACATGTCTGAAGCTCAAGTACTAACTCGGCTACGGTTTAAAATTCTTTTGCAACATAAAGCTAAGTCGGTAGCAGGTCAAGGTCTAAATAGTTTAACTTGGCAACTCGTTCCCCTAGGTCGCAAGCTCTGGTTCAAAAGGCAGGAATTTCTCAAGTGTTAGCTCGGTCACGATTCAAGCTTTAAAGTTTAGATCGGTAAGCTTCTTTCTGGCATTATCTCGGCCACGGTTTAAAGCTTAGATCGGCAGAATGGTAGGTCGGTGGGTCTCACTCAAGCACTAACACGGTCATGATTTATGATTTGAATCGGCCAAAAGATGAGTCACCTAAAATCACTGGGTCGCGTCTAAACCAATACCTCACTCCACTCAACCCATTAGCCCGCTAACCGCTCCTCCACCAGCAAAAACCCCTATTCCATTCATACCATTATCTGCTGCCGGACCGTCCACTGAATTAGTTCGAAGTTATCATAAATTTGTCGCATGGTAATCTCAAACGATTAGCCTAAGACGACGAGCCACTTTCATTATTTCATCGAACTTTTAATCGAGCAACCTGAGTTTCATCAACGGCAAATATGATAGAATTCGTGATGAAGCATCATGCAAGGAGGCCGTTCGAATTCAAGCGATAAAGTTTGAGAACCGAAGGTAATCTACAATCAAGGGAGGAGTAGAATCACTTACGCAATGAATAGTAGGAATTACTGGTGATCAGGTAGGATGGAATCGCCTTAAAGAACTCAGGAGAATTTTAATGGCAGAATCGAAATTGAGTGAATGAATAAGTGACGAAGAAGGTTGAAGGAGGCCGGCTTATATTCTGAAGTGAAATGATACGGGTCATCATACACGAGTTAGCTGATAAGTCGTTCACGACTTACCGACCTAAGAGTGACCGAGTTAAAAGGTATCGAAGCACACGACTTAATCCCAAGGCGTATACTTCGAGGGGCAAATGTTAACCCTGCCTCGGTTATGACTCAGTGGTCCAGTATGTGGAGATGGCGCCGACTCAGGACTTAAAGGGATAGCCGACCTAACTGATTAACAAAGGATCCGACTTAACATGGTGCCGACCTAACTGCCTAATGAAGTTGCCGACCTAATTCGATCCGACTTAAGGACTTAACATGTTTACCGACCTAACTGAGTGGAACAAGTTCACGACTTACACTTGTGTCATGACCGACTCATGGTCTGTGCTAGGATGTGCGCGACCTGGGCAAGGGAGTTAGTTCACGTTTAGCTCGTCAATTCATTAAATCGGCAACGACCTATTTGAGCATGCACTTCCCATTTAAGTCGGAGGCCATGCATCAGAGAGAGGGAACGACCTACGACCTGGCTTGACCCGGTGACGACTTTGGACTTGTGCAAATTCAGCAAAGAAAGATCAACTCAGCTAGATCATAGTGGTGCTCCCATAAGTCGGCCACGACTTAGCTGGGTCGGGGGCGATTCAGAACCGGTTACGACTTAGCTTAGGTCCAAGATCTTTGCCTATAAATACCAACCTACCTCCAACATTAAGGGGACTTTTGGTCGATCAATTTCAAGCGCCATTACTCTGCCGAATTCCAGACTACTTCAACACTTAAAGCTTTTGAGATTCAAAGAACGTCTAAAAGAATTTCATAAAGAAATCATCTACATCCACCATGGATTTGAAGATTTTTGTCAACATCGAAGTTTGAGCTACTTGTTCTAAGTCTTTTGTAATTCAAAGTGTATTGTACTTGAGAAGATTTGTATCAACTTGTAACGTGATCATCAATAAAAGTACTTAAAGTGGACGTAGGCTATACCCATAAGCCGAACCACTATAAAATTGCTGTTGTTTACTGCTTTTCCGCTATTACTTGCTTATAATTCTTTCCCGATCTATCGGGTGGTGCTTTCACAACTACACTTCACACACCGGGGTGTTAGCATTCAAATTTAAGCGTTAACACTCTGTTTATTTTTAATTCCCATACCAACGGGTGGTGCTTTCACTATATCACAACTCACACCAGGGTGTTAGCGTACATTTTTGCGTTAACAGTAGAGAAGAGCTGTAAAGATCTAGAATTATCAGTTGGAGATAGGGTTTTCATTAAAGTATCACCAATGAAGAGTGTGGTATGATTCAGAAAGTCGGGAAAACTAGCACAGAGATATGTAGGTCTATTTTTAATTATAAAGAGGATTGGAAAGCTCGCATGCGGAGTTGAGCTGCCGAGCTGTATGGGAGGAGTCCATAATGTGTTTCATGTGTCTCATCTTCGCAAGTATGTGCATGATCCAGAGACTACTATCCCTCCGACAGGGTTAGAAGATTTGATGGTAGAACCAAAATTGACATTTGTTAGATAAGCAGTTCGGGTTGTGGCGAGAAATGAGAAGAGGTTAAGAAAAAAACAATCAAGTTGGAGAAATTTCAGTGGAGCGACAGCGAGAAGGACTGTACTTGTGAGACAAAAGATAGGATTATATATAGTTATTCTGATCTGCTATGAGGGTATGTTCTATATTTACTTTTTATAGGTTGTTGCTAGTCAGGTAGGCTAGTATGGTAGTTAGAAGAAGTTACAAATGATCGCTATGTTTAGTATTTAGTCCTTACTGAATTTTGAGAACGAAATCCTTGAAGGAAGGGAGCCTATAGCACCTCTATTTAGATACAATTATTAAGGAGATTTAATTAGATAAATTAAATAGAATAATGTAAAAATTAGAGTGATAAGGAGATTGAGATTTGATATTTTAAACAAATGTTGTGCTTAATTAAATAAATAGAATGGGTTTATAGAAATGATTTCATGTGTTACCTAATAAGAGAATAAGGCAAGGTCAATATGGGGAATAACCGCCACCATAACCCCATAATCCCTAAAATCCAAACCATCTCAATATCGTTTTTAAAAAGAATTTGATTTCGGGTTCTATGCTTAAAACCTTTATGATGATTTTAATGATGATATGCTTGGATTTCATGATATGATTGATTCAAACAAGTATGTTTGATAAATGTTTTACTTGACTCTAAGGCTAAAATCTTATATATTGGTTTCTCAATGCCATGAGGAATTAATATGTTATGTAAAACATTATTTTGCTGTCGGGTTTAAATTTTTGTAATTATCCAAGCAATGAATAATTTATTATGCATTTTTAAAGGAAGAAATAAATAATTGGGTCTATAAATTCATTTTCGACTATAATATGAAGGATTTTGGGTCTGAAATTTATTTTTGTTAGATAACATAGTAAAAGTGATTTTTTTATGATTTTTAGGGATTTTTTCTACGTAATTTTCTATGGAAATTAAATTAATTCAATCGGAGGACTTAAATGTCTTAATTTTTTGTTAAAGGGAAGGGCTTCTCTGCTAGTTTTTTGAATTAATTCTGAAATGAGTTCGACAATCTTTTAGAAGCGGATTTTGTAAAGGTTATGGTAGTGAATTATATTTTTACAAATAGACAAGATAGTTGAAAAGCATTTACTTATAGAAGCAACAAAAAAGATTCGTAAAGAATTAGTGTTTCGCCACTTTCAGTAGCAACCTTTCGACTGCATCCTCCTTCATTGAAGTCAAGACCAATACACTGGGTATCATAGCTTTAATACGTAGTGGATTGGAGAAAGGAGGAAGGTATGGAGTCAAAACTATGCTTTTGAAGGGGTCAAGGCTAATATAAACTGCTTTCGAAGGTCTTTTGCTTTGCTTTGCTTTTAATGAATGCTTTCGAATGGTCATTTATATAACTTTCAAAGAGGTTTCCGCCTTCTTGTTTTGAAAAGGTAGCTTTTGAATGAGTTGCCTTAGACTATGTTTTAAAGAAAAGCTTTCGAAAGATAGTTTTAAACCAGGTCGAAACCTTATTGTCGTATTCATACCTTTCGAATAGGTTGAAGTTTCAATGAGTTCGAAAGGCAAGTTTTGTTTTGTAAATACAGTAATCCGCTTCCCAATGCTTTTGAAAGGGCTCCAGTAGCCACTTATCCAAAGGTTTGGAAGGCAATGGCTTTGAAAGGTGTTTTGAAGCTATCCTTCCTATAGTTTTATTTAAAGAATTAAAGATTTCGAAAGGATTGTTTTGAAACCATCAGTTTTCCCAATCATTTTTACTTAAAGGTCAATGGTTTCGAGAGGGGTACTCTTGTATGTATTCATTTTGATCCAAAAGTTATTTTAAGGATAAACCTAATGTTTTCGAAAGTGCTGCTTTCAAATGGTTTCAAAGCTATGCTTCTATGTGTTGGAAAGATATACTTTAATACTTTCGAAAGGAATGTTTTGATGGTTTCAAAAGAAGGGTTTTGATGCTTTCGAAAGAAGTGCTCCAAAGGGCATATGTTTAAGTGTTTTGAAAGGAAGGTTTGAATGCTTTCAAAGGATATATATTAATGGCTTCGAAAGTAAAGGTCTAAGGTTTCGAAAGCCTTAGTTTACAAAACAAAGAACCCAATCTCATTTTCAAAGGAAAAACCATGGCAAAATAAAAGAGTTTTGAAATGGCTTTTAATTTGGAGTTTTCGAAGAAGCTTTTCTTGAGAAATTAGCAGGTTAAAGAGATTAACAATGTTTCATGCAAAAATGATTTCAAGGATATTAAACCATAAATGTTGCTATTGCTAAGTTAATGTAATTGCTTCTTCTATAAAAATATTCACTGTATAATGGACCCATAACTGTATTTTGGGGAAAAAGGATAGTGTAACCAGCTAGGTTAACCCGGTAGTGAATATAAAATGAGTTAACTCCTGTAAGAGTAGAGATACATCTAGGAGGTCAAGGAGACCAGAACATAGAATGCCCAAAGACTGATCAAAGTAGTTGTCAAATTAGACGGGTTCATAGTAAACTCATGAAAATTATGTTTGGGAAGAATTATTGGTAGGGGCCAATAGGTTTGTAGTGATCCCATAAAAACTATATCCGGATAGAATTACTGATAGAAGTCAATAGGTTCTTAGTCAACCTATGAAAACTATGATATGAAAGAAGTTATTGGAGATACCAATAGATTCAGGAAAACCCATGTAATAGTGAAGTTAGTGGCAGGGACCAATAGGTTCTTAGTGATCCCATGAAAACTACGAGACTGGACAGATAGTCTATCAGTTTTATACAGGTTATTAGTCAGCCCACGAAAACTAATAGGTTAACAGTGACCCTAGAAATTATAATTGAGACAGATAGTCAAATGAATGGGGATGGAAATCCAGAATAATTTGCTTGTTTGCATATCTTCATGATATTTTAAATTGCTATGTGTTAATAATTGTGAATGCAGATGCACGGTATATGGTTATTATAAATTTTTGAGTATGATACTAGTGAGGGGAAAACCCGTTCCGCTAAACGGTATGGTCTCACTAGATAACTATATGGTTGGAGATGGTACCATACCAGGCTTTATGTCTGACTCGAAGTTTATGTTTTCCCCTTAAACTCTCGGTGCTCGATTAATTTGGAGTAGTTTGATTGCCAATGTTTAGGAGTTCTTTTCATTTTTATTCCGCTGTGTTTTGATATAAAGGAAAAGTTGTTTAATTGCCAATGTTTAGACTCTGATCATCCAAGGGGGCATTTTTACGTGTCGCTTGTAGCATATTTTGTAATCATCATAATTTCTTTCAACGTGGTTCTCGAATTTAGGATTATGTAATGAATTTTAAATATGGTTGAAATGGAATAAGAAAGTCGTTTAATGGTTTTAAATTTTTTTCATATCCATGATTTTTTATTTATCAATTCATCTAACATTAACATATTTGGTCGCCGAGGATTAATAGCTTTGGATGACTACACCATCCGTAGCCTTTAATTTTTGACTTCTAAGTGGGAGATGTTACAATTGACATCAAACTGCGTGAACATATTTTCAATTCTAACATAAGTCTCGATATTGCCTTTTTAAAATAAATGTACATGGAAACCATCTTCTTCTATAAAAAGCAACAAACCATGTATTTTGTTAAATTAATTGAATCATTAACCTGGTAAGACTCAAATTGTACTAATTTGTTTTCTATCTGGTTAACATAACATGCAATTAAATGTTTCCTTTCCCATTATATGACCATTAATAGAAATATTTTCTTTTCCCATTATATGGTCATTAATAGGAATATGTAAGGAAAATTAAAACATTTCCTTTCCCATTATATGGTCATTAGAAAATTAGTTTTCTTATTAATATGTTAATCAATGAAACGATTGCAGTTTAGAGTATTAATTTTCCTTAATTTAATCTTGATGGACGATCAAAATTAAGTGAGAATCTGGTATCAGAGAAAAGGTTTAGAATTCATGATTATCCATTAGTAGGATTTATATATAAAACGAAATAAATTAGCATGTATAGATCTATTACTGACTTTGTTCTAGAGCAAATCCAAATATTATGGACTGATTGTATATTTATTTAAATCCCACAATTTTTTTTGGCACGACTATTGGATCGATATTTATTCATTATCCTTCTTTGATTATTACCGTTGGTCATTTCATTATGACTCTTACTATTCAAATTTTATCACTATTCAAGGTCTCATGATTATTACTGATCAAAAATGGGTTATGTTTACCGTATTGCATATTAAACTATGCAAATTTTATAAACACCATCTTATGTGAATAATACATATTGGTCAAATGCATGAATCAATTTTTGTCCACAGACGGATAGCATTTTGAGCGATAATCAAGAAAATTGTGCAACAGATTTGTTAATTATGATATTTTAATGTAATGATCGAAGATGGCTTCATACACATAATTTTAGGTGACTACCCACAGGAGAGCCTGAAATTATGTTTTTTATATTCCAAATTATTGCATGGGTTTTTTAAGCCTCCCCTTATCTCGATTTGAAGTAAACATACCTTCAACCCTTAATTCATATGCTATGTCTATCATGAAACTCAATGGAGCCAACTATTCAGAATGGAGGGAGCAAGTTGAGTACATGAATTGGATATGGCTCTCCTTACAGAAAAGCCAACTCCACTTATTGACAAAAGTACCCCTAAGGAGACAAACTCCATAAAGATTGAGAATTATCTAATAGACTAAGCATGATGTTTATATGAATGGTAATTGATACTAAAATCAAAACCTCTTTACCCAAAACTGAGAGTGCAACAGAATATTTGCAAGCCATTAAAGATCGGTTCAATATTGTAGGTAAATCCCTTGCTGGAAAACTTATGGAAAATCTTATAACCATGAAGTTTGATGGTTCTCGCTCAATGAGTGCTCATGTCATTGAAATGATTAACCTTGCTGCCAAACTTAAGAACATGGGATTATTGATGGATGATGCTTTTCTTGTCCAATTCTTCTTGACTAGATTACATCCCCAGTATTAACCATTTAAAATTCATTATAACACTACTACGAAAAGTGGAATTTGGATGAATTGACTAATAAACTGGTTCAAGAGGAGTCTATGGAAGGATCATAGGGCATTAAAGATTCTCATTTCACTCAAGGAGATGGAATATTAATTGGGAAAAAGAATAACCCAACCCATAAAAGAGCACCACCCTAATCCGATAAGGCTAATCAATCGTCCATGAAGAAAAGGAAGGATGGCGCTCGCAAGCTCTGCATAAAATTTGCCCGATATCAAGAAGATTTGCTAAGCATAAAGAATGGTTCGAAAAGAAGGATAACCCCATGGATTTTGTAAGTCATTTCGAATCAAATCTCACTAATGTATCTTCTTCTTCTTTGTGGATTGATACCGCTGCTAACGTTTATATTTCGAATTCTATGCAGGGATTCAATACGATCTAAACCCAAATGAGAATTTCATTTTTATTGGGAATCGGGATAAAGCTCCAGTTAAAGCTATTGGAACTTTTCATCTTTTTTAGATAGCGATTATTAGTTAGACTTATGTCAACCTCTTTATATCCCATTAATATCTCGTAATTTGATTTCTGTAAGCATACTTGATAAGTTTGGAAATTCATTTAAAGTAGGAAATGGCAATTTCAGTGTGTCAAAAAATTCCATTTTTTATTGGTTCTGAAGTTTTAGTTTATGGACTTTATAAACTTAATCTCAAACATCAAGATATGGAGATCCATCGCACTTTGCATGATAAGAAAACAAAAGGTAAGTCATCCAAAAATGACTCTTACTTCTTGTGGCATAAAAAGTTGGGTCATATATCGAGTAAAAGGATCAAATGGTCAGTAAAAGAAGGTACCCTTCCGGACTCAGACTTTACTAATATTACAACATGTGTTGATTGTATTAAAGGAAAAATAACAAAAAACACAAAGAAAGGATCCACAAGAATTGCCCAGCTTCTTAAAATAGTACATACAGACATTTGTCGACCGTTTGACATTCCAACTTCTGAAGGACAGAAGTATTTCATCACTTTTATCGATGATTATTCAAGTTATTTCTATCTTTATTTATTGCATAACAAATCTCATTCTGTGGATGCTATACAAATATTCATTACTAAAGTCGAAAGGCAACTAGAAAGAAAAGTGAAAATCATTAGGTCAGATAAGGGTGGTGAATTATATGGAAGGTGTGATGAAACATGACAACATCCTAGATCATTTACAAGACTTCTCCAAAAACTTGAAATAGTTGCCAATACATAGAGCCTGGATATCCATGGCAAAATGATGTAGTTGAATAGTGAAATTGTACATATATGGAAATAGTTAGATCCATGATGAGTCTTTCCAATTTAGCTATATCCTCATGGACAAATGCATTACGTATAGCTTTTTTGAATGGAGTGGACGTAAAGACTTGGATGGTGTTTGATCTCGAGGATTATGCCAAACCATTAGAACAAGTCGTTCGCCTATTGGATACGCATGAGAATGAGGGTTTTGCAGTCAGAAGGACCTGGAGTTGAAGTCCCCGAGTTATAGAATGCCTCATTTTGAATCGAGTGGGCGTAAAGACTAGAGTAGTAGTAAATCCTACCTTTGGAGGGGTAGAAGGAAGGCAAGGAGATCGTCGAGTCATTTTAAACTAAAAAGCTTGATGGCAAATGCAATCGGGTATGTTTTACTTTAATGAATTACTTTAATCAAAACTCGTATAACCAATGTACAAAATAGGACGGGTGTCAACTTGTGTTGACCAATTAGATTATGCACATTGACCAGTATAGTGTGAACTATCAATCTATGCAGTGGGTCATGTGTTCAAAGCACGGTATACGCAAACATACTGTGTAGTTAGCTCGCTCGTGCTAGCAAATAAGCAACATCGCACTATAAACTACCCGTCATTGTAGAATATACGACAGCAGATCAATTGTCCAAAGCAACATAGAGTTTACCTGGTCTTTCATGATCTAACGACTATGATGGACGATTTCGACTATAAATACGAGCGATACCGCAAAGAGAAAATGACCTTTTTAGCTCTGATTCATCACACTCTTCTCCATACTTCAACATGCCACGAATCGTTGTCAAACCCAAGATTGTGTTGTATTATAGATTTAAAACTTTGTAATTCGTTTGTATTCGTGTCAAATCTCAAGCGATAAAATAAAAGTATAGGCAGTAATTTAAGACCGAACCATTATAAAATTCTTGTATGTTTCTTGTTCTATTTCGTTTTTGATATACTCTATCGTTTTTGAACAATTTAAGGGGTACTTTTTGGCCCAATACTTAGTATGACTAAAAGATGAAGTATATGTAATTCATCTTCAATAAAGAAACTAGAGAAATTAATACAATAAAAATTATAATATCATACAACTAACAAATTAGATACATTTACATATCCAGGTCTAATGTTCCAAGAGGATGGAGAAATAGAAAGAGATATGACAAACCAAATTTGCAAAGGTTAGGTAAATTGGAGACAAGTTAGTGCCGTTCTATGTGATGGAAAAATGTCAAAGAAAGTATCAAGAAATAGTATCATACGAAGATTAGATCTGCCATATTGTATGAAGCAGAATGTCGACCTCTCAAAAAGAAGAAGAAAATAAGTTAAGAAAAAATGTAAAATGTTAGGAGGAATGATTGAAATTACATGAAAATGTAATATTAAAAAACAAGAGATTTTGAAAGAGGCACTTGAGAAAATTAGAGAAAGCTAACCTAAATGATATAGACATATAAAGAAGACGAAGAAAATACACCAGCAAATACATAAGACATTATTTATATTGAAGGAAAAAGACAAAAAGAAGGATCTAAATTAACGTAGGAGAAGAATATGCGATCTAAACATGTCATATTTAACTAATAATATAATTCAAGAACATAAAAGGGTATCAAAACTAAGAACTCAAGTAACCAACTCGAATGATTTGGAAACAAGGCAAAGATGATAACTACCGCGTGGAATATATCGCCATAATGAACTCAGAGAGAAGAAAAAATGTAGTAGATGATAAGAATGAACATTTTGTAAGGAATTTATAAACAAAGAAAGGGAATAGGGAATAAGAAGGCCGTAGAAACAGTAAAGTGCACTATCAGTTGTCAACTATGAATTAATAATAAATGAACATAAAGCATGAAAAATGCTAATAAAGAACTACGAATTTAGGAATCCTACAACACATGACACTAATACTGCTTGCACTCAGTATACCTGAGACCTTACTATTTAATTATTTAATGTACGAGCAAAGACCATTTACATGCAGAAATAGCAAGAATCAACTAAGTTTGATTCTAGTCACAGTTTCATTTCGACAAACTGGGCAGACTTGAAGATTCGGTCCGCATTCGTTGCATGTCTGCATTCACAATAATTATTCCATTTAGTATTTGCATTAGAAAATCTTAATAAACGCCTTATTGTCGATAGAAACTATTTAAAAACTTTACCAGGTGTCCACAGTCAAAAGCCATATTCTTCGGATTTGTAAAGCATATTGGACAAACCTGTTACACATCCAACATCGATCAAGAATAATAGGAAAAAGTTTAAAATAGCACCATACATTTGTCCACTAAATATCCGATCTATAGCAAATTGAACATACACACACCCCCCCTCTTTGCATATCCCACATTGATCAAGAATAATAGGAAAAAGTTTAAATAGTGCCACACATTTGTCCACTAAATATCTTATTTGTAGCAAATTGAATACACACATATGCATTTGCATATGCATATACACATATGCGTACGCGTGCACGCACATATACACAAAATTAGATATTTTATCACTATTAGCAGTGGTCATTGGTATAGGATACTCATTTTGCTTGGTGCAGGAAAATAAAATATATATTAATTACGTATCGTCCTCTTTGCGTATGTAGCAGTCAATTTGTGCTTTGTTGATTCGTACTCGATGAACATTACAAGTATTATGTAGTTTGTACAGTGCAGATATCTATGATATTTTAGCTAGTTTCAATCAATTGCAACTGAATTTTTAGAAAAAAAAAGTAGACAAACCATCAGTTAGAAACATAAATTGTTGATATGTAAACTGTAAAAGGGTGTTAACTATAAAATGCAGACTAATAATTGATTAATTAGTGATCAATAATTGATTGGTAGTTGATTAATAATTGATTAATAATCAATTATCAGTTGATTCATTTGAAACAATATAAGCAATTTTGTTGTCCTTAGATTAATAATCAGTTATTAGTATATTTGGAGAGCTTGTCTCAAGTGGAGAGAGGAGATCAAGTAGAAGACAGAACCCTTTTGCCTAGGTGTACAAGTTAAGAAGTACCACAAAACATGTCTCCAAACTACATAAAAGACTTCTGTCTATTCCCCCTCTTTTTTCTAAAAAAAAGCTATCAAATCTGGTAAAAATAATAATAATAAAGGAGTTCATAAAAGGCGATGGCATCCTTGTTCGAAATGTAGGAGGCCATAAAGCATACAAACTCCGAGGGCAACTATCACCTTTAATGGCACCACATATGTAACCACAGCCATAGCGAAACAAAATATTATGAACAATAATGTTGCTCTAGGGTCCCTTCGCCCAAGTAATGATTGCATCCTCTCAGCTTGGGTCACTATGTCCCCTAACACAGTCTGTATTCTTTCTGCTACACTACTCAGTCTATTATACGTGTATGGTCATGTCCATGGCTTTATGTTTGTCAGTGCCATTAGTCTATAAACTTGTATCACAATACCTCATACAACCTCAACTTAGCCCAATTTTAAAATATTTGTCTTATTTTGCACTAAATACAATTATTCAGACTATTTTTGCACTAAAATATTGTCAATGTATTGTTTTTGTATAGTTGGTTCTAATAAATATGGCATATATGCATTAAATATGTAGTTTTTATAATATCATTAGTTGTTTATAATCTGTTTTCGTTGTTTATTCCACTTTGCCGTTGTTTTTGCATTAGAGTCAAGTATTATAAAGAAAACAAATACTCAACGAGTTTGGTTTGGATGATGGTTTTGTGAACCCACTAAACTCAAGTTGATTTTGGGTTTAGATAGTAAATACCTGCCGGACCCAATCCGTTAAAAGTCCCACCTATGAGTACGTGCAATATGTTAATTCTAACCGCGGTTAAGTTAGTGACATAGGGAGTAAAACGTGATTAGGAGGTTCATAAGGGGTTTATTTAAGTTTGCAAATAATAATATTATGACTGTAAAAATAGAGATAAAGACAAATTTGTCAAATCAAATGAAATAGGCTGATTGAGGGTTGCCCCTTAAGTTCCCACTTCGTTAATCACCATGCACATGAGTCGAATGGCATCATATAAATTAATAATATATTGAAACCAACTTTCTAACGGAAATGTAGTGGATTGTGCAATCTTTGACTCACTGAGGATAATCACACTTTAGTTAATTTTTGATGGAAAATGCAGTGCAAACATAAATATATATAAGATGGGTAATATGAATTTCATATTTGTTAAGCCTAAGTCACAATGGAACAGGTTAATAGTGATCCTTGAAAACATTACTAAGTTAAGGCTATTATTGAATCTGTAAAAACTACAAGGATTTAGTTGTTAGGGAATCCTTAAACTTCTATCATGATATTGATGTTAACAACCAAAAGGATTTCAGTTGTAAAATATTTATTTATGTGTTCCTGTATCATGCCTTAGATGTTATGCTATGCAGGTTTACTTTAGAGTTATTTTCAACATCCTATAATATGTTATATATTGTTCAATCAATTGTGGGTGCAGGGGTTAACATATGAATTAAGGTGTTATTCTAATCATTTATATTATAGAATTAATGTATTGCATATACTCATATGTATGATGTTAAGAGAAAAATAACTAGGTAGGCCATCACACAGGTATTGGGTGTAGCACTGAATATTAGTATCCAACAAGAAGTACACGTTTTGACCAATCCTATTTATGTATGCTTACACTGATGTCATTCTACTGATTTGATGTCCACTTTTATTGTTGTGTTTTGTTTATTTCAATGTGGTTTGCACTAACTTTATTGTTTTACTATTTAAAGTTGTTTTATTGATGTCAATTTCTATTTGAATATCTAATTCTTACCTCTGGTCATTTTTTCAACAATTCCTTTTCTTCCTTTAGTACAATTTAACTTATTTGGTATAGGGATGGCAATGGGGCAGGTCTAGGGTCTAAACTCGGTAGACCCGTCCCTGTTTTTATCCATCTGGACCCGCCCCATTGGGTCATCGGACGGGTAGACCCAGACCCGCTCAAAAGAGCTCCGGGTCTAGGGTCGGGTTGGAGCTTGGCCGACCCGTCCCAACCCGACCCGCATCTATTTCAAAATCCAAAGTAAAAAATAAACTACGCAGTTACGCAGTCCATTAATTTTACCTATCGAATTATCGATTCCCAATCCCTTCTCTCTTCACTTCTTCAGTCTTCACTCTTCAGAATTCAGATTCTAAGAAATTAGATCTACCGAAATCCTCTTCTCTCAATCTCGTAACCTAACTCCCTCTTTTCACGCAAATCTCTCTTCTCACTCTCGTATAATTTCTTCTCGCCAGTCGCCACTCGCCAGAGTTCGAAATCCGGAATTCCAGATCTGCAAATATAATTGTAAGTTTGGTTTCTATTTTCTAATTTCTAATTTCTTCTCAGTTCCCACTCTCGTTGTACGACCGCATCTTAGTAGAAAAAGCAAGCGCAACCCTTGAAGAAGTCACCAGTTTCATAAAACTGAAATATTTCAAACAAAAATTACTTTTTTATTTTTTATTTTGTGCAATAATTATATTACTTGCAGCAAATCTAATGCAAACAACAAATTGTTTTCTAATCCAAACTGTTTATAATGCAAACTGTTTTCTAATGCAAACTATTCTTTATTTTTTATTTATTTCATCAAACTAATGCATATCCTTAATCTCATTGTATTACTTGATGCTACTGCCGCAAGAGATTTCTCTCATTACAGAGAAAGCAAAACATTGTTGAACCAATCATAGTGAAAAGAAAGCATCATCTTCTAATAAATATTTTTCATTGTTCATTGTTAAATGTTAATTCGATTATGCATACATATATATACCGTGTGTGTATTGAAAAATTGGTTATTCAAGATTTTGAAATCTATTTATTTTACATGTTTGTAGGAAAATGGAAACAAATAATGAAAGTCCAACTCCACCTAACTTGGAAATTTCTACAACTGATGGTTCTAGTTACATTCAATCATACGCAGTGCTTGAAAACATTACTGATGGAACAAACGAAAAAAATGATATTGAATCCATTGATGGCAGTGAAAATAAAAAAGTTGGAAGGAAATCATCTGAAGCTTGGAAACATTTTTACCGTGTAACAGTCAATGGTGAAAAGAAAGCAAGGTGCAAGTATTGCAAAAAGGTGTATGTGGCTAGGTCTAGTGATGGGACAACACACCTTTTGAAGCATAATAGCAAATGCCATGGAAAACCACTGGTAGATATGCGTCAATATGCATTGAAGAATGCTAGAAGCTCTGATGGAAAGGTACATATTTCTAATTATGTGTTCGATCAAGAGAAAGCAGGATCTGATCTTGCTCGGATGATTATAATGCATGAGTACCCACTTTCGATTGTTGACCATACTGGATTTATTGACTTTTGTCAAAGTCTTCAGCCTGCATTTACACTTGTATCGAGAAACACGATAAAAGGTGATATCATGAAGATTTTTGATGTTGAGAAGGCCTTTTTAATGAAAATATTGGATAAAAATAGAAGTATGATAGCTATCACAAGTGATATATGGACAGCTAGCAATCAAAAGAAGGGTTATATGGTAGTTACCGCTCATTTTATTGATGATTCATGGGCCTTACAAAGTCGAATCATGAGGTATATAAGAAAATTAATTTTTCATTATCACTTAATATTTATTTTCTATGTACTTACCATTAGGTATTGCACAATATGCTATAATGTTTTCTTGTATTCATAGGTTCACATATGTACCATGCCCTCATACAAGTGATGTGTTAGCAGATTGTTTACTTACTTGTTTCTTGGACTGGAACATTGGTAGAAAATTATCTACCATCACTCTTGATAATTGCTCAACTAATGACAAGGTAATGGATATTTTAAAGGATAGACTTAGGAAAAGTTCCCTTATGTTGAATGGTGATATGGTGCATATGAGATGTTGTGCTCATATCTTGAATTTGATTGTCCAAGATGGGTTAAGTGTCATAACTGAGCAAATAACAAAAATTCGTGATAGTGTGTCTTTTTGGACTGCCACACCTAAAAGGCTAGAAAGATTTGAGATAGCCGCTAAACAATTAGAAATTTCTTGCTCTAAAAGGTTGTCGCTTGATTGTAAAACTAGATGGAACTCAACTTATGTCATGCTTGTTGTTGCTTTAGCTTATAAAGATGTTTTTCCACGTCTACAACAACGTGAAACACTTTATAAATGTTTGCCTAGTGACAGAGATTGGGATTTGGCTAAAGAAATTTGTGACAGGTTAAAGATTTTTTATAATGTGACCAAATTATTTTCAGGAACTCAATATCTCACTGCCAACCTTTATTTCCCTCAAATATGTGAAATTAGATTGGCTTTGTCCACATGGTTAATTTCTGATATTTTAGCTATTAGAGAAATGGCAAGTAATATGGTTACTAAATTTGAGAAATATTGGAGCACGATTCATGGTATCATGAGTATTGCAGCTGTTTTTGATCCTAGATATAAATTTGAATTGTTGGAGTTTTATTATATTGATATTTTTGGTGAAAATGCGGAAGAAGAAATTGATAAGATTCGAACACTTTTTTATAAGTTGTTGAATGAGTATGAGCACAAAGAAAAAATGGTTTCAAGGCTAGTGAAAACGGTTCATCTTTTTCCTCACAGGCCCAAGCAACACAACTGAGTTCCATAAAGGATGGCTTTACGAGTCTTCAAAGGTTTGATGAATATTTAAATAGAAAAGTATCCAAAACAAACACTAAATCAGAGTTGGATCGATATTTGGAGGAGCCTATGTTGCCAATAAGTGATGGTTTTGACATTCTAGCTTGGTGGAAAACTACCAGTATTAGATATCCTATAATGCAAATGATTGCCAAAGATATTTATGCGATACCAATTTCGACTGTAGCATCTGAATCTGCTTTTAGTACCGGTGGTCGACTTATTAGTCCTCATAGAAGTAGATTACATTCCACGACATTGGAAGCATTGATGTGTTGTCAAAGTTGGTTAACGATCGGTTCTTCCAAATGTGGACTTATTTCAACCATGGATAATGATTCACACAGTGACAGTGTATGCATCTGCATCTTCCTTACATTTACTTTACATGAATAAAGAAATTTTGAGTATGATTTGATTTTTCTTCTTATAGGATGGTCAAGGAGTTGGTTCATCATGAAGTATTGGTTTGATTCTTGTGTACCTGCTCTCAAAAGTCAAAAGGTATGTAATTTAATTTCAAGATTTATATCATGATGTGTTGGTTTGATTCTTTGTCTGGAGTTCTTGGTAATAAGCACACATTATTTTGGAGTTCTTGGTCTGGAAATAGTTTTTATCATCTCATGTAAAGTGGTTCTTGCCGAATCATTTTTCATATTATTTGTATCTACCCATATGCCAATATTGCTAACATCATCTTGATCATTTTTGTCTAAATTTTGAGCTTGGCATGATGCACTCATGGGATCTTACATTTGCATTTGCATATGAGCATTATCTCAAAGTGTGTCTCCCACATTTGTAAGAAAGAAACGCCAGTTACAGATATATTCAAGGATATATGTCAAAAAGGTGTTAGTACATTGTTCAATAGCCTCAAGTCATAAATGAAAAAAAAATTCTTAAAAACTCAATTTTTTCTTACTAACTTGACAAACGAGACTTTGGAATGGATCAAGTCACATTTAAGCACAATGGGCAGTATATTTGTGCAGATCTTTAGATCTAATGATGTAGTAGCTATAAAACATAATTGATTCTATTCAATTGTTTTTTCATGATATTGCTTTAGGATTTCCCACTGTTCCAGTTTCCAGTATCATTCAAATATGTCCATCACATGTAAGAATCAATATCAAACCTTTTCTCATCCACTTTGCTTAGTTTACATTCCTACATATAATTGTCACCTCTATAAGTGGCTTAAATTCCTTTTTCTACAATTTTCTATTTTTAAAATAAAAGGATAAAATCTTATAAAAATTCGGTTGAAGTAGGAAAGTAGCCATCTACAATGTAGCTTTTAGAATTTTCATGATTTGATTCCGAGACCTTAAATTTTCAACATTTGAAAGGAATGTAGCATCCCTTTTAATGTGGTTCATGTTGCTATCTTTTTGCAAATACAATGTGTATGTTATAGTGTGTCATGAAAGAACATGCTGATTTAACAAAGACATAAATTGCTTTCGGTTATGCACTTTGGATCTCCTGCAATAGAAATTAAGTTTTCTTAGAAACACTTTTTTGTCCTAAGAGTGCTCTTATTTTCATTGTAGTGAATCCAAAATGGTAATCATGGTTACTCATGATATCCAAAATCAATACCTAAATAAGACATTGAGACAGTTCACAGAGTAATGTGGTTGTGTAGTGTTTTGCAGTTCTAAATTTTTTAGCCAATGTGCACGGCTGTTTTATAGTGTATGTATGGTGTAAATTTTTCGCAGTTCTAAATTTCTTTGTAATGTCTTCAATTCTTCATGTGTTTGCAGGTATTTGAGTTTTGCTTTGGTGCTTTCTGTTGTTGGCTGTTGCTAACTGCTGTGTTGCAGCTGTTGCTCTTGCTGTGACAAGATTTTGTTGTCGTAGTGTTATTATGATATATGTACTTATGTGCCTATGGTTTATATTAGCTTTCTAATTTCTAATTTGTTGCTACTGTACGAATTTTCCACTGATGTTGTTCTTGTGATATATGTACTTATGCTACTGTACCAATTTCTAGTTTGTTTGTAAAATGATAACAATATGCAGTGTTTTTATTATTTGTTATAATTGTAGATTATTTTAATTTTGTTTTGTATATATGATTTCTCGTGTTCAATATGTATTTATTAAGTGCATTGATGTTTGGATTTTCATGGACATAAATTTGTATATGCAGAAACAAAGCAAATCCATGCTGTAGGAACCGGGTCTGGGTTGGGGCGGGTCTACCCGTGACCCGTACGGGTGTAACATCTCGCCTTTTCGCACACTTTAAACCGACACACGTGCCAATTCAAAGCATACGCAAGGGCGGATTGTTATGGGGTAAATAAGAAAAAAACAGAGAAGAAATAAAACAAAATAGAATCTCACAGCGGAAGGATAAAATATAATAATCAATATACAGTTCATGATAACTGTTTACAAAATATTTATTTTACTCATACAATGAATATCAGAGTTACACATACCAATACAATCCATGCAGCGGAAATTTAGAGTGTGGTGCAATACTATAAAAAATATAATACGGATTCTTCGTCTTCGTCCTCCAAAGCTAAAATCTTCGATCCTGAAACGCTCGGACTGACCCGAGCGAATTTGAAAAGACAAAAACACTCGAGTCAGACTAAAAGATCTTATGTGAGTTAAATTAACAGAAATAAATATGAGTACAGTAACTCAAGAGATGTTCGGGATTTACATCTCCTAAGGATCCTTTAAACTATTTACTATGTAGTATATTGCGCTATTATAATAGTGTCTATTTATAAAACAAACTTACTTTTTAATAGCGTTAAGGGGTTACCCATATAGCCCTTAACACAAATAATGCCAATAGTCTATACAGTACCGTAATACCTCCTGATCGGGAAGCTACCAGAGGATACTCCATAGACACGACACAAATAGAAACTCGTAGTAAAGGCTCGGTATGGTAGGTGACAGGGCACAACTAAACAATGCCAGGGTAGATATACCAATTGCTATCCAGGCTGGTGGAAACGCGTAGCCGCAGTTACCGCCCACCTCGGACTAACTCCCCAAAATCAAAATATAGAAGTGGCCACTGAATCAATCCAAAATCAAAGTATAATATCGAAGAGGAGGGTCCGATCAGAGAAATGACCTCATTGGCCTGAGAATCGCTCCTGTTTTAGCCACCTTATGCCAACTCACGGGAGTCGGGTCCACGTATTTACCTTACAGGAAACGTCGCCACCACCTACTTCATTCTGGAATCTCCACCGCGTACACGGTTAGTCAAAGTGGTCTTCGGTATCGACAGAGAGTATGTCCATATCCGATCCCGGTCTCTTTGCCAACCCATCGTTATTATAAAACCGCGGTCATTTAAAAATAGGTTATACTTTAAAAATCAAAATAAACATTCCATTTCATAACCATGAATACGATATCATTTCAAAACCCAAAACCATATTTTATCACTTATCCCAAATATAATTCTTTCCAAAATCATAATGCTTTAACTTCATAACGTCTTAAAATCAAATATTTCAAAGCATAATATTTTTAAAATCATAATTTAAAACCATAACTTCTAAAAACTTGAATGGTTTGGACATTCAACGGTGTATGAATTAAATGGTTTAACTTAAATGTTACTTTGTAAAGAAAATGGTTCTCATGGCTTTACAAATACATTTCTTTATTAAAGTCTAAACCAAAATTTATATTATCTCTCTCAAGTTCCAAAACCACTTCAATTTATTTATATATACGTATATCCATTTTGAGTATCAATATTTCAAACTAAAGTCGGATTTTATGCTTTCAACAAATCAATTGTTCTATTAATTAGTCTTGAATATTCATATAAAATCCATAAATAATAAGACTTCAATTTCTAGTAATAAAATATATATATTTTTCCCAATTCAAATTATACTAGAATATTCATTTCAATTTATTTTGGGAAAAATCCAATTATAAATATCATATCTTAAAATTTCCAAACTTAACATTTAAACATATGATATAAATTATTAAACTCCATTTTCTTAATTTTCTTCCATTTTTAATAAAGATTTTTATACACCTTTTAATTTCAAAATTTTCAACTTCATATGTATATATATATGGATGAAAAAATATTTATACAATATAAAATTTAAGATTTTTATAAACCGTATTCCATCCAAACCATAGAAATCACATTTAAATAGTTATATATATATACCGCGGTGTCTGTATATAATTTTCTATCCTATGGTCAAGTGATACGGATATTTATCATTTCAATCCGCAATTTAAAAGATATAAAATTTTGCGGTTATATATCATTTCAAACCACAATCCCGAATGAAATGAAATATGCATGATAATTTGCAATTTAATGATATACAATAAACATCCATTCATCAACATCATCCATCATTCAAATCGCAATCATCAATCAATATCAACCAATAACAATATTATTTTTGGTACTACATAACAGGTAATACTGGCAATTTTATTCAAATTAAATTTAACAGCTATTAATCTACAGTCTATATTCAGTAATAAATTATATAACTGTTAACTAGCAGTTCATATATAAACAAATAAATTTTAACTGTAAATTCATACGCAATAAATTAATTAAATTAACAGTTAAATTAATTAAATGCAATTCAACAGATATGAATAAAATAAACATGCCAAATACTCATAAATAAATTTCTATTCATTTCTAAAATTAATTTAACAAACATATAAGCTTCTAGTAGTTGTGAGTGGGTTAAAACACTCACCTTTTGAATTTAAATTGAATTCAAATTCAATTTAAATCCAAAAATTTGACAGCCTCCAAATTCATCCAAACTCATGCCAAAACGTCAGAAATTCCGATACGATCCCAGCAAAACAAACCGCGCGTGAATCCGAGCTCGTATGCAAAAGTTATGAAAATTTGAAAAATGGAAAATTCTGGTCCTGGGTCGACTTCGGGTTCGACTTCGGTGCGCCGCCTCAATTCCCCGGTGCTTGCTTGGAGTTTTCGCCAAAACGACCCGGATCGACCAGAGTCATTTTCTTCCTGACCCGAAGTTGCTCTAGGTTTTCTCCCCTGAAACCCGAAGCGCAACCAGAAGCTGCTGCAGATCCGAATTTTTTTTTTTTTTTTTTAAATTTGAAATTTTTTTTTTTAACCGACTGGATCTAGGGTTAGCCCCCATTGAAGAAGAAGAGAAGCTTGAAGAAGATGAACTTACAGCAAATAGACAATAGAATGAAGCTAGGGTTTATAACTGTATATTTATAGGTAGGGTTGGGTTAGAGTAGATAGACTAGATAGATGAACGTACGAAACAAACTAAGGCCCAAAAAGCCCGTTCTGACCCCGGAACGAAATTTGTCAAACCCATATATCCAGATAGGTATTTTAAAATATTCTGAACGCGATGGAAAAAGTTTCACGTCCAAATTTGATCGTATGAAGAAGTTATGCTGAAAACAAGATTTCCAAATTGATTTCAAATTGATTTTAATAAAATTGATTTTCAAGGCGTTTCGCGTCCGTACGATCAAACGACAGGTCCGATCGATACGAAACTTGAAACCCTATAATAATTCACCGATACGGATCCGATGAAACTGGTTTCATCGAAATCCGAGTCCGTGACCAAAATGGCTATTTTCAATATTCATTAAATAAATTAAATAAATTATAAAAATCCAATTTTTACATCTAAATTCAAAA
Source organism: Allium cepa (assembly GCA_030765085.1). Lineage (NCBI taxonomy): Eukaryota > Viridiplantae > Streptophyta > Magnoliopsida > Asparagales > Amaryllidaceae > Allium > Allium cepa. The sequence continues at coordinate 745,578,706 of CM060931.1, read as the reverse complement.
ATTGACCAAATTTCTCCCTTTAAATTTTCTTAATTATTTACTCCAATTCTAAACAATTCAAGTGTCAATACATAGTTGTTCTATTCATCAATTTAGATGTTAATCCTTACTTAAAGGTTAAATTCCAAATTTTAATAAATTCAACATTATACGTTTGATTAAATTTATTAAATTCACTTTCTTTCTATTATTCAAAGTTATTGATGTCAATTTAATGAAACTAACATTGGCTCAATATCTATACATTAAAAATCTCAATTCTAAACTTAGATCTCAACTTATGATATAGTTAAATAATAAATTCCATCTAAATCTATATCTTCCTACTATCTAAATATTTAGAAAAATTACTTACCACTTTTTATTGTAAATTTCTAAACTAGTAGATTTGTGTCATTTCTAGCCCTCTGGATATTTTAAATTAACTAAAAGCAAATTTACATATAATTTCCATCGTCAATTATTTTAGTGAATAAATCTTCAAAGGTTACTGCAATTAATCCCATAAATTGCAATAAATTCAATTAAATTTGACTCTATTTGATTACAACTCACAAATAAATCAATTATTACTCCCTACATAGTTAACGTTTCTTTTATATTCCAATACATTAATATTTACCCAATTTCCATCTTTTATTTGCATAAATTACTGTATTTCAATCTTATTGGAAATTTTGTTAACTTAACACTTGAATAAAACTTAACCTCAATTAATTCATTCCACTTCGGTTTCATTCTTAAGATTACACTAATTATTATATTATAAAAATGAAATTTTCCCTTGGTTACATCTTATTTATCCACTTACAAAAATTCCACACTAACTGAAATAATTTAGTGCATAAATTGAAATTGATTAAAATAAACTTAACAAACAAATAGAATAAATACGTACAATAATTATTGTCATAAATCTTTTTTATAAGTCTACACATAATTATTACCTTACAATACGTTTTACGTTACTATAAAATTTATACACTCTTCCGTTACCATATTAATAATTACTAAAGTAACGTTCATTCTTAATAACAACGTTATACTATTCAACATATAAAAGGACTCCATTCCCCAAATACATTCATTTATATTTATTCCCTTAAAGTTCTCCTTTATTGACTAGACACATTAATTTAGATTCATTTACATCGAATGCCCTTCTTAGCTATATACTCAATACATGTTAAATCTACATAATTTTTACCCTTTTATTCAAATTCACTTATACCATCAATAACAAAATGTTGCCCTAAATTTAGATTCAATTATATACATTAGATAAATGGGTAAACTTTTGTAATTATCCCATATATGAAAATATTTTTATGCATACATTTCCACTTACTTACTATGCATTCATTTATTAAATTACTAATTTCCTTAGTCAACTTATCCCCTATTTACTACCAAATTTCAAATTTAGTTATAACTTATCAATACATAAATTTCCTAGGCAAAACAATTTATTACCAATTTAAGTACATTTATTATAGACAACATTCAATAAAATTACTTATCAACACTTATTGCATTGATTTATTCCACGGTCCCTCTTATTTAGTCACTATTTATTATTACAACCAAATGTACAATCTCCACTATTTATTTTATATTAAATGAATTCCATTTTAGTAAATATTTTTATTAATATTCACTGATTCAACATTTATATTGGTTTCTTATATTTAACTTATAACACGGGGTGCAAATTTACATCATTCAATTCTATTTCCATGTAACTATTAAATTGTTAACATTCAATTACAATATCTAATTCCTACATTTATTCAAATAAAATCTTAAGACTTTTATTTTATTCTAAATTAGGTTAGAAATCGTATTAAATTAATTCATTAAATATCATCAAATTTAACGGGTCGTTACACTCTCCCCCACTCAAAACTTTTCGTCCCCGAAAAGGAAAAAGAAGGGAGAAAGAAAAAAGTTAATAAACAGTACATCTTATTTCAAATATTAACTTATAAACAATATTTTACTAAATTAATTTTCTTAAATGAAATATACCCGTTTATAATCATTACAACCTTTTTATACTTAAATCATTGAAGTTTGGAAAATATTCAACAAAATTCTAAGTCCAAAATTTACGAAAATTTTTGGCAGAGTCTCCTTTGTACGGTGAGGCTCGGGAGAAAATATAATATCAAAATATACAAATATATTACATATATTATCAAAATATTATATCCCAACACGGGAAAAAAATAGCGCTTTAAACGTAATCCGAAAACGTACCTATTTGTCGGGCAATATACGCTTATTATTTTGGAACCAAAAGCAGTAGCAGTTGCTTCCATCACCTGTATTCACTTATATAATCTAAAAGGTTAAATATTTATTTTAAAGTGAACTATTCAAGTGGATTCAATCATTAATCAACCAAACAATTCAACAACCATCAACCTTACAAACAACATACATACACAAACAAAGCAACCATTTAATCCATCAAACAAATAGTTGTTTGGGTTCTAACTTGAAATTTGTATGAAATGAAATTAACTATCAAGTGCATCCTTTACTCAACAGTCTTAGATGGAACAAAGATAGATACTTATTCATTTAACCACTTCAAATTTCTTACCCAACAACATAAATCAAACAACACAATTTAAACCAACACCCAAATTTATTTATTATACATTTATCTCATACTTCAATGGTTTGATTTTCTTTCTTTCATTTATGGAGTGATTTCTTTATTTCTTACAAATTTTCATTTTCCATTTATCACAAAATTCATTATATTTGTATTCCAATTTATTTACTAAAGTTTCTATCATCTATTTATACTACTTACCTTTACTTATAGTAAAATTTCCAATTTAACTTAAGTCTATACAATTAATTCTCATTAATAATAGCAAATTAATAGAATACCTTTATTACCTTACTCTTCACTTGTAAGATTTCCCCTTACATTTTCCTACTAACATTGCAACTTTTTATTATATGGTAAGTTATGTATGTTTTAAGAATGTAAGTGAAAATTTACAAGTTTCTTCTCCATTCCTTTAATTAATATATATTTGTTTTATAAATTACAATTTCAACTTACCTTTAATCTCATTCATTTATTTTATGTTGAAGTTTCCATTATATTTAATTACAGTAACCCTCTACTTACACTTAATTTATTAACCTTATAACTTGCATTCCTATAAGTGAAAGATTTTACTCATTCATTAACTATGGATTGCAGTCATTTATATTTTTCCTACTTTCCATTATATTAGAATAGGGGAAATTAAGGCGTACTTAAGTTAATAACCCTACAATCAAACTTTATAAATTAAGGAATTTCATTTTTACTTTCTTACGGTTAAAATCACCTATTAATAATAAAACCTTTAATTTTAGTAAAATTCCAATCATCACTTAAGTTAATACCATTAAATTCTTATTTATAACAGTAATTTATTGAATACTTCATTATTTCCAAAAATTCTACTTGCATAATATTCTATTCCACTCTTAATTTACATTTCAACTTTTTATACTTGGTAAGTTATTTATGTTAAAGAAAAAGCAAAAGAACTTATACAAGTTTAATCTCAATTCTTTTAATTCATTGATTTTCCAATAAATCTTTACCATTATTTATAATTTAAATTTTTTAACTTCCTTTATACTTAGCATTAATTCTCTTACTTATTAGAGGTTTTCAATCCATTTATTACTTACTTTTTTTTATTCCACTAAAATTTAACAATTAATTAATGGAAAATTTTAGAATTAAATTCCGGGTCAGATTTCAATTTATTTTGAAATAATAGATAATTAGTTTCCTACAACTTTATATCTCAATTATATTTAAAACAAACAAATTCAGATATTTCCAACATAAATCTGCATTAGAATTTACTACAGTGGCCTTTCCCTTCGAAACTCGAAAATGAAAGTCGATGATGCGGCCGTCATCACCGAAATTATTTTTCAGCGACAGAGAGGAAAGTACAAACTTATTTTCTTCAAAATCCTCTTTAAACCAATTCTTTCGAATTATACTAAATATTTATATAAGAAAATATTTATAAACCAAATCATTATATTTCATAAATCCTTTGAAAGAAGATTTCAAAAATCCCGGACTTAAGTTCTAAAATCTCCAATTTGATTTATTAAAATTCAACTTAGCTTTAATTCATTACAAATATTTTTATTACCTAACACCCAACTATAGCAACCAAAATATATCTTTATAAAAATATTTTTATATATAGAAAATATAATAGGCAAAATTATTTCATTCACCTATATTAAAAACAAATATTATGTCGGTCTGTCCTATTAAGTGTTTAGAAATCCCTATTGATGACATAGCGTCCCATGCATCAACCAGAATTTATAAATACAAAGTGGAACAGATTAACACAATATCAAATTTTTTTTATAAAACTAACAAATACGCTCTCTCATATATATACTCTCAGCGACTCCCATAGGGTATTATTACCCTATTAACAAAGAGTCAAACCCCACAAAGCTAAAGTTTATCGCTAAACCAAAGCTCTGATACCAACTATAACATCCCGCCTTTTCGCACACTTTAAACCGACACACGTGCCAATTCAAAGCATACGCAAGGGCGGATTGTTATGGGGTAAATAAGAAAAAACAGAGAAGAAATAAAACAAAATAGAATCTCACAGGGGAAGGATAAAATATAATAATCAATATACAGTTCATGATAACTGTTTACAAAATATTTATTTTACTTATACAATGAATATCAGAGTTACACATACCAATACAATCCATGCAGCGGAAATTTAGAGTGTGGTGCAATACTATAAATAATATAATACGGATTCTTCGTCTTCGTCCTCCAAAGCTAAAATCTTCGATCCTGAAACGCTCAGACTGACCTGAGCGAATTTGAAAAGACAAAAACACTCGAGTCAGACTAAAAGATCTTATGTGAGTTAAATTAACAGAAATAAATATGAGTACAGTAACTCAAGAGATGTTCGGGATTTACATCTCCTAAGGATCCTTTAAACTATTTACTATGTAGTATATTGCGCTATTATAATAGTGTCTATTTATAAAACAAACTTACTTTTTAATAGCGTTAAGGGGTTACCCATATAGCCCTTAACACAAATAATGCCAATAGTCTATACAGTACCGTAATACCTCCTGATCGGGAAGCTACCAGAGGATACTCCATAGACACGACACAAATAGAAACTCGTAGTAAAGGCTCGGTATGGTAGGTGACAGGGCACAACTAGACAATGCCAGGGTAGATATACCAATTGCTATCCAGGCTGGTGGAAACGCGTAGCCGCAGTTACCGCCCACCTCGGACTAACTCCCCAAAATCAAAATATAGAAGTGGCCACTGAATCAATCCAAAATCAAAGTATAATATAGAAGAGGAGGGTCCGATCAGAGGAATGACCTCATTGGCCTGAGAATCGCTCCTGTTTTAGCCACCTTATGCCAACTCACGGGAGTCGGGTCCACGTATTTACCTTACAGGAAACGTCGCCACCACCTACTTCATTCTGGAATCTCCACCGCGTACACGGTTAGTCAAAGTGGTTTTCGGTATCGACAGAGAGTATGTCCATATCTGATCCCGGTCTCTTTGCCAATCCATCGTTATTATAACACCGCGGTCATTTAAAAATAGGTTATACTTTAAAAATCAGAATAAACATTCCATTTCATAACCATGAATACGATATCATTTCAAAACCCAAAACCATATTTTATCACTTATCCCAAATATAATTCTTTCCAAAATCATAATGCTTTAACTTCATAACGTTTGAAAATCAAATATTTCAAAGCATAATATTTTGAAAATCATAATTTAAAACCATAACTTCTAAAAACTTGAATGGTTTGGACATTCAACGGTGTATGAATTAAATGGTTTAACTTAAATGTTACTTTGTAAAGAAAATAGTTCTCATGGCTTTACAAATACATTTCTTTATTAAAGTCTAAACCAAAATTTATATTATCTCTCTCAAGTTCCAAAACCGCTTCAATTTATTTATATATACGTATATCCATTTTGAGTATCAATATTTCAAACTAAAGTCGGATTTTATGCTTTCAACAAATCAATTGTTCTATTAATTAGTCTTGAATATTCATATAAAATCCATAAATAATAAGACTTCAATTTCTAGTAATAAAATATATATATTTTTCCCAATTCAAATTATACTAGAATATTCATTTCAATTTATTTTGGGAAAAATCCAATTATAAATATCATATCTTAAAATTTCCAAACTTAACATTTAAACATATGATATAAATTATTAAACTCCATTTTCTTCCATTTTTAATAAAGATTTTTATACACCTTTTAATTTCAAAATTTTCAACTTCATATGTATATATATATGGAAGAAAAAATATTTATACAATATAAAATTTAAGATTTTTATAAACCGTATTCCATCCAAACCATAGAAATCACATTTAAATAGTTATATATATATATATATACCACGGTGCCTGTATATAATTTTCTATCCTATGGTCAAGTGATACGGATATTTATCATTTCAATCCGCAATTTAAAAGATATAAAATTTTGCGGTTATATATCATTTCAAACCACAATCCCGAATGAAATGAAATATGCATGATAATTTGCAATTTAATGATATACAATAAACATCCATTCATCAACATCATCCATCATTCAAATCGCAATCATCAATCAATATCAACCAATAACAATATTATTTTTGGTACTACATAACAGGTAATACTGGCAATTTTATTCAAATTAAATTTAACAGCTATTAATCTACAGTCTATATTCAGTAATAAATTATATAACTGTTAACTAGCAGTTCATATACAAACAAATAAATTTTAACTGTAAATTCATACGCAATAAATTAATTAAATTAACAGTTAAATTAATTAAATGCAATTCAACAGATATGAATAAAATAAACATGCCAAATACTCATAAATAAATTTCTATTCATTTCTAAAATTAATTTAACAAACATATAAGCTTCTAGTAGTTGTGAGTGGGTTAAAACACTCACCTTTTGAATTTAAATTGAATTCAAATTCAATTTAAATCCAAAAATTTGACAGCCTCCAAATTCATCCAAACTCATGCCAAAACGTCAGAAATTCCGATACGATCCCAGCAAAACAAACCGCGCGTGAATCCGAGCTCGTATGCAAAAGTTATGAAAATTTGAAAAATGGAAAATTCTGGTCCTGGGTCGACTTCGGGTTCGACTTCGGTGCGCCGCCTCAATTCCCCGGTGCTTGCTTGGAGTTTTCGCCAAAACGACCCGGATCGACCAGAGTCATTTTCTTCCTGACCCGAAGTTGCTCTAGGTTTTCTCCCCTGAAACCCGAAGCGCAACCAGAAGCTGCTGCAGATCCGAATTTTTTTTTTTTTTTTTTTAAATTTGAAATTTTTTTTTTTAACCGACTGGATCTAGGGTTAGCCCCCATTGAAGAAGAAGAGAAGCTTGAAGAAGATGAACTTACAGCAAATAGACAATAGAATGAAGCTAGGGTTTATAACTGTATATTTATAGGTAGGGTTGGGTTAGAGTAGATAGACTAGATAGATGAACGTACGAAACAAACTAAGGCCCAAAAAGCCCGTTCTGACCCCGGAACGAAATTTGTCAAACCCATATATCCAGATAGGTATTTTAAAATATTCTGAACGCGATGGAAAAAGTTTCACGTCCAAATTTGATCGTATGAAGAAGTTATGCTGAAAACAAGATTTCCAAATTGATTTCAAATTGATTTTAATAAAATTGATTTTCAAGGCGTTTCGCGTCCGTACGATCAAACGACAGGTCCGATCGATACGAAACTTGAAACCCTATAATAATTCACCGATACGGATCCGATGAAACTGGTTTCATCGAAATCCGAGTCCGTGACCAAAATGGCTATTTTCAATATTCATTAAATAAATTAAATAAATTATAAAAATCCAATTTTTACATCTAAATTCAAAAATTGACCAAATTTCTCCCTTTAAATTTTCTTAATTATTTACTCCAATTCTAAACAATTCAAGTGTCAATACATAGTTGTTCTATTCATCAATTTAGATGTTAATCCTTACTTAAAGGTTAAATTCCAAATTTTAATAAATTCAACATTATACGTTTGATTAAATTTATTAAATTCACTTTCTTTCTATTATTCAAAGTTATTGATGTCAATTTAATGAAACTAACATTGGCTCAATATCTATACATTAAAAATCTCAATTCTAAACTTAGATCTCAACTTATGAAATAGTTAAATAATAAATTCCATCTAAATCTACATCTTCCTACTATCTAAATATTTAGAAAAATTACTTACCACTTTTTATTGTAAATTTCTAAACTAGTAGATTTGTGTCATTTCTAGCCCTCTGGATATTTTAAATTAACTAAAAGCAAATTTACATATAATTTCCATCGTCAATTATTTTAGTGAATAAATCTTCAAAGGTTACTGCAATTAATCCCATAAATTGCAATAAATTCAATTAAATTTGACTCTATTTGATTACAACTCACAAATAAATCAATTATTACTCCCTACATAGTTAACGTTTCTTTTATATTCCAATACATTAATATTTACCCAATTTCCATCTTTTATTTGCATAAATTACTGTATTTCAATCTTATTGGAAATTTTGTTAACTTAACACTTGAATAAAACTTAAAACCTCAATTAATTCATTCCACTTCGGTTTCATTCTTAAGATTACACTAATTATTATATTATAAAAAATGAAATTTTCCCTTGGTGACATCTTATTTATCCACTTACAAAAATTCCACACTAACTGAAATAATTTAGTGCATAAATTGAAATTGATTAAAATAAACTTAACAAACAAATAGAATAAATACGTACAATAATTATTGTCATAAATCTTTTTTATAAGTCTACACATAATTATTACCTTACAATACGTTTTACGTTACTATAAAATTTATACACTCTTCCGTTACCATATTAATAATTACTAAAGTAACGTTCATTCTTAATAACAACGTTATACTATTCAACATATAAAAGGACTCCATTCCCCAAATACATTCATTTATATTTATTCCCTTAAAGTTCTCCTTTATTGACTAGACACATTAATTTAGATTCATTTACATCGAATGCCCTTCTTAGCTATATACTCAATACATGTTAAATCTACATAATTTTTACCCTTTTATTCAAATTCACTTATACCATCAATAACAAAATGTTGCCCTAAATTTAGATTCAATTATATACATTAGATAAATGGGTAAACTTTTGTAATTATCCCATATATGAAAATATTTTTATGCATACATTTCCACTTACTTACTATGCATTCATTTATTAAATTACTAATTTCCTTAGTCAACTTATCCCCTATTTACTACCAAATTTCAAATTTAGTTATAACTTATCAATACATAAATTTCCTAGGCAAAACAATTTATTACCAATTTAAGTACATTTATTATAGACAACATTCAATAAAATTACTTATCAACACTTATTGCATTGATTTATTCCACGGTCCCTCTTATTTAGTCACTATTTATTATTACTACCAAATGTACAATCTCCACTGTTTATTTTATATTAAATGAATTCCATTTTAGTAAATATTTTTATTAATATTCACTGATTCAACATTTATATTGGTTTCTTATATTTAACTTATAACACGGGGTGCAAATTTACATCATTCAAATCTATTTCCATGTAACTATTAAATTGTTAACATTCAATTACAATATCTAATTCCTACATTTATTCAAATAAAATCTTAAGACTTTTATTTTATTCTAAATTAGGTTAGAAATCGTATTAAATTAATTCATTAAAAATCATCAAATTTAACGGGTCGTTACAACGGGTCACGGCTCGGGGCAAAAAATAGGACCCGTACCGGGTCCGCGGGTCGCGTATGGGGCATGGGTAAAAAAATTCGGGGCGGGTCTAGGGCATGTAAAACCCGTCGTAACCCGCCCCATTGCAATTCCTAATTTGGTACAATTCTTTTGCACTAGTACAATCAAGCTTTAAGTTATATATATTCTTATACCAACCAACAAATGATGTCCCTGACACATAAAACCATAAATTTTATGTGCATTATTTGTTTTGTTTAGTAATAGTATAGACTTTTGATTTTGGACATCCATAAGACCGGTAGCAATGCCATGTTTATTAATTATTAGTAAGAAATGTATCTGGATTGATGCAATCATTTATATACAACCATACAAAGATAACACATTCAGCATAATAAGTGTTGAATCGGATGAGAGATAGAAGCTCTACAAGGAGTTGAAAGCAATGGAAGAGGAGATTTCTACATTGAAGACCAAAGTAAGCGGGTTAGAGACGAGTATGTCGAATGTGATGGAGTTTATGTAGGAGTATAGACGGTAAAAATGTGAGAACGGTAATGGTCCTAGTATTATGCTTTTTGACTTATGGTCAGTGGAAATGACTCCAGTAATTGCTACTAAATTTCGTAACCATTAAGGAGCGCAAAAATTTTGATTTTACAATTCAAAAAACCGTAGCAATACGTCACTAAAATTTATCGACATCATAATAACGAAATATTTGCTTAAGAAATCGACATCACAAAAGTGTTGCTAAAAGTTTAATAACGTCATTGTGACACATGTATTGCATTAAAGAAATGACATCACAATGGTGCTTGCAATGCCATTACGACGATTATATTATGATAAACCACTTGCATAAATATGGCGTCGCTAAATTTTAGTGATGTCACAGCGATGCCAATTTTGTGACAACTTTGCAACGTCAATCTATTTAGTGATACCTATTTTTCTGACGCGTTTTTGGCATCTCTAAATTTAACGACGCCAAAAGCGCGTCATAAAATTTTAAATTTGTAGTGGTGGAATATTAAAACTGCAAATAATTTGTACTACGAATAACTGCAGTGCATTGGCATTAAGTTTTTTGATGTTTGAGCAGCATTTTTTAGTACATTAGATCAACATTCGGTATTTAAAAACTTCTTCAATAAAACAATGGATTTTGAGAAAAAATTAAATATTCTTTTAAAGCCATTTTGAACAATAGTTTCACAAAATTAAAATGAGAACCATGTCTTAAACTGTTTTTATGAGAGAAATGTGAGACTAATTTTATATTAAACAAAACTATGGGGGGAGACATACTTGATCATCCATGGGAGAACTAGAAGGCAGTGAAACTGTACTATAGGGAGCGGTATATTCAAAATACATGGCATGCTTTGTGAAGCATTATATTTAGGATAAGATGGTTCGTTATCCGGAGGATACTAGTCGATGCAACTGAATTAGATCCTAAAGAAGGTGCACCGTAACTTTCAAAAGGCAAAGGAAGAGCTACTCGTTTTGGGGATTTTGACGTTATGCGACCGAATTAGATCCTAAAGATTTTGACATTTTGGGCATCACAAAAGATAAAGGAAGAGCTACCTGTTTGGGAATAATTGGTGCTCTCCAGTCTTGCCATCGAAAGAGTTGATGTTTTGTAAGAAAGCTGGTAGCGGTGCTTAGGATCATTATTATGAAAGTCGTAAATCTCAAGCTCTTTTGATGAAAGCAATGGCTTGTCAATAATAAACTTTGTACGAAGGAAGATGTCAGTGATTCGAGAATACACCCAGTTTTGATGATTGTGTTGTATAAATTTATAGCTTGTATGAGAACAAATTAATAGCTTGTATGATTATCAATCAGGCTCTAAATAGGATTTTTTACCAAAAATAAACTATTATATACAGAAAGTTTGTGTTTTTTCAAATTTGATATTTATGTAAACTTTTCCTCTTTTTTAAAAATAATTACTCCATTAACATACAACGCTCTATTTTTGAAAACGTATATAATTTCACTACCGCAACTATTAGTATTATGAACACTAGATTAGAGACAAAATTAAAGCCTGCCTTTAATATCAATCAACTAGAGGCTAAATAATTAATGGTGTTTAATGATATATATCAATCAATTAGATTAATCGACTTCTGTCTTCCTCAAATTCCAACTTTTTCCTAAAGATGATTCTATGTATAAGTTTTCTAATTTACGCCTCATTTCTGATTTTGTTTCCAGCTGTAAACATGCATCCCAATTAAAATAGAGAGGAATTCAATCACAAAATCATTTACTAAAGTTTTCCATTTTAAAATTAAATTGGATCGCATCCCAATTAAATTGGAACAGGTGGAAGAGAATAATTTGTTCTAGTGTTTTAACATTAATCGGGTCAAAAATATATAAAAATAATAATAATAATTCTAAAAATATACAATTAAAAAACAAACATGATCGATATTTATTACCACTACAAATTTTATGCCATGCCTTTTATGCCAATTACTCTGAAAGTAAATGTCAAAATTTTACCTGAAAATTGTCTAAGGCTTTGGAAGGCATGTTATCAACAAATTCTTGCATTGTGTCCCAAGGACCATCCCAATCTCCAACTAAAATAATAGATAATGAAAATTCACTGCAGAAGTACAAACCAGATATTTTAGGTGATGTATTTTATTTTTGAAAATGTCAAAAGCAATTATCATATTACCTAGCTTTTACTATAGCAACAATCGTCTTCTTGCTTGCGAGCTTAGCTTGCCTTTCTTAATTTCTACACTCCTTGTGACACTGCATCGCCAATGTTTTTGCAAGTAGTTATTTTAATTTACGTTACTGAGATTAAATACAGATTGTGTGTGACGACCCAGAATTTTGGACAATTTAAATTGGGATATTTAATTAATATTAAATATTTAAAAGTTAATCTTTAACTTGAATTCAAATATCAACATTTATTGGGAAATTTAGTTACAAAATTAAATAATTTGATGTTGGGTAAAATGTTGAATCTGGAGTTTTAAGCCTGTTAAAAATAGCCTTCTGCGGCACAGCCTCGGAATTTGATGAAACCAGTTCCATTGGATCCGTAATAGTGTAATATTATCGGATTCCAAATTTCAGAGTGTTTGGAGTTGTGGTGTTTGCGTACGATATATAAACTGTTGAAATTTATTTCGAAAATTTGATAAAATAACTGGTTCAAAAAGCTATCTTCTTCATACGATCGATTTAGGACTTGAGACCTTTTCCATTACGTTCAGAATAGGGGTTTAACGTTATAAACGCCTAGCGGCACGTCTCGATAGGAGGTTGAGATTTTGAGTTGTGAATTCAAGTCAATTTAAATTTAAATTTAAATATAAGGTATATTGTTTGCCTAGTCAAAAGAATTTCCTTCACACCAAAAACTTTACCCTTCTTTTCAGGGACACTATAGCTTACCTTTTGAAATACACCATTCTATATCCATTCAAACGCGCAAACAACGACGTCTCTTCCTTTTCAAATCACACCACCTTTTTCTTTTTTCAAGAAAATAAAGCCGAGCATCTCAGTTCGAAGGAATAAATCCATGGTTGCGTTTCTAGAAGAAAAAAACGGGAGATGGTTGCCTCTGAAGGGAAATCGCGAAAAACATTTCCCAAATCAACTTTGAAAATCAACTACTTCGTTCAATAATCGCTGCTACACTTTGTTCATTCGAGTTCCTTCCACCCTCATTTCTAAATCGATTCCCAAATCTCGAACTCATTCGTAAATCTGAGAGTGAGAGAGCAGCGACCATATTAGCTCGCGTTATGGAACTCATCGCACGAGTGGCGATTACAGCCGGAGACGTTAATTTGAAGGTGGAGTTCATAGCCTCGATTCTATTTCGGCAGGGGAACATGGAGTGTTGGGGTCGGGTTTTGATTGAGCCGTGGGATTCGCAAGGCAGTAGGGCTTTGGTGATTAGGTTTGGAAAGTGGAGCTCATTCACGAGCAAGCTGGGAGTGGCAGACTTCGACGATGGTAAGGGCTTCGGGGAGGCAGCATCTTCGTTTCTCAATTTGATCTGCGTTGGAGGTAATTTACTCTAATAAATTAATGAATACAGACAAATATAATTATATAATGAGATATATATATGAGTGCAGTTTTCAATTTATATGTATATATACAGGAAGCTGAAATCAGAAAAAATTTATTTGCAATAAACATAATTCTACTTTTAATCTGGTAATTATATATACACACATTCGTATTTTAGTTTAAATTAAATTATTTGTTAATTAAATTAAATTTAGCAAATGGAAATTATTTGTTTGATTTATTCGGATATTAACAAAATGAATCTAATGTTTATTCAAGGTCAAATTTTTTTTAGAAACCAAGTCGGAATTGGATTGGATTGCAAACAAAAGCCATCGGTGAATTAATCTCACTCTTCTGGATTGCTATTTAAATTTAAATGGTTAAATGTTAATAATTGGTTGAATGATTGAATTGATGTGATGTGCTATATTATATATAGTAGTATATAGTATATATTGGAGTGACTGATTTCCCGCATTTCATAGCGGGTGAGACCCTATGCGCCGCATAATAGCGGATGATATTATATTTAAAACTCATATACCGCGATATTCCACCTTGAAGTGGAATTGGTATTTTATTGTGCTAACATCTGTGGATGAAGGGAAACAGGTTGGAGGGATCCAACTGGTTTCCTCGAAATATTTAGATTTGTTAAAATATTCTATGATATAATTATTTGCTATCATGTGATGAATTATGTTGATAATTGGAAATGTTGGATACTACGGTTGATTTAAAATATTTTGGTGAACTGAGTTATCAAAAGTGATTTTTGGAATCTAATAAATAAAATTCCAAGTGTGGGAAATGAGATTTTGAATAAATGGGAATAAGAGATTTTATTTTTAAAATCAAGTGATATTATTTCAAGAAATAAAGAATTTATTTTGAAATTCAAGGTTTGAATTTATTTGAAAGGATGAAGAAGAAATTTGAGAAATATGAAATTGGTATTTTCAGTTAAAATATTAATGAAGAAATAAAAGTCTAAAGTTAATGGATTTTGGAATCAATGGGGTAAGTAAAGAAATTTATTTAAAAGTGAAGTAAATTGGAAATCAATTTGGGAATTGATTAAGTTTGTAAAACTGGGACTTTTAAAAGAGAAGCGAGACTCGAAATTAATAAACTGGGTTTAAGTCATATATCAGTGGAAATTTGGAAGGATAAATTCACGGTGGAAATTTATTAAGGGAATTGTTTAAAATTAAGTAGTGATTTATTTTTAAAAGAGTAAAAGAGATGCGTATTTCCCTAGATAGCCAAGTACGTTTTCAAAGCAAATTTTAAATATAAGTTAAAAGTTTTAATGTTTTTTTGTAAAAAAAGCATGTTTTAGAAAATTTATTATTTCTAAATGTTTAAATTTTGATGTAAGTATTTTTTCAAATCTATTATCATAGTAATTATTTAAAGGTGACTTGGTATTTTGTTTTAAAGGAGAAAATCTTGTTTTATATTTTATAAAGTAACCTCATTTTAAATATTCCTAAAGAATATATTTTTAACAACGTATTGAAGTAGTTTTCAATTTAAACGTTAAAGTATATTTTGTAGTATAGTGTTTTTAAATTATTTTATATATCTAAAGCTTTGTACTTGGTACTTTCAGCGGAAATAAATAGTTGGGAATTTATCCCATGAGAAGAGTAGGGTTTGAAAACTATTTTCAAAAAGGGTTGAAAATGAAAATGTATCTTGCGAAGATATTTTGAGGATAATAAATAATTTGGAAGATTATTTATTGTTTGATGGTTGTTTGTGAATGTTAATTGATAGTTAAATAACCGACTATCAATATTGGACAATGCGCTAATCGTTTCGAAGAGATCGGGATCGGGATTAATTTCTCGAAACCGCTTCGGTTCATTTTGTACGTCTTCATGGAAAAACGAGTTCGGAGTCGAAGATGGAGTAGTGAAGTGCAAGGGCTAGTCGCTACTAATCATGAGGATGATTCCAAAATGGATGTAGTAGGAGTAGTACCTTCGGTTTCGTTCGAACACGGGACGGACTTGTATGGATGAATGCTTTCGAAACATCATCAGGTGGACGTTGGGCATTCCAAGTGAAACGTTCTAAAAGGTAACGCTTAGCCTCGAGCCTCATCAACCGGGAATGACTGAAAATCAAGGGATATGCAGCAAGGCTAAGTGGGCAGCACCCATTAGGGTAAGGTCATCGCAGTCTAGATGTCCCTTTTATTCGGCTTAGTGGTGCAGTTGCTGATCCCAACCGTAGGGTGATCTTACTTGGGATTATCCAGTAAGGGTTAGTCCCGGTCTTGTGTTGCAGGGGATTGGAAGTAATCCTCGGTACGATGATCTAGGCCACTTACTGTGACAGGTGGTACACTAGTGCCTAGTCATTAGTTGGAAATCCATCCTTCCTACACGCATTTTACGGTTTTTATTTGTATAACCCACTTTGTGGCTAGTATGCTGCAATTTAATCATGTAATAATTATAGCTATTTGAATAAGTATTTGCATATAGACACTATTATAATATCAAAGGATTTTGAAACTTTAATAATCCAATTGGGTGTGATTTCTCACGCTGGTGTTCCAAACTGACTCGGGCATTATTTAATTATAATGCTCGGGTCAGACCGAGTATTATAGAGTACAGATTCTGGATGGACTGCTGTGGAGCTCAGGAGACGAGCTGGATGGTGAGACGTATCTGACGTATATGATGTATATTCCGCCGTGTATTCAGATTTGGAAGGATGGGATATTATAACCGTCCTGCGTGTGTTGTTGATTGTATTGAACTCTGATGTTGTATTCTGATGATATATGTATGAAACAGGTATATTTTTCTTTTGAGTAAAGGTCTGTTATCATCTATTATATTTTGTTCTACTGCGATGGTAAGATTCTGTGTTATTTGTTTTCTCTTCTTCTATCTCTTTCTTACTTAACCCCAATGGTTCGTATTTCCGTTCTCTTTGAGTTGATATGTTGAAGAATAGTGTCGACTTAAGGGGTACGGAACTGCGGGTCGTTTCACTATGCCAAAGGAAAAGAGATGCATACTTGCCCAAGATCTATTATTACAAAACATGATATTGCCCTTCACTTTGTTAAAAAATTGTCATTGGCTTTCAAACTCTTTAGTTTGGATGAGCTTATAAGACCAAAATAAAAACTTATTTACTGATACTCACATAGTTCTTTAAGTAAAAGGTAGGCTAGCCAAATTCAATTTTGATTTACATAAGGTGCAAAGCTAAAAGATCAGTTTTAAGTAAATTAGCTTAAGAGAACATCGCGTTTAGATTGAACCATTTCCATACGGCATATTCAATAATATTGTAGCAGTTATGATGGTATTGCTAAAAGTGTATTCCAGACTAAGAGATATGAATTCGCAGAAAAATGTCACTTGAAAAAACAAAAAAATCGACAAATTGCGTAATTGGAGAACATTATAAAGCAAAAACAAACCACTGGTGTTATAAAACTGAACTACAGGACTCAGAAACGTTGTTTATTCTCAGCAACATTCATCTAATGGCTCTTCCATCCAAACTCTGAAAAAGTAGACAATTTAGTGATTATTGTACAAAAGGAAAGGACTAATTTAATGTTCTATAGTGAAAAAACTTAAACATGTACGGCATTGCAAATACGTACTCATTTCTAAAGCAACAAAATGTGAATTGTACGGAACAGTTCATTCATACTTGAAAATATTCAAAGGCTAGGACAACTTATTTTTTGTACAAGATCAATAACCATCAACGTAAGATTATATTCCCAATAGTAGAGTCTGAGTCGGACGAAAAAAATTAATTTTTCAGACTGATCCACACTCGCTCATCCTTAACAATTCAACATAGTATTCTTTCTTTACTTGGCATTTTAAATGATGGATAAGAATATGTGACCACAATTGCAATTCATGTAATGAACAATTACTTGTGATCATAGATATCTTATCCAGCATTATTAATGCTAAATAAGAAAGAAACCGCAGGACTGCAAAGCAAACATCGTGGTTATTTTGATTGGTCCAAATGGACTCAGTTGGATATGCTCTAAGATAACTTAAGGATGGATCACTGACTAATCCATCCTCTGTTGGGTATGCTCTAAGATAACTTAAGGAAGAATAACTTTGTATGATAAAATATCATTGAATAATTACACCTCGTGTCATCAACCGCACCTCGTTCATTAGACATAATAGTCTCACAATGTAGACCCATTGTCACGATCCAAATTCCAGCGTTCGAAAATCGACATCCGTACTTCGCTATACTTAAATGTCGCATATCCCAACGTTGAAATTCAAGTCGTGCCGGAGCTTATAACAAAATTAAGTATAACAACACAGAGGAAGAAAAGAATGAATATCATTGATATACAACATTCGATACAACAATGATACAATATGAATAAATATCAGAGATACAACATAACAATGCTACAGCGGAATAACAAATGAACTAGCAGCGGAACCTAAAACTTCAAACAACAATAGCAACTCTAACTCCAAAGCACCAATGCAGAAATAGCTCGAACCACCATCAATCCCCAAAATAAGCAAGTCTCGTCCAGTGAATCCAAAGACTCCAATATCCAAGATCTCCAAAGAATTACAAAGAGAAAACTGAAAACTACCGAAATGATATCTATATCTACTATCTGAAAACCCAACTCTAGACTGCTTGTGTGGAAAATAGTGGGCACCCAGAGTTTAGGAAAGGAACAATAAACTTCAGGTCAGTCATGGGACTGGTATGAGCAAACAAAAGAATTTAAATTTGAAATCCGCAATGCTTTTTCTCTGAAAATGAAACTACCATAAGGCCTCCAGCCACACACACAATGCAAACGCAGAATTGGAGGAGATTTATCCTTATGATAGTCAAATATGCTTGATACGAGAAAATTTCTTTTATATTATTATTTTAAGTGCACGGTGTGGATTATCATTTCGAAAGTATAATATAAATCCTAGCCAGCATAAACATTCCGAACTATGCCTACTATAGCTACCATCTAAACAGTGGTGACCATCACAAGTAGATGGCAGGTTCTACAACTAAAACCGTACAAGGCGCGTATTGATGATTGGATTTCCAACAAATGGTCAGGCCAAGGAACTTCCCATTGCCACATGGGTACGCCTCTGGAGGGACGCCCCGAGAACCTAACCGGATCTCCGCCAACAAAGGCCCGGGTTACCTCTGTAACTAGGTAACTACTGACACGAGTATGCCATCCCCCGGTCGTAACCAACCTTTATCCCGGGATTCACCAACAACCACAAAGTAATAAATTTGCAGCAACCACTTAGGTTAAGTATCTGGGCTCCATACCATGATACCACCTCTATCCAGAAGGAAATGAAATACCCACAGGGGGCGCTACCCCCAAATAACCTTGCCGCATTCTTCCTGTTTCGACCATTCCGGGTTGTGAGGTTCCACGAAGTCTCATCCACAAAGCTACTCTTTTCACAAAAGCCATGCTTTGATCAACAAATGATCAACAGCACTTCGTATGCCACATTACCAAATTGGGAATGTGTCACTATTAACCATCAACTACATAACCTCTGAGCTCGTACGTCTCAGAGAAGGGCGTTAAGCTTAGAGAATAAATCTCTGCCACCAAACAGAAATGTATCTGACAGAAACCGGTTTTACATCTCAAAGTGTAATGTCAAACACACATCCATACAAGTATGTTACGGGTTCGAACAGAACCGGAGGCACTTCCGAAGAAGCCCTTGCAAACCCGAATAATCCCTAATCACATCCAGACTCCCCATCACAAAGGGTGATCAAATCTCTATACCGGGGACCAGTCTGTGTAGAGACATTAGACGGGTTATCCTTTCGTTTTCGAAAAATATCCGGTCTTCACCACCGGTCTTCAAATGCTATCCATATACTTCGTATCATATTGGTTATGGGTTATATGACACAAAGATCCTCTCCCGGCTAAACCGAATAATGAGCGAAATATTTAAAATCATATGGATAATGGGACTCCAGTTAAGTCACAGCTTAAAGCCCAAAACATTGCATTCAAATGGTTAAAACAAATTACCATTCCCAATCTTTTAAAACAATTCATTTCAAAAACCTTCAATGGTTTAAAACAATTTTCACACTTAATTCTTCTAAACAAAAAATTCACCTTTATAAACCCCTTTCAATTTAAAACAAGATACACCAATCTTTGACAAAGATTCGTTTATAGCCTTTCAAAACAATTCCCTTTCAAATTGGATTTAACTTATCTGGTCTTTAGATCAAAGACTCATTTCATAGTTTTCAAAATAATTACCAAAGATTCATTTATAACATTCAAAGCAATTACGATTTCAATCTTTTATGTATAAAAGATAAACCATTTAAAAATCCTCTTCAATTTGGGAATAGGGTTCGACTATTTTTTACAAAGATTCAAATATAACTTTCAAAATCATTCCATTTCAAATTTGAAATCTTTTCATCATAATTTGGAAAATTCTTTCCTTATATAAAAGCTATCATTATTGAAACCACTTGTTTCCATTTCGGAAAACTCGATTATAGTTGTACGAGTTAAGGCCTTTCAAATATAAAGTTGGGTTAAATTCAAATTCTCAAAACCATACTTTTAAAATGGTTTAAAACCCATATAAATCCATTTATAGTTGAATAACATTTATATACCCTAGTTCCCAAATCGTAGAATTCAATTTCAAATATTGAATTCAAATTTAGATCAAATTATTTAAATTTCAAAAGTTAAATCCAGTTATTCAAAATAACTTTTATTTTTAAATTTCTTTTCAAAAGCTTTTCACTTTTTTTAACCCGATTTCATTTCTAGAACCGTTTAGATTCAAAATTAAATCTTTAAAACTATTTTGAATTAAATTCAATTATCTGTGACTTAACCGATTTCCTCGTGAAATCCATATTTGTGTTTGTACGGTGTAGTCCAGGGGTTTTACACACAATAGTGCAGCAACATCAACCATTACAGATTCAATATCGATAAGCGGTATAATCTATAATGCTTATCTTCATTTACAGATCATGGTGAATAATTTAAGTTCATCGCAGATAATAAATTACATCGTAGAATAAATTACATCACAGTTCATAAAACAAAATAATTCATGTCATACATTATCACAAATCAAGGACATCTATCAATTCAAAGCACTCCATAGAATCCTAACATCCATGAGTGATATCAATTAATTATCTCATTTACTTAAATTAGATATATTACTTATGTATAAATTTCTAATCCTGGTTAATTAATCATTAATTAATTACAAACCATTCTGATTAATTACTCTTTAATCATTAATTAACCTTTAAATTAATTTATCACGTTAATTAATTATCCTTAATTAATTAAAATAAGTGATTATTCTTAATCACTTATCATTGTTAACCATAAATTAACTAGCAATTAATTTATCTCAATTAATTACCTTAATAAATTAGAAATTAATTCACCTTCAATTATTAATTTATTAATTAGCCTTTAATTAAATCCTTTAATTAATTAACCTTTAATTAATTAATTATTCTCAAATTAATTACCTTAATTAACAAATCACATAAACTAATTATTAATTACTAATTAATTATTTAATTAATTATTACTTCCATTCATCAAATCTTTTCTAATTAATTATCTAACAAGTAATTAATCACTTTGTTAATTACTCTTAATCCTTTCATTAATTACTTAGTCTTCAATTAATAAATACATTTAAACCTTTAATTCTTTAATTAATAACACAAGTGATTAACCCTTAATCACTTCCACCTAATCACTTTCATAAAGTAATTATCTTTTACTTTGTTAAACAATTTCCTTTTACCTAATTACCTCCAGTAATTAATTACTTAATTACTTCACCAAGTAACTTAACCAAATTAAATCATAAGTGATTATCTTTAATCACTTACTAATTTAATTACTTAATCAATTATCTAACTAATCATTTAAATTTAATTAAATGATCCCTTAACTTCTTATATTTAAAAAGATCGTTAATTAAGAAAATCTTTATCTTAATTAAATCATTTCTATTAACTAATAACTTTTTGATTATTAATAATAATTTAATTACCTTAATTATTTTCACAAATTTATTTATCTTCAATTAATCAAAACTTTTAATTTCTTAAGATAAATCTTCATTATAATTTGATCCCTAAATCTTTATCATTTAACTTTATTTAAAATAAAATATATTAGAAATCAATTATAATTAAAACAATTTAAAACATTCAAATTAAAACTTTAAATCTTTAAAATTTCCCATGATTATTAAATAAATTCAATACAAACTTTGTTTCAAAAACCACTTATTTTATTCTAAAAACTTTCATATTTTAATATATATAAAATTTGTTTAAAATTTAATTTTGAAACCAGTTAGTTTTATAAGTAAAACTTATTTAACTTTTGTATTAAAACTTTATTCCAAAATCAAATTTCTTTGTTTCAAACTTTTTAAAGTATTGCAGTTAAATTTAAAAACTTTTAAAAACTTTCTGAACCAAACTAAAATCCTACTCAAAATAAAACCCGAGCAACCCACTATAAAATCTCGCGTTTACCCCGAGTCTCCCAAACCCCTTAGCAACTCACTTTTTCCCTAAATCCAAACTGCAAATGTACAAAACCGTGCACATCAACATGCACAGCGCCGCCGAACGTCGATGAACTCCCTTCTTGCCCCTGCCAAGTCGACTTCAACCACGACGACTTCATCGATCAACTAACTTCCTCGATTCATTCAAGAATCGGATTCGACTATCTGAACCCAACATCTCGAAAACAAACATCACCAGGAAGTCGACCACCACGGCAACCCCGGCCTCGAGAAACCCCACCACCTTAACCGTAGCTCACCCACGACCTCCAGAACCTACGGCATCACGTGCAATCGTCGCTGGTTGCTTCTCGACGCCGCAAATTCCAATAGAACAACGACGACATCCACAGGGTATAAAACCCTGCTTCCTCGATTTCCGGTCATCTCAATCATTAATAAAATTCTAGAGCATTTTTCTGATGATCTATAGCATCCCCTTGACCTTCATGCTCTACCCCGACCTCCAGTTCACCGTCGTTCGCCACCAATTGGCCATTATGCCCAAAACAGTCAACCACGAATTCACACTAAATACTAATCTAAAAATCGTGATTCGACCATTAAAAATCATGATTTAGCATCACGAATTCAATTAGGTAATCAAAACTTAAAATTGTTTCGGTAAATTTTTGACCCAAATTGAGAATTTACTGTAAATTAAAAAATTCAAAGCCAATTATTCACTTTAAAAACCTGTAATTATTTTTAGATGATATATTACTTGATTACAAACAACTTCTATTTACAAATCAAAGTCCAATTTGAATTCAAAATCTAGGAATTTATTATAAAATTGTAAACCTGTTATTTTACACAGAGCATATGTTTTAACTTCACAGGAAATCAATTATTCACAATTCAAACATGAATCTAATTTAAATCAAATATTTTAGATAACTTCATGATATCCATCACAAGAACAAGATGAAATCCAGAATTAATACTGCTTTTAAATTTCATTTACTCACCTTATATGCAGAGAACGAAAACTGTAATTTTGTTTTCCAGGCTTATTGAATTTCTGCTGCATGCTGAAATAATCCTGTTGCCGTTGAGAATTTGAATTGACTGAATGTAGTTTTACACCTTGTTGCTTGATTGAATTAGAAAATCTGAAGATCTTGCATTTGGTTTTTGAATATCTAGATTTATTTCTTCCTTTTGTTTTCAGATTTCTAATTTGTATTCATTTTGTGTTTTGGTTGAGATGAAGAAAAGATTTAGCTGAAGATTAAAAGAAATAAATCTCTTCTTCTTATTTTACCATTTTAATTTTAAATTAAACTATTAAGAGAATGACACTTGTCCCTTTTAGTTCCAATTGTCTTACACATATACACTCTTATTTACAATTGTCATTAACATATATTAATAAGTTTACAAGTGTTTTAATACTTAATTAATATTTTAAATGTTATTTTCTTATTTATAAATTTATTTAATTTATGAATAAGTAATTATATAATATTTATATGATTATAAAATGTGTACGTATCTTTTTAATAAATAAGTTTTAGATTTTAATAAATATAAAAGTGACTTCATGTAAACATTTATTAGCAAATAATTTATGCTTTTGATTCAATTTATATAATATATGTTATATGATTGAGAGTTTTAATTTAACTCTTTATATAAAAATTTTAAAACAACCTTATCTTATGTTAAAATTTTAAAAGGAAAGAATATTAAAACAGTTGAACTTTTAATTTAAATCCTGTTTAAAACTCAGGTCCAAAATATATGTTTATAATAAATAAGAAATTATTCTTGTTATTAAAATTTAAATCTCAAATATCATTTTTTTAAAGTATTAAGTCAAATTTAAATGTTCAAATTAAATTCTTATTTATAACAAATGATTTGAAAAGTTATTCATTACAAATAAATATTTATATGTTAGTTAATAAATTTTTTAATACATTTATATTTTTAAACTTAGATATTAAACTTATTAACAAATACTTATTTTAAAATTTTCATCTCAAACTTAAGTAATCATACTTATTATATTTTTGTTTCAAATAAAATTTCTTTAAGTCCAATTAAATTTCAATATATTAACATTTGAATTTCAATTTCACATTTTCAAATTATATTTAAAAATTAACATCTATAAACAACTAATATTTATTTTGAAAAACGCTATTAAATCCACAAATTAATATCAAAAATTAATTCAATTATCAAATTAAATTGGGTTAAAACCGGGGATGTTACACCCATTATTTATGGTTCTATTTTGCATCGTGGTTGAATTAAACATCATAAGTTAGGAGCACTTGTTTAATATCTAACTATCATATTTTGAGCCAAGCAACATCAGATCATAATTTCGAATCTCCACCATCTCCCCCAAGATCCACCTTTTGCACTTAGATGAGATGAGATTTTAAACGTGACCTTTAAATTGCTTGACACGTATCTCACTCGAGAACTTAATATCTCAACCCATGATCTTAACTAAGACATCAATCCGAGATTTCTTTGAGATTCAAAAGCTTGCATTAGATGCTACAAAATTATATAGATGTTTAGCTCGCATTATGAATATAATCGCTATGAAAAAATAAGAAAAATTGAAAATTTCTAACCTATTCAAAATTATATATCAATGAAATGTAACATTATCATTTGACATTAAATCTAGGATGCTAAAGAGGTCCTACGAAAAAGGATGCTCGTTAAAACTTCCTTATATGTATATTCTCATTGCTTTCAACTACTTGTTCCTAATAATTAATAGTATGATGATACAACAGAGACAAGTAACAAATATTTAGATAAAAACTAGTGGTTGAAATTAGAGGACTAAGGGTTGAATTACAGGGGCTATGGGTCACTCCTTATGTACATATGGGGAGAGATCTCCTATTTATTTTAGATCCTCCTACGTCTATTTGTGAAGAAAAAAAATCAAACTAAATTATCTATGCAAAATTTGAAATAATTTCAAAACTTTTGTTCAGTAATGCAAACCAACATGAAACATCAAAAATATTTATTTTAACTACCGACATGAAAAGTAATTTTGAAGAAGATATAAGTTTCAAAATAATTTTGAATTCTACATAAAGCATTTTACCAATGCACGTAACATATCTACACAAATTCACTTCAATCTGATTTCTCTTCCCCTCCTCCGTCCTCTCTCTCACTCTCTCTCACCCTCTCTCTCTACATACATACATACATGTGTGTGTGCCAGTTATTTGAATATAAAATAAAACAAGACTGGTGCACAAAAGATCTAGAGCATTAGATCCTTTTTTCCTTTACATGGAAGGTGGAAAACGAGGAAGATCTAATGGTTCAGATCCGTTGTATCACCATTTGTCAATAAATTATATCGAAATAATTTCTCATACACACTGTTAATAATGAAAATTCAATCAATATGATTTCTATCATGTCCTTTTGAAATTCTGGTAATACCCTACATGGTATCGACTATGTTACCACCCATCAATGAAATCTCACCATCAATTTGATGTCTACACTATCACGCCCTTTCCAACAATCAATCAACAGAATTTCACTACCATTTACATTCGACACTACAACACCAACAAGACTCCTTGAAATAAAGGTATTGTGACAACAAAATCTTTTGTACTTATTGCCCACATCCCTATTAAATTTCATTAAATATAAAGTAAATATGTTTAACTATTAGACGCACATACGTGTAATTTATGCTATATATAAATATTAAATTATGTACTAAATGAAATAAACAATTCAAAGATTTGTGGAATGATTTTTGAATTGTTTATTTCATTTAGTACATAATTAATATTTAACTATTAGCCGTTTTGAACAATAGTTTCACAAAATTAAAACGAGAACCATGTCTTAAACTGTTTTTATGAGAGAAATGTGAGACTAATTTTATATTAAACAAAACTATGGGGGGAGACATACCTGATCATCCATGGGAGAACTGGAAGGCAGTGAAACTGTGCTATAGGGAGCGGTATATTCGAAATACATGGCATGCTTTGTGAAGCATTATATTTAGGATAAGATGGTTCGTTATCCGAAGGATACTAGTCGATGCAGCTGAATTAGATCCTAAAGAAGGTGCACCATAACTTTCAAAAGGTAAAGAAGAGCTACTCGTTTTGGGGATTTTGACGTTATGCGACTGTTCAATACCAATAGACGTATAAGTTATGAACATGTGGTATGGATATTCGGTACGAAAATGCATGATTCAGATCATTTGATATCTAAAATCCAAAAATCAGAAATGGAGCATAAATTAGAAAACAAAACTCATGCCTGGAATCATCTTTAGGAAAAAATTGTGTTATTAGTCACTTGTTGCAAATAAATAATGCAAATAAATAGCCGTGTAATACCTATTTGGGAATAATTGGTGCTCTCCAGTCTTGCCATCGAAAGAGTTGATGTTTTGTAAGAAAGCTGGTAGCAGTGCTTAGGATCATTATTATGAAAGTCGTAAATCTCAAGCTCTTTTGATGAAAGCAATGGCTTGTCAATAATAAACTTTGTACGAAGGATGATGTCAGTGATTCGAGAATACACCTAGTTTTGATGATTGTGTTGTATAAATTTATAGCTCGTATGAGAACAAATTAATAGCTTGTATGATTATCAATCAGGCTCTAAATAGGATTTTTACCAAAAATAAACTATTATATACAGAAAGTTTGTGTTTTTTCAAATTTGATATTTATGTAAACTTTTCCTCTTTTTTAAAAATAATTACTCCATTAACATACAACGCTCTATTTAAAAACGTATATAATTTCACTACCGCAACTATTAATATTATGAACACTAGATTAGAGACAAAATTAAAGTTCTGCCTTTAATATCAGTCAACTGGAGGCTAAATAATTAATGGTGTCTAATGATATATATTAATCAACTAGATTAATCGACTTCTGTCTTCCTCAAATTCCAACTTTTTCCTAAAGATGATTCTATGTATAAGTTTTCTAATTTACGCCTCATTTCTGATTTTGTTTCCAGCTGCAAACATGCATCCCAATTAAAATAGTGAGGAATTCAATCCCAAAATCATTTACTAAAGTTTTCCATTTTTAAATTAAATTGGATCGCATCCCAATTAAATTGGAACAGGTGGAAGAGAATAATTTGTTCTAGTGTTTTAACATTAATCGGGTCAAAAATAAATAAAAATAATAATAATAATTCTAAAAATATATAATTAAAAAACAAACATGATCGATATCTATTACCACTACAAATTTTATGCCACGCCTTTTATGCCAATTACTCCGAAAGTAAATGTCAAAATTTTACCTGAAAATTGCCTAAGGCTTTGGAAGGCATGTTATCAACAAATTCTTGCATTGTGTCCCAAGGACCATCCCAATCTCCAACTAAAATAATAGATAATGAAAATTCACTGTAGAAGTACAAACCAGATATTTTAGGTGATGTATTTTATTTTCGAAAATGTCAAAAGAAATAGCTGTCAAAAGTAATTATCATATTACCTAGCTTTTACTATAGCAACAACCGTCTTCTGTACTTGCGAGCTTAGCTTGCCTTTCTAAATTTCTACACTCCTTGTGACCTGCATCGCCAATGTTTTTGCAAGTAGTTATTTTAATTTACGTTACTGAGATTAAATACAGATTATGTGTGACGACCCAGAATTTTGGACAATTTAAATTGGGATATTTAATTGATATTAAATATTTAAAAGTTAATCTTTAACTAGAATTCAAATATCAACATTTATTGTGCAATTTAGTTATAAAATTAAATAATTTGATGTTGGGTAAAATGTTGAATCTGGAGTTTTAATCCTGTTAAAAATAGCCTTCCGCGGCACAGTCTCGGAATTTGATGAAACCAGTTCCATTGGATCCATAATAGTGTAATATTATCTGATTCCAAATTTCAGAGTGTTTGGAGTTGTGGTGCTTCCGTACGATATATAAACGTGTTGAAATTTATATCGAAAATTTGATAAAATAACTGGTTCAAAAAGCTATCTTCTCCATACGATCAAATTAGGACTTGAGACCTTTTCCATTACGTTCAGAATAGGGGTTCAACGTTATAAACGCCTAGCGGCACGTCTCGATAGGAGGTTGAGATTTTGAGTTGTGAATTCAAGTCAATTTAAATTTAAATTTAAATATAAGGTATATTGTTTGCCTAGTCAAAAGAATTTCCTTCACACCAAAAACTTTACCCTTCTTTTCAGGGACAATATAGCTTACCTTCTGAAATACGCCATTCTATATCCATTCAAACACGCAAACAACAATGTCTCTTCCTTTTCAAATCACGCCACCTTTTTCTTTTTTCAAGAAAATAAAGCCGAGCATCTCAGTTCGAAGGAATAAATCCATGGTTGCGTTTCTAGAATAAAAAAAGGGGAGATGGTTGCCTCTGAAGGGAAATCGCGAAAAACGTTTCCCAAATCAACTTTGAAAATCAACTACTTCGTTCAATAATCGCTGCTACACTTTGTTCATTCGAGTTCCTTCCACCCTCATTTCTAAATCGATTCCCAAATCTCGAACTCATTCGTAAATCTGAGAGTGAGAGAGCCGCGACCATATTAGCTCGCGTTATGGAACTCATCGCACGAGTGGCGATTACAGCCGGCGACGTTAATTTGAAGGTGGAGTTCATAGCCTCGATTCAATTTCGGCAGGGGAACATGGAGTGTTGAGCTCGGGTTTCGATTGAGCAGTGGGATTCGCGAGGCAGTAGGGCTTCGGTGATTAGGTTTAGGAAGTGGAGCTCATTCACGAGCAAGCTGGGAGTGGCAGACTTCGGTGATGGTAAGGGCTTCGGGGAGGCAGCATCTTTGTTTCTCAATTTGATCTGCGTTGGAGGTAATTTACTATAATAAATTAATGAATACAGACAAATATAAGTATATAATGAGTTATATATATGAGTGCAGTTTTCAATTTATATGTATATATACAGGAAGCTGAAATCAGAAAAAATTTATTTGCAATAAACATAATTCTACTTTTAATCTGGTAATTATATATACACACATTCGTATTTTAGTTTAAATTAAATTAATTATTAATTAAATTAAATTTAGCAAATGGAAATTATTTGTTTGATTTATTCGGATATTAACAAATTAATATAATGTTTATTCAAGGTCAAATTGTTTTTGGAAACCAAGTCGAAATTGGATTGGATTGCAAACAAAAGCCATCGGTGAGTTAATCTCACTCTTCTGGATTGCTATTTAAATTTAAATGGTTAAATGTTAATAATTGGTTAAATGATTGAATTGATGTGATGTGCTATATTTTATATAGTAGTATATAGTATATATTGGAGTGACTGATTTCCCGCATTTCGTAGCGGATGAGACCCTATGCGCAGCATAATAGCGGATGGTATTATATTTAAAACTCATATACCACGATATTCCACCTTAAAGTGGAATTGGTATTTTATTGTGCTAACATCTGTGGATGAAGGAAACAGGTTGGAGGGATCCAACTGGATTCCTCGAAATATTTAGATTTGTTAAAATATTCTATGATATAATTATTTGCTATCATGTGATGAATTATGTTGATAATTGGAAATGTTGGATACTATGGTTGATTTAAAATATTTTGGTGAACTGAGTTATCAAAAGTGATTTTTGGAATCTAATAAATAAAATTCCAAGTGCGAGAAATGAGATTTTGAATAAATGAGAATAAGAGATTTTATTTTTAAACTGAATTTATATTATTTCAAGAAATATAGAATTTATTTTGAAATTCAAGGTTTGAATTTATTTGAAAGGATGAAGAAGAAATTTGAGAAATATGAAATTGGTATTTTTAGCTAAAAGATTAATGAAGAAATAAAATCTAAAGTTAATGGATTTTGGAATCAATGGGGTAAGTAAAGAAATTTATTTAGAAGTGAAGTAAATTGGAAATCAATTTGGGAATTGATTAAGTGTGTAAAACTGGGATTTTTAAAGGAGAAGCGAGACTTGAAAATTATAAACTGGGTTTAAGTCATATATCAGTGGATATTTGGAAGGATAAATTCACGGTGGGAATTTATTAAGGGAATTGTTTAAAAATAAATAGTGATTTATTTTTAAAAGAGTGAAAGAGAAGCGTATTTCCCTAGATAGCCAAGTACGTTTTCAAAGCAAATTTTAAAAATAAATTAAAAGTTTTAATGTTTTTTATAAAAAAAGCATGCATTAGAAAATTTAATATTTCTAAATGTTTAAATTCTGATGTAAGTATTTTTTCAAATCTATTATCATAGTAATTATTTAAAGGTGACTTGGTATTTTGTTTTAAAGGAGAAAATCTAGTTTTATATTTTATAAAGTAACCTCATTTTAAATATTCCTAAAGTATATATTTTTAATAACATATTGAAGTAGTTTTCAATTTAAACGTTAAAGTATATTTTATAATATAGTGTTTTCAAATTATTTTAAAAATCTAAAGCTTTGTACTTGGTATTTTCAGTCGAAATAAATAGTTGGGAATTTATCCCATGAGAAGAGTAGGGTTT
Organism: Allium cepa; assembly: GCA_030765085.1. Taxonomy (NCBI): domain Eukaryota; kingdom Viridiplantae; phylum Streptophyta; class Magnoliopsida; order Asparagales; family Amaryllidaceae; genus Allium; species Allium cepa. Next base: position 745,547,580 of record CM060931.1, on the reverse strand, counting down.
GAAAACTGTTTTCAAAAAGGGTTGAAAATGGAAATATATCTTGCGAAGATATTTTGAGGATAATAAATAATTTGAGATATTATTTATTGTTTGATGGTTGTTTGTGAATGTTAATTGATAGTTAAATAACCGACTATCAATATTGAAAAATGCGCTAATCGTTTCGAAGAGATCGGGATCAGGATTAATTTCTCGAAACCGCTTCGATTCAGTTTGTACATTTTCATGGAAAAACGAGTTCGGAGTCGAAGATGGAGTAGTGAAGTGCAAGGGCTAGTCGCTACTAATTCTGAGGATGATTCCAAAATGGATGTAGTAGGAATAGTGCCTTCGGTTCCGTTCGAACCCGGGACGGACTTGTATGGATGAATGCTTTCGAAACATTATCAGGTGGACGATGGGCATTTTAAGTGAAATGTTCTACAAGGTAACGCTTAGCCTCGAGCCTCATCGACCGGGAATGACTGAAAATCAGGGGATATGCAGCAAGGCTAAGTGGGTAGCACCCATTAGGGTAAGGTCATCGCAGTCTAGATGTCCCTTTTATTCGGCTTAGTGGTGCAATTGCTGATCCCAACCGTAGGGTGATCTTACTTGGGATTATCCAGTAAGGGTTAGTCTTGGTCTTGTGTTGCAGGGGATTGGGTGTAATCCTCGGTACGGTGATCTAGGTCACGTACTGTGACAGATGGTACACCAGTGCCTAGTCATTAGTTGGAAATCCATCCTCCCTACGTGCCTTTTACGGTTTTTATTTGTATAACCCACTTTGTGGCTAGCATGCTGGAATTTAATCATGTAATAATTTTAGCTATTTGAATAAGTATTTATATATAAACACTATTATAATATCAAAGGGTTTTGAAACTTTAATAATCCAATTGGGTGTGATTTCTCACGCTGGTGTTCCAAACTGACTCGGGCATTATTTAATTATAATGCTCGGGTCAGACTGAGTATTATAGAGTACAGATTCTGGATGGACTGCTGTGGAGCTCAGGAGACGAGCTGGATGGTGAGACGTATCCGACGTATATGATGTATATTCCGCCGTGTATCCAGATTTGGAAGGATGGGATATTATAACCGTCCTGCGTGTGTTGTTGATTGTATTGAACTCTGATGTTGTATTCTGATGATATATGTATGAAACAGATATATTATTCTTCTAAGTAAAGATCTGTTATCATCTATTATATTTTGTTCCGCAGCGATGGTAAGATTCTGTGTTTTTTTTTCTCTTCTTCTATCTCTTTCTTTCTTAACCCCAATGGTTCGTATTTCCGTTCACTTTGAGTTGATATGTTGAAGAATAGTGTCGACTTAAGGGGTACGAAACTGCGGGTCGTTTCACTGTGCCAATGGAAAAGAGATGCATACTTGCCCAAGATCTATTATTACAAAACATGATATTGCCCTTCACTTTGTTAAACAATTGTCATTGGCTTTCAAACTCTTTAGTTTGGATGAGCTTATAAGACCAAAATAAAAACTTATTTAGTGATACTCACATAGTTCTTTAAGTAAAAGGTAGGCAGGCCAAATTCATTTTTGATTTACATAAGGTGCAAAGCTAAAAGATCAGTTTTAAGTAAATTAGCTTAAGAGAACATCGCGTTTAGATTGAACCATTTCCATACGGCATATTCAATAATACTATAGTAGTTATGATGGTATTGCTAAAAGTGTATTCCAGACTAAGAGATATGAATTCGCAGAAAAATGTCACTTGAAAAAACAAAAAAGTCGACAAATTGCGTAATTGAAGAACATTATAAAGCAAAAACAAACCACTGGTGTTATAAAACTAAACTACGGGACTCAGAAACGTCATTTATCCTCAGCAACATTCATCTATTGGCTCTTCCATCCAAACTCTGAAAAAGTAGACATTTTAGTGATTATTGTACAAAAGGAAAGGACTAATTTAATGTTTTATAGTGCAAAAACTTAAACATGTATGGTAATGCAAATACATACTCATTTCTAAAGCAACAAAATATGAATTGTACGGAACAGTTCATTCATACTTGAAAATATTCAAAGGCCAGGACAACTTATTTTTTGTACAACATCAATATCAACCATCAACGTAAGATTATAGTCCCAATAGTAGAGTCTGATTCGGACAAAAAAAAATTAATTTTTCAGACTCATCCACACTCGCTCATTCTTAACAATTCAACATAGTGTTCTTTCTTTACTCGGCATTTTAAATGATGGATAAGAATATGTGACCACAATTGCAATTCACGTAATGAACTATTACTTGTGATCATAGATCTCTTATCCAGCATTATTAATGCCAAATAAGAAAGAAACCGCAGGACTGCAAAGCAAACATCGTGGTTAGTTTGATTGGTCCAAATGGACTCAGTTGGATATGCTCTAAGATAACTTAAGGATGGATCACTGACTAATCCATCCTCTGTTGGGTATGCTCTAAGATAACTTAAGGAAGAATAACTTTGTATGATAAAATATCATTGAATAATTACACCTCGTGTCATCAACCGCACCTCGTTCATTAGACATAATAGTCTCACAATGTAGACTCATTGTCACGATCCAAATTCCTGCGTTCGAAAATCGACATCCGTGCTCCACTATACCTAAATGTCGCAATCCCAACGTTGAAATTCAAGTCATGCCGGAGCTTATAACAAAATTAAGTATAACAACACAGCGGAAGAAAAGAATGAATATCATTGATATACAACATTCGATACAACAATGATACAATATGAATAAATATCAGAGATACAAGATAACAATGCTATAGCGGAATAACAAATGAACTAGCAGCGGAACCAAAAACTTCAAACAGCAACAGCAACTCTAACTCCAAAGCATCAATCCAGAAATAGCTCGAACCACCATCAATTGCACCAAGATAAGCAAGTCTCGTCCAGTGACTCCAAAGACTCCAATAACCTAGATCTCCAAAGAATTACAAAGAGAAAGCTGAAAATTACCGAAACGATATCTATATCTACTATCTGAAAACCCAACTCTAGACTGCCTGTATGGAAAATAGTGGGCACCCAGAGTTTAGGAAAGGAACAATAAACTCCAAGTCAGTCGTGCGACTGGTATGAGCAAACAAAAACATTTTATCCTTAAAAAAAAAAAAGAATTTAAATTTGAAATCCGCAATGCTTTTTCTCTGAAAATGAAACTACCATAAGGCCTCCTGCCACACACACAATGCAAACGTAGAATTGGAGGAGATTTCACCTTATGATAGTCAAATATGCTTGATACGAGAATTTTTTTTTATATTATTATTTTAAGTGCATGGTGTAGATTATCATTTCGAAAGTATAATATAAATCCTAGCCAGCAAAGACATTCCGAACTATGCCTACTACAGCTACAATCTGAACAGTGGTGACCACCATAAGTAGATGGCAGGTTCTACAACTAAAACCGTACAAGGCGCGTATTGATGATTGGATTTCCGACAAATGGTCAGGCCAAGGAACTTTCCATTGCCACATGGATACGCCTCTGAGGGACTCCCCGAGAACCTAACCGGATCTCTGCCAACATAAGGCCGGGTTACCTCCGTAACTAGGTAACTACTGACACGAGTATGCCATCCCCCGGTCGTAACCAACCTTTGTCCCGGGATTCACCAACAACCACAAAGTAATAAATTTGCAGCAACCACTTAGGTTAAGTATCTGGGCTCTATACCATGATAACACCTCTATCCAGAAGGAAATGAACATACCCACAGGGGGAGCTACCCCCAAATAACGTTGTCGCATTCTTCCTGTTTCGACCATTCCGGGTTGTGAGGTTCGACGAAGTCTCGTCCACAAAGCTACGCTTTTCACAAAAGCCATGCTTTGATCAACAAATGATCTGCAGCACTTCGTATGCCACATTACCAAATTGGGAATGTATCACTAGTAACCATCAACTACATAACCTCTGAGCTCGTACGTCTCAGAGAAGGGTGTTAAGCTAAGAGAATAAATCTCTTCCACCAAACAAAAATGTATCTGACAGAAACCGGGTTTACATCTCAAAGTGTAATGTCAAACACACATCCACACAAGTCTGTTCCGGGTTCGAACAGAACGCAGGCACTTCCGAAGAAGCCCTTGCAAATCTGGATAATCCCTAATCACGTCCAGACTCCCCATCACAAAGGGTGATCAAATCTCTATACCGGGGACTAGTCTGTGCAGAGACATTCGACGGGTTATCCTTTCGTTTTCGAAAAATATCAGGTCTTCACCACCGGTCTTCAAATGCTATCCATATACTTCGTATCATTATTGGTAATGGGTTATATGACACAAAGGTCCTCTCCCGGCTAAACCGAATAATGAGCGAAATATTTAAAATCATATGGAAAATGGGATTCCAGTTAAGTCACAGCTTAAAGCCCAAAACATTGCATTCAAATGGTTAAAACAAATTACCATTCCCAATCTTTTAAAATGATTCATTTCAAAAACCTTCAATGGTTTAAAACAATTTTCACACTTAAATCTTCTAAACAAAAGATTCACCTTTATAAACCCCTTTCAATTTAAAACAAGATACACCAATCTTTGACAAAGATTCGTTTATAGCCTTTCAAAACAATTCCCTTTCAAATTGGATTTAACTTATCCGGTCTTTAGATCAAAGACTCATTTCATAGTTTTCAAAATATTACCAAAGATTCATTTATAACTTTCAAAGCAATTCCCATTTCAATCTTTTATATATAAAAGATATACCGTTTAAAAATCCTCTTCAATTTCGTAATAGGGTTCAAATATCTTTTACAAAGATTCAAATATAACTTTCAAAATCATTCCATTTCAAATTTGAAATCTTTTCATCATAATTTGGAAAATTCTTTCCTTATATAAAAGCTATCATTATTGAAACCACTTGTTTCCATTTCGGAAAACTCGATTATAGTTGTACGAGTTAAGGCCTTTCAAATATAAAGTTGTGTTAAATTCAAATTCTCAAAACCATACTTTTAAAATGGTTTAAAACCCATATAAATCCATTTATAGTTGAATAACCTTTATAAACCCTAGTTCCCAAATCGTAGAATTCAATTTCAAATATTGAATTCAAATTTAGATCAAACTATTTAAATTTCAAAAGTTAAATCAAGTTATTCAAAATAACTTTTATTTTTAAAATTTCTTTTCAAAAGCTTTTCACTTTTTGTTAACCCGATTTCATATCTAAAACCCTTTAGATTCAAAATTAAGTCTTTAAAACTATTTTGAATTAAATTCAGTTATTTGTAACTTAACCGACTTCCTCGTGAAATCCATATTTGTGTTTGTACGGTGTAGTCCAGGGGTTTTACACACAATAGTGCAGCAACATCAACCATTACAGATTCAAACACAGAAATATCGATAAGCGGTATAATCTATAATGCTTATCTTCATTTGCAGATCATGGGTGAATAATTTAAGTTCATCGCAGATAATAAATTACATCATAGATAATTAATTTCATCGCAGAATAAGTTACATCACAGTTCATAAAACAAAATAGTTCATGTCATACATTATCACAAATCAAGGACATCAATCAGTTTAAAGCACTCCATAGAATCCTAACATCCATGAGTGATATCAATTAATAATCTGATTTACTTAAATTGGATAAATTACTTATGAATAAATTTCTAATCCTGGTTAATTAATCATTAATTAATTACAAACCATTCTGATTAATTACTCTTTAATCATTAATTAACCTTTAAATTAATTTATCACGTTAATTAATTATCCTTAATTAATAAGTGACTATTCTTAATCACTTATCATTGTTAACCATAAATTAACTAGCAATTAATTTATCTCAATTAATTACCTTAATAAATTAGAAATTAATTCACCTTCAATTATTAATTTATTAATTAGCCTTTAATTAAATCCTTTAATTAATTAACCTTTAATTAATTAATTATTCTCAAATTAATTACCTTAATTAACAAGTCACATAAACTAATTATTAATTACTAATTAATTATTTAATTAATTATTACTTCCATTCGTCAAATCCTTTCTAATTAATTATATAACAAGTAATTAATAACTTGGTTAATTACTCTTAATCCTTTCATTAATTAGTTAGTCTTCAATTAATAAATACATTTAAACCTTTAATTCTTTAATTAATAACACAAGTGATTAACCCTTAATCACTTCCACCTAATCACTTTCATAAAGTAGTTATCTTTTACTTTGTTAAACAATTTCCTTTTACCTAATTACCTCCAGTAATTAATTACTTAATTACTTCACCAAGTAACTTAACCAAATTAAAGCATAAGTGATTATCTTTAATCACTTACTAATTTAATTACTCAATCAATTATCTAACTAATCATTTAAATTTAATAAATGATCCCTTAACTTCTTATATTTAAAAAGATCCTTAATTAAGAAAATCTTTATCTATATTAAATCATTTCTATTAACTAATAACTTTTTGATTATTAATAATAATTGAATTACCTTAATTATTTTCACAAATTTATTTATCTTCAATTAATCAAAACTTTTAATTTCTTAAGATAAATCTTCATTGTAATTTGATCTCTAAATCTTTATCATTTAACTTTATTTAAAATAAAATATATTAGAAATCAATTATAATTAAAACAATTTAAAACATTTAAATTAAAAATTTAAATCTTCAAAATTTCCCATGGTTACTAAATAAATTCAATACAAACTTTATTTCAAAAATCCACTTATTTTATTCTAAAAACTTTCATATTTTAATATATATAAAACTTGTTTAAAATTTAATTTTGAAACCAGTTAGTTTTATAAGTAAACTTATTTAACTTTTGTTTTAAAACTTTATTCCAAAATCAAATTTCTTTGTTTCGAACATTTTAAAGTATTGCGGTTAAATTTAAAAACTTTTAAAAACTTTCTAAACCAAACTAAAATCCTACTCAAAATAAAACCCGAGCAAGCCACTATAAAATATCGCGTTTACCCCGAGTCTCCCAAACCCTGAGCAACTCACTTTTTCCCCAAATCCAAACAGCAGATGTACAAAACCGTGCACATCAACATGCACAGCGCCGCCGAACGTCGATGAACTCCCCTCTTGCCCCCGCCAAGTGGACTTCAACCACGGCGACTTCATCGATCAACTAACTTCCTTGGTTCATTCAAGAATCGGATTCGACTATCTGAACCCAACATCTGGAAAACAAACATCACCAGGAAGTCGACCACCACGGCAACCCCGGCATCGAGAAACCCCACCACCTTAACCGTAGCTCACCCACGACCTCCAGAACCTACGGCATCATATGTGATCGTCTCTGGTTGCTTCTCGACGCCGCGAATTCCAATAGAACAACGACGACATCCACAGGGTATAAAACCCTGCTTCCTCGATTTCCGGTCATCTCAATCATTAATAAAATACTAGAGCATTTTTCTGATGATCTACAGCATCCCCTTGACCTTCATGCTCTACCCCGACCTCCAGTTCACCGTCGTTCGCCACCAATTGGCCATTATGCCCAAAACAGTCAAACCACGAATTCACATTAAATACTAATCTAAATCGTGATTCAACCATTAAAGGTCATGATTTAGCATCACGAATTCAATTAGGTAATCAAAACTTAAAATTGTTTCGATAAATTTTTGACCCAAATTAAGAATTTACTGTAAATTCAAAAATTCAGAGCCAATTATTCACTTTAAAAACCTGTAATTATTTTTAGATGATAGATTACTTGATTACAAACAACTTCTATTTACAAATCAAAGTCCAATTTGAATTCAAAATCTAGTTATTGAATTTATTATAAAATTGTAAACCTGTTATTTTACACAGAGCATATGCTTTAACTTCACAGGAAATCAATTATTCCCAATTCAAACATGAATCTAATTTAAATCAAATATTTTAGATAATTTCATGATATCCATCACAAGAACAAGAAGAAATCCAGAATCAAAACTGCTTTTAAATTTCATTTACTCACCTTATATGCAGAGAACGAAAACTGTAATTTTGTTTTCTAGGCTTATTGAATTTCTTCTGCATGCTGAAATAATCCTGTTGCTGTTGAGCATTTGAATTGATTGATTGTATTTTTACACCTTGTTGCTTGATTGAATTAGAAAATCTGAAGATCTTGCATTTGATTTTTGAATATCCAGATTTATTTCTTCCTTTTGTTTTCAGATTTCTAATTTGTATTCATTTTGTGTTTTGGTTGAGATGAAGAAAAGATTTAGCTGAAGATTAAAAGAAATAAATCTCTTCTTCTTATTTTACCATTTTAATCTTAAATTAAATTATTAAGAGAATGACACTTGTCCCCTTTAGTTCCAATTATCTTACACATATACACTCTTATTTACAATTGTCATTAACATATATTAATAAGTTTACAAGTGTTTTAATATTTTAAATGTTATTTTCTTATTTATAAATTTATTTAAGTTATGAATAAGTAATTATATAATATTTTTATGATTATAAAATGTGTACGTATCTTTTTAATAAACAAGTTTTAGATTTTAATAAATATAAAAGTGACTTCATGTAAACATTTATTAGCAAATAACTCATGCTTTTGATTCAATTTATATAACATATGTTTATATGCTTAATTTAACTCTTTATATAAAATTTTTAAAACAACCTTATCTTATGTTAAAATTTTAAAAGGAAAGAATATTGAAACAATTGAACTTTTAATTTAAATCTTGTTTAAAACTCAGGTCCAAAATATATGTTTACAATAAATAAGAAACTATTCTTGTTATTAAAATTTAAATCTCAAATATCATTTTTTTAAAGTATTAAGTCAAATTTAAATGTTCAAATTAAATTCTTATTTATAACAAATGATTTGAAAAGTTATTCATTATAAATAAATATTTATATGTTAGTTAATACAATTTTTAATACATCTATATTTTTAAACTTAAGATATTAAACTTATTAACAAATACTTATTTTAAAATTTTCATCTCAAACTTAAGTAATCATACTTATTATATTTTTGTTTCAAATAAAATTTCTTTAAGTCCAATTAAATTTCAATATATTAACATTTGAATTTCAATTTCACATTTTCAAATTATATTTAAAAATTAACATCTATAAACAACTAATATTTATTTTGAAAAACTCTATTAAATCCACAAATTAATATCAAAAATTAATTCAATTATCAAATTAAACTGGGTTAAAATCCAGGGATGTTACACCCATGATTTATGGTTCTATTTTGCATCATAGTTGAATTACACATCATAAGTTAGGAGCACTTGTTTAATATCTAACTATCATATTTTGAGCCAAGCAACATCAGATCATAATTTCAAATCTCCACCATCTCCCCCAAGATCCACCTTTTGCACTTAGATGAGATGAGATTTTAAACGTGACTTTTAAATTGCTTGACACCTATCTCACTCGAGAACTTAATATCTCAACCCATGATCTTAACTGAGACATCAATCCGAGATTTCTTCGAGATTCAAAAGCTTCCATTAGATGCTACAAAATTATATAGATGTTTAGCTCGCATTATGAATATAATTGCTTTGGAAAAATACGAAAACTTGAAAATTTCTAACCTGTTCAAAATTATAAATCAATAAAATGTAACATTCTCATTTGACATTAAATCTAGGATGCTAAAGAGGTCCTACGAAAAAGGATGCTCGTTAAAACTTCCTTATATGTATATTCTCTTTGCTTTCAACTACCTGTTCCTATTAATTAATAGCATGATGACACAATAGAGACAAGTAACAAATATTTAGGTAAAAACTAGCAGTTGAAATTAGAGGACTAAGGGTTGAATTACAGGGGCTATGGGTCACTCCTTATGTACATATGGGGAGACATCTCCTATTTATTTTAGATCCTCCTACGTCTATTTGTGAAGAAAAAAAAATCAACAAAATTATCTATGCAAAATTTGAAATAATTTCAAAACTTTTGTTCTGTAATGCAAACCAACATTAAACATCAAAAATATTTATTTTAACTACCGACTTGAAAAGTAATTTTGAAGAAGATATAAGTTTCAAAATAATTTTGAATTCTACATAAAGCATTTTACTAATGCACGTAACATATCTACACAAATTCACTTCAATCCGATTTCTCTTCCCCTCCCCCGTCCTCTCTCTCACTCTCTCTCACCCTCTCTCTCTACATACATACATACATACATGTGTGTGCCAGTTATTTGAATATAAAATAAAACAAGACTGGTGACACAAAAGATCTAGAGCATTAGATCCTTTTGTCCTTTACATGGAAGGTGGAAAACGAGGAAGATCTAATGGTTCAGATCCTTGTATCACCATTTGTCAATAAATTATGTTGAATAATTTTTCATACACACTGTTAATAATGAAAATTCAATCAATATTATTTCTATCATGTCCTTTTGAAATTCTGATAATACCCTATATGGTATACACTGTGTTACCACCCATCAATGAAATCTCACCATCAGTTTGATGCATGCACTATCATGCCCTTTCCAACAATCAATCAACAGAGTTTCACTACTATTTACATTCGACACTACAACACCAAAAAGACTCCTTGAAATAAAGGTATTGTGACAACAAAATCTTTTGTACTTATTGCCCATATCCCTATTAAATTTCATTAAATATAAATTAAATACATTTAACTATTAGACGCCCATACGTGTAATTTATGCTACATATAAATATTAAATTATGTACTAAATGAAATAAACAATTCAAAGATTTGAATAGATTTGACTACGTCAATAAAATAGGTTCAAATTTAAAATCCGAATATCTAATTTTACAAAGTATATAATTTTAATTATCAAATTGGAAACTATAGTTGAAGATATTTTAAATATGCAAAATGAATATATATATATATATATATATAGCTTTGTAAAATAAAAGGTAGCCAAAAGTAACTTTTATTTTATTTAAAAAGCATGAAATATTTAAGATACACAAGTTTGAGATATGCATATAGTTACAAAGTTAACAAAATTTGACATGTATAGATATATAATAATTTTGGCCAAACAAATAATTTAAGTTTTCTTATTAATACAAAACTCCAACAATACCATTTACAACACAAAAGATTGTAAGATAAATATGTATATATGTATGCACATTCAAACAATTATATATGACAACGTTTGCACATATAAAATCTTGTAATATAAAGGATCTAATATATACTAACAAGATCTGATACACACACACACACATATATATATTTATATATAATTAAAATTTGAGATTAGATAATTACCTTAAGAAGTAGCTTAAGAAACACACATTGACTGTATGAAAATTCCAAGATTCAATAGAATCACCTCTAAAATTTGGAACAATCTAAAGCACCACTTTTGAATTTTTTTTTTATTTTTTTTATTTCAAGAATTTTTCTTTCTTCATGAAGCCAATGAAATTTTAGCCATTAAGGGAGCGAGGAGAGAGCAGAAGAAAATGAATTACCACGAGAAGTCATTAATGAATGAAAGAGAATTTGTTTTAAAGAAACATTGAAACCTTTTAATTTCCTTCTTTAAAACCTTCCCTCTTTAGTTTCTTATTCAATCTCATTCAAATCCTCTCCCGCTTAAGATTTATGGTCGTCCAATGATATGCCCAGATAGGCCCTCAAAATTTCCAAAGTCATATATGTCATACTAAATAATGATTAATAAACACAGCCATCCATAACGTATATTGGTTAGCAATGGCAAAATAAACATATTTTATACCTTTTCGATAGGAGGTTGGAGGCTTCATAACCTTGAGGCATAGATATTTAACCATTCAAGTGGAGTTCCAAATTCATCATCTTGTCACACGTACACATAGTATTTCATACTATACTATAGTAGCATCGTTTTTCAAAACACTTGCTATTGTTGTAAAAAAAAGATGTCGGATTAGAGTAGTCAATCAAATATTGCAAATAAGCATATCGAGTACGCCTCGCATTTAAAGGTGTAAGTGTCATCATATTGCATGCTTTTTTGTTGTGGCGCCTTTCATCCAAATAATCGGTGTTGGTGTACAGCTGATCGATGCAGACAATTCCACTCTCTTTTTAATTCTCGGACTATGGTTTTAAGCTCTAATGTAAGAATGCTTGACAAAATTTCAACAAAATGTTTATCTACTGCAAGATAGATCACCTTTTCTATTTTCTAGTTTACAACCGGCTTGACTGACAACTCCGGGACGAAAGTATTCTGACACTTCATGTGTATGCGTGCATAGTAGCCATTTGGTTAATTTGAATTAGAAAAGAAAATTTTTAGTTTCTCTTTCATAAGTTTGCATAATTTAATCTTCCATCAACTAATGAACAACTTTAAGAGAGAGAAACGAAAGGTTTCCTAAATTAAATAAAACAAACGAATGTTGTGCACACATATACACAATGTAGGAATACCATTGTTTCAGAGTTGTCGGTAAAGCTAATTGTAAATGAGAAAACAGAAAAGATGATCTATAGCTGCAACAGATAAACATTTTGATGGCACTTTGTCAAACTCTTTGTTGGAACTTAGAAGCATGTTCTGAGAATTAAAAAGGAAGAGTGGGACTGGCTACATTGATCAGCTATACACCAACATCGAAACTTGGGTGAAGGCTGCTTCAACACAGAAGTAAGCAAAAAAATGACCCTGGCACCGTTAATTCAAGTCATATTCGATGCCTATTTCAAATATCTGATTGACTACTCTATTCTAATATCTCTTTTCCGCTGCAGAGACTAGTATTCAGAAAAAAGAAGCCACTGTAGTACAATAAGAAATACTATACACACACAAATATATATATGTATGTATGTATATATATATCCCTTCGTAGCCCATTAATAATGAGTAAGGATGTTACGACTACGTAACTGCAATTGTTGTCAGTTAATATATTTTAGTCACTATAACAAAAATCGTCTATGATGATTAACCATCATGTAGATCTGAAACTTTATACATATATATTATTAAATCTATAGGTTATTGTTGATAAATGACTATGTTTTTGACTTTTTTCCACCAACTAGTTTATTTGTCTATAAAATGAACTACGATGCACATATCACTAGTGCATGAGACCAAATGCCATTAGTAGACATGTTATTACTCAATCTTCACGGCACATATCACTAGTGCATGATGCAGCGGAAAATACGAATGACAACGAAATGAAGATTTTGTGCCAAGCTAATCGATGAAACGATTAGATGAAGCAATATGAATCGATGGAATGAAGAATACCGAATGGCCCAAATCCGTTGATCACGAAGATACAGTATTCTAGCAAATTTTTGACATGTTGATCGCGCACGATGCCGTGAAGAAAAATCTGCAATTCTTTGAGAATTGATCAAGCGCACTTGATTCCACGAATTGACTTCAACAATCGTTGATTCGAGCACACTTGAATGCCGAAAGTGGAGATAGGAGATAACACTCAACTACCAATTTTAATGGTGGCACGAAGCAAAAACCAAACAAAGTTTTTATTCCCCAAAATCCACTTACAAACGACCTCACACCCCTATTTATAGGGAAAGTACAACACACCAGTACAACAACTTGCCAAGACACCCGACTTAAGCAAGTAACGACATAACAAAATACAAATAATGCAACTTAAGAAAATACAAACACCAACGACTTAAGAAAAGTGGTACAACAACTACAACACAAACGACATATGAAAACAAAATACAGACGACTTAACAAGGCATCAGGAGCGACTCAACGGAACATGTCGGCGACATAAGCAATTATGGAGCGGCTTCGACATAAGGCTTCTCGCGACCTAAGGAAACTCGTCTGCGACCTAACTTCAGCGATCTAAGGAAGCTCTGGTAGCAATATAGGAACTTCTCGTTCGCGACTTAGGAGTTGGCAGCGACATAACTTTGTTCGCGACCTAAGGAGCACGGCAGCGACCTAGGGTGGCTTCGACCTACCGGAGCGTGACATACGGAATATCGCGAGTTAAACTGGAACGGCTTAGTGGAATTCGCGACTTAGAAGCTTGAGCGATCTAGGGCTTTAGCGATTTGGGCTTCTTCGCCTTCGCGACCTTAGGGCAGCGCGACTAAGGAACGTGACTTAAGGCAAGTCGTTCATCATCTTCATCTCGTGCTGCATCATCCTCCTCTGGTTGAAAAGAATTCATCCCGAATTCACACATTCTTCTTCTTCGAGATGCTGTCTTCCATTCATTATCTGGTCTGATGCGGTTCTGGTGATAACCACTCTTGAGATTGATCTTGTCTTGACCCTTTGAAGATGCGGCTCGCCATAAGGAAAGCATGGCATAAAGCAAACGTGGCATTAGGCAGGCGGCATAAGGAAGTGATCTGAGGGAGATGACATCATGATGCTTGTGCCAATAGGAAGGTGTGATACAGAACCAAATCGTGACGAAAATGCGAGAAGATGTAAGTAAGTTTAAAACCGCGGAGCGATTTAGGAAGTTACGACTGAAGAAGTGTGATGACTCATGCCCAGATTCTTGTCTTTCCTTATCTCGTTCAGGTGTATCATCATTTAGAGTCTTCCCTTGACGTGTTGCATCAATTTCCCCTGTTTGAAATGAACTCCCACTCGCTTTTTCTTTGACATGTTTATTTTCATGAAACAGTTCCAAGCAGTTGACGTTGACAATGTCAGCAGTACAGACATGATCAGGCAACTCCAACTGACAATCATTCTCTTCCTCCTGTCTTTTCAACTCTTCTTGTTCTTTCAGATTCACAAGATCATACGATCCCCACAGTAAAACAGCATCTGGTACTAGTTCAGCTTAATGTTGAATGTCCTATAGTGGTGGTAACTCTTTGGGAATTCCGCTGGATATTCGACTTCAGACTCATCGAATTCTGATCCAACTTCCTCAAAAACATCAAGATCTTTACTCGTTCCTTGCCCGGTCAATACAAACAAGTCATTACAAATTTTCACCTTTTCGACAGACTCTTCAAAAAATACAAGACTAGTCTCTTCAGATAGTTCCTCAGAAATCTCCTCTTCAAACTCTTCAAATATTTCATCCTCTTCAGGATTCTCAGAATCAGAATCTTTTCCGGATTCAATCAACATTGATAATTCATCATTATCTTCCATTTCATTGACAAACTCTTTCAAATATAATAAACTATCTGATTCTGCCTTCTCTTCTGTTTCACTCTCACTTTGTTCGGGCTTCTCGGACACTAAGGAATTTATACTTGGATGACTTTCATCCATAAGCTCAGGTATTAAACAAGAATCCTCCATCATGAAGTCAATTCCCTCAACTCCGAACACAATCCCTTCTTCCATACAATCGACATCAAACTTTGGCAATGAAGAGTAATCAACTTCTACATCCACATACTTTGACATTAAATAAAATTCCATCAACAATTTACATTCATCATTCTCTAACTCGACCTCTTCATCTTTGCTGTCAAACTTTGGTGGTAATTCTTCGTACGATTCCGTAGGACCGACTTATTCAAACTCTTCTATGATTGATTTAACCTCCTCAGGAGTTTTAAGCTCTTCACACGCCTCATACCTAACCAATGATTCAGCACTTCCTTCGGATTCTTTAACACTTTCGTTGAAAGATAATGGACTAGTCGGTTCCTCTTCCCTTTCCGGCTCGCTTTCAATAGAATCATCCACATCCTCGTTTTCACATTCTTCTACAACTAAATCTTTCCTCTTGGGCTCCGTACATTCAATACTTTGATGGTCAAACTTCTGATAATGATAGCGCTTAACTCGGTCATCAACATTTGTCTTAGTGATTCCATGTACAACTGATTTGTTGACTCTCTTAGAAACATTCATACTGCAATTAACACCTTTACTATGATTGCAGCAGCTTGTAACTACACCCTTTCCTTGACTCCCTTGACTCAACTTCCGCAACTATTGATTCATACAAGCTTGATAATTGTATGGTAAGAAATTTTCCTTCATCATCCTTTTCATCTTATCCCACGAGACAACTTTAGATTTCTTCATTCTCTCTCTGGATGATTTAGTTTGTTGCCACCAATCCATAGCTCTTCCTCCCAATCTTGTAGCAACTAACTTAACTTGACAATCTTCAAGAACGTTGTGGAGTACAAAAATCTTTTCAACCTTTGACAACCAATCAAAGAATTCCTCTGCTCGTAAACCACCTCGGAATTCTGGAATTTCTGTGTCCATCCTTGATTTCTGTGTATGACCATTGTCTTCAACATTCCTATATCGACATTGCCCTTGATCCGGATATCGAAAGTGAACACTATCTCCATAACTATCTTCTTCAAAATTATATGAGCTTCGATGTCGATTCTGAACATTGACTCTTCTATGACCATGCATGTCCTCTCTACTTCTTCTTTCCTCCACTCGATATCTTTCATAATCACAATATGGCTCATGCTCGTAACCACGATAAGCTATTCTTTCTTCATCTCGATACTCATGGTGATCTCTCCTCAACGAAACTGATGATTCTCTTCTATCACGATTAGATTGTGGCGACACCCACCTCGCTTCCGTAACTGATGGCAAAACTCGGTTTCCTCCATGGTTCGAGACTGGCGACCTTCTCCTTTGGCTTTGATTCATATCAATCATCAATTTCTCCAATCTACCAAAACTTTTATCGAACCTCTCCTCGAAGTTATCACTAATTCGTTGCTCTATCGCCTTAGCATCTTCTCTTCTATACACATCATCAATATTCTGATGGTGATTGGCTCTTCTAGGAGGCATTGTTAATCTTCAACAAATTTCAACAAACACAACTTTCGACCTTGATCAAACAACTTGTACAACTCGGCTCAAACTCCAACTAGCTCGGCCTTGACTTAGCTTGAATACAAAGTGTTGCACGACTTCAAACTTCAACTTGAACTCCACACTTCAACTCAGCTCGGCCTTGAACTTCAAAGTGGCGCACAAAATGCCGACAAGCAAAAATTCAAACACTTTCCGAACTTTGATCCAAAATGATATGGATCGAAACTCTTAACTTGTTGCAACTTCACGATGAACACAACGAACACCAAACTTCTCAACAATGAACGGCTCTACACTTCAACACAAAGTTATGCATGACTTCAAACTTCAACTTGAACTTCACACTTCAACTTAGCTTGGCCTTGAACTTCAAAGTGATGCACGACTTCAATAAACAAATCTCGAATCAAACTTCCCAACTTGTTTGAAATCTCACGAACACCCAAATAAACAAACAACTCAATTCGAACTCCAAAACTTCAAATCTAGAAATTTCAACACTTCTCCTTGGTCCAACAGGCTCGTCTTAGCTATGATTGGATAAGTCTAGCTCTGATACCAAAATGATGCAGCGGAAAATACGGATGACAACGAAATGAAGATTTCGTGCCAAGCTAATCGATGAAACGATTAGATGAAGCAATATGAATAGATGGAATGAAGAATACAGAATCGCCCAAATCCGTTGATCACGAAGATATCGGATTCTAGCAAATCTTCGACACGTTGATCGCGCACGATGCCGTGAAGAAAAATCTACAATTCTTTGAGCGTTGATCAAGCGCACTTGATTCCATGAATTGACTTCAACAATCGTTGATTCGATCGCACTCGAATGCCGAAGGTGGAGATAGGAGATAACACTCAACTACCAATTTTAATGATGGCACGAAGCACAAACCAAACAAAGTTTTTATTCCCCAAAATCCACTTACAAATGACCTCACACCCCTATTTATAGGGAAAGTACAACACACCAGTACAACAACTTTCCAAGACACCTGACTTAAGCAAGTAACGACATAACAAAATACAAACAATGCGACTTAAGAAAATACAAACACCAACGACTTAAGAAAAGTGGTACAACAACTACAACACAAACGACATATGAAAACAAAATACAGACGACTTAACAAGGCATCAGGAGCGACTCAACGGAACATGTCAGCGACATAAGCAATTCTGGAGCGGCTTCGACATAAGGCTTCTCGTGACCTAAGGAAACTCGTCCGTGACCTAACTTCAGCGATCTAAGGAAGCTCTGGTAGCGACATACGAATTTCTCGTTCGGGACTTAGGTGTTGGCAGCGACATAACTTCGTTCGCGACCTAAGGAGCACGACAGCGACCTGGGGTGGCTTCGACCTACTGGAGCGCGACATACGGAAGATCGCGAGTTAAACTGGAGCGACTTAGTGGAATTCGCGACTTAGAAGCTTGAGCGATCTAGGGCTTCGGCGATTTGGGCTTCTTCGCCTTTGCGACCTAGGGCAGCGCGATTAAGGAACACGACTTAAGGTAAGTCGTTCATCATCTTCATCTCGCGCTGCATCAATTTGTCTATAAAATGAACTACGATGCACATATCATTAGTGCATAAGACCAAATGCCATTACTAGACATGTTATTACTCAATCTTAAGTTACTGTGTGCATAATACTTTGTAAATATCATATAAAAATAAGCATGGTTATTATGACAAATCACGATTAACCAAATTTTTAACTGATGTCGTAAAAAGACAGTAATCATATAAACTGTTAAGGTACCATTCGCCACTCAATTTTCCACATTTTCGTTCCCACACGTCTAACGCATCCAACGTGGAAATGGACCATTTCCTCTAATTCGTCCATTGTGAGGAATGAAAGATTTTGGTGCGTTTGTGCTCGACGCGTTCTGTCATTTTATCCCCAATACAACTTCTTCCCTTCTTCCATATTTCCCCCTTTCATCAAATACCACATTCACATCATCAAACACGTTTCTCTTTCAACCAACTTCCGTGTTCAAATCCCACGCTCAAATGCCATGTTTGCTTCATAAAGAATGGACCCTAAGTGGTTGCTGATACAACCAATAATGATCATTGGACTTTAAAAATTAGAGTTTGGCGTTAAAGTGTATATTTAACATTCGGTTCTACTTTATTATTTTTCTCTCTTTCTTACATTATCATTAAATCAATCCACTAATTTGTCAATTCCAACTATGAATGTCTTTCTTGAATTAAGTTCCACTCTTTTTATCAATTTTGTAATAAATCCAACTAAAAAGGGATATGGTCTCTCTACACATGTGTATGTATAAAGGATCCATAACCGCCATTTTTATCCCTTTTTTTATGACAAAGAAACCAAACAACCGACAACTTGTAAACTTTCAGAATGAGCATACCCGGCTCAACATTATCCCATAAGAAATCACATACTATCAACTGCTAGAGTAGTAATCATTTTAGCCCCTTTGCAGCCCTGCTAATACTCACGAGTAAAGTTCGCATACAAATTGTTGGATTTAATGGAATTCTCTCTCATACTTTATTCATATTTTCTTTTTGTTACATCACCATTAAATTCAACCATTAATTTACCAAATCCAAGTGCGGATATTAGAAGGCTTTGAAAGAGCTTAAAATGAAGGGTACGTGGTTCCTTCTGCAAATATACACAGACATGTCCGTTTTATTTATCCCACAAAATTTCCACATCGATTTTTAGTGTCAAAATATTTGGAAGAAATAAAACCTGTTGATGAGATCCATTTGGTATCAAGATCGTCTTAAGAAGAAACGGAGAATCTCTAAACTTTTAGCCCCTTTAAACATGGGAGTAAATCATCCAGATCCAAAGTTTGGTGTCCCAAAGTACCCAACCAATCATAGGGGTTAAAATTTTGCAAATAAGTCCATTTTTTTATGGATTTATTTGCAAAAGTTTGTGTATCATGTGTTAAATAGTTGGGCGGGACACCATCATTTGGGTCTAGGTGAATTGTACTTTTTAGATCTACATTCTAAATTGATGGCAAAAACAAATATTTTCAATGGAACCTAATGATTTTGCATTAGTTAGACACTTTGAAATGATAGAAAAATTTGTGAGGATGACCTTGATTGCTATAAGATCATACCTACAAAATATTAGATTATTTTGAAAAAAATAGGAGTTTTGAGAGATTTAAAATTAAGCGGACGTGGATACTACAATTGGGATTCATTCAGTCAAATACTCCATGCTTCCGTTTTTGTTGTTCATTCATGTGCACATGTGTAAATCAGCTCTTATGCATATACTTCGCACACGCATAATTTTCTTTTTCTATATCAGTGTTATTTAGAACTTCTTTGGTTTATTTGGTTGTATCTTATTTTTTAATCCAATTATGGATGTACAACGAACATGTGAATGTTATTACTTCTATATTATATGAGCCACCAAAGATACTTTTCTCCACTATGTTACTCTTTTGCCAAAGACAAGATTCTTCAAAAAAGTTTTTGCTAGGTTTTGGCCAGGCCACAACTGCTGTGGAAAATATAATTAAATTTAAAAGTTAAATCGGAAAGATGGTTATAACGCACCTATCCATCGAGAGCAGCAATCGCATCATCCAATTCAGTCTAAGCTGGCATGGTCACAAAACCAAACCCATGAGAGACCCGCTATCTCGATCGTAAAAAACACGTGCACTCACT
This sequence comes from Allium cepa, assembly GCA_030765085.1. NCBI lineage: Eukaryota > Viridiplantae > Streptophyta > Magnoliopsida > Asparagales > Amaryllidaceae > Allium > Allium cepa. Next base: position 745,527,070 of record CM060931.1, on the reverse strand, counting down.
GCTTTGCCATGCTTGCTAAATACTTGTTCCAACCAACTGTCGTCCACAGGCCATGGCAAGTTACCGGCATATATTGTAAATAATGGCTCGAACTAATATACTGCTCTTTCTGGATGGATTCCTCTTGGAGCTGCCTTATTTACTGTCAGAAGCCTTCCGTTTATATCCTATTCCCAACGCGTCAATAAATTATAGTGTTGAAAGCTATGATGCATTATGTTATATTAATGGATATATCTTCATATAGTGCACTAGTTTCCTTAGTTCAATAAGTGAGATAAAAGAAGCCATTAGTTCAAAAAAATATACCACTAGGAGTTGCAATATACAAAGCATTGTTATATCAATGGACAGAATATATAGTAAATGACTAAATGAAACTTATGGACACCATATATGGCATATGCCAAGGTTTAATCATAAGATCAATAGGATAAGATTCAACACCTTTTGAATGCCATAACTCATACATAGGAAAAAATGAATTATGCATTTTACAAGTATACTATAGCATGCCTGTAACGACCCAGGAATTTTAATAATTAAAATTTGAATATTTAATTAATTTTAAATATTTAATAAGTGAATTTATAAGTCAAATAAATTTTATTTTGAATTATTGGATTTAATTGAATAATTAAATCAATAATTTAATATGTGAAATTATGGAAATAATAGAAAATTGAGTTAAATATGATTGAAAATGATTTGTAAAATTTTATTTTATCATATGGGAGTTAGAACGATATTTTAGAACTTTTAAAATCGAATTAGAAGTTAATTTGTGAAAATTGAATATTTTAATATTTAAATCGACTAGTGAAAATAGTCAATTTTTGAACAGTCTCAGAATTGAACGAAACCAGTTCCATTGGATCCGTAATAGTTAGTTATTACCGGATTTCAAATTTCGTGTCAATCGGAGTTACCGTTTGATCATGGCAGCTCGAAACGCATCGAATTATTTTTAATTTTAATTTGGCGAGTTAAAATAGCCATTTTTCGAAAAGTCTCGGATTTCGACGAAACCAGTTTCACCGGATCCGTAATGTGATATTATTGTAAGGTTTCAAATTTCGTGTCAATCGGATTTACCGTTTGTCCGGTACAAATTAAAACGCCTAGAAATCGATTTAAATCGGTTTAATTTAAATTGAGCGTTTGTTGCCATAACTCGCATAGATGTCCGAATTAGCTTTCGAAACCTGTTCCATTGTGTCTGGAACGTGGGGTAAACCCTAGAAACGCTGGTTACGGCGCGTAAATCGGAGTTCGGAATTTCCAGGATGAATAGTGTTTCGTCGGTTCCTTATAAATAGCCCACCATTCTAAAAAAATAAAAAAAAATACTAAAACCCTAATCTATTTGCCCTAGCCGCCTCTTTTATAATGGAAGGCCAGAAATTGTCGAAATTCATTCCTTAATCTCTCCAAATCCATTCACAATCAAGCGAAGTGATCAACTACAAAGATGAAGAGCAAGGCGAGAGCTTTCGATCTATACGGTGATGATGGGGTTTGGTGTCGTGTGGAGGGAGCTAGGGGGGGCCGTTCATAGCCGGCTACGCACGCAAAACGAGACACTAGAGGGGGCCGAACTTCTAGTGGTGCATGGTGGAGGTAGCTCTTGCGAAGGGTTTCGAGATGGCGGTGGTTTGATGAAGTTTAGTTGAGTATTGAAGTTGCAAAATTAAACCCTAAATGGGTATAGGTGGGTTCGGCCATGTTATTATCACCTGGAGAAGTAACGTGAGAGGGAAGATGGTGTGTGCGGCTGAGATGCAAAGGTTGGAGGAATCTACGGTGGATGATGAGATGTGGGTTTATAAATATATCATTATGTTGTAAATTTATAAATAAAAACTCGTGTAACTTCAAATATTTGTAACTTTTTCATACGAGGTCGAAAACGCGCGAAACCAGTTGCGTTGGAATCGTATGGACGAGCACTATGCGATGAAATTGGATTGGAGTCGTTTGGAGTTAGTGAGAATTTTGGGTAAAATTAAACGTCCGTTTAATTTTATTCGAAATAAATCGCTAAAACGGAATTTAAAACCAAGGTGAGAACTTCTCACTCAATCGAATCAGTTTCGATTTTATTTTAAATAGTTAGATTTAAAATATTTGAATGCATGTTTGAATGATGATTGTTATCTATTGATTGTTAAAATAGACATTATACGCCGTTAGTAAGCGGATGTTATTTATTAAAAACATATACCGCGAATATTTCATAAACAGTGAAATTGGTATTATATATAATAGCAATATATATATATATTGGCATATGTATATATTGGAGTTATTGATTTCCCGCATTATTTGTTTAGCGGGTGAGACCCTATTGCGCCGTCTATTAAGCGGATAATATTTTAAATCCCATATACCGCGATAATTTCGTACTGGAGCGAAATTGGTATTGTGCTAATGTTTGTGGATGCAGGAAAACAGGTTGGAGGGATCCAACTGGATTCCTCAACAGTATTTATTTGAATTCAGATATTTTGATATTTGATGGACTATCATACACGATATATGATGTCGTTGTTGTCGTGATTGGCTATTTGGTATGTAGCATCATTGGACCAAGTTTGGAATTTTAAAAATGATTTTTAAAGTGATTTTTGAAGTATACTATATTTTTGGAATTGATCCATTTTAAATAAAACGTTATAATTTTCAAAGTTATAAAATTATGGTTTTTGTGAAATATAGTTAAAAAAAACTGATTTTTGAGAATATGATGCTCATGATTTTATAAAATGATTAAATCGGGATTTTTGAATTTATTATAAAAGTTGAAAATATAGGATTTATAAAAATTTAATTATTTTATAAATCAAAATGGAGAAATTATAAAGGAGATTAAAGACGTTTTAAAGAATAGTATAAATTGATTTATATTAAGAGATTTATAAATGGATATTTATAAATTGAAATATTGACATTATAAAACGAGTTTTTATAAGTGTTTGAATGAAGTGAAAATGAATTTCATAAATTGAATGAAATTTATAGAATTATAAACGGTGAAGTTATAAATAGAATTTTATAAACAGTAGGTTTATAAAATTTGTAAAGTTATTAAAATAATGGTTTTGGATAAATCATTGAATCTTATAAGTTATAAGATTCATAATTATGAAGTTTAAAAGAACGATTTTGTAAATAATCGTTTTTATAAGTATTTAACTTATAATGTGAACTTTTGGTTTATAATTGAGCTATAAATTGAATAGGTTAATAAAGAAAATTTATAAAGGAAGTAGTTATAAAATAAATAGAAATGGAATTTATAAACGTTGTTTTATAAATTCGCAAACGACTTATTTTGATAAGTAAATTGTTGAAACCTATTAATGGAGTTATATTCACGTTTTTGGCTGTGAATGATCCTTTGAAATAAAATGAATAAAAGGATGAAATTGATTAACGTAGTATATTCACGTTTTTGAATAGTGAATAATATGTTAAAGAAATTGTTTAGAATGTGATATTTTGAATTGAATTTAAAACGATCTAACGATGTTTTAAAATGTGTTGAGATTCGAAACCATAGATTTCAACATTTATTGTTGAAATAGACGTTTTCGAGAAATAAAAGGAAATAGTGGACTATAACACTGTTGTTATAGTAAATGATTTCCGAAAGGAATGTTTTGTATGGTATTGGGATTTATATATCTATTTTAATTTCGAATCCCTATACTAGTGATTTTGGGTTGTCGTAACGATGTTTTACGCAACATTCGTTTTAGCCCAAATAAATATGTTTAAGAGAATGATTTCCTTAAAGAATGAAATATATACTTAATCTCGATTTAAGTATATTGAATATTTTCTAAGTGTTGGAAATAAATAAAATTTGTGAATTACTTATTAAATAAGTATGGAAATGTTTTCCGATATAAAGTGAATAATTTTGAGAATTTATCTTTTTGAAGATAGATTGAAAAGGAATATTGAAATGAATAATTGAAATGGTATATGCATGGATATTGTGAAATATAAATTCATTATGGAATTTATAAATGAAAAGTGGAATTTGATTAAAAATAAATATTGATTTATTTTTGAAGTGTGAAATTATATATCTAGTAAAGATATTTTGGAAATAAATAATTTGGAAAATTATTTGGAATCTAGTGATGTTGTGCATATCTATTGATAGTTCAATAACCGACTATCAATATTTCCCTTTGAATGGGTAATTGATGTGATTTGTTTGAATTTGAATGCCACACTTATTTTTGAATAAGCGCTCACTATTCAGGTTAACCGGGAAAGGACCATGGGGTCGTATAACCCATTCCGAATATGTGATACGTCGTTATGAATCGCATTGAAGATCGGTGTTGAAGACCCGGTATTTGCGAGAGCGATAGGATGACCTGTCGATTGACTCTGCACCGAGTTGCTCCGGTATAGAGTTCTCCATATGTGATGGTGAATCCGATCAGGATTGTGAATATCCGGATTGCAAGGACTTCTTTGTAAGTGCCTTCGGTTTTGTTCGAGCCCGGAACAGACTTGTATGGATTGTATGTCTGACATTACAAATTGAGATATAAAGCCGATTTCATTCAAATATATTTCTGTTGGTGGCGGAGAATTTATTCTTTTAGCTTAACACCCTTCTCTGAGACGTACGAGCTAAGAGGTTATGTAGTTGAAGGTTATCAGCGATATATTCCCAATTTGGTAATGTGACATGCTGAGTGTTGCTGTAAATGATCATTGTGTTGATTATTTGTGATAGGATCGTTTATTTGATCGTCTATCTTGGTGATCATTTCTATGATCATTTGTTGACCCAAAGCATGGCTTTTGTATAAAGTATGTTTTTGTGGACGTGACTTCGTCGAGCCTCACACCCCGTGAATGGTCAAAACAGGAAAGATGCGGCAAGGTTATGAGGGGTAGCGCCCTTTAGGATGTGTGCATTTCCTTCTGGAAAAGAGTGGTATCATGGTATGGAGCCCAGATACTTACTCATGTTGAAAACACTTTGTTATGATTGTGTGAATTGATTACGAGCGCTCGGTGAAAAGGTCCCAAAGGACCGGGGGATGGCATATTCGGTCAGTTGTTACTCAGTTAGGGGTAACCCGGCCTTGTGTTGGTAGAGATCCGGTTTGGTTCTCGGGGATGTCCATCCAAAGGCATTCTCATGTGGCAATGGGAAGTTCCTTGGCCTGATCATTCGTTGGAAATCCAAAGAAACAATACGAGACTTGTACGGTTTTAGTTGTATAACCTGCTATGGAATGTGGCGGTAACCTGCTATTGAACATAGTTAGCTATAGTAAGCATAGTTCGGAATGTCTATGTTGGCTAAGATTTATATTCTACTTTCGAAATGAATTTTTCCTACACTATACACTAGTAATAATATCAAATGTTCTTTTAAATGCGTATCAAGCATCTTTGACTATCATAAGGAGAAATCTCCTCCGATTCTGCGTTTGCATTGTGTGTGTGTGCGGGAGGCCTTATGGTAGTCTCATTTTTAAAAGCATTGCGAATTGACTTTAAAAATATTCCTCTATTTTGATTTTTAAAGATAAATAAACTGTTTTGAGTTCTCACACCAGTCACATGACTGACTTGGAGTTTATTGTTTTCCTTCCTAAACTCTGGGTGCCCACCAATTTTCACACGGGCAGCCAAGAGTTAAGGTTTATCAGGATATTCTGGATATTCTGGAGTTGCTGGAGGCAAGATGGATGACATGGCGTATTACTAGTTTATATAGTATTTCTTTTTCCGCTGTTTGTTTGATGTTGTACACTCTGATGATATGATGTAATGAAATGTGATGTAATGTAATAACTGATATAGTTCTTTGTTTAAAGATTATTCATTTATTATTATATGTTGTTCCGCTGCGAATTGTGAGATTCTGATGTTGTTCTGTTATTTTTTATTCCGTTCTTTTTCTTCTATGTTCTATATCCATTCTATTTTCTATCTGTTCTATGTTTTCTCTATTTTCTATTCTTTGTTGTTTCCTTTCTGTCCGTTCTGTTTTCTATTCCGTTCTATTTCCTTTTCCCTCTATTTTCTATCTTTTTCTCTTTTCTTTCTTCCTCTTTTCTTTTTCTTAAACCCATAACATTTCGGTTTTTTTGGCCTTCGATTTCTCGGCAGTCGATAAAGTGAGTATCGATGTTGAATTTTCGAAAGTCGAAAATTTTCGGGGCGTTACATTTGGTATCAGAGCTTATGGTTAAGCGACAACTATGGTTCTGTTGGGTATTACTCGTTAGAGATAGAGTCAGTAGTACTCTAGAATGAGTTGAGTGTAATAATAGCTATGAGAGCGTATTTGTTAGTGAATATATAAAATTGTTTTATATTGTGATGATTGGTTTGTTGAGTGGTATATGAACTTTCGTCAGCGTGGTCCGCAAGACTATGCCGAAGGGGTTTCTAAACACTTGAATAGAACAATTCGACACAATATTGATTTTAAAATTGGGTAAATGAAATAATTTTACTTGATTATATTTTTATATATAAAGAAATAATTTTTCAAAATTATTAAAGTGTAAATAAGTTGATTGTTTAGTTGTTTGAATAATCTAAATTGAAGAATAATTGTATAAGTAAAGAATTATAAGAATTGAATTATAATTAATGTGATTTACAATTGTGAAATAAACTTATATATATAAGAAGTGAAACTATATGAATATATTTATGAATATGAGTTGTAAATAATAAAAATGAATGTGAACTAAAGTTATGTAAATGAAATTCAACTTTTGTAATTGAATTGAATTAATGGATTAAATGTTAATCAATTGAATGTAAATAAAATTGATATGGAATAAATGAATATAAGTGTTAATTCATTAAAATCTAATGTTATTGAAAGTTGAATAATTGAATGAAAATCAATTTAATTAAACCAATTGTAAGCAAAGGAAATTTGGTTGTAATTAATATACATTGGTTGTTATATGGTTGTTAGTTGATTGATTGTATATAAGTTCATTAAGTATTAATGAAATTAAAAGCTAAAGTAATTGAATAAATTCAATTGGAAGTTAAATGAATCTTAAATAGAATTGAATTTGATTTGGAAGTGAACCAACTTGAATATGAATTAGTGAATATAAACTAAGTGAAAAAGAATGTTAGAAAAAAACATCCACTGTTAAATGAATCGAATGTGATTAACTTGAAAACCCAATTCATTAGTTATTAATGAGAATATGAATGAATATTTATTGGTTATGAATGATAGTTGGTTGATGTTTGCATTTGTTGCTTTTGTTACATTTGCTATGTTGACATAGATAGCTATTATGTTGCTATATGTTGTATATCGATACTATTGTCCATATGCATGATTCTCATGTTGTTTGTTGAGTGATTAGTAGGTGCGGATCGCGTTTGCTTCGCATTTGGAGCTCGCTTTCGCGCTATATTAGCCGTATATGCTTGCTAATAAAATATAAGGTACATATCTCGGATTAAATATCGTACTTTTACATTTTTTCCCTTCGGGATGCCTCATTACTTGATGAGATGTATATTTGTGATATATATACTGTCATTTTTTTTTGGATCGAGCCGCGCAAAGGAGACTATAGCGAATTTTTCCGAAAATTTAAGGCGTTAGAAAAAATTTGAGAAAATTGGAATTTTTTTGAAAACTTTAACTTTGATTTGGAATTGAAAGTTAAACAATAGTAGTTGTTTTTGAAAAGATAACTAAGTATGATTTGAAAACTTAGTAAAGATTTGTAAGGAATTTAATTATGAATTTTTGGAAAATTAATAAATTCTGTAATTTTTCTTACTTAATAATTTCGAGGACGAAATTCTTTTAAGGGGGGAAGATTGTAACGACCCAGGAATTTTAATAATTAAAATTTGAATATTTAATTAATTTTAAATATTTAATAAGTGAATTTATAAGTCAAATAAATTTTATTTTGAGTTATTGGATTTAATTGAATAATTAAATCAATAATTTAATATGTGAAATTATGGAAATAATAGAAAATTGAGTTAAATATGATTGAAAATGATTTGTAAAATTTTATTTTATCATATGGGAGTTAGAACGATATTTTAGAACTTTTAAAATCGAATTAGAAGTTAATTTGTGAAAATTGAATATTTTAATATTTAAATCGACTAGTGAAAATAGTCAAATTTTGAACAGTCTCAGAATTGAACGAAACCAGTTCCATTGGATCCGTAATAGTTAGTTATTACCGGATTTCAATTTTCGTGTCAATCGGAGTTACCGTTTGATCGTGGCAGCTCGAAACGCATCGAATTATTTTTAATTTTAATTTGGCGAGTTAAAATAGCCATTTTTCAAAAAGTCTCGGATTTCGACGAAACGAGTTTCACCGGATCCGTAATGTGATATTATTGTAAGGTTTCAAATTTCGTGTCAATCGGATTTACCGTTTGTCCGGTACAAATTAAAACGCCTAGAAATCGATTTAAATCGGTTTAATTTAAATTGAGCGTTTGTTGCCATAACTCGCACAGATGTCCGAATTAGCTTTCGAAACCTATTCCATTATGTCCGGAACGTGGGGTAAACCCTAGAAACGCTGGTTACGGCACGTAAATCGGAGTTCGGAATTTCCGGGATGAATAGTGTTTCGTCGGTTCCTTATAAATAGCCCACCATTCTAAAAAAAATAAAAAAAAATACTAAAACCCTAATCTATTTACCCTAGCCGCCTCTTTTATAATGGAAGGCCAGAAATTGTCGAAATTCATTCCTTAATCTCTCCAAATCCATTCACAATCAAGCGAAGTGATCAACTACAAAGATGAAGAGCAAGGCGAGAGCTTTCGATCTATACGATGATGATGGGGTTTGGTGTCGTGTGGAGGGAGCTAGGGGGGCTGTTCATAGCCGGCTGTGCACGCAAAACGAGACACTAGAGGGGGCCGAACTTCCAGTGGTGCATGGTGGAGGTAGCTCTTGCGAAGGGTTTCGAGATGGCGGTGGTTTGATGAAGTTTAGTTGAGTATTGAAGTTGCAAAATTAAACCCTAAATGGGTATAGGTGGGTTCGGCCATGTTATTATCACCTGGAGAAGTAACGTGAGAGGGAAGATGGTGTGTGCGGCTGAGATGCAAAGGTTGGGGGAATCTACGGTGGATGATGAGATGTGGGTTTATAAATATATCATTATGTTGTAAATTTATAAATAAAAACTCGTGTAACTTCAAATATTTGTAACTTTTTCATACGAGGTCGAAAACGCGCGAAACCAGTTGCGTTGGAATCATATGGACGAGCACTACGCGATGAAATTGGATTGGAGTCGTTTGGAGTTAGTGAGAATTTTGGATAAAATTAAACGTTCGTTTAATTTTATTCGAAATAAATCGCTAAAACGGAATTTAAAACCAAGGTGAGAACTTCTCACTCAATCGAATCAGTTTCGATTTTATTTTAAATAGTTAGATTTAAAATATTTGAATGCATGTTTGAATGATGATTGTTATCTATTGATTGTTAAAATAGACATTATACGCCGTTAGTAAGCGGATGTTATTTATTAAAAACATATACCGCGAATATTTCATAAACAGTGAAATTGGTATTATATATAATAGCAATATATATATATATATATTGGCATATGTATATATTGGAGTTATTGATTTCCCGCATTATTTGTTTAGCGGGTGAGACCCTATTGCGCCGTCTATTAAGCGGATAATATTTTAAATCCCATATACCGCGATAATTTCGTACTGGAGCGAAATTGGTATTGTGCTAATGTTTGTGGATGCAGGAAAACAGGTTGGAGGGATCCAACTGGATTCCTCAACAGTATTTATTTGAATTCAGATATTTTGACATTTAATGGACTATCATATACGATATATGATGTCGTTGTTGTCGTGATTGGCTATTTGGTATGTAGCATCATTGGACCAAGTTTGGAATTTTAAAAATGATTTTTAAAGTGATTTTTGAAGTATACTATATTTTTGGAATTGATCCATTTTAAATAAATAAACGTTATAATTTTCAAAGTTATAAAATTATGGTTTTTGTGAAATATAGTTAAAAAAATTGATTTTTGAGAATATGATGCTCATGATTTTATAAAATGATTAAATCGGGATTTTTGAATTTATTATAAAAGTTGAAAATATAGGATTTATAAAAATTTAATTATTTTATAAATCAAAATGGAGAAATTATAAAGGAGATTAAAGACGTTTTAAAGAATAATATAAATTGATTTATATTAAGAGATTTATAAATGGATATTTATAAATTGAAATATTGACATTATAAAACGAGTTTTTATAAGTGTTTGAATGAAGTGAAAATGAATTTCATAAATTGAATGAAATTTATAGAATTATAAACGGTGAAGTTATAAATAGAATTTTATAAACAGTAGGTTTATAAAATTTGTAAAGTTATTAAAATAATGGTTTTGGATAAATCATTGAATCTTATAAGTTATAAGATTCATAATTATGAAGTTTAAAAGAACGATTTTGTAAATAATCGTTTTTATAAGTATTTAACTTATAATGTGAACTTTGGTTTATAATTGAGCTATAAATTGAATAGGTTAATAAAGAAAATTTATAAAGGAAGTAGTTATAAAATAAATAGAAATGGAATTTATAAACGTTGTTTTATAAATTCGTAAACGACTTATTTTGATAAGTAAATTGTTGGAACCTATTAATGGAGTTATATTCACGTTTTTGGCTGTGAATGATCCTTTGAAATAAAATGAATAAAAGGATGAAATTGATTAACGTAGTATATTCACGTTTTTGAATAGTGAATAATATGTTAAAGAAATTGTTTAGAATGTGATATTTTGAATTGAATTTAAAACGATCTAACGATGTTTTAAAATGTGTTGAGATTCGAAACCATAGATTTCAACATTTATTGTTGAAATAGACGTTTTCGAGAAATAAAAGGAAATAGTGGACTATAACACTGTTGTTATAGTAAATGATTTCCGAAAGGAATGTTTTGTATAGTATTGGGATTTATATATCTATTTTAATTTCGAATCCCTATACTAGTGATTTTGGGTTGTCATAACGATGTTTTACGCAACATTCGTTTTAGCCCAAATAAATATGTTTAAGAGAATGATTTCCTTAAAGAATGAAATATATACTTAATCTCGATTTAAGTATATTGAATATTTTCTAAGTGTTGGAAATAAATAAAATTTGTGAATTACTTATTAAATAAGTATGGAAATGTTTTCCAATATAAAGTGAATAATTTTGAGAATTTATCTTTTTGAAGATAGATTGAAAAGGAATATTGAAATGAATAATTGAAATGGTATATGCATGGATATTGTGAAATATAAATACATTATGGAATTTATAAATGAAAAGTGGAATTTGATTAAAAATAAATATTGATTTATTTTTAAAGTGTGAAATTATATATCTAGTAAAGATATTTTGGAAATAAATAATTTGGAAAATTATTTGGAATCTAGTGATGTTGTGCATATCTATTGATAGTTCAATAACCGACTATCAATATTTCCCTTTGAATGGGTAATTGATGTGATTTGTTTGAATTTGAATGCCACACTTATTTTTGAATAAGCGCTCACTATTCAGGTTAACCGGGAAAGGACCATGGGGTCGTATAACCCATTCCGAATATGTGATACGTCGTTATGAATCGCATTGAAGATCGGTGTTGAAGACCCGGTATTTGCGAGAGCGATAGGATGACCTGTCGATTGACTCTGCACCGAGTTGCTCCGGTATAGAGTTCTCCATATGTGATGGTGAATCCGATCAGGATTGTGAATATCCGGATTGCAAGGACTTCTTTGTAAGTGCCTTCGGTTTTGTTCGAGCCCGGAATAGACTTGTATGGATTGTATGTCTGACATTACAAATTGAGATATAAAGCCGATTTCATTCAAATATATTTCTGTTGGTGGCGGAGAATTTATTCTTTTAGCTTAGCACCCTTCTCTGAGACGTACGAGCTCAGAGGTTATGTAGTTGAAGGTTATCAGCGATATATTCCCAATTTGGTAATGTGACATGCTGAGTGTTGCTGTAAATGATCATTGTGTTGATTATTTGTGATAGGATCGTTTATTTGATCGTCTATCTTGGTGATCATTTCTATGATCATTTGTTGACCCAAAGCATGGCTTTTGTATAAAGTGTTTTTGTGGACGTGACTTCGTCGAGCCTCACACCCCGTGAATGGTCAAAACAGGAAAGATGGCAAGGTTATGAGGGGTAGCGCCCTTTAGGATGTGTGCATTTCCTTCTGGAAAAGGGTGGTATCATGGTATGGAGCCCAGATACTTACTCATGTTGAAAACACTTTGTTATGATTGTGTGAATTGATTACGAGCGCTCGGTGAAAAGGTCCCAAAGGACCGGGGGATGGCATATTCGGTCAGTTGTTACTCAGTTAGGGGTAACCCGGCCTTGTGTTGGTAGAGATCCGGTTTGGTTCTCGGGGATGTCCATCCAGAGGCATTCTCATGTGGCAATGGGAAGTTCCTTGGCCTGATCATTCGTTGGAAATCCAAAGAAACAATACGAGACTTGTACGGTTTTAGTTGTATAACCTGCTATGGAATGTGGCGGTAACCTGCTATTGAACATAGTTAGCTATAGTAAGCATAGTTCGGAATGTCTATGTTGGCTAAGATTTATATTCTACTTTCGAAATGAATTTTTCCTACACTATACACTAGTAATAATATCAAATGTTCTTTTAAATGCGTATCAAGCATCTTTGACTATCATAAGGAGAAATCTCCTCCGATTCTGCGTTTGCATTGTGTGTGTGTGCGGGAGGCCTTATGGTAGTCTCATTTTTAAAAGCATTGCGAATTGACTTTAAAAATATTCCTCTATTTTGATTTTTAAAGATAAATAAACTGTTTTGAGTTCTCACACCAGTCACATAACTGACTTGGAGTTTATTGTTTTCCTTCCTAAACTCTGGGTGCCCACCAATTTTCACACGGGCAGCCAAGAGTTAAGGTTTATCAGGATATTCTGGATATTCTGGAGTTGCTGGAGGCAAGATGGATGACATGGCGTATTACTAGTTTATATAGTATTTCTTTTTCCGCTGTTTGTTTGATGTTGTACACTCTGATGATATGATGTAATGAAATGTGATGTAATGTAATAACTGATATAGTTCTTTGTTTAAAGATTATTCATTTATTATTATATGTTGTTCCGCTGCGAATTGTGAGATTCTGATGTTGTTCTGTTATTTTTTATTCCGTTCTTTTTCTTCTATGTTCTATATCCATTCTATTTTCTATCTGTTCTATGTTTTCTCTATTTTCTATTCTTTGTTGTTTCCTTTCTGTCCGTTCTGTTTTCTATTCCGTTCTATTTCCTTTTCCCTCTATTTTCTATCTTTTTCTCTTTTCTTTCTTCCTCTTTTCTTTTTCTTAAACCCATAACATTTCGGTTTTTTTGGCCTTCGATTTCTCGGCAGTCGATAAAGTGAGTATCGATGTTGAATTTTCGAAAGTCGAAAATTTTCGGGGCGTTACAATGCCAATTATACAAGTTTCCAATATTAAATATATAAATAACTTAAGAATATCGTTACTATACCTAAGGACACCCAATGACATTAATGAAAATAAGTTAAGATAAGAAACAAATGCCCTTAAAAGAGTGTTGGGTGTTTTCCAGAACAGAGGAATTGACGATGTAATCTATATTTCGAGTCTCCTGTATATCAATTATACATGTACACGGTGATGACCTATGCATGGGCTAACCTGAAGTATGGATTCAAAAAGAAACTAGATAATTATAAATAAAATATTCATATTTTGCGACCCGCATATATTATAACAACTAGAATCAAATTAGGAACTTACAAGTATTTATTTGTCCTATAGCCTTCAATAATGATAATTCCATAGCATGTGCTACATAACGGCTGAACATCTCAACAGCTTTTCTTGCTTCTTCAATAGTGTTCATGGTCACAAAATCCATGACTTTGACCAATCTCTCCATTGTAAATAACTTGCACAATCAAATTCAAACTAATTAAATCTTATCAGCCTTTTATCAGCGTATTTTGTATCAGGAACTGAAGAAGACAATTTTTTATACAGCACACAAGAAGAATATTTAATCGAACATGAATTTATAATATGCATATACAGTCATAATACATTAGGGTATGTGTATGAATTCAAACACATTTGAACATGTCATGGTACTTTTTTACACAGTAATTCTACTTCACCCAAAAATAGATAACGAATATGGACTGAAATAGGATTTCTGGATCCCCGTAATATCCACCCATTCTATTTCTAAATCCAAATTCCCGAACATTCGATTTTCCTAGCATCTCCGTTTTTTTAATGCAAATACAAAGCTTCTAAAAGTTCACATTTAGACTAAATGATGATATTTTTTTATGTAGATATAAAAATTCAAAAAGTTAACATTAAACAGTTAACAGATGATGGTAAAAAAAAATTTAGTGTTGCTGTTCATAAAAAATTCTTATGATATCCATTCTCAAATCAATAAACTGTAATGAAAGAAGCATACTAACACATGAAAAAAAAAATCTTTACTAACCATAAAACTCAAATATGAGTAAAAAATGAAATTTTCGCTATTATTTTTCTGCATTTACAAAATTATGTAAGCCGATACATCATCAATTTTTTTAATGGAAAATGAACTAAGCGAATATTTGCAATTGGAACACAACAATAATACTAAAAGAATGCTAACTTTACCAGAAATTCATAACTCAAACTAATATAAATAAATAATTAACCAAACGGAACAATTTTTTTTTACCTCAGCAATATTAAACGTTCCAGCCTTATCAAATAATTGAGCAAGACTCTTGCTATCAACATCAAAAGGAAGGTTCCCAACAAAAAGTTTGGCATCTTCAGGGGGCTCCTCTTCGCCCTCTCCTATTCCTTCAGCTAAAATTGTTATACATCTAGTATACAAAAACAGAGAATAATCAAATATAAACTCGTTGCACAAGTTTATAACTCAAATTTCCACTACACTGGAATTGTGTAGTAAATATTATAACAATATGAACGTTGTAAATGAATACAACTACAACGTTATACTATTTTGAATAAACAGTATAACAAAATAAAATAAAGAATTAAGAATTCTAACCGGATAATGTCTGAGGATCGTCGTAACGATTTCCTTAAGAATTTTATTCAAAATTCTCTCAAGATACAACAGACGAATCCTGCTCGAAATTGTAATGAGTATATCGCTCTGTGATTTGAATATGAGAACAGCAGCAGTTAGTAGAGGAGAAGAGAGATACGGATTGGAAAAAGTAGTGAGGAAAGTGATCAGTTTCCCTCCTTATTTATAATTGGTCTCTATCCCTTCCGAACGGTCGTGTCTGCACCCGTTCGTTAAAACAGTCGCGTCTGTACCTCTTCGTACAGTCATATCTGTCTGTTTTGCCCTCTAACGGATCTGTTTCGCACCCGCCCGCTCGTACTGTTTCGCCCGTGTCCGCTTCCGCACCCGTTCGTTTGCGCGCTTCAGAAGTTGTGTCGGGTCGCACCCGCTCGCGTCTATTCATTCCGCGTCCGCTTTCGAACAGATCCGCATCTGTTCGTATGGCCTGCAACTGTCAGAAAGCTTGGTTCAGTGTACAGCAAAAATATGAGTATCATATTAGACCCGGTCAGGCCCGGTTCGGTCGGACGGACGGCGGTGGCGGCGCGCGCGTGTGTGTGGTGGTGATGCATGATCTCCCTCCTCACAACGAAGCATACATTTGAGAGCCCCAGGCCCCCAACGTCCTCATGAGAAAACTATATTTAAATCAATATAGCTCTCACAATTTGAAGATGTAGGACTTTGTATATTTCATTCGACTTTATTAAGGAATTCCAACAAAAATATCTTCTTGTAACAACCAAGCCATAATTGAATTGGTTACATGCTTCAAAAATGAGAGTGCAGGGTCAGAGATATCAGAAAAAAGGAATTCTGGTGAAGTTCGTCAAAACAGAGCGGCTAGTACATCAAAGTTGGAAGACGATGTAGTTGAACAATTATCAGAAGCTTTAGCGGTGAAGAAAATGAGCTAAGGAAAGAACTGGACGAGTGTGCATGTTTGCACGTGCATGTTTGGTTTTAGATTCTATAGTTTTTGTTGAATGGGTCAGTTGTGAATTTGTTTGTGAAATTGTTGTGAGCTGTGAGTTGATTGGGCCAGTGGGTTAAGACAGAATTAAGTGTTTCAATTTGGATCCATTTTACTGATGTGAAGGTGTATATAAGATTGTATAGGCAACTGATGTGAAGGAGATTTTGCAGAGTAATAAAAATCATTTTTTTCCTTGTTACTGTACTATGTAAAATTCTTTCTTCATTCCAGTTTATTACACTACCATGCTGTTGATTCCGGAGGCAAAACATTCTTGTTAAAATTTCAATTTTCTGTTGATGAAATTACTGCATTTGTTGCTCGATTTTTTTCTTTTTTGAAGTTAAATCTCAGTTCTTGAATCTTTGTCCACTGTTTCTCTACTTTCTGCAAATTTGTGTTTGTTTTTTCTGCCTGGATCTGTTATATACCATTCTGGTTTAGTTTCAAATTTTAGTTGATAATTTCTCTCTTTAATTTCATTTTTTGCAATCTGTAGTTCATTTCTAGTTTAAATTTAGTTTCAGATTCATTTAGCTACCTTTGTTATTTCTTGCAAAACAATCAACCCCTAAAATTCTATGTGAAATCGAAGCCCCTGTAGTTGTTCCTTTACAAAAAGAAATCCTGTTCTTGTTTCATTCTTTGGAAAATATACATGATTTAATGACTATGTCCACTTCGAGAAACTTTTGTTCTTTCCTGTTATCATCTTTGAGTCACAACACCAGTAATTCTGGTTATTGATTTTCTTGCAAACTGTCACATTGTAAATTTTCTTTTGATTTGTTTTCTGAGTCCACAATCCATCTGTGCACATGCACATAGATAACACCTTCCTCTTCTTCTTCTTTCCGAATTTATCACCATCTTTCCAATTTTTCTTCTTCAGTTTCCATGGCTAGAAGTTTAGAGCATCCGGGTTCTTCCAATTTGGTATCAGAGCAGCCACCTGAGTTACCCCCAAAATCCTCAGATCGATCCATCTAACAACGACAATTCCACCAACCACCGTTACACTATCACGATCCAACATGGGCAAAGCAGGAAGATTTTAATCGAAGAATCGAACAAGCTCGGTAAGAATTGAATACAAAATTTGAAGGATTTCATAATGTACTTACTATTCTTTCTCGAGATATTCAACACCTCAAAAATCAACCTCCACCATTTGTGTTGCCTACTAATTCCTATCAAGAACCTCCTCATGCTCATAATCACTATGGATCTTGGCCTTCCCAGATACATGTTTATCCACCATCTTCATATCCTTCTTACCCTCCTAATCCCTAAAATTTCCAAACAACTCCACCCAGAATGACTGTACCTCCAAGAAATCCTCCTAACTTCCAATGTCATCCTCAAGAACCCCCATATTCTTCTTTCAACTTCGAAAATCCGTACCTAACTGTTATTGCTCGGGACAACACATTAAGAAATACTCCCTTGACCACATTAACAAGTTGAACAGTATTTCAGATTTTATCAAACTGACGAGAGATTGTGGCTGGATATATGTTCTTTTTATCTCAAAAAAGAAGCCTTGCAGTGGTGTAGCTGGTATGTGAATAATGTACCTAATCATTGTTCTTGGCAAATTTTTAAGGAAGAAATTATGGTGAGATTCAATCCAGAAGAAACGGAGAGTCCCTTTGAAGAATTGGCAGGATTGAAACAAACTACCACTGTTTCGAATTATCTTAACAAATTTGAACAATTACAAATGACCACAAAAGCTTTACGTTCCGAACGGTCGTGTATGCACCCGTTCGTTAAAACAGTCGCGTCTGTACCTCTTCGTACAGTCATATCTGTCTGTTTTTCCCTCTAACGGATCTGTTTCGCACCTGCACGCTCGTACTGTTTCGCCCGTATCTGCTACCGCACCCGTTCGTTTGCGCACTTCAGGAGTTGTGTCGGGTCGCACCCGCTCGTGTCTATTCATTCCGCGTCCGCTTCCGAACAGATCCGCATCTGTTCGTATGGCCTGCAACTGTCAGAAAGATCGGTCCAGTTTACAGCAAAAATATGAGTATCAGACCCGTACCCGTACCCGGCCCGGTTCGTTCGGACGGACGGCGGCGGCGGCACGCGCGCGCGTGTGGTGGTGATGCATGATCTCCCTCCTCACAACGAAGCATGCATTTGGAAGCCCCAGGCCCCCAACGTCCTCATGAGAAAGCTATATTTAAATCAATATAGCTCTCACAATTTAGAGATGTGGGACTTTGTATATTTCATTCAACTTTATTAAGGAATTCCAACAATCCTCCACATGAATGATAATATACATATCCCCCACACAAAGCGAAATATCACAGAGTACATACGGAATAATGCTTTATCGTGGATAAGTAGATATTTCACTTTGAACTTTCTCTAGTTAAAACTTATCGGATCTACTTGACTAATCGGTGAATTATTTATCTTGAACCGTCGGCCTTTATTGTATATGCAGACAATAAGCTTTACGAAGCATTGATTCCCTTCTCATCCAATCTCTTGGTTTTGTTCAGTTTGGTCCTGAACATAATTTGGTTCTGCGAGTGTTTTTAGAGAATAAAAGCCTTTTAATATTCTTATAGAACCGACCCAGCTCACACTAACATAGATGATCGCAACCATTAAGAGTATCCTACATATAACCCACTTGTTATTGTCAAGATATGGTCATCATTAGAAAACATAGTTTTAACCTTTAAATACCTCTGTAGGCATGCATTTATATATTGCACCATAGGAATGGAGTTGGACTATGTCCACGTAAATGCATTACGTCTTGAGTTATTCAGAACTGGTTTGCCTATTGATCCTAGTTCGTGGGATCTCCAATCGCTAGGATATGTTTCCGTATAAGATAACTCTTGATGGTTTAGGCTTTTATGCCCATTCCCCTCGATGCGCAGTCAATTTTCTCTTTTGATAAACATTTAGTAAATGGATCCGCTAGGTTATCATTTGTTCTCACATAATCTATGGAAATAGTTCCATTTGAGAGTAACTGCCTAACTATGTTATGGCGTCGACGAATATGTCATGACTTTCCATTATACACAAAATTTTGCGCTCTGCTTAGCGTTGCTTGGTTATCACAGTGTATGCATATGGCCGGTACAGGTTTAGGCCAAAACGGAATATCTTCTAAAAAGTGACGAAGCCATTCTGCTTCTTTGCCTGCTTTATCTAATGCAATGAACTCTGATTCCATAGTGGATCGAGCTATGCATGTTTGTTTAGTAGATTTCAATGACACTGCTGCCCCTGCTAGGGTAAAGACATAACTGTTAACGCTAAAATGTGAACGCTAACACCCCGGTGTGTAAAGTGTAGTTGTGAAAGCACCACCCGATAGATCGGGAAAGAATTACAAGCAAGTAATAGCAGAAAAGCAGTAAACAACAACGATTTTATAGTGGTTCGGCTTAAGGGTATAGCCTACGTCCACTCTAAGTACTTTTATTAATAATCCCGTTACAAACTGATACAATTCTTCTCAAGTACAATACACTTCAAGTTACAAGTGATTTGGAACAAGTCTTAAGCTTCAATGTCGATTAAAGTTCTTAGATTCATGTTGAAGATGTATGGTTTCTTCGTAAATCTCTTTGATGTATTCCTCTAATCTTGGAAGCTCTAAGTGTTGATGAAGTTCTCAATGCAGCAAGGTAACGGTGTGTGAAGAGAATGTGCCAAAAGTCCCTTGAATGTTGGAGGTGGTTGCCTATTTATAGAGAGTTCTGGTCTGGAATTTTTGCCAAGTTCTAAGTCGCGACCGATCTAAGTTAAGTCGTAGCCGACTTAATATGAGTCGTGGCCGGTCCATCTGGCCCCCTTCTGGCTTCACAGGAGTTCTCTTGCGCAAGTCCTAGGTCGCCTCCGAGTCAACACTACTCCTTCTTAGTAATATGGCATCGGGCTTACACTTAGTGGCTTTAGGTCGTGGACGAGTTAACTTGGTAAGTCGCAAATCACGGTCTGAACGAGATAACTGGGGAGCTGGATCGGTTGTGACTTGGGTCGTTGCTGAGTTAACATGCGCGTGTCAAGTAGCTGTATAGGGTTTGCCTTCATTTGCCTGGGTCGTGAACGGCTTGGCATAAGTCTTAAGTCGGTTGCAACTTAAGTATAGGTCGTGCACCTTTCCATGTCCTGATCAGTTAGGTCGGCAACTCCTTTAGGTAATTAGATCGGTACTTAAGTTAGGTCAGTAGACTTCCTAAGTCGGCATCCTTTAAGGCATTAGGTCGTTATCCATTTAGGGCCTTAGGTCGGCATTCCTGTTAAGGCAGTTAGGTCGGAAACCAGTTAAGTCGGCAATCTCCCTAGACTGTTAGGTCGGTATCTATGTTGAGTCAGTAGAGTCAGTAGCCTCATTGAAGTGTTAAGTCGGCATACCCTTAGGCCTTAGGTCGGCACCCCCTGTTGAGCTTTAGGCCGGCATGCTTCTAACTGTTAGGTCGGAACCTCCTGATGCACTAGGTCGGTGAGTCATGGTTAAGGCGGTGTTAACATTTGCCCCTCGAAGTATACGCCTAAATGTTAGGTCGTGTGCTTCGATAGTCCTTAACCCGTCCCCTCTTAGGTCGGTAGGTCGTACGCGACCCAACAGTTAGACCGCATCTGCCGCTTCAGTTCTCCCTACTGTAAGGTATAAAACATCCATCTTCTTCTTCCTTTTCATTACTTACTACCTTGCTCAATTCTGCCATTAAAATTCTTCCGGGCTCAAAAAAGACGATTTAATTCCAATCAACTACCGAAAACATCTGCTATTCATTGCGTAAGCGATTTCATCCTTTTTTCGACCATAGATTACCATTGATTCGTGAATTCTGTTGCCTAAACTCGAATCGCCTCCCTATATGACGCTCCATCACGAATCTCATCACGTTTATAGCTGATGGAGCCTGGGTTACTCAATCCGGCTTCAGATGATCGCTGATACAACGAAGGTGATTTATCACCTTAGGCTCGATGATCTCTGATGGCAGGGTATTGGATTTGTGACAACTTCGAACCGTTGTATTGGGTGATTCGATAGCATGAATGAAGGCTGTTGTTGATGGAATGGTTATCGGGTTAATGGGTAGATGGAGTGTGATGTTGGTTCGGGAGCGAGTCAGTGATTTTGGGTGGCTTATCCTTTAGCCGACCTGGCTCTTAGCAACCTTAAGTCGTGGCTGAGATAGTGCTTGAAGAACACTTGCCGATTTAAACTTTAAGGCCTGAATCGTGACCGAGTTAATACTTGGAAAAGTTCCTGTCTTTCGGACCGGAGCTTACATTCTTATCTCTCCCTTGCAACCTAGAGGACTGAGTTGCCAAATTAAAATGCTTAGACTCTGACCCGCTACCGACCTAGCCTTATCTCGCGAAAAACTTTTGAACCGTAGCCGACTTAATACTTGGGGAAATCAACCTTCTACTGATTTAACCTTGAACTGCAGCCAAGTTAACCCCTAAGTCGTGACCGAGCTAAGCCCTTAAACCGTGACCGAGTTGGCTCTTAAACCGCTGCCGAGTTAGCACTTAAGCTTTGGGCATGCTGACTTGTTGAGAGCATAGATCCACTTTGAGTTTCTAACTTGAACTGCCAAACTAAGTTGCCTGAATTTTGAACTGCCCCAACTTTAAATTTGCTTGAATCTCATTGTATTATTTCACAGATCGCATTAACTTATAAGCTGCTAACCTGCTGAAAATAACAAACAAAGAAAACCAAGGCGAAAATACTGCCATCGACTGCCCATGTCAGATGACAGATTAGTCAAGACAAGACAAGCAACTTAATTATATTGCATGAAATGTTTGTGAATCAATCAGTTAAAGTTAAACATTAATGCAAAGTATCAATAATCTGAACCGATCTATCTGCATCAACATCTTACTTGCATATTTAGGCTTAAAACAATAGTCCCTGAATTTCATAACTAACGAATGTTTGCTAGTTTTCATTCCAGTTATATTTGTTCACTGCTTGATTGATTTTACACAACACTTCACACACTTTAGGAAACGTGCACCTTCATGTTTGAATACCCAGTTGTTTATGTAGAATGACTTCCCATCGAGAAGAAGAAGTGGTAACTCCAGAGGAAGAAACTTTTCCGATAGCTGTTCCCATAGAGAATCCTCCGGAGAGAACCCCGACTATTCTAACTTCGAGAGCGTTTGTCCAGCTGCGCACTCAATTTGGCTTTGCTGAAAGTGATGTTCTTCTCCCTGGGCCTGGAGATACTGCTGACAATCCTCCCTATGGCTTTGTTGCAGTCAATCGCCAAATGTGCTTAAGTGGGGCGATTCCTCCTTTTAACGACTTCCTTCGAACTCTTCTCCTTCGGTTGACAATCTCTCCGTTTCAACTTCATCCCAATGGCTATGCCATCTTGACGGGGTTATGTGTTTTGTTTAGAAGAACCCTTGATCGCCTACCGAGTTTTGAAGAAATTCGTTATCTGTGCTCATTTGCAAAGAGTAAAGATCATCCTTCCCTTATTATTGTGAGAAGTGCCCGGAACCGCAAGCTCATTTCCGATCTTACTGAAAGCGTTCATGGATTCTTGAACCAGTTTTTCTTTGCCCGCTGTCCCTCAGGCTTCTATGCCATCTGGAGAGTAGGAAGTAAGATTAGTGTTTCTATTTTCTCCGTTTTGAAACTTTTTCGAGATCCGAACTTTCAGTTGCTAATTTCATTCTTTATTCTTTTCAGCACTTCCTCTCCCCTCTAGAGACCCAATTCACAAGCAAGTTTTTGAGAGGTTGAGTGCCGTGGCCACAGAAGAGAGGAGCATAAAATTTATGTTGAGGGATGAATTTTTACATCAACATGGGCTTCTACACACTTCTCGCTCTATGCATGCTCATGAAGTTCCAACGGAAGTCCCCGATTCTCCGATAAAGACTCCTGAATCTTCGCTGGTGAAGTGCTCCACTTCTGTCGATGTTGCGGGGCCATCTGGTAAACTTGCCCCAGTTATCGAGGAAGAAGAGCCTCAGGGATCCTCTCACCATTCACAAGAATCTGGTGAAAAGGCTAAGAAATCCAGTCCTGTCAAGCAAAGTAGGGACGATACCTTCGAAGGATTGAGCGACCTCTTCGCTACTTCACAAGAGATCTTCAAAGATGACCCTACTACTGCCGGGATTTCTTCTTCAGTAGTCGAAGCTACTTCTATTTTGCAACAGCCGTCGTCGACTCAAGAGTTGACGTTAACTATTACACCCACAACCACTCCCCAAATAAAGAGTGGTTCGTAGATTAATGCGCGTAGTTTGCACAACACACACACTTAGAATTTCTCATCACTTCTATGCACTTGTCTTCTTGCACTTTAAAGATTTCTAAAGCTTATTATTTTAATTCCAGATTCTCCTATGGGGCGCAGCGGCTCGTATTATGACGATTTCCAGCGCTACGGGAGGCGTAGCCAGTATGATTACAGGCGTTACCTTCCTTCCTACAGAGAGTCGGATGAAGAGAGGGCTGCCCGAAAGGCTCATGAAAGGAGGACTGAAGAAGAACATCGTGAAAGAAGGGAGAGAGAAGAGCGCCATGATTCTTGGCAAAAAGGCGATGACTCTCACAAGAGAAAATCTCATGACGATCGAGGAAAAGGTCACATGAGTGAAGACTTAAGCAAACGAGCCCGTCACAGTGAAAAGCAGGCCTCTACTACTCCTGAGAAAGTTACTATTCCTGCCTCACTCGACATTCCTTCTGACTCTCCCGCTCTTGGGAAATCAGATATTCAAACGATAATTAGCAGGCCCAAATTTCAAGTTGGACCGGGTCCTGCCACTCTGCAGAGCCGATTTCCTCAATGGTGCCTTAAGGGGGTGAGGTTCGACCTAGACTTGGTCCCCATCGACAAGTCTGCTATGTTGCGCAATCTTGATGCCGTCAAGCTCGATATCGAGAGGATGTCAAACTGGCAGAAGCTTGTCGATGAGCTTCAAAGAGTTAACCGTGCCAACATAGAGGCCATGCTTACTATGGAAAACGATAAGGCCGAATGGCAAAAGGTCGTTGAGCAACACGACACCGAGATGAGGAACATTGCTTCTTACAATGAGGAGCTCGAAGCAAAAGTCGAGGAATTGAAACATGAACTTGCTGCTTCCTCTACTTCCTATTCTCAAAAAGAAGAAGTGCTCCTGAAACAAGTGAGAGACGCTCACGCTAGCCAAAGGGATGCCGAAGACAGGCTAGAAGTACAAAAAAGAATCAGTGAAGGCTATGCTACTGATATCGCTGAGCTCCGAAAGAAAAACAACTCCCAGGAGGCGGAGATACAAATGCTTAAGCTTCAGCTTGCCAAAACTGAAAGGGTGCGTGATGAGGCTGTCGCCGGCAGAATCGCAGCTGAAGAATCTCACGAGGCGACTAAAAACAGCATCAGCTCAACATTATTCGACTTCTATTTGCACAGCGTCTTGGGGCGTGGAAGCCTTGCCTTTCTAGGCCCCAAGTATGAAATCACACTGGCTGAAGTTTGGGAGACAGCACTTGATATGCTCGGAGGTAAAGGTGCTGGATATGCTGAGTCAGCCCTTGAAGAGCATTATCTTGATGACGAAGCCCGTGCCACTCTTGCCAAGGGTAAGGAGCAGTTTCCAGAGCGCGGGCCGGGATGGCAGAAGAAGAGCGTTCTGAAAAAGAAGTACCGCCTACCATCCCCGAACGTCCTCTAGTTTCTCCCGAGGTGGACATTACAGGCCCTAGTGCTCATTTGCCGCCTCCTACAAGAACTGGGGTAATTACCCCTACTGATGAAGAGGCTTTGGAGGACATTGGGGCTCAGAATTATGAGATTGAACTGACAAAGCCAATATCTTCAGGTAATTTTGGCATTGGTCCGATTCAGGTGGATTGCCTGCTTATTCCTCAAAAATTTGATGAGCTTCTCGATTACCTCCTGAATCTCGATGAACCCATATCTCCCTTCTTTCGGGAAGATACTAACATTTTCAATTTTTCTTCTTCTGCAGTTGAAACAACAAGTGCCGTGCAGACTTCGCCTTCTCTGGTTATTCCTCCTCCATCTCTTCAAGTGACTCCTCCTTCTGCTTCACAACCTGGGTCACAAGAGGAGAAAATTGAGGCTCTTCATGGTTTGGATGACCCTGTTGCCTCGCAGGAGCAAAAAGATGAGGGACTCGAAGGAGGCGAGATCTGTCCGGAGCGGACTCCTTCTGACGACGTAGTTTTGTCCGCTCTCGTTACTCCGGGGAGTGAGTCTTCTTCGCAGAGAAGAAAGAAGCTTGGGACATCGAAGAGGAGGGGGAAGAAAATTATCACCACTGAAGAGGAACCGAAAATTGCGCCAGTTGTACCTCCCTCCCCTTCTTCCCTTATACCCACTGGCCGACCTGAAAAGCTGGTCATTCGGTCGGGTAAAGGGTCCAAAGGCAGTAAAAAGAAGTGAAGACTTTAGCTTTTTGTCTTTTGTATGAACTGGCCGAGAGTTGTGCGGGTACCGGCCCCCGCTTTTATTTTGAAACCTGTATCTGCATTATAGTTGAATAAAATGATTCTTCGTTTGTACAAACTTCTGTTTGAATTTGAGAATGCATTTACTATTTATTTTTTGCACAAGTTTATTTACACGATATTGCAGCGAGCTTATGGCATGTTACTTGAGCGTTACCTTTTGCTGGTTTGGCTATACCATATTGTGTGTAATTATACTATATTGCCCCCATTCCATAAGTTTGCTGCAATATTCTATACTTCGAGGGGACTTGCACTCATATTTGCTAAAGAATAATTATTTTATTCTTTAAAGAAAATTTTTGTAGAGTACAACTCCCTTCGTATAAGTTTCTACGCTTTGTCGTTCGAAGAAATCACTTTTTTTTCTTTTGCTTATGTGCATATTTTACCAAGTGAATTCCTCTATGTGGTAAAGCGGACCTCTGAAGGGTACTTTAACTTCTTTTTTTTTTTTCTTTTTTTTTTTAACGATCATTTTCCATAGTAGGTAAATTACTCTTCCTTTGAAAGTTAAAGTACGCTTTTGATGAGGATTTTTTTTTATACAAAGTTGTACCTCTGAGGAGGGATTTTTCACGTTTCAACACTTGAAAGTTTTATTTCAATCTCGGTGAAACGTGTACCCCCAAAGAGTTGTGCCTTTGAAGAAAGCCTTTTCACGTTTCAACACTTGGAAGTTTTATTTCAATCTTGGTGAAACGTGGGCTTCCGAAGAGGTCTTTCTTCTTGATTGTGTCTTCGAAGAGGTCTTTCCTTTGAATTGTGTCCCCGGGAGGGGGTTGTACCTCTAAGGAGGGATTTTTCACGTTTCAACACTTGGAAGTTTTATTTCAATCTTGGTGAAACGTGTACCTCCAAAGAGTTGTGCCTTCGAAGAAAGCCTTTTCGCGTTTCAACACTTGGAAGTTTTATTTCAATCTCGGTGAAACGTGGGCTTTCAGGAAGGTCTTTATTTTGTTTTTGCATTTCAACTTTGGTGAAGTGAAATTCCGAAGAGCGGTTATTACACTTCAACTCCTGGCGAAATGTGCCTCCGAAGAGGGCTTTTATTTTGTTTACATTTCAACTCTGGTGAAGTGATATCCCGAAGAGCGGTCATAACACTTCAACTCCTGGTGAAATGGGCCTCCGAAGAGGGCTTTTATTTTGTTTACATTTCAACTCTGGTGAAGTGAAATCCCGAAGAGCGGTCATAACACTTCAACTCCTGGTGAAATGTGCCTCAGAGAGGGTTTTCATCGCCTGGAAGTTACTCTTTCATGGTTGGAGGGTCATGACTCCTCCAATCTTTTTTGTTGAGTAGAGAACTTTCTTTTTTGTGGCGTATGACCCATTAGAGGTCTTTTATCCTCCGAAGAGTTGCGCCTCCGAAGAGGACTTGTGCTGCTGATGGTAGCTTTGGTTGTTCCTCTGTTCACTTGCTTATGCCTTTTCAGCGATCCTCTTTTTTTTTTTTTTTTCAAGTTTTCATTCCCCTTTTCTCGCAAGTGGCTTGTTTAATCCAAGGAAACGTACTCCATTGTCAGGCAAGTTCGTGAGAACGGGCACTAGCTTCCTAATTGGATGTTTGTTCGTTCAAACAATCTCAATTTATTAGCAAGGGCTCGTTTCTATCGAAATCATAAGCCGTTCAATTGAAGTATTTCCTATCTAGGATTCGAATTCGGGGCCTTTATGACTTGAAATTTGTTTGTTGAATGATGGTGAGAATCACTCAGTCTTATTATGCGCAAGTTCTATTTCCATTGTCTGCAAAAATTTAAATCGACATTTCAGCAATACATTTTATGTATTTTAATATCGAAAACAAAGCAAACATATAATAATAATAAGGAACACAAGATTTATAGTGGTTCGGCCATGAAATTGAGCCTACATCCACTTTATATTCTTTCATTATTTACTTGCATCAGTTTCACAATTGCTTTCAATTACAAGAATCATACATTCATAATTCTTTTTACAATGTTTCAACAAAATTTTCAAGTAAAGTATGGACGCAAATGGTTGCTGTTCCATGCCCTTGGAATTTGATCTCCATCAACAGTGGTGAGCTTGAATGTGCCGTCAAGAAGCTTCTGACCTATTACATACGGTCCTTCCCAATTTGGCCCAAACACACCTGTCGCGGTCATAATTCTTTTCAGGACTAGATCTCCAATTTCAAAGCTGCGTTGACGAACTTTGGAATTGAAATGTCTGGCTATCCTTTGCTGATGAGCTGCAACTCTGAGGTTAGCTTCATCTCTTTTTTCATCAAGGAGATCCAGCGCCTCAAGTTGTAGCTTCTCATTTTCTGCTTGATTGAAATGGATTCTTCTGTGTGAAGGGACCTCTGTTTCAACCGGGATCATTGCTTCCGATCCGTATGCTAACGAAAAAGGAGTATGCCCAGTTGCAGTTTTGTGAGTAGTTCTGTATGCCCATAGTGCAAGTGGTAGTTTATCGACCCAACCACCTTTTGCTCTTTCGAGTTGCTTTTTGATGGTTGATTTGATGATCTTGTTCACTGCTTCCACTTGCCCGTTAGCCTGCGGATGAGCTACTGTCGAAAAGCTTTTCTGGATTTTGAATCGTTTGCAAAAATCCTGGAATTCCTCGCTTTCAAACTGAGTACCATTGTCTGTGATTATTTTCTGAGGCACACCGTATCTGCAAATGATATTCTTGGTCACAAAGCTTATCATTTTCTTAGAAGTGATAGTAGCCAATGGTTCAGCTTCAGCCCATTTAGTAAAATAATCAACTGCAACAATAGCATATTTAATCCCTGATTTAGCAGTTGGTAGCGGCCCAATGAGATCCATTCCCCAAATTGCAAATGGCCATGGACTGACCATCTGTGTGAGTTCGGTAGAAGGTGCTCTAGGAATTTTGGCAAATCTTTGGCATTTGTCACATTTTCGGGAGTAATCTGCAGCATCTCGATTAATTTCTGGCCAAAAATATCCGTATCGGAGAATTTTCTTTGCTAATGTTTGACCACCTGAATGATCACCACATTCTCCTCCATGCACCTCAGCTAGGATTGTTTTGGACTCTTCCCAGGATACACATCGAAGTAATGGCATTGAGAATCCCCGTCTGTACAATCGGCCATCCTGAATTACATAGCGAGAGGCTTTCCTTAGTAGCTTTCGTCTTTCTATCGAATTTTCTGGCAGAGAACCTCTGAGTAGGTAGTCCAGTATTGGAGTCATCCATGACTCTTGTTCTTGAGATACATTCATAATCCAGTCTATATCCATCTCGTCTATACTTGGTGCTGAAAGGACTTCTACAGGGACCAATCCCAATAGTTGAGCTTCACCAGAACTTGAATACTTTGCGAGGGAATCTGCCTTCATATTCTCTTCCCGAGGAATGTGGCTTATTGAATAGTGATCGAGTTCACATAGGAGTTCCCAAGCCTTTGACAAGTAGGAAGGCAGGTTTCCACCTTTTGCTTGAAATTCCTTCTTGACTTGGCATACAATAAGCTGAGAATCACTGAAGATTTGTAATGCTCGAATGTTTAGCTCTTTAGCGATTTTCAGACCTGCAATAAGAGCTTCATATTCTGCTTCATTGTTTGTTGAAGGAAATTCCAATCTTAGTGCATAACATAATGATCGACCCTCAGGAGTTTCAAGTACCACTCCGGCTCTAGAACAGTAGTCATTTCTTGCGCCATCAACATACATCTTCCACTGGATTGGGGAATCATTGATCGTTTCTTCCTCACCATTATCTTTCTCTGTGAATTCTGCAATGAAATCAGCTAAAGTTTGTCCGTTGATTGCTTTTCGGGGGTGATAGGTGATGTCATATTGACTGAGTTCAATGTTCCATTTTAGAAGGCGACCCGAAGTTTCAGGGCGAAATAGGACTTGCTTTAGAGGTTGATCAGTGAGTACTTTGATAGGATGAGCTTGGAAATATTGCCTCAGTTTCCTTGATGCAACTAGTAGGCAATAGGCGAGTTTTTCCAACTTGGAGTAATTCAGCTCTGCCCCAGTGAGTCTTTTGCTGATATAGTAAACCGGATGTTGAATCCTTTTGTCTTCCCGTATCAGCGCTGCACTTAGAGCATGAGATGATACTGCCAAGTATATAAGAAGATCCTCACCATTGCCTGGCCTAGAAAGTATTTGAGGCGTTTCCATATGACGGATCAACTCATCGAAGGCTTTTTGGCATTCGGAAGTCCATTCAAAATTCTTCTTTCCTTTCTTCAGGGCGTCAAAGAATGAGATGCATTTATCAGTGGCTTTGGAAATGAACCGACTCAGGGCGGCGACCTTTCCGTTGAGACTCTGCAATTCCTTCTTTGTTCTAGGAGCTTTAACTTCTTTCAAGGCAGTAATTTGAGCTGGACTAGCCTCAATGCCCCTAGCACTGACGATGAAACCTAAGAACTTTCCGGACTCGACCCCAAATGTACATTTCAGAGGGTTAAGTTTCATTCTGTATTTCCGGAGGACTGCGAACATTTCTGCTAAGTGTTCAATGTGATCCGCTGCTTTCCTGGACTTCACTAACATGTCGTCGACGTAGACTTCCATAGTTTTGCCCAATTGCGGTTTGAACATAGCATTAACAAGTCTTTGGTAGGTTGCCCCTGCATTTTTCAATCCGAAGGGCATAACTCTGTAGCAATAAAGTCCAACATCTGTGATAAA
This sequence comes from Allium cepa, assembly GCA_030765085.1. Lineage (NCBI taxonomy): Eukaryota > Viridiplantae > Streptophyta > Magnoliopsida > Asparagales > Amaryllidaceae > Allium > Allium cepa. Next base: position 745,496,739 of record CM060931.1, on the reverse strand, counting down.
GCTTGTATCTTCCTGATCCGGCTCGTGCATCATGATTTGGTTATAACCGGAGTAGGCATCCATGAAAGATAACAACTCATGTCCCGCAGTTCCGTCTACCAGTTGATCGATCCTGGGTAATGGGAAGCAATCTTTGGGGCAAGCCTTGTTTAGATCAGAAAAATCAATGCACACTCTACATTTTCCATTAGCTTTTTTGACCAACACAGGATTTGAAACCCAATTCGGATATGTAGATTCTTTGATGAAGTTATTTTCCATGAGTCGATCAACTTCTTCTTTTAATGCTGCTGACCTTTCTGGACCTTGGGTTCTTCTTTTCTGTTTAACTGGCGTAAACTTTGGGTCAATATTCAGAGCGTGTACTGCAACTTCTGGGGATATTCCACACATATCGGCATGAGTCCAAGCAAAGACATCCAGATTTGCTTTCAGGAAAGATATCAAGATATTCTGAATTGACACATTAAGCTGTGAACCCACATTTAACACCTTATTTGGGTCCTTCGGGTCAACAGGTACCGGAACTGTCGTTTCCACCGGTACCACTCTATTCTCCCCTGCACTGGCTTTTCTGGGATCCATTTCTTTCCGTGCCCCGCTGTGCTCGCCAGTGCAGGGTCCGCCCCGTAATTGCTACAAGGCCGGTTCTTTGATGCGGACTGGGGTTGCCGCATCCTTCCTCATTTCTCTTTTTCTTGACTCTCGCAGCTCTGTCAAATAGCACTCTCGCGCAGCATTTTGATCCCCTTTTATAACTCCTACTCCATTGTCAGTAGGGAATTTAATAGTGAGGCACCACGGGGCTAGGATAGCTTTGAATGCTGCGAGTGTTGGACGGCCAAGAAAAGCATTGTAAGCAGAAAACTCATTGACAATCACAAATGTTTGCTTGCGGACCACTTTCCTTTCTGCTTCTCCAAGTTCTACAAGCAGATCGATGGTCCCAATTGGTTGTTTTGGCTCCCCAGTGAAGCCAGCGATCTTCTGTGATGAGGCTTGTACATCAATCATAGGGATTTTCATCTGGTCAAATGTCTTCTTGAAGAGGATATTGCATGATGCTCCGCAGTCAATGAGGACTCTTCTGACAATGGCCGGTCCAATACCAGCCGAGATGACCAAGGGATCTAGGGTAGGAGCTTCTATACCTGTGGAATCTCTGGCTCTGAAAACAATATCATCGCTGAAAGTTTTCTGTTGTTTCAGGGGCGTAGTGTCTTCTAAAACAAAGACGTCTTCTTCGGCTGGAGCATATTTCAAAGCCCTGGAATATCTCTCCATCTCACCCCAGCTCTTGCCAGCTGGGTGAGGCCCTCCTGTAATGACATTGATAACGGGCCTTCCAGATTCATGTCCCGTAGCTTTCTCACCTGTCCTGGGCTGATGAACAGGAACCTGTTGCCCCTGACTTGACGATGCAGGATTGTTGCTATTCTTCTTCACAAATTGCTGCAGTTTGTTCTCTCTTAGCAACTCTTCAATCAGATTTTTCAACTGACGGCATTCATCAGTTTCATGACCGGGTTGATTGTGGAAGCGACAGAATTTCCCACTCTGTATGGCTTTTTTCCCGGTCCTCAAAGGGATAGGTTTAGGGAAATCGACGGAATCTTTAGTGGCCAGGTAGATGTGCTCCGGTGTATGTGATAATGGAGTATATTCTGATGGCTTGAAGGATCGGGGCTTCTTCAGATTACCCTGTTTCTTCCCATTATTATTCTCCCTTTTTTGCCCTACCGATTCATTCTTGCGTGGAGCGACAGTGTTGTCTTCTGCTTTTTCCAACACTGTCTTTACTGGTAAAGGACGGCTTTCCAAGCGAATGAATTCATCTGCTTTTTTGTAGAACTTTTCGAGAGAGGTTGGCTCCTTCATATTTAACCATTTCCCAAATTCGCTTGACTTATCAATAGCCCTCATCAGATAAGTCAATATCATTCGTGGTTCAGCATTGTCCACCTCAGCCAGTGCTATATTAAAGCGGTTCAAGAAGGATCTGATAGACTCCCCAGGATTCTGCTCCAAACTCGATAGTGACATAATGTCCTTGGCCTTCGAAGCATATAGTCTAAACTGCTCCTTGAATTTTCTGGTCAAGTCTGAAAACTGATCGATAGATCGGACTGGCAGCTTGGTGAACCATAGTAGAGCCACACCTTCCAGGTATACGGGGAAATATCGACATTTTATTTCGTCAGAGGCCCTGGCACCTGTCATGTACCAATCATATTTATACAAGAACTCATTCGGATCACTTGTCCCTTTGTAAGCTGGAATAGTCGGAGGGACAAACTTCCTTGGAAATTCCGCCTTCAAGATTTTTTCGGTGAACGGAGTTTTACTTGGAGCGAAACCCCATTCCTTCTCATCTTCAACCCTTTGCATACTTTCTTTCATGATCTGCCGGACCATTCCAGAAAGATATTCCTCATCATGCCGAGTTCTAGATCCACCAGCCTCAGGAACTGCCTGCTCAAAGGGACTAGTAGCCCTTTCAGGAGCATTCCTTTCACTAACATCATGAATGTTGCCAGCACAGTTCCTTTCATTACAAGCTGGTTGATTGTTTGCCCCAAGTAAATCGTTCAATTTATTCAGAATCAGAGCATTCTGGGCACTTTGAGCCTCTAATTGTGCATTTTGGGCGTTTATCTGCTGGTTTAGCCCTAGAATCACAGCATCCAACTCCGCTTTCGTAACTCCAACAGACGGAGTGGGTTGATTAGGTACAGGGGAAGCGGAGGTTCCCTCTTGAATGTTTCCAAATCTGATAGATCTACTTTTCCTTCCAGGAGCCATAATTTCAGATAGACTTCTGGTTTTTAAGGAAATTCTTTCTTCAAATCTCTGTGAAGCAATGATGACAGTTTTCCTGAGTTCAATTCTCAGTGAAAGCACCAAAAACCACTCGTTAATTTTGATTCTTCTGAATCTGCAATCCAGTTTGCATCACTATATCCTTCTAAGACGGCAGGATATTTTCCATAATGTAAGGAATAGTTAGTGGTATTTTTTAAATATCCGAGCACTCTTATTAGTGCTTTCCAGTGTTCCTTCCCTGGATTGCTTGTATACTTGCTCAATCGACTTATTACATAAGCTAAATCTGGTCTTGTGCAATTCATGAGATACATGAGACATCCTATTACACGAGAATATTCCAGTTGCATTACACTCTCGTTAATGTTTTTATGCGTACTTCTGATGGATTAAAAGGTGTATTTACTCCTTTAATTCCAAAGTTTTGAAATCTTTCAATCACTTTTTCTACATAATGTGAATGAGATAACTCAATTCCATTAGGTGTTCTTATTATTTTTATTCCCAAAATAATATCTGCAACACCCAAGTCTTTCATGTCGAAATTGTTGATCAACATTTTTTTTATGGTCTCAATTACCTGAGTATTTGGACCGAATATTAGCATATTGACCACATATAGACAGATCATCACATATGATTGTCCAAGTTGTTTATAATAAACACATTTGTCACATTCATTTATACGAAAACCATTTCTCATCATGACACTATCAAATTTTGCATGCCATTGCTTTGGAGCTTGTTTTAGTCCGTATAATGATTTGACTAATCTACAAACTTTGTTTTCATTTCCTTTGGAAATAAATCCCTCAGGTTGCTCCATGTAAATCTCCTCATCGAGATTTCCATTTAAGAATGCTGTTTTTACATCCATTTGATGAATCTCTAGATTATAGATGGATGCAATTGCTATTAACATTCTTATAGAGGTTATTCGTGTTACCGGCGAATATGCATCAAAGAAGTCTACTCCTTCTTTTTGACGATATCCTTTGGCTACTAATCTGGCTTTATATTTGTCGATAGAGCCATCTGCTTTCATTTTCTTCTTGAAAATCCATTTGCAGCCAATTGGTGTTATTCCTGGTGGAATATCAACAATTTCCCAAGTTTTATTACTTAGAATTGAAGCAATCTCAGTTTGGATTGCTTCTTTCCAACATGAGGATTCAGAAGATGACATTGCTTCCTTGTACATTTGAGGTTCGTGCTCTAACACATATGTAAAAAAGTCCGAACCAAATGTTTTGGAAGTTCTAGCCCTTACGCTTCTTCTTGGTTCAGCATCCTCAGTTTCATGATGAGTTTCATCTTCATGCGAATCGTTTGATTCTTCCCTTGTCCTTTTTGTGACCTTATTTCCTTCATTCCTTTTGTGCGGAAACACATCTTCAAAGAATGAGGCATCTCTTGATTCCATGTGTAACGACCCGTTAAATTTATGATATTTAATAAAATGAATTAATATAATTTCTAATTTGGTTAAAAATAAATGTAGAAATTTGGTATAGTGGTTGCAATTTAGTGTAACTATAAAATTTTATGATAATAGATGTGGATAATGTAAATTTTCACAACTTGATTTAAAGTAATTTTTAAGAAACAAATAAATGTTAAATTTGTGAATGTTAGTATAAACATTAATTTGAATGGTATTCATTAATACAAAGATGCAATAAGTGTAGATAGTAAATTTAATGTCTGTAGAAAGAAGAAAAAGGGGTCTAATAGAAACATAAACTTTAATCATATGAAAAAGGTATAGATCTGAACCAATTTATGAAAATTGATAAGAACAGTGTTTGTAATCAGTTTGGTCATTTAATATTTGAAGATAGAGATGTGTAAATACGTTAATGAATTTATAATGGGAAGGAATGGTAAGAATGAGAAAAATATATATAATAAGCATTTGATTCAATTAAGGGAATTAAATTATAATAAATGGTCATTTAATAAATTCAACGTTTGTGAGAAATCATAATAGTTGTGTAAAATGTGTACAAACTTGGATTTGGAAGTTTATTGGATTTATAACGGTTTTGTTATTAAGTGTATGAGTTTAAAAGTTATTCCCTTTTGTAAAGTAATAGAAGAATGCATAAAGATATAAATAGGGCTTAATAGAATTGACACTTAATGAATTGAATAAATTACCCATTTATGTAGATATGTATAGTGGACTATAAATGGCCTAAGCAAAAATAAGATGGAATAATCATTGAGATTTGTACTATGAAAATAAATAGTAGCATTTATTTGCAAGGAATAAAAGCCTATTTAGGTGACTAGAATTTGGAGTAATGACTATTGTATGTTACCTACCCTTATTTCTTGTTAATTTAGATTTTGGGAATCAAATTCAATTTATCCGCCAATTTACCGCAGTTATAGTGAAATGAATTGGTGATTGAGAAATTTTAAATACAAATAAGATGTAAACCAAAGAAAATCCCATTTGTAATAAATTATGTAGAATAAAGTAAAGAAACTAGGAAATGAAAATGTGAAAATGTGGATGCAGTGAGATCTTAGGTGACAATAACCTTGTTAGGCAAGTGATAACGGAATTTTGTGTATAACCAAATAAAAAATCCAAATTTATTTGGAAATAAATTGCAATCAATTGAATTTATTGCAATTTAATGGATTTAATATTTAATAGTTTATGTAATTATTATTTGGAAGAAATTGGAGTTATTTGTAAAAAGGTATGAACCTAATGTTAATTTTTCTATGGGATTGACAATTAATATGGAATGAAAAGAAGAAAATTTGGGTCAATAAAATTTAGAATTTATGCATAATAAAACGGATTCTAACGTTAATTAGGACGTTATTGAGTTTACATTTGAATTGGTAAACATTTGAGTGAAATCTTAAACTAATGTTCATATTGACAACGATAACTTAGAAATATAGAAAGGAAGTAAATCTAATAAATTTATCAAATTCATAATGTTGAATTCATTTGGATGGGAATTAATAAACAAATTGAGAAAAAGGAAATGGAAATAAAAGTTTATTTTTAATTTGGCATTTTTAATTTATGGTAAAAAGGTTAATTGCAATTAAAAATGAGTTGAAATGGAAATCAAGTTATTTATTTAATTAGATTTAAGATGAGAGTATAAAAGTATATGATTTAATAATTGGGTTTTGCGAATAAAATTTATAATTCCCAAATAATAAGGAAACGCAGAGATTAACACTGCAAAATTGATATACTTATAAATTTTAATTCACATCCAAGCTTGGAAAACCATTTGGGATTGTTTGAATTATATAAGTCACAAAATTTGGCCAATATTAGAAGTTGAAACATAAAAACTGGATTTGTAATTTATTTTAATTTATTTAATAAATATTAAAAATAGCCATTTTTGTCACGGACTCGGATTTCGACGAAACCAGTTTCATCGGATCCGTATCGGTGAATTATTATAGAGTTTCAAGTTTCGTATCGATCGGACTTGTCGTTTGATCGTACGGACGCGAAACGCCTTGAAATCAATTTTATTAAAAATCAATTTGAAATCAATTTGGAAATCTTATTTTCAGCATAACTTCTTCATACGATCAAATTTGGACGTGAAACTTTTTCCATCGCGTTCAGAATATTTTAAAACACCTATTTGGATATATAGTTTTAACAAATTCGGTTCCGGAGGCATAGCGGGCTTTTTGGGCCATAGTTTATTCCGTACGTTCGCGTATCCAGTCTAGCTACCCTACCTCTAGCCTATCTATAAATATGCAGTTATAAACCCTAGCTCCTTTCTTTTTCATTTGCTGTACGTTCATTTTTTTCACTCTTTCCTCTTCCCCAAATGTATACATCTCAGATCCACTTCCAGATCTATCCACAGTTCAAAATCAAAAGTCAAAACTCAAAAAATTCAGAAAATTCTCAAAAAAATATATGTTGAAGTATTCGATGCGCGTAATCTACTGGTGCAATTCGTTTGTCAATTGGAGCTTTCGTTCATCCAGAATAAATTCAAATAGCCCCAAAACCGTTCATCATCATCGCACAAAACTTTGTCGGATCGAGATTCTGTTTCTGGGTATTGTAGTATGGACGATGGGGAGCGCATCTATGTAATTTTTTTGGCAATCCAACGGTCGGATTTGCATCAAGACTCAATTAGGGTTTATATTGTATGGTGGCTGTGGGGGTTTGCATGGTCAGGGCGCACGTTCTGGGAGGTGGCAGCGAGTTCAGTGGGGCCGCGGTGGTCTGGAGGCACCTCAGGCAGGTGGCGGCGGCTTGAAGCTGGCGAGGCGTGGTAGAGTTGTGCTGCAGTTTGTTTCGTGCGTGCTTCTCCGTTGGCGTGCGTTCTGGAGGGAGACCGTTATCATGTGCAGGCGTTCTGGAGGGATGCGTTTCTCGGTGACGTGGCAAATATGTGAATGGTGATTGTGTGTCACTTTTATTTATTTTCAATTTTGAATTCCATCATCATTTTTCGCCATAACTTTCTCATACGAAGTCGGATTCACACGAAATTTCTTTTGTTAGGATCGTAATTTAATTCCGGACTCGATGACGCTGGTTTGGACGAATTCTGAGACGGGCGAATTTTTGGGTTTAAATCGGATTTAAATTCGATTTAAATTCAAAAGGTGAGTGTTTTAACCCACTCACAACTACTAGAAGCTTTTATGTTTGTTAAATAAAATTTTGAAATGAATAGAAATTTATTTATGAGCTTTTGGCATGTTATTTCATTCATATCTGTTGAATTGCATTTTATTGAATTTAACTGTTAATTTAATTGATTTATTGCGTATTAATTGGCTGTTAGAAATTTTTGTTTGCATATGAACTGCTAGTTAACAGTTATGTCAATTATCACTGAATATAAACTGTTAGATTAATAGTTGATAAATATAATTTGAAATAAAACTGCCAATTATTACCTGTGTCTATTACCAAACATATATTGTTATTGATTGATATTACTTGGTGTTTGTGATTAGACGATGGATGTGTTGTTGAATGGATGTTTTATTTGTATATCATTATATTGCCAATTATCATGCATATTTATTTCATTCGGGATTGTGGTTTGAAATGATATATAACCGCAAATTTTATATCTTTTAAATTGCGGATTGAAATGATAAATATCCGTATCACTTGACCATAGGATAGAAAATTATATACAGGCGCCGCGGTCTACGTATAACTATTTTAATATGATTTCTATGGTTTGGATGGAATACGGTTTATAATAATCTTAAAATTTATACTGTATAAATATTTTTCTTCCATATTTATATACATATGAAGTTGAAATTTTGGAATTAAAAGGTGTATAAATCTCTTTATTAAAAATGGAAGAAAATTTAAAAAATGGAGTTTGATAATGTATATCCTATGTTTAAATGTTAAGTTGGAAATTTTAGGATATGATATTTATAATTGAATTTTTCCAAAATGAATTGAAATGAATATTCTAGTATAAATTTGAATTGGAAAAATATTCTAGTATAATTTGAATTGGAAAATATATATGTTTTATCACTAGAATTGGAGTTTATTTATTATGGGTTTATGTGAATATTCAAGGCTAATTAATAAAGCATTGATTTGTAGAAAGAAAAACCCAACTATAGTTTTGAAATATAAATACTCCAAATGAATATAGGCATATATGTATATAAATTGAAATGATTTTGGAACTCAAGAGTGATATTTAAGTTATGGTTTAGACTTTAAAATAAAGAATTTTATTTATAAAGCCGTAGAAATTATTTCTTTACGAAGTAAACTTTAAAAGTTAAACCATTTACTCTATATACCGTTGAATATCCAAATCATTTGAGTTTTAAAGGTTATGGTTTGAAATTATGGATTTCAAAATATTATGCTTGAAAAATATTTGGGTTTCAGAAGTTATGAAGTTTAAAGCATTATGATTTTGGAAAATTATATTTGGGATAAACGATGTCATATTGGTTTGGGTTTTAAAAGAAGAAATGATATCGTAATATTATGGTTTAGAAATGGATTATATTCTGGTTTTAAAGTATAAACTATTTTTAAATGACCGCGGTGTTATAATAACGATTGGTTGGCAAAGAGACCGGGATCGGATATGGACATACTCTCTGTCGATACCGAAAACCACTTTGACTAACCGTGTACGCGGTGGAGATTCCAGAATGAAGTAGGTGGTGGCGACGTTTCCTGTAAGGTAAATACGTGGACCCGACTCCCGTGAGTTGGCATAAGGTGGCTAAAACAGGAGCGATTCTCAGGCCAATGAGGTCATTCCTCTGATCGGACCCTACTCTTCGATATTATACTTTCACTTGGATTGATTCAGTGGCCACTTCTATATTTTGATTTTGGGGAGTTAGTCCGAGGTGGGCGGTAACTGCGGCTACGCGTTTCCACCAGCCTGGATAGCAATTGGTATATCTACCCTGGCATTGCCTAGTTGTGCCGTGTCACCTACCATACCGAGCCTTTACTACGAGTTTCTATTTGTGTCGTACCTATGGAGTATCCTCTGGTAGCCTCCCGATCAGGAGGTATTACGGTACTGTATAGACTATTGGCATTTTACGTGTTAAGGTGGAAAATGTAAAGCCTTAACGCTATTTAAAAGTAAGTTTATTTTATAAATAGACACTATTATAATAGCGCAATATACTACATAGTAAATAGTTTAACGGATCCTTAGGAGATGTAAATCCCGAGCATCTCTTGAGTTACTGTACTCATATTTATTTCTGTTAATTTAACTCACATAAGATCTTTTAGTCTGACTCGAGTGTTTTTGTCTTTTCAAATTCGCTCGGGTCAGTCCGAGCGTTTCAGGATCGAAGACTTTAGCTTTGAAGGACGAAGACGAAGGAGTCGTATTATTATTATCTATAGTATTGCACCACACTCATACTGTTCCGCTGCATTGATTGTATTGGTATGTGTAACTCTGATATTTATTGTATAAAGCAAATCAAGTGTTTGTAAACTGTTTTGAACTGTATATTTATTATTATATTTTATCCTTCCGCTGTGAGATTCTGTTGTGTTTTATTTCTTCTCTGTTTTTCTTATTTACCCCATAACAATCCGCCCTTGCGTATGCTTTGAATTGGCATGTGTGTCGGTTTAAAGTGTGCGAAAAGGCGGGATGTTACAGTTGGTATCAGAGCTTTGGTTTAGCGATAAACCTTGGCTTTGTGGGGTTTGACTCTTTGTTAATAGGGTAGAAATATCCTATGGGAGTCGCTGAGTGTATATATATGAGAGAGCGTATTTGTTAGTATTAATAAAAAGATTTTTATATTGTGTTAATCTGTTCCGCTTTGTATGTATAAATTCTGGTTGATGCATGGGACGCTATGCCATCAATAGGGATTTCTAAACACTTAATAGGACAGACCGACATAATATTTGTTTTAATATAGGTGAATGAAAGAATTTTGCCTATTATATTTTCTATATATAAAAATATTTTTATAAAGATATATATATATATATATATATATATTTGGTTGCTATAGATTGGGTGTTAGGAAATAAAATATTTATAATAACTGAAGCTAAGTTGAAATTATAATAAATCAAATTGGAGATTTTAGAACTTAAGTCCGGGATTTTTCCAAATTTGTTTTCAAAGAATTTATGAAATATAATGATTTGGTTTATAAGTATTTTCTTATATATATATTTAGTATAATTTAGAAGAATTGTTTTAAAGAAGATTTTGGAGAGAATAAATTTTGTACTTTCCTCTCTGTCGTTGGAAAATAATTTCGGTGATGGCGGCCGCATCATCGACTTTCATTTCGAGTTTCGAAGGGGAAAGGCCACTGTAGTAAATTTTACTGCAGATTTAGTTTGAACTTTTCTATAAATTTTCTTTTATTGTTCTAACTATAATTAGAGATATTGAGTTGTAAGAACTTATTTATCTATTATTTTGAAATAAATTGAAATTTAACCCGGTACTTAATTCTAAATTTTTCCGTTAATTAATTTATTAAAATTTGTTAGTGAAATAAAAGTTAAGTAATAAATGAATTTAAACCTCTAATTTAAATAAGAGAATTATTGCAAGTTATAAGAGGATTTTGAATACATACGAGACAAAGGGTAATATGGATAAACATTAAATTTAATTAAAAGAATGGAGATTAAACTTGTATAAGTTCAATTGCAATTTCCTTAACATAAATAACTTACCCAAATATAAAAGTTGAAGTGTTAAATGAGAAACTGGAATTGAATATTTTACAAGTAGGAATTTAGAAAAATGAAGTATTCAATAAATTACTGTTATAATAAGAATTTAATGGTATAAACTTAGGTTATAATTGAAATTTTACTGAAAAAGGGTTAAGAATTATTAATAGATGATATGAATCTAAGTATATAAAATGAAATTCAAAATAAGAATTGATTGTATGATTATTGACTTAAGTATGTTTTAATCTTCCCTATTCTAATATAATGGAAAGTAGGAAAAATTAAATGACTGCAATTCATAGTTAATGGATAAATAAAAACTTCCACTTATAAGAATGAATGTTAGCAGATTAAGAATTTAAGGGAAATCTTACAAGTGAAGAAGTAAGGAAATGAAGATATTCAAAATATTTGTTGTTATTAATGAGAATTTATTTTATAAACTTAGGTAATAAAAGGAAACTTAAGTAATAAAAGGAAATACAAATATAATGAATTTTGTGATAGTTGGAAAATAAAACTTGTAAGAAACAAAGAATTTCCCCATGAATGAAGGAAAGAAAATCAAACCACTGAATTATGAAATAAATGTAAATAAACTATTTTGGTGTTGGTTTGGATTGTTTGGTTGATGTATGTTTGTTGGGTAAGGAATTTTGGAGTTATGGGATGAACAAATAATCTATCTTTGTTCCATCTAAGACTGTTGAGTAACGGATGCAATTGATAGTTATTCTTCATTTCGTACAATTTCAGAATTTGAACCCGAACAACAAATTGATTGTTTGATTGAATGGTTGTCTGTTGGTGGCATGTGCTGTTTGTTAAAATTTATGGTTGTTGCATTTGATTGGATATGAATGATTGAATCTATCCAAACATTTCATTGTAATATAAATATTTAACTTTTAGACTACATAAGTGAATACAGGTGATGGAAGCAACTGCTACTGCTTTTGGTTCCAAAATAATAAAAACGTATAGTGTCCGACAAATAGGTACGTTTCCGGATTTCGAATAAAGCGCTATTTTATATATTTTCCCGTGTTGGGATATTTTATTTGGATAATATGTGTAATATATTTGTATATTTGGATATTATATTTTCTCCAGAGTCCCTCCGTACAAAGGAGACTTTGCCAAAATTTTCAGGAAATTTTGGACTTAGAATTTTGTGAAAATATTTTTCCAACTTTAATAATTCAAGTATTAAAGGATATAATGATTATAAAACAAGTATATTTCATTAAAGGAAATTAATCCAGTAAAATATTGTTTATAAGTTAATATTTGAAATAAGATGCACTGTAAATCTTCCTCCTCCCTTCTTTTTCCTTTTCGGGGACGAAAAGTTTTGAGTGGGGGAGATTGTAACGACCCGTTAAATTTATGATATTTAATAAAATGAATTAATATAATTTCTAATTTGGTTAAAAATAAATGTAGAAATTTGGTATAGTGGTTGCAATTTAGTGTAACTATAAAATTTTATGATAATAGATGTGGATAATGTAAATTTTCACAACTTGATTTAAAGTAATTTTTAAGAAACAAATAAATGTTAAATTTGTGAATGTTAGTATAAACATTAATTTGAATGGTATTCATTAATACAAAGATGCAATAAGTGTAGATAGTAAATTTAATGTCTGTAGAAAGAAGAAAAAGGGGTCTAATAGAAACATAAACTTTAATCATATGAAAAAGGTATAGATCTGAACCAATTTATGAAAATTGATAAGAACAGTGTTTGTAATCAGTTTGGTCATTTAATATTTGAAGATAGAGATGTGTAAATACGTTAATGAATTTATAATGGGAAGGAATGGTAAGAATGAGAAAAATATATATAATAAGCATTTGATTCAATTAAGGGAATTAAATTATAATAAATGGTCATTTAATAAATTCAACGTTTGTGAGAAATCATAATAGTTGTGTAAAATGTGTACAAACTTGGATTTGGAAGTTTATTGGATTTATAACGGTTTTGTTATTAAGTGTATGAGTTTAAAAGTTATTCCCTTTTGTAAAGTAATAGAAGAATGCATAAAGATATAAATAGGGCTTAATAGAATTGACACTTAATGAATTGAATAAATTACCCATTTATGTAGATATGTATAGTGGACTATAAATGGCCTAAGCAAAAATAAGATGGAATAATCATTGAGATTTGTACTATGAAAATAAATAGTAACATTTATTTGCAAGGAATAAAAGCCTATTTAGGTGACTAGAATTTGGAGTAATGACTATTGTATGTTACCTACCCTTATTTCTTGTTAATTTAGATTTTGGGAATCAAATTCAATTTATCCGCCAATTTACCGCAGTTATAGTGAAATGAATTGGTGATTGAGAAATGTTAAATACAAATAAGATGTAAACCAAAGAAAATCCCATTTGTAATAAATTATGTAGAATAAAGTAAAGAAACTAGGAAATGAAAATGTGAAAATGTGGATGCAGTGAGATCTTAGGTGACAATAACCTTGTTAGGCAAGTGATAACGGAATTTTGTGTATAACCAAATAAAAAATCCAAATTTATTTGGAAATAAATTGCAATCAATTGAATTTATTGCAATTTAATGGATTTAATATTTAATAGTTTATGTAATTATTATTTGGAAGAAATTGGAGTTATTTGTAAAAAGGTATGAACCTAATGTTAATTTTTCTATGGGATTGACAATTAATATGGAATGAAAAGAAGAAAATTTGGGTCAATAAAATTTAGAATTTATGCATAATAAAACGGATTCTAACGTTAATTAGGACGTTATTGAGTTTACATTTGAATTGGTAAACATTTGAGTGAAATCTTAAACTAATGTTCATATTGACAACGATAACTTAGAAATATAGAAAGGAAGTAAATCTAATAAATTTATCAAATTCATAATGTTGAATTCATTTGGATGGGAATTAATAAACAAATTGAGAAAAAGGAAATGGAAATAAAAGTTTATTTTTAATTTGGGATTTTTAATTTATGGTAAAAAGGTTAATTGCAATTAAAAATGAGTTGAAATGGAAATCAAGTTATTTATTTAATTAGATTTAAGATGAGAGTATAAAAGTATATGATTTAATAATTGGGTTTTGCGAATATAATTTATAATTCCCAAATAATAAGGAAACGCAGAGATTAACACTGCAAAATTGATATACTTATAAATTTTAATTCACATCCAAGCTTGGAAAACCATTTGGGATTGTTTGAATTATATAAGTCACAAAATTTGGCCAATATTAGAAGTTGAAACATAAAAACTGGATTTATAATTTATTTTAATTTATTTAATAAATATTAAAAATAGCCATTTTTGTCACGGACTCGGATTTCGACGAAACCAGTTTCATCGGATCCGTATCGGTGAATTATTATAGAGTTTCAAGTTTCGTATCGATCGGACTTGTCGTTTGATCGTACGGACGCGAAACGCCTTGAAATCAATTTTATTAAAAATCAATTTGGAAATCTTATTTTCAGCATAACTTCTTCATACGATCAAATTTGGACGTGAAACTTTTTCCATCGCGTTCAGAATATTTTAAAACACCTATTTGGATATATATAGTTTTAACAAATTCGGTTCCGGAGGCATAGCGGGCTTTTTGGGCCATAGTTTATTCCGTACGTTCGCGTATCCAGTCTAGCTACCCTACCTCTAGCCTATCTATAAATATGCAGTTATAAACCCTAGCTCCTTTCTTTTTCATTTGACGTACGTTCATTTTTTTCACTCTTTCCTCTTCCCCAAATGTATACATCTCAGATCCACTTCCAGATCTATCCACAGTTCAAAATCAAAAGTCAAAACTCAAAAAATTTCAGAAAATTCTCAAAAAAATATATGTTGAAGTATTCAATGCGCGTAATCTACTGGTGCAATTCTTTTGTTAATTGGAGCTGTCGTTCATCCAGAATAAATTCAAATAGCCCCAAAACCGTTCATCATCATCGCACAAAACTTTGTCGGATCGAGATTCTGTTTCTGGGTATTGTAGTATGGACGATGGGAAGCGCATCTATGTAATTTGTTTGGCAATCCAACGGTCGGATTTGCATCAAGATTCAATTAGGGTTTATATTGTATGGTGGCTGTGGGGGTTTGCATGGTCAGGGCGCACGTTCTGTAGGTGGCAGCGAGTTCAGTGGGGCCGCGGTGGTCTGGAGGCACCTCAGGCAGGTGGCGGCGGCTTTAAGCCGGCGAGGCGTGGTAGGGTTGTGCTGTAGTTTGTTTCGTGCGTGCTTCTCCGTTGGCGTGCGTTCTGGAGGGAGACCGTTATCATGTGCAGGCGTTCTGGTGGGATGCGTTTCTCAGTGACGTGGCAAATATGTGAATGGTGATTGTGTGTCACTTTTATTTATTTTCAATTTTGAATTCCATCATCATTTTTGGCCATAACTTTCTCATACGAAGTCGGATTCACACGAAATTTCTTTTGTTAGGATCGTAATTTAATTCCGGACTCGATGACGCTGGTTTGGACGAATTCTGAGACGGGCGAATTTTTGGGTTTAAATCGGATTTAAATTCGATTTAAATTCAAAAGGTGAGTGTTTTAACCCACTCACAACTACTAGAAGCTTTTATGTTTGTTAAATAAATTTTTGAAATGAATAGAAATTTATTTATGAGCTTTTGGCATGTTATTTCATTCATATCTGTTGAATTGCATTTTATTGAATTTAACTGTTAATTTAATTGATTTATTGCGTATTAATTGGCTGTTAGAAATTTTTGTTTGCATATGAACTGCTAGTTAACAGTTATGTCAATTATCACTGAATATAGCTGTTAGATTAATAGTTGATAAATATAATTTGAAATAAAACTGCCAATTATTACCTGTGTCTATTACCAAACATATATTGTTATTGATTGATATTGCTTGATGTTTGTGATTAGACGATGGATGTGTTGTTGAATGGATGTTTTATTTGTATATCATTATATTGCCAATTATCATGCATATTTATTTCATTCGGGATTGTGGTTTGAAATGATATATAACCGCAAATTTTATATCTTTTAAATTGCGGATTGAAATGATAAATATTCGTATCACTTGACCATAGGATAGAAAATTATATACAGGCACCGCAGTCTACGTATAACTATTTTAATATGATTTCTATGGTTTGGATGGAATACGGTTTATAATAATCTTAAAATTTATACTGTATAAATATTTTTCTTCCATATTTATATACATATGAAGTTGAAATTTTGGAATTAAAAGGTGTATAAATCTCTTTATTAAAAATGGAAGAAAATTTAAAAAATGGAGTTTGATAATGTATATCCTATGTTTAAATGTTAAGTTGGAAATTTTAGGATATGATATTTATAATTGAATTTTTCCAAAATGAATTGAAATGAATATTCTAGTATAAATTTGAATTGGAAAAATATTCTAGTATAATTTGAATTGGAAAATATATATGTTTTATCACTAGAATTGGAGTTTATTTATTATGGGTTTATGTGAATATTCAAGGCTAATTAATAAAGCATTGATTTGTAGAAAGAAAAACCCAACTATAGTTTTGAAATATAAATACTCCAAATGAATATAGGCATATATGTATATAAATTGAAATGATTTTGGAACTCAAGAGTGATATTTAAGTTATGGTTTAGAATTTAAAATAAAGAATTTTATTTATAAAGCCGTAGAAATTATTTCTTTACGAAGTAAACTTTAAAAGTTAAACCATTTACTCTATATACCGTTGAATATCCAAATCATTTGAGTTTTAAAGGTTATGGTTTGAAATTATGGATTTCAAAATATTATGCTTGAAAAATATTTGGGTTTCAGAAGTTATGAAGTTTAAAGCATTATGATTTTGGAAAATTATATTTGGGATAAACGATGTCATATTGGTTTGGGTTTTAAAAGAAGAAATGATATCGTAATATTATGGTTTAGAAATGGATTATATTCTGGTTTTAAAGTATAAACTATTTTTAAATGACCGCGGTGTTATAATAACGATTGGTTGGCAAAGAGACCGGGATCGGATATGGACATACTCTCTGTCGATACCGAAAACCACTTTGACTAACCGTGTACGCGGTGGAGATTCCAGAATGAAGTAGGTGGTGGCGACGTTTCCTGTAAGGTAAATACGTGGACCCGACTCCCGTGAGTTGGCATAAGGTGGCTAAAACAGGAGCGATTCTCAGGCCAATGAGGTCATTCCTCTGATCGGACCCTCCTCTTCGATATTATACTTTGACTTGGATTGATTCAGTGGCCACTTCTATATTTTGATTTTGGGGAGTTAGTCCGAGGTGGGCGGTAACTGCGGCTACGCGTTTCCACCAGCCTGGATAGCAATTGGTATATCTACCCTGGCATTGCCTAGTTGTGCCGTGTCACCTACCATACCGAGCCTTTACTACGAGTTTCTATTTGTGTCGTACCTATGGAGTATCCTCTGGTAGCCTCCCGATCAGGAGGTATTACGGTACTGTATAGACTATTGGCATTTTACGTGTTAAGGTGGAAAATGTAAAGCCTTAACGCTATTTAAAAGTAAGTTTATTTTATAAATAGACACTATTATAATAGCGCAATATACTACATAGTAAATAGTTTAACGGATCCTTAGGAGATGTAAATCCCGAGCATCTCTTGAGTTACTGTACTCATATTTATTTCTGTTAATTTAACTCACATAAGATCTTTTAGTCTGACTCGAGTGTTTTTGTCTTTTCAAATTCGCTCGGGTCAGTCCGAGCGTTTCAGGATCGAAGACTTTAGCTTTGAAGGACGAAGACGAAGGAGTCGTATTATTATTATCTATAGTATTGCACCACACTCATACTGTTCCGCTGCATTGATTGTATTGGTATGTGTAACTCTGATATTTATTGTATAAAGCAAATCAAGTGTTTGTAAACTGTTTTGAACTGTATATTTATTATTATATTTTATCCTTCCGCTGTGAGATTCTGTTGTGTTTTATTTCTTCTCTGTTTTTCTTATTTACCCCATAACAATCCGCCCTTGCGTATGCTTTGAATTGGCACGTGTGTCGGTTTAAAGTGTGCGAAAAGGCGGGATGTTACAGTTGGTATCAGAGCTTTGGTTTAGCGATAAACCTTGGCTTTGTGGGGTTTGACTCTTTGTTAATAGGGTAGAAATATCCTATGGGAGCCGCTGAGTGTATATATATGAGAGAGCGTATTTGTTAGTATTAATAAAAAGATTTTTATATTGTGTTAATCTGTTCCGCTTTGTATTTATAAATTCTGGTTGATGCATGGGACGCTATGCCATCAATAGGGATTTCTAAACACTTAATAGGACAGACCGACATAATATTTGTTTTAATATAGGTGAATGAAAGAATTTTGCCTATTATATTTTCTATATATAAAAATATTTTTATAAAGATATATATATATATATATATATATATATATATATATTTGGTTGCTATAGATTGGGTGTTAGGAAATAAAATATTTATAATAACTGAAGCTAAGTTGAAATTATAATAAATCAAATTGGAGATTTTAGAACTTAAGTCCGGGATTTTTCCAAATTTGTTTTCAAAGAATTTATGAAATATAATGATTTGGTTTATAAGTATTTTCTTATATATATATTTAGTATAATTTAGAAGAATTGTTTTAAAGAAGATTTTGGAGAGAATAAATTTTGTACTTTCCTCTCTGTCGTTGGAAAATAATTTCGGTGATGGCGGCCGCATCATCGACTTTCATTTCGAGTTTCGAAGGGGAAAGGCCACTGTAGTAAATTTTACTGCAGATTTATTTTGAACTTTTCTATAAATTTTCTTTTATTGTTCTAACTATAATTAGAGATATTGAGTTGTAAGAACTTATTTATCTATTATTTTGAAATAAATTGAAATTTAACCCGGTACTTAATTCTAAATTTTTCCGTTAATTAATTGTTTAAAATTTGTTAGTGAAATAAAAGTTAAGTAATAAATGAATTGAAACCTCTAATTTAAATAAGAGAATTATTGCAAGTTATAAGAGGATTTTGAATACATACGAGACAAAGGGTAATATGGATAAACATTAAATTTAATTAAAAGAATGGAGATTAAACTTGTATAAGTTCAATTGCAATTTCCTTAACATAAATAACTTACCCAAATGTAAAAGTTGAAGTGTTAAATGAGAAACTGGAATTGAATATTTTACAAGTAGGAATTTAGAAAAATGAAGTATTCAATAAATTACTGTTATAATAAGAATTTAATGGTATAAACTTAGGTTATAATTGAAATTTTACTGAAAAAGGGTTAAGAATTATTAATAGATGATATGAATCTAAGTATATAAAATGAAATTCAAAATAAGAATTGATTGTATGATTATTGACTTAAGTATGTTTTAATCTTCCCTATTCTAATATAATGGAAAGTAGGAAAAATTAAATGACTGCAATTCATAGTTAATGGATAAATAAAAACTTCCACTTATAAGAATGAATGTTAGCAGATTAAGAATTTAAGGGAAATCTTACAAGTGAAGAAGTAAGGAAATGAAGATATTCAAAATATTTGTTGTTATTAATGAGAATTTATTTTATAAACTTAGGTAATAAAAGGAAACTTAAGTAATAAAAGGAAATACAAATATAATGAATTTTGTGATAGTTGGAAAATAAAACTTGTAAGAAACAAAGAATTTCCCCATGAATGAAGGAAAGAAAATCAAACCACTGAATTATGAAATAAATGTAAATAAACTATTTTGGTGTTGGTTTGGATTGTTTGGTTGATGTATGTTTGTTGGGTAAGGAATTTTGGAGTTATGGGATGAACAAATAATCTATCTTTGTTCCATCTAAGACTGTTGAGTAACGGATGCAATTGATAGTTATTCTTCATTTCGTACAATTTCAGAATTTGAACCCGAACAACAAATTGATTGTTTGATTGAATGGTTGTCTGTTGGTGGCATGTGCTGTTTGTTAAAATTTATGGTTGTTGCATTTGATTGGATATGAATGATTGAATCTATCCAAACATTTCATTGTAATATAAATATTTAACTTTTAGACTACATAAGTGAATACAGGTGATGGAAGCAACTGCTACTGCTTTTGGTTCCAAAATAATAAAAACGTATAGTGTCCGACAAATAGGTACGTTTCCGGATTTCGAATAAAGCGCTATTTTATATATTTTCCCGTGTTGGGATATTTTATTTGGATAATATGTGTAATATATTTGTATATTTGGATATTATATTTTCTCCAGAGTCCCTCCGTACAAAGGAGACTTTGCCAAAATTTTCAGGAAATTTTGGACTTAGAATTTTGTGAAAGTATTTTTCCAACTTTAATAATTCAAGTATTAAAGGATATAATGATTATAAAACAAGTATATTTCATTAAAGGAAATTAATCCAGTAAAATATTGTTTATAAGTTAATATTTGAAATAAGATGCACTGTAAATCTTCCTCCTCCCTTCTTTTTCCTTTTCGGGGACGAAAAGTTTTGAGTGGGGGAGATTGTAACGACCCGTTAAATTTATGATATTTAATAAAATGAATTAATATAATTTCTAATTTGGTTAAAAATAAATGTAGAAATTTGGTATAGTGGTTGCAATTTAGTGTAACTATAAAATTTTATGATAATAGATGTGGATAATGTAGATTTTCACAACTTGATTTAAAGTAATTTTTAAGAAACAAATAAATGTTAAATTTGTGAATGTTAGTATAAACATTAATTTGAATGGTATTCATTAATACAAAGATGCAATAAGTGTAGATAGTAAATTTAATGTCTGTAGAAAGAAGAAAAAGGGGTCTAATAGAAACATAAACTTTAATCATATGAAAAAGGTATAGATCTGAACCAATTTATGAAAATTGATAAGAACAGTGTTTGTAATCAGTTTGGTCATTTAATATTTGAAGATAGAGATGTGTAAATACGTTAATGAATTTATAATGGGAAGGAATGGTAAGAATGAGAAAAATATATATAATAAGCATTTGATTCAATTAAGGGAATTAAATTATAATAAATGGTCATTTAATAAATTCAACGTTTGTGAGAAATCATAATAGTTGTGTAAAATGTGTACAAACTTGGATTTGGAAGTTTATTGGATTTATAACGGTTTTGTTATTAAGTGTATGAGTTTAAAAGTTATTCCCTTTTGTAAAGTAATAGAAGAATGCATAAAGATATAAATAGGGCTTAATAGAATTGACACTTAATGAATTGAATAAATTACCCATTTATGTAGATATGTATAGTGGACTATAAATGGCCTAAGCAAAAATAAGATGGAATAATCATTGAGATTTGTACTATGAAAATAAATAGTAACATTTATTTGCAAGGAATAAAAGCCTATTTAGGTGACTAGAATTTGGAGTAATGACTATTGTATGTTACCTACCCTTATTTCTTGTTAATTTAGATTTTGGGAATCAAATTCAATTTATCCGCCAATTTACCGCAGTTATAGTGAAATGAATTGGTGATTGAGAAATGTTAAATACAAATAAGATGTAAACCAAAGAAAATCCCATTTGTGATAAATTATGTAGAATAAAGTAAAGAAACTAGGAAATGAAAATGTGAAAATGTGGATGCAGTGAGATCTTAGGTGACAATAACCTTGTTAGGCAAGTGATAACGGAATTTTGTGTATAACCAAATAAAAAATCCAAATTTATTTGGAAATAAATTGCAATCAATTGAATTTATTGCAATTTAATGGATTTAATATTTAATAGTTTATGTAATTATTATTTGGAAGAAATTGGAGTTATTTGTAAAAAGGTATGAACCTAATGTTAATTTTTCTATGGGATTGACAATTAATATGGAATGAAAAGAAGAAAATTTGGGTCAATAAAATTTAGAATTTATGCATAATAAAACGGATTCTAACGTTAATTAGGACGTTATTGAGTTTAGATTTGAATTGGTAAACATTTGAGTGAAATCTTAAACTAATGTTCATATTGACAACGATAACTTAGAAATATAGAAAGGAAGTAAATCTAATAAATTTATCAAATTCATAATGTTGAATTCATTTGGATGGGAATTAATAAACAAATTGAGAAAAAGGAAATGGAAATAAAAGTTTATTTTTAATTTGGGATTTTTAATTTATGGTAAAAAGGTTAATTGTAATTAAAAATGAGTTGAAATGGAAATCAAGTTATTTATTTAATTAGATTTAAGATGAGAGTATAAAAGTATATGATTTAATAATTGGGTTTTGCGAATAAAATTTATAATTCCCAAATAATAAGGAAACGCAGAGATTAACACTGCAAAATTGATATACTTATAAATTTTAATTCACATCCAAGCTTGGAAAACCATTTGGGATAGTTTGAATTATATAAGTCACAAAATTTGGCCAATATTAGAAGTTGAAACCTAAAAACTGGATTTATAATTTATTTTAATTTATTTAATAAATATTAAAAATAGCCATTTTTGTCACGGACTCGGATTTCGACGAAACCAGTTTCATCGGATCCGTATCGGTGAATTATTATAGAGTTTCAAGTTTCGTATCGATCGGACTTGTCGTTTGATCGTACGGACGCGAAACGCCTTGAAATCAATTTTATTAAAAATCAATTTGAAATCAATTTGGAAATCTTATTTTCAGCATAACTTCTTCATACGATCAAATTTGGACGTGAAACTTTTTCCATCGCGTTCAGAATATTTTAAAACACCTATTTGGACATGTAGTTTTAACAAATTCGGTTCCAGAGGCATAGCGGGCTTTTTGGGCCATAGTTTATTCCGTATGTTCGCGTATCCAGTCTAGCTACCCTACCTCTAGCCTATCTATAAATATGCAGTTATAAACCCTAGCTCCTTTCTTTTTCATTTGTTGTACGTTCATTTTTTTCACTCTTTCCTCTTCCCTAAATGTATACATCTCAGATCGACTTCCAGATCTATCCACAGTTCAAAATCAAAAGTCAAAACTCAAAAAATTTCAGAAAATTCTCAAAAAAATATATGTTGAAGTATTCGATGCGCGTAATCTACTGGTGCAATTCGTTTGTCAATTGGAGCTGTCGTTCATCCAGAATAAATTCAAACAGCCCCAAAACCGTTCACCATCATCGCACAAAACTTTGTCGGATCGAGATTCTGTTTCTGGGTATTGTAGTATGGACGATGGGGAGCGCATCTATGTAATTTGTTTGGCAATCCAACGGTCGGATTTGCGTCAAGATTCAATTAGGGTTTATATTGTATGGCGGCTGTGGGGGTTTGCATGGTCAGGGCGCACGTTCTGGGAGGTGGCAGCGAGTTCAGTGGGGCCGCGGTGGTCTGGAGGCACCTCAGGCAGGTGGCGACGGCTTGAAGCTGGCGAGGCGTGGTAGGGTTGTGCTGCAGTTTGTTTCGTGCGTGCTTCTCCGTTGGCGTGCGTTCTGGAGGGAGACCGTTATCATGTGCAGGCGTTCTGGAGGGATGCGTTTCTCAGTGACGTGGCAAATATGTGAATGGTGATTGTGTGTCACTTTTATTTATTTTCAATTTTGAATTCCATCATTATTTTTCGCCATAACTTTCTCATACGAAGTCGGATTCACACGAAATTTCTTTTGTTAGGATCGTAATTTAATTCCGGACTCGATGACGCTGGTTTGGACGAATTCTAAGACGGGCGAATTTTTGGGTTTAAATCGGATTTAAATTCGATTTAAATTCAAAAGGTGAGTGTTTTAACCCACTCACAACTACTAGAAGCTTTTATGTTTGTTAAATAAATTTTTGAAATGAATAGAAATTTATTTATGAGCTTTTGGCATGTTATTTCATTCATATCTGTTGAATTGCATTTTATTGAATTTAACTGTTAATTTAATTGATTTATTGCGTATTAATTGGCTGTTAGAAATTTTTGTTTGCATATGAACTGCTAGTTAACAGTTATGTCAATTATCACTGAATATAAACTGTTAGATTAATAGTTGATAAATATAATTTGAAATAAAACTGCCAATTATTACCTGTGTCTATTACCAAACATATATTGTTATTGATTGATATTGCTTGATGTTTGTGATTAGACGATGGATGTGTTGTTGAATGGATGTTTTATTTGTATATCATTATATTGCCAATTATCATGCATATTTATTTCATTCGGGATTGTGGTTTGAAATGATATATAACCGCAAATTTTATATCTTTTAAATTGCGGATTGAAATGATAAATATCCGTATCACTTGACCATAGGATAGAAAATTATATACAGGCACCGCGGTCTACGTATAACTATTTTAATATGATTTCTATGGTTTGGATGGAATACGGTTTATAATAATCTTAAAATTTATACTGTATAAATATTTTTCTTCCATATTTATATACATATGAAGTTGAAATTTTGGAATTAAAAGGTGTATAAATCTCTTTATTAAAAATGGAAGA
The DNA here is from genome assembly GCA_030765085.1 of Allium cepa. Classification (NCBI taxonomy): domain Eukaryota; kingdom Viridiplantae; phylum Streptophyta; class Magnoliopsida; order Asparagales; family Amaryllidaceae; genus Allium; species Allium cepa. The sequence continues at coordinate 745,472,256 of CM060931.1, read as the reverse complement.
AAATTTAAAAAATGGAGTTTGATAATGTATATCCTATGTTTAAATGTTAAGTTGGAAATTTTAGGATATGATATTTATAATTGAATTTTTCCAAAATGAATTGAAATGAATATTCTAGTATAAATTTGAATTGGAAAAATATTCTAGTATAATTTGAATTGGAAAATATATATGTTTTATCACTAGAATTGGAGTTTATTTATTATGGGTTTATGTGAATATTCAAGGCTAATTAATAAAGCATTGATTTGTAGAAAGAAAAACCCAACTATAGTTTTGAAATATAAATACTCCAAATGAATATAGGCATATATGTATATAAATTGAAATGATTTTGGAACTCAAGAGTGATATTTAAGTTATGGTTTAGACTTTAAAATAAAGAATTTTATTTATAAAGCCGTAGAAATTATTTCTTTACGAAGTAAACTTTAAAAGTTAAACCATTTACTCTATATACCGTTGAATATCCAAATCATTTGAGTTTTAAAGGTTATGGTTTGAAATTATGGATTTCAAAATATTATGCTTGAAAAATATTTGGGTTTCAGAAGTTATGAAGTTTAAAGCATTATGATTTTGGAAAATTATATTTGGGATAAACGATGTCATATTGGTTTGGGTTTTAAAAGAAGAAATGATATCGTAATATTATGGTTTAGAAATGGATTATATTCTGGTTTTAAAGTATAAACTATTTTTAAATGACCGCGGTGTTATAATAACGATTAGTTGGCAAAGAGACCGGGATCGGATATGGACATACTCTCTGTCGATACCGAAAACCACTTTGACTAACCGTGTACGCGGTGGAGATTCCAGAATGAAGTAGGTGGTGGCGACGTTTTCTGTAAGGTAAATACGTGGACCCGACTCCCGTGAGTTGGCATAAGGTGGCTAAAACAGGAGCGATTCTCAGGCCAATGAGGTCATTCCTCTGATCGGACCCTCCTCTTCGATATTATACTTTGACTTGGATTGATTCAGTGTCCACTTCTATATTTTGATTTTGGGGAGTTAGTCCGAGGTGGGCGGTAACTACGGCTACGCTTTTCCACCAGCCTGGATAGCAATTGGTATATCTACCCTGGCATTGCCTAGTTGTGCCGTGTCACCTACCATACCGAGCCTTTACTACGAGTTTCTATTTGTGTCGTACCTATGGAGTATCCTCTGGTAGCCTCCCGATCAGGAGGTATTACGGTACTGTATAGACTATTGGCATTTTACGTGTTAAGGTGGAAAATGTAAAGCCTTAACGCTATTTAAAAGTAAGTTTATTTTATAAATAGACACTATTATAATAGCGAAATATACTACATAGTAAATAGTTTAACGGATCCTTAGGAGATGTAAATCCCGAGCATCTCTTGAGTTACTGTACTCATATTTATTTCTGTTAATTTAACTCACATAAGATCTTTTAGTCTGACTCGAGTGTTTTTGTCTTTTCAAATTCGCTCGGGTCAGTCCGAGCGTTTCAGGATCGAAGACTTTAGCTTTGAAGGACGAAGACGAAGGAGTCGTATTATTATTATCTATAGTATTGCACCACACTCATACTGTTCCGCTGCATTGATTGTATTGGTATGTGTAACTCTGATATTTATTGTATAAAGCAAATCAAGTGTTTGTAAACTGTTTTGTACTGTATATTTATTATTATATTTTATCCTTCCGCTGTGAGATTCTGTTGTGTTTTATTTCTTCTCTGTTTTTCTTATTTACCCCATAACAATCCGCCCTTGCGTATGCTTTGAATTGGCACGTGTGTCGGTTTAAAGTGTGCGAAAAGGCGGGATGTTACACCATGATTGTATTTACATGAATATCAGTTATATCGGACTTGAATACCAAGAATCTGTAGGCACTACTATTTTGGGCTGACCCAAGATAATAAAAATCTATTGTTTTTGGTCCAAGTTTGACTCTCTTGGGAGGCGGAACTGGAACTTTTGCCAAGCACCCCCACACTTTGAGGTATTTAAAACTTGGTTTGTGTCCTTTCCATAACTCATATGGAATTGTTCCTGTTTTATTGTGAGGGATTTTGTTTAATATGTGATTAGACATATGTAATGCTTCCCCCCACAAGTTCGTCGGTAGACCAGAAGTTAAAAGCATGGCATTAATCATGTCTTTTAACGTTCTGTTCTTCCTCTCGGCTACACCATTTTGTTGTGGTGAATATGGAGCTGTTCTTTGATGAATTATACCATTTTCGGCACAGAACTGTTCAAATGGTGATTCATATTCTCCACCTCGATCAGATCTTAGTATCTTGATCTTTTTATTTAACTGATTTTCTACCTCAGCCTTGTATTTTATAAACGCTGTTATTGCTTCATCTTTACTATTTAAAAGATATACATAGCAATATCGCGTATAATCGTCAATAAAAGTAATGAAATACTTTTTCCCACCTCTTGTAGGTAGTGATTTAAAATCACATAAATCTGTATGTATCAAACCTAATGGTTCAGTGCTTCTGTCAATAGATTTAAATGGTTTTTTGACCATTTTTGCTTCTACACATGTCTCACATTTGTAGTTCTTATCGACTTGGAATTTTGGAATTAATTCCAAGTTTGATAAGGTTTTCATTTTGCGGAAATTTATGTGTCCCAATTTATCATGCCATAGTAAAATTTCGTGCTCAAGCAAATAAGAAACTTCAATTTTATTAATAGCACAATCAGAATACATATTTTTGTTGCCGACAACGGCTACGTTTGCCTTAAATAGGCCATCACATAAATATCCCCTTCCTACATACATTCCAGCCTTGGACAGAACCATCTTGTCTGACTTGAACACCATCTTGAATCCCTTCTTTGATAGGACTGCATCAGAGATGAGATTCTTGCGTATGTCTGGAACGTGGAGCACGTTATTCAACTTAACAGTTTTTCCAGAAGTAAACTTGAGGATTACTGTGCCACTGCCTTCGATCATGGAAACTGCAGAAATACCCATGTAGAGTTTTTCTTCATGATCGAATTTCTAATATGTAGAAAACATAGAACAAACATGACGAGTAGCGCCTGTATCTACCCACCATTGGTTAGGATTCTGAACCAGATTGCATTCAGATACCACCGCTGAGAAGTTGGACTCGTCTACTTCCATGTATCCACTATATTTGCCTCTTTATTGCGTTCCTTCTTGTGTTTGCAATCTTTAGCGGCATGTCCAACTTTTCCACAAACCCAACATTCGCCATTAAACTTCTTGGTTCGTTTGTTGTCTTTTGGTTTGTTATCTTTTGCTTTCCTTTTCTTCTGGAAATTCATCTTTCTGTTTTTGGTCTTTGACCCTTCAGCCACAAATGCCTCATCGCTTTGTTTTGTTATTCCACGGTTATCTGCCTCAATTTTCAATCGGACTATGAGATCCTGCAAAGAGATTTCCTTCTTTTTATGCTTCAGATAATTGCGGTAATCTCTCCACGACGGCGGCATTTTTCCCGTGATGGCTTCAACCAAAAACGATTCTCCAACCATATGACCTTCTGCTTCGAGTTCATGAATGATGATTTGCAATTCATGCAGTTGGGTAGTCACCGGTTTGGAGTCAACCATCTTGTAGTCCATAAATTTGTCTACAATGAATTTCTTAAGACTGATATTATGCGTCTTATATTTTGTGGTAAGTGCATTCCAGAGTGCTTTTGATGTCTTTGAAGGCTGATATACTTTGTATAGCACCTTGTCGAGACAAATCAGAATATAGTTTCTGCATAAAAAATCGGAATTCTTCCACGTATTCACCTCTACTTCCTTGCCTGGTGCAGAAATTGGTTCCTCCTCGTCGAGGTATTTGTGCAGACCGAGTGTGGTGAGATAAAACAACATCTGATTCTGCCATATCAAGAAATCATCACCATCTCCCTTGAACGGTTCAGGTCTGTTGTGAGTAGTATTCTTTGAAAATTCTACTGTTGTCATCTCTGTTTTAGTAAGAAAACAATAAAAAAATTATCCTCTAAATTTGATATGAAAGACCTAAGACTGGCTGATGTGATATTGGGTGTCAAAATTTTAAGAACACCAAAGGGATATGCATTATCCCAATCACATTACATCGGTAAGATACTTGAAAAATTCAAGCAATATAATATAACTATTGCAAAATCACCCGTAGATATGAACCAAAATTGGGTAAAGAACACTGGTGATGGTATCTACCAGCTTGAATATTCTCGTATACTAGGAAGTATCATGTACGTTATGAACCGCACTAGGCCAGATATCGCATAGCTGTAAGTAAGCTGAGTAGATTTACCAGCAATCCTGGTAAACATCATTAGAAAGCGATAATCAGAGTTCTAGGATACCTAAAGTATACACAGAACTATGGTATACACTATACAAACTACCCTTCAACAGTGGAAGGATACAGTGATGCCAACTGGATAACTGGATCACAAGATACAAAGTCTACAAGTGGATGTGTGTTCACATTAGGTAAAACACTAGGAAAGTTCAAGGCCCTTGTGCTACTTTAAACCGATACGATAAATGTCTCGTAAAACTGTGAACAACTACTCATTCATGTGGGGGATTGTTGGACAAAAATGAATGAGTGCATTTGTTAGTGAAGAGGAAATAAGTGTTTGGTATTGTGTAAAATGTTATTCGCAACTACCGTAAAGCGTTACGAAACCAATTGTAACTTAAATAATAGTTACAGAATAATACAGAAGTAGTAACGGCAAAAAACTGTCACTAATTTGATAAATTGTAACACAAAAATGCCTGACTAGATCCGCATGAAAAGTATTACCGATCAAAGAGTCCGAGTCCAGCAGAAACTGTTTCCTTGAAAAAATATTGCCGCCGTATGTAGTTTCACGGGTGTTAGCAATTTGTTCCCCAGGATGAAACAGACCAGCCCCACAGCGTGGTTGCAGACGGAGCGCCGACGAACTGAAGAGACTATAGCACTAGAACAGAGAGATGTTGGAGGAAGAAGGAACAAAATTTGAGATAAAACTAAATGCTCTATTCTCATATTCTGGCCGCCTATATATAGGCTGGAGGAGGTGCCTATTCGGAGCGGTCGTGACTGTTGGAAAGGTTGCGACCTTTACACCAACAGTAGTGAACATTGTGTGCGTGCGCCTGGAAGTGAATGGTTGCATCTGGTGACCATTCAAACGAACAGACTCATCCGATCAAAAAATAGCCGTTTTAGCGCAAGCAGGCCCAAGCGGCAGTCGGTGGCCCATTTAATCACGAGACCCCAAGAGCCCCAAGGCCCAAGGCCCAATCTTTGACATTTTAAATTTAATATGAAGGCCCAAAGCCTACATTGGCACAAGTCTTCATGTCACCTTCTTCTTTTCTTTTGAGTTAGTATAATGGGTTGTGATATATAAGGTGATATTGAAACAAATATCCCATGATGTGGGACTTTGTTTCAATACACACTCTTATTCTCTCTCTTCCCCACTTCCTCGTTCATTCATTTCTAACAATCCTCCACATGAATGAACAGTTGTTCTTAGTTTCACGAACCATTTATCGTATCGGTTAAAGTAGCACAGAGGTCATGAACTTTCCTAGTGTTTACCTATTTGAATTACAGGCGAATCAGTAGACATAGAATGTCCTTGAACTGTAAGCCTTTTGTTTAATTCTACAATAGATAACACACGACCAATGTTTCTTATAATCCTTCGTTCTCTGTATGTGTTCATTTTTGCCTTGAACACCTGCCTGGTATCATAAGTGCTTAGAGAATTTGGCCTTATAATTCTCTTTGAAGCGGCGCCTTCGCACTTACGTAGGTGATTCTGTAAAGGGTATTCACAATTCCTCAAGTACAGACATCATTAAAAGTATCAATACTTATCCTATTTTTCCAACAAACAAGGCACTGACTTATCATAGGAATGGTTTGTGTGTAACGGTGCTGTCAATTTTCTCTTAAACTTAGTTGTCCCTTTGAACCTAGATCTTGGGATCTCCAGTCAACTAGGTGGGGTTTCCATTAAAAAAAAACTTTTATTCTATGGGCCTTAACCCCATTCCCATCGATAAGGTTTGAACTTTCTCTCTTGGCAAGCCTTTAGTTAGTGGATCCGCTATGTTATCTTTTGACCTTATATAGTCTATAGTGATAACTCCGTTAGAGAGAAGTTGTCTAATTGTTTTATGTCTATGACGAATATGCCTAGATTTACCATTGTATAGTGTACTATTAGCTCTTCCAATTGCTGATTGACTATCACAATGTATACATATTGGAGGCACAGGTTTGCTCCAATTTGGAATATCTTCTAAGAAACTTCGAAGCCAGTCTGCTTCTTCTGCGGTCTTATCTAGTGCGATAAACTCTGATTCCATCGTAGATCTAGCTATACAAGTCTGTTTGGATAATTTCCATGATATTGCTCCATTTCCTAATGTGAACACATATCCACTTGTAGACTTTGTATCATGTGATCCAGTTATCCAGTTGGCATCACTGTATCCTTCCACTGTTGAAGGGTAGTATGTATAGTGTATACCATAGTTCTGTGTATACTTTAGGTATCCTAGAACTCTGATTATCGCTTTCCAATGATGTTTACCAGGATTGCTGGTAAATCTACTCAGCTTACTTACAGCGTATGCGATATCTGGCCTAGTGCAGTTCATAACATACATGATACTTCCTAGTATACGAGAATATTCAAGCTGGTAGATACCATCACCAGTGTTCTTTACCCAATTTTGGTTCATATCTACGGGTGATTTTGCAATAGTTATATTATATTGCTTGAATTTTCAAGTATCTTACCGATGTAATGTGATTGGGATAATGCATATCCCTTTGGTGTTCTCAAAATATTGACACCCAATATCACATCAGCCAGTCCTAGGTCTTTCGTATCAAATCTAGAGGATAACATATTCTTTGTAGATGTTATTATGGCTTTGTTATTTCCTAGGATCAACAGGTCATCAACATAAAGACAAACAATGACATATCCTAAAAGTGTGTGTTTCATGTAGACACATTTATCTGATTCATTTATTGTGAATCCATTTGATAACATAGTTTCATCAAATTTCTCATGCCATTGTTTTGGAGCTTGTTTAAGGCCATAAAGCGACCTTACTAATTTGCATACTTTATTTTCCTTTCCATAGCTCAGAAACCCTTCAGGCTGCTTCATATGTATTTCTTCCTCTAGGTCACCATTCAAAAATACAGTTTTTACATCCATTTAATGTATTTCTAAATCAAGTATGGATGCAATTGCAATAAGAATCCTAATTGATGTTATCCTCGTCACTGGTGAATATGTATCAAAATAGTCCAGTTCTTCCTTTTGTCTGAATCCTTGGACTACAAGACGAGCTTTGTACTTGTCTATTGAACCATCAGGTTTCAATTTCTTTTTAAATATCCATTTATTACCTAAGGTCTTGCATCCTTGAGGTAAATCAACTAATTCCCAGGTATAATTAGCCATAATGGATTCTATCTCATTGTTAATAGCCTCTTTCCAGTAAGGGGCATCACTGGAGGGCATAGATTGTTTGTATGTCAATGGACCATCTTCTAACATAAAGGTATAAAAGTCCGGTCCAAAGGTTTTTGACGTTCTAGACCTTTTACTTCTCCTTGGTTCCTCCACTTGTTGATCAGCACTTATTTGCTGAAGGTTGTCTTCAGTACCCTCAAGAGAATTGGAGATTTCATCTTCCCTTGGTCTCTTATGAGTATCACTATCAGTGCCCTGCTTTAAAGGGAATATATGTTCGAAAAATCTTGCATTTCTCGACTCAATGATGGTGTTTTCATGAATATCATCAATTTCAGATTTGTGTACTAAAAATCGATAAGCAGCACTGTTTTGTGCATATCCAATGAATACACAATCAATTGTTTTTGTCCTATCTTGACCTTCTTTGGTTTAGGTATCTCTACTTTGGTAAGACACCCCCACACTTTTAAGTATTTGTAGGATGCCGGTCTATTTTTCCAAAGTTCGTGAGGAGACTTGGATGTTTTCTTTCGTGGTATTTTATTTAAAATATGGTTTGCTGAAAGAATAGCTTCTCCCCAAAAGTTATATGGCAAGCCAGAAATGATTAATAAAGCATTCATCATTTCTTTAAGAGTTCTATTTTTCCGTTCGGCTATACCGTTGGATTGAGGTGAATATGGTGCTGTAGTTTGGTGTATAATACCGCGCTCAGCGCAGAATTCCTCAAAAGGAAATTCATATTCTCCTCCTCTATCATTTCTTAAAGCTTTAATTTTCCTGTTGATTCTCAACTTCAGCTTTATACTGTTTAAACATATCGAATGCTTCATCCTTGCTTCTAAGGAGATACACATAGCAGTACCTAGTACAGTCATCAATAAACGTTATGAAATATCTTTTTCCTCCTCTAGTTTGACACATTTTCAAATCACATACATCAGTGTGTACAAGGTCTAGAGGTTCAGTTTCTCTTCAACATGATGAAACGAGGTTCTTGTCAATTTTGCTTCTGCGTATATGCATATTATCATTCATGTGGGGGATTGTTGGAATTCCTAAAGAACAAGTGAATGAAAAATACATAAAGTCCCACATCGCCTAAAATACTAAGAAATCTAAGTATATTAATAGATTTCTCAAGTGGAGTTTGGGGGCCTGGGGCTCCCAAATGTATGCTTCGTTGTGAGGAGGGAGATCATGCATCACCACCACACGCGTGCGCGCGCCGCCGCTGCCGTTCGTCCGACCGAACCGGGCCGGGTACAGGTCTGATATGATACTAGTATTTTTTACTGTAAACTGGACCGGGCATTCTGACAGTTGCAGGCCATACGAACAGATGCAGATCTGTTCGAAAGCGGACGCGGGATGAATAGACGTGAGCGGGTGCGACCCGACACAACTTCTGAAGCGCGCAAACGAACGGGTGCGGAAGCGGATACGGGCGAAACAGTACGAGCGGGCGGGTGCGAAACAGATCCGTTAGAGGGCAAAACGGACAGATATGACTGTACGAAGAGGTACAGACGCGACTTTTTAAACGAATGGGTGCAGACACGACCGTTCGGAAGGGATACGGAGCAACTATAAATAAGAAGGGAAACTGATCACTTCCCTCACTACTTTTTTAAGATGTAGAGATGTGTGGTTGAAAACAGAACGCAACAAACTGTGTGCGCTGTAAAGTTCGTCGGAGGCTTTTTTGTATACTAGACGTATAACATCTTAAGAATTTTATTCAAAATTCTCCTAAGATACAACAGACGAATCCTGCTCGAAATTGTAATGAGTATATCACTCTGTGATTTGAATATGAGAACAGCAACAGTTAGTAGAGGAGAATAGAGATACGGATTGGAAAAAGTAGTGAGGAAAGTGATCAGTTTCCCTCCTTATTTATAATTGGTCTGTATCCCTTCCGAACGGTCGTGTCTGCACCCGTTCATTAAAACAGTCGCGTCTGTACCTCTTCGTACAGTCATATCTGTCTGTTTTGCCCTCTAACGGATCTGTTTCGCACCCGCCCGCTCGTACTGTTTCGCCCGTATCCGCTTCCGCACCCGTTCATTTGCGCGCTTCAGAAGTTGTGTCGGGTCGCACCCTCTCGCGTCTATTCATTCTGCGTCCGCTTTCGAACAGATCCGCATCTGTTCGTATGGCTTGCAATTGTCAGAAAGCTTGGTTCAGTTTACAGCAAAAATATGAGTATCATATTAGACCCGGCCCGGCCCGGTTCGGTCGGACGGACGGCGGTGGCGGCGCGCGCGTGTGTGTGGTGGTGATGCATGATCTCCCTCCTCACAACGAAGCATACATTTGAGAGCCCCAGGCCCCCAACGTCCTCATGAGGTTACTATATTTAAATCAATATAGCTCTCACAATTTGGAGATGTAGGACTTTGTATATTTCATTCGACTTTATTAAGGAATTCCAACAAAAATATCTTCTTGTAACAACCAAGCCATAATTGAATTGGTTACATGCTTCAAAAATGAGAGTGCAGGGTCAGAGATATCAGAAAAAAGGAATTCCGGTGAAGTTCGTCAAAACAGAGCGGCTAGTACATCAAAGTTGGAAGACGATGTAGTTGAACAATTATCAGAAGCTTTAGCAGTGAAGAAAATGAGCTAAGGAAAGAACTGGACGAGTGTGCATGTTTGCACGTGCATGTTTGGTTTTAGATTCTATAGTTTTTGTTGAATGGGTCAGTTGTGAATTTGTTTGTGAAATTGTTGTGAGCTGTGAGTTGATTAGGCCAGTGGGTTAAGACAGAATTAAGTGTTTCAATTTGGATCCATTTTACTGATGTGAAGGTGTATATAAGATTGTATAGGCAACTGATGTGAAGGAGATTTTGCAGAGTAATAAAAATCATTTTTTTCCTTGTTACTGTACTGTGTAAAATTCTTTCTTCATTCCAGTTTATTACACTACCATGCTGTTGATTCCGGAGGCAAAACATTCTTGTTAAAATTTCAATTTTCTGTTAATGAAATTACTGCATTTGTTGCTCGATTTTTTTTCTTTTTTGAAGTTAAATCTCAGTTCTTGAATCTTTGTCCACTGTTTCTCTACTTTCTACAAATTTGTGTTTGTTTTTTCTGCCTGGATCTGTTATATACCATTCTGGTTTAGTTTCAAATTTTAGTTGATAATTTCTCTCTTTAATTTCATTTTTTGCAATCTGTAGTTCATTTCTAGTTTAAATTTAGTTCCAGATTCATTTAGCTACCTTTGTTATTTCTTGCAAAACAATCAACCCCTAAAATTCTATGTGAAATCGAAGCCCATGTAGTTGTTCCTTTACAAAAAGAAATCCTGTTCTTGTTTCATTCTTTGGAAAATATACATGATTTAATGACTATGTCCACTTCGAGAAACTTTTGTTCTTTCCTGTTATCATCTTTGAGTCACAACACCAGTAATTCTGGTTATTGATTTTCTTGCAAACTGTCACATTGTAAATTTTCTTTTGATTTGTTTTCTGAGTCCACAATCCATCTGTGCACATGCACATAGATAACACCTTCCTCTTCTTCTTCTTCCCGAATTTATCACCATCTTTCCAATTTTTCTTCTTCAGTTTCCATGGCTAGAAGTTTAGAGCACCCGGGTTCTTCCAATTTGGTATCAGAGCAGCCACCTGAGTTACCCCCAAAATCCTCAGATCGATCCATCTAACAACGACAATTCCACCAACCACCGTTACACCATCATGATCCAACATGGGCAAAGCAGGAAGATTTTAATCGAAGAATCGAACAAGCTCGGTAAGAATTGAATACAAAATTTGAAGGATTTCATAATGTACTTACTATTCTTTCTCGAGATATTCAACACCTCAAAAATCAACCTCCACCATTTGTGTTGCCTACTAATTCCTATCAAGAACCTCCTCATGCTCATAATCACTATGGATCTTGGCCTTCCCAGATACATGTTTATCCACCACCTTCATATCCTTCTTACCCTCCTAATCCCTAAAATTTCCAAACAACTCCACCCAGAATGACTGTACCTCCAAGAAATCCTCCTAACTTCCAATGTCATCCTCAAGAACCCCCATATTCTTCTTTCAACTTCGAAAATCCGTACCTAACTGTTATTACTCGGGACAACACATTAAGAAATACTCCCTTGACCACATTAACAAGTTGAACAGTATTTCAGATTTTATCAAACTGACGAGAGATTGTGGCTGGATATATGTTCTTTTTATCTCAAAAAAGAAGCCTTGCAGTGGTGTAGCTGGTATGTGAATAATGTACCTAATCATTGTTCTTGGCAAATTTTTAAGGAATAAATTATGGTGAGATTCAATCCAGAAGAAACGGAGAGTCCCTTTGAAGAATTGGCAGGATTGAAACAAACTACCACTGTTTCGAATTATCTTAACAAATTTGAACAATTACAAATGGCCACAAAAGCTTTACCACTAAAATTTGTGCTGGATCGATTCATTGGTGGTTTAAAAGAAGAAGGAAGTATGATGTACTTACTTCTAGACCAATTAATTTCAAAGAAGCAGTTGCTTTGGCAAAGATGTATGAAAGTAAACAATCTTACACCAGGAAGAACAACAAAACAGTAAATCCTACCATGAATGTTCGGAGAAATACTAATACCCATCCAACTCCATCTCAAAGTTCTCCCATTAACTACCACATAAACCCTTCCAGTAATCATAAGGATACGCAGTTGGAACCTTTAGCAAAAAAGAAAAGGCCTTACACCCAGCCAATTAATTGAAATGAGAAGACAAATTTATGTTATGGATGCAAGGAAAAGTGGCATAGAGATCATAAATGTTAAAACCCCCAAGTATATATACTGGAAGGAGTAATGCCTTTGATGGAAGAACAAACAAAAGCAATTGGAATTAAAGCATTGGTAGATTCAGAAGTCAATGAAGAGGAACCACTAACCATAACATTGCAAGCTATGTGTGGAATACCCATTTTATCAACTATCAAGGTCAAAGGAAGTATACAAGGAAAATCAGTTCATGTCCTAATTGACTCAGGATCCACTCATAGTTTTATTAATGCGGATTTGGCAAAAAATTAAAATTCAAAGTTGAGGAATCTAGAGTTTTTGAAGTGGTACTGGCTAATGGTGAAAAGGTAATGGGTAATGGTGTATGCCATGAGGTGATATTCAAGTGTCAAGGGTGTGTAATGCCTTTAGACCTACTTTTATTTCCCTTAGAAGGATGTGAAGTGATTCTGGGTGCACAGTGGAAGAGAAAGTTGGGATAAGTAATGTAACGAAACGAATTTTGCCCGCTCGAAAATCGACATCCATACTTCATATCATATTCGAATGCCGTAGATTCGACCGTTCAAATCCGATTCGCCGGAGCTTATAACAACATTAAGTAAATAACACAGCGGAGAAAAAGAATAATACACTGATATACAATATCTGATACAACAGAATGATACAATAAATACCAATATACAATCAGAGATACAAGAAAATAGCAGCGGAAAAGAAATAACTCTAAGATAGTCTTCAACGAAGAACTCCAAATCTGAAACTCCATCTCCAAGAACCAATCCAGCAATAGCTCGAACTCCCAATAACGATGCACAAAGATAAGCAAGTGTGGTGTGATCCAAAGACTGAACTATCTCCAGATAAACTACTGAACCTAACTATCTGAAAAACCCAACTCTAGACCGCTCGTGTAGAAAATAATGAGCACCCAGAGTTTAGGAAAGGAACAATAAACTCCGGATCAGTCATGGGACTGGTGTGAATAACAAAAACAGTTTATCTTTAAAACAAACAACAAAAGATTTTTAAAGTAAATTCGCAATGCTTTTTGAAAATGAAACTACCATAAGACCTCCCACCACACACACAATGCAAACGAAGATTTAAAGGAGATTTCTTCTTATGGTAGTCAAACATGCTTGATACGCAGAAAATTTATTTGATATTATTATTATAAGTGCACGGTGCAGAAAAGCATTTCGAAAGTAGAATATTCATACACACAATCCATACAAGTCTGTTCCGGATTCGAACAGAACCGAAGGCACTTCCAAAGAAGCCCTTGCAATTCCGGATATTCACTAATCACGTTCGGACTTCCCATCACATATGGAGTCTCTATACCGGGGACCAGTCGATGCAAAGACATTCAATGAGTTGTCCTTCCGTTTTCGAAAATATCCGGTCTTCATCACCGGTCTTCAAATGTTATCCATAACGACGTATCACATATTTGGAATGGGATATATGACACAAAGGTCCTCTCCCGGCTAAACCGAATAGTGAGCGCAATATTTAAAAACATATGGATATTGGGATTTCAATTAAGTCGCAACTTAATTATTCAAACATTTCTTTCAAATGGTTTAAACAAATTACCATTTCAAATCTTTAAACAAAAAGATTTATTTCACAAAGATCAATTCATAGATTTCCAAAACAATTTCATTCAATTGTATTAACTCGTTAAATCTTTAAATCAAAGATTTAACTTATAGCTTTCAACCGTTTCTATAACTTGGAAATCATTTTCATTTTAAACTAGAAATCATTTTAACACAAATTGGAAGTTCATTACTTCTGTGAAGCTTTAATTAATTGAAAACAAATAGTTTTCGTTTCAGAAAAATCCAATTATATTTGCACAAATTAAAGTTTTTAATTCGTATTCATATTCCCAAATTAATACATTTTAAAATGGTTCAACCCATATATAACTGGTATAACATCTTAAATCCCTAGTTTCAAATTATAGAATTCAGTTTTACATTTTGAATTTAAATTTAAATCAAATTATTTAAATTTCAAACTTTATCAAGTTATTCAAAATAAATTTCATCTTTGAAATTCCATTTCAAAAGCTTTTCACTTTAAACCCAATCCATTTCAAACCATTTGAATTTAAAATTCAAAATCAAAACTATTTTCAAAAATCTGTGACTCAATCGATTTCCTCGTGAAATCCATATTGGTGTGTGTATAGTGTGGTCCAGGGGTTTAACACAATAGTGCAACTTCATTCAATCATCACAGATCAAAACGCAGAAATATAGTTGATAAGCGATATAAACTATAACGCTCATCGTCCATTCACAGATTCACAGATAATATACAGATGCAATAAATATACACAGTTCAATCTATAGAACAAAATATCACAAATCAGATAGGATAATCAATTCAAGGCATCTCATACAATACAATCATTCATAAGTAAGGTTAAGCATTCAATTGTCATTTATAAGCAGGATTAATTAATTATTTAAATCCTAAATTAATTCAATTTAATTTTCAATTATATCAATTACTTATGAATTTATTATCCAATCCTAATTAATTAATAACAAATCAGTTGATACAAATTAATTAGTCAATTACCTTAATTTATTATTCTTAATTATTTAATTTATTCTTAATTAATCATATTAATTTAAATTAATCCTTAAATTACTTACGTAATTAATTAACCTTATTTATTTTCTTTTACAATTACCTTTAAATAATTAATTACCTTTATAAATTAATCAACATTTAATCATATTTAAGTAATCAGACCTTAATCACTTGATTTATCAACTTTAATAATTAACTATTTACAATAACTAATTAATCTTCAATTAATTATAACTCATAAATTAATTAATCTTTAATTAATTATCATTCAATTTATCATCCTTAACTGGCTACAATAAGTGTTTAACCCAAATTACTTTTTTAATAAATCACAATTTAATTACATCGAGTAATTACACTTAAATCCCTTGATTAATGATCCTTAAATTAATCATTCTTTAATTAATATCATCAAAATCCTATTCGTAAAACATTTAGAAGTCAATGAGATGAACCTATCACATATTCCTTTTATATTTCGAAAGCTTATTAGTTCAACTACATAGTTGATCTAATTTATACTTACCTATAAAACAAATAATTTAAAATAATCTAAATTCTCAAAACTTGTTCAAACTTTACTTTCTTTACAAACCAGATAACTCAACATATTAAAAACCCGAGCAAACTCCGCTTCTATGTTTATATTATTATTATTTTGTTGTTGATTTAATTTTTTTTTTAAAAACCTAGTGCAATTTAATTTCAAAACTTTAAAACAACTTCTCTTTTTTTCTTTCAGTTTTGAAAACTGTTTACTAAAACATGACCCCAGAAAACATTCAAAATCCCCGAGCTACAACCCAGTTCCCCCGAGACCTTCCTCATGTAAAATCTCAAAACCCCCGAGAAAACAAAACCCAAACCAAAAAAAACTATTCCCTGACACAACTTAGCGCCGTGCACGTGCACCGCTCCACCGCCTCCCTCCGGCCATCGCCACTAGGTCGAGCAAGTCGCCGATCACCCACACGCCATCCCCCAACCATCTGAAGGTCGCCATCTGTTCGAATTTGAAAAATGAATACGAAATCGAAACCTGTAAACGCGAGAGCCACCACCACTTCAAACCTGTCAACACGTCGCGCTCGATGCTCCGACCACCGTGCGCCACCAAGCTCCGGCCGTAGCCTCGTCCACCTTTCCTCTACCTTCCCTCAAAAGCTCGTGACACTCGGTCCATCACACAAACCATGGTGATCGATTCAATAGACGCAGCAAAAACTAGGGTTCCAGATTCAAAACTCCAACCACTTCCTCCACGGTGAAATGTACCATAATCAGCAAATTTTCCCATCACCACCTTAGCCACCACGATCGCCACAAGCAAGCCCGACCACCCCGATAACAGTGGTCACCCAAAAATCCCAAATTTGCATTTACAGTTTATTTCAAAACTGCACTATACCCCTATTTCTAAAAATCATGATTTTTATTTTAAAATTCATGTTTTTAAATGTCGTTTCAGATCTTAACTCTGAAACAAAAATTTATGAAGTTTAAATTTTCACTATTTCTAAGTTGATTCCTCTATTGATAGTTTCCAGAGTCATTCACATTTTATTTTCAACTTAAGTACAATTTTAAGACTAGAGTTTATGATCAAGCAAACAAGTTTCATTTGAAACTTAAATTTAAACAGAGACAAGATCACAAGGTTTGAATTGTTTTAAACCAAACTTGAATACTGGGAGGTATAGGCAGAGAATACTCTGAAGCAACAACATGTATACCATACATGAATACGTACACAGCAGATATCATATAACTCATATTTATTTTAGATTAAATACTATGCAAACAAATTTTCCTACTTGAATTTCTTTAAAAGCGAAGTTACTCACCTGGCAAATGAAGAACAAAGAAAGGCAGAGAAGTAAGCTTGATTTTTTTTCCTGGAAACTGATGTATTGAAGCTAAACTTTGATCGTTTTGATTTTTTTTTCTTGCTTTTCAAGTTGAATCTGCAGCTTCAACTTTCAGTTTTAGATCCGGTTGAACTTGACTTTACTTTCAGCTTGATTGCTTTATTTCTTTTCTTCTTGGCTTTGATATGTATTGTAGTTTATATGGTTTTTAGATTTGCTTAGCTTTATAGATGGACGAAATGAAATGAGGAAGTTGGTATATATGAGAATGAGTTTACAGGTTAATATTTATTAACAAGTTGCAAGTGATAAAATCAATACAAGTGAGGTTATATTTTTGTGCAACATCTTGGAGGCTGAAAAGATATCAACAGGTACAATATACAACTTGAAACTTGACTTTGGTTTGCTAGCATTTAATGTAAAAGTGTCTTGTTTCAAATCTTATACTTATCTCATTTTTTTTATTACATACAACTTGTATACATGATGCTATTTCGGTTGAGATAACATGTTTGGGGCTGCATTTATGAGCTTGTACTTTTGTTTTCTTAATTTATTTACATGCATATCATTGTTTTGGCTTTATCTTTGCATTTGTTTTGTTACTTTGTTTGTTTATATACTTCCTATACTTACTCTTTCTTGCCTGCACACTTAGAAATATAAAGTCCTATTGTTTGTTTATAACATGAATGTAGTTGTACTGTTTATAGATGTTATGTTCACTTATTTTCTTTGTTTGTTATATCTTACTTTGTTTTGTTTCTTATTTATGCATTTGTTTATTTAGTTAGCTTTGTAACCTGCTTATGTCTACTATTTTAAAGACATATCTTACTTTATATTTTTTTTATTTGCTTACTTTGTTTTCTTGTTTGTTTCTGGTATTTATTTTATTTCTTTTGTTATTTGTACTTTGTATTGTAAATAAATTTCTAATTTAATTTCTAACTTAATATTTATCTGTTTATTTTACTTTTAAAGACTTCATTTTGAAATTTCAAATCAATTTATCAATAAATTTCACTAATTTAAATCAAAATTAAATTTAATTATCAATTTAAAATAAATTAAAACTCGGGATCGTTACAGACTTCCCCCCTTAAAAAGAATTTCGTCCTCGAAATTCGCCAGAGAGAGATAACGGAGATAGGCGAAAGATAGAAGAACAATTCTCCATGTCAAACTAGATATCTATTCTGCATTTGGCTTCCCAAATCAGAACATCAATGATATGAGCACAAACTCATACAATATAGGATACTCGGGTCATTAAATCTACGACATATGCATGAGCATTGGTCAGTTCGAAGGGATAACTAACCATTCGTAGAATATATTGGGACGCAAAAATAGACAGATATATGGATACAATTTTAAAGTTTTTAGTTTAAAACTAAAGTATACCTATTAACCATAACAACCAAAACAACCAATTTATCCAAACAACAATTCTGGCCAAATTGGAGTTTATGTCCCATATTAATATATCGAATTTCCTTCCTGGATCTACCAGGAACTATCAAAGAATTGAAAAGAGACGCTGAACAAAGAGATTGATAGAGAAAAGATTGTTTCCACTGTTGCAGGAAATTGACCATTTATAGTGATACTTCCCTGTCCCCTATCGCGTCCTTTTCTCGCACTCATACTCACTATCAGTGGATAGTAAGAGAATTTACTGAGGCATTCAAACGGATATCTTAGGGATTACTCATTCTAGGGATACTTCACCCTATCTCTAATGAGCTACTTAATGTGTTATACTCCTGAGCTAAAGTTTAACCTTAGCTCTGATACCTGTAACGAAACGAATTTTGCCTGCTCGAAAATCGACATCCATACTTCATATCGTATTCGAATGTCGTAGATTCGACCGTTCAAATCCGATTCGCCGGAGCTTATAACAACATTAAGTAAATAACACAGCGGAGAAAAAGAATAATACACTGATATACAATATCTGATACAACATAATGATACAATAAATATCAATATACAATCAGAGATACAAGAAAATAGCAGCGGAAAAGAAATAACTCTAAGATAGTCTTCAACGAAGAACTCCAAATCTGAAACTCCATCTCCAAGAACCAATCCAGCAATAGCTCGAACTCCCAATAACGATGCACAAAGATAAGCAAGTGTGGTGTGATCCAAAGACTGAACTATCTCCAGATAAACTACTGAACCTAACTATCTGAAAAACCCAACTCTAGACCGCTCGTGTAGAAAATAATGAGCACCCAGAGTTTAGGAAAGGAACAATAAACTCCGGATCAGTCATGGGACTGGTGTGAATAACAAAAACAGTTTATCTTTAAAACAAACAACAAAAGATTTTTAAAGTAAATTCGCAATGCTTTTTGAAAATGAAACTACCATAAGACCTCCCACCACACACACAATGCAAACGCAGATTTGGAGGAGATTTCTTCTTATGATAGTCAAATATGCTTAATACGCAGAAAATTTCTTTGATATTATTATTATAAGTGCACGGTGCAGAAAAGCATTTCAAAAGTAGAATATTAATCTTAGCCAGCATAGGTACCATTATATTATACCCGCTATAGCTACCATATTAGATGGCAGGTTCTATAACTAATACCGTACAGGGTTTCGTATTGAAGATTGGATTTCCAACAAATGGTCAGGCCAAGAAACTTCCCATTGCCACATGAAAACGCCTCTGGAAGGACGTCCCGAGAACCTAACCGGATCTCTGCCAACACAAGGCCGGGTTACCCCTAACTGGGTAACTACTGACACGAGTATGCCATCCCCCGGTCCTTTAGGACCTTTAACCGAGCGCTCGATAACCAACATCACACTATAGTAAATAGAGTGTTTTCCACATGAGTAAGTATCTGGGCTCCATACCGTGATACCACCCCTTTCCAGAAGGAAATGAACATACCCTAAAGGGGCGCTACCCCCTAATAACCTTGCTGCATCTTTCCTGTTTTGACCATTCCGGGGTGTGAGGCTCGACAAAGTCTCGTCCATAAAGCCACGCTTTGGTACAAAGCCATGCTTTGGGTCAACAAATGATCAAAGTAATGATCACAAAGATAAATGATCAAACAAATGATCATATCACAAATGATCAAACAATGATCATTACACAGCAACACTTAGCATGCCACATTACCAAATTGGGAATATATCGCTGATGACCTTCAACTACATAACATCTGAGCTCGTACGTCTCAGAGAAGGGTGTTAAGCTAAGAGAATAAATTCTCCGCCACCAACAGAAATGTATTTGAAAGAAATCTGCTTTATATCTCAAATTGTAATGTCACACACACAATCCATACAAGTCTGTTCCGGGTTCGAACAGAACCGAAGGCACTTCCAAAGAAGCCCTTGCAATTCCGGATATTCACTAATCACGTTCGGACTTCCCATCACATATGGAGTCTCTATCCCGGGGACCAGTCGATGCAAAGACATTCGACGAGTTGTCCTTCCATTTTCGAAAATATCCGGTCTTCATCACCGGTCTTCAAATGCTATCCATAACGACATATCACATATTTGGAATGGGATATATGACACAAAGGTCCTCTCTCGGCTAAACCGAATAGTGAGCGCAATATTTAAAAACATATGGATATTGGGATTTCAATTAAGTCACAACTTAATTATTCAAACATTTCTTTCAAGTGGTTTAAACAAATTACCATTTCAAATCTTTAAACAAAAAGATTTATTTCACAAAGATCAATTCATAGATTTCCAAAACAATTTCATTCAATTGTATTAACTCGTTAAATCTTTAAATCAAAGATTTAACTTATAGCTTTCAACCGTTTCTATAACTTGGAAATCATTTTCATTTTAAACTAGAAATCATTTTAACACAAATTGGAAGTTCATTACTTCTGTGAAAGCTTTAATTAATTGAAAACAAATAGTTTACGTTTCAGAAAAATCCAATTATATTTGCACAAATTAAAGTTCTTAATTCATATTCATATTCCCAAATTAATACATTTTAAAATGGTTCAACCCATATATAACTGGTATAACATCTTAAATCCTTAGTTTCAAATTATAGAATTCAGTTTTACATTTTGAATTTAAATTTAAATCAAATTATTTAAATTTCAAACTTTATCAAGTTATTCAAAATAAATTTCATCTTTGAAATTCCATTTCAAAAGCTTTTCACTTTAAACCCAATCCATTTCAAACCATTTGAATTTAAAATTCAAAATCAAAACTATTTTCAAAAATCTGTGACTCAATCGATTTCCTCGTGAAATCCATATTGGTGTGTGTATAGTGTGGTCCAGGGGTTTAACACAATAGTGCAACTTCATTCAATCATCACAGATCAAAACGCAGAAATATAGTTAATAAGCGATATAAACTATAACGCTCATCGTCCATTCACAGATTCACAGATAATATACAGATGCAATAAATATACACAGTTCAATCTATAGAACAAAATATCACAAATCAGATAGGATAATCAATTCAAGGCATCTCATACAATACAATCATTCATAAGTAAGGTTAAGCATTCAATTGTCATTTATAAGCAGGATTAATTAATTATTTAAATCCTAAATTAATTCAATTTAATTTTCAATTATATCAATTACTTATGAATTTATTATCCAATCCTAATTAATTAATAACAAATCAGTTGATACAAATTAATTAGTCAATTACCTTAATTTATTATTCTTAATTATTTAATTTATTCTTAATTAATCACATTAATTTAAATTAATCCTTAAATTACTTACGTAATTAATTAACCTTATTTATTTTCATTTACAATTACCTTTAAATAATTAATTACCTTTATAAATTAATCAACATTTAATCATATTTAAGTAATCAGACCTTAATCACTTGATTTATCAACTTTAATAATTAACTATTTACAATAACTAATTAATCTTCAATTAATTATAACTCATAAATTAATTAATCTTTAATTAATTATCATTCAATTTATCATCCTTAACTGGCTACAATAAGTGTTTAACCCAAATTACTTTTTTTAATAAATCACAATTTAATTACATCGAGTAATTACACTTAAATCCCTTGATTAATGATCCTTAAATTAATCATTCTTTAATTAATATCATTAAAATCCTATTCGTAAAACATTTAGAAGTCAATGAGATGAACCTATCACATATTTCTTTTATATTTCGAAAGCTTATTAGTTCAACTACATAGTTGATCTAATTTATACTTACCTATAAAACAAATAATTTAAAATAATCTAAATTCTCAAAACTTGTTCAAACTTTGCTTTCTTTACAAACCAGATAACTCAACATATTAAAAACCCGAGCAAACTCCTCTTCTATATTTATATTATTATTTTTTTGTTGTTGATTTAATTTTTTTTTTTAAAAAACCTAGTGCAATTTAATTTCAAAACTTTAAAACAACTTCTCTTTTTTTTTCTTTCAGTTTTGAAAACTATTTACTAAAACATGACCCCAGAAAACATTCAAAATCCCCGAGCTACAACCCAGTTCCCCCGAGACCTTCCTCGTGTAAAATCTCAAAACCCCCGAGAAAACAAAACCCAAACCAAAAAAACTATTCCCTGACACAACTTAGCGCCGTGCACGTGCACCGCTCTACCGCCTCCCTCCGGCCATCGCCACTAGGTCGAGCAAGTCGCCGATCACCCACACGCCATCCCCCAACCATCTGAAGGTCGCCATTTGTTCGAATTTGAAAAATGAATACGAAATCGAAACCTGTAAAAGCGAGAGCCACCACCACTTCAAACCTGTCAACACGTCGCGCTCGATGCTCCGACCACCGTGCGCCACCAAGCTCCGGCCGTAGCCTCGTCCACCTTTCCTCGACCTTCCCTCAAAAGCTCGTGACACTCGGTCCATCACACAAACCATGGTGATCGATTCAATAGACACAGCAAAAACTTGGGTTCCAGATTCAAAACTACAACCACTTCCTCCACAGTGAAATGTACCATCATCAGCGAATTTTTCCATCACCGCCTTAGCCACCACGATCGCCACAAGCAAGCCCGACCACCCCGATAACAGTGGTCACCCAAAAATCCCAAATTTGCATTTACAGTTTATTTCAAAACTGCACTATACCCCTATTTCTAAAAATCTTGATTTTTATTTTAAAATTCATGTTTTTAAATGTCGTTTCAGATCTTAACTCTGAAATAAAAATTTATGAAGTTTAAATTTTCACTATTTCTAAGTTGATTCCTCTGTTGATAGTTTCCAGAGTCATTCACATTTTATTTTCAACTTAAGTACAATTTTAAGACTAGAGTTTATGATCAAGCAAACAAGTTTCATTTGAAACTTAAATTTAAACAGAGACAAGATCACAAGGTTTGAATTGTTTTAAACCAAACTTGAATACTGGGAGGTATAGGCAGAGAATACTCTGAAGCAACTACATGTATACCATACATGAATACGTACACAGCAGATATCATATAACTCATATTTATTTTAGATTAAATAGTATGCAAACAAATTTTCCTACTTGAATTTCTTTAAAAGCGAAGTTACTCACCTGACAAATGAAGAACAAAGAAAGGCAGAGAAGTAAGCTTGATTTGTTTTCCTGGAAACTGATGTATTGAAGCTAAACTTTGATCGTTTTGATTTTTTTTTTCTTGCTTTTCAAGTTGAATCTGCAGCTTCAACTTTCAGTTTTAGATCCGGTTGAACTTGACTTTACTTTCAGCTTGATTGCTTTATTTCTTTTCTTCTTGGCTTTGATATGTATTGTATTTTATATGGTTTTTAGATTTGCTTAGCTTTATAGATGGACGAAATGAAATGAGGAAGTTGGTATATATGAGAATGAGTTTACAGGTTAATATTTATAAACAAGTTGCAAGTGATAAAATCAATACAAGTGAGGTTATATTTTTGTGCAACATCTTGGAGGCTGAAAAGATATCAACAGGTACAATATACAACTTGAAACTTGACTTTGGTTTGCTAGCATTTAATGTAAAAGTGTCTTGTTTCAAATCTTATACTTATCTCATTTTTTTTATTACATACAACTTGTATACATGATGCTATTTCGGTTGAGATAACATGTTTGGGGCTGCATTTATGAGCTTGTACTTTTGTTTTCTTAATTTATTTACATGCATATCTTTGTTTTGGCTTTATCTTTGCATTTGTTTTGTTACTTTGTTTGTTTATATACTTCCTATACTTACTCTTTCTTGCCTGCACACTTAGAAATATAAAGTCCTATTGTTTGTTTATAACATGAATGTAGTTGTACTGTTTATAGATGTTATGTTCACTTATTTTCTTTGTTTGTTATATCTTACTTTGTTTTGTTTCTTATTTATGCATTTGTTTATTTAGTTAGCTTTGTAACCTGCTTATGTCTACTATTTTAAAGACATATCTTACTTCATATATTTTTTTATTTGCTTACTTTGTTTTCTTGTTTGTTTCTGGTATTTATTTTATTTCTTTTGTTACTTGTACTTTGTATTGTAAATAAATTTCTAATTTAATTTCTAACTTAATATTTATCTGTTTATTTTACTTTTAAAGAATTCATTTTGAAATTTCAAATCAATTTATCAATAAATTTCACTAATTTAAGTCAAAATTAAATTTAATTATCAATTTAAAATAAATTAAAACTCGGGATCGTTACAAGTAACTTTAAATCTTGAAAAATTGCAAGTCAAATTCACATACAATAACAAAGAGTATGTTTGGCAAGGAATGCAACAAGAAGAGATGAAGGTTGTCAGTAAGAAGGCCATCAATAGGGAATGTATTCACGGGCAAATTACCATGATGTTATGCACTTTAGATACTTCTAAAAATGACATTCTAGATATTCCACTAGGGATTGTAAAGCTTCTTCATGAATTCTCTGAAATCACTACAAATCTTCTACCTCTTTCTCCACACAGACTGTACACAAAATACCTTTATTACCAGACACTCAGCCTATCTGCATCAAGCCATACAGACATTCTTATCATATTAAGAATGAACTTGAGAAGCTTATTAAGGAAATGTTGGATTCAGGAATCATTAGGAACAGTAATAGCTCATACTCTTCTCCTATAGTGATGGTGAGGAAAAAAGATGGAACATGGAGATTGTGCATTGATTATAGAGTTCTTAGTTCTAAGACCATAAAAGACAAGTTCTCCATTCCTTTAATAGATGAATTGTTTGATTAACTACATGGAGCTAAATTCTTTTCTAAGCTGGATTTAAGATCGGGCTATCATCAAATAAGAATAGATGAGGCAGATATTCATAAAACACCATTTAGAACCCACGATGGCCATTATGAATTCATATTAATGCCATTTGGATTGGCTAATGCACCTTCTACTTTTCAATCCTTAATGAATGAAATATTCAGACCAAATTTGCGGAAATTTGTGTTAGTTTTTTTGATGATATACTCATATATAGCAAGTCATGGACCGAACACTTAGAACAACTGCTAGTCACTTTTTAGGTACTAAAACAAAATCATCTGGTGGTTAAAATGACTACGTGTAGCTTTGCAAAGGAGTCCCTAGAGTATCTTGGTCATATCATTTCAGTAGATGGACTAGCTGTTGACCCAAGCAAAATAAAGGCAGTAATGAATAAGCCACTTCCAAACAACCTCAAAGCCTTGAGAGGATTCTTAGGTCTCACTGGTTATTATAGAATTTTTTTTAAAGACTATGGTACCATTGCTAAACCCCTAGCAAATATGTTGAAAAAAGATGCATTTACATGGAATGAAGAAGCTAAAGAGGCTTTCAACAAACTCCAGTATTGTATGGTTACACCCCTAATATTGGCAATGCCTGATTTTGCACAACCTTTTATTTTGGAATGTGATGCAAGTGGACATGGCATAGGAGCTGTATTAATGCAAAATCAAAAACCTTTAGCTTACCTGAGAAAAGCTTTACATGGCAGAAATTTAAATCTGTCAACATATGAGAAAGAATTGTTGGCCATCATTATAGCTACAAGGAAGTGGACACGGTACTAATGGATAGACAGTTTATTATTAGGACTGATCATCAAATCTTAAAATACCTTTTGACACAAAAATTACACACTGGAGTGCAGAGTAAATGGCTTGCCAAACTTCATGGATTTGACTATAAGGTTGAGTACAAAAGTGGGAGAGACAATAGAGTGGCTGATGCACTATCAAGAATAGAAAACAATGAAGAAAAAACTTCTCAACTATAGGCAGTATCTGTAGTATAGTCACCATGGATGCAAGAGTTGAAAAGCACTTTACAAAACTCTCCTTTGTATCAGCAGCAGTTAGAAAGAATTCACAGGAATGAATTGCCTAGTAGTAGATATAAAGTAGTGGACAATTTAATTTTTCATAAAGGAAAATTTTTAATAGACCGTCACTTGAACACCATTACCATGAATTTAGTAACAGAACATCATCCAACTCTATTAGGGGGACATTCTGGAACCAAAGCTACCTTGAAGAAATTAAAGCAAGTTTTTTACTGGAAGAAAATGAAAAAAAAACTGTGGAGGAATATGCTAAAAATTGTGATGAGTGGCAAAGAAAAAAGGAGAAAACATACTTATTCCTAGACTCTTACTGCCTCTTCCTATTCCTGAAAGAATTTGGTTAGATATTTCTATGGATTTTATCATGTGTTTGCCTAGAAGTCAAAGATATACTATTATATATGTTGTTGTAGACAAACTTAGCAAATATGCACACTTTTTTCCTTTGAGTCACCCTTATACAGCCAAAGAAGTGGTCACAGTCTTCTTCAATGGAGTGTTCAAGCTACATAGAATGCCCAAAACTATCGTAAGTGATAGAGATGTCTTGTTTACAAGTAAATTTTGGAAGGAAAATTTTAAAGTACAGGGCAACAGTTTGAAATATAGTTCGGCATACCACCCACAAAGTGATGGCCAAACTGAGGCAGTTAACAAAATTCTTGAAGGCTACTTAAGGTGTTTTGTTTGCCACAAACCTCAGAAATAGTCGAGATGACTAACTTTAGCTGAGTATTGGTACAATACTACTTGGAAGACTTCCACTAATACTACCCCATTTAAATCAGTATATGGACTTGAACCTCCAAACTTACTATCTTATGTGCCAAATTCTGCAAAAGTAGAAAGGGTTGAAGAAGAATTGTATTCAAGAGATATAACCTTATAATTTTTGAAAGACAGTTTGAAATTAGCTCAAGATAGAATGAAAAAATACGCAGACTAAAAAAGATCATATAGAGAGTTTGAAGTGGGAGATTGGGTGTTTTTGAAGCTACAACCTTACAAGCAACTCACTGCTAGGCTTCAGAAAACTCACAAATTATCACCTAAATATTATGGACCTTATCAAGTTGAGGAGAGAATAGGAAAGTTGGCTTACAGATTACAACTGCCTGGTAGTGCTAAAATACACCCTATTTTTCATGTTTCCCAACTAAAAAAGAAAATAGGTGAAGGTTTGATAATACAAGAGGATGTGCCTAGTTATGTAGAGTAGATAGTAGATCAACCTGAGCAAATTCTAGATAGAAGATTAGTATCCAAAAATAATGAACCAGTGGTGCAAGTGCTAATCAAATGGAAGGATAGACTTAGAGATGAAGAAACATGGGAAGATTATTGGCCGTTGACTAGGAGATTCCCAATCTTAGACCTTGGGACAAGGTCTGTTCTTAAAGAAGGAGGGAATTGTAACAACCAAGCCATAATTGAATTGGTTACAGGCTTCATAACTGAGAGTGCAGGGTCAGAGATATCAGAAAAAAAGAATTCTGGTGAAGTTCGTCAAAACAGAGTGGCTAGTACATCAAAGTTGGAAGAAGATGAAGTTGAACAATTATCAGAAGCTTCAGCAGTGAAGAAAATGAGCTAAGGAAAGAACTGGACGAGTGTTCATGTTTGCACGTGCACGTTTGGTTTCAGATTCTATAGTTTTTGTTGAATGGGTCAGTTGTGAATTTGTTTGTGAAATTGTTGTGAGCTGTGAGTTGATTGGGCCAGTGGGTTAAGGTTGAATTAAGTGTATCAATTTGGATCTATTTTACTAATGTGAAGGTGTATATAAGATTGTATAGGCAACTGATGTGAAGGAGATTTTGCAGAGTAATAAAAATCATTTTTTCCTTGTTACTGTACTGTGTAAAATTCTTTCTTCATTCCAGTGTATTACACTACTATGCCGTTGATTCCGGAGGCAAAACATTCTTGTTAAAATTTCAATTTTCTGTTGATGAAATTTCTGCATTTGTTGCTTGATTTTTTCTTTTTTGAAGTTAAATCTCAGTTCTTGAATCTTTGTCCACTGTTTCTCTACTTTCTGCAAATTTGTGTTTGTTTTTTCTATTTGGATCCGTTATTTAACATTCTGGTTTAGTATCAATTTTTAGTTGATAATTTCTGTCTTTAATTTCATTTTTTGCAATCTGTAGTTCATTTCTAGTTTAAATTTAGTTTCAGATTCATTTAGCTATCTTTGTTATTTCTTGCAAAACAATCAACATTAAAATTCTGTATGAAATTGAAGTCACTGTAGTTGTTCCTTTACAAAAAAATCCTGTCCTTGTTTCATTCTTTGGCAAATATACATGATTTAATGACTATGTCCACTTCGAGAAACTTTTGTTCTTCCCTGTTATCATCTTTGAGTCACAACATCAGTAATTCTGGTTGTTGATTTTCTTGCAAACTGTCATATTGTAAATTTTCTTTTGATTTGTTTTCTGAGTCCACAATCCATCTGTGCACGTGCACATAGATAACACCTTCCTCTTCTTCTTCTTCCCTAATTTATCACCATCTTTCCAGTTTTTCTTCTTCAGTTGCCATGGCTAGAAGTTTAGAGCATCCGGGTCCTTCCACTTCTCCTTTCCTTCTTCCTCACTGACTTCTTGATTCTCCTCTTCCTGCTGTGCGCAGTCAGAAGTCTGCGCAACAAAAGGAACTATGGTTTGCTGAAAAGTTAGCTTCTTCTTTATAGAGAGGGAAATGGCGAAATTGGGTTGTGGTTGGGAGGGGGTTGTGGTTGGAAGAGATGAGATGAGGAAGAGGTCGTTCGGGATTAGGGTTTTAAAGGGTTTTGAAGAGTGAGGCTGAAGAAGAAGCCATTGCCTTCTAAAATAATCAAATGAGATTAATCCGAAGATGGTGATTGGAGAATAGGTCTAGGAGAGAACAACGAAGGATATGAGAGGACAACACAGTGATTTTAATATAGCAATTACAGCAGTAAATAGTGTGAAGCCGAGAAGTTGAGCGTGATTTTTATATAGCAACAAAATCAACTTAATCAATTAAATTAAATATATTCCAAATATTAAAAAGGATGAAGATATTAATTGATTGCATTAATATAGCAACAAAATCAACTTATTAATTGAATTAAATATGTTTCAAATATTAAAATGAAAAACATATTAATTGATTCATGCAATCAATTAAAATGAAAAGCAATCGGTAAAGAAAATCAATTAATTTAAAAATAGATCTATTAATTGATTTAAGTCATCA
Organism: Allium cepa; assembly: GCA_030765085.1. Lineage (NCBI taxonomy): Eukaryota > Viridiplantae > Streptophyta > Magnoliopsida > Asparagales > Amaryllidaceae > Allium > Allium cepa. The sequence goes on along the minus strand of CM060931.1, from coordinate 745,442,979 downwards.
ATCAAACATGGACATATGTGGAAACAAATATAATTATGTTTAATTTGTGTTGAAATCAAATAAGATAAAATAAATTTCTTTCCATACATCCTAAAGCTATAGAAAGATTTTATATGATCAAATAGACAGTTTTTTACTTGATATACACCATAAGTATTACAAAAGTACCGTTAATTTAAAATAAAATAATACACTTATGTCATTTTAGTAACTCTCTCTCCCATGCATTAATTAAAAGGTTCTCAAATTCACTTTTGCAAATTTCAATTTTCAAATTTCAATTTTCAAATTATTTAATCATTTATACATAGCAAATTTAATTTAATTTTTGAATATTAAAATGTTAAACCATTTCAATTTTGATGTTAAATTTGAACTTGATTTAATTTAGGTGAAAGGTAAAGAGAATTTAGCACTCTTTGAATCATACTGATTTCAGTAATAATTTTAGAATTTAATTTGGAGTGAAAAATATTAATTGACTATTCTTGAATAAAACCTGAAAATGTACAAATAGAAATTGATCCTAAAAGGAATTTAAATTTAATTCAACTGGTGATGTATAGAAATTTAGTTATTTTATGAAAGAAATTATATTGATTATACTATGAATTTTATTCTTTAAAATTGATTTTTATTTTCTTAAATTGGAGCATTTCGGTCTAATATTTTATAATAAAAAATTATGGTAAAGGTAAAACAATTAAAGGTATATGAATAGAATTTGCCTCAAGTAAATCTGTAAATATTTTAACCTTATCTCCAACGCAGCCTTCATCCTAGCACCTATATATATACGAGCGTTACGCGCTTGAACTACAAATTGTATATGTTTAACATATTCAAGTAAAAATATTAACATAGATATTTAGTCATATTTTTTGCGTTAAACTCACGTGTAGTTGGTTTGAATTTTAATTTCTACATCTAAATATTTTTGTTAGTTTGAATTTTTCTTATATTATTAATTAATAATAATAATAAATTGTAAAAAACGTTATTTGTTACATCCTATTTTTGATTGATATTAAGAGTTGTAATATTTACAGAGGAACGTTTTGAATTTCTAAAAGAGTTTAATATTAGATCTTATTTTTAAGCGATAATAAAATTTGATAATATCTACGTAGGGCCGTTTGGTAGTTCACAATGCTACCAAAAAAGTATGACACCAAATGTATTAAAACTATCATTAAAGAGATTATATATATATATATATATATATATATATATATATATATATATATATATAAAGATATTTGTTCATCTTTTGAACAAAAAAGACGAGAGTTCTCCAAGGCTATCCAAAACTCTAATGTTGCGCTATAGTTTGGTATTAGAGCTTGTTGTTCTTTTGAAGACTATTTCAACTACGTCTAATTCTACAAAGAATGACATGTATAAGCTCTACAAATTATGGTGTAACGACCCGAAGTTTTCGAACTCGAAAATTTCAGATAGTTATGAAAAAGAAGAAAGAGATAGAAGAAGAAGAACAGAAACACCAAATATCTCACAATCGCAACGGATAAAATATAATAGTAAATAATAATAGTTTACAAAAGAATACTATATCTATCGATTACATTTAATATACATCAGAGTTTCACATATATATACACTCACTGAATACATACAATTATCATGACTCAGATTAACAACAATATAAATACAGCGGAAATACTCTATACGCTCCTGCCATCCACCTCGCATCCTGAGCTCTAGAACGTACCTACCTGAAAATCTGTAATACTCGGTCTGACCCGAGCATTAAACCAAAGTAACACCCGGGTCAGGCTGGAAACCAGCGTGAGTAAACCCAACTAACATGGAATACCAAAGCAAGCAACTTATATAAACCCGAGGTAACATATGTCGATTTAACAAATTCGCAATTTACTATAGACAACATTTATTTCACATATCAATTTCTAGGCACCAACTTAGGTAAAATAATCCAATTCACTTAGTCGTTTTATTCCAGCCTATTGATTTCTCACATCAATTTTAAAAAAATTCGAAGTGGTTTCGGGTATTTCCTAATATCCGAACCCAGTCTCTTTGAGTCTCATGTCATCCTAACCCAACTTATCCAAATGGAATACACCACATTTCATATCAGAGAAATCTACTCATTCAAAACATCCAATACCATTCAATAACCCATACACAAAGCTCAATCGCATGCAAGCCAATTCAATTTATCCTAATTGAATTCCAACCTCAATTACTTAGATTTCTTCATTAATTTATTTCCAAACCAATTAATTAATCAACTCTTCCATATTCATTCATTTTAATTAATCACCCTGGATTAATTACCTTTCAATTTCATTCAAGTAATTATCTTTAATTAATTTCACGACATTCATTAGCCTTAACCAAAATCAATAAGTAATCTTAGTTATTCATAATTTAATTTACTATATTAGTTACGTGAATCCTTAATTACTTGTATTAATTAATTTCTCACAAGTCCCTTATTATTGATTGATTCATCTTAATTAATAAATCTTTGATTACATCATTGATTTTACGAATTAAAGGTTTCCAATTATATTTTAATTTATCCTAATCAAATTCAATTATCTTACTTCAAACCACCGTATAATCTTTTCAATTAATCCCAAACTATAATTAACTATCTTTTATTTTTTTTCCATTAAATAAATCAATTACTCCTTTATTAATCATCTTAATCAATCTCTTGATCAATTTCGCAAAGTGATTATATTTTTGTTAATTACATTTAGTAATTACTTAACAACTATCCAATAATTATTCTGAATTACTTACACTTAATTAATTAGGTTAAAACTTAATAAATTAATTAATTCAACCCTTTGATTACTAAATTCAATGATTAGAGTTTAAAATTATTTAAAACCCAAATATTTTCGAGTCAAACAACAATCAATTCATGAATCATCCAAAATCAAAGTCACCCGACCATTAGTTCACAGTGCATATCAAATAAATTCAATCATTCAACCAAATATTTAAATTTAACCATTTAAATTTAAATAGAAATCCAACAGAGTGAGATTTACTCACCTTTACTTTTATTTGCAATTTCATCCAATCCTGACTTGTTCTCTTCCCGATTTTCGACCTTGTATAAGCATTATATGGATTATTAATATTTGAACTTATGAACAAATATCTATTATTTATTTATTTGATTTAAACTAATAATTTGGTAACTAATATAATTTAGATTTAATTGAACAAATAAATCTTCACTATTTCAGGATTAAACCCATAAGTGAAGTGTGAATAGGTATATTTACTTTTCTTTGGATCTACACATATCAGAATAGCCTATAGACATTTAAAATCAAAAATCTATCCTTTATAGATCCCGCAACATTTTTAAAGTCTTGTTTTTTTTATATATATATATTTATTTTTTATTTTAAAACAAATCCTATTTCCCTAATCTGCAAACATAAAAATTTAACGAAGAAGAATACCTTACTGCCCACTCCATCACGCCACCATCTGAAATCTCGTGAACAACTCTACACTGCTGCCTGAACTTCACTGTCGACTTCGACTTCGATCCCCTAGCTCGAACCGTAAACCCCCAACTTGCCTCGCCTCGCAATCCAAGCCCACAGTCGCTTTGCCGCCATAGCGAATCGTCGTCTCCACCTCCCTCTGTTCTGCTTCGCGCGTGCATGTACGCGAACCCATCATCACGGCCCAACCCTATATCGTGAACCTCCCTCTCGCATCCCCTTTTCCATCGCCATGCTCGAGTTCGAGCATAACCATGAGGCCGTCACGTAGTCTTCTTCAATTCGTATCCCCCTTTTTTCCCTTTTTTTTTTGAAGACGAGATGATTTGGGTAGAGGGTTTGCTTTCGACCATTTTCTTTTTTTCTTTTTAGATGCCGAACTGCTCAAAGAATCAAGGGGGAATGGGAATAAAAATAAAGCAGATGGAAGGTGTGATGACCCACCCTTCTACTACCAGAAAGACGTATCATCATTAAGAAAGAAAGGGTTAGAAATAGAAAAGAAAGAGAAAGAAAGAACAACAATCACGGAAACTCACAGCGGAATGGAATAAAATATAATACATCACATAACAATTACATAGTTTACATATATCAGAGTTATACAATATTATACACTTGACAATTTTATATACATCGGTCACTACATATATCACAAAATATAACATACTCTAACTAACACATCGGAACTATATAGATATCTACATACGTCTGGGCTCGTGCTCCAAGCTCCTCCAGAACTCAACAATCCAAGAACCTATTACTTGGCTACTAGTAAAAATTTGAGTACCTAAGAGTTTATGAAAACATAAAATATAAACTCCGGGTCAGACATGGGTCTGGTATGAGTAAACGGTTTAAAGTTGTTTAACTTGAAAAAAACATTTGAAAATAAAGGTATCACGTAAGACTCCCCACACATAAATATGGGTAAGTTTTTACCATACGCTAACCAAAACATTTCATAGGAAATTCTGTGATATTATAATAGTGTCTAGGGTTTTCAAGTAAATAGAAAATAGCCGAAATTGTTACATTATTAAATTCCAGCTACTAGCCACAAAAGTGGGTAATACAATCAAAACTGTTGGCACTTATTGGAAAATGGGTTCCATACAATGGTAGGGCTACTTGGGTACCGCCCGTCACAGTACGGGGCCTAAATCACCGTACCGAGGAGTACGTCCGCTCCCCTGCAACACAAGGCCGGAACCATTCCTTACTGAACAGTCCCGAACAAGATAACCCCGCAGTTGGCGCGACCAACCGCTCACTAAGCCGAATAAAAAGGGACATCTAGACAGGGGAAAATCTTGTCCTGCTTGGGCATGACCCACCTAACCTTGCTGCACCTCCCCTGTTTTAGCCATTTCCGGTTGATGAGGCTTGAGGCTACGTTTACCTTTAGAGAACATATTCCTTAGAATGCTCATCGCCCGCCTGACGATATGCTGAAAGCATTCAATCCATACAAGTTCGTTCCGGGTTCGAACAAAACCGAAGGCATTATCTCGTTACACTCATTTTGGAATCACCCTCAGAGTTAACGACGACAACCCTTGCATTCTGAATCTTCATCCTCACATCAGATTCATGACCTATCGTTAAATTGGATCGATGTGGTTTTCGGATGTTCAAATATGGAAACCCGATGCCAGTCTCATCGAAATCCAAAACGTGTCTTTTAGGGCCAAATTGTTTTAAAGTTTAAAACAATTCAATTTTCCACAATACACTCAGATAGATAATTTACAATATCACAATAGATAATCAACATTATCATCATAAACAGATAGGCAATATTATCATCACAACAGATAATCCATATTATTATCATACTACAATCAAGCATACATTTCACACTGCATCATTTATCTTATACTAGAAATCTCAAACCATTCAAGTTAAACAATATCATCCATCCATACATAAGCAATCATATCAGTTATAATTAATTTAAAATGAATTAAATCAATTACTCGCATCTCTAATTAATTTAAAGTGAATTAAATTAATTACCTTACCATTATAAATCTTGCTTGTATAATAATTAACCAATTATCAATCAATTTATAAATTCATTTCACTTAATCACACTTGATTAATTTACATTTAATTATATCAAGTAATCATCTTTTAATTATTTTCACAAATTAATTATCTTATCCAAATATAGAAATTAACCTTCAATTACAAACATTACGTTACTTCTTAACTACACTAATTAATTACTCTTTAATCTCTTATTATTAATTATAATTATTAATGATTACTAATTACCTTTTAATTTCATTATCCTGTATGAAATTAATTACCTTAAGTAATTAGTCTTCAATTAAACTATATTTATTAATCACTCTTAATTAATACTATTCAGTAATTAACCACCTTTAATTACTCTATCACATCACTTAATTACACCTCAATTAATTCCCTTTTAAATTAATCCTTTGATTAATTGCCCAAAGTAATTATATTCAAATTACTTCCATTATTAAATCATGCCCAGTCAATTACATCCAGTCATTATCATTAATTACTTTCCCAAGTAATTTACTTATCACATCATCAATAATTATTTAAATTAATTAAACTTAATTAATTAACTCAAATAATTCATCTTAAACTTCATTAATTACAATAAGTATTTAATTTTCTTAATTTCCCAATCACTTAATCAATTTGTTCCACACTATTTATTACGTCCTAATTAATTTGTTCAACCTTAATTACTTAATTAACTATTCTTTAATCATAAATTAACAACTTAACAAAACTTAATTATCCATTTATTAATCACTAATTACTTAGTTAATTATTAATTTATTCTTAATTAGATTACTTAAGTAATTAACTATTAATTCATTCATTAATTACTATAAGTAGTTAATTACACTTTATTAATCACTTAATCATTACTTAATCCTTAATTATAATTGTAAAGTAATTATTCTTAATTACTTTTTTTTAATTTATTGATATTAATTTGTTCAACTAAATTAAACATCTAAAAGTCTTCTTTAAAATTTTGAAAATAGTATTAACTACAAACTTTAACGTTAGTCCATTTCATATTTGACTTAATTACTAAAAATAATAATTAAGTGTTAAATACATTGTTAAGTATTAACCTAATAATTTAAAACTTGTATTTAATCTGTTAAACATTCTTCCAGGTTTACAGTATTTAAACTGTTAAAACCAAATACTCTTAACTTCATTCTTTTTTTTTAACTGTGGTTGAAAGAAACCCGAGTCCTCCCCTATGGAATCCCGAGTGTAACTTCGAGTCGTTCACCAAACTTCCCCGAGTCTTCCCGGTACGCTCCCTTTCTTCTCTTTTTTATTTATTTTTTAAACAAGTTAAGTTGTAAACTAAGCTATAAGCTACAGCATCAGGGGCCTAACTCACGCACTCCAACACTCGACTCGAACACGAAGAAATCATTCCAAATGCTCGAGCACGGCTCGAGGCACACGCAAACGACAATACTGACACCTACCTTCGCCGTACACATGTACGGCGGCCGGCAAGGTTCTGGCGATCCTCCAAGGTCATCAACAAGTCGCAAATCGCCCCAAAGTATGAAATCTAATCTCAAAACACCTTCAGAAAATTCGAATTGAAAAACAACAGTTCAACCCATAACAGACTCGAACCCCTCCACCCAGAAACACCTCGTCATCGTCACACAAGGCACCAGAGTCGCCAGGATTTTATCCACGTCTTGACGACACGACCTTCTACCCTCGACCAGAAATTCGCGGCACTCGATCGCGTAGAGGAGTTGACTTGCTTGGTTACAGTCATGACAAAAACCTTAGACAAAAACCCTAAATCAATCTTAATCCCTTAATTCACTGAATAGAAAAGTTAACTAATAATTTTTACGTGATCATCAATGTTTAAACTTGCTTCATTACAAATTTGAGCATTTATTATTGGATTATTAATCTGTAATTGGTAAAAATGTCACTTTTGATAAACCATGAGCTACCCTTTCAATTCTACACTAAAAATTCTTATTTCTACTTTAAAAATCATATTTTGCATTGAAGATCCAGGTTATCAACCTGAATTTATAATTTGTAACAGATGAATTTATCAACATAATCTTTGTTACTTGTAAAAGTTTTGTTTACTTAGCATAGCTTCTTAATATGTTTTAAAACAATTGTTGATTCCTGATTGAAGTCTGAACATATTGTTCTGTTGGAAAATTTAAAACTTTTCCATGATCAAATGAAAATAATTCAAGATTAAATAGTTTTCAATCCTGTAATCACTTAGCATAAATAAACAACATACTCACTTTCCAAAAACAACCTGTATTTATAAACACAGATTTATACCAAGATAAAGACATACATTACCATGAAATCCACAAATCATCTTACTGTTTTAATTAAACTAAAGCTTGAATATTTATGTTTGCTCACTAGAAAACAAATACTGTTGAACAGAGCATATATGATGTTCTGGAAAATCTGAAGATTTGAAACTGCAGGGTCCCATCCGTTCTTGTTTGAGTTATATATATTGAGTTTGAATTCAATTTGATTTCTCTTATTTTTTTATGAATTACAGAATGAACTGGAAAATAAAAGATGGTTTCACATATATATAAAAGATAAGAAGTTATGTATGAATGAGAAAAAGAGTTTTAACCTGGTTAGGTGTTATCTGTACTATTCATTTTGTTTTATCAGGCAAGCATTTGTTTTTTTTCTTTTGGGCTGATATGATAAAACATTAAATGCTAATGTACTTATTGTTTACACTTAATCTTATTAGTACATATATTTTCATCACTTTCCTACATAATCATTTACAGGTTACATGAATGCATACTTACTTACTGACAGCTTATACTATATATATATACTACTCTCTGTTTAAGTATGTTGATCAGATCTTATCACTGCAAAATGATTTGTGCATATTTTAAACAGACAAAAATATGTGCTCGAGCAGATGAGCAATAAATGTTGTGTTGCTTAATTTGTTTACATAATTATGTTTAACCGAGAATATAGATTTGGTATGAAAAATACATTTGCAGGTAAGCTTGCAACTGAAAATATTTGTATCAAAATAATTTGTGTCAGGTATTATACCCTATACCCTGACTAATTGCAGGTGAGTATATGATGTCAATTTGGATATAAATACTTGTCTGGTTCAACTTTTATACCTTATACTTATTTATTTTGCAGTCAACATTTGGTTCTGTATATTTGCAGTTAGTTACTTTTTAGATATTTGTCTTGTTATTAGTTTTCAAATTGAATATTTCACATGTGTCAGGTTTATCTTTATACTTTGGTTTGCTTTGAAAACATTTGTTTCATTATTTCTAACTTGAATGATTTACATATATATGGTTGTTGTTGATTTGTGTATGAAAATATTTTGTTTTGTTAACTTCTAATTTACATAAGTTATACACAAATGTTTGAGTTTGGTTTTATATTACATTTGATTTTGTTTTACTTTATACTTTGTGTTTTTATACCTTGTTCTTATTTTAGCTTTGTTTACAAATTTTTAATTTATGTTGTACGCAATCTTGACCAATTAATTCTTATGTTAAATTTTACATTTGTATTTTGTATTTGACTATCAATGTCAAAATGATTTTCTTACTTATATTTGTATTCATTTCTATTTGTACTTTACTATCATTATTTAAATTAAGTTATATACACATATTTGATTTATATTTTACATTTATATTTTATATAGTTAGAATTAGATTTTAAATTTAAACATTATCACCCATATGTATATTTCTAAATGTAAACAAAGTATAGTATTTTAATTCAGTTATATAAGGTAAATATTATTAAGAAATTCTATTTAAATTTCCAGAATCAAATTTCCTTTTAAAAATACAAATTTATATAAACAAATGGCAATTATTCCAAAATCATATTCATTTGAAAATAATCAGTTCACATTTAACTTAATCAGATTAAATATTTATTAAAATAAACAGGACCGAAATCCGGGGTCGTTACATTCCTCCCCTCTTAAAAGAATTTCGTCCCCGAAATTTAAAATAAAGATAATTTAAAAACTGTTATACCAATCATTCACGCATACATATCATTCACACATTAGCAAACAATCAAACAGTCCATCATAACAAGCAACACTAGCTATCCGAACACAAATTCGGATAAACTTCCCTAGAACTATCCAGAGTTTCCTAGGTGTATTCACTGGGATCCTCGCTCCAGTGCACTCGACAAGCTTCACTACTTACTCCCGAGTTGCCTCTCGACTTAATCAACAACCCGAACAGGATTCCTGACACAGTCAAACTCCGCTTGACTTCCAAATCTCCCTGAACTACTGGTTCTACAACTAATGATGGATCCTAAACAAAATTCCAAGATGAGATGCATGGGATACATTATGAATTCCAGACATCCGTTCTGGCAATCCAATCCTTTAAGATACAACACCAATCCAAGTTGAATTTTATATTTAACTCAAGGTCTCAGCCTCCTATTCATTTTAATTTACAATCAAATTTATTAATTCACCATCCAACTTTATTTGACCAATTCCAATTTCATTTACATACTTAATTTACTAATTTGTTTCAAATTAGTTTATTTCTATTTCCAATTCCATATTTGATTTCATCACAAAATCACTTCATTATAGTTCTTGAGTTTATTTCTAATTTGTAATTCTGGTTTGGATGTCTATTTCATTTCCCAAGTACACAATAATTTTATTTTGGCCTACAATTCCACTTTTTAAACTTTATGAACGACCAATTCATTTATTCACCACACTACATCCAGTTACTCTTAATCACATTCATTTTCACTTTAAAATTCCAGATCTTACCTGTACTAAACAAGCATACTTTTTATTTCAAGCACTTAAATTCTTTTGATAAGTGTGATATCCCGAAAATTTTTGGCAATATAAATTTAATAATCTGTATAAAAATTTAAATTAAATTGATAAATATTTGAATTGATTTAATAATCTTCTTTTAAATAAATATTTAACTGATAATTTATCTTTTGAGAACTAATTTAATTGTTTTCTATTTACAATATATATCTATATATTTATATATATTGTAAATAGTTCATCTTTGTTTTAAATTTAATAAACAAAGTTATGTTTTCTAATTCTAATATTTTTGGTAAATTTGGAAATTTGATTTAATTTAATATTAAGCTATTAAATAATCATATGGTTTTAAAATACTTAAGATTTAAGTTTAATTTGTTTAAAATGATTTTAGTTTAAATTTAAATTAAACAAAACGTTCGTTTGTTCTTTTTAAATACAGGTTGATACAATAAGTAATTTATTAAATAAAGGGATAATTCTTTTATAAATCATTTTGATTTAATAATGAGCTATATTAATAATGTAAATCTTTACAAATGGATTTTAAATAAAAAATTTATTTCAACTTTAATTACATATATGTGTGTTTGAATGAAAGTTATGATTTGGAAATTAAAAAAAATAAAGGTTTTCAAAATGTTTAAATTAAAATAAACATTATTAATATTAATATAAGTATAAAATAAAATAATAATAAGTAATTAAATATTTGTTATTCATAGTTAAAATACAAATGTAAATACAAATAAAAAATGAAGTGAAATACAAACTACAGAATAAAAAAGCATACAACACAAACTATAAATTTGAAACCAAAGTATAAAACAAAAACAAAGTACAAAATAAAATAACCTTCTTTCACAAGTGCATCTACCTGCAAGATACAAAATAAAATATCTTCATTTAAAGTCAAATGAAATTAGTCAAAGTATGGAAATAACACCTCACAAAAGATGTATATTATAGTTCAAACTAGAAACAATAAAACAAATATTTATAAATAAGTAGCTTCATATACAAGCTAAACTTTGACCTGCAGGTTGTACACTTACACACACATATCTTTTAGCAGCCGAACATAAATATACTTACGTCAACTAATAGAGAAACCAAGTATTAATTACTATCATCTCAGCACATTATTTTGTCAATTCAAGTGTATACAAATCTGTACATCTCAGATATAAAAGTCTGCCATATCAAAAACAAGTAAAACTTGTACATATGGTAACCTACAGCTGTTCAAAATTTTCCTATTTATATATCATACTATTTTAGTTCGTTCTCAATCACTTAACAAACTTAGTAAACCAGAAAAGCAAGAAATAATAGCAAACATTTCCATTTATACAAACTTGAATAATGTTTTCAAATCCAACAAAGACAAGAAGATTGGAGATCATAAGCAAGACCATTCTCAGTTTTTAAAATTCAAAGCTTTTCAAAATTAAATGCTCTGCTCATTTCTGAAATACAGGTGAGTAACATCATCTTTAAAGGTTTAAATTTAAGATATGGTTGCTTGGTTGATGTCTGTAATATGTATATATTTGTTTGTTATATTTCTGTATGTATGAGTGTAGCTATTTCTATAACATTCTGTTCTTTACTTCAAGTATCAGTGTGATTTAAAAATCATCATCTTTTTACCTACTTGCTGTTTGGATTTAGGACTTAAAAAAAAGCTGTTTGGATTAGCATAGATGGATGTTTAAAATTTATAGGTAAGTTAAATATAAACTTGAGTGAGCCTGGAAACAATGAAACAACAGGGCAATCCTAAAACAATTCAAAATTTAATTGTCATGATCCATGAATTTAGGGATATGAATCCAATACTTAAACCAAAACTTGATTTTTGAAACAAAGATCATGATTTTTAGTATGGGGATTTAAGTGATTTTCTGGTTTAACCAGAAATTGAAATTGGAGGAAATTCTGAGATTCTCGTTAGTGTGGGAGGCCATGCTTCGGTCTGGAGGAAGAAGAGTGTTAAGAGTCTATGGGAAAAATGGTGGAAGTGGTGGCAGAACGCGATGGTGACGGCGGCGACCGTTTTGGTTTCAAAACCTATTTTTTTATGTGCATAAAGAATCGACTACCACGGCTCAGAGAGTGGATCGAGTTCGACTAGGTTTCGGGTAATGGAAGTGGTCATATTGAGGAAGACAATGCCGGAGCTTCAGACCTGAAGATGGTCGGAGCTGTAGGGACGAGATGATGACAGGTTTGGGGTGGAAACCTGTATATGTTTCCAGGTTTGAGAGGGGAGGTTTGGATTTGTTTCGAGCAAGTGGGGTAGCTTTGGGTGGTCGTGGTCGTATCTGGAAATGACCGGCGTCGTGCTACAGTTCCAGTGGGTGACCGGAGGTGGCTGGGGCCACGGTGCACGTGCACCGTGCCATTGAAGTGTGGTGGTGTTGTTCTTTGGGTGTAGAGTTTTGAACTAGGAAATTACTCGAGTCATACGAGTATGTGACTCGAAGCAAGGGAGGAAAACTTGAAGTGTTTTAGTTCGCGACGAGTCAATGTTTATTCAGGCTTTTTGCAGAAGCCTGGAAGCAGTGTTTGTTTTTAAAAAAAAAACAAATTCAAATGAAACCTGGAAATAAGTAATAGATTTAAACAAGTTTAAATTTAGTGGGGAGTTTGAATTCAAGTTTATTGTTGGATTCAAATTTGAAAGGAAATCAAAGTTTAAGTGTTTAAAGGTGGGTTTCAGGTTTTAAAAACCTGACAGGTTTCAGAATTTAAATTAATTTATAATTTGAAATAGAATTTAAAATGTGATTTAAATTCAAAAATTTAAAGTATAGTTTCAAATGAACATTTGAACCTTAAGGTTTTAATTGGATTTGGATTTGAAAAATTAGTTTTTAATTCAAGTTTTTAAAGGAAATTTAAATCAAAATTTTTGAAATCAAAAATAGATTGATGGAATTCAAGATTACCTAAAATTCAAATCTGAAAATTTAAATCAGATTTAATATGGATGTTTTAAAAATAAGTTCAAATAAAATAGTTTTGAAAGGTAAAGTTGTTTCAAATAAATGTTTAACTTGATATTGGAAGAAAAACAAAACAAAAACAAAAAAAGTTTTCAATGGAAAGTAAATAAACTTGAACTTGTAAGTTAAAATATTAATGTATTTTGGTAGTTTAAGTTTAAATAAAGTTAAGTAGTTCAATTTAAATGATTTTCGTATATAAGTTCATATGTAAATAATAAATGTTATTTACGTTTATTTAAAAAGATTTTAAATTGAATTTAAATTTAGTTAATGTTTAAACAATGATCATTTTGAATCTCAAATTAAAAATGGAATTTGAATTTAAATTTGAAATGTAAGGTTCTAATACACTTTAATATTTAAGAAGTCATAAATAAAGAAATAAATTATGTTAAGAAAAACTAAGATATTTAAATGATTAAATGAATAAGTTAATTAAGAAATGACTTATGTATTTAATTTATAAATTATAACTAGAAATTAATTAAGAAGTAAATTAAGGAATGTTATTAGTTAATGAAGATAATTAACTAAGAATTATTGATTAATTAACATATGTTATTAATTTTATTAATTAGTTAGATTAATTACTTATTGTAATTAATTTTGATAAAATGATTAATTTAAGTTAATTAATTTAGTTTAATTAATTTAAGAAAATCATTTGATATATTGATAAGTGTGATTACTTAGTGTATTCAATGGAGCATAAATTACTTGGAGAAGTAATCAGATGATAATTACTGGATGTAATTAATACAAAGGATTTGTAAATGGAGTAATTTGGATAATTACTTTTGTAATTAATCATGGAATTAATAAATAGAGATAATTAATAATGGAATGATTAATTCATTAATATGTAATTAAGGGTAGTTAATTACTGGTTGATATTAATCAAGGATGATTAATAATTATGTTTAATTAAAAATTAATTGCTTAAAGTAATTAATTTAATTAAGTAATTTAATTTAAATCTAAATTTAAGATCATTAATTAATATAATTAATGATGTAATTAAAAATTGTTAATTGAGGAATAATTAATAACGTGGTGATTACTTTATGAAATTAATTAAGAATAAATGTAATTATTTATATTTAATTAATAAATTAGGTAAGTAAATGTTAATTACTATAAATGATTTAGGATAATTAATTTGTGAAATTAATTAAAGACTAATTACTTATTGTAATTAGAAGATGATTAATCAAAGGTGTTTAATCAAGATGAATATCTAGAGAATAATTAATTAATTTGATTTATAATTGATTAATGGTTGTATAAGCAAGATTTATAGATGAAGTACTTAATTTAATTCACTTTAAATTAATTAGAGATAGAAGTAGTTAATTTAATTCATTTTAAATTAATTATAAATGGTATGATTATAAATTATTGCTTATGGATGAATAATATTGATAGTTCATTTGATAATTGTGAACTCAGATATGAGATGGATAATATCTGTGTGATATGGATATATGGTTTAAGTATGTTAATAGTTAATTATCTATTTGGATGATAATATTGATTATCTGTTTATGAGATGATGTGATTATCTATTGTGATATTATGAACTATCTATCTGTGTGTATATTGATAATGTAACGACCCAGAATTTTAATTAATAAAAATTTGAATATTTAATTAATTTTAAATATTAATAAGTGAATTTATAAGTCGAATAAATTTTATTTTGAATTATTGGATTTAACTGGATAATTAAATCGGTAATTTAATATGTTAAATTATGGAAATAATTGAAAATTGGGTTAAATATGATTGTAAATGATTTGTAAAATTTTATTTTATCATATTGAAGTTAGAACGATATTTTAGAACTTTTAAAATCGATTTAAAAGTTAATTTGTGAAAATTGAATATTTTAATATTAAAATCGACTAGTGAAAATAGCCAATTTTTGAACAGTCTCAGAATTGAACGAAACCAGTTTCATTGGATCCGTAATAGTTAGTTATTATCGGATTTCAATTTTCGTGTCAATCGGAGCTATCGTTTGATCGTGGCAGCTCGAAACGCATTGAATTGTTTTTAATTTAAATTTGGCGAGTGAAAATAGCCATTTTTCAAAAAGTCTCGGATTTCGACGAAACCAGTTTCATCGGATCCGTAATGTGATATTATTGTAAGGTTTCAAATTTCAAGTCGATTGGATTTACCGTTTGTCCTGTACAAATTAAAACGCCTAGAAATCGATTTAAATCGGTTTAATTTAAATTGAACGTTTGTTGCCATAACTCGCACAGATGTCCGAATTAGCTTCCGAAACCTGTTCCATTGTGTCCGAAACGCGGGATAAACCCTAGGAATGTCAGTTTCGGCGCGTAAATCGGAGTTCGGAATTTCCGAATGAATAGTGTTCGAATTTTTCTTATAAATAGCCCTCACTCTAAATAAAAAAAAAAGAGTAAAACCTAAACCTAATTTGCCCTAGCCACCTCCACCAGAAATGAATGGCCGAAATTGCCTAAATTTCTTCCTCAATTCGTGATCAATCCACACAATATTTTTGCAAACTCTCTAAACGAAGATCGAAGAGCTCTGCGAGCTCTACGATGTGAACGGTGGAGATCGTCTGAAGTTCATTGGTTTAGCGGCAAATGGAGGTGGAAGGGGGCCAGCTGCGCACGTGATTCAAGGCAGTACAGGTGGCCGAGTTGCGTGTCCTTGGGGCCGAAGTTGGAGGGGATGGAGGCGAGGACAACGGCGTCGCTTGATCGTGGTATCGTCGAGTATTGAGGGTGTAAATTCGAACCCTAAATTCGAAAGTATGGGTTCGGCTTGGAGGCAAAGTCGCGTATGTTAACTGGAAGAAGGGGGAGACGCAGCGCACGGCAGAGATGCTATGGACTTGGATCTAACGGCCCAGATGAAGGTTGAAATTTATATAAAGAAAATTTGTAATTTAGCTTATTAAAAATTCGTGTAACTTCAAATACTTGTAACTCTTTCATACGAGGTCCGTTTCGGACGAAATTTTTTGCGTTGGAATCGTACGGACGAGCACTACGCGATGGAGTTGGTTTGGGGTCGTTTGGAGTTAGTGAGAATTTTGGGTAAAATTAAACGCGCGTTTAATTTTATTCGAAATAAATCGCTAAAACGGAAATTGAAATCAAGGTGAGAACTTCTCACTCAATCGAATCGGTTTCGATTTTATTTTAAATAGTTAGATTTAAAATATTTGAATGCATGTTTGAATGATGATTGTTATCTATTGATTGTTAAAATAGACATTATACGCCGTTAGTAAGCGGATGTTATTTATTAAAAACATATACCGCGAATATTTCATAAATAGTGAAATTGGTATTATATATAATATCAATATATATATATTGGCATATGTATATATTGCAGTTGTTGATTTTCCGTATTTTTTAGCGGATGAGACCCTATTACGCCGTTATTAAACGGATAATATTTATTAAGAACATATACCGCGATAATTTCGTACTGGAGCGAAATTGGTATTGTGCTAATGTTTGTGGATGCAGGAAAACAGGTTGGAGGGATCCAACTGGATTCCTCAACAGTTTTTATTTGATTTCAGATATTTTGATATTTGATGGATTATCATATCGATATATGATGGATCGTTGTAGTAGTGATTGACTATTTGATGTGTAGCATCATTGGACCCAAATTTTGGGATTTTAAAAGGGTTTTTAAAGTGATTTTTTGAAAATATACTATATTTTTAGAATTGATCCATTTTAAATAATTAAACGATATAATTTTTAATGTTATAAAAATTATGATTTTTGTGAAATATAGTTAAAAGCTGATTTTAGAGAAATATGGATTAATGATTTTATAAAATAGTTTGGATTGGATTTTTGAATTTATTATTAAAAGTTTAAATATAGGATTTATAAAATTTGATTATTTTATAAATCAAAATGGTAAAATTATAAAGGAGATTAAAGACGTTTTGAAATAATAATATAAATTGATTTATATAAGAGATTTATAAATGGATATTTATAAATTAAAACGTTGGAATTATAAAACGAGTTTTTATAAGTGTTAGAATGAATTGTGAATGAATTTCATAAATGAATGAAATTTATAGAATTATAAACGGTGAAGTTATAAAGGAATTTTATAAGCAGTAGGTTTATAAAATTTATAAAGTCGTTAAAAGAATAGATTTGGTTAAATAAATGAATCTTATAAGTTCTAAGATTTATAAATTGGAAAGTCTTTAAAAGAACGATTTTGTAAAATAATCGTTTTATAAATATTTAACTTATAATATGAACTTTTAGTTTATAATTGAGTTATAAACTGGAATAGGTTAATAAAGGAATTCAAAAAAAAAGGAAGTTGTTATAACATAAATAGAAAAGGAATTTATAAACGTTGTTTTATAAATTCACAAACGACTTATTTTGATAAGTAAATTGTTATAACTTATTTATGGAGTTATATTCACGTTTTGACTGTGAATAATCCTTTGAAATAAAATGTATAGAAATGATGAAATGTGTTAACATAGTATATTCACGTTTTTGAATAGTGAATAATATGTTAAAGAAAATGTTTAGATTTGATGTTTTAAAAAGAATTAAAACGTTCTAACGATGTTTTAAAATGTGTTGAGATTCGAAACCATAGATTTCAACATTTATTGTTGAAATAGACGTTTTTGAGAAATAGAAGGAAATGGTGGACTATAACACTGTTGTTATAGTAAATGATTTCCGAAAGGAAATGTTTTGTATAGTATTGGGATTTATATATCTATCTTAAAATTCGAATCCCTATACTAGTGATTTTGGGTTGTCGTAACGATGTTTTACGCAACATTCGTTTTGGCCCAAATAAATATGTTTAAGAGAATGATTTCCTTAAAGAATGAAATATATACTTAATCTCGATTTAAGTATATTGAATATTTTCCAAGTGTCGAAAATAAATGAATTGAGAATTACTTATTTGATAAGTATGGAAATGTTTTCCAATATAAAGTGAATATTTTGAGAATTTATCTTTTTGAAGATAAATTGAAATGAATAATTGAAATCGTATATGCATGGATATTGTGAAATATAAATTCACTATGGAATTTATAAAAGAAAGGGGAATTTGTTTAAAAATAAATATTAATTTATTTTTGAAGTGTGAAAATTTTATATCTTGTAAAGATATTTTGGAAAATAAATAATTTGGAAAATTATTTGGAATCTGGTGATGTGTGCATATCCGTTGATAGTTCAATAGCCGACTATCAATATTTCCCTTTGAATGGGTAATTGATGTGATTTGTTTGAATTTGAATGCCACACTTATTTTTAAGTAAGCGCTCACTATTCGGGTTAACCGGGAAAGGACCATGGGGTCGTATAACCCATTCCGAATATGTGATACGTCGTTGTGAATAGCATTGAAGATCGGTGTTGAAGACCCGGTATTTGCGAAAACGATAGGATGACCTGTCGATTGACTCTGCACCGAGTTGCTCCGGTATAGAGTTCTCCCTAAGTGATGGGAAATCCGATCAGGATTGTGAATATCCGGATTGCAAGGACTTCTTTGTAAGTGCCTTCGGTTTTGTTCGAGCCCGGAACAGACTTGTATGGATTGTATGTCTGACATTACAAATTGAGATATAAAGCCGATTTCTTTCAAATATATTTCTGTTGGTGGCGGAGAATTTATTCTTTTAGCTTAACACCCTTCTCTGAGACGTACGAGCTCAGAGGTTATGTAGTTGAATGTTATCAGCGATATATCCTAATTTGGTAATGTGACATGCTGAGTGTTGCTGTAAATGATCATTGTGTTGATTATTTGTGATAGGATCGTTTATTTGATCGTCTATCCCGGTGATCATTTCTATGATCATTTGTTGACCCAAAGCATGGCTTTTGTATAAAGTATGTTTTTGTGGACGTGACTTCGTCGAGCCTCACACCCCGTGAATGGTTAAAACAGGAAAGAAGCAGCAAGGTTATGAGGGGTAGCGCCCTTTAGGATGTGTGCATTTCCTTCTGGAAAAGGGTGGTATCATGGTATGGAGCCCAGATACTTACTCATGTTGAAAACACTTTGTTATGATTGTGTGAATTGATTACGAGCGCTCGGTTGAAAGGTCCCAAAGGACCGGGGGATGGCATATTCGGTCAGTTGTTACTCAGTTAGGGGTAACCCGGCCTTGTGTTGGTAGAGATCCGGTTTGGTTCTCGGGGATGTCCATCCAGAGGCATTCTCATGTGGCAATGGGAAGTTCCTTGGCCTGATCATTCGTTGGAAATCCAAAGAAACAATACGAGACTTGTACGGTATTAGTTGTATAACCTGCTATGGAATGTGGCGGTAACCTGCTATTGAACATAGTAGCTATAGTAAGCATAGTTCGAAATGTCTATGTTGGCTAAGATTTATATTAATGAATTTTTCTCTACACTATGCACTAATAATAATATCAAATGTTATTTTTAAATGCGTATCAAGCATCTTTAACTATCATAAGGAGAAATCTCCTCCGATTCTGCGTTTGCATTGTGTGTGTGTGCGGGAGGCCTTATGGTAGTCTCATTTTTAAAAGCATTGCGAATTGACTTTAAAAATATTCCTCTATTTTGTTTTCAAAGATAAATAAACTATTTTGAGTTCTCACACCAGTTACATGACTGACTTGGAGTTTATTGTTTCCTTCCTAAACTCTGGGTGCCCACCAATTTCCACACGGGCAGTTAAGAGTTAGGTTTATCAGGATATTCTGGATATTCTGGAGTTGCTGGAGGCAAGATGGATGACATGGCGTATTACTAATTATATACTATTTCTTTTTCCGCTGCACTGTTTGTTGTTGTTTGTTGTTGTACACTCAGATGATATGATGTAATGAAATGTAATGTATAAAATGTAATAACTGATATAGTTCTTTGTTTAAAGATTATTCATTTATTATTATATGTTGTTCCGCTGCGAATTGTGAGATTGTGTTGTTGTTCTGTTTTCTTTTCCCTATATTTTCTTTTCTCTCTATTTTCTACCTTCTTTTCTTTTCTTCTTTCTTAAACCCATAACATTCCGTGTTTCCGGCCTTCGATTTCTCGGCAGTCGATAAAGTGAGTGTCGATGTTGAATTTTCGAAAGTCGAAAATTTCCGGGGGTGTTACATTTGGTATCAGAGCATATGGTTAAGCGACAACCATGGTTCTGTTGGGTATTACTCATTAGAGATAGAGTCAGTAGTACTCTAGAATGAGTTTGAGTGTAATAATAGATATGAGAGCGTATTTGTTAGTGTATATAAAATTGTTTTATATTGTGATGATTGGTTTATTGAGTGGCATATGAACTTTCGTCAGCGTGGTCCGCAAGACTATGCCGAATGGGTTTCTAAACACTTGAATAGAACAATTCGACACAGTATTGTTTTAAATTGGGTAAATGAAATAATTTTACTTGATTATATTTTGTATATAAAGGAAAATTTTTTCAGAATTATTAAAGTGTATGTAAGTTGATTGTTAGGTTGTTTGAATAATCTAAATAAGAGAATAATTGTATAAGTAAAATGAATTATAAGAATTGAATTATAATTAAAGTGATTTACAATTGTGAAATAAACTTATATAAATAAAAATGAATTTTTAAAGTTAAATGGAATATGACTTAGAAGATGTTGAATAAAGTTGATATTGGTATCGAAGTAAATTAATAAAGTTAAGTGATAGATATGAACTTAAGTTATATGAATGAAATTCAACTTTAGAAATTGAATTGAATTGAATGATGGATTGAATGTTAATCAATTAAATGTAAATTAAGTTGATATGAAATAATGAATGAAAGTGTTAATTCATTAAAATCTAATGTTATTGGAAGTTGAATAAATTGAATGAGAATGAATATACATTGGTTGTTATACGATTGTTAGTTGATTGTTTATAATTCATTAAGTGTTAATGAAAGTGAATTAGCGAAATTGGGAGCTATGAAATTGAATTCAAATTGAAAGTAAATAAATTTGAATAGAATTGAATGTGAATTGGATTTAAATTAGTAAATGATAACTAATTGAATTGAGAATGAAAGTTGATAAAATCCAATGTAAATAAATCAAATATCATTTAGAGTGAAAACCATTTCATTTAATATTAATGAGAATATGAATGAATATTTATTGGTTATGGATGTTAGTTGGTTGATGTTTGCATTTGTTGTTTTACTACATTTGCTATGTTGACATATATAGTTGCATTTGCTATATGTTATATATCGATACTATTTTCATATATGCATGTTCTCATGTTGTTTGTTGAGTGTTTAGTAGGTGCGGATCGCGTTTGCTTCGCATTTGGAGCTCGCTTTTGCGCTATATTAGCCGTATATGCTCGCTAATAAAATATAAGGTACATATCTCGCATTAAATACTGTACTTTTATACTTTTTCCCTTCGGGATGCCTCATTACTTGATGAGATGTATATTTGTGATATATATACTGTCATTTTTTTTTCGGATCGAGCCGCGCAAAGGAGACTATGGCGAATTTTTCCGGAAATTTAAGGCGTTAGAAATTTTTTGAGAAAATTGGAAATTTTGAAAACTTTAACTTTGATTTGGAATTGAAAGTTAAACAATAGTAGTTGTTTTTGAAAAGATAACTAAGTATGATTTGAAAACTTAGTAAAGTATTGTAAGAAGTTTAACTATGGATTTTGGAAAGTTAATAGATTCTGTAATTTTCTTACTTGTTAATTTCGAGGACGAAATTCTTTTAAGAGGGGAAGATTGTAACGACCCAGAATTTTAATTAATAAAAATTTGAATATTTAATTAATTTTAAATATTAATAAGTGAATTTATAAGTCGAATAAATTTTATTTTGAATTAATGGATTTAGCTGGATAATTAAATCGGTAATTTAATATGTTAAATTATGGAAATAATTGAAAATTGGGTTAAATATGATTGTAAATGATTTGTAAAATTTTATTTTATCATATTGAAGTTAGAACGATATTTTAGAACTTTTAAAATCGATTTAAAAGTTAATTTGTGAAAATTGAATATTTTAATATTAAAATCGACTAGTGAAAATAGCCAATTTTTGAACAGTCTTAGAATTGAACGAAACTAGTTTCATTGGATCCGTAATAGTTAGTTATTATCGGATTTCAATTTTCGTGTCAATCGGAGCTATCGTTTGATCGTGGCAGCTCGAAACGCATTGAATTGTTTTTAATTTAAATTTGGCGAGTGAAAATAGCCATTTTTCAAAAAGTCTCGGATTTCGACGAAACTAGTTTCATCGGATCCATAATGTGGTATTATTGTAAGGTTTCAAATTTCAAGTCGATTGGATTTACCGTTTGTCCTGTACAAATTAAAACGCCTAGAAATCGATTTAAATCGGTTTAATTTAAATTGAACGTTTGTTGCCATAACTCGCACAGATGTCCGAATTAGCTTCCGAAACCTGTTCCATTGTGTCCGGAACGCGGGATAAACCCTAGGAATGTCAGTTTCGGTGCGTAAATCGGAGTTCGGGATTTCCGGATGAATAGTGTTCGAATTTTTCTTATAAATAGCCCTCACTCTAAATAAAAAAAAAAAGAGTAAAACCTAAACCTAATTTGCCCTAGCCGCCTCCACCAGAAATGAATGGCCGAAATTGCCAAAATTTCTTCCTCAATTCGTGATCAATCCACACAATATTTTTGCAAACTCTCTAAACGAAGATCGAAGAGCTCTGCGAGCTCTACGATGTGAACGGTAGAGATCGTCTGAAGTTCATTGGTTTAGCGGCAAATGGAGGTGGAAGGGGTCCAGATGCGCACGTGATTCAAGGCAGTACAGGTGGCCGAGTTGCGTGTCCTTGGGGCCGAAGTTGGAGGGGATGGAGGCGAGGACAACGGCGTCGCTTGATCGTGGTATCGTCGAGTATTGAGGGTGTAAATTCGAACCCTAAATTCGAAAGTATGGGTTCGGCTTGGAGGCAAAGTCGTGTATGTTAATTGGAAGAAGGGGGAGACGCAGCGCACGGCAGAGATGCTATGGACTTGGATCTAACGGCCCAGATGAAGGTTGAAATTTATATAAAGAAAATTTGTAATTTAGCTTATTAAAAATTCGTGTAACTTCAAATACTTGTAACTCTTTCATACGAGGTCCGTTTCGGACGAAATTTTTTGCGTTGGAATCGTACGGATAAGCACTACGCGATGGAGTTGGTTTGGAGTCGTTTGGAGTTAGTGAGAATTTTGGGTAAAATTAAACGCGCGTTTAATTTTATTCGAAACAAATCGCTAAAACGGAAATTGAAATCAAGGTGAGAACTTCTCACTCAATCGAATCGGTTTCGATTTTATTTTAAATAGTTAGATTTAAAATATTTGAATGTATGTTTGAATGATGATTGTTATCTATTGATTGTTAAAATAGACATTATACGCCGTTAGTAAGCGGATGTTATTTATTAAAAACATATACCGCGAATATTTCATAAACAGTGAAATTGGTATTATATATAATATCAATATATATATATTGGCATATGTATATATTGCAGTTGTTGATTTTCCGTATTTTTTAGCGGATGAGACCCTATTACGCCGTTATTAAACGGATAATATTTATTAAGAACATATACCGCGATAATTTCGTACTGGAGCGAAATTGGTATTGTGCTAATGTTTGTGGATGCAGGAAAACAGGTTGGAGGGATCCAACTGGATTCCTCAACAGTTTTTATTTGATTTCAGATATTTTGATATTTGATGGATTATCATATCGATATATGATGGATCGTTGTAGTCGTGATTGCCTATTTGATGTGTAGCATCATTGGACCCAAATTTTGGGATTTTAAAAGGGTTTTAAAAGTGATTTTTTGAAAATATTCTATATTTTTAGAATTGATCCATTTTAAATAATTAAACGATATAATTTTTAATGTTATAAAAATTATGATTTTTGTGAAATATAGTTAAAAGCTGATTTTAGAGAAATATGGATTAATGATTTTATAAAATAGTTTGGATTGGATTTTTGAATTTATTATTAAAAGTTTAAATATAGGATTTATAAAATTTGATTATTTTATAAATCAAAATGGTAAAATTATAAAGGAGATTAAAGACGTTTTGAAATAATAATATAAATTGATTTATATAAGAGATTTATAAATGGATATTTATAAATTAAAACGTTGGAATTATAAAACGAGTTTTTATAAGTGTTAGAATGAATTGTGAATGAATTTCATAAATGAATGAAATTTATAGAATTATAAACGGTGAAGTTATAAAGGAATTTTATAAGCAGTAGGTTTATAAAATTTATAAAGTCGTTAAAAGAATAGATTTGGTTAAATAAATGAATCTTATAAGTTCTAAGATTTATAAATTGGAAAGTCTTTAAAAGAACGATTTTGTAAAATAACCGTTTTATAAATATTTAACTTATAATATGAACTTTTAGTTTATAATTGAGTTATAAACTGGAATAGGTTAATAAAGGAATTTTAAAAAAAGGAAGTTGTTATAAAATAAATAGAAAAGGAATTTATAAACGTTGTTTTATAAATTCACAAACGACTTATTTTGATAAGTAAATTGTTATAACTTATTTATGGAGTTATATTCACGTTTTGACTGTGAATAATCCTTTGAAATAAAATGTATAGAAATGATGAAATGTGTTAACATAGTATATTCACGTTTTTGAATAGTGAATAATATGTTAAAGAAAATGTTTAGATTTGATGTTTTAAATAGAATTAAAACGATCTAACGATGTTTTAAAATGTGTTGAGATTCGAAACCATAGATTTCAACATTTATTGTTGAAATAGACGTTTTTGAGAAATAGAAGGAAATGGTGGACTATAACACTGTTGTTATAGTAAATGATTTCCGAAAGGAAATGTTTTGTATAGTATTGGGATTTATATATCTATCTTAAAATTCGAATCCCTATACTAGTGATTTTGGGTTGTCGTAACGATGTTTTACGCAACATTCGTTTTGGCCCAAATAAATATGTTTAAGAGAATGATTTCCTTAAAGAATGAAATATATACTTAATCTCGATTTAAGTATATTGAATATTTTCCAAGTGTTGAAAATAAATGAATTGAGAATTACTTATTTAATAAGTATGGAAATGTTTTCCAATATAAAGTGAATATTTTGAGAATTTATCTTTTTGAAGATAAATTGAAATGAATAATTGAAATCGTATATGCATGGATATTGTGAAATATAAATTCACTATGGAATTTATAAAAGAAAGGGGAATTTGTTCAAAAATAAATATTAATTTATTTTTGAAGTGTGAAAATTTTATATCTTGTAAAGATATTTTGGAAAATAAATAATTTGGAAAATTATTTGGAATCTGGTGATGTGTGCATATCCGTTGATAGTTCAATAGCCGACTATCAATATTTCCCTTTGAATGGGTAATTGATGTGATTTGTTTGAATTTGAATGCCACACTTATTTTTAAATAAGCGCTCACTATTCGGGTTAACCGGGAAAGGACCATGGGGTCGTATAACCCATTCCGAATATGTGATACGTCGTTGTGAATAGCATTGAAGATCGGTGTTGAAGACCCGGTATTTGCGAAAACGATAGGATGACCTGTCGATTGACTCTGCACCGAGTTGCTCCGGTATAGAGTTCTCCCTAAGTGATGGGAAATCCGATCGGGATTGTGAATATCCGGATTGCAAGGACTTCTTTGTAAGTGCCTTCGGTTTTGTTCGAGCCCGGAACAGACTTGTATGGATTGTATGTCTGACATTACAAATTGAGATATAAAGCCGATTTCTTTCAAATATATTTCTGTTGGTGGCGGAGAATTTATTCTTTTAGCTTAACACCCTTCTCTGAGACGTACGAGCTCAGAGGTTATGTAGTTGAATGTTATCAGCGATATATCCTAATTTGGTAATGTGACATGCTGAGTGTTGCTGTAAATGATCATTGTGTTGATTATTTGTGATAGGATCGTTTATTTGATCGTCTATCCTGGTGATCATTTCTATGATCATTTGTTGACCCAAAGCATGGCTTTTGTATAAAGTATGTTTTTGTGGACGTGACTTCGTCGAGCCTCACACCCCGTGAATGGTTAAAACAGGAAAGAAGCAGCAAGGTTATGAGGGGTAGCGCCCTTTAGGATGTGTGCATTTCCTTCTGGAAAAGGGTGGTATCATGGTATGGAGCCCAGATACTTACTCATGTTGAAAACACTTTGTTATGATTGTGTGAATTGATTACGAGCGCTCGGTTGAAAGGTCCCAAAGGACCGGGGGATGGCATATTCGGTCAGTTGTTACTCAGTTAGGGGTAACCCGGCCTTGTGTTGGTAGAGATCCGGTTTGGTTCTCGGGGATGTCCATCCAGAGGCATTCTCATGTGGCAATGGGAAGTTCCTTGGCCTGATCATTCGTTGGAAATCCAAAGAAACAATACGAGACTTGTACGGTATTAGTTGTATAACCTGCTATGGAATGTGGCGGTAACCTGCTATTGAACATAGTAGCTATAGTAAGCATAGTTCGAAATGTCTATGTTGGCTAAGATTTATATTAATGAATTTTTCTCTACACTATGCACTAATAATAATATCAAATGTTATTTTTAAATGCGTATCAAGCATCTTTAACTATCATAAGGAGAAATCTCCTCCGATTCTGCGTTTGCATTGTGTGTGTGTGCGGGAGGCCTTATGGTAGTCTCATTTTTAAAAGCATTGCGAATTGACTTTAAAAATATTCCTCTATTTTGTTTTCAAAGATAAATAAACTATTTTGAGTTCTCACACCAGTCACATGACTGACTTGGAGTTTATTGTTTTCCTTCCTAAACTCTGGGTGCCCACCAATTTCCACACGGGCAGTTAAGAGTTAGGTTTATCAGGATATTCTGGATATTCTGGAGTTGCTGGAGGCAAGATGGATGGCATGGCGTATTACTAATTATATACTATTTCTTTTTCCGCTGCACTGTTTGTTGTTGTTTGTTGTTGTACACTCAGATGATATGATGTAATGAAATGTAATGTATAAAATGTAATAACTGATATAGTTCTTTGTTTAAAGATTATTCATTTATTATTATATGTTGTTCCGCTGCGAATTGTGAGATTGTGTTGTTGTTCTGTTTTCTTTTCCCTATATTTTCTTTTCTCTCTATTTTCTACCTTCTTTTCCTTTCTTCTTTCTTAAACCCATAACATTCCGTGTTTCCGGCCTTCGATTTCTCGGCAATCGATAAAGTGAGTGTCGATGTTGAATTTTCGAAAGTCGAAAATTTCCGGGGCGTTACAGATAATATTGAATTGAACCGTTAAGACTAAATAGACAACTTGGCCTTAAAAGACACGTTTTGGATTTCGATGAGACCGGGATCGGTTTTCCTTATTTGGAACATCCGAAAACCACATCGATTCCAAATTAACGATAGTCCGTGAATCTGAAGTAAAGCCGAAGATTCAAATTGCAAGGGTTATCGTCGTTAATTCTGAGGGTGATTCCAAAATGAGTGTAACGAGATAATGCCTTCGGTTTCGTTCGAACCCGGAACGAACTTGTGTGGATTGAATGCTTTCAACACATCGTCAAGTGGGTGATGAGCATTCTAAGAAATGTGTTCTCTAAAGGCAATCGCAGCCTCAAGCCTCATCAATCGGGAATGGCTAAAACAGGGGAGGTACAGCAAGGTTAGGTGGGTCATGCCCAAGCAGGACAAGATATTCCCCTGTCTAGATGTCCCTTTTTATTTCGGCTGTGTGGGCGGTTGGATGTACACCAACTGTGGGGTTATCTTGTTTGGGACTGTTCAGTAAGGAATGGTTCTGGCCTTGTGTTGCAGGGGGTCGGGAGTGATCCTCGGTACGTTGATCTAGGCCACGTACTGTGACGGGCGGTACCCCAGTAGCCCTGCCATTGTATGGAATCCACAATCCAATAAGTGCCAACGGTTTTGATTGTATTACCCACTTTTGTGGCTAGTAGCTGGAATTTAATGAATGTAACAATTTCGGCTATTTTCTATTTACTTGAAAACCCTAGACCTATTATAATATCATAGAATTTCCTATCAAATGTTTTGGTTAGCGTAAGATAAAAAACTTACCCATGTTGATACCTTTTATTTCAAGGATTTGCAAAATTAAGCAACTTTAACCTGTTACTCACACCACACCCATGTCTGGCCCGGAGTTTATTTTTGTTTTTCATAAACTCTCGGGTACCCAAATTTTTACGGGTAGCCAAGGGATTCAGGTTAGCTTTGACGAATTCTGGAGGAGCAATGGAGCAGGAGGCTTCAACGTTGTAGATATATATATATAGTTCCGCTGTGTTGGTATCTTTGAGTTATTTGTTTGAGTTGTGTTGTATTAACTAGACAGGTGTTTATAACTGTCTAGTATGTGATGTATTATCTGTATAACTCTGATTGAAGTTGTATATTATAGAAATACTTATGTGATTATTATAATTTATTCGTTCCGCTGTGAGATTCTGATGATGTTGTTCTTTCTTCTCTATCTTTTCTATTTTCTCATCCCTTTCTTTCTTTAAGAACGATACGTCTTCCTGGGCGTAGGAAGTTGTGGTCGTTACAGTGGTATCAGAGCGCTAGGTTTAGTGAATACCTAGGCTCTTGAGTGATTTCTTTCCTGAGAGAGGGTATTTGTAATTGTGATATATATATATATATATATATATATATATATATATATTTATATATTTATTTCTACCTATTGTTGGGTTACCTGTTCGGGTTTTCCAATATAAGTTATAAAGGTAGATTGGGTGGTGGTGGTGTGTAACACAACTACCAATGGTTGGAGTTTGAATGATTAAGGTTGAAAGTGTACTTGTCGAGACTGTAGACCTAATACCGTCTCGAGTGAGCTTTGAGTGGTGTAAGGATTTCATCGATCTCTGAAGGAAATCTTTTAAGATTCGGAGTTCATCTATGAAATGTAATTTGGTTGAGCTAGAGTTTGGATCTGTTGGTTGGACAGAAGCAAGTCATGATATCTTAATACATCAAGGTGCAGTAGCTGTGTGATGAGACGCAGTGACTATGGATGTCTCCGAAGATGTTTCTTCGGAACAAGGTAAGGAAGAGTGACTGCTTCGGTATTGTAGCTGAGTTCAGTAGAACGTTTCTGTTTGATTTGACGTTCGAGTTTCACGAAGAGCTTGGAATTAGGAAGTCTTCTGGCTAAGTTGTTTTCTTGAGGTAATTTCATAAGCAGCAGAGTAAATCCATTTCTTCGATGGATCGACCACATAAGCGTAAGCTGTTCTATTTGGTAGAGAGAGAGAGAGCAGTATCTTTGGAATTAGACTGGATTGATCGCAAAAGTGACTTGCGATAGTTTGAGTGTTCTCTTATGTTTTAGAGGATTTTTCTGGATGCCTTCAAGAAGTCAGAGATTTGTCAACCTTTGGAGATTGAGATTGGGTATCAACTGGATTTCAGAAGTGGTACCGATGGATCAGCTTAGTAATAGGATGGTTTTTGAGTTGTGGAGGTAACTCAAATTTTGGAGGAACTTCTGAGTTTTATTTTTGGATATGTGAACTTTATTTGTTTTGGAATGTGTTGTCCAGTCTGTGTTCAACTTCAGCATTTTCATCTGTTCAGTCAGAGTTGCGCAGTGGAAGCATGGTGGCAGCTGTTTAGTTGAGAAGCAATTGGATGTTGCAATATTTGGATTGGAGAGTTCTACAGGGAATTTTTCAGGATTTGAGGCCAATTGGGAGTGCACCTATTTTATCTTTTCCGGATGAGAGAAGTGAGTTCTATTTTCTGATTTGGAATAAAGTTTGTGTTCTAAGTTTTTGGTCGATCTTAGAAAGATCATTTTGTTGGATTGTCTTTGGTTCAGTTTGTTTCTAAGGACATCAGCAAGAGTTGAGCTGATCAGGAAAGATGTAGGCAGCACAGGATTGTCCGTAGAGTTTTGTGGATAAGAAACGAAGGAATTTGGATTCCGAAATCGAAGATTCGATTTTGGATAAGTGTTTGGTCTTCAGGATTGAATTGTCAGTTTGGATAACTGGAATTCGTTGTGTTTCACGTATCTCTGAGGGAGTACGTGTAAGATCTATCTCTGGTTGTAGAACCAGCAGTTCAGGGAGTTTTGATTGTTGATTTAGACTTATTTGTAGTCTGATATCCTGTCTTGTTTTATAGATCTAGATGAGTGGAAGTTCTGTAGCTAGGTTGTTTGGATTCTGTAGAGCGAGTATCCCGATATTTATACTTGGGAAACTCGAGGAAATTCTATTCGGAATTTTGTCTGGATAGTTAGATTTGTTTGTTTGGATGAAGTGGTTGCTATGATTGCTAGTTTATGGTTGATATATGCTTGTGTTTAAAATTTAAATTTTTAATTGGATTATTAAATTACCTTTGTTTTCAATTTCGGGGACGAAATTCTTTTAAGGGGGAAGGAATGTGATATCCCGGAAATTTTTGGCAATATAAATTTAATAATCTGTGTAAAAATTTAAATTAAATTGATAAATATTTGAATTGATTTAATAATCTTCTTTTAAATAAATATTTAACTGATAATTTATCTTTTGAGAACTAATTTAATTGTTTTCTATTTACAATATATATCTATATATTTATATATATTGTAAATATTTCATCTTTGTTTTAAATTTAATAAAAAAAGTTATGTTTTCTAATTCTAATATTTTTGGTAAATTTGGAAATTTGATTTAATTTAATATTAAGCTATTAAATAATCATATGGTTTTAAAATACTTAAGATTTAAGTTTAACTTGTTTAAAATAATTTTAGCTTAAATTTAAATTAAACAAAAGGTTCGTTTGTTCTTTTTAAATATAGGTTGATACAATAAGTAATTTATTAAATAAAGGGATAATTCTTTTATAAATCATTTTGATTTAATAATGAGCTATATTAATAATGTAAATATTTACAAATGGATTTTAAATAAAATTTTTATTTCAACTTTAATTACATGTATGTGTGTTTGAATGAAAGTTATGATTTGGAAATTAAAAAAAATAAAGGTTTTCAAAATGTTTAAATTAAATAAACATTATTAATATTAATATAAGTATAAAATAAAATAATAATAAGTAATTAAATATTTGTTAGTCATAGTTAAAATACAAATGTAAATACAAATAAAAAATGAAGTGAAATACAAACTACAGAATAACCAAGCGTACAACACAAACTATAAATTTGAAACCAAAGAATAAAACAAAAACAAAGTACAAAATAAAATAACCTTCTTTCACAAGAGCATCTACCTACAAGATAAAAAATAAAATATCTTCATTCAAAGTCAAATGAAATTAGTCAAAGTATGGAAATAACACCTCACAAAAGATGTATATTATAGTTCAAACTGGAAACAACAAAACAAATATTTATAAATAAGTAGCTTCATATACAAGCTAAACTTTGACCTGCAGGTTGTACACTTACACACACATATCTTTTAGCAGCCGAACATAAATATACTTACGTTAACTAATAGAGAAACCAAGTATTAATTACTATCATCTCAGCACATTATTTTGTCAATTCAAGTGTATACAAATCTGTACATCTCAGATATAAAAGTCTGCCATATCAAAAACAAGTAAAACTTGTACATATGGTAATCTACAGCTGTTCAAAGTTTTCCTATTTATATATCATACTATTTTAGTTCGTTCTCAATCACTTAACAAACTTAGTAAACCAGAAAAGCAAGAAATAATAGCAAACATTTCCATTTATACAAACTTGAATAATGTTTGCAAATCCAACAAAGACAAGAAGATTGGAGATCATAAGCAAGACCATTCTCAGTTTTTAAAATTCAAAGCTTTTCAAAATTAAATGCTCTGCTCATTTCTGAAATACAGGTGAGTAACATCATCTTTAAAGGTTTAAATTTAAGATATGATTGCTTGGTTGATGTCTGTAATATGTATATATTTGTTTGTTATATCTCTGTATGTATGAGTGTAGCTATTTCTATAACATTTTGTTCTTTACTTCAAGTATCAGTGTGATTTAAAAATCATCATCTTTTTACCTACTTGCTGTTTGGATTTAGGACTTAAACAAAAGCTGTTTGCATTAGCATAGATGGATGTTTAAAATTTATAGGTAAGTTAAATATAAACTTGAGTGAGCCTGGAAATAATGAAACAACAGGGCAATCCTAAAACAAGTCAAAATTTAATTGTCATGATCCATGAATTTAGGGATATGAATCCAATACTTAAACCAAAACTTGATTTTTGAAAAAAAGATCACGATTTTTAGTATGGGGAATTAACTGCTTTTCTGGTTTAACCTGAAATTGAAATTGGAGGAAATTCTGAGATTCTCGTTAGTGTGGGAGGCCGTGCTTCGTTCTGGAGGAAGAAGAGTGTTAAGAGTCTATGGGAAAAATGGTGGAAGTGGTGGCAGAACGTGGTGGTGCGGCAGCGACCGTTTTGGGTTTCGAAACCTAGTTTTTTTCTGTGCATAAAGAATCGACCACCACGGCTCAGAGAGTGGATCGAGTTCGACTAGGTTTTGGGTAATGGAAGTGGTCATATTGAGGAAGACGATGCCGGAGCTTCAGACCTGAAGATGGTCGGAGCTGTGGGGACGAAATGATGACAGGTTTGGTGTGGAAACCTGTATATGTTTCCAGGTTTGAGAGGGGAGGTTTGATTTTGTTTCGAGCAAGTTGGGTAGCTTTGGTTGGTCGTGGTCGTATCTGGAAATGACCGGTTTCGTGTTGGAGTTCCAGTGGGTGACCGGAGGTGGCTGGGGCTACGGTGCACGTGCACCGTGCCATTAAAGTGTGGTGGTGTTGTTCTTTGGGTGCAAAGTTTTGAACTGGGAAATTACTCGAGTCATACGAGTTCGTGACTCGAAGCAAGGAGGGGGGGGGGAACTCGAAGTGTTTTAGTTCACGTCGAGTCAATGTTTATTCAGGCTTTTTGTAGAAGCCTGGAAGCAGTGTTTGTTTTTAAAAAAAAAAACAAATTCAAATGAAACCTGGAAATAAGTAATAGATTTAAACAAGTCTAAATTTAGTGGGGAGTTTGAATTCAAGTTTATTGTTGGATTCAAATTTGAAAGGAAATCAAAGTTTAAGTGTTTAAAGGTGGGTTTCAGGTTTTAAAAACCTGACAGGTTTCAGAATTTAAATTAATTTAAAATTTGAAACAGAATTTAAAATGTGATTTAAATTCAAAAATTTAAAGTATAGTTTCAAATGAACATTTGAACCTTAAGGTTTTAATTGGATTTGGATTTGAAAAATCAGTTTTTAATTCAAGTTTTTAAGGAAATTTAAATCAAAAAGTTTGAAATCAAAGATAGATTGATGGAATTCAAGATTACCTAGAATTCAAAT
Organism: Allium cepa; assembly: GCA_030765085.1. Lineage (NCBI taxonomy): Eukaryota > Viridiplantae > Streptophyta > Magnoliopsida > Asparagales > Amaryllidaceae > Allium > Allium cepa. Next base: position 745,409,155 of record CM060931.1, on the reverse strand, counting down.
CTGAAAATTTAAATCAGATTTAATATGGATGCTTTAAAAATAAGTTCAAATAAAATAGTTTTGAAAGGTAAAGTTGTTTCAAATAAATGTTTAACTTGATATTGGAAGAAAAACAAAAAAAAACAAAAAAAGTTTTCAATGGAAAGTAAATAAACTTGAACTTGCAAGTTAAAGTATTAATGTATTTTGGTAGTTTAAGTTTAAATAAAGTTAAGTAGTTCAATTTAAATGATTTTCTTATATAAGCTCATATGTAAATAATAAATGTTATTTACATTTATTTAAAAAGATTTTAAATTGAATTTAAATTTAGTTAATGTTTAAACAATGGTCATTTTGAATATCAAATTAAAAATGGAATTTGAATTTAAATTTGAAATGTAATGTTCTAATACACTTTAATATTTATGAAGTCATAAATAAAGAAATAAATTATCTTAAGAAAAATTAAGATATTTAAATGATTAAATGAATAAGTTAATTAAGAAATGACTTATGTATTTAATTTATAATTTATAACTAGAAATTAATTAAGAAGTAAATTAAGGAATGTTATTAGTTAATGAAGATAATTAACTAAGAATTATTGATTAATTAACATATGTTATTAATTTTACTAATTAGTTAGATTAATTAGTTAAGATAATCATTTGTAAATTGTTAAGTAATTACTTAATGGAAGTCAAGAGATTAATTACTTATCATAATTAATTTTGATAAAATGATTAATTTAATTTAATTAATTTAGTTTAATTAATTTAAGAAAATCATTTGATATATTGATAAGTGTGATTACTTAGTGTATTCAATGGAGCATAATTACTTGGAGAAGTAATCAAATGATAATTACTGGATGTAATTAATACAAAGGATTTGTAAATGGAGTAATTTGGATAATTACTTTTGTAATTAATCATGGAATTAACAAATAGAGATAATTAATTATGGAATAATTAATTCATTAATATGTAATTAAGGGTAGTTAATTACTGGTTGATATTAATCAAGGATGATTAATAATTGTGTTTAATTAAAAATTAATTGCTTAAAGTAATTAATTTAAATAAGTAATTTAATTTAAATCTAAATTTAAGATCATTAATTAATATAACTAATGATGTAATTAAAAATTGTTAATTGAGGAATAATTAATAATGTGGTAATTACTTTATGAAATTAATTAAGAATAAATGTAATTATTTATATTTAATTAATAAATTAGGTAATTAAATGTTAATTACTATAAATGATTTAGGATAATTAATTTGTGAAATTAATTAAAGACTAATTACTTATTGTAATTAGAAGATGATTAATCAAAGGTGTTTAATCAAGATGAATATCTAGAGAATAATTAATTAATTTGATTTATAATTGATTAATGGTTGTATAAGCAAGATTTATAGATGAAGTAATTAATTTAATTCACTTTAAATTAATTAGAGATAGAAGTAGTTAATTTAATTCATTTTAAATTAATTATAAATGTATGATTATAAATTATTTCTTATGGATGAATAATATTGATAGTTCATTTGATAATTGTGAACTAAGATATGAGATGGATAATATCTGCGTGATATGGATATATGTTAATAGTTAATTATCTATTTGGATGATAATATTGATTATCTGTTTATGAGATGATGTGATTATCTATTGTGATATTATGAACTATCTATCTGTGTGTATATTGATAATATTGAATTGAACTGTTAAGACTAAATAGACAACTTGGCCTTAAAAGACGCTTTTTTGGATTTCGATGAGACCGGGATCGATTTTCCTTATTTGGAACATCCGAAAACCACATCGATTCCAAATTAAAGATAGGTCGTGAATCTGAAGTAAAGATGAAGATTCAGATTGCAAGGGTTTTCGTCGTTAACTCTGAGGGTGATTCCAAAATGAGTGTAACCAGATAATGTCTTCGGTTTCGTTCGAACCCGGAATGAACTTGTATGGATTGAATGCTTTCAACACATTGTCAGGTGGGCGATGAGCATTCTAGGAAATGTGTTCTCTAAAGGTAATCGCAGCCTCAAGCCTCATCAACTGGGAATGGCTAAAACAGGGGAGGTGCAGGAAGGTTAGGTGGGTCATGCCCAAGCAGGACAAGATATTCCCCTCTCTAGATGTCCCTTTTTAATTCGGCTGTGTGGGCGGTTGGATGTACACCAACTGCGGGGTTATCTTGTTCGGGACTGTTCAGTAAGGAATGGTTCTGGCCTTGTGTTGTAGGGGGTCGGGAGTGATCCTCGGTACGTTGATCTAGGCCACGTACTGTGACGGGCGGTACCCCAGTAGCCCTGCCATTGTATGGAATCCACAATCCAATAAGTGGCAACGGTTTTGATTGTATTACCCACTTTTGTGGCTAGTAGCTGGAATTTAATGAATGTAACAATTTCGGCTATTTTCTATTTACTTGAAAACCCTAGACCTATTATAATATCATAGAATTTCCTATCAAATGTTTTGGTTAGCGTAAGGTAAAAACTTACCCATGTTTATGTGTGGGGAGTCTTATGTGATACTTTTATTTCAAGGATTTTCAAAATCAAGCAACTTTAACCTGTTACTCACACCAGACCCATGTCTGACCCGGAGTTTATTTTTGTTTTTCATAAACTCTTGGGTACCCAAATTTTTACGGGTAGCCAAGGGATTCAGGTTAGCTTTGACGAATTCTGGAGGAGCAATGGAGCAGGAGGCTTCAATGTTGTATATATATATATATAGTTCCGCTGTGTTGGTATCTTTGAGTTATTTGTTTTAGTTGTGTTGTATTAACTAGACAGGTATTTATAACTGTCTAGTATGTGATGTATTAGTTGTATAACTCTGATATATGTTGTATATTATAAAAATACTTATGTGATTATGATGCAGCTCAGGCCAAAGTGATAAGTCGTCCATAATTTAAGAAGGAAGATATAGATCGTTTCCGACCTAAGGAGTCACATGGGGGAGGGATACGAGTTAATGAAGAGGGTTTGAGTCGTCTCCGAGCTAACTGGAGGCCAGAGGGAAAGCGGTGCCGAGTTAACAATCTAACTCTAATGGGTCACGACCTAAGGAAGGATCTTGAGTCGTTCACGAGTCAACGACCTAAGAAGGCGGTCTTGAGTCGTCTACGGCTTAACAGAACACAGAGGAGGAAACTACGACCCAACAAAGACGTTGAAAAGGGGGTTACGACTTAAGGAAGGGCTTAAGTCGCTCGGTTACTATGAGTCGTGTGAGGAGATATCGCAGGGAGCTTGGAAGCTTAAGTCGCGACTTGCTTAAGTCGCGTGTGTTTTGAGTCGTTCCATAGTTGAGTCGTAAGTCGTGTCCATAGCTGTATGTGATGTGTTAGGTCGGCAACGACCTAGTGTATGCTCTTAAGTCGGTATGTAGTTGAGTCGGGTGAGTCGCTGTTGTGATGTAGTTGCTGTGAGTCGTGAATGTTGTGGCATGTTAGGTCGGTAACAACCTTGCCTAAGTCGTTTGCATTGTGTTCTGTTGTAAAGGGGTTGAGTCGCTTCGTGTTAAGTCGGTGCCGACTTAAGGTGGGTCGTAAGTCGTATACGGCTTAAGGGTCAGGGTGTAAAACACTATAAATAGCGAGTGTGTTGTAACATTGTTTGGTTTTGGTTGATTTTTTGAATAAAATTTTCTTTTGTTAGCTTTGTGCTTTCAATTTAAATCGGTAGTTGAGTGTAATCTCCTATCTCCACTTTCGGTTATTCGAGTGCGCTCGAATCAACGATTGTTGAAGTCGATTCGCGGAATCAAGTGCGCTTGATCAACGCTTGAAGAATTGAAGATCTTCTCTCACGGTATCGTGCGCGATCAACGTGTTGAAGATAGATAGAATTCGGTATCCTTGAGATCAACGAATTTGGGCATTTCAGTATCTCCAATCCACTGATTGCTACTTTCATCGATCTATATCGTTTTGTTAATTATCCGCTGCGTCAGATTATTATAATTTATTCGTTCCGCTGTGAGATTCTGATGATGTTTTTCTTTCTTCTCTATCTTTTCTATTTTCTCATCCCTTTCTTTCTTTAAGAACGATACGTCTTCCTGGGCGTAGGAAGTCGGGGTCGTTACAATAAGCCATCAGAGTTTATTTATACAAATTTAATTTCTTATCCAACTATTCCTATTCGAATAAAGATTTTATTTCATTCAACTTAAATTATTAAAGCTTTTACTAAATAAACCCTCACTTTCCTTGAAGCTACGCTTCTATAAAGTTTTAGTCTTAGGTTAATTTACTTGTTTCAATTTCATACTTAAATTTATTTCCAATTTATTTGATACTCACTAGATCAACTTCCATTTATTTTGTTAAGATTAAATCCAAGGCCATATTTATTTCAGCCATACTTGAATTGGATTTTTATTTGCAAAATTCATGTTTGGATTTTTATTTCATTCCACAAAACAATCTTATTTTGGCATACTATTTAATTTCCCCATATTTTCTCTTATAAGTCTCATATTCATATTTTTCACATTTTTATCCATTGTAAGCTTGGATATATATTCATATTTCATTTTAACTTGAGATTGAACACTTAACTACGGCCAAAAATATTCTTAACCAATGTGTTGCCAATTTTCTTTATAAGTTATCGGAATATATTTATTCCAATTCAATTTCATTTCAACTTACTCTTATTTATTTAAGTAAGAATTTAATTTATTTAACATCATCTATATCTCAACTGAATTCTATTTCAATTCAATTTGTTTAACTTAACTTTCGTTAAATTGAGCATCATACTATTCTCTTTAATCTACCAGTTTATTTGGATTTAATTAAATAAGAACTTAATTTCATTTAATATCATCCATATCTCAATTCATTTCATTCCAATCTTAAATTTTAAATTCAATTATTAAGCTTAAGTTAATCTCAATCAAAATTTTATTTCTATTAAATTTCCCAATCCAATTCATTTACATTCTAAGTCTGATGTACTTTATCAATTTATTTACATCCTTATTATTATTATATTTTTAATCATTAGTTTAATTCCAAAATTAAATTAAACTTTCAACTTAATCCAAAATAAATTCTCATTTTTAACTTCACTTTTAACTTTAATTCCAAATTCAATCTCATACTTTCCTTGGTTTTGTAAACCATCGCAAATCTTTATAATCTTATTTGTCTGTAACACTATCACCCGAACACTTTAATTATATATAATAACTTGCAAATTTTTTTATATCAAAATATATTTTGGGTGAAACTATTTAATTCACCCACCTTTGAAAACAATATCATATCGAATTGTTCTATTCAAGTGTTTAGAAACCCCTTCGGTACAGTTGTGCAGGCTGCGCTGACGAAGGTTCATATACCACTCAATAAATCAATCAACATAATTTAAAACCATTTTATATTCACTAACAAATACGCGCTCATATCTATTATTACGCTCAGACTCATTCTAGAGTACTACCGACTCTAGCTCTAATGAGTAATCTCCACCAGAGCCAAGGTTCTCACTTAACCTTTCAGCTCTAATACCAACTGTGACGACCCGCACTTCTACTACCAGAAAGACGTATCATCATTAAGAAAGAAAGGGATAGAAATAGAAAAGAAAGAGAAAGAAAGAACAACAATCACGGAAACTCACAGCGGAATGGAATAAAATATAATACACCACATAACAATTACATAGTTTACATATATCAGAGTTATACAATATTATACACTTGACAATTTTATATACATCGGTCACTACATATATCACAAAATATAACATACTCTAACTAATACAGCGGAACTATATAGATATCTACATACGTCTGGGCTCTTGCTCCAAGCTCCTCCAGAACTCAACAATCCAAGAACCTATCACTTGGCTACTCGTAAAAATTTAAGTACCCAAGAGTTTATGAAAACATAAAATATAAACTCCGGGTCAGACATGGGTCTGGTATGAGTAAACGGTTTAAAGTTGTTTAACTTGAAAAAAACATTTGAAAATAAAGGTATCACATAAAACTCCCCACACATAAATACAGGTAAGTTTTTACCTTACGCTAACCAAAACATTTCATAGGAAATTCTATGATATTATAATAGTGTCTAGGGCTTTCAAGTAAATAGAAAATAGCCGAAATTATTACATTATTAAATTCCAGCTACTAGCCACAAAAGTGGGTAATACAATCAAAACCGTTGGCACTTATTGGAAAATGGGTTCCATACAATGGCAGGGCTACTAGGGTACCGCCCGTCACAGTACGGGGCCTAGATCACCGTACCGAGGAGTACGCCCGCTCCCCTGCAACATAAGGCCGGAACCATTCCTTACTGAACAGTCCCGAACAAGATAACCCCGCAGTTGGCGCGACAAACCGCTCACTAAGCCGAATAAAAAGGGACATCTAGACAGGGGAAAATCTGGTCCTGCTTGGGCATGACCCACCTAACCTTGCTGCACCTCCCCTGTTTTAGCCATTTCCGGTTGATGAGGCTTGAGGCTACGTTTACCTTTAGAGAACATATTCCTTAGAATGCTCATCGCCCGCCTGACGATGTGCTGAAAGCATTCAATCCATACACGTTCGTTCCGGGTTCGAACGAAACCGAAGGCATTATCTCGTTACACTCATTTTGGGATCACCTTCAGAGTTAACGACGACAACCCTTGCATTCTGAATCTTCATCCTCACATCAGATTCACGACCTATCGTTAATTTGGATCGATGTGGTTTTCGGATGTCCAAATATGGAAACCCGATCCCGGTCTCATCAAAATCCAAAACGTGTCTTTTAGGGCCAAGTTGTTTTAAAGTTTAAAACAATTCAATTTTCCACAATACACTCAGATTGATAATTTACAATATCACAATAGATAATCAACATTATCACCATAAACAGATAAGCAATATTATCATCACAACAGGTAATCCATATTATTATCATACTGCAATCAAGCATACATTTCACACTGCATCATTTATCTTATACTAGAAATCTCAAACCATTCAAGTTAAACAATATCATCCATCCATAAATAAGCAATCATATCAGCTATAATTAATTTAAAATGAATTAAATTAATTACTCGCATCTCTAATTAATTTAAAGTGAATTAAATTAATTACCTTACCATCATAAATCTTGCTTATATAATAATTAACCAATTATCAATCAATATAAATTCATTTCACTTAATCACACTTGATCAATTTACATTTAATTATATTCAAGTAATCATCTTTTAATTATTTTCACAAATTAATTATCTTATCCAAATATAGAAATTAACCTTCAATTACAAACATTACGTTACTTCTTAACTACACTAATTAATTACTCTTTAATCTCTTATTATTAATTATAATTATTAATGATTACTAATTACCTTTTAATTTCATTATCCTGTATCAAATTAATTACCTTAAGTAATTAATCTTCAATTAAACTATATTTACTAATCACCCTTAATTAATACTATTCAGTAATTAACCACCTTTAATTACTCTATCACATCACTTAATCACACCTCAATTAATTCCCTTTTAAATTAATCCTTTGATTAATTGCCCAAAGTAATTATATTCAAATTACTTCCATTATTAAATCATGCTCAGTCAATTACATCCAGTCATTATCATTAATTACTTTCCCAAGTAATTTACTTATCACATCATCAATAATTATTTAAATTAATTCAACTTAATTAATTAACTCAAATAATTCGTCTTAAACTTCATTAATTACAATAAGTAATTAATTTCCTTAATTTCTCAATCACTTAATCAATTTGTTCCACACTATTTATTACGTCCTAATCAATTTGTTCAACCTTAATTACTTAATTAACTATTCTTTAATCATAAATTAACATCTTAACAAAACTTAATTATCCATTTATTAATCACTAATTACTTAGTTAATTATTATTTTATTCTTAATTAGATTACTTAAGTAATTAACTATTAATTCATTCATTAATTACTATAAGTAGTTAATTACACTTTATTAATCACTTAATCATTACTTAATCCTTAATTACAATTGTAAAGTAATTATTCTTAATTACTTTTTTTTAATTTATTGATATTAATTTGTTCAACTAAATTAAACATCTAAAAGTCTTCTTTAAAATTTTGAAAATAGCATTAACTACAAACTTTAATGTTAATCCATTTCATATTTATCTTAATTACTAAAAATAATAATTAAGTGTTAAATACATTGTTAAGTATTAACCTAATAATTTAAAACTTGTATTTAATTTGTTAAACATTCTTCCAGGTTTACAGTATTTAAACTGTTAAAACCAAATACTCTTAACTTTATTCTTTTTTTTAAACTGTGGTTGAAAGAAACCCGAGTCCTCCCCTATGGAATTCCGAGTGTAACTTCGAGTCCTTCACCAAACTTCCCCGAGTCTTCCCTGTACGCTCAATTTCTTCTCTTTTTTTATTTATTTTTTAAACAAGTTAAGTTTTAAACTAAGCTATAAGCTACAGCACCAGGGGCCTAACTCACGCACTCCAACACTCGACTCGAACCCGAAGAAATCATTCCAAATGCTCGAGCACGGCTCGAGGCACACGCAAACGACAATACTGACACCTACCTTCGCCGTACACATGCACGACGGCCAGCAAGGTTCTGGCGATCCTCCAAGGTCATCAACAAGTCGCAAATCGCCCCAAAGTATGGAATCTAATCTCAAAACACCTTCAGGAACTTCGAATTGAAAAACAACAGTTCAACCCATAACAGACTCGAACCCCTCCACCATAAACAACTCGTCATCGTCACACAAGGCACCAGAGTCGCCAAGATTTTATCCACGTCTTGACGACACGACCTTCTACCCTCGACCAGAAATTCGCGGCACTCGATCGCGTAGAGGAGTTGCACTTGCTTGGTTACAGTCATGACAAAAACCTTAGACAAAAACCCTAAATCAATCTTAATCCCTTAATTCACTTAATAGAAAAATTAACTGATAATTTTTATGTGATCAACAATGTTTAAACTTGCTTCAATACAAATTTGAGCATTTATTATTGGATTATTAATCTGTAATTGGTAAAAATGTCACTTTTGATAAACCATGAACTACCCTGTAACGACCCATTAAATTAATAATATTTAATAAATTAAATTAATATAATTTCTAATTTGTTTAAGAATAAATGTAGAAATTTGGTATATTAGTTGTAACCTAGTGTAACAATAAAATTTTATGACAATAGATTTGGATAATGTAATTTGTCACTTTTTGTTAAAAGTAAATTTTAAGAAATCAATAAATGTTGAATTGAGAATATTAATAAAAAATATTAACTAAAATGAGATTCATTAATATAAAATCAGTAGTGAAGATGTCACCTTTGGTTGTAATAAAGGTGAATACCATTAGTGGATGTCAACACTTAATAAAATTTATTTAGAATAAAAAGAATTTAAATGCATGTTTGAATAGAGTATTAAATTGATAGATTAAGCGTAAGTAATTAGAAGTTAACCCTATAAGATATGGAACTGAATGTATGAATATAATTTTGTAGAAATAGTTAATTAACAACTTATTTGTGCATACCCAATTTAATATAAATAACAAAAGGGCTAGCACTTGATGTGCCTAAGTATTAATATATTGGAACTATAATAAAATAGAGAGTTTGGTAGTAAATAGAAATAAAAAGACCGTTATTAACTAGTAAATTAATAAATGGATTCTAACAATAGGTAGTAATTAATGCGTGTATACTGGGCATTTGCGGATTACCAATTTTTCTACCTATTCATATAATTTATTTATGTAAATCTAAACCTATGGCAACATTTTGTTAATAAATGTTGGAAGTGAATTTGAATATATCAAAGGATAACAAGTGTTTAGGTTAACCATTTATTTTATTTAGTTAAGAAGGGAAATAGATTGAAATAAAGCTAATTTAATTTTTTTTTGGTTGTTAATGGGTATAGTTAAATAAGGAGAATTTATAGGAAATAAAACGCGCACTAATGAGATGTAATATAATTCCAAAGTTATTTATACCCACAAATAGGTTAATTACTGTATAGAAAGAGTCTAAATCAATAAATGAATTTATTAAGATTACATTTATAATTTTATAACCTTTATGCTGATTTAAGTTCAATTAATTTGTTTGATTAAATAGTGCAGTAGCGTAGTTTTGTGCGGTAGTTGAAATAGCTAATTCTTTTAGGTGAAGTTAAGGCTAATTCTATGTATATATTTGACCTATTGTTGATATAGATTCTAGGAAGCAGGATCTATTAAATAAATGGAGTATTAGATTCAATAATTGCATTTATCGCATAAATAAAGAGAATATAACGGTAAAATTTGGCGTTATTGAAATTTAAAAGGAACGGGGGAATAATAATTTGAAATCATTGCAATAGATATTAATTTAAGGTTACCTTAAATAAATTAAGGTAATAAATGGAGGATAGTGTAAATATCTTTATAATACGATGATTTGTGTAGTTAGGGTAGTTTTGATTTGTCACTTAAGATGGAGGATTTTTATAAAATGTAATAAATGCAGTTTAAATTAAGGCATTGACGTTTGGGTATTTAAGAAGTGATAAACTAAAATTTATTTATTTATTTGAAAATTTGAAATCCAATTTGTGGATTTATTGCAAATAAGTGAAATTTGTGTTTAACCATTACATCGATAGGAATAAATTAAATTTAAGGTTATATTAATAAAATTTGGACTAGAGAAATGATATGAATCGGTTTTAGAAGCCTTAAATATAAAATGGGAAGTAGACGAGATTTCACGTTACAACCATTTTTAAAAATCCTGATGTATGTAGAAATATTTATGAAATATAACGTAAACCAATGTTGAATCAAAAGAATAGAGTCAACACTTATTTATTCATTTAATGTGATATAACTACGAGTATGATTTATTGCAAATTACATGGAAATCTAATATATAGGACATTACCTAAAAAGGAAGAGTAGATAAAATTTATGATAAACATATTTGTATATGAAGGTTATTGATTTAAGGAGAAATTGGGCAAGTTTTATGTATTTGGGTTAAGTGCAACCTTTAATAGATAAATTTAGTGCAATTAAAGAAATTGACATTTAATATTTCGATAACTTAAAATTTGATGGGATAAGAACATTTGGGTAATGAAGGGATGACAAATATTAGCTATGATTCTAGAAGGAATTAAATAGATAATGGGAAGATTAAAATCAGGTTCTAAGCAATAATTATTAAATAACAGAAGTTTAGGAGTAAAGTGAGATAATTGAAAATTTTAATCATTCATATAAGTCATTTGTTTATTAATATGAGTTAGCTAATAAATTTAACTTGGGCAATACCTATATATTGGAAACACATTTGTAAAGTGTAATTAATTGAATTTGGTGAATTGGGAATGAATCCAAGGTTATAGGAATTGATGTAATACTACGCAAATAAAAGGTAACTGCATAAAATCAATGTTTCGTAATAAATTGTAATTGATAATTAAGTAGGAATGGGTTTGAATTTGACAAAAAGGAAAATTTATTATTTGCTTACCCATCTATTCAATCTATTAAATTTGATCAGATCCATTTGCAATTAAACGGATTTATTTACAAGTTAGTATGTATTTAGCTGATAACTATAAACCAATTAGGGCAATTGGGTATATATATTACCAGTTAAGTTATATAAGATAATGGTTTACTTAATTAAGGGAGTTTATGTAATAATTTCATTTATTTTGTAAGTGGAAATAAAACGTTAATGATAACAAGTATTCAAAATTTACCATCTATTTAGTATATTAAGTATAATTGATAATCAACTGCAGCAAGTAATAAATAACAAATACGTAACGTTAAATGAAGTAATATTTGAAATTTAATATTTAGAAACTATGTAAATATAAGTGCAGATGAAATTGGAGATATTTACATATTGAAATATGAATCCAATGATAAATCAATCTAATTGACAATAAATAATGGAAAGTAAATTTAATTAAATTTTGGAAATTTAATATATATATATACAGTTATAAACCCTAGCTCCATCCTATTGTCATTTGTTGTATATTCATTTCTTCATCTCCTTCTCCTCCTCAAATGGTTGCAAAACCTAGATCTACTTCAATCCAAATTTCAATAAAAATGCAAACACTACAGAAAAATTCCACAAAAAAAAAATATGTTAATGTTCTCGAGGCACGTAATCTACTGGTGCAATTCGTTTTCTGTTTTGAACATTCGTTTGACCAGAATTAATTCAAACAGTCCGTGACCATTCATCATCGTCGTCGCAAACTTCGTCGGATCGTCAAACCCTTTCTGGGTTTTGTAGAGTGGACGATGGGGATCGCATCTATATGGTTTTTGTATCGATTCAACGGTTAGATCGTCGTAGATCTTCGATTAGGGTTTCTGGAAGGGGGCTGCGTGTGTTTCTGGGAGTAGAAGGAGTGACGTGGCACATATATTTGTAAGTGATGAATGTGTGTCGTTTTATTTATTTTCAATTTTGAATTCAATCATCATTTTTCGCCATAACTTTCTCATACGAAGTCGGATTCACACGAAATTTCTTTTGTTAGGATCGTAATTTAATTCCGGATTTGATGACGCTGGTTTGGACGAATTCCGAGAAGGGCGAATTTTGGGTTTAAATCGAATTTAAATTCGATTTAAATTCAAAAGGTGAGTGTTTTAACCCACTCTCAACTACTAGATGCTTTTATGTTTGTTTAAATTAATTTTAGAAATGAATAGAAATTTATTTATGAGTATTTGGCATGTTTATTTTATTCATATCTGTTGAATTGCATTTATTTAATTTAATTGTTAATTTAATTAATTTATTGCGTATAAATTTACAGTTAAAATTTATTTGTTTGTATATGAACTGCTAGTTAACAGTTATATAATTTATTACTGAATATAGACTGTAGATTAATAGCTGTTAAATTTAATTTGAATAAAATTGCCAGTATTACCTGTTATGTAGTACCAAAAATAATATTGTTATTGATTGATATTGATTGATGATTGCGATTTGGATGATGGATGATGTTGATGAATGGATGTTTATTGTATATCATTAAATTGCAAATTATCATGCATATTTCATCTCATTCGGGATTGTGGTTTGAAATGATATATAACCGCAAAATTTTATATCTTTTAAATTGCGGATTGAAATGATAAATATCCGCATCACTTGACCATAAGATAGAAAATTATATACAGGCACCGCGGTATATATATAACTATTTAAATGTGATTTCTATGGTTTGGATGGAATACGGTTTATAATAATCATAAATTTTATATTGTATAAATATTTTTCTTCCATATATATATACATATGAAGTTGAAAATTTTGAAATTAAAAGGTGTATAAAAATCTTTATTAAAAATGGAAGAAAATTAAGAAAATGGAGTTTAATAATTTATATCATATGTTTAAATGTTAAGTTTGGAAATTTTAAGATATGATATTTATAATTGGATTTTTCCCAAAATAAATTGAAATGAATATTCTAGTAAAATTTGAATTGGCAAAATATATATATTTTATTACTAGAAATTGAAGTCTTATTATTTATGGATTTTATGTGAATATTCAAGACTAATTAATAGAACAATTGATCTGTTGAAAGAATAAAATCCAATTTTAGTTTGAAATATTGTTACTCAAAATGGATATACGTATATATAAATAAATTGAAGTGGTTTTGGAACTTGAGAGAGATAATATAAATTTTGGTTTAGACTTTAATAAAGAAATGTATTTGTAAAGCCATGAGAACTATTTTCTTTACAAAGTAACATTTAAGTTAAACCATTTAATTCATATACCGTTGAATGTCCAAACCATTCAAGTTTTAGAAGTTATGGTTTTAAATTATGATTTTCAAAATATTATGCTTTGAAAATATTTGATTTTCAGACGTTATGAAGTTAAAGCATTTTGATTTTGGAAAAGAATTATATTTAGGATAAGTGATAAAATATGGTTTTGGGTTTTGAAATGATACCGTATTCATGGTTATGAAATGGAATGTTTATTCTGATTTTTAAAGTATAACCTATTTTTAAATGACCGCGGTGTTATAATAACGATGGGTTGGCAAAGAGACCGGGATCGAATATCTGACATACTCTCTGTCGATACCGAAAACCACTTTGACTAACCGTGTACGCGGTGGAGATTCCAGAATGAAGTAGGTGGTGGCGACGTTTCCTGTAAGGTAAATACGTGGACCCGACTCCCGTGAGTTGGCATAAGGTGGCTAAAACAGGAGTTATTCCTAGGCCAATGAGGTCATACCTCTGATCGGAAACTCCTCTTCGATATTATACTATGACTTTGGATTGATTCAGTGGCCACTTTTATTTTGATTTTGGGGAGTTTGTTCGAGGTGGGCGGTAACTGCGGCTACGCGTTTCCATCAGCCTGGATACGCAATTGGTATATCTACCCTGGCATTGCCTTGTTGTGCCGTGTCACCTACCATACCGAGCCTTTACTACGAGTTATGTTTTGTACCATACCTATGGAGTGCCCTCTGACGACGCCCAATACGGGGGAGATTACGGTACTGTATAGACTATGGGAATATATAAATGTGTTAAGGTGGAAAATGTAAAGCCTTAACGCTATTTAAAAGTAAGTTTATTTTATAAATAGACACTATTGTAATAGCGCAATATACTACATAGTAAATAGTTTAACGGATCCTTAGGAGATGTAAATCCCGAACATCTTTTGAGTTACTGTACTCATATTTATTTCTGTTAATTTAACTCACATAAGATCTTTTAGTCTGACTCGAGTGTTTTTGTCTTTTCAAATTCGCTCGGGTCAGTCCGAGCGTTTCAGGATCGAAGACTTTAGCTTTGAAGGACGAAGATGAAGGAGTCGTATTATTATTATCTATAGTATTGCACCACACTCATACTGTTCCGCTGCATTGATTGTATTGGTAGGTGTAACTCTGATATTTATTGTATAAAGCAAATCAAGTGTTTGTAAACTGTTTTGAAACTGTATATTTATTATTATATTTTATCCTTCCGCTGTGAGATTCTGTTTTGTTTTTATTTCTTCTCTGTTTTTCTTATTTACCCCATAACAATCCGCCCTTGCGTATGCTTTGAATTGGCACGTGTGTCGGTTTAAAGTGTGCGAAAAGGCAGGATGTTACATACCCTTTCAATTCTACACTAAAAATTCTTATTTCTACTTTAAAAATCCTATTTTGCATTGAAGATCCAGGTTATCAATCTGAATTCATAATTTGTAACAGATGAATTTATCAACATAATCTTTGTTACTTGTAAAAGTTTTGTTTACTGAGCATAGCTTCTTAATATGTTTCAAAACAATTGTTGAATCCTGATTGAAGTCTGAACATATTGTTCTGTTGGAAAATTTAAAACTTTTCCATGATCAAATGAAAATAATTCAAGATTAAATAGTTTTCAATCTTGTAATCACTTAGCAGAAATAAACAACATACCCACTTTCCAAAAACAACCTGTATATATAAACACAGATTTATACCAAGATAAAGACATACATTACCATGAAATCCACAAATCATCTTACTGTTTTAATTAAACTAAAGCTTGAATATTTATGTTTACTCACCAGAAAACAAATACTGTTGAACAGAGCATATATGATGTTCTGGAAAACCTGAAGATTTGAAACTGCAGGGTCCCATCTATTCTTGTTTGAGTTATATACATGGAGTTTGAATTCAATTTGATTTCTCTTTTTTTTATGAATTACAGAATGAACTGGAAAATAAAAGATGGTTTCACATATATATAAAAGATAAGAAGTTATGTATGAATGGAAAAAATAGTTTTAACCTGGTTAGCTGTTATCTGTACTATTCATTTTGTTTTATCAGGCAAGCTTTTTTTTTTTTTTTTCTTATGGGCTGATATGATAAAACATTAAATGCTAATGTACTTATTGTTTACACTTAATCTTATTAGTACATATATTTTCATCACTTGCCTACATAATCATTTACAGTTTACATGAATACATACTTACTTGCTGACAGCTTATGCTATACACACACACACACACACACACACACACACTACTCTCTGTTTAAGTATGTTGATCAGATCTTATCACTGCAAAATAAAGATTTGTGCATATTTTAAACAGACAAAAATATGTGCTCGAGCAGATGAGCAATAAACGTTGTGTTGCTTAATTTGTTTACATAATTATGTTTAACTGAGAATATAGATTTGGTATGAAAAATACATTTGCAGGTAAGCTTGCAACTGAAAATATTTGTATCAAAACAATTTGTGTCAGGTATTATACCCTATACCCTGACTAATTGCAGGTGAGTATATGATGTCAATTTGGATATAAATACTTGTCTGGTTCAACTTTTATACCTTATACTTATTTATTTTGCAGTCAACATTTGGTTATGTATATATGCAGTTAGTTACTTTTTAGATATTTGTCTTTTTATTAGTTTTCAAATTGAATATTTCACATGTGTCAGGTTTATCTTTATACTTTGGTTTGCTTTGAAAACATTTGTTTCATTATTTCTAACTTGAATGATTTACATATATATGGTTGTTGTTGATTCGTGTATGAAAATATTTTGTTTTGTTAACTTCTAGCAAATGTTTGAGTTTGGTTTTATATTACATTTGATTTTTATTTTTTACTTTATACTTTGTGTTTTTATACCTTGTTCTTATTTTAGCTTTGTTTACAAATTTTTAATTTATGTTGTACGCAATCTTGACCAATTAATTCTTATGTTAAATTTTACATTTGTATTTTATATTTGACTATCAATGTTCAAGTCATATTCAAAATGATTTTCTTACTTATAATTGTATTCATTTCTATTTGTACTTTACTATCATTATTTAAATTAAGTTATATACACATATTTGATTTATATTTTACATTTATATTTTATATTGTTAGAATTAGATTTTAAATTTAAACATTATCATCCATATGTATATTTCCAAATGTAAACAAAGTACAGTATTTTAATTCAGTTATATAAGGTAAATATTATTAAGAAATTCTATTTAAATTTCTAGAATCAAATTTCCTTTTGAAAATACAAATTTATATAAACAAATGGCAATTATTCCAAAATCATATTCATTTGAAAATAATCAGTTCACATTTTACTTAATCAGATTAAATATTTATTAAAATAAACAGGGCCAAAATCTAGGGTCGTTACAGAAGGCTTCTTCAACACGACATTGTGAAGGAAAAAATATCTTGCTAATTTAATTAATTTCTTTCGTTAACTTATATAAAACTTTAAAATGTTTTATCGATTTCTACTAAAATTTTCGAACTCCTTGTGAGGAATGGCGCGAGGCGATTTCAGGGTTTACCCGCGTTCCGAACACAATGGTACGTGTTTCGGAAGCTAATTCGTTCGTATACACGAGTTATAGGAGGAACCGATCAATTTAACTTAAATCGATTAAAATAGTTCTAAGCGTTTCGAGCTGCCAGGGTCAAATGACAACTCCGATTGCTACGAAAATTGAAATCCGATAATAACTAACTATTACGGATCCAATGGTACTAGTTTCGTCAAATTCCGAGACTGTACCTCGAAAGGCTATTTTCAAGTTCCAATTTAAACGATATATTATTAAAATTGAACAAATTACCTTTAAATTAAATTTCAACCATTCTATTATCTTCAGTATCCTCATTATAGATTTTACAAGCCTTCAAATTATTTTAAACAGGCTTAGAATCTCAAATTCAACAATTTACCCAATTTCAATTATATAATTCAATACTTTAATTATCTAATAAATATTAATATTTGGAATTCAAGCTAAAATTAACCTTTCAAATGTTAAAAATCAATTTGTTATACCATTTTAAATCGTTAAAATTTCCGGGTCGTCACATATGGAGTCGTTATATTTAATGAAATCAGAGATTTTGGCACATGGGAAATGAAGATGGAAGCAGTTTTGAGGGAAAAAAAGAACTTTTAAGGTTTCCTTAGATATAGGGAAATTGAGGAAATTAACGCTTGATGAGATACCATGTTTTAACCAAGGAGAAATCAATAGAAGCTAGACATCGAGATGAAGACGAAACGACTTGAAATCTAGAGGGCATACTCATATGGACTATAGAAATAAGTCAAGAAAATTTGGTGCAACATGATGCTAATTCCATAACTTGGCACCGAGTTATGACTATAACTCTGTACCAATTCATAGTGCTCCAAAGTTAAAACCTCCAACGTTTTAGAAGTCATTCTCTAACTATTATATGCAAGCCCAAGTTATTTCGTAGAGTCCTTGACGACCTATCTCAAAAGTTGAAGAGTTAGATCCAGTAAGCCATAGAATAAACCAAGTTGTAAAGATGCTACCATCAATACAAGTCATTAACCTACTAAAACACAAGGGGTGCTACAAAATGAAGTAAAAAAGAACGATTCAAGAGGAAACACTTAGTTTCCCCCAAAGGAGATAGCATGGTACCGATTTATAAGCATAACTCGGTATCGAGTTGTAAGCATAACTCGGTATAGAGTTGTAAGCATAACTCATGGCTCTTCCAACTTTTCCACATTGTCTTAGGCCGATGTCTGGACCTCTCTGGTAGTGGGCTTCTGGTCCAATATAACCGCCTTCCCTATAAATACAAATCATAGAGCAATCAAGAAATAAGATGGTTTCTACATTCACTATGCCTAATGTAATGCCCCACCCTGAGACCCACACTAATAAAGGATATTGCAGAGTAAAATTGTCTGCTAATGTAGTGAATCGGATTGGTTAGGAGCGACCATCCATGAATTTCGTTTTCAACGAGTATTAATATGTCGATTTGGGTGTTAGATTTTTTTCAAGTGGAATTGACATATCCAATCCAGACTCAAAATAAAACCACGGTGGCTATAATAATAATAATAATTCAGAACAATATATGATATTCATAGAACACAGAATTACAGACTAGATAACAGAGTATACATGTGATACAGTTGAAGTGGATAAGAGCATATAGATAATGGACTATAAAATAGTGATCATAGAGATCCACTCAATATACATGCTCGACAATTGAAAATAATAAGATTGTACCAAAATGAGTCTCTTTCTCTAACACAAAAATAGATACAATAAGCAAATACACAAGATGATATAAAAGATGACTAGCTAACTCCTGAAAGCACAACTCTAGAAGTCATCACCTAGAAGCGTCTGAAATGTCCCAGTCTGACTAGAGTATTATAAAATAATAAATGGGTCAGTCTAGTCTTAATTCAAATAAAAGTGAGATATGTGATAATGACAAAATAGATCTCAATAAATAACATTTAAACATATAATGTTCAATCTAAAAGGAATATCATCATACTCCAAATTTTATTCACCAAAATGCGAAATATTAACCTCTATTATTAAAAGTAAATCTCAAGATGATTTTGATGAAAACACAAATCACAAAAATCCAAAAATCAACAAATTGAAATGTAACGACCCATAAAATTCTATTAGTTTTAAATAGTTCTATCTAACGCATTTAAGTGAAATTTGGTGAAATTTAAATAAATTAAATGACAAATAAAAAGTTAATATTTGGAATGCGTCTGAATAAACATAGCAAACTGTAATTTTTCGTCCAAAAATATGAAAGCGTATTTCGCGCGTAAATTTACTTCAATTAAATCAGTTAAAAAGGTGACGAAAATAAAACGTTTCAAAACCAAAATCTTTTTACATAGAAAAATTCTAAACCATCTTCTGAGCAAGTTGTCAGTTTGTCGTTTTTCCAAATTCGGACTTCTTTAGCTCCGTCGTCCTTATTTTCTGCAAAATAGCAGCATTTAGGTACCGATCATTGACTTTTGATCGGATAATCATACCACCGATATCTGTATACCGTTTTGATCGTCTCGTCGTGCTGATCTCAACAGTATATTTATTTCTGTATTTTGGAATCCGGTGTACAACGGAAGCGATTAATTTGTTCGTTGTAACGGTACCCTTAATTGGTGACCGTAAATTTTTCCTTCGGTTTCAAATGTGATACGTGCTGCACACGTAAACATTCATTGCTTTAATTATCTACCCATCAATCTAGGGCCCTACCGTCGCTTTTGAAATAAAAAAAAACGTTGAAATTTATTTTAGCTTAAATCACGTTGGATAAATAATGGGCAACCTTACGTTTCTTTTGATTTGAAAATTTTAGTCGCCCCTTCATCGCACTGTTTCCTTTCTTTAACCATTCGTTTGCACTTCTGTTTTATACGTAACCATTTCTTTGATTTAATCACCTGAATTCACGCAATAACGTGCACTCTATTTATCCTTCTTCATCTCTCTTATTTTATTTTATTTCTCTCTGCTCCCAGAACACGGTTTGCCCTCCTTTCCACCTTCATCCGCTGCCACCTTCTTTTCTTCACACCTCCGCACCTTGCTACATACCCAGCTCTTCTCCACGTCTGTAGCCATGCCGTCCACCAAGACTACCTACTCCTTCTCACGCCAGCCTCCCCACAACTCGAGGCAGCCACCATCCCCTCACGGCCACAGCCCCTACCGATCAGAGTAGCATCAACCACCGCTTCACTTCTCTCTCGGGCCTTCCGATGCCAAGCATTCACTGCTAGCAGCCTCCGCCTCCTCCCTAAAACCGAGCGCAACTCCACCCATATTTCCAAGTGCCGCCTCCTTCTCCTTCCACCCTTGCTTGGCCCTCATCCCAGATCTATGCCGACCTACCGTGTCCTTTGGCACCTCGCCACAGCCTAGCACTTGCAGCCGCCAATCTTAAATCCTATGCGAGTTATAAAGTGGGAAGCTGTACGTTACGTCAATTTATAGAGGTATAGCTCATAAATATATTAGTTTATAATTCTTATAACCATAGTATTTATATTAGCGTACATATAGTTGCAGTCTTTGAAATTTTATGATTTATATATTGTACGATGAAAATATTGTTTACATAGGAATACTGTATGATCGAATATATGGATGATTAGTAAAAAGCTTGCGGTAGGTACATCAGTTTTAAAATGACAGTCATGCTAGCATGTTATTTTATATATGAGTTTAGCTATGATGGTTATATATTTAGTTATATCTGGTTCAAGATCATTCGAGTTAATGTATGGGTGGGATTCTGTTGATAAAAAAAAATAAAAGTTTGCATAAATCTGTATAGATATGTCAGAATATAATATTATGGAGGTGTTTATAGGTTTATATATATATAGGTATATGAAATTTGATAGCGGGTCTGCATATATTGGTTTAAATAACATGAGTAGACATGTTTTGTTTCTTTTTCTAGCAGTCTATATAAATGTGAATGCATGTACAGAAATCTCCCTATGTATATCTGGTGGGTATGTGTTTTCAGCGTTGCTTGTGTATATCTGGTCTGTCTGTTATGTTTGTAAATTGTAGTTGTTGTTTTCCCGTATGTTTAGCAGTAAATACATATAGTAATTAGGTTGTGCATGTTGTATATAGACTAGTGGTTACTAGGCTCCTGCTGTTCGAACATATATAATGATGTATAAGCACATTTTGGCAGATTTATAGCTCATATGTCTGATTCTCATATATGTTTTCATATGAACACTTTATTACATAGGTAGGAGTAGATAAAACATGGAAATAAAAATGCGGTATATAAACACTTGGTTAATGAAGTTTATAAATATATTTTTAAAAGTTTATAATGTACTGGAAGACTGACATAAAGTAATATACATAGTGTTTTGTATGAATGATATAGGTTGTGCGTGTGTCGTTTGAATACTTATGTCACGTTAGTTATACTTATGCTAGTTTACATAAGTCTTGTATATGTTGTAACATATCCGTGTAAATCTAACGTATGTACATAGAGTCATATATTAAAGCTTGTAAAGATTGATTTATAATGTAGGATAATATATGTCTGGTTCGGTCTACGAGCAGTTTCTGATCTACTTTCATCGATCTCTATTTATCAGCCCTACCCGTCCAACTCGGCTCCATCTAACTTCGTTTTGAAATTTATGCTTGGAATTCGTAACTCAACTTCGTTGTCCATCTCTCTGACCTCGAAAGGTGAGCAATCACTCACGATTAACGTTCTTTTATTTATTAAATTTGATTCAATTGAAACGTCAATTGAAATATGTTGCTGTTAGTTGTTTTTTTCTGTTATAACTGCTATTATCTGTATCTGTTCACCTATGACACCTGACACCATTATCGGTTAATTATTATGGGATAATAATACAGATTGGTTGATAATTGACTGATTGATTGATTGTCGTTTAAATTGGATGTTAATTACTATTGTTGAGTGATAACTAGTTTACGAGTTAAATTTGGGGTAGTATAGTTTACAAAGTAAAACGGATTATATATGATGGACCTTGATTTATTAAAACCTGACCCCGCCATATGTAAATTTGATTTGTTAAATTAGACCCATTAATTGTCATAGAAATTGATAAATTATACTTGAAATCTTTGAACGTAGTTTGGATTAATTGTTGTAGTATTATACTGAAAATGAAATGGAACGACAAGTGGAAAAACTGAATGTAATAACCTTTAAATTTACATGAAATGATAGTGTAGATTTTAGAAATGATTATAAAAAATAACAATGCGAATTAATACGATTATTTCGGGGTTATTTGATTTATCTACTGAATTGTTATTGATTGTTGTTATTGCTTGCTTATTTACTTTGACACCATCCCTGTCATCACACTGCAAGTTCCCTTGTTATGTTTGTTTTGAATTGAAATGGGTTGAAATGATAGACCCAAAGCGGTTTCCATTAATTAATTTGGGACTACGGGTGAAATGCTATCCACCCGTATACCTATAGTGTACGGATTGAAATGATAATATCCGTAACACTTGACCATATGATAAGAAACATATGGTCTTATTTAGTGTAAAATTCTGAATTACATATACAAAGGGTAAGGATAAATAAAGAGCTAATTATATCTAGTTTAATCAAGATTTGACTTAATACATAAATTATGATAAATATTTATGTAAACTTTGTTTCGGATAAATCTTGCAATAATGTTGAACGATTAAGATTTGGGAGATAAATTTGGGTTATTTCAAAAAAATGGTATTTGGATAAGGATTTATTTAATTAAATCAATTTGAAATTTATCGAATGAGATATTTCACGTTTAATAAAAATTTAAAAATATTGAGGAAAATGTAAATATAAGGTCACTAAAATGGTATTGAATCAAATAAGGGAGTATTCAAGACTAAATAGTAATGATGTAAAATCGAGAATATACATGAAACTGTTAAATTTTAATTTGTTATATTTGAGCTATGAACTATATTGTAATTAAAATGGTCTAGAGATTTGGATATGTATTTGGGACCAAGATAGTTAAATTTGTTATTTAGATAACGAATTGAATTGGATATAAATTTAGGTTGAACTAAATTTGGAAATAATTATTTAGAAACTAGATTTGGAAAATTTAGTTGTAATATTTAATATTTAAAGATTGGGAACATATTGGAAAAAGGGGAAATTGGGGTATCAAATCCAAATTTGAGAATTTTGAAATTTAAGTGGTTATTTTAGGAAGATTAAATTGATAAAATGAGATGGGATTTAATCTAAATGGGAAGGTTGAGTTGATGTGAAACGATTGGTTAAGTTAAAGAAATTGGAAGTGCCTTACCGTATACAGCATTCAATATATATGAATACTATTGGGGAAATAAAATTATTTGCAGTGAAATTGGTATCTGGGTTTGAAGTATAAATTAAGTGAATGACCACGGTGTAATAGTATATATTCTACCTGGTAGATAGTTCTATGGACCCTTAAAGGATGGACATCCCAAACATCCTTTAAGTTATATTGTATTTCAGTTAATATTTCATTTGAGTTAAATTTATTGATATAAGAATGTTAATCCTGACTCGAGTGTTTCGTGTTTTGCTTTACGCTCGGGTCAGACCGAGTAATCCAGCATTAGAGACTCACCTTTGGAGATGTGAGCTTCATTTGGAGATCCAACTATCGTTTCAGCTTTCAGTTTCTAGTTGACTGGTTCAGAGCAGTCAATCGGCTCGTACTGAAGACTCTTCTGCATTCCAGAGATTCTGATGTATTTTATTTAAACTCTGATGTATATAGTAGCTTCATGAACTTCTATTTTTCTATTCCGCTGCATTATATTACTCTGTGTCTGTGATCTGTGATTAATTTATTTATTGTATATGTTACGTTTGCCAAATTTTAAATTAACAATTCGGTGTTTTGAATTATTCAAGTCGGACATGTATGGTTTTATTGTCGATTTGGATGGTCCAAAATAGCGGGTCGTTACAGTTGGTATCAGAGCTTTGGCTCTAGGCAAAAACTTAACATATATGGTAAATTTATTTACAGAATCACTTTCGCGCGAGTTGAATCTCTTCCTTTTGACTCGATCTTCTTTGAATTTTGGAATGCCCCTCGATTCCGAAATTCATTCTTGTCTCCCTCTATTTATGTTCTTTTGATTCTGGAGTATCCAATGACTCCACTGAATGTTCTGTAAAACGGATGAAAACTCCGTACAACTGGCATTTATTCACCGAAGATTTCTGTACCCTCGGTTTGCGATGCTGATATATCTTGATATGCCAAATTCTATATTGGCGATCGAATATCGATTTGTTTTAGAATCCCGCATCGATCATATTCCTGAAGTCACGGTTGACCCGGTTAAGGTCGCCCGCGATTTATAGAGAGATATCCATCTTCTATTTTGTATTTTGATTTTCTCATCTGGGTTTGAGCCTACCTTCGAATCAGGGTTCTATTGTGTACAGTTCCTCTAATTCTAATCTCTATCTTTGTTATGGGATCCATTCTCAAAATTATCCTTGAAAATCGGGTATGTTTTCATTTTTGAAATTGTTTTATATATCAAAATTATTATTCTGATAACTATGATTTTAATCTATATATATAAAAAAAATTGTTTTGATAAGGATTATATACATACATATAAAAAGAAATGTTATTCTATATATAAAAGTTTTCAAAGGATTTGCAAATTATAAGAAATTAATTTATATAAAAAAATGATTTATAACTGAAAGGTTAAATTTGAAATTCGAGAATTGAATTCCGGTATTTTGACATTGGTTTTAAGATTTTGAAAAATATATATAAATAATACGATTCAAAAGTATTTTTCCCGAATAAGAAATGTTTCCAATGAGTTCAAATGAATTCCAATAATTTTGAAGGAATTCAAAGAAGCTTTCACGAAAATAGAAGTCCAGAACTCACTTATGTCGCTGGAGAATAATTTCGGTGATGAGTGCACGCATCATCGACGTTTATTTTCGAGTTTCAGAGTGGGGGAGAGGCCACTTTAATAGCTTCGCTATGTGAGTGATTTTGTAAAACCATATTGATTTCAAATTCCGAAGTAATTTGATATTTTCGGAAGATATATGTATATATTTGAAATGATTTAAATATGCCGGTGTTCGATCCTCGACTTTTCAATTTGACTTAGAATAACCCTACTCTTAAAAATTTATTTCCAACTCTTGGATTTGAAATTGATTTTCACCGACTATTTTGAAGGTTCGAGCACTCCCAAATTAAGGTTTAAAGGTTAATGACTAAGAAATTTTGAAACGTATAAAATATTTGATAAAGCATATAAGTTGTGTTTTGTATGCTTAAATTTGAAACCTTTTGTTAAGAAAATAAATATGACTATTATACTAATATGGAATTTAGTTTGGAATATTGGAAAAATGATTAGTTTTAAATAATGGGTTTCAAAAAGGTAGATTGGATATTTCGAATAAAAATAGATAGTTTAAAGGTTTAAAAGGGATAAGTATAAACTTGGAAACCATTTTGAGGATAATGGATTGTGGGAAAATATTGGGTTTTGAAATTAATTGAAAATTTAAAACCAGTACTCATATGATGATTTTGGAAATGAATTTGTTTGACTTAAAATTATTTTAATCTGGAAACTGAGATAATTTTCTAAACCGATTATTTTGGGGAACTTTGAAATTAGGATATCTAATTTGGAAGAAATTTGGTGAATTCATATATGACTTTGGAACTAAATTTGATATTGAATGATTTGAAATTGAGAACCCTGTATAATTAAGCACTTGATTTGGGAAGTGGTCGAACTTATATAAAATGGATTGTATAAGTATGAAGTTGATTTGAAATCTATTGATTTGAAAAGTACTCAATTCGGAAAGAGAATTTTATATAATCAAGTCCATATAAGTATGTTTTGATATACTATTGATTTGGAAAGTATTCGATTTAGAAAGGAATCCTATATATATATGGACTTTATATAAGTATGATATTTGAAAGGGATTTAAAAAGGTACTATATGATATATATTTTCCAAGTAAAGATATGGAAAGTACCTTCTGCTTGATATCCGCTTTGTGGCCACATCGTGGATGCATTCTATCGATATTATTCTCTCTGATTTTTGGTTTTCCGGATGTAATACTCGAGTGTTCCCACCGTGGCGTAACCCACGGTTTCTTTTTCTCTCGTGAATGCACAGCGAAATTGCCTGGCTGAGTCTTGCCTAGGGGTACGGATTGTTTCCTGGGGGAACCAGGCGTAACCATTGTGTATCCTGCAATCTGTGTAGGTCGCGAATAGTAGCGCAAGTGCCTGGCTGAGTCTTGCCTGGGGGTACAGATTGTTTCCTGGGGGAACCAGGCGTAACCATTGTGTATCCTGCACCCTACTAGTCATCATGGCGTAACTCGCAGGGCTGTGAAAGCTTACGGATATGGATTGTTTCCTGGGGGAACCAGGCGTAACCATTGTGTATCTGCGAACCATGATCGGACAAAGGTTTGGTTTGTTTGTTTTGTTGGATCGTACTTTCCATATCTGTTTTTAAAAGACTTTCAAGTATTTTCACTGGATGTTGAAATGGGTCTACTAAGTACTTGAAGAATTCTAGCTTTGCGCCTGATCAACGCATGGCCAGAGTCTGCAAGAACGATGATAAACTTGTTGAAACATCGAGTTATAAAAGTATTTTCGAAAAAAAAAAAAATTTACTTTGATATAGTAGTATCTTATTATAAAAGTATTATAAAGGTATTTATTATAAAATATTTTTCCCAACAAAGAAATTTGTATTAATCTTTGAAATTAAATTCCTTTGGTGAATTAACAATTCGTGCCCGATTCTTTCTTTTGAATCTACCTTATCTGCTCAGCTTATTTATTCACCTTGATTCTGTTTTCAAAATCTACCTTCCTTCCTTGTTGGATTTATCTATAAATATTGTTTATTTCCATACTACATGGTTCAAGAGAAAATATAAGTGTTATAAATATTTTAGAAGTATTAATTTAATAAAAACATCTTTAAAGTAAATAATTATTGATTTATTAATAATGTTGAAAGGTATTTTGAGATAAATTTATGAATTAAAGATTAAATGTTTCCAAAATGGCCTTTGTAAATATAAATAGTAATGTAAATAATTGTTTCAAAAGAAGTTTGAAAAGTATTACACATTAAAGAAAAATTAAATTGCAAATGAAGTTTCAAAATGAATGTTTCGAGGAAAATTTATATAGTTTTAAATAAGTTATCTACACTTGACTTTCGATTTACTTTATTCCTGGTTGTTCTATTCTCCTACCTCTTTCCTTTTCGGGGACGAAAAGTCTTGAGTGGGGGAGAGTGTAACGACCCATAAAATTCTATTAGTTTTAAATAGTTCTATCTAACGCATTTAAGTGAAATTTGGTGAAATTTAAATAAATTAAATGACAAATAAAAAGTTAATATTTGGAATGCGTCTGAATAAACATAGCAAACTGTAATTTTTCGTCCAAAAATATGAAAGCGTATTTCGCGCGTAAATTTACTTCAATTAAATCAGTTAAAAAGGTGACGAAAATAAAACGTTTCAAAACCAAAATCTTTTTACATAGAAAAATTCTAAACCATCTTCTGAGCAAGTTGTCAGTTTGTCGTTTTTCCAAATTCGGACTTCTTTAGCTCCGTCGTCCTTATTTTCTGCAAAATAGCAGCATTTAGGTACCGATCATTGACTTTTGATCGGATAATCATACCACCGATATCTGTATACCGTTTTGATCGTCTCGTCGTGCTGATCTCAACAGTATATTTATTTCTGTATTTTGGAATCCGGTGTACAACGGAAGCGATTAATTTGTTCGTTGTAACGGTACCCTTAATTGGTGACCGTAAATTTTTCCTTCGGTTTCAAATGTGATACGTGCTGCACACGTAAACATTCATTGCTTTAATTATCTACCCATCAATCTAGGGCCCTACCGTCGCTTTTGAAATAAAAAAAAACGTTGAAATTTATTTTAGCTTAAATCACGTTGGATAAATAATGGGCAACCTTACGTTTCTTTTGATTTGAAAATTTTAGTCGCCCCTTCATCGCACTGTTTCCTTTCTTTAACCATTCGTTTGCACTTCTGTTTTATACGTAACCATTTCTTTGATTTAATCACCTGAATTCACGCAATAACGTGCACTCTATTTATCCTTCTTCATCTCTCTTATTTTATTTTATTTCTCTCTGCTCCCAGAACACGGTTTGCCCTCCTTTCCACCTTCATCCGCTGCCACCTTCTTTTCTTCACACCTCCGCACCTTGCTACATACCCAGCTCTTCTCCACGTCTGTAGCCATGCCGTCCACCAAGACTACCTACTCCTTCTCACGCCAGCCTCCCCACAACTCGAGGCAGCCACCATCCCCTCACGGCCACAGCCCCTACCGATCAGAGTAGCATCAACCACCGCTTCACTTCTCTCTCGGGC
Organism: Allium cepa; assembly: GCA_030765085.1. Taxonomy (NCBI): domain Eukaryota; kingdom Viridiplantae; phylum Streptophyta; class Magnoliopsida; order Asparagales; family Amaryllidaceae; genus Allium; species Allium cepa. The sequence continues at coordinate 745,380,243 of CM060931.1, read as the reverse complement.
CTTCCGATGCCAAGCATTCACTGCTAGCAGCCTCCGCCTCCTCCCTAAAACCGAGCGCAACTCCACCCATATTTCCAAGTGCCGCCTCCTTCTCCTTCCACCCTTGCTTGGCCCTCATCCCAGATCTATGCCGACCTACCGTGTCCTTTGGCACCTCGCCACAGCCTAGCACTTGCAGCCGCCAATCTTAAATCCTATGCGAGTTATAAAGTGGGAAGCTGTACGTTACGTCAATTTATAGAGGTATAGCTCATAAATATATTAGTTTATAATTCTTATAACCATAGTATTTATATTAGCGTACATATAGTTGCAGTCTTTGAAATTTTATGATTTATATATTGTACGATGAAAATATTGTTTACATAGGAATACTGTATGATCGAATATATGGATGATTAGTAAAAAGCTTGCGGTAGGTACATCAGTTTTAAAATGACAGTCATGCTAGCATGTTATTTTATATATGAGTTTAGCTATGATGGTTATATATTTAGTTATATCTGGTTCAAGATCATTCGAGTTAATGTATGGGTGGGATTCTGTTGATAAAAAAAAATAAAAGTTTGCATAAATCTGTATAGATATGTCAGAATATAATATTATGGAGGTGTTTATAGGTTTATATATATATAGGTATATGAAATTTGATAGCGGGTCTGCATATATTGGTTTAAATAACATGAGTAGACATGTTTTGTTTCTTTTTCTAGCAGTCTATATAAATGTGAATGCATGTACAGAAATCTCCCTATGTATATCTGGTGGGTATGTGTTTTCAGCGTTGCTTGTGTATATCTGGTCTGTCTGTTATGTTTGTAAATTGTAGTTGTTGTTTTCCCGTATGTTTAGCAGTAAATACATATAGTAATTAGGTTGTGCATGTTGTATATAGACTAGTGGTTACTAGGCTCCTGCTGTTCGAACATATATAATGATGTATAAGCACATTTTGGCAGATTTATAGCTCATATGTCTGATTCTCATATATGTTTTCATATGAACACTTTATTACATAGGTAGGAGTAGATAAAACATGGAAATAAAAATGCGGTATATAAACACTTGGTTAATGAAGTTTATAAATATATTTTTAAAAGTTTATAATGTACTGGAAGACTGACATAAAGTAATATACATAGTGTTTTGTATGAATGATATAGGTTGTGCGTGTGTCGTTTGAATACTTATGTCACGTTAGTTATACTTATGCTAGTTTACATAAGTCTTGTATATGTTGTAACATATCCGTGTAAATCTAACGTATGTACATAGAGTCATATATTAAAGCTTGTAAAGATTGATTTATAATGTAGGATAATATATGTCTGGTTCGGTCTACGAGCAGTTTCTGATCTACTTTCATCGATCTCTATTTATCAGCCCTACCCGTCCAACTCGGCTCCATCTAACTTCGTTTTGAAATTTATGCTTGGAATTCGTAACTCAACTTCGTTGTCCATCTCTCTGACCTCGAAAGGTGAGCAATCACTCACGATTAACGTTCTTTTATTTATTAAATTTGATTCAATTGAAACGTCAATTGAAATATGTTGCTGTTAGTTGTTTTTTTCTGTTATAACTGCTATTATCTGTATCTGTTCACCTATGACACCTGACACCATTATCGGTTAATTATTATGGGATAATAATACAGATTGGTTGATAATTGACTGATTGATTGATTGTCGTTTAAATTGGATGTTAATTACTATTGTTGAGTGATAACTAGTTTACGAGTTAAATTTGGGGTAGTATAGTTTACAAAGTAAAACGGATTATATATGATGGACCTTGATTTATTAAAACCTGACCCCGCCATATGTAAATTTGATTTGTTAAATTAGACCCATTAATTGTCATAGAAATTGATAAATTATACTTGAAATCTTTGAACGTAGTTTGGATTAATTGTTGTAGTATTATACTGAAAATGAAATGGAACGACAAGTGGAAAAACTGAATGTAATAACCTTTAAATTTACATGAAATGATAGTGTAGATTTTAGAAATGATTATAAAAAATAACAATGCGAATTAATACGATTATTTCGGGGTTATTTGATTTATCTACTGAATTGTTATTGATTGTTGTTATTGCTTGCTTATTTACTTTGACACCATCCCTGTCATCACACTGCAAGTTCCCTTGTTATGTTTGTTTTGAATTGAAATGGGTTGAAATGATAGACCCAAAGCGGTTTCCATTAATTAATTTGGGACTACGGGTGAAATGCTATCCACCCGTATACCTATAGTGTACGGATTGAAATGATAATATCCGTAACACTTGACCATATGATAAGAAACATATGGTCTTATTTAGTGTAAAATTCTGAATTACATATACAAAGGGTAAGGATAAATAAAGAGCTAATTATATCTAGTTTAATCAAGATTTGACTTAATACATAAATTATGATAAATATTTATGTAAACTTTGTTTCGGATAAATCTTGCAATAATGTTGAACGATTAAGATTTGGGAGATAAATTTGGGTTATTTCAAAAAAATGGTATTTGGATAAGGATTTATTTAATTAAATCAATTTGAAATTTATCGAATGAGATATTTCACGTTTAATAAAAATTTAAAAATATTGAGGAAAATGTAAATATAAGGTCACTAAAATGGTATTGAATCAAATAAGGGAGTATTCAAGACTAAATAGTAATGATGTAAAATCGAGAATATACATGAAACTGTTAAATTTTAATTTGTTATATTTGAGCTATGAACTATATTGTAATTAAAATGGTCTAGAGATTTGGATATGTATTTGGGACCAAGATAGTTAAATTTGTTATTTAGATAACGAATTGAATTGGATATAAATTTAGGTTGAACTAAATTTGGAAATAATTATTTAGAAACTAGATTTGGAAAATTTAGTTGTAATATTTAATATTTAAAGATTGGGAACATATTGGAAAAAGGGGAAATTGGGGTATCAAATCCAAATTTGAGAATTTTGAAATTTAAGTGGTTATTTTAGGAAGATTAAATTGATAAAATGAGATGGGATTTAATCTAAATGGGAAGGTTGAGTTGATGTGAAACGATTGGTTAAGTTAAAGAAATTGGAAGTGCCTTACCGTATACAGCATTCAATATATATGAATACTATTGGGGAAATAAAATTATTTGCAGTGAAATTGGTATCTGGGTTTGAAGTATAAATTAAGTGAATGACCACGGTGTAATAGTATATATTCTACCTGGTAGATAGTTCTATGGACCCTTAAAGGATGGACATCCCAAACATCCTTTAAGTTATATTGTATTTCAGTTAATATTTCATTTGAGTTAAATTTATTGATATAAGAATGTTAATCCTGACTCGAGTGTTTCGTGTTTTGCTTTACGCTCGGGTCAGACCGAGTAATCCAGCATTAGAGACTCACCTTTGGAGATGTGAGCTTCATTTGGAGATCCAACTATCGTTTCAGCTTTCAGTTTCTAGTTGACTGGTTCAGAGCAGTCAATCGGCTCGTACTGAAGACTCTTCTGCATTCCAGAGATTCTGATGTATTTTATTTAAACTCTGATGTATATAGTAGCTTCATGAACTTCTATTTTTCTATTCCGCTGCATTATATTACTCTGTGTCTGTGATCTGTGATTAATTTATTTATTGTATATGTTACGTTTGCCAAATTTTAAATTAACAATTCGGTGTTTTGAATTATTCAAGTCGGACATGTATGGTTTTATTGTCGATTTGGATGGTCCAAAATAGCGGGTCGTTACATGAAATCTACAAAATCACAAGAGGAAGGTGCCTAAATTACTTAAGATTGATAAGCATAAAAGCACCTCGAACACATGTGTTATCACCAGATGGATATTGAATCCATAATTGCACTAGATGGATATAAAATCCATGAATACACCAGATGGATATGAAATCCATAAATAGACCAGATGGATATGAAATCCAAAAAAACACCAGATTGGCATAAAGTCCCATAACTCAAGAATAAGTGTTATAGACTCACAAATAGTAATTACTCAAGTAACATTCGTATGTCCCATATCACCAATGTTTTGTAACGACCCAGGATTTTTATTAATTAAAATTTGAATATTTAATTAATTTTAAATATTAATAAGTGAAATTTATGAGCCGAATAAATTTTATTTTGAATTATTGGATTTAATTGGATAATTAAATCGATAATTTAATAGGTTAAATTATGGAAATAATTGAAAATTGGGTTAAATATGATTGAAAATGATTTGTAAAATTTTATTTTATTATATTGGAGTTAGAATGATATTTTAGAACTTTTAAAATCGAATTAAGAGTTAATTTGTGAAAATTGAATATTTTAACATTTAATTATCGACTGTAAAATAGCCAGTTTTTAAACAGTCTCAGAATTGAACGAAACCAGTTCCATTGGATCCGTAATAGTTAGTTATTAACGGATTTCAAATTTCGTGTCAATCGGAGTTATCGTTTGATCGTGGCAGCTCGAAACGCATCGAATTGTGTTTAATATTAATTTGGCGAGTTAAAATAACCATTTTTCAAAAAGTCTCGGATTTCGACGAAACTAGTTTCATCGGATCCGTAATGTGATATTATTGTATGGTTTCAAATTTCGTGTCAATTGGATTTACCGTTTGTCCGGTACAAATTAAAACGCCTAGAAAATCGTTTAAATCGGTTTAATTTAAATTGATCGTTTGTTGCCATATCTCGCACATATGATCGAATTAGCTTTCGAAACCTATTCCATTGTGTCCGGAACGTGTGGTAAACCCTAGGAATGTCAGTTTTGGCGCGTAAATCGGAGTTCGGAATTTCCGGAATGAATAGTGTCGATCGATTTTCCTATAAATAGCCCCCCCCCCTCTCTCATAAATTAGAAAAAAATAATAAAACCCTAATTTATAACCCTAGCCGCCTCCATATCAATGAATGGTCAGAAAACACCCAAATTCATCCCTCAATCTCTTTCAATCTACAAAGAATTAGAAGAAGTCATCAACTAGGAAATTGTAGAGCCTTGCAAGCTCTACACATCTATACGGAGATGATGGTGTGAGGTCGACTAGAGGAGGCGCGAGATGGCCGCGTATGGCTTCAGTTTAGCACGCATTTCCAAGCACTGGGTGGGGCCGAGTTCACCATTGCTCAGGCCGAGGGTGGAGCCTTCAAGTGGCTTCGATTTGGGGGTCTTTGATCGTCATATAGTTCGACGAGGAGGGAGGAAGATTCAACCCTAGTTGCTATAGTTATGGGTTCATATGCGTACGTTGTCTGTAGATGGAATGGGAAGAAGAAAGGGGGGTGTGCGCGCATGGCTCTGATGGCTTGGAGTTGGATCTAACGGTGGTGATAAGTTAGGTTATAAATTTTATAATAAAAGTTGTAAATTTATATAAGTATAAATCGTGTAACTTCAAATATTCGTAATTTTATCATACGAGGTCGAAAACGCGCGAAATCAGTTGCGTTGGAATTGTATCGACGAGCACTACGCGATGGAATTGGATTGGAGTCGTTTGGAGTTAGTGAGAATTTTGGGTAAAATTAAACGCGCGTTTAATTTTATTCGAAATAAATCGCTAAAACGAAATTGAAATCAAGGTGAGAACTTCTCACTTAATCGAATCGGTTTCGATTTTATTTTAAATAGTTAGATTTAAAATATTTGAATACATGTTTGAATGATGATTGTATCTATTGATTGTTAAAATAGACATTATGCGCCGTTAGTAAGCGGATGTTATTTATTAAAAAAACATATACCGCGAATATTTCATAAACAGTGAAATTGGTATTATATATAATATCAATATATATATATTGGCATATGTATATATTGCAGTTGTTTATTTCCCGTATTTTTTAGCGGATGAGACCCTATTGCGCCGTTATTAAGCGGATAATACTTAATAAAAACATATACCGCGATAATTTCGTACTGGAGCGGAATTGGTATTGTGCTAATGTTTGTGGATGCAGGAAAACAGGTTGGAGGGATCCAACTGGATTCCTCAACAGTTTTTATTTGATTTCAGATATTTTGATATTTGATGGATTATCATATTGATATATGATATCGTTGTAGTCGTGATTGACTATTTGGTGTGTAGCATCATTGGACCCAAATTTTGGGATTTTAAAATGATTTTTAAGTGATTTTTGAAAATATTCTATATTTTTGGAATTGATTCATTATAAATAAATAACGATATAATTTTTAATGTTATAAAAATTATGATTTTGAGAAATACGGTTAAAGATTGATTTTTGAAAATATGGGTTAATGATTTTATAAAGTAGTTTAAATTGGAATTTTTGAATTTATTATAAAAAGTTTAAAAATAGGATTTATAAAATTTGATTATTTTATAAATCAAAATGGTGAAATTATAAAGGAATTTAAAGACATTTTAAAGAATAATATAAATTGATTTATATTAAGAGATTTATAAATTTAAATATTGACATTATAAAACGAGCTTTTATAAGTGTTTGAATGAAGTGAAAATAGATTGCATAAGTGAATGGAATTTACAAAATTATAAATGGTGAAGTTATAAATGAAATTTATAAATAGTAAGATTTATAAATTTTGTGAAGTTATTAAAGAATATATTTGGATAAATAATTGAATCTTATAAGTTATAAGATTTATAATTATGAAGTTCAAAGGAACGATTTTTGCAAACAAATAGATTATAAGTGTTTAACTTATAATGTGAACCTTTGGTATATAATTGAGTTATAAATCGAATAGGTTAATAAAGGAAATTTGTAAAAGGAAGTTATTATAAATAAATAGAAATGGAATTTGTAAACGTTGTTTTATAAATTCACAAACGACTTATTTTGATAAGTAAAATTGTTGTAACTTATTTATGGAGCTATATTCACGTTTTAGACAGTGAATAATCCTTTAAAATAAAATGAATAAAAGGATGAAATTGTTAACGAAGTTTATTCACATTTTTGAATAGTGAATAACACGTTAAAGGAAATGTTTTGGATTTGGTGTTTTAAATAGAATTAAAACGATCTAACAATGTTTTAAAAGGTGTTGAGATTCGAAACCATGGATTTCAACATTTATTGTTGAAATAGACGTTTTCGGGAAATAAAAGGAAATGGTGGACTATAACACTGTTGTTATAGTAAATGATTTCCGAAAGGAAATGTTTTGTATAGTATTGGGATTTATATATCTATTTAATTTCGAATCCCTATACTAGTGATTTTGGGTTGTCGTAACGATGTTTTACGCAACATTCGTTTTGGCCCAAATAAATACGTTTAAGAGAATGATTTCCTTAAAGAATGAAATATATACTAAATTTCGATTTAAGTATATTGAATATTTTCCAAGTGTTGAAAATAAAAAGATTTGTAAATTACTTATTTAATAAGTATGGAAATGTTTTCCAATAATAAGTGAATATTTTGAGAATTTATCTTTTTGAAGATAAATTGAAAAAGAATATTAGAAATCGAATTGAAACGTGTATTCACAGATATTTTGGGAATTATAAATTCACTATTGAATTTATAAAAGGAAGTGGAATTTGTTTAAAATAAATATTGATTTATTTTTGAAGTATTGAAATTATATATCTTGTAAAGATATTTTGGAAAGTAAATAATTTGGAAAATTATTTGGGACTGGTGATGTTGTGCATATCCATTGATAGTTCAATAACTGACTATCAATATTTCCCTTTGAATGGGTATTTGATGTGATTTGTTTGAATTTGAATTCCACACTTATTTTTGAATAAGTGCTCACTATTCGGGTTAACCGGGAAAGGACCATGGGGTCGTATAACCCATTCCGAATATGTGATACGTCGTTGTGAATTGCATTTGAAGATCGGTGTTGAAGACCGGATATTTGCGAGAGCGCTAGGATGACCTATCGATTGTCTCTGCACTGGGTAGCTCCTGGTATAGAGATTCCCTAAGTGATGGGAAATCCGATCAGGATTGTGGATATCCGGATTGCAAGGACTTCTTTGTAAGTGCCTTCGGTTTTGTTCGATCCAGGAACAGACTTGTATGGATTGTATGTCTGACATTACAATTTGAGATATAAAGCCGATTTCTTCCAAATATATTTCTGTTGGTGGCGGAGAATTTATTCTTTTAGCTTAACACCCTTCTCTGAGACGTACGAGCTCAGAGGTTATATAGTTGAAGTTATCGGCGATATATTCCCAATTTGGTAATGTGACATGCTGAGTGTTGCTGAAATGATCATTGTGTTGATTATTTATGATAGGATCATTTTTTTTATCGTCTATCTTGGTGATCATTTCTATGATCATTTGTTGACCCAAAGCACGGCTTTTGTATAAAGTGTGTTTTGTGGACGAGACTTCGTCGAGCCTCACACCCCGGAAATGGTCAAAACAGGAAAGATGCGGCAAGGTTATGAGGGGTAGCGCCCTTTAGGATATGTGCATTTCCTTCTGGAAAAGGGTGGTATCATGTTATAGAGCCCAGATACTTACTCATGTTGAAACACTTTATTATTATGATTGTGTGAATTGATTAGAGAGCTCTCGGATAAAGGTCCCAAAGGACCGGAGGATGGCATATTCGGTCAGTTGTTACTCAGTTAGGGGTAACCCGGCCTTGTGTTGGTAGAGATCCGGTTTGGTTCTCGGGGATGTCCATCCAGAGGCATTCTCATGTGGCAATGGGAAGTTCCTTGGCCTGACCATTTGTTGGAAATCCAAAGAAACAATACGATCTTGTACGGTTTTAGTTGTAGAACCTGCTTCCTCAGGAGGTAGCTATAGTAGGCATAATATGATGGTACCTATGCTGGCTAAGATTTATATTCTACTTTCGAAATGATTTGTTCTACACAATGCACTAATAATAATATCAAATGTTTTCTTTTAATGCGTATCAAGCATCTTTGACTAACATAAGAAGAAATCTCCTCTAAGTCTGCGTTTGCATTGTGTGTGTGGTGGGAGGTCTTATGGTAGTTACATTTTTAAAAGCATTGCGAATTGATTTTAAAAATATCCTTCGATTTTGATATTTAAAGATAAATAAACTGTTTTGAGTTCTCACACCAGTCACATGACTGACTCGGAGTTTATTGTTTTCCTTCCTAAACTCCGGGTGCCCACCAATTTCCACACGGGCAGTCAAGAGTTAAGGTTTATCAGGATATTCTGGATATTCAGGAGTTGTTGGAGGCAAGCTGGATGGCATGGCGTATTACTAGTATATAGTATTTCTTTTCCGCTGTTTGTTGTTGTATGTTGTTATACACTCTGATGATATGATGTAATGAAATGTAATGTAATGTAATAACTGATATAGTTCTTTGTTTAAAGATTATTCATTTATCTATTATATGTTGTTCCGCTGCGATTGTGAGATTCTGATGTTGTTCTGTTGTTTCCTTTCTGTCCGTTCTATTTTCTGTTCTCTTTTTCTCTGTCTTCTTTCCGCTCTATTTTCTACCTTCTTCTACCTCTTTCTTCTTTTTAAAACCCTAACTATTCGGTTTTTCGGCAACGAAAAATCGATAACGTTACATGTTTGCTCGAATGTATACCACTAGTTAGTAAACTCCAATAGTGTGTATAAAAGGCTCAGTCGAACAAGTTCTAGAGTTAACCGGTAAAATAATTGCGAGCTTCCATACCACTTGTTTAATTAAACCGTTAATCGATTCATAATCCAATCGATGTCTCGCAATTTTATAAAAATATTTTTCTTTGAAATATATCTTGGAAAATATGGTTTTATAAGCTATTATATATAATAGATAAATCTATATATATATATATATGTATATATGTATGTATAAATACAATTTTAGATCATTATTCCAAATCTATTTAAAACTGTTTATCATTATAAATAATCATATTATATATTCACATGCACTTCCAAATATCCTTATATAGGAGACATATTTACACCTGAAAAGATTATGAGAAAATAGTTTGATTTGGAAACCACTCTTTTGAAAACTCAAGTTGAACTTGTGCAATACAACTTGTATGTAATAGCATGTGTTCATAAAGAATTTATATGGAATAATAATCTTATGATGGATTCACAAATTTAAGAATCAAAACCCGAAAATATCATCAAAATCATCATGAAATAGGTCATCAAAACAATGCAAATAACACCAAGGAATCAAACTGGTGAATGAACGAACGAGATCGATCAGAGGTCCAATTAGCATCTCTTGGGACTCAGCCCAGGCTGTGACTGGTGCACCAATCTGGTGGGACCAGTGGTGAGACCTAGACTAAGTTCCAAGCAGTGCCGGTGGCCCTCGTCGGTCGATTGGCGATGGTTTTTCGGGCTTTGGTTGTTTTTACTCCTAAAGCACTGAATTCTCTAGCATGCAAGATTATGAACATCTATGATTTGCTAACTTATAAGATTAAAAGTCTATGGTTTCCGCAACTAGAGAGTTGAAAAACACGAATTGAGAATATCCTAAGAATTTGAGATCAATTCAATCATAAATTCACCCAATTCAACAATTAGGAACATGCTTTCAGATTAGAAGTGTAAGGATAACTTACCAATACAAGCTTGAATTAATTGTAAAAGCCCAGACTCGCCTAGGCTAACCTTTATCTGCAATCACCCTTGGTTAATTTTCAGAAATTGCAAAATCAGATCATAAACCAAGATGAGAAACTGAGATTATAACTCTAATAGATGCGATACAGGATAAAAGAGATTATCCAGTTGTTTATATTAAATAATTAGCCAATTATTGTTTTCTCTAACTTGAAATTATATGAGGATTTTGGTTTCTAGGGTTTAGATATAAAGAGAAGATATTTTTAAATTTTGGTGTTTTGGCTGAAACGAGAAATGGGGACAGGGAATAAACATACATGTTTATTTCTCACCTTACTACATGGCCTTGGGTTCCCTATGGACCCAATAAGGATATATATGTTATTATTTCATTTCTTATTTTCCCTTTATAAAACACCAATTTGTATTTAAACAATGTTTACACAATTTGTAAATTGATTTCTCCAAATTTTAATAAAACATTTAACATGCCAAAATACACATTCCCCTTAATAATGGAATATTCTAGAAAAGTCAACACAACTTTTGAAATTAAATTTTTTTCTCATGTTATTAATAAAAATGGTTGAATAATTGCAAAAATCTCATTTTACAACAAATCCCAATATTGCTGTTTTAATTGAATTCATAACATATTGTTCGAAAAATTTGAAATGGAAAATATTTAATTACAAATCATTGCTTATAAATAAATGAATGAATAAAACATTATTATTCACATTATATTATTAAAATTATTACCATATATTTAATACCTCACTTCCTACAAAATTATCCTTATATTATTAAATATAAGTACCAAGTCACCCAAAAATGTACATTAAATCCCCAAAATATTTACCTCCATCTGGAAAATCCATTTATGAATTTCCTATTTATTTAAATCTAAATCCATCTTAATCCGAAAATATAAAAAAAATAAAATTCCCAAATTCCCCTTGGAAATAATTATGAAAAATTAAATTATATTTTAAGGTTTAATTCCAGGTAATCTCGAGTAGGGTTGTTGTAAGGAAGCTCTGTCTCTTCTTTCAACTCTTCCCTCTACACCGTGGTCGCTAAGGCAACAACTCTAGGAAAGTCTAGGACTTAGAACTTGTATAACCCATGTACTTGTGACTTCTTCTCTCTCAAACCTCAAGTAATCCTAAGCAAGCTATATCAAATCAATAAACAATAAAGCTATAAAGTGGGCGTAGGTGATAGATTGCCGAATCACTATAAAATCTTATGTCTCTTTTACCTATTTCTGTTTATTTTCCTTTTACTTTTACTATTACCTGTAGATCTAGGTCACAGGTTCCCTACAACTCTATTTTAGGCGTTGATTCATTTTTGGCATTAACATATTGGTGCTTTCACCAAGAAAGTTGAACCTAGGCTTAGATCTAGCCTTTTATTTTGGATTAGAAGGGATCAAGAATTAGATCCAAGGAATTTTCTTTTCAGGATTTCTTCCCTTGCCACTGAAGACCAATGGCACCTAGGAAACCGAAAACTTGTTCTGGAAGATCTACAAGAGCAACTGCTGGTGGTAATGTGCAGACCCCCAACAAAGGTTAATACTAGAAACCTAGCACTAGGATCCGTCACTCAATAGGATGTTGTAACTATATGAGAGTTTAACCAAATGGTTGACCAACTTAACTAGCAGATTATGGATATCTAGAAGGTTCTCATTGATAAGAATGATACTTTTCTTCCGCTATAACCACAAAGTGCTCGAAGAGCTAGGCAAGAAACCGTGGCTTCCATGAAACGGAAGTTCCTTTGCTTCGGGCTTAAATAAAAGGGATGGTAAAAAAATAAGAGTGGTTGGTCGAGCTGCAGGGATTATAATAGAAGGAAATGGAATTGCTCCTCCCTTTGGAAGACTACCTGCTACAAACCCAAACCTTGGACTGAATGCTTATTGAGAGAATATTGCAATGTTTGCCTCTGATTTTGAAGATGACACACAACTTGACGTTTTTGGATTGGAACTGAATGCTAACATAAATAGGAAGAATGCTAGAAACGATGTTCAAACTGCCACAGTAAGACCAATCGCGTGCCAATGAAACTCTACAGGAATGGTTCGCCCGAAGAATGGAGAACCTAAGCTTCAGCTGGTAAGCTGAGACCATTTGCAGAGTAAGTACTCGGTGTAGCCTCTAGTAGTCGACATATAGACTACTGTGCTAGTGAAGAGTACGTCGCTGACATGGTCAAACGATTGGTAGAGTAAAGTAGAGGCAGGAAGAATGATGACCAGGGTTCCGCATCAAGCCAAACTCCATTTAAAGACGACATTCTAAGAGAAGAATATCCCAGTAAGTACAATATGCCGACTATGCCATCATATAATGGAACGACGGACCCTAAACAACACTTGTACAAATATGGACGACATGTGGATGGAGCTAGGGCTATGTGTACTATTCCTTGTAGATGTTTACCAATCTTCTTGGAAGGGGTCGCTTCCATATGGTTTACTAGACTTCTGCCAAGATCCATCTCTACTTTGAAGAATTGGCAAGACAGTTTTCGAAAGAGTTTATGCTCCATGCTACATGGCCAAAAGACATGATGTCCCTTTCTTTCTTTTCATAAGGACCCAATGAGTCGAAAAATCATTCATGAACTGATTTAACATCGCGATTTCTGAATTAAGCAATCAAAACGAAGTTATGATTTTCATAGCTCTAGACATAACCATTCATCCGAATTCTAATTTCGGTAGGTGGATTAAGATGAAATAACCAACAATGATGGAGGAGTTTAACTAAGGCAAGCTAGTATTTGCGATTAGAAGAGGCAAATGCAATGGAAAGCAAGACCACCAATGAGCAACCAAAAGTGGTGGTTCAAAGTAATGTGGCGGTCAAGTAGGATGGAGATAATTCTAGAGCCACTGTAGGAAACACGAGGGACATTGTAAACTGAAAAAATAAAACCAAAACTCTGGCAGGCACGATAGGAGCGGAAAGCGACAGCAACCTAAGGCCCGAGGAATGCACGCCATTGGCTTGGAAAACATTTACCTTGCCACTCAAAAAATTGAGCAGGACAACAAACCGCCCAGGAAGGAATCATCTAAGCGACAGAAGAAATCGAGGAAGTTTTACCGCTTCCATGAAACCCACAGGCACAACGCGAATGAGTGTAGGCATTTTAAAGGCTTGATTGTGGAATTGATAAGTAGCAACAAGCTCCAATAGTATATTAATAAATCGATAAACTTTGACCAGACTACTGGACCTCAAGTCCCAAATAATCATGGGAATCAGTCTAGATCCAATGGAGACGAGTATAGGCAAACAGATTAGAGTCTTGTTATAAGTACCATCACTAGAGGACCTCACCCATCGTAGAAATGTTGCGGCGATATGGAGCGATATGCTATTTCATTGATGCATATTCCTAAGGAGGTTGGTTATTCCATTGAAGATGGAACCCTAGGAAAACAACAGAAAATGATTACCGATGACATTGTATTTGGAATCGAAATACTAAGGGCGTAGCGGTGCCGATCTCGACCTGATGGTGATAATGGTTGGAATCGGGCCAGCAATTGTACGCCAAGTATTGGTTGACAGTGGAAGTTCAGTTAATATTCTATTTTAACGAACGTTCGAATAGATGAAGATAAGCATGAAGGATGTGACCGCTTGAAGGATTTAAGGGTGAACCAAAATAGTCGGTCAAGATAATTGACTTACCTGTGGAACTTGGAGAAGGAGAACAGAAGGTGGTCCTTATCCAAACCTTCATGATAGTTGATGAGTTTTCAGCTTACAATGCTTTCTAGGGTCGACCGTCCCTTGTCGATTTCAGAATAGCTTGGTCCCTTAGTGTCGTACCATGAATTTCCCAATGGAGAATGGAGTTGGAGTAGTAAGAGGAGACCAAAGCACTACAAGTGAATGTTACATTGCCGAGATATGCAAAGCTAAACGACATGTAAAGGGGAAGAATGTGGGGAAGTCTCTTTACATTCATGAATGCAAGCACTAAACCATATTGGCAGTTTCGCGCGCGCCTCATGCGGAAGAATAGCAATGGTTTTGGGTTGTTGCTAAACAGCAACGGTTTCGAGCCGTTGTAAAATCAGTAAGAACGGCTAAAGGCCATTTTACTTATGCAACGGCTCAAAGCCGCTGTGAAGTTTTTTTTATTTCGTTGCCACTTGTGTAACCCCTCACACTCCCAAAATAGTACGCTTCTTTACCATTTGCCCTAATATCGTCCCTCGTACTCTTCTCTAATTTCATCTTCAGATCGCCAAATTTTAATCTCCTGAAAGCCATCAATTGTTAAACTCTGATATACTACACACAATTGAGGCAAAGGTATAGATTATCCATGCAATTCATAAAGAATATGGTGATCTCATTTTCCAATCGATCCGGTCAAGGTATTTAATACGAATCGATTTTTATTTTTATTCCTTATGAATGGTTTGTTATGTTCAAATCATCAATTTGGTTCCTATTTTTGAATGAATGGTTTGGTATATGATAGTTTTCGAATATAATAGTTTTCCTGGTTTCGACTTTTATTCCTTGTAAATGGTTCGATTTTAATTTTTATTCCTTATGAATGGTTCGGTATATAAGACTTTTTGAACTAAATTTAAGTCTTATAGATTGCAATTTGATTTTGATTCTTGAATTTGGTTCAGTTTAGTAATTTGAGTTCTCATCTGTAGTCACAACTTGCAAGTCTTATATGATTGAGCTTCCAGCAAAGTCAGATTTGTGTTATGAGCAAGTAATTTGTACACGATCAATACATTTTGATTTTATATGCTTAAATAATGTCATACTCATGGTCACTGAGTTAGACA
The DNA here is from genome assembly GCA_030765085.1 of Allium cepa. NCBI lineage: Eukaryota > Viridiplantae > Streptophyta > Magnoliopsida > Asparagales > Amaryllidaceae > Allium > Allium cepa. The sequence goes on along the minus strand of CM060931.1, from coordinate 745,364,829 downwards.
GCTTGTAGAGCACATCAGTTTAAGCGACATTTATTACAATTTCTATATCTATTAACCAATCTAGAATACCTGGTTGTGTTTGATGAATCCAGAAATAACAAACTATAAATGTGTGGGAAGTCTGTTGTAGTGTCTTTTTCTTGATATTGTAGTTTGTGTAGGTAGTAGTAGGCTGGACCGATTTCAAGTTTCATTGATTTCATGCTTTTGCTCAATCTACAAGAACTCTAAAAGCAAAAGTTTGGTCCTATTTATTTTACTTTCTCTACTTGTTGTTACATTTGGAGATATAAGCATATTGGAGGTCATTGTAGCCATAAGAAAATTATGATCTACCTTATGGCCTGCGTTTGTAAAAAATGTGCATAGAAAATTATTTTATCTGTTTTTATTTGAAGTTGGGTTATGAACATATATTATGATTATTTATTGATGTTTGTTTTGTAGGGTCACATTTGATGTTGTCATTCATAACCCACTTCATCCCTTTCAAGTATATCATCAAACAAATCAGGTAAGTATACTAATAATCAAGCGTAAGTGCATAATTGTACTTTATTTATTATTTCACTTTTAGTGAACTAAGGATTAGGTAAGAGATATCTCATGTCGTACCAATGAGGTTGTATTTAATTATGTAAGATCCAATGTATTAGTTATGCCCAATATCTTTTCTTACATTTAATCTATTAATTAGGTAAGATTTGCATCTTTATTTGTTCTATTTATTGATAAATGGAAGCGGTAGAAAAGTTTTATAAAAGCTTTGAAATTTCTTAAGCATACTGATATAGTAAGCTATATTATTAAGGGTAGCACATGTACTGTCCTTAATGCTCCTAATACATCATAGAATAAGATTGTGCCTAGGATATGTTACAATCTTCCTTTATGATTTTTTATTATTTATGTTCTCCTGAATTATTTTTAATTGCAATTAGAGAAAACCATCACTACGTTCCTTAATATTTTCTAACTAATTGCATGGTTAATCATGAATTTTAAGTCAAAAAGGCTATGTTCGTGTTTTTTGTTATAAAATAATTTAAATTCTTCAATTAAAAAAATATCAGGCTAAGCAGACATTTGCATGGCAAGTGACTACAGGAAGAAGAGAGTTTTTGAACTAAGGAATAGAGAGTTTGACTCTTTCCGTTTCTACAGCTACTACTAAAAGGGCACTTTTAGTTATGAAGCTAGTTAAATCTGGCCTTCGCAACAAAGTGAAGGACGAATTTCTTGAAGATGTGACAATATTGAGAAAGAAATTGCAAATCAGTTTAACAACGATTCAATAAATGATGAGTTTGACATGATGAAAATCTGTCGAGTGAAACTTTTTTTTTTGAACTGGTACTTTATATACAACAAATCATTGGGACAACATATCTCATGTCAAATAAACGTTCGAAAGCAAGTTTCGAACTTGTGACATTCTGCATCAAAGCCGAATCAATTAACCACTTGGACAAAAGTGCTTGTGGAACTTATGAAAAGTAATTCATATTTTGATGTTATGGCATTCCTAGTTTGGTTTTTTATCAAGTTAATCAAATATGTATGCAACATTTGATAATTTAATTTTGATTAATAGTTAAATCATATAATTTATGTTATGTTAAAAGTTTTGTAAAATATTATAGATAAGTCGGTATAAAAAAATTGGCTCTCCCTTTATCAAATCCTTGGTTTTGTCCCTACAGGAAGGCTAATCGAGGTACCAAATATCTCAGCATGTTCTTTTTTTCCCAACTGCTCGAACATACAGATTTTTTGTCCTATTTTTTGACATTTCCACTAAGGAGGGTAATTCTGGGTTTTTCTGTGTTAGATTCCAAAAAAATACCAGGTTGTTTGTTGTCATAAACATCCTATATTTTTGTAAGACTTCCAATACAAGACCCTAAATGAATTATTTTGCCTTGCAGTACATATATCGAAGTGCACTTGCAAATTTCTAATGGTAATTAATCACGTACTTCGAATTTAGATTCTCTTTTTGACATACTTAATAATTGGCATGCTATTGAGACCAATGTGTTATATTGACATTTAATATTTAAACATGCATATGCATTTAATTTTTTTGGTGCGCTTGCACAGCATGTACGTGGTTCGCATATCTGAAAACTTCCATGCAACTCTCTTCTCTTTATAATTTTCCCTTCAACCATTAATGGCTTCAGTCCTCCATTTTCCTGCATACAATGAAATCAAAAAGGAAAAAAAGTGAACTTTTGAAGTTTTATGTATTGCAATGACGGTTAGAAGAAGTAAGTAAACTCACTAGATTTGTTGAAATAATTAGCTATGACGTACTAAGAAGGAGAATAAGAAAGAAGATTGGTTGATACTGAAAGCAAGGAGGCACTTATTTTGTAGTTTGTTCTGCTTAGCTTATATTGTTCTTCTTATATTCTGCTAACACACTTGATAATTTGAATATGAATTTAGAGATTGAGACTGACTGTTCCTTTCTCTCTGCTTAAGACCACAAACTTTTTGCTCTTTGTTTTAAATAAAAGTATCTTTTTTCCAGCGCCCTACATAACTATTTGTCCGATTGAAACTTTTTTAAGATGTGCACTAAACTTTTACAGTACTACTTTTGTGCAGTTGATCTTGCAGTTCTTTTCTTCTTCTTTTTTATGAGGAGAATCTTCGCCCCAAAGATAATTGAATTTGATATTATATATGTGATTCTGCATGGAAACATATTAACTTAGAAATGGCATCCTATGATAAATTAAAGAGTATTATATTTACATAAAGATAAGAACGTTAATTATTTGGTGTTCAATATCCTAAAACATATGCTGGCATCAGAGAATATTTTGGTGTAATCATTTTACCAACAATTTTAAAATTTATCCTTCCATTAAAATAGAACATGTAGGGTACAACTTCAAATCTAACCCGACTCACAATTGATACCAATAGACAGCTCACATTTACTGCAAAATGTATACAAAACAAAATGCAATTTGGACGTTCAGTGCTTTTTGTAAAATCAAATCGAATGAAACCTAACTTGCTTTAACAATTAGAAAGAAAAAAGATCGTCTTCCACGCTTTCTACCAACTTTTTTTTGGCATTGTGCTGAAACTAGTAGCATTGGAAAATAATGAAATGTACATAAATTATTGGATGATGAATTGATGATGCTGTAAAACCTGCAACTTAATGAAAATAAATGATATGTTTTCCAACCTCTTGATATTCATTAAATCTGTACCAAATTAATGAAAATAAATGTACAGTCCTTAACACTAAGTTTGTGTACTTAAAATTAAGTTTTTATATGCAAATTTAAGTCCTGCTCCGAATTTTGATAATATGTTCCCACAAGTTTATGCATGTTTTTATTCTTGTGCATGTTTTTGCCTATGTGTAGACTGTATCGCTTATTACTTAGAGATGGTCCTTATGAAAGTTCTGTTTAATTTTAAGAATGAATAGTTTATGAAATTAGTTTTAATTTGCCTATGTGTGCCATCCAAAGATTTTAATTTGATATCTTTAGACGCGAAAGAAGGTATATATTATTTTTCCTAATTATTAACCCGTATGCAGCAAGTAAAATAAATTTAGCATGAGAAAAAATACAGCTGCCACTATAAAAAAAAGGGCTTTACACCTAAGGTCCATATTTTCGATATTGTTGTAAGAAAAGTCCCTATGATAATAAGTATGTAAATTAAGTCTCTGTTTGTTGTAAATCAGAAAGCGCGAACTATCTTGCGCTTTTCTTATAAAAGTGTAAGTTAACTTGCGCTTTTCAAAAATTCAATTTTTTTTTGAAAATTTCAAAATTTTTAAAAAAATTTCAAAATAAAAATGCGCAACATAGCTTGCGCTTTTCTAATAAAAGTTGCAAATTAGCTTGCATTTTCTGTCCGAAAAGTGCAAAACACCTTGCGTTTTCTATTTTTCAAAAAGTAGGGACTAAATTTACATACTTATATATACAAGGGCTTTTATTATAACAATATAAAAAATAGGGACCCGTGACTCGTTTCTTGATTAAAAAAAGCACTACCCTCAGATAAGTTTTTCAAAATTTTGGACTGTGAATGGATAGAACTATGTAGTTGCATTAATATTACTCAAAATAACATTGTATGAAATGTAACATTTCCAGTTTTTAGGCCAAATTAAAATTGGTAATAAATAATTTTTTTTGGTTAATTTGTGAATTAATTGAGAATTAATTTGAAATTTTGGAAATGAATATAGTTAGTATATATGTAAAAGCTTTTATGTATATATCTTTTGGAAATAATAAGTACAAAATTTAAAATATACACATGTACAAAACATAACTAAGTATAGTTGTTAAATATATAAGAGTTTAAACATAATACATCTCCTTTTATGTTTGTTGGTATATATATAAATATAAATACAAAGCGTACATGCATTTAAACTAAATAAAAATAAGATACAAAATTTTATAAACATATTAAACATGCCAATTTACAAATGTAAGCTTAAGGCATCATGGATTTAACACTTGTAAGGGAAATAAAACATAGATTTACAAGTGTAACTTAACAATACAAGTGGCAACAAATAAAGTTTTCTTTTGATTTAGAATTATAGGAAAACATGTATTAGAGAAAAAAAAATTGGTTATTCGTGGATCCCTTTTCCATTATTCGTAGAGTTAGAAATGATGTCTTCTTGGCATTTCGTGGCAGACCTTTTAGGGGCTCGGTCGGTTCTCGATCTAGTCGGCTTGTGAACCTTTTATCTATTTCCTGTGTTGTGTCTTCCTCTAGAGTTGGAATTGGCTGACGACATCGTTCCCCCCCTTTTTACTTCTCATTTTCTGGTTGACGGCTTTTCAGGCTATGGCTTATCATATCCACTGGGTTTGTCTGCTCTTTTTGCTTTTGTTCTGCTCGGATTTCATTCATCCCCGTTATCGGGCGGTGGCTATTCAGGATCTTGCTGTCGAGGTTACGGTGGTCGGTTGTTCCACCGTAGTTCATCGTCTTTGATCTGTGATTGTCTCTCGCAGTCGTATTCATCTCCTCCGCTGCATCTTATGTTGTTTTATGGTTTTTTGTACTTGCTCTGTCGTTTCTGTGGTATCCGTAGTTTCGGTACTCTGTTGTTTTCTAGTTACCTGTCAGGCTTGTTGACAGCTTTTGGTGTTGGTATTTATATGAAATTTCTTTTTGAAAAAAAAAAATTGGTTATTCGTTTCAGTTCAAAAGTTAAAACATTTTTCTCCATAAACCTGAAAATTGAGAACAAAACCAAAACAGATTCAGAATCAACAAAATCAATATCAAACTAAACTTCGGCCTGGAAACGAACCTGTAATCAAGTAAAGGTTAAGCAAATGTTCAAGTTTCAAAGACAACGCAAAGATCAGAATCAAATATAAGCTTTAGAATCAAGATTTAATCAAAACAAAGTTGCAAAACATGTATTTCCAGGTCATATAAAAGTGTAATACTGTCTCTGTTCTTATAGTTCAGGTGAGCAATTTTTGCCTTAAACCTTGAAATTGCTTATATGATTTAATATTGTGGTTGATGTTGAAGTTAAAATGATGAAAGATGTTTGAAATGGATGCAATATGTTTGTATATACTTCCAAATTTGCAAATATTGAATATATTTTTGTCAGAGAACAGGTATACTGGCATATGTTTTTGGTTTACAGGTATATAAATTCAAGACAAAGTGTAACATCCCGCCTTTTTGTATGTTTTAAATCGACGATAAACCATACATGTCAGACTCAAACCATACAAAAGGATGAATTGTTATTGGGATGAATAAGAAAAGCAGAGAAGAAAATAAAACAAACAGAATCTCACAGCGGAATGACAAAATATAATAATAACAGTTCATGAAGCTTTTTTACAAACATTTGATTATACATATACAACACATATCAGAGTTACGAATACCAGAGAATAATAAATAATGCAGCGGAACGTATGCAAATAGTGGAATAATATAATAAATAATAGTAATAATGCAATCTTCGTCATCGTCCTCTAGAAATAAGGTCTTCAAATCCTGAAATGCTCAGACTGACCTGAGCGAATTGAAAAGACAAAACATTCGAGTCAGAACTAAAAGATCTTATGTAAGTTAAATCAATGGTAAATAATATGAGTGGAACATCATCAGAGATGTTTACGGGATTTGACATCTCCTATCCAGTGTCAAACGTGAGTGCGGTAACTTAGAAGATGCTCGGGATTCACATCTCCTAAAGATCCGTTAAACTATTTACTATGTAGTAATATTTAGCTATTATAATAATGTCTATTAGTAAAATAAACTTACCTTAAAATAGCATTAAGGAGTGACCCAATATTCCCCTTAACACATAAATAGTGCCAATAGTATATACAGTACCGTAATACCTCCTGAACGGGAGGCTACCAGAGGAAACTCCATAGGTACGACACAAATCAAACTCGTACAAGGAGCGCTAGGGTAGGTGACACGGCACACAAGGCAATGCTAAAATAGATATACCAATTACGCATCCGAGCTGGTGGTAACGCGTAGCAGCTACTACAGCCCACCTCGAGCCACACCCCTAAAATCAAAAAAATCAAAAGTGGCCACCGAATCAATCCAAAAGTTGGAGTATAATATCGAAGGAGTGTGTTCGATAAGAGGGGCTACCTCCTTGGTCAAAGAATCGCTTCTGTTTTAGCCACCTTATGCCAACTCACCGAAGTTGGGTCCACGTATATACCTTAAAGGAATGCCGCCGCCATCCTACTTCATTACAGAATCTCCACTGCGTACACAGTTGTTAAAGTGGTTTTTTGATTTGGCAGAGAGTATGACAACTTTCGATCCCGGTCTCTTTAACAACCAAACGTTATTATAATGCCGCGGTCATTTTAAATAGTTTATACTAAAAACCAAAATATCATTTCCCCTTCAAAAACCATATAAATACGATATCATTCCTATTTCAAAACCAAATAAGATTCATTTCTATTTCAAATATATCTATTTTCCAAAGACATAGCATTTTCAAAGTTATAACACTTCGAAATCAAAACTGCTTGAAATATAACACTTTCAAATAATAGTTTGAAACTCATAACTTTGAAACATAACTTCCACCACTTAAATGGTTTAAATATTAAAATATTTTATATAATAAAATAGCTTCTTCAATTTCAAAAATCAATTCCAAACCAACTCGAATTTCTAAATTTATATTTAACCAAATCACAAATCATAATTTCAATTCAATTCAGTTTCCAAATAAACTATTCCAAATTTATCGATTTCAAAACAGATTAGATCCACATAATAACCCATTTCAAATTCAATATATCTCAAACTCTAGGTATTCAACAATTTCAAAACTAAGTTTGATAATTTCATTTATATACATATATCAAATTCAATTTTCTATTATTTAATTTCGAAATATTTACTTAATAAATCCATTACCATTCAAATAAAACCCAGATTTCAAATAACAAAAGGTTTCCTTCATTTTATTCATACTTGAAATATTTATTTAATTCACCTTAAAAAAGATCAAGTTATAAAAAAATCATACTCTCTAAAACTTCAAATTTAATAAATTTCCAATCAAGCTTATTTGAGTTAAATTCTTAAATAAATTCAATTTCAAATAAATCTCAAATTTATCTTCTAACCTTAATTTTATTTAAATCATTATAAACTCTATATTAAAATATAATTTAAATACTTACACATATTATATTTTAATAAAATCAAACTCTCTCTAATTTTTGTTAAACAAATTTATACATAGCTTAAATTCAATAATTTAACCATACATAAAAATTATATTTATATAATATCAAAAATAAATATTTATTAAACAGTATATTTTTTTCCAAAACCATAGAAATTATTTCAATATTTATATATATATAGACCGACGGTGTTTGTATATGCTTTTCTATCCTATGGTCACGGATATTTATCATTTCAATCCGTAATTTAAAATATAGATACGGTTATATATCATTTCAAACCGCGATCCCGAATGAAATAAAAATCCATAACAACTTACAGTTTATAACAATATAAAATACAAAATTCATTCATCCAATATCAATCATCGAACATTTATCACAATCGTCATCTAATTCAATCAATAACATCAATATAGAACAGATAATAAATAACAGGTATTTACTGGCAGTTTATATTCAATAGTAAACTAAATAACTATTTTAACCAAATAAATTCAAATAAATTGAGATGATGATTCAACATATGCCAAACAGTCTTAAATTTTTTTATAATCATATCATAAATTAATTTAACAAACATAAGAAATTTTAGAAGTTGAAAGTGGGTTAAAACACTCACCTTTGAATTTAAATTGAATTTAAATTTACAATAAGTCTAAAATTTGAACGGTCTCCAAATTTGTCCAAAGTAGCGTAAAATTGTCCTTAATTCCGATACTATCTCAGCAAATCAAACCGTGCGTGAATCCGAGCTAGTATGAAAAAGTTATGAAAATTAGAAGATTGGAAAATTCTAGTCCTAGGTCGACTTAGGGTTCAACTTTGGTCAGCCACCTTAAACCCCGGTGCTTGCTCTGAGTTTTTGCCAAAACCACCCAAAGCGACCCGAGTCATTTTCTTCCTGACTCGAAGTTGCTACAGGGTTTTTACCTCTGAAACTCGAAGCGCGTCCCGAAGTTGCTGTAGATTTGAATCTTTTTTCTTCTAAATTGAAATTAATTTTTGGAATTTAGGAATTAGGTTTTGTCTGCCATTGGAATGAGGAGTTGGGAAGGAGATGTACGTACAGAAAAATGAAAATAAGGAGTGGGTAGGGTTCATAATGGGTTATTTATAGGCAAAGTTGAAAATAGAATGAACGGACAAGATTTGATTGAACGATAAACGACCCAAAAAGCCCGTTCTGCCTCCGGAACAAAAATGGGTCAACCTATATATTAAAATAGAGTTTTTTAATATTTTAAACGCAATGGAACATGTTTCATGTCCTAATTCTATCGTATGAAGAAGTTATGCTAAAATCAAGTTATTTCAAATTGATTTCAATTAAATTGATTTCTAGGCGTTTCGAGTCCGTACAATCAAACGACAAGCCCAATCGCTACGAAACTTGAAATCTTATAATAATTCATCATTATGGATCCGATAAAAATGGTTTCATCGAAATCCGAGTCAGTGGCCAAAATGGCTATGTTTACATTAATTAAATAAGTTAATAATTAATTAAATCAAAATTTAAATTTCGATTCCATAATTGACAATTTTTATCGTTTTTAAATTTCTTAATCATTTACACTAATTTAAATAAATCTAGATGTCAATTTAGAGTTGATTAATTTATCAATTTCAATGTTAACCTCAATTTCATTAAATTCAGAAATTATAAATTTATCTTTCAATAATTCCATTTAATTTACTTTTCATTCTATTATTCAATTCATTGTTGTCAAAAGGATGAAATTAACATTGGACTGTTGCATTAGTAATCTCAAATTCCATCTTGATTCCAATTGACGTAATATTTAGATATTTAATTTCATTTAATTGCAATTAATCCAATTATTATAGTTCAAATCCCAATACATTGATAAATCTTTATTTCCATTCTTTTAATTAAACACATTTTCCTATTATGAATAACATTAACATTAATTCCAAATATTACCTTAATTAACATTAACGTAATATTTAATTTAGATTTATTGCAATTGGTTTAATTCAATTTAATGGATTAAAAATGTGACGACCCGGAATTTTTAAGCATTTAAAATTGGAATATTTAAATTGATTGTAAATATTTGAAAGTTAATTTTATGCTTGAATTCAAATTTCATATCACTATTTATTTGATAATTGAAGTGTTGAATTTAATAATTTGAAAATTGGGAAAAATGTTGAATATGGAGTTTTAAGCCTATTAAAAATAATTTAAAGACTTGAAAATTTTATATTGATAGCATTGAAAATAATATAAGTTGTAAAATTGAAATTAACAGTGGTTTATTCAGTTTTAAAATTTTATCGTTTAAATTGAATTTAAAAATAGTCTTCCGAGGCACAGTCTCGGAATTAGACGAAACCAGTTACATTGAGTCCGTAATATTGGATTATCATCGGATTTCAAATTTCGTATTAATCGGAATTGTGGTGTAAGCGTACGACATACATACATACATACATATATATAAACGCGCTGAGATTTTATATCGAAATTTCGTTTTATTCTGGGTTTCCTAATCGAATCGAATAAGACTTATAAGTTTGTCCCTTCCTTTGCAAGCCTATAATAATAATAGTAGTAAAAAAAAATATGTATATATATTACGCGCGTCTTCTTATGAAAGCCAAGCCGAAGTGTTTTTATTAATATATAATTACGCAACTCTTTTTCTTGAATGAGAAAACCAAATCCCCTTCCTTCAAATCGAATTAAAATCAAAGTTCAAAAAAAAATATAAACGAAATCAGTAATGGCGACAAGGGGGCGGACGATCTCGCTCGAGATTTGCGCGCGTGCACAATAGGGGACGGAGGCGAGGGTTTCTCGTGTTCGAAGGGAGGGAGCGTGGATCTGGATTGGGTGGCCGCGAGTTGCATGGCGTGTTGGCAAGGGTAAGCAGTGGTCTCGATTTAGGGTTTCGAGTCTCAATTTCTGGAGCGACGCGTGCGCGTGCTCGCGCGAGAGGGTGGAAGGCAGTGGTTGGTGCAGCGCCTCAAAAGGGCAAAAGGTGATGGACTTTCAGTTATCCTTGGCCGAGCATGCGGTGATGGGTCGCTGTGTTTTTTTTTTGGAGGTAGTAAGGTATTAGCTTGATTTTGTTTTTTTAATTTTTTTTAGAAACACATATAAGCTTAGATCTGGAAAGAGTAGTATATGCATACTGGTTAGAGAATTATTGTTTTACAGAAAACAGATTTAGGGTTTTAGAAAATACATATATGATGATAAGAATTTTTAAAGCATTTATAGGTTTAGATAAATTGGATTTTTTTTAAGAATCTACATAGGCTATTTAGTAATCATATATAGGTAGTTCAAAAAGAAAAAATAATAATACAGTCACACTTTAAAATAATATATTAGAAAGACTAGATTGTTTAACCTATTGAAGTACTTAGTAATTAAGATATGGTTTGTTATAGGAAGGTAGTTTAAAAATTAAATCATTAGTCAAAATTTGATTCTGGTGCAAAGTTAACTTTACTAAACGGTAAATGATTTTGCGATTAGTTCGAATACTAATAAAACAATCTAATAAAACAATCTAATATTTATACAAGGTCTAAAGCCGTAGGGAAAACCAGGCGAGTTTGAATTGGATGGCAAAACAAAAATCGAAGGTGGGTTAATCTCACTCATTTTAAATTTAAATGACTAAATTTAAATAATTGTTTGAATGGTTGAACTGATTAATGTGCTATGGTATGATATTTTGGAATTGGAATGTTATATCGTGTTTACATCTGTGGATGCAGGGAAAAAACAGGTTAGAGGGATCCAACTGGTCAACATTTATTTAAATTATTTAATACCCACAGCTGTGATTCATTGATATTCTGTGATGAATTATATTAGAATACTGAATGTTATAGTCTGCTTGAACATTTCGGTACTCTGTTTTATCCAATTATATAGAATTGGACTTTGAAAGGAAATAAAAGAAGTGAACCCTTAAGAAATAATTATTAAAAAAATGTATATAAATTAAAGTGGATTGGATAAGAATATTAGTAGTTTCAAAATGCTAATTAATAAAATTTTGTATATAAAAAGGAATTTTTGAATAAACAGAAAGTTAATGAAGTTTGGAACTTCAAGGATATTATTTAATAGAACAAAACATTTATTTAATGTTTAATATTTAAATTATTGAAAGGAATAAAGAAGAAATTGGGAAAAGCCTGAAATTTGTATATTTCAGTTAAAAGGTTTAAAATCAAACGGAAAATAATAACATTAATAATAAGTCCATAACTAATTAATTTTGAAATGAATCGAGAAATTAAAGAAACTTATTTCAAATAAAATAAATTGGAAATCAATTTGGGAAACTGATTTAAGTGATTGAAGTTGGAATTTTTCTCTGGATAACCAAGTACCTTTTTAAAGTAAATTTTTAAATATCAATTAAATGTTTAAAATTGTTTTTTTAAGAAAGCAAGTTTCGTAAAATTTATTATTTCTGTTATCAAGGTCTAAATAAATATTTCCTTTAATCTATTTTAGCAGTAATTATTAAGAAGTAATTTAGTATTTTGTTTTAAAAGTAGAAATCTAGTTTTATATTTTATTAAATAACCTTATTTTCAAATATTCATATAGTATGTATTTTTAACAAATTATTAAAGTAATTTTAACTTGAATGTTTTAAAGTATATTTTTAAAAGTAAAGTGTTTTAAATTAATTTAGAAAAATCTAGTTTTGTGCTTGGTGATTCCAGTGGAAATGGAAATACTCGGAATTTATTCTGAGAAAGGGAAGATAGTTAGAAAACGGTTTTCAAAAGGGTTTGAAAGTGAGAATATATCTTGTAAAGATATTTTGAGATAAATAAATAATTTGGAAAATTATTTGTTGTTTGATGGATGTTTGTGAATAGAAATTGATAGTTAAATAACCGACTATCAATATTGGACACAAATACGCTGATCGTTTCGAAGAGACCGGGATCGAGATGTATTTCTCGAAAACCACTTCGATCCGGTTTGTACGTTTCATGGAAACGATTTTGGATTCGAAGACGGAGCAGTGAAGTGCAAGGGCTAGTTGCTACTAATCCTGAGGATATTTCCGAATGGATGTAGTAGGAATAGTGCCTTCGTTTCCGTTCGAACCCGGGACGGACTTGTATGGATGAATGCTTGCGAAACATCGTCAGATGGACGATGGGCATTCTAAGGAATATATTCTAAAAAGGTAACGCTTAGCCTCAAGCCTCATCAAATGGGAATGACTGAAAATCAAGGGTTATGCAGCAAGGCTAGGTGGGTAGGACCCAAGCAGGGTGAGGTCATTCCTGTCTAGATGTCCCTTTTTATTTCGACTTAGTGGGCGGTTGCTGATCCCAACCGTGGGGTGATCTCACTCGGTATTATCCAGTAAGGGGTAGTCCCGGCCTTGTGTAGCAGGGGAGCGGGCGTACTCCTCGGTACGGTGATCTAGGCTCCGTACTGTGACAGGTGGTACCCTAGTGCCTAGTCATTAGTTGGAATCCATTCTCCCTACGAGCCTTTTACTAGTTTTATTTGTATTACCCACTCTGTGGCTAGTAGCTGGAATTTAATCATGTAACAATTTCGGCTATTTTATAAGTATTTGTATATAGACCCTATTGTAATATCAGAGGATTTCTATAAAAATCGTTTTAGCTATTGTAAGGTAAAACCCCGACATGTTTATTTGTGGCGCGATCTTACGAGGTGCTTTTGTTTTTCAAAGGATTTTTGAAACTTTAATAATCAGTTGGGTGTGATTTTCTCACGCTGGTATTCCAGACCGACTCGGGTGTTATTTAACTGTAATGCTCGGGTCAGACCAAGTATTATAGAATACAGGATATGATGCTGTGGAGCTCAGGAGACGAGCTGGATGACGATATGCACTCTCATATACTTGTTTATATATATAATCCGCTGTGTTGAGTTGCTGTGTATCCACTTGTATGTTGTTGTTGTTGAACTGTGATTGATGTACTCTAATGATGTAATATAAAAATAGAAATATTTGATTTTGAGTAAAGATTATTTATTATCTATTATATTTTATTCCGCTGCGATGGTTAGATTCTGATGTTGTTTTCTATTTTCTTCTTCTACCTCTTCTTCTTTAACCCAAATGGTTCGTAATTCTGTACAACTTGAGTTGAATGTTGTAGAATAGTGTTCATTCAAGGGGCACGGATTTGCGGGCTGTTACAAAAAATATATCAGTAACTTATAGTAATTGATGCCTCTAACTCTTAATCATATTTCATTATCAACAACAAATATTATAATTACTTATCTAACAATGATTTTATCAAAATACAGTTTACTGCGTATTATTTCATCAATTAATATAACTTTGAATTAATTCTAAATTTACTATTTACAATCAATTATAACCCTACAATTGTTTCAATTAATTGGGATCTGCATTAAATTAGTTATTTATTAACTTGTATTAACGTTATTACCTTAATTTACATTCATTACTATTAATCAATATATTATTTCATAGGTTAATTCAATACTTACTTTTATTTACTTATTTTCAATTTTATAACCAAGTGCAACAAATTTGCACTATTTCATTATTGGTATTTCACTCCAATTGTCAGTAATTAATTTTAATTACCATTGCTACATTTCATTTTAGCGTTCATTTCAATATTATATTATAAAGTTTTTTTATTTCTAAATTAAATTACAAAATCTTTTTAAAATAACAAATCTTATTATCGGAAATTTACGGGTCGTTACACTCTCCCTCACTCAAAACATTTCATCCCCGAAAAGGAAAAAGGAGGGAAAAGAAAGAATTGAGTAAATAATACATCTTATTCAAAAATATTAACTTTATAAACAAATAACTTTACAAAATTAATTAATTTAAATAAAATATATCAATTTATAATCATTAAATGTTTTTATGCTTAAATTAATAAGGTTTGGAGAATATTTTCCAAAAATTTTCTAAGTCCAAAATTTATGCAAAATTTTGGCAGTCTCCTTTGTACGGGGAGGCTCGAAAGAAAATATAATATCAAATATAACAATATATACCACAATATCTCAACATAATATATCCCAACAATGGGAAAAATAATATAATAACATTATAAAACCGTAATCCAAGAACATACCTATTTGTCGAGCAAACAAATGCTTAATTATGAAACCAAAAGCAATAGTGATTGCTTCCATAACCTGAATTTCACTTATATAATCTAAATAGAGTTAATAATTATATAAAATGAATATTTAAAGTTGTTTCAATCAATAGCAAACAAATCAATATAAACAACTATCACTTGCAACAAAGCATACAATCCATCAAATAAAATCAACACAATAAATTATCCATTCATATCGAACACACAAATAGTTGTTTGGGTTCAAAAACTTTAAATTGTACAGAATGAAAAATAACTACTAAGTGCACCATTTATTCAAGAGTTTTAAATGAAACTAGATAGATTATTCATACATCCAAACAAATTTTAAAGTATCCTTGCCCAAACAACCATAAATCAAACAAACAACAAATTCTAACATTATTTAAGCTTATTCTTATAATATTTCTCTTTTTTTTTCCATTCACGCAATGATTCATCTTTCTACTTATTTTCATTATAAATAACTTTAACATTTACTTAAGTTTATTATCATTTATTTATAACCTTTCTATTATATTTAATTAGCAGCATTTTAGTCATAACTTAAGTTTATAAGAATTATAACATTAAATTCTTATTTATAAAGCAAATCCATTGAGCACTTTCATTACATAACTTTACTTGTACAATTTCCATTACATCTTCTTATTAGACATTTCAGCTTTTAAATCCTTTGGTTTATGTATATGCTTTTTAAAAATGCAATTGACATTTATACAAGTTTATCTCACTTCTTTTAAATTAATTTAATGTTCAAAAATCATATCTTTGTTTTTTATAGGTTACAAATTTCAACTTTATTGTTATTTCATTTATAACCTAGCATTTAATCTCTTATTTCATTTAGATGTTCCAATTATTTATTACTTACATTCCATTTCACTACAATAATTGAAACTATTAATTAACAGAACTTAAGAACTAAATACCGGGTTTAATTTCAAATCATTTTAAAATAATAGATAAATATATACTTACAACTTATATATCCAATTATATTCAAAAAAATTAAAAATTTATATTTGGTTATCAAAATAAATTCGTAGTAAAACTACTACAGTGGTCTTCCCACTTCGAAACTCAAAAATGAATGTCGATGATGCGTGCACTCATCACCGAAATTATTTTCCAACGACAGAGAGGTGAGTACAGAAATTATTTCTTTCGAAAGTTTCTTTAAAGCAATTCTTTCAAATTATATTGAATTATTTATATCAAAAAATACTTATGAACAATATTATTATATTCCAAAATCCTTTGAAAGCAATTTTCAAAAATCCCGAAACTTAAGTTCTAAAATTTCCAATCAATATTAATAAATTTCACTACCTAACAACTAATATATTACAACCAAATATAACCTTTATAAAAAAAATTATCTTATATATAGAAAATATAATAGGCAAAATTATTTCGTTCACCTATATTCAAAACAAAGATTGTGTCGGTCTGTCCTACTAAGTGTTTACAAATCCCTATTGATGTCATAGCGTCCTATGCACCAACAAGAATTTATAAATACAAAACGGAACAAATTAACAGAATATCAAAACCCTTTTTATAACACTAACAAATATGCTCTCTCATACATATACTCTCAGTGACTCATCATAGGGTATGACTGCCCTATTAGTAAAGAGTCAGACCCCACAAAGCTAAGGTTTATCGTTAAACCAAAGCTGTGATGCCAGATGTAACATCCCACCTTTTTGTACGTTTTAAATTGACGATAAACCACACACGTCAGACTCAAACCATACAAAAGGGCGAATTGTTATTGGGGTGAATAAGAAAAGCAGAGAAGGAAATAAAACAAACAGAACCTAACAGCGGAACGACTAAATATAATAATCAAATAACAGTTCATGTAGTTGTTTTACAAAACATTTGATTATACTTATACAACACATATTAGAGTTACACATACCAGAGAATAATAAATAATGCAACGGAACAGTATGCAGGTAGTGGAATAATATAATAAATAATAGTAATAGTGCAATCTTCGTCTTTGTCCTCTAGAACTAAGGTCTTCGAATACTGAAATGCTCAGCCTGACCCGAGCAAATTGAAAAGATAAAACACTCGAGTTAGAACTAAAAGATCTTATGTAAGTCAAATCAATGGTAAATAATATGAGTAGAACGGCGTCAGAGATCTTTATGGGATTTGAAATCTCCTATCTGGTGTCAAACGTGAGTGCGGTAACTTAAGAGATGCTCGAGATTCACATCTCCTAAGAATCCGTTAAACTATTTACTATGTAGTAATATTTCGCTATTATAATAATGTCTATTAGTAAAATAAACTTACTTTAAAATAGCGTTAAGATGTGACCCAATATTCCTCTTAACACATAAATAGTGCCAATAGTCTATATAGCACCGTAATACCTCCTGATCAGAAGGCTACCAGAGGACACTCCATAGGTACGGTACAAATCAAACTCGTAAAAGGTGCGCTAGGGTGGGTGATACAACACACAAGGCAATGCCAGGGTGGATATACCAATTACGCATCCAGGATGGTGGTAACACGTAGCACCTACTACCGCGCACCTCGATCCACACCTCCAAAATCAAAAAAAAATCAAAAGTAGCTACCGAATCAATCCACAAGTTAGAGTATAATATCGAACAAGTGTGTCCGATAAGAGGGGCTACCTCCTTGGCCCGAGAATCGCTCCTGTTTTAGCCACCTTATGCCAACTCACGGGAGTTGGGTCCACGTATATACCCTTAAAGGAACGCCGCCACCATCCTACTTCATTCTAGAATCTCCACCGCGTACACAGTTGTTAAAGTGGTTTTCGGAGTTGGCAGAGAGTATGACAACTTCCGATCCCGGTCTCTTTAATAACCAAACGTTATTATAACACCACGGTCATTTTAAATAGTTTATACCTAAAAACCAAAATATCATTTCCCTTTCAAAAACCATATAAATACGACATCATTCCCATTTCATAAACAAATAAGATATCATTTCTATTTCAAATATATCCATTTTCCAAAGCCATAGCATTTTCAAAGTTATAGCACTTCAAAATCAAAACCGCTTGAAATATAACACTTTCAAATAATAGTTTGAAACTCATAACTTTGAAACATAACTTCCACCACTTAAATGGTTTAAATATTAAGATACTTTATATAATAAAATAGCTTCTTCAATTTCACAAATCAATTCCAAACCAACTCGAATTTCTAAATTTTATATTAAACCAAATCCCAAATCATAATTTCAGTTCAATTCAGTTTCCAAATAAACTATTCCAAATTTATCGATTTCAAAACAGATTAGATCCATAAAATAACCCATTTCAAATTCAATATATTTCAAACTCTAGGTGTTCAACAATTTCAAAACTAAGTTTGATAATTTCATATATATATATATATATATATCAAATTCAATTTTCTATTATTTAGTTTCGAAATATTAACTTAATAAATCCATTGTCATTCAAATAAACCCCAGATTTCAAATAATAAAAGATTTCCTTCATTTTATTTATACTTGAAATATTTATTTAATTCACCTTAAACAAGATCAAGTTATAAAAAAAAATCATACTCTCTAAAACTTCTAATTTAATAAATTTCACATCAAGCTTATTTGAGTTAAATTCTTAAATAAATTCAATTTCAAATAAATCTCAAATTTATCTTTCAACCTTAATTTTATTAAAATCATTATAAACTCCATATTAAAATATAATTTAAATACTTACCCATATTATATTTTAATAAAATCAAACTCTCTAATTTTTATTAAATTTTTTTATACATAGCTTAAATTCAAGAATTTAACTATATATAAAAATAATATTTATATAACATCAAAAAATCAATATTTATTAAGCTTTATATTTCTTTCCAAAACCATATAAATCATTTCAATATATATATATATATATATATATATATATATATATATATATATATATATAGACCGATGGTGTCATATGATTTTCTTTCCTATGGTCAAGTGATACAGATATTTATCATTTCAATCCATAATTTAAAATATAAATACGGTTATATGTCATTTCAAATCGCAATCTCGAATGAAATAAAAATCCATAACGAATTGCAGTTTATAACAATATAAAATACAACATTCAATCATCCAATATCAATTATCAAACATTTATAACAATGGTCATCCAATTCAATCAATAACATCAATATATAACAGATAATAAATAATAGGTATTTAATGAAAGTTTATATTCAATAGTAAATTAAATAACTATTTTCTCCAAATAAATTCAGATAAACTGAGATGATGATTCAACATATGCCAAACAGTCATAAATAAATTTATAATCATATCATAAATTAATTTAACAAACATAAGTAATTTAGAAGTCGTGAGTGGGCTAAAACACTCACCTTTGAATTTAAATTGAATTTAAATTCAAAATAACCCAAAAATTTGAAAGGTCTCCAAATTTTTCCAAACCCATGTCAAATTTTCCATAATTCCGATACGATCCCAGAAAAACAAACCACGCGTGAATCCGAGCTCGTATGAAAAAGTTATGAAAATTAGAAGATTGGAAAATTCTGGTCCTGGGTCGACTTCGGGTTCAAATTTGGTCCGCCACTTCAAATCCCCGGTGCCTGCTTTGAGTTTTTGCCAAAACCACTTGAAGCGACCCAAGTCAGTTTCTTCCTGACTCGAAGTTTCTGCAGGGTTTTTGCCTCTGAAACTCGAAGCGCGTCCCAAGTTGCTGTAGATCCGAATTTTTTTTTCTAAATTGAAATTAATTTTTGGAATTTGAGAATTAGGTTTTGTCAGCCATCGAAATGAGGAGTTGAGAAGGAGATGTACGTATAGAAAAATGAAAATAAGGAGTGGGTAGGGTTTATAACGGGTTATTTATAGGCAAAGTTGAAAATATAATGAACGGACAAGATTCGATTGAATGATAAACGAGCCGAAAAGCCCGTTCTGCCTCCGGAACGAAAATGGGTCAACTTATATATCAAAATTAACGTTTTTAAATATTTTAAACGTAATGGAATAGGTTTCAAGTCCTAATTCCATCGTATGAAGAAGTTAAAATCAAGTTATTTTAAATTGATTTCAATTAAATTGATTTCTAGGCGTTTCGAGTCTGTACGATCAAACGACAATCCCGATCGCTATGAAACTTGAAATCCTATAATAATTCATCGTTACATATCCGATGAAACTAGTTTTGTCGAAATCCGAGTCAGTGGCCAAAATGGCTATTTTTACATTAATTAAATAAATTGATAATTAATTAATTAAATAAAAATTTAAATTTCGATTCTATAATTAACAATATTTATCGTTTTTAAATTTCTTAATCATTTACACTAATTTAAATAAATTTAGATGTCAATTTAGAGTTGATTAATTTATCAATTTCAGTGTTAACCTCAATTTCATTAAATTCAGAAATTATAAATTTATCTTCCAATAATTCCATTTAATTTCTTTTCATTCTATTATTCAATTCATTGTTGTTAAAAGGATGAAATTAACATTGGACTATTACATTAGTATTCTCAAATTCGATGTAATATTTAGATATTTAATTTTATTTAATTGCAATTAATCCAATTTTTATAGTTCAAATCCTAATACATTGATAAATCTTTATTTCCATTCTTTTAATTCAACACATTGTCCTATTATGAATAACATTAACATTAATTCCAAGTATTACCTTAATTAACATTAATGTAATATTTAATTTAGATTTGTTGCAATTGATTCAATTCAATTTAATGCATTAAAATATATTGGTAACTTATAGTAATTGATGCCACTAACTCTTAATCATACTACGTTATCAACAACAAATATTATAATTACTTAACTAACATTGATTTTATCAAAATACAGTTTACTGCGTATTATTTCATCAATTAATATAAATTTGAGTTATTTCTAAATTTACTATTTACAATCAATTATAACCCTACAATTGTTTCAATTAATTGGGGTCTGCATTAAACTATTTATTAACTTGCATTAACGTTATTACCTTAATTTACATTCAGTTATTATTAATCAATATATTATTTCATTGGTTAATTCAATACTTACCTTAATTTACTTATTTTCAATTTTATAACCAAGTGCAACAAATTTGCACTATTTCATTATTGGGATTTCACTCCAATTATCAATAGTTAATTTTAATTACCATTGCTACATTTCATTTTAGCGTTCATTTCAATATTAAATTATAAATTTTTTTCTTTTCAAATTAAATTACAAAATCTCGTTAAAGTAACAAATCTTACTATCGAAAATTTACGGGTCGTCACAAAAACCAATATCTTCTTGTTTAAATTGATTCTAGTCATGAATCCTGAAGAGAAAATGTTTATAAAAACATAAATTATTTTAAAAAAATTGTCTCAAGTAAAAATATCAGGTAAATATTTTGAAATATAAGAATTACAGTAAAAATAAAACAAGGTCTGTAAATTCGAATATCAGATTTTCATGATTTAATTATGTGATTAGGATCATAATCGAAAACGATGAATTTTAATGTAAATTTCAAGATTTTTAGATCTGTGTATGATGGGAAATTTCATGTTGAATGGAAAAGGATAACAGGTCGATTTCTGATGATCAATGAAGAATTGATCTTCGGGCTTGATGTCAGAGGAAGTTTAGGTGATGAAGAATATATGAAAAATGATCAAAAAATTGTTAGGCCACTGTGGAGGTCGATCAGTGGTTTTGTAGGGTCTAGGGTCGACAAAGTTTGAAGGGGTAGCTCGCTGTCGATGGCGAATCGGACAAGGCTGGACCGAGGGGATTCAATGGGGAACGTCGTGGCGTGGCTCTGGGTGGAGTGGCTCTGGGTGGAGTGGCACGATCTCTGGTGATCTAGTTGTCGTCGACAAGGGGTTTTTCATCAGTAATGGGTTCCAGCAATTGGTCGAAAGGCTCGATCTTGATCGACAGCGAGTTTGGAAGTTCTGGATGGTCTAATTCGTTGTTGTGGTCGTAGGTGACTAGCTGAAGGTCTCGACGATGATCAATGATGGGCAGAGTAGGCATGCACATTCATGCGTGCACCTATGTGTCAGGAAATTAAAAAAAAAGGAATAAGAAGGAGGCGACTAGAAGTCAAACGAAAGAAAAATAGAAACTTGGGTTTCGCTCGGGGAATTTGGAATTTTACTTGAAGTTAGGTTCGAGTTTTCTGAGGGTCATCTCGGGTTTGTGTTGAAAATAATTTTGATTTCTAAAACTTAAACATGTTTTCAAATTTTTAAATTTAATCTAGTTTAAAACCCTTTCTTAATTAAATATGTTATACCAGATTTGTTAAATAAGTTAAAGTATTGAAAATAATTATTTTATAATTAATTAAGTTCGAGTTTAAAAAGAATTCTTAAGTTTATTTTAAATTTTATAATTAAGTAAATTAAAAGATAATGGTTTTAATCAACTTAAGTATTTAAGTTGATTCATGATAAATTATTTTAAGGGTTTATTAAATATTTGAATAACAATTTAAGTAATTCGTTAAGATAAGAGGTTTTATCTTAAAATTATTAAGATTTTAATTAATTACAAATTGTTAATTGGTGTGATAGTTTAGAAATTAATTACTTAATGAAAGTAAATAAAGAATAATTAAATAAAAGAGTAATTTTGGCAAGGCCGACGGGGTTGGATGGACGCCGTCCATTTTATTGCAGCACCAAAAGGAACAAAACACATACAGTAGGGAGCAAATGCTGAAAGAAAATAGAGGAAAACATGGTGCCACAAGCACAAAGGGAAACTAAAAGAAAGAAAGAATCTAAACACAAATTAAAACATTTGGAAGGACATATATATTCCTGGGTCAAAGCAGAAAGAAAGCATCCCCAGCGAATATTTAATCTCTTGTATTATCCACAGCTTGAATAAAGCATCAGATTTCGCATTGATGGCATCAAACACTCTAGTGTTACGTTCTCTCCAGACGGCGTTGATGGAACTCTTCAACACAACGCTAAATATTCTCTTACCTTTTTGCTTGTTCCCTGTTTTTGCATGGATTTGATCCCACTCGACCTGATTATCATCAGAGATACTATATCTATGAAGCTTCGACATCACTACAGTCCACACATGCATAATAACTGGACATTCAAAGTACAAATGCTCAACTATCTTCGGTTTCTCACAACAGAAAGAACAATATATGTTAACACTCATGCCTATGCTACCTAGTTTAGCTTTAGTCAGGATTGCACGTTTAAGCACTTTCCACAACATTAAGTTTTCTCTCAAACTACTGTCCATATTCCACGTTCGCTTCCACCATTTCCACGTTGGATTGGCACTGTTCATCAAAAAGAACTCATATGCGGCTCCTATTTTAAATTTTGCCTTTTTCTCTCCCTATACTAGTTCATCAGATGTAGAAGACAGTGGAGTAAACCTTCTAATCATATTCTATATATTCTGAACTCTCTGATTGGAAGAAAAGGATTGTAAAGTATGATAATTATAGAGAACATCCCTAACCTTAGTCGTCGAGTGAATTCCAGTTTGCTGAATCTCACTGTACGTGAGTTGTCTGCTAAGAATGAATCCCTTATTAAGCCAAGGATCATCCCAGAAACTCACACTGTATATAGGGTTTGTGTTCAATTGAATTAGCGGGAGAAAAATCTCCTTTATCTTGAAAATACTTTGCCATGTCCAGCTCAAGTTTTGAGGCTTTAACATATTCCATAAACTCCTACCTCTAATCACATTTCTTTAAGACCATTCAGCCCATATGCTGTCAGAACAGTTAAAGTAGGTGTCAACATGTTTCGTAAAGGCCGCCTTATTCCATTGTTTTAAGTTAATAATACTAAGTCCTCCCTTGTTCATAGGCCGCTCAACTCTGCTAAAATTTATGGGAGCAATGTATCTGCCCATTGTCTTGCCCGCCCAAAGAAATTTCATAAAGGCACTTCTAATCATGTTAATTAACTTAAAGGGTAGAACGAATGATCTTGCCCAATACACTTGCATTGCAAAAATAACCGACTTAATTAAAGTTAGTCTTCCTGCTTGACTTAGTTTCCTTGTGGTCCAGCAATTTAATCTTGCTGTAATCTTCTCAAAAAGAGGAAGACATTGATTTATTGTAATTGTTGATGTTGAGAGCCGCAGTCCCAAGTAAGTAACAGTGGTAGGATTAAGAGACAGACCAGTAATTAGAGAAATCCGAGCAATCTGTTCCAAGTTTACACCTGCCAATATGATATCTGATTTTTGTAGGTTAACCTTTAATCCCGTCATAGCGTAAAAATGATCAAGAGTGAGCATTATGTTCTTGACAGTGTAAATGTCAGGAGTACAAAACACAACTAAATCATCAACAAACATTAAAGCAGAGAATTGAGGGTCATTGCATGTTGGATGAAGTTTAAATCTTCCTTGGTTTATTAGGTTGTTTATCATCCTTGTTAGAAGTTCCAAAACCAGAATAAATACATAAGCAGATAGCGGGTCTCCCTGCCATATTCCTTGTTTACTAACAAAAAATCCATCTGTCATTCCGTTGATAATGACTGAATAAGTCGGAGTGGAGATACATTCATAAATCCTGGAAATAAAATGAGGCTGGAAATTCATGTATCCAATAATTCGAACGATGCTATACCATTGCAACATGTCGAAAGCTTTCATGATGTCAAGCTTCATCATTGCTTTCGGGGGAGCATTCTTATGTTTATATCCTTTAAGCAGTTCGTGAGAGAGAAGGATATGGTCCAGTATATTCCTTCCTGGAAGAAAAGCAGCTTGATTCTTGGAAACAATTCGTGGAAGCACGTACTTAAGTTTCATTGCAATAACCTTTGAGATGCATTTATATATGGTATTACAGCACGAAATAGGACGGAAGTCGTTAACATGGTGAGCATTCTTGAGTGTGGGGATTAATGCTATATTGGTATAATTAAACGACCTGTAGATTTTACACTTTTTGAAGAATAGGATTATGGCATTGCAAACATCAGTTGATACAATCGACCAACAAGAAGTGTAGAATTGAGCATTCTACCCGTCCGGGCCACCGCACGAGTTACTTTTAAGTGAAAACATGGCCTTTTCTATTTCTTTTCCTTAAAAAAACTCTCTTTCATGTCTGCTCCCGTTGTCCATCCCCTTACCCCCTACGTCAACCCTGTCGTACCTCCCCTCTCCACCAAAGTCATCTCTGTCGTACCACCCCTCTCCTCCAACGTCAACTCTGTTCTTATTCCATCCTCTTCTAACCCTACGCCCCCACCTCCCAACAATCCTGTCCCTCATACCTTCTCCTCGGTACCCTCACCACTCTGTCTATCAGCAACTGCTCCTTCAACCACATCTGACCTAGTTTCTATTCCTCCGGTCATCCCCTCTCAGGTCCCCCCTGACCCATTCCCTATACAACCTTCTGACTCATCTCCTCCATCTCAGCCCGATGTTCCACTTCCCTCCTCACAAGGTGAACGGAAATGGACTTCTCTTTTTAAGCATAAACCCAAGAATGCTGGGAAGTATATCCCCGTTGACCTAATACCTGTGTATGAGGATGATGTTTTAGTGCCACCGCATGCTGTTCTTGAAGCTGGTGCTATGATCTTGAATGATACTTTGGTTGGATTTTTCTTAGACAAGTCGTTATCGTACACAGCTGTCATACAAAAGCTTAAGAATATCTGGAAATTAAAAGGCTCTATCACAGTTAAATCGATGGTATCATTTTCTTATGTAACTTCTCATGTTCTGAAGACAGGAATAAAATTCTTCGGAGTGACCCTATTATTATGAATAATAAATTGTTCATAATAAAACCATACGATGCAGCTGTAAGTAATGTTACTTACTCTGTCACCGCAGTTCCAATTTGGGTTCATTTGTATAATCTCCCTATATATGCATGGTCGCCTCCAGGAATCAACTGGCTTAGTAGTCATTTGGGTAAATTGTTGTGTATGGACAAAATGACAGAGAAATAAGATAGGTTGAACTACGTGAAATGCTTGATTGAGGTAAAACTGGACAAGGAGCTAGATGATGAGTTTATGGTTAAGCTGGTGGAAGGAGGCTATCAGAAAATCTATGTCCAGTACCTATGCAGGCCGGATGTATGTGTTTTGTGTAAAAAAATTGGGCATACAACTGTATGTTGCGAGAATAAGGGGAAATGTAAAATAGACAACGATATAGAGATAAGAAAAAATGTCAGAAAGGAAAACAAAGAAGATACCACAGAGATTGCACAAGTTAATAAAAAGGTAAGACCTTTCCAGATGCAGAGTGTTAGAAAATGGAAACGCGTGAATAAAAAGAGAATAGAAAATGCTGTGAAGGAAAGTTACTTGGTTCAAACAAGAGGAAGCAATGAAGAAAAGGTGAATGAAATAGATAGAGTCAATATTGATGATGAAGAGAAGGATGAGGAGGGTGATAGAGTAGGGCAGGAAAATGGGCAATGCGGTTCTGAAAAAGTGAATAATGTAGATAGAATTGAAAGTGTTGCAGCCAACTCCCTAGCTTCTGATGATGATGTGGATGTGGACAAAAGGACAGGAAAAGATGAGAAAACTGTTGTAGAGGATATAGTAGAAAATCTCTTGATATCTAATAAATTTTACGCTCTCCTGGAACTGGACGAGGCAGAGAATATAAGTGATATGCATGATGGAAGTTTGAAAGTAGATGGACAAGGTGATGCAGCACTTGGAAATATTGAGGTATTTATAAAAAATGATGCTGAATATCTATTAAAGCAAAAGGAAATAAGCAACAAAATTTCGAAACAAGTGAAGAAAGCTCACTCAATACAATTGCAGGATAAGGTAAATCATATTCAAGGCCCTATAGCAAACAATGCTGGAAGTAATGAAGGTGGATCTAACAATGAGAGTAAAAATGTAGAAGGACCTAACTCAAGTAGTAGGAAAAATAGAAAGAATAAAAGCAAGAATAGAAACCTCAGAAATGTTGCTGATAAGAATAATCATATATACAAGGATGAAGATACATGCACAACATATCCGACCAATCCTCCAGACGCTGACAAATCTCCCAATCCATCTCCTCCACACGTGTACTCCAATATCAAGTCACCATCGGCATAAAAAGCTCCTCCCCCAATGACTACTCTCTCTCCTCCTACCTCTCCTCATTCCTCTCCTCCCTTACCTTATCACGCTCGACTGGCCTCCTCCCCTTTGGTTGATGGAATGACTAACAATGAAGTTACCCCCTATCAGCAACAATTCCTAACTACTTGTCCTCTTCGCAGGCAGTAACTAGGAGAATGAAGATAGAAATGCTCAATGCCCGTGTTCTCCAATGATGTCTCGCATTGGAGCATGGAATATATGTAGGGGGCACCATGTCATCAAGCTTGACCAATGTAAACTGCTTATCACTGCACATCAATTATCAATATTAGCGATACTTGAAACTAAGTTAAATCTAGCCTTGACAGTCAAGGCAGCCGAATATAAAACCAGATTGGAAATACATCCATAATCTGAATGAAGCTCCATATGGTAGAATTATGATACTTTACAATCCCCTTCATGTACAAATAACTCCTATCCTCTCCACTTCCCAACTGATTCATTGTCATGCTCATAATCCCTCTGATAATTCATCCTTCTATGTCTCCTTTGTTTACGCATCCAACTCAACTGCTGCTAGAACCTTATTATTTTCGGTCATACCAGCTCTGAGGCAGACCTCCCATCCGTGGTTAATTCTTGGTGACTTCAACTGTGTTATACACTCTGATAGAGTTGGAGGAAATCCCCTATCCCTTAATGATATTCAACCACTCGTTGATACCTTTAACGATGCAGATCTTGTTACGGTTAGATTTGTTGGTACGCAATACTCGTGGAATAATAAAAGAAGGCATGGCAATAGGACCTTTTCTAGGATTGACCACTCTTTCTCCAATCTAACTGCTCTAACCAAATGGCCTCTCCTCTTCAACCATCTCCCTCCTCCTCTCCTTTCGAATCACTCTCCTCAAATAATTCACCTTCGTGGAGCGGACAAGAGAGGAAAAACAAATTTTAAAATTTTTAATTCCTGGGTTCTTGAACCTGACTTTAGATCTACCACATTATCTGCATGGAACAAAACTAAGAATGGTAACCATTTATATTTTTTGCAGGAAAAAATTAAAGAAATGAAAGAAGTCTTGAAACTGTGGGCGTTTAAAAGATTAGGCAAAGGTGATAAAATGGGCACTTCTATTGAGGAAAAGCTTGTTGAGGTCCAAACGGCTATGATGTCTAATGTTACCGATGCTAATCTCTCTTCTACTGAAAGTACATAATCTCTGCAATACTATGAAGCGTTTGCTAAAGAAAGTGATATGATAAGGCAAAAGTCGAGAATAAAATGGCGGGAAAAAGAGATAGAAACATTGCATACTTCCATGCAAGTCTCAAGAATAAGCAGAGTAGAGAAAATATAGCAACTATCAGTGATATGAATGGTGTTCTTCAAACATCTGCTGTTGAAGTTCAGGATGCATTTGTTCAACATTTCTCATCCATGTATGGCAACATAAACAATTTCATACCAAGTATTGATGAGATCCCTACTGATATCCTGCCTAGACTTGTTGCAGACGAATATAACTTCCTTTGAAATAAAAGAGTAATTAATATATGTGATTAATCAAGGTAATTAATTTGGAGATAATTAATTTATTTAGAGACAAATTATCAATGGGAATGATTAAAGGATAATTAATTAATTTGGATTAATTTATGTAAGTAATTAAAGGTATTTAATTACTTAAAGATAATTACTTAATTAAAGTAATTAATTAATTATTAAAGTTGATTATCACATAATTAAAAGATAACTATTCGATATAATTAATTTGTAATTAATTTATATAAGTGATTTGGGATAATCACTTATGTTAATTAATTATGGATAATTAATTTAAATGATAAATAATTAAGGGTTAATGAATTAATGTAATTAATTAAAGATAATTAACCAAAGGATAAATTAAATAATTAAAGGTTAATTATTTAATGATTAAAGGCTGATTAATTTATTATTGAAGGTTAATTAATAACTGATTAAAGGTTAGTTAATTAAAACGGTCTATAATTAATTAATGATTAATTAATCAGGATTTGTAGTTTATTCATAAGTAATTAATCTGGTTTAAATTAATTATGATTAGATATTAATTGATACTACATATGAATGTTTTGATTTTATTGAATACTGAATTGTTTGATATCCCTGATGCATGGAGCCCTATTTTGATTTGAGTTGTGATTAATGTAGTTTATATATCTGCAATGAATTTATATTATTTATCTATGAATCTGTGAATGAAGATAAACTTTATAGGATTATACCGCTTATCGTTATTGATGTGTTTGGATTGTAATGATTGATGATGTTGCACTATTGTGTGAAACCCCTGGACTACACCATACACACACAAATATGGGTTTCACAAGGAAATCGTTTAAGTCACAGATATTTTGAAATCGAAATTTATTTTGTTTAAAAATTGAAGTTTGAATCCAAATGGTTTTGAAAATGGAATTGGATACGAAAAGCTTTTGAAAGGGAAGTTTTGAAATTAGAGTTTAGTTTAAAAATATTCGTTGAAATTGTTTTCGAAATTAGTTTGAAAGTTTTATACGAGTTATATATATATATATATATATATATATATATATATATATATATATATATATATGAATTTGAAACTATTGTTTTAATTTAATTTAAATTAGAACTTGCCAATAATACAACAGTTTGTTGATTTTCTAGTTTATACTCTTAAAGGCTATAACTTGTGTGTATATGATCTGATTTTTTCGAACAAAAAGTATTTGTTTTTAAATAATAACAGCTTTCATATAAAAGAAAGAATTCCCAGTTTTTTCGAAAGGATTTCCAAGTTATGAATAAATCAAATTTGAAAAGGAAATAGTTTTGAAGCTATCTTTGTTAAAGATTTGGTAAATCTTGTTGTTGAACTGAGATATATCTTTTACTTAGAAGATTAAAGGCTATAAATGAATCTTGGTTAAAGATTTTGGTGAGCTTTGTTTCAAACTAGAAAGGGATCTCATAAATAGATCTTTTGTTTATATATTGTGAATGAATCTTTGTTAAAGATTGGTGAATTTGTTTTCAAATTGAAGGGAATCTTAAAGGTGTATCTTTTGTATAAAAGATTTGAATTGTAAATAGTTTTGAAAGCTATGAATTAATCTTTGTGAAAGATTGGTGAACATTGTTAAGTGAATCTTTTATTTAAAGATTTGAAAATAGTAATTTGTTTAAACAATTTGAAAGAAAGGTTTTGGGTTAAAAGTTGTGGCTTAACTAAGAACCCAATATCCATATGCTTTTTAAATTAAGCGCTCACTATTCGATTTAGCCGGGAGAGGAGTTTGTGTCATATAACCCATTCCGAATAGTGATACGACGTAAATGGATAGCATTTAAGACCGGTGGTGAAGACCGGGTATTTTCGAGAACGAAAGGATTACTCGTCGAATGTTTTTGCACTCGCGCCGATATAGAGATCTCCATATGCGATGGGGAGTCTGATCGGGATTGTAAATACTCGGATTGCAAGGGCTTCTTTGTGAAGTGTCTTCGGTTCTGTTCGTAACCGGAATAGACTTGTATGGATGTGTGTCTGACATTACACTTTGAGATGTAAAGCTGCTTTCTATCAAATACATTTCTATTTAGTGGAGAAGAATTTATTCTCTTAGCTTAACACCCTTCTTTGAGACGTACGAGCTCAGAAGTTATGTAGTTGATGGTT
The DNA here is from genome assembly GCA_030765085.1 of Allium cepa. Taxonomy (NCBI): domain Eukaryota; kingdom Viridiplantae; phylum Streptophyta; class Magnoliopsida; order Asparagales; family Amaryllidaceae; genus Allium; species Allium cepa. The sequence continues at coordinate 745,334,118 of CM060931.1, read as the reverse complement.
ATCAGTGATATACTCTAAATTTGGTAGTGTGGCATGCTGAGTGCTGCTGAATGTTGCTGATCATTTTTTGAACGAAGCATGGCTTTTGTGAAAAGCATAGCTTTGGGGAGGAGACTTCGTCGTGCCTCACAACCCGGAAATGGTCGAAATAGGAAAGTTGCGACAAGGTTTTTAGGGGTCGCGCCCCTATGTATGTCCATTTCCTCGTGGATAAAAAGTGATATCATGGTATGGAGCCCATATATTTAATTGTGTGGTTGTTGCTATTTGTTGGTGAATCCCGGGATAAAGGTCGGTAACGATCGGGGATGGCTTACTTGTAGGTGTTACCTAATTACAGAGGTAACCCGGCCTTATGTTGGTAGAGATCCGGTTTGGTTCTTGGGTGCGTCCCTCCAGAGGCATTCCATTCGGTGAGGAAGTTTCTTAGCCCGACCATTGTTGGAAATCCAATCATCCAATACGTGCCTTGTACGGTTTTAGTTGTATAACATGCCACCTCAGGTGGTAGCTATAGTAGGCATAGTATAATGGTACCAATGCTGGCTAGGATTAATATTATACTTTCGAAATGTTTTCCACTATGCACTAATAATAATATCAAAAGGTTTTTCGCGTATCAAGCATGTTTGACTATCATAAGGAGAAATCTACCCCACGTATGTGATTGCATTGTGTGTTTGCCGGGAGGCCTTACGTAGTTTCATTTTCTAAAATGCATTGCGGGTTTCTTTTAAATTATTTGGTTTTTCTTTTTTTTAAAGATAAATTGTCTTTGTTTGCTCATACCAGTCGCATGACTGACCTGAAGTTTATTGTTCCCTTTCTAAACTCTGAGTACCCATAATTTTCACATGGGCAGTCAAGAGTCAGATTTTTTCAGATAATCAGATAGTAGATGTAGATTCGATATCTATGAAGCCTTTGGATTTGGAGATAGAATTTGGTTTATCCGTTGCCTAGTTTGCTTAATACAACGTGATGGTGGTTCGAGCATTTGGTTGGAGCACTGGAGCTTTGGCAATGGAGATGTGGGCTGTCTTTCTCTCTATCTCTTTAAAACTCTGTATAGATATTCTTTCCGCTATTGTGTATCTCTGATATATATTGATATCATTTATATTGAATTGTTGCATCAAATATTGTATGTCAATGATATTATTCATTCTGTTTCCACTGTGTTGTTGTACTTAATGTGTTATAAGCTCCATCTGAACTGGAGTTCGACGTTTGAATTTGCAGCATTCGAATACGGGTGAAGTATGGATGTCGATTTTCGGACGTCGGATTTCGGATCGTCACATGAAATGTAAGAATGTAAAAGAAACATATACATATTTATTATCCATGCACTTCTTTTAAATTCTAATTTGAAAATTTATTTGATTATTATATGCAAATGGAAAAGTTTTCTCTTAGAAACAAAAATTAAGTGAGAGTTCAAAGGAGATTTTTACAAAGCAATGTGTTATAAACCATCGTTATGTTAGAGCATGAGTATATATTTTTGTGTGCAAGATGGGTAGAAACTAACTATTCAAAGTAACTAATTACCTTCAAATGCAGATAGGGACACAAAGATCCAATTTGAAAATGAGAAAATTACACTTAAAAATATACGACCAACATTAATAGGTCGATTTCTCATTTTAAATATTACCTGAAGATATGACACTGTTATAGATTGTTTATAACTTCATAGTTCATACTACCACACCAACCTTCACTGTTACCTAAAGAATGAAAGGTGTGGAGAATTAATCTGATGAATGTATGAATGCACATTAAGGCATTCACAGTTGTCTAGTTAAAACACATGATACTTTGAGTTATATTTGTTGAGTCCTTTTACAAAAATATGCACTTTATATGGTGTAATTATGATATTTTGATTAACATAACAGCTATGGGGAAGTGGTGGAATTGGAGGTTATGGCTGTGATATTGGAGGTTAGTTTGTATACAATACACGATGCATGAGCTAGTGAATTTCTACTATAAGCGAAATTACTATTCCCATATATGCGGTCTAAATTGGGCATTTTAATCCAGGGCAAATTGTCAGGATTATGGTGAGGATTAAGGCAACGATTATGCCTAAGACAGTAAGTTTGATCTTCATATTCTTAAACCACATTTTTCTCTTCACTTTCTTTCCTTGTTGCCTGAAATCTTGTGCCTGCAAATTCAGACATACCACTCTTTATAAAAATTATTACTAGTTTGTCAGAGTTAAAATTTTACATGTGTTGCTTGTTTAAGGATATCTAAACTGATGGTAGCTAACAATAATATACTGTATGCAGAACATCATATTTTCAATGAAATGAATAAAATCAACTCCATACAGTAATACTTCATAGGAGGTTTTAAAACTCGCTTTATTGAATCCATGTACATGTTTGGTAAAGTAGATTGTTGACGCATATACATTTTGTAGGTAGGATAGCACATGTTATTCTCATTTTTCTTTTCCTTTTTTTGTTTTCATTTTCTTATGTGTTACGGGCTCTATGTTTTCAGTGTCTCTAAAACATGAAAGAAAACAATGAGGGAAAACAATATAGGCAACACACATATATGCACTGAAAACAATTGTTAATATTTAATTAAACGGACGGGCATAAATTCATTCATGGTTAACCTATTAAATAACTCCCTTTTGTCAATAATTTTGGTAGAAACAATTTGAAATGGAATGAAAATTTGGTAAAGTACGATGACGGTTTGGTTATATTCACACCCTTTACCTAATTAACAGTCAGTAGCAAGTTAGTTGGTTATATATATATTGTCCACTTTTAGATTTTGATCTCTTTCAAAGATATTTCTTTTTAACTGTTTTTGTATACTTATGTTAACAGTTTCTTTGATTGGAGAGCATAGACAGTTTGTTTGGATCCTCGTACTTTGGTAGAAGTTTCGTAAGGTAGAAGTATTGAAGTGCTTCCTGTCTGGTGTATTTTCTTTAGCAAAATAGGCCGACAACTATTACATATGCTTACTACTATATCATATATCATATCTGTACATTGAGGCTGTAACTTCTTTACTTTTTATATAGAATAGACGCAAAGGATAAAAAAATAGCTGGCAATCAGTGTTACATGTAGTTTCATAAAGTTAAAAGGATATATTATAAATTTCAAAAAATGATTTTTTTTCCTATGTTATCCATATCAATGTTGATTCATCAATATACAAGATCTGGAGACATACATTATGGACGTTGTTCATTGCTTCATTATTTATTAAGTAAAACAGAAGGCTTACGCCACTTTGGTTTTTAATTATAAAATGACTAAAAATGAATAACGATTATCTCTTATTAGCTGATAGAATACAAATCAAAGAGGCTTGATCAAAAGCATTGTTATACCCGTTAAAACACACATAAACAGAACTGTCATTTATGGTGCCTCTTGAGTAAATTAAAACTTAATTATTGTTAAAAGAAATTCATGATTCAAAAATGCCAAAACTTAATTAGAAAAGAAGAATTACTCCGTCATTTTTCGAAAGATTATTTCAAAATGCTGAAGTGTTTTCAAGAAAATTGTCAAACATAATATTTACATCTGGTTTCCTGTGAAGATTCAAACAATTATATTTGCTTTAGGATTAGATGTGCGCACCATAACTAGAAGAAAGGAGTAATAAGTTTTTCTTTAACATCGCAACTTTAACTAAAATTGAATACATATGCATGGGCCTATGATATATTTAGAATGAATGACTTTAATAATTGATTTTCAAAAAGTTATTTTAAAATATAACATCACAACCCAAATCCAATTCATAAAATCTTGAAGAAGACTACAAAAAGTTCTATAAACATACATTTCAGATTAAACTGGTATTTTTTTAATACTCACATAAACAGAACTCTGTTTATTTAGACATTTACCAGAATATGTATCCAACAACACAAGCTTCAATTGATAAAAGTGATCTGGTTTCAAGTCTAATTAAAATACAAATTAAAATTTAGAGCAAGTTTTGAATGATCAACGGCCACCAGCTCAAATAGCTCAAATAGCTCAAATGATCTATATGTTTTTTTTCTATAGATTTCGCGTTCAGTCCCCCGATACATTGAAATAGCTGATCTTTTTTAAATTTGTCATCACTCATTGTTATAATTTATTTTCTTTTTTGATGGGATCTAAAATTAGTTTTCTTTTTGGATCTAATTAAAAAAATTTGCTTCATTAAAAGAATGCACCGTAAATTTCATACTCCATTATTTGTCAGTGCATCAATATATCTGACATGTCTTTTTACCATATTGAGTATGCTTAGGATATTCAGTGATATATGACATGTCCTTTTACCTTGTCATCCGATGATATATGACTAGTTTTGCGGCAATGATGATTAGGCAGGAACAGATTGAAGGAAGGCTTCAAGAAAATGAACTATGTACGGATTAACGATCTCTGCATTGTACATTGTAACTTGCTTGTCAACCATGTACTGTATACCATAATACTATTATTGTTGCTGCTACTGATCAACTATGTAGTGTAATGTATTACTTTTGAACGTTGTAATTTCAAGATTTATTATGTTTGGTCCTTGTGTTGAATCTATGAAAAATATTGGGTTTAATGATCTTTCATTTATGATATTATATTAAATTTGCAAATGTTTGTATTGAGTATGATAATTAAATGACTGTTACTATATGAGGTCAAAAAAGCAATATTTCTATATAAAAAAATATGAAAATTAGCAACGGTTTAGAGCCGAAGTAGCAATGACTCGAAACCGTTGTAAAATAAGCATTTTACAATGGTTTAGAACCGTTGCTACTTTTTCTTTCGCAATGGCTGCCAGCCGCTACTACATCTGGTTTTGCAATGGCTCTAAACCGTTGTAAAATACGGTTTTACAACGGCTTTGAGCCGTTGCTAATTATTGTTTCGCAACGGTTGAGAGCCATTGCTAATTTTTTACCACTGCCACTTTAGCAACGGCTTGCAAAATCCGTTTGCAAGGGCATAACCATTGAAAAATGGCATTTCTGGTGTAGTGAAGCATAGCAACTATAGAGTCTCCCTTGGCTCAGGGACCATAGACGCTTCGTTATAGCTTTGAACCCTAGGAAGAAGAGTTCAACAGGGGAACGGGCAGCACCGACGGAGTTTGTGGTGGGTGTTCTTGTTGATGTGGATGACCAAACTCAAATTTTTAAGATATGATCACAACTTGGAATGAAGATACATAATGAATTGATAAAATTTCTTAGTGCTAATATTGACATGTTCGTTGGATGCATTAAGATATATGCAGGATATCATCGGAGATAGCATGTCATGCACTTAATATCGATCTTAACTTCACTCCAGTGAGGCAGAAGGGATGTAGTCTGGGTCTGGAGTGATCCACTGTACTAAGGAGGAAGTGGATAAGCTATTGGCTAATGGCTTCATCCATGATGCAACATATTCATAATAGGTATCAAACCCTTTTAGTCTGAAAGTCAAAGGGGAAGTGGCAAACTTATGTTAGATTACTCAAAATTGAATATAGCTTGCACAAAGGATGGCTTCCATTTACCTAGAATCGACCAGCTCATTGATGGAACTGTAGAGCGTGAACTACTCTCGTTTGTGGACGCCTACTCAGGACATAGTCAGATCATGAGGCATGAGCCTGGTAAGAAGAATACCAGCATCATTACTGACCCGAGACTGTATTATTATTGAGTAAAGTTGTTCAGTCTGAGGAATACTGGAGCAACATACCAGAGACTAGAAATAATGGTGTTCAAAAATCAGATTAGGCGGACAATGGATGTATATGTAGATAACATGCTTGTGAAGTCTCGAGTGTTCGAAAATCATCAGGATGACCCCGCGGAGATGTTTGAGATCCTTCAGAAATATTAAATGAAATTGAACAGAAGTTTTCTTTCTTTGTTGCTTCTAGTAAATTTCTCGGTTTTATAATAAATGCTAGGGGCATCGAAGCTAACCTAGAATAAATCATCACCTTATGAAGGGTAACAGCCCCCACAACGAAGAAGAAGTTACAGAGTCTAAATGGAAAGATCACAACATTTAACCGATTCATCTACAAAACAACAGACAAGTGTATACCGTTCTTCGATGCACTAAAGAAGGGTAAGAAGAACTTTAAGTGGAATCAAGATTGACTGATAGCTCTTTAGGAGTTTTGTGACATATGAAGATCTCGCCGGTCCTAATGTCGAGAGGGAATATTAAGCCAAGGGAGAAAATCTCGCTCCTTACTTTTCAAAATCATGGGAATTGCTTAATGACATCAAACACTACAAGATAACTCGTATTACCAGAGAACAAAATATGAAGGCCTAAATTGGCCTGTTTCGGAGATGAACAATTATTGGAACTGGTTCCAGTGGAGAGTTAACAGCTCTTAGTATAGACCAAATGGGCGACGATTGGGTTCTAGAAACCACAAAAGAGAAAGGATCAGGAATGATGCCGATCAAAGACTACTTACTTAGCGGAATACTCCCGAGAGGCCGAAATGAACGAAAAAAGCTTCTTCTAAAGGCTCCGCGATTCATAATACAGGATGGAGTGCTATACAAGAGAGGATTCTCCTCGCCCTGCTTAGGTATGTAGCCAAAGATGAAGCTAGAAACATCCTTATGGAGATCTATGAGGGTAGTTGTGGAGACTACACATGGGGGGGGGGGCAAAAACTTGTAAAGAAAGCCCTCCACCATGGGTATTTCTAGCCGACGATCAATCGAGATGCACTAGAATAATCTAGATGGTGTGACAAGTGGTAGAGGTTTTCAAAGATTCCAAGAGCTTCATCCATGGAACTCATGCAGATGGTCAGCCCTTAGCCATTTACAATTTTGGGAATCGACATAATTGGCATACTACTAATAGCAAAAGGAGGAGAAAAAAAATAAATCTTACAGTTTATTACTTTACAAAATGGGCTAAGGAAAAATCACTTGCCACAATTGCTACTAAAAAATTGATTAACTTCGTAACGAAAATCATATATGTAAGTTTGGAATACCGCAGTAAATCATCACGGACATTGTATCTCGGTTCGAGAGTATTGAATTCAAAGATTTCTACAAGCATTACCAGATCGAGAATATCTTTTTCATGGTAGTTCATGCATAGAAAAACAGGCAAGTGGAAGTACTGGACAAAATTATCAAATCCACCATCAAGAAGTGGTTGACTAAAACTAATGGAAATTGGGTTGATGAGCTTCTGCTTGCATTATAGGCTTATTGAACAACACATAAATATGTGATCGGGTGCTCACTTTTCGTTTTGGCATATTGTTCAGAAGTTATGATCCTAGTGGAACGGGAAGTCCCTTTTTATCGGAGACAACACTTCAATCAAAGAGAAAATGCGCACCTTCTACTTGAGTCCCTTGACCAGACTAATGAGAAGTGGGAGGAAGTAGAGCTAAGAAATGCTTCTCAACAGAAGAGGGTAGCTTGACATTTCAACACTAATGTTAGGAATCGCACCTTCGAAGTGGGAGATCTCGTCCTGAAACAAATCTTCCCAGGTATAAGAGAACTTGCCCTGAAATAGGAAGAATCATATGTGATCGGCTAAAAACTTGGAGATGGAATGTTCAAGTCGACGACGGTCGACAAAATTCTGATTCCTTGTGCTTAGGACAACGACTTGCTATGGCACTATTTTATTTAGTATTTATCTATGCATTTCCTAATTTTGCAAATAAGCCACCAAAGGACACTTGGGACATTGTAAATAAGCAGGATATACCTCTTTTTTCATTTTATCAGTGAAATTAGCTTCTTAAACCAACGAAACCGAGTTCTTGTAAGCAAAATGGCCGAGTTGAGGGGGTCAAATCGTCGAACTAATAGGGATAATCGATCCTTGCCTTATGAGAACTGGTGTTGCTCCAGCGACATTGGGAAGGCTTACAACCTCTAAGTTCCGACAACATCGAAAAACTTCCCATTTCCTTATGCACATCCTATAAGCCGCATGTCGCTACATTAACCGATGAAACCAAGTTCAAGTATGCAGGGTTTCTTGTGGTACTCCATACACTGCATGTCGCTACTTGAACCGATGGAACTGCGTTCAAGTATGCAATGCTCCTTGTGCACATTCCATAAGTCGCACGTTGCTGCTTGAATCGATGGAACTGCGTTCATGTATACAACATCCCTATGCGCCACAACATAAACCGCATGTTGCTTCTTTTATTGATGGAACTACATCCTTGTAAGCATATTCTCTTATGTGCCACATTACAAGCCACGCGATGTTGCGTGAACCAATTGAACCGTGTTTAGGTACGCAATTTTCCTATATATTACAATCCATGCATCATTTCATGAACAGATGGAACTATGTTCTTGCAAGCGATATGCACATGCACCACATAATTGAGAAAGTACTTCCTAAATCTCTGGATGAGAAGTATAGACTGTCAAACTACCGGATTGATGGTGAAAATCGATTCAAATTTCGTTAATATCAGTGCTACTTTGGCAACACTGGGAAACTCTCTTATTTTCTGGTTTCAATGTTACACCGGTAAGACTGAGAACTTGTCCAAATTTTCCAAGTACCGACATTGCAGTTGTGATGTTAGGAAAGCTGTCTACTGCAGGATTGGTAGAATCAATCCCCGCTTTCCGAGGGATTAGCATTATCCCGGTAGCGCAGTGAACATTCCAAACCACATGATCGATAGTGAAAATCAATCCCTATCATTCAAATACTAGCATTTCCCCGCAATGCTAGGAAGTTGCAATTCAAGATTTGATTGCTTTGACGGCTTTCACCTGTCAATGGGTAGTTCCATACCCAAAAAAAGACTATCCGAACCTCAATTGGGTTCGCGGAAGTTTTTTACCCTTCGTTTTTTCATCACGTGCATTTTTACGTTAAAATGGGATCGCCGTGGCTAGTCTTCAATTTACCATCATTGGAAGGTGGTGCACCATGGTACCATTCCGATTCAAATCCATGCACCCATTTCTAAAAGTCATATGGCACTGTTTTGGCATTTTGGACGAATGTTGCACCTTGCACCGTAGATGTTGCACACTGTGGATATCGATTCTTCGGACAGCCATAAATGTTGGCTAGTTTAGAGTTATGGGAGCCGTAACCAATCAAAACGCATAATTATCAAAAGCTCAGCATTGCCTGAAGATAGGCAACATCAAAGGAAAATCCATGGACTTGAGCTATTCGTATGTTTTTGTAGATAGAAACCGATATGCGGGCAGGATCTCAACACTGAACTTGGAGAAGATCAGTCATGGTCAAAGGAAAAAATGCTTAGAATCAAGGATTAAAACTATAAGTTCCCTGAGACAGGAGCTAACATACAACTCGGACTACGGGAAAACAGAGAGTCGCCTAGAGTACTCGCTCTTTTGTCAAGTGTTTAAACCAATCATTCGGAGCAATCAACCCTGTGGAGTAGGGGGCACACACTACACTTTGTTGAAATAGATCAAGTCAGGAGTAGGGGGCACACACTACACTTGGTTGAAATAGATCAAGTCACACAACAGTTTTGTTTTACCAGTCAAAGTATTTTGGCAATCATAACGGATTTAAGTAAAATAGTGCATTAGACGAATAAGTTACACTATTTACATGCATAGAGTTGCGGTAAATGCACACATCTCATCACATAGTATAGTGGTATATAATATGAAAATTGTAACATAGGCAATTATATACACATGAAGCGATACATAATCAAGCATAGTGTTAACGCTAAAATTGGACGCTAACACCCCGGTGTCTGTAGTAAAAATGTGAAAGCACCACCCATTGGTACGGGAACTAGAGATAAGCGGAAGATAACAGAAAATCAAGTAAAAAGACAATAGTTTTTATAGTGGTTCGGCTTAATGTCAAGCCTACGTCCACTTTAATCCTCTTTCTTGTTGATTCGATTACAAGTTTTACAACGATCTTTGATTACAACACAACTAAGACAAGTAGCTAGAACTACTACAAAACATGCCATTTGCACAGTTGTTTACCCCCCTTTTGCATCAGTTCGACAACCGATGCATATGCAACCGATGCAACAGGCTTAACACTTTTGCATCAGTTCTGAAACCAATGCAAAAAGGTCCTTTTTGCATCGGTTGTTACTAACAACTGATGCAAAATATCATGGTTGGTTGCTTGGACACAGCCCTCATGTTGCATCGGTTGTAATGAAAACCGATACAACAAAGGAACTTGTTGCATAGGTTGTTGTTGAAAACCGATGCAAACTAATCCCTCTAATATTGCATCGGTTTTTTATAACAACCGATGCAAACTAATCCCTCTATTGCAACAGCTATTTATACATGATGCAAAAAAGCTATTCTCAGAAACCATTATTATAGTACTCAAATAGACTATATATATATATTATCGATTATAACAAACAATTATTGCATGCAATATTACAATCATTCAAATTTAAATTTGAAGGCAAATACAAACTGAATAACATAATACCAAAATAAACATCGCAAGTTCATACAACCACTTTCAACAAATTCATATCACTGCATATACCCAATACATTTCATTGTCTCTGCCAATACTATCCTCTATCAGAACAGCAACTTCATCCACCAATCATCAGCTGATTACAAGGCACGCCATCACCATCAATATCCATTCTACATCATCAGTTCCACAACCCACTGTCAACACTTCATCACTTCAATTCAAAACCCACTGCCAACACTTCAATTCTGCCTGCCTTCTGCACTTCCAACACCTGCAACACATTTCACCAGAGAACAAAAATCCAACATTCCCACTAGTACCCTACAGTTCAGCACCACACTGCAGATCTCACTGCACATACCTGATCACCATAAACCCCCACAAAACACCCTTGTCTGATCAACTCCTACTGCTCCAATTTGCATACAACCACTATCTCAAACAAACCACAACATCATCACCCTGCCTGTCACACTAGTTCCCTACCTTCCATTGTTGCATTCCTTCAATATCACAAAACAACTCACCACATAACCATCTACTGCTCCTCCACCTGACCATATCATTACTGCTTCAACCAACAGTCCACAATCGAACTCACCTGAAGCTATACTCTCAAACTCGGGACATCCCAATCGAGCAATTCGTCCTGCTTCATTCATATCGCAAACCCACAAGAGCTCTGTCACCATACCACCACACTCACATGTCTTCCTCTACAACCACATCACTGGCAACTAACTGCTTCAGAACCTCATCAGTTCTGTCACTATATTTATTTTATTAACAATCGGAATCCACTTTACGTAAATTGTTTATGTTTGAAGTATTTAGTGAGTATGTGGGATATCTATATATTAACTTGATAACTCTGATGATAATAGAAGAATTTGGGCTTGCTTTGAACTACTTTAAGTAATATATCAAGTATAGGACACATACTAATTTATTATATAAATCAGAAAGTAGGTTAACAAACAAACTAGAATTAGTTGACAGCCAAAACAATAATGTCCACTGATAATATTATTCTATTGTCAATGAATTAAATGAACCATAACAAACTATATAACATAAGCTGCAGCATACATGTGTATTAATGAGCAAGTATTGAGGTGTTGGTTTCGCATGCTATATATATGTTTGATTAACAACTACTATGTGTATGTGTGAGATGAGAGCTTGGATTCAACAATTCCATTAACATACTATTTTTACATATAACTAAAAAATATTTTGCTTGACAAAGCATGTAATTAATTAAGTATGACGTATTATTACAGAACTGTTATAAGACTTCAACTGCTAAGTCAAATGTCAAAGTGAATGCTTTTAGGAAGCAAATACTGGGAATCTAAACTACAAAAATATCTCTTTTGTAGGTTGCAATCTTGATATAGACAAGTAATAACAACTTATTTCTCACCTCCACTAGTTTTTGCAAAGTACAAGTAATAACGCTTTAATATCATCTTTCTGCCAATTTATCTTATTACCACATGAGCTTCTTTAATGTTTAAATAAATTAGCACACTTTAAAATTGACCATGTAATATATTTTCTGATTTAATTTCAGCATACGATAATAGGTTTATTAAGAATCTGAAAAACTTGTCACTTTGTACCCTGCACAGAATAATAAATGTTGTACCTAATAATACAATAGGGCATGCAATCATAGAAAATGAGAATGTTGGTGTTAGTATATATGCTATAGTAGTAACAATATAAGAAATAAAACATGGTGGAACAAGCTAGAAAAGAAAAGTGTTCCAGCAAAACTGGGGATTTTGCCACCAACTAAAACAGTAATGACTAACAAAATTTTGAGAATATGCTATATATGGGTGAATGGTTTGAATTATTTGTAACCTATAAAATTACATACAATAAAATGAACAAATTATTTTACCAAGTACTAGTCATTATATGGTGTTTAGAAACAAACAAGTATAGTAAAAACATCATAACATTCATTTGCAACTTAGTTATCGATAATACCAAAGATTGATACAGAAGGCACATTATTAAGTATTGGAAAAAAGCTGCATGACACTGAAATTAAGGAATTTTACCCGAATAACGCGATGGACAATAAGAATATCATGTCCCTAGAACATGAAGTTATACCTAAAAAAGTAAAAGTGCATTTAGCAATTTCACACTAACATGTTATATATAAGATAAACTACTATAACAAAGTTGCTATCAAATGCCAAAACCGATTAATCAACTTGAATATATTATGAATGTGCTCTCTAATCCTGAAAACTTACTTCAACATTAAATACAAAAATGTCACCAACACGAATGGGATCATTGCTCATGTATAAGAATAATATATCTCCCTACATTGAAAATAAAGAATTAGTTACACTGTGACTGTGTATTGTTTCTTTATGTTACTATAGTAACCACAGGTGGATAAAGATAGTATACTCAATTCATATTTCTGTTGCCATCCCTCTGTTTGTAATCAACTCTATAATTTGTCCACTTTTTCAATACCTCATGGTGGAGCAGAAGAATTGTACTTGAGCTACCTGAAGTTGAGCTATATATATGTTATATTTGCAAACACAGTTATATATAAATGTATATGGTTTGAATGCAAGTTTGTAATGTACCTGGCACATCCAATATGATGACATGAGCTTGAGGCGTTTCCTTCTAGTCCACCCGACATTCTTTTACATAAAGTTCAATAACCATCTTGAAGCTCACATGCAAAATATTAAATACTAGAAACCAACTTCAAGGACAAATCTCCACAAGTAATAATACATACCGCTTTAGTAATGATTTCACCGTTTTCTGGCACATCAACCTCAATTTTAAAGATAACCCAAGCCCAGTTATCGTTATTTATATCATCAGCTACGCATTTAGTATTGCTCTTCTGATATCTGTGAGCTTCAACCCAGGTTTTCCCACAATCAACCGATACATCTACCCTCTCGATGCCACGCCCACCACCAGAGACAACCATATCCACTTACAGTTATCTATATATTTTATAACATGTTGAGAAGAAGAAAAATGTTCCAGTTATGTGTGATGGTTTAATATGATTTAGAAACTCAGGGAAATTTCAAACCTTTCCTTGTTGAGCAATGTTCTCATCCTCCAAGGAACAAATAGCACACTGCCACACCATGTAGATATTGACCTCGTTAAAACATTACTCAAGCATTTCATACGAGTTTAGGCACGTTATCAATATGAAAAGTTACTGCATTTACTGTTGATCAACCAAGCTTGTTCTGCTTGTTAATTTGTACCAGTTTTGATACATTCTGACTAAATACAAGAAATTGTAGCCTATGCAACCTTAACCTTATAGTCATAATGATACATAATTGAATTTACATGAAAGGTAAAACTAAGCATGAGGTTTGTTATTGTGTATATATGGGTTACTTAAACTTACTTGGATCATTAGATACAGATGTCAGTCGAAAAATTGTATAATGCCAATACTAGGTTTTTAAGGGATATCTTTTCATGTAAGTATAAAATAATAAATGTAATTAAAATATTATTGAGATTTACAGCACATCTCCGATTCAAGGCTCTTTTGCTTCTTTTTCAACAATGTCACAAGTACAAGAAACTTCCCTTTTTTTGTACAGAATGATAGCGAATACACATACCATCTTGCCCCCAAAACGAGTTATAAAACACTTAAAAGCAACAAAGATTATAAACCCTATTATCACATAATTACCTGCATAGGAAAATCCATATGCGCAGTCCTCGTAGACCAATTGATTTTATCCCAATTAACCAAAGGTGGAAACATCTTATAATCCTTTTGCATAAAGAACCCCTATTTTTTTAAAAAGGACAAGGTTAATAATATTCTTCAGTTCCATAAGAATAATTTAAAAGAAAATAACATACTTGTTCATCACCTCACATTCTTCTACAATTATATCGATTCTGTCAAGCCACTTAACAGATCGAGCGCCAATAATTCCAGGAACAACAACACGCAATGGGTATCCATGGCCACGATTAACAGATCGCTACCACCTCCACTCAACCTAAATCGCCACCTGATTCACAGTCGAATTAAAACTTTTGTTTTGATTTGGTTTGAATTCCAATTTTCTTTTGAGGATTTCGATTTGGGAGGAACTGCTAATTTGGTTTGAAGTTAAAATTCACAGTCGAATTTAATTTGAAGTCGTTCAATTGAACAAATATAAAGTTGCTTTTGTTTTCTTCTTCACGGGTTAGGGGGGAAGTGGAGGGATAAATTAAAGCTAAGCGGGAAATGAAAAGTTAAGGGGAGGAAAAATGAAAGTTGGAGTAGCAAACCTATGGAAAATGAATGCAAACTAACATAGTTGCATCGGTTGAATTTAAAACCGATGCAACTAAAACTATTTGCATGTACCAATTGCATCGGTTGTTGGTGACAACTGATGCAAATTTGATTTTTTATTACCAATTGCTTTTCACGTACCAATTGCATCGGTTATTAAGATAGAACTGATGTAAATAGTTCTATTTGCATCAGTTTTTACTTCAACTGATGCAAATGAGGCGAAGCAATATGCACTTTTTGTACTAGTGTAGAACTTCAATGTAGAAGAGCTCTTCGAATTCATGTTGAATGTGCTAGATCTCTTCCTAAAGTTCGATGAAGTGTCTTCGGTGTTTGAAGTGTCAGATGAGTCGAGAAAACAGCAGAGTATAGGCGTTCCATAAATGAGCCAAAAGGTCCTCTCTTTGGTGGAGTAGGCAAGGTATTTATAGGGAATTTCTGGAGTTAGGTCGTAGGTCGTGGGCGACCTAGGGGTTAGGTCGGCCATGTTATAGGTTGTGGGCGACCTAAGGAATAGCAGGGGAGGAAGTGGTGACCTAAGGAACTACGTCATAAGGAGTAACGGCATAATGGCCAGCGGCATAAGGAATAGCGGCATAAAGAAGTTGCCTTGGTCTGTTTAGGTCGTGAGCGACCTAGTAGAAGATGCAGAATGCAGCTTAGGTCACGAGCGACCTAATGGAAGGGGTCATGTTATATTCGGCCCTTGCTAGTGGAAGATGCTAGGTCGTAACTCGTTAATTCGCTAGGACTTTTAGGTTCTTTAGATCAGTAAGTCGGCAGGTCGTGAAAAGGAGATGTTGAGTTGTTAGGTCGCTGGACATGTAGGTCGTTAAGTCATCACAAGTTTAGGTCGCTAGGTCGCCTGAACTTTTAGGTCGCTAAGTCGTTAGGTTGTTAACCTAGTTGAGCCGCTCTTTGCTTCAAGTCATTAGGCTGTGGTCTGCTGTAGGTCGTTGAGTCCCCTGTTCCTTTAGGTCGTTGGGTCCTTTAACCCGTTAGGTCGCTAAGTCGTGAAAAAGAGGAGTGAACACTTGCCCCTCGAAGTATACACCTAGGGACTAGGTCGTGTGCTTGATACTTTTTAACTCGTGCCTCACTGAGTCGCTAGGTCGTGAGCGACTTAATGAGGGAGTTAGGTCGTTCGCACCGATTCAGAATCCACTGCCCCTTTATATAAGTCGCATAACAGTCCTTCTTCTCTTTACTTGCTCTGGCTCTCAAAACTGCCATTGAAGAAACTTCTGAGCTTTCAAATACGAACTCGAACTAACCGGTCACCGATCATCTTCATCATCTCATCACGTAAGTGTTTTCGCGCATTATCCAATCCACGATCACCATCGAATCACGAATTCCCCATTTGCCGTCCCTAATCCAATTTCGTATGTCGCGTTTCACCATGAATCGTGTTACAATCGATCCTTGATTGCCTTTGGTCACGATGTCATTGTAAATCTCGAAAACACAGCAGCATATTGGATCCATGATGGATCTGAGGTGATTTGAATCGGTTCTAGGTGTTTTGGCGGTGTGGTGTGACGGTGGATTTCATGGTAGAGATTATAATGGGTTATCGAGTTAAAGGGTTTGTGAGTTAGGAAATGCCTGGCTTAAGAGCTTTGAACGACCTAAGGCTTGATAGTTTAGACTTGAATTGCACGACGTAACGGCTTAACAGCTTATCATCCAAATCCTGAGCGACCTAAGGGACTGCGACTTATGCGACTCGCAACCTAAGATGTATAGCATGTTGCCTCGGATGAGATAACCCTTTTAACGACCTACCTTTAGGTCGCACTATGATTTGGGCAAGCTAACACTTAAGCAAATTTGCCTTGTAGTGACTTAATCTTGCCAGAATAGCATATGAATTCCAAACAGAACGACCTAAGGAAAGAACGACCTATGTTAAGTCGTTTGAACTTGATCTAGTCGACCTAAAGAAACCCGATTTAACTTAAGTTGTTCTTGTGACCTAAGAAGTGAACAGGACTTGAACACTAGTAAAATTTGACAGAACTCGATTGAATTTCCAACTTGAACAGCCAGAATGAACTTCTTGAACTTGTTGCACTTTTTCATAGATTATATTAACTTTTAGAGCTAACAACCTATTAAATACAACATTTGAAGAAAACTAGGGTGAATATACTACCACTGACTGCCCACATCGAATGACAGATTAGTCAATAAAGAATAATCAACTTAAAGAAATTATACGAATGAAGTGCTATGAATCAACAAATTCAAGTGAAGTATTAAATCAAAGAAAAATTAATCAACTAAAGTTGATCTGTTTGCATCAACACTGCACTTGTACTTGGACCTAAAATAACAAGCCCTGAAATTTTATAATCGACAAATGGCCATTAGTTTAATTCCAGTTATATTTGCTTGTCATTTTATTTGTTTTGCACAACACTCCACACATTTAGGAAA
Source organism: Allium cepa (assembly GCA_030765085.1). Classification (NCBI taxonomy): domain Eukaryota; kingdom Viridiplantae; phylum Streptophyta; class Magnoliopsida; order Asparagales; family Amaryllidaceae; genus Allium; species Allium cepa. The sequence continues at coordinate 745,316,853 of CM060931.1, read as the reverse complement.
CGTGCACCTTCATATTTGAATATCCAGTTCCCTGTGTAGAATGACTTCTCAACAAGAAGAGATAATAGGACAAGCTGAAGAAGTCTTCCCAATAGCTAACCCCTTGGATAGTCCCCGGGAAAGAACTCCAACTACTCTGAATCAACGGGTGTTCAATCAATTATGTATTCAGTTCGGTATTGCTGAGGCAGACGCTTTGCTTCCTGGGGTCAACGATACTGCTGACAGGCCACCTCTCGGTTTCATTGCAGTTAATTGTCAGATGTGCTTGAGTGGAGCTATTCCTCCCTTTAATGATTTTCTTCGATAGCTCCTTCTTCGATTAACTATCTCTCCCTTCCAATTACACCCCAATGGCTACGCCATCTTGATGGGACTGTGTGTACTATTCAGGAGGACACTCGATCGTCTTCCAAGCTTTGAAGAAATTAGTTACTTATGCACATTTGCGAAGAACAAAGATCATCCTTCTATAATACTTGTGAGAAGCACAAGGAACCGTAAATTGATCACTGATCTTCCTGAAAGCGCCCACGGGTTTTTGAACCAATTTTTCTTCATCCGTTGCCCCCCAGGATTCTACAGCATTTGGAGAGTAGGAAGTAAGCTTGCCTATCTCCGTTCTTTCCGTTTTTGAACTTTTCAAAATCCGAGTTGTTAAGTGCTAACTTCATTCTTTACTTTTACAGCACTTCCTCCTCTTTCTAAAGATTCCAGCCACAAGTCAACTTTTCAAAGACTAAGCGCCGTGCCCATCGAGGAGAGAAGCATTAAATTTTTGCTGAAGGACGAATTTTTGCATCAATTCGGACTTTTGAATTCTTCCCAATCTACTCAGTTTCATGATGCCCCTGGTTCTAAAGCAGAGACTCCAGATGTCCCAGTTTCCGCTGAAGAACTTACACCGAAGGAACCTACTGCCGAGGCTTCATTGGTGAAATGTTCTGCTTCCGTTGACATTGCGAGGTCATCCAGCAAATTTGCACTTCCCCCGGTTATCGAAGAAGAGGAAGATCCTCAACACTCCGGGAAGGCTGCTGATGTAGGAGCTGAGAGAAAGAGTCCCGATAGGCATGATGGTGACGACACTTTTGAGGGACTGAGCAACTTGATGGTTACTTCACATGAACTCTTCAAGGATGATTCCACCGCTTCTAAACTTGCTTCTCCAGCAGTTGAAGTGACATCAGTTTTGCAAACAACTCCATCAACTCGAGAGATAACTCTTAAGCCGAAGAGTGGCTTGTAGCTTGACGCGCATAGTTCAGACGCCACACACACTTAGGATTTTGACAACTTTGTGCACTTAACTTCTATACTTTGAAGATTTCTGAACTTGTCTCTTCTTCATTTTCAGGTTTTCCAATGGGACGTAGCGGCTCATACTATGATGATTTTCAGCGCTATGGAAGACACGACTCTTATGATCCCAAGCAGTATCTTCCTTCCTCGGGGGAAACTGATGAAGAAAGAGCCGCAAGAAAAGCTCGCGAGAGGCGGGCTTATGAGGAGCGCTATGGGAGAAGGATGAACGACATGATTCTTCCCAGAGAGGTGATGATTCCTACAAAAGAAAAATCTCATGATGACAAAGGGAAAGGTCACATCGCTGAAGATCCAAGCAAGCGGGCCTAGCTTAGTGAAAGGTCGTCGTCTGCAATTTTTGAAAAGCCCGCTGCTCCCGGCTCTTCAGAAATCCCCTCCAGCTCTCCTGCCCTTCAGAGAGCTGATATTGAAACGATCATCAACAGGCCTCCGTATCAAATTGACAATGCCCCACCTGCACTTCAAAGCCAGTTTTCAAACAGATGTTTAAAAGGGGTACGCTTCGACTTGGACTTGATTCCCATTGACAAGCAAGCCATGCTAAGGAATCTCGACGCCGTTAAATTTGACAATGAGAGAATGTATGGATGGCAAAAAATGGTTGACGAGCTTCAACGGGTGAATCGCTTAAATCTCGAGGCTATGTTAACCATGGAGAGCGATAAGTCCGAGTGGAAGAAAACTCTCGACCAGCACGATGCAGAAATGAAGAATATCACTGCTTACAACGAGAAACTTGAAGCGAAAATTGAAAAACTCAAGAAGAGCTTGCCACTTCTTCCACTTCCTATACTCAATAGGAAGAAGTGCTTCAAAAACAAGTAAGAGACGCTCATGCCAGTCAAAGAGATGCTAAGGCTAGATTTGAGGCACAGCAACAAATTGTAGAAAGCTACCGAGCTGATGTTGCTCAGTTGCGAGAAAAAACAAGCTCCCAGAATGTGGAGATTGATATGTTAAGAGCTCGACTTTCTGAAGTCGGAAAAGAGCGTGATGAAGCTATCGCCGGCAAAGTAGCAGCCGAAGAATCTCATAAGGCAACCAAAGCCAACTTGCACAGCGTCATGGGGCGCGGTAGCCTTTCGTTTTTGGTCTCGAAGTACGAGATTACCTTGGCCGAAGTGTGGGAGGCCGCACTTGATATGCTTGGAGGCGCTGGCTATACTAAGGCAGATCTTGAGGCGCACTATCTGGATGATGAGGCACGTGCCGCCCTTGCCAGGGGAGAGAAGCAACTTGCTAAAGAGCGAGCTGGAACGGCGGAAGGAGAACATTTAGGGAAGGCACATTTGATCGACCCGACTCTTGCTTCGGTTTCGGCCGACATTGATATCGTTGGCTCCGGTTCCCATTCTTCGTGTCCTGCCAAAGCTGACATTAAAATTGTAACTGCTCATACTAGAGATGAGGCTCAAGAAAGCGCTAAAGCACAAGGCTTTGAAGTTGACGTAATAAAGCCAACTTCTCCAGGTAACTTCAACGTTGATTTCTCTCAAATAGACTACTTGTTCGCTTCACGTGAGCTTGATGAACTTTTTGATTATTACTTAAGCCTTGATGCACCACTATCTCCTCTCTTTGCGAGGAATACTGATTTTAACTTCTCTTCTTCTGTAGTGAAAACGCCAAGTGCTGCACAGACTTCTCCTCTTCCAATTGTTCCACCTCCATCTCTTCAAATTACGCCTCCTTCTGCTTCTCAACCTGCGTCGCAAGAAGAATTAATAGAAGCTCTTCAAGGCTTGGATGACCCGGCCACTTCACAAGAGCAGAAGGTTGAGGAACTTGAAGAAGGTGAAAAGACTCCGGAGAAATTTCATGATGATACAAAGCCGTCTGAACTTAAAACTCCAGGCAGTGAGTCTTCTTCGAGGAAGAAGGGGAAGCGTATAACTTCGAAGAAGAGAAGGAAAAGAACTGCTATTGAAGAGAAGGCGGAAGTAGACCCAGCTGTACCTCTATCTCCTTCTTCCCCGACTCATTCGAGCCGGCTCCCAAAGTTAACCATTAGGCCAGGCGAGGGCTTTAAAGGTGGCGGGAAGAAGAAATAACGAGTCTCGCTTTACCCTTCTTGTTTTGCTTTTTTCTTGTATATAAACGCTTGTACTGACCGGAGATTGTGCGGGTACCGGTCCCCGCTCTTTTGTAACCTGCACATGTATAAAATTTTATAGTACAATCTTTTGACTGTTGTTTGTGAATGCATTTATTCCTTATTTTCGTACAAGTTTCTTCATTTTCTTTGTCTGATATTGCAATAAGTTTGTGGTATGTTGTCTGTGCGTTGCTTTTATTAATGTAACTATACTATATTGTATTGCCCCCCATACCACGGCTTATTGCAATTTCTTTCATTTGGTAAAATTTTGGAGAACAATTCTTCTGTTTCGAGAAGACTTGTACTCTTAAGTTGGAGAACAATTCTTCCATTTTGAGAAGGCCTGCACTTTTACTTTAGAGAATAACTTTTCCATTTTGAGGAAATATTATTATGCTTTAGTAGAGTGTGCCTTGTATTGGAGAAGTCTTCTCTCTCTTTTGTTTGAAAAAGTTTTTTACACTTCACTTTCGGAGATAGTTACTTTTATTCTTGACAAGTGGATTCCCCTACGCGGTGAAGTGGGCCTTCCGAAAAGGGCTTTGATCTGTTTGTGCCTCCGAAGAGGGCTTTTGTTTGTGCCTCGGGAGAGGGATTTTTTTGTTTGTGCCTCCGGAGGGAGGGCTTTTTGTTTTTTCCCTGTACGCGGAGAAGCGGGCCTCCGAAGAGGGCTTTGGCACTTCAACTCTGGTGAAGTGGGCCTCCGAAGAGGGCTTTGGCACTTCAACTCTGGTGAAGTGGGCCTCCAAAGAGGGCTTTTGGCTCTTCCCCCTTGTGAGGAGAAGAGGGCCTCCGAAGATGGCCTTTAGCTCTTCCCCCTTGTGAGGAGAAGAGGGCCTCCGAAGAGGGCTTTGTTATGCACCTGGAGGGTTGCATCTCACAGTTGAGTGGATCCACGGAGCAGACACAAGCTGCCTAACTGGATGTTTGTTTGCACAAACGATCGCAATTGACTAGCAAGGGCCTGGAAACTTCACTTTGGAAAGGTGCCCCTTCGGTGGTTCCACCAACTTTTTTTGGTTGAGGTACAAGATTCCATTTTGGCTGTTCTTTGTCTGCTTGCACATGTCTTTGCACCATCTTCCTTTCAGCCATTCCTTGTTATCGTGTCCAAGCACATGTTGTTTTCCTTTGCAAATTATTTTCTTTTTCCCAGAGAAGTGCATTTCATTGTTAAATGAATCCACGGGGCAGACGCAAGCTACTTGATCGGATGTCCTTTTGCACAGACGATCACAATCAGTTAGCAAGGGTCCGGAACCTTCACTTTGGGAAGGTGCCCCTCCGGTGGAATCACCAACTATTTGTAAGAAGAACTTCTAATACAGGAATTGAATGTGGAATTTTTGTGGCTTGACATTTTTTTGTTGAGCGATTTTTAGGAATCGCTTGGCCTTGTGATGTGTCGAATAGGTTTGCTTTGCTTTAATGGCCTGCAATGTTAAATCGACATTTTAGGCAATATATTTTAAGACATATGCACATCGAAATGGGACAGGCATTTTATAATAGTAGAGAACACAAGATTTATAGTAAAATTAGTGTGAATCAATACAAAAATGATGCATCCATAACCATTTTACAAATTTAAGCATTGCTTTTAAGTAAAATATGGATGCAAGTGATTGATGCTCTAGGCTTTCGGAATTGAATCTCATTAGTATTCGGAACCGACAAGACTTTCACAGGGACCAATCCGAATACTTGAGCTTTCCCAGAGCTCGAATACTTTGCGAGAGAATTTGCCTTCATGTTTTCTTCCCGGGGTATATGGCTTATTGTATAATGATTAAAATCATCAAGAAGCCCCCTAGGCCTTTGACAAGTAAGCAGGAAAATTTCTTCCTTTAGTCTGAAACTCTTTCTTGACTTGGTATAGAACAAGCTGGGGCATATCTCAAGGCGTGAGCGTATCCTTCCATCTCAGCCCAACTTTTGCCTCCCGGGTGAGGACCCCCTGCGATGACATTAATGACGGGCTTCTTGGACTCCTGCACTGCAGCTCTCTCACCTGAACCGGATTGATAAGAAGTAATTTGTTTCCCCTGAGTAGATGAGGTCGGATCGTTCCTGTTTCTCTTCACATATTATTGAAGTTTATTCCGGCTTAACAGCTCCTCAATCAAACTCTTTAGATGGCGACATTCATTAGTGTCATGTCCGGGTTGATTGTGTAATCGATAGAATCTTCCATTATGTGCAACATTTTTCCCAAGCCTTAACTTAGGTGGTTTAGGGTATTCGACGACATCCTTGGTTGCGAAAAAGATATTCTCTGGAGTATCAGTTAAAGGAGTAAAATCAGAAAATTTAGAGTAGCACATCTTCTTTTCATCTTTTTTCTTTTTTCCATTGTCATTTTTCCTTTTCTGACCACCAGATTCCTTTTTGTTAGAGGCAACGTTGTTGTTTTCAACTTCATTCACGACTACTTTTACCGACACAGGAAGGCTCTCTAAGCACATAAATTCGTCGGCCTTCTTGTAGAATTTCTCAAGCGAATTTGGCTCTTTTGTTTTTAGCCATTTCCCAAATTCACTGGACTTGTCAATAGCTCGCATCAAGTAAGTGAGAATCATTCGAGGTCCCGCATTGTCAACTTCGGGTAAGGCTATATTGAAACGGTTTAAAAAAGATTAGAGAGGCTCTCTGGGGTTTGGTTCGAGGCTGGATAGTGACGTTATATCCTTGGCCTTCACAGCATATAACCTGAATTGATCTTTGAATTTCCGAGTTAAATCAGAGAATTGATCCACAGAATGAACTGGTAGCTTCGTGAACCAAAGCAGAGCCACACCTTCCAAATACACCGAAAAATATCTGCACTTGATTTCATCCAATGCCCTGGCACCAGTCATATGCCAGTCGTACTTGTACAAGAACTGGTTGGGGTCGCTCGTTCCCCGATAAGCTGGAATAGTAGGAGGAACAAATTTCTTTGGAAATTCATCTTTCAAGATTCTTTCAGTGAAAGGAGTTTTGCTTGGAGCAAACCTCCAGTCATTCTCATCCTCTTCCCTTTGCATACTTTCCTTCATAATCTGTCGAATCATTCCCGAGAGGTACTCCACATCGTTCAGAGGCCCCACGGGACTGACGTCAGGTACTTTCTTGGAAGTTTGCCTGGGCAAATATTCACAAAAAGTTGGCTGCGGCCTTGAACCTCCAGCTTGGGGAGGTGACCCTTCGGCGGTGCCAGCTGCCCTTTGAGGAACACTTTTCCCTTGGGAATCATGAGCATCTTCCGCAAAGGTTTCTTCATTATTTCTGGGTTGTTGGTCAACTCCAAGTAAAGCATTTATCCTATCCAACATTAAAGTGTTCTGGGCTTCTATCTGTTGATACAACCCAGAAACTACGGCTTCCAACTCTGCACTTGTGACTCCAACACTCAAAGCCGCTTGATTCGATGTGGGAGAAGTAGCGGTGTTAGCATAAGCACTTCTGGATCTAGCAGATTTACCTTTCCTTCCAGGAGCCATGATCTCAGATAAACTTCTGGTTCTTAAAGAAAGTCTTTCAACAAATCTATGCGGAGCAATGATGAGAGCACCCTGAGTTCAATTCTCAGTGAAAGCACCAAAAATGTTAACACTAAAATTGGACGCTAACACCCTGGTGTCAGTAGTAAAAATGTGAAAGCACCACCCGTTAGTACGGGAACTAGAGATAAGCGGAAGATAACAGAAAATCAAGTAAAGAGACAACAGTTTTTATAGTGGTTCGGCTTAATGTCAAGCCTGCATCCACTTTAATCCTCTTTATTGCTGATTCGATTACAACTTTTACAACGATCTTTGATTACAACACAACTAAGACAAGTAGCTAGAACTTCAATGTAGAAGAGCTCTTTGAATTCATGTTGAATGTGCTAGATCTCTTCCTAAAGTTCGATAAAGTGTCTTCGGTGTTTGAAGTGTCAGATGAGTCGAGAAAACAGCAGATTATAGGCGTTCCAGAAATGAGACAAAAGGTCCTCTCTTTGGTGGAGTAGGCAAGGTATTTATAGGGAATTTCTGGAGTTAGGTCGTAGGTCGTGGGCGACCTAGGGGTTAGGTCGGCCATGTTATAGGTCGTGGGCGACCTAAGGAATAGCAGGAGAGGGAGTGGCGACCTAAGGAACTACGGCATAAGGAGTAGCGGCATAAAGGCCAGCGGCATAAAGTAGTTGCCTTGGTCTGTTTAGGTCGTGAGCGACCTAGTAGAAGATGCAGAATGCAGCTTAGGTCGCGAGCGACCTAATGGAAGGGGTCATGTTATATTCGGCCCTTACTAGTGGAAGATGCTAGGTCGTAACTCATTAATTCGCTAGGACTTTCAGGTTCTTTAGATCGGTAAGTCGGTAGGTCGTGAAAAGGAGATGTTGAGTTGTTAGGTCGCTGGACATGTAGGTCGTTAAGTCGTCACAAGTTTAGGCCGCCTGAACTTTTAGGTCGCTAAGTCGTTAGGTCGTTAACTTGGTTGAGCCGCTCTTTGCTTCAAATCATTAGGTCGTGGTCTGCTGTTTGTCATTGAGTCCCCTATGCCTTTAGGTCGCAGGGTCCTTTAACCTGTTACGTCGCTAAGTCGTGAAAAGAGGAGTTAACATATAGTACATAAAGTTTAGGACAAGTACACAAGAGAGATTACAACGGAAATGGTAATATTTCATTACTAACATCATTTTACGTACAGTACAAAAGGCGGGGGTCTTTCCTTGCATAATACCGACTAATTTTTGGACACTATATCATGAAAGAAAAGCAAAATACAAACTCCACTGATGCGACAACAAAGAAAAGAAACAAAAGTACAAACTTCGTGCTTGTATAAGACTCGATCGACTCAAAAATAAACAAAAACTACCAATACTCTACTCCACCGACACTCGAGCGCATCATCATTTCTTTCCTTCATGGCCACCTTTGCTACCCTTTCTTGGGCAGATCTGAATCTTTTTCTATTTGTGCTTCTTGCTAAGGGCAATGATGTCCTAAATGGGGGAGGACTCTCCCCCTATGGTAGGACCAGGCCCTTTGGACCCTCTAGCTACAGTGCATCTATCCTTCAACCTCTGAAGCTTAATGGTAGTTTTAGCCTTGTGCTTCGCTTAGGTTACTCACCTGCTAGCTTTATTTTAAATCATTAGAGTTGATCTTTGAATTACATCTACTTGATTCAAGTAGATTTGAATCCTTTCTGGTGGAAGATTTAATCTTGCATGTTGATTTCTGGAGAAATGAAAACAGAGACAGACCCTCCTAGAAATTGGAAAACTTTGAAATGGCTTTTGATCTTGATGCACATTCCTTGATTATTTTGTATCGCTCAGGTTTTGAATTTTCTTTGATTTTGAACTGAAAATCCTTGAATTTGTTTGCTCCTAGTTTGATTTTGTTTACTGGTTAGACAATTGTGTTTCAAGTTTTTATCTTTGGTTTTTTTAGATTCTAGAATGAAGATGGGGGAAAAAGAAATGAGGATAAAGAATATATGTTTATATAAGCAGAAACGAAATTTTATTAAAATAAATGAAAATTTAAATTAAAGATGACACTTGTCATCTTTCTTTATTATCTTGTTAACACATGTGCTTAGCTAGTATTACTAACTTACATACGTAACTTACATGCAAATTAAATTTATAAATATAAATAAAGCTTTTATTAATTAATTTCCTAATAACTATATATATATATTCTAAATTAATATAAATAAGAATTCTTTTAAAGAAATAGAATAAACAAACTATATTTGTACAAAAATCATTTTGTCATACTTTTAAAACCAAATATAAATTTAGTTCAAATTTAAATCTCTCTCTTTTTTTAATACAAATTAAAAATCAATTTAATTTTTTTTATACAGATCATTAAATTTATATTGCCAAAATTTCGGGATATCACATTCCTCCCCCCTTAGAATCTTTTCGTCCTCGAAAAGGAACGAAGCCAGAATTTTATTAAAATGTTTTTATTAGAGAAACTATTCTTTGGCCAATTTTAAAACACTTTGAAAATCTATATAATATTACAAAATAGTTTTTATGAAAATACTTTTTATAACTCGATGTCTTAACCAGTCCATCCTTGTTCTCACAGAAATTCGGTCATACGTTGATCAGGCGTACGACTGAAAATCTATAAGTACTTAGCAGACCCATTTTCAACACCCAGTGAAAAATACTTTGAAAATAATTTTATTGAAAATATGGAAAATAGTTTTTGAAAATAGAGGATATATCTTTGGTGAGAATGCTTTGGAAATCATCACCCCCATCCATGGTCATAGTTACATCCAGGGTTACGTTGCCGTCGCAGCAAAAGTCTATGTAACTGCAGGCTCTCAGCGGCCTCTCGATTACGCCATGGATCCCACACAACAGATCAGAGTTACATCCAGGTTTACGTTGCCGTCGCAGCAAAAGTCCATGTAACTGCATGCTCTCAGCAGACTTTGATTTTCGCTGTCGAAATGAAACTCCTCCACTCCTACATAGGTCGCAGTCTACCGATATAAAATCAAACGCAGACTGTTGGCTCTCGGCGGCACACACGATTTTCGCTATGTTATACTGTAGGTCGCAGTCTACCGATATAAAATCAAACGCAGACTATTGCCTCTCAGCGACACACACGACTTCCGCTATGGTATACTCTACTCATAATCCCCTGGAACTAGTTTTTTCCAGACTCCTCACAGGATCAACTTTAGAACCCCTCCTTGGGCTCAAGGCAGCACCACCCGGTGGTACTCCTGAGAAGTTCATTTCAAGGGAGCCCCTGTTTCCCTAGAGTCGTCATCAAAACATTTTATGCTATACACAAATAGTATCTTTAAATCATACACCTACTATGATCTCATACAAAGCTTCTTTACACAAAATCGATTATTCTAAAATTGATAATTCTCAATCTAGGCTTTCCAAATTCTCATATTGATTTTACCCAAAAATCAAAAGCCTTTCCGAATCCAAAGGTTCCCAAAACCTTCTCTAAATTCCCCATAAGATCCTTTATTTATATACAGATATATATAATCTTTAAAATCTTGGATCATTTCAAGCTTGTATAAAAATCCTTTTATACTTCAAAACACCTTCAAAATCCTTTACTTTTGGCAAGAGATTCAACGAGGGGAGTTTCATTTTATAAAACAAAGATATTTAACTTTGTTTACTCAAAATCAAATATTCAAATTTGATTACTTCTTTCAATACCATTTTCATACAAATCCGTACGATGTACACATATCATCCGTACGCTATACCAATCTGATCGCTCACTCGACCACACAATTTCACTTCCGAACTAGTATCGTCCACCCGACTTCCTAGTGTGGACACAGATCTGGTTTCTTGATCAAAAACCGTCGTTCTCCTTGCATAGCCTAACTATGATAGAGAATATCCAGAACCAATCAACAATCCATCTCTAGGTTCGCCGTCGAAAATCGAGTGAAAAATCCCACTCGGATCGATATAACTATCTCCAAATTCTGTGCTCGAATCTGGATCAAATCAATATGCGAATAGAATAACATACATACACCCTACATATTTATCTTTATTGGTTATTAGCCAAATCAATTCTATTTCTATTCACATTTACTTTAATTTTCATCCACTTACTCACAACTGCTTCAATCCATTTGGATTATACCTCTATTCTTGTCTCGACTGGGTATTTAACCAATAACAGTTTGAACTCCGACCAGTTGATTTAGAAAATAGCTTGAAAAATTTAAAAATAGGTAAGTAGTTGGAAATTAATTACTAGTTTGCAAAATAGGTGTAAAATAGTTATGTAGTTGTAAAATAATTGGAAAATAGTCAAATAATTATAGAAAATTTTAAATAACTGCAAAATAGCTATAAAATAGTAATTTGTTATAAAGTAGTTGAAAAACAGTAATTAGTTATTAAAATAGTTGAAAATTTACTAAATAGTTCCAAAAATAATTGTAAAACAAGTATAAGATAGTTTGGCTTTTAAAAGAAAGGTTGTATATATAATGAATAGCTTGGAAAAATAGGTTTATACTAAAACAATTTATATTAAAAATAGTCCAGAGTCAAAACTGCTCACTTCCCAATCTCCATTCTCATCAATTCAATTTAAATTTTCACTTACATTTAAATTGATCCAATTCCAATTTAAATAACTTCAATCTTTATTGAAATTGATTCAATCCCAATTCAAGTTGAATTAACCTCAGTTTCTTTCCAAATTTAACTTTATTCAACCTTGATCTCAAATTTTTACTAACTCAAATAAATTTCAATTGAATTAGTTCCAATTTCAATTAATTTCAACTTTAGTTTGAATTAATCCCAATTTCAAACTCCATTTCCAAATCAAGTTGAATTATTCTTGATTTTCTCCCAATTTAATTCAAATTCCATTTGAATTTAAAACTATTCAACTTTAACTACAATTCCAAATTATTCAGATCAATTCGGACTAATTTTAAATTGAACCCTCTTCAATTTCAAATTGTTTCAAATTAATTTAATTCAAAATTTTCTTTTGAATCTTATACTCATACATCTTCAATCACCCTTTCAATTAATTCAAATCAAATTCAATTTGAACTAATTCAAATTTCAAATTTTAAACCATCTCGAATTATATAAATTTGAGTCAATACTTCAAATGTTGATTTAATTCCTTTAAATCAATTTACCTTTAAAGTTTTTAAACAATTTAATTCATAGTTCAGACCTAATATACTATACCACAAATCAAATTAACCTTTAAACAATTACATTTTAAGTCAAATTCTCAAAATTCCATTTTAAATTATCTTTACTTAACTTTTCCCAAAGTTCAAATAAAATTCAAAACAATTTTATCCTTAATTTCAAATCAAAGTGTGATTTTCCTTTTATCCCAATAAGGGATATATTACCACACTTCACTTCTTATTTATTTAAACAAGTCCAATTTGCAATTTAAGATTTTTAATAACAATAGGATGATATCATCCATTTCCAATTTCCAGATCTCAAACCCATTTTGAGATCACACAAACTCCAAATTTGAATTAACCATTTAACTCTCCAAGTCAAATCCCAATTTCACCTTGAAATTTCCAAATCAGGTTGACCATTTTAACATTTCCCCACGTTAAACTCAATTCACTTAATCTAGTCAACCTTACCCAATTTGAATTTCCATTTCAAATTCTAAACTTCACATTAATAATTTTTCCCACTTATAAGTTCAAAAACTTATCACTTTGGGTATCACATCTCATTCCAAATTCAAAACTCAATATTTAGAGTTTATTTCAAACCACCTTTGATATTATGTATATCGACATATATACATATTAATTTCTTTCACATACCAAGTTATACTTTAAAATTTTAAGCCACCTTTGGTTTTTAATTCAAAACAAATTCTCTTTAAAATTTTCAAACATTTCTTATTTTAAAATAAGATCATATTCAAAGTAGTTTGAATAATATTATTTCCTTTAACATTTTGAAACCAATTCAAAATTTTAAACTTAGAATTCAGGACTTCACAATTTGAAACCCACTTTTATTTGTCTCCTTTCTCATTTACAAATTATTTTCTTTTAAAATGGTTACTTCCTTAAAACATTTTATTGTTTATGGAAAAACAATCATCCCATTATTAAACACAATATCCATTCTATTTCGTGGTTTGAAACCAATTCTAATTCATCTTATTCTGAAATACTTCTCCAATTCAAGATTTCAATTTTAGTTCGAATCCATTTTAATCTTGTCTTTAATTTAATTTCAAATTGGTTGTAATTCTATTACCACTTAATTCTTACTATTACTTTTAGTTTAATTAATACTACAACCAATTTCCTTAATATAATAGATAATCTATTTCTTATATAAGATTCATTTACTTTTGAAATCATTTAAAAATCTTTATATAAGAAAATAACAAGTACGCTCTCATATATATATATATATATATATATATATATATATATATAGACACACACACACACACACACTCAACTCATTCTAGGGTACCACTTACCCTATCCTCAATGAATAATCCCAACAGAGCCAAGATTCTTGCTTAACCTTCAGCTCTGATACCAAATGTAACGACCCAGAATTTTCGATTCCGAAAATTCCAGGTAGTTGGAGAAAAGAAAAGAGATAGAAGAAGAAGAACAGAAAAGAAACACAATCTCACATTCGCAGCGGATAAAATATAATAACAATATTAATAACAGTTTACAAAAGAAGAACTGTATCAATACACTTATATTTATACATCAGAGTTACAACCATTACTATTCACTAGACAGTTTTAAACAACATGTCCTAACTATACAATAATATGTCACAGCGATAAATACTCCATACGTTCCAGCCATCCAGCTTGCCTCCTGAGCTCCAGAACGTCCTTACCTGAAAATCTGTAATACTCGGTCTGACCCGAGCATTACATCAAAGTAACACCCGGGTCAGGCTGGAATCCAGCGTGAGTAAGCCTGTCTAGCATGAATACAAAAGCATACAACTGATATGAACCCGGGGTAACTTATGTCAATTTACAAGTTCATAAGTCATTAAGAAATTACTCATATCACACATCCATTTCTAAGTGTCAAAACTTAGATTAAATGGTCCAATAAACTTAAATCATTCCAAACAAGCACATTGATTTCCACATATAAATTTATAAAGAATCGAAGTAGCTTCGGGTATTAACTAATACCCGACTTCGGTCTCTTCAAATCTAATGTCATCTAAATCCAAGTTATCTAATTTAATACAATTCAACTTTAATTATTGGATAACACCTTTACACATCAATTCATAATAGACTGATAATCGCATTATCATCGTCCATTCAACATATCATACCACAAAACAATTCATATCAGAGATATCCCCCAATTCAAGACACCCATCATCATTCAATCATTAATAAGCAAGATTGATTGCTCAAATTAATTAAATTAATTAATGATCCCCTAATTACCTTCATTAGTTAATTATTCTTAAATCTCAATTAATATTTAACCTTTAACTTAATTACATTTATTAATCAATCTTGATTAATCACAATCAGAAATTAACTTTCCTTAATTACTTGATTAATTAAACCAACTCCTTGATTAATAATATAAATTAATCCTTCAATTGCACTGAGTAATCATTACTTAATTTCTTCCATCAAGTAACTACCCTTTAATATCTACTCCTCAAGTAATTCCTTAAATTAACTACATCCGGTAATTATCCACTAATTACTTCACTAAGTAATCATACCTCATTCATTACCTTAAGTAATTATACTCAATCTTTAATTAATTATATTTATTAATCGCCTTGATTAATCTCATGCTGTAATTAATTACTCTTAATTAATTACATCACTTAATTAACTTCCCATAACTCTTATAAGTGAATTCTTAAATTAATTACACTAAGTAATTAATTATTCATTACTTCTGCTAAGTAATTATTCCTCAAATTAACTATACCATACAATTAATCCAAAAATACTTTCAATCTCAATTAATTCCACCCTGTAATTACCATTACTAATTAGTTCACTAGTAATTAAACTTTATGAACCTCATTGAGTAATTATACTCAATCCCGACATCAAGTGATTATTAAAATTAACTAATCCAATTAATTAACTTAAACTAATCATATTAATTAATTACATTAAGCAATTAATCCTTAATTACTTTCATTAAGTAATTTTCCATTGATTAATTAT
Source organism: Allium cepa (assembly GCA_030765085.1). Classification (NCBI taxonomy): domain Eukaryota; kingdom Viridiplantae; phylum Streptophyta; class Magnoliopsida; order Asparagales; family Amaryllidaceae; genus Allium; species Allium cepa. The sequence continues at coordinate 745,301,715 of CM060931.1, read as the reverse complement.
CCTCTCTTAATTAATCTTTAATTATTAATCAAATTAACCCTTGACAAATTCATTCTTTACATTAAGTAATTATTATTAAAGTAATTAATCACTAATTACTTACATTAATTTATCCTTAATTATGAATAATTAATCTCTAATTAACTTAACTCATAATTAGTTAAGTTAATTATCTTCCCTTTTCCTTAATAACTTCATTTAGTTTAATCAATTCATAATCATCCAAGGTCTTAAGATAAACTATTTATCTTTATTCAATTTCTTAACTATCAACATCATACTCATGTTTTGAATCATTTATCCTTAAATTTTACTTACTTAATTAAAGTATTTAATTTAAGTTTTAATAACATACGCATTTAACTTAATAATTTAAGTTAAACAATTTCGCAACTTCCTTAAATCAAACAGTTAAAACCGAATTCATTTAAATTTTTAACTTGTTTATATTTAGTTTAAAGTTGCTCAAAGATTTTGCTTCGGGTCCAACCCATAGAGTACTCGAGTTTTGACTCGAGAAACACTCATTAGATATATCGGAAAACATCCCACCAGAAACCTGAAGTACCCCACGAGCAAAACAACTTTTCCCCCCAAGCATCCACACCAAACAATCATCAGATACATACGACTTCACCTTGCATGTGCACGACAACACCAGTCCCCTCCGACCATCTTTCCGTCCTTCAACAAACTCCACTTGACCTCGAAAGTTGTGGCGCCAACCCAGAAAACCAAAATTCGAAGCAAAACGAAATCGAGTTATACTGCCAAAGTCAGGAACCCACCATCGTCGGAATTTTCTTCAATCGCCGACGATCCAATCCACCTGGAACCACGCTGCCACGACTAGAGCCTCGCCTTGACCTCCTACGTGGATTCCCCCTGTCGCGATCAACTCCGATCCTGTAAGGACCCAATTCTTCGACTTCCGAAAACCGACATCAATACGTTCACTATATCAACTGCCGAGCAATCGAATGCCGGAAAACCGAACACTTAGGGTTTAAAGAAAAAGAAAGAGGTAGAAGAAGAAAGAAAAAGATAGAACAGAACAATACCAGAATCTCACAATTCGCAGCGGAACAACATATAATAGATAAATGAATATTCATTAAAACAAAACGAAATGTATATTTTATACATTACGTCACATTACATTCATTATCAGAGTTTACAACAACAAACGGCGGAAAAGAAATACTATACTTAGTAATATGCTACGCCATCCATCTTGCCTCCAGCCACTCTTGAATTCCAGAATATCCTCATAAACCTGACTCTAGACTGCCCATGTGGAAATTGGTGGGCACCTAGAGTTTAGGAAGGGAAACAATAAAATCCAGGTCAGTCATGTGCTGGTGTGAGAACTAAGACTGTTTATCTTTAAAACAAAGAACAGGATAATTTTAAAATAGATTCGCAATGCTTTTTAGAAAATGAGACTACCATAAGGCCTCCCACACACACACACACAATGCAAACGCAGAATCGGAGGAGCTTTCTCCTTATGATAGTCAAAGATGCTTGATACGCATTAAAAAGAAACTTGATATTATTACTAGTGCATAGTGTAGATAACATTTCGAAAGTAAAGATATAAATCTTAGCCAGCATAGGCATTTCGCACTTACGCCTGCTATAGCTACCATCCAAACAGTGGGGCGCCACCGTAAGTGAATGATAGGTTCTACAACTAAAACCGTACAAGATCGTATTGTTTCTTTGGATTTCCAACAAATGGTCAGGCCAAGGAACTTCCCATTGCCACATGGAAACGCCTCTGGATTGACGTCCCGAGAAACTAACTGGATCTCTGCCAATACAAGGCCGGGTTACCCCTAACTGGGCAACTACTGACACGAATATGTCATCCCCCGATCGTAACCGATCTATATCCGAGGATCCTCGATTTCCCAAAACCACAAAGCAATAAATTTGCAGCAACAACATAGGTTAAATATCTGGGCTCCATACCATGATACCACCTCTATCCAGAAGGAATGACATAAACTAAAAGGGCGCTACCCCCTAATAACCTTGCTGCATCCTTCCTGTTTTGACCATTTCCGGTGTGTGAGGTCCGACGAAGTCTCGTCCACAAAGCCACGCTTTATATAAAAGCTGTGCTTTGATCATCAAATGCTCAACAGCACTTCGTATGCCACATTACCAATTTGGGAATGTATCACTAGTAACCATCAATTACATAACCTCTAAGGGTGTTGAGCTAAGAGAATAAATTCTCCGCCACCAACGGAAATATATTTGATAGAAACCAGCTTTACATCTCAAATTGTAACGTCGGACACACATCCATACAAGTCCGTTCCGGGATCGAACGGAATCGAAGGCACTTACAAAGAAGTCCTTGAAATCCGGATATTCACTAATCACGACCGGACTTCCCATCACAAAGGGTAATAAATTTCTATATCGGGGATCAGCCGATGCAGAAACATTCGACGGTAATCCTTCCGTTTTCACAAATATCCGGTCTTCAACACCGGTCATCAATGTTATCTATTACTACGTATCACATATTCAGAATGGGTTATACGACCCCAAAGTCCTTTCCCGGCTAACCCGAATAGTGAGCGCTTATTTTAAAAAATAAGTGTAGCATTCAAATTCAAGCCATCACAACAAATACCTATTTAAAGGTAAATATTGATAGTCGGTTATTTAACTATCAATAAGTATGCACAACATCACCAGATTCCAAATAATTTTCCAAATTATTTATTTTCCAAAAATATCTTTACAAGATATACATAAATAATTTCCCTACTTCAAAAATAAATCGATATTTATTTTTAAACCAATTTTCCCATTTTCATTTATAAATTCCATATTTAATTTACATTTCCAAAATATCTGTGAATATACAATTTTCAAATCGATTTCAAATATTCACTTTCAATTTATCTTTAAAAAGATAATTCTCAAAACGTTCATTTCATATTGGAAACCATTTCCCTACTTATTTAATAATAAGTATTTCACAAATCTATTTATTTCCAACATTTGGAAAATATTCAATATACTTAAATTAATGTTAAGTATATATTTCAATTCTTAAGGAAAACATTCTACTAAACCCATTATTTGGGTCAAAACGAATGTTACGTAAAACATCGTTACGATAACCCAAAATCACTACTATAGGGATTCAAATTTAAGATAGATATATAAATCCCAATACTGTATAAAACATTTCCTTTCGGAAATCATCTACTATAACAACAGTGTTATAGTCTACCATTTCCTTCTATTCCTCGAAAAGCGTCTATTTCAACAATGAATGTTGAAATCTATGGTTTCGATAGTTAATACATTTTAAAACATCTTTTAAAACAATTTACTTTATTTTAAAATTTCACTTCTCCAAATCATACCCGTTTTATTCTATAATATATTCACTGTCCAAAACCGTGAATATACTTTATTTTCCCAATTCAATGTTTCTACAAATTTATCAAAGATTTTCCACAGTCCAAAACCGTGGATATAATTCCTTTAATAATTTCTATGTTTACTTATGAAATTTATTTGATTACGGATTTATAAAACAACGTTTATAAATTCCATTTCTATTTCATAACTACTTCGATTTATAAATCTCCTTTAATAACCAATTCTATTTATATTTCATTTACATGTCGAATCCAACTTATAAGTAAATTACTTGTAATCCATTTATTCACAAATACATTCTTTTATATCATCATTAATTTATAAATCTAAATTCTTATTTACTTATAAAACTAGTTACAACTTTATTTTAACACTTATGAAAGCTCGTTTTATAATTCCAATATCTTTAACTTATAAAATATCAATTCTATAAATCTTTTATATAAATCGTTTATAATAATTAAAAATCCCAATTTAAACCATTTTATAAATTTATCAACTATTTTTTACAAAAATCATGCTTTGGTTATATTTCACAAAAATCCTAATTTTTATAACATAAAAATTTATAACGTTTTAATTATTTAAAATGAATCGATTCGAAAATTTAATAAACTTATAATTTTCAAAAATCACTTTAAAAAAATCCCTTAAAAATCAAAATCGTTAATTTTTAACTTCAAAAATGGATCTGATGATGCAACACACCAAATAATCAATCACGGCATCCAGACATCATATATCATCATATGATAATCAACAAATATCACATTATATGTAAATGAATAAATATGGTTGAGGAATCCAGTTGGATCCCTCCATCCTGTTTCCCTGCATCCATAGTTGTTAGCACAATACCAATCCCGTTTCAAGACGGGATATCGCGGTATATGGGATTTATAAAATACTACCCGCTTAATAGGCGGCGCAATAGGGTCTCATCCGTTATATAATGCGGGAAATCAACAACTCCAATATATATATATATTCCAATATATATATATATATATTGCTATATATAGATATATCCTACTATATCTAATATCACAACCAAACAACAATCAATAACTGCAATCCAAATTTTCAATTTGAGTGAGAAGATCTCACCTTGATTTTATTTTGCAATCCATTTCCATCTTGACTCGATTTTCTTGATTTATACCTTGTATAAATATTATGCAAATAAATTAACATTCGAACCAATCAAATAATCAATTTTTGTTTTGATAGTTTTAATTAACCAATTTCTCCTTTTATAATTTTATTTAACTACAATTTAATTTTAAAACTAAATTTTCTTTTATAATTTATTTTTTAATGCCAAAAATTAAATGAACCCTTTATACAAATTAATTCCGGTAGTCGAAAATAAATTTCCATTTCTATTTTATTTTAACTAATTCCTTTTAATAAATTTATTTAACTAATATTCGAAATATAAATCGATCCTTAATTACCATTTTATAATCCAATTAAATTTTGAACTAACTTACCTTTATTAAATCTTTTAGTAACAAAAATAGTTTAGATAGGTAAATTTACACACTTTAATTTCCATAATACCTCATTATAAAATAAATTAGTTAAGTTATACTTATTTAATTTATGAACTATATATTTGTAAAATAATTTATATAGGCTTCAAAAAAAAATCTATTTCATATAACACATTTATATTTTATTTTCTGTAAATAAATAAATAGTAATACCAATCTTCTACTCTTTTTTTTATTGTAAAAATTATACATATATTTTCTGCATGTATATATAAATTTTAAAACTGCATTCTATACATATTTTCTCTGTATATACACATATATTAAATAAAATAAAATTGTATACCTCTGTAAATCGCGTTGAACTTCACGATAAGAGTCGCAATTGATTTCGACTCCACCTGCTACTGGAATTTGCGGCCACAACTTTCCTTCATCGCTGCCCTAGCTGCGACCCATCCACAAAGCCATGAACTAGCTTGCGAACTCCAGGAGCCACCGAACTCCTCTGCCCTTGCCATCGTAAACGAGATCGACACCTGCTCGCGCCCAAATCCCACAGCCACCATCGCAAACCCTAATGCTCGAATTCGCAACACCAGACCACGCGCTCAAATTCAATCGACCTCCCCCCAACATCGCTCGCTGCCATTTCTATCACGTGCTCCACTTCCTCACACGCGCACGAGATCCCCTTTGTTTTCGATCGAACAGTCGATTCGATCGACAAATTCCCATTTTTTATAAACTGGATTAATTTCGATTTGAAGATGAAGAGAGGTAATGGCGTACGTAGCCATTGATTTTAGAAAGAGGGAAATCTAGGTTTCGGCTTGATTTTTATTTGATTTCGTTTCGTTTGGATTGGATTTCCAGGCTACGGCCATTAATTATATTTTCTGTTCGAATTCGATTTTGCTTCTGTAAATAGGAGTATCGGCCATTACTTTGAAATGAAGGGGTAAGCTTTGCATGATTGTTTTCGTGATTTTAGGCGTATTTAACGGGAGATGACATGCCGATGTTGACTAAATAAAAATTTTAAATTCAAATTGAATTCGATTTAATTTCAACGCATTTACTTACCGTGTGCTCACATAACAACTACGAAAAATCCGAAATTTGAAATCCGATAATAATTCAATATTACGGACCCAATGGAACTGGTTTCGTCGAATTTCGAGACTGCGCCTCGGAAGGCTATTTTTTAAATATCGATTTAAACGATATAATTCAAAACTGAACAAATTGTTTCCAAATCAATTTCTGAAGCTTCTATTATCTTCAGTATTATCAATATGAATTTTACAAGCCTTTGAAATATTTTTAATCAGCATAAAACTGAAGATTCAAATTTTTATTTAACTTTCAATAGATTAAATTTTATACTTTAACCGTCAAATTCATTCTGATAATTTAAAATTCCAGTCAAACCTTCATTCAAATATTTAAAATTAATTAAATATTTTCAATTTAAATTGTCCAAAATTCTAGGTCGTTACAACCTTCCCCCCTTAAAAGAATTTCGTCCCGAAATTACAAATTAGGAAGAAATGGTCCTTAACTCGTCTACCATTTTTCCCAATCCAAATAGTTTTATCAACTTACTAACCTAATTTTTTTTATTAGAGATTCATTATTAATTCAACTAACTTTCCAACTTCAATTACAAGTTTCAAACAACATTGTTTTCCTAACAATTCAAATTTAAATTTAAATTTCAAACTTTCAAAATTTTTCTAACACCCTAAATTTTCGAAAAATTTCACCAGCGTCTCCTTTGCGCGGCTAGCTCGGTACAACTACAAAATGGCACCACGGCCCCTCAAATTCAAAAAGAAAATGAAATGCCAAGCGGTTGGACAAGAAAATCACCAAATTTCATACTGAAATTGAAATACGTACCTTTTTGTCGAGCAATTCAATTTTATCTTTGAAATCAAAATCCCAATTCCATTTCTTTTAATACACCTGTATATCCTGCTAGCAGTAGTATCCAATTCCAATATTCAAACCATTTTGCCAATTCCATTACAAAATTTTCAACATATGCTTCGTATACATTTTTACTTCACTATTGAAGTTACTTATCCATCTTCATTCAATCTTACATTTCAATTTCATTTGGATTCAATTCACAATTTCAATCCTATTCGAATTCAATTTATCTTCTATTCTGAATATTGAATTTTATCTTTTAATTATAACTGATTCATATTACTATTTTAAATTAGTTTCGTTCACTAATTTACTTCAATTTCAATTTGAAATCGTTTGTCATTTAACTAAAATTTTCAACAATTTTCCAAAAAATTTCTGACTCCCAAAATTTTCGAATTTTTTTGGCAGAGTCTCCTTTGTACAGAGGAGCTTTTGCAATTTGACAATAGATCCACACGGTCGGAAAAAAAAGAGTTCATATTTTCTATTTTTATTGCGTAGGCATACCTTATTTAGGATTTTTAAGTAAATCAGCTAATTATTAGCTTATTAACACGATCAAATCCAGCCATACGGCTCCCCTTTACCTGTACTTACTTAATTTAAACACGTAAGTGACATATATAAGAAATTTATTTGCATTTCACTTATTTTCAATAGCAAAACATATGCATTTCATGAATAATGTACATTAAATAATTTCCATAAGCAATTTACATGGTTTCAATACAAATTTAATCGCTTACAACTACATTCCATACCATTTCTATTTAAATCAAGTGGTTTACAACTCATTTTCTTCATTCTATTCATTTTTATGTCCAAACAGCTCATATTCATTTCAATTGATTCAAATATGAATTCTATTTGTTTTTATTAAGCCATTGAAATTTATACAACTCATTTGCGTCAAACGACAACCATTTCTATGCAAATTTCGACGATATGCACTTAATAAAATATCCATTCTAGTTTATAACTAATTTTAAATTGATACTAACTCAATTTACATTTTATCTTATTTCCCACTGATATCGTTCAATTCAATTTGCATTTCATATTCACATTCATTTCGAATTTATTTTATCAACAACAAGGTCATATTCAATTTATTTCAACTTACTTGAATTTATCTGCAATTTCGAACCATTTTTATTTAGCTCACAATTCAAGTTTTAATTTAATTAATTCACTTCCATTTCAGTATTTCATGAATTAATAAATTATCATACTAGTATACTTGAATTCAATCTTTTTTATTTTACCCAAGTTTGGATTTTATTCAACTTGATTCAAATCTCATTCCATTTTTCAATTTCAATTCATTTATTTACAAATGTTACTACATTTGTTCATTTACAAACACAATTTAATTTCAATTCACCATTTTGATTTATAACCACCTATATTTAAATTGGATTTCAATTCCATATGAATTCAATTCTTTTAAACCATATTAAATTTGTCATTTCTTCAATTAGTTTTGCTTACTAATTTTTTTCATTTCAATACTTCACTTCGTGTCCTTAGACATTTCTTCCAATTCACTTTATTCAAATTTATTCACTTATACTTACTTTAATTTAACTCCATTCTTTAAATTAAATTTATTCTATTAAAATTTAGTTTGTATAAGTTATTAACTTATTTATTATTCCCATAAATATTTTAAATAGGATTCCAGAGTCTTTTCTACCTTTCAAAACCATTATTGAAAACAATTCAAACTATCCTTTGAATTTCCAAAACCGAACCCAAATTTTCCAAACAACTTTCACTTAAAACAATTTGGTAGCAATCCCTCTTTTGGAAACTCAAAAATGAACACCGATGATGTTGCAATCATCATCGGAATTATTTTCCAGTGACCGAAAAGAGTTTAGAGCTTTTTATTCCTTCAAAACATTTTTCCAAAAACCTTTGAAATTCGTTTTCAAATCACAAAGGAATTTAATTTCAAAAATTTCCAAATTCTTTTAAAAACATTTCCAAAAACTTCTCTGGAATTCTATTTCCAATTATAAGTCACATTTATAATTTACATACTTAAATTTCATTTGTATATGGATTTTATTTTCTTATCTTTTTTTCAATTTTCATATAAAAATGATTTCAATTCTTATTCAATTTCAATGGTAATAATTTAATACTATTACTTCCTAACAACCATGCATCCATATACTACAATAATTTATAAAGATATCCTCCTTTTATCTATGAAAATAGTTTTGGGCAAAATTATTTCATTTACCCGATTAAAAACAATACTGTGTCAGTTTATCTTGTTTAAGAGTTTAGAAACTCCTATCAACACAGTTAGCTAGACTGCACCGACCAGAATCTATAAACAATCAACCGATAAGTCAACACATTGCAAAACAATTTCATATTCACTAACAAATATGCGCTCATATCTATTATTACACTCAAACTCATTCTAGAGTACTGCTGACTCTATCTCTAATGAGTAACACCCAACAGAGCCATGGTTGTCGCTTAACCATATGCTCTGATACCACTTTGTAACGACACTCGATCGGTAGGCTTTGCAACCATCCCAAATCTACCGTGGCATACACTGGTACCCCAAACTTGCTTTTACGGCCAGCCTCTCGACTGTCACAGCTTACGCCTAACCAACCCCTTAGAGAGGACATGTGGGGGTAAGAGTCTCCCGCTTGCCACCAAACAAAAAGTGAGAATCCCCCATCATGTTTCACCTAGATAAGCAAGACTGGTGTGAGAACTAAAACAGTTTATCTTTAAAACAAAGAACAGGATAATTTTAAAATAGATTCACAATGCTTTTTAGCAAATGAGACTACCATAAGGCCTCCCGCACACACACAATGCAAAAGCAGAATCGGAGGAGATTTCTCCTTATGATAGTCAAAGATGCTTGATACGCATTAAAAAGAAACTTGATATTATTACTAGTGCATAGTGTAGAAAACATTTCGAAAGTAAAGATATAAATCTTAGCCAGCATAGGCATTTTGCACTTATGCCTGCTATAGCTACCATCCAAACAGTGGGGCGCCACCATAAGTGAATGATAAGTTCTACAGCTAAAACGGTACAAGATTGTATTGTTTCTTTGGATTTCCAACAAATGGTCAGGCCAAGGAACATCCCATTGCCACATGGAAACGCCTCTGGAATGACGTCCCGAGAACCTAACCGAATCTCTGCCAACACAAGGCCGAGTTACCCCTAACCGGGTAACTACTGACACGAATATGTTATCCCCCAATCGTAACCGATCTATATCCGAGGATCCTCGATTTCCAACAACCACAAAGAATTAAATTTTCAGCAACAACATAGGTTAAATATCTGGGCTCCATACCATGATACCACCTCTATCCAGAAGGAATGACATACACTAAAGGGGCGCTACCCCTTAATAACCTTGCTGCATCATTCCTGTTTTGACCATTTCCGGGGTGTGAGGTCCGACGAAGTCTCGTCCACAAAGCCACGCTTTATATAAAAGCTATGCTTTGGTCATCAAATGCTCAACAACACTTCGTATGCCACATTACCAATTTGGGAATGTATCACTAGTAACCATCAATTACATAACATCTAAGGGTGCTAAGCTAAGAGAATAAATTCTCCGCCACCAACGGAAATATATTTGATAGAAACCAGCTTTACATCTCAAATTGTAACGTCAGACACACATCCATACAAGTCCGTTCCGGGATCGAACGGAACCGAAGGCACTTACAAAGAAGTCCTTGAAATCCGGATATTCACTAATCACGACCGGACTTCCCATCACAAAGGGTAATAAATTTCTATATCGGGGATCAGCCGATGCAGAAACATTCGACGGTAATCCTTCCGTTTTCACAAATATTCGGTCTTCAACACTGGTCATCAATGCTATCTATTACGACGTATCACATATTCGAAATGGGTTATATGACCCCAAGGTCCTTTCCCGGCTAACCCGAATAGTGAGCGCTTATTTTTAAAACTAAGTGTGGCATTCAAGCAATCACAAAAAATACCTATTTAAAGGTAAATATTGATAGCAGTTATTTAACTATCAATAAGTATGCACAACATCACCAGATTCCAAATAATTTTCCAAATTATTTATTTTCCAAAAATATCTTTACAAGATATACATAAATAATTTCCATACTTCAAAAATAAATCGATATTTATTGTTAAACCAATTTTCCCAATTTCATTTATAAATTCCATATTGAATTTACATTTCCAAAATATCTGTGAGTATACGATTTTCAAATCGATTTCAAATATTCACTTTCAATTTATCTTTAAAAAGATAATTCTCAAAACGTTCATTTCATATTGGAAACCATTTACCTACTTATTTAATAATAAGTATTTCACAAATCTATTTATTTCCAACTTTTGAAAAATATTCGATGTACTTAAATTAATGTTAAGTATATATATTTCATTTCTTAAGGAAAACATTCTACTAAACCCATTATTTGGGTCAAAATGAATGTTACGTAAAACATCGTTACGACAACCCAAAATCACTAGTATAGGGATTCGAATTTAAGATAGATATATAAATCCCAATACTGTATATAACATTTCCTTTCGGAAATCATCTACTATAACAACAGTGTTATAGTATACCATTTCCTTCTATTCCTCGAAAAACGTCTATTTCAACAATGAATGTTGAAATCTATGGTTTCGATAGTTAATACATTTTAAAACATCTTTTAAAACAATTAACTTCATTTTAAAATTTCACTTCTCCAAATCATACCCGTTTTATTCTATAATATATTCACTGCCCAAAATCGTGAATATACTTTATTTTCCCAATTCATTGTTTCTACACATTTATCAAAGATTTTCCACAGTCCAAAATCGTGGATATAATTCCTTTAATAATTTCTATGTTTACTTATCAAATTTATTTGATTACGGATTTATAAAACAATGTTTATAAATTCCATTTCTATTTCATAACTAGTTCGATTTATAAATCTCCTTTAATAACCAATTCTATTTATATTTCGTTTACATGTCAAATCCAACTTATAAGTAAATTGCTTATAATCCATTTATTCACAAATCCATTCTTTTATATCATCATTAATTTATAAATCTAAAATTCTTATTTACTAATAAAACTAGGTACAACTTTATTTTAACACTTATAAAAGCTCGTTTTATAATTCCAATATCTTTAACTTATAAAATATCAATTATATAAATCTTTTATATAAATCGTTTATAATAATTCAAAAATCCCAATTTAAACCATTTTATAAATTTATCAACTATTTATTTCAAAAATCACGCTTTGGTTATATTTCACAAAAATGCTAATTTTTATAACATACAAATTTATAACGTTCTAATTATTTAAAATGAATCAATTCGAAAATTTAATAAACGTATAATTTTCAAAAATCACTTAAAAAAATCCCTTAAAAATCAAAATCGTTATTTTTAAACTTCAAACATGGATCCGATGATGCAACACACCAAACAATCAATCACGGCATCCAAACATCATATATCATCATATGATAATCAACAAATATCACACTATATGTAAATAAATAAATACGGTTGAGGAATCCAGTTGGATCCCTCCAACCTATTTCCCTGCATCCACAGATGTTAGCACAATACCAATCCCATTTCAGGATGGGATATCGCGGTATATGGGATTTATAAAATACTATCCGCTTAATAGGCGACGCAATAGGGTCTCATCCGCTATATAATGCGGGAAATCAACCACTCCAATATATACATATTCCAATATATATATATATATATATATATATATATATATTGCTATATATAGATATATCCTACTATATCCAATATCACAACCAAACAGCAATCAATAACTGCAATCCAAATTTTCAATTTGAGTGAGAAGATCTCACCTTGATTTTATTTTGCAATCCATTTCCATCTTGACTCGATTTTTCTTGATTTATACCTTGTATAAATATTATGCAAATAAATTAACATTCGGACCAATCAAATAATCAATTTTTCGTTTTGATAGTTTTAATTAACCAATTTCTCCTTTTATAATTTTATTTAACTACAATTTAATTTTAAAACTAAATTTTCGTTTATAATTTATTTTTTAATGCCAAAAATTAAATGAACCCGTTATACAAATTAATTCCGCTAGTCGAAAATAAATTTCCATTTCTATTTTATTTTAACTAATTCCTTTTAATAAATTTATTTAACTAATATTCAAATATAAATCGACCCTTGATTACCATTTTATAATTCAATTAAATTTTGTACTAACTAACCTTTATTAAATCTTTTAGTAACAAAAATAGTTTAGATATGTAAGTTTACGGACTTTAATTTCCATAATACCCCATTATAAAATAAATTAGTTAAGTTATACTTATTTAATTTATGAACTATATATTTGTAAAATAATCTATATAGGCTTCATAAAAAAAAATCTATTTCATATAATACACTTGTATTTTATTTTCTGTAAATAAATAAATAGTAACACCAATCTTCTACTCTCTTTTTTACTGTAAAAATTATACATATATTTCCTGCATGTGTATATAAATTTTAAAACTGCATTCTATACATATTTTCTCTGTATATACACATATATTAAATAAAATAATACCTCTGTAAATCGCGGTAAACTTCACGATCAAAGTCGCAATTGATTTCGACTCCACCTGCTACTGGAATTTGCGGCCACAACTTTCCTTCATCGCTGCCCTAGCTGCGACCCATCCATAAAGCCATGAACTAGCTCGCAAACTCCAGGAGCCATCGAACTCCTCTGCCCTCGCCATCGTAAACGAGATCGGCACCTGCTCGCGCCCAAATCCCACACCCACCATCGCAAACCCTAATGCTCGAATTCGCAACACCAGACCACGCGCTCAAATTCAATCGACCTCCCTCCAATATCGCTCGCCGCCATTTCTATCACGTGCTCCACTTCCTCACGTGCACGCGAGATCCCCTTTGTTTTCGATTGAACAGTCAATTCGATCGACAAATTCCCTTTTTTTATATAAACTGAATTAATTTCGATTTGAAGATGAAGAGAGGTAATGGCGTACGTAGCCATTGATTTTAGAAAGAGGGAAATCTAGGTTTCGGCTTGATTTTTATTTGATTTCGTTTCGTTTGGATTGGATTTCCAAGCTACGGCCATTAATTATATTTTCTGTTCGAATTCGATTTTTCTTCTATAAATAGGAGTATCGGCCATTATTTTGAAATGAAGGGGTAAGCTTTGCACGATTATTTTCGTGATTTTAGGCATATTTAACGGGAGATAACATGCTGATGTTGACTAAATAAAAATTTTAAATTCAAATTGAATTCGATTTAATTTCAACGCATTTACTTACCGTGTGCTCACATAACAACTCCGAAAAATCCAAAATTTGAAATCCGATAATAATTCAATATTACGGACCCAATGGAACTGGTTTCGTCGAATTCCGAGACTGCGTCTCGGAAGGCTATTTTTTTAAATATCGATTTAAACGATATAATTCAAAACTGAACAAATTGTTTCCAAATCAATTTCTGAAGCTTCTATTATCTTCAGTATTATCAATACGAATTTAACAAGCCTTTGAAATATTTTTAATCAGCATAAAACTGAAGATTCAAATTTTTATTTAACTTTCAATAGATTAAATTTTATACTTTAATCGTCAAATTCATTCTGATAATTTGAAATTCCAGTCAAACATTTATTCAAATATTTAAAATTAATTAAACATTTCCAATTTAAATTGTCCAAAATTCTGGGTCGTTACAGATCCTCTTTGGCTACGCCATTTGCCCCTACAGCAACCACGATAAAAACCCACAGAAAACCCTACAATTCCTAAATAACAACGCCTCGACGAACTAGAATGGCTTCAACTATTTTTGCCAATATCCCTGATCATCACCCCTACCTCAACCCAAGCCCTGACATTTCCAGTGCCGTCGATCACCATGAACTCCTCAAAACCCATTTTCTGGTTAACCCAGGATTCCTCATAGAATTCCCAACTAAAAATCATGGTTTTTACTTTAAAAATCCTATATTTCAGAGGCAATTCAAGATACATACTTGAATCAATGTAAATTTACATTTTATGTTATCATAATATTTATAATTGTTACTCTATTTTTTTTTCTAGAAGTAAGCATAATATCAGCTAATATACTTGTATGTATTTGTAGTACCTGATCTTGGTTTAATTCAAACTATTTTGTTCCAAATTCCAATCCTAGCAGTGATTTATTAAAAAGAAAACTTGATTTTTGATTTAATCTTAACTCTATAAACTGGAAACAGAATAGCATGGGTGTGCATATTCAACCACTACAAATATACAGAGATATATGCAGAGATCATGCATATGCAGACCATCTTTATTCATATAAATATGTTTCAGAACTTAAAACAAACATGCATACACATTTTAAAACATACATCACTAGTTAGACATATTTTAAGTGCATCAAATTTGAAGTTGTTTCATCTCTATAATTTTTAAAACAGAGGCCTAAAACTAAGAAATCCGATGTTTTAGAATCAACAATAGAAATACACAAAGCTTACATACATACAAATATGCAAAGCAATCATCAACACATTGATTCACATGCATCATATATTTTGTTCCTTAAGCTTTTAAATTCAAAAGATTACTGACAGGCAATTTACTAAAATAAAACAGAGGAGGCTGGGTTAGGTTACTCACCTGCTAGCTTTATTTTAAATCATTAGAGTTGATCTTTGAATTGCATCTACTTGATTCAAGTTGATTTGAATCCTTTCTGGTAGAAGATTTAATCTTGCATGTTGATTTCTTGAAATTGAAAACAGAGACAGACCCTCCTAGAAACTGGAAAATTTTGAAATGGCTTTTGATCTTGATGCACATTGCTTGATTATTTTGTATAGCTTAGGTTTTGAATTTTCTTTGATTTTGAACTGAAAATCCTTGAATTTGTTTGCTGCCAGTTTGATTTTGTTTACTGGTTAGACAATTGTGTTTCAGGTTTTTATCTATGGTTTTTTTTAGATTCTACAATGAAGATGGGAGAAAAAGAAATGAGGACAAAGAATATATGTTTATATAAGCTGAAATTAAATTTTATTAAAAATAAATGAAAATTTAAATTAAAGATGACACTATTCATCTTCCTTTATTATCTTGTTAACACATGTGCTTAGATAGTATGACTAACTTACATATGTAACTTACATGCAAATTAAATTTATAAATATAAATAAAGCTTTTATTAATTAATTTCCTAATAACTATATATATATATATTCTAAATTAATATAAATAAGAATTTTTTAAAGAAATAGAATAAACAAACTATATTTGTACAAAAATCATTTTGTCATACTTTTAATTCCAAATATATATTTAATTCAAATTTAAATCTCTCTCTTTTTTTAATACAAATTAAAAATCAATTTAAAAAAATTATACAGATCATTAAATTTATATTGCCAAAATTTTCGGGATATCACAATAGGTGGGGTATTTATAGAGAGTTTTCTGAATTAGGTCGTAGGTCGTGAGCGACCTTGGATAGGTCGTAGGTCATGAGCGACCTAGTGGATGCGGTCTTCGGCTTAACAAGAGCATACCTGATCATGTTGAATAAACCGGAAGTCATAGGTCGTCAACGACCAAAGGAGGAAGCCGCATAAGAAGTTACTTCGGTATTGTTTAGGTCGTGAGCGACCTAGGAGAGGATGGTTGGCGACCTAAGGATGGGAGCGGCCTATAAGCAAGCGGCTTAATTTTTGATAACTCGCTAGGTCGCTTAGCTACTAACTCGCTAGGTCGCTTAGCTACTAACTCGCTAGGTCGCTTAGCTACTAACTCGCTAGGTTCTTAGCTACTAACTCGCTAGGTCGCTTTAGTCCATAGGTCATTAGGTCGCAGATCTCTTGTACTTTCAGCCCGTTAAGTCGCGAAGCCTCTTTGCTGTAACATGCCATTGCCCTGTGTTGATGGATAGGTCGTTGAGAATTTAGGTCGCTAGGTCGCGATACCTTTAGGTCGCTAGGTCGTTGGGGGTCTTTAGGTCGTTCACTTTCTTAGGTCGTTAAGCCGTGGAATAGTGGAGTTAACACAGATAAGGACAAAAAAATGAGTATGCATCCTAGAGCCACTAGAAGTTAAAGGCTGTTCGACCAAAGCGGATTTCTCATGGTGTAGTAAGCTGAACCTTCGAAGGCTCTCATTTGTTAGAAGGAACTCAACCAAGCATTCAAAAACTTGCACAGCCTTCAAGATTTCAAGCATTACCTTGAGTTCACAATTAGTTTCTTGCCTTGGGATTTCTATAGTAGAATGTATAGAAAGTTAGAGATGTGAAACATTCTAGTAGGGTAGGAGCCAAGGAATGAGGGCGTACCTCCTGGTATCCAACGACAGTTTAAGCCGTTTGGACATCGGATGAAGAAATTTTCATATTTGAAAGCTAAACATTTGTTTTGTAGGTCTCCTATCAGCTTGAATCGCGTTCCGGTTTCTATAATAATGAAGGATGGGCAATCTTGCCATCTCTTGAGTTATAGGAGGAATATTAGCTCATTAATCCATAGAGGTCGCCCAAGCTTGATCATGAATAGGATGCATAACTAACTCAAGGGTGCATAACCATGGGATGAACTTGAAATGATGCAAGTTCTAGTCCTTGAAGCACCACCGTGAAGAATCCATTGAATGGTGGCATGGCATTTGTCCATGCATGTGTATCGGTTGCATACAGTGAAACCTTTTGGGGGACTGTCTGAAAGCTCAGCTCGAATGGGCAATTGGACATCACCCTCTGGAATGTCAAGCTATAAAATCAGTCAGGATTCTCATCTCACAGGCAACTTGGTAATTGGACATCACTCTCTGGGCATATATTCCTAAGAGATTTTTTCCATAGAATTGAAGGGACTTACTCTAGGGTATCAATCAGGTTTCTTACCCCAAGAAGCAGTTGGTTAAGTATGCGCCCAACAGGAACTAGCAGGATATAGAATTCAAAGCGATAAGTTGAATTGGCCTCATATGAATTGATGGAGAAACTAGGGTAGTCGATGATTCATCTTCTAAAGGTATGGATGATTCTTTATTGGACTTGCGATGGGATGACCAACTTGTCATTCTAGACAATAAAACTCATTGATCATAGTCGATTACACTTTATTTCTAATAGAATTCCAGTGTGATTAATGCCTAGAATCTAAAGAAAGTCGATATGTGCTGACTAATCGGATTCCAAATGGTGACCGAGGCAAGTGCAATGTGTTATCTAATTGAGTGAGTCCAGTATCTCGAATACTATAAACGGGCCATCCCGTGTAGATAGTCCACTTCCTTTGACAAAACAACCCACATTGTCCTTTGGAATTATCTTTCTATACTCGCCTGTTATCAATCCACAATTTATAACAAATCCATTATCGGGAACGATGCAGAAAGCTTTTTCTTTTCAAGATCACTGGGAGTCTAGAAATAGAAAAGGCATAGCAATGGAGTCATCCAATATGCTCTAATTTATAGCAAATCATCTCATTGGAATCAAAGAAATGGTCAAGACTTAGCCAATTCCATAAATAGAAATGGTTAAAGCTAGAGAACACAACTTGTCTCTTGAGCCACGTGCATCCAATCAGGGCAAACCCTAAGTACACCATAGATTGTACATGTCAAGAATCAACCATCTCCATCCAAATTGAAATCCATCAAGTCTAAATCATCGACATCGCATTACTGTCCCACAATCAACCTAAGTCCGACCGTCGATTCAAGTAACTTGTTAGTTCAGCCTAGGTTTTTGATAACTCGGATCTGAGAACTAAAGGAGCCAAGCTTGGATGCGACGTCTAGGACAAGCATCAGCGATGGAGGTAGGTAGCGGTGGAAGTAGGTGGAGGTGGCGAAGCTTGAACGAAGATAGGTTGATGGTGAGTTTGGGATAAGTCAGTTAGCATTAGATCAATGCAAGAAGGAGTCGGAGGCTATAGCAATTGGAGGATAAGTAAAGACCCTAATAGATACAACCTAATTAAGAGGAAAATTTTCAAAAAAAATTATCTAAGTATACGACTCGGTACCAGTTATCCACCTTTGCCCGGACCAGCTCCAAATCAGCGTAAAGATCTTATATGCTGATTTAAAACAATATGCTAACTTTGGAACGAAAATTACATCATCAATGTATAAGATTGGAATTCGGAGTAAAATCAGAACTTATAACTAATTAGGAATTAACCAAGTAAAAGAAAAAAGAAGTAAAAGAAAAACCAAGTAAAAAAACAATGTCTCAAGATGGAATCCAAACGATCAACTTGAGTTCACCGGTTGGCAATCCAGAACTTACCTTGTTCCAGCACTTTGTTTTCAATGAAAGCATACAATAGGGAGAAAACATTAATCGGTTTTTAACCAATCATAAATAAATGGAAGCTAGAGCATCGACATGAAGACAAAACGACCTGAAACATTAAAGGCAGGCTCATATGGACTGTAGAAATAAGTCAAGAAAAGATGGACCAATATGGAGCTATGTATATAACTTAGCATCGAGTTATAACTATAAATCGGCATTGACTTATGGTGCTCCCTATTTGGAACCTCCAACGTTTCACAAGTTATTCTCTAACTATTATGTGCGAGCCTTTGTAGAGTTCTGGATCACCTGTCTCAAGAATTGAAGAGATGGCTTCAATAAACCGTAAAAAAACCAAATTATGGAGGAACGACTATCAAAACAAGTCACTAACCTATGAAAACACAAAGGGTGCTACAAAATGAAGTAAGAAGAACAATTCAAGAAGAAACACTATGTTCCCCCTAACGGGATAAATCGGTACCCAATTATAGGCAGAACTCGGTACCCAGTTATCACTTTAACTCATGGTTCTTCCAACCTTTTCACACCATCTTAGGCTGATGTCTAAAACCCTTTGGTAGCGGGCTTTTGAACCAATATGACCGCTACCCTTAGAAGTACACACCATAAAGCAACCAAGAAAGGGGTTGATTTTTTCCTGCACTATGCAGAAGCTCTATCTCTACTTCAACTCTTCCCTCTATACCATAGTCAGCAAGGCAAATACTCTTGGCAATTCTAAGACTTACAACTTGTTTAACCACTGTACTTGTGACTTCTTTTCTCTTAAACCCCTTGCAATCCCAAGCAAACTATATCAAATCAACAAGCAATAAAGCTATAAAGTGGACATAAATTATAGATTGCCGAACCACTATAAAATCTTACATCACTTTTTCCTATTTTTGTTTCTTCCTATTACTCTTAGTACTACCTGCTAGATTTAGGTCACACAGGTTTCCAACAATTCTATTTTAGGTTTTGATCCATTTTTGGCATTAGCAAATGGAAAGGGAGATTTTGGCATATGGAAGATGAAGATGGAAGTAGTGTTGAAGAAAGAAAGAACTTTTAAGGTTGTCTTAGATAAAGTAAAACTAAGGAAATTAACACTAGAAGATATTGAGGGATTGGAAGAGGATGCTTTTACTACAATCTAGCTTAGCCTTTATGATGAAGTCCTTGATGAGTTTTCTCATGTGAAAACTGCTAAGAAATTATGAGATGCTCTTTAGAGAAATTTATTAGAAAAGTATCCCACCAACTATCATTCTACAACAACCTTTATTCGTTTAAGATGAAGCCTAAAACAGATGTAATAGCTCATGTGAATGCCCTAAACACGCTTGTTATTAATATTCGATCAGCTGATGTAAAAATAAAGGATGAAGTGCAAGTTGTCTTTCTTTTATGTTCTTTGTCTACGAAATGTAACACTTTTGTTAGCTCTATGATCTGTGGGCGCTCGTCTATTTTCTTGAAGTATGTGAAGATGAATTTTCATAATGAGATGTTGAGGGGTAAGTTAGAAAACAGAGCATGGAGACTGATTCCAAAGTCCTCATTACAAAGATGGGAAGAAGTAAGAGTACACCCAAATATGATGAAGATAGAGGCAAGTCAAATCTAAGTCAAGGGGAACTCTGAAGAAAGTTTATCATTACTATAGAAAGCTTGGATATCATATTGCAAGTTTTCCCAAGTTGGAAAATAAAAGCAAAGCCGTTGGTTAAAAGGCTTCAGCTTCCACAACGGAGACATCAGATTTAGAGAGTGGTCTTGATGCTTTCCCAATTTCTGCCTCTTCTATGAAGAGTCCTATTCGTATTATTGACTCTAGAGCATCTTATTATATGACACCTGATAAGCACTCCTTATCCACTTATCGTTGGTTTGATGGGGAATAAGTACTTATGGGAAATAATGCTACTTGTCGCATAATTAGTATTGGAACAGTGAAGGTCGAGATGTTTGATGCAGTTGTTCATACTTTGTATGATATCAGTTATGCGCCTAATTTGAGGCGTAGTTTGACTTCTATTGCGACATTGTGTAATATTGGCTTGAAGTGTGTAACAGAAAAAGATTCATTAGTCTCATTGATAGTGATTAAAGGGGTAAAAGTTGGAAATCTATATTTGCTAAAGGGTACAACTATTGCTGTAGAGTCTTCTTCTTGTTGATTCTGTTGATTCTGACCTTATCAAATTATGGCATTTTCATATGGGACACATTAGAGAGCGTGGTTTGAAGATGTTGAGAAAGCGCGGTTTGAAGATGTTGAGAAAGAGAGGTTTGATTGATGGCATTCGTTATTCAAAGCTTGGCATTTGCAACGGGCGCGTACTTGGGAAGTAGACGAAGGTTTTTTCCAAAATTAAAGAGCATAAGTCCAAAGGTGTTTTGGAGTACATTTATACTGAAGTTTGGGGCCCTACACCATGCCTATCTATTCATGGGGCTGGATATTTTTTTCATTTTTGATGATTTTCTAGAAAAGTATGGGTTTACTTTATGAAGTCCAAGGATGAAACTTTTGATAAGTTTCATGGTTGGAAATCTCTTGAGAAGCCGTTTGGAAAGAAAGTGAAGGTTCTCCATTCAGATAATGGTGATGAATTAATTTTTCAAAAATTCCTCAAATTTTGAAAGTCCAAGGGAATCAAAAGGTACAACACCAGGCGACCCATAGTCAAATGAGTTGCAGAGGAATGAATTAGACATTGTTAGAAAGAAATCATTGCTTATGTCTGAACATTTGATTAAAGAAGAGATTTTAAGCAGAAACGTTATCTATCATGGTTTTCTTTATCATCCATACACCTTCTACTGCCATAAATATGAAGATTCCTAAACAAGAATGGAAGACAGAACCTGTTTCATATCCATTTCTCGAAGTGTTTGGTTGTCCAGCTTATGCTCGTGAGAGCAAAGGGAAGTTAGTGTGTATTTTTCTTGGCCATGGGGAAGAAATTAAGGGTTATAGGTTGTAATGTCCTACTACCTAGAAGATTGTTACTAGCAGACATGTTACTTTTGATGAAAAGGCTATGTTGAAGGTATAGCCTTCTTCTTCAATTAATGATGATGTTGACAGGGCAAATTTAAAGCATCAAACACTAAATAGATCATCAGACTTCCATACAAGTACAAATGGTGTTTCTATAACATCATGGTTGATGAGGAGAGGATAGAGGATAAATCTCAAGGTGGAGCTCAAATTCAAACTCGACCAATCAAGGAGAAGAAAGACCTAGATGGCTCGATGATTTTGTGGGATCGAACATTAATGACATTACCTTTGATGACTTGGTAGCCAAAGCATTAAGAATAGTTCATGATGAGCCTAGAGACTATATGAATGCCATTAGTTCAGTTGATAGTTCTAGTTGGTTAGTAGCTATGGAGGAGGAAATCTAACATTTGCAAATAATAACACTCGGAATTTAGTGCCACTTCCTTCAAGCATGATAGCAATTAGGTAGAAGTTGATATACAAGGAGAAAGATGGCGGTAATGGTGACTTGAGGTGTAAGACGAGATTAGTGGAGAAGGTTACGGGGAAAGGTTTCGAGTTCCATGGTATTTTTGCTCAAGTTGTCAAACATACTTGTATTCGCATTCTTTTGTCATTAGTTGCCTGCTACGACAAGGAGTTAGTATAATTAGATGTTAAGGTAGCATTCTTGCATAGTGACCTTAAGGATGACATTTACTTACAGCAGCTATAGGGTTTCAATGAATGTATTAGGCCTAGTCACGTTTGTAGTCTTAACAATTCTCTTTGTGTTTTAAAATAGTCTCGTAGACAGTGATATAAGAAATTTGATAAGTTTATGATTTCACATGGTTACTCTAGAAGCTTTAAGGACCAGGCGTCTCTTTTACGAAGTGTGACAAAGATACCATCTATTTGTTACATTGTGTTGATGATACGTTGATAGCTTCTAAGAGCATGCCATGAGATTTAGAGTGGAAGATGGAGCTTGGCAAGGAGTTTGATATGAAAGATATGGAAATGGCATAGAGAAATTTGACGATGGAGATTTGAAGGGATATAAAGAAAAGAGTTTTGAGGCTCACTCTAACTCAGTATATTGAGAAAGTCCTACCTTGATTTGGTAGGGAGAAAGCTAAACAGGTGGCTACTATGTTAGGCTGTCAATTTCAACTATCCAGAAGTTTATGCTCCATATCGGGTGAAGAAAAAAGAGATATGGCTAATATTCCTTACTCGAGTGCAAATGGATGCCTTATTTATGCTATGGTTGCGCAATGCCTTATTTAGCTCATGAAGTTGATGTTGTTAGCATATACATGTCTAACCAAGGCAAGACTTATTAGTAAGAAATAAAGTGGATTCTATGATATTTGAGAGGCACTTCTAATGTTGGCTTGTATTTTGGAGGAGTCAGTAGCGATATAACTTTAAGGGGTTATTATGATTCAGATTATGCTCGGTTAAAGATGTTGGGAAATTGATTTTGGGCTATGTTTATACACTTAGCTCAGGCTCGATTTCTTTGAGATCCAAGCTACAGTCCATTGTTCTTTATCAGCTATAGAGGCAAAGCTTATTTCTATTATGGAAGCGACCAAAAAAGGATTACATTTTGTCATAGATTTTGGAGAATTTGTCAATGATGTAGAAGACGGTGGAGTTGTTTTCTGATAACTGGAGCACCATTAATTTTGTTAGAATGAACCCTACAACTCGCGGACAAAGCACATTGATGTTATCAGTTTCTTTCTCATGCATGAAGAGGAAAGAAATAAGATAAAGCTATCGAAGATACACATAAAGGATAATCCAGCTGATAAGTTAACAAAGTTGGTTCTAAAGGACAAGTTTGAGCATAGCTCAAACTTGATTAGTGTGGTACAAGCTGCCTTGCACCATGGGATGCTGACCCAACAACTAGTTCTGCTGATTGATATGTATATTTGAATTGAGGAAGAATGTTGAATTTGGACGATAAAAATATACTTCAAATATTAAAAGGGAGAAGATATCAATTGATTTATTAAATCAATTAAATATGAGAATCAATCAGAAGAGATAATCAATAAATTTATGAAGATATATTAATTGATTTAAGCAATTAATCAAATATAGATATATGTGGAAACAAATACCATTATGCTTAATTTTTGTTGAGGTCAAATCAAGTAAATCTGGAAAACTTTTAACCTTATCTCTATGGCAATCTTCATCCTAGTATCCAAATATATGAAGACATTTTGTTCATCTTTTTCAACATAAGACAAGTCAGTTCCCACAACGTATCTCCAATAAGATCCATATTTTTGTTTCTATTTAGGGTGAGAAATTTATCGAGTGATTTATATTCTTCTCATACTGTACTCCCTTTTGAACTAAAGAAATAATAAAGGTTGTTAGGTCAAAAAACGTACGCATAAGCGAGCCTCGTTATATCGCTGTGTTCTTTCCTTCCTATCTTTTGTTTGTAACTTTGTGTTCTTTTATTTTCCTTTTACTCTCTTTGTTTGATTGGAATTATTGAGATTGCCTACGGACTAGATTACTAGGTGTTCTGCTTTTTCTGCCCAAAACTCTGATTTTGCACTATATAAGCACTATCCCTATAGATCTTGAACTTATCGCCTTTTGTTGGATCCTGCCCTTCCTTCCTTGCCTTTCTACTTCACACCACATGTCAAGATGATCTACAACTTTATGGACTTGTTTTAGCTATCCTCCTCTAGCTACCTTATTATCCTTGTTTTCACATAAACTGCCTAAATGCGGTTGTGCTAACGTATGAGCCATGATTCAGTTTGGGTTTGGGAGTACAGCTATATCAAGCTCGTGGGTGGGCTACAAGGTTTTTAGTGGCTTGGGGTTGTGTTGTGTGGCAATTCTGGTGTGATGGTGGTTGTTTCTACTTGTTGGTTGTTGATGTTGTGTTGTTAGTGCAGTTTCTTCCCCTTTGGTTGACTGACTAAGTTTTTTTAGCTTATTTACTTTGCTCCGACTTTTGTAAAGCTTCCATCCTCCATCCTCACCATTTATAATCCTTGATGAATGCTTTATGCATCTTTAGAGAGTGTGTATTGGTTATGTAGTTGTTCTTCATTGGGCTATGGACAGTTCTTATGTCAAAGTGTTCTCCCTATTATGTTATGCGGTTTTGTTTACCATGCTTCTTATCTAGGTTTGGTTGGTTATTAAAGTTGTGCGTGCAACCTGAGTTTTATTCTTTACTCATGTGTTTTATTTGTTTTTTTGGCTCGGTTATTTGGCTTGGTCCTATTGTTGTTAAGTAATTTATATCTTAGTTTATGTTCTCCTATTTTGATATGTGTAATTGTGATGTATCTTATGATGGTGAACATGTTTGCTCCTAGTTGACATCCTGCTTTGCACATGGGCCGATGGTTGTGGTTATTTCATGTGAATAACTACTTGAGAATGAAAGTTTTTGATTTGGATATTTTTTTTTTGGTTTTATGAATTTGGATGTTAAATGTTTCTTAGAATTTGGTATGTAGTGTTTGTTAAGGTTTAAATTAAAACTAGTCAGTAATTTTTAAAAATAGTTTGAGCAGCGGGATTATAGCAGGTAGTTAAAGGATAAAAGAGAAGTACATTTGAATGTAGGAAATATAAAAGTTGCTAACACAACCAGACTTTTGATACTACAAAAAGTAAATGGAAGATGGATTTACAAACTAAATAAACAAACACTAGGTTTTAAAGTATAGGCTAACAAGCAAACATTAAGCATAAATAGTATATGAATGCCCTAAACACGCTTGTTATTAATCTTCGACCAGGTGATGTAAAAATTAAGGATGAAGCGCAAGTTGTCTTTCTTTTATATTCTTTGTCTACGAAATATAACACTTTTGTTAGCTCTATGGTCTGTGGGCGCTCGTTTATTTTCTTGGAGTATGTGAAGACGAATTTGCATAATGAGATGTTGAGGGGTAAGTTAGCAAACAGAGCTTGGAGACTGATTCCAAAGTCCTTATTACACAGATGGTAAGAAGTAAGAGTACACCCAAATATGATGAAGATAGAGGCAAGTCAAATCTAAGTCAAGGGGAACTCTGAAGGGAGTTTATCATTACTATAGAAAGCTTGGACATCATATTGCAAGTTTTCCTAAGTTGGAGAATAAAAGCAAAGCCGTTGGTTAAAAGGCTTCAGCTTCCGCAACGGAGACACCGATTTAGAGAGTGGTCTTGATGCTTTCCCAATTTCTGCCTCTTCTATGAAGAGTCCTATTCGTATTATTGACTCTAGAGCATCTTATTATATGACACCTGATAAGCACTCCTTAGCCACTTATCGTTGGTTTGATGGGGAATAAGTACTTATGGGAATTAATGCTACTTGTCGCATAATTAGTATTGGAACAGTGAAGGTCGGGATGTTTGATGCAGTTGTTCATACTTTGTATGATATCAGCTATGCGCCTAATTTGAGGCGTAGTTTGACTTATATTGCCGCATTGTGTAATATTGGCTTGAAGTGTGTAACAGAAAAAGATTCATTAAAAATTACAAATGTATCATTGAAAGTGATTAAAGGGGTAAAAGTTGGAAATATATATTTGCTAAAGGGCACAACTATTGTTGTAGAGTCTTCTTCGGTTGTTGATTCTGTTGATTCTGACCTTATCAAATTATGGCATTTTCATATGGGACACATTAGAGAGCGCGGTTTGAAGATGTTGAGAAAGCGAGGTTTGATTGATGGCATTCGTTATTCAAATCTTGGCATTTGCAACGGGCGCGTACTTGGGAAGTAGACGAAGGTTTTTTCCAAAATTAAAGAGCATAAGTCCAAAGGTGTTTTGGAGTACATTTATACTGAAGGTTGGGGCCCTACACCATGCCTATCTATTCGTGGGGATGGATATTTTTTTCATTTTTGATGATTTTCTAGAAAAGTATGGGTTTACTTTATGAAGTCCAAGGATGAAACTTTCGATAAGTTTCATGGTTGGAAATCTCTTGAGAAGCCGTTTGGAAAGAAAGTGAAGGTTCTCCATTCAGATAAAGGTGATGAATTCATTTTTCAAAAATTCCTCAAATTTTGAAAGTCCATGGGAATCAAAAGATACAATACCAGGCGACCCATAGTCAAATGAGTTGCAGAGGAATGAATGAGACATTGTTAGAAAGAAATCATTGCTTATGTCTGAACATTTGATTAAAGAAGAGATTTTAAGCAGAAACGTTATCTATCATGGTTTTCTTTATCATCCATACACCTTCTACTGCCATAAATATGAAGATTCCTAAACAAGAATGGAAGACAGAGCCTGTTTCATATCCATTTCTCGAAGTGTTTGGTTGTCCAGCTTATGCTCGTGAGAGCAAAGGGAAGTTAGTCCGAGATTGTGCGAGTGTATTTTTCTTGGCCATGGGGGAGAAATTAAGGGTTATAGGTTGTAATGTCCTACTACCTAGAAGATTTTGACTAGCAGACATGTTACTTTTGATGAAAAGGCTATGTTGAAGGTATAGCCTTCTTCTTCAATTAATGATGATGTTGACAGGGCAAATTTAAAGCATCAAACACTAAATAGATCATCAGACTTCCATACAAGTACAAATGGTGTTTCTACAACATCATGGTTGATAATGAGAGGATAGAGGATAAATCTCAAGGTGGAGCTCAAATTCAAACTCGACCAATCAAGGAGAAGAAAGACCTAGATGGCTTGATGATTTTGTGGGATCGAACATTAATGACATTACCTTTGATGACATGGTAGCCAAAGCATTAAGCATAGTTCATGATGAGCCCAGAGACTATGTGAATGCCATTATTTAAGTTGATAGTCCTAGTTGGTTAGTAGCTATGGAGGTGGAAATCTAACATTTGCAAATAATAACACTCGGAATTTAGTGCCACTTCCTTCAAGCATGATAGCAATTAGGTAGAAGTTGATATACAAGGAGAAAGATGGCGGTAATGGTGACTTGAGGTATAAGACGAGATTAGTGGAGAAGGTTACGGGGAAAGGTTTCGAGTTCCATGGTATTTTTGCTCAAGTTGTCAAACATACTTGTATTCGCATTCTTTTGTCATTAGTTGCCTGCTACGACAAGGAGTTAGTATAATTAGATGTTAAGATAGTATTCTTGCATAGTGACCTTAAGGATGACATTTACTTACAGCAGCCATTGGGTTTCAATGAATGTATTAGGCCTAGTCACGTTTGTAGGCTTAACAATTCTCTTTGTGTTTTAGAACAGTCTCCTAGACAGTGATATAAGAAATTTGATAAGTTTATGATTTCACATGGTTACTCTAGAAGCTTTAAGGACCAGGCGTCTCTTTTATGAATTGTGACAAAAATACCATCTATTTGTTACATTGCGTTGACGATATGTTGAAAGCTTCTAAGAGCATGCCATGAGATTTAGAGTTGAAGATGGAGCTTGGCAAGGAGTTTGATATGAAAGATTTGGAAAAGGAATAGAGAATTTTGACGATGGAGATTTGAAGGGATATAAAGCAAAGAGTTTTGAGGCTCACCCTAACTCAGTATATCGAGAAAGTCCTACCTTGATTTGGTAAGGAGAAAGCTAAACAAGTGGCTACTATGTTAGGCCGTCAATTTCAACTATCCGGAGGTTTATGCTCCATATCGGGTGAAGAAAAAGAGATATGGCTAATATTCCTTACTCGAGTGCAAATGGATGCCTTATTTATGCTTGGTAGAGGTTATTATGATTCAGATTATGCTCGGTTAAAGATGTTAGGAAATTGATTTCGGGCTATGTTTATACACTTAGATCAAGCTCGATTTCTTTGAGATCCAAGCTACTGTCCATTGTTCTTTATCAGCTATAGAGGCAAAGCTTATTTCTATTGTGGAAGCGACCAAAAAAGGATTACATTTGTTATAGCTTTTGGAGGATTTGTCAATGATGTAGAAGACGGTGAAGTTGTTTTTTGATAACTGGAGCACCATTAATTTTGTTAGAATGAACCCTACAACTCGCGGACAAAGCACATTGATGTTAGAAGTTTCTTTCTCATGCATGAAGAGGAAAGAAATAAGATAAAGCTATCGAAGATACACATAAAGGATAATCCAGCTGATAAGTTAACAAAGTTGGTTCTAAAGGACAAGTTTGAGCATAGCTCAAACTTGATTAGTGTGGTACAAGCTGCCTTGCACCATGGGATGCTGACCCAACAACTAGTTCTGCTAATTGATATGTATATTTGAATTGAGGCAGAATGTTGAATTTGGACGATAAAAATATACTTCAAACATTAAAAGGGAGAAGATATCAATTGATTTATTCAATCAATTAAATATGAGAAGCAATCAGAAGAGATAATCAATTAATTTATGAAGATATATTATTTGATTTAAGCAATTAATCAAATATAGATATATGTGGAAACAAATACCATTATGCTTAATTTGTGTTGAGGTCAAATCAAGTAAATCTGGACAAAATTTAACCTTATCTTTATGGCAATCTTCATCCTAGTATCCAAATATATGAAGACATTTTGTTCATCTTTTTCAACATAAGGCAAGTCAGTTCCCACAACATATCTCCAATAAGATCCATATTTTTGTTTCTATTTTAGGGTGAGAAATTTATTGAGTGATTTATATTCTTCTCATACTTACTCCCTTTTGAACTAAAGAAATAATAAAGGTTGTTAGGTCAAAAAACGTACGCATAAGCGAGCCTCGTTATATCGTTGTGTTCTTTCCTTTCTATCTTTTGTTTGTAACTTTGTGTTCTTTTATTTTCCTTTTACTCTCTTTGTTTGATTGGAATTGTTGAGATTGCCCACGGACTAGATTACTGGGTGTTCTGCTTTTGCTGCCCAAAACTCTGATTTTGCACTATATAATCACTATCCCTATAGATCTTGTACTTATCGCCTTTTGTTGGATCCCGCCCTTCCCTTCTTGCCTTTCTACTTCACACCACATGTCAAGATGATCTACAACTTTATGAACTTGTTTTATCTATCCTCCTCTCACTACCTTAGTATCCTTGTTTTCACATAAACTGCCTCAATGCGGTTGTGCTAACGTATGAGCCATGATTCAGTTTGGGTTTGGGAGTACAGCTATATCAAGCTCGTTGGTGGGCTACAAGGTTTTTATTGGCTTGGGGTTGTGTTGTGTGGCAATTCTGGTGTGATGGTGGTTGTTTCTACTTGTTGGTTGCTGATGTCGTGTTGTTAGTGCAGTTTCTTCCCCTTTGGTTGATTGACTAAGTTTTTTTTAGCTTATTTACTTTGCTCCGACTTTTGTAAAGCTTCCATCCTCCATCCTCACCATTTATAATCCTTGATGAATGCTTTATGCATCTTTAACGCGTGTGTATTGATTATGTAGTTGTGCTTCACTGGGCTATGGACAGTTCTTATGTCAAAGTGTTCTCCCTATTATGTTATGCGGTTTTGTTTACTATGCTTCTTATCTAGGTTTGATTGGTTATTAAAGTTGTGCGCGCATCCTGAGTTTTCTTCTTTACTCATGTGTTTTATTTGTTTTTTTGGCTGGATTATTTGGCTTGGTCCTATTGTTGTTAAGTAATTTATATCTTAGTTTATGTTCTCCTCTTTTGATATGTGTAATTGTGATGTATCTTATGATGGTGAACATGTTTGCTCCTAGTTGACATCCTGCTTTGCACATGGGCCGATGGTTGTGGTTATTTCATGTGAATAACTACTTGAGAATGAAAGTTTTTGATTTGGATAATTTTTTTTGGTTTTATGAATTTGGATGTTTAATGGGTCTTTGAATTTGGTATGTAGTGTTTATTAAGGTTTAAATTAAAACTAGTCAGTAATTTTTAAAAATAGTTTGAGCAGCGGGATTATAACAGGTAGTTAAAGGATAAAAGAGAAGTACATTTGAATATAGGAAATACAAAAGTTGTTAACACAACCAAACTTTTGATACTACAAACAGTAAATGGCAGATGGATTTACAAACTAAATAAACAAACATTAGGTTTTAAAGTATAGGCTAACAAGCAAACATTAAGCATAAATAGTATTGATGGCCTACATATACATATTGGATGTATTAAAACGTTGGTGGTAGGTGTGCAGTAAGAATTGGAAATCCACTACAGATGATGACTCCTCAAGCTTACTTCCTATGGTCTTATCCTAACCCTTTGTGGCCAGCAAGTCAGAGTTAGTTGTGACTTCTCCACATCCTATATATAGACAATGAAGTTAACATATTTTTTACTATATTTTAAGTTATACAACGTTTTTGTAACAAAAAGTTATAGAATGTGATTTTTGAAAGAACCAAGTCAGTCGAAAGAGGGTTAAATGGGTAGATTTCAATTTTTTTCTATTTTTGGAACTATTAGGCCTGAAGTCTAAATAGATTTTAGATCCATTCTAGAAAATTTCAAATAAAATCTTTATTTAATTCAATTTTTAAAAAAAGTTTAATTATTTATTTTCAAATTAATATGGCATTCATATAAAACAGAGTAATCAAATATACTCTTGTGTGTATGTATGTGTATTAGTTACTAGTTTAATTTAATCTAGGGAAGGAAAGCTTTTATTTCTCTCTATTAAATTAAATCAATTAATGAAAGAAGATTTTTTTAATTTATTAAATCATACTATTGATCAAATTTCTACTTGGCAGCCATTATGGGTACCCTCAAAATTACTATAATATATATTTTGTAAGTGCAGCATATCATATTATGTACATAGTTAATGTGTACATGTTCGGATGCTGAAATTTACACCGCAACAGACATATTCTCTTTTTAATACGCATTGACTATCTCAAGCATTGTTTAAAATTAAATATATTAATAAATCTAAATTCGTTCAACCAAGTCTACTATTTTGAATTCAAGATTTATTTTGAAAAAATTATAGCAACTTGATTTAGTGAAACAATCTGAAAACAGATCTTAATCCTTGCATTCAAAAATATAACCTATTTACATATGTTAATAATTTAAAATAAGATAAAATATAGATATTTTATGAGCAATAATAATTTGCAAAAAAGTATATTTTATTTAACAAAACTACCATGTTGATTGTGTACAGCAATACAATCCTCATTTATTATTAGCATGTGTATTTATAAAAAATTGAAACTTTTTAATGCAAAAGAATTTTAAATTATTTAACATACATACATATATATATAGACACACACAACACACACTTATATACGTATAGACACACACACACTTATATGTGCATGTATCTTAAAATAGGAAAACTAATTTTGAACTAATAGAAACGATCATTAACAACCGAATATATAAGTACACAAAAAACAACAAATTAATTACAAAATCTATATTTAGATCAAAATCAATAGAAATTATCAATGAAAATTAATAGCAGAAATTATAAAATCAATTGAAAACCAATTTAAATGATAATAGGTCGTAATACTTTAATATCTACATTTGCATATTTATAAGGGACATCAAATGCATATATAAATTCATTAGAATGAATTAACTACTGGGTCTACAATATCATGGAATATATAGATAATAACAATTGAACATTACCTTGTTGATGTAGTCTTTTGATTTGCATATTGAATGTAGAAAGCTCCTAGATCCGAGTGAATTACCTCTAAAAATGACTATAATTTGAAGCACCACTTTTGTATTTATTTTATTTTATTTGACTTAATTTTGCTTTTGAAATTTTTTCCATTGAAGCCATGATGATTTTGGCCATTAAGGGAGAGGAGGAGAGCAAGAGAAGAGAAAATATTTGAACTTGTCATGAAGAATAGTAACGAAATAAATGAAAGAAGATTTTGTTTTCACGGAAAGTTAAACCTTTCAGATTCCTTCTTTAAAAACTACCTTATTTAATTCATTATTAAATCTCATAAAACCCTCTCTCACACTCTCTATATTTTCAGTAAAAAATGGAATCAAAGAAAAAAGATGTGACGCCCCACCTCTATACCCACGCTAGCCAAGGACACTACGGGGTAATGCCGTCAAATAGCGTGGAGAATAAGGCTGTTGAGGAACGACCATCTATATAATTGCTTTGTGCGAGTACCGATAGCCAGATAAAAATATAACTTTTCATCTCAAGAGGAAATCCGACATACCGACACAAACTCAAAGCTAGTACACAGTGGCTATATATATAATCTTCGGAAACAAATATAGAAATATCATAACACAAATCAGTCACAGAAGTTCATATATCAAAGGCAGAAACAGATATGAATATTACACATAAAAGTGTATATCAGAGTTGTGGTCTATCAAGATCCACAATATCACAAAAGAATAAGTACACATCACGGAGACTATATCTCAAATGTATACAACAAAATAAACTACTAATCTAAGTAGTTAGCCAAAAGTCAGATAATTCTCCCCGACAAGGAGTCAAACACAAGCACCTACAATATCTCGGTCTGACCCGAGTATTATTTAATAAAAAAATAATAAACGGATCAGTCTAACTATAAATGTCAGATAAAATGATATAGAATAAGAGACATGACAAAAATGTATGATAACCACAAAGCCATACTATGATAAGTATGTAATTGAAAATCAACCAAAGATTAATCAATATAACAAGAATCTTCTCTAAGATCAAAAGTATGTCATACTCTTTAGTTTTATCTACCAATTCACAAATATCGACATCATATCGATGCGAATCATAAAAATTGGTGGAACACAAATTCTAGAAATCATCAAAAGAAATCCATAAATCACAAAAAGGGGGAGGCCTATCGCAAATGGGAGCATGAAAACTCACCAACACGTGTATCACAAACGGGATGTTATCCCATGGTCGCTAACCATAGAGCATGTGCAACGACGTAGTACAATATCGGTACGCCCGAGGAACCTGAAACTCGAACAGGTTGGAACATCGACATAGTACAACGGTACACCTGATGAACCTGATAAGCTGGAACAACAACGTAATACAAAGATACGTTCGATGTACCGAACTCCATAAAAGAATATGGGTCGCTAGCCCACAAACATTGAGTAGAAACTCCAAAGAACGCATAGGTCGTTAGCCTAAAAAGAAATGAGACGAAACTCAATGGTACGAGGTATTGTCCCCTACGTGGAAAAAGAAACATAGCATATCGCTAGTTTAAATCGTAAAATGATCATCATCAATCATCAAGAAGTGTCAATTACACTAAGCTAGTAAATAGATGAGTTTAGCTTCATGTCTCATAACCACTAGCTTAGCATAAATATTTACGAACAAATTGTAGATCTCCACTAGAACATTGTCACAAGAGTTACAATCGAACAAGTCCAAGAATTAACCGACGAAGTAAACGCAAGCATTTCATACCATTTGTTTTACTAAGCCGTTTAATTAGATTTCTCATACGAGCGAGGTAAAGATTTGTATATGCTAGTAGATTGGAAAAATGGTTTAAGAAATGAGCTTTGTAATAAAATTGAGTTGAAATCGTTTAGACGAAAGAGTTTTGATATTTACTACTAGTAATGAAACCTTTATATTTTTAAAGTGACAAATCAAAGAAATGATTGTAGAAACAATCAATCACCAAAAATCCACATTCGAAGACGTGAATTAAATTCAAAGAAATCGATACCAAATCCATCAAAATGGATATTCCCAAAAGTTGCAACGAAGATGTTATCAAAGCCAAGAAGGTGATAACAACTAGTCGAAGGATGAAGAATGGATTAAAAAGTGGAAACTCAAACTCAAAAGGCAAGTTGGGCAAAAACAGCAAATTCAGTCGTCTGACTCAGAGCGTTCAGTCGACTGACTGAGATCCTGGAAACTTTCTGTTTCCAGGTTCTGTTAACTGACATAGAGTGTTCAGTCGACTTAATCAAGCTGGGAAACTCTCTGTTTCCAGGTTCAGTCGACTGACTCAGAGTGTTCAATCGACTAACTATGGCCCAGGAAATTTCCTAGGTTTGGTTCTGTCGACTGACCCTCCGGTTCAGTCGATTGAACTGAAAAATTCAGTATTCTTAGCCTAGCCCCCAAGTGGCAAATCCCAACAAATCACAATCGGACGAGCATGGATGCTAGGGGTTTACGCCTATCGGCAACCCGGCCCTATGGGCACCTCGATGCGTCACCAAAAACATGTTCAAACCTCAAAGATAGGATTTTTAAAGATTGGACTCCAAAACACTAAAAATTGGAATATTCATAAAACCCATTCAAATAAAAAGCAAATGATCGTCAATAAGCATTAGGAATTCATACTTAACAACAAAGATAGATATAGGCATGGATGTGGGATAAAAATCTCACCTTTAAACCCAAAACAAATGAAGAAGAAGCTATAGAGCAATGGCAAGAACAATCACACTTCAATTCTAACCCAACAAGCTTGAATTTAAGCTTAAAAGAGAAACATTTCCTAAGTTAGGTTTAGGAATTTCTAAAAATATAAAGAGAACGAGTTGGAGAAGATGAAGAGAAGGCTTACCAAAGTTCTTTCTATGAATTTGGAGCTAGAACTTGAATTTGAAAAAATGATTAGGGCTTGGAGTTTTAATTTCCCATTCCTCTCTCCATTGTTGCTAAGGCTTGAGTATTAGGAAAATTATGAAGGAATGAAGAGAAGAGGGGGTGAAGCTTGGGTCTAATGGGCTAAAACCAAACCAAAGCCCTAAGTGAAAAAGTAGCAAAATTCCCCTAACTCCAAACATATCGAAGCTTATGCTCACAAAGGTCGCAAACGTCATTTTGAACTCGATGGGGGTGGTCTCGAGTCCTAGTTCAATCGTTTGCAACATGTAGCTTTTCAGACTATAATCCGACTAATGATGCTATATTTAAATAAAATATTTAAATACACAATCGTAAAATATGCGGGTTGTTAAAAAATCCCCTCCTTAAAGAAATTGCGTCCTCGCAATATTTAAGAAGAAAAAATAAAAAGTAACACCCATAAAAGCATATTAACACAAAAGAAATTTGAAATAAAAAGTTCACCTCAATAAGCACTAGAAAGTAAGTCCGGATGTGTTTTCACAATGAATTCTCTAGATTCCCAAGAGTAATCCTCAGGGTTTGAGGACCATTGAACTTTCACAAGAGGAACATCTTTATTTCGAAGGCGTTTTTCCTCCGAAGCAATAATATGAGTAGGATTTTTCTCATAAGTCAAATTATGTGAAACTTCAATTTCTTCCTAAATACCGGGCTCAAGAATTGAATTGGAATCTCGATGGCGTTTTCGTAGTTGAGAAACGTGAAACACGTCATGAATAATAGAAAACTGACCCAGTAATAAGAGGCGATAAGCCACGGAACCAATACGTTCAGTGATGGGAAATGGACCAATATATCGAGATGCTAATTTTCCCGATCGACTGAAATACACAACACCCTTCATAGGTGAAACTCGAATAAACACAAAATCTCCCACTGAAAATTCCAATTTCCTTCTTCGATTATCGGCATAGGATTTTTGTCTACTTTGGGCTACTTTCATCCTATGACGAATAAGGTCAATCTTTTCTGTGGAATCACGAATAAAATCTGGACCTAAAACCACCTTCTCGCCGGCCTCAAGCCAACAAGAAGGAGATCGACATGGCCTTCCATAGAGTGCCTCGAAAGGTGCCATACCAATACTAGATTGGAAGCTATTATTATAGAAAAACTCAACAAGTGAAATATGATCTTCCAAACTTCCACCAAAATCAAGAACACACGCACGAAGATCTTTAAGATTTTGATTCACACGCTCGGTTTGTCCATCAGACTGGGGTTGATAAGCGGTGCTAAAATCAAGCTTCATTCCCAAAGCTTTTTGAAGACTCTTCCAAAATCCACTAGTAAACAATGGATCACGATCGCTAACAATGGAAGTAGGACTCCATGCAATTTAACAATTTATTTAATAAAGAGTTTGGCCAAAAGAGGAACGGTCCGATTAGACCGAACGGGAATAAAATGAGCGGATTTAGTAAGTCTATCAACTATCACCCATAAGCTATCATGACCCGAACGAGAACGGGGAAGGCCATCGATAAAATCCATGGAAATATGATCCCACTTCCAAACTGGAATGACTAACGGTTGCAATAACCCACTGGCCCTTTGATGCTCGGCCTTAATGAGTTGGCAAGTCATGCAACGCTTAACGAAGTTAGTGATATCAAATTTCATTCCCTCCCAATAATAAAGTCGCTTCATATCCGCATACATTTTACTACTACCCGGATGAATGGTAAATTTAGAACGATGGGAATCTTCTTAAATGTCTTTGCGAAGATCACTAATATTTGGCACGATAAGTCTACCAAATTTTCGATTGCCTCCATGAGAATCAATATCAAAGTCTTTCAAACCTTCAATAACAATTTTATCCCTAAAATTTTGGCCAAGAAGAGCCAATTCGGGATGTAGCTTTTGAGCTTCAAGGATGCGGTCCAAAAGAGAAGGACGAGCCTCAAGGCTACATAAAACAAGAGATGCACATAAATTGGAATCACGATCTCGAATCTCACAAGTGGATAAAGTCTCCAGATCATTCCATTCGGATATCATCATAGAAACAACCGCTTGTTGCTTACGACTAAGTGCATCGGCAACTCGGTTCCCCTTTTCGAGAGTATAAAGAATATCAAGGTCATATGATGCAAGGAACTCGAGCCAACGTTGTTGACGCAAATTAAGTTCCTTTTGAGAAAATAAATACTTCAAAGATTTATGATCGGTGTAAAGAATAAATTTTTCTCCCAAAAGATAATGACGCCAAATCTAAAGGGCAAAAACAATAGCCGCGAGCTCTAAATCATGAGTGGCATATCTAGTCTCGGCTGGCTTCAATTGCCTAGAAGCATAAGCAATAACATGTTCTCATTGCATGAGAATGGCTCCCAAACCAACACAACTAGCATCGGCATAAACAATAAAATCTTGTTTCCCTTTGGGAATAATAAGAATAGGAGCATCGGAAAGGAGTTCTTTTAATTTCTGAAAAGAAGCTTCACATTTGTCCGACCAAACATATTTAACTTCTTTCTTTGTTAAGCTAGTAAGAGGCACGATGATTTTTGAAAAGTCTTTTATAAAATGGCAGTAGTAGCCCGCCAATCCGAGAAAACTGCGGACTTCCGTAACACTCTCCGGTCTCTTCCAATTTTGAATCGCTTCGATCTTTTGAAGGATCCATGGAAGTTCCAGATTCGGAAATGATATGACCGAGAAACTTCACACGAGATTGCCAAAAATGGCATTTAGAAAATTTTGCTATTAATTGATTGCTCCTAAGAGTTTCCAACACAATCCGAAGATGCTTTTCATCTTCCTCCTCGGTTTTTGAATACACAAGAATATCATCAATAAAGATGAGAACAAATCGATTGAGGAAGTCTTTGAAAACTCGATTCATAAGGTCAACGAAATAAGCTGGAGCATTTGTTAACCCAAATGGCATAACAAGCCATTCATAAGATCCATAACGAGTACGGAACGATGTTAAAGGAATGCTATCCTCTGCAATACGAAGCTGATGGAAACCGGTTCCCAAGTCGAATTGTGAAAAGACTTTAGCACCACAAAGCTGATCAAATAGATCATTAATCCGAGGTAAAGGATATTTATTCTTGATAGTAAGATCATTAAGCTTGCGGTAGTCAACGCAAAGCCCAAGTGCACCATCGGATTTCTTCACGAAAATAGCCGAAGCTTCCCAAGGCGAGGAACTAAAGCAAATAAATTGCCTCGTCTCCAATTCGGATAATTGTTTGTGCATCTCCTCATTCTCTTTATTGGACATTCGATAAGGAGGACGAGTAATAGGTAGAGCTCCAGGGATAAGATTAATTCTGAATTCAATTACTCGCTTAGGTGGTAATCCTAAAACAGACTCAAATATGTCGGAAAATACACGAACAACGTGAATAAGAGAAATGACATCTTCCTCATCATCATTATCGTCATCATGAGGGTTTAAAGAATATAAAGATGCTGCCGCGTTGGAATACGAATCTTTAAGTACAATAGAAATCTGCTTAACAAATTGAGGATGTCGAAGATAATTAGTCCGCTCAGGACACAGGATTTGAGCTTCATAATGGTTAAGCCAATCCATTCCCAAAATCATTCCGAAGCCTAAGTAACGCATGATATGCAAATCGGCTCGGAAAGAAAAATCACATAAAATAATCTCGACATCACTACAAAGCAAACTAAGTGTTGCGGATCCACCGACCGGATTTGCAATTCTCAAAGAAGTCATTAAAGCAACAACACTTAAAGAAAAAGTATCAACAAGTTCTTTTGATATAAAAGAATGGGATGCACCGTTATAAAAAAGAACTCGAATAGGTTGATCATGAAACTTAATAATGCCATCAAGGATAGAATGAGATATACCTTGACCACGAGAAGTGTTGCTAGGGGCTTGTGCAACATTCAACTTCCCCTCATTCTTGCGTTGAAGTTTGGGACATGAAGATAAAAGATGACCCGAACTTTTGCAATAGCGACAAAAGAGAGGTTTCGGACATCTATTGGCATAATGGTCTTTAGAACCACAATTGTAGCATTGCCCACTACTAGGGGTAGGAGTCTTTGCTACCGAAGCTGCTTGTTTTCCTTTTTGTTGAGATTAGGGCCTTTGGATTTAATAGGCCTTTTCTTGTTGTTGTTGAAGTTTAGTTTGGCACCCACCACTTCAACATAACTTTCCTTATCTGCTTCTTCAAGACGAAGAGCGATATCAATGAGTTGATCAAAAGAAACTTCTAATTTTAGAAGTAATGACTTCTTGAGATTTTTATTCAAGCCATAGATAAATCTTTGATTCTCCGTTAATGGGGTGTTTATGTATTCAACCCCATATTTAGAAAGAGATTCGAAAGATGCGACGCATTCCGTCATGGAGGATTCACCTTGAACAAGGTCCATGAAACGACGAGCCAATGTCACCTTCTCAGCTTCTGGCATAAATTTTAACTCGAATCGTTCTCGAAATTTCTCCCAAGTAACATCCGCTTCAATAATTTCAGAAATAAGAAGCTCTACCAGTCTAATGCTCTTTCTTGGAGCATACTAGAAGCCACCTGAACTCGGTGAAGATCAATAAGATTCATGCGAGAAAAGATGTGATCGCATGTTCTTAGCCAAGCTTGGACTTGAATGACGCCTTCGGAACCCATGAATGGCTTCCCACCCAAGTTGGTATAGTCACTGCACAAGCGTGCAAACCCGAATTTAGGGTGAGTAGGCTCCGGAATGGGTCTGGGTGCTTGAGCATTCTTTACAAGATCAAGAAGTTGTTGTGCAGACATGAATACTACATCTTGGGGAGTAGCACTAGATTGACCGGCGTTGGGATGGCCTGGTCTAACCATTTCTCTTCTTTAAGAAAGAAAGAAAGAAAGAAAGGAGAAGAGAAAAGGTTATTCACAAAATGAATATCAAACAATAATAATTTATAAAACAAGGCGTCACAGTGAAAATAGGATAGAACGGTTTGAAGACCCGAATAAAATCCTAAGGCACGACTCCTAAGATGGACTTAGGGCGATGATCCTTGTTAAATTATTCTACGTTGTTCCGAAGTTTGGCTCTGATACCAAGATGTGACGCCCCACCTCTATACCCACGCTAGCCAAGGATACTACGGGGTAATGTCGTCAAATAGCGTGGAGAATAAGGCTGTTGAGGAACGGCCATCTGTATAATTGCTTTGTGCGAGTACCGATAGCCAGATAAAAATATAACTTTTCATCTCAAGAGGAAATCTGACATACCGACACAAACTCAAAGCTACTACACAGTGGCTATATATATAATCTTCGGAAACAAATATAGAAATATCATAACACAAATCAGTCACAGAAGTTCATATATCAAAGGCAGAAACAGATATGAATATTACACATAAAAGTGTATATCAGAATAGTGGTCTATCAAGACCCACAATATCACAAAAGAATAAGTATACATCATGGAGTCTATATCTCTAATGTATTCTACAAAATAAAATACTAATCTAAGTAGTTATCCAAAAGTCAGATAATTCTCCCCGACAAGGAGTCAAACAAAAGCACCTGCAATATCTCGGTCTGACCCAAGTATTATTTAATAAAAAATAAATAAACGGATCAGTCTAACTATAAATGTCAGATAAAATGATATAGAATAAGAGACATGACAAAAATGTATGATAACCATAATGCCATACTATGATAAGTATGTAATTGAAAATCAACCAGAGATTAATCAATATCACAAGAATCTTCTCAAAGATCAAAAGTATGTAATACTCTTTAGTTTTTTCCACCAAGCCACAAATATCGACATCATATCGATGCCAATCATAAAAGCTGGTGGAACACAAATTCTAGAAATCATCAATAGAAATCCAGAAATCACAAAAACGGGGAGGCCTATCACAGACAGGAGCATGAAAACTCACCAGCATGTGTATCACAAAAGGGACGCTATCCCATGGTCGCCAACCATAGAGCCTGTGCAACGACGTAGTACAATATCGATATGCCCGAGGAACCTAAAAATCGAACAGGTTGGAACATCGACGTAGTACAAGCGGTACGCCCGATGAACCTGATAAGCCGGAATAACAACGTAGTACAAAGATACGTTCGATGAACCAAACTTCATAAAAGAATATGGGTCGCTAGCCCACAAAAATTGAGTCGAAACTCCAAAGAATGCATAGGTCGTTAGCCTAAAAAGAAATGAGACGAAACTCAATGATACGAGGTACCGTCCCCTATGTGGACAAACAAACATAGCATATCGCTTGTTTAAATCATCAAATGATCATCATCAATCATCAAGAAGTGTCAATTACACTAAGCTAGTAAATAGATGAGTTTAGCTTCATGTCCCATAACCACTAGCTTAGCTTAAATATTTACGAACAAATTGTAGATCTCCACTAGAAAGTTGTCACAAGAGTTTCAATCGAACAAGTCCAAGAATTAGCCGACGAAGTAAACGCAAGCGTTTCATACCACTTGTTTTACTAAGCCGTTTAATTAGATTTCTTATACGAGCGAGGTAAAGGTTTGTATACGCTAGTAGATTGGAAAAACGGTTTAAGAAATGAGCTTTGTAATAAAATAGTGTTGAAATCGTTTAGACGAAAGAGTTTTGATATTTACTACTAGTAATGAAACCTTTATATTTTCAAAGTGACAAATCAAAGAAATGATTGTAGAAACAATCAATCACCAAAAATCCACATTCGAAGACGTGAATTAAATCCAAAGAAATCGATACCAAATCCATCAAAATGGATATTCCCAAAAGTTTCAACGAAGATGTTATCAAAGCCAACAAGGTGATAACAACTAGTTGAAGGACGAAGAATAGATTAAAAAGTGGAAACTCAAACCCAAAAGGCAAGTTGGGCAAAAACAGCAAATTCAATCGACTGACTCAGAGCGTTCATTCGACTGACTCAGATCCTGGAAACTTTCTGTTTCCAGGTTCAGTCGACTGACATAGAGTGTTCATTCGACTGAATCAAGCCTGGAAACTCTCTGTTTCCAGGTTCAGTCAACTGATCAGAGTGTTCAGTCGACTGACTCGGGCCTAGGAAATTTCCTTGGTTTGGTTCAGTCGACTGACCCTCATGTTCAGTCGACTGAACTGAAAAATTCAGTATTCTTAGCCTAGCCCCCAAGGGGTAAAATCCCAACAAATCACAATCGGACGAGCATGGATGCTAGGGGTTTATGCTTATCGGCTACCCGGCCCTATAGGCTCCTCGATGCATCACCAAAAACATGTTCAAACCTCAAAGATAGGATTTTTAAAGATTGGACTCCAAAACACCAAAAATTGGAATATTCATAAAAACCCATTCAAATCAAAAGCAAATGATCATCAATAAGCGTTAGGAATTCATACCTAACAACAAAGATAGATATAGACATAGATGTGAGGTAAAAATATCACCTTTAAACCCAAAACAAATGAAGAAGAAGTTATAGAGCAATGGCAAGAACAATCACACCTCAATTCCAACCCAACAAGCTTTAATCTAATCTTAAAAGAGAAACATTTCCTAAGTTAGGTTTAGGAATTTC
Organism: Allium cepa; assembly: GCA_030765085.1. NCBI lineage: Eukaryota > Viridiplantae > Streptophyta > Magnoliopsida > Asparagales > Amaryllidaceae > Allium > Allium cepa. Next base: position 745,258,414 of record CM060931.1, on the reverse strand, counting down.
TAAAACTGAAAAGAGAACGAGTTGGAGAAGATGAAGAGAAGGCTTACCAAAGCTTCTTCTATGAATTTGGAGCTAGAACTTGAATTTGCAAAAATGATTAGGGCTTAGAGTTTTAATTTCCCATTCCTCTCTTCATTGTTGCTAAAGCTTGAGTATTAGGAAAATTATGAAGGAATGAAGAGAAGAGGGGGTGAAGCTTGGGTCAAATGGGCGGAAACCAAACCAAAGCCCTAAGTGAAAAAGTAGCAAAATTCCCTTAACTCCAAACATATCGAAGCCTATACTCAAAAAGGTCGCAAACGTCATTTTGAACTCGATGGGGTTGGTCTCGAATCCTAATTCGACCGTTTGCAACAAGTAGCTTTTCAGACTATAATCCGACTAACGATGCTATATTTAAATAAAATATTTAAATACACAATCGTAAAATATGCGGGTTGTTACAAAAGACCAAAAAATCATTTCATAAATAAGATTTAAGTGAGTAATAAAGAAAAGTAAAATATGGAGACTTATTTCATCCCTTTTATTGCTTTATTGAATTCTTAAATTACATTTGAAACTACCCTCCTCATCACGCATGGCTGGGCCTATAAGATGCATGTAGACCTCAAAATTTTCCTAAAACCACTTACAAAGGATCTAATTTAATCCAATTTAAATATTCTATCGACATCATATATAGATACGCATATCTAATTTTTATATATGCACTTTATTAAATACGAATAGTATTCAAACAAGTGAAATAAAATGTAATGGTTAATATTTCATAAGCTCCGCTTGTGTAGATTTCTATGCAGCCCGTCCCAATCCAAGATAAAGGAGAAGGGTTGTGATTGGGTTGGCGAGCCAACATAAAATGGTAGCCTGTCTTATTGAAATGAAACCACATTATATATCATTAGGGAGTATCCCTTTTAGAGACGTGCCATATCGAGACTCGAGTGTGGTGATAAATAAGTAAGGGCTAGGTTGCCACTCCCTTAGTGGCTTGCCATATCAAGGCTCGAGTATGGTGATAAATATGCAAGGACTGGACTCCCTTAGTGGCGCGCTACGTCGATGCCCCAACGTAGTGATAAATAAGCAAGGGTCTTCACATTTTCTCAACAGGTGTGAAGGGTAAGGAAGCTAGTCGATGAAAGTAGGATTCGTTTAGGTAGTTGGAATGAGGGTTCTTTAATAGGAAAGTTAAGAGTCATAGTTGACGCTATGACTAGGAGACGTGTAAATATCTTATGTGTTAAGGAGACTAAATAGACAAGCTAGAAGGTGAAGGAGGTAGAAAACTCAGGCTTCAAGTTATGGTAAACGGAAAAAGAATATAACAAGAATGGGGTAGGCATCTTAATTGATAAGAACCTTAAAAACGGAGTAGTCGATGTTAGACGACAAGGAGACAAGATCGTCCTAGTCAAGCTAGTAGTTAGTGACATGGTTCTGAATGTCATTAGTGCCTATGCCCCACAAGTAGGCATAAGTGAAACCACTAAGAGGAAATTTCGAAAAGATCTAGATATCATGGTGAGAGCTGTATCTAGTAGCAAGAAACTTTTTAGAGGAGGAGATTTCAACGGCCATGTTGGCAGTATTAATAGGGGTTTGAGAGAGTACATGTTGGTTTTGGATGGCAATAAGAACCAAGAAGGAAAAGAAATATTGAATTTCACTATTGCTTATGATATCATGATAGCTAATACCTTCTTTAGAAAGAGACAACCGCATTTAGTTACTTTCAGTAGTGGCCAACACTCTAGCCAGATTGAGTTTGTCCTTACAAGAAGAGATGATGAACTAGCTCATGTAGATTTCAAAGTTATACCCGAAGAATGTTTCGTCTAACAACATCAACATTTGATGTTTGAGTTTCGTCTTCAGATACATGTTCGACAGGATAAAGGAGTCAATATTATTAGGATGCAATGGTGGAAAATAATAGGAGATGCCTTGTGGGTTTTTAAGGATAGAGTGTTTAAAGAAGTGGCATGGAATATGGAAGAAGCAAATGACATGTGGGATGAGATGACAATTCATATTCAAAAGTGACTACTGAGGTGTTTAGGATAACAAAAGGAAATAAACACGAATCTAAAGATTCATGGTGGTGGAACAGTGATTTGCAAGAGGCTATCAAAGAGAAAATGAATGATACAAATGTTTGCATCATCACAGGAGCAAGGACAACGTGCAAAATATAAAACGACAGGGAAGAACGCAGAAGTGGTGAGTGAAGCATGTGGCCAGGCGTATGAAGATCTATATCAAAAGCTAAGTACAAAGGATGGAAAAAACATCTATAGGATAGCTAAGCTTCGAGAGAGGAAGATGAGAGACTTCAACTAAGTCAAATACATCAAAAATGAGAACTATAGACTTTTGGTGAAGGATGATGAAATAAAAAAATAGATGAAGAGAATACTTCAACAATTTATTCACTGAAGAAGGTGATAGCACCACGATCAAGCTGGATGACTCTTCTGATGACACAAGCAGGCATTTTATTCAAAGGATTCAATAGTCTGAGGTAAAGAAGGTACTAAAACAGACGAAAGAAGGCAAGGTGTTGGCGCCTGATGACATTCCCATTGAGGTGTTGAGACGCCTTAGAGATGTTGGGATAGCTTGGATAACTAAGTTGTTCAATAATATTTTTAAATCAAACAAGGTGCCAAATGAGTGGAGGAGAATCATATTAATGCCAATCTTCAAGAATAAAGGAGATATTCAAAATTGCACAAACTGTAGACGAATTAAACTTATGAGTTATACAATGAAGTTTTGGGAGAGAGTCATCGAACACCGATTAAGAAGGACGAAAAGCATTTCAAAAAATTAATTTGGTTTCATGCTTAGGAGGTCGACCACAGAGGCGATTTTCTTGATAAGACAACTTACGGAGAGATTTACGGAGCAAAAGAAGGATCTACACATGGTGTTTATCGATTTGTAGAAAGCTTATGATAAAGTACCGAGAAGGTTGTATGGGCTCCGAAAAAGAAAAGAGTTCCAGTAAAGTATATTACCCTTATCTAGGATATGTACTATGATGTTGTGACTAGTGTTAGAGCGCGCGATGGTGAAACTAGTGACTTTCCTATTAAATAGGATTACATCAAGGGTCAGCTTTAAGCCCTTACTTTTTTTCCCTAGTGATGAATGAGATTATAAATGGCATACAAGATGAAATTCTTTGGTGTATGCTCTTTGCTGATGATGTTGTGTCGATTGACGAAAGTATGATAGGGATTGATAGATAACTGGAGTTGCGGAGGCAGACTTTAGAATCAAAGGTTTTAGGCGTAGCAAAACTAAAACAAAGTACGTGAAGTATGAGTTCAACGGTGTCAGGTTAGAGGATGGAGATGCCATTCTGGCTGGACAAGTAGTGCCCAAGAATGATCATTTCGATATTTACGGTCAATATTGCAGTATGATGGTGAGATGATGAAGGGTTAGTTTAGAATTCGAGCGAAATGGGTGAAATGACGACTAGTATCTGGCATTCTCTATGGCAGGAATGCCCCACAAAAGCTCAAAGGAAAGTTCTATAGAACGGCAATTAGACCTATGATTTGTGTGGTGCAGAATACTAGCCTACTAAAAGACAACACATCCAAAAGATAAGTATAACAGAGATGCGTATGCTGTGATGGAGTTGTGGTCATATAAGATAAGTCCGAATTAGGAATGATGATATACATAACAAACTTGCAGTAGCACCAATTGAAGAAATGCTAATCTAACACTTGTTAAGATGGTTTGGACATCTCCAATGGAGTAATCTCAAGGCATCTATGCGCGTTGAAATTATAGGGCGCACCAAATGCTTAAAGAGAAGTAAAGGTCGACCAAGGTTGACATGGGAGGAAGTAGTAAAAAAAGGACTTAAGTAATTGGAATATAACTATAGAGCTGGTGTCAGACATGTGCGCATGGAAATTAGTGATCCACGTACCCGAACCATGAGGTAGGAGTTTTTTACTTAGGGTTGGTTTAGGGATAGCGTTCTACGTTTTAGATTATAGGACTAGTGAATAAGAACCAAGACGAAGTGTTTGGTCTTCGGTCCTTATTACTATTAGTACTATTATTATTGTTAGCATTATAAGTATTGCTATCATGGTTTTTTAAATTTCTTTATCTATCTTATTTTTATTTTATTATTATTATTATTACTACTAGTATTATTATTATTTGTTTAATTATTTTAATTTATTTTATTTTTATCTTTATTTCGATTTTCACCTTATATATATATAAATCTAATATTGTTATTATTACTTTTAAATTGACTTTATCATTTAGTTTTGGGTTCCATCTGTAGTCTACCCAACTTGGTTGGGAATAATAGCTTAGCTCTCGTTGTTGTTGAGTATTTCATAAAAATTAATTAAATTTTAGTAATTTACAATGATTACAAATTAATTAAATTTTGTATGGTTCTTTCAGAGTATTCATCATTATGGTTATGCATCTTAAAGATGTCAATAAAGTCAATGGTTAATATGGAACAATTTGAATATTAACTTTCACACGTCACCTTAGTTAGTGGACTTTCCAAAAAGTTCAACTGCATTCTTAAGTCCAGAGAACTCTGTAATATCGTTACTTCAAGGTTCCCTATTTTACCTTAGTCATAATAACAAACATAAATCTCTCTGGTTAGTCATTTCATATTTGTCCAATAACTATTGGTACATAATCTCTTGGTGCCCCATCAATCATGAGTAATGCACCGTCCAACGTTTGGAGGGCGTTACATACAATATTCTCAATAGATGCATCGATATCATATCTTAAAATATCCGGACTAGGAATATTTAAAATAATATGTCATTTTTAATATGGTAAATTTCTAATGATTACAACACATTGTAATCATCGCTATAACAAAAGGACCCTATCATAAAATTTCCTTTACAATATTCACAAAATGACCGTTGTAATAAATGTCTTTAACAAATGGCTATTCATAAAATTGCAGTATAGTTGTTTTAATAACTTTCAATATTTTGTAGTCGTAATATAGGTCTTTAACAACTTTTTTGTCTTTGTTGTTGTAAATATTAAATTATGGCAACTATTATTTATAGCTGTCATACTTATATGTTTTAAGTGACTGTGCATATTTTAATGTTCATTGTAATTAACCATCCGAATAATTGAAGAAGCATAACAAAGTCCCAAATATGAAGTTACTCTGGCTGAAGTGTGGGAGGCCGCACTTGACATGCTTGGCGGTAAAGGTGCTGGCTATGTCGAATCAGCTCTTGATGAGCATTACTTGGATGACAATGCTCGCGCCGCTCTCGCCAAGGGAAAAGAATAACTTGCAAAATTAAGAGCCGAGATGGTCGAAGGGGAACGTTTAGGAAAAACTACTTCAACTATTCCAATCCAACCTTCACCTTCGGCCGAAATCGACATTGTCGGCTCCAGTTCTCATTCTCCATCCCTGGTTAAAGTTACAACTGAGATTACAAGTACACAGGGTGGAGATGAAGGCGAAGAGAGCGCCGAAGCACAAGCTTATGAGGTTGATATCAGGAAGCCGACTTCTCCAGGTAACTCTACTGTTAATCTTGCCTAAGTAGACTGCTCATTTGCTTCTTATGAGTTCGATGAGCTTCTCGACTATTTCCTGAACCTCAATGAGCCTTTATCTCCTCTCTTTAATGACTTTAACTTCTTTTCTTCTGTAGAGAAAGTGTCGAGCATCGTTCAGACTTCTCCTCCTTCAATTATTCCTACTCCACCTCTCCAGGTCACTCCTCCATCCGCCTCTCAACCCGGGTCGCAAGAGGAACAAATAGAGGCTCTTCATGGCTTAGATGATCCTATTGCTTCTCAAGAACACGGGGGAGAAGGGCTTGGAGAAGGCAATGAGTCTCCGGAGCGAACCACTTCTGATAACATAAAATTATCTGCTGTTGTTACTCCGGGAAGTGAGTCTTCTTCAAGGAGAAGTAGGAAGCATGTCACTTCCAAGAAGAGAAGGAAAGACATTCTTGTTTCTGAAGAGGAAACGAAAGTTGATCCGGCAGTAACCCTCTCTCCTTCATCTTCGACTCTCCCAAGCCGTCCTGAAAAGCTGCGTATTAGGTCAGGTGAAGGCTCTAAGGGTGGTGGCAGGAAGAAGTAAGGGGTCCTGCTTCGATTTATCTTTGCTTTTTGCTTTTTGCATATACTGGCCGGAGATTGTGCGGGTACCGGCCTCCGCTTTTCTTTTACTTTTTATTTTGAAACCTATACCTGTACAAAATTTTGACAGTATTGAATAAAATGATTCTTTTTGTTTGTACAAACTTCTGTCTGTATTTGAGAATAAATTTACTATTTATTTTTGTACAAGTTTCTTTACATAATATTGTAGTGAGCTTGTGGTATGTTGTTCGAGCGTAATTTTACCAATTTAGTTATACCATGTTGCCCCTATACCATAAGCTCGTTGCAATATTTTATACTTTGAGGGGACTTGCACTCTTATTTTCTGGAGAATAGTTATTCCATACTTGGAGGAATATTGTTTTGTTCAAAATAGAGTACAGCTCCCTTCATATGAATTTCTACGCTTCAACCTTCGAAGATATCACTTTTTCTTTTGTGCATACACATATTTTTACCAAGTGAATTCTCCTATGCGGTAAAGCGGGCCTCTAAAGGACACTTTAATTTCTTTTTGAGGAAGATTATTTTCTAGAATAGAAGAACCAGTCCCTTTGAAAGCTAAAGTGTGCCTTTGAAGAGGTTTTTTTTTGCGCCTCGGTGGAGGGCATTCTGATCTTTGCTTTGCATTCCTGACGAAATGCTTCTTTGAAAAGTTGTACCTCTGAGGAGGGCTTTTTCACGTTTCAACACTTGGAAGTTTTATTTCAATCTCGGTGAAATGTGTGCCTCTGAAGAGGTCTTTCTGTTTGATTGCACCTCTAGGAAGAGGTTTTTTGTTTGATTATGCCCCTGGGAAGGGGTCTTTTGTTTGATTGTGCCTCTGGGAAGAGGTCTTTTGTTTCTGCCCCTTGGGAGAGGCTTTTATTTTTCCCTGTTCGCTGGGTAGCGGGCCTCTGAAGAGGGCTTTTCACATTTCGTCTCACGGGAGTGTATCACCGATCACGGTGAAATGTGTGCCTCTGAGTAGGGTTTTTTCCTGGAAGTTTGGAGTTTCTTTCTCTCGGTTGGAAGGATTCACGGGAGTGTATCAACCGATCAGTCCGCAACTTTGTATCGAGAAAGATCTCTCTTTCTCTGGTTTAGCCCGCTCGAGGTCTTTTAGCATTTCAACTATGGTGAAATGGGCCTCCGAAGAGGGCTTTTCACGTTTCAACACTTGGAAGTTTTATTTCAATCTCGGTGAAACGTGTGCCTCTGAGGAGGGCTTGTGCCTCCGAGGAAGTCTTTTGTTGTTTGATGCTTGCTCGCCCATGTCTCTTTGCCATTTATTCATGTCGGCGATCCCCGTTATCTTTTGCAAGTGTCATCCCTTTTTAGTTGCCTATAATTTTCCTTATCCAAAGAAATATATTTCATAGTTAAGAGAGCTGGTGGTGGTAGACACAGGCTATTTAACTGGTTGTTTATTTGTTCAAACATTTGCAGTTAGTTAGAAATGGTCCACTTCCATCCACATCGCTAACTTTTGTTCGAAGCACTTCTTTTGTAGGATTTGAGTATGGAAATTTTGAATGGTTTAGCATTTGCTTGCTGGGTGATGTCGGAGATCGCTTGGTCTTGCGATGGGTAGGCTTTGTTTTTATGGCCTGCATTATTAAATCGACATTTTAGTAACACAGTTAACGTATTTTATATGTCAAAATAAAACAAAGCAGTTTATAATAGTAGAGAACACAAGATTTATAGTGGTTCGGCCAAAAACTGGGCCTACATCCACTTTATAGCTTTTCATTATTCACTTGCTTTACAATTGCTTTCAATACAAGAATCATATATTCATAATTCTTTTACAACATTTCGGCAAAGCTTCCAAGTAAAATAGGGACGCAAATGATTGTTGTTCCAAGCTCTTGGGATTGGTTCTCCTTCGACAGTTGTGAGTTTGAATGTGCCATCAAGGAGTTTCGCGCCTATAACATATGGCCCTTCCTAGTTTGGCCCAAACACACCTATGGCTGTCATAATTCTTTTTAGGACTAAGTCCCCAACTTCAAAGTTGCGCCGACGAACTTTGGAATTGAAGTGCCTGGCTATTCTTTGCTGGTGAGCTGCAATTCTAAGTCTAGCCTCTTCTCTTCTTTCATCGAGGAGGTCAAGTGCTTCCAATTGCAATTTTTCGTTATCATTTTGATCAAAATGGATCCTTCTGTGTGAGGGGACTTCAGTTTCCACTGGAATCATCGCTTCTGATCCGTATGCCAATGAAAATGGAGTATGCCCAGTCGCAGTTTTGTGGGTGGTTCTGTATGCCCATAGTGCAAGCGGTAACTTATTGACCCAACCACCTTTTGCTTTTTCCAGCTGCTTTTTGATGGTTGATTTGATGATTTTGTTTACTGCTTCCACTTGCCCGTTTGCCTGCGGATGAGCCACTACTGAGAAGCTTTTTCGGATCTTGAATCGTTTGCAGAAATCTTGGAACTCCTTAACTTCAAACTGAGTACCATTGTCTATGATTATCTTCTGAGGCACCATACCTGCAAATGATATTTTTAGTAACAAAACTTATCATTTTCTTAGAGGTAATAGTAGCCAATGGTTCGGCTTCAGCCCATTTAGTGAAGTAATCAACAGCAACGATAGCTTATTTAATTCCCGATTTGGCAGTCGGCAAAGGCCCAATGAGATCTATTCCCCAGATGGAAAACGACCATGGACTGACCATTTGTATTATCTCAGTGGAAGGTGCCCTAGGAATTTTAGCGAATCTTTGGCATTTATCACACTTTCGGGAATAGTCAGCAGCATCCTGATTAATTTCTGGCCAAAAGTATCCATAACGGAGGATTTTCTTTGCTAAAGTTTGACCACCTGTATGATCCCCACATTCCCCTCCGTGCACTTCAGTCAGAATTGTCTTAGCTTCTTCCTTTGTCACACATCGGAGTAATGGCATTGAAAATACTTGTTTGTACAAACGACCATCTTGAACTGCATATCTGGAGGCTTTCCTCATCAGCTTCTGTCGTTCTTTTGAACTTTCTGGCAAGGAACCATTGAGTAAATATTCAACTATCGGAGTCATCCATGATTCTTGTTCTTTGGATACATTCATAATCCAATCAACATCCATTTCATCTGTGCTTGGAGCTGACAAGACTTCGACGGGAACTAATCCCAATAGTTGAGCTTCACCAGTACTCGAATACTTCGCGTGAGAATCCGCCTTCATGTTCTCTTCTCGGGGTATATGGTTTATTGAATAACAGTCAAAATCTTGAAGGAGCTCCCAGGCTTTTGATAAATAGACGGGAAGATTCCCTCCTTTAGCTTGAAATTCGTTCCTGACTTGGCAAACAATAAGTTGAGAATCACTGAAGATCTGTAATGCCTTGATGTTTAGTTCTTTAGCGATCCTTAAACCAGCGATGAGAGCTTTATATTCAGCTTCATTATTTGTCGAAGGGAATTCTAGTCTCAGCGCATAACATAGCGATCGCCCTTCTGGGGTTTCAAGGACAACCCCTGCTCCGGAACAGTAATCATTCCTTGCGCCATCGACATACAATTTCCATTGGATTGGGACGCTATCAGTGACTTCTTCCTCACTATCACCCTTATCCGTACATTCTGCGATGAAATCTGCCAAAGCTTGTCCATTGATTGCTTTCGGGGATGGTAAGTGATGTCATATTGGCTGAGTTCAATATTCCATTTCAAAAGACGGCCCGAAGTTTCAGGACAGAATAGGACTTGCTTTAGAGGTTGATCAGTGAGGACTTTGATGGGACGAGCTTGGAAATACGGCCTCAATTTTCTTGATGCGATCAACAAACAATAGGCAAGCTTTTCTAATCTTGAGTAGTTCATCTCTGCCCCAGTGAATCTTTTGCTGATATAATAGACTGGGCGTTGAATCCTTGCATCTTCCCGTACCAACACCGCACTGAGAGCATGAGACGAAATTGCCAAATATATGAAGAGATCTTCACCACCGTCAGGCTTTGAAAGTATCGGAGGCACTTCCATATGACGAACCAACTCATCAAATGCTTTCTGACATTCAGGGGTCCACTCAAATTTTTTTCTTCCTTTCTTTAGAGCATCAAAGAATGGAATGCATTTGTCAGTAGCTTTGGAAATGAACCGACTCAAGGCAGCAACCTTTCCATTGAGACTTTGCAATTCCTTCTTCGTTCTAGGAGCCTTGACCTCTCTCAGGGCAGTGATCTGAGCTGGATTAGCTTCAATGCCCCTAGCGCTCACAATGAAACCCAAAAACTTTCCGGACTCCACACCAAATGAACATTTTAAGGGATTAAGCTTCATTCTGTACTTTCGGAGTACTACGAACATCTCTTCTAAGTGATCCATGTGGTCCACTGCTTTCTTAGACTTTACTAGCATGTCATCAACATAAACTTCCATTGTCTTGCCAATCTGTGGTTTAAACGTGGCATTAACAAGCCTTTGGTAAGTTGCCCCTGCATTCTTGAGTCCGAAAGGCATGGCCTTGTAGCAGTAGAGTCCAACATCGGTTATGAAGCTTGTATCCTCTTGATCTGGCTCATGCATCATAATCTGGTTATATCCGGAGTATGCACTCCATAAAAGATAACAATTCATGGCCTGCCGTCCCATCCACCAACTGATCGATCCTGGGCAGCGGGAAACAGTCTTTGGGGCAAGCTTTGTTCAGATATGAAAAGTCAATGCACACTCTCCACTTTCCGTTAGCTTTTTTAACCAGCACTGGATTTGATACCCAATTTGGATAAGTAGATTCTCTGATAAAACCGTTCTCCATGAGCCGATCCACTTCTTCTTTTAATGTTGCCGTTCTCTCAGGACCCTGGGTTCTTCTCTTCTGTTTCATAGGTGTAAACTTTGGATCAATGTTCAGAGTGTGTGCTGCAATCTCTGGGGATATTCCACACATGTCAGCATGAGTCCAAGCGAATACATTCAAATTAGCCATCAAAAATGAAATCAGAACATTCTGAACTGTTGTGTTGAGTTGTGAACCCACATTAAGCACTTTGTTTGGATCCTTTGGGTCAACGGATACCGGCACTGTTACCTCTACCGGTACTACCCTATTCTCCCCTGCACTGGTTTTCCTCGGATCCATCTCTCTTCATGCCCACTACATTCGCCAGTGCAGGGTCCACCCTGTAATTGCTACAAGGTTGGTTCCTTGATGCGGACCGGAGCCGCCGCACCTTTTCCCATTTCCCTTTTCCTTGATTCTCTCAACTCTGCAAAGTAACATTCTCGCCCCGCATCTTGGTCTCCCTTAATCACGCCAATTCCATTATCCGTGGGGAATTTTATGGTCAGACACCATGGGGCAAGAACAGCTTTAAACGCAGCAAGAGTCGGTCGGCCTAGAAAGGCATTGTAGGCAGAGACTTCTTCAACAATTATAAAGGTTTTCTTTCGAACCACCTTCCTTAGTCCTTTTCCATGTTCTACAAACAAATCTATGGTCCCAATCGGCTGTTTGGGTTCTCCAGCAAACCCAGCAATCTTAAGTGATGAAGCTTGAACATCATCCATTGGAATTTTCATTTGATCAAAGGTCTTCTTGAAGAGGATGTTGCATGAAGCTCCACAATCAACTAGAACTCTTCTCACAGTTGTCGGCCCAATAACAGTGGATATGACCAAAGGATCTATGGTCGGAGCCTCGATACCCAAAGAATCCCTGGCACTAAATACAATATCATCTGTGGAAGTCTTTTGTTGCTTTAAAGGCGCATCATTATCTAAAACAAAAACATTCTCTTCAGCTGGTACATGCCTCAAGGCTCGGGCATACCTTTCCATCTCTCCCCAGCTTTTGCCTGCTGGGTGAGGTCCTCCAGTTATTATATTGATGACAGGCCTTTCCGATTCATGTTCCACGGCCTTCTCACTTGAGCCAGGACGGTGAGCGGGAACTTGTTTTCCTTGAGTTGACGAAGCTGGGGCATTTCTGTTCCTTTTCACATACTGCTGGAGTTTGTTTTCCTTCAAGAGTTGTTCAATTACCTCTTTCAACTGACGGCATTCATTGGTGTCATGGCCGGGCTGGTTGTGGAACCGGCAGAACCTTCCACTTTTTTCCATCTTAATCCCAACTCTCATTTTAGGTGGTGTCGGATAATTGACATCATCTTTGGTCGCAACGAAGATGTTTTCAGGGGTATCGGTCAAGGGTGTGAAATTGAAAGAACGGCCTTTCTTAGCATCTCCCTGATTCTTTCCACCATCATTTCCCCTTTTCTGAGTGTTAGGTTCTTTCTTGTTCAAAGCAGCACCATTGTTCCCGGCTTCCGCTGATACCACCTTAGCCGGTGTTTGGAGACTCTCCAAGCGCATGAATTCATCCGCTTTCTTGTAGAATTTGTCAAGTGAGTTTGGTTCTTTCATTTTCAACCATTTTCCAAATTCACTCGATTTGTCAATTGCCCTCATCAAGTATGTTAGGACCATGCGTGGCTCAGCATTATCTACCTCGGCCAATGCTATGTTAAAATGATTTAAAAATGATCTGATAGATTCTCCCGGATTTTTCTCTAGACTTGACAGTGACATTATATCCTTTGCTTTAGAAGCATACAATCGAAATTGCTCCTTGAATTTCCTGGTCAAATCGGAGAATTGATCAATGGACCTGACTGGCAGCTTTGTAAACCACAATAGAGCCACACCTTCGAGATATACTGGGAAATATCGACATTTAATTTCATCAGACGCCCTGGCACCAGTCATATGCTAGTCGTACTTATACAGAAACTTGTTAGGATCACTCGTCCCCTTGTAATCCGAAATAGTGGGGGGAACGAATTTCCTTGGGAACTCTGCCTTCAAGATCTTTTCAGTAAATGGAGTTTTGCTTGGAGTAAAACCCCACTCTTTCTCATCTTCATCTCTTCGCATATTTTCCTTCATGATTTGACGAACCATACCCGAAAAATACTCTTCATCATTTAGAGGCTCTAGAGGGCAGACATCAGCCACTCTCTCTGAATTCTGCCTTGACAATCGTTCACGGAGGGTCGGCTGCGGCCCTGATCCTCCAGCTTGAGGAGGAGTCCTTTCTACAGGGTCTGCGGCTCTTTGAGTAATGTTCCCTTCAACATCCTGAACTCCCACAGTAGGGTTCCCATCATTATTAACTGATTGACGGTGTGCCCCAAGTAGATCATTCAACTTACTTAAGATCAGCGCGTTATGGGCATTCTGAGCTTCCAACTGCGCATTCTGAGCATTCAATTGTTGATTCAGCCCCAAAACTACGGCGTCCAATTATGCTCGCGTAACTCCAACAGTTGGAGCTACTTGACTTGAAGGAGGAGAGGTAGCAGTATTCTCTTGAACATTGTCGGATCTTACAGAACTTCGTTTTCTCCCAGGAGCCATTATTTCCAATAAACTTCTGGTTTTACAAGAAATCCTTTCAACAATCTTTCGCGGAGCAATGTGGAAGTTTCCCTGAGTTCAATTCTCAGTGAAAGAACCAAAAATGTTAACGTAAAAATCAGACGCTAACATGCTGATGTAGATTGAGGTTGAGCGAAAGCACCACCCGTGGACGTGGGAACTAAAAACAAGTAGAAAAGTCAAAGAGAAAGCGGAAAAGACAACAGCTTTTATAGTGGTTCGGCTTAGGGTAAGCCTACGTCCACTTTAATTCTCTTTATTACTGAATTGATTACAACTTTACAACAATCTTCAATTACAATTCTGATGAGACAAACAACTAGAACTTTGATGCAGAAGAATTCTTTGAATCCATGTAGATTGTGTTAGATTTCCTCTCGAAGTTAGTTGAGTTGCCTTTCGTACTTGAAGTGTCGAGTGAGTCGAGAATTCAACAGAGTATCGACGCTTAAAGAGATCGGCCGAAAGTCCCCTTCATGTTTGAGGTAGGTTGGTATTTATAGGAAAATTTCCCCCTTGCGTCGTAAGTCGCGACCGACCTATGGCAGGTCGTGGCCGACTTATCTGGCCATCCCCATGGTTTCACATAGGTCCGTTTGTATAAGTCCCAGGTCGCCCCTGAGTCAACACAACCTTGTATCAGTAGTACGACATCGGGCTTACATTTAGTAGCTTTAGGTCGTGGACGACTCAAGCTAGGTCGTGAGTCGTGAACAAGTTAACTGGAAAGTCGCAAGTCACGGCTTAACTGGTAAGTCCTGGATCGCGTACGAGTTAAAAGGCCACTGTGCCAAGTAGCTGCATTGAACTTGTCTTCCTTTGCTTGGGTCGTGAACGACTTAACATAGGTCATAGGTCGGTTGCGACTTTGGTATAGTTCATGATCTTGTCCCTGTCCTGGGCAGTTAGAGCGGCAAATTCTCTGGATAGTTAGGTCGGCTTCCATCTTAGGTCGGTAGCTATCTTAGGTCGGTAGCTATCTTAGGTCGGTAGCTATCTTAGGTCGGCATCCTGTTTTAGGCTGTTGGGTCGGCGTTCTTGTTAAGCATTAGGTCGGTATCCCTCTTAGGCCTTAGGTCGGTATCCCTTTTAAGCCTGTTAGGTCGGTATCTTTTTGGGTCGGTAATCTCTCAAGTTGTTGAGTCATGGCCAAGGCGGAGTTAACAAATCTAATTACCATTCAGTAGGGTATAACAAACAATCAATATGGCATTACACAACTACAAATTAAACTTAATTTAACAAATCAAATTTAGTTTGCGTTTAGGAATAAAACTCGATTGAAGATTGATGAAAGGCCTAGGCATGTGAAGAGTGGAGAGTACGGCTGTTGGAGATGATCGGGGAGGCGTCGGGGCTAGTTGAAAATGGGAAGGAGATTGTGGAGTTAGGGATTTGGTTGATTTTGGGGGAAAGAGGATAATGAAGATGGCTCTCGACCTGGAGCCTGTATACACTTTTTTTCCGACGGCTCGATGGCCGCCGATCGACAGCAAGTTTACGCCGGGTTTCGACGGCTTGCGACAGCCGCTATATTTTATTACGAAAATGAAATGGAGATCGTCAGCTTTCGATAGCTGTCAGAAATTGCCGTCGACGGCTTCCGCCACTATGTAGTGTTGTTCTAGCAATGTAACATTATCGTTTAGCTGAAGCTTATGACTTTCTTTGAACTTCCAACTGGTGAAACTAAGGTTGTTTTTCAAACATGACAAACCATTTCTAGAGCACAGTTTTATGCTCTTGTTTCAACATATATCCAACTATGATTGTATCGTGAACCATTGCCATTCGCTTGACCATACCGAAACTAAGTTTTGCACACATAGGATCCATTATACTCTCAAATCGGAGAACAATCGCACTTTGTCACATGCGACATATCTTCCATTTGGCTCAGATACAATAACTTATAAATTATTTTAATTGTTACACTATGTAATCATCGCGATCGACTATACATACGTAACTTTGTTGTTGCCTTAACAATCATGAGCGGATCACTATTTATTATATGGATAACATTATGTACATTAATTTTGTCGATATATCGATATCTCGTTCTAAAAGTATCAAATGAACAGAAATATTTAACAAAATAATAATAATAATAATAATAATAATACCATGCAACATTATTGCCTGCCTACTCTTTTGTGACCACAATCGATTACATGTGATGCAGCTCAGGCCAGAGATGAAAATACGCAACCCATAATTCTCCAAGGGATAAGTCATTCACGACCTAAGGAAGAGGCGCTAAGTCATTCACGACTTAACAGGAAACAAGAAAGAGAGGTTGCATTGAGCTCGCGACCTAACGAGTTTGCGGGTCACGACCTAAAAGAGCATGACTTATCAATCTACGAGATAAGTACTTCACGAGTTAACAAAACTTTAGGTCGCTCACGACCTAGTTAAGTCGTTTGAAGAGTTATGCCGCATGGAGCTTGAGTCGCGTGAAGTAATAAAGAAGCTATGCTCTTAAGTCGCTGAAGAGTTAAGTCGTATTATTTTAAGTCGTTGTGCCTTGAGTCGTTGTGTTGTAAATTGTTAAGTCATGTCGTTCTTAAGCCGTTATGTCGTGGGACTTGATTAGTTCGTATGGTTGTAATTGCTTTAAGTCGTGGTAACTTGTGTTGTGATAAGTCGTAGGTCGGCATGTAGATAAGTCGGCCGACGGTGTGCTGTGTTGTAAGGGGGTTGAGTTGCTGGATGATAGGTCGCGTACGACCTAACTTAAGTCGTGAGTCGTGTGGTCTTTGTGTGATGAGCCGTGGACGACTTATGATAGTTCGAGTGTGATTTCTTTGTAATGTTGATGAGTCGTTGCTGATGAGTCGTAAGTCGTGTACGACTTAAGGGTCTGGGTTGTAAAAAGGCTATAAATTGGGTGTGCGTTGTAACTTGAAGGCGGTTGATTGTTGAATAAAATTTCGTTTTTGATTGCTGTGTGCTTTCATCTAAATTGGTAGTTGAGTGTAATCTCCTATCTCCACTTTCGATTAATCGAGTGCGCTCGATTCAACGATTGTTGAAGCCAATTCACGGTAACAAGTGCGCTTGATCACGTTTGAAGAATTATAGATCTTCTTTCACGGTATAGTGCGCGGTCAACGTGCCGAAGATAGCTAGAATTCGGTATCTTTGTGATCAACGAATTTGGGCATTTCAGTATCTTCAATCCACCGTTTGCTACTTTCATCGATCTATATCATTTTGTTATTATCCGCTGCGTCAGTTTTTGGTATCAGAGCTAGACTTAGCCAATCATAGCTAAGCCGAGTCTTGGAGCCAAGGAGTTTAAAGTTGAAGTTCGTCTTGTTGTAGTGAGTTGAGCCGAGCTAACTGAAGTAGCCGTGCCTTGTTGTTCAAGTTTTAGTCGAATTTTTGAAGTTTGCATTGGTATTTGTTGAAGATTTATGAAATTTTTGAAGTGTTGTGTTGATTCAATCATGCCGCCAAGGAGAGCTAATCGTCATCAAAATGTTGAAGCATTGTACAGAAGGGAAGAAGCCGAGCAGATGGAACAACGCATTAATGAGAAATTTGATGAAGGTATTGGGAAGTTAGAGAAATTGATGAATGATTTAAATCAAAGTCAAAGGAGGAGATCGCCAATCTCGAACCATGGAGGAAATAGAGTTTCGCCATCGGTTACGGAAGCGATAAGGGTATCACCGCAATCTTTTAGAGAGAGAAGAGAAACATCAATTTCATCGAGAAGAGATCACCATGAATATAGACATGAAGAGAAAAGAACTCCACGTGAGTTTGAAGAGGAGCCATATCGAGATGAAGAGATATATAGTAGAACAGACATGCGTGACCGAAGGGATGTTGATGGTCGAGATTGATATAGACATACATTTGATTTTAATGAGGAGGGTGATAGAGCTAGCCTTCATTATCGAGATCGAGACCTGGTTCGAAACTCGTATCGGGATGTTGAGGATGACCGACGATGGGAGTCGGGTATGAAGATGGAAATTCCAGAATTCAAGGGTGGAATGGTTGCAGAAGAATTTTTGGATTGGTTGTCTAATGTTGAAGAGATCTTTGATTTCAAGGAGGTTCCCGAGAATTGAAGAGTGAAGTTGGTTGCTACTCGTTTGAGGGGTAGAGCTATGGCATGGTGGCAACAAACTAAACTTACACGGGAGAGAATGGGGAAGTCGAAGATTGAATCATGGGAGAAGATGAAGAAACTGATGAAAGCTACATTTCTGCCTTACAATTATCAACCACTTATGTATCAGAGGTTGTAGAATCTGAGGCAAGGGACGAAGACTGTTAATGATTATGCTTATGAATTTTATCAACTGATTGCTCGAAACGACATTATGGAGACAGAGGAACAATTGACTGCTAGATTTGTTGGAGGGTTGAGGATACAGATCCAGGATATGGTGAATATGTTTGATCCAAGATCTGTAGCAGAAGCACATCAGAAAGCGTTGGCTTGGGAGAAGCAGAGAAGACGTGGAGGTGGTGTGTTTACAAGTTCCAATATTCAGAACAAAGGTGCTAGTGGGAGTTCCAATGTTTCGAAAGCTGTCAGTAAACCAGTTGTGAATGAAGTTGTGAAGGCAAAGGTCAACCACAGTTTCAAGTGTTACAATTGCCAGGAAGTGGGTCACAAGAGTAATGAATGTCCGAAGCCGAAGAAACGAACTATGATTGCTGAAGTTGAAGGTGAGGATGTTGGTGAAGATTATTCTAGTCTAGTTGAGGAGGATGAACAGGATATTGCGTCAGGAGATGAATGATGTAATCTAATGAAGAGGAGGTCTTGTTTAATACCGAAGCAAGAAGAAGAGGCTAGTTGATTGAGGAGTAATATATTTCAGTCAACATGCACTATTCTAGGAAAGGTTTGTAAATTTGTGATTGACGCTGGAAGTTGTGACAATATTATTTCTACCGAAGCAGTGAGAAAGTTGAAGCTGAAAACAGAGAAGCATACAAATCCTTACAAGTTAGTGTGGTTGAGAAAAGGAGGAGAGGTGAAGGTGGACAGACGAGTTCGAATTCCATTTTCTATTGGAAAGAAGTATAAAGACGAAATTTGGTATGATGTTGTGGAGATGGATGTTTGTCACTTGCTTTTGGGAAGACCATGGCAGTATGATCGAGCAGTACAGCATGACGGTCGGACCAATAGCTACAGTTTTATGTTCGAGGGTGTTAAGATCATTTTGGTTCCAAAGAAGAGACAACAAGAAGAAAGCAAGTCAGAAGAGATTGAGGAGCTGAAGACTTTATTGACTTCGAAGGAATTTATTGAAGAAGTAGAGGAGAGTCCGGAGGTGTTTTGTTTGATTGGACATGAAGCTACTGAATATGTTAAAGTCCCAGAAGAAGTAAAGCCATTATTGGAAGAATTCAGTGATGTGTTTCCTGAAGAGTTACCAACGGAGTTGCCACCGTTGAGGGATATTCAACATCAGATAGATCTTGTGCTAGGGGAAGTATTACCACACAGGCCACATTACAGAATGAGTCCTAAGGAGCATGAGGAACCGAGGAGGCAGGTGGAGGAGTTGTTAGAACAGGGGCGTGTTCAGGAGAGTTTGAGTCCATGTGTCGTGCCAGCTTTATTAGTACCAAAGAAGGATGGTTCGTGGAGAATGTGTACAGACAGTAGAGCTTTGAACAAGATCACTGTGAGATAAAGATTTCCTATGCCGAGGTTTGATGATTTGATTGACCAGTTGAGTGGAGCTGTTGTGTTCTCAAAGATTGACTTGAAGAGTGGATACCATCAGATTCGTATTAGACCAGGTGATGAGTGGAAGACTGCTTTTAAAACCAGGGAAGGATTATACGAATGGTTGGTTATGCCGCTTGGTTTATCGAATGCACCGAGTACTTTTATGAGAGTGATGAACCAGATTTTCAGACCATACATTGGGAAGTTTGTAGTAGTTTACTTTGATGATATTCTGATTTATAGTGGGAGTATGGAAAAACATGTTCAGCATTTGCGTGAAGTACTGTTGATTCAACGGCAGGAGCAATTTGATGCTGCAACGAAGAAGTGTGTGTTCATGACGCACAGTGTTTTGTTTCTGGGATATGTTCTATCGAAGGAAGGAATTCAAGTGGATGAAAGTAAAGTAGAGGCTGTTAGGAGTTGGTCACAGCCAAAGACGATTACTGAAGTGAGGAGTTTTCATGGATTGGTATCTTTCTATCGAAGGTTCATTCCACATTTTAGCAGTGTAATGGCACCAGTAACCGATTGCATGAAGGGAAAGAAGTTTGAGTGGTCAGAGGAAGCAAGGGTTGCTTTTGAGAAGATCAAAACACTACTGACGACAGCACCAATTCTAGTATTACCGGAATTTCAGTTGTTGTTCGAGTTACATACCGATGCATCTAAAGTTGGGATTGGTGGAGTTTTGAGTCAGAAAGGAAGACCAGTTGCTTATTTCAGGGAGAAGTTGTCTGGAGCTAAGTTGAGATATACCACTTATGATGTTGAGTTTTACGCAATTGTTCAAGCTGTGAAGCACTGGAGACATTATCTGTTTCAGAAAGAGTTTGTTCTCTATACGGATCATGAAGCTTTGAAGCATTTGCAAGGGCAGGATAAAATTTCAGCTAGGCACGCTTCGTGGGTCGCGTATTTACAACAGTTTACTTTTGTTGTTAAGCACAAATCAGGGGTGACGAATCGTGTAGCTGATGTATTGAGCAGGAGGAATCATTTGTTGACAACGATGAAGGTTGAAGTGACAGGATTTGAACTATTGCCAGACTTGGTTGAAGAGGATCCTTACTTTGCGAAGTTCGTTGAGAAAGTCAAGGATGGGAGTACGGATGAATTTGTGTTGATAGATGAATTCTTATTCAAAGGAAATCAATTATGTGTACCAGATTGCATCTTGAGAATGAAAATTGTGAAAGTGTTGCACGAAGAAGGACATGTGGGTAGAGATCGAACATTGCAGTTGATTTCTCAGTCTTATTATTGGCCGTCGATGAGAAGGGAAGTTGAAAGGTTTGTGCGTAGATGTCATGTTTGTTAGGTTTCGAAAGGGACGGCTACGAATGCGGGATTGTATATGCCATTACCTGTTCCTACAAAACCATGGGTAGACATTAGCATGGATTTCGTGTTGGGTTTGCCAAGAACTCAAAGGGGAAATGACTCTATATATGTTGTGGTAGATCATTTTTCGAAGATGGTACATTTTGTTGCTTGTAAAAAGACGGCGGATGCAGTCCATGTGGCACAGTTGTTCTTTAAAGAGATCTATCGTTTACATGGGTTACCAGAGTCTATTGTTTCGGATAGAGATACCCGTTTTCTGAGTCACTTTTGGCTAAGTTTGTGGAAGATGGTTGGAACGAAGCTGAAATTTAGTAGCACTTACCATCCGCAAACCGATGGGCAGACGGAGGTGGTTAATAGATCATTGGGAAATTTGTTACGATGTTTGGTGAAAAATAATCTGAGAAGTTGGGACATGAAGTTATGCCAAGCAGAGTTTGCACATAACCATGCGGTTAATAGAAGCACATGTTACAGTACATTTCAGATTTTATATTCAAGTTTGCCAAGGGGACCGTTGGATTTGGCGGTAGTACCACAACCGAAGGGGACGGTTAAACGGGCTGTTGATTTTGTTGATGAATTAACTGAATGTCATAAGATCGTTCAAGAACGATTGGAGAAGGCAAATGAGAAGTATAAAAGATCCGCAGATCTGAAGCGAAGAAATGTTGAGTTTAATGAAGGGGATATGGTGTATGCTGTGTTAACGAAGGACCGTTTTCCAATGGGCGCTTATAACAAGTTGAAAGCCAGAAAAATTGGTCCTGTAGAAGTTGTAAAACGGATTAATGAAAATTCTTATAAATTGAAGCTGCCGGAGGATGTGTACACTACTGACGTGTTCAATGTTAAACATCTCGTACCATATTATGGGAATGAACAATCCGATGTGGAAGAATTTACAAATTCGAGGACAAATTTTTCTCAACCTGGGGAGGATGATGCAGCTCAGGCCAGAGATGAAAATACGCAACCCATAATTCTCCAAGGGATAAGTCATTCATGACCTAAGGAAGATGCAAACGTCCTGAGCTTCATATGAAACCAAATGACAATAAAAAACCCAAAGCTTGTTACGAATTAGATAATAATCAAGTTAAAGCTGTGTTAAAATGGGTGGAAGGGTTAAAATTTCCTGATGGGATATCATCAAATCTTCGTGGATGTGTTGACTTTAAAAATGGTAGATTAAGCGGAATGAAAAGTCACGACTGTCACATAATGATGGAAAATTTATTCCCCATAATGTTCAAAGAACTACTGCCGTTAAAAGTTTGGAAAGTAGTAACGGAGCTTATTATGTTTTACAAAGAGCTTTGTTCGACTACTTTAAAAGTGCAACGTTTACGTAAACTTGAAGTGGACATTCCTATATTGCTTTGCAAATTAGAGAAAATATTTCCGCCTGGTTTTTTTAATATGATGGAACATTTACTTGTTCATCTCCCATCTGAAGCACGACTTCGAGGTCCTGTCCAATACGGACGGATGTATCCATTTGAGAGGTATGTAATATATATGTTATAACGTAATTTAATTTCATTTGAAAGATGAAGTTAATATAAATTAATTTTTTGTAGATATTTGAATCACCTGAAGAAAAAAGTGAGGCAAAAAGCACGGGTTGAAGGTTCGATATGTAAATCTTACATCGAAGAAGAAGCTTCGTTCTTTTTCACTCACTATTTCAGTGACCATGTGAATATTTCATTTGAAAGTGTTCCTCGTAATGCCGAAGGCGACGAACAAGAGTCCACTCAAGCAATGTTATCTATTTTTAGACAACATGGTCGGCCTTCTGGAAAATGTGTAGAATTATGGCTAGACGATAGAGATCTTCATGTAGCACACACTTATATTCTTCTAAATTGTGCCGAGGTTGCACCGTTTGTTAGGTAATATGAAATAATAATTTGTGTCTTATTCTTTTCTTATATGCATGCGCGTGTATAACCCTAATGTAATAATTTGTTTATATAAACAGTGTTTATGAACGTGAACATCCGAATGGAGATCTCGGTAAAGAATTTTCCGGTTGGTTTTCAAATTACGTTTATGAGCCGAGAAATTGTGTTGTTGACGAAGGGTTGAAACATCTTGCGATGGGACCAAAAGGAGTGGCCAAGACATATCCAATATATTTCGTCAACGGATATAAATTTAACACCAAAGAATACGGTGCAGAAAAATTAACAAATAATACTGGTGTATTTGTTAAAGGTAGTGACGATCCAGAAAATCATTTAAATGATTTTTATGGCGTTCTGACACAAATTTTGCAACTAACATATTTCTCACGACCCGCGGAGGAGGTGTTTCTATTTAGATGCAATTGGTTTAGCAATGTTCCAGGTTCTGGAATTAATGTACACAAGGATTATAATCTTATCGAAATAAAGCATACATTGCACTATCACAAGTATGATCCTTTTGTACTAGCCAAACAAGCATTGCAAGTTTATTACGCTCCTTATCCGTCTCTAAAAAGAGATAAAGCAGATTGGTCTGCAGTTTTTAAAACAAAGGCCAGATTCACATTCGATGGGAAGAACATTCCTGACGAACAAGCTTATCAGGCAGATCTTGAGCAAAATAATGAAATAATAATTACAGACGATCATACAGATTTTGGTCCCTTGATCAATGAATCAAATGTTTTGGTAGAAGCGTTTGACAGTGCAGAGGAAAATATCGTCGAAAACAAGACCGAATCTGAATCAGAAGACGACGATGACTGATACAAATCTGAATCTGTTTTTTTGCAATTGATGTAACCGTGTTAAATTCTTGTTGTATTATGAAATTGATGTAACTATGAAACCAAATCCATTTACTATTGTTTGCATGTTGAATTCTTGATGTATTATTAAATTGATGTAACTACGAAACCAAATCCGTTTACTATCGCATGTTGAATTCTTGATGTATTATGAATCAGGTATAACACATTTCCATTTCTATTTCCATTTCAGTCATTAATTAAGCTGCAATTTGTACCGTTGATGTCATTTTCATATGAAATATATTTCATTATCATGTTTTTATACTCTTATATAATGATGTGTATATTTCACAGGTTTATCAGTATGTCGTATAGAGGTAGGAGCTCTTCCCGATCTTCAGGAGGCGATGGCAGTGGCCCATCGCAAGAGCCACAGCGTGCTGTTGTATCTTTGGTCCCTAGAGCAGAAGGGTAATTAGAATTAAATTTTATCCAGCATCTTATTTTTTCTATGATATACGTATGTACTTATCTATATCGTACTTAAAACAGGGGGTTCGACCTACTTCCCTCTAAGGTTGTGCTGGACGTCTCTAGAGCAGCATATCGCAGTAGAATGAGTGCGTGCTGGCCGAAGTGGGATTCCATCCCTCCTCACATCATAGAGTGCATATGGCAAGATGTTCTAGTATGTATAATTTTTCTGTTTTCCATTTTTAGTTCGTTTTTGTCGTTTTTCTATTGTTTATCGTTTAAAGTGTAATCTTTTTTTCAAACAGGCTGAGATAGACATCCAGACAGACGATATGATGCAGGCACGAGCATACTGGATGAGGAAGATGCCCAAGAACTACAAGGACACGATATCTGAGATTAAGAAATCTGGTAAGAAACCAAAGTGGATGGGAGAGAGCGTGTGGCAAGCTTGGTTGAGCTACTGGGAGACGGACGAGGCGAAGGCAAGATACTATTTTTTTTTGAATTATTAATTTGACGTGATTGAAAAATAATGTATCAAATTTTGAATGTACAGGCAGAGTCGGATAGAAACTCTGCAAATAGAAATAAGAATCCCGTCACTCAGCGCGGAGGATCGAAGTCGTTTCAGCAGTATCGGCAGGATGGTAAATTTACTGAATAATAAATGTAAATAGTTTATGCTATATGATTCTAAATGTATAATAATTGTACGTAACAATCAAATTCAGGAAGCCGAGGCACAGGGTCCTGTCAGCTATATGGACGTGTTCACCCGTACGCATGCTGTCGAGCTTGTTAATCCAGACGAGACTGTTTCGTACACATGGCAGGACGATAAATCCAGCAAAAGCCATGTAAGCATATTTCATTTTACTCACTATTAGTAATTGTTTTAATTGTTAAATTATGATGAAATAAGATATGATATTATTAATTTGTTAATGCAGGAGATGTTTATGAAGCAGCGGCAGAAACTCCTTGCTGATACAGGTCGAGAACAGCTGACGACCGATGAGGACGACGTTATTTTTGAGTCCGTTATGACTCCAGCTGAGCATGGTCGACGATACGGATTTGGCAATTTAGCGGTAAATAATTTACTTTTTATTAAAATACTTAAAATATGATATTTTGACCTTTTCAAAACAATAAACTTGGATTTTATTTATTTTTCAATTATTGCAGTCCAGTAGTCATAGTAGGGGACGGCGGAGCAGACCACAGAGCGATTTAGCAAGTATAGAAGAATTGCGGACTAGAGTGTCCCAATTGGAGGAGCAGAACCGCCAACAGGCCTTGCAGACCGCACAGTTGTTAGAGTACATGCAGCAGTTTGGTGGCCGCTCCCCTTCCTTGGCTGGCTCTGGATCTGGAGGAGATTGACTCATTGCTTGCTTGTTCGTCGTTCAGGTATGTTTTGTTTATGTAGAATGATTTGATAGACGGTGCGGGTAATTATTGATTTGTATAATTATGTATGATACACTTGGTTTTCTAGTTTTATTAGGACATATGCATGAGAATATTGATAAATTTATGTATTAACAATATGGTGGAACAGTTATTGTTAATGTTGGAATGGATATGTATGTTTTTTACCTTATTTTGATTGTATTTTTATTTATTTGTGCGTTTGTTAAATATGTTGTAGTTTAGGTTTGGATCTTTGACTGGATTATTATATATTGGGTTGTGAAATATTGATATCATAGTATTTGGAAGAGAAATGTGGTTGGAAGGCTATGTCTGCAGCGAATATTAAAAAAAATTGCAGATTTCCGACGGCTACCGACGGCTCCCGACGGCTTATCGGTCAAAATTTCCGACGGCTTCCGGCGCTTTGAGTCGGTCTATAACTCATTATTTTCGACGGATTACAACGGATTCCCGCGCACGTCGGAATCCGTCGGAATCTGTCGGAAACCGTCGAAGTTCGTCGGAATAATATACGGCGCCGTCCGTCGGAAGCCGTCGGAAGTACTGCTCCCCGACGCAGTCTTTTCCGACGGCTTTTTCCGACGGCGACCGACGGCTTCCGACGGCCGCCGACGGTTTCTGGCCATCGGAAATTCTGTTCCTCCTTGTAGTGTATTATTTGGAGTTGTTATATGAGCACATGGTAAGTAAACGCGTTGAAATTTAAATTGAATTCAATTTAAATTTTAAATTGGAAATTGGTCAACATCAGCACTTTTGGCCTCAACTCAAAGCACTATAGATAGATAAGGCAAGCACGTTAATATTAACGACCTTTTCTCTGTTAATCACGTACTTTTGTCCCATTCGTTTCCTTTTTTTACGCGATCAATTTACAGAAGGAATCAAAAGGTCGTGCTCCACCTTCCTTTCCAAAATAAAGGAATTCGAAAATCCCTCTTCAGTTTTCAAAAGGCAAAATCAAAGAAAATAAAATGGCCGAACTCATGGAAATTAAAATTCGCGAGAAAATCAAACAGAGCGAGTTACTTTATCCTATTCAGCGAAAATCAAAGCCGAAGAAAAATGGCATCCCCTCTTTTTTTCCCTCTTCAATCTGTTCGCGTAATAAAAAAACAGAGAGAGAGAGAGAAGAAAGGATCTTCGATCTGCATGCGGCGGCGAGCCAACCTGAGGTGGGGAGCAGCACCACGTGCAATCGGCAACAAAGCGAAGCGTGACGGCCATCAATGTGCGTGCGAGTCTGTGGGGCGCTTGGAGTGTTCACGAGATATGACAGTTTCATCTGCGGTGTGGTTGCTAGGGTTAGTCACGAGGTGGTTTCATTTCGGTGGTGTCTGGAGGTTGTCATTGGGGAAAGTAGTAGCTGTCTCGAGGCTGAGTTGTTTGATGGTAAACAGTGGTGGCGAAGACATTGGTCTAGCTTAATGCTGCAGGCAAATGGGCTCGCAGTTGAGGTGGGATTCGCGGTTTCCGAGCAGAGCGCTAGCCAGAGTCGCGATCTCGTGGGTACTGGAAGCTCGAGTTCGAGCTTGGTGATTTCACAGTAAGGTATCGATAAATTAAATTTTAATATGCTGCAGAAATTTTATACTGTTACATCATGTTTAAATATTATATATATATATATATATATAAGATTTAGGTAGGTAGCAATTTTAAAATACTTTGAATTGTCAAGTTATATAAAAATTTTGGTTATGGAAATTTAGTTTAAATTTAATTTTTAGTTAAATCAATTATTATAGACAAAATTGGGTTAAACGAAACTATTAGTGAATTAAACTATTTTAGTTGCAAACTGAAAATAAAATATAGATACAGAAGCAGAAAGAAGAAAATTTAGTTTTAAAATTAAATTGTAGTTAAATAAAATTATAAAAGGAGAAATTGGTTAATTAAAAATATCAAAACGAAAAATTGATTATTTGATTGGTTCGAATGTTAATTTATTTGCATAATATTTATACAAGGTATAAATCAAAAAAAATCGAGTCAAGATGGAAATGTAGTGCAAAATAAAATCAAAGGTGAGATCTTCTCACTCAAATTGAAAATTTGGATTGCAGTTATTGATTGTTGTTTGGTTGTGATATTAGATATAGTAGGATATATCTATATATAGCAATATATATATTGGAATATGTATATATTGGAGTTGTTGATTTCCCGCATTATATAGCGGATGAGACCCTATTGCGCCGCCTATAAAGAGGATAGTATTTTATAAATCCCATATACCGCGATATCCCGTCTTGAAACGGGATTGGTATTGTGCTAATGTCTGTGGATGCAGGGAAACAGGTTGGAGGGATCCAACTGGATTCCTCACCAGTATTTATTTGATTTTAGATATTGTGATATTTGATTGATTATCATATCGATATATGATGTTTGGGAGTCGTGATTGACTATTTGGTGTGTTGCATCATCGGATCTATTTTTGAAGTTTTAAGATAACGATTTTGATTTTTAAGGGATTTTCAAAGTGATTTTTGAAATTATACGTTTATTAAATTTTCGAATTGATTCATTTTAAATAATTGAAACGTTATAAAAAATTTATGTTATAGAAATTAGGGTTTTTGTGAAATATAACCAAAGCATGATTTTTGAAATAAGTAGTAGATAAATTTTTAAAATGGTTTGAATTGGGATATTTGAATTATTATAAATGAATTATATAAAAAGATTTATAAAATGGATATTTATAAATAAAAATACTGGGATTATAAAACGAGCTTTTATAAGTGTTAAAATAAAGTTGTACCTAGTTTTATAAGTAAATAAGAATTTTAGATTTATAAATAAATGATGATATAAAAGAATGGATTTGTGAATAAATGGATTATAAGTAATTTACTTATAAGTTGGATTCGACATGCAAACGAAATATAAATAGAATTGGTTATTAAAGGAGATTTATTAATCGAAGTAGTTATGAAATAGAAATGGAATTTATAAACGTTGTTTTATAAATCCGTAATCAAATAAATTTGATAAGTAAACATAGAAATTATTAAAGGAATTATATCCACGATTTTGGACTGTGGGAAAATCCATCAATTAAATATGTGGAAGTGTTGAATTTGGTAAACGACGTATATCCACGATTTTGGACAGTGGATAATCTTTTGATAAAAGTGTAGAAATACTGAATTGGGTAAATAAGGTATATTCACGATTTTGGACAGTGAATATATTATTGAATAAAACGGGTATGATTAGGAGAAGTGAAATTTTAAAATGAAGTTAATTGTTTTAAAAATATGTTTTAAAATGTATTAACTATCGAAACCATAGATTTCAACATTCATTGTTGAAATAGACGTTTTCGAGAAATAGAAGGAAATGGTAGACTATAACACAGTTGTTATAGCAAATGATTTCCGAAAGGAAATGTTTTTGTACAGTATTGGGATTTATATATCTATCTAAACTTCGAATCCCTATACTAGTGATTTTGGGTTGTCGTAACGATGTTTTACGCAACATTCGTTTTGACTCAAATAAATGTGTTTAAGCGCACGTTTTCTTTAGAAAATGAAATATATACTTAATTTCGATTTAAGTATATTGAATATTTTCCAAGTGTTGAAAATAAATGGATTTGTGAATTTCTTATTATTAAATAAGTTTAGAAATGTTTTCCAATATAAAGTGAATATTTTGAGATTTTATCTTTTAAAAGATAAATTGAAAATGAATATTAGAAATCGATTTGGAAATCGTATATTCATGGATATTTTGGAATTGTAAATTCACTATGGAATTTATAGAAGAAAGGGAAATTTATTAAAAATAAACGTTGATTTATTTTTGAAGTGTGGGAATTAATTTACGGATTTGGAACCTAAATATAAAGTAAATCGGTAAGGATTTATTTAATTGGTTTAAATGAACCATTTTGAAATGAAAGTTTTTCCGCGTTAGGAAAATGACTGAAATTTGTTTTCAAATGGTTGAAGTGTGGACATTATATATCTTGTAAAGATATTTTTGGAAGATAAATAATTTGGAAAATTATTTGGAATCTGGTGATGTTGAACATGCTTATTGATAGTTAAATAACCAATTATCAATATTTACCTTTAAATAGGTATTTGTTGTGATTTCTTGAATTTGAATGCTACACTTATTTTTAAAAATAAGCGCTCACTATTCGGATTAGCCGGGAAAGGACCTTGGGGTCGTATAACCCATTCCGAATATGTGATACGTCGTAATAGATAGCATTGATGACCGGTGTTGAAGACCGGATATTTATGAAAACGGAAGGATTACCGTCGAATGTTTCTGCATCGGCTGATCCCCGATATAGAAATTTATCACCCTTTTTGATGGGAAGTCCGGTCGTGATTAGTGAATATCCGGATTGCAAGGACTTCTTTGTAAGTGCCTTCGGTTCCGTTCGATCCCGAAACGGACCTGTATGGATGTGTGTCTGACATTACAATTTGAGATGTAAAGCTGGTTTCTATCAAATATATTTCCGTTGGTAGCGGAGAATTTATTCTCTTAGCTTAACACCCTTAGAGGTTATGTAGTTGATGGTTACTAGTGATACATTCCCAAATTGGTAATGTGGCATACGAAGTGCTGTTGAGCATTTGATGATCAAAGCACAGCTTTTGTATAAAGCGTGGCTTTGTGGACGAGACTTCGTCGGACCTCACACCCCGGAAATGATCAAAACAGGAAGGATGCGGCAAGGTTATTAGGAGGTAGCGCCCATTTAGTGTATCTCATTCCTTCTGGATAGAGGTGGTATCATGGTATGGAGCCCAGATACTTAACCTATGTTGTTGCTGCAAATTTATTGCTTTGTGGTTGTTGGAAATCGAAGATCCTCGGGTATAGATCGGTTACGATCGGGGAATGACATATTCGTGTCAGTAGTTACCCAGTTAGGGGTAACCCGGCCTTGTGTTGGCAGAGATCCGGTTAGGTTCTCGGGATGTCATTCCATAGGCGTTTCCATATGGCAATGGGAAGTTCCTTGGCCTGACCATTTGTTGGAAATCCAAAGAAACAATACGAACCCTTTACGATTGCAAATTGTATAACCTGCTTCCTCAGGAGGTAGCTATAGCGGGCATAATATAATGGTACCTATGCTGGCTAAGATTTATATTCTACTTTCGAAATGTTTTCTACACTATGCACTAATAATAATATCAAAAATGATTTGATTTTGCGTAGTAAGCATCTTTGACTAACATAAGAAGAAATCTCCTCCAAGTCTGCGATTGCATTGTGTGTGTGGTGGGAGGTCTTATGGTAGTTACATTTTCAAAAAGCATTGCGAATTGATTTTAAAATTGTCCTATTCTTTGTTTTAAAGATAAATAACTGTTTTAAGTTCTCACACCAGTCACATGACTGACCTAGAGTTTATTGTTTCCCTTCCTAGACTCTGCGTGTCCACCAATTTCCACACGGGCAGTCTAGAGTTAAGGTTATCAGGAATTTCTGGAATTCAGGAGTTGCTACAGAAATCTGGAGGCGAGCTGAATGGCATAGCATATTATCAAGTACATAGTATTTATTTTCCGCTTTTTGTTTGTTGTACACTCTGATAATGTAATGTAATGTAATAACTAATATAGTTCTTTGTTTTAAATGATTATTCATTTATCTATTATATGTTGTTCCGCTGCGATTGTTAGATTCTGATATTGTTCTGTTGCTTCTTCCTTTCTTTCTTGTTCTATTCTATCTTTTTCTTTCTTCTTCTACTTCTTTCTTCTTCTTAAACCCTAAGAATTCGGTTTTCCGGCATTCGATTGCTCAACAAAGATACAGTGGACGTATTGATGTCGATTTTCGGAAGTCGAAGAATCGGATCCTTACAAAACTCGACCAACAACTCGAGCCAAAAAAAATCAAACTTCCCTTTGAAAAAGAAAAGTCGAGTTGAATAGTGGGAAAATCCTCGTCTTCTCCGAAGTTCCAGAACGCCCAGCAACAACAAACACAGATGAACACTCGTGCATGTGCATGGCCATCAACGTTGCTCTGACCCATTACCGATGACACCACCAAGTCGAGTCAACACTCTCAAATGAGTCCAACCATCAGAACAACGTAATAATCTCCAAAGCGAAATCGAATTGAGAAGAAAATCATCAGAACCAATCTCAATCCTTAAATTCGTCAGTCCCATCGCCTCCGACCATCTGATATATCATCATCGAGCCTAGACGTTTGCCTAGCCCTCTCTATCTTTTCACCAACCACCGATTGTTTCCAGATCAACTACGACGATGCAAAAGCCCCGACTTCAACAACAACAAAACGAGCTCCTCAAACCCTACATCGCCGTCTATACGCCACCAAGGTGAGTTAAAAATTCCTCGACCAATTTTCCCCAACACCTTGATCTGTGATCTTGCCTCAGCAACAATCTCGACCTCTCAAAAATTCTTGATCACCAGAATTTGATTAAAACATGATTTCCATTCATCGCGCAGTTACTCTCAAATTATCATCCTAAAAAGCATGATATGCTCATCGAAATTCACCATTTTTAATTACGATTCAGTTTATCTAATCCAAATATAAAATCAAGATGATCGATTTCCTTGTTATAATGAGGTTTCCACTGTAAATCTTATTATCCAGTAAATAACTAACTAATTAAGCTTCAAAATATTTTAAAAAAAATCAAATTAGTTACCACAACCAAGTTTTCCTTTAAAGATCCTAACCTATAGGTGATTGGAAAGAGAGTGATAAAATTTGAACAAATTTTTAGTCTGTTTCTTATAAGAACAGAGATTGTGTATATACGTATTGTCATACATTCTCAAACGAATTTCTTTTTATATACATGCAAGTAGGTTTATATTCATACAAGCATTATTCCATATCACACTTAAAGATTTTCTCATATGCAATCAAAGATAAACAGATTTAAACCTTAAAAGTTAGTTTACTCACCTCTTGTGTTTGAGCCGAGCAGGTTTTGAAAATCTAAAAACTGAACTTGAATGTTTATCATTGAACTCTGTTTGCTTATGATCTGTAACTTGATTTAGTTTCTATTTGAGGTGACTGTTTGATTTCTTGCTTCCAGATTTTGAAAGATTTGAACTTGAATCAGTTGCTGTTTGAAAATTTTGAAGCTGTTGTTTAATTTGGTTTTTATATTTCTTTCTTTCTCTTTTCTGGTTTTGTTTTCAGAATTTTAGCTTGTTTTGTATTTGTTTAGTTTGAACATAAGAAAAAGAGCATATAGGGGAAATGGTGATATATATATAACTTTGGTTGAATTTTAATTATTATTTTTGAACATAAAAGACAATGACACCTGTATTGCTTCCAAGCTAATTTACTTACAAATGTTAATATATGATCTAATTACCTTATACTTGTTAAATTTCCTCTTTTTTTTTAAATGGTTACACATGTAATTAAATGTTTTTAAATATGATTTTATATTACAATTTTAGTTTGGTTTATACTTATGTATATATTAATTTTTTAAAGAGGGTATATTAAACTCTTATTATTAATCTTATTTTACATAGATAAATTGTAGATTCAAATTTTGGATTTGAAATTTCAAAAATAAATATTTTATATTTATATTCATACATTTTCTAGTATTTATACATATATAACTTTTAAAAGAGAAGATTTTAAAATCTAAATTATACACTCATAATAATCATACATATTTATTCTTTGAATTTCAGATCCAAACCTTATTTGCTATCTACTTATATATATAAATACATACAAAAACAACACATAATTTATTTGTTTTTGAAAAGATAAATTTTGCCCATTTATTTAAATGATCATATTAATATGCTTGCTAGTATTATATTTCCATAATGAATTTATATATGTATATACTTAAGATTTTCATCATTACAGAGTTTACATATATCTATTTGTATAATTAATAATTTACTTTAAGATTCACTATTTTAATTCAACTATTATTATAGTTTCAAATCCACTTATATATACATCCAAACATATTTAATTATCAAATTTTATTTGTTTTAATTTACAAATTATTATTCGAATAAATTAAATCCTGCTAATTACCAATTAACAGATGTGTAAAATTCTGGGTTATCACATTCCTCCTCCCTTTGAATCTTTTCGTCCTCGAAAAGGAACAAAGCCAGAATTTATCCAATAACTTAAAACCAGTAAATTATTCTTTAATTATTTTTAAACCACTTCTAAAATCAACATAATATTATAAAATAGTTTTTATAAAAATAGTTTTTATAACTCGATGTTTCAACCAGTCCATCCTTGTTCTCACTGAAATTCGGTGATACATTGATCAGGCGTAGGATTGAAAACCTATAAGTACTTGGCAAACCCATTTTCAGCACCCAGTGAAAATAGTTGGAAATTATTTTGTTGAAAATATAGGAAACATTTTTAAAAATAGAGGAAACATCTTTGGTGCGAATACCGTGGAAATCATCACTTCCATCCATGGTTGCAGTTAACCTAATGGTTACGTTGCCAACCCGGCAAAATCCAAAGATAACCGTTGGCACTACACGTTCCTCAATTACGCCATGGAACCCACTAGAGATCGCAGCTACATCTGGGGTTGCGTTGCTATCACAGCAAAAACCCATATAACTGCAGGCATCAGCGCCCTCGAAATTCACTGCCAAAAGAATGAAACCTATCACCTCGACCATAGATCGCAGTCTACCGATATTACGTCGTCGTCCCGGCAAAATCAAGCATAGACCATTGACACTCACCTCCACATGATTTCCGCTATGGTCCACAGTAGATCGCAGCGACATCGAGTTACACCGTCGTCATAGCATAACCCAAATGGCTATGTAGGCATCAACGCACTCAACTTTCACTACCCAATAATCTTCAAGAACTTCAGTTTGTCCGAACTTCCTCATAGGATCAACTTTAGAGCCTCCCCCCTTTGGGCTCAAGGCGGTACCAACCTACGTTACTCCTAAGAAGTTCATTTCAAGGGAGTGCCTTTTTCCCAAGAGCCATTTTCAAAACACTTTATACTGCACATATATAGTATTTTCCAAATCATACACCTAGTATGAATCCCATATAAATCTCCTTTCTCAAAATCGATTATTCCAAAATCGATAATTCTCAAACTTGGCTTTCAAATTTCCAAAATTGATTTTTCCGAAAAATCAAAGCCTTTCCAAAATCCATAGGTTCCAAAACCTTTTTCCAAAATCATTCTCATAAGATCATTCATATATATATATATATATATATATAACATTGAAAATATTTGGATCACTTTATACTTGTATAAATTTTTCTTTTTGTACTTCAAGTATTTCAGAAACCCTTTCTTCTGGCCACAGATTCAACAAGGGAGTTTATCAAAAATATATACACACAACTTTGCTTATGCCAAATAAATATTCAAGATTGATTTCTTTATAATGTTATTCACTTACATTACTTTTAATAAAATGAGTTCTAATCATAGAATTATCCAACTTCCATTTTATTTCATCATTCATTTTCCAAAATAAACCTTTCCATTTCAAAAATCATTTTACAGTTCTTATCCATAAATTTTCAATATCAATTTCATTCAAACCCGTACGATGTGCACATATCATCCGTACGCTATATCAATCTGATCGCTCATTCGATCACACAATTTCACTTCCGAACTAGTATCGTCCACCCGACTTCCTAGTGCGGACTCAGATCTGGTTTCTTAATTAGAAACCGTCATTCTCCTTACACAGCCATAACTATGATAGAGAATTTCTAGAATCAATCAAAAATCCATATCCAGGTTCGCCTTCGCAAATCGAGTGAAAAAATCCCAATTCGGATCCATATACTATGTCGAAATTCTGTGCTCGAATCTGGATCAAATCATTATGCGAATAGAATAATATACATACATCCTACGTATTTATATTCATTGATTATTAGCTAAATCAATTCTCTTTTCATTCACTTGTCCACAATTCTCCCAACCATTTGGGTTAACACTTCAATACTTATCTCAATTGGCATTCGATTATGAACAATTTGCACTCTAACTAGCTTATATTTAGAAAATAGTTGAAAATTTTAAAATAGATAAGTAGTTGAAAAATAATTATTAGCTTGAAAAATAGCTATAAAATTGTTAAGTAGTTATAAAATAGTTAGATAATTGCAAAATAGTTTAAAGTAGTAATTAGTTATAAGTGGTTGAAAAATAGTAAGTAGTTTATAAAACAATTGCAAAATAGTTAAATAGTTCCAAAAATAATTGTAAAATAAGTATAAAATAATTTGCCTTTTAAAAGAATGGTTGTATATAGTAAATAGCTTGGAAAAATAGATTTAAAACAGTTTATATTAAAATAATTTATTTGAAAATAGTCCAGAGCCAAACTGCTCAATTCTAAATCTCCATTTCCAATCAATTGCCAATTTCCAGTTAACCTTCAATTTCAATTTAAATTAACTTCCATTCCCATCCCAAATTCAAATCAACTTCAATTTCATTTTAAATTAATCCAATTCAAATTTTCCATTTGAGTTTTAAACTTATCCATCTTCAATCAAAATTCTAATGAATTCAAATCAAATTCAATTTGAACTAATTCCTTTTAAATCTCAACTTTAAACCATCTCGAATTGTCTAAATTTGAGTTAAATTTTAAATGTTGATTTAATCCCTTAAATCAAATTACCCTTTATTTTTAAATCATCAATCTAATCTTTAAACAATTTAATTCTAAGTTAAAATTTCAAAATTTCATTTTAAATTATCTTTACTTAACTTATGTCAAAGTTCAAATAAGAGTTCAAAACAATTTTATCTTTAAAATTCAATTTATTACCCAACTTTATCTTCCTACTTTGAAACTGATTCTTAAACAATTTTAATTTACAAGTTCAATTCTTAGCATTCAAATCTTAAGTTCAAAGTGATTCCATATCCTTAATTTCAAATTAAAGTTTAATTTCCATTTTATTTCAATAATGGATATGTTGCCTCAATCCATTTCCAATTTCCAGATTTCAAAACCATTTTGAGCTCACACAAACTCCCAATTCAAATTAACCGTTTAACTTTCCAAGTTAAATCTCAATTTCATCTTGAAATTTCCAATTCAGGTTGCTTGTTAACTTGTTTAACTGTCCCAAAGTTAAATTCAATTTAATTAATCCAGACAACTTTACCCAGTTTGAATTCCCATTTCAAATTTTAAACTTCATATTAATATCTAATCCTATTTATAAGTTCAAAAACTTATCACTTTAGGTTTTCACATCACTTTCCAAGTAAAAATTTAAAACCCAACACTTAGAGTTTATTTCAAATCATCTTTGATATTATGTATATCCATACATATATACATATTCATTTCTTAGCCCACCGAGTCATACCTTAAGTTTAAACCACCTTTGGCTTTAATTCAAAACAGTTTTCTTTAAAGCTTTCAAACAACTTCTTACCTTAAAATAAGACTACATTCACAAATACTCTGAATAATATTATCTATTATTTCTCTTAACATTTTTAAAACAATTTCAAATGTTTCTAGACTAAGAATTCAAAACTTCACAATTTAAATCCATTTCGATTTACAAGTCATACTTATCTAAAAGTTCACTTCCTTAACCCATTTCATTTTGCTTTATCATTTTTGGAAAACAAACATCCCAATATTTGATACAATAACCATTTTATTTTATTTTGTTTTAAAACCAATTCTAACTCACCTTATTTGTATGGTTCATTCTATTCAATTCCTATTTGGATATATATTTAGCACTTAAATTCTTATTTAATTTCAATGACCAAAAACCAATTTCCTTAATATTTATTTAGAAAGAAATATTGCTTTATATATCAAAATATAATCTTATACAAAATCATTTATTTTTAAAGCATTTAAGATATTTATATAAGAAAATAACGAGTATGCTCTCATACACACACACACACACACACACACACACACAACTCATTCTAGTGTACCATTGACCCTATCCTTAATGAGTAAACCCACCAGAGCCAAGGTTCTCGCTTAATCTTCAGCTCTGATACCAAATGTAATGACCCAAAATTTTCGATCTCGAAAATTCCATATAGTTAGGAAAAGAAGAAAAGGGATAGAAGAAGAAACAGAAATGAAACACAGATTCTCACATTCATAGCGGATCAAAATATAATATCAAATAAAATAGAAGTAATACAAAGGAAAACTATATTAGTTAATTTTCAATCAATACATCAGATTTACAACATTTTCACAATCAATGGAATAGTTAAAATAACCTGTTCCAGATAAATAACAATATATCACAGCGGAATACACTCCATACGTTCCTGCCATCCAGCTCGCCTCCTAAGCTCCAGAAAGTCCTTACCTGAAAATCTATAATACTCGGTCTGACCCGAGCATTACAACAAAGTAACGCCCGGCTCAGGCCGGAAACCAGCGTGAGTAAACCCATCTAACATGAAATACTAATGCATAAAACTATTTAACTCGGGTAACTCGTACCTTATTATGAGTTCTTAACTTTCCAAAGTCAAATACACATCTTACAACCATATCTAAGCATCACTACTCAGATTAAATGACCAAGTTACATCATTTATTCCAGCCAATTTATTTTGAATTAAATTCGTAAAGAATTATGGTAGATTACAAATCGAAGTGGTTTCGGGTATTTGCTGGTACCCGACCTCTGTCTCTTCGAATCCAATGTTATTATTAATCTATGTTGTTTAAGTGAAAAACGATTCAATTCATATTCAGAGTAACATATCTATTACAAATAGATAATTCATATTCCAAACACCATATCACATAGCATCCCAAACACATACTAGAGATAACAAATAATTCAAGGCATTCAACATTGTTCAACCATCCATAAGCAAGACTAATCAGTCACACCATTTCTAGTTAATTTAATTAACTACCAATGAATTAAATTAATTACATTATTACTTATAAATCTTGCTTATTTAACATTAATTAATTATATCCAATTTATTAATCATCCCTTAATTATTCATCTTAATCAATCATGCTTGATTAGTTATTCTTTAATTACATTAAGTAATTAGCCTTTAATTAATTACACAAATTAAATAACTTCCACCCATTCACATTAATTACATTTATCCTTAATTAGTTACTCAAATAATTATCCTATAATCACTTACATTGATTAATTATCTTTTAATCAACAACTTAATTATCCTTTGTGTGACGACCCGCCTTCCTAACTCCAGAAAGACGTATCATCATAAAGAAAGAAAGGGATAGAAATAGAAAAGAATTGAAAGAAAGAAATAACAACATCAGAATCTCACAGCGGAATGGAACAAAATATAATACATCACATAACTATTACATAGTCATATATACATCAGAGTTATACCATATCGTACCATAGGATAATCATATACATATCTGTCAATACATACATTTCTAAAATACAACATACACTAACTAACACAGCGGAACGATATAGATAGATACGTACGTCTGGTCTTCTGCTCCAACTCCTCTAGAACTCTCTATACTCCGAAACCTATCACTTGGCTACTCATAAAAATTTGAGTACCTAAGAGTTTATGAAAAACAAAATATAAACTCTAGGTCAGACATGGGTCTGGTATGAGTAAACGGGTTAAAGTTGTTTAACTTTGAAAATCATTTAAAATAAAGGTATCACGTAAGACTTCCCACACATAAATACGGGTAAGTTTTTACCTTATTCTAACCAAAACATTTTTATAGGAAATTCGGTGATATTATAATAGTGTCTAGGGTTTTCACGTAAAATGCATAAATAGCTGAAATGCTTACATCTCACATTCCAACGTAATTGGGCACAATCAAAACGTACAGCTCTTATTGGAAATTGGATCCCATACCATGGCAGGGCTACTAGGGTACCATCCGTCACAGTACGTGGCCTAGATCACTGTACCGAGGAGCCACCCCAACTCCCCTGTAACACAAGGCCGGAACCATTCCTTACTGAACAGTGCCGAACAAGATAACCCCGCAGTTAGCTGCAGACCAACCGCCTACACAGTCGAATAAAAAGGGACATCTAGACAGGGGTATACCTCGTCCTGCTTGGCCATGACCCACCTAACCTTGTTGCACATCCCCTGTTTTAGCCATTCCCGGTTGATGAGGCTAGAGGCTGCGATTACCTTCATAGAACATATTTCTTAGAATGCTCATCGTCCGCCTGACGATGTGTTGAAAGCATTCAATCCATACAAGTTCGTTCCGGGTTCGAACGAAACCGAAGGCATTATCTCGTTACACTCATTTTGGAATCACCCTCAGAGTTAACGAAGATAACCCTTGCATTCTGAAAACACCATCTCGATCTTCACTTTAGATTTCACGACCTAACGTTTAAT
Source organism: Allium cepa (assembly GCA_030765085.1). NCBI lineage: Eukaryota > Viridiplantae > Streptophyta > Magnoliopsida > Asparagales > Amaryllidaceae > Allium > Allium cepa. The sequence continues at coordinate 745,218,775 of CM060931.1, read as the reverse complement.
TTGGACCGATGTGGTTTTGGGAATATCAAATCGACACCCGATCCCGGTCTCATCGAAATCCAAACGCCATTTTAAAGGCCAAGTTGTTTAAATAGTTTAAACAGATTAATTCAAAAATTGAATGCACATAACATTTACCACTGATAAATCATATCCAATCATCACAGATATATCAGGCATATCACAGAACATCACAGGATATAAATACATATCAGAGTCAATCAAATAGAAGCATCGATTTATCTCAAAATTGTTTGATTAATTTAAACTAAATTATTTGCTTGAGAATAAACTATTTTATTCTTTCTTAGTTAATTAATAATTAATTATCTATTAAATTTATTAATTACTTCTTAATTATTCACTTAATTAATTAATTAATTAATTATTAATCAATAACCTTAATTATTGATTTATAAAACTCAATTACTCATTTAATTATTACTAATTACTTAATTAACCATTAATTACTAATTAACTTAATCATTTATCCTTAATTATTTATTTAATCAGTTAACTACTATTATTTGTTAATTAATTAATTCTTTTAACGGTTAATTAAATTCTTAATTACAAATTGATTTGCACAAGATTATTATTATAAATCTTTAATTACCAATTTTATTTAATCTTAACTATTTATTTAATCATCATTATAAATTAATTACAAATTTTAGTTCACTTTCAAATTTTAATTAATTAACCCTCTTACGTTTTTGTAAAACTTCTTAATAAATATGAAGTCAAGTCTCAGATTATAAATGTGTCAACGCTATTTAATTAATACACAACTTTTTATAAACAAATCGCTTAAAGAACACTAGGCTAATTCATTAAAAATTGGACCGAGTTATATACCCAGTTTCTCGAGTGGCAACCCGAGTTCCAACTCATTTTCCCTACGTCACTACTCGTGCATCCTTCTTCTTCTACCATTCTTTCTCTTCTGTTTTTTTTTAAGTTTAAGTTTTAAACTACTTTAAATAAACTCAAACACGACCCAGAGGGAAACTCAAAGCCAGCCCCCTAAAATCTCGAGCAAAGCACACGACGACCCCATATGTTCCACACAGAGGATACTCCCACACCACCGAGCACGTGCATGGTGGTTCGCCAACGCTCCGACGACCAACAACGCCGCCCACAAACCTCATAACAACCTCTTACCTGAAAACACAGCCCAGATCGTCGCAATAAATACGAAATCGAAATATGCTCGAAAATACGAACAGTAACTCAAATACGATAGGGGAAAATGCCTCGTCCCCTCAACCTCGACCACCTGCGACGACGTGGCTCCGGCCATACCTCGCCATCAACTCCCTCTACCACCTCCCAAAGTCTCACGGAGCTCGGTGGAACTATGGCGACGCAAACATCAAATGTGCAGACCCCAAACTGTCGAACCCAAAAACCCTACTTTCGATTCGACTGAAAGATTTTTGCATTAGAAAAATTTTCTATTATTTTTCCCGTAAACATGAATCCATATGCTAGCTCTATAACAAATTTCAGCGACAATTAGCGATTAAATTGACAGGAATCAAAGAAAATGCATCTTCGGTTCCTTTACAAACTGCACTCCATATTGTTATCTAAAAATCTTAATTCTTGTTTCAAAAATCTTACCTTTTAATGTTTATTCAAGATATAAATTCAAACTTACAATTTAAATTTATATATTTTAACCATTAATTTACTTTATGTTGTATACTTGAATTTACAGTTTTTATATTGTGCAGTCAACCTTTAAGCAACATGCTTTAATCTTTAGTTTAAACAAAATTATTCAGTTAAATTTCTAAGTAAAAATGTTTATATGAAGGGTATAATTCATTATTATTTTTTCTTTGCCTCGGCAATTTGAAATTTGAAGAACATCAATAAGCAGAACTTAAAGTAATTAACAAAACATTCCAGAACATTATACATCAATATAATAATTCTTCATGGATCAATTATTAAAAATTAAATTTCAAAAAGTAAGTTTGCTCACTAAATATTACTGTTGAAACAGAGGGAATTTGTTGATGAAGAAAACCTGCAGCTTGAATCCCTGAAAACTTTCTTTTCCTTTGATTGAGTTTGAAAGTATGATGTTTATATATATTCCTTTTGCTTTTCTCAGGTTTTGCTTCTTAAGTTGTAAACGAACTAAATAATATGAACAAGTAGAATGATGTGGTATTTATAGATAAGAACAGTTTTTGTACAGGGTATTAGCTTCTAATATAAGCCTTCCCTGGTTATGATAGTATTTTGTTTTATGATTATGTGCTAAAAAATCTAAGATGATATAGGAATTTTCGGCTGAATTAAATGTTTATGGGGCTGAAAATGAAAGCATTAATTGAACTTGTCTTCAAATATGTTTACAACTCATTATGTTTGCTGACAAATTTTAGTTTGTATAAAGATATTTGCTGATCTTTGTATTTGTACAAAGATTTTTGTATAAAATTTTTGTTCTTATTACCTTCTAACTTGAACAACAACTACATATTAGCTTTGTCTGATTTTATATGTTTGCTTCTGTTCTAAACTTAACTATCAAGTCTTTATTGACTTGTTTTATTTTATACTTATATTGATATTACTATTTTCTTATGTCTACAGACTTATGTTTATAACCATATTATTATTTTACTTATGTTCAATATTTATAAGCTTTATTTTATTTAATTATAAGAGTTTTTGTTTAGAATCACTTCTAAATCTTATTTTTATTTAAAGTTAAATCTTCCAAATATTTGATTTGTAACTTATATTTGCATTAGTATATTTATATTTATATTTTATATGAATAGAATTGTGCTATCGTAAATATTATTATTATCGACTACATTTATATATCTAATATTAAATGTCATTAATACATAGCCTTCAATTTAATTTAATAAAACAGATTTTATTTAAATATTGTAAAAAAAATTAAGTTTTAAAATTAAAATTTCCTTTATAACACATATATTACTAATAATGCCCAAAATCTTATTTATTTATAAATGAAAAACTTGTATTTTATTTAAATTAGATTAAATACTTATTATAATAATATGGTCAATGTTCCGGGATGTTACATTCCTCCCCCATTAAAAGAATTTCGTCCCCGAAATTTAAACAACAGTTAATTCAAAATCTTAATATTAACAATCCAAACATACATATCATCCATACAAAAACAAATGATCAAACAGACTATTCTAACAACACCACTAGCTATCCGGACACAATTCCGGATAAGCTTTCCTAAAACTATCCAGAGTTTACGAGGTACAATCTCTGGGATCCTCACTCCACTACACCTTGACAAGTTTCATAACTTTGTTCCTGAGCTGCTTCTCGTCTTGATCCACAATCCGAACGGGATTTCTAACCACAGTCAAGTTGGGTTCTACTTCTAAATCTTCCTGAACTACTGGTTCTACAACCAGTGATGGGTCATGAACAAATTTCCTTAAATGAGAGACATGAAATTCATTGTGAATTCCAGACATCCGTTCTGGCAATTCAATCCTGTAGGCTACAGATCCAATTCTTTCCAGCACTCGGAATGGTCCAATAAATCTCGGAGCAAGTTTTCCCGTTTTTCTAAATCTTATAGCAACTTTGATTGGGGAAACTTTAATAAAAACTAAATCTCCAGTCTCAAATTCCAATGGTCTTCGTCTCTTATCTTCATATTTCTTCTGACGATCTTGAGTAGCCTTCATCCTTTTCTTGATAAGCTCAACTTTCGCAGAAGCTTCTCGAATTAGATCGGGTCCGAGCACAAGACGATCTTTCGATTCAATCCAACAAGATGGGGATCTACACAGTCTTCCAGACAGAGCTTCATAAGGAGCCATCTTAATACTTGCCTGATAACTGTTATTATAAAAGAATTCCACTAAATGAAGATGGTCTTCCCACGATCCTCCAAAATACGATACACAAGCTCGCAACATATCTTCCAGAATACGATTAAGCCTCTCCGTCTATCCGTCCGTCTAAGGATGATAGGCTGTACTTAATCTCAAACTTGTTCCCATAGATGATTGCAGAGCTTTCCAGAATTTACTGGTGAAAATAGGATCACGGTCACTTACTATACTAACAAGAACACCATGCAATCTAACTATCTCCCTCAAGAAAATCTCTGCCAGAGAAGCTGCAGTACGATTTGCCTTAACCAGAATAAAATGGGCACTCTTCGTTAAATGATCAACAATAACCCATATTCCTTCATTTCCTTTCCTGGTTCTAGGCAAACCGTCGATGAAATCAATCGAAATCATCTCCCACTTCCAATCTGCAATTTCCAAAGGTTACAATAGTCCGGCTGACTTTTGTTGATCTCCCTTAGCTTGTTGCACAATTATTGACGAAAGCAGCTACATCCTTATTCATATTCGGCCACTAGAAAACTCTCTTCATATCTTTATACATCTTTGAAATTCTCGGATGAATATTCATTTTGGAGCGATGACACTCAGCTAAGACTTCTTGCCTCAGTCCATCAATATTAGGCACACACAAATGACCATTAATCCTTAAAACACCTTGATCGTCCACCTTGAAATCCGAATATCGACCGTCCCTAGTTCCAAGAATTATTTCCTCAAAAGATTTATCCTCCATTTGCTTACTAACAATTCTTTCTTGGAGAGATGGAACGACTTCCAAAAGAGATAAGACCGCATTTCTACTAAGAGCATCAGCTACAACATTCGCTTTTCCCAGTGTATATAGAATATCCAAATCATAGGATGCCAGAAATTCGATCCACCGCTGTTGTTTCAAATAAAGGTCTTTTTGAGAGAAAATATATTTCAACTGTTTGTGATCCGTGAATAACTCAAACTTTTCTCCCAAAAGATAATGTCTCCAGATCTTTAAAGCAAAAGCAATGGCTAACAGTTCAAGATCGTGCATAGCGTAGTTCTTCTCATGTGGCTTCAATTGCCGACTAGCATACGCAATTACCCTGCCATTCTGCATCAGAACTGCTCGCAGTCCAACTAGACAAGCATCCGTATGAACTTCAAATTTGCTCTTCCCATCCGGAATAGCAAGCACTGGTGCATTGGTTAGCCTTGTCTTCAATTCTTGAAAAGCTTCTTCACATTGGGGTGTCCGCTTGAATTTAGCTCCTTTCCCAGTTAGTTTGGTCAGATGCGAAAAAATCTTGGAATAATCCTTAATAAATTTTCTGTAGTAGCCAGCCAAACCCAGAAAACCGTGAACTTCAGTCGGTGTCTCCGGCTGCTTCCACTCCATAATAGTTTCAACTTTCGCTGGGTCTACAGAAATACCTTCTCCAGAAACAATGTGCCCTAAAAATTTAACTTCTGATTTCCAGAAATGGCACTTCAAAAACTTCGCCTTCAACACATGCTTCCTCAGAGTCTCCAATATAATTCCCAAATGATGCCTGTGCTCTTCTTCAGATTTGGAGTAGACCAAGATATCATCGATGAATACCAGCACGAACTTATTCAACACATCTCTAAAAACTCGGTTCATGAGGTCAACAAAGTAGGCAGAAGCGTTGGTTAACCCGAAAGGCATAACCAACCACTCATAAAAACAATTTGGTCCCCTAAATGCTGTCAAGGGAATACTGTCCTCAGCTACCCTCAATTGATGGAAACCTGAAGCTAAATCCAGTTGAGAAAAGATAGAAGCTCCATGCAACTGGTCAAAAAGATCATCGATTCGAGGAAGAGGATATTTATTTCGAATGGTCCCTTTGTTCAATTCTCTATAATCAACACAGAACCTTAGCGAACCATCCGATTTGGTCACAAACACCATAGCAGAGCCCAACCAAGAAAAATTGGGCCTAATCAAACCCTTCTCCAAAAGATCCTGTGTCTGCTTAATTAACTCCTCTCTCTTTCCCTAGGAGCCATTCTCCTACTGGGCTGAATCACCGGCACTGCCCCTGGAATCAAATAGATATGAAACTCAATCTCTCGATGTAGAGGCAGACACTTAACTTCCTCAAATACATCAGCAAATTATTGAACGACATCGATATCTTCAATCCTCTCTTCAGAAGTCTCAATTCCATGCAAAAGACTGCTCAAGTGAATTCCAGAATTATCACACGACACTTTGGCAATTCTACCCAATTCAGTTTCCAATGAAACTGTTCTCTCATCACAATCCAAAACTGCTCTATACTAATCCAACCAATCCATTCCCTAAATAAGATCAAATCTCTTAAAATTCAACACATATGGGTCACAAGAAAAACTGTGGGATAGATAAGAAATCTTCAAGTCCTTACAGATCGTATCTAATTTGGTCACCCCTCCTATAGGATTAGATACCAAAATAGGACTGTCTACAGAACTAGGGGTAAGAAAGAACTTTTCTATAGAGTCCAGAGAAATAAAACTCAAGGAAGCACCCGAATCAAAAAAAACTTTAATATATTTTCCATCTAAAAGTAAAGTACCTTCTAATACTCCTTTTCCTTTCGAAGAAGAAGATGGACCGGCTTCCAAGGCAAAGACTTTATTCTGAGGCGCCCTTTGCAAAAGTGGACAATTCTTTATCATGTGACCAGGCTGATGACAATTAAAGCACAACGATCTCTGAACCATAGTTGATCCTGGACCACTATAATGCGGTTGCTGTTGCTGCTGTTGGAATCCTTTTCTAGGACACTTATTTGCCAAATGTCCTTCCTGCTGCAAATGTAGCAGTTGCGAGGTCCATTGTTATTCCCAGGCTTCTTCTTGTTCGGCTTTCTCCATTTAGGATCGAACTTCCGCTTATTCGAATTAGTGAAATTCCCACCTGAAGCTGCAACTGGTGCCACAGACTCTTACTCATCAAATTTTCATATCTCAATGCCATATGAATCAAATCGACAAAGGATCCTTTCAAAAGCACCGTCCTCTTTTCATGGAATTCAGGCCTCAACCCTTGCACAAACTTTTCATTCTTTTTGAGGGGAGTATCGATGAGTCCTGGTCCATAGCACGAGAGTTCGTTGAATTTGGTTTCGTACTCCGAAATAGACATGCTACCCTGCTTCAAATACAGAAAATCCTGATACAATTGGGTTTTGCCTACCGTTGGCATAAACTTCTCTTCAAACAGCTCCTTAAATCTATCCCAAGAAATGTCATCCTCAGAAATGTTTGCAATTGTTGCATCCCACCATGCTGCTGCACCACCCTGCAATTGCCACGATGCCATTTCTCTTTTACGTTCATCGGACAATTTCATGCTCTTAAAAATGCGCTCACAAGAGCGTAGCCAGGCTTGAACTTCAATTATTGATTCTGAACCTTTGAATGGTTGGCCTCCAAGGTTGTTGTAGTCTTTACATAAAGCTGCAAAACTAACTTGAGGCGGTACTGGATTTATAGCCTCACTAGCATGTTGACTCTGTCCATTATCTGTTGAAGTACTGGCCCTAATCTGCCTCTTCTTCCAGAACCTGGACAGGTAACAAATTTAGATAGATATACATAATTATATGAAAATACAAATACGCACTCTCAAGATAAATATTACACAAGAGCCTAGGTACTTGCTCAACCTAGCGCTCTGATACCAGCTGTGACGACCTGCCTTCCTAACTCCAGAAAGACGTATCATCGTAAAGAAAGAAAGGGATAGAAATAGAAAAAAATAGAAAGAAAGAAATAACAACATCAGAATCTCACAACGGAATGGAACAAAATATAATACATCACATAACTATTACATAGTCATATATACATTAGAGTTATACCATATCATACCACAGGATAATCATATACATATCCGTCAATACATACATTTCCAAAATACAACATATACTAACTAACACAGTGGAACAATATAGATAGATACGTACGTCTGGTCTTCTACTCCAACTCCTCTAGAACTCTCTATACTCCAAAACCTATCACTTGGCTACTCATAAAAATTTGAGTACCCAAGAGTTTATGGGAAAAAAATATAAACTCCGGGTCAGACATGGGTCTGGTATGAGTAAACGGGGTAAAGTTGTTTAACTTTGAGAATCAATTGAAATAAAGGTATCACGTAAGACTTCCAACACATAAATATGGGTATGTTTTTACCTTACGCTAACCAAAACATTTTTAAGGAATTCAGTGATATTATAATGGTGTCTAGGGTTTTCACGTAAAATACAGAAATAGCAGAAATGCTTACATCTCACATTCCAACGTAGTTGGGCACAATCAAAACGTACGGCTCTTATTGGAAATTGGATCCTATAAAATGGCAGGGCTACTGGAGTACCGCCCGTCACAGTACGTGGCCTAGATCACCGTACCGAGGATCCATCCTTACTCCCCTGCAACACAAGGCCGAAGGCATTCCTTACTGGACAGTCCCGAACAAGATAACCCTGCAGTTGGCTGCAGACCAACCGCCCGCACAGTCGAATAAAAAGGGACATCTAGACATGGGTATACCTCGTCCTGCTTGGGCATGACCCACCTAACCTTTCTGCACATCCACTGTTTTAGCCATTCTCGGTTGATGAGGCTAGAGGTTGCTATTACCTTCATAGAACATATCTCTTAGAATGCTCATCATCCGCCTAACGATGTGTTGAAAGCATTCAATCCATACAAGTTCTTTCCGGGCTCAAACGAAACCGAATGCATTATCTCGTTACACTCATTTTGAAATCACCCTCAGAGTTAACGACGATAACCCTTGCATTCTGAAAACACCATCTCGATCTTCACTTTAGATTTCATGACCTAACGTTTAATTCGAATCGATGTGGTTTTTGGAATATCAAATCGACACCCGATCACGGTCTCATCGAAATCCAAATGCCATTTTAAAGGACAAGTTGTTTAAATAGTTTAAACAGATTAATTCAACAATTGAATGCACATAACATTTATCACAGATAAATCATACCCAATCATCATAGATATATCAGGCATATCACAGAACATCACATGATATAAATACATATCAGAGTCAATCAAATAGAAGCATCGATTTATCTCAAAATTGTTTGATTAATTTAAACTAAATTATTTGCTTGAGAATAAACCATTTTATTCTTGCTTAGTTAATTACTAATTAATTACCTATTAAATTTATTAATTACATCTTAATTATTCACTTAATTAATTAATTAATTATTAATTATTAATCAATAACCTTAATTATTGATTTATAAAACTCAATTACTCATTTAATTATTACTAATTACTTAATTAACCATTAATTACTAATTAACTTAATCATTTATCCTTAATTATTTATTTAATCAGTTAACTACTATTATTTGTTAATTAATTAATTCTTTTAACGGTTAATCAAATTCTTAATTACAAATTGATTTGCACAAGATTATTATTATAAATCTTTAATTACCAATTTTATTTAATCTTAACTATTTATTTAATCATCAGTATAAATAATTACAAATTTTAGTTCACTTTCAAATTTTAATTAATTAACCCTCTTACGTTTTTGTAAAACTTCTTAATAAATTTGAAGTCAAGTCTCAGATTAAAAATTTGTCAACGCTATTTAATTAATACTTAACTTTTTATAAACAAATAGCTTAAAGAACACTAGGCTAATTCTTTAAAAATTGGACCGAGTTATATACCCAGTTTCTTTAGTGGCAACCCGAGTTCCAACTCATTTTCCTCACGTCACTACTCGTGCATCCTTCTTCTTCTTCTACCGTTCTTTCTCTTCTGTTTCTTTTTTTCTTTTCTTTTTTTAAGTTTAAGTTTTAAACTACTGTAAATAAACTCAAACACGACCCAGAGGGAAACTCGAAGCCAGCCTCCTAAAATCTCAAGCAAAGCACACGACGACCCCATACGTTCGACACAGAGGATACTCCCATGCCACCGTGCACGTGCACGTGCACGGTGGTTTGCCAACGCTCCAGCGACCAACAACGCCATCCACAAACCTCATAACAACCTCTCACCTGAAAACACAGCCCAGATCGTCGCAATAAATACGAAATCGAAATATGCTCGAAAATACGAACAGTAACTCGAATACGATAGGCGAAAACGCCTCGTCTACTTAACCTCGACCACCTACGACGACGTGGCTCCGTCCATACCTCGCCATCAACTCCCTCGACCACCCCCCAAAGTCTCATGGAGCTCGGTGGAACTACGGCGACGCAAACATCAAATGTGCAGACCCCAAACTGTCGAACCAAAAACCCTACTTTCGATTCGACTGAAAGATTTTTGCATTAGAAAAATTTTATATTATTTTTCCCGTAACCATGAATCCATATGCTAGCTCTATAACAAATTTCAGCAACAATTAGCGATTAAATTGACAGGAATCAAAGAAAATGCATCTTCGGTTCCATTACAAACTGCACTCCATATTGTTATCTAAAAATCTTAATTCTTGTTTCAAAAAACTTACCTTTTAATGTTTATTCAAGATATAAATTCAAACTTAAAATTTAAATTTATAAATTTTAACCACTAATTTACTTTATACTGTATATTTGAATTTACAGTTTTTATATTGTGCAGTCAACCTTTAAGCAACTTTCCATGCTTTAATCTTTAGTTTAAACAAAATTATTCAGTTAAATTTCTAAGTAAAAATGTTTATATGAAGGGTATAATTCATTCTCTGTTTTTCTTTGCCTCGGCAATTTGAAATTTGAAGAACATCAATAGCAGAACTTACAGTAATTAACAAAACATTCCAGAACATTATACATCAACATAATAATTCTTCATGGATCATTAAATTTCAAAAAGTAAGTTTACTCACCAAATAATACTGTTGAAACAGAGGGAATTTGTTGATGAAGAAAACCTGCAGCTTGAATCCCTGAAAACTTTCTTTGCCTTTGAATTTGATTGAGTTTGAAAGTATGATGTTTATTTATATTCCTTTTGCTTTTCTCAGGTTTTGCTTCTTTAGTTGTAAACGAATTAAATAATATGAACAAGTAGAATGATGTGGTATTTATAGATAAGAACATTTTTTGTACAGGGTATTAGCTTCTAATATAAGCCTTCCCTGGTTATGATAGTATTTTGTTTTATGATTATGTACTAAAAAAATCTAAGATGATATAGGAATTTTCGGCTGAATTAAATGTTGTGGGGCTGAAAATGAAAGCATTAATTGAATTTGTCTTCAAATATGTTTACAACTCATTATGTTTGCTGACAAATTTTATTTTGTATAAAGATATTTGCTGATCTTTGTATTTGTACAAAGATTTTTGTATAAAATTTTTGTTCTTATTACCTTCTAACTTGAACATCAACTACATATTAGCTTTGTCTGATTTTATATGTTTGCTTCTGTTCTAAACTTAACTATCAAGTCTTTATTGACTTGTTTTATTTTATACTTATATTGATATTACTATTTTCTTATGTCTACAGACTTATGTTTATAACTATATTATTATTTTACTTATGTTCAATATTTATAAGCTTTATGTTATTTTAATTATAAGAGTTGTTGTTTAGAATCACTTCTAAATCTTATTTTTATCTAAAGTTAAATCTTCCAAATATTTGATTTGTAACTTATATTTGCATTAGTATATTTATATTTATATTTATATTTAATATGAATAGAATTGTGCTATCGTAAATATTATTATTATCAATTACATTCATATATCTGATATAAAATGTCATTAATACATAGCCTTTAATTTAATTTAATAAAATAGATCTTATTAAATATTGTAAAAAAAAATCTATTTTAAAATTTGAAATTAAAATTTCCTTTATAATACATATATAACTAATAATGTCCAAAATCTTATTTATTTATAAATGAAAAACTTGTATTTTATTTAAATTAGATTAAAAATTTATTATAATAATATGGTCAAAATTCCGAGATGTTACACTTTGATTATTAATATTTAATCAATCATCCCTGATAATTTCGTTAAGTGACTAACTTTGAATTAATTTCACTAATTAATTATCTTTAATTGATTCTAACCTTAATTTATCAAAGATAAATTCTTATTTGAATTACATACTTAATTACATCATTATTCTTTATTTGAGAATCAGTTAGGAATTAATTTCATAATTTTATCTAATATAATTACTTTTAAACAGCAACTTTGAAGATATACTAAATCAAAAAAATAATATTACAAGATCATTTGACTTGCAATTTATATTGAAATTTGTATTGGGAACTTAACTATACTTGCCCTTAAATAAACTTGTTTAAATATTTGTTTTGAAGCTTGACAACCAATAGTATATTCTTAAAACTTGCAACTAAATTTACTTATACTATAACCTTGGTTATACTTGTTCAATTATTTCCCATATATTTAAAAAAAGCCATATAACTGATCGAAATAACCCACGCCCAAACCCAGGAAACTCGATTAATAACTCGAGCCAAAAAAAATCAAACTTCCCATTGAAAAAGAAAACTCCAGTTCAATAGCAGGGAAATACTCGTCTTCCCCGAAGTTCCAGAACGCCCAGCAACATCAGACATAGGCGAACACTTGTGCACGTGCACGACCATCGACGTTGCTCTGACCCATCATCGATGATACCACCAAGTCGTCGTCAACACTCTCAAATGATTCCGACCATCAGAACAACATAACAGTCTCCAGAGCAAAATCGAGTTGAGACGAAAATCATCAGAACCAATCTCGATCCCTAAATTCGCCAATCCCATCACCTCCGACCATCTGATACATCATCGTCGAGCCTAGTCGTTCGCCTAGCCCCATCTTTCTTTTCCCTAACCACCGATTGTTTCCAGATTAACTACGACGACGCAAAAATCCCGACGTCAACAACAACAAAACGAGCTCCACAAACCCTACATCGCTGTCTATACGCCACCACTGTGAGTTAAAAATTCCTCGATTAATTTTCCCCGACACCCTGATCCACGATCTTGCCTCAGCAACAATCTCGACCTCTCACAAATCCTTGATCATCGGAATTTGATTAAAACATGATTTCCGTTCCGCGTAATTACTCTCGAATTATCATCTTAAAAATCATGATATGCTCATCTAAATTCACCATTTTTAATTACGATTCGGTTTATTTAATCCAAATATAAAATCAAAATGATCGATTTCCTTGTTATAATGAGACTTCCACTGTAAATCTTATTATCCAGTAAATAACTTACTAATTAAGCCTAAAAATAGTTTTAAAAATTAAATTAGTTACCACAACCAAATTTTCCTTTAAAGATCCTAACTTATAGGTGACTGGAAAGAGAGTGATAAAATTTGAACAAATTTTTAGTCTGTTTCTTAGAAGAACAGAGACTATATATACATACTGTCATACATACTCAAACAAATTTCTTTTTATATACATGCGAGTAGGTTTATATTCATACAAACATTATTCCATATCACACTTAATGATTTTTTCATATGCAATCAAAGATTAACAAATTTAAACCTTAGAAGTTAGTTTACTCACCTCTTTTGTTTGAACAGAGCAGATTTTGAAAATCTGAAAACTGAACTTGAATGTTGATCATTGAATTGTTGTTTTCTTATGATCTGTAACTTGATTTAGTTGCTGTTTGAGGTGACTATTTGATTTCTTGCTTGTAGATTTTGAAAGTTTTGAACTTGAATCAGTCGCTGTTTGAAAATTTTAAAGCTGTTGTTTAATTTGGTTTTTAAATTTTTTATTTCTCTTTTCTGGTTTTGTTCTCATAATTTTAACTTGCATTGTATTTGTTTAGTTTGAACATAAGAAAAAGTGCATAGAGGGGAAATGGTGATATATATATAACTTTGGTTTAATTTTAATTATTATTTTTAAAATAAAATACAATGACACTTGTATTACTACCAAGCTAATTTACTTACAAATGTTAATGTATGATCTAATTACCTTTCACTTGTTAAATTTCTTTTTTTTAAATGGTTACACATGTAATTAAATGTTTTTAAATATGATTTTATATTACATTTTTAGTTTGGTTTAAACTTATGTATATATTAATTTTTAAAGAGGGTATATTAAACCCTTATTATTAATCTTATTTTACATGTAGATTCAAATTTTGGATTTGAAATTTCAAAAATACATATTTTATATTTATATTCATAAATTTTCTAGTATTTATACATATATAACTTTTAAAAGAGAAGATTTTAAAATCTTAATTATACACTCATAATAATTGTAAATATTTATTCTTGGAATTTCAAATCCAAACCTTATTTGACATCTACTTATATATATAAATACATACAAAAACAACATATAATTTAATTGTTTTTGAAAAGATAAATTTTGCCAATTTATTTAAATGATTATATTAATATGTTTACTAGGATTATATTTCCAAAATTAATTATATATGTATATACTTAAGATTTTCATCATTATAGAGTTTACACATATCTATTTATATAATTAATAATTTACTCTAAGATTCATTATTTTAGTTCAACTATTATTATAGTTTCAAATCCACTTATATACACATCCAGACATCTTTAATTATCAAATTATATTTTTTTTAATTTGCAAATTATTATTTTAATAAATTAAATCATGCTAATTACCAATTAACAGATGTCTAAAATTTTGGGTTAACACAGAGTTCCTTTCTGTATGTAAACATCCTTTCATCTTACTACTGACAAGCCCTATGCACTGGAATCGTGGACCTTTACTAGCACGTGGAAAATGGTCAGAGCATAAGGCGTGACCCTATACGAACTCCAACTACAATCTTATCTGGTTTCAAATTCATGAGTCAGATGCTTTGAACAATTCAAGGTAGCCAAATGTAATTGATCTTTCTGATATCCTTGATGCAATTCTACTCAATCTGGAGTTTATTCTGACCATACTTATTACTAAGACAACCTAATTTGTAATTCTGCTCCTAAAATCCCAATATGCAGTATCTGGTCATGAAATACGAGCATGACAGTGATAAAATATGTAAATTTAACTAATCGGTTGATAATAAGAACATGTTGCATCATTCAGTAAACTATGATCAATCAATAGTCACATACACAATAAAATTACTTAAAGTTATATTAATAAAGAATTTCACCGATATTGAGTTTCAACGATAAAAAGTTCTATCTATACAGAGTTTCATCGTTAAAGAGTTTCATCCATAAATAGTTTAATAGATAACGGGTTCAATCAGTAAAGAGTTTCATTCATAAAGTGTTTCATCGTTAAAGAGTTTTATCGATAAATAGTTTCATCGTTAAAAATGATTGTCGTCGTCATTGATGATTGGCGTCAACATTGATGATTGACATTAACCATGATGATTGTCGTTGACGTTGATGATTGTCATCATCATTGATGATTGTCGTCGACATTAGTGACATTGATGATTTATCATCATCATTGATGATTGTTATCGACATTGATGACATTAATGATTATCGTCGATATTGATGGCTCTCTCAACATGGATGGCTATCATTGACATTGATGATATTCATGATTGTCTTCAACATTAATGACTGTCATCGGTCATCGACATTAATGACTGTCATTGAAATTGATGGCACTAGTGATTGTCATCGACATTGATGATTGTCATCGCTTGTTATAGAGCACCTTTATGACCTTGCAATGGTTGTACGCCTCAACTATTAGCAAAGAAAGTGAATAGTTCAGAAGGAAAGTAAGCTCTCCAAATGTTGGAGCACGATTTCATAATGAAGAGGATGCATAGAGAACCAAGCAAGGCATAAACACTAGGATGTACTTATGTGGGAGCCAACCCGATCTCTTAAAAAAAAGAATTTGGTAAAGTCATTGAGTTGTGGCATAGCTTCTAATAAGCATATATATCTATTACATGCTGTATAACCTGGAGACGTGAGATGAGCCCGTTGGTTGACTGTTTCTAAGAGGACCTCATCTTTAGAAATCCCATATTTAAGGCGAACTACGTGGACTACCTACGTAGTCAACTTGGATGGTGTCTTATCTTGAGGATTATCCAAGGCCATTAGAACATGTCGTTTGTCCATTGGAGAGGTAGGACCTAAGGTTGTGCAGTCGGAAGGGTCTAGAGTTGAAGTTCTCGATTTATAGAATGCCTCGCTCCAAATGGAGCTGACATGAAGGCTTGACCAGTAGTAGAGCCTGCTTCTAGAGGGGTAGAAGGAAGGGGAGGAGATAGTTTTATCATTTTGAACTAAAAATATCGACGGCAAACGCGATTAGGTACGTTTTACTTTAATGAAGTACTTTAATCAAAACCTGTATTGCCAATGTAAAGAATCCAATGGATGCCAACTTGTGTTGACCACCCGAATTTTGCATATTGACCAATACAGTGTGAAGTGCCAATCTATGCAGTGTGCCATGTGTTCAAAGCATGGTAAATGCGAACATTTTGTAAAGATAGCTCACTCGTGCTAGCAAATAAGATCCATCACGCTATAAGAATATAGGATAGTAGTACCACTGTCCAAAGCGACATGGATTTTTCTTTGTAGTAATGCTGGATCATGATGCTCAATTGAAGTGTTGACATGAAGTTCAGCTAAATCCCAGAGTGCATTTATATGACCGTTCCTAGAAACTATCCAACTAGAATTTAGCCACTAATCCAAGATAGAAGAAACTCAAAGAAAGGAAAATGCTTCTTTTCTATTGTGCGAAAGATTGTCACCTTGGAAATTTTAGGCCAACTTATAGAGCACTAGGGGTGAAGCCTTCGATGGCACAAAGTGGTCTCCAAGCATGAAAGTTGTAACCACCCGCAAATTTATTGCTTTGATAAATTATATTTTTATTTGAAATATCGAAATACAAGATTTTGTAACACAAATTATAATGTTTTAAACCATAAATAATGACAGTAAACTTGTTTTAAAGGTATATTAACAAATATGGATATTCGTGGGTTTTCATCAATAAAACAAGGAAAATCAATTTTCAAAAAAATTGAGATTTTCTAAATATTAAAGCGAATGGAACGGAATTCATACACTTATTTATCCATTTAAGCAGGAATATAAAATAAAATTTATTTATTTTATTTTAAACATAAAATATATTTATTACATCATCAAGGAAATCTTCACTTTTATATATCTTTTGGAATTTTAAATTAAGTTTAAATAATCAAATAAGTGTTTTAAAATGATAATAATTCATTTTAATTATTATATACTGATAATAATTGATTTTTAATAGTTTTATAGATGAATATAATTGTTTTTAAAAAAATATAAAAAAATTCATAACCATTTGTCGATACGACAACATTTTTTGTAAACACTTGTTTAATATTTAAATGTGCTTATTTTAATTTATTACTAATGATAAGAAATTAGTTCTCAATTTTGTTTACATTTATATGTAATTTAATTAATAAGTGAAAATGTGACCAGGAATCGGCTTTTCGATTTTCAATGGTTTAATGAACGGAAGTTGTTCAAAATGGTCGCAACATTGTTTATATGTGTTGTGCATATATATAATATACACATACATGCACTAGCATATACATATACACATATATAAGTACGCACACACACACACATACATAAATACATATGCACTTAATAAAGAAAATATCTAAGATATTTCCATTTTCTTCATCCTTAAGCATCCTAAAAGAAAACTAACCATCATCTCCTTACACACCATCATCACTCAAACACATGGATAAGAGGATAAAGGGGGAGTGTTGTGCGTGTGGAGGGCAGTAGGCAAGGGGTAGTGTGGTAATTTCACAATTAGATATTTGTACACTTTTTTTTCTACAAATACACGCTCCCCCCTCTCATAATTTTCACACTCTCTTCATTTCTTAATCTTCTTCATCTTCTTTCTCCTCTACATTAATGGCTCAGCCTCTTAGGAAAATTCAAAAATAGCTCCGAAGTGCTGTCAAAATAAGTCGTAAAATATAAAGAGATATACCGCATCGAGTTTGTGATCGAGTTAGTGATCTTCTCCTCCTTCTCTAACCAAGGCTGTATTCATCTAAGCATCCCACCACCCTTGCAAGCCCAAGGCCGAACCCCTAGGAGTCTTAGTACAAGATTCGTAAGCTCTAGTTTTGGAATAGCGGAGCTATAACCAAACTTAGTAAATCTAGAAAACAACGAAGGTGAGAATTACTTTGCTATTATAAATTATATGATGATATATTATATTTTCTATGATTTTTTATATATTTGATCATCATGTTTTGGATGTGATAATATGTTTGTTAGGTCGTGGAAATAATTCACGTTAAATACACGTCGAATTTATACAAAGGAAATCGGTTTTCTATATGAATTATAAAAGTGTTAGGAAATAGTTAATCCTCTTTAAACATAAATAAAATGGTTTAAAATGATTTATAAATGTTTTATAAACATTAACAATCATTTCGGTAAAGTTTGAAAACTTTTGAAAATAGAGTCAAAATAAGCACGTCGCGTAACGACAGTTCGCGATTTTGCACCATAAAAGTTAAATCAGTGTGTAGAATGAAATATAGCTCGAAACTTTTTAAAATAAGAATTTTTTAAACTCTTATAACTATAGTTTTCAAATGAACAAGAAAAATCAAGATTTTATTGAATAGAATTTGATTTATATCCAAATAAAGTTTTTAAAAACATTGCGGTTTGGCAGTTTGGGAACCAACGTGGTAAATGCTTTAAATTGATATTTTTAAATCTTTAAAAATGTGAAATAAATTTTATAAATATGTTAAAATGTTTTAAAAGGGATTTGAGTTATAAAATGGGCATATATAAAACGGAATTAGTGTTTTGAACAAAGAAGCTTTAAAAACATTATTCGCAGCAGCTTCTGTAGCGGTTTTGGTAACTTTTGCAAATTGTGGTTTTAACTTAATTATTCTTTCCCTGTCTTTTTATTAATCTTCAAAAATGAATAATTAAGTATTTTTAAGATGATTTGGAAGTTTTATAATTATTTTAAAGAGGTTTTAAATAAATGGTTAGAGGAAAATTATTTTAAACAATATTTGGAATTGTGTTAAGTAAATGAAAATAATCTTTAAAAGATCATATAAAAGAGTTTAGAGTTGACCAAATAACTTGACCACCTAATGAGTGACAAAAGATAGTCTCTAGACCTAAGCTTGGACTACCAATGTCCAGGTTCCGCTCTAGCTATCCGGACTAGCCCAACGGAGGGGATAATAAATTTGATTTACTCGGACCGCATCTTCCTAAGATAAAAAGAGATTTGGAGCTTTCTAAAAGTTAAATAAGAATTTAAATATGTTTTTGGTTGTTAAAGAAAACATTCTAGTTAAACTTCGTATTGAATTTCGAGAAGGGAACTCGTACTATTCTTGTGAATTTAAAAGGCGATTTCACCGTTATTCGACGAATAATATAGGCTGAATATGGAAATTTATATTGGGTATAATCAATCTAAGCTTTATGGATCCCTTTAATTCAATACTAACTGGTTTGGTTATATTATAAATAATGTCTTAAATAACATTGTTTTTGACCCATTAAAGATATATTTTGGAAATGTGAAATCTTCATTAAGATTTGAATTATACTTTTCCTAAGTAATTAAAGATGAAATGTCTTGGTATTTCCAAAAATAAAAATGGGTTTTAATTATGAACAGTTTGACTGAAGTCCCTATTAAGTTTCAAAATATACTAAACATCCTTGCCAAAATAAGTAGATAAATTAGGTCCCTACAATTAAGTTACTGAATAATTGCATACATTTATGCAATTATTCAGTGAATAATTGCAGATATTTTTGCAATTATATCTAAAAATTACAGACATTTTCATAATTATTTACTGAAAAATTACGGACATTTCCACAATTATTCACCAAAAAATCATAAAAATTCGCACAATTATTCACTGAATAATTGTAGACATTTATGCAATTTTTAGATATAATTGCATAAATGTTTGCAATTATTAAGTAACTTAATTCTTGGGACTAATTTACAATCTTTTTTTGGCGAGGAGTTTTCATGTATGAAGTTTTATTTTAAGGACCTGAGCCTAATATTCACTTTTAATTAACTAAAGGATTTGGTAAAAGAGGTTTAATTGTCCCATATATACTGAAACAGAATATATGTATACTAAAACAGAATATGATTTAAAGATGTATATCTCTAAAGAGATATTTTACTTTGATAAAAGATATTGATTAATTGAATAATAATCACTTATATACTTGACATCTTTTATCGATAATTGGTTCGGAGAAATCAGGGTCGGATTTGGTTGATTCGTATCTGAAAACCACTTCGAACCAATATACGTTCGAAAGTGAAAATAAGTTGAAAACAATGATTTTAAAGACGGAGATCTTCATAATGTAAGGGTGCTTGTCACTAACCTCCGAGGTGATTCCCTTATCATATATATGGTGGCAGTGGTTTTTTCAATTTGAAATTTTCAATGCAAGGACTACTCATTATTAATCCTAGGGGTGATTCCAAAAATGATGTAGTGGAGAAGTGCCTTCGGTTTTTCCTGCTCCTGGACAACTTGTATTTACGAATGTATAATGTTGCATTTCTATGACCACATACATTGATCTCTACAAACGTACATCTGATGGTGGTGTAGGAGATAACCACTCATATACTTAACACCCTTCTCTAAGATGTACGAGCTTAGAGGTTGTACTTTTGTGGAAATCATTTAATGTGTCACCAGAAATGGAATGTGGCATTCAAAGTAGGATTTGTCATGTGAAAGGCAACGTTATCTCAAGCCTCACACATCAACAATGGAAAAAACAGGGTAGATGCGGCAGGGCTACGTAGGTCGCTCCCATTAGGATATGGTCTTCACCTTTCTAGATTAACCTTTATATATCTGGTTTGTTGTGTATGCTGTAGCCATGGATAGGTCAGAAACGACCGTGATGATGTCATATTCGGTACTATCTACGGTAGAGGTAGGCCGATTCAATGATGGTAGAGGTTAGAGCCCTCAGGTGCATCCCTCTAGAGATGTACTATCAGAAAGTAGTCCCTTACCTTGTCATTGTATGCAATCCATTCTCCAATACGAGCCTTTTACGGTTTTAGTTGTAAACATATTATACTGAAATTTAATAAATGTAACAATTTCGGCTAAGATTTTATTTATTTATTTGAAAGAGTTTTCAAAAAATGCCATTAAAAATAATATCTTTGATTTTGCATAGAAAATAGTTTGGTTATTATAAGGTAAAAACACTCTATATTTATGTGTGGCGTGGTCTTATGAGGTAACATTTGTTTTCAAAAATTCCATGTTTTGAGTTTTCTCACACTAGTCACATGACTAACCCAGAGTTTATTTTCTTTTCTCTTAAACTTCGTGTGCCCCATTTTTTTGGACAACCAAGTAGTTCAGGTCTAACTTAAAACATTTTGAAAGAGCTTGGAGCAGGAGTTGGAGTTTCCACCGTAGATGGTTATCCATTTCAATTTTCATTACATTGTTTTCCGTTTGTATTCAACATTAGCAGGGACAAATATTTATAACTATCCCGAGCAAGGTTCGGATAAACTCTAATGTATGTGTTTAAAATTTCCGATGTAAAGATTATACATTGAAATAATGTATGTTATTCCATTCGTATAATATTCTGTTCTGTTTTTATTTTTCTTTTTACACTTAACAGTCGGTTTTTTTGGCACTTGAATGTTCCACACGCAATACAGTAGACATAATTATTCGGTCATGACATGAGAAAAGAGGCAAGTATCATCGATTTTGGGATCAACGACGGTAGTAAGGTTATGGCAGTAACCATGGCGGCACCAACCCCCAAAGCTGGAAACCCAACAAAATGTCGAGATTTGAATATATCGAGGGTTTCTTGAATAATTCGACACTGAATTGAAGTCGGTGGCATCAAAATCAATTGCGGTGATGTTGTAGGTAATGGCGACAGTCGGGTTGGCGACATTGATGGTGGAGGTGAAGGAAGTCGAAGTTGAAGCTGGCGGTTGCAATGGAAATTGAGTGCTGACAAATGAATTGAAGTATGGTATGAAAAATTGCTAAGTGATGGAACATATAACATATTCAGGAATCATGTCGTTACTTGCATGATTGTGATCGGTACCGACATGTTTTGGTCACCAATAAAAGAAAGGAAAATGAAAGAAAAAAGAAAAACAACAAAAAGGAACTCTACCTTCCCGAGACACTACGTAACTTTCAAAAAGTCGAGAACTCCAACTTTTCTATGAAAGAAGAATGGTTCGTCGACTACTTAAAGTGATGAACGGACGTTCTTGAAATAGATGCAATGCTTCAAAGATGACGATTGGCCGACTAGTGAATCTTGTGCACCTCGAACAATATCGCTTGTCTTTCTCCAAAACATGTTTTATTTTCATGAGATTGTACTTTGGGGGGAAAGTGTTATCCAGCATTAGAACCAAGTGACTTCTTAGTGAATTTAGATTTCGAGACAAACATGAAATGGATCAAGAACTTAAAGGGTTACTTGACATAATGGAATGATGGAGTATAAGGAGTTGGAGCCAATTTGAGTAATTCAATTATGGTCGGTATCGACATGATTCTTGGAAGGACCCACTGCTAAACAAGTATGTGAATTGGTCCAATACTTTGTAAAAGAAAAGAGAAGTCTCACATGAGACAAATCATGTCGGTAGACATGATTTTGTGGAGCAATTTTTGCAAAGAAGCTTGAAAACTTGAAGACGTAGACAAGTATGAAGAAGCAAGTGTTCTGGCGACGAGCATTTGTGCTCAATACCAACCATATTGTGGACGATATCGAAATGAATTTGTTTGCAGATATCACTCGATCTTCCTTCTTATTCGCATGGATCTGAGTGTTTACCTGGTCCTTCGTGATCTAGCGACTATTGTGGATGGTTTCGACTATAAACACGAGGGGTACTGCAAAGCAAAAAATACTTTTTTAGCTCTTATTCATCACTCTCTTCACCATACTTCAGCATTTTCCACGAATTGCTGTCAAACCTGAGATTGCATTGGTTTACAGATTTAAAACTTCGTAATTTGTTTGTATTCGTGTCAAACCTCAAGCAATAAAATTGAAATGGATGTAGGCAGTGATTTGAAACCAAACAACTATATATAAAATTATTGTGTGTTTGATGTTCTATTTTGTTTTTGACATGCTCTCTTGTTTTTTGATATATTTGGAGCGTTGTGTTACTTTTTGACCAACACTTAGTATGACTAAAAGACAAAATATACGTCATTCATCTTCAGTAAAGAAACTAGAGAAATTAATACAGCAAAATATAAAATCATATGATTAACAAAAGATATACATATAAATATCTAGGTTTAATGTTATAGGACGTTTAATGTTATAGGACGATGAAGAGGTAAAAAGAGGTACAACAAACCAAATTTGCAGAGGATGGACAAAATGAAGACAGGTTAATGTCATTCTATGTGATAAAATGGAGACAACTTAAGATCATACGACGGATAGGTCTGCAAGAGTAGAATGTCGACCCTTTCAAAAAAGTAAAAGAATAGAGAAAAATATAAGAACGTTAAGATGAATGATTGGGATTACAAGAAAATATAATATTAGAAAAAAGAGATTATAAGTGGAACCTATAATTAAGATGATATAGACATAAAGAAGACGAGAAAATGCACCAGTAAGAAAATAAGATAATGCTTATATTGAAAGAAAAAGACAGAAAAGATCTAAATTGAAATGGAAGAAGAATATGCGATCTAAACATGTTATATTTAACTAACAATATAATTCAAGAAGATAAAAAGGTATGAAAACTAAGAACTCATATGGCCAATCCGAATTATTTGAGCACAATGCAAAGATGATGACAACAACCACGTGGAATACATTGCCATGATGAACTCAGAGAGAAAAAAAGTGTAGGATGATAAGAACAAACATTTTACAAGTACATTATAAACAAAGAAAAGGAGAAGTGGAAAACAAGCCCACCGAAACAGTAAAGCGCACCATCAGCTGTCAACTATGAATTAACAAATGAAAATGGAGCATGAAAAATGCAAATAAAGAACGAAAAATTCAGGAATCCTACGACACACGACTAATACTGCATGCATTCAATATTAATTATCTAATTTACAAGCAAAGACCATTGACATGCAGAATTAGCAAGGTGGTATCAGTAAAGTTTGATTCTAGTCACAATTTCACTTCGACAAACCGGGCAGATTTGAAGATTTGGTCCGCATTCATTGCACGTCTGCATTCACAACAAAATATTCCACTTAATATTTATGGTTGAAAATCTTAATAAAAGCCTTATTATCATCGACAGAATTTTTTAAAATCTTTACCTGGTGTCCACAGCCAAAAGCCATATTCTTCGGATTTGCAAAGCAAATTGGACAAACCTGTTACACATCCCACACTGATCAAGAATAATAGGCAAAAGTTTAGATAGCACCATACATTTGTCCACTAATTAAATATCTTGAGAGAGATTGATTCAAGAAAATAAGCACAAGGAAGAAGTTCCAAAAAAATTTAGTCTCAGGGACGGCATGTTTGTTTTTTAGTCTGAATGACACTTTACAGTGTAAACAGAAGATGATAGTTGCAACTATCATTCTATGATTTACACTATAAATTGTCCTTCAGACCAAAAAACAAACTTGATGTCCCTGAGACTAATTTTTTTTGCAACACACACACTCACACACACATTGTACTGATGCAAATTTGGTTCATGTCCTTGTCCTTTTTAAACATTTTTTTTTATCAAATCATTTCTAGATTTTATTTTCCAGCAACCTGTTTATCGATTATTATTTTTACTACAATTATTTGCAGGGTAAATATTTATTCTAAAATTATTTAGGTAATATTTACATTACTATATTCTTTGTGCAAATATCATTAATGTTTGCACCACATATATTTGAAATTTATCCACAACATTTATGTGGGATTGTTGGACATTGAATATTATAACTGCAAATAATTTACACTACGAATAACTGCAGTGCATTGACATTAAATTTTTCGATGTTTGAGCAGTATTTTCCAGTGCATTAGATCAATATTCAATATTTAAAAAATGCTGAAAAAAACAACATTAGATCTTTAGAAAAAAATCGAAATATTGGTCAAACGCCATTCTGAACAATAATTTCACAAATTTAAAACGAGAAACGTGTCTTAAATTGTTTTTATGAGACAAACGTGGGACTAAATTGTATTTTAAACAAAACTGGAGTGGAAAAATACCTGATCATCCATAGGAGAACTAAAAGGCGGTGGAACTGTACTACGCTGAGTGGTATATTCACGAATACTTGGCATGCTTTGTGAAGCATTATATTCAGGATAAGATGGCATGCTTTGTGAAGCATTATATTCAGGATAAGATGGCATGTTCTTCATAGGATAACCGGTCGATGCAAAGGAATTAGATCCTAAAGAAGGTGCACCGTAACTTTCAAAAGGCGGTGGAAGAGCTACTCGTTTTGGGGATTTTGATGTTACACGACTGTTCATACAAAAGACATATAAGTTGTGAACATGTGGTATGGATATTCAGTACGAAATTAGTAGATCAGACCACTTGATATCTAAAACCAAAGTTGGGGTTCATCCGAAAATCTCTTCGTATATTAAGTTTGCTGAAATGCATCAATTGACCTAAAACGCTAGATTTCTGATTTGAAGGCTCATATCAATATCAACGGATGAACCTCCACCTGGTTTTTTGTTATCAAAATTGAAAAATGAGATAGCGGCGATTTAATACCCTAAGATTCCAAGCTCGATTGTCGCTTTGTATTGTGTAGGTATTTCCATTAGAGCTGCAAGAGCAAACTCTGTTTCCTTTCTTGCCTGTGGATTATTCTTCATCATGATGGAGGTAAAATTAACGAACTGCACGTTGAAAACGACCAAATTAAAATTTATGGGTGGAAGAGAAAAAGATTTATTCTGGTGTTTTAACTTTAATCAGGTCAAAAATATAAAAATAACAATAATAATTCTGAAAATATACAATTAAAAAATTAACAAGACCGATATTTATTACCAATACAAATTCTATGCAACACCTTTTTTTGCCAGTTACTCTGAAAATAAATGTTAAATTTTACCTGGAAATTGTCAAAGGCTCGGGAAGGGATGTTATCATCAAATTCTTGCATTGTGTCCCAAGGACCATCCCCAACTCCAACTAAAATAATAGATAATGGAAATTCACTGCAGAAGTACAACACAGATGTTTTATGTGATGTATTTTATTTTATAAAAAGGCCAAAAGAAATAGCTGTCAAAAGCTATTATCATATTACCTAGCTTTTACTATAGCATCAACCGTCTTCTGCTCTTGTGAGCTTAGCTTGCCATTCTCAGTTTCTACACTCCTTGTGACCTGCATTGCCCAATATTTTAGCAAGCATTTATTTTAATTTTATGTTACTGAGGTTAATTACAAATTATGCTAAAAGAAAAGAGAAGCTTACTTGTCCATCAGCGATTATTACTAAAACATGATATTGCCCTCCGCTTTGTTCAACAATTGTCATTGCCTTCTCAATTATTGGAGCAAAGGATGTTGGCCCTAAAGGGTAAAATATAACATAAGTCGAAGAAAAGCGAATAATTACTGTAGTAATCTGATATATAGAAAGCCTACCAGCCAAGCGTAGTTGTGGAACGATTTCTCTATATCGATCTAGAGCCTGTGCAAATCCATTACATGGTTTCTCATCCGGGTAAAAACTAAAAACATCCTGGTCATGTGTGCTTGCTGCATAATTTCAATTTTGATGTAAGCATGAAGTAATATAAGGTGTTCCAATGCTTGCTGCAAAATATCCTTCTAAAGTTAGAAGTACAAAGAAAGTTCAAATTATTATCTGTTCCATTTGTGGCTTTTATGTATTCATTCTACCATGACTTGTGGATTCAAATTTAAAAAGTGTGTAGGCAATGTGAACAAGAAATGACGACGCTACATAACGAAATTTGAGAGTTTCTTGCAATTAGCTAAAACAGATTGCAACATTACCATCTCCAAAGCCAAAGCAAGGGATCAAATTGTCTTCATCAAATGCTGAAAGTGTTCTTCCGATGATGGAGATTGCTTGTTCATAAGGATTTTGCACATCACTAATTGTATGTAGGCTGCGGTTTCTAAATGAATTTTTACCTGTTTCATTACAAGGTTAGAAAAGTTGTGACAAAATGAGGCAATAAGGGAAATTTCAGTATTTACTCAAACCAGTCCACTCGTTGCTTTTGGTAAAGTCAATGCCAACAATAAGATTTGAAGATTCGAGACCAGCTTGTGCAAGAGCTTCAGTGACCTAAAGAGAAAGTAGCAGCCATTACTGATGTGGTTACATATATGGAGCAAAAACCGATATCAATGCTATCTCTCAGACATACGAATTAATAGAGAAAACATATATTGTAATTTTAGGAGTAACCAACTTTGAGCAAAATTGGAAGTTGTCATATATGTAAATAGGACTAATTAGAAGTACAGGTCATTGAGCCAGCACGGCATCGATAAGGTGTGTGATGCTAGTGGGGGTTAAAAAAAACACGTAGGGAATTCCCTACGCCTTCCCTACGATGCATTGTTTAGATGACGCCAAGTTTTGATATAGAGGGAAATTCAGAGAATATGGCATAGGAAAGGCGTAAGTAATTCCTACGCCTTTTCTATGACGAAAAATTCCCAGTATCACTGAGATCCCTACATAGCAAAAGCATCTTAAAATAAGTGTGGAATGCGTATGAAATTTACTACCCTTTCCCTATATCTTTCCAACTTTAAGCCTCACCAATTACATTATCATAATTATATGTTTATTCTTGTATTTATTCACTTTTACTAATTTAATACATTATTATTAAATCACATTTTTTCTTTCAATAGCCTATGATTTATTAGTTTTTATAAATAATAATTGCTACATTTATGTAGTTTTTGAAGTTTCTTAAAGTGGTAGAATTAACGTTTTTCAATTATAAAATACTCAAGATAGATGACCAAATTGAGTATTAATGACATGATATCATATAAAATTTTGATTTTAGTTAATTTTAATGCAGTTGAAGTAACTAGATAAAGTAATTATTTTGATTTAAATCTTAATCTCAATTATAAATATTAATTAATGATTAATAATTGATGTTAATATTAGTTGATTAAAAGTTGAATTAGCTAATGCTAGTTGTTGAATAGTTGAATAATTGACTTAACACTCAGTAATTGATTAACAATTGTTTAATATTAATATCGACAATTTTAATTTTAATGTAGATAATTGTATTCCTCCTGATAATTTAGATAATGCAATTTATTCAACTTAATTTAGCAAAATTTAATTTCTTAAGTTAAAGTGAAGAAAGTTAATAACCACTCCAGTTTTGAGCCCGGAAACACACTCATCGCAATGCGAGGAAAAGACTGTATACATTATCGACATTCTCAGAACTCACTATTGTGCGAGAGCCTCGTGTACGGAGTTCTACATTTTTTAGTT
Source organism: Allium cepa (assembly GCA_030765085.1). NCBI lineage: Eukaryota > Viridiplantae > Streptophyta > Magnoliopsida > Asparagales > Amaryllidaceae > Allium > Allium cepa. The sequence goes on along the minus strand of CM060931.1, from coordinate 745,190,323 downwards.
AATTTAGATTAGTAATATATTATCTCTTGTCGATGCATGACATACTTGTGTACCCCTTATTATTTTGAAATTATTTGTGAAATCTCATGTCATTGCATAGCTAATTTAAGCTAATATTAATGTAGATAATTTTCATTTAGTATAGGTAATTTTAATATAGACAATTTTAGTGTAAATATATTTATACTTATAGATAATTTATATGATTTAGACAACATAGATATTTTTGATTTTAGTTTGTTTAAGTTAATGTGAAGTCACGTAGGCAACAATGGTAACAACATGGTAAAAACAAAAGTGGGTCTTTGTATGATTTATGAATGATATGGATTTGATGTTGGATATCTATATATTTTCGTACCATTGGGACATGTTGAGCTTGTTATGCATTATTCGGAAATGTGGTTGTGGCTTGCACATGTATATATGTTATTGATGTTGCCTACAATTGTTTATCATTGTTTAACAATTGTATAATTGTCTGTAATGATTGATATTTGTCTATAATGAACGCGACAACGGAAGGTCCGTTCCAACTTTAGCATACCATCTTCACATTGAGTGTCAATGCAACATTAGGAATCTTATTCATGATGTCTCATCGAAGCACGGACGATGATGATACGCTTAAATTTTGTTGTAGTACCATCATAAACTTATTACAAAAATAGGTTTATCGTTTTGGTTTTATGCATGCGTATTTTAAAGATGCGCATGTACAAAATTAAAACTATCAGTATCTTTGTTAATAGTTGGAATTGAAACACGACTTTTTGGTCAGACCGTGAACTTCCGAAATTGCTCTTTATATACACAATTGCAATTTTTTTTTAAAAAACCTTGCTAATTCCAAAAAAATAGCATCTGATCTTTATTAATATTTTTAATATCTTTCGTGTCACGTTTTTTTATGTTAGCTTGAACTATCAAATATGCCTCTCTACAGACATTACAGAATCTTAATAACACTATAGAATCTAAAAAATACATTTTCTTTACAAATTAAAATGCTTCTCCATAGATATTATGAAAATTTAATATAACTTAAAAATAGGATATAACAAATAATTTTTTTAACTAACATAAAAATGAGATGTTGTAACTTAGAAATAAAAATTTAAACTAAATATATGATTTCAGTGCAAAAATATAGCTAACTATTAGTGGAAAACATTTTCTCTTGAATGTGTTAATCATATGTAATTTATAGAATAACAATACGCTTGTATAAATAGTTCCTCTCAACACATTCTTATCTCCATCATGAATTACTAGAACCATAATCTAATTTTTACCAGCTCTATCCTTTGACTACAAAACTAAAAAATTCTGGCAAAGACACTAAGCAATCAACTCTACCATTACTAAGATTTTGATGGAACTAATTCAGTCCATCAATAAATAGCAACAAGGCTAGTATAGGCCGTAGGACCGGTTTATATTGATGCACCCACAAATTCACGTCATAATGGACTGAATGGACATAAATCACATCCCAAAACACATTCATTGATTCCATATAAACCAAATTAAGGAAAAACAAGATAAACTCCCACTATGCACTATGTCATATACCAGGTCCATACATTACTGATGTAACATTCATATCAACTATTCCTCACTCACTCATATCTACGAATTTTGGGCTTCCAACAAAATCTGCAGTTGTGACCATAGTTAGACATGTCTTATAACTATACACTACACAAACAATACGTTGGATTAACTTTTCGTGCGATCTTAATAATCTACAATACCAACTAACAGTACTGATGCAATAGTAAGACTTTAAAATCCATTTCATGTTCCTGAATTACGTATCATAGCTTGTAATGCATATACAGCCAATACATTGCATATAATGATGCCACACATAAAAACTAAATAGGATTGGTTTTATCAATATAGACCATTTTTCAAAAAGTATAAACAATTTTTCGCCAATTTCAAAACATATTACATATATAAACTTGTTTTACCCATGTTAGCGCTACAACATTCTCTCATGACACTTCTTGGGAACGGAACAAGAATTTTTTTTTATGTTTGGAATTTTTTTTTCTCCATTAATTTTCACCTGATGAAACTTAAAGAACGTTTTTTCCTTCTCCTTTTTTTTAATTATTATTATATATATTTTTTGAAATTCTTTATGATGCATTTTGGAGAAGGGTTTGCTTAATCAAGTTCAACATAGCAAAAACCTTGTTTTAAAACTGGTTTAAACTTATTAATAGTTTTGAAAAGGGGGCAAAATAGAATAAAGAGAATCCAACCCAAAACAAACGGATAAGCAATCAAGTACAGAATATACCTGCTCCAATGACCTAAAATTATCCGCGATCTGCGAATATCGCCTATCCATTCTCCGTTTAGGCCGCACGACATTGCTCGCAGAAGCTGGATTCTGACCACTTTGCTGCGGTGCATATCCTTGTGGCGTAGGATGAGGTTGAGCATAATTCTGACCACTTTGTCGAGGTGCATATTCTTGCGGCGCTGGATAAGGTTGTGCATAACCCTGACTATGGTTAGATCCACTGCTTTGTGGATAGCTCTGACGATTAGTGTTAGCATCAACTTGAGCTGTTTGATTCCATCCCCATGCTTGCTCTTGAGATGAATCCCTTCGGTTAAAACTACCCTTTCCAGATTCTGTAGAATTCTTTCCTCCCATTATGCTGCACTTTCGCACAAAAAAAAAAAAAAAAAAAAACTAAATAAAAATCATGCCTTTTTGGCAAATACTATTTAAATCACAACTTCATTGCTTTTATCGAACATACGGATCAGAAGAAAGGTATGGCCTGTGAAAAGTTAAGCACAATTAATAAAAGATTACCACTTTATTGGTTTTGTATAATTCAGATGAATTGCAACTTGGGAAACCTTGAAGGTGGTGCGAAGGTGACGATATTGAAATTGCCGGCGTAATATCGAATTCTTGTGTTGATTAGAAAGGTGGAAACTGAAATTTGATGCGTAACGAAAAGGAAATAGAAAATAAGGGGAATTATAAGAAGCATTTAAGAAGGTTAAGCAACATTACTTATCAAGGAAGCGAAAATGAAGTTGCCGGGGTATTTCCACGCTGGCATTACTGAGCGGAAACGAGAACGGGGGCCGCTGAATTAGTGGGTCCTGCCTTCGGTTTCTGCTGGAGATTTCCATAGGAAAATCTGTCAAGCAATCAACATACAGAATTTGTCATACCCGATTCAGTCGGATTTTACCGGAGGGTTCGTAAATACACCACAAATCACATTAGACTAGTATAACTGCACAACGGTGGAGAAACCGACCGTTCGATTGTATAACTTTGATATGAAATATACATTTAAAAAATTTGTTAATATTACTTAAACATTAAGTGATAATATGTTGGAAAAAAATAAATTGAGATTTGAATCTGAAAATATGAATTTCAAATTTAAATATTAATCAAAACATTCAAAATAGTCGATTTGAAATTGAAAATTTTAAAATTTTAAAATCATAATAGATTTAAATTTAAAATCTTTGATGCGCAAAATAAAAGGAGAAAGTTTAGAGAAACCGCGATGAGACAAGATCCACGTTTTTAGAGAAACCGCGGCGAGACAAGATCCACATTTTTTGGCTTCAGGAAAATTGATTTTGGCTAGTAGAAGTAGGCAAACCTACCTACGGTCGGTTTGATAATACATGGTTTAAAAAATGAAAAAGTCGATTGGTGCACAAAATATAGACACAATCCGTAACACAAAGTATGAACACCATTGGATTGTCCCATGAATTCAACCTTTCATATAAGAACAAAAAGATCCAACGGTTTATATCTCTTGTATCACGTACTTGTGTTTAATTTTGTGTCCAAATAGCCGCTCCAATAAAAAATACCATCGAAATTCAAATCTCTACTTATTAATACCAAAATACACTATAATTATTAAAATAATCATTTTAATATTTTAGTCGGAAGCTATGAAAAGTAAGTAATTTTGAATTTGATTTCCATCTTTAATTTCAATTGCTAGATTAGTTCGAGCTAATCTTTGATCTAATAGTGGTAGATTACGATATCGACTTTATATTTGTTTTTTAAGGTTTTTGTGACTTCCTTCCTTACTTCAACATGAGTGGGTTTGATTTTCAAAATTTTATGTTTTACTTGGACAATTAGTTACTGAATCACAATCACTATGTAATACCATTGGATGTTGAAAACTGATTATGTATATAATATTGAATTACAACGCTTTGGTTGTACACAATCGAGTTTTTTATTTAATATGCGGTTGTACAAATCTATTGCCATCATTTAGGACTCGTTTTATAAAACCGTCAATGAGATGTAGCATTCGGTTGTGAACAACCAGTAGTGGTGGTGGTTTTAATAACAAGTAGTGGTGGTATTTTAAGTGCAAAATAAAATATAAAAGGTGGGTTTTTCAATCAGGTATTATTTAGTACTTTTTTGGTGTAGTAACTCTCCAAATTTATTTAATGTAGTACTAAGGGCATCGGGCTGTGTGCTAGGGCTATCACGTCCAACCGCGGTTGGCGGTTAACCGTCGTGGTCGGTGGTTATCTACTGATCGCAGTTAATTTTTTTTCTTCTTCCATTCAACCGTTAATGGCCGAACATAGTAGCCCCTAGCAGAAAACCTAGTACACTGAGTACTACACTTTAACTTTTTTTAAACGTGGTGCTAACAAGATCTGAGTTGAGGTTCGAATCAGGCCAATTGAATCGATACAGATACGGTTGGATAATAACAACATTAAAAATATGTATATCTTTTTGATTGGGTCACTTTGAATTGGATTTAATGGATCTTTATGATATGTTTTATTATTGTGTTGCGTGGGCATGAACTTTCCAAAATGTCTACATATGTACATTTACAGGTCACAACTTTAAATTGCACTCTTGACAAAATTACCATTTTATTTTTTTACATGATTATGAGTTTGAATTCAATTTTATTACGAAAGTAATTCTTGCTTTGTAAAGTCTTGAGTTCGAATATCACTCCGACAAAGCAACATTTATACATATATTTTGAATTTATTTATTTACAATCTTAATACCATAAGATTTTTTTTAAATTATATGCACTTCATGCTTCCGTTCTGAAAACATATATTTAATGTCTTCAAAACCATTTCTCTTACCAAACATCTTTTAAGATTTTTAGAGTTTTAATATGATGTTTATTTTATTTTCTTAAATATTGGAAGTTGAAATTATTTTTGCGTATATTGTTGAAAATATGATTCAAATCTATCAGCATATAGAAGGAAAAAAAAACAAATCAATTAATTCAATTAATTGATTGGTCAAGTACATAATAAGAGGAAAATAGATATGCACATCTTTTCATAGAAGGAGATAGATATCCACATCAAATCAAAGACAAATCAAATCTTGGAAAAATTGAAAATGTTTCAAAATTTGTACGAAATTGATTGTCTACCTTCCTAATTAATTTCTTTTTTTTCCCAAGATTTAGCTTATTCTGCTCCTATAAGGCCTCAAGTTATTAGAAAAGCAACTTGTATAAGTTATATCCTTCAAGTCTGTTTATTTTTTTTGTCTTATATGTCATTCTTAAACTTCTGATTCTCATTAAGATGGGTATATTTGTAAAATGATGATGAATTGATAGCAAAGTCTGATAACTTTATTGAAAACATACACAATTTGAACAGTTGGATGAATAGATTCTATCTTAATGTAATAAGTATTCTCCATAAGTGGAGCTTCAAGATATATGAAAATGTCAACTATATCATTATACAATCAAATGATAAATGCTGCTGTATTATTTAATGGAGGGCAGTTTTGTTATTTTCTCCATGTTTTGACGGCACTTCCTATGACTACTCAATGAAATGAGTAAGTAATTTTCATCTTAATGAAACAAGAAATTCCTCCTCATTTGAAGCTTAAATTATCAGCTATTTGCAATGATCCACCTTTTTGACCCTCAATTGTCGAAACTAGTACATCCACGACATTCAAGTGCCGAACATCCGAGTGCCAGAAAGATAGATTATTATGGGAAAGATTGAGCATAATCTCACATCGTGACGAGTAATATATAATATCCAAACAACCTTTAAAAAGAAAACTTTAAAATACATACAACCAATCATAGCCTAACCTATTATCAACTTGGACAGTTATAACACCATGTCCTTATAAATACCGATTTGTATAAAACTAGAAACACAACAGAAGTAATAGTATGAGAGTACCAATTAGAGGCATCCAACTTATTTTTTGAAGCTCCAAAGTATCCAAAGCTGACTCTAGAAAAATACTTGGACCTAGAGTTAGCTTTGGATACTTTGGAGCTTTAGAAGATGAACTGGATGCCTCCATGACGTACTCTCGTACTTTTATTTCTGTTATATTTCTCGTTTTGTATAATCGGCTTTGTAATGATAGGGCGTTAGAACTGTCCAGGCTGATGATAGGTTAGACTCTGATTAATTGTATGTACTTTAAAGTTTTCTTTTTAAACATCGTTGGATATTATATTGTAACGGCCCGGATTTTTCGTCATTCGATTTTGAATATTTAAATGGTTTTAAATATTGAATTTAGGATTTACAATTTAGTTAGTAAGATTTTAAACTGGAATTTTAAGCGATTTCGCAAAATTTTGAAATCGTTGATTTAATCGACGCGTTAAAATAGCGATCCGGGATACAGTCTTGGAATTGGACGAAATTAGTTCCATTGGATCCATAATAGTGTTTTATTATTGGACTTCAAATTTCGTAGCGTTTCGGGTTATTGTTTGATCGCATGGGATGTAAACACGTTGAATTTAATATCGAAAATTCAATATAATAATTGGGTCCAAAAAGCTATCTTCTCCATACGATCGAATTAGGACTCGAAACCTTTTCCATTGCTTCAGAATAGGGGTATAACATTATAAACGTCTAGCGAATGCCTCGTTAGGGGTTTGAGATTTTAAGTTACGAAATCGAGAGGGATTGAAAATTTTAAATAATATTCAATCTTAAATAATATATTTATTTTGTTGACTTGATTATTACTCTCTTTCTTTTCTCAACCGCCTCTGACTTGACGTTACCCATTCAAACATGCGACCTTCATTTTTTTAGTCTTTTAAATCACGGTTTTCCCTCTTTCAATCTTCAGAATGAAAAAAATTCGCCGAGCAAAATGAAGAGTAAAAAATTGAAATTGCGTATCCTCCTTTTTATTTTTCCAGTTTGAAATCAAACGAAATTAAATCACGAATGATCTTTTCCTTCACCTTCAATTTAAACATCGCTTGCTCCTTTCGTTTGAAATGTATCTTCTGCAAAAATCACACAATCGCGATTTAAAATTATAATCAAGTCGCACGAAGTTTAGAACAACGATCATCATCAAGGGGGAGATGCAAGCCTACTCGCGACCAAATGAAGGTGGAGGTGGCTCAAGTGGGAGTGCGACTGGGGTTCGAGCAAGTTGGGAAGTGTGGCTAAGTTGGAGTCCTGGAGGCGAGGCACGCGTTCGAAAGGCTCGGTCGCGACGTGCAGACGTGGTGGAAGACTTTGGGGTGACCGATGTTGGTCGGCGGTAGTGGCATGTCGCGTACGAGAAGTCGCGTGTGTGTATCTTGTGGGCGAAGTGGGTGGGCTCAGGCTAATGGTTGGGGTTTGTGTGTGTGAGTTGGAGCTAGGCATGGGTTACTGCTGGTAGGCGACGAAGTTAGAGGGTGATCGAGCACGATTCAGGATAAGGGGAGCAACGGCCTTCTTGGAACCAGATTTATGTTTGGCTGAGAGAATGTAAAGTAATTTATTTTAATTATATTTAGTAAAGGTAGTTAATTAGCTAATGAGGAATTATTGAAATAAAATTATAATTTAATTTATGAATCTCATAAATATTGTTATTAAATTGTTCGAGGTCCAAAATTTACGTAACGACCCACATGTTAGATTCGCAGTGGCTAATACTAGGAAATAGAAAATTTAGGATTGGAACGATTAACAATTTCGGAAAATCAAGTTGAGTAAAATCTCACTCATCTTGGATTACTATTTTAATTCTAATTGTTGAAAATTAATTATTGAATGATTGGATGAACTGATAATTATTATTACCAGTTTGGGTGTTACATATATATGTATGTATGTATGTATGTATGTATAAAATAGTATATATATTAGTAGTTGAATTGTTGTTCCCATATATTTTAGCAGATGAGACCCTATGCCCCTGTATAATAGCGGATGACCCTATATACCGTGATATTCCTTCGAAGTTAAATTGGTATTTTCATTGTTGTCTAACATCTATGGATACAGAGAAAACAGGTTGGAGGGATCCAACTGGATTCCTTAAATATATTTAGTGTTTTTCACATATATAAAAATTGAAAATGTGATTGAATAATCTGCTGGATTATTAAGTGTTGTAAATTTTTAAATGTTATAATAGCATGGGAATTAAATTTGGTATATTAAATACCATAGATATTATTTTGAATTTTTAAGGAATTAAAAGGAGATTTTTAATATAAAAATCTGTATATCGAAATTTAGATTATTTAAAAGAGATTGATTTGAACAAGAAATAATTGTTTTTTGATCGTACTAAATAATGCGAATTTTTTTTAAATAGAGATTTTAGATTAAATTATATAAACGAATCTTTAAGACTGGATTTTTAAATGATATTCGGAAAATAATATGGAAAGAAGTTGAAATCGATATTAAAAATAGATTGGCAAAAATAAATGGGATTTATAAGGAATTGAATTTATAAAAATGGAATTTTATAAATTAGACTATTTTTAGTGGAACTCGAAGGGGTAATAAAAATTTACAAATGATGTTTATAAATAAAAGAAAACGATATCAGATGATATATTTGGAATATAAATTTACAGGGAGAATTTATATTTGAATATGGAAATAGGATGAGAGAAAAATAGTGGATACTATTTTTGAAGTAAAAATAGTTAAGGAGACCGAAATGGAAGTGATGTGAGGGAAATCGAGAGGGATTTATAAATTGAAAATTTGGTTATTGAGATTTAAAACTATATTTTTATTAATAAGTTAAGTTTTATATTAAAAAGGGAAAAATTTATTTATTAAACTATGTAATTTAAAGTCAATTAGTGTTGAAATACTTCAAAAGTTATTTTTTTTCAAATACTTAATATTTATTTATCAAATCCTAATTTTTTAACCTGCTTTGAAAAGTGATGTTGTAAAAGTGTTTCAGTGTTTTGGATAATTACTTGAATATGACTTAAAATAAATTATTATTATTCTTTTAAATACTTATTTATGTATATATAGTTTGGTAATGTTTAAATTTATTTGTAAACCTTCTCGGAATTCTAGGAATGGTGTTATTCAGTATACGGGATTTATAATAAAATTCTTAAAATGTAATTGGGAAGAAAAGTAAGAAAATTTCCGAAGTAGTTAAATAATAGTGAATTTCGAAAAATGGAATAGAATTCATGAAGAAGTACAAAGGGGAATTAAATTTATAAGCAAGTATAGTTGGCATTGGAAATATTAAGGGAATTAATTAAGGAATTCCAAAATTTATAGAATTCGTTATAAACTAGTCAAGGAATTTACAAATAAAATTGTAAATGATTTTGAGAGATAGGAAGTAGGAAATATATGGAATACTTCCTAAGTGTGAATATAAAATGAAACGGGGAAAAATATTCTAAGTATTGGAATGGGTAAGAATATTCCGTTGAGAATGTAAGGATTTGAAACTATTTTCAAATGTTGAAGCACTGGAAGTAATATCTTATAATGATATTTTAAAATAATTTTCCAAAAAATTTGAAATAAAGCTTGATATCTGCTTTTGGATGTTTATTGATTGTTAAATAATCGATTATCAATTTTGGCCAATATCGTTAATCGTTTCGAAGAGACCGGGATCAGATTTTATTAAAACTACTTCGATCTGATTTGAACGTAATGAATAAATACCGTGGGGATGATGAAAATGGTGATTCGGTTTGTCCAAATCCAAAACAACTTGTATGGACGAATGCTATCAGAACACCATCATTGGAGGACGATGAGCATTCTAAGTGGAATTGTTTCTTAAAAGGTAGCACTTATCCTCAAGCCTCATCAACTGGGAATGGCTAAAATATCAGAGATGCGGTAAGGCTAAGTGGGCCGCATCCAATTACGGTATGTTATTACTTATAGATATCCTCATAAAACCTAAATATTGTGGATATGGTTGTGCATGAAAGGAGCGCTCGATTGTAAGGGTGGGAACACCCTAGGTGATAACATATTCGGTCTATCCGGGTTAGGGTTAGGCCTGTCTTCTGTAGCAAGGGATCTCGGTGAGATCCTCGGTACATTGTTCTAGAGGTGTACTGTGATGGACTGAATCCTAGTGGCCCAGCCATTGCATGGAACACATCTTCCAATAAGTGTCATACGGTTTTGATTATGCCCTACTATGCTGAAACTTGAGATGCAAGCATTTCAGTTATTTTCTATTTACCTCCTATAAACACTTTTATAATATCAGATGGTTGTGATAAAAATCTTTTTGATTATCGTAAGGTAAAAACTCATCGTGTTTATGTGTGACGTAGTCTTACGAGATACCTTTTTTTCAAAGGATTTTGATAATGTTAACAATTCAAATTGAGTGTGTTTTCTCACGCTGGTTTTTCAGACTGACTCGGGTGTTATTTTATTATAATACTTGGGTCATACTGAGTATTACAGATTCATGATATGATGCTATGAAGCTAAGGAGATGAGCTAGATGACAGAGATGTATAACACGTACTTGGTATTTCCGCTTTGTGAGTTATGTATATCCGGACAATTTATTATAACTATCCAAATTGATATATTGATTGTTGTACTGATAATGTTATGTATATTAACAATATATTCCTTGTATTTAATGTTTGTTATTACATATTATATTTTGTTCCACTGTGATTGTGAGATTCTATGTTGTTGTTTCTATTTTTCTTCTACCTTTTTCTTCTCCACCCCAGAATGAAATGGTGCTTCCGACACTCGATTGCTCGGCATTCTATATAGTGGACGTATTGAGGTTGATTTTCAGTGGTTGAAAATCCCGTTCATTACATTTGGTATTTGAGGTGAAGGTTAAGCAAGAACCTTAGCTCTAGTGGGGATTACTCATTAGAGAAAGAGTCAATAGTACTCTAAAGTGAGTTTGAGTGTATTAATAGATACGAGCACGTATTTTTTAATGAATATAAAATGTTTTATATGGTGTTGTTTGATTTATTGAGTGGCTTTTGAACTTTGGTCGACACAGTCAGTACAACTTTATTGATAGGGGTTTATAAATACTTGAATAGAGTAATTCGATACAGTATTGTTCTTAAATGGGGTAAATGAAATAATTTTACCCAAAGAAATATTTTGATGTAAAAGAAATAATTTTCTGAAATTATTATTTATAATTGGAGTGTTTGGATGATAATATTATAGTCTAACAATATTATAAAATTGAAAATGGTTTGTATAACTAAATGAAATTTATATAAGCATAAATTATACAAATGAGTTATAATTAAAATTCGATTCAAACCAAAATATGGAAGATTAATCCCAGAAAGTTTGGAAAAATGTTTTTCAAAGTGGTGTGGAAAATAATAATAAGACTATTATTTTTGGGAATATTTTAGAAAGAAAATTATTTTAAAATGGATTTTGGAATTGATGAAGCACGGAACTCACTAGAGTCGCTGGAAAATAATTCTGATAATGACTGCAGCATCACCGGTATTCATTTTTGAGTTCCTAGGTGGCAGATCGCTACCGTACTAATTTGATATGGAGATTTTTATGAAAAACAAATGCTGTCTAGAGATTTCGAGGGAATTGTTTTGGACAAAAATCAAGTTGACTTTTGAAAGTTGAAGGAAATGGTTGTTAAAAATAGAGTTATATATATATATTATTTCAAATGATTTGAAATGAGAAATGGGTGTTTGAATTCTAAAAAAAATTAATTAATTAAAAGAGAGATGAAATAAGAAGAGAATAGTTTTTGGAAAAAAAAGTGAGCTTCAAGTTGAAATTAAAATTTAACTTGGTAATAAATAAATTGGAATTGTAAAAGAAAATTTGTAGAGAGTTGGAATTTAACTTAAGCAAAAGTTAAAGAAAATAAATTAAATAAAGTGGTTATAATAAATAAGTTGAAATGAATAGAATGTAATGAGTTAACTAGATATAAGTGCATATCAATATGTAAGTGATGGAACAAATAAATATAAGTAAGAAAGTGCGAAAAAATTAAAAATTGGAATTAAATTCCTACTTGATTTAATGGAATGAAATAAAAAATAAAGTTGTTTGGGTGAACTTAATTCAAGCATGAATAATTCGAATATGGTTTGGAATATTGGTTAAAGGGAATTGAAATGAAATTAGATTGGATTTCAAACCATATTGAATGGAATCAAATATATACATGTGAAGTGTAAGTGATTATATAACTGTAAGCTATAAAATTTAAAAGGGGTAAAAAAATTAAGTGGAGATTGTTGAAATTGAGAATAAAAAAAAATGAATAGCTTATAAAATTTGGAATTAATTAAATAAAAACATATTTAAGGTGCAAGGAGATGTATAATCTCGAGTAAAAATAAAATGTGGATACACACGAATATAAAATTGATGAAAATGTGACAAAATAAGTTATGTAACTCATAGAAATTTGAAAAATGAAATAGAAAACCAAAAATAAAAAAGGTGTGGTATTTTAAAGTGAAGAAATGAAAATCAAAATATGGATTATATAATAAATTTGAACTCATGTGGATTAAATAGAATGATTTTTGAAATAAAAATCTGATATTGAATTGTAAAATAGAAGTGAACTAATTAGATAAATTAATTAGTAATTGAATATTGGAACAGAACTTAACTTCATTGAGTAAGTTGAATTGTGGATTAAAAGTGGATGTAGGAAATGGAGCTTGAGTTATAAATAAAAATTCAACTTAGTGCAAGTGAATTAAAAATATTTTGGAAATGTGTCGAATAAAATAGGAGCAGTTTGAAATGACGATGATTTGAGTTATACATAAATTAAATTTAAGTGTTAAATAAATTGAAAATAGCGTTGGGATATTATTCAGATGAATTCGAGCATGGAATTGAGTTTTGAATTGGAAATCCAAATCAATTAAAGGTGAATAAATTAAACACGAGTCTATTTAAATAAAAGGAAGTTTTATTACAATAGAAACAAACTTAGGTTATTTAATTGAATTGATTGGAAATAAACGAATAACTTAAGTTAATATTTTGGACGAAAGCTAGGTTTAAGTAAATTTATGGATTAGATGTAGTTGACAAAAAATTTAGCGAACAAGGTTTTTGTTGAAAAATTTGAATGTGAATAAATTTGAAGCGAAGTAGAACTTAATATAAATTGATTTGGAATCAATTTAAAATAGCTATAAATCGAAATAGGTAGTTCATAAAATGGACATCGCGGTAATGGCATGGAAATTTGTCATTTGGTGTAAACGGAAGTAAATTAAATTCTATGAATTAATAGAAAGTGAATAAATTGATTTTTAAGTCAATTTGGAATGAATATGAGTTTGTTTGGTATAAGTGTGAATTAAATGCCAATAATTTGGTTGTACATCATTCAGATTGAATGAAATGGTATGAAAATTGATCGAAAGCAATTAAATTAGAATTAGAACCTTATAATTGATTATGATATATGTTTAGCATGTTGGTTTATGTGTTTTAACTATTTAAATAAGTGAAATGTTATTGAATTTGATGCTTTGGAACTTACATGTTTAAATTGAGTAAGTATAGGTCCCCAGAGGCATTTGGTTTGATTTTGATCGCGCTAATCTCATATATAATAAGCGCTTGCTTAAAAATGTTAAAATAAGGTACATTTACGGATTATATTCTGCAAATATATAAAATATTGATATATATTTTTGTTTTCCAACGGGTGGGTCATTCTATACATTTTATCTCTCTTGTCATATTGTAAAAAGCTCTCCGTACAAGGGAGACTCTACAAAAAAATTTCAAAAATTTAAGATGTTAGAAAATTTTCAGAAATTTTTGAAAATTTTTGTTAACTAAAAAGTTAGTTCAAATTTGAAATTGAAATCGGTGATTTTGGTTTAGAAGTGGGAACTAAATGTTTTTGATAGGACTAAAGGGTTTAGAAAAATGAATGTCAGGTTTTAACTAAGCGGGTTTTGAAAAAGTAATGGATTTTGAGCATTTTTCCCAACTTAGCAATTTCAGGGACGAAATTCTTTTAAGGGGGATAAATGTAACGATCCGGATTTCGTCGTTCAATTTTGAATATTTAAATGGTTTTAAATATTGAATTTGAGATTTATAATTTAGTTAGTAAGATTTTAAATTGGAATTTTAAGCGTTTTCGTAAATTTCTGAAATCATCGATTTAATCGATACGTTAAAATAGCGATCAGGGCACAGTCTCGAAATCAATGAAACCAGTTTCATTAGATCCGTAATAGTGTATTATTATCAAATTTCAAATTTTGTAGTGTCTGGAGTTATCGTTCGATCGTACGGGATTAAATGCGTTGAATTTAATATCGAAACTTCAATATAATAATTGGGTCCAAAAGCTATCTTCTCCATACGATTGAATTAGGACTCGAAACCTTTTCCATTACGTTCAGAATAGGGGTATATTATTGTAAAGGCCTAGCGGCATGTCTCGTTAGGGGTTTGAGATTTTAAGTTATGAAATCGAGACGGATTGAAAATTTTAAATAACATGTATATTTGGTTGACTTGACTATTACTTTCTTTCTTTTCTCAACCGCCTCCAACTTGACCTTGCCCATTCAAACACGCGACCTTTGTCTTTTCGGACTTTTAAATCACGACTTTCCCTCTTTCACCTTTTTATTCTGCCAATTCGAAATCAAACAAAATTAAATCGTGAACTGTCTTCTCCTTCACCTTCAATTTAAACATCATGTTCTCCTTTCGTTTGAAATCGATCTTCTACAAAAAAAAAAAAAATCAAACAATCATGATCTAAAATTATAATCAAGTCATGCGAAGCCTAGAACGGCGATCATCATCAAGGGAGAGATGCAAGCCTGATCGCGTCCAAATGAAGGTGGAGGTGGCTTGAGTGGCGAGTGCGACTAGGGTTTGAGCAAGTTGGGAAGTGCGGCCGAGGTAGAGTCTTGGAGGCAAGGCGCGACAAGTAGTTACATTCGGTAGGCTCAATCGCGGCCCGCAACTGTGGTGGAAGACGTTGGGGTGACCGATGTTGGTCGGCGATAGTGGCATGCCGCGTAAGAGAAGTCACGTGCGAGTGTATCTCATGGGCGAAATGGGTGGGCTTAGGTTAGTGGTTAGGGTTTGTGCGTGTGAGATGGAGGTGGGAATGGGTTGATGCTGGTAGGCGACGAAGTCAGAGGATGGTCGAGCACGATTTGGGATAAGGGGCAGTGGCCTTCGTGGAACAGGATTTCTGTTTGGCTGAGGGATGACAAAGTAATTTATTTTAATTATATTTAATAAAGGTAATTAATTAGCCAATGAGGGATTAGTTAAATTAAATTATAATTTAATTTTCGAATCTCATAAATGTTATTATTAAGTTTTTCGAGGTCCAAAATTTATGTAACGAGCCACATGTCGGATTCGCAGCGGTTGATACTATAAAATAAGAAAATTGGGACATAACAATTAATAATTTTGAAGAATCAAGGTGAGTAGAATCTCACTTATCTTGGATTACGGTTTTAATTTAAATTGTTGAAAATTAATTATTGAATGATTGGATGAAATGATAATTTATATTGCCAGTATGGATGTTATATATATATATATATATATATATATATATATATATAGTAGTTGGATTGTTGTTTCTGCATATTTTAGCAGATGAAACACTATGCCCCCGCATAATAACGGATGACCATATATACCGTGATATCACCCTCGAAGTGGGATTGTTATTTTTATTGTTGTCTAACATCTATGGATGCAGAGAAAATGGTTTGGAGGGATTCAAGTGGATGCCTCAAATATATTTAGTGTTTTTCACATATATAAAAATATATGATGTGATCGAATAATCTGCTAGATTATTGTGTGTTGTAAATTTTTAAATGTTATAATAGCATGGAAATTAACTTTGCTATATTAAATACCATAAATATTATTTTGAATTTTTAAGGAATTAAAAGGATTTTTTTAATATTAATATATATATATATAATTTGGATTATTTAAAAGAGATTGATTTGAATAAGAAATAATTGGTTTTTGATCGTACGAAATAATGCGAAAAAATATTTTAAATAGATATTTTCGATTAAATTATATAAAGGAATCTTTAAGACTGGATTTTTAAATGATATCCGAGAAATATATGGAAAGAAGTTGAAATCGATATTAAAAATAGATTGGTAAAAATAAATGGGATTTATAAGGAATGGAATTGATAAAAATGAAATTTTATAAATGAGGTTATTTTTAGTGAAACTCGAAGGAGTTATAAAAATTTATAAATGATGTTTATAGATAAAAGAAAATGATATCAGATGATAAATTTGGAATATAAATTTATAGGGAGAATTTGTATTTGAATATGGAAATAAGGTGAGAGAAAAATAGTAGATACTATTTTCGAAGTAAAAATGGTTAAGGAGACCGAAATGGAAGTGGTGTCAGGGAAATCGAAAGGGATTTAGAAATTGAAAATTGGTTAATGAGATTTAAAACTATATTTTTATCAATAAGTTATGTTTTATTTTAAAAAGAGAAAAATTTAATTATTAAACTATGTGATTTAAAGTCAGTTAGTATTGAAACACTTCAGAAGTTATTTTTTTTCCAAATAGTTAATATTTATTTAACAAATCCTAAATTTTTGAATGTGCTTCGAAAAGTGATGTTATAGAAGTGTTTCAATGTTTTAGATAATTACTTGAATATGACTTAAAATAAATTACTATTCTTTTAAGTACTTATATATATATATATATAGAGTTTTGTAATGTTTTAAATTTATTTATAAACCTTTTCAATAGTCTGGGAATGGGGTCAGTATATGGGATTTATAAGAAAATTCTTAAAATGAAATTGGGAAGAAAATTAAGAAAATTTTCAAAGTAGTTAAATAAAAGTAAACTTCGAAAAACGAAATAGAATTTATAAAGAAGTATAAAGGGGAATTGAATTTATAAGCAAGTATAGTTGGTTTTGGAAATATTAAGGGAATTAATTAAGGAATTCCAGAATACATAGAATTCGTTATATGCTAGTAAATGAATTTACAAACAAAATTATGAATGATTTTGGGAAATAGGAAGTACGAGGTTGATGGAATACTTCCTAAGAGTGAATATAAAATGAAGTAGAGAAAAATATTCTAAGTATTGGAATGGGTGAGATTATTTCGTTGAGAATATAAGGATTTGAAACTATTTTCAAATGTTGAAGTACTGGAAGTAATATCTTATAAAGATATTTTGAAATAATTTTTTGGAAAATTTGAAATAAGGCCTGATGTCTGCTTTTGGATGTTTATTGATAATTAAATAACCGACTATCAATTTTGGCTAATTTCGTTAATCGTTTTGAAGAGACCTGGATCAGATTTTATTTTTCGAAAACTACTTCGATCCGATTTAAATGTAACGAATAAATACCATGGAGATGATGAAGACGGTGATTCGATTTGTCTAGGCTCAGGACAACTTGTATGGACGAATGCTATCAGAATAACTTCATTGGAGTATTATAAGCATTCTAAGTGGAATTGTTTCTTTAAAGGTAAAGCTTAGCCTCAAGCCTCATCAACCAGAAATGACAAAAATAGAGGAGATGCAGCAAGACTATGTGGGTCACACCCAATTAGGTTATGTTTTCACTTTTCTAGATATCCTCATAAAATCTATATTTTATGGATATGGTTGCGCATGAAAGAAGGATCGCTCGATTGTAAGGATTGTAACACCTGGGTT